>JALGAY010000004.1:10000000-20000000 GCA_029207805.1 Tribolium confusum | reverse complement strand
TTCCGAAAGAGCAAATTTTAGCCACATTGTTTCTTGAAATGATAGAAAATGGTGGTTCAAAATTAAATCAAAAACTTTTTTGATATTATTAAGAATAGATATGAAGATAATGGTACATTGTACGAGATAGTTTTAAAATTGCCTGTTAATGTAAAATCTAATGTGAAGAGTAGAATTAATTATTATAATCAAAATAATAATTACAACTGTTTGTACAAATATTTGTGACAATAATAATAATAAATAATTAAAATCATGTAAAACTTGTGTTTTCTTTACCAGTTATACCCTAAAATACATAATATTTTTATTTCTTAAATAGTAGAGATATATCAAAACGTTATTGTTTCTGTTTGTGATGTTAAAAAATATAAGTGGATTGGTATAAGGTGTTTTCTTTCGAAAATACATTATACAATCGTAATAAGCCCCAAATTTTAATCATGTGTAGGCAATGTTTTTGTTTCTGAAGATCTCAGTACTTAAAAATATTTTTTAAATTTTGTTATTTGATATCTAATAAAGCACCAGTAGTAAGTTGTCTTTAGATAAGCTGGTTATGGAAAACTTTTGTTATAAGTTTAGAAAAAGCATTTTATACAACATGTTTGCAAAGTTTGCAAAACTATCTCTAAATAATAGTTTTCGATTTTCAAAATATTTTTAATTTCTACTTTTTATTTAAAATTTACTTTATAAATTTGTAATCTTATTTTAACTTACTTTTTCATAAATTTATTTTTTCTGTTTCATATCTGATATGATGTTACTCTTATCTTAGTTTAGTTAGGTATACCTAATAATTACTTTGTGTTTTTCTGTTTTATATGTTTGGTTTAAACTTTAACCTAATTTCAAAACTTTCTATTTCGCTTTTTTATTTCCTTTAGTTTCTAATATATAAAAATTATTAAAAAAAAATTATAAAATAAAAAATAAAAATATTGAATTACAAAAATTAAATCGGTAGTAATACATTTCTTTTTGCAAAACTTGGAAAAACTTACTCAAAGTTTTACGAAAATGTTTGTTTTTATTTTTTAAGAAATAACAAAAATTTTTTTATGTCAATTACGAAAACTTAAATGATACGGTCCATTCCCAGAAAAATAAATTTACACAAAAAACTAAAATTTTATTTGCAGTTGTAATTAACAAAAAAAAATTTAATTTATTAATTTACGTAAAATTATTAATAATACATTTTTTTTATTTACCAAAATTTAAAAATTAAATTTTAAGAAAAATTTTGCATTTACTTTCTAGAAATTAAAATACGAAAAAACTAAAATTTATATTTTACTGATGTAATCAACAAAGACTTGTAATTTATTCGGTTAGATAATATCGATTATAACACATTTCTTTTTGTTTACTAAATTTATAAGAACTTAACTAAAAGTTTTAAGATAAGTTTTGTATTTAATTTTCTAGAAATCAAAATACAAAAAAGTAAAATTTTTATTTTGTTGTATTCCACAAACATGTGTAATACATCCAATTAAATGAAATCGGTTTTGAAATATTTTTTTAGTTAGTCAAATTTTAAAACGTAATCGAAATGTTTTAAAAATTTAACATTTACTTTCTAGAAAGTAAAATACGAAGGACTAAAATTTATATTTTGCTGCTGTAATCATCAAAGATTTGTAATTTATTAAGTTAGATAAAATTGATTATGACACATTTGTTTTTGTTTAATAAATTTATAAAAACTTAGTTAAAAGTTTTAAGATAAGTTTTGTATTTAATTTTCTAGAAATTAAAATGCAGAAAAGTAAAAAATTTTTATTTTGTTGTATTCAACAAACATGTGTAATACAGCCAATTAGATAAAATTGGTTTTGTAATCAAAATGTTTAAAAAATTTTACATTTACTTTCTGGAAAGTAAAATACGACAGACTAAAATTTATATTTTGCTGCTGCATTCATCAAAGATTTGTAATTTATTAAGTTAGATAAAATCGACTATAACACATTTCTTTTTGTTTACTAAATTTATAAAAACTTTGTTAAAAGTTTTAAGAAAAGTTTTGTATTTACTTTCTATAAATTAAAATACGAAAGACTAAAATTTACATTTTACTGTTGTAATCAACAAAGACTTGTAATTTATTAAGTTAGATAAAATCGATTACAACACATTTCTTTTTCTTTACTAAATTTGTAAAATCTTAATTAAATGTTTTAAGAAAAATTTATGTTTACTTTCTAAACATTAAAATACGAAAAAGTAAAATTTGTATTTTGTTGTTGTATTCAACAAGCAAGGGCAATTCATTCAATTAGGTAAAATTAGTAATAATTGTTTTCTTTTTACTTGTTAAAAATAGAAAAAAGTAATCAAATTTTAAAAAACTATTTTATTTACTTTTTGGATGATAAATATGTAAAGAAAAACTAAAATTTATGTTATGCTGTTAAAATTAACAAACACATGTAAACTTTATTTTTCTGTCATTTATACCTAATTATATTTTTTCGAAACTAGTTTTTATATATTTTTTTTTATTTGGTATGTATAAACTATCAATTGTATTAGCCGTACAATGTAAAATATTATTGAAATAATTTTTAAAGGTTATGTTAAGTTTGATAAAGTTAGTAACAATTAATTTTACTCGTAAAGAGCAATTCAAAAGTCGTGGAATCAAAGCAAGCTTAGTCAAAAATGGAATTTGTTTACTTAAAATTAATTAATATTACTGTAATTTTAGATGTCAGAAATTATTGTGTAAATTCTTTTAAAAAATAAGTTAACTAGTATGTCTACGTTTTGTGCTAGAAACGTATCAGTAGCAGTCAAAATAAGAACAATTTAATATTAGTTTTCCACTTTTCTAAGGGGCAAGTTAAAGTTGAAAAATTGAAACACAATTCTTACATTTTTACCATTTTAAAAAGATGCACAATTTTTGAAGATGACCACTATATTTTCTTTCTCTCATAACTAACTGAGGTTCCAAGACTTAAGATGGCTCGATAAGTACATATAAATTTTTGTCAAAAAATTTCTGGTTGCCTGCCAAATGTAGAAAAATGTAAACAAAAATTTTCTAAAATACAATAGATTAAAATTTGTATTTTGCTAGTGTTAATAATCACGTAATAGCAAGTAAATTTTGTTCAAGTTTATTCCTAATTATAACACGCACATTTTTCAAAACTGTTTTTTTAAATTTACATATGTGTAATTTAGTTTTAAACAAATGTAAGCATTTTATGCTTTAATTTTACTAGGTATACTCTAAACTTGTTATTAAAATAATAATAATTAAAATTTTGTAATAATATTGTAACTTTTATTTTTCAAAAAAATTCCAGTTTAAATATGAAAATATTTTTATAATTATATCAATAGTCTAGAACATGCATATGTTGAGTAACATTTTAAAAACGTTTAATAAATTATTTTTATTACTTATACGCAATTTATATTCTAATCATTTAACTTTAGGTTAATTATTAGATTGATAATGTGTGATATAAATTAAGAATATTTTATATTCTAAACTAAAAAACAAATTTCAATGCTAAATTAAAAATGACCAGACTGTATTACCTTAAATACTGGTCTTTTCTGACCGGCTGTATAAACATTCTACATCAACTTTAATTTCTGTCTCAAAAATTAAAATTAGTGTTAGGTATTAATCAAAAATGCCAATTTGTTAGTATTTGAATTTTACACAATAAAGAAGGATCAAGTACAAAACGAAAAAAGTTTATTTAGAATTATACTTTTTGAAGTAATATTTGTAAGTCACTAATAAAAATAATTAATACGGTCTAATTTTAAATTAGCGCTCTCATGGTACACAACATTAATAAGTAAAATCAATAAATGCTGAAGTACCAAACCAACGACACTTACAATTGTTTTTAACTTCAAATCAATAAATATATTATTTTTTATAAAAATTATAAATTTGTAACTATAATTTATACATTTCAAACTTATTGTTATTTCAGTAGACCATCATGATTGAGTCAATCGCACATAGCATTGCAAACATAATATTAGTAATTAGATTAATTTGTCAAAATTAAAAAACAAATTTAAGATACACTAAGCGTTGAGATAGTTTAGTATCATGTATAAGATAATTTGCAAAGTAATATTTCAAATATTGACAAACTAAATAACTAATAAAACAAAAACATCTCATCAACATTTAAGCCAGCGTTGACAACTTAGAAAGTTTTTTCCTAAATTTAGAGTATTTTATAAAGAAGAGGGAATACATATTTAGTGAAAAAGCTCTGTAGAAAATTTTTTAGGGTATATTTAACTACTACTAAATTACCAAAAACAAAATGTTAAACTGTTAATTTTTTGTTGCCCACTTAAATCAGATTTTTTTATCATGGAGTAATTTATATTTATCACTTATTTAAAAAAAGTGCTTTATTATTCATTCATCAGCAATAAATTAAAAATTGTATGCTGTAAAAAAAACTATATTTTTCTTTTTACTTTTTAAAATGACGTATGTTTTGAGGAAATTTAGCTTACTTTTAAGGGATTTTGACTCGTCAAATCATTGTCATTGGGTTTGATTGAGAGTTTAAAATGTTTTATTTCCATTTTCTGCAAGCAGAGATTCTGTAACTGAGTACATCGTTTAAATAAAACAAAATAACGTATTATTTAGATACTTTAATTTAAATTTTAGACGTTTTAAGTTTGTATTCTGATAAACTGTTTATCATGCAAAATTGCAAAATTCTAAAAAAAAATTTCATGTTTGTAAATTTAAATTAAATTATTAATAATTTAAAAATATTTTTATAACAATTGTAATTTGTCTGTGTTTAACACGTAATTTAGATTTAATAAATTAACAATATTATATTTTTTAAAAATGATTTAATATAAAAATTGAAAAATTTAGTAATGATTTTAATAAAACAAGTCTGTGAAGTATACATTTTCAGATTTGTATATCATACATTGTCAGATACATAATGATCTCCAAACATACTAACATCATAAAACTTGCTTAATAGTTAATGTAACAAATAAAATAATTAAATTTTTATAAAGTTAAAAATACGTAATATCAGTGGTGCAGCTGCACGAGCCACTGTTGTGATATCTCTATGTAATGATTGAAATGCATTCTTAGATCTTGATGATATTGTATTCTAATCTAAAAACAGGCATGTAGAACTTAAAAGAAGTATAGCTTACCAGAATTTCCATCCACCGACCGCTTAATGACCGTCCACAGCGTCTGTTTCCGCGGAGCGGATGTCGACGCAAGATGGTCATTAAGCGGTCGGTGGATGGAAATTCTGGTAAGCTATACGTCTTTTAAGTTCTACATGCCTGTTTTTAGATTAGAATACAATATCATCAAGATCTAAGAATGCATTTCAATCATTACATAGAGATATCACAACAGTGGCTCGTGCAGCTGCACCACTGATATTACGTATTTTTAACTTTATAAAAATTTAATTATTTTGTTACATTAACTATTAAGCAAGTTTTATGATGTTAGTATGTTTGGAGATCATTATGTATCTGACAATGTATGATATACAAATCTGAAAATGTATACTTCACAGACTTGTTTTATTAAAATCATTACTAAATTTTTCAATTTTTATATTAAATCATTTTTAAAAAATATAATATTGTTAATTTATTAAATCTAAATTACGTGTTAAACACAGACAAATTACAATTGTTATAAAAATATTTTTAAATTATTAATAATTTAATTTAAATTTACAAACATGAAATTTTTTTTTAGAATTTTGCAATTTTGCATGATAAACAGTTTATCAGAATACAAACTTAAAACGTCTAAAATTTAAATTAAAGTATCTAAATAATACGTTATTTTGTTTTATTTAAACGATGTACTCAGTTACAGAATCTCTGCTTGCAGAAAATGGAAATAAAACATTTTAAACTCTCAATCAAACCCAATGACAATGATTTGACGAGTCAAAATCCCTTAAAAGTAAGCTAAATTTCCTCAAAACATACGTCATTTTAAAAAGTAAAAAGAAAAATATAGTTTTTTTTACAGCATACAATTTTTAATTTATTGCTGATGAATGAATAATAAAGCACTTTTTTTAAATAAGTGATAAATATAAATTACTCCATGATAAAAAAATCTGATTTAAGTGGGCAACAAAAAATTAACAGTTTAACATTTTGTTTTTGGTAATTTAGTAGTAGTTAAATATACCCTAAAAAATTTTCTACAGAGCTTTTTCACTAAATATGTATTCCCTCTTCTTTATAAAATACTCTAAATTTAGGAAAAAACTTTCTAAGTTGTCAACGCTGGCTTAAATGTTGATGAGATGTTTTTGTTTTATTAGTTATTTAGTTTGTCAATATTTGAAATATTACTTTGCAAATTATCTTATACATGATACTAAACTATCTCAACGCTTAGTGTATCTTAAATTTGTTTTTTAATTTTGACAAATTAATCTAATTACTAATATTATGTTTGCAATGCTATGTGCGATTGACTCAATCATGATGGTCTACTGAAATAACAATAAGTTTGAAATGTATAAATTATAGTTACAAATTTATAATTTTTATAAAAAATAATATATTTATTGATTTGAAGTTAAAAACAATTGTAAGTGTCGTTGGTTTGGTACTTCAGCATTTATTGATTTTACTTATTAATGTTGTGTACCATGAGAGCGCTAATTTAAAATTAGACCGTATTAATTATTTTTATTAGTGACTTACAAATATTACTTCAAAAAGTATAATTCTAAATAAACTTTTTTCGTTTTGTACTTGATCCTTCTTTATTGTGTAAAATTCAAATACTAACAAATTGGCATTTTTGATTAATACCTAACACTAATTTTAATTTTTGAGACAGAAATTAAAGTTGATGTAGAATGTTTATACAGCCGGTCAGAAAAGACCAGTATTTAAGGTAATACAGTCTGGTCATTTTTAATTTAGCATTGAAATTTGTTTTTTAGTTTAGAATATAAAATATTCTTAATTTATATCACACATTATCAATCTAATAATTAACCTAAAGTTAAATGATTAGAATATAAATTGCGTATAAGTAATAAAAATAATTTATTAAACGTTTTTAAAATGTTACTCAACATATGCATGTTCTAGACTATTGATATAATTATAAAAATATTTTCATATTTAAACTGGAATTTTTTTGAAAAATAAAAGTTACAATATTATTACAAAATTTTAATTATTATTATTTTAATAACAAGTTTAGAGTATACCTAGTAAAATTAAAGCATAAAATGCTTACATTTGTTTAAAACTAAATTACACATATGTAAATTTAAAAAAACAGTTTTGAAAAATGTGCGTGTTATAATTAGGAATAAACTTGAACAAAATTTACTTGCTATTACGTGATTATTAACACTAGCAAAATACAAATTTTAATCTATTGTATTTTAGAAAATTTTTGTTTACATTTTTCTACATTTGGCAGGCAACCAGAAATTTTTTGACAAAAATTTATATGTACTTATCGAGCCATCTTAAGTCTTGGAACCTCAGTTAGTTATGAGAGAAAGAAAATATAGTGGTCATCTTCAAAAATTGTGCATCTTTTTAAAATGGTAAAAATGTAAGAATTGTGTTTCAATTTTTCAACTTTAACTTGCCCCTTAGAAAAGTGGAAAACTAATATTAAATTGTTCTTATTTTGACTGCTACTGATACGTTTCTAGCACAAAACGTAGACATACTAGTTAACTTATTTTTTAAAAGAATTTACACAATAATTTCTGACATCTAAAATTACAGTAATATTAATTAATTTTAAGTAAACAAATTCCATTTTTGACTAAGCTTGCTTTGATTCCACGACTTTTGAATTGCTCTTTACGAGTAAAATTAATTGTTACTAACTTTATCAAACTTAATATAACCTTTAAAAATTATTTCAATAATATTTTACATTGTACGGCTAATACAATTGATAGTTTATACATACCAAATAAAAAAAAATATATAAAAACTAGTTTCGAAAAAATATAATTAGGTATAAATGACAGAAAAATAAAGTTTACATGTGTTTGTTAATTTTAACAGCATAACATAAATTTTAGTTTTTCTTTACATATTTATCTTCCAAAAAGTAAATAAAATAGTTTTTTTAAAATTTGATTACTTTTTTCTATTTTTAACAAGTAAAAAGAAAACAATTATTACTAATTTTACCTAATTGAATGAATTGCCCTTGCTTGTTGAATACAACAACAAAATACAAATTTTACTTTTTCGTATTTTAATGTTTAGAAAGTAAACATAAATTTTTCTTAAAACATTTAATTAAGATTTTACAAATTTAGTAAAGAAAAAGAAATGTGTTGTAATCGATTTTATCTAACTTAATAAATTACAAGTCTTTGTTGATTACAACAGTAAAATGTAAATTTTAGTCTTTCGTATTTTAATTTATAGAAAGTAAATACAAAACTTTTCTTAAAACTTTTAACAAAGTTTTTATAAATTTAGTAAACAAAAAGAAATGTGTTATAGTCGATTTTATCTAACTTAATAAATTACAAATCTTTGATGAATGCAGCAGCAAAATATAAATTTTAGTCTGTCGTATTTTACTTTCCAGAAAGTAAATGTAAAATTTTTTAAACATTTTGATTACAAAACCAATTTTATCTAATTGGCTGTATTACACATGTTTGTTGAATACAACATAATAAAAATTTTTTACTTTTCTGCATTTTAATTTCTAGAAAATTAAATACAAAACTTATCTTAAAACTTTTAACTAAGTTTTTATAAATTTATTAAACAAAAACAAATGTGTCATAATCAATTTTATCTAACTTAATAAATTACAAATCTTTGATGATTACAGCAGCAAAATATAAATTTTAGTCCTTCGTATTTTACTTTCTAGAAAGTAAATGTTAAATTTTTAAAACATTTCGATTACGTTTTAAAATTTGACTAACTAAAAAAATATTTCAAAACCGATTTCATTTAATTGGATGTATTACACATGTTTGTGGAATACAACAAAATAAAAATTTTACTTTTTTGTATTTTGATTTCTAGAAAATTAAATACAAAACTTATCTTAAAACTTTTAGTTAAGTTCTTATAAATTTAGTAAACAAAAAGAAATGTGTTATAATCGATATTATCTAACCGAATAAATTACAAGTCTTTGTTGATTACATCAGTAAAATATAAATTTTAGTTTTTTCGTATTTTAATTTCTAGAAAGTAAATGCAAAATTTTTCTTAAAATTTAATTTTTAAATTTTGGTAAATAAAAAAAATGTATTATTAATAATTTTACGTAAATTAATAAATTAAATTTTTTTTTGTTAATTACAACTGCAAATAAAATTTTAGTTTTTTGTGTAAATTTATTTTTCTGGGAATGGACCGTATCATTTAAGTTTTCGTAATTGACATAAAAAATTTTTTGTTATTTCTTAAAAAATAAAAACAAACATTTTCGTAAAACTTTGAGTAAGTTTTTCCAAGTTTTGCAAAAAGAAATGTATTACTACCGATTTAATTTTTGTAATTCAATATTTTTATTTTTTATTTTATAATTTTTTTTAATAATTTTTATATATTAGAAACTAAAGGAAATAAAAAAGCGAAATAGAAAGTTTTGAAATTAGGTTAAAGTTTAAACCAAACATAAAACAGAAAAACACAAAGTAATTATTAGGTATACCTAACTAAACTAAGATAAGAGTAACATCATATCAGATATGAAACAGAAAAAATAAATTTATGAAAAAGTAAGTTAAAATAAGATTACAAATTTATAAAGTAAATTTTAAATAAAAAGTAGAAATTAAAAATATTTTGAAAATCGAAAACTATTATTTAGAGATAGTTTTGCAAACTTTGCAAACATGTTGTATAAAATGCTTTTTCTAAACTTATAACAAAAGTTTTCCATAACCAGCTTATCTAAAGACAACTTACTACTGGTGCTTTATTAGATATCAAATAACAAAATTTAAAAAATATTTTTAAGTACTGAGATCTTCAGAAACAAAAACATTGCCTACACATGATTAAAATTTGGGGCTTATTACGATTGTATAATGTATTTTCGAAAGAAAACACCTTATACCAATCCACTTATATTTTTTAACATCACAAACAGAAACAATAACGTTTTGATATATGCTCTACTATTTAAGAAATAAAAATATTATGTATTTTAGGGTATAACTGGTAAAGAAAACACAAGTTTTACATGATTTTAATTATTTATTATTATTATTGTCACAAATATTTGTACAAACAGTTGTAATTATTATTTTGATTATAATAATTAATTCTACTCTTCACATTAGATTTTACATTAACAGGCAATTTTAAAACTATCTCGTACAATGTACCATTATCTTCATATCTATTCTTAATAATATCAAAAAAGTTTTTGATTTAATTTTGAACCACCATTTTCTATCATTTCAAGAAACAATGTGGCTAAAATTTGCTCTTTCGGAATCGTTCTATATTTCACCGCTCAAACCTTACTCATCTCTCTCAAGAAATCTTCGAATGTTTTGAACGAAAATGTAATTGCTGATGTTAGTTCTGGGTTATGTATTTTTAACAGAGGGCAAGCGGTTTTACACCAATTGTTAAAAATTTACTACTAGATTTCGTGATTGAATACACTGTTTCGTGTACCAAACGAAATTTCTCATTAACCTTCACTTTCTCCATTTTTTCAATCTCATCATTTTCGAGCTTCTCGGCAATCTGGACCAGCGATTGCTATAGAACAAGATCTGACCATTCTGCAGGAGTTAATACATCTTCGGCGTTGTAAATAGGCATCGGTGACTTGGGGGAAGTATCAGACTCCTCTTGAGCGAGCTGCTGTTCTATATTTGTTACTTTTGCAAAAACGGTAACAAACTCAGTAGGTTGAGTTGGTGCGTCTGAAAACGACGTCGATGGTAATGCTTGCTGATGAGTTTACGGTTGCAGCGTTAACTTTTTTGTATTTTCGACATCCTGGTACTTTTAGACGTTTCGAATATGACTTTTTCAGAGATAAAAGAGAGTCACGTTTACCAGACATCTGTCAGAAATTTACAATGTTTAATAAACTTTAATTAAAATATTAATTTGAAGATTACAGTTATTTCACTTAGATATCCTTTTCACGAATACACAAAATACACCAAGACGTCTTCTTCAAAAGACAAACACGTAAATATCACTGAACAAGTTTTTTAAATTTCTACAATCTTATCTAACAGGAAAAGTGTGGCCAGTAAAAGTGCCGCGCTATACAACAACAAATGATAAGGCAACCCCTAAAAGTGCAGCGGTCTAACAGCGGCACTTTCGAGAGCAAGTGTATTTTCTCTCTCAAAGGGTTATCTGATAAGGTACAGGTATAGCAATGTATCCAATATAAAATTTATTATCGAAAGAATAATTTAATTATCAAAAATTTTATGTTACAATTAAAATATGCGAGCGCGGCACTTTTAACCACCGCGGCACTTTTGCTTCAAGGTCAAATCACTAATTTGCCGCTTATACTACTTAGAAGTCTGCCATTGGCATTAAATATATTGTTAAACTGTTGAAAGGCAACAACATTGATGATCTCATAAGCCACATTTGCTTTTCTATCAGATGTTGAATGTTGCGAAATGCCTGGTATATTAAAGTCACCTAAAATAATAAAAAAATATTTATTTGGTGGTGTTAAATTTGTCTTTTTCAGATAACTGCAATTTTACACCTTAACCAGACTCATTCCTTGAAACTTGCAGGATTTGCAGGTAATTTCAGCAAAATATAAAGTAATTTGAACAATATTGTACTATTTATGATTTTAGATGATGTTAAAAAATCTTCTGCTAAAAATGAAAATGCTTTTGTACAAAATCTACAGCTTTAGCAATGGGCTATTACACAATGAAATAAAATCGAAAAAACGTTATACGCACAAAATATATATAGCAATAAACTCTATAACACAATTGGTTATGTCAAAATGGCATTTGATTTGTAATTACGAGCATTAGAAATTTAAATCTGGATGCCATGACGTCAGCGCAATATGACTCAATAAAGGACTTAAACTCTACATGGCTTGTGAAACAAAAAAATATAAGGATATTAGAAAGCAGGAGTTATTATATCCATATCTAAATAACTGTTATTAATTGCCTGTTATATTTTTTTCAATAAAATTTGTGATTTATTGAGAATTATTGAACTTTTATGGAGAATCTTTTTTTCAACTTGGGCCAGTTTTTTTAACGGTAAAAAAAAACGCGTGCTCTACGCTCTGAAATTGATGTGTAAACATCCGTTTCTTAGGCAACTGTAGAAAACAATTTTTTTATTGACTTGATATTGTAAATTTGCCGCTTTTTGTTGGAGACAAAATGGCGATTATTGCGGTACTCTCTCTTTTGATACAGGGACACTAAGCAGAATGAGAGAGAGCGAGGTGTGGGAGTGGAAGAAGCACAGATGAAGACAGCGTTGTCTTCATGAACTTGCAATCGACTGCCGACTCACGACTGACTGACTGCCGCAGAGCCGAAACGGTGGTTAAAAGCGAGAATTTTGCCGGTTTTTGATAGGGTTGCCGTAGGAATTACGGGATGAAATTTATACGAAAAGACTCGGATTAAAATGATTCTATGCGTGGATACCTGTTCCATGGCCAACTGCATATATATCCACTAACGTTCCTATATGGCCGTCCCACTCGAAATTTGAATTGACAAAATTGGTCGCAATTGTGGCGCCATCTATACATCATTTATTGAAACAAATACAGTTACCTACTTTACATTTAATTTAAATGTCATTAATCTGGAATTTAAAATTTGAATTTAATTGTTCAGTTTCAAATTTTCCCAAAGTAAGCAAGCAAAAAATAAATAAAATGAGTAAAACATGTTTTGTTTATAAAAACAAAAATCTTCCTTTTTGTGAAATCCCGGTCAATCCACAAACACGATCGCAATGGTTTACACTTTTGCAAAAAATGGGCGGTGAGTAAAACAGGGGTGTGAAACTTGACTAAAAACTGCTGGAAACGCGTTGAAGTCCACTCCACTGTTGATAGATTCTAAATACCACAGTTACTTTATAAATACCAACATGATTTTAGTTATCTTTGATAAATTTTTATCAGTGTTGGCAACGCTGTCGTAGGTAAAGAAGAACACTGTATGACACGTCATTTGACATGTCATTTTGCGCATTTTTCGTGAATGAATTTTTATTACGTATTTTGTATAACTTTTTATTTGTATAGTGGTATTATTTACTAGAAAATGAGACGTTGTAATATTTTCGGATGTAATAACACGTCTAGTCGCAGGTAAGTCGCAAGAAGAAATATTAAATTGCAAATAAAAATATAATTATAACCACACCCAAATGTATCATGGCTATGGCATGACTATAAAACATAAAGTTTTCGTTCACGTCTATACAGGTATAAATTTCCAACAGATTTACGGATTAGACGTCTTTGGATTGAAAGAACGGGTGATGAATCCCAAGCCAAACTGATTAATAAAGAGAAAGTGGGGTGGGTTTGTGCTACACATTTTCAGAAAAGATATCTGAATCCAAATGGAAAGCTGATACGGTTTGCGGTCCCCACATTACGTTTACCAGGTACAAATTTATTAGTTTATTTTATGTGTCTATATTTTGGTTGTTTGAAGGTTTTCACCAGCCTTCAATCTTCAGTGGGCTGGCACGTTATCCGCAGAAGCTCCAGAGGAACTAGTATAAAGCTATCCGACAAAGTTTATGCGACAAAAAAGAGCAAACAAAATTTAGTTGCTGGTCGTGGACGTTGAAATCAGGTTGGGACGCGGACGACCCTTTACCTGAAGATTTGTATCTTGCCTGGAGTGCTTTCATACAGCAACTTCCCTTATTAAATACACTCGAAACACCCCGTAACGTAATAAAGGTATCAAATAACCATTACGAATTGCATGGATTTTGCAACGCGTCCATTTTGGCCTATGGTGCATGCATTTATTTACGAACCAAAGGGTCAAATAATAAGTATGTTACACAACTGTTGTCAAAGAGTCGCGCCTTTAAGGCTCCGCTGCCGCGCGTATTTTGCAAGCCTTTACTAGCTGCAATAGATTTCAATTGCTCGTTATGATAATTTAGATATTTCAACGGTATCAGATAGATAAAATGTTAATCTAGGTCGCTATAGGGTCCTTTTTTTAAATAAAAATTATTACAGTTAATATTATTGATTACAAAAAAAGGTTAACTTTGGCTTCGTTTAAAGAACAAATTATAATATTTTTTTAAAAATATTGTTGTATAGCGCCCAAGATTGATGCTTTTTCTATGTATATACAATTTGTTCATGGTGGTAAAATAAATACATCTGAAGATATTTTGCAGTTCCTGAAGCAATTTTTCGTGTATTCTTGCCTATACACCAGGCGTTAGGATACGATTTATAATCTGGATCGAACGTACCACCACCACTTGTTTTATACGTCACAGATTCACTGTTAAGTTATTAAAATTGTGATTATATAGTACTTACGGAACAATTTCATTACCCCGATTAGAACTCTGCGGGGCGGTAGGACTGCTCGTGAAACTTTTAGACAAGGTTTTAAATGCATTTCAATCAACTCAAAATGGAATTTTTTTATGGACAGATTCAACCATTGTATTATCTTGGATAGCAGCCCCACCAAATACTTGGAAGATTTTCGTCGCGAATCGCGTATCAGATATTCAGCAATTCACTAACAATAACCAATGGCGTCACATTTCATCTAAACATAATCCAGATGATTTAATTTCACGCGGGACGGTACATGAAAAATTAATAAATTCTTCTCTTTGGTGGCACGGTCCACAGTTTCTAGAATATGATGCACAACATTGGCCTAATTCAACAAATAAATCAGACACAACGGTTGATTTAGAAAAAAAGAAGCAAGTACTAAAAACGACAGAGAAGGTTGACGAATTTCCCTGTCTGACAAAATATTCAAGATTGATTAAATTACAAAATGTCATAGCTTGTGTTCTAAGATTCATTAACAATCTTAAACATCCAAATAACAAATGGACAGGCACTTTATCTCCCACAGAAAATCAAAACGCGCTAAATACAATAATTAAATTAATTCAAAAAACAGAATTTGCACAAGAAATTAAAGATTTGTCACAATATAAATATGTTAATGCACGTAGTAAACTATACAACTTAAATCCATTTTTAGACAGCAATGGTGTCATCCGTATAGGCGGTCGGCTAAAAAATGCAAACATCCCATATGAACAAAAATTTCCACAAGTCTTACCCAAACATTATGTCACAAAATTAATAATCATACATGAACACGAAAAACTTCTGCATGCGGGAGCGCAAGCAACTCTTGCATCATTGCGAGAAAAATTTTGGCCAATCGCAGGGCGTAACATTACGCGGCACTTATTACACAAGTGCGTCAAATGTTTCAAGGTCAAACCTCCGACAATTAATCAAATAATGGGTGATTTACCGAGCCAGCGGGTCCAACCAAACCGACCATTTGTTAATTGCGGAATTGATTATGCCGGACCGATACTAATCAAAGAAGGTCTGGGAAGAGGTAAAAGGTCAGTAAAGGTTTACATTGCCTTATTTATTTGTTTTGCTAGCCGCGCAGTGCACTTAGAATTAGTAGGAAATAGTACAACAGAATCATTTCTTGGCGCCTTAAAAAGATTCATGAGCAAGCGTGGCAAAGTTCTAACCATCTACTCAGATAATGCCACTTATTTCACAAGTGCCAATCGTGAACTCAAAAATTTATTTGCAACATCAAATTCTGAAACAAACATTATTGAACCGTTAGCAAAGCATGGTGTTACATGGAAATTCATTCCATCCAGGTCACCCCATCGGGGGGGTTTGTGGGAAGCGGGTATTAAATCTGTAAAATTTCATTTAAAAGGAATAATGGGAAATGCATTATTAACGTACGAAGAGTTGTACACTCTTTTAGTCCAAATAGAAGCTTGCGTAAATTCACGTCCCCTTACACCGCTTTCCTCTGATCCAAACGACTTCTCCACATTAACCCCAGATCATTTCCTTATTGGGGACAATATCATGGCGACGCTAGAACCAAATTTGACCGAAATAAAGGAGAACCGATTATCACGTTGGCAAAGGGTTGAACAGCTGAAACAGCATTTCTGGAAGCGCTGGCAGTCTGAATATCTACATACTCTTCAACAGCGAAATAAATGGCAGCGCAAAGGCGTTTCACTGATTCCAGGTATGACGGTACTCCTCAGAGAAGATAACCTTCCACCACTCTGTTGGCGTATGGGACGAATTCTAGCCACACATCCGGGCAAAGACGGAGTTACGAGAACTGCAACAGTTAAGACCACAACGGGAGAAGTCGTTCGAGCCTCCAACAGAATCTGCCCGTTTCCGGATAATCTAATCGACGACGACATCCAAGAGACTTTTGAACCCCAGGAGAGTTCAAGGGGGGCGGGATGTTCAAGCCATTAGGGTCAGGAGAGGGGGTGGCTCAACCCCTCTACGACCACTGGTCCACCCGACGACCCGACAGACCAGAGAACAACGAATTCCCGTCGCAATCGCAACGAGACATACTCAATTTGTATATAAATATCAATAAATAGAGTAGTAACAAACCATTGAGTTTTAATCACAATAATATACAGTTCACTAAACCACAACAATACCTGTATAGGTAAACGCGTGAGCTGAGATTTTTCCGCTTTCTTTTGTTTGACGGCTGGCAGGTAGAATTTTGAGGGATGAAGCATCCGGTCGAGGGGTGACCTTGCTTGAAAGTTAGCAAAGAAGACGACTTTTAGAGATGGAATTTTTCTGAAATACTGTTCAATTCTAATATTACCGATTTGATGAAGTTTGTTAATTCAGGCAACACAGAGAATTTGTGAAAACCTAATTAAATAAAAATCGGATTACGATGGTGGTAACAAGTGCATAATGTCAAAAATTTTATTAAATAAAAAAACAGCTAAAAAACATTAAATTAACTCAGTAAATTTAAATACTGGCAAAAGGTATATCATAAAATATTGCATTTGGTAAATTTTAAATTTGATTTAAAATCTGTGCACGCCACTTTGCGCATGCCATGTATGACCAACCAGAAAAGCGGTTGTCTTGGTCCGTATTCAATTTAACCGAAGATTGACCGAAGTAACCAAATCCTGAAAAATGACGTCATTTGACATTACCGCTCGTAAACCAGACCGGTTACTCTGGTTAACTTACGGACCGCACTCTAAAATCTAACACAGGTTGCCCAAAAACTTGCGCATGCGTTGAAAGATGGCGGCATGTGCGTCATATTTATGATAACTCAAATGTTCACAATTCGTTACAAGCAGTGATGATAACCCTAAGGAAATTGTTGGGGAATTTCCGCTACATGTAGGGGGAAATTGACTAAATTTGAAAAGCGTAGGGAAACTTTAGGATTTTTTTTTGATCACTTATGTAGGAAAAATTACGCTTCGCCCGAAGCGCACCCTAAAAAAATATATATTGTTACATTATATATCAACGGGAGGGCGCATTTGTAAATATTCGGATTTTCCGGACACGAACGCGTATTCTTCAACTCAAAATACTATACGCACATCTGGCCGCAAACTTTGTAATAAATTCCGGAATGTTAATGAGCCCTTTTGGATGCACTTTGTTCCACAAGAAAAATATTTTGTCACTTGTAATATTACAAAAGCATTAAAAGTACCTAGTCGATTATTTTACTTATCGATCAACGAGACGCTTTCCGCGAAATTTTTTTTAAGGAAAACATTAAGCTGGAGGAAAGTAATCGATTATTTTTGATGATCGAGTGAAATTCGGTACGCCTATTTTTCGAAACAACTTGCGTGACATTTTCCTTGACAATTTTTACATTAATAAAGTAATTACATTAATTCTGGTTTGTTTATTATGTAACTAAGACAATTCGCTGAATAAACTACACGTGTGGTTTTCTCAGAGGTTAAATCCCAAGAGCTCAAAGTTTTGCCGGTTAATTGAAGAGAATGTGTTGCTTGGCAATGAAGAGTGTAAAATTTGATAATATTAATAATAATATTATTTTTTTGTCAAATTTGCACGATTCAATTGACAAGCTACACATTCTCGAAAATTCACGGATCACAACTTGGAGCTCGAGGGGTTTATGTCAAGATTATTTCCCAAATAACAAAACGATCAGTATAAACATTTATTATTTATTAACAAAAAGTTCGCCATAATTCTTTGGTTTTTACAAACACATTTTTTGTTATAAATAACATCAAATAAGTTTAAATTTTATCGTAAGTATGACGCACATGCCGCCATCTTTCAAGGCATGCGCAAGTTTTTGTGCAACCTGTGTCAGATATACCTATACATATTAATAATCTTGGCTTGTGCCTACGTGTGCTGCAACTCTCTATACATATGTATGTATGCAACCCAGTATACATTTATATGTAACAGTTTCTTTTCCATACACGTCAATAAAATGCATGTTCTTTAGTGCTTCAATTAATTTTCGCCAGAAATCTAAATGCCCTTAATTTTTGAAAACACCACTTCCTACAATGCTTTTTAAATGCTTTCCACAATGAGACCGAAGTGTCTCACCATTGACACTGTCAAAAACTTTGTCAAAAAAATTGATTATTTTTGCTGTGCCTATAGCTTCTTCGTCTAAATTTGCATTACCTAAAATGTTTATCATTTACAATTATTTTGTTATACCTATATGTCAATTAAAACATACCATTTTTGACCATTATCCCAATAGTTGCAGCCATGGAGTGACTCAAAACTTGCGTGGCGTAGCAAACTTTCATTTTTGGAATTTCATGTTTAATTACATGTAAATCTGTAATTTTTGGAAGTGCCCGTAATTCCCCACTTAGTTGGTCCTTTAAATGAGCTTGTAAAATATGTTTCCACTTCGCTGTTAAAATTTCATCTTCAGATTCCTACAGTAAGTCTTTTGACAACAAATTGTTTCTAATTTCTTTAATTAAATGCGGATCATACAAGTGCACAATTTCTACATTTCCAATAAAGATCCTTCTTTTAATTTCAATATTTTTGTCACTATAAATTTTGGTAGATTTTTTTAACAATGTGTTTATAGCCGCTTGATTTGGATTTCCTTGATCATAAGTGATAACTTTGACATATCAACCACAATTTTTAACTTCTTTAACTAATAGTTCTAACAAATCTATTAAAACTGAAATTTTTGTACTTGAAGATGAGAATGAAAAATATATTGGTTGCTGCGATTTTTTAAAAAATCTACAAAGAAAAAAAACGAGGGCATGATCCGCAATTAATGCATTTTGACTATTATCATAAGTTTGAAAACCATAAAATTTGTCACTGTGTTGATCATAGTCAACGTGCGGAGTTATCGACATTTTGTCTAAAATAAGAGCACACATTTTGTCACGACTATTTAGTTTTAAAGCGGCATCTTTTAAATTATCAAAAATTACTTTATTGTAGCTTACCTCTATTGGCACTTTATTTAACATTTTCATCATTGTCTGCCGAGTAGAGAGAGCAAATAATTGTCTTAGTTTTGAATACGCTCTTCCTGACTGCTTAAATAAAGCTAACGCTAAAATCTTTTCATTTATAGTGTACCTACGTTCTTTCACGGCAGCATTTTGTTTTTTTTAATTGAGGTAAACAAAAATCTATTGCAACTGGTTCTAAAACCCTGCTATGTAATTTCATATCAAATTTCATGGCGGATTTTAATTGTGCTCGATAGAAAGCAACTCGTTTTTTACTCATATGTGCCGCCTTTTTTAATTTCAAACATGAGTAGCAGCGTTTTTTTAAACTTGGGCATGCAACCTTCACAGTCATACATTCAGTCTCCGGCGCCGCTTCCAGCTTTGATAAAGCTTCAGGTACAGGTAATAATGTAGAAGATTTTCATTTGGAGGTTTTATGAAAAATTATCCTTACTAGAATTATTTATCTAATGCTTTATAGTTTACCATAAGGAATCTGCAAAGTGGGTACAGCCGTATTTAAAAGTTTGTTATTTGCAGAAACGACACAATTAATCTTGTGGAAACATCTAATAAATATAAACACAGTATGATTTACTTGGTGGAATCAGATCTAATGAAAATATTCAACAAAGAAATCCAATTCAAAGTTCAATATGATTTGATAAAACCACAAAGTATTATCAAATGCGCATGCGGATCCATTTTGCTTGAAAACCTAATGACCTACCCTACTGCTGTACTGGATCTCTCGATCACTGATCGATCTCTGATCCGGATCAGTAACCCTGAATAAACGAACACGGGCTAGTGAGCGAGGTTGAATAAACGAACGCTCAGATCCCTGACCCAACTGATCGAGTTGAATTTTCGTAAACGCCCATAATGTGAGATACAAAATAGAAATTTCAAAATTTCTGCCATTCAAATTTGGCGCTGTCATCAGTTTAGCAATTTTTAAATTTATACGACAAGTATTAGTAGAGCTGGCCATGTAAAAGCAAAGAATATTAACGTTCCGTATAGAAGCGACACTTAGTATGGAATCCACTGCGCATGTCTATCAAGAAAATGGCGCCGCTCTGGTTTTTGACAATCAGCTGTTTTGATTTTCCATCGTGACTTATAATACTTGTGTTTATGTAATATTGTTTCTTGAGGTTTGTGGTTGCCTGTTTTTAAGGGAAGTCGTAGAAAACAATATGCAACGTAATCGACGAGGATTTTACTGTGCTGTGAGAGGATGCACTTCCAAACCCAATGGTACAATTAGTTTCTTTTATTTTCCAAGAAACCAAAGAAAGAAGTAAATAGTCGTTTTAATATTGTTTGAACATCTGTTGCAATAATTTCCGTAGACAGTTGGAGTGGATTCAAGCATGTAAATTTCCTGAACTGGAAAAAAAACCAAAAATTTATAGAAGGAACTCGTGTATGTGGAAAACATTTTGAAGAACACATGTTGTTAAACGATTTAAAAAATCGTTTGCAACCACATGCAAAACCAACTCTTTTCTTGCCGATCAACAAGAACCTGGTGCAACGACTGCATTCATGAGGTAATGATACTATTATAATCGTTTATGATTACCAATTACAAATTTTACCCCACAATAATTTGTTTTGAATAGATCTCCACGAAATAAAACTTCACCTTGTGAAAGTACATCTATGCTGTGTGGTTTACCTGATGCACAGTCGATTAATACTGTCAATAAGGATAACACTGCATCAGCTAATAGTTTTCCAATTGCAAGTACATCTGGATCTTGTGTAAGTTCAACTCAAACTGACAGCAGTTTATCACTTACTACTCCACGAAAGAGAAAACTGAGAAGAGAACTTGACGCAGTGAAGCAGAAAAACAAAAGATTGAAAATCGAAAAAAAGAAACATTATAATGGCATCACAGTTGAAGATTTTAAGCAGTTGTGTGAAAAGTTTTTACCACCATCATGCGCCAAATTTGTTCAGGTACAGGCAACACTTAATAATAAAAAACAAACTGGTAAGAAATACACTGATGACTATAAAAAGTTTGCTCTGCAATTGTATTTCATCAGTCCTAAAGCATATAGGTTTATGCAGAAAACTTTTATGCTGCCTTTCGTAAGAACATTACAACGTTTTACTCATGCCATGAATTCTGAACCAGGGCTATTAGAAATGGTTTTCGATGCCATTAAGTTCAAAGTTCGCAACATGACAGATGCTGAAAAACAGTGTATCTTGTGTTGGGATGAGATGAATATAAAAAGACACCTGTTATACAATTGTTCCCAAGATAAAATAATTGGTTTTGTGGAGGATGGAAAAAAAAGAGCATTTTTACCAAGTTCAAAAGTTCTGGTAATTATGGTTAGAGGATTATTGTCGAATTGGAAGCAGCCAGTAGCTTTTTATTTTTGTAAGTCTTCTTGTGACAACACTATGACAATTTTATATGATTGTTTGGACAAACTGCTGCAAACCTCTTTAAATGTTAAAGCTGTTATTAGCGATCAGGGATCTAATTTCCTGGAAACAGTTAAGTCTTTATGGGTGTCAATTGATAAACCATATTTTAATTTTGAGTACCAAGGTGACATAAAAAAATTGTATGTTTTTTACGATTCACCACATCTGCTAAAGTCTGTAAGAAACACTCTTCTTAACTGCCATCATATAGAATTTTTGGATGGGAAAAGAGCCTCTTGGAAAGATGTTGAATCATTTTATAACTCGGATAAAACGAAACCCTTACGAATTGCAAAAAATCTTACAGACAAGCATATAAAACCAAACAATTGGGAAAAAATGCGTGTAAGATTGGCGGCTCAAGTTTTAAGTGAAAATGTAGCTGTTGGCATTTCGACTTATGTTGCATTAAAAGCGTTGCCTACTGAATCGGAGGGAACATCTGAATTTATTGGACAATTTGATAAATTATTTGTTATCTTTAATTCGTCAAAGTATAAAGCAAAAAAACATAATTTACCCTTTACTGGCTCAACTTTTCAGATGCAATTTTTAAATGAAATGCTGCAATTATTAGAATCCATTAAAATAATTAACAAGCATGATAAAGATGTTACTAACACATTTAAATGTTTTAAAGGGTGGTGTTTAAATATTAATTCATTAAAATTGTTGTGGAAAGAATTAAAAGTTACCAATGTGAAATTTTTGTTAACTCGCAAATTAAATCAAGATTGTCCCGAAAAATTTTTTGGTGCAGTTCGGGCAAAAGGAGGAAATAATCATAATCCGACACCTTTCCATTTTATTTGTAGATTCAAAAACTTGTTTTCACTCAATTTTATTGAGCATAGTGAAAGAAGCAACTGCGAAAACGATTTTGAAACATTATTAAACGAGTTGAATTCTAGTGAAACAGGGATCGTTTCTGCATCAGCCGAACTACCATCAGAAATATATCTCCCTAAAGAATCTGACTACAGAGAAACAGATTTACCTTATGAAAATGCACTCCATTACGTTAGTGGATATCTAATGAAAAAGTGTTTAGATAAACATTCTTGTACAGATTGTGTAAAGTATAGTACATCTTTTAACGAATTAACCAGCAGTACCATAATGTGTCGTTTAAAAGCATATGAAACTCGCGAAAAAAGTTATTCGGGAATTTACGTACGCCTGGGTTAGATTTTGTACAATTTGCAAGAGAAATGGATTGTTCCTTTGTTAAAAATTTTGAAACTTTGGCAATGAAAAATAATGTTGGCCTGCATTTTAAACAATTGTTTGAAAAAATTCCTTTTTCTATGCCGTGTGAAAACTTTCCCAAAATGTATTTGATGAAGTTGTTCTGCAAAATTAAATTGTTTTATAGCCTAATGAAAATTAATGCCGAATTTAAAAGTGCACCAAAAAAATCTCAAAAATTAATCACCGTTTGTAGTTTATAATGCATGGAACTTGTAATATATAAATTGTGTTTATTCTGATTAAGATAAATCATTTAAATTGTATATACTTTTCAATACATTTGTTTTTTATATTTAGATATTAATATTGGACTTTTTAATTTTAATGTATTAACAATAAAGTTAAATACCGTAATCACATAACGTTTGTTAATTTTTTTAATAATATTGTTTTCCGAGCCTATTATCCCCGACATTCTACGCCCATGTTTTGCTGGCGCGCTACTGAATTTTTGTTTCAAAATGGCTGAAGGTCATCAGGACTTTTGTATAGGCGCTTATGGGAGTGTCGCTTCTATACGGAACGTTAATATTCTTTGGTAAAAGGCTCTATAAAAATTTAGCTTGTTGGAATTTTTTTTGTCTAATTTAACTCATGATAATTTAACTGATTTAATATTGATATGGAATAAAAACTAGTTGGCATGTTGTAACTAAGGTTAATTGTAAACAAGTTTTTATCATTTGCGTTTTTATAATTTAAAATGCTGAAAGTATGGTTGCTTCTAACCGTTTCAATATTGTGTGATGGTAAAATCATGCCGTGGAGGATTACCAAGCCATTTAACGTTACTAATGAAGACTTGAAGAAAATAGATTATTGCGCACTGCACTGTGATCTTGATCGCCATAGTGGCTGCTATTGTAAATTGAGAGGAGAGCGTGAAGAAATGTTAGACAATATTACTGGATTTCGGCAATCAGTATTGGATTTGCATAATTATTATCGAAACCTAATTGCAAGTGGAAGCGAAACCCGAAAAGGCCTTAAATCAGCAGCTGACATGATGTATGCGAACTATGATTTACAGCTTGAATACATATCGAGATGTTTTGCTAGATATAGATATGTAGGGGGTATTGATGTTTGCAAACCTCGATATAAAGGAGGCCACTCTGTAATCTCTATAGAGGGGTCACGAAAAAGTAAATTTCATCATCTTACAATGATAAAAAAATGGTAAGTGTTGATAGAAACAAAAGTTTTTTAATTCTTAATATGATTACGTTCCAACTGTTATTATTATATGTTTTTTAGAGGTAACGGGTTATAGGAACAATTAAATAAACGATTTGGCTTTAATCCGACGTTTCGACAGAAACAGTCGATGTTCCTATATCCCGTTACCTTTAAAAAAAAGTTTTTTATGGTTTTTTATGAATAACTGTAAAAGTGCTGTCAAGATTGGTACGGCAGTACAAATGACCACTCGTTAATGATTTATAGTAATTTTGCGATGTTAGGTTGCTAGCTCTAAATGTCAGTGGCATTGCATTTGTGTCGATAAACATTTGTAAATAGTTAAAGGAGTGAAAATAATATTTAGATTTAAAACTGAATATGCTTCACCACCGAATAGTATTGGACAACTATTGCTAAAAACTAAAATAATTTTATTTGTAGGTAGGCATAACTTAATTCTGACAGGGAGAAAATGTTATATACTCGTAGTTAGTCTGTAAATACTGTGTAGGTACTCTGTAACTTTGCAAGAGATAGGAAAGAGAAGAGATTTCTTTCTTGGCGAATTCGGTACTGTGTAAGCGTCTTTCTATGTCGTTCGGGTTGTTCGGGAAAAAATGCTTTTTTGTACTAGCCATCAATTCACACCTAAAAACATATGACTCTGGTGATTTTTAACGCCAACATTGCCAATTCCAATGACAAAAATTACTGGAAAACATGACATTGACGTATTTCATAATCCCAATTATTAAGGTTATAACTATTTTATGAAATAAATACGGGCTTTAAAGCGCAAAAAGTGTTATTGCAGCGAGTTTTTACAATCTCAACATCGGTAGTGTATTACGGAGTCATCCTGGTAGAGGTAGGTACTTTGTGTTGGCATTACACATATATAGTAGAATCATAATTGTAAATTATACCTGTGTCCTAGGTATTGAGACAAATACAATGTGTTTGCATTATATTACATGAATGAAGAGAAAATTAGTTAACGTAAACATGAAGTGCAAGAAAAACTCAAAATGTTACGGAACCAACTTCACCCCTATAATCTTCCTGATCGCCACAATTCTTCTTGATTGATTTTGGCGATTATCAATCTCGTGTTACACAACATGTGCATCAGAGGTAATGTGCAACTCAAGAAAGATGTACAGGATGAAGAGAGCAAAGGGAATGAATCCATACACTTTGAGCATTATTATCCTCAACATGTTGTAAATTAATAGACTTCTATTTTGTATTATCTTATATTGTAATAAACTATAATAGACTTGTATTTTGCTAACTAATCATATAAATACAGGTTATAGGGAGGTTTGTTTATACATAATTTTGAATTCTTTACACTCACTACACTAACACTAGTCGGAATTATTCTGTGGGTTGCCTGTGACAAAATCCGTCTATGTTTTTATAAGATTTTGAAGTTACTTCAGCACTTGCACTGTTTTCCCGCTGTATATTGTGACATAGTCCTAAAGTGTTAAGTTAATTCACTACCTGTTCGGCGCCGTTGAGGTGTGTCTCGACCTGCCAAAGCGCTTCGACGGTGTTGCTTCAGGTGGGGTATGTCTAGCTGGAGGTTGCTGATAAGTGATAACACGGGTTTGCAATAACAGTGTTAAGGACGTTATTTATAACACTTACTATACTAAAGAGTCATGGATCTCAATTCGTTTAAAATACTTTGATTTCACAGCTCGCACCCATGTATTGACACATTTCCTTGATTTTTGATTAGGTTATGTTATGTTATTATTCTGCTATACACATTAAGAAAAAGAGAATAATATTAGGATTGACGTTTACACGACAGAGATTAAATTTTGACACTATTAACATTGACTTTATTATTGCCCTAATGTACAAAAAAAATGTTTTATATAAATACATCCCGCTATCATTAGCACGTCCGTCCGAAAAACATTATTAGAGCGTCCGGGTCTAAAACTCACTGAAGTAAGCTGTTTTTTTTAAAGTTTTCCACCAGTATACATCGTCTATTCCCTTACAGGTGGCGTTGCCTAAATATGAAGCAAATATAAAGTTTTCAAATCCGATCTACTACCATTGCAGCGTCCCTTTACGGAACAATCATTAAAGCGTCCGTATATTGGTGCATAAAGCGTCCCTTGGTGTATATAGACCGTCATGGAGCGTCATGCGGTGTTGCCAGTTGTAATTCTCATTTTGTGTCTATAAATAGAATATACACAAAAAGACGCTTTATGCATGCAAATATATGGACGTTTCAATGGTGGTTTAAAACTCAATCTTTTAACGACCAGTGCAACCTTACTAACAATAAGCCGCAATCTGTGTACGCAGATTTAGTTCAAATATCTTCTAATTGTAATTATTAAGTTATATTATAATATTATTATATGTAATATAAATTATTAACATAAAAATATTACTTGTAGTGGAAATACTTATTACTTGAACCTAAAAGGTAGGCTATATGCCAAAAAAGTTTTTTATTTCTCTGCCAACATTTCGGGCATGGGGACATTGAAAAAAGAAAATAGAAATTACCGAAACGTCGAAAAGTTTCAACAATAACAATTTAAAACAACATGAACATTGCTAAGAAAACTAATCTTACTTAAGGTTCGATAAAAAATAAATGTAAGTTTCATTTTGCCATAGAATACTATTAATTCCAATTAATATGTTACTAATAGCATTTTTTTGTTTTAAGTAATTTTGTTTTGCTTTTTAATGCTACTGATTATTTATTTATAAAATTGTAGTAAAATCTGATTTTAAAACATAAGGTTATTTTGCTAAAAATATAAGTAAAAAACTAATATATAAACTAATGGTAAGTATAATATAATAAATATTACCATATGATCAAAAAAAAATTATAAATTACTTTATTTCTAATCATTTCGCATGTGAAGTGTAGTAGTATTAACGAAAAATTTTTTTAATGTAGACAATTATGTGTAAAGAAAAGGACCATTTTTGGAAAAACATAAATGAGAAACTAGTGTTATAAAAATATTAAGTAAACTACAATCCGAACAATAATAATGTGAATTAGGGTGGACTTTGGTTTGTCAGTTTTTTATCATTTTGTCCGAGTCAGACAAAATAACGATGTAACCTGATTTTAGTCAACCTCATTAAGTGTAAAGGCTTTATTGGAATTTACTTTTTACTGTAAATAATAAAAAATAAAGTTTTTTAAAACTGTTAAAACGTGCAAATTGTGGCAAAGACAATGGATCCGCCCAACGTCTTATACATATGAAAGCAATTTATTTTATTTATAATTTGCCAAACAATAATAAGTTGATAAGTTACATTATAATATGTTTTAATTAAGTATTTTGGTAATCGAATATATCCTACACGAATAAAAACAGAAATTTTCATATACAATAAATACCACATAATTTACCAAGGTGCAGAAAGTTACACAATCTAATATCGTCAAATAAATAAATAGATTGTTTTTAAATTGTATACTAACATTAATTTTTTATGTAACATATATGTATAAAAAACGTTAGTTGAATTAATTCATTTTTAACATAGGTTTTTAATAACATAAAATTGCTACATTGTTTTTGCGAATGCGTTGACTCTTATGACAATAATGACGATTTTTCTAATTTGCAAAAATCGCGCTTATGCTCTAAACATTATATTCGAGCAGATTATAAGCATAATTTAAAACAAAAATTACTAGGCTATTTAACAAAAAAATTAAGAATGATTTTCAGAATTCCTCATTTAAATAAAAATTTGATAGAAAGCAAATTGTTCAGAAAAAAAAAATAAATAAAGAAAGTTACAATTTAATAAATAGTAGATTATTTGTCAAGGTAAAAAAACAGATTGGTTTCCAGTGAGTGTTAATGTTTCATTATAATGAAATTTGCATTTTTAGAACTTTTTTTTGTTCTCTTTTTTCTTCTGTAAAACTTAGTGAACACAACATTAATGTCACACTATCACATTTAATGACTAGGCAATACAGCATTTTATAGACTAAGCAGTAAAGCAAACACTTTAAAAACGTTTTTCATTTGTCACAAAATTTTGAGACTAAATGTCAAACATCAAGTTTCTCTTAATAAAGGGCTGAACTGATAATATCGGCAAAATATTATGTATGGCAATAAAGCACGTTGTTTTACTTGACTACCAATTACAGTATTAAATAACATGTTTTATTGCTTAATTAAAAAAAGAACTATCTATTACCTATATCATTTTTGTATGTCGTAATAATATTAAAATAAAAGATTATTTAGTATTTTATTAATATACTAAAATAATATTTAGAATATGTTAATAAAAATATCTTGAAAAATATAGACAAAATTTCAAAATATTAAAAAAAAAATTAAAAATGCCAAACAATCAATAGATAATGTATATCTGATACATAGAAAAAAATAAGAAGAGCAGATATATATGCTAAAACTCAAAAGAATAATTAGAAATCTAGCAAAATTAAGAACTTTTCACAGAAAAAAAAGAAATAAAAACTTTTATCAGAGAAATCGAAATAAAAGAAAGAGGAAGATAAGAAAAAAAAAAGGAACTAACAATAAACGATAAAATACTGAATTCGAGAATTGGGACAATGTCAAACGACAACTAGTCGTAACAGCCTTGACAGTAGACAACAGGAACCAAAAACCGAAATGAAATATTAGGAAAGTTACTAAAATCAGAAATAAAAAAATGCTATACTAATAGAATAGAGACTAAACAAAGATATAACAAAATTTATTGTAAAAAATACAAAATATAAAAAATACAAAAAAAATATAAAGAAAAAACAAAAATGCCCTAAAATATTTTTTATAAATCAGTTCTAGAAATTTGTGGAGTAAACAAAACAACAAATACGAAAAAGCTAAAACACTGGTAGAATAATGAAATTAAACAAGAAGTAATTAAGAAAAAACTGTTATCAAAAAAGTACTTAGAGAACAACAAAAACCTAGATGACTACCAACTGTATAAAGAACAAGAAGAGAACATAAAAATTATAGTAAAAACGGTAAAGCAAAGTTATGAAAAAAGTCTGAAATAAAGATTAAAAAAACCGCTTTAGGCAATGCAAAAATAGTGTCTAATATTGTAAACAATTTAAGAAAATATAGCTTAAAAAACAAAGAAAAGATATTATTAGAAATAAACTTAAAATTATTAAGTAAATAGGAGATTGTTTGACAAGTTAAAAAATATGATTGTTTTCCAGTGAGTGTTAATGTTTCATTATAATGAGATTTACACAAACCTAGAAAACTCACTTTTTTAACGTGTTGAACATGTTATTTTTTCGTATACTTGATAAAATTCACTGTAATTTAAAGAATTAAAAATTATGAAATAAATCTAAGCACTGTAAATTACCTATCAAATGAGAACTTTATAAGATTTTATGGCCAAAAAAGTTATTAAAAGTCAATATTTATAATTATTACACTAACAGTAGGAGAAAAGTTACTATATGTTAGAAATAAAATTTTTTGTTATTGCAAATTAAAGAAACCATTTATTACAACATTTTTACCTATAATTTTATTATTTTTAATCAATTTATATTTATGTATGAATACTTTAACTCTAGTAATTTAAAAAAATTTAAATATTTTTTTTTTAGTTTTTTTAATTTCAAAATTAGATTTTACTACATTTTTATAAATAAATGATCAGTAGCATTAAAAAGCAAAATAAAATTACTTAAAGCAAAAAAATGCTATTAGTAAAATTTGGACTAATAATTTAAAATATTTTTTTAGGCATCTGTTTAGAAACACTAAATTTCTAGTCGTAGAAGTCGTCGAGAAGATGATTGTTTGCGTTTGCCACTATTTTGGACTGTATACACATTAAAAGTAAAATCTAAGGATTTTCTGTTTTTATATTGTATTTATTCCAATACCCGTTATGTGATATTTCAGACAGCAAATTTTTAGTTGCTATTCTGACTGCGTTTTTTAGATGTTCTGGGTTATTATCGTTTTCTGTCTTCTGACTTATTAGAAGAAGTTTTATTTATTTTAACACAAAAGCACGACTTGACACAATTTACAATTGTTTATTGTCAATAATATTTTAAATTTAAAATAGTTATCATAATAATCAAAATAGTTTTTGTTTTAAGTTTAGACAAAGTTTAGGCCTAAAAAAACGTCGTTTATCACACGGCCAGAAACCTTTTCGTGAGTATTCGCACTTGTGAGACTCATCGGCTTCGCCTCAGACCACAATCCGTGCTCATATTCACAAAACGACAGTTTCTGGCTTTGTCATAGAAATAACTATTTCTGTATAATTAATAATAATTAGCAATTGGAATTAATAGTTTTCTATAGGAAAATAAAACTTACATTTATTTTTTTATCAAACTTTAAGTAATTTTAGTTTTCTTAGTAACGTTCATGTTGTTTTGAATTATTATTACTTTTCGACGTTTCAGTAATTTTTTACCATCCCCGAAATGTAGGCAAAAAGATACAAAACTTTTTTTATAAACAGTAAGCGGCAAAAGTATTTAACATCTAAAATAACTTTAAAACTATTTATTTAAAAAAAAATTGCTCGGGCACTATCTGTTATCTGACAATACCAGTTCATTTAAAAAAAAAAAACAAATAATTTATAATTAAAACTTTATTTTTAAAAATTAAAGTGTTAATTATAGTTTCCAACAAATTTTTAACTACCAGTATTTTTTAAACTGCCAAAAAGTCATAAGGTGCTAGATTTTAACAATGAGTTTAATAATAATAAATTTCAGTTTTTTAATTTTTGTTTTATTCCAACTTTTAATAATTTAAGAATGTCACCAAAATTTTAGTAAAGATAGGTATAGCACATTATACACAAAATATGTTCAAAATTTGTCATAAAATTTAAAATGTAATAAAAAGTATAGAGTGTCCTTTAAAAAAACAAAGTTGATGTCGGTATCTTATTTTTGGTCACACTGAACGAAATATATATTAAAATTAATTAACAAATTATTATTAAAATGCGGAATTTAAAAATAAAATTGACCTGTCCGAACAATTTTTTAAAAAATAAATACTTTTAAAGTTATTTTAAATGTTTCACAATATTACCGCTTACTAGTAGATTTAAATTTGAAGCATTAGCGCGCGCGTCTATCTTTTTATTCCTCACAACTCAAGTCAGGAATCGTTTATTTAATTTCATTCGTATCGTTACAGTGTTGCCGAACTGACAGACGCTCTAATACACCGAGGTTGAATATACGTATATTACGCCAGCGCCACTACCCTATATACGCCGGAACTAAAAATTATACGAATTTTTCATCCAGAAATCATTAAAGCGTTCAAATCGATTTTTGCCATTCGCTTCCTCTTGGTGTAGGAAGGCTCCCAAATTTTTTTTACATGGGGTTGCAGCAGAGCGTCCATATACGGGCGCTCTATGCACAAGGACGTCCTAATGATAGGGATCGGTCAATGTATGGCCGTGCTAATGATAGCAGGATATATATATGAGCCCCGGCTGTGTAAAAACTGCGTTTGAAGTGAGGTCCGGTACAAAGTGAGGACCGATATACGGACCTTACTTTGACAACCCTGTACAATTCACTCCAGCACCTTCCCCTACCTACTCACTTTCATCATACTATGGTCCAAGTTGTATATTTTAGTTCAACATTATGTAAGTGGTGGCGCTCTCCACGGTGTATAAATTCTAGACGTATACTTTGCAGATCGTGGCCATTACCGAGTGAGGCCCGGTGACGCGGCAACCGCGCATGGTCCTCACTTACCGTATAGTATATATTTGAGGGTTTCATGGTGTATTTCTAAACACAATTATTAAACATTCCAAAGCATTGCAAGGTCACAGTTAGGCTCGTAGGGGCTGGCTGATTTTGCAATCTCTGTATTTTCAAGACGGAGGACAAGTTCAAGAGTTTAAGTATTTGTTTCTCTTTCTTTTGTTTCTTATACGGCAAGCGGCAAAAGTATGGAACATCCAAGATAACATTAAAACTCTTTATTTATTTAAAAATCGCTAAGACAGGTCAATTTTATTTTTAAATTAGGCATTTTTTAAAATAACAATTTTTATACAACGTATTTTAAAAATAAAATACAGATATCAACTTTGTTTTTTTAAATGGAATTTTGTATTATTTATTGCATTTTAAATACTATGACAAATTCTGGACATATCTTATAAATAATGTTTTATACCTATCTTCAACTGTTTTCGAAATATTGACAGTTAAATATAAACAAAAAAAAATTAATATTTATTTTTTTGTTTAGATAATTGTTTAAATAATTACTCACAGATCTTTTTGTAGTCAGATGTCTGTCTGTCTTTAACTTATTAAAGGTTGAAATAATATAAAATTTAAAAAAAAGAAAGTTATTATTATTAAACTCATTTTAAAAATCTGTAGCATTCTAGGACTTTTTGGCAGTTTAAAAAATAGTGACAGGTAAAAATTTGTTAAAAACAATAAAAACAAATGTAAAATGTAAAAATCAAATTGACCTATATAAATATTTTTTTTTAAATAAATACTTTTGAAGTTATTTTAGATGTTTCATAATTTTGCCGCATTGTGAAAACTTGTTTGTACCGAGTGTAAAAAAAATCCCCTTTTTCTAATAGTACTTTTTTAAATAAAAAAAACGAGACTTGGAGAAATTATTATGTTAAAAAATCTTCATTAATTGAGTAAAAAATAAACTTTTGAATACTTCCGGTTTTAACAGGAACAACCGTAATTTTGGATTTTTTAATGTAATACTATTATATTTTTATACTTAGAATCTACGTTAAATTCTGAGTCTCATACACTAATTTAAAAAAAAATGTAATAATTTTTTTTATTATTTGTTTTTTTATTTAGAAAGCTGTGATTATAAAAAAATATTAAATAATATAGGCAGTCATTAAAAAAGAAAACCTATCCCACAAATGATCTAATTTAAAAAAAACATGAATTTAAATTAGAATAAATTAGCTTTTCCGGTTTAATTAATTTTTTTCAGATGGAACAATAGTGGCTCGCTTGGTTTTTAAAATTAACGTTTTATTTGTCAATTTGTTTAAAATTTGAAAAAAAAATATGCTAAATAAAACCATAAATTTAAAAATTATTTTAAACAATTTAGCATTTTAACAACAAAATAAAATTGACAGTTATTAAACATAATTTGTTACTTATTTTCTGTTTTACAGCTTGCTTAAATTTAAATTAACTTTTAGAAATTTTTCCAAACATTTTTGTAAACATTACAAAAATTACTAAACAGATTTTTAAATTTTTGGTATTTTTTATTAGCAGAAAAAATGTATTTAAAATGTCGAGAAACCACTATTGTTCCATTTAAAAAAATTGAGTAAGACGAGAAAAACTAATTTATTTCAGCTTAAACTCCTGTATTTTTCAAATTAAAATATTTATAGCACTGGTTTTATTTTTTAGTTGTTGTCTTATAAGTTATTTAGAAATATTTTTTAACCATCACTGCCATCTAGATAACACAATTAAAATTACAAAAAAAAATTTCATTTTACAAAAAGTTATAAAGAGTAGTGTATTAGATTCGGAATTTACTGTAGATTTTAAAAATATAAAAACATACACAGTGTTTTATTTCAAAATCCAATGTTACGGTCGTTTTTGGTAAAACCGGAAGTGATAAAAGTTTATTTCTCATTTACTTAATGGAGATTTTCTAACATCGTATGTTTACTAAATATCATTGTTTTATTTAAAAAAAAATACCACTAACAAAAAGGGTGAGCTTAATTTCGTTTACACCCGGTATATTTTTTTTCTTTAGTTGGTTCCTAATTGGGATATTCTGTAAGTCAACTTAATACCAATAATAGTAATATTAGTATTATTATTATTAATAATTTATTAAATTATAATAACGGTATATTTAAAATCTTTTTATTATTAATAAAAAAAAACAAATCGCTTTAAAACAAAGATTTTTCTGGCAAAAGCTCAATTTAGTCGTTGTGACCGTTTTGCCAAAATAAAAAGCATATTTAAAAATGTATTGGCTTTTGTGGGCGTTCCTAACTTTAAAAACCAATATCTCCGTTTAACATTGAACAAAATTTAAGTGACTTTATCGTTTTTTGTCACTTTTTCACAATTAGGTATCTCAAAAACTAAACCTTAATTTAAAAACTATGTTTTTAGAAAAAAATTTGTCACATTATTTGTGATTAGAATGGCGTTACATTTATATTTTTTGTCGTTTTTGCAAATATAAATAATATAATAAATAAACTCTTAGAAAGAAATATCTAAAAGTTAGCGAAACTAGGGCCGACAGAACAAAATGCTTTGCAATGAAAGTGTCTTGTAGGTCTTAGACAAACAATGCAGGTATAATGTAATAAAAGTAGGTATAGATACTGGAAAATATATTTGAAATTCATTATAAAAGTCAGTTGATAAGTGCACAATAGTTTATGATCAGAGGATTATTGGTGCCATAAATAAATGACAAGACACCAGGCGCGTTCTCCAAATACTGAGGTAGACGGATTAAGAAATTTTGGACCCTTTGCAAATCTTTGCATTCTTCTCGGCTTTAACTTGAAATTTCTATTTCGGATAATTGCTAATGTGTATTTAATTTGAAATGTTAAGTATGGTTGACAAATATCTATATATTTTAAGCGGGTTAAAGATTAAGAGAAAATTTTGTTTTGAAATAGGGGTAGTTTCAAATATATTATCAGTTTGAACTGAATCTTCGAGCGAGTCAGTGTGTACTGTACAAGATGTGGCGACCGTGGGAAAGTGAATTTGTTGTTCAAGTAAATCCGAATGAAAATGCAGAGGGTGAAAATGCTGATGTGGAAGAGGATGAACTGCGAACCAAAAAAAGAAAACGTAACCATTTATCTTACGATGAAAAAAGTCTTATTTTGTCAATTTACGAAAAGAAAAAAAGTGAGATGGAAGAAAGGGCCTTGGAAGAGACTTGCAAAATGTTTGGAATTCCAAAAACTACAATGTGGCGTTTGGTAAAATTTGGACCGTCCCAAAGAAAAATTCGGATTGATAACGGAGCATTAAAAAAATTGCTGCCGAGTCAGGAAGATCAAATTCGCCGAAGTGTTTATGACTTTTACGACAAAAACATTGTGCCGACTATTAACTTGTTGTACACCAGTTTAATTGAAGTGAGTTTTTAATTAAGAAAGATTTGTTCTTTGAAGAGACGTACACCAAAAATGAATTATTAGAAGTGGTTCGAACAAAAAGTTACAAAAAAAATTACAAAATAGATCAGGTTGCGTCTGAATATGACTTAATTGTTCTGCGGTTACCGCCCTATCATTGTGTTTTCAACCCGATTGAGATGATATGGGGCCAATTTAAAAAAAAATTAAGGAGGCAAAACACTGGACAAAAATTTAGCAATGCAACATTAAATTTAATTAGAGAAACATTTAAGTCAATTACTGCGGAAGCCTGGAAGAATTCTGTGCAGCACGTGGTGAATATTGAAGACGAATACCGAAAAAAGAATGTTAAAGACCTAATAATCGAGCTAGAAAATGATAGTGACAGTGACAATGATTAACAATAAGTGATAAATCTGTGAAAAGACTGTGCGTCATAATGTTTTACGTTTTTATTTTTGTGTAGTTTTAAGCAGTTAAATTTTTTACGAAATTCTGTTTTTTAATTTTTATTGTAAATGTGTATTTTATTTTATATTTAATATCAATATATTTAGTGTGTAAATAGATACAAATATTTGTAATATAAATATTTTTTTTTGTAAATTAATTTCAAAATAAATGTATGGTTTCACTGTTTTACAAATCCTAATTACTTTATGACTATTAAAAAATATTTGATTCTGCATGTTTGCGATTTTATTTCAATTCTAATTTAACCGAAAATTTAACTTAAAATATTTCAAGTCCGGCCCAGTTGTAAAATTTACCTTCGATCGGTGGGTCTTTTGTAGTTGACCGTAACCAGCTTAGTGTTTACTTGGGTCTGTCATAAAGAGGCTGGCTACTAATAAATTCCTGCATAAGTCGGTTTCATATATCTTTTCCATTTAGTATATATAATAACCGCTCGGCCAGACATCCCCTTCTGCAGAATTTTTAGACCTTCAATTCTTTAATTTTATTTTTATCAAATAAATAAATAATAACTCTTAAATAATGCATCGGAAACTGTAGAACGGAAAAAACTAATTACCAAAGTATGCTCATATTGTTTAATGTATGGAATTAAGGTAAAATTTTTCTGATCAAACACAAAATTAATTTATAAAACATTATTGTGTTAGTTTTTTAAAAAACATTATAAAAATTTTCTTAATTATTAATACATTTTATTCAAAAAATAGCAAGTCCTTTATTGATGCAGCGCAAACTGAAATTAAAAATTTTAATCTGTTTAAGTGTTATTTCTCGTCAAATTTTACATTTATCCTTTCATACTTATAAAAAGAAGTATTAGGAAACAAAGAATAGAGTGCTGCTTTTAAAAATGAAAGCTAGAAAATTTAAGTAAAAGCTGCTTAATATATGGTTCATTATGTTTTATTAAATGTAGTAATGTAATTAAAAACTAACGTAATAACAAAAATTCATAATAATCGTTTATGATATAAATTTGAACATTTATTTTATATGCAATAAATAAATTGAAATTGTGACTGAATATTTATTATTGATTATCTCAATATTTTTTAGAAAAAAAAATGGAAAACTTTTTTTTTAATGTATTTTATAATTTCTGATAAATTTTGCTTTCACAGAAAAGCATGTGTCTTTATATAGTCTAAACCGCAATTAGAAATTTTTATTTTTTTACAAGTCAAGAATTGCATTGATTTTATGCATGAAAATGGGACTGTCTTAAACCATCTAATATGTAGAGATAAGACAAAAAAAATGTTTGCCAATTTTTATCATTTGTAATGCTATATTTCAAATTAAAATTTTTGCACGTAATTTTAAATCATTCCGTATAAATTTGTTTACTTTTGGGATATAGTGTTAAAGTTTTTCGTCAAAAACTTTGTTATAATACGCTGTGTATTTAAAAAAAAACAGCAACAAAACTAACACTAGGCAAAATTTATGCACATATTTCAATCATACCTCGTATTTCAAGAAACTGGGATAATACATTAGGTTTAGTACAAAAACAACTTTTTTATTTTTATTATTTAGTATTTCTTCTACAAGGACGATCACTTGTTAAAATTTCTAAACTAATTGCAGAAACACTTTGTATATTTACTAATTTTTGGAGACACTTTTTATTATTTATTTAATTGTTACTAATAGTAAAAAAATATGTATTTTTTATTTTATATAATATTTCATTCTGATTCTTTATTTAGTCGAAATTATTTACTTCTTATTATTTTTCTATTATTTTACTTCTTACTATATTTACTTCTTACTATTTTTCTATATAATATTAGGAAATCTAGATACCCCTAGAGTAACACTTTGAATACGGCCAGCACACGGCCCAGACGCTAAGAAAAACTTGGCAACATCGCATGGACCTCACTATAATCATTTGATAAACATATACACACAAATCGGTCCTCACAAGAATCAGAGACTGAAACGTAAATATACAGACCTCACTTTGTTAACAAGACGATAAGGACCTCACTCTGACACGATTATATCCGCCATCTGTAATTCTTTAAGTGTATATTTGCGAGGAATCTATGAACTTTGATATAGGAAACTGTAATCAACCTAGCGCGCCGCTGTATATCTGGTCCTTTTAGTGGTCCTCACTTGATACACGCTACGGTTGGTCCTCACTTTGGTATCTGGCCATATATATATATATATATATATATATATATATACATCCCGCTATCATTAGCACGTCCGTCCGAAAAACATTATTAGAGCGTCCGGGTCTAAAACTCACAGAAGTAAGCTGTTTTTTAAAAGTTTTCCACCAGTATACATCGTCTATTCCCTTACAGGTGGCGTTGCCTAAATATGAAGCAAATCTAAAGTTTTGAAATCCAATGTACCACCATTGCAGCGTCCTTTTACGGAACAATTAATAAAGCGTCCGTATATTGGTGCATAGAGCGTCCCTTGGTGTATATAGACCGTCATAGAGCGTCATGCGGTGTTGCCAGTTGTAATTCTCATTTTGTGTCTATAAATAGAATATACACAGAAGGACGCTTTATGCATGCAAATATATGGACGTTCCAATGGTGGTTTAAAAGTCAATTTTTTAACGACCAGTGCAATCTTACTAACAATAAGCCGCAATCTGTGTACGCAGATTTAGTTAAAATATCTTCTAATAATAATTATTAATTTATATTATAAAAATATTATTTCTGTTTGAAATAGTTATTACTTGGACATAAAAGGTAGGCTATATACCAAAAAAGTTCTCTATCTCTCTGTTAACATTTGAGACATGGGAACATTGAAAAAAGAAAATAAAAAATACCAAATCGTCGAAAAGTTTTAACAATAACAATTTAAAACAACATGAACGTTACTAAGAAAACTAGTCTTTTCTTAGAATTTGCCATAGAAAACTATTAATTCCAATTGCTATTTATTATTAGTTATCCAAAAAAAATATTTTAAATTATTAGTTCAAATGTTACTAATTTAAAATTAGTAACATGTAACAAGTTTCCGGTGGTACTTTATGGTAACCAGAAAATAAAAGTACTTCGATGTAGCATTTTAAATTCATTAATTTCTAGAGCAAAATTAGCTTTATTTTTGATACAATTAGCATAACGTAATGCCTCTTTTCTAATATTTTTTAAAATGTCAGTAGTTAAAAATCTTTAAAGGAGTTGTAAAGGTGTGAGGAACCTTAGATCTTTTTTTCAACTGTCCATTTTTGTTATTTTTAATTGTTGAAAAATGATTGTCTAAAAAACCATAGATTAGTACACACTTTTTCCAATTTGGTAATGCATTGCACAATCGCTTTTATTTTTGCTTGAAAATTTTGTCTTCTGATCTTTCTTTAATCTCGGGAATATTGCATTCTACTTTCATCTTCGTCAAACCAAAAATTTAGATCATTAACTACATCTTTCTTTCCTCAAATGTAAAGGCTTTTTTGAAATTAATTTTTTACTGTAAATAATAAAGAATAAAGTTTTTATATAAACAAAAGATACAAAGGTTACTAATGTAAATTAACATTGATTTTTTATGTAACATAAGAAACGTTATTTTTTTGAGAAAATCAAAGAAAAACCCGGACTTAAATAATACTTTATTTTTGAAATTTGTTTTAATTGCTGTCCTGTTCATATGACACTGGGTGTTAACGGGTTAATTAGAGATTGATTTTATTAAGTGAATGTTTAACTAAAATTCTGACAATAAGTCAAAAAATTTGACAAATGTGGGCCGTTTATTCGTTTTCCAACCAATAAACATTTTATAAAAATTTAAAAAAAATTGTGCAAAAAGAGTAATTTTTTAATTTGAAAACGTCGCGTTTATGCTCTTAACATTATATTTAAGCAGATTATAAGCATAATTTAACAAAATTTAACAAAAAATGAAAAATGATTTTCAGAATTTGTCATTTAAATAAAATTTCAATAAAAAGCAAATTTTAAAAAAAGAAAAATGAAGGAAGTTACAACTCAGTAAATAGTAGTTTGTTTGACAAATTAAGAAAACTGATTTTTTTTCAGTGAGTGTTAATGTTTCATTATAATGAAATTTGCATTTTTAGAACCTTCTTTTGTTCTTCTTTTTCTTTTGTAAAACTTAGTAAACACCACATTTCAATGACCATTTAAGAGCACTAAACTGTCACATTTAATGTGACACTTTAAAGCCGCCGTTTTATAGTTGTCACAAAATTTTGAGGCTAATTGTCAAACATCAAGTTGTTCTAAAAAAAAATGAACTGATAATATCCAAAAAAATTATGTATGGCCAATAAAGCTCATTGCCTTACCAGACTGCCAACGACGGCATTAAATTACAAGTTTTATTGGTTAATTATACAAATAATTATTTATTATATTATTTTTGTATGTCGTAATAATATTACAATAAAAGATTTTTGTAAAATTTTATTAATATACTAAAATAATATTTAGAAAATATCATTAAAAATATCTTGAAAAATATAGACAAAATTTAAACAAAAATTAAAAAATTTAAAGCAAAAAGGAGGTAATGAATATCTGATACATAGAAAAAATTGGGAAGAGCAGATAAATATGCTAAAACTCAAAGGAATAATTAGAAATCTAGCAGAATTAAAAACTTTTTACAGAAAAAAAAAGAAATAAAAACTTTTATTAGAAAAATCGAAATAAAAAAAGAGGAAGATAAGAAGAAGAAAAAAACTAACAATAAAGGATAAAATACTGAATTCGAGAATTGGGACAATGACAAACAACAACTAGTCGTAATTGAAAGAAAACTCATTTATAAAACAAAGAAAACGGAAAGTAAGAAAAGTTAATCAAGTTGACGAATTGACAATAAAAAAGTATAATAAAAAAATAGTAGAAAGAGAAAATAGGGAAAAAGTTAAAGACAAAAATAATACAACAGCATTGACAGTTGACAACAGGAACTAAAAACCGAAATAAAATAAATATTAGGAAAGATCAGAAATAAAAAAAAAGATAAAAAAATAACAATATAATTTTGTAAACAATACAAAAATATAAAAAATACAAAAAAAATACAAAGAAAAAACAAAAATGTCCTAAAATATTTTTAATAAATTAGTTCTAGAAATATGTAGAGTAAACAAAACAACAAATACGAAAATGCTAAAACACTGGTGAAACAATGAAATTAAACAAAAAGTAATTAGGAAAAAACTGTTATCGAAAAAGTACTTAGAGAACAACAAAAACCTAGATGACTACCAACTGTATAAAGAACAAGAAGAGAACATAAAAGTTATAGTAAAAACGGTAAAGCAAAGTTATGAAAATAGTTTGAAAGAAAGATTAAAAAAACGCTTTAAGCAATGAAAAATAGTGTACAATATTGTAAATAATTTAAGAATATAGAACTTAAAAAAACAAAGAAAAGATATTATTAGAAATAAACTCAAAATTATTAAATAAACAGATTGTTTAACAAGTTAAAAAATCTGATTGTTTTCCAGTGAGTGTTAATGTTTCATTATAATGAAATTTACACAAACCTAGAAAACTCACTTTTTTAACGTGTTGAACATGTTATTTTTTCGTATACTTCATAAAATTCACTGTAATTTAAAAAATAAAAATTTATAAAATGAGTCTAAGGGGCTGATTTCAAGTATAAGATAATACCGGTAGTATCTTCGTTTCCATGGAAAAATAAACAAATTCGAGGTTGTGATTCGCTGTTGTCATGGAAAAGTATTAAAATTTGCGATACTACCGGTATTATCTCAACTTGAAATCAGCCCATAAGTGCTGTAAATTGCTTATCAAACGACAACTTTATAAAATTTTATGGCCGAAAAGTTATTAAAAGTCAATATTTACAATTATTACACTGACAGTAGGAGAAAAGTTACATTATGTTGGAAATAAAATTTTTTGTTATAACAAATTAAAGAAATCATTTATTGCAACATTTTTACCTAAAATTTATGTATGAATACCTTAACTTTAATAATTTAAAAAAATTGAAATAATTTTTTTTTAATTTTTCTAATTTTAAAATTAGACTTTACTACATTTTTATTAAATAAATAATCAGTAGCATTAAAAAGCAAAACAAAATTACATAAACAAAAAAATGGTATTAGTAAAATTTTGACTAATAATTTAAAACATTTTTTTAGGCCTCCGTTTAGAAACTCTAAATTTCTAGTCGTATAGATCGTCCGAAAGGTGATTGTTTGCATTTGTCACTATTTTGCACTATCTAGATATTAAAAGTAAAATCTAAGGATTTTCTATTGCTAAATTGTATTTATTCCAATACCTGTTATATGATTTTTCAGACAGCAAATTTTCAACTGTTTTTCTGGCTGCGTTTTTTAGATGTTCTGGGTTATTATCGTCTTCCACTTTTTGATTTATTGAAAAAATTTTTATTTATTTTAGCACAAAAGCACGATTTGACAGAATATATAATTGTTTATTATCAATTATATTTTAAATTTAAAATAGTTATCATAATAATAAAAATATTTTTTTTTTAGTTTAGGCAACTTTTCGGCCTTAAAAACGTTGTTTATCACACGGTCAGAAACTTCATTACGACTATTCGCACTTGTGAGACTCGACTTCGCCTCAGACCACAATCTGTGCCCATACTCGCAAAACGACATTTTCTGGCCTTGTCATAGAAATAACTATTTCTGTATAATTAATAATAAATAGCAATTGGAATTAATAGTTTTCGATAGGAAAATAAAACTTGCATTTATTTTTTATTAAACTTTAAGTAATATTAGTTTTCTTAGTAACGTTCATGTTGTTTTAAATTATTATTACTTTTCGACGTTTCAGTATTTTTTTAGCATCCCCGAAATGTAGGCAAAAAGATCCAAAATTTTTTTGATATACAGTAAGCGGCAAAAGTATGGGACATCTAAAATAACTTTAAAACTATTTATTTAAAAAAAATCGCTCGGGTATTATCTGTTAACTGACAATACCAGTTCATTAAAAAAAACAAATAATTTATAATTAAAGCTTTATTTTAAAAAATCAAAGTGTTAATTATTGTATCCAACAAATTTTTAACTGCAAGTATTTTTTAAACTGTCAAAAAGTCATAGGGTGGTAGATTTTAACAATGGGTTCTATAAGGACAAATTTCAGTTTTTTAATTTTTATTTTATTTTAATTTTTGATAACTTAAAAATTTCACAAAAATTTTAGTAAAGATTTTACAGACATCTTACTGTCAAATATTATTGAGGGAGTAATTTAAACAATTAACTCATAAAAAAATTTAATAATTAATTTTTTTGTCTTTTCTTCAACTGTAAATATTTCGAAAACAGTTAAAGATAGGAATAGGTCCAAAATTTGTCATAGAATCTAAAAATGCAGTAAAAAGTATAGAGTGCCATTTAAAAAAACAAAGTTGATGTCGGTATCTCATTTTTAGGCTACACTGAATAAAAAAGATATTAAAATTAATAAACAAATTATTATTAAAATGCGTAATTTAAAAATAAAACTGACCTGTTCGAGCCATTTTTTTTAAATAAATACTTTTAAAGTTTTTTTTAAATATTTCACAATTTTACCGCTTACTGTATTTTAACAGATTTGGATTTGAAGCATTAGCGCGTCCAACTCAAGTCAAGAACCGTTTATTTAATTTCACTCGTATCGTTACAGTGTTGCCGAACTGACGGACGCTCTAATACACCGAGGTTGAATATACGTATATTACGCCAGCGCCACCACCCCTATATACGCCGGAACTAAAAATTATACGAATTTTTCATCCAGAAATCATTAAAGCGTCCAAATCGATTTTTGCCATTCGCTTCCTCTTGGTGTAGGAAGGCTCCCAAATTTTTTTTACATGGGGTTGCAGCAGAGCGTCCATATACGGGCGCTCTATGCACAAGGACGTCCTAATGATAGGGATCGGGCAATGTATGGCCGTGCTAATGATAGCAGGATATATATATATATATATATATATATATATATATATATAAGCCAGACTTGTACATATATGTTTACATATACAAGACTTTCTTGAGCCAACAGTTTCAACAAACCTGAGCCATATATATAATATATCGACAATACTGCTCCATAGCAGCAGCAATGACTAAACCGTATGTATATACCATAATAATCAAAAGTTAAATTTTTACCGACAATCTTGCCTCATAGCAACAGTAATAACGGCTAAACTATATTTCACTTACGAACTGTTTTATTTTATATTGACAGTTATGATGCATGTCGATATTCAAGCAACAGGAAGGACTAAAATCTAGTTTACTTAAGTAATGTAAATAACAACAAAGAGCTATTGTTTAACAAATAAAGTAAAAATTTTCTAAAAAGATGAAAATATATTAACAGTTAGAAAATTTTACACTTTGAACATGGTAATTTTTATTCACTTAATAGTAAAAAAAGAAATAAATAAAGTAATATTTTTTCATTATTTATTTAGATATGTTTTTTTGATATTCACACAGTTGGTGTCGTTTTTGGGCAAAAACTCTCGGCTGTTTTAAGCTATATTTTTTGTGTTTTGTCTTATGTGTACGTATAAATTGACAACTTAATTAACAAGTGTCGATGTAAACACTCAACATAAAATAATTTTGAGACTGGTAGAGTAGGTGTCAATAAATAGATGACAGTCGATTATGTATTTTTGTTTCTTTTTTGAGATTACAAAAAATTGCACAGATAAAAAAAAGGTTTGCCAACTACTAACTATAAAAGTTTTAGAGACTGTTCTACTGGCTTTGATTTTTTTTGGTTTGCTGGATTTGATACAGTTTTTTTTATAGTAGGCAAACTAGTAAGCACTGGAAATTTGAAATGCTCATTTATAATTGCATATATAATTATCGAAATCCATCAATCACAAATGAATATTTGGAATTTACAGCGATAACTAGTTTGCCTATCAAATAAAAAAACAAACTATAGAGTTGGTTTAGGGCAAAGAATATTATATGCAAAGTGAAATAAAAGTATATTTCATATTTTCTAAGTTAATTAAAAAAAATTCTAGGACAAATCGATTTTATTTTATTATTCCGCATGTTTCTCACTTATATCAAAAAAAAAGTCTAACCTGTCTTTTGCTGTGACGTACCTAATTGATGATTTTTTAAATAGCAGCCTTGTAACCGCGTAATTCCTAATAATCCGAGCGCCCACCAAAGTAACGCTAAGATCGCTTCCACCCTATCCAGAATTCCGAAAGGAACCACCCTTGATCGAATGGTACCGACGACCCTAAATAAAAAGCATCTACCCGCAGAAAAGCAGTCAGTTGCTCTCTTGCATCAACCGGGCTTCCTGGGGGATCCAAATGGTCTTGTGAGCTACTCATACTCTTCTGCATCGTCAAGGAGTCGCTTTCTTGCATCAACAGGGCATCCGTAGGGTTCCACCTGGTCTTGAATGCTCTCTTTCGTGACATTCTGCACTAACAGGGCATCCTAGGAGTCCCTATCTGGGCAGACTCTCGGTACATCCGCGTTCGAACTTAACACCACGGTCTCGACTTGAGTGCGAAATAACATTAACCCATCTATTGTAAATAAACTGTTTGTAGTGTAATCTTTAATTATTGTAAATAAACTATTTTCTGAATAAACCGATTACAAAGTGGCGCCCAACGTGGGGCTCGACGACGAAGAAGTATATTAAACAGATTACAACCTCAATTTTTCGTGGTAAATATTAATACTATTTTTTTTTTTTTTCAGAATATAACAGTATAAAATTTATAAGATCTAAAATGAAAACTTTAAGTGATTTAGGTCCGGTTTCTGGAAACGAATTTAACTGGCCCGTTAGTTTAACCGTGGTTTAAAGCAAGAAATGGGTTTCTGAAAACTCGGTTTAAATTTAACTCTGCAAATTTGCACAGTTAAACTAACGCGCCACTTGGGCGAGTTAAATTAAACTGTCAACAATAAAATCTGAGAAGTGTGGTTATGTTGTGGTTATGTCTTTGTATTTTCCGTGCTTTCTTGGCTATGGAGGCTATCTTTTGGAGTCTTATCTTTTTGTTAATGGGGGGGCCGCTTTAGGCCTTCGCCCTCGTGAATTGGAGTCCCATCTTAAAGCCTTGGTTTTTTGACTATAGAGGCCCCATTTAGGGCTTTGGCTCTTTCGCAATAGCTCATCGCGGCATCGCACGGTCGTAGCTGCATCCCTCACTTAAAATATGCTCAAATTGCAATCGGTAATAATGAGCAACCACTTGTACCATACCAAATGAACAAGAAGGCAAAGCTCTAAAAGAGAGCCCCTATGGTCAAGAGGGCAAAAGTCTAAATCGGAGCCCTCATGCTGAAAGGGACGAAGCCTTAAAAGCGAGTCTCTAATATCAATTGTTACAATAAATAATTAATTTAATTGTAAACAACAATTAAAAATTTATTTGCAATTAATACTTTAATCAATTAATCTGTAAAGTAAAAAATTAACTGATTATTGCTCAACACTGACAAAGGGTTATTCGGGACATTCGGGTGTTTAGAGAACGAGCGAATTCTTTTAAAAAATACTCAGATCCCGAATTTCGTGTTCGATAATTTTTTTTTTAGCCCACGTAGCGGCATCGGTTTCTTTGTTCTCAATGATACTAATGATAGATTTATATTTTGTGGTCAACACAAAATGTGTTACACGTTCTATTTTTTTATCACTTTTTTGAGACATTTTAAGTCCTGTCACTACGATAAATACAAATTTTGACACATCGGAGGTGGCGCCATCTTATAGTATTTTAGCAAACTGTTAGATAAAACAACAACCACGTTTTAACGGAGAGTTAGCTAACTGAGAGTTAAATTAATTGACGTATACTGTTTTAACTCTCCGTTAGTTTAAACTCCCGTCAGCTAACTGCCGGTTTAAATTTTCTTTCAGAAACCGGACCTTAACCAATTTAAATGTTCTATTAAATTTTCTAAAATAAATGCAATTTTCAACAGAATTACTGAATTAAATGTTCAAATTGACGTCTTTCTGTTTCTTGACAATACTACAACTAATTTTCAAACATTGTTAGCACATTATTTCTCATTTATTGACTAATTAAGCAAGACTGATTTGTAATTCTTTTTCTTAAATTCTCTAAATTTCTTAAATTTGTTGCAAATACAGTGCTCAACAATTGAAATCAAAGTTGAGCGTTAGTCGAATAAAAATTTAACCGATTGAAAAATCGACTAAAAAATTAGTCGGAATTTTTAATCGTGGAAACAACTAAATTCAAAACGCTTAAATTTTATCCGACTAAAAATACAACTAAAAAAAATCGGTTAAATATTTAGTCGTTAATGATGACTAAGATTTTAATCGGATAAAAAAATAGTCGGATAAAAATTTATTCGAATAAATTCTTAATCAGATAATAATTATCTATATAACATATTATTTGTTCACATGACGTGTGCACCGTTAAACTGACAGTATGTTGACTATCCTAAAACCACAGTATAGAAACGAATCAGTATGGACAGCTGATGTCGGCGTCTTTGATCTTTTTCTGACCGACCTGTCAAAAATCTGGCATCCCTTCAAGTTAAATGTGTAAGATGGAGCTACTGTTTTTTTCATTTACTATAGGCAACTAATAATGCACAATTAAAATCTAAAAAAGTAGTTTTTAGATAATATGATAACTAATTGAATAAAAAACGTTACTCAAAAATTAAAACTATGCTTAAAGTACAAAAAAAATACAATACAAAGTAAAATTAGAATTTATTAGAAAATAAAAAACAGTTGATTAAAGCAAAAAAATAACTGATTAAAGACATGTCGACTTTTAATATTTAACAAAGATTTGAACAAGAAAATTAAAAACTTACTTAGATATTATTTAAACATAAACAAGAAAATTATCAAAAATGGTACCATATAATAGTCTTTCTTGCAACCTTTTCTCCTTTTTCATTAGTGAACTTTTAAATAAACTTTTAAGTGTTACCAAAATGATTAATTACAATTGAATTTCAATTTTAATTAATAAAATGTCAGGAAAGTCAAGTCAATTTGAAATAAATAGAAAATTATAATTAAATACTTGTCTTCTATAAATTGGTCTTTATAAACTCAAGAACACTTAGTATACTTATTTTGAATGTACTCAGTTATTAAACTGATACTTCCCTTACTTTAAATATGTATTATGAAACTTAAAAATCAATAAAACTTTTTTTTTAGATTACTGCACTTTACACATCACGGCAATTAATCTGCATTTACATTTTTTTAATGAATAAAAAAGTAAACATAACAAAGTTAGGTACTAAATTTTGGTTACAAAGTAGAGGCTAAAAATTAATGTTTATTTCTTTTCTATATGAGAAAATTTCTGAAAAACATTTTTAAATTAATTGGTTAAAAGTAATGTTAATGCGTTAGGTATGTCTCACTCTTTTGCTTCAATTTTAAAAAAGTCTTATAAAAATTAAAACAGCTTAAACATTTTTGAATGAGAGGTTACACGTATTACGTAGATATAATGATTTTTTCCTTTATATATTGTAGATGGTAGGACTTGTTATACTATAATAAATAATAGGTATAATAGACATATGTTCACTTTGTAGTAAAATGCCTCATTCTCTTCTAAAAAAAATATTTGCAAAAATTTTAGTCAACCAACATTACACATACTATTGCTCCATCTAGTGGACACAACTTAAAAGGATGCCAGGTCGGCCATATTGGATCAGAAAATTAAGAGCTAGAAGTCCATACTGTTTTCATATTTATACTGTGCTAAAACCAAAGCACTTTTGTAATATTAAACAAAAGCGCATCAACCTAAAATTTTGGCTTTGTGAATTGTGTTTCTTACCGCTAATTCAGGCTTTCAAAATGTAAGTCATGTATACTATGGTCATGTTATAGCATGACAATGTCACGTTGACGTCTCACGTCAATAACAAATTTTTGAATAGTAAAAGTTTTTAAATGAAAATTGATCAATACTCCAAAGCACCAGTGAAGTTTCTTCCTAGTAAGTAATATTCTTTAAATTTGTAAGTGTCGAATTACTTACTTTTGCACCTTTATAGGATAACGCACACATTCGAGAAACTGCTTCACCAAATCCTAATTTATTTATTAATTCGACATTTAAATTTTTTTTGTCAATGGTTAGATTAGATTAACGGTTTATTGTAGACCTAGCATGCCCCCATGTACTACGTGAAGGTTATATTGACAGTGATAAAAGAGTATACCAACTTCTTGTTCGTGTTGAAGAATTTTGTCAAAGTAAATTACTTAAAACGTTAATTTACTTTTTTTTAAATGGTTAAATAGTCTTGTATATTACATTTAACAGTGGTACAATTACTGTAGTTGTTGTTCAACGAGCATTGAGTGGTAAGAAGTGTTATTCATAATCCCTAATAATTTTCTTCCAATCTTAGTTTTGGTTATTTCCAATCTTCAATTTATTTCTGCTCGAGGGCTTGAAAAATGCTGTGTTTAGTACTTTTAGCCTATGTTGTCTGTTTTATTTTTTTAAATTTGTTAATTTTGACAGGTGTCGGATTAATTAAAATTTCGAGGACTAAAGTCTGAAAACTTAAAAGTATCGCCAACTGTTTAATTTAGTATCTTTACCTGTAAGTATCACAATAAAATAAAAGTCTCTGTTGTCTTGATATTACAAAAGTGATCCGACTATAGCAAGTAGTAATTTTTTAATTATCATATTGTATGATTGTGAAAGGTAAATTTAAAATGTAACGCCACAAAAATTAAATAAATTTTTTAGTGAAACCACTTTATTAAAAGCTAAAAAATTTAAATTTATGAAAAAATTTAGAGAATATGTGAGTTAATTTTAAGTTAAGATACTACCGGTAGTATCGCAAATTTTAATACTTTTACGTAAGAACAACCAATCACAACCCCAACTACGTTCTTTATTTGTTCATAGAAACAAAAATACTACCGGTATTATCTTAACTTGAAATTAGCTCTTAAGTCTGATAAAAAATGCTTTTTGACGAAACATAGATATACCAAATTGGGTTTTTTGTAAAAAGTTGGTTAGTGAAATTGGCTTGATTGATAAAAAGAAAGATGAAATGAGCGAACAGCCTAAGCGATTAAAAGGAGAAGGAAATAGATTAGGATTTTGCACGCTGGTTGTGAAAAAAGATTTGTAAATAGTTACAGTTTTTTTGTTAAATTCCAAAATTGATAGTGCAGATTAACATAAAATAATTATCAAAAATGTGTTTAAAAAATAGGTGAAAACGCAATTAATTTCAGCTTTGAACAAAATTAATCGAAAATGCGTCATTGTAATAAACGCTCCCTATCACTCGGTTCGTTCTGAAAAAAATCCATTTTCTAGTTTGTTAATTATTTTTTACTAGAACACAATAGGACCCTGTCGTAAAAACCACTTCAGATTTGGGTAAATATAATTATGTGAACAGTAGTTGTCAAAATTTCTACGTAATTGATACCATTTTGAAACCACATAGACACGATGTGCTTCACTTTCCTCCTTATCATTGTGAATATAAAGCAATAGAATTAGCCTGGGCTTTAACTAAAAATTATTATAACACAAACATTAGAAATGTAGAATTGGAATCAAATAAGGATAAAGTACAAAATATTAGGAATGCAGAATTAAAGAAGTTTACAACAGAGATGTGGCAACGTAGTTTATTAAGAAGAGTTGATTTTAAAATTTAAAGATTGGAAATAATACATGGGTTTTTACACTAATGGAAATGCTTCTCTCACAGTAATATTTTTAGCTAAATCAGCTGATTTAAAATAAGAATTTGTTCTTTGGAGGAGGCCTAAAAAAGCATCAGAAATTTACCTACTTTTTCGGTAATTTTTATGTACAATCAGAGTAAAATATGCGATAAACATTTAGTATAGTCCAAATTTTTGAGAAAAAATAATTGACAGTGCCACATGACATCTGAACGGATAATATCATACTTTACTGTTTTATAATTAATTAGTTGCACATTGGATTTTTTGGTAAACGACCGATGATTCGAAATCTTTAATTTTTTTTAAACCGTTTTTTAATTTTTAAAAATAACAAAATCTTTTGAGGAATTATTACTCGAATTCCAAATAACCCTTACAATAAAGGTACATACAGTAGGTTTAGGTATTTAGCTTTCTAATATGAGTCATTTTAAAGCCATTTGAAAAAATAGAAATTTTGCTATTTTGGCCGGAAATGGAGGAATCGGACGCACTGTGCGTTGTCACATTTGAATATGTGCCAAGTTCAAATCCAGACTAAATTTTTTTTATTGCAATTTTTTCAAAAATTGTGCAATTTATGCAAAATATAGGCACATTATGCAATGTCATAGGTTTAAATCTTTTGAGATGGTCTTGACTTGATTAATTCTGAGAGACTTGTTTTAGGTATAACGAAATGGAAAATCTAAAAAACGTAGGTGTTATACAAAAATATAAGGCATCCGCTGAAACATATAGAATGATGCGCTTCATACAAATGATTTGGTCAGTATCAGATTTAATGGCTTGTACACGAATAGTACACCCTAAACCCTGGAAGCTATTTATACCGAAACCAAGTTGGATATTTGAAGTTCATCTTATATGTTATTATGCTTCCGTTTTTGATGAAGTTGGAAGCTTACGTGATGGAGCACCGATATATGAAGAAGGACCTCCGTGTTCAAAATGTCCAATGAACTATAAATGTGAATCTAAACAATATCCGGCTTTATGTGGACCAGTGTTTCCAATTCCTACAGAACCACCTTTTCCTTTTGATGCAGCAAATGCGATTAAAGGAAAATTTTTCTTATTGACTATGTCATTTCTTTTCTTAATTATTTAAAAATTTTGATTAACTGTAATATTATTATAAAAAAATCAATAAAAAAATCAAAATAAAACGTTTTTCTTAACTTAAAATACATTTTTTTAAAATAATATACAATGTAAATATAAAAAAATATATATAATTACAATCTCAATTTTATTATTTTGTTACAGCATAAAAGTATGAAGCAAACCAGGTGAAAACCAAGAATAAATCATAAATTTTCCAGCATGCCAAAAGTACAAACCTAATATTATCTGTTTTTTTTTAACTCCAACACAATTTTTGCATAAGGAATAACAAAATTTTATACATTAGATTTCATATATTATATAATTTTATGTACCTAATTTCTAATGATTTTTAAGAATTTCTAATAATTTTTAAATTTTTACTTAATTGTTTAAGATCTCTAAAGATTTCTAAGGGTTTCTAATAGTTATTTATATATTAAAGGCTCAATCAAGAGGATTATGACATAAGGGAATGTTTAAAGCTTGACGTAGAAAGGCTCTTAATTTCCCCAGGGGTTATTAGTGACGATTACCCCCGTGGTACATACAAAGTTTTATTATTTTATTTTTGATCGTTTTAATTTTTTAAATCAAAAAAGTATTAAAATTTCCGGTATTTTTTTTCTGTAGAAAAAATTCAGATTAACTAGTTATTTAGCATTTCAAAAAGATTGACATCGCAGTAGATGCTGAAAATGTGAAGCGACCTTAATGTTTTGTCAAAAAAGTCACTAAAGCATGTAAAACTGCCATTACATTATATTTTGAGGTTATGTTTGTACTTTTTTGATTCGAAGAGTGATCAGGAGCTATTTGAAACCAAATATCGCTAATAGCGACTTAATAAGGTACCTACACTTATTTATGGTTTAGACAAATTAAATAAATCAAAGTCAAATGATTCTCTCTTTTCTAATTAAAAAATATTTTTTGAGAAACACTGATTGGAACATAAGGTACTTAAATAATTATGGCTCAATAAATAAAATAACGTTATAAATTACTCTCTTTTCAAGTAAATCCAATTCAAGCTTAAAAATTATTATTACTAAATGTGCAAAATCAAACGAATGGAAAAAGTGTCATGATGTGAAAAGTTCTTAGACTGCATCAGATATGACAACCACCTAGCAGTCTAAAAGTTATGGCGTCTTTAACAAGCGTTATATTAACTTCCAAAACGTAATTTTTAGGAACTTGTACTGCAGTTTTTTTTCTAAGAAAATTTTATTTTTAAAGGTAATATGCGTTCATAGACATGTTTGCTTTTATATTCCACAAATTTTAAAATTTCATAAACTGTTACTCATCTAACTAAAACTTCTAATTTCTTTTTGCACAAAAGAGCAAAGAGCAAATCACGGACAAGGAACAAGAACAAAAACTTCCACAACTAAAGAAGATTACATTTTTGTGTAAGAAATGTTAACAATTACATTGTTTAACAATGTTTGATAAAATCAGGATCTTTTACTATAACCTAACATAAATAATAACATTAATAAATGTAAAAGAAAGCTTTTCTTTTATTCTGAATCATCAACAACTATTAAAACAATTTCTTCCTCATCTGATTCAGACTCACTCTCAATCAAACCAAAATCGTCTTCAGAATCAGATGTGTCTGAACTGGTATTAATTATAAATAGTGGAATACTATTAACATCTTGGACACCCATATATTTTTAAAAGTCATTAATGATTTCTTTTTCTGTGTGCTGAATAAAATTAACCCATTTTTCTGGGTGCATTTTTCAAGTGCTTTTCTCCAAATTTCTACAACTCTGTCTTTTATTCCTAGTCTTGCTTGGATCTTTTGTGCAAAATCCTTAGGTTAATTCAATTAGATTATACTGACAGTTTTAAGGAGGCAGACGCAATACTTCATGTCACTCTTCTTGCAGTAACTCATCAATTTCATATCTCTTAAAGGCTAAATTGTTTACAAACGGCTTGATTAAACTTAAAAGTTGTTTTTTTGTAAAACTGTCCTCAAATGGTACATCATGTACAGTTAACCACTGTTTTATTACTTCTTTACGTGAAGCACTAGTTGGAGGAGACTCAAGGCGAACTGAGTGGTATGGAGAGCATTATCCATGACAACAATGCACTTTGAATGTAATGATCTTAAAGCAGAGAAAAACTCTCCATCATTGTCTTATGATAATCTCTATTATTAACTTTACTCTCCAGTATGAGATTACACCCAGGTAAGAATCCATGTTCACTTCCAGCATTAAGAATAGTATATCTTCTACCTTCACTCTTGAAACTTGATAGAATCCCTTTGGAAGCGCTTTCTAGTACCCACTGACGAACTTGGCTGCCATTTTGAAAAACCCAAGCCTCATCCAAAAAGACAAATTTTACATCTTGTTTTATAAATTTTATATATTTCCCACAAATGCGTACTCGGCTAAGAACATTTTATTGTCTTTTAATAATTATAATTCTATCAACTTTCTTAAATTTGTAACCAATTTTTTTTATGAGCCTGTAGAGAGATGTTTGACAGAAGTTCAAATGTGCTTTAGCATATTCAAAAATAATAATTTATTGCTTTTAATCTTTGAAAAAAGAAAATCATTTAATTTGTCTTTAAATCCATAATCATAATGGATAGCTTTTCTTCCACTGCCGAATTTTGGTGCCAAAGTCTGTCCTTCATGTTTTTGAGAAAGTATCCTCCTCGTGGTTCTGGCAGATATCTAAAATAGTGGCGATATTGACTTACATCAATGACTACTGTTTAATATTCTACCTAAAAGATCAGACCAACACGCTCGATATTTGCAGAAGCATTAATGGAATCTTTGAAAAACTCATGGTAACAACGACACACTGCTTCGCGTTCCCTTAAAGTTAAATGGGATGGGGCGTGCTCCATCTTAAAAAATGTAATCACCTTGCAAAATATAGGAATTTAAGCATAACCTCAAAAACCAAATATTTCTTACTCACTCGAAAATTAAATGTCAACAACAAAATATATCTTAAGAAAGAAAATTTGGTTATAGTTTACTTTAGCTGACCACACTAAAAATGCATGAAAAAAATCGGGGTTTTCGCTAAATTTACGTAAAATGATCCCTAGAACACGAATCCGGTGCCGGAGGTTTGATTTTTTAAATATTTTTTTTTTTTAAATTCTTTATCTGGTGAAAAAATTGTTCGGTTTTTACAACGAAAAAAAAAGCAAATTGAATATAATGTACACTGTTGATCATGGGAAATGCGACTCCTCGGGTCGGCTCGGATAGCTTCTGAGAGCCAGCAGCTCACATTCTAACAACACAGTAAATATATACAGGCATTCGGTTTGTATCGTGTCGCTGCTTTCTTTCTTTCGTCAACTGAGGACCGAAATATTCAAATTGAGATCTACGACTTCTTGTTGCCGAAGAAAAGTATTAAAATTTGCGATATTCCCGATGGCACTTTAACTTGAAATTAATTAATAATAAGAATTTTTTTTTAGATTATTTTAGTAAATTTATTCAATACATTTTGATTACGTATGTAATGATGATTAATTCAATATTTCTTATAGCAATTTGGTAACTAAAAAAACATTAATCCGACTTTTTGATTTTAATTATTTCACATAAAACAATACCGTAAAAAAATAAACAACAATTATTATTAATAAAAATGGTTTTAATAAAAGTAAAAGACTTTGTTTATATTTTAATTTTTAAATATAGTCGGTGGACACTTATTGACATTTTATTGTTAGGTTTGCACTAAAATCCTTCACCAACGAAAGAAGCAAATAGGATGGTATTTTTTTATGTAAATAATCTTGACAAAAATTAATAAAATACTATACATATTTGTGTTCACTTACTTTAGTTACAAACAATTTTAATAAATTTTAAAACAATTTTAAAAAAATATAAAATTTAAACCTCAGGTATATTCTTAACAACATATGTATATCGCTCAGATATAAATTTAAAAAAAATATATTTAGAGAAATTAAAAATCTGTTAAATTTTAACTGTAACTTTAACAATAAATAGTTTAATTGTTTAGGTCCGGTTGCATAAACGCCAATTAAAGTTTGATAGTCATCTAAAAGATAATTTGAGATTTTATTGGTCTAAATTTGAAAGTATTTAGATTTTAGCCAATGAAACCGCAAATCAGCTTTTTGATGATGATTAAATTTTGATTGGCGTTTGTGCAGCCGGCCCACAGTATACCTACTTTTTCACTTTTATTCCATTTCCTATCAGATACATATCATTATACGTTAAAAAGTTTATAGACTGTAGAAAAATGTCATTTTTTAACAAACGTATTTAAAAATGATTGTATTTCCTAAATAAAACACAATAGCAAATTAGCAAAATTTCATTTTTTTTTAGAAACAATAGCACATTTGCAAAATAGCAAATTTTTTTAGAAACAAAATATTAATAAGTTATCTAATTTCATCAATGAAGATGCTTAGGATTTTTTAATTAATTATTATTGACGTTGGTGTTTCATACTTTGTTTGGTATAATAGACCATCGCCTGATTCTCGGACAAATGCTGTATTAATCCTCAACGCACCTTATCAAGGGATTACCAGCATTATAGAACCTGTATAGTGTGCAGGTGAAGTCATTGATTAACCTATACAGATATATCAAACAAGTATTCAAATTTGTCCGTGGCCAAACGACGGCCACTCATAGATGTCGCCACTCAGTTTGACGGCGCACGGCCAACTGTATCAATCTCCACTTCGTCACAAACTTCGTTCCGATACGGCCATAACGCTCCGTTTATAAAACTGTTCTGATCTAGTCGCCAATTGCGTTACGCAAGTGCTGCCCCCAAACGATTGAACGGTGAACTTTAAAAGTTGACAGATTCAAAATTTTTGCTGTATCTTGTCAAATTATAATTTGAAACGTACGTTCTCATTGCATAATGGGAAAGAAATGTTTGATTTGTGGCGAGCGTAATACACAGCTTTTTGAATTCCCTAGTGATTTTCATCAACGCACTAAATGGCTTGAAATAATTGAAGAATTTTGTGGTAATTTTACACAAACCCTAACAAAATAGTATCGATTTTATCAATTTTTATTTGGTTTTTACAGATGTTGCAAGTATAAAAGATCAATCAGTTATCTGTAAAGATCACTTCGAAGAATATTCCTTTACTTTCACAAAAAATTCTTGTCGCTTAATAAAAGGAGTTGTACCTTCAATATTTGTAAGAATAAATGAGAATTGTCCAATCAAATATTAATATGAAGGCAAAATAATTATTAAATTTTATTTGTAGAATATACCTGTCACACCCGAATATCCTGTCGAAACTCCTCCTAATGTTTATGGCAAAAAAAAACACAAATTCTAAATTAATCCAAGTCTCCATTCCATCTGTTGAGCTTGAGAATTTACGTTACCACTGTAAAATATTAAATCAGAAACTAAAGCTTATGACTAATAAGTATTTAAAGTGCCTGTCACGAGTTCAATCTCTCGAAGTGAAACTTCAAAGACAAAGCCATAACTCTAAATTAATCACAAAAATATTCCATAATGCTGAAGAATCTGATGACAAAGCTCTTTTTAATGGATCTTATTAACAATTATGCAAAAAAGTCACCTAGGTGGTCTGAAATGACAATTCGTATGTGTACTCTCTGGCGTTTTTGCTCTCCAAAAGGATATTATTGGATATTATAGGATAGTATTGTCGAATCAATTTAGCCAAACTTCCATCCAAAACTACCATATCCAGACATCTTGGTGAATATAGAGGGTCAAAAGAGTTGTGTAAACAGCGTTTACAATCCGAAATAGCGGCACTTAAAGTTCCAGTAGAGCGAATTTGTTCGTTAGTTGTGGATGATATGGCAATAAAAGAAAAAATGTACTATATTCGACCTGAAGATCGTTTTTTCGGGCTTGATGACTGTCATTTCAATAAAACTATTTAAGAGAAGCCCAAAATTGCGAGCAAAATGCTTTGTTTTGTTATATACGGGTTATCAACACGATACTGCATACCTGCTGGATATTTCTTCCATTCAACACTGACAACTGATAGCTTCTATACCTTGACTATGCAAGTGATACAAATGTTGACTGACTGTGGGTTTATTGTGTTAAGGCTTGAGACTGACAATTTTTCTGAAAATGTAGCATTCTTCAAGAAACTATCTAACGCTAGTGGAGCTCTCAAAAACGTAATCGACCATCCTCTTTTGCTAAACATGCCACTATTTCTTAGCTTCAATTACTTTCATGTAATTAAAAATACAAAAAACCTTTTCATAGACCACGACATGTGTTTTTCTGAAGGCACTATTAGCTCATCATATCTAAAACAGCTGTATAGTCTACAAAGAAGATTACCAATTAAACCAGTCAGATATTTAACCAGAAAACACCTTTATCCGACAAATTTTGAGAAGATGAATGTTCTCAGAGCTGTTCAAGTTTTTTCGCCTGCAGTGACTTCATCTTTAAAATTTTTGAAAGAAAATGGACATGAGCAGTTCAAAGATACAAATAGCACTGTATCTTTCATGGAAAACATGTACTTTTTCTTTCAGTTTCACAATGTCTCAAGTAGATCCCAGTACATTCGTACCTTAGATAGTCATATTGCTCCTTACCTTAATGTTTCTGATAAACTACTTCAATGGCTAAAAGAAACATTTACAAAATACATTGATAAAGTACAAATTGTATCAGCTAATGTTGGTTTGAAAGGTTTTTCAGAAGAAACTGCCCATGCTCTACAGTTTACAGCAATAAGTACATTTTTGTGTATCAAATTTCTACTACAAGAAGCAGGATTCTATTATGTACTTACCAGGTCCTTCAGTTCTGACGCAGTTGAAAGAATGTTTTCTCAAGTACGTCTTCGAGGCGGATCCAACGATGCCACAGACGCCAGAACCGCCGAATACGAAATGCGTCAGATTTTAAGATGTGGCATCGTTAAAAGTTCAAAATCGGCCAATATTGCTGACAAAATTGAGTATATTAGCAATGCTAATATACAGACAGAGAGAGCTGAAAGACATTCCTTTGAAAGTGAGATTAAAGAAGACTTGATATTACCAATTAATATAAGAGTCAAGATTCAAAAACTACATAAAGATAATGCAATACCTGACACCAATATATTCTCTGCATCTGTAGCTTTCCTGGCAGAATACATTTTAAAAAAATTTGACAACAAATTTCATTGCAATAAATGTCTTTCATCATTGCTAGCCACCACTACTCCAGGACCTCTGATGCAACTTATAAGTCTGCAAGATCACGGTGCTCTAACCTATCCCAACTCTCAATTTGTCTATGTCATAATGGATTTAGCAGACATTATACAAAATATTCTACCTTTCTTGGAATATGAAAACACTTGTCATCAACTTGTTGAAATTTTAAGCCCCTCGCTGCAAAAAAATAAATTATTTTAATGCATGTTACACAAAAAAGAATTATGCAAATTTATAATTCAAGCGACAACCAAACCTACCTTAACAAATATTTGCTTAGAACGAACAGATTTGTTGAAAAAAACTGTTATTCACAACAAACCCACCAGTCGAAAAATTTTAAAATTATAGTTTGTCAATAATAATCTATGTAGTTTTCAAATTAAACAGTTAAATTGAATTAAACCTTAATTATTGTTTTTGTATTTCTGTAAACAAAGTAGGTGTTAGTGAGCTTAACGAACGCTTGTTTTTTGACTAGTTGACAGGAACGAGACAGCGGCATTAACCTCAAAATGGTTCGGAACACCGTCACTTGTCAGTTTTATTCGCACACTTGTCACTTGGGTGCGCCACTTGCGGACCGTTCGTTTTCAAGGTCAGGAATTTTATTCTTTATGGCCAAATCGAGGAGCGTTGCGGCCGTATAGGAACGAAGTGGAGATTGATACAGTAGGCCATGTGACGGCGCAACCATTTTGATATGGCACCACCAGATGTCTCTTGAAAAATAGACAAAAATTTACAAAACTGCAGCCGGTAACTTCTATGACATTATCTAGAGACTACTGTACTACAGATAGCGCTGTTGTCGCTTATGTAAATTCAGAACAAAATTACAATAGCAGTACCTAGGCTATCGTCAGGTTATAATATTTTAATATCAAACATGTCAGTAAACTCTCTTACTTGACTAGGAGTTTTAAAATTCTCGACACAAAGTGCCTCATAAGTAAAGTCAGATTTTCCTGACATTTATGTAAATAACTGTTATAATGTGGCTGTAAAAAAAAATATTTTTTTAATGAAACTGTCACAAAAACTGACTGTTCCTCACCCAGCCAATAAAGTTTTATGGTTTATCAAAATGAATTTGAAAATCCAACTATATTTGGAAGAAACGAGAAAGTTTATAAATTTAGGGTGGTCTTTTTGGTCAAAAATTTGTGGAAAAATTTTGTTAGGTGTTATTTGATATATGTACATACATTGTATACTGCTTATTTGGTAAAGTAAAAAAAAATCAAGAACAAATATTAAAAAAAAATTAGATACAATTAGATTACTTAATGTAATTGCTAATCGAAAATCTAAGGTGAACTCATCGAATTTGAAAATAAAATAAAATACATAAAACAAATGATGAGTTAGAATTTCCCTTATTCAATTGGATATATTATTGTACTAAGGAGATTATGCAAGAATTTTAACTGTTGATTTTAAATTTTATAAATTAAAAAAATAATACGGAATAAATATTTTAAAAAATACTATTAGATATTTATTAATATTATAACATTAAAACTGACACTTAATTGCAAATTAACTATTTAATTGCAATTAAAGTTAATGACGCGTTCTATAAATCGACCATTAATATAATAAATCATCATTTTTTTTTTACAAATCATTATTTTTACGAGCTACTTGTAAGTTACCTGCTTACAAAAGTAAATAATATTTTTGTAATTTGCTTATAAGATTTTGAATTCTTAGAAGGGACAGGTAAACTCAAGTCGAGGTTTAAAACCACTTTTACAAAAGAAAGTAAATTTTGTCTCAAATTATTGCATTTTAATATTCATCTTATCGATACGTTTCTAATTTTGATAAACTTTTAAATAAATTTTTAAATTCCACTTGTCCAACCTGGGGAAATTTATTGCTTTTTTTTGTTTAATCCAGTTTGCTTGCAAACGCAAAAGTGGGTCAGCAATTTTTTTAAATATTTTTTAAAATATCTGGTCCACAACAGCGATGTATTTTTTTCAAAACCATTATAATTTTTTTATAACTCTCTTATACACGAAATAAATTTTGATAATTAATGGTTTAAAAAAATGTTTTCTATGGGAAAACGTAATCGATGTTTGTCGCAGCAAAAATAATAAATTGCACATGCAAAACATTATTGGATTAAAAATAACCCATATATTTGAAGTGTTTAGTACTATAACGAAATAAGTCCATTTAACGCGTTTTAATATAGAAAAGCTCAAAGTTTGCAGTTATTGTGCAAATCTGTATCATGTTGGAGCGGCATAATTTTTAGGATTAACTAACATTGCTAGAAAAATTTAATATTTAAATTTTTATTTAAAAACGAATTATTAAACAAAAATTAGTGTAAAACACGAATTAAATCTGGTCCAGTGGCGCCCGGTGATTTTTTAAAACTCTGTATTTTGAAAATGGAGCATGGGATCTAAATTTTGTTATGAAAAATTACTATTGAGAACAAATTGAAGTCTACTGCTAAAAAAAAATTTGATCAAAATTTGCGAAGTTTGATTTTTAAAAATGGTCAGCCTCTCCTGATTATTTCCGAAACGGTTTATGCTAGAACGGTGGCAAATTTTTTTTTCAGCATTATGAGGCAAATTAATGACTAATTATATTTTGTTTTTTTCCAAAAAAATTTATTATAGAAAAAGTTATGAGCATTTAAAATTTTAGAGAAAGAATATTCTTCGAAAATTAAATATCAAATGCTCATAACTTTTTCTATAATTAAAATTTTGGAAAAAACCAAAATATAATTAGTCATTAATTTGCCTCATAATACTGAAAAAAAAATTGTCCCAGTTTTAGCATAAACTGTTTCGGAAATAATCAGAAGAGGCTAACCATTTTTAAAAATCAAATTTCGCAAATTTCGATCAAATTTTTTTTTAGCAGTAGCCTTAGTTTTTTTTTGGTCTTAATAGTAATCTTCTATAACAGAATTCACCGGCCGCCACTGATCTGGTCAAAATAAAATTCAACCTCAGAATAATTTGCGGAAAAATGAAAACTTATACAAATCTTAAAGACCCTAATAATACAAATAAAATTTCATACAGTGCGAGCGTAAAGTATAAAAAAATACCTATTGAATAAAATTTTATTTTTTTTTATTTTTATATTTTGGCAGTTTTTCTCGGACAGGTCCGTTTTTAATTTAAGGGGGGGCAACCTTTGAGCCGTAATTTCTCTGCGTACAATAATAGTGTTCTAACTTCATTTGTAACAAATTTTACAGGAAAGCCATATGCGCTGCAAGTAAATGAAAAACCAACATATGCATTTATTACGATATATACTAGGTAGTTTTTAAAGAGTTAAAACAAGAAATAAATTTGTTATAGCATTCTAAACACCTAAAAGTGGAGTTAAACCGTAATGAAATGAAAATCGCAATTTCAAAAAAAAAATAGAGTTATAACACTATTATTCTAGACAGGCGATATGTCTTTCTCATATCAAAGCTTTTGCCCTGGCAGCCCTCATCTCAAAAATTTCAAATGACAAGAGGGGTCATGTGACCATATTTTGACAGCAATTATTCTAAAATAAACACGTTAAAACGGCGATTTTTGTTTGCTACAAATCGATGAAAAAAGATAAGTACCTATTAAAAAACTAAAAAAAAAATATTTTGCGGCGGTTACTTTAAATATTACTGGCCCTAAAAAAATGCCTATTTGGGATATTTTTTTATAATGTAAAATATTTATAAATTTTTATTTTTTTATAAATTTTTATAATCTAAATGTTTATTTTATTTAACATTATTTTATTAAAATTAAAATTAAATTGAAAATACAGAAAAGAATGTCAAATCTTTCTCAAACTACCAAACGTCAAACAAACCTCAAAGTGAGTGCAGACCCTGTCTCTGTCATAAATAACAGGTAACAAATTTCTTGAGGAGGGTGGTCGACAACTTTATATCGCAGGGGTTTAAATTTTTGACACATCAGCTCAAGGTCGAGCGAAGTATGGTGGCTCTGTGGAGAGGTCTCTTTAGAACGCTCCCTACATTTTACTAGAAAATTTATGGTTTAAGTCAGGTTCAAATGGTACGACACAATAAAGTTCGTCTCCGAGATAATTTGGACCAGTTTGAGTTTAATACAGATCGTTGTGCCATCTATAGAAGATTTGTTCAATTATTTTGGCGCAGACGTTTGTCAACATTAGAACGGCATATCTGTATAGGTTATTTAATCAATGGTAAAGTCTTGCGGTTCAAGTAGGTATCTAATCAATGAATCTTCCTAAACCAGACTTGTGCCAAATGGAATCTACAACCTACAATAGTAGAGTCAGGCCATGCCGTTTTACAATTTTAATGGAAAGCTATCTCAAAATCTATCACTATTCTTTTTTAGTTTTAAAATTAAGTTATGTTTTGCGCAATTTTTTTGAATTTTTTAATATTTTGAAGGTATACCATACCACTAATTTATTTAACATTACAGAGTAGTAGGTAGTGAAACATTGAAATCATCACAAGCTTAAAGATCTTTTAATTTTTTATTACTTGATTAATTATTACTTAACTCTAGACATATTAAAAAAGTGTGTTGAGAATAACTATAAATATTTTTACAATAAAAAAAATTATAGGTCTCATTAAAAATGTATAGATCTTATTTAAACAAATAAACTTTAGACTTGTGCAATCAATGCCAAATAGGTTGCAGGAAGTAATTGACACAAATGGTCACATGACTCGTTATTAATCATGGTCTATATTTTTATTGTTTTATTTTAATTTTTTGTTCTATTTTTATTTTGTTATATATATTGTTTTTTCTTTGTTTTTTTATATTATATAGTAAGTTTTATTTTAAAAATAAATTAGCGTAGTTCAACTTTTTTGTAATTTTTTATTTTGTATAAAATTTTATTTAGATATAGCATCGTATTGACAACTTTTCGTTTTGTTTTTTTTTCTATAAACATTTTTTAAAATAAACTATAGCAGTTTAATTTCAACGTTTCAACCACTGTCTAAATACAGAAAAAAAATTTCGGTATAAATACATATTTGTGACAACCCTCTAATCACTTGAGCTTTTTATTTATAATTGAATTTAATTAATCTTATTTCAAATGTCGGTTTTAGTTAAAATTAATTTAATAATGTTTTCAATAATTATTTGTTGACAGTAATTTTAAAGATTATTACCAAAAAAAGTGAAGTTGTTTATTTTAGTTACTAAATTGTCAGAAATTAAATAAAGTTGTATTAAATTTGCATTATAAATTAAAAATAATTTATAAATCAGTTTAATACATATAAAGCACAATTATTACTGAACAAATTTAAGAAGAATTTTTAAAAAATTATTTGTAACTTGATAATTTCGCCTTTTCATAAATGACGGGAGAAGTAGTATTCAAAAATAAAATAATAATATAGCGTTTTGTTATCCTATACAATGAAGTGGCTGTAAATGATCGAGTCTATTGGCAGTCCTGAGTTAGTAATTTTGATATTAAATAAATTTCTAACGCTTTTAATATTGTAAATAATAACGAGTACAAAAGTTAATCTTTCTTTAACACAGACTAAATATTTACAAGCATTTAGATATTTTTCTGACACGGAATAAGATAAAAGAGTAATGCAGGTTTGCTAATAGACTCAATCATTTACAGCCACTCTATATCGCATAAAATGCCAATAAGTAACCTTTAACTTTATTTGAAAATTAAATTATAAACAAAGTCTTTAACTTTTAATTAAAACAATGTGTCAAAAATTTTTCGCCTTAATTATAAGTATGTAAAATAAGTCTTGTCTCTTTAAGTTTATTTTAAACCATTTATTAATAATAATAAAATAAATACAATCGAGAATATCGCAATTTTAATACTTTTCTACGGCAACAAGCAGTTGTAAATGCGGAGTTTTCTGATTTCTTATGGAAACGAAAATTATTTACTACCGGTCAAGCTACCGATATGATCTCAATTTGAATATTTCGGTCCTCAGTTGACGAAAGAAAGAAAGCAGCGACACGATACAAACCGAATGCCTGTATTTACTGTGTTGTTAGAATGTGAGCTGCTGACTCTCGGAAGCTATCCGAGCCGACCCGAGGAGTCGCATTTCCCATAATCAACAGTGTACATACTTATCTCGTAGAGATGGTACAGAATCTTATAAGCCTAAAAATGCGCGAAGGAGGAGTCTAAAGTTTGAAATCTTAGGAGCTCGGTTAATTCTTTTGTCAGTATCTTTTAAAAATGGTCTCCTTTATGGATCACTCAATTCTTCCTGGTCGTCCATTGCAATCCTCTCTTCAGTTTCCTCAGGACGCACGCAAAAAAAAGAGGATTTAAAAGGGTTGTTTAGGAAAGCCTTAAAGACCTCGTTATTCTATTGCGTGAAACCCCTCACCAGTTATCACCTTTTAGGAAGCTGGTTTCCAAACGAATCTCTAAATTTGGAATAGCTTACTTGTAAATTAGTAACCCTGATCGCTCTCGTAATAGCTTTAAAACACAGACTCTACATCTATTTGACATTAACAACTTTTAAAGCAAATCGTTTAGGAGTCTTATGGGACGTCCTTAGGAACACTGCTGATTGAACGCAAGCCTCAGTAAGTTTTTTGCTATCTTTTACAACAAACCGTTAGTAGATAAATCATCGTTTTTTGCTCAAGCAGTTATTCGTACCAAAACGTAATTTTACGTTCCTGTTTACTATGTTATGTTGTTCGATTTTTTATATATTTTTTCTTACTCTAACCATATAGTTATGAATTATGCATGCATTTTACATGTACCTTAATTTATCACGGAACGCTGTCGCACAGTCTTTAAACATCTACATTGAATGATCTGAGGGCAAGGTGCCAATATAATCATAAGATCAAACTAACTTCCTAAGTGAAGTTTGTTCTTGATTATATGTGGCATCTTGACCGAAGATCAGACCCTCCATAATTCCTTAAACCGCTTGGTTCACCCTTATTGCGACAGCCAGCTTTCAAGAATGAGTAGGTACAAGTATCACAGGCGCAGAACGGATAGGAGAGTGCGAGCGCCATCTACCGAAAATTTCGGTATTATGGTTTTAAATCGTGTGGGTTCTTGCATATTGGGGGGTACTACATTGAATGATCTTTGGTCAAGGTGCCACATATAATCAAGATCGAACTTCACTTAGGTAAGTTAGTTTGATCTTATGATTATATCTACACTATGGTTGCCAAAATTTATAATCTTGTCACGTTAAAAAATATTTTATCTGTAGATGACACTCGCTCCGGGCTCAGAGATTTACTCGGAGAGTGAGTCGTAGGATTTTGAAGGCGCCAAGTATCTTATTTTTACTAAGCAGCAGTTAAGTTACTGAATCCTGCTTCGGAAAAATAAAAAAAATTTAAATTTAAAATTTTAAAATTTAAATCAAATTTATTAAAAAATAAAATAAATTCACAATTATTAATTGAATAAATTTTTAAGAAACACTTTAAGTGATTCAAATTTGGAAGCGTTTATGTTGATGTCCGTAGAAAAATCTGTTTTGAATTCATTAGACAGCGACTATATTATTAACAAATTATCTGAACATAGTGAGCTAATGAGAAAAGAGTTATCTCGTCTTGAAAATATTTCTATATAAGTGCATTTTTAATAATATTAAATTTTTACTTTTACTGAGTTTTATTTCTGCATAATTATAAGTACCTTTCTCAAATTTTAAGCGTTTTAAATTTTTAGAAAACTAATAAATTTGTGGGGTAAAAAATTAACATATGTTTTTATATATAAATATAAAAAGTGGCCTGCAAATTGTCGTTTTGTCCCGGACTGCACTAGTAGACTCAGCACGCCCCTGCAAAAGATTTAACACGCGTTTTACAGTAGAGTTAAAAACTAAATCTAAATTTCCTCTCCCAAAAATCCACCACTTTCTTAGACTGCTGTCGTATTGTTTCAATGTTGCTTTGAAAGGGATGCTAAGAGGACCTTCCTTAGCTCCATCGAGCACAGACCTTTTGTTCATTACTTAGCCAATGAGTACCCTGCTACGAAGGGAAGGTGAGGACATAGTAGATGTGGTTGTCTGTCAAGAAAAAGCAGTAGAATAACATTAGGTTAAAGTGGTTTGGCAATCAGTAATGAGTTGAATAAAGGAAACCAAAGTTGTGACGTCCATCTTGAAACGACCACGACGTTTTTCGCTCCATCGTTAATAATTTCCCTTAAAACTTTTAAAGAATAGCTAACGGGGACAAAAAACATAAAATTTTAAGTTTGTCCAATTAAGAGTGAAAGTGTTTACGCAGAATGCCTCTGGATTCCGAAACCATGACACAAACTTTGACATTTTGTAATGTGTCGAGAGGACAACAAGTGAGCTTCAAATTCTTCAAAGATTCTTCGTATCTCCGCAAATGAAGATTTAACTCAAACTCGGTTTCCGAAGTGAGTCTGCAAGATTCTGTATCTGCCTGTTTGTTATCGGAAGACGGAATATATGGTGCAAGTAACTAAATTTGACGATTTTCGCATCATTGCCAAATGAGTCTTGATAGGTGATTTAACTCGAAAAAAACAAATGCCACCCATACGATTTTGAAGAAATGGCAGTCGTGTTACCTATTCGCAGAAGAATTTCGCAATTCTTTAAATGAGACGCAAAACATTTAAAACCGAAAGAAGGCAGCAACCAATTCTGTAACTGCACCTTATCCCATCTGAGAAGCATCAGAAGAAAGCTCAAAAAATAAAACGAGAATTGACGAATAGGGCATTGTGCAAAACTAATTTGTTTCCACCAAAAATATCATGCAATACCAAACGTGGTAAGGTCATAAAAGAATCATAATTTTCGTGGCATTTTTCAAAAGCTAAAATTTTGGTTCCCTCGAACAACTTCGTGTAATCCAACTATAAGAAACTGCTGGACATGCCACCTCAAGAATCCCTAACTTTTGCGCAAACCTCTTATTGTACAAACTGTATAAACGTTAATATGTTAAGTCGACTCTTAATTGTATTTTCTGTTTCTGGAGAAAGTTAACTAACATAGAAGTAGAATCGAATAAAAACCCTAAAAATTTACACTCCTGTGTCGGAACAAGTTGACTTTTGTTTCATTAACAATGAGACCTAAGCGATTTAGCAAATAACGGGTCTTTGAAAGATTTTTAAACACTCCTCATACATAGCATCAACTTGAAACAAGTCGGCTAAACAGACAACCGAGAGGAAAAAACCTCTGTTTCTAAGATGGGTCGCAATCGAAGTATTCATATAACTGATTTTCGAAAACAAATCTTTCTGTTTGTGTCCTAAGTCGATTGATAATAAGTAATAAGCGTCCTTAAGGTCAAGAGAAGCCTAAATCAGTTTTTTGAATGAAAGTAGAAAAACATTTGAATAGCATTTATTTCGAGCAATCTTTCAATTTTGAGTTTATGTGAGATCGTTCCGTCATAGATCATTGGGTCTCCACAGGAGAGTTAAGTTGAGAAACAGGTATAGTAAAAGGTATTTTATACCCTGTAGTGTACTGTAAAACAAACTGATCAAAAGTAATCTCTTTCTAAGTTTGAACAAGGAACTGTAAACGACCTGCAAGATTGTTAAATTCTAATTTGTTATCGTTCTCGGGTGACAGCGGTTGTTACTACAGTTGTATTTTTCCTTCTGACGCGTTGGCTGTTGTCTTGACGAAGTATGAATTTTGTTTAGGTGATCTGAATAATTTCTCTGTCCGGTTTGTCTCAGACCTGATGTAAAAAGGACTGGCCAGACCTCTGGAGATTAAAAATTGTGTAACTTGATTCGATTTTAGTAGTCTTTTTTGAGACGTCGACGATTTTGCTTTAATGTCGTAACAAGATTTTAAAAGAGCTTTAACCTGAGCCACTTGTTTGCTCAAGTTACTTCCAAATAACCAGCCGTTTGAGGGGTTTATTAAGAGAATTTTAGTATTCAATTCAGGAAGAATAAGAGCTCGACGAGTTTTAGAACTTTCATGATGTAGGTCCTCAAACCTGGCTGTGTCACTGACACGTTCAACAATGACCAAAGTTGCTTTTCCCTCTCCTCTTTCCTCAACAAAAAAAAAGCAATATGTTTTGAATTGTAGATAATCTCTGATTGCGTTTCAGAGAAGACACATTCAGGGAGACTTCAGGATTCGATTTTTGGAAGGTTTGCCAGACGGCAGTTTTAATCACTTCAGGATTAAGTCCATTACGGAGGATGTCCTCTCAACGGTGTACCTTTTAGGTATTGGTTTGTGAATTTGGAATATCTCCCAAGATTTAAAATCTTTTGAGGGACTGAAGATCCCTTGGTTTCTAAAAGAACAAAGGATTTAATGCGGGCTATTTTATTTTTAATACTTGAGACCCCCAAGTAATGGAGCAACAGCAACAAGGTGCATCTTAATGATTTATTGATGAATTTATTTGGTTTACACTTGAGACTCCCAAGGTAACGTCAAGTCCAAACTCAGGCTGAGACCCCCAGCAAAAATGAAATCGGACAAGTGTGCCACTGAAACATTGACTCCGAATGAGGTTTGGATGGAAACGGGTATTCCACCGGAATAGTGCCAGACTGAGACCCCCAGAACTGGATACACTTGCTTAAAAGACTGTGCTCTCCGATGATGTTAATTCCCACGAGGCAAGGCTGAGAACCTAGTGAGTTACGAGCGAAGAGTATTCCACCGGAATAGTGCCAGTCTGAGACCTCTAGAACTGGTTATATGTACCTGCTTGTAAGACTGTGCTCTCAGATGATGTTAATTGCGAAATCCGGCAATCCTTACAGGAAATTTTTCCAGGGTCAAATTGTGATAAGTCCGGAATAGAGAGGGTATTCCACAGGAATAGTGCCAGTCTGAGACCCCCAAAACAGTATACACAACAGCTTGCCAAGCTGCGCCCTTAGTTGTTATTTGTGAAATTCGGCAATCCTTACAGTAAATTTTTCCAGCGTCAAAAAGTGTTAAGTCCGGGATAGAGAGGGTATTCCACTGGAATAGTGCCAGTCTGAAACCCCCAGATCTGTATACACCACAGCTTGCCAAGCTGCCTCCTTAGTTGTTATTGACGATGGCGATGGCGTTGCTTTCCTATTTTTTCGATTTCTTTTTTCTCGGAACACAACCGTAAGGTTTACACACAATGGAAGAATGAGTAGGTACAAGCCATGATACTAAGACTAACAAGATATGATCACTTGCCGTACGAATTTTAGACTAGTTTGCCCATGACGTCATCGCGTGACAAAAATGTACTGCGGTATTAGAAAAAACATGCATTTAATAGTATTATTAGAGAATTACTCGGAAAATTACTAAAACTTTTGTTGATTTTAATGTCCCAGATGAATATTATTTAATAATACTTATTAGGTTTATTTTTACAGTTCAAAATAGGGCGGGTTATTTAAAAATATTTTTTTTATTAATGGTTAATTTGTAGGGTGGAATTGTGGGTAGAGTGGTACAAACCACAAAAAATAGATTTGTTTAAGCATAGGCTTTTCCTGCGAGCGGAAATCTGGGATGAAATAATCTTTTGGAGTAAAAGGTTGCAGTCTGAAATCCCTAAAATTAATTTCGAAAGTAAAATCAGTTTTAAAATTAAATTAACACGCATATTAATTAAATTTAAATTGATATAATAAGATAATAAAATATGTGATTAAATATAAAAATCTTAAAAGCTAATAAACAAATTAAAATTCACTTGCATGTAAATTTTAAATAATCTTAAGTTTACTAATGCGCCATATAACACTTTTTAAATTTAAAGCGGTTACATAGAAAAAACTGTAAGTTTAGAGGTTGCCAAAAAAACAATTAATCAATTCTGCATTTAATCTGACAAATATTGAATAATGAAATCAAAAAAATAATTATACTAAAATATTTGTACCTTATTTAAAAAGCAAAAACTCACTATAATATCTTTTAACTTTTTCCCAGCAACAGGTAACACAACTTGTTCTTTAAATTAATGATTAATAAATTAGAACATACTTAGGTCAAAATATTAATAAATTAGAACATAAATTAGTTCGAAACTGCTGGCAATGGATAAACACTTCTTCTAGTAAACGGTACGACCTGGGCCCACCAGACCTACAAAGATATTGCAGAAGTATTATTTTGATTAGACCACTGAATTTGTTTCTGAGTTTTTAGCTTACGAAGCTGTCCTACAGTAAGTATCTTATAAATTTGTTTTTTCTCTTCCTTTTTTTATCCCAAAAATTTTTTTAAACGTAACTTTTCCGCTTGGAGATTTTTCATTTTCTTACACATTTCCGATTTTTCTTGTAAGCTAACAAAGTATAAGTATTCAATAAAAAATATCACAAATAAAATTAATGAAATAAGTCTTTACATGAAATGTATGTTTATAACAAATTCTATCTTTTTTATTCTTTCCTCACGATCTTTCTGGACAGATGTTTGCACTTTTAGTGATTTTTGTAAATTAAGTGAAGGCACGCGTCTCGTTTTAACTTTCACTTATTTTTGGATACAGGCAATAGTTTTTCTTTAACACAAAAATAATCATGAGGAAAATGTTTTAAACATATTCCAGCATTTTTTATATTAAAACCATGCTTTTGAGAGCATTTTTTGCTCCCATAAATTACAAAGTTTGGTATTGGTCAAAAAACTAAAGTATCGACAATCGGACGAACAGTTCTTGCTTTTATTATTATTATTGCTGGTACAACCCATCACTGCACAATAAACCATCGTTCACAAAATCAAACAAACAATATTCAATTACATAAACCAGTAAATCACTCAAAATAGAGAGAATTTAGACGCTAATAGCCACACTAATAACGCCACGTTTGTCACCAGATTTCAGATTTGTCACACAATGACGTCAGAGTCGAAAGAGAGAGAGGGAGAAAACCTGCGCGTGATCATATCTTGTTTAGTCTTAGTATTATGGGTACAAGCATCACAGGCGCAAGACAAATAGGGGAGTGCGAGCGCCATCTACTAAAAATTTCAGTATTATGGCTTTAAATCGTGTGGGTTCATGCATATTGGGGGGTACTACATTGAATGATCTGAGGGCAAGGTGCCAATATAATTATACTTCATTGTAGCGAACTTTTTCTTATCAAAAATCTACAGCAATCGTAACTGAGTTGAAACGTTACGAAATTGTTGACATACATAGCGAGTTTATGGAAGTAATGTGTGCTGGTATTTGAGCCTATTCTAATTTTTCTAATAGGTCACAATGATGGTAAATACGTATGTTTTTCAGAGTCGTTGAAAAGTTTAAATTTGCCGGTCAAAGAAAATTCAGGTTAAAACGAATTTCTGTTTAAAGGTAACCCAAAAAATCATCAAAGATATGTACTTACAAGAAAAACCCATTTTGCAATTATAGGATGAGAAATTAAAGTCACTTTAAAGTTATTAAAATCGGTTTGTGGTTAGCCTTACATTTTTGGAAAATTGATATAAATTTTTATTATCTTAAATGTCGAAAATTGTTCAATAACTTCAATGGCAATGGCCAGAATTTATTGCTGCACCTACATCTTCAATTTTTTTTACTCAATGTAAATAAAAATTTGACGTTCCAATTTTCAGTTGTGTATTATAACAAGTACATAAATTAAAATAATTATCATATTTTAGCACAAAACATCTGTTTTATTGAACCAAACCTTGACAAAGAAATTTTTGGTTTTTTTGTGTTCGAGCAAATTACTCACCAAGCTAATGAAACCAATCACCGCCAATCACCGAAAAAAAATTTGTGGAACAGGAGCGCTATTTTTAGACTCATACATTTTTACCATAAAAAAGAAGATAAATTCCAATCTTCAGCATGTAAAAACGAAACGGTGTACAAAGAAATCGCTCAATGTTTATGTAGTGAGGGCTACAGTTTTACACCCACTCAATGTCGGGACAAGTTTAAGTACTTAAAATTGAAATATATGAAAAAAATTGATAACATGAAAAATACAGGCGAAGAAAGGGTTCATTTTGAATATTTTGACGAAATGGAACAAATCTTTGGCAAAAAAGCCAATACCACGCCAATCGCTTTGGCAAGTTTAAGTGAAGGGTGGGTAGAGTGTAAGTGCTTATCTATATGGTATATTGTTGTTCAATGTTCACTTTTCTTTTGTTTTTATAGCAGGAGCAAGCTCTTCCTTAGACGAAACCACCAAAGTAGAGACGCCGAAAAAAAAAAGAAAATGATATTGAAAGAAGACACAAAGAGCGACTTGAACGCCAAGATAGAGCTATTAATCTTTTCGAAAAATATGTTGACTTATTAGCAAAATAAATGGGAAGAGAAAATAATTAAATTTTGAGTTTTTTTTTTAGTTTATGATCTTATAGTTTAATAGCACTAATGTTACCAAAATTTGAAGGTTATGTTAGTTTTTTAAAGTTTGTGTTATAATGTAGTTAATTAGAAATATTTGTTGCAATAAAACTACTTTATATTTCGTATTATATTTATTTCAGTTTGATCCTGCATTTTAAAAGCCGGCTACACATTAGGAGGTAAATGATTCATCGTTATTACATAGGAAGTGCCACGTAATGTGGAGCCGGCTTTTTTTTACATTAGTTAATCATGGACGATTAAGATATAATTAAAGGCATAATCTTTCCCTTAAAATTTCACCATTATTTGGCGCTAAATTCTCGTTTTCTACATTTATGTTATTTACCTCTACTTGGTCATTACCATGAACATATGGCTTGCCCTCCTCTATATTTAAATCTCTATTATCAATGCACAGATTATGAAGAACACATGCAGCTAAGACTGTGGCTGGGATTAAATTGGTTTTATTCATGTCTAAATATTTAAGCCTCCTGAATCTACCAAATAATAATGCAAAAGCTCGCTCAATTGTTTGACGTGTTTGGGAAATCTTTATGTTAAAATAAATTTGAGCTGGGGTTAAACTGCCCCTGTTTACATATGGAGGTACAAGATGTGTCAAAAGAGGGTAAAGCCTTATCACCTACTAGAAATTCTCCGTTTGGAAAGTATATTTTCGGGTTGTGACACATATTGCGATACAGAGGTGAATTGCGAGATATTCGTGAATCACTAACAGATCCAGAGTACCCAACAAAACAATCGGTAAATTTTAAATTACTTTGACAAGTTGCCTGGAGTGTAATGGCGTAGTGGCATTTACGCGTTATATATGTCTCTGGATGTTCCTCAAGAGCTTTAATAGGAATGTAAGTTCCATCTACTGCACCAACAACACCATCAATTCCAGCCATACCACGAAATTTTTGTTTTACTATTTCCAAGTTTCTGGGCCATTTAATAATATTTGGTGCCTATAAAATGTTATTTCTATATTTGTACCCCGTACTACCAAAAACAGCTTTTATTACCATTGCGTTAAGTGCTTTTACAACCAGAAAAAATAAGTCAGACAATGATGATTTTCCCAGATTAAACCTTTCCCCAACAGATCTAAAAAACAAATTAAACTTATTTAAATATTTTTGAATTTAGTTTAAGTTACCTATAGGAGTCTGGTGTCGCAAACAATCACAACACCGCTAACAACTGAATTTTAGTATCAATTCGCTTTCTCCCTTTATTTATATTATCCGGTTTTTGTAAATGTTGTTCCATTACAATTATACGTTTATCAAAGGTCTGAGGCGTTATCCTGAAATGGCTTTGAAACTGTTTGGCAGTAAAATATGGGATCAGTTGATCCACATAATTTAAAATGCGTAATGGTGTCTGTCTTTTCTCTTGTTCTTTCTCAATATCTTCAGGTTGATCCAATGTTGGAAATAAATCGCACTCACTCAGCATATTGATAAGTAGACCCATCCTCATGGTCACAGCTTCAAATAATTTTTCGTCCATTTTATGGCATTTATGAATCGTTATTTCCACGTATTATATGCAATGTATATATGTGCTTACAGAAAAGTATTTTGGTTTATTTAACTAGTTACCAATATCCACGTACACACATAAAACTTATGCCATATGAGGTTATGTTTACATGAAATGCCAATCTGACACAAATCTGACAGTTGTTTCCCACTCCTTTTTACTTGTCATGTGGCGTTTGTAAAATAGGAAGATAATGCACTCTAAGATGTCACGTGACAATATACCTACTCTTACCCTTACCCACACCTATATCCATTTCATTATACTAAGGTCGGGTTTACAGAAAAAAAATTAATTCCGAATTAAGTTAATGACGAAATTAACTTAACATCGTCATTAAATTAATCACGGTTTACATATACGTTTTATGTCAAACTTAATTCGTGATTAACTAATTCGAATTAAAGTGACATTTGTGGCGGTTGGTACTACCTGAATGCCTAAAATCCCTATTAGCGGCGATTTGATTTTCGTAACCTTAAAAGCAGACTGAAAATATTTTCTGGTCAAAATTGTGTTTTACTGTGCTTGTGCAAACAATAAATATTAGGTATTATGCAGAATTCAAAAAAATATGCGGAAGAAAAACCGCATCGAGAACGAAGCAAAAATTTCACCGAAAGAGAGAATGAAATTGCCCTTGAAATAATTAAAAGGTATGTACGAATTTCGACATAAATTAACGATTGTTGTAGATCTAAATTCACCTAGAATTTAGTTGCCTTCCGTAGTTTTATAGGCCAATTTTAATTTTTATCAGATCTTATAATTATATTCACTTATGCAATTATAGATTTGTTCCTAATTTATTAGTTATTCCGTACTGCATTTTGATCCGATCTTTCTTGTAAATACCAAATTATCCCTTAAAATTTACTCCATCCTCTATTTTCCCTTTCCTTTAGATATCAGAACAAGGTGGAAAACAAGGAAACTGATGGCTTTTCAGTAAAAGAGAAAAAAAAGCATGGGAAAAAATTACTGAAGAGTTCAATTCAACAGCGACAACTGCCCCAAGATTGACCAAACAAATCAAAGTGTTATGGTCAAATGTACGGCGATCAGCAAAAAAGGCAATAGCGGAAGAAAATGTAAATAAATTATACCTTATTATTGGTATAAGTAATTAAAATATTACATATTTTTAGAAAAAGAAATATTTAGACAAATTATCATCGGAGGACAGTGAGACAAGAGGACTGACTGAATCATTGGACCAGCTGAAACGAAAAAAAAATGAGGATAGGGTTGGTTTACAAGATTTATTAAATTTAATAAAAACTATGATTACCTATTTTAGAAAAACATTTTGAAAACTGGCGATGGGACGTCCAGGACTCAGTTGACCGAAGTTGAAGCAAGGGTTTTAGTCATGGTGGAAGCACAGGCAAAGCCCTTAACCAACATATATGATGATGATAATATTTATCATAAAGATACATAAAACGTTTTTTATAACAATTATTATAGATTCACTTAACATTTATTTTAATTTTATCTAAAATAATAATTCTTAACTTTCAAGTAAATTATAAAATTTTTAGATATAATATTATCACCAAATCAACGAGTTTCCTCTCCCACTCCCACTATGAAAGCAATTATTGCTGAACCAGTACCAGTGGCTGGACCTTTAATTATTAAATTATTTTTGAAGACCTGATTCCTCAACCTCCAATTGAAACTCCTGTCCTCGAATTCCCCGAAACTCAGCCCCAACCAAAACGAAAAAAATTCAGCCCTCCCAAAAATAAAATTCTCAGAAAAAAAAACAACAATGTCGATTTGAAGAGAAAGTTGTACTTAAAACGAATTAAGCTAGCTGACATGGAAATTGAGTTTAAAAAAAATTATATGATTTAGAATTAAAAATAAAAACCAAACAATTAGAGAATCTAAGCAAAAATAGTTAATTATAGGTTTTAAATCAAAAAAATATTATTTGTTTAAATTGTTAATTAGGTTATTTATGTAATGTATATGTTAAAGTATATTTATTTCAATTAAAATGAGTTCTTATTAGAGCTGTACAAACAGCAGTGTTTTCATTATTGTTATTTCTAATCACAGGTATATCAAGTTCGATGGGTATTTCAACTTCAGGATCTCTTAGTGGTTCCTCATCGTTTGCAAGAATGGCAATGTTATTTAACACGGCACAAGCTACAATTGTTGTTAATGTTGTGTCCATTTTAGTTCGCAAAACAACAGAGAGACAGGGAAAACATCTTTTCATAATACCAAAACACCTTTCAATAGCATTTCTAGTGGTTCTATAGAACATATTAAAGGCTTCTTCTAAAGCCGTTCTTGGATTTAGTACCGGAGTTAAGAGAAAGGGACGACAAGCATATCCACTATCTCCTAACAAAAACCTACTTGCATAATCTCTTCTTTCTAGCTGTGCACAAAGAGACGAATCGTTAAATATTGTGCTATCATGCACACTCTCTGGCCGTCTAGCTACAATATTTCTTATTTTCAGATCTGCATCACATACAGCTTGGACATTTATGAAGAAGAAACCTTTTCGATTTCGAAAAATTTCAGCGTTAGGGCCACCTGGCGATTCAATTTTTATGTGGGTGCAATCTATTGCTCCTATTACCCTTGGCATTCTTCTAACACGATAAAATTTTAGCTGTACATTACGAAGTTCTTCATTGTTTGGCATATTTATAAAATGAGGTTTTAGTTGGGCTATTTTGTGTATAACTTGTTTTATGACGATACACACTGTCGATTTATGAACTGCAATCGTATCCCCCAATAACTGTTGAAATGCACCGGTTGCTAAATATCTCATAGTTAACAATATTTTATTTAGCCCCGTCAAAGATTTCCTCCTTTTCGTAGCCGGTTGTAAGTCATGACCAATTAGCTCATTTAACCACAAAATTGTAGCTTTTGAAAACCGAAATCTCATTTTAAATTCTTCGTCGTCATAAAGCTCGAAAGGATTTCTCCGGTTTCTTAACGGACGGTACCTTCTTGGTATTCTTTCCACTTGTTCGTCATCGGAAGAATCTGATGTTAGTGATACATCAGACATCTATTATTAAAATTGTATTTATTTAATAAAAATAAAACTACAAAAATATTTACCTTTTTATATTTTTTTTTGTCGAATTACCACAAATAATAAAAATTTTCAAGTTTTTTTAGGTTAGAATTGACCAAAATTAAAGTTAATTGAAGTACCTACCTTCATTAGTTTAATCACATATTAATGTCAAATTTAATCGCAATTAACTTTAATTTAGGTTCTGTAAACCGAAATCTTGACTTAATCACGTTTTAACAACGAATTAGTTTAATCGCGATTAAAACTGTTTAATCGCGATTAGTGACGTCACGACATTAAGTTAATTCGACATTAACTTTTTAATCTCGAATTAAATATTTAATTTACTTTCTGTAAACCGGCCCTACGACTAACAAGATATGATCACTTGCCGTACGAATTTTAGACTAGTTTGCGCATGACGTCATCGCGTGACAAAAATGTACTGCGGTATTAGAAAAATCATGCATTTAATAGTATTATTAGAGAATTACTCAGAAAATTACTAAAACTTTTGTTGAATCTAATGTCTCAGATAAATATTATTTAAATACTTAATAAAAAGACATTTTAGAACCTTATTAGGTTTACTTTTACAGTTCAAAATAGGGCGGGTTATTTAAAAATATTTTTTTTTATTAATGGTTAATTTGTAGGGTGGAATTGTAGGTAGAGTGATACAAACCACAAAAAATAGATTAGTTTAAGCATAGGCTTTTCCTGCGAGCGGAAATCTGGGATAAAATAATCTTTTGGAGTAAAAGGTTGCAGTCTGAAATCCCTAAAATTAATTTCGAAAGTAAAATCAGTTTTAAAATTAAATTAACACGTATATTAATTAAATATAAATTGATATAATAAGATAATAAAATATGTGATTAAATATAAAAATCTTAAAAGCTAATAAACAAATTAAAATTCACTTGCATGTGAATTTTAAATAATCATAAGTTTACTAAAGCGCCATATGACACTTTTTAAATTTAAAGCGGTTGCATAGAAAAAAACTGTTAAGTTTAGAAGTTGCCAAAAAACGATTAATCAATTCTGCATTTAATCTGACAAATATTAAATAATGAAATCAAAAAAAAAATTATACTAAAATATTTCTACCTTAAATTGATTACTAAACTATTTTAACAATTAAAAAAAATATACTTAAGTAAAAGGAAGGATAATGCATTTTAAGTGTATGGCGATCACATAACTTCAATACACAAATTTAAAAAGCAAAAACTCACTATAATATCTTTTAACTTTTTCCCAGTAACAAGTAACAAGTAAAACATACTTAGGTCAAAATATTAATAAATTAGAACATAAATTAGTTCGAAACTGCTGGCAATGGATAACCTCTTCTTCTAGTAAACGGTAAGACCTGGGCCCACCAGCATACAAAGATATTGCAAAAGTAATATTTTGAATAGATCACTGAATTTGTTTCCGAGTTTTTAGCTTACGAAGCTGTCCTACAGTAAATATCTTATCTATTTGTTTTTTCTCTTCTTTTTCTTATTCCAAAAGTTTTTTTAAACGTAAGTTTTCCGCTTGGAAATTTTTCATTTTCTTACACATTTCCGATTCTTGTTGTAAGCTAACAAAGTATAAGTATTCAATAAAAAAATATACCAAATAAAATTAATGAAATAAGTACTTACATGGAATGTATGTTTATAACAAATTCTATCTTTTTTATTCTTTCCTCACGATCTTTCTGGACAGATGTTTGCACTTTTGGTGATTTTTGTAAATTAAGTGAAGGCACGCGTCTCGTTTTAATTTTCACTTATTTTTCGACACAGGCAATAGTTTTTCTTTAACACAAAAATCATTATGAGAAAAATGTTTTAAACATATTCCAGAATTTTTTATATTAAAACCATGCTTTTGAGAGCATTTCTTGCTACCATAAATTACAAAGTTTGGTATTGGTCAAAAAACTAAAGTATCGACAATCGGACGGACAGTTCTTGCTTTTCTTATTATTATTGCTGGTACAACCCATCACTGCACAATAAACCATCGTTCACAAAATCAAATAAACAATATTCAATTACAAAAACCAGTAAATCACTCAAAACAGAGAGAATTTAGACGCTAATAGCCACACTAATAACGCCACGTTTGTCAACAAATTTCAGATTTGTCACACAATGACGTCAGAGTCGAAAGAGAGAGAGGGAGAAAACCTGCGCGTGATCATATCTTGTTTAGTCTTAGTATCATGATCCATTTTATGAACGTGCTCCTGCTTCCTAGACAAGGTGCAGTCGCCAAGCATGCATTGGGATAAAGAGAGAAAGAAAGAGTGAGATCGGCAACCAGCTCCCTGGAGAGGGTACCGTCGCCAGACATGCAGTAGGAGAGAAGAGTGAGTTTCGCAACCAGCTCCCTCAAGAGAGTGCCGTCGCCAGACATGCAATTGGAAGGGAGGGGGAGGTTATGCAAGAGCAAAGAAGAGCGCTTACCGGTATTTGCGGCCTTTTCTTTCGGCTATCCAACTGGGACACTCACCACTAGTCACTATGTTGCTGGTCACTGTTGCCGAACGAAGACTGGCTGGGAACTAAGGTTCACGCTCGTTGGGAAACGCTTAAATAAGCCGGTCAGGGTTTGTTTATGCTCAGACCTGGCTGCGCTTTGACTGAAGTGAGAGTAATAGTCTCTACAATCGATACTGCCCTCTAACAATTGGGTACTTAGTTTGTGACGCTACCCAACGGAAATGTTTGTAACTTAGTGGCGCCCCACATAGGCGACTAAAAGAGAGAATCTTAATGTGGTAATTACTTGTTGCATAGGTAACAGTCCACAAATTATTGTAATATACATTGCGGTTCTAGTAACTTCGTTACACTATGTTGATGATTTAGTAATTGTCGCTCATAACATGGGCACTATGATAAATTTTAAATCTTATCTTATGAAACAATGCGACATGGTAGATTTATACAAAATAAAAATCTTTTTAGGAATCAAAGTTGAACACACGGAACATAAAATTACCCTCGATCAAATTTCATATTTAAAATCGGTGTTAAATAAGTTTAACATGAGTGACTGTAAAAGTGTCGAAACACTCTTACCAATTCAACTAAATTATACGGCACTCAAGTCTGATGAATTTCATGAAGCGCCTTGTAAAAATTTGATCGAGTGTTTGATGTATGCTATGTTGTGTACACGTCCTGATCTATGTGTAACAATTAATATTCTTAGTAGATATTAAAGTAAAAATAATATATAACTTTGGAAATGCCTTAAAAGTGTACTCAGATATATTAAAGGCTCACTGACACTAAAGTTAACATATAAAAAGGACGACTTTAATAATTTAATTGTTGGATATCTAGATACTGATGGGGGCAGTGATGAACTAACTCGTAAAAGCACTTCTGGTTACCAATTTACTTCAATTTTTTGAGAAATGTGCCATTACGTGGAATACAAAAAGACAAACTACCGTAGCTGCTTCTCCAACAGAAGCGGAGTATATAACACTCTATGAAGGTACTAAAGAGGCTGTTTAGTTAAAATCAATTTTAAAAAGTATAAACTGGAACCTTATAGTATAGTTCAGGTTCATTTAGCCATCATAAAATTTATGAAACGTCTCCAAAATTGCTGTGATTATATATCCCTATTGTCCAGTTTATTTATGAGGTTTTAGCTTTGGTTAGGAAACAGATAACAAACTTGGGACGGCAGGTAGTTAGAGACCCAAGGAATACATTAGGACGATTTTAGCTTACTGCAGTCTTCTTTTGTTTTCTCTAAACTGTATACAACAGGCACGTTCTGTGTAAAGGAAATGTTGTCCTATGTTCAAATTTTAAACTCAAAGTGACTTAATATCAAAAATTACCGATAGTATTAAGTTTAAATAGCTTGTGTTTGTACCAATAAAAACCCATATTACCATTGTTTTCTGTCAGCTGTTTCGAGTGATAGATATGGTTGCTCAACTAATTAAGTATATATGTTTTATTTTATTATAACTATGACTTAAATCTTCGAAAAGGCAGTAATAAAAAACAGTTGAAACGTCGGATTAAAGCCAAATCGTTTATTTAATTGTTCCTGTAACCTGTTACCTCTAAAAAAATATTTTTTTTATTATGCAGTTTAGTTGTTGTTAGTCAGTTGTCAAGAAAACATCTTTCATTAAAACATATAATCTGATTATCGGACTTTTATTTAATTTTCTCCATACCTATATTCTGCCAATAATAGACAATTAACAATCCCACAATTTTTACAATGTACTTTGCATCTCATCTTTTGTATTCTTGAAAAATTTAGTAGAAACATTTTATAACTTTAGGGATAACATAACATCGCACATCTCCAGTCTACCGAATTTTTATTGTTGACGTAACCTAATAAGTTGTAAACGAGCTTTATTTTGTAGGTTTTACACTGAAAAATTGTGTAAAGTTAAACTTGATATATAAAAACTTAATCCATTTATCTTCAAATTTATTTAAAGTATGAGAGAAAACTAAACTATATACTCGGATATTTAATTGCTCATATCCGAAGATTTTAAAATATAGAAACAGTGTGAAATTTCTAATTCTGCTTGGGTTTATGAGAGGCCGAACGTAAATATCTCTTCCTAACGTCCATAATCCATCCGTCGTAAACTGTAACGACATCGTTGAGCGCGCTGAGACAGTTACGGATTTACGGTGATGTGCCCCCTAACAGACTTGAATAACTTAGCTACTGGTTTACTACTGCCTTAATTTTGTTACTACTTACAGTTTCACTCTTGCTCTGATCGCTTTTACTGCTCTTGGCTGTCGACTTGATGCATCTCTAATGCTAAATCACTCACTGCAAATTCGCATCATCGAACTCACAAAACTGCATACTAAACTATAAATTATCTTTGTACAAAGATGTATCAAACAAAATTGTTTCACACATATTATTGTTTCTAAGCAAACTCAACGAGCACACTTTTAAACCCGGATCACTTTTGTAATATTGAACAAAATGCCAATTTTTTGCCTCGTGAAAGTTAACCAGTTATATGCCAATTTACAATACCGGTATTGTAAAATGACAGTTTTGTATACGGGTAATTTTTTTGTTTACGAGTTAGTAAAAAATTAAAGTATTTATACAAAAATTTTAGTTAAAATAATAAATTTATGAATATAAATTTTGCAAAAAATGATTTCGTTAATTTGTAGTAACGAAAAATTGTAATAATTTAAAAAAAATTTTTTTAAAATTTGCGAAACTGTTGTAAAAACTACACAATTTGTGCTGTCAAAATCTAGTGTTGCCAATATAAATATAAAGATTTCTTTACTGACAGAGTAATAAAATTAAAAATATTTAGTTTTAATAATTTCTTATACAATTTTCAAAATAATCTAATAGAATTGAGGAGTCCAATGCAATAAGTGAACATGTCTATTTTGACCTATTTTGAGGTTCTAGTACAGACGTGTCAAGTTAAGAATTCTACATATTCTTGTACACTAAATATACTGTGATGAACGCGGTATTTATAAATTTTATTTATTAACAATCGTACAAGAAAGTAATTTCAAATTAGAAATTTATTAGAAAAATTTTATCACGATCGTTTTGTTTCCGTGAAAATTAAAAGAAACAACCAAATTTAGATTTAGTTTAAATTGACACGTGTTTTGTAAATATTGAAATGTTTAGAAAACGACCGTTGCTACGAAATTCTTCCAAGAATTTTAAGTGATTACATATTGCAAAGCCATGTTTTAAAAGACCACATGGTAACGGGGGATGTTTTAAAGCGATAAGAGTGGCTAGGCCATACCACACAAAAAGTCAGTCGTTCAGAGAAATATTATACGACACATAAAAATACAAATAATCCTATTATTGTTTAAAGTTAATGAATAAATTAAAACTATAATTTTATAATCAATTAATAGTCCTATTTTGCAAATACTTATTAATCCGTATCTGAAAGATAATTATAAATTTAATAAAGATTCACAATTTGGGAAATAAATTCGGTCAGAGGCACAATTTGTAGTTATTAGGTGCATAATAAAACTTTCAATAATTTAAATTTAAAAAAAGCTACACTCATAGCATAATAGTTTTAAATTAACGCAAATTTGCTAATTTGTCAAAATCATTATTCTAAATACATATTCACAAATATATTGGCCAACTGTAACAATGTAGCAGGAAATCTGGAATTTAAATTTGTCAAAGATAAAGCTGGCGGTCAAGTGGTTTCTTAAAAGAAGACACGCCCTAACACGAAGCGTTGGAAGAATACCGAAATTTACTTGCACATGTGTTCATTTAGAAAAGTTTTAGTAAAATTATTAAATTGTTGCTAAATACAGAGGATCCAGTACAAAACAATTATTTTAAAAAAACGCGTGAAATTTTCTGAACATTTTGGTATAAAATTTAACCCTAATTTAGGCTGGGGCAACCGTGAAATTGCATGTAAACATTTTAAATTATCTAAAGTTATTGTAAACCAATTTGGTACGACATAATGGTTGTCTAATTAATAACATAGTGGTAGAGAAAAACGTAGATAGAAATTTAAATGAAAAAATACAAGAAAAGCACAAAATATTGAAAAATTATGCGAAGATGATATCGGTGGCGACACCAAGCAGAGGGTAGTACCGCAAAATTACAGTTTTTTTCCCGAATTTTAATTCTACATTTCTATAAAATTTAAACAAACGAAATTTGTTGCTGCACTTATTTGCCACAATAATGTTTAAAAATAAGTTCAGAAAAAACGGCAACAAACTTTGGAGTTTAATTTCTTTTTCAGGTAAATAGGGGTTGATTCGACATTGTGATTGTATTATATTCGGTTATCAAAGAAATTCATAAATTGTGTGTTAAATAATATAGGAAAAAATCGAATCAAAAATACCCTTACTAGTAAATAATATTTTGTTTAGGAGAGTTAAACGAGGGTTGATCTTAATGCCAAAACGTTTAAGAGTCAAATTTGCATAATCTTACATATGTGGAAAAAGAGTACCAGCGGGGGTTGGTTCAGGGAGCGACCCTATTTCATAAAAACAAATTTTGCGTGGATTTTCGGCAGTCAATTCTTGACGGTCTTCCGAGATAGTTAATTTTCGAATTATTCTCTTTGTTTAAATTTATTTAATTTAACAAAGTCCAATTTCGACCCTTTGGGTTTATTTTGAATTTAAATTTATTTGATCAAGCCTTTTATGTAATTTTGGGCTAGAAATCGTGGAGTATTAATAATATTTTTTTTCTTTTTTATAATTTAAATTAACTTGTGACAGTTTGTGTTAAAAGAAAAACTAACCAACTTGCCAATTTAACCACAGGGTTTCCACGGACAATCAAAGGATTAAATTTCTAGGTAAGCCCACAAAAGGGTTATCTATTTATGATTTGAATTAATTAATTTTATACGAAGATTTTATTTAATTTAATCTGAGTTTCTTCAATCATGTGATTAAATTTACACTATTTGATCTTTATCGTGACCACAAATTTATTTAAATCATTTTATTGAAATTTATTAATTGTATTACTTTTAATTTGGTTTTGAAAGTTTCATTTTCGAAAATAATTTTAGCTTAATTTGTTTAAAATAAATATTCAGAATTTAGAAAAATTAATTATAAATAAAATTTTGGTAAAAAATGCAACAACTTTCTGTCACTTTTGCAATAATAAATTTCAACTTTTATTATTTTTTTATTTGCTCGATCTGGATGTGACTATCAACCCAAATAATTAAAAATCTAAGATGGCAATTATCAATCTACTACAGAAAGGGTTTTCAACAATTACGTCAAATGGTCACTTCAAATCAGTGCAAAGTTGTTGTTACAAAATTTCGGGAGGTTGAATTTGTTGCATATTTTGAAATTAGGGTAGCGTAGGGTTATTTTTCTCTCGCGTCGTGTTAGGCGAGATTACATCTGAAATTATAGGCTCGTTTGTCAACCATCTTCATGAGGAAAGTCGTGGTTCCCGGGAACCCTTTCTTCCAACTTTACTAAGGTCTAATTCACTGTGTCAGGTCGTAGTTTCCGACACTTGAAGTTAGAATGAGCGTAGTAGACCCGCTCCAACGGCATATACTTGTATATGCAGGCAATTACGAGATAAACGAAAAAAAATAACTATTCCGGGTTACCTGTAATAAACTGGTATCGCGAAAGGGTAAAGTTCTGAAATGTCTTTGTCCAAGCTCGTGACCGAAATTTGTGAGAAAAATGATTTCTACAGTAATTCAGTTTATTTTGCAAAGATTTGTATATCCTGGTTTTGCTCGGATTTTGCAAGAGGTGTTTAGGCACCTGACTTTTACCAGAGTCGGTGTTCGGCGATAGGGCTAAATAATAATTGCGATGCACGTATAAAAAGAGACCCGCGAGCATTTGACCCGCCAACTCAAGTACAAGAGTAGCTTATTAAACTTTGCCCTGAAATTATAAATCTGAGCAAATATAAATTGGAATTTAGGGTAGATTTACAACACAGAATTAGGACCATTGAAACCGAAAGAGTAAATTCTAAATAATAATGATAATAATAAATTTATTTTTTACTTAAATCCGTGACTAGAAGTATATAAAATTTTTGTCTCAAATTTGAATAGGTTTGTGGTTACGCTAGTTAAAAATTTGACTAAATAATATAAATGAAAATTTGAATAAATGGCAAATTTGGATTAACCCTCATAATTTTTGTATTGTTGTAATAAACATTTTGACGATATGTAATAAATATAGTTTTGAGGAATCTTAACTTTTAATTTCTTCCCCCACGCGTTTGACACTACTTTGAATTCAAATTTGAGTTACCATTTAACCTTTCTGTTTTTACAGAAAAGGTTAAATTAATTATCACTATGAGAGTGATTACTTTAGACGATTAAACACAACGTAAGCGAGCCGAATTAAACCAAACTGGTTTGAAATTTAAAAGAAAATATTTAATATATAATTTTATTATTCTTTATCACCTTTTCCTAACGACGATCTCATTACAATATTTTTATAAAATATTTTACATTTATTAAAAGTGTTTTGTTAGTTGTCTAACCGAATTCTACTATTGTACCTTTACAGTACAATAGTAAAAAGGTTTTTTGGCTCTCCTGTAAAATTAATCGTATGTCGCTTGTTCACTTATTGAATTTTCGTGTAATAGGTCATTTACAGTGCTTAGACTCATCTGACCCTCGCTTTCAGCTTGGGCCTAAAATCAAGTCTACGCACTGTAATTTTTACCTAGCGCACTCTAAGGTAAATAACTATTTTGTTCTCGTGAACGTTAATTATATTATTACGTCTCAATTAAATGTCAATTTACAATACCAGTATTGTAAATTGACAGTTTTATGTACTAAAAATTTTTACGTTTACGACTTATTTTAAAACTAAAGTATTCATATATGAATTTAATTTGATTTAAAAAAAATAATTTACAGGTATAAATTATGCAATAAATGCTTTTTTTAATTTTTAATATTGAAAAATTGTAATGAGGTAAAAAGAACTAAGTCATCAAAGTTGGCAGCAATGGCAGCACTTATATTAACTAAAGTTACTGAATGTCATTTGAGTGAATCTGAAGTTGACAAAATTTCTTTAAAATTTAAGTTAAAAACTTGTAATTTGTATGCAATAAAGCAACCAACAAATGTTTTCTTGTAGATTTACCTAAAAATAACTTAAGGTGAGAGTTTTATGTTTGCGTGTTTAGGTAAGGTAAACTTAACTTCACATATGATTTGCCCTTTCCATTTTAAGTTTTTGTCTAAAAACCACTAATAAAGACAGCGCAATTTGAGTGAAGATTAGTCTAGCAGTTCCCTAAATCAACAGATTTAATTTCAGAAATTTAAAATTGCAAAATTATGATTATAAATATTGTCTTTTAATAATTTCTCTGGACAAAAAATCTTATACAGTTGTCGTACGCTAGGTAATTTTCAGTGCTTAGACTTAAGCTACTCTCGACTTCGGCTCGAGCCTGAAACTAAGTCTGCGCACTGTAAATTTTACCTACCGTACTCTAATGTAAATAACTATTGTCTTTTTCCGCAAACTTAGGCTTTCAAAAAAGAGTCAGCATCTGTCAATGTCCGTAGATTATCTTTTATTTACTAATAAATAAGTTTAACAAAAAATAGGTATAATATGATTCTTCAAGACCAGTTTTTATATTAGTCGTCCCAAGCACTTTGGAAGCATTTGCTCGTTGAATTGCTTGACTAGCGTTGTGTGTTAAAAATTTCTGAACATCTCTCGCACCTGTTTTTTGTCGTAAGAAGTTACCCAATGTGTTTGCAAGTGCTTTGACCTTTATTTTCTACATGCCAAAAAATTCTACAGGAAAAGCAATAAATTCGTACCTCTTTTTGACCATCACGTATTTCCTGTGCTTGAGGGCTTTGAAAGTGCGTTGCGGCGATACTGTCAACACAAGTATAGTCAAAGCAAAGTAAGATTGTAAAAGTGTTGTAAAAGACCCGCTATAGACTGGTTCTTTTACTTCCACTCACAGCATTCATAGAGTAGGCAGGGCGAAGTCTTTTACTCTCTTCTGTTGCACGTAAAAGTGTGACAAGGCTAGACCCAATCGCTTCTAGAGAAGACGCGTGCCAGAAGACCAGCTCTATAAGTAACACCAGAGAATCTCAAACAGTTTGCAATTATTACAATACGTTTAATCCTCTTTAAGAACCTATCAAGTATTTTGCGAAAAACGTTTTGGGAATTTCTGGGTAGGGCGTTACGGTGTTTAAGAAGCACATGGCTAAAGAAGTAGCGGACTCTTTCTTATTTGACTATCTTTCTCTGAACGTTCAACAAGGAGAGAAATAGTTATCCCTACAGAAACTATGAACATCCTATCCACTTCTTTAAGAGTAAGTGAAACAGCAATATCTTTTTTTACAACACTTTCACAAGCTTATTTTGACCCTAGTATAACAAGACATAATGGTAATACCGTCAGATCGTTTCTCGTCGCACCTTGATAAACCAGGTGTTTATCAGCCAGGAATATTAGCCAATGTAATCATATATTTAAGATCATATTTATTTTATTGTGCCGAAAAATGTTTTACTGTTTTTGATACAAGATAAGCCAATTGAGTTACAAAGACAGAAATGAGACTGACAAATTTTAAAAGAGATGCGTAGGCGAATGATAATTTGTAGTACGTGTTTGTTTAAAAGTGTGCTATATTGTTGAGAGGTAAAGTCTGTCTCACCGTCTTATCCCCAATTGTAATACAACTTTACAACGCAAATAAAGATTCACATCATTATTGCTATTTTTTTCTGCATTATGATTTAAAATGCAATAAACACAAAAAGTATTGTATTAAGAATGTCACACTTTTCTATCTTCTTTCAGCGTAACGCGACGACTAAGACAAAGCTTCAAGGGTGAGTGTAGTACTAGAAACTCAAATACAAACCAGATAGCCGCAAAGTCACTGACCTCAAATTTGTCATTTCAATACCTAAGAAATTAAAATTTTGGGTTTAAGAGTACAATTTCTTGTATTTAGTTCTGTTGCAGCAACAAAGTTTTCTGCAATGTAGTTTCCAAAATCGCAATATTTTTTTTTTATTTAAATGTTTCGTTTGTGTTTTGTCAAATGTCAAATTTACACGAGACTATTCATCGTAGATTAAAGCATACTCTAATAATTTTATTACAAAAGAAGATAAGATGATGAAACAGATTTTTTACTTTGCGTCGTAAACAGAGTCCGATTTGGGTGTGTTAGTATTAGCCAATTTCCTACCAAAATTGTGTGCGGTAACAACTGGTGCAATTTACTGTTTTCACAATGGTAACACGCTGTCGCTAGAATAAAACGTCATTTGAATCGTTTCACGTTTATGTCGGCGTTGAGTTTATAATAAATGTATTCGAATAAATTTTGTTGCACTTGATAACTAGTATTTCTCATCAAAGTGTTGTTGTGTGTGTGTTGCAACTAACCTATAAACTCTTTAAAAGTGGTGCGCACAAACGGCGGTGGACATGCGACAAACTTCAGCTTTTAAGGTTAGAACAACTTTAAAATTAAATTTGAAACTAAAATGAAACTTTTGTTTTTTTTTTAATTTGTTATTTGCTAGATAAGTGTGTAGCACTGCTTGGTCTAAAATAACGATAAAAGAATCGCTAAGAATCGCAATTAGTGTGGTAATTTAAGAATAATTTTACAAAGTTTTTGGAAATTTTTCTTACTGTGTTAATGCCAATTGGAGAATTCAATCAATAACCGATACGGTAGGTATAACATTTGTGTGTTACTTACACAGAATTTTAAACAAATTTGAAAACATTTCAAAGTTTAATGACTTTATTGACACTTTAATGACATATATTACCAACTATCTCGTATTAACGCAAAAGTCCCTAAAGATTAAATAATTAACTTTTTTACTTAAAAGTGACGTAAAACGCGCAAAGTAGAAAAAGTAGCATAGAAAACTCGTTTTTTAAAGTCATTGTGGCACTCATTTTTTATAAAAACTCGCGCTCGTATTATAAACTTGAATTTGTGTCACAAAGTTGACATTTCAGAACGCGTTCTTTAATATACTATTAAAGTCATACACCTAATTTGTGTTGAGAAATAGCTAATAAAGTTGTTTGTTGTTGAGGCTGTGAGAATTTCAACAAAGCATCAAATTTCTTTCTCACTGCCTAAATGTCCTTATTACGTTAAAGTTCCCTATTTATAGGTATAGAAAAATATTAAGTCTATAAGGCCAAAGCTTCGTTTTTGTATTCAATCTTACAGATTTCTATAGTCAAAGCTAGAAAATCTGGCAATATCATATCTGCAACAGAACGAACACCTAGACCACCCAAAGTCACACTTTGTAAAGTCTGAGACAAAAATGATTTAGAATAATTAGTATCTAACAATTTTTGTATTATAGTTTTAATTTTGTTATTTAAAACCTTGCATCTATTTCTGAGCTTCCTAAACAGATATGTTCTAAAATAATAATTAAGTTTTGGCATCTATAGGCAATTACTAAAAATAAAGAAAGCTATGAGGATTTATTTTGTAATAATTTTTTGATAAAAACAAATTTTTTTAAAAAAGTTTAGTCACACAAAAAATGCATTTTTATGTAACATTTTTATGAAAAATCAAAAAAACGCAAATCTTTAAATTAAAAAAATAATGTCAGGAGCAAGAGATTTAGCAATAATCCAAGAGGCTCAAATTTATTAAAAAGTGTTTAAAGGTTTGCAAAAACTTTATTAGGAGAACCAGCATGGTTGCCATCATCTAAGTACCGAATGTTAAATTTAGAATACAATTTGATAATAAAGAGTTAAATCGAGAGCTTAAAGATTGCTGGACCAAGCGGAACTCTTTGCTGGTGACTAACTAAGAAATAAATCTGATGTTTCTTGTAGACTAAATTGGACAAGTATAACATTAAAAAAGATAAAAAAATAATTCAGAAATTATATTCTTAATATTTTAGAGAAGCACATCGCTTTTAACTGTGTTAAAAGTATTTTTAATATCGACGTTGAATAACACTAGCGTTTTTAGCAAAAATAATTTGGTAGTATAAGCTGTAGCCCCACAGTCACTACTAACACTAACTCTAATCCGAATAAGTTTCAAAAGTTACAACTAACAGAAATTGGACAAATACCGTCATAATTTTTTTTTAATAATGCACATGAAGATGCTCTATACAAAATAGAAGTGATTTTACAACTTACTTTGCCAACATAAGGTTCTAAAAACTGGTAATCTAGGACAATAATTTTTGTCCTTCTTCTCCTACAGACTTGCCAATTGAGCCCTTTAGATATTGCGGTCTTAAGTTATCAATTCTAGCTGCTGAACCATTACAGAATGACATAAAGCGTTTTGAATTTCTGCTTTGTTAACAATGAGAGTTACAAAATTATCATCTGTTGGTTGAGGATATTGTAGCTGCGAGTTTTTTTTACTAATAACAAACAAAACTATAAACAGCTTATTGCTAATATTAAATAAAAATCCACAGTGGTCTAATTTTTCTTAAGTGACTTATTTGTTGTTAAGACATGAGTACAATACATAGTTTTATCCAACAACTCTCTTTGCAAGAGTTCTTAAAAAATCATCAAAACCCAAAAATTTACAAAGATTAGTAGTAGTAGTCTATAATTTGGTTGTCATGTTTCGGCGCTAGTAACATTGTTGTAAATGAAAAAAAGTAGTTTTCTTCCTGAAAAAATTGCGAAAGATGTTGAAGAAGTCACATCGAGTTTGCTACCCAAGAAATCCAAGGACGCTTATTACAAAGAATTGAGTGAGTTCAATAGCTGGAAACAGAAAAACAGATAATGTTTGTGGGGTAAGCGAAGACGTGCTGTCAGGTTACTTTTTCAACGCCAAAAAAAGATTCACGTCTTTTTCAATGTGGACGAAATACAGCATGTTAAGATCGACATTAAAGCTTTACGAAAATACAGATATTTTACAATATGACAAGTTGATCGCTTTTTTGAAAATCGAATCAAAAAATTACAACTGCAAAAAATTAAAAATTCTTGAAAGAGAGCATATTCAACAGTTTCTAGCAGATGCACCTAATAAAAAATATTTGATGTTAAAGGTAGGTCGATTTTGTTATTAGAGAACGAAATCTACTTTTTAACATTACAGGTCGCACTAATTTTTAGTGTGTTAGGTAAATGTCGATGTTGTCAATTATTGAACATATCAATCAATAACGTAGAAGATAAAGGATCATACATGTTGGTATCTGTACCAGCTCATACAAAAACATATGTTTCACGTAGCTTTACGTTTATGGACAAAGGATTTGCAGTTAATGTGCTGAATATTTGTAGATAATATATGTCTTTCCGACCTAAAAATATTTCTCACAACGAGTTGTTTATGTGCTATAGAAATGAGAAATACACAATACAGCCAGTGGAAATAAATAGTCTATCTAGAATACTATCCAGAATCAGAGTCTTACACAGGACGCGTCTCTTATGACACGCACATCAGCGAGTTTATTGTCCAACGCTGGAGCCGATCTTGGTATAGTCCAACGTCATAACCGATGAAAGTTGACAACCGTGACACAAGCGTATGTCGAAGAGTCAGTTTTGAGCAAAATAGACATTGCTAAGAAGATATGGAACTGGGTAGAAATTCGAAAATAGAAGGCAATGTTATTGTGAATTTTAAGAAGCAAAAATCCAATAAATGTAGAAACAACATTGAAGTGACAAAAAATAAAGTAAATAAAGTTATATCTATTAATATAAATGTTAATGTAAATCTCAACAAATGATTTTATCTGAGATTCCTGTTTCTTATAATTATAATTTTATATATTGTATTTTTAATGTTCAATAAATTGTTCTATTTTCTGTAAACTGTTCAATTATATAAAAACAGTTTTATTATTGATTCATAAAACTACTTGCGTTTTATAGACCCCATAATTCAATCAAAAACATTATTTTTATAACGTTATATTAAAGAGGTGTTGGATAAAATTATTTAAGGCATACTACTTTGCCAATTTAAATTTTTACAATTTTCTAAACGTCAGACATTCTAAAACGCTTATTATTTTACTAAAAAATATAAATTCCAATTGATATTTCTATTTGAATTGCCATGAAATTGTAAACTTCTCAGTAAACTCTTTTAAATTGTGTTATTAAAATCTTGCGTGCTGTAAGTTGCAATTTACTGATTATTTTACTTGTTAGAAACTTTCAAATTAATAATTTTCGCATAATTTATCAAATTCACTTTTCGATTTCCATCTGAAAAAATGATTCAAGCGAAAACGCTTCAATTCAGCACCAGTAATCGACTTTAAATAAAGCATTCGCTCGTATGCACATACAATAATTTTTAATTTAGCAGCAAGTGCAGCCTAGTAGCCCGTAATGTGCGATTATTTCGGCAATTTGAATGTGTTAACGATCTCAAGATCGTTAAACTGAAAGATTACTTTTACTATAAGGTATGTAGGTAACAGAATATTGACGAGCGAAATTTAATTTAGCGCTTTAGATGCTGGAAGTATCATCGACATGCAAACCGCAATTTCAGGTAAAGCTTTGACCCTTGGCGTCGCTTCGTTAAACTGTTTCTGGCAGAAAGAGCGAGTAAAAAATTGTCGCTTGCTGAATTTTTTCTTCACTGGATAGTCACGGATAATCCCTTGCGACGGCAGGGATCGTATGAGACGGACCATCTTAGCCGAGTCTGTTACGGCCAAATCCATTATAGATGACCACACATTTCCCTGGACACTCAAGACCAGAATTATAACAGAACCCTTCAATCACTACTTTTAAACCATCGTTTTTTAATTTTTTAAGTGCCGTAACTTTCTAAAATCCTTGAGTAAAAAAAAATCAGCGGTTACTTAATTTTACGTAGAAGGTAATTAATATAAAATTATTTTTATTACTTTAAACTGTTAGATTGAAATTGAAAACTATCTTGTAATAAATGAAAATAAAATAATATAAGCAAGCATTTGTAAAATTATTTAAAACAAGAAATAAATTAATTATAAACTAAAATGGTAATTGTATTAAACGTGTTAACCCCTTGTGTCCCAGCCTATCAAAAACTAAAAATACCTTGAATTTTTTTTCTATTGTTACGTTTCTGATCCAGTAAATAGCAAATTTAATATTTTTCAAATTTTTTGTAACTTTATTTTTAATGTAGTTATTAAAAACTATATTAAAAGTTGGGGACTTTAAAGCCCTGTCGATACTAATAATAATAACTTCATTTGATAATAATTGTTAATTGATAATAATTTGATAATGTTGATAATAATTTTTATCAACAATTTTATTAACAACTTCATTAACATTTTCAGTCAGTTTTTCTCATTTTCGCTAATATTTTCTACGTTAGTATCGCAGCTGTTATCAAGAAGAAAATACATTTTTTTTGCAGCTAAACACTCATCGTCAGTTTTTGAAGATTTTCTTTACTGTGTTTATGTCAATTGGAGTATTCAATCAATAACCTCTACGGTAGAAAAAAGAACCATTTGTAAGTTACTTACACATAATTTTGAACAAATTATTAGTATTAACGCAAAAGTTCTAAAGATTGAATAATTAACTTTTTTACTTAAAAATCACGTAAAACGCGCAAAGTAGAAATATAGCATAAAAAACTCGTTTCTCAATTCAATGTGCTTAAATTATAAGCTTAAATTCGTGTCACAAAGTTGACTTTTCAAAACGCGTTCTCTAATATACAGATTTAAAACACGTGTTTTTTTTTAAATCTATAAAAACTAAAAAAAAGGTGACGTTTTGACTCATCTTTCGCTAGGTATTAGAAACGATTTGCGTGATGTTTCTTCGAGTTTCGTGAGTGTATCAACCTTTAATTACAGCAGCTTTAACCGTTTCAAAATGCCGGCTTTATTCTATTTAATTGCGTTCCATTTTAACTAAAAGACTTTTAAAAAAAATCTTATTGTTTAGTGTTTAATTGAACGCTTCCGAGTCAATGAATAATCATAATCAGTTTCCTCTCATCCCTCTGGAAATCAATCAGGGATTGCGAAAGGGTGTCGTAAAGCTATTACCGCGCTGTGATGGCCAAATGTTTCGGAAATTGACTCGGAAACGAATGCGACAGATTGAATAGTAGATTTACCTTAATTTGCATTTTAATTTCTTCACTCGTTGGAAAAACTTTTCGACGTAACCAAAAAATATCTAATTTACATGTCTTTAGATCGCTTTTTCAAGGCCAAAATTCAACTAGAAAAAGAAAGATAAAGTTTAACGAGTAGTGAAGCGGATCAGATGGGGTGACGTCCGAAGGACGCCAATATTAGAATTACAATTTGTAAAGTTTCCTAAAGAAAACGGAGAAAAATCCATACAACTTGAGAGAAAAACAAGCAGACGAGAAAAACAGTTTCACCACGGATTACCAACGTTGAATTAATTGCAGCTTAGGAACAGATCTGTCCTCAACTTTTCAGGTTTTATCACAAAGGTAAATTATTAAAAATATTATTTATGGTATATTTAAGGTATATAAACATTTTTTTACTTAGGATTTTGGTTAAAATAATAACAATGTTTTTGTGAGAAATTAGTTTATTGGATAAGTCAAATAACGTATCAAAATCTATTTTTTGTCAGAGCATTATTTTTTAAAGTTAATATTTAAAAAAATCTACAGGATGGACCAAATGAATGAAACAAAATATAGGCGTTAAATGGGTAGGAAGATGCTACCTGAAACAATGTTTAAAAAAATTTTATTTGTTTAAATTTTTAAGATAACTATAGCAACATTTTTGTTTTTTTGTAAATTTTTTTCTTGATTTTTTTAACAAACAAGCTTTTTAAGAAAAATGTTGCTGTACAAATTGTTTTAATTTTAACTTTATAAATTTTTAATAAAAAAAATAAACATTTGTGAATTTTATCTGTGATTTTCGCCAAACCTACGAAATTTTTGGTTTAAAATACCGAGTGTAAACAAAATTAGGCTTACTCCTTTTTTAAATGGTATTTTTTAAATTAAAAAAATAAAACTTAGAAAACTTATTATATTAGAAAATCTCTATTACTTAAATAAAAAATAAACTTTCTATCACTTTCGGTTTTACCGGAAATAACTATAATATTGGATTTTAAAACATTAGTAGATTTTTATATTTTTGAAATTTATATGTTAAAACAAAAAAATTTTTGCAATGACTAACATAATTTTTATTTACTATTAGTAAAAATACCTGTACCCTGCTTTATTTTTGCATAAATTGTAGATACCTACATTTTAATATAATTACCAATATACGAAGTTAAATTGATCTAAATTGCCAAATTTTACCTGATGATAATACTCACTCGATGAAAGGATCCTAAAAAACCAAACTTGCCTTATACGATTGTTGATAGTTTACGAAATATACAATGTTGAAATTTTTGGCTATTTTGTTTAATAAACGCTTTTTTGTAAAAATTTTAAAAAATGTTGAAAGGCTGATTGTCATGTATTTCAAAATACACCAACATTTTAGTAACGCAATTTTGGTATCAAAAATATTCGAAAATTTGTTCATGTATGTCAAAAATTTTTCAACATTTGTATAGCCAAGTTAGGTTTTTTACCATCCTTTCAACGACTATTATCACCAGGTAAAGTTTGGTAACTCATCAATTTCACCCTGTATGTACTTTTTACACTTTTAGCCATTAATTTTGTTAAAACGGAGATTACTAGATACTTAACATCGTATTTTTTAAAGTTAATTGTTATAAATTATTCCTGCGCTTCAAGAAATAAATAACTCATGTAATCTGTAGTCAACAACTATTTTACATTTTTATTAACGTTATTTGCAAAAAATAATTTGGTAAATTAAACTGAAATGTGTACAAACTTAACATTTCAAACACACCCGCTAAAAAAAACCTGGTGAAGCTCTCTAAAGTGAAAACTATTGAACTATAAATCCGACATTTTAGTAATGCTGCCTTTTAGACTGATTTTTCTTCAATAAATTTTTTTGTAATCATTAATTTTTGAATATTAATTAATAATTAATTTAATTAACGTTTTTGGATCTTACTGTAGAATCTCGTGTGCAGCATAAATAACTTCTTCTGTTCATTTAGTTGGTCTTCCACTGCCCTCTTTACGTGTAACGGACCCAGTTTCACGAAACAGGCTTACACTTCGGTGAAGAGTGTTTTTAAACTCTTCATACACAACAACAACAACGTCAAGAAAAACTTTTCGAAACTCTTCTAGGCACGGCTGAATTGTATATTTCCAAACACCGTTATCTTTCTCTCTATTTCGAAAATAACTTTCCAACAAAAAAACCTTTTCTTCACTGGTGTACACCATGATTACAAATTAAGGAAAACACAAAATTTAGTATTGAAAAATACTGATAAATAAAATAAAGAATGTTTGAAAAACAAAAACACCACAAAGGCAACCACAGAACCAAGACCAAGCTTGCTTTGGCGAGAAGAGAAGATATTCCTAGGTTATGGTTAAGATAATTTGCGAAGGGTAACATGGCATAACAGGCAACCAACAATACATAGATAATGTAAATAATAAAAATTTTGTTGTTGTATGGGGTCATGTACGACATACGTAAAAATGTCATAGCTTGCTACAAGTTTTTTTTTTAAACAAACACACATTAGGTATTAACCAAAAAAATATCCGAAAAAAAATGCAGTAACCAATTCATACAATTTATCTGTGTGGTTATAAGTAATACAGTATACCTAGTTGTATTAAACAATTAAAGTTTAAAGAACATCAATTTATTAAATATATTTTGTTAAATACGTTTCTGGGTCAGTCCAATCTGTTTCTAATTCTAGGAATTTTCGGGTTGTACGGTATTTTTAATTTATTAATTAGTATTAACTAGTATTATTTATTAATTAGTATTAATTAGTAAACTAAATTAATATTAATTTAGTTATAATTAATATTAAAGAAAGTGCTAATTTTTACTGTCAGAGTGTGTAAAAATGCATGCAGGTAAGCAGATATCGTAAATCAGTTCTGTCACCGAATTCAACATTAGCCATATCAGTAGTGACATACTTTGCATGCATGGATGCAAGAAAAACGTCTGCTGCAACGTAGATAATGTTGATAGGAGACAAGTAAAATTCTCGTTAGAGTAGTGTGAGCTGCAATGTGGCAAGCTTTGATCTTCTGCTGTAAAGTTTGAGCCCCTTAAACAAGGAGAAATGTGAATAACAAACGTGGTCACGCTTACACGTCCGCTCCACACAAAGCCCGCTAATGGATTATGGTCTAGATATAACCGTAATGGTATTATCTTAATCATTGCATCTCGTGGCTTTGATTTCTGGTTTTAATTCTGAGCGTTGTAATTGGCTCGGTAATTGTTTTTGCGGTGCTGAAACATATGGGAAATCGAAAATGATTTATGCTTTCTGATAAAGAACTAATCGGGAAAAAAATGTCGGAAATACCACAGGGAGCTGTTTTTGTTAATGGAGCTCCATTGTCAATGATGTTGGGGAGTCGCCTAATTTAAATTTCAGGCTTTTCAGTCTTGATAATTGGGATGAGAGGATGTCAGCTGGATACTTCCCTTCCGGTCCATTTATCACCGAAATTAACGATGTTTCAAATCGCTGCATTGTTAATTATTATCTTTTTTATGCTCTTCATTAAATTAAACGTTTTATGATTAGTCACATAATAATAATCGGTGTAAAAATTAAATGTTGCGAACGTTTATCCAGATGTGTTAACAAATATTGGTCGATTGATGGCTTTATAAAACCTGTGTTAAATTAATCCTTTGATTAAACCGGAGATCGGACAGAAAGCTATAGGTTGGACATTTGAAACTGGGTCCACTTAAAACACTTCAAACAATTGTAAACTGCGTTTTATTTGAACAAGGTTGTGTATAAAGCGTTGCTGTTGAAGTTCGTCGACGTTGCTGACGCACTTCAACTTTGAAGCTCAAAACGTATTGAAATGTTTCTCCTGTTACGGTGTCCCTGTTTATTTTACTTTTATCAGCAGAGTGTTTACATCAATGCACAAATTAACACTTTAACTTTTAATATAATTTTTAAGAGAAATTAACGATCAATTACCAAATGTTTTTATTATTCTAGAATTTATATAAATAAAAAAAACATTTTTTTATTTATAAAATTGTATTAGTAAACGTTTTACAGAAATCGCCAGTGAAGTGTACAACATAATTTGCAATGTAAATCAAAATAGTCTGTAAAGTACCAGTTTTACAAACTGATTTATGTCTGCAACCAACAATACACTACACAACTTAAAATTAATTATAGTTGAGTGTCGGCAAATAGGATTGTAATTATTAAATATACACTTTCTTTTTTTACCTTCTATAAAAGTGACGTTTTCAAATTTGAATTGCAAATTATAATACATATAACTGCGCACATTTTTCTTTACTTTTATCACAGTTTAAATTTAAATGCAATGTGTAATCTTCTTGGTGTGTTTAAATGAAAAAAATAAAATAAAATTGAAAATAAAGCAATCACTAACACCAAACTTCTTTACTAGAGATGACGCACGTTTCGACAACAGCGTTGTCATCCTCAGGTAGGAACTAAAACACAAGAAAAATGATATCGATTTGTAACAAATAAAAATTGTCTTTTTAAAATGTTTTTTTGAAGAATTTGCTGTCATAATTTATATCACCGATTAGAGAATTAAAATGTCTTTCAAATGAGTGATGACTCGACCCCTCTTGCTATTTGAAATTTTTGAGATGGGAGTTGTCGGGGTAAGAGGGTTGATATGAGAAAGACAAATTATGACACAAAAGTTATCCCCTTTAAATCAAAAATTAAAACAAAATAAAAAAAAATATATGAATTTTATTCCATTTATTACACTCGCACACTATATTATAATCAAAATTTCTGACCCTTGATTTAAAAAAGTTTTGTTGAGATGAGTAAAGACTTTTAAAATTTTATTTGTATTAGTGTTTTTAAGATTTGTACTAGTTTTCAGGTTTCATTTGTACTAGGTTCAAATTATCAAAAATTACGAAGGCTATGATGAAAATACGTTGATATTCCAACAAGACGGCGCGCTCCAGCATTCTGCACTGCCTGTACGGCAGTATCTGTATCAGAAATTTCCAAAACGATGAATTGGAAGGAGAGGACCTATTGAGTGGCTTTTGCGTTCGCCAGACATGTCTCCGTTGGACTTTCTTTTATGGGGTCACTGAAAAAGTAAAATTTATACAATGTAACCTACCTCTTTGGAAGATTTACGGCAGCGGATAGTGAGCAAATGTCGTCAAATTACTCCACACATGCTCCAAAATATTCAACACCGTTTTGAGCACAACCTGTACTATTTTATAGATGCTCGTGGACGTCACTTTGAATATTTAATAAACTAATGTGTCACTTTATTAGCATTTTTCTTACATTCCACAAAATTTAAATACCTACCACTGTATACAAAATTGAAAAGGCTTTCCAACGGTGTGCAATTCGACCCTCGTTTTTTTTTAAATTTTTGAAGAGAAGCAACCCCCGCTTAAGGGTTTGCATACAAAATTGTTAAATTCATGCCAAAAGCTGTCTCCCTTCCAAACAAAATAGACCTGTTTTGCGTTTTTTTCCGAGAACTTATTTTTCTAAAAGTTATAGCTTCTGTTTCGTTTTAGTTTGGCCACCTTATATAATGATATTAAACAAAAACCTGCGGGCGCTATTTGCACGTTTTGTTGTTTATTAGTTACAAATATATAAAGTTTTCTCTTGTAAATAGTAGTTTAAAAATCGTTTAAAATTGTCAACTAATTAATATTAAATTACTACTCTCTAAAAAAAAAATATACAAAACGCAGGAAACTTCACTTTGTTGTGAAGTTAGACTTTGCTTTTGAAAACAAATCACCAATTTTCAAAAAATTAACTTTTTAAATAAAATACAAAAAGATAGTTTAAGTTTATATTGCTAGAATTAGGATTTGGAAATTGTTTTTAAGGATTTTATTACCAACATCTGGGTAAGTACCATAACCTCGAAGCGTTCTTTAATATTACTGCATAGATTTATTTACTAGAAATCCGCTGATGATAAGGTAAAATTAATAAAACCTTAATCTTGTTTGCAACAATTTAATGATGGAGGCGCCGGGGTACTTTTTGGGATTAGCCCGGCGCCTTCACCATAATATAACGGATTCAGTAGAATCCGTTAAGTATATCTCACAAATTTTGCATAGCAAAATTATTTTATAAAATTGATGTAATTGGCTTGAAGTATAGATCTAAAATCAGTGTTCTACCTCTTAGACATTTGTAGTTTCGTAGATTTGTTTGCAGGAAATGATAGATGGTGCTGTTAAACGTTAAGTAGACTTGAGATGATGCCGTAGCAATCTTTTGGCATAGTGCTTCGGCATTATCTCATGCTTGAGAAAAGTAATGAAGCAACAACTGTTTTAACATTTTTTACACTGCCTAGCAAAGTCAAGAAGTATTGTTTTTATAGCAATGTAACAGGTTTATTTTTGTCTCATTATTTATAGATTTTTTTTGTTAATTACTTATGCCAAATCGATTTTTTTACAATTGTTTTTATAATTAGTTTGTCGCTTGTATGCTATTTACTGGGCTTTAAAGCAAATGTATTTGTAGACAAATGAGGTGTTCAGTATTATAACGAAATAAAAGTCTATTTAACGAGTTTTGAGATAGGAAGGTTTAAAGTTTGCAGTTATTGTGCAAATCTGTATCATGTTGAAGCGGCGTAATTTTTAGGAATTGACTAAAATACAGTATAAACTATACATTAACATTGTTAGAACAATTTAATATTTTATGCAAAAGCATATTATTAAACAAAAATTAGTGTAAAATACGAATTTAATCTGGTCAAAATAAAAATTCAACTTCAGAATAAATTGCACCTTCAGTCAAAGCTGGATCAGTAACGTCTTCTAATAAATTTAAATACATTTTGCTATTGAAATTGTCATTAAGGAAAAAGGAACCAACTACGTGATCCCCAAAAATGTCCGCTCTAACATTCAACTTTTTAGGAGTTTGTGTGTGCACCTCGTGATGAATTCTAGAATTTGTGTCGGACTAATAACGGCAGTTGTGGCGATTGACAGTACCGCTTTTACAAAAAATGAGCATTTATCAGAAATGCAGATATTAAATAAAAAAATTCTGGTTTTTTAGTACCTGTTCACTCAGAACTTCACAAAATTATAGACGACGGTCAAAATCGTCTTCATTAAGTTCTTTTAAACATTTTTTGTTTCGCTCCGAAAAAAGAAAACCAACAAGTGTTTGTTTCATACAATTGAATGCTCGAAGAAGTCTGTGTTTCGTTTTCATTTGATTGTTCGAAAACTTTTGAAAAAATTTCAAATTTTAAAAATAAACTACTACTGTATACAGAATTGAAAAAGCTTTCCAATAATGTGTAACTCGACCCCACTTCCAATTTAAAATTTTTGAAAGGATGCATCCCTCGCTTAGAGGTTTACACACAAAATTGTTAAATTTATGCCAAAAGCTGTCTCTCTTTCAAACAAAATAGACCTGTTTTTGCATTTTTTTAAGAAATTATTTTTATGAGAGTTTTAGCCTCTGTTTCGTTTTCGTTTGGCTACCCTGTATAGAGCTGGGCAATTAAAAGTTATAACTGGCTAATTAAAAGTAATAAATGGACAATGGTAGACAAATGATTTGCAATCATTTATGACAAAAAAGCAAAAATCTTGCTTGGAGGAAAAAGGCGAAGATAGCCCCCGCAGTTTTTTTTTATATTCTTATTTCTAAAGCTGGGCAATCAAAAGTAAGCAATCGATTGATGAATCTGACTCGGAAAGTGACGATAAATTTTCAGCAAAAATATAACTCACCTTTAATGATAATAATAGGAAGGATAATTCAATAAGTGTAGATTCAAAGTGAATCAAAGCACCAGAACCTGTTTGCAATAACATGGATGCCTATTATAAGAAAATTTTTATATTGGTTGATGACTTCTATATGTATAAAGATTGTCATTTGTTGAACAAAATTTGCAGAAGTTTAAGTACATAGTTTAGTTTTTTAGGTTCTACAAAATTGTATGTTAATCATTTTCAATATAATAATTAAAATTGGATTTTAAATATGATACTGATAAGTGTTAGTATAATAAATCCTCAGCAAATTCCTCAAATGTTTTTTCACATAAAGCTGTAAACTAAACAGTTGGACAGTCATATAATCTGCCTATTCGTTTACTATTCAAACTTTGTCTAAAAACATTTCCATTAGTTTACGAAGTATAGACACCATAATTTATAAATTATGCCATTGCTGTAACCATACTAAACAATTTTAGTGTTTTGAATATAAAAAACTGCATAAAATCTACAAAAATGACACTTTTAAATTTTATTTCGTAATTGTAAAGAACATAATCTTTATCTTGTCGTATTGCTCTGTTCGTCAGTTCATCTGTCACTTTTGACTAGACAAAAGCTTTTATCACACGTAGTCATAAATCTAGTGGATAACATATGTATTACAAAACCACACAGGACCTATTCGATTTAACAATCGGTCACACAGAAAGTAAATAGATAGTAAAAAAAATTATGTCTCAACATCAGATGAGTTCTTGTTCACCAAGAAATTTTTAAAATGCAAAATTTTACTTTAGATGTCAAGTAGCTAATTAAAGACGCGTGCGAAGAAATTAAAACCGACTTTTGTCATCGGTTTTTAGAACTAATTTAAATTCTATTGATTTGTATGTTTGCACATTATTACAATCTTCTAACATCTGAAATAATTTTGAGCATCTTAAATTATGAATATTGTTCTAAGAAAATTGGTATTTCATGAGCGAATAATATATGAGTAATAACAGTTTCTCCATTCTCAGAATATATAGCTCATATGATTTACACATCCATTTGCTTGAATAATATAACAGGCTTGATTACTATTCATCTTGTCTACTCTAAAAGACCTAGTAATATCATTTCTGATATAAATCATTACGTTTGTCCACAATTATATTGTTTTTGTTAGAAAATAAGAAATATAATAGACACTTAGGACAAACCGGTTTATCCGGATCCGTGCGACGTTTCCGTATCTCAATACGTTTGGCTCCTCCCATTTTACGTATTTATATACGGATACGTTAACATTGAAAGATAAACTGACGTAGTAAAAGCTGTGTTACGTTTGGTTTAACACGATATAACGTATCGAAAATGTGAGGTTAGGTTTATTTGAGTTATGCTACTTTATTGATAGGAGGTGTTTTAAAAAACAGAAAATATTTTAGTAAAATGTTGAAATCGAGCTTTACGTCTTGTCATGATTTTTCAATTTCTTTACTTTGTATTATAAAGTTATGTTTTACGGTTTTGACACTTATACAACTACATAAAACACCAATAGGGAAAGCTTCAGTCCTAACTAGAGTACGTAAAATCTTTCGTATTCGTAAACGTATCCCCAAAAGTTTTACGTATACGGAATACGTATACGGATAAAATGGTTTGTCCTAAGTGCCTAAATTATGTAGAACCGTAACTTCCAGTCTAGTCAAAGGTATATTATTTTGTATATAAATAATTAAATTTTTAAACCGACTATAATCGATTCATTGAAGGTTTACGCTTGTCTTAAAAGCGTACTTTAAAATAGACAAAAAATAAATCATTTGTTTTTTTATCCTAAAGCTTCAAGCTTAAATTAGCAAGAAAAACAATAGTTGTAGTAATTAGTATTTAGTCTCGTAATTAACCAAAACTTAGTTAATTTTATTTATAATTTTAAATGTTTGAAATTACTTTTTTTGTTACAAAATTATGCGCTCATTGAAAAGAATTTTTTAAATCAAAAAAATTTTACGTTTTTAAAGTTTTTTGTGCGCCTCTTCTTTTCATTACAGCCAATTTGTCAAGAAGATACCTGAAACTTCTAGCAATCAATAATGTTATTCCAAGTTGTCAATAAGAAACGTGCAATATTTCATCTTAAGTATTTTTTTAACGTAAAAGTTTAGAGTGACGTGCTGTTTTTTCGACTTTATTATGACCAAATCTGAATCAAGATTCTCATTCTTTATTAGCCAAAAAAGAGCTTTTGGACAGTTGAAGTCATAAATTTCCCTTGTAATTCATCAACGACGTTTAACCTATTATAGCCGGCCGGATTCGGCACATACAACCGGAGGTACGAAACGAGACAAAACATCCGAGGTTCACTGAGACCCTATAAATATTTCACGGCAATCGACAGGGCGTCGGACAAAGCGACGGTGGCCAGCGCCGCGCCACCGGTGAATAATGAACTAGGAACCGCTAATTAAGACTAGCCTATGGGGATACCTCCGACACCTGCCAATATTGCCTGAGTGGATTTATGTTAACCTAACGGCGAACACCATAAATACCGATTACTAGGAACAAGCTTCAGGTTTGGTCACGTTTGAAGTTATTTATTGAGGCATTTTTTAATTAGCAAAGAGCCAAAAAACACAAAAAAATCAACAATTTTCAGAAAATATTTTTGTTTATTTTTGTTTCAAGCAGTTTTTTTCTATTTGAGAGCTTAGAAATTTAACAGTAATTAAAAGAAATATATATCTATGTTTTAGATAAATAATTTACAATAGTTATTAATGTTTACGTTATACGCATCAGTGTAAAAAAAAATGTGACGAGTGCGAATGTAATATTGCAAACACGAGACGCTAGATAAAATGTTGAATATATAAAAAAAATTAACCATTATTGTGTAGATATTCTAAAAAAACATTTTGCTACTAAATGTTCAAATTTTACACCCAATTTTCGAACTCTTTTAGCACATTATTCATCATTTTTTGACTAAGAGGCATTAATTTGTAATTATTTCTCTTACCACCGGTTGCACAAACCTCAATCGAATTTGACGGACGATTAAACTCTGATTAAATGAAAATATCGTGCTCCGATTGGCTAAAAATACGTTAATGAGAGATTTAACAAACCATCAATTTTAATGAACGTTTGTGCAACCGGGCATTAATTTTTCTAAATCTTTTGATTTTGTTACCTGAATTTTGTATTTAAGTAGCCCCATAAAAAAAGTCAAATATATTATGTTCAAAAAAGACATAAATGCCCATATTGCCCACAAAATTAGCATAGGATGAGAAAAACTCATATTTAACATCCTCAAAAATTAAAAGTTTGGTGTCAAAATGTCAGTTTACATTCTAGAATCAAATTTTTTGAATGTTCCATTGACTAGACAAATTTATTTGCATATTTTTTGCAACATGTTAGTACCAGCATTAGCGATACTTTTTTCCATTAAAGATGATTTAGATATACCAGCAACTAATGTGTGGTTTTAACAAGACGTTGCACTTGCACATTACGCTCGTGGTGTCAGAAATTATTTAAATAATATTTTGCACGTTTTTCTAAAGGGGCTACTTAAAATCAAAAATATTTATTGATTAGTCAAAGAATAACAAATAATGTGCTAACGAAGTTTGAAAATGAGTTGTATTATTGCCAAAAAAACGGAAAAACATTAATTTAAATATTTAATTCAGTAATTTTGTTAAAAATTGCGTTTATATTAAAAAATTCCATAAAACACTTAAATTGTTTAAACTATTTAAAGTTTTCATCTTAGTCCCTATAAATGTTATACTGTTATACTTACAAAAAAAGTTTTACTTTTTAACGCCAAAAATAAAGCTTAGTTTTAAAAAAAATGATGGATTACGTCACAGCAAGAAACAGGTTGAAAGAAAAAATTTGGAAGTTTAAAAATGCGCAATAAGAATATAAAATCTACTTGTTTCAGCGTTGTTTTTTTTTTTTTAATTAACTTAGAAGATATGAAATTTATTCTATCTTTGTATGTCTTTTATTTTTAAATTTATTTTGTTTTAATTTTTATTTTTAAATCTGTATTTTATATATTTAATTTAAAAAATTAAATATTTTATTGTGTTTAAGTAATAAATACATTATTTTTTAAACATATTTTTATAACCCTTAGTAGTCGCAAATATTTATTGCATCAAACCGAATGAATTACAACTATTAAAAAATTTGTTGCAACGGTTTTTCAAATTGCAGTTGTTTACATAATTGCCGGAAATATACTGAGTGACAAAGAAAGCTAAACACCTGTTTCTAGTAATTGTACTTTAACCATTTTGTGTTTATAAACATGTTTCAACTGATAAAAAAAACTGATTAAATATTCAGCTCTTTTTACCTTGGTTTTTGTGTTTTTTTTTAATTTTTTTTTGCTTCACATGTTTGCAGTTTCTACACTTTTAGAATTTTATTTGTGTTTTAACTGCCAGCCAACGTGTTGGAAGTGTTTTAATTAAGAGTATTAAAATGCTCAAAGTGCGTATAGCAAGAGGTAAATTAAATGAGTTTGAGAGAGAGCGTATTGTGGGTTTGCGAGAAGCAGGTCTATCAGTGAGAAAAACTGCTAGAAGAATCAATCAATCGGTACGGACTGTAGTAAAAATTTGTCAGGCATAAATCCAAAGAGACCGTACACAAAGAGCCAGAGACACTAAACATTAACAACAGAGCGACAAGATCGTCGTTTTAGACACAGATAGTTTTAGTTCTACTCAAGCAATTGCAAACTAGTGGTTTGAAGAACACCGAAAGGTGGTTGAAATATGTACAATTTATCGTCGGATAAGAACTTTCGGTCTTTTTTCTTCGCAACCTCACTGGATCTTACCACTTACTGCTAAACATCGCCACAACCGCTTACAATAGTGCAGAGACAGACTGCACTGATATCAGAAATCGAACATTGTTGTCTTCAGTGACGAATCGCGCTTATGCCTAAACATGCAGGATTTTTTATAGTAGCAAGACTCCTTTAGTACTCATCAGAGACAACATGACGGCTCGTCGCTACATTGAAGAGGTAGTGGAGCCTTATGTTCTTCCATATCTTCGAACTCTTCAAAATCCTGTTTTTCAACAAGACAATGCCAAACCACATGCAGTAGAGAAGTATTAGACTTCATGGATCTACATAACGTTAACCGTTTGCCTTGACTAGTTAGGTCACCTGATCTGTCCCCGATTGACATGCATGAGATATGTTTGGGCGTCTATTATTAAATTTTTCTACTTTGCGTTAACAATTATAACAATCATTTTTTATTATAGCACACAAAACAGTAACTTTTTCATTTGTGATGTTGGCACCGTTACGCCTACCACCTACGTGATAGAGATGATATAAAATAGTTGATAAAATCATAAGCGAGCTGTCGAAAATATTGAAGCAAAATATCAGTGAATTAGTAAATCAGTTGAAAACCTTAATAAACTTGACAAATGTCATTATTTTATTATTGCCAACCAAATTTGTCAAAAATCCCACGTTGTGATAATTTTTTAAAAGAGACTCTTAGAATGCTTTTTTTGCAACGCAAAGTAGAAAAAATAATATATTACACTCGTTTAATAAGACGACTTGTGACACTCAATTCATTCAATTCAAACTCATCCGTGTCACAATAATCGTCTTATGAAACACGTATAATAATGTACTATTATAATACCCTTTTCAGACCCTGGCGGCATTGGTTCATAAAGTTGTGATTGCCTAGAATGAGATACCAAAAGAGGACATAAACCATCTTATTAGAATCATGCTTCGATGTGTAAATGAGTGCGTTAGGAACCGAGAATCCCCAACACATTATTAACTATAACTTTTTTATGTGTAATATATGTGTATTTTTTTTCCAATCGTTTTCTTTGTATTCATTTAAACATTTTCAACTTCTTTCTTTAACTATTCTGCTTAGTGTTAAACCTTCTTTGTTTTCTAATTTGTCTTTTGCTGATTTTTTTTTATTTTCGCTTCGCTTTATATTTTTACCTCTTTAACTAGTACAGCACTACCATCGTCTAGTCATCTACGATTTTTGCTACTTTTTTGTTAAAATGGAAAAGTTTTATAAGTTTACTAGATTATTATTAATAATACATATTTCTTACGTTTTTTAAAAGAAAACAAACTTTTTCAAAAATGACAATGGGAGAGTTGCATTAACTTCTTTTTATTTGGATATTTTAAATTGGTATAATTAAAATCCTAGCAGGGTTATTGTCTAAGAAGTAGTTGTTTCAGTTTTGATCGTTGGAGATAGTGTGTTGATATAAAGATATTACAAATTGTTATGTAATAAGCACCAAAATCTTCATAATTCAACGATGTTTAGATATAGCGCTGCAGCACTATTTCACGTTAATTTAGGTATAGGTACAATTTATTTTTCAAACATATAGAGTGACTTTGAAGTATGTTTGAAAAATGTAACCAGTTATAGTACATAATAAAAAAAGTAGAAATAATCCAACTTGCTTTATACAATTGTTTACAGTTTTCGAAATATACTTCTTGTAAAAATTTAAAAAAAAAATAAAAATTTTAAACGAGATACAATGTATTACAGCAATTTTTTTAATATACGATGTGTGATTGCAATATATGCAACAATTTTTCTGGTAATAGTTTTAGTTTTATTGTAAAAATCAGATATACAGATGTTTTTCAAAGATTTCTAGAAATATTACCAGGTGATAGCTCTTGTTGAAACGATGCTATAAAACTCAATTTGCTTTATACAACTGTTTATAATTTTTTAAATATAAGTTGTAAACAATTTAAAAAAACACTATTTTTTGAGATTTACAACATATGAAAACACTGTTTTTAAGCAAAAACTTTTACATCGTACATCTCCAAATCTATATGCTCAAAAACAGTGTATCTCGATGTTTGATGTCATTCATAGTGTATCTTAAAAATAATGTTATTTAAAAAAAAATTATTAGAGGGTGTACCTCAAAAACTATTAACATTTATGTGAGACAAGTTGGGTTATTTTGACTTTTTTATTATGTACTACAGCTGGTTAAATTTTCCAAACATTTTTCAAACACACCTTGTATGCGACCAAGTTGGTCTTTTTATTTTGTTTTATTAAAATTAAACAATTCAATAATTAAAAATAATAAATTGATTTTTTTTATTTATAAGTTAAAATATTATTTTTCTTTGTATAAAATATACAAACATAAAAAAATAATATCATTTTTGTTAGAAGTTTTGTAATTTCCTTGTAGAGGAAAATGATGATGTCATATTATGCTCTATCTATTGATTTTTCCGTCTCTCTCTGTCATAAATAAACTATAGACTTTTTATGAAAATTCCCCATAATAATGGGAGCGCGCTCTCTCCTATCAATAAAACTTAAAAAATGCATACGTTTATATAGGCAGTTAAAATAATTTATGGCTTCTTTAAGCACAATAAGTATGCATTCAACAATGTTCTTTTTTTTCGTAAAACTTGAAAAATGTCTCTCGTCCCTTTGGACAAGATTCAGAAAATCTGATTTAATTTTTCATAGAGTGAATAAAACATTCGCACAAAGCTTTCGTGAACTAATTTGAGAGGCATTATGTAAGAACGGAGAAATTTCATAAAATTTGAATAAACATTACGTTATAATACTTGCAAATTTTAGAAAGACTCGACAGACCTCTATTAAGTTCTGAACACATTCCAGCTTAAAAGGAAGAAGTTATTTCCGGCTTTTGCAAAGTTCTTAAACGTCACGTCCGGTTATTCGAAGACTCTGTTAACTAAACCAGCTACTGATGTTCTTAATGAACCAACCAATGAATATTGTATACAATAAACTTTCATCAACACTAAACACATCTTAAGGTGCAAGTGAGGCCACAAAAACAACTAAAAAGTATATCTACACACAGAAAAAATAATCATATTTTTTGAAGCATTAAAGCACATAATAATAATAAAAAAACGCCGCACTAAAATGGACGAGTTTTTAAAAGATGATTGTAAAAAAAAATAGTTGAATAAAAAATTTACTAATTTTTTAATAATAAAGCTAACATCACAAATCTGTAAATTTTTTAACTTGCAAATAAAGTTCAAGACAACATTTTTATTATATGACCACTTTTTTTTTCTAGACAAATTGGTACAATTTGGTCTTAAAAATAAATATAAGAACCATTCTTGTTCGCACAGTAACCACAATGCCCAATCTAGGTGAGCAAAACCAAGTTCGAATATTAAATAGATAAGTAATTAATTACATACAATTTTTATGTATCTTATTTTTTACTAAAGTCCGGTTTTGAAGTTTGTTTTTAAACGCTACTAATTAAATAATCAGTCCTTGAATTTTATGGACAGTACACTGTTTCAGTACGTATTTTATTCCAAATGGTCAGTATATTAAATATTAAGTTAATAAATCAACAATAAAATGAATAAATAATTAGTTAAATTAATAAATAGACAGTAAAATAATAAATAATTAGTAAAATTAATAAATGATAAATAAAATTATTAAATAGTCAAAAATAATTAAAAACCCACAAATTTAATAATGAGAGCGATTAATAAGCGAGATATTTTAACGCATGAGCAAAGCGAGTGCACTTAATAAAGTAGAAATTATTAATCGCAAATTAACAAACAAGTTGATTATAAAACTTTTCTGTTAATCGTACCTTAGTTAATTTAAAAAAAACTTAAACCATTATACATAGTACTATCTATCTGTCACTAGACAAATAATAGTAGATTATATTGGCACCTTGCCCTCAGATCATTCAATGTAGTACCCCTCAATGTGCAAGAACCCACACGATTTAAAGCCATAATACCGAAAATTTTTAGTAGATGGCGCTCGTACTCTCCTATCAGTCTTGCGCTTGTGATGCTCTTACTTATTCTTGAAAGCTGACTGTCGCAGTAAGGGTGAACCAAAGAAATCAAGGAATTAGGGAGGGTCTGATTTTCGGTCAAGGTGCCACATATAATCCAGATCGAACTTCGCTTAGGTAAGTTAGTTTGATCTTATGATTATATCATTAGGAGTAGAAGTGAGTCTTTTTGTAGTTAATCCAGAGATTGAAGAGATTGAGACGCAGTCGAAGAACAAGACCTTCTACTCCGAATGATATATACTATTTTATCTTCAAGCAAAAAGCATAAAAAAATTTAAACGTAAAGTAGTTTATTATTTTTTTATATTCACAATAAAATTACAATTTTCAAATTTTAAAGTACTAGTAATTTCTGCTTATTTTGTTGCAATGTTATTAATATTTGGAGTCGCAAAATGCATAGTACTAAAAGTTTCTTCAATAATATTACTAAAATTTACGTTTTCTATGTTATCTGATGTACTGATTGGTTATTATTAATATTATTCAAAGGTGTTAAAATTTTCACGGCTGTTTGTTTTTTATTCTTTATGGATTCTTCTATAAAACTTTTTGCGACAGCCGTGGATCGCCAACTCCCATGTCTTTTTAAGACCAAAATGTCACTTTCATTGTCCACCAATAAAGTAGCTGATGTACGCCGGAGACTTTTTTTATAAAATTTTTTGCGACAGCCGTGGATCGCCAACCCCCATGTCTTTTTAAGACCAAAATGTCACTTCCATTGTTCACCAATAAAGTAGCTGATGTACGCCGGAGACAATCATCTGTATATTTACTAGAGTTAGGCAGATTTAAAAAGGTAGCTATTTCTTGTTGTGACGATTCTATTTTATGTTTTCCCACAACTATTTTAGCACATTTGCCGTTTTGGTATTTTAGCATAAACCTATTTATTTCTATATCTTTTCGAAGAGACATAAACATTCTGCAAATGTCCAAATAAAACTTTCCTAGGATGGTGAATGAACGTGGATTGTAATTCTTAGCATCCTTAATTTTTTTTTTACTAATATAGCGACGCCCAAACTTCTACATCTGCCATTTTCAAATGGTGATTTCATCACACCGATAGGCCCCAGACACGCCTAATATCAATATAACCTACGATAACGATTTAGTATAATTCTTCCTGTAAAAAAAATAAAAATTTTATCTTTGTTGCCAAATATTGTTCATTAGGAACATTATATAAAAAGTTATCATTCACTTGTTGTTTTGATAGAATTCGTGCTTTTTTTGGTTCATATCCAGCATTTTTTTTCTTGAAAAATGCAACTAGTTTGGTATAGATTTGGCGTTGAATATTGCGGTTAATATTTAATTCTGCTTTCAACATTGAATAACGACGGCTCCATAGTGTTGAACTCTGTTGAAATTATCTAAATCTCATTGGCTATAGTTAGGTTAATAATAATAATTATGACAAAAAATTTAAAAACAATTAAAATTTTAAAAAACGTATCTTATTTTTATCAATAATATTAATTATTAATTATATTAACTAATATTAATCAATTTATTAACTCCTTTATTAATTTAAAGCATCAACTATCTTGTTGTTTTTCAGTTTTTACATTTGACAACCAACAAACGTCATTTTGCATTTATACCCATAGGCAGCTCGTGTTGGATCCTTGAATTAAAAAATTTTAAATTTTTTAAAATAATAATTATATTCAGTAAATCGAATATATGTAAAAAAAGTGATTTCAACACGTAAGACTCTTCCAAATTTAGCCTAGACGAACCGTCTACGTATAATTTCAAGTCCTAGAGATTGAAGTATTTCAACTCCGACTAAAAAAACCGTTACTTCAACCGCTTCTAGAGATACACAAAGGCGTGATTTTTGACCGCTTGAACATAAACATATTTTTTGACGTATATGAAAACGGATATGTCAAAATAAATATTATATAATTATTTCTTCGTTTTATACATAATTTTTTTTTAATTTGGGTTTTCAACAAACTTATTAAAACACTTATTTGAACACTTTTATAATAAGTATAAAGTTTGTTCAGTGGTGGTCACTGAAAAATGGGACACTGACGAAAACACTCCTAATTGACACTGACAATTACGACCTTAATAAAAGCTTAATTTTTGTGCTAGACGTTACCTAATTTAGTGTTTCACTTTGATATGGCCACCAGTGAATATTCTTTATAAACGTCCAAACTAAAGTTAACACAAATTAATTTTAGATTGTATATAATTAATTTTATGTAAAACCATTCACTAGAGAAATCAGACTATGTTAATACATTATGATTTATTGACAAAAAAAACTTTTTTTTTTACTTTTCGTGTTTGAATTACACGATAATTTTATTTGGTCGCATAAAAATAAACCTAATAATTGGCAAAGTTTGTTTGTCTTCAAGATAGGTACGCAATTACACTTAAGAGACACCTGAAAGCTGAAAGTTATAAACTAAGTTTCCGCCTGCACTTCTTCCCAATCCTAACTTTAATGAGAAGTATGTCAACAGAGAAAACAGTTTAAATGTATCAAACTATTTAAATTAGTATATTACGTATCAAGTCTAGAAAGTGAGCTTTTACTGAAAGAGTAAGTAATATTAGAACAAGTTGTTATTGAACGAGTCCTGGTTGCTCATGATGCCATTAAAATTTAAATGTTTAGTTTTAACTTTGGTATGTTTAAATTTATAATTTTGATTAAATATTTAAGAAATGGTTTTTGCTTTAAAATTGTTCAGCAATTACAATTCCCATAACTTTTTGCTTATTAGTGAAAAAATCATGACTTAACTTAAAAATCAAAATAAAAAAAAATCACAAACATTTTTCAAATATTTATTAAGTAATAAAATTTTTACCATTAAACTACACAGTATAGAAAACAATAAAACACCCCTAAATACGTTTTAGTCTCCCTATTACTTATCAATCGGGAACGGTGGCGGTGGCGGCAAGAAATCGTTATTTCTCTTGATCTTATCCCTCGCTCTTGCACAGGCTTTCTGGTCTTTTATCCGTTCTGCGGGACACCCAAGCTGAATTTCCCTAAACATACAGTGCATAAGTTTAACGCCGGCCGGATTACAAGATTCAGTATCGGAGGTATCGCGGTTGGCTGTGGCATTCCTGGCTTCAGCCAAGCATGTTGAAACCACTTCCTCCTGGATCGACTCGAACCAGGATTCCTTGGACATAGTCTGTTTCAGATAAGACTCGAATTCGGCCTCTTTGGGATTACCTTCCACGTCCAACTGTTAAATAAATTTGAAATAATTTACACGTGAGTTTTAATCGACGCAAATTTTAATAAAAGGCAGGATACGACCGATTTAAATCGACCTTGACCATTATTTGCTACTTACCACATCTTTCTTCTGGCCCACACACTCGAACACACACTGAAATTAATACCAAATAAATTAATTTAAAAAGTTTTAGGAATAAATACCGTCATATCTCGCCGATGTTTATCTACTTTATCACATCTGAAAGGATCAAACTCGCGAGGACCGTCTTTATCCTTTCCTTGAATTTTTCGAAAACACTCTTTTTTTAGCTCCTTTTCTTTTTCGTGCTGTTCTTCAAAAGTTTCTTCAGCACAACACCATCTTTTCTTTCTGAAAGGTCGGCATTTATCTGAAACTGCTTCTTCGTCTCGCCGACTGCGATGCGTGTAAGACCCCGCTTCAAGTTCTTCTAAATCGTTTGCCAAGATTTGATCTAGGGTTGGGTTAGTTGCCACTTTAATCAAAATTTACTTACTAAATAATGGATCATTAAATTCGTAAGCTGTAGTGACGTCAACGGCGGCTATAAGAACAGTAACGACTGCGATTTGCTTATTCATAGCTGTGCTAGTTTATTACCACTGGCCGGTGATCATCCAAACTCCGTTTTATATAGCAGTTTCATGATGGCAGAACTCACGTCACTATTAGACTACCTGCAAAAAATTATAATGAAGCAACAATTTTCTCAGTGAGCGATTTTCAACAATTTTTTATACAAAGACGATTAACTTGACATTAGATGCGTGTGAATATTTTTGTAAAAATATTGTGCAGGATATTTCAAATAAAAGAGAGATCTGACTGAATTTTAGAATAGGGAGAGAGAGTTTCATTAGTTTTTTAATCTACAAGCCAAATGTTTACATTTTAATTATAGAAAATAATTGAAATTTCTTGAAGCAAAGCTTCTATACTTACAAAAGACCTGTACGTTTGTTCATATTGTCTCTGAATTTCTAATTGGGTTTTTTCTAATAATTTATTAAAGAAAATGTAAGCAACGGGCTACTTTGTTTTATTTTGTTTAATTTAGTATCTGTGTACACAAAATTGATAAAATGGTATTTACATTTTAATATTTAAAGCTTCCAGTTTTAATTAATGACAAGTTTAGATAAGACACTAAGTATTATTGCAATAGTAGTACAAGTTTTTTTTCAAATCAGTGTTGTTTAACTAACCCACTCTGCACAATTTTATCAAATTATTTAATTTATAATAAACGATTTTTTTTATAATTTGCGTGTTTAAATAAGAAATTTATCATAATAAATATTTGGGTTCTTTAATAGCTATTACGACATTGAGTGCTATAATAGGATATACCCAAAATATTATTTTAATACTCGGTGTACCTCGTGTTACTCTTTGTCGATATATTTGTATAGTAGATCCAATAAAATAGTAGAGTGACTAAAGCAATAAAGTTATAACCATTGTTAACTAAAGACAAAGCGGAACTCGACTTAAGCTGCATGGATGATGGGATGGGCCCGTCGTAAATTTTTCTGTCATTCGATTGTGTTGCTTTCTTAAAATCCCAAGACCTCGAGCCCGTCATTTGTGGAACCGAACTTGAGTACCGTTCTTTGTTAAGTTAACAATGGTTATGACTTTATTGCTTTAGTCACTCTACTATTTCAGTAGATCCACTATATAAAAAGAATAGAGCTACAAGTGAGGCTAGTTTAGTTATATAAATACATTTACTTATATACAAATTTTTCTAACTGAATGAAATTATATTGCACAAATATTAGCATTTTTGTAATAGGCGACTGAGATAAACTAAACGCCACCACGCGGTACAAAGGCGAACTATCAAAAGAGAGTTGTTTACTGAATACATGCGATTGCTTACTGAAGAAATATTTAATTTGTGACTTTATTTGAGAATTTTAATTGTTTTATTATAATAAAAAAAAAATAATTTTGTATTACTTAACAGTTAAGTACTGCTAAACAGTATATTACGTGCAATGTTATAAATTTTGCTTTTGACTTTATCGTTTGTTGCTTGTTTTATTATATCCGAAAAAACAAATTTTAAAAGTTTAAAAATATTTCTTCTATCGTAATAAGAAGACTTTTTCCTAATTTATAAATTTTCTATAAATTTATTGTTGTGCAATTGTTATATGATCATATACCGGGTTATTTTTAAAATTATGAATTAGAGTGTGCTGTGGATTATTTTTTTGTAGTTGGCAGTACTGGATTTGTAACAGTGACATAAAGCGCCAAAATCAAAATAGAAAACAGAGAAAACGAGACGGCGGCGGCGAAGCGATACGCGCCTTCTTCACCTGTTACTTATAAGCTGTTATCGAATGTTCCTTCCACAGGCTTCCTTTTTTCTCAGAAGACGCCCTACTCTTCTATTCTTTCTAGTAAAAGAAAAAATTCTAATTATGTGACACTTTTATGACATAAATGTTTCATTTGTTTATTCAATTTTGCCAACCAACTTATTTAAAGCGTCGTCTACTCCAATTAATAATTTAAAAAATGACCCGTTATTATCGTAGTTTTTGACACAAGTCAGAATGAAAATTTAAATAAATCGATTTGTACCAGACATACTTTACAGCACCATGTAAATTTAGCCAATCAAATCAAATGTCCCTTTATTATGTCATACCCATAAATTAATTTTTTAACACCTTTTTTTCTGGTTAAACTTGTCCTAATTACAAAACATAATAATAATAATACAGGTCAAATATTTTTTTAAGTTGTTTGCTTGGACAAGACTGAATTATATCACGCATTTGAGTTAGGTAATGAAAGTTATTATCTAATTGAGTAATGTAATAGACTTATTATTTAACTGTGTAATAACTAGTAATTAATTTTTGGGTAACAGAATAATGACGTAATAAATTGTTTTATTCTTTTTATCTTTAACAGAAATAACTTAGTGATTTCAGCAAGCAGATGCTAGAGTGAAAGATAGACGATAGAAGTTAAAAAATATTTTTAATGTTTTTCTCCTAAATCATAATTAATTTACATTTTATTTAAATTTACTCGTAATAATTATTTAGAAGGGGCTCAAAGTATTTATATCAATAACTTGTTAATAAAAGTAATATATCTCGTGGTATAATAAAATTACATGCATAGAAGTGGCCTTCTAACACTTTAAACTACTTCAATTTTATCTGTATACTACAGTAAAACCTCCCTTGAACGGACACTATATAGTGGTTTCTCTTATTTCAGTAGTCTACAGAGTTCGGCAAAAAAAAACTGTACAATCTCAAGTTATATTAGCAGTTACAATCACAAATGCATGCCAAAAAAATCACCAAATATTTAAAAATATTTTGACAATATTTTAGTTAGAAAGATTGTTTTAAACTTGGTTTATGTGCAAATTTTTTTTCAGACACTTTCTATATCACGACAAAAATTTATTATAGCCTTGTAGTTATTAACGTCGTTAAAGCGATATTCGAGAATATACTCCTAGGCTATAAAAAATGTTTTCTTTACTTTGGTATGTAATATACTGTTGTCCAACTAATTCAGTTCGATAAAAATTTTGCTCCAAATACTGTTTCAGTGTTTTATTTGCCAACATAACAAGTATTATATAAACAGAATTTACGACAAGTATATATTTCATAAGTACTCTCTAACACTTTTGTTGGATATATTTATTATCACAGTGTACCGTAAGTCTGACCCCTATAACACTCAATCGGATAGCTTCTGCGGGTGCACCTTACCATTAACTAAACTCGGACAAGCTTTTAAGAATTTATAGCTGTTTTAGAACCCACATGTAAAAATAAACAAATTTGTAGACATACTTTTAACAATCTTACTTAGATATGTTTAACGGTACTTGACAAAGTGTTTAAGAAAATTGCCTCATCATTTTCGTTCGGCTTGTAATAATTAGGCTTGATTGTCAAAGTGATGGATCACAAAATCAAGATATAGAGGACTCTGAACCCAGCTGATGGGATTTTATCAGTAGGTAAATCAGTTTATATCGATTGTTATTTTTTGTGCAATTTGGTGAACGATCCTGTAAATAATTCCATTGTGTCATGGCATCCAGATACAATAACATTGCTTTTGTGCAAACCCAATTCGTTGCATCAATGTTGTACATCACAAGATAAAAATAAAACTTTTTATGAGAATCTATCGATTATGTGTATAATATAATAAATGACAAAACGAGTGTTGATCCTTCGTTTGGAAGCGACAGGATACCATTACAGAAATATCCTAATATCGTTGTTGTGTGTTCAACATTGCTCGATAAATCAAACAAAATTGATTACAAAGTAGACAAGTGCTGTCAACACGAACTTTTCAAAAAGTGCCACCGGTTACAAATAGCTGCCGACGCTTTAATGAACCGATTTTAAGTTTACCTAAAGATTTCAATGATGAATTGTTCCATGCAAAGTTTGAAAAAAATTGTGACAAAGTGGAGCTATACAAGCGCAATTTGCAATGAATGTACTATGAATATAACAACTTACAAAAATACAAGACTAATTTATTTATTTAGAATGTACCTAGGTCAGTTATATTTGAGTAAAAAGTTATAAAAATTAGGTAGTTAAACCAATTTTATGATTTTTAATGCGAAAGTCGGATTTATGATATTTGTTTAATAAGACATTCTAAGTTCTCAAAAAGTTTCAAAACTGAATAAATTCTACTTTTATGCGATATCAGCAAGTTAAAATTGCTCTTCTATGGATACTTGTTATTAGGAAGTTACAAGTTGATATTCCTGACAGTTTTATTATTGATATTATGAATACTATTTATAAGATAATTTCTTTGAAAAATAAAACTCCTTAATAACATATTTGCTTTGTGAATCCATTTTTAACAAAACAGTACACATTATGTAAGTTATAAGAATAGAAAATTAGGCAATATTATAGTGCTATAATTGCATAAAGATGACTTTCTGAGTAAAATTATTTTTTTCTATTACAACCTTGTCTTATTATTATTAAAAGTCAAACTAAAGTTAAGTACTGAGTTTGCAAGCAGTCAACAAAGTTTTTTTTATTTATACAGGCTGTCCCAGAATAAGTGAAAAATATTTTTACGTCTAAAAAACCAAAATTAAGTTTTATTTTTACAAAAGAATTACGTGTAAAATTATAGTACCATTCGTCCATATTCCAATCAACATGATTTCGCGCAAATTCCAATCGCTGTCTGCAATGCTCTGCGTTCAACTTAGAGCCAGTAGCAGGTGGATGTAATGTCAAATTGTATTTCTTCAACCTTCTTAAAACAGTATCAGGAGAAATCAAGGTCCCATGAACATCCGCCAGTCTCCTGGCCAAAGCTGTAGCAGGAAGAGTCCGTTCTCGCAGCATTTGTAATCGAAGAAATCGGTCTTCCACTCCATTTGTTACTCGTTTTCTGCTTTGTCCAGATCTTTTGGAATAGAAACCAGTTGCCCTGAATCTTTGTATCGCATCGGATACCATGCTTTTAGGAAAGGCAAGCACATTTGCAATAAATCGTATGCTGCGTTCATCATTATGTAATGCAACAGCCTGGGCAGCTTCTTCGGGACTCATTACAATATGAATTGCTTCTACAACAAATCTCTTCTCAAAAAGGCCAAATTAAACAAACCATAACCAGCTATCGACACAAATTTGACAAACCTGTAAAACAAACAAAAGCTTTCTGATTGAAAGCCGCCTAAGAAAATAGATACAAAAAGTAATCTGCGTGATAGGGGTTAACCCAAAAAACTTGAATATTCTTTCTTTTAGTTGTTTTTTATGTGTAGCCATATAAAATCAATGTATAGAGCGTTTTCGCAGATTTACAGGACAAAAATCAAGTGTCCGGTTAATTTTGCGGTTGAGTGTAGTTGATAATAAATGTCATGAAAGTGTCAAACGTTTTTTGGACTTTAAAGTGTTTTTAAATTTCTCCAAAATTCTGTGTACCTAAGTAACTTACCAATGGTTATTTTTTACCTATCGTATCGGTTATTGATTGAATACTCCAATTAGCGTAAACACAGTAAGAAAAATCTCCAAAATAATTGTAAAATTATTCTTAAACTAGCAAATTAATTGCGATTCTCAGCGATTCCTCTCATTGTTGTTTCAGACCAAGCAAATTGTAAATCGTAAAAATAGTGGCTAAAAGCTGTTTCATTTTAAAGCTGTTCTAACCTCAAAAAGAAGGCTGAAATTATCTCATTGCAACCGCCGCTTTTCTACCCCATTTTCGAATGTTTTATAGGTTAATTGCGACACACATACAAAAACACCTTGGTGAAGAATACTGGTCATCAAGTGCAACAAAATTTATTAGAATAAAATTATTATAATCTCAACGCTGAAACGTGACAAATGACGTTTCATTCCAGCGACAGCGTGCTACCAATCCGAAAGAGTAAATTGCACTAGTACTTTACGCACGCAATTTGAGTGCTGTATTGGCAAATACGACACCTAAATCGATCTCTGTTAACGACTCAAAATAAAAAAGAATATAGTTAACTGCAATAAAATAACCGGTTTTAATGGTAGCCGCAAAGGTCAGTAATAGGTCTACTACTGTTTTTAATATAATAAACGTATTATATTTTATCTGTTTTTTTTATACATTTACTGATGATAATAATAAGACAATAATTAATTAAATGAATAACGAAATATATTTTAATTTAAATTCTACTTTAACTTAGAATGTTAAATTCTCTTTGTAGTATTATTACTGTATAACAAGAAATATTTTCTACAAAGTCATTAAGAACTAGAAATTAAACAAAACATTCATATTAATTTTTTTAGTGGTGGAGTTGACAAACAGCGTGAGATTTTCTATGGTTTAAAAGTGCATATTTTTACTATTTGTAAATGATGCTTTAACGGTTAGCGGTAATTTCTAAGTAAACAGTGAACCATTATTTTATGCATTCGTAAAGTCCAACCGCAAGAGTTTACTCTTCGCGAAAAATCTGTATTGTGTAAACATTGAACTGTATTTATGTCGTATGGATACACAGAATGTCTAAAATTGTTTACAAACTATGCACAGTTATAAAAGATACTGTAACATGTATCTACCAAAAAAATATATTACATTTTTTTTAACTCGCTTAAGCAAAAAAAATTCTGTCTAAAAAATATAATCTGCAAAATAACTTATTTGAAAATATGCCATCTACAAAATTAATTTGGACATGTATCAAAAACTCATTGATAAACTAAAACAAACTTATAAAACTTTAAATATCTTTTTAATCAACTTATTGCAGCTTATAAGAAACAAAGTTTAGTGCAGTTTTTTCTTTTTCTTCTGCGAAGAGAGATGCGAGATGCACTTGGAGTTAACATTTCTGTCTCCACACTTCGAAGACAAATTATTGAGTCAGAGTTAAGATTTCGATGACCAATAAAAGTTCTTAAGTTACAACATAAGCACCGAGTTCGTCGACTACAAAGAACGTCGGCTGAAGAACACATTTGCCTACCTGATGAATTCGGGCATTCTCTCTTATTTTTAGATAAAAATAGAATTTCTTTAGTAAGTGATAGTCGCTGAATTCGTGTGTAAAAATATTTAACAAGAGTTGCCCAACTTGCTCATGCTCACTCCATGCCTGCCTTCAAAGGAGAAAGTACTTTATTTTAAGCAGACATTATGGCAGAGGGACAAACGAACTTAGTGCACGCGGAGGACACAATGACTGGAGCTAGATACATTACAACTGTTCTCTACCCCCATGTGCGTGCAACTCTGAATAGAGGCTGTTGGAGAAAATTTTGTGTCCGTGGATGACAATATCCGACCTCACCGGACTGCAGCAGTGAATGAGTTTCTTGAGACCTTGAGAGTGAGAGAATCACCCGTTTGGTCTGTTCCGCAATGTCTCCTGACATGAATCTGATAGAACAGACTTGGGATATGTTTTCCAAAGCAGTTAGCTCTAGAAAAAATCCTCCTTGAACGATTTCGGAGCTCGTCATTGCGACAAGAGAGGAATAGCAAAATCTTCTTCAGGAACACTTACCTGACCTAGTTAACAGCATGTAGAGGCGTCTACAAGCGTGTATTCCACAGACCATAAAGCTAGAACTATAGCTTAATGGTCTGTGGTGTATTCATGCAGAAAAAGAAAATACTTTCTATTAGTATGTAATTAGTTTTTAATTTTATTTTATAATTTTTTTTTATTTGTTTCAGAATATTTTTTAATATTTATAACTAAAATAACTTCAAAAAAAATGTTCAAATTTTTTTTTATAATTAAAAAAGATCATCATGTATCTTTCGTAAGTTTTTTCGCGATAAATTAATGTAATATACGACAAATGAAGTCATTCAAAACTTTTGAATCTATGCGTATTATAAAACACAGGCTAGAGTATCGAACTTTGTAAAACGTCAAGTCTGAAAAAGAAATCAAAACAATGATAGGCTAGGAATTAAATTAATTAAACCTTTAGTTTTTGAATTTGTAGGTTGATATTATTGGCCAGAAATAAAATTTATTTAGCTGGGAGTTTTACTTCTTATTTTTTATTTAATATTATAAATTATTATACTGTTACTTATCAAACACTTACGAAACCTTCTCAAAACCTAAAACTAGAAATTAAAACCAATTTAACCGGTTTTAATTTATTAAAACCGGTTATTTGGTATTATATAACCAATATATTAACCATGGTATTATATTAACCAATATAAACGGTTTTATATTTATAATTTTTTTAAATATTGCTATTTTTGACAATTTGCAACTTTTTTCGTGTGTGATTCTAGTTGTACAATTATGATTTTTAATGTTTTTTTCCCATTTTTGGAACAGCCCGTATACCTACTCAGAATAACTGAAATACGAGTAGTAAAGAAACGTTGATTGTAATTAAACTCTTTTCCCAAAAGTGCCTTAGGATGTATAAAAATAAATGTAGTAAACTTTACCAGTTATACTTCATACATATTGATGCAAAATTTCTGTTACAATTCCTAACGCTCTAAAATATTACAACTTGTTTATATTCTCATACAAATCTCTGGGATTTCCATATTTGCGGTTATCTCTCTATATTTGATAAATATTTTGCTTAGTTTTAAAAAATTATATCTAAATAAATATAAAAAACCTAACACTAAAGGATGACAAAAATTACCTCAGAAAATACTTTATATTAAGTCACAATTTATTTCCCAAACTAATGTTGATGTAAAGAGTTATATCATTGACTGCTACAGTTAAGTTTAAATTTTTTTTTAACAAACAAAATGGTTTAGTAAAAAACTGTTACAATATTCGGTATTATACTTTTTAACTGCGAGTTACCAATAGAATCTTTCAACAACTTCATAGCCTATATTTCAATCGTAATGTTAGTAAACTAAAACAAGCGTTACTTGTTGGTTATTCTAGTTTTGAACAAAATCGTTAAAAACTACTACGAAATTATTAATTACTCCTGAACCTCCAAAAGCAAAATTTTATTTTTGGTAATTTTAGTTGAAATTAACATGTTATTGCCTTCATTAAGCATTCCATTAAACACAACTGAAGCCGTTCCGCCATTCTGTTTTATCCGTTATTTTATCAAGCGAAAATTCAATTATGATGTTTTTTAGTTATGCTGCTATATAAAAATTTTATTGACATTTGTTCAGCCACCAAAAACAAACAATTTCATTATGTTCTATTGTTTATTTATACATAACATGTATTGATCAATTAGCAAACAAAAAACACATTTACTAAAAAAATAGAAACTTTGTTTTGTTTGTTAAAATTAAAGAATAGCTATTTACATCACAATGCGGTAGGTATAATTTTGCAGCGCGACAACCTTATTTAAGGCATAAGATCGCAGAACGTCTCTTATTAGTTAGCACTATAAAATAACCTATCGCACAAAATTTTTACAAAATTTTTTAGCCAACCAGTTTTCAACGATTTTTATAAGTACAGTGGAACTTCCCTAACTCGAATTTCCAAAAGACCACAGAAAAAATTCGAGTTATGGAACATTAAAGTTACAGAAAAGCACATTTAACTATCATTTCTTTATTATTAAGTAATACAACGGTATATGTAATAGTTTGCAAATGTTAAATTAAAAAAATAATTGTTATAAATAGGTATAACATTAGTTAAAAAACAATTATCTTTATCCTGGTCTAAACACCTTAACCATTTTTTCGGTATTTTAATGAACACTATTAATTACACAAAGAGAGTACATGGTTAAGAATGTTTTTTGATTAATACGTATAATTCTACAAAACAAAAATAGGTTTTTATCAGAAAAATTCGAGTAAGGCTTTGGTACGTGCTAAATATCAGTTCGAGTATTAAAAATATTCGAGTTAGAGAGATTCGAAATGTGAGTTAGGAAGATAAAATTACATTGAAATATTGTTGAAACGTATTGGTAGACTAAGAATATTTGAGTTATAAAAAACTTTGAGTTTAAAAAGTTCGAGTTACGGAAGTTCCACTGTATTTTAATTTTTTTATATTGGCATTTTAGTTTTTAATTTATAAAAAGTTTTTTATTAAATCCAAGAAGTATCTTAAAAAAAATTGTTAGTAACAAACATTTTTTAATCTAAATTTAATTAGAAAAAAATTTTTTTTCTTAAATATTTTTAACAAATTAATTTTATTATTTACTAGAATAGCTTATCGCATTGCTAGTATATATAAGCCTCTCTTTGATGTACGAACAACTGTCACATGCGTTTTACAATTCAGAAGACCAAAACAAATTTTACAGACCCCCAGTTGCAGTGTTGCACAAACGTCGACCATTAAACTCTGATTAAATAATAATATCGTGCTCTGATTGGCTAAAAATACGATAATGAGAGATTAACAAGCTATCAATTTTGATGAACGTTTGTGCAACCTGACAAGAAAGTTCTGTGTTAACAATATACTTTAGTCAAGATTTAAAAATATCATTTTTGACCGAACTATGGGCACATTTTTTGCAAAACCACTCGCAATATTTTTGCCGAAGAGCAGAATCTGTAGGCCTAAGATCCTGAACCTTCTGTAAGAGGTAAGAATACAGGAGTTTTTTATAAAGTGTCCTCTAAATTGTCCAATTCGACACATGAAAATTTCGAGCGAAACGCCTTGTGCTTATGCCCGGATTTTTATAAACATCTGTTAGCTCAGCAATGGAGTACTCGTAGACATTGAGATTACGATTATTCATGGTGTTTAGTCGAAATTCATACGTCAAAACTAAATCTTTAACTAATTTGAGATTAAATGTCAAATTTATAAGTGACTTTTATAATTTTAGCAATGCTTGAGTTGCTAAACCAACAATTTTTTTTTATCAGAGACGTAAAAGAAGCTGAATATCGGGTTTTTATCGTCAGCCTAGAAAATTAAAACTGTTTTTTTTTCAGTTATTTAAGACCCAAACATAAAGGGTGTTTATTTAAAAAAGTCATCAAGTTAACTTTGATACGTCAAATCTCTCATGTATTCTTATGAGAGATTTGAGATGTCATAGCTAACTAGATGACTTTTTCAAATAAACACCTGATACCTTCTATTTTTTTTTGTTACCGTATTTAACAAACACCTCTATCACAACGACAACGTTTTAGGTCCAGCAATGATTTGTAAAGGCAACAATATATTGTTGCTATAGATATTTATAATACTACGTTGTATATACAGACTGATTATAAAAGATTGTCCAAAAAAGAGTGCTTTGAAATTAGTGTTTTGTTTTATTTTGCCGCTCGCATCGCATTTCCCGACTCAAACCTGTCAAATTGGTGATTTTAGGTTATGTAACAAAATTGCAATTTTAAATAAAGGAAGAATAGATTAAAACTACCGATTTCATTTTATTCAAAATGTGGATGACTGAAATATGGTTAATTTTTTCCATTTCAGAAAGTTTTGAACTCATAAGGATACAAAAATATCCTGAAAAACTACTTGCAGGTAAACACTTTTAGCACCTATTTCATTTCAAACTTGGAATAATTTACAATGAAGCCACAACGCAAGTAGAGTTTCTTATGCAATGCACTTTTTTGTTGAAATCACTCCTTCACGGAGGGCTTTGCATTCTGATGCTGCTGCTACAAACACACTTTTATTTTGTATCATCCACAGAGGGCTTTTGCAAAGAAAGTGCTTTCAAAGACTTCTTAGGACTCTGTTCTATCCTTTCTCTGATGTCTTTTACAATTTTACCTGCAACAGTAGGTCTGCCTGGAGATTTCCCTTTGGTAGTTTCGAAGCGATCCACAGTTTTTTGGATATGCCGAATTAACAAATCTTCAGCGATATCCAAATTAGGAAATCTCTGGAGGTATTCCTCTTTGCAAGTATTGATGTTGTAGCTCCAAGAACCATCTTCTTGCAACCTACCACTTCGGAAGTAGGATGTGACAATGAACACGTTTTTCTCCACAGTGTGAACTATATTTGTCTCTGGTTTGTTTGAAAAACTTGGACAGTCGACATCAACTAAATAAAACTTTTTAAACTAACCAGAAGTCAAGCGCTAAAACAGATTTTGTTTTAAGAAAGACAGATTTTGTCTTGAAAAAGACAGGTTTTGAAAGATAACGGTAAATGAATAAGAATTACAGAGTCGCAACAAAGCTAAGTGGAATTATTAAAGCAGTAAGAATTAGAGCACAGAGCGAGCTAACGAAACTGACAAAATGTAACAGAGATGACAGAAACTGTCAAATTGGCAATCAAAAAATAGTAATGGAATTATTTCAAAAAGACGGCAAATTCCATAGCCTTCTTTTCCGGACAATCTTTTATAATCAGTCGGTACTTTCAATAATATTATTACTGTTTTGTCAGATTGCCAGGCAATTTTTTTTTTGTTTTATAATATCTCAGTTAACACGTATTCGTTTGTAAAATACAGTAATATGTATTTAATATTGAGACAATGTGGAAGAAGCTACTGAAGTGCTGCAGTGGAATATAGACAAACATATTCCAACAGGCATAGTTCTGACAAAAATGTGTTCCAACGCCTAGATTAGCGCCTCCGAAAAACAGGTTGTTTTGGTCACACTAGGGCTAAAGTTGGTATTTCCAGGACTACAAAAACAGTAGCTGTAGAAGATAAAGTTCTAAATTTTGTAAAAAAGTTTTTTCAGGTCAATATAACAGGAATTGCAAATAATGCTGGAATTGATAGAACAACAATTTACAAAATACTAAACGAAAAAAACTACCATGTCCGAAAATATATTAAAGTTCTGGCTTTGCAAGAGCAGGATTTCCTTTCCTACGTGAATTATTGTAACTAGCTTTTGGAAAAAATTGCACAAAAACCGAAATTTTTACAGCGTGTCTTATAGACAGATTAATACATTTTTACCAAAGATGGAGTTTTTAATGTAAAAAAAATAATTATTATTAAGCTATTAGCAACCCACATCTGATTCGCGGAAAAAATATCAACAGCAATTTTCAGTAAACATTTGGGCTGGCATATTGAGCAATCATTTACTTGTTTCCATTATACTACCAAGTACGAGTAAATTATAATAATGTTTTAAACCTACTAAACAGCCAAGTTAAAGAACAACTGGAAAATCTTCTACTTATGATCATTAAGAATATGTGGTTTCAGTTAGATGGAGCTCTCGTACACTTTGTCTTACAAGTGAAAGAGTGGTTGGTTGAAAACTATCCAGAAAGATGGATGGGCAGAGGAGGACCATTAGCTTGGCCTACCCGGTCATACAATTTGACCTTATTAGACTTTTATTTGTGAGGTCACATAAAAGATTCTGTTTATATCAACGCACCACCTAATCGCAATGTATTATTGTAAAGAATTAATGGTGCTGTTGCAACAGTAACTCCTTAGTAGCTGGGTTCATAAAAATACGAGACGAAACGCTAACGCATGTATTGAAACTAATAATAGACATAATTTTAAACATTTGTTAAAATAGTTAAATAAATTTTTTTTTGTTAAAAATTTTTACTTTTTATTTATTACTACATTATTTTTGTTATTTTGCTTTTGTTTGGTACCAACGTTACCACCCAAACCCTAAAGAAACTACCACTCCTTTCACCACCCTGAGAGGAGGAGAGATACCCTGATCTCGAGGAGTTCAAGTCAAGTCGTCAAATATAGTAGTGGTGTCTAGAAAAAAAACAGACGTCAAAAAGACGTCTAATGTAACGCAATTAGTTGTTAATTAAATAAATCATTAAGAAACTAGCACGCATCTTCAATTCTAAACAGCTTTAATTTTCTGTTGAAAAGTATTACTACTGAGTTTTGTTTGGTAATTTTGCTGTTGAGAAAAGTTAAAACGCATAAAAAATAACTTGAACAAAATTATTTCATAAACTGTGACACTGGCCATCCATATAATATCAATATAATGTCAATTGATCTAATTTTTGATTGTTATTTAATTACAAAATATCTTAAGCCATTGTTACCACTTACTAATTTTACGTTGTTATGCAATTTGCTTTATTCAGTTTTTTCTTCTTATCTGTAGTTGCCAATTTTCTAAAACTTTAAACGCTCTTGATTAAAAAAAGATAACAGAAAAAATCTTTTCAGTTATGAATTATTGTTAGAATGATGGAAAATTATACCAAAGTTGATATAAATAGTGCGATATTTTTCGAGCAGCCTGTATGTTTATTTTAATCACTCGCCATATTTCTTCGATGTTAAAAGAACTCCCTCATTATTTTTTTCCAACTGGTCGTGCTAAAGTTTTCTTTGTCATTTTCCCTCCAGTTAAATTAAAGATACTGTTAACAACTGTTTTGTCTCGGAAAGCAGCAGATATGAAAAGCAGATTATACTTTCAAAAGGAAGTGAAGATAATAACAGTAATTTGTATTTCGTTACAGACGCGCTATCGTAGTCGATAATACATCTACCAATTTATTGCGATATCTTTTTAATATTTAGTTGAACTTTATTGGAAATTGGTTCTTTTCGAAAGTTAATAAAAATGTGACATGTCTCATAAACTTAAACGATAAAAAATAATACCGGGAATATTTTCCACATTGCGTGAACACATAAAAAGAAATATTTGAGCTGTCAATTCTTGCTTGTATAAAATTTTAGTTTAAGTGTAAAATTTGCAAACTAGTGACGTGTAGCATGCAATGAAACTATTCTAGGACTTATTATGGGTTTTTTTAGTATTTTTGTCGAGTAAATTAAGACATTTTGCTTAATTAAACATGCAAAATGCCAACATAAAAATCCTTTGTGTGTTTTATGAGACTCTAAACGCAATAATCGCGCTATTAAGACTGTTTTTCGATATCGTTTTATCTCCCTTTATCTGCATGCTCAATATTGTATTATTTATCCAATTACGAAAACAAAAGAAGAATTTGAGTAAAAAAAGTGTAACAAAAAGCTGTAAAAGCTCGATTACTGTCCATATCGCTTTTACAACCCTTTAAATCTAATAAAAGCGTACGTTTTATACCCACAGCCACCGCAACCGCAAGCCTATACGCTTCACTATCTAGGATAACAATCTGACAAATTTACGCGGTACCGTTCCTTAAACTTAGATAAAATACATTCCTGGGATACTTTTGTAAGTGCAGGGAGCGCAAAACACTTCAGATAAATCAACACGGTGCCAAGATAGGAGGCGGACACACCTTCACACCTACCAAAGCTCAGAATAAGTGCCCCGTGATTTATGTACAACTGACGAGGACTAAAACAAAAGAAATTTTGCTTTTCCTGGTTACTGGGAGAGTTTTACGGAAGTTGCACTCACAGGAGAAACAGATACGCGAAATTAACACTTGGCTAAATTGCTACAGAACTTTCAACCCAAGTGTTTTATTTCAAATACGTATACATAATCTTCTCGTACATAAATTATTTTGCGACTTTTTGGAATATTTAACGATAAGAAGTATCAGTCAGACACAGCAACTAGGAAACTGCAGACGCTTACGCTACCTGCAACGTATTATGAGGCCGTAGAGCAGCTCTGGATTATGTAATCTAATGCCAGTCGTGGCTTGTGCCGTAAAGTGGTTGTTTACATCTAGCCGTTGAGGACAGTGTGTTAGATTGAAACAGCGACTTGTTTTTCAAGTTGTTTTTGGAGTAGGTAGGACATCTATTAAGAAAATCTAAAAAGCTATTTTGGGTAACTCACAACATAAAAGCAAACTCACATAAAACTAATTTTTAATACAATTAAAAGTGTTTGACAAAAGAATGCAAAAAATAGAAACAAATGAGAACATACAGAAACTAACTTGTCCAAGCTTTCATTTCTTATCAGTATCTCATCTTACATCACTTTGCTTTCCTTCGACAATCTGCCTTTACTACGTCACTTAGTTTTGCTTTTACGTAATTGGGTGTTAGTGCTACATTGCACTGATCCTGCTTCTAGACGCTTCTACATAACACCTTTTACTTCTACATTAATACTTTGTTTTTTTTTGACAAGAGGGGCCCGAAGCGCGAGCCGCACACCGAGGCCTACGCCCATTGTGTGCTACCTCTCGGAATAATACTACTGCAGTAGCCCTGTGCCTCTGATAAAGCTCAGTACCTTGTCTGCAGGAGCCTTCTCGATAGTACTGGGCTTCAGATATCGAGAGCCCAGGTATGAATCTCTGATGCCTGCAAATGCAAGGCAGTAACAGAAAATATAAAGAGGAGTTTCCTCATCTTCAGCACAATCTCTGCAAATCTCGTCTTCGCTGAGTCCGATGACGTGCAGGTGTGTTTTTAGTAGGCAATGTCCTGTGTACATGCCTACCACTAATTGAAGATATCTACGATTGAGACGCATTAGGTTTTCACTGCGTGCCTTGTCCGGTCCTTTAATAAAAAGCCTGGATTGCCGCATGCCATCTTAAAACTGCCATTCAGAGGGATGACGAGATTCTATCCACTTATGAAGTGTGTCTTTCTGTCGTCTTTTGGTAACGCCAAGAGCCGGTTCTGCCCCGATAAAGTCCATTTGTGAACCGTCTCGAGCCAGAACGTTAGCCCTTTCGTTACCTGTTAGACCACAGTGTCCTGGTACCCAGCAAAGTACAACCTTTTTGTTGCACTCCGCCAGTTCCTGTAATCTGTTGTGACATTCCCTTACCTGAACGATTGCAAGACTTGCAGCGAAGCCTGACTGTCGGTGCAAAGGCAAATTCGCCTCTTTGACAAAGCCCTCTGCATGCACTTACAATCAGTCACACAAGCGAACAAAGCGAAGATTTCCGCTTGGAGAAGGTACACATGTTTGCCCAAAGGTATAGAAATTTCAACACCGAGCCCACATATAGATATCCCTGAGCCCACTCCATTGGGATGAACCGACCAGTCAGTGTAGCAGACGAGCCAGTCTCCCGTTCTGAAACTGCTCGTTTTATCACACCAGTTGTCACGTCGTAGAATGTTCACAAGATACTTGTGATTTGTAGCAATCCTGGGGGTCATACAGTCGTCCCCCATTTCAAAAATGGGGTCTAAATTCAACATCCTTGTAGATATTATCCGATGACCCTTTCCGATTGCTGTTTTTCACCGATTTGTACTGCGAAGCCGTAGGAAACCTATTGCAGCAGACTCTTCCACAACAAAATAAAGTGGCCGAATCCCCACAATGAGCTCCATAGCTACAGTCGGTGTAGTTCGGAAAGCCCCTGTAATTGTCAGGCTGGCCAAACGCTAGACCCTTGCCAAACTCTTTTTGGCCCAGGACGCACTCGATATGGTCTACCAGACAAGGGAGCCGTACGTGATCATTGGTCTAACAACATAGTTGTAGAGCCAGAGCATAACGCGGGGGGTAAGACCCCAGGTTCTGCCAACAGCTCTTCTGCACGCCCACATTAAAACTTGCTCTTCCTTAAAAGCAAAGAAAATAGAAAATGTTCAAAAAATAATATTTTTAATTTGATAGAAACGAAAAACTAAAATACAAAAACACAACTAAATCAATCAAAATACTTAATATCAAATTAAAAAAATTACAGAAACCAGTCATTTTTAATAGCTATTTAATAGATTACTATCTATTATTTTTAATGGTTTTCAGTTTTCTTTTGACTTGTCCTTTTTGCATCTGGATAAGGCAGCAAGATCAATTTATTTAAGCTTTAAAAAACTAGATAAACTACTTTAGTTTTAAAGACAATTTATGTAAATAATATAAACTTTGTTCTTAGGCTAGACAGATCTTGTAGTAATTCTTACACTCGGTCAGTAAAAGGATTTTGGTCAACCTTTTACTCGTGAAAAATATACGAGATGTGAAAAAAAGTCTCAAATAGATTCTGCTCTTGTCCAAAAAAAAAAGAAATAATTGATGCTTATTTAGTTTTTAAATATACTTGAAGGATTGATTTTGCGATAAGCTTAAGACAAGATAGTAAAATTCTTTATTATGTTAAAAAAATTTTTTTTTTACATTTGTCACACAAAAAGATAAAGTAGCACAAATAACAGATAAGTTATTTTACTTACAGTTATTTAATATCATCCTCAAATTTGTAATTGAAAAATTTCTCAAAACTGTAAAAGGCTTTAGTGATTAAAAGTAACACTAGTTAAGCATTTTATTCTGCAAGAAAGCTTATTGATAAATTTAACAAAATAATAATTCAAAACATTTCTCATCTTATTTCATCTTAAAAAATTTACACAAATATTATTTGTTCTTGTGTTGTAGTTATGAAAAAAGTCAAATCTTTATAAAACTCTGAGTTATTTGCTAAGTATTTTAAACAATTAAAAATGTAAATGCAGGGAAGGGTAAGAGATATAAAAAGATGCTTACAGTCATCGCGGTAATTAAGATTTCCCATTACTCAAATTACATGACGCTGAAATTTAAATTCTTACTAAAAAAGTATTAGATAATAACTTTTTACTAATGTAATTACAAGGTGTTTATAAATAATTGTAAGGTCGTAGAAGGTGTGAGACAACGTAATAAAAATAACATATTTACAGTCTTTGTTTAATTTAAGCAAAGTTTATTTGCTAAAAACCCATTTTTATTATGAGAGTCCGAAATATTCTTACTCCTGTGTAACAAATCAAGAGACGCATTCGAGTTGCCTATTGTGGTATCATCAGCGTACTAAACAGTATCAAAATTAGCTGAATAAAAAGGAAAGTCATTAATTTAAATTAAGAATAATATTGAACCAATTATAAATCCTTGTGGAACACCAAAATTTGTTTTGTTTGTGTCGTATAGTTTATTATTTATTTTGACAAGCTGAAATCTATTTGTATTTGATAAATATAATATAAAAAGTTTTGTACTGTTTGGATGGAAAATATAGTAAAATACATAGTTTTTGTACTAATATATCGGGAAAAATGCAATCAAAAGCTTTGCTTACATCTATAAACGCAGCACTGTAAAAGTCACTATTTTTAAAACAGTTAGTAATGTTATTAAGAAGACAGTTAATAGTAACGGAAGTTAATGAGTCTTACTGAAATCTAAATTGCTTAGTAAACAGCAGTTTATTTGCTTGAAGGTAATTGGTTAGTTGCTCCAAAAGTATTTTTCAAAGATTTTATAAAAAAATGGGCAATTGGGAAATAAGTTTAAAATTTCCTGGATCATCAGTTCTGCTTTTCTTGTGCAATAAGGGTATAATTATAACAACTTTCAAACAATCTAGAAAAATATTTTTTTTAATGGCATAATTGAAAAGCTTAGTTAACTGGATGACTAATTTATCTTTAACCAATTGGCTAATTTTCGTATTGAGACCATATATATTTTTGCAGCATGTTTTTTTCAAACTTTGTACAGAGTCGCTCAACACAAGATACTTCCGTAAATTAAAAATAACTGTTGTAGCCAATCTAGCGAAATAGTAGAGTGACTAAAGCAGTAAAGTCATAACCATTGTCAACTTAACAAAGGGTGGTACTCAAGTTCGATTGCACTGTTGATGGGCTTGTTAACCTACCTGTCTCGAGGTCTTGAGATTTCAGAAAAGCAACACAATTGAGTGACAGAATAATTTACGACCGTCCCATCCATCATCTCTGCAGCTTAACTCGAGTACCGCTCTTTGTTAAGTTGACAATGGTTATGCCTTTATTGCTTTAGTCACTCTACTATTTCATTGGTTTCAGTATACTATTATGTTCAATATGCATTATACTAACAGGGTCAAAATTTCGTAAAAAAAGATTATTTACAATGTTTGAGACAATGTTTATAAAGTAATTATTTAATTTATTCGCAGTTAGTTGAAGGGTATTTATAGGTTTCGAGTTTACACTATTTTGATTGGCTAATTGCTAATCTCTTTAGCGTCTCCGAGTAGCGCGGCAGTTGGCCAGCTGATTAATCAGTGTAATTCATTCAAATGGTCTATACGAGGGCTCAAAACCTAGCAGTGTCGTTTCCTCAAATATACCCAAAACATATTTACTGCTTAAACGAGAGAACCTATTATACTCTATTATAAACAAATACTGATTGACTGAGTGACTGTCAATGTGCCCTTAAGTTGTACCGCTTTTAAATAACGCTAAATAAAGTGTAAATAATAACGCAAGATCCCGTCACTGAAAATCTACTCGCTCACGCCTAATGTTACTAATTAATTACCAACAAATTTGAAAATTATTATTGTAAAATTTGATGTAAGTTTCACTGGCTTTGATTTTCGCTTCTTTTAGAGCTACATTTTATGTAATATAGATTCATTATATTATGATAGATTTTCAGCTCCTTCAAAAACATAGATTTGGTACAAGTCTTGTCTATTAAGGGATATGCCAAAAAGATAGTCTCTCAGAATTCTCAAAAATGTTAAAGAAATTTTCTTTTTTGTGGTTTCCTTTTGTGGATGAATGTGACCGAAGTATATATTTACTCAGAGAGTGTTGGTCAAACCCGAAATAAAAATTTAGAAGGTTAAGATACTTAGGTAAAAATTAATAAAAGTCGAAAAAATGAGAACAAACCGGACAAAATAAACGACATAATTGTATCAAAAAACACATGTACAATACATTTAAAACAGTATAAAGCACTTTACTATTTTACTACTTGTTTTTTTACAATATAATACAGTCATTTGCTTATATTTATTTAAAATAAACAAAACACAGAACGTGGATAACTGCACCACTGAGTTAGTACCTATAGTCTAGATTTATCACCTAGCTCCGGTCCTAATTCATTTACTAGAAAAATGCAAGAGTAATTTCCTTTCTTATTTCCGCCAAACGGATGTTAAGAGCATAAAATTTCCATTTTTGCTCAAGAAACTGAAAGAAAAATGGTGATAAAAAGTCCATTCGTTTTAGACTCATTACGTACAATAAATTAAACTCGTCAAACAACATGAGGTAGAAAATATAAAAACGTTAACTAGGAAATTATCTCTATAGACCAATTTATCACCCTAACACAATCCTTCGGATTACAATCTTGTCGTTCTTATCTGTGATTATCTCTAACAAGAAAGTATTGCATTTAAGATTCACGATACCGTCTTTACAGTATGTTTTGTGTGTTCGATAACGATTAATGTGGATTTATAGTCGTGTAATACTAGGAATCGAAGCCCACATCCCCTGTAAAAAATAAATGAGTAAAAATATTTATTTTGGAAAAAGCAGAGCACTATTGCTTTAAGTCAACTAATAACAAAGCGATTGCTTTTAAGAGTGAGTTTTTTTTTATCTATTGGCAAACATTTTAGGCGTTTACGACAAAGGAATTTCTTATGGCGTACATATCACTTTCTCGATCCTTTAAAGTCGCTCGACCTTAACCTGATTGCGTATATTTGGCTGAATCTTTCCCGAGAAGGTAAACAAACAAACTTCATTGGTGAAAATTTCGAGTGAAAATCTCTAGGGTCAAATTGATACAACTACATTTCATTCGATTTTTAAATTTTTACTGTAAAATTTTTAGCAGAAGTTGCAAATTTAGATTAAATTAAATGTGACGAGTGTGGCAATTAATCCGCACTTATAATCGATTGCTATTCGTCGGGGTGGTTCCGGAAATTAAAATGGAATAAGCTTTTGTGGTCCGGGGCCACCCCTCCAGCGTTTCATCTGTAATAAATTTGTCAATTCAATCCATTTAACTTTGTTTTAGATGTTGTAATGTGGATTTATGCGTTCGAAAACGACAACTCCGTGGACCCCATGATTATGCCGATGCATAAAAGCTTAATGGGTTATTAAAACTTGTCTGCAGATCAACAAACCGCAACCCTAACTTATTCTAATTAAACTGGCCTTAATGACCGCAATAACATTATCAAATCCATTATGCGATCTCGGCGAGCTCCCTCAACATTTTAACTGCCATAACTCAAGACGCTCCACAATCCTCCGATAGCTAGATAATGAAACGCCATTCCCAATGAATATCATCGCTGCCTTTTTATTTCGGAATTTTTATACCGTTTCGATAATAAAAGGGTAATATTCCCGTGAAAACACTGGCTATAAACTACAGAATTTAGTTGGCGAAAAAGCCTTAATAAAAGAGGAATAAAATCGACGGGGCACCGACAACGCAATCATATATTGAAATTTAATCTGGGATTAAAACTTATAAACCCTTCCGATACATAATGGTGTTACATTTCTCAAAGCGAGGGGCTATAAGCCGAAATTTTAACAACAGTACAATTGAGAATTAAACGGTGTAATTGGACATTGCCGGTGACAATTGGACCGTGCTCGAAAAGCGACCGGAGCACCTCGCACGACTTGGGCTTAAAATTGATAAATGTTTAGCACACAGTATCGCACGGAAAGGGTACGACTCCACTTCCTAATTCCCCTCGAGCCTTAACCCTTGTAAATGTCCATTGATCTCGGAAACTAGTTTTGATGCCACCAAGAACAATCACGGTCATTACTCACTACAAACATTTTAAAAAGTCGAATATACAGGGTGTTATGGAAATAAGTGCAAATATTTTAACCTGAAATACAGCACCACAAATAATAAAAATCTGTAAAAAAAATTTTGTCCTATCTCAACTAACAACAAAATTACAGGCCGTCAAATTTGGGTATAAAAAAACATCTTTTTGTTATATCTGGAAAACCGCTTAACCGATTAATACCAAATTTGGTACACAAATGAAGTTGACTGTACTCTTTTTATTTCTACTAGCAAAATTTTGCTGCACATCTCAATTTCAAGTTACGGCACTTTTTTTTCACATTTTGGGTAATTAACCAATTTTCTTCTTATTAATTTCCATTTTTTGTAGCAAAAATGAATATGCCAGTAGATTCTACATAAAACTGCAAGAATGCAGTATTTTGCTAAAACGTATCGTTTTTGAGATATTTACGTTTAAAATATAAAACTGACTTTTCATCTTTAACTTTGGCGTCCTCTAGCTCCTACACGGTGCAACTTAGTATGAAGGTAAACTATGTTATATCGCTTTATTTTGACCTGAAAAACCTATGATTGCCCTATGTTAAAAAAAATGTTATACGTTTTGTAATAATTAATTTTTAGGTTATAATTTTGTTATCAGTTGAGATATGACAAAAATTTTTTTTACAGATTTTTATTATTTGTGGTGCTGTATTTCAAGTTAAAATATTTGCACTCATTTCCATAACACCCTGTATAAAAATATTTACAATTAATAGTAACATGACTCTATATTAACCAAATAAAACAAATATTTTTTCAGAAAAATACTAATAGAATTTAAAATACGTTACTTTATTATATTTATCCAAATTCAAAGTGGTTTTTACAACACTGCAATTGTCAGTAGGACCGTCATAATCATGCTATTAAAAAAGTTGTCAAACTCTGTTGTAAATCAAATTATCAAGTCGAGGTCCGGCTAGTGTTAGTAAGAAGATTTATGTTTATAGTTTTGTTGCCTAGAGGCACATTTCCTTTGTTAGTATCATTACCTTTAATACAATAGAACTATGTCATAAAAATCATTTTGGATTTGGGTAAGTTTACCAAGAGGTTTTCTGAAAATTTTAACCGATTCGTAGTAAAACAAAGCTAAAATTAGATTTTTTGTAAGTTGTTTGGGTACCTCAAACAGATAAAAATCTAAGATCTATTTTGTTTCCATTTATTGCTTTTCTGTATGATTTAATTATAAAAATTTGAGATTTTAGTTAAACCAATTAAAATAAGTTATATTCAACAACTTTAAAAATTCTTTGATAAATAAACCCAAATCAATGCTAAACATTCGAGAGCTTATATTTCTTAATTATACTTCATATAACATTCAAAAGAAATAAAAATATTTATTTCTTTTGAATGTTATTTGAAGTATAAATATATAATAAATATAAAAATATTTATTTCTTTTACCACCAAACGCTTAATCAGCTGATCACTTGCACAAAACCTATTATCTTGTTTACACGACACGTTCACAACACAGTTCAATAGTAGTTTTTGTTTTTTTTTTTTCATCCCTCTTTCTTGTTTGCAGAATTGTGTTCACAAGCTAAGCAGCTTGTCTTATCTTGCACTGTTTTTTTAATTTTCGTTTTTGCAGTTTATTACTGCACTTTTTTTATCGACTCTTTTTGTTTATTAAGCTCCATGTATTTTTCCTCAATTTTTTCAATTGCAACAACTGACTAAGCCAAAATCCAACACCCATGCATCTTATCTTACACATCTATGCCCCCAAGAATTTTTTTCTTTATATCTGTTTTATTCTCTCTTTATAAGTTTTATCAACTTACTTATTTTATCTTAATTTCTGATATTTTCAATTTCTTGCCAAATTTACGCGCGGCTTTCACCTAATTATTTTAGTATTGTCAGAATGCCAGATTACTACTATCTCCATAATACAAAAAATATTATTATTTGTAGGAGATATTATATTGCGTACATTTACAACGTGGTATGACACCACCCAGAGATGAAATTTTTTATTGTTTCTTGATGTATTTTTGCAAAATGTTAAACAGAGACAAAGAAAAGCGATGTTGCTAATGGGCGCAACATCTTACAACGTGATTAACAACTACTGCTTGAGTTGGCAATAAAGTTACTAGACATTTTTTTTTGTAAGTTGTCGGCTTGTTAAGATTCCATACAGGTTTATTCACAAATGATGACAAAAAATTTATGCAACCAATCTTACATTTTCGCATGGAAATCTGATAGCATTTAATTTAAAAAATATTTTTGAGATCATAGTTACTGTATATTATTTTATGTTAATTTAACTGTCTTTGAGCAAATTTAGTTAAAATGTTCACTGATAACGAGAAGACTGACTTGATATATAAAGAATGTAGAAAAAATATTTCAGCTGCAGTAAGACTTTATGTAGAAAGATATCCTCATCGAGTGGTTGGTTCCAACTGACCAAATTTTTCAAACACTTGAAGCAAAATTGCGTTAAGGCTGACCTCCCTTGCAAAAGCCATGAAACAAAACTGTGACAGAAAAAAATAATGAGATTGTTGTAATTCAGGCGGTTACAGAAAATTCACCATATTGAGCAAAATGTTGTGGCACAAAATTTAGAAATGAGTCAAAGTTTTGTCTCTAGAATAATACGCGCTAATAAACTCCATCCCTACAAAAATTATAGAACTCGAGTTTACAGTCGGTAATCTTTTTCAGATAAAATCTAAACTCGAATGGTATTTGTCAAGACTATTTCTCGAAACAACTTACGTAATTTTTCTCTTTACAATTTTTGAAAATAAATTTTAGACTGTTTATTATGTAACTAAAACAACACTACTACTGAAAACCCCCGAAAAAATTTTAACAGCTCATTTTTTTAATTTAAACTTTTGTTTCCCTTGTTCAATAAGAGTGTGTAATTGGTTAAAAAATCCATAAGTGAAATAATCACTAAAATAAAAATTTTATCAAGAAAGCTGCTTCTTAATGTGTAAATATAGTTGCATATGGATTCGTCATCATTCGTGAATAACCTTGTATACAGGCAGTGATGGGCGCGTAGACTACGTCGGAGTAAACAATTTAATTGTCTACGTATAAAGTATGTAAAGTAAACTTTGAAAAAAATTTGCCTTAGGCTATGTATACAATGTAAACAATAAGAAAATTAAATAAATTTTTATTATTTTATAAAATTTATTATAAAAAAATATTTATTGAAAAATTCAATAGTTACAATATATAAGCAAATTAACAATTTATTCTAAAATTTAAAAAAATCATTAACAAGGAAAAACTATGATAAATTTTTTAACCCTATAATAAAAATAATTTTTATTCTAAAGTATTTTAAATCCCTTTTGTCTTATTCTCATCAGTCTTCATTTATTTCATTAAATGCATTTTCCAAATTATTATCCTTGCTCTGATCTTGAATTTTTAAAGTATAATATATACCTATGCATAGGTTTTTTGAAACGTTCAAAAGTCAAAAGATTCCTAATTGGAGTGTTACAATATATAACATACAATAAAAAATCTCAGACGATCAAATGAAGAGTTAAGTTAAAATAACATAACTTCAAAATAGTTATTGTATACATTGTCTACACAAAGTCTACATTGTCTACATTTTCTACATTGTTTACGCTTTTTCTACGACGTAATGTAGACAATAAAAGTCGACACGTAGATGCACATCACTGTATGCAGGTTATGTCGGACACCTGTGAATTTACCTCTACGGAATAAGTTTGTCAAAATTGGACGCACGTCGAGTCCAGAAAATACTTTCAAATAATTTCATTGTAAACTTCACTTTTAAAAGATTTTATTTTTATTTTCTTTAATTCGAAAACTATTTTAACAAAACTTTTGTTAATTATCATTAGTTGTTATTAATCTTATTAATCAATTTTTTGATGTGTCAAATTTGAATTTGAAGTTTGGTCAGAATAGTCAATTTCAAGTGACACTTTAATGTTGCCAACTCAATCAGTACTTGTTACCTTGTGACAGTCTTTCTACTATGCACTGACCCAATTTTCCGCACTTGAGCCATTTCTGATAGTCAGGGAGTTTTTAAAAATAAAGTTGTAATCGTTTAATTATTAATTTATTCTAATACAACAATAATAATTGACAGTAATGATTATTAACCATACAATTACAGGTAACTCTTACTAATTTCTTGCCAATTGTAAATCATGTGTGTAGCAGGAAATGAAAAATTTTACAGAATTCCAAAGTTTTGTATACTTGGTTAAAACTCAATTTGTGTTCAAATCTCGAATCACTTTGTTTGCATCATATATTGTTGAAATTTTATTAAATCTGGTATTGTTGTTATAAGACTTTTGTCGTGCTATAAACTTGCGAATATTTGAGCTAAACGAGTTTGGCAGGACAATTGAGTATCTCAGAGAGAAAAAAATGTTCCGGACAGAAATATAACACAGAACGTAAACAACGGTGAATAAAAAATGGCTATCATTTTTCGTGTGGGGCTTAGAGTTTCCCGTCACGTTCACAAGAAAGAAACGAGTTAAACGGTCAGCTGTTGGTGACAGCCGGTCGTGCTTGGTTAAGGACACAAAAGATACTTGCAGTCTCCCGAGATCGGATTCGACTTACTCGATTATTGTTTCTTTCAGCGACTTATAAGTCGAAGAGTTTAAATTGCTCCTGTTCAAGATTAATAACGAACGATAAATATCTGAGGCGGAAAAAAGCCCTCCAACGTGTTCAGGTTGCAGCAGGATACGAACTAACGTATTAAGATATAAAGAACTTGAGCTAAAACTTGAGAGCTTTACAGCTAGAATATATTTAGTGAGATTTAGTAGAAGACGAAGGAATATTTCTCTCGGATGCTTGTACTGCCACTAGGAGGCTTTACTCCACTTTAAACATTCAACGCGAAAACATGAACAAAGTAAAATATTTCAGAAGTCTTAATTATTTTTCATTGTAAAGTATTCGAAAAGAATCCGTTGCATGCTAGAGCACTATTAATATTCACTTTGAGAAGCATTAGAGAGTTTGAGTTATCGATCTTGTACATAAATTAATTCAGAGTCAAAGCGTTTTAAAATTCTCTTCTTGATGTTTTTGAATTTTAAAATATTAACTAGATTAGCTCTAATTTTCATCAAGTATTTAACAACTTTTTAATAAATTAAAAGTTTCGTTATAATTCCTGAAAGCTGAAAACTGCTCGATGCATTCAATACTGTAATTAATTTAAAACATTAAGTGTGCACTGCTCTAGGTATTTTGCAGAGCATTACTACATTTAATAAATTTTACTTGTTTGTTATAATTTAGATATCTATACGCTACAAGTCTTTTTTTACAAAATTTCTTAATGTTATTATTATTTATAATAAAAACCTTAATTTTAGCATTCTTTAAAAGCCAAATTATATTATTATATAACAAAATTACTTTGGCACGCACAAGATTAGTTTGCCTATGCATTAGACATTAGAATATCAGGTGATGCAAAAGTATAGAGCAATATTTTAACTAGAAATACATCCTATAAAATCCAAAAAATTAGATAGTATAAAACACACCGGACATTTTTTTAACTCTGAACATAGATAGTCCTTATGATTATTAAAAAAAAACATATCAATTGTATGCTATGCAACCAGATATACTTGCATACTGCAAACTGTCAAAAAAAAACAAAATGACAAGTGACAAGTGCACATTTGACGATGATGAAGAAAAGCACGACGTTGATTTTCGAAAAATTTATTAATCAACTAACAGAAACAGGTAAGAAATCTTATTATTACTTTAACAAATATTCGAAATAGCCACCTTTTTTTAGACAATAAGCCAGTCTATGGCAAAAACCTTGAACAGAATTTCTAATAAAATTTGTAGAGAGTGTATTACACGCGTGCATTATTCGATTTTTAAGTTTTTCAATATTATTAAACATGACATCGCTATAAATTTTGTTTTTAGATACCCTCAAAAAAGAGATGTTTGGGTGACCTAGGTAGCCAAGCTGTTGGTCCAAATCCGCCAATCCAGCGTTACCACCGCGATACCACCGAAAGCGTTACCAACCCAAAAAAACTAAGTTGCAATCGTTACATTTTTGCACGCCAATGAGTGCTGAATTGGCTAATACGACACCTAAATCGGTATCGTATTAGGCTTTGTTACAGACGCAAAGTAGGAAAATCAGTTTTTCTAATAGACTTGTACAGGTGTTCCAAAATAACCCTAAATACTCTAATACAGTATAGTTAGTAAACAAATATTGTTCTGAGAGAAGTCTTAAAATGTCACACCTGTCTTCAGATGTCACTTTTCAGATAATATAATAATATAAATAAGTAAATATGCTTTATAATAAACACCACATTTTCGTGTTAATTAAAACGCACCTAAAGTGTCACATTTACTGACTAGCCAATATAATGGGTGTATCAGAAATAATGGTTAAAAATTTAACGTATAAATTTAATGTATGACTATCTCAAAAAAAAAAACAACTTTTCTATACGATCCTATTTGCGACAGATGCCAAAAATTTTGAATCTTGTGTCCCGCATAAAATTACGCTTATGATCACTTAGTTACCATTATAATACTACATAGATCAGGAGCGGGTATAGTATTTTGTACAAAACTTTTAAATGATTTTATGTTAATAACGGTTAAAATTAGAAAAAAAATTCTTCTTTAAGTGAGATCTATCATTGGCTAAGTTTTTAACCAATATTTTTGATACACTCTGGATCATTATGGTCTCTCTTAGAAATATTGGATTAGACCGGCAGTGGAAACAATTTTTTAAAGCAAGTGTAGATCCTTCAAATTTAACCTATTAGTTCCCATCTGTTGTGTGTTGAAGATTAGGGTTGGGGTTCTTTGTTGCTGCTTGTGAGAACAATGCAAAATTTGCGAGATGTGTGCGTGGCGGCTCACGAGACCGTGAAATATTTAAATTAGGGCCCGTTATGCACACTTCTCTTGTTGGTGATAGGAGATTGAGCATTAATGCAACATGTTATGATTTAGCTGCGGATGAATGTCCCCCTCTCTCTTGCTAAATTCCAGCATGAATTTATATTATTTCTGGGAAAAAATATGCGTTTCCCGAATTTCAGATGTGTCAAGTGTATGAATATGTAAACGCATTAGTGGAAGAACGTGTAATGCAAGCTTTTACAGCAAAAGCGCTCAGCCACTATGTCTTGCAAACGCAATTATTCAAAATAGGTGTATATTTAAAGAGAGTGTTTGTAACGTAGGTAAGGGAATTTGATTAGGTACACAGGACCGGACGTTGTTGCAATGCGAAAATATTCATCGAGGGAGGTTTGGATCATGATGGAAACGTGTGGTTTTAGTTAGGTAGATATGTGTTTGCAATACTGCGCTGCTTTAGGATATTTGCATCTTAAATTGAAAAGTGGCGGCTGCTAATTTATCGTGTCTTTGATCGTTATTAGTATCTGAAGATGCATCTGCATTATTATTAAACTTGTTCTGCAGCAAAGATCACTCACTTTGCAAATATGAATATTAAAGTGTTTTGAATATTTTAACACAAACCTATATAAATATATTCTAAATAGCTACAGTGTTTTTACAATACATTTATAATAAACAAATCTCTAATATTTTACATTATCTTGTCTAGTGCTAAAAACCTTTCAAATTATTGCATAAAACATAAGGTGTTTTATTTAAAAAAAAAACAAAAATTTTATTTATAGAAACTGTCAAGCTGGTTATAAATTTCTTATTCTATTTGAAAGTTGGTAGAGTTTATCGAATTACCTGTATGTTTAGAGAAATTGCTTATTTGTTATTAATGATTTTCCTAAAAGATTTAATACTTTTTAGGGAAGCTTCAGAATCTCATAAGCCGCGAGATCGGCGAGGCGGAGCCAGAAGTTTAAAAACGCGAGAGCTCGGTTAAAATCGTTTTGGCCGAGTAAGCATAATTCCGTTCTGAAAACATTGACTTATATTTTTAATTTATAATAATGCGTAAAGTTGTCCTAAAAAAAACAATTTTTGGAAAAATGGAACAAAAGTAAGGCGACCAAACGAAAGAAAAAACTAAAAGACACAGCGAAGTAATCAGTAAACAACGAACGTCAAGAACTAACTGATAAAGTGCAAGTCAACACTTTTGGTTAAGATAATAGCACGAAGAAACAAATCCTCACTACCCAATGTGACAAAAATTATACACAACTTTTTCTCGGGTTAACAACATTTTTTAAAGAATTTTTAAAGCAGTGCAAGACAACTACAAGAAAAAAAATAAAAAGTATTTGGTCTAATAAAAAGTATAAAGGAAAGGTAAAACATGAAGTAAATATTAGTTTTATTTTTTGATATAGTCTTTTACTTCTAGCTTTTTAAAATACCTAGCCGTATTAAGAGAACAATTCGAACAGGACTTCTTAAATTTTACCATAGCAATAACATAATCGTATTTTTAGCAGGGCGCATTTGTTCCGATAAAACGGAGGTATTTTTCCATCTAGATCTTTTTCCACATTTTTTTTTCCAAATAGTTAAATAAATTTACTTAGTGTTGGGCTTGTTAAGCATATTATGCCTCTGATGTGAGGCAATAGTAATATAAGTAAAGTACGTAAAGTTTAAATTTCTGCCATGGTAAAAGCAATTTTCGTTCAGTTGTTTTCTGATATACATTTAACAACATTTGTACGTAGATTAAATTTATATATTACCATTGAGTTTATTATAACAGATAGAGGCGCAACGTAAATGCCTGGAACCGTTGAGTGAGGGAGTTGGGAAGAGGCGCAAAGACATAGCTTAACAGCGTTCCGTACTGCTATCTCACTTTAATTAGCTTCCCGCACCGCACCGTCCATCAACTTCGTTGCTGTTCTGTAGCGCCACCTACACAGTTTGCTCGTTGAATGAGGAACTCGGGTTGCTGGCTCGTTGTTGAAATAAAATTCTAAGCGCTTTATAAAATCACGACTCCTCCCTGACGATTCCACACATTTGGTCAGAATTGTTAGGAACAGGTTTACGACGGAATATTTATTGAGATTGCAAAGAAAACTATCCATTAAAAATTGGCAAAATTCGTACTTTTCAATGAAAACGGGTCAATTTAAGCACTTTTAAAAAATCATATCTCGGATACCATTTAACCAATTTTAATGAAATTTGGTGTGTCTACACAACTTTTTATGCTCTTTCAAATTGTAATGTAAAAAAATTTCTAAATACCCACACAAAAAAATTTAAATAGAATTTTACAATTTTTTTTCGAAATTTACGCAAAATCTCCAAAAACACTGGAAAGGGTCTAGCAAAATATATATCAAAGTATCTTCAAAAAAATTTACGATTATCTGAACGATAATTTAACATAATAAAATTATAATTTCTTGATGTTGCATTTCCTGTGCAGTAGGGTATATTAGTGTATATGAAATAAAGATGTTATAAAAAATTTTAATAGAGCCAAAAATTATTAAAAAATCTATATTTTGCAACCCCCAAATTTCAGATTTTTAGGACCATAAATCAAAAAGTTTTCGTCCCTCCCCCCGATTTCTAATAGAGAACGTGAGATAGATGTGAGGCCGACAAAATTTTCCGATTTTCAAATTTTTTTTGTAACCTATACAAATGAATAAAGAACTAAAATATCAGTTGCTCTGTACCACCCCCTACTGTCCCCAGCCGCCTCCAAAGTTACCAAAAATTTAAAAAATCTTTAAATAAAGCTAGAATCATGCGGTTTTTTTTACAGGGGTACCATATAAGGTACCTATTACTTAAAAAAATTACCCCATTTTAAAAGGGATATGAAAAAAAAAACAAAAAAATTTTTAAAATTCATTTAGACTCCAAAATATGAAATCGAAGAAAAAAGAACCCTAAATAACATTTTGACCATGTCTTAAATTTAATAGTCTATAAAAATTTTGCGTATGCGCAGTTGCGTTTACGCTGCACAGAGTGGATAATAAACATCTATAGATCTCGGTATCTAAACGTTGTATAGAATATCTGTTGAAGCCAAAAAATATTAAAAAATCTATACATTGTACCCCCAAAATTTCGGATTTTTAGGACCATAAATAAAAAAGTTTTTCTCCGCTCCCCAATAAAATTGGGGAGTTTGAGATAGATGTGAAAGCAAAAAATTTTTCTGATTTTCAATGTTTTTTTTTGTGCCTTATAGACATGAACGTACAATAAAGAAAAAAATATCAGTTGCTGTATTTAACAAAAAACTTACTTTTACAATTCTAGGAACCCTAAAGACACTGACCAATTACCTCCAAAAATGCTGTAAATCTACAAGTCAAGCGATTCATTTTAAATGTAGTTACTGAATTAAAGTTTGCTATTGTTTTGCAACGGCTTAAGAAGTGCATTTTTAACGTCTTATATTTGTTCAGAGAAGAAATTTTAAAGTTATTAATTATGGATTTTTCTAGTGCTTGTAGGTGTGCGTTTAGGCAAAATTGAATGACATCAACTATGCATAAAATTCTACTCATGGTGCTGCTGTTAAGGAAAAATTTTTGCTTCCAATTGGTCAGCTTTCAGAAAAAGCAGCAGAAGCAAAAAACGAGAAGTTTCGACGTATCGTCAACAATTTGCACGAAAAATTTTAGGAAAATCTTGTAATTTAGATACATTAAATAAACTTCTTTTTAGTTCTGATCATCTTTTACCTGGCATGAAACCGACAATTAGAAAAAAGTCTCGACTATTTCTAAAAGAAACTATATTCAAATGTTACTGCCAGCTAAACCTACACCTTCAACCGTAACATCTGAATCGGAAGAAGCACAATTATTATCTGATGAAGAGGACGATATTTCATCTAATGAAGCGTCTGAATCTATTGAAACAGACGTAACATTGATGAGTTAGAAAAAAGATTGTCTTCTGACTAAACATTTCACATGCATTGTAAATGTATACATTTAATTTTTGGAAATTTTAATTTGAATACATACTTTGTTTAAATTTTTAAAATATATTTTTGAGTTACTTTCTTTAACTGTTTTTTTTACATTACAACACTTTTTAGACACAATAAAAAATATAAATAGTTTTGGTCAGCTAGAACAAGCAAATACTCCACTGTGCGACGCGTGTATTATATTTGAAAATATTTACAACATCAATTGTTGTTTATACAATGCTGTACCATAGCTTTTGGACTTTAAAAATATTTGTAACTTTTTCAATCGCCGTACTTCTTAGTTTAGTTCAAAACGCCGTACTTCTTAGTTTAAAACGCCGTACTTCTTATTTCGAAACGCCGTACTTCTTAGTTCTAAACGCCATACTTGGTAAAAAATGACGTTTTCTTGCATTTATACTTGAAAATATTTTCTACATCTTTTTTTAAAATAGTTGTAATATATATTTACATTAATAATTCAAAGAACCGATCTCGCCGAGGAGCCAGATCCAAAGATCTAAATCATTCAAACCATTTTTTCCATCTCTAGATACGACCCGTTGGACCCGTTCGATCTACACACCACAGTGGCAAGCAGCAAACTGAAATTTCTCAGACCCAAACACTTATAGCGCCATCTGATTTTCAGATTTTCAGACTTTCACATTTGGGGTCACGCTTTTTAGCTATGTCTTTGCGCCTCTTCCCAACTCCCTCACTCAACGCTGGAACTGAAGTTATTTAGTTTTGGACGACTATACCAGATGTCGCAACAATAGTATAATTTGGTTTACAGTAAAAATTCTATTCGACCAGAAAAGTTGGTAATATTAGTAAGTAGCTCAAATTTTCTGGACAGCTGTACTGTTTTATTCGTGTTATGGGACCGCGCGTCGCTCAGTATCACTTCCTAAGCAAACCAAATTTATTAAAGATAGTCAAACAACTCATCCCATTTTTGCAAAAACGACAAAATAAGCTTCTTATCAGAAACATAGAGATAAACATTATTTTCATGTCGTATAATTATAATCTCAACAAAGTTAACGCTTGAAGCAAGAGAAGAAATGAAAAAGACAACATACAACTGCAAAAAATATCACATTTATTTGCATTTTAACAATAATAATTATTAATTGTAATATGTAATTTATATGTATATTATAACTGTCTTCTTACAAGTTCCGTACTTGGAACGGACAAATTATTTAAATGTTTACATTTTCTTCCAATAAAACATGTTTCTCTTTCAGGCTCTTAACTTTACATTCTTTATAGTAGTGACCTTCTTTTTTTGCCTTCTTTAGTTTGTTGCAAGGTTTTAATTTTGCCGCAATACCTAGATTTTTTTTCGTAAATTCATGTTGAATTTTAGCACATTTTGGTGATACAAATCTGTAAACACAATTCACCAAATAGTAAATTGAACAACCTCAAAATTACTTGATGATTACCTGTGTTTCCTATCAGGTGAAAATGAAGTTGATTTGGTGAGCAATTGTCATATTGACAAAGAAATTAATGGTGTTTCTTCTTCGCTGATTTGCTGACCAGTAACACCTGCAGGTGAAGTTGATAGGGCGTGATCGATTGACTGTTCAATAACACCTTCACCACTTTGCTGTTCTATGGAACCTAAAGTTGATGGGCCTGCCTCATCAGAAGAAAATTGAGGTGGACGATTTTCAAATTTTCTTTTAAAAGTTCGTCTTTCTTTGGGTAAAAGCTATTAAACAAAGTTTTAGAACGTCGTTAAAACTACCGAATTCTTAACCAACCTTTTGTAAATAACTAGGAAAAGCTGAAAAAATTGGTGGAACGGCATCATTTTTAAGTTTTGTAACACTGACATAACTCCGGTCGAAACAAATAAATGTAAAATGAATCGAGCAAAGTAGAGTTCTGACTTTGGGTTCCTACTTGTCACATCTTACAGCCTTTATCAATTTTTCTCGCAATACCTTGTTCTTGGGAAACCTAAATTTTATTTATTCAGTATTTTGTAACGTCCACAGGTAGCATCTGCCAGAAAAATTTTAAAAACTTACCAATAAAAAGTTATTTTTGAATTTTCTCTCGTGTCACAAGATCTGTCAATTTGATTTGAACACCCATGAGCAGCGCAACAAACCATGTTTCCTCACTATTGTTTATCACTTATTTCTTGTCTGAACATACACTTCAATATACAATATTATAAACGCCACAAAACACCATTTAAACACGAAAAATCACAGAAACAATCTTGTTTTCTACCACCTTTCTATATTTCAAGTCGAGTGCACCAACATGGCGATGGGCCGCGCATGCGCAACACAGCGGTAGTGTGGGTACAAGAAAAGACTTACGTTTAAAACATTGTTCGAAGCGTAACGTTTGTCGCAGCGTTCGTAAAAATATTTTACAATAGCTCCCTCTGGTATTGTCGTCCAGAAGCTCGCCATAAATGAAAACATAGCATTGCGCCTCTATCTATATAATAAACTCAATGATATTACATAAAAAAATTCAACAAAGGCATTTTTTAATTAATACAAACGAATTCATATTTTCAACTTTTTTTAATTATTATTTTAGTACTTATTAAGCAGATAATTCACCATAAGTACTATTTCTTTAAATTAATTAAAAAAGGACATCTTGTATATAGGCTCTTTCGCTACCCTTTCATAATATTTTCTTCGTACCCTTAAACAGCTGCACTTCTGTAATCAATTAATAACGAAATGTTGACATAGTTGTTCAGTTAGACAATAATTAGTTATTTTACGCTTTGTTACATCAAAAACAAAGCTGGTCGACTGTATCGAGACCACGGCTACTTAATTTAATGAGTGTTTACATAGTTTTTACGACTATTTTACTTTTACGACTTTTAAATTAGTTAGCTCTATATCTCTTAAATCAAGAACAGAACTAATCTACAACCATTATTAATGGTCTAAAACATCCAACTTCATCTTCTAAATTCAAATCCAAAGTTTTTAAAACTATTGTTCTAATATCGACAAAACTAAGTACATCTTCTGTAATTGCGTAAAACTTAAATTGATGAAAAACTTTTACATAATTTTTATATTGTTGCGGTAAATCATCGTAAGCGAAGAGTTTCGGAGGGCTTCGAAGATTCGTCATTTATAGTTGGAACGTCGTGCTTTAAGAATAATTCTGGAAAGTCATGCTTTGAGAATGATTCTAGAAGGTAGACTATCCAATATATAGAGAAAGAAACTGACTGGAAAAGCAGTCAAATATTAAGGATGAGAGAAGTCAGTTAAGTGCAAACAGCGAAAGTAGACAGAAGCAAGAAGAACATAAAGTGATTTAGCGTTTACTCTGCTTAATTAAGTTTATTAACAATATTAACACTAAAACTAAAGCAAATTTTAAATAATGTTATGAAGGTAACTTCGTGTTGGATCTCCTTGGTAGAATAAAATGTAGCAAGCACCCAATAGCACCAAACAAAGTTGTCATTCTCAGGTGGAAAATTAAACTAGAGTTTCAGTTTAATTCCCCACCTGAGAATGACAACTTTGTTGCCAAAACTTGCGTCGTGCAAAGTGAAATTGTTTGGTGCTATTGGGTGCTTGTTACATTTCTTTATAATAATAAGATTTTTTTATGTTAAATGTCTAATTTTTCTGAATATGACAGCCTTTATTTTATCCATTTTGACATAACTTTGACTTAGTTTTGAGAAGAAATTGACTTTGTTTTCTTTTCCGTCTCTACATAGTTATACACAGTTATAAGCAGATCAAGTCATAAATAAATGACAGGGACGTAAATGAAATATTACAGAAATTGTCGTAAATAAAAGTTTGAGATTAAATTAACAATAAAATATTACACATTTAAAATAAATGTATCCAGGCTAGATCTAGAATAACAAAGAAACATTTTTTAACTTGTTTTTCTTTCCTGCTTGCTTATAACCGACAACGGTTGTGAAATTTATCTGTTATTTTGAAACAAATTTATCTACAATAATTATAATAACCACAACAAAAACATTTATTAGAAAAATTGTTTTAAAATATTTTATATTCATATTTAATGGAAACATAATTTAGATATATTTATCAAATTTATATTTTAAATTATCCACTTTGACAACATTTAATTTATTTATTTGTTCAATTATAAATAATATGCATAAAATAAACGTATCTAATTTGTACCAAATAAAACTATTTAAATTTAAAAGTACTGTATGTGCGATTAAACTTTATTTAATTGTTTAGCACGTTTGTTTTTAATGAGCTAATTTCAAGTTGAGATGATACCGGCAGTAACTTCGTTTCTATGAAAAATTAAAAGAATTCGGAGCTGATATTGGTTGTTACCATAGAAAAGTATTAAAATTTTGAATACTACCGATAGTATCTCAACTTGAAATTAGCCTATAAGACAATAAAAATTATTTAGGTAAATGTTGCTAAATCAACTTTGTTATATATTGTATTTGTATATTTATTTTTGTTTGTCTTTTTTTAACTTTCTGTTTTACCTAATTTTTAACCATACGAAAAGTCAAAAATGCAATATCGCCTTACAGCTTACCTACTGCTAACCAAAATGACAAAAATAAGTAATCAATTTCAAATTGGCTCAGTGGCTAACAAAGTTACCAAAGAATGTTTTGTTTTGTTAAAAAACAAATAAAAAAATTTCTATTTTATACTTTTTTGTATTAATTTATGTTATACACTTTGTTTTCTGATTATTATTCGTTTATTTTTAAATTTATACCTAACTTAATGCGTTTTTGCACAGTATTATTTTAATTGTTTAGACCTAATTTTGTAATTATTGTCATATAGGGCAACACCCCCATTGTGTTTGATCGATTAAAAGCCGTTGTTGATACTGAATATACTACTATTGTGTGTTTTTTATTAAAAGTGTTGAAAGTTGACGATCCCATAACTAGACAAAAAAATTACCCTGGTATAATATGTTAAAAGAAATTAGTTATAAAATCTATTGTAAAATTAGTTTCTTTGTACAGTTTGCTCGTTAATTTAAATAAATCAAGTTAAATAAATATTTGCTGACTACTGAGGTACCTAAACCAAATTGTTAGAATTTTAAAAAATTCAGTGTTTAAAAAATCACAACTCGAAGTAAAAATCTTGTTTTCGTTTATCTCATGAAAGCATAAAGCAATTAAATCTGTAAATCCTGTCTGTTGTTTTGCCGTAACTTCAACAAGGGTTAAATTTGAAAAATTTACTAGCAAAAGTTTAGTTTTACGATAATCTATCTGTCTACATATATTACGTCATATAAAATTTAGAGTCGTGTTATTTTTATCCATACAAACCAGTGACGCTTCGACAATGTAATAATTTTTATGTTATGACATATTTGTTTGCGTTGACGTGTATTGCGTGCACATGAAAATAACCCTGTAATGGCAACTGTCAGCCGGGAAAAATAGTGAAACAGCCCTATCAAACAAATACATTGTGCAAGGGACTTTGATCGTTAACAAGCATTAAAAAAAAAACGCAAACATCCTGACAAGCCCAATAACAGACAAAGGAAAATGATATAACCCGAGATGGAATCGTATTAATCCTCAAAGGTGGAGAATGTCGGGTTTGATTCTATCCTTGTGCGAAGTGTTTTCGTTATCGGAACTAAACGGAAACGAGACGCAGTTTGCTAGTGGAGGATGAAAGAGAAACTTTTATGGAAGAGTTCAAAATTCAAGCATTGATAGCGTTCTTCATTCACGGCCAATTGGGAAAGGTCGAGGGATGCATACAGATTTGAAATATTACGATTCCAAGACACGCGCTACTGTGGCTTTAATAACAATGTGGAGAACCACTCGAAATTCACTAGCTCTAATTATAAACTCGTTCGAAGGGGAATGAAAGCTTTAAAAGCTATTCAAGAAATTAAGAACCAAGATCGAAGGCTGTTCTCAGCGCAGCCATGAATACCTCCTGAATTTTAATAAAAAGATTTTTGGATTTTTTAAATATTTTTTTCTATTTGAGTATTCACCTGGTGTTAGTTTAGCCAATGAAATTGCTTTATTTTTTAAAATTCAACCAATCATGTGAGAATTACGTAGTAACTTTTCTATCAAAAAATTGTCATAAGCAATTACCCTAGGGAACAAGAATTACCGATAATTTTGGGTTGGAAATCACGAGTGCCTGCTGTCTTAATAATTCCCGACTGCGAAGCAGGAGGAAATTAACAGCAGGCACGAGTGATTTCCAACGCAAAATTAAAATAATTTCTGATTCTCGAGAGTAATTTTACAAGAGTATTCACGGAGTGAACGCCAAAATTCAAAAATAAAAAAAAAAATTAATCAAGACGCTAATAACAAGTATCGATAGCAACTTAACAAACATATTTGTTTGTAAAAAACCTGCAAAATTTTTTTTGTGTTTTCTGAAAATGAATGCTACAAAACGGTTCGGTACTACAGCTTTGGGGGCTTCGCAGTCGGTAATTATTAAGACAGCAAACACTCGTGATTTCCAACCCAAAATTATCGGTAATTTCTTGTTCTCTAGGGTAATTACTTATGACTATTTTGTGACACTGTTTTATCAAAAAACGGTCATAAAATCAAACTTTGTAAAAATGTTTTAGAAACTTTTTTGACAATTTTTGTTGTTAATTTGCATTATAATTATGTCAAATTTTTTGTTCTTTTTAATTGAGAAATTTTGTCACTATCCTTTGTTTTCTTTTAAGGTTATCCGAAGAGTACGTAGAACAATAATTGCTGTTTATTTTCAACTTTTACAATTTTTTTACAAACATTTTTCTGTTTCTGTGTTGTCTTTTTGAGTCGCGAAAAAAGTCAGCCAGCTTTAAAAACGGTCTGAAGTGGTCACTATGTATCAACTAACGTAACAGCTTCCAAATGAAATGTAACATATCTAAACAAGAAAACAAAAACGAAATTTTATTTATTTTTAGGTTGTCTAAACAATCTACAGTATCGTAAGATACCATCCAACCAACAGTTATCAAACAATTACTCTACTAGTCGACCGCTTCGGTCTATTACAGTAGTTTTTTCTTATTTTGTTCTGTTTCGGCATATTTAATTTTTTTTAGCTTTTAGCGGCTGCAAACATGAACAGATAATGGAATAAATTTAGCCTGTTTATATAGCTAAAACATGGACGCATTTGAAATTGCGTGCCAATGATTAAGTGTACTGAAAAAATGTTACATTATTGATGCGTTTTTCTGAGGCACCGAAAGCGCGTCGAGCTTTCAAATGTGAGGATAACCCTTACTCATTTGGTTATAAATAGTTAAAATCTGTGCGAAACTTTTCTTTAAAAAAATCGATTTTGTCGAAATTATTCATGGTGGGAGTTGTTATAGCCCTTTTGGAGTGTTACATGCAGTGCCGGTGGTAATCTCGCCGCACGTTCTTTCACTGATAATTATCAAAGCATGAATAATGAATTGCACACATTTTGTGCAAACAACACGAACAGAACTGCTGCGACATGCACCCGGCTACTCCCATATTCCGGTGAATGATAGCGGGTACTCTCGAGACAGCCCCACCCTGTCTGTTCGAATAGGTCTTAACAGCCCCAGGGGACGTGCGTGCATTTGATCAATACCGAGACAGGATCAGGAATGTGCATCGAAAAGGATAAGCTACGCCATAATGCGTTAATTGTTAAGTCTGATATGGTCGGGAAGGCGGGCTTTGTTCCACAAGATGCAACAAACTTTAACACACTACAACGAGATTTATTGTTTAGAGCAGTTCGAGTCTGCTATCTTCGAGCTAAAACGACAAAAACTCACTGACATGTGGAAAATACAATGGCGTAAGGAAGATTAAGGACACAGAAATGATAATGATACAAACGAGAAAAACACAAAATTGTACATCAGGAACTATTGTTATTGTCTTAAAAAAACTAAATTGGAGACCCTGTTAACTGCTAAGACAATAGTATATTAAAAAACAAGTATTATAGACACTATTATTGTAATATTAAATAACCTATGACAAGTGGAGATGCATGTGCATCACTTTGAAATTTGTAGCACGTATTTTTTTCCATTAAGTACACTTTTAAATTGTATTTTCATCTCATTTATGACTGGTATAATTTGTGTTAAAAACATTTTATGTGCAACACTTAATTTAAAACTAATTGACAATAGTCAGACCAAAACAAAAAAAGCGTTTTAGAATTGCTCGTAACACTGCCAATAAAGCTACAAGCAAATTGCTCGTCGAAATATATAATATAAAAAATGCTTGCGTATTCTGAACTTGGAAACAAAACCAAACAAGCTTCGACACTTTGATCTCATTATTGATGTTGCAAAGTTGTTTTACGATTTAAAATATATCGATATTTTTGGGTTCACTATGTTAACACATAGTGTATAAAGAGCTTGGTCATGACTACGACGTAAAGTTAATCTTATGTCAATCATAGATTTGACAAAAAAATTTATTTAATATACCTTGACATAAGCTTATTCTAAAGTTAATATTTGTTAATGTATTAAAGCACTACAATAAAGCACTCATATAACTAAATTAATGTGTCTTATTTTTATCTAATAGCTAGTAATATGCTTACAACCAAGTGTACTCAAAATATCTAAAATTGGGATGACTTTTTAAGACCTTTCTATAAACCACTGAATAGCCATTGTTTAATTTATTGAGAGGCAAACCACCGTAAGGATAGATCTTGATTTATGACAGTTTCTTCCGCTAGATATTTCGCAGGCAAATATATATTCCTAGCAAAAGGCCATTGTTCAATTTATGGAAAAGCAAACCATCATCAAGATAGATCAAGATAGATCTTAATTTATGACAGATTTTTCCGCAAGATATTACGCATGCAAATGAGGTTCAGAAATTCAACCGCAGGTTGAATTTCTGGCGAAAACTGCCATAAATCAAAATCCATCTTTACAGTGGTTTACCTTTCTATAAATTAAACAATAGTTATTCTTTGGTATAGAAAAGGGTCTTAAAAATCAGCCCACTTTTAGTTATTTTGAGTATACATCTTGTACTTAGAGACCATTTTTTTTAAATAAAATTGATTCTAATCACATCAGGTAATTGTTCTGCACAGTAGCTGTTTATTATTAAATATCTAAGATGTACACAAAATTAGATATCTCTAGTTCTTTTAGAGCACTTTTTATGTTACTTCTAAATGCACAGAGGACAAAATGTACCCTGCTTATAACTCAAGTATGTAACCAACTAATTCCAACTCTTGAGGTAATATTGTATTGTGTGTTTCTTTGATGTGGGCTGAGTACATGTGTTAACATTAACCTTAACTCAGTATTTGCTATTTAAGAATTTTTTTTAAATAAGATTTTTTAAAAGAAAACCTATAAATTTTGTACTTTTCTTTTTCAGTAGATTTTAGTAATTTTAACCACAAATTTATTGCGCTAGTTATCAAATCCTTAAACACTATTTGTTTTATTTTTAATTTTTTAACGTGATTTATTTTAACATTATGTGGTTCACCCTCATTATATGTCCAAGAACTATTGTATTTACATCTACGCAATTTTGATGTGATACTAAAAATATTTCTAATTAATTTGGTTAGTTGTACAAATGCGTTTTTACAATATTTTAAATATTTTGATGACGTAAATTTATTTGTTTGTGGCTAATACTATAGCTAACTCTTTTATTGTAATTAATCGTAAGATCCATTTTTTCTTATCCAATTGATACAAATACTCAAATCAAAAAACTAGTTGTTTTATAGTCTTGTCCAGAATGTTTTATTTATTTTACCAAAATTAATAATTTTTACTGAAAGAAAACAACGCTTTTTAAAATTATTTATTATTAGCCAATAAAACAGTAACTAATTTTGTATTTATAACTGCATCCTGAAAAACTGTGGAAATTATTGTCCAATATGTTGACACCATTAACAGTTAAATTAAATTACCTCAATAACAACTATGTACCATATAGTAAACTAAGACAAAGTTTTAGGAAGCAGAGTGCTTCTGTAGATTACTGTTTTAGATTTTGAGTTTCGGCGAGTCTTTGCAAGTCTTTAAGTTATATCACCTGCAAAATTGCTTTCACCGTCTCTCAAAAAGATCTTTACAGCTAAGTGGTTTTTGAATTTTTTTTTGGAGAAGGTTGCTTTTTAAAAGTGATACTTAATAAGTTTTTTGTTAAAACTGTTAATTTTTGTCAAAAACAGTGTTGTTTAATTTTTAGGAAGAATTGTTTTAGAATGTTATTAAGATGCAATATTATCACAATTTGTCACTTTTGTATACATCAGTTTGAGACACCGTTACACCTTATCTATTCATTGCCTATAAGAAGCGTAATGGACTAATTTCAAGTTAAAATACTACCGGTAATTTCGCAAATTTTAATACTTTTTGTTAGCAATCACCAGTCACAACTTTGAATTCTTTTAATTTTCTATAGAAACAAACACTACCGGTATTATTTTAACCTGAAATTAGTCCATTAGTCTTTCAACCCTTTAAAAAAAATTTGCACAAAGTTTTAATGATCGATAATTTAACAGTAAAGCATATTTAACACATTTTTGATGATAAGTGAATAGTTTTAATAAAATGCAAAAGTGATGTTTTTAAAAATAATTTATTTTAACAAGTAGACAAATAAATTTCTCTGCACTTTAAAACTTATTGTTAATAAACACGCTGTATTTTCAGGAGTGGATAACTACTCTAGTTTTAGTATTTACCAGCAAGATTATTTATTGCAAAAATAAAAACGGAAAACAAAATAAATTAAAAGACAGAATTAGCTATAAATCCAGGTGTCAGCGTTAGTGCTTCGTTTTATAATAAAAAATATATTTCAAGCTTTGTGTCACTTTTAATATCATTTTTTCATAAAAAATAGCTACTGATACTAGTATAAGAAATGCTCTATATCGTATAAAAAGTAACCGCATCGTAGCGATGCCTACACTGGGTTATAATTTTCCAAGTTAACATTTTTGTAGCATCAAAAGCCGTAAAAATTGGGAAGAAAGAAAGTTGGTTTCGGCAAGGACGTGCTTTGTTCGTACGACATATATCAGTAAAATAGTCGACGTATCGTATATGTGAAACCCTTCCGCAATAATTTGAAAAATATAATTCTTAGGAAGTCGAGTGTACATAACAAAAACGTGAAGGATAAGAGGTTTTACTCGTCATATTTTTGTCCTATTGTTCGTTGACGGTAACGCCTGGAGACGTCTTGAAGATAACTTAACAGAGTCGTGTCTGACGTCATTACTGAGAGAACAGAACCTCTTTCAGAGACAACAGTGTTAATGTGCATGTTATAATTTTATTTCGAGAAGTTTCCTGTATTCTTTTTTGTTGCTTGAGAAGTTACCTCGCTGCTACTAAGTCGAGAATGTGAAACTGGTCTGTTTAATATTGTTATGAATAGTAAGTTTGTAAATTATTCCTTTTTCATGCTCTTCAAACAAGACTCACTCAAAGAATTCCAACAAAAACTCAAATTTCTTGAATAAAGTAATTATTTTAGAGACACTGTTTTACTAATTGCTTCACTTTGTTTCAAGGAGATGAAAAACAAATGTGAAATTAAAACCGATGCAATAACACTGCTTGTGTATGATAAGAAATTGACAAAAGCTGGACGGATTAACTTAAACCGATTTTCCAATATGCGCTTTAATGTTATCACACGCGTCGTATTTTTTGTAGAAATGATAACAGTGTAAGCTTCCAACCCTTAAAATTTGTTTCAATTTGACCCTTATAATCCTGCGGATCAGGATCAGGACCTTGATTTCAGTTCGTCAACAGCGCCCCCCGACCTGACATCAACCCGTATGAAGATCCCATCACAGATACGGCCTGCTTACCGCAAACACCCTAAGCAAACACCGACATTATTACATTGTTCTCCAACCTGGTATTGGTAGCTACCGGACAACCGAATATATGATGGATTGGGCAAGCCTCTGTTGAACAAACAACACACCTTCTAAACACAAAAATTTCTTACACAATACAAGCAGCAAACAACTAGTCTAAAAATATAACGCATATACAGAGAGGAGCAAAGTGGTTCTTATAAAGTAGTAAAATCTATCCACCATACCTAATCCTAAGAGCCTATGTCTCTATCAGTCTGCAGAAGAAAGCACAGAAGATGAAAGACACTATTACGTGTTTGTATAAACATTGACAGATAAAGTCTGTCTGACAGTCTTATCCCCATTTGTAATAAAATTATTATGCCTCAATCTACGACGTATAGCTTTGTGTAAATTTGGCATTTGACAGAACACAAACGAAATAGTTAAATAACAAAAATATTGCATTTCGGAAGCTACATTGCAAAAAGCTTTGTTGCAGCAAGAGAAGTCAATACAAGAAATTATACTTGTATACACAAAATTTTAATTTCTTAGTTATTGAAGTGACATATTTGGGGTCATTCACTGGGCGGCCATCTGGTTTGCATTCGAGTTTCTAATACTACACTTCACTCTAGAAGCTTTGTCTTTGTCGTCGCGTTAAACTGAAAGAAGATAGAAAAGTGTGACATTCTTAATACAACACGTTTTCTGTTCATTGTATTTTAGGCTATGATGTAGAAAAAGATAGCGATAAAAACGTGAATCTTTACTTGCTTTGTAAGTTTTTATTACAAAAAGGGATAAGACCGTGAGACAGACTTTAGTAAGGATAAAATAAACTAATAAGCACAAACCTCTCAAAACATTAAAAACTTTTTACTCAGCAAACATAAGAAACACTAGATTTAGGATCGAAGAGTAACCGATAATTTATAAAACTGAACGAAAAAAAAGCAAATAAAAATACTGCAAAAAAATTAATAAGTTGCCTGTGATTGTGTGGTTATCAGTAACTGTAAATTATTATTGTTGTTATTATTAAATAAATCAATCAAACATCAAAAAACGCTTCACTTAATAAGAACCCACTTACTTTACGAACAGTATAAAAAACGAAATATTCGCGAAAAACCAATTTAGACGACATTCGACTTTGAATATTTTATGGCGCTGACACGATATTAATGAGACTTTTGAGACAAGATATAGAACGCCAAAACAAAAGTTTACACCAATTTACAGCTTATTATCTTTCATTTCGAGGTGAAACCCTAATATGACTGGGTTAAAATAGCAAAATTCTTGTTACAGTTGAATTTATACCTGCCAGGAAAGTTAATGATTGCGTAGTTTTATTTTGGATAAGGATTGCTCTTAAAAAGGTCTTAAGACGTGGACGATAAGATTGAAAACCGACTTTAGTTACAGATTTTGAGAGTAACTCAACTCAAGTACCTAGCTGTCACAAAAAGATGTTATAGAAAAGCTAACTGAGTTGAGAAAAGCTAATCAAATCAGATAGGAAAAGAATCAGTTATAATGCCAGGAGTAGTCAAAGTTATGTCGAATATTTTTGTAGTGGTATCACGAATGGTCATTTCTTTGGTATGAACACCATAAGTACAAAGCACGAATTTGTTAATTTGTTAAAAATATTCACCATTTTCACTAGTGGTTATTCCAGTTGAATACACCGCGCATGGTTATCTCACTAAAATTCGTTGTGATTGGTTGTTAACCAAACAATATCTTATTTTTATTGGTTCAATTTTCAAAAATCACAGGTGAGTTGAATAGTCAATTAAATTTGTAGAAATAATTTACAATATAAAAATTTCGTCAAAACTTTTTTTAAATGAGCTAAATAATCATAACCGCTTACAAAATTTAAATAATTTAATAGCAAACAAAAAACTGATTTATAAATAACATTATCTTTATTATCAATAATTTTTAGTTCGGAGCTTTACGAAAAAAAATCTACGTTTTTTTTTGTTAATTTTTTTGTCATAGACGGTTTTAATTTATGACATGTACTTATATCTTGAATTAATATTTAGTTTTTTAACACTCATGAACTTACATTAACCCATAAAGCAACCATTAGCAAAATTATAGAGTTTTTGGATTTACTTGGCACTAAATAGTAGCTTTCAATAGGGCTTTCTCACTCACTTTTTCAAGCAGTTCTTTATTTAAGTTCTACAATTTTGGAAAAACAAACTTCTAATACTTTTTACAAATTTTAGTAATTATTAAAAAGGGTTACAATATAAAATATTATTTAACTATTTTGAAAAATTTTTTAATAATAATTTTAAAAACATTTTACAGGTATGTATATGATCATAATAAATTGCTTTGTTGTGGTTGAAGCTTCGTGCCGGAAAAAATATGTGTAAATAAATAAGTTAAAAAATGTGATTTCCGTTATTAGTCCTCCTTCCGGGAACTGTCGGTAAATAATTTGATGGTAATCTTGTCAACATCCGACGTTATCTCTTTTGTCAAACTCAATTCATTGAAGTTTGAAATCAATGGAATTTCGCCATACATCAAATCCACGTCTGCTTTAATTATGATTTATTGCAATCAGTAACAGTTCTGTTAATCGTCAATCTCGATAATAATTATATCTAATGATAATTAAACAATGTTAATTGCGTAAAAAGGGTGACACACGTACACGACTTCAAAGTTTCAAAGCCACGCTACAACGCTATTGTGTTAATAATTCAATTGAAATTCTAATTAAATAGCAGTCCTGAGTATCCCTGATATCAGGTGTCCTTTGATCCTGGATTAAAGTATTTACAATACGCGCCACAAGCTTGTAGGGATTCAGAGTTAAATAACTTGACCCTACGGTTAGATATCGTTTTACCTAGTCAAATTTAAACACCTCTAGATATATTAACCATTATTGTAAATTAAGAGAGAGAATGGATTTACACGAACAACACAACCTTATACTATCGTTTAATCTACAAAATTCATTTGGAGCATTAATGCAAATGCTTGCAGGAGAAAAGTACAATCATAATTAAAAAAATACATCGAGAAAAAGGGACCATTTTAGTCGGAATGTATTATGCTAATGTAATTTCACCCCCAACGAACCATCTGTACCAGAAGTCAGATGGAAATTATTTCGTTTACGATTGGTTCGAGGGCGGAGAAGTATCAAAGCCTGTCTTTTGTGATTAATATGATAAAGGGTAATTTCGACATCAGAGCAGGGTAGAGGTGTGCACAATGATCAAAGCAACTATTTTTTTTACCAGATATCAAATTACAAAGCTTGTTGTTTTTGATTTTTTTGAACGCACTTACGCCATTATTGGTCCACCACATCACCCTCCCTTGCTTCCATTATTTAAGAAAAGTGTTCGATATGAGTTGATAGTGGCAATAACTCTGTCTATTGTGTCCTCCTACCCAACATAGCTGTCACCGGCACATCTACGTGATTGATTTTCGACACATGCTAAATCCCAGATGCTCCCCTAGCGTCTTCTATTCCCATCCCTCAAGTTAGTTTACAAATTTGCTATCAGTTCAAGTTTATTTTCCAATAAGTCGGTATTAATAAAATATTCAGTAAGTTCTCAATCATGATCGAGTGAATTCGATGCGCAACTGAATAAACAAGTCGTCGACGTGTGTTGCATATTTAGGACGGGAATGTACCATCCGGAGATGAGGATCCAGAGGGAACCGACCTTAGGGAATGCATCTGATGTCATGCACTTGTGTCAATAACCCGTCTCTGCTTATTTCACACCATTCACGAATGGATTGCTAACAGTAATGTATAGCGCCAACGACCACATTGGATGACCATATAGGCCAGCTGACAGGATTCATGTATCAGTTCGAAACAATGTCTAATTGATTTACCCAAGCCAATTCACGCCAACCACTGAATCTGTAAGCCGACGAATACTAATTTACCCATTAAATTATGTACCTGCGCTATAGATCTAAACACCTAATTAACTATATATTTACACGGCATACAAATCAACGCAGGGTATTATCCAAGACAAGAATTGAATAGAGGCCTAATGACAAAAGCTGCAACCCTAAAATCACGCTTCTTTCTTTAAATGTTTTTCTTTTGTAACATCGAGCGATTCAAAACATTTTATCCAGCGTGAGTCTGTTAAGAATATATCTTAAGTTTTCTAATATTTTCTCTAATAAATATTAATTACTATTAATTCATTAGAAAAAAAAAACATACATTATTTCTAATGTCGTTCTGGATGACATGATTTAAAAAAAATATTTAAAAAAATTGCAGATAACCGCAAAAAATAATAAAGTTTATTCGTTTTGTAAGATCTATTTTGGAGCAGCATTGCCACGTTAGTCGACAATAGGTTAGACATCTACCCTTCAGCTTTTTTGTACCAGCCACTCACTTAGAAGTAATGTCGTATATTTGATGTAGATAAATTTAGAAACTTAAAAAAGATCAAGGTGGTTTTGTTTGTCGACTTAGTGAAAATAAATTTAGTGACTTATACAATAAAAAAATTGAGTAAAAAACGATCAACTCTCATTTTCAGTAAAAATTTTAACTCAAAACATTGAGTAAATACGACATTTTTTCGAAGAAAGTGGGTGGTACAAAAAAGTTAAGAGTAGTTTATCTAGCTTATTGGCAATAACGGTAATGCTGTTTCAAAATAGGTCTTACAAAACAAATAACCTTTATTATTTTTTGCGGTTATCTACAATTTTATTACAATATTTACTAAAATTCAACAATTACAAAACGACATACAAATTTTTATTTTGAACGATAAAACGAAAAATTAAAGTTGTAAAAACTATTTCCTGTAAAAGAAAAGCGGTAGAAACATGAGTTAAATCTGCAAAAGCATGAGTTTTATTTGAAGAAGTTAATGTTAGTGTAGCATCAACGTGAGTGATATTTAAGGAAGTTGAGGTCGATATAGAGTCCGTACACTTTCAGAACAGCACACCAATAAAAGTGTGCAGATGACAAAATAGTGTCGGGCCAGTCCCATTTGCAAATTGAAGGAGAGGAAGCCAAGCGGCACGTAGTCAGCGAAAGGTCAGCGGCGTTTGTCATTCTTGGTCATTCTGTTTAGTGTCGTTTGCTGACAGATTTTGATGACCCAACATGCTGTTCTGAAAGTGTACGGACTCTACCAGCAGCATGAGTTGTGTTCTCAGTTGTGTCTAAAAAAGTTGACTGACACATTTCCTTTTTTCTCAAAATTAATCTTGTAACCTTCTATTTTTGCTCAATTGAGTTCTCAATGTATCGTTCCGCGACTGATGTTGATCTTCATCTACCCAAACGTTTCAAAGTTATAGATGCCTCAAAAATCAAAGGTCCCTGACTTCTAAAGCCTGCTTAATAATGGCCAATGTTGATTCTTATAATAAAGTAATCTTTAGTGATAGGATTTTTATGTAAATTTTATTTATTCCAAGTTTTACGGTCCCTGCCAATGCCTCAGGTAGGTAACTACTTCGTCCAGATGTTAGCTTACAATTAGATTTAACAATGGTTATTATTTGGTTTATAGCGGAGCTTAGAAGTTAGGGACTTTAGATCTCCAAGGCGGCTATACCAATTCTGCTTCTGCATCTGCAACCAACGTAACAGAGGTACGCCGAAAACAGTGTCCTGTAGACAATTCAGGATTAGGAAGCTTTAGGTACTGCGCCACAACTAAAAACTTTTTTCCAAATGTGTGTATCTCAACACGCTGAACTGTAAACTTCTTATTTCTATAATTTACAAAGAAATAATTGTGGTTACCAAAAGTAGACGGAGACGAGCATATTTATAATATAATTGTAAAGGGTTGATAGCTTTGTTATCAGCAGTCTCAGAAAATACTCGTTTTTTGTTTGTCTTTATATCGGCAACAGTCACAATTAAAGAATTACCTATATTGACAAATTAGGAACTTGTAGAAAATGCAAATTTTTTTGTCAACAAGCTCCGCAAATAGCAGTCACAACAGCCATCATTGTCATAAGATTAGGTATGTCATCACTACCTTCATTTAAACATTTATTTATTTCTTCCCTTGAAAGCACTTTACACTTTTTTGATTCGTATCTCATATCATTACGTTTTAAACAAGCGATCGCATTTGAATACTGTTCCAGTTTAACATCTTTTTTTAAAGCTATAGTTGCTTTAAGCAATGAGTATTTACTCCATATTAATGATGGCTTTAAAATTTTGGTTTTTTTGTATAGATATATTAAAATTACTTCCTCACTGACAGTTCCAATCAATCAAAAAAAGATGTTTAAAAAGTTGAGAATGCGCGCTAAGCGGCGAAGTCATAAAAGGTGTTTGAACATGGTGCCGGATTCCTGAGACGTAGCATTAATATTTTCTCTGGAAACAACAAAAGTTAAAAATAAATTAAAAAAAAATTGTTTTACAATATTGATTTACAAATAAAATAATGGGTTGTTATAAACGTCTCATGCAAATTGAATAAATATCATTACTGATATGTGAGTCAATGGCGCTACTATTCAGTATTTTAAAAACAGGACGCCACTGATGCATAGTAGAACTCCAAAATCCGTCGGTAATCGGCAAAACTTGATGCGCCTTTCTGTGTGCGTTGGTCAAAAATATCATAAAAGGTGTTTGAGTTTCATACAAGAATTTTACATGGTGAATATAGGCGACCTTCTCTGCAGTCTTATTTATTCCTCTATGGTTCCAACATTGTTTTTCACTTCCTACTCTTTAAGTAACTGATTTTTTTTTCAGACTGTTCCTTAGATTTGGCTGGTAATAAATTCAAGATAACATTCTTGGCTCTGGCTTCAATTTCTTCCGGAATCTTATCCATTTCGTGTAATGTGTGAATACAATAACAAATATTTTTTCACAAATGTAATTGTTTCAACAAATCAGTTCCTTGCTATGGTTACCGATCATTGAATTACTCATAAATTATAATAAAGAGTGATCTGCTAATTCAAAATATGAGAAATTTCGTCTTGTTACTTGGTGAGCTAGTACCAAAAAATCTTGTATGTAACACGTACGCAAAATGTTTAAGCGGACTCGTCTTCTTAATTTTGATTCGTTCGCTAAACGTAGGTACATACATTTTGCGCACTTGTTACATAAATAGCTAACAAGTGTTCATTTAAAAAAACTGACAAGAGTGCCATGACAAAAACATTTTATATTATTTTTTAGTTATATTCGTCAGTACTGTCAAGAAGTGTCGGAGTTGTCACATTATGTTGGGTTATCACCTAGAAGCAATTTCACAAAATATTTTATAAAATCAGTTACTTTTAAAGCCTTTTGTGAATAATTATTCATTACCTTGTATAAGAAAACATTCCCAGTACATTATTTACCGATTTCAAAATGTTAACACATCTTGTGAACAAAATCACTGACTCTTCTTTAATGAACATGTTTTGTGTTCCATCGAATAGATCCATTTACCTTCAGCCTTTCTATCACTTCGAAAGTAACGTTCGACTAAAAACTTTTGGTGTTTTAAAGTGTAATTAGACATCACGACAAAATAACAATTAACTAGACTCAATAACAAACAAAACTAAAACTAAAAAACACGAAAAAAGAAAGAACAAAATGAAACTGGAAATAAAAATGACTCAAAATCTTGTAAATACGCAGTCAAAAATTATCAAAATGATTTATTATTTATTTATAATGTTTTTAATAGTTACAGTGTATCAAGTTCTGACATACATTTTTACCCACATTTTCTTTTATTACAATTTCATTGCGCTCTTGACAACTTTTTTAAATAATCACTTTTTATAATTTACTTATGACTATGATTTGTAGTAACTAAAATAAAGTTAAATGTCATAATATTAAGAATAAAACTATACCTAATTATTTCATTTTTAATTAAATTTAGAAAGACAAAATGTAGCGGATAACACATAACGTTTTTAGATGATATTTATTTAATTAAAGTACTTCATTTGTTGGAGTTCATATAACCCAAACGTAATGTTATAATTATAATGAACATTATATAAAACATGTATTAAAAACATTATTACATTCCGTAATATATATATACAGTCTTAAATTACTTAAAATTTGTAACATTTTAATGCAGCAAAAATAAGATTTTTCTAATTTTTGTTAGTTACTTCATCTATTAGCACAAATTAAAAGGAGCAATTATCTATGCAAAGCTAATTTTAACAATGGCACTACGTATGTACATACATTCTGACATATAATAATACCTTCATTAAACTTTGGTAGAGCAATTATAACTTACAAATTAACATTGACCGAAAGCCAAATATTCTAAATGCGAGAGTTAGCATTTAATGTATTTGATCGGCATAGTGAGCATTAAGTCCATAAGAATTAGCATCAAGTCGTGATTTGGCAATCCAAAATGAAGAGAATAACTCAATAACGCGGTAGCAGTATTGTTGTTTCGGTGTACCCAGTACCAACAATATTCGTGCAAGCAAATATGCGTGTAACTAGAACAATAGCCCCATTACGGAGTCAAGCGACGCATTGTAACACAGGAATCGCACTCGCATATGTATTTACAAATCATTTGCGAGGGCGCGCCTAAAATATCCTCCGGTTTCTAGACAGTTCCGGTGATGAATTGCTGATGCGATAACGCTTCCAGCGTCACTGAATTTCTCAATAGTCCGCTCTTCTATTTTTACCCATAGTTGCGAAATTCTACAAACAATGGCCATTTTTGTAAAAGCTTCACAATTTAAATTTCGCGAGATAGAAATGGATGGAGTTTACAAGACTAGACAACCATCTCCAGCCATGCCTTTGTCGATAAAGAAAGTGCAAATGTGGTTATCCCGAGGTCAAGAATACAATTTCAAACATGCGGAATGTAACGACTTGGCGGATTCATAGAGAAAAGCTTTTGTCGTGTAATATAACAAAGCTTTTTTAAGTGTATCGATTTTTTTTAAATATATATTGCATTGAAAGCTGGATCGAGGGAGTAACTAATTGTGGCAGTGAGAAGGCGGCAGCAGTCATGTTGACAACGCAAGACTCAAATTAACAAAGTTTGCCAACTAATTAAGAAAGTACGATAGTGACCTCTAGAGACTCTCGTAGAATACTGCAGCTTTCCCTTTAGAACTTACTATAGATTTGATAGAGTGTACAAGAAGAGGCCGGCCGGGATTGATGCTGCTCAACCTAAACAGGATTAACTACTAATCCCTAGACTAAATACTAACAACTTATTTAAATTATTTTTACAAGACTACAACAGCAAGATGTAGGCTAAATAGGTTAAATAGAATTGGTCCGAATTTTATGTACTTATATTTTTTTTTTAGAAATATAAAGACAGATAAGTCTTGAAATTTGTTTCCGTGTTACTGAGAATCCAAAATTTAATTAAAAACTTTCTATTTTAAATTGTGCTGTATATTACAGTCATTGACATACCATAGATTCAGCTGTCTATCTAAATTATGGACTAATATTATAAATATTACATTAACAACTGTTTATCATAATTATCAAAATACAAAATAAGTTTTTATAGGCCAGAACCGCAAGCGTGAAGTAGTTCGCTAAGTTCCTAAATAAAAAAAAATGTTATTTTTATACATATTTAAATAATAAATATAAAAAGTAAAACTAAAGTTTTAACAAAAATTAGGACTCTTTATCTAAAAACCCTAGACTTTAATTTTGGCGTAACACTTAATAATAATATACGGGTTCTATTTACACGTATACTGATAATAACATATTATTATGTATTATGATCTTAACAACCACTCTCGTCTAAGAACCGCTCGTTCCTCTTGACTCAGCCGGCTACCCTGCCGCAACGGCTTTCAAGGTGTATCTTAAGAACCTCCAGCACTAGCTAAAAATGTCTTCGTCTGAAGATGTAGATGAAGATGAAGACGTAGTAGACTCGGCAGGCGACAGAAGTCAAAAGCTCATAACAGCACTCAGAATCAATGCAAAGTTGCTTATTACAACCCTAAACAAGATTTAAAAGTAGACAACGGCTTCAGAAATAAAAAAAATAATATACATCGATAAAAACGCAGTTTGAGTTTTAACTTGTAATGACACACGCTAGGCAATACTGGCAAATTTTCAAGGTAGAAAAAGCGTATCAACACCTCCATATGCTTCGGGGAACTACTGCCAGAGACAAACTGCTCTGTCGGCCGCTACTCCCAGCTGATTCATATTCGTCAAGCGCGAGTATCCTCGCTGGTAGTAAGTTTTGCAATACCAACATAAATTCGAGCGGTTGGCAAACGTGGAAAATTTTGAATTTAAAACGCGTCACTTTAAACTTCTACAAGAAACTCAAAAATGGGTTTCAATATTGCCAAAAAAATTTTTTTGCTTAAAAAATGTAAATTTTGCAATCTTGTAGTCCGACAAAAAAAAAACAAAAGTAACGTCAAAATGTTGCCACACAACGCTATGCTCAAGGTTGATTTACGGCGTCTTAAAGATGCAATTTTTGGTAATATCTACAGACTCAACTCGCATGCTTCTAACATCACAAGCACAGAAAAAACTTATATATTTCTGGACGTCACCATATAGAAGTAGTGTAGTAGTTACTTTTTGATTTTAAGCTACAAAAACTTTTGGCAAAGGTGTGGTGCCAACATAAATTTTAATTTGCAAAGCCTACTGCCATTTACATTTTGCATATTATATAGAAAGTATGTCTATCTTGATTGTGATATGCAAATGGTTCTGTAAGTGCCTTGTCTTTGCAACATTTCACTGGCACGGTATCAGTCACTTTCTGCACTCGTTACAAAAATAACCATACCTATACTGAATTTGTCGTTTGGTTTTATCCAGGGTTGGTTTTTAGTTTTACATTTGTGATATACTATAATTTTGTTTTTGCATTTTTTACAAAAATTTTATGACTAATCTCATTCGTGAAATCGTTTAATTATCAAAAAATTTGAATATGTTTATTTGTTCTTAATGTGAGGCTATAAAGATTTTCGGCTAACATTAAACACACAAACATATCTAAGATTTTTAACATTGGGACCGCTACTTACGCAATTATACGATTTTAAAAAGTTGTGATACCTTTTATGGTATTTTTTTATTTGTGTTTTTCTACAAATATTTGAAAAAATTTATTATTTGTTGGTTTTACCTACACTACTATAATCACAATAAAGTTTAATTCACTCTTTTCAAACAATCCAATTTTCTGAAAGTTTTATTTCTTTGTGCAATAGTTACTTACTCCACCGACAAATATACTTGTTAGAATTGCTTTATTAAAGCTTTCATTGATTTCCAACACATTACTATTTAGTTGTGTATTACTTGTTTGATTCACTCTTTTTACTGTTCCACTTAAAACGTTTCTTTGATATCTACTTTTCATTTCAACGCAGAGAATTTATTTCCAAGCCGAGAAAAATAATTTCTCCCGATTTGATAAAAAATGCCTCTCTAATTAAATTGTGTACGAGGTGCCTGTTTATCGGTCTCTCCTTCCCTCGATTTGTCAAGTAAAATGTAAAATGCCTCATAAACATTAATGAAGCTTTATATAAAAGAAAGAACATTTGTGTTCATCGCCGCGTATAATATCCTCTTTTCTTTTATTCTTCGCGTTCTTATTTCACCAGCTAATAGTGCAACATTTTGAAATGATAATGATGTCGTGTAGTGCAGTTTAGTGATGACAACAATAACTCGGCGTCCCTGCGGCTAAAAACCCATTACATCTTGGAAGAAACGTGACCCAATTTCTTGACTCTGGTGCGTTCCTCCTAATAATACCCTTATACACTTTAAAAGTTTAAATTTGAACCGAATGCCGCAGATAATTGAGTCACTTTTCGCCAATTTAATAAATAATTTACTTGAAAACTTACATACAAGGTGCAATCAAATGAAGTGTAGAAAATTTATTATAATAAGATTTCAGAAATATAAAAATGTTTTTATTTAAATTTTATGAAGACTAAGATAGCGAAAACTATTTTACCGAAATTACCAACGAATTGAAGTGATTTGTGACTAGTTTTAATTTATTTTATTTTAGTTTCTATTTTACTTTTCAACGTTTCAAATGTTTCTAAATTTATAAAGCCTTTAGTGTATGCAACTTAATGATCATGCAAATATCACTCATAATATCACAAATGCCTATATACAGGGTGAGTCACGAAGTATGGTAGAAATTGAAACTGGTAATAATTCTGAAAAATCAATCACAAATGCAAAATATCACTAGGTCGAAAATGTATAAATTTCGAGAAAAATTTTTTTGCAAATTTTATTGAGAAACACTGGCGCGCACGTTCGACGAACTTGAGTCAATAAAAAAAACTTCACAGATAAACCAAACAGCAAAAAAGTTCAGCGCTGCTTACTTGAATAACTAAGGTCAAGTCTGTCAAAAGCTAGTCACAGTTTATCGATTTCTGCTTTTCGGTAAAATTTTGCTAATGGCAGTGTTGTGGGGGTAATAAATTAAACATTGGCAGCATATTCTTTTATTGAATAAATTGATATGGTGCTTCTTTACGAAGATGCTCGAGGGAATGCTACTGAAATTTGTGAATTTTGGATTCGTCGATGTTTGTATTCGGAATTCGGGCATCAGGCATGATTGAATGTTAAAGGGCAACATTTTCAACATTATATTTAAATGCGATTTATTCATGTCTCAGGTAAACACTGTTTTTTATTATAACCGAAATTGAAAGTGTTTGTGTTCTGAAGAAAATCAAAATAAATTTCGTTTGACTGTTTTGTTTTGTGCTTTTTTTAGGAGATAAAGCCAGTGACCATTAAACAATCAGTGCGTGTACGTTCGTGACTACGTGTTTTTCGAATTGTTGTTAGATTTTATTTGAGCATTTGAAAAAGTTACATTCAGAGAGAGCATAATTCACAGTTTAAATATCCGCCAAACTTCATGACTCATCCTGTATAACAAATAATAAGTAAGAACAATACTACTAAACAAACCGATAAGTAAGCTTAGGTGCAAGAGAGTCTTCCTTAAACGACCAGGTAATTAACCGGTGTAATCCAGCGGGCTGCATGTTATTCATTCAACTGGTCTACACCAGTGGATCAGTAGTGGCCTACTGGTCAACCAGTACTGGTTCACTATTGGTCAACTGGTGTAGACCAGTTGAATGAATAACATGTAACCCGCTGGATTACACCGGTTAATTTCTTGGTCGTTTAAGAAAGACTCTCTTGCATCTAAGCTTCGTGATAAGACGCTAAATTTAAAATTTACCAGCAGTTCAGAAACAAAACTATATGACTAGATCGTGTATCTCAAAAATCACCATTTGTAGAAAGTAAGATTTTATATTTAGCATCTCTTCAATGAGAACTACTACCAGGTAAAATTTCTAATATCATTTGTATACAGTCTGTATTTGGAAAAAAGTGCGTCGAGATGCGTTTAAATCATTCTTTGGTTGACGGATATATAGAGGGTATCGATTCCGGTCGGAGGATTTCGTCGGGAAAGCTCCAGCGCAAGCGTATAAAGTCCTGTTCAAAGGACTCGGAATCCTGATAACACACCAGTGTTTCAGCTGCTTACAAGAGGCTCAGGCCTCCTGGTCAGTTTTGTTGTCCTTCGTATGACGTAAATCTGAGATTTTTCACACGATCTAAAGCTCGCTCAAAGCTTACTTGACAATTTCCCGGAGTTTCAGAAATGTAAAAAACTTTAGCGGGTTTCACACACTTGGGATAAGCACGTGCTAACTTTAATCCTTCAACTTTGCACTCTCTGACCACTCTCTATTAATTAAGACTTCAGTGGACTAATATGTGGAGTGCATCAAACTCTTTTCAAACTGTTAAATGCTTTTAAAGTTTTAACTGCAGGAAGCTGTTTATGTAAGTATTGAAAATACACCAACAATAACAAACTTTTTATTCAACTGGCAACATAACAGTTTATTGTTGAATGTACTTGACAACAAATTATTTCATGAATTAATAAGTACGAACATGAAATGAAATTCCAATTAGTGATAATTGCCTGAAATACTTTCTGAATTGATTTTACATCCGGTAACTACATTTAAACTAAACTTTATTTCTTCGTGGCTTCTTCGATAAGTTTCTTCAAAAATTTATTATACTATTTAATAAATTTATTAAGCAAAAAAGCTAAAGCTCCAAACTATTTGAAAAATATGTTCGTTCGAACAAACAATTTATTTCCCTTTTCCTAACTCTTGAACGTTTTTTAAAAACACAACCAGTCATTGATTTATTAGCAAAAACCACGCAGTCGATATTATTTTAAGTTTACCGTGTAGTGGTTTAAAGCTCTATTGGCAAAGCTTTTCCCATTCAGTCATTTATTAAATGTTTAATCGCAACATAAATTGAAATGTTTGTTCCTGTGCTATTTTACTGATGGATCAAAAGTAAACAAAGAGAAGAACAACATGCAATCAAAATATTTGCTTCAGTAAAGTCAAATGTTCGGAAATATAAAATCCTTTTTTTATTCCTGAAACGTTTCAAATTATTTATAAATTTTTTAAATCACACTGAAAGGTCGAGGACAATGGTGTAATAACACTAATAACGGAGGTAACAGCTACTCACAAAAGATATTTCTAATTATATATAAGTGGTAATATTTTTAATTAAATGTCAAGTCGAAAGTTCAAAACACCATTAAGATTATAAAATATTGACTATAATGACAACTTTTTTTATTTCATTAATTATTAAAAAGCTGACTATACCTTTTAAACTTTCAAGACATTTTTATCGATTTGTTTGTATCAGAATTTACACCACGTGCATAATTAAATATGCTTATAAATAAAGTGTGTACAAAAAAAAAATCTATACTTAATCATAATATAACAGTGCGAAAATCAAGTAACGTTAAATGTACAATGTACAAACAAGGATATGTGTCTGCAATTTGGTAAATGTAGAGATCACCTGCAATTGCCTACAAACTATCGTTTTATTCATTGTTATGTAGCTTTTTTGATAAATTCATACCTCAGACATAAAGTTAATTTTAAGGTTATGTTTACATCTTCAGAAATAATCTTAAGCCACGTGACTAACTTGCTTTTAAAATTTAGCCACACAATTAGTATTACGCAACGCAAATGTTGCTAAACTTTTACTTTAAAAGCTTTTGTTTATATCAGAAGCCTTACTCAAAAAAATGTGATACACAAACGTTTTATTACGAGTTTTATTTTTATTTAATCAGGTGACTTGTGGTTATTTTTAAACGCACATAAAAAAATAAATAATTACAATAAATTGTTGCAATATTTCGAGTTTGTTGCTGAGTTTGATATGCTTCTTTTGTATATTTTTTATTTGTTTACTTAATTTTCCGTTAATTTATGGGTACCGGTTAATAAAGCAGTTGAAACAATAGGTGACATGCACAAAGAGTAAAAACTTTTACAAGCAGTTATCTCCTTTCAGCAAATACTAATTGCAAAGGTTTGTATTGTTTCAATTATGCAAAAAGCAATTGCTAAATTTTTATTTACTATACCTAATGCTTTTTTTCTCATATTTTTAGCAGAAAAATAGTTGGAGTAATAGTTAGTCATATATCGTCGAGTTAGATACGCTATGAACTTTGACTCTTCTGTCAAAGTCTAAATACTCATTCTAACTTTTTTTTTTGCTTATTAGTCTTGGAATTTATTATGAGTGGGTAGGTCGTTGCTCTTAAAGTGCTTATTTACTATTTTTTGAAATTTATTTTAATATTTTTTTTTCTATTTTGTTTCTTTATATTTCTAATTACTTAAGCTTTACTCATTCACAACATTTCTTAATAGCTCTCTTTTCTTGAAGGTGCTTTAATTAGTATTTATTTTGTTCAAATTAAATATTTTAGACATTGTTGTTTCTTTATTTGATTTTCCTAATCTATTCCGTTCTACATCTACGTATTGGGATTTTTCGAACTCTTGCACCTGATGGTTTTTCAATTTTAGACTTTATGTTAACTGCTGGTGTAGATATTTTTTTTGAAATTTTTTTTTTCGTAATTTTAGGTATATTAATTTTTGTCTTATTGTTAATAAATTCTTTCTCTTTGTTGAAAACGGTAACTGAAATATTTTGAAGTCTGCTATGCTCTTCTGAATAAAGTTGAATAAATCTACAAACTGTCTCTGTATATTTAAGTTTATCTTCTAGAACTCAACTTTGTCCAGATGTTGAATATCATGTGCTTTTTACCATGCTGTTGTTGGAAAAAATTAGCAACGATACCAACTGAGAATAAGCTAATGGGCTGATTTCAAGTTGAGATAATACCGATAGTATCTTCGTTTCCATGGAAAAATAAACAAATTCGGGGCTGTGATTCGCTGTTGTCATGGAAAAGTATTAAAATTTTTTATACTACCGGTAATATCTCAACTTGAAATCGACCTATAAGAGATTAAGTATTTTAACGTGATAAAGTCCGCTGTCGAATTTGGATATTTTGAACAAGTAAGAAAAGTATCAAGAATTAAGAATTTAAAAAAAGTAACTGTAGTAGAATAAAAAAAACGGACAGAAAGCAAAAGAGCTGCATAAACATTCTAAGATTATTGCTTATCCTGTTCAAAATATTATGTTTAGAAAAATAATTATTTAAAAGTATTGTTAATATTTTCGAAATCTTTTGATAGCATAAGTATGTCGAGTGTGTCAAGAAGTATTTTTTTAGAGTTATTAATATAATAAGTTACTTATATAATATAATAAGTAATATAATAAGTATAAGTTAGATTAAATTTCATTTTGTATGCCATGAACGTGCAGACGTGCCTTTAGCTTATCTACTAAGTTCTTAATTTACGAATTTATTACTATTATAATTCCAAAAATTATTTTTTTTTGACAACGTTGTTTTTTTAAACTGGCTCTAGAAAGTAAAATTTTGAGTGAGATTTAGATTTGAGGTACAGATTTTGTTGTAAATAGATTAATGCAAGACTAAGTGCTACTGGTGTATCATTGTAACCAGTTACCAAAGTTAAAAGAATAATAATCAAATTTATTAGCAAGTGGTGTTGGGCCAACAGAAATTTAAATCTGTAAAGTTTACTCTTAATTACATTAATCTAAAATCTACTCTAGTAGAGGTTTTAATAAGCACCAATCAAATAATAATAATAGTAATAATACCAAACATTTGTATTAAGTTTTTTTTTTTTCAATTTATTTAATGTATCATATATGTACGAGGCAAATTATTGCTGACAAAAAACACTTTGTGTTGTAAATAATCGGGTTTGCCCAATGTGAAACAAAAATATTTAAGACAAATATTTTTCTCTTTGTACACCTTTAGACGCTAAATAACAATAAATTAATAATGTAGCTTTTTGAACCATTTACACAAAATAGATGTAAATAACAAGTATTGAAATTATCGATTATTTAAAATGGATTTTTATATTTTTTATATTGTCTGGGCTTAAACTATTTCGTTCTTGGATGTTAGCAAAAATTCTCCTTAAGTCATTTATTTAATGATAGTGGTTCTTAATTCGCTAAGATATTAGTATCCTGCAAAACAGATTAATTTTATGATTGTGATAGAATCTTAGAACCTAAGTTTTTGCAGTTCTAATAAGAAATAAATAAATTAATGTTTTACTTAGCATTTTAATGATGCAGACACACTGCATGTTTGACGCGGCTATAGTGCCTATTATTGACATAGTAAACTTACAAATTAGGTACTAGCACTGTTGGCAAATGTACACATTTCTCCATTTCGCATTTTTAGCGTAACTAACACATCTATATAGAGAACATCTATAACAAGTTATGCATTGTCTTTTTTCTTATTTTTACTATAAGTTATAAAATTAACAGCTTGTGGGTGTTTATCTTGGTGGAGTTCGGTCAGGTCAAGCAAATTTATCTAAGCTGAAATTAAGTAAATTTTGTGCCAGTGCAGTGCTGTGAAATCGATCTACATTCGAATGCGTCCTCTCTTATACAGAATATCTTGCAGATATCATGATCAGGATCTGAATTTAATTTGCATCATGTTGTATTAAATCGATAGAAATTAGTTTAGGCTTGAGCCCATAGGACTAGACCAAAGCTTATATTTCGCTACACTGGTCACAGTCAAATTAGCCGGTTGTATAACATTAATTTACCATTTTCAAGCTTTGATCATGAAATTTATTTACGCAATGAAAACAGATTAAATTAAAAATTTATATTCTCAAACAAATTTTGTTACAATACTGTTTATTATGATTTGTGTGAGAGTTTCGAGTGGAATTTATTTTCTAAATTTAGTTAGATAGAACTGTAGCGCCACATAAAATACTTCGTCAACATGGAATAAGTGTTGTTTTATGAACAAATATAAAACAGAAAATAATATAGGATTATTATGAGGACAAACAATTACTTGACACGAAAATAAATTTTTATAAATAGGACAATAGCTACCGGTTGGGTGAAGATACCGATTAAACTCCCTTTTAATTAAATTTTTGATTGAGTTTTGATGTTTGTTAGGTGTGAGATAATGAAATATCGGGTCAACGATACAAAGAGTCTAAAAGCTATCAATCAATATTATAATTTAGCTAAACGTTTTTATTAGTTATTAATACAGCTTGGAAAATATTCAGTTAAAAACAGTGAAATTTGCAAGCAAATATTTGAAAAAATCAGTCAAAATCAGTCTTAATTCTTACTTGAAAATGATAACATCTTTGCCAGAACGCAGGTCGTACGTTAAATAATGTTTGATGTTATTATTGTTTATAAAACTTTGTTCGATATTTTCACTGTTCTAATAAACATTTCAGTAACAAATATAGAAATTAAACAAAAAAATTAAATTCCGGTTTTTTCTCAAAGTTTAGGTTTCAAATAAGGGTGGAAACAAATAATTAATGACTAAAATCAAAGTGCTTAATCCTATTTATCAATACCAAGAGCTATTTTATTTTAAAAATTTTGTTGATATTGTTGACAGATTTTTAATTTTGAAAATATTTGTAATAAGCTTTCGGTCCAAACCTACTTTTTTTTTGTTTTGACTTTATTCTGCTTATTTTTCTGCAGGAGGTACATTTTGCTTAGATATTGGTAGTACAATTTGAAAAAAAATGCGATTTTATTTTGAAAATTTTTGAAAATAAACACATTTCATTAAAGCACTTATAAAGTTATGTCAAAATTATATGTTTGCATATAACTCTAGCTCTAGTAATTAAAACAAAATTGTAGCTTTTAGTTAGGCTTGGAAACTTCATTCTTAGTTGAAACTAATGCCAACGATCTGACCTAATCGTACAGTGCGCTATATACACTGATTACACGCCAAATATCGCCGTCCAAATTAAGTTTTTGCAAGTTAATACGCTCTAACGCCAGACTAGAGTCATTTTCATTGACAGTTATCGGCGATTTGTTCGAGATTACCGACGTTAAACTAGATCGTTAAAGCAACTCGATAAAAATGCATTGTAGTTATCGTATAGACGCACGTAACTTGGATAGTTTTCACCTGAACCCCAGCTAGTTTGAATGCTTCAGCTATTTTTAACCAGTTTTAGAGGGTGACTACTGTGTGTGGGTTTTAATATTGCAAGATTATGGAGTTGGAGGAAATAGACGTTCTTTATTTCGAAAATAATACTAAAACAAAATGTATTACGTGTTTGTATATGCTCCAGGATGGTAATCGCAGCGAATTTCTATTTCGTTTTCTGCTGAGGACGAGCCGTATAAGTGCTTTTGTGATAAACGATTCTTACTGAAGATTGTTTATTAAGTTGCTTGTTTTGTTGTAATGTTTGCTTACCAGTTTTTGAAAGATACACAAATTTTGAGCTTTTATTTTAATCCGAGTTTTAGCTAATGGAATTAACTATTTATGAATGATTTTTTATCATTTTATTAAAGCATTATAATTAATTAATAATTATCTACATAATTAATTAATTCTGTACTACAATTTGTAATCAATATTTAACAATATTTAACGTGGCAACAAAATTAATAATTTCGCTATGAAGATTTAATTAGTTCACCTAATTATGATTAAAACAATAGTTTCATTAATATAATATGGTCTTTTAATTTGCTTAGGTAACTCATAACGTCGTTTTTGGTAAGATAACTTTGATTTTCAACTACAAATTTACAAATAAGTGGATAGTAGTTATCTCTGGACAGTAGTCGCATCTGTAGACTCGTTTATTCCGAATTTATAGATATTTAACACTATACATATAAAAGCTGTTTATTAAAAATGCTTTTCTAGAGAGTTATAAATTTGTCAAACAAGTGTTTTATGCGTCTTCAATAAATTCATCTATCTACACTGGTCAAGATAAAAAGTTAATCAGTTTCGTAAGTTTTACTTTTTACATTAAAACATATTTTACTAAAATAATGTTATTTATTTTAATCTGTTTATCATCATTTTAATAGAAATATCTTTTTTTGACAAGATTTACGTAAGATATGCAAGATACGTAAGACTATACGCGACAAAAAATTTACATCAAATTTTTACCTTGTTTTAAAAATTGTGTAAAGCGTATTTTTTCTTTTGTTTTCATTAAGCACAATTACAATCTCAGTCATGCTGATACAAGATTTTTTTTGCCACTTGCCAAATTTTTGTCGTGAATTTTACTTCTAGCATATTTTTTTAACTTTAAACTATTAAATAAGTGTAACAACAATATAAAAAACAATTAAAGAATTGTTGGTTTTATGAATCATTTTTTTGTCTTACTGCTTTTCTGTCGTTTAACCAATTTATCCACCAGACGAAAATGAACCAAATTTATTATTTTTTCATTTACATTTTTACACTAAATGTTTTTTTGTTGTCGAAACACCAAAAAACGTCAAAGAAAAACTTTTTTAACTAAATTTTTTTGAACAACTACAAGTATTTTCTACAACAAGAACAAATTCTAACAAAAAATAAATAATAGAGCAAATATTTAGACAATAAAATTATAAAAAAAACAAAATGCGACAGAAAAATGTTTGAGTTCAAAATAATAAAAAAAAGTGAAAAATATTAGAAACAATATAAAAGTTAAAAGAACAAGTCAAACGGCATAAAAAAGAGGTAAATAAAAAACAAAAAACTTAATAAATAAACAAAAACCCAAAAAAAGCAAACAAAAAAAATTACAAAAAATTTAAAAAATGTTAAAAAAATTAAAAAAACAAAAGCGGCTTTTGCAAGAAAAAAATTAGCAAATAACGCAAACGACAGACCGTTAACAAAGTCAAACAAAAAATAAAACAACATGTTCAAAGCTTGACAATAAATTTTAGTTTATCGTCAAATAGTCTACCAAAATTAAAAAATGGTCAAACAGCAGTTCAAAAAATTTTGTCTCGTAAACAGAGCAAACGAAGTTAAAAAAAAGAAGTTTTAGAAGAGAGTTAATAAAAATAATTATGCCAAAATAAAACAAGAATTATCGGTTTAAATAAACCTTAATAAGAATTGTTCACATAAAATCCTGCACAAAGGTAGACGACGATTATACCTACAACCTACATCCACACTCAGTCAGTGTACGAAGTGTGAAAAACACGTTACAAAAAACGACCAATAGTCTGATCTCTAGAACAAAAAAATTTTTGATTGTTGTAGAGCATGTTAGTTCACTTCTCTACTTGGTTATGTTATAATTATTTAGGTTAAACACTAAAGTGTTTACAAGCCAGTCACCTGTGATCGATGAGAAACCATTTAATTAATTACATTTCAAAAATTTCGCTTGACGTTTTCCTTTAAGTTAAAGTTTAGTTATTATAGTAATATTCATACATGTTTAAAAAAATTACAGAAAAACCAAACACCAAGTAATTTATTGTGGTTTGGTGGGTTTGATATAAATTGTTTTAGTGTGGTTTGATGTAGACTAGTGTAGTTTAGTTTCTCCATGTGTTCTGTATTGTTTGATGTGATTTGGCTGACAATTATGTCAAAAGTGGTGTCCGTTTTTTCGCTCGCTACTGTACGAGTATGTGGTATCTAAAATCTAGCTGTCTAAAAGCTAAATAAAAAGTGTTCTAGACCAGCTTAAGTAAAGTTTGTAGAAAGTGTAAAAGATTTAAAAAAAAACTGTATAGAAAAAACAGTTATAAGAAAAGGTTAATAATAAAGGATTCTAGAAGATTTTAGAGTAGATTAACTTGTTCAAATTCAAAATAAGTGATTGAGATAAATAGTAAAAATTAAAAAAAAAATGTTTCTTAAAGAAAAGTGGTAGAGTTACCTGTCATAGTGTAATATTAGTTGTTAACCATTGTGGATATAAACCAGATAATTGAATTTAAAAAAATCGTTTTACTGTTTGACAAAATAAATATGTTAATGTAAAAAATAAATTACATGTTTGGTCATATAAAAAAATATAGAAAAATATTTTATTTGAATGAAAAAATATAAAATCAAGTTATTTTTTGCTGATCTAAAAAAGGTTAAAGTTTGCAAAGGCAGAGAGAAATTCTGCTAAAAGTGTTGGGCCACTTTCATAAAAACAATTTTGTTTAAAAGCTAAATCACTGAAATAAATTTGCTATTTCCAAAGCAATAAAAGTCTAACAAAAGCAATTTTTTGTAAAACGCTTTATCGAACTGAAAATTGTAAATATAAATTAAAATTTCGTTTTAGATGACTAGATATAAATTTAATTTTAAATTATTAGATAAGATCTAAAGTTATTAATATTGTTGTTGATTACTTGAAAAAAACGCAACTCTGGATAGACAAATAAACTTGGTGTAATTGAAAGATCGATCACAGCCTCGGAAGAAAGGTCGTGCTAGTGGTGTTCACTGTGTTTATCCCCGAAATTGTTTCCAGAAAAATATAAAAACAGTTTCCATTAGATAAGTGCAGCAACAACAACGAAAAAGCTCTCGTTTTTCATGTTGCCTCGACGCAAATTATTAAAAAAAAGCATAGGAAAAAGCACCGCCGCAGCCACATTTTAGACGGCTGAAATTTAACGTCTACATTTTAGAACGTGAAATATGTGCATTTCCGCACGGTGTACGCAATAAAATTTTAAAGCTCCATGTCGTGCTGTTATTGCATTAAAATTATTTATTCCGGGTGCTATTTTGTAACACTTATGTAATCGTATTTCCGGCCGATAAAGTCATGGCCGTAAACTTTACATAAACTGCTAGACCTCTTCAAAATGGAGCGCATCGCGCCAGGTCTTGAACGAATATCAAATATTCATGTCTCTCGTATAAGCACAATATGTGAAAACGTTTAAGGATCTGTGCAATGTTTTGTGAATAATCCGAAAAGACCTTTACTTGCCTGTTTTCATATTGCAAATTTCAGGTAATTGAACATTTCTCAGAAAGTAAACATTTGCACAAACACAGAAAACGACAAAATAAAAGTTAATTAAGGACATTGGTCATAAATTTATACTACATAAAGTTTACTTTAAGTTAGTCACAAATTTGACATAAAGAAGACTTTATATGATATAACTTTAATGTGACAAAAGTTTATTTTAGGTTTGATTTTTGTTATTGTACATTTCATAAATATATATAAATAAACTAATACTTTCTATCATTATCTATAAGCTATAGCTAAGCTTACCTTAAAATTTTTATGAGACTTTTATATTGAGTCTGTCAAAAAAAATTGTATTTTTATCACGATGGAATTTATTTCTGATAAAAATAATCCGAAAGTACCAAATAATATTTCAGCATCCTTGTTTCATGCATGTCATATAATGAGTTGAGAAAAAATGTGTGATATAACGTTTAGTAACGTTGTTGTATGGTAAAATTTACGTGGGATGAAATTATTACCAACAACCTTAATTTAAATCCATTTGGTTTTTATTCTGCAGGAAACAAATTTCCCGAAAAATGTCGCTTCAATGTTTTCCTGCAGCGACCGAGCTGAAATTATGATATAAACAATGTTGTGCTTTCCACCAAACCTGCAATTTTCCTTTAACATATTTTCTTTATCTTCAACTAATTACACGAAAATACCTATAATTAAGATAAGCTAATAACATTGCTGAAGCACGCCGGAAGGAAAAAAACAATAGAATTGCATAAAACGTGCAAGACTATAACTGCATAGCTTGCAATTAAAGCTCCTTGAGGTGTTTGAAACCAACAAGAAAATTTTAGTCGTGACGGCAGACCGCTATGCATAACTAAATGCAATGAAAGTAAATGTGATATAAAAAGTAATGTACCTTGGCTGTAGAGGATATGCTTATTGTTATTGTCAGAAATAAAAGTTTCCAGTACCGCAATTGCAAAGACCGTAAATTTACGCATTTTTATGTAAAGCTTTTAATTATACACATCCGCAGAAATGAAAGTGAATTACCAACAAAGTTTGTAAATAAAGATCGAGTTTGGAAGCTTCGGGAATTAAAGATAAATAGGTACAAGCAAATGATATAAAATGAGGAAATGTAAAGTCTCGGGAAGAATTTAATTTTAGATTTAAAATGTCTTAATTTAAGCTCTACGTATCTTGTTAACCGAAAATGTATATAAAGACAAATTTGCTATTGCTGATTGATAATTATCTTTTTCTTTCTGCTTGTAAATACAATAAAACTAATATTGTTTTTGTGCATTGCAAGTTTATGTCAATTATTCTTTAAAAGATTATTATTTATTTAAATGTTTTAAAAAATTTACTATTTATATATGATTAATATTATTCAGCTAAAATATAGCTACCTATATTAGGATACTTAAAACGTAATGTCAGTTTTAATTTTTAGTGAGATAAAAAAACCAAGGCAGGTACAACATTGTTATTTTACCTGTTTCTGTTGTCTTGGTAAAAGTTACATTTTATAAAATGACAAATCAACGTTCAAATCAAAACAAACTTGTCAATCTGTAAATTGAGAGTAAAAACTCTTTAAAATCTTTATTATTTATGGTACTGTAGTACGTTCGAGGGTACTTGTCAACTAACCTGTGAATCATATTGCTAGGATTAATATTTTTAGAGCACTTAGTAAATTACCGTTGAAATTCAGAGTTTCTGTTACAGTCGTATTAATAACGCTTTCTGTACAAATTTGTTAAAGTAGCACATTTAGTTTTTTTAAGGATCCGTTCAGAAACACTAAATTTCTAGTCGTATAAATCGTCCGGAAAGTGATCGTTTGCGTTTGTCACTATTTTGCACTATCCAGACATTGAAAGTAAAATCTAGGGATTTTCTGTTTTCGAAGCACAAATTAACAGAATTTATAATTGTTTATTGTTAATGAAATGATATTTTAAATTTAAAACCTAGTTATCATAATAATGCTATCAACCTTAAAAGAATAAATACTCTAGCGGCAAAAATTTTTACAATAAAAATGTTTTTTTTTTTTAATTTAGGCAACTTTTCGGTCTATAAACGGTATTTATGACACGACCAGAAACTTCTTCTCGAGTATTCGCACTTCGTGCAATCCGTGCTCATACAGGCAAAACGACAGTTTCTGGCCTTGTAATAAAAATAACTATTGTTCTACTTTTTAATTTTTTCTTAGTACTGAAAAAAATTTTTTTTTGTTTACTTGGAATTTTTCACTACTGAACTAGTTCCTAATTAAGAAACTAAACTTTTTAAAATTAATTGTTGCGTGAAATGCACTTAAGCAGGAAGCTTACGGTTGCTTTTAAGTAACTACTAGTTTAAAATGTGCAAAACTAAGTTAGAAAATATACCGAAACTTTGTTTTATTTAATTTACAAGTTAAATTTAGTTTTACATGATAATGAGCCAAATAGTTGCAAGGTACATTTTATTTACCTCTTTGTTTAACACTAATTAGATAAAGTAAGTTTTTTGACAAAGTATTCAAGAGCAATTTGTTTCTTGCAAAACTCCAATAAAACTATTCTGATAAATCACTGCTGAAGAACTTGATACAAGCTCGATCGAATTTATTTGAAATTTCCTCAAACATCTTTGAAACCAGTTGATTTGTACGTATAAATGTTGTATTTTTCATTTCAACTTTTTCAATTATTTTCGGTAGGAGTTTTGATATTTACAATAGAAATGTTTTATTTATGAAGCAAACATGGTGCGTAACCAAACAAACTTCAAAGAAAAATTAAAATTGTATAACTGCAAGGTAGAGAAAAAATAAACACTCTTGGCTTTTCCTTGAGAAAACCGCTCTTAAAGTCCTAATCCCTAACGCTGAACTATTCCAAAACTAAGTTTATGGACTCCAAAAACGGGAAAACTTGCACGAATTTCCACAATTAGGTTTAGCTGCAAACAACCTGAGTCGTCTGAAATTGAATTTTCGTTTTCAGAGATAAGTATTATTTATTCCTTATTATACACTGCGGTATCAGCCTAAAATGCGAAACACATTTACGCAGAGTAAATTGAATTCATATTTATGTATGTCGAGAAGTGGGTTTTAATGTGTTTTGTTTGCATTTTTGTAAGTAACGCCACAAAGCTATTTATTTTATTAGTCTCTCTCAGAATTTGAAAATCTAAAGTTAAGTCTGAATTATATCACCCCATATATCTACTCTCAGCAGGCGGAGCGGAGCGGCGACCACATCTGAAGTGTAAATATTCAACATAAAAATAAAACATATTTTTTTAATAATTAAATATTAGTTAAATATAACAACGTTAGCCTTATGCATCCTGTACTTTTTTTTTAAATTTTGATTATTATGATGTTTTGCGATATTTTTATAAGAATTTTTTTAAATTTAGGTGCAGGAAAAAATTAATAGTTAAACCATGTTTTGCACTCATATTTATGTTTAAACTGTTTTTTTTTCAGAGCACTGTTCAGAAACTGTTTTTTTTTGACAGACCTAGTTCTTGTGATTATTTAATTTTATGTTATATTTGTCGTACAAATTAAAATTGGTTCAAAATAGCTCTGCTAAAGCCAAATTTAATATTTTATGTGCGGCTACCGTTCATACAATCGACGATTAAAAGAGAAAAAAAAAAGAATAAACAAGAAGTTGCAAAACTTACGGAATAGAGAACAAGAAGCACTTATACCAATAAACAAGATAAAAACACCAAAAAGAACAACACACAAATTTGATTTCAGAATTAAAACCTCGTCAAAATCGATTTTATTATCGACAAATAATGTTTTTTCTAAAAAAAGCCATCAGAACTTTTTACAATTGTCTAAAATAGAAGTTAAGAATAAAAGCTTTATTAAAAGCAAAACAACTGAAGTAAAAACCTAAAAAATTTTTATTTTTAAAATTAGACTTATAGTCTCATACAATTCTTCACCACGCTATTTTTTAAAAAAATGTTTAAATTTAGTTATAAAACAATTTTGCGGTTGTATAAAAATAAAGAAGAAAGAATTAGAAACTCTCAACAATGTAGTTCAGAATAACCTTTTCTAAAAAAATAAAAATGAATAAAACAGTAGCCCATTTATTTAAGAAGAAGATGACTAAACACAACATAAATTATTTATTTTAATCAAGTAAATTACATAAAAAAAACTGCACAGTATTATATAGGTAGACATGAAATCTGGAAAAATTTAAAAAATTTTGTTATTATTAGTTATTATTAATTATTATTATTAAGTTATTATTGTTAATTTTGTCTTAGTATTATTATTAGTCTTCCTCAAAATTTGAAAATCTAGTAAAATCTGAATTATCTCGCCCCATATACTCCCGGTGCCCGTAAACCACCGATTTTATAGTTTAAAATAAAAACGTAATTATGTAAAATGAGAAGTCACTTCTGGAAGAAACAAATCAAAAAGAGTCATTTTCTTTATACGCAAGCCATAAAAACCAAGCAAATACAATCGTAACCATAATTTTTAACGACATTTTTCATTTCAAAAATAATTTGAAGCGAAATTATTCGACGAAACTCTTTTACCCTTTTCTCAAGGCTACGTCACGCACCCTGACTTGATTTAAGCCCATCAAAAGAAACCCGACAGTTCTTTGATGTTGGGGAAGGAAAGTTTGCATAAATATGAACTCGTAGTTGAATAAACTCTCCTCTTCTTCTTATATTGTAAAACTATTGAGTGCATTATACCTATCAAGAATTCAAAAGTTTTTTTCTAATTTCTCAGAGATCCGATAATTGACCAGAATACCAAAACTTTCTAAATCTCCAAATTTAATTCTTCTCGCAGCTCCCTGGACATCCATTATTGCCTGGGTTTTAACTAAATCACCTGTGAAAAATCGCTCTTGTTACTCCTCCAGATTGACTGAATGATTTGTTTTTCAAACAGAAATAAACACGTCTAGAATCGATTCCAAGTTTCTTGCTTAAAATCTAAAAAATTGATTTGCCGCATATAATTTGTAATTTTTTATGTAGTAAAAAATACAGAGGACGAGAAAAGCTTATTATAGATGTTCACACTTTTTTTTTATGATAGTTCTAGTTTTAATATTAAAATCAGATATAACAAGTATTCACTTAAAAAAGTTGTCAAGAGTGCTATGAGATTTTAATGAAAGAAAATGTAGCAAAAATTGGATGTCGAAACTAAATACACTGGAACTATAGAAAATATTATAAATAAATCATTTTAATTATTTTTAAGTGGATGTTTACAAGATTCCGAATTATTTTCATTGCGAATAGTACTGTAGTAATTTCCAGTTTCATTTTGTTCCTTTTTTTTTTCGCGTTCAGTTTTTGTTCGTTCTTTACATAATGTGACAATTCTGACATTTCTGACAATAATCACTGACAGTACGACAGTCGAGTTTATTTAATAAATACTTCAAAATGTTTTTGTTTTGTCATGGCATTCTTGACAACATTTTTAAGTAAACGCTCGTTACAAGTGCTTTTAAATTAACTTTACATATTTTTAATCGATTTTGAGGGCTATTCTGTAACGCATTTTGCCAAAAGTTAAAAATTAAAGGCCTCTTTATTTTTTTTAACCAAAGTTGTTATTTTCTAAAATATTATTTCAGTAGACTTCTATTAGATGATAACTTGTCCTGCATTGTTTATTTTAGCAAATTTTGTTAATTTCTTAAGAGAATTGCTAAAATAGAATTTTTAGCCTACCCGTTATTTTTAACAGAATGTTACAGAATAGGCCTCAATAGCTCTTGTTGAATAGATGCTAAATGAGGAGCAACTGATTAAAGTGTATTAACTTCTTTTATTAAAAATTTGTTTGTCACGGATTTTTAATTTTCTGTACATCTTGTGACCTACTATGCCAAAATATTGTGTACCTAACATCTTAATAAAAAGAAATGACAAAAATTGTTTAACGTTTCAAAACATAGTAAATCCAATAATTTTGCTATATCAAAACGTATTTACTTTGCCACTAGAACAAAGTGTGTTAAATCTATATATTTAGCGTTAGCAGTCTTTTCAAACGCAACAAATTATGTTGTTTGTGGGTACTACGCATTGTAAAAATTATTCCAAAATACATTTTATCAAACGAGGTAATTTTTGTGTGAATTTTGATTGCAATGTTGAAGAAGTTGTGTTGCGTGCTTTGACTGTGAATAATTTATTATAATTTTGTGCTTCTTGAGTAAATTTTTGCGAAAAGATGGAGGGATTGTTAGTAATTGGAAATCATTTTGAGGGGTCTAGAAAACGGGTACAAAGCGTGTTTATTTGTCATCCACTCTGTCTATAAACAGGCTTTTCAAAATGTATAACAACCAAACAAGTCAAGAGCTTAAAGTAAAAAAAAATTTTTTGAACAATCTTTTCTACCAAATTCAATATTGGATTTGGCACACCCGCAGTAGATGTGTGTAGTTACTGCAAAAGTCTGCGATAAAAGTAGAAACAGAACACAAAAAAAACAAGTATGACGAACAATTTTTAAAGCCATCACTTACGCGCTAAGAACTTCTACCTATACCTTACTAAAGACAGATTATTCGGACAGTATAAAACATCAGTGAAGCATACTATGCTCGTAGTCGTGTAGACAGACACAGTGTGCCATCTAACAAAGAGTACTGGAAGGTGCGAGAATTGGTATAATATGCTCGCCAAATAAATTTGTTGAATTTTTGTGTAGTTGATCTGAATAGTGATGATCACTATTTACAACAAAAAAATCATTATTCTACGTGGACCGAAATAGAGGCTGGGAAAGGTCTAGTAGAAATATTCTCTGCCTTATTATCATTTCTACAATCATACAATTTTCTGCAATCGAAAACCGAATTAAGACTATTTTGCGACGGGTGCGGAGGATAGAATAAAAATATGCATGTAATTTATAGTTTATGTTGGTGGATTTTTAACAAGGCTTCTTTACACATTGAGGAAGTTGTTGTGAACTATCCTGTAACAGGACATTCTTATATGCTCCCCAATCGTGTCTTTGGAATTGTAGAAAAAGAATTTAAAAAAATGAAAAGAAATTATCTTGCGACAAGAATATACTACAGTCTACTCAGATAGAGGAAAGGCGCATGAATTAGGAAAAGACTGGAAAATAGTGGATATAAAAAGTTTTTCAGATTCTATAAAAATGTTGGATGATATTAAAGACATTAAGAAAATTCACATAAAAAAGACAATGATAAGCAATTCAAAAACTAAAAATTGATGTAAAAATGGAAAAGTCTTATAATGTTTACACTAGAAAAGGTTGTAGTTCAATTATGAAAAAAGAGTTCAAAATTGACAATGTACCAGAACCTGAAATAATCGACTGTAATAAAGTACTAAATCAGGGGAAGGAAAACGATATAAACATGTTGCTCAGAAAACGTTTTGGTGAGAAGTAGAGAAACAATGAGATGCTAGAATATTATAAAAACATTCTAGATGATAACAATGAACAAGTTGTCACTGCTTTTGATCATGAACTCGAGGAAATGTGTGACTGTTTGGAAGAGGACGACGAAACAAATAATTAACAAGTAAAACGTTTTACCTATCCAACTGTATTACATTACATTACATCTCAAAATTTATAAACATTTGTTTAAGGCAAATTTGTTTTTTTTTTCATTTTTTTAACAAAGGTTATCACCTGTTAAATTTTTTAACATTACTTCAGACACACCTGTATATTATGTAATTGCTAAAATAATTTAAAATTTTAGATTTCCCTTGGGTTAAAATAAAACGTCAACAAACAAAAATTTAACTGAACGTATTGTGTCAAGATCAAAGAGATTCGATTTCGATGCTCTTAGGATTTAGTGTTAAAGTAAAAAAATGACAGTAATAAAATGCGCTAAGCGACTCGTTTTGGTTGCTGATGGTATCGGAAGTTCCGGTAAAAGACTTATCTCGATGGAAATACAGAAAAGCTCATCCTCGACAAAAAGCTTTGATCAAAATGAAATCACTACAGTTTAATTTTTTTATTTTTATATTTCAAAATTTAAAATCAGTCATTTATTTTGCAATAAATCACGCAAGGATTTGAAAAAGCTCCATCAAACCTCGAGAGATATTCGAACATGAAAAATTAATATCATGCATATTTTATTCGCCAACAAAATTTTATGTGGGAGTACACACTTAAAGATTTTCAGTTCTATTTTCAGCATTTATAAAACATTTTTCTGGTTATCAATAAACTTTTTACGAGTCGAAATATATGCAAGACAAATCTAGTACTAGTGCATGGAAACATTAGATTGCTATTCTTGCTGTAAAGAAATAATTTATAGATTTCCACAATGAGACAACAGAACACAAACGCAAACAAAGTGCGACGCCAGAAACAGCACCAGAGTGCAATTTAAGCAATTATTTGCTTTCCTTATAGCATCGTGAAGAATTGCTTAAACACCATCGTGAAATGAAACAACGTCATTAACACACCTCTGTAAGCATTCATGCATTATCATGGATAATTAAAGGTTCGTTGGAAAGTTACAGCGCTGTAAAAAGGTGCAAAAAGTGAGCTTTACGACGGTCTAATTGAACTTCCAAAAACTCTAACTCTTAACTAAGCTAGTAGCGAAAATTTTAAAAAGTAAAAATTGAGTCATGAAAAACAATATTTTTTTAGCTACTAGCTGACTGATCGAGTAATAACAGAAGCAGCAAATTAAAATTCACTTTTTGCATGTAGTCGCAAGAGAGTCAGTTACGCCGGAAAAATCAGACAAAAACCAGTAAACTCAAAATGGAAAATGCATTTATCTGGTCTCTGTGGTGATTACAAACCATTTCCATTCTTTTAAAACAAAGTCCGGACTATATCTGCATATGTAAATGTACAATCGCGGTACTTTTCCTCGGCTGGTATGATAACATGTCCCTAGGCACACTTTTAAATCCGCTATTCAAAATTTTTCCGTCATATCACGCTGACTTTTTATGACGAACCGGAATGATTCCTCCGCATGGCGGCAGCCTATTGTGACTGGTCCCGATCACCCTTAGGCTATCAGAATCATTCCAGGACCGACTTAATAGGAACACTTTCGACTCAAAGCCGTCATTGGCATGCATGGAAATATTGCGGTAAAATGTGGAGGTGATCGACTCAAAACTCACACAGTAACAAGATATTCGACAAAAAAATATTCTTCTTCATTAAAATAATTATAGTAAAATAACAGATTTCAACTTGGATTAAGCAATTTGTGTCAGTGAATTCACTTGTTAAATACTCCACGTTTCCTCAGTTATAGATTAAATAGGTAATTAAAAAAGTCAATAAATTAATTAAAACATTTATAAAAGGTTCGTTTAATACCATATAATTTAGAAAATGTGTCCCCTAGAAGCATATGACTTTTTTCGTTCTATATAATTTACATTAATAGAAAAAAAATTATTCAGCTTTCTAGAGGCTAAAATTTTTGATCATATCGTATATAATATTCACGACGAGAACAAATCTTTTCAATACCGAGAAAAATTTTTTTAATGATTTCTACAAGCCCCACTATTGAATACTATTGAATAAGTTTACTATAACTACTTTTGATATTAAAAGGGTCAAAGATTAAAAATTGCTTCTAATATTATTGAAATTTCAAGTGAAAAGTTAGAATACATTATTTATTGCATTATATGTATAGCGCAATTAATGTGAACGATGCCGGAAACTAAAACTTATAAAGAAATTGTTACATTAATGGAAAACAATTTTCACCCCACTTTTCTTGAGATAGCTGAAGTTTTTCGATTTCAAAGTAGAGAATAAAATGAGGATAAAACTACTTTAAAAAATTTATTATGCTTACAAAAATTATCAGCAAAATTAAATCAAGATTGCAAAAAGCCAATCATAAAACGTCCTACATTTAAAATTAATTCATTTTTGTAATGAGTAACTAAAGTTTAGTAACTGTTGTGTTACTAAGTTAGGTTAGTTTGCCTGACATTGTTTTGACTACGGTTTTGACAAATAAAATTAGTTTATTTGTCAGATTTTATTCTTGATCGAATTAGTGCAACTTATGATGAAAATTTTGGATTTTGTTGTATGTGGATAAATTACTCAAAATTCTTTCGCTTAATTAAAAAGAGCTCATGAAATAAATTTAATGAAATTGTACTGAAGAGAGAAAAATTTTATATGAAAGCAACAAACACGAGATATAAAAGCACATTTGTCATCATTGTCTACTATACTGTATCTTAAAACTAGTCCTTGTCACTGTCACTGCTTGTATTTTTTAAGTCCAAATTTTCTGCCAAATTTATAATAATGGGCGGTATATCTTTAATGCTAAAATTTCTCATTAATTTTGCCCAATCTTCTGATATGATTTTTTCACAGTGCTTAATATTGTTTTGCCAAATCTGGTGTTTACATTTTTGTAGTCTTTACGCCATAATTTTAAAACTTTGTCAATATTTTTAGCCAAATCTATAGGATTGTATTGGCAGTGGTATGGAGGCAACTTAAGAACGTCATGACCATGTACTTTAAAAACTTCATCAAAAAGTATTATTTATTTCTTAGACCAAAAGTTTTGATTTGGGAAAACAACTGCGTTTTATTCATATGTGGGTTAAATTGTATGTTATGTTAAACTAGAGAACCTGTATATTAGTTTGATAAAAATTATTATATTGGTACTCAATGCTGAACCAGCCAATTTTGCATCTCATCTTTTTTTTATTGGCAGTGGTGGTTTATCAACAAGTATCGAATGGTAGGGTGCATTATCCATAACCATCACGCATTTACCTTAAATTTTAGCAAGTGCAGGAATTAGCTGATTCAATGTCTAAGTCTTAAAAAGTTGTCCATTTATGGTTTTATGATAGTCTAAGTCATTGTTATTAGAATCTAAAAACAAACTACATCCATCTAAAAAACAAAATTTCGATCCTACATGTAAAATCCTATAGCGTTTTCCTGGTTGTTTAATAATAGATAATAAAGGTTTGTTCTCACATTTATTTGTCCGTTGTCTAACAGCAGTTCTGTTTCTATAAATCCAGGTTTAGCCCAAATAAATAGAAGTTACGTCTTGTTCTTTGTGTTGCAGAAATTTTCTTAAAAACTTGATTTTAAGGGAGTAAAATTAGCTTTTGTTCACAAAGCAGTTTGCAGTTATTAACAATTTTGTATTTATAGTCCACAGATATTAAAATTTTGTAGAGAGTTGTTCGTTCGCCAATAAATTCCAAATCGTTTTTTGCATAAATAAGTAGATCGTCTAGCGTAAAATGTTTTTTTCTTTCTCATAATCTCAAATTTTTTTGCAAGTTTTTCTTAAAAATGAAATCATAATGTTTTTTTTGTTATTACCTCACCCCTCAACTGTTGGTTTTACGTTTTTTAACCCTTACTTACCTAAAAAATATCTGCGACATAAGCTATAATTTTAGATTTAGTATTCTTTTCGCCAGCGATTTCTTTAATTTTTGTTACAGCTTTATATACAGGCTGTCCCAACAGTCCGAAAAAGCTCTATAACTTGTTTATTTAAAGAGATATTAATTTTTCTTTTTTTTTTAAATTGTTGCTAATACCTAATATCCTACATTAACTAAATTTTAAAAAACTTTTCTGTTTTAGACAATAAAAATCAAGAGGGTTTCTGTCATTGTTTCTTATAAGTCCCAAAATAAATTTTACTCGTCAAGAACTCATTAACATGGTGTAATTATAAATATTTAAGATAGCAACATAGAATTTTACACTAGATTATAGAAACCTTATATTGGTAGAAAGCTTGTCAAAAAATCTTTTGATTGGTACAATAATAAATAGAAAGTGCTATTTGGAAAAAATGAGTTTTTGACATTTTTATTTTATCATGTTTAAAAAATTGCAGTAGACACATGCCACTGAGCAGGTTGTTGAGTAAACACCTTAAAGATGCGGCAAACATTTAGAAATTAAACTGCGTTACTAACTTTAACTTGTGTTCAAACATTTAGAAGGTACGAAGTTTTAGACAGACCCCTGCATTTCAAAAATTGTAGTAAAAAAGCGCCACGAATCAAAATTGGTAACAGATAAATAAAAACAACTTTTAGAAAAGTTATTTGTAATTTAGCATAGAATCTAAAAATAAAATCAAACTAAGTAGATTTTATAAAAAAAAATAACTTTAGTGTTTTTTTAATATTGGGACACTTTGTATATAAACCACAATACTTTTAAAATGTGCAGCAGAAACAAAACTATAACAAAACAAAAGAATAAGTTAGTATCTCCTAACATAAATAAGTTATAAAGCTTTTTCGGATCGTTAGAATAGCCTGTATATATTGCTTTGTAGTTCTGGTTAGCGTCGATCTTCCTATTTTAGAATAATGCATTCATTTTGAAAAATTGGAAGTTTTAATGACACTGACACTTTATTATTGTCAACCAAACAAATTTGGACCACGTGAGAATAAAACCCAACAACCAAAAAATCCCATTTAGTTAGCCATTACAAAAATGAATGAAAAATACTAATAAAACAAAGACACAAGAAATGTTTTGTGAAATGTGTTTTATTGTTCTTTGGCAAACAGACTGACAATACTAAACATTAATCGCTTTGATCAAATTATTATTTTTTTTTTAAATGCATGATTATAACAGCTATGATAATTTAAAATTATCAGTTAAAATACCACAAGTAGTCAAAGTTACGTTAAAGTTACCATGAGTGCGAAGCGAATGACCGTAAGTGATACTACCGGAAAAATGTTCTACTCAACTTTGACTCGAGTTGTATTTGGAAGACTATTTAATAAACCAAATATGTATTAAAAATACAGATCCTCAAAATTGAGTTACACATGATTTCCATCGCAAACAGCAAACAAATTTTTGTTACTACCTCAAATGTTTGACGAAAAGTGTGTGTTATTCATTTGTTAAAAATATTCACCATTTTCACTAGTGGTTATCTCAGTTGAATACACCACGAGTGGTTATCTCATTAAAATTCGTTGTGATTGGTTGTTAACCAAACAATATTTTATTTGTATTGGTTCAATTTTCAAAAATCACAAGTGAGTTGAATAGTCAATAATATATTACATGGTATAACAAAAAAAAATCTCTGCCATATCTAAAGTTTGGTCATCTAAAATTAGAACAAAGATTAACTTCATCAAATCTACTCAAAATAAAGTTATACATCATTGTAACAATTTGAATACAATAAAAATAAACTGTTTTAAACAAGGCACTAAAAAGCTACAAAAAATATTTTTTTCTAAATAGTGGAAAGTTGAAACAATTGCAAAAAGAATTAGATTTCAATATTAGACTTAATTGTCGATAGTGAAAAGACACAAAGACTAAATTAGAAACTTTTTTATAACTACACCACTTAACAATTTTTTTAATTCTTGCAATTTAAAATATCTATGTATGTATGTATGTTTTGCGATAGAGAGGAAAAGCATTATATACTTTACGTTTCCTTAGTTATAGATAATATTCTTCTGCCTCAAAATAATTAAAATAAAAGAGCGGATCGCCACTTAGATTAAGCAATTTGTGCTAGTGTATTCACTAATTAACCCTTTTACTTGAGCGTCCCGGAAACAATTGACCTCGCTGACGGGTATCCCTTTATTATTTACATTCAGGTCGTAATAAACTTTTGTATTGTCCCAATTATTCCCATAATATTAATTACGGATACGGACCCCAAGTCACGTGATTAAACTGGCCGTCGCACACTCCGATTAGGTTATTTGAACCTGGAGGAATCTGATAATGAGGGTATTCCAGTAGAGGTGGTAGTAGAGCCCGGTTAAGTCGTCTGAAACTCCCGTAGGCCTTGCCAGGGTGGTCCTGGTGGCTCGCCTGATATCCACTCTAATTAATAGCCATTAATCATACCGTCGCCTACGGCTTGCGTTTTTGGGACTCGGAATCTCTCTACTATTATCAAATGCTATCTTCCTGCCGTTAATTACGACTTGTTAATTTATGACAGGTAACTAATGTGATTTCAAAGACACTAATTTTGCCATTTGAGAGCTTTTTAACACAAGAAATTTATTTTAGGTTCGAGATTTTCCTACCCGCAAGTACACGGAAATAAATGGATGTAGTTTCCAAGAGCGCTTAGTTGATAATATTCCCTCATCAATAAACTGCTGTGTGAGCTTTTCCTTGAGCTTTGTAACAATATGTGCAGTGTTTAAACTTAGCCAAGTCGATAACTTAATAACATTAAAATAAATATTCGCTTTTGAGCACATTACTCGATGTATTGCTGGTGCTGGATTAAAGCCTCAACAATAATAACTTTGATACAAACAAATTAGTTACCATTATTTACAGAATTACCAACTTTATTCGCATATTCAGCACATGGAGGGTCGCATCATAAATTATTAATCCAGAATAAACAAAATGTAATTAGAACGAATTTCTGCATTAATGACTCATTTATATTCGTTTCATTGCGATAAACACAGTTTCATTAATGTGGAAAAATTTGTATCAAAATGTGACAAAAAAATACAAAATCTAGATTTTTGAAATAACTAATTGAGTTTTTGTTGCAGGGTGATGACACTTTAGCCAATTTGCTAAAGGTAGGCCTTTTATTTACTGAAAAGTCTAAACTTTGTTGAAGAGTAGGGTTTGTCATAATTATGGTTTAAGTTTGTCAGATTTTCAATTAAATTTTGTTGAATATGGTGTAGAATTTATGTGGTAATAATGTATTAGAGAGAGTGAAACAAGTGTAAATAGAGCAAACGCGGTGTGTTCAGTTCATTAGTTAAATTGTAAATTGTGACAATATTATTCAGATTGCTTGAATATTTATGAAGTTGCATAGTAATCAAAATGTGCAAACCAGTTAATTAATGAAGGATCTACTAATTGAATTAATCCTTTGAAGTTCGCCGTTAGTTGTAGCCCCACCTCCTATTAGCCTCTGTTGTTTCAGATAGGTTTAATATGCTGGTTGCAAATAGTGCAAGTGGAGGCATTATTGAAACGTCCTAACCGCGTATGTACATCAAAAGTTTGCTTAACATTACCGCACGAGCCTGAGATCACACTCCGGAATAATTTCAGTGAAAACTCGTACGTTGTACCCTTTGTGACATCACTTTAGCTGCGAACATTTTGTAAACAAGCTCAAAAATAGCTGTAAAAGAGCACTGAATGGAGCTCATAAAACTTTAAAACAAGTAATTTAAAATCGCTAAAGCCTTTTAACCGAAAACAATGACACTGTTTCCCGTTTACTCTATAGGTACTATCACTCGAATATCTTTTAGAAAACTAAACAATAGAGTAGAGGGAAGAGGTCGTGTCATCTCAACAACTTAAACATGAACTAAATATCGCTTGAGAAAATTCACTCAAGGTACACAATAAGTATCAATTTAGCTTCCACTCAATTAAACTTAACCCCTCTGTCTTGTGCGCTAGAATATGCCACTAAGCCTTCCGCACCAGCCTAATTTCCCTTCTGAACTAACAACCGCTTTTTCTCCAACTCGTGAGATTTACATACGCAACATATCTCAAAATCTCACATGATCCGACCTCTTTATGCGGATATTCAACCAAACTATTTCATCTTGACGACGTCTTTATGTTCATGTCAAGATACACATATCCCAATTTCACCAACTTGCCCGTTTTTATTACACTGATCTGGAGTCGTCGCTGTTTATAAAGAGTCTTTAAACAGCAAACTCGGATTTTCGCCTGCATTCAAACGCCTCCTTCAAGGTTATATGCTCTTCTTTGTATGATAATCTTGCAAAAAACTTACTCAAATTCGCCCACAGTCCCACACCAAAGAAAAGATACACAATCTGACAAACTGTCGGGCTGGAAGTGGGCGTCAGATGGTTTTAAAATAAATGTAAAGCAAAAAATTTTAAAAAAAGTTGAAACATTTTAAAAATAACCGCAACCCTTTTAACAAATATTTAACACAGCTTTTACTAAAATTATAATACTTTTTGCAAATTTACCAAAACACTCAGAAATACCCGGGTTTTTTCCGTAAAGATGTAAATAACTTATGTAGATTCGAAATATTTTCACAACTCTCCACATTACTTTAAAATTAATTTAGAATCTTAACATAAACTATAAATTAGCTTATTAATAAAATGTATTTATACAAACTGACTCATGTTTTATTTGTTACATTTATTATTTTTAAAACAACTGCTTATATATTTTGTACTATAATTTTTTTAAATATTTTAATTTAGACAATAATTAGATTGTGGAATCATTGTTAGTTTTTTCTTCTGTAACATTCTTGAGAAGTTAGTGATCATCATTTTGTTTTTATTGGCTAGTGTATAATGAAAGCGTTTAGCCCCGTCTCTGGCTGTCAGACTTGATTTAAAAAGTTGAGAACTATGCATAATAGTTAGTCTGGATCTGTTGAATTTTATCTAAAAGATTGCTCTTTTTAAATGAAATTTTCCAGAAGGCAAATTACGAAGAGGAAAGAGCAAGAACTTCACGAGTGCTAAATGAATAAAATCGCAATAAAAAACTGGAACCTCTAATTTTCCGACACGAAAAACCGTTCAGACGTTTTCAAGTTAGAAAAGTCGAGCTTTACGAAAGCCAAATACAATGAAAAATTCATATTTGACTCGCACTAACTAGGGTCGTCATTTGCATTTTTATTATGTTGGCTCTTGCCGACCTTCTCGTTTGTTTTCTCTTGTCTTTTGTGTGTTTACCAAACGCTCTGCCATTCTAAATGTTTATTGCAAAGCTTTAATCTAAAAATAATTATTTCTTTTGATTGTTGTGGGGAGAAGAGGATGAGCCAAAAACTGGATATGAGAGGCTTTGATCCACATTTTGCTCAATTAACGACGGCGTAGAAGCAAATTGGTTCGTGATAATAGTGTGTGGATGGAGTATGATCAAAGAAAATTGATTAAAGTCAAGCAACTTTGAATGTTCGAAACGTGTTTATGGCTTGCTTTATAAATAACTTGAGTTTTCTGTTTAAAAAAATGTCGGGAGTGGCGAAAACATATCGGGTTTTTGTCATGAGTCTTAACTTAATACATCCTGAGGAATATAATAAATTATGTAAGACAGGTAGTTAGAAGACTTCCAAGTTTCCAATCAACTCGTGGGAAAGCCGCCATGAATAATTCGCTTTACTTGACTTGGTTTACTGTAAAATTTCTCTAGGGCGATAATGGCATAATGAGACAGAGTAATGATATTATACATGCGCGTTCTGCTAACGATGCAACTCCTAAAACTCTATTTATATCACTTTTAATTTAATTTAATTAATTTCAACAAAGTCAGAGCGTTGGAGCCGCACCTAAATCAGGAAATGCTTTCACGATGAAGTTCCTCACTTTAAAGGAACCAAAGGGTTCCATGCAGGTTATCTAATTTATTCTCTCCGACCGCCTTAAATACACAAATAGATTCGTCCTTTTTAATTAAATTACTCAAGGTTTCTTTTTTTTGCCTTGCTTTTTTTTCAAGAAGGATAATATCCGAAGTATCATAAACTGGTTGTCCATTTGTTAGGGGAAACTTGTGCACGTGGTGGCGGCTTGGGGCAGCTACTGTGACCACACTCGGCAACATGTGTTGAGTTTTCACTCATGAACATTAAGAATGTGGCATTTAATGCAACACTTGCCACTTGCAATTTGCGTGCCCATAAATTCGACGAATTGCAAGGAAATGGGCTGTGAAATCTTGGATTAATTGCCCAGAAGTTGGGATTCTAATAACCGTAAACTGTCGAAGTGAGTGCATAAAGATGCAATGCATGCCAAGTGCAGCAGGCCCGGAACAAGCGCCAAGTGTTAAAGCACTTAACGAATTTTTTAAACAAAATTATTTACATCTTCTTCTTCATCGCACAATATATTTAATTAAAAAAGTTTAGAAAAAAATTTATTAATGCATATTTTCTGAAAAATCCTTGTAAAAATGGGTGTTTTTAACAATATACGCATGCGTACAATTGTCAAATAAATAAAAAATAAAAGTTTCAAGAGTCATTACAAAACGTAGTGTAATTTGATAAAGTAATTTTATCAAATTAATTTAATAAAATTTAAATGTAAAATACCACCGTCTTATCCCAAACTAAGCTAAAATTTCAAAATGCTGTCTAAATTTATTTGGAAGATAGGCAACTAAATATCCTATTTACTTGTCCAGTGACGGATAGATGGCACTATATGCTTTAAGTTTTTTTTTAATTAACTAAGGTACGATCAAAAGAAAAGTTTTGTGATCAACTTGTTTGTTAATTTGCAATTACTAATTTCTACTTTAATAAACGCACTCGCTTCGCTCATGCGTTAAAACGTCTTAAATATTAATCGCTTTTATTAACCAACTTTTTAGTTAAATAACTATTAATAATTTACATCTCTTATTTTGATGATGTTTTAGCCATTAGGTAGGTATGTGTTACCCAAGCACCAGCACAGTTTGACAAGCTTACACCCCAAAGCCACTATACTTGATGCGTATGTGTAAAGAGTACCTACATGTCAGAATAAAACACAAAATACTCGTAACCTCATATATTTAAAAATAAAATAATACACTGTGTACAGAAAGTTAGACATATTAAGCAAATTCATATTAAATTGAAAAAAACTTTGTAAATAACACAGCAAAATATTTTATTTACTAATTTTAAAATATAATTTGATGTTTTTATAAAAATAAATTAAAAATTAAGTCCATAAATGAAAAAATTTAAAAAAATTCTGGTGCATAAAAGAAAAAAAATTCTTAATGTCATTAGAGAGTATTTTGACCTCTAACACGTAAAACTTTTTGAATTCTATGGAGTATACTCCTTGTGAGAGTATAAAATTGTTCCTGTGAAATTTGCAACCACAGAATATGTAAAAACTGCGCACGTTCTCTCACGTTTTCAAGTTGAGGTCTATACGAATGTATAGTAATGCTCTTCCAAAAAAGTCCCATACATACTCTATTGGATTTAAATCCGGTGAACATAGAAGAGGAGCAATTTGTTCAATTTCATGGAAATCAAGTGCATTTAACACTTCCGCAGTACGGTGAGGCCGACAATTATCGTCAATAAAACAAAATTTTCACCAGTAGCGGCTTGAAAATTGACAACAATGTTGTTTATAATGTCAGTCGCGTATACAAGTCAGTGCAACCCACAACACAAATTTCTCCTCATACCATAATTGACCCCTCTTGAAATAGAACGGTCCTTAAAATAAATTGTTACTGATACCATTCACTAGTCATTCTCCATACTCGAACACGTCTACTGTCACTTCTAAGGCCATATCTGGATTTGTCAGCAAACAAAACCAAGTTCCATTTTAGATCCCAATTTTAATATTGGGTGGCCCATCTCGCACCTGCTGCATGGTCTTGGTTTGATAATTGAGGACCTCGATATAGTAGAGGACTTTTTAACCCAAATTCCCGAAATTAATTTTAAATGGTTTAGACACTTAATCTTGGTTCATTTGCTGCATAAAGAGTATTTTTTGCTGCTAATGCATAAATTGCTGAGTTTCTTCTTACCACTACGCGTATATAACGGTTTTTCTCGGATTGTAGACCAAAATCTTCTTCTTTTGGGTCTTTGTCAAACAGATTCTGTCTCAAGGTATCGATTCCATAACCGACTTACAATACTTCGACTCACTCCAAGGGTGTGAGCAACATCCGCTTGAGTGCGGCCAACTTGCAACATCCCAACAGCTCTGTTGCCTTCAGCTTCAGATAAAATTTTCGTTTTTTTATGTTTTGCTCAAATCACTCAAGTCACCAAATAAATATAAGACGACGACAAAAGTGAAACTGATTCAAGCATCTAAACTTTAAATTTAAAAACTTATTGTAAATAAGATGCGTAGCATCAAGGGCAATAATAAAAGGAAGGCTATAATAGTTTTTTTTTTACCATATACATTATATATTACTTTTTTGACTACTAGCACATTTTTTTTAAAAATCAGGTGTAAATGTAATCTCACTTATCGACAGCATAACTAAAGCAAGAGTACTGTATCATAATTCTAAAAGTTTCAAATCTCAATTTATATGCAAATAATTTTGAAAGAGTGTTGTAAACTTGAAATATTTTCAATTTTATACTACTAATACCACATTTCAATGCTTAACACAGAAATAATACAATTTTAATTATCAGCTTTCTAGCTGTTAGAATATTTTATCGAATACTCAAAGCAGACAGCGCTTTACACTCTCAATTAGAACAAATTACTTATATGACTATTACAGTCATTTTTGAATATCACTTAACTTTTTACTTTTTTGTTTTGACATATTCGAGTTGTGAAGCGTCGTTTCAGCGTATTGGTTTCAAGATTACAAGTACCAAATAATTTGTTTCTTAGGCATTACTACTATTATCTAACGTAGGACATTATTATTACCGTCAACACTAATATCTGTCTTCGATAAAAATTGTGAATACATATATTCGTATCGGGCAACATCGTTAAATATAATAACTGCAATGCAGTTTACATCAGTCAGACAGAACGAAGGATTGAAACCAAGATTTGTGAACATGTATGAACAATAGAAAAGTACAAAAATGTAGATATAACAAACATTTCATCTGCATTTGCTTTTCATATTCTTTTTTCCGGTAATTTTTTTTCTTCTATTGATAATTCTAAAATTCTTCACATCTTAAATTTTTTAGAAGCTTTAGAAATTTTCATTCAGTTTACAAGCCTTTTCTAAAAAACTTTAAATGATTTAATAAATTTTGACTTTAATATTTTATCTTGATTAATTTATTCTTTATAAGTTAATTGAACGTTCGTTTGTGGTCTTGTCTTATTAGTATTTATACTTTTTAAATTATTTTTAAATGAAATGTTAAATTAATGTCAAATATTTAACACACTTTTATAGACAACTAAAATGTATCTCTTTTTTGTGAATTTTTCAGTAGCAACGATTTGTTTATTTATAATTTACAGATTTTGACAAAAGTTTGGAACGTTATTTAAAATATTTTTTAATTTTATGTATACTATTTCTTCTAAATGATATTTGAAGTACAGTTTTAAAGTGTTAGGTTTTAGGTTTTAAACACACTTTTTTGCTAATTTATTAAAGCATTTTTAAGGTACTGGAATATAACTTAACAATTCGTTTAACTAAAATTACAATTTTTTTTAAATAAATCACACAGAAGAGCATAGAATTGATAGTAAATATAATTTAGAACCTTATCTGTATGCCGGTATTCTAATAATTTGTAAAAAGCATTTTCGGCTTTGTTTTTTTTTTACCACCAAGGACTTGGAACAAAAATTGAGTTTTTTGAATAATACTCATTCTAAATAATTTGCATTTATGCCGGATTCAAAAAGGCCGCAGTTTAAAGACAAATTGTCGAAGTTAAAATGCATTACCTGTCAGTGTTGTTATAACCATCTTATAGGTATTTATTATTACTTTATTCTAAGCAACAACAATACTATACTTAAATTATTAAATTAAATTATACAGGGTGATTTTTTTATTTGCTCACGCCTGAGACTTCAAAAATAATTTCTTACATTTAATTTTCAAAATTAAGGTTTAGAGGGTTGTGAATTAATGTCGACATTGTTGACAATATCTTTGACAGTGTTTCCAGAGTCAGTTAGTTTGCATCATTTGTAGTTTTTCTAAAGTTGCTTATAGTTTGTATAACGTGTTGCCTATGTTCGAAAAAATCACTTGTATACTTATTATAACTTAAACAATTATTTTACTGTTTATGCAAGGTACGACAAGCAAAAAATTCTGCAAATATGTATTAAAAATAAAATTTTTACTTTAGAATGTTATTAGACACAGAAAAAAAAATCGTTTGTAAATTAATAAAATGACTAATAAAAAAATTCAAAAATTATCGCTCATGCAGTGCTCTAGAACGTGCATTTTCGCAAAGTTTCCGGTCGAGTTAGGAAGAAAGCTGATCGATTCTTTATCGACTAAGGTCCGAGCGGCCATCCTTAATGGCCTAGACGTGACATTGGTTGAAAATTGCAGAATGCAAACTTAACGATATCCAAAAAAGCCAAATCACGCTAAAGCAGTCTCGAGTTGAGAAAATAATGTATGATTCGAAGGCAGTCGGTGTTGGGGTGGTTGCGTCGTGTGACCTTTACTATTTGTGACCTAGGTCGTTAGGTCCCAATTCTCAATGTAGTGGAAGTAAACGCGGCCTGAAGGAAACAGAACGAGAAGATACCGAGTTGAACCTTTTAATATTATTTGTCACCGACTTAGTGAGCGAGAAAAAGCCAATTAATTTATAACGAATCGTCTTTGCGGAACACAAATCCTTGATTTAGCACCGTCGATGCTTTGATAAAGCCTTAATTATTTGGCGAACACCAAAGTTTTTTTCCGGTGATTTTCTCTTTAGTATTCCATGATAAAAATAGAGTGAATCCCGCGAGGATATCTTTGAAAAAACTGAAAAATACGATGGAACAGGCGAGAAAATTATAGGAGGTGTGTAGTTGGAAACGTGATTCTGATCCCGGTCGACTTTAAACTATAAAAGTGGATCCAGTAACGGGGCGGTAAATAGTAGAACAGTTTCAACCCCCGAGACCCGAGCTGAATCCTGAAACACTGCCGACGCTTCGGGACACTAACTGGCCATCCCGACTTACTTACTTTTATGCTGCTCCGGTTTAATGAAAATATTATAGCTCCGGAGCATGACTTCATAAACAGCCACCGGATTCGAACAGAAAATACTTTCCGGAACTGAAATCATTTCAGATCTGGACCGGTTCGCTCAGACGGTGCTCGTCAATAAAACCTCGGATACAACTTTGTTTCAATTTATTTTAGTCGGGAGCTCGAACGCTAAACGAATACCTACTTTGGTGAATCTTGGACGGAAAATAAAGTCTTTTGTTAACTCTTTAAGTGATCTCAAACGAAAAGGTCAAACAAACTTAATTTAAAAATTAAGCAGAAAACGGAAAATTACAAATCTGCTGTTCCGAACTCTTTAGTATTGAAGGCGACATGCTTCAACAATAATTTAATTTATTTTTTATAGTGGTTTACCGGAAATTCGTAGCGTTGCGTTGTAGAGGTACTATTTTAGAGTAAGTTAAAATATGTAAAGCAGTTTTTTAAATTATAATTATTATTAGTATATTATATACATATTATATTATAAGTATCCACCTTTAAACTTTGTTTAATACAACATTGTATGAACATTATTTTGCACTTTTCGAACTTCAATTGTAAATCAATTGCTGGTTATTTTTTCCCAAGCAATTAAATAATATTTTAACTATGCCGTTTTCACAACAACAAAATAATATTTTAATCTTGTTGCCGTTTCATTTTGATCAAAATTGATAAAATGACTCTTACAGTCAGATTTCCTACAACGTCCTAATTTTAGAATGGCCTAATTTTGAGACAATGTGTATAGTGTAAGAATTAAATTACATAAATAAGAGATTTTGACAAGATACATGTTATAAAAAATTAATTGCTGTTTATCAGTACAAAAGTAATGTATTTATTATGGTAATAAATATGTAAGTGAGATATATTTTCGATAATTGAAAATAAAAAATATTATATTTTTTTCTTTAAATCAATCAAAAAGTACTGAACTAAAAGTAACATTTTATTCTATTTTTAATACTAATTTTTATTGTTTAATGTTTTGATTTGTATTTGATAAAATTTGGCGAACTTTAGTTTTAGAAAGCACTTTGTCATTGCATTGTAGTATTAGAATTTTGATTAAGCTTATGCGTTTGACATTGATTTTTATTGTTATTATTTATAGAAAAAATATTACTATTATTATTGAGTGTATTTAAATATTTTTAAAAAACATCTTATGAAACATAAAATTTCTTACTTTTGTTAATACATTCTTTTAAATAATTGTATACTTTTGATAATTTATTGTATTATAAGTATAAAGAAATAATTGTGTTATTATTATTTATTAATTTATTTTGTAAGAAAACTTAGCATTTTAGTTATAAATTGATATTTGATGAGATTTCCGAAATGACAAAATTATGCAATATAAATACTAGAATTTTTAAACAATAAATAATATAACGTAAATTTAATTTTAGTTTATTAAATACTTAAATTTTAAAAATTGACTATTTAAAATTTAACCTACTTTTTGGATATCTAATATTAGAATATAAATTTACTTGAGTACCAAACATTTTGTAGGTTTGGCGAAAATAAACGATGACGAAAAAACGGGCCGTTCCATACATTTGGTCCACCCTGTATATCAAAGTTGGCTTCTAGTAAGTTTTCATGTACTCTAGCTAATTCCAGATACGAATCGAACATTCCATGAGTCTTAGCTTAAAGCATATCTAGAATTCTTTAGAAAAATCCGTTTCACTACAATTTTCCGACAAATAAATGAAGATTATAATATGTTTACAATTTTGAATGTTTTTTTCTTTAGATTAGATACGCGTTTTAATTTTAAACATGGTTTTACGAATCTTAAGACAGGTCTGAATATTGTTACTACTTTTACCAGAGCCGTCTTGATCTTGAATTTTAAGCAAATTTATCTCGTCTAGTCAAGACAAGAGGCGTTTTAACAAGACTGCATCTCTAATTCTGGCAAGCCCTATGCATTTCCTTCAGTCCGGCACTGCAAATCTGCTTACAAAATGTGATTTTTATGGTGGCAATTATTTTTCGCATTATTGAATTTACGTGCTTTGTGTTTGCATTCCGTGTAGGAAAGCATTTATCTGCATAAAATCAATTTTAATTTGCTTTAAACCAACAGCCGTAATTTTTAAATAGTCCATAAAGCGTACGTGTTAAATTGGTCCATAACTAGGTAATTTAAAACTTACGCTCCGGAAATTATAAAGCAGAATATAAAATAATGTAATTTCATATTTATATTTAATTCTCTTGTTAAAGTAGGCGATTGTAAAGGTATTTTTCTAGGAAATTTGTTTGAGAAGAGTTTTATTAGGTAGTTTTAATTTAGCGAGTCCTTAGCAAAGGCGGGAAAAAGTGTGTAAAGAGTAGCTGCTGACATTTTGACCTACTTCTTTTCCCAACACAACAAAGACCCGTGTGCTACCATTTTCATTACAATTTATATGCCCAACACAATAGCAAAGTTTGCTATTTTATTCAACATTGTACCATCCAGGGATCGTGAAATATTATATAAATCGTCTCGTTGTCCCTTCTGATGTATTTCTTTAATGTTTCATCGTCGACTTCCCCAACCCTTTCAGACGGCGAATTAAACCAACGACTGTCATCAGGGACTGTGGGGTCACGGCCGGATCAAACTCTTTTCCAGATGGACCAACAAACGCCGTAAATTCTGAAAGACTTTTCTTGTAGACGCCATTCTTGGCGCGGAAATTTATTACGGACCCTATCTATGAAATTCAGAAGATGTTTGCCAAAGCGCAGTCAAGAGAAAGGGTTAATTTTGACAAACTGACCGGAAAAGATACAACTAGGTACAAAATAGAACGCATTTCCATATTTTTAAGGGCACAATTGATGCAGCGATGCATCGTAAATTCTGATTGGACAAACATGGCGCTGTGAGAAAGCAGATTCTGATTTAAATTTCGGAACCAATCGATTTTGCCTTTATCATGCAGATTGCATTTGTTGAACGAAAATTACCCTTTTTGCCATAGTTCGTAATTACTTAGTAAAATTTTTATTCTTGAAGGGAAAACAATATCACTCACAAAGTCGTTTAGGCGTACAAAATTCGGGTAAGTGTGTATAGTTTTCTTTCAACATCTCCTTTGATGCGTGATTGCATTCTCGGATAGGACCCGTGTCCATCTATTTTCCATGTTATTGGTTTGATTTCGCAGTGTCAATATAGGCGAGGCGACTTTGACTGACTCTTCACAAAGGAATCGAATACATGCGACACTCTTCAGACCACAATGCTTTTTGTCCGTTCTTTTAGACTTTTATAGAGGGATGTTTGCTTTCTTTTAAACCAGAATATATCACTTTTGTTTCATACGTTGCAATGGTAGTCTTAAAACTCAACAAACTCGACGCACTGATGGTTGCCTAGTGGTTATGTACACTACCTCACCGTAAATAGTGCTCACATTTTAATAATACATTTTTTTTAATTTGTCGTTACAGCTAGCCAGCTACAGTTTAATAGGTAACATTAATACTAAACAACATTTTTTTAGGACCGATTTTATAATCAACTTAACGGCTCCTTTAATTTAAATGACGTTTAAACTGTAACTGTCGATGATTTTTCGATGCATGTTGTCATAGTGACAGTATGTATATAAACTAATGGGCTGATTTCAAGTTGAGATAATACCGGTAGTATCTACGTTAGATGTAAATTAAAAAAATTTCGTTGTTGTTATTGATTGTTGCTTTGTTGGAAACATATTAAATTTTGCGATACTACCGGTAGTATCTCAAATTGAAATCAGCCTATTAGAGTTTTTAAGTAGTTAACTATTATTAAAAATAGTTGTAAAAACTATGTAAGTAGTTATTAAATTAAGTAGCCGTGGCTTTAATACAAATGACCAGCTTTGTTTTTGATGTAACAAAGCGTAAAATAACTAAACATTGTTCAACTGGACAACTATGTCAACATTTGTTACTAATTGATCACAGAAATGCATCTGTGCTGTTGAACCCTGTTCTGTAATCAATTGGTAACAAAATGCTGACATAGTTGTCTAGTTGGATAATGATTAGTTATTTTACGTTTTGTTATATCGAAAACGATGCTGATCGACTATATCAAGGCCACGGCTGCATAATTTAATAACTGTTTACATAGTTTTTACGACTATTTTACTTTTACGACTTTTTAATTGACGAGCCGAATATCTCCGGAATCAAGAATAATTATATACAATTGTTTTCGATTTCGTTCTTTTTATAATAAAAATAGGTATTTTCAATTATTTTCCGACACGTAATATTTCAGAAACAAAAACAATGAAGAAAACTCAAAATAATTTTATTAGTTTTGCATACAAATGTATGCTTGTGAAATGTTTTTTCTTTATTTTTGTACTGAGCTGTTCAACTTTTTGCTATTTTAATCCAACAGTAATATGCACATTTTTATCCGATTTTTTTTTCATCAAAAGCATTATTTCACTTTACAATGTTATATGCTAATGAACGGCAATTCATCACATACATAATAAATTATAGTAAAATGACATTGAGACCTTTATTTATGTGTACACGTGGAGAACAAAGTAAATACAAAAACCTTTTTCTATCTAAAATTTAATTAAATACAAGCTCTAGATATACACCTCTAATAATTTAGATTCATCAACTCCTATTTCCACAAAATATCCAAATGCTGTAGTAGGTTTACGTTTTTGGTGATTACAATCTGCGAGGTATTACTTGGCCGGATCACATTGACTGTTATTAATATTTAGTCAATTAATACACTTTCTTGTGCAGATGAAATTGTTTGTGATAATTTTGCCTACTTTACTTCCTCTCAAACACCATCGCTAATAAAAACGACATTGCGTTTAAACAAAGCATTTTGTAAGCTTTTGTCACTAAATACAAAAAAACTTTGGTTAAAATGTAAGTTAAACCTACAAGTTTAATCAATCAATCCTTAAAAAACAGTGGCAGAGCGTTGCGAGAATTATGACTACTTATTTGCAAAAGTTTTGCACTGATGATGAGACATGTACTCAAAAGCGCTCTGCTACTGTTATGCAAGAATTTTGTTTAATTAAACTTGTAGGTTTGATTTAGATTAGATTTTTTTTATTATTTGTTGTTATTTAGTTTTAAAAAAGCATCATATCTATATGGCAATATCAGCATAATTTTTAAAATATGTATAAGTTTATAATAAGTGTTTAATATAAAAAAATTAAACAAAGCAAAGTAAATATTATGTTCTATAAAATATATGACCAATTTTTATTTCATAAATTAAATAACATTAAAAATCTCAAATAATAAAAATAAAAAAAATGGGATTAATTATAATTATTTAAGTAACTTTAGTTGTGTTAATTGTAATAACCTGCAGATATTAACGGGCGGGAAGTAAAAATTAAACTAAAAATCTATAATTATTAACAAAAATATTGTAATAAAAAAAATACAATTCGTTCATGTTAGACCTACGTTGAAGCTTAGAAATGAAATGTGATCCTGGAACGTTTTATTTGATTAATTTTTTTATTAGATGTAAATTTATTATAATTCGTAACTTATCAATAAATACAATGTTTAAAATATTGAATATTGCCATTTTTATATCTAGGTTCTATTTATTTTATATATTGTATTTATTCATCGCTTGAAATGACAGTATTTTAAAATTTTACGCATAAGTAATAACGCCAGAGCTTCTGATGCTCATAATAAACACAAAAATAGATAAACCAGTTTATAAACAAAGAGATACATTATTAGGCAAGCACTATTTCTTTATTGTTTTTAGAACAATAGAAATCAATAGCGATACTCGTTGCTGCATAATAAAGTTCACTTAAATTAACAAAAATAAAGTATCTAAAAAAAGTAAAACAAAATAAAAATAAAATTACATGGGTTTAATTAGAGCTCAAAGGTATTTAAAAAATATTTGAAAAAATTTAGTAATTTTTTTAATCATAATTTAAACAGCAAGGTAGCAAAAACTTATTAAATGTATACTTCTTATTACCTAAGTCAAATTCTTAGGTATAATACGCTTGATATAAACAAAGCTCTGCTTCTAAGCATTGCATTTTGTAAGTTATATCTTCAGCAGAATTGTTGTTAAAGTTAAAGCAAATTTTTTTTATTTACTTTTCACTCATTTTTCAGTCAACAAACTCCAAATTTATAAAAAAAAACACCGATATAAACAAAGTTCTGCTTCTAAGCATTGCATTTTGTGAGTTATATCTTCAGCAGAATTGTTTTTAAAGTTAAAGCAAATTTTTTTTAGTTACTTTTCACTCATTTTTCAGTCAACAAACTCCAAATTTATAAAAAAAACACTTTAAAAACTTATAAGTTTTAGAGAATTTGTAGAGTGTATGATCTGTCAGGTTAATTATTATTAAGTAATGTAGCAAATAACTATTATATTTAGATTAAGACCGTCTTTTATCACAATTTAATTTCGATGTAATTTTCTTTAGACAATAGATAATAACAAAAAATACTCAAAATTTTTAAAAGTGGGATAACTTTTTAAGACCTTTCTATAAACTAAAGAATAGTCATTGTTTAAGAGGCCTCTATACCTTACGCTCTTATGGAACATTCAATGTATTATTTTGCCACTCTAAATCCAGTACTAATTAACGTATTTTAATCAAATCAACATCATTAGAAAAAACAAACATTTATCTAGAATCTTATCGAACAGAATTAAAAAAAATTGTTTCTAAAACCATTACAAATTAATTTAAATTTGGCATAAATGTAAGATTCTCACCAAACTCTATTATTTCAAAACTGAAAAGAATTTACGGATTTACCTGGGCCAAATTTTAGAAAGTGTACTTTTAAGAAGATAGCTTCAAGTCCGAGAAAAATATATTAATAAGTAATAAAGCTATTGTGGCATAATGATTTCGGACTTAAAATTCGTCTGAAAATCTATGATTTACAACCCTGCAGTTACAAGTTAAAGACCCCAACCGCAACGAAACCCTTATAATTACTTTATGACACTACCCGTACCGACCGTTCTGTACCTGTTAAATAACTTGAAATAATCTTTTTAAATACCAGCTTTTGTGTATGAAAGTGCAATTATTGATTAGATTATAATTTTAAAAAAATAGTGTTTAGTAAAACAGTTTTAATCTAATAAATCTTCATATGTTTTTACAAATTATTTTTACAAGATACTTGTGAGCTACCTGCTTACAAAAGACAAAGAAACTAATACTTTTGTAATTTGCTTATAAGATTTTAGATTCTTAGAAGGGACAAGTAAACTCTTGTCGAGGTTTAAAACCACTTTCACAAAAGAAAGTAAATTTTGTCTCAAACTGCATTTTAGTATTCATCTCATCAATACGTTACAAATTTTGATAATATGTATTAGAAATAAATTTTTAAATTCCACTTGGTCAATCTGGAGAAATTTACTGGTCTTTTAGACCTTCTTGTTTTATTAATCCATCTTGCTTGCAAACGTAAAAGTGGGTCAGCAAATTTTTTTTGACAACAGCAATGTTTTTTGTTCAAAACCATTATAATTTATTTCTCTTATACAAGCAATAAATTTTTGATATTTAATGGTTTCAAAAAATTTTTTCTATGGGAAAACGTAATCGATGTTTGTCGCAGCAAAAATAATAAATTGCGCATGGAAAACATTATTGGATTAAAAACAACCCATATATTTGAGGTGTTCAGTACTATAACGAAATAAATCCATTTAAGGAGTTTTAAGATGGGAAAGCTCAAAGTTTGTAGTTATTGTACAAATCTGTATTATGTTGGAACGGCACAATTTTTAGGAATTGATTAAAATATTTGATTATATCGTAAAAATGAAATTAGACAGTAATGAAATAAAAACCTCAATTTTAGAAAGAAATAGAGTTATCACACCATTATTCTAGGCAGGCGATTTTTTTAAACGACAATTTTTGTTTGCTACAAATCGATGAAAAAAAGATAAGTGATGAAAAAAATATTTTGTGGCGGTTACTTTAAATATTTTTATTTCATATTAGTACAGATTTTACGGACACTATTAATAACAAAATGTCAAATGTCCTCATGGATTCTATTTGTTTAAACTTCTTCGTAGTCAAAAATATCGTTTTATACACTACGATTTAAAATAACGTCGGCTTAGAGTTTTAACCTGCTAACTCCACTTTCCTAAGTTTTTCAAGAGAAGCATAAAACGTCTTATTATTTTTATACACAAATCTAATAAAAAACAAAAATCACATTTTTATGTGTGTGTTAACTGTAATAAAAGCAAAATATGTTTGCAGGTTCTAATAATAATGAGTTTTTGAACTAATTTTAAAAAACAATTTGTATCATTATCTTGAAGAATAAGTTAATTTAAAAAAAGTTTTATACATTTTTTGAAGTACAAGTTGGAAAACTTCTTAATTTGCAAATAAGAAAATAAAAGATAAGAATTCCTGGAAAGGACACCTTAGTTCTCGCCTTACCCCTTTTAGGGGGTCAAACCCCTGCCTATATAAAGGGAGATGCAGAAATTTTCGGTCATTTTGGATTTTCGTCTAATATGATTCCAAGCAGTTAGACTTTTTTCGTTTTATTCATTTATCGCATATTATTTTATACCTAGTTTTTTTCTAGTTCTTAAGAAATTTTAGTTTTGTATATTATTGTTTAGTGTAAGTTACATTTATTGTTGTGTTTAACAATTTTCTTCCACATAAGTAAGTAAACCATATTTTTTTAAATATTTTATTACATTAAAATTTAACGTTTTAGCATATTCAAAATTTTGATATGGCCAGAGCAAATGGAAAAATTATAAGAAGACTTACGTCTAGAAAACGTAAAAGAGGCAGAATAAAAAATTTACGCAATCAACCAAAAGTAAGTAATTTCTTTTATAAATTTTATTATGTCATTGTCTTATCAATTATATAATTATATTGCATACAATTATATAATTAAATTAATTATGACATTACTAGCTGTTTGTACCACACCGCTAATCAGTTGATTAACTGTAATAGGTATACAGAGTAACATAAACGTATGGAATAAAATTTATATTTTTTAAGTAAATGAGGAAAACGCGAAAACACGTCTATTTTATTTTTATTGTGCACGTTTTTCACTTATTTCCAAATTTTTCATTCTTTGAATGGATAAAAATTTCTTCAACAACACTCAGTATATATTAATTTGGTAAAACTTAATTGTATTTATATTTATTATTGTTTTTGCAGAAACCTGTTGAACAAAAATTTTGTAGTGAACCAGATAGTCTACTGAACGTTGAAACATTAGAAAATATACCATCTCCGAAGGAAGTTCTACAATATATCTTCGAAACTCTGCAAGAGATTTCCACTCATTCAAAAATTTTTGAGTGTACAATGCGAAATTTACATTTAGTAAAAGAATTTCGTACAGGGCTGATTTCCAAATTCACTTTGAAGTGTGACATGTGTGGAATGTCTTTTCAACTTAATTCTCAAAAACCACTTAAACCGGCTGTTAACGATGAAATTGATTTAAACACATGTGCTGTGAATGGTATCATGTCAATTGGAGGAGGATTTTATAATTTAGAAGAATGGTTGCATACGAAATGCGATGTGCGGCGGCTGTTGTAAGTTGGAACACAAAAATGGGACATACCGAATTTTCCAAGAATAAATCAAGAATTCTTCGCCGAATGGAAATCCGACGTATTCACAAAAACCGACGCCAAAAAATAAGGCGCGTAACAAAAAAAAATTACAATAAAACATTGGAAATTAAAAGATGTAATGAGAATGCTGATTACGGTGAATCATGCCAGAAACCAGATCTTCCCATTGATGTTTATAGAGAACAAGAAGTGGAATTTTTAAAAAAATTAAAAAGAACAAGAGAGGAAATGGAAAAGTATCTTGGAAAAAGAAACTCGTTTTCAATGCTCTAATGGAAAGTGGATGGAGGAGCGGCGAAAACTATTAACCGCATCGAATTTTGCAAAAATTTGTAAACGGAGGAAAAATTCGAACTCTGCCAAACTTGTCAACAATTTATTGTATGGAATTATAAATTTAAAAGTCGAATCACTAAACCACGGAAAAAAATTTGAAGATATTGCAAGAAGGGAAGTAGAAAATATAATAGGATGCAAAATTGAATCATGCGGTTTATTTGTAGATGTTGATGATTTTTTTTTGGGAGCTTCACCCGACGGTGTGATCGATCAAGACATTCTAGTAGAAATAAAATGTCCGTATACAGCGTTCAAACTAGGACTTACACCAGAAGAGGGAATACGACAGAAAAAAATTACATTTTGGCATGAAAAAAATGGAAATTTTGTAATTAATTGTAGACATGATTGGTATTACCAAATACAGGGCCAGTTGCATATTGCCCAGAAACAAGTGTGTATTTTGGGAGTATGGACTGGCCCACAAAAAATAAAAATTGAAAAAATAAAAAAAGATGATACTTTTTGGGAAAATAAAATGAAAAAATTTTTGGAAAATTTTTATAAAAAATGTTTGTTGCCGGAACTGGTTGATCCGCGAAAAACTCAAAATATGTCTATTCGGGATATTTTTTTATAATGTAAAATATATATAAATTATTATTATTTTATAATAAATTTTTATAATTTGAATGTTTATTTCATTTTACATTATTTTAATAAAATTAAATTGAAAATACAGAATAGAATGTCGAATCTTTCTCAAAGTACCAAACATCAAAGCATGCCTCAAAGTGAGTGCAGACCCTGTCACTGTCATAAATAACAGGTAATAAATTACTTGCGGAGGGTGGTCGACAACTTTACCGCAGGGGTTCAGTGGTTGACAGATCAGCTCAACTAGAGAAATTTCAAGGTCGAGCGAACTATGGAGGCCTCTTGAGAGGCAAACCACCGTAAGGATGGATCTAGATTTATGACAGTTGCCTCTGCCAGATGTTTCGCACGCAAATATATATTTGAGGCAATTATCATAAATTAAGATTCATTTTTACGATAGTTTGCCTTTCCAAAAATTAAACAATGAGTATTCTTTGCTTTATAGAAATGTCTTAAAAAGTCAGTCTTTAAAGACAAGTCTTCTGTTTATTACTAGTACAATAAATATTGTATTGTTACCAAATTCAAGTAACTTATGGTCATTAAACCCTTCAATGGCATCTAAGAAAACCGCCCGGAACAGATCAAATCCGCCTAAAAGTGGTGACAAAATTGCCTGCTTCGGGTTGTTTTCTCAGATGCTGTTGAAAGGTCTAACAATCATGAATTACTTGCGTTTGTTAACAATACAATCTTTACTGCTTTAGTAATAAACGGGAAACTTGTCTTTAAAGTCATAAACGCCAAAATTAGATTAAAATACTGTCTTTTAAGTTTAAAACGACATTTGCGACTGTTACATTTTTTACATTGTTAGGCTTATATTTATAGATAAATTTGCACCTAGGCAAGTTTAACTTCGTGTCTGCAGTAGTTATTTAAAAAAATGCTCCGCGATTGGTGGTTATAACAGCAACGATTTGCAATTAGCACTTGCATCTAGACCTAAGTTTTTTGTGTATTATTTTTGTGTAACAAGCAATGAGCGCACAGATAACTTGATTTCACCTTATTGTAGTTTTTACTGTATTATCTTTTCCTTTCTATTAAACATCTTTAATTTTCTATAAAATTTACAATTTTTGGCTACCAGATATTACAAAATAGTTGTTCACTATACCTCTATACTACGTACCATCTATTACATTTTATAAATTATATAAAAATTTATGTAGACTTAAATGCGTAGAAATAATAAGAATGCAAGTCTCAATAGAACGTTTAATTTATTTATTTATAAAATAGTAAATACCAAATAAATCTATAATTATTGAATTTTGCGTATAATTGAATGTTTAATTATTATTAATTGCATCCAATATTAATATTTACAGAAATATTTTTATTGAATTACATTGAGGTACTTTAGAATAGGTAGTTAGATATTACGTGAAATAGATTCATTTTACTAGAGATAAAACAAAAAGATGGTATACAGTAGGTATCGTTATTATAAAATTTATTAAAATTTGCTTTTAATTAGATGATTTATTAATTCAAATTTTAGTTCGGAAGTAAAATGGCTTTTATAATATCGTGTTTAAAGATAAATAATAAATTATAATTTTAATTTTTCATTTAATTACTCAAAGTGCATTACAATAAAAGTCTCGTATAGAAGTACTTTATTATAAAAATTATTTTTATAGTCTTAAACAAATAATAAACATTTATTACTTCTAACAGTAAAAATAAAATTTAAGTGACTAAATAAATATTCTCACCCAACAGTAAATTCTGGTAGGTGAAAATAATGTCTAAGAGGTGTCGAGATTGTTCTTCGTTAAGATTACACGTATACCTAATGTAATCATTACTTTACTACCCACTTAATTTTTTTTATTTCTTGATAACGTAGTAATATATTTTTCAAGAAATTTTCTTAATGAGGAAGTTTACATTTTTTCGAGATATCTTATCAGCACATACCAGAAACTAGGAGCATAAATTTTTCTCTTCTATTTCATCCCACATATGTTCAACTGAGATAAATATGGTGTAGTGGAATTAATGTTAACAATTAGTTACTTAACATAATGAGCAGAGAAAACAAATTTATGCTGAGTAGATGAATTCTGATTTCATCTATCTTCGTAATTAAAAATTATTTCTGGTCAAACATAACATATTTATTAAATTTTTGATAGATTTGTTAAGAAAAATTGGCAATTATGGATTGCATCTTTTCTGAAACCTTTTTGGAATAAAGTCATGCCGCTGTCATTATATTTACGAAACACAAGCGAAAGTAGGTTATTCCTAAGCCAAAGAGACGGAGTTTCATCAGTTAAGGGTTATACTTAATTTGGTTACAACTCCTGTACAACTCCCCGGCCCTATTGTGCGAGATCCTAAGGCTTTCAATTATTTGCGTCTGAAAATAAGCGAAAGAGTGGAGAAAAAACGCGACGTTTACTAAAGACACAATTTAAATTTTATCTCATTTCTCGTCGTAAAGCAAATAATAATAACGCGCACACTTAAATTTGTAATTATTTGAGGTCTAGTCGTAGCTGCGAAATTAAATCCGAATATTTTGCGATTGGGATTAAGAAAAGTTGAAATGATCATTAAATGCAACAGTGTAGCAGGAATCCGAGGCTGTATAAATTTACAATTTAGACGAATAGAGTTCGGTTGTAGCGAGATAATGTAATTAGCCGTATCCTCCGTAACACATCCCTAGTTGTTAAGTTAACGGAGTACAGGGTCCGGGAGGGTAATGAGTCCGGACCGCAGCGGCGGCCTAGTCCTCAGAGAACGAAAGCGTGAAGACCTGACTGAGGGCAATTAGCATACAATATCTAAGTCTTCTACGCAGATATAAAAGCGAAGGGACAGGATGCTAAATGAGTTACGTGTTGTTGCCCTCTTCCGGACTTCCTTGAGGCGATCTTGGGACCGGTCCTATTAGAAGGGCTTGTTCTTAGACCACCAGTCACCAAAGTTCCCGACATTTATAAAAATTTTATTAAGCCTCCATTTAATTTAATGTAAGACCTGGTCATAGCCGCCACCGCAGAGGTATAATTTGGCGAGCGTTTGAGTTGAAAAAGCGGCGCTTTTCCCGGATAAAAAGCTTATAATGAAATTGGGCAATTTGTGCCAGACCGTTGCAATAAAAACTGTATTTTACTAGGCGTGAGTTTATATGTTCTTGTAGGCTACTCTAGTAATTATTTTGCTATCTTTCTCGGGCCTTCAACCGATTTGGGAAGATTAGGCCAAGTAAAGACTAGTAACGTACGCGTTCGCATCCAAACAGCGATTTACTTCGTCTAATTTCCACCAGTGGGGTTAAATGACCGCCGCTTAGTTCCAACTACAGTCATCAAAACAAATAGCATCGTAAAACATCAGGGGTAGTTAGTCGGATCGAATGAAGAAGAAATCACTGGCCCGCTTAACTCAGTGCAACTTCACCAACGAAAGGATAAAGCTAATGTACACGGCTCATGACTCCTGAAGGTCTGAAGACCCGCTGACTGCGCGATAGGAACAGATACTCTAGGTGTTAGTGAAAGGTTACTAAAGCACCCCCAAGGGATTATAATCCCAAAAGGCTTTTTTGCCGCTGTTTATCTAATGATCACATGAAATAGCAATTTAGATAAACACTTATGTGACACCTAGTCATCAACTACACATTATACCCACAATTATCAATCAATCCTCATTTTCAGTAAAGAAAGCAAAAATTTCCTTCATAAAAATATCCAAGTATTTTATTAATCAAAAATTTATTATTCATTTATTGATTGATGCTTCTACAATAAATATTTATAGAACACGTAGATGTCTTTTGTTAAAATAATCATAAATACAGTCATCTCCAAGGAGGATAAATAAATAACAAAATCTATATCAGCAAGTGGAGCTTTTGTTTTCTAACATTTCCGCCTCTCAAATCAGTATTTTGTCCTGTTTCGAATTTTTATGGTTGGGATTTGGATGGTGATAGAAGAAAAAGTGTCTCTTTAATGGAAAGGTAAAAGAAGAGTGTGTATAAGTTCGGAAAGCTCGTATTGTTGTTTATTTAAAAGCGGATCAGCATCGATTTAGGTAAACCTGGGTAAATGCGGTAAACAAAGTGAATGATGAAGTCGCAAATCCAACAATAAGATATTTGAGTTAGAGACAGTGTCGATAATAAAGATTTGCACTAAGCGAGAGCGGATTCGATTCCCTTTGGACGCCTGATCGGAATTTACAGCAGAGTCGTACTCAAAATATGGTCCAACCCACTTTGAATCTTTAAAATAAAATTGCCACGCTCGGTTTTCGATCTTGGTTATTGGCTGCATAATGTACTCTGAACAAGCTTACCTTGCAAGATTCTGACTTAAATTTGATTTTTCGATTCAATTAAAATCAGAAGAAATGCAATGTGTGGGGTGTTTCAATTAAGTGAGATAAACCGGCACTTTCCACCCGTTCTATCTAGAGCAAGCTTCCTGAAGTCGGCTTAAAGCTTTTCTTCCGGTTTCTTATCAGCCGAAGCGCTCTATTCTGTATTTAATCAAAAAATGACTACAACATGATTCAAGATAAAGCATGTTTCGGTTCGTTTAGCCAAACCGGGAATGTTTTACAGTATGTTGGAGTTAATGATGCAATAAGAATTGTAAATAGTGTTCGAGATGTCTGCTTCTGATTTTACTCCAATTTATAACAAGAAAACCGAGTCGAATCCAATTAGCTCAAAGCCGGTTGAAATTTTTGTTTATGACTGTAATTGATGCAAAAAAGCATTTCCATTGTAATACAAATTGGAAAAAATATTATTTTTTTGCTTCAGGTCGAGCGTGATAAGATGTATGCATTCTGCTGGGTTAGATTGTTGGTTTAAAGGGTACAAAGCAAGATTTCTCGGTGATATCGTACTGAGCTTTCGATCTAGAGGAAATTCAATAGATGGTGCAGAATACAAAAAATGCACGAATATAAAAGGTCGCATGTCTGGACACGAAATAAAGCCACAAATCAAGGAAAATTTATTACCCGTGTAGCGCAGGATAGTGAATGGAACAAATGTGCTACCAAAAAGACTGGATTAAAAAATATACACCGGCATGCAAAATTACTAAACTGGAACTATATCAAGTACAGATGCACAGTAGATAATAATATTAAAATAAAAGCTAAGATACGTCAGTCCTTTATTTTTTCTCTAGTTGTTAACACAATTTCAGCAGATTTTACAAAATTTCTCTATTTTAAAAGTTTTATTTCTAAATGAACATGTCAATTTTTTTTTTTTGTTTTCATTGTCAATAGTTAATGGTTTAATAAATTGATACTTTTAATTTTATGCAAGTACATAATAGTATTTTAAAACATAAGTGTTACAACCACACAAGCCACGCAGTGACGTGTGTTACAATGAACGAGTATCGCAATGATGAGGTTGTAATACGTATTATTAGTACTTTTTTTGCTGAATTATTTATTTTAAACAGTACTTATTATTCTTTTTTTACATATTAAAAAAAATTGTTGGTGGCATAGCAAAATTTTTCTAATTTTTTAATAAAACTGATTAACATTAACAATAGTTATTTACATTGCTACTAGAACATTGTTATTTGCAAAGTTGAACATTGTAACACTGTTATTTTTAGAAAAGAGTGTTGCAATATCGTTGTAGTAAATGTGAAATAAAAATAAGTGTTTTAGAACTGATTATGTAATAACAGACATAAATATATACTAAACTTTTTTATATTAAAACCACAGATTTTTGAACATGATAGCTTTCGACAACGGATCATCTAGTGCTATCCAAGTTAGGTATTTTTGGACACTACTGATATACTCTTTAACTTTTAGCTTTGCTGTTTTACATTGAAAATGGTAACCACATTGTATTGTAGATGCTCTTACAGTTTAGGTGACTTATGTTAGACTCACATTATTTTTTTAATATCTTTAGAATTCTTTTTTAAACTTCTTGTATACCATTTTATTTCTCTTGATTAAAAAACTCACTGCCAAGTTAACACTTTTTTTATCAGAAAGAATGACGCATTAACAAATTTTAACAATTTTTTGACAATAATGATCAATAAGTTGATAAGTTGGTTAATAAAGTGATTAATATTATCTTGACTCATATTTGGTTGGAAAAATGTATAGAGGTTTTATACTCTTTGTTGTTATTTTAGTATACCGTTTCTATTTTTTTTCTGTCTGTCATAAAACTCTTCAAGTTTTTTTCTTCACGGTGGTTAATTTCTCATTATTGAGCGTTTATTTATGAAAGCTTAAAAACAAAAATTTTTTAACAGGTAGACGGAAAATATATTAGGGTTCTTTCTGCTTGCCAAAGTGGTGCTAAATGAATACGCCAACATTTTCTTATAAGAGACTAAAAATTGACTAAAAAACTAAAATATACAAAGTTTTCTGATGCACAGAGAATGAGATAACAGATGCCATTAAAAGACAACAATTTTTAAAAATAGATTATAATTTTTTTGAAAACCTGTGTTTGAACAGACATTTCAACATTGGTTAAGAGACTTGCCATATCATTCTACTATTTTACATTATTACATTTAATTTAAAATTTTTGTTTATAAATAGTTGTAATGTGTTGTTTTGATGTAGAAGACGTAGATCTAAAATTGTTTTATTTAATAATTTGTTTTTTTACTACCTAAATTACAGTAAATTATTCACCTGATTTTAGAAAAAGTTTTTTAAAAATTTTAACATAAATTATTTAATGAAGTTGTCATTGGCTTAGTTGACCGATTGAAGAGTATTTCTGATCGTTATAAAACCTATTAACTAGGAGGACTGTGGTAAAATTTTGGAGGTGTAGACTAGGGCTGGTAAAAGTATCGATACTTATAGAAGGTATCGATACCTGCTCAGGTATCGTACACCGATACCGACTGCAATTAGGCATCGAAGTATCAATACTTTCGATACCTTGATACTTCCGATACTTCGATACCTCCGATTCTTTAATACCTCCGATATCTCGATACCTCCGATACCTCGATACTTCCGATACCTCGATACCCTGATATCTCCGATACTTCCGATATCTTCGATACTTTGATACCTGCGATACCTTGATAAAGCGTGGCTATAAATTAATATCTTATTTAGAGTGATTTGGATGTTGGAAACACAAGCTATTTTGATGAAAACAAACGAATTCACAAACTATTTGATGCGATATTTATTTATCGCCACTCGATAATTCTGATTCCTTAATACTTTTGATACTTCGATACTTCCAATACCTCGATACTTTCGATACCTCCGATAACTCGATACCGCAATACCTCCGATACCTCGATACTTCCCGATACCTTGATACCCCCGATACCTTGATACCTCCGATACCTCGATACTTACGATACTTTGGCAAGTATTGATATTTTGCAGGTATCGATACCTGATACCTAAAAACAGGTATCGCCCAGCCCTAGTGTAGACTTTGTGTGGAGGCGCTATCATAACGAAACTGGAGATTCACGCTACCACAGCGTTGTAAATTTTTGAAAAAATGTAGATTCAATATCTAAGGAGATTGTTATAATAATAAAATTTTAAGAAAGTCAATATACCCTGTTTGTCTTAATTATAGAAAACTTTCTTTACTATATTTTTATTGGGGCGTAAAATTTAAGATAGGAGGTGTTAAATGAACACTCACACAAATAATTTTTTTTATCAAGTTTTGATCGACTTGTACCAGTCCTCCGAAAATTGTAAATTTTGACTAAAGTTGTAAATCATATAACTCAGCTACTCGTGCCAGAAAAAAATATAGTATATAACCTAAATATCTTAAATTTTAATTTGCAGTTTTTATTGCCGAGAAATCATCTTCTGTTATAAGAGCATTGTTTACTTTAACACTAGAAGCAGCAGACCACAAAACATATTAGAAAAGCCGTGAGATTATTTTTGTCTCCACACTAGGTTTTTAAAAATGTTTTTTTTTTTTTTTGAACAGGGTGATTTATTATTTGCTATCGCCCGAGACTTCAAAAATAGGTAACATGTTATACAAACGATAAGCAACTTTGAAAAAACAAATAACCTAAATAATCTAAATCTGGAAGCACTGTCAAAGGTGTTGTGAACAATGTTGACATCAATTCACAACCCTCTGTGCCTTAATTAATTTAAAAAAAAAACTACGTAATTTATGCAAAGTATAATGCGTTGTTTATTTTTAAAGTTTCGGGCGGGAGCAAATAAAAAAATCACTCTGTATATGTATATTTTTACAAAAATCTTGCTTCCATTATTTTGATAAATAATTGATTATTGGTTTTTTAAAGCCTAAATGTTCCTTTTTTAGCTCATTCAACTCAATATTTTGAATTACATTTGAAAGTGATTTATGCATGCTGGATTGCTATGTAACAAAAAAAAACTAAAAACAGTAATTAATTTGCTCATTATTGAAACTTCTTTATTGCACCTCTATAACATTATCTTTTTTTGGATTACTATACATACTTAGTATTTGAAAATGGACGCTACAAGCTTCAACAGTTACTTTATACAGAATAGCGCGTCAAAAATAGAACATGTTTTTGTATATTTAATGTTACAGTTACTGATTAATTAATTAATTGGGTTATAATTATTTTGAGCTTGTACTTTCGCCCTACGGACTCGTTTCTCAAACGAAGTGCTGTAAAATACAACCTTGCATTCTAATGTAAATAATTACAAATTTTTATCTGTATTTTCTTGTAATTTGCTTAGTTCACCCTCTCTGACTTATTACATTACTTTTGAAAACAGAATACGTATGTTTGAATTTCCGTCAGAATTTGAATAAGAATGTTCATGTTCCGATATTTTGAATGTAGTGGTTCTGATTGAAACTTTGCGAATCCGTTCGGAAGTCTCCTCCTCGTATCAATTTCAGCGAGGAATACGATAAAAAGACGTTATGTTTGTTTTGCATAAAACCGAACGCAGTTTGGAGGAGCTTCGGGATTTATTCGTATAATAAAACCGAGTTTACTAAAAAGACATGCTTCTAAGAACCCGTCATAGATCACCGGGAATCTCATGTGAAGAGGCCATAAATTATGTAAGTAATATGAGTTTTATTTGTGGAAAGAGGAGAGTAAGATATTCGGGGGCGGCATCACACCTCACGGAGATTGATATGACGTCACGGCATGCACGGCACTCTCAGATCAATCAAGCACACACGGCCTGAAGCGTGTTGGAAAGAAGTGCGTGTCTCGGGACCTCGCCCGGTGTGCGTGATGGCCGGCCATACTGGCGTGTTCTGGGACTTTTAATCCTTCTTACTTATAAACTACATTAGCACCGACGAGGAACTTGCCCGAAATGGCTACGTAATTGATTTAATTGCATGGGTTTTTCAGGAGTTTCGACGGGTCGCGTGTGCCATCCCGCTGAGATTGGCAGGAAATCATTTTTCAACCAGAAGAAAAACTCATTTATATTAAGGATTTTCTCATAGCCAACTTTTGCACGTAAATTGCTTAAGGTGATTTATAACGTTAGTATTAATTAATAATGTGTCAGCACTATATCTGAGAAGCAAGGACGTACCTAGGCTTTTCAGAGGGGGCTCAAGTTAATTCTTTTAACATTTTATAAAATTTTTCAATTTGAGAAAAATAGCAACCAATATTACAAAAGAAATGCTTCTCTAATGTTATTATAAAAAAATAGAAATTCTCGAATTTGAGGCTAAAATATTATTAAAAACCTCAAAATATTAATTTTTGGTAATCAAAAGTAGGAACTTCTTTACATAAGATATTCTCATTGACTGCAATTAACTTTAGTATTTTATGCCATTTTATAGTTGTTATAAAATTTTATTAAATGAGCGCAAGTGTCACAAAAAAATAAAAACCTATAAAAAAGTTGTTAACATTTTGTGTCAATTAAAAAAAATAACGCTTAAAAATAGGTAGAAAACGAATTAAAGAATAGTAGAAAAACTTGTTTTATAAGTCATTGAAAGCACTTATTCGTTATGAAACTCCTGCTTTGTCGTCGTTTTATAAACCTGAATTCTTTGAGCCACAAAACTGATTTTATGTGTTCTTTAAATTAGGAACTATTAGCTACTTTCTGGCTTAGTCGCTTACTAAAAAGTGTTCCAAAGAAGTTGATGATCTCCATTTTAATTTTAACTCTTAAAATTTATTTAAAATTGATTAGAGCTCTTTCGGCATCTATGCCATCATCAGATCAAGAATTGCACGTGGTTCACTAGAGATAACCTTTCCCTGAATTCGATCTGATGACGGCATAGATGGCGAAACAGCTGTAATCAATTTTAAATAAATTTTAAGAGTTAAAAGAACCAATTCTCAATTTTCTTCTTAAAAAGTGTTTCGTAAAGAAACGGCAATATCTAAGGTACAACTTGGTAAGAACCCAAAAAATGTTAATTTGACAAGTTTTTGTTTCTGTTATACTTGGTTTAAAAATAAACGCAACTTAAATTTGACCAATAACAAACAACAAAAAAAGCAAAAATATAAAGAATCAAGTCACGTGGTTGTAAACAATTGAAAATTTTACACATCAGTCACGTCCGTCAGTGATCTGTCAGAAAATGGCAGTGGCATCGCACGATACACATAAACAGCAAAAAAAAAAACAACAAATTAAATTTATTTAAGTAAAGTAAATCAGTTTAATCACAATCTGAGGATGACAACTTTGTTGTCGAAACGTGCGTCGTCTAAAGTAAAATTGTTTGGTGTATTGGGTGTTTCTATGCTTTTTCATTTTAACTACACATCGAGAAGACCCAACAAGAAATTTTTATTTAAGTAAGAAACAACATAGTCCCCAGTACAATGTCCTTAAAAATTTTTTGATACATACAAATTTAAAACTTTGTGAGTGCCTTTCTTGCAACGAGTCCGACAGACTTATCTAATTGGAAACTTTCGGCGCTGCTGCGTTTTTGAATGCCATCATACCGAATCTTCGGGGTGGTGGACACTCCATACGCAGCATGATTTTTAGCTCGTCGTCGTAGAGTGTCACGGACAGAATTAAAAAAGTTTAAATTGTCTGAAATTTGATAAGCTCCATTTTGTATCCTGTTTTCGTACACAATTCGGAAAACAAAGTCGGAAAACCTAGAAGGCCATGCAACTGGACCAAACTAGACCGATTTATTGATAACCAAATTCTCGATTTAAAAAAATAATAACATTTTATTGACAGTGAGGAGAGGTTCTGTCTTGCATGTACCATACGTTATTTCTTGTTTGTAATGGCGTTTTATCAAAAAAAATTATCAGTAGCTTTATCTTTCAAAAACTCCAGATAATTATTGCCGTTTAGTCTGTTAGGCAGGACAAACGGACCCACTAGACAATTACTAAAAATACCTGGCTATGTTGTTTTAGATAAAACAACTCCTTATTAAAAATATTTCTTGTGACATGGGGATTATTTAAAGTTCAATAATGCATGTTTTCTACATTAAAAACTCCATTTCTGCAAAAATTGCTTTTACCGGTAAAAACAATGCTTTCTAGAAACACATAATTTTGCGCATCTATTTCTAAAAGCCACCTACAAAAATTTGTTTTTTGCTCGTTATTTTGAGGCTGCAAAACCAAAACACGAGTATAATGAAAGGATGTAATTTTTCATTCTGTAACGTTTTCCAAACAGTAGAGGTAGAAGTTTCAACAATTTGGCTCTATTGTTTTAAGCACCTTTTTAGATTTTCTCTAATTAGTTTCGAAATTTGTTCACTTCGTTCAACAAAATTATCATTACTATCCAAATTATGATGGGAAATGATATTTTCTGATTCTTGTAATTACCGGTAAATTTTTTTTTGCTGCTAACGTCTTTTGGCTGTCAAACTGTTAGCCTCTTTTTACCCGTATAAAAAATGCATGTCTGCGTATTTCTCAAATGTAGAGCAGTGAGCTATTCTTGTAACACAAATTTAACAAGATGCTAATAGGTTATAGCCAGATTAATGTCATATATGTGAAATCTTCTAGCTTTTTTTACTCTTAAATTATCGCCGTTTTTCAGAAGGCTATATTTGAAACGTAAACTTTTTAGATTTTCACTAATTTACATCTTAAATATTGCTGTTTATTTATAAAACACTTTTTAGAACTAAACAATGTAGGTATGTAATAGTACTAGTATTTTACAGTACAAGTTCGTTAGGGTAGCTTTTACGGCCAAGTTAGAAAATCTGTGAGACAAGCTCGAAGAGCGAGTCGAGTAAACTGACGAGACAGTAGAGGCCCTAATCATGATACTAAGACTAACAAGATATGATCACTTGACGTACGAATTTTAGACTAGTTTGCGCATGACGTCATCGCGTGACAAAAATGTACTGCGGTATTAGAAAAAACATGCATTTAATAGTATTATTTGAGAATTACTCGGAAAATTACTAAAACTTTTGTTGATTCTAATGTCTCAGATGAATATTATTTAATAATACTTAATAAAAAGACATTTTAGAACCTTATTAAGTTTATTTTTACTATTCAAAATAGGGCGGGTTATTTAAGAAATTTTTTTTTATTAAGGTCTAATTTTTAGGGTGGAATATGACCTAGAGTAGTGCCAAGTGGTGCCACTTTTTACGAGTATGTATAAGCATTCAATAAAAAAATATTCTAAATAAAATTAATTAAACAAGTACTTACATGCAATGTATGTTTTTAACAAATTCTCTCTTTTTTATTCTTTCTTCAGGATCCTTCTGGACAGATGTTTGCAGTTGTGGTGACTTTGGTAAATTAAGTGAAGGTATAGCGTCTCGTTTTAACCTCCATTTATTTTTGGACACATGCAATAGTTTTTCCTTCATACAAAAATCATCATGAGAAAAATGTTTTGAACATATTCTGGCATGTTCTGTATTAAAAGCATGCTCTTGAGAGCACTTTTGCACCCACAAATTACAAAGTTTGATATTGGTTGGAAAACTGAACCATCGACAATCGGAGGAACAGTTTTTGCTTTTTTTATTATTGTTGCTGGTACAACCCATCACCGCACAATAAACCATCTTTCACAAAATTAAATAAACAATATTGAATTGCAAAAACCAGTAAAACACTCAAAACAGAGAGAATTTAGACGATAATAGTCACACTAATGACAATTGACACTACGTTTGTCACCACCACCAGATTTGTCACACAATTACGTCAGAGTCGAAAGAGAGAGGGAAAAAAGCTGCGCGTGATCATATCTTGTTTAGTCTTAGTATCATGGGCCCTAATAGACATGTTTTGTACAATAATTTTTGTAGTATCTCTATAATTAATTAATAATTATAGAGTTGCTTTAAGAATTGTTTATTATCAAGTAAACAACTTCTGTAGTCGAGATGTAAAAGGCCTCTTAACATTCGAGGTGCGTTTTACATCTTGACAATAGGACCGTGGTTGTTAAGAGGTTGTTTACTTAGTAACAAACAGTCCTCAAAGCAACTCTTAACAACTAGGTATTAGAAAGTAGTTATTTACCTAAAGTGTTCAGGAAGATAAATTTCCCGCATGAGCACTTTGTTTGCAGCACGAGCGCAAGAAGTTAGAGTGGTTGGATTTTGTCGTGGGCGATGAGTCATTCTGCGCAAAGTACGAAAACACGTCTTGGTTAAGCGCTATTCACTAACCCAAAAACATTCTCTTTTCGTTTTGTTCCTTTTTTTCAAGACTATGTTTTTTTCGTGGTTTACAGTTTTTTAAGTATACCTAGTACAATTTAGATACAAGGATATAAATGTGTTTTTGCAGAACATACTTTGCGACAATATGATGAGCAATAACGGTTGTGTTGTTCATAGTCAAGGGAGACAAATAATTTATAACGTTTTCTCGTTTATGAAAGAGGAAAAAGAGAAAGGTGAAGTTATAATTCTCTTAAATCGTTTACAAGAACGTGTTGCTAAAGCCACTGGTGTTGGTCTTAACACGGTAAGGAGAATTATAGAAGAAGGTAGCAAAAAACCTGAAAATAGCAAATTTCAATCTCCGCACAAAAAAATCAACAAACTATCGCCAAAAAGCACACTGGATGAATTCGAAGAAGAAATAGTTCGAAAAGTAATTTATAATTTTGCCGCCATTCATAAAAAAAGACCGACAATGCACGTTTTATTTGAGGCAGTAAAACCTGAAGGTGTTAATTTTACTGGGAAAATAGATTCATTTAGACAATTCATCCGAAAGCTAGGTTTTCGTTGGAAGAAATCGACAGATAATCGAAAAATCTTAATTGAAAAAACGGACATCAGGTTAAAACGAGTTGAATATTTAAGACAACTTAAAAAGTATAAAGAAGAAGGTCGACATATTATATACTGTGATGAAACTTACCTTCACAGTTCCCATACTGTACCGATGGCATGGGATGATGGCACAAATAACATGCTTAAGGCATCGATAGCCAAAGGGCGACGTCTAATTATTTTACACGCTGGAGGCGCGCAAGGTTTTGTGCCTAATGCTTTAAATATATTTAAATCGGGATCGAAAACAGGCGACTATCACGATGAAATGAACAACAACAACTTCACCAAATGGTTGAAAGAAAAATTTATTCCCAACATTTCAAGCAAATCGGTTTTGGTGGTGGATAACGCGTCCTATCATAATGTGGCAATAGAACCTAGTCCGAACTTATCATGGAAAAAAGTAGCAATGCAGCAATGGCTAAACGAAAGAGGGATTTTTTTGGGACCAAAGAATCAAAGGCAAAATTATATAAAAAAATTAATTTGAATAAACCACCGTTTAAGCAATTTGCGATCGACAAAATTTTGGCAGAATGTGATATGCCAGTTTTACGGTTGCCTCCATATCACCCGGAGCTTAACCCCATCGAAAAAATTTGGGCATTAGTAAAAAATCATGTGGCCGTTTACAACGTAACATTTAAATTAGAAGACGTCTGGAAATTAGCTAAAGACAAATTTGCTACGATTTCAGTGGAACAATGGAGAACCATGTAGAAAAAACCGAGGAGGAATACATGGCCAGAAAACACATTATGGATGATATAGAGGACTTCATAATTTCTGTTAGAGCTGACGAAAGTGATAACGATTCGGAATTTTACGTTTCTTCCGACGAGGAAAACGATTTAGGTTGCGCAAAATTGCAAGAATAATGCAAAATGTTTTATGTCAACAGAATAAATTTAAAAAAAAATTTCACACTCTTTATTTTATCTTTTGTTTTTTAATAATCGCTGTGCAGTCTATTCTATTAAATTTGTCTTTTAGTTTATATTTTTATTGTATTATTGTACAAAATACAACAAACAACGGGTCCCTGCCTACGCATTTCATGCAGACTTTTAAATTTACCGCAATCTGAGACTAGTCAGATGTTTTTAAGTTTCACTTATCGCATTTAAAATTTTACTTTACGCAGATCTGTTCAAGGTCATCACCTACGACAAAACCCAACCACTCTAGATACAACGTTTTTTGTAACGAATAAAAACCTATATTTTAAGAACAAATAATTTAACCTAACTTTTCGGAGAATTTTGTTTATTAATTAATGAGTTGGTAAAACTGATTGGAAGATTTTAGGACCAGAAGTCTAACCCAAAGTTGTTACTTTACCATTACCGACTAATGGCATAAGCAAATTTTAATTGTTTTCTTGTGGGAAATAAAAAACAACCCGGTGCGGGAAAGTAGTCTTTTCATGCGTCGAGGCTCACCGAAAAATAGCTGCTCACACTTTATGAGTACAAAATATATATTTACGTTATAAGTCCGGTAGGTTACTTGTAACAGGTCGAGTCATACTTTATAGATGAGGCGACGTCAGGAGCCGAGTCAAGTTTGTCTAGACGAGTACTGTTACAAGTCTACCGGACGTGTATCGTAATAAATTTTATTTCATACTGTAAGTTTGTTCTGCTTTATTATTTAAATTCAAAAGTTCAAAAATCATTTAAAAAATTGTTATTTTATTTTAATAAAATTTAATGAAACTGTTGCTAAGCAACTACCGGCTCTGTTACTGTTATAACTCACCTACCGGACTCAAATTGATAATGTAAGCGAAGATCTACTGGAAGTATGAGATAAAACTTGTTATAGTCGTAGGCGAACAATGTTGATGGTCTTTTTGTTAAATTTTTTAAAGCCATACTCAGGTGTTGAATTTTATTTTTTTTACAGTAGAAATCTGAAGCATTTTAAGCTATAATACTTAAAAAAAACTTATAATAAAAGTTGTTGTCTATTTTGTGGCTAGCATCGAGCAAACCCGGCAGTCAATAAAGCAGCTCTTTATAGCGCTATTTTTTATATTAAGCTTTTCCTGTTTACTTTAGTCAGAATCATGACCTTAAATGAAATGTCCGTATCAAAATCACCCAGTGAACTCGTTTTCTTCTTTTAGAGAAAATATTCAGTGAGCGAAATTGATACATTTCAAGGTTGAAATCTCGGTCGAAGGGATTTAGAAGTTTCAATTAGAGGTAATACAGCAGCTTGAAAAGGACCTCCAAAGGGTCATTGTAGGAAATCATGGCCAGGTCGCGTGCTGATTAGTTGAGCTGTCGCACACAAGATGGATTACCAGGATAACGTGTACTTGCTTATCATCAAGAACTCAACATGTAATTATCCTCAGTGAAGCAGAAAAATTAGAGCAAAAAAATCCGGGATTATCTGATTGAAAACTGAATTTCGTCTTATCTCACGAATAATTGCGTGAGCGAATTTACACACACCTTTACTTTCTTTGTGTGTAGCTTCTCTGGGATAATTAAATTCCTCTTTAAACCCAACTATTTATCCCGAATTCATTACCCTCAAATCAAACATTAATGGCGAGCACTTATTTGATTAGTAACCGCATTCGCATTACACACTTCAATGAGCGTACAAGACCTCGATGAGCAATTTCATCGTCGGTTTGCATACCTCCACCTGGCAAATTCATGGTTCCGGGGGGGCGCGTTCTACGCTGTGGTAAGGTTGTTTTGATTGGGCAGGTGGAGGAATGACTGGTCCAGCGGACAGGTGAATCATGAAGAGGTAAGCACCTGCCTCAATCACGGCCGAAGATGCGTCGAGATAATAATGCAACGATTCACCTGCTGCAAGAATTCCAATAAAAAAATAAGAGAAGGATTGGGAAAACAGACCGTGCATCTGCCCTCATTAAAACGAGATACAGTAGACACTGATTTCTAAATTTGAGCTAGTAGTGCTTTTTTCAGTATAATTGTATTTTTTACAGGTTATCAATATTTAGTGTATTGATTTATTTATTACATACATTTTTTCATTAAAAAATATTAAGTAATAAATCAAAATCATAATAAACTATAATAAAAACGCAAATACTAAGAAATAAATATTTCAAGAATAATTATTATGTAACAACATATTTGGTGGTTTAGAGTAGTCCCGTTCAGCATGAGTATAGAGTCACAAACATTTGAATCATTTGACCGAAATTTCTTGTCACAAAATTTATACAATGCAAGTTTTTACTGATTTTTGGTCTTATTCTAAAACGCGGAGTTGACACAAAGGGATTTTTGGTGTACAAGGGGCAGGAATTTTTATAAATTCTCTTGGCTTTAAGTAGATTTTTAAGAATTTTTTATTAGATTTGAAGATTTTCAGAGATTTAAAAAATCAATTTTCAAAAAATTTTAAAAATTTTTTTGTTAAATTTCTATACATTTTGCTAGACCTGTGCATGCGTAGGCAATAATATTAATAATAAAAAAGATTAATGAACTAAATATTTCAAGAAATTTTGAGAGCACTTTCTAGATATTTTTGTAAAATATCTTTGGTTTAAAAAAATTTTAATCAAATTTCTTTTCGTACTAAAAGAAATTTTTGTCTTTCTGGATTTTTGTGGGACTTCTCTTTTTGTGGAGAACTGACTTTTAATAGGACTCTGCTTCAACTCACAGATTGAACAAAATTCAAAGGTATTGCGGACTCATTTTCCTAATTTTTCTTAAGTAAAAAATAATCTTATATATTTTGTTTTAATTTTATGTATTGCCACATCTGGTCAGTTTTAAAAACAAGAGTTTGCAAAAAAACTCACAAAAATTTGAATGTTTTAAAACAAGCTTTGAATGGGAATATCAGTAAAATAGCTGCGACATCTAGCGATTAACTTTGCCACATTTAAAATTCTACATTCGTTGAACAGATTACCTACTCTAAAAACCTCTGAGTATGTTGTTACTCAATAAGTTGTTTTTTTGGATTTTTGACTTTTTTGTTTCAAAAAGTTATTAAATATTTTTTTAAAAATTTACTTAATACTGGTCACTCTGTAAATGATCACTGATCAGATTTTAAATTATGTGAATTTTAAACAACTTAATAAGTAAAAATGTAAATTTCGTCTTATGTTTGTGTTATTTTTGTGGTGTTTGTAGATAATTTTGGATCTACAGTGTGTAAATTGCTGTTTGCTGAGATATCCCAAACGTACATAGACATATAGAAAGCAAAAATAAAACGAAAAACACTAAAATAACAAAGTTCCAGATATTTCAATTTTTGGATACGAAAATAGAAAGCATTCCCAAGTCGAATGTATCGTGTTATCTCATTTCAAAGGCGATGCCCCGGGATGAAACCTTCAATACAAACAACGTGGGCTGTACAAGGAATATACATTTCATTTGCAAAATTGAAAGTAAACATAGTTTTGTTGTTATTTCTTAAAGATGACAAATTGTAGCTTCTGTCGTCCGTTTTGTACACTGTTTGGCTTGTTTATGGTTTACAAACAAGCTGTTATTATTCTGAAATTGTTATTGATCCGTGGCGAAACTAAATATAAATTATGAAGATAATCAAATACTAATTAAATAAACATTCTATCATTGGTAAATAATAATAATAGTATATAAATGTTTCAAATCATTGATTGATACAGCAACATTTTACTTAAAAAGTTTGTTTTAGAGAAATAATTAGGGTAGGTTAAATTAAAAAAATATTATTATTAGTATCTCAAACTTTTATGGGCTGTTTTCAAATTGAGATAATACCGGTAGTATCTTCGTTTTCATGGAAAAATAAACAAATTCGGGGCTGTGATTCGCTGCTGTCATGGAAATGTATTAAAATTTTGCGATACTACCGGTATGATCTCAACTTGAAATTAACCCATTAGATTAATAAAAAATGATAAATAGTTAGTAGGGGTGAAGTAGCATTATTACTGCTTCTCCACTAACATATTTTGTTTTTTTTTAATGCTTATTTATAGTTTGGCCGAAAATCGCTTGACTCTATACATTTAGCTAAGCTTGTAAATTACCTACTATTGAAACTACATCTCTCAGTGTTACATTTTCTAAAGGAATACATTATTTATAAGTATTTTAATTCTTTCCAATTTTTTGGGTATACTCAAATTAATTATGTAGTAGATGTTTTTGAAACGCAAAAAAATTTTTTTTTGGATATTGACTTGTAATATTTTGATACGACTTTGTGTCCAAACAGCTGTCAAAACATTCGTTAAAAAAATGTAAAGATGGAATCCAGTGTTCTCTAAACAAAAGACAATAAAACATAATTATATAAACATTATTTGATGCAGACTTTGGGAAACTATAAGATGTAAACGAGGTTAAAATGACCGTATTGACAGCGGTAAAATAAAAAGAAATTTTCGGCTGTTCTGTCAGAAAGTTAACCTATAAATACTGAGAAAATTTCAATTTTTTGTTAAAATCGACTAAAAAATTTGTGTGTGCCACAGCCAAAAATTTTTTTGGCTTTACCTGCTTTCTGGCTTCGGTTTTCCTCAGCTATTAAAAAGACTCGGCCGAATAATTAAACAAATAACTATTTTTTGAGTTGCGCTTTGTTTACACATTTCCAGTAGTTTTTTACAAATTGATTAAAATTAAGACAATGGAAAATAGACAATGGTTTTAAATAAATGAATTTGTCAAATAAAGTTTTTCATAAATAAAATAAATATTTATATATTTTTAAAATAATCAATGAGCACTGTATTATTAGAAAATTTAATTGTTGATTATTTAAATTTAGTCAATACGTTATATTTTATTTTGTTAATAATTTAAAATATGTTGACAGGTATTTACAAGTTGTTAATAAATTTAAATTTGTATTAAAAATAAACTATCAGAAATAATTTTTATTGATTTGTGGATTACAATAAATATTTATTTTTACCCTTGTGGTTTTTTGTGTTGAAGAAGCTAAAATTCTATTAAGTGAAAATAATTTATTGCTAAATGGGATAATGTTTGATTAATATCAAGTGAGTTTGAGGCAAGCTAATTGGTGGTTAGTTAAGGTTGAACAGTGTTGACCTACTCTCGACTTTATTAACCGCAGAATCGTGGACAGGCCAAACAAACAATTCTCGGTTGATTTTTATTGAAATTGAGGTTTTCATTTAACAGATATTAAAACTGAAATCAGCTGCCAAAGTTCTAAGAATAAAACGTAATTAACACTCGGGAATACTTTGAATTGTAGATTCGTCCTAAATGAATAATTCATAATTAATTATCATTTGACAGGATATTCAAATAAATTTAACTTAAATAATTTGTATACCAACAAGATAGCAATTTACATACTCGAGCGAGATATCTGCCTACCTGTGGGAATAGTATGTGGAGGCGGCAGCGCCCCAATTTGCATTATTAATAAAAAAATTTATCCACTTCGACGAAATTCCATATCCGCACGCAAAGTACTCTCCTGTGTGGGAAAAGATATAAAGTGACAAGCCCTCGGTTACGCTTATTTTTAGGGGGACATGTAAAAAATAAGCCTGACGTTATTGCGTGCATAACTTGACTTTGTCAAAGAACTTGTTTTCTACAGGAAAAATAATTTCATCGATTTTATTCTGAGCTGAGATGGATGATTGAAAATGTCCTCTTTGATCAGATGTGATCCGACAAATACGTTATCCATCCATCATAGCGTAATTGCCCTAACGACGCTAAGTTGCCGGCATATTTCAAGAAGGATAATTGATCGGACACAAAGCCAAATACGGGAAAAATTGATTTAATCACGTACTTTGCTTTCAAAGTAAAAATTTTATCATAGATACAAATTGCTTGGTGTGTTCTTAACCTAAACTATTCGTAAAATGCCAGTTTAGATTATCTTTTCGTTTAATTGGCCTGTGTTTAGAAAAGTTCGAAATTAATTGGTCTAAACTAACTCGACAAGATTTTTTAAACCGTAGCAATTTTTTACCCTACTCCTATTTCACCATTAAACTGGTTTGTACAATTTCTTTTCTCGCTGTCTTTGAAGTTGATTTATGCTTTAAAAACTCTTGTTTTCTCTTACAAATAGCGCGATCAAACCCTCTACACGATAATAATGATCAACAAGCAAGCTTTGAAATATCTCCGATTGTATTTCTGTAAGCTGCTGAAAGTAAATATTAGAGTAAGGTTTTAAGAGTATGTTTTCTTGATTTACATTAACTTAAAGTAAGATTAAATTTGTAGGATGTTGGAGACCAATATCCAACGTTATTGTATGGGGTGTTGTTTGTTGTTTTAATAACGAGAAAGCTGCATAGTACCCGGGTAGAGGATAAGAACACAATGAAACTATTTAAGTTGAGCTTATGAAGTCGTTTTTGTTTTAATCCATTTTAGACCACGGTGCCACTTTGGTAGTATTAAAATTTACGCGACTTAAAAATTTCTATTATTATGGAAATCTTTATTTAGGAACTTCTTCACAAACAAAGGTTTTGTTAGACCCACAATAATTATAATGAAAATTACAACTTCTCTAAAGTATAAACGGTAAAGGAGAGAGAATTTTGTTTTATGAATTAATTAAGCACTTTTTAAACAAAACACTTAAAATTCAAATAAATGTTGCTAGCAGATTTATAATTTTAAATTTGATATTAAAAAATAATTTCGTTGGTTAATTCTAGCTGTGATAATGGTTGTAAATGCATTATAATTTTTTTCTTTGAAATGGTTTTATCCGCGGCTAACATTTAGTGTGTTAACGTCATCAACAAAAAAAAATTTAGTATACAATTTAGTCTAATACCTGTGATGACTTAACGAGATTAGTAAGATCGCATGAAATTTCCATAATTTTTGTACTTAATACAAATATGCCACTACCCTTATAGCTATCTACATTAGCATACGGTAAGTTTAAGTTTACAGAAGACAACTTTGTTTCAAGTCCGAGCTGAATGCGAGGGCTCAAATTAGTTGGAGATTTATATAAGATTTTATTGCATTTTTGAGATAAATACTTTGTTGATAGAGTACACTGGGATATATCGGTAGTAAGAAGACTGGTGGATTCTAATCAGAGTCGTACCATCAACTTTCTCATAGATTAAATAAATAAAAAAATAACTAATGTTAGTATTTTTTAATATTTAAATATTTCTAACTACTACTGTCTCAGCAACTACTGTTTAGTGAACTTTTGTAAAAATTGTTGATAACTTTTTACTGTATGTAGCTCTAACTTGATGTGTACTAACTCAAAGTTTAAAATCATTCTAAATTATTTGGCTAAGAAAAAGTTTTGCTTAAAATAAGTTTAAAACATTGATTTAGGTAAGTACCTAGCTTAAAGTGTATCAGACAAAAACAGGTACCTAATACTTAGTAAATTATGCCGAACACTTACCAAATTTCAAAAAAGTTTGTATAGTAGGAGGAAAAGGTCTAAGAAACTTAATTTAAAAGTCAATTGTTAAGTGCACAATAGTATATAGCCAGAAAACTATTGATGTCATAATTAAATGAAAAGACACTATTCTCAAATACTTAGATAAACGGATTAAGAAATGGTTGTAAAAGTTTTTTTCGGTTGGTAGGTCTTTTGTAGTTGACTGTAACAAGATTAGTGTTTATTGAGGTCTGTTGTAAAGTGACAAGTTATTAATAAATTCCTGCATTAGTCAGTTTCTTAGATCTCTTCTTCTTACAATAACGAGTTCTGAACGGTGTTGGGTAAAGTAGAAAAGAGTTACGAACTTGATGAAGACTTGTGTTCATATCATGAGTTCTAAACATGTTTAAAAAAAAGTTTGGAAAATGTTAGGAACAAGTTTTGGTGTGGAATATACAGTTTCAGCAAGTAGCAAGTACTACATACTTAGCGATTTTATAAAAATCGTTCAAAACTTATTACAGCATTTAACTCGGAACTTGGTATGTATGACTTTAAAGATATAATTTCGAACTATTTGTTCAAAAAAAAGTTTCAAACCTGTTCAAAACAAGTTTAAAACATTGATTTGAAGTGCGCTTTGTGGACTTGTGTCTAAAAAAAGTTGTCGCATTCGCAAAGTAATCTCACATGTAAAAATTGTTAAAAACTTTTTGACCAACATTTTTGATCCGAATATTATAAGTACTACTAAATATGTTTAAGTAGAAATTTACAAAACAGCTGGTGATGGCTTTCTCATAAGCCAAAACCGGTACCGGCATAATAAAAATCAATGAACAATATAACGGAGTAATTTTATTTCAAAACAGTAAGTTTATCCAAACAGTTTCATAATATTTTTACACCTACTGACATTTGGAATTTTGCAATATTTTAGTTTTTGAATAATTGCATTTAAAACTATTTTTCAATTTTTTTTTGACACGTATTTGTTAATTACATAACCTTAATTTTGGAAATAATTTTCTTACAAATCTCTAATTGTCCAATTAACTATACCCGGATTACTTTTGTAAGTTAAACAACAGCGCATCAACCCAAAATTTTACCTTTGTGAACTATGTTTTTTACTGCAAATTCGGGTTTTCAAAATGTAGGTTATGTTATATGACATAACATATGTCATATAACATAATTCACAAAGCCAAAATTTTGGGTTAATGCGCTGTTGTTTAATATTACAAAAGTGATCCGGGTATAACAAGAAGTAATAATACTATAGATAACTATAACCTAACGTATTTAATTTTTGCACAAAGACTTTGTTTATAGTTCCAGCAAAGAGAGTAGTTTATTAGGGCGGATGCAGAATATTTTTCCGAACTAGTAAGAAACAACGTTTTTTGTAACAAATAAAAGTCAAAATTTTAAAATAATGCTTAAATAATTTAGCATGCAGTAATTTATTTATTAAAAGGTTGATATGATTGCTTGGAAAATTTAGGAGGCAGGAGCCTAACTCAAAATTGCTGCGTTACATTTACCTTGTAATAGCATAAGTAAATATTCACTATTTCCTAGTAGGAAATAAAGAACACGCAGTTTGCAAAAACCGTTTTATTAGTATAAGTATGAGAGATGTATTGAAAATATATTTTTAAAAACTGTGAGTTTAAAAAAAAGTTTTAGTTTTAGTCTGGGTCCTAATTTGTAGTCAAATAATTCTTCGCTACTTTTTTTATATTTCTTATTTTTTGCATATTTCGTTTATCTACCACACGTTTTTTTAGCTGTTGTTGTAGTGTTTTTAATTTTTATTAATGCTTAATCTTTTGTTGTTTAGCTTTCAACTCATTTTTTAATATTTCATAATATTTTTTAAATATTTTTTTTCTTACTTTATTACTTTTACTTTTTATACTTTTTAAATTTTTGCTACATTTATAAATTTTTTAATTTTTCTATTTTTTTATTTTATTTATTGATTATTTCATTGATTTTCGCTATTGTTTTTGCATTATGTTCTTGTGTATTTATGTATGGTTTTGTGTTTACTATAACTATACTCGGGGCAATATGCCTAGTCAGTGTCTTTATAAGATAACTTAAATTTTTTGAGAAACGGGTCGTACGTGGATACTTCTATGCATCTCACACGCCAAAAAACTTTTGACAAGTTGTACGTTTCAATCTTTCTCGGACCATCTCTAGCGGTAGACGTTACTGCTGAGGATGGTCAGTGGACAACCGAAATGTAGGTTCGGTTGTTATGTGTTAAATAAATTATGAAAACTTATCTATTTATTCAAAAAGTTTCAATATTTTATGAACATGTGTCGTTTGATTGAAGACAGCTTCCTGATAGACAGCTAAGACAGATGAAACAGCAATTAAATAAAATTTCTATATTTGTATATGTTATTATTTTTTGAATTTTTAAACTTTTTTTTTACTTTACACTTTTTAAAATAAGTAAACTTCAAGAAATAAAAATAAAGGTAAATAAAATATGAGCCAGCTGTGTAAACCCGTCGTGGCTTTATTCTTTTCATTTACGTTTTCTAACACATTTCTAAATACATTTTACAAGTTAGTCTTTATCGTGCCTTTATTGACGTAATCCCTCTAGCAATAAAGTCTTAACAGCTTAGGGTGATATTCGTACGTCAAGGCAAACAACTTAGCGACCTAAGAAGAAAAATAAACTACATCATGTCATGTCATCGGCAGCCAACCTCATCGCAGCTTCTAGGTGATAGTGCAAGCTCACTATCAATAACCGATAAAAAATCTCTCCGACATCTTCGACATGACACGTTATTAAAATCGTTATCAGTAAAAAAAATCTCACTTTATTTTTTCAGAAAATTTGTAATGAGGCTCAGTTGTAACTGAATACCTCCAGGCAAGACGTCCTGTAATTGGAGTAATAGTTTATGCAAGAGGTAAAGTAGGACACAAAGGAAGAATATACAAAAGTGGGTGCATGGATGAACCTCGTTAGGACGTATCCCACTTCTGAAGGAGTGCTAATGACGCCGGTGCGTCATCACACACCCGTGTTTTGTCGCCTGGTAATGACTCGGTAATGGTTGTAAGAGCTCGCAGATGCCTGGATTTTACACTTGTGAAATACATTATGATTATGAGAAGAAGCTTTGTTATTTGTGCGGAGTCCTTTGGAGCGAATTGGCTAGAAGTTGAGAAAAGACGAACTGATGCAACGACGAATAGACAATTCCGTGTTGCGATGACAATGGAGACGACTTTGTCTGTTTTTGTTCATATAAGTTTCATATTTAGAGATGTTAGGAAGAAAGAGAGATTCTCAATGGGGTTTGGTTTCATTGTTTTCCACTCATTGTCATTTTCGTCTCACTTGGCACCAGAATGTCTAATAAAGCGAGACGGGAATTAAATGGGACTGCCTCTCTTAATTTATTCCGATGAGCTTGCGGCTTCCAAATGTACTTGTAATTACACCATGCTGACACAGTTTTGTTTAACGCCGATTTTTTCAAACAAACATTAAAAATTGAGTAGTGGTTTATTCACATTTTAGCATGCTGTTCAGTAATAAAACTTGCAAATCCTAAATTACAGATATAAATTATCCAACAGAGTTTAAAAATATTGGTTTAAGGACCTTGAACTTGACTTTATATCACATAAAGATTACTTTACGTTAATCAGATATTTTACCAGATTTAATTATAATGTAACAAAAGCTTATTTTTGATTTGTCATTGTTATGAACAATTTGAAATAACAATAAGATAAAGAAATTTTCGAGTAAATAGTTCGAGAAAATATTAGATGGATAGGGCGCCGAGAGTCACACCAAAGCGTGAAATTCTACGGAATCATTTCCAAGTACGCTTATAGACCAATCGAGATCGAATGTGGAGAAATGGAATGGAGAGTCTAGAAAGATCGCAAAACGTCCAGACACATTCTGGAAAATCGTATCGTTATAGAAGCGGGTGAAGACAACGACCGGGAGTTAGTGTAGAACTCGAGAGCGATATATCGAAAGCAAAAGCAATAGTTATTATGTGAATATCGAGTTATTTATTTATTGTAGCGTGTATTCGTGTACATGCTCGTAGTAGAAATAAATTATTCGTTATTAATCTAACTCTTTGATTAATCTAACTCCTTTTTTATCAGCATGCATTTAATAAATATAGATAAATTAATACATTGTATCCTTATCTAATAGCTTTAGCTAAGCTTATCTTAATAGTTCTATAATATTTTTGTACGATTGTATTTCTGTCACAATAGAATTAACTATGCGATCTATTATCTGTCATAAAATTGATACAATTCAGGCTAGAATTTTTACTAAAATACTGTGTGGTTTTTTAAACTTGCCTAAGACGTTTTACTCATTTTAAAACAAATAATCTTTTATTTTTTTATATTATTAAAACTTTTCTTTTAGTATCAAATTCTTTCCTCCCTCAGTAATACACATTATTGCTCAACTAATAAATTAATTTCTAATTAATTTTTTTATTCAAAAGTACAAAATATTTTTTAGATTACTGTAGCATACTTGTTTCAATTATGTCACATAAATGTGTTGAATAGAATAATTGAAATGAATTAAATTTAGTAATTCGTTTTGTGATAAAATTTACATGAGATGAAGTTGTGACCAACAACCTTTTAATGGCAATGTGCGATTTATTTTTCTCTATTATTTATTTAAAAAAATTCGATATTTACTTCCTAATTAATTTTGCTTAAAAATATTTATAAATTAGTTTGTTGCTTATACCAGAAAACGATAGAGAAGTGTTAAATACTGCAATTTGCAGACCCAACTTTAAACAGTTTTGCTATCACAACAAACTTTTCGTGACAACAGTTTTAAACGAAATCGACTTACTTTTACAAAATATTTACATGTTGTTTTATATGTAAAATCTTTAAACTAATCTAAAATATTATTGAATCAAACTTACAAAATAATCACATACTACTTTAGTTACCGCTTCTGATTCTGTCATTTGTCTCAATTAACAAACTGGAGTAGAAAGACTATTGATTAAACGCACCGATATAAAAATCTGCGTGCTCGTCATTTTAATGTTTAGACATGCGATAAATTTATAAAATAGTAATAAATAGTATAAAAGTAATAACCCTAACTTTTTACTTCAATTCTCAAATTTACGTGCTGTTTGAAATTGACCGCATGGGAAAAACTCAACGACTTTCTAGGCTGATTATACCTATTGATAAAACTGTGGAGAATAATGTAAATTTCTCAGCCCAACTTGGACACCAGTCTAGACACCCTTACCGTGTCCCGGTCCAACTTGTATAGTCCGGCCTAAATGCCTGTATTGTAGACTTTGGCTAGTGGCTAGAAATGTGGGGCGCTCATCTACTATTTAGGAGGTAGCGAGTTAGAACTCCGCTAATGATTGTTTGAATCGAGGTTTTTTAAAGGTTTTTTCTAAGTTTGTGCCACATTTGTTGTAATTAGTTTTATTTTCACTTTTCTGGTAGTAAAACGCGGCGTGCAAAGGTGTTTAATGAGATACACATTTATGATTTACTAAAAAACATTTTTCAAAATTGTATTAAAACTCTGAAAAAAATTGTATCCATTCCTGACACCTCATTATCCTGTTCTACTTTTATTCCCTACAATTTCCAATAGGCCATTTCGTCAAGCCGTGTTGTATTAATTTCCTGTCTTTACATGAAATACGCACCAGTCACACGAAGGCATTCGCCATCTAATTCCCAGTTATTTAGCATGACAATAACTGTCGCGTCTGTATTATTATCGCAACCGATGCGTAAGTACAATATCCTCGAGTCGATATAATGTCTGGCAGATTAAATGAACGGTGGCGAGAGTGAGACGGCCCCAAGTCGCTTCGATGGAAGGGTATCAGCCACCGTTCACAATCATCAATCATCTCCGTAAACTGTTATGACGGTTTAGCAGGAGTTTAGCTAAGCGATGACACTACACTGTCTTTGCTCGGTACGCTGTCGCCTGTTTTTATCAGGTGATTTATTGATATGTTTGGCGGCGATCTGAATTTTATTATCCTAGGGTCGATCCCCAAGAAAAATTAATTTTATCGATAATGGATTGTTGCAAGCTTTTGCCTCATAAAAATCACATGCACTGTACTATCACCATACTGTATAATAAAATTTATTGAGCGAATGTACGCCTAAATATTGACTTGAAAAATGGATACACTATGTCGATGATACTAAATTTAATATAACTACTATTAGAGACATGATAGCAAACAAAATATTTATAACTAAGTCGATATAGGTATACATAAATGTAGAAGTTTTAAAGCCGATGCCTACTAGTCATCAGTTTAACAAGTTTCAAGCAGTTAAAGTATCAAGTTATTACTTTATTAAAAGAAGGCTTCAACGAATTTAGAACAGTGATTTGCCATTAATAAAAGATCAGCTTAAATAAACTAACATTTTAAACGGTCAAGTTTCAAGAAGTCTTAATCTAGCTTTTAAGAAAGTTTGCTTTTAATTTTGGTTTGCTAAAACAACTTTTAAATAACGAAACTGAAATAAAATGTACATATAACACATACACTCACCGGCACAAAATTCGATCCATCATTTCTATTTAATTTTTCTTAAGTAAATTTTGTTCTAAGCTGCAACACTTTTTGTTTTCTTTAAATTACACAATTTTAATTAAAGTATAAACAAAAACAGCATAAATTAAACAACAGTTTTTTTTATTTTTCAATAACAAAAATAGTGCTGAATTTTACAAAAAAATTAAAACCTAACAAAGTGGTAAACCTATAACTCGAGCTTAGTAATGTATATCATCTCCTTTTGCTTGAAGTACAGCTGCCATTCTTCTTGGCATTCCTTCAATAAAGTGTCTTTGGCCGATTTACTCCCAAATTTGAGTTACTGCCACGTTTAAGTCTCTCAAAGTACTGGAACAAGAACTCTGCTTCGAATCTTTTTTCCCATTATATTCCAAAGGTGTTCAATCGGATTTAGGTCTGGACTGCACGCTAGTTATATCAGACGCTGAATACCAACACGTGCTCATAATACGTCAAGTGTAAGCACGTGTATTATAGTGCATGAAAATGAAATTTTCTCCAAGAGAATAATACATAAGCCACAACACGGGGATCCAGAACTCCAGAAGGTTTCTGACATACTTGTTGACATTCATTCTTCCTCTATCTACAATGACTAATTCGGTGCAAGCTTCCAAACTGATGCCATCTCACACCATGATAAAACCTCCTCCAAAATTCAGTTTTGGTCCAAATTACACTAAACAAATTTTTTTCCCAAGCGTCACCAGATTCTTTGTCGTTCATCTGAGAAATGAAGACAAAATCTCGACTCATCAGAGAAGAGAACTCGTCTTCGATCATCAACATCCCAATTCTCATATTTACGAGCAAAACGTAGTCGCTCTTTTCAATGCTCTCTGGTTAAGGGTCTTCTAAAGGGGAGCATTTTCTTTTTTTTCGCATAGTTCTTTTATAGTTAATTGTTTCACCTATAATTACACATCAAATGAAAGCTTTTTTAATTGTCTAGGCAGGTGCGTTGTTACTTTTTTTAAAAAATTGTTTATATTAAAGACCAATTTATTTTTATTCATTTTTTTCGTTTTTCTGTAATTAAAGCTTTAATAACAACTTTGATTTTTTAATATGTTTTGTACAATACATTTTTAAAGACAGGTGCGTTGTCAAATTACCTAAAATATATTGTTTTTTTGTTATAATTAATGTTTTTTAAATGACGCTTGGACTGTACCTTCATAACAGAAATAAGTGTACAGGCTTACAATGTATTAATAAATTAGATACACTTTAAAGAATTTGAAATAAACAATGTATTATAATTATTTCAATTATTCAACAAAATGAAGAAATCTTTTTTTTGGTTCACAGCATTTGGTCCAGATGTCACTTTATCGCCGTATGAATTCCACACGACATACGATACATTCCATTGAAAAACGCCAAAGACAGAATATGGTAGTAGCAAATAGTAGCATAAAACATTTTAAAGGGTGGGAAAGCTTCGATTTCAGTTTTCTATAATACGAAAGTATGATACGTATAATATATTCGTATCATAATAATTAATTATAATGCATTATGTATATACAGGGTCTCCCATCGTATTTGCATAGTAGAATTTTAGGTAAATAGAGCCCATTGTTAAAACTATCTACTGCTTGAACCATAACCACCCCTCATTTTGCAGTATTCCAATTATTTGTTGTAAATGTCTTTCTTAAAGTGACGTCTCGTTTTAATCAAAAATGTCTCAATTGCTAATAGATTTTAATAAATTTTAATTGCGTAAGGTGATTTTCTGATGTAGGTATGAGCATTATTTGTAGATAAAAAAAAATAAAGAAAATTTATATTTATTTATTATAATTTTATAAACATAAATTTCTATTTTTCTTTTAAAGCAGGGCTTCTTAAACTTTTTTCATTCACGACCCCATTTATGATTGCGAGTTTGCTGGCGAGTGGCGACCTCATATAAATATAAAAGAAAGATAAATATTTTTAGATGGTTTATTTATTAGGTTACAATATACATATACCTACATATGAATATTTGACATTTTGACATTAAAATCTCTCGTGACCCCAGAATTTTGCTACGCGACCCCATTTGGGGTCGCGACCCATAGTTGCGAAAGACCTGTCTTAAACAAATTACTAATAATTTTTAAGATTATTGTAGCGCTCAATAAGAGGATAATTAATATGAAGTTTTTTTTTTCGTTTAATTTAGAGGTTTAAAATTTTCCAAAGTATCAATTTTCACTGTATTTTTTGGTAAAGTAAGCTGATTTTTTTGTCTTTTATTGTATATATATTATTTCTAATACAATTTAAATCTTTATCAGTTAAAGTATCCATAGTTCTTTCAAGCTTCGGTCACATAAATGCAAATGTTCTAAGAATAATTAAATATCTTTCCAAGGATCAAGTAATAATCCGTTTTGACCTGATAAGGTTGGGTGCCGAATTTAGGTCGGCACCAGGTAAAGGAAAGGTCGCAGAAAGCTTGGTGGTACAGCGCGGAGGCTCTTTTGAAGAGACCTAACAAACTAGCTCTCACTAACAATAAGAGTGAGAGAGACGGTTTTTTTTTGAGACAGCGTTAAGTCAGTACGTCTTAGTAATATCATTGTAACATCTGGTAAAACTCTTGTGAAATAGTATTCTTGTACTTTGGGTTGCCGCTTATTATAAAAGAAGGGGCAGAGTTAGAATCGCAGCACCGTTTAGAGGACCCTCAACTTGGGGCCATTTGCTGGTTTTCTTGCAAATAATCCTTCTTCGTTTCGACCTATATTTGCTCTTGTAAGATACAATTAAGATGCCAAATATAGTAGCAGGTATCACAATAATGACAATTATCTACAGGTATCATAATAAAAGAGAATAATAAAGTTAAATAAAAAATAAAAAAATTTTTGGGTACTTGTTTTTTTGTTTTTTGGTCTTAACAATGGTTAGATATGTATCTTATGTCTACCTAACACAACTACCTTCTACCTTTCTACCTTCATGAGTTCAGTGACTGAAAAAAAATGATAAATTTGTTTTTGAGAAAATTACATAAGTATGGTCCAAATTTTGTGCCGGTGAGTGTATAATATAATAAGTGCTGCGATTCATCGAAACTTAAAATACAAAAACAATTAAAGTTTCTTGTATGAAAATTTGGAAACATGTGACGTGGATAGGTAGCAGCTACTTGAAAAAATTCTTTCAATAAAATGTCTAGTTAACTTATGAAACGTAAATTAAAGATTTTTGGGTTATAAGATAAAGGAGCTAATAATTATATCCGAAAATTCACAAAATGCCTACCTATTTAATGAAAAATAGTAAATATAATACTACTTAAATACAATTTATGAAATATTATTTACAGCTTCTAGTTTTAAGAAAGCGATAAAATAGTCTCTTGTTGATTATGATTTTTACAAAATGTTTTTTGTGGCAGTCAATTTTTATAAAGTGAGCTTTATTAATGTTTTTTTTATAAATTTTTATAAAAGTGATTTTTAGTTTTTATTCTTTTTGGAATAATTATATTCTATTTTAATAACTTGTCGTCTGCGGCTTTAATTTTTATAATTTTTTACCTATGGCTTCTGACTTTTGCCATAGGTAAGTCAGGATGACAACTTAAATTAATCGATTTATTAACATACTTTGAGCATCACGTGAATATAGGCAAACAAAAGTGCAAAAATTGAACAATTTTTTTGGTTAAGTATGTTCTAATTACAAAAATACGTGTCTAAAATTTATTAAAATATATTGCAACTTAGGTACAAATTCGGTTTTATGAAATTCGAAGTGATGGATTAATAACGAATAATTTATTTCTCTTACGTACACTAATACAAGAACAATGAATAAACAGTTGGATATTCACACTACAATCGCCGTCTTTTTATTGTAATTTTATAGCTCACTTTACTCGCTTATCTGGCTTTCACTAACTAACTGACTGATCAATTAATGTCTCCCTCCTTATATAAGTAAATGTTATTCTAAAACGTATTCCAATGTTTTGTAATCTTTCTTTGCTTAATTGGAAGCGATGACTAATTCTTCTCGATGAGTCCATGAGCGTGTTTATTAATAATTTCCAAAAATTTTACAATTTAGTGCACTTTTGGCGCGACATTTTTTAAGTATTTTTATGGCCTTATTTTAATTGAGATATATTTTTTTAAAAATTTTTTTGGGAACAAAAAGGTACCACCGGTATTATCTCAACTTTTTGAACTCTATTCTCGTTGTTATTTTGAACTGTTTATAACAATGTAGCGTAATAAACTTTAACATAAAATATAACATAAGTCTTTACGACCAGTTTCTTTACTAACCGTCCCAGGCACACTATAATCATTTCAACGTTGAATTGTCAGTCTAATGTTTTGTGTCTAATATTTTGAGTTGTTTAAGTTGTTTCGAGAAATAATCCTGACGAATACTATTCAACTTCAGATTTTGTCTGAAAAAATTTATCAATTATAAACTTGAATTCACAATAATTTTGCTCATGACATTTATCAAAAACTACTCGACCGACGCGACGTCTCGTACTTTTTATGACAATGTTATTTGCAAAATTGCTAGGCAAATCCTTGTAACAATCGGTAAATATTTTCGGCAAAATCTGAACTCTTATGATGTTATAACTGAAAAAACTAGTTCAGTGCCTTAAGATATTACCACAAACCAAGTGACTACATAAAGATAAAAATTAAAATAAAAGGTTTGTTTGTTACAATTGACAATAACTTTTAATTTTTAAATAGAATTCTATGAGTTTTTTATATTTTGCAGTCTGCATTAAGTTCTGAGTCTAATAATACACTACTTTTTACAACTTGTAAAATTAATTTTTTGCATTTTTTTATATAGACGGTTATGACTGTTAAAAATATTTCTAAATAATGTAACAATTAAATTATTAAACAAATAACATGAATTTATAAAATACACGCCCAAAAATATCATTAAAAAAATTTGGCTTAGTTTCGTTTAGAGCCGATATAAATGTTAACAAAAATAATTCAAGTAAGAAAACCCAATTCTCTTTTCCACTCTATTAAATTAAATAATACTTTTAATAGGTACAAATATTTTCAGTAAATTGATTTTTCTATTATTTTCAGTGAATAGTTGAATTATAGAGAGTGTCTAATATTATTGACCACTTGACGTAATTCACAGCCATTCTATTGAATGTAAAAGATGTCAACGCATTTTGTAGAAAGTTTATAAATAATTTAAATTATTTTATAGCGAAATGCTGCACCCAAGTAGCAGAAGTTTTCAGATCAGATCAGGCATGTTCTAACATGACCTAACGACCACTAGTGATCGAGACCGACGACTTGACGTTTTCTTTGAAAGACGAGGTAACTGCATTTTGTATGTGCATCACTTTATATGAGTCACCTTTTCAAATGACGCTCTGATCTGACTACGTTGCTTAATTTCATTACTTCATTTAAATATAAACTACGAAGCTAAGCTAAGCAGCCACTATAAAAGTTTATTATGTATTTTTTAATCTTACTTATAACAAAAATTTTATGACTTACCTACACAATACGTCAGTGTTTCATAAAATAACTAGACTGTCGAGGTGTGAGTAACACTAATTTGAACCGACAAGTTTGTTATTATTAATCGTCTATTAGTAAATCAGTTAGTTGCAATACTTGTTCGTGTATTGTATTTTACAATTAGTAAATTGAATTGGTTATTGCTCCACTAGTATCAAGTTAGTATTAACAGTTTGTTAAAAAAGGTATTTAACAATCTTTTTGGTGTGCGTTATGAAGCAAACGGAAAAATTATATTTAATATTATTAGTTTTATGTTGCCACATGTTTTTTAATAATTTAATTATTCCTACTGTAAGTAAAGTAAAGGAGAAAATCAAGGGTTTGAGAACATGCCATTTTGTCGTGAATAATATATCTCGAAAAGGACATTTATTACCTTTAAGTGTAAATGCATAAATAAGAAAAGATAAAATCGAATCTCTTTAATTTTTCACTGAAGAAAAATACACTTGAATAACGAACAATCAAGACAATATTTCTAATTCTTTTCGTTTCCATCCGGAAAAAGAGGAAATGAAAACAGCTTTTCATTTGCGGCGATAATTGAAAAGTAGATTGAAAACCTTTAATGAACTTAGTTAAATTCATGTTGACCGTACTTGAATCGAGCTGTATGTTTGCACACTTGACATATTTGCATACTACAGACCTGCCATGTCGTATTGAACAGTGATCTTATTTGTGTGCAGTCAAAATCAAACACCCCTCCAGCCGAAATTTGACATTTGACAACAGCTGAAGGGTGTATAGGGGTAATTTTTGATTTGGTTTGCAATGACGGGCGTTTGACGTTAATCGGATATAGCGTTGCCACCCTAAACTCAAAAAACAAGATGCAAACATTGTACTAATGCAAATGTGTTAGGTTAGTAATTAGTCGCGAATTTGGGTCGAGCAGTCGCTTGTTGCCGGGGCTTTAACGGTGTACGCTGGTGGATGAATAAGGTCGCATGTGATATCTCTGAAACACAGCCAGGACGTATAGATAACGCTGGCTGAGGGTGTGATTAATTGTAAACATGTTACACTAGTGAAGCAAATAACCCGCCCTTGGATTAGTAAAGCCGTAGAGCTAAATACAGAATTATGAAATTTTTATACCTACTTTCATTAAATATGTAGAGAGAGAACAATAAAACTACAATGTAAATATTTATTTTTTGTTTCTTCCAATAAATTGTTTATAAAATGTAAAATATACAAGGTCATACACGAAGGATGACGAATCTATATGCAACCAAATTTACATATTAAGCAACTTTCTTGATATAATTTTTATTTCAATGAAAATATTGAATCAAAGTTACCCAAAGATTTCTGTCATTTTTTTCATAACTTGTCAAATAAATGACTACTTTATAATCTGTTATTTTTAGTTTTTGTATAGTGTAACTTGGTAGGAATAGAATTTATTAAATTTAATTTTGGCTAATTGGCAATATGTGGATTTTCTGTAATCGCCTGAATTACAACGACTTCATTATTTTTTCTTGTCGCCGTTTTATTTCGTGGCTTTTTTAAGGAAGGCTTGCCTTGACGCAATTTATCTGTTTTGTCTTCCACAAATTTTGTCAGTTAGGATCATTCGATTGGGATATTTTTTTACATTCCAAACAACACAAGATTACAAACCTCTACGAAGTTTGGTATAGGTATGTACTTACATGAAAAGTGCTAATACACTCACATACTTTATTAGAATATTCCGTATTTGTGTTAAAGTAAATTCATTTACTTGTCTGGCAACTGTTAAATGACGAAAAAAACGCTCAAAAATATTTGTTTCAAACGTAGATTTAATAAAGTATGACATCAACACTCAAACAAATAATTAGGTCTACAGGACTTTCTTGCATACCACGAAAATAACATTTTGCCGTGGCCTGCCCAATCACCAAATGTAAATCTTTTTTTTAACTTATATGTTTTTTATTTTTTTTTGTCTAATGAGACTAAAATATTTGTTTAAAATTACAACTTTTTACAGCAGCAATTTGTTCTTTACATATTTTATGCAAGTATCATCCTGTCAATATCAACTGCTTATTAAAAAAAAAAAAAACTCGCAGTTAGCCATGAGAAGAAGAAGTGCATAATTATGGCGTATATTAGACAAACATACTAAATGTTTGATAATTGTTGTTGGTTGCCTGAGTTTCTGCTACACTGTAAATAGTTTAAATAACTAAATCTATTTGGTAATTTGTTTAATGATGGTACATTTCTAAATTCAAAGCGTTTTCCTTAAAAAACAGTGTTTTACTAAACATTTTCTACTAAACGGCAATTCTAAGTATAGTTCTAATAGGATATTATGAAGAAAGTTAATAAAAATAAGTAAACCGGAGTTATATGCATTAGCTACTTACATTTGCATGCGGTAGCTTTAATTTTACATGCGACAACTTTGTTGTCCGTTCGAACTGAAAGCGAGAGCCTGATTAGTTGGAGCTTGTAAAGTTAACTAAGGCATAAGATTTGTATAAACATTTTTATCCGAAAGATTTAAATTCTGTTTTTTGTGTAAATAATTAATAATTAAAAAAAATAATTATCTTAAACATAGTTTGCTTTGACCGCTAGACGTAAGACCAGTGACGTTTCAGCAATTTTTCAATTTTGTATTTTTCTAATAAATATAGCTTTGTTTGTAAGAAATATTTTAGGTATGTACATACACTTTGATACATAAGAGTAGTTTTTACCTCAAGCATCTCTTGTGGTAGTTTTAACCGTAAAATGTGAGACTCGATGTTTTTTTCATTTTTACCGCACAGTTTCCGAAAGTCCAGCTTACTATTGGTGAATGAACAACTGTGGTAGCCTATTTACAATACGGGAGGACAAAAATTTCTTTACATCTACTTGTTTTAAGAACAACTGTGTAGATGTTTCACTAATCCAAATTTTGCGGAATTTTCACCAAAGTGGGATTCCTCCTTCACAACATTAATTCGGGACCTTCTCGAATTGGCCATAAAAATTTTATGACCTCTAAACTTCCTTCCGTACGTATTGCATTTGAATTGAGGGTTGTGTAAGGGGTTGCGTAATTACTAAATATTACTTACTTTGTGTGTATAAAGAGGGGAACGCTAAAATTTTGTAATAAAATGTCTAAGAAAAGATATGAAAACATCAATAAATTATTACACAGACCCTTTTAGACAGTATATCTAAATAACAGTCGACTTATTTTATTTTGACGAAATTGATTTGTTGGTCATAAAATACTTAACTATCGTTCTTACACGATTAAATTTGATACAGGGGAATTTTAAATGCGACTATCAACTATACAACTTCAACTTGTATTGATAATATATTCACAAATATTAACCATAACCAAATCTTACAAAAGATTACAAAAAATTTATATGTTTCAGATCATTGTGCTCAGTTTATACAAGTTCGATTAGAACAAGAACAAATTAAAAACAAGTCAGTTATAATTAAAGTTAAAAGAATTGACGCTCCACATATAACAACATTCAAAACAACTTTGAGTACCATTTCATGGGACTTCTTAGTCAATCAATCCGCCGCCGAAGCATATAGTAGTTTTCACAAACTGCTACTGCAACATTTCAATCAGCATTTTCCAGAAACAGAGAAACGCATAAACTTAACAACATCTCAAAAAAGAATAATAACAACACCTGAAGTTCAAAATATTGAAAACTTAGTAAAAGCTCTACACACGATATGGTTAGTAACAAAAAATCCAAGAATAAAAAAAGCATACAACGAACTTAAGCAAAAGTATCAACAGAAAATCACAGAAATAAAGCAACAACTAAACATTCAAACTATCAGCAGAGCAACTAACAAACAACGTGCCATATGGAATATTATAAACAAAGAAAAAGGGGGTTCAAGAAAAACTCCAGACACTGAATGTATATTAACTGCAGAAGATTTAAATAAATTTTTTTCAGAAATTGAAGAGACAGTCAATAAAAATACACAACAAACAAAAGATCCTTTAGAGTTACTACAGCACATCAAGAACAATCAAGATTCAATTTTTCTTGAACCGACAAACACAATCGAAGTCATGAAGATAATAAAATCTTTAAAATCTTCTAAAGCCAATGACGTCTATGGATATACAACCAATCTCCTTCAACATATTGCTCAAGAAATTTGCAGTCCGATCACAACTATTTTTAATAAATGTATTGCAGAAGGAATCTTTCCGGATGAACTAAAAATAGCTAAAGTTATACCAGTCTATAAAAAAAATGACATTAACACTTGCAGCAATTACAGACCAATCTCCATTCTTCCAGCAGTATCAAAAATTTTTGAATCGTTGCTTAAAAATAGAATCGTATCTTTCTTTGAAAGAAATGGCATATTTGACAATAGTCAACACGGATATCGAAAAGGTTACTCAACTACCACAACAGTCATAAGAGCACTTGAGCAAGTTTTCCAAGCAATAGACAATAAAGAGATAACTGAAATTGTAATGTGCGATTTGAGCAAAGCATTCGACACTATTCCACATAAAATTTTAACTCACAAATTACACGTTTATGGTATAAGAGGCGAAGCAAACAAATTATTCAAATCTTACTTGACCAACCGACTTCAACTTGTAGAATGGAACTTTAAAAAATCCGAGAAACGAGAAATTAAAAGTGGCGTACCGCAGGGATCTATTTTAGGTCCAATTTTATTTATCATATATGTAAATGACTTTTCTCATAATTTGAAAGACAAAGTTTTGTGTAGTTGCCAGTATGCGGATGATACAACTCTGGTTCTTAAAGCAAAAGATATAGAAGAAATGCAAATAAAAAGGAATGTTGCCATGCGTGAAGCTCACACTTGGTTTGAGACCAACAGAATGAAAATTAACACCGAAAAGACTCAAATATTATCCATTTCAAGTATAGCAAAAAAACCATCATCAATTAAATTTTTGGGCATACACATTGATAATAACTTGAACTGGTCAGTACACGTCGCAGAAACTTGCAAAAAACTATCTTCATCTTTATATGCAATAAGAAGAATAAAAAATCTTTCTACGTTTCAATGTGCGAAGACGACATATTATGCAAATTTTCATAGTATTGCAACGTACGGCATATTATTATGGGGTAGCTCCTCAAATATTCAAAAAATTTTTATCCTTCAGAAGAAAGCTTTGAGAATTTTGTGTGACCTTAAATACAATGAAACATGTAGAGAAAAGTTTAAGGAGAAAAAAATACTTACTATACCATCTGTATTTATAATGGCCTGCCTCAAATATGTCTACTCTAATATAAGTATTTTCAAGAAAAACAATGAGTTTCACAAGTACAACACCAGAAACAAAGAAGAACCTAAAATACCACGACACAGACTTAAACAGACTCAACAAAACATAGGATATTGGGGAGCCGTACTTTATCAAAAAGTTCCACAGAAGATAAAACAACTTAATAAAACAAAATTTGAAATTAAAGTTAAAGAAATTCTTCTGAAGGAGGCCTTCTATTCAGTAGAGGAATTTTTAAACTGTCCTTTTTTATAAGTTTTTTATGTTTATTGTACATTAATGTTTATACTACATTATATTATCATATACATTTATATATATATATATACATATATTGTGACATACCATGTAAACTACTTTGATGGTAAATAAATTATTATTATTATTAAAAATAGAAAGGGGAAGATCATTTTATTACCTATCATAAATTGGCAAATGGTAGGAATAGCTACTATTTACGATTCTCTTAAATTGGTCGAAGGATATCTTCTAAATTGAATTACTTTAAAAGAAACGTTTTAATTGTGCAAATTTTTTTATAATTTTTTGTTGTCAGCAGTTTTACAAAAAACAAAATTAATTAAAAAATTAAAAGAAACACATTAATTTTTAACCACCGTAGTGCGGTCTCACAGACTGCTGCCATTTTTTATTTACGTGTAACTCTCTTTTTTTGTCGTACACAATTTGATGTTTTCTTAGGGACGCAATAATAGTTTTTGGTACAATTACGTAATTCTACAGTATGTTCCCGAATCGACTTTAAAAGAGGAAAACATTTCTTATATTTGACTTCACAGAAAATTTCACTCTTGTTGATTTGCCCTGCTGGATTCAAACCTCCAAAACACAAATTACTTTTTATTTAACTTGACCGGTTTTAAATATAATATAATTTTAATGCTAGAAAATATTTAAATTTGGCTCAAGTTTTATCTAGTTAATTTAACAAAATGGTAAAATGAAATAAAATTCTCAAAAAGCTAAACTATTAATTTTCTATTCATATAATACATACTTCTCCTTTTTTGCATAGATTTCGATCCGAGCTCTAAATTCATTGAAACTGCGTTTTATTTTTAAGATTGATAAGGACTCGGCTGCATTTTCTATCATATTTTTTAATTGCTTTATATCATTGTCACTGTAACAATTTGTTTTAAACGACCTCACAGATAAATTCTATTATTGTAAGATTAAGATTTCTTGGTGGCCATAAAATGCTACACTATCTCTCCCTATCCAGTCATCATGAAGCTACGTATTAAGCTAACTGGCGAACAATGCCGGCATAATAAGCAGGGCACCCATCCTGCTGGAAAAATCTTTCTATTTGGTAGTTTAACAATTCATCTGGTTTATTAGCTAAAAAATTTTGCAACTATTCTAAATATAAATTACGATTTAAATTTTGATCAAAAAAATATGGGTCAATAATGTTATGATACGAAACCGCACACCGCACATTAACGTTTTTAAAATATGGTCTGCGACCAGAAATTCTGCAGTTTAAAATTAACTCACTGCAGTACCGGCAATGTTGAAATGAAACGACTCCGTTAATTGAAAAGGTTGATTCATCGAGGAACATAATTTGTTTATAATATTTGGATTTTCCAAAACTCTGTAGACCGTTTTCAAACAAAAATTCTGACGTTTGGTTTTGCTACAATTTTCTAAAGTTTGTCTAAATTGCGGTTTAAATTGTGAAATTTTGTTTTCTTTGAAAATTTTAGTAAATAAAATTTACTTATCTTAGTTTGTATTGCTCTCTTTCTTAAATACAACCTTGGAGCTTCTCTTACAGAATGAACGGCATGAACTAAAGCAGCAGTATTTTTACAAGCAACTTTTTTGACTTTGAAGAACCGGTACTTCAGTAACAGATTCAAGATAACTTTTGGTTTGTTGCTATGATTTGCAAAATTTTATTGATGTTGGTCTAGCAATTAAACTTAATTTTAAATGAACATCTGATTGAAATACCGGTCCTAAATGTTTAAAACCAAGCCCGTTTTAAGGAATTTGGTCATCAAATTTTTGTACCGGAACTTGAAATGGTATCTTCTAAGTATTTTTGATTAAATTTTCTGATAACAACGTGGTAGCACTCTTCTCCAGTTTTTCAACATTAAATTAGATAATTTCTTTCTTATAAAGTCAAGATTATAGCGTAAATACTCTTCAAATTAGCAAAGATTTAATCTGCAGTCTACTAACTAAATAGATTTGTCATCTGTTTTAAAAAGTTTTTTTTTCTCATTGTTCAAAAACCATCTGTGCGAAACTTTATTTATAATGGTTTAAATTTTTTACTATTAAAACGTCTATTTTATTTAACTACACGTACTTTTAATTTTTGTAACCTCTCACAGTGATGAAATTAAATCTACATATTTTTCTTTGCTTAAAACTAATTTATATTACACTTATCCCACATCCATTAATTTCAGTTCGTGTTATGAGAAGATATATATTTTGATATTATCAGATTAGTTCTGGATGATGTATTAAATGAAAAACACAATGTAACATTGTTTTTGTTTATTTTCAGCTCCAACATTAAATTATATTAGCTGCACTAATGCGAGCTAACACATCCCCCAAATGTAATCCTTCTTGTCATAAATGTAACTCTTTAATTTGAAAACCTAATCTATCACGGATTTAACTCGTCGCCTCATCACCCTTTCTTCGCTATCTAATAATCACGCATTTCTAAACTCAATTTACCATAAATCTTATAATCAGGATTTGTAAGCGGTATCTTAGAATTCCGACTTGTCTCGTTACAAATGCTTTGCAATCAAGATCAACAGTAGTTGCAGCAATCTTAACTCTCTCTGGCAACACAAGTAACTTGTAAACAGTGCCAGCAAAACACCAAAACTAGCGACCGGAAGTATTCCGGGCTGTGTTTGTCTCATTAGGAAATCAAACAGCGGCTCGAATTTATAGGTTTTGTTAAGTGCTGATGTTTAGTTGCATAGTGCCAAGACAAGAATAAGGATTTAAACCGACCCAAATGCTGCAAAACTGCTCTTTGGCAAGACACGGGCTTGGAATTTATATGAAGAAGAATTTTTCGATTATTATCTGGGTTAATGGCGAAAAACAGCAGGAAACATGGTTTAATACATGCATTTATTTATATTTTAATGACGTGCTGTTATCAATTGCTGGTTTAATATTCAATAGGGAATTCTACGGTGCCATAAATAGGATCATTAAAAATATATGCATTTATATCGCTTCCGATATTGTTATTGCTGTTGTAAATTAATTGAAACTTGTTCAAAATTCCGAAAACATAATATTTAATAATTTTTTTCTAAAACATAATTTTATTATTTAGAAAAAGTATTTACAAAGTTATAAATTACTGAGGTGTGTATTTTAAAACCAGACTTGCGAGTGTAGCGATATTTTTCTCACACAAAGCTTTGATCTCTTAGTTGTAAAAGCTTCAACATTTTTGTACATTACATGAAAATTAATTTAAACCAAAATAAAAGCGTTGCAAAATTGTAATTACATTTTTATTTTGTTTGTTTTTTATGTATTATTATCAACTAGAAACAATAACATACTTATTAAAACGAACAGTACTAAGTTTTAACATAGCGTGTTAACTGTTAATTACCGAAATTTCACCCTACATATAGTAATTTTTTTTGCAATTTATATAAGTTAATTTTGTAATTGTACTAACGAAAGTAAAAATAAATTTCTACCTTAAACAAATTGCAGACGCTTGACGATCAGCTGATATTTTAAATAAACGCTTACACGAAATTAAACATTAAGTTCAAAGACACTCACAACCTTTGCCGAAACAAACAATTTTTTAATCAATAGCTTAACCCTAGTAACGAAAATTTTGAAGAGTAATATAGCTAATTACACAACACTTAAAATCTTGAAAACTAAATCTATCTAGTAAAACTTTTTTAAAAGATCTACTAAATTTAACGCTACTAAAACAAAATGTTTTTGAAAGACTCAAAACATAATACATTTTAATGATACAATTTTGTACTCTCAAAACGTTACTCTCAACTGCCAAAACTTTTCAAGCTCACAGCACGACACATTACGTGGCGTCGCTAGAAAAACGCGATAATATTGGCACTTCAGCATCTCAGAAAATTATGTGACATATTATGCCTACCAGAATAATTGATAATTATGTAATATTATCCTAGATGACGTTTGGCGTTAGAGATGATTTTGATACGAAGAAATTAAAATCGAACACAATTTTACGTTTTGAGATTAAAAGAACCCAAATAACCTAAACAGATTCAGTGACAATGTTTCCCACACTAAACTACCCACGTGTTCATATCTGAAGTAGACCAAAATAAACGGTCGAAACGTTGCGTTAACCACAATTGTTTATTTTGCTCAAATGTAAATGCGAATTGATTTGAAATGACGGAATTACGTGGCGTCGCTTAGAAAACGCGATAAAATTTGCACTTCAGTGCTCCAGAAAATTACGCGACAGATATTTGGTGCAAAAAAGTTAAAATTCGACTCCAGTTTTAGGTTTTGAACTTAAAGAAAATTACCTGTATTTAAAAAAGTTTTTTCAATCTGCATGCAGTGTTATTTAAACATAATAAAATCTACCACTTTGGAGCAAATTTGTTACAATTGGACGTACGCTGAGTTCAGAAAATATTGTCAACCAATAATTTTATTGTAGACTTTACTTTTTAAGTCCGTCATTACAATAAAAGCGTTATGCTCTAATTTGAAAACCATTTTAACAAAACTTTAGCAACAACTATTGACAACTTATTACAAAATAGTGATTGAACAACATTGAAGTGTCACTTGAATAGTAATTTAAATAACACTTCAATGTTGCCAATCAGTATTTGTTGATCAGGTTGTAGTTATTTGTCTTACAAGTTTTTAAACTGTCATTTTGTGAATACGAGCGCAAGCAAACAACACAGCAATGCAAAAGTATATGCAAAACAGATTCTGAGCGTGTAAAGCACAAAATTTTTTGCATTGACGTACTTTTTTATAAAAGTTTAATTATTGTTTATCATATTTTGTACTCATTTTCTCATTTTTGTTAGATTTTGACGCTAACATTTTAAACTGCCATTTAATGGTGTCAATGTTTGCCACTCAAATTTGCTAAAATATAATTAAAAATTATGAATAAATTAACAATAATTAAATGTCATAAAATAATGTCTGTTTTAAAAAACACTAGAACAAGAAACCATTTATTCAATTGGGAAAAATACAATTGTGGACCCGGCGCATCCACCATTTTTACAAATTAGCAACATTTTTCAATATTTATTAAATTGTGTTATAGTTTCATTTATGATACGACACTGTTTGTAAAAGCATTGTTTATCAAAATATTGCATATAACAACACATCCGCATCAACTAATTTTTTGCAAAAACTGTTGACAAGCTGATTTGTTAGTTTAACCATAAACTCTCACCATATTTAGATCAAAACACCGCCAAACACTCAGTTTAATTAAACTGCAGCCGCTGAAATCATTATCGTCGACCTAAAACATCACCGATGCAATCTCGTTTCGGCCATGAAACATTTACCATTTTAAAGATTTAATTACATTAAAAGTAAGCTTCGATGTTGTAAAATAGTGAGATACTTTTTAAAATAGGGACTGTCTTCAACACGTAATTAAGTGTCCCTGAGCCTGAGTAGGTTATAAATCTGTCCCAGTGACTTCATTAAACAAAGAGTGTGCTCGAGGAAACTTCATTACGGCCTTGTCGGCTTGAGGTTTCAATTAATATCGATTCGAAGTCGTCGAGATGCGGATTGTTTAGACGCTTCGTGTCTCTTGTTCCAAAATTGGCCCGAATTAAAGCAAACAAGAAACTGTTTTAAACCAGCTTAGGCAAGGTTTAACACTAAAAACTCAAATTCACCGACTTAAATAAAGAAGTATATTTGGTTGTTTGACCGAAATAATCAAATCTAATGTAGATAAAAAAATCTTTACGTGTAATTATTCTGCTAGCCAACGCCATAGTTAAATTACACTAAACAAATGAGATTGGCAAATGTTTAATCAGATAGATATATTTGCCATTTTTAGTGAGCAGTAAGACTTTAAAGCCCGGGCTGATATTATTTTTATATAAATCTATACATGTATTTTTGAGAAAATAATTGCTAAACTTTGTATTTGAAATTGTTTTTTAAACTGAAATATTTCTTATTTATGAAATATTTTGTAGATTAAAAATTCGTTAATTCGGTAAGAAAACTGTTGGCTGTCATATGCGTATAAGTTTATTTAGTTGGGTTTTAGTAAACTGATATTAAATAAGGACAAGATTAATGCAAAATTGGGAGTAGTTTAAGGGTGTTTGAAATTAATTCAGGAATAGTACACACCAGGTCGTCCATGACTGGCGACAAGCGACACCACTCAAATCAATTGGCGACTTTTAAAGTGGATGCCAGCATTCCATTAGCGAGATTACGGATTGTTACTAGACTTGAGAGATTATTCGGGATTCTGGTCAGTGACATAAGTGCTGTCAGAAATAATAAAATCGGGTTGGAAGTTGGAAAATCGCGGAAACGGTAACTTTGTTTAAAATTTTTGATGAGATTAACCGATTGTACGCACATTCAGCTAAATTAAAACTGTTTATCTTAAATAAATTGTTTTTATTTTTATACCAACATAAAATAAAAATTTTTGCAAGAATTGGTTTTTTACTAGTGTTTTATTCTTGGATTTACACCCTCCAGGCATCAGCTCAATAATCTTTAAATTCATGTAGTTGATATTCTGATCAGCTGTTTGAAAAATTTCAGATAAAGTTCGAGCTCATTCTTTGATATAACATCAATTCCAAACTTCCAACTTATTGCTGCATTTAACCTTTCTTTATGTTCTCAATTCTTGTTTTTTTAAAAAGCATTATGTTGTATCATTTTATTACAAAGAGTTAATATTTTGTTGTAGAGTTAATAAGCAAGTCTAATTAAATTCGTCTGTTTTGTAACAACAATATTAGTTCAGGCAATGCGTTATTGTTATCACAATTATGGTACATAATTATATGGTATCATATGGTAATCATAAAGCACAATTATGGTAAACACCAAATTATCTGTAAGATTTTATTTTATAAAATTATTGACACGTGTTTTTTTTAGACAATTAGTTAATAGTTATTATACACCAAGGTAGAAAAAACATTTTTTTAAGCCGAGGTAGTTTATTTCCCGCGAAGCGAAGCTTCAAGTGCTCAAGACAAATATTCTTACAAACGATAAAATTTTGCGCAGTGACAGCACAATTGCTTAAAACAATTTAAGCACTTAAAAGATTAATTTGGATAATAACAGATTTTTGCAAATAAGATAAAGCCGCAGCGACCTCTTGAAACAGTTTTGACAGGCAAAAAATATTGGCGAAAAGTCTGTCCGGGTGTAGATGATTTTATTTTAGCCGTTGAGAGACTGGTATGTGGCAGGACTTAAATGGTAATTAACCTTTCAACATGTTACATTAACACTTTTACCAATTTTTTACTTTTTACTTCTACCAACGGTGTTACAAGAAGTCGCGAGAATTTATAATTGTTGGAGTAATGCACAGATCAAATTTTACTTTTTTATGCAGTAGAAAAGAGAATTTATCTTTATAAACAAAAATACAAACAATAGGTTTAATGTGTAACATTAGAAACACATAAAAAATAAATATTTTTGAACACCTGTTACTCAACAATACTTCTTGCTTTTAGAATAATAGTCATAAAAACTAAAAATAATAATTTAAATTATTTTTAAGGTATATTTTTTATATTATAATGCTTTTAAAAAGCCTATTGACAGTTTTATACCCAGAAGAGTCTATAACCGAATAAACAAAAAGGAGTTAATTGATACATCAAACTACTCAATTTTTTGCGTGATATGACAGCCAAATCCCTTCGGGTAATTTAGAGATAGAAAAAATTCAGTTTTTTTTAAATAAAAATTTATTGGCGGGTTAAAGCTCGATTTTACTTTTTCCAGTGGTGTGGTATAACAAGCCATAATTTTAATAAATTAGCATTTTTATTTTGATTTAGATTATAAAAGTCAGCGTATAATTACATGGAAAACTTGGTAAATTAGTTATCATATTTTTTCCTGTACTGTAAAATTTTTAATAATAAATGCAAATATTTTAAAAAATATCTACAATTGGATTAACTATCTTGCACAATCTCTGAGCGTTATGAAGAATTGTAAGACACCTTTGGCAACAAAACGGCGAGCGTTGAAAGAAAATAAGATAACAAAAGAAACAGCGCCATTCATAATTAAGTAATCCAGATTAATTCCAAACAGCGGCGCTTTTTTATTGGCTGTGAGTTATAGGGGTAATTGCGTTCCTTTGACATAATGAATCAAAAGTAATTAAAATTTGCGTGCAAATTTAAATCACGTTTCAACTGCATCTTTAAGAACATCAGCAAACTTTTAATACAAAATCAATATAATTGCACACAAAAGGCAATGCCATTAGCTTAGTGTCAGGATAAGACTGATCTGGAACGGGTTACCGGATCCGACCGGATTAGAATAAAAATGAATGTTGTGTAAAGTAGGCGGCGACAATCGGAAATAGTCCGGATTAAATTGCTCAGATTTGGAGAGCTTACAAAACCGGAGCGTATCGTTAATGCGTTTTGGATGACAGTTTCGTTTTCAAATCTGCATCAATATTCTTGAATAAACTCTACCTACATTGTGGTCTTATTTATCGACAATAACAGTTAACGCTACAACGACTGGAGGGCTTAATTTATAGGTAGCATAAAGATGCTACGACCATATAAATAACACCGCAAACGTAGGTCGACACACTAGAGGTGCGATACCTCCATAAAGGACGAAGTACTGCTAAATTAATTTTAAGCTACTCTAAATGTAGCATGTTTATATCGGCAGTTTTCAAACCTGAGGCAATTTTTGTATTTAATTTTTAGTATTTTTTGAATAAAAGTCAAATAAAAATACAGCCGTTACTACTATTCAAAGTAATGACGTCATAAATAAAAATTTCGAGTAAACAATCTTGACAAATTTATTAAAGCATTAATTTATTGAATATTTTAAGTAAATTACGTAAATAATAACAGTAAGCAAAAATTTTATTAAAAACCTTATTTGTTGATTTGTGTTTTTGCAAATTGCTAGCTTTTTTCATTACGTCAACGCACTGAATAGTGGTCGCAACCATACTTTTGTCTAGAATTTCTACGTTTCTCTCTCTTTTTCTCTTTTGAAGCTTGTTTTGTTGTTTTTACATTTTCTAATATTAGCACTATATAGTCTCTTTATCTAATTTGCTCTAAATTTTTGCGCTGCTCTATTAGCCCTTCATTTTATCTTTTTGATGGTTACTGTTTTTTTTTGGTAATAATTTTTTATTAGTTTGTATTGATTTTTTATATATGCAAAAACATTTTGAAATTTTTTAGCTGTAAACTTGAAATAAATAAAGGGAAATCAAACAAAATTTATGTATTACCCAATTTACAGAAACTGTTCAAAATGTTTATTATTATTTTGAAAACATTTCTCAATTTTTTTCTTATATTGAAAAAAATGTTTTTTTGTCGATAGTCTTATAAGAGTAACAAATCAAAAAGCGTGCGGGATTTGCAAAATAAACACTTACTAATGAATTTGATAGAAGAATTCTTTCTCGAAGTGGGATGATGTTCATATAAAAAATGATATCAAAATTTAACGTAGAACCTACAAGTTTAATTAAAATTCTGATACAACGGTGGAATCTAAGATTCTATCTTCATTGTCAATCTTTTGTCAAAACAAATTCAAACATTAAAATTAAAACAATAAAATGTATAGTAAAAATAGAATAAAACGTAATTTCTTGTTTAATGTTTTAATTCTAATGTTTTAATTTGTTTTGACAAAAGATTGGCACTTAAGATAGAATCTTATATTAAGAAAGTGCTTTGTCAGTGTTGTATTAAAATTTTAATTAAACTTGTAAGTTTGATATTAATTTTTATTGATATTATTGACTTGCTAATAACATAATCTTTCTAACTAACCTACAGAGTTGCACGCGTAGTATGAGCAGTAGCTCCATACTGCTAAAAATCTCCAAAATAAACCTTCTCATCATTCAATTGATTAGTATGTAAATAATTTTATTAGTTTTTTTATATATATTCTTTTGCTTTTATGTTATAAAAAAGTGAGACTGCATAATTTGATACAAGACACTGCTAACCTTTAGGTGATGTAAAGATGTTTTAATAAAATTCTGTGGGTTTGCTTTTTCAAAATTTCAATATTAGCAGTTTTAAGTATGAACATTCTAAAAGATGAAACTAAGCATCAGCACAGTTGAATGTTAAATCTAAGGTTTTGTCATCCATATTGTTTAGGAACACATTGCAGATTTATTTTCAGTAAAATTTTGTACTATAAAAGTTCTCTACTAGTAAAAAGTTCTGCACAATTGTAACAGTTTTTGTGTTGAGTGGTAAGGTTTTATAGCAGATTATCTTGTTTTTATAAAGCATTAATTTTGCTGTTTGCAGAACGTTTGATAAATGCGTTAGCTGATTAGCTGACTTGGTAAGCACGATTCTTTTTCTACATTGACTCTTTTAATTTAACAATCTTTAATTTTAGTTGTAAAATTTGCTATGTTTTGGATATTTTTCATGTAAGAAAAGTTATTCCAGTGTTAAATTAAGACAAAACAATTAACAAAGTTTACCGCTATATATGTATATATTTTAAGTAATTTCATTTTTTTATTTTCAATATTTCATTTGCTTTTTTTCAAGAAATTAATTGTGCAATTGGTTTTAACTCTATAGTATTAATTCAAATTTAGATTTTAAGACAATACCGTTGCAATAGAAAAGTAAACTCAACAATCAATTTTTTGCCAATTATGACAATCTCGAAAAACTAATCCATTTGCCAATAATTTTGAAACCCAATCACGAGAGCTAATATTTCAAGGTGCCATAAAATTGGTGTTTATAATTTCCGCTTCTAAAAAACCTATTTAACTGTTTATTGTGCGTGTGTTTATAACTTTTAAAGCATTAGGGCTTTTAGAGACGTATTTATTAGAAGAACCAAAATTTATTTTTTTACACAAAAAGATAGGTAAGCAACAAAAATTCTAAAAAAAGTATAAAAACTGTTTATCGTTGTAGGCACATATTACAACATTAAATCTGTGTCTCAAAACTAAATTTTTTGAACACGTATTTTAATATGCGATCCTGATATTAAAACATGATTTTCAAAAAACTGTAAATTTTTTTTTATAATTTTTGGCTTGTAATTTTGAGCTGCGAACTTGTTAAAAGAATTTAACTTAACTTAAACGAAACCTACACCGTACTCTCAATTAATTATAATCACAATCACTAGAGGTATCTACTAGGGTTTAGACATATTTTATTCTTATTTTAATTATATTTTTTTCTTATTAAGTTTATTTTTTGCATTACAATACTGCATTATGTACTGTAGAATGAGAAGCAAAACCTGCGAAAAAAGTCTATAACTTTCCGGTGTTGTATCCGATTAGAACATCTTTTGCTGTTTACTTATTAAGCAAGTGTTTACTAAAGCTAAAACTATTTTCGTCTATGAAACTTTGCGCTTTTAGTTTCTTTTTGCGGTGTTGTCGATTTCGTGCAAAATTGTTTACGGTCAGTGAGTTTCTATCAGTGAGTTTCTATTTTGTTTCGAAGAATCCGTAATAAAGGTAGAGTAAACACGTTGAAGAGGAGAAATACAAACACTTGAATAATCACTCGTAACTGGTTCTGCCAATTTAGATTGATGTTGCAGAGGAACGTGAGCTAGCAATGTTGGGAAAGGTCTTTTTCTCATCTCTTGAAAATATAACTTTAATAAAAAGAACAAATCTCGTGTTAATATGATTTTGTGAAAGCGAGTCATGCGTTAAACAAACGCTATATACCCGAAAGGATTTGCAGTGTTTTCAGGAAGAAGTCTAACTAGCCTTGCGGCTAATTCGGTTTTATGGAAATTGTGGTGGATTGACGTTTAATATGTTTTCGTGAGAAGGATTTGATTTTTCTCGTGAATTTTAAGATAAAAGGAAACCGAGAAAACTGTCTTAGTTTATTTTGTTTTTAAGCTGAAATGGAAAAAAGTCTGGCATATTGAATTTATAATGGTTTGAGGTGAGTCGAGATTTGAGGGTAGTAAGTCATAAAAATTAGGAGATTGCTTGGAAGGAATTCGGGAAGTACGGCTATTAAAATTAATCTATCTGACGATAAATCCTTCGGCGAATATTCTCGGAGGTATCACGAGAGGCACGTTACCTGTCATTATAAATTATTTAGCGCGGTTATTTTAGATTAAGACGTTTTGCGTATCTGCAGAAAAGCTGTGGAAGTGCGCTTGGATTTATCCGGCAAGCTAAAAGCCTGCGCTGGAGGGGGTCCATGTCCTGTTTTTTGTCACTAATTCAAAAGCTCTGTCTCGGAATTTCAACACACCTGCACTACGTATCATTTTAATCAAAAATTTACGACGGATTTTCTATAAACCAAAAAATGCTGCCCATCGTACCATAAACTTTCCTTTACTAGGGTAAATTTTAACCGACTTTCCCGGCAGTAAAACAAACTTTATTCAGTTTTTTGTGTGTGCCACACGTGCGACGGCAATCCTTATATTTCATGACCACCTGGTTGTGATTGTTTTGCCATCTCAACTCTGCCGGTTGCCGCCGTTCCTAGACTAGTTTTTACACTTTTCCCATCTCAACTTTGATAAATGTTATTACAAGGATATCCGGACTTCGACATGTGTATTACGTCGATGTAAATCGACTTTAAACAAGCCTGCCTTCCAGAAACGTCTCTAATTCAATTCCAGTCAATGCTATGAAAACCGCTCTATTTTTCTTACCTTCCTTGGAATTTCTAAATCACTTATTAAAACATTTGCCGCTTTCATAATAATCTCTAATTAAAAATTCCAGACCTACCCAATTTAATTATTTCAAATCGACCAGAAATGAAAACAAATTTCTTTAATATAATAAATGCAAAGTCGACTAATTAAATCAACCACAATCGATAAAAACTCTGAGTAGCCACCCAATACTAACCCGTTGATATAATTTTAACCCTGTAGTACAAAAATTTGATACAAAATTTTGTTTGTATCACTTCGTTCGTATTTCTCGGTTTATAGGACTCAATTACGTCCAGTAAATGAGACTTTACAATAATAGTCTAGTATAATGTGATTTGAGGCCGGTAAACTAAGTAAATAAAATTCAATTAATTTAATTCCATTAGTACTTTTTAGTTCAAATTGAAAAAAAAAACAAATAGAATTAATCAAACAGTTGTACAATATAAAATGACAATAATTATAAAAATATATATTTTAGAAGAGTCCGCTTTTGTTTCTTTTCATAAAATTTACATTGACAAAACGCATGTTATAGGCCTCTAGAACATAAATCTCACATTTTAAGAATACATAATTATACATTTTTTTTGTTAATATGTAATGTACTATTATTAAATGATTTTATTTTATTTTTTCCGAAAGGAACTTGTTTTTTTCCAGTCAACTAATCCATTTTTTAAATTTGCTACTGCTAAACTTTATTTACTAAATTTATAATAAAATATAGAACTATTATTTTACTGGTACAAATTTTTATGTGGATGACATTCTTTTTGAAATGTACTTTATTTTACGATAGTTCAACCTAAGAATATATAATTTGGACGTAGGAAAGATGTTTGCAAGATTTATTTGTTTGGGTGATTCAATTGAGTGTTTAAAGAATTGTGGCCTTTGAGTTAGAGCATAAATAGTCCATTTAGGATTCGATCGCTCAAACTTTTTGTATCGGTTGAATAAAAACGCAATTTGTAAGGTGAAATTCTGGATCGCATGAGTAGAGCGATTTTCTCAACAAGTGCACACTTCTAGAACACCGTGGAAGAAGGATCTGATTTAAAGCTGTCTGGTAGTTTTTCAGGCATTGTTATTAAATAAGTGTGAAACGAAGCGTTCTTAATCGGAACAGTCTGTTTCGAAATTTAAAAATGTTGAGAAAGACTTGCATTCCGGGAGTGTCCTAAGATTTAGTAGTGCATAACAGGTTTAGATCGCTTTAAATATTTGACTTTAGAATTCTAAGAAATAGGGTTTGTGCTCGGACGGTTTGAAAGAATAAAGAGCTTGCCAATTTTTTAATTCGTTCAGCAGCGCTACTGTTCCGGAAACTCCGGCATCTGGTGTTCGGTTGGCTGGCCTGATACAATCATCACCGCAACTTGTACCAACTTTAGAGATATTTTGTTCGTCTCAGATTTAAAGCAGGTCTTTGTCCGAGCTTAACTCCCCTTCTGAAATCGGTAATTTTTGACGAAATCCGGGGAGCTCACCCCGCATAATAATTATATTAGAGGCGTCTACATAATCTGGTAAACACTTTGAAAGATGCAAATACCCCCGTTATAAACGAGCCGTCATTTTTCCTCCCCCAACGTATTATGGACGAGTATTAGTTAGAAAATTGCAGCGCTGATGGATTTGGCTCGGTTTAATTAAATTCTACCACTTCCGCCTTTCGAAAAACTTTCCGAAGGTGGTGGCAACACTGCGGAACTCATTATGGAAATAACTCGCGGTGAACCGAGCGGGAAAAAATCGGCGAAAACACGGAGGTCCTCATTAGGTCGTATTAAAGGCGAGTTATGGCGACTTTTTGCCACCACTGGGTGAATAGGACACTCATCTCTTGCTGGGATTTTTTAATGAGTGACATCGCAGAGATGCTCTAACGACTTTTCTGATTTATTCCGCCTACGACAAATTGCAAACATAATTATCAAAGCAATAACTTTTTAACGATCCTAAATAAATTCGCCGCAATTTACGGCGCTCCTGACATTTTATTGCTAATCATTCATGCCGCTTGATTTAAACGATCAGATAAACTTCGGAATTCCACTAATTGTTGACACATCTTTACAGCTACTTCAAGTTCAGTAATAACTTTGAGAAATTTCATTTTGTCTGCTCGAAAGAGTAACAATATTTACAACTGACTTACTCTATATTTACACTTATACTCACTTATTCCCTTCAATAAACGCCACATGCTAACATGTAGGTATTTCATATCGATTGAATGTTATTTATTATACACGCTTAAGATATTTTAAATATTTTACTCACATTTTATGAAAATTACTCTTTTTACAGCACGCAATAAAAAAAGAGATTAATTGAGATGTAGAACTGTCATCAGATTTCAGCTCTTTTATACTCAATTCAATAAGCGGAAAAATATCTTTTTATAAATGATTTGATTGATTCATTGATTAATGGCCCGTAATAGCTCAATTTAATCTATCAAAACATTCATTTCATCTCTATACAATTTTGAAGGCGACAAATTTACACTCTAATCAATATTTTTAAACAGCCATTTACTGAAGACATCACGTTTTTATTTCTAATATCTATACAAAAGTTTGTAATAATTGCAATTATTTTATTATTAGAAGCAATAGGAGAAAATCAGCAAAGTAGCTGACTTCTAATGTCAAACTGTAAATTTCTAATTGAAAAAACAAAGTAAAGATAAGTAAAGATTAGATAAATATTTAGATAAAAATAGGAAGTGGGCAATAAAAAAAATTTTAAAGGGCTAATAGAGAATAATAGAGAAATAGGTTAGGTAGATCTAAGGAAGACTATAGTACTATCGAAAGCGGTACCCAAAATATAACAGTAACTAATAATTGAAATTTCTGAATAATTTTATTAAAAAAAATGGTGTGCAATTTAATATCAACAGTTTGTTACACTTAGTTGTTAATAAATCTTTTTCAAGTAATTGCGTTACCTGTCGATACCGATAAGTAAGAACTTTTTTCAAGCACCAGCACACCTCGTTGTACACGTTTTTTGAATTTAAAGTGCTCCGCACATCACAACCACTGTTCATCTCTAGTGCTAGTGGGATCCACATAAATTATACTTTTTCTATTTTATAAGAAATATAAATAGTTACTTAAATTGTAAATCTTACTAACAAAGATCTTCTACTTAAGCTGTTAGCACTATTACAATTCATAACTTTTTTAATCTCGTACTGATAAAACCAAAAACAAACATCTGTTGGCATTAGCTTCTTCTCGGTTTTACCAATGTAAGATAGAGCTGATAGCCTCGGTAGCAGTGGCGGCCGGTGATTTTTTAAAACTCTGTATTTTGAAAATGGGACATGGGATCCAAATTCTTAGAATCGTTAGAATTACTATTGTGACCAAACTGAAGACTACTGCTAAAAAATAAAATTGATCGAAATTTGCAAAATTTGTTTTTTAATAATAATGATGTGCCCCTCTGGTTATTTTCGGAACGGCTTATGTAAGAATGGTGGAGATTTTTTTTTTCAGCATTATGAAAAATTAATGATTAGTCTTTTTTGGTTTTTTTTTCAAAATTTTAATTATACAAACAGTTATGAGCACTTGAAATTTAATTTTCGAAAAATATTCTTTTTCTAAAATTTTATTACCTCATATCATTTTCTTATATTTAAAATTTTGAACAAAACTAAAATAAACTAGTTATTAATTTATTCCATGGTGCTGAAAAAAATCGGCACTGGCCTAACATAAGCCATTTCGGAAATAACCAGAGGTAGGGCACATCATTTTTAAAAATTAAATTTCGCAAATTTTGGTTAAAATTTTTTTTGCAGTGGTTCTTAGTTTGGTCACAATAGTAATATTTTATAACAGAATTTGGATCCCATGTTCTAGTTTCAAAACACAGAGTTTTAAAAAAAACGAATTACACAATTTTAAAACATTCTAAGTAACATTTAAAACTTAAATTACTATTTCTATTTTTTCCTAGACAAGGTATATTCTCAGATCTCAGTTGGGCATTAGGACACGTCAAATATCTGAACGAGGGCTCGTTAGAATAAACTTGAGTTGTTTGACGTCCATTTTACAGCACTATAAACTCTTCTTCAAATCCAAGTGTTGTTATTGAAATAACTAAAAGTGCAAGTAAAATAGATTTTTTTTAAATACACTGCCAATTCTGGAACATGAGGGTCTCCGCTCTCGGTTTTGCTTTTGATCATAAATTCAGTGGCGTAACTTTTCGAAAGTTTGCTTAATTTTAAAATTCTTGTTTTCTATGGCCACCCCGTATTTAAGATTATAGTAAACATACTGTAAAACACGCTGAGGGCTAACCACCCTAAACCGACAAAAAGCACACCCAAAATAGTTTTTTTCTAGTAAAAATCTGAGCTTTTAATTCTCAATTTGCAAATGATCTGTTATATTTCTTATAAAAACAATCTCTTTCTGTATAATTACATTTCGGTTAATTTCCGTATTGTTGATTTTTCAGTAATTCTCTCATCGCTCGTTTCTTTTTCAGATGAAAACATTCTCTTACAGCCTCATTAAATACGCAAATGCATTTCAACCGAAATCCTGTATGCCGGTTAAAAAAATGTTTACGTTGTTGTTTTGCGCTTGAAATGTTCAATGATTTCAACCGTGCAAATTTCTTCCATTTTTGTTAGTGTAAAGCTGAAAATCAAATGAAGCTATTAGCGCGTTCCATTAAATGTCAATATTTGGTCTTTCCACTGAATTATTGTTAATTTTCGAATTAAGTCTTTGACAGTGTGGTTTGTTTGACAGATTGGCGACAGCAGTGGACCAGTGGACGTAGTCCTTCTTTGATATCCTGCCTCTGTTCCAGGAAATCGGTGAGTGACTATCGTTTCTCTAATTTGCAGCAGTGACAAGTTAAACGTTGTGATCAGGGCTTTATTAGCCATAAACATTGTCTTGAATTTCGAAGTTTAAATTAGTTTGTTATTAAACGAATTTTCGATTTTGGAGCGACAAAGCTTTAGAACTAGTTAAATAGAATTTGTGTTGGGTTTTTAATCGGTTGTTTTCAAAATTTGAATCACGTAGAAATTGGAATATTCTATGAATAATAATGAAAGTGATAATGAAGATAGCTTGGCGATTTCGGTCTTATTTGATTTGGAGGTTGGTGTACATGTGACGTGTCTGAAATTAGTTGGCTGAAAAGCCTCATATCCTGGAGCTTAAAACAGGAGCTTTAATAACCTGCGCTTATCGTTAAAGCAATCTCTAAGAGCTTTTACCTGCGCGCATATATTTTAAAGTGGTTGAAGAATATAAAAAACTTCCGGACATAAGTGGCTTTTTCTATATTTCATGCAACTTATTCTTAATAAAACTTTCACGAGCATTCAAAGAATGATCGCCGTCCCAACTCTTGTAATAACTCAAACATGGCCGCCTTCCGGTGGAAATATCGGATTTATGTGCGCTAGTGTTATTATTGTGGGAGTAGTTGCCGGGTTATGATTGGATAAGCTCTTATTTTCCAACAAAATCTTGACTAGCAACGTCATATTATGTTTGCAGATCATATCGAAATTATTTTAACATCGAGTTCGATCAAAGCTCTGATGTATCCGATATGAGAGTTTCCCACTAATACGAAACGCCGCCGCAGAAAAAACTACCCTCGGGTCAAATGTTACATTTTGCCGAAGCGAGTTTATTCTTTTGAAGAATTCACTTCCAGGCTTTAATATTCATAAAGACCCGAAAATAAACGCTTGTTTTTTGCACCGGAGAATTTTACTTCACAGTTTTCTGCACCCAATCGCCCACCACAAACAAATTTGGTTAATTATCATTCGGGTTCGTCTAATAATGATTTTCATTTTGCTCGGACGAAGCTTTGATATTTTGCTTTAAAACAAATACCGATTCAGACTTGTGCTCTCCAAAAGTTTTTTATTGAAAGCGTATTACTTCTTTAACTGCTTGAAACAAGAGCTTCAACAAAAACTCGCATTAAGACTCTTTGAAGATTGGATATACTGCCACTTTCAATGGGAAACAATGCTCTCCGACAACTTCTAAACCCAACGCTTAAACCTGGCGAGATATTGCGATTTTAAGAGATTTCGGCTTGTCTCAGATTGAGAGCTCTTTCAATCGAAATCGAAATAAACAAAATGCATAAATATTTACGCGTTTAGTTACTTATTCTCTTTTATAGCAATTTAGTTTTTTTACTCATGCATATGAAACTAGGCGTCTTTTCTTCCATAAGCTTTAACAATAAAACTTTTTTTTTTAATTAGAAATGAAAACATTTTCAGTTTTAATATTACAAGAACTTAGATGTTTAGAAATTAAACATTTTTAAAATGGGTGCGAGAAAAAACTTTCTGGAAATAAATTTAAGTTCCTGTGGCATTTAGCAAGAGAGTCAGTCTCACGATCATAATAAATAAATAAATTTGTGCTAAAATATATGTTTTTTGTTATACGATTTTGTGTCTAATTATTATAGCTCTAGTCCGTTATCGACTATGTGTAATGATTGGTAGACTAGCTAATAAGTCTTGATAAAAAAAAAATAAAACATTCGAAACGTCGATCAATTTGCACAAAGTTTTTGTTTACTTTCCTGTATCTTTTTACAAATAGTTACATAATAAACACAAACAGTAAGTAATATTTAAAAGAAAATGCGGAAAAATGGGCATATAACTAATTTAATTTGCCATAACAATCATTTAGTTTAAATTAAAAGTTTTTGCAAAAATAGTTATGCATTCCAAAGATAAAATTAGTGTTGCAATATTGTAGAAAAAATTAAATTTACTTTTCATACACTCTTATTATAAACCTTACTTACATGTCGTGTAAAAATCGGTTAAAAAAGTATATTTTTTATTTTTTAGAACGTCAAACATTTTTGAAACGTCAAATTTTTACATCACATAGTAAGTATGTATACAGAGTTATTCACGTAATAAGATGACAAACCTGATTTGGTAAAAATGCAACCCAAAATACGATTTATATAGCTAACTGGATCACTCTTGCATTATTATAATCAAAATAATCAAAACATAGATACCTGCTAAATTTATTTTTTCTCTAACAACATTACAAAACTGGAGTCTTTTGAGGATAATCTAGGTTTTAACTCTTGGACAAGTTGTATATGGTACGAATGCAGCTTATTCTTTCTCAAAATTTTACAAATCGACGATTGACTAATTTCTAACTGTCTTGATATCTTTTTTGACCGATATGTGAAATTTCGGGTGCAACTTCAATAACTACGACTTTATTTTTAGGGTAGGTGGCAGTTCTAGTTCTTACTCTTTTAAAGCAAGGCCAATTATTTCTTAGCGTGCTTTCCAGTCTTCTAAAAATTTTGTCGGTCGGAGCTCGGCATTTGGGATAACGTTCTCTATACACATTTGCTTCACCAAAAATTCACCAAAAATTAGCATCATATCCATAAATGAAAAATTAAAAGACACTGACAACTACTTGGATTCCTAACTTAATTTTCTAATTCCAAAAAACAATAAGTTCTTTGTAAACTGTATTTTTTGTCGCATTTTTACCTGGTCAGGCTCGTCGTCTTACGTGAATAACCCTGTACTAACAATAAGTATAATAAGCATATTACAAGAGTAGATATATTAAGTATCAAGAACAGTAAGAATAATTTACCGATCAAAATCAAATATTCTTGAAGAAGGAAGACGACTGTACTTATTGTCTGAGACATGTTTGTTTTACTTATAATTTTTTTGTGCAAGAGATTTTTATTTAAAATATATATTTATTTAATTTTAATTAAATTTATTTAGTGTTTTAGCAATATTTTTTTAATAAAAATTAACCGCAAAAAATGCAAAATACTAGGAGACTTACTATAAGAGTACATACTCTGCATAACTCATTTAAGTGCTAAAATAGCCATTAAAACACAAGCGCTATAATAGACTTACTACAGCATTAAAAAAAAAATTTGCATAATAAAACAGAAAAAAACGCAAATTATAAAAAATACTAGCTATATAGAAATAAGACATGTATGTACCTATAAATTTGTTACTTAAGCCTTTGTGGAATTTTTAAAAAACTTGGTTTTACTTTCGTTCTCTAAAGTTGAATCCGTTTACAAAATATACTTCTTCAAACGCTTTTTTGAGAAAAAACTAGATTTAAGTAAATAATTTCATTATTTCTATTTTAACTCTAAGAGTTTTGTTATTATGCGATAAACCCTATATTTGGAGACCAAATTGTATCAAAATCAAATTTATTAGTATAAAAAACTATCTTATATAGCAATTCTCATGCTGAATATTATACATACGAGTACAGAGATAAGACGTAGCAAAACTAAATTTTTAACTTTAAATATAGCTGGATTATTAGTAAAAAAATTAAATTACCTTATCTATGATATGAAATTTATTCTTAAATACAGTGTTCGCGGAGTATTTTGTTTTCACCTAGTCGTTGAAGTGATCTGTTGGTTGCAAGTAGCAGATGTCATTTTTTTCGTACTTGCTAGCGTCTCTAAGAGATGGCGCTATGTGCTCCAACCCCTCACTTTTTAATTTACTAAAGTAAAAGTTTACTGATAGTTTGACATCTTATCAGTTTTGACAAAATCTTGCTAAAGCTTAATATAATTTTTTCTTACTAGAGATATTTATATTCGTTTATTATTTTCGCCTTTTGTAAGGTTGTTTACTAACAATTTTATGAATGCAGCTTGAGTGCCTTAGCGCAGAAAGAGTTATATTTCATTTTTCCAACTTTTGTTTCTACTTCCTCTCTAAATATAAAGCGATCTTTTCCTTTTTCTCCTGTATCGGAACTAATATTTCTTTTAAGTAAAAATATACTGCTTCGAAAAATATAAAAACTTAATCAACTTTTGTTATGTAGGAATTTCTGGTTGTAGTGTTTATTTCAGATAAATAAGGTTTAGAGGAAAATAAAAAACAAAAATGTGTCCCAAAATGCTTTAACCTGGCCATTAGGGTTCTGAATTTATTTGCTGAGATAAATTAGATGTGAGGAACAACAGGAAAATGGGAGTAAAATTTACAAACTCATTCATCTGGCTGAAAGTCATAACAATAGATAACGGCGTCAGTTATAAAACTTCCTAAAGAGCAAATGACGCTTCCTCCGCAATAAACGGAAAAACTACACATAAAAGTCATAATATATGAAGAACACATGTATGCGTGGTATTTTATGTATCGCTAAAAATGCCGCAATATGAGATATTTTGCAAGAAATTAAATTCCGTTTTGAATTCTGCGAAGAATTAAACCCGGGTGTATCAATGATTAACGAGTGTCCGTTTTTCCGATTTCCGTATGTCAGAAGCGGTTTAAAAATGATTCATATCCCTTTTAAAATTCTAGTGTGTTTATTCATTTTTGGCATGAAAGGGGGTTATAGTTTGCCGTCGATATTACGATATTTTCCGGTAATTAAACTTTAAAACTGTTTGATCTGGATATCCAAATATTGATTTTAACAAAGAAGGCAGATGCAAGAAGCTGAATAATGTCAGATCGTATTAGGTTCGACGGAGAACGACTCAATGGGGACCAGGGGTCTTACCTGAGGAGCGAAACAATAAGACCGCGGAATAAGAAAGCAAACACTCTATTCTTGCTTTTATATTTGCGTTCAACCGCACCTGGTGTGGCTGTTTCGGCTGCTTTATAGATGTGTAATGATCGAGCTAACGTTCTGCGGATAGCACCCTCAGATAAAATTGATGAAAATGCAATTACATTGTTCCGTGGAAAGAGAACCTCGGCTTAACATATTTTTCACACCAAGTTTCGCCCAAAGATAAAATCTATTTAATAACGTCAGTAGAAAACTTTTAGGAACCGTATTAACTGTAAATATAAAAATTATTCATAATTGGAAAAGTTTGTAATATTTTGATGGCTTTTCAAAGAAGACTAAGTTCATTGGAAGCTTATTCGACGGATCATTGAAACTTCTTTCACAGCGGGCTTAAACGCTGATTTAAATAAAATTCAACGATTAACGACCACACGCTAAGATCAACTTTAAGATCAAATGAGATTTTGCTCGTTTAATCAGGAAACCATTCTTATGTATACTGTGCTCAAAAATATATATTCAAATCGGCAACAAAACATCACTAAGCGATAAAAATTTAGATTCTCAGAAAAAAGTTGTTTGCTGATGTAGATTTCGTGTAATTCTTTAGGGCAAAGGTCTCAACTAATTTTCTCATAAAATTGACTTTGGCAAATAAAACTATTTTGCAATCAATTGTATGCAAAATGTAAAACTTTTAATCATGCACAAAAAATCTAGGAAAGTTCTTCTAACGCTATTGAAGACGCAAAGCAACTGAAATTAACAATTTTTCCGTTAGGTAGATAGCAAATCTAAATGCTTTATTTAACACATTTGTCTTTCTGGTGGTACATTTTTAAGACTTTGGGGTAAAAACATGTTTAAACACGTTTTTCGAAAAGATAATTGCTAAACTTTAGCTTTAATTTAGAAACATTTTTCAAATTAAATAGTTTATAAGTTTTTTTGGAAATTAAAAAATATGTTAACCCGGTATAAAAAGTGTTGGCTTTCATATGCGTATAAGTTTATTTAATTTGGTTTTGGTAAACTCATATGCTATGTACATAAAAAAACTTATTTTTTCCATAAGCGATGGCACATCTAAGCATTGGACTTAAGCACAATTTTATTATTTAATTAAACGTTTGCTGACATCAAATATTGCTCAGAGTAATTTTTTTTTTCTTTATCTACTACCTCTTTAAAGTAATTCATTAAAACACTCCCAGAGTAGAATTTTATTGCTTTTCGTTTACACCACTGCTTAAAATTATTAATCTGGGCCAAATCGTGGTAGACTGTTTTGGTAGAAATTTTAAATTAAGCTTTTTGCTACTTGTCCTATCTTACGTAGTGTAAAATTTAATTCATTTTTTATATCAGACATTTTTCTCTGTGTTTTCACTCAACTCAATAACTGAATGGTGCTAAACAACAATGCGGTTAAACCATACCAGTATACTTTTGAGAAAATGCGGATAAAAGTTTAGCACCTCAAAGAAAATAACAAAATAATTGTTTTGATATATGGATGTAGTACTTCCACAGCAGTGCAACAGTAAAACATTTTAGATACAAACGAGTTAAAAAAAATTTTTTTATGATAAGGTGAAGTTCAAAAAATAACCGTTTAACTCTGTTGATTAATAGGTTTACATATAGGTATACTAATACTTATGTTTTGCAATAATAGAGAAAATCTTAAAATTTTTGTATTTTACTCAAAAGGAATAATAAAATAAAATTGCCATCAAAAAAAAACTTTTCTATTTTATTTTAGTATAAAAATGTACAAAAATACAAAACTAAAGTTTTTTTTAAATAGGTAGGTATAACAAAAATTTTATTTTGTCAAAATGCTATTTAACCTCTCCATCTCCTTCAAACTCTTCAGGGTAAAAATCTATACCCATACCAAAGCCATCTACATTATCCTCAAAGGATGATGAGAACCTGTTTCCCATAAAACCTTATAAAAATCTTTAACATCGCTGAGAATAAATTCCATCAATGATTTGAGATCGTTTATTTTGTCCGCTGACAAAATTTGTTCATTTGGCTACAAACACGATGTGTCAATGTTTTGAAGTAAAGATGATCGCCTTTTTTCATTTTCTTTAATATTAACTTGCTATGGTATATTATTGTTAAGAGGCTGCTAAATTAGGTTCAGATTTTTTAAATTTTATGTCATGGCGATTTAACCATGACACTTTTTGTTTGTTTATGACCATTTTTCTATTTGTAATTGATTTAATTAAATTTTTCACTCAAATAAAATTCTATTTTTATTTGTATTACGGTAAATTTCGTCTTTCTTCTACATTGTTCTATTATTTTAATATAGTTCTTATCAGTATAAATACGCTTATTTAGTTTTAAAGCTGCTTCTACGTCTCCAAATTCAGAATCATTTGGCAGAAAACTGTGCACCGAGAGCAAAAAACGAAAAATTATAACTTCTAGAGATGGATGATTTAGAAGATCAAAATAAGGACCAGTTTAGTACTCCGATTTTGCCCTCCGCATGAGTCTGACCACAGCCGAAGTTCTTTAACTGGAGCTTTGATATGTGTGTCAATATATTTTTTTTAAACACAATCCAACTTTCTGTGTGCCTCTTTCTGTCACAAACTCTCTCCAAACGTTAAAGATTTCTTATTCAAAACTGCCAACATGAATGCCATGTTGAAAAAATTAAGTTTCCTCTTATAATAATCTACTCCAGTAGGCATTTTCGGTAACGGATAGGTTTTTTCTAAATCAAATGTCAATGTTTCTAATTCTTCATTTATTTTAGTTTTTTAAGGTTGTTATTTATAGTGTTCCAGAGTGTTTCTGCTTTTAGTAAGTAAAGATCATGGTCCGCTTTTACTTTTGCGAGTTTTTCGCTTGTACACGTTACTGAATTGTTTTTAAAATGGTCGCAAATTAAACAAGAGTCTTTTTTGAAAACTTAAATCTAAGATTAAAATTTTTATAAAATATTGACATGTATGTAGCCAAGCTAACTGGTTTTTCTTGTTCTGAAAATTTTTTGTACAGGTCATACAGTTTTACAAGATTTAACTTAGGATTTAATAATTTTGTTCGACAGTAATGTGATACACATATCGTGTGAATGAATTGATGTGGTCTATCACTTCCTGAAATTTTTCAGGTGAGCATTTGTTTTTGCCTCTATTTTTCATTCCGCGGTTGTCCGTAATTACGTTATTGTTTAACTTTTTTACGGCAACAACTATTCTATTTTGAGTTATTTAAAAAGTTTACAAAAAAGCCATTTTCCACACTTCATGTTCATAAATCTCGTGCTTTCTTGTCCAGTTTTGTTTCCATACAGTTGCTGTAGTATAAGTATGGTTTTTTACATTGGCTTTACCATAGAGGAATAAATAGATAAGTTTTATTTATTTATTCCTCTATGAATTTTACATATTGGTTTTTTTACATGTACATTTAAAAACGCGCATCTTCCTGAAAATAAATCTATTGCTCAAAACTAGTAAAGATATTTTCTAGAGTTTCTTATCTTAGTGTTTTGCAACATAATTTTTTGCAACTGCACTGAAGTTTGGTTAAAATTTTTAGGTTCTACCTTCTTGCTTCTAGAGCTTACATAAAATTTATTCTCATTGTAAAAGTTCTTCCACAACTACCGGGTTTGTGTAGAGTATTTTTGCTTCTAGCCTTTTTTTAGATGCTGCTTAATATCTTTTACAACTTGTTTATCTTCATTTTCAGTAAATAAATTTTTTTGGTTATCTAAACCTCCGTCGAATGGTAAAATTTCACTACCCGATAATCAACATAGTTCTTTGTTCTCCTCTGTTAAGTCAGAAGATTGCGCAACATCATCCTTGCTTTTACTTGTCAGTTCAAATAATATTTTATCTGTGGATTTCATTCTAAAAACATTGAATTTTTATTAGTTATGTTGCTACATTTAAACCCCTATTTTTGGTGTTAAAAATTAAAACTCCTGTTTTTCTGAGTATGCCAGTATAATATGAATTTATAAGGTCTAAAATGAAAACTTTAAGTAATTTCACCAATTTAAATGTTATATTGAATTTTTCGAAATAGAGGCAATTTTTAACAGAATTACTGAAGTAAATGTTTAAATTGACGTCTTTCTTTTTTTTTGGCAATACAACTAATTTTCGAACTTCGTTAGCACATTATTTCTCATTTTTTGACTAATTGAGCGTTACTGATTTATAATTCTTTCTCTTAAAACCTTGATTTTGTTGCAAATACTTTTGATATTAAGTAGCCCGTCAGTAAAGCGGGCAATACATCATTTAAAAATCTCTGACACCACGAGCGTAGTGCGGAGGTGCACCGTTTTGTCTAAATCATACATTAGCTGCTGGTATGTCTGGATCTTCTTTATCTCGAAAAAGTTTCGCTAATGCTAGTACTAACGTCTCGTAAAGAACATCTAAATAAACTTGTCTAGTCAATGAGACATCAAAATATACGGTTCTAAAATGTAATTAGTTCAAAAAGACACAATTGCTTATATGGGTCGATAGAAAATCCGCACTGGATGAAAGGAACCCATACTCGTTAAAACATCTACAAAAATTGAATGTTTGTGGTTTTGTCAGATCACATTAGGATTATCACCCTTTAAATTAGTCCTACCGTACATTGATGTAAATAACTATTTGTGTGAAAAATCACTCTTTGAAACAATTTAGGAAAAGTCGTAAAAGCATAAAAGTTCTAAATAAAAATTAAAGGTAAAAAAATGGGTTTATATTGTGCTAGAAAACAAATATAAAGTAAATTACAATTATTACAAATTATTACAATTAAAAGGAATAAAACCTACAATTAGAAAATCCTTTTAATTATGTATCCACTGTCTAAATTTTGGAAGAGTTTTGAATTGGATTAAAATATGTATACATTCGCTGCGGTAGAGCGTTAAGGAATTCTCCGTGTTGTGGTGTAGATACAATAACGTAGGCAGGTACAAATACGAATGTGTTCAGTGTTCAAGATTTGTCGTATTTTGTGTGTCAAAACTGTCGTTATTGTGGATATGATCGGCAATTTCCTGTGTCATTGTATGGCAGTGCAAAGAACACAATACAATAAATATTTCGTTGCATTGAAAATTTGCCATGAAAGAAAATCTGACATAAACGGATGTATCTATTTGTGAGACATCTGCTCGATAAATTTGAACTAATTCAAAGTTTTTGGTTAATAAAATTTTTATAGCCAAAAGCACTTACAAGCAATCAAACCGTGAGTTTCAGTGGGACCTTGAATTGGAAACATCGAAAGTCTGTACAATAAAAATGCTCTGGTCCATTAGTCGGTGGAAAGAATCGAAATAAATCAATAGATAAGACTGGAAGAAAGAATAAAAAAGGGCGGCTTATTGTTTTGACCATTAAGACAGTCAAACAGTGAAAACTTTTAATAATTCTTCTGATGGGTTATCTTTACGGCGTTCGCTTTAATTTAAATCTCCGGCGAAAAGGAAATTGTATTTTTTTAAAGTGAATTTTTAATAAAATATCAAGCTGAAAGCTCCTCCTGTGCTTGACAGACTAAAGCCAATATTAACGACAAATGCAAAATGCATTGTGAAACTCTTAAGATAGAAAAACCCCTTCATTTATGTTACTTATTTGAATATCAACATCGAGGATCTAGCCATAAATCCACCCTTATTGTCTCTGAAATTCAACTGCAATCTCTTTGAAATGTAAGCTCCTGCTGCTTTTATAAGCCTCAAACTCAACACATATCAAGCTGGAAATATCAGCCGTAATGCATTTACGTTTATTTATTGCCAAGATATTACTGTAATTGCATTTCGCGAATTTACAACACACAAGGCGAGCCATCCATCAAATATTTATTGCACAAAGGACCGACGGTTACACACATCTTGTTAACATTGCGGTTTAATTAAATTTTCGCTTGTATACTGACCAACCTAAATTGCTACTTCTAACTTTAATAACAAATTTATTATTAGCCTCAAATTTCTGAATTTTTTCTAGTAGCAACAAATGTAACCTATATATATCGAGATTACATTTTCTTACTATTTAAAGGTTTAGTTATATTTAAAATATGTGTAATACATTTATTTTACACTACAAAGAAAAATTTACTCAATATTTGTTTTACCTTTATTACAAACTATTCATTTATAAAAGGATTTTAAAATTACATAAATATAAAAACATAATTATTCTATAAGAAATTTTACTTTACCATTGCATTAACTATGTAGTTGTGGCTATCCTATACCTATTATTATCACCAAATACTAAAAATCAAATTATTTAGGGAAAAATATTTACCCGTATGGAAACCTTTATATTAAATATATACGTACAAATATCTTATACTGCCCAGTAGGTTGTTCAATAAGAAGTGGAGTTCATTTTGCTTCATTACCTTACCATTAATAATCAATAATGGTCATTATTTGGTTTACTACAGGCTTAAAAAGTTTCTGGCCAAATAATTCTCTGTCGGCTATACTACTTCAGAAAAAACATTTGAGGCCACTGATCACCTGCGATACATTTCCTTTTTTCAATATACCTACATGCAGATTTTTATAATATTTTTTTAAAATTACTTAGTAAAGATAATAGTAGAGTATAAGTTAAATATTAAAAATTTTGGCAAAATTATATTTTGTATTATAAGGATTTTAACGTTATATTCATATTTTTTGTTTATATATTTATAATGTTTTAATAGATTTAAAATAAAAAATTACATACCTACAAGTTAGAAACATAATAAATAAATAAACCAGGTGGTTCCAACATACACGAAATTTCATCCGATAAAAACGCACGCTTTAAGATCATACCTATTTTATTGTATATGGGAATACATTTTGTAGATGCTCTTAAATGAAAACAAAATTTTTTTTAAAATTTTATTGGCGAAAAGCGAAAATGCATTTTATTGTAAGAAAAAACCAAAAATATACAAGTTTTTAAATTAAAAAAAAAATTAAAGTCAAAGGCAAAAAATTAAAACTGTTTAAAAAAGTAACAGTTTAAACAAACAGGCTTTAAGTTAAATAAAATAAGATTACATGTGAAAATATTAAGAGATATTCCAAGAGTTTTAAATTCATTGATAAGTGTTTGAAAGTCTGCAAAAAATTTATCAAATAACTAGCAAGATTGAGTTTAGAGTTTAGAGACCAGTTTGTTAATGACGGGCTAAATCAAAAACTAAAGATTGCTGGACTTAAGATATCTTCTTGTTGGCAACCAACTAAAGAAGGAATCTGGCGTTTTTAAAGAATAAATTTGAAGATACAGTGTAACATTAAGAAAGGTAAAGGAACAATTTGGAAATTATACTCTTAACACTTTGGAGAAGTGAATCTCTATCGACTTTATTGAAAGCATTTTTAATGTCGACCGTGAGTAAAACTGGTTTCAAATTGGCGTTTTTAGCAGAATATGTTCTTGTAGAATGAACTGCAGTCTTACAGCTATTTTTAACATCAACACTAAGCTGAATAGATTTCATGTAATCAGCAAGCTTTTTTGAAGTACGACAACAATCAAGTTTCAAAACCAAACAACAAAAAGTACAAACCACAGCAATTGAACAAATCCACCTTTTTTGGATAAAACATATAAAGCTACTCTATATAAAAAAAGAAGTAATTTTACAATTTACTTTGCCGAACAATATGGGTTACAAAAACTGGTTATCTGAGACAATAATTGTTGCTCTGCTTCTGCTACAGTTTTGCAATAAAGTTCTTTAAATATTGCGGTCTTAAGCCATCAATTCCAGCTGCTGAACTATGGGAAAATGACGTACCTACAATAGCATTTTAAACTTCTTCTTCGCTAGCCATAAAAAATACAGAATTATCATCCGTTGGGTGAGGATATTGAAGTTCACGAGACGGTTTACGATGCTTGCTTACTAACTGCGGAAGAGTAAAAATTTCATTTTTTGCAAAGCTTTCTTTATAAGTTAAAATTCCAATTGTTCCTTTAATATCTTTATCACTCAGTTTAGTGTCGGCAATTTTATAGAATGGCTTATTGTGGTTGAATGTCTTATTATTAGTAAGCTTTTGAATTTGGTAAAAGTTATTTTGCGATCTCGCAGTAAAAAATTTTTTTTGGTGATTTTATCCAAAGGAACATAAAGAACATGATAGAAAAATGGTAAAAGTTCGTGGAATTCTCTTCAAAATTACCGCGCTACATTTTAAATTAATAATTAGTAATTTTAACACCTTAAGGCAACTAATATGTTTCTTAATTTAATAATTAATTTCAAATTAATGATTTTGTCTTCAAAGGATTGTAAATCAAATTTGCAAATTTTTTTAAAATTTTTATAATAGCATCTAAAGATGTAGATTTTGAGTCCAATTTCGATAGTTTTTAATATTTTTATAAATTTTCTAAATTAACTTATTTTCAAAAAAAAATGCAACATCTTGAAAATCTTAAGTGTTAAAGCTGCAACTTCTTGTTTATAATGAGTAGTTCATAGGAAAAAAATGATAAAAGTTTTGGTTAAATAACACAAAGAATAACCATTTAATATTAATAAAAAGTGACATCACCACGGTTGTTAATACATTCTCCTACTCGGCGAGGCATACTTCGAATGAGATGATCGATTTCTTCTTGAGGTACGGGATTCTAAGCTATATCCAGCTGGTGTCGGAGATCTCCTAGTGTTGTTGCTGGACGCGGCAGTGAACGTAGACGCCGACCTATAGAATCCCATACATGTTCAATGGGATTTAAGTCCGGTGAACGGGATGGCCATGGTAATAGAGGTACACCACGACGTTGTAAATACTCGCGGGTACGCACTGCTACATGAGGTCTTGCATTGTCTTGTTGAAAAACGGCATTAGGAAGTGCTGCTCTAATTGGCAATAAAATGGATTCCAGTATTTCTTCTACGTATTGCCGAGCGTTTAGAGTGCCATTGACAACTAACTAAGAGTGATCTGTACCCAACACATATTTGCACTCTATACCATTATCTCAGGAGTTACACCAATATGGCCTCAAACAGTTAGGTTTAAATTTCGTCGTTTCCTACGAAAGCGACAAACACGGTCATTCCGTCACAAACGGCTGTCTTCTAGGCAGCAGTAAGCGGAAGTTGGTCGGTACAAATGTAAACCAAAACCTTCAATTTTTCGGTAAACGGTACTTAGAGACACTGATCTACCAATTTCTTGTACCTACTCTACGGCGATAGCTGTTATAGGTTGGAATCTGTCTGTAACAGCTAGGCGGCGAAGACGGCGCTCTTCACGTTTATGGACGACACGGACGCGTCCGCTACCACTTGGGAGATGTTCGAAACCTTCCTCCTGCTATGCTGTCCATATTCGAAGTATAGTGCTTGGGGTTATTCCTAAACGGCGCGCAATTTTACGGATAGGTAAGCCGGCTTCATGTAGACCAATAATTCGACCTCGTTCAAAGTCTAAAAGCTGCGAAAAAGCTTGGCGTCTTCGCATTCTAGGCATTGCACAAAACTTTTAAAACGTGATGCAGTGACAGAAGTGTTTAAAAAAGCGCTTGTTTTTAATTCTTATGACTATAAAGTTGCCCTTTCTCATATAGCAAAACTATAGGAAAAAGTTGTTGGAGCACTATAATTTTTTTATCATTGACTTCTTTCAGATAAGAGAAGATGTGGAATAGGAGTCAAGTCGTTACAAGCTTTTCTTTCCTTCCAGATGTTGCTTTTTTTTGAAAATGATTTTACTATTTTAGTATATTAGTAAATTATTATTAAAATATCTCTCCTTGTAATATTATTATAACATACAAGAATTGATATAAAAATATTTAATTCCACTAGAGCTTGTTAAAAAGATTCTTTTCAGTAGACCTCGTCTTTTTTTTAGTTATAAACGTCTTAAGGAAGGATGACATGAGCTGTCATCACGTGTAAAGCAATTTGGAATGTCACTGAAGTTAAATAAATCAACAGCTCGTTATATTGTAGTAACGTAATGCTTCCCGGTGTGAATTCTGTCAGTCGATCGTCGACAATTCAATTATCTTTCGACCTTCTTTTGTTGGTCCCGACGGCGGCATTGGATGACGTCACTAATGGTAGATGCGTCACGACGCTACTGCAATTCCGCGACTATAACATAATTCAGAATTCTTAGGGGAAAAGCCCGAAAGCCAGTCAGGCGTGTCGTGAAAGAATCAATTTGAGCTTTACGCAGTCATGGACAAGGGCAGCCGACAAGAAATTCTGGACGCTTTGCTCAGATACGATGTGCTTTCGCTTGTTGTGAACTGAAACAATAACCGAATCACTTTGCGGGATAACGCATCAATCAAGATAACGCAAATTTAATACTAGTCAAATGTAGAGACGATTAGGGAAAAGCGTACAGGATAAAACACAATAAAAAGCTTGACGAGCGCCAACGAGTTACATAAATCTACCGGAATTAACAATTTTACACTAGTACGGGCACGGTTTAATGAATTTTTTTGTTTAGCTTGCAAATAACGACAGTTTGCTTCACAAATTATTACTTGTTCGGGTTTCAAAAGAATTCTCAACAATTTTGTGACAATGAAAATATTTCTCAAAAAATTATGAATAAATATTATAGTATCTATAAGTTGTCTATATTTGGATGAATTTTATAAGGCGATAAAGTAATTAATTTTTCGATTCCTTACAGATAAAGAAATTCCAGCCCCTGAATTTTAATACGGTTCTGCTTAATGGTAGCTTCAGTAACAATAGGGTTCACTTATCTTTACAACCATCCTTGTTAAATCCCTCATAAACTAGTTTTAAATTCATCCAAATATAGACAACCTTTAACAAAATGTCTAAATACACAATACTTAATTTTCAAAAAATTACGGTAATACGAATACATACATCAATTAAAAATAACAGTAAAGAGGATTATGTTTTATATTAATGATGTAAAGTGTTTTTTAGCAATGAAAATAAAAATTTTTGGTTGAGACCTAAAATAGTGCGTGAAGTACCTACTTCACATTCTGTTAGTAGAAAAAAAAATTCATTATAAAGAAAAGAACAATTTTTACACTCTGAAATTAGTAGAAAAAAAAGTCCTGTTTTTTAACAATACTAAAAAAACTTGTTTTTATAAAAGGTCGAAATATGAAAACTACATATGTACGATAGTAAATGACAAATACCTCAAAATATGTATATACGATTTTATACGAATTTATAGCAATTACATTATTTTTTTAACTGTTTTCAAAAAACTTCTACGGTGTATCTTCACTTCATCACGTGACACGTTTTACGTTAGTTAAACTCTCAAATCAAACACCACGTAAAAGTTTTTTTAATTATAGTAACAGATAAAAATGAAAGAGTGCTAAATTCATCAAGTAAGACAATTTACATCGTAAATTATTCAAAACATTTTTTATCTTTTTGTTGCTGTTACATTTTGCATTATCCTGTTACGATAACGAACGCTTATGCAACTTTCTAAGTTTTTTTTTGACAAGTGCTTACCGCAGTGCTCTGGATAATAAACTCAAATAATATTTTGCTTCAATTGTAGCACATTTAGCCAAACAATCTATAAAAGTGATCCCTTTGCAATCCTGGAGTAAAGCATTACCCTCCTAATAGTCGAAACTACATGCGCCGTAAGTGAAGACCTTTTATTGGTTTCACGCCATTTTTAAATTGACTTTTGGTCTTAGGAATAAAATATGAAAAATATATTTTGTTAGCATCTAATTATTATCCGTTGTCAAAATTTATTACCACAACAAGCTAACAGTTCTTGAAGTTGTCGACAAGCACCTATAAAATTTCAGTTTCAGTCTCAACAGCCCTGGTACCCAGCGAGCTAAATCTTGCTTACGTCTATATTTCTTTTATTCACCGATGTACTCAAGCAACTACTGCGTAGATCGTCTTCTAATGATGTTGTACCAATTTTAAAACGATCGACCTACAGAAACTTTAGATTTTGCGGATTTACCGAACACTTTTTGCAAGCCTTAAATAATTACTGAAGTTTTTACACTTTTTTTTCACAAAAATATAAATTTTTGAGATTTAAAGGTTACGAAAACATCTATGAAAAAGCGTCTATATCGATCAGACTAAACGATATTGAAACAGATTAAAGATATCAAGAGTTGCCTATCATCTATAGCATTGCCCATAAGTTCGTGTAATTTAGTTAGAGCACAATTTCTAAAACTTTGGCAACATGACTCGAATTTGAAGTTGAGTAAAATAACAAAGTTGAAAAAAAGTTGGAAGCTTATATCAAAATGAAGAAGAAACAGCAATAATATACGTAGAAACGATAAGACATTGTAATTGTACTCGCAAATTTTGGGAAAGGTACAAAACTGATAAATGGTATATCACTTCATGTACTCTTATAGACCATATATTTATAAATTCGACAAATAACAAAATGTGTGTGGTAACAGATAATTTCATTTCAGATCACCGATCAGTATTTATTCAATTTAATGTACCAGTTTCGCAATTATCGGGGTCAGGTTACGAGACAAGAAGCTTTAGTGAGCAAAATATTGGACTTTTTGAAAGTGCTCTATACTCCGAGGATTGGTCACAATTGTACACCATCCCGACAGTTGATGACTCTTTTAATTACTTCTATCAAGTAATTTTACATTATTTCCATATTTATTTTCCCTTAAAAAAACAATATTATAAGCAAAAAATAAAACGGTGGATCGATGATGAAACACAAACTTCATGTAATAAATTAAAAGATCTTTTTTTTATTAAGAAAACTTACCCAATATTTGAGCATGACTACATACTTGCGAAAAAATGGCACAACATTCTTTTAAAGCAAAAGAAAAAAACATATTATCAAAATCGGATTTTTAATTCAGATAACACTACGAAAGAAGTATGGAAAGTCGTCTCTGACTTAACAAATAAATCTAAAAAATACGAGAATGTAATAATTAGAAAAGATGACAATATAATTAAAAATCAGTTACTGGTAGCTTCCGAATTTAATAGTTTTTTTATTAACGCTGCTTCTGACCTAATTAAAGAAATACCTAAATGCTCTTTCAAAAACGATATTAAACCTAATCCAAACTCAATGTTTTTACTTCCTTTTGCAGAGGAGGAGTTGTTAAATTTAATTAACAATAAATTAAAAAACAAAAAGTCAGCGGGTGCTGATGACATTCCTGTTTTTCTTTTAAAAAGAATTCTCTATTTAATAATAAAACCACTTACATTTATTATAAATTTATCATTCCAGACCGGCAATTTTCCTAATATATTAAAGACAGGTAAAGTTACTCCAATATTTAAAAAAAATGATCGTAATTCACTAGAAAACTATCGACCCGTAACAGTCCCCATCTCATTTTCAAAAATTTTTGAATATGCATTTTTACATCGACTGCAAACATTCTTAAATAAAAATAATGTATTAATAAAGAACCAGCACGGTTTTCGGGAAAACAAATCTACAATTACAGCTATGCTTTCCTTATATGAAAACATAATTAGCTCATTGGACACAAATGAGACTCCTCTTGCTGTTTTTTGCGACATGAGTAGAGCTTTTGATTGTGTAAATCACAATAAGTTACTTCTAATTCTAAATTCGTATGGTATTCGAGGCACGCCTTTGAATTGGATAAAATCATTTTTGGAAGGACGTAAACAGTTTGTATCTCTAAAAGCAAGAGATGAAGATGGTATCATTCGTGAAGTTAAATCGACAAATCTTAACATAAAAATGGATCCTCAAGGATCAACCTCAAGGATCAATCTTAGGACCCATTTTTTTCATCTTATATATAAATCAGATTAGCCATTGTGATTTAGGCTGCGACTATGCATTATATGCTGACGATTTATCTTTAATAATTAAGGAAAAAAATACTCCGACTTTAATCAAAAAATGTTCTGATGTATTGGGTAAGGTTTCTCAATTTTTCAATGAAAGAGATTTATATTTTAATCATAAAAAAACCAATATTATAAGAATTCACAATTATCAGAAAAAAACTGAAAATATTGAGATTTCATGTGGTGGGGTGAACGTGACCAATACCCAAGGGAGTGTGAGTTGTCTTGGCATACATATAGACGAAAATCTTAATTGGAAAAGTCATTGCTCAAGTTTGGTTTCCAAATTACATTCGTTAAAGTTTATTTTTATTAATCTTCGTGAGGTTCTAGACGATGTTCAACTTGCTAAAATTTATTATGCAAAAGTCGACTCTTTATTAAGGTATGGTGTCTGTCTTTGGGGCAATTCCACATTGTGCAAAAGTGTTCTTATAGCACAAAAAAGCATTATTCGTTGTATGGCAAAAATTTCTATGCGCCAAAGTTGTAGACCGTATTTTAAAGAATATAATATTCTACCATTGGCGTGCATTTATATCTTAGAACTATGTTCCTATGTATTTAAAAATAAAATAAAATTTGTTAGTATTAAGTCACACAGTGATCATGCGACGCGTCAAATAAATAATTTTTACGTACCGTGCGCAAAAACTAATATCGCACATAATTCCCCAAATTATGTAGGTCTGCGCATCTTTAATAAATTACCCCACAATTTAAAAAATACAAGAATATTTTATAGTTTTAAACATAAATTAAAGCAACTTTTGCTAACTCATTGTTTTTATAATGTAGATGAATTTTTAGAGTGTAAATTTTAATTGTATTCTGTATTGTTTAAATTATGTTTTTGTATTGTTTTCTTGATTTGACAATTCCTACATAATTTATATTATCATGGGAAATAAAGTTTATTATTATTATTATTATTATTATCAATTTAAAAATGTTTTGAAACTCGTAGCTTTCTAAACGAGAACCTAAACGATAATTCTAGAATCGAATGCTTGCTGTTAATGCGTCAGTCATGTCTAGTCTCTATGCAAATTCTGAAGCTTCTAGGTCTCTTTGGATCCGCCGAAAACGTACAAATTAAAAGTAATAACAATAGTTTCTCACTGCATTTTATATAAACCTAAGCAGTATACCAGACACGACACTGTAATTAAGTAATGTCTACATAATCTACACAAAGATGATAGGGTGACTATTCCTACGCGCTAATCTCTTAGCCTTTTCAGCTACTTATTGGAGTAGGATGTGTCGACCTAACGTTTGTGTTTTTACTTTATAAAAACCAGTAAACATTAAAATTTAAAATGGTTTCATTCAATTTTTCACAAATGAGTATTTTAAGTTTTCAACACTTACTAGTTTTTTTCTGAAAAAAAAAGCAAATTATAAACACTTCCAATCGTTTAGATGTTTTCTCACTACCGAAATTAAACCCGGTACCTTTGTAGTGTGTAGTGCTTTGTGGTAAAAAGCTGTGTTATTTATATTACTTGATCGAATTAACGACAAAAAATAAAAATACTGACTACGATCTAAAATTAAAAATAAACTTAAGTTAGTAATCACTTAAATTTTCTAAGTATAATAATTTAACTATATCATAATGATTGTCGTAATTTTAATTGCATTGTCATAAAAACCATGTCGTGAAAGTATCATTCAAGGCAACAAATGTTCTTTTAAGAAGGTTGTCCAGAGTGCCATGACAAAACAAAAACATTTTAAAGTATTTTTTTTGTTAAATTCGGCTGCTATACTGTCAGTGATAGTTGTCAGAAATGTCAGAATTGTCACATTATGTAAAGGACGGACAAAAACTGAACACAAAAAAAACCAACTGGAAATTACAACAAAACTATTTGCAATGAAAATGGCTCGAAATTTTGTAAGCACGCACTCAAAAATAATCAGAATGATTTATTTATTTATAATATTTTCTATAGTTTTAGTGAATCAAGTTCCGACATTCGTTTTTTGCTACATTTTCTTTTATCAAAATCTCATAGCACTGATGTTGACAACTTTTTTAAGTGACCACTTGTTACTTATTGGATGAGGTACTAATACTAAAGAAAGTCCGTTCCTATATCAATAGAGAATTCTTGTTCCAGATTTAATAATTACCATACGTATTAATATTAGTGCTTTGAGTATCTCATTAATTATTTTAAATAAATTTTGTGTTAACCCAAAATAGCCAAGTGTTAGGTATACTTTTTTCATGAAAAATATAAATGGTGATATAAATTGTAAATCTTACTAACAAAGACCTCCTACTTGAGCTATTAGCATTATTACGATTTATGACGTCTATGGTTTTATACTAGTACAACTTTTTCGGCTATTACACATTCTACATTATTGTTTGAACAACTTTAAAGTAACAGCTTTTTAAAAACAGTTTTGTTTACAATTAATTATATTCAATTTAGAAGATACATATTTAAAAATTAGTTTAAGTTATAATAAACTTTTCTTTTCTTAATGGTCAAAATGCAAAAATAAGCTTACCTGTATGTAATTTATTGTTTAATTTTTAGATCGACCTTAGACTATTTGTTGCATTGCAATTTTACAGTAAAATACCTAAAAGCTTTTGTTTTAAAGATGAATAAAACTGCAAAAATTGAACACTGTATTAGTTTTTTTAGATATGCTTTATTATTTATTAACAAAGTTGTTCCTTGAACTGTAAGAGACATTTCACATGAGATGAAACATAACTCACAATCAGTTTAGTCTAAAGTTTTGTTATAGTTTTACTAAAATTAAACAAAATAGTTTTAGTTGTTTCCAGGATTATTCTGCATGCTTTGTCAAAACATTATTTAGTTTTGAAAGGTATTACAGACTAAAAGCAGAGAGAATGCATTTCCACCCAACATTGTCTTATTAAACATTCTGTTCAAATACAGTTAAATTTAATATTAAAAGTTTTATTTTTAGAAACTTAGCATAATAAATATGACTGACTTTTAAAGTTTGACATTTTTCTTTTCGATTTATTAAATAAACTGGAAGTACCCCGTTCAATAAAACGTGCCAAGAGATTTGAAATAGTTTTCTCTAGATTTCAGCCATTTAAGACAATGGAGATTTAAGTTTAATAGGGCTCTTTATTGGTCATTTCACCGTTGCTAATTTCATTCTCGCGTAAACCAATTTCTTTTTGTAATAAAAATTGTGTAATTGTTCTCGGATGAAACAGTCTTCCTGTGTGCGACAATTTAATTAATTAACGCTGAAATTGAGGTTCACATACATATTGTATAGGTTAAACAATGCGAACTGGTTATAAGAGAAGCAGTAAATAATCTCAATTAAGGGAATAATAAAACGTAATGATTGAAGGTTCAAAGATTTCCAACAAAGTGCAAAACGGAGTATATGGACCCAGTTAATTGTAACTTTACTGTAGTAGTGGTTTGTTGCAACATGTTTAATGAGCATTTAAGAGACGAATATTGTTGACAACAACCTTTGTCGTGAGCAAACAAATGCCTTTAATATGCTTTAAATTACATTCACAATGTTACTTAAAGTCTTGTTTTCAAGTTGCCATATTAAACTTTTGATGGGTTCAAAAGCAATTACTTTAAACTTTCACGAAAACGTTACTCGACTGCGATTATGGACGACATTAATATTTGCCGAATAGTTAGAGTGGACCGGAATTTATTGGAATAGTTTCCAACAATAAATTTATTTCGGCATAAGACACGCACCAAAATTCGAAAATCTAAACGCATTCTATAAGTTTTTTCGCAAAGTAATTAAAATATTAGAATTTTAACGTACCTACACGAAAAATGTTCCAGCCCTATAAAAATCAAATTTAATTTTTGTGATACAATTAAAAAAAATCTAACTCCAAACTTGGTTTATATAAATGTTTATAGTTTTTGTTTATAGGTTACGGTTTTGACGACATCGTGTTTGCCGTTGATCGTTGGGTGCTCGTGAGTCATCGTAAAGTCATAGTTGGTTGGTTCTTAAAATTAAAGCCGCTAATTTAAAATTATACTAACAGTTTTTAAACAAAAAAGTCTGTAGTGAATCTCAAAAACTATTAACATTTATAAAGAAAAGTTTGAATTTTTAGCATCATTTCAAGGAGAACTGCTACCAAATAAAATCTTTAAGATTACTTAAAAATACCCTGTATCTTCTTTGAGCGTAGCAATATTATGAGGTTACGACAGAAACAAAAATTATAACGTGAGTTTAATATGAAACGTTCCGATTAAAGTCTGATTATCACTAACATTTAAAATAAAAATACAGTCTATGCATTTATCCAAGTAATATTGACTTTACAATAAACATGTTTGCAATATGTTTGGACAATAGCTACTGCAAGAAACGAGATAAAAATACTTAAAAACTTGTCTTAAATTTTATAAATTATCTGCATTAATTCAAACATTAAAAGGCACTACTCGAATAGTATTACAAAAAATTAAATTTTACTTTTTTTATAATATCCATAAGACTGGAACAATTTCTTTCTTGGTAAGAATAAAATCACTTTGCTTTTTTATATGGTAGTCTGTTATGAAAAAAATTTTTGAGGCGTTTTATATTATAATATTCAGAATTTAATCAAATGATCTCTGCGATATAGAACGCCAGAATATTGAGACTTGTATAAGTTTTGATTTGAACCTGACAAGAGGGCTGTAAAAAATAAATCTGAAACTTTATAGACTCGAAAAAAATGCATGTGCTTCCATTTACTCTGTAATATAATCACGCAAGGCAAAATGTTTCCAAATTGCGTTTACTGTTAAATCCGCGTTTTATTATTAGTGCATCGACGAGTTTGCATTACCGATAATAAAGCTCCGGTCCGTTTCCGGTAATTTGTTGGGACATTTTTGCCTCGAATTGATGCTTGACTATTAGTTAGATAAATTAGTTAGATAAATAAGTTGGGCGGCCGGGTTAGTATATTGTAATTTATTTTGGATTAAAGCGATTTAGTCGCGGCCGAAAATCTTGACTCCGGGCCTGGGAGCGTTCCGGGGATCGCATAAATCGTACGGACATCTGGCCTGTTGGATTTCCGGAACGAAGGGACAGTATATTAATCAAGTACACATCCCTGCGACAAAGACCTCCGGGATATTTGATATTATTATTGCGGCTGCTGGGGAAAACGTCTTTTATTAAAATTTGTTTTGTGTCGCTATAAAAACTTTCAAGAATTTTCATAAACTAGGGAGTGACCTTTAGGACGATTAGAAAGGTTGCGCGTGTTCAATTTCGTGGCGGATCTAATAAATCAGTGTCCCGCGACGTGTTCTGCCAACTATGAAAATTTTTACCGAAAAATATAACCTATATGAAGTGATAAATTGGGAAATGTCACCGAGAGGTGTATATTTTTTAAGTTCGCGATTGACAAAATTTATTGGAGAAGGTCTGGTTTTTTCTGGTTAAAAAAAATTCGACTTCTGTAAACTAACACTGGCGTTACATCTCTTAACAGTGAAAAAAGTTATATCAGCAATTAACAATTTTACAAAAACACCCACTAGACAGTGCTCAATTTTTAAAAAAATGGTTTTTCTTTTTTACACAACAGACTTTTCGATTGAGCTAAACCAAACCCTGCTCGGATAAGAAAAAACTTAACTAATACGGAGATATATTTTATTTTATTAAACATATTGTGTAATAATTTTGTTGATATCACAAATACAATATTATTTTTTGTTTAATATAATTTGGCTCTTTCTTGTATACTTTTCGATGTCGAAATCAAAAAATATCGTTACGAGCAATTTACAATAACAATAAGAAAAAATTTTTTTGAGTAAATTAGAAAATATTAAAAAAGTATCGTGTCGGAAGCGCACCGAGAAGTGAAATTCCACGAAATCATTAATAGGCCTGCTGATGAACCGATCATCACTTTTAATTATTTACAAAACAGACGACACATTCTAGAAAAGACGTTCGATTATATAAGAAGAGAGACTAACATGGAATTGGTCAGTCAGGTAGTGAGAACCAGACAAGCGAAAAAAGTGAGTGACATTAGTAAAACGACGATGATTGTAGTGTTAATAACGAGATGTTTATTTATTGTTGTTGTATTAGTGTACATAGTAGAAATAAAGTATTCATTATTAATCTTTGGAATCCTTGGAATCTAAATAACCCGAATTAGCACATAGGTATGTTGCAATATGAATCTCTTCTCATCTTTACTAATTATTTACTAATTTACTATGAAAGTGCATTTACTTTAGTACTGGATTAATTAAAATTTTAGATGTTAATTTAGATTAACTACTTATATTTTTGTTACCATTGTACAATAAGTAAATTGCCTAATTTTTAAAAACGTACATATTCGACTTCAGTAAAAACTTTAACGTTTTTATTATTTTTTAAATTGCAATAGTCAAGGAAAAACGGGAAAAATTTTAAACATTTAATTTTCGTAATTGTCACTCGACGAATGTTGGTTAAATCCTGAGAGAATAATTGTAATGTCTACCTAACTAATTCGACTTTCTCCAACAACGGTTAGACCTCCCATTACAACTCTTAAATAATTCATTGAGATAATAAAAGTAAAAAACCTTTTTATTTATTAAAATTTTTAAGAAGATTTGATTTTATTATGACAAAGTAAAACATCAAAGTGGTTTCTTTTTAAAATCTTTCTTCCAAATTATCTGTAATTATTTTTACATCAACATGAAATTTAAAAAATATATTATTTTAAAACAATTTTTACACAAAAATCGAATAAAAATTTCTATCAAATTTGAAATAAAAAAACAAACAAACTTTATTTAATTTTTTATACAGTGATTGATCAGAAAAAAGTGGAGAAATATTATTTATACCGCCAATATTTCACAGGCACACATAACAAAAATGTAAAAATAGAAAAGTTAATTAATTTTTTGTTTGTCACAGTGCTGCTGCTTTTGATTAATTTGTATTGTAAAACTTATAATTGTACAATGTAGCAAAGTTTGCTGTTGAGATTCAAGTCACTATTAATAAGGCTAAAAGTTAAAAAGTTCGTAATTTTATTAGTGTTTCCGTAAGAGTAGAAATATAATAAAAGTTTGAATTATTTCTTTAAGCTTGATGAAAATGCCAATCAATATTTCTAGCAAATCTAGACGTTAGGGAAATGATGTGATTTTATTATAAAAAATTCTTTAATGGATTTCTAATGCAAAATCAAAATTTGAATTTTAATAAATTATACTGAAATTGTATAATCTAAACAAAGAAACTATAGTAGTTAGCTTCAAAGTAGGATTTGGCCTAACTAACCCAGAGGCGGAAACGGTGGGTTTTCGAAAAGGTGGACAAAAGCGCCATGGATTTGATTATAACAGGCTCTCTTCTGCCTCTACTGTCCGGTGTACCCTAAGAAAACAGTTTAAATCTTAAAACTGGGATAAAACAAAAAAAGACAAACTAATTTAAATTACAAAGTTATCTAATTCAATTTTATTTCTCTAATTTAAATTAGAAACTCAAAATATTAATGAAACTATTTCGATTTAAGAAACTCTTCTTAAATAATCAAAATAGCAAAGTTACTTTACGAAAAAACCCGAACTCATAGACAATAATTAAATTAAATTTATCAATTGCAAAACACTAACTAATTACTACACATAGCTTTGGTTATTAGTTATTACTGATAGGCGCCAACAAATTATGTTTTTCAATTTATTCAATTCAATCAACAATCAGATACAACCGATAAATTATTAATAATACATAAATTAATTAATTAATAAAGTTTTAAAAATGTTTTTTCTTTTAAAAAAAAAGAGAAAATTAGAATTAATTTGAAAAGCTCTGATAGTGTAATTTCCAAAACAGTTATATTAGAATTTTCTTATACTGAAAATGCAGTCTTTAAAACTCCAGCAAGATTTTAAACTTTAAAACTAAATTAGACCAAAAATTAAAACTTTCAAATATTAAATTCAAAAATTTTCCATAAAAAAAAACAAAAATTTCAATAAATATAGATCTTCCAAAGTTGTTCTAAAAGTATAGAAATTTTATACAATTTTTAGAGAAAGAGGTTATTATGTAACACTTATTGCACAATTACTTTGTTTAATTAATAACTCCCAAAGCTTTAAAAAACTTTTCGATCTAGTGACTGAGGATCTAAACGGATTAGTTTTATATCTTGTTACAGGTAAACAGTGAGGAGCTTCTTGCTTTCCAGTGGTCTGCTCAAATAGTGCTTATAACCGTTTCAATGGTTTTCGCTAAAAGGCTCTTTTAAATATTAACAATTAAACAAGAAATACGTATGTTGTTGAGATTTTTTTATTGTATAAAGTCTGTTCAAATCTGCTACGCTCTATTGTAAACAGTTTTCATTCTTTAGTATTTCTAGTACATATTTACATCCAATCTATTGTGTATCTCCGACGAAATTCCTGTGAGTTTCGGATATCGTCGAGCGGAAACAAAGTCTTCGAATTTGCAGTGTTTTAAGCGTGCGTCGCCGTCATTTCGAACTAAAACAGGCATTCTTAACAAGAAAATCTTTGATGTTTTTAGGTTGACTAAAGGTGGAGAAGATTATAAACGGCTCCTGAAAGGATCAAAGGTAAAAGTACACAATGTTCGTCTGCTGCTTACAATACCCGTTCAAAGTTTGTTTCGCTTCGAATTCTTTCTTCTCAAATAGAGATGATTATTACACTTCGTTAACAAAACCCGTCTTTTGGGAAGAAATATCCCACAATACCCTAAAACGGGGTGAATAATTTAAACGAGGATTAATGAGAGATCGGACAAGTGTAACCTCGATAAAATATACCAGGAGACATTACCCTGGAGCTTTTTAATTTCGGTATCGACTATTTATTTTTTCGACCATCGCCGGCTCTAGCTCGTAAATTATCCTGCAGCATGCCATTGAATTCGGTCCGAATTCAACACAACACACATTTAATTTTCTGCTATAAATTTCGAGTTAAATAGAGAACAGCCGCCGCGATGCGGCTGTAATTCTTCCGGAGACACACTATACTCGGATTTTGCGAGTTCAGAATTGCAACTTGCATCATTAGTGGTCACTTGGCCAGACTCGGACCTCCTTGAATACTCAAAATAATTGATTGTGTTAAAAACGTACATTCCTTGTAATCTGAATCTGGAGCGCTAATGGTAATGGTGTTAATGCGTTAAAGCTTTTATTACATAAAACCACAGAAATGATTAGACAAGACAGTGTTTGTAATTTCACCTAATGGGAGGAAAAGGTTTAAGAAAATTTTATGACGTCTCCTCTACTTACCGTTAGAGAGCTTCAGAATGGCAAAGTTCATTTTGTAAATTAATTTGTTAAAACGCCGCATAACAGGCTTTTTGCTTAATTAAGAATACATTTTTTAATTAATTTATTATTTTTGACTCATATTCATTGTTACATACCACATTAATAACTTCTATATTTGCTACTATTTCTTAATTCTTTAATATATATGTTTTGAGAAGTTTTTAAAATAACATACTTCAGTAAAAAAAATTCAAAAATTTAATGAAAACGTATTTATAAAAAAAATTAAAATTTTATAAAATAAAATTTACAATTATTTGAAAGTGCTGGAAATACTATTATCCTCAAAAAGTAGAAAAAAATTTTTACTAAAAAAATGGTTGGAATTAAGCCACGAAACGTCGTCAACTAACTCACGATCTCAATAACCAAACTAGATTACAATTCAACTTTATCTCAGTTAATGACCTAATGTCTTTTTAATTAAGCTTGTAACAATTAAATTTGATCAAATCAAGAAACCAAAAATTTTTAAACATAAGAAATGGATACTATTTATAACACTATTTAATAAAAAAAATTGAAAGTGTCAAACGAAAAACACGAAAAAAAGTGTAGCAGCTTAACCAACTGTCAAAAGTTTAACAGTATAGTGAAACACTCATGAATCTTAATAGGGTGAATCCAGTCATATTTATCCGAACGAAATTAAGTTACTAAAACTCAGCTGCCAAAGCTGCCAAAGCTGTCAAAGCTTTGGCAAAAAAAATTAGCAAATGCACTAATCTAAATCCAACTTTACACACAAATTTTTTTGGTATTTCTGATAATTTGAACGTTCTGAGGATAATTAAAAAGTTTAATTTATCGATGCATATTATACGTACATTAAAGTAGAACCCAGTAACAATATATTAAACTATTGAAAAATTTGTAAAAGTCTGTTGTCAACAGCTTGTTAACAAATAGCAATTTTTTGAAATAAAATTTTTTAAAATATCTATCTTTTTGTCAAAGAGGAAGAAAAACAAGAATACTGCACTCGCAATTAGATTATTGACATTTCCACATAGCATGCTTAAAAGCAAAACTACATCTACGTAAAAAATGTTTTATAGACGATTTTAAATTTAGAGCAAGAAGTTTTAAAGCACAAATCTAAATTTATAAAACGAGTAGCATATAGCGAGTGCTCAAGAGCTTACAAATGACATCTAACCAAGTTTAAAGAGCACTGAAGCTATAGGCTAGTTTACCTTAATAAACCTGTATCTTTAAAGAATCGAACCATACAGTTTATAGGTAATTCCGCTAACTCTTTACACTCTATCGTAACGTTCTAAAGTAAGTATATATACCGAATGACATTGAAAAACCAGCACTGGCAAAATGATGAATCTTCTTGCATTTAGGGCTTTCCTCTAGTTCTAAACTAACTTGTTTTTAAGTTTACTGTAGGCAGTTAATAGCCCAATTATTTTCTTGAGTTGCAGTCTGCTTATTTGTAGCAATTCCTCAGCTCTACTTTTCAAAGGTTCCCCAATAAACATACGCGATAAACATACGCGATTGCCTCAGTTTCCGAGGTATAAATCTTACCTTTATAGTATCTTTGCTTATCTTTGCCGTTTTGTAATTTACTCTTCACAAGTAGGTAGAGAACCTGTTAGTTTTGTTTTGGTTCTTTTCGTAGCGACAAAGTCTAGATTGTTCGTTTTCTTCAATTCGCTACTGGTGTTTCGGTACCTACTTCAGAGTGTTTTTGTGTTCGGCTAATGTCACAAGAAAATTAAGACATTCTCGCTGAAGATTATGATGACGCTTTTTTATTAATCCGGTTGAAAACTAACTATAATACAATCAAAAATAACATACTACCTAGTAGAAGACACAAACTAACTATAATAAGACATACTTTTACAACCAACTCTTGCTGTAAAAATTATAAAACATATTTTTTTTAACAATTTAGCAAAAAACTAATTAGGAAGATTACAAACTGGACTTTCTCTTAGATGCGATCAACAAAAAAAGCAAATATGTAAAACATTGGTATTCATATAGTTTTGTTGAAAGAAAAAAATAAAAAAAATTTTTGAAGCCATCCATGGTTGGCTGTGACTATAAGAAAACTTTGGCTATAATAAAATTTAACATTGATCTCTATCTGAAAAATTAAAACGTATAATTTTTTTTTATTTTTTACTACATCAATATAGCCAATTATTACCTTAGTTACGGTAACCATTATGACATTCATAACTCCCGAGGAAGTTATAGAAGGGAATTAAGAATTTTTAATTCCCTCTAATTTGCTTATTAAAAAGAGTTGCAAATAACAATAGAGTTGCGAGTAACAATTTTTGGCTTAAATTTCGGCTTTTTTTAGTAATTCTTTTGGAATTTTACTATTTTCATTCATTTTTGTAATCGACAAATTTAGAGAAAAAAAATTGGCAACAAATATTTTCCATAGCAATCATGCACAGTTAACTAAGTAAATCGTTCACAAAATTCTATTTATTCACAAGAACTACGTTAATTAAGTAAGAATTAAAATTATTTATAAATCACGTGAATTATTAGATGTTAATTAGCTTGGGCAACTTACTGTCCCTCGGGCCTAACGGCCCTCTGGACAGTCGTTGCTCTCGATAATTAACATCCTTATAATTTCCTTTATACATAAATAACTATTTTCTTGTGTAAAAATCTGTAGTCATAGTGATGCTTTTTTTAAATCTCATAAAATATAAAAATCGTAGAAAATTAAAAAAATTCAACCAAATTTAAAACGCGCTATATCTCAAGAATAAAAGACTGTAGTATAAACTAATTACATATTTAATTTGTTTTAAAAGATAGAACGAAACTGCATTATTGGTTTTTTTTGTGTGATGAGAATATAAGAAACTTATGAAATCAGCAAAAATAAATCATCCTGTACAACGTTGTAGTGAAAATAAATCACATAATTAATTTTTGGATATAACATGTAGGTATTAACAAAATTGAAGTGTTTCTATTCAGTAATAAATATTATTAATTAATTATTGTAAAACAAAGAATTTAATTATAACATAAATCTATCGATTTTATTGTAAAATCTTTTAATTAATTAAAACAGGGTATGTTAGAAATAAATATATTGTGTAATATCCTGTATTATTACTAATTAAATTATTTTTTTTTGGTTCTTTATTTTAGAAAGTATAAGCAAACATTACTCGGACAATACCTTCTGTAAATGTGGAATAAAATGGATAGCTAAATAACCGTTTTTAGATAATAATAGATAGAAGCGCCCCAAAATTTTCTAGCTAATAATTATCCTAGTCCTAGTAGTTTAGCAACTACTCTCGTTATACTTACCCTCAAATTTGGAAAATTATGCATTCATGAACTTAAATTTACTATTTATATATTAAATGTTTTTCAACGGTTTTTCTTTCAGAAAATACTTTTTTATTTAAGAATTAATTTTAAAAATTATAATTATAATTTATAATTAAATTATATATTTTTTTTACTATTATTTTTTTTTATTTGTAGAACACTAACTAATCATTTACATAAATATAATCTACATCGGATTTCCTCAAATTTTATACAACCAGCAACTAGAGTTTCTAAATGTTACTTGATGTTTATTATTTATTCACCCTTTCTACTGAAGGGATAACAAAATCTATAAAAGCGCATAAAACAATGAAATAAGGATAGCCTAATAAGCAATTTGAATGGTTATTAGTAAGGTACGAATTATAGCCAATTAAAATATTAAAAAATAAGTTATTAGTGCCATATTGGTGTTTTATTTACACAAGCTGATCGGTTCTGTGTTATGAAGCTCTGGTATGGCGCTAAGTAATTTGAAAAAATATATATATCTATATACAATTATTAGAATATATATATATATTATATATAATTATTATATATATATATATATATATAATCGGATTCACAGCTATTTTTACACCACCTGTTGATTTAAGTTGGAATCCAAAAATCCCCTATGTAGTAATTTTTAAAAACAAAGTTGGTTATATGCGAAATAATTGCAATGTGTCAAATATCAAATTATTATTTGAATGTTTAAATTTGATCTTGTATTACAATAGATTCTTGCGCTTTTGTTAAAAAATGAAGAAAAAGCAGAAAAAAAAACAAGAGTTCTCTCAGCCCAAATAAAGACAGCACTAATAAAATTGTTTGAAAAATTTTGTCATCCTGAGTGTTTAAAGCGTAAATAGTATTTAAAAAACTTGCAGTTTGTTTAAAAGCCAAAATACATCATGTACCTAACAAATTCTATTTGAACGTGGCACTTGCGTGTATCACGAGCTGCATACACTCATCATTTGGTAAATCTCTGGTAATTGATATCTCAGAATATGAGGCAGATATAAACTATTTTGTTATTGTCACTTTATTTTCACTAACTGCACCAGAGAACAGGAAATTGTGTCTATGCATATCTTACTCATAACCCCCATGGTCATGCGTTCGTAGAGGTTAGAATTTCAGAATAAAATTTGTCAAAAAATGACATCAGATTTGTAACTAGAACTTAGAAACGTCAGCAAAAGGCTAGTTCACACCAAACAAAGTTATCTGTACAATGCCAAATTTTCAGAAAAATCAACAGGTGGTGTAAAAATAGCTGTGAATTTTATTAATATATATAATTTATATATACGTGTAATGCAAATCTACAGCACAGTTACGAGTACAAAGCTGTCGTAATAATTGTAATAATAGACCTTATATTTGTACTGACAAATTTTCTTGTAGTCTTCAGTTACTTTACATAGCAAGATTAATATAATAACTGCCAATTGCAGCTTTAGGTGTTTTTTTTGCGTTTTGTTGCAGGTTTAGATGCCGTAGCAGCAACAGAAAAAACACTGGCTTTTTTCAGTATTGCTACGACAAGTTTTATTATCTCAATAATTCTCAAAGATACCAATTTTTTAAATTAAAAATAATAATTTTAAGATACTCATTTCCGGTAAATTTAGGTACTCTCAAAACTTCTACAAATCCTAAACATACTTGCTGTAGCACTATTTCTTCTACTATTGTCACATATTTTTTTCTATGACATGTCAGGATTATATTGTCTTAATTCTTCCTAATGACTCCACATAAAATATAATCAAAAAATTATTTTCTGAAAACTGTGAAATGTTTTTTGTTTATGTAAATTATAGTGACCAAAAAGGTCATATCTTTTTAGAAGAGAAATTTTCTTGATTATATAGTGCTGTCTTCTTAGCAAGCCACACTATACCTAAAATTGTAGGAAATGTGGTCTCTAAGTAAGAAATAAGTAACAAACATATTTATTGATAGACTATATTTAACCAATTATAATATACATACAGCAGGTGCAGTTTCATAGTATCTACTTGATAAATTCTTAGGGTGGCACTCATGCCTAGTTTTTTTTAGTGCATTGGTTGGCAGTACTAATTCACTGTCAAATTTTAACAGATGACCAATCGAGCGTATATCTAGTGACACAAGCACAGCTAAAGTATATATAGATTAAATTTAATACAAAAAATTCATTAAAAATGAATCGTAACAGACCTAAAAAAACTTAAGTGCGTCAAAAATTTAACCTATTTTTATACACCTGTCAATTCTTACAGATATCCCACTAAAAACAATCGCACTCGTGTAAAGAACGACTTACACTGGCCGATTATCGTAAACTTACTCTAGGAAATGAACGTAACTGCACCTAAACTGCGCCTACTTTATATAATTAAATTAATTAAATTTAAGTTGTACAATAAAACGTACTTTGTCTATGACTAATATTTTTCTGATTAAAAAATAAACTAATCGTGTAAATAAACTATGGTATTTAACTCGCTATATTAGTTACTATCTCTTGTTATATGTTTTATTCTAAACTCTGTTCTCATTATTGTGGTCATTACGTAAAATAATTTTTAAGTGTCAATCTAGTCAAAGTTTCAAAAACTTTTTTGATAATCTATAAACAATTTGTCATGTTGTTCTAATCCAAAAGTTTGTTCAAAAAGCTTTTGATATAAAAATGTATTACAGAAGAGGGAGACTGGATAGTGAGTGTCTAGACAAGTAGTATCAAAAAAACATCCAGAAATTCTGGTAGATATACTAAAATATGTAATTTAAAAGATTATTAAAAACAAGATCATATTTGATGTGATTTATTTAGTGTTCTGATGGCAGTTTCCTCGCCATTTAGCACCGTAGCGTCATTCCCAAACCCGCCGTTAACTTTTTGCATAGGTGCATTTGGCTGTAGGGCCTAAAAAATCGTCGGTTTTCCGTCGACGGTTGCGACGTAAGAGATCGTGAAATAGATTTCTGGATGCAATTTGAAATTGGATTTTCTCATTGCATCGCTTGGGCCGATACGTCGTGTTGGCAATTTTACTGGCGGATGAGCTTTGTCCAATCAGGATGCATCGTAGCGGAAGTGACTAGGTGACATTCCTATATCACAACCAAATGAACCGCTTTTTTTCTCTCAGCTTGTTGTGCATCAATTTTGGTCGGTGCTAAGATGAGACGACTCCTTGGCAAGTCATTAGCTTTCCCTAAGCTAATTTCATTTTCAGAGCGCCCTCGTTCAATCTTCTACAAAAACAAGACGAAAGAACGCGGAAAAACCTTCAAAATATTCACGGACGATGCCAAATTTTATTTGCTGTTCCGTCTATTAAGGCGCATTCAAATTACGTGCAGATTTAATTAACTGCGATTTCGGACGGATTTTATAAAGCAATTATGTTGAGCTTACAATCGAACAAAATTTTACCACATTTTGCAGATTTTAAATTACAACATTTCTCTGACGATTTCTTATGCGTTGTCGCTTTTTTTTATAATATTATAAATGAACTAGAAATTACGATTATTTTTTGTCGCTGCTTTCTAAATTTGAACATCCCAATTTTGAATATAGTATGAGTCCTCCTCCTTTTTTTTCCTCCTTTATCTTCGATAAATTCCTGTCATCCCAATATGCTGTACAAAATTAAACTTGTTGATCCTACTTGGCTACACAACTTCAACATTCTGAATATAATTTTTCATCATCTGGTCGTTTATTGACCAAAATTGTGTGCTGGCTTTCCTGTTGCGAAGTTTATGCGTAAAATCGGAAGACCCCCGCTTTGCTCTGTTATAATTCGTAATCACTGTCAAATTAAATGAGTTGTTAATCGGTGCATGGGTTGTGGGGCAATTTTGCTCGGGCTCATGAAAGATGGCCTTAATTGCTGATAGTGGCTGCTTTACAGGCTATTAGAAGATATTATGTTGACTCACACATAATAGAGAATCAGCACCCAATTCTAAAGTGTTGGTTTTGGTGTAGAATGGCCCGAGTGATTTATGTCGTCTCTCCTGTGTGTAATCCTGCAAATTGCCGTGTTTCCAAACTTGCCCGGACCGGGGAGCATTTCGCACCAACTTCATCAACTTAAAAACAAACCAAATACTACCGCAAACAAATAAACAGACGAACCGTGACGATAAATCTGATTATTTGAAAGCGCAGAGAAGATGCACGATGAATATCGCCAGATGTCGTAAACATCCTTGCAAGACGTTGAGTACTAAACATTTTAGTAGACATAAAGAAAACCAAGGGGCACAGGTCAATTTCAATTCTTGCACATTTACGGCCTGAGGTTTATTTTAATTTCAGGTGTGCTGATTAAATTTACGAGATATGCCGGAAATAAGCGGATAACTTTATATTTTAGCCGCTTATTAATTGAGGATTATTGTAAGTTGCACGAGTGATATTTACATTACTAATGCAAATAGATTAAGCTGGAAAAGCCGAAATTCTAACGAGTATGACAGTTCTGCAACACTGGATTCAGCTAAAGCGGAAATTAACGATTTCAACGAATTTGTCAAATATTTAAATACAGATTTATTATGATATATTTCGATAAAATTGTTATAAATTATACTAACCATTTATTTTACAAAAAAATACAGCTAAAATTATTTATGTCTATGTTGGAAATAGCTTATTACTACACAATAAATTATCATTAATATTTTATACATTTCCACAAATAACCATTTTTAATAAAATTTGTATAAATATTTTAGTAATGGCTTTACTATACACAGTTATAAGTGCATTGTTTTACCGTATAAATTTTGATTTAAAATATATATTATGTCTATTTTGTTTGATAAAATTGTATATTTACTTTTTTTGAAGCTAAATTATAAAATTAGAATAGATTTTAAACATTTAACAAATTGAACAAAAAAAAAATTAAAAATTTAATTCTACTAATTTAACTAGAATTTCTGGTTGTTATTTTGACTTTTTTCGTTTATTAAAGGTTTAGATACGCACTCTCTATTCTTTTGTGTTTTGCCAGTTATTTTTACCACATAGAAAAATGTTTTTTTATTCTTGTAATACAGTAATACAGTTGGCCACATTCAATTTAAATCATCAAAATTTTAAGTTGACTGATTACAACGTGTAAACCAGCCTTTCTTGTTAAATTTGAATTAATTATTGGAAACGTGACAGGAACTTTGTTCATGCTAAAATCAAACAAAAACACATTTTTTTGATGTCACTATTAAAATCTAATGTCCCAAATTTATTGTCGCACATAGTATGTAAAAATTTTTTTAATCATGATTAAGTGCTACACTATTACTTAAGTAAAAAAAAATAAAGTTTTAAGCATTTTTTAGATGTACTCGTATGTCTATATTGAACTCTGTAAAATAGTAACAATTGACAACCGTCAAAACAAACCCAGACAAACAGTTAAGTAATAGATTTAATTAAATGCAACTAATAACACAACAACTACTAATATAGCAACAGTTAATTATAACTTATCGTCCTGGGATTCGGTTCATCTTCATGATCTATTCGAATCTCTCAGTATTCTGAACTTTGTTGAATTCGGCTGTCCGGTTTAGAGTTATACTCTAAAGATTCTGAAAGATTTTAATTTTTTTACTTTCTAGTAGATTCTAGATAATAAGTTTTTTTGTAATTTTCTTTTGTAACAATAGGTTTCAAAAAATAAAGTAATAGATAATTTTAAAGAATCATACAGTTTTACAAATTACCCTCTGTTCTGATTGAGAACCCATAATATTATACCACAGCCAGCGAGAGACAAATATTGAGACTTGTTTTCAAGAGCAGTATCGTCGACAAGCATCGGAGTCACTTAAACAAAGTTCTTGCACAGTAGTAATTTTTACAGTGTAAGGATGTAACCCCAAACTTTTTTGAAATTTTTTAACCGTGCTCTCAGTAGTAAAGTACTTCAGTTTAAAGACTGAATTTTCTAGTTAACGTTTTTGGTTACTTTTTACTTTGATTTCGCACTTCTTGGACAGCTTCGGCAGATACTGATGGTCTTCCTGTAGATTTTTCCTTGCTTGCATTTTCAGTTGTAAAATAACAATTATTATATAAACTGAATATTTTTTCTTAGTATTTCATCGTAAACAGCGTCTTTTGGAACCTTTATTCTAAATTCTAGGAGGCAAGCTACTTCAAAGAAATACTTCATTTTGGTAGTACAACATGATGATAAACGTAAGTATTTTGTTCTAAAGAATAAACTATTTTGCTTCTAACTATAAATATTTAATTTTTTCTAAATACCCAATAAAAAAGCAATTTGCAGTCACCTTGAAAAAACTATTTAATAATAAACTAGACAAAAAGTAACAAGAACAACAAACAAAACAAGAAACAAGCTAAAGCAACAACAAAAACCAAACAAAAAATAACAGAATTGACGAGAATTGCCGTTTAAACTTCCAAAAAAAAACAAAGGAACAGCTGTTTATTCACTTATTTTTCGAGTTTATATTTAACTACCTGATCTTCACTTTTGAATTTGAATTTTGAAATTTGAATCAGAAGTAGATACTGTACTAATTTTTATAAAAAAGACATCACGGTCCATTGGAAATAATTTATTTGAGAGTAGGTACCGTACTAATTTTACTGAATATAATAATATGGTCTACTGTGGATTATTTGCCATAAATAATTATAATTTAGATGCTTTTTATTTAAACGACAAATTTTTTCAATTTACAGCACACTGGATGAGCCATCTGGTATACATATACAAAATTTTAAGCAAAATATTTTGGAATTACCCAAGTAATAATTAGGACTCAAATTTAGCAAAAGTGTTTTAAACTTTAAAAAAATAGCAGATTGTTTAACACGTGAACTGCTAACCCCAAATGTAAAAAACTTTGGTCTGATGCCAAAAAGACTTTTTACCGTTTTTGTATAGTTTTATTTAAATTAAAATGATGAGAATACATTCGAGCAATTTATAACTAAATTTAATCTTCACTGAGGTGTTCACACAACAATTTTACAAACCAGTAAAAAAACGCAAAATACGTGAAATGACATCGTCATCAGTAAATGTGTTAATAAGTAAGAAATGAATAGTTTTTTAGAAAGGTGAAAACAAATTAATTCAAAAGGGCAGCGATGAATTAAGATTTCACAAGCTAGAAAAAATTTTCTTACGGGTTGTACATGCAATTTTTTTGTGTGCTTAACACAAAATAAAAAAAATGACTAAAAAATTTGAATAATATATCAAAATAGTTTTTATAAGATCTTTGCGTTATTTAAAACTTTTGAATCAGTATAGGTCTCCTTACAGCGATTCGTCTATAGTTTATTAGTCTTTTAAAAATAATTTTGCTTTTAGTTTTGTTTAAAAAAAATGTCTGACAACATTTTATTTGCTTACATTTTTCTAACCGACCTTATCTTCGCTCTTCTCTTCATTTCCATCAACATTGTTTATGCATTTTCTGCCAATTGCTTCCCCATCTTAAACTATATTTTTAATTAATATTAATTTATAATTTATTTAATAGAACATAACAGTTAATAGAACTACTAAAATAAAAAAATCATAGAATTAAAATGCATAATTTATTATGCATTTATGACTTTAGTGTATGTTTGGGAAATCTAATCAGTTATAGTACATAATAAAAATAGTCGAAATAACCCAACTTGTCTTATTCAAGTGTTTATAGTTTTTGGGACACACCTTGTAGAACTTTAAAAAAAAAACTTTGGAGGAGATACAATGTATTACAGCAATTTTTTAAATATACAGTGTGTAATTGCGCTATATGCAACAATTTTTTTTGGTGATAGTTCTATTAAAATTAGATATACAGATTTTTAAAAAAAAAATTTACAAACGTTACTATGTGATAGCTCTTGTTAAATCGATGCCAAAAAACACAGTTTGCTTTATATAACTGTTTAACAATTTTTGGGAAAACGTTTTTTTTTTTCTTCAAAAAACGTTATTTTTGAGATACACCATGTAAGACAACACTGCTTTTGAGCAAAAACTTTTACACTGTAAATCTTCAAATCTATATGCTTGAAAACATTGTTGCCATCCATCGTGTATCTTAAAAATAATGTTATTTAAAAAAAAATATCCTACAGGGTATACCTCAAAAACTATAAACATTTGTATAAGGCAAGCTAGATTATTTCGACTTCTTTTATTATGTACTATAGCTATTATGTACCATCTAGCTTTTATTATGTACCATAAGATAGTTCAACATATTTTAACAATACTACTATGTATTTATAAAAAAAATAAATACTTTTTTAAGCAGAAGTGGGATTGGTGGAGACTTTTGACATTTTATTTTTTATAGTGTAGGTACTTAAACCAATTTTTAAATCTATGCGAATTTTTGTAGTTTTGCCATTTTTTATTTATTTTTACTGGATTATGACAGCACAAGTAGAAAATCTCAATGTCAAAATCTGGTAATATTTTGTTTTATTAGCTAATTTAACAGGTGTTGACTTTTTGATTAAAAACAGATACTGGTGTTGCAGCATTTATGTCGCTGAAAACCTTTCTTTCCTGTATTTAGTGAATTATTTAACGTCACTTGCGTCTACTTGAACAAATTGCACAAACTCCTGTGTTATTCTCATCGATTAACAATAACAACGTACTAATCAACGATAATTACAGCCGAGATAACTAGAGCCGATACTAGAAAAACAGTACAACCCATTATAAATAAAATTACATCTTATTAGAAATAAAGTCAATAAAATTACACAGCCAAGAACGCGTCCTCGTAATTTTTGTTTGTTTACAAAAAAATGGCTGTCATCCAAGTCTGAAATTACATTGGAAGAGACGGCAAAGAAAAGCTCAATTATATAAAATAGGAATAATTAGATCGGTAGGAAACAATCGATTCGGATTGAGAATGGGAATTTGAAGCAAATTAGCGAACAGTCATAAATGGTGAAACTGTGTTCAATATCTCAAACCATTTCCACAATTTCGTATCGAATGACAATACAAGGAGTTAAGTGAAATTGGTCGTAAAGAGTTTTATTAGTCTTCGCATATTCATAAAGAGGTACACGTGTTATTAAAATAGGTGATAAATGCGAATATGGGAGTGTTTGTAATTTATATGAATAATCTATCCACGCCATTTCCTATAATATCACATGAATTTATATCCGAATTTATTTGAAATATTTGAATACAAATAGAGGATTATCGATTCGCCTCCCAAAACCGGCTATAATTACCCTATTATTACCCGATTTTTCTCTTTAAAAACGCGTCTAACTCAATTAAGAAGTTCCCATTGCAGTCAATTAACACTCTGGTATTTTCGTAATTGGATTGAAGGACATCATATTTCAAAGTCTCTAATTCTAGGATGTCGTAATTAACATGACTGAGATGTCTTGGAGTGACGACAAGTCTTCCAACTTACACCCAGGATAACCTTTCAGCAACCACAAGGTGACACCCAACCTCAAACTATTCAAATTAGACCAATTTCAGGAGCAAAAAAACCCCGCTTTGAGTTCCACAAGGCTCAGATTTCAAGGGAGGCTGCCATATATTTGTGTGTGTGTCTGGAAACACATGTTTCTGACCGGTCTGGCTATGGGAAGTATTTATCATTCCTGAAGTTAAGTATTTAAGCGCCTCTGAAAGATGAGGAATTGCCGAGAAACCCAAAAAGGAGTGGAGTTAGAAATGCCGTAACTTATTTCGAATTAAAATCGGTAGAAATGTCGTAATTAACACTTACTGATCGAATTAATTTCAAACTTAGAACCGTTCAAACTTAGTAAGCCGCAATCAATCTTAATATCACTATTGATAATGCTGTTAACTGGAAAGCTGATGTTTCATTGGACGATTGATTTTGAATTTATAGGCGGTGGGATTGTTTCAAATAATTAAAAGCGATACTGATCGAAAATTCGATCAGCCAACGAGAACTGTTTGCCTACAGGCTATCAGTTTCAACATGATATGCAACCAAAAATTGCTGCGAACATTACATATGCTTGTCCCAAATACTACAATTTTTGATTAGTTATTTTTCAGCTCAACCAAAGTTAAGAATTATATTATTAATTAATATTAGGTAGATATTAATTAAACAGTATACTATCTAAACAATAAATTCTTACATTAGTAAAAGTTCTGATCGTAGAGAGATGTAATGTTTGACATAAAATAATTCTTATACAAAATAAAAATTTTAATTTCGGTTTTATTAAAATAAAGCACATGCTTCTCTATTATTTTTGTGCATTTGTGCTCAAGTTTTCAATCCGTTTATTTGTAAAAAAAATTTGAAATCTAATGAAAAATTGTTATTTTGCGGGTTTCAAATACTGTTCTTTGTGGATGACAAAGACCAACGAATCAAAGTATGTAGTTTGTGATTAATCTTTTAAAATTTGATTCTAATTTATTGACATTCATTAGTTATTTTAAACATTGTATTTTATTTTTAATATAATATTCAGCTGTCTATAAATAAATGTTCTATGAGCTAATTTTGAGTTGAGATAATACAGGTAGTATCTTCGTTTCGATAAAAAATTAAATAATTTGGGGGTTGTGATTAGTTGTTGCTACAGAAAAAAATTAAAATTTGCGATACTACCGGTAGTATCACTCTTGAAATTACTCTATTAAAGTCATAAAGCCTTTACTGTACATAACCTAATAATTATGTAAGGATCACTCATAATATAGCTAATACTTTATAATAAATAATGTTCAAGCACATTACTATTTCAACAAGGTCGCTCAACTTGTTTCTCCAAAATTAAAAATTACAAGCGGTTCTCAAACAAAATAATTAGGTATATACATCGTGTATCTCAAAAATAATTAAGACAAATTTAGAAATTTAGCATAACTGTATAAAAAACAAACCTTCTAAGCTTATAACTTGATTGACGATTCTGTTCTATTCTTTCTTATTTTGTGTTTTTTTTACTGGTTTACGCATGGTAGAATAAATAAGACAAAAGGGAGGGATAGTTTAAAAAGTTGAAATTATGCGCAAAGCGGCTAAGTCATAAAAGGTGTCTGAACATGGTGTCGGATTTCAGAGGCGTAGCATTAATATTTTTTCTAGAAGCAACACAAATTAAAAATGAACTTAAAGAAAATTTGTTTTAGAAGGTTTATTTACAGATAAAATAAAGCATTGTTATAAACGTTTCATGCAAGTTGAATACAATGAAGTCATTACTGACAATGACGCTACTATTCAGTATTTTAAGAACAGGACGCCACTGATGCATAACAGAACTCCAAAATTTGTCGATAATCGGAAAAATTCAATGCGTCTTTCTGTGCGCGTTGATCAAAAAGATCATAAAAGGTGTTTGAGTTTTCGATAAGAATTTTACATGGTGACTATAGGCGACTTTTCCTCCTGTCTTATTTATTCCTTTATGGTTGCATTTGCTTTTACCATTTTGTCTTTAATCTATATCTTTGTCTATGGACTCTCAGTCTTGTTTCTAGAATAGATTTCTTGAAATATAATTTGTTTTTTTTTTCATTTTTATTACGTCACGTATGAATGTGGTTTATTGGACGTTAATTGCCTCTAAAATATCTGTAGTTTTATATATTATCTTTAATTCTTTTTATTCATTTTTTTAAATCTGTTTTCCCTCCATAAATATTTTTTGTTCTTTCTCATATTTAGAGCATCGACTGGTCTCGTGTTCTCAAGCTCTCTTGTTTACAAGCGTGTGTTACTACTAGTTGTATTATTGTTTTATATATTGAAAGTTTCGTTGACTCAAATTCTATTGATGTTTTTTTCAAAGTCATGTAATAAATTTTAAAATTTTTTATGATAATTTATAATCTTTTAAAATTTGGTACAGTTATTTGCTATTTACACCTTTATAATATGTAGTATTAAAATCGATGAAAAGTTAATATGTCTATAATCTTTGTTAGGAGCTTCAGTCTTGTAGTTGCTACAGTAAAAATATTTATTTCGCACTAACCATATTATTTTTCTATGTATTCTTTTAGCTTATTATTTACAAATGTTGCTAGTATTTTAGAGCAACAACTTTTTGTTTATCAGCGCTATTTTCTGTAATTTTCGCAATTTGTCTTATTTCTTTTTTATGGATTGGACAAATATTTAGTTTTCGACATCGTTCTATTATTTGTTTTTTTTTTCCTATTTGTTGACCATAGTTATTTTGTACAAAATATTGTTTTTGATTGATTTTTTACCTCTTTAATAAATGCTTTTTATTTTTTTGTTTTCATTTTGTTTATTTTTTATTACTTTTTATTATTTTAGTGTTGCACTGCCTCTTCTTTATTCTATTTTTTTTTAAATTCTATTTTTTGCTTGGCTCTTATTGAAGATTCGGTGTATTCTTTTTTAAATCGACTTGGAATATCTTATGTGCGCTACGATCAAAAAACGTTTTTTTAGCCTTACCCTTCTGACTTCCACTTTGCTTCAACTATCAAAAGAAAACAGCTTAAAAATATTTTTTTTGCTTTGGTACACAAATTACTATTTTGGTCTTAAATAAAAATTAATTTATGTACGTTTTTATAACTAGAATCTATAAACATTTTGTAGTAATAAATCGTTTTAATAATAATCTATATCTATAATCAATATCTACAATCTATACTTTTGAATCACTTCATATAACTTTGAATTTCAGATAGGTTCGAACTAGATATTACCCTTGCTTTAAATTTTTTAATCTTTTTTTTATGGTAATAGCCTACTCCTTTGTAGAAATTTTCATTATTCTGTGTTGTCAGCTGCATAAAAAACCTTATCCTGTTAATTATTTTGATACCTTCAAACTAAACGTTAATCCGATTTTAGAAAAAATTCATTTAGTTATTATAATCTTGCTCAACAAGATAACATCTTAAACACAAAAGCTTTGCAAACTTTGTTCAATTATCGTGTTTACCTAACTTTGTTACCACATTGAATGTGTGTAATCAAGTTATACATTCAAACAACTATCCCATTAAATATTGATGCTTTTTGATCCAAGCAGAGTAGTTTTTTCGTCTTCAAATTTATTTAAATTATTTATTAGCGTATTTCGTTCCTCTTTCAACTAAATAAGAAGAGCAAAAAATTAATTAAACTTGTCCGTATATTAGCATATAAAGTGACCGATTTGCTTTTACAATTAAAATGCATAATTGAAAGTAATAAATTCTGTTTGTTGTTTGAAATAATGTCGTTTGTCAATAAACGTTTAATTGAATTTCCATATACTCTCAACCTGCTGTCAATTCCACAATGACCGCACCACCTATTAAAAATATATCCATTAACTAAAAGTTATTGAACAGTCCCTAGGTCGATTGTTAATTAAGCAAAAATGGAACAGTAATTGCCGGGAAGCATCCGGATTGACAACGATACGGTTCCTCTTTGTGTAAAAGCGGATATATTATAAACAGTTTAGTCGACTTTCATACGTCACAGCTGGAATTGGCTTTGCACCACCTTTTCAAAGGTGAGCTGTAATTTATCAGGAAAAAAGCGGCTAGTTTAGAAAGAACAGGAAATGTGCGCAACATTACGTTCAAAAAGATAATCCAAACGACTTCGGGACGAGATGACCAAAAAAGAGCATCGATTTTATAATCAGGGTGACAAGAGGAAATGCTATTTCTATACAAACTTATTTCTAGTGTGATTTATGCCCGAGAATTGGCTGCCGTACTCGAAATTCGAATCTAAACCAATCTATCTCTATAAATTACAAAAATACATTTTTTGTTAAACATATTTTACTTACAAAGTAATTAAATGTATTTTTTTAAAGACAATTTTTTGCATTGGAAATAAATTTTGGATATTTCTACCTTAATTAAAATACACCAGCTTTCATCTTTATAGGTTTAAGCAAGTCAAAGAGAATAAATTTAGTTCTTCATTTAATTAGCTTTTTGGGTTAAAGTTAATTAACTAAAATTGCTTTTTCTTAAAAAAACTTGAAATGTCTTTATTTTTGCTAAAAATTGAAAACTTTAAACTAATTACAATTCTACATTCTTTTGTAAATAGTACGGTATAATAGCTATACTAATTGTAAGTAAAACATTTAAAAATTAATCAATATACGGAGATATTCAAAAGTTGTTCAATCTCACTTGGCCCTGGTAGAAACAAGCAGATGTGTCAAAAACTGTCATGGCTCTCAAAACAAAAATTATTTTTTTTCAAATTTTGTTGTCGCTGCAAGACTAAAATTAAATTGTTTTTACTATAACTGCTGCTGACTACAATTCTAGCACAAAACACAGACTTCTTGACATAAGAAAATCTTGCACAATTTCTGACCTTTAAGGTGACCTGACCTGATCTTTAATCTAGATCAGTCTACTTTAATTTCTTCGATTTGACAAATTTTGTTACAAAATAACCTTAATAAGTATATAAATTTAAAACGGTTGAAAAGTACAAAATTTTTTGATTTGTTATGTATGATTGTATTTGAATGACTAAATAATTGGTATTCTTGTGTTTTAGCTGTCCCGGGTTCTACTGTCCATGTCAGTAGATTTGTAAGTAAAAAACTCTTGTTTGTTTAATTAGTTATTTAATCACAATATTTTCTATTGTTGTATCTGTAGAATTAGTTTGTTATGCAATTTGTTGTTGTTTTGAAAATTTGGAAAATTACTTAATAGTGACATAAATATTGCATCGCTTATAAAGAGTTGATAGATTTCAACCAACTTTGGTAGAAAGGTAGTTAAACATGACAAATAAATAAAATTTCTATTCAAAGTTTTAAATAGTTGGTATAAAAATAATTTTTGTTACAAAATTTTTAACAGTACCCAGGGGATGAAATGTTTATCCTGATTAGAACTGAATGTAACCAAGTAAATTCAACTTTTGAGCTAATAACCTAGCATTTACTCTTTTTTAAAATTTTATTATACAGAGAATTTTAAACGTAGGTGCTCAAATTTTGTGTTTTTATTTTTTTGCAAAGATTACTTTTCCAAAATTTTAGTAATGTTAGTGGAAAAGTGGAATTCGCTAGTTTGTTGTATTCCTTAAACGTCATTTTGTCAAAAATTTAATTTTTTGTGCTTTATTTCTTGTCACGTTATTGTGGTTCTTCTCTTTGGTATATGTTTAGGAACTATTTCTACGCCATTTTGTCATAAGTTTTTGCATTGTTGCAATTTGATAAAAGCCACAAAAATGCAATAGTGATAAAAACGATGACAAAAAATGCTTTTTGTGTACATAAGAAAACATTTTTAGATATTCAATGGCTAATTCTCTTACTGAGTGAAATTTTGTTTATGTCATTTTTTATTTGTTTATATTACTTTATTAAATAATTAAGTAACATTTAATTTGGTTTTTATTTATTTGATTATAAAAAATACATTTTTAGTTAATTTAGATAGATCTAACTTTAATAACTTTTTTTATAAAGGTACGAAATAGACTAAACGTGTGCAAACAAAGTTTAAGGAGTTTAGGATTTAGTAATACTGTTTAAATAAAAATATGCCAACGTTGTCAATATTAAATAAAATTCTACAAGATTTAAATTATTGATTTGCCAAAAATTTATGTTAAGGAAAATTAATATATCATAGTAAAATCTGGTCAAGACAAGAATGATATGAAGAAGCCATAGAATGCAGCAAAAAATGTAGAGGAGACTGGTAACCTCGTCGCTCCTCGCCTAAGATTGTTGATTCTAAAAACTTTCAAAAGTCAAAAAAATACAGTTGCAGGCTGAAAATTTTTGAATTAAATTCTCTGATCTACTTTTTTGAGATTTTATGTAGAGCTTTTTTTAACCATAAACTATCACAAACAATTTTCACAACAAATTTCAGTAAGAAGTTGAATTTTAATTCTAAGAAGATTTTAGAAGGTAATCATAATTAACTGAAAGCTATGTAGTATGTAGAAGAGCTGAAATTATAATTTAAAACAATTTGTCATAAAACGTATGCACAAAATTGGGAAGCTTTTGGTATAGAGTGAGAATGCATATGAAAAGAGATCTTCTTTGGTGTTCAAGGTGGCAGCTCTAAGTTATGTTAAAAATTTTAGAAACTAACAATGTTAAGCAAAATTTGAACAATATTTTTTTTAATTAGACTTAACAATGCTTTATTATAAATTACCAATTTTTGTTGGCCAAAGTTGCATTAAAACTGGTGAAAAAACTGGCTCATGTAGAGCAATGTTTCAACACAGTAGATTCTTTAATTCTAGTAAATACTTGTTTTAGGCATAACTACAAAACTCTGACAATCGAACGTAAACTATAAAAACGATTTTTTTAGAAAAAAACAATAAACAATATATTCTTTTTACTGTTCAAAAATTTTGCAAGAAAAATCATTTATTACTAAAACTATAGTTAAAATATTAAAAGCTAATTTTAATCATTTATCTTTAAGTAAACAAACTATGCTACCAAATTTAGTTAAAATTCGTTAACTCCCTCTAGGTGATGCAATTTTTGTGGCACTAATTATGTAGTATATTTAAAATAAAAAATTTTGCATGTGGTTGCATTAATACAATGTAATATCATCGAATTTGTATAAAATATAGCAAATTTATTTATTATACGCACATTTATAAACAATACAGGACCACAAAGTTGTAAATGAAAATATATCTCAACCAGATTACCCTGTTAAGTACTCGATCTAGCGACCTTTGTACTTCAATACTTCTTGTCTGTAATTATTAGTAATAACTTTCCAGATTTTTGACCTAAATACTGCTATTGTTTAATGTAAATGCGCAAAATTAATTATATTTTTAATTATTTAAATATTAAAACGGTTCCAGAACTGAAAAATTTTATGCTAAGTTTTGAGAACTTTTTAGCATTAATACAATGTAATATCATCGATTTTGTATAAAATGATACAAATTTATTGTTTGCACAATTATAAACAATACAAGACCACAATAGTATAAATGAAAATATCTAACTCAACCAGTTACCCTGTTTAAGTACTCGATCTAACGAACTTTATGCTTCAATACTTCTTGTTTGCAATTATTAATAATAATTGTAAAAGTAAAGATTGAAACAGTTTGAAAATTGAAAAATTTTATGCAAAGTTTTGGGTTCCTTTTATCTGCTAAAATTGGAAATTAGTGCGAAATTTCATTTCCGATGTTGGCAATTTGAATGTGCGAAAACTCGGTGCAAAACATTTAGTCGAATAATGAATGTCCTGGAACATGTGACAGGCCGGCAAGTGGCAGCAGATGTCGCTACCGGAATCCTGAGATATTCCAGCGTCGGAATGTGGCGGATACCAGAGGAAGCTCCGGATACCGGAGCCTCCCCACGTCCTCACATCCCGAGATAACTGTCGTCGTTTTTATGGAATCAAAAACGTCACACTTTTCAATTAAACCGGACTAACGAAAATAATATTATATAAATTTCCCACCATCGCAATCCGATTATGACCGAATTATTTCTCTCCCACCGGAATTAAACCGCAGGAAATGAAACGCTCCTGCAAGTACAGGAAATGACCTCAAAACTCGCCGTTCAACCTTTATCACTTTGTCTTTCATTTTTACACGATAGATTTTACTCGGCACTGCGTTTTTATGTTTCGACTTAATTAATGGTTGCGCCCAGAGGAAATTCGCAACAATTCTCAAAGCGGTTAATCCTACAAAGGTAAAGTTAAAATTTTCAAGTTTCAGCTTAAACAAACTTTACCAAAGTGATTTTTTACATTCGAAAAATAGGTTTATTTCCGCTTTAGGGTTAAATAACTCATGATATGCGTCGCCATGTTGGCGAAGTGTAAATCTAAAAAAGTCGAGCGTCGAGACGCCTTCATATAACCCGACTTCGGATGAATGCGGTTGTCTGCGATCCTTACGTCAATCTACCCAGCTTTATGCTTTTTGCCCGCAGCTGTAATGTTATTACGTTTTTTCTCTATGCGTGACTATCACTGAAACTCTATATCCAAATCTGGCTTTATTTTTACATTAAAAATAAGAAAAATGGTTTATTTAAACCGTATTTCAATACAGTAATCTACTTGTGTTTGGACAGAGTTAAAATTAAAGCCAACTTTAAAGCTAAATGAAATTGGAAAAGCTTGTCTACATAAGAGTACTATATTTTCGAAAGTTTCTCATTATTACATAGTATTAAATCGTTATAATTGAAAACAAACAGCTGTTTAGTGTGATATCAAATAATATACGTAAATATGCAAATTACATCTTGTTTGTCTATGCTATTAATAATATAGGATTTATAATTGGTAAATTTTCTATTTATAATAAACACATTTGTCAAATTTAATTGCAGACTACCAAAATTCCTGTAACCAGCTTTAACATTTTTTTCTATAGCCTGTAGGTTAATTGAATTTGCTGTCAAATATTTGCCTAATTTAAGCGTCTTATTATGCAAGGAGATTTTTTCGTCGCCTTTGGTAAGATGGAAGTTATTAAAGTGTCACAATCCGGGTGGCAATTCCCATAACCCAAAATTGTGGCTGTTGGGGAATCAACAGGCAATGCGTGTATAGGCTGTATATTATAATTCAGCGAGGGATGAAGGAAATTATGGGGTTGCGTCTGTATTGTATCTGTAGGTTAAAGATTTTTTTAGGAGGCGGTGAAAAATGGTAGGAACTGAAAGCGTTCCACTAGTAAATAACGTCCGATTGGCGTTTCGTTGCCGGTTAGCCGAAAACTAAGTATATGTAGGCCGCATCGATAAGGCACGTATAACAAATTGTCTAGGAAAGCGAAGAGACGACAGAGGCGGCTCCGGTCGATACGTCAGAGTCCGGGTATCCGGTGCGTGAAGCTGAGTAAATAACAATAACCTCAGAGCTTTGAAAGGTGCTGCGCCACCCAAAAACATCAAAAGAAAAACCACGGATACCATGACTTGGTCATACCTAATCGACCGGAAACGGATGAAACTTAATTAATTCCGGGATCCGGAAATACCGACGATGGTCCAAACAAAAGTGATTATTATAACGGCTAATTCAATTAATTCGACGGTTGCGAATTTTAATTGGGGATTACCTGGATACCCTATAAACATTTTAATTGTTAGACCGAAACCAGATAATTCTAAATTGAAATTTTATTTTCACACTCTCTGGAAATTGATTAACACTACAAAAAACTGGATTTTTTTTTTCAGATAAATAGTCGGGTAACGCGAATATGCAAATCTGATACCAAATAAAATGTAATCGGTGATAATTAAAGATTTTTCCCTTAAGGCTAGACTTTTTTACACGTATGAAAAAATTTGCCAAAGTAAACTTTTTAATCATACGCTTGAGTAAACTGTTAAGTATACAAAAAAAAGCAAAAACAATTATTATTTTAGCTGAAATAAATTAAAAACTTGGTGTAAAGTAATTATTAACTATTAAAAATAAAAAACATAATAATTGACAACTTAGCTCGACTTAAGCGTTAATTCATTACCTGAAGCTTTAAAATATTTATAGAAAGTGAAAGTAACAAATTTATTAGAATGGTAGAAAGCAGTACAGAAACAATAAATTATTATAAATAAAATATTATTTTTGGCCTCTTGATACGTAAATGTCAAATTAACGTAAAATTGACATCAACGAAATCACCGTATTTACAGGTGGTCCTGTATTTTACGGTAAAATCGTGCGGTAAAACACTCCAAAAATATACGTTAATTTAAAATACGTTATAAAAATAAATGCTTTTGTAGGATGATCTGTAGTATCTTATAACTGAAACGCCAAATACACAACTTTTTAAATTTTTTTAACTTTGATTAGATTGACGCCATCTCATGCCGCCAAAGCGTATTATCCATTACGAATGTCGATCCTACCTTTTTTTAATTAGTTACTATAGTAACAATAAGATTAATCATGACATTTAATAAAAAAATGTTAAATTAATAAAATTTTGGCAAAAAATTTGAACACAAATCTTGTGTGTTAACAATTTTAGAGCGCTCAATTATTCACTTCACTGGCGCGTCGTGCTTCAAATTAATTTTGTGCTGTAAAATTGAAGTTACCACACGTTAATGTAAATAAATATTTTTTGTGCTTCCGTTCCTTTTTTGGTCAAGTTTTTATGGTTACAGATCGTTGGAAACAGCGCATTTTGCTTTGTAGATATGCCAACTTTGGCTGTCATTTTCTCAAAAGAATCTGTTTTTAATAGTAATTAATAATATAAAAAAAATACTACTAAGTTATTGTTGAGAAGTTATTTTATTTGCTTTTCTCTTCCCTGATTACTTTTTCTGACTTTTAAATTTTCTTAAACTTTTTGTTTATTGGCTTATTCTAGATACTTCCAGAAAATCTTTCTCGTCACCCCTTCATAAACATCGTCAATTTTTTAGTGTAGAAACTGCCTTTTTACTTTTTCTGAAATTTTTTATCTAATCTGTCATCACTCCTCCGAATAGTGAAAAAAACCTGAAAAGGCCTACATTTTGAGAGGGAAAGATTGACATATACACGTACAAATAGACCTGACTTTTAATTACCTGATGTTAATCTTATCAAATACTGTATCAAATTGTACATATCACATGTCAATTTTTTTTATGATTCTTACTTAATTACGTAATCTGAAGAGTTCGATTTTGTCAAGTAACGTGGAAACACGTGTTGTTTAGTATCTGATTTTAGTAGTTGATTGTAAAAGGCGTCAAATTTATCGCAGACGAGAAAAATTTCTTGCATTTTATTGCACTTTGTCAATTATAACAGAGGTGAGAACAAAATAACGCTGGAGAAAACCATAAACTCTAAAGAGCAGGTCCGGGTGGCGCTAAACTATAAATAACTATTAAAATGATAAAGAAGGTATTTAAAAAAATGCTCGGCATTAAGAAAGAGCAAACAACTTTTTGGAGAAGCTGAAAGGTCTAACAGAGAAAAATAGAATTTTAAGAACAAATCATAAAAGAATAAAAACAAAAAATAAACAAATAAAAAGTTTTGAGGAAAATAAACGTAAAAGAAGACCAAATAAAAAGAGAAAAAATGTGATTATATATCAAATGAATAGAGAAACTAAGCTTAAGAAAAAAAAAACAGAAATAAAACAATTTATGAAAGTCAATTTGGGTTTCAAAGTACCCATACAAGAAAGTATTTCTAAACGATAAGCTAACACAAAAAAAAAAAATATTAAGAAAGCAGCTGAGACAGCAAAAAAAAAAGAAGCAAGTAAAAGTAAGATACCCAAATCTAGAGATAAAAGGTCAAATATGAAAATAAAATGATAAAAGAAAAAACTAGAAGAGCGAAAAATTCTATATTTTAATTAAAATATTTATCAAACTGATCAGCTAAAGCACAAATAAGAAAAAAATTATTACAAAATAAAGAAGTGATAAAAAAAGAGATAAAGAAAAGAAGATTGTAAAATGACAATAAAATCAGTTTAGTATGTATTTAAGAAACAGATTAAAAAAAAGCGCAAGTGAGAAAAATAGTTGTAGGTTGTAAAGACAATGAGGTCACTGACGTTTGCAAATAATTTGGTAATTGTGGCAAAAAGCAACAGTAAAATAAAAAAAAAATTAAAGTATATAGATGTCACAAGAATAAATAAATTGAAAATGTGATAATCAGTGATGGATGCATAAATTACGTTAGGTAAACAATTCAGTTGTTTACCTGTCGACTATGTAATGTAGACTTTATAAGAGTCGGTCGTAGACTATGTAGACAATGTAATTAATAAAAATAATTCGGTTTGTATTAATTTAAACCATACTATAAACAAAACTGTTTTAATCGTAACGAAGTATCTCAGAGTTCGACTCAAACGACAATTAAAAAACAAATACGACTACATCATGATCAAGAAATACTGATTAAGTAGATAACACAAAATTAATATTTTAACATAAACTTAAACATAATTTTATTACCCTAGTTGTGTTCATCATTGTTTTTAATTACATTTTTACTAAATATCTTTATTCTGAATAATTGTAGTAAGAAGATCTAACAGTTTAATACGACTTAGACAAAATGTTTTACTATGATATAAGATGACCTATATTTTGAAAGCTCAAATTCGCGGTAAAAACGTAATTAACAATTCCAAAATTTTCAGATTGAGGCGATTTTGTTTTATATTACAAAAGTGATTTTGGTTTACTTATCCCACACAAAAAACTGGAGAAGAGTTGTTCATAATAATAATTACGTATCTGTTATAGTTATTTACATCCCATTAGAAGGAAGATGTGTTATTGGCTTATAATCTAAAAGTATTGTGTTTTTTACTTTAGGCTACTTTTTTTATTAGACGAAACTTAATTCTCGGTGGCTGTAATTATAAAATATTCGTCATGACAAAGCTTTTTTTTACAGCCATAAATACCTTGAGAGACGTACCTATTAGGGATGGTCCAGATCGGGTGGCTTTAGGAAAAATCTTTTCTAATAATGGGTTTCTTTTAGAGGAAATAGTTGGGACCATTTCATTATTTTAATTATATGTCATCTGCCAAAGCCGGCAGAAACACTTATGTGTATTTGGTGTAATTCAAGCAGAGCAAGGTGTAGGTCTCTATGATGACCAGGCGCCAGGGGTTGGCTAAAATAATTGGGGTGTGACGTTCATCCTTCATTGATTTTTTCCGAAAAGAAGCGGCCGCTTTTGTGTTCGGTCAATTAGAAGAGAATGGAGTAGAATTTGAAAATGATTAGCATAAATAGTTAAAATGCGGCAAATGTGGTAATGGTATCCGTCTGTTCGGATTTCATAAATTCGTCAGCGTAGATTCAACTCAATTCAGTAGTTTATTAGTGATGCAGAATGTGCATCAAGTAACGTTATTAATACGGTTTGGAACAATAATCGGGTTTTGGGTTAATCACGCTGCCAGATAGACGAGTAATTACTAATTCCGGTTAATTGTCACAGCCATAGCTTTAATTACTTGTTCGTTAAAAATATTAGTATGCAGACAAGTTTCGCCTTAAATTCATGAGGTGTTTATTGCGATAAGTTCGCCCCATATTTCACTTAAATTCAAATGAAGACTTGGAGGGATTATTTCAGTCGATTGAGTAAGAGCGGCTCGGTTTTTTTCCCAGTTACATGCTTCGGCTTTTAACGTGTCACCGCAATTTTTCGCCGTTATAAAGGAACAAAATAGACTTTTTCCCTCTGGCAAGTTGTTAACATTGGGATTTAACTCGATTACTTGCCACTATAGCGAGTGCTTATCTCTTGTCTTAGGATTAAGGGAATTGCTAGCCTGGGATGCTTTCGGCGATGTCTGCGGGCAGGTGCGTGTGTGGCAGGTGCGCCATAGCCAGTTCCATTGATTAAGCCACTTATTTTTTTACTACAAGGAATTGAATTACCGACTTCGAGATCTCTATCTATATTTATACTCACGGAGTTTCTTCCCGCAGGCGCCTACAATTACATGCTTTCGGTACTCGAAAATATATACATCGACCAACGACATGCTCCAAAAATTATGGTTTGCTCATAGCCAAACAGTCTCAACAACAACATACTTGAAATAAAGGCTAATTATTCTCATTTTTTATCTACACACACGTCATTTTTGTTTTAAAATTACTGTTAAAAATTGTTTAACGTCTGAACATTTAGAAAATATTATAGAGGGGAGACTTATTACAAAAATGTACCTACCTACAAAAAAGTATAAATAATTTGTTTTTGTCGAAAAATATGTAACACTCTTCGTTGTATATAAATAAGATTTCGTAGAAACAACTTATAATTTCTCTTTTATAATGTGAAAATAAAATCGTCGGGAGTGATCAATTAAGGAAAGTAATTGAGCAATACTTTTATATGATGACTAGGGACCGCATTTTAGGTTGTAAAAAATGTGAATTTAGGTACCTAAATGAGGTGGTTTTAAAAGACAAATTAGGTAAAATAAATTTAATGTAAGTTAATACAAGTTTTTATTAAATTTTAATAAAGAAACATAAAACCTTAAAAACTATCGTTGATTATTACTATATATTGTGCAACCATGGAAAAGATCTCTCAACATTACAGGATGTTGTTGGTACAAATTTGTATATGGACCAATCTCCTTCAACTTCAGTGTCCATTTATCTCTACATAATTGATTTTTAATATTATTTAAATAAAAGATCCTGGATTTTTGTTTTAAGACTGCTTCTAGATTTTCTGATGCTTTTTTAACCACACCAGTCACACCACCTACTGTCTTTTTACCAAATCAATTACTGACATAGAATCTGTTAGAGAATGACCTACAGTTTCCAGTTTTTTTATTGTTTAAACAAGAATTTTTGAATAAGCTTTTATATAAGTTAAATGTAACTCGATTTCTTTATTTTTGATAAATGTTGATTGAACTCTTTGCACACATTGTGCATTTGGCTTTAATTCAATTGAAACTAATTAAAAGAATCATTTTGTGCTTTGAGAATAAACAAATAAAAATTTATACACGTTTACTTTCTTTAAAAGTATCTGCATAGAAGAATGCTGCTTCTAATTAGGTGCCCCACCTGGTAAGAATTGGTTCAGGAGGTAAACACAAATTGGGTAAATTTTTTTTGCAAAACTGAATCCTAAGAGGCGTTTTTAGAAAAACTTTTTTAACATTAGAAATCAACTTCTCTACATTATATCGTACTGTTTCTGCTACCAAATTAAGACCATGAGCGAAACAGATGCAATGGACTAAATTCGGGCAAAACATCTTAAGATCTTTACCATATATGCAGCTCCATTTGACAAAAATAATTTTATTTTGTATTATTATTGTATTCCGGATGACCAGAGTTTACCTGGAATCAATTTTAGCAACATTTTGAATTTAAAAATAAATTTTTACTTAAAGATTTGTTTACAAATCTTGCTATTGTTGTAAAGTTAGTTTTTTCTAAAACTTTTGACGCCAAATTTTGTGGCTGTTCAGGCTCTTCATCAGAAAGTTTTTCTACAATACAGTTAGCAATTGTTTCTCTTTTTCTGTCTGTAGATTCGTCTGCAGATATCCAAATAAAATATTCTCTAATATTTTGTTGAATTTGTTGAATATACTATAAATTTCAGACATACAGATAGTTAAAAAGAAATTAATAAAGTACGTACTTCATGGTAACAATGACCAAGACAATTTTTTTGTAACATTGATTTACTTGGAATTTTTTTGTTGCAATGTTTTTCTAAAAATGCTTTTAATATAGGATTTTTTAATTTTGTCCAAAGTATGTTTGCTGCAATTAAGGCGGTGCATATTATATTAAAATTTTTATTAGAAGTTTCGTCGAAATTATCTACTAATCGCGTTTCATGCTGAGGTAAAAAAAAATAATTATTGTTAAAATATAAAAATTGTTACCAGTCTACTAACCACAGCAGCACAATAGAGCTTTTTGTAATTTAAAATAAAAATGACAATAAGTGGCTCAAATTTATCGAAATTTCAAACAAACAGATTATAGATAAAAACAAATTTAGTAAAAACTTTAAAAAATACAAAAGCACCAAAGGGTTTAAAAACCCGAAACATTTATTACTAACTTTTAAATTAGAGATGGTACAGAATCTTATGAGCCACGAGATGCGCGAAGGAGGAGTCTAAAGTTTGAAAAAGGAGCTCGGTTACAATCGTTTTGGCCGAGTAAGCACAGTTCTTTTCGGAAAAAGTTGATTTATATTTTTAATTTATAATAAAGAACAAGTGGTTTACAAATAATAATTAGCAGAGCGATTAAACGAAAGAAAAAACTAAAAGGCGCAGTAAAGTAGTCAGTAAACAACAAAAGTCGAGAACTAACTGATAAAATGCTAGTCGACATTTTTAGTTAAAACAATAGCACGAAAAAAACGAACTCCCACTACCCAGTGAATCTATTTCGCACCTTTTTGTCGCGGCTCACGAGATTCTGCACCAAGTCTAATAAATACAAAGAAGTTGTTTTTCTTTTGATTTTGCAATTGATTACATTTAATTTATAGAAATATAATTATTAGTGCTTTAATTTTTTGAAGCGGTATACAAAACCAAATATTTTTCCAATACTGGAAGCCGTAGGTGCCTAATTTTGAAGTCTTGAAAGACAATTTTACTAAGATTTAAAAGTTAAATTAACAATTTTAGAAGCTAGCCAGTATATTTCTTATCAATTTTTAACTCAATAAAGATAAGGGCGATTTTTTTAGCAATTTTAGTAGTCCCTATTTTACTAATTTAAATTTAAAATTTAATTAATACAAAGTACCAATTTTTGTAATGGGAGAAATTTTATTTTTGTAATATGCAAATTTTAAATTTGAAGACGTAGTTTTATAAATTTTAAAGCCAGAGGTAATATTTTTGTTCAATTTTTAAGACAGTAGAACGTAACGCAACTTTTTTATAAGCTAGAAATCGACATTTTACTATTTTTAGAAGCCGCAGACAATACTAATTTTAAAATTACTGAATACCAGTGACAAACAAAAAATATTTGTTGGGAGGGTTTTACTATAAAAATTCTTATTATTTGTTAGGCTGTTTATTCCTGATTTCTGGTGACTTCGGTTGTTCCTTAGATGCGCCACTGGGTCTGAAAACAGTTTAAAATGTATATTGTCTCTCTGACACACATATACTGAAACTTTGTTCCCTTTTATCCCGGCAAAAATTAAATAATTCAGGAGTTATACCTAAACGTGACTTGAAATTGCAAGCCCGAATTTTTTATTACTCATATAATTACGAATTTGTCCAAAGGGGAGATTGCAGAGTACATTTGATATTTTTTATTTTTATAAAACAAATCTCTTGGACCTATAAATATAAATTTAATTTGTTTTTTCCGCTTGTTTTATTTACTTTGTATCTAAATGGAAATATATTTATTTTAGTAAATTAGAATTTTGAAAAACGAGTATTTTCCGTATTATAAAAACAAATTGTTAAAATAAATCCGATGTTTCTTTTTTATCAAATATAACTGTGTATTGTAGGATTAAAAAAAGCAGAAGTGATTACTCACTTGCTTGAAGACAAGACAATTAAAAATAGTGTTTGTCTTTATTGAAAAGTTGATAAGTGAAAGATAAATAAACGTTTATAAACTTGTTCCGTTATATAATGCCACTACTATTTGTTCTTCCAGACATTGTTCTATTGTTCTATTGTTTAAACACGTTCTAATACGATAAGCAATCAATTATATCTTCAATAAATTAATAAATAAGACGGAAAAATCGCATTAATATTCGGAAATGCGCTCTATATTATTTAATGCTGAGTTTTATAAAAGTGCACGTGTTTTAAAGAACGTGTCCAAGCTGGCCATGCCACAAATTCAAAGGGTTATATCGTAAAGAAGTCAGCAAAATTAGAAAAATTCTGATGTATTGGCAACACTCTTGTTTGACCATTGTGTTTTTATTAAAAACAAATAAAAAAGATAAATACTGCGTGGTAGAATTAAGCACTTAATTTAGATATTCATGCTTGGAATTTATTTACTTAATTCTTTAAATATTGTCTTTTAAACACATTTAGGATCCAATTACAGTCTAAATTGGAAAAGATAAATGCACGTGAAAGTTTGAGTAAATATAAAATGGAAAGAAGTTATTAAAAATTGTTTGATCTGGTAGTAGTGGAAGTCTGAATAAATTCCATAATAACATTGGAGTAAATGGCAAAGCACGTCGATCTCGCTCGAAATGCATATTGCTGTATGACGCTCGTAACTACTTTATAAAGTAATATCGAAGTCATAACGGCTCTTTTAACTTTGCGGTACATGCATTAATGGAAATTCTTGAGATAAGAATGTAAGTTCGTCTAATCATCCACATTGCAAGACTTACTTATCGGAGAAAATGTAAATACAAACAGGAGAGTAGCTACCTAAAGTTTGAGTCTCTCATATCTAGTCTCAAAATAAATTCTTGAAACGCTGAAAAGGGTTAACTCTTATCAAGAATTATTGCGTATGTGATAATATAATAACATTTTCGGTGTTTGCTCAAGACAAATAACTCACATTACCCACATCAACGTCAGCGAATTAATTAGGTCAGAGACAATAGAGGGACTAACTTGACATTAATAATGTCAAACAGATTGAGAGAAAAAAGAGGAATTCGGTGAGATTGCATGAGTTCAGCGGTTTGTTGCTTTATGGTCGAAAACTTTGATAGTGTGAAGTGTTAAATAAGTAATTGAATTAAAAGTTTAGTAGGCACTTTAGGCCTTGCATTGTTGCAAACGCAAAGCGAATTAGTATCACGTTGGGAGAGAAAAGTTCTTTCTAAAAGTGTAAAATTTTAACTCGAGAAAATTTAAATGAATACACAAAATGACCTAGAATCCTCTGCTTATTTATTCACCGCTTGTAATCTGCAACTGATGTATACATTATTAGCTATATAGTAGAAGTATCTGTTTTTGTGCTCAGTGAATAGATACTTTGACTAAAACATTAAGCTAATGTATGCATTTACACTAGTCAATGTATATGTTAGACTCAATATTCGAATTTGGACAATGTCTGAAAAAAAGATGCACTAGTTTTGAGCAAGAAAAATGTCCCGTACCTGAAATTTCATTTTTAAATGGCTATTAAGCCTGTTAAAATAAGCAGAACTAATTTTGCGTATCTTACAATATGCAAAATTATTTCTATGCAGTAGAGCTATGTATACTTTAAGTAAATGTTAATAATTTCTCTAGTAACGTTAGCAAAATTCTTTTTTAACTCTTCTCCCAACCCTAAAATTTTAAGTTATAAGTAAATACTATTGATAAGATTTGGTGAACTAGACAATCTATTTTTATGCCGTTTAGGACCCTTACTGAGATGAGCCTGGTAAATTATAGCTGATTATAGAAAACATTTTATCAGATAAAACAAAATACAATATATTATCGGAATCATCTTTGCATTTTTTTATAACTTTTCTACATTATTGACTCTTATTATATCAAACTGCTTTAATTTTCTATAATGTTTAGCAGATAAAGGTCAGGTCAGGTTTCATTAAATTTGCCTCCTTAACCTCATTTAATGTGGTAACATATGATGTTGTTTAGACATAAGGTTATATCTTGGTACAGCTGAAGCCTCCAACAGACCGGACAATTGGGCATCAAATTCATTTTCCATGTTTAAACACACGAATTTACGTATGTATAGTTCATGAGTAAACAAACACATATAGATACGGAACATAATCTTACTGCACAGAACTAATTTTGCTTATTGTAAGATAAGCAAAACTAGTTTTGCTCATTTTATCAGACTCAATAGTCGCTTAAAAATGAAATTTTAGGTACGGGATATTTTTCTTGCTCAAAACTAGTTTTGCATATTTTTTTGGGGCATTATCCAAATTTGAGTATTGAGTCTAACGTAAACATTACCTAAAATATGCTTAATTGCAACATTGTGTACAAATAAGCAGATAAAAAAGAGAAATGCAGCATATTTCTTAGTTAATGATTACAGCAATAATTAATTTTGGGTTAGAACCATTATTTTTTGATTTCTCATGTTGACACTTGAAAAGATATCTTTTGTAATTAAAAAAAATTCAAGTTTAAAAATTCGAACAAAAATTTAATATAGTAAGCATGTACTTTAAACACAGAATGATTAAAAAGACGTAACAAGCAAATCAGAAAAACATCGTAGAAAGAATAATAAAAACAATATAGAACAAGGTTTGATGTAGTCAGTTGAAATAAAATTAAGTAAAAAGACTACATCCATTTTTCAAAGGAAAATAGAGTTACTATGTTATTATGGTAGCACCTTTAGAGATAGTATGTGGAAACCTTAAGATAGGTTTACCAGATATGGCTAAATTAGTTATCCAACAGCTCCTAAAATATGTAAAACAGATTATAGCACCGAGTCTTAAAAATCGGTTTGATAACACAGAGGTGTATCAAGGATGTTATTGAGGAACAGTTATAAGTCAAAGTTATTACAAAACTGTGTTTAATAAAAATATAGTGCTTTTTCAACGGAAAAACAAGGTAAGAAATGTTTGTAGCAATGAAGGGAATGACGGTCTACGTTAAATGCTTTGAAAGAAGTTACCTAACTGGCAAAATGAAACATTTCTGTACAAAAAAGCGAGTAGATGATCAGATCTCATTTTCGACGTGCGAAATATGTACTTTTAACTGCGTAAACTAAAAAAATTTTACGCAAATTTTAAGAGTACTAAAATCTCTAAAGATTTAAAGAATAGTAGTAGAGACTAGTCAATAGTAGTCATAAATAGATAAAAAAGTAAAAGAAAGGGTCACTCTAAGCTATCACATATTTATATGCTTAAAAGCAATGTGAACTGGAAAGCAGCGTTAAGAAGATCCTAATAATCAAAATAGAAAACAAAAAGAAGACTTACAGTTGACATAGAATGCAGAAAAGCAGTAGTAAGAGCCAATTAAAATGACAGTTTTTTGAAAAGCCGATTTTGAAAAGAATACTACAAATGGTGTAAACAGCAGAGCGCGGGTCTTTTGGAAGCGCAAGAAGAAAATCTAATTTATTAATTTTTTTATCGTGGTTTTTCTGCCTAACTTTACCCTCTAATGGCATATCTAAATATTTTGCACTACTTTGAAATTAAAGATTTTCTTGTTAGTAGAATCTGCAGTGATGAATATCTGCAAAATTTACTTGATTATTCTGAGTTTAGTTAACAATTAAGATGCAAAATTTTCGCAGATGTTTGGCTATGTATTTTATTTCTGTCCAGTTCTGAGTAGTGCAGTATCATCACAAAATGTAGATATTACAGTTTGTTCTATTGATGGAATATTACTTGTATAGTAATATCTAATAAATATAGTTGCTCATAGAGAAACAAGCTTGGCGTACGTTTGTTTATTTTTTTTAACTTAGAATATGCATTATTTTGTTTAATCTTAAAGTAGTCTATTGGAGATGTATAATGACATTTAATATTAATATATTATATAATATTTTTGTAGAAACATTTTAAGTTTTATATGCCACAATTAATCCAAAGCCTGGTCCAAGTACAAAAACACTGTCGAACAAAATTGTTTCTCTTGCTTTCAAAATGAAAACAAAATCTATGTTGTGTAAGGCTTTTAAATGTGCGCCTCTTTTTCTTTTATCCAAAAACAGAAGTAAGTAACATGACAATATTTTTATACTTTATAGGTATATAGACAAAAATCAGAGAATATTAATTTTTGTTTTCTATATTATTCATCAAATCTTTTTAGTAAAAATTTTTTAAACAGTTTTTATATACATGGAAGCAAAGAAATTGATCTATAAGATTGTATTTCGCGCCTCTTCCTCGAGATCAAATTGTAGTACCTCTACTCTACGTCGTTGTCGCCACATACTTCAAAGTATAATAAAAAAAAGGGACTGCGTCTGCGCTCATCACGCGACGCCATGCCACGTCATTCTTCTTCTTTGTGTCAAAGTCGTCACATGCCATTAAATTAAATTTTACTTTTCAGATTTTATCAATGGTAAGATTCAATTATTTTTATAAATAACTCAAAATCAGCTATAATGTAAGATTCGGTCGCTGGTCTGCAACTAGTGAATCGCATTGGGTTACAGTTAGCTACAACCGAATTTTCGAATTGGTGCCGGTAAGTCATAAAACTTTATTGCTGGGGTAAGGACTCAGCGGTTGAAGTGACAGGTGCAGGCATAGTTCAGCGCATCTCAAACAGTTCTCTAATACTAGCGCAACAGAAATTGATAAGGTATAATAATAGCTAAAAATCATTGTATTTAAAAAGCAGAACATTTTTATTGTTTCCACAGCCTCCTACAACCTTACAACCATTTATAAACACCTTGTATTATTTGTAACCATTTGCCATCAATCAACTACATTTTTGGGTACGCTGGAAAAAATAAATGCGCTTTCACTATGCAAATATTTTTCTTACTAGCCACACTAGCCACTGTTTGTGTCTTTGTTCAACACACTTGTTGGACGTAAACATCTTGCTTTGTGGGCATAAAACTCATCTACTTATTCTGATATCTTCCAACAAAAGACACCCTCTTTAGCTTCCAAATAGTGTGGTTTGATGTTAATTATCCGTTTTTGTTAAGAAAAATTTATGACTTAAACGATTTACAACTTACCGGCACCATTTCGAAAATTCGGCTGTACGTACTAACCTCGTCGGTACAATTGGCGTGGGTGTCGAGTACACAATGTAATGTTGACAAGTCCTCGCAAGGTCTGTCAGAAAAATTACGTTGTGGCTATAAAACATGAGTCATTTTTAAGCGACATATATAATTATTTAACAGTCAAAGGTGAGAACAATACCTTGCAAGGATTGTTTGAAATTACGACTGTTTATGTGAATGGTATAACCTCTGATAGGTTATGTTTATTGCTAGGGTTGGAAGCAATTTTAATTACGTTCTTCCAGCAGGTGACCATCGTGGACGACACAGTCGTCACAGTAGGCCGGACGACCGAGATTACAGACGTCACTACAGGTCCTACAGAAGCCGTTCTCCTAGACGTTACTATGATTTATATGCTAGGGAGTGGTCTAGTGATTCCACTGAGTATGGCTCAGACCGATCAGTTTCGGAAGAGTCTATTGGGGCTCCATCAGGAGTAGGTCAGCCAACACCAGCAGCGCCTGCAGATGGTATTGGTACGCCAGCAGCAGCTCAGCAAACTACCACTGTTATTAATGTAAGTCCTGGTGATAAGACACAGGATACGAGACCGTCTTCGACTCCAGGTGCTACAGCATCGACCATCCCTCCGGGTGCGTCAGATGATCTTCTGGATCCGGCTGTGCTTGAAATGCTTGGAGAAAGATTAAAACCTGATAGAGTTCTTTTACCGGCCATTCATAAGGATTTGGCTGTTGGAGTAGAGGAGATAATACGTAAAGGTCTTCCAGCTGCAGAGAGAAAGACACTGTTACAGAAGTTTCCACCTCCAGAAAATGGCCTTTTTTATGAACCCTCCAAAGCTAAACTTTGAAATTAAAAACCAACGTCCCAGAGAGTATTGTCAAGAGGGACGGCCGTATCATCGAGGAGCAAGAACGTCTATCAGCAAGTTTATCTGGTATAACTAAACTGATGTCTATGACATTGCAGCTTCCGCAAGATCAGAAATTGGACATGCTTGAGATACTGGGTGGTGTGTCTAGACTCTTAGCGAATCTACAACATGAAGAGTCAGATATTAGGAGGAGTTTGATTTTTAAGAATATCGACTTTTCTAAGCGTGGCATTTTAAAATCTACGGCATCAAGTGAGCTCCTGTTTGGTGGAGAACTTGAAGAGAAATTCAAGGCAGCTCGTCTTTTGGAGTCATCCTCCAAAAAGCTTAAACCAGTGGCTCAATCTAATCCTAACAGCGAGTCAAAAAACTCGAAGGGCCCGCTTCGTCGCCCATCATACAGGTCCCAGCAAAATTCGTCGACGAGCGGGCTGAAATTGACATCAACATCGACCCAGAAGCCTTACCGGAGCCAGCCTTATCAGAAGTCGGCGAGGAAGAATTACTCACGAACCAGGAAGTAACTCTAGAGGGCGATGTAAGTTGTCCAGCGGGTCGGTTAAAGTTTTTTTTCTGAGTCATGGAAGGAAATCACTTCTGACACGACTATCTGGAGCTGGGTCCGTGGGTTTACAATTCCCTTTTCTAGGAGAGTTGTGCAAACTCATCCTCCGTCAGAGTCTAATTGGTCTGCCCAGGAAAGATTAGCGATAAGTCAGCAGATTGAGGAGCTTTTAGAAAAAGGGGCTATCAAAGCAACCAATGCCTCCACGGGACAATTTCTTTTCACTATTTTCTTAGTCAATAAGCCGGACGGAGGCTATCGCCTAATTTTAAATCTTAAAAAACTTAATGATTTTATTGATACTGATCGCTTTAAACTCGAGGACAGCAAGGTGGTTAAAAAATTGCTCACGCAGGATGGTTTTGTGATATCAATTGATTTGAAAGATGCCTATTATTTAATTCCGGTGGCGCAGTCTGATAGGAATTATCTTAGATTTTTATTTCTCGGAAGAATTTTTGAATTTACTTGCTTACTTTTCGGGCTGAATATCGCACCGTACAGCGGTTCACGAGGGTAATAGAGTTCATGAACATTGGAAAGAGTCTGAACGTTCCCTTCACATAAATATTTTGGAGTTAAAAGCAGTTTTTTTCGGTCTACAATGTTTTTGTAAAAACTTAAAGTCTTGTGATATATTATTAAGGGTAGATAGTACCACTGTTATTGCATATATCAATAAGAAAGGAGGTATTCGTATTCCTCAGTTGTGCAGGCTGGCTAAGAAAATCTGGATTTGGTGCGAAGAGAGGGACTTGTAGATATTTGCATCTTATATCCGCTCTAAGGACAACTCGATCGCTGATTTTGAGTCTAGAAGGTTTTAACCGGAGACTGAGTACAGTCTAGCAAACTATGCTTTTAATGAAATTGTGGTTGAGTTTGGGAAACCCCGAGTAGACTTGTTTGCTACAAGATCCAACACTAAGTGTACACATTATGTATCGTGGAAGAAAGACCCCGGGTCATTTGCAGTTGATGCCTTTACGATTAATTGGGAAGAATATTTCTTTTATGCCTTTCCGCCATTTGCTACCATTTTACGTGTGCTAGAGAAGATTCGGGTCGATAAAGCTAAAGGTATTTTGGTGGTACCCCACTGGCCCGCTCAAGCTTGGTTTCCAGTTTTTCTATCCATGCTTTGCTCAAAACCTCTTTACTTTAAACCTGATATTAATTTTCTTACATTTAACAGACAACCCCATCCAGTGGGGCAGAGGATTACCCTGGTATCAGGAGTTGTATTGGGAAGGCGTACGCACTAAAGTCTGTACCAGAAAAGTCTATGGAAGTTATGATAGCGTCGCTAAGCTAGGGATCCTTGAAACAATACGACACCGGGTTGAAAAAGTGGTGGAGATTTTGTATCGACAAGAGTTTGGACCCTTTTTCTAGTACATCTCAGGAGGTGCTGAGTTTTTTCTAGCATCTGAATACGATCAGGGCGCTACGCATGGTACGTTGAATAGTCTACGCTCAGCTATCGCTCTTATCCATGGTCCTGATCTGGGAGAGAATGCAGAAATAAAAAGATTTTTTTTAAAGGCGCATCAAAATTACGGCCGCCTAAAACTATGTATGATTCTACGTGGGATCCAGGGCTGGTTTTGGACTGCTTAAGGAAATGGGGAAGTAATGATAAATTAAGTCTTCAAAAGTTATCATTGAAGTTGGTTTCCTTGTTAGCCTTGGTAACAGGACAGCGCATGCAGACCTTATCTCTTATTGATATCAGGAATATTTACACAAATAGAGATACTATTAAAATTAAGATACCGGAACAAATTAAAACATCTGGTCTTATTAAAAATCAGCTCTTGCTTTCGATCCCGGTCTATTCAAGAAATAGTAATTTGTCCAGCTACTACACTGAATGTGTATCTAGAAAAAAAAGATATAAGGAAGTCTGAAAATAAGCTTTTTGGCTCGTTTCGTTCACCACACAAGGCTGTATTTTAAAAGCAGCGGGATGGTCATCAAAGTCAAAAACGTTTGCAAAATTTTATAAAAGAGAGCTGGTCAAAGATAAAAATGGTTTTGCTTTAAGCGTTTTAAATTCTCAAGGCATGTGCCCTTAAGTTTTAATAAATATTTTATTTACCGGCTGAATTAATTTAGTAATTATAATAGTATAGCCGTAACAACATTAAACAGCTACAATTTGATCTCGAGGAAGAGGCGCGAAATACAATTAAATGATTAAACGAACTTACCTTAAGTGAAGTTCAATCATAATTGTATGAAGCGCCTCTTCCGAAGAGATCAGAGTCCCTCCCAATATTTATCCCTTTGGTTCTTACTTATTTTACCAATAAGTAAGAAACCCCCTGTTTGTTACGGCAGGACTTGGAATGAATGACGTGGCATGGCGTCGCGTGATGAGCGCAGACGCAGTCCCTTTTTTTTATTATGCTTTGAAGTATGTGGCGACAACGACATAGAGTAGAGGTACTACAATTTGATCTCTTCGGAAGAGGCGCTTCATACAATTATGATTGAACTTCACTTAAGGTAAGTTTGTTTAATCATTTAATTTTACATTGTGTGGTGTTTGCTGTCTTACCTGATTTTAGTATTATTATCATTTCTGCAATATACTAGTTTGCAGATAACTAAAAAATAACTAAGCGTTGCTAAGCCCTTAATAATTAAAAAAATATTATTTTTCTACTTTGCGTTAACAATATTGTATAATGACACTAAATTTTCATTATAGCACGCAAAACAGTAACTTTTTCATTGGTTATGTTGGCACCGTAAGCGTAAAAGTTACGTCTACCGCCTAAGCAATGGAGATTGGAGATGATATAGAATAGTTGATAAAATTATAAGCGAGCAGTCCAAAATATTGAAGCAAAATATCAGTTAATTAGTTTATCAGTTGAAAACCTTAATAAACTTGACAAATGTCATTACTTCATTAGTGCCAACCAAATTTGTGAAAAATTCCAAGTTGTGATAATTCTTCAAAAAAGACTTTTTGAATGCTTTTTTTGCAAAGCAAAGTAGAAAAAATAGTATATTACACTCGTTTCATAAGACGACTTGTGACACTCATTCTATTTCATTCGACACTCATTCGAAACTCATTTGTGACACAATAATCGTCTCATAAAACACGTATAATAATGTACTATTACTTGGATAATTGTTATTGATTTATAAAGCAGTCATGCTGATAATAATTATGAAACACCATGTCGGTCAAATGACTACCGCGGCTGTGTTGGCAAATTTTGACCTTTCTCGATTTTTTCGAAGACATTTTGTTTAATTTCAGCAAAACCTCTTTGTTTAGTATGTTGGCATCGATTTTGAACATTTTTGCAAATTCTCATAGGACAATAACGCATGGCGTCAAATCAGCAAAAATCATCGATTTGACAACGTCTTGAAATTTTCAAAAATCTGACGATAATTGGCCTCCCAGTTCTACTACCATCTACTATGGTAGATATTTGTTCGTTATAATTAATTTCAATATGTCCACTTTATACGTCAATAAGAAATACTCAGGAAAGTAGTTACTTGCCGTGATTTTTCTAAAAAGTAAATTTGGCTTACCTACTCGTTATTAATAATGATATTAAAATAATATTATTTATTATTTTAATATTAAAATAATTGCACTCCTACCCTTGGGTTGATTGTCGGATTGAATGGTATTTCTGAATTCTGTCAAAAGATTCGTAATTCGCGTAATCTTAATTAAAACTCTCGGGTAGTCTTTTCACAAATATCCATTATTATTATGGTCAAAATCAACGAAAAATGGTGTTCTCATAAAAAATATTAATCTTTAACTCAGTTGTTAATATATTATAAAAAAAAGCATTACTATTCATCTAATTTTTTTGTAGATAGTGGTTTGTCTATTTTTATTCAACTTATAATTATTGCTAAAACTGCAAAAACTTTTAGCATTGTTTTCCCTGTACCGAAATTTCTCTTTAAGAACAAGTGTGTTTGATTTTAATTACTCTCAGTTCTCATTACCAATTCTTTTCCCACTTTTCTATGTCGAATTCGTAACCGTAGAAAAGGTCGAGTTGGGGGAAGTCTACGACCCTTTTGTGAGCAGAGGTACTTGACCCAGGACCATCGATGAGGCAATTGTTTAGACGAATCCGGGTGTTTTATGTGCAAGTTCGCTCCAGTTGTTGTACAATTACTCTCCTTTGTCTAAGTTAGCAATGACAGTTTAACAGACTCGGTACAGAGGAAACCGTTAAAGTAATCAAATAGTAATGAACGGACTCACAAACAGCAGCAACAAATTTGGCCCAATGCGAATGACGGGTAGAAGGAAGTTTTGTGGTTGAAAGTTTCAACACTTGACGAAATTTTAGTTTTGGACACGTAGATGCATTCCGGCTTATCCAGGCGCGCTCTAATCTTAATTTATGCAAGGCAAACACCGGAAATTCTTCAGCTACATACTCACGAACGGTGTGATAAGTGGTAAGCTCTGCGAAATAGAGGTGGCGCACAAGCCATGATAATATATCGCTCAATGTGCTACGGAAATTTGCATTTTTATGTTCTTGCAAGACTCGCCTAAAAATGCATCGTAGGGAAATTATTCCGCTAAGATTAGCTTTATAATACATAGGCTTAAGCAGTGCCGGACTAGCACAAGGGCTTACTAAGAATTTCCCGGTGAACCTCTTGGTATTGAGGGCCTCAAATTTTAATAATATTTTTATTTATTTTGTGATGTTAAAAATAATATCTCACAAAAGTTTTAAAAATGTTTATACAGGGATGACCAAAAGGATAGAAGCTGGCCGCAAAACTAAAAACATTAAAATAAAAGCTGTTGTTTAACATCTATATTAGATAATTTTTTACAATTTTTGACGGAAAAAGATACTACAAATTTTTTTTTATATTTTAGCAGACCTTTTGCTTTACTATGTTTTTAAAACTTCCTCAGGACTTAAATCCGCAATTCTTGATTCAAAGTACTTGGTGCTTTAACCACATATTAAATAATTTTTATTTTAAAGATTGAGAAAGCTCTAAAAACATAATTAAACAAAATGTTTTTGTGATAAAAATAAGAGTTATTAATGCAAAAAATTAGATAATTACCAAAAATTGCGACGGAGTATTCAACCAAAAAGTAAGAAGATTTAGCAAAATTTTATTGTTATTCTCAAAAAGAAAGAAACATTTAACATTGTTTATGTACCGAATGTCACAATAATTGGTTAAACGGTTTTTAAAATATCTAAAAAACATGTTTTTATTTTCAACTTTAAGACTGTGAAATTGTGTTATCACTAAGCTTAGGTGCAAGAGAGTCTTCCTTAAACGATCAGGTAATTAACCGGTGTAATCCAGCGGGCTGCATGTTATTCATTTAACTGGTCTATACTAGTTGACCAGTAGACCAGTCAAATGAATAACATGCAGCCCGCTGGATTACATAGATTAATTACCTAGTCGATTAAAGAAGGCTCTCTTGCACCTAAGCTTAGTTGTCACTCAAGATAAGTCAAATTTCATGTAAATTTTTATTATTTGTGGTGCTGTATGTCAGTTTAAAATTGTGATTTATATTTTTTAATTACCCCATATACATTTTATAAATTAATGGTCTTTCTAAGAAAAATAGTCCAGCACTGGAATTAGGATTTACTAGGAAGTTTCAGATACCGGTTATTTGACAGTTAATTCCCGTGGTATTTAGCAGATTTCGGGTAAATAATTCGGGCCTTCGTTAGCAACTTGAAAACTTCTAAAACAATGATTTTGATTGCTTCTGAATTCCCGTGAGACGTGCAAAAAGCTGGAAGCTATTCTCGTCATGGAACAAAAACGCCAACTTCGTCTATGTAAAGTTGTGTTAGGGTTGCTTTGCAATAATAATTAGTCATTTTGAAAGGGTGAGCGGGAAAATATCGAGGGTGAATTTTTGAATGATTGGAGTACTTTTCTTATTGAAAGTTGGAATAATAAAACAAGTCCGTGACCATAAATTTGGCCCAAGCCTTTTATATTGATTCCGCTCTTCGTCCCTAATAAAATTCAAACTTTATGAACTTTATTATAAATTTTTAAAATTTTCTCCTGTCAAACTTTAAATTACGAGCGTACTTTGATAATATATTACTGCACCCTACAGAGAAATGCATTAAAACCGTGAAGGTGTATATTGCCTGATTATCCGCAGCTCGCGGGAGGTTCCGCATTTAAATCTAAACTTTAAATGAAGATATATGCCTTGGTCAAGTCTTTACTACTTTGCGGCATTAATCATATTTAAACGCGCCACTCTGGAGAAACTCAAATGAATATTTATCTGCGACTTTGGAACAAATTCAGCTTTTATTCCGCCTTCAATCACCGAGAAATCCCCGAGCTAACATTTAGTGTCTGCAGCCATCAATAAAATAATCAAAATCGCGGCCACATATTGAGCTGAAACATAAGTTAGTGAGATGGATCTGCAACAGATCCTCTCATCAATCTTGCCAACTTGCAGAAAGCAAAAAGTTTAATCTTAAGCCGTACTTGAAAAAAATGATATCGTCATACTTGGCGGGAAAAAATCGCACCAATTTATCCAGAGTCTTAACGCCAAATCGAAAGCTTCCCATAAAATTACTTCAAATTTATTTCACGATAACGAAGAGTTATTTAAATTCCAAGATCTACGCTTTACCAGTGGCGTCACTACAAATAGGCTAAGGCAACCAACAAGAGATCAAAGAGTCACAGAGCCTCAGTATTCCTTCTTTCAAAAAAATGCTTTTATTGATTTTTACATTTTTATTTTAAATTGAATAATATGACGAGTTAATAAAAATTAATCACTTGGTAATAGGTAATAGACCCTCACGCCAAGTATTGGCATTATATCAGGTATATGTTCTCCATGTTATCAAAATGGCCACTTTGTAGAATACACCTTACAAAATTTGCAAAAGCGTTGTCACTTTATCAAAGACAGTAAAAATCAGTCAAATCAATTGCACAGTAAAAGCTGATCTAAAAATTTTTTTACCGGTCTGTATGTTTGTCTAGATATTTATTACACTTTTACATTAGGTAATGTTACACTTACAAAAATATTGTACTTTTACATTAAAGGGAGCATTGATTTTTGTGCCTAAGAATCTAAATTTCTTGTTACGCCACTGCTCTTTACTTACCCACCAATAACCATTTGCAAAACTGGTTATTAGCTATTGTCTTGAATAATATTTATTGTGTATTTAAGAAGTGTTTCTCCTAGAGGGCCTTTGACCCGGCTTCCGTCAAATTTTAATATTTCTTGAATGGCTCAAGAAACACAATATCTAAGGTATTTATGAATGAGCTCATTAGCAGCCGGGGGCGTAACTCAACTCAACTCTAAATTGCGTACTCAAACTAGAAAAAACACTAAACCGATTTAAAAGAGATTTTAACGATCCGTTTTTCTCACAAACGAGATTGAAACTTACACTACTTGTTACTCTTTGTTGTCAGATTTAAAATATTTTCAAGGTAAGAGAGGTTCGTAACGACTCGCGAAGTAGTGGAAAATAAACCGGCGCCTCAAGAAAGTGCTCTCAGACTCAAGTGAATTTTTCTTACATGAAAGTATTTTATTTAGTTTAGGAACACGTAAATCTTACTCAATGACAACACACCCAAACACCACAAATTTTAAATTTGAAAATAGCCCGAATCATTTCTATGTTTTACTTAAAAAAGCAAAGATGCCGATTGAGAATATATCAGGTAATTAATGTTGCTTTCTGTGTGAGTTCACAATTAGATTTGCTACAATTTTGAATTTATTTTTTTAAAAGAGATGTTTTCAAAGTTGTTGAACAAAGAGACAAAGTTTCAAAATGAATCATTTCTTGTCTAGATTAAATCAGAACATAAAATACAACTTTACATTTTTGCGACTTGCCACAACTTTGCGGTTTAAAACCGACATTCTGAAAGCAACATTCTTATGTTACCCCGAGAATAACTCCAAAGATTTAATCGATTAAATCATCTGAAGAACAATTTTGAACAAAATGTAATATAATTTTCGTGTTTTCAAATTAAACAGTTAAACGTCAAACACCTATAAGAAATAGTTCCTAATGAACGAAATCTAAAATTAGTGTAGCAATATTACCACTGTGAAGTCATACAACTTAACCTAACCAATATGTACACGTTATTTAATTATCAGAATATTTACAACTTTTATCAACAAATATTCCAATACTTTAGGATAATTTACTAACATACGGCTATCATTAATTTTAAACATAAAATATTACTCTGGATATCCTCTATTTTTTTGACTTCTTTTAAGTTCTAATTAATTTACTACAGAAATCTAGCTATGTTTGCAAGACAAGAAATTTGTTTTTAGATTTGTTCTAAAAATATTGTAAGAGAATCAAAACAAGCTAAATTAAATGAGAAAAAACAACATAACAAATACTTAATTTAAATTAAACAGAATCTCAATAAGAAAAATGTCAAAATATACAGAGACTCAAAATAAAACATCATTTATTTAAATCCAGTAAATCGTATTATTCTTCTGAAATCGTCACGAAAATCAAGCATTCTTGGTTACTTTCACTGATGTAAGCTATAGGTACCAATGTACATACTTTACCTGTCTTGACCGAAAAATACTTTACCTGACGTATTAAAACAAATGCAAAATTAAACACCAATTTAACGTACAATTATTACGAGAGTAATTAATTATTGACAAAGTTGTAATCAATTTAGAGGTTGTAAAACTATGTATTAGTGGTAAGAAAAAAATTAATAGAAGTTTGACTGAACTTTTGAATGTAATCAGTGCACGTCAAGATGCAAGGCTTGTCCGCCTCCCTTATTTATATCGCAATTTTAAGGGTTACAGCTATTTTATTTGTCATTGCATATAAATAATAGTCCGATAAAATAAAAGAACATGCTTTGGAAGGTACATATCAAAATGTCGGACGCTCTGTTTTTATTTAATTGTTGCATCAGTGACTTAGTGTCATTGTTGTTGCAAAAATAGAAAAGACTAAATATCGAGCAGTGATAAAGTTCCTGCAATTGAAACGGAAGAAATCTTCCCAAATTAAAGCTCAGTTGGATGCTATTTACGAAGACTCTGCATCATCATTTGCCACAGTAAAATTTTGGGTAGCTGAATTTAAACGTGGTTGCACAGGCTTCGTTGACGAAAAGCGTTCAGGGCGTCCAAAAATTCCGACCACCGCCAAAAACATTCAAAAAGTTTTCCAAGTGGTGTTGGAGGATCGTCGAATTAAAGATAGCAGAGATTGTGGGCATTTTGCGGAAACGTTGTTGTCAAATATTGACAGAAGATTAAGGGAAGAAAAAGATATTCGCCTGTTGGGTGGCGCTGTTACCCACTCAAAATTAAAAACGCATTTGTCTGAACATTTCCAGAGCCTTGTTGAAGCAGATCCGTCTTATTCGAAAAAGACCAAGACTGTGCAAGAAACGTTATGACAACTGTTTTTTAGGATAGTCATGGTGTAGTATTGATGGACTATCTTGAATCAGGAAAAACGATAACAGATTGACAAGCTGAAAGCAGAACTTGCGTAAAACGGCCTTATTAAAGAAGAAAAGTGTTTTTCCACCAGAATAGTGCACCATCTAACACCTCAGTTATTTCCATGGCAAAATTCATAAATTGAAACTCGAATTGATTGGAAACCACTTTTCGTAATTTCCAGATCTGACCCCCAGCGACTTTTTTCTGTTTTCTAACTGTTTCTCTAAGAGAACAAAAATTTTTACAAATGAGGAGATTATTACATTTGTAGCCAACTATTTTGCAAATCAAGTCGCGAATTATTATTTAGGCGGGTTAATAGGATGGAAGCATAGCTAGAAAAAATGCATAAAATTAGAAAGAGATTATGTTTATAAACAAACCAGAATTTAACATAAACAAAGTATGCTTTTGTGTTAGGCTAGAAACCTTTTAGGCCACCCTCGTAGTACCACTAGATTTGTATTTTAAAATTGTTAAAATAAACTTTTGGATCACTAATAAATAATAGGTTTTAGACACCTATTAGAAAAAGTTTAAAATCCCTAAAATATTAGAAATATAAATATTTAAATATTTGAAAAGTTTTAACGCTTTACAAATCTTAAATTCCTAACAGTTTATGTATTGGAAATTCAGGAATCTCTAAATTTTATGCTGTTATATCTTTTGTACTTCATCACTTCGCAATCAATAAAGAATTCCTACAGTCCTCATTATAAAGCTTTTTCTAAAAAATATTTTTTGTATAAGTATTTCATTATTACATTAAACATTTCTGTTAATAAATTTCAAGTATTTCTCTTGCCGCAATTCTTACCTTACGCTACGTTACGTTGGGAATAAATTTTGCAACATTTCAATAATCAGAAATATTTGGGTCAAAATTGAATTTTCTGTTTTGATAATAAATCAGCATAAACGTATTGTGAATATGTTGTTGTTTCACTATTTTCACAAGCTTTAACGTATAATAAACAAATCATATTTCAAAGCTTGTATAACATATGCAAGCCGTTTTTTGAAATAACTTTACCCCAGCTGTCATACATTGCACAAAGTTTTTGTTGTATTTTCTCGGTGCATCCCTAACTTGCGTTATCTTCTTATTTATGCATGAGCAAACGCCATATGCATAAGCATCGCAATTAGAGCACTGCGGGCCAAGTTTCGCCTAGTGCTTGCCTTGTTACCCCGTTTCAAACAAGCACCGGCCAGTCCTAATTTAGCTTGGGTATACAACAAGTACGCTTCTCAGCACTCATCATCCTAGCAAACAATGTACAACGTCGTGACGACACACACCGCTTTAATTATATGTGACTTTCCATAATCGAGTTAGGCGAACTTTCAGGTGCTGTCGATAATTCAACTTGTTGTTTAATTCACTTTTGGGATAGTTTCGTCTTGACGATGAGAGCGACATTCTTTCAGTTATAATTAACTAAGGCGGCTAAAGGCCGCACCCACGCCTTCAGGACTAACGTATATTCCAGAACTAAATTGTATTGTATTCCGGAATTAACGATGTAATCTGTTTTGCCCGCTGCAATTTATTTCCGACATTCAGCTATGACATTTCGGTCTACCTTGGTATTTCCGCGTCGAGGATGTCTAGCTCACAACGGACAATAACGATGTTATCAACGTCGATAATAATGTTACTCTTACGGAACTTAAATTCAAAGATTGTGCAATTTTATAACAAAAATCGATCTGCTTATACTTCAACTTTCAACTTTGAAATTGTCTGTATATTATGTTTAAAACGCTAAGAATGCAGTATGTCTTAAAACTGGCAGAACAGCTCAAATCTATGAGTTCCTCTCTCAAGTGATATTAAATTTTTAAAAACAAAATTTTGTAGTTTTTAAATTACAGCAACTTATAGCAAATAATAACTGATCAGCCAGTTCTGGGACAGCCTGTATATTGACAAAATTATAATAGGTCGTTTTTGGGGAGGTAGCTAATAAGCCAACAGCAAGCAGCCGGTCAACTACATATTATTGTCTCTTATAGAAAATAAGTTTTCAGAATTTTTTTCACTTATTTAGCGAATGATCTTCAAATTAATTTTTAATGTAACATATAAGTGTTATAAGTTATAAGAAACTATTTACATACATTTACATTTTTAGAACTAAATTCCTCAAAACAGTTTTATAAATAAAAAAAAGTTAAATTTGTGGCTTATGTTTAATTTTTTAACTATTTGTTCGGAGTTTTATTACAGTTCTCAACAACGAATTAAAAGACTTTTTCGCGATTTTTCACTAACCCTGTATATATCGTAAATATTTACAATATTTTTACTTTGTAAATTTCTGATCAACACCATTATTTAAGAATTCTATGATTGAAAATATGTATTTTCTAATTTTTTTTAGCACATGTCTGTAGAGTCGAGAGTCTTTCTGCACAGTATTTCCTGCCTAAAATATTGCCAAACAAATTTTAATTATTATAAAAAAAACATTACATACTTGTTATGAAATTATGTTCTGTGTGCTATCTCAAAATACGTATCTTCTGTAGGTAAAAATATTGCATTTTTTGCTTAAAAAAATAAATTTTTGTTATTTTAAGATTCAAAAATATAGACACTTAAAGCAAACTATGTGCCATTTTATATTTTTGGTACAGTTGATGTTTCATTTCTAGTAAAGTATTTGGTAATGTATTTATTTGAAGAAGATTATATCCACATTTACATTTTGTCTTTAAAGCAAATTTTTTTGACAAAAGGTTGAGCTACTCTAAACAATTAATAACCAGGATGTAGTTTAGATATTCTTAGCACCATATTCACAAACCAAGAACACAGGGAGGCGTGTTGTGTACTTTGTCTGGATTTCAACAATGTAGTGACAATTTGAAAGATCGCAATATTTAACAGATCGCGAAGTTAACATTTTCAAGAAATAGAAATTAAAAAAGAAATTATTTAAAGAGAGAAAAAACAAGAAATGCATGTCCATTTATTAAAATCACTGAAAAAAATGGGCAAAAGTTAGGCAAGACATACATAATCGATTTAGTAGCCGGTATATTTTCAGTGATTCATATGCTTTCAAACAATTTTTAAGAAAATATTAACTTTTTCTTCTTAAATTATTCAAAAGTACTCAAAATTATAAAAACAGCTCCTGGTAATTTGAAATTCAAACAAAAACATAAACGTAAAAAAGATGTAGTCTTTTTTGATCACGCTTTGTGGAAACACATTCAATACAAAATTTGCAGTTTAAAGGCCAAAAAAAAAAACACTTGACGGTGCAAACTATTCTATATTATGCCAAATCTGAGTTAGAATTTAAATACAGAAGAAATAACAACATTACAATATTTTGAAGTTGATGGATTATAAATATAAATAGGTTAATGACAGAAAAGTCCTTTGACAACAAAAACATATCATTGCCGCGAGAATAAATTTTTTTCGCCAATATCAAAAATACCAAAACTCTACAAAAAATCTTTTTCGTTTACCTGGACAAAACGTGGTTATATCAGAATGGTTCGCCAATTAAAAATGTGGGTAAATGAAGGCGACCTGAAAACGCAACCAGCTTCTTCTAAGAGTGAAGGCAAAAGATTTACTGTCTTATACATGCTGGTTGTGTTTCTGAATTTTTGGACAGATGTAGATGTGCCTTTTACTGGACTCACAAAACAATGACAAAAGCTACCATAAAACAATGAAAGAAAACTTATTTAAAGAATGAGTGTTGAACCAGCTACTCCCTGCATCAGCAAAAAGTTCGGAAAAATGTATAATCATAATGGATAATGCTTCTTATCACTCAGTTCAACTAAATAAGCCACCAACATATTCTTCTAGAAAAAGTGCTATGCAGAAGTTACTATAATCAAAAAACCAGCTCTGGACATTACTAAAACCGACTATAACTGACGGAACAAAGACTCACTTAATCGACAATATTTTAGAAGAACATGGGTACGAATTTCTTAGACTACCACTATACCATTGTCAATATAACCCCATTCAAATGGCATGATCACAGAGTAAAACTTCTATAATCATCATATTAGTTCTAAGCCTGCAACAAAATGTAAAGTTGCCAATGTATGGCAGCAAGCCTTTTCTCACTGTACTGCCCAAATCGGGCAAAATTTTATTCGACATTGTAAAGATTTAATTAAGATAAACTAGACACGAGACATGGGTGACTGTTACGTACACGACACTCCTCCAATTATTATTTCTCTCACTGACTCTGATTCAGAAAGTGAAGAAGAAGTTCTTCTGGAAATTGATTCCGACACAGATAGTGATATTCTGTAAGATAACATAATAAGAAATGTGCAAACTGTAGTGATCTTACCAAATGTGTTAATAGGTGTTGCTTTGTGTCCCTTTCAAATTTTTGATTCATATTTTCAATTATTTTATTTTAACATATTTACTTATGTTGTTTTGAAAAAGTTTGTTGTTGTATTTCTAAGCCTGGAACACCAAAAAATACTTTTTATTTACGCGTTTGAACTAATATCTATTGCTAAAACATTAACTAGTGTAATTTAATGTTTTTTTTAGTTTTTAATGTTTTTATTGCCTAATTTCCTTTACAGTCCTACAAAAGGTAACAACAAATAAACAAAAAGCAGAAATTTACACAAATTATCAAAAAATATAAAAAAATAAAAATAAAAATTTAATTCTTTTTCATTCATCTTCTGGCACACGTAACTTATTTCATCCATTCTTTCCCTTCTTCATTTTTGCATAAAACTTTTATCCTTCCATACTCACACATTCTTAACTGTGCACACTCTAACAAACAATGCTCTATCGTCTTCCTTTCTTCTCTACATAATCTGCATATTCTTTCCCAATCATCTCTCTAAAAGTCATTTTCCTTTTCTTCATTCCCGCATCTAAATCTTGCAACCATGTTTTTATATTTAGTTTTTATTTTATGTAGATATTTTGGTAGTTCGATGGTAACAATTAAGAAATATTTGGAATTGTACCTTGATTCATTTATACCCGCAGTTCTTTCCTGTTTATTTATGTCAGCATTTTTTTGTTTTAGTTCTTTTTCCATTGTTCTTTCTCCTTCTCTCATTTTTTCAATTTCTGCACACGCATACCCCTTTTTCTCATAGTAGTCATCTCATTCTATCCACCTAACATTTCCATTGCTCTTTTAATTTCAGCCCAGCATTGTCGCAGTATTTTGCATTCTTGTCGCATTCTTAAATTTTCCTCGAATCTCACCGCTCTTTTTCCCGTTTCTACTCTCAACTTTTTTCTCTTACTTTCTTCTCTTACTATGTACCCTGTAATTTAATGTTTTTTTTATAAAAATTATGTGTTTTTGTTTTGTTACACATTAAAATATTTATTAAATAAAAAACCTACATTTACTACTCAAATAAATGAGATCAAAGTGTGATTTTTCTAATATTTGAAAAGTGCTCAGCTTGATTTTTAGAGCATTGTTGCAAATGCACGAACACAATAACATTTTCATCACGACAAATCACACTTACCGAGATCAAAAGCTCTCGTCAAAAATCAAGATAAATACAGACCAATTGTATCCATTTAATTTGGCGTATTATTTAAAAAGATAACGATTTAAACGATTATAAACAGATCGAATTTATGTGATCCGCACGACATTGACACATCTGTCAAGAGGGTCAAAAAGTTTGTTTTACCTTGGCGAACTTGAAGTGTAGCTTACACAGCAAAAAAAAGTTACCTAATCTGGTTACTTCTATCAATCCCAAAGAGCATTTAGTTTAACTCAACATATCGTAAGTGGTTAAGTGTTATTTTGATATTTCATGACGTTACTTGTCCTTAAAATTAAATAAAACAGATGACTTTGATATAAAATAGCGACAGTCAAAATTCTAATTACACTCTAAACTTGTAAAGTTAAAAAGACGTTCTATAACTATTACAAGATTAATTAGTGTACTATTTTTGCTTTTTCAATGTAAGAATATATTCCACATATAATGGCAATTTTACGCAAATAATATTTTTTATCTTTTTTTTTTTCAGCAAGTTATAAGCGCATTACTCAATTTGTCTTTAAAGTGTAGATCTGTAACATCAACTTTTCACATTAATTGTAAGAGCTGTGATGTTACATTTACATAATGTAGTAATCTGTTACTCTAATTAGTTCAAAAAATACAAAAAAAGTTAAAGTTGAAAAATTCCAATGTAATATATAAAAAGTCTAGTAAGAACCATGTCAATAAGCAAAACTAATTTTTGTCAAAGCTTCCATTCGTCAAAAATTAATAAAAAAGCGGGTAATTTAATAGTTATTTAACCAACAAGTTTGTTAATTGGTAATAAAGGCTATTAATAATTGAGACAATTTAATAGAAGAGACGTTAATAGAAGTTGAGATTATTAATCGCACATTACTAAAATAGTTGATCACAATGTTTTTCTGTTGCTCATATCATAATAAATTTGAAAAACTTTATTCCAAAAATTTTTTAAATTGCTTTTCTCTACTAATAACACATCTCTAATAACAAATCTAGATTGATTTCTGTTACCTGGCTACAAAACACATAAACAAATTTTTTAGTTGTTATTAATATTAATCAGACGTCTCATTTCTCTATAAGCAGGTATTTACTAAAATAAACTTACAATATAAATAAGTATGGCAATTTCAAGTTTCTTTTAAAAAACCATTATCTTCAAACATACAGTTTCTATATTTTTTTTTATGATTATGACAGTTTATAAATGTCAAAATTTTGGTTTGTATGGTTGGTATTAACAGGTCGTTAGTAGAGATGTTTAACCAAGTCCTTGAAATGACTTAAAGTGAATAATCCTCATAAGTCAACGAGTAACAGAAATAATATTTTTTAATATTTTTGGACAAAATAGTTTAGACAAATTTAGTTTTAACAATGTGAATAAATAGCTTTTTATTATAACTTCATACCATATTAAAAACCAATCTAAATATCTTTCGCTAAATAAATAAAAAAAGTTTGAAGGTTTATTTTTCATGGGACTCAATATATTAGTTTTGCCGTGGCTGCTGTGTGACGTTATTTGAAAGTGATTGGTTTTAATTTAAATGTCTTTGAATTGTTTTTCAAGCGGCCATTGCTATTAGTTTATGAAAAAATTGTCTATTCCATCTGAGAGCTTTGAAGCCGTCTTCAAAGTCAGTCTGCGTCAATTTTGCGTCACTTTATTGTCATTGGAAGGATTGTTTTGAGGCGAGAGGAAGCAATTCCGTTGCCTGGGTTTGGAGAGTCATTGTATCCGTTCGAGGCAAAGGAGGAAATCTGCATACATCCGTGTTCTAATTTGTTGAAAGTGCACACAATGTGACACACAGTCTGGCCAAATCGCCCGGACTGCACACAATGTCACGTTACCCGTGCTAATTTTCTTGCCAAGGAAAGCTCTTACACCATAAAAGTAAATTGAAGCTCACACTAGTAGCTGAAATCTGGAAAGCCGTAATCCGAAAGAGATTTTAATTTGGGAAACTCGCCGTGAAAGATAATAAAATCTACTTACACAGCTAAAGCAAGCGTATCGTAAAATACTACGTCATAACAAAACGACAAAGATAATTACATAAAGTCGGATTATGTTTAATATCGACAAATTTTCAGGAAAGTGATTTAGGGCGGGTCTTAAAGTCTCATTAATTATTTTGGGGAATGTAAAAGATATCATTTCTCTTCAAGCTTTTGTTGCTTTTTGAGGCATGATGACACAATAAACTTTTGTTGAGTTAAAACAATGCGGACAGAAATCAACAAAGAATTTTCAGAACAGTGAAAGTGGCTCTGGAGTCGACAAAATATTTTCCACAGACAAAAACTTATTCTCGTAGATCGCTGTCTTCAAATAAACCTCTTGTTTCCTAATTGTGTTATTTATTTATTCTCATTTTGTGTAAGAAACGACTCAAGAGAAATTATTTCAAAACTATCAAATGTTTATTAAAAATTAATTGAATTAATTCTTTTAAAATGTGGATTTTTATTCTTGCTGTAACAATCTGATATCTACAAATTAAAGTTCTAAAACACTTGCAAGTTTTACTTTAGTATACACAACTTAATCAATAATCAGATAAATATTATTCAAGACATCACAAATACCATAGTTTATAACAAATAATAAGTAAGCATATTAGCTTGGTTTTTTGTTTCTGTTTGTTTGTTTTGTTTGTGTTTCTTTAACGAGAAGACTATTACCAGGTAAAATTTTTACACATATAGTTCCACCCTGTATATTATATGTATAATATAACTTTGAGATTGAAGCTTATTACAAATTGAATTATTTGGGGTATTTATTTGTATTATTATAAACCTGGTGTTACTTCAAGAAAAGTGAGCAATAATTCAGATCATTGTACAAATTGCAGTAGTGAATTTCTAAAATATTTAATTTAAGAGTCTGAAAATTTAATTTAAACGTTTCTCTTCTAAAGCATACAATGGATACCGTAATCTCTGATTTTAAAAGCGTTTTCAAATGTATTGATTGACAAAAATAATCTAATTTAGGTGCTTTTTTTGTTTTAACCTAAATAGACAGTCTTTTGTTTCAGCTGAAATTTAGTGCTTTTACCAACATTGATATTTCTCTGTAATAAAATTACACACTATAAAAAATAATGCAACTACGAATCATAAAACTAACAGTCTCCACTATCTTTATTTTTATATCGCCCGAAATGCTAGCTCGTTATCGAAGATTTATTATATTTTAGGTATGAAATTGTAATAAATGAAGGTAAGATAATAAGAGGTTGTTTTTTGCCAAGCTCTAATAATAAAGTTTGTAAACTTCGTTTGTTTTACTTTGACCGGTAGGATCATAAAAGAGGTGTTGCCGTTTAATACGTGTTCAGTAAAAGTAAGTACCTTAAGATAAGACTCTTTCTTATTTAGAGGTTATAGAGAGGCTTTAGAGCTTATAAAAAAGACAACCAACAGACGACCCATACCAATGTGGTACGTACTTTTAACATAGTATAAAGACTAGTATAGCCGGCTCATTATTGTGTAATGAGTAGGCGGCGGTTACGTTTCACTTTTTTTTCTTTTATTCTGGAAAACAACGAACATAGACGATGACAAATCTATTTAATCCAATATTTTTATCCTTTCTGTATTTCACTTTTTTTCTAACCTCTCTGTTGTAAACAAACTTTAAATCATCAGAAAAATAAAATACACTAAACGGTGGAAGAAGTGGGACTGAAGCGGTTCTCTTTCAAACTTCACTTTTCATTCCGAAGACGTTGGAAGCGAAAATTCATTTTAATACAGTGAATATAGAGCCTAACAAAATTTTGATGCCATTGACTGTCGCTACTAGTCTTTATACTATACTTTTACCGACCACGTGTTAAACCGAACCACCTCCTTTATGATTCTACCGGACAAAGTCAAATAAACGATGTATAATACATTTTTTAGTTAACAAAGAAATATTTTAAGATTTTTCTAACTTTTTTGTCAAAAATATCTAGTGTTTATTGTGATTTGTGCCTTATCGATAAATAGAATGTCTAGGGTATCAAATATCGGCATTTTTAAGTCTTCATTGTTTTATTTAGTGTATTTTTTTATCGATTGAAATTTGATCTCTGTAAATTGAACCTTATTTACCTGTGAAATAAGGTAGACATTTTAAGGTATTTTTCTCGAATGACAATGTTTTAAAAATTTGGCGCTGTAATGACATAAAAGCTCTAAAGCTTTTAGAGCTTTTTATGTAACTTATTAGCATAGCCTTGGCAATAAAAATCAAGCGCATTTAGATTTTTAATAAAACGCTAAAGTATTATTGTTATACCAATTTCTTTACATATCATTTTGGTGAATAATATCTTTTCAAATCCCTGGTGTACTTTAAATTGTATATAAAGTAGATAATAAATAATTTTACAGTAAGTGATTGTTTTTACTAGTACTCAACAATATCATTTAAAATTTTAAAAATTTGGAACCAAGTAAAAACTGTGTAAAAGATGATAATTTCACCACCTACAGCCAAAATTTCTTGTTACTTTAAAAAGAAAATACATTAGTGCAGATCAGGTAACATTTGTGAGTCAATCCATACTAAAAAACTTGTTCACAATTTAAACGAGTGTTCCATAACTGTTAATAATTTTGAAAATTTTAATAAAGATAAAACAATTTTGTGATTTTCAAAAAAGAATCGTTCAATATTTATAAAAGATACATGGTTGTATAGACAATGAAAGCAGCTTTAAAATGATGTGTCACTTGATCCCACTTTTTTTAAAAAAAATTTGAAAGGGTGGTTCTGGGCGCTAGAGATATGGTAATAACTTTAAACCTATGATAAAATTTAGTCTCTCTTTAAGTTAAAATTGATCTGTTTTAGCATTTTTTCGAAATCGAAAATTCCAGGGGGTGCAAATTTTAGGTGAGACATCCGTTATGTACTTCTAATTGGCTTAATCAGTAATAGTGAATTTTGACTAAAGTTGTAAATTTAATAATAATACTGCAAAGTATCAGTGGTCGCCTCTAAACCTAAATTTAGTTTGAAAAATTTAATCAAATACAACAAATTACATGAATTATAATATTTACCCTTTATAATCACTAATACCTTGTAAATAAATTTTGACTATTTTATTAATTTAATGTTAATTATATTAGTAGTAAGTACGAGTGCTGGCATAATATCAGATATTTGTCTCCTTCATAATTAAAGTCTGCATGTCTAAAGATTTTTTGAAAAAATAAACTAAAATACTAAAATCTTGTTTGTCATGCTTTCGAATTGTCAATTTGTATGTGAAGATACAGTGAGAACGGAACGAAACTCTGTACTTTTTATATCAGAAATGGACATAGTGCCTTAAATCGTAAATTTTATTAACAGAGACTCTCTACTCTCTATCTTAGCTTTATGACAGACATATTACAATTTATGACATATCTAATCTTGCACTGGTAGTACCGAAAACAAACATCTGGTACTACTTTTTTTTATAGAGAATTCATTAGAGAATTTTATTTGTACCTGCTGTATACCACGTTTTAAAGATATACCACAAAATAAAAATTATAGATAATGACAATAAAAATTTAATGTCGAACTCACAAGTTTAATTAAGATTCTAATACAAATGGCAGAGCGCTTTTGGAAACTAAAGTTTTTTCATCCTATTCTTTAAATTCTAAGAATTTTAATTAAACTTGAAGGTTTGACATTGATTTTTATAGTCATTATTTATATAAAATTCACCCCACTTCGAGAAAGCAAAGATGCTTCCATAAAATTTAAAAATAATAATTGTTTATATACTTTTAATGTCTAATCAGATTGTCTGGCTCAAGATTTTTTAATTATGCTATAAAGCAAGTAAAAATAAGATTCTCTATATTTCTCTAAAAAGGCTTATGTCAAATGTTTGTTGTTCGGTTTTGCCAGTGCAAGATTAGAGGTGTTGTAAATTATAGTAATGCTAATAGCTTTAGTAGGGAGTCTTTCTTATATAAACAAAAACAATTATTAGAATTTTTCTCGAATCAATTATTAGAATTAGAATTGGTTTTGCACGCACTGATCGATACACCAAGAATGACAGTCAAGAGCTTGCTATGATTCAGCAAATTTTCGCTCTTATGGGGTAATCTACAACGAGTGATTTAAACCGATTTTTTTTGTTACTATCATTTTGTTTTATTATTATTTTTAATTATTTTGGTGAATTACGTCCATTTTATTAATTCGAAATTTGGTGTTACGGGGAAGTGGACGACAAGGCAAAGAAAAAAAAAACTGTTTTATAAGGCCAACGTTTCGAATCCTTTATTGATTCTTCTTCAAGGCTTCTAATAAATGTCAGATTTGTTTGGCATGGTACTAATGAATTCTTCCGGCGACCACTGGCCGAGACAAATTAGTACCATGCCAAACAAATCTGACATTTATTAGAAGCCTTGAAGAAGAATCAATAAAGGATTCGAAACGTTGGCCTTATAAAACAGTTTTTTTTTCTTTGCCTTGTCGTCCACTTCCCCGTAACACCAAATTTCGAATTATTTTTAATTTTACTTGTATACTACTCCAAACAATTATGGCACTACCTGCAATATTTGCGATTTTTTGAAGATGATAAATTTGAATTTGCATTTAAATACTTTTTCTTTTATTTCTAATCATAACAACATTATCAGGAAGCGTTTTAATGTAGCATTAATTTTTTCTTCAAAGATAAAGAAAAAAAGACGATAAGAATAAAATTTACCTGAAATGAACGTTTGGTTCATTGTTCAGTCTTGTTTTAAAAACACATCAGTGTCAGTATAATTAAAATATTGTTAAATTTTGAAAACAATGGAACGTAATCAACGCAATTTAAGCAATGACGAATGTGTCACAATAGTTACTTTATCCCAAGAAGGCTTGAGCTACCGTGCTATAGGAAGAAGATTTGGTGTAGCCCATACGACCCATGCGTATACTAGACGTCCTAGACAAGGCAGACATCGAAGTACAACGGCTATTGAAGATCGTTTTCGAAGAACTCGTGCTTTACGGGAGAGGTTCACTACTGCTCGAAGTTTACAGCAACAGTTAGCAAGGGTACATAGTAACCAAGTAAGCATTGAAACCGTTCGGCAACGACTTGCAGAAGTTAACTTAAACCCCAGGGTGCCAGCTAGATGCCCAGCTTTGTTTGTGAACCACCGTAGAGCTAGACTAGCTTTTGCCAGAGAACACATCGAATGGGATGAAGAAGATTGGGGGCGGGTTCGGTTTACAGATGAGTCGAGATTTTGTTTGTACGCCAACGATAGACGTGCAAGAGTGTACCAACGCCCACATGAACGTTTTGCTGAGTGCAACATTCATCAAGAAGTTCATTCTTTTGGCGGAGGCTCTGTAATGGTATGGAAAGGCATTTTTTTAGAGGGTTGCACAGACATTCACGTCTTTAATGGAGGAAATTTGAACGCTACATGGTACATTACCGATATTTTGGAACCGTATGTTCGCACCTTTCGCACCCTATATTGGAGACAACTTTATCCTGATGCACGATATCGCCAAACCGCACGTCGCTGGCATTGTACAGACATACCTTCAAGAAGTAAATATTAAAAAAATGAATTGGCCACCAATGAGTCCAGATTTAAACCCTATAGAGCATGTGTGGGACATGCTGGAAAAACGTCTGAGAACCATGCAACCACCACCAGCTAATCTGCAAGAAGTGGGGCAACATTTAACTGAAATTTGAGAAAATTTGGAACAGGAATCAATCAGACGACTAATTTTGAGTATGCCGAGTCAGTGTAGAGAAGTTATCCAGAAAAGAGGTGGAAATACTCATTACTGATGTTTTTTTTGGGTTTTATAAAATTTGAATTTTTTGTTAAAAGTTGTTTTTTAGAATATTATGATTGTGTTTGAAAAATATAAGTTTTATTTCGTTGAAGAAGCTCTATTGTTGTTTGGTTTATTATATAACAGTAAATATTTAATTAAATTTTCTAACAAGACATTTGAGCAAAAATTTTTATCTTGTTTGGAGTAGTTTAATATATGATTTATCTATATCTATATGTTTTAATTTTTAATTTATTGTTTTCATTTTAATAGCAATAAGCGTAAAGTGTTCTTTCTCAATCCCTACTTACTCTTCAATACATTTCATCAAATTTTATTCTGTAAATTAGTTTTGTAACAAAACGGGTAGCATAATTATTATGTATTATGTATAATGAATTAGTTGTTAGGACCGTTGATAATAATGTGACGCGAACGACTCAATTCTAAGAAGCGGTGAATCAGAGTATCGAGTATTGTGTTGTGGACCGCTCACTTCTAGGAACTGAATAGAACTTCGAGTATTATTTACGTTTTGAATGGGTTTATTTATTCTTGTTTACGTCGGCATTGTTTGTCGCTATTGTGATTGAATTCCAATCATCTTGCCGAATTGAAATAATTCAGGAGAAACGCGAGAAAATACTGGAAAGTTCTGGAAAGAGTCCATACCCCTATATATATGCGAGACAGCGAGTCAGTCAGTCAGTCTGGTTTTGGGAGAGCGACATAAAGGCGAACTCCGGCGATATCCAGCGAATTTAGAAAGCGATAAATTAAAGTGTTTTGTGTTCCGTTAGTGATTTAGAATATTAGCTGTGTTAATTAGTTGTAATTAATTTGATTTGTAAATAAACTTGCCGAGAAATTATCTCCAGCTCTTTAAATCAGAAACCCACATATATTAAACGTCACACTGGTGTCAGAAGTGGGATTTAAAGAAGCTTGGTGGACAAAGAAAAGTTTATGTCTCTGGAACCTTCTGGAAGAACAACAAGAAGTCAGACAAGAACCATGGAGGAACAACTTCGTGTATTCTTCGAGAAACTAGAAAAACAACGCTTGGAAGATAAAGAAGAACAGAAGAAATTTCTGGAAGATCAGGAAAAACGAAGAATGCAAGAAAAAGAAGAAGAAGAAAAACGACGACTGCAAGAAAAAGAAGAAGAAGAAAAACGTCGAATGGAAGAGCAAGAAAGAATTTTCGAAAAATTCGATACCTTACAAGATGCTCTTAAGAAAGATGTCGAAGAAGTAAAAAAGGAATTTGAGGAAAAAGTTTTCGAAGTAAAAGAAGAAGTAAAAGAAGAGATAAAAGAAGTTAGGGAAGAATTAGAAAAGAAAGTTTTAGAATTGGAAAGTAAAATGAAGAAACTTGGAACAGGACAAATTTTAGGAAGCGAAGTAACATCGCAACGAGTAAAACCCCCAACTTTCGATGGTCAGTCTTCGTGGTCAATGTATAGGAGGCAGTTTGAAGCAGCGGCGGAGATAAATTGCTGGAATGATGAAGAAAAAGCCACAGCTCTGGTGTTAGCACTGCGAGGACCAGCTCTCCAGCTGCTTCAGAATGTATCTGATCGTGATCAGAAAAACTATCACGCAGTGGTCAACGCCTTGGAATTGCGCTACGGAGACCAGCACATGGACAGAGTATACCAAATGATGCTTAAGTCCCGACATCAGAAAAGCAACGAAAGTTTGCAAGAATATGCCGCGGAAATAGAAAGATTGGTTAATTTAGGTTATCCTTCCGCACCTGCAGACCTTCGCCATGAGATGGAAGCCAGCGCATTTATTGATGGTTTAAGAGATGGCGATTTACGACGTTATCTACGTCTACATAGATATAAAACCTGTGCTGACGCGCTTATCCACGCGTTAGAATATGAGGCGGCAAATGAAGACTTTTCACGACGACCAGCTCAACGCGTGCGATTGATGTCCGCAGAGGAAACTCCAACAAATAATTGCTGCTGCGAAGAACTGAAGAGTATGTTGGAAAAGATGCAGCAGACACCAGCACGCACTGGAGGACGGCCTAAGTGTTATGGTTGTGGTAAGATAGGCCATATAAGAAGGGATTGCCGCCAACGGGGAAGGTCTGAGGATGTAAGGAGGGGTCAGGAAGATGTCAGGCCCCTCAATTTCCCGGCATCAGGAAAACTAATTTCAGCTAGCACTTTGGGGCGTGTGCTAGCTGATACGCCCAAAGCCCCTAGGATCATCTCCGTCTCGCAGCTAGGAAAAGGAAATGATAGTCTGTTGCTGGATGGACGAATCAACGGTCGAGACACCAAGATGACGGTTGACACGGGAGCAACACTTTCTCTAGTGAGACGGGACATGCTGGAAACATCTCAAAATATCTACATGACAAGATGTAACTTCGTTTTGAAAACCGCTACTGGTGAAACAGCACAAATACATGGAGAAGCTAATGTCAAACTTGAGATAGGACCATTCAATATTGTACACCGAATGGTTGTAGCTGAGATAGTTGATGAAGTGATCTTGGGTTTGGACATTATGGACAAATATGGATTTGTGCTGGATATTAAGAACAGGATGTTACAAATGGGAAACGAAGAAATCTTGTTACATTCTGCGACCGCTTCATCTGACCATGTAAACATCATCGTCTCAGAATCAGTTCGTGTCCCCGGCAATTCTGAGAAAATTGTGCTGGCAGAGTTGGAAAAAGATCCTGGGGGATACCGAACGGGAGTTGTTGAACCGGACATGACGAAATTCACGAATGCGACACACAATAAACAGATCTTGGTAGCTAGAGCACTCGTTGAGGCTGGTGGAAAGATTCCTATTCGCATAGCCAATCTCAGCGAAAATCGAGTTACGTTGCAGAAAGGGGAACAGATTGGCTTCTTTCAGCCTGCATTACGAGTTGTTCGTTGTGAAGAAAAGGACAACAAGAGTTACCAGGAAGGAGAAGGTAAAAATAACCCGGAATTGGAAAATTATTTTCTGGAAGAATGGCAACACTTATCAGAAGATCAGAGGAAAGCAGCCACTGCTTTTATTCGAAAGGAACAAGACATTTTTGCAATAGGGGACAAGATTACGGGAAGAACTAATTTGGTACAGCATCGAATTAATACGGGATCAGTACAACCTATTCGTCAGCCCCCGAGAAGACTCCCCTTTGCGAAACAGGAAGAAGTGGCTCGAATGATCGAAAAAATGAAAGAAGATGGCGTCATTGAAGATTCGTCAAGTCCCTGGTCTTCACCAGTTGTACTAGTAACAAAGAAAGATGGGTCAACTCGTTTCTGCGTTGACTATAGACGGCTCAACGAAGTAACGAAGAAAGATAGTTACCCACTTCCACGCATCGACGATACACTGAGCATGTTAGCTGGTTCCCAATGGTTTTCTACTTTAGACTTGAAGAGTGGGTATTGGCAGGTTGGAATTCACCCTGAGGATAAGGAGAAAACTGCCTTCTCGACTGGAACTGGGCTCTACCAGTTTAATGTTATGCCTTTTGGACTTTGTAATGCGCCAGCTACGTTCGAGCGGCTAATGGAACTTGTCCTTCGAGGGTTGACTTGGAGAACTTGCCTTGTGTACCTTGATGATGTGATGGTTATTGGGAAAACTTTCGAAGAACATCAAAGTAACCTGCAAGAAATTTTCAGCCGATTGCGAAACGCTCGTCTTCAACTTAACCCTAAAAAGTGTTGCCTTTTCCAAAGAAAAGTCAAGTTTTTGGGACACGTTGTTTCATCGAATGGGATACAAACTGACCCTGAGAAGACTGCAGCCGTACGGGAATGGCCCCGACCTAATGATAAGCACCAACTACGAAGCTTTTTGGGGCTTTGCACCTACTATCGCCGTTTTGTCAAAGGATTCGCCGATATTGCCAAACCTCTTCATAAACTGACCGAAAAGAAGACGCCTTTTATTTGGGACAAAGAGTGTGAATCGGCCTTCAAAACATTAAAAGTTACACTCTGTACGGGACCAATACTTGCTTACCCAAGGGCAAAAGGTCAGTTTATTTTAGATACGGACGCCAGTAATAATGGAGTTGGCGCAGTATTAACTCAAGTACAGGATGGCGAAGAGAGGGTTATCGAATATTATAGTAAGGTTCTTTCTAAACCTGAAAGGAATTACTGTGTCACCCGAAGAGAACTGTTGGCTATCGTGAACGCGGTAAGCCATTTCCACAAATATTTATACGGCCAACATTTTACAATAAGGACAGATCATGCCGCTTTAAAGTGGCTGTTAAATTTGAAGAATGCTGAAGGTCAAACAGCGAGATGGATTGAGAGACTTCAGCAGTATGATTTTGAAATCAAGCATCGCTCGGGAAGGTCTCATCAAAATGCAGACGCCTTGTCCAGAAGACCGTGCAGAGCCGACTGCAAACATTGAAGCCAACGAGAACAAGCTGACCACCTGTGCAACCTTAGAAGGCTAGTTTTGCAACCTACTGACGGATGGACAGCTGAAGAAATAAGAACAGAGCAACTGCAAGACGATGAGATCGGACCGATTTTACAAAGCAAGGAGAACGGAAATGTGAGACCGCAATGGCATGACATTTCAAATAAGAGTCCTGCTCTGAAGGCGTTGTGGGCACAATGGGACTCCCTGAAAGTCGAAAATGGGCTGCTCAAAAGGGCTTGGGAAAGCGCGGATGGAAAGACGGTAACAATGCAGCTAGTCCTACCGAAGAGTCGTGTAAAGGAAGTCTTAAGGGAAATCCATGATGGAAGATCTGGAGCTCACTTCGGCGTCAACAAAACCTTGGGGAAGGTTCGCGAACGCTTTTATTGGGTCAATAGCCGAGAAGATGTCGCTAATTGGTGCCGGAAATGTACAACATGTGCTGCGAGTAAAGGCCCGAAAACTCGTAGCCGGGGAGCCATGAAGCAATACAACGTTGGGGCTCCGTTTGAGAGGATTGCGTTTGATATTGCGGGTCCATTTCCAGTCACCGACTCGGGCAACAAATACATTATGGTTGTTGCCGACTATTTCAGTAAATGGCCTGAGGCATACGCGTTACCAAACCAAGAAGCTATTACTGTGTCTCGTGCTTTGGTGGATAATTGGATTTCTCGTTATGGGCTTCCCATGGAAATGCATTCGGACCAAGGGCGAAACTTTGAGTCAGGGGTTTTCCAAGGAATTTGTGATCTCTTGGGTATTCGGAAAACCAGGACTACACCGCTGCATCCTCAGTCCGACGGAATGGTCGAGCGCTTTAACAGCACCATGGAAGAGCACCTATCGAAAGTTGTAGAGGCCCATCAAAGAGATTGGGATCGCCATTTACCGTTGTTTTTGTTGGCTTACAGAGCGGCGATCCATGAAACTACAAATCAAACTCCAGCCAAGATTTTGTTTGGACGGGAACTCCGCTTGCCTTGTGACCTTGTGTTTGGGACACCCACTCAAGAACCCAAGGAAGTTAGAAGCTATGTAGAAGAGCTTCAAGAGACGATGTCCCATATCCACGACTTGGCTCGAGACCGAATTGAGATTGCCAGTGACAGGATGAAGACGCGGTACGATTTGAGGGCGAATTCGGTAGGGTTTCAAGAGGGAGATTTGGTCTGGCTATTTAACCCTCAACGGAAGAAAGGGCGATGTCCGAAGCTTCAGCCGAAATGGGAAGGCCCTTATACCGTACTGACCCGACTTAACGACGTGGTGTATAGAATCCAAAAGAACCCCAGGGCTAAGATGAAGGTAGTGCATTTAGACCGTTTAGCCCCCTATGCGGGTTCAAATGACGATGAATGATTGTTCGAGACGAACAATTCTTAAGAGGGGGGTAGTGTGACGCGAACGACTCAATTCTAAGAAGCGGTGAATCAGAGTATCGAGTATTGTGTTGTGGACCGCTCACTTCTAGGAACTGAATAGAACTTCGAGTATTATTTACGTTTTGAATGGGTTTATTTATTCTTGTTTACGTCGGCATTGTTTGTCGCTATTGTGATTGAATTCCAATCATCTTGCCGAATTGAAATAATTCAGGAGAAACGCGAGAAAATACTCGAAAGTTCTGGAAAGAGTCCATACCCCTATATATATGCGAGACAGCGAGTCAGTCAGTCAGTCTGGTTTTGGGAGAGCGACATAAAGGCGAACTCCGGCGATATCCAGCGAATTTAGAAAGCGATAAATTAAAGTGTTTTGTGTTCCGTTAGTGATTTAGAATATTAGCTGTGTTAATTAGTTGTAATTAATTTGATTTGTAAATAAACTTGCCGAGAAATTATCTCCAGCTCTTTAAATCAGAAACCCACATATAATAAACGTCACAATAATTTAAGAATGCGGAAATACCCTTTCCAACACACGTAAGTTTACCTCATTCCAGTCATTTTGCACGAAATTTGCAGAAAACTAGAACTACTAATGTAGTTTGCGTGTACAAATTACATTCTTATTACCCTCCCTCATCAAAGCTCGTTTAAGCAAATGGAAATCACAACTCAAGTCTGTTGAAAAATAAAGCTCTTTGTTTTATCTAAAATAATGACAAATTATGTAAAAATACCGCCGATAACATGGCGTCACATTTCCTTATCGTTTTGAAATCTCCCAAAGACTAATTTATATGGCGGTCTAATTTAAATATTCAGTGGCGTAGCGTCTGTCCCGCATGTTATTTAAATGTAACGTAATACAATCTCAATCAGCATCAAGTGTCGTGCATAATCCAGCCAGAACTAAACTTGGCATGGCATTTGGACATTATGTAAATGTCCAACCCTCGACAGATGGCGACACAAAAACCTCACATGGTCGTCTATTAAATACATATCTGGCCGTTTTGGCTGTGTAATTTCCAAGTTTCGAGCACAAAAGGCGTCAAGCCTCGACCATCGATCCCTCAATTACTTACCTTTTGTACCTCGTCTCTAATTCATGGTTTTAATAAAACTTCCTTTTTCAGATTCGGGAATGCTACTACAGCTCTGAAGGCGGCACAAATGTGAGTATGCAATTATTTCGTTGGAAATCTTGAGGGTTTTTTCCGTTTTCCCTTATTTTGAATACCTCTCAGTTGCTGGCGTTTTTTAATTATCGGATATCATGTCACAAAGAAATTTTTTAAAAAGGGGGTCGTGACTGGCTGCACCATCTCAGACAGATGGGGAGTGACTATTGTGCTGGCACAAGATAGCGTTTTTTTAAAAGGGGTCGCAACAACACGAGTTAACTTTTAAAAAGCTTTTAATTCATGTAGGGCTTAATATTCTGTTTGATTACCTTGTCAACTCGCTCTGCATACCATTTTTGACACCGAGTTAATTCGGTTAGCAGGGGATGATATAAATATTTTTTCAGAGACAGACGGCGGTGCTAAATTAGGTTTCACAACCATATATAAAGTGTAATAAAACGTATTTTAAAAATGCTTTAACAATTTCGATACAAAATTACACAATATTTGCCTTGTTAGAACCTGAATCTAGAGTAGGTTTTATCAAAATACTAGCAGACGTTTTATTTTTAATGAGTTTACTTTCAAGGAGCTATTGTTAACAATAAAATAAATTTATTACGTCTCTCAAAATGAGAGAAAGTTTAATGTAATATTACTTTGTACAGTTTCAGTAGCAAAAAACCCTATTAATAAATGTTTAAAGAGTGAAAACTCAATAAACGTGATAAAAATAATTCTCTAGAGAATAGAGTTGTAGACGATACAAAAACAAATACTAAAAATTTGAATCGTTTTTTTACCAGAATTGCCTCTAAAAATAGCATTTTTTAAAAGCATTGCTAGATTGGTACCTGTCAGTAAAACTCACATCACTTGTTGCAATACTGTTTAAATCGTTATTGATATGTTGACAGACTAATAAAAAAAAAATCAAGCATTTACAAACTGTACCTACAATTCGCCAATTTAATAATTTTTCTTTATTAAATTATGTAAATTTAAAATAATAAAAAATACAATTTTTGCTCTCGAGTTTCGCGTGTAATGTGAATTTATATAAAGATGAGAATTTGACTATTTAAATCATTTAAATAAATTATTTAAACAAAAAACCGCAGGTTTAAACTCAAAGTAGTTAATGGTCTAAAGCAAAATTCATTTGTGCTTCTAATAAAATAAAATAAATAAATAAATATATCGCAATTAATAAATAAAAAGCTATTTAACTTAGAATACGTCTAATTTTGTAGTTCGGCAACTTCGTTGAACTTATTAGTTTGAGCACTATAAAATAACCTATCGGATATACTTTGTATAAATTTTTGGACCGACAAGCTTTAATCGACCTATTTTAAAATATTTCAATAAAATTTCGTTGTAACATTTAAGATTTGACATTTTAGAAATTTTAACATTTTAATTTAAGAAATATTTTTAAACATTGGTTAGGTAATTCATTACATAAAGCTAATTATAGTAAAAATAGATTTTTTTTAAATATCTTTATCTATCCAGTGTAATCTTGTCATTTTGTTGTATTACTGTGTAAATATCAACTTCTCTTTGATATATACATATACATAGACAACAGTCAAATAGGTTTACCATTTATGAAAGCAAGAATTTATTTACAGTAATACTACTTCTAATTACGGTTTCTTTGTTAAGTAATTTAAAACCTTAGCCTAAATTCTCTTTTTTGTAAATTTACTACAACAAACGTAAATAAGCATTTTTTCAAAATAAAAAAAATCAAACTCACGAGGTGTTAATGGAACTGTGGGTATCTATTTCACCTGCTTGGTAGAAACTTTTTTAATACAACATTTTTATACGACCTTAAAAAAACTGTTTTTTTTAATTTTAAAAAACTTAATGTATGATTTTTTTAGACTACTGAATAGAGGTAATTATAGTTAATTCTGCAAATCCAGACAGTAGAGATATAACAAGTTAATGTAATATAGGTACTCTGCAAACGAACGGAGTGAGATAAAAATTGGTAAACTTACAATTCGGATCTAAAAAGTTGTCAACTTGCTGAAAAAATTTTGCAAATTGTAGTATTATGATACTGGTAATCGATGCTAATGGTTTAATAAATATCTAATTTTTAGAAATCTATTGGCATAATGAGTACTTTTCAGAATTAATTCAAAGTTATGCTTTGGACGACCAATAATTACATTATTATTAAAACATCTAAAATGTTTTAAGGTCTTTAAATTAGGTAATAAGGACAAAACAAATTCTACTTTTACTCCAGCCTCATAGTGTGAAAGAAGTTAAAATTATATAAAAGATTTAATTTCAGGTGTATTTTGATAAATTTATTGTGTTAACTAGTTTTGTCTTCTACCAAGAAACACTTTCAGAGCTAAGAGTATAATTTTCTTCATCACACAAAAAAATACAGACTAATAACCGCACTACATTACCATTTTAATAAAAACTCTTTAGTAATTCTGTGTGACAAAAAAAATATTTTTTACTAGCTCTAAGAATGTTTTTTCGGAGAAAGTAAAACTAGGTAGCACAATAAATTTATTAATAAAAACATTTGAGATTATTTTTTTAACTACCTACATAATTAAAAAAAAACTATTTAAAAGAAATGGTGGCAATTCTCCAAAATTTGAAAAGTTGTTATTTACTTTATTGTCATTATTATTGTTCTGTTCTTAAAATTAGAATAATTTTAAGATTGAAGATCATTAACAATGGCGGCTGGTAAATTTTTAAAACTGTGTATTTTGAAAATGTTGTCTAGTATTGGACCCAAACTCTGTTTTTAGAAGTTTCTATAAGCCCGAACTGAGAGCTAATGCAGTAAAAACTTGCGAAAATTGATTTTCAAAAATAAAGTGCCTCTCATGGTTCTTTACGAAACGGCTGATGTTCCAACAGTGTCGATTTTTTTCAACATTATGAGAAAAAATTTTGACCAGTTTTTTTCTGGTTTATTTTAAACTGAAACTTTAAAAAAGTTATAAAGTAATGAAACTTTAGAAAAATATTTTTAGAAAATTTAAATTCAAAACTGCATAGCTTTTTGTAAAATCAAAATTTAAAAAAAAACTGATCATGAAATTGTCTTATAATGCTGAAAACAAAGTCGATATTTTTCTATCAATAGAGTTAAACTCTTTGGAAACACTCAGAGAATGTACACTTAGAAAATTAAATTTTACTAAATATACTAAAAATGGTCTTTAATTTGCTCGCAGTAAAAACTTCTTAGAACAAAATTTGGGTTCCATTCTACGTTTTTTAAAATACAGAGATTTAAAAATCTACCAGGCGCTACTGGTCATTATAGTTTCTGTTTGTTTGTAATATATCATTCTTAGAACAACTTAGAGGACATTAAATAGGTAAATAGTGAGGCGTTTTAGCGTTGACGTGATGTGATTAGCGGTCTTTTAGATCTTTGAATTAAAATTAATATTTACAAGATATTTTATCTGAGCATTTTTTGTTTACAGTTTGTAGGTTGGGTGAATATTTCTAGAAAGTTTGCAGTTTATAAAAAATTTGTAGGATTTTTATCAAAAATATCTAATGAAAATTAAAATTACCATAATTTCAGAACTCTTTTGTTTACACAATTTGTTACATTTAACATATAACTTTCTCTCGTTATGTCGGTACATCAATTTTGTTTTTTATTACAACATGTCTAACACAAAGCACGTGAGCTTATAAGCACCTGTTCTTTAAAAATCCCGGCAGCGAAAGTATATTTTATTACATATATTTCGTTTAGTCATGTTCGTTTACTGTAAACCTCTAATTAGATACTCGTGAGCCCAACTCACTGATTAGTAGTTTGTTTTGTAAGCTTATTATTAGAAATTAATTTTCCGAACTCCTCTGAAACATAATTTTGTGCTTTGTGATTTATACAAATTGTTTTTTATGATTAAAATAAGTTGAATTTATAAAAAGAGAAATTTGTTGGAGAATTTGTAACGATGTCAGATCAAAATAGGTAACATGTGCCCTCTACATTTATAAATCTTTTAGATGTCTAAAATTTAATGAAAATATCTCTGTTGAAATATGATAAGTATTTTCTCCTGAAACTGAAGAAACACATTTGTAGTTCAACTATTTATATACGTACAAAAATCTCTGTGTATAGCTCAAATATAATAAATATCTCGCACGAGATTTTGCTAAAACTAGTGCTTATAATTTATTTATGAGAGGTATAGACATTAATGAAAGAGCATACTCATCAAAGAAATTCTTATCACGTTTGAAAGCGAAACAAACTTGAATTCAATTAGATCCATACAGGTGAAATGTTTACCTAAAGTGGCTAGAACTTCAAAAAACCTTTGAATTAATTTTGTTCTAATCTCGTTTCTAAATTGGCTTTTGATAATTTATAAGCAGTCGGTTTGTCGGTTGGCTCCGTTTCGCGTGATTAAAGGCATCCTAGATGCGTAAACTCTCACCAGATGTATAAAACATTGTCACTTCCTACCCTTTCGGTGAAGGGTGTCGCCCCAACATATTCCGCACATGCATATTTCATGCCCCCGTCCCTATTAACTGTGAATTATGGCTAGGCCACAATTATTCAATTACGACACTGCCCTACCTTGTCGGATGGCACATGTGTGCCACCGCCAGGTACACAAATATATGGCACGGCATTTTCCTGATTAACACCCCATTTTCCCAACTTGATGACTCCATTACAAAAACGAAGCGAAAAACTAATTAGAAATTTCGACCATCACCCACACATGACTCTTCGCAACTTGAAGATATAAATAACTTATATTGAGGAAATGCTCCGGTTCTTATGTGTGGTGTGGTATGATGTATGACCGAGTGTACCGCCTCCGCTTCTGACGTGGCGTCTAAAGATTGGTCTATCCATCTTCCGGAATTTTTCCCAGTTTCATTACAAGTTTTGCATCTTGAGGATTACAGATTTAAGCGGTGAATTCTCACAGATTACAGTGCGAGAGGTTAGGGATGGGCAAAAATTACATTTTGCACAAACAAAATTAGAGACATTAGTTAACATGCACGCCAGCTTGGCAGCGGCATTTAAAACTCTTTCACAAGTTTATGTTTATTTTGTAATTTTAGAGTTGTTGTAATTTGATTTATCACTTTTTTTCAACTGTAATATTTATTCAAATCTTGCATAATGCTACCTTCAAATTTAAATAAAAAAAAAAAAAACAGAACGTTTACGGTACATACCTACCTATTTGCTAAAGTCACATGCCATGTGGTATCGGCAAGAGCATTTAATAAAAAAAATAGATTTTTTTTCTTCAAGATTTTTTGACTTAAATTATTCTAGCGAGTGATTATCAGAATATCTATTCAGAGCAAGCCATGACCACAAATTTTCGGTTTTATTCACAAACTTTGGTTTATAAACAGAAAAATACATTCAACTCTTAGTTTTCCAGATGCAAGGCACCAAACATAAAATTTTTGGTAACTATTTTTTATTAATTTCTATTATTTTTTATTTTTTATCTAAAAAGAATTTTTACTATAAGCGGTTTGTATTAAAACTCTTGAATCTCCTATAAGTCTCTTTTCTGCAACATTTAATCTACAGTTTATTACATTTTTAGAAAGAGTTTTATTGTTAAATTTGTTTAAAAAATATTTGACAATTTTACCTTTTAACCATTTCAGTCGTTTTAATTATATATCTACAGGGTTAGTCAAAAGTATGGAATATGCAGTTTATCTCCGTAAATATGAACTTTATGACAAAATGTCATTGATAAAAGTTTCTTTACTAATTATTCTTTATCACTTAGCCTGCTTGTTGTTTTTTTATGTCAACGCATTTCTATGAAACATAACTTTTTTTTTAAATAGCACCTAGCAATTTTCTTGGTAATTCTTGTTCCTCTTTTTTTTTTCTTGAAACGACCTGGTATTTTTTAATATCTCTTAATAACAAAATTTTAGAGAAAATGGCCATAATACTTTATTCAATCAAATAATCTTTAACTTAAATGAAATGTTCAAACCCCCTACAACTTGAGAGTAACCCAATCTGTCTTAAAAATTGCGTAACGAATTTTGCAGCCAGTTAGCTGGTATTTCTGCGATTCCGTGCCTTGTAGTTGTAGTTTTTAAATGATCCCAGAGAAAAAATCTAAGGGGCTTAAATCGGAGGACCTCGCAGGCCATTCAATAGAATCCCGACGTCCTATCGAACGACGTGGAAAAATGTTATTCAGAAATAGGCGAACATCAACCTCATAATGGGGTGGAGTACCGTCTTGCTGAAACCAAATATCTTCATAACCAACCATTATGAGAATTTCAATTCTTTCAGTTTCACTGAGTTTTACCATCTTTACATATTAAAATAAAACTATTTTTATTAAATTAATTTGTTAACTTATTAAAACGTACGTCACACTGACATGAAAAATATCATTAAAGGAACAGAGGTCACTATTACTTTTTGTAAAATTAATTAAAATTAAGATAAAAAAATACCAGATCATTTTAATAAAAAAAAAAGAGAAACAAGAACGTTTCTATGAAAATGCGTCAACATGAAAAAACAGCAAGCATGGTAAGAGATAAAGAATAATTATTAAAGAAACTTTTATTGATGACATTTTGTCATAAAGTTCATATTTACGGAGATAAACTGCCTATTCCATACTTTTGACTAACCCTGTATAATGACCGTACTATAAGAGCGGGCGTCTCGTACATTCGACAAGCACGTGTTAAGAAACTCTACTTCTTTTATGCTAGACCGCATTAAACTTTTTCTTTTTTAATTTCAAGGTTAGGAGTTGGGTTGGCTTCAGTCACTTTAAGTCAACGAGCTAAAAACTGTTGCCTCTTCTACGTATGAATTCTGTTTCATGAGTACCAGAAATGGTTGGTAACTAAAACGTTCTAAATCTACTGGTGATGAAGAGTTAAACTTGTCTACTCAATATTCAGCTCTCATAAACTAAGCTATTTATAAGCGCGGTAAGGGACGTTCGATGTGGCATTATAGTTTCCGCTTACCCAAAAATATGTTCTGTATTTTCATCAAACACATGTTAAAAAACTCTATCTTTTTATTGCTAAACCGGTCAAAATTGTTTAAATGATTTATCTAATAGTTATTTAATTTAACTGATAACGTCCACGCGTTGTTGGTGATCGCTGGCGCTAGCTGCTTTGTACAAGAAGTTTTTAAAACGTTAATTAAAATCGGGTATCAAATATAACAACTTTTAATTAAAACTCTTTTAAATTTACATGTTTACAAGATCTTGTTACTTTTTAACATAAATGTTTCACCCTGTATATAAAATATAGTTTAACTTTGGTATATAAATATTAATTAAATAAAATTCTATATGTTTTTCTTCAAATTATATTGCAGGTAGTAATAATGACAGTCATTTTTAAAATTGTATTCTAATTATTTTAACTCTAGGATATTTTCTCACGCTTTGATTTCATCTAAAGATATTATATAGATAAATGAATAAAAGCTATAAAGTCTCAAATTGTCTTTTACTTCATCCTTTTATCAAATTTATTAAAGAAATCAGATACAGCTGTTGTATAATAATTTATATAGCTAATTTAAAAGAAACTATGCAAAATCGTTACTGAAGTAGATAACAAATATTTTTAATAAAGCTTATTACTAAATACAAGGTCGATTTCAAAAACTTTGTTTTGATAAAATCTTAGCAAGCCAATTTGTGGTTTTATTCTGTTTTTATGACCAATTAATTTTTACAGAAAATTTTCAAAGCGGTAAATTCCAGCTAATTAAATAAAATATATAAGATGTTCTACAATTTCTCCGAGTAGGTATTTTTTGGATAATAGAAGAGAGTGTAAATTAAGTAAGTAATAAATACTTCTAATTAAATTTAAAAAACATTTTTTTTTAGAGTTCGAACAATAATTAAATTAATTCAGAGCAAGCCCTAGTCTATCATTGTGCTTGACCAAGCAATGCGCGCACAGCCTTTGGTTTTTACTGTGTAATGTACTGTATAGGGTGATTTTTTATTTGCTCTCGTCCGAAACTTTCAAAAAAGGCAATATTGCTAACTTTTAAAATTTAATTTTCAAAATTAAGGCGTAGAAAATTGTAAATCAATGGCAATATGGTTGATAATATCTTTAACAGTGCTTCCAGAGTTAGTTCATTAAGATCATTTGTAGTTTTCCTAAAGTTGTTTATCGTTTGTATAACGTGTTGCCTATTTTTGAAATCTCGGATGGGAGCAAATACAAGAATCACCCTAATGTTAAAAATGTAATTAAACAATATAAAAAAATATTTGATAATTATGTATATATGTATTATATAAATTAGTATTACATACATTCTTCTTTTTCAAAGTGGGATGTTTTAATATAAATAGTAAAAGAATAAAAAATTCTGGTCAAGCACACAAGTTTACGTTTGTTATAAATTAAATTTGATAAATTAAAGATGAATTAAATATTAAACAACGCTGTTTAAGACAGAGATTGGTTGCCTTGCAGTAAAATATTTAAGCTATTTTTTGCGTGTTAATAATGACTCAATTGAGACCACAACAAGTTTCAATACTTTATTGCAGTGTAACAACCTTTAACCCGAATGACATTGTTGTTAGATTTACAATTTAAGTCAAAATTCACTATTAGCTTTGCTTCCCTATAATCGGAAGGTCACAAGTTCAAATTCCGGTCGAAAAGAGAATTTTTCTTCCTTCACTTGTTAGATTTAATTTATTAAATAATGCCAATTAAACAACATAAAAAGTAGATTTGATAATTATGTACCTATATAAATAAACAACCACATATGTCCCTCTATTTTAGTGACTCATTACAACGAATATGTTTGTTATAAATTAACGAATAATTCATAGATTAAGCAAGAGTTAAAACACTAATTTGCATTGAATTTGCATAAAATTTCGACTTGGGGGAGTTAGTTATATAGTTATAGTGACTCACACAAAATAATTTATAGTGCCTCTTCAAATAAAATTAATTTACTTCACATCTTTTATTTTTCAATGAAATCTAGAAATGTAGTTGATACATCTTACTATTTAAACCGCAAAAACTTTTAAAAATTTCTTCAAGTTCTGATGGCCGTCAATTGTACGTGGTCCAAATGGAGCGGAACCGGAAAATCATGGTCTAGTCATTTCGTAAAGGCCCGACTTTTCCACCGTTCGTGAAACTTTAGATATATGCGATAACTTTGGCAAAAATCCTCTCCAAACTTCCCAATTAACCTTCCCCCAATATTTTATTCTACTCGGTGTAAAAATTAATAGCATCACTCCAATTTGTCTAAATTCGAGTAAAGCTGTTGCTGATGAAATACTCGAAAGCCCAAACCCGCCCTGAATTATGTTTAAACTTTCAAAACATGGTTTGTGCTATTTGACCCGGGATCAACACATTCAAAATAGTTTGTGAACATGAAATGAGTTGATATGAAAATACAGCAATGGCTAGTAAAGACGCAAGTGACGTCTTGCAGCATAATAGACAGGGAAGGAGTAATCAATATTTTAAGAATAGCCCCAGGCTGGCTTCACCCCTGTCCCCAGAGACCACTGCGTTTGGAATACCGAACACTTTTTAATATTGATATAATACATCCAGTAGCGATCACGTGCTGCAGTTTTAACAAAAATAACAAATTTACTGCAACGTCATTTTTAAATTAATTATTAATATCTATATTTACGTAACATTTCTTCCAACTCATTTTATCAAATGGGTTATCTAAATTAAAACCGGCGGATTAAAACACAATAACATTACAAAACAAATCTCTAAGACGATTCTAACTAGACTTAAAAGGTTTGACCCCATTTGGAACGAATGTATTAATCATTACAAAACAACGCCTCTTTAACTAACAAAAATTTGTAACCCTTGACGGCTATTAATTAAATACGCTTCAATAGATTTTCTTAACGTAACTAAGGCTGGTTTAGACAGTGCCGGACTAGACCATCTCGGGCTTACTGGAATATTATTCTTAGAGGCTCACCAATTTGTAAATACATACATATACACTTATGTATACGCAATCAAATGTTCCACAAAAATTTTATCTAAAATTAATTCTCGTTGAAAGGATGCTAAAACCCAAACTTGCCTTATACAAAATTTTTATGATTTTTGTGATTTATTTTACCAAGGCATTAAACAATAACTTAAAATTTAAACGTCTTTTATTGCGATTTGTTAATTACTAGGTGAACAATTTTTTTAACACCTATACACTGGGTGTATCAGAATAATAATACACTGATACATCTCATCAAAAGAAACAAATTTTCAATATACTATTTTTGCGACAAATGCTAAAAATTTTGAATTTTGTTCCCCCCATAAAATCACAATACGCTTATGACCACTTCTCAAATAAATTAGGTTTAAAAAATTCTATAAAAACCAAAAATTAAATTGCTTAATTACCATTATAATACTACATAGTTTAGTGGCGGGTATGATATTTTCTACTAAATTTTTAAATAATTTTATCTTAATAACAACTAAAATTCGGAAAAAATTCTGATACACCCTGTATAATACTAAAATTTTTAAAACACTAATAAATAAAATGTATAGTTAGACATACACTTGTAGAACTATAAAATTATGCAACTAAAAATAAATAATCTGAGTATTTTAAAGACTCAAAAATAAAATATATCGAAAAAAAATCTGCTTTTTTTTTCTATTTTGCACTAATTAATAGAAATATGGTTAATTTTATTACTGAAAATAAAATTTACAACTGGGTAAGCAAATGGAAGTTATAGGTACTTGTCTTGTATAATGTAGCAATGCCGTTCACATGGAATGTATAGTCTGTCTACCGATATTTTAAAACAACCTTTTAATTCCTTAAGTGGTTTATTATCCGATTAACAAGGATTAACGTAAAAGTGCTGAGCAACCCATTCAAATTTTAAAAACCTTAATCCTTGAGAGTTTATTGCAGGATAGGTAGATAATCCTCTAACAATGAGACTACCGTAAACGACCCAAAATGTTAACTAGTGATTATAAAGTTGTTTTAAAATATCGATAGACAGACTATATAATGTTATATCTTATGATAAAAAGTATGCTCAAAAACCTAAAAAATAATACAAAGTGTTACAAACGATCATCAAGTATTACGGATATGTTAAGTGTAGTCACAAAATCTTTTCTATTCTAAAGCGTTATATAATAATTATCTACCATTATCTGTAACTAAAATCTAAAAATATTATTTTTAAAAAACTTATATTAGCAGCTGTTAGTAATCATTTTAACACTATCTTTCCTATTTTATGTTTACACTTATTTTTAATTTTTTTTAGAGAACTGTTGGAAAAGTGAAATATTTAGGGATTTTGAAGTACACTAGAATCCGGTTATAATGCTCTTATTTTTAAAACCGATTTTTCAAAAATTTATTCTTACTTTTAAATCTGAAAGCCTGATTAAAATGAAAAAGTGTATTTCTTTGTAAAAATATTTTTTTTTTTTGTATTTGGCGTTTGTAAGTCTGTGTTAATTTTTAACGTTGTGTTTGTTTCTGGTAAAACGTTGTTTATCTCAGAAAGTTATTGTTTTATAAAAGTTTAAGTGCGGTACTAATTTAAGATTTTTTTAAAATAAATTTTGACTACAAACCATAATTATAAATGATATATCCAAAAACGAAAAAACATTTTACCGATTGTAGACATTTGTTTGTAGGAGGAGTAACGAGACATGTGGTTAATTGTAATTCAAATTTTCTCACTAATACTGTTTTTCTTAAAACATATAACAGGAGTAAGATGCAATTGTGTATACCTAAACTAAACAGAAAAATTAGGGAAAGACTTTTTTAAAAGCTTGGTATCGTTTGTCCAAATAACAAAATAAAAATTCTAATATGCTTTATAATACTGCATTATCTAATTAATAAAATATGATAAAACTTAACTGAGCAGTTGTTTTTGATAAAAATAAAAGTTTAAAAGAACCATCAAAAATAATGTGTGTCCAGTGCGTTCTGTAGTTGCATTTCTCTAAATGTTAAGCTTAAATTTCAACTTACTAAGAAAGCTACCTAGAAATGAAGACTGAATTTGTTCAGGGTTTCTCCCGCAGATGTGTCAAGAACAGCAATTTAGGTAAAAGTGATTTCTATGTTAAGACGTTTTTTAGGTTTTTTTAGATTAATTTAGAATTAAACAGTTGGCATTTCCAACTGCATTTGTGATGCTTTTGGTTAATAATTGAATATATTGAATATAAACAGTTTATTGCTCCGAACTTCAGCGTCATTGAAAAGACCTATATCAAATCTTGTGGTAGATTTTGCCATTCTTCTACCAGAGCCTCAGTTAACTGTTTTAAGTTGATAGGTGTCGCCAGGACGCTTCCTAACATATCTGTTAAGCATATCCCCAGCTTGCTCAATGGGTTTAAGGTCTGGGCTTATGGTAGGCTATTCTATTACCAGGGTTTCATGCTCTTGAAGAAAGTCTCGTGTATGGTTTGCAGTGTAAATTCTACAATTTTCTTGTTGTAATGTCTTTCTTCAAAATTATTGGCAAATGGTACAACATGGTTCTGCAGAATAATGTCCACATGCATTTCTGCATTAAGTCGTTGGGGAACAACGACTCCGTGCGGCTATCTATACTTATGCTACTAAACGAACCACAACTGATTCACTTCCAAATCTATTGACTTCTGGTATCGTATTGTCAATCGAGCGTGCTCCAGGACGTCTCCAAACTCAGTGAGCTGCTTACTTGCATCAACCGGGCATCTTAGGGGTCCCAACTGGTCTTGAAAGCTCTCCTTCATAGCCTTCTGCATCATCAGGGCATTCTCTGCCTAGGCATCAAGGCATCAAGGATCCCTAAAGTCAGAATTTTGGCTCATCCGCGTTCAAAGTATCACCACGGTCTCAATTTAAGTGTTTCACCGTTTCAACCTTTTTTGCTGTATATAAACTTAATCATAGGGTAAATAGTAAAAATAATTTTTTAGTATCAAAATTACAAGAACAAATACATAAAAAAAATGCTAAAATTAATATTAAAGTTGGACTTATTACTATTCAACGTTTATAATTTATTTTTTTTAACATATGTTTATAGTTGCATTAGTTTAGATAAGGTATAATCCAATTTCTAAATTTATTACAACTAAAAACAAATTAAAATTTTTACAGTATATAAAATTATTGCTACAGCTAAAGACTTTCAGTACTAAAAAGCTTACCGGAAAATTCTTGGTATACTTCTTTTATCAGTAAATTATTTAACGAAGCAAGTGTACTTAAACTATAAGTACTGTTGTAATGAATTTTTAATTTATGAGACTACTTTACTGAAAACAGGTAAACATTTTGGGTTAGGGGCTGAACTTGAATGCTGTCGCCTATGGCCATTTATTTCTTCGAGTTTAAAGTTATCATTGGGTGGTAACATGTTAAATACGGCCGCTTTGTAAACAATAATTTATTACTTAAGCCAAATTCTTATTTTCTGATAGAAGTACTATAAGACCGTGGGCCAGTCCGGCACTGGGTTTAGGCTACCGTCGCTGCCGCTAGCACTAAAATAAATTTTACAGTTGCATAAAAAGAATAAGAAAAAAATTTGTCAACTGAACTCTCTTGTTAGTGTTTCCACATTTGGCATAAATCCCAAGGTTAGAAAATTTTTATACTCTAATCTAATGCAAGACCGTGTTTGCCATAAATCAGAAGTCATTAAGCATCGCATTTGTTGTTTAGTTCTGAATAATAAATAACGCACTTACATAATAATAACATTACGGCTGCAAAAGCAAAGCTAATAACTCACACAGGACATTTTTTATTGCTTTAACTACCGGCTTTGAAAATCTCCCGTTTTATCTATCCAGTCAATATTTTTATTTTTAGCCTAAATACGCGTGGCGTTTTAATTATGAATTTTTAATCAGAACACTTTTATGCAAAAAAGCCGCCCGATACTGATCTTGTCATGCAAAACGTGTATTAGCTCAAGTTCTTGAGTCATATGTACTTAAGTCTCGTTTCCACAATGCGGAAGATTTCGTGATAAAATTACTTTTTATGCTTCACGATTTATTGTGGCGGAATCTTAAGCTTTGTGTCGTGTCAGGATTGTTTTAATATGTAAATGGAAGTTGGATTTACAAAATTTTAAAAACAGTAAAATAAACATCAAATTTAATGAAATGATGAGAGTGAACAAAGACCATTTCGTTAATTGCGGCTCACTAAAGTCAAACTTGAAATTAAATTGAAAATTATACATAATTAATATTGAATTAAATGAATGACAAAATTGTACATTCTGAATGAGGATTTGAAATTTTAATATGACGATTAACACCTACAGTTTATTAAAACAATATCAATTTATAATGGAATTAGAAACCTCGATTAGCACCTACAAATTATTGGAGTAATATTATAAATTTTTAACAAGCGTAGAACACTAAGGTGTTGTGTACACGATTTCTAAATAAGCCATAAAATGATCATAAATCAGAAATCAATTTGTTTGCTATCAAAACACAAGGATAGGATATTTAGATGATCATTAAATTATATAGAGTGTTCTAGGGACTCTACCCACGATACGTATACGTATAAAGGGCACTAAATCGTTTATTGCTCTATTGGGCATTAACTCCTCATTTTTGTAACTATTGGAACAAAAATTATTGCAAGACCAGTTTATAAATAAAAACATATGAGAATTATTTTCTACAGCTTTTAGGACAACAATTTCGCTCTGTGGATCAGTGGCTGTTCTTCTACAGGTTTTTTTTTATTTTAAGCCAATTTTCTCGTAAATTTATTTTGAGTTTCTTAAATAAGCTGGGGACAAGATGCCTACGATTAAAATATTTCCGTACATAGAGATCCGCTGCGGCTACAGCATTTCTACAACACTTCCCATAGATACGTAGCATGTTTACTTTTTCATTGCTCGTGTAATAATAAATTATGATACAAATTTGAACAAACCTGTGTTTATGAACAACTGACGAGTCTAAATTGACAATGCATGGAACAACGCAATCGTGGATTTATTTTCTAAATTTTAAAAAAATGAGATATCTAGTGTATGCTGGAGGTAGTATTTTTGGTTTCATCTAAAAAAATTTCAGAAATAACCCATAATTGACTAACCCAGTATATATTATTTGCTGAAGTTTTAATTGTGTCTTTATCATTTATTTTTTTTATAAAATATTTTAGTGTTTTTGTGAGTAAGTACCACAACCCAGATAACCATAAACGAATTTACAAAACCTCAAGAAATTTATTCATTTGGCCGAAATTTTGATTTTTAACATCGGTATATTAGGGTGAACACAACAGTGATTTAAAATAATAATTTATGTTTAGTGTAAATATTTTTTTGTATAAAATACAATAATAGATTTTATAAATGTTAACTTTGAAATAAGTATAAAAGATCTTAAGTTTATAATTAAAATCACTGTATTTAATGTTGCAGTTGGGTTATAAAATATATAAAGCCACTGGCAACCACATACTGCGTCAATTTTGCTAAATAATAAATAATGCTGTATATGCTTAGTTAAATTTTAAATATCTAACAAAGCATATTTTATTTATAAGTAACTTTCTGTATTGTGATGCTTTATTCACATTCCATTTGTGTATTTTCTCCTTATCGTCGAATAAATTATTTATCATGCTTTTAAACAATGGGACAGTATAATTTGTGTAAAAGTTAAAATCTTCTCCGATCTCTTTATGCAACTTGTTTAAAACTTTGTCATGATGATATGTAGGAAATAAAGTTATTCTCCCTATGGCAAATGATGTTTCCCTTTAGCAGGCCCTTTTATTCTCTAACCCTCAAGGCTTTATTCAAATTTGTTTTCACAATTTATTCTAAAAGACAGTATTTGAAATTTTATCATAATCAACTAATCTTCTACTTGAAGATCGTGTTAAATAAATAAGAAACCTTTTATATTTCAATCTTAGGATATTATTATGAAGTAAACATGACTTTGGTTACGCTGAATTTAAGAAGCTATCTTAGATGTTTCCTAGTGGCTACATTTGGTATGTCAATAACTATTTGGCCGCTGACCAAGTCCAGTACAAGGACTGAACTGAAATTGTTTGATGAAGAATCATAAATAGAACAAAGCTCTGAGGTCGGAGGTTAATTTTAAGAAAATGGATTTTAAGGCAGGGTCTTGATTGAATTGACGTCGCGCTCGTAAGGTGTTACTTCTTGGCTGCCATTAGTCTATTCTTTAGCAAATGGAGTGACACGCACGGTAAATTAATTATACGAGACATCATTACCGGAAGAAAAATAGTCCGGAGCACTTGAGACTGTATCAAAAACTTCACTAATGGTATAGGGGAGAACTGATACTAGATGGAACTATTTATTATTGTTGAGGACAGGACAGGTGATGACACCACAAGGTCATCGCTATGGCTTTTCCCCTAGACCACATTCAGGGGATTTTTAATAAACGAAGTCACGCAGAGTCTAATTAAATGCATAAATTGCAATTATACCTTATTAAATTTTTCTATTTTTGGAATTTGGAGACATATTGTATTGAGTGTTTAATAATAGATGAAAGTAAAACTGGTGTTATTAGCATGCAATGGTCGCATTTCAGTCTGACGGTTTGACTTCAGCAGAGTAAAATCGCTCCAAAGGGAGCGAATAATGCAGCAAGTCTGATAGGGGTGCATTTTTTATTCGTCTCATAAAAAGACGAGTAAATATTGTCTTAGTGGAGTACATTTTTCACTTTAGTGGTTACTCGCATGCTGAATTCAAGAGATCTAGACGGGGATACTTAATTCAGTTAAGCTCCTAAATGTAGCCTTTCTATTTGTCTTTTTTAATGGCATCTCTTTATTTTCTGGAAAGTTGGGGAAAATAATTAGCAAGATTGAAATCTTCTCGCTTTTAAAATATCGGGTTTATCAAAAATGCCGCTGCATTCGAATCTAAATGCATTTAAAAGTGCTTTCATTCTTTGCTATTCGTGTTTTACGTCCGGGGCAGTATTGACTTGCGTGTGCCCTTTGTGCTAAGCAGTTAGGAATTCTATAATATGGCAGAGACCATTTAAAGCGCTTGGGTATTCGAATAAAAAAAACTCTATTCGTGATTGTGAGGAAATGAAGCTGTCAAGGCAAGAATTCAAATTTCGTAGCGATTTTGCTACCAAACTATAAATTCGAGGGATTGTTTATTTATTAAAGTAATAAAAGTCGCATCAAAGCACATCTCCCCTGTATCGATTTCACCTCGTGTTATATAAAAATTAATCCTGCGATAACCCTTGTGAGGGATGGAATAGAAAAGAAATCCTCTTGTAAGGGAGTTTCGCGGGGAAAAATTTCATATTCGAGCGTTCACCCACATATAAAGGAAATTATAGTGGTTTATAGCCCGAATGTTGGAACTGTCAAAGCATTTTATAAACTGACTTAGAAATGATAGGAATGCATATTTTACTAAAAACACTGCCACTAAACGTACGAATTTCTGTAAACTTCATCCACTTTTACGGTTTCCAAGCTGTTTATTTCCTCATAAATTTATCGCATATTGCATGAGCCGAACGGTTTGTATTTGTTATTGCAAGAAGATTCTGAATGGTGTGGACTGCGTGCTGCAGTTGACATTTTGACGATAATGTAGGAAACTTTTGTCGAGGGAATAGTCTTAATAACAACAATTTCCTCTTCACAAACTTTAATGGAGCGGGGATTACACGATCGTGTGAAAATATCTAGAGAATATAAATTTAAAAAAGCGACTTCAAAATTCTTTTGCGGTTCAACGAATCAGAAAGGAGGCCGAATATAAACACGCATTATGCTAAATAAAATAAAATATTATGGACTCTGCTCAAACGATAGTAAAAGCATAGTATAATCTGGATGCACCTCAAGAAGCATAAAACACTAAATAGAAGTTTGATACAGAATGTTTCAAAATTATTTTACACAAATTTATCTATTGAGAATTCTCAGCTAAGAGATATGACTCCTGGTGAAAGATCAGCAATACATCAAATCATTTCACGTGACGTGATCCTTAAGGCCTTATTGTTTATTACATGTAATTATTGATAACTGTTGTTTATGCATTTTAATTAATACTGTTCATTAAATTTTTCTTCAATAAGATAATGTCAAAAAACGCACGAAACGGGAAAATACCATCTTCCATACTACCTTGCTAAACAAATAGTTAATACGGAATACAGTGATTGTAAAAATAAACACTTATACAGTGTTAGCTTAGTTTTGTAAAAGATAATGGTATTTCAAACTGTTCTTTTTCTACTTACTTTTCAAATAGACTGTTTAAGAGATCATGTTTATTTTTTCGAGAGAGGTTTTAACTATCTAAGATTTTTTAACCAATAAAAATAAAGCGCTCCATGTTAAAAAAAATGTCTAAAACGAAACATTAGTTAAAATATTTTTGGTTTGAAGTATTGTAATTTAAAGTTAAATAGAAACGAAATAAAACTTTTAAGTTATATCAGGCAAGCGTAGAACCGAAGAAGAAACGTAGAAGTACTATTATTAATTGTCAAAAGTATAATTTTAATATTTTAGAGACGTCGAATGACAATAAAACTGTCTATGGGCTATTTAAATAAATTTTTCTGTTGCTCGTTGACATATGAGGGTTACTAATACCCTCCAAGTTATTTAAAAAAGTTGGTTAAACATTTCTATTAATGACCTGTTAATACCAACCATACAAACCAAAATTTTAACATTTATATACTGTCATAATCATAAAAAATATAAAAACGGTATGTTTGAAAATAAATGTTTTATTTCTAAAAACTTGAAATTAATAAATATCTGCTTATAAAGAAATGTGAGGTCTGATTAATATTCACAACTGAAAAATTTGTTTGGGTGTTTTGTAGCCAGATAACAGAAAACAATCTAGATGTGTTACTAGAGATGTGTTAGTAGAGAGAGGCAAATTGAAAAATTTTAGAATAAAGTTTTCTAAGTTTATTGTAATATGAACAACAGAAAAACATTGTAATCAACGCTTTTATTAACTTATATTAAGAAAATGATTTTATTTCACGTATCGAAGCTGTAGGTAAGAAAACTTCTTGTAGCATATTCTAGGCATGCTTTGGTAGTGCTAAAGTCAGTAATGTTTAGTGGTAGTGCTAAATTAGGCAGATTTAGTTCTATAAAGCATTTCTAAAACTCTGCGACAGCTATGAAAGCAAGCATTATTTTCTAGAATAACCAACTGGCGATCAATCTGTTTTAATATGTACAGCTGTCTCAAAAATCTAAGATCCCTGACTCCTAAAGCCCGCAATAAACCAAATAATGGCCATTGTTGATTCAAATGGTAAACTAATCTTTAGTGATAAGACATTTATGCAAATTTTACTTATCTCTAAGTTTTACGGTCCCTGCCGATGCCTCAGCTAGGAAACTACTTCGTCCAGATGTTAGCTTACAATTAGATTTAACAATGGCCATTATTTGGTTTATTGCGGACTTTAGAAGTCAGGGATCTTAAATTGCCGAGACAGCTATACAGAGTGTCTCTCGTATAGACATAATAGATTTACGGTTTTAAATAAAAATATAAAAATATTAAATAAAAAAAATTACTTTTGCACAAAAAGCCATATAATGTTAGCTTTTTTGAATTATTATGCAAAATTGTACCGTTTTGACGCTATGGAGCACCAAATTTATTTTTAATTTTTATTATTTGTTACAAAAAATTAATATAAGAAATAAATAAAGCGTCAATATTCAATTTCTGGACCTATTCTGGATGTTCTACAAATTAAAACACAAAAATTTGCTAAATTATTTAAATATTAATTGTACACCAAAGGGTGGTATTTCAATGAGTGCTAAGTATTTTTATATAACGTATTTCGTCTACCTATAACTTAACTGGGTGTTAATGTATTACACTAAAACTAAACTTAACTCTGATTTCTCAGGTTAAAGTCATTTATAAAGACACTGTATATTTAGTAATTGTGTAATTTGATAATTTCTTTTTAATTTAAATGACAGTTTTTTAACATTATTTTTATTAAATATATTTTTTTTTAATAAAAATTAATAACATTGATAACGAATTATTAAAAAGTTAAGCTACTCATATAATTTAGAAGAAACAATACTCTCATTTTTAAACGAATAATTATGTTTTAGTAAAAAGTTTTGTTACTAAAATAGAGAGCGAAAACAGGTTTGAGAAATTAAAGACTTTTCATAAATTAAGTAAAATATGGTGTCCATAAATTACCAGGTTAACCTCTTTGGGTACAATAAATTTGTTCCGTTTAGGGTCTTGTAAACTGATCGTTGAAGTCCCAAAACAGTAAACCCTCGAATATTTTAATAGTTTCTTATAAACGGTTCGGTTATTTTATACGACCAGTCAGAGATAGAAGACAAATTGTTCCTTCCCGATCGCAACATTATTTTTATTGTTACGGTCGAGCACCTAAATCTCACCCATCATAGTTAGAACTCGCTTCATCTGATTATTACCTGTTTAAGGACCATTAAAAGCCGTTTATACGTCTCAAATAACGACGTGGAGGGCTAAAATATTTTTTATTTTTCTTCGAGAAAATGCCCGTATTTTTCGTGATGGGATGGCGAGCTTATGCTATTTTGCCCTCGCTTGATAAATTGCGGAAATATTCTAGGACCCAGCTTCAGTCCGATTTATGCCATTATTTCGGAAAAAGTTCATCGTATCTTTGTGTGTAAATTAGTTTATGAGATTTTTTTGCTCGTTCGTGTAAACTCTGTAACGGACACACGAAAATTAACAAGTTTTGCAATTACACATCTGCATTTGAATGAATATAATCGAGTTTTGCGAAAAGCAATTACAAAAATTATGCAATTATTCTAATTTCGTGATGCAGCATACCGACTGTTTGTGTTAAAATTAGAACTAGGCTTTGTTTAATTTGTAAACGGCAAAACTGATTAACATGTTATCCATAAACATTTCATTGTAAACTCGGCCGGTTATGGTTATAAAGAGCCTCAACTCGATTAGTGACGAAATGTCCTGTGTTTTCTAAATAAGGCTTGTAGCTCTTGAATCCGGGTGAGATAAGGCTTTATCTGAATTCGATTTATTCAGCATTTGTGTCGTATGCGAATAGCCTACATTGTTTCAGAAACATGATGAATGGTTATAGGATGAGTAAACGTCAATGTTTGCAGATTGATTAATAGCTGCCATAATTCACCAGCGATAGATGTAGTCCTATTTTTATCCTCGCTTGATACAACGTCTATTATCTTTTTTCCACGTTAAGTTTCTAACTTTGAGAAAAACTAAAGCGATTTAACTTTTCCCTGTTCGGAAATTCGGACTCAATGTTGCTGAAAAAAAAAATTAATTTTGAATAATAATATTTACCCATGAGAATTAACCAGGGAGACTTGCTTGTCAAATATTACAATAGTCTTTTATTCCGAAAATAGCGTTAACCAAAAGACATTTGACAGAGATAAGTTGGTTGTAAACCCAACCTAATCATACATACAAATACAACTCTGCTGGAAGTTTTACTAAATTTGCATATTTGCTCATAGTAATCCTCGCTTCGAGGAAACTCGGTATTTTCCCTTTGAAAAGCGTTTAGCACCAGAAAAATCTAATTAGACGCTCTAACACAATTTTAAAACGATTACGAAAACATCAATAGCAAGTCCTCGTTAGTAATCTCTCTATTACGGCTCAAGACTTGTAAATAACTACCAGTTATTCAAAAGCTAATTCGTCCAGTTTCCGCTGCCCACATTGAGAGCACCAGAACAGATTAAGTCTTTATTGTCGGCTCAAACTATCATTAAATCGATCAAGTAGGTGTGAAATCAGACACCTTGAACTTTAAAACGAAATTTTGTTAATGCAGATTACTCTGAATATCTTAATGGTTATTGGCCGGGACACGATTAGGGGCGTATTTGGGAAAATGTGCAACTGCGAAATAGCTGCATTAATAATGCACGTATTACGACCGAGGATTAGAAAAATGCATTTTTCCCACGAAACCAGGGGTGGATTTACACATGCACGAGCTTCACTCCAAGGAGTTTCCGTGTTTTCTGACATTTATTCATTTATTTATGACAAAAAATAAATGTGCACGTAAACGGAAAACGTGTATCTATCTACGGAGGAAACATGTACTACATGAAATTATTTCATATTTATTTATAATCCAGCATAAAAGAAATTGGAATGATCGAACATGACTGTAAAAGACACATCCTGGGGATTTCTTCACAAAACCTTAATAAAATCCTTAACGTACTGTAAACAGAGGTTCTTAATATTTTCATAACCTAGCTACAAGAAACTTTTTGTTTTCAACTGGTTGAGACTAAAGATCTTTTATGCCATTTGATGACGTTTCTCGTCGATTGAGAGTTAGAAAACTGAGTCTCTTTTTCTCTTTCTATTCTTTATCCTGACGGGCACTTTCTCAACTGAAATATTTTTTATATAACAAAAATTAAATTTTTGTTATATGACATAACATATCGTTAACTAAAATTTCTCCGCCTATGTAAGTACTGGCTTATAAATTTACTCAATCTTAAACGTCCTATTAGAATATTTTAAAACACGTTTATTTTAAAGCAGAAATATGTAAAAAAAACTTTAAAAAAAGATGAAGGATGCTTAGTTGAATCCCACTTCCACCAATTTTTGACTTAATTACATTAACCCTAAACCTAAAAAAATACACGCAATGTTTGTTTCAGTTAATATAAAACATGCGTAATATTTTCAGAATTTATTAAACAAAACTGTTCACGTTAATCTTTTTGGTGTTTGTATTTCAAAATATTAATTTACAATTGAAGAGAAAAATAAACATTTTTAAATATATTTGAGGGTTTGAAATTGAAAAGGGGGATTTTCTCGTGAGCTTGAGTTTCCTAAACTTGGAAATAATCTTTATGTAGGTAGGCAAATACAAATTAATAACAACCACTGTTAGTATATTTGCGATTTTTTTCTCTGTAAGCTCTTTTCAGCTCCGGAAAAAATTCAATTTTCTTTATTTGCAGATCAAAGGAGATTACGGTGTTCCTAGAATGTTTGTTAAAAAGAAATTTCCATTAATTTAAAAACGTTATTTATTTTAAGTCACGTTTTACTGACAGAGATGATTTGTAATTATTCTTTTGTGCTCTCATTGCCAAATTAAATTATTGTTGCCGACCAACACCTCAGTGCTGGGAGGCCTAATTAAAAAAATATCTATTAGGGTTCTTATTGTTCGACAATTTCAATGTCATATTACATTAAGGGGAAGGAAATTGGAATAATAGTTGAGATGTAAAAGGCCGTGAGTCACATCGGAATTGTTGAAATTCTCCAATTTCACCCTCATTTTGTCTAACGCAACACGAAATGGCAGTAATTAAATAGGTATTTTATGTGTAATGGGCCTAACTGAATACAATGGGCCATAATAATAGCTGCGGGGAGTTCTCTTCACGCCGAGACGTCATAGTTAGGCGAATGCGGGGCCAAATGTGCAGCTGTCTGACATCAAATTTACCATCGGACTTCGAAATTGAAAATAAACCATGAAATTAACTGTACTACCCTTTTAGCAAAACTTGGAAATTTCTAATAAGATTCTAATTCTATTGTGAATTTTTGACACTTGGGGTACCCACCTACTTTCATTAGTGGTAACAAAGAGAGATTCTATTATTGGAAATGAAGAAAAGTTGATCAATAACCGCCGAGACTGATTACAGATGCACGTAATAACGTCATAGTTGCCTTTCGAATGAACTTATTAATGTCATTGAATTTGATTTGATACGATCACGTTTCATTATATTCGCAGAGATAGATAATAGGTCTAAATCAATAAACTGTTAACTGAATATTACATTTAAATGTGATGGAACAAGGAAACATTCTACAAAGACCTTGGAATCAATTAGGAAATTGACAATTTCTTGACAGGTTTTTCAACATTAGAAGCTAATTAAATTAGAATTTATAATTTACTTTGTCTTGTTTCAAAATACGATGCCATATCTAGAAACGGGGAACTAAAACTTGCCGATAAAAGCACTTGAATAAAAAACATTTAAGAATTAATTATTCAAATATTTCAAATAAAGAAAAATTCACATAAAAGTAAGGAAACAAAAATTTTTCAAAAATTTGGAGATTTAAATTACAAGTTACAAATTTTAATTGTAATACATCCATTTTGTTTAATGCATAAATTTCTGCTTTTTTTCAGTTTCTAACTTCTGTTCTAATATTTCTTGATATTTTTTGGTAATTTTTTTTCTTAGTTTTTATTTTTTTATAATTTTTATATACTTATTATGTCTATTTTTTATATTTTTTTCCTACTCTATTTTATTACTATTACATAGTGGTCAGGTTATACTAATCTTCTTTCTTTTCTACTTTCATATTTTATATTATGTTCCATATACCGATACCTATTTGTACACACTAGAAAGTAATCTTATTTTATTTTGTTTTACATTTTTTTTATATTTTTATAATTTTATTCATTGTTTTACAAGATTTTATTTGCTTCTGGGTCTATATATTTTTCTATACCTCTATTCTTGATTCCTGCTCATCCGTTTAAATTACTCAATATTTTTATATTTTTTTTTTACTATTATCTATTTATTCTTGTGCTACCGGCGACAAAAAAATGAAAACACAAATGTGTCTATTTCATAATCTAGCCTTCAAATAGCTGCATGTTTCAGAACTCTTAAAACGCATCTAACTTGGTGATATGACGTTTTTCTAGATGTACAAGTACAACACAAAAAGATTGATTATAAAAAGTAATTATAATAAAAATCAATGTCAAACCTACAAATTTAATTAAAATTCTAATATGTATTACCATAGCAAAGCGCTTTCGGAATCTAAAGTTCTATCTTCAGTGGCTAACAATAACAATGTAAAAAGGAAAGATATACAGAAAGTTAAAAATGTTGAAAAAACTTACAAATCATTTGCCAAAACGAACTAAAACAATAAATATAAATACAAATATAGTATCGATAGAACTTTAGATTCCGAAATCGCTTTGTCGCTGTAATATTAGAATTTTAATTGAACTTGTGGGTTTGACCTTAATTTTTATTATAATTATACAGGGTGTTATGGAAATGAGTGCAAATGTTTTAACCTGAAATACAGCACCACAAATAATAAAATTCTGTAAAAAAATTTTGTCCTATCTCAACTAACAACAAAATTACAGGCCGTTAAATTTGGGTATAAAGAAACATCTTTTTGTTATATCTGGAAAACCGCTTAACCGATCAATACCAAATTTGGTACACAAATGAAGTTGACTGTACTCTTTTTATTTCTGCTAGCAAAATTTTGCTGCACATTTCAATTTCAAGTTACAGCACTTTTTTTTACATTTTGGGTAATTAACCAATTTTCTTCTTATTAATTTCTAATTTTTGTAGCAAAAATAAATATGCCAGTAGATTCTACATAAAACTGCAAGAATGCAATATTTTGCTAAAACGTATCGTTTTCGAGATATTTACGTTTAAAGTATAAAACTGAATTTTCATCTTTAACTTTGGCGTCCTCTAGCTCCTAAACGGTGCAACTTAGTATAGAGGTAAATTGTGTTAAATCGCTTTATTTTGACCTAAAAAACCTACGATTGCCCTATGTTAAAAAAAATGTTATACGTTTTGTAATAATTAATTTTTAGGTTATAATTTTGTTATCAGTTGAAATAAGACAAAAATTTTTTTACAGATTTTTATTATTTGTGGTGCTGTATTTCAGGTTAAAATATTTGCACTTATTTCCATAACACCCTGTATATAAAAAATCACCCCACTTCGAGGAACAATGCCTCCATCAAATTTGATTATAAAAGTTAAAATTTTTAAAGAGTTGACACCAAATTTATGTCGGTGTTTCCGTTTTTAGTGCTGATGTTACATCGAAAAATTTTTTTTATATATATCTTTATTTTTACCCTATACTGTTATGATCATTTATTATGTTTTGTCGTCTATAAGTTTTATTTTTCCTGTTTTTAACATTTTTTCTTGTCTTATACGGTGCTATTCACGAGAGAGTTACTTCTGAAAAAATTTGAGCCGCAACCCAAAATACTATTGGCATAGATTACTGGATACTATTTGTTATTTTATTTAAATCAGTGATCAAAGTAAGTTGGACGTTAGATCACAGTAACATGAAAGCAACAAAAGTGACAAGAATAGAGTTAATCTCGTAAATGTGTAATAAAAGAAAAACTAACACAGCAAATTATCGAAATAATTTTCACTAAATTTATTTTGACGAAAGATTTAACAAACCGATGGCTGGCTAATACCAATTTGTCTAGCTAATACGGTTTGACTTATGTGAGAGTTTTCATCAACTGCTTGAAGCACTGTAATTTTATTATTTACACCAATAGCAGTTCTTTGGCGGTTCCTATGTATTGGGGGCTAGTGTTGACGGACCTTAGTTTTCAATTGTTTTAAGATTTTAGAAATCGGTTGTAAACGGTGTGGGTACCGCTGAAAATACAGAGCAGCAGCAGCCGATGCATTTTCTAGCATTCTTTATAGATAAGAATCATATCTACTTTCTCTTCATTTGTGTAATAAGGCATTATAAGGTTTAATACTTTTCAAGTTTAAAATTGATTAACATACAAATTGACATAGTGTGTGACATAACAAATATTCAAAGTACTCTTGGTTTTAAAATAAATATCTTAACAATCAGGAATCTAGAGACCTTTGGACGTTGTATTATGAGTTGCGGCTCAAATTTTTTCAGAAGTAACTATCTCGTAAATAACACTGTATTTTTAAATTTATTCTAAACGATTATTAGTCTAACTCCTCGTCTAAATCTGTTCTTTCCTCTCTTATTTATTCACTTTTGACCAAATTATTCTGTATGCTTTGTGTAGTTTTTTCTTAAGTTCTTAATTTTTTTTGTTTTTATTATTTTACAAATTCTTATGTTTGCCTTATTATTTTTTTCTTAATTTTTTTTCTTTGCACATACACTTGGAGAAAAGACTTCCTAAAATATTTCTAGCAATAAAAATTTTGGGTAAAAATGTTTTGTTGCTGACTGTATTTTACCAAATCTTTTTATTCAGTATAATACTTTTTCCGTTCTATGTACTCAATTTTACCTGGTTTTGTTATTTTTTTTATTTTTTGTTTACAACTTTTTTGTTATAATTTTTATCATTTTTTATGGAAATTTATTTATTTTCTTTTTTATGTTAATTTTTATTCCTTGAAGCCCTTTTCTGATATTTTTATGTCTTTTTTTATTTTTTTGATGGAAAGTAGTTTCTTGTTTTATTTGTTTTATATTTTGTGCTCCATCCAGCTTACAATATATATAGAAGGTGTTTCAAAATTAAGTCGTTTCAGTCATCTGTAAAGAACAATCAATCTCTATGCGCTTACCGCCCTGAGGCTTGCGCTTATCGCTCAAGGAACTGTAAACAACTTGGTTTTTATCGTAACCATTTCATGGACAGGTGGTTGAAAAAAATTACTTAAAATTTATATGGATGGTTTTTTCTCAAACAACGAAATAATATTCTAGCTATGCCGATGCCGTCTGCACAGCAGCAAAATAATAAGCTAGCCTCTTTGAATTTTTTTTTAACAATATTGCGATGATTAAAGCTACTTAATCAAGTTTTCTTTGGATTGTTATCCATAGTTACGCCTATTGTTTAAAGATAACATGATGCAAGGTCTGCATCTTAAGAACTTCATATTTTTGTAAGAAGTCTTCAATTTTTTTAAGAATTCTTCTCTTACTCTTGTTAAAATTTAGAACGTTCTGAACTCGGATTACCTTAATTTTGACACTCCGTATTATATCTTTTTGAAAAGATATGAAAACGTTTTGTTAAATCTATTTTTATTTATTACTATGCTTCAACATAACCGCCCCCATGATGATTTTCTCACGGAAGTCGGAATATTATTCTTTTGTTAAACTAGGCTTAACTATAACTATTCAAAAATTTTGTTTCAGTTGATAAATCTTCGTTCTATGTATATTTCGTCGAATTAGGTTTTGAAATTCGGATATTTAATGCTAAAAATCTAAGCACATTTTGAGTTTATGACTCTACCTGTCATCAGTCAACAAAGCTCATTTACGTAGTTTGATGCAAGTTATTAAAAAATAAGCCCAACTTTTTTATGCTAGTATACATTTTTTAGTAATATTAGCAGTCTAGGATTTATGGAGCGTCAGTCATCATTCGATTAATTTATGACTCTACCTGTCATCAGTCAACAAAGCTCATTTACGTAGTTTGATGCAAGTTATTAAAAAATAAGCCCAACTTTTTTATGCTAGTATACATTTTTTAGTGATATTAGCAGTCTAGGATTTATGGAGCGTCAGTCATCATTCGATTAATGTGTTTTCAGAATTTTGGCACCAATGAGTCCTTGATATTTTGTTAAATGTGCACGGTCATAATAATATTTCCATAATTAGCATAGATGCGTAAATTCGTTTATTGCCGAAATTATCTTTCATTTCGTTTATAACCACAAACACAACTTCGCACTTCTCAACTTTATTAAGCCTTCCATAGAGAGTCAGCGACTTTCTGTGTAGTTTTTAACCCGAATTAACTCTTTACAACATTAGTAGATTTTTTCAGTGTTTGTTTTTTGGCCCATTGTCAATGTAAAAGTGCAGCAAAACGAAAATTAAATAACCCTTCCAGAATCCATGGTAAATGAATAATGCAAAAACTAATGAATTATATTCGCGATAACAAGTGAAGCACAATAGCCTGTCAAACGCTGTTATTTACACAATAAAACGTAATTTTGTTATTTATAATAGCTGCGTTTCATCAAAACAAAAAATCCACTATGCAACACAATCATATCATTCCGAAATTGGCTATGATAACAATATCCATCAATATCGGAAACAGAAAATTCTCGGCCCATTTCGCCGAACAAAGAAGTGATTTGTCACGTCATAATTCCAAACTGGCATTCATTCGAATGATTGATAGAAAATTTAAGGATGCAGACAAGATTTTTTTTTCGAAAACGGTCCGACACCACGGGACTTCACTTCAATGAAAGACACTAACGGCTCGAGAAGGGGAATTTATTAGCCATTGTTAGTCTTTCGACTGATTTTTCTTTCCAAATTAAGTTGTAACACTTCACCTGCCTTTGTAAAAAATACACAACTGCGGCCGCGTTTAACGACTTGGACATAATTCTAACAAAACGAGACGGCTGTAGGGGCGCAAGAATAAAATTACCTAATAACGGAGAAAATTATGTTTTAATGTTTTTAATAAGTAGGAAATGAGCTTGGAACCAATCAGGTGAGCATGATAAGCCCGAAATTACAGAGGGGGCAAACTTTAAAAAGTAAAACAGTTACGATGTCACAAAAGTAACTCTAAAAGGGTAAAGTAAAGACGCTTTTAAGTGAAATGATAGCAATTTTTGTTTAGTTTGTAAACAACAGATGCTACTCCCAATTAAATCTTGTAGCGATATCCAACATTATTAGGTTTTGCATTAATTCTTAAAAAATATAATAGGTAAACAATAAAAACAGTTTTGTTAATTTGACTACAATCTGGGGTCTCCACAAGTCCAGCCTAACTATTAGTAATTTTTTAAAAATAACATTTTTTGGACTCATCCTACCTGTCACTATCTAAGAAGTTGTCGTTTACTTAACACGCTGTATGTACAGCCGATGTAATTTGTTCAATTAACGACTTGAATGTAATTATTTAACTAATAAAAACAGTCAAAAGCAACAAATTATACATAAATATAAAATTGTTGTTAATTTAACAAATAGTTGTGTTGTTTAAATCAATTTAGTAGCAAATTTAACGGTTTAAGGATCCTCTAAAAGGAATTTTTTTTATTAGCAGATAGTTTTCTTGCAGTTAATTGTTTCACCTATAATAATTATATAAAAAGCTTTTTTAGTTGTCTAGGCAGGTGAGTTATTGGTTTAAAAAAAAATTGTTTAAACTTAAAAGTAATAATTTTATAATTTTTAGCATTTTTCTTTAATTAAAAGGTACACAAAAATTTAGTTTTTTAAAGACAGGTGCGTTGTCAAAATACATAAATTGTATTATTTTTTATTATAATTAAAATTTTTAAAATGACGCTTGTTTAAACAACGGCCTTTACCTTTATAACAGCGACAAGTGTACAGGTTTACAATGTATTTGTAAGTTAGATACACCTTTACAAAATTGAAATAAACAATGTATCATAATGATTTTAATTATTATAGTCCGTACACTTTCAGAACAGCATGTTGGGTCATCAAAATCTGTCAGCGAACGATACTAAACAGAATGACCAAGAATGACGAACGCCGCTGACCTTTCGCTGACCACGTGCCGCTTGGCTTCCTCCTCTTCAATTTGCAAATGGGACTGACCCGACACTATTTTATCATCTGCACACTTTTATTGGTGTGCTGTTCTGAAAGTGTATGGACTCTATTTAACAAAATGAAAAATTATTTTATAGTTTCTAGAATGTGCTAGGGGTATCGCTTTTTCGCCGTACAAATTTTACAAAACATACGGCGCGACAGCTTGTTTCTAAAGACCTAATAAATTAAAATGGCTCGCATTGAATGTAAGAGACACATTTTTCTTTGAGACAGCGTTAAGAAAGTAGTAAATACGTCTTAATAATATTATTGTAAAACGTGCTATATAAATCCCTTACGAAATATTCAATGGTTTTCCTTTCATTAGGGAAACTTTTCTACCAAACTTGGTTCAAATTTATCAACTAGATAGGCTATGTACCCGATTTATAATACCAATTTTCTAAATATTTACCTAATTTTCAAAAAAATAACGCTTAAAAATACTGATTTTTCCGTATACCTAATAATTGTACTCACAGCCGTCTGAATGACATTTTTTTGAAATTGACGTTTATAACAGCTTGTTCATTTGCTCACTTAGAGAGATCTCCGCATGGCGCTGCTAACATCGGCTTTCCTTCAAATCTCTCAAAAGTCAAAATTTAAATCTGTCAAAACTGAAAACTGTGTCAGATTACTCTACTAAAATATTTTAAAACCTTTGTTTCTGTCACGCTTATTTAAGTGTTTGTGTTAATCGTTTTGACTATTTGTTTGCAGTTTTAGTTTGTTTATTGTTCTAGACTGAGTTTTTCTTATTTTTAATCTTTTATTTAATTATTTTTTGACACAATTTATACTTTTGACAGATTTGAATTTTGCTTTTGGCAGATTTCAGATATTGGAGGTTGAAGGAAAGCCGATGTTAGCAGAGCTACGCAGAGATCTCTTTAAGTGAGCAAATGAACAGGCTGCTATAAACGTCAATTTCAAAAAATGTCATTCAGACGGTTGTGATTGTACTAATTAAACATTTTTCAGACAGTTAAAAAATTAAATTATTTAGTAATAATGTCAAAATTAAAGACATGCAACAAATTTAGTAACTCAATTTGTTGCCTCCAAAACTTATTACTTTATTACCTTGCCAAGAAAATAATAAATTAGAAACACAACAGCCCAGAACACTAATTATATGGGATAAGCTCATCTCTAGCACATATTTGCGTATTTCAAAATGCGAGAACAGCGATGAAACGAGAACTGTCAAATCTAAAATGATTACAATTCGGAAAAACTTTAATTTTTTTTAAAATTTGTATGAATATAAAACGTCGATATAACGTCGATATTTGTCAAAGTCAAAACTAGAGTTCCTATTCTATGCAAATTGCATATTTATTATTTGTAGAAATATTTATTATTTAAATTTACGATGTGTACTAAAAATCAATCCAATGGAAATGGAGCACAAAAAAATTTATATTTTAGGTATTTTTAAGTTTTCTTGAATTTGTTACATAACTTTGCTATGCAATACAAAAAGTTGCATATTTTAAGTGTTTTCAATAAGCATTTACGTAGTTGTATCATCATCTGATAAATTCCAAGATATTAATTATAGGTTTATTTCCTTCTAGCTACGCGCTAAAAAAGATATAAACACATCTTAAAAAAATGTACTTTGGCTTTCGCAAATTTGTGCAAACTTTAATTTATATTAAGTTAGTGTCTATCCATGGCATGGTGGTGATAAATCAACATTATCATTAAATTAGATTTATGTTTTCCTCTTAAACAAAATAACCTATTTGAATATTAAAAAAAAAAATAACGGTAGGTACCAAAAATATGCTTGTTTTGTTTTCATTGGACCCGTTGTATATTAATAGATTAATTAAATAATGCGTTTCCAATTTTTCATTATTTTTACAACCCAAAATTATTGCATATTTGCGCATATCTATATTTGGTGAAAAACCTGCATATTTTTGCATCTTTTCTATATATTTTTAATAATTCTACTGCATAAAAATCTGAACTCTAGTCATAATAACAGTCATAACTTATAATAAATGACAAGTTGTTCATGACAGTTTTTTGCTTGTTCTGGGTTCCGTTTTTAAAATATTTAGTCAACTTGTGTTGTCGATTTTTTGGGTTATGTAATGCAGCTTATGACCCGTCCAGCATGAAATCTGCATTTGAAACATGCATCCATGTGTCAAGTGCAATGTTAACACTTAGTTAATCGTCGGCAATGAAAAATGTATCATGGCCCATAACGCGGCAAAACGAAATAGCTTGATGACATCCCGTAAAACCATACTGGAAAAATGAACAATTTACGAGGCTTTCACATGCAAACAAGAAACGGCAATAATTCTAATCTGCACTTATGCATTCCGTGAAATTGTTGTAATTGTCTTTTACTAGCGAAATAAACACGTTTCAGACCTTTTTCAATTTTTCACTACGAACTAAATAGACCTGAAATTGGCTATTGTCCTGTCAATGGCGAAATGGTGGTCACCTTAAGACCCACTGGTTGTATTGTGCATGTAAATGATAGATGAACTGTTCTCCTATGTAAAAGCAATCCCAAAAGCATTACTCGCACGTCTTGCTTTACAATTTGATTGTTTGGGCCCTCCTTCTTTGTGGTCGAAAACGGACAAGACACCTGCCCTCTCCAATCGTAGAAATATTTCGGCAAATTCCAGTGTGGTTAATAAATAATCAATAATAAAGTTTAGTAGTGTTTTAATAATGAATTCTGAACGATTCCCAATGATAATGTTCTGTAATTTGTATTTAATGTTCAGAGGTTTGTTTTATTCATAACCACCCTCTTAATAATACCATCACATTCTTCGAATCTAGTTTACTCCTTTATAAATAAATTATAACGACTACCACGTGTTGTAAAAATCAAATTTGACACATTAACAATCCAGACGCAATATTAATTAATCAATTTTCTTGTAATTAGGTTTTACAAGTACAGCACAAAGGTTGCTAATTGAAAAGTCGATGTTTTAAATTTAAATAGCATAGAACCGAACAAATTAAAAATGTACAACCGGAAACGTAGCATGCTGTGGACGCGATTAGCCATTTTTTCACGCTTGTTGGGCCATTTTTCAAAGGGAGTGTAGAGGGGTTTGAGTCTAACACCTGCTTACCTGGCTTGAAAGCTCCAAGGTCTTTGTGGTTTATCCACGGTATAATTCATTTAAATATTTTTTTTTTGATTGGATGTGGTTAATGCCAGTCAGGGTGTTAACTTTAATAATTTAGAATCGTATAACGACAGACGATTAATTATTCACTACGGGGGTCGCTGGACTACACATTATTTGATTTTTAGTGTACCTTACTTTAAAATGTTGTTTGAACGTTTGGGTATTTAATCAATCAGATTCATGCATAAGTCAGGAACGATACGGCTTCATAATTAAAAATGATAATTAACGACGTTCTCAAACGTGTTATTTAAAAATTCAAGCAAAGAAATGATACGTTTGGAAGATTCGAAAGAGAATGCATAAGAATTATTTACGTCTTTTTAAAATAAAAGCATCTGCTGGTGACGCGTTTTATGTTATTGAAATGACGATGACTATTGCTATTAATTAATAATATAAATTTTTATCGACATTTAGTAATTAATTTTGAACGCCCCTTTAACGTTATTACGTAATTTTCCGGATAAATGACAATTTATTAAAGCTGTGTTTACAGTCTGATTAAAATGTAATATGACATAATGATTGGACAAGTCATCTTCTTAATTAACAGGAATTACGTAACTTTGTAACTTTACCAGTTGTGTATTACCGACTAAATAAAATTATTTAGAAAGCAGATGTGCGTTTTGATTTTTTTAAAATTACCAATTGAGACAAAATTAAATTGAAACAGTTTTGATGTAATAAACTCTCTCAAATTTTTAGTAAGTATTTTATTTGCCAATTTGTAATAAGCGAAATATTAATTTCGGTCAATTTTACCACAATTTATGATTTATATTTAGTTGGCAAATAAAATAAAATATGTAAAATTTAAAAGGTCGTTAGTTGAGTAAATATTAACAATGATAAATAGTAAATTAAATTACATTTTTCTATTTTAAAAATAATGTTACAAATTGCGACGTTTCAAACTCCAGTTATTTTAAAGAGGCTCTAATAAGTGCTTTTTATTGTTTAATTTCATAATTTATTTTAATGCATCAAACAATAATTTGCAATGTCTAATAATCGCATGACTACAAATAACTCTCTCGAATTTCCTTCGGTTCACTTTATCACTATTTTCTATTAGATTCATTGACTCTTCGCTTCTCTAACTCTTTCTCGTCTTTGCCTTTATTATAACTACAAATATATGCACTTGTCCAAAAGTTCTCGAGGTCTTCTTCAACTCAGATATTTTCCCCTATTCCATTTACTCTTTTTGCAATTTTCGTAAAAATTAGGATAAAATTTTTAACATCAAATGCAACTGAAGCTGAGAAAGAATTTTTAGAAATCGATAAAAAAATAACTTTAAAACTTGCAGAGCTTAGAGTTTGTAATAAAACGTAAAAGGATGTTTAAAATAACAAGTAATGGTATTCTGTATATCATGAATTCACCCTACAGAAGAAACTCTGTTAAAAAACGGTTCTTGTATTTTACATAACAGGTGGTGTAAAAAGTATTGATGCGTTTTCTACTTTTTTGTTTGTTTTAAATCACAAAAGTAGTTGTGCCAAATTTTTATTATGTACATTTTTAATTTTTAGTCAAGTGGCTGTTTATGGGAAAGAAAATATTTGAGAAAAACCACTCCATCTTTGACCACAAATACCTTGTGAAGGCGGCACAATATCGATGTGGACTTTTAATATGTTTATTAAAACATTAAAATGAAACTATATGCATAAATCTTGCTTTTGAACCCAAGCACATTTTAGGCAAATAAAACCTAAAATAACTAGATTATATTACATTTTTTATTTTGTTTTTATTATTGTAATATAGTAACAGATTATTAGCAGAGGTACATCAGCTTTTTTAATTTTCTTTAAATTTTTGGTTTTAACTTTTTTCTTTATTGAGTTTATTCTTCATTAATTCCACAATAAAGCAATTTTTTTAATAAATAACCAGAGTTTAACTTTTCAAAGTCAACCTTTTAACCCTATTTCTAGAGAGAAATAAGCACAAGACTTAATAAAAAAAGTTAAAACTAAAAGCCTAAAAATTGCAAAAGCAGATAAATAGAACTGCATAGTAATATCAAATATTTTTTTAAATCTTGAACTTTATGTTACCCAACTTTTAAATTTAACTCTTTAGCTACTCAAATCTACTTTTCTGTTTTTCTCACCATGACAAAATTTAACACATTTAGATCTTTTCATATTTCTATGAATCCTTTCACTCCTAAACTTCATGAACTTTCTAAAATTTCTACAAATAATATTTTAATAAGACAAGTGGTTTGTCTTATTAACTCTTATGTTCAAAACTCACCTTGCTATAAATTAGCAAAGTGGTTAAACCAAGTAATTAGAATTTCGCTAAAATTTGACAATCAATTTGCTGTACCCTCTTTAGTTCTTACTAAAAAAATTAAAAAGTTAATAACATTTTAGGTTCATGCTTTAATTATTTTGACGTCACTAACTTATTTATATAAATCCTCTCTATTCTTCTATTTTTTTGTTAGTAAATCTTTCATATTTTAAAAAACCTTGCTTTTAGTTCTGAAGATAATATCTTTCGACTTGTTTCGTACAAAATAAATATTAAATTTCTCTTTTACATCATTTATTTAGGCGTCTACAAGTCATCTTATCGACATGTTGCAAAGCAATTTATGTCGATCAGACAAAACAAATGATTACAAAAAAAAAGTAATGACAATAGAAAAGTACAAAACTACAGATATAACCAACGCTTTATTTGCTGTTGTTTCATTTTTTGTCCGATCATTTTTTTTTCTGTTGATAATTTTAAAATCCTTCACATCTGCAAGATTATTCTTTAAATATTTTAGAATCTTTAGAAATTTTTAAATCCATCCACAAACTTGCAACAAACCTTAAATGAACAAGTGAATTTTAACTGTAATATTTATCTTTACTAGTTTAATCTTTAATTTAGTTAATTAAATGTTTGTTTATAATCTCGTCTCCCAACTTTCTATATTAGTATTTATAACTTTTTATATTATTTTTTAAGTCAGATATCAAATTGATGTCATAGTTATTTAACCAACAAGTTGGTTAATGGGAGCGATTAATAATCAAAAAGTTTTAACGCATAAGCGAAGCGAGTGCCTTTAATAAAGTAGAAATTATTAATCGCGAATTAACAAACAAGTTGATTACAAAATTTTTCTGTTAATTGTACCTTAGTTAATTAAATAAGAATATGCATAGTGCCATTACTGTACAAATAAAAAGTATATTTAGTTGCCTATATTTGAAATAATTTTATTAGACAGTTATAACAATTTAGCTTAGTTTGGGGTAAACGGTGGTACTTCACATTAAAATATTAAATTAATTTGATAATTTCACTTAACATCACCTTCGCTGCGTCTGTAATCACTAATCACTCTTGAAACTTTTATTTTTTATTTATTTGACAATTGTACGTGTGTTATTATTGTCATATATAATAACAATAACAGGTCTGGGTGCAATAGTGAAGTTCTTTGTTTGATTTGTTATCTTGATATCTGAAACAAATATTTTCTTATTATTTTGAAAAATTAACTTGTTTAATTTTTTTGGCGAATAATATTTAGCAAACCGCCTTAATTCTTACTTTAGTTCAATGTTATCTAGGTTTTTATCACCAATTGTTATATGATAATTGCTTCATTATTATTTAATTTCATATTTTTTAGCCATTCACAAAATTATTTATTATGAAAAAAATGTAGTATAAGAGTTCTTAAACCTAAATATATAAATTCCTTTAATAATTTTAAACGTTTTATTACCTAGAAATATTGTCAACCCGTTTATGAACATATTGCGCAACTTAATAAACATTAGTGAATGCATACCGTTATAATTAAATTAATTAATGACAAAATAGCTATTTAAGGGCCCTCAGCAAATAACGGAAATAGCATAATTTTGGACACACTAACCTTATTCAACCAAAAATAAAAATATTCAATCTGCTACAGATTTTCCTTGCCCTGATATCCAATATTTTTGAGTAAAGAGACAAAAGTAGAGCGGATTTTACATTTTGCGACATAATTGTCACACATGGCCGTAATTTAAATTTAAAGCCCTGTGAAAGCACCTCTTCACTATAAACTTAACTTAGTTTGCAGTAAATTTACATGATGGTAGTCTCTTCAGTTTTGTAACTACCTACATAAAATATATAACTTGTTGCTAAGGTTGAAGGTAAGGTTTTGGCATTCTTTTATCTTGTGATAAATGTGAATGATAATAGAAAAAGAAAAGTTTATAGGCCACAAACCGAATTAAATTTCAACGGTTTCTTCATTCATTACAATTTGTTATTGTCTAGGAGTTGTTCTGCACAGATTTATGACTACAGAGATAATTAAGCAAATGCAAAATATTGCATTTTCTCTTGCCCAAGTGTAGATGATTAGTTTTCGTATAGAAAGTTGTACAATCCATCGAAATTTATTCTATACAATTAAATGTTCCCTCGAAAGTTCTAGGAGAATTTATGTTTCAATTAACACTTGTCATAAGACAATCTACAACAACTGGGAAAATATTTTAATCGATACACTGAGTTCCGTTCATGAATTTTAAAACTGTGTGAGAATTTGCACCATGCTCGTAATCTAATAATCGATCACTAGTAGGGGTAGAATTAACGTGATTTAAATATTTCTTACATGAGGTAAGGGCGTTTTGCAATTCTTTGTTGAAAAAGATGAGTCGAATTTACTGAAATTGTAGTCGAACAATTGTAGAGATGTAATTTTTCTGTATTATCGTATATTGGTTATTGATTATAGAGTGGCTCCAGCTTTATGATTACATATAGGGGTAGTAACAAATGTATTATTATATCGTTGAAATAGTTTGAAAAGCACTGACAGTTAATAATTTGTGGTGGATGTAATACAAGTCGAGATAACCACAGCCCTCCGACCGAAATAACAAAGTTCGTGACCATCTATGGTTCCTCCAAATCATCTATTTATCAAATACAAAAGTCCTTTCTTCGTATAATTTCCTTCGGAGGGTTGGCACTCTTGTTTGTGAATTATAACCGGCCAATGATTTTCTTAAACCGATAACGAAAAATCATTACATCGTTTATTGTTCCTTGAAAATTTATGTCTGCGAGAATACGCAACAAAAGCTGGGGAATGACACAAAAAGGGCGCCGGTGGTTTTTAATGTGTTTCGTATGAACCCTCAGACCGAAACAGAATTTTTACAGTTGATCGGAAATTTGATCCTTGCAAAGAAAAATTATCTGCGGTCTGCCAAGCCTCAAGATGGTCGGTTTGGATCACGTGGTGTCAGAGTTTTCATTGAATTATCAGAAAATGAAAATAAGTTGCCAGTTGTAGCATAAACACCGAAGAAAATCGTCGGTAATCCGTTATGTAAACTGCAGTTTTATTATCCCGCCATAAAGTAATCCAAACACCTGGAAAAGCGTCGGAAATCACACTTCTACAAGGAACTCACAGCCAGAGCCGTCGGTGATTTATTTCCCATTCCCACAGAGAATTATCGCACCCCCTCGCTACGTTTTTCTGATGCAAACACCTTGCCTTTACCTGCTTTCAAACCATAAATGGGATGACACTTTCCAGGTGGGGCTTTGAAATCTTAATTTGTGTGACGGAAGGGCCGACCAAAACTCTTCCCAGAATTAACACCAAAGAAGGTTTATTGCACACCAAAAATACAAACCATAAAACACTAAAAAAACATCCAATAAAGTCGTTACAAATCACCGCTCGAACACGATTTCTTTGGCGTCTCGGAGGCTTCTATTAAATTTTTAAAAACTGATTTAGAGCCGGACTGGTCTTAAATGGCGCTGGATAATTAGCTACGTGCTGCTTGTTTTATTACTCACAATATTACAAGTTTTATTTGTAGAACATGCGACCTGGGAAATTGTTAGACTCCAAGAAAAATTATCCAATTATGATTCCGTGTGAAATTTGGTATTATCAAACATCACCACAGCTTCTTTAATCCCAAACATCGCAATAAATTTTATTTGCCACAATAAATGTCCCTACAACTCCCATAAATATTTATCCTAGTGCGATTAGGCCGTAAAAAATCGCATAAAAAACGTGCCCTCAGGTAGAGACAACACTGCTGGGTTTTAGGGCAGGTCAATTTTGACACACTCAAAACGTGTTTCTTTGTCACACATTTTAATTATCGAAAGCATGTTTCCTTTTCCTGTATTACCCGCCATTTACTTCGTTCCATTAAATAAATCGTAATCTTTATGAGCGCTCGAGTAAAATAGCAAACGTAATCGTAGGTAGAAAATTGGTTCATCGATTGGGAAAAAGGCAAATGCCTAGGTGTCGCAGAATTTTTCAAATCGATAGAAGAAAACGGGTTATTACTTTAAGGAGGTGTAATTATTAAGTTTCCAGATTGCAGGAAAATAATTATTACAACCCTCTGAATATTTCAAAGAATGCGGAATTGAGGATAACCAGCACAAATAATGTGTCTTCGTGACGTATTATCTATTATAATCGCGATAACAGACAGTTTCACTATCATTATGTTTTACCTTATTTATGAAAGTGTATGGAGACAATGATTGAAATTGACTATCCAATTACGATCGTTCAAAAACGTGATTCAATTGACTAAATTTTTTCTCGAAGGTTAGGAAGAAATTATTAATCTTGGATGATTGCCCAGAGCATAGCTAAATGTAAAATGTGACAAAGGTTTACTGTCACAAAGAGTAACATACTGCTAGTAGTTTATACATTACTTCCAAAATTACCTCCAAATAGGTCATTGTGTTTGACAAAAATTTTTAATTGCAGAAGTGTTGTTTTTTGAAAAAACTTTACCCCTATTTTAGTCGCATTTTTATTCTTTTGTAAGTTTTAATATTATTCCGATGTTTATAAAATTTTATATGTTGCAAACAGAATTTTATTTCCTCTCATTAGTTATTTACTTAGCTGTCCATGGCCGTGCCCTAATCCCTTTAATATCGGACTGTCCATTCAAGCCAGACACCTATTTGATTAAGAGTTCCTTGTTATCAGAAAGGGATCATAACCCCAAACACTCGTTTGAATTCGAAACAGTCAAATACGTATCTCTTGAATGATTGAAACCCTATGCGAGTCCCCCAATTCCGCCATCTGCCACATGAAGAATTAATAAGCACCTACCGCCCCTTGTAAAACAATAACCGGTATATAGGAAAATGGAGCCAACATGAACGATTGCAACAATAGCCAAACATCAGTTTCCATCAAGACTTGTTGTGTAGGACCGCGATTTGTATTTGCCGCAGTCTAGTCAATATCGCATTCCCGAGGGTGTAAAATGTATCCGATATGGGGTTAGACCCGGCCTCCACATAGTTGTAATGTATTTCCAATGGGGCGCTCGCACCCTTTATGAGAGTTTGTTGCAACCCTTTCTCGTGAAACGTACTGCAGGTGAACAATTTACCAAGTTTTAAGGCACGTTAATCATTTTGTTTATCCACGTTGGAATTTTAAGATTTTCAAAGATATAGAGTTCTGTGGCATTTTTTCGGGATGATTTTGAAGGCTCAATTTACAGGGGTCGATATCGAATTAAATCTATGAAAGGTGGCGACTGCTTTTGCCTCACCACCGTTCCTTTCAGAGATGGATTGACAATGGGGCTTTTTAAGCCCACAAACGTTCAATAATCTATCATAGGATTTGTGTTACTAGTTCCATTTTCGACGGGTATAAAAATTTTAATGGAACAACTTGTCATTTATTTAAAAAATTACAAATTGATTGAAAATTGCAACGAAGTAATTTATTTTAAAAGTGCATCGATCAATTGATAATAAAGGAGTGGCGGAATTATTGCGCTAGTAAAATAATAATTACACCGCTGAGACCTGAAACATTGCACCGTAAACCTTTTAACAATATTATTTTGGGACCTTATGTGCATAATTCTCAAGCAATAAAAGGAATGCCGTTGAATTGTTTTGTTATCTCTTATGTTAGATATTTAATTATCTACAATAAAAGCAAAATTTTAAACATAGTGATGAATAATGTTTCTTTATCTTCTAATCAGGTTAAAATAACACCATATTTCTACGATTACGAGCAAACACAAATATAATAAATAACACGTTCTCTAGCGTGTACCTACATTATATTGTACACATAATTTAGTATAAAGCCAGATAAATATTTACGATATTTACATTTTATTTTTGAATCACACCGCAAGCCGAGAAATCAATAGAAAAAAAATCATTAATAATTTTGAAATAAAATGCGAGTAGTGAATATTGTTTTTTATTCTATAAATATTGGGTTTACTAGATTTTAATACTTAATTTACCTAAAAATAAATATTTAATAATACATAGTTAAATACTTGTTTAACTACATATCAGCAAAATGTAAAACAATTTAAAACACTGATTATTTGAATACAATGACAAAATATGAAATATACTGTGTAACTAAAATAATTTCTTTTCTGGAAAGCGGAAGACCACATATAAGCGAAATCACATAAAAGAGAAACAAAGCTATAGTGGTAAAATGTAGAAGCGAAAGCAAGCAACGTAAAGAACAACCAGAATTTTAGTGCAAATATTGTTTTGACTTCTTAAGATTTTTACAGCTCAACTGTTATTTCTGATTTTGATAATTAAAATTTTGAATGTTTAGTTTCAAAAAAATGTAAGGCTTTTATCTATCCACTCTAAACTCAAATCAAAAATACACAATAAAGGCGATTCAGCAGGCGGCAGGAATCAAAGGCTCGCAAAAACTCACGAAAACTAAAAATCAAAATAGAAATCAAGAGTAGACTCAGCCGGCTAACAGCACTTTCCGTCAATGCAACGCTGAAGATTTAGGTTACAACTAGAGTTGCCGACTTTTTGATATCGTGAGGGTGAGGCGGAGTCGAAGAGGATTGAATTTGCGTTTTTTTACCATCTTACTATAGTCTTTAGAACTTTTCTCATGTGTAAGCTCTTAGACTTTTTTACATCTGGCTTTTTAAGTAACAATTTAGAAGCCGAAAGCGATAATTATTCCAGAAACAAATGTTTCTACATTGTTTATTGTAAACAAATAAAAACTGTTACCTTTTGTTCCTAAATTTTACTAAAAATTATTGTAAATTGTCTCTTCCAACCTCAGATTTTTTTCAATATCTTGCTCGAGGGACCATCAATTTTTGACACAATTTTTATATTATAATTGAAAAAATATAAAAATATAATGTCCCAAAATTTTATGCTTTATGTTTGGTATTTCCGTTTATTTGTTTAAAGAAACAAAAGCAAAAATATAACTCTAAAAAAAAGTGTCATAAATAGGACTATTACAATATGGTTTTGTACTTGTTTATTATTATTTTTTTTAATACTTAGGCTTAGAATCTATAGTTTTTTTTAGAATTGTTTAAACTACGTTTTTAAAATTTAACTTTGTTTTTATTCTTGTACAACATACATAAATATGTATTATCTTCTAAGTTTCTTTTGTCAATTCCAATAAAATAGGTCATCTTTTCTATAATTTTTTATAGAATCTACTTTCTCAAATTCTTCTAGAATCTATTTCTGTTCTTCTTTTTGCACTAGTCGTAATTCTCCTTATTGTTTTTCTCTCTCTTCCATTAAATACACTATTTACGTAGGTTTCATAACTCAAGTCCAGATAGAACTTTTGTTTCTTTATACGTACTTAAAATTTATTTTAGTAACTTAAAAGGACGTCTAGACAATTAATTTATTTTTGAAATCAACCAATTACAAATAGGTATGTCAATTTTCCAACGCTTGCAAGTACATCTTAAAGACCAAAAAACAGTTTATAAAATTAAAAGACTCTCCCTTGAAATGGAGGACGGTTGGCAACCCTTGTTACAACCCTAGAGAAGTATTAAGAGGGGGCTACAGCCTAGATAAAAAAGGAGTAGTGCAATGCAAAAAAGTTGTATTTGAGATTCTAGCCTCGGTAAAAAACTGAATCTAGATTACGGCCAGGTAAAATTATAATAATTTATATTTGTATTAGGTAGTAAAAAACGTGAGCTAATGTTTTACGTTTTGTGTAAAAAAACCGCGTAGTTTCAACAACCTCTTAGTCAGACATCAAATTTGTTCATTTCTCACGATTAGTTTAAACAAAATGGTGTATCGCCTTACTTCGTTCTCCTATATTTTGATCCTTTATTTTTTTCAAAAAATCTTAATTTGGAGATAGATTTTTCTTTAAATTAGTTATAGAAATAAATTAAACCCTTCCGAAACATCTCTGTTTTATACCTATATTTTCCATTAAAATTGTTTATCCTTTTTGAGCAATTATAAAACACGGTGCTAATCATAAATGATGTATTATAAGCTGTCACTCTGATGTCATAGGTGCGATTTGTATTACCTGCAAATCAAATTATTGCCTCATTGTGAAAATTGCTAATAAGTTAAAAACAAATTTTTAATCGTTAGCATAATAAAAATGTAGGTCAAACAAATAGCACTCATAATTACATAAGATCGCTTCTCAACTAACCATAAAGCAAGCTATATTGAGCTTAAAAATACATTCTTAAAGAACACCTGCACTTGTAAACGCCTCATTATATGTTTTGTTCTATTTTTAATACTCATACCTTAGTAACATTTCTCTAAGCACAGTGGAGGCCAGAGAAAACTTTGACATAACATTTTGACTTTGGGATTTTGCTACTAACTGCGGTATTTACTACTTATTTTACTAATAAAAAGAACTTTAATAAAAGATTTCTTTATATATTGCATTGCAAGTTTGTTTTTGAGAACGTTTCCAAATTTAGTATCTCACTTTTCTGTGACCACTGACCACCACTGTACAACAATCTGATGTAACAACAAAAATAAACAATTCAATCGATACTCGACATTTGATATTTTGCATTATTCATGAGCGGCGATTAGATACGGACTTCAGAAGAGCAAAAGAAAAATTCTCGTGCTTTATGGTCCACCTACAGTATACGGTAATTAGGACGTTATGCAAGTGAATCAATTTGAAACGACTGGAGATGATGGGCTTATTCGTGTCAATATGTGTGGCCTTTACACTTTTAATTATGAATCACTGATAGAAAGAAAATAGATGGTGCTGTGAAGCCAAGAAGTATTGCTAACCATATCGGAATGCCATACTTCTATTTTCTTAAAATAAACATCTTGTATATTGAGCCAAAATGCATTTTATTCCAAATTAAAAAATCACAGAGAAGGGCCAAACTCTGGACCCCGGAATGCTTGTATTTTCGTCCCCCGGCCCCCGGCCTCCTATTTCTAATTTCGTCATACTTTTGTCAATTTTTTCCGCATACATTGTGATGGATGTGGGTCCTTAAAACCCGTCCAGATTCCGATCTAACATCGTCCGGTTTGGAAATTGCACCCCTAAACTTGAACCATTGAATGGAACGAGGGTAGTTCCCCTCCCTGGAGTAGTTCAGGCCTTCGCCGTGGTGGCGTTCAAATCCAGTCCCACGTTTCTCGCGAGTTGCGAGTTCGCTCAAGCCTTCAGTTCGTCGAAAGCGCTCGTCTAGTTCATTTGTGTTGGTGTAGAGACGCGCTTCCTCGTCTTTTTACACTATGTAAAAATGATTTAACGGTCGCGAAGTTTTGAGTTTTTTTCCTGCTTTGGTTCAGTGTCTAATTTTCAACCCTTATGGATATTACCGGATTGCTCTCGCGAAAATACGAGGAAAATAGCAACGTAAGTGGATTTTTGACCTAGCCTTTCGGCTCGCTTCAAAGACACGTCTCTCCTGCTTTTCCGGATTCCTCATATTTGCAATTTCCGCCGGATTTCGATACTCTCATTAAAATGCATCTACTCAACTACTCCAATTTGCACTCACGACCGGAAAGAACTCTTCTGTTTTTGCTCCAAAGAACTCGACCATAAAAAAGCAACTCTATTAAACCCACTGGAAATCTATCCATTGATACCAGAACTGGTTTACAGACCCACTACATCTTTATCAGAACACAACGTTTCATTATGGATTGTACACGTTGTATACAACGTTTTTTCACCCTGATATTATCTACTATTTATTTTGCCTTGATAAATTGATACTGATACTGATCTGGAAAAGATTGATAAGACCAAATTTGCTCCAACTCGGTTTAATTACTAATCTGCAATTACTAAAGGTATCTATTTAATCATGAAAAGTGGCAACTATTCGGGTCGGGGATTAAATGACCAGGGATTACAAAGAGTATTGTTAAATAAATTGCAGGTCATTCCAAAGTGCTCATTTAATGTGGAAAGACAATTTTAATTTTCACTCAAACTTTCATGACTAACATTGATCAACGATTTGTTGGAGTATTCAATCTCATTTCTTTTTAGTTTCGGAAGCTGAAATTACATGTCATCACATTGCTTCCAAACATTTCATGTTATATTCAAACATTAATATCCTTTCACTTTTCACTACTTTTGAATAAATAAATAAACAGTATCGAGCTGCAATAACAGCCTATAGGTGTCTAGGAGAAAATTACCTAAATAAATAACGATGTACTCAATAAATATAAATTGTCTGCATTCAGAACTGGACATGCATATTCTATAACTACCTGCTGTTTTTCTTTTCCCAATAACATTCAGAATTATTTTACAAGAAAATAAATATTTTATTCTTCGTTTGGTAAAGGTCAAAAAGGTGGGTTTAGCACCTGTAAATATTAACAAACATTATATAAAATTGTTTGTCGATTAAACGAACAATTCGGTATTTTGTGCAATGAGAATCATGTTTATCAAATGATGTCATTCTTCACCTGCTTTGTTTTGAAACGGTTAGAATTTTAATCGTTATTTACCAAATGTTATAGATCATTTCGCTAAAAATAGATTAGAAGAAGGCAACACACCTTGCAAACCAACTTGGAAACATCGGGTTAACAGGCCTTGGACTTCACTGTTGTTTTATGATAATCACTTACGTTTTATTTGCTTGGATGTTGTTTCTATTAATCTATAATTGATTTGTTTTGTTCATTACACTTTGTTTGGCCTTAATTGAATTAAATTCCAAAATAACTGATAACATGTTATGACACGTGACACTAAAAAATCTGTTATGTTACATCAAACTTCCTCTCTTTTATTTATTGGGCACCAAAATCCAGGTACTGTTATTGCAAGTCATTGTTTTCGGAATTGCCATTTGGTAATTGCTCATAATCGATAAAGGGTGTAAACATCTGCTCCCTCATAAACCCGGCTGTAAATTTTTAACTGGTATATCATCACCTGAAAGGAACGTTTGTTGATAAACCTTATCGCCCGTCGACCTCAATAGCTACTAAATATTTGTTGGTACAGTTATAGCACTTTTCAAGACTCCCCCTTCATATTAAATATGATAAAACCCGGCTTTATATTATAAACGTGACTCTTAATACGCACTAAGAAGAAAAGAAATTACATCGTGACTCCCAGAGATGCATTCTCCATGCTTTCAACAGTCGCCATGTGTATGTGGAAGAAAACATGTCTGGCAGCTTTGTTTGCAGCCTGATTGTTAAGATTTAACGATAATTCACTAGAAAAGCAACACCTTTCCTGTTCGCTTGCACAAGTTTTGTTTGGTAGATTTTTGCAATTACCAACGCAACAAATATCTAGGTCGAGCATGCATATCTGCGATTTCCAACGTTTGAGACAAGGAATTAGGTAATAACAGAATTTTTAATCGCTTCCGTGGAAATGATCGCAGTTTCCTTTAATGACTCCGGTTTTAACCTTCACCAGTGATAAAGACGTGTTAATGGTTTCTATAAATATTTTCAACGGTTAATGGAAATTTCTTCAAGCACATGAGAGGAATAAATTTAAACGATTTGAACGCAGATGCGAAATTAGTGCTTGTTTTAATTTTTTTTTCTAAAACATCCTGTCTTTAAGTAAACGTTAATTACCTTCACACATTGCTGGTAATTTATCTTCTTTTATAAATCATTTTTCAAGTCAAGAAAATTTGAAGAGCAGCCACGAACCTTCCAATTTAATTATCGATTCAACTAAATCCTGTCTAAAATACAAAGCAGCCAATAACAGAACGTTGTCTAACAATATTCTAAACACGCCAGGCCCTATTAAATTGCAGAGATGGTTGAAACTTGTAAATTTTAACATTAGACTATAACAAAATTATTACACTCGTTGCCATAAACATGCCTACAACCATTAAAACGCAAATAATAAAATAAAATTATTGTCACGTTCTTGTACTGCTCGAGAGAGTTAAATTGGTCACTTCATCCAACCCAAGAGATGTGTGTATGATATGCAAATATTATTTTATCGTGATGAATAAAATCGACTTGTTTGAAATGTTTATGACAGAAAGCAACAGTTTTGCTGAGGAAGGAAGGGTCGCTGTCAACACAATATCACTCACTTGTATTAATTTCAGTTGCACTCTTGCAAGATGTTCCAAATTGATTGGGTCAGATAACAAGGCCGTAACCTGTAATCACTTTAATGTCGGGAATTAACGAACTTTCTCCTGTTCTTTAAAGTAACATCGCGTGTGCTTCAACTTACGATAAACTTTCAAAGATGTAATCCTTACCACATGAAACAATTCAGTTGAAGTCTCCGACTGGTACTCTTTTCTGTACAGGAAACATGGCGCATTATTAATTGATTACAATTTATAACGGAGCAAAACTCGTCCGGCCTTTTATTAAGTTTTAATAATAGGCGGCAGAAATCGAGCAACGAAGAGAGTGAAAGCTCGTCCATCATTCGAGGGTAATTAGCTCCAGCCAAATATCGAAGCCGATTTATTGGTCAGTAATCTAATAATAACGTCAAGACGCGACCTCCTCGGACTTTTCCTGCTAACCAGTCTTGCTATAATCGAGTGTAAATGCTTTTATTCCCACACGAAATTGCGGTTCTCGATAACAACCACTTCTCGGATTATCCTTTTAATTTATAAAACCGACACTATAACAATTTAGATTGTTTTAATTCGAGAATCACGTCGGAGAAATAAGATTTGTCTGCATGACAATGTCCGGCTGATGGGCTTAGGCCAGGCGCGTTTTTATATTTTCAAGTTTGCTCTAAAATGTAAATACTACTATCTTTAGAATTATTTTAAAAGAAAAGGAGATGCTATAATAACCTAACCTACAAGTTTTGAAAGTTCAAGTGTGAAATTTGTTAGTATTGTTCGTTGTGATTATCTTCAAGATCCAAATCTTTGTCAGTTGCAAATTAAAACCAGTCATTCGTTTTTGTCAAGACTTCCAGGTGATTTTTGTCTAAATAAGCTTAAGACCGTTCAAGAAATTTTGCAACAAGTTTTTCTAAAGAATTGGATTTTATACAATATATATTTTGAGTCTGCTTTTTATTTGATTTTAATTATATTTCCTGCGGACTTGTTAACTTGTCGAAATTCAAGCCTCGAATAATGCCCAAATTTGCCTGTTCTCAGTGAGTTTTTAAACGTATGTGGCGTGAATGGTTGAGTCTGTTGCCAATCTTGCTTGAATATAAAATGAATAATACAGGCATCTCGCAAAATTTTTAATTTGCATTTTAGTACATTAAACTAATATTCAAAGATGGAATAAAGAGAAATGTAATTGTTTTTCTTAATTGAAAATTGAAATAAAGTTTCTTAAATTTTTTATAACGTCAGTGTTACAACTACGCCCAGCTGCTAACCTACTTCTAACCTCTAACTGAGCAATGGGTTGCGTACATTTCCCACCACACCACGTTAGACACACACCTCCACATTGCAACCAATCTAAGGTATTACGCTTGCTGTCGTCAGTTGACCTCCCTTTAGGAAAAATTATTAATTTTTGTCGTTAATATTAAGAATAAAGCAAAGTAAAAAAATAAGTGTAGGCTTTGTCATTCATTTGTTTCATAAAATGCAATAAAAATATTTTTTTGAGATAGGAAATTCACGTTGTATCAATGAAGGATGATTTTGGGTTTAAGTAAAAACGACTCTTAAATTTCACAAATAATCTAAAAAAAGAACAGGCACTATTTTGCATTGCACTCAGCACTTTCTTTAGTTATTTTTCTTGCTAGATTAGAAAGACCTGTAGTGACAACGTAAATTTGAGTTTCTAAAGTTTAGTGCTACACTAATATAAAATTGACTAGAGCAACTACTATCTTTAAATAATTTGAACAAGCTACAACAAATCGCTATTCCGAAACCGCTTGGTTCTCTGTTTGCGATTAGCAAAGTTTCTAAAATGTTTTTGTAAAAGTTGAGAATATCGGACCCCAGTAGCAAAAAGATGTAACATACTTTCGAGTTCTTGTCTATAATTAAACTTCCAACTTTCGTCTGTAATATATTGATAACTAAGTCATCATTATTAGAAGGAAAATGAGGTGGTTAATAGCGTCAGCCCGAGTTTTATAAGGATATGAATTCTACAGCTACATAAAATCCTGGCAGTCTTGAAGGATGTGCAGACGTTAAAATCGGGAATTGCTGAAATCGGCAAAAGTTTGGCCTTATAGCGTGTAAGTAAGTGACAAGCTTATGTGCCACATTCTCCTTCCAGTCCTCCCTGGTTCTGTACTGCGTGAGATAATCTTGTCTTTACGCAACCAGATAATTTACAAAGTTAATTTTTGATGAGAGCAACGAGAAACCTTATTAGTAGTTATAGATAACTTATAATTTGAACAGGCCAGGTCTTGCCTCAGTTGTTATAGAACAAAAAATGTCACTATAGTAATGCACCCAGCAGACTTATGGGGGCCCGCTGGACTTTGGGCCTATCGCGTTGTTATTGCCGTTAAATATTCTCTTGAACTCTTGGCTAGACATCGGTAATAAGTAATAAATTCCTCATAAATCTTCATGTAGTTGGGTACTTTTCTCATTACTCACCAAGAAATTCAAGTTAGATTAAACAATGACTCCCCGACATTGCTTTTACCAGTCATAACAATCCATCAAGATTTCATTAAAACGAAGAAACACGAAACTATTGTGTTTTACAACGTTGTCCAGGCACGATGCATACCGAAACGTCAAGTGTCTTATTTGGCTGCGAAGAGCAATTTACTGGTAAGACGATTATAACGTGAATCATGTCATCTTATCTTTTAAAAGCGGTTCGGTTTGAGATTTATCTTGAGACGTATTTATTTCACGCGATAACATCAGACGTAATTAATTTCTTCTGGATTGGTTGATTTTTTTTAGTGAGACAATCAGATGCACGCTCCCGGAATCTAGATGATAAAACTAATCAAAGTTGGGTAACAAGTTTGCCAAGTTAAACGTCATTTCGAGTTTGTATGATTCAAATCGAATAACGTCGTGTCATCCAAAGCTCTGAATTTATTTGTTGAAATAAAACCCTTGGAACACACCTTGAATATTGTCTTGGATTTTTCCAGACGGCAATTAAGTGTTTTCAGTGTTAAAGAGCATGGTGGAATAGATAAAGAGGCAAAACCGTCACGAAGAAGGCGTTCCAAAGACCATAAAGCATCATTAATAGTTGGCAAAAGAAAAATAAATCATGCCGAACTCGAGGCAATGATTATTATTGAACGGGGAAGACAAACAATGGACAATAATAAATTTTCGACTAAGTGAAATGCGGATAAAATACGAGAACATTTGCTCCTGATGAGAACGTCTTCAGTCAAAGTCCAATTATGTTGACCGCTTTTACCCTTTTCGGAACAGAAGTAGATGGATTGCGCTTGGTAATTTTATACTCATTAGCAGCAAAGGAAGCTCGGAAAACACAAGATATGTGCCAACGACGAGTTAATAATTTCACAAGCGTTTCATTTCAGGATCACTGCTCGAACGCCAACGCTAAACTTGATGGCTGTTTGTTTTTTCAACAAGTTTCTTAATTAGAAACGAAAAACTTATTTAGAGTAATGCTGACCTTTTTCACACAGTAAATAACATTTAAATGTTTTCCTCTACAAGGTTAGTGTCCTCAGATACCTGGAGATTAGTTAGTTGTTGATTCCAATTAGTTCATTAGTGTGAAGCTGGATTATGATAATTGCCTACTAATTCGTGGAAAAATCGTTAATTAATAACATTCATAGTTGGTGTAGAGTTTTTAAACAGATAATCGTCTTTTAATGGGTTTATGTTTGTGAAGTTTCAACAAGAAAAGTTGCGTTATTAAATCTTAAACGTTATTTTAGCGTTTGTAGCTATTAGACAACAGATCCCGTCATAAATTATTTTTGAGTACCTTTATTGATAGCTTAATTTAAATTTTAGGATTACGTACGCCTTCCAGCCCACACACGTCTTAGTTGGTTATGTATTCAATAATTATAAAGTTTTTGTGTAATTCTCAATTTTCGCTTAATCGACCATTATCCAACCTTTTCCCTTAGCTTCCCCATACGCCGTAATTACAGTCATCAGCCTCGATTTGAGGTAGTTATCGAAGCGATGCAAATACAGCGTAAAAAAGAACCTGAATATAAATCACGCTTTAGCAAGGAGCATTTGAAAATTTCAAGAATCTCTAGATAATGAGCAGGTGGCCGTTTAAATAATTTAATAGGATACGTACACGCTAATTATAAAGGAAATTCATGGTGGTACAATGCTCGATAAAAATTTAATTTGTTAAGTGGCAATCGAGGTCCGGTCCGCCCATGTCTTGCCTCACCTTAGCTGGGTCAGATTATGAATTAATTTTTATTACAAACTAACCCACAATTCGACTGATTTACGCTCGAAAATGCACAATCACCGCGCCATAAATTTCCTCCCACGCTAGCCAATTAGTTTTTCCCCTAAATCCAAATTGACAAAGTAATTAATTCGCGGCTTTACAAGGAAAAATTCGTGTTTTGCACGAGTCGGAAGAGGAATTTCGGGTAATTCGATAACGATCATTGCAGGAGATTGTAACACAAGCTTGGGAGTAGTTTCCAACATGCGGACATCGATCAAGCGTATGCCACTTTCAATCTCCCCCAAGCTTACAAGCTCTTACTCCCCCACGGCCAACTTAGAAAAGCCGTATCTTATCGCGTCATTCGCCCAGTAATACACCATGACTAAAATATGATTAATATGTATTTTATACCCCTCTATTTTCACTGGAGATACCATCGACGCCGCACGCCCAGAGGCACAACGGCAATTTTACTGCCCACGCCAGGGATGTTCCTAGTCGCACCTAATTCGTTAATTTCTTCATTAAAAACACCCCTTAGCAATTTCTTTTTGTGGTTGTTTCTTCGAAGGAAAGTATCTAAGTGCTAGTGCAAATATTATTTTTTCAAAGGAAAACTCAAGTTAGCGTCGAGTTACCAAATAAAAAGTTAAAGGTCCTTCGTTAGAACAACAGAATGGAGTGGGTGATGACAAAGCCATGTCAATATTGATCTATCGTTTAACACGAGCCAAGATCAGGCTAGAAAGCCAAGATTTTTGACCTCGCGGGAATTATACAATTAGGTGTTGAGGCACGTTTCACATTTCACGATACAACTCAATTTTCGAACTCCGATATGCAACAAGCAATTCATAATCTTTTTAATAAATCTTCTCAGATACCTTCACTTTAAGTATACACTTGTGTTATGCATGACCGCTTTACGTGTGTTACTCAGCCACGTGATTTATCTTCCCCCAAAGGCCAGGAAAAACTTCAACTTATCGTGATGGCTTTAATGCAGCGTTTTCGTGCACCTTACCGGGTTGCCTCCATTATTGTTCATGTGGGTTGCTTTGAAACCGTCTCAGGTGAAAAGAAAACTTTAAAAAGTTTACGAAAATTTTGACTCAAGAGACTTTTTAATCCTAATTGAGCCGGCTAAAGCTGAGCTTTCCCAGAAATCTCATGGTATTAAAAATTAATCTCTTGTATGAAGCAGTACTTTCGGCCACTGACCTGTGACTCCAACCACTTGGTAATCAGTTGCATACTTATTTAAAATTTCGTAGAGCTTTCATAGTGTCAACTTAGATAACATTTTGCGAGAATATCACACACACCGTCTGGATTTTTTAAATGTTAGACCACAAATAAGTGAATCATCATGCGGATAAGCGGTGTTTGCATTAGAACAGGAAATAACGCCTTGCATGAGTCTTATAAGTTGCAGTATGCAATCTCTCGATCTAAACTTCTTGCTTCTTGTTGCAGATGAGTTTCCACCGCCTGAGGTCATCAGCGATGCGGAGCATAAACTTGGATAAAATGGTGAGTGTACATCACAAATTATCCTCGGTTTAAAAAATGCTCTGAGATTATTAAGTGTTTCCTGCGATGAATTACGCTGAAATTTCCTTGATAGTTTAATTACAGCATAATATATCAAGCAATGAGTTCTTCCTTGGAACTTCTTGCGTTCGTTTCAACACTGACCGTTGTGTAATAAAACCACGCAGGTGACTATAGCCATCTAGGCATAGAACTCCTACCAGAAGGCCAAATCTTGCCCACACCGTGACCTCCAAATACATATTTTGAATTGGCGTTGATTTTCTACTTCCTAGAGCAAGTCTTTCTTCCGACCGGTGATTCATGGTAACTGTTGCAAGTTCAAGGGACTCAGTGAGAGTGAAACGGTCGGATTCTTCTTGGCGCGGAATGCGCATTTTAATCAATATCTGCGGTCAATTTTTGTTTTTGTGGCCTAATGTATATTCATAAACGAAGTACAAGTGCAATAATACGGAAAGCTTAGACAAACTCGGCATCCCTTTTCGATTGTGGAGGGAATGAGCCAATTTGAATAAGAACAATAGATTCATTGTGGCACGTCGTGACGGGAATACTGTACGCGACATTTATTGGATAAACCGACATAAGTTAAGTTCACAGAGCCGTTGTTTAGCATTTGCATGACCTGTCTTTTTGCGAAAACGGTGTGCCACCTTTAAAAATCCAAAGTTCACGCAGGACCAGTCGGCCCGGAACGAATTATGTTATTCTGCCTTGGCAAGCGGCAACGCGCTTTTATCATTCCAATAAGTTTTATTTCCACTTCAAAATTTTGCTAATTTGTTCCGAATTCTGCTCGAGATCACAACCCCGAGGAGCCCCAGGCCGTATCCGGAACCGAAACTGGATAAATATTTTCGTGTTATGTTTTCTCAAAAGGAAAATCACAATAAAAAATACCAAATTAAATCACTCTCGACTTTTACAACCGAGTCGTAAAAATTAAACCTGAATTAAAGCTGACAAGGTGATATGAAACACCCAACACTTTGATAGTTACCGGAACTATTCACGAGACGGTAATAGTTTTAAAAGCTCATTCATAATTAGATTTTCTGGGAGCTTATAACTCGCTATAATTCAATTCAGTCAGTTAACGTAAATCGTTGATCGTTGAATTGAAAATCTTCAGTTATCAGTGCTAACATTGCGATTCAGTATGAACAACTTATTTATCTTTTCTCTCGTCTCCTCTGTTGTAAGGAGAAAAGGTCATTGATACGAGATTCTTGCAAATTGTTTTGTCAAGAAATTCGCTTACGATGACTTCCGAACTTTGTCTTTCTGAACAAGAATTTTGCTTTCTACTACGGAGCAAATTCTTCAGATTCGGACTTGCAATTTAGGATTTAAAGCAAAATAACAATAATAATCTCAACCATTTCAAACAGTGAACCTTAGTTACGGTAATGGTTAGAATTCTAATCTGGGCTCGAAGAGTATTTTTAATCTTGCATAAGTTGCCATAAGAGTCTCTAGACGTTCTACGTTCTACCTCCTGGCGGTACATCTAAATTTTAATACTTATCAGGCAGATCTTTTTATGGTACCAGATTTTTTTTTGTTTGTTAAGCATTGGACTTGTTAAGACAGTGAAACATTGAACCATTTATTTATTTTTCCACTATTATGCAAAGTTCAATTTTGGATCATCAGTTTTGTTTTGGATAATCCAATTCCAGATATTCGGGCGTATACCTTATTCTAAAAAATATGATTTGGGCGTATTAAAGCGAAGAATTTTCTAGTTTTATTAAGAGTATAATATAATCTAAAAAAATTAAACAAAAAATATGAACAACGACACAAAGCGACTTTGTAAGTAGATGGATTGTATATCAAAGATATACAATAGGGTGGGCCAAAAAAATCGAATATTTTTTTTAACTTCCGACACTGAAAATTTGGTACCTATGCATTTTTAAAAAATGCTTTTTAAAGATGAGCTCTTAATTTTAATAGGAAGGACTCCCTCATCTCAGTTTTCTAAATTTTTCTTTAGTTTTATTTGGCAAAATCTATATCTCGTCACTACTTGGTCGTAGGAAAAATTTTTATCTACATTTTTTGTATAAAATTAAACGCTCTAAAAGGGTATCTTATAATTTTTTTATAGCTATTAGTGTTAAGAAGATATCAGAGGTCAAACTTTGAAAAATTTTACAAAAAATTTACTCTAACCACTTAGAAGATATTCGCATTTTAAAAACCAAAATTTAAGACTAAATCCTCATTTTTTTTAAATGGTTAGAGTACTCGATTAACCACAAAAAAATTTTTGTAGAGCGTTTAATTTCCTACAAAATTATATGTTGGGCGTTTTCTAATATTTATTTATCTACGAGTTATAAAATATAGAAGTAAAAAAGAAATTTTTGTTAGATTATTCAAACTTTGACCACTGATATCTTATAAACGCCAATAGCTATAAAAAATTGTAAAATACCTTTTTATAGTGTTAAATTTTATAGAAAAAATGTAAATAAAATTTTTCTGTACGATCACTTAGTGACGAGATATGGATTTTGCCAAATAGAACTAAAGAAAAAGTAGAAAACTGAGATGAGGGAATCCTTTCTATTAAAATTAAGACCTTACTTTAAAAAGCATTTTTTATAGGTAGGTGCCTAGAAACCAATTTTTCAGTGTCGAAAGTTAAAAAAAAAGTATTCTATTTTTTTGGCCCACCCTAATATACAAATTAATTGTTTTACAATTCAGTTACTCTAGAAATTTTTTTTATGATCAGTCGTTACAAGTCGATCAATATAAAAACTGTCTGGCCAGTTACTCTAGAAATTTTTTTTATGATCAGTCGTTACAAGTCGATCAATATAAAAACTGTCTGGCACCTGGTTAGACTTGAAAATCGTATAATGGGGTCTTTAGTTTTGACACAGTTGTAAAAATTGGGTTAGTATTTGGTAGCGCTACAAATTGGGGTAAATTGTTGCAGTTAAAACCAGTCGTTTAGCCGTTTTCGTGTGTTTTAATTTGCGCTTTAGTGTTTCAATTAGAGCCGGCTTACATCGGATTGTGAGCAGTTTTGGAAAAAAATTCTTTGTTAATTGGCGTCGCGACGCCGGTTGCATTGTAAACGTCCTATTCTGTTTACACATTCTGCTCGCCGAGATTACCGCTAAAATATGGAGTCATTTCCTAGGTCTTGTAACACGCAGCTCTTTTTGTTATTTATCTCGTGGATACATTTTGAGGTATCTATGGATCGACTGCTGCTTACCAACGGGTATGGGATGTCAATAAAGTTAGCAGAACACTTTTAGCAGAACATATATTTCTTTGCAGGAAAATTTAAAGCTAATTAAGAGCTAATTAAATGCTCTAATTAAAAATGTTGTGCTCGTATTTTTTTAAAAGAAACCACATGTTCTGCTAGCTTAATAAAAAGTTAGCAGAGCAACAATAAAATATGACATAAAAAGTAAATATAATAATGGAAATATCTCAAGCTAATTACGAGCTAATTAAATGCTACAATTAAAAATTTAATGATTGCTTATTTAAAAAAAAAACACATGTTCTGCTGGCTTAATGAAAAGTTAGCAGAACAACAACAAAATATCACATCAAACATAAAGATTATAATAAAAATATTACAAGCTAATTACAAGCCAATTAAATGCTATAATTAATAATCTAATGTTTGCCTTTAAAAAATATGTGTTCTGCTAGCTTAACAAAAAGTTAGCAGAACAACAATAAAATATAATATAAAACGTAAATATAATATTGGAAATATTTAAAGCTTATTACGAGCTAATTAATCGTACTTTAGTTAATTAAAAAAATACTTAAAAAATTATCCAAAGTGTCATCTATCAGTCACCGCACAAATATTTAAAAATGTGTATGTTTAGGTGTCTATCTTTCAAATAATTTTCGGCAGTATTTTAACATTTTAGCTTAATTTAGGAAAAAACGGTGGTATTTCACATTAAAATGTTAAATTAATTTGATAATTTTACTTTGTTTCACTTTCCTTGCGTCTTATAATCACTCCTAAAAACATTTTTATTTATTTGACAATTGTGCGCAGGCGCGAACTCCTTTTTTCCCAAAGACTGACCCTTTTTTCACAACGATTTTTCAACATAATTAGACCGTAATTAACTTAAAATATTTTTCTTATGATATTTACGTTTAATGTGATACTTTAATGTTGGTCTGCTAACTTTTTGTTAAGCTAGCAGAACATGTTTTTTTAAAAAAATCAAACATAATTTTTTCAATTACAGCATTTAATTAGCTCGTATTTAGCATGTAATATTTTTATATCATTTTGATGTTTGGTGTGATATTTTATTGTTGTTCTGCTAACTTTTGATTAAGCCAGCAAAACATGTTTTTTTTTTAAGTACATAGGAGCACAAAATTTTTAATAATAGCATTTAATTAGCTCGTAATTAGCTTGTAATATTTTTATTATAATCTTTATGTTTGATGTGATATTTTGTTGTTGTTCTGCTAAGTTTTCATTAAGCCAGCAGAACATGTGTTTTTTTTTTAAATTAGCGAGCATTAAATTTTTAATTATAGCATTTAATTAGCTCGTAATAAGCTTAAAATATTTCCATTATTATATTTACGTTTTATGTCATATTTTATTGTTGCTCTGCTAACTTTTTATTAAGCTAGCAGAACATGTTGTTTTTTAAAAAAAAATACGAGCACAAAATTTTTAATTAGAGCATTTAATTAGCTCTTAATTAGCTTTAAATTTTTCTGCGAAGAAATATATGTTCTGCTAAAAGTGTTCTGCTAACTTTATTGACATGGGTATGGGTGGATTCGTAACTGCAAATGGGAGTGTACAGAAACTATAAATAAAATAAACGACTCGAATAAATCGATTTGCTCTCGACATTTGGCATAAACGGCGAGGATTTATAACGCATCTTATCGACGTTTTTGAAGATTAGGTAAATATAGATTGATGGCGGAGGATTTTGGTAAATAAACGAAATTGTCGCTTTGGCACATTCCAAAGAAGCTATAATCACGATTATGCGGGTAATTTAGCCGAGTAATGAGCTTTTAAGTAGGCAATACATTTTTTTATTAGATCAACTAAGCGAACATTACGGTATCAGAGGGAGGGTGGGTGTTGACACAACAAACTGTTCATTTTATTATGACATACGCTCATTTTACAGCGAGTTTACGACTTAAGACAATTTTATTTTGGATTAAGTGACCGTAAAGGCCCGAAACTGCCGAACGAAACACAGGTTTATGTATATTTAGTCTATTCCAAGGATTCGGGATCCTTCTGGATGGAATATCAACGCAAGGAATTTATATTGTCCAGGCACTATTGTCCAACATCGCTACTATTCGCGAGGAATGCACTTTGTTTTTAATGGCTTTTTTGTTGTTTCCACTTTATTACGACAGTGCCGACATTTAACGAGACGTGCGATAAAACCCGAGTTAAATTACTCGATTAAATTTTTCTTGTTGGAGACGAAAATGCCGCCATCATCATGCCTGATTAATTCTTTTTGAACCACTTCAAAAGCGTAAATAAAACCTTTACGCCTCATAACCTACCAAAATGCAAAGAAACCTGCCCGAATGGCTTCCTATAGACACAAAACAAACCGATTTCTATGCCCTAAATAAAGTTTACAACATTTAATCCTGTTAAAGGATTAGAACGCTAAGCTCATTAGCATGTTTACTTATCTTTCTCAAAAACTGACTCAAAGGACTCGACACAAAAGCGCACGGCTTTTAAGATACAAACTAATTGAACACAGAAGAACTAACACTAACATTTTACAAAAATAAAACAACTTTAAATGCTTCAGAGTTTCAGTTTTATTTTGCTCCATTTTGCAACGTCCAAAGAACGTGAATTGCATTTTTAAGTCTAGACCATTATTTTTTACTTTTTTTCTGAGACTGGACCATCAAGTGTGAATAAAAGTATTCATTAAAAGAATTAATATTTACAAAAATACTAACAAGTTGACAATGTATTATTTACAAAACTGACCCATCCGATTGTGCAAAAATATTTCAAAAAAATATCGACGGTTTTTTTTATATAATACAAGATGATTCGTATAAAACTATAAGCCTGATTAACTTTAGACGCATCCAAAGAATAATTTACCTGAGCAACAAGATACAAATTAGTTTATGAATGTACTCTACAACTATAAAAGAATCTATAACATATTTTAAATCTAATTATAAATCCGAACTTTCTATTTAATGTATTTAAGGTATCTCAAGCTCTTTTTGTATTTTTTTTTTTTGAACTTAATAATCTATGTTTTTTAAAATTTGTTTATTTTATCCAGTGTATATAGCTTTAAAAAAATAAGAAAAATTTTGAGAATTTATTTTTACAACGCGTATAATTATCTCAAAAATCGCCAATTTTTCGTAAAGCAAATTTGCATATTTAGCATCGTTTTAACGAGGACTATTACTGGGTAAAATGTTTGCACATGTTTCAGTTATATTCTGTATATATCAACAAAATGATATCCTATTTTACAGAATATGCTGTGAAATAACCTCGAGGATATTTTGAAGCGCTGTTTAGCGTTCTCGCTGGTCTTTCCTAATTAATATTCTTATTGGCGGCATTTTTGTTGAAGTTGAAACCCACATTTGATTTTTTTACCGGGGTTGAAACCTTATTGGTGTAGGGTTAATACTTACTTTTATCGAATTATTAAAGTTGAAACCTATTTTTATCGTTTACGGAGGATTCGAATTGGAGGAAGGATAATATCTGTTTTTTTCTTGTTGATTTTTGTTTTTGATCTAGAGTTCTGTGGAATCTTTACGATCCTTCGACTCCTGTCGCTCTTATTTTCTCTCAAAGAAGTATCTACAGTTAAGTAGATTCTTGATTTGGCTAATTGGCCAAACAGATGGCTTGAATTTTGTTTAAAGTTGATTTTTACTTTTTAAATCTAAATTATCAAAACCTGTACAGATACAGCTATTTCTATCATCAGAATTTTATCAAACCGCTTTACGGTTGCCGTTTATGCTCACCAAGACTAATTTCTGTATTTTGATAGCCGCTCAACTACTTTGACTGTCATTTTCCTGAAATAATAGCAATTTTAACACTCTAGAGGTCTACACTTTCCAGAATTTATACAGCTGCATAAAAAATGAAAAAGTGTCCATTAAGCTATAGGCCTATCTAAAGCAGCCAATGCAGGAAATTACATGTCACATTAATTCGCCTTTGTAGTTTTCGGCCCCTATCACACGTGCGTGCTTAAGAAAACGCGTGGCAATGTCACGCACGAAATCGGTGTGAGTGAAGCTTAACGCGTAGCTTTTTCAGTTGTCGTCCAAGTGGGGAGTTTTTACGTTTGATTTAATAAGCAAATTGTCGGGCGACGCCCTTGTGAACTAATGGAGCGTTAACTCAGCTCTCCTCGTCAAGCTTTTCCACAAAAAGCTCCTTTTAAAACACGGCAATGTTGCTGTAATGAATGACAGCGCGGTGATTAATGGAAAAATTCAATTAGTTTGATGTATTATAGACGGGCTGCAAGCGGCAACGCTTAGATAATTTTACGGATTATTCCACAAAGTTGTATGTTACAATTCAGCTTTTGATTACTGCATTACTGATTCAAAAATGTAATATTCATGATGGAACTTCTTCTTTCACAAACAAGGAATGTCGACTATGTGCTATGGGAACCTCCAAAATTCAGGTTGGATGGCGAAATTACGCTTCGCAAATATGCGTTCATAAATTACGATCTAAAAAACACATTTTGTTACTTAGCACTCATACAATATGTAAAAAAATTACAATTTTTCAAACACACGAGAGCTATTGACCTATTTATGACGATATTAAATTATGCGAATATTCACTGCAACACCAATAATTGATAACCTCATAGTAACACAGTCAAGAGTTTATCAAATTTTTATTTACAGATAATTTATTTTATGTAATCGTTAAAGTTTTACTCTAATTAATGTATTTATTATGCAATTATTTTTATCAAGGAGAAGTGGGTTTTAAAATTTACAGCCAGATTCAATGCAAATCACAAACTATAAATTGCTAAGTGTAAAGGTTAATTTACAGCTAAGATTCTATTGTATAAAAAGAATAAAACAGATATTCAAACATTTTTATAGCCACTAGCTAAACTAAACTGTAATCCTGATATTATCTTCTGGGATAACAAAATTTTTAAAAATAATTTTAGATTTTTTGGATCTATAGTTGTAAATTTTGAGCCAAGGTCGATCAATAGCCTCCAACTTTGTTCATGCTTATATAATTATGATAATTGATACATTTATTAGTGGAACTTTGCACGAGGAATAATAATAGTAATGATATATTAATTCATAATTTGTTTTCGTTCTCTCTTCTCCAAAGAAACTTGTTATTCGAGCGGTTTTCCAATACAATAATTCTAACACGGGATCAGAAAATGATATATATTTTAATTGATTTCTTACATGACAGCCTTCGGCTTTATATAATTCAATTGCAGGGTACAACAATCTGGAAAACCAAGAAAAACTGGTAATGTCATTAAATAAGGGAATCGTCAAGGAATTTGATTATTTTTTTCAGAAAGTCAGTGATTTTTTTATGTTCTGGAAAATTAAGGCTTATGCTGGAATTTTAAATCACTACGCTACTTCATCGGAGTAGCGCAAAATTACGCCAACTAACATAAAGAGTATAGTAAAAATACGACGTTGCCCCTAGCAACTCAAATTACACCGGCGCAAATCTGATTTAGAATTAGGCCCTCCAGTATGTACTGTTAGGAGCGGATTTAGGCATAATTTTTGCGGGCTGCAGCACGGAGTCTCTATAGGGAACAACAGAATTCCTAACAATATGTCTGTCAACAGTTGGGTATTTCAGTTATTGTTACGATATTTGAAATAGAGTAATTTGTACTTTTGTTGCCAATTTACTGTTTTTCTTCTTTTTTTGTTCCGAATTTGACTTTTTTTATTCTTTTTTCTCCCGATTTTCTAGCACTTGCACGGATATTTCTTTTTTTACTTTGACAAACATTTCTAATGAAAACATCTTTCTTAAAAAGACTTTCTTCTATTTGTTATATCGATGTTTTTTTTGGTTGTTGTTTTTAAATATTTCTGAAATTTTAGGTTTTTTCAGAATATTTATGTTCTTTTAAAACCTACTTTTGTACTCTTTTTTTTAAACATAGGTTTAGTTTTCATTCTTTTAAATTTAAAGTTGTTTTGTTCTTTTTCTTTCAATTTATGATTTTCTGGAATATTTGTTTGTTCTTTTATAACTTTTCTTTGCTTTTTCTCTTCTAAACGCAGTTTTTTTCTGTTTGTACCTATTTTTTGTGTTTAACTAACTTTTTATGCGTTTCTGTTTTTTTGCCACGTTTATTTTACTATGGAAGTTATGGAAATTATGGGAAGATACACAAGAAGCTTTGCCAAAACGTCGTTTAAGAAGTGTTCTCCATCTTCTCATGGTTATTTCCTATTTTAAAAAAGTTGAAAATGACGAGTAACTTCTCAGAGCAAACAAGTCAAAACATAAAGATTGATGTTGAAAATGAAACAAGAAAACTTATGAAAATGTTCAAGTAAAATTAGTCATTGAAGTAAGGACAGGTTTATTTAGCATAGATATTATACATCATGTTAAAGCCGTAATTATACAAAAAATAGTAGTTGAAGACGTCTGGAAAACCTGGAAAAGTCAGGGTACTTGAATTTACCAGGTTGTTGGGTACTTTGCTACTCTGTAATTATTTTTAATCATCAGAAAGAACCAGGTGAAACCAAGTTCCGGCAAGTGAAACAGTGTAGCTTTTTAATTTGTCCTTGAGTGGAAGAAAGCAATGAAAATCATACCAACATGAACTTGTATAACCGCGAACTAGTACTTCAAGTTTTCAATTACATTCACATGCCGATAAATTTTATTAATAGCTTGAGTTTTTCTCGCCGACTGGTCTCCAATATCACTTTTCGTTCCACATCTGGAAAAATCTCCATTTGTGGTCAGTGTATATTTTTTCCATCAGAATTTCCATAACTCCTGCAGTGTGAATGAAAAGCGGAAAGGCCAGGAATATATGAATCTGACATGTGCTAATGTGGTCGAGCTTGGTTGTGTTTACGGATCCGGCTCACGGTCGGCTTACGTCACTCGCTATATCAACTACAAGCTATGTTGTGTGTGATAACACAGGTAAACATACCGACAAAAACGGCCTTTCAAATACCACACCGAGTTTTACACAACGTTTTACACGCTTTCAAATTATACCAGCCAATTAAACCGAACCGCGCTGGGCTATTTTCGAACACCGGATTATAACTTGGATCAATCCGTTTACAATTTCGGAGAGGAAAATTAATTCTGGGAACAAGGGAAAAGCACAAGATGGATAAAAAATTTATCGAGGATGATGGCGCGACAAGGGAGGATCTCATAGAAAAAAATTGGACAGTGTTTAACTTGGAGATTTGTTTCATCAACCTGTCTTTCAGGGCGGACACTTATGGGTTCACCTCGTTGGAATACCTATTCAAACTAGGCAATATTATTCATACAATAGCGTTGCACGTGGTGAACTCGATCTAGTATCTATCTGCATTGGAAAAATTCTTTCCTTTCCCTTTTTGCTCGATACAAATTTTCCACCGTAGCTGTCAATCAAATCGTCCACATTATTGGTTTTCACTGTGGAAAGCTGCGATCCTCTGCAAAATTCAAAGTTTGTATAAAACACCGCGTCTCAACAACTTGGGTGTTTGAACTAAAATATTCGTTTACGTGATGGTAAATCGAGATCATGTAAGATAAAGCGTTAATTTTCGTGGGATTAATGAACTTACTCAGCGAGCCATGTTTCCTATTTACGTATTCTAACTTGCTTCTACCGATTTAAATAAAACTCGATACGGACGTGTTTTTGATTATTTATTAACATTCTAGAGAAAAAATAACGCGAGTCGTGACGTGCATCCATCTACGTATAAAAATGATTTGCATGGAAAAGTGGAATCCAAGACAAGATAGTCTAGGTTTTAGACAAATAAATTTATGGTGTGAGACAAGTGGTTGCTACATTGTATATGAAAATTCGCAGAAGCGCTAAAAATTCCTTTCAGGTCATACATTTTTCATGGCGAGGTAGCAATTTTTTATGCAATTATTATCTAGATTACTGAATTCTTTCGTAATTCTCAAGTTCAAGCACGTGGAAGGACGAAAAAATTATTATTATTATTTATAGTTTAAAGTCAGAAAACAGCGCAAAATAGTAATCATGCAAAAGCATAATTTAAAAATAATGTGTGATCAAAAAATAATCTGTGGAGGAATCTAACAAAAATAATATCAAGTTGGTCTTTTTTAACAGTTACAATAAACTAATCAAAGTCTTTGTATTCCTGTGCATTTTTTCATCTTTTACGTTCATTCACAAATATGCTTTCTTAAGACTCTGTAGTTTAAAGTGTTCGTAAATCATTGCTAAATTATTGAATCTAGTTGGAGTTGTGAGCATTGACCTATTACTAACTATTTTAATAGTAGGTATTCTGAATCGGAAAGTTAGCGTCAACAATTTTTCAATTTTCATCTTGAATTTCTTTGCCTTGTTCATTTAGAATTGCTTTTGCTCCAGATTGATTATGTATATCGAGTCACCGGAATTCTTTTTCTTGCAGACTGATCACCTCGTTTATGACATTTATCACAGTTTTCTAATTCTGACTGAATTAAACTTTAATAAACGAACACTGGAATTAGCTATTTTTTCATATTTGCACTACAGAGCCTTCATTAAAAATTCAACCCATGGGACTGAGCGAAGGTAAAATTTATAATACAACGTGTACTCCTTTTTTTAAAGTTGGTCTTTCGATAAAAGCAAAATGGCATAATCGTTTAGTAACATTTGCGTTAAATAGTATCATCAGTATAGTATTTTTATCAGAAAATAACGACTTGACTAAAGTAACTAAATTAAATTTATTTATTTTTTGCGTAATTAACAGATTTGCATTTCGACAAAAGTGGAGTGTAATTCATTTATTTGAAACTTTTATAATTGTACTTCCACACTAGAGTATTGAACAATCAATCATCTTTTGTAACAGTAAGGCGATTTTTATGTTTTTTTTTGGAAATTTTTTAAAAAATTACATTTTCTATCTTACAAAGCAATAAAATATTCAGTTTTGTATGTACTGACGTCACTAATAGATGTAGCATATGAAAAACTGTTCAATCTAGTCGATTTTCATTTGAATTTTGAAAACTTGTCTTTAAATCAAAATAATAACTTATTATTTATTGCACAGATTAGTCCGGGTTTATTAACAATTTAGGGACATACAAATCGTCAAACAATGAAAAGAATTAGAATTTTAACAATAGTATTTAAAATAACTGAAGTGTTGCTATTTGATACAATGCATCTTCTAGACCTAGTTAAGTTTGCACTATTAAGTACTACACCTGACAGGGGGTGAGGTTATGTTATTTCATAATAAAAAACAGCTAGAAGATGTTTTTGTTATTTTTGTTAAGAAAAGGTCACTAACTTCTTACCACTTGTTGATTTTCCGTCTATATTGACTTTTGCTTTTTTATTAAGCTTGTCTTGGGCTTGTATGAGGTGTTAATTGAGGACTTCATATTAGCGTCCAACATTAAAAGCTCTTCAACTTGTAACTGTTTATCGTACTTACATGTTTTTTCCCAATTGTTTGATTTATTCTTTATGAAGCTGTCAAGATCAAAAACTCTACAAAAAGTTTAAACGTAACTCTTGGAAATGACACACTAAATTATCTAACACAGTTCTCCGTGTGTGGTCCAGTGATGTTGGAATACGTTTCAAAATCTTAATCTAAATGTTTTTTAAATAAATAAACGGTTTTATGTTATAAAGCATAACAGGAAGGAGCAAATTACAGTATTTTGTGGTATTATATTTGGTACCTTGAAGTGAAATTAACTACATCATTTTCATAACAGACAATTGAGGTAAAGTAACTGGCATTTTATTGAAATTGTAGTAGTAATTGTGAGCTGCATCAGCATTTGAACATTAAGTTTGAATAGTAAAATAGAACATTGGGGTTAACAGCGCATTTACAAATCGAGAAGTTCGTTATGACTTGCTTTTGAAAGTATTGATGGAGGGACCCGCAGTTGCCAATTTTGAATCAAAATTTAAAAGAACCCATCTTTAAACCTTTGCAAAAATGGTTAAATGTCATACGTGGGCTAGACTGCAGGAACATATCTGTTTCAACTTGTTTGCAATTTCCATTTATTCAACCTACACCGAATCGAAATGTGCTTCGAATTTAAGCGAAACGTGCCGTTTCGATTTTTATTGAACAAACTGAAAATATGTCCCAACTTGTGCATCAAAATTAATTGCAAGGGCTCCATCGCTTTTCACGTATCGTCTATCTCCGCTTCCTGCATCAAAGACGTCAGTAGAGCAGTTCCGGTCTTGCACTATTGTCGAGGGTAATTACTTGCCAAAAGGGTCGAACGGTCTGTGTGATAATTCGTTCTCTCCTTCCGTATTGTCCTCCTCTCTTCTACTAACTCACACCACAGGTGCACCTACGTCTACCTGCATATTTATTTATAAACATGACTTCAAAGTCGTATGCATTTATAATGCATATTTTTATTGACAGATTTGAATAAATTTGCACTGAAAAACGCACTCACTTTGAAATTAACCTTTGAAATTTTCGACAAAACTAGCAGGATCCAAAGGTTTCAGGCAAAGCGAGTTGCCATGCAGAACACACATTCCTGCAGGTATGCACAACCAAGGCCGAGATGATCAAACGGGGAGTTATGTGCAAAGTGCAATTTATAAGCGTTTGATTCCACCTAACGAGCGGTTACAACTAACCAGGATTTATTGTTCTCGCTTGAGATTTATACCAAGAGTCTTAATCGCAGGAAATACTTTCCCAGAATAAAAAAGAAAATTATGCCGCGGTTAACCTTTACAAATCTGACTCAGTTTCGATTAGATAATCAAAACCTGTACAGACGCCCACAAAAATAGCAAAATTTATTTGCTAACTACTGATTGTTCCTAATAGGTAAATTTTTTTAGTTAAAAAAAAAGTAGGCAACCAACATTGGCAATGTAAATTATTACATTTCATGAAATTATTTGAATAATTATGCATCTGAAGGATTCTATTTTTAAATTTAAGGGTATATGCTCTTTACAAATTTTAGGATAGGAAAAAAAATATTAAAAGTTTTCGTGTTTTGGTCAAATTATGAAACATATTTAAATTTTTATTTCGAAAAAGAATAACGCTTTATTAATATGCATTTGGGTGTATAGTGGACACGGAAATATTCGGCCACTAATTACCATTATTTAATCTAATGGTTACGATAAGACACGAGGCATGAGGCATTTTTTTGAACATTTGTGACGGGATTATTGTACTACCAGACCATTTTAAAATAATCAACAGTGGTCATTATTTCATTTATTGCCAGTTTAAAACGTCACAGAACAAATATTTTTATGTTCACAACACAGTTCATTTTTGACATTTCAAAACTCGACTTTTTAATTTATCAGTGTTTGTAAGTGGTCGATCGAGGTTTTGGAGGCATGTCTTTGGAGAAAAATCAGCGACTTTACCGAAATGGCACTATACTGATAAATCAAAGAGCCGAATATCTCGGATTGTCAAGAATGAACAATACATACTTTATTTTTCGCATAGCGTTGTACATCAAATGTTAGATATTACGACAGTTTTCAGCATAATGTAATGGCACTTATTGCATAACTAGTTACGTAATGAAAATAAACGACAGAAAGTGTATATTGTACTTTGTTTCTATTCTTAAATCTTAAATTCTTAAAATTGGGTTATCATATTAAATTAATAATAGAAAAACTAAACATTCTTTAGTTAATTAAACCGCATGAAAACCTACACTGTTAAAACCTTTTTTTAGCATTAAATATGTTGGACACGTTGTATTGTAATCAAAGCTTTTAATGAATGAAATTAGATATTACCTTGTTCCAAATAATATTCTTTTTATTCTGTTAAAACCATCAAAACGATAACGCAAATATCTTTTTAAACCACATTTACGTAAAATTGTGAGACTAACAACTCTACCTCGAGCCACACATCCCGTGCCCTTCTTTCCCATGGCCCTGAAGTACTTTATATATTAACACTATTTACATGTCACTATTTACATTAATAAAATATTTATTGAAAAATATGGGATTTAACAACAATACTCATAAAAGTATCAATAGGCAATGATCAGTCACCTGGTCTTTCATTATCGGCCGTCAATTGGCCTGCGATTGCCGACAGAGAAGACCTATTAATTAATGCTAACTTGTCAATCGTGGGAATCATGCTTTCTATAAGTCACTCTTTAAAAAAATGTAAATATTTTTGTTCCGGTGGCATTATTGCAGCGTCAAGTCGGCGTCTGAGAGAGTCAAGTGCTTAGCTGGGGTTTGAGATTAACGGCGCGAGACATTTGCTTAGGTTGGCTCTACCTCATCCTGTTTGTTATCTTTGGTTGCAATTTTCTGCAAAAATTTGTTTATGTTGGTAAAAATATTGTTATATCATTAATTGATCTTCTATGTATCGTCCGAAAATAGCACCCTGGCATGTCAACAACTTCCTGTTTTTTGGAATTTTCCTCATGAAAGGATATATTTTTAATAAACACGAGTTAAAAAATACTTCCCTTCGAAAAGAACATTGGCTGGATAATTAATCATTGTGTCGTAAATATCGGTTCTTTCGTACCAGGAGCTCTCCACCTATTTATCACTATCTACGAAGTTTGTAGAACGATATTTAGGATATTATTATCTATGTGTACATTATATTTGCCACGAAAGCTCTGCCAAACATCGAAACTTTCGCGCCGAAACTTTATCAGTAGTTGCTGAAGCTTTCACTTATCATTAACTCAAAAATTGAGTTCTGTATGAGACAAAGTTTCCCAAACGACTATTTTTTGCTACTTCCACTCAATTACTTACACTCTGGAAAATGTTTTCGGGTTTGGGATTTTTACAAAAATTTGAATAATTTTATTTCAAGTACTAAACTAGATTGGAGATATTTTCCCGGTGAATTCAGTTTGTCGTCGACAGGATCCTCCTGTTGTTATGTCTGGGAATATGAAAATTGATTGTTTTGTGTCGGATGTGACAGTGCAAGATTTCTTTAAAAAAAATCGTCTAGAAATGTAATCCTACAAAAGCTTTTGTTTTTGTTCATTACCATATTACGAAATGATTTATTTACGATTCATCAGAACCGTATCGTTTTATTCTGTAAGCGCTTTAAAATAATACATTATAAATTACGCATCAACATATTTACTATAATGTAGGAAGCGTCGACTACAAACATACGGCAAATTACATGGGGTTCGCCTACAACCGGCCGAAAGCTATTCAAATCGTAGCAACTACTTCATTACAATTACAGTTTCAGTCTGGCTCACATCCTGAAGAGTGAACTCGACATATCTCACTGATCGCTAATTAACCCAACAGGGATTTTGCAGGAATAGATCCGTTTTCAAAACTTGGAAAGCTCTCTATAAAAGCTGGTAATTAAATAGTAGTAAATGATAAAATATAAATTCTAGAATCACAAAGGCTTTTTTCTGTTTTGCTTTTGAGCAAGTTATAGTTTTTTTAATTTGTTTCATCTTTATTTTTTTTTGTTGGTGATGATTTTAGTTACTTAAAATTAGATACGTAGCAGGTAAACATTTTTGTTTTTGAAAGTTTTTAAAAGTACTCTTATTAATTAAACAATGTTTGTGACTTCTGCTATTTTAATTTATGGTTAAAGTCATAATCTCATTCTTGGATAAACCTACTATACGAGTATACTTGGCTGCAAGGTGTAGGGAAACCATAAAATCATCAGGGACCTCTCTAAATTAACTTCTGATAATGTCTGTTGTAAAATAATCTGAACTAATTTATGACAGTCAGGTCAAAGCAAACATTTTCATTTTATATAGAAGACAGATATTTACTTTGTTGTCATAAATCAGTTTGGATTATTTTACAAACAAGCATTATCAGAAGTTGATTTGGGAGGTTCCTGATGATTTTACATTTTTTATAGATCGAACAACTGAGTGTTTATGTTACAAACCCCCCTGCTTTATAACTGCGACAAAGCAACAAAACTAATCCGAACAGACGCAAAAAAAATATTTAGCCAATTTTTTGGGCATTCTTTTGTATTTTAAATACGGAGTGGCTGTAAATGGTTGAGTCTGTTGGCAGTCCTGAGTTAGTAATTTTAATATTAAATAAATTTCTAACGCTTTCAATATTCTAAATAAGTACAAAAATCAATCTTTTTTCAACATAGACTAAATATTTACAAGTGTTTAGATATTTTTCTGCTACAGAATAAGACAAAAGAGACATTGCAGGTTTGCCAACAGACTCAATCATTTACAGCCACACTGTACAATATGTATTTAAACTAAAAACGAAAACCTAAAGAATGAATAAAAATATGAACAAATTGCAAAAGCGCAAAATTGTAACTGCTGCTGGGTGCCATGAAAGCCAAAGTTACAATTATTTAGAGCAGAATTTTGCCCACATCCTTTACAATAACGCCAATTATCTCAAAATAAAAAATTTCTAGTAGGTGTACTGATCTTTTGGGTCACAGTAATAACATAATACATTATTTGGTAAATTTATTGGTTTACTGGTATTTAAAGAAAATCTACTATAAACTTGTGTTTTAATCATCCGCTTAAAAGAAATCTACCTGGTCGAAGGGAACTATTTCGACTATTACAGGTAACAAATTTGGTTCTAATTTGAGAGGATTGAGGAATTTAGGAAGTAACTTGACAATCACGTTTTTTTTTCGTTTTGAATTTTTTTTATTTTATTTTTATACTTTTTTCTAACTAACACATTTTTTTTACTGTCATTGTCTTTATTCTATACTTATGTACTTTCACCTGTTTTTAAAAGAAAACTAATATACTTTACAGAGAAATGTTTCAGTTTTCGGCAATTTTTATAACATAGATTTTTTTTAAGTAATTGTTGTAAAACGAATATAGGAAAAGCTGTTGATAGATAAAGCAAAAGAAAAGGCTTGGTTCACCAAGTCACATTTGGTTTGTAATAAAAAGACAAATGGGCTAATTTCAAGTTGAAATAATACCAAGTTGTGATTGGTTGTTGTTACGAAAAAGAATTAAAATTTGCGATACTACCGGTAGTATCTCAACTTCAAATTAGTCCGTAAGATCGGTTCTGAGCAAAACAGCTAGGGGACTTTTTACACGGTCACAATTTTGTTATATACCTTTAAAAGAAATGAGGAAAGCAGACTGTGAAACTGAAAACTTATTGGTCCTAATCTACCTTTTATTTTTTTGTTCTAAAATTTGGTAGTGATATTGAAAATACAGGGTGATTCAAAAGGGTAGGACCACCGCTTTTGTAGTGATAGAAAACGTCAACAGAAACGCAAACATGCTGTTATAATTTTCCTAGGACTTTTTTTTTAATATTATTGTTTAAAATTGACACAATTGACACCTTGTATTTTATTACCACATATTCATAGTAATGACAACTTTTTGATGTGCTGTCGCCTGTCAAAACTGTCAAAAAAGGTAATATTAGTTCAAGTCTTTTTCTAAGTTTAACTTAATTATAAAAACAATAGAATTGTATTATTTTCTTAACAAAAGTTAATTTTAAAACAGTATCTTTGAAGAGTCGTATATACCTCAGTTAAATTAATAAAAAAAATTTGATTGCTTTTTTGAAAACAAATTTGTTTCTCACAATCATGTATAAAAAAAGTGATGGTACGGTTCTTTTAAATCACCTTGTATACTTGGTAACATAATTTGTTACATTTTTACAAAGTTGTTGTTTATGAAATTTTTATAAAAATTTTTGGATAATCGAGGCATTATCTTTGAATGGGAAAAAATATGGGAACACAAACTGACAAATGCAAAAAGATTTTCTGGATTGAACTCTTGATTCAATTCCAAGTTAACTCACGGTAGTAGAATTAGAAATAAAGTAAACGATTTCTAAATGAGCTTTTGCTCCGTGCCAGTCGTTTGGGGAATAACCGATTCTGAGCTTCTGATCTTTGCAACTGTTATGAAATGACGAAAGGAATTATAAATGACCTGCAATGTATATTACTTGCAGAAAACCGAAAGAAATTCTCGCCTGCTATCTTAATTAATGAATAGTGGAAAATTTTCATCGTTGATGTACGGTCTCTTATTTATCTTCGTGAGAGTCATTTGTGCAATTTTTTAGTTGTGGAGACAATAACCAGTCGTCAAGTCCCTCAAAAACCCAATTCTTGTCAGTTTTTCAAAGGCTCGTATATCCGTTTGTGGCTGGATTAAATCCTATCCGCCTGAAGCGCTAATTTCTGAACGCTGCATTTCGAACATGGTCTTTTTCATGTAACTTGGAAAAAGGAATCCTCTGCTTTGAGAATCTCGCTGTGATCATTCCGTTTTATTTTTTCCGTGCATTTAAATTCTCGACGATATTGGCACTTGAAAGTTGCAAACCGCTCGGAGCTACCTGGTCCGTTATAAACCCGAAGTTTGAGCAGAAACAGCCTCTGGTGGTTTTTACAGGGGGTTAAAACACAATCACGGATTTTTCCGATAAGGGTAGGTCCCACGCGACACGCGATAAAACTCCCACACAATTAAAATTATCGTACAGAAGTGCAATTAATATCGAGGTGAGTTTTATCGCAAAAACAAACTTTCAACAGTCGCAAAAAGTTCGCCAACAAGGGACACATTCAAATGGCACTAAACGCTCGAGGATGGAAGAGAAAAATAATAGTGGAGATGTGCGCGGTCCCGACCCAATCATCGTGGCGGCGGCATAAGCTGCTTACCGGCCCATTGGGGGACATTACCCAGATTGCTGCCAGACACGCACCCCCAAAACCAAATGCGAATTAAAGTCATTTCGGACCTGCTAACACAACCGAAATAACAAATATTTATCAGAATAATTATTACCTATTCTTCCACAAGATATTTTCGTAGTTTCCTTTCTCTTTTTTGTGTTTCTATTTTGTGTTTAGAAACTTATAATTTAATACCAATAAAGTAAAATAATAATATTGGCGTGGTGTGTAGGTATATTTTGTTTATATTATCGTGATTAACTTGATTGTATAAAGCTGAAATTTTAGTATGTTTTAATTTACATACATAATATATTTACACAATATATAATGATTTTGTTGATTACTAGTATTTACTCCGTAGGTAAATGAACAGTGCCCTCTAGATACGAGAGCGGTCAGTTATTCGAGTAACGTGTTGAGCACAAAGCAAAATATTTCGAAATTATAAAAAAAAAAAATGTATAAACATTTGTCACCTCAGCCTTCAATATAAGGAAAAATATTTTTGGATTTAAGAATCTAACAATTTGTAAAATAGGCTTTTAATATTAGTACTTTACAAAACAATGTCGTATATGCCTTCAATGAAATTAAAATTAATATGAAACATCATCTCTGGTTTCCGAAATTAGTACTAAAATTACAGCTATGGATTTCAAAATTTACAAATGTCGTCTTAGCTTTACGAGTCTAGCTTCTAAAGTTAGTAAAATTGTGTTGTTAGTAAGATTCCAGACATCAAAATTAGTAGTAAACTGTCGCTTGCTTTCCTACTAGAAAAGAATGTCGCTGTTGTGTACAGCAGGGGCGCATTCAAGGAAGGAATTTATTTAGGGTAAATCCTCCTCAACTCGTGGTTGAAATCAGGTATAAACAGGGTAAAAACTTTTTTACAGTAGCAACTTTAGTCCAGATTGGTCTGACCGATAATATGTATACTAAAGCCCTCGTAAAAAAAATTTCTTAATGTGCCACTGTTGGCAGACATGACGCAGTTATAAAAATTAAAAAATGAAATTTGATGACAGCTTGTTGTTTTTGTTAGTAAGCTGAAATGTGAAGTTTTGTTTGAATTTTTAATGAGAATAATCGCATTATAGAATAAATAATTTACAATTTGGCTCGATGCAAAATAATATGGTCGAATTTATCTCGTTTATTTCCACACGCGTGAGCAGTAAATGAAACGTTAATTTTAAAAAATAAATGAATAATATTAAAAAGTGCGCTAATTTAAATTCATGAATTATTTTAGCGACGAAACAATACAGTACATTAAAGGGGATTGGAAATAATTTACGACTGTTAAAACCCGGTGTAATAATAATTTTAATTTCTTGAGGGTTGCGCTCGGTCGCGTTAAGCCCCCTGAATGGGCAACAAAATACAAATCCGTTATTAAAAAATGTAAATCACGGTAAAGGTGGAAGGAACCGCGTTTCATTTTTTGCCCCGATTACCGCATTTCGTTTGTTGGTTGGGATTTGTATAGCGGTTAAGAAGTTATCGACCAAAATGTAAATGCCGGTGTTCCTCTTTTCCTGTATAAATTCGAGGATCTACAATTTCGGAATAAAAATGAAGCTAAACACTGAGACCGTCTCACTAAAATTCAGCTCACATTTCGGTCTGATAACACAATACGAGACGTGTTTGCACCATTGCAATGATTTTTTATTGCACGCCATGGCATAACGACAATTTTTCTTCCCCAAAACTCAACCAGACCATAAAAAATCTACACTTAAACGTGATCTCAGACACCTTATACGTATTCATACGGCCGGAGGCGGGCCTAGATTTCCCCCGATACAAACCTATATTTTTACTTGTAAAAATTGCCCGGAGAACGGCCGACGTGCCATTTGCATGAGCCGCCCCTGGAGGACACACTGAAATGAATTCCACGCTCACGGCTTTTCAAAATCAACATCCGCTAAAACACACCAAACTGCTCGGACACAGCCCCAAAGCGATTCTAATCAATTCACCAACTCGACAAATACATAACAAAAAATCATACAGAGCACATTTGGTTTTTGTGGCTATATTTTTTACAAATGATTGAATTTTATAGTTTTGACTTACAAACTACGTTATAAGGGATATAATAGGGGTTATTGTAAGGAGAATTGTAAATTTTTGTCATTGAAAAGACCAGCTGATCCGTTAAAGCAACCTCGAAGGGGCTTTATCTCTAAACTCTTAAAAAATTAATTGTCTCTATTTCACCAAAATTTAAAGATTTCTAAACAAACTGTAGTAGCGCAACAAACGTTAAAGTGAAGTAAAAGTCGAGCGAAAAGTCGAAGTCACTCACTAATAGCTGTTGATTTTATTACATTTTTTTTTTAATTGAGAAACTAAAATTACTCTGGGCCAAACAAGTTTGTATATTGTGTTGCCTATTCTTGTTAAAATTATTTTTTGTAGAAGTACACTTAAGATAACATCATCTACATTTAAATATAATAATTGTGTATATTTATTGACCTCTTTGAAAATTTTGTGAGAAAAGCAAACCGAAATTAGATTTATCCGAGACAAATTTAAAATTTTTGTGTAATTCATTATTGCAATAATTTTGTGTAAAAACTAGTTTAAAAAAAAAACAAAAAAATCGTGACACATCTACACATGAATATGTTAAATTTCAAGTCTAGTCGTTCAGTAGTATTTTCGTAAATGGGTGCACAAGAGTGCCAATGGTTTCATCAGTAAATGGACTGGTTTGACTCGCTTCGCTCGTCTAAATTATTCATTATAATTTACTCGTTTTATGGATAAGACAATATTTAAGTATCTCTATTAAAAATAGCAACTTGACAAGTGAATAAAATTAAGTACTGAATCTTTATTGTCAAAAAATTTACCATTTTCGCGGTGTTGGCGAAAAAAACGCATTTTGTTACTTTTTACTCCGCGTAATTAATCGCGTGGACTGGGATCGATGGGGAACTTTCACATAATATCTAAATTATTTAAGGTAATCTGCTTCTAAATTTTTGAGTCTATATCTAATTTATTTCGATGTTGAATGTCTAGTTTTCCAGGATATAGAACACATTTCATTTTAGTGGCTAGTATCACACCAAAACGCTACAAATGGCAAAAGTCACCTCAGTCTGTGCTGATATTGGGTCAGAACTTGTTGTTTCACCTTGCATTTACATATTAGAACTGTTCCAGTTAATTTTTAATGAATACAAATCAAAACATGCATTTAACGACAAGATTAATTATTTTCCTCGAACAATAAAGCAAACTGACAGTTGATTTATAAATAATGATCAGTTAAAATTAAATTGTTGTTAATAAATGACCCATTTTCAGAGAAGCGTACGTGAACCATACCAACATTCCTCCGATAAATTCTCTTGGAATTTTTTTATCTGTATGCTACACTTTTCCACTATCCTAAGAAATGCATCACGGCTTGCGTGTCTCACACTTCCCAATCATAAATTCCATTACAAAAGACCGCAAATTCTCCTTGCAATTGCTCGACTCGTTCCGCTCCGGTCTCCCCTAATTGCGTGCAATGGGAGGCTTCCTAGCTCCTATTTTATTGTTACGTTTATTATAAACAATATAAAAATTCCAGAAGCGTATTATGAAATACCACCAAGGCATTTATCAGACGTGGACTCTCACTCTTATCTTCCTTATTGTACTCTGTTTCGTATGTATTTATACAAGGGCTGAATCGGTTTTTAGTCGCCACAACGCCCAGAGAACTACTTGCTAAGAGATATATGAACTCTTTTTGTGTGCAACGAAATCCTGAGAGCTACTCACCTCCTCCAACTGAATTTATATGCCAAGCTTTATTTTTCTTATTAGACGTATTCCGAATACGTTATACAGGGAGTAAACTCTGGGTTAGAAATACTGATTAGATGCGCTTGGAAAAAGCCTAATCTAAACGGTCCTCAGGAATCATTAGGTCGGCAGACGAGACGCGATAACATCTCCTTTGTACACATATCTAGTCTTAAAGATTTATAGCACCCAGAGGAGGAATTACAATGCAAGGGAACGCTATTTATTTTGTTTTGGATGCATTTGATTACGCATGAGCGTAATTCTATGCGTAATAACATATATAAATTCGGAAATATTCCTAAAGTTTCTATAGTAACGCAAGCCATTTTTGAGCCCCCATATTTTGAAAGAGTTAATTTGAGTCTCTTTTATCTTTTTTTAATTCTTGATTCGGCATTTGTCAACTCCTTAGTCATAATTAAAGCAATTGACAGAGCGTAGCTGCCTCGTCCAGACTGTTTTAATTGAATTTTCTAATTTACACTGTCATGGACATTTTGAGGCAAAACGTTCTGATGGTATAAGATCTGCCGATAAATTTAAACACCCGTATCTCCAATTATATTCGTTATTCCCAATTGTCACTAATGAGAGCATTTCCATAGCAGCATTTGCCCTATCATATCCGAAATTTGAATAATTTGCGACAAATTTGCGATAATAGGAAGTGCGATAACCGCACCTACGGACGTGATTTCGGTCTGGAAAAACGCCCAGTTTGAATATTTCACATAGCGTGCGTTTCCGGAAGTAAAAACCGTACAATTTCCATCGCGTGATCTTCAATAATTCTGTCACTGTTTATTGGCGGTTGAAATTACCAAAACTTCATGTTAAATTTATGCCAATTAGATATTAATATAATTTTTTTTGTTACAGTTGCTGTTTTTTCTCCTGGGCCTATTTATAACACCAATCAATGGAATGAGTGTCGTTGGGTGTCCAATGGGATGTGTTTGTAATGACGAAACGTACGTCGTTTTGTGCGAAAGAAACAAACTAGATGTGCTGCCAATTACACTGAATCCAGCCATTCAAAGACTTGTGTTAAGGAACAATAAAATTAAAACAGTGGATGCCGCGTTTCAGTTTTATAGAGACTTGCAATATGTTGACTTGTCTAATAATCATCTAGTGAATATTCCAACAAAAAGTTTTGTTTATCAAGAAAAGTTGCAAGAACTTCATTTAAACAAAAATAAATTGTCTTCGATCAACAACAAGACGTTTCAAGGACTGAAATCATTAACGGTTTTGAATTTACGAGAGAACTTCTTAGAGGAATTGCCACAAGGGTTATTCTCGATTATGCCAAAACTGGAAGAACTGAATCTTGGCCAGAACAGGATTTCTAAGATTGATCCTTTGGCTTTTGATGGCTTGACAGCTCTTCGAGTGTTATATCTCGATGATAATGCTTTGAGTTCAGTGCCAACATCTTCTTTTTCTGTTTTGGGAAGTCTAGCTGAACTTCATGTTGGCTTAAATGCATTTTCTTCGTTACCAGATGATGCTTTTAAAGGCTTGGGAAAATTATCAGTTTTGGATTTGAGCAGTGCTGGACTTTCTAATATCAGTATAAATGCTTTTCGAGGTTTAACAGGATTAAGAAATTTAAATTTAGTTGATAATAAACTTCAACAAATACCAACAACTCAACTGAGTCATTTAACAAGATTAGAAGAGTTAACAATTGGTCAAAACGAGTTTACAACAATTGAAAAGAATTCTTTTAAAGGATTAAGTAATTTGAGGAAATTAGATATAACTGGTGCTCCTAATTTACAAAGAGTTGAAAAGGGTGCTTTTAGTGATAACCTAAATCTAGAATCTATTATCTTAGCCAGTAATAAAAAACTCGAAGACTTAGAGGAAGGTGCTCTTGTGGGTCTCCCAAACTTGAAACATTTAGTCCTGAAGGATAATTCTTTCAAAGCATTTTCCGAGTCAATGGTGTCTTGGAACGAACTGAGGTCGCTCGAAATGACCGATAATCCGATTTTCTGTGACTGCCATTTACTCTGGTTGAGTAATTTAATCTCGATGAAGAACCTCAGCAACGTTCAGTGTTCGATGCCTTTGGCTTTACGCGAGCGTCCTTTGCGGACTTTGAGTCCCGACGATTTGGGGTGCTCGTTCCGTGACCCCCGGCAGCAGGCCATCCTGGTGACGCTGTGCGTGAGTGCGGTGGTGCTGCTGGGGGGCCTGGGGCTGTTTTTATTCCGGTACCGGCAGAGAGTGCGCGAGGCGCTGAAAGACTACAAGTGGAACAAGCGCGCTATTAGCAGAAAAGAGCACGAGTACCAGAAGACCTTCTCCGAGGATGACTACATCGTGCGGTCCCAGCAGGGCATCAAGCCGATCCCTGTGACGGAGTTGTAGCTAGAGCTGAGCGCGCCGCCTTCGGGGGTGTTCTGTCTAGACGGCGAGGGCAGGCGTGCAAGGGCTCCGAGGGGGCCGGGGGGCACTCTCCCCGTCACGGGCTTCACGTACATCACCGGTGATTCCTGCAGGGCGCACTCGCTGAGAGCGCTCAATGCAGACGCCAGGAACGGATTTCCGCGATGTCATAGAGACGTCTACCAGCACTAGCTGGACAAGATGGAGAAAATTTGCAGCAATAAATGAATCCATTCCAAAATGTGATTACGAAATAGACTGTATAGTAGGTTAAGTATTTTTTGGAGGCTGGAGCCCGCTTCAGACATACAAATCAGTGTTCAATATTTGTATGTCTTTTACATTGTAATTCCGGTGCATATATCTCAGTTCTGGACACTGAATTATGATGACACGACAGAGTGATGTTTATCATTTGTAAAAAGAATGTGATATTTGATGACTGCAAACGTTTAGATGCCAGTGTATAAAGGGGGCGGTGGTAGCTTTTATTTTTAAACGTTTCCCTAATTGTGTTCAAAGTCACTCAAACTAGAATTGGATTTAGATGTTGCGGTCATAAATACCACTTCGAATTTTATGATTTTGTATTTTCAATTCACTTGAAAATATTTAAGTCGGTGTATATATATGTAACATGCAATATTTCTATATATTTTGTATATATTCTAAATTTTAGAGTGTAGAAGAGTATTTATTAATTTTTTATTGTGTGATCGATTCTACAAATAAGAAATATTGCATTCCAAAAGATGATTTATTTTGGGAGTGATTGTGGCCGTTTATGTAAAAACAAACAATAGATTTTTTTTCACACTTTCTAAACGTAACATTTTCCAATTTTTTTCAAGTGGTTTAGTGCTGAACACAATTGATGAACTAGTCATAGTTAAATTATTATACCTAGACAGAGAGTGAATGTTTTTGTAATTTTTGTGTGTAAAAACAAAGTGCATTTTATATTGTAAATAAACATAGTGTTTTGTACATATGACTTTAACCTTAACTATCAATATTTACAATAAATAAACTATTTCAGATCTTTAGTTAGACCTATCTTTTTCCCCCATCACATTTACTTATTAATTAAATAAGTTGAACTCTAATTAGTTTTGCTATACGAAAAGGCATCGGGTATGCAGCGTAAATATAAATAGGCACATTAAGAAAGATTTGCCATAAAAAAACAATATAATCAAGGCCCAACGTAAATAAGAATTGTTTTGCTCTCACGTTATTTATCTTCAAGGCTTTTAAGAAATATTAATTTCTTTTTTGTTCCATAATATCGAAAAGCGATATAAATAATTTTGATATGTACTTGTATACATTAAGCTCTGTTTTACGTGCCAACATTAAAAAGGTATAAAACAACGAATAAATGGAGATACTTAATTGTAAATGTCGTAACACAAATGACCTCACCTCAGGAAAAAATTATAGTGTGAATCATTTTACAACATAGATTAGCGTTTGACTAAGCCGTACGATAATAAACCTTTATAATTTAACTCAAGTGTTAATTAAATTAGCTAATTCATCTTAACGTCTATTTGTGTAGGCACTTAGAACATCTGCAAAATTAATTCTACCCAGTTTTATACAATATTTGATCTTGGAAGTTTATTGAGGCACTAAAAACTTTATGTTTACTTCATCAGGAATAATAGTTTGATTTTAGTTAGCAAAATATGAAATAAAAATGTTACGTACCGAGTCTTCAAAAATAACTTGAACCACATGACTAAATAAAAGTAAAGATTGTGACAAAATGTTTGAAGAATTAACATTAGCCTTAAATAAAATTAATATTAGGTATGAGTATGTTTGATTTTATAAGGAAGTCGCTTGACTTGCGATTATTTTTCAAGGCTCGTTACAAACAATTAAATTTCGCTCTCTGATTAGTGCCGTATGTCTATATTCAACAAGGGCGCCAGATCTATAAGCCAATTGTTAGAAATTTTATTATATACTTATTGTTAGTCCTAGGTCTTTTTACCATTAAGTGTAAAGCTGGTGGAGTTGAGTTTTATATCTCTATGTCCAATGCTTTCTACCTCGTCTCATTTCATTCCAAGTTGTTTCTCTTTTCTCTGCTTTTTGCTAATTCTATTTGGCTATCTTGTTTTTTATCTTCCTTTTTTGTTTTTCTTTCCAGCAGTCGCATCTCAATAAATACACTATTTTTGAAAGCCTACTGCCCGGCATTCTACAAACATACTCGAACCATCTAAATTGGCCTATATTTTTTTATTGATAGGTTCAATTAGATATGTTATTTTTGTTTGATTGTCCCGTTTCTGATTTTTTTCTACATACAGAATGGGCATTTATAAAAGAAACAAACATATTTTTGGTTATTATTACAAGAAACGCTCGGATAGGCCGACTTGATTTACGAAGGGGACATATGTATATTAAAGGTAATGCTCTCATCGGTAATTTACCCTTTTGGCGGGGGCTGCTACCACCGACTGAATTTTAAATAGCAAATGGGGCTAAGTTGCAATTATTGGAAAGGTAATTAAATTTTTTTAGCGGTGTCTTTTTTTAGAAATTCGCCCAGTATTTTCGCAAAAAAATTATTAAATAAGGTTTAAAAAGCATATAAAGTAATTTTATGAGAAATCTGTTCTATATTAGACATAATATCAAACTTAAATAAATTATAAAACACCTTATAAAACGAGTTTCTGAAGTGTTCAAGATATTTTATGAAAATTTGATATTACATTTAAAATTTAATCAATTTAGAAAATGTACAACAATGTTAAATACATGCATTTAATACTTTTTTTAAACAGACAATTCTAAAAATTATACAAATATTTCATAAATTTCTCGGCGTTTTTGTAAATTTAATTAAATTTTTTCCATAAAGTACCTACCTACTAGTCGGATTTTGAAAACCAGAACAGCGTTAAAAAAATTTTTTAATGATGTGCTACTTGATTTTACTTGTTATTTAGAATTCTAAAGATAGCAGGGGGTAGCCGCCCCGTAAAGGAGGTAAAGTGTTGACAGCCTAGGTCTAGATATTTGTACCTCTCTTAAATAAAATCGACCTGTTCGAGCGTTTTTCGAAAAAATAATTAGAAATACCGACAAACTTATTGTTTCTTTTTTAAATTCTCAGTCTGTATATTTCTTTCTTTTTTATATTATTCTGCTTTTCGGTCTAAATATTCTTCTGTATATACTTCTATTTGTCTCTTTTTGTTACAAATATGTTAAGTTACCTTACAGTTAAGTACAATTAAGTTATCTATTACCTCTTTTGTTTTTGCATCTCTGAAAATTACGTCTTTTTTTTGCATTAAATTTTTGCCATATTTTATTATAATTGTCTGTCTTCCAGTTTTATTTTTATTGTTAACAGTCTCTCGATTTTATATGCATTTTTCCTGTATCACATTATTACAAAATTCATTTTTTGCTCTCTTCTTTTCATTTACATATTCTCGACCAAGTTATCCTGTATGCTTTGTGTATTTTTTAAACTCTTTTTTTTAAATCTTACAATTGATGGTTTTCTACCTTTTCCCGTAGTACTTCTTACATTTCATGTGTTTGGTTCTTGTTTGGTTCGTTTTTTAAATTTTTGGTTTTTACTTCTTTTTTTTCACTTTTATAATTTTTTTCTTAGCTTTTTTGTTTATTTCTTTTCTGGTGTTTATTTTTACTGTTTGGGTTGTTCTTCTAATATTTCTATTTTTTTTAGATTTTGATTATGAGTGGTTTATTGTTAGCGCCACTTTCATTCTTCCTCATTGATTGTGATTTTCTGATGGTATCTATATTCCCAATAAAAATTTAAAGAAGAAAACTTCTCTGCTTTTCTTCATTCTTTTACCTTCTACAGACTTTTTTCTTTTAATCACTGTTTTTAATTTTTTTATATCTACATTAATTTTGTTTATTATCTCTTACATTTTTTGTAGTGACATGATAATCTTTTAATCTTTTTAGAATATATTGATCTGACACTTTTCCTCTTTGTGTCTTCTGAGGTATATTCCACTACGTTTTGTACGTACTATATCCTTTGAAAGCCTATTTCCCAATAGTTGTCAACATTCGGGAAAACGAGAAAACAAAGAAACAGTTAAAATATACTTGAGCCATTGCCATTATATTCTTTTAAAATTTTGGGTTTTATTCGTTAAAAAGAAATGTTGTAACTGAACCTACTTCGGGATGACATTTTCTTTACTTGCAAAATTTCTTTTTTTCGCTTGTACTGCAAGGTGTTTATGCAGGAAATTTATCTTTTCGAATATGTTAGGTAAATAAATAAAAAAATAATTTATGATACCACTTCACTTTTTATCAATTATCGTTAATTCTCGACCGCTCGACTTTGTAATAAATCTCGATAGCTAGCGTTTTTTATTAATTTGTTCTATAATTATTTTTTTTTGTTTTGTTATAACGAGATATTCAAGCTAAAATAAGGTACACGCACCTACCAGGTTTCTTATCTATGCTGTGATATGGTAATCAACCCAATCGTGATGTAGTAGGTAATCTAGCAATACTACATTACTTTTCTTTGTACTTTGAGAATAAGTAATTTATGAGAATTATTTGTGTGGTGTTTCTTAAAATTCAGTGGAAATCTTTGTGGAAAATGATACCTATAATGGTTATCTCCAATGTCTGTTCCTTTAGCAGACGTAAGACGCTATGAGAGTAACAATGAAGTTGTTTACTCTCTTTAAAATTTTGGCAATCTTTGGAAATCAGTATGGACATTGGACAACAACTCGTTCTGAATTTTCTGATTCAATACCGCTGATTTAGCATCCTTTCAAGTAAAGTCTACTAGGTAGAGCCACGGTATATGTAATAATCTTGGTTGATTAAAATAATTTTTTAAAGTACTTTTTTAGATGAAAATTGGATGAATCAGATATTTTATTACTTAGTAAATAATTTAAAAAAAAAAACGAATTCTACTATTTGCAAATAATAAAGACAAAAGTCAGTATATCTACGTTATACGTGTAACTCATTTCCGAGCATATTTCATTCAAAAATGTTTAACTTTTCACAATTTTAAAAAGAGGTTTCTAAAATTGAAGCAAGAATAATAAATTAGAGATCATTAACATTAGTGTTAATTAAATTACCTAATTTTAAGTTTTTTTAACAATTTTTTTAGATGGAATTCAACATTAATTTTTAGAGACTCTACTTTGTGTTCAAAAATTAGTACCCGACTTGTTATGCTTAGAAAAATTTTAGCTTCAGCGGCTTTAGGATCATGGTTTAGAAATTTAGAACTGGCTGAATTTATTTTTTTTACTCAGACGTCTTTGTGAAGGCATTTTACAAAATATATTTGATTTTATTAGAAAACAGTGAGGAAATGCATTTAATCCAACACATTAATCAGATTGAAGAATATCTTATTTGAAAAATTTTTTAATACTGGCAGTGAGAACTGCAAAATAGATAATATAAAGAAAATATTAAAAATTAAATTTAAGGAGATAAAAAAAAAGAACTAACACATGCATTAGAAAAGATGTGTCTTTCTTACTTCAGTAGTAGGTATATGTCATTCTCGTATTTGCATCTTGGATATATCTGATTTCTTAAGATATAACTTATACTTGTTAACTTATAAGTATAGGTTTTTTCAGTGACTCTGAAGTGCCGAGCAATAAACCGTTTATATTCAATTATTAACCGAAGACACTGCAAATGCAGTTGGAGATGCCAACCGTTTAATTCTAAATTTACCTATAAAACGTCTCAACATAGAGATAATTTTTGCCTGAATCGTCATTCTTGTCACATCTGCGGTGGAAACCCTGAACAGATTCATTTCCTCATTTCCAGGTGCATTTGGTGAATATTGTAATTTTATTAGTGGGGACCTCAGAGACAGCGAAATCCACAATAGGTAGTTTATTATTTGTTATGCATTAAAATGTTTTCTATTTTTTAATTATTTTTACTTTGTATTTTTACCATAATTTTAATCTTTGTCTGACCTTTGTCTTTTACTATGTTATTTATAATTAGTATGCTCTTTTAGACTTAAATAGTGTATTATTAGTTGCTTATAGTAAATCCAAAAATTAGTGGCTCCATCTTATACATTTAACTTGAAGGGATGCTAGGTTTTTGAGAAGTTCGTCAAAAAACATCAAAGGCGCCGACATCAGCTGTCCATACTGATTCATATCGTAACTAAGACATACTTCAAAATGTTTTTGTTTTTTCATAGCACAATTGACAACTTTTAAATGAACACTTGTTATAATGACGCTTCGTGAGACTGCTACCCCCTACCCGTGCTATCAGTCTAGCAAGACTTTCCAAGATTAAAATAATTAGATCTAACAGGCGATACGAAATGATTGTATTATAACCCACAAAGGTATCTGATCTTGTTTGCCACAGTAGATTATCCTAGTGTCCCTGTATTAAAAAAGAGAGTACCGCAATTGGTTATGCCACTACTTGGAGACAAAATGGCGGATTGGAGGTTGGGGCGATGTGATACGCGTGTTGTTGTTTTATGTGTTGACGTGTTATTAGTGTCACTTATTAATAATTACTGAGATTGCTTTTTCGATTTATGCAATTTTACACTGTTCTTTGAAAGCAACAAAATGCCTGGTTGTTGTGTCTCTAATTGCAAAAATCGTTCGGAACAAGGATTTCGACTTTTTCCAATACCCCGTGGCAAGAACAACGTAGAAAAAACCAAGGCATGGACAAAATTTATGAACCGAAGTGAATTACCATTGAGGGCAAGCATATGTGAAGTAAGTATTGGCCAGAATTCAATATGTAAAAATCTTTTTTGAGAAAATTGTCCACGTGTCCTAACCTCATTTTTGCACTTTATGTTATTAGACACATTTCGAGCAAAACCAATTTGAATCAGGTAGAGCAGTAAACTCTTCATGGCTTGTGAAACAAAAGGTTATGAGGAAATTAGAAAGCAGGGGTTATCATATCCATAGCTAAATAATTGTTATTAAATTGTAATTGCCTGTTATAATTTTTTCAATAAAATTTGTGATTTATTAAGAATTATTGAACTTTTATTGATATGCTTTTTTTCACCTTGCGCCAAAGTCTTTTTTTAACGGTGAAAAAAACACGTGCTCTACGCCCTGAAATTGATGTGTAAACACCCGTTTCTTAGGCAACTGTAGAAAACAATTTTTTTTATTGACTTGATATTTTAAATTTGCCGCTTTTTGTTGGAGACAAAATGGCGACTATTGCTTTAATATACAGGGACACTAGATTATCCTTTCTTGCATCCTTCTCATTTTTTTTAGACAACCGTGTGTTTTTTAATGATAAATTGTGTATTGTTGGCTGCAGCACATTAGGTCATTACAGTTTTCTATTGTGACAGTTGTAAGTGTTTAAAATAACAACGCAAGAGGTCGCTGTTTTGGAAAATATTGAAGTTTCACGTTGTCATCAAATGCGCTTTTCATTCGACATCCACTGTTTTTCTGGAAGAAAATCTGTAAGTGAGGGTGACCATGTCAGCAATTTTGACCGAAACGGTAGAACCCAGTGATTTGAAAGTAAGTGCGTCGTAAAAGTCGCCTCACAAAGCGCCATTAGTTTTCTGGGGCGTTTTATCAAAAACAAACGTATGAGTCATAAAAATAAACAATTCTTTCAGAAATTTGAAAAAATTTATCATGAACAACTTTACAAGAACGATGTAACTCCCAAGGCTCAATTTGAATATGCTTGGTGTTTGGTAAGGAGCAAATATCCTGCTGATATCCAGAAAGGAATAATACTGCTTGAGGATCTGTACAAGACACATGAAGAGGGACAACGAGACTATCTTTATTATTTAGCGATTGGAAATGCGAGGTTGAAGGAGTACACCAAAGCTCTGAATTATGTTAGGTCATTTTTGTTAATTGAACCAGGTTTGTACTTTAGACTGTTTATGTAAGGATTCGAATATGGCCGTTTTAGGTAATCAGCAAGTGATTAGCTTACAACAGACCATCAAGAAGAAAATGGAAAAGGAAGGGTTGGTTGGAATGGCTATGGCTGGTGGTGTTGTTCTTGCTGTGGGTGCCATAGTTGGTGTGGGAATGGCAATAGCAAACAAAGTTAAGTCTTAGTGCTTCCCACATATCAAATGTGATAGTGTTACCGTTTTTATTTGTACCAAATTGTATTCTTTCTGTTTGTGATTACATGGAAATGTCATTGTTATTGTTTCTTATTGGCATTTAATTTATTTAGTTTTGAGTTCGTTATTTTTAAATAAATGTAACACTACATAAAGGCACTCAATATTTTTGTAAGGATTTTTTAATTGAAATCTTTTGTGTGATTAGGATAAATTATAACACAAGAAGTAAATACGAAACAAAAAATGTATAGTCATAGTGTATTTATAAATTTCACGTTCTACTTCTTGTTGTAGACTGGTTCACCTGCAAGCTGTGAATAGTTTTTCCTTCTTTTTTTAAGATTAATTTAATATCTTAGTCATAAAATCACTGTATATTGCAAATTAATAAATAAAGGTTTATCTATAAAACTGATTACTTTATATTAGTTACACATTCTACATTTGAAATGTGTTGCAACTTTATAACTTTTGCAAATAGATAAAAAAAAAAACAAATTAATCAATAAATGTCTTGTATACTTAGTTGCATATATACACATATGATGGAGCAAGCAGCGTATAACTGGTTGCATAGATCACCTTCCATTTGTGATTAGTATACACGATGTATGGATAACACGGTGGTCGCATCCACGAAAATAAACCTAAAATACATTAGAATAAGAAGTTTGGTAGGAAAGAGCTATATTTGCAGTTTGGCGTTGATTGGCAAAAAGATTGATGCGGCTACCGCACAGTCAAGTTACCCTGCAACAAATAAAACACTTCAATACTGGGTGTCCCAGGTTTTACCTCTAGCCCCAAAATTGCATTTTCTATTGAACAAAAATTCTGAAAAAATTTACACACAATTAAGGTGATCTACTTATTTAGAATATAAAAAAAGACACATTGAAATATCATTAAAAAATCATTGTATTCATTGAAACAAAAAATAGGTAGGTGCACTGGTCCTCAGTACAATGTCCTTAAAAAAAATTTGATACATAAAAATGTAAAACTTTGTGAGTGCCTTTCTTGCAACGAGTTCGACAAACTTATCTCATTAGAAACTTTCGGCGCTGCTGCGTTTTCGAATGTCTTCGGGGTGGTGGACCACTATTTGTGTCGGACAAGTTGACCACTATTATAGTTTTAAAATTTAAAAATCGTGGTATTAAAATAGTACATTATTATACGTGTTTCATAAGATGATCATTGTGACACGAATAAGTTTTGAGCACGACGAGCGAAGCGAGGAGTGCTCAAATAGAATGAGTGTCACAAGTCGCCTTATAAAACGAGTGTAATATACTATTGTTTCTACTTTGCGTTGCAACAAAAGCATTCAAAAAAATCTATTTTAAAGAATTATCACAACTTGGGATTTTTGATTTTTGACAAAGGAGAGTGTTCCAGTCTTATGGAAACCGTAAGACCGGTCAAATTTAATTTTTTTGGTACCATTCGAAAGCACTTAAAATGACGAGCATTTCATATTATTGCGCAAAATTGCTAGCTTTGTAAATAAGAGCAGAAAATCGATTTAAAATCATTTTGACTTCTGTCACGACAGTTGTCTGTTTAGTTTACAAGGGTTTAAGTAGGGAAACCCTGTGGCAAACCCTTGATAATCAGGTACCGAGAAAGAAACTTGCTACTGTTGTTATTCTCAGATTTTTTGTTGACACCGTCTACCAGTTCTAAGTTATTATGTTATTATGTAATTACCAAAATAATTTTTTAAAGATTTACTATTAATTTGATTAAATCATGAACATTTTTCTTCTATGTTGACACTTTAAAAGTGTCAAAAATTGTGCTTTTTAAACTCGTCCTTTTATCTAATTCGTCCGCTATGACCTTCGTTCGTCGATAAACCATTTTGTCCAATCTGTCTTACGATACCATATAAAAAATCTGATGGGAAGCCTATTTTTTAAAACTATCGTGGTCGAGTCTAGCAATTATTTTTTGTTCTAGATTAATATGTAGATTACGATTCTGCTGCCCATCAATAAAAACACCCGTCTTCAGATGGAGACGAACGTCCATTGAGCATCGTAATTTTGTCGGTTATGCTAGTTTCAAAAGCTTGTCTCCATATCGTCGTTCTAACACAGTGTAGTAGTTTTTTGGACATGTTCTAATGTGTTTTGCAATAACTGGAAGTCTGATCCTTTATCTTGTCATTCCAACTGTTTATTTCTGCAGAAGCTTCTGTGTTCTATACATTGACCAAAAAGAGCTTGGCCCTTTAATGTCAGAGGTTTTGTGATTCTGGTTCAATCGTCATTATTTTTCCTGTCTCCAGTTTTTTATTATTTTTTTTTTCAAATTATTTTTAAGACTCCAGATGTTTTCACTTAGAAGATGTCTCTTTGAAATATTTTGCAAAATGTTTATTTTACAAAGCTTTTGTTTTTGTAAATAGTCGCTATTTTACAAATCTTTCCTAGAAGTTGCTTTTGTCTTTCTTTTATCTCTTTTTAGCGTAGTCGAGATCGTAGCTTTTTTTAAACTTTTTAGTGCTTTTCTTTTTTCTTCATGTCTTTTAAGTTTTTTTGTTTATCTGCCAATCGTTGTTTCTCAATGTTTTTTTTACAATAGCTTTATTTGCTTCTTTTTTTTAAACTTTTTGCTTAAATTGCCTTGTAAGTAAAGACCTTGCATAGGACGTAAATTATTCAGTGTCTGTAATTTCAAGTGGTGAATTTTTAAACAAATTAGTCATAAGAATATTAAATACTTATCACGAAGAGTAAGAACATTTACAGATAGAAAATAATTAATGTTTATAACATTTCTTGTGCAAATAATTTTTACGAAAAAGTTATTTTTTGGCTTATAACTTTTTTATAAAACTTGTTTAAGGCCCTTATTACTCAAAATATCGGTGTTACTTATTGTTAGTATAAAATAAAAACCTATTGGGATACCATGTACTACCACGATGTTGTTGAATAATGTTTATGATATTGTGGTTGATCTTTGATTCGAGATCTGGTCATAACTTCTGGCTACTTATTGAAAAATAATCGATAAACACCGACCAGTATCACTATCATAAAAAAATAGTATCTAGCATAAGCTAATAAAGGGGAGAGAGGTTTCAAAAAATTTTCTTTACATAAAATAGTTATTTCAAAATTGTCATTATTAAAATTTTGTGTAACTATAAGACCAATTTTGTTAATTATTGGACTGCTAAAAGAAAGACAGTGTTGTTCCTTTCTGTGGGCGTTTATGGTCACCAGTTTCTTATTAACACCTTTACATCTTTTTCTGGGACTGCTAGCCATTTTGTTCTTGGTCTTCTTCCTTTTTTTTCTGCCGTTTTTTCTGCCAAAACTTACTTTGTCGACCTAACCATCTGTCTTTGTGTCTTTTTTAACTCGACAAGGTTTTCTTGCATTTACACTAAGTCTTTATTTGTTTTCCTCATTCATTGATCTGCTACTTTTTTGCATTTATAATTTTATCTTAATTTTTTTTTCTCATATAGCAAATGTTATTTTTTGTTAATTTTTAGAGCTCGCCTTCGTAGATAACTACAATTTTTACAACTATACTTTTGCGCTACTTTTGTATTCCTAAATATATGTTCTAGACTCCCTACCATGTTTCACAACATTTGTAATTCTCTCTTAGATCTCTATTTTTACGACGTACTTGTTATTTATTGTTACACCTAGATAATTAAAATTTTCTTCTAATTCAAAGTTGTACTCTGTTTCTTTCTTTTTAACTGTAAGCTGATATATTTGACTCTAGCACACCTCATACTTTATTCTCGTTTCGTTGTTTCTTAAAACTTTGTCTTCTGCTGTTCTTTTCAGTTTTCTAAATGTTTCTATCAGTCTCTGTTTACTTCTGGTCAAAATTACAGTTATCAGCTTAAGCCATTATTAGGACTAGTTGATTATAAATTGTCTTCTTTGTTTTGATTTTTGTTTCTCTGATGACTTTTCTCAACACTAAATTAAATAAGCTCGTCGACAATAGTTCTCTCTGTTTCAGAACTTTTCTTACAGTAAATTTATATGGCGTCTGTTCTCTTATTATGAGTTTGTTCTCAGTGCCCTTTAAGGTTATTTTCACCAGGTCTACTAATTTCTTTGATATTCTGATTTGCTTTAGTGCTTAGTATAACTTTTTGTTTTAATTCTATCATATGCTATGAACGATAAACAAAATATGCAATGGTAATTTTCGCATTTAGAACTGTTTCTTTTTTATGTAACTGCCAAATTAATGCCTGCTAGCTCTATTTTCTTGACATCTTTTCTTTTTTCAAGATTTTAATTACAATTTCGTGTATTTTTCTTTCTGTAGTCTTTCCTCACGTCTTTAGAATTTCCAGTGATAGGTACCTCGTTTTCAAGTAGTTTTATCAAAAAAATGTTATTATTTAAAACACTGTCATAATATTTGGAAATAAAATTAATGTTTACCTGTAATCAGCAATAGAATAGTATCAATTGGTGGTCTAGTAAATAGTAATTAAACCTAAAGAAAATAGGCGACAATTACATTGTCATTGCATGCTGCAAGTTTTTTTAACCTTTTTATCTAATACTTACGTGGTTCGTATAATATTGTTTTCTTAATTTTAACTGAAAGTAATTTTAAAATAAACGGTCTTTTTTTGTTTACAAAAGTTTAATGTTCTTACCAGCTCTCTTAGCTACACCTGCTGGTCTAAGTTCAACTTTTCACTTTGTCAAAAAATCAAATTAGATCGTCCGTGTCCTATCCTCACTTTCATAAAGGTGCACTCGCTCCAATAAACCCGTCTACAAAGTTTGAGCTTTACAAAAAAAATTCGATAATGGATCGCCTGATAGTCAAGTTTATCAAAAACTTGTTGCTTCAAACTGTTCCAAGTTGAATTAAATAGAGAAGAAGGAGGTAAACTATTTATAGTTTCCACCAAATCGACAATTAAAAACGCATCTTGAAAATCGCGGAAGTCCGCTTGCTACGATTTATATGTTGATACATTCTAGGCTGGCGTCAAAACACAGACTAAAATGTTTTCAATGTAAAATATAAAATCAAAATATATCTGGTTTTTATTGATGCTTTATAGTTATAATTCGAAAGGATATTATTATGCGACAGCGACTTCCTAGTTCGTCAATTCCCTGCAATTATAAAAGTTGGTAACAAGCCTTTTTATGCATCTTTTGATCAATAATTTAAAACTTTAGAACTCAAGTATTTGAAAAAGACCTACAGCTAGAATGTATTTTATTTAAAGTTATTCAGATTAATAGTAACCTTGCACCGAAATCATAAATTCAAATGCATTAAGAACTGCATGATAGATTGTTCCATTTTCTGATATGTGGTAAAAGATTTAGGGCGCACTGGAATTGAATTTCTGATCTTGACCTCTCGTTTCATCTACTAAATAAACATTGCTTTTGTTTCCTCTTTCCTTGAGATTATAATGAACTTTCATTAACAAAACAATCTAAAAAAGACTTGTTTTCACATTTTTTGCAGTTTATTAAATTAAGAATTTTAACAAAATGTAAACAAACATTGTCAAAAGTTGCAATCAAATTTCACGTATTGATACATTGTATAGAAACTCCAGTCTATTGTTAACAAAATTTATAGTTTGTAGCCGCAAAGTATTGAAAATAAATTTACGTTTTAAAGTTAAATAATTGTAAAACAATTCAATGTTGGCAATTGTATTATTTTAACAGAAACTTGAAACATTGATCGATTTTTGTTTACAATTTTTTTAAGTAAACTTTGTCATTAGTACTAAAAGCCGTTCCTGTTGGTATGGTCAACCAATGAAATTATAAAAACCTTAATCAATTAAAAATATGTTAATCTTTTTGATGCACCATCTTGGTGTGTCAAATCTTCAGGTTAGAATCCCGGTGAGAATTAAAATCATTCCTAAAGTTTTGAAATTCAGTTTTTATTTGTACCTGAATTAAAAATGAGTTTCAAAAATTTTAAAAAGGTTTTATTTCTCACCTGAAAATGGCAACTTTGTTGTCGAAACGTTTCAATGAATACGTTGAACGGCAATAACGTTCTAAAACGAAAAATGTATCTTATAACATTAAACACTCTATTTAAACATTACGTAAATTTTGATTAAATTGTTGTTTTTAAATAAAAATAAAACTGCTTCTGGTGACAAACTGTAAATTATTCTATTGATTAAAACAGCATAGATACATGTATAAATATACATAAAAATATAGATCTACGACAAACACTCAAAAATGTTGATGAAAACAGAATATGAGTGTCCCAAGTTTTACCTTCACCCCCTAAATGGCACTTTCTATTTGAACTAAAGTTTTGAAGAAATCACACATATTATTATCGACAGACGAAGTTTATCAAGTCCAAATTTGAAATAATTTTATAGGTTTTAATAGGTTGTTTTTTGACTTTTATTCAATAAGTTATTAATTAATTTAAGTAATTATTTTGACACTAATGTAATTTAGTAGGTTACATTTGTTCCTGTTATTAAATTATTTTAAATAATGTTAGTTTTCTTTAAATTATATAGTTAATAATAAACCTTGTTTTATGGTTATTAATAATGACAGGATGGTAAATTTGTGAAGAAAAAGAAGTTAGGTTGTTTGTAGTCTGTATATTGTGCGATTAAAAGACCCCCGCCAATCTTAATTTATGATGTGAAATTTGGTTTAATTCAGAAACTAATAATTAAAAAAATAAAATTGTGAATTAATTTTCGCGAAACTACTTTTTTTAAATTATAGCTGCAAATAAAATGATACAAAAAAAATTGGACAATAATTGAAGTAGACTGAAGAGTCAAAGGATTAGCTGCTCAACAGAAACATAAAGTTGTTAGATTGCCACCCTATCACTGCATCTTCAATCCGATAGAAATGATTTGGGCGCAGCTAAAAGGTGAAATTAGAAAAAAAAAAACAACAATCCGAAATTTAGCGATGGGATGATTGATTTAATAAAAAGTGAAGTAACCCACATAGGGAGTGAGCACTGAACAAAATGCGAAATACCACGTGATTAGAATTAAAGAGACTTAATAATTCAAAATTTGTACAAGATTTAATAATCTCTTTAAACAATAGTGACGAGAGTGACAGTGATATTTAAGTTATTATATTCTATAAGATTTAACAATTTTTTTTATAATAATTTAATTTAATTTTTGTTACATCATTTTAGAGATTGTTTTAGAAGATTGGCTTTTTGTTTTATTATTGAACATATTGAACGTAGACAGAGAAAAGCAAAAACTTCAGAAAGAAATTATAATTTAAAATATATTTATATGAAATATATATGTTATAACCAGACATAGGCATAGAAATGTCACGCAGATTCACTGCACTCGCTTGCAGTCAGCTCGAGCCATAAGCGTCGGATCTAGGCTTGCCGTGTGTAACCGTATTATATATTATTAATATATATAACACGAAAATTATAAATGGAAAGTAAAATCAGAGAGACGACGGACAGTTCGATTGCTATACACAAATTTCTGTAAATTCGTTAAATAAGTAGGTAGCTAATAAGTCGGTCTAGTTCGGTGTGCGCGCCAATGTGTAGCGATCGCACCGCTTGGATTTCCCGTCGTGACATTTCTGTGTGTAAGTCTGGTTATAACATTATTCGATTTTTTAAAATTTAGTATGTAATAAAATTAACTTAATCAAATAAATTTCTAAAAAAAAAATAATTTGAATTAAATTTGTGTCATTATGTCATGTAGAAAATTAGATCATTGGACCTTCATTACAGATTTTGTCAAAATAAATAATCCAGGAATAGAAAATTAGAAAGTGCTGACAATCTTAGAGAAATTAAACAGTAAACTTTGTCATGGCATTGAAGAAAGACGAGGTTACATATTTGTTGTAATAAATCACTTTAAATAAATAAATTTAGTAAATCAAAAGCACTTCAAAATTTTAAAATTATCCATTTTGACTAAGAAATCTTTTAGTTTCAGCACAGATTTATCTATTTGATACATTATTATATATTTTAAATAAGCCAATTCAACGATTGAACATAAAATGTTTTTATTATTTTTTATTTTTCTGCAAGTAACAAGTAAGCGGCTTGGGCAAAATATGCATATTTGTCGCAAGTGTAAACATAAAAATATAAAAAAATCAATGATATAAAGTACTTTTAATAATAGTCGTGTAGACAGACACAGTGTGCCATCTAACGAAGAGTACTGGAAGGTGCGAGAATTGTATAATAATGTTGGCGGATAACAACGTTATCTCTTTGGCTCTCACTCGGCCACCAACATAACCAACCTCCACGATTAGGCAAAAACAACTACTTCGCGGACTAATGCCCCGACCGACATTGAATTACATCACCTAATCGCCCAACCAGCAACACACTGAAAAGCAGTGTAACCAGAACTAGCAAAGGTGTTCCAATCGAACAACAACGTCGAGAAACTGTATACCGGTTTCGGGGTTTTTGCCCCTCATCAGTACAGTGAGTACAGTGCATCCCGGAGCGTTGTGCTCGATTGGAACAGGTGGGAGAACTCGCTTATATCAAGCGAAGTTCGGCTAGTAGTCGTGTAGACAGACACAGTGTGCCATCTAACGAAGAGTACTGGAAGGTGCGAGAATTGGTATAATAATGTTGGCGGATAACAACGTTATCTCTTTGGCTCTCACTCGGCCACCAACATAACCAACCTCCACGATTAGGCAAAAACAACTACTTCGCGGACTAATGCCCCGACCGACATTGAATTACATCACCTAATCGCCCAACCAGCAACACACTGAAAAGCAGTGTAACCAGAACTAGCAAAGGTGTTCCAATCGACCAACAACGTCGAGAAACTGTATACCGGTTTCGGGGTTTTTGCCCCTCATCAGTACAGTGCATCCCGGAGCGTTGTGCTCGATTGGAACAGGTGGGAGAACTTCGCTTGATACTTCGCGGACTAATGCCCCGACCGACATTGAATTACATCACCTAATCGCCCAACCAGCAACACACTGAAAAGCAGTGTAACCAGAACTAGCAAAGGTGTTCCAATCGAACAACAACGTCGAGAAACTGTATACCGGTTTCGGGGTTTTTGCCCCTCATCAGTACAGTGCATCCCGGAGCGTTGTGCTCGATTGGAACAGGTGGGAGAACTCGCTTATATCAAGCGAAGTTACAGTGTTACAGTAAGTTACCCCTCATCAGTACAGTGCATCCCGGAGCGTTGTGCTCGATTGGAACAGGTGGGAGAACTCGCTTATATCAAGCGAAGTTCTCCCACCTGTTCCAATCGAGCACAACGCTCCGGGATGCACTGTACTGATGAGGGGCAAAAACCCCGAAACCGGTATACAGTTTCTCGACGTTGTTGTTCGATTGGAACACCTTTGCTAGTTCTGGTTACACTGCTTTTCAGTGTGTTGCTGGTTGGGCGATTAGGTGATGTAATTCAATGTCGGTCGGGGCATTAGTCCGCGAAGTAGTTGTTTTTGCCTAATCGTGGAGGTTGGTTATGTTGGTGGCCGAGTGAGAGCCAAAGAGATAACGTTGTTATCCGCCAACATTATTATACCAATTCTCGCACCTTCCAGTACTCTTCGTTAGATGGCACACTGTGTCTGTCTACACGACTACTAGCCGAACTTCGCTTGATATAAGCGAGTTCTCCCACCTGTTCCAATCGAGCACAACGCTCCGGGATGCACTGTACTGATGAGGGGCAAAAACCCCGAAACCGGTATACAGTTTCTCGACGTTGTTGTTCGATTGGAACACCTTTGCTACTTTTAATAATTTAAATAATTGATTTTTCCTATATGCGCTCTTCAGGTTTCTGCTTATTCAATGTTTTGGTATGGTTCCTTAATAAAATTACATAAGTGCTATGGTAGATCAGATATAGCTCATGCCATTGTTGTAAAAAGTTATAAACTGGCAATTGTAACATATTATTAAAGTGTTCTTGTGGAGTATATTATCTTTACACTCTATAATATCTTAATATTACAAGAATATTTTTATAAATATTATTATCAAATTAAAAATATGTACATAAAGAAAAATATTGTACGAGTATTATTATTTTTTTATTTGTTTTTCAACACGTGTATTGATCTCTGTAGTCTTTTAGCTTACTGGGCTGCTTACACAGACAATGTTTATTGTTAGCTAGCCTGCTTCCATGGCTTTGGCAGGATTCAAATCTACGTCAGTTTGGCTCTAGTGGCTCGGAGAAAAAAATGTAACTTCTTTACTAATGCCAGACTGAAATAGTACATTTTACAACAAGACACTAAAGTAAAATTTTTTGTGAGATTAGAAAAATATTTACGATAGACCGGCAAATTTATATTATTACCACAATACTTGCTTAAATTAAATATTAAAGTGAGTGATAATAACTAGAAAATAAGACACAAGGCTCAGACAAAAAGAAATAAAAAAAATATTTAAGGGAAAAACTTCAACACCCTAAGGCTTAGTGTAAAAGGAGGAACTGATTATGTGTTAATTTTTTACACCTGAAACTATGAAATCTAGAAACAACTGATATAACTATACGGCGCAAAATACCTGTTGTAACTTCAAACTTGATACATTAGCAAGATGTAAGAAGCGTTTACATTGCAACCCGATATAATAACACCTCAAATAACGATTTTTCCCTCGTAACACCCATTCCCTGATCTTTTTAAAAATACCTTCCTAATTGTTATAATAGAACTTGGGATTGCATAAACTAAAGCTGTAAAAATTTTATACCCACGAGCTTAGGCCCACGTGAAACTGAATAGCTTTTCTAATTTCCACGAGAATTTTAATTTTAGGCCAGCTTCCTATCTTCTGGGCCAGTCATCGCCCTTACATGATTGAGTGACTGTTTTATGTAGCTTTTCCAGTAAACATAGTAATTAGTAAGCACGTGCGGTTTGTGCTCTTCGTACACCTTTTCTCTCTCGGGAAATCATACTGTGCAACACGTGCTGGAAAATATTTCTTGGCGCTTGTACTAAATTCAATTAGTGCTACAAATGTTTGCAATTTTTAATCTGAAAGAATTGAATCACGTTATTATTAACATGCCGATATTGTCACGCTATTTCAACCTGACTTTAGCTTCCAGAAGTGCAACATGTGCCTGATTATATTTACTAAATAGAGCATAGTTAAACATAAAAGCATTTTTGTTATCAGTCTGGATGAGTCGAGTTGTTTTTTCATTGATAACCCACAAGGGAAAGCCCGGAACGATTTATTTTCCATTGTTGACAACACGATCAGTGTCAATGTTATTTTCTCAAAACATTTTTGATTTGCTCTAGTAAACCCTCTTGAATTTTTACGCAGTAAAAGCTCCCACTTGTTCCACAAGAGCCAAATTATGTGGCGAGTCTCTCCTAAGAGTTATTAATGATTCTAAAATTAAGCTACTCATCAGACTTGAGTTTTACAATTTGAGATGATCCATTTTCTTTAAAATAAAATGAAACAAGCGGACTGTCTCCCTAAATCATTCATTACTACCTCTAGTAAACTATATTATGATTAAAATTTTACGATTTTAACCCAGATTTTTGAGTTAGATTGAATTTCGAGTTGACAGTGATGATTTTATGATACTCTCATTTTGCTTTTTTTATTAATAGAAAAAGCTGGTGTTGATACATAAATGGTTTGTTTTCAAGTAACAAAATGAGTCAAACGAGGTTCACTCTTTTTGTATTTATGTTAATCGGCGCAGTATTTTCTCTAATAAATATTTAGATTCGTGCGTTCTGGTCAACTTCACTTTTATACCCTCTCTAACCCATTGTGGAGATTTCCATAATTTTAAATCAAACTTGAAAATAAGCACGTTTGTTTGTATTATTAGGATTTTATGTCGTTAATTTTTGGAACATTTATATTCAACCAACCACTGTCAAAAAGAAATGCTTCCCGATAAATAACACAAGCTTAAATTCTTTCGTTTCAGGAAGTGAAAAATGAAAAACTCATTAATTGAAAACAGATGCAATAAATCACTACTGATCATATTGTTTCATCATGACGCCAAGATTCAAAACAAAAATTTATTAAAATTAGATTCACAAAAAATACAAAGAAATAACTGGATTTTGGCATCTCGCAAGGTGAAATGAAAAATGCGTACAACCTAGTTTTTCAGGTGTAAAATTAAATATTTATTGAAGAAGCGTGTAACGATTGTTTAACAGATTCTTAATAAAAAGTGATTTTCCGGCCTAATTTTCTGACCTACATTTTAAACTTTTATAATTTGCAATTTTCATGAAAAGCTGTAAAATCGTGTATCAGAGATAATTTAAGAAAGAATTTTTGCAACGCCCACAAGGTCACAAAATTGTTTCAATTAATTTTTGACGGAAGACACCTACGAGTAACTACATATCTTTAGTGGTTTGGATATCAAACAAAGTTTGTGTATTCTTCGATTCGACTTCCTATTTGATTTTATCCTGACCTACATTGTTATACGACATTTCCTAAAGCAATATTCTCTGTTATCCCGATATTTGAATTTTAAGTTTTTGAAATTTGCTTGATCTGTTAAAAAACAAGTTTGAGAAATACCATCTGATCCAACATTCCTATATAACAAGATTTAAAAATTTTCCGAAATAATTAATTGAGATTTTTTAAAAACGTGATGTTTCTAATCAACATCCTGCGGAAGTCCCCTAATGCTCCAAACCAAAATATAAACAAACAGTGGTTGTTATGAAACAAAAACAACTTTGTAACTTAATAGTGAACATGAAAGAATAATTTTTATTGATTGTTTTTGCGATTAAATGAGTTTAAGAAAACTGCGTTGTTTGCAAATTAAAAATAAACCGGCTAAAACTGCTGGAATTATTCCAAATATGTAAACCACCAGGAGGTTCAGCAATTTCATTTTATAAAGCGATTCTCTCGCTGCTTTATAAGAAGTTATTTACTAAACGCGTCATAAATTGTGGGAAATAGAAGTTTTTGCTCAATACGAAATGTAAACTTTAATTAATTTTCAGTTGCATAATCCACTTACTTTTTTTTCATAATAGAACTGAACTGAACTGACGTTGCTTGAAAAAATATACGCCGGCATTTTGAATTATTAAATTATAAGATTACATAATGTTAAACTGAATTTCTGATATTTAATCTTATTTTTTATTTTATTAAATGATTAAATTTAGCTTTATCCATCTGAGGGCTATTAGAACTCGGTATGATTGAATATTACAATGTATTATTTGTATAAAGATTAGGTGATAATATAAGCTTTTATTAGCTAGTTATCTCCTTCTAGCTGATGTTAATTGTATGAGTTTCTCTTTTTTTAATCAAGTAAAAGCATTTACTAAATTATTGCATTTTACCCATTGTATTAAGATTTGTAAATATTAAAGAAATTGTCATTCATTAGTAGGTAGATTTGAAAACAAGAGATTAAATAAACTTATCTAAGTGAAGTTTATTAACAACTTTGCGTTAAGAGGAGTATTAAGGTAATTTCTCTTATGGGAAATCGAATTCCAATGTAAACCCGCGAATCTATAGCACTTTTATTTATGAAAATATTTTAACGAAATTTGGCACAATCGTTCTTCTAATTAATTATTGACTACAAAATGACTGGAAATTATTTTTAATTTTTTTTTATAAATAATATAAAATAATTATTAAAAAATCATTAATTGGTACGGTATTATCCGGGGTAGTAATCGACCAGAATTACACAAATAAGTGTAACACATAGACCTCCGATAGAGACGTTCTCAGCTTAGGATTAATACATAATTAGTAAAGTAAAGAAAGTTAATAATTAAAACAATTAAAACTCATAAATTAGTTTATCTCAAGTGCATCCTAAAATCAAAACAGGTACTCGTATTATGGCGTTTTTTCAAATCTTTTGACATGACTATAGCTTAACTCTGACTTTTGGCTTACTGCAATTGACTTACGCTACTTTATGTAGCATTCCTCCACTTTTCTGTAAAAAATTGGAGCACAGATCCTTCTAAAATTGCTGACACCGATTCAAACAGAGAAAACCATCATAGAGTGCTACAAAGATATAAAATTAAGTCCTGTTTCTATATGAATACACGTTAAAATTTTTTTTTTGTCAAACTAAAATTCGGAACGTTTTAAAATTCGGACATTTTTGGAAGCGATTTATTTCACAATATGTCTATTTTTATTCTCTAGAATTCAACTTTAAATAAACTTTTATCTTTAGAACAAGACAAAAAATGCAAAAATTTGATATCAATTATCAATATCGTTCAAAATTTGCTATAACATTTTGAAAACATTGAAATAGAAGAGATAATCTTAATACATCCTCGCAGACTCTAAATTGTTAAAAAACAATTGAAGAAAAATTTTACTCGTAAATTTCAAAAAAAATAATAAATACCTAATGCTTTTTGCAACCCATTAAAACATTTTTTTTGGTAAAATGTGACGCTTTTTATAACTTAAACAACAAATCTTGGAGAAATGCTCTATTAATCATCTTAAATGATAAGAAATGAGGTAACAAAGAAATAAATTTAAAAATTTTTTGGGGTTCTATTTCAATTATAACTATTGTATTAGTGAAGTGCCGGAAGACATGAAAATGTAAAAAGCTCGGAACCCGGTTTCACTGAATGGATTTTTATAAAACTTTTTGAATTGCATTGTTGAAAGCTTAAATAAAAAAGTTTACTTCTTAAAATTTGCCGATCTCGATTGCAACAATTTATAATAACAATTAAGTAAAAAATGAGAGAAATATGAAGAAAAAAATTTTTGCAGTAAAGATCTCAATTTTATATGCCATAAATGATGGTTTTATAGTTACTGGAATATTGATTTATACACGGTATCTCCATAAAAAAACGCAGTCTTCTAGATTTAAATATAAATAATAGAAATTTTTGTCAACTTTGGCCGCACCTGGGGGCTGTAAGAGTGGGAGAGCAAAGCAACTACTATTTTTTTTCTTTCATTTCACATTCATGTCTGTAGTTATATATGGCTTTAAAATTTTGAAACTGTGAGGATATAAATTTCGGATTGTTTTAAGGTATTCAAAATTATTACGGTTTTCCTAGAACGTTCTGTTACCGAAGATCATGGAGGTTCATTGTCAGCGATAGGGAGCCTCAACGGCACTATTCGAAAACAAAATTCTTTCAAATTGTTAAAGTTAAAATACGTTCGGAAATTACCTTAAAGGTCTTTTTTGTCCGACTTAATATACAGGCGTTCAAAATAATTTTTAAAGAAAAAGTAGGTAATTTTTGCTACTTTGTACCCCTTTATTTTTTATTCCCTAATTAAATAGAGTAATTAATTTTTATAAAAATGTGTTTAAGATTTAGAGTAGTATCTCCATAAAATAAATCACAGATCTCTAGATCCGCTATTCTCAACCGGTGGTCCGCTAGTCCACTAGTGGTCCCCTAAGAAATTTTACTATTTTGTGGACATTTATTTAAACGCGAAAAAAATTTAAAAAATAATAATAACTACATTATAATTTATCAAATTACAAGTATCCCAAACTAATTTTAACGACAGATACTTAAGCCGCTAAATTTTAGTAGTCCGCAGGCCAAAAAAGGTTGAGAAACGCTGCTCTAGATTTATTTATAGATTTTAGAAATTTTCGTCAATTTAAGCCACGTTTGGATACTGTAGGAATAGGGGGGCAAAGCAACTGATATTTTTCTCTTTAATTTCACGTTTATATCTATCGATTAAAAAAAAATTTGAAAATTGGACAATTTTTAGTTCACCTTGCGCAGCTCAAGATCCGTTTTGTGGACAGTTGGAAGAACCAAAAACTTTTTTATTTACAGTCCAAAAAATCTGAAACTTTGTGCATAAAAATTCTCTATTTTTTTAAGGTGTCTAGTACCGTTACAGTGTTTCTACAACATCCCGTTACCGAGGTCCATAGAGGTTTATTTTCAGCGATGGAGAGCCTAAACGGCACTATTCAAAGAAAGTTTTTTTTTTAAATAATAAACTTAAGACACGTGCAAGAATTATTTTAAGAGTCTCCATTCTTCGATTTAATATACAAGAGGTCAAATAAATTTTCAAAATTAAAATTTGCGATTTTTGTCACTTTTGGCTCTGTTTTAGGAGCTTCGGAGTGGATTTGAAGAAACGAATTTAACAAATATAAAATGCCCGTTTTATTTTACGTATGGATATGTCAAACTTAACAGTCTGAATTTGGTCTAAATCTAGCTCACAATCCTAATTATATAATCTTCTCCCCCTTCTCACTTTTTTACCTGAGATCTCATGAGGCCCCAAAGACAGGTTTGTAATAATTTTCCGATGTTAAATCTAACTTTAGGCAAAAATAATTCTAACTTTTATTAAATAATAAAACTATTTTATTAAAAAATAAATTAAAACTCCGAAAAATTAATAATTATTAATTATAATAATTAAAAAATTTAGATCGGTAAAAATAAATGGGTAAACATTTCAGTACTTAGTGTTAAAAAAACATTCCAAAAAGTTTTATAAAAATCTGTTCAGTGGACCTGGGTTCCGAGGTATAAACCTTACGGCACTCCACTATATATTTGATGTTTATAGAAAAGATACTTTCTCCAATTCGCTTTGCCATGTCACTGCAGACTTCTATATTGCAGACTTCTTATCTTCAATACAAGATGGGCTTCGATCTTTTAGTTTATGAGCTCATTAATCTTTTCTTGAATACATTGCTAAAAGCATTTCATGGTGTTCAAGTTCTAGAGAATATCTTGATTATTTCGTATTATTTTCAAATATTTTATTTGGGCAACAAAATTTAATGTTCGATTCTGTAATGTGAAGTGGAGTTTAGAATTCGTTATTTGTTTTTTAAAAAAGAGTAGACAATTTGTTTTTTTTTTTGTGGAAAAACTAAAGTTAATTTTATGGGACCAGATTTCGATATTTCATAAATTTGTTTTACATCAGTGTCAAGTATTTGTGTTAAACGGTTTCTACAATTTGAAGAAAGCCGCAAGAACTTTCTGATTATCACTAAAACTTTTTTCGTTTTCAGATTCTAGTATTACTATGTTGTAGATTATCGTTTTGTTTTTGCGAAAGCCAGTAGATTGTTTGTTTCTAGGTTTCATTGAAGTATTGTGTTTACTCTTTATTCTAGGAACTTTTTCCAGCTAATGGCTGTATTAATTAATGAGTTACTGAATAAGAAGCCGTTTCTGACAGAAAAGGAAAAGGATGTAAAAAACGTTGATTGGCAGCTGGTGTTAACATTTCGAAAAACAAAACAAAAATGGTTGGGTGCTAGTAATTGTTCAGACACACTTTTTTTACTTTTCACTTTCTTTAATACTACGTTAAGTTGTGACTCTTTTTCTCTCAATCGTTTAAATTTTATCTGTAAGAGATTTTCAGTAGTATTATGCCGTTTTACACGATTTTTATGTATGTACATACTTGTTTTTATGGGTTTCCTAGCTTTGTCATTCCATCCCGGAATTGCATGGCGTTTAGATATTAATAAAAAAAATTCTGAAATTTCCGTGATTTTTATAATTATCACAGCCTTCTCAAAAAAACGATATATAAAAAAGTTAAAATTGTTGAAAAAACTCACCAAACTTTTGTTCAAAATGACTTAAAGCATTATAGAATAAAAATGTAATGTCTTTTATGTAACTTTTTCTTTTTACGTTATAATTCAGGCATTGATGATAGAACTTCTAAAAGCGCTTTGCCACTGTTGTATTAGAATTTTTTATTGTCATTATTCATAGGAATTTTTTTGGTTAGTGGAAATCTTGTACTGTACCGCTTATTCTTTACGTATACAGTAGGTTAGTCAATTTGAGTTATAGACTTAAATGTAATTTTCTTGCATGTAAAGGCACTTTTTTTACAGAGTAATTTGAAGTTTAGGTAACATCTGTAGTATCACAAATTTAAAGTCTTTTTTATGGCAACCAATCTGCGCTTCAAATTCTATTAATTTTTTATAGAAACGAAGATGTTGTTGGTATTAACTTAAAATTAGCCTGTCTTTTTTGAGATCTTACATAGAAACCATTCACACGTGACTGCAAAAAATTATTTCTTTAATTTTTCATTACTGCAACGTATTTGCTAATTTGGGGTTTTTAGATTTAAAGTGATGGATTAAAAATGAATAATTTATTTCTACTATATTGACTAATAAAACAACAATAAATAAATAAATAACTCGAAATTTACACTACAATCGCCGTCGCTTTAATAATATCAAGTCGCTGTCGAGAATAACGCCTCTTTGCTTGTTTGGTTCTCACTAACTGACTGACTGACGATCAATGTATATAAACCTTCTTATATAAGCGAGCGTTTTTCTGTAATGTATTTCGATGTTTTGTAACTTTTTTTCACTTAAATGGAAGCAATAGCGATGACTAATCTTTCTCGATCGGTCTATAAGCGGGTCTGTTAATGCTTTTGGGGAATTTACGTCTCAGTGCAGTTCCAGTGCGATATCTTTCTAGTATTTTTTTGGCCTATTTTTTTTTACTTTTACCTTGAATTGTTTGTCACATTACTAAAATTTTCAAGTTTTGGGTTGGTTTAGGTCAGGAAAAAAAGCAAAGATAAGTTTGTACAAATTTATTTAGCATAAATATATCTATGCAATTCACATGAATTTCTTAAATAAGTCTAAATAAATTACAAAAAACATTTAGTATCACAGTCGTCTTAGCACACACCATCTTATTAAATATTTGGTCACCTATAACCTAAACATCAGGGGTTTTGAAACAAATGCGACCGAATACTCAACTTAAAAAATCACAAGTCGCAAGTTGAATATTTTTTCGCTTATAAATTATTTTGTTAAGATTGGCAACATGAATATAGAAGGGTATAAAAATTACGCCTAGTTATTAAATAATCGCACCAATCCAAATCATCTCTGATATGTACAAACATTGACCCTGTCGGAAGCCTTCCTGCCAAGATAAATTATTGCACATTTCTTCCTGAACAAAATCGCATTTTCCTTTTATTACTCATATTTAGTTCAAGGATCATCCCTACAGCACGTGTATCTTCTCATAAAACTGAGAAATATAGACTCAACGAGCAGTCCCGACCTGCTCCTCTTTTTCCGCTAGTCAAAGCGATGCCGTCGCCGTAAAGTTCTGCCTCCGTCTCAACACACGCGATTTGTATAAATCGGATTTATGGCAGACCACAACGGTGCCCCCTTGGTTCGTATTGGGGACAACTTTCCCGTTCGTGTTTCCAATTAGTGTTCCAATCATCTTAGAAACTGAGAATTTCCGCGTCTTCTGCGTGTTTTGCACTGACCGACATTCGTTCAAAACCGCATCAATAGCTGTGTAGATCGCTGGACTATTCTCCGCAACTGACACTTCATGGAATTGGGAATTGTGCTGGATGGCCAAGGTCCGGCCTTCCACTTCCTCCACCTGTAACAAAGAGACTTATTTTAGACCTAATCAAGGTTGGAATTTGATGTCAATCAAGTCTTGGCAATTTGTAAACATTCTAATTTGTTAATGTGGGAATGTTTCGGCTAAATTTAGATAATTTTAACCTTAAAACACGCGCGTGGAAGCCGTCATGTGCAAGGAAAAGGAGTGCATTTGCGAGAGAAAATGAACGAGTGGGTGGCTTTTCTTAATTCCGCAATTGACTGAGTTAACAACTTTGTGATTTATCATTGAGTTGACTGAAGCTGTAAACACAACCTATGCCAATGTTGTTGAAATTAGCTCCGATCTTGAGAATATATCGATACCAAAGCTCATTATTAAAGCACTCAGAGACCCAATAATGTCAAAAACGATCAATTACACTCGCCCCAAATCGTTTTCAGCTTACTCAATCTGTCTGTTCTGCTTAATAAATTGTCTGGGAAAAACTCAAACGGAAAGATTTTGCAACATCTTTGAAACATTCAAATCCTTACAAATCCAATCAGCACCAAAATTAATAAATTTTTGACATTTTTAAAATTAGAAATACAGATGTGAAAGGTTTTTTCTTTGATTTTGATTATTTTTTAACAAGCTTTTTGTTACATCCTCACTTATATATCAAATATCAAAATCAATCATTCAACCTGTTTTCACGTAACAACGGTTCGTAGCAAGTAATCAAAATCATTTTTTCTACTTTGCGTCTGTAACAGATACCGATTGGGTATTATATTAGCTAATTCAGCACCCAAACTGCGTGCGTCAAGTACTAGAGCAATTTATTTTTTTGGGGTTGGTAACACACAGTTGTGACATTTCAGCGTTTATGTCAGCGTTATGAGATTATAATAATTTTATTCGATTAAATTTTGTTAGACTTGATGACCAGTATTCCTCACCAAGACGTTTTTGTGTGTTTGGCAATTACCCTATTAAATATTCAAAAATGAGGTAGGCTTGAACAATAAGGTAACTTCAACTTTTTTTTCTTTTTTTTTGAAATTTACTTTATTGTGTTTATACCAACTGGAGTATTCAATCAATAACCGATACGGTAGGTAGAAAAAACTATTTGTGAGTTACTTACACAGAATTTTGGACAAATTTAAAACACTTCAAAAAACATTTTACACTTTTATGACATTTATTACCAACTAATTCGTATTAACGCAAAAGTCGCATATATAACTCGTTTCTAAAGTCACAAAGTTGACGTTTCAAAACGCGTTTTTTAATATATTATTTTAACATTTTGATAGTGGAATTTAGATTCGGTGCAAATGTAAGATATTGAGAAAGAAAATTTAAAATGTCAGCTTAATTATTTCTTTTATTGCTTCTCTCTTGACAAATAATTACAAATTCCACCTATGGAGTCTGTATATCATTTGTTAATTGTTAATATTTAGAAACTGTACGAAAAAGCTCAATAAAAAACTTTTTTCAAGAATAATCTTGCTTACAATGCTTCCATTTTAGTCAGGACCGATCTTAGACACAAAAAACGCAAGCGACCGCTCTGTCCGCAAATTTCAAAGGACACCAACCTAGACGCCAATAATAAAGATAATATATATATAACGTTACAAATGAGCAAATCTCAAAAAATTTTGGCTGCGACTTTTAATTTTTATAAAACTGTCGCCTGCGACTTCCAATTCTTATGTATTAAGTAATAACCAAGAACCGCAGATATCAGTTTCTTACAATTGTTTTCAGGGCCTCCACGAGCAAAACAAACAACACCTTAAAGCTCAATAATTGAAAAATATTAAAAATAAATAAAATCATCATATAATATTTGAAAATGTAAGTAAAAGTAAAAGTCAAAGTTACAATTATTTAAAAAAAAAAATTCTGCGACTCTAAATTTTTATAAATTTTTCTGTGGCTCTCAATTCTTATTTTAACAATAATTTGAAGGTGCAGGTGGCAGTTTTCAGGGCTGGTCTGAAGCGCAAGCAAAGCAAATGACTGCTCAGGATACAATAAATAAAAAAAAAATAAATAACAATAAAATAGAAATAAATTATTTAAAAAATGTAAAAAACAAAAAATCGTTCACATAAATAATGATATATTCATTACTTTAAACTAGTTATCCATACGAACTGTCTATTGGGTGCAGTTAAAGTTTGTCATGCTCGTACTATTAATTATTCAAGATTGTTATTGTTTTAAATATTCTTTTTCATTTAACTGATAAATTGCCAGAGATGTCTGAAGGCCTGTCCGCCGATAAACCCTTCAGAACAATTCGTTATTGTTTCTCATAAATCATAATGAAACAATTTTAGAATAGAATAAAGACCTCACCTGTCTCAAATGTTCGAGATCTGATTTGTTTCCCAAGAGGACAATAGGCATACTCCTCAACTGTAGTACCCTCTGGAGAAGCTCAGCGGCATGTGTCATAGACGTCCTGTTGGTGATATCATAAACCACAACACAAGCATCCGCCCAATAAATAGCTTCTTCAGGGAATAAAGACAAATCACAACTGCAAACGTCGACAATCTCTACTTCCAAGGCTGAATTATTCACGGTTAAAGTTTGGCGATATAGCAAATCTGAAATGAAAAAAAGCAAGACTTTAGGGACATTGAACCTGAAAACTTTTCAAGGTTTCCACCGAGGAGGGTTGATTAAATTTCACTTTGTTTCAAGGAAAGCCGGCTTTAATGAAAATTTGGTGGGATATTGAAAGACCGCTTCCTATCCCACGTCAATTTCGAGTGCTCATGAATTTGGCTTTGGAATGATCACTTAACGGAGCTTCGGGTAATTGGAATCAAAGGGAATGGTTTAGGAAGTGTCTCCACGGGAAGTTTCACCAGGCCGGGATTAATGCGCAAAAATGAGAAAAGTTTGCCTGTCATAGACTGAAATATGCGGATTCAAAAATAGCAGCTCGTAATAATGCGATCATATTTAATGATTGTAATACAAATATTATGTATGCTGGTTTCAGCAGTTGGACGTTAGCTTTCAGGAAAACGATTTGTTTAACTCGAAGGGGCATTTTGCAGGAATTTAGAGCTCTTTAACTTTTTATAATTTGGTGCAAATTCCTTCGAGTAAAACAGCTGTTTTATCAGCTGAACATTTTTCAAAATTCCATGTACACACAATGTTTTTCTGTTGAAATATAACTTTGTATTTTTTTTTACAAATTTATGAACCCTTTTAGCTCTAATTTTAATTCACCGCAGAATGCTATTGTCTCCCGAATAAACATCACCCGGAACCGTAAACCTCCTGAAGTGGCATTTAGCACCATTTCGAAAATCCGTTCAAATCCTTTCTAAAAATAGTCTATCTTGCAAACCTCCATGATCCTCAAGTATGCAGACAGAATACCTAACTATAATTTCTCCACGGCGTCGTTCTCTGTCTAAACACACCGTTAGTTGCATCATTGCAGCTGATCTTTATCCTGCCAAAGGACGAGTCCAATCAATGAACTGGATGACTAAGTCGTGTAGGCTTAGTCCTTCAGTTTAAAATTTCCGCATGCTATTCACATTTTCCTTATTTTCATATCTGACCCATTTCGAAATTTTTATTGTATAATTTTGGATAATGAGACGTTCCTACCGCGACTAATAAACATTCCTGCGTTGTAGGACAGACGTGGAATGCTCTAATTTAAGCACGAGCTGTTACATGCCAGATTATACCAACGTCTAGGACTTAACTAAGCTTCCTTTCTTTACAAATGTTTGATTCAAACAAACAATCGCTGCATGATTCATGACAGGTAAAAATAAGTTGGGCAAACGAACTTTTTTGCAAATTGTATCAAGGTGAGATTTTTATTTTGTTTAGAAAAGGGAATCCTTGAGGGATTTTTATTACAAACAAAACACTAGTTTACGAGGGTATTATTTACTTTAGGACTATCTCAAAGTTAGCGAAATCTATGTAAACAACATTGCTCAAATTGGATTAATTAGCTTAGAACACGAGGGAGTCTGTGGTCGAATGGGACACTTGCAGGTTTAATGGGATAAGTGGAATGGGTTAGTGGGACAAACAAGAATTATGTAAGTAATTAGACTGCAAAGTATGTAACACAGATGCCTAATCTAAATTCGTATTGTCTCAAGCTACTAAACAATAAATTTTGCCAAATTTCTACACCGCTAATCCAACTTTGTTGTAATTTAATATACAGGTGATTTATTGTAGAATTGGCTAAGATGCAAAATTTATTTATTTTGATTCTAAAATCTAAAATTACGCAAACCTGGAACGCAAAATTTTAGTACAGCTGGCAGGTAATTATGTTTTGCCAGGCAAGAATTCCAGTTTTATTGTATGCAACAAAAATTTAGGGAGACACCACCAGGTGTCTAAAACGAAAAAACAAAATTTATAATTATCTCAACTAACGTCATTCATTTTTGAATTTTGCCAAAATTTTTGCACACTGCTCTCTCATATTGTCTCCACAAAACTGTAAACGTTCGATTATCTAACATTTTTAAAGTTCAATTTTGTAATTATAAAGCTTCATCGACGTCACCATAAGCGTCATCGACACTTGTTGTGAATCAAAACAATACTATTGTCGATTTTAAAAAGTCTCCGTAAATGGCTTCATGTGTATCTAAATGTTTTGGTAACCTCGTTTATCTGTAATTTATTTGGAGTAAAACCAATTTTTATCTAATAAATTCCTGGATTTTATGGAGAGCTGCTCTTCCGCCTCTAAAAATAAATTAATAAACCGAAGAGAAAACGCTCCGATTAAAAACCAAGGATTGTTTTCGTGCAATTATTTACAATAAAATCAATTTGTCCCTCATTTTTATTCATAAATTTTCTGCCGGATTTCCTTGTTTGATTCAGATTTAAGGACCTACCTGTGTTACTCCGGTATTCGCCTATGAACCTTCTCGTGAGATATCGAACAGTGAGTGCTGAAACAAGAAAGATTTCAGCACCTTGTTTAATGAACCGGACAAAGAATGAATTGAACGGACATTACAACCTTTCGGCCAATCACTCTGCTCGTTAAAATGTTATTTTTGAAGACATCAGCTAAACATTTCTGATTCATTGACAATTTCAGAAACTTACCTGATTTTCCAACATTGGCTTTTCCAATGACGGCCAGTCGAACCTTTGGTATGTTATTTTTATCTTCAGTTTTCATTTTCTGCAACAAGGAATTTGTCATATTAAACAGACAAGAATTTGGCTGACAAATTGTTATTGCGGTGACTCAATCAGCCTTGTTTGCAAATTTTTTTGAAACAAAACAAGTTGTAAGGTTATTCGTCTATTTTTCTGGTAAATATTTGCTTAGTTATCTGTCTGTCACGCCTGAATAACATGTAAAATTTAGTTATAAAGAGCTTCCACTTCCCGATTAGCTCAATCACGACATGACTCGCTGAAAACAATCATTTCAGGAACAACTTCTGAAAAATTCTGACGTCAAATCTAGATTGTGATAAATCTGTTTGATTAAGCAATTAATAACTTGATCGACACATAAAAAATCCCGTGATATTTGGCCGTCAAAAATTGTCGCCCACTTCGGCGCCAAAGCTCAGAAATAACCGGACTGGAATCCCAACACTTCATTCCTAGATGCTATATCAGCCTGTCCAGCCAAAAAGAAAACTGCGTAGGAAGCGCTTCCATATGTGATTAAACCATTAGCTATGAAAACAAACTCGCTAGACCGAAGATACATAAATAAAGTAGCGACGATGCGGAAGTTAACCGATTTAGCTAAAGGGCCAAATAGAAGTTTAATCCGGCCCGGGACGGCCAGACAGGGTTACTAACCGCCACTAAATCAATTATTGGACACTAAGAAACAATTTACAAGGGTGCTTAAATTAAAGGAAACTTTCCTCTTTTTACTCCCAAGTGACTATTTAGTTAATTTAATTGAGCTCACAACAGGTGGGAGTGAAATAACCTGTAGGTTATTCACGACTTTTAACCTTCATCATTTAAATACCGCTGGTTAAAATTTGATACAATACATAGAGTTGTTATTTTTTCGACCCACACATGACCGGGCATCTGAATTTTTAGAAACTAAACGCAGAAATTTCTAAATTAATAACTCATAAACACATCTTCACAAAAGTTTTTTGTAACTCTCAAAATTTTAAATTTGCTCCAGGATGTCGCGATAAATAGGAAGATTAATTTTTAATTACAAAATACTTGTCGTAATTTAATTGGGTCATTTTTTTTCGTTATTGGAAGGCTTAATTAAATGAAGCTCAGTGCGTTTAAATTTTTTTTTTTTAGTTTTGACGGTGTTTGTCCTACCTCTAAAACTTGGGAGACGTAGCCCCAGGGAACTGTGCACACCAGAATTTTGAGTCAAAAATTGTTTATTCACAATAAAAGCACGCTCGCACTTGATTTTTGCTTGACGCTTCGATGCGCGTTTACTGAATGAACCGGCGTCGCGACGCTTTAGTATATATCAAGTGTTAGTTGTCATGACAACGTACAGCGTCCCCGCGCCGGTCGCCGTCGTCGGCATGTGCCAAGGATCCAACATGCAGTTTTACCTCTGGATTATGTCGAGGAATGCATCCTTAAATGACTCTTTTTCACTTGTAAACACTTTGATATGAGTAATGAGCCACGAGACTTGCTGACATGTTTGGCGCCAGATTTTTCAAATTTTTGAGAATCAAAAGGTTAACAATCGGAAATTTATGACGGTTTGTATACACTGTCCATAATTCTACACTTTTTGGAAGCAAATATCATAATATTTTCATTCCGATTAAAAGAATATTTTTCAATTTTATTTCTAAGAATGTGAGGGGAATTCTTAAAAACATGTACACCATTATTAGAAATTCAGAAATAATTGCTTATCTGATATGTGATAAGTGTTTCATTTTGTATTATCACCGGATACACGTGCTCGCAAAAAATTAAAATAACTCATCAACTCGATTTAAGCTCATTAATCAAAAGCTACTGAAATATTTTGGATACTTTACAAAGTATAAACCAATAAAAATTATTTTAATTTATTACAGATAAAAATATGTCACGTGTTTTTTAATTTAGGTGTCAAATTTGACGAGTGTTTGGTCTAAATCTGAGCACACAAGAGTTTTTTTTTACAATTTAACTAAAAACTGAATTTACGTTTACTTATCAGTGTGTGAAATATGTTTTTTAAACACATGAGTGTTTGTGTGTTATGTTTGAGGACCAATGGCGTGTCAAATATGTAGGTATTGCAAACAATCCAGCAATCCAGCGAGATTTTTTAGTTACCAAAAACAAATTAAATCCAAATTTGCAATATTGGATTAATTTTAAGTTCTCTACAGATGTAATAAGGTAAGTTGTATAAATACAGTTTGCAATACTTGCATGAACATATTTTTGGTGCATTCAAGAGATTTGATCTTCGGTTTCATCGTAGAACAATAAAAAAGCGATAAAATTTGCAACTTGCAAACGCAACTTATAACGGCTTATGTTCAACAAATTTTTCGTAGCACCGAATTATAACAAATTATAAATATACATTTACAAAATATTTACATATTTGTTTTTCACTTTCCCATATTAATCTAAAAAATTAAAGTTATCAAACTCTTTGGAATTCTAAACAGTAAAGAAAGAAATTTTGAGTTGGCAGTCTGTCTAGAGACAGCGGTGATGGTGCAGCAGGCATTCATCAACAATGTCGAGGAAGGGTTGAGTTTGCTCGAAAATATGTAGAGATTTAACCTATACAAATGCCAAAAGATAGTAAAATTACTCAAGAATTTTTTCTTGTTACTGTAATAAATGGATGCCTCGACAAGAGATGGGTTGATTCAGGTATTGGTAATTTTTTTGAAAACTAGTGTTTGAGCAAACGTTCCATCATCAGTTAAAAAGCCTGCAGTGTCATTTTATTTTTGTTGTTACTATTTATCGTTACTAATTAATTAAGTTTTTAATTGATATGTTGATCATAAATAGCTAAATGTGTTTTATGTTGTGTTGATGTGTAGACATAGACCAAAGGGTGTTACATTTATTAATTTAGGTTTTAGTACTCTTTAAAATTCAGCTTTGTGACTCCTAATTTTGGATAAACTATTGTTTTAAATATTAACGCAAAATTATTTGGTCAAATTACAAAATACTATTGGCTTCAATTTTGAAATCATTTTCTAAATTTTCATTAGTAATTTTTTTTTCGGTTCTTTTGTTTGATGTGGATGACTGATGGTGTTACTTCTTGCTATCAAGATGGCCTACAAGATTAGCACTCAAAAAGGCAACAAGCAAGTTTATGGATTTGTTTTTTCGAAAAACGCTTGACAACACTGATATTTTACCCTCTTGACAGAGTTTTAAATTTATTTTAAATTGAGATGTTTTTTAAAATCAGATCAATAACTTACAGGAAAAATTAAAATTAAATTTGCAAAAATTATGCAATGTTGATTATATTGCTTTCCCTGTTATTTTTAAGGTTTTTTTAATAAAAAAATATTAAATTTATGTAGTCTATGTTTTGGAAAGAAAGAGAAAAATTATAGAAAAACAGTGAACTTTGCAACCTTTATTTTCTAAATATATTTTGGTTTATGTTGTGTATTGTGTAAAGCACAGAAGTCCAATAAGAGTTCTCTTTGTGGCTTTTGTTGATTAGATTATTACGTTGCGATGGTTACTAAATAAGCTGTCTTTCGCAGAGACTATTCGTGTGATTGATGATGTAACTAGTAAATTTTCCATCAACTTTACCTTAAGAAATTGGGTCAATTTAAGCTTCTAACACGTGTATAAGTGTTTAAATTATGAGAGAATATTATTTAAAATTTCCTAACACTAAAAATATGATGTTTTGAAAGTTAAAGTAATGACTTATGACAAACCTTTCGAACTAAATGAATCAATGCTAAGCACATTTTTGAGGGATTAAGCTCGTATTGAGTCACTTTTTTTGTAGTAAACTCGACTGAAAATAGTGTGTTACCGCATAAACATTCTAAATCACGGAGGTGTGAAGTTTTTCATCGGATATTTATACCCGTGCATTCTATTTAACCTTTCCTACATACATTCTATTAAGACAGTTTGTTGTTTCATTCTTTTTTGGTAAATTTTAGCGTCGTTCTATCTGCGCATAACTTTGATACGATAAAACAAGGTCATGTTAATGTGTAGACATAAAGTAAACATCCCTTGAAAATTCGAGGAAAGTTATAAGATTACGTCCGGATTTTGGTGGTAAACCACCCTTAAAAAACGGCCTACTTTCAAAGTAGGTTTATTAAATTATTAGGCGATTAATTTTTCAGAGGAAGTGTCATGTAGCGACCTACAAAGAAGGTTTCGCGGATCAAAATCGACTCAAATGTCAAGGGTTCTATTTATTTTAATTATTCTCTCGTATATCCACCCACGGAAGCAAAAATGACTCCCAAATTAAATAAATGTGAGTAGAATGCTCTACTTAGAGGATAATTTTACGTAAGTAGGGCGCGACTTCACCAATTCCCGATTTATTATCGAAAAAAAGACAATGATTTATTAAGAAGTGAGACATATTTACTGGAAATCTGCTGAAACAGTTAATTTATGGAGTTAATTATAAAAACTCAAAAAATTGTTGTATAACGCAAACTTAGCAGACTGCTGGTTCTGAAACAATTTTAAAGGTCAGTAAAAAGCTCTTGCACAACTTTCAACCGCGACTTATGTAAATTTCAATTGCGTTTATTTAACCAAATCTTGCAAATGGCTGGCAATGAATTGGATAACTTTCCTATGCTTTCAATTTGCACGTATTGGTTGAATAACCCTCCGTATTTTTCCCTCAACTTTTCCAAGCAATTTACTGTTATAGATAATTTATTGACTATTATACCAGATTTTTAATGGCGATAAATAAATCACGATTTTGCCGCCTGAAAACAGGCAATTAATAAATTAACTTTTTGCCGAGCTTGATTTCTGCCTACATGTTACAAAAACTTGGTACAATAATATGTATTTATGAGAAGATACATGGTTGAGATCTGAAAGGTCGTGGTTAATTATAAATGAGTTCCTTGAAATCCATAAACAAGAGACTAAAAGAATTGTCAGTTACACAATGACATTACATAAGAACTTGTCAAATTCAGCATTAATGGTGTAGCTATTGATCTAGAAAAGCTTTTGTTGAAACAGACGACATAACAATCACAAAGTAAGGTCAGGGTTGTCTCGAATATGGGATGATATTTGTTACAACTTTCAATGTCATCAAAAAAATTGCTTTTACCATTTTTTTATTAAATTGATAGAAAATACAGCGATAAATATTTTTCTTAGTCGCATATTGCACGTGAGATATCTTGCACGTTGTGTTGTTAAATGGTTGCATTTACGGAAATAGAAATTTCTTCTGATGACCTAAAACTGTTTCAGGATTGGACAACATAAATATTCACTTGAGCAAATATTTTTTATAAGATGAGTCTCTTTGATATTTATTATTTTTCTGAAAAATTCTGATGTTGAACTTAGCACAATAAAGAGACGTTGATGTAAGGGGTCAGAAAGCGATTAAAATTTAGTTCGCAATTTGACATTGAAAGTTAAAAAAGAAATAACAAAGTTTCGAAAATAGCTAATTCTTATGAAGCAAAACATTTTGCTTTTTATAAAATGGTAGGTATTATTACATGAAAATGATATAACTGATTTTAAAAAATTTTAGTTTTAAAGCCAAATTTGAGTAGCAAGTAACTCATTTTCATAACAGTATCTAACGACACGAGATTAGGAACTGCTATTTAAAATCAGTTGCCATAGCAACACCTTAAAGGGGTAGTAAACCAAAATTTCATGAATACATCTAAAAATTCTTAAGAAATAACTATGATAAAATATCAAAACCACAAGTCGCTACGACTTTTGGTTTTAAAACAGCGAAACAACAAAGTTGAATGCGTGACGTCATACCGACATTGGAATGAGCGAGCATTATTTGTGCTTTTTTTTTGTTTTTTATAAAAACTTACTAAAAGTCATTAAAAATGCCAAGCTGTTGTGTTTTCAGGTGCATTAATAATTTTAAGAAATTCTATGACCCTGCATAATTTCTGCATTAGGTACACCTACCTTTTCTTTTCAAGAAAATTGTGAAACACTTTTTAAAATTACATTATGGCGGGACAAATTTAAAGAGTCAAAACTTAAAACTATGGTCACAAATTCTTCGTGGTATGTACTATGTACTACACTTGTTTTCATTTCTCATATTTGTTTTCAACTGTAGTCTATTCTCAACACAATATAAACATTTTTTTGGTTTGAGCCTAAATAATACCTACACAATTTCTGCACCTACACCAAGATATGTCGTTTAGTCTATCGAGATTTTCTGCATATTATTCGGATTTTTCTTTAACTTACTTAATTTATTTTTGATATACCTTTGGTTCAAAACCGAACACTATCGAGATTAAAAAAAAAATGAAAAACTCTAAAGTTTGATGGCAGGCGAGATGACAGGACATAAACAATCTCACAACATATCAGACAGAACAGAATGTGTCGGTATAAAGTCATAGTCACTTTGGTCTCTAGTATTTCTAAAACGGCATATCGCACGTATCTGCCGTTTGAAGATTTGTTTTTAAAATTTTCTTGGCCATATTTTTGTTTTTCAGTATACAACCCCCTTGAATGTTAAATAAGACCAAATTTATTGAGATAGTTAAAATTATATAATTTTTATACTGGACTCATTTTATAAAATTAATAAGCAAAGATGCAAGTTGCACTTGTACTTCTAGCTTTAAAGCTGTGCTTTAATTCTTTCCTATACAGTTTTTTAAATTTTTATTGAAATTTATGAATATTTAAGCAAAAGTAGTTATTTTTGAACGACCCTACTGTTGACATATAAAATTCTAACACACGATTTTTTGAAGTTGGAAAAAGAATAGTTTATGCTGAAAATATCTAAAAGGGCTGACTTTTAAGAGTCCTCTATAAACCAAAGAATAGGCATTGTTTAATTTATAGAAAGGCAAACTATCCTAAAGATGTATATTGATTTATGACAGTTCCTTCCGCCAGTATTTTACAACATGTATTTGCGTGCAAAACATCTGGTGGAGGGAACAGTTATAAATCAAGTTCCATCTTTATGGAAGTTTGCCTTTTCATAAATTGAACACTTGCTATTCTTTGGTTTATAGAAGGATCTTAAAAAGTCAGCCCACTTTTAGATGTTTAAGTAGGTATATGTAACGTGCTGGAAGAGATTTATCGTGCTTGTAAAATACAAACAGCTTTAATAGCGCCTCGTATTTGCAAGATTTTCCTCGTATAATTTCAGTCACACATGATATAATTATGAGACTTATTCACAAATGATAACGAACGGTTTATGCAACCAATCTTACATTTTTGCATGAGGCTCTAACAAAATTTAATTTAAAATGTATTTGCAATCATAGCTACTGTATATCATTTTATGTAAATTTGACTGTCTTTGAACAAATTTAGTCAAAATGTTCACTGATAACGAGAAGACTGATATGATCTTGATATATGGCAAATGTAGAAAAAACGCTTCAGCTGCATAAGACTTTATGCAGTAATATATATCTATCGAGTATATCAACTGACATAATTTTTCGAAGACAAGCAAGTTGCGCGATAATCTTTGGGTAATTTTAATTTAATATTTTTACTAAAATGACAATTTTATTAAGAAAGTTGTTTAATATACAAATTTAGTTGCATATGGGTTCGTCATCATTCATGAATAACGTTGTATAAAGATGTCCTAGAACAGGTGTACCAAATTATTGATACGTAGTCAATTAAGGTCCGGCAGAGCCTTGCTTTAAAGCAAAGGATATTTTCCGAAACAACATGTTTTAGGGTAACAACATGAATAGCTCGAACTTAATGGTATTCTTAACATTAATGCATAAAACCTCGCATAAAACCATTAATTTGAACAGCTATTATGGTCAACATTCATAAACTTTCTTAAACCGTGTTTATTCAGTTCAAATTGATTGCAATTGGTCAAAATTTAAAATTTTTCTGTTTGATATTGGTTGTGATAAGCATTAATCATTTTCATAATGTTATTGTTTCCTATCAGTACAGAAGACCATATAAGTACCTACCTTATTAACACAATAATGTATAGATTTGACTCACAATTTTTTTGCTTAAGTATACAACCCTATTTCAAATAAAATGAGTAGAATTTTAACACAAAATAGAATAGACTCACCTGGACACCAAAATCGAGTTTAAGTTAAAAATTTCTTACAGTGTACGAATTTTTTTAAAAGAAAAAGTGAATTTTTAAACGTCTTGCTTGTATCCTTTTCCAAATTCATAATAAAACAAAAACTTCTAAGTTTAATGACAACAACAATCACAAAAAACAATGTTTAAAACCTAGGACTTAACACTTCTGAACTGTATTTCAAATAAAAAAAAATGTTTTTATTATTTTAAAAAATATTGGTTGTTTAATTATATCCCATGAAGATATAATTAAAAATCGAACATTAGTAACAAAAATATTTCAGGTATTTTTAGATTGTCTCTTTTAATTAAAGCACATTTAGTTATTGTTAGGTTAAAACACTGTTAAAATTTTCCGCTTCTTTAGATTTAGTAGTATCAATAATTTCTCACTAATTAAGCATTCCTCTTGTAGTTGGTTTGTTTCTTTTGCGCGAAATTAAAAATAAGTAGAAATTATTTTTCCAATTTGAACTGCTGGAATCTTCTTGGAGCAGGCCGATGAACTTCTAAATAAGTGAATTTAAAACAGCAACAAATCTGTGCCCACGCTGCTTAATTTGATAATTTAGTACACTTTACACGAGACACGAGGGCTATCCTACCGTTTTCACATTTTATTGTGTCTTAGGGTTTTTCCTAAAGCTCCCACTTTCAGTTCAATGGACTCACCGAAATTGTCCTTCTCAGGAGAATATCACAGGAAAATATAAATTTTTATGCTAATTAACTCCTGATTTTCTGAAATTAGGTGAGTAGGTTTCTGAGTCAGAAAGTGATTTTTACATGTATAAATACACCTGTTTTATACAAAAAAATTGACGTAAGTAAGCTTTTAGTTCGTGACCTAGAATTAGTATTTAGACAAGTGACGGTAAATAGAGCAGTTCTTAAGGGATGAATTAGAACAAATGATCCTTTAATTTTTTTCATTCAAAGGATTTTTATATAAGATCAAATAGATCCTACCATGTGCGAATTATCTTTTCATTATCCCATTTATTTTTCATCGAGCTTATATGATACAGCTTACAGATCACTTTCGGTTTTAGGAGTTGGCGAAGTTATTGACCTTTTTATAAGCTGAAATGATTTAATAACTTAATAAGTGACGAGTTTCGCCACTTTCTGTTTTTGTCATTTTATATTAAGAATAGGAAAAAATTCGTAATAACGTTTTTGAAAGCTCGATTTCTACGTCGTAACAGATGCACGTATCGTTCCTTGAACTCTGTATTTCTTTGTTGATCTCTGAGATTTGCCAGAATGGATTTTCTTTAACGTTTTAGGACTTTCCCCCAAACCCGGAAGTGTCATAAAAGACTAGAACATCTCATCACTTCAGATAAATATCTTCCAGAGATTGGGACTTTATTGTACGCGATACCGGATCCATTACGTGACATCAACATCTCAAAACTTATAAAAAAAATTATTTGCGCCAGAGGCTGATTTGTCAGGGTTTTTACAGTGAGAGAGTTCTGATTGGTTTCTAGAAGGTGTACAATGGCTAATATGGGATTGTTAAAAACGTAATTAAACGAGTCACACGTTTAAATAGTTGTTCAAAGTGTCATTTCCAACAAAACTAATTATCTTATTAAGTAATCAAACACAGAAATAGATGACGTTAGCAGCATCGAGTAATTATTTGCATGTCAGTTCGAATAAGCTTTTTTAATATAACAAGACTACATATTTATATAAAAACACAATTGCGGGAAAATTCTGGAAAAATTTTGATCGATATAATATTATGTTCCCATTCCACCTGAGGTGCCAGTGACCTGCAATCAAAGCAATACATAATAAAATTTAAACCAATTTACTTTTTGAAACGGAATGTGTATCAACACACAACTTCATACACGAAAAGTTCAACGCTTTAGCCTTTTTAACTTTTTATAAACGGACAAAATAATGAGACGGTGTTATTGAACTTGAATAAGGGCTCATTTAATTGGAAATTCGTTTATATATCAACTTCATATAACACAAAGCTGGGATTTTAAATCGCGACCTGACAACGTCTTTTTATGTTTCTTCAGTCAAGTGAGACGAGATTTTTTTTTTATATCGTAGATTTGCCGAAATTATACTTGAAAAAGATGTACCTAATTTAAGAACTCTGTAGTAGATTATATCCTAAGGTAGAGAAAATGATAGTTTTTTATTAAATATGAAGCGAAAAGACCCGTTATGATTTTCTACCTTTATTATCTATTTTTTTACATATGTAAAACTATGTAAAACGTCATTGTTATTTTTCATTCAATTTTACGCCTTGATTATATTTCAAAGATTACGCCCTGATTTGCGGGCGTATAACATATTATACTTCCAAAATAAAATAATAGTTATAAACGCACCCTAAATGTGTGCTTTAATAGATTTTTAAGAAACGCATATTATAAAAAAACAAATTTATTTATATATATATTACTTCTAGCCAAAAATAAAAAAAAAATATTTTTGTATTGCTTCTAAAAACAGTTTTGTTTGTCTTTTTTGTGAAAAAAAAAACTTTCAGTATTGTTTGTCACCAAGTTATTTTATAAACTGTATTACAATTAAAGTTGTATAACTCTATCTTAAAATAGCTTGAGAAAATTGTTCGATAGAGTTATCACATAATACCAAAGGTCAGCTTATATTACACAAAAGCTCTGTAGTCAATATATCAAAAGTATTTGTTTTAAGATTTTTTGAATGCTTTAATAGGTAAAATACTTTTGGAAAATCTTGATGCATTGCTATGATTAAAACTCGTGTTGTTAAAGATAAAAGGTTCGCAGGTAATTCATTAACCATTACGAAACGTGCAGTCTCTTGGCATTGATACAACATTGTAGAAAGCTGTTAAATATAAATAAAATCTAGTATCAGATTTATTGCAAATGTGTATGTTAGAGTGTCACACCTACAAGGCATTATTATTTATCGTTTGAATTTTGTTGATCAACAAAATCCCAAAATAAATCGAAAATCCGCGCGAGCCGTCAGTTTCCGATCGGTTGTGACACAAATGCTTGATAATATCTTATTTTTTATTAATCTGTAGGCACTAAGAGTCAATAACACCCTCTGACATTGACAAAATCGAAATAAAGGGCGATGACTTGCGTGGAGTTGTTTAAAATTCTTCACCGCGAGATACAATTCCGATGATTTATTTATGTAGCAAAAGAAGTTTGTAAAGCTACATTCATTTTAATAAAAGCAATTTTCAGCAAAATTTATAGTTGGGTTGGGGAGTCGAGGCGCTTATTAGGACGTGGTTGGTTAAATTTAGTTTTTTCGGCTATAACGGGCTGTTTATTCAAATAATAGTGGGACTAATTTTGGGGACCCAAATCGCCAATAATACACATCTGGATCAAATAGAAGGACTTTGACCATAAAACAAAATAAAGTGGAAAATTCAAGTTGACGCACTTACGATTGCTCAATTTTATTTTCAATTTATGGGTTTTGAACGTAAGTATTACTTCGAAATTTTGCATCATGAAAGGAAAGATACACTCAAAAATATGTTTTAATAACTGGTTTTGTAGAGATGGATCAAATAAAATAACCAATTGATTTTGAGCAATAATAATAATTTTCTAAGTAACAGAAATGTTGATGTTGATGGCGTGACATGAGAGAAGGGCGAGGGTGGTATGTATAGTGAACAGAGATAAAACTGGTCGCGGCTTAACCTTTTAAGTACTCCCAATAAACAAAAAGTTTAAAAATTATTACGGTTATCCTGAATCACAAATAAACCGCCCCATTTGATCTATTCTATAACGTTGCCTTGCACATTCGGCAGTGATCAAATGATATATCTTATAGTATATTTTAACCGCATGATTTTCGACAAGAAAAGTAAGTAAAGTAAAAAAAGAAGTAAGTATTACAATTATTGTGGTGCTGGTTCTGCTAATGCTTAGTATTTTTTGAAGAGTTCTTGATGTATAATTTTTGCTACATTTTCATGTTTTCTGACGCAGTCGCTAAATGCTAGAGTTGTACAACCTGTTGTAAGATGTTCTATAGTTTCGCCAAATAAATTGCAAAGTCTACATTTACCTGTAATGTTTTTGAATATTTTTTTATAATTTCTTGTGGCTGTTATTCTCTCTTGTATTACACTTTTAAATTCTTCCATTTTCAGGTATGGGTACCATTGTGTTAGCAGGTGTTGGTTTGTCTACGTCTAGTTTTAAAAGTGATATATCTAGTTTGGTTTGTACATTTGTGCTGTTGTCTTCTTGTCTTCCGATTTGCTACAATTCTAGTGAAACATATGCTTTGTTAGTTTTGATTACTGTCTTGTATAATATTGTGCCCGTCGTGTTCTTTTTTCTTGGCATAGAAGTAAGCTCAGTGTCTGATGAATTGGCTGTGATACATGATTTTGAAGCTTATGATAACTTTTCACCATTTTTTTCTGGGTAGTATCGTTTTCGAAGAATGTAAGTAAGAAGCTTTTTTAGTAATGGTATTTAATTAATACAGTTTAATTTAGCTATATTTTATTAGACCGTAGCTATAGAATTGTGAGTAATGGATTGCTTAGATGCTATTGATGTTGATTTTGTTTTTGGTATCAAGTTCTGTTGCTAGTACCTATTTGGTTTAAACGTTTTGCTTTAATTTTTTTTTATTTGTTTGCGTTGTATCCGCATGGTTTAGTTTATGCCTAGATTTTTTTTTATTTCTTTTTTAGACTTTTCATGGTATTGATTTTTTTCTGGTTGCTTATCGTTCCACATTTTTTTTTATAATCACATTAATTTTACAACTCTATTTTTAATTTCATTTTTTCTTCGCTAAATTTTTCGGTTAGTGTTCAGAATTGTTCAAATTTTTTTAAACATTTTTTTTTGTAGCATAGTTTGTCAACAACAGTCTTCTGGCGTGTCACCAAAGTTGCTTTAGCTTAAATTTATTGAAGCATTCACTTTAAGAATCAAGGAAATTATTTTATTATTCGAACATTATAATTTAAAAAACAAAAAAAAGAATAATTACAGTTTGTTTTAGCATTTCGGAAACAGTTCCCCTATCTATATTTAAACTTACATATTACGTAGTCTACAACTTAAACAATTGCATTAATGCGTGTCACCTAACGCAAGGGACTTAAAGTTTACAGGGTTACCACTACAGCGTCCAGGCGCTAATGTGTTTAGTGCTACAGGAGCGGCATTTTTTAAAATCAACGTCTCAACCTGACAAACGACAGTCTTCTGATACGAATTATATTAAAGTTTCTTTGTGTGTTGTGTTTATATCCTTAAAAATTCATATTATTTTATTAGATAAATATTCTATTTATACGTATACACCAAAATAACATAACTTAATGATATTTTGTGCTACCTTCCAATAAAATACAATTAAAAATAAAATAAATTGTTATAGATACACATACATATCTTTGGTTATGACACTAAAAAAAAACTTTCTAAGATGAATTTTTAAAATAAAGAGATAAGGCGGGAAAAAAATATGACCGTAACAGAAATGACTCACTAAAAAAGAGAGAACTTGGAACAAAAAACGTCTAAATTACCTTTAAAGAAAGGGGAACTAGACTAGAAGGCTTGTTAAAGATATAACTCTACGAGAGCACCAATTAAAGAAGAAGTGGAGAGGGTATTACGAAAAGTATTGCATTAAAAATATAAACGTAAATATAAGGCAAAATACGTCAAATTCAAAAGTAGAGAGATTTTGGTAATTTTAAAATCCATTTCAACCACTAATACCTTAAGTTGCTAAAACATTTAGAGAAGTTGCTAAAACATTTTGAAAAAATAAAGATCATAAAAGGGAAAAGATGCCACGATGTAAAATAAAAAACAATGAAGAAATTAAAATCCTTAAAAAACACTATTAAACTACAGTCTATCAAGATTAAAGAAGAATGAAAGTATAAAGATAGATATACAAAACAGAAACTTCTAGAAAATAATACATGCTTTATAAGATTTTGTCAAAAAGGCACTATTTAGTGATAGTAAAGAGGAAGTTATACATTTATACACTAGGCACTATTTACTGAGATAGTAAAAAACAATTTTTTTGTAATTGCTTCTTTACTACCTCACTAAATAGAATTTTACAAAAATTTTACAAAAAAAATTGTACGAACAAAATCCATGGACTAAGTATTGACGAAAAAAGCATCAAAAAAGTTTGTTATTTGATGAATACTCGTATACGTTATAAATGATTTGGTCAGAAAACAAACTGTTTCTTGTATATAAACAAGATTTCAAAAAACAACTTATTATAATTTTTTTTGCACATCTTATAATTTTTATATTGGGGTATGATCAACTGAGTAGTAACTCTAAAATAGTATTATATAAAAGGTAACCGCTCCCTCCCAATTTTCCAAATTTCTGAACAATAAAAAATGTTTTATTTTTTTATTAAAATCGTTTTTTATCCTTTTAAATACAGTCCTCTGGTATAAGCTATAATTTTCTGTATCAATTTTTCAGAACATGCTCAATATTTCCTAATGAAATAAAAATATTTTTTGTTCATTTGCTGTTTATTATATAATGCATTTTTTAGTTTGTTATTATTGTTACTGTTTTTTACAGCTTGTCACAATCATATTACAACTGGAAAAATAATTTGGACATAAGTGGACAACAAAAGATACATTACCTCACTCAATGACAGAAAAATCAATCAAGATGTTTGTATAATTCTGTCTCATGTACCTGTTCAGAAAAATATAATTCGTTTACTTATTTTTAGATAATTCTTTACATGCCAGACATTTTTTTTCAAGGCTTCAAAGAATGAAAATAAATTGTCTCATTAATATGGTTTTATTTCTGGCGACGAAAACCCATACTTCCTGTAGCTTCTAGAACATTTTCTTCCCAAAATGATAAAATAAACAGATAATTGAAAAGCTATTCGAATTAAATCAATCATAAATCTGAAAATATTTCCTTCGTCTGGAAATTGGGTTTGTTTTCAGTGGAGTTAATAATCGAGTTATGAACATACGACTAAGCCAAACATTTTAACCAATAAAATATTGAAGAAATTGTTGAATATCTGACCCAGATTTTCTTGATTGAACCTAATATAAATAGCAATTAATCCGTTTTAAAATGTATTTCCGTCTGAAATAAAAAAAATTAAACTGTCAACAGAGCGTCTTTATTACACTTGTATAGTTTTTAAAAATATGTTAAGAAAACAAAATTTCGCATAATAATTTTGGTTTATCACTGCGAAAAAATTCTTGCAATACTAGGTCAAGACCGTGTTTCTTTCAATTCGGAAATTAAACATTTCCTCTCTGCCAAAAATTTCTTCGCATGTAATAATTGCGACTGTGAACAAATTGACTCCAGTTTTTAGCCCCAACATTACTCATCTTGGATGTAACACAATATCTGGTTCAGTTTTCAGCAAAATTTTAAATCAAAACATAAATAACTTAATCTGGCTAGGGTTCTAGGCGCCAAATTTTTGCATACGTCTCTGTTATATAGAAAATAATATCGATAAAAACACGTAAAGATCTGCTGAAAATTTTATTCGCAACTGCTTATTTATATCAAGGTTCAGACGAAATCAAAAAAGCGAAATTTTATTCTAATCTAACTATACCAACACTTGGTAATATGTATTAAGATAGGTCCGGTGTTATTTTAAGAGCATCCTGTGTTTATTTTCAGTTCCGGATAAGATTTTTAGACATTTATTAAGTGCGTAAAAGGAAACAAAAGCTCTATCGTCTTTAATCCGGAAGCTGTGGAACTCCGGTCACTGCTACCAGTTTTTGAGTTGTCTAATCCAAAGATTTACTCGATTTATTATGAAGTTTTTGAAACAAAGAAAAATTTAATAAGTTTCAGTTCAAAGACTTCGAGAAACATTTTGCGCGTTATTTAGCAAATTAATATGGCTGCATTTATAAATGGAATACCTACGCCCTGTTATATTACCACAAAATTACAATAAAGGGTAAAATCGATGAAACCTCAAGAAGAATGTCTCAACGACGTAAATGATTCTCCAAACTAATAAAAGTGAAATTAAGCAAAAAGACACTATTCAAAGTTAGTTCAGTCACGGCACGAATGCGTAGGTTTATAATTAATTGCTGGTGAAATTTCTCATTATAAAAAATTGGTTCATCAATAAATTTCCTTGTTGATTTATCATTACAAGCTAATTAGAAGCTTCCGAAATTTTCTGGTTACATACTTGGATAAAAAACTAAATTAATATCAAAAGCCTGGCACTGAACACTTCCTCATATTTTGCTAGAAAATTAATTTTGATTAAAATTAAATGTAAATGTAAACTAATTCTTTATGTCTTGTTGTAAAAAATAATCTTGTCCGACTTTTATTCAAATAAAACTTAATTAAAAGCATTTTTTGTTAGAAAAATTTAGGTTTGAGACGTTCAAAGAAATAACTACAACTGATTCGAATAAATAAATCATAACAGAAACATCAAAGAAGAACAAAACCACAACTAAACACACGATAAAGCTGTATCCTAAATTTGCAAATGCAAAAATATCTGACTTATAAATTTTACCATTTGTTACATTCTTCAGGAATTTGTTACAATTTTTTTAATGATGAGTAGCGGGTGAGACTAATTTTCTTAATTTGAATCACCTGTTTAGAAATATAATTTAACCTAAAAAAAAAAAGTTGTTTAGATGAAAGGAAGCATCGGAGTTTGTAAAATTTGAATGCAAATTAACTACTTTATTATAGATAAATGTGCAAAATTGGTCGAAATGTTACATAACAGTTATTTTCGAATATAATCAAGTCTGTTTAACAGTAGAAATAGAGGATAATTTATTTATCTTATATTACATGGTGCCAAAACTTTGTTGAAGTAGCAAAGAAAGTTTAAAATAAAGTGATTTGGTAGATTTTGGAAACCATAAATTAAAATTAATTGTTACAATTTTCTACTTTATTAGAAAATAATTTTAATAATAATATTTTTTTATTCCAGGAGCTTATTTAGTCCCCAGTTTAACGTCCTTAATTTTTTTTGATACATACAAATGTAAAACTTTGTGAGCGCTTTTCTTGCAACGAGTCCGACAATCTTTTCTAATGGGAAACTTTCGGCGCTGCTGCGTTTTCAAATGCCCGATTTCCGAAATTGTCGATGTGACGTCACTACGACTCTTCGTATATAGAAGTTTGATTTAAAAATTTTTTATTAATAAAATTAATTTAAAAATAGTGGTCTATTTGTCCGACAAAAATCATGCTGCGTATGGGGTGTCCACCACTCCGAAGATGTCGATATGACGTCACTTTGACTCCCCGTATATACAAGTTTAATTTTTTGAAATTTGTTTAGCAAAATTAATTTAAAAATAGTGGTCAACTTGTCCGACAAAAATCATGCAGCGTATGGAGTGTCCACCACCCCAAAGATGTCAGTATGACGTCATTATGTCTCTCCATATATACATGTCGGACAAAAATAACAATGATAGAGTTGATAGTTAATAAAAGTTTAGATTAATAATCGCACATTAAACAAAGACATTATAATGTTTTTCAATTGCTTATATTACAATAAACTTGAAAAACTTTATTTCAATTTTTTTTTATTTCTTTTTGTCTACTAACACATCTCTAGTAACACATCTAGATTGTTTTCTGTTACCTAGCTACAAAACACCCAAACAAATTTTTAAGTTTGTCATTAATATTAATCAGACCTCATATTTCTATATAAGCAGGTATTTATTAAAATAAACTTACAATATAAATAATGGCAATTTCAAATTTTTTTAATAAAACATTTATCTTCAAACATTCTGTTTTTATAATTCTTTTATTTTTGTATGATTATTTTCTAGTGCTAAAAAATTAATTTTTTAAATTTGGAATTAGTATTCCCCTTCTTGATGGGAGGCCTGGACATTTACCAATTGTACTTATAGAACAACACATCGATGCTTTTTATATTTTGAGTTGCTTGTTACAGCCTTTCTTCGACTTCTCGCAAACAACTTAGATTTTGAAATTATTGCATTACTTATCAACACCTCATTTATCAATATATTCAATATTTAAAAGAACAACAATCATAATAATAATTTTAATCTTACATCACAAAATAATACCTCGTGATCAAAAATTTTGGAAAAATACATGTCAATATAGCTTCAGTTATTATTACATTTTAAAGAATACAAGTTCATTGCCAACATTACCAGTACACAATAACAAAGGTTTAGTGTGAGCCGAGGTGTGAGCTATTTTTAAATGAGCAAAACAAAACTCAAAATTTAAGCAGATTTTACAATTATAATTTTTTTCTTATCCTAATGTTTACAAAAGTGTTATTGTCCTCTAAAATATATAAAAAATAATTACTCGTTTAACATTAAATTAAACTCTTTTTATCTCTTATAAACATCTTTTTTATATACTTAGGCACGCCCCTCTTTGAAGATTTTTAATAAAACAGGATAATCTCGATGAGCCACACTCCATTATCCTTGAAAATTAGGATCAGTTGATCCGAACCGAAATATCCTTGTATTCCAATCATCCCCAATGATGTGTAAATATGCTAGAGTGCTAACCTTCATATTTTCGGCGTAATTGACCCAAATTTCCAACCCTGCATCAGTAACAGATCTAACTTTTAGTTACTTCAAACAAAGAACGCCATGTCAAGGTCCTTAATTTCTTAATCTTGAAATACTTATATTAATTTTTAATCAAACTGGATGTATTTAGGACACGTAATTACCTACTTTGCGATGGATAAAACTCCAGATGCTTATAAGTATTTGTTTTTATAAAAAGTTTTATTGCCAAAAGAGACAAACTCAAGTTTTCTTCAAAAGCGATTTCCTGTTTTTGTTGTGAATAGTCCTGAAACATCAGTACTAGGAAAAGCGGAGACAGTCGGGTGAGTTCTATTAATATTAAAATGATAACATTGTGTGGTTAAAATTTACCTATAAGATGAGACGTATTTGTGTCATTTACTCAAAGTAGGTTGAGGTTTAGCTGGTAGTAATTCTCGTTTGAGTATTTATAGAGAAGTGATACTTTATAAGCCGCTATTAATCATTGTAATCCTTACAATGAAAACTTTAAAATTTCCCAATTTATTTCCAATGGATCAAATCATACAAACAGCTTTAGCCCAATTTCTTGAATTTTACTTTCAGTTTGTTAACCTTTCACTGTTTCATGAATGACATAATCTTATTTCTGTTTTCTTTCCACCGTTGTTTACTCAATCCTAATGACAATAACAAAAATTGAAGAGCAACAAACAGATACCTTATAGCATCTGTAAAAAATGTCACGCTTGCAAATTTTCAGTTGGGTTTCATGATTGTGTTGACGTTTCATATAATAATTTTCAGCTTTAAATAAATGGGCCATCCATGTGTTTGTTATTCAATACATTTCACAGGATTTTATTGAAATCATCAATTTAGGTCACGTTAAATTTTATTGAGTCTTCTGTAATTGAAAGAAGAGATGCGATTGAGCATCAATTTTATATGAAAGCTTCTGGTCAAGGATAACAAAAATTTTCAGGAAAAGCGTCTATTGCGTGTTAGCGGCTAAATAAATGTCGATTAATTTCGATGAAAGCATTTTTATCGATTGCGACTTTCAAGAAAACGTTTTATCCTGGAATCTCCGGTGCACAGAGGTCAAATTAATTACTTTAATGGGCTGTTAAGACCTTTATAAGAAAAATTATTTACGCATTCTGATCATAGCACACAAAGTCCATGAAATTTTATGATTTTCACTATTATTATTTTTACGCAGTGTCGTTAATTATTTCCGAGATAAGTAAACAGAGATCAAAGCAGGGGAACCTTCAGATACCCTATTACTGATCAATTATAAGCAAGAGTATCCTTGTAATTGAGTTTAAAATTTTCTTGTGATTTTCAGTTTATTAAATCTGCTCTACTTTATGTCAGTGTAAGTAATTTGAGTGAACGCACGTGCGTCTGCCAACAAATTTCGATATTCTTGAAACGCTTTTGTGAAAACTAACTATTCATACAGTTCGCGCATGAGGACAATCCAACTTTATTACTCTCATTTTTAGTTAATGATAGAGATTAGAATCCAAGCACGAACTTTATTACATATTTCGATATAAATATGCATTCAATAAATTATTATTGATTCAAACTGTTACCAACTGTCTCAAAGTCTTTCAGTCAAAGCTGATTGCTATAGAAATTTTGAGACGTTACAACGTTGTCACAAAGTTAATGACCGCTAATAATGCCTATCTATATTCTGCATAAAATTAATTAAAGTAATAAGACTGAAAAAATGCAAATCAATAGAATTTTTTTCTAGTTTTATTAACGCACGTTTAATTTGTCGTTTGATCGATTGGAAATTGGTAGATATAAACGCAAAATAGTCCGGGGAACCAAGCAATATACCGGAACGGTCAAGTAATTTCAATAAGTGGTCTATTTACTGGTATTGGATTATCAAGAGAAAGGACATCTATTTTACAAGTGAAATCATAAAAACAGGAACTTAACGGATCAAGAAATTATGGTTTTTTCCGATAATTTTTGCTGTCAGGTGTCGTCAACTTTATTTTTACTTTTTTAATGTTGGAAATAAAATTTACCAAAGTAATAAATAATAATAGCAAATTGCTTTAAGTTTATTTTTTACAAAATTTTTATAAAAATTACTAATGCGACAAGTAGTAGAACTTTAATAGTAATGGGCATTATAGGTACTTATTTTAGATTCAATGCAGATAAATGTGTAACTAATACAAATTTTATAATACTATTTTGTTTCTATTGACACCCCAAGAGCTACGATAATGGTAACAGTTTGGAAGAAGTCAATAAACGTTTTCCTTTTCGACAAGTTGCACTTTTATTAAAAGACTATGCAGTTATGCACCGCCTCAATTTAAAATTTTTAACGAATGTGGCTGATTTATAATTATTACCACAAACTACAAACGTAATTATACAAGTTTGGTTTTTAATTCTGTTTGTTGTAAAACAATCTAATTGAATACCATTCCAGTTTTGAATTAATTTCCCCATACTTTCAGTACAGTGTCTCAAATAGTACAGATTTGGCAATGAAGACCCTCTAATCTTCAGGGCTGTCAGTGGTTGTCCAGTCTGCACTATTTTGTTACTGTGCAACAAATATTTGTAAAATAATGATAAATTTAGCTTTGGTGGGATTATATACCATATGATCAAGAAAAGTTATTTTTTGAAAGCTATGACTTTGTTTCATTTATGGCTTACATTGGCAAAAAGCATTTTACAACCTTCTAAAAAATATTTTTTTATCATATTGCCCTACAGATAATATATGTAATTTATTATATAAAATAAAACTAAAATAAAGGTCACTATTTAGTTTTAATTAAAATGCGGATACATAAGCGAGTTCTCTTTAAAAATGAACGTTTTTGAAACTTTTTTTCTCAAAAATAAGCTTAAATTAAACAATAAAATTTTGTAATAAACTTTTTAAAAAAAATATAAACGGAATTGGTAAAAAAGCACTTAAAAATTTGTTCCGTAACGAAAAAAATATGTTGAAAATTGATATTTAAACTTTATATATTACTTAAATAACAATTTTTTTTAATTTTGTTATTTTTTAATTGAGACTTAATTTTGTCTCTTTTTTGAATTATTAAAAATAAAAAAAAAATATTGAAATTTTTTAAACGCTAATACTCAGAACATCACTTTCGTTTCAAAGTCTTCTTGTCTTGATTTTAGATGATTAAAATTTTTTGAGCATCTTTAGCACCTGTTTTTTGTCGTAAGAGGTTACCCAAGGCATACACAGGTGCTTTATTTTCTATTCCCTATATACTGAAGGTTTCTATAACGCAAAAACGGCTAATTCATAGCTCTTTCACGCATTTCGTGTGCTTGAGGGTCTCCGCAGAAGCACCAGCTAAACCAACATTGAAACTAACATCTCGTCAACACAAGTAACATCTCGTTCCAAAGAACGACTATTCTTTCAAGGCGTAATTGTCATACCGTCAGGTTGTTTTGCGTCGCATCTTGATAAACCAAGTGGTTCGAACATACGCGGAATATCAGCAGATAAAAACGCACGCTTTAAGATTATATTTATTTTATTGTTGCAGAGGAAATCTGCTACTGTATTTGGTACAAGATAAAGCAAGATGATCGACATTTGTGTTATAAACACAAGAATAAAGCTGACAAATTTCAGAAAAGATGCTTACACAAATAAGAATTTTGTAGTACGTGTTTGTCTAAAAGTGTGCCAAGTTGTTGAGAGGGTAACGCTTCTAACCATGCAACAGATTCGTGTTGAGAAGCAGCTAATAAAGTTGCTTGTTGTCAAAGCTGTAAGGATTCTACTAAAGCATTAAATTTATTTCTTCATTACCAAAACGTTCCAATTATGTTGAAGTTTATTATTTACACGTATAGAAAAATGCTTTGTCCATGAAGTCAAAGCTTCGTTCTTTTATCCAATTTTATAGGCATTTACAGTCAAAGACAGAAAAAAATAGAGCCTGCAAGACCTGAAGTGCAAAAAACCGAAGCTAAAAAGCTAGCATTGACACATCTGCAACAGAACGAACACCTAGATCACTCAAAACCATAGATATTGAAGCCTGAGACTAAGATGGTTCAGAAACCATCAGGGAGCACATTTATCACTTTACGGAAAAGAAGCAAAGCAAAATAGGTGTTTTACTTTTAAAAAATTTTTACGAAAAATTTGTAACGAAAATGTTCTTCTGTTAAAGTTAAATGATAAATACGCATATTTACTTTGCTACAAATCCGCACACAATAGTCTGTTTTTTCCTAGAGAAAAATCAGTAAGCGTTGGGAAATTTGAACTACTCATTTTTAATTGGTTAATTTCTGAAATTACAAATAAGTATTTCAAATTTTGACTCTTACTTGTCTTTCTCTAGTAAAAGCAGATTATATGTAGTTATAACAATAAACACATCAAATTTTCGATTTATTAAACTTTTCTTGAAACTGGAAAATTATTTATAAAAATTGTAAAATTAGTGAAAGCTTCTTTGTCAAACACGAACCGAAACATTGACACATTTTACATGTTTGCAAAATAAACAAAATTTGTTAGTAAAATCAAGGATATACTTATTATTTCTATATAATATCAACGGTGACATAAACGCTGAAACGTCACAAATGATGTTTCATTCCAGCGAAAGCGTCTTACCTACCCAAAAAAAGTAAATTGCGCTAGTACTTTACTCACGCAATTTGGGTGCTGAATTGGTTAATACGACATCGGTATATGATACAGACGTAAAGTAGAAAAAGGTGTTTTCAAGCCGCAAAAACATTAAAATATAATATACATTTAAAAAAATACTTGTTTAATAAACAAGAATGTTATTAAAAGCGATTAATAAAAGCCTATGTTTAAAGCAACAGCAAGCTCGAGAGCGAGCTGTAGCAACTGAATGTCTATAATTGTTCAGATTATTAGTTGTCTATTAACACACGAGTTGGTTATAATCTTTTTTCATCGACCGTGAAGTGAAACAATCTGTTTTTTTAATTAATATGTGATTTTTTAAATTTAATTTCTTATATTTAAAAACCATAACAATGTGACATTTATTTGCACCATAATGGGTTTAAAAAAACAGATATTATTTTACTTCTAGATAAAAATCTTTATTAAAATTTTAAAATTACTTATTAATGTTAAATGATATTATTAATATTTATGCTAATGCACATTTTTATAGCGAGAACCGTACATTAATATTGTTATTAATAAACGAAGTTGTAACGACAGAGCTATGCGGCGCGGACGTCACTGGTTGTTTAATTCAAAAGAATTGTTGGTTGCATACCCAAACAGTGTATTATTTTGTACAGTCAACAGTGCAGTATTTTTTAACCTCGGAAAAACCAAAGATAATTTTTATCACCATGATTTTATCTGTTTTCCTAGTTAATGCCATTAAAATGGTATTGCCTACTAATACGTAAAACCCAAGCTTTAAATGCAGTAAGTCAAAAATGTTTGTGTGAACTTAACCTACAATTTGTGTTTAGATTTTAAAATTTCCCAAAAATGGAAACCCCAAAAGGCTCTGCGTATTTAAGAGAATTTGCATCGAAAAATCAGTGTGAGTTAATGTTCAATTTAAACGTAAAATTAGAAAAACTGGGTTTCCTACAAGAAGAAGTGAGAGCAGTTAGAGGACTTACAGATACAGTAGAATCCCTTTTAAACCACACAGTAAATAAAATCCAAAAATTAATCAAGACAGTAAAAGATGAAACCAAAGTGGCTCTTGACGAAGAAATAAAAGTGAACGTTTCTCTTAAAAACGCTCTAACTGGAAAACCAATTAAGGGCAAAAGGGTTTTAAAATCTCTAATTGACTCAAATCTCACCAATATTGAATTTAAAATTTTTAATCAAGTATATTTTGTTATTATCAATGCTCCACTTGTGAAGGATTTGAAGCTTCCAAAAGTTTTATTTGCAAATTATGAAGTGCAACCTTGCAAATTATATATTTTATTTGGTGATAATACTTCAAATCAATTTACTTGGTTTAAATCACAAGATAAGATAACGTGGACACAAGTAGGAAAGTCTTTGAGATATACACCAAGTGAGGAAGATATTGGTTTTTATTTAAAATTAGTTTGTGTGCCTTGTAACGAAGTTTTAACCGGACCTAAGGCCGAGGCTGTGTCTGAGTGTCAGGTGGCTGCTTTGGGGGAATTACCTGAATGTCCTTTTGAAAGAAGACACCAATTCACTACTCAAAAATTGTCAAATAACTGGTAAAATTGGGTGGTCAAAAAATTATGAATTTAAAAGGCTTTGAAATTCTCATTTTATATTATTTCTTGGTTTATTTAAATTCAACGTTTTTCTGAATTAATAATACCAAACCTAATTAATTCTTTTCAGTTTTAGGTTAGTGTCTTATAATGTTTTGTCTGATAGATATGCAGACAATCAGCAGTTTCCCTATTGCTCCCCAAAGGCCTTAGCAATTGATTACAGAAAACAATTACTTGCTAAGGAATTATTAGGTGGATCAAGAAATACAGTAAAAAATAAATATAGTAATACTTAATTTGTTGTAGGTTACAACAGTGATATTATTTGTTTACAAGAAGTGGATAATTCGGTTTACAATTCTTATTTTAAAGAGTTTTTTAAAAACAAAAATTTCTTGTCTTCTTATCATAGAAAAGGCAATAAAATTCCTGAAGGCCTAGCTTGTGCTTTTAACAAGTCACGTTTTAAGTATCTCAGCAATTTAACTGATATCTTTTATCTTAATATTGTTTTTAACTTGTAGAAAAATTCATGACCATCAAATCATTTATAGTCAGGAATACAATCACAAGAAAAAAGTTTTTCAATATTTAAAAAAATTTATTGATTCTAATACTCTTTTAAAAGATGACTTTATGAAACAAAAGACTTCATTGCATATTACTGTTTTGGATTTAAAAATTTCAAATAAGGTTAATTTCATTATTGTGGCAAATACACATCTTTATTATCATCCAGATGCTGAATTAATTAGAATTTTACAAATCAGTATTGCCACAACATACCTTCATTTACTGCGTAAACATTTTAGTCGGGTATTTTCAATTTTTCTATTATTTTTTAATCTGGTATGTATTTTTTAGGATGGAACTCCAGTTAGTGTAATTTTATGTGGTGATTTTAACAGTGTACCAACTTCAGCTGTTTACGAATTTTTAACTCGGGGAAAGCTCAACAGGGATCATAAAGTTTTTGAAAAGAGTAATAACTGATTTTTCTTTATAGTGTAATACATGTGTTTTTTCAGCTGTAAATAACATAAATTTAAAGCACTTTTTTCATTTTGAGTGTGCTTGTGGAACACCAACATATACAAATTATACAAATGATTTTAAAGGCTGTTTGGACTATATTTTTATAGAAAAAGGTAAAATGAGTGTTTGTAATATTGTGCCGTTTCCTAAAGATGAAGAACTGCTGATTTATGAAGGACTACCTAATGATGTCTATCCTTCAGATCATTTAGCACTGGTTGTAGATTTACAAATGAAGTAGGTTGTGAAAACAAGTTTTAATATGTATTATTTAGGTTTAGTTTATTTGTCTATATTTGAATGTGATCCTGCAAATAAATATTTTTACACTGGAGTTTTTGTTTATTTCTAGTGTCTCATTATTAAAAACAAATGTCTAATGATCGAAAAAAATTTAATTTTATCAGACGTTGGAAACTTATTAAACTAGCCGACCTATAACTCACCAATACCGGATAAATCAAGTTTTACCCCCACTCCAAAAACAGCCATTTTTATTTAACCAAAAATTCTCAAAAAAATGTAGATGGTTTTTTCAACTAGAAGAAGATTTTCTTCAATTTTCAAATTGTTTACTTATACGGTTACTTTTGATCATTTGATTATAAATTAACGTTAACAATTTTTTGTGTAAGGTGTTTAGTGATACAATGCATCAAAGTGGCTAATTAAATTTTTGGGCAAATGTGTCATTTTTTAATTAACATTTGGATATTGAAGCGTTTACTTTCTTATAATTTATGAGAGAGTCGTAAATTTTATCCAAAAAGGACCCCATTAGAGTGGTGGTTTGTTGAAAGTGATATTTGTTATAAAATCGGCAGAACACTATTATGGAGACTTGAAGGTTGGCAGCTGGTAACAAATTCCCAGGTCATAAATCTACTTCAATTGTTGGGGTGTTGCCGGGGATTTATTACTTCTCCAACTTATCAAGTCATAAATTAAACCTTATTTTTTTGACTTTGTCCGATGGGATCGTAAAAGGGGTAGTACGGGTTAGCACGTGTTCTGTAAAACTACGTACCGCATTGGTATGAGTCATCTGTTGGTTGTGTTGTTTCAACACCTCTAACGCATTTGTAAATATGGGTCGTTCTTAAATCAGTTAGTGTGGGTGGTGTCTCGGAGTAAACGTTTAGACTCGGCTAGGTCAGTGGTTCTAAAACATTTCAACGTGCGCCATGCATTTTACCATGCATAAACAAAACAGTTTGGGGCCACTGGTTTGAACGTGAACCTGAAAATTTCACCCACTCAACCGAGTTAAGAATGAACCTTAGATATAAATTATAAATGCATTAGGGGTCAAGGAAAAATACAACCAACTGACGACTCTACAGCATCTTTAAAGAGCGGCTTACAGTTTTCGTAGAATGTTACTTGAAAGCGCATTTCTTCAAACAGTATTTTTCCGCTTACGTGAAATTGTGTTCAGCGCTTCTACCAACCACGTGCTAAACGGCACAACCCCTTTTACGATCTCACCGGACAAAGTCAAAAAATAAGGTTTAGACTAAAATATTTCATAAATCAAATAAAAATTGCAGAGCAGAATACTGGATGCTGATTGGCCAATAGTATTTTATTTTATGAGTTTAAGCCTTTAAACTTTTTATTTCTCATTGTCAAAGAATGTTCAAAATTTATTGTCGCAAATTGTATATTATCTTCATGGCAGAGATCAAGCCTAAGATTAAGGCTATGCAAAATGCAAACTATTGATAAATTAACAAAATACAATACGAATACGTGATGTGTGTGAAATTTAGATCTAGTGCATACGTGCCTTATTAAGGCTTATAGCTGACTAATTCGATGTGCTCTCACGTTCAGATTTTTGTCAAAAACATGTCAACAATTTGAGTTTTGTATCTCAATAGAGCACAACTTAAAAATGCGAAATTATTATTTTTTATTTATAACAAGCAAAAAGACTAATTTCAAGTTAAGATAATACTAGTAGTAGGTAGTATTCCAAATTTTAATACTTTTCTAGCGCAAGAACCAATCACGGCTCAGTATTCTTTTATTATTTTTTTTTGAAACATCTAAATCTACGACGATACAAGTCCTAATCTAGCTTACGACTTTTTCTATGATGTCACAAACGTGGTCAAACTCCTAAAACACAGAATACAAAAATTTTTGTTTGAAAATTTCTAAATATTTGTAATAAAAAATGCTGTGCACTATTTTACCACCAGTCGGTCAAATAGCCTAAGGTAACACAAATACGCGCCAAAAAATTGAGGCTCCAAATTTAAAAATATACCAATTCTTCTTAAACGCTACTTGTGTGTACTTCAAAAACCATAAATATTTGTATTAAGCAAGTTTGGGTATTTAGCAGCCTTTCAACAAGAAGTATTATAGGGAAAAGTTCTGTACATTGGACTACACCCTGTAGATATATTTTTCTAATAAATTATTAAAAGTGTATTGATCAAAATTTAGGCAATAAACACTCATTAAATATTTATCTTTTTCTTGTATTTCAATCTGCTACGTTTATTTTTCAAATTAATCAAACAAGAACACAAATCAATAAAACAGTACATTACAAGAAATAATGGCCATAACAGTCATCGCACCCCAATCTAAAACGAAACCTTTTACAAAGAATTCAGTTTATTACACTTTGAAATTTTTTTTTATATTACTTTTATTTGCAGGATATCTTCCTGTACAAGGACTTTTCTCAACTGCCAATCATTTACGTTTTAATTTTTTCAGCTGGCAGTTTATTCATTCATTGTACATTGTTGTAATTGCTTGTATTATGAATTCTTTGAGAGTGTACCATCATTTTGTCACGGAAAACAAAAAAATAACTTTGCGTAAGAAATTAAGAAATATTAATTGTATTACTAGTTCGGAAACTGTCACCTTGCGAATAAAAATGCCAGCAAAACAGTTTCCGAGTGAGTGATACACAAGATTTTTTGTGGTGATGTATCCTTTTTATCAAATTTTTATACAACATTACTATATTGTGTACCCATCTTTGAAATTTTTTAGTTATTGTCATTTCACACAGATATATGTCAAATGGTTTGCGTAAAAAAATTCTTGGTCGGCAAAATGAGCTTTTTCGAACGATTTTTAAGCATGGAAAACAAACGACAGCATAAAAATAGTTATTTAACTACATAACAAATTAGTTCAAGAGGGCGATTAGTAATCGAGAAGTTTTAACACAAGAGCAAGGCGCGTGCACTTAGTGAAGAAGAAATTATGAATTGGGGATTAACAAACAAGTTGATTACAAAATTCTTTTGTTGATTGTACCTTAGTTAATAAAAAAAAACTTAAAATATTATACATAGTGCCATCTATCCGTCATTGGGCAAATAAAAAGTATATTTGGTTGCCTAATTTTAGTCAGTTAAACATTTTAAAATAATTTGATAATTTCACTTTTCTTTACATCGCTGCGTCTTGTAATCACTTTTGAAACTTTTATTTTCTATTTATTTGACAATTGTATGCATGCGCATAGTGTTGAAAATACTCCTTTTTTACAACAATTTTTCTATCAACGAAAAAGGCTTTTTCTTATAGCAGATATTAAAGTGTGCTTTGTCCTACTCAAAATAATAGATAAAGTCATATTTTAGACACATGAGTAGATAAAGTACGTACTTTAATTCTTCAAAAGGCGATAGAAAATCATGGCAGAAAACAGAGAAAAACAATAAGTGTTGTTTACAAATAAATAATCTAGCAACTCATTCATGATATTACAATTTAGAAATAGAGTTAGTTTTTAGCCGTTTTTTCTTAGTTTTTCTGTTACTTCTGCTATAAAAAAAAATTATACGCGATGATAAAATTGCGTTATAGACTCACGGATTTATTTAACTCGGGGCTTCTCCTCTCGTGTAAAAACAATTTCCGCTCGTTATATCTCAATTTCATTGCTTTGTACCTCAATAATTTTTTGTAAAATTTTACTATTTCAGGCGACGTAATTTTTATAAGCACTGCATTTCTGTCTTTTATATTTTTTATTCGCTTGGCCCGGAAATGGCCTAAACTTATTCAAAAATGGTGTAATCTGGATGAAAAATTCAACGTAATTTATTCATACCCTAAATATTTGAAACTAAAGCTCAGTTTGGTCACTATCATTTATTCGGTTTTAATTTTAGGTAAAAAAAACGTAGAAAAAAATGCAAAAATTTAAAACTATTTTGTAGGAGAATACATCTTTTTTGTATCAAAAAAATTAGATGGTACTGAAACTACATTTCAAAGTATTGTCGAAAAAACGTATTATTATATATTTACTTATATACCGTATAATATACTTGTGGTTTTCATATTTGCAGTAAGATATTAAATTTTGGTTTTTCAATTCTTAAAAATTTTTTTAGCTTCCGATATTTTCAACATTTATTGCTCTTTCTTTGATTGACATTTTTGTAATGTTAATAAGCATAACAATTACATTCAGATTTCAACAAATTAATCAAGTAATAGAAGAACAAAAACATAAAGTAAAAATACTATAACATAATCATTTTTAAAACATAAATATTTTTTTTAGAATACCTTTGTAGAATTTTGGCTAAAAATGAGAAGAAATTACAGCGAAATGGGAAAACTAGTTAGTGAAATAAACGAGACGATTTCAGGCATTATTGTATTATCATTTGGCTCGAATATGATTCTTCTAATAAACGATTTGAGTGTGTTTATTCGGTTAAGTATTTTACAAATAAAAATTACAATAATGTGAACATATTTTACAGAAACACTGCAGATGATAAAAATCGTTTTTTCTACATGTACGCTTTCTGTTTTCTGATTATTCGCTTGATTGCTGTTTATTACTTTTCATCAAGAATTAATCTTGAGAGTAGAAGGCCCATCAGAATTTTGTTTGCTGTTTCAGAAGAAACCTATAACGTTGAGGTAACAAAAAATACAAATTGTGTATATAGATACATGTTAAAATGATTTAATAACAGATTCGTCGCTGGTTTATGCAAATGAAATTAGACAGCATAGCATTAACTGGAAGTACTTTATTCAAGATTACACCGGGATTAATTCTAAGTGTAAATATTCACTTAGTAAACTAAATTTTTATTATTATTATTTTTTAATTTCAGATTGCTGGTGCTATCGTTACTTATGAACTTATTTTTATACAATTTAGTCAACCTAAATAACAAGACGGAAATTATTGTTTATATCTGTTATAAATAGATCCTTCTTGTTTTGCTGATTGTTTTTATCAATAAACTAGCTATTACATTTAATTTTTGTCTTTTTTTTAATTCTGACTAGAGAATTATGTTATTTTCAACTCAATTAAGCATTACAAATTCGAAAACAGTTAAAACACTGTTTTACGTAAAGATAACAGATGGAACAAGATTATATTCAAAATTCATTAAATTTGTTGTTCACTTTTGGCAAAGTTTGGGGATTTTTTCCGTTAAAAAATTTATCAGATAAACAAAAAATTTGCTTTAAAGTCAAATCCTGGAATTTTATTTATTCATTTTTAATATGGATTTTGTTATTTTATATTTTACTTATGGCAATTTATTCTCTTGTTCTTACAGATAAAAGATTTTTGATATACGCTTTTGGTACCAACAACTAATATTTATTATTATTTATTTAAAAAAATTTTTAGTTCATGGAACATACAGTTCAAATTTGTTTTGTCTTTTTACAATTTATTTACAAATTGCTAAAAAATGGCCAGAGATAGTTAAATTTTGGCAAAAAATTGATGAAGCAATGGAATGCAATTACGGTTATCCAAAAGATCTTACGAGGAATATTAACTGTATTGTTATATTTTGGGCATGTACTTCAATTGGTAGAGAAAAAATTATGATAAAAAAGTGTTTTTTAATTAACAAATTTTTACTTTTTAGTAAACCAAATTGTTGTTCCTTATGCTCCTTTGCAATATCTTATTGATCATGGAGACCTACCAGTGCAGTTATCTGTCTTTGATATAGTGATGCACGTTATTTTATTTGTAAGTATGTAGCAATGATAAAAATTAACGAAAAAAGAATTTTTTACAGCTACAGTCAGTTATAGGAAAAACGATCGTTCATTATGCTGATTTATTTCTAGTAGTAATTGCAATTGCGTTAAAACATCGATTTCAACAAATTACTCAAAGAATTATTAACAATAAGCAAAAAGTAACTTCTCACTAAATGTACACTAGCGTGATTCAAAAAAATAATTTTTTATTTTTCTTAGACCTCTATTTAATAGTTGATTGCAGTAAGAAATCTTGCAATAAACCCACTTTTTTTTTAATTTTGTAACTTTATAACTCGTTTGCGGATCAGTTTACTGAAATGATCTTACACACTTTTATAGAAATTTAAACAGTCTACAAAGAAGGTATCTTATTATTTTACGATAAATTAACTCTTTTAAAAGTTATACGAAGTTAAAGTTGAAACTACAGTAAATTTCAAATTTACTTTTGTAGTATACCAGGGTGATTTTTTTATTTGTTTCCGTCCGAAATCTTAAAAATAGGCAACACGTTATACAAACGATAAACAATTTAATTAATTAATTAATTAATGTGGCTACATATGATTCAAATGAATAGACTTTGGAAGCACTGTCAAAGGTATTGTCAACAATGTTGACATTAATTTATAACTCTCTATGCTTAATTTTGAAAATAAAATTTTCAAAGTATAATATGTTGCCTATTTTTGGAGTTTTGGGCGAAAACAAATAAAAAAATCACCTGTATATTATTACATTTCCTATAACATTATGTTATTAATAGCTCAACATTACAATATCTTATTTATTGGCGATTTTTAAATAGTTTTTTAAAGACAAATTGTTATTTTTGTGTAATTAATTGTTATATTGAGCCAAAATATAAACAGATTTGGAATGCTACTAATAATTAAAATATTGGTCAATTATTTAATGACATGATACGTTAAAAAATATAATAATTTCCAAAAAACTTTTTATGATATTTTGTGATAAGTCTCATAGTTTTATCTAAAAGAAAATAATGAAAGTTACTATAATTTCAGCTCTGACCTCGAATAACTTCTGGAAAAGTTTATTTATCATAAAATGGTAAAAAAACTTTTTTGCAAAGCGTTTAATTTTTTTAAAATTTTGTAAGACCATTTCAATAAATTGATGCGTAAAAAAGTTATAAAATTCCAAAATTTAAAAAATTCTTATTATGTAAATTCAAAAAGGTAAATGGCGATGAGAAACTTATAAATATTAATATTAGCCAGAGTATTAATTCATCTTATTAAAACTGCTAAATAGGGAGTTATAGAAAACAAAAATTATAATTTTTTAATCACCCTAAATACACACACTTATAATACGATTATTATTTAGTACAACTCTGTCAAATTTTGGCAAAGTATTCGAGAAGATTACGACAGATTGGCAAAACTGGTTCATGAATTGGATAAAAACTTTTCCTATCTGATTCTATTTTCGATTGGTTTTAACTGTTTCTGGGTTATGAAATTATCATATAACGGTTTAAGGTAAACATGTTTTTTATCTTTATCTCAACTCTTCATTTAGAGTCATCTCTATTTCAGATTTGGTGCTGAAAACCAATCAATAAATTTCATGTTTTCTTACTGCTTTATATTACTAAGATTTTTATCAGTCTTTGAAAGTTGTATTAGGCTCAACAATGAAAGCAGAAAACCAGCTTTTGTAATCCAGTTTACGAAGATTTCAGTTGATAATATTGAGGTATCTGAAATTTTAAAATTGTACCGAGTAGCCAAAAATGAATGTCCTTTGGATCGGGCATTAAGTGTCAACTTTTACTTTTAAACATTAACTCCAAGTGGTATAAAAACAGCTATTTATTCTATAACTGTGTTGTCCAAATAAGTAAGCAAAAACTGTTAACCTAAAAGCCAAAAAATCAGTAGATTAAGTTTTTTGAGTAACTTAGACCTACAGCACCCAAGCTAGCATTCAAAACTGTATCCAACAACTTTCAACAGCAAACAAATTAAAAAAAAAAAATTAATTAAATTTAAAATTATTTTATTAAAAAATAATTCCGTCAGGATTAGATCATATTTAAAAAATTTTGTCTCTACTGAACCGAGCTACTTTAAGATTATTCTTAAAACTTAAAAATTTTAGCATTTTTTTTGATTAGTTACTAGTACTTGCAAGAATCGACGCAGAATGCCATTTTATCGAAATGTTGAAAAACGTTAGGCAAGCTTTTGAAAATCGCTTGTACCATTATATGGGAGTTGGTGGAGTACATTTTGAGCAATTAAAAAAACAATTGAATTGTTTTTTACAACCACTTTTGTTTCCTCTCACAGTAATCTAGTCAAAAACCTCAAAAAAAATTTGTTCCGATACGTGGTTGCATAGATAATAAAAGAAGTTTTAAAATGATGTCACTTAATTTTACTTGCTATTTAAATTTTTTGAAAGGGTGTCTCTGGGCCTTAAAGAAATGTGGTAATAACTTTGAAACTATGATAAAATTTGGTCCTCCCTTAAAGTTAAAATTGATCTGGTTAGCATTTTTTCGAAACTTGGACGAATTCGGAGATTTCAGGGGATGCAAATTTTAGTTGAGACATCTTGTATTTTATCATTTTAGTAGAACGTCATATTTTTCTTTTAATCCTACTTTAAACGCTTACTACAAAGGGCATCCATTTGACATCCATGGCTACATTGTACAATTTCTAATTTCTCAAAATTTTCAGATTTCTCGACTTTTAGAACAAATAAGTTTTGACAACGTTTATTTTTCCGGATGCCAGTTATTTAAAATCAAGAATGGAATTATTTTAAGTGTAATAATACTTTAAACTTTGTTTAATTTTGATTAATTTATTTGTTACAGTTTGCAGGAGCGTTAGTGACTTATGAACTAACATTATTTCAATATCACGTTTTCTACAGAACATAGAATTTTATGTAAAAGTAAAATAAAATTATTTTTTGTCTATTTGCGCTTATCTATTTAGAAAATACTATGCTCATAAATATTTTAGCTCGTAAAACGTATTCATAATAAATCACCAAAACAATATTTACATATAATTGTATGTATAACATTATATTTACAATTAAACCTTTATGGATTATTTAATAAAGGAATAATACAAAATTGTAACTGAAAATTTATTATTTATCTTAAATAAACGACTAAAAACTAATTCCTTTCAAATAAAAAAATACGTTGGGTATGTTGACTTTTACAAAATTTAATCAATATTTAATTACGTTAATTTTTAGATGCAAAATTAAAAACCAATAATTTTTTTTATCGCATATACATATATGTAACAGTATTATACATAACTGATTAAACTCTTTTCAAACTATAGATTACACCAAAATTTATGTAATATTTTATTATTTTTCAGAAACCAATAACCGCAATAAATATTTACACTTCCTACTCCTCAGATGAAAGCAGTGATAAAAAGGGAACTTTCGATAATTAAAATACTATTGATAAACGAAATAATTACTATTTACAAGTATTTTATACAAGTGTCTCACTAGTCTTGTTTTGAAATGAAAAATATCCGAACGAATAGCAAAAATCGAAAGGAAAAATCTACAAAAAGAGAATTAAAACTAACAGATTCTTTGTTACTTTTAGTAAAAAGTGGAAAATTTTTAGGAATTTTTCCTGTAAAAATTCTGAACAATCCTGAAAAGACTTGCCGTGACTTCAAGAGCTTTATATTTATTTACTCATGCTTAGTGTGTCTTTTAAATTTTGTGGTTATTTTCTTAACCATAAGTGATTGGATATACACAAATTTTAATGGAAATAAATTTGGTAATAATATATAAAGAGGTATTAAATTAATAATTTTATCTTTTAGTCAGTATAGTATTCAACTCTGAAATCTTCTTTTCTTATCTTTACTTCACACATCTTACAAAAAATTGGCACTCTCTTATGATTTTATGGAATTCCGTTGAGCTAAAAATGGAAAAAAAGTACAAACAACCTCAATATTTCAGCAGAAATATTAGAATTGCCCTAGTTGTGTATCTGATTTTATCTTTGGGTAATCACGTAGGGTCACCAATGCATTCCGTTGTGAGTTTATTCCAAAGCCAAAACGACGTCACAGAAATTGATTTTTTGCCACAATATAACAACTTTTTTTCAAAAATTTTAACGGTAGAAATAGGTTTACAACACTCTCAAATCTTATATCCAATTTTTTTAAGGTACACTCTATTTTGGGCAAAACAACAATGCATTATCGAGACATTTTTGTTATTGTGGTTGCTGCTATTTTAAGAGAAAAATTCAAGCAAATTAACATACGAATTGAAAATAATTGCGAGGCACGTTATGAATAATTCTACAAAAATTTAATTTACTTTTTTTTTAGAACATATCAGTAGAATTTTGGAAAGAAATTCGAGAGCATTATGATCTCTTATCATATTTAGTTAGACGGTTTGATAAAGAAATCTCATACTTAACTGTAGCTTCAGTTGGTTATAACGGTTTCTGGGTTCTGTTTTTTTTCTACAGAAGTTATATGTAATTGAAAAGCAATGTTCGTATTTTATTTTATTTTAATTTTTTTAGCGAGCAATTTTCCGCTTTTGCCAATTTGTATTTTGCTTATCCTTTCGGATATATAATTATGCGTTTTTTATTGCTTTTTCATTGCTGTTCTCTTTTAAACGAAGAAAGTAAAAAGCCTCCGATAATTATTCATTTTTCAGAGGCTCCTATTTTAAATAGAGAAGTCAGTATTTCTTATAAAACAAATTTTTATTTAAATGTTTTGTTTTAGATTTTTCGGTTATTAAGACAAATTGAATTTGACAATGTGTATCTTTCAGGAGGTAAATTATTTCGAATCAAGTCAGGAGCGATTTTGAGTGTATTAAGTTCAACTGAGTCAAATACATTTTTAAAATTAATTTTTTAGGTTACTGGAGCAATTGTAACATACGAGTTAGCGATTCTTCAATATAACATTTTTAATTCTTAATAATAATAAAATATTTTAATTTAAAATTATTTTTTTTAGTTGAATATTATGACTTATTAACTTAATTAAAATCTTATTCTAATTATTATTATGTGAAAAAATTTACTTAAAAACCAGTTAAACTATTCTAACTCAAAATTCTTGCCTGAAACTCCGTTAAATAGAAAATGTTTGTCTGAATACGAGTATTGGGACTACGTCAAGTACAGATCTAAGTTATTGATTCTCTTTGAATTTGCAATTTTGGGTTTTACGTAGTGTTAGAAATCTGAATGTTTAGTATTAGTAATTCAATACAAGGTGAGATTGAAATGTAACTGAATCAGAGCAGGCTGTGCCAGCGCAACTGTAATGATGTGTCTAATGATAATACTCACATCCAAGGCTTGCTTTGATTTAGTTACATTTCGATTTCAGGTTATATTACCTATATTTTATGGTAACCATACTGATTGAGTGATTGCATACAGGGTGAGTCTGCTAAAAGTGTTTCTTAACTTTTCTCAAAAACTGGTTATCCCATCAACTTCAAAGTTTGGCATTAAAAACTTTGTTTTTTGCACTACACAGGTGAATTTTTTCAGAATTTTTCTAATATTCTTTCTAATTAATATTAATTAATTTGTTCAAAAAAATCTAAATATTTCTAATTTGTAACATTATTCTATTAGAAAAGATTTCAAAATATTATTCTGTGCAAAAAATATTTAAAAAAAAATGTAGATAACCCCAAAAAATAACATTTATTTGATTCCTAAGACGCGTTTTTGTGCAGCACTGCCAAGCTGAATCTGTCGTCTGCCGTAACTCGACAATACCTACCCCTCTAAAGTCCGATCGTCGAACAGGTATAATAATAAAACCGCCCACTTTTGCCCGGGACATTTGAATAGTAGCTTGCAATTGGCTGTTTTGAAAACTAGTGTTTTGGTATTACCAAAATCCTACCCACCCTCTTAGAAAAAAATGGCGTATTTAAGTTTGAAATTTTATATTTTTTCGAGTTATCTACATTTTTTTAAAAACATTTTTTGCACAAAATAATACTTTAACATCTTTTCTTTTAGAATAATGTTAAAAATTAGAAATATTTAGATTTTTTTGAAAAAATTAATTAATATTAATTAGAAGGAATATTAGAAAAATTCTGAAAAAAATCACCTGTGTACTGCAAAAAACAAAGTTTTTAATGCCAAACTTTAAAGTTGATGTGATCACTAGTTTTTGAGAAAACTTAAGAAACACTTTTAGCAGAATCACCCTGTATATCTTCTTTTGGTTTTTAGTTCTGGTGGAGGCGCCGGGCAAGAGATGATAAAATTTAAAATTATAAGAGCACTTATATTTTTACAAAATCTAATAAAAACGATTTTTAAAAACCAAAGTTTATCTACAATATGCAAACTGTGGAAAACAAAATGTGTTTTTTTACTTTAAAATTTGTAATAAAGCGTTCTGTAATTTAACATTATTTATGGTATTTGCCACCACGAGTAAGGAAGTCACCTTCCAAGCACATTTCCATAAAATCCCTTTGCTTTCTGTGTTCATCTTTGAGAGCACAGAAGCTATCGCAGCTGCGTAAATCAGCATTGTGCATATTGCTTTTATCTATAAACATACATCCTGAGAAGGAGAGTACTCTATGGTATTTCTGAGAACCATGAGGTAGGCCTATCCGTTTGGCATATTGGATCCGAATAGACACGAACTGCACCATATCGTCCTTTTGAGGTAAATGGCATTATTCCGTCTTGATCCCTTACTTTTAGGGTAGCTGGCATACCCTGCTGCGAGTCCGACTCGAAGTCACCGTGGCGGCAACGCTGGGTGTTGCATTTGTATATCGTACAAATGTAACGACTGATAAAATAGAACAGGAATAAGATAGTATATAGATTTTTAAAACGATCGTTTTATTTCTTTTGTATTGTGTTAACTAAAATTTTTTTATTCATTTTTCTGAACTGTTCTTCATTGAACCCGCCCCAAATTTTCTCTTAATACCTACAGCCAAAAAATGGCATTTATTAATGCTTTAAAAAAACATTACAGCAAAAATTTATAACAAACAGAGTTTTCCATCATTGAAAGGATCTACCTAATAAAAGTGTTTTAGCTGAGTTTACTTTAGACATGGGGATTAAATACGACGCACATTGTATTTTTGGTGTCATAGAATATAAAAATTGTTGTTTGATTTTTTTATTTATTATTGTCTAACAAAAAACAATTCAAAGTAATTTATTTTTAAGAATACTTAATTTAGTTAAGTGTAATACATTTTTAATAAATAGTTTTTATGTTAGTGAGACAATTTATTATTATAACATACGGATTAACGATTATTTATTAGGTCAATATACAGGGTGAGTCATGAAGTTTGGCGGATATTTAAACTGCGAATTATGCTATCTCTAAATATAACTTTTCCGTGGTCAAATAAAATCTAACAACAATTCGAAAAACACGTAGTCACGAACGTACGCGCAATGATTGTTTGATGTTCACTGGCATTATACCCCGAAAAAGCACAAAACAAAACAGTCAAACGAAATTCATTTTAATTTTCTTCGGAACATAAACACTTTCAATTTCGGTTATAATAAAAAACAGTGTTTACCTGGGACAAGAATGAGTCGCATTTATATAAAATGTTAAAAATGTTGCCCTCCAAAATCCAATCATGCCCGATGCCCAAATTCCGAATACAAACATCGACGAATCCAAGATTCACAAATTTCCGTAGCATTCCTCGAGCTTCTCTGTAACGAAGCATCATATCAATTTGTTCAATAAACGAATATGCTGCCAATGTTTAATTTATCACCCCCACAACAACCACAACACTGCCACTAGCAAAATTTTACCGAAATGCAGAAAAGACATACTTTGACTGGCTTTTGACAGTCTTGACCTTTGTTTTTCAGGTAAGCAGCGCCGATTTTTTTGCTGTTTGGTTTATCTGTAAGTTTTATTCATTGTCTCGAGGTCGTCGTACTCGCGCGACAGTGGTTCTCAATAAAATTAGCAAATTTTTTTTTCTTGAAATCTATACATTTTCGATCTACTGATATTTTGCATTTGTGATTGATATTTGCGGACCTATTACCAGTTTCAATTTCTACCATACTTCGTGACTCACCCCGTATATTCCTAAATTCTTATTATGTAAAATATTATTTTAGTATATTTTAAATTATTTTATTAACAAATAAAGTTCCTCGTCGGTTTTTCATATTGTTCCAATTTTTTTCTGAACTGAAGAACAATCAATTCATAGGTAACCACAGCACTGGCAACCTAAAAAAAATGTCGAAAGAATAGTAAAAGTTAATTTAGATTAATGTTTAAGGACTAATGGGCTAATTTTAAATTGGTGGTATTAGCGCCAATTTGTGTTCTTTATTCACTACTAGAACAAAACCAAAAAATAATACCTATTTTTCTGTTGTAACTGTAGTACGAGGGCAAATTTGTGTCTCTGATTTATTATAAATTTCAAGTGTTGGCATATTTATATTGTGACTAATAATACCAAATTTTTAAAAAATCTACAAGAATCGATTACAGAATGGCGTTCAAAAAGCTTGAAACATAAAAAACAAAAAATTGGTATGTACGGACTATTGTTTTTTGTTAATTTGTTAAAGAATTTTAATACTTAAAGATAAGTAATATGACCCAACTTATTCGTTACGACTAAAATTTTACATTTCTCTAAATAAATCACACAGAACAGCTCACAAAACAACTTGTAAGTAACAATTTTAACGACTATGATGTAATGTTATTATTATTAAACATGTAATTTGCTGCCACATAAACTTTATTAACAGTAAAGAAGACTATCGGTTTAACTAATCGTGAGTTATAACTTTCACTAGTTTTCTATCATTCTGATTGTTCCAAAAGACCGTGCTGGAGCTATTTTCTACACTTGAAATTATTTTACGACAAGACCGGTCGCAATTAGAATGCTACCAGTAATACCAACACAAAAAAAGTCGCAAAATTGTGACCGGTAGCAATTTGGTATTAACTACACTCAACTTGAAGTTGGTCGCAACGAAAAAGTATTACAATTTGCCCTGCTATCGGTTGGAACTTAATTTAGGTAGGTATTTAATAATACACTATAATACGTTCTTGTGTAATATAATCTAAACACACACAAGAAATCTTGGTGCAACTTGATAGTGCAACAAGAAAAGCTTGTTAGCAATATCTTAAGACAGCAGAAGTGGTTACAAATTAAACTAATACTCGTAAAGTCATCTATCAATGATTTTCTTAGTAAGCATGTCAATCTTCTCAAATATTTTGAAGAGGAGAAAATGATGGAAGGTTATAGAAATCAACGAATAAGACATTTAAACAAGAACACACCGTCTGATTTGTTTAAAGAGGAAAAAGTTTGATGCTTTAGTAAATCTGAAAAGAGATGTATTTGGTGTTTTAAGAAATCAAAAGTAACATACCTTGGAAACTTAACTCTGTGTAGAAAACATAAAAAAGAGGAACAGTTTAGTTTTAGTTTAAGAGTAGAAATTTTTCTAAACATTTATAATGGCCCACATATAAACAGACTTTAAGCGAGTGTATAGTTTTTCAAAAAGCTATTTTTTGGGTGACACATGAATTGTAACCGAAGCTCCACCATCTTGTACACGTAAGATTATAAAAAATAAAAATTTATAAATATTTTTAGAGCTTCTGGTATGGTATATCAAATGAATGTACATGTACATGTTTTACATTTAATATGTTTTTTGTGAAATATTTTCATCTTTTTTGAAATTACAAGAGCGCTCCACAAACAAACAAACAAAAACATAAAATTATATCTGTAATAAGATCTGATTAAAAAATTTTTTCTAAATGGTTACTTTTATTTTTACTCTACTATTAAAGTTAACTCTATTACTTATTAGTGTGTATTAATATCTAAAGTGATTAAACCACGATGATTGTTTTCTTTATAAACAGTAGATAACGAGCGATCCAAAAGTAAGCCATGGGAGAACATTTGTGCAAATTTCAAAATGTTAAAAGTGTGAAAATTAATAATAATAATAATAAGTAAAATTTCATTTTTTTTACTTTTGGTTTGCCCCTAGAAAACTATAATTAAATTGTTTTTATTGTAACAGCTGCTGACTACATCTCTGTCACAAAACAAGCTTGTTAGCTTATTGTATAGCAGAATTTTGCACAGTTATTTCTGACAGTTAAGGTGGGTGTAATAATTAATTTTAAATAAACACACATTATTTTTGTCTAAGTTGCCATGATTTCAATACTTTTGGCTCGCTCTTTATATTTATAAAACAATAGACTGCGCAGATTCATTAAGTAGGTACTTACTTTTAATATCAGTCGTTTATTTATTTTAAAAAAATTCATTCCAGTTAGACCTACTATTTGATATTTTATAGTTTCTGCAAGTCTGACAACCTAAAATAAAAAAAATATTATTTACTTCAATTACTCATAATTTATACTTCTTTGTTATAAATTTCACGAGGAATATCTGAAAGTAATTGTAAAGAATTTTTATTTTCTTCATGTATCCAACTTGCATATAGACAAATAAAAAACATCCTCAAAATTAATAAACTTAAAGAAATAAAATAGTACATAATTTCTACATTTGTTGATTTATGTAAATACATACTTTCATATAGTTGAAAAATAATAAAATAAAAATTATTGAAAAATGATAGTACAATAATGTTCGACATTTTTTTATCGAGAAAAACACACAAGAAACATAATTTGTTGTAATGTTCATTTATCAAACTCCAACTGTTTTGTGATGTAACCTAAAAATTTTATAAATATTTTAAACTATTTTATACTAAATATTTATAAAAACAAGTACGTAAATTAAGACTTAGTAGTGCAAGCCGAAGCTTTTTTAAAAAAAGTGAGTCTACTAGAGCTATTTGAGTTCTTGTTACATACAGCATTTTTTGGTACTAATTCTCCAAATGAATAATTGAAAAATTAAGAAAAAATGCTTAGTGTAGTATTTTGAGGCCTATTTGTTCTTATAGAAACTATTTTACTTATTTTGATTTGATCAAATAGGCGAGTACTGTTATGACCAATGCAAAGTAACACCACTATTGTATTAACTTTGTTTCCAGTTTAGTAGTAAAATAACAGTTCAAAAAAAATTTACATGACAATTTTAAGTACAAGGCTAATATATAAGTCATTTTGCGGTCTGTTTTAATTTTATAATAACGAAACCAGTTTGAAGAGCATGTACCAAAATTTTTATTCTTACTTTCACTTCTATTAAATAGCGAATTTTAGTATTGATCTGCCTAAATCTCATAGCCAGAGCACAACTTATCAAAATTATAAAAAGATCAAGAAACGTCCATGCAAAAGTCATTCTTGTGTTGATAATTTGTAAAAATAATCCAAACCAGGCAGCATAAAATGGCTTAATTGCATCGAAAACGGTCGGAAATGACATATTTACAAAAAAATGTTCCGCTCCTTTAGAAAATGAACCTTGTCGGCATTGAATTGCTGTAGCAAGTTTATTGACTTGAATAGACATATGTTCGGCTAGAAGAATATGTTATTTTGTAAAACGTAAATCTGACCTACCTGCTGCTAATAGAAGAAAGAACGTCGAAACCATGTTTATTTTGCGATTTAAATTTTGAGGCCAACCATATGATGACATCTTAACATCAATTTCCTGCCACTTCTGTATTATTGACCGCCATTCTGTTGCAAGTTTTGTAAAAAATATACATGAAAGGGTGTTACAAACGTAAAAAACTATACCATCTATAAATTATTGTTAATTTTTAAGAATTTAACAGATTAAAATTTACTCATTTCAAATTGGTTGTAGTAGCCACTAAGGACCATCAGTCTGATATGACCTAAAGTAATAAAAAAGCCTGTGACAATTGTTACTAAAGATGATAAGAATTGAATGGAGAACCAGCTAAAACCTATAGATGAATAATCTTTGCTTATAACCCCTTTAACAGGAAAATATCCAAATATTTGTGCTATAACAAGTACAGTTTGGAGTGATTGATGCAAGTTTTCTTCTTTGTGTTGATGATTTTCAATTATGTTTGTTTCCTTAATCCTAAAAATTAGTATAATTGGTATATTATTATATACCAAATTTAGACAAGGAACTTATGGTAAAAAAGTTTGCATTTAGGGGCTGATTTCAAGTATAAGATAATACCGGTAGTATCTTCGTTTCCATGGAAAAATAAACAAATTCGAGGTTGTGATTCGCTGTTGTCATGGAAAAGCATTAAAATTTGCGATACTACCGGTGTTATCTCAACTTGAAATCAGCCCAGTAGTCTGTAAGTATATTATAGATCTTTTCAGTGACTCTGAAGAGTCAAGCAATAAACCGTTTATATTTACTTATTATTATTAACCGAAGTAATATATCAACTATTGCCGACCGTTTTATTCTAAATTTATCTAAAAAATGTCTTAACATAGAGATTATTTTTGCCTAATTTGCTATTTTTGTCACCAGAATGCCGCTCTCTGCATTTGGTGAATATTTTAATTTTATTGGTTGGGACCTCAGAGTCAGTGAAATCCACAATAGCGTCCGCAGTCTGGGTCGTGGGACTTCTAGGAATAGCATATCTGAGGTGCCAAGAGTTGAAAGTACCGTCAAAGTGTTTTAAAAACATTGAAATTTTGTTTAGTTATAGTTTTAATATTAATAAATATACAAAAAAATACTTAGACCTCACAATTACAAAATTCCCTTCGTTACCATCATTATTTACTATCAATATATTTTATTATATTACACTAAATGTAAGTTATTAATAAATTTGGAATAATTAGAAGAAAACTTTTGCACTTTTTGGCCAAGGGCTTCCGGACAAATTTTGCTGTATCCACAGTTTAATTAATTATGTTATAATAATAATTACTAATATTCAACACTAATATAATAACATATAATATATAATATAATAATATAATAACATCGTTTCAACTGTCATTATGTTTTGGAGGTTTTCATTTACTGAAAGATCAACTGAAAAATGTTGAAAAAAAACTCTTTTGTTACTAATAAAGTTAATTAGGCATTAATACTCTTGACTTCAATAACGCGTTTGCTTAAACCCACTATATTCTTACATTAATTATTAGCAGACTTGTTAATTAAATAACTATTACCAAACAAATTTGTTATTAATATTTCCTAATATGTATATAAATAAAAAATTTCCATGTTTATTTTTGGTAGAAGCGCCAGGTATAAGAAGTAAAAATGTAAAAATTATAAACTTACTTATATTTTTTACACATTCTACTAAGGAAGGCTTTTAAGTCCCACATTACTTGTATTTTATTAGTGGTAAAATTCTTAGCGAGCACAAAATACATACAACATGTATTATTCCTAAATTACAAACACTTTGTAAAGAAATACTATTAGGCAAATAATTATTAGCCATTTTCTAAATAAACAAAAGAATTAAGTAGTTTATATGGTTTCGTATTAAAAGAAAAGTTTAGTTGGTAACATTAAATTTAATTATAGACTATAAAACTTATACTTATGTTTGTAAGAAAAAACAAATACAAAAGTCAGAGTAAAGATTAGCTTTAAACTATTCTACTTAAGTTTATTATTTATACCTACATGTTTTGTGTTGCATGAGCACGCATTCGAAAACAAAAAATTATAGCTCGCTACGATTAATAACTATTTGTAATACTTATTTCTTATTTTATTAACACTATTAGATCTTTTTTCTTTTTTATCATTTAAAAAAAAAATCCGTCTAAGGTAATCTACATGACTACAAACAGCAGAAAAATGACTGTTGTCTATAGCACCGTCCTCACCAGTTGTTTTAGTGCATATCGCTCAGTTTAAGAGCTCAAAGCTGTGTTTTCTGCCTGAGCGTAGCGAGCCATTTTTTGTATTTGTGACCTACTATACAATGTTTTTATACCTAGTACATTATTAACTCTCAGATAAAATTTAATCAGTGTATGTTCATCTTTAGAAAAACATACTTCAGTTTGTGACCAAATTTGAACTATGACTCACAAACAAGCCAAAACTTTGATTTCCCATTCAACCAAAGTACCGATCCTAAAAATTGTCAGAAATATTTATTATAACACAGCTTAGTTTTACGCTCGTTTAACGTTCAATCGTTATATATCAGCTTCAAGCCAAGTACAGTACTAAAATACGCTCTCTGAGCATCGAGTAACAACACTGAAACTCATCTGCAGTTTTCTGGGTGCTGTATTTAGTTTGAGCGTTTTTGTAATATGGTTTTACGTCACATGAAATATACATATAATCCTCCCTGTAGTAATGACTTTCAAAAATAAATAATATATAAACTTTTGTATGTATTTAACAGATGATTATAATTTTAGTAACTACTGAGTACATTTTATGTGTAATAAAAACATTTTGAATAACATCTGTGATTTCAAGGGTAGGTATTTAATTTATTTGAGTGAAATACATTTCTTCATGTTCTATATTATAACATACAAATCAGCAATTCTTTAAGCTAAGATTTTATATTAAAAAAATGATAATTGTTTAATGTAATTTTATCAACATATAGAGTTCCTGGATGGCTTTTCATATTGTTCCATATTTTTTCTAAATTGAAGAACAACCAACTCATAAGTAACCACAGCACTGGCTACCTAAAAAAATACTAAATACATAACATAGTTCTAATTTGCAGACAGAAATAAGTAAATAGAGAGGATAGACAGAGAAAGTAATTAGAGGAGAGAAGTGGAAGATAAAGATACAAGTTCTGGATACAATGTGTTGAGTGTGTATTAACTTTTAATAATTGTTTGCAAATAATATTTATGCTAGAAGTGTGTTTCTGGCTAAATAAGTCACAAGAAAAACACATTGTTATCATAAGAGCCACAAGTGTCAAATGAGTTAAGTTTTTTCAGTGACGTAGAGCCACAACACACGATCTAGAATACAAAATTTTATCCATCAACAACCAAAACTATAAATAATTAAAAAAAAATTAATTGAATTAAATTTTATTAAAAATGAGCAATTTCCTCATCCCTCTGATGATATTTTAGGTGACAAAGTTAAAATAAAAATTGTGCAAATTTGTATTAGTGAAACAAAGCAAAATACAAAAACAACGTTTTTTTCATTGAACTAAAATATCGTTAAAGAAACGTAAAAACACCCACTACCACCAAACAATTGACTTTTAAAACTAAACTAGTTAAATTCCCTATCTGAGAATGTTAAATTTGTTGTCGAAACGTTCTTTGTGTAAGGTAAATTGTTTGGTGTTATTGGGTATTTTTACGTTTCATTCTACACACCAAAAAGATCCAACAAGAAGTTTAAAATCTCGTTAATAACTTAATAGGCATTTTACTTATCTAAAATAGGCATAGTTGTGCTTTTTTATGTAGAGGCATTAGATAAAGCAAAAAAATAAAAATAACTACTAACAAAATATGTATATCAATCGATAAAGATATTAGAGAATTTTTGTGTAATTTGAATTATTTATAATCTATTTTTTTGACATACGCACTGTCAGTGTCAATTTATCGAAAATTTTTAAGTAGAACTGATTTATTTCTTATTATAACTGTTTATATTGACTCCTGTTAATTAATTAATGAAACTTTTTGTAAATTTATGGTAAAATACAAAAAATAGCATTAAATAGCTGAAATTTTTGATAAATGTCAGAGCGTATGTCAAAAATACATATAATACATACTTACTTTTAAAAAGTATTTACTTACTTTTAATATAAGTCGTTTAGTAATTTTGAAAAATCTCATTCCTGTTAAACCCACGTTTTGGTATTTTATAACTTCTGCAAGTCTAGCAACCTAAAATTTAAAAAAATAACAGATGTACGAGTATTTATATACGTCAAATATAATTAATTTATACCTCTTTGTTATAAATTTGACGAGGAATATGTGCAAGTAAATCTAAACCTACTTTGCTTTCTTCATGTATCCAACTTGCATATAAACAAATAGAAAACAATCTCAAAATTAACAAACTTAAAGAAATAAAATAGTAAACAATTTCTAAACTTGTTGATTTATGTAAATTCATACTTTCATATACTTGAAAAATAATAAAATAAAAATTATTGAAGAATGATGTTACGATAATGTATGACATTTTCTCATCGATAAATACACACAAGACACATAATTTATTGTAATCTTCATTTACCAAACTCCAACTCCTTTCAGACGTAACCTAAAAAGTTTGTAAATAATTTTAAATTACTACTGATTTTGTTTACTTTCATGTCTCTCAAATGACGAATTCTATTATTAATCTGTGTAAACTTCATAGCCAGAGCACAACTTATCAAAATTATGAAAAGATCAAGGAACGTCCATGAAAAAGCCATTCTTGTATTAATTATTTGTAAAAATAGTCCAAACCAGGCAGCATAAAATGGCTTAGTTACATCGAAAATCATTGGGAATGACATGTTTACAAAAAAGTGTTCAGCTCCTTTAGATAATGAACCTTGTCGGCACTGAATTGCTACAGCAAGTTTATTGATTTGGATTGATATATGTTCAGCTAAAAATAGTTATTTGTTTAATTAAGATATAAAGCATGTCCGTGACTGGCAGAACATAGACAAAGCGCAACCGAGACTTTGGATCCAGGCAAGGCATTAAATCTGATTTATTGCCATATTGAACATATAATTTTTTCGCCAATTCTACCCGTTTTTAATTTTTTTTTAAACTTTTAAAAACATTTACTCTCAAAATTTTGGTTGCAAAAACAGCTAAAAAATCCCAAACTGCTTCGGCTACAGCAGTGTCTGCTTTACTGCGTAGTCTGTTTAGTACTGTCAAATTGTCACTAAAATATGGTGTTTACTGTCGAACGGTGAAAAATATTTTTTTGGATAAAATATAAATATAACTATAGTACCTGCTTCCAAAAGAAGAAAAATTGTCGAAATAATATTTATTCGCCTGTTTAAGTTTTTAGGCCAACCATATGATGACATTTTGAAATCAACTTCTTGCCATTTGTGAATTATAGACCTCCATTCTTTTGCAAGTTTTGTAAAAAATATACATGAGAGGGTATTACAAGTGTAAAAAATTATACCATCTATAAACAATTGTTGATTTGTGATCATTTTACTAATTCAGATTTACTCATTTCAAATTGAATGTAGCCGCCCTTAACGACCATTAGTCTTATGTGACCTAAAGTAATGATAATTCCTGTTATAATAGTTATTAAAGATGAAAAAAATTGTACTGAAAACCAACTAAAGTCTACCGATGCAACATTTTTACTTAAAACTCCTTTAACTGGAAAGTATCCAAATATCTGTGCTATAACAAGAACAGTTCTAAATGATTTATGCAGATTTTCTTCTGGATTTTGAGGCTTTGCAACTTTTAGTTTATTCTTGATGGTCCTAAAAATTAGAAATATTTTTCAAATTAGTAGTCTTACTACATACCACATTTTGAGATAACTATACAAATTATTTTAATTTTTGCTCATATATTTGAAGTAGCATTTTGATATTTAATTTTGCGGTAACCAGAGAGATTATGTTGTAGATAACACATTGATAAAGCTATGTCAAAATTGTTTACCAAAGTTAGTTTATTAAAAAAAGAAATGAATAATGAATTGGCACAAAAATAACATCAGCGTGATCCTCTGTGTTTTCTTATTAAGCAAGTTTGTTATTGAACTAAGGACAAAAATGTTATTTTGGTGAAGGCGCTACTCGTAGAGAAGAGACAGCAATATTCAACAAAATGTAAAACTTGACCGAAAATGTTTAAATTTGTTAAATACACACATCAAAATAAGCAGCGAATATTAGTTGTGGTAATGATGGTCAGAATACTTTTTTAATCCTTTAGTGTCGTAACTATTAAAGATAAAAATATTATCATTTGGACTTTATTGTACAAAATTTAACGATTTAACGATCTAAATCTTTTTTCTTTAGCATTTTTTTGTACTGTTAACTTTTCGTGCATCTTTTTAAAATTAAGACAACGCAATTTTTTTTATTAAAAATATTATTTTAATTTTAATAATTCTTAATAAAAAATTTATAACATTTGATGTTTCACTGCTATTGTCTCAATTTTCTTGATATCTGAAGTTCAGTGTTATTAAGAAGAAAGTTACTGACCGGTACTGAGCTTTTTTAGAGACTCTTTATTTACTTATTTACATAGAGAAATAAAGAAAAGAATTAGGCTTTTTATAATAGTCAACAATTCAAAATAAGCCATTTTTTGTTTTTTCGGACTGTTACTCTCGTTGTTTCCTTGTGCCTTTTTTTATTGTGTCATTTTCATTGTGTTTTGATTGTGTTTTCATTGTCTTCTTCATTCTTTTTAGATCCTATATCGTCAATATTTGCTTGTTCACCACCGATTTTTTCTTGTTCTACAAGTTCATTTAAAGACATGTTTACATTTTTTTTTGTATAGATTTTAAGGCCTTTATGTAATCTCCCCAATTACGATTATTTAAGGAAATTGATTTTTTTAGACATTTTAAAACAACGTTATTTTTATAAATTTTGACGTTTATTTCACTTTCGTTTGTCATTTTGAAAACATAGCGCTGCTTCTTTAGTCCTATTTCAAAATGTTGCACACAATATGCACTAATGTTTTGATGCACAAGTTGACTTTCGGGCCCCTATTGTCAAAAAAAAATCTATAAACAAAACTGTGGCCCATTCCTGGCGTTATCAGTTTACATGTTTTTGCACACTCTATAAAACTCCTAAACTTTATAAATCGGTTACAAACTGTTTGTTTAGTAATTAATTGATTGACTTCAAGTTGAGATAAAACCGGTAGTAGCGCAAACTTTAATAATTTTACATAACAACTGCAAATCACAGCTCTAAATTTGTTTATTTTTTATGGAAACGAAGATACTACCGGTATAATCTCAACTTGAATTGGTCTTGACTTACAGTGGTTGCTCTTTTAAGCTTTGTATGTACCTAATTCAGTTACGTCACCGGTTTGCTGATACTTTAGTAAAAATCGATTAATAACATTTTTAGTAACATTGAGAGCAATTGCTCTTTGAAACACATCCCTTAAGGTTTTTCTAACATTAATCAATTGCAATCTAATCAACAAATAAAACCGGTTAACTAACGATTAGTATTTTTGTCAACCAAAAGTTAGCACCAGGAGTTGATAAACATAATGCAAAATTAAATATGTATCCAAAATGTAATAATAGTTTTTATCGAAAACTGTGTGTAATAAGTGATTTTCTATAATAATTTAAACTAAAGAATTTTGAACATTACTCACGCAATTTGAGATTGACACTTTTAGTAAAATATAACGTTAAAGAAATAGGAAATTCGTGATTTTGTTATCGTTAATTAGGGTTACCGGTTATTACGTTCACTTCATTGGTACTGCATTGACAATCGTCGCTGAGAAATTTTGACAAAATTTTATATTAACTATTACTATATCAATTTAGTTTAATTACAAGAAATTTTGAATAAAATTTTATATTATACTTCTGTGAAATGCTGTATCTTGCGCGTCGTGGCTAAGAAGAGCAGGGCGGAAAGGACGTCATTCGACGAATTGTGATATGTACGAGGATAGTTCCAGAAATACCCGACCTAACAAAGAAAACAGCAAAAATTTTCAAAAAAACATTTTTATTTTTCTACATAGTCTCCTTTTAGTTGGATAAACTTTTTCCAGCGATGTTCTAGGGCTTCGATACCTTGTTTATAGTGAGAATTGTCGAGCTCTGCAAAATATAGCTATCAACTGCTGTCTCCACCTCCGCATTATCGGCAAACCGTTGACCACCTAACCATTTTTTTAAGTTTGGAAATAGAAAATAATCGAAGGGAGCCAAATCTGGCAAATAGGGGGCATGAGGTAGTTACTCGAATTTCAATTCATTGATTTTAACCATTGCAACAACGGATGTGTGTACTGGGGCATTGTCTTGATGAAACAACACTTTTTTTTCGCTAAATGTGGTCGTTTTTTTATTATTTCATCATTTAAACGCTGCAGTAAATTTGCATAGTACTCTCCGCTGATTGTTTTTCCTTTCTGAAGGTAATCAATAAAAATGATTCCACGTGCATCCCAAAAACCGAGGCTAACACTTTGCCTGCAGATGGAATTGTTTTAGCCTTCTTTAGAGGCGGTTGTCCCTTCTCAGTCCATTGTTTTTATTGTTCTTTAGTCTTAGGGGTAAAGTGATGGACCCATGTTTCATCCATCGTTATGAAGCGACGCAAAAACTCGGCTTTATTTTTCTCAAATATCCCTAAACATTCGACCGAAACATCCTCACGACGTTTGTTCTGTTCTAATGTGAGTAATCGCGGCACCCATCTTGCACACAACTTTCTCATATTTAAATGTTCAGTTAATAATCGATGAACAGTACTTTTTGACATGCCTACCATGTCTGCTATTTCCCGCACTTTTAGTCGACGGTCAACCAGTACCATTTTGTGTACTTTTTTTAACATTTTTGGCGTCAAGTAATGTATCACAAAACGATGACCAATTTTTTCCATTTTTACGAACTCACACGCGGCATTCACTGTTAATTGCTGTCCTGTCAAACAGATACTAAACAACGGGGCATCATGAAACGTCAAACTTAAGCTTGATAAGGTTGCTAGATACCGCAATAGTAATTCTTTTTGAAAAGCCATCGTTATCTATACGTTAGGACGGGTAATTCTGGGACCATCCTCGTATAATTCTCATGATTTCGGCGAGTACATAGGCGTATCAAAAAACAAAAACGTTGAAAATTCTAATTTAAAAAAAATAAAGATACATAACATATTTATAATCAATAATACAAAATAATAACAAAGTAAATAACGTAAAAAATAACCAAGCAATAATCTTTTCTCATAAAAAATGAAATTTATAACTAAGAATTATTGACTTATCTGAAGACGGTGTATATAATACGCCAATGGGTTGTTTTGGATGCAGAAATCAATTAATCGTTTCGGAGAATTTTATGCAGCCGGCTACAGTCCCACAGTTGTGGCAAGCATAGTGTCGTCGCAAATCTATATTGTGCTCTGTTACAATAGGTACAGGAGACTACATTCCTGAAACCGCTCATCTTTTAAAAATCCAACAGTACATACACATGTATGTACAGACTGCGGCAGCATAACTTCCTTTTTTAAAATGCGCGCCATTCACACGGTAGGGATCGTAGCTTGGTGGGAGTAATCCTATTCGCAAGGGGAGGCTTTAAAGTTTTATTTCCTTCCATGTCAGATTCTTCTCGAAAACGTTCCAGAGGACGCAATTGTTTTTTTCAGCGGCGAAGCCTATTTTCACTTGAATGGATGCGTAAACAGACAGAACATGCGTTACTTAGTTGATACCAATCCCTGAAAATTGTATCAAAGGCCTTTGCATTTACCTAAAGTCACAGTGTGGTGTGCAATTTCTTCAGCTGGGAATATTGGTCCGTGGTTTTTTGAAGAAAATAAAGTTACAGTGACAGTGAATTCAGATCGGTATGTGAACATACTAAAGCAATTTTTTTTCCAACGACTTGATGAACTGAATTTGGGGGACATTTGGTTCACACTTCAAGGACATCGATGGCTGTTTTGAGAAAACACTTCCCGGAGCGCCTCATCTCAACAAGGAGTGATTTGGAGTGGCCAGCCCGCTGCCCCGATTTTTTGAAATCTCGCGTTTATGTCAACCGCCCAAAGACACTACAAGACCTGAAAGCAAAAATTGCCAACATACCCGCTGATAAGAGTCATGACAAATTGACAAACGCCAGAAATCGTTTTATTCAGTGTATGGACAATGGGGGGCGTCACTTACCTGATATGATTTTTAAAACTGTGTAAAACAAAACTTTAAACATTGCACTTGAAAAAAATAATAAAATCTGTTTCGTAAAATGGGTTTTATTGCGTTTTATAATAAGGAAGTTATGCTGCCGCACCCTGTATTTAGACAGAAAAATAATCATCTAGTAAAGCCTTCTAGAGAATAAATTTTCTTGATCATACAGTACATTAGGTTCTACAATCGTGTAATAAATAACTGTTTATTTTTACGTAATTTTATATATTTTAAAGTGTGTGTTCCCTAAATTATTTAAATGTGTATTTCTAGAAACTGTAAACTCACTTAAATTTATTATAAAACTTATTGAACGTGGATCTTACGACCTTCAGTGCTATTATATATTTATTACTCATAATTTGTTATATTCTTAGCAAGCACAAAACAACAAAAATTAGATTCAAAATATTTTTTCTTATAAGTACATAAATTACAAACAAAAATACTTGACTGAAAACAACTAGTACATAAATAAGTAATCATTAACTGTTTTCTAAAGAAATTAAGTAGTTGTTTATTATTGTTCCGTATTGAAAGCAAAGTTTAGTAGGATAGAAATATAGAATTTAATTATAGAGCACCTACTTATTTTTATTGGAAATTTGAGCTATCTCATAAAAGTAATAAATATGTCTATATATTTTTTTATTGCATAAGAATGCATTAAGAAATACAAATATTTTTTTCATTAACTTCTAATTGTTTTTTATTAAATTTTTATTATCTATTATCTCAATACAAATTTCAGTTCTTAAATGCTAGTTTGAACTTCATTTTCATCATCTCCCGTTAAGCGCAAATTAAATTGAAGTATAACTAACTCATAAGTTAATATAGCACCAGCAAACTAAAAAATATATTAATCAATATAAAAAAAACAAATAATGTTTCTCTTACTTTTAAAATTAAACCTTTTGTAATTTTGAAGAAATTTTTACCAGTAATTACAATTTCATTTTTTACAACTTGATCTACAAATTTTTCAATCTGAAAAAAAAATTAAGAGCTTTTTTCAAACTACAAAATTTTAAATGTACTTCACTATTGTACGATGATGAAGAAACAGAACACAATAAAGGAAGAATGTTTCTGCTTTCATCATGAACAGAAGCTCCAGATAAACAAACGCAGACAAGTCGCATAATTAAAAGTGCAAAAGAAATAAAGTAGTACACTGTCCGTAATGTATTTCTTGTCATATTCATACTTTCGTAAAGTTGGATCAAAATAAAATATAAATTAGTCGCGTATGAAACAATAATAATGTAAGACAGCTTATTATCAATAAGAGCACCCAACTGATAAAGCCGAAAATGTTCATATCGTAGTTGTTTCCACAGTTTTGTATTTTTTACCTAAAGACACTATAAAGTATCTAAATCAATATCAAAATTTGTACCTTGACTTTAAGAAGTAAATCAACCTTTGCATTCAACTGCTTTAGTCTAAAAACAAAAGAAGTACTAATTAAAATAATAAAAACGTCTATAAATGTCCATGAAAAAGTGCATCTGAGTGTTAAAATATGTATTAACAAAGCCTTCCCTAAAGAATAATCGATTACTGAAAATATTTGAAAATAAATCGTTTTGTAAAATTTTTTCAAAGCTATTTGTAGACTATCAGAACTTCTAAAAAATAAAATTATCAAATGACACTGAATTAAAATATGTTCAACTGAAAATTAGTTATTAACAAATGTATTATTTATTTAACTTTCTTTTACCAGAGGCTATTATTAAAAAAATGAGAGTTAGAATTTTTAATTTTTTTTTTAAATTTTGGCGTATTGTGATACTCCCCATTATTGATTCAACAGCATTCCATTCAAAACATAAACTTGGCCAATTTTTAGCAACGTCGAGAAAGAAGATATTTGTTGCAGTGGCAGAAGCATAAAAAATTAAATTAGCTAATTTAATCAATTATAATGTAACTTCTGTAATCATTAACTACTTACTTGTTTGTTTTGATGATTTACTTATGAAAATTACCTCATATAATAATACCATAAGAAAGAATATCAAAACACAAAGACAAAAAACTGAGTAGAAAAAAATAAAAGAGATCCAAGAAAATTTTAATGATTTACTATTAGGTCCTGATAATCCTCTTACAGGAAAAAACCCAAATATTTGAAGTGTTTTTAAAGGAAATTTTAGAGAGGAATAAATACTGATTTCATCCATTTTATGCTTATTACAAATCTACGTCTAGAATCAACCGTCATTAGTAAAAAATAGCAGGTGTTTTGTTTTACCTTGTGTTATAAATATTTTTGTTCAAAGCAAAACAAGGAAAACATTAAAAAAAGTATGATTATTATTATTGTTGATAAAAATAAAGCTGTCTCGTGTGTCTACGCATCAATCTGCATGTGTAGAATAGTCGATAATAAAAGAAACAGCTGAATAAAATATTAATTTTGAAAACATAGTTTTAAAAAAGGTTGTTGCCAATAAAAACCAATAAAATGATAGTTTGTCGTGCATACATTTAACAATGAAAAATAACTTTATAAGAAACTTATTACGTATCTACTGTTGCAAAGAAATATGTATTCGTTAATAGACTGCTTTTCTTTACAAAGAGGAAGTCTTAAAACTCATGTTGTAACACACCATTTTATTTTGTAAATTATTATATAAGGAATAACAATAAAATATAAATATTTGGCTCAAAATCAATATAAACACTAAAACAACTAAAAAAACAGATACAAATATGAAAAACAAATACAGGGTGTTAGGTAAATGTCCTGCCAAAAAAATATCCATAACATATTTGAACGCACATATTCAAACAAAATTGTTAAAAAAACCAAGTCGTAAATTGACCAATACAAAATTTGCTAAAAGTTAGCGCTTTTAAAATAGTGCTTTTCAAGTTTCTTTTTGACGGATGCCAATGAAAAAATGGTAAAAATTAAAAATTCATCGCCGGAAAAAGACGAAATATATCGTCGAAACGTCGCGATAAATTTAGTGTCTTTATTTCACCTGTCTTTCAACAACTATTTTGCACGTACCAACCCTCAATAATTTCTATAAAAGTATAGTAATAAAATGTGTAAAAGTGCTAAAGACTTTTTACTTCCGTGAATCACTAATAATAATTATTACCTTATGATAGTGACAGTTGCATCAGAGATTACCGCAATATTCAATCGCACATTAAGCTACAGGCTGTTTTATTTAAAAAAAAGTGACAAATAAAATGATCATTTTTTAAATGTTAGAATAAAAAAGTGAAAAGTTAGAATAACACAATATTGCTAAAATTTTAGTAGAGGTGTTGTATATCAGATAAAAGAAAAAAATTTTCTCTCTCCAATCATGGATTAAAATATAGGGTGTGTCATATACATAAAAAATAATTAAATATAACAATACTTGTGTTTTAAAATAAAAAACAATATTGTACTTAACATAACAAATACAACGTGATCAACAAATACTGACTGAGTTGGTAATAAAGTTACTATTTTTTTTGCAAGTTGTCGGTTTTTTAAGAATACCTCTACAGGTAATTTCTAACATCTGTTAAAAAATACTAAATAAAATTTTATAATTAATCTATTTTAATAGCAAAAATAATTTTATTACATAATGTAATGGAACATAATGCAAATAGAAAACATAATACATAAAGTAACTTCCCATTTTAGGTTATTAACATATTAAATACATTAATTAGTGTATTTGAAGTTACATTGTTCACTTCTTTAATTCTACAATTGCAGCCTGTAATTCTTCAACAGTATTTAAATTTTTGTTGAATACTCCATTTTGAAGGTGGCTAATCAAAAAGAAATCTAATGGAGTGAGGTCACGCATTTTACTTAGCAAAATTCTTCTTGTAATTAACGCATTTAAAAAAAAAATTCTTTAAATTTTCTATTGTCGCACGAGCGGCATGGTCTGTTGCAGAATCGTGCGAAAGTAACCTCTTTGCAATTTGTTTTCGTGTAATCCATGTATGGAAAATAAAAGGAAATTTACATAACAATCTAAAACTAAAAAATCAAGAATTATTCTCTGCCCAGACATGGCTATCTACACGTCAATTTTTACAAGGTGCAAACGTCAAATAACAGTAGCATGAAAATATTGGCTGACCATATACGAGAATTTTGAGAGTTTATAAAGCCGTCAAAATAAAGCCATGCTTTATCCGAGGAAAACGTTTCATTAAGAACATTATCTTCATTTAAAACATCATTAAATCAATTACAAAATCTAATTCTTTGTTCATAATTTGCAGGACTGAGGGACTGGACCATAGTAGGTAAATTTGTAGAGAGAGAGCTTCAATTTTTTTTTAATGCATTTTAAAAAGTTACATAAGAAATGCCTGAGAAAGTAAAGGAAATGTCAAGGATTTCATCTGAAGGATAGGGAGTAAAACCTGTTTGCAATGACAGCTGTCTCACAGATTTTCGCGGGCTAAGCTCCATTCGAATGCGATTTTTTAATGCGAGTTTTTAAAACATTGCCTGTATTTTAAAAGTGTTCTTCGACTTACATGCAGTGCTGTTTAAACATAATAAAATTTACCATCACTTCGGGGTAAGTTTGTAAAAATTGGACGTACTATCAGGATTTCAGGAACAAAATAAATGATATATCCCGACCATAATCCCGACCTTAGTTTGAGGAGTTGGACGGTCATAAATCTTTTTGATCATAAACTTAACACTTCTGGAACAGTTTTTCTTACCGACGTCGATACATTGATAAAAATAAATTTACTACAGTTTTTTAAATTTTTTTAGCGGAGTGAGCAATATGCAGCTTTACTAAATAAAACATTTTTATATAATTAGTTATTATTTATTTAACACAACCAATACGTACTATTGTAAAATGACTCAGACATATGACTTACAATAACCTGATTGCTGATTTCCATTAATATTTTACTTTTATTAAATTGTATTAATACAAGCTCATAAGTCACAATTGCTCCGGCAATCTGTTTTTAGATTTTTAGTTAATCATCTTGTAGTTGTCGAACTCAACTTACTTTTAGTATCAGTCCTCGAGTGATTACAAAGAAGTTTTTTCCAGAAATCGCTGCTTTTTTATAAGTAACTTGATAAATAAAGCGTTCAATCTGAAATATCTTGTTAAATCAAAAACATCATTTAAGAAAATTACCTCCAAGTTGTACAATTCTGAGGGAATTGCTAAAAGTTGTATTAAAATTTTTCGACATTCATCATTCATTGCTGCTGCACGTAAACTTACAAAAATTATTCTAAAAATAAGAAAACCAAAGGAAAGAAAAAAATATGTTTTCTGTAACACATCATTCATTGGTCTTAACGCATTAAATAATTGCACCAAAACAAAATACAAATTGCCAGAGAAAGACAATAGGACTAGGTTTGAAATTGTTTTATCTAAAATTCTACACAAATTTAACAAAGAGCAATGTTCTTCTCTTATTTTTCGCCAAGCGGCAGTTGTTTTTACCTGAAACAATTTCAAATTTAAGAATTCTTTTTTAAAATTTGGAAAGATACCCGAGTTCTTATTAAAACTTGAATTTTGGTTTTGTTCTGTTTCATTCGAATTGCAAATGCCGTGGTAAACAAAATTATAAAAGTATCAGTGTATGTCCAACAGAAAGTTGCTTGTAAATTCGAAATTTGGAAAATTAATGCTTTCCATAAAGAGTAGCTGATAAAATCATTAAAAAGGTGAGGAAAAGTTATGTTTACATAATAATGACGAATACCATCGCTTAAAGTTTTGCTACATTTAACTGAATCTATAAATCTATAACTTTCCATAAGCATGTGCTCTACTACAAAAGAAAAAGAAATAAACACAATTTAATAAGCAACAAAAACCTATAGTAAAAAAAGTGAAAGATGTCAGTATCAAATCCAATTTTTTCTTTAAATTAATTTTAATTCTGTAATTCCCTGTCAAAAGTTCAACTTTAAGCCATTCTGCCATAAACACAGGCCATTCATTTGCGATTTTTATAAAGAACACGCTGATTAAAGTTGAACAAAGCAAGAACACAAAACCATCTAAAACAATATTTTTTTGTTAAAAAGTTGTGATGTGTTTGTTACTCATCTGTGAAATATTCATTTCGACTGTAATCATTCTATGAAGCTGACAAATCGCTAAGAAAAGTGCTATAAAGAATGTAACAAAAGAATAAAAAGTTTTGAATGAAATCCATTTAAATTTCAAGTGATTGAAACTATTTACTCCGTAGACGGGAAAATAGCCAAAAAATTGGGCGACAAGAATCGAACGTCTTATGGCATAGCAAATATTACTGTTAGACATTTTTTTTATTTTAATTTTTTTTCTCGTAAATAGTTTCATTTTATGTTATCTAGTATGAGCTGTTGCTTTTAGGTTACTATATTGTAAAAAGTTGACAGGTTTCAAAGAGATTTTAATCCAAACAATTATTATTGTATAGTTATGTATTCACTCGATTCGGTTTTCTTTACAATCTAAACATGTTTATGTAAACCGGAAAACACAATGTTATTGTTAAAAATAAAAAATAAAAAATCAAACATTTATTATCTGAACTGTAACAATATTTACAACTTGATATTAAATATATACTGGACATGTGCCCTTTTGATTTGGTTCTTCTTTTAATAAGTATTCATTAAATTGAATTAAAACCAATTCGTAAGTTACGACAGCTCCAGCAATCTAAAAATTATTATTATTTTTTATTTAAACTAATAATTTTCTGATTTAACTTACACTAAGAATCAAACCTCTAGTTATTTTAAAAAAATTCTTTCCAGTTATTGCAGTTTCCGATGTTCCGATGTGCTGAATAAATCTCTGAATCTAGAAATAACAAAAAAGAGTGTTCTAGTCTTGCAAATCGTAAAACTCATCAAATTTAATTTTAAAAAGACGAATATTTCATATCATTGCACCAAATTTCGAGCTAAGTAATTTCGGAAACGTGATTTTAGCTCTGTATGATTTACGCCTTTCGAGTCTATAAAAGTGTTTTTTAGTTTATATTGCGGTTACCCACCAGAAAACCAAAAATTCTACACTGAAGTTAATAAACTACTTTTTCAAAAATTTACATCACAGATTTTATTATAATTCTAAGACAAAAAAATGTTAACTTCAACATAAAACACACCTTCAATGAATTGTACAAACAAGCCAACATTCAAAGACATGTATCAAAAATATGTTTACCACCTATTTGGAGAAAAGTTGCAAAGCATCTGATTACCGAGTGCAGTTAATGAATGGACCTATAAATTCTGAGATTACTGCGAAGAACAAATTCTTGAAGATACGCAAGTAAATGTAGTAAAAGCTCTCAAATTTATTGAAAATATCGAGCCACAAAATTCGCAGGATGTGTATGACAGTGTCATTGAAACACAGTATAATCAATTCTATAATGTTTTCTTAGATGTATTTGAAAAACGCTTACGAAAATAAAAATTAAATCTATTATTAAATTTACAAGCAAAAACTATGTTACTGACAAAATAAAGAACATAACATATGTATAAGGTAAAAAAAAACCTATCTCAACGATGAGGTGAAAACAAGTACTATGCAGATTCGAACCGCTACTTAACATACATTCAATTATATCACCTAACCGTCAAAACAGCTAAACACTGAAAGGAGCTGTAATCCAAAATTTCATAAAAGCGCCCAAATATTTTTAAAAAATACGTAAGATTAAAAATCAAACCGCAAGTCGCTACAAACAGCAAAAAAACAAGGTTTAACGCGTGACGCCATACCGACATCGGACCGAGCGAGCAATTGTGTTTTTTTGTTGTTGTTTGTGGTTATTGAAAGTTATCAAAAATAGCAAACATTAAAAAAGTCGAATCTTTAAACTATGTTTTTAAATGCTTTGTAGTATGTACTACAGTCGTTTTCATTTCTCAAATTTGTTCTCAACTCTAGTTTCTTGTAAACACAAACATTTTTCTGGTTTTAGCCTAAATAATACCTATACAATTTCAGCACCTACACCAAAATATGTCGTTAATTCTTTCCAGATTTTTGTCGTTCTGTAAATTATTCGGATTCTTCTTCAACTTGTCTAAATTACTTCTGGTATAACTTACTTCAAAACTGAACACCATCGAGATTAAAAAATAATGAAAAAATACAAAGTTTAATAACAGGCGAGATGACAGGACATAAACAATCTCACAACATATGAGACGGACCAGAATGTGTCGGTATGACGTCACATCAACGTTCAATCACCTCAATTCTCCCCGAAACTTCACTGATAGACATAATGATAGAAAGTATAGAGCGTGTTGTAAAAACCACTTTCTTTCGTCTTTCGCATAAAAATTGGGTGAGTTATGATACTTTTATAAGCTGAAAACTTTGGGTAAAAGCTTAGCTCATCACGATTTACTCAAAATAAGCATGATAGCATAACTACTGTGAAACTTGAATCCATAGCATCAATTTCAGCAGCGTCATCGTATTACTCCCTTCCTGTTTTTTTTAAAAGAACATGGCATAATTTTAAATGTTCTAAATTAAAACTGGAAACAAAATACACGTTTTAAAACTAAGTAAAACCTATTTTTCTCCTACCCTATATAAGCTTTTAAGGATAGTACCCTATATAAGGACAGTAGTTTGTCCTGATCTTACAAAATCACCTACCAAATAAAAAATGTTCATACAAAAAAGCGGGTGTATCTACATTGTTCAAAGTTGCCAAAGAGCGTTGAAGATAAAAACAAAATGTTTTATTGTACATAAATAGATTGACAACAATTGCGTTGTGAAATATTTTGTAGAATAAATATAACAGTATATAATTATATCGTTGCAATGAATAAGTGGTAAGTCGAATTTTGTCCAAAATGATAATGTTTATTGAGAAAAGTAGAAAGGCATTTTTGCAATAGCAGAAAGTGCAAAACTTACTAGTGACCAATATTTAAAAAAATAAAAATTAATTCTAGCTAATCGTGATAAGCTAGAATCTTTCTCAAAATTTAAAATTAAGAGCGTCATAACTCCGCCAATTTTTATTTTTTTTCTAATATTACTCTTACACTCTGAGTAAATTGCTAAAAACCTAAAAAAAAAACAGTTTTTTGAGTTTGCGGTGTCTTTGAGAAGAGTTTTGATGATTTCTCGACTTAAGAACGTTTGTGTTAACATACTTCAAAAACCATTTATACCAAATTTAAATTTCGTAATGCTACATACTTTTACTATTGCGGCTTGTTTTTTAAAGCTACATAATTAACTATATTCATGAATAAAATAACAATTTAAAATTAAATTTTAATGGTCGGACCTATAGAAAAACATGCTGGTTATACCAGTCCTTTATCGGGAATATATAGCTAAATATATGCTTTAAAAAAACTCTCAACAAATAACCTTTAGAGTCAAAACTCAAGAGCAACTCTCCAAATATTAGTGCAATACGGCTTCTTAATTTAGATTTCTCTGAAGACTACTTTTTGCTTACATAGATTATCTTTCCAACTTTTTCAAGCACGTGTTTAAGGCTCCACCTCATTTCATTACTCAACAAGACAGTCATTTAAACAAAATACAGTAGTTTGACGCAATGATATAAAATAATAGTTTTTTTAAAAGCATTCGAAAAGTATTAAAAAATTTAAATTTGACTAGTTTTACGATTACCGTAAAACTAGTATACTTTTTTCTTTCAAGAATTTTTTACCTCACAATTGTAAATATCCGACGGCACTGCATTTAATGTTAACATTGGTTTAGTACTTTCATCGTAAACTTTAGCTCCGTAGAGACATAAACAAACTGTTTTTGCGATTAATAAACCAAAAGACCAGTAAAAATATAACCGCTCCAAATTATTTCTCATATGTCTCAAGCTATTAAACAATTGAATCAAAATAAAAAGTAGATCAGAAGCAAAGCTTAGAAGGACAATATAAGCAATTTGTTCATCCACTCTTCTACAAAGTTTACACAGCCTACTATAATCCTCACGTAAGTTATGCCAAACAATCTCACTTTTGATCTAAAACAAGTTTGTGTTTTTTTTTCTATTAAGTTTTTTTATTTACCTTATCTTCAGCCACTGTTATAATTCTGTCAGTTATCTGACTAAATCTAAAAGCTAAAGCTGTACTTATCAACATCACAAGTAAATCGTTATAAGTCCAAATAAAAGTCATTTGAAGATTTATAAATTGTAAAACCAGAGCTTTAAAATAATCAAATTCTATTATTTCGAAAACGTGAGAATAAGTCATATTGCCCAAGAAATATATAAAGCCTTCCCCAGTGCTGTTATTACAATCAAGAGATAACACAAGTTTGTTTGTTTGAAACAAAATATGCTCAACTGAAAATGCAATTTTACTTTTTTTTCTTTTAAATTAATCTTACTTAGTGCCATTAACAGAAATACTGTAAATAAAGTATTTAATTTCTTGTCGAGGCCATTTGGCCATCCATAACTGGAAAACGTTGAGTCAATTTTACACCAATCTTTCAAAAATTTTGGCCATTTTTTGGCTAAATCAAAATGTAAATAAGCAGATACAACTCCGCTTAAAAGGAAAAAAACTCGATTGGCTTCTAACAAATCTAAACCTTTATTAAGAATTTTTTGTAGTTGAAAACCAGAAATTACACAAGTGCCAAATATTGTGAAAATAGAGTAAACAACACGAATAGATTTCCATGAAAAATGCAACGACCGGAAATCCGGTCCCAAGATTCCTTGTACAGGTAAAAAACCGAAAATTTGAGCCACTAACAGTATTTTACTGAAAGATTTATGCAAGTTGCTTTTTTCAGAAGATCGATTAAAAACTGGATACATTTTTGTAGCTTTTTCCATTAGCATCAAAGCTTTTACTTTGAATTTGTTTAACAAATACATACACAGCTTAATTTGTTACGCCTCGATCGAATTTTTAGATTTATTTCATTTTAGTTAGGCGACCAATTTAATGGATAAACCTCATAAAAAATTTATAACTTGTTAAGTACATTAATGTAGTCTTTTGCGTTTGATGGTTTATTAGTTTCAACAAATTATTTTCGAAAATAAATGAATCATAAAAAATAAAACTTTCCAGCGTCTGCTAATCGATAATAATGTAGAAACACAAACATTATTTAAAGGTAAACAGGACATGACCCGATTTGTTCAGATATGCTTTCTAATAAACTGTCATTGAATTGCATCAAAACCAACTCATAAGAGACGATTGCTCCCGCAATCTGAAATAAAAAACTGTCAGGAATTTTTATTTAAAGCACAATTAAAATTACACTCAAAATTAATCCTCTTGTAATACTAAAAAAATTCTTGCCGGTAAATGCAACTTCAAGTGTTCCAATTTGATGAATAAACCTTTGAATCTACAAGAAATTAATGTAATAATTCAAAAGATTGGAGCAAAATTTTGAGCTGCTATATTTCAGGTCAAAATTTGATAAACATCTGCAAAAAAATTATCTTATTTTAATGATAAAAAAGCTACAGGCCTACACTTTTTTGTTAGAGTAAAGACAGATAGCAAACAATTAGGTTTGTCGCTGCTAGATAGAATCAAAATTTTTCTAGATGCCTACCTTCAAAAGCATGCACCTAGAAATGTTGTTAGACATATCTTAAACCACCATATTGTTCTACTCCTTCGCTATTTCGGAACTCATCTTATAAAAATATACATAGGGATATCAGCAGCAATATCGTTTTTTCCTTTTTATTTTTCTAATCCATTGCTTAATTGTTTAATGAGTTAAGTCATATTTTGGATAACTTTCTAATTACTTTTGGGTGTCAACGATTTCGTATAGTGGTATTATGTAGTCTTAGTGTACAAGTATATATTTGTAAGTACATATATGTTATAGGGGGATTTTACAGATTTATTGTAACTGCATTTCGGCATCCTAACATCCATCTTCACCTATCTATACCATCTTCTTCGTTTAACTTTCTTTTTTCCATGGCTTCTTCTATACCGCTCTTCCATTTTCTGCTTGGTCGTCCCCTTTTCTTTCTTCAGGTTGGACTTCATTCTATTATTTTTTTTCGCCATCTCTCGGGACTCATACGTTATACATGCTCCTTGTCCTCATACCACCTTACACCTTTGCCTTCTATGGCATCGAGAATAGTTATTCCAGCTCCTATTTTTTCACTTATTGGTTCGTTTTTCACCCTGTCTTTTAGTGTTAGTCCACAAGCTCTTCTATAATAGTTCATTTCTGTTGCTAATAACTTTTTCTTGAGTGTGGGTGGTGTAGTCCATATTTCAGCCCCATAAGTTACGATGTTTTCAACTATTGTTTTGTATATTCGTCGTTTAGTGTGTTTAGTTATCTGCTTACTCTCTGCTTAATCCCTTTCTACAATATTTGTCACAGAAGCAGAAGATACCGAAATGATGCTAAGTGGTGTCATTTGCAAAACGCTTCACGTACCTTCTAAAGATGACATGTCAAGTAATAGTTTTTATTATAAAAATGATCTCTGGTTAGTGTTCACAATCCAACTTATTGTCAGAATTCACAATGTGTTTTAATGATTCCATTTTCCTACATATCCCCATAGACTTAAAGTGTTTTCTCCAGCTGCATTTTTTGTTTTTTGTATTTTCTAGCCTATTTTAAGACATGTAAATATGTTTTTTGTGTCATTAGGTTTATTGGTGTATTATCCTCAATAACGTTTTTTATAATTGACTCCACGCGTGCCGTGGAAAACTTAATCTCTCAGTTTTCTCCTACCTACAGTAGGTTTGTCATCAGTTCTCCTAGGCTTCATCCGATGCCACCGGAGCTCCATCAAATATGAGGTCTTGACCCGTACTTTCCACCACTCTCTGCAGAATTCTTTAACAATCAGACAGGTCAGGTCAGCTTAGGTCTGCGACCTTAACCCGTACTGTCTACAGCTTTCTGCGGTGTTCTTTAACAGTCGGTCTTTTAGCAGGTTGTCAATTTAACTAAACTCTTACTAATGCACTCTATGTCGGCTGAGAATCTCTAAGACTATTCAATTGCTTCTATTTTTGCCCTCTATTTTTATTTTTAGAATCTTTTTACTGGTCGCACTCCTCAGTTCTTATTGTTCTACACATGTTTTCCATAATATTGAGTTTGTCACTTTTGCCAATACTCTTCTTTTTGAAGGCGATAAACCTTTCACGTTTGACATTAGTCTTCCTACCAATACCATCATTTTCTCTGCTTTTACTGTCACCCTCGCTAAATCAGGGTTAAAATCTCACCAATTTTTAGATCTTTTTAAACATTTTTTACTGTAAAGGTAATATTTTCATCAAGTCTTTGCCCTAAAAAAAATGACCCAGCATCCGTTTTTTCTGGAACCAGCTGTAACGATTTCCTTTTCATCCACTGTTTAATATTATTATGAACAACATATTTTCCAATATGTATAGGCTACATTATCGGCATATGCAATTAGCGTAGGTTCCTTTACAACCTTAGGATCTAGAATTCTATTGTATAGGATGTTTCACAAGATTTGTCGCAAAACAACGCAAAGTACATGTATAACTTGCTATCTCCCATGTCTCAATTCCTAGCCGAAAGCTAATTAAACCTATTACTCTCCTTAAATATTTGCAAATACTTTTTAGAATCTCTATAATGTATTCCCTGTTTGCTGTAGAGTTTTCGACACAGTCTTGAATGCTAAGACAACCTGTAGTAGTAATAATAATAATAGTTTCTGGATATTTTTTCTTAAGCAGTTTTTTTTAATTATTCTAAAAATTGAAAGTATTCTAGACATAAATTATTACAAGTATAGGCTTCCAAACTCTCTTACGATATTTAATAATTTTTGTATTGATAAATTTTGTTTTATTTTTCTTTGGAATTCAGATTATTCTTTTAGTTCTTCGAATAGCAAAAATCTACATCAGTTTGCTCAGACATATAAAGTGGCCGATATGAGCTCGCTCGATCTACTAGTTTACCTTGTTGTAGTAATATTCGCACAATAATAGACATTTTCCAGTCGTCAGAAAACTTGCGAATTCTTTACAAATTATTCATTATTGCTTAAATATTCAATTGGAATTACATTCTGCAGTTTTTTTTATTGCAGTTATTGCGCTTTTCCACTTTATATACCAGCCGCTACTGTTTTGAGTTCCTCTAGCTTCTAGCGTAAAGGAAATTTCTACTAGGATTACCTTCTAGTTCTCATTTGCGCATAAAAAAAGTCCTATTTTTTTCTTGTCGGTCTTAACGTATTTAGTTTTGTTGCCAATATTTGATATACATTTCCCCATACATTATTGACAAGCCCTTGAATCAAGTACTTATAACATCTCTTACTGATATAAACCTGCTCAGTTTTCTATTAATTTTTTTTATATATCTTTTGAGGTACAATGTACTCTTCGCTCGATACTATACTTTATGCTGCTCGTCTCAGCGTTTTCCTAATCTTCCTATATTTAGTCTTTTTGTCGACGGTGCCTAAACCTACTAATAAAGGAGTGTTGTTACTCATTTGTACTAACTGGTTTGCGCTTCAAATTACGAGTATGTATGTGACAAACAATTTTTGTATATTTTGAAAACTGCTTAACTAATTGTTCTAAAATTTAGACAGAGCAAAATGCGCTATGTTGGTAAATATAATTTTTTGATACTCAGTTTTGAAGGCCTATACGCTCTTTTATTACTTAAAATTATAAAAATATGTTCCAAATTTTTTAATACCTTGAGACACATATTTTTTTAATTTATTACTTGCCTCCAAATTGTAGACATCTGAAGAAACTGAATTCAAAACTAACATTGGTTGAGTACTTTCGTCATTAACTTTTCCACCAAAAAGGCATAAACAAACAGTACGCACAATCAAAAATCCAAAAGACCAGTAAAAATAAATACGTTCTAAGTTATTCCTCATCTGTCTTAAACTGTTAAATAGTTGTATTAGAATAAATAGCAAATCAGAAGCAAAAGTCATGAGAACAATGTAAGAAATCTCATCATCCACCCTTTTACAAAGTCTACAAAGACGATTATAATCCTGTCGTAAACTTTTCCAAGCGCTTTCATTTTTATTCTAAAATAAAGACTTATTTTATTAATTTCTCCTTGAGATCCACGTAGAAACAAAACCAAGTAGAAGAGCTGGTTTCTGCTACAGTTAAGGTTGATAAATGCACTAACTAATATCTTACGTCACTTATTTTTCGGCAAACTATACCTATATCAATTCCACTCTTATTTTTTTATAGTTTGCTCCTACGGGATTTTCCAATTTTCCTTTTTAAAATTTTACTTACTTTTGAATCCGACATTGACTGAATTCTTTCCGTAATCTGAGTAAATCTGTATGCCAACGCTGTACTTAAAAGCATCACAAAAACATCATTAAAATTCCAAATAAATGTGTTTTGTAAAGTAAAAACTTGCAGAATTAAAGCAACAACAATATTATAATCTATTAGCGAAAAAATATGAGAGTAGGAAATTTTGCCAAAAAAATAATCAAGACCTTCTGAAGTACTATTATTACATTCTAACGACAACACAAGTTTGTTGGTTTGCATCAAAATGTACTCAACTAAAAATAACTATTAATCTAAAAATATTTATTTAATTTCAAAAAAATACTTAAGGAGAGAGACATAAAAACTCCGAATAAAATATTCAGTCTTCTGTTTAGTCCAGAAGGCCAGCCATAACTCGCCATTGTCATCTCAACAGAACTCCATTCCTTCATAAAACGTGGCCACTTAATAGCCAATTGCAAATATAAATAACCTGAAGCCAACCCTGTACAGTAGAAATAAAATCGATTGACTTCAATCACATTTAAGCCTCTTGTAAAAATTTTATAAAGTTGCATAACTGACATAATAGTTGCTCCCAAAATTGTTAAAAGTGCATAACTGACTCTTCCTGACTTCCATGTGAAATGCAATGAACGAGAATCTGGGCCGAAAATGCCTTGTGCTGGTAAAAATCCAAAAATTTGAGGAAGCAACAAAATTATGCTGAATGATTTGTGTAAATTGTTTCTTTCTGAAGTCGGAATTATTTCTGCTGTTGAAACTTTTGAAGATTTAACATCATTACCTGGCGTGTCTAGTGACTGTACTCGCATTTTGTCGAATAGCCACAAATGTGTTTTTCTTGGATTTTTATACACTTCCATACTAGATTTATAAAAGTTTTTCTTTTATAATTGTACACTTAAAGTTAGTAAGTGGTTAAAAAAATTAATGGCGTTTACTTCTAAATCCCAGTAATATTTAATGATTTTTTCTGGCCTTAAAACTGACATACGAAAACATTTTTTATTGATACTTTACTTTGTAAACACTTTTGTTCTAATTACAAAACAATCTTGTTAAAACTAGGTTTAAAGAAAAATGTTACAAAATCCATTTTACCCGGCGCATCCACCAATTTTACAAAACTTTGCTAATTATTTAAAAAAATACCATTTGATATTTACTTTTAAAATTATTTAATTCTTGTTAATTTAAACTTTGGTCTCAAAAATGTTGTATATTCAAATTAATAAAAATTAGCCACACTAGAAAATTTAACTAGCACCTTAAATTAATTTCTTTAAAATGTTTTAATACGTTACCTGCAACACAAAAAAACAATATCTGTCATTAGGTTTGTTTCAACCCAACAATAGTTCAAAACGGTGTAAAATTAAACTATGCATGCGTAGTAGAGTCTAGGTAGTCTAAAATTTCTAGTGCGCATACTCAATTCAGTTCCGAACCGTTCTAAACTGATTCTGAAGTGCTGTTAAAACAACCCTAAAGACTTTAAATACATTTTTTTTTACATTATTAGTTTAGTGATAATTCTAGTTTTAAAAAGTTAGACAGTGTCAAAACACAAATTTCTTGTTCACAGTTTTAAAAGCAATACTTGTCTTAAACGTTTTCGTTTCACACTAGCAGCGTTTCGTTTCATTTTGGTTAAACACAAACAGAACGCGATTTTAAAGTTATAAACAACAAAATTTCTGTAACAGCTTTCTTGTTAGCAGTAATTTTCTTCGTGCGAAGTTTATTAGAAAAATTACTGCAAATAGAGAAGACCTTTTGTTTTGTCTAATGATAACATAAGAATGATGTGGGTTATTTTTAGGGACGCTGAAAGTAAAATGCAAAATTCTTAATAGTTCAGATTGAATATTTTGATTTTTAACATATTTTCACGTAACTTCCATTTTTAAGTTTTTAAATGAAATATATCAAATTTTTTTATGACGCAAAATCGAAATTCCAATTCGATATTGCCAAACGTTGTTTGTACCATAAAAATTCAAATTTAAAACCACTGAAGAAACGTTTTCTTTTAGCAAATTATGCATTGCGTTTTAATAACGTTACAATAAAATAAATTCACGCTTATGTAAAGTTTTGTAGTTTTTTTATTGGTGTTTACTAAAAGCTTCTAATTATAAGTTAGCGAAACAAAAAAATATTGTGTACGTTTGTGTTATAAAAAAAAATTCAAAGTAAAGCAGTATTCGAAAAATCGTAAAATTTATTAGATCAATCCAAAGTTCAAGCATGTTCTAAAATTAATTAATTTTCAAAAAAGGGTAAAATAAAAAGTTACCCTACACTCAAAAGACATACTAAAGTTCATACTTAATCTTAGTTGTTGGTTGTAAAGTTCAATATTAGCAAATGTATTAAGTGAAAAAATCTCAAATTGCCAATTTCGATAATCGAATTCTGTTTTTACTGAAGAGCTCTTATTAAGTTGAGCAAAACACCCAGCTGTCAGGTACGTTATTTCGGCTTGTCTTTGTGTTCAATAATTTGCTAAATTGTGAATCTTGAGTTCGTTCATCTGATTGTTTTGGAAAGTGGGTACACATTAATAAAAGTTAAGATTTTAAAAGTAGATTAAAACTGTGACTAAACAATGTTAATTAACTTGGATTTGCACTTATGTACTCGGCTAATAATATCTCTTAATAATTAATTTAGTAATTGTTTTCAACTTAGTTATAAATTTTTGAATTAACTGATTTGTTACAAAATTTTTATTGCTTCACAAAAAAAAATCTTTTAGATAAATTCTTCTGATCAAGTTTATCAATTTTTATTCAAATTTTTTTTATTGAAATCGGATGGCAATTTATTAGATTGCCGTAGTCCATTTGAATTTATATATTAATTTCACAGCTTTTGTTTTTATTTTCTATTAAAATAAAATACCATATTTTTGAATTCAAATTTATTAATTTTGTTATTATATTATAACAAAGGTATTGTAAGTATTACAGTAAAAGTCCATTAGAACATTAAAGAGTTTCTAGGCCGCACATGGTGCAATATTTTTTGTAATTTGCAAAACTTATTATTCTATAAAAAATACGAAAGGATTAGAGTTAGCTGGTTTACATTGACAACTTTTAATTTTTTAAAATCTTCTTTTTTAAAAATTTTGTTGTGATCTGTGTTGTTATATTAATTGGAGTCTTTATGGCAGCTTCTTAGTGAAAAAAATGTTTTGGGTAGCAACAAACAGTTTGTAAACCAACGTTTAACAAGTAGATGTTGAAAAAAATAATGAAATAAAAGAAAAATCTTTTTCTAAAACAAATTTAATAACAAACAAAATCGTTTTCACTATGCAGACTTTATTCTGACGTATTGTAAGAGAACCAACTCGTAAGATACAATAGCAACTGTTATCTGAAAATATAAAATTTTCTTACAGCAGTCGATATAGGCGCACAAATATACTTGCAGAATTAATGTGTAGGTTATTTTAAATAATCTGTGACCTGTAAGAACTGGGGAGTTGAATTTTATCTGATTTATCAGTCTTTCAATCTAGAAATTAACTGCTATAAAAAAAATATCTTAACAGAAAATTATGTTCCACGGGTCCGAAGTTGGTCTTTTAATCCCGCAGGTAAAAGTTAGTTCCCGAGCATATCGAAAGCTATAATCACTTGAAGAATTAAAAAACACTTCAGCCCTGTGGGTACATACAGTATTTTTTATTTACCTCAATATTCCAAATACAAGGAGACAATGTGATTAGATAATATTTAGGTTTATGACTCTCATTGTTAACTCTAGCAGCAAATAGAGCCACTGCTATAATACGAATAATAAGAAAACCAAACGAATAGATGTAGTACAGTTTTCTTAGAGGTCCAAAACGAGAATGAACCCTAAAAAATATTGCTTTGTGTTTTTACACCCTTTTATAATATGTGTTCATTAATTGTTCTGGTCGTGGTTTGCTGTGGTTTTCTCTTTCTAGCATGAACGTAGGTACACACGTGATAAGTTCATATGGTTTGCTGTGAACTGTCTAAATGTTGTCTTATTTTTGCATTTAGGAGTTTTTGATAAAAATCACATTGCAAATCATGATAATTGTATGCAGATGTTCAAGAATTTACTCTGCAATCGTTACGAGTATCTCAGTTGAACGTGTGAATTTTTGGCTGCATTGCACTGACAGCTATCATGTGTCATTGTTTTGTAATGTTAACCAAGACAAACGTTATTGAGACAATTGCCACACCCAGGCGATCTGACCAGAACAATTATTGAACACATTTTACTTATACTTAACTGTAGCGTATAAAATAATTGAACAAGTATGACAAATAAATTATTTGCAAAAGATAAAATTATAATATTGCCCAGGGCTTTATCTACATCTTGACATAACATTGTGAGTCGAGTATAATCTTCTCGCAATTTTTGCCATACAATTTTTTTTGTCACCTCAAAAAATCAGATTAATTTTTGTTTATCTTTTACTTTTAAAATTTTATTAGTTACTTGCTTTTTCACTAAATCTTTTGTTTTACTCGTCACTTGTTTGAATCTTTCCGACAAACATAAACTAACTAAAATTATAAATAAGTCCATAAAATTCCAAGAAATTGTGCTAAAAATATTTAAAATCTTTTAGAAGATAATTAAATTCTTAAGAAATTCAAATTAATTACTTGAAAAATTGCACCCAACAGAAAATAGTAAGGGATCATATTAAACACATAACCAAATCGTTTAATAAAATAGGATTCAAAAATTTCTGATAAATCATTTCCTTTGCAAGGTGTAGATACAACAGCAATAAACAATCCGTGTTCCACTAAAAGATACATTTTTATGTAAGATATAACAGTTATTTATGCTACAAGTGTGTTGTTGACCAAATAAGTCACAAAAAAACTTGTTTTTTGAGTGACTTAGAGCCACATCCACATCACACCAGCTGGCATACAAAATTTTATCCATCTCCCAACCGCAATCAAATCCTTAGATAAATTTAATTTGAATCAATTAGTTAATAATCAAGCATTTCTCACAATCTGACGGCATTTTAGATGACAATATCAAAATAGAAATTGTGCAATTTTGTGTTAATAAAACAAAGCAAAATATATACAAAAGAAAACATTTTCCCTACTGAACTAAAAGCAGCTACTGTAAATTTAAGTCCTCAAAACGGTAAAACTTTGATATTTCTCTTAATAATATTCCAATTTTGCAATAACAATTTTGAGTAAGTTGTGTTAGAATGCCAGTAGTGACTTAAAGAGTTTTTTCTCACTAGTACTTTATCATTTTACTTATCTAAAATAAGCATATAGTTTCGAGCTTTTTATATAGAGGCGGATAAATAAATAAATGATATTAACAATAAGCGTATTATACGTTTTATGTAATGCTGATCATTACTCACGCAGTGACAAAAAGCATAAGATCTCAAAGAATGATTAAATCACTCGGTAAGTATTTCAAATAATTTAAATTAACACTAACGATAAAATTTACGATAAGAAAGATCTGTGATTTTGTTCACAGTATTTTTGCTTATGTTGTTTCCTTCACTTCACTGACGTAAACTTGATTTGAAACAATCATCAATGACAAGTTTTGTTAAAAAGATTTTTTTTATATTAATTTAATTTAATTACGGACGATTTTGAATAAAATTTTGTATTGCCTTTGAATGGAATGCCTCTACAATCACTCAGAAATTAGCCACTCCGCTCTTTAGGCGCCGTGGCTAAACATTTTCCTTCGTCACTAATATATCACATTTGATTGTCGAATAATAAGTAATTATTACCTATTGCTGCAGTCATAACAACAATAGCAGTTACTTTCAAATTTCTTTGTAAACCATCAGGAAATCCGTAAGAGCTCATCGCAAAATCTACTTCTGACCATTTTTTCATAAGAATTGGCCACTTTTTTGCAATGTCTAAAAAGATTATTACTGTCGTTACAGTGGCAGAAAAAAATAGAGTCGTAACTAGAAAAATAAATCTTTATTATTTTTCCTTTAAAAAAAAAACGTTAATAGGTACCCCAGTCAGCAAATTCCTGACTTTCGCGACCAATCATATTCAGAACAAATAGAATTGTATTTATAGTAGCTATAATAAGAAGAAAAACAGAATAGAAGGCACGTTTTGATGTCCATTTAAATTTCAAATGATGATGATTTTCTGTTATTCCGGTTACAGGTAACAAACCGAAACATTGAGCAAAAATTACTATAAAAGCTAAGGAATTGTGAGTCGTGTTATTTTGCTTCATATTGCATCAAAATTGCCTAATTTACAGAATTTCTCTAGAGTACTTATTTATAACTATGTAAAATTGAGTTAAAATGGTTTAATCAAGCTCGGAAATTATATTTGGTCAGTGGGAAGTCATGAATACAGAATATTAAATTAAGTCAACGATCAACTTTCGATATAAATTTATTATTCATAAAAAAAAAATTTTTTCATTACCTGATATGTATTACAGAAATAAAATTATCAGAAATACCATCTATGAGTTAATTAGACTGGAAACAATCTAGGGTAATTCCGGTGTAAGCAGCCATATATATATATATTTTTTTTCTTAATTGTAAAACGTATATGACAGTCGTCCATGCAGTCCAGAAAACAAGATTACACTAGGCAATTAAATAAATATAAAAAAACAACTATGCTTTCATTGAATATTAAATTTGTGTAAGAAAATGCTTTTTACAGCAAATTAACTAAATTGTAAAAAAATGACGATAAGAGAAGTTGGACTCACTCTGATCAAGACAAAAAAATTATTATAATATTCGGAAAAAAGTTATATAAAATAGAATGAAATCTAAAATATAATTTAATTTAAAATTGATATCTCACAGAAATAAATCAAATGCCAATAACATTATATAAAGCTCATACATTAAGTTATTTTACAGCGCTGCAGTAGCAGCGTATATTAGTATTAGTATATTAGTAAATATGGTAGCTTTATTTCTTGGCTTTTTTGGCTTATTTTTGAAACTGTAATACATTTTTTAGGTTTGGCTTTACTACATATTTAGCTAGTTTTACAGAAACCTTACATCACCTTGTTCTCAAACGTACTAAAAGCAATAAGCAATAGACGGATAAAAACACCTAGATTATTTGCATGTCCAAGCTTAAATACATATACCTATCTATTGGCGAGCGGTAGGTCGTTGGAAATAGTTTGACTTAGTGAGAGACAGCTGTCATTGCAAGTGTATCTTTTGGCAATTAATGAAGGTGATAAAAGTGTGACAATTCTTATTATTAAAAGTTATTTTATTTTCTTAAAAACAACAAAAACTTCTGGAAAAGCAGAGAAAAACTCTTGAAGAACAAAATATTTCAAAAAAGCTTGAAAACGGTGTCTGCCAAAAAAGAGACATCGACTGGTATAAAAAAAGCTAAAAAATATTATAGAAAAAGCTTAAAGACATTGTCTGAAAAAAAAGTAATAAAAAATTGGGAGAAAACAATAGAAATTTTTAAAAAGTTTAAAAAAATTAAGCGAAAGAAGAACAAAAAACTATTCTAAAGAGCTTAAAACACAACGGGTGCAAAAGGAAGGAAAACAACAAAAAGTACGCTTAGACTCTAAAGTAGGAGAAAGAAAAATTTTGCAAAACAAAAAATAAATTTGAAAAACAGAAGATGAATTTGAAAAAAAAGATTCTGGAAGAAAAAGAATATTACAATATACCTACAATCGGAAGACAAAAAAATACTTCTAGAAAAATTTGAAATACGACAACAAAATGTTTTAAAAAGTTTTATTTTAAAAATTATGCAAAAGCTTCAAAAGAAGACTAGAAAACTTGAAGCAGAGTAAATTACATTAGAAGTATTACAAGGATACAACCAGTGTCACACCGACATTAGACGGTTAAGTTTTGTAATTTGTATGTATATTGTATTGTATAAAAAGCAGTTTGAAATAGTAACAGTAATAAATGTCTGAAATAATAAAGATAAAATCATAGCTTTTCTTATTAGCTTGAAGAAGATCAGCTCTTTAGCTGTTGCATGGCATATCAGAAGAGATTAATAGAAGAATCTAAAAAATGACAAAAATTATGAAATTTTATAAAATATGAAGCCAACCGTACCCGTAAAATTCTTCACTAACTTAAAGAAAAAGCACTAAAATACCTTTATTGATAAAATTTTATAACGCTTGCAAAGATTGGAAAAAGCCCAAAACTCTTGGCAATGTTATCCTACATGTCTTAGAATAAAAAGTGGCTAATAACCTGTCCAGGCATACAATTGACTACTATGTGCAAGCTGTTACACTGAGCAAACTAAAAAAAAACTCCAGCTGGAATTACTGATCTATTGAAATGCTTAAAACAATGTGTAAGAAAATGCGACAGATACCCACTAGCACTGGGAAAAGACTCTAATGTTATAACTGTGGTAAAATAAACCATCTAAAAAAATCCATTACAGACCGAGAGAACATATTGTCGACAAGCTGTATAGCTATCGAGAAATTCCAGCGAGGAATGGAAGAGACCATTTTGCTGAAGCCTTACGTCACCGTGTTCTCGACCATCCTAGAAATAATGAGGTATAGGAAGATGAAAGTATCTAGACTAGTTGCATATTCCATAGATATAACCAAGCAATATGTTGATAGCAGTAGTTCGATTTAGAGGAAGATAGCTTTGTTACAAGCGAATCCCTGGCGATTAATCAAGACGATCGAATTCGTTATTTACTTACGTAATATTACATGAATTACAACAAACTTTGTTTTTTTTTTAATTCAAACACAATTGAAAAGGTATGCACATACAACAATTTATAAAAAAAACTTACAGCTAATTTGAAATTTATGAACCGGATTTAACGTATTACTTTTTTTTGGTTCAGCGATCAGTAAACATCAATTAGGTATTTTATAAACGTGAACAGAAAAACCCGTTTATTGTTTGTAAAGTTTTCGTCGTGCAAATTAAACTAAAATGCATTGGTTTATGTGAAAATTATTTTTACTTATTAATAAACCTTTATTTCTGAATACTCCACTAAGACTAGTTCATACAACACAATCGCTAGAGTGATCTAAAAAATAATAATAATAAAAAATATTATAAACAAAATAATATGTATTACTTTTAAAATTAAAGGTCGTGTTATCCTAAACAATTTATGTCCTGTTAAAGCAGAGGTTTCATATTTAGTTAGCAGCAAAAGCCTTTCAATCTAAAACTAAATCAATTAAAACTCTAGTCGTCAAAATGTTAAAATTTACCTCAACATTATAAAGATGAAAAGGAATTAAATTTAAATAGTAAAGCGGCTTTTTACTTTCAGTATTTATAGTGGCAGCATGTAATGCAATAGCAGATATACGAACTATGAGACAAATAAAAGAATAGAAGTAATAGATTTCATCTAAAAGACCAAATTCTAGAGGACGCCTAAAATAAATTTTGAGTACTTAGTTCCTATCTCTTCTTGCCTTTTTTTACTGCAATGAATTAAATAAGTGCTCTAGGATAAGACATATGTTGTTTCCAAATGATAATAAGATGATATTTGACATAACTTGATCCAAATGCTTGCATAACTTTGTAAGCAGTGTGTAATCCTCCCGTGTTTTCCGCCAGGAATTCTCGTTCATTACCTTAAAACAACAATATAAAATCCTAATCACCAATCAATAACGTTTACATTTCTTTCTGCGAGAAACTTTACGTGTTTTGCTACTTGTTTGAATCGTGCAGATAGATTCAAACTAACTACAATAATAAAAAGATCCATAAACGTCCAAGAAATTGTGCTAAAAATGTTTATAATCTTATCAAAGATAATTAAAAAGAGAATAAATAAATCGTTAAATCAACCTGTAAGATTATTCCCCAAGCCAAATGATATGAAATCAGTGAAAATGCATATTCGTATCGAAATTGAAAATAGTCTTCAAGGTTTTCTGTTATATTTCTTGTACTTAGGTCCCATGACTTGAATTCAACACTTATAAACAAAGTGTGTTCCACTAAAAAAAATTTTGCGCACTAGTTCAAAATACTTTTTGTAATATCTAGGGCTGCTTTTATGATTGCTTGTTAACAATAAACCTCGGGCCTGTCGTCAGGATGTAAAGAGCTTCCTATCAGTCGACATGTCGTGTCAAACCGTTAAAAGCCTCTTTACCATTGATAAAAAATCTAGATTTTTTATTATTTGACAACCCACACCTTTTAGTTTTTGGTCGTTAAAAAAATTTCAAAGAAAATTAATAAATTATCGAGATATTACAAAAAATATTGTAGATATTAGAGTCCGTTAGTGCCTTTACAGCTTCGCCGGTTTATTCGACTCGTTCTTCGAGCTCATTTTACAAACTTCCTAAATCGGCCGTAAAAGTTACCCGAACTAGTGTAAAATACTATTGTAATTGTACCTAATGAAGCAACCATAGTAATGGCAAAAACCCGACTTAATTTTCGTCGCAACCTAAGAGGAAAACCATAACTCAACATTGCTTCATCAACTTGTGCCCATTTTTTCATAAGTGCAGGCCATTCTTTTGCTAGATCGATAAATAATATAACCGTAAAAACTGCCACCAGTAAAAATAGAAACTCAACTAAAATAGAAACTGCGTAAAAATTATAAATTACAAAAATAATCATACCCCAATCAAAAATATCAAATTTGTCAAAACAGACCATATATACAAAATACAGAATCGTATTTACCACTGTTAATAATGCCAGAATTAAAGAATAAATTGTCCGCTTCGAACTCCATTTGAATTTTAGATGAGTATGATCTTTTGTTATTCCACTCACAGGCATCATACCGAAAATTTGACCAAAGACTAACATAAACTTCAGACAAGAGCGAGTTGTAATTTTCGTACCCATATTGTGCTTGAAAAGATAGTTTTTGGAGATTTTCGATAAAATAGGAAATATGTTTTATCCAAATTCAGATATGTGGAATTTATCTGGATCAGATCTTTACTTGTGTTCATAAACACTTGATATTTGTATCCAAATAAATAGACAATGATTGATTTATTCGTTACTAAAAGTACAGTGAGAACGAGAGTGTGCTGAATCACAAACTTAGAGCTTGCTTTGGTTGACCATATTTTCGTTTTCACGGTACTAGAAGCGTTGTTCAACCAATAATAACCTATTTAATACTAACTTTTCTTTTAAATTAAATATGTTTTTACACATATTGCATTTGCATTAACACAGTTCAACATTTAAGCTCTACACAAATTTCAATATAAAAAACAATGTTAAAATTCCATTCCAATGTTTCTCTGTTTTAGCAAAAATAAAAATAAAAAAAGGCATTAAAATGACCACAACATTGTCAGAAGAAGTAGTAGAAAGTGAAAACGATACAGACAGAATAAGTAACACAGAAGATAAAACACAAGCAACACACATTTTGTCAAATCGAAATCATAAACGTGTTTTAGATAGTCAGGTAGGTAGACAAAATAAGATTATAAATAGTACCTATATGCTGCACTCAGTGAATAAGGAATCACTTAAATAAGTCTCACTGTACAATAACCATGCACCAAATTTTATTTAAAATTTAAGTATAATATACTCAGTCTTATTATACAATAAATGAATAAGCTTATATCATAAAAAAATATAAAAAAATAGAAATAGATACAAGAAAAGGTTTGTTTATAACTTATAACAAAATTCAGTAAATTAAAGATATCAATGCTCAATGTTTGGATTAAAGTAAAAATTAATAAGGAGTATGTCCTCCTGGTGCTCGTATGACTTCTTGACATCGACAGGGTATACTGTTTATTAGATTTCTTATTCGTTCTTGCAGAATTTATTCACATTCTTCCTGAAAAAAATTTGCTACTTTCTCAAAGTTATGGGATACTTCCCATTAACTTAAACGTCTTCCCAGTTTATGTGAAAGATGCTAAATCCTGTTTAAGTCTGTGCTGTTGGCTGGCCAAAAAAAAAAGGAGGTGCCACAAGGGCACATATATTGATTAAGCAATACAAGAGCGCCAAATTGGGCGCATAAAAAAAAACAATGGTACATAGTACAATAAGAACAAGTGGTACATATATGTTGTGTAATATGTTTGCCAGCTGAGTTTCCAATCAATGACCGGAGTTAATTTCCTGCTCTCAAAGAATGCCAAAAGACCACGCTCCCTTTTTCTCCTAATAAATTAACTCTTCTAGGAAACAGGGGGGGGCTCTAGATCTTTCGTGAAAGGCAGGAGCAAGTCCAGTGGGTAATCTTGTACAGAGGTGAGATCAAATGGATTTGGGTAAATGCTCATAAGAAGGTCTAGACGTTCATCTTCAAAACGAGTACACGATATTAGGCGGTGAGGTGGGTCATCTACCACCCCACATAAAGGGCAATTTCCGTCATCTGCTTTCCCAATTCTTAAGAGATGAATTTTAAAATTTCCATGACCAGAGAGTAACTGGGATAATCCCCAGTCAGCGCGACGTTGATTTTGTTCTGTCGAAACCCAGGGAACAAATGCATAAGTGATGCGTCCTTTTTGGGAGTTTTCCCATCTATATTGCCATATGTCTAGTATTAATAGGTCAAGATATTGTTTTAGATGTCTCATGCTGTCAAACTCTGTCATATCCAATCTTATATCCAAAAAATTTGCTGTGCCTTCTCTTCGGATTGACCTGGTGCAAGAGATTTTGGCAATTTCTAAATCCAGAGGAGGAATACCGGCAAGTACTCCAGCGGCATCAGTAGATACAGACGAGTAACATTTTGCTATTATCCTAGAGGCGGCCCCATATAGGGACAACAGTTTGCGTTGAATTGCTGAAATTGTGAGTCTAGAAGCCCACACCTCAGCAGCATAGGATACTATGGGGACTATCGCTTGTTGGCTGGCCAGTCCAAAACTTTAATATTGTTCAACATGGATTCCGAAATGCATTTCGTACCAAAATGTGATCTTCACGGAAGGTTGTAATTCGTGAACGAGGTCCGTATGGTTTTTTTCTTACGTCTACAGTCTGCAGAAACCGAGTCCATGTCCTTGAAATAACGGACTGACTTACATTGGTACGTTAGGGTCGAAACAGAAAGAAAGCGGGTTGCCCGCTTTCCGCTTTAAGCGCCGAAAAAACTTCTATATTAATAGAATTAATAAGGATAATTTTCAATCTGCTTATTTATCTGATTGTGTCTAGCTCTCATACAAAAAATATAAAAAAATATAAAAATATAAAGAAATGGCTCTCATTAATATAGAAGTTTTTTCGGCGCTTAAAGCGGAAAGCGGGCAACCTGCTTTCTTTCTGTTTCGACCCTTACATTCTTACATTGGTAAGTCAATCAGTTCTGCCACAATTTGGCTCTGCCACTGTCTGATCTGCAGCTCGTTGGGAAAAACCATCCCTTATTCGTGTAATTACTCCCAAAGCTTGAAATGCATTTAAACATCTTCTGTACACCTGTATTTTTTTGTTCATGATGATTATAAAATTTGAAAACAACACTTGTTTAAATTTAAATACAAAAATGCAGTTGTACATGATATGCAGCGAATATCTATTTAGGTTTTTAAAAAGTTGGACAAAAACGTATTCCATATGAAAATAAGATTTTCTTTTTTAGCTTTAAAATTTATCAATGTAAAATATCTTTTTGTTTATGTTAATCTATAGCACAAAAAAAATTAAATGATCCCTAATTCATTTGCACACTATATATAATTTATATAAATTAAGATCTTCCCATATTTAACACTTCATCTTGCCATGAAACTTTTCCTTTTCCATGGAAATACTTTAGATATTCATTTCGATTTTCTTTAAGGTCATTTGACTCGCTTATTTCTGCAATCTGGAGAAAACACAATTCATTATTATTTTCGCTCCAGTCTGCATTTCTCATTATTTTGTTAGTTCGAATGTTTACTATATCCGACAGCTTTAGGTCCAAAGTATTCGTTTTTTGTTTTATTTTATTAGGTAATTGTGTAACGTACAAATGGCTAATTTTACTATTATTATGGATATGTAATATTTTCGTACTGATTGCAGTATGAAGTATTCGAAATCTCGCACTTATTAATCCAAAAACATTTTTCACGACGTTACGACCTTGTGAAATTCTGTAGTTAAAAATGCGCTTTTCGTAGTCCAAGGCTTTACATCCCTATTTTTCACGAAACTTTAACTTGTTCTCCATAAGGTAGATATAAAAAGTAGTATCTTGTAAAACACCTTCATCGGATATCCTTCGATTTTTACCTACATCCACGTATACAAATTCCTAATTTGAATTTACTATAGCCATTAGCACAATGCTGTAAAAATGCTTATAGTTATAATATTGCGCCTCAGTATCTAGTGGGGCTGAAATTCTAAGGTGTTTCCCATCTATGGCTCCACCACAGCTTGGTATTAGCCATTTTTCTTGAAATCCTTCAGCAATTTTTTTCCATTCTTGCTTTGTAGAAGAAAACTTAATAAACAAATAAAAATATACATTATCTTACAGGATCGAACTACATCAGTAGAAAACATGAATACTGCTTCTGTTAGTTCAGTTAATACTTCTTTTATCTCTGCGAAAAGAACAACCAGAAAAAAAACAAAAAAAATATAATTTTTTAGAAGTACAACGAAATTTTTTGAAAGCGTGCGCAAACGTCTTGTCTGGTTTAAACAACGAAGAAGATGAGAGCACTCTATTGGAAACAAATTTAAAAAAATCGAAGATCAAAGTAAGAAAATGTATGCAGAAACATTAATCATGCAGATTTTAGATCGTGCAGTTACACACAAGTTATCAAAGACAACTACGATTACTAGCTTCGGTGCTGGAGAGTCTGGATTAAACGACCAGGTAATTAACTGGTGTAATCCAGTGGGTTGCATGTTATTCATTCGACTGGTCTACTAGTCATCTGGTGTAGACCAGTTGAATATATAATATGCAACTCGCTGGATTACAGTATTACCCTTTAAAAACTTTTCTTTTAATATTTGTATATGACTCTACACGTTTCTGGAATTATATATCCTAGTGCTTGTGGAGATATTCTTGTAGTACATTTTAAATCTTCTTAACTATGACCAGTTGCAAAAAATCAAAGAGTAGCTACAAGTCGTTCATTTGCAGGAATGCTCTCGCGCATATTGGTATCTTTTTTTTTAAGAAAAGGTTCAAGACAAAATAAAAGACTGTCAAAATTCTTGATGTCCGTCCGTAAAAAGTTTTTAAAGTCTTCTGGTTCATTATTACGTATGTAATTCCCTCAAAAGTTTTATGTCACTGTATTTTTGCCTCTCACTTAGCCAAATCTTTTGCAGCAACGACGTTTTCTTTTTTGCAGTTAACATTATTTACAAACACTTCATAGTACAATACATTAAACTAGCAACAACGGCTAATTTTCTTTTTTTAACACTAATCGTTATATATTTTCAAAATGTCAGGTAAAACCGACGCGCCAGTTTTTATGTTTATATTGTCCCACGTTCCTCGCGACACGCAAAACCGGCAGATTTTTCTTTCAGAAAAACGTCTCGCAAAACTGTGGAAAAAACTCTCCGTCTATTTCCAACTATAAAGTAATGCGGTATCTGTAAAATTTATTTTTTATAAAAAATCATGAGCAGCTATCGACTATCACGATTGATATTCAAATTGAAATCTCCATGGAGTTTTGGGAAGTTTGATCGATTTGTCAGAATTTATTTTTTCCCAAGTTGTTAAAATGGCAGGATTACCTAAATTACCAGGATTAACATTTACTGATCCTACCGTAAGTTATTCTTTTTATCCCCAACTTTAATTAAATAAAAAGGATTTCAGTTGACTAGTTATCATTTATCCCAAACATTCAGCATATCAAATGGGTATAAAATACCAAAGAACCACTATGCAGGAATAGGAAATCGTCAATTAGATTCCCATTCAGTTAAATTTATCAGTACAAATGATCCAGTCCGATACGACCCTTCTCTAACCTATGGAAAGGCAAAAACAACCCCCATCGAAATGTTTAAACCCCATTACGCTCTTTACGACCAAAAATGTCTGACTTTCAAAGCATTTTTTAAGCAAGGAGTTGCAGAATCTCCTGATGAATTTTACAGAGTACGGCATGTAAATATAATTTATTTTTTAGAAGACGATACAATTACAGTTATGGAACCCAGAACTCCGGTAATTACAACAAAATTTTGCACGAAATTTTTTATAAACAAAAATTGTAGAATAGTGGAATTGACCAAGGAAGGCTTTTAAAACGACATCGAATTCCCAAAAACGAAGACGGTGAGTTATGGCATTGGAAAGATCTAGCTGTAGGCAAAAATATCGTTCTTTATGGGGTGGTTTACCATATGGTGGACTGTGATGTTTTTACAAGAGAATACATGGCCAGTCAAGGACTAATAATGGGAGATCCTGAGCAATTGCCAGCTGATCCATACACTCAAAGCAGATTGATGAAATCTCATCAGACTAACTTAACTAAAACGCCTTCTGCTGATGATAAATTCAGGAGGTTTTTGGAATATGATGGAAAAGTTTTAAAGTTTGTTGATTTTTTTAAATAACTGCAATACACAATTACTTTTTATAGATTCAAAGCTATTTGGGATGATCGCGATTCAGAATATGGCGATATACGAAAATACGAAGTTCTTTATTTTCTTGCAGATGATACAGTTGCGGTGAAAGAAATCCACACAAAAAATGATGGTAGAGATCCATATTCGCAATTATTAAGAAAAACGAAATTACCTAAAGTAATTATTAAAAACTTGTCTGATTTTACCAGAGAGAAACCAGTAATCGTTGCAAATTTGAAATACCTATTTGTGATTGGTTGATATCAAAAATTAACTAATCATAACTAAATATTTCAAATTTCCAAACCTTACTGACTTCTCTCTGGTATTGAAAAAAAAAAACTTTAGTAAATTCGAAAAAGTGTGGGAAAACACCAAAGCAACGGCCGCTAAAATTAATTTGGGAGTCACTACAATGGCAACGGCCGCAAAATCATTCTTTAAGATACACGGATTTTTTTTATAAAAGTCTTATTTTTATTAAGTCTTATAAAAGTCTATTAGCAGGGCTATTCAAAATGTTATTTTGACAAAATCGTATAGGTGCCCCATCCGTAAAAATTTTCGCGGTAGATCCGCGAAAGCGTATTTTGCAGCCTACACAGAGGCCTCAACAACTACTTCACGACCGATTCGGCCACAAAATTTTTGCACTGATTTCAATGCGAGCTCTAAATTCATTAAAACTACTACACAATTATTGTTCTACATCATTTTCTAGTGGCTCACTGTACACAATTTATTTTATTTCATCCTGTATCAAATTTGCTATGTTTACCTTAATGATTTCAGTCCGGGAAATGGAGCTTTACGGTATTGAGTCCGGTAAAACTTTTTACCGGACTCAAATGAAATAAATCAATAATCAAACTATTTATTACTATAAATATACAAAATTAATAAACACAATAATTAGAAACAAACTAAACTTTGACATTAACGTTAATCTGTATACATATAAATCTGTATTCCCAATTATTTCGAGTCTCGGTATGACATCATGAAAAGTGGAACTCGAAGAAGCACTTGTAGCAATAATCTTTTTAGATTTTTCGGTTAAGACCCGAGATACATTGGGGATGTTTACAAAACCCGTTCAGATGGCGCAGGCATTCACTTTTTAGCTTACAACCATCCAAGCCTTCCAAATATTAGAGAAAGTTTGGACTTGTGTCTTCGAGTAAGCTCGAACGGACACGGTACTTCCCGAACTTTAGCCGCTTTACAAGATATTCCAAATAATCGTATATTTTGTAAAAAAAAAGTGAAAAGGATTTTTTTGTTATGACAATATGTGGCTTTTATTTAAAACACTGCAGCTATAATAATTTAATCATCATTATGTCAAATAGTGTAAAAACTATTAAAGGAAAACTAAATAAATTTGAACTTTTGAACTGGAAATTGAAATAAAATAATTTTTTATATTCTAATTTATATTACCGCATTTATTGAGATTAAGTAAAACTTTTGGTGCTTGTCAGATGTTTAAAAATTCCAAAAATTAAAATAATGTAGTTTTTCAAAACTGTCTAAAGTGGGTCTTATTATTTTAAAATAGAAACAATAGATTATCAGGCTGGAACCATATGTTTGTAAGTTATTGTAGAAGTTATAGTTATAAAAGAAACAAGAATATTAAATAATATTTTTATAAACAATTTTAATATTTAAAAATTAAGAAGAAAATGTTATTCAATAACATAATTTTGAAATGTGAGATTTCAACATTTATTCAAAAATTTTTAAACTTTTATGAGAGGCTGCTTTAATTATAATTTATGAAATAACAGAAATAAGAAAATCTCACAAAGTTATTATTTATTTGCGTACTTGAATTCAGCAGTTAGCTGAATTTCATCATTCATTACCAGGAATTTTCTTTTATCGGTACCGCCAAGAATTCTTGAAATTTGTTGTCGCCAACTACTTGTTTTCCCCGGAATTGTTTCATTTTAAATTAGCGTGGGTAACATAAGCTCCTTCAATTTTACAAATTATTCATTATTATTGGTGGTGCTACTTGTGAGTGAAGTGTTTCTGATTTGCTTTTTTTACGATGGGACAAACTTCGCGTACAAGACTTCAAAGATTTGTAAAAGAAATAAAGCTTCTATCTCTCGAAGAAAATATCTGATTGCTAAAAAAGGTAAATAAAATACAAACATATTTTTAAAATATATAACTATACAGAATATTTAATTACAGTTTTAGCTATTACTAAGAATGCAGATTGTACTGACGAAACAAGAAATGTTATGGGAGACACAAATTATGATAAAATCTGTTCAGAAAAACCAAGAAGACTGGATGAAAAAGTAACATTTTCTAGGTTTGTGTTCAAGCGTGTAATTGTGTAAATTGTGGAAAAGTGTGCTTTTACGATTAAAACTTTATCTAAAAGGTTACACCACAAATTAGAAGCTATGTATAAATTTTATTTCAGTTATAAAAAAAATTAAAAGCGATATCTGAAACGCCTTCAATACTTTATCATAATGTACATTATTTTTTATATCAATTGACACTTTACGTAAGTTTTATATTAAAATATTTTAGTGAGGTTAAACCTTCTACGTCTGAAGAACATGAAACAGACAATAATTGTGAAAATATGAGATGCGATACACCTTTGATGAAAGATCCCATATGCATGAATGAAACCACATTTAATGAGTACGACCTGTTGAATACATGTTATGGTTTTAATTTTAGTATGCATAATTTTTAGAATAATGGATCATGAACTTTGCATCGAAAAAGATGATGTCTATTCCAAAGCACTTCCTGGCAACAGAATTGTTGATTTGGGTTACATACTAAAATGGGCTTTTAGCATGCAGCACAGCCACTCCAAATTATGTTCAGGAATATTATATCCTTCTAAGGAATATGACAGAGGATTAGGACTGGTACGCCACATAGAATTTAAATGTTCAGAGTGTGACATTGAGAACATAATTCGAAGTACTGAAGATCCCAATAAAAAAAATTCGGAAATTAATTATGGAGCTGTATGGGGCACTTTGGCGACTGGCAGTAGTTTTGGCCACTTGGAGGAATTATTATCAACTATGAATATACCACCCATGAATCAAAGAAAATTTAATGAAATAGAAAATACATTTAAAAAAACGCATTTTGTGTATTTATCTTTATTTAGAAACGTGCTTATTAGGTTTGGAAAGATCAACTTTGTAAAGATATGGAAGCTGCTGCTTTAGAAGATGCTAAAATTGCCGTAGAAAATGGGCATGTAGATCCTGACGGGGTACCATATATAACGATTTACTTAGACGGTGCATGGATTCATAGAAGCTACGGCCATAACTACAACGCTGCATCTGGAGTTGTAAGAGATCATTATCATGCTTTTATTTAATATATCTACGTTAATGTTATTTTAGGGAGTCATTATTGGTCAAAAAACTTTGAAAGTTTTATATGTGGGTGTAAGAAATAAATACTGCATTATTTGTGCAAGGGCCGCAAATAAAAAAGAAACACCAAAGGAACATAAATGCTTCCGCAATTGGAGCGGCAGTTCTTCTGCGATGGAAGCTGATATAATTGTAGAAGGCTTTTGTTTTGTAGAGAAAGTTTACAATTTACGATTTAAATCTTTTGTTGGCGATGGGGACTCCAGTGTCTACACTAAAATAATTGAGCGAGTCCCGTATGGAAGAACAGTAAAAAAAATTGAGTGCGTCAATCATGTTCTCAAAAATTATGGAAAAACACTCTTCCATTTAAGCAAAGACGCAAAAATTGATTTAGCGGCCAGAAAATTATTAACAAATAAAATTATAAAAGATCTACAAAAGGTCGCTCAAAAAGCAATTTATAATTGCAACAAAAATCTTGATCAGTTAAAAGAAGATTTAAGAAATGGTCCTTTACATACTTTTGGTGACCACCGCTCATGTAAAAATCGTTACTGTGAGACACCTACCGTGCTTCATAATATTAAAAAAATTGAAGCTATAAAAAATGCGGTCTGTACAATCATTTATATAGTAAGTATTTGATTTTTTTTAGTTGTAATTTTTTTATATGTACCGTATACATTTTTGCAGGTGCCTTAGAAATTATTTTGAAAAAATCTTATTTATTACTAGAAAATCAGAATAACAACCGGGCAGAAATATTCATGAATATACTAGCTAGATTTAATGCCGGAAAACGTTTAAATCTGACTACAAAGGGCTCATTTCAGGCAAGATGCACAATGAGTGGAATGAGGTATAACAAAGGCATTAAGTGGCATTCAAGTCCATGGAAATCTTTAACAAAAAAAAGCCCGGGAAAATATTTCAAACAATACATTGACACTCAAAGTCACAGGACAAAAGTTAAACCAAGAAGAAAAAAATTGGAATTTAAAACAAGCGGACAAAAGTTACCAACTATAAAAAATATAGATTACGGTTTAAATGCCCAACAGCCTGAACCGACAGAAGAGTATCTAAAAGAAGAATGTGCAAGAATACTTGCAAAATTACAGGTAAATACATTTAGTATAAGCCTTACTGTCACCTGTGGCAACTTATTGTCTTTTTGTAAATTAATATGTAGTTCGTTTTTCTTGTTAGTGGGCTTGTCTGTTTTTCTTCAATACATTATGTATATGACATAACAACGTATACAACAATGTGTTAAAAAGAGACAGACTAGCGCACTAAGAAGAAAAACAAACTAGATATAAATTATCCATAATAACTTTTTTTTTAAATTGTACTGATTTTAGGTTAGTAAAGAAGAACAAGCTTTTATCGAACAAAACACTAAAGAACAGTTTGGCAGTGAATTGTTTAAAACAGAGAGGGCAGACAGGTTGACAGCTTCTTTTTTTGGCAACGTTATAAAGCGAAGAGCGTCAACTTCTTGCCATAATTTGGTTAAAGAAATTTTATATGGGAACAGTCTTTCTACGCCAAGTCTTGAATATGGAAAGACAATGGAAACAGTCGCCATAAAAAAATTTGAAACAGAATATGGTTTCGTTGTAAAAAAGGCTGGTTTTTTCATTGATCTTAATTATGGGTATCTTGGTGCCTCTCCAGATGGTTAGTATATTAACTATTATTCTTTGTTAATTGATTTAAAATGATTTATTTTTCCATTACTTTATTTTGTTATAGGACTTGTAGGTGAAACCCACCTCGCGGAAGTAAAATGTTTGCACAGCGTTTTTAAACAGAACGTGGCATTAGAAGAGGCTGCCGAAAAAAATAATATTTGTTTGGAAAAATATGAGAAAAAATTAAGATTAAAAAGGAAACCATACTTATTGGTATCAAATCCAAGGAAGCATTCTACTTTGTAGTTTATACTGGAGATGCAAACCCACTTTTTGTTGAAGAAATTAAAATTGACATAAATTTTTGGAAAAATAAAATGTTACCAATTTTAATAAAATTTTACAATGACTGTGTCTTACAAAAAATTGTAAGACGCAGAATTCCTAAAGGAGAAAAATGTTTAGATCCACAATATATATTGTTCAAGCTCAAGAAAAAAAAAACATTAAAAAAATAAAGTGTAACTTAAATTTTCTATGTGATGCTTTACTATTAACCTGTCATTTTCCCTTTATGCTTAGTTTTTATTTTGTAAAAGTCTTTATTGAGGCATAAACTATGCAATTTTTGATATTTATTTTTAACTTCAATAATTTCAATATATTACGAGTATAATCAATGAGTGTAAATAAATATTTATTTAATTTATTAATCAACAGTAAATTGTTGAAATGTGCTACTACGAAATAAATACATTGTTAATAATAAAAAATGAAAATACGTATTAAATTCATTGTTTCAAATCTTAATCTGCCTTTTGCATAACTCCACAAAAGAAATTGAAACCATTATTGTTAAAAATTTTATGTTAAGTTCGTACTTAATTTTTTCATTTCTTACCGTATTAATTCTCTTTTGCATATTGTTTTAAATAATATCATAATTTGAAAATGGTTGCGCCATCTATTCGAAACACGCTGAAGTTTTGTCTGACTTTCACATAGATAGGCAACCCATATTTCTTATTGAAAGTGTTAGATTGTTATAAAAATTTTATGGCGAAAATATCTAAGCTATAACACAAACATTTTGAAGATTTTTTTTATGGTTATTTTTATTGGATAATAGTGTATTGATTCGTCTTTTTTTAAGCACGAAGGCATTAATATTTAATTGTTATTAAAGCAATTTTCACTTCTAATAGCTACAACACTTTTAATATTTTTTATTAATTAATGACCAGCTTTTTTTAACAAAAAAACCTACTGATGCAATTAATTAGATGTTGGTCTAAAAGAATCTACAAAAAAAACAACTCTAAGTTATTTCATAAATGAAAAATTTTCGACAAAAGTTAGTGCTGTTTTACACGCAATGAGGGCTATGTATCTCTCATCTTAAGACTTGCACAAAACTTTCCTCTCCTCGGATCTTCGACTACATACAAAAAGACCAATAATGATTCCATCAAAAGAATATTAAGTCACTTACCAGATCAAACAAATATGCCAATATTATTTCCTCATTGATTTCACTGACTCCGTTTTCCCTTTTCCATTCACAAAACTGTTTATATTCTTTTCCGTATCGTTCTGACGATTTTGTTGGAATGAGGAAGCTGCTAGCTTCATTATATTTGCGCAAAACATCATCCGGAATATTACAATTTGCAGCCATTTCGTCTCGACAAATTCACACAATATCAGCTAAAAAAAAATAAACAAACGAAAGCAGTAACCTTAGAAACTAGCTTTTCATAGATGATGATATTTTCAATTAAAAAATTTCTTTTTTTGTAGATTTAAGTAAATTATTGCAGGATGAAATAAAACGCATTACGACATACGTCCGGTAAACTTTTACAATAATTCGTCTTAAAATACCAGACTCGGCTCCTTCGTCGCCTCGTCCGTTAACATTTTCGACTCATTATTGTAAACATGAGTTTACCGGACTTATAACGTAAACAATTATTAAACGACCCCACAGATAAAAGTCCATTATTGTGAGATCAGGACTTCTCGGTGGCCATAATATGTTACCATCTCTCCCTATCCAGTTATCATGGAACTCTGTATTAAGCCACTGACGTGCTGGAAAAACATTTCAATTCGGTAGTTTTTTTACTATTTATATATTATGGTTGCACAAAAACGTTGTGTACACCTGCACCTCCGTTGCAAAATGTGTTTTCAAGACATTTTAACTAGGTAAAAGTTTATCTCTCGTCCACTAATTAGTTTGCAGCCTACCTAGAGGCTGCATACCTATACAAATTACTCTTTGTGCAACAACAAAAAATTTTGCGACCGTTGCCATGAGGAATATTTCCACCTATTCAAATTTTTCAATTTAAACAATTTTAACTACCATAATTATCTATAATAGTTGCACAAAAAACGTTCGAAAAACCACCTCGTTTGCAAAATATGTTTGATATATTCGAGACTTTGTAGCCTCGGCTATCGCACACTAATGAAGTAATCATTTTGCGGCCACTGTAGTAGATTTTCGCGGCCGGCTAAATTATTTTTTTTTTTTTAAATTTTTGTTATAGATTTGGACTGATAGACCGACGAATTTTCCCTCGATCTACCTGGAATTTTCCGACGAAGAAGTAAACGAATATTACCAACCTAAAGATTTAAGAGTGGGCGAAACAATTTTTGTCCTAGGACGCAAAATGCTCCTTTACGATTGTGACGATTTCACTCGAAATTATTTCAAAAAGGCACTCTGTATTGAGCAAGGTCCTCCAATGGACATTTCCGAAAAACCCAAACCACCTCCTGAAAAAAAAATACCTCCGCATGATGGTATCGGCAGTCTGGAAGACTCTCTCCAAAACACGTTAACCTTCTTACCCAAACCACCGAGAAAGGACGTGGTTAAACAGATTTTAAATGCAAATAAATATCTGAGATATGAAATGAAGATGGAAGATATTCATCCCGAAGATTCGATTAGGCGCTTTTTGCTGTTTTATTCCCTGGGTGACAATACGTGTAAAATTTTTGAGCCCCCAATTATAAACTCAGGGATCATTGGGGGGAAGTACTTAAAGAGTACTTTATTGCCTAAACCAAACACTAACCCACTTGATCCCGAATATTACTCCCCGATTGATTTTTATATAGGGGCAACGATTACAGTTTTTCAGCAAAGGTTTATCATAACGGGGGCAGATTTGTATGTTTATCGCTATATGCAAGCAAATTCGAGTAAATTTCCTTGTGAAATTATCGAAAATATCAGGAATTACATGTTTAATAAAGGGTATCTCAAAGACGATATCGATAAACAAGTCGAAGAGAATAAACTGGATATAGAAAAGGCTGAACGAGATGCAATTGGTAAGATTTTGTAAATATTTTTTATTTGAAGAAGGTTACAAGTTTCGGAAAGTTGTTCGAACCATCAGGACTATTATTGGAGATTTCGGATTAGCAAAGCGACATCTTATGAGCTTTCAAGAATTTGCTGAAAGTCATACTTTTTCTATACATTTTATAACTACGTTAAGGGCCATAACACTTAAAAAAATGTCAGAAGTATATCTTTCAGATCAGCTGATTGCTGGCGACTGTTAAATATTAGCTACACCGAAAACAGTATTGTAGGTAAAGTCGTACTTTATAAGACAGACAACTAGTATAATTAAAATGTCTCTGATGATAGAACAATTGTCCGAAACCTGTTTACTGAAAACTGTACTTTTTTCTTTCACCGTTTAATTCTTTATACTTTTATTTTAGGTAAAAACCTCGAAGTGACTCAGACAGAAATGGCCAAATGCTTGGAACGCTTCAATATAAAAGAAATCGAAGATCCAACCTTCCCGAAGGAGTACGTAAAAGAAGAACTTGTGATTCCTGAACATAATGTGCCACCTTTTGGAATACAAGCTGTGAATAAAGAGTGTCCCTACCCCATTACCACTCCTCCAATTGGAAGCCTTGATTGCAAAAGTGAAGCACAGAGACTGTCAACAACTGAATACGACACAGAAGAAGAGAAAATTAAGAAATTCTATGACAAAGTTTTGAGAGATCATAAAAAGATATGTGATAATCCTCCTCCTGAACCACCACCCCCAGAAGACGATTGTCTAACAAAAGAACGTAAAGCAAAATGTGTTACGTTTGAGGATGAGAAAAAATGTGTATGTTAAAATTTTATGTAAATATATTCCAGTAAAAGATTACATGTTTACTACCTTCTTGAAAAATGCTGATCCATTGATTTACTTGATCTCTGAATATTATTTAAATTTGCTTTAATCCTGCTTTCAACACTACCACTATCAGCAGATTTTAGTAATTGTTTATGGATAAAATCAGGATCAAAATCTTGTTGTTTCCGTTCTTTTTCTTCCTTTTCTCGATACTTTCTCACGTTGCGTTCTCTTTCTTTGTCCCTTACAACAGCATTTTGCATCATTTCCTGTCGTAATTTCTCTTTCTCTTCTTCAGTTAATTTCTTAGCTCTATTTTTATAAACTTGTGGAGGTGGCTCAGGTACTTTTGGTTTAGGTTTTGTTTCTTTTGCATCATCTTTGTGTTTTCTTGCCAGAGGAATTTTTGTACCATCTGAACTTACGAGACCATAATTACGTTTCTTATTTTTTGACGAATCTGAATCATCACTGTCGTATTTTCTCGAATGTTTATTTCTTACGTCTTCACTTTCTGAGCTGCTACTTCTCCTTTTGTCACTAGATTTTTTACTACTGCTTCTATATGAATCTTTAGTTTGATGTTTGTTTCTTTCACGGCTTCTATCACGTTTTCTCCTTTGCGTGTCATCATCAGAAGAATCATGTCTTTTCCTCCTATCTTCTTCCTTTCTTTTTTCATTCTTCTTTTTATGCCTCTTCTCATCTTCACTATCCCGACGTTTTCTCGATTTTTTTCTAGGTTTCTCATCTTCTTCACTACTACTTTCATCACTGCTTGTAATTTTACCATTTAAAATATCTTGTAAGTCACTTTCAGTCAATTTGTCTTTCAATGCTTCAAACTTGTGTATTAAAATTGTGTCTAAATTACGTTCTTCTTTACTAATTTTCTTCTTTTTCCCTAACAATTTTTCCGTTAACTTGATCTCCAAATCACTCTCTGATTCACTCGACTTTTTCTTTTTCTTCTTCTTCTTTTTGGCTTGTTGAGCTTTCAAAGCTTTTTGCAGTTTCTTTAACTGAACAGGATTTTGCAAAAATTGTCTTCTAGTCTCTTCTTCACGCTTTTTTATAGCAACTAGTGGATCTTCTTGCAATTTAGTGGACAAATCTACCTAAAAACTAATTAAACAAAAACATTCAACAGAAATAAATAAACAAACCTGTTCAGCTTGAACAACTTTATTAAAATCTCTAATTGATGGTGGAATACACTCATGCTCCACTCGATTTTTCGGCTGTACAATTAGATTCTGCTGTTTCAGTTTTTCTTCTTCATTTAACTGCTCCAAAGTCTTGTCAACCTTGCGCCCCAATAAGTACTCCTCTCGTTCCACCATACTATTAGGGCCCTAATATACACATTTTAAGCTTTAGAGGGACAAAGTATGTTATTTTAGCTCACCTTGTACATCCAATCCAGCTTCTTTTCTTCATTATTTTGGTTAAACATTTTGCTTCCGAAGTGAGGTTATGTTAATGTTATTCGTAAATTATACAATATCTAAATTATTCAATAAAGCAAATACACAACTGTTATAAATTACAATTAGATTTACATAATTATAAATGTATCAATTAATATTATAAAATAAAAGTGAAGGCTTCACCAAATTTGACACTTAAATTATATTACAGATTCCTGTAATAAATGATAATAAAATGACATTTTTTATTGTTATGCAACACATCTTACAATGCTGTATAGTTAGTTATCTATCACAACAATGCAATTTATTTAGAGAAAAATAGAGCATTGCCGCATGACGTCATTACCGCTATTAATCCTTTTGCAAAAAAATTTCTTTATTAAATGTTTATAATAACATTTTAATACACGTGTTTTATTAATCTTAAAATACTCAAAACTGTGTCGGTTTTTGGCCTTGTCAAAAATTTGATTTTTGAATGATGGTCTAGGAATTGTTTTATTTGCACTCTACGTTGTTTTGTATCTGTTTGTTCGTTGTTTAAGCACCGTGTATCAAAAAAAAGTAAAACAGCTATAATTAAATAAATACATTTATTCAAAAAATATTACAAGTGTATTTGCTTAGCCCAAAATTAGGGCACTCATTTTACAAGTCAAATTTTAGCCCTAGTTCTATAATACAGAATAAGTTGCATCCCGTTACGGTTACTAACCGCAGCGCAGGCCAGTAAGGGTTTTAAACCCAGATTTAAATGCAGAGCTGATTAAACACCTCTGACTCAAAAAATTAAAAGATAGGAGTGCGTAAGAGCCACCCCAAAAAACCAACTACCGCGTAATCTCTTTCTCTAATATGTTCAATTTTTTGTATTTTTGAGAAGAAAATTCTTTTGTTTATTTAGCTAGGCAGTCATTTTGTTTATGTATTTAATACATTTAGCCATGTTTTGAGTTTATGTGTGCCATAGTACTACACCCGGACTGGCTTCGTTTTTGTCCGTTCGGTGTGGTAGTGGTCCCTGGCTTGGCTAGGAGGATAGTAAAGAGATAGCAATTTACATACAAATAATGAGTCAGATGTGTGTAATCAACTATTTGTTAATTACATTAAAGGCCGTTAGTAAGTTCGACACGTACAAATCATACGCGGAACTAACTTAATAGGTAAAATAATAATAATAGAGCTAACAAAATAACAATTAAAGAAAATTGATTATAATTACCAGGAACTCGTCTGTGACTATAAGTCTTTAAACACAGATATAAAGTAATGAAATTAGTACTTACCCTTTTTGATACCGGCCTGCAAAAATCCGGTAATCTTCCAAGCTGCTCGTGAACTAGAAGGGATGGTCTTCTGGTCATTCTGGTTCCTCTGACATCGTGGACAGCTAATTGGAAAAGAAATATTAATTAACTGAGAATTAACTCGTTGTGCAAAATTTCTCTTGGTTGTGATCTACCCGTCGAAAACTAGGAATCTGCCCTCAAAGCAAATTTTTGGTTCAGAGCCTTAGGTGCGATCACTCGTCGGAGACTGAAAATCTGCGCTTTAGACACAAACGTATTTTTGGCTAAAAGTCAGTCTTTTGATCAGTGATCTACCTGTTGGAGATTTTGAATCTGCTATTTCTAAAAAAATAACTCGACCAGCCTGGAGAATGTGTCAGAGTATACTGTCTGAAGATACTTTCCTCTAGTTTCTTTTTATAGCCATATTTTAAGTGACGTTAGAGCTGTCTACGTGACTACAATCGGAGGTGTTTGACGCGCTTTCCTAACGGTTTTCTTTATAGACCGTTGCTGTTCTTAGAGATAATCAGGCGACTTTTCGCAGCGACGGTTTTTAGATTGTTGGTGTTGCCAGGGGTGTTTACGTGACTCTCAGCAGAGATGCTTGGCGCACTTCTATCGGTTTTTAAAAGAATTAATTAATTATTTGCGATATCTGATTAATTAACGAATTATTTTTATAACTTTTTCTTTATTATAAACTTGGTGATGCTCGACCCTATTTTTGTCAAACAGAGATTTGTTTTGTCTTCTAAAATCTGCGGTTTTAGACTCATAAGTTCGTAATTCAGCTAAAATATAAACAATTATGCACCTGCTGAAATATTTAAACAATTTATTTTGTTGAGTATTTAGTTTTTATAATTTCAAGCTTGTTAAATAGATCACTCCGGGGTAGACTGGCTAATAAAGGAGCTGCGAAAGTAAAAGCAACAAATTACAACACTCGGACCAGAGATAATTAAACAATTTTCATTTGTAAATAAATAAACAGTTCTAATAAATATAAATTACTTAATGTCCCACTGTAAAAATAATAATTAGTAGAATTATTGTCCATGAGAATGTTGAAACAATTAGAGAACAAATAAAAAGCTCAAAAAAAAATAGCACAACCTCATCTCATTTGTATGTGCCATTGTCATCTTTTTCCTGTAATAATAAATAATAATAATAAACAAAAAAAATGTTGTATTGTTGATTGTATTAAAAGACAAACCAGACCTGGGTGGTCTCAAAACACATAAAACAAAATTTAATATACAAAAATTTAAAAGAACACAGTAAATAAAGTCCCCAAGCAGTCATTCTAGTTGACGTTATTGACAGTGTTCTATTTTAAATAATCTCTCTATGCTCTATTTTATAATAGAGCATAAAGCATAGAACTCCATTATAAAAAATTTGGTTTTTTTTATAATCAGTTGTTAATGCCGTTAAGTAGGTACTCACATTCGTAAATGGCAAATGGTAATTTCGCTTTATTAGGATGCTAGTACAATATATCAGTGGCACTACGGTTGCGGTGTCAAATATTTATAAATATTACAAACAGTAAACATAACATTTAGATAAAAGTGATAAAACTAAAATCATATCAAGACCCAACGCTACAGGAGTCTATAGGAAAATATTACAACGTGATGGGGGAAATATTATACCAGATATACAGCTGATCTGTAAATATACAAGTTTTAGGATGGTACAATATATAGTTCTCTTTTAAATTTTGACATTGACAATTGATTATAAAAAATTTGTACTTATCCTCTAAGATTTTACAAAAACTTAGCACTATAAACCTTATGGTCGGTACAATATTTGTAAGGCTCGCCTGGGACGGTTTTTCGGAGACCCTTTTTTGAAGTCGTAAAATTAAGTCGCATGTGACCTTAGTCGACCAGCTTTGTTTTCGATGTAACAAAGCGTAAAATAACTAATTCTTGTCCAACTAGACAACTAAAGTCCACATCTCGTTACTAATTGATTACAGAAGTGCAAATGTGCCCTTAAACAAGGTTGGCTTCAAGTTTAAGCTTTAATTCACTTTTGTCGGTGTCGGTGACGGTAAAGTGTTCTCTAGTTAAACATAATTTTTGTGTTTATTGTTTATTTTAAAATTAAAAAGCAAACGATCATCTTAAAACACTATTGCACAATTTGTTTGCTTAATTGTTTATTGGCCCTCTAAGAAAATCTCACCTAGATTTTCTTCTTTTCGTAAGCGTTAAGGGTCTGTGGTACTAAAAAAAATGCATGAATTTGTTAAAATTAATAAATGCAACAATATTGTCGCTATTGTTAGTATGTTAAAAAAATATTTAAAAAAATTAAGATGTATTAATTACTGTGTAAAAGCAGTTTGATCAGTAAAAAGTTGATAATTTTAAAGACGCCTACTTCAAATTTATAATGGCCAATAATAAAAAAAAAGTTATAAGATTGTTGTAAACCTTCAACTTGAGGGCACAAGAGTGCATTTATTTTTCTAAAATGTATAGTTCTTGTTTTAATTTGTAATTGATTTAGCGCATTTTTTTCATTGCTGTTACTGTTACCCTTTGCCAAAGAAATGAATTTTTTGGAGATTATTTTCTTTTTGACATGGGCAGAATTGTGTAGGGAAAATTTACTAAATTCAGAATTATCAACAATCAAAACAAAATGTTTATAACTTTTGGGAGTACAAATACTTATTGCCCGGGTCACTTCATTTGAGCCAGTCCGCTACTGTTGAGGAACTAATGCAATAAATTACTTCTTGAAGTCTGATTACAAATTACAAATAAATATGAAAACACTGCTTATATAAAATACTTTATTTTGTATAAAAATATTATCTCCTCTCCAATAGATCATTAAGAGCTTGCTTAATCTCGGCAATTTCCTGTTTGAGAAATTCTAAATCATTTTCAGGACTAGTAGCCGAATCTTTATCTCTGAAAAATCGTTGAACCAATTGAGACATTAACGCAGGATAATCATTTAGCTTTTCTTCTTCTAAATTATACAAAATAAAAATTTGATAACAAATTCAGATACAAACCTCTTAGATCAATTTTAGGCGATTGAAACCATTCCATAAATGCTGAAATTCCACTAGGAGTCGGTATTAGATTTAATGGAGGTGGCAGTGTAGATTGTAGCATATATTCTAAATAAAAATCGGTTTTTCCAAATGTCCATTCGACGTCAAGATTGTCGAGAACTCTTTGAAAAGTCGAAGACATTGTAGCAATTAACATATTTAGAATCATTACAACAGTCAAGACTTCAAAAAGAGCAAAAGCAATATATCCCACAGCTTCAGTGAAAAGATGTTTATTGATAATTGTTGTGTTTTCTGTATCTCCTGGTAAATTTTCGATGATTACATCTCCAGTTTCAAGAGGAGCCATACAAAAAACCGCCCAAAAGAATGTTTTAAGAGTGGTACTAAAATCGATAAACGAAGACACCTGAGCGGTTTTAATTCCATTAGAATCCACCTGAACCATCCCATCGTAATAATTGTAAAACCTACATAACCCGGCAGTAAAAGAAATTATAATAATTATAAAAATTGTTATATATTTAGCCATATCGGAACACATTTTTCCTAATGAAATTTGCAAAGGTCCTAAATAATAATTTAATCGACAAAAAAACATTAACTTAAAGAATGTCATTATAACAGCGAGTGCAAAAGTACCTTCTGCTATTAAAACCGGATCTAGATGATGCCAATATTTTCTTTCTAGATCTACTTGATCGTTATTTACAGCATCGACATAAGAAGCAAGCCAGAAAACGAAAGTTAGGAGAAAAAACGCATTAGATATGACCGCATGCCAGTTCCAGAGATACCTGAAGTATCTTTTAGGACCCTGAATTAGACACATTCGGATAACACTCCAACAATTTCCTACAACAAAAATTATAATTACAGGTTCTAGACCTGAGTTTGGTGGAAGACGTTTTTGATTTTCTTTTGACACATTAGACTCTAAGAAGATTATAATTAAGAAAACTATAAAAGAAGCAGCATGGTTTATCATACGGTTCAATGGAATGTTCCAGAATGCAACCATCTGGTGCTTTGGTAAAAAAATACACATTATTACTATAACAGGAAGGAGCAAAATTCGAAAAATTGGATAAATTATTTTTGCTGGGATTGGTTTAAGATTGTAGTCGTACCAATTGCCCCTCCAGAGAGATTCAACTATATGTTGTACGTGAGCTTGTGCAATAAAAAATTTCTGCTTGTAGTCCATTGCTAGGACTAGTCTGGGGTACTTGAAAATATTCGCGTGTTGTATACCAGCTTTCTGCTTGAGCATTAATTCAACTTCACCGGAATTGCGACAACCTGCAATTAACTCAACTGCAAAGTTGCTGACTTCATTTGCTAAATCCATGTAGGTATTCCGAAACTCCGGGACTAGGAAAGAGCACTGCCGGAGTTCAGTCGAAAGTTGGAAACTTGTCAAAATTGGATCACGTGATGAGTGGCAGATATAAGCCGGATTACAAACAGATTTATAAAGATTTAAGCGTAAATGTTCAGCATGGAGAAGATCATCTCTTTCAAGCTGTGCTTTACAATCCATACACCTACAGGATGGAGAGTGCGGCTTGCTTATAGTATGTCCTCTATCAATCAACATTTCTATAATTTCATAGTGCCCACACTGAGCTGCGAGAATAAGTGGAGTTACATAATCTGGAAAATCCGAGCTGTGGGTGACTCCCACATACTCTAAACTGGGAGCTGTGTTCCTCTGTTTCTCTAGCAAGAGTTCCAAGATTTTCGGTTGGTTATCTCTAATAGCATGAAGAACACAATCTCCAACATCAATATCTGGCTGTGAGAGCAAAAACTCCACCATAGCTTCAGACCGAGTCTGGACTGCGATTAGCAAACCCGATACTCCTTGGAAATTGACGCAATTAATATTAAAACCGGGATTTTCGTTAAGAAAATCACTAACAGCAGCGACATCACCTGAAAAATATCGTTGCACGATTTGGATTTAGTAAGGAGGAGTAAATACCGAAGTGAACAAGTTCGAAAAAACGTTTTTCGGATTCTTGGAGATGGGGGAGGAGGATGCTGGGACGAGGCATGAGGAGTTCGTCGTCTTCTTCGAGGCGACGGTAACCCATTCGACCTTGGCCTCGGGAAAAATTTGGCAAGGGAGGTGGAGGAGGAGGAGGCATGTTGGGTTCGGGATTTTCAGGATCTCGAGCCATGAAGTTAAAATTAAATTAAAAGTAGAGTAAAAAGGTTGTAAACTTAAAAATGACGTAAAATTGAACAAAAAAACTGTCACAAATTTGTCAGAAAAAATTTGTTGTCAAATTTTGACATAAATCTTAACAAGTAGTGGTTTCTTCGTTAAAGATCAGCGGCATATATGATTCGGCTCAAAAGTAATTAAGATAATTTTCTAAAATAATAGAGAGGATTGATTTAGTAGTGTTCATAAAATGTTTTTAAAAAATAAAATATCAAGCTAAAAAATAACTTTTTTAATTTGAAAACAGGATTTTAGTAATACACACCCAGATCAGTTATTTATTTACCAAAAACAATTCTGTTTTTGATATTGTAAATTTGACACCTTCTCTTAGGGCATACTATTCTGCTTTTTGTTATCAACTAAAGCAACAATACACAAGATAGAGTGTCGATAGACAACCAGATTTCTCGAAATGGGGTGATTTTTTATAAATAATTATAATAAAATTCAATGTTGAACCCACAAGTTTAATTAAAATTCTTTTAAACGCTTTTGGAATCTAATGTTTTATCTTTAGAGCCTAATGATTGTTTATTTAATTGTTAGACACTGAAGATGTAACTCTAGATTCCCAAAGCGCCTTGTCATTGTAATATTAGAATTTTAATAAAACTTGTGGGTTCAACATAGATTATAATTATTTTGGTGAATTATGTCCATTCTTTTTACATTCGAAATTTGCTGTAACGGGGAAGTGGACAAGGCAGAAAAAAAACTATTTTATAAGGCCAACGTTTCGAATCATCTATTGATTCTTTTTCATTCTTCCGGCGACCACTGGCCGAGACAAGTTGGTACCATGCCAAACAAATTTGACATTTATTATAAGTCTTGATAAAGAATCAATAGATGATTCGAAACGTTGGCCTTATAAAATAGTTTTTTTCTGCCTTGTCCACTTCCCCGTTACAACAAATTTCGAATAGATTATAATTTTATTATAATTATGTATAAAGAATAAATCTATAAAACAAAAATCAAAATTTCATATTATAATCACAAGTTTTAGACCAGTCAGATTATGTTACAAAATATGAAACTCAAAATAAAATTACCTACGTAGGCAAAAATTGTTATTTAGTAAAAAAAAATCCAATCTAAATAATAAGCATACAACCAATTTTGGTGGATTTTAATGTCAACGTATGTAATTTCTGTACCACAAAAATGTTGTTTTATGTATACACTGTGTTTATTAGCAAGCAACATGCAACATTTCCTACCCCTCTCATATATTTCTTTAATCTAAAATCAATGACAGTGCTTTCTGCTTGAACATTTTGTGAAAAAACTGTAAAAATTGTCCTTTCCTCACTAAGATAACAAAAGGATAAAGTGGTTTAATACATGAAAGGGTAAGGCACTGATAAACTCCGTCTTTTATATTTCAGCTAATTTGGAAGTTTTTCCTCCTTTAATCTAACATCTCAAGGCACGAGTTTCTCTTAATCCCAGGTTAAATTGTCGGTTAAATAATTTTAAATCGCCTATAATCCAATTTAGCTCTATCTAAAAACGTTACCTAAATTAAATAAATCTGTTTTTGTCGAGCACACGAGCAAGACATTTACTTTTGTGTTTATCTTATCGGGCAAGTAAAGCCTGACATTTAAATAAACTCAAATTGTGAACCAGTAAATTTTCATTTTCGTTTCCATCGTAAATTTGTGAAGCAAATTAAATTTTTATTTTGGAGAGAGTGCACAGTAAAAAATGTGTTGTTAATTTCACTCCTTTTTTAAACAAATATATTTTGTACTTCAATTGTTTGAACTTAGTTTTAAGGATATTTTATACTAATAATAACATTTACAGAAATGTTGTAAAATCAACAAAATTTGTACTTATCAATCGTGTTGTCAAATTAATAATATAATTTTGTTAATTCTTAATATAAAATAGTTAAATTTGGTTATCTTGCTTATCTATAACGTCAGTTTTTCTATTTTTTTAATTCTAATTATTATAATAACTATTCATATTGTCATTTTCACAAAATATGTTACTTATTTGGTATCGAGTTTTGTTAATTTGCCCAATTTTTTTATTGTTTGAATTGCAACTTCATAAACCAACAACCATCGGTTCAGATTTAGGACTGTAACAGTACCTGCGAATATGTACAGGTGTTTCTGAAGTAGTTTTAAAAATTTGAACAATTGATTGTTTTTAAAGACGCTAGAAAACTAAATTTGCCCTATGGAGATGTTTTTGTTTTTGTACGAAATACAATGTTATAAAAGCTATTTATTTAAAAAAGTTGTCAAAAGTGTTATGAGATTTTGATAAAAAAAATTGTAGCGAAAAATGAATGCCGGACCTTAATACACTTTAGCTATAGAAAACATTATAAATAAATAAATCATTTTGATTTTTTGAGTGCGTCTTTACAAAATTTTGAGTCATTTTCATTTCCAATTTTATTTTATTCTTACATTTTTGTGTTCAGTCCTTGTTCGTTCTAAGTTTCAGTTTTGTTTGTTATTAAGCCTAGTTAATTGTTACTTTGTCGCGATGAATAATTACACTTAAGAGCACCAAAAGTTTTTAGTAAAAAGGACTTTCGAAGTGGTAGAAAGGTTGAAGACGAGTGGATCTATTCGATGAAACACAGAGCAAGGCCATTGAAGAAGAGTCAGTAATTTTGTTCACAGGATGTTAGCACTTTGAAATCGGCAAATTTTGCACTGGGAATATTTCCCCATACGAATTACTGAATAATTATTTACAAAAAACTTTAGAGATTACTGATTTTAAAAAGTATCTCGTGAAATAGATTTCAGGTCACTAATGTGTTTCTTTTTACTGTTTTTGTTAGTTAGTTAATCACTTTTAATTGGTTAATTTAACAAATTACATTGGCCATATTTAACAAAAAAAATTTGAGAGAGCGTGGACCTGTGGGGAGTCTCATTTATAGTCAAATTAACAAAACCGTTTTTACTGTATTGGGGGAAAATAAGCCGATCTCGTCTTCGCAATTCACAAAACTATCATTAACTATCATCAAAAACTATCATCAGTCTTTCGACCAAAAAAGACGTCTATTGGATATTTTCGAGTTTGTTTACAGCTCAAAGTTAGAAAATTAATAAGCAGATTCCAAGTGTGCAAATCCCACAATAATCGTAAAGTTGCGCTTGAAGTATTTCTTTGTATTGGGAAAACGAGCGTTCTTAATACATCCGATTGGTCGGCTAAGGACTTGCACAAGGATTATTTATGCTTATGATAGTTTTGATTGGTTGATTGACCGGAATACTGACTATTTTTATTTTTAATACCAGTTTACAAACGTCTGGAGATAAAGCATGATTGATTTTAAGTTTGCTTGAATGAAATTGGAAACATTTGAAATTGCAACCAACTTACCTAGCTTAAAACATTTATTCTAAAATAAATGAAGCATGACATTTTTAGAATTCAGGACGACGGACTCATTTCATCGAAATATTCCAGTTCAAAACTTAACTTGCCCTAAGTTGAACGAACTTATCAAGTCAATATTTTATTGTTTAATTTATGGCAAAATTGATAAAAGTTTTGTTAGTTTTCTGTTTTTATAATAGAACTTTTAAGATAGGTATGAGTAAGAGGGCGCTTTAACATCAACAGGCACTGGTGCAACTATAATATTGCTGTCCTGATTGGCTCAGTTATTAAGCAACGCCCATTACAATTTTGTAAAAATTCAATTATTTAAATCGGATTTCAGACAAAAGTGTGAGGCATGAATAAACAATGTGAGTTTAGTAAACAAACTGAGGGTCCTGAAGCGTCAGAGGAGTCGTAGTCCTTGAATATTTCATGGCGTGAATTCAAGGAACATCATCGAGTCACTTTATAGTAAATGAGAAATCTTGTATTACATCAAGTAAAGTTTATATCTACAAATACGGCTGTAATTTGTGGTCTCCAGACAAAAAGGCAATCTTGATCGTGAGGAGCTTGCACTTACTACCATATTTCACTTCATGGAAACACTGTAGCTGTAAAGAGACCAGTTTTTAGCTATACAATAAAATTCTTCGTGAAAACTAATAAGATTGCAAGTTTCTCGAATCCAGGATGGCATAAATGAGCCATTAGTATCGGCGCACAGGTATATCCTGAAGCAAATCCTCGGCTTCTTTTGCGCATAATTAAAATATACAATATTACAATAGAAAGGGGCGGAGTTTGAGCTTTATGGTTAAACCGTGACAGAATGTAGACTTTGAGCGGAATTATAATATCAAAATACAAACGGATGGTGTAAATAAATCCATTCATCATTAGTAAATTCGACGATTAAGTGACGCAGGAGTTCCCGCAGGCAGTATAAAGAGATCCGAATTTGAGATAGAATTATTATTAATCATATTGGCAGTTGAATAAGAATAACCAAAAAAGATGTTTCACCGTGTGCAAAATTATAAAATACTGCTCACACTTTCCTTTTTTGATGATTTTTTTATATAGAACGGTTTTTATTTGACATAATTACGTAGGTGTGTTTTTCGAGTCGTAAAATCTGAATTGCAACTTGTTTAATGCAAGTTTCAATGAAAGTGTAAATTTATGAAGTTGCATAAAGAGCTTTTATTACTAATAAAGTTTCATTCAGTGGGTGATTGTTCGCAAATGTGCTTGTAATAATGTTAGGGCAAGTTTAATTTGGAGCTGTTTATGCAAATGATTTTGCAACAATTTATTTTATAACAATACCTTATATTATTAAAGTTTTATAATTAATTTATAAATTATTCTCCTTTAAAATAAAACTAGCATTTTGGTTAACTTGTTGCACAGCAATTATAGTTCTTAAAATTAGATCAAAAAAAGAACTAAAAGGCACGCCACGTGAAATACAAAATGGTTTTTCAGTCAGAGAGAAGTGAGAAACGTTAATTGCTGACGAGAACCATAGTTCAGTATTTCTTACTAAATAAACTGTCTTTGTGTTTTCTCTTTGATACCTAATTTTTTTCAGCAAGCAGTTATATTTCAACATTAAAGCTTAAATAATTGTTTATTACAGCAACTTGTTTTCTATGTAAATACATATGTCTAAAAGTTTTGTGATTTTTTTTTTCGAACAGCAGTTTCCCATCCTTTAAAATTCATTGATTTTTCACTTATTTAAATTTTTAGATTTCTTCATATCCCAATTTCTTATTTTTTGATAAATTTGGATTTAGTGGTTTTAAAAAATTAGTTTTTCGATAATGTATAAAAGTAGCGTTTTCTTCACAAAATTATTTTGATTTAGAATATCTAAATTAAACATTTGTTTAATTTTTTGGAAATTTACACATCAGCTATTACAAGAATTATGTTTATTTTGAAAATCAACAAAACAAATGTCTCCTCACTCTTTTCCCACATTAGTTTCAACTTTTTGTTTCTAAGAAATCTATAAGACCCAGCATTGTATGTATTTTAAGCATTATTACATGAAGCTACACTACTAAAAAATGGGTAAACTGGTAGATTCGGAGAAAAAATTATATGTTTAATACAGCATTAAAGCAAATTTAATTCCGTACCTAATTTTAAGGCAACGGCTGCGTCTTGGCTTTAAACTGACACTTGCGGCACTAAGTCATATAATTGATTGCTTAATTAAATAAATAACTATTTTGATACAATTATGTACATATAAAATTATTATCTTTGAATGAACGTCTTTGACACTAAATAAAATATGAAATTATTTATTTAATCTAAAGAAAAGTTCTATTTATTAGTTTCGCCTTAGTTAAGTAACATAAAAATACCTCTAAGAAAACTTTGGTTTTTTTATAGAAACATATGTCTCTCATTTGTACTAGTATAATGTCATATTATTCTCATTTTAAAAAATTTGTTAAATAAATAATAATAAATTTTTTGTAGACGTTTTTTTGTAGACGTACTAATTACTTTCTCATTTAATAGATATATAGTATTTAATTACAAACTAGAAAACAAATTAATATCAACACATAATTAACTTTCTATCATTAAATTTAACTGTAATGTCTGTGTTGCATCAGTATACCTAAAGTGTTTCTATGAGAAATAGTGACTTAAACTGTATGTTATTAACAAAAACCTTCTACTTGAGCTATTAGCTTTATTATACGATTTACGACATATCTAATTTTGCATTGACAAAACCAAAAAAAGGCTGATGCCAACAGATGCTTGTTTCCGGTTTTACCAGTACAAGATTAGAAACGGTATAAATTGTAATAATGCTAATAACTCGAGTAGAAAGTCTTTGTTAATAATATTTACAATTTAAGTCACTATTTCTATTTCTCATAGAAAAGCTATACCTACAAGATTTTAAAACAAGAAACTGCTATTTTTTTATAATTGTTTTACTTAAAAGTAAAAAAAAACACTAATTTTTTGTATCAATTTCCATGTTTTAAAATGTTCCAAATTTTATGTTTTGTGATTACGAATAAGTACTAGGACTGACAGTTGAGTTCGCACAAGTATACTCGGATTTTTATCTACGATATACTTGAAGTGGAAGAAAATAGTTTAGCAAAAATTCTATGTGAACGTGTTATTCTTAGACGAGTTGAAGACCTTTTTATCCTATTTTCAAAAAGTACATATTTTCTTCAGAGACTTTCGTCTATCTACCTGGATAGAGCCACTGCGCATATTTACAGCTTTACACATAACAGTCATAATGGCACATTTACATTTTAGATATCTTGATCATGGCTCTTATTTTTTGTAAAATTCAATAACAACACGTATTACAATTAAAGACAAACAAGGTGTTAATTATTTTGCTTATTGTACACAATAGCACAAAATAAAAAAAAATGTATTGTATTAGTCTGTATAAAGAGTAAAAATATTGTCATATTATTTACTTTTTTTTGAATAAAAGGAAAGAAAGCGTAATTTTGTTTCAGTTTTCAGCTTTATTAAATAATAAGCGGTTTCCTTATAGAACTGATATGTTTATTTCAGTGATAGGCCTACAGTTATAAATCGGGCCATATCTAGATTTAAAATGTAACATGAATTCTCTACAACTCTTAGAAAAATTTACAACATGACGAATTGTCTTTCGGATGCATTTGAAGTTAGTTTTATGTCGTTGTATAAAGTACAATAAATTAGAAAAAGAGTGTATACTAAATGATTTGACATTGCCATTTTTGACAAAAAGCGAAAATGTTATAAGTAATTCTGTTTCCGTAAATGTTTTTAATCAAGTAAATTAGGCATCTATCCATTTCATATTACAGATATTGGCGATAAACTGTTTTCATGATTACAATTTTACAGAGATAATTTAATGTGGTTACTTTTCTTTAATGCCGCATTTACAAGGCTATATGTCATGCACACAATCATAACTTACTGAGATATCAACCATTCTGAAACGCTTTATAGATTTGGAAATTTAAACCGTTTATGCTACCCGTGTCTGACTTGTTATGGTATACTAGCAAAGCTGTTTCCAATTGCTCTACATATTTAGATTACCATTGTTGCATTACAATATGTACATTTTTGAGAAAAATCGTTTAATAGTCTTAAGAAACCTTGAAACAAAAATATTTACGATAGCACAGTAAAAAGGTTTAATTTCAAAATAAAAATATTGTAGCACCTAAAAGAATTTACATTTTTTATTTTATATTCTACTACAGCTCCTACTATTAAATTACAAACCGGCATCGGCAGAGTATTTTTCCGATAATTACCAAGTGATGAAATTGTAAGTCCTTTTTCGTGTAAGAAATTTAATTATTTTCAGTTAATAAATGTCTTCACATTTATCTAATTTCATTGCTTATTTATCAGATTTATCTGTTATTAAATGCCCCTCCTTCTTATTTACACTGATTCGAAATTGTTTATTTTGTAATTTCCTTCGAGAATCTTTTAAGATTAGTATCTGTTTCTTAATAACAAACTTATTGCTGTTGGTATTTTAAAATAAAATAATAATTATGTTAGCTGACAGGTTGTTAAAATAAAAATAATTCGTAAAAAATCTAAATCTTGAAATCAAGTTTTTTTTATTTATTACTAGTTATTTTTGCAAATTATAGTCGAAGTAAATTACACGGTAATAAAACGGAAACAATAAATTGTTAAAATTTTGAAAAAAACAGCGACGGTTATAATTAGATAATTACCATCTGTAAGCACAGTAAAATTACCATTTCAAAGGTGAAAAAAGTGACGCCACTTGAATGTATAAAAAATGTTAAATTAGTTGACAGATTCATTCATCTGCAGGTCAGCTTGATCGGCTAATTAAACGCATCTCGTCGAAAGCGATAAATTTGTTCTAACCAGGACCGGTCTTAGGCAAAAGCATCAAAGGAAGCAAGCAAATGCTTGTGGCGCAAAACTAAAAGAGCGCCTATGGCTTAAAAAAATTAAAATAACATAACACTAAATTATTTGGTTTGCATTTATTTTATTTTGAAAAAATGATAAAATCACAAATTTTGTGCGTTACTTTTAAAAAAATCTTGAAATATTTGTTTCTATATATTTGATTAATTTGCATGCAAAATAATTATTATAGTTGTAAAGCTCTATAAGTAGGGCATCTAATTATAAAAAATTACGTCACGAAATTTAAAAAAATGTATAATGATATCATATGCTCCGTCATATTGGCCACTGCGAGTTATCTAATTACGTCAGGGTTGAGCTTCTTTAATACGATAAAGTACCTGTATTTTTTTTATTCAGAAAAAATAAAAAATTAGCAAGTTTCAGCATTTAGTATGTTTTCAATAAGGACTAGCACTAGATAAAATTTTTAGACAACATTTATATGTAGAATCCCAACACTGCCTAATTTGTATACTAAAAATACAATAGATGCATATAAAATTTTAGACGTTCACCTTCAGATTTTTAGAAGTATTTAATACAGTAATCAAATATTTCTTTGTATTCTTGCCGTTAACTTTTAGTTGGAGCGAACATTATTTTTTTGGGTATTATACCAAAATTTAGATTAAGACCGGCCCTGGTTCTAACGCACCTGCTCCATCCAGTAGTGGACTTATCAGGTAGGAATGTTCCTCGATGTGTTCTTTGGCTTCCATTTATTTATGGGAGTAAGAGCGAGACTAGCACATTCCGTGGATATTTCCTCTGATAACGTATCGAGGCATTGTATGGAAGAAGAGTATTGTGTAATTAGAAATGCCGACAGCATTTCCACTGGTACACATGTTGCTGTAATGATACCATAAATTGAAGAAACAGCTGCTGTTCATATTAGCGCCACGACCGTTCGTCCTGCCAACTAGAGTTCTTGAGGAAAATCGTTTAAATTCCTTTCCTGCTATCCCTAAACGGGCCAACAGGAAGCCTCTAGGAAAATAGAAGTAATCCCTTTTTGGTCTAGAAATTTACAGCGCTTGATAATTAGCCGGTCTAGTTAAATTTGCTCGTCGCTGTCATAAATTTCTTAAATCATTACTTTTGAAAGTTGATTCTACAGTTAAATGTGCAAAACGTTTTAAAGCAAAGCACATATTATGTTAAATTAGCTCATATTTATGTTATTTTATACGTTCGGTCATGATTTTCAAAACAAAGCTATAAATTTTGCCGAGATATGAAGGGAGAAATCATGTGTTATTATACTCGTTTGAAATTTTAATAACGGTATCGTAATTGCACCGAGATGTGAAAGGACAAATTTGAAGTTGTACGATAATAAAAAACAAATTTTTATTGTAAATTAATTGTCCCTCCTGAAGTGGTTTCAGCCGAATTAATTTGCAAAGAGATTTTAAAATAAGATAACCGCAGTGTAAAAAGCTAAAATTATTCATTGAGAGATTTTTATTTCACTGGCCGATAGTCATAAAAATCGTATAAAACTTTTTGATTATATTCTTGTTTTGTACTATAGTGAAAAAGTACTTCTTAAGGGAGTTCAATAAACCTGAAACAGTTACGAGGAAATTTTATCGAGCATTCGCTGATGACTGGACAGTTTTCAGCTAAGCCACTTTTTCAGACTATTTTAGCTTAATCTATGCTACACAAACCGTACAAAGTGTTTTTCATTCGAGTGCTTCTTTATGTGGCTGCATAAGAATGGAAAGTTTCATTTTACTGAATATTTATGAAGTGGTATGCACACGTTTTATGGGATTTGTTTAAAAGTTGGAGCTTTTCAAAATTGCACAGATGCAAATGAGGTGCTTACAGCGACGCATGATAAAGTAGACAAATTAATTTTTTTTAGAGTGTTTCTAAAACAACAAAAATTAAATTATTTAAAACACGAATCTACACAAAATTTCTATCCCTTAAAAAGTACAAAAGAAAAAATATTATCTGTTATTTATTGATAACAAGTTAATAACATAAAAGGGAAAGGAACTTATTAAAGCTAAATGTTCCAAACAATACTTTAGGAACCTCTGACATTGCAAGTCCTTTATCGACGTTAGAACGTCTGGCATAACATAGTGCTCTAAAAAACTGCCAATGTTTTCCAAAATCTTCTTTTTTTTCAAGTCATCAACGTAACAGGGTAACAACAAAAGTGTTATTAGTATTTTTATATTTAAAGATTAAGAATAAAATTGTAAAATTATCTTTATTAATTATTAACTGTACAAGTCACAGACCACAATTTGTATTGTTGTTGATTTGTCAACAGTAACGCGCGCTCAGCGCTATCGCTGCTGATGAGCAGAGTAGTCAACTCAAAATTTCTATATCAGATGTTGGCAATAGCGGGAGATTTAAATATAATAAGCTTTACTTTATCTGTATTGTTGTTTCGTAATGTACATATAATTAACAATTAAATCGCAAAGATTTCAAAGTTATTACGAAACTTATAAAATAAGAATTATTTAACTGAACACAATGTAGCAGCGGCAGCATGATAAAGCTGTAATAGTGGTAGCAGCGCGATAAAAATGTGACCAATATCTGGTTATCGTACCAACTACCAAGTGAAGAAATTTCATAAAAACTCAAGAAATCGAGCTAAAACACAACAATAACAAAGAAAATGGCAATAGAAAGAAAGAAATAAAAAAAGAAAACAAAATTATGAAACAAAAATAACTAAAATAAACAGAAAAAATGTCGTAAAAATAGCAAGAAACAGAAGAAATCGAATATTGTCATAGAGAAGAAAAGAAAGTTATTGGACGACAAGAAGAATATATAACATAAAAAACTATGGAAAGAAATCCACACAAAAATTAGACAATTATACAAGAAATTAACAGGAAGTCAATAGCTAATCAAAAAAAAAAAAAAATGAAGCGAACAGTGTGAACATTAACGGAAAATGTAAAAAAGATGGACTTTTTTTGAAATCTAGTTTGCAGCATTTAAGACATTGAAGAAAAAGCTCTAAATAAGCATCAGAACAGTTCTGAAAAAAATATGATAATTATGCATCAGTAGCAAAGTCTTCAAAATAGTAAGATCTTAGACAGTGTGGCTGAGTAAAAGCGTCATCAATAAAAACGCTAGGACAAAACTGATTTTCTGACAACTCAGATAAAGTTTCTGATTCAACAGGCGTTGTACAATTAGGACATAAAATTTTTGCTAAAATTTCTAACCATAAAAAAATCGGTGACATAAACTTTTACATAAATGACTTGAATAAACGGCGAAATAAAGTATTATTTTACAATTGTTGACAATTTCTGCAAACGTTTGCACACTGTTGGAGTAGTTCAAAAAAGCGAAAATTCAAACGTGAATAAACACATCTTATGAACAAACTTTTCAAAAAAACGTGTGATTTTTATTTGTGATACTGAGGTGAAAGAACTATAAATAAAACAGTTTTTTATGTCTTTTGAGTAAAAGAAAAAACACAACAGAAAAGAAAAAGAAAGAGAAAAATATAATGTAAATCTAAGAATTGTAAAAAAATAGCAGCAAATTAGACCACAGTGTCATAAGCAGTGGCGGCTGGTAGGTTTCGAAATGTCTGTATTTTTAAAATGGGGTTAGGGACCTAAATTCTGTTGTAAGCGGTCACAATTGAGATCAAATAAAAAGCTGCTGCTTAAAAAAACTTTAATCAAAATTTACAAAATTCGGATTTCAAAATGGTGCAGAAACCCTGGTATATATGAAATGGTTTATAGTAAAACAGTGCCAATTTTTTTCTTCATTAAGCGATAAATACATGACTCTGTTTTTTATTTTTTTCAAAATTTTGATTTTTGTCAAAGGTGTGAGCATCTGAATTAAATTTTCTAAAGAAATTGTTGTCATAAAGTTTCACTACCTTATAACTTTCACAAAAATCAAAATTTTGATAAAAATAAAAAACGGGGTAATGTATTAGTCTCTTAGTAAAAAAAAATTGACACTGTTTTACTATAGGTAAACCATTTCAGATATACTAGGAGGTTTTGCGCCATTTTGAAAATCAAATTTTGCAAATTTTGATCAAAGTTTTTATTGTACAGCAGTCTTTTATTTGATTTCAATAGTGACCTCTTACAACAGAATTTAAGTCGCTAGTCTCATTTCGAAAATACAGACACTGGACATAAGTTTTTTTAGTTTAAACAAATGATAAAAAACTGCATTAAAAGTCGTTGAACTTGCCAGAAAGTTTTTATTTGTAAAACTTTGAAATGACATGGTCTACAGAATTCAGACCAAAGATGGTTCAGCTTGTTCAAAATAGAAGATTTGCTAAAATATTATATAGCTGCTTACAAAATTTTGCTTTTATCTTAAATAGCTGACAGAAGGTTTTTTTTTGAGCTATTCAACAACCGGTTGCAAAATAAATAATTTGATAGGTACATACATCCTTCTGTGATATAGTTCTTTGTGTAAAAGGACTTAAGGTCATCACAAATTTTCAAAAAAATAAAAAATGTGAGAGATTCAGGAGCTTTTATACCAAAAAAGCTTCAAAATTTAAATGTGGTCGTAGAAAAAAATTATTTTTCCAAGAGGCGTCCAAAAGTAGATACGACACCGACAATTGTTAGCAAGGTCTATCAAAATATGTACCTTTGGCGTATGCCACATAAACGACTATACCCAAAGCTGTTTAGACTGTTTTGACAAGAAGAAAACTATTTTTTTCTGTCGGTCTACTTCTACAGATTAAATGTGGATGCATTATTATAATACACCTAAGACAAAATACCAGTCTAGATAATCAAAGTATAGCATTACCACCGCAAAAAGCAAAGTCCGTTTTTTTTTGTAAGAAAAGTTATGAGATCAATCTTTTAGGATGCTATATATATTGGAAAGGCTTCTGGAAAAGTATGTAACATACTGAGCTTCAGTAGAAGCACAAGGCTGCTACTTTATTAGTCTTTCTTCGAAAAAATTCACACAATAGCCTTCAAATAGACACTATAATAGGTGTGCGACTCAATTTTCAGGTTCTTCTAATAATTGAGTGCTACTAGTAGGCACAATCATATTTCAATAAAGTGATAAAATGATAAAACCGTATTGTTTGCAGAATATTTTAACTGAAATTAAGTTTTAAATAGTGGCATCTATAAATATCTTGATGTTTAAACATCTCTTTTCTCATAAAGTAGAAACATTGTGTTACGTCTTCTATTTTTGAACGAAAAAAAAACCGTGTCGTTTTGGACGTTACAACTTTTATGTAACAAAAATAAGCAGTTATAAGTTTAACAAGTTAAAGAGGAAATATCTAAAAATTAGTCCATGTAATAGGAAACCGTTGACTTTACAGGTCTTTCTTCATTTGCTTCAGAATGTTTAAATTTTGTAATAATCATGTCTTATAGTTTGATCCTTGTATATAAATTTATATTTAAATAGTAGGAAGATTTTTTTTATTTAATTTAAACAGTATTGTTTATAGAGTATAGACCACCGCTGGCACACAAATGTGTTTTCTTAATGTTAAAAATAATAATGGTTATTTATTGTACAAGTGTGGAATGCGCAATATTAGTCACGAAAGAAAGGATTTAGCCTTAAGCTTGAAGAGTGAATAGGTAACTTTCTTGAGTGACTAACAAGCAGTTCCACAAAAATGCAAAATAAAACTCTATTCAAAATCGGAAATTATCTGTCAAATGTGCGTCGGGGCGATACACGAGTGACTCTTTTTACTTTTTTAATCTTATTTTTGAGAAACAATGTTATTGTTAGTGTTGATTTAAATGATTTGGAAAACCTTATAGAGGATCTAATCATTCCATGAATTTCGAATTTTTCTCCTACGGCATGGATAATACGTAATTTCTGCCTCATATACAAATTACCATATAAATTCGTCTATTACACACAATTTTGGATTAAAAAAAGTATAAAACAAATTGTCAATTAATTATAAGTGTCATTCAATTTAACAAATGCGTTTTAAATTGTGGCCCATCGTGTACAATAAAAGTGACGTTAATGCGTGTGTATTTGAATACTAAAAAGTCTGATGTCTATCTGAATGAAAATTATGAATAGGTACGAGAAGAAATGCCGATGGGTGTCGGTAAAATCGACTATTGTTTTACGATTATGAAAGTATTCATGTAGCGAGGTTATAAAAAAGAATATTTTCTTAAAAAGGAAAAGTATGAGTCATTGGCTGCAATTCAATAGTCATGTACTAATACAGGCATGAATAATTCACGTTTCCAAAAGTACAAGAGTGTCTTGTATAAGATGGATGATTAGTCAGAGATCGTTTTCTTGGATAATTATCGATCGAGGAAGATTCACTGAGTGCAGTCACGATTCAACAACTTACCACTTGTCCATTATAAATTATCGCGCGGCTCCTTATCGGCACTGTTTCTTATATTTTTCCGACTTAAGTGTGGCCTCTTCATATCAAATTTATAGCTACTGAGAAGGTATTTAATCAGATTAGATCGGCTTTTTGCGAATTTTGCCAAGTAAAAAAATGCAGTTTTTGAATTCCGGACAAATTGGGTTTCAGTTCGCCATGATGAAAGCGACTTTATTAAGTTAATCAGATTCTAAAGTTTCCTTTTTATTGGTAGACGAGTTGGGTTTAAAATTCAAATCAAGGCTTTCTACTAATTTAAATTGTGACTAAAATTGCTTGTATTTCTTATTTATTATTTGACTTATCTATTAATTAATATCGATTTATCGGACGAGGAAATTTAAGGAAAACTAAATGTATTCGTTTAAAGGAAGTGACGATACGTAAGTGGTTTTCTTAAAAGTAAAAGACAATTAAATATCTATTGAGATAGAGCTTTTATCTATAATTAGCATGCTTGTCGTATCATTAAAATTTTTTAATCATCATTACTGTCAACTCTTATGGGTGAAATCTAATCAAATGTCTTAAAAAATTGATAATTTATTATCTCCCTGATTTGATGCTAATGTTCTAGTAAATCTAAACAAAATTTACTGTAAATTCAAAAATTTCGTAATATTTAAATCTGTACCAAATCATGTCTGTAATAGTAGTGTTTAGCGCTTTTAGCATTTTCAAACACTTAAATTTGAATAATAATTAGTATGCTCGAGGCGACACTCAAATTAACAAGACAACGTCGTTTTTCATACTACTTAAGAGATTTATACAGAAAATTATAAGCCATTTTGCAAACACCTCACACAAAAGAATCTGCAGAGAAACTTATTTCAATATTTGTTGTCGCTAGTCTACCACAGACTTCCTTCCATTCAACATAAGAAAAGGATTTATGAACACTGGAAGAAGCAAAATGTCAGGTTCCATTAGTGTTATTCATATGGATAACATGGCGAGGAATACGTAATGAACTCAAACGGTGGAAATTTATTTATTTTTAGAAAAATATTGAGTTGCGATAAAAATTTCTGCATATAATTAAAATCAAAATTCAAATAATATCATCAGTAGCGAGACTGAACATAAATTAAAATTACCAATGAAACGTTATATCCATACACCTGCTCCTGTTACTTAATTTTAAATTTTTTTTGTGTCATTTTCCGAACTTAATCTTACAAAATCTAGGTTTTAAAGCAACGCTTAAGTATTTAAAAAATATGTACTTACTTTAATATCTTCGAAATTATTTATTTTCTGGCGTTGCCTTCTCTCTTCAGAGTTTGTGGAATATACGAGGAAATTCAAATTTATTATTTTTATTTCGAAGATCATAATATGAGAATTCTTATGTAGAAAGCTCAGTGGTTAGCAAACAAATTATTTGTTTTTGCACATAACAGTAAGAGTAGTCAGAAAACAATTGTAAACTCGATAATTATCATTTTTAATTAATTATCTTGTCTTTTTTGCTTGTCTTGTTTTACCAATCATGGTATTTCAAGTTTTTTAAAATCGCTTTTGCTTTCCTAATTTTTTTTTGGTTTCCTTTCTCTTTCAGTTGTCGTTTTTTTAACATTTTCTTTTTTAAGGTTTTTTATATTTTTAAAATTTTCACTGCTCTTTTTTTTCTAATCGTCGTTTTTCAAAGTTTTTCAGTAACTTGTATTCTTTTTTCAGATTTTTATTCCACACGACGCTTTTTAACTTTTTCTTTTACCAATTGTTTTTCAAAATCTTCTACAAACTCTTTTTTTTAATTTTTATTTGCTCGTCTTTTTCTTCCAAAACTTTCATTCTCAGAACCTTATTATTTTCTTCTTATTTTTATTTAGACAACGTCTTTAAATTTCTATTAGAATTTTATTTTGTTTTTCTTTTATCATTAAACTTTCTTTTCCACTTTTCTCGAAATTTTCTAAACGACGTTTTGCCAACTTATTTACTAAAATCTTTTTTACTTTCCTTAAAATTATCTTTGATTTTCTTTTTTCTTTTAACCGATTTTTATTTTCTTTCTTGAAATCCAGCTTCTCGTACCGTAACTGAATTTATTTCTTTATTTTTTATGTTTGACTGTCTGCACTTACAGAAAAATAAAATATTCCAATTCTGCACGAGAGTACAAATTTCTTAAATTTTTTTTATTTTAAATATTTAGTCTTGTGTTGTCTCTTTTGCTCCAAACATAATTTATGAATTAGTTTGCCAGTCTTGATTAAATTTTGTTTATTGCTTTTGCTGTTTTGGTTATTGCTATTTCTTCTTTGTTTTCTACTTGTACTGTTTTGTCTTCACCGTCATATTCTTTTTCTAGTGATGTTGTTTTTGTTTCTACTTGTGGTTCCATATCACTTTCACTAGTTGCTTGTAATATGTTTATTTCAGTAATAATTTTTTCTTTTTGCTATTTAAAATCTTTAGCGCTTCTTTTTTGCCTCATGTTTGTTAAAATATACATATACACATTACGAAAAACATATTCTTCAACCTTTATACCAAACTGTTCTCATCTTTTTGCTTTGGTGTTTGTTAGGCATGCGTGTTTTTGTTGTTCAATTTACTCTCCCTACAATCACTCTGTTACTGCTGCTGCTGATGCTACAACTATTGCTTTTTATGTTTTTGATAATTTCTCTATAGATCGACGTTTTTTTTGTTTTTCTCAACTTTATTTTTTTTATTATTTTTAATTATTTTTTCTGTATTTTTCTATAATATGTATACTCAATTTTGTCTTTTTTTCTAGTACTTTTTTCTGTGTTGCTTTACTTTTTATATTGTTACTTTTACTTAAATTTGTTTTTATTTTATAATCAATGTCAAATTTTTTTGAAAATGTGTTCTGTACTTCCCTAAAAACTGTATTTATTTATTCATAAATTCTCCGACATAGCCATTACTTCTTCGAAGTTGTTGTCTACCTTTCCATTCATATCACCTATTAATTGTTATCGTTAAAATTCTTTTACTGTTTCTTTTTGTAAATCGTTTCAGAATTTTTCTTAATGGTATAAAAGGAAATAAGTAAGTAGCTAAGTAAATAAAGCTATTAGACTTTTTTAAACTATTTTTATTTTATTAAATGCTTCTAAAGCTTTATTTGAGTATATGTATATCATTTTCAAGAATTCAGGTATTTGAAATTTGTCAATACAAACCTTCCCATCAGTTTTCTAACTTCCCTCGTATTAATTTTTTAGTGGGGTTTAAAATTTTTATTTGTTTTTAAAATAAAAAATATTTCGAAATTTTTAAAACAATGCTTATGTACAGCTGTGTACTTACTGAACAATTTTACAAATTTCGCCTTCAAAGCTCTAGACTAAATATTTTTAATTAAGCTCTGGTCTTTACCAAAATTTCCTACTTTTGATTAATTAGCTATTAATTATGTAAATTAAATTAAAACGTGTAAACAGCCCTCTCTGAGTAAAATTAAAAGCTTACATATGTTCGTAGAGAAGTGATTATGAAAATGAATATATGGCACGTCTGAAACTATCCAGCCTACGTGATGTATTGCTATTAGAGTTTTTGGCACGTCAACTAAAACCCATTTGCCATCCCTGGTCTAATCTCTTGTAAGTCTGCGTTCGAGCTAGTCGAGCTAAGCTTAGTTGCCATTATAAATATCTCCGTAGATTTAGCTCGATTTCGCGAAATGAGGCTGTGAACCTGAAGATTCTCCAAATTCTGTTTATATTCTTCAAAAATCTAAATATTTTTTTATAAATTACTCTATATGCCTCACTGTACAAAACTAAATTTTATGTCCACATATCCAGAATGCGAATGGATATTTTTATAGTTTTATAAGGCACTAGCAATTTTATGACAGTCTACAACCGGCAGTTTAGGGCGTAAGGTCATTGATATGATCCAATTATGCTGACACTCTAGAAATTATTTTAATATATTCCTTGGAGCTAGGTGTTTATAATAAACGTGATGGTCTAGTTGGTGAACGGTTTGCATAATAAGGATCGTATTAGGTATTTTTCTAAATCGTGATTATAACTGCTAGATGTGTTTATTACCTGCCAGGATAAATCTCTGCAGGCATTTTCAGGAATCGATAACAAAAATACCTCGCAGTGTTGACAAAACAAACATGGGGTCTAGTAGCTTGGCTAATTAAAATTTTTAGTTCAGAGATGTTTAGATTGTGTTATTTTATAAGCCACAGTTTCAAATTCCTGTTCTAATAAAAGAGTTTAGTGGTGTTTTATTGAAAAAAATAACAATGGGCTTCTGTTCTCAAGCTAAAAATATGTAAAAAAAATCCTCTGTTTTAATACAGCTTTATAACTAAATTATTTATTTATGTTCGCAAAATTTTTAATAGTCACTAAAAAGAGGTGGGTAAATTTCAAAACGATTTTATAGATTTTTATCATCCTTTGCAAATTTATTTATATCTGTACAGGTAAATAAATACAGATAGAAGATTTCTTGAATGTTTATAAAGGAATGAAAGGCTTATGGCATTTGGAAGTGTACTTTGCCGTTTCATGCGTATGCATATAATTAATTTTCATGATCTTTTGTAAATGTTAAGTTGACGTACCAAAAATGTCAACAAGTTTACATAGATATTTTTATCTTTAAAATCTTAAATAAAATCGAATTAAATTTATTAAAAACGAAAAACTTTAATCACATTATTTTGCTCTGAAAAACGATACATCTTTCTTCTACAAAAAATATGTTTGCAGTGACTGTCACTGTTCTACAGTAAATAACACACAGTTATAATATCACTATTTTTTCCGAAAATTATTATTATTAATTTGACTTTTCTGAAATGATCTCTCAAAAATAAATCAATCTCCGTATGGTATTCAAAACAAAAAATCGCCATTGCAATTTTCTTCTTAATTTTTTTTTTTACGGATTGGACCGTCTCAATGTATCTATCGTGAATAGCTTTTTCAGGAGTGGAGAGAGGCATGACAACTGCTAAGAGGTGCACTCAACTGGAGTTATATGTTCATAATGATATTAGGGATGTGATGTGGGGCAACAGTTATAGTTGGGTAATGATATTAGTGAATTTTGACTTAAGTCATAAATTTAACAAAAATGCTGTTAGGGACGGAGGTTAACTGTCTTACAATAAACTATATATATATTTACTTTTTCACTTGCGATGACCATACAATATTTGCACCATGCCACTCTTTTGAATACCTGTTTAAAAAAAACAAAACCAGCAATAAACAGTAAAAATTTGTAACTTCTTGGACAGTAGTTGATATATGAAAAAGTTATAAATAACGGAGAGTCTAAATTAAGTTCACTTTTATGTCGTTTCAATGGTAATATTTCCATTTTCCCCAGATTTAAAAAATGTCCAACAGTATGACTATCCACTTGTGTGGTAGAAGAAAGACTTTCAGTAATTTTGTTATCAATTGAAAGTTTGCAAATTTTTCATCATTTGTAGTTCTGTTATTTCAAGTTAAAATTGTGTCATGTAATTTTGAATCATCCTATATAAAGCAAAGAAATTTGAAAACAAAAACATTTTTTGCAAGTTTGTCAGGTTTGTGTAGACAACACAAAAGTGCAAATTACTGCCACTGGAAAAAATGTTATTATTTTTCTGTTGCTTATAAGTCTGGGAATTCGCTCTCTTCTCGTATAAATTCACATCAGGTAATCATACCTTTTCTTCCTTTTTGACTTTTTAACTTCTTGATATACAGGCTGTCTCAAAATTTTACCATTTCGTATTTAGAGTCTTGTTTGTAGATGATCTTTCTAGAAGTAAGAAAAAATTAAGCAATGTTTTAATTAAAAGACACCTGTACAGAAATGACAAATAAAAAGTAGAAGACTAAAAATGACAGCGTTTCCTAAAAATTTAAAAAATTACAGTATACTAATATAAATTAATCTTTTATTAGGATCTTATTAACAGTATGTTTAAAAATGTCATTTTAGACAATTCACTATTATTGTGTCATACGTAACAATGCCGCAATTTAAAGGTATATCCACAATGTCAAAATGTTTTTTTTCTCTGTAAAATTTTTCCTCTTTCTATGACCACCAGTGTACTATTATACGATTTCAAAAAAGGATCAGAATATATCTTGTTCAACTTCAAAAAGGCATTCATGTATAAATGTATAGCAACTGGTGACCAACAAAGGTCATACTATTATAAAATTGCCGCTTGTAAATAACTGTTCAAATTTGGCACCGCTCGCTGGGAGGTCAAAAAATAGTAACCGACGTTAAGAAGTAGCAAAGCCTTACCTATTAGTGACTTTTTAGTGAAAAAGTTAAAACCGCAATTATATTTTTAGCGTTTGCCATAATCTGTTTTTTACATGACAGAAACTACTAAGCGTTAGAAATTTGATATGCCAATTTGTGATTGGTTGTTTTCGAAAAGGAGTATTTAAATATTTAACGCTTAGTTGCTTGTCTCTTATACTATTAATAATATTAACAGTAAAGAGAGTATAATATGATATGAATCTTTAAATCTAAAACAATCTTTTTTAAGAGTCGAGTTTTGGTTTTCGTTCAGATAACCGATATTTTGCTAAAAACAAATTAAATATCGTTGCTGCTTCAACAGTACCTCTGATTTTGTCTGAAACTTACTTAGGATTGTTTCCTATAGGTTTTATCTCTCTGATCGTATGAAATTTTTTTCAAAATACTAAAAATGTAATTCTAATACATGCTTATTAACATACAGGGTGAGTACAAAATGGCAAAAAAGCTGTACAGTACGTTGTATATTTTGTCAAAAGTTTAATAACAATTGAACACTTTTGAAAACTATAAGTTGGACAGTTATTAGGCAATTTTTGAAAATAATTTTGCTATCACATGATCTAGGAAGTACAACAGATTATAAATCAATTCGAAAATTTTTAAAATTTTGAAAAAACAAAAAAGTTGAGATTTCAACTTTACCTCTTTATATCTAGAAGAATTTGCTAATAGTAATAGGTTACTGTTTATTTAGGGCTTTATTAGTGGTCCCCTACAATGTAGTTTACAATTTTTCTGCAATTTTTTGCTCACCTTGTAAATATCTAAGATACCTATATACGGGAGGATAAATTTCCCGCATGAGCATGTTTGTAGTATAAACGAAGGAAATGTTGCGTTAGTGCAAATGCGGGTAATTTCTTTTCAAAAAAAATTTGTAATAACGAATAACAACAAAAAATTTATAAAAAAGTGAAGTAGTATTATATCATGATACTAAGACTAACAAGATATGATCACTTGCCGTACGAATTTTAGACTAGTTTGCGCATGACGTCATCGCGTGACAAAAATGTACTGCGGTATTAGAAAAAACATGCATTTAATAGTATTATTAGAGAATTACTCGGAAAATTACTAAAACTTTTGTTGATTCTAATGTCTCAGATAAATATTATTTAATAATACTTAATAAAAAGACATTTTAGAACCTTATTAGGTTTATTTTTACAGTTCAAAATAGGGCGGCTTATTTAAAAATATTTTTTTTTATTAATTGTTAATTTGTAGGGTGGAATTGTGGGTAGAGTGGTACAAACCACAAAAAATAGATTTGTTTAAGCATAGGCTTTTCCTGCGAGCGGAAACCTGGGATGAAATAATTTTTTGGAGTAAAAGGTTGCAGTTTGAAATCCCTAAAATCAATTTCGAAAGTAAAATCAGTTTTAAAATTAAATTAACACGTATATTAATTAAATATAAATTGATATAATAAGATAATAAAATATGTGATTAAATATAAAAATCTTAAAAGCTAATAAACAAATTAAAACTCACTTGCATGTGTATTTTAAATAATCATAAGTTTACTAAAGCGCCATATAACACTTTTTAAATTTAAAGCGGTTACATAGAAAAAACTGTAAGTTTAGAAGTTGCCAAAAAAACGATTAATCACATCTGCGTTTAAGCTGACAAATATTGAATAATGAAATCAAAAAAAATAATTATACTAAAATATTTCTACCTTAAATTGATTACTAAACTATTTTAACAATTAAAAAAAATACACTTAAGTAAAAGGGAGGATAATGCATTTTAAGTGTATGGCGATCACATAACTTCAATACACAAATTTAAAAAGCAAAAACTCACTATAATATCTTTCAACATTTTCCCAGCAACAAGTAACACAACTTGTTCTTTAAATTAATGATTAATAAATTAGAACATACTTAGGTCAAAATATTAATAAATTAGAACATAAATTAGTTCGAAACTGCTGGCAATGGATAACCTCTTCTTCTAGTAAACGGTAAGACCTGGGCCCACCAGCATACAAAGATATTGCAGAAGTAATATTATGAATAGACCACTGAATTTGTTTCTGAGTTTTTAGCTTACGAAGCTGTCCTACAGTAAATATATTATCAATTTGTTTTTTCTCTTCTTTTTCTTTTTCTAAAAGTTTTTTTAAATGTAAGTTTTCCGGTTGGAGATTTTTCATTTTCTTACACATTTTCGATTTTTCTTGTAAACTAACAAAGTATAAGTATTCAATAAAAAAATATCCCAAATAAAATTAATGAAATAAGTACTTACATGGAATGTATGTTTATAACAAATTCTATCTTTTTTATTCTTTCCTCACGATCTTTCTGGACAGATGTTTGCACTTTTAGTGATTTTTGTAAATTAAGTGAAGGCACGCGTCTCGTTTTAACTTTCACTTATTTTTGGACACAGGCAATAGTTTTTCTTTAACACAAAAATCATCATGAGGAAAATGTTTTAAACATATTCCAGCATTTTTTATATTAAAACCATGCTTTTGAGAGCATTTCTTGCTCCCATAAATTACAAAGTTTGGTATTGGTCAAAAAACTAAAGTATCGACAATCGGACGAACAGTTCTTGCTTTTCTTAGTATTATTGCTGGTACAACCCATCACTGCACAATAAACCATCATTCACAAAATCAAACAAACAATATTCAATTACAAAAACCAGTAAATCACTCAAAACAGAAAGAATTTAGACGCTAATAGCCACACTAATAACGCCACGTTTGTCACCAGATTTCAGATTTGTCACACAATGACGTCAGAGTCGAAAGAGAGAGAGGGAGAAAACCTGCGCGTGATCATATCTTGTTTGTTTTAGTATCATGGTATTACATATTATATAATATACCTTAATGTACAATGTATACATTAATTACAATTTTCATTAAGAAGTTTTTATTAATAGTTAATGAATCATTTTACATTAATAAATTATATTTCTGTTGCTTGTTAACATATGAGGGTTATTAATGCACTTTTAAAGCCATTCAAAGGAGTTGGTTAAACACTCCTATTAACGAGCTGTTAATACCAACCATTCAAACCAAAATTTTGACATTTCTAAACTGTCTTAATAATACAAAATTTATAAAAACGGTATGGTTGAAGATAAATGTTTTATTAAAAGAAACTTGAAATTGCCATAATTTATATTGTGAGTTTATTTTAATAAATACCTGCTTATAGAGAAATGTGAGGTCTAATTAATATTAATGATAACTGAAAAGTTAGTTTGGGTGTTTTGTAGCCAAGTAACAGAAAACAATCTAGATGTGTTACTAGAGATGTGTTAGTAGAGAGAGGCAAGTTGCCATATGATAAGTTTATTGTGATATGAGCAACAGAAAAACATGGTAATCAACGCTTTTGTTAATGTGCGATTAATAATCTCAACTTTTATTAACGCGTTCGCTTTGCTCACGCATTAAAATGTCTCAATTATTAATCGCCTTCATTAACAAACTTGTTGGTTAAATAACTATTAAAATTTTAAATAGAGACTTTTATCTTAAGATTAAAATGGTAGCCGTCAACGAAAAAATTGTAATCAACTCTTGTGTTTTTGGGCGACTAATAACCTCGACAATAAAAGACTATCGACTCGTTATCGCCCGTTTTTGCCTTAAACAATCTCGATTATTCATCGCTTTTATTAATATCTTTATTGTTTATTAAATAATAATTTACCATAATTTATTTTATTTATTAACGAGTTGGAAAATTTTGATTTCAGAAGTCTAATATATAAGCGCCGCGCTTCTCTCTGTATTTATTTTTTGTTGAACGCTGTATATCTATTCATAAAATGTTAAAAACACAAAAACACAGAATATGAGAGCATTTTCTTTACATTTGCCTTTCCTTAGACAAATTTACAATCTAAATACTTGGAACATTTTGTTTATGTTCGTTGAAAATACTTCCTTACCCAACTTCATAAAAATTTGAAGAAAAAAACGGCAGATTCATCTCTCACAACATAATGAAATTACAAAAGCACATTTAACACTTTTCACCAGTCATTCTGCTTTCATACATCAAGACTTGAAGCAGAAATCCATTTCGCCTTAGTTTAGCAAATAAAAATTTCATTTAGCAATCCATTTTTGAATTCAAGCTTTCGCTGATGTTTACCTCGGCTGTAAAGTGTTCGCTGTTTATTCTTGCACCCCCGAGAATCAGTAAAAAAAATCAAATCAAGTTTTGTCAAAATGGTCCAATTAAAATATCGTATCGCGATATCCGTGTGCCGTTAATCGTCCATCCATAAGCGTTGCGCATCCGGTAGCCGATGACGATGTCGACGGAATAAGAGGCTTCAAAGACCCGAAGCTTGCCGTGTTGTTGGACAGACTCCTCATCGGAAACGAGGATAGTCGCGAGAATCGCGCGTGCCTTTGGGGGCGTACCACGAATTGTGTGGACTTAACCGCGCGTCAGTTTCTTTAGTGTCACCCGGTCTTTGAATGCTAAAACACCGACTGAAAGACACGACTTTTTTGAATTTTTGTGATGTGCGCGCGATCATGACATTAAGTGCTTAATGTTGTGTGGGACATCGCGATAACAATGCTAATTTTCAAAAAGGATTTTCGACCACTTGCCACGATTATTTCATTTTAATACAAGTAGGTAATTCTTGCTTTACGAGCCAGTTTATGACATACAAAGCTCGAAGTTTTTAGTACTTATCTGATTATTTTTCCGGTTCCTTTCCGTACTGCACTATCTTGTCAACAATTTTTATTACAAAATAATCCTACAATATTTTGCGAGGCTGTTAACAATTTAATAGATTTTTTTATTGGAGCGATCCACACTCACTCTCATTTAAGTACATCACGTTCTTTACATTTTTCAACAACGCGCTATTTTTCAAAAAAATTCACTTAGTTCCTAATACCCCAATTTATTTTCCTGCGTTGAGAAAAATTTATTGTATTAAAAACTACAATTGTAAAGATTTGTACTACAATTTGTCTCTAAAATCCGACTAGCTATACATTGTATTTAGTATTGCTTAATATTTATTTGTAGTTAAAGTTTTGTATGACCCAGTAAAATTTGCAAAAATTTGCAAACTTCAAAAAATTTTTTGACCAAGCTGAATTTGAATGTTCTATACATATATACCTTTCATCTGAACCGTGAGTTTTTTAAAAGGCTAAAGCGGGTGTTTTCTGATAAATATCTCAAAAATTATCAATTTTTCATTATTGAATAATTTGTAGTTTATAAAATTAAACCCATAAAAGGTTGCTAGACTTTATTTCGTACATTATACCAGTAGGTACATATTTATTTATTGCGTCAATAGAAATATTATATGAAAAAATATGTTCAACTTTATGGCATTTTTAGTTACAGCGGAAACAATCACTAACTTTGTTATTTTAAAAAGTAACTTTTATTTTTTACATTTTAAGACTTGTTTTAAAAAATAACATACTATACTTCTTATTATTGTCTTCATTTCTAACAACATTGAAAATATTATTTTTTCAAAAGAAATTTAACAATATTAACGTCTCATTAAAAATTATTTCTACTGGGTGACTAGTGTTAAGTATACAACATTTTTTTGAAAAAAATTCTATAAAATTCTTATTATGATATATAACAAAAATATCTATAAGTATAATTAAAGAACAACTATTGGACGAAGAGTGGTCACAAACGTTTGGCAAAATTTTTTGTTACAAAATTGTTAGAAAAATGCGGCGTAAGGCAACTTTTTTACTCATATTTTACCTCTTACTAAAAGCAATGTTTGTTTTGTAGCTTCTAAATTTTTATGGAGCTTAGCGCAAAATCTTGTCTCTACAGCTGGCCAGATAGAAACCATGAATGGATCTTCCAGCAGGACTCAGCCCCTTCTCACGGAGCGAACAAAATTCAAATGAGTTGCAAAACTTATTTCCTTTATTTTTTTAATAAAGAATGAACAATTTATGCATTACAACTTACTGCTAAAATTACAGCATCAAGTCAAGTCTAGAAGACACGTGGCTATTATTTAGTCAAACGTTTAAGGGTCTGCACCTGCGGTACCTAGAATTCGACTAAAATGTTAGAAAATGTTAGAAAACTAATAAAAAAAATTGTTTAAAATATCAAGCTGACAAATATTTTTTTGTTGAAAACAGGGCTGTAATAGACAGTTCTGTTACTGAAGATCTGTTATTTATTTACCATAAAAATTTTGTTTTTGCTACTGTAAATTTGACACGTTTTTTTAAGAGCAAACTATTCTGATTTTTGTTTTCAACTTTTATTTTTAATAAAAAAAGTTTTGAAGTTACCTTAAAAAAAGAACAAAATTTAAAGCTTTTTTTTATCAAAAATTGTTAGTAACAAAAAGCAAAATGTTATGCCCTAAGATAGAGTGTCTAATTTACCGTACCAAAAACAGATTTTTTTCGGTAAATAAATAACAGATCAGGGTGTCTATTACTGAAGCCCTGTTTTCAACAAAAATATTATTTGTCAACTTGATATTTTCAGCATTTTTTTAAATAGTTTTTTAACACTTTATCAACACTACTAGATTAATCTTTTCCATTATTTAAAAAAAAATATCTTGATCAATTTTTAGCCGAATTATAAGTACTGCAGACCCCTTAATAAGATTTTACATTCTTCAAAAAGTTATTTCATTGTTCTTTATTGATTTTTTATGTTTCAACTGTTAATAAAAATTTTATTCAAAAAAATGTTATACACACTGAAAACTGTAAAAAATTATTAAGAATAAAATGTTATTGAGCATTTATTGCGGATTGTGTAATTTTACTTAAAAAATTGCTATTAAAATTTTTAAATTAAAACCTTTCCAAAGTTTTAAACAAATTTTGACTAAACTAGATTTTTATGTAAATCTTTAATTAAACGCCATAAATGTATTTAAAATCCACGGTTCTTGTTATAAACATTATTATTTTGCTTCGATTAATAATGTATCACAAATAAGGTGATTTCTTTCAAATTAGTTAACGCCTGAGTTTATTAGGATAAAATGGGTGAGTAATTAACACATTCTAGACCGAAGTGAAGATCTTTGGCATAAAAATGAAGCTGTTTTTTGGAAAAAAATTGCTCTAAAAATACCAACCGCCGAGCTGATGAAATAAACATTTATAAAAAATTATAAATGTTTATAATTATTAACTACAATTATTTAGTAAGTCATACTATGATTAGATGCAGTAATTCATATTTGTCTTGTAAGTAACAATATACATATTTGTAGATAAAATTAATATAGTAGTTTTGCTATTTGGTTTTGAAACAAACTACGATATTATTTCGTCATTGTGACACAAGTTTTTTTAATTATTTATTTCTTTTGGGTAGCAAATGATTTTTTTGGAACTCTGCTATAATAACAATAACAGTAAATCGGCCAACAAATGTGTCCCTTAAGATGTTCAACCAATTCGGGATAATAAAATCAGGAACGCTTCGAAAGCATTTTCAAATTAATGCCGACAAACTCATTTTCTTAAAAATAAAAGAAAAAATTATAGAAACACAAAGAATTTGTTTTTCGCTTTATATCCATTGTGACAGATTTAAATCCCATCAAACTTCAGATTTCATCTTATTACATTATACAATTTTAACTAGTTTAAGTCTGACATCTGCTTTGGAGGATTATGTATATATTCTTGCCGTCAGTAAGGATTATCCTTGTCCAATAACAACATACTCAAGTTATTTAATACTCATATTTTTATTTTAGAAATATCTAGAGCAAGTTTTAGAAAAATAACATTCTTGAAATTCTGTCCAGTTATTTTAAATTTTGTAGCTATCATTGTTAAATCTCTTGAAAATTATCGCCTACATGTATGAGGAATTTTCGTTTTAACAGAAGTGTAATTAAAATTAATAACTATGTTAATGCGTCGCTTGCCTTAATGCATTTTTGTCGTGTGTATTTTAAATGTTGCAACAAATAATTTTATGCAACTGATTTCATTTAGTTACATAATTATTCTTTCAAAATTAAATTAAACAAAGATTGTTGATGAATGGGTTTATCGGCGCCTGAAAATTGTTCAGTAAATGAGTTTCGTATAATTTTGTCTAATTACAATTTTTAATAAATTTGTTAGGTAAATATATGGGCGTTGAGCTGCTTTTAGTTAAGCAACACTGATCATATCGGAATTCTTCACAAGTGTTATCTCGACCGAAAATCTAACATATTTAAAATCAGTTTGGACGTGTAAAACATGAACGCTGTATCACATTTCACAGCAGATAAAATTTGAAAGTTTATGATTGTTTTTGTTAAAGGGCAGTGAATAAAGATTAGTGTAGAGAATTTAATGTTTTTTAGTTTCAAATTTTCTAATTGTTGTGCGTGTTGCGACGACACTCTAATACGTTAAAGTTTCCATTTATTCTCTGTAAAGTAAATTCTTCTCATCATCAAACTAAGAGTTTCTTAATGTTTTGATAGTTTAACAATGACATCTATAGGTGTATTAAGTAGATTAAAATCATTAAATTTTTTAAGTAAAGTTTTGATAAAACCAGATTAACTTAAGGTTATAGATTTATCACAACTGATAAATTCAATATCTAAAGAATAACTTAAATAGTTAATAAGTGTCTGAAATCTTTCGTTTAAAAAATTTGTTTTACTTAATTTTTGATAATATTTAAATTATAAGAAGCTACAATTATGTTGTACAACATAAATCGCTACAGCTAACGGTCAATTTAGTATCTACCTTTTTTATTTTGTATATAAACAATGATATGCGTTTGTAAAAATTGCTCCTAAAGTTCTATCAAGCTTTGAATATCAACTTCTACCAGCTTATCGTAATTCAAATATTTGTTTTTAACTGAAACTATCAAAGTTTTTAACTTATTAACACTTTTCAAGCATTAGAGACGGTATTATATTTTTAGTTTTTTAAAGAACATTTAAAATTTTCTCTAAATACTTTGATGATTTCATACAAACTTCTTTTTTAAACTAAACTTAATTTAATTTAATAATTTCCACTATTTGTGTATTTCTTTCTCAAAATAATTCTGCTTCCTACAATTTTTTATATCAACAAAACTAGTCAGCTAAAAAACGAAACTAAGATTTAATTTTTATATTCTGCGGATGACCAAGCAATTTTTAAGTATTACTTTTGTTAATTTATTTAAGTTTTCATAGTTTCAAACCATTTTTGTACTTCTGAGGACCCTAACGCCTGATGTATAAAAAATTTTGCCAAAAAAGTTTTTGGTAAGTTTCTTTATTTCTTATATTTTCAGGTCTACCTTTTAATCTAGTACGAATTATTCTGGGGGTATCATATGTTCTAGATAATTTACCATTATTTTCAATATTATCCATTCATTTTTTTTAATGCTTTTACTTTTTTCAATATCGTTTTTTATTTCAGAGATATTAGTACTGGTATTAGATAATGGTTTTATATCAATTTTCACGTCACCCGAAATATTTTCAGATTTTTACTTTATTCAAGATTGTTATTTCTTGTTTTTAATAACTCCGTAATTTTTTGCTTCGATTATCTTAAGAAAACTTTTTTACTAGAGATTCAAAATTTTTAAAAATTTTGATTTAAACAAAATGCATTGTATCCAAATTCTCGGTAGTAACTGATATCACTGATTTTATTCTTTAATTATTTGTATAATTTGTTGTGTTAACAGCTTCAGTTCAAGAAGACTCGACTGAAACAATATACACTATATTTATACATGATCACTACTTGAAATCAAGACACTCTCCTCAACGGTTACATGAAAACAACATTTTTTTGGTTTTTAACTCGATTTTCACTGATGATGAGGCAACAATCCCAAAACCGGTTTGCAGTTTCTTGGTTGCTGTGTCTGCTTAGTGTGTCTATTTTTTATATTTTAAACGCAAAATATTTTTATGTTTACCAAATCTTTCAATCTTAAACTTTTCATTTACAAGACTTAATTTCTATTTTCCGACTTTAAAACCTACAAAATCACCAACTTCATGCTACCAATGAGAATAAGTTGCACTTCTATCCAAATTCCAAACAATATTTACTTATAACCATCAGTTCTATATCAGTTTCTTTACATCTATCGCATCTAAATTTGAGAACTTTTTTGCATTTTATCATTTACCTATTTTATTTTTATGCTATCAGTAAATTTTTTTTGTTTACAAAGCATTTTGGTTCTAGAATTGCCATTTTTGTTATATTTTTTAGCAGCAAGTTTTTTAAAAACGTTTACTTTAAGGACTGCAGGTGCTGGCAATAAATTGACTACAATTTCAAAAAAATTATTACGTTGTATATTTCTTAGTTCTTCAATTCTATGTAAGTATATCTACGTAGTTTTTGCCCATCATAAACTTTATTGTCATGAAAGTCAAACCACATGGTTTTATGCCCGAGGCGTAAAATGCTTTTAAAGGTGATATTTCCCAAAAAGATGATGCTTTTCACTATTACATTTAACTAAACATCTCCACAATTTGTAAGAAATAAAGAACTTAAGGGAAATACGTTTACGCTTTATTTGTGAATCTTGAAATTTCTTAAGTTCGTTACTTCTTTCAAACTGTAGGAATGTATACGGTGAAAAGCATCATTTTTTGGGGAAATATTAACCTTTACATCTTAAGACTTGGACCATCTGGTGTTAAAGAGATCTACCGATTGTTAATGTGTGTGATTAAAACCTAATTGCCTTCAATTACAATAAAGTTTATGGTGGGCAAAAACTACGTAGATATACTGTAACATAGAACACAGTTTTGTTAACAAGGTAGCTTTCCTAGGAGGATCTTTAGACCGCTATATTTCTTCTATTTGTTAAATTTATTACAAATATTGTTTAGACCTAGTTATACAATAGACAGTTATTTTTAGCTGCTGGTTATTTTCTGTAGTTGCTATTCTCTTAACAATTGCAACTAGTACTAATAACGTTTGGTTAAAGTTAACTGTTATTTATTATAAGTGGGCACTGTTATAACTATTTTTTATGTAACTTACTTTAAATATTAATGGTTATTATTGATTAGGTAAAATTAGCAATGCAAAATCTTGAGTGATGACGGCAATGCATTCGTATGTGGCTACTAAAGTATATTAATACTTAATTAATTCAATGCATTCTAGAGTCGCTTTGGATGTTTGGGCCTAGATATAACCTACCAGTGCTAGTGAACAGTGGCGCACTCAGGGGGAGGGCCACGGGGCCTCGGCCCACCCCAAACCTGAATTTTATTTGCCAAAATTAATCAAATGAAGCAAATTACATAAATTAATTACTTTTTATATTTATCACAACATAAACGCTAGTCTTATGTAAATAAATTTTGAATGTCTTGTTGTTTTTAATGTATAATTACTATCATTTTACTTTCATTTTATCCTTTGGCCTCCTCCAGACTCATGCTTCTGGGTGCACCACTGCACAAAAATTGTGTAGATTCTAAACACTTTTAACGATGATAAGATTCAGTTACAAAATTTTTGAAGCAACTGACTACCTATACTTTATAAATAACAGACTAAACAATAAACTGACTTTAAAACAATTTTGGTACCATGCCCAACATTTTTGGACACTATTTATAAGGTAAATATTACAAATGTAATTCTGAACCCTAAATTAAAGATTTCCGGCCTTGAGAAAGAGCCAAAAAAGGCTCGAAACGTCGGCTATATGACAAGTCTTTTATTTCTCCAGTCCACTTTTCCGTGAATTTTAATAAATGTGAATAATGGGCGTAAGACAGAACACAAATTATAAACAACATTTTTGTGACACAACTGTTTATTTACTTTGAATATTGATAATTAGTAAGTGCTTTAAATTTATAACACAATATTGGTAATCAGAAATTTTGAATGATGACGTAAATTTATTTGTATTTGGCCGTGGATATGCAAAGATCGTGAATCGCAAGTTTTATATTAACAAACATAATCTCTGTATTTTTAAAATGAAACCGGCAAATCCATTTTCGATTTTACACACTTATAAAATGTGTAGCGATTGAGTCGAAGTTTTCCCATGTTAAATGTTTGAACTACTTTCGATAAAATTTTTATTGATGGTAATTTTATACAAAGTGTTTCGACCCAACTACTCGTTTTCAGAGGGCGAAATAATTTTAAATATTAATGACTCAAAGTTAGATAAATTTTAATATTTTTGAGGGATTTCATTTCTTGTTCACATAACTTTATTAATTGGGGATCCCTGGGATCCTCTTATAAGGGTCTAATTTCTCATTGAATTATACTTCAATATTAAACAAGTGGATCCGGCAAAGTTTCGGTTATTCCATTTATACTAAGCTAATTTAGCCTTGTACTCAGACACGCAAATATTTTTTTGAGAATCATAATTACCCAAAGAAGTGAATAACACGATCAGGGTTTTTTACTAGTATAATTAAATTAATAATATGAGGAGCAAAACAGAAACTAGACATCAGTAATGTGAAATTTATAAATTACAAAAAATATTAAGCAAATACCTGTGCTTTGTGAAAAATTTATTAAAAGTTTTTCAGCATTGAATTTATATAAATTCCGTTTATTTTGCAACAGTCGGTCTTCGCGAATCTACCCACTCGCAATGATGTTTTATTCATCTGTTTAATTTTGGATGCCTGGCAGATGTTGAAGACAGAGTCAATTAAATATGTCATTACCGATGCGTCTGTAACATAATAACAAAGTGTATTGCTTGAAAAATTGATGAACAAAATCCGGTTTCTATAAATACTACCAGAACATTGCTACACTCACCTGTTAGCCAGGTAAAATTAGATTTAAACTACGAAAAAAATGCCACCAAGCTAAATTTTGTTCTTTAGGAAACCTTTATTTGGATATCCTAAACATATCTTCAAAAGTACCCTTGATTTCAACCATAAATTTTAGTTTTTTAAGGGACGTTTTTTATTTTTAAAACTTAGTTTTAAATTTAAAATCTTTTTTTTTAAATAGTAATTTTTATAATTATACACAAAAAAGAACTCTAGATTTTTTTTGAGAAATGTCAAAAGAAAATCAAAATAATACGTGTTATAGGCAAACTTTTTAAGATTCTACTTGTTTTATTTTTATTTATCATAACGAAAGTCCGAAGAAGGCAATAGCCGAAACCGGTAACTTGATGAAATAAACAAATAAACTTGGAAAGCATTTTCTTTTTTAAAAAAAATCTTACAAACAAAAGATTCCTAGAGGAATAAACCAAACAAATCTATAGATTTTGTTTCACAAACATGTAGAAAACCTTAAAGTATTTTGTTGTTAAGATCTATTACTATTGGCGTGTAATATTTTCAACATTGTGGCACTTCTAGCTATATCAAAAACGATTAATAATTCTCAAAACAAAATGTAGTGATCTTTTTTGTGTATAATTTTTTAAATCACAATTTTTTTATCTTTTACTTTTACGCATTTTTTGTTCAATTTTACTATAATTATTGCGAGAATTATTTTTAATTTTGCGTCTCTATTTTTAAAAATACCATGTTTGCGTTAAATTAACTCTGTGACACTTGTATTTTTATTCTAATCTAAAATTAGACTAAATGCCACAAGTATTGTACTTTTATAAGCCAAAACTGTTATTTTCTAATAATATATTCGTTGCGCAAATTGTTGCCTCGGGGTGGTAAATTGCGACGCGAGCTATTGATATAAATTCTATTCTAAGAGTAAATAGTTTTTGTATATTCATTAATTCTGTAGCGAACACTAGGTGATCTTCACTCGTTAACTAATTGAATAAATATTCAGAGCCTTGAAGATCACAATTTATGTTTTCGGAGTTTGAATTTATACCAAGCAATTAAATGAAAAAAAATTCAACGCATTATGTGGGTTTCTACAAAAAATATTTAATTTCATTGAAGGATATTTAATTGACTCCGAAACAGTATAAGCGGTAATTTGTTGGGAGTTGGTTTAAACGATTAAACATTCTTTTCGCTACCCATGTCACAAGGTTTCAGCTTTTTTTCAATATAAATCGGGAATTATTGAGAACGTTTCTGCCTGATTCATGTTGATGAGAAATTAAAACGAATTCTAAATAAATTTAGGACGGATTCGAGTCATAAAAATTGTCAACTCTTGCATTAGTGTGGTTTTATCGAGGAAACAAACTGTCTAGCCACTTAAATTATAGTTTCAAAATTCAAAACTAATTTCAAAGCTAATTTTAATTATGGATGAAAAACATTATTTTTATTTGACATCAAACCAATTGTGGGAATAGAAAAAGTTCAGTAATTTACTCGTTATAAGCATTTTTATGTATTTTACACTTACAGCTTTTATCAAGGACTCACGAAATCATGATTATTGATAGATGAAAAAACTAAGTTCAAATTGTAGAGGGAAGAATAAGAGGAGTTGGCATGGCCTATACCGACAATGTTAGGTTCTTGGTCGAGGTACAAACATCTTTTATGGTTTTACTCTATTGTCAAGACCACCGTTTGCAAATTTATAGTGAGGGAAAAGCTATTCTGAGTACTGTGAAACCACCATAAATTGCTTTTGCTTTTCTTTTATCTTTTTTTTTAACTTTTGGTAGTCGAAGTTGGATATTTAATAAAATGAAAATTAATGATTTGTGTTAGTTAAAAAATTGGAGCCAATTTTAAGAGTACAGTCATCTCAAATATCGTCATATCAATCCATCTTTTCAGCATTTCCACTTTTGACTCTTTCATTAATTTTTACGGTACTATAATTTTTAAACTTATTGTAACGTTTACAGATCTGAAAACACAATTTATCTTTTTTGTGATATTTTTCGTTTTGCGTGGCAAATAAATGCTTAATTCGACTATCCTATCAATTATCTTGTGTTTTCTGCGAATAAGAAATTAGAAAAAGGCTGGAAAAGTTTATGGTAATATGGCTATAAATCTTTCGTTTTGTTAAATAAATCAAGAAATCAACATTTTTATTGACTAGTGTCACCACTTTGTAAACAATCTATTGAAACAGGAAAAGAGTGTAAGTATGTAGCTAAGGGTTGCAGAGATCGTTATCAATCTAGTAGTGTGTTGTTAGAGTCTAGACTGCATAATATAACGAGCGTTGAATAAAATTAGATGTAATTCGCAATCTTAATAAGTTCAGCAATTTTCCAGACGTAGCAACTAGTTTTTTTTGATATGCAGATTCAATTTAACTAAATTCCAGCGAGATCTATTTAAAGATCCGAAAATATCCCAATTGTGAATTTTAATTGGCCATTCTTTACCTGAATAAGTTCCATTTCAATTAACTGTAAGTTTTTCAGTTATAAAGGTTATTGACTGCATTGTTAATAAAACCTAATTAATTTCCTTCGAGTTGAAAAAATGGGATTAGTTCTAATTTCCAATTCATTTAACTTTCTTATAATCTGCAAATATTCACTTAATGAAGGAAGGGAGAAGGTTTTTATGCTCTATTCAAGCTGGAAATTGTTATCTTTGGTAATTTTCTTGGTTTTGCTACGGCCATTCAATCCCATATCAAGGATCGATATGGTGGCTATTACACCAAAACCAAAAAGCTTCAGGAATTTAAGTCAATAACACGGTTTTAGTTTTTTTACGTGTGGCAGTCTGCTTTCGGAGATGAGAGTATATTATTAGCATTTTCAATATAACGACTAATGAAGGACTAAATATAAATAATTTGTAATGTCCAAGACGCGCTCTACTAACCCCAAATATTTTTATCTTCCTAATTGTTAACCGAACTCTATAATCAATTTTTTCAACTTTGTAGAAAATACTATTTACACATGGATTTTAATAATAGATCTGAAGGCTCATATCGATAATAAACCAATCATTGCGAGCTTGGAAGTTGATATTATAAATTTACCACATGTAATTATCCTCATCTCTCAATACCTCTTGGAGATTTATGATGATTGATTTACTCGAACAGTTGACCACGTCGTTGTCTATTTTTTCAAGCTTAGTTGTTTGTGATTTATTACGTTTTGCAACACAATAAACTTTATTGCAGGTCGCTCTAAATAAAACTCTTAATAATAAGAAATAAATATCCTTTGGTTGGCTTTTATTAAACTTATCTCCCTCGAGCATCTCTCAAAACGTGAGCGACTATCATACGCCTAATTATACGTTTAATTGCATCAGAATTATGCAATTTTGTATTAGCATCGCTGTAAATCTTGCTGCAAATAATTACAAAATGGATAAAATCATGGGAAATTTATTACAACCATACTCGACACTTTTCTTACTATATTATTACACAGTCATAGAGCATAAATTATTTTTCGAATCTATTGTTAGGCCCGCACCTTTGATGTAGTTATTAGTAATCAATTCCTTTCTGAATTTTTAATATTCAAGGAGCGTTGTTGCATTCAGTTAAATCTTGACTTTTGGTAAAAGGTCGGTCATTGCATGTTATTTATACAAAAATGCACTCAAAATGCTGAATTTTAATGACCTAATTTTGATGTTTATGTAGTCGTAAAAAATAGCGATGTTGGGAGGTTAGGATGTCACCAGATAAAATTTGAGGCAGTTTATATGAAAATTTACTAAATGCTGCCGGAATACTTAAATACTTCGATCCCAGTCTTAAGTTTCTTTTTTCTAATTAATATTATTTAAATATTAATGAATATTGAATGCAACATTATGAAAATTACAAAAAATTATGTGATAGCTTCAACTCAGTCATGAAAATATTTTCATTGTAGACTCTTTCAGCAACGCAAATATTTTAGCAGCATAAAAATAATGAATTGCGACAAGGCAGTGTATGTCAATTAACAGAAAAAATATTGGCTAAGGAGTGCTGAAACATACAAGAGAAATTTCCATGTTTTATTTTCTACGACAATAAAATTGGAAAAATGAGATAAAAAGAAAAGTGAATCAGGAATTAAAAAAATAAAAAAGAAGAAAGGCAGGAAAGAGAAGCCTTATACAGAAGATAGCTACAGAATCCTTTCTAAAATAAAGCCGGACTGGAAAAAAAGGACGACAGTTTTTGGGAATACGGAAAAGGTTTTAGTGTTGTTGGAAATGTGAAGAAGAAAAAGAGAGAAAGAGATTACAAAAAATACTAGAGGAAAAATTTAAGTGGAATATTCAGAACACGCTAAAAGAGAAAAAGGAGGTATTTTGACCGGTGTTAAAAAAAACTAAAAAAAAAAAGTGACATATAAGATTAGAGTATTAGGAAGTGAAAATTTAAAGTAGTAAATAAATAAAAAAAAACAAAGAAAATACTAAAAGAAAAAATAATTTTAGGAGGAGCGAGCACAGAAGAGGTGGTAAAAGAAAAAATGATTTAACAATAAGCAAGAAAAGCACAACGTTAACCGAGATGATTAAAAAATAGGGATTGGGAGAAACCTTAAATGGGAATAAAGAACTCTTTGGGTTTCACTGTAATGGTACCAAAGTAATAGCTCAAGAGATAGGAGGTCATTTAGAGGAAAAGTTTAATAAAAGCTGAAATTTGGCAGCTAAGTACTTCTATTTTTCTTAATTATGAAATCATTGACTTACCAGCTAGATGGTGGTAAGTTTGTGACTTTTTCAAAAAAATTTCAAATTGTGGTTTGACAACAAAAATACAAGAAAATGATTGAAATTTAAGTGTGGCGAAAGAATTAGAAGAAAATGTTTAAAGTATGTACAGAAAAAAGAAAAACTTTAGAGCACTTCTTATCAAAATGCGGAGAGCTAAAAGTTAATGATTTTGATATAAAAAAAAATATTGAGGGAAAATTTCGTAAGAAAGTAGGGAATGGAAAAGGTTATGAATGCTAGGATAGTTGCAAAGAGTTGTAAATTGGGAAGAAACGATAAGAATAGTAGACAGAACATAGTTAAATAACATTGTATTTAAAATATAATATAAAATTTAATTTGAAAGATCTCTAAAATCAAAAAGGCAAATAAATACATTTTACACTATTTTCCTAAACAATTTGGCAAATAAATCTCATTTGGTTTCTAAGATCAATCAGTTCCTGATGCAAAGCAGTTTCCTCAATTTGATTTATAACGAAACATTAATTTTATATATATTGGCAAAGATTTCGTTCGTAAATACGACAGTTTTATAAATTGTTTATGATGTTGTACAATATCGAAAATAAATAATTTTGCTTGAATTGTCTTGGGCTATAGACATTAAAAGGTTTTATTAGATTCTTTTAAGCCATTTTTATGAATGACTGGTAGAAACAAGAGTTGAAAATATATTATCCATTGTATTCAAAAACAGCTTCCATTAATTTCATTAGAACAGTCTGGAGAGATTCGGTAGGTGGTAAATAATTAATTACGCTTCTGACCATTCGGTGGCTATAAACTCATTTTTCAATGTTGATTTATGTTTATTATTTGATCCAAATGATGCAGCAATTTGCATTTTCCCCTAATATTTATTTTAAATTGGAAAAATAATTTTAGAACGTATCTAGTAACAAAGGAAATTTTCTATATATAGCAATTTGATCTAAATTTAGACATGGAAATATCGCGGAGGGTTTGTATATAAATTATGTTATTCAATAAAAATTTCAAGCTGATATACGAACTACGATATAGAATTTTCAACTCGGGACAGGAAGTGATTAAATATCCAAGTTTCGTCTTACGTTAGTTTAAAACTGTGTCGTTCAAGTTTTCTCTTGTATTTCCATTAAAAAAACGACAAGAAATTGAAATATGAGTAGAGACATCGTTTTCGTACTATCCAAATTGTTATTGTTTTAGTTGGCTAATAGCTTTCAGAAAAATTAATTTTGCTTGTCTTATCTCTCTCCATCATCACTTTACAAACTTCCTTCCTAGGATCATTAATTTTCTTAGACTTGAGACTGCTTTTTAAATTAGTTACTAATAAAAATCAGGGATTTTTAATAGCTGTATTATGATTAGCAACCAAAATTATTTTTAATTAAGATTATAAAATTCTAACTGTAACAATTTTATTGCAACAAGTATTACAACAAAACGATTTTCCTAGACTCTCTCGTTATAAAGTCGAGCTCCTTGCCCAATCAAATGTAAAATGCAAATTAGTTCGCTTTTTAACGATTGGTTTTCTACCTTTTTGCTTTTAATGATATCCTTGTTGTGCTACATCAAGTGTTAACTTACTCTTGTTACAATACAAATAATTTGAGCACCAGTGTCATAACTAATTAAACAACTAATTGGAAATAAAATAATTTAAATGCAGAAACTTAATTAAAAATTTTCGGAAAATAAATATAAAACGACTTTTGACCCTTCAACAAAAGACAGATGTTTATTAAAAAATATTCTTAATTAGGTTTCCACTCTATAATTTTAATATCTCCTAAATTTTCACTTTTATTCCGAAATAACATCAAACGAAAGGAATTGAATTTTCTGAAACAATTAATGTCAAATTTGACGCATTGAAAGCCAAGTCTTGTAAAATGATTACTCTCGATATAATTTTCTTTGGTGAATAATTATTGGTTCTTGCTTTGTTGCTGAAATTAATGAAGTTATTTCCTTTTTTCTCCGATCAAATTATCTTTATTGCTTTACAACGTCTAATTTTCGGACGTTGCCTCAGCGTTCTCTTTCTTTTTCAGTATCAAAAGTTCAAATTCAAAGCAACTTGTAGTGAAAAAAAGTCGTAGATGTTAGTAAGCGACATTAATTGGACTACTAAAGGCAACAACAATGTATTTTTTGGACCTGTTTATCGTCCAGATCACGTTTGTTTCAGCCGAAATTTTGTTTCTGAAAGTTTAAATGTAATTTACTGCTTGTGGAAACAATAGCCTGTTAATGCTATTTTCGGAAATGTCACTCTGTTATCTTTCAATTTAGTGCGAACAATTTCGCTGTCAATTCACGCGACCAAAAAAAAATTTAAGCTGTTATGAATGAATCATAAATTTAATTTATTGACGCCGACCATATTTCATTGCCATTATGATGACATCAAAAATGCAAGCGTATAAAATAAGACTAGAGTTTTTTATTTTTGAAAAAATACCATTTTGCATGTTATTACCTTTGACAGGTTTGTTGGATCAGGCATTTTGCGTCACTCCACTAGATAAAGTAGAATCTTCTCTCTTTGAAAACATATTTAAAATCACTTAGGGGATGTCGAAATGTCTATCAAATTTGCTGTTAAATTTTTTGCTGCCAGGGGCGAGTAAATATTTAGATATTCTGGCGAAAACTGACTGCAAATTGGTTTATTTTTTGACGAGACTTAAATAGACTTTAATTCAATAAAATAATAAATTTAGCAGTCAATGAAAATGAGGACTGACAATTCTTTGATTGCAGTTTAGGTGTGAAAAGTTAAGTAGGTGAACTGCACATTTACACTTTGAGTTTTATTGCTGAGTGATTACATCTTTAAACAGAAAGTTTATTTTTGATTCCATCGCTGGAATTGCGAATTACACGTTAATTTATTGTTTTTTTTGTTTGCAATTTTCGTATTCAGTGTAGCATTGGCGAATTAGGGATGAATCCGAATAAAGGATGATGGCTTTCCACATCAAAAACTGAACGAATTTGCAATATTGGCGCTTTACAACTAAAATCACAAAAATAATAAATATGAATAAAGGTTGTTCTTTCGAATTTTGTGGCGCAGTTAATGAAACAAAAATTATATAGTCTTTAAATTTCGCTAACGGAGAAATGGACTAGGTAATTCAGGAATAAATACTATAATTTTCTAATTTGTCGACGTATCGAGACTTTTGTTTTTTTTTTAATACATAAGAGATTGTCACAGTTTTCGTTGTTAAGTTGATGGTGGCTACAAAAAAAGTCTCAAAACGTCGGCAAATTAGAAAATTGCAGTTTTGTTCTCGAATTCGTCAACTTTCTTATTACTGTATGAAACCTAAAAATTATATAGATGACAACTTTTAATTTTTATTTTCTTTAACTACTTCTAGTAAACTTTATTGACTGTTAGATTATGTCATTTTTTTTTATATTTTTTTCGTCGTTTTTTCGATTGGCTTTCTCTTTTCTGCGTCGTTTGTTTTCTCTTTTTATTTTAATCTACGCCTTTTTGGGGTTTTGTTTTCTTTACGTTTTTTTTGTTCTTCTTTAACTGAATGATGCCGCTATTTTTCTTGCAACATTTTTCTTTTTTACGACATATTTCTAGGTTTTTTCGTCGTTTTTGTTCTTCTCTTCATGTTTTGCTATTCTCTTGCTATCGCTTTTGATTTTCTTGTTTTTCCTTTTTATCAGAAAGTTTCAGTTAATTGCTGTATTCTGTCATACAGCTCTTGTTTATACGTTTGTTTATATACAGCGTTTTTAAGGCGGTAGTGTACTTCGAGGTTTGAAGCCGATTCGCATCTGGAATTATTGAAATCTTTTTGTGGTATGGGTTTGACTTGTGAGACCGAAAGAAAAGGACAAATTACGGATAGAAATAAGGGTGTCCGTCAAAATTCGGTAAACCTCGTAAAATCACAACCATATCATGCTCCGACATGACAGTGCGACACAGAAACATAGTACGATAGTGGGAATAATAAATAATTGTCACCCTCATAAAATTTCTTCGGTTACACTTAAAATATATTCAGGGCCGGTTTACAGAAAGTGACATTAACTTTAACTGCGTTTAAATAGTTAATTCGCGATTAATATATTTAATTGCGATTAACTTTTAATTCGCGATAAAATTGACAGTTCTGACATTTGATTGGTCAAAATTTTCACGATAAAAAAGTCAAAATATAACAAATAATGTAATAAATTATTACAATAATGTTTTAGTTTTTGCCCAAAAATGAACAAGAAGTTTAGTGAAAATTTTAATTAATAAAATATATTATAACTTTTTTATTTTATATTGTTGTTTCTTTATTTTGTAATCGTTTACAAACTTTATCATTTAGAAATACATTAAATCAAACGTACAAAAATAAGTGGATACATAACAAAATTTAAAGTAGATATAGCTGAAAATTCCTTTTCACAAATAAGTTCTAACAAATGCGGTAAGTACGTGTAATAAAGCCTAAAGCGCTTGATAAAGTCTGATGAGGTACCTGGTATCATTGTTCTGTGATTAAATCTGAAACAATCTGCCTACTATTTAAAAGTATAAAAGTCATGGCGATACAAATCTGCTATATTATTTGCGAAGAGGCATTTCTCTTTGATATCTCGAATCAATAATTTCTGGTAATAACTTTTCTATGTAAAATTTGGTTAATTTAGATTCCATTTTAGTTTGCCAAAAAAGCTGATCTCTTGGTATTATTTCCCAAGCCATTCCTTTTGGAGTCCAAATCACCAAAATACAAAATTTCCGCTGTGTGACTTCTAATTGCTCTTGTATCTGATAATAGTAGTCGCTGTTTCTCTTTAGTAAAATTTTGTTATTTTCCGTAAGTGTGCAATATTTTAAAATATTTTTTTCTATTGCATCTATAGGTGTCAAGTTTTTGGTATAAGGCGCATACGAACTTTTTATCTCAATTATACCGCTAGCTCCTTCAATCAACGCATCAGGAGATGCTCCTATGTCTAGAAATAAATTATGAATAAAAAGACCACTTTCTGTAAGAAAGCATCAAGACTGATGCAATTTCTTCTAAAGCGGTTTCTTCCATTTTTTTACCCCACTCCGTAGCAGCACAACCTCTAAATGGCTTGTATAACAAAGTCATAATTAAATTTTTGCAATTTGTTTTTGGACGCATTTTACATACTCGTCCAAAGTTAGATGCAGTAATTCGTTTTAATCGTTCTACCTGCCACAACAAATTATTACTTTGGTCAATTGTTTGCTGTTCTACATCTTTTATACTTCGTAGTTCTTCTAAAAATAGGCGAGCTTTTTCATTATATTGTTCGTTGTCCATATCTGGTTCGAATAACAGCCTTCCGTAGTCCATGTCATTTTCTGATTTTTTGTTAATTGGTTTTCTTTTTAAGAAAGAATTTGTTGCCATAAAAAAGGGTACACTTTTCTTGGAAGTTGATTTTTATTAAGAATTGGTAAATTAATTGACTTTTACTCTTCTAATAATTTTTTATGTGTTAATGTATGATATGTAAAATTATTTCTTATAACTCCAATAATTAAAATATAATAAGTCCATATGTTAACAAACATTACAAAAATGTAATTTATATGCGTTTATACAAATTAATCTTTAGAAACTTGTTCGTAAAGGCTGAGGTACACGTACATACAATGTCTAGCCAAAAAATATTAATGTACATTTTTCTATGTCTTATCTCTTTAGATAGATTAATTTTGTTCTGTCCCAAATTTAAAATTGCTTTCTTATTAGACATACATCTGGGCTGTTCGAAGGCCGAGGGTTTGCGGTTCCTCCCTTCCGGTCATTACTCTATCCTTGTCTGACTCTTCTAACATAACAGGAATGATTTTAGTGGCAAGTCAGTTTGTAATATGTTCGTATTTTCGATATTATTTGTTTATATTAATTTTTTTTTTATAGCTTTTAACAAATTTTCAATAAAAATATGTCAATTATGCTCGGACCGTTGAGTTTCTTTTGTTAAACCGTTTTATAAATGTAGTAGAGCAAACCAAAGTTGTCTATTTTTACCCGATATTTACGAATTTTTTTCTTAATTTCTATTAAAAATATTGGAAAACACGAAACGGACGCATTATCACCAATGAATTATCTACTAAATCCCAAAAATTTAATCTTTTTTGATTATAAATAAAAGAATGAGAGCGATAATTGGAACACGTTGCAAAGCACATTTTAAGGAAGGTACACTGCCGCCTTAAGTAAAAAACGCTCTGAATTGCTATGGAATTTTGATAAAACAAGACGGTATTAAAAAGGTAGGTCGTAACTCGATTGTTATAACTAAACATTATCTTCAAATTTTATCGATGCTGTGACAAATAAAAGTTCAGTGATTTCCAAGATTCTGTTTGGTTTACTGTTTCTTATAATTACAAATCAGTTGTTCTCATGGCTACATATTTTTCATATCGCTGAAATAGTTCGGTTAGGCGTTAGAGTTATTGACCCCTAAAGTTTGACAATTCTGTCACTGACTGTTGCAGCAGCCAATCGCAGCTTATATTTCCAAAGCACTCTTGAACGTTTTTTTACTTGAACACTTGATATTTATGAGATTCTTTTTATGGTTAAATTAATTTATTTACACACAACAATAACAACACACAGGTAACTATGACTTGTTACTTTATCTGGGATTTTTTCTTTTGTTATCGCTGTCTGTTTACTAAATGACTGGACTGGATCTGTTTGTATTAATTTCTTTAAAACTGTAAATAGAATTTTTTGTATGTTTTTTTGGGAAACCTATAGTAACACGAAATGTTAACGATATGTTTGCATCTTCTTCCAAAATTCAAGTTTGAACTTTTATCTTTAGAAAATGCTAAAAAGAAGGAAAATTTTACATCAATTAACAAAATTGCTGCTTATAGCGCAAAAAACAATTTGTTAGACCTTTGTTTTAATTCATGAGCTTAGCTCAAAAACTGCAGAACAATATAGAGAGCTTGATCTAATGCTTTTCCGGAACCTATTAAAGAAATTCAAAAAATATGTTGATAAAATGGGAGCAGTCTAAACTTTTCGTTTTTTGTAGTGTCTGCGTAACTCCCTGTAGAATTTAAACAACAAAACTTCAAGAAACACTCTTTTAAAACATCTTAAAGTGTAATAATGTAAAGTATAATGTAAAAACATCTTAAGTTATTAAACATCTTAAAGTATAATAATAAATGAGCTTTTTAGAAAAAAAGATTATTCTTATTACTCCATTTTTATAAGAGTTACACGACTTTAAACTTTGTGAAAAATTTAGAGTATTTTATTTGAATTGTTGACCGCTGTATTTAAAATATGACGCTCAACAAGTACAACAATAAAGTACAACATAAAGTTTAGGTATACGCTGTCACTGTCAACTTAGATTTTAAAATTTAAATAACACACGTTAGATTGAAAATTCTGGCCACATGTTTAAAAATTGTTTTTTTATTTCCCGGTGTTGTTTTACTGTTGTATCGAGCGAAAACACGAAGTTTAAAACATTATTATTCCCAATAAAACTTTATAAGCTGTAAACAGAATCGTCAATCATCTTGTAATTCTTTAACGGGGACTCTTTTGTAAAATAACAAAGAAATAAAAAATCTGTAATTGATTTAAGTTGCCATTTTTAAAAGAAACTGTATTTTTAAGTTGAATGTCAATGAACCTTTCGAAAAATTCATTTTATTGAATCAAACTAAGTGCGTTAGCAGTTATTTTTAGAAATTTGATATCTGCTGTCTATACAGGATGTGCCAAAAACGACATACATTTTGAATAATTATCAGTAGTCGTAAAAAATTTCCGGTGCCTTTTAATGTAATAAAATACTGATTTTTATTACTTTTAAGTTTCCCTATCACATTAAAAAATAATTTTTGGATGTTGAAATTTGTCAATAAACGTGTTTTTAATTAAGTACATAGTAAAAATGATTTTTATCGTCTAACATAACCATTAAAGTAGATACATTCTAATTAAATAAAACTATAAAATCAATGATGAATTAACAACTGTATTACAACAATTTCCTGACAAAAGCCCTGAATAAAATTTTCAATTCATTAGGAATATAGCTGGAAATTTATAGTCGTGTTGTGGCGAAATTGGACGATTATTAATTAGTATCAGCTATCGATTTTATTTAAAGCCGCATGTGCTGATTTTTGATTGATTAACTCGAGTTATATTTTGCTATAAAACTATCAGTCAATCGTTGCGAAATCTGTTATTGCGTATCTCTACACGTGCATTATTTCTTTCATGATTTGTTGAATAGCCATAAAATTAGACAATTAAGAAGCGAGTAGTGCCGTCCAGGGGTAACTTGGTTTGCAACTGCATAAACAAAGTTATTTTGATCTGAGTATAAGCCGAAGTGGGGACAAATAAATGACGCGACTAAATAATGATCTGCTTAAAAAGTATGAATTATAGGCGCCAGCGGAAACAGCAGGAAAGAATTCTCGAATCTTGGCGAATTTATAAACGTCAAAAATTTTATACATACTTTCTGGGTCATCATTTACATAGGATCTGTCGTCGGATTTGCTTTCAACTCAAATATTCTATTTATTTATAGAGCCTGATTTAAAGAGAGATGAATCGCTATTGTTGTCACTAAACCACCAAAATCACATTATTGGAAATCCTTCACTACTGAAAAATTTTATCATTGCCTGTGGCAGAGATAAATTAATTCGTGGCAAATGAGACGAAATGTGTTCCTGTCGAAAAGAAGTCATCGACTCCTTTTTTCATAAAGAACTGAATTGAATCTATTTGCAAATAATATTATATCTTTGATTAATGATTTGTTTGAAACTTTGGGTAAGGTAAGTAACAGATCAGCTGTTAAATCTCAAAATATTTATTTTATAAAATTTCTAATTCTAAGAAGCTTCATTTTGTTGTTTCAAGAAAACGATTAATGCAATTTAAGTAAAGTCTTGTACAAACACACATAGTGTAATGCAACAAGCAAAACTTTTTTGGACGTTGATTGGGCGTTTTAAATTCAAATCTTCTGCTACTGTTAACAGCAGAGAAATATATCTTCGGTTTAAAACTCTATTAGGTGCGTCAGAGCTGATTTTCCCTATGTTAACTCCATCAACTTCAAAATACAGTGAAACCACTCAAGAAACTTTTAAAACCAAAAGCTAGATCACTTGCGCATGTCTGTGGAGTAGGTTAATTCAAACAAAAAAAAGCTTCTAATAATGAATACTTAACAACTTAAACAAATAAAATATGGTAAAACATGTAACAATAATTAAGTCAAAAGTAAGAAAATATTCATAATACAAAAACAATTTTTATTTCGATACAATTTAGCAACTATTAAATATAAATCAACAGCAAAATTATCAATCTATTGTTTTTAATCTTTCAGCGAAATTAAAAGCTAATTGTCTGTAGTTTAGAACGTTGTCTGTCAAAAACCTCTCTATATGTAAAACTTGCGTTATCTTACGTACTTCTGATATCCTACTTTGCATAGTGTCTTTATCACGTTATATTGAAAAATTTTCTTTTAACCAATCTTTGCCAATTATTCTAGCTACTTTCGATTTCAAAAATTTTGTATAGTCTTTCAAATGTATGTAGTTATTCGCTGTAGTGATGAGAAACCAGAATAAAAGAGTAACAGTACATGCTGCATTATGGAATCCTTCTGTTCTTTTTACAACTCTGTTTATTAATAAATCTTTGAGAAGAAGAGAATTAAGATGAGGGAGAAAACGGTAATAGTTATCATATGCTTCCAAAACGAAGCTTTTAAAAAGTCTCTTGGAGACAAATGGTAGGCATATAATGGCACTACCAAGGGATAGATAGTAAGCACCTGTTGTTCTAACTTGTTAGTTGAAAATATATTAGAACTTTGTTGTTACAGTTTAGGAAAATTTTATCCGGCTGTTCTTGCATCAAATTAATTAGAAAATATTATCACAAAATATTACTTGTACTTTCTCTTATATTTTATTAAGTATTGATCTATTTGTACATATTTATATTTTGCCTATCTATTTTGTGATGTAGGATTTTGTATGATGCACATTTTATTTTTGTTTGTATTATTGACAACTGATTCGTTTTTATTTTACTTATTCTACATCTCATGAACTATTTATTGTAAGAAACAAATAAAAATTTTCTTTTTTATTTTAGTTTTATTGTACTATCCTATCATGAATTTTATGCAGTTACATTTCAACGAATTTTGCCGCCATCTTGTCAAGCACAACGTAAGACTTCATTTCTACAAGACGTTTTTTTAGGTCTTAGGCGATAATTCATTTATTACGCCATTTATGTACGAAGCTTTAGGAACAAATCTATCGTTAGATCTCAAAAATATTTATTTTATAGCATTTCTAATTCTAAAAAGCTTAATTTCATTATTTCACGAAAACGGTTAATCCTTCTTTTTCTGCATTTTACTAAGAGTTTTCTATTTACAGAAACTAATAAAGGCTTTTTCAGCGGTTTAGCAACTAAAGTAAAAAGTTGCAAGCTTTAACAATAAATTTTAAACCTGTGATTAATTATTACGAGCAGATTTAGTGTTTGTGCAAGGATAAAATTGGGTTATGTCTAGTTTAATTAATATTTATTGGTAAATAAAATATCCATGTGATAAATTTAACGTAAAATAGTGGAAAAGTTTCTTGAATGAAGCTCTGATTTAATAGAGTCCTATTAAATGAGCATTCATTGCGAGTTTAAAAAGTTCTCCAGGGTTATGGAGCAGCAAAGACCGAGGCATTAATCAATGAAGATCTTAAGGCCGATAAATAAAATACCATTAGTCAGTCAATAAAAACTTTACGATTTATCTTGTATTTATCCGGAAGCTGTTTATTTTTTCCACTTTATTACATCTGACAATTAAACTTTTTCTAGGAGTTTCTAAGACAGGATAAACGAACCATGTTGTTATAGCATTTTAACTTTTTATATCTTTTCAAAATGAAATTTTAAGATACAAAATAGTCATCAGTGTCGACCATAATTTATTATTTTTGAGAAAACAAGGAAAATTAGAAACTTTGTGAGGTCAATGTTATAATATCAAGTTTTTAAATAATCTAAACACTCCAGCATCTGTGTATTTAAACACAATTTTTTCTTGAAGTGTTTTAATTACTGATTTGTATTTATGTGACGCGTGTTTTCTGTATTTTCAATGTTTATAAATTTAAGCGCATCATTAGTTCAGGCTTAAAATAGCTAATGTCGGTTTAAAATTAAACGCAGTAAAGTCTTCTTTCTCCTTTTAAGTAATATTTTTACGACTTTAGCTTACTATCAAATTCAATCTGACTTCTGTTGCCATAAAAATGAAACAGAATTGCTTGATGTACCTAAAGTTGTAATTTTATGTTTGTTAAATTTATAGTCAGTAAAATATTTCTATTTATTTTTTATCCAAATTGTCATTTGTATAACTTTTTTATTAGTCTGGGAGAACAAGATCTAGACATTTAGCAAAGTTTTAACAAGACATGTTGCTACTTAAACGAAACGCGGCAATAATAGTTAACAAGCTATGTTAAAAATCAAAGTAGGCGTGTAATAAATCAACTTAATTTGTGGACATATTCATTAGTATCAAAGTTGGCAGATGTGGAAATTTAAAAATTTGGTATATCTGCTTCAGTAAGCATCAGCGTATTTTTGACTTTTTGACTAGGATTTAAATCATTTTTCTTTGGACTTCAGAAACGTGATTTACGACTTCCCAAGTCGCTAATTTGATAAAATCTTATAATTGAGAAATCGAGTGCCAAACATTTCTGAAATATTTTCAGATGAGAAACGTTCTTTCACGAAACTAATAAATCACATATACGTCGTCTTTTATACCTCCAACAAAAAATACAAATAAGGTTATCAATTTATGTCTATTGACCTGACAGACGTTCATACAGACGTAACACTAAGCCATTAATTTCGCTAATCCTGGGCCTACACATTACAAAAATAGGAACATTCCACCATTCAATCTTCGAGGTACTTAATGATAACGTTTTCCACATGTTGAAAATCGAATATTTTGGATCGGTTTCGTTATGCAATGAAATATTCAGAATTCAGAGTATTAATATCGGATCTGCCTAATTTTGAACTAGTTAACACAAGACACATGGAGTAATATAAAGCAGTATTGAAAACTGTTAGATGAAAAAAGACCGAGGGCAACTATACACGGCTATTACACAAAACGATACAAACTGTCTGCAAATGATGAGTCTAGTGGCAATACTGCACTTAATTAAGTCTCATTCCATTCTGTATCAGAAAAATGCCCAAATATTTGCAACAATTCATTTTATATTCAAACATAATGCACTTATTTGCAATACTAAAAACTTTAGAAAAATGCAGGCTGTTTTTGAGGAAATTTTACAAATTTTAACAAGTGAAAGGATGCTCTCGTTGAAAGGATGCTAAATAAACCAAATTGTGTTATACTCGTATAAATGTTTATAGTTTTCAAGATATCTACTGTAAAACTTTTTCTTTTAAGTTGTTATTGAACGTGATTTGATGTATTATAGCAATTTTTTTGATAGTCAGTATGGTGACAGTCCTTATTAAAACAATGCTAAATATCTAAATTTGTCTTTTCAATTGCTGATTTTTCAAATAGACACTGTAATTTTTTTTAAATAGGACATTCTTTTTGAGATACATAATATTGTTTTTGAGTCAAAAACTATAAACATTTGTATAAGAAAAGCTTGGTTTATTCGCGTTTTTTCAACAAAAACTAGCACCTTTTAAAATTTGTATAGTAACTTTAGAAACACACAATAGATATTTAGTACAAAAGTTACTAACTCATAATTGCCAGTAGATCAATTACCATATGCATAACCACACTTTACAACAAAACGTCATGAAACTAAGTGCGCTAGCTTATGTTACGTTACACCACTGCCACACACAGAGAGAGACACATAGCTTTTAACTGTAGCACACATGCACACTAACTCTTTCTCTTGCCAAGGAATGCCAATAACTGAAAAATAGACAGTTTGTCAATTCGCACTATTACGAAACTTATGTCACTAACAACACTAGTTAGTACATCAGCTATCTTACCAGAGGTGAAATCGAGGTCTAAAATCAATGTTTTATTTTTTCAAGCGCTCTTTATGAAATCATACTTAAATTTCTACATACTATGCTTGATTCTAACATGGAATGTAGGATTTTCAGCAAACTTTAAAGCACAGTTCTCTTTTGCAAACTTCCTAATGATTGTTCTGCTCCAAATCAAATTTAATCAGAAGTAAATAAAGAAACGTAGATACGTCTTTAGCAACTCCGCTTCGGTTAATGACAAAATTTCAGTCAAAATTGCTTTTGTTTTTGAGAGTCGCAGGAAATAGGAATTTTCCCAGATCACCAAATTTTAACTTAAAACCTGTGTATGACTTTTTATTATTCAGACAGTTCTTTAAATGTCTACAATAGTACATTATTATACGTGTTTCATAAGACGATTATTGTAACACGAATGAGTTTTGAGCACGACGAGCGAAGCGAGGAATGCTCAAATAGAATGAGTGTCACAAGTCGTCTTATAAAACGAGTGTAGTATACTATTTTTTCTACTTTGCTTTGCAAAAAAAGCATTCAAAAAGTCTCTTTTGAAGAATTATCACAACTTGGAATTTTGACAAATTTGGTTGGCACTAATGAAGTAATGACATTTGTCAAGTTTATTAAGGTTTTCAACTGATTTACTAATTAACTGATATTTTACTTCAATATTTTCGACAGCTCGCTTATGATTTTATCAACTATTCCATATCATCTCCATTGCGTAGGCGGTAGACGTAATTTTTATGCTTACGGTGCCAACATAACCAATAAAAAAGTTTACGCATACGCGTTTAACAATGACAATATTGTTAACGCAAAGTAGAAGAAGTTTTTTAAGTAATCATATTTCTTAATGCAAAAATCAAGCCAAGGTCGATTGTTTCTTTGAAATATCTGAGAGCACGAGTTGCGGCTGTCCAATGCTTTTGCGTAACAATTAATAAATTGCCCAAAATAATTCGCAGCAAGACTAATATTGTATTTCGTAGCGATAGGCAAATAGCACATAAACCTACCAACTACGACAATATCGGGAGAATTTTCTTTAGTTTTGTATTAATTTCTATTTGGGATCTTAGTGGTTTAGTATTAATTTTTACAGATCATCTCTCTAAAAGCTCTAAAATGTAACTAAATAATCGTAAAATGTGCTCCAGTGTGTTTGATATGGCTAATAAAAAGACTGGTCTTGAAGGATTATTTTGTATTTTATGTTAAATTTATTATGCTTATTACTTTTATGTAAATATCAATGATCCTTATGACTAAAGTAATTTTTTGACCTTGTTAAACTTTTTATCTAAAAAATTTTAAACTGCATATTAATAAATTTTAATCATTTTTAGATCCCTTGATGCAACGATGATATCGTCAACATAAATCGCAATTAGGTGAAATTGCTTCTATTAATTTTTATACACACAAGAATCGAAGAGGCTCAAAATTTCTCAACACATTGTCGAGTTTGGCATACCATCCTCTGCCAAGTTAACACAATCGATACAGTAATTTTATCAAGATGCCTAATCTTTCTTCTGCAAGTTTTTACATTTTTTGCGTTTTGTTGATAACTTTCTTTAAATATCATTCTTTGATCAAAAAAATGTTTACCAACTCGGATAGAAGTTTTGAAGTTTATTCTAGCTTTTGGAGTCTGGAGCATACTTATTTCTTAATATCCACTACTGATAATTTTACGATTCTTTGGTAGTTGGATTAATACTCCAATACACAAGTGTCATTCTTAATGATCGATTTAATCTTGGCAGCCATCCCGCCAAACCATTGATTTATTCATTTCATTTAGAACTCAGAGCTGCTATTATTGGGACTTCAGATATGAAAACCTTTTTTACATTATCAGACATATTAACTTCAACTACTTTGCATCTGTAGTGTTTACAAAATCTTTTTTTTTGCTTCAGTTCTAGTTACTAGATAGTAGATTTCTCTTTTTGCAATATGTTTCTAGATTTACTCTTCTGATTTTTCTTGTTTCTGATGTTCTAATTAGTCTACTTTATTTGCTAAAGTTTTTGTTAATAGGGTGTATTTCGATTTCGGTAAATCGAAAAATTCGTGAACTAATTGTTTTTTGGTATAAAACACGTTCTCAGAAATAAATTTGTCGTAATTACTAATTTTTGAAAAAACTTGACATTACGAGTGACGACGATAATAATAATAATAATTTGCACAATAAAGACCTTTATTATTATTATTATCGTCGTCACTCGTAATGTCAAGTTTTTATAACCTCTATTACTTTTGGTTATTACACCTTATAAATCTTACTTTTTCAGAATATTCTAAAAAAAAACACTTTCATATTAATCAGACTGGGACTCAAATTTTTGGTTGTCGAATGAGACACAAAACCCGAAAAACAAACTATCTGAAATAAGTTGTTTATATGTCGGTCAGGATTCTTTCTGGTCTACAGTTTATAAAGAGTTTTTTTACCAAGACTGTTAGAAGGACAATGGATTCGACTATAATTTACAGTATTTACTGCTTTTACACAAAAACAAATAAAAACAACTTAAGAACATGTTTATTCATATTGCCAGATTTACTCATAGAAGGTAATGTGAGCTAATTTAGCAATGCATTCTTTTAGATAAACCTTTTGATTGATAAATGTCTTACACTTTTAGCCACACATTATGTCTTGACGTTTTACAGTTTTTGACTGACTTGTCTTAATTCAAAAGGACTTATTTAAAAAATTATCCGATTTAACTTTTTTGTCATTTTTAACCCACAAACTCATCATTGATCATCAACTCGGGTCTCAAACATTCGCCGCTCATCTATGTTTATTCATCATTTTTGATGAACAATACTTTCTTGTCAAATTTGAAAAAAACTTTGATTTGAATTTTTGGATTTTTGGACGATGCGCTCTTCTTTTGTAGAAAAAAGGTAATCCTCAAAGACTAATAACTGAAATTTTAATAGGTCCTCTCTTTTTGTACAGATTGTATCGTTATTTATGTTAGTGATGTTGACTACTGTTTACATGATATTGATACTAGCTGAAATTTAAAAAAAAAATTTTTTATTATGGTTACTTATGTAAACGATTTTACATAGTTTGGTAGTTTTCTACGACTTTTTCACAAATTGCTCTCAAGTACGATTCACTCATGCGCGATTTCTGGGCTTTTATGTGTTTTGCAAACAATTTTTGTTTTTACTTCTATTAATAATTAGCACTAAAAAGAAAGTAATCGTAAATAAGGAAATCTATAAATAAAATTTCTACCTTTTAAAATTGTCTGTAAATTAGGTCTTTAAATATACTACAAAGGACATTTAATTATTCCAATCAGTGATTTAACAAATTGAAAATCAATTTTAATTTAGAACTTGTGCAACCTAAATTGATAAAACTAAATAAAACTTTCATTACAGCTTCAGAAGTTTTATTATCGTGCATCAAAGTGTTAAAAATAAATTATAATTTTCGCTGATAAACGTGATGAAAAATTGCAATTAAAATAAGATTTTTAAGCACTCACAAGAACAGATATTTAGAAATAGAACTCACGATCGAGATAATCTAAATGAAATAAAACTTTTAATTTAAGTTTGAAATATAGGTTTACAACTTGTATTAGACTCGTTTTAATTTTATAGCTAATATTCTTTCAGATATGAATTTACAAATCTAGTAAAACTTTTCAGTAAGTACCTACTCGTTCTGTGGAAAGGAATTTTACGCATTTTAGATCTAGACCCTTGTGAGGTCATGTGAACCTAGTCTGTTGACATAACATTATCCAAAATCATGCATCTTTTCATTTTATTATACCTCTTACATTTACAAGTCGATTTCGTCGGGTCGGTGTTTTTTGATCAAAAATAGGTAACTCTTAAGACAGAACATTTTTCTTCTTTTGTTGGAACGTCTGCATCAAGTATTCGACTAGTAATTACATTCATTAATCAGTTTTTCCCATCGTTAGGCACAAGTCATGCTATTTTATCATTAATAGTAATTTACTTGGCTCTTAACCTAAGTGTTATTTCGGTAATTGTTCAGAGCTTTTCTTTTAACGAATTATCCATCAGAAGGACAGACTTTAGATTTGGGATTTCACTTTCTAAATCTCCAAACATTGTCCTATTTGTTTTTGCTGAGGTAATGAAAAGTTTCTCTTTTTTGGTATATCAAATCTCTTATAAATTTAAGTGGATTTTTTTAAATTTGGGCTAATTATGATTTCAAGAGGAAGGATGAACCTTATTGTTCTGTTTATGATTTCAAGTGTATAGAGCATCCTAATCCTGTTGACGCTTTGATTATCATTTTAGCTAAATGAATGAGATGATTTATTACACATGCTGCTATCAGTTGCAAAGTGTTGGTGCTTAATGTGCTCGAACTATAGTATCAAAATCGATATTGGGGTCTCTTTATTGTAAGAATATTATCCCAAAAGTTGCGTTGTGATGAAGCGATTGTCCCTTAAAATTGGTCCAAATATTTTCCGTCTGGCAGCATCACTAAAAATCCTAGGGCTTTTCAATTTAACAATATATCTTATTAACCGAGATTGTGCCCCATGCTGGGTTCAATTTCCTCCATATTGTGTAGATTGTTAGCTTTTCACCATTCCTGATTATAGTGAATTACTTTGATATCGCAAAATCGAAACGGTATTTCGCCTTGCAAACTTTATTAATAACCCTTGAAAATAAAAACGATTCAATTGCATAATAGGGGGATTCAGCCAAGTTGTAAATACCTCACCGCGGCTGAACGTTGAATCTGTTAAGCATTTTTTCAGTCGTCTGAAAAATATGACAGTAATAAAAAACGTACAGCATGAACACAGATAGCTAAATATCCCAGTCGGTGACAGTTTTATGCTAACTGTCGAGAACTACACTGGTATTTATCTAATAGTGCGTGGACAACATGCTACTTCACATTAAATTCCACAATAAAATAGTGAATGTAAAATATGTGACAGAACATCCATTTCGCGTCCGATCGCAATATCCTGAAAGAATTCAAAGCCACTACTTTTAATAAGACTAGAATTTCAACTATTCTTATTGGTGGAAATTTGTTCCAGGATGAGCTCTGAGGAATCGGTTAATTGACGAACAAAGGATGACAGGTGATAAAAATGCCTCAATAGCCTGCTTTTAAATCGAGTGAATGATGAGTGGAGCCCCGATTCCGGATGTCGAGCAAAGCTGGCTGAAAAGCAACTTCACTTTGGCCGTCTTTGACGCCAACTCTTCAGAACAGTTAACCACACCGACACCGACTGATTTCAACTCATACTTTTTCTTCAAGGTAAGGAAACCGACAAATTAAGAATTCTACGACAGAACTCTTAGTTTGTCACTTTTGAAACCACTAGCTGTCACAGGACCAGAACTCAACACAAACTTTTCCTGTCGGAAAGATTTTTTCACATTGAAAGTTTTTTCATCTACTAAAGCTTAATAAATTCATAAATAATGCAAGATCTTTGACTTCTTCTTCTACAGTATACGATTAATAACCATAAACAAGTTTTTTACAAAATATTTAATTTTGAAAGTTCACAAAATAACATTACGTTGATTACCTATAACGTAAATTGTAAGTAGATTTTGATTGTAGTAAATCTTTAAGACTAGAGTTTAGAACGGCCATTGGCTACAGAACTACTCAGATGTTAATAAGTTAATAACATAATAATAAGACCTAATAATTTCGCACTGGCAGGTCTTACAAGTTAAATAATGAATGATCCAAATTGTTGTAAATTTTAGATTTACTTATTTAAAACTGTTCATTGTTTTTACCACAAGTGATAGATTTATCCTTGTATTAGGTAAAACGTACTTTTTCTAGGAGAAATTGAGATTGTGACTTGAATGGTAAATCTTACTAAAAAAGACCTCCTACTAAGCTATTAGCATTATTACAATTTAAAACATCTCTAGGTAATGTTACATTGACAAAACCGAAATGGGGTTTATGCTAACCGATGTTTGTTTTTGGTTTAAGCAGCACAAGATTAGCACAATTCTAATAACTTAAGGAGAAGGTTTTTGTTTGTAAGACTTATAAATGGCCTAATTCTAAATCAAATTTACGCCGGTGTAATTTGAGTTGCTATGGGCAACGTTGTAACTTCACTGTACTCTTTATATATAATGGCGTAACTTTACGCTACTCCGATGGAGTAGCGTAGTGATTTAGAATTGCAGCCTATGTTACTGTTTCTATTTCTCATAGAAAAAGTTTATTTTGAGCTACTATTTTGTATCACAATCCAAAAATATAATTTTGATTTCTCACTATTAAACAAAATGTAAACATAATAACAACTGTGATAGTTAAAAATAATTATTCCCAATTGCACTTTACCACTTTATGTGGTAACCAGTAGCAACGGCTGTGAAAACGAACTTTTCAACCGGTCCGCGAAAGCGAATTTAGTGACCGTTGCAAAGACGGTAATGCACGAAATATATTACAACGAAAAATAGTGTTTCTGATAGAACCAAAGCATCAAGATGACCAAATTCTTCGGAGATTAAATAGAAAATACTAGAACTAATTTCATTTTTTCTACAGTTTTTACGAAAACATTTTGAGTACCGGTCTTGAGCCTATATGTTCTTATATTTACTTATGTCTATTTTGTTTACTCTTTTAGAAAAGTTTACAGTTTGACTTAAAATGTCAATCACATTGTTTTTTTTTCTAATATGACAGAAAAATGGAAAATTGGCCTTATATGTCCAATACTCAAAAAAGGAGATCCTACTATGTGTGAAAACTATCGTGGAATATCCCTACTCGATGTTACATATAAAATATTAGCAATGATGATACGCAAGAGATTAAGTGAATATGCTGAAGAAGTGGTGGGAGAATATCAAGGAGGTTTCAAGGTAGGGAGATCAACGATCGACCAAATTTTTAGTCTGAAAATGATACAGCATAATAGTCATGAACAAAAGCTGCCTCTACATATGTTGTTTATAGACTTTAAAAGGGCCTATGATACAATCGATCGAACAATGATGTACCAGGCAATAAACAACCTAGAAATACCAAATAAGTTGACCAGATTAATAAAAATGACGCTAGAAGGCTCGACGGGCAAGGTGGTAGTGGATGGAAGCGTGACAGAAAAGTTCCCAGTCCGAAAGGGGTTAAGACAGGGCGATCCGCTATCAACAGTTCTGTTCAATTTGGTATTGGAAAAAATTATGAGGGAGAGCCGAATAAGAATAGAGAACGTAATATATTACAGTAAGCAGCAGGTGATTGCGTATGCGGACGATGTGACAATAATTGCAAGAACCACAAAGGTGATAAAGGAAATGTTTAAAAATCTGGAAGAGAGTGCGAGAAGGTATGGACTGGAGGTAAATGAAAGCAAGACAAAGTATATGGGAACAAACGAAGGAGAAGTACAAGGAGACCTGGAAGTGATAGCACAAAATGGCAGAAAGTATTGCTTTCAAAGAGTAGACAGATATGAGTATCTAGGGGTTACGATAAATGGAACTAGTGATGAAATAATGGAAATAGAAAAGAGACTAACTAAAGGAACGAAAGCGTTAGGGGCATTAAACACGGTGTTGAGAAGCAAAATAGTGTCGAGAAAAACAAAAATTAGAATATATAGAACTGTAATCCAGCCAGCAGTGCTATATGGATGTGAAATGTGGATCATGACCCAAAGCACCTCGGAAAAGTTGGAAAGGTGGGAGAGAAAAGCACTAAGAAAGGTGTTTGGGGGAGTGAAAGATAAGGAAGGCAACTGGAGAAGAAAAACAAATAAAGAAGTAATGGACATATATGGATACCCAAGCATAACCCAAAAGGTAAAGGGTCAAAGAGTGCGGTGGTTAGGTCACGTAGGGAGGATGGAGTCGCATAGGCATACAAAAAAAGCGCTACTGGGAGGAAAAGGAAGCAAAAGAAAAAGAGGGAGACCGAAAAAGAGATGGCTGGAGATGGTAAAAGACGATCTAAAGGGAGTAGGAGTCCGGGACTGGATAGAAGGGAGCAAGAACAGAAAAAACTGGAGAAAAATTATCGAAAAAATTGAAGCCATGGGCCCGAGGGCCTGAAGAGCTATTGCATATATGACAAATTTTTCTATGGTAATTGTTATTCAGAAATTTCACCTAATAATAAAGGTGAAAGGATGCTAAATACCCAAACTTGCTTTATACAAACATTTATGGTTTTTAAGATATACAGTGTAGAAGTCTTTGTTTAAAACATTGTTCTTAAAAACTATAAACATTTGATAAGAGTATTTAGCATCACTTTAACGAGGACTATCACTAGGTAAAATTTCTGTATATATTTCAATCGCACATTGCATAACAACAAAATTGCTATGACATTATCTTTATATCGCACTATTGCTTAAATAGTGTTACAACTCAAAAAAATTAAAAATCGCTTTTATTGTACCATAAGTTTCAGAATACATCAATATATTACTCAATAAAATCTCATGGATAATATTTTTGTATAGCTTACTATAAACAATATTTTGTAAATTTTACTTTTTTTATCTATACAATGTTATTACGGAACGATGACGAAAGAGTTATGCAGTCAATCTTACATGTTCGCATGAGACACTAATAAAATTTAATTTAAGAAATGTTTTTGTGATCATAGTTACTGTCAGATGTGTTACTGTATATCATTTTATGTTAATTTGACTGTTTTTGAGTAAATTTAGCTGATAACGAAAAAACTGACATGATCCTGATATTTGGGGAATGTAGAAAAAACGCTTCAGTAAGACTTTATGCAGAAAGATGTCCCCATCGAGTGGTTCCAACTGATTCCAACTTTTTCGAAGACTTGAAACAAAATTGTTTAGTGAAATAAAAATTTTATCAAGAAAGTTACTTAATACGTAAATTTGATTGCATATATCGATTTGTCATCATTGGTGAATAATCCTGTATAGTGTCACAATTCAATTTTTTTATTATTATTATTTATTTTTTTCATATTCTTAGGATACTTAATACATCATATTGTAGGGCTTAAAAACCACTATAACTGACTAAAAAATCTATTGCACTAATGTAGTTAGTTTTCGAATTAAGAGCCGAAATGTGAACAAAAGCTAAGACAAATTTTAAACGCGTTCTTCTCGGTTGTTTACTTCTCCGGCTTATGACACTATTGGAGGTGCGATATATTATACTATCATATTTCGGAGAAACAGCTTCTGGTTAAAATTTCTACTCCAAGTTCACAATCACATTGTCTTATACAACGACGTTATAACAAAAAGAATTTTTATTGTAGATTACAACACCAATTTCAGCAAGTCTACAACTAATTTGTTTTCATTGTAATATTAATATAATTCAATGTTAAAAATATTTTTAAAGCAAATTCAGAATTAAATATTATCAAACCCTTTATTACTCCTAACTTTTTCCTTAGTTATACCTAGTCTGTTTTTATATTGATTCTAGTGGAGCATTGTTTTTCCAACTTTGTAAATTGCTTTTCTTCTAGTACTTCAGCAAACTTATTTAATGGATTTATAGATCTTATGTCTTTTGATTCTAAAAATATTAATCTATTAACAAAAATTTTTAAATAATTTTTGTTATTATTGTTTTTGCTTATAAAAATTTGTGCTTATGATTTATGTCTTTATAAGAGTTAGGTAAAATTTAATTTAACAATTTTTCTAATTGTCTACCGACAATATTTTGTTATAAATCTGAGTACTATAAATGTTATTCTGATTATTATTTGTAACTCAAACATTTTTTTCAACGTTATAAAACATTTGTTTTTGATCCTTTCTTATTCAACTCAGCTTTTGTTAAAATACAGATACAGTTGATAATCATGAGGAGTACCTATATTTTAGAGACTAGCTAATAAGCTTTTATAAAGAAAAAATAAAGCTTCTGAAATGTCGACTTTTTAACAGAAAATAGAGTTTTTTCTAGATTTTTTCATAAATATTTTGTAATATCTAAAAAGGTTTATAAGCAAAAAATGAAACACATAATTTCTAGTCGTCTAAATCGTCCGGAGAGTGATCGTTTGCGTTTGTCACTATTTTGCACTGTCTAGACATTGAAAGTAAAATCTAGGGATTTTCTGTTTTTAAAGCACGATTTGGCAGAATTTATAATTGTTTATTGTCAATGATATTTTAAATTTAAAATCTAGTTATCATGATAATGCTACCAACCTCAGAAAAACAAATACTCTAGCGTCAAAAACTTTACAATAAACTTTCTTTTACTCGCAAAACCACAGTTTCTGACCTTGTAATAAAAATAACTATTACATTAAATTTAAAGTTTAGCAATTATTATTTTCTTAAAAATATTTATATTAAAATAGTGTCAGTCCAAAGTCTTAGAAATGTACCTCTAAAAGAACTCGAACGACCGACGTCGGTTTGGTTCTAGTGACTCGAAGTGTGCAGCCGCTACCACTAGACTACTTCCTACCTCCGAAAAAATTGTAAAAAAAATCTTGCAAAAATCGTCCATTCTTCTAAAAAAATTTATAATTTGTTGTACGTCCTAGATTACATTATAGCAAAATCATTTTTAGAAATTTTAAATTGTTATTAAATTTGCTACAAAGTACTCACTCGACTTGACTTTATAACCACTGGTCAGCAATGTTGCCAAATTGACAAAATTATTTTATTGATTTTTTAGAACAAAGATCTCAATTTTTTTAATTAATTTATTTTTTCAGGGCTTTATTAGCACTAATAGAATATCATTTTGTACTCTCCATGTAGAAAGGTTAAAAAATAAGTTAGTACATACAAAAAATTTGGATGTCATACGCCCGGAAACTGCTTTATGAGTACTACTGCATTGCTGTGTCTCTTTTACACTCGTCGCACTTGTACAGAGTGTCCCATCTTATATGCATAGTGGAACCTTGAACCCTTAGAATAAAAAAAAAATTTGTTAACTAATCATTCACTTATCAGGCGCTACAATAATCTTAAAAAATATTGGCGATTTGTTAGTTCGTTTAAAAGAAAAATAGCAATTTATGCAATAAAATTTTATTTTTCTTTTTTTAAATTTTTTTCTTTTTGATGTGCTAAAAGGTTATATGTCAGGAAGTAATTTTGCAAAATCAAAAATTAAAAATCTTTAACAATAGCCGCGGAATTAACCAATATTTAAAAGCAACTAAACTGAAGCGTTATTTATCGGTATCCTAATACTAATTGAAGCTAACCGCAAGGCAAGATCTCTATTTATGATGACAAAAGTTTATAAGCTTTGGGATAGACGGCTTCGATTCTTAGGTAAATAGAGCCCATTGTTAATATTACCTACTGCTTGAACCATAAATAACTACGACCATTTTGCGGTATTATAATTATTTGTCGTAAATATCTTTTTTAAAGTGACATTTCTCTTTAATCAAAGATATTTCAATTACTAATAGATTTTAATTAATTTTACTTGCGCAAGGTGACTTCCTGATATATTAGCATTATTTGTAGTAAAAGAAAAAAATTTAAAAAAATAAAATAAAAATGTTATAGCACAAATTCCTATTTTTCTCTTAAACGGACTAACAAATCGCTAATATTTTTTAAGATTATTGTAGCGCCCAATAAGTGGATAGTTAATAAGAAATTTTAATTTTTTTCTGTTTATTCTAAAGGTTCAAAATTCCACTATGCAGTACGATGGGACACTCTGTACTAGCAAAATAAATTTCCGAATTTGTAATACAAATGACTATTTGTTGTCGATAAAATTTTAGTGTGTGGCAATTAGGTGGCTATTTTCGGACACAAATGTTCTTGTCTCAGAAATTTTGAGAAGCCAACATTTTCAGGTAACTGTAAAACAGGTTTCTAATTGCAAAATCCGTTTAATTTAATACACCTTATAATCAAAACGTCGTTTTTAAGCCTATGTGATGGACCTAGTGGAATTTAGACTGTTTACATTAACGATAAGTGCATTAAAATTTGTTTAAAAACCACATTTATATTATAATCCAATTGATTATGTGGACTAACTCGAGCTTAACAGTATTCAAATAGAATTTTTTTTGTAATAATTAGTTAAACAAATTCGGGAATAATTTCCACGTGAAGCGAGAAAAACGGAATTAAAATTTCCTGACCAGGCATTTAATGAGATGACAGACAGATGGATAAAAAGAGAAGTAACCATACAATCTCTGTCGGAAGCTTAAGTGTGACCAGATACGAATCCCTCGGGTAAAATAAATGAGGAAATGGTAAAAAGAACGAGTACAATAGCACATTCGCAGAGATGCAATTTATGCACTTAGACAGATATCTGTGAAAATCCGGTGAGATTGACTCAATTTTATTTTTAATTAAACGCTATTATGGGGCGTCATTTCTTCTTTGACAGTTCCAACTCGGAGTTTATTTTAATGCAATTTCCCTCAAGTTTCACTCAACGCTGAATTATTGAAACTAATTGCACTCGACTGATTAAACCAAACTCTTAAGTGCACTTTACACGTATTCTAACTAGTCTACAAAAATATTGTTCCGAAACATTGCACCCCTTCAGTTTAAATCAATCGAAACATTTCCGGTCACAATTTCCGAACTCTAACTGAAACTATTAATCGAGATGGCAAGGGATCAGAAATCAATCACGACAGATACTATCATCCAATCAGTCTTGTACGATTTCGTATTCAATTTCACTGCTTTACAAACAACTAATAGAAAATAGTCCCCTGTGGCGTGTTAGTATTATTAAAGTCGTTCATTACCACAACTTGCGATAATATTTTTGGATATCATCATTGCGGGGGTGAAGTTATCTCTTATAAAGTAGGTTAAGAGCATAACATTTTTCCCAAATTTGTTATCACACAAACCAGTGCCGTAGCTAGGACCAGGCAATAGAGGCAACATCTAGTTAAATATTTGGCTCCAAAAAAAAGTAAAATTTCAAGTCTAACTTCGAAAATTAGTGAAATGTCGCCTCCGGCTGACATTCTTCTTAATTATTAATTTAAAAGTTTATAAGCAATATTTTCTTAACTTTAAATTAGTGCAGTGTTTGGCTCCCAATATTGAAAAAAGTAGCTTTATATTTATTCATTTAAAAATTTATAAGAAATTTTGTTTGTCTTTAGCTCATAAAGCTAGTAAAATATTGTCTCTAGCTTCAAAATTAGAAAAATGTTTTTTCGGTTTAGAAAAGTAGAAAAAATATTTTTTTAAAAGCAATAAATAAAGTATCACCTTTGACTTCTAAACTTAATAATATTGTCTTCGACTTCTAGAATGGTCTCGGTTTCTCAAAACTATAAGAAAATATTTTCCTTGTCGTTTTACATTTTAAAATTAATAAGAAATACATATAGCTGTTTGTTTTTAAAATTGCTATAATTCTAGTTCTAAAAATTAGCGAAAAACATATCACCCTTTTCTTTATTGTTAAATAAAAAAAAATTAAAAAAATTGTTGGCTTTGGTTATGAAGATTTGTAATGTATTAACTCCAATTCCCACAATGGAAAAACGATGTTGCCTTTCTTTTTTTTAATTTAAAATTTAAAAATAAATAGATTCTAGCTCTTCAAATTATTGTCAAAATTTAATTTTCGGTTTTTGAAATTGTAAAACAATGTTTTTTTGTTGTTTAGTCTTTTTGGCTTTTAAAATTAATAAATTTTACCCCCGACTTTCAAAATGAGTAAAACGTCATTTTCGGCTACCAAATATAGAAAAGATGTTATTTTTGTCGTTATTAATTAAAAATCTGATAATATATGTCGCCTTGGGCTTTAAAAATATTAGCTCCTAAAATTAATAAAATTACGCTTTCGGTTTGTTCCAAATTAGAAAAAAGTTTTTGTCTGTATAGTTATCAAAGTAACAAGAAATGTCGCTTTTGATTTCAAAAATTGGTAAAATATTGTTCTTGGTATTTAATGTTTATACTGTTTCTGGTTTATGAAACTAGTAAAATTTAGCCTTCAGCTTTTAAGATCATAGTAGAATGTTATTTTCGGTTCCCAAAATATTAAAAACTTGTTTGAAAACTGAAAAGAATGTTTCACGGTGATAGGTCATTAGAAATATTTGGAGAACAAAATAAGATATTGAACTGAAATTTTGTAAAAGTTGATAACAAATATTGCTAAAGCTTCTAAAGTTAGTAAAATTTTACTTTTTGTATGATAAATTACTAAAATGTTATTATCTTTGGCTCCCTAAAAAAAAAATTATATATTTGTCGTTATCAGTTGAGAAACTGTCGTCTTCCATGCTAAATATATATAAAATATTTTTAACGCAGTTTCTAAAATTATGTAGTAACATATTTAGCAATTTACTTAGTATGTTGACGGGCAGACAATATATTTTTTTGGCCTGGGCGTCAAAGACGCTACGTAAAAACGTAAACCAGTTGAAAATTAGAACGGTGGAAAAGTGATTCGATATAGTGTCATTCAAATTAATATTTGAAATAATGCAAATGAGAGGCAATTACTTAAATTGGACGTCAGAGATTTTAACATCAGATGGAAATAAAATAACACTAATTTTGGCGAATTTTTGATTAAATTGTTCTCATGAATAAATTATTGCCTACTTGTAAAATCAAGTTTTTTCGCAAGGTTTTCACAGAAATGTCAGCTGGCAAACCAAAATAATGGAAAAATTTTAATCTTTACTAACAATTTGATTCTCTGAAAGAATTGTTAAAGATAACTTTCTCAGTTTGTAGTAATTACACAAAAATGTTTTGTTGTAATAAATGAAGTAGAAAAAATAATGTATTTGTTGCATAAATTTGTGGGAAAGTGTTATTATTGCCACCCATGGTCGTTGTGTAATTTTATCGTTGTGAAATTAATTTTTTAAATGTTTATGCTATCTACTTCGATTTTGTGACGGTAATAAAATTCCTAATGGATCTAAAAGAATCATAAAAATAGTAAAATCCTAATTATTAATTTAAATGATTGACGATATTGTTTTATGGGTGTTAATTCGGTTCATTTAAATTTAATTATCCCTCGATGATTTTAGAATGTGGAAAGCTATAAAACGAAGATAAACTGGCAATTCAAAAAACATTAATTTGTGTACAAATTTTGTGGTAAATAAATTAAGCATGTCAAGTCTATAATCTTCAGAAACTGGCGATATATAGGCACAATAATGATTGATTTTTTTACGCGCCACTCATAAATTTGAAATTAAGATCACGTGCGTTAATGAGAGATAATATCTAAACGCTGTAGTCGGCGAAAAACTTGCAATTTTCAAACAGTGTCTATAATACTTTTTCTATATCTGTCTTGCTCTAGTTCTAAAGTGTTCTAAACCTACCTTTTTTCTCTTTTTCTGATAAGTTTCTATACCTCTTTTTCTAATTTTTTTCGATCTTTTTGTTCTAACTCTACCTCATCTCATTTTTTTGCTATGGCTGAGTTTAATTAACTTTCAGAATCAAGGATTTACATTTTAATTAATATTTCGATATAATTAACTTTCAGGAATGATTTTGAAATTACCGTCGATTTTCTTTAATTCTTTAAAATCTTATATCTAATCTTTACTTTCTTTACAATATTTTAAGAAAACACTTTCTTCAGTTTGAGAAACGAACATTGTTGAACGTGATTGGCGTTTCTAATAGTACCCCTCTCTTTGAAAAACATCCAAAAATATTGATTTTTGCGTATAATGAGTGTATTAGAAATAAAAAATAATTTTGAGAAGTTAGAAATGTGGGAGAGAAAAAACAAAGAAAAGTATTTTGGGGAAATTATTTAAGGATGAGGGCGATTGGGAAAGAAGAACACATAAAGAAATGATGAAAATACAAGAATATATCAGCATAACGCAAAAAGCAAAAAGTTATAAAGCACAGCATAGCACTATTAGGGGGTGAAGAAAGCAAAAGAAGAAATGGGAGGCCGAAAAAGAGATTATTAGAATATTAAAAATAATTGAGGACAATTTAATAAAGAGTATAGGAGTCTAGAACTGGATGGAACAGTGCAGGAACAGAAAAATATTAAGAAAAATAATAAAAAAAAATGAAACCATAGGTCTGAAGAGCTTTTATTTAAAAAAAATATACGTGGCCACTAGTTATAATTATTATTACTTAATTATTTTAAATATTGTCTCTTTGGTTGCCAACCTGAATTTAAAAAAATGTTTTTAGGAGAGAATTTTTTGATGGTGTTGTATACTTGTATATAATTCTCAGTTTCAACGGCTTTCAGCAATACGGAAAGCAATAATGCAAACTATTTCATTTAATCCGCGGTCCAGAGCGGTTGAGATTATTGCATTTCTGTTATTACATAGATTATTATATTCCTATATACCTACACCTAGTTTCAAAAATGAGTATGTTACCGGCAAAATGTAATTATACATTGCGTTCTATATTATTTGTAGTGCTTATCTGATTATTTTATTGATTTATCTTTTTTGATATTCTATAAAAGATCTAGGTAATTTGTGTAATATTTACCAATATTCTACATTCTTTCGGTAAGAAACGCATTTTAAAATTTCTAAAACTACAATTAAAAATTAAGAAGTAAAATAATTGGTTTACAGATATCTAACAATGCGTCTCGACCGATTAAAGCTTCAGTCTATTCCCAAATTTCCAAACTACATTTAATTATAATTTACCTGGTATTAGTTAAGTTTTAACCACAAGTTATTAACGGGTTTAACACTCGAATGACTTACAAATCACAATAATCCTTTGAGTATTGTAATTTTGGTTTGTTGTAGGTCACTTTGAAGGTGAAAATATAACAGAAGCAAGATAATAATTAAAGCTTGAGTAAAATTGATAAAAAAAATTAAATTTGTTGTGTTAAATGCAAATTTATGTGTACACAAGTGGTAATCCTCGATCTTCCGTCAAACCATATGTTCCTTTTAAGTCCTGATTTAATCAGTTACGACTTTATCGCAACCGTCATCTGGTGAGACGCGGAAATGTTCCATCATGGGAAATCAAGTCGAATCTGTAATTGGTGATTGTGCGATAGCGCTATTAAATAATGTGCGAGAAGCTTTATTAAACTGAATCAATATCGGAATAGATTCAAAAAATTTTTTAGTAAAAATAAACTCGCTTTCATAAAAATATCCAAGATCAAAGCTGGGCCAAAATATCAACGACTTGCAATAATTGTAAATATTTAAGATATTAAATGTTTTGTCGGTGCGAATGGCATTGGTAAATTACTGCGCCGGAAGTTGCCGAAAAGTGCTTTTCACTCATCACTCTTAATTCTAGAATTCATTTCCTGTGAATCGAAACTAATCTTCTCAAGTTTTCCTTGTTTGCTACAGAGTTTTGATAATAATGAAACGGATTGATGGGATTTATTTTTTTTAGGTTGCTTCAAAGGTCATTGTCAATAAAACGCCCGTAAAGATTTTTACAGACAATTTCTTTTTTTCGACAAAGTAGAGCAGACGATGAAAAAAGTGGATTCGATGTGGGAATAGTTTGATCACAGGAAGTATAGAAGACTTCTTTGTCCAAAGGATACTAAATTAGGTTATCCGGCAAACAAATCGACCGCATTCAGGATAGATCAAATGGAAGGGTGCAATTGCAGATAATCAAACTCTATCAGTCATTGTGGAAATCATTTTAGCAAAATTTAAAAATAACTTGAATTTGGGAAAATATTGAGCGGTACATTTTTTTAATCTGAAACCTTGAGAGCTGCTAATGTGTTTGTAGTTACGAAATACCTGCTGTTACGTGTAAATAACAAAACACAGGTTTGTTTAAAACTCAGGCTGAATTGTACATTAACTATTTATATCACACAAATTAATTCAATTGCTTTGATGATTAAATGATTAAGTAACGATTATTTTCAAAAATAATAACACGCAAATAAAGTTCAAAATTTACATAAGTACCTAGTAAAGGACCATTGACACTATTGACATGCTATTAAGACACTTTTTAATTAGCCTACTGCAAGAAGTGCTAGATAAAACCTTCCTAAACCATCACCACAAACAAGGCTTAAACACAATAATTTAATAGTGATAAAATGTTTTTACTTTTTGGACCTGTTTGCAAAATAACGTTTTTTGCGGTTAAGTAAGACAAAAACAGCGAAAAATTCTACTATTAGAAATATTATGTATACAATGCAATTATTAAATTTATAAAATCTAACAACTGAGTTTTCATATACAGAATGCGGCAACTTATAGGAGCACTCCCAAAATAGCGGCTTCTGATTAAATAAAGTCATTAAAATTTATCACACCTAACTGGACATTATTAAGGTACATTTAAGAATTTTTTCTTTGTCTTTGTCTTGTTCCAAGCGGTTGACTACTACTAAATGATCCCTTTGTTGGTAAATTATACCATCTAGCCATAAATCACACGTTTGGTTTGCCTTTATTATAAAAAGCGATTATTTAAACAACCAAATCAAAATTTGTAATTGTAGTACTAGAGTTTGATGCGCTAGCAGGTAGAGATTTATTTAGTGCAAAAACTTTATCCATAAATTAACAATTATTGCCAGAAAACTCAAAAAACTGCAATGGCTTTATTTATTAACGAAAAATTTTAAAAAAAAACTCAAGGAAGTATACCTAATAAATAACTAATTAGGTGTATAAAATATCGTCAAATTTTTTTGTGCAGAAGACGCTATTTTGGGAGTGCGCGTATAATTTGCCGCACCCTGTATAATATCCCGAGTGCATGTCGAATTGTCGATAATTAAACAATGAGACATGCACGAGGGATATTCGGACGACTATTTCCCGAACAAAACTTAAGCCTTAAATCTCTTGAATATCTTTGCTTTGCGAGAAATAAAGAAAAAATAGGAATTTTTAGATTTGGTTTGAATCGAGATTTAAATAATCACGGCGGCATATAGTTTCCAACGTATTTTCAATATTTTTAAAAGTACCACACTGAACATAAGTTTTTTTTGTTCTTTGATAATTTGCACTAATGCAATAGTTTTGATAAATTGCGCTAGTGCAGAATTATCGCATAATTCGATTATGATAGACTTGATTTCAAAATTTTGAGTGATTTGATTGGCTTAACTGTTGTGAGAGAAATAGTCTGAAAAATTTCATAAAATGGGTTGACCTCACTTTTATATCTGTATTTTTTTCTATATTCATTTACTTTGTTTTTTCCATTTTATTTCTTTTGCACCTGATGATGGGTAATATTTTATAAAAAGAACCCGAAACCCGTTGTGATATTTATAATAAAGTCTGAAGAATAAAGGACCTCTCTCTTTCCACATTCTAGTTAATTCCACGGTTCCCTGAAAATGAATATAGAAATTTATAGAAATTAATCTATAGTAATTCTATAGAATTGTATAGAATTACTATAGAAATTTTTGTATAGGTTTAGTCGTATATGTATATTGCAGGAAAAGGAATGTAAAAAATCTTAAAAAAATTTAACTGAAACTTTCTTGGATTTAGGCAATAAAATAGTACTAATAATATTAGTACTTTGTTGGCAATTTTAATAATTAAAAAAATAAAAACCAAAAACCTACTCTCAAAAAACCTCACCAAAGAAACTTGAATCCTTATTTTCTTTATAATAAGATTTAGGTAGAGCATTGAGTTTTAGCATTTGCAAATTGCAGTTTTTTTGACTTTACTATTATTCTCTGGTGATACATTTTTAGCCTGTTTTAATCAAAATTTTAATTGTCTCCGTTGTTTTTCTATGTTCAACGAAAGAGAGTAGTCTGTTTATTCCAGATTTCTGGGGAATTTATTCATCAACAATGCAAGCTAAATCTGCGCCGGCTTGATTTATTAAAAAGCAAGTAATAAATTTTTAAATAAGAGTAATGTGTTTATTTTTCTGCTATAAAATTTAGGCTATTTGTTTGACTAAGAAAAAAAGAAAATTTTTATGAGAGTAGATTATGAAAAGAAAAATCAGGAAAAATAAACCCCAAGTGCGTAAAAATAAATTGCCCTTGGTGTATTTTATATTTCCTCGGCTTCGTGAAGATTTCTCCGTCGTTGTATTTTGATGTAGTAATGAGTTACTGTTATTCTTAATCAATAAGGCACTCAATCAGATTTATCGCCTTATAAAATTTATGCCGGTCCATTATGCAGAACCACGTTTGTTTTTCGTAAAAACGCACGAATTGTATGTGGATCGAAAAAGCATTAAAACTTGAGTTAATTAAAAGCTTTCTGCAGGCGACGCATTAAACTTTTCAGAGGTGAGTCTCTTGTAAGCAAATCCTGGAATTTACGTGAGAAACCTTTTACAATCCTACTTCCAGATTGTTTAAAAGGATCATCTCGCTTTGCATTAAGCCTGCTATAATTAGGTCAGTGGCGTAGAGTTTGCTCTTTAACCATCTTTAATATAGACTGTTTGTTGGGAGTTTCCAACAAGTATTTAAATAAAAAGCGGAGTAACTCGTAACTAAAGCTTTATTTACAAAAACGTGAGACGAACTGTCTCGTACTCATCGTGGTACTCGTCTCAATGGTCAGAACACTCAAAACAGAACCATAGTATAAATAAATACAGTATATAATGACAGAACTGCAGGCCTACACTTTAGTGGTGGGGGTGTGTGGGGGCTGTTGTAAGAGCGCAGCATTTAAAAAAAAACTCGCAAGTAGTCATGAGGAGTATGGTTTATTAGACATTTATTTATAACCCTTGCTCAACTGTTACTAATAATAGTCGGTCAATTAATTCACCATTTGATGACCGATTCTTTTAATTTTTGTTGTCCTTCTTTAATAGACCAAAATTTAACAAATTGAAATTACGACAAGAATTCTTTCAACATTTTCAGGTAATAACGCTTCAAAAATTGGTGGTTATTTTAGTTTGACAGGTAGATTGATGAAGTTATCAAAGATATTCAAAACATTTTTTTTTAATTCTTCAGCACTCTACAGTTTTTTAATGAACACGCGGACTCCAAAGAACAGAAAATTTAATAAACTAGCCGAAAGTATTGAACGCTTTGGGCGTAGTTTCATGAAATTTTCATATCCCTTTAATTTCGTGTTGGATGAAATTTCCAATAACAGGAGACACTCTCGTGTTCCAATTATTTACCTACAAAGGGCTGTTGACTTCTTGACTTCACTTTTAGTGCATGATATAATCGTTATGGCAATTGAAAATCCGTTTTATTACAGAAATAATGAATGCTAACGCTTGGAAAATGAAACAAAGGCAATTCGCGCGTAATAGCCTTCCATAACTAACAAGAAGCAGTATTATAAAATGGGGTATTATAAAGCTTGCAGTTTGGGATATTGGGTCAGTTCTCATACTCTCCTATATTATATTCCTCTCGCTGTATATTATCTATTCCTCATACGTGATCTGATAAAACAATGTCGCCATGTTTTTCCAGTTTGTATGCACACAGGACGCTATACTTTTCAATGGGTTTTTTATTTGCTTCTCTCATACCCTTTTTATTGTTCGGACCCAAATTAGCAAACGAGATATGATTTTATTTCTATACAAGGTGGTTTATTTTTGGTGGTTTTTACACTTTCGACCATTACACAAAGAAACAAATAATACCTACATTTTCGTCGTACTTTGGTGAGACAAATTCAGGGGTGTAGCGGTCTTGAATTTGAGATATGTACAACGCTTTTTTGAATTTTGTTCAATTTTTTTTTAAATTTCGTAACATTTTTTATTATTTAATAAATTAAAAAAAAACTTAAATAGAGTAAGATATTTGTTAGCATGAACTGCCCCAATTCTAACAAATTGGTTTATGGCTGAGTCAGCTACTGGTTTAGGTTACCTATGAAGATTTATGATTTTTTTTTTCTCCAGAATGACATTTTAGATAGTTTTAGTTTATGTTTTAATAAAATTCAATTCACTTCCTATTGGATACAAAAGAAAGTCATTTTACGTTTTTGTTTACATAACTAGATTTTTCAAAATTAAACTATAACTAAGCTACTATAAGTAAACTATAGATTTTTGTAAAAAGTAAAAATAACGATTTTTTTGAAGTCACAATCAACTTTTTTCAAAAACAAGGCCTATCATCAAATTTTTTTATGGTTTTATTATATAGAAGTACAGTGTTTGTTCTTGGTTATCTTTATAGGTATTATTTTATCCTAAGTGGTTAAAAAACTATTTTTTGCTTTTTTATTGGAGCTTATTTTGTATTTTTTCAAAATTTGTTTAAATTTAATAGTTTAAAAAAAACTGTGATAAATGTAACTTTGCCTTATATCTACCATCGTCATATCAAAAACTACATACATCATTATATGATTCTACATAAAAAAATTTAGTTCTACCAATTTTTACTTTTTGAATTGATTAAAAAATAAAAAAGTTACGAAATTCGAACAAAAATGAAAAAGGCGCTGTATCTTAAAAAAAATAAAAGATGATAGTGCAAAATCATTTACAACATTAAATTTGTCTCAAAAAAGTTGAACAAGAATTCGTTTCTTCGTGCAATGGTCGGAGTATGAGATACCTATGAAAACCATCAAAAATGAAGCAGCCTGTTGATACACAAATCGTAAAGCCAAGATATTTTCTGCCTTGCCCAACAACATTCCTATAACAAATAAAAAAATTGTAAATAGTTTTTCACCAACTGTTCCAACGGCCGCAATTACGTTTTATGATTTATGTTTATTAATAATGTAAAGAGTAGCAGTGATAGTTTATCACTTAAATGTCACATTTATTATGAGCAGATGTCTTAATATTATTATTATATAATGCGTCGTTAAATTCAATTAATTGTTATGATATCAGTAGATGTCGGTTATTGATAGGAGTGTGAAGCTTATGGAGCAATAAAAATAATGTATTTCTCTGGAGTGATGGTAATAATCACCTTTGTGCCTCCTATCAGAGCCGATTCTGGCCGAGATATGACACATCGCCTTCAAGAGCAAGCTTTGGCAAACTGGAAAAGGCCATAAAAAAGATACATACAAAGCGTTTATCTTGATATATCATAGAACGTAGTGGCGAATTTACTCTCAAAAATGTCCCGAGCATTCTTTTAATAATGACCCATACATTATCCCGAATAAGAGAAATAAATATCACAACAAGAAGCTACAACAGGCTTTTATTGTGTCAATTTTTTCCACTTAATCACTTGCCGTTAAGATGTTTTGATATTTACGATGTAGTCATATGTCTGTAGTACACACAAAGCAAGGACGACTTCAGTAGCCTTTTCAGAATAGTTGAAAAGCAATAGGCATAAAATCAATATAGCTGTGTGTCTGATGGCGATCATTCTGCGGATACTTGACTGAAAAAAACTCTTCTTTGTAAAACCGACTTGTTTTATTTTGATTCCAACGAGAATCGAAAATTATTATCATCATATTTGGGTTTCTTTGAGGTTATTGCGGAAAGAGCGCTCCGCAACTTAATATCCTCTTTTCAACCAAACACACAATACTTGCTTTTACTGCAAACTGAGTTTCAGATGCAATTTTGTTGTAGTTTGGTGACACGAGGTAAAGCTGAAGCTTTCCGGTTCTTTGCATCACAATAAATTGGGAGACCGGCAGAAGCAACAATACATGGATTAAGCAGTTGCTCACCAACAGCAGGAAAAGGAGTTCCTACGGCGCAAAAGAGACGCAAAAAGTGTAACAAGGATATTTTACATTTAAATGCTCTAATAAAATACAATTTGTTTTTTACTCGTTATCAACCTGTAGGTATAGGTCATGTTGATGCTTCGCCCAATTCAACACCCACTTAGGTACAGTAAGAATGTTTCTCAAGCTCGTTATTTATAAAACTGAAACAAATAGACTGCACATTGCCTTCGATCAACTTCAACTATAATATGCAATAAAAATTCATCTACAATTTTCTTGTCGTGTTTTCCTGTTGAAAGAATTGTAAACAATCTTGTGCAACAAGGATTCAGTACTGAAAAAGAAAAAAGTATTTGAAATATGGTTTACTACAAACTTTAATAAATAGATAATTTGTTTAACTTTGTAAATGTTAGTTTACCTATTTTATTTAATCACTCAGATAAAATAGATAAATTTATTGGTTGTTTAGGTAGAATATTAAGTGATACAAAAAACAAAATGGAATCTTTTCAGAGAAAGTGAAACAGTGGTTATGTCCTACAATTGTAGATCATTTAAAATGTCAATGCACAACCATTTTTGATGCTTCTTGAATAAATTTTAATTTAGAGACTTGGATTTTGAATTTTGAATTTTTACTTAGATTCTACTCATTAATATTATTACTCGTTAAAATATCATTAACAGAACAGATTAATACATAAAGAAAAAGTAAAAAGTCATGCAGTAGAATCAAAACAGGTCAAAACAAAAATGATGTTTGTCTATTTTAAATTAATTATTGTCAGCTTGTCTGTCAGAAATAATTCTGTAAAATTGTGATATTAAATAAGCTCAGAAGTCTGTGTTTTCTGCGAAAATGTAGTCAACAACCGTTACACTTAGAACAATTTAATTTGAGTTCTATATTAGCAAACTGATATTTTAAACTAATTCTGATATTTTAAATGACACACAATTCTCAGACATTACTACTAGATCTGCCTTTTTGTAACAACGTTAACTGAGATTTTATGACTTTTGGATCTCATGATATTAGGTAAATTTTCGCAACGTTACTGGTTAAAAATTATTAATGGTAATACAGTTAACACTCACTTCAGAATTATTATAAGTTTTCGAGTCTGCGAAAATAATTAGATAACTAAATTTGTTAAAGGTGGTTAAACCGAACCACAGGCTATATCTATATGGATCAAGCATTGACGTGTTTGCCAATACTGTCCTTGTTACGGCTTAATTTTTTATTTTTTTTTACTTATACATACAAGGTAGCAATTTAGCTCTTGCACCAGTAAGCTGCTCAGCGTTTTTAAAAATAGACTTCTTTATTTCAGTTGGCAAATTTTAAGCAACCGTTTTACTCGGTTTAGAAAATAAATAGTGACAGAAGCGTTAAAATTTGGTTAATGTTGAGGTTATCGAGTCTTGCAGTAAGATTTAACTTTTTGTCAATGATCTGCAGTGCTCTCATTGTTTATTGTTTGTCACAGGTTAAGTATTATCTAGAACAATTAGAACTTGTTGCAGAAATATCAAGTAGTTAGAGCTGGGTTTTATTGGGAAACAGATTTCTATTTGATTAAGATGATGACAAAGTTCATTGATTAATTTAAGTTATCTGAGAAGAATTAAGTTCTAGTACAATAGGTGATAAAGCAGTAGATTGGAATCGCAGCTTATAGACGTAAAGGTAGTCTGAGATTTTGATACTCCAGAGAAAAACTCCAAGAGACAGTGCTCTTTCAGGAGAAGTACAATCACAACAACTTATTTTTGAGTTATTTAGAGTTATATTTTTTTTCTACTGACGCAACTTGTATAGTTCAGAGCCTGGTATTTATTAAGGCAAAAGACACATAATACAGGTAAAGGAAGTAACATTACATTACACCTTCTGCAAAGATCAAATTATTTAAAAACAATTGATCTATGATAAATTGTTAGTACAGATTGTCCATATTTAACTAGAGCTTTTATCTGCCGTTGGATATTGGCTTTGCCATCACACTATTGCTGCATTTTCTAAAAAGACTGGAAGAGAGGCTGAAAATTACTAACTACTAATTAGTAACTAACATAAAAGTGCTAAAAGACTAACTATTAAATCTTGCAATTTCTTTAACAATGTATGAAACCCAGTTTATGAAATCAGTATAACTTCAATACATTAGAGGAAACAGTTTTAAATTATTTAATGTAACTAAAATATATACCAACTAGTAATAAGACCTAATATAACCATTCAATAATTTCCCCGACCAAAACAGAGTTGAAAGCGGTCTATAATCATCATGACTACACCTCTATTAATTAATTTGTTTGAATGAACGAAACTGGTCTTTCTGTGATGCGCAGAGTAATAAGTTTTCGAAGCTACACTGATTGGCTTATAATTCAGAACCTAATTCTCGATTTTATCAGAGTTGGAAGACGCCAAAAAAAGACACAAACATTTATTCGAGTAGATGCTGAAAGTCTTTTGTACATTACGGAAATTTATTATTACTTAAAATATTTACTCTACCAAAGTTTTCAACAGGGGTATGTCCAGACGATTCAAGTATGCAAAAAAGTCGAAAGCTCTTCTCAATCAGCTTTTGTTAAATAAATCACTCGCGTCATAAACAGGTGATGGGTTTTTATTACGTATCATGTTTTTAATCAAAGATTTTGTTACCGCACAATAATAGTGCAACAGTTGTGAAATGAAGCTACGCATCGTTGAAACTTCAACGAGAAATTTTATTGTATTGATTGTTAAAGTTGGGAATTAACACCCTGACTTGGATACACAAATACCATAACTAAGTTGGGTATTTACGTGCGGATTGTATAAATTTAGGATTTGTTCTCTGGCCAGAATGGATTTCACATCTCAAACAAATAAGAGAATAAGCTTAAAAGGGAACAGGACCGAAATTATGAGCTTGCAGAAACGAAACCCTCAAGCACAAGGAGCCGACAAGTCCCTTTTCTCGGTCTAGTAACTTATTTCACAAAAGGAGAAAACTATCTCAACAGCATGAAAGATGAGCAATCTTGCTTAGATTACAGTTGAACTAATTTTTGACACGCTTGTTTTTTTTATAAAAGCTATATAGTTTGCAATTTAGTAAAAAATGCTGGAGAATGTCTGTGGTTTAGTTTTTTTCTCATTTCGTTCTGGCTGATTTTTTTATAGCGGTTGCTAAGATCAGCAGATCAGACTTCCGAGATTGAATATAGCAAAAGTTCCAATTCGCAATTTTTCTACAACCTTTAAAATTATTATTTTATTCGTGTTTTTTATACTAGAGCGTCAAATGGCCGCCCCAGACTTGAAAATTACTGAAAGGACTTCATTTCAGCTGCCTAGGGTTGAATTTCATATAGCTTTATTCGCCGATTGACCTTCTGCCATAAACCGGCGGCGGCACTACGAGTTGCTTTTAAGCCTAGTTGATATATCGTAAAGTTTTTTTTTCTGTTTCTGCAAACGACGAGTTATTGTTATCACAGTAGACAGTCATTAAAAATAATTTCGAGTTTTTTTTCAAGTCTTTTAATAAAGTTTACTGCCTGACAAGTATTGTAATTTTTTCACATAGCTGTAATAAGCTTTGTGGATGATGATGCTTTTAATAAAAGTCGAGACCTGTAACTGAAAGATGCTTTTGTTAAGTTGGTAAATTTATTCATTGTGTGAAGCTTTCGACAAATGCATTCAACAGACGAGAAAATAAAATTGCAAAGGATGAGGACCGAGTATATTTTTGCGAGATTGATTTGCAATTTAAAGTTTATTTTACTGACAAAATCAAAATAGGAAATGTCAGCAAACGTGACAACTCCGAGATCATTGCTCTTATTTAATATTTGTTCCTGTCAGTCTCTTGTATTTCATGTATTGGTGATTATGTCGAATGTCAAATCCACTTGGACATAATTTCCTTTTGTTTTATATACAACAAGGCCACTGCTCTTGTTTTTTTTAATCATGAAAAGCAATTTCCATTTTGATGACTGATTTTTATAACGGAAAACTGGCAATAAAATATGAGATAATGTTGCAAGTTCGATGTAAAATCCTCTCGGGGAAAATAAATAAATAAAAACAGCGTTACATAATGGAAAATGGGCTAAAGAAAAGATTAGAAGTGCACCCATGAGGACTACGAAGCTTTCAAGTGGCAATAGCATTGGTCAAAATTTTATTTTGTGGCTTATTCTTTTTCTAGTTATTATTTATCACCAACATTACGTAAAACCCAACACTTTGCTTAATAAAAAATAAGATTTATAAGCCGCCAAGGTGGCTTACAGGATTTATGGGATAGTATAAGTGTCAATAAATGTAGAAGCACAAGAAAGCAAAAACACAAGAGTAAATCACGGTTGCAATATATTTTCTTGAGTAAATGCCGGATATCAATTCAATAAAATGTTTGCTAAATCTAAGAATTTTTTCGGATACTTTACATTCATAGAATATTTTAGGATGCAAAGTGGGGGAGTCAAAGTAAGATGAGTGCACATTACGTCCAATCAACAAGTTTTGAACAACTAATTTCTCAAACAATATTCCAACTAAGTTATAATTGTAATTGCTGTCTAAAGCGTTCAAAATTTTTTTCGGATACTTTACATTCATAGAATATTTTAGGATGCAAAGTGGAGGAGTCAAAGTAAGATGATGAGTGCACGTTACCTCCAATCAACAAGTTTTGGACAACTATTAATTCTATTTCAAACAATATTCTAACTAAGTTATAATTATTGTAATTGCTGTCTAAAGCATTCAAGAATTTTTTAATACAACAAAACAAAAAAATATTTAAATTAAAAATTACGTTATTAAAGGCGACTGTTGAAATATTAAAATTACTCCTATGGTAGCAAACATAAATTTGTATGTGCTTTGAGTTGTGATGAATTTCACCAATCGAATAAAGATTAGAATGTAAATGACTCCTCCTCTCACTTTTAATACCCCCCTCATGAGTCCCCACCATTTCTAATCGTAAAACTTGTTGTGACAGTCCACATCATCAAATGATTTTCTCTTTTTATTCTATAAAAGAATTAAAATTGACTCTTCCTGCTTGTAATGACCCATTCAAGAAATATTTAGACATGCTTAGTGGTTTGACCATTTATGATTTGGTATTGGTACGAGTTTTGCTTTCTTTTTGTTATTTAATTGTTTGCTGTTATGGGTTTTACTTTTTGATCAATAACAAGACTTTCAAGATATTGACAACTATTTACAGTGAAACCTCTTGTATCTTAACTATCCGCTATATCTAAAGTATTTGATAGGTTTTAAAATTTTGCATTATTTGAAATTGAGATGGTTGTACATCTGAAAATGTGTAATTAAACCAATTAAACACTTTCTTAAGGTACAGCTCTGTAATTTAGAAATGACGCATCCATATTAATCGAAATATAAAAATTTACTTAAAAAATTTAGTGAATGAAAACAATTCATTGTTTTCTGTTTATGTCAAGTTCGGACAATTTATAGATGAGAATGATTAATGTGTATGGAGTTTTCAAGACAAACACTTTGGATGATTCGTTTAACAAGATCACGTCATCTTCAAAGTAGATTATTAGTTATAGTACCTAACCTACCTATGGTATAATATCAAAAACAAAAACTGCTATTTTTTTAAAACAGTTGCTACTATCTGTCAAATTGGTATTTTTATTTTAATATAGGCATCAGTTAAATATATTCTCATCTGTACAGCTTTTATTTAGGCATATAATATAATAAACTTTAACATAAAGTATAATATAAGCTATCACGGCCAGTTTCTTTATTAGCAGTCCCAAGAACACTGGAAGCATTTTCTCGTTGAATTGCCAAACTAATATTTTGTGTTAAAAATTCCTGACAACTGATATTATTTACAAAATTATTGCTAACAATTGTCTGGTGTGCGCTTGACATTCTGGCACTTCTTTTGTTAAAAAATACGAATAAAAATAGAAGCTACTATTATTTGAATAACAGTTATTTTATTTTGCTATGGAATTTAAAAATGATTTGTTTGATGAGTGTAATGTGTAACTGAAACAAGTGATAAATTGAACGAAAAAGACAAATATTTATTTATTAAATGTAAAATTAATACCTTTTTACTAAATCTATAGCAGTTTTACGAGTAATGTGACGGACGAATACAGTGAATGTTGCACTGCAAAAATTGGCAAGTTTTTATAAACTTTCTGTTATGAATTTTACTCTAGTTTTTTAAACGACATCCGATATCTGACATCTAGTTTAGTATACTAAGTGTTTGTAAAATATATACTTTAGAATTAAGATATAATTGTCTATTTATTCCGGAGTCAATATCTGTAGTTTATTAAAAACAAAAGAGAAACATAGAATAGAAAAAAAATAATGTAGGCACAGATTCTTTGTTATTTGAAAAACTAAACAGAAAACGTCGTTTAGAAATAGTTATTTACACGATAAGTGCGGGAACATATATTTTGCATATGAGTGTAACAGTTTTTACCCGACTGCGCTTTGCGTACAAGTGGAGAATGTCGCACGAATAAATCAAAACTGTTCTCGCACGTCTCTTGTATATTATTTTTTGCACGTATCCTCAACAAGGCCGAAAAACAATTATTTTCAATTTTATTTTTAATTTGTCGAAAAAATCAAGTGCGTTGATGTTACTAGTGCGGTAAAAACGGAGGATAATTGTAAAATTGACGGTCTCGATTGTTCGCTTAGTGCGTAATCACTTGACTTTTAGTAGAGTAGTGCAAAAAAAACTAATAACAAGGGACGATTATAGAAGAATTTTTATTATGTTTTACCGAATTGATAACGTCCGTGACGTCACAATTTCCACATCTCTCAACTTTATTTTTATTTTTTTGCTAAATCTTGAAAATCATTAAAGTTTTTTGTTATTATTAAAATTCAATTATAACATAATTTGTTTTCAATTTTAAACACCAAGGGCGCAAGAGTGTTTTAGTGTGCAAGTCAGATTTGTAAAACACTTTTTTTATGACAAAATACTGAATAAATACAATAATAAATTAAATAAACATTCAAAAGCCTAACAAAATTTAACCAAAACTTGTTGAAGGTAATGCAAATAGTGTTAGGAACAAAAGTATCTTTAACAATGTATGAAATAATTGTAAATTTTTAAAAAGTTATATCGGCTGTGTTAAACGCCCATTAATTAAAGTTGTTTTGAAGAAACAGATTATGAAAATGCAAAAATATTGCTAATTTTTTGTCAAAACTTTGGTCACAAGAATACTGTAAATTTAAATTTAAGTAAACTGAGAACAATCGCACATTTATCTTGTAGTTGAATTTTGAGATGTTCTTAAAAATTGTTAGAAATGTAGCAGAATCTTACTAACGTTAACTTGCGCTAGTATGACATCTTTTTAATATGTACGCTAAATATTTTTTGCAAGAAATACTCTGTAAAACTACGGATAAAATAAAAATAAAATTCTATAGCACTACAAAAAAAACTCTATTAAATGTTTGTATCTTTTATTTGTTCAAAAATATAAATGTGGTAATGTTATCTTGCATAAAACCTCTTTAAAACTTGGGCTTTTAATTCTGGAATAATAAAGATTAGTCGAGCAGTTACAAGTTGCTGCAACTCTTCGCGATTTGAATGTCTAATTTTCTGCACATAATTCTGAACTGCAGACTTTATGACATGAATAATATCTGAGAATGTGACTCTGTTATAAAACTGAAGATAATTACCAAGAGTCAGAATTTAATAGCAGGTTGGGCATATGTTCAAGCAGTCATAATAACTGTTTCAATCTAGGAATTTTCAAATAACTTTACTATTCCGCTCTTGGGCGCAATTATCATATGAATATTCAACAAATAACATCAATTTTTGCTTAAAATTTTTTCAATTAAAAATTTTATTTTCAAGTTTTTCAGCCTCACAGCTGTGTCCAAATAATTACAGCAATTGTGTAATAAATACACCCTTATTTAAAACACTATAATTTTCCTTACAAGTTAACCTGTTTCGAGGTAGTGCCGGTATGTAGATCTCTGATAATTGCCTCTCTACAATTAAAATTAAACGTTATTTTCCCTCAGTGAAAATTAGAGTAATGAAAATGAAAATGTTAAGGGTGGAATTTGCTTAATTTCCCGTTTTTAATACATCATTAAAAAATATGTCCCTAATTATAATCAAATTATCCCCATTACAGCTAAGTGATTGTCAAAGCCCGGAACTTGTTTGTTCCTGTGGTACATTCACCTTTTTCGAAAAAGTTGCAGATGATCCGTTGAATATCAGATATTCTCAACTGATTTTACGAGTCGTAAATCGAGGCCGCGTAGGAAATGTTGACTGAAATACAGTTTAATGTCGCGGAAAGATAGCCTCACAAATTTTATTACACAAATGTTCTCTGCCGTTTCTTGTGTTAGATAATCGCGGCCGATTTTTCGCCTACAATTGCCCAATTATGAGCCGAGATATCGATTCGGAAACAATTAGGCCAAGAATCTTCTTAACCACACGAAATTAACCACGGATACATCCTCGACGTCTTGAGATTTCCACTCGAATGCGCCGAGAAATCGAAATGACCAACTTGAGCATTTCAAATACTCCTCCGACTTGTGTAATATTAGACCGTTTTGTTGACTTTAAAATTAAGTCCATTGCTTATTACATTAAGCAAACTTTCGTACAATACCCGCGATTTGCTTTGCGAAAAATCGATTTTAAAATTGCTAGACGGCTTTGATTGAATATCTCCAAGTCTGAAAGCTTTTCACTGACCGCCTTAAAAGCATTTCGCTTGATAAGGGTTACTCGGGAGATCTGACTAATTTGCTAGAAGAACTAACCGACGAACTAAATCTGATTGGTTTGACTCGATTTAGACATATAACAGACAATTTTCGACAATTTCATTTCTCAACTCTCAACATAATTACGCAGATAACAGTTTTAATACTTTTACAGAAACTTTAAAGTTTTACAAGAAAAATATGCTTTGTTCTCACAGTCGTAATTCGTAGATAAGTTTTATGCTGGTATTTCTTTTATTCCTATCTGATAAATGTAGAAATTAGTTTGGTCGCAAGTGTCAACATCGTTATTTCGTTCTTGTTTAACTATAAAATAAATAGAAGCTTTGGAACTTTACTCATTGAAACTTTGTTCTACCGCAAAACTGTCACCATTGTCGAATCACTTTCTATTTCAATAGAAATTAGTTCAACAAAAAATTATTTTGCATTCAATGCAAATTCTGTCAGACGTATAATAATCGTATTCAGAACCTTAATTGAGACGAAATTGTTCAGCGTAAAGTTATTAATTTATTTAGCAAACAATGTTGTGCATAAATTAATATTCAATAGTCCAGTCAAATGCACCACAATCAATTTTATTCATGAGCAAAACAAACAAAAATTTTCCTTTTTGTTGTTAATTCAAACAGAAAATCGTCATAACATGATATCAAAATACAATTTCTAATAGTAGATTTTACTATTGTGTTGTGACTATTGTAAGTACAATTTCAATTTTCATAATGAAATTTTACTGGTATGAAATATTTAATAAAAAGTTTTATACTTCTGTAATCTGGAGTATAAGTGCCAAACAAAACTTTACCATTTGCAGTTTTGTTATGCACAACCGAAAATCGTTGTAGATATTGAAAATTTAGTAATATTTTTCTTTTGTGGGATCGTGAAAGCTCAAAACGAGTGCTACTGTATGTAAACGTCTTTGGAAATGCATGTTTAAAGGAATCTAGACAAGAAAAAGGCTTTAGAAATCTGCAGAGACAACAAGTAAATCCTCTCTTAAAAACAGACGTAGTAAACAGTCGAATAGATGCTCTCATATCATTGTCATCCAACGTCCAACTTACTTTGATCACTGATTTAAATGAAACCAAAAATGGTATACAGTAATCTATGCCAATAGTGTTTTGGGTTGCGGCTCAAATTTTTTCAGAAGTAACTCTGTCGTGAATAACGCTGTAGTTCAATAGCAAAAAATAATTTAGGAAAGGTATTGATTAAGAATTCAGTTTGCTGTTCTCTATTATTGTTTCATTTTATTAGAGAATCGACTTTTGGCTACTTGCGACTTCTTTAAGTTCAAGTATAAAACACTAAATGTAAATTTGGCCGACTTTAAAACTCGGCTATCGTCTCCGATTATGAATTTGATCCTCGTTTATTTATTTGAAGTAATGTTAAAATTTTTAACAGATGATAGCCTTTGTTGAAAGAATACTAAAAAACTGATTTTCTCTTAGACAAATGTTTATATATTTTGAGGTATACGATGTAAATGTTTTTGATCAAAATCAGCGTTGTCATACATGGTATATCTCAAACATAATGTTTTCTGAAAAATGTTTTACAGTGTATATTTTAAAAACCAGTAACATTTTAAAAAGGCAAATTTGGGTATTTAGAATCTTTTTAACAGAAGCTATCCTTGCTAAAAGTTGTAAGGTTTCTTCAAAAACAATCTGTATCTGTATATCTAATTTTGAAAACATTAAAACTTAAGATCATTACCAAAAATTTTTTTTGCATATATTTCAATCACACACTGTATACCAAAAAAATACATCGTATTTCGTTCAAAAACAACTTATTAGGAGTCGGTTCTGAAGCTACTCTAATGCGACTTAGCACTAGTAATGGTAGAAAAACATATTCAAAAATTGGTGAGCACTTCTAAGATGACATTTAGTCATAAATGGATGGATGGATAACAAAAATAGATTGGAAAAGAAAATTCTATATGTATTAGCATTAGATTGGAAAGGAAAAGAACTACACCGAACTTAAGAAAGCTGTGCGGGAAAACGATCACCTGATAAAATATTTTACTAAGATCAAAGAAGTGACAACATACTTAGGTGTTGACATTAATCAAAGAATGTTTTTTATATGATATCATAAGTAAGAGGGTCTCAGAAAAGGTAAACGAAATTATGGCAATACTAGGAGAATTAATGTTAAACGTCTTTAAATATGTGGAACCACAATGTCAACACAAAATGGAGAGAGCCATTGGAAAAGCTTTCAAATGACAGACCAACTGTTAAGGAATGCCGTAGAAGACGGTAGACAGTACGGGTTTAGACCACCGAAAAAGCCTAACAGAAAGTCTTTGACGGATGGCAAGTCTATCGTTTTGCCATCGACATGCCTAACGACAATTCGTAAAGGGAAGGTAGAAAAAAGCGGAAAGACTTATTTTTAAGAACAAGTTTCACGTCCAAGGTGGCAGGGAACCTATGTTAAAAAAACAGTCTATTTATTGCGGCTCTATATTTTTGCAAGCTTTTATTGTCTTTCTGGTTTCTTATGTTAAACATGGCCGTATACAGCAGCTGCATCTTCAGGTTTTCATATCGTCATTCCAACATATCAGCAAGTTGTTCTGGTTTTCTTCCGAATTGCGTTTTAACAGCTGGAGAACTGGCTTTTGCAATTTATCCTCAAATGTTGGGGGTTTACTTGTTGTGACGCTGGTTTTATTCTCGTAATTTGCTACGTATTCAGTTTTCTAACCTTTTACAAACTGTCGAATTTTTTTAAGATATTATCTAGTTTTTGTTCTCGATTTACAAATTTTTTAGAAGATTTTTGTCTATTTTTTTTTCAGTAAAAGTTTTTTAGTTATTTAAAAAAAATATTTTATATTTTAGATAGAGATTTTCTTTTTTTTCTTTCTTTTTCAGGCGTTGTTTTGTCGTTAGATTCTTTAAAATCGTTTTCTGTTCTTCTAGAATTTTTCTTTGCTCTTCTTTCTTTCTCAATTATTGTCGTTTTTTTGCAAACTGTTTTGTTTTTTTAATCTATTTTTGCTTGTTTAAAGCCTTCTTTTGTTATTTTCTTATTAATAGACGTTTTTCGATTTTTTCTAGAATTTGCTTTTTTTTCACTAAACAGACGGTCTGTTTTAAAAATTATTATTTTAGTAACGATTTAACTTAACCGTTTCAAACTTTTACAGCAGTTAAAGAACACTTTAAGAACTCAATGTTTATAAATCTTGGGCAATTTACAAAACCTTTTTCTGGAGCCCTTCGGTAAACCTTTTTTAAACTATTGCCCTCGAATATAAACATTGTCGTTATAACCTTGGTTCATAAATAACTATTTTATAACATATAATGGACGAATACAAAAAAAATATTTTGTCAAAAAATAAAATTTTATTTTCAACGTACTTTTCATGACCAGTGATGTAAGGTTACACTCTACGTAACTAGGGATGTAAAGAAATTCGTCAAAATTTGTTGCATAACTAGTATAAGTATAATATGTGCAATTTGATTATAGATGTTATATAACAAGTTACCTTACAAAATTTTAAAAATTAATAGAAAATCTAACAGTTCCATATCTATTAATTTGAAAAAATAATAAAAAGTTTTTGCAGTCACTAAAGTTTTTAAAAATTTGAAATAATATGAAAATATTTTTAAAAAAACAATTTAATTTTTCTTGTGTAAGAAAATACTTTATTTAAAAACACTATTAACTGGTTAAAATATAAAATAGAGTATACCAGTAAGTGTTTACAATTTAGATAAAATCTAACTACCTGACCTGCGTAATTAAATGCTTTATCCTATGGTTATCTGACTATACCAGCCAAATTTAGATATCCGCTTTAACTCCACAATTTCATTAATTACCGCCCACTCAAATGCAGAATAAGAAAATTGTAAAGTTGTCTTTGTCCAAAGGCGCAGAAATTAGTGTCGAGGCTGGTGCAAATTTAATTAAAAAAAAGTTTGGCGTTAATTTAAATGACAAAACTCCAGGTGAAGTTTCCGGTTCATTTAAATAAAATTGCTGTTGTTTCAGGCCGAGCAGTTTACCGTTTTATGGGTACTGTTTACAATGATCGTTTTGGGCAATTCAGCCGTTTTGGTTGCCCTCCTCGTTAGCAAAAGTCGAAAATCAAGAATGAATTTCTTCATCCGACAACTTGCCATTGCGGGTAAGTAAACTCTTTCTCGTTCTCTCACCTTTCTTATTTCCTAATTTTAGAATGTCGTAAAATGCTCCGGTTTGTCGTATCAGTCGACTTTTATTGTCTGAATAGTTTTCGGATACGCTGTAATCGATTTGTACTTCTAGCAATTTATCGGTAAAATGTATTAAGTGGGCGCATCCGCCAAAATTACTCACATACGCCGAGAATGGAGAGCGAATAAATTTCTTCTTAGCCAGTGCATTCGCTTTAACTGGCTGTTAGATTTCAGATAAGCTGACAACTTGAACTATCTTCCAGATCAGGAAAGCTTAAGTTTAACAACATTTTCACTTGGTTTTATTTCGGTTAGACGACGCTTGACAGTTTTTCTTTCATTATACTTGAGTCAAGAGGTTTGGCTAGGCTTGTTTACACGAAAAAAATACCACCGAAATTGATAATGACGGTATTTACGGCTAACATTAAGGATTTGCGAAAGTTTTATTGGCTCGGCAAGATCTACAGTTTACGCAACGAATTCGTATATCGTTAAAAATAATAATTTTGTTTCACCGTAACCCGAGCAGATAACAACTTTGTGAAAATAATCAGGAATTTAAACTTCAAAAGGCGCTTCTAAAACGAGTATAACCGATTACACTCAGAGATTTTAAGTTTTTAAAGAAAAAGAATTCGAATATTTTATGTTTTTTAAACCTTCGACTTAATAGTTGAAGTAAGATGCAACAAAACTTTGGTTACAATTTGACCCGATATTTAGACGTGACTCTTCGTCATTTTCTATTATCATATAACTTGTGATTATCTTTGTTTTCAAGTTCGAAATTTTATGTATTATTACATTTTGTCTGTTACAACATGTATCAATATTGAATTTTGCTACAGTAAATGAATTGGTAGACAATTCATTTAATCAATTGTCGAAAATCACAAACAATCGAAAATCAGAAATTTTTTAGAATTCTAAATTTAAAACTGCTTTTAAAACTGGTCAATTTTAGCCTAAAAAAAATACTTTCAAGTAAATTGTATTCCATGATATCACTCACCAATTGCTGACAATTGCCAAAAAAATTATTTTCTGACGTTTGAGGGGACTATAAGGCTTCGAATGGTTACAGTTTTTTTACTATTGAAGCACTTATTTTTTTATTATGACTAAAAATGAAATCAAAACTAAAGAGAATAAATTAAGTTCTCAGGTAGAGTGATGGCAATAAAGACAGTAATAAAAGTCATTGGCTTACCAACCAGAAATAAAATATTTCGCTAGAGGCTAAAGATTTTTTGATCAATCAATTAATTGTCGATAAAAAAATCGTAAAACGAATTTTATTTCATTTTATTTTAAACGAAATGAGAGGATATAAATTTTGGTATTTGGACTATAAATGTCCCAACATATTTTCAAAATTTTGAATCGTAAATTTTATTTTATGAGACGTGTTTAACTAATTTTTATGTTTATAGTAGCCACTGACTTAATCAGGAGATACCCCAAAATCTCCGTTTATTTCTTTAGCTTTTACCTAAAAAATAAGTAGGTTAAAGCATCTCGGTAACGAGCCATAAAATCCCTATCACTTTCCTGAATAAATACCTAAAATATCTTTGAAGTTTAAACAAACCGAAAAACATCGAATTTATTTTACCCACTTTGCTATTGAAAATTGAGGACAAACTTCTCACAAGTGTTTTCTCAAACTCTTAAGAATACTTTGTTTCAGATCTAGCAGTAGGCCTCATTAACGTATCCACGGACATCGCATGGAGGATAACAGTGGCTTGGCATGCTGGAAACGTCCTGTGTAAAATTATACGTTTTCTCCAAGCTGTAGTAACATATTCTTCGACTTACGTTCTCGTTGCTCTATCCATCGACCGATACGATGCCATCACTCATCCTATGAACTTCTCTGGGAGTTGTAAGTATTTATTACATCCTTTAACTAACTTTACGACCGGCAGCAGAGATTTTGAATTTACATGACTTTAGCTCGTTCAACTTGTTACAAGTTAGAACCTCAACAGAGGGTTTTTCACCTCATTGACAATAAGAGACATGAAGCCCAAAATCGGCAGAGATGAATGAGGATATCTTTTTCCCGTTGTGATTAATTTATTTAATTCAAACGTATTTATCATTTTTCTATCTGGGGACCTACAAGTCTTTATAAGGAAAGAGATAAATTATTTTTGAATACAAGTCGTAATTATAATAATTGATGAAATATTTTAACGGGGAAGTAAGGGAAAAAGTGTAGGCTGTAATAAAGCAGCGGTTTAAAGAAAGTTAGGTTTAAATTAATTGACTGCAATTATCTAAGATTTGCCCAAGGTGTTTAAATATTTTCATATAATTATTTATAGTGAGTGGTATACTTTATTTGACAAATTGGTATTCACAGGTTTTAAGAATCAAACACCTGACTTCTTAAGTCTACAACAAAGCTTATAACTCATAATTAATTGCGGAATTTTGCAAATAGTCATATTGTCATGTTAACCGCAAGTTACAAAAATCTGAGCTTATCTCTAAATGCTTATGCCTTAAATGCAAAAACGGTTATTATTTACATATTTTTATACATTTATGCATATTTTAAATTTGTAGGAGTAGAGAAGACAAATTTTGTTGTACGAGTTCTAGGTTTTTAAAACGAGTAGCAAAGCGCGAGTTTTTTCTATTAGGTATAAATTTAAATTTTATTATTTAGAGTTCTTGTAATGCCAGAGAGAAATGTACGAGTATGTAAACTAATATTGCACAATTGGAGGAATTTTTAATACAAATTGTTCTTGAAACGGTAACAAGAATAATTTGAGTGAATTATGCTTATTATATTGTTTAAAGTATTTTTGGTGCCATTTTACAATATTGTTTATTTAAGTTTAAGTTTTGTAAATTGTTATTTGTACCTAGTTCGTTCTAGTTTGTTCTAATGATGCATTTTTTAATTTTTTTAACTTTGTTAGATCCAAACTAGTAAATCGGTAATAAAGTTCTGAAGAATCTGCAATTAGCGGCGAAACGTCGACTGAATATAACCATTGATTGTTTTATTGTCTATCCCCTGTTAACCTTCATACAAATTTATTATGTCAAAATTAATAATTTTGTATTAAATTCTTTCATCGTCTTGCAGAGGTAGCAGAACTTTTCAAAAATTGCCGATATTTTCTATATTTTGATGTAGGAACCCAATTTAAACAAGTTATTGCTACAATTTTATTCGATTTAGAGAACCCGGAGAAAATACGTTCTATTTTATTTAATTAATAATTAAAAATTTAATTAATTATTTACAATTGTGACACTTTGAATTGAAACAGTAAGCCTTAAAGGTTTTATTATAGTTATTAACATTTATGAAAATAGTGCTTTGGTCAACAGAAAAGCAGTCTCCATTTTCAAGAAACTTATTTAGTTTAATGCAAAAATAGCTGTTTCAAAGTGGTTTTGAGTTGCTGTTTAAATGTTTTAGCTTCCTTAAATTTTTTAGTATATTTTCACCTTAGTAGTCTCAATGAAAATAATCTGATTTTGAATAATTTAAGGATTAATAACTTTTTTGAGAAAAAAAACTGTTGTTTTGTTGACCTACGCATTATTCTTATAAATGCTATTTATAAATTAAATTAAAATTTAATTAAAAATATAAAAAATAAATTAAATTTATATTACATATTTAGGTATAAATAAAATAAAATAAGTCGTATTTTTGCTAAACCCTGAATGTGTATATCAATTTGGGTAAAAAAAGATACAAATTAGTAAATAACAGTCGTTCTCTGAGCTACAGAAACATTCTGGTAATTATTTATACACGTAAACGTATTTTTTTTTAATTTTGTAATTTTTAATATTCTTTTTTTTTGGAAAGGATATCAATACTTAATTTCTTTTTTTCGGGTATGTCTCCTGTTTTTTATCAATACTTCATTTATTACATTACAAATCTATGTAAGTTCATGCAAATCTAAAGCTACTTTAATAGTTTTGATCGTAACTTTTGTTTCTGCTGATACTTTTCTAATGGGCTGATTTCAAGTTGAGCTAATATTGGTAGTATGGCAAATTTTAATACTTTTTTATGGCAACAACGAATTACAACCCCGAATTGTTTCAATTTTGCTTAGAAACGAAGATACTACCGGTAATATCTCAACTTGAAATCAGCCCATTAATCTATCTGTAAATTGTTTCGAAATTCTTTTTTACGTAATATACAGTGTGTCACAAAATTAAAGCATTTTGAGTCTACATTGTAGAAAGTATTGCTAGGAGTAAGACAAGGATTGTTTAAAAATTCGACGGCCTCTTCATACACAGATAATAAAGATCTGAAAATACAAACATGCGTTACGTTAACTTCGTATAAAGGCTATCAATGTTGGTGATTAGTGTTATTTATTATAACAAATAAAAAAAACTTAAAAAGTAGCTTTAGCAGGCACTGCTTTAACGTAGAATATAAAAATGGTCAATTTTGTAAGTTTTTTCCAAAAAGTGACGGCATTATGGCTGAAATATTATTTTGTTGTTGTGTAGACGAGACGGCATAACTAAAATATCTCTTTTTTCCTTAGGACAAAGACGGCAACAATGAATATTTAAAAGGCGCTAGATACAGCTTGTGCAATGTTTAACATTGTTGAACAAAGTTAACAACTTGTAAGGAGTAATTTCAAAAAACTGTTTTATATATTTTTACTTATTCCAAGGATTACCTTCACAACGCTCCAAACCTGGAATGTCTTAATTTTGAGACAGCCTGTATAATTTAATATATCTTTTCTGTCTTCTTCCGTTGTTCTGTGTGTTTATCTTTTAAATGTTTTGTATAGTTTTTCTTCAATGTTTTACGCTTTTATTTATTTATTTATTTTGTTGTAAGACTTAAATACTTCGTTTCCTTTCTCAAATTTTTTCGTTTTCGTTGCTCTGTGTTTATATTTTAGAAACTCTGTACAGTTTCCTATGCAATAATATGTTTTACATTTTTATTTATTTATTTGTTATAATTTTTTTTGCTAATATTCTTAATAACATAAAGAGCGATTCAAAAGTTGTGGAAGTTGTCAGAAATTGCTGTGCAAAATTTTGTTTTAAAATAAGAGGACAAGTTTACATTTCTTGCTAAATGTAGTTCAGAAGCAGTCACAGTAAAAAAAAATTAGTCTTTTAGTAACAAATAAAATTTTGAAAAAAAAATTAATTTTGACAGTTATGATGTTTTAAATTGACACACAACTTTCAGACATGTCTACCTCTTTCTCTGATGGTCAAGTAAGATTCCATGACCTCTGGATGACTTGATAGTTCAATTTTTTTTTTTGAACATACCTATAGTTAATAATGCAATAGTGCATACTGTTTCAAATAAGTGTTATATGTGTTTTTTTTACCAAATTTTTGTCTGGACTAATTTTTTTTTTCTTATCATACTTTTGGCAATATTTTTTTTTCATTTGTGGTCTGTGCGCTTCTTTAAATATTTAATATTCTTTTTATATATTTTTTGTAATTATTTTATATTTTGATAAATATTTTAATCATTTTTTCCGACGACTGAACTTGAAAGTAAGCTTTTCTAAGTGTTATTTGACATTCGAAAGTTGACACTTGCTGCGGAGCGAGCGCAATCACCAAAATTGCCGCTCTAGAGCGTTTTCGCTTTCTACCAATAATAACAAACTTTGATTGGATTTGATTGGATGTTAGGAATTGGTTGGGCTGGCAACGGTATTTGAATTAAGTGTGGAATCAGTCGTCGAAAAATTAGCGTATATATTTCGAGAAAAATGCATCTTTGTCGCTCTCACATGATTTTCATGCACGAGCGGCAAAAATTTACTTTCTGCTCTTAATATATGATACAGTATACTATTGTGTTGATTAGTTTTTGTTAATTATGCGACTGTACTGCCAAAATCTAACGATGATTTATGAACTATAAACCTTATCTTTAAATAAAAATACAAGAGCATATTTTACTAACCCAATTAAAATTTTACTGTGACAAACACAAAAACATTACTGAAATGGTGGGGTAGCTGGAATTTTGAATGAAATGTTGCTCTTTAAGTTTCTACTAATGATTTGCCTGTGGTGTAAATATGTACATAAATAGCAATCGGTGTGTATAATACCTGCACAATTTCACAATTCAAATTGAACATATTTCTCTTGATGGTTATGTATAAGTTTTCATGAAACTAAAAAGTCTATAGATTTCTAAGGAAATTTGATAATTAAACAAAATAGTTGTTAATTAAAACAGTAATAAAATGACATAATTAGGAAAATAAAAATTTAATTTCCGATTAATTTGTAGATAAGCAACTCTAGGTTTTATAGCTTTATAGTAAGTAGCTCAGGATGTTGTATATCACTTTAATGTAATTTCCAAAAACATATTTTTATTTTTAAAAGTGTGTTTATTGGTAATAAAGTCAAATCGGTACATAAACATTTGCATACATAAAATTTGTCGAAAACATTACTAAATGTCGTATTAAGTATATCATTAAGAGGATAAACGAATCGGCTATAAAATTCCTCTTTTTGTATTGTTCCAGACAGTGTATAAAATTTTATAGTTTATTAACAGTTCAATATATCACTTGATAAACTCCCACTGAATTTTTCCATATTTTTAGAATCTTTTCACTGGTTTTTATAACTTTAGTATAAATTTCTGCCACTTGACGTGCCACATAAAATTTTATTAGTGAAGAGACAAAATGCCGTATCGATACCTATAAAACGAAATCTCTTCACACAAATTTTTGTCTTTATTTAAGAAGAGAAGTTACAACATATTTGAAGTTTGGATTATCATTTGTCAAAATGGAGAACAGTGAACTCGTAGAACTCATAATGCCACAATCAGCACTTTTCCTGCTGGAATAACATCGCAGTCGTGTCTCAAAAATTGCAATTTGTTAGAAACGCACTTCTTACTCAATTATGACATTATGTAATTAGTTTCTCTTGCCTCTATTTGGTTTGATGATCAGCATATCTTTACAATCAACAGATGAAAACTGAAGACGTGTGAATCAAACACGTCTCAAACACAATCAGTTATTTATTATTTTCTGAAAGGTCTTGACCCGCTCTTTGACCTTAAAACCATCATTTTAAAACACGGAATTGATTTCAAAATATATAGCAAGGTAATTAAATCAATTAGGGCGCAAATGGGTCCAATCTGCTTGTGGAAGTTCAGCAATTTGTCACTTTCTCAAAAAATTTAATTAACTAACGTGTGGTGCTACATTTTGGCAAAAGAGAAGATTCGAATGTTAATGTGTTTGAGTGAAATAAAGTGACAGAGGTGGGTCTTTGATAAATGAATTATTTAGTTACAAAGCTACGAGTTTACACCTCCATCATTGTCTTTAATGGGCTTCAACGCTTCAGAGTGTAACAATTCTCTTCCGGATTCCGGAGAAACATGATACAAGATTGAGCCGTATTTAACTAAAATGTTCTGTTATTTAATATTCTGTTTCAAGAGAAATAATGACGAAACACTTCAATTTTTTCTCACAGGATTTTAATTTAACTTAAACCATCATCTTCAGACCAGTAATTTGCTGAAAGCTGAAATGTGAATTATAAAGTAGCACTTAAATTTTGAAAATGTCGCTTTTAATAAATTTATTTAAATTATACGAATATCTGTTTAAAAAACATTGTAGTGCATTGTAGTGTAATAATTATAATCACTTACTAAATTTAATTCTCTATATTAAAAGCATTACATTGTCATAGAAATAAGAGTAGGGTGAAATCTATTTACACTACAATGGTTTAAAAAAGAATATTATAGTAAGTGAAATAAAAATAAAGAATACCCAGAAGAAGTTAGTAAATCTTAACGAAACTCGGTATATATGTAAGATTGTCTAATTGAAAATAAGAAATGACTAAAATTTGGACCAAAAATTTTAAGTTGTTGCTTTAGAAATAATTTTTTAAAAATTTTTTTAACAGTTAATATGATTTGCTTAATTATTGTTTTTCTTAATATTTTTGTTTTTAGGTGACGTTGATTTGATCAACTGTGTCAAATTATTATCTCGATCAATTACATTATAAAGTAACTGGCTTATTAGCTTTTTCCCACAGATTTAAAGCAATTATTGCCAACAAAAATTGATCCTTCATAGGGAGGTATTGTTCAGTATGGTTTAAAAAAGGCATGAAACTTTATAAAATAGGTAAGGGAGATCTATAGACAATCACCAAAACTTTGCTTACCATTATTAGTTTCAACGTAAAATGGAGCTGTTATATCGCATTTGACGAACACCAAAGAAAAACTTTTTTCGTTTTTTCATAAACATTATCATTCTATAAAAAACCAGTTATGTGAATGCGTCTTTTAAGAAGTTGTTAAAAATCAGTACTTTCTGGGCTTCTTTACAAACCGTTGATTCAACATGCCGTTCTGACTAAATTCAGATGTGATCTCTAAAGACAACTCTTCACGTTGGTTGTCTTAGTGAAGTCTTTTTTTTTAAATAATATACCTATATCAAGGCACTGAAGTGTATTATTTAATCTCTAAAGTGAGTAAATTGTTTGGAATCTGGAGGCCCGAAGCGACAATCACTTGACATTTTGCACTTCCGATAAATAAAAAAAGTCATTTGTAATTTGGATTTATTCATATTTTAAAGAATTTTAAATGTCGCGTTAAGTTCTTTGAAACTAATAGTGGTACATACTTTAGTCTATCTCAGTCCATCTTTAATGACACTAAAGTATCAACTTTAGTCCCGGAAGTGCAAAAATTACGTTTAAATACCTAAAAGCTTGCCTGCTTGTTTTCGTTAAGCCACTCTGTATATTAGTCGAACTTTTGATGAACATTAATTTGAGTCTGTTGAATTTGATATTAAAGATGTCGCTCACACTTTTTAGGCATTTTAGTTTTTTCAGTGTGTCGTGATAATTCTTAAATATTGTCTCTCGATTTGCAAATTATTGAATTGTTAATTTCTAAGCAGTGCCGTGTTAAGATTTTCCATTTTTTGCGTGAAATCCTGAGGTCGAAGGGTCCCGGACAACAAATGTCGATGTCATTCAATTTTCATTTTAGTGTTTGTTAGAAATCCTCGTTTTTCCAGCAAGATATTTAGCTTTTACGACAAAAGCTTCATCAACAACACACTGAAAAATTCAATTACTGTAAATACAAGTGCGAAATTAAATTTTTTGATTATTAAAATTATGTTCTGTCAAATATGGAAGACAGCGTTTGTTGAATGAATTTATGGATGGTATAAAGAATGCTGTTATTTATTCTTTTTTCTTTGTTTCAGGGAAGCGTGCGAGGGTTTTAGTAGTCTTGGCATGGCTTCTTAGTATTCTCTTCTCCTTACCTACGGTTTTCCTTTTCGAGGAAAAACCCGTCCAAAGTAAGACACGATCGACTAGCAAACCTGTGTAAAATGATGTTGAACGACATAAACGGCGTTAGAAAAAAATTAACTCGTTTATGTGTGAATTCTTATTTCTTATTATTTTGAATTTACGGCAGACAAATTGCTTTAGGGATTTTTAATTAAAATCAAACCCTACTCAAAAGCATTTAATCTTGAATTTTATTGTTTGCAGTTTTCGTAGATGCCATTTCTCTAATTGTCAACAAGTGGGATTGTTGTTCCTACCAAATGAACAATGTTTAGTAAAAAATATTCTTAATAAAATATAAAAAATTGAGTTGTTTTAAATATTCAATTATCATTTTTAAGTTATGCACATTAATACACAAAGAAATAAAAATATGGATTATAATTTCGATTATATAACTGTTTTATACCTAAAATTAAAAAATATAGTATATACAGGGTGTAGAACTGTATAAATAACAATAATTTTGTGACCGAAAGATAAAACAAATGCAATAAAACTCTATATCTCTTGTAATGTATATGATGAGGTAAGCTAAAAAAAGCTAAAGGAGGAGCTTGAAAGCACTTCGAAATTCGCAAAATTCCAAAAGCAAAAGGACTGGAGTGTACTACGACTTTCGAAAAAGATTTGTTAAACCTTCTACTAGTGATATACTTTTCAGGAAGATGGGTGAACTGTATTTAACATCGGTTCAGGTGCAATGCACCAATGGGCTTTTGGTTCAGAGGGCCCTCATAGAGACTAAAGCGAAACTGCAGCCTAGTCTGTTTAAATTATAAATTGTTATCTATAACTTGCAACAAAAGTTGGCTTTGTAAGTATAAGTATCTGATTGTGTGAAGGGGCGTTTGACCAATTTGCACTGAATTCCAAAATGAGAGAGAAACAACAGTCTACACCACGATGTGTAAAGTGGGCATCTAAAGAAGGCTAAGAACTACTAAGCTAATTAAGAAAACAAAGCTAGATTAGATACTAAAGACCAGCAAGTCTCATGTAAGTGGCTAAAAAAGGATGGTATCTTTCTCGTATTATTATAACAGAAAATGAATTTTTTTTTCTCTGGTGTAGATTATTTAGAACCATTGTGGCAGTGAGTTAAAAGCAGTTAGAATGACGCTAAAATAATATTTATACCAAAGTTTTTTTGTTGAGTCAGTTTGACGTTGTTTCTGCTAAAAAATCTGGAGAGCAGAGATAAAAAGAATAATGTACTAAGTAACCTTATTCTACATCGACACCATATGTATAATTGCATATCACCCGCATAATATCTTTAAAATGATCAGTCGTGAGTTAACTCATTGGAAAGAGAAGCTGCTGGACAGCAAAAAAATTACTCTGGAAGCGTTTTTAGACAATGAGGAGGATCTGAGAAGTTTTCTATAAAAGAATAGATCGACTTCTTTAGATACTAAGTCAGCTTTATAAGCCAATATGAAAAATTACCACTATGGCGACTCAAGCTCTTTGCGTAAATACTATTCAAAAGACTGCTTTCCTGGGTAATAAAAATAGGTGAAACTTTTTTCACAACGAATCAGAATTTTAGGTAAGCGGAAAAGTTTATACTTTGAGGGGGATGGTGTTTCAAGTAAAATACGAAAATTATAAACTGCTTTAGTAAAAAGCAGTATCGCATTAAAATTGGGAAAGTAATTAGTCTACGGCTCTTAATGCACTTTTATAAGACTCTTACGTTAGTAGGTTGTTGAGGGTTAGATTTTGTCAGATTTTGAAAATGTCAGATTTACAAAAATTGTTTCAACAATTTAAAAAGAATAGCAGAGTTTACGTATAAGAGTTTTTTGAAAAAATAAGCTATACTGGTTAAATAAACTAGTCTGACTCAGCTTGTGTATAACGACTTCAGTGACAACGAGAGCTTCTGTTCATTAGAGGTGATAAAAAGTCTTAGAAAAAGGCACAAAGAAATTAATAAGCTTGAAAAGCGGACTGCCACCTCTTCAACTACGGATAGACCCGAGAACTGCAAGCCGAAAACGATTCATTAAAGGACCATGTGTGTTTGTGAAGAATATTATACCAAAATATTTATAAATTTGGGAAAGTACCGCATCTTTGTGATGAGTTCAGTTCAGATACGCGACTTCTTCAAATCTTTTAAGGTGATTATTAGTAATATTGAGAGAGTGTGGCAAGGAAGTAAAAGAACTAAGGAGCTGAGAGTAATCCGTTTTGTTCACCGAGGTGACGAATCAAAATCCGGTTAAAGTCGTGGGAACATCTACAAAATCGAAATATCCACCCACTATCATCAAACTTTTTTTTTACGAAAAGTTGTCGGTGCACTTTGATAGATTACACATGCATAACTGCTGTATTTTCAGAATACAACGAATTATTTTGCTAATGTTACAGACCGTTTGCATTGGAGGCGAAGGTTTATATTTTGTTATAGTTTATCTCTACGGATATCATTTAAGCCTATCCTGAACTTTCCGCCAGTATTGAAGCGTGCAGTTGAACTCTTATTTCTGGTTGTTTGTACCACACATTTAGACCAATAATGATAAAGCTGTTCCTGTTATGTCTGCCTGCCTGCAACATACAATTTTTCGGTTATTTTATATTTTAGGCAAATTTTTACTAACAATTTTTTCTTAAATAAGAATACCAAATGAAAATGTGCTGTCACACCTTGAGAAAAATTAGGAAAAGTGTTTTTTAGAATTTTGAAGAATGGTGATGGCCTTCAGTTTACTTTACTCTCATAACCCTCTTACTCCTCTTACTAAATACTATCTAGAACATAGCTGTTGATTTTAGCGGATGAGCAAATAAGAGTATAACAGCAAAAGATGACCACGTAGAAGCGAAAGGAAGCGACAAATTATAAGCACCTTCATTGAGGAAACACATACAAGTAAAAGTGTCATAAAACTGGTGATAAATAAACATTACATTGATTAAATTAAAAATGATTATATCCAGCCAGGTTTACATGTTAGCTTTTGACTTTGGCGGACCACGTAGAAGCGAAACAACATCCAGCTGCAAATTATAAAGGACCCAAGATAAGCTCTGTTCTCTGAACTATAAACATAAAATGACTGCTAGTGCTACTAAGTTGTTAACGAGATGGCTTGTTGGTGAGCCGACTTGTTAATAATGAAAATTTAGTATTGATTCTTTTCCATATAAATTCTTTTGTACGTTGCCGTTGCTTATTGTTTTTGCTTCTACATGATCCGCTTAAATTTATAAGAAGAAGAATACAAATATGACAAAAAAATTGAGCCAAAATATTTAATAAAATAAGTAAAATTGTATATAGAAAAAAACAAAAATTCTATTTATATAGGAGAATGTAGGTATAGTTTATATTTTTTGTCAATGCGAACTAAAAATAGATTCTTTCAATATGTCCACATTTCTCACAAACCTCTTGTTATTTTTGTTTGAAGCTGCAAGAAAACTGATTAGCTGAGAGCATTTTTTCTTTAGGAAATTCTGTCAACAAATCTTTGATTATAATCAAGAAAAACACTTGCATCCCTAAACGTGTCAATGTATTTGATGTTTTTTTCTAAAAAAGTATAAGATCAAACATGTTACGTGTTACTTAATCGCGATGATGTGTTGTAGACCTTTAGTGTTAAAGATGACAATCACTCCTTAGTTTATTGAGGTCATTTATTATAAATTTGCATTCCAGCGATGCAACTTGCTTAATTAGATAAAGATTCTAAAACAAAGCAATTCAATTTAGAATAAACTGAATTATTTGGCTTCTCATTTGCTTTAGCAAACATTCAAAGTTCAATATTTTAAATGCATTCGGAAACCACATTTAACAAACGTCTTTTATGGAGAGAAAAAATTAAGCGAAAAAAGATTGTTTGATGTCCACCGCAGAGTTTGTTCTTTCCTGCACTTAAAGTTTAATTGGATGCATACACTGTAAAATTTATTTGTGATATGAATTTGCAGTTGATGTTCACTGTTAGTATAATAAAGGAAAAATGTTCGATAACTTTGTAACGGTTGTAGCAAATTGGCGATAATAAAATTGAAATCCGTCTCAAGTTTTCTAATAATTTGCATAACGTCGAAGTTAGAAATGGAACACACAGTCAAGAACACATTCTTCAATCCATCATTTTAATTAAATCCGTCTGACAAAACCAGACATTTAGCGGTAAAGATATGAAGTCGATATTTTCTCTCTTTACAAGATCAGTTAGATCGATACGTTGTCTTATTCAGCGAATAGCGATATTTATTGTCTCAGTTTATGACGTTTTTATGATAGTTTATGATGAATTATAGCTTCTCGAAAAGTTCGAAATTATTTTTTAGTTGGCTTTTTATTATTGTAATTTTTTCCAAGTTGAAAATTTACGGCTTAATAAAATTTCTTCCAGATATCCCACAATGTTGGATAGATCTGCAAACGTGGCAGTGGAAAGTTTATATAACCCTTGTAGCCCTAGTCCTTTTCGTTTTTCCCGCTCTTATCATCAGTGCTTGTTATGCGGTCATCGTCCGGACTATATGGTCAAAAAGCAAGCTTTTGATACCAGTGGGACACATCCCCATAAGGCAGTGTAAGTCTAGTTATTTAATAAATGGGAGTGGGCAAATGCATAAATGTATGCCTTAATTAGAATTTTATTTAGAAATTTAGCTTATGCTAATTACGTTTTCTTAATCTCGAAATAATATTGCGTTTAGCGTAAATTTTATTTGTTGAAAAATTTGTTGATTTTTTTAGGTACGAGTTTATACTTTAATTAGGCCTCTCACTAGAACAGTGATATTTTTTTCATCAAGCTTTTGCTAGTGTTTTTCAAAATTTTATTTTTACAAGATATCGAAATTAAAATTTTTATTAATACAAACACCTTACAGTCAAAAAAAAAATTTATACATAAAAATAAAAGCAACCAATAAATTATTTTTGGTATCTCCTATTTTTGAAAAAAGAGCCGCATTTTTTGGAATTTTTTTTAGAGCTTGATTTTAGGGAAAGGCGTACCATTTCGTTGGACTGCAAATTTTGTAGTACCCTTGTACCTAAAAATATTTCATTTATTATTTATAATTATTATTTTATTATTAATCAATTAGTGATATCAATTTTTATTGGTTTTACCTATTTAAGGTAGTTCCACCCAGTGGCGGCCGGTGATTTTTTAAAACTCTGTATCTTGAAAATGGGGCATGGGATCTAAATTCTGTTATAAAGAATTACTATTGAGATCAAACTGAAAGCTACTGCTAAAAAAAAAATTTGAGAAATTTGATTTTTAAAAATGGTGTGCCCCCCCTGGTTATTTCCAGGGGTTATGTTGACGATTTTTTTTTCAGCATTATGCGACAAATTAAAGACTAGTCTTTTCTTGGTTTTTTCCGAAATTTTAATTATAAAAGAAGTTAGGAAAATTATTCAAAAAATATTCTTTCTCTAAAATTTCATTACCTTATATCTTTTTCTTAAATTTAAAATTTTAAACAAAACTAAAATAAACTAGTTATCAATTTGGTTAATAATGCTGAAAAAAATTGGCAGTGGCGTAATATAAGCCGTTTCGGAAATAACCAGAGGGAGCACACCATTTTTTAAAACCAAATTTCGCAAATTTTAATCAAATTTTTTTTTTAGCAATAGTCTTCAGTTTGGTCTCAATAGTAATCTTTTATAACAAAATTTGGATCCCAATGTAATCAATCAAAATATAATGTTTTTAAATTATTTTGTCAGGTTTTCAACAAACTTTAAAAATTATTTATAAAAAATGAATACCGCTTGTTTATGTTATTCTTAAAAAAAATGTTGTTATATCTTCAATTAATTATTCTCAGTTTAAAAAAAATCCTAAGAAAAGTACGGTTCCTATCAAATTAAATGCTTATTCTAACTGCGGTCGGGATAGGGAATACGATTATCAATTGATAATATTTCGAAATTTAGTACCGCAAGGACTATTAAAAGAAATATCTGCTTATGAAGAATAGTTAGAAGTATGTGTATTTAAAAATTGAAAGATATTGTAAGAAAAGTGATTTTTCACGGAACGTCTTTAATGCTGTTTTAAAGAATAACTATCTGTAGGTTGCACCGTATATTTAGTGACATACATTAATAGCCAATTGTTAAGGTCTATTATAAACATAATTATAGCACCGTAGTTTTGCCGCATATTTGCCCAGTTCTATTAATAAATTCAAGAAATTGATAAGTGCCGTCTTCGAGTTGAATTTACAGCCAGACATGACCTGCATCATTGGAAATTTATTAGGAATGGAGCGCACGTCGATAATTAAATTTTTATGAGACATTTTACTGCATTATAATTGGCTTTTTATTACTTAAAAAAATTTTGATTTTCAGGCGAAGACCATCGTGATAGACCACCCCGACATTTCACAGAGGAACACGATACTCGACGTGCTAGCTCAAGGGGAATCATACCTCGCGCAAAAATTAAGACTGTAAAAATGACTCTCGTTATTGTTTTTGGTAAGTTGCTTGAATTGTAGTTGTAGCTTTTAATAACTATTTCATTTGTATCATCCCAGATAGTTAACAGACACTTACTTTTTACTACATTGCCGTTTTGCTCCTTTACCTGTGTATTTTATGAAGACCTGAATTAACCTTTCGAGAGAATTACTCCGAAGGGTCGGATTGGAGACAGACTGACTTCCACACTGGACTTTATCATGCAACCAACGTCTTCAGAATTACTTTAATAAGCACCAAGAAATTAAATATTTCCCTAAATATTGTTTAATTTTTATTATTTTATTACACTTAGTTATAAGTCAAGAACCAAAATGTCATATTGGCCAGCTCTTCTTGGTTTGTACTTGATTAAATTTTCATGTAATTTTAGTAGATTTTCATAGCAACGCGACCTATAGTTACAAGTTTTAATTTTGTTTAGTGGAAAATAATGAATATATTTGAATTTCGGAATTAATTTAGGTTAATTTTCTCATACTTCTTGCATAGTGTCTTAAATCGTGCAGATTTGACAACGAAAACCCTCCAGTCTTCCGGGCTATCAAGTATATTCTAATATTCTGTGCTTCTTAAATCTGCAGTAAAGCCACGTTACTATGGAAGTTATACAATTCACCAAATTTGAAAATATTTCTTTCCAAGAAATTCTTATTTAAATCACACTTGTGACTTAGTCGAATTATCCAAACATTTAACGAATATGTTTATTTGTGCTTGATTTTGACTTTTGAATTTTGACTTAAAAATTTTCAGCCCACATCAAACACTCAAACATATCCAAATCTTTCGATAATTTAACAGCTACTTGTGTGATTTACATACGATAATGGTTAGTGTTTTCGATCTATGCAAAAGATCAGGGGCGCATTTAAGCATGATTTTTGTGGGCTTCGTAAATCAAAGGATTTTCTTTATAGCCAAGAATTTTATTTACGAATTTTCTATTACAAATTATTTAAATTATTTATAATAAAAAAATAATACAAATATGATTAAAAATTTACGGGTTGACGTATTATTAATTTTTTTGACCTATGCACTTCTAATGGCACATTTTATTTAACTTTTGGGTAAAACTGCTCTATTTCTTACTGTCATATTAACTTCTGTTAATTAATTTCTTAACTTTTTTGTCGTACGTTTAGCTTGTACAATTTTGTACATAGCTAACAGGAAAATAGCTCATGACATTGAAATAATAGATAACATAATTTGTCCTTCTTTTTCCTATTTTTTACTGTTTTTTTTCTTTAATTTTAAATTTTTTTTTCTAGAACTTTTAATAAGATAGAAAAAAGAGAAAAAAATTTATTTCATATTTTATTTTTACTTTTAAAATACTTTGTTATTTATGTTTCTTCTTTCTCTTTCAATTATCGTTTTCTAAGTCTCTCGAGATTTCCTTTCTTCTAGTTGTCGTTTTTTAAGTTATTTCAAAGCATGTTTGGTTTTCTCAGTTGTACAATATTTTTTTTTTATTATTTTAAATCTGAACATAGTTTCCCTGTCGATTAAGAATAGTTTTCCTTTTCTTCTAGAATCTACTTTTGTTTTTTCCTTTTAATTATAGTTTTACTTTTTCTTTCAAATGTCGATTTCCAAGTTTTTCTAATTTTTCTTTGAGTATTTACTTTGAATAAAACAAAGAAGGCACTTGCTTGCCTTAAAAAATATTGTAAAGATTTTATCAATATAAGAACATTACTGTCACTTAACTTAATTTACGTTACTTTACGTTAATGTCGTTAATTTACTGTAAAAACTACAAGAACGTTAGCAGCATTGTATTTCATGCACGCACAGGTGTTCCAGAATTATTTGGCACAAAAACTGCAGTTACCCTAGATCAGTCGAAGATGAAATTCGGCACAATTATTATTCTGCGGTAGTTTGAAGGCACTCAAAATTGAAGATTTTGAGATTTTTTTAATATGTATCTCAAAAAGATTTTAGGCTTTGGATCGCAACAAAATTTAGGCATACATTACTAAGACTGATATTGGCCAAATTTTTATAAATATTTTAATTAAGATAAAGAATTTAATTTAGAAACTTTTTTGGGTTTTACAAAAGTAACTTTAGAGTTAAATTAAAAAACAAAAGAATGCATAAAAGCAAAAAAAAGTTAAAAAGCAGCCATGTAATAAGACCAAATAAAAACACATTTAATTCCCGTTTGTCAAACGGATATTACGTAAACTGTAAGGAGTTATTTTGTTTATGGTAATCATCAAAAATGTTATTCTTAGTTTTAGAAATTTGGCATCAACTGAAAAAGCATTTAAACTTAACATTAAAAGAGCTTTTTTTATATATGTAAAAATGCTTGTCAAACACAACAAGAAAATTCTATTTTTTTTGAAAATTTGTTATTTTCTAATGAAGATCACGTATTAGTTTTACGAAAAATGATAAAAGATTTGAAGCCGAATTTAAATAATTATTGGCATTTGTAGATGTACTAAAGTTAATTGTACTAAAATGAGTTTTAAAAGTTTTATATTAAGTCAAACTAAACTAAAACTATTTTTTTAGTGTCGAAAGCTCAACATAAAATATCTCAAAGTCCATTTATTAAATATTCCAAAAAAAATTTATAAGCATATAGTACGTCACATCCAATAATCAAAAAAAATTAGTATTAAACGTTGTGGTACTATATTCTGGTTTATAATAATTAACAAAAATATTTTACAAATTTTGAAAAACAAAAATTGTGCGATTTTAGTTCTGACTAATAGATTAGGTATGTACATATTATATTGTTTTAAAGATATAAAGATTTGTATAAACTGTATAAAGATTTTCACAGGTGATAGCTCTTGTTGAAAAGTTGCTAAAAATCAAGATTTGTCTTATACAAATGTTTATAATTTTTGAGATATACGCTGTAAACAATTTTTTTCTAAAACATTATTTTTGAGTTACACTATGAATGACAATACTGTTTTTGAGCATAAACTTTTACATCGTATATCTACAAATTTATGTGCTCAAAAAGAGTGTTGTTTTACATCTTGTACCTGTTTACCTGTTAAAATCTTTCACACTACTTTAAAAACACTCTGTATATTACCATGCATTTAAGATGTCTCAAAAAATACTAATAATGACGTCGCATCGGCAAGAAGATTTATATACAAATATATCTTTTACCACTCAAAGAAAAAGAACTTCTTGGAACCAAACTTTTGAAAAATTGTAGATTAATAGAACTAGTTCGTGTGGCCTAATAGATTATAATAATGGAATTATATTAAGATTAGAAGGTGCAAGAACACAAAAGTATGTATAAAAAATAAAGGCTTAAAAAACGTAAGAACAAAAATTATACGACGACAATCTGAAGCGATGGACATCAAAGATCTACACCTGGGCTCGCGATATCTGGAGCCCAGTGTTATAGAGAAGGCTTCTTCAGAAAGTATTAAGCTTTATTAGATTTACAGGGCTGCTGTAGTAGTTCTGTTATTAGAAAAATTAATCTGGACCAATTATTTATTAGGACTTAAAATGAAAAAGCTTAGGATAACAAGGAATGTAGAAAAATTATGGAAGTCATGACATAAAAAAACTAAACGAAAAAAATAGAATCGCATACTTTGTTTTTACCATTTGCTTCAGGTTATTATTTTAGTTTTATTTAGTTGTATCGCATCCATTTGGTAGCAAATAATAACAGGAAGAGGATCTTTTTATTTTATTAAATGGACATTTATCATCAACGTCTACCGACATTTTGCTTCAATTATTATTAGTATCGGATGACCCTTTTACGTCAAATAATTTGTAAAGTTTTTCTCATTTCTCCCCAAACTATGTAATTAAGGTTAGATATATCGTCGATAGTGTCTCGTCGTTTTCGAAACCTCATTTGTTTCGAATGAAATAACTAAATTAATTATCACAAAAGGGTTAAACCAAGAGCTGTAACAATTTAGCTTTCTATCAGACGATCTAAATAAAAAAAAGCGCTAACAGAATAACTAAAAATAGTCTCGTTGATGAAACCGAGTTAAATTTATTACATGTAGACGATGTTCTTTAGCATTTACTAACGAGAATCCAACGTTTAATTGCCATTGTTTATCTCACAGTCGCTACCACAATCCTCCCAACCTACACGCAAATTTCAAGAATTTCCTAAAAAAATTATTTCAGCACAGACAGTTCGTCTTTTTCACGTATGAGCGATTTCAGTTGAGTTTTTTTTCAGTGTTCGTGCTATGCTGGAGTCCCTATATAGTATTCGACTTGCTCCAAGTGTATGGCCACATTCCGAAGACTCAGACAAATATTGCCATAGCTACATTAATTCAAAGCCTGGCACCACTGAATTCAGCTGCCAATCCTGTAATTTATTGCCTCTTCTCAACACACTTATGTAGAAATTTACGGTAAGTTGCAAACATGTAAAGCCTTTCCCACGATTTAAATTGGAACAGGCTATTTTCGAAACAATTGTTTTTGAAAAATTCTGAGTCATTGTGTTAGGGTGTTTTGTAAAAATAAATTCAAATTAGCGACAGCTAATAGGTACAGGCAGTTTGCTAAATTTAACGCTGCCGGTAGTAACACGAAATTTTTCAATGAGGATTCCCGATCCAAAGCCAACACAAACAAAGAGAAGTATGCAAATATATCTCATTAAAAATATAACCAAAAAACAAGCAGAACTGCACTATTATTATTACAACACGCATGAATGCATTTTAGAGCAGGTGAATCAACAATAAGGCCATTTTTTTTACCAGCGGGTCTTCCAAATTTTCTTAGTCATGCAGCAAATTTCATTAAGTTTTTTTCTTTGATTTAATGACCACAATGTTGGAGAATAAATAACTGTCATTATGATTAACTGGTCTTCGTCAATTAAAATTTAATATAATATGGCTTCATTTATTTCCAGTTTCTTTACACAAATCTAATTAATGCAATTTTCTTAAACTAATTAGCTGTAATTAAGATTCTTAACAGAATTTTATACATTAAAAGCTTTTAAGCAGGTAATAAACCTAATCACTTAGTACAAACACACACCAAAAATTTATTGTAATGAGAAAGAAATTTTTAACTTTGTTTTTCTAATTGTAATAGTAATTAAAATTATTACTCTATTAAAATAAAAATAAATGATTTTCATAAAAAAGCACTGTCGGGTTATTTTTGTTTGTTGATTTGTAAAAGTATTAACAAGTTTTAACTTTAAAATTAATAATATTGATAAATTATATGTAGATTTTTAAGATAATTAAAAAGTTAGGAATATTTCGCCCAAAATTAATTTAAATTCATTTGTTGTTTTGAAACATGACTCAAAATAATTGTCGATGATGACTTTGTATAATTGATATTTAAATTTTGAAGAAACAGTATTTAAATTTTCGGCGCTTGTCGAAGGCTTTGTTACTTTGGACTTTGTTACTTTAAAAAGACATTACTAATTAGTAGTTTGCCTAGTAAGCTTCGACACTTATTCAGGCCTTATTTTCGCTTTTGCAAAATTGACGTGAAAATCTGAAGCGGCAGGAAATAAAAACGGGCTTTATTTATTACCGGAGTTGTAGATGCAACAAAATTTGCGCTTAATTTTATAGCATACTAAGAACAGAAGAAATTTGGTACTAAGATTGTTTTTTTACATCTATACGAGACTTTAGAGCAATTATTTCCAAACATGCAATCGGATTCACAAATAACAACAAAATCGTAGTTGCTTTTACTAGATCACAACACTTTTAATAGTCCAGGAAAATTAGGCATAATTTTTTACAAAGTTGGCAAAAACATAGAAACGGGCTGAAAAATTTAGAGACAATTTAGTTCCAGTGTTAGAATGTATTTGTTATGTAGACCTTATTATATATAACAGTACCTTACTACCAGACTTTTTTCTTTTTTTTAAGAGGTATGAGAACAAAGAGACTAAATTCAAAATAATTTTATTTTAAACAATTATGTGTAACATACTATTCTTAGCACAAAATAAGAAAAAACTAGAGTTAATAAAAAAGCAACAAAAACAAATATTTTGCAATTTACAACTAAATTGCAGTAGTTGTTATTTTTTTTCGATGTTAGATTATACATTTGTTGATTATGGCTGCTTTCCAAACTTTCAAATATTGTAACAGATGGATCTCCTAATACAGTAATATATTGAGGCTCTGTATTACTCTGAGTGTCAATTTCTGTGTAGATTTCTTCTGGTTTTCCTGACGCTTTAACGGTTATGTATTCTCCTGATGAAAGCTCTGAAGCGCAATCTTCATTTTCAACTGCAATTTTAAATACACCACATTTTGAATTTTCATAAATAACATTTTTGTTTTTAGAACTTTCACTAAAAACTATTCCACTATTCACGCAACTATCTTCGTGACACATTTTGCAGCTCTAATATTTTATATTGCTAGCGCTATTATAACAAAAATTGATATAATTATATGCGTGATTTAACAAATGTAATTTGCTTATCTGAAAACTTGTAGTAATTACCTTATCTCATAAATAGATTACTTTGATTCAAGCCATCAAATGCTTTAATTGGAAATTTTATTTAAAATGTACATATGGTCGTGCTGTTATTACATTAAAAGAAAAAACAAATACTACCTACACGTTAATTTTGAAAAATCTCAAATTATCGTGTGTCTAAAAGTTTTAAATGACCAAATTTCATTTGAATGCTATATTATCTTTACTAATTTATTTTTCATTACTTAATTGAATGTTCGGTCCTAATCTCATTTCTTTATTCTTCATGTTACGATTTACAAACTTTTTAAAGTTATTTTTAATTATTTTCTGAAATCAAATGTTAAGTCATTAAAACATACATGTTTGAGCGGTTAAAATTTATCTTTTTTTTGTCAGTTTTACCAAATAGCAACTATTTATTTTGATGTGTCAGATCGATCAATATAGATATATTTTTAGTAAAAATAACGATTTATCTTATTTGTAGTATATATTTCAATTTTTTTAGGTTTTAATTTATTATTGAAAAACGTTTGATAATTTCTTTTCTAATTCTTTTTGAACATTTTAAAAGTTTTGTTTTTATATTATTATTTAGGCACTAATTATGTCTCTAATTACAATTGTTACATGTTTGTAATATTTCTGCTTATTACAAAGTACATAATTGTTGTACCCCCAAAAATAATAATTTTTGTTGTTTTCAAATTGTTGTACTTGCAACAATATATTTTTCTGTGTGTTAGCTGTACAAAAACTCAATTTTAAATTTAATTTTGGCTACTTTGAGTTAAGAAAATATGTTGGCTATCTGTGTAGTGTTTTATTTTATTTGATGGTTTTGGTAGCTTTTCTAAATTTTTGTCCACAAGTTTGCTTGTTAAAAATCATAGTACTCGTAGCTAGATCCCTGTGACTAACATTGTCCAGCCATCTTACACATTTTTCTCTATAGATGCTGTTCATTACTAAAACATTTAAACTTCGATCCGTGCAGAAAGCTGCCACCGTTCACGTGGATATCCAACTGCCTGTCGTTGTGTTTTCCCGGAGTTTCCGGGTCCGGACATTGTCTCGGTTACGGTGGCGGCGACTCGAGCGGCACCGTCACCACCTCACTGACCCATTCCACCCGCAGATCGGGATCAGCCGCTTCCCTCAGACACACCATCCGGCTACAACCCGCCCTCAACAACAGTCATAAGGTCGCCATCTCCGTTGTCTAGTCACTTTTGTATAGCGAACGTATGTGTGAGTGTGTTTAAACAGGAGCTGGGTAAGCCCCCAAGGCACGATTTCCACTCCCTGCTCTATTACCGAAAAGTATTACAGAGCTAATCAAGCCCACACTTTGTGTTTTACATAACGCAAAAGTTGAGCGGGGAAAAAGGTTAAAGTGTAAGCTTTGGTACCCCAAAATGTGATTTTTTGTATACGGATTAGGTTATTTTTTGTTACGATCTCTCAAATTGCTGTGTAATTTTAATTAGAGTAAAAAAAATCTCTTTTTTTAAATAATTTTTAATTTTATTTTTAGTTACTATTTTAGTTTTATAACGTGCTTTTTTTTTAATTTGGTGTCAAAGTCGGCAATAGCAATGATAAGCTAATCAATAGAGAATTTTTTCACGACAATAATAATACTAGGAAACCGACTATGCCATCACATTAAAAATAGTCTGTGGATCTATTCTACTATGTATTCTACTTGCAGCTGTCATAACTTAATTTGTTATTAACATTTAAAATAAAAAAAATGTTTTTTTTTAAATTTTTTTTGCTGATAAAATCGATACTAATAGAGCAATCTTAATGCTCTAAGAAGACAAATGTAACGGGAAAAATCCAAAAAAACTGAAGAAGGAGATCATTCTCATCTTATGGACATCTAATGACCTCTCAATCGAGATTTTTTTGTATCAATCGATAGCTTTTCAAATGAGGAGCAATTGTTATCATTGCGCCAACTTTGTAGATTTTGAAATAAATAAACTACAGACTATCTTCAATGTAATGGTATAGTCTGTTTCCTGGTATTACTTTTGTCACAAAATCGCCTATTTTATTCCCCATTAATTATTGACCTATGATTTATTTTGATACATTCTGCAATATGCAAAAATCATTCCTAACTAAAAAAGTTTTTACATAATTTTATTGTTCAGAGTTTCTATGACTGACGCCACACTAAATTTAAAAGAACACTTTTTATTTTTAATAAACCAAAGCTTACAATAAAAAAGGAATTTCTTGAACCTATTTTATTGAAACTAGTCCCACATTGTATATTTTTGTTGCTGAATAAAAACGAACCATGACAATAGAATAACAATAAATTTATGGTAGTTTATGGTAGTCTAGTTTAAAATAAAGATCAAAGCACGTCCGCATTACAATTTTTTTTCTTGTAAATAGCTGTAACAATTTACTTATGTAAATATTTTATAACATTGTGTAAATACGTGTAAAAATATATTGTTAAAACAGGGTGTTTTAAAAGTTTTATGTCTATTTATAAAATCTAATGGGCTTGTCCAGCTCTAGTGTGAAATGTAATAATTTTAATCAAAGCAAGAAATATTTTTCCTAAAAGAGCTAGTTCAATGCAGATTTTTAATGATTGTATGTGTCATGTAAATAACCCGGCACATTCACAAAAAAACTTGTTTACCTTTAATTTTAAAGTAACGTAAAAGAGAAATAAATATAGAAATGTTTACAGTTGTATACTCAGAATAAAATAAAAATAGGAACATTATTTATTGTATAAATAAAATTACAATTTGTTACATTTTTTACTATGTAACTTACAAATGTACGCCTGTAGAGAACGTAAAACTTTAGTTAAATTAAGATAGTGTAGTTAGAATTTTTGTAAAAATTTCTTATGCTCAAAAATGAGAAAATATATTTTATATGTAATATAATATATTCAGTGTATTATATGTATAATAAAGACTTGAAAAAACGTTATTTTTTTATTTTATGGTTAATAGACCTGTTGTAATAATGAGCGACAATCTCTACATGTTCCCTAAGACTGAATAAAACGATGAGAGAAGTTAATCTTTCTTAAATTTCTAAGAAAATTAATTCAATTTAGATCTCTTGACATTTCTTAAATATTAATGAACCGAAGTCCAATTTGAATCAAAATTTTAAAATTTGGGGATCACAAGACAAACTTGAATTGAAGGAAAACCTGAAACAGAAAAATTACTATAACCCGAAACAAGGAATTACCAAAGCTAAAACAGAAAAGTTGTTAAAATACACTATACACTATACCTACATAAAAATAAATTTCAAAAAAAATCGATTTTAAATAAAACTCAAAGTTTTGAATAAAAAATTATAAATTAAAACAGAGATCAACAATTTTAACGAATTATTTTGGTGAATTACGTCCATTCTTTTTACATTCGAAATTTGTTGTTACGGGGAAGTGGACAAGGCAGAAAAAAAAACTATTTTATAAGGCCAACGTTTCGAATTGTTTATTGATTCTTTTTCAAGGCTTATAATAAATGTCAAATTTGTTTGGCATGGTACCAACTTGTCTCGGCCAGTGGTCGCCGGAAGAATGAAAAAGACTTTTTCATTCTTGGTACCAACTTGTCTCGGCCAGTGGTCGCCGGCCACTGGCCGAGACAAGTTGGTACCATGCCAAACATGTTTGACATTTATTATAAGCCTTGAAAAAGAATCAATAAACAATTCGAAACGTTGGCCTTATAAAATAGTTTTTTTTTCTGCCTTGTCCACTTCCCCGTAACAACAAATTTCGAATTTTAACAAAGTTATGAACTACATATACATAAAGTCTTAATTAAAGCATTTTTCTCTGGCACAACTGATGACTGGCGAATTTGCTCCTTCTGCTTTTTTTTTAGTCCTGAAATTGGTGCTTCTTCTTCTGCCCTATGTGGTGATTTATCTCTCTGCTTTTTTCGGACCTACTTTTAATCCAGATTTCTAGCGATGTCTTTGAAACTTACCCCCCAAACCCCAATAAAACACCAGAAATTTACTTTAAATCGTTTATTTATTTTTTACAAAAGAGGGTGGAAAGGGATTTAAATAAAACGCGTGAACTTATTATTAAAACAATTACAAATAAAAATAGTATTTAAAATTGTTTATCTCTGTTATTTTGCAATTTGAAAATGCAAAAATGTATTTATTTAAACAAAATCGCGATATATCCCGTTTAATAATTAATAATAAATAAAAATACAATAAACCAAAAATGTATTTAAATCTTTAGGACAGAAACAAGATGTTTCAAGTTTTGTTTTAATTCATATTTAATCACGAAAATAGCGGCAAAAAGACAATAATTAATTTTATTTAAACAAATAAGACTAAACATTGTTTTAAACAGCAAAGTTATTACCAATTGAAAGGTGAGGTGAAAAATCTCTTAACAACATTTTACGCAATCACAAAAAAAACTGTTTTTATTTTCTAAGTCTCAGTTTATATACAGAATGTCCCAATTTTATTTCTATTGCATGTCTCAGTTTATACATATAGAGGTGTCCCAATTTTAATTCTATTGCAAGTCCCTTTTCATCCTATCTTTTCTCGAAAAAATAATGAAAAAAAAATAGAGTGGCTTTTGACAGACGCCTACTTCAGATGTTCCTATGTATTTTTATAATATCCAGTTATTTGCGACAGTAAATTTGGCGAAAAGTAATTAAGAAATCGGTTTGCAATTTTATTTTTTCTTTTAAAATATTTAAATAAAGCAATGAAATTCTGTTCTTTGGAAAAACTATTTTTTGCTTAAAAAGTAATTAATCGAAGTTTTTCTAACTATTTAACAACTTTTTTCAAATTTATCTGTCAAAATTGTGTGTCTATTTATGTATTTTGACAGCTGTTCTAACTCAAAAAGACTTTAATAAGACACTTTAATATTTAATCACATTAATTAGTATTTACGAAAGTTTTAAACTCTCAATCAGTATTTTTTTGTATTACATTGCTGGCAAAACGTCATCAATCACAATTCAAGGTTTCCAAAAATTTGCCTTACTTGATTTCAGTCCTGTGTTACAAAGCCACCTCTAGAATTTATTTTTCTAACTCTCCAAAATCTTGAAAAGAATTATATCAAAATCACTGTTGAAACACAGTAAAATTTTAAATTTACCCGCGTTATTATTTTAATTATTGTTAATTTATATAAAACAGTTTAAAAAAATTAGTTTTAACTACATTTTTAAATAGACTTTTAGGTGTACTTTGTGTCACCTTGAATAATAATTTAAATATCGTTCGCTAAATAAGTAGAAAAAAATTCTCAAAATTTATTCGCCATAAGAAGCACCAGGAATGTTATTCTGAAGCTGCCGTATGACGTCATGCGAAAACGCTGGATAGGTCTATTTTTTTTTAATTATTGGAGTGCTAGCAAAATGCAAGTGCCCAAGGTTGCCCCCCATTGCAAGCGTCCATGAATGGTGAGATTATGATCGCATGACCTTATTCGCAGAAGAGAAAATTTTGTTGTAGACTGTGAATCCGTAGAACAAAATTCTAAATAGAACAATAGTGGATCACTTGACATTTTAAATTAATATTTTTTTGTTAGTCTAAAACATTGAGTTAATAATAAGACTGGAGGGAAGGTAGGCAAAGAAGTATGCTCACAACATATTGGTAGGCAAAATATTAAAAGTGGTGTATTTACCGTGTTAAAGGTGGTATTTTTATTTAAATAAGTGTTAAAATCGCTAAAATTTGCATATTTCTAAACAATTTTGTTTATAATATAATATAAATATATAATTTCAGATAAATTAAATATTAATTTGTAAAGTATGAGTGTTGTATGCATGCACAATAAAGGCCTGGCGCTCATATGTTTACTGAATTAAAATAAAAATTTATTTTCTTGCCATATTATTCCTGTATTTTTAAAAATTCAACGTTCTTGCCTACTAGCAAGTGATTTGCTCTCTCACACACATTTAATCTGTGTATTATACTATCTCTCTCTCTTATACTATGTTATCACCGCAGCTCGCCTCGGCAACGTATCCAATCTTATTATTAGATCTATGGTCTAAAAATACAAAAATCTTGAAATTCTATTCAGTAGTTTTTGCAATATTTACAAAAATATTTTGGAAAAAAAATTCAAAAGTGAACTAAAATTCAAGCAGGCTGTAAAACAAAAGGAAGTAACAAATTATCTTTAATATTTATTCTTCTGTTAAAAAGCTAGCTTGCTTAAAAATTTTATTTAATATAAAAAAAGATTCAGATATTTATAAAATTATTTTTGTAAATACAGTGCTCAACAATTGAAATGGAACACCCTAAAATTATAACAAACTTTGAAGTCTTGTAACTTCTACCAAAATTTATTAATTGGAATCATTTTTTTTTCTGGATAGATCATTTCTTATACTTTAAGATGTTTAATAAAGCGTTTTTTGTAAATTTGTAGTTTAAATTATACAGGGTGTCAAAGACAAGTCTTGCAAAAAACGAAAAATTTAGACTGCTCTCATTTTAACAAAAAAAAAATTAAATATTGTTAATGGGTTTCTCAAAAGCGTTGGACCAAATAACCCTTGAAACGGTTGTGCTGATTTTGAGCTAAGTTTATAAACTAAAGCCAAAATCCAAAAGAAAATATTTTTGGCACTATACCTAAGCAATAATTTTGTTAATTGATTATTTTTATATTTTAATTTTGATATTTTTTTTTAGTTTATTCTAAAGGTAAAAGATCAAACTTAAATTCTTGAAAAAGTGGTTGACATATCGTTAATATTTCGTGTAATAAAAGACTTCTAAAAATCATCAATTTTTTAAACAGCTCTGAATTTTAGTTTGGTAAAACCACAACCGTCTGAATGACATTTTTTGAAATTGACGTTTATAAACGTTGTGGGTAAAACAATGATAAAAATTTAAACGTGTATTTAGATACATGACTTGTGTTTTAAACCTCATCAAGACCTTTGTAGCATTAGTTTACTCTAAGTTGGTGTTTAAATAAGATGTTTAAGCCATGCTTTTAGAAAAAAATTAAAACTTTTGCTCATCTAAACAGCTTGTTTCCAATGAAACAATTATAGATAGCTAACAATAGCGTCCGTATCGTGGAAATGAGCTGTTTAAGTTAGAAAAAGCATCAACTTTTCCCTAAAAATATGCTTATAAGAATCGGATTTAATCACCGACCAATACTAAGTACACTAATGCTACAAGGATGCTGAGAGACAAAAAACAAGTTATGTGTCTAAATACACGTTTCAATCGTTTTATCCTTCTTTTATCAAATTAAAATTCGGAACTGTTTAAAAATTTGATCATCTTCGAAAGTTTTTTTCTACACAAAATGTTAACAGTATGTCTACCCTTGTCTTTCAAAATTCATGTTTCAACTTTTATATTTAGAATAATTCAAAAAGAGATAAAATTTTGCATCAATTAACAGAATTATTGCTTAATATGCAAAAAAATTTTTTTTGGAGTATTGCTTTAATTTATAAGTGTAGCTTAAAATCTGTAAAAACCTTCCGTAAAAATCTTCCAAAAACCATTAAAAAAATCAAAAATTTTTTTGTTAAAATAGGATATGTTTAAACATTTCGTTTTTCCAGAGTCTAGCTTTGACACCCTGTATAACTTAAAAAAACAAATCTACAAAAAACATTTTATACAAATATCTTAAAGTATAAGAAATTATCTACCCAGAAAAAAAAAGATGATTCCGATTAACAAATTTTTGTAAGAGTTACAAGACTTGTAAACTTTGTTAAAATTTTAGGATGTTCCATTTCAATTGTTTAGCACTGTATTACACAGTAGATTTTTTAAATTTTAATATTTTTGTTTGTCAAAGAAAACGTTAATTTAAAAAGTCAAGTGAGCCACTATTGTTCTATTTGAAAAAATCGAGTAAAACCTGAAAAACTAATTTTTTCTAAGTTAAACTTGTTTATTTTCTAAATTAGATTATTTATGGAACTGGTTTTAATTTTTAATGGTTGTTTGCATTATTTAGAAATATTTTTTTACCATTACAGGCTTCTAAATAAAAAAAACATGACGATTCCCGATTTTCGTTTTTCTATTTAAAAAAATACTATTAAAAAGGAGAGTGTAATTTCGTTTACACTCGGTATATATGCAACCAACATTGCGGATGTGTTTACTATATTGTCTACTGTATTTATGCTTGTTATTTCACTCTTGTACATTCTATTTGTGGTTTTTCTCTCTCTAAACGAAAAATCAATGACAAATGTCAAAATGACAAACGCATGCCCACAACTATTACCATTTGGAGCACCCCGACAAAAATAATGCGTTTTACGTGCAATATTCTCAAGAAACAATGATATTCCTTTAATATAAACCGCAAAAATAATCACTTCAAGGACAATAATAGCAAGGTAATTAATCCGCCCCCTTTTTCAACAACCTGATGAATCACCAGTCATATGTGCTTGTTTATTTTCGTTACATCTGTTTTCGTATTTTTTATGTGCCTGTAATAAGGTCATTTTTATATTTAACTGTAATACATTCATAACTCCTTTTCTTAATAGATTTGAGTGTGAATTAGTGCTTGAAATCAGTGTTGCGTTAGTGCACATTAAGAAATCAATAATACATTTAGGGTGTAATGTAACACCAGTGTCACACTTTTCCGTTTTCAGCAACAATGGAAATTCAAGAAATTGTCGATTTTGAAAAGCACAAAGCACCAGATGTTAAAATCAAAATGCAAAACAGTCAAGATTTACAAATGACTTCAAGTACAACCTCGAGTCTTGCATCACCAGGAGATTCAGGAGTACAACTGCTGGATAGTGAAAGTGAAATCACTTCTGTGATGTCCGTTAGTGGAATTGGTTGTGATATTGAGAATTTAGAAAATGACGAGAAGAAAATCCTGCAGTTTATTGAAGAAGTTAATAAGAAAAATGACAATAAAGAAACCAATCACTTCTCGATGTCAGTTCCAAATTATTTCGATAAGTTTGAAGCTGAAGCTGATTCATCTTTTGTAAGCTTAGACAAGTCAAAAAAGGATGTCCTTAATAAATCACTAAGTGATGAAGTCTTCGAAATGGAACACCCAATCAAAGATTTACAAAAACAAGAACCTGACGTAATGAACGTTTCTTTAAACAGTTACGAATTATTAGACTACACTCTTCAAAATAAACTTGCAACACTTGAAAACATTGACCAAATGCACGTCAGCATGTCAGAAGAAGTAAACGAAAATTTGAAAATAACCACCCAAAATCCAGATCCCATAATTAAAGACATCCCAATTGTTGAAAAACCCGAAGAACAGATTGTTTTCCGACGCCAACGTAAGAAAAAATCCAAATCAGACACCCCCAAAAAACGTGTTTCTTTCCACGAAGACATTTTAAACAGCACGAAAATTGACGATATTCACATAAATCATGGCTTTATCACCCACGAACCTGATGTTTCCCTCAGTTTCTTTCAGAGGGGCTTCGTGCGAAAACCGGATGTAGTCAAAGGGAGATACAGTTGGGCCGCAGAAGGCGACGCTCCCTACTTCGAAAAAACACCAACAGAAAGAGAAATCAAATCGGATCTGTATTGCCAACACAATACCAGATTCTCATCAACTTCCTCAAGCTCTACTGGGAGTATCTCAAGCTCGATTGATGAAGACAGTGAAGAAAATTGTCCGAAGAAAGAACCTAAATTGATGCAACCAAAATCAAGTTGCTTAAAGAAGACAAAACACACGAAAAAGTACATCAACACGAATATAGTCCAAGAAGAAACCAACCGGAAACGCAGATCTGACAGTAATTTACTTGACTCAAATATTTTCGGAAGTTTGAAAAATATTTTAACGTTTTCAACATCTGTTCCTTTGGCTGAACGAGGCGTTCCCGAGGGCCAGGAAGACTTCGCGATTTATTCATCTTCGCAGGAATCAAACAGGCGCAAATCTTGTACTAATTTCACCTTCAAAGGTTTTGAACCGATTGAAGCTCAACCGGTGCCAATTAAAATCGAAAAGCCGGCTAAAACTAATCTTAAACTAACCGCAAGTGAGGGATTTTACCCTAATTACCCTACCAATCAAAATTTACCAGCGAATGTTATTGTATGCGATAGTAACGTGTATGAGCATAAAGGGATAAGTTATTCTTATGAATATGATAAGTTCCAAAAGTCTTTTGAACAGGAAAACAAGCCGAGAAGCTCAACTGTCTACCAAATGATTCTCAAAGAGTTCAATTTTTTTCGCAAGAAGGCCAAACAACCGGAAAAAGAAACTCCGGATGATTTTGAAATTGTACCAAATCCGGTACCGGAAAAAAGTGACAGTATTGAAGAAGTCCAAGAAGTGGAATATAAGAGTCCGAAAAATTCCGTCAGTAAATATGCATCGACGACAAAAATGGACTGGTCAGATAATGAAACAATTTCGGATATGTCTGAGAATGTAAACAGCAGACATTTACATTCACCAAAAAGAAGAGTTAGTAAAAGCAATCATTACTCGTTGAGTCCGTTTAAAGTCAGTGAGAAAAATGATGATTTAGTTAGTAAAAATCTGCAAAGTTTGAAACCTGCGACTTCGAAATCATCACTAATAAATCGGTTTTTGAGGAATGTGACTTTGAAAAAAATGATTGATGCTAAAGCGCAAAACAAGCAAAAGAATTGTCGCAAATATATGGGGTTGTATGTGAAAGGAGTCAAATTTGAATATAAAGGAAAAGACGAGGTTGATGAATTATTAGAAAGGGAGATTTTAAAAGGAAAAGAAATGTGTCAGACTTCTGAAGATGTCGATAAGAAGTTTGAGATTCAGCTGAAGAAGGAGATCTTCAGAAGTAGGCTTGAACGTCTTTTGCGGGTAATTTTGCTGGAACAAAATTGTGTTATTTTGTTTAATAATATTTTATTTAGATTTTCCCTGTAAGGAGTGCTTATGCAACAAATGGGGAAAGTAAACCTCTCTTGTTGATTCTAAGTGATTCGACTTTGTATATTACTGGGATTAAGATGGGAAATTCGCTTTGCAATCATTTCGTGTTGCCATACACTGAGCTCAATACAATTTTAATAGGGCCAAGTGCACAAACAATACATTTGTCGAATTATGATAAAGATATGCAATGTATTATAACGACTGGTTGTGGGAAAATTACGGCTGATATTGTGGGACAAGTTGAGGTTGCAATGAGACGGGATATTGGGAAACCACGATTGCCAGCTGTTAAGCATCTTGGAATGAGGGATATGGCGAATTTGAGGAGGGCGATTTGTAAGCAGACGTCTGTGGACAAGGTAAGGATTGTTTTTGTTAGAATCTTTAAAGAAATGCACATTTTTTCCTATTTTCTATTCATGTCTATGGCTTGATTTTTTATTATATTTCCATGGATCAAGTGCTGTAATTATGAACACGGTTGAATATAGTAAAAGAAAAAGACACTGAGAAATCAAAGATTGAGTCTTTTTCCTACCTTAATTTTGAGATTTTCGAATGTTAACAATGGAAATGCCCGACTGACTTTCCACATATCAAGTGACTACATGTCTTGGATCTTTGTTTTATCCATTTACTCCTTTAGAGACTCATCTCTTTTGTATCAGATGAGTCAAGTGTTATCTCTACCTCCAAACACCCCTTTCTGTTTAAATAAAAATTGCAAAAAATTTGGGTGATTTTTTATAAGAGAGGAATATTTTGTCCAATTTTGAAATTGTTAGTTTGTACTGTTACTTTTTTTTCTTTTGATGTGAAGTACTTATTATGAATTATGACAGGATCATAGATTTTTTTCTCAAAAGAGATCAATCAGAGTGGTCGTTTCTCAAGTTTATAGTATTTCTCGTAAACTTGCCACACGCCCATTGTTGTAGCTTAAAGATCAGAGTAATTGGTAAGAAATTCCGGAGCGATGGAACCGTAATTCTCCAATTATTAACAACAATTTCAATTTAATTACGTGCTGTTTTGGATAAAATTTTGTATTATACTTGTGTAGAATGCTTCTTATACCCTCAAAAAATTAACCACGACGCCCAAAGAGTCACATTCCACAGTCATGATTTTTTTAATTTACTTTGTAGGAAGAAGAATACTTTTATTATAGCATTGTCAACATACAAGATTTCAATCCAGACATACCAGAAGTAACACCTTTGGGACCTAACAAAGAAGGCCCCCTTATGTTTAAAACTTCAGACACTGAAGCTCGATGGGAGACTGCTTATTTCATCTTAAAGTAAAGCTTCTACTTATATTTTTTATACTTATTAATTTTAACAAAATTACAGAGCTGGCGTTCTTTACATGTTATCATCAGCATCCCAAAGAGTCCCAATGAGAGTTTTCCCTTTAATAAATGGGTCTTGTCAAGGTGCTCGTCGAGTTTATAATTGTCCCCGACCTCATACTTTCCAACTAATCGTCGAAGGAAGAAGTTTACATTTAGCAGCCCCAGATGAATACGTAGCTAGTGATTGGTTGCAATGTTTAGTACACGCAGCTAGTGGGGTAAATATATCTTATTACAACGTGAGATCGAAATGTAACTGAATCGAGCAAGCCGTATTAACATTAGATACATCATTTTAGTTACGCTGGCACAGCCTGCTCTGATTCAGTTACATTTCGATCTCACCTTAGTTTATTTCAAGTCTACAGTGATTTTTTATGAAGCAACATAAAACTATTTCCCTAGTTACAATAAGGTCACACATATCAATTCGTCTCATTTAAAAAGTAAAATTATTTCATTCATTTGAAAAAATTACCATTACGCAAATGGTATATGACACAAACTATAAATAACACTTTTTATAATTTTGCAACCTACCTGTTTTGCATTTAAAAAGAAATGCATTAACACGTTGATGTTAGTTGTTTTTATAAAAATAATTATGCCCATACCTCTAAAAAAATTCACTGTATAGTGCTTCAAAGGAGCAAGCTCACGTTGATCAATTTTTTAATCATTAATTTATGTAGGGCTACAATCAAAAAGAAAAAATGTTGACCCAATCCTGCTCGCTTTTGATGACAAGTGACCACATTTTAACTGTACGAGAAGCTTTCCCTTGTACTGTCTCATCATTATTACCGTCAAAAAATCAACATCAACCAATCAAAGGACCTCAAGTATTATCATGTGCTGCTATTATTGATTTAGTGGCATTTAGGTTGCCTTCAGCTGAGCAAAGTTGGTGTGTTTTGGTGAGTTATTTTAATGTCTTGTATCTTAGGGAACTAATTTGAATATTTAGGAGTTTTCCTGTAGAGAAGTTCATGAATGTAGCGGTGATTGGATTTTGTATTTTGCAACAAATATTGAGCTTGAGAATTTTATATCAACTTTGGAGGTGCTTTGGACTTACAATAATGAAAATGTGAGTATTTACTATTTTTCAAATTTTAAGAAATTGGTCGTTTTTTGTAGGGTGATAGTTTTCCGTTAAGTACAATTCCGGAAACAGACCCCCTAAGTAAAAAATGTGTGGATATATACACGTCTTTGAAACAGTTATGGCCATCTAATAGTGTACATTTACAATTTCTCTAATTTTTCTAGCTTGATTTTCTGTATATATGGCCGCTTTGGTTTTTTATTTTAATAGGGTGATATATTTTTCTAGCCAAACGATTCCAAATTTATTTTAACATTCTAGTCATTTTTCATTTTTTATTTATTGATATTTATATATACAAATGTGATAGATATTTAAATAGTTTTTGTATCAGTATGTAATAATGCCTATTGTATGCACATGTAGACAAAGCACAGCTCCTTTTAGTTAAATTATCTACATAGCATGTTAATGTCAGTATAATTCTTCATGAAGAAAGGCTTGGACAATTTTATTACGTGAATTAATTTTATTTCAAATTTTAGATGAACTGTGATATTTTGTTACCTTTTTTAAAAAATTTCCAACTCTTTTTGCGCATGAAGAATACAAAATATTTAAAGGGATTGATATTAAAAATAAGTAGCAAATAACCCGGTTCCTCTCAACAAGTTTTATGCTGTTTGACTAAAATTAACATCAATTTTTTAAGTAGTTGAAGAGATGGAGTCTAAGTAGACATTGGGTGATATGCATAGAGTGGCAAAAGCTTTTACTAGCTAGTTATCTCTTTCCATCAAATACTAATTACATAGGTTTGTCTTGTATCATTCAAGCAAAAGCAATTGCTAAATTTTTATGCATTTCACCCAAAGGAAGAAAGAACTTTTCCTATCCTATTTAAATTCCATCATTTTTAATCGCTCGATATAACCCTTTATAGCTTGAATGGTGCTTGAAACCAATTTATATTAAGACAATTTTAGTTAGATGAATAATTTGGTGCTGTTATATTATAATTAATTGTTTAAAACTTGTTATCAATTTGATATGTTTAGTAGGAAATTTTAGTTTTGAATAACACAAGTATTTTTTGCTCAGAAAATAGTATTTTGTATGCATTAACATATTTGACCCTCACTGTAACTCAATAATGTAGTTCTTAATACTCAATAAACCAATAAAGATGAACAGCATTTTTATTTACTTATACAAAATCTTAGAATTCTCTTATTTTGGTACCCAATGTCCCCTGTATTTCCTACTAGCTTTGGCTTTTTCAATGTCCACATCTGGGTATTGTTCTTTAAGTGCTTCCATATCCATATTTGGAAATCGGTTTAATAAACCAATTACATGATTAAAATTCCGCCTGAAATTAATAGTTAATTAAAATTTTTAAATGATAGATACACACCTTTGTTGTTTTCTCTTTTCTAAATATAGTTTTTCTCTGTATTTCAGTAAGAAGGCCTCAGTGTCATAATCAGGCCTATATTCCGGATTGTTTTCGCGATGTTTCTTGTTCATAAATTCAGGTAATATATGTTGTTTCATCCTAAAATACGTAAAAATTCATTCAAACAATTTCAACTTAAAAACAATTACTTGTAATAAAATTTTAAACCAAATGGACCAGTTTTTACTTTTCCCGGTCTTTCACCAGTTTCTCCCCTTTCCAGTTGATGGTAAGCCACATTTCTTTCTCTTACAACAGCTTCTAAATTTTCCATTGATTCTTCAACTTTATCTAAACGCTCAGGACTGGGAAATAATTTGACTTGATCTTTAGCTTCCTGTTCCATCGTTAATAACATATTGCGCTCTTTGAGTAAAACATACCTAAAATTTAAGAGGTTTCACGGGTATTGTCACAGCTCTCAGATTTTCTTCCTTTTGGAACTAATTAAAATTTTTGAAACACATTTACTCTTAAATTATCTAGGCTTCTACCGTCATAATTCATAATATCTTGCAACTTTTTTTAGACCAAAAGCAATAAATTCTATGATCACGAAAATAAAATGTTTTCTAAAAATTAAGAGCGGAAAATCCTAGATATAATACAAGTATGTTCTATAAGTGAATTTGTTCCAAATATATCACTCAATTCTATTGGTAAAAATCTGAGCATAATTTTAATTTAAAGATGGCACAATAATATCTACAATCGCCGTTTTTACTTTGATGCATTGACAATACAAAAAAAAAAAAAATTGGGACGTTTCTTTTGACAGCCTGCATCTCAAATAATAACTAAATACCGAATGATCGGCTTCATTCACTCCAAGAAGATTAAATAAGCAGATACCTTTTTAAAAATTGGAAAAGGAAAAAGCGGAAGGGACAGCAATTATCTAAAACTAACTCACTCCGTTACTACTCTTTATCCTTTCGTTTTCTAAATAAACTTTAAATTTAAGTAACAGTGTAGACTAAAAATAATTGTTAATTTTTAAACAAAGTAACGATCTAATAACAGATAAAAAAAAAGTAACAACCAATCGCTATTTCTTTAGTCAACTTGTATATTAATTGATTTTCCTTCCCTTTTCAGCTACATCAGTGGCTGTTGAAAATTTGATAAATCATGGGTGCATAACTATAGCGCCTATAGGCACTAAAGCTTTTTCAGCAAGAAATAATGAAACAAATGCCATTTTTTGGAAGCTTTAGTCATAAATTGTCTCAATTACTGTTAAAATGCCTGGTGGATTTTACTTGTCTGAGCTTGAGAAGGGCAAAATTTTGCCTTTTCAAAATGGAGGGATAAGCCAAGGTAAAATCGCCAAAAAAATTAATCGTTCGCGGAAAGTAGTGTCAAATTATTTAAGAAATCCTGCAGAATATGGGACACATAAAACAGGAGGGCCAAAAAAGAAAATTTCACCTAAAACTACAAGAATTGTCGCGACTGCAAGAAACAGTTTAAAAAATTATGAACGGATAGCTGATGAATGTGGAGCAAATATCTCAAGATGAACTATAGGAAGGGTTTTACGTGGAAGTCAGCATATTGTGCGACAAAAGTTGAAAAAGGCACTAAGGCTTCTCCAGCGCCACATAACTAAAAAATTGGAATTTGCCCAATGGAATATGAACCGGATCTAGTATAATGTAATTTATGACATTTACATCAGTTTCATTTTCATTTTTTCCTAGGTTCTTCTTACATTTTAAATGTTTTGCAGGTTATTTTTTCTGATGAAAAAGTTTCGTTTAGATGGTCCAGATGGTTTTAAGATTGGCGAAATCTGCGAAGAAAACCTCAATTTCTGAGTAAGCAAAATTTTGGGGGAGGAACTTTCATGGTGTGGGGAGCCTATACCAAAGAAAGGACATTAAATTTGGCCTACACTACAACGAGACTGAATGCAAGGGAGTACCTTGATGTCTTAAAAAAACGTTTATATCTCTTTTTAAACGAAAACAACCACAATTAGTTCATATTATAAGCCAACAATGGTTTAGAAAAAAATGACATGGTTTAGAAATGAAAATATTGAATTATTAACCTTTGGGGAATCTTGGTTCGTCGACTATACAGAGATAACAAACACTATGCCACCAACGAATTAAAACATTCTTTGGAGGAAGTCTGAAAAAATTTTGAGCCCGCAATACTGATAAAACTGTTTGATAGTATGCAGTCCCGAATTTTCGAATTAATTAGAAACAATGGTAGACAAACCCTATTATTAAATTAAGACTTTTCATAATTTTTTTCAAGTTGAATGTCCTCGCAACTATAGTTATGCACCCATAATTAAAGTAATTTTGTTAAAAAATAAAAAATTGTTTAAAAATGGTGCAAAGACTATGTTTTGGGTGTACTTATTTTGTTTTTGAAGTAAGAAAAAGTATAATAAATTTACTTAAAATTTAAGGCAAATACAGTCAATACAATATTGGAGGTGGGGCTATAGTTATGCTCACCAGTTTACTTCTTAAACTTTAATCTGTGATATTTACCAAAGCTTGTGTAAATCGGTATTTGATTTTAAACGAAGTTCCTCCTTGTTCCATGAACGGCCACTTCGGACTTCGTTGGCTCCCCAGTTTTTCTCTTCGTCAAAAAACTCCATAAGGCCATTTTTTGGCGAGGAAATTGAGAAATTCCTCAACAAAGTGCTTCAATTAGAACAACGTAAATAAGGTAACCAAAGACACAACTACAAACTTACTTGTGTAAATTGAGAACCGGCGTATTTTTGTACGTATTTAAGGACAATTTGCCCAAACTAATACCTAAATTTCCTAATTTATTTAACATATTTGTGATATCTCACATAACCTAACTTCTTGTACTTTTTGAGGTTATATTATAAAATTCGCGACATCCGGATTTCTACTGTTCCCAACAAAACTTTTGACATATGTTTGACATTTGACATCGTTAAAATTATTTGTGATTGATTGGTGATAAAAATACAAGATTGAACCAAAACATTCAAGAAATTGTGATAAAATATAACGAAATAGGTATTAACAATGGGTTTTCCTCCAGTTCCGCCCATGATAAAATCAATTGCCCACATTTTAAAAGTAGCAGATGAGCATGACAGTCGTGATATTGTAGTGAGCTATTGGGGTAAAAAAAAATCCCACTTTTGTTGTTTAAGCCATTAATTTATTATTTTAGCTCGTATGTATGCTTGCCAATCCGCTATGAAGCTAATCACTGGTAAAAAACCCCCCGAAGTTACAAACTTACTAGTTGCTTTAATGGATTGGTTAGAAGCAACAAAGAAAGAACACAGTGAACTTGAAGGAATTTCTAATGAAACAGTAGCCCAGGCGATGATCGAGAACTACGCCATGCAGTTATTTAGTTTTGCTGACGCCCAGGACAGGGCCCAAAATTTCAACAAGTAAAAAAACTCCATTCCTTAACTTTCTCTAAATTGCAATTTTCAGAAACATGATTAAGGCTTTTTACACTGCTGGTATTCTAATGGACATCCTTGAACAATTCGGTCAGCAATCCGAAGACTTCATAAGTAAGAAAAAATACGCCAAGTGGAAAGCCGCCTACATCCACAACTGTCTAAAATCGGGCGATAAACCGACATCGGGGGGGCCTGACGACCACCTCAAAAACGTCATTGATATCACAAAAGGTGAAGATGAGCCAATGAGTTTACTTATTTCGCCCAGAGCATATAGAGATTATCCAAATGGTGATGGGTACTACCCCACAGGACCTGCACCTGCTTCGTCTCCTGTCACTCCAGGAGTGCAGCCTGAGCCGAAACCAGAGACTTCTACTTCACAACCTGAGCCGAAACCAGAGATCTATACTCCACAACCTGAACGCCCTAAACCGTCAGTTTCAACAGCAAGTGAGGCAGGCTTTGTACCAGACCCTGATATGATTCAAAAAGCACAAAAATATTGTAAATATGCGACTTCAGCTCTGAATTATGATGATGTTAAAACCGCTATTGATAACCTTAATAAGGCTTTAAATTTGTTGCAGCTTGGTAAGGAATAATTTTTGTTTTGCTTGTATTATTTAAAACTAATCTAATAAAACTTTATGTTATAGTCCCATTGTAATAGTCATAGTTTGTTGAGCCGCAATGGCCTTAAAATGTGTTTATTTTGTAATAATACACTTTTCAAATTAATGTATATTAAAATTGTTATTTCACAATAAGGGTGTTACGAAAAACATACACATACAATTTAAATAAAGATTAAATTAAGGAACAGACTTTCTCAGAGATTCTATCTGATTGGAATGGTCTTCTAATTGGTTTAGAAGAGTGCTAAAATTCTGAAAGAAAAAGCCAATGGAATTTAACAAAAATTACTAATTCTAAGTTGTACTTACCACATCACCTATTCTTCCACTGTACTCATCATCAGAAGATTCATCTGCAAAAAATAATAATAATAAAGGAGGAATAACGTAAAAAAAGTTACTACCGTCATCTTCATGTTCATTTTTAATCGTTGGGGGAACCACACTTTCGTATTCTGTTTTTACCTGAACCGTTGAGCCATTAGCTACTACAGAAGGCATATTCACAATTTGTAAATCATCATCTTCAACCTCTTTTTTAATTTCTTGTTTGATAGGTCTATGCTGCCCAATAGCAAATTCAATCGATCCTGGCAAATACGGCGATTGGTAGTCCTTTGAGCCCTGTTTCGACTCTACATCCTCGTCATCAGAGCTAACAACTTCCTGTTTAACCATACTCAAATCAACATTAGAATTCACCAACTGTGTATCATTGACAACATTTTGTTCTTCAACCACTTGATTTCTGTTATTTTCATTCCTTTGTTGTTCTTGTATAGTATTTGAGTCAGGTTTTTTGGCAGGACTTTGTGTTTTTGACTCGCCTGGCATTCCCACCGTCCCATGCAATCGCCGAAATCTCACAATCAGACTTTTTGAATACATTTGTGTGCTGTGTGTTTTCTTAAAGGCCTCGATTGAATCATTTACGTTTTTGAAAGAAACAAAAGCGTATCGTGTATATTTCATTTTTTTCGCATAACCGATGTCTATTCGGCGGCCTGTGGGGTAGGTTTTCACCATGTCTTCTTTTGTTATTTCTTGTGCCAGGTTGCCAACGTATAACGTACAAGGGTCTATGTCCTCAGGACCGATGTTTTGGTCCTCTTCACGGTCTTTTTTGTACTCGGCGGTCAAAAAGCCATCGCCGAATTTTATTTTGTTGAGGTCACTTATAACCGATTCAGCGTCAGCAGATTCCTTAAATTTTTAAATTAATTATAATGAGTGATATAAAAATTACTAATAACGGATGTGTCATCGCGCAAGGCGAATTTTAAAATAAAACAGTAAATTATTATCTATTGGAACAATTTTTCTTGATATATAAAGTAAAAATGTTAGGATTAATTATTATGAAATATGATTTCGGCCAAATAGCTGCCACAGCAAGATTTGAAAGGTCAGTTAACGTCACTATTTTTAAAAATCACATGGTCAAGAAAGCGTCTTAACAAATTGATGGTTTTTCCTGCGACATAATGACTGTGACTTTGTCCTCTAAGAGTTCTATAAAATTCTCACCACAAACAGTCCCTGAACTGAAAACTGATAGGTAATACATTTTTGCTGAAATTAAACCAACTGCCTTGGCAAGTGTCGAAAATTTAATCAAAAGGATTGTTAGCAATAGATAGTTAACAATACAATTTATTGTTAACTAAACAATAATTTACTGTGTTTCATTTTAAAATTAAAAACAACCTTCTTTTACTATAGTTTTTCATTTGAAACACCTTTATCAGTCATACACAACTGAATTAATATAATCTGAGAGGCTATTAAGACCAATAAAAGTCTTCAAAAAATCGAACAAAAAATCAAAAAACGCTGTATCTCAAAAACACGAGATTACACTATTAAATTTGTCTTTAATAAAAGTACTAGATTGTAGTAGAATAGATTTGTTTTGTTTGATTAGTAACAAGAAGTGTGCATGTTAATTAAAAACAGAATAATGTACTCTTCAACACTAAAGCTATTTTTTATATTAATAAACTCCATATTCGTGCTCAGTGCTTGGTAATATAGGATGATTATAAAATATCCATCAACAAATGATTCTTTCCACCAATAACAATTTTATAGACAATGGAGATAGCCAAAGAGTGCTCCACTGTTGCATCAACCAGCTGATTTATAAAAGGGTTGCTTATTTTCAGACTCATCACTCTTTTATGCGATTATTTATTCTCTTTCATATTTTTACGTTTGACAACACAAAATTTTTATTTTTATCATAATTTTGGTAGTTTAGTTGTTATGATCACGGTTTTCAGTCGCATTTTTAACAAATATTCTCGTTTCGAATAATTTTAATGAGAAAATTCATCATTCTAATACGTTTTAAACAAACATTTTTAGTAACTTCAATGGTAGCCTATTTAGTATTTGTTGATTGACTGTGTTAAACAGTAAAAGGGCCGTACGTTTAATCAGCTGTGCGACCGTTTGGTGGTAAAAATTAAATAAACAAGTTTAAGAATATCATTGTGATCAACTTTTAATACGTTTATTGAAAAGTTATTTGAAATACAGTGAAAAAATGCAATGTTTTTGGTTCTGGACATTGTTATTTATGATAAAAATTTGCAAGTACGGTGATTTATAGTTATTTCGGAAAGTATTTTACATATTCAAAGCGATGAGTATGATTAAAAACCATCTACCACATCAACGAACTCTGAAACTTCTATCTAATATATTTTGAAACCTACACAGTAAAAGTATGTGTGGTTTATTCTAATTCACAATTTGCGCAATCAAAAGGTTTCATGATAATTTGGAGCTTCATCTTTATCATAATATTGCAGAGTAGCTAAAGAAGGTTAAATGCCAAGACAAATATCAATATAGTTAAATTTTTATTAAAGTGGGGACCTGATTTTAACGTAATAACTAAAATTTCATTACATCAATCACAGAGAAAAAAGTAAAATAGCATAAACAAGGGTAGAATGTGAATTTCTTCTTCCGGGATTGGACCGTGTCAACTGAGTTTTTGTACTCAACGTTTCGCCAACTAGTAGCTTCTTCAGAGGTGGAATGACACCTGGTTGGAGATGTACTGAACTGTCAAAGGAAGCCTCCGCTCCAACACAGGCAGTAAGCCAAGGATAAATAATTATTTAAAAATCACTTCAAACTCCAAGATTTTCACCACAAGTAAAAAAACTAATAAACAACATTTATTCATTGAATTTTAAATAACATATTCAAAAAACGTTTTCAAAACTTGATCACAATATTGTCCTCAGAAAAATATTTCGTGTTTACTACATAATCCGTCATTTAACTTTCACTCATTTTTATAAAGGTCTAAATGCAAATTCATCATTTCTAGACCCCAATAAAGGGAGGTAAACATATTTCGTCAATGCTGGACCAGGCGCGTGCATGTGCTAAGCATTGTCCTGAATTTAGCAGAAGCAGAACAAATCCATGTAAAAGTGGTGACAAATCTGCATGCCCCAGGCGGTTTTATCAGATGGAATCGAAGGGTCTAACGACCATAAATTACTTGCGTTTGGTATCAATACAATCTTTATTACACTAGTAATAAGCAGATGACTTGCCTTTAAAGTCAGCTATGCCAATATTGGTTTGGAACGGTATAAACCCGAAATATCTTTCTGAGGACTTTAGCAGGTTAAAGTTAAGTTTTAGTTTGTTTTACCTGTCAATGGTTGAACAGATGATCCAGTGCAAGGAATATACTGTTTAACATTCATCTTACTTCGTTTTTAACATATTAAACCCATAAAAATACACAGATAAAAGCAAAAATTACATATTTTTTGAACAATTGCATGAAATTAATAAATGACTCTTTTCTGATAGTTCGCATTTGTGCCGCATGGTGTCGTTTATCTTTCTCAGTTGCCTATAGCACTGCCTATAGGTTGCTTTACTGACGATTTTATGTGGTTAAAGTTACACTTGCTGTCAGTAGTAAAATCAGGGCTTGATGGATATTTTGTTGGTCACTCGATATAAATAACTACATATTTTTGCACAGAATAGAATACTTGGACTTGTTCTACTTTTATACACAATAGATCATGCATTGCGACGGTCAGGTGTCAGTGGTTCAACTATTTTTATGTCCTACCAGAGACAACCGAGACCGGCAAGTAGGTTTGCATTTTAATCCTATTCTAATGATTGGTTGTTTCTCTCTTGCACTCATTGGGTTTGGAATATAAGTGTCTTTGTTGTACAACATTGCAGCCTCAAGGGTGGTGGCGCTCGTGTATCTCGAAAAAAAGTGAGTAAAAGTGACCGATATTACCGACAACTAATTGACATAACACCGAACAGCTGGTGTTCTGTCAATCCATCATTGAACATTGACCGTTGTTTAGGCTGTGTCGCAGTGTTTTAACGTGTTGTGGGTTAGTAAACCAAAGTTTGGTTGGCACAAACTGCATAGAAGATGATGGGGTTTTGCTAAATAATCTCCGAAGCTTTTTAGAGTCAGATACCCCATTAGAAGAAGCAGAATTAGGAGTCGCCCCTCTTTCTGGTCAAGAGGAAGAAGACAGCATTCAAATTGAAGTTTCAGAGGCAGTAGCCCAATACACCACAGGTGTCTTATCCGTTGCATATGTTGGCGGTTTTCTAGCTAGGAAACTCTTGTCAGGTGTAAAGTGTGAGGAATGCAAAGATCTTTTATGTGCATCGGCAATGGAGGATCACAACTTATTTATCAGTTGCAAGGAGTGGTCTGAGTCCACGTCAAAATTGACGTACCCGTCAGAAACACTTGTAGCAGCGGTAGGAGTTGCCATTTCTACATTAGAACGGATGTTACCGGAATTATGTGGAACCGTTGTACGAGTGCGATAAGTTGTAAATATTTCTTTTATACTGCTTGCATAATATATTTTTTTATATTATTAATGCGGTCATTGTTTTTTCCTGCCTTTTGTTACTTTGCAACTGATTTTCTATTTATTTTATACGGTCAATCGTCGAGTTTTGTACTTTGACGATTGACTGTATAAAATAAATAGAATTTAAATCAAAGATTAACAAGAAAAAGGGGTGATGCTACTTTTAAATATTCCCGCGCTGCTCTACAGCGCCCCCTAGCCCGAGGCTGACATTACAATTGGCCAGTTCGTTTTTGCGGATTAAAGTTAACCATTGAGTTGCCGGTCTCGGTTGTCTCTGGTCCTACTTCGATTTTTAATTTTTTTTGACCTACCTGCAGGGTCACAAAGCAAAACCTGGGTGTTGAGGGTTGTTGAAAGTGTACGTTTTCGATACTTGGATGGAATTTCGACACTATATCCCGGTTCAATTCCTGATCTGGGAATTTAATAATTAATGAGTGGTTTTTGTACCTTTTATTGTACTCTTTTTCAATCGAGAGCGCCATTTCAGCTTCTTCCAGCGTCCAATCTTTCTTACTTGGAATGTTTTGAGACAAAGGCTTTTTTTTCTTTTTGCCTGTTTTCGTTTTGGGTTCTGTATCATTAGGCGAGTCTTGTGGTCTGGGCCTTTTGAAATTATTTCTTTGCCAAGGCTGTTGCTGGCCTCCAGGAAATGTCTGATTTAGATTTGTGAATCTACAAAAACTAAAATTGCGACTCAATATTCAGATTTACTAGAAAATAACCTTCTCGGTTGGTAATGCCTGTTATTTGCATTGTACATATTTTGAGATCGATGTGGGGCCCCATATGCATTGTTCATATGGTTTAATGGATTATTATGATGTTGTACCCCATTTCTTACGTTATTATTATATTGTTGCTGTTCAATAGACCAGTCACTCCAAGTTTGATTGGGGTCCTAAGACAAAAACAAACAGAATACGGTAAATTATAAATAAGGTCAAACAAAGAAACTGCTGCACTGACCACTTGGAAATTCTGGGCACTTGGAGGGTAATAATAACCATAACCGTTTCCACTCATAGTTTTACTTGTTTTCAGGCAAAAATTAGGTACTTTATTTATTATTATTTCAGGTTTTGACAGTTAGAAACACTGATATAACCTTGAACCTCTGAGTTTTGGCATTACGTCATTTTAGGGGGATTTTTATGACTAGTGGCTAACCTGATCATGGCGCCAAATTTTAAATATTTTAAATTTGAACGAAACGCCACATTTGGACAAAACAAGTTATTAATTTAGAATTTTAAGTTAAGAAACCAATAAAAATAAATAACAAGTGTCGATATTTTATTTAATGGCATTTTTTAGTTTATTACTTTTTAATTCTTATTTCTTAAAGTTAAAAAGCAAACATCACTAAAATATAAATTAGCACATGGCAATGAAACTTTAAATGGGAAAAAAAATTGTTTCGGATGTCTCAAGTATTGTTTATTGCTATTTCAAAAACATTATACTGATAGACTTTTATTTAATTAATAAAGTGAAAAAGAATGAAATTTGATATTTTGTAGTCTAAAATAGATAATCTGATTACAACAAATTCCTTTTTTCTTGGAATACATGTATAAAAAATTTTTGTAAATTTGCTTAACACTAAAACATATTTGAATATTTCACTATACATTTTAAATTTGTTTTTGTTATATAACAGACATTATTGTAAAGGTTAAACGAGACATTTGTAAAAGTCTGTTGGTAAAAAATTCTAGTACTTGTATGTACTCGTGAACATTAACTTTTATTGTCTATAAAATTTTAGATCAAAATTTTTATTTTGCGTACATCTTGTAAACATTCTTTACGCATTTCATTTCACTTTCATGTATTTACGTCTAATATGTTTTTAAATTTAGTACTTTTCTTTAGCAATAAAATAATTGTCTAATGTAGGTATTAATAATAATTGAAATATTTTATTTTGTCAGCAGTTAAAAAACATAATGAGCACCCATCACTACTTAAAGATTTAATTTTGTTATGGTGATTTTCTAAGATTATTTCGGCGATCATAAAATTATTTTTATAATTAGTAATTATTTCAACAACTTAAAACAACGCACTATATGAACAATAAAATAACACTGGTCTACACACAAAAATTTTCTTACATACCTATAACCGCATACTATATTTAATGTATTTAAATGTATTTAATGTATTGATCTGACGTAGAACTGATTCTAAGAAGCCAAAACTGGTTCTCCAGAGATAAATACGAATAAGTAAAATTAATTGAAAATAGTGTAATCAATTTTTTATTTTTAAATATATCTTATTTGTTGGAACGCCAAACATTATTTTTTTAAATTTTTGTCTTTACGAAAGTTATTATTTTAACACTCATTTAGGTGCTTATACAGGCATTAGAGCATTAGTGCGTTAATAGAACTATTATAACATGCAAAATTTTACTTTTTTACATAAAAAATAATAAAAAGCGCAAATTACAAAAAATAGTATATTATACATACTTGTTGAATAAAACAAATTGTTGTACACATTCCATTTGAGCACTCCTCGCTACTCTCGTGCCTAAAACCCATTCATGCAACAATCATTGTCTTATACAACGCGGCTTATAGTAAATAATATATTAAACGATGAAAGAATTAAAAATCCAAATCTGAACCAAATTCTTTCTGTCCTCTTCTTTAGTCAAAAGTACAAACAATCCACCAAACAATAACTTCTGTGTGTATATTTAAGTCGTAAAAAATATATTATTAATGACTAGAGCTGTCACCCTCCGAAAATCTTACTGAGTTGTTTTTTTTTCTATACAATAAGCTTAAAAATCTTTTGACAAAAAAGCGTAGTAACTGCCAATTTTTGAAGATATTAAGATATGGACACAATTTTAATATTTAAAAAAATGGTATTTGGGTAATTCAACAATGTGTTAAAAACTTAACTAGCTTTCGAATCTTTATAATGATTTAAAAAACTTTACTTACTTATCCGCAAGCTCTTCTCTTGTAAGTGTACGAGTGATGATCCGTTTTCATTTATTTCCATCATTTGTTTCTTTTTTTGGTTTGGTTTCAGCTTAGTCCTTTCTTTAGCGATTGTGTGACTTCCCCTCGTTCCATTTTCTACCTGTTCTTCTTTCATTTTCACTATGTGACCGAATAATTTGAAATATTAATTTTTGTGAAAATATTTATTATTGTTTTAACCTGAAGATAATTTACCTCAATGCGCTCTATTTTAATCTCGTCATTTTTCATATCATCACCTATTAATATTTTGACTATATATTAAGTGTATGTATAATATAATATATTTTTTTTCTTTAGTGTTTACTAAATTTCTCAAAAAACTGTTAGAATATTCAAATTTATGCTATAGCATTGTTTTTAGTAAATTTTTATCTATGTTACAATCACTGCAGTTGTGACATTAGTTTTTTAAAATACTATTTTTGTTATGTTGTCTTATTAATATTTATGTATTTATTTATGTTGTTTTATTCTGAGTGGTTAAAAAACTCATTTTTATTATTTTACAGTGGTTACCAAGTGTTAGGGTTATTAAGAACCCACTATGGTTCTCATTTAAAAAAAGTTGCATTTAACTTTAGATTTTGAAAAATAAAAATCCAAAAAAATATTTGGTTACCCCATAAGAAAGTCTATAATAGCAGCGATTTTTACTGTTTAAATCAGTTTGTAAAAATCACACAAAATACAAAAAATCCATATGTATCTAAAAACAAAAGATGGTACTTATTGCAAAACTGAAAACACCAATAAATTTTCTCGAAAAAGTACCACGAAAATATACAGCCTAATTCAGATAAGATAATAAGCCCGATGTTTTGGCGATGCAACCAAAAAAACAAATTTCATTTACGTCTTGATCTATTTTTAATTACGATTTGCATTTGCAGTTAAGTTATCTTATGTTTCTTTGACAGTAGTAAAAAATGGTGTCAAACACCTGTTTATTTTTGCAAATTATGATTTAGAATAGATCTGTTTCTCTACCTTTAATGCTTCATTTTTTTATTCATTTTGTATTGGAGTTTTGGTACATCAAAATGAGTTTTTTATTTTTTCTCTCTGGTACCAATTTTCTACGCTAATGTCAGGGTTAAGCAGATGATAACTTGGATTCAATTTGAAAACCCTAATTTAAGTTAGATCAAGACGTAAATGATATTTGTTTATTTGGTTGCATCGCCAAAACATCGGGCTCATTATCTTATCTGAATCAGGCTGTATATAAGAACGTATCTGACGTAATAGTATATTACAGTAGAAGTCTGTTAGGGTAGCCTCTACGGCCGAGCCAGAAATGTGAGACGAGCTCGAAGAGCGAGTCGAATAATACTGGCGAGGCCGTAAAGGCCCTAACAGACGTGTACTGTACAGTAGTTTTTGTAATACCTCAATAATTTGGCCGCATTTATTTTTTTGATTTTATTAATTTTAATTAAAAAGGAGATGATTTAGAGTGCATTGTACGTTATCAATGTCAACCGTTGTTTACATAAAAATTTTTGAAAATGAAAAGCATTTGTATTTCCATAGTAATTTAGTCTTTACGGCCGCTCTTTACGGATCCTTGATGTTAAGGTATTGTTTTCATTGTAACAAACAATCCTTAAAGCTACCTTTAACAATGAGGTATTACAAAAAGACGTTTTAAAAATCATTTTATAATGCGCACGTTAGATCCAAAAAAGCGTGAATTAGCAACTATATACCTAGATTTTAATTAATATTTCCATGACTCCATCAAACTTTTAAGTGCTCTAAGATATTAGCTATTTTTTCTAAATTTTGTATAAAAGTTAAATAAGTTAAATCTTTTTTTGTTGTTGATATTTCGTTTGTTTGGTAAACATATTTTCTAAGTGTTTTGTAAGTGTTCAAATAGACTTCTATTAATTAATTTGTTCCCTACTCTATACATTTATGAAACTAGCCTAATAAAACAGCCGAAATTTTTTCTCAAAAGTGGCACTGAGTGTGCGTATGTCAAAAAAATTGATAATATATGTAACGCCAGTGCCAAACTGTTTAAGCTTCCCTCTCAAAAATTTCGCCCAGATTTTCCAACCCGCTTGTTCACTTCTTAGAAAATTGACCCAGTCACTTAAAAAAGGTAAAAACAATAACTATTTAACATTTTCAATATTACTTATAAATTGTAAACACCGAGAATAGAGCAATTTGTTAAATTATGTAGTTTTTGCATCTTTGCGTAATACACCACTTTCTATAATTAAATATTTTTATATAGAATAACTGTCCTAGAACTCGAAATCTACACAAATTTTTTAAAGATAAAAATTCTCGTTAGAATTTGAAAGTGGGTATTTTTATTATAATAATTAAAATATTTTAATTAAAACAGGCACATGAAGCTTAGATTTCATATTCGAATTCTTTATTGACGATTCGTCTCGCACTTTCATAAATTAAAAAAAATCCAAAAACTAATTAGAATCAGTTTTTTAATTACGACAGAATGGGTATTAGCATCATAACACCAACGTACTTGTAATTAAAAATTACGTTTGTAAGTATTATTAGACGATTGTTTAAGTAATTAATTAATACTTTTTCTTACATTTTGAAAGTATAATATGAAAAATAAATAATGCCAACATTAGAAGTTTTTTTTACAGAACAAGTTTTATAATAAACTCGCATTTCTTGATGTGTTGACGCATTTTAGCAAAAAAGTGTGATTTGTGTAATATTTAACCTTTTTTTTATAAAATTTATTCCAAAAAATTTGTGTACAAATTCAATTTTAAATTACAGCTTATCAGCCAAATTTTACATGGATCAAATTGCTTTAAACAAATCAAATAATCACCGCACCGATTAGATTATTAATTCAGAAATTTACCATAAAAGTCCCATTAACGTGTGGTTTTTCAAACAATGATAAAATAATTTTCCAAACGTGCGTTAATTTCCATTGTTTATTAAATTTTGGGTACTTTTTAAACTTTTCCTAAAATCGTCTCAATTTTTTTAAGACAATTATTTTTAATTGTAATTTGAAACTAATTTGCTTCACATGCAAAACTAGATAATAAGGTTGGAAAATACAAAATAGCAACTAATTTTCTTGTTATAATTTATAATGTAGTCGTACTTACATTTTTTAAGATTTTACCTGGAAACAATTTTATCAGTCAATTGGCTTTCAACTGCACAATTCTTACGATAAAATATAATAAAATGTAAAACAAAACAGAACACAAAGTGTGTCGAAAAGTAAATAAGATAAAATGTTGAATTATTTGTTTAAAATAAGCAAATAATTTTGAACTCTATAAAATGTATTCATAAATGAATAAATAAAGTGCGGCGATATATTAGAAATACTCTTGAGTTCAGTTTCCTATGACGGAACTCTTTACATAAGTTCAGACTAGTATCTATATAAAAAAAGGAAATTAATTTAGAAAGTACACAGAACACATATTTAACAGGTTGAATCAAATTTTGAATATATTTTTTGCATATTAATATAGTCTGACCTTCAAAAATATACCCTACCCGAATGGAAAAATTAGGGATTGGGTCTTTTAATTTTTGTTATAACAACATTTCAATCTGAACAACAGGTTTTTGATGGTTGATCACCTCAAGGAGTCACCTTGCACACATATTTTTCACTTTCGCGTGTTTTCCTCAAACGATTAGACGCAATATTTTTGAATTACCATGAATGATAATGGGATTTTTAAAAAATGTCCAAAATTTCCAACAAAATGAATGATTTAACCATGACTGGCTTTCATTATCATTGTCATAGTATTCCACAATGCATATTGTTGATAGTTCATTTTTGGGGCCAAAATTTATAACAGCTATTTAAATTGCCAATTTCGGCACTAAAATATTAAGGCCATCCCAACACGTAGTTACATAAATAAAATATGCTGTTTTATTTCCTTTATTTTAACAATTAACATTTTTTAATGTACTGAGTGGTTCAAAGATAAAGCGCAAAGTTTATAACTCAAGTCAACACTATTAAAAATGATTAAAATTGACGAAGATAGAAAATTATGATAACACTAGTAAAAGTGCTACCTAGAAGTTAATAGGTTTACTTTAAATAGAATATACTTACTATTTTATTTTGGAGTAGATGGATGGATTTATCAAAAACATACAAATTGTTTTACGCCACAACACTCTAAATTTTAAAAAACAAAATATTATTAAAAAAAAAATAAAAGTAGATTTTGTAGGAATTGTGTACATTTTACGCCACTTTGAGCATCCCTTACCTGGCGACGCAGTTATAACAGGTGGGTAAATAAACAAAACACGTGCAATGAGTTGATGCTGTACGAAGTACAATGCTTGTTCCAAGAACAGTTCCGAACGGTTCAGAATTGGACTGCACATACGCAGTAGCGTTTTAGTGGTCTACAACCTCTAGTGTTGTTGGAACAAATCCACATTTACCTACTAACCGAGTAAAGTGATGAAATTTTTGCACAATTTCTATAAGAAAATTTGAAAACAACGTTCGAAAGAAAAAAAGAAAAATTACGATTGGAGAAAAAAACAAAAGATGCTTCAGAAAAACTTAAAAAACAACATTTAGATAAATCTAGAAAAACTTGAAGAAGACGTACTAAAAGATCTGAAAATAAAAAACAAATATTAAAGAAAGAAATGGAAACAGTAAAGTAAGAACAAAGATTACGTTGTTCAAGCTACTGACTTGATTGAAATTAGTTACTAACTTTTAATGGTCAAATTTTTTATCCTTTTTTATTACCTATTTTTTCACTTAATTTTTTAATGGAAGGCAAACCTTTGATTCGCGTGGGAAATTCCTAAATCCGCCCCTGAGTTTCAGAGATAAAAGATTTAAAGAATGGGAATTTGAACAAAATATTTTCCTAGGTTCTACTGCAGGTAAAACTCGGAAAACGGTGGTTGACAGATAAAAGAGAGTCAACAAAAACTGAGTTAAGAATATTTGAGAAGAGTTGCATAAACGGCATTTGAAAGAACAAGAAGGATTTGGAAAACGATATTTGGTAGAAAAAGGACAAAAGAGAATTCTAAAAAAAGTTGTAAACGTCTAATAGAAAAAAGAGTTAAAAAAAACTTTTTCTAGAAGAACAAAGAGAACTTGAAAAACGTTGTTACAAACAACATTTTTCATGTCCAAAAAAAGCAGAAAATATTGTAGAAGTGCGTGAAAACGGCATTTAAAAGGAAAAAAAGACTCTGAGAAACGATCGGTAAAAAACAAGGAAAAATTTTCTAAAAAATTAAAAAATTCCAAGTTATATATTTTTTAAAAGATATCGAAAAATGACGGAATACAAAAAGAAAAATACAAAAGAGAAGAGCTAAAAAAGAGTCTACAAGAACAGAGGACGATGCTGAAAGTATTGAAAAACACCGATTAGAAGAGAAATATGAGCAAAAAAAAATTGAGTAGATCACAAGACAGTTTTAAAAGAACTTGAAAAACAATTGGAAACGAAAGACGAGTACAAGAAAATTCAGAAAAACCAACAAATTATTCTAAAAGAGCTTGAAAAATGCAGGTTGGTAAGAAGGTATATAAAATCGGAAAAACTACGTCAAGTTTAAAACGTCAAGTAAAACATAAAAACAAAGTAAGATTCTAGAAAAACCAAGGAAGCTTGTGGATAGATTCAGAAAACGACGAGTAGAAGTCAATCCTTGAGAAATTTGACAGTATGTAAAATACGTGAAGTGAAGCTTCTAAAAAAAGTTAAAGAAAGTTAAGAGAAACAGAACAAATTACAAAAGTAAAACCAAAGTCACGAGTGAAACCCCCAAGATTTGATAGTCAAACTTCTTGGCTTCACTTCGGGAGATTTTCAAAGTAATTATATACGGCGATAATAGTATGTTATTAAGTTATGTTACCATTGAGAGTTATTTTGTCCAATCACTGAAATTGTTAAATAAATTGCTCGTTTAAGAAATAAGCTAAACCATCACTACAAGGGAGAGAAACAAAAGACGCCCGAGAGAAACAAAAACTAACTACTTATATTTTTAACTGTGCCATCTTTGTTTATAAACATCAATCACAATTTGTCAAAAACAAAGAAATACATTTTTATAATACGAGAACTAACGACAACTTAAGGACAATCATGCACAAAACTGCTTTGTACGAAAAAAGCCCAACTTATTCATGTATAAGAATCTACAATAAATTACCTCCTGATATGAAAAGCCTATCCACCTTGTGTAGATTTAAAAAAAAGTTACGCAGTTGGTTAATAAATATGTGTTTCTATAATCTCGACGAATTTTATAATACCTAATTGTGATTGAAGTATACCTCTTCTTTTATCTTGTTTGTTTTTATATGTTAATGTATATGTTGTATATGTATACTGTAAAGTAACACTGTGTATTATGTATAACTATTATATGTTAAAATATTAATTTTGTTATATACAAATGACGCGTGTAAAATCATGTAAAATGATCTCCAACACAAATAAATATTATTATTATTATTATTAAGTTCAACAAATTTCCTTATCAAACATATGAATACAGATTTTGGACCTCACCTGACCACCACCAACATAAATTACATCAAAAAGGCCTTATTAGTTTTATTACACTTACCTTTGACTATGATTCAACAAAATTCGTTATCTTATTAGTTATTACAGAGTTTTGCTCTATTGTTATATTTTTCTAAATAAACATTATTAAATTTTATTGGTGTCTTTTCTTCTTGCACGTCAAACACATTTTAATGAAAATAATGAAATTATTACCAATAAATAACACTGCAACATTAGTGATTTAAGAATTATAATAATATGATTTAAGTATTGCTCATCAAAAAGGCATTCTTCCTCAATAAAAAAAATTGCTGCCAGAGTGCAATTATGCATTGCCCTTATCTTTATTGAATTAAGTAAAATACAATAAACACTTTATTGTGCACTAAATTAATGCAAAAATTTGTTTATTTGGTTTTAATACTAAGAAGCTATAAAAATGGTTAGTAAAGCAAAAAATTTTTTTAAAACTGTACTGCAACAGAAAATCTAAAATTTTTAATATTTTTTTTAGTTATAACATAATTTGTATAACTAATTTGTCTCAAATTTTACAATAATTATTTAGTTGAAACATTTGTAAATCGGTATAGCCAAAAAACTCCTTCGTCGCCTCGTCCGTAATATTTATCTCGTAGTGTTAATCAGACTGTCGGACTTATTTATAACGTAAATAGTTAAATTTAAGCAATTATTGCTATTATTTGGTTAACAGCGATAAGATAATTTTTTCTGGACAATCATTTAATTTTACATATTGTACTTTATTTTTAATCGCCCTGTATATTGTTGAAGCTATAGGTCCTTAAAGGGCTCATTATTCATCAATAAGAAAATTACTTTTTCCATTTTTTCATTGAATAACTGACCCATTTTTCAAAATTTCCATCGAAAACAGTCAACAGAAAGTAAATTTCCTTGTCATTACTCATTGTGTTTCTCTACTTTTTCAAAATTTCATTGAAGAAAGTGCTAAACCAAATTTGCATAAAAATGTGCGTGTATTATTACATTTTGTTAAGAGCGGAAAAGACTAATCAAAACGTAATAAGAAAAGAACGAAATGATTTCATTTCTCATTGGTTTAAAAGGAATCATACCACAAGCATAATATTTTGGAATCAGGAACTTTCTCCTAGACTTTCTTATACGTAACATTTCATTCAGAATTTTTAATAAATTCGCTTTTATTAATTAATTACGAGTTAGAAAACCGCGTTTATTTATTCATTGAAGGTCATATGAATTAATTTCATTAAAAATACCAAAAAAAAGTCATCGACGCGACTGTTGAAGAATACATTGGAAAAAACCCCAAACAAACAAGATCCTCGACTTTTTTCCTTCGCTAATGGAATTTACCTGAAGAAAAATTTTTGAGTGGTTAACATGTGCTGCAATTAAGGATGAAACAATTCACTAAGTGGTGACATACTTTAAATCAAAGTGGGTCAATAATAGAAAATAAACATTTTTCAGCACAATTTTGTTTATATTTTTTTTAATACAGCAGACGTAGTTCAAGGCCGATTATCAGTTTCCTGATTGTTATTATTATGTCATTATTTGCATAATAGAGTGATTAACTTTATCGTTAAATAAAAATTTAGTGGGGTACAATTGTTTTGATAAATTACATATTTGTGATTGCGTCACAAAGCAAATAATTTTTCGCTTGAAATCATCAGGTCAAAACGTGAACGTTCTCAAATTCAATTAAAAGAAATTAAGCTGGTAAAAAATATTTTATTGAACGACTGTTTGTTGAACAATTTTAACTGTCCACGTTGAATTGTCTAAAAGTAGAAAATAAATAAAATAGCAATTATGATAAAGAGTGTAATTTCATACATAATTATAAACCTAACAATGACTAGTTCTTGTGTTCCATTTCCAACATTTTTCAGACATCACAAAACAAAAATTTTAATTAAAAGAATAGAAACAATGGTGTTTACAAAGTTTTAAGTAGGTATTTTTTTGAATAAATTGTTCTAAGTACAATAATGTTTTTGGTTTTGTGATATCAATAACAATAAAAAACTTAAATGCCCTATTAAATGCACATTTTCTAAATGCTTTATAAAAAATATACATATAATTTATAACGTTTTGTTATAAAATTTGCGAACATGGAACAATCTTAAGGATCTCATTTTATTGAAGAACATATCACAACCACAAAATAAAAAACCAAACAAAACAGCCTGAAGAGTCCTAGTGAACTTTAGATTTCATTAATGGATAGTCAGCAGTAACTGGAGCATTCCTCGTTTTACTCCTCTTTTCTCCTGACAAATAGGCCTTATAGAAGAACCTCGCAAACAAAACAAAATAACTCAAATACATGGCAATTGACAATTTAATATTAAAAGGTGTTATGTGGCATTCGGCTTGATTCTGGAGTAGCTGATGTGCCCAAATATTAACAGCACATCCTACGACCATCTGAAGAAGTTGCAGCGAGGTTATAACCATAGCAATTTGCCTTGGAGGACTATATCCCATCGCCCTTAAAGCATAATAAGTGTACATCACAGAATGGACACAGTAGTTCATAACAATGAACCACCGAGCACTGGCCGTGTACTCCGTATAGCTGAACCAGGAGTACAAAAGTACGGTGATGTGGTGATACCAGTGGAGGAAGATCAAGGGCTGCTTCCGCAGCACTATGAAAATAGTATCACCCAGCTCTGGAAGTTTACTCAAGACAAACATCCACGTCCAGAAGCCCGAAACTTTGTCCTGTTCGATGAAACTGGGCACACACACCGAGTGGTAGAGGCCGTGGTGGGTGAGGGTGTGGAGGAACTCCGGGACCGTGCGGCAGGCGCCGATGATGCTGAACGTGGCCAGCAGCGTGTTCCAGAGGCTGAGGACTCCGCGGAGTTCGAACCGCGGCCGGTTCTGCATGAGGTATTGCCCGCCGAAGATGAGCACCATGTAGATGCCGACGTAGTAGAAGCCCAACGTCCAGTTGTCCTTCATCCAGGTGCGGGTCTCCTGGTGGATGAAGTCCGACTCGAAGTTGAACACATAGGAATAGTTGGGGGATGTGACCTGGTGGTACTCCTGCATCGTGGCACCGCACTCAAGCACTTTCTAATGTGGAAACGCGACGGGAATTTCGACGGATATATCGGATGACCGGACCACCGCACGCCCAAACTCACCACACCGCCATAGTGCGCGCCTGCGTTTACGTGGTTTTCGTGCGGTCTCGGTCTAGCCTGGAGGTTTACCGTTGCTGTGTCCTTCTTTGCCAAAATCGTGCGGTAAAGATTTGACCCGGCGACTGGTAAGGCGGCAAAATTCGTGGGGATCTTATCAAACAAGGGGGTTAAAGATGACGGAATTTTGAGATTCTTTTCGAGATTCTGATAACTAAACACATCGAATGATTGCAAACGAAAGTAAATTACTACTTTTAGTGAAAAAAAAACTGAAGAAAAATGACGTAACATGACATGTGCCATGTTGTAATAACCCAAAATTACAGCAGCATTCTATACCTAGGCCACCCTAGACAACTGTAGAAAATAAAACGAGTTTTAACACAGGTTTTAATAAGTAAGAATAAAAAATAAAATGCATTTAATAACAACAGGAGACAAACTTTTATAAGGTTTTTTGGAAAAAAAATTTTTTTAACTTTTTTGCTGTATTGCAGCATTATTTATAAATTATAATAGAGAGAACAAATAGTAAAACTGAATTCAAAAATTGTATTTTTCAATAGGCAAAGAAGTCGCACTTTTCTTCCAAATATGTAGCAGTTTTACAGGCGAATTTTGTGTGACAGATGAATGTTGTTATAAATAATAAAAAATGGTCTTTTTAAAACGTACAGTTTGTAATAAATAAACTGAATAATAGTAATAATCATCAAAAATCACTTTTTGTGCTAATCGTCAGTAAACACTACATTTTAGTGACAATTTGGCACACTAAACTATCACATTTATTAACTAGTCAATATATTAACATTGTAAATTATAATTGATTAAGCAGTAAAGTAGATACTTTAGAGCCGTCTATAATTTTTTAACTGTCACAAAATTTTGAGATTTAATACGTAAACAGCAACTTTTTTTAAATAAATTTTTCAATTCGGTGAAAAAGTATACAGTATGTCCCCGGATCGACTTTAAAAAAGGATTTTTTTTTATTTTTGATTTCTTAGAAAATTTCACTCTTGTTGATTTGCCCTGCTTGTTTTCAAACCCTCAAAACACAATAGCTATTATTGCAGTAAGTTGCAAAAAAAGTTTTTTTAACATGCGACGTGAATCGTTGCAATCGTGGTCCAACACATCAAGTGCAACGTATTGCATTCAAGATTTTTGTTACAACGTTTTATAACAGATTTTTCTTTCAAAAATAATGATTTCAATCGAACATTCACACACATTCAGAGTAGCCAGACGGCAGGTTGCTATGGATGTAAATTTCGTTGTTTACTGTTGTTATAAAATTGACATTTTATAAAATGACAGACTGTCAACTTAAGTTCTGTGATAAAGGAACACAAAAATGAGCTAATCTGAATTTGATTCCGACATTGAAAATGCTGTGAAAGCTGCACAAAAAATCTAAGAAATTTTACAAGGAAACATACAGGAAATTTGGTAGTTGGTGTGAGGAAAAAATGCAACAAGTATTGAAGAAAAGGTACTTTTGGCCTATTTTTCGAAATTATCTTCCATGTATAAGCCGTCTACTTTATGGAGTACCTACTCAATCCTAAAAACCATGATATATCTTAACAAGAATGTAGATATCAAAAAATTTACAAACTTGATTGCATTTCCAAAAAGAAATGCCAGTGGGTACAGGACAAAAAAATCCAAAATATTCACCAAGCAAGAGATAGAACGTTTCATGAAAACAGCTGATTACAAAGACTATTTATTGGCAAAAGTTGTGCTAATTACTGGGATTTTTGGCGCGTTACGCAGAGAATAAATTACGTTTTTGAAAGCGGAAGATATAGAAGATTGTACAAGTTTTATTAAAGTGAAGATACTGAACCCCAAGACAAAAATTTCACGAATGTTTACAGTAACTGAAAGATTTGTAGATGGAATTATTTTCTTAGAAATTTTCCGCAAATACGCACAGCTTCGACCTCCTCATACTGAATATCAGAGATTCTTCTTAACCTATAGAAATTCCAGGTGCTGTACGCTACCTGTTGGTATAAATACTATTAGAAGTATGCCTAAAAAAATTGCAGAATATCTCGGCCTTCTAAATATAAAAAAATATACCGGGAACTGCTTTCGCCGTTGTTCAGCAACAATTTTAGCAGATTCAGGAGCAGCTACTACATTAGGTACTCAAAAGACATGGAGGATGGCGAACAAGTTTTGTTGCGGAAAGTTACATAGAAAACTCTGTTGAAAGCAAAAACGCAATTTCGATGAAAATTATGGGAAAAGAAGAAACTGTATCAAAGAAAAGAAGAATCTTTGATGAAAATAGCATTTGAAGTGGCGTCTACAAGTAGGTACCGTTTCCACTTCTATTGAAGTTCAGGAAAGAAATCTGTAATCTTCGAATGTTTAATTTAGTCACTTAAGTAATTGTACTTTTCATGTTTTTAATAAATAAATAAAATAAAAAATGTATTTTTTATTTTTGAGCACAAGTGCTTAAAGTGTGACACTTTTACGCACTAGTGCGTAAAAGTACGTCATTTAGCAATCAGAATAACAATCAAAATGTCACTGTTATAAAACGCTGTAACAAAAATTACTTTTTATTTATCGCAAACGGTTTTTGAGATAATATCATTTTTCTTCAAAATTTGGACTTAGTTTTTTTCATAATTTTTAGAAGTAACTCGAAAAGGCGGATTTTATTGAAAAATACCACTGGCAGCAGATGACAAATTTAATAAGTTAGTAGAACCGCAAATTAAATTTTCGCTAATTTAAACCGTATTTATGCTATATAATGTTGACTTTACAACAAAGAATTTGTCTAATTTAATGTTACGGAACTGGGGAAGAGTGCTACCGAGTTGTTATCAGAAAATTCAACCAAAAATACCCAGAAGTTACCATTTCAAATTCAGGTGCAATAAACTTGGTGACTAAATTTTTAAAAACGGGCTCGGTTTTAAACATTAAGAAGTCAAAGAAGTTGTTCAATAAAAACGATGTTGCTTCAATTCTTGCAAGAGAAGCTCCAGGGTTGTCTTTAAGAAGAAGGGCAAAACAAACTGGGATAAATAAATCTCATTTACAAAAAATCTTCATGGAGAACAAAATGTTACAATTTAAACCGTAATTTAGGCAAACTTTAGAAAATGGTGATAGAGCCAAACGTCTGGATTTTTGTTTAGAAATGACCTACAAAGCCTTGGAAGATTCAAATTTTTATAAACGAATTATGTTCTAAGTCGTTTCATCTCAGCATTGCTGGTACTGGAGTGAGACGAATCCAAACTCCAGAATTTCTTGTCGCAGATAATATTAAAGAAAGTTAATGTGTGGTGTGGGGTTTAGACTATGGTGTTATTGGTTCATATTTTTTTGATCAACATTTAAAACGTAATTTATATTTGGAAATATTGCAAAATTTTTTATCTGCTAAACTGGATGAATTGCTGTTAACCTACTGTTAACCTACTTTTTTTTTTTTTTTTTTTTTTTTTGTTAACCTACTGAATGGAAAAGTTTTTCTAGCACGATGGGTGCCCTGCTCATTATGCCAGCATCGTTCGCCAGTGGCTCAACACAGCGTTTCAAGATAACTGGATATAAAAAAATCGTAGCATTTTATGGCAACCGAGAAGTCCTGATCTCACAATAATGGACTTTTATCTGTGGGGTCGTTTAAAATAAATTGTGTACAGTGAACCACTAGACAATGATGTAGAGCAATAAAAAAATCGGATACAAAATGTAGTCCAGCCTTTCAATAAATTTAGAGCTTGCATTGAAATCTGTGCAAAAATAAGAGGAGCATTATTTGAATACAAAATTAATTGTGTAGCTTTTTGAAAATTTTATTTTATTTTACCATTTTGTTAAATTTATTAAATAAAACTTGTGCCCAATTTGACTATTCTCTAACAATAAAATACTATTATCTCAAGAACTCTTTGAAAACAAGCAACGCAAATCAACAAGAGTGAATTATTCCTCTTTTAAAATCGATCTGGGGACATACTGTAAGTTCAATTCTGCAATAAAGCAGATTTAATGCTCGGCTTACGCCTTGGCTTTGAACTGTCAGTCATGGCATTAAATCACATGCTTGATTGCCTAATTAAATAAAAAAATATTGTTGTCACCGACCGAAAATGAACGTTCGGGGCCAAAAAATAGGTACATTCGAGATTATTCAAATATTATGTCACAAAATTTACATTTCTGTTAGATATGTTTGAAAAAAATTAAAAATAAATTATTTGCATGTATGTTATGTTTTGAATAAAAATAATTGTTATTTATTATTGTTTCGTTATCACGGAATCACCAGTTTTTTCACTTTATTAATTTTGTAGCATTTGTGTCAGACGATAAGTGTAAAGTTTACATCCAATCAGATGTTTTCGGTACATGAGGTGGTATCCCCATCACACCATGTGTCTTGATCATGGCTAGACGATAAGAAAATTAAGCATTTGTTTATGTTTATTTTATTTTTTATCTTTATTCATTAAATGTGTTTTATTAGATAATACATAAAAGTAAGAGGCATTCGATAAGTATTATCTTAAGTTGCATTACAAAAATTGTAATTTTGCTATTTTTTTAAAATATTTGTAATAGTTCGAATAAGGTTTTTACGGATGAAAAATTTTAAAATTCCAAAAAAACTAAAAGTGCTTTTTTTATGGGATTTTTGTATGAACATAAGATTACAATAACTCACGATTCGAGCAAAGGATATGCGTAATTTTTTGTTATACTTCTATTTGCTATGGCCCTGGAAAAGTTTTTAACAAAAAAAAGTGCAAAAATTCGAACAAACTGAAAAAAATCATATGCCACTGAACTTTTATTTGATTGTTTATCGCGTCTGTTTCATAGATAATAACGGTTACTTACTTGTTGCTAACGCAAACTCGTCGGTATTTTGTTTACTTGTTGCCAACGAAAATTTGTCCGTAAGCATCACTTACAGATTTTGAACAGTAAGAAAATGTATTTATTAATTAAATAATTGTTTTTAAACGAGAACCAACTGCACAAAAAATACCATAAATATCACAAACGTTAAGAACATTTTACCGATTGAAGAAAATTAACATTTATAGTGTTATTACTAAACATACATTTAATAATAAACATTTATAGAGTCTAAAATGAACATTTTAAGTAACTTAACAAATTTAAATGTTTTATTGAATTTTTTAAAATAGACACAGTTTTTAACAGAATTACTGAACTGAATGTTCAAATTGACGTCCTTCTGTTTCCTGGCAACAATACAACCAATTTTCAAACTTTGCACATTATTTATTATTTTTTAACTAATTAAGCGGCACTGATTTGAGATTATTTTTCTTAATTCTTCTAAATCTTTTGGTTTTGTCGTAAATACTTTTGATTCTAAGTAGCTTCATAAGATAGTCAAATAAATTTAGCTCAAAAAGATATAATTGCTTATATGGGTCAATAAAAAATCTGCGCTGGATGAGAGTAACGTATACTCAACATCCACAAAAATTGGATGTTTGGCGTGGTCTTGTCAGATAACATTTTAAGACCGTATTTTTTTGACGTCTTATTGACTGGACAAGATTATTTGGATATTTTTTGCGACACGTTATTTGTAGTATTAGCAGAACTTTTTCGCAATAAAGAGGATTCAGACATACAGTAGCTAATATATGGTTTCAACAAGACGGTGCACCTCCACACGGTGTCAACTGTGTCAAAGATTTTTTAGATGATGTTTTGCCTTAGTACTTAAAACAAAGAGTATTTGCAATAAAATTCCCCACCTGAGGATGACAACTTTGTTGTCGAAACGTGCGTCGTGCTAAGGAAATTTGGTGCTATTGAGTGCTTGCTACACTTCATTCTACACACCAAGGAGATTCAACAGAAAGTTAAACTTTATTGAGGATTTATGGGTTTTTTCAAATAAAATACAATCAGAAATACATGCTCTGTAGCAAGTTACTTTAAAATGTAATAAATGTCTTAATTTTCACCAGGAAAGAATGTGATACTTTGAAACAGCTAAAATACCTTATTGCCTTTCTTTGCAGTAGTAACATAACCTTACAAAAAAAATTTAAAAATGCATTTTAATGTAATTTATTAAGAGCTTTGCTAACGTGTACGTACTTACAGGGTGATTTTTTTTATCTGTTCCCGCCCGAAACTCCAAAAATAGGCAACACATTATACTTTGAATAATTTATTTTCAAAACTAAGGCTTAAAGAGTTGTGAATTATTGTCAACATTGTTAATAATACCTTTAACAGTGCTTCCAGAGTCAATTTATTTGGATCATTTGTTCCCACATTATTTAATTAATTAATTACTTTGTGATTGTATAACGTGTTGCCTATTTTTAGAGTTTCGGGCGGGAACAGATAAAAAAATCACTCTGTATATCATGTTAAATGTTTATTACATAATTTTGGTCTTAAAAAAATGTTACTTATAAAATAAGCTTTAAAAAATTGGCCTACAGATCAAATTTATCATTTTGATAGTTTGTTAACAATAAGATTATATTTGTTTTTAAATATGTATCAGCGTTAAAAAAAAATAAAACATGTTTGTGGTTAATCTCCAATTGACTACAATGACAATAAAGTTTATAGTAGACAAAAATTTGTTTTTTTTTTTTTTCGTTAAATGCACGTTTTCGTGTAAACGGGCAAAATGTAAAACATTGCAGTCTGTGTTAGCTCATACATCTAAAGAGAGGATGCACAGCACTTGGGCGGCAATTTATATAATTTGGAAAAACTTTTTGGTTCGACAAATTTGTGTTTTGGTAATTTTTTTTTATCATAAACGCCTTACTTCGTGTCGACACGAGCATATTGTGCCTATACCTAGGCAACACAATATACACCAAAAATTTTAAAAATAATGGTTGCTTTTAATTAAATAATTAAATTTTAATGCTTTTAAATATTATATTATTTTTAATAAAGTTTATTTTTTACTCAACCAATACAATATTTAATGTTAAATTCAAAAATGGCGCCATTATTATTTGTTGCAACTTTGCAACCGGCAGGTTTCGTGATTTTTCTCAAGTTGGCATTGGAGTCGGTGATAGGTGAAACAAAAACTTTCGTTTTTGGGAAGTTCCGCTGGTTAGGGAATTGCTTTAAAGAAATGTCCGCAAATTCAGTAGAAAGCGAGGTAAAACCATCCCATTAAAATCCTAAAAGCTTTTAAGTCACTTCATTCACTTATCGGCGATCTTTTTTCAGATGTGTCTCAAATCCCGGCACAATCTGCCATATTGCATATGCACATGACCTAACTTTTGTATTTTTTTAATTAGGTACTTATGATTTCACAGAACGAGAAAAACGATTTGAAGACTGAGAATGATGTAGATATCGCAATGGATTTCTCTATAAAACATCCGCTTCAAAATTGCTGGACACTTTGGTATTACGAGAATGACAGGAGCCAGACGTGGGAGAAGAACCAGAAAGAAATTGCCTCATTTCAGACTGTTGAGGATTTCTGGAGGTTTGCGCCTCCCAGAGGCTGTTTATAAAACTAAATTTGCTAAATTTCAGTCTTTACAATCACATTAAACCCGCAAGTGAGCTGCGACAAGGCAACGACTACTCTCTGTTTAAAAAAGGTATCCGGCCTATGTGGGAAGACGATGCAAATAAGCGCGGAGGCCGCTGGCTTATTAATTTAGAAAAAAAACAAAGAAATAACGAACTTGACCGGTATTGGTTAGACATCGTAAGTTCTTTCCGTGGAGGGAGGAATAACACGAGTGGGCATAAGCTTGAAATCTTAATCGATGCACAAACACTTTTTATGGTAGTTTCACCACTCGGGATAGCTTTTTCCCCCTACTATAAATTTGCAAACGGATGTCTTGAAAATAGAATAAGACCATAAAAAGTGTTCGTACCTCAACCAAGAACCTAACATTGTTGGTGTTGGGCATGCCAACTCTTCTTATTTTTCCCACCGAGTTAAATTCTTTAACTCGTTTTATTTAATTTCTCACTTGAGTGCCTTTCAGATATTATGTCTAATTGGTGAAGCTTTTGAGCATTCTGATGAGATTTGTGGAGCTGTAGTCAATATCAGAGGAAAGGGTGACAAAATCGGTAAAGATTAAAGTAAATATTTTGTGCTGTATCAAAAGTTGTGACATTTTAGGCGTCTGGACTTCTGATGCTAATAACAGAGAGGCCGTACTTGAAATTGGGAGGAAACTGAAAGAAAGACTTCATATACCACCTCGAACTGTTTTAGGATATCAAATCCATAAAGATACTCAGGACAAGTCTGGGTCTGTTACCAAGAATTCTTATTCTGTTTAATTAGAAATGTTAGAATAACAGTTAAAGGTTTTCGTTTTGGAGAATTTTCTGATACTTGTGGTATTTAATTTCGTTTGGTTAGTTATCAATATATTTATTTCATTTTTTATTTCTTAATAGGTTTGTTTTTCAATTTTTTGTTTTTTTTTGTATGAAGGTTCCGAGTTTTGTACATATAATACATGTATAAAAAACGACAATTGCTTAAACCTTATTATATTTATAAAAAAATAAATAAAATATTAATCACGAATAGTCATATATATTTTGCACTTTAATCCTGAGGTCTTTCCGCCTGGCAGTTGTGAGTGCTTCTAATAGACTAGAAAGCCAGTTGAACCTGTTACTGTGTTCTTCATGAAATGCTAGAATTTTGTAGACTCTTTCTGGAGTACTTTTTACGTTTAAACTTAAATCGTCTATGTAACCCTCAGGGACTCCTAAAGCTCTTGCAAAATCGTTCCATTTCTGTCCAATATCCTCAGCGATACATTTGTATGCTTTATCCTTTGGGTCATTAGGGACTGTACTAAGACCTAAATCAAAAATACTAGTTTTGATCAAACAAATAAAAAATTACCTGAGTATTCTTTTTTATTGCAGTTTATGTCTCGCTTATGTACATTCTCATTACTACCACTACTACCAGCCTCATATTGTTTAAGCTTTTGGACAAGTGAAGACTTTCTAAGATCACTGGCAATATCAATCAAAACTTGAATGTTATTACTGTTCAAATAATCTCTTTTTTCTAAGATTTTGAGAAGATGTGGTAATGAATTTACGTTTTCAAATCTTCGATTAGAATTTATTACCTCTTTATATCTATCTTTCAGAATTTCAAATTGCTCTTTAGAACAATGCAATGCAGAAACTTCGGTGCATAATATTTTATATTTGGAATATATTGACATGTTTGCATAATTGGGCATATTGACAGAGGTCCACAATGTGGTTAAATACAAGAAACACTTCACAAATCACACATTATTTTAAAAAATTGGAAATATTTAACTTTACAGGTTGAGGTTATGTGATATGTCATTTTTTTACCAATTTTTTTTTTTTCGTGTTTGACGTCAAAAGCACAGAGTGAAGGCTCATGGAAGGCTCATTGAATCTGCGCGTTAGAGTCCGTTCATGTCGGAGCGAATATAGAAAGCCGCCATTTTGACGCTTAGGCCACGGTATAGAAATAAATTAGTATGGACAGCTGATATCGGAACCTTTGATGTTTTTCTGACAAACTTGTCAAAAAACTAGCATTTCTTCAAGTTAAATGTGTAAGATGGAGCCACTAATTTTTAGATTGACTATAGGCAACTAATAATACACAATTTAAATCTAAAGGGCTAGAACTGTAAATAATATGATAAATAATCGAAAGACAAAGGTCAACGAAAAATTAAAATTATCCTAAAAATATAGACTAAAAATTTGCACTGACAGATACTACTGAAGTAGCCTTTCTATTGCCTGTGTTGGTTCAATTTTTTTTAACTCATTAAATTTTCAAAAGTTTAATTTTTAATATTTCCTTTGTATTATTTATTTTGCAGTTCCAACTTACAATGTTAAAATTTTTTAAATCCTTGTTCAAACAGAATTGATGTGTTGGATTAAATGTAGGTATTTTGTATCTGTTTTCTAATAAAATCAAATATACAGGCTGATTTTTTTATCTGTTCCCGCCCGAAATTCCAAAAATAGGCAACACATTATACTTTGAAAATTTTATTTTCAAAATTATGGCCTAAAGAGTTGTAGATTAATGTCAACATTGTTGACAATACCTTTAACATTTTTTGCCACATTATTTAATTAATTAACTTACTTTTCGTTTGTATAACGTGTTGCCTATTTTTGGAGTTTCGGGCGAGAGCAGATAAAAAAATCACCCTGTATTTTGTAAAGTGTTTTGGCAAAGACGTTTGGGCCAAAAAAATTAAATCCAGTTGGTTCCAAACTTTTAAACCAAAATTGTAAAATGGTTAAAATTTAAATTTTTGTAAGCAGAACAAGTTGGGTACAAAATTTTGAATACAAAGTAGAATTTCTAAAACCTAATGTTTATCCCCCTATAAGAAACTTGCTAAAAAACCCTAAAAATAATTTAATTAAAAATACTGTTAAGTGATTTTATTTTAATTTTCTTGCTTTAATATTAGAATTTGCAACAGGAAAGAGGTTAAACATTTTTAAATAAACCATAAGTTATACGTACATATAACAGTAATGTATGCCTTTATTTATAATGTATACTATTTTTGTAAATAGTAGGACTCATTTAAAAAAAAAATATTTTCACTTAGTAAAATATCTGATTCATATAATTCTCTTCTAAAAAAATATTTTGAAAATTTTAGACTCCACCAAGTGGGATCTACTTGAAACGATGCTAGCTCGGTCATATTAAATCAGAAAATTTATAACCAATTGTCCATACTGGTTTCTTGTCTATACTGTGCTTAGGCTTTCAGAAAATTAAAAAATTAACTTATAGAAAAGTGTTAATACCGCAAAGTAAATAGTAAAAAAACGATAGTAACTGTAGCCAAGGAATAAGGCGTATTTCGATATAACTCTGTTTTTTTTCGATAGAACACTAATTAAGCAAGGTTGTTTTGGATACCATAATTTTTTTTACGATTTGCCTTGTCGCAAAGTACAGAGACAATATCGAGAATGTTACAAAATTTTAAAGACGTAATAAAAACCAATTAATACATTCATATTAGCAATAGGCTGCAGAAGCCCTGACGTCAAAACACCGCAAAATTTAAAAAAACACTGTGATCCGATAAAAGTACCTTGAAAAAATCGACCTTATTGCACATGTAAATAAGGTTGAATTTACAAAGATTAAATTTCAACCGATAAATAAATACACTATAAATAACATAAATAGAATTTAAAAATCCCGACATTCAATACCCTGAACATTTCATTTATTGATAACTCACAAATTACAACTAATTTTTCACTTAAAAAAAAAATTAATGGAAAATAAAACGTTCTATGTACAAATTTCCTTCATTTCTAAGCTTCAATGCAGGTCTAACATGAGCGAATTCCAGCAAACCATGCCGAATGGAAACGAAGTCCTTTCCATTTCTACGCGCAGATTGTTAATTTTATGTACTCGGCCATCTTCGATAATTGCCCTACAATTCAAAATTTTTAGTATCTCACAAAAATGATATATAGAAAAGTTGTGTATTTTAATGAGATGTATCACTGGTTCAATTTTTAACCATCTTTCTGATACACTGTATAATAGTTATAATATGAGCGACTTTTTCTTTTCTGGAGTCCCTAATACTTTCTTTGGAGAGCGTGAAAATGATCGCACACTCAGCTTCCCAAGTTCCCATACGCAGATTGGTCAAATTTGTTTATCAGCATTCTTTCCACTCATTTCTATGATCACAAGTACTGGCGTATTGTTGGTTGTATACATCAAGTTAAAGCTGAGCAAAAAAATCGAATAACTTTTCGATTCCAATATGTACCTACTAAAATTAATCATTTATCGATTTTTTATTAATCGATTATTGATTTTTTGCTTAATTAATTTTTGAATTTAATTGGTAGTCAAATAATAATCGATAATCATACATTAATCGCTTAAATAATAATTAATAATAAAATAATAATGACGTTGAACAACTTTCATGAATGTATAAATCATGGAGGAATAAATAAATAAGACTAATTTATTTATTCCTCCATGGTACAAATCCTGCAAACCGCGAAACTTGTGCTGCCTCTTATAACAGATTTAGATTTAGATGACATTTCGAAATAAAAATTGTACAGATTTATATTAGAAAACAAGTTTGATAACAATTTGTACAAAATAAATAGAAATGTATTTGAAAATGAAAAAGTTTTCCGCACTGTTTTAAGGTAGTTCCACCCAGTGGCGGCCGGTGATTTTTTAAAACTCTGTATTTTGAAAATGGGGCATGGAATCCAAATTCTGTTATAAAGGATTACTATTGAGAACAAACTGAAGGCTACTGCTAAAAAAAATTTGCGAAATTTGATTTTTAAAAATGATGTGTCCCCCCTGGTTATTTCCGAAACGGCTTATATTATTAGAACGATGGCAATTTTTTTTCAGCATTATGAGACTAATAAAAGACTAGTCTTTTTTTAGTTTTTTCCAAAATTTTAATTATAAAAAAAGTTAGGAAAAATACTCAAAAAATATTCTTTATCTAAAATTTCATTACCTCATATCTTTTATTTAAATTTAAAATTTTGAACAAAACTAAAATAAACTAGTTATCAATTTGGTTAATAATGCTGAAAAAAATTGGCACTGGCCTAACATAAGCCATTTCGGAAATATCCAGGGGGGGGAGGCACACCATTTTTAAAAATAAAATTTCGCAAATTTTAATCAAATTTTTTTTTAGCAGTAGCCTTCAGTTTGGTCTCAATAGTAATCCTTTATAACAAAATTTGGATCCCAATGTAATCAATCAAAATGTAATGTTTTTAAATTATTTTGTCAGGTTTTCAACAAACTTAAAAAATTATTTATAAAAAATGAATACCACTTGGTTGTTATTCTTGAAAAAAATTGTTGTTATATCTTCAATTAATTATTCTGTTTTTAAAAAAAATCCTAAGAAAAGTACTGTTCCTATCAAATTAAATGCTTATTCTAACTTCGGTCGGGATAGGGAATACATGTTAAATGTACAATTTTCAATTGTTAATATTTCGAAATTTAGTACCGCAAGGACTATTAAAAAAAAATACCTGCTTATGAAGAACAGTTAGAAGTATGTGTATTTAAAAATTGAAAGATATTGTAAGAAAAGTAATTTTTCACGGAACATCCTTAAAAATCAGCTATTTAAGTCCTCAAAACGTTAAAATTTTAGTTTTTTTTGACTATTTTGCAGTTTTTTGCAAGACAAATTTAAGTGAGTTGTGTTGTCATGCTTGCAGTAACTTACTAGTTATTTACATGTTAACAAGGGCATAATCAAGAGAATTAAGGCACGAAAAAATGTTTAAAGCAAATATTGTACTTGTAGGTTGTAGGAGAGCTTTTAATTTCGTGAGGACCATTAGAAACGATTATGCCCGTAGTACATACAACATTTTATTTGTTTTCATTGTTTTTTTTAATTAAAATTTACTAAAAGCCCAGTTAATAGGGACATGTTATAGAATTTATTCCTGTTAAAATATACTCACCCTCTATATTATAATCTAAATTCCCTGAGACGTTTTTTTAGAGGAAATAAAGATAAATTGACATCGAATTGAATGTACCAGTAAAATTGTTTTCCGTACGACTAGTATATTTACGTTTTTTCCTGTAAATCGTATTATTGTAAAATACAAAATTTAATACTATTTTATACATAAATTTGTAACTTATAAAGAAATAAAATTATTTATGTATTACGTGAAATACAGAGTGATTTTTTATTTGTTCCCGCCCAAGATTTCAAAAATAAGCAACACGTTATACAAACGATAAACAACTTTAGGAAAACTACAAATGATCCAAATGAACTGACTCCGGAAGCACTGTCAAAAGTATTGTCAACGATGTTAACATTAATTCACAACTCTCTATGCCTTAATTTTGAAAATTAGATGTTAAAAAACTGGCAAAGTAAATTGTGTTGCGTATTTTTGGAGTTTCGAGCGAGAGCAAATTAAAAAAACACATATATAAGGATATTAACCACCTTAAGCAACTTAAGACGCCTCAGGCCGAACAGCCGGTCTTCAGGTCCGTAATCCCCTTATTGTTTAAGTTATACCTACACGGAGTCAAATATAGGATGCAAAAAGAAAAATTAGACTGCTCCTAATTTAACAATAAAAATTTTTGGATTTTTTAAAATAGATTCCGGAAGGATTAGGCCCTCAAAGCGATTTTGCTAATTTTAAGCTAAGTTTATAAATTAACATAAAATCTAAAAAACTGTTTTTTTTGCACAGTTAAATATGCAACCCATAATACACAAACACTTTACGGAGTCTTTTATTTACTTTATCGACGATCCTTGATTTTAATATGAGTCAGTAAAACTACTCCTTTACGGATTATTTTGTTCAATTATATAAAATTTTTAGAAAAAATATGTTTTGAAAGAGACCGTTATCTGTCCTTCTGACAAATAAATTTAAAAAGTAATTAAAAACATTTCTGAGAAATACTGTGGTTCTGCCCAAAAATTGAAGAATTAACTGTGCAGATGTCAAATGAATAATTGGCACTTTCCCGACTTTAATTTTTGTGAAATAAAAGACAGTTTGTTTCTTCACGATATTTATTGTGAAATTAAATGTAACAATAATAATGTCCCTAAAGCAAAGCCCTGTACTTTATTTAAAAAAGCATAACAATTTTTAACAATCCAAAGTTTACCAAAATACATATATTTTTACAAATGAATATTAAATTCTAAATGAATATACTATTTATGTATAACATTAATAATAACTTTTTTGTTAATAAGCATTTAAATAAAATTTACTGAAAACACAGTAAATTACTAAAGAGTAAGAAAATAATAATTAAAAAGAATTCTATGTATCTACTCAAATAGCACCAAAGTTGCTCATTCATAAATGCTATCAAGCTGTGTACATTATCTACAATAATCGTAATAATAATATACAATAAAAAAATGTCAAAACACTTATATCAATAGTTAAGAAGCGATAACAACCGTAATTCAATAACAAATATATATGTTTTATATTGATGTGTTTTACCTATTTGATATTAAAACTTTAAGGCAACTGTATTGTTGTAATGTCAAATTTAGAATATTCTACGTCCAATATTGCTGGCAATTTTCGACGTGTGGTAGTCGTTTTCAAATATGGCAAACGAAAAATAAATCTGTATCTTGGTGCTAAAAAGGCCTATGTTCAAACTGGAAAAATTTTAAAATGATTTGACTGTTTTTTTTCATTTTTTTGGTTGATTTTTTTAGAGAGTTAAATTACATTGTTTAATTTTGTGATGTATACTTTTACAGTTTTGAGTATTGGCCTCCTCAGCACTAAGAAACAGAAACACATTTACTCTAAACTAATAAAAAAATAAAATAAAAATAAATCAATTTCTTGTACATCAAAATTTTAATACTAAAGAATTATAAAAACTTTGATGTAACCAACTCGTGTTTTTTTTTGTATTTTTTAAAATATTTTTTTCTGTTGTGTAATGTGTGTCAGTGTAATGTGTGTGCGTGTCTTACGGTGCTAATTTGTCATAATATGGTCACTGAATTAAAAAAAAAAAACAAAAAAAAATCTGAAAAAATATCTACATCAATTTCTGCTTAGCACATTCAGGACAGATGATATCGTCTTGATCGGTGATAAAGCCACGGCCTACTAGACTGGTACGGCACGAGGCACAGAAGAAGCAATCATTGTGCCAATGCCTATCTTCAAATGAGATAAATTTCGTGCCTCCGATCCCGGTGATGGGCTTGTTGCAGGCGAAGCAACGTTTTGCAAACAATTCGCCAAAGCATTCGGCACAGTAGGGTTTTTCATCGCGGCTGGTGAAACGCTCCCCGGCCAAACTCTTGGAGCAGTGAGTGCATGTAAAGCACTCTCTGTGCCAGGGCTCGTTCTTGTAAGTCACACCACCGCTGGTAATAACCTGAAAAGAACGAATTTTGTAAGTTTTGCTGCACGAGGCCAAGATAACAAAACGAGCAGCGAAGATCTAAGTCAAAAAAAAATTCTATTTCGCGCAAAAGAAAAATGTCAATTGCGTTCAACTTTGCCACTCCGAGTGCACGGCCTCTTTCCTTATCTACTTCAATTGCCTTACCTTATTACATTTGATACAACGAGTGGCGAATTTCTCTTCGTAACACTTGGCACAATAAATTTCTTGTTCACGAGGAATGAAGCTCTGAGTACCGATGGGTACCTTGCATACACAACAGCAGAAGCATTTTTCATGCCATTGCCGTGTCTTGTACTCCATTTTCTTAGTTCCTGAAAAGAAAATGAATTTTATTACATTTTGTTCGATTTTTTAAATAATTTTTTGTTGTAAATATACTCGTCATTTTCGTGTTTATTTATTACAAATTAAAATGTAAACCCTAAATTTAATTCAAAACATTGTTTATTTTTTCTTCTATAAAATGTCTCAATAAAGTATAAATAAATTAATGATGATGTTAGCTAGATGCCAGATGTAATACCAATTATTTATATGTTTTACAAGAAAATAATCCAAATATAATTACCTACATTCTACAAATAATTGTATTTTTTATTTCATTTTCCGTTGTTTCTTTTTTCTATTTTTAGCTGCTCACAATTTTTTTTATTATTTGAGAAATATTTCTTCTTGGAAAAAATGAACCAATTAAATTTACAATCATGTTTCTTATATCAATACATACTACTATATGGGTACCTATGCACACATCATTTTTTTAAGGAAAACACCCCGATTTTCCAGGTAGTTAAAAAAGTAAAAAAATATCAAGCAAAACACCCCGATTTTCAAGGGTCAACAGAAAAGCAAACAAATTCGTGAAAACAACCCCTTTTTTAAGGTATATTAATTTTAAAATTAAGTTTTTATAAGTAGGAACTTCCATATTTAAAAATTGTGATATTAATGTCTAGTTGCTTTATTAATATTAGACATTACAATTTTTAATAAAATTACAAAGATCAAAATCCAGTTTAGCACATTCACAATTATCCACGCTGTATTGTACTCGATACTTTAACGGCATTCCAATTAACTGCTTGTTATAGTCTTTAACACTAACGTTAACGGGCACAACCTTGAGAATTTCTTCAAAACCTTTTTTTGCTTCCTCATGGGTACAAACTTTTTGTAGGTCTGGTTTGTACTCATAGAGAACTTCCCAGCTGCATGGATGTTCGTGATTCGCAAAACATTTAATAATTGCAACAATCCTCATGTCTTCAGGGCACAGACACTCAAAAATGATCTTTGTTTTTGTAATATCTGCAATATATGCGCAGTCCACGCGTAGACCTAAAAATATTGTTAAATATAGTGACGATTAATAAACTTAACTGCTTTATACTCACTTGCTCGAAGATTGTATCCCCTTAAAGATCTAAATGGTAGCGGTAGGGCCGCCATGCCCACAGGTGTGCTAAGAAATGTAACTATATGTGTATATAACCTCTAATATCTGACTCCGACTGCTTCGAGAAATAAAAGGCAAATACCACGCAAAATGCAAATGACAGCTGACAGCTCACTGGAGACCTTTGAGGAAAAAGAAGCAGGAGATAAGATATTGTAAAATCGTACGCGACGGAAGTCGACAAAAGTGGCTCTTGAGAGTGGGGGAAGCTTTGTTCAGAAGCGTAGATACCAAGTGGGAGCTGTAAAATAACGAAGACGATTTGATCAGGAGAGGGGACCGTAAATAATGTGACACCACAGCCTTTGTGTAAATACTATTTATTTTATAAAATGGATGTTTAAAAAAGTTTATTATTAATATTTTTTTGAATGGTGACGTCATAAAATCTGAATTCGAAAAATTCTGCGAGCATAGTACGGCAGTTTTTGGTAGACTGTCTTCTGTACACCTCACAAAGGTCATCCATGCTGTTCGCACCTCCGGGTTTTTGGAAAAACTAAAAAAAAATACCATTATTTTTCACGTCACTTTGCGGATAGTATCGCTGCAGGTGCGCTATCGAATATTTTATTTTCTCAAAATACTGAAAAGCAGATTATTTTTAAATATAACAGAGGCTATTTATTACTTTTTCATTATAAATTAATGGTTACACATATACAATAACGAATAACTGATTACATCTTATTAAAAAGAGTCCCTTATGTTAGGTCACAACAGCACGCCTATGAGTTCATGATGTTGAATATAAACAAACATGGCTGCGACTCACGCCAGTTTAAATTTCATAAAATAACAATTTTTAACAATACTGGCACGTAATCATAACTAAATTCAAGAGTAATAATACAAACAATACTTACTGATGAAAACTAATTCCTATTTTCCTCGAATTGTGTGATATACCACAGCAAATGCAGCTCGCCATTTCACCACATTAAATAGTTCATAAACACTGAATAAATTCGCACTTTATTGTATTTATAAATGCTTTCACTATTTCATGTAAAACCTCCACTCGTGGACGGCTTAATATAATAAAAAACACGTTAGTCTTGGGAAGGATAAACAATAAACACAATCACTGACCTGCACAATGTGGCTCTTGCAGGTTTTAATATGGCGACTTCCGTCGCGTCCAATGCCTACCCCCACTACCGATAAGTTATCTCCTGGGATCTATTTCCTCAAAGCTGGAGACGGAGAGCCTGGAGAGGATTCACTGTATTGCCAACTTTAACATAAACAAAAACACTAGACAAATTGCCACTGCAAGCGCAGTAGATTATTGTTGTCCTTTTGTAACATAAACTTTCATATTATATTTTTGTTTCTTTAATATCCAAATGGTATTGTATCAAAGTTTTCTAAAATAACTCTCTTGTCATAGACAAAACCAAATTCTTTTGTTTCTATTTTATTTAAAAGTTCTTTGGTTTTGGTATCTCTGGTAATACGATTTTTACCAAATTAAGCGAATTCTTCAGATGTTTATGTGCTACTTCTGGAGCTAATTTTGTGAGTATAATATCATTAATTTTTAGATGTAGTTCAAGTTCTTCGTTTTCTGTTAGATCAATTTTAGTTTCTTTGCCATCTACTTGAAAACAAAGATAAGGTTTATCGTTCTCTTTTAAAATTAAAGTTATTTTGTTATCCATTTATATTCAAAATTATTTAAGTTTATTTAGTAAAATCATAATCTTGTCTATAATACTACATTTAATTCCAAAAATAGATAAATCAAATTTATCCGATTTTAGACAAATCAATTAAAAAATGTAAGAATTTACCGGTGTGATTATGAATTTTCTTCGTCATTTGATTGTCTCTTAAAAAAATCTGAAAATCTCACAAACGGCATTGCAAATTTTACAGTTGTATGATCGCCTTCATCTTCTATTTCCCCGTTTATATTATATAAATTTTTCAGTTTGATTAAATATAATTTTATACTAACTGAACTTCGCTCTCTTTGTATTGTGTCAAGAATTTTATATGTTCTATCTTTTTTTCATCGCTATCTATCTCACCTATTATAATTTTTTTATCAGTTTTTTCGTCATTTTCTGTAAAAAACATAGTAGAAATACCGTTTTCATTTAAATTCAAAGTTATTTTGTTATCCATTTATATTAAAAAATTATTTAAGCTTATTTAGTAAAATCATAATTTTGTCTATAATACTACATTTAATTCCAAAAATAGATAAATCAAATTTATACGATTTTGTCGTTTGCAAAAATTCATCATACTCATAGTAATTATTATCTTTAAAAAAATAAATTTTTCCATTAATATATCTAAAAGCTTTGTCAATTTTAGAAGGAATACTAGAAAACAATTCAGCTATTATACCATGTTTTATTGGTCTAAACAGACATTCATCAAAGTCTATAAACATTGTGTTGTCATAAAATATGTAAGTTTTACCAGAATAAGTACTAAATATTACATTAATCTTCTTTCCACTAGGAACACCCAAACTTGTGATAGATCTTCCATTATAACCATTTTTAACAACGAAACTAGGAAAATCAATAATATAATATAAGTTGTTTGTTGTTAACAAAATAGTTCCATCTGGTCTCTGATAAATTTGTGATATTTCTTGAAAATTATCTGGTAAAAAAGTTAAATAATCTGTAATTAATTTTGGTTTATTATCATAGCTCATGTCTTTTAAATTAACAATCCAGACATATTTCTTGTAGAAAATATATAATTTATGATTTGCTATTAAAAATGTGTTAATAGTTTCACTTAAGCTGCATAAATCAGGTAATGAATCAGTCTTTCTAGGAGTCAAAGTAATAGGTTTTTTAGTTGTGGTAGTAGTTGAAGTTGGTATTGATTCATATTTTGACCGTTCAGGTATTCCATATAAATATTGAATTGCCCAAATATCATCTTGCGTTAATTTATCACCATCTCCTTTATAATAAGCATACATAATTGCTTTATCATTGGCAGAATGTTCAATACCTAAAGTATGTCCAATCTCATGCAATAATACCATATAAAAATTTGTTTGTCCGTCAGGGGTATTACCTAGTTCTCCAAAATACCAGTTTTCTGATTTATCAAAATGAATTCCTCGACATTCATCATTATTTGGAAAGAATCCATGTGCTAAAATATTACCTTTCCCATCGAAACCGCTGGAACATACTCCTTTTTGACACCGGGAATTATGATTATGTTGAAACGGCGTATTAGGAAATGAAATAAGTATATCCGGTTTATTACTGTTAAACTCAAATTTTAATTTTGAAACCGATTCCCATTGATCAAATGCTTTTTGTGCTAATTCTTTCATTTCGTTTGTTGCCAACGAAAAATACCATTTAAGATTTGTTTTAGACCATTTGTTAGTGTGAACTCTATAAGCAGTTGGATTATCTCTAACACCACATCTAGGAGTATTAATCAAAGCAAGTGTTTCTTGATTTAAAGTTCCATCAGCAGGTAAATTATAGAATTCTTGAAACTTTATTAATGCCTCGCTGGTTTCAGCTATTAATGGTCCATTACTATCTAGTCGCAGACCTGAGTCTGCTTCAGCTGACGGTAAATATCCAAATTTTTCTAAATAATTATTAATATTAACATCGCCTTCGGTTATGGGCTGGCCGTGCCAGTCATCATCTGAACTTTTTACAGTAGTGAGAAATAAGAAAAGAATAATATATTTCATTTATTAGAGTAAATATCAAATTATGAAACACTTCATGAGTCGCAGACGAATTCGCTTCGCTTATGAGGGCTTTGCCTGAATTTAATTTCCGTTTAAGTGGGCTTTTTCTAGGTATTTCTCTCTGGGAAAATAATTAAAATTACTGATAAATTCCTCTTCACGTAAATTTATTTCTTTTTCGTTTATTTTATCAGCCTTATATAAATGCAATAACTGTCGATAAAATTTATAAACCAACTTATATTCTTCAATTCTTTCTGATATTTTCAATCTCTTATCTAATATTTCTATTACCGCTGCACCAAGAGATAAACAAACTAATGGAGGTAGGGCTAACGAAGATAATCCCGATGCGCTAAATAATAATTTACTAATAGACAAGCCGATTCCAATTTTATAAAAATATATGTAACTTTTTCTGTATACATACAAGCGTTTTTGTAGATATGTCTCCATTTATAACATATAGATAATATATTTTTTAATTACGTTCAAATATTGAAATAGTAGTTTTCTCATTTAAACGACACGGTATCTGTTTAAAAGAATATAATATATCATAAAAATCTTTGCCTCTGTTGACATTAATTATCACATATATACAGTAATATCAATATATCTTTTTGTAGCGATTATATTCACCGAATTTAACAATTGCCTAACGATTTTTACAACGGTTTCTGAATCATCTTTTTTAATCATGTTACTGAGTTCAGGTTTAACAATTTTTAAAACGGTTTCCGAATCATCTTTTCTAATCATATTACTGAGTTCCGGTTTAACAATTTTTAAAACGCTTTCTGAATCATCTTTTTTAATCATATTATCGTTCGCTGACGCTAAATATTGTAAATTAACAGCATCACCAGGATTTTCTGGTTGTTTTACATTAACTAATTTGTGTCCTGCGATATCATAATCGCCATTTTCTGTTAGATTAAATCCTATACCAGGTGGTCCTCTTGTTGATTTTCCACCTTTTTTTCTATTTTTTCTAAGAACGTATTCAGACGTCATCGCCTTCGGCTCTGGGGTGGCTTTGCCAGTCATTTATGGGTGTAAAATTCTTTCTATATTTCATTTCAGGAGTTTTGAAATCAATAGTTAACCAATCAAAATTTTTAATGTTATTTTCATAATATCCCCTGAGTTTCTTATCCAACCCCTTTTCTCTAAATATTAAGCTTATATCATTACCATCACACGATGGAAATATTGAAAGATAATTACATTGTAAACGAATTGATTTTGGTACTCTATACCAATCCTGCGTTATATAAATCATTGAAGCATTCATTTTTCTTCCGCGTATAGCTAAATCTATCAATTTTTTTTGATCTTTTTCAGTTACGAAATCATCAACAACAATCAAGTTTTGTTTATGTCTATCCAGTTCGTCTACATCGACTATGTCTTCTATATCTGATGAAAAATACGATTCAATTATCGATATTTTTTCATCATCAAACACATTTTGTAATAACTGATAATAAGGTTCTTCTAAATCTTTCGCATACAAATAAAAAGTATCAAAAAATAAATATTTTAAAAGATTGACAACAGTATTTGTTTTACCAGAACCGCTTCGTCCTATAATTATTAATATAAAAGGCCATTTTGGCGCTAATTTATTAACATTGTAATGTTCTTTTTCATCGGCTTTAATAAAATGAATAGGCAAAGAGGTATTCATCGTCTTTGACTCTTGATTGGCTTTGCCAGTCATTTATTTAACACAAATACGCACGCTTATCGCTAAACTGCGTTAGCGCAGAAGTTAAGGCGTCGAGCTCTCAACATGTGCACACTTTCGCTGCGTGTTCGAATCCTTATAGCGGGCAAATTCTTTCGCGTTAGACTAATAACGTGTTTCACACGAATTAATTAATTAAACTAAAATAAAAATCAAGTTTAAAATAAAATTTTCAAAACGAAATAAAAAATTCAAAACGGTATAAGAAATTCAAAACGAAACCCAAAATTCAAAAAATTTTCACAATAACCTCACTTATTTAAATAATATTATTACAGTTTTCTGTAATTCAGGCAAACCCCTCATGAGCGAAGCGAATTCGTGGATGTGATGCTAACTCTATTATTCACTAGATGGCGTGATAGAAATATTTTTTTGTCTTATTTCGAAACTCTATCACCAACTTTTTAATCTGGATAATAATGATAGAAACTAAATCTCATATCAGGATTTAAAAAATATATATCTCTAATATGCCGTGGATTATTTATTTGTATACCATCACCATCGTAATTTGGTATATCTTCCAGTGCTTCTTTAATTCCATAATTAAATTTAGTTTCATCATAATTTTTTATATAAATATTCATTGAGTCTTCTCCTGTCTTTTTTATTTTATAATTAAATTTTAGACTTGTCAGCCATTCTGTTATTATATTTTTATACCAACCATAATCCGTTTGTTTGTCAGATATTAACATTTTTGTTGGGCCTTTAATCATTTTTGATTTTTTTGATCCACATATTTTACATTTTGATAAATAATATTTAGAACCTCGTTTTCCTGCTTTTGTTTCTCCACCTATATTTTCTGTTTTATCTTTACATTTTAAACAATATATGTCGTTCATCGTCTTTGACTCCGAAATCCTTCGATTCCCTCGTGAACCTTCGGTTAACTCTGGATTGGTTTTGTCAATCATTTATATTATTAAAATCCCTATCCAGGAATATTTTTTTCACAGTATATAAATGACTAACACGGATAGTAAAACTGAAATAATTGACGCCATTTTAAAAAATCGTGAAATAATAAAAAATAGGATCCATTTAAAACAATTTAAAGAACATTTAACGAAGGAAGAAATAAAAAAATTACAGAAACCCATAACTGACAAACTTGATAATATTACTGAATTTACACAACAAATTCTTATGAGCGAAGCGAATCCAAAAAATGTTTTAGCAATTGAGGAACAAGACCTGCCCAGACTTGAAGACAAAAATGTTCCGAAGAATGCTGATGAAATCAGCCCAGAACCAAAGGCGAATGCTGAAGGCGATGATGTAAGCGAATCAGATAATTCCAACAAAGTCCTCATGAGCGCACCGAATTTATTATCTTTTCCAAAATTGCCTGCCTCAATAAGCTTAGATCCGGATAAAGATTTAAATTTTGATATTATTGAAAAACAATTTAAATTTGAAAAACCTTCACATTTATTATCGTTAGACATTAGAAGTCGAAATGCAAAAATTGATACAACGATACCCGAAATATCAACTAAACTGAAATCATTAAATGCGCACCTTACAAACGCAAAGAAATCACAAGATAAAGAAAAAATTGATAATTTACAATATGTGTGTTCACAGTTGAAAAAATATAAAAGTGTTTTAGAAGATATTCAAAAAATTCCTATCTATGAGAAGCAAACAGGAAGCGGAATTTTTTCAGATCCGAATGAAATGGTAGAACGTCTTGATCTATTAATTGCGTCAAAAAATGCAGGAAATGATTCAATTGAGGTATATAATGAATGCGTAGAAATACTTGATAAACTGTTAAACCTAAAACTCATAAAAAAATTAGATCACAAAAAGATATTCTCTACGCTGCATGCGGAGCACTAGTCCACTTCGGTTTCGCCTCTGGACTGGCTTTGCCAGGCTTTTTTAAACTGAATAAATGAGTCTAATACACATTAGATCTAAAGAAAATGATTTTGAAATAAGTTATTCTGAAAATCCTATTAATTTATCTGGATTAAAAGGTGAAATTGCTTTAAAAACAGCAAGTCTATGGTATAGTTGGGATAACATTACCGAAGAGTATAAAAATAACGAAATAAAATTTAGGCGAAGCCCTCATGAGCGAAGCGAATACAAGTCTGGTAAAAATAACGAAATCAAGAAAGACAGGGACGATGATAGAAATGAATCGGAGTGGAAAATATTAAAATTACCAAACGGTTTGTACGATGAAAATGAATTAAATAATTATATCCAAGAATATTTTGGAACGTTTGAAACACCACCGTTTTATTTTGATGTAAATTATGCAACTAATCGTTTTATGCTAATTATACGCGACAAAGATTATGAAATTGACTTTTCCCACGGTAAGATATATGAACTTTTAGGATTTGATAAAAAAATATATAAATCAGGAATAAACTATGCAACAAAAATTGGAAATATCACTAAAGATATTGATCAAATCTTGATTCACTGCTCCCTAGTTTCATCTAGTTATCAAAATAATCTCAAAAGTGATGTTATATACGCTTTTACCCCAAATATTTCGCCTAGATCTTTAATTAATATTGAACCGACGCATCCGAAATATTTACCAATTAATCGTACGGATTATATATTTAATATTCGCATTTCCGTTACAAATCAGCTAAATCAATTGATAAATTTTAATGGAGAGTGCTTAAATTTTGTTCTAGATATTCAGTAAGTCTTCGTCTTCGACTCCGGAATCTTTTGATTCCCTCGTGAACCTTTGGTTGACTCTGGGCTGGTCCTGCCAGTCTTTCTTGTAGAATAAATGGCACTTGTCGTTCATAGAAAACAATTATTTCCGAAACAATATGGGTTGGGTCTTAAATATCATAGAGATATTAGAGGTGGAAATATTTTTCAATCTATAAAAAAATTTGCTATACCTGCATTAGGCTTTTTGTATCGTAATATATTAAAACCTTTTTGGAAAAATAATAAAGAGGATATAATTCAAGGTGTGACTTCAGGGATTAAAAATATAGCGTCTACATACGTAAAATCGCCGCCGTTTTCTACTTATAAAGAAGAAATTATAAATCCAATTATAAACAAAATGAAAGAAAAATCGATGAATGAACATTTACGAGGCGACGGATTGAAAAAGGCTAAGACAGGCAGGGCGAATCGATTAACTAAAAAATCAAAGGAGATTATTAAAAATCTGCTGAATGCTGATAAAATCAGCCAAGAGCGTCCCTGAAAGGGACTACGGCTCCGCAGGCCAAAGGCGAATGCTTAAGTTTCTTAAAAGACTTCGGCTTCGCCTCTGACTGGTTTTGCCAGGCTTCTTTTTATTTAAATAAATGGAAAGCGTTGTGGACAATTTATGGCGTATTGATGAAATGCCCGTAATCGATGAATCAACAAAAAGTTATACTTACAATGAAATAAGAGAAAGTAATATCAATGTGAAAGAACTTGAACAGTATACGCTGGAAACTAACATAAGCGGATGGAAACATTTATCAGGTGCTTATATTTTTGTCAAATCTAAAATTAAAAACAATCCAAATAATTATGCAACTTTATCAAATAATGGGATAAATGATTTTGACTATGTGAGGCTATTCTATGAAGAGGTATTAATAGAAGAAACAAATTATGTGGGTGTTGCTACGTTAATTTCAAATCTGATTGAATTTTCTGGAGATGTTTCTGATACTTCAGCATCACAATTGTGTTGGTATCCAGACACAGCAGATTCAGCAGATACGTCTCAATACAAATATGAGGCGCAAGATAAATCGGTAAAATTTAAAGATTTAGACGTTGATATAAAAACTATTATTTCAAAAATCACAAATAATTCTGCATTCAATAAAGGGTATTTAGAGAGATGGTTGTTAACAAAAGATGAAAAAACTATTACAAAATTTATTCCTTTATCTAAAATTTTTCGATTTGTACGAGACTGTAACAAAGTTTTGAATGGAAAAATTCGCATTGAATTACGTAAAAATAATATTACACGCTAAAGTCGATGGAAATTATGATTATGAAATATCTGATATTAGTTTGTGGATCCCAATAGTTAAACCCTCATTACAAACTGAAAAAATGTTATCTTCATTATTAGTTAGCAAATCTAACTTTCTTTGTGGATGGAATGCGCTTAACTGTTACCGTAGTAATTTGTGGTCTTCTGGAAGTGGAAACTGGCGAGTTGTAAATAATCAAAATAAAATATCTAGAGTTTTTATAGTTTTTTCTAAAGCTGAACGAAACGATAATTTTACCAAGTCAATGATGATTTTTGATAATATGAATTTAGAAAGAATAAATATTAAAATCAACGGTACCCAACATCCTACTTATGAATATCACGTGAATAATAAGGATTTACAACGCTTGTATGCCGCTTTCCTCTCTTGTAATTATAAAAAAGATTTGGATGAAGGTACGTGCGTTAGCTATAAAGATTTTTGTAACCCCTATTTAGTTGTTGCTTTTGACGTAACAAAAGAAAATGATGAAAATTTATTTAGTAAAACAAAATCATCTGAACTAGAAGTTAATTGGACATTAAAAGATTATCAAAATGTTAATTACTATATGTATGCCGTAGTTGAATCTCAAAGAATTGCAAATATGAATATCATAGATGAAAAGATTTATTTGGAAATGAAGTAAACGAGGTTTTATTTAATTAAATAAATGAATGATTATAAAGTATATTTATCACCCAATCAAATAAAGAAACTCCAAAGTTGTAAAGAAAAAAGAATAGATTGTAATATAAGATTCGATTTAACAGAAAGACCTAATAATACTATTAAATTAAGAGAAAATCAGATTGATGAAATTAAAAAGTGTAAAAAAGAGAAGAAAAAATATTGTAATATCAAATTTTCTCCAACACAGATAGGTGGATTTTTACCTGCTTTAATTCCTGCAGCGTTAGCTGTAGCCAAAGCATTGGGGTTAGGTGCTGCTGGTTATGCTGGTACTAAATTAGCACAAAAAGCCTTTGGAGATGGTATAAAAAAGGATAAAAAAAACACAAAAAAGACGAAGACATATGGACAAGGAATAAAATTGATAGGAAAAAGGGGTTAAGTAATATAGAAATATCTGATATTATGAAAAATTCGTGTGAAACACTTCATGAGTCGAAGACGAATTCGGGTTTGCCTCATGAAGCTACGCGAAATTTTCGAGGTGTTTTTGCAATTGACATGTTACCAAAAAAAATTAGAAAAGATGAATCAGGTATAATTAATTTTCAACCCTCTAATTGTTATGGCTCACACTGGGTATGTTACATAAACAAACCATATTTAAGAAATATTTTATATTTTGACAGTTTTGGAATATCTCCACCAGAAAACATTAAAAAATATTTATTAAGTAGCGGAAAAAATATTGCGTGGAATAGCACGCAGCTACAAATGAATTCTTCTGTTTTATGTGGTTATTACTGTATATATGTGATAATTAATGTCAACAGAGGCAAAGATTTTTATGATATATTATATTCTTTTAAACAGATACCGTGTCGTTTAAATGAGAAAACTACTATTTCAATATTTGAACGTAATTAAAAAATATATTATCTATATGTTATAAATGGAGACATATCTACAAAAACGCTTGTATGTATACAGAAAAAGTTACATATATTTTTATAAAATTGGAATCGGCTTGTCTATTAGTAAATTATTATTTAGCGCATCGGGATTATCTTCGTTAGCCCTACCTCCATTAGTTTGTTTATCTCTTGGTGCAGCGGTAATAGAAATATTAGATAAGAGATTGAAAATATCAGAAAGAATTGAAGAATATAAGTTGGTTTATAAATTTTATCGACAGTTATTGCATTTATATAAGGCTGATAAAATAAACGAAAAAGAAATAAATTTACGTGAAGAGGAATTTATCAGTAATTTTAATTATTTTCCCAGAGAGAAATACCTAGAAAAAGCCCACTTAAACGGAAATTAAATTCAGGCAAAGCCCTCATGAGCGAAGCGAATTCGTCTGCGACTCATGAAGTGTTTCATAATTTGATATTTACTCTAATAAATGAAATATATTATTCTTTTCTTATTTCTCACTACTGTAAAAAGTTCAGATGATGACTGGCACGGCCAGCCCATAACCGAAGGCGATGTTAATATTAATAATTATTTAGAAAAATTTGGATATTTACCGTCAGCTGAAGCAGACTCAGGTCTGCGACTAGATAGTAATGGACCATTAATAGCTGAAACCAGCGAGGCATTAATAAAGTTTCAAGAATTCTATAATTTACCTGCTGATGGAACTTTAAATCAAGAAACACTTGCTTTGATTAATACTCCTAGATGTGGTGTTAGAGATAATCCAACTGCTTATAGAGTTCACACTAACAAATGGTCTAAAACAAATCTTAAATGGTATTTTTCGTTGGCAACAAACGAAATGAAAGAATTAGCACAAAAAGCATTTGATCAATGGGAATCGGTTTCAAAATTAAAATTTGAGTTTAACAGTAATAAACCGGATATACTTATTTCATTTCCTAATACGCCGTTTCAACATAATCATAATTCCCGGTGTCAAAAAGGAGTATGTTCCAGCGGTTTCGATGGGAAAGGTAATATTTTAGCACATGGATTCTTTCCAAATAATGATGAATGTCGAGGAATTCATTTTGATAAATCAGAAAACTGGTATTTTGGAGAACTAGGTAATACCCCTGACGGACAAACAAATTTTTATATGGTATTATTGCATGAGATTGGACATACTTTAGGTATTGAACATTCTGCCAATGATAAAGCAATTATGTATGCTTATTATAAAGGAGATGGTGATAAATTAACGCAAGATGATATTTGGGCAATTCAATATTTATATGGAATACCTGAACGGTCAAAATATGAATCAATACCAACTTCAACTACTACCACAACTAAAAAACCTATTACTTTGACTCCTAGAAAGACTGATTCATTACCTGATTTATGCAGCTTAAGTGAAACTATTAACACATTTTTAATAGCAAATCATAAAATATATATTTTCTACAAGAAATATGTCTGGATTGTTAATTTAAAAGACATGAGCTATGATAATAAACCAAAATTAATTACAGATTATTTAACTTTTTTACCAGATAATTTTCAAGAAATATCACAAATTTATCAGAGACCAGATGGAACTATTTTGTTAACAACAAACAACTTATATTATATTATTGATTTTCCTAGTTTCGTTGTTAAAAATGGTTATAATGGAAGATCTATCACAAGTTTGGGTGTTCCTAGTGGAAAGAAGATTAATGTAATATTTAGTACTTATTCTGGTAAAACTTACATATTTTATGACAACACAATGTTTATAGACTTTGATGAATGTCTGTTTAGACCAATAAAACATGGTATAATAGCTGAATTGTTTTCTAGTATTCCTTCTAAAATTGACAAAGCTTTTAGATATATTAATGGAAAAATTTATTTTTTTAAAGATAATAATTACTATGAGTATGATGAATTTTTGCAAACGACAAAATCGTATAAATTTGATTTATCTATTTTTGGAATTAAATGTAGTATTATAGACAAAATTATAATTTTACTAAATAAGCTTAAATAATTTTTTAATATAAATGGATAACAAAATAACTTTGAATTTAAATGAAAACGGTATTTCTACTATGTTTTTTACAGAAAATGACGAAAAAACTGATAAAAAAATTATAATAGGTGAGATAGATAGCGATGAAAAAAAGATAGAACATATAAAATTCTTGACACAATACAAAGAGAGCGAAGTTCAGTTAGTATAAAATTATATTTAATCAAACTGAAAAATTTATATAATATAAACGGGGAAATAGAAGATGAAGGCGATCATACAACTGTAAAATTTGCAATGCCGTTTGTGAGATTTTCAGATTTTTTTAAGAGACAATCAAATGACGAAGAAAATTCATAATCACACCGGTAAATTCTTACATTTTTTAATTGATTTGTCTAAAATCGGATAAATTTGATTTATCTATTTTTGGAATTAAATGTAGTATTATAGACAAGATTATGATTTTACTAAATAAACTTAAATAATTTTGAATATAAATGGATAACAAAATAACTTTAATTTTAAAAGAGAACGATAAACCTTATCTTTGTTTTCAAGTAGATGGCAAAAAAACTAAAATTGATCTAACAGAAAACGAAGAACTTGAACTACATCTAAAAATTAATGATATTATACTCACAAAATTAGCTCCAGAAGTAGCACATAAACATCTGAAGAATTCGCTTAATTTGGTAAAAATCGTATTACCAGAGATACCAAAACCAAAGAACTTTTAAATAAAATAGAAACAAAAGAATTTGGTTTTGTCTATGACAAGAGAGTTATTTTAGAAAACTTTGATACAATACCATTTGGATATTAAAGAAACAAAAATATAATCAACAATAATCTACTGCGCTTGCAGTGGCAATTTGTCTAGTGTTTTTGTTTATGTTAAAGTTGGCAATACAGTGACTCCTCTCCAGGCTCTCCGTCTCCAGTGAGCTGTCAGCTGTCATTTGCATTTTGCGTGGTATTTGCCTTTTATTTCTCGAAGCAGTCGGAGTCAGATATTAGAGGTTATATACACATATAGTTACATTTCTTAGCACACCTGTGGGCATGGCGGCCCTACCGCTACCATTTAGATCTTTAAGGGGATACAATCTTCGAGCAAGTGAGTATAAAGCAGTTAAGTTTATTAATCGTCACTATATTTAACAATATTTTTAGGTCTACGCGTGGACTGCGCATTGCAGATATTACAAAAACAAAGATCATTTTTGAGTGTCTGTGCCCTGAAGACATGAGGATTGTTGCAATTAATAAATGTTTTGCGAATCACGAACATCCATGCAGCTGGGAAGTTCTCTATGAGTACAAACCAGACCTACAAAAAGTTTGTACCCATGAGGAAGCAAAAAAAGGTTTTGAAGAAATTCTCAAGGTTGTGCCCGTTAACGTTAGTGTTAAAGACTATAACAAGCAGTTAATTGGAATGCCGTTAAAGTATCGAGTACAATACAGCGTGGATAATTGTGAATGTGCTAAACTGGATTTTGATCTTTGTAATTTTATTAAAAATTGTAATGTCTAATATTAATAAAGCAACTAGACATTAATATCACAATTTTTAAATATGGAAGTTCCTACTTATAAAAACTTAATTTTAAAATTAATATACCTTAAAAAAGGGGTTGTTTTCACGAATTTGTTTGCTTTTCTGTTGACCCTTGAAAATCGGGGTGTTTTGCTTGATATTTTTTTACTTTTTTAACTACCTGGAAAATCGGGGTGTTTTCCTTAAAAAAATGATGTGTGCATAGGTACCCATATAGTAGTATACATATATAATTTTTTTTAGCGAAGTGCATCTTCGTAAAAAATAATTGCAAACGTAAAATCAAAATTCAAAAAATTCAACATTTTTATAACCTTGTTTAAAAAATGTTTTAACGTTTATTGTTTATGTTTATTTACTGTCTACTATATATAAGATTTCTTACACTTGTTTAACATTTAGTATCATGTAACAATAAACAAGAGCAGGTAAAAATGAAGGTCACATAATTAAAAAATGCAGTGCAATATTTAAATCTATATAACTAAAAATAATGTAAAAAAAACTGAGAATTTTTAAAGTTGCATTAATTATACCAAATTTTTAGTGTTGTTAGGCCAGTCTCCTCGCACCTGCTTATTTGGTCAATTGTAATTTTTGACTTCAAGATAACCGGGCACGTATCTATCTCTATATGTATATTAGTCAGCTATTTTCAAAATAACCGTAATGTTTGATTTTGTTCTTACTTCTGCTAAGTATTGTTTATACCTGTAAATTGCGTCTCTATCAAAAACAAAAAACAATTATGGTTACATTTTTATTGTATTTTTTTAAAGTTTAATTTGACTTTTGTCAAAATTTGGTGGTGCAAATAGTACGACCGTAAAACTGAGAATGTTTTCTTATAATTTACGAATAAAGTTTTCCGAAGTATTCAGAATAGCCCAACGTTGCAGCAAGTCTGTAATCAGGTTATTACCATATTGTTAGAGGGAGTAAATAAAAATATGACGGAGCAAAATTTAATTTAAGAAGCGGTTCCAATAAGTATTGGAACTTGGAACCGCCAATATAAAAATCATTAAACCACGAATTAAACTTTATTCTTAAAATAGCAATGTTACAACAAAAACTAATCTGTTATTCGTAAAAAACAAAACACATTATTATTATTAATTTTAGATAAGAACACATTCAAGATAAAACAATGTTACAGAATTATTTTAACAAACTACTACGAGTATTGCTATGATATTATTATTGTAACACCAAATTATTTTAATACAAACGAAGTTTTTTGTTTTGGTCATTCTCTGTACTTTGCTAAAACAATAAATATCTTTGTAGTCTGTTTATATATGAGTTTATATGTGAAAAATCAGAACTCACTCACAATTTTTCAAATACAGCGATGATAATAAAGACAGAGTAAATAAAATTGTAATAGTTTATTACATTAGTTTGAGGTAACTTACATTTTACAGAACAAAATTAGTTTGAAATATGACGCGCAATGAAGTGTTTTAATAACTGAGCGTTGTAAAATAGTTAAGACACGAGATTTGTATTAAACTTCGTAACCGACGATTTTATTAAAAAAATTAAAAATTATTAGGTATCTTAATTATTTTTTCATTAGTCACAAAATTCAGTTCTTTTTACAAAAAGGTTTTTTATAAACGTATCAGAAGAATAAAAGCATTGGGACATTTTTAGTGCACATTGACGAATATGTAAATTATTTCTTTTAAGATATTAAATATTGTAAATTTTTTTACGTAAAATTTTTCCAATAGACAAGACAATAATTTTCTATAGTGTACCTACATTAGCAAAACAGGCAGTCATAAAAAATAGTCAAAGTATAGTTGAGCGTAAAACAACTAAATGAAACAATTAAACCACAGGCAACAAGTCTCATTTATCAATAAAAACTTAAACAATAAAAGCTGTTTGACAAAATACAGCTAAATTAGAAGAAAAACTTTTGTATTTAAATTTAATTTTTTGACATATACATTTCGTGTTTCAGTTTCAATAGGTATTTGTTCCTATATTGCAAGTATTTTCATTTTGAATATACAAAATGTCTGTAAATGGTTGAATCTGTTGGTATTAAATTTTAACTCGTTCCTGCTGTCATTAGCTGACATTAGCTGTCATTTTCTGAAGTTAAAATTTTTTGCAGTTTTTTAAAACTATGTTTTCAGAAGAACATGATATTTTTATATGCATGTTTGAAAGTATTCCTTAGAAGAAACATACCGACAATTTCAAGAAACGTAGCCAGAAGAAAATTTTCCGTTGCCTCTCTTTAAACAGCACTGTTTGCGTCTGGTAAACCGTTACTTCATAACAGGAACTGTAAAAAAAGAAAATTCTTCTGGCCGTCCTTCTATTATAACTCAAGACCTTGTTGAGGATGTAAGAGAAAGAATTGAAAGAAGTCCTAAGAAATCTATCAGAAAGCTTTTTTTTCAGGTTGGATTACTTTAATGCATGTAATAAGAACATTTTTATTTTAGCTTCTTCATAATGTAGACATCCTTAGTCCCAATATTCCTCATCTTTGTTGTAGGTTTAACAAAAAGCCACTTATTCCAAAATTTTGAAAAAAAAAAAAAATTAAATTTTATCCCTACAAAGTTTCAATGGTTCAAATTCTAAATCCATCAGATCTAGGACTGCGATTAAATTTTTGTCAATGGTTTATGGAAAATTTAAATGACAACGAAATTCTAGACAATACTTTCTTTTCCGACGAGTCTTGATTTCATCTTGATGGTTTTATAAATTCCCAAAATTATCGTATCTGTATAACTATATGTATGTATGACTTTACATCCTCAAAAAATTTGTCTTTGGTTAGCAATTTCTAAGCAAAGAATTATTGACCCAATCTTTTTTAACTTTACAATCAATGCTGAACGTTACATCAATCAGATTCTAACTCCCTTTATTGACCAACTACATGATCAAGAACGGAATCAAGGGTTTTTCCAGCAAGATAGTGCTCGAGCACACACCGCCGGAGTAACGCTACGATTTTTAAGAGGAGTTTTTTGAAATTATTCGAAAAGTAGAGACATTTGGCCCCCCAGATAACCGGATCTGACACCCCTTGATTTTTTTGTTTTTGGTCATTCAAAAAACAAAGTGTTCAGTAGGGCATTGCATACTTTAGAAGAACTACAAGAAGCCATAACAGATGAAATTGCTAACATAACACCGCAAATGCTAGTTAGTTTTCAAAAATCAAAAAAAAAAGAATCGCTTTATGTCAGGAACACGGAGGGGCACAATTTGAACAATTTCTTTAAATATTTTGTTTTGCTTTATTTTTTATTTTATTTTTTTCACTGACATTACAGCAGACTCCGCGATGGAGTAGAAGAAATAAGGGAATGGGGCTGTTGGCCACAGATTGCAAGAGCTCACTCTGCTCTCTACTAAATATTACTTATTAAAATGTATTGAATTCGGTACAATAATGTAAGCAGATGACAAAACACACTAAACGGCGAATATACAAAACAATAGTTGATAGGGCTGGGAAAAGTAACGATACTTACAGAAGGTATCGACACCTGCTGAGGTATCGTACACCAATCAGGTATCGAAGTATCGATACTTCTGATACCTCGATACCTCCGATACTTCGATACGTCTGATACCTCGATACCCCCGATACTTCGATACCTCGATACTTTCGATACCTCCGATACTTCCGATATCTCCTATACTTCGATATCTCCGATACCTTGATAAAAAGTGGCTATAAATGAATATCCTATCCAGAGTGCTTTGAATGTTGGAAACACAAGCTATTTTGATGAAAATAAACGAATTTAAAGCTATTTGATGCGATATTTATTTATCGCCACCCGATATTTCTGATACCTCGATACCTTGATACTCCCGATACCACGATACCTCCGATATCTCGATACCGCAATACCTCCGATACCTCGATACTTCCGATACCTCCATACCTCCGATACTTCCGATACTTCCCGATACCTCGATACCGCCGATATCTCGGTACCTCCGATACCTCGATAGTTACGATAATTTGGCAAGTATCGATACTTTGCAGGTATCAATACCCGATACCTAAAAATAGATGTCGCCCAGCCCTAATAGTTGAAAACATTGTAACATATGAGGCTGAAACATAGACTACACCACCCGCACTCAAGAAGAAGCTATTAGCAACAGAAATGAACTATTGGAGAAGAGCCTATGGACTAACACTTAAAGACAGAGTGAGAAACAAACAAATAAGAAAAGAAATAGGAGGTGGAATAACAACTCGACACTATAGAAGCTAAAGGTTTAAGACGGTATGGGCATGTAAAACGTATAAGTCCAGAGAGATGGCCAAAAAAAAAATAATGGAATGAAGACAAATCAGAAGAAAGAAAAAGGGACGATTAAGCAGAAATGTTGAGATCATTTCTGAAGGTACTGTATTTATGAGAGATTGCAACTATAAAGATCTTACCTATTTGAAAATTGGCGAAACAAATTAGAAAAAGTGATGCACAACTGACACAATCTGAGTCAAAAAATTAATACGTGTCGCAACTTGTCAATATTAGGATGTTACTAGATTTTTGCTAAAAGTCATAGATCACTTAACCATAAATTGAATTATTAAACTCGTATTTAAATTTTTTTTTGCCGCGGTTGTGTTGCATGTAAAAATTTCAAATAGACTACCAAATCTATATATTTACAATTTCTAATCTTTTATAATTTTATTATCCAACTTGTAAACCTAAAATTTTCCCCTCTAAAAATAAAAAAAAGGAACAAACAAAGAACGGTAGCGAAGACTTAATCAAAAAGCAAATATCAAATATCTGATATCACTTAACGAATTCTTGTGTTTCTGAAAATAATAGGCTATAAAAGCTCTCCCAAGCTACGGTCAAGGTTCCAACAACAAGATAGGTACGGTGTGTCACAGAAACTTTATTTCTCCTTCACAGAAAATGACTTTAGTTTCAATCACAAACCCCAAATTGCGAACTTTAAATTCTTCAATGAAAAAATAAAGAAAACACCCATTGGCAAAACTATAATTATTCAATTAAGTCATCACACACTGACAAATCCAAACAAATATCCATCAATTAAAATGACTCATCCAAATTTTCTGCCTACTGATTGATTTAATCCATAAAATTATGCAACTTTTTAATACCGAAAAAAGTATCTATCGTGTCCCAAGTTTATAAACAACAATTTCAATTATATTCCCGTGAAGCCACCATTGAATTATTATTGTGAAAATTGGAATAATTATTAACTTTAAACACGCAACTAAAAATATGACAAAGCTCACAATTTATAAAATTTCAATTTCAATTCATGTCTGGCGACACTGACCTCTTTTTGCATAATTGTAAACCCACGAATTACTAATTGGGCTTAAACTCCTACTCAAAATTTAGTAATCGACCATGTCTGGTGGATTTTTTAGTTCCAAAAAACTCTACTAAGCAATGCATATTAATATTTTCACCTAATAAGGTGTTAGTGAAAATGCGAGAGTCTCTCAATGCCGTATGAGTAACTCTACGTTCCCCACAATTTTTAAACAAACACAAAACCATAAAAACATTCATTTACCATTTTTAGAATAAAAAGCGAGTCTGAAAGTGGCTACATTCCGCTTTGAAAGCAGTGGCGTTGCCATAGTCTGGCAAAACAGAGTATTAGGGACTTTAGAGACCCTGTTTGAAAATAGTAATACGATATGGGTACAGATATCCCAAAAACAAGTGTAAATCATCGATTTATAGGCTAATTTCAAGTTGAGATACTACCAGTAGTGTCGCAAATTTTAATACTTCTCGTAGCAACCACCAATCACCACTTTGAATTCTTTTAATTTTCCAAAGAAAGATACTACAGGTATTATTTTAACTTAAAATTAGTCCATTCAAACTTAGAATTAAAAGATTCAATAAAAATACAGTTAAGTGAGAAGTAGTGTAATTCTAGTCAAAAATTGGGTGTAAAATAACAGTGATATTTGTAGTTAATATCTTAAGTGAACAGCTAGTACATATTACTAAAATCTGTTTATTTACCAGAAAAATAACAGTAAACGTTAGAAATTTAAAATAATTATTTGTCATTAGTTGATATTAAAAATTACCTGATCACAAATAATTATTTCAAATTTCCACCGTTTTTTGTTTCTGTCTGGTAAAAAAAAACAGATTATAGAAAACGTATTAACTTCGGATTAAAATAAAACCTTCCAGCTCCGCCACTGTTTGAAATTATGAGAAAATTGTATAATTTACAATGATTTTACATTATTTCACTTGCTTTATCGCATCCAAGTCGATGACCTGTCTATTATGGCCTTCAAGACCATCACATCAACCGCAAATTTTTCTCAAATTTCGTCTTAATTTGTCTCTATTATAGCACCGACCACAAAACGAATTTTTTCCAGAAAAAAAAAGGGTAAAACGTGAGCTGTTTCACCTTGACAAAATAATTGAATTTTGACACAAAATGCAGTTTATAAATAAACATGTGCTATTTATTATGTTATTTCATTTAAATAAATAAAAATAAATATGACACTATAAGAGCATTGCGATTTTTTTGTGCTAATCACGTAAATTTCCTTTACCTAGTGGTAGGCTTGTGGGATCGCCTAAAAGACAGTCCTTGTCCAGGCTGCACTTGAACGCCTTTTTTTCGCCTGGTAATTCCATTGACAAGATCGCAACATCTTCATTTCGCTCTTTGGCTTTTTTAATTCGTTCTTCACCAACAGTCTTAGTTTGAAGATTTAATCTTGTTTTAAACTGATCACTTAATGTTCCTGCCATATTTCTTAAAATAATTTCCAGCAGGAAGACGCAAAACACATGTTTTTTGAGTTCACCGTACTTGTTAATTTCGAAAATTAACGAAGTTATATTTGAGTCATCGCGACACAAAGTCTTTTAAAGAACTGGAGATTCGTACCAGTCTCACGAAATCGTCGAACAACATTTATGCTCTGCAAGGTTAACACGACTCTGCTGCCTACCTACACGCATCTTACAGGAGAAATTGGAAAAATTAATCTACCTGCAGCGAGGTGTGAAGGTGTGAACCCACCTGCAGGATAATCCGTCAATTAGAAATATTAAACGCGGACCGGCACCCATAATTCCTAATTAAAAAGTGTTTACACAGCAAATATTGGATAATATTTTTTCATTTTGTTAAGTTGCAGGACATCAAACAATTATATTAAGGACGTGCTATATTGATTATATAAAAATAGCGAGATACTAAGCCGAACGGAAATAAAATCAAAGTCAAATTTGAGATTCGCAGGAAATGGGCTTTATTTTCATTCAATAATTCGGCACAATCATCTCTAAAAATATACACACGATTTGAATAATTAATATTGATAAGCACTTGACGGCGGATTTTTTTGCATGCACTCTTGACCACATTTAAATAATAATATTTACGACCTGCTGTTTCGTAATTTTATCAAGTTTTGGAAAAATTATACTCATCATTTAATGGATACACCCACGCCCTTGGATAAAATAAAAATGCCTGAAGAGATGTTATTCATAATTTATTCTGGTGCTTGTTTACATTATGGACTTCATTAACGCACTCAATAGGGTTCATTAATAACACGAAGTAAAATAATAGAAAGGAGTACGAGTTTTCACTCGGCGGCCCGAACCCGCATAAAATTATCCAAGAGAAAGAGAGCTGTAACAGTAGTAGCGCTTTGAATTAAAAATTGCAAAACTAATTATACAAAAATACTGCCATAAAGAATATTAAACGTTTAAAAAAAATCTAAAATAAAATCTGCGAGGCAATGTTGTTATTTCTAGCATTTCAAACACAGTACCTTGAACCTAAACTATTAAAAATAAGATACCGCATCGCAGACTATATTATACAAAATTTAATTCTCTACAACTTTTGTTTTAAGGCAATTCGGTACCAATGAGTCGGCCAAAAATAATCGCCATTCGTTTTGTTGAAAACGGTTTCAGTATTATACACCCAGATCTGTTATTTAATTACCAAAAAAATTCTGTTTTTGGCGTCGTAAATTAGACACTTTTCCTCATGTCTTACCATCCTGACTTTTGTTATCAACTTTAAATTTTTAATAAAAAAACCTTCTTTGCAGTTGGTTCCTATTTTACGATAACTTCAAAGAATGTCTAAAAATTTGTATAAATGCCTCTTTCAATGGATACTAAGAAAATACAAAATTTCAAAAATATGTAAAGGTATTTTGTAATTATTAAAATCGTAATTATGCATCACAGTTTTTTGCACTACCTCATTATGAAAGCAAAAGATGGCCATAGTAATCGTTTAGCAAATCTATGTTTTATGTTTGGCAACATTTGTGTTAAATTATATAAATTGTGTGGTTAGATTTTACGTTAGATTTAACGAATCGGTCAGGTGAGTTGAGATCATATGAAGGTACTGTATTTATGAGAGATTACAACTATAAAAATCTTACCTATTTGAAAATTGGCGAAAAAAATTAGAAAAGGGGATGCACGATTGACACAATCTGAGTCAAAAAATTAATACGTGTCGCAAGTTGTCAAAATTAGAATGTTACTAGATTTTTATTAAAAGTCATAGATCACTTGACCATAAATTGAATTATTAAACTCGAATTTGAAAAAAACTTTTGCCGCGGTTGTGTTTCACGTAAAAACGTCTATTTGATCTATATATTTACCATTTCTAATCTTTTATAATTTTATTATCCAACTTGTAAACCTAAAATTTTCCCCTCTAAAAATTAAAAAAGGTTATTAATTAATTAAAGGTATTTTGTAGGTCAATTTGTCATGTTAGTAATGTGAGAACAGAATTGAATTTTTGCTCATTTGGTTCGCCCTTAGAAGACTAATATAAATTTGTTCTTACTTTTTAACTATTTCTGACTACATCTCTGGCACAAAACATAAACATCTTAGCTTATTTTATAGCACAACTTTGCACAATTATTCTAGACAGTTTAGGTGACGGTAATGATTAATTTTAAATAAACAAACCTCATTTTTGTCTAAGTCTGCTATGATTTTACGACTTTTGGATCGCTCTTTATAATTTAAAAAAAAAATCAAAATGATTATTAATTATTGATAAAATTTGAAATGAAAACATTTATTGCGCCCTGTTTTACCAACTGTCGAATGTCAGTGTTAGCTGCCTGATATAGCTGTTTTGTGTTGTGACTGTCAAACAATGTTGCCAACTTATTGACGATGATTTCCCCCACATGATGGATCAAAATCCCCTAAATCCAAGCTAATTTCCCCCAAAACATACTTCATTTTAAAGAGAACTACAACCACAAAGTAAAAAAAAGAAATAGTTTTTACAATATACAGTTTTTAATTTATTTCTAATGCATAGATAAGAAATCATTTTTCAAATAAGTGATAAATGTGAATTACACCGTGATCAAGAAATACTGATTAAGTTGGGAACAAAAAATTAACAGTTAACATTTTTTTTGGCAATTTGTGATTATAGTTAAAAATACCCTACAGAGCTTTTCCTCTTAAATATTCCCCTCTTCTTCAAAAAATCCCCTACAGATCTTTTCCCTCTAAATATTCCCCTCTTCTTCAAAAAATACCCTGAATTTAGAGGAAAATCCCCCAAGTTGGCAGCCTTGTGTCAAATGGCAACATTGTTGGTCTGTTTACTACGTTTACTGTTTTTTATTGTGTTATGGAGACAAATAAAGCCAATGTTACCTAGTTTAGTTAGTGATTTTTTTTATACATAAAAATGTTTAACACTATTGTCCATTCTGCTCAAAACACTTAGGCATTCGTTTTAATACTTTAAACACAGTATTGTTCCAAATTTGAGTAAAAAATTCTTAGAATATGTTTCATTAAGAGAGTCAGTGCCTCACAAATTAAAAAAAATGTCATTTTTTTAATTTTTTTCTCAAAACTACATCTCTTCCTACATATTATGGTTTTTGCAAAATTAAAATACGAGCACTGGAAGTAACCTAAATAACTTATTAAAATTGCGGTTTCTTAGTTTTGCATAGACGAAGTTGTCATGTATTCGCGCTTCCTGAAAAGTACGTTTTTTTGAAGAAAGGTACACTTTTCTCTGGTTGTAATTAACATATCGGCACAATTTTTTTTCATCATGTACAGTAATGAACTAAAGGTAAATATGATAGATAACTTTCCGAAATTATGAGATTGGAACATATAAAAACTAAAATGTTAAACTAAAAAAAAAGTGAATCATTGCAACACCATAACTTTTTTTTAATAAGACTTTTTAAATTTTCTACTATAGCATACCATGTATCCTTCATCACAAAAAAGTGTGCAAAACCTTATTAAAATCCGTTCAGTGGCTCCTGAGAAAAGTGTACTTTTCGATGTGTACATTTCCCATAAGGATAAACACAGGCACTGACCCCCTTAACAGTTTTCAAGTAAAACGTAAAAAACACCCAATAACACCAAACAATTTCACTTTACACGACGCACGTTTCGACAACAAAGTTGCCATCCTCAGGTGGGAAATTAAATTAAGTTTTAAACTTAGTTTTAGAAACGTCCGTCGTGCAAAGTGAAATTGTTTGGTGCTATTGGGTGTTTTTTACGTTTCATTCTATACACGAAAAAGATCCAAGAAGAAGTTTTCAAGTGGATAAAGTTACAGCGCTGTCGGTGGTAAAGTCATGGCCTGTTCTGGATATATATTTTTATTGTCATTTGACAGTAATACAGAAATCTTTATTCAAAAAATAACAAAATAAGCTTGTATTGTAAGTAAGTTTGTTTAAAACCGTTTTATAGATGTATTTTCAGCAGATTTATTTTGTATTTAAGAAAAATTAAAATTTCAATTTTTACAATAATTTTAATAACGTCAACACTGGTTAGATTTTTTAGGTGTGAACCTGGGATTTCCAACTTAATAATTACTTGTCAAAGTAATAAAAGATAGTAGAGAAAATCTAGTATTGCTAAAAATGTACAAAATTTAAAAAAAATCCCCTAATTTTTTCCTCGTGACTTAATTAATTTCCCAAAAAGTTGATTTATTTACATTTTTACCAATTCAGTGAACTGCCATAATTATATTGTTCTATTAGCTTAATTTACACTATGTAAGTTAGAAAAATAATTTATGATCCTATAAAAGTGTGAATTTTGTAGCAGTGTTTTACCAAAAAAGAAATCACAATCTAATTTACTGCCAAAAGCTGATTACGATTGCACAGAGTGACTCAAATAATTAAAATACGATCAAATCCTTATTACACAATTTTATAATCGCCATATGTTTACTAAAAGTCTGCAACGTTGTGTAATTATGACATTTCTATGTAACAATTTAATTGATAAAAGAGAAAAGGTAAAACCAGGTGAATTATTTTACAAAAATGGTGTTGATATCGTAAACGATGAATCGTATTACGTATTGTAGTGAGTGACACTTGACCATTTAGGGTAACCAGTCATGGCACACATTTTTGATTCATCACGTTGTGTTCAGATAGTAAAAAAATAAATAAAATAAAATATATAAAAATCAGGCTTCATAAATATTTATTTTCTTTCAACTGATAGGAAGAAAGTTTTAACATAATTTGTTTAAGTCATATTTATAAATAAAACAAACAAATCGTCAATCTGGAATTTTCATAAAAATTCTTACACCGTTTTAAATTATAATTAGCATAAATCACAGAATTAATGCCGTAATTTTTTTTCAAAAGTTCAGTGCTAAATAAACACGAAACTCCAATAATAAATTATTAAATTAGAAAGTAAATTAATAAAAACAAACAGTAGTCTTTGAAAGAATAAACAAACTGCGATAAAGTAACAAGCAAAGCTTTTATTAATACACATCCTGGCAACACCTACAGAACGGTGAAAGGTTGAACACGTTTAGAGCATTTGCCAAAATAGATATGATGTAAAATTTATGCGCGCTAGCCGCAATTAGAAGTATTATCTTCATTAGCATAATTTGTTTCTCGCATTTCACTGCAATAAACCCCGATAGATAATACTCATAAAACACGAAAATGATTACAAGCACTTTAAAATAAAATAGAAATTCTTGAGTTATCAAAATAATTTTGATGTTATGATGTCTACCTCAATTAAATTTTTATGGTTCACCTACCTGCTCTAAAGATTTCGTGGCACCCATCGCACCTGGAAGCGAATTGTTCATCGTAACAACGTCCACAGTAGATCCTATCGCCCTTCGACCCGAATTGCCTATCTACGAGGGATTCCCCGCAAGTTGTGCACAGGAAACAAGCCTCGTGCCAATGCTTCTCTTTGTAGGAAAGATCCTGTCAAAAATATATTTTAAAATGAAGAAGACAATTTAGGAATTTTTTACTTTTGAATCAATTCCAATAGTCCTGTTGCACTTTTCGCAACCATTGGCAAAAACAGACTCGTAACAGGCCACGCAGTAAGGGTGTTCGTCGCGAAGGACGTAACGTTGACCAGTTAAACTCTCATCACATTGCCAGCAGCAGAAATGTTGACCATGCCAATCCTTGTTCATGGCCTTTGTGTACTCGCCACTAAAAATCAACTGAAAAAAAATTGAAACAATGTAAACCTACACGAATCGGAATGTAATAAGCATTAGACAAATATGGAAAAAGCTATTTTGTAGTTAAGTTTAATGGAAGATGATGGGATAGAATTATTTTCAGACGATTAAGTGTTATGTCATATTTTTATTAATGAAAAAAATTGATGTATTAAAAGTCCACTTATTCGTTGATTGTTGGGTAGATAATATATGTATCACATGACCATAGATGATCCAATCGAGATGCATAACGTCTGTATTGTGGATTTCACTGACTCTGAGGTCCCAACCAATTAAATTATAATATTCGCCAATGCAGAGAACGGCATTTTGTAGTTGCATTTCTCTAAATGTTAAGCTTAAATCTGAATTTACTAAGAATGCTTCCTGGAATAAGGGACTGAAATTTGTTCAGGGTTTCTACTGCAAATGTGACAAGAATGGCAAATCAGACAAAAATAATATTTATCGGCATCTTCAACTGCATTTGCGGTGCCAAATAATTGATATAGTATTAATACTTATAAATATAAACGGTTTATTGCTCGGCACTTCAGAGTTACTGAAAAGACCTATAACTACATGTTATGTATAGTTCAAGCCTAGAAGTAGGAATTGTGACTTCACAAACGTAGACAAAGATGTAAATCACAGCAAATTTTTAATTAAAATATTTTTAAAGCGACTACACAAAATAGCGTCATACAGAGGCTTCAATTCTTAATATTTATTATTTTTATAAAAATAATTATTACAAAATTAATAATTAATATTATAAAATACTGATTTTTCATTTGTGATACAGAAATAAACTGTAGTATTGTTACATCGGATATAACACATGATATGATATTAAATTCGCGAAATTGAAGCTGGCACTCTACTCGTTCTTCCGACTTGTAAATCCCCAGCTAAATTTTACTCATAATATCACTGATAATGATAATGCTACTGGTTATAGGTATTATAACCGAAAATAGATTGTAAGTATTATGTCATATTCATTGTAATGTTAAAAAAAAATTATTATATTTCTACACATTTTACGGTAGAAACGTGACTAGAAAATATCTATTAGAAATGCAAAAATTGTTTAAAAACTTTTATTCAGTACAGGTTCATTAGAATTTTATGTGCTGATTATTGGGTGCAAAAAATGCCACACTGGCAGCAGTCCAGGTCATAACAGATGTTTTTTTGAGTGCAAAAAATCATATATCGGTATTCTTAAACTACACTTCAAATATAGAAACCACTCATAGAACGAATAAAATTGCTGCAACAAATAAAACAGAAAAAATATACGCATATTATTATATGTTCACTTGACATTCGCACTTCTGGATCAATTTAAAAAAATATCTTGGTTATTCTTAGCTATCTACATGTGGATATATAATACTCGTAAAAGAATTGTACGTGTCTTTACCTCAATAGGTAAAATTTGTATATTATTTGTCGTAAATTTTAGTCTAATTTAGGTTTTGTTTCGTTAAAGTAGTAATAAATGGCCGAAAAAATCAGAAACCTAATACCCCAATAACTTAAAAAAATGTACGATATCAGTCGATTTTAAATGCGAAATTTCTCATCACTTTATATCAATTTTCAAGCTTCAACAATGGTCGCGTGGCAAGTTTATGACAAATACCCATAAACCACCACCCTGATAAAATTCATTTGAGAAAGAATTCAGAACTGTGGTCTAATCATGAAAAAATAAGTACTTTAATATCAAAATGTGTATTAAAAGTAAACAACACATTTCCTCGAAAATCTGATTAGCTAATTTATTAATGCACTATAGTAAAATACACATAAATGAAATTGTTGATGTTAAATTATAATTATTTAAGCCAAAGGGTAAAACATAACCGTATAAGAAACAATTTTAAAAATAAACAATATGTTTTTCTATTTTAAAAAAATCACCTAAAAATTTTGTTTAACTAGAAAGCTGTGGTTTGGGGTACGAATAAAGCTTGAAGCCGGTACAAAAAATTACCAAATAAAGTAACAGGACTCATTAAAGATATTTTTGATGAAACATAGTGCCGTTCAACTCAAAAATTTAAAAAAAACGCCAAAAGTTCGAACAGTTAGCAATCTCGAAACAGTATATTAGACCTCAAGGGCCATAAGCATAACTTTTCGTAGTTATAAACGCAGATTGGGACATTGAGGGCAAAGCCCGAGGTTTTTTAACTGTTCGAGACCACGAAAAAGGCTTAGGGCTTCCAAGTTCAGATACTACTTTTTCAAACACCTGAAAAGAGTATTTAACTATCGGACCTATAATTTTGACTATTTTACACATAAAGGTGTTTTAGAGGATGCGGATAAAACTATCACCCGGAACAAATAAATAAATAAATTAATTGACAAGAGTTAATTTTGATGTTTTGGTAAGAAATAGTGCAGTTTTACTCAAAATCTTGCTGAATAATGACAGAAGTTCGAACAATTAGGAATCTCACAATAGTATATTAGATTTCAAGAGCCGTAAACGCCGTAGTCGAAAACGCAGATTGGGCCATCGAGAACCCAAAGTTTCCTAAGCGCTCGAAATCTCGAAAAGTGCTTACGTCCTCGAGGTTCAGATACTATTTATTCAATCTTCTGAAAGGAACACTTAAGGATTCAACCCTAATTTTCACCATTTTATACTTAAGTAATATATTTATACTTATAAGTGAGAAAAGATAAAAAATTAGAGCCGATATTTGTTCTTTTCAGGTGATTGAGAAAAAGTAAGGCGTAAGCTCTTTTAATAGTCTCGAAAGCTTTCAGAGGGCCTAGGAATCATAAACAGAGTTATTTCTATAGTAATTGCTACATAGGCAGTAATTGTTGCTTACTGTTTGTGTTAGTGTAGCATTAATGATATGTTTATATGACAGGTGGTTGAAAAAAAAAAGTTTTACTCAAAAAATAGTATTTACTATTTTCGGCTAAAATTTTGCTAGGACTACTTAAATATTTAAAAATAAACCAATTATTTATTTAGTATTGGTATTAAATTAGAATATCGTAATTTATCTTGCTTGTGATTAGAATGTTGTGTTTTACGCACACTTTATGAGCTCTTTTATGTTAAGCAAATAACGCCTTTACGATAAAGCAGTAATTTTCTTTATGTACCTTTTGTTATCACAGGGGTATGTGATGGCATGTTTGTAGTATCTGTATTGAGATGTGAAAGTGTATAGAAAGTGTTTTCACCAATTTCAAGACTGACAAATTAGTTTTTTTCATTACAATGTATAGAAATTTTAAATGTGAGAAGAGAAAAGCTTCAGAATTGGCCGAATTGTCTAGCAATGGTCAACTTCCAGAAATTGCTGGTTCTTTCTTGGTACACTTCCACATGGCCACTGGATCGCTGTGTGCCACCACATACCCCTGCGTGCCATTGGTGCGATCCATTTCAGTGATGGTAACTTCGCTTCCATGGTCACTACTTTCCCTTCTTTTGGTGGTCTTCTTGACTTTTTTAGTTTTCTTTTCAGTGATGGTAAAATTGGAATGAACTTCAACGTCTCCCATTTTTGAGGACAATACACACACTCTGTTCTAACAGTGAACTGCGACTGAATTCTGTTAGATGGGTAAATCGGTGAAGCTATTCCCTTTATATTTTTAGAAAATGATATGGGACGTAGTGCCGGGTGCAATATGCTTCTCTTGATTTGAGGTGGGTCGATGCTGTGTGTATCTATACCAGACGAAAATACATCAAATACTTGACGCAATTTATTATTGCTTCTTTTTGCAAATCTTACTGTTTGATAATCGCAACAATGACGCAAGTTGGGACCAAATTTGAAATCACAGACATCCGTTTTATATAGAGTATCGTAAAACTCGTCAATAAGTCACGCTCATTTCCGAAATGAATAAATCAGAGATTGTTACTCAAACAAATGACACACTACTTCACTTAATAGCTGAGGTACTTAATTTTAGCTAATTACCAATTCCAAATGTAATTTCGTTTTATTTAGTGGAGATTTTGCACAATCGGATAATGTACTTGGTATTTATCGACATCAAAATTCTTCGCATTTTAATCATTGCCGAAAACATGTTCGCTAATTAAAATTACGATTTGGAATTTTATTATGCAATATATTAATGTAAAAACACTTAATGGCAATTAAGAACCTTCGCATAAATTGGTTTATGGGCCAAAAACCATGATTCAAATTTTATTATTTTCGGATCCTGTGCAATCCATTATAAAAATGTGTTTTATTTAAAGTAACTTTCGTAAGTATGTCATCCTTGACTATGTATGCGGTGTACTAAAACAATATTTGGAAAGATTAATTTTTTACTTGTAATAGGTTTCATTCAATTATTTTTTTAATTATTCACTGTTATTTACCGACGACAAAGTAAATTGTTCATTTTATTATAATTGGCTTTGAATGCCAACAACAGAATGATAGATTTTTTTAGATTTAAAATCCCTTTTTTATTTTTCTAATAATAATAGCTATTTATGTATGTAATGAGTACTAAAGGAAAGTCTTTATTGGACAAACTAGATTACTGAAAAGTAAGTGTCTTTATTTGCAACATTTTGATAGGATTGAAAATAAATTAACTTTGTTTTACTAGTATAGCAGGCAATTCTCGAATAAAGCGGCTGCAATTGATCTATGGCAGCTGATTTGCACATTCAACAATGACCTTGGTCCCACCGTCTTCATCTCGGACATTACAGGTTTAAAAACCGTGTGCATCAATATTATTTAGAGCTTAAGCCAATAGTTACAATACTTATTAAAACGTATAATATATTAACGATAATTTTTAAATCGTACTTAATTTTAACTTAACTCGTGAACTTTGGTATACGATAAGAATTATTAACAATATGTGAAAGTATGTATTTCTGCAAATGGCCCTAAAGACATCAAATTGTTTTAAAACATATTGTATTGTTATAAAATGCCCTTAACAATAACGTCACTTACCGAGCAAGTCTTGTTAAAATTTTACATCACTATGTTATCAGGCGTGCTAGAAGCAATGAGTCAGACGGATACAAGCACCTAGAATGTTCGCGATTATTCAACGCGATAATTCAAGGCGATAAAAGTGTGTTACTAAGTTGTTTATTCAGAGTTATTTTTACGTTATTTGTATATAAATTTATATGTTGTCAAATTATTCGTTTAAAAATTCAAGACTTTAAACTGTCAGTAACCCAAATTGAGCCCACGTCATAATATAGGTACATAAAAAATTAAGATAATATCCAGATCACTAAATAAGGCACACACGTGACCAATTTGATTAATCAAAATTTCAACTTTGACAGCTAAACGCGAATTGAAATTTCTAGACTTCTTAGATCTCTGTTATTAAAACCATTTGAATTATTCTGAATGCATATCTTAATATCAATATTAAAAAAAAATAGATCACGTTTGTATACTGTTTGGTATTGTGAACAATAAAAAAAGAGAGGTACAAAATTTAAAAAAATAAATAAAATGAACGTAAGAAATCTTACAAATTAGTAAAAAATTCATTTTGTGTCACGTCTATAGTTTAACTTGAGAAATAAATCACAGGAAAATAGACTGGAGCAATAAAAGACTTTTTTATACAGCCAACGTTTCGAGCCCTTTTTGGCTCTTTATCAAGGCTTATAACTATTGTCCAAAAAAGTTAGACTCCAAACTGTTGGGAGGTCAGTGGTCGCCGAAAAAATAAACTTTTTTGGACAATAGTTAGTTATAAGCCTTGATAAAGAGCCAGAAAGGGTTCGAAACTTGGCTGTATAGCAAAGTCTTTTATTGTCCCAGTCCACTTTCCTGTGATTTTTTTCTGAATTAGCAAAAAACGTTCGATGCAGTCATCAAATCCAAAAATGAATGTTGTTTACTAAACCCACACTTCTTATAATCTTATTACCTATTTGTTTATGTTTTGTCGTGGGAAAATGGTTTTAGCTTTATTTGAGAAGTCATCGCGCTCTTTACCCTTACAGACAGCTACTCCACTTTGAGATTAAAATCTTAGTTCCTTCAATTACTCAAATTTCGTTTGAATATAAAAAATTACACACTTACTGTCGTTTCATTTTCATTACCTAACTTGTTATGTAAGAAGTGAAATATTAAAAAGCTAAAAATTGAAATAGAAGTACGTTATTACAAACAGTTTGGTATTCACTTTGTGACAAAACGGCCAATAATTTTTTATTAAAAATGTCAGTTATGTTGAAATTTATTTTGTAAAAAATTGTACTTATTACCTGATTTATATTAAATTTAAAAATCCTGAGACATGTAAAATTTTATAAAAACCAAGTTAGTTGTGCATCGCTCTAACTTCTAAAATGTATTCAATTCGCTGCTACCTAAAATTTGTTCCAGAAGTCGCTTTGGTCATCATTCATCACGAATATTGAATGAATATAAATTCCGCTGTATTAATTTTTTGTTCTTTCAAACAGATAAATTGTTGTTAACTCCACCTTAAGCCACACGTTATTATAGTGGACGCTAAATTAAAGCATTAGTTCCACAAATACCTACACAGTCGTTACTTGGGATTGGACATGATATACTCTGCGATTAATGAACTGTAGATCCCTGATATTATTTCGCTGTCTGCTAGCTTGTAAATTATACAGGAAGTAACTCCTAATTACACAGAACAATACTTTATTTCAGTTTCTTTCTTTGCGTGTTTGAAATCTTAGATTTATCATTTTTTCATAAAAATAAACTTCTTACTAGAATTGTTTAATTATTTGCTAAATAAAAAACAGATTTTGCGAAAAGTAGGAAGCACTAAACTAACAAGTGACAAGACTGCCATAAAACTATAAATAATGTTCGGTCTGTTCAAAGGCGTATTTAGAACAAGTACCATCTGTTAGAAACAATCAGTTCTTTGGTTCCGCTTGACAGTTCAACTCATGCAAAAGCAGCTTAATACACAATAGATATTTTTACTTTGGACGTAGGCTACTAAATCCAACTTACATAATAATACTTGTTTCTAAATTTTCGTGTTAAATAAGGAAAACATGATGCATAAGATGGGTATTAAGATATTTGAATATGCAACTTGGCACGTGTCCCACCACTATTTTTGTCACCATCTTGCAGAAATAATAAACGACGTGTGAAAAAAAAAACAAAAAAAAAAGTTTTGTTAATATATTGAGAACTTAAATTACAAAGCAAAGCTCAAGCAACTTGGTTTTAACGATTTACCCAAAAAGGTTCTTCAGTTTTATTATCGCCATTACTAGGACCAGCTGAAGATTCGGAAGGGCCATCTTCTCGATTAACAGATTTTAAAACATTAGCAGCTTCTGTTAGTGTTTTAGCAGTTTGAGCGTCGTTATTCTGCATAGTAGAAGATGACAAGCAATCATCTATAAAAAGACAATCAGCGTGGTGTGACAATAGCCGCAAAAAATCTAACCTGTTGAGTCGTTAATAACGTTCGGCGATTTCTTTTTTCTGGATTTTCTCAAAGAACTATTTCTACTTAATTTATTCCTATTAACACCGTCAAGAGAATCCAAAAATTTCTCGTCAAATTCTTTCACTTCAGAAGAAGTTTCTTCTGGCTGAAGTTTTGAAGGGCAAGGAGATACAGATTTTGATTTTGAAGGGCAAGGAGATACAGATTTTGATTTTGAAGAACAAGGAGATACAGATTTGCGGATTTTTCTACCCTCGGAATTGTGCGAGTGAGTTGTTAATGGTGGAACTACTAGAACTTTATTTGTCCAGTATTCAGTTGTGTTGTGTCTAGATTCCAAAATTAGATCAAACTTTTCTGGAGTTGGAGATCGCGAAATTTGCTCTTCATCAACTTCTACTACACTTGCAGTAGGATTATCGAGTAATTCACTGCAAATACTATTTCTAGGAACTGATAGAACTAAATTAGGATATGGTGAAGGTGAACGTCTGAACGCTAAATCTTGCTGTTCAGCGAATGTTCTTGGAATGGGAGAAGATGATCTGGAACGAGGCTTTTCTGGGTTTTCTGTCACTACAAATTCTTTAGGTAAAGGAAAAATAGAATCGTTTTGGTTTTCATTCTGTGTTATTTTGTATTGTTTGTGTGGGCTTTCTCCTCGTGAGTTTTTCTCTTCGACAATGAATTTCGGTAAGTTTGCTTTTTCATCTTTAGCATTTGTCGCAATAAAACGACGAGGAGACGGTGATCTTGATCGATCTGTTGTTTCTTTTTCCGTCAAAAGAAATCTTCTCGGAGTTGAAGATCTAGATTTTGTAACTACTACATTACCAACTTCAACTTCTATATCTTCTGACGAAATTCCAGAAGTATTATTATTTTTGAGTGTTTCGAGATCCTGTTGATGAGAAATTCCAAGAGTGTTATTATTTTTGAGTGTTTCGAGGTCTTGTTGATATTTCCTGGTGAGTTCGGTTAGATTCGTTTGAGTGGAAGTGGTAACAAAATTTCTAGTGACGTTTGAGTAAAAAGCAAAAAGTTCCACAACACCCACACAAGCAACCAAAACCGAGAGTAGTAAACCCATGGCAGAACACACTTTCACGCATGGTCAAAAATAGAAACGTAAAAACCGGCGCGAAATTCGAACATTTTCGATCAAATTTTCGAGAACGACTAGACGAATGTTGGACGACAGAATCAACTGATGATTATTATCGTTGCCAATATTTCGAGCTGGGCTCCTAACCCTAAATAATCTGTTACCTAATCATTATTTGCGATAATGGTTAAGGTTATTTGCTGTTTTTACGGCCACGTACTCTTTTAATTTGAAAGATAAAAGAGCTAGTGAAAAATAGGTACCCTTGATATTTACGCTCGATTTATGCCGACAATGCAGTGACTGAATTTTTATAAATAGGAACAATTTTCTTTATTTGCTGCTTCAGAAAAAATAATTTCATTCGCTGCCAAATACAAAACTTGGCCAAAATAAAACGATAATTTGTTAAAACCAAAAACGCCTAAACGCATACCATTTCGATTAGTAAATATTTCAGCAATGTAGGTTGGTGTTAACCACTAGATATACATTTTTCATGAGAAAATTTGATATCGACACTTCGGTAAACATATGAAATTTATTACAAAAATTATGTTTTTACATTTTTCTTTTGCGGAGGTGTAACTTGACACCTACAGACAGAAAAGTGATTTTTCAATTGTATCAGTGGGTGAACAGAATAATTCATTTATTTGGAAAACAAAACTCCTACACTTAGTGAATATGGAAACAAAAATTATTTAACTCTTATAAAATTTTTAATAATGAGTCTTAATAAGTTTTTTACTCTCCCACACAATACTTTTTTATAACTCTCAATATTATGTTCATAAATAATTTCACGTTTCCCACAGGGTAATGTTAATGTTCTTCATTATCCAAGACTATGAGTAATACATTTATTACAAGATGACTTTTAACAATTCATCATTCCACACAGGTTCATTTGAGTATAATGATCTCTCAACAAAAACAGTGCAAAAAATATGTCATTCACATTATGAGTAACAACTGTATTAAATACTAGTTTTTTCGGCTATTCGGCTAAAAACTAGTCGACATATTTTTTCAAAATAATGAAGAGGATTGATCTAGAAATGTTTATAGAATCACAAAATAATAATAAAAAATTGTTTAAAATAACAACATCAAGATGTTTTTATGTGTGTCGCAATTAACCTATGAAACACTCAAACAGTAGGGTAAGCCGCTTGAACAATGAGGTAACTTTCTTTTTGAAGCAGAACGCTTTAAAACAGCTTTCAATCACCACTTGCAACCCCCATAGCGATTGATAATTTACAATTTATTTGTTAGATGAGTATATAGCACTGCTTGGTCTAAAATAATGATGAGTGGATTTGTATAAATTTCGCTATTTGGTAATTTAGAAATGTTGCAATGTTGTTAGAGATCTCCTTATTGTGTTTATGCCAATTGGACTATTCAAGCAGTAACCGTTACGGTAGGTTAAAAAAACTGTGTGAGTTTTTGGACAGAATTTTTTGAAACACAGAATTTTGAACAAATTTGAAAACACTTCAAAAAATATTTGACCCTTTCATTTATTATCAAATATCATCTCATGTTAACGCAAAAGTCCCTAAAGATTAAAAAATTAACTTTTATACCTGAAAAGCACGTAAAACGTGCAAAATAGAAATAATAGCAAAGAGAACTCGTTTCTAAAATTATTGTGAGCACATTCTTTATAAAAACGCGCGTTTTGCGCGCGTTTTATTCACTTGAATTCGTGGCACAAAGTTGACTTTTCGAAACGCGTCTATTTTGCTGAAAACAGGGCTTCAGTATTACACTCAGATCTGTTATTTCTTTACCAAAAAAATTATGATCTTCACGTTCATCACGTTCAGCTCAAACTAATTAATAGCGATGTTTTGAATTGCACTTTGTTGAGGAAATAATCAAAGTGCAACTTGTAATGTTCATAACTAATAATTAATAGCGTTTTATTATAATTAAATAAAAAATAAAAAGTTGCAGCGTGTATTTCGATAGAGCCTACCTTTATTTTAAATTCTAGTCTAATTAGACTAGAGACAAATGGACTAATTTCAAGTTGAGATAACACCGGTAGTATCTTCGTTTCTATGAAAAATTACAAAATTCGAAAACGTTATTGGTTGTTGCTGTGAAAAAGTATTAAAATTTGCGATACTACCAGTAGTATCTCTACTTGAAATTAGCTCAGAAGTTTTTAACTATGTTTTGCTCATTTTATAAGCAATGAATATAGTCTATAAAAAACGGCTCAAACTATTTTGGATTTGAACTAAGTTCACCTTGCTACGCGTCGTTTGTACAATCAGATGAGGGCGAGTTTTTGAGTTCAATGCAGGTTCAAGTTGAACGTAAGTTTTTAAGCGCACAATGTACAATCGGGCCTTAATTAATGTACACAATTATTATTTTGGTGTATTACGCCCATTCTTTTTTATATTCGAAAATTGTTGTTACGGGGAAGTGGACAAGGCAGATAAACTATTTTATAAGGCCAACGTTTCGAATCATTTATTGATTCTTTTTCAAGGGTTATAATAAATGTCAAAATTTGTTTGGCATGGTACCAACTTGTCTCGGTCAGTGGTAGCCGGAAGAATCTTCCGGTTTATCTGCCTTGTCCACTTCCCCGTAACAACAATTTTCGGTACACAATTATTATTTGGACAAAAAACTTACCTTTTTCAATTAATATCCGATGAAAAACCACACTTGTTATTCAATTCTCAGTGGACGTGACAGAGAATGAAAAATTATTTGAAATAATACAAATAATAAACAACACAAACATAGCTACGATCTAAAGCAACCAGATTTTAGAAAAATTTGTCGCTGATTGAATGGTTGATGATTAGGGATGTTGTTCAAACTTGGTTCAAACCATCTAAAAAATATTGTTTCTAACTCGTGCAAACGAGTATTTGTAGATACACTCACACGATATTTGCTACTTTCAACACTCGTTAGGAAAATATCTATTTTGTAATATGAAGTTATTAGAAATTGTTTGTTATATAACAACCTCATCACAAAATCGCGGCTGTAAAGACTGAAACTGTTCTAGAAAATTCTGCGGAAGTTTACGATAGACGGTGACTTAGCCCGTTAGCGACAAGAAGACTACTAAGAATTCATTCCCTGAATTCTTAGTAGTATTACTCATCGAGATAGATAAGCTTTGCTTTTTTAAAATTGAAGAGAAGAAAATAATCAGCAGAGTTGCATCGTTTTAGTATCGGAACAGAGCGGCTCCATTGACCTGTCAGTGGTACCACTGACAGATCAATGAGCGGCTCTAATTAAAGTATTATTATATCCAGTTATTATTGAGAGTTATTGTTGAATTGTTCTTGTTAAAAGTTCGTTATTAAGTAAATTATACATTATTCATTAATAAAAAATACAACTCTTTAAATTGCAAGAACCTGAATTTGTGCGATCATTACAGTTTACATTACACAAACTGTATAGTTTCCAAGAAAACAAGTCTGCGATAGTTGTTGCAGATTAATTAAAAACATAACGCGAAGCGGAGTAATTTAATAATTGAGCGCTGTAAAATGTTTAACACGCGATATCTAAACTATTTTCATTTTTTTTATTAAACGACGTCCTCAATAATTATTGTAGAAATCTGGGAATACGTTTTCATAACAGGAAAAAGTGCCTTTTAATTAGGAGTTAAAAATGTTGTAAAATAAGTTAATATTCCTCATTCAACAATCAAAAGTTGTGTAAAATGGCGTTTCTTCCATGTTACAACAGTACTTTTGTTTCTAAACGTATCAGAAAAATTAAACATTTAAGTCATTTTTCCCGAACATGTGTTGTTCATTAATTTGACATTTACCTGTAATGAGATTATTCGATTTGCTGTTGACTAACTGTAAAGTACTAAGTATTATTAATCTGTCACAGTTCTCAAAATAATTTTTTCACAGTGTCACAACTAAACGAGTAGGTTCCGTAAAAGATAGAACATTTATTCTCCATTTAAATTTGACCGGTGTAGCAATAAAATAGGTAGAGCCCTTTAACAATGTGTTTGTCGAAAGTACGATACACCCTCTTTCATAAATCCATGAGACATTTAATTCTCAGTTAGTTCATAACCTTTAATGCATTTATAAATAAGTTTCTTACTTAACTCCGATGTTGGGGGTTAGATCTTATATCCGTCTAAGCCAGCGACCGTAAAACTGTTGATCCCGTCTAACTATGCGTGTGTTTCTTGAGTACTAGAAATAGTTAGTAACTAAAACGTTTTAAATCCACTGGTCAACTCGAAATCAAACTCCCATCAACCGAATTACGAAACAGCCTTATTTATAAGTGCGTTAAGATTCATTATATTTTCCGCTTACCCAAAAGAATGTTCTTTACTCTTAATAAACACGTGTTAAACGGCTCCAACTCTTTTATTGCTTTACCGGTCAAAGTCATTTAAACGGACTATAGAAGGGAAGATCATTAGTATAGTCAATTTCTTTGATAAACGCATACAATAGCAAAAATAACTTCAACAAAATCTGTCATTTCCCTTGATGCCCTTGGGGGTCCTGACCTGATAATCTAACATTCTGGAATGTTCTCAAAGGAAATTGCAAAATTATAACAAGAAATAAATACCACAAAAAATGGATATGTCCTGATCAAAGCAAAAGATAACTAAAATAATTGTTTAGCAACATTTGTTTTAAATAATACCAATTGTATAGTTTGAGTTTATAACCTAATTAGTCACGTGGGTTGAGATCATATGTGAAGGCACCGTGCAATTAAACTAAAATAACTCAAAATAAATAAAAGTATAAAAAAGTAGTAAGAGAAAAAAATCGGAACAAACGGGTAAACAAGAAGATTTCACGTGTTCAATAATTAAGTATAAGTTAGGAAAAACATGCAAAGATTACGTGCGTCTTTCTTAGAAAAACATAATTCTCATTTTGCAAAATATGTACACTTTTGTGACTAATAACAATCTGTTGTAAAGTTGTGAAAATAGAAAAATCTTATATAAAACAAATAGTACATCATTTAAAATAAATAGAAATTAGCGAAAGAAATACATAAACTTTTCAAAAACATTACAACGACATTAAAATATTAAATCTGCGTTTTGTATATTTTCCAAGCTGTCTTCAATAAACAAAACCCCATATTTGTTTTGCTTTAATTGTTATGAATGTTTGCAAATCGTTTAATATTGAAACATCAGCAAAAGGTCAAACATTACCGATTTTGAGGCCACGACTAGTAATTAAAATCTAATTGTAAGCCATAAACCCCAATTACCCTGTCCAAAAAAAGCAAAAAGCCCCGAAATTTGTCAATGTCGGTCAAGGTTTAAAATGCATATATTCCACGCCCATTGAGTAAAAGTATCCTTTTTCGAGCTCGGAATAAATATCCAGGCTAGTCTCTTCTCTGCTGGCACAATTCTCGTCTGTTCCTTGACATTGGAAGAAGAAATAGCGATAGAGAGCAGCGCAACAGGTAACAGTTCGCAAGGTCAGTAAACAAACAATGTCTTGACGCCGTTGTCCAGGTGCAAAAACGGCCGTCGTTGGAAAACACTCCGTCTCGGTGCAATTTGAGCCCCGAGCCTTGTTTGGATACACCAAATATAAAGTGGATCAAGTTAAAACGTGAATACGATTCTCGAGTTGATATTAAGAAATATTTGGTTGGACGAACATCGTGCCGTGTGCACCATTTGCTAAATTCGTGCCACATTTTCAGTTCACGAGGAGTTCGCGATAATACAGCACATCGACGGAAGAAGAAAATTTTAAATAAATACAGTAGAGACGCGATCAATCAGCCAAAATACTTTTTTTACAATTGTAAAATAAAATATTTTCGCCAGTCTTTCAGCAAAAATTTGACGTTTAATGTCAAATAGATTTTTTCTAAATGGTTGGCTTTGAATTTCCAGTAGAGGCATTAAATTACACGCTTTATTGCCTAATTAAACAAATAACTATTGTTTCAATAAATTTCTCCAAAATCTTATATTAAATATAAACAAATGATACTTGTTACTTCAGGTCAAATCAATTTTTCGTATTATCGCCACTCTACTGTAATACGAATTTTTTTGAACAGGAATGACTTCATTATAGCAGGAACTTGTTTAATACCCGTTGCAGGATTTTTTCCTGCTGGTCACGAATAACGATTCTCGACGGCTACGCACACCCTTGAGATTACTTTTATGCTATTTTCTATTAATATTTTTTATAAGAAAATCCTTGATAGTATGAGTAATTGAGAGGTATTTAAAATTGACTATTTTTGTTTACGTAAAAGCTGAACAAACTTTCCAATTGTAAAAATATTATCACAGCTCGGAGTTGGCAAAAATAATTAAGTAGGTACTAAAATTAAATATTTTTTAACCTACAAAATAAATAAAAATAAAATTGAAGCAAACATTTTTTGACAATATACAGTGGTTTATTAATGGCAAAAATGAACTAATTTAGAAATAAGGTTAACGCATTTATTGTTTTTCAGATAATATTAACTGATAACTGTATATTCTATGTAATTTTAATATAAGTAAATTAATGTTATTATAAACAGTAGCAAAAAAGTATAGCAATACAACAAATACCCAAAAACAAACATCCTTATAAAATGAAGAGAAGTTAAGGCAAAGAAGAAACTTTGGAAAAATTACTTAAAAACTGAAAGTGAAACAAATTATAACCCTTATAAAAATCAAACAAGAACTATTATAAAAATAAAGGTAAAAAAAGCAAAACAAAAAAGACTTTGGAAAGTCAAAATAAAGATGTTTTTGCCATTTGACAGTAAATACCCATTTTAGTGGCAATTCAAGCACACAAAATTGTCACTTTTGCCTAATCGATGTGTCAACGAACCTTTTTAAGGACTAAGCAATAAAGCGGACACATTAGTGCCAGACAAGATCTTTCAGTTGCCACATAAATTTGATGTCAAAACTTTAAAAAATGCTCAATTCAAAATTCGAAGAATCGGTGAAAAAATATATACTCAAATGCCGAATTGACTTGAAACGCTTCAAAACCACGTCTACGTCTTAGCTTCGAAATGCCAGTCTTAGTTGGAAAGTGAACTGAGGAAAATGGTTTAATAACAGCGGACTTTGCTATACAAAATTTAATTCTCTAAAAGTTTTTACAATAACATTTTTGTATCTTAGTCATTTGCGCAGCTTTTCCGTCTGGACTAGCAAGTAATAAATACTTTTTTCCATTATTTTACTTTGTAAATGAAAGCAAAAGAGAGAGATCAAACAAAAAATAAAAATTAGCTCATTACAAAGGTATTAGAACAAAAGGAATAAAACAAAATTTTGCTAAAAAAAGATAAATATCTGAACGAAGTAAAAAAAATATATTAAGACCAAAGAAGAAATATAGACCACCCAAAGCAACAAGAAAGAACTGATTACGTTTGTATGTTGTAATAGTATAATTTATAGAGCAAATCAAATTACGGGACATAATTTTAACCAGAAATACAGTACCAAAAATGATAAAAATCTGTAAAAAAAATTATCTTATCCCAACTGATCATAAAATTGTAATCCAAAAATTAATTATTACAAAATGTAGAACAAAAAAATTTTGAACATAGGAAAATTACAGGTTTTTCAAGTCTTTCAACTTACCTCTGTATCATTTATATTTTATATCTATTTATATTTTCATATTTTAAACGTAAATATCTCGAAAACGGTATATTTCAGCAAAATTTTGCATTTTACTTTTTTTATTCAAAATTCAATGTCATGTTCATTTTTACTATAAAAATTAGGAGTTAATAAGGCAAAAATTGAGTAATTACCAAAAATATTCAGTACCGCAACTGAAAATTGAAATAATGTAGCAAAATTTCGCTATTATCAAAAAAAGAAGCACATTTAACTTTGTATACTAAATTTCATAATAATTTTTAAGCTATTTTTGAGATATACCGAAAAAATATTTTTTTTATACCCAAGTTTAAAGACCTGTAATTTTATCAGTTGAGATGAAAAATTTCTTTTGCGGATTTTCATCATTTTATGCCACGTAATTTTAAATCACCTTGTATATCACTGAACTAAAGTGCATTATTTAAACCCGAAAGCAAAAGTTTGAAAGCCCGAAGAGCCTAAGAGCTCTAAACACTTGAGGAATTAAGGTGCTTTAGTCCTGAGGTATATACCTTATTTTTGGCACTTACGATAATTCATTACATCATTTGTAATTCGGATTTGTCAATATTTTAAATGCCACTTAAAGTCCCTTGGGAGTAAAAGTTCTAGTTTAGTGTTTCTCAGTATCAATTTTAGTTCCGAAAGTGTAAAAAAGACTTAAAACTACTTTGCCTAGCTTTGAAATTTCTTTTCACCATACAGTTTTGTTAGTATGATTTAAACAATTGTTAAAAAAGAAAAAACTTACAAATTGTCATAACAAGTCAAGTCAGATCAGTCCAGTTTTAAGACTCTACTTTATTTATTTTTTTGTATAAATAAACATAATGAAATACATTATATAATAATTATATATTGTTCATTCTTCTAAATTTACTACACAATATTTTTTTTTATATATTTCTCTATTACAGAAAAAATGTAATTGCTTGTCGCTAAAAATATTCTTGTTAAATAAGCAACCCAAAATTTTACATGGTTATTAATTAGAGGAAGCTTCCGTCCTTAATCTTTATTATCTTAATAAGTGAGTCTTGCTTGCAAGCAAATTTTCGTTTCATAAATTATTTTAATTTAAGTAATATTTCATAAAAACCAGAAATATTTAATTTAGCCTTTTCAAAAATAAATATATTTTATTAGACTTTTAACTCCAAGAATGAGAAACTAGTTGAATAACTTCACTTATAAACTATTTTACGAGTAGAAATGTTCTATAACTTACAAATTTGCAACAAAGTAAGAAATTTTACGAATATAAATTCTATTTGTTAGTCGTGTTACACCTGTTTTTCTTATTTTCCGCTTTGAATAAAATTATCAAAGTAAATCCATGATTCATGTGCTTATTAGACCCAGATGTTGTACATACAAGCTCGTGGCCGTTCAAGTTTGCTTTCGATAAAAATTGACAATACCAGCTGCTTGAGAATAATGAAATCACTGTACTTAGATTTTTTGAGAGCGAAAAAAATGCATATTATGATGAAACATTTTTCCACACGACCCCAAGCAACTGAAAATTCCGAAATCAACATTTGGCACGGGTCTTTAAAATATTTAAGAAAAATATTCAACAGTTGGCAGAATTATCCACACTCACGGAATCGTAAAACTATTTTTACGTTCATTCAGAAAAATAACAAGATTATTTAATTTGTGCTTATCACAACAAATTACAAATCGACATTTTATTTATTTTAAAAAAATATGACATAACACATGGAAACTTTGTAGAAATACTCACAAATAAACCCGAGTTGAAGTCACAAGCACTTAGGTTTATCAGAAAAATTCAAAGACTAAACTAATAAGGATTCACGGAGCAACTCGAGGAGTGGATTTTGATATCGAGAAGCGGCAGCTACATAGTTTACATTTAACACATGGTAGCAAACCTTATATCTGTTCTAATAATAAACGGGGTGGAAATTTATGGACATTTGAAATATTCATTAAACTCGCGACGAGTTTTTTCGTAAATTTCCGCAATCCTACCTCATCACAGCCTTCGCATCTGGGCTTCAGCAGCTCCGCGTAATGCCTCTCGCAGTAGATCTTCTCCTCATGGACACAATACGCCAAATCTACCAGCAAACTCTTACAGGTGGAGCACTGGAAGCATGCCGGATGCCAAATGAGTTCGCCCATCCTGGGGGCCACCACGCCGATCTGCTGGTTTGGAATGGTTCTTTTGCAGTTTTCGCAAATGCTGTTTGGAGGCGCCGGTTTGGCTAAACCTATATCTAAGGCTATTTCATTCCTAGCTGAAATGAAATCCTGAGACAAAAAATCAGTCAGAAATTTTTTTCGGCAAATTCACCTGGAAACTATTTCTCGCGGAATCCTCGACGTATTTACACGCAGATAAGGCTAAGTCCTGTTTGGGAAGTTGTTTGACTATCCTTTGAAGACGCGTGTTTTCGCCTCTCGAACCCAATTTCGGAACTTCCTGGGGTGGCAGTGATGAAAAATATTGGTCAACCTTCGAAAAAATTAAAAATTTGTTTAGAATTTTGTGGGGGTGAAATACCCCAACCACAGAATATATTAAACAGAAAACCAATTTCTGCTTCGTGCTTTCATCAATCCATCAATCAAAATCACACTTTACGAATTATAATACACATATTAAAAATTCTTTTTAAACAAAATATGGCAGAGAAATGAAAATTTTATTGACGTAAGATTGATTAAACAAAAAGCCAAAACCGGTCCTTATAAAAAATTAATTGGGAGTTGAAATAACTTTTTTTTATATTTTTGTGTTGTTGTGTACCTGGCGAGCTGTGGTAAGACCAGGTGGGACAAAAGTGTAGCCTAAGGATCTTGCGTTGAGCCCGTCGTGGATTGCATTTAACCCCAATCGAGACCTTGCCCCATGTTCGGCCACAATTTCGTGACAATCTCGCACACATCTGCAATTTTTGCAATTTTTTCTGCAAATAAAAATAGGAAATTTAGTATCGTTGAACTTTGTGACTCAATTTCATTCCGATAACAGGTTAATATAGGATTTTGTGAAATATTTACAGCAAGTTCTGGACTATTTCGCTGAGAGATTCTCGTGCAATTATCATTATAACTTCAGATTTTTTTATTAAATTTAGTGTCTAAAAATATATCTCAGCACGTTTCATTTATCACATTTTCCAAACTTCTAATTCAATTTATCAATAACTTCACACAAGGCTTGCTTAACGCGAAGATATGTCAGCAAATGATTAAAGATCTTCTAAATTCTGTCGCTGGGAAAATATTAAGGGAAGTGATAAAATTGTAAGGGGATGTATAATTCACGAAGTGGAAATCATAAATTTGATCCTTATTAAATCTAATTGACAGGGTATATTTTCGAGACGACTCTAGGAGTCCTGATTGTGACATAAATGGTATATAAAATGTAAAAAAAATCTCGAGTCATATTTTTATTGATTTCTCGTAAAACATCGCAATTTGTCTAGTCGTAAAATGCATACGCCTGGTGCAAATGTGGCATTTCCAAGTAAATGGTGTGTTATCACACAATTATGAGGGTTTTGCTGCTATCATTTATCGAATAGAAAAAAGTTTCATTTTTGAAATTTTTTAAAACATTTTTTAGTAAAACGAATTTTATTCAATTACATATGCAACCCAATAAACAGTTCCGTTTTGTAAGTTATATAGCTATTTTAAAAATAGCCTAATAAAACATTTCCTTCAAATTTTTTGCCTCTACTTTAATAATATTTCTTTAATATCTTTAGATAAATATCATAATATAAAACAATAAATCAAACAGCAAACAAAGTCTTAACAAAACAAAATTTATTTGTCATCTCATAAAGAGAAATAAAAAAATATTCTGATAAATTAATAAACTAAATAAATGTTTAAAATATATTATAAAATTTCAACCCTTCACTGTCAGTATACTTAAAATGAGTTAAAAAATCTTTAGTGCGTAACTACTTCAATATAAAAGTAAAAATTAGTTAAACAAACATTGCTGCCACTAGCAAAAATAGTTTTCATTAATTTTTTAATCATATTATAAATTTATATCTCTATCATAACATCGTTTTTATTTTTTCTCTCATTAGTTATTAAATAGCTAGCAGATAATTATTTCCGTAAAATATATATACAACCAGTTATACAAATCATCTGCCATAATAATGGCATATGCCTAACTATTAATACAGTTATTTTACGGAAAAATCAATATTTTTGTGCGTTTTTTTTTTCGAAGTAAAACTTCTACACGATTATGTATTAGATTATACAAAAATTTAATTAGCTGCAAAATTATTTAATTACTGAAGGGTACAGGAATAAAAAGAGGAATGTCCAAAAATTTGTTTTCTTACAGAGGTGGGATTCCTATCATTTTTCATGAATACGGCAGATTTTTTTATTCAATATTACTTTTGAGTAGACTTAGGAGTCTTGACAGTCATTGTTTTCAACTTGTTGGATTTAATATTGGTGAAAAAACGATGAAAATTCCAATTCTATAACAATCGAATTTTTGAACATTTCTGCTTTTATTCCTGTACCCTTCAACCTTCAACTATTAAATAGTTTTATGAAAGTTAGCAGTTTTAGGTACTAAAAAGTAAAAATTATTATTGTTTTTGTTGTCTTCTATAAAAAAAGTTTGGAACCTTTTGCCTTCTTCTAGAAAATATTAAATAGTTTTCTGGAGGTATGAGGTATTTTAGGTAGGAAGTTTGAAACACTAAAAAGTAAAAATTATAAATCATTATTGTTTTGTAGTCTTTTATAAAAATATATTTTATAAAAAATAAGTTGCTGCTTTAAAATTTTGCCTCCAGATACCTTGCACCCCTTGCAGCTTTTCTTGCTGAATGCAATTAAAAAAAGTCAAAATTTAAATAATTTATTTAGCATAAACTTAAAATAGACATAAAAAAGACTTGTATTTTGTAATGTATTTCGCACGCTTTTCAAATTTTCTAAAAAAACACGTAAAATATTTCAAAATCTTATCCGCATAAGACATTAAAAAAAAGACGCAAAAGTAAGATATGATGAAGATACTGTTAGTAAAAAATTATGTTGCACTATCTTTTCCAAATTTTCTGGAAAATCGTCTGAAAAAATTTATATTTCAAAACTTTTTCTTATAAAACATTTAATTTTAAACATTTTAATTCGTGTAAAAAATTTTTAAATTCGAAAACTTAAATTTAAATTTTTAAATTAAAATTTCGCTTAAATCTTCTAAAGTTCTTGATTTTGTTGCAAATACTTTTGATTTTAAGTAGCCTCCTCAGAAAAGCGAGCAAAACATTATCTAAATAATCTCCAACGCCACGAGCGTAGTGTGGAGATGCACCGTCTTGTTGAAACCATACATTACCTGCTGGTATGTCTGAATTCTCTTTATTGAGAAAAAGTTCCGCTGATACTGGTACTAACGTGTCGCAAAGGATATCCAAATAAACTTGTCCAGTCAATGGGACGTCAAAAAAATAAGGTCCTAAAATGTGATCTGACAAAACCACTCCAAACATTCAATTTTTAAGGATGTTGAGTATGGGTTTCTCCCATTTTCTCATGTAGACAATTAAGTCTTTTTTAAGCCAAAACCATTCGACTTTTTTATGGGGCTACTTAAAAACAAAAGTATTTGCAACAAAACCAAGAAATTGAGAAGAATTAAAAGATATATGTAATTACAAATCAGTGCCGCTTAATTAGTCAAAAAATGACAAATATTGAGTTAAGAGAATTCGAAAATCGGTTGTAATATTGTCAGGAAACAGAAAGACGTCAATTTAAACATTCTGTTCAGTAATTCTGTTAAAAATTGCGTCTATTGTGAAAAATTCAATAAAACATTTAAATAGCTTAAATTACTTAAAGTGTTCATTTTAGACTCTATGAATGTTATATTGTTATACTCAGCAAAAAAGTGGGTTCCATTTTCAACACCAAAAATAAAAGTTTCTATTTAAAAAAAATCGATTACATCACAGCAAAAAAAAAACGGGTGGCCAAAAAAAATATGAAAATAAGCATAGATCTAATAATAAGACTGGATCGAGCATTGCCGAGCATACGTATACATTGCCGAAGCGAGCTGCGGTGACAACATAGTATAAGAGAGAGAGAGAGAGATAGTATAATACACAGATTAAATGTGTGTGAGAGAGCAAATCACTAGCTGGTAGGCAAGAACCTTGAATTTATGAAAATACAGGAATAATAAGGCAAGAAAATAAATTTTTATTTTAATTCAGCAAACATATGAGCGCCAGGCCTTTATTATTGCATGCATACAATACTCATACTTTACAAATTAATATTTAATTTATCTGAAATCATATTATCTAAAATTGTTTAAAACGCTTCTTATAAACAAAATTGTTTAGAAATATGCAAATTTTTGCTATTTTAACACTTTTTTAAATGCAAATACCACCTTTAACACGATAAATATACCACGTTTAATGTTTTGCCTACCAATATGGGCAATATGTCACCATACTTCTTTGCCTACCCTCCCACCAGTCTCATTTTATTAACTCAATGAAAATAAGTGAAAGACGTGCGCAGTAAAAAAATTAAAACAACTTGTCTAGGCGTTTTCCTAAAAAAATTTACTTAGAAAATATTTATTCCATATTTTTACGTCACCCTGTATAATACATTTTGTACATATATATTTTTTTAAATATCACACGATGCTGAAATTTTTGCCTTTTTATCTCATTTCGAAAACAAAAAGTGCCCAAAAACTTTTGATTTTCCCGTATAATGACTGTACTATACGTATACCATATACGGTAAATTCCACTTAAAACAAGGTATCTTTGAATTAATATTATTGCTGTTGATCGTTTATAACAAAAATTCTTAAACAAGTCAATTTTTAATAAAAAAGAACAACTTTTGAATCTAAATTAACGTCTTAGTCCTCGCAGTCACCATCTCAAAAATGTTAAAACAGACGTAATGGTATTTTAAATTTCTATAGAATAATATACATTTTGACAAATTATTTCCAAAAGAGGCATTATTTTCGTTATTTTTCGCTCCACAAAATAGTTATTCAAATTCGTCTGTGGTAACTTAAATTTTACAGCGCGAAATTAATTTGAAACACGACGCTATGAAGCGGTAATTTTTGTTTCCATACAGTAACTCATATTTGTATTTATTTTGCATAAATTCGCTGTGGTATGATTAAATCTTCAAAAGCACAGTCGCATTATATTAAATTCCAAAATAATCTCTAAACTTGCATTGGCAAAACTGAAACTGATGCCAACAGATGTTTGTTTTCTGTTTTACCAGTACAAGATTAGAAACATCATAAATAGTAGTAATGTTAGTTGCTCAAGTAGGACGTCTTTGTTAGTAAGATTTACAATTTAAGCCGCTTATTCTATTTCTTACTTCTTAAAATACATTTAATAATTGTTTAGTTAATCAAAATAAATGTTCTGAAGTAAGTAAGACTTCAACAAATAAGCTCTTTATTTTCTTTTTCTTTTTTTAATTATGTATTTGTAAAGTTGAGAATATTCCTACACTTTTCTGGTATGCGTACCTTTAGACATCTTAGTGGTGAATACTGAAATTTCTCCCAATCTTAATAACTTTTCTTTTCATAATTTGTCTTTGTCATTATACCCTTGTGATAAGAAACTTTTATAACAAATCATTTGGGTACTCAGTGGTATATGTAATACAATATACAGGGTGTTATGGAAGTGAATGCAAAAATTTTAACCTGAAATGCAGCACCACAAGTAGTGACAATATACAAAAAAAATTTTGTCTTATCTCAATTGATAACAGAATTATAACCTAAAAATTAATTATTACAAAACGTATAACAAATTTTTTTTAATATAGGGCAACTATAGGTTTTTTAGGTAGAAATAAAGCGATTTAACTTAATTTACCTCTATACTAAGTTGCACCGTTTAGGAGCTAGAGAATGCCAAAGTTAGAGATTAAAAGTCTATTTTATACTTTAAACGTAAATATTGAATATTGCAGAATATTGCGTTCTTGCATTTTTATTTAGAATCTACTGGCATATTCATTTTCGCTACAAAAATTGGAAATTAATAAGAAAAAAATTAGTAAATTACCCGAAATGTAAAACAAAAGTGCCGTAACTTGAAATTGAGATGGGTAACAAAATTTTGCTAGTTGAAATACAAAGAGTGCACTCAACTTCATTTGTGTACCAAATTTGGTATTAATCGGTTAAGCGGTTTTCGAAATATACCAAAAAAAATGCTTTTTTTATACCCAATTTTGACGGCCTGTAATTTCGTTATTAGTTGAGATAGGCCAAAAATTTTTTTTGCAGATTTATATTATTTGTGGTGCTGTATTACAGGTTAAATTTTTGCATTCACTTCCATAACAGTCTGTATTATATTGGTAAAACAATATAAAAAATAGTATAAAGAATTTGTTTATCAAGTCATTGTAGCCACTTATTCTTTAAAAAACTTCTGCTACGCGCTTATTTTATAAACGTGAATTTGTGCCGCAACAGGAGAGAGAAGTTCTTGAATATACTATTTTATAACACATTTTTTTAATAGATTGAAAATATGTAATAACTTACTCGTATTTGATAACAATAATTCATTTATTTAATACATGAGTTAGTATAGTTGATAGACGAGTAAATATTTAAACTATTGATAAAATTTTAACTAGTGCACTTTGATTAAAATAAGTCAACAAATGAATCTACGATTATTATCAACATTGCAAGAATTCTTTAAACAAAATATTCACCAATTCACAAACGTCCAAAAGTAACGTTTTTGTCATTACTACAAAAATTAAAATTAAATAAGAAAGCTTCAAGGTATCTTTTTTACTAAAATTAATTTGTTAAAAAAATGCCATTTAATTTTGTAAATGAAAAATATCTGCATTTTTTATAAATTAGATGAACTCCCAGATAAATCACTCAGTAAATACCTTAAATATGTTATTTATAAATAGGTTCCTATTAAGATAGATATTACTTAATTTTATTTAATAAAGTAGCGCCCACAAAACGAATGAATTTACGTCATCAGAAAAAAAACAAAATAAAAATGTAATTTTACAACTAACAAAGTTAATTAGAAATATCTTTTAATGTCACAACTGCTTTTTTGTAGTTTACTTAACACTAAATGGTATAAAAAATGTATGCCATATTAATAGCAATTCAAAATTTTAAAAAATAACGTAAATTGATAAAAATGTGACCGCGGATATACTAAATACTATTTTTTATTAATAAATATTCATACACAGTTATCTAATTAGACAATAAACCGACATTGTTATGTATGTGGTTGCACGACAAATGATAACACACCTATGTAGATAAAAGAAATTAAGAGAAACAATAAAACGACCCAAATACAGAGATAAAAACAAATGAGGTAGGTTTAAAAATAATAAAAATGACACATTTGTTCTAATCTGTATAAAATCAGAATACAAAAATACTCTCATGTTACATAAATGTGTTTGAAGCACCTCAGTAAATCTCACTTTTAATCTCATTTAAAAAAATACGTAAACCAGTTATTAACAATTAGATACGACATTCAGTTATTTTCGGAATGAGTTTTTTATGAACTTAGGTTTAAAATATACCTAAGCGAGTTTATTTTTAATATCATAAACACTTCAATCAAACTTCATATAAAAATATTTCATCAATCGAAACATTCATAAGGCACACCTGTGAGTATTTGCTGCCAAAATGTAGACTAAAAACTTTTATTTATCTAATCATATGTAATCATTCAAATTTAAAAAAATATTATATACGTACGTACAAAATATCAAATTTTGTAACAATACTTTTGAGGGAGGCCCAAACAATATTCTCCATGATTTTAGCACAACTAATTAATAGAACAGATTAATTGTAAGAATATTTACGTCGCCCTTTGTCTTGTTTGAAGTTATTGGCAAACATTTATTTATGACAAACTCAATAATCTATGCTTTAAAGAATACACAATTATATTTCCGTTCATTTAAATCATAAAATGACGACTTTGGCAAATGCTCTAGAACTTCGACTGTTTTTATTATTATTAGCCAAGCACAAAAGTTGACGTCAATTGCAGGTATTTAATAAGAACTTGTAATGAACTCTGTAGTAAATTCTCTAAAAATAAATTATAATTTTAAGAGTTTTATACAAACCTGAAATTTGCCACAGATGAACAATAAAAATCCACTATAGGCAAGATTATGACTGATTTATTGATATGCGAATTATTACAAAACCATTTATTTGTTTATTTATCTAAGAAAAATGTTTAGATGATTATCATTTGATCGATTCCAATCCATCCACTGGATTTCATCTGGCTCGTCTGGTACATTTCAATACACATTTACAGACTCATAAATCGGTAATTTCAAAATTTTTATTTACTATTTAGTATCAATAAAAGCACTAAATTGTTTTTATGTCATTACTCCAACCAATTTACTGGTACAATCATGTATCAAATGACCGGTTTATCAAAAAATTACCAAAACTGTACTTATATATACTTCTTCAAAATTATTTAAATATTGATTGTTGTAGTATGTGGCACACTGTCAAAAAAAAAGACAATGTAGTAGAAAAAAGAAAGAGACAAAAAACAATCCCCTTCAAGAGTCGTAAGCATAACTATGGTCAAGAATGAAACTTGGAAGACCGAGAGCAGAGTACAAAGTACGAAAAGTACTTGTGTCCTCCACTTATTTTTTCAATGTCACTAGTGTTTTTAATTAGACATTTAATGTGAAAGTACACAAAAAAATCTAATTTTGATTTACAGATTTTTTTCGCAAAAATGGTATACAGGTGTTTACGGTCTAGAGGTAAACAAAAATTTTTTTTACACCAAATGAAACAAGAATTAAGGTATTATAAAATTCATTTATTTTAAGTGATTTATTTGAGAACTGCTGGTTTGCAACAACAATAATTGTTGTTTAATTTTTTCAATTATTGCTCAAAGTAGCTCCCCTACATTAAACACGTCTTTAGCAACGAGTGAAAACTCGAGAAACATTGGTTTTCTAAATTTTTCCAGTGACTCTGAAGCTTTGTACCAAAATTTTGGAGTTTAATTACTTGCTCAATAACTACGTATTTTTAAAAAAATCTCATTTAGCATTCTTTTATGCGATTCTATTATCAGACTAATTTTGAACTCCAAGACCTTAAACAGCCTGTATGAAGTACAATGAGCGGTAAAAACCTTTTGGATAAAAAATTAAAATGCAGTAGAAAGGGTGAAAAAACATTGTCAAATTTAATTTTGACAATCCATCCTACGCAGTTATCACAAAAAAACTGCAAAAATTCCAACTTATAAGTAAAATTATACTACAAGAAAAATAATATAATTTACGAAGGCTGGCGAGGAAAACAGTACAGCTGATACTAATGATAACACTGGCCAACATACATTTTGGTGTCTCAGATTTTTTAATTTAGCTAAGTAATATTAGAGTGTCTAATCTCAAAATGCTCTCACTTTTGTTTTATCAGCTCTTGTTTTCGAAATATACTATTTTTTTATATTTTATAAAAAATTCGCTAAAAATATAAAAAAATAAAATATAGTACGGGAATTACCCCAGGTCAGTCTTTTATTTCTTTTTAACTAGTGATAACTGAATGAGCTGAAAAACTCCCAGCTTTTTGAATGCCACAGTTTTAAAACTTCAAATTTGGCTGTCAAATGTGTCAGTAACTATAAGTTAATTTATAAGTTTTTATCGCATTTACAGCTTGAGGCAAGTGAAAGAGTGACTTATTCCTTACTTCTATTACAGATTTTATTATTTGATTGTGCTTGTTCTTTGCTTACAGTGCGATATTAAAATTTTTAATTTTTATTTATAAAAAAAATTATTAAATTTTTATTTATAAAAAAAATTAGGGTAGCTATGGTAATGTACTTTTCTGATATAAGAATACACGTACGGCTAGTTACTAAAAAAAGTCACATTATGAGGTCACTGACTAGCCCTATTGCCACGACTTTATAGTGTTTTGTTATGTAAGATTTAAAATATACTAATTAATTACAATTGTCAACTCAAACAAAAACACAAAAAACGAATGCGGCGAGAAACCCTAAAACTAATTAAAAAAATATTTCAACCTTAACCGATTTGTTAAATTTATTTGTTTTTTCTTAAAGTACTAGTTGGATTTTAAAAACAAAGATACCGGTGAAAAGAAGATTTTAATACCTTTCCAATAATGTGGTACTTGAACCCACTTGGTGGTAGCCGCCTCCACCTAGAGGGTGAAGTATTAAGTATTAAGTGTTAACATTATTCTACATATTTGTCCTCTTTGTGATTGAAATCGAACAAAAAATATACACCTTTAGTGTTGTACGGCTTTGGATAGTTATTTTATCTTGCTATTTTCTGTGTAAATTCTAGATTTTATCATGTTGTATCTCAGAAACTAGATCTGTTAGAAAAAAAAGTGATTTATTTTTGAAACTAGCACATCCAAAATACCTTAAATCAGTTCGTACTTTACAGGCACCACGACAAAACATTTTTTTGTTGGGATGTGTAATAGAAAAAGATAAAAATAATGCCATAAATACCTGAAGAAATTTTGAATCGTAGATAAATTATAAAAAATAATAATTTCCATCAAAAAAGACCTATTAATTATGTATATTACTATACATAAACGTATACACAACGTATATTTGATGGCTAGAAATTGTTTGTCGCGATATAATAGTATATTACAAGTTGGAAAAAAGACAGTTGTAAACAAAAAATCAAAAAATTAGTTATGCGTTAATATTTTATATACCCTCTAGATCACTGGAAATCGAAAGGAAGACGCTTGTCGTAACCTTGGAATAAGAAGGTTCAATCTGCATTTTTTTGTAATTTCAAGTTTTTAACAAAATAAGTCATATTTACTTTACTTAAAACACTAAGGAATCTATATTCCATTGTGGATATTGATGTTATCGATAATGACACAAACATAGTCAAGCTCATTTCCAGTGATCAAAAGTGTACATACTTTAATAAATAAAGTTTATTATTTACATTCACTGCGTTGATACCCTCTACAAGACTTATCGAAACTGCTGTACTTGATCAAAAGTTAAATAAGTGTTATATTGATTACCAAAATAAATTTGAAAAAATATCTTTCTAAAATCTGGAAAATGAAAGTTTTCTATCACACGCTACATTATTTTCTGTCAAATGAAAGTGATGTAATTATTTTGAATTATTTACGTGTCTTGTCTGTATTTTCCAAAATTTTAAATAAACAACACGAAAACGATGAAATTCTCACAGAAAATAAGCACCGAAAATTATCAGACATGAAAAGAATTTCCCAAATTAATCATTTCCGTTTCTTTTACCAAACTTTATCCACAAATTTACACAACCACTTTCGTATAAATCTGCTTAAATGTTTCCCGTTTATGTAACTTTAATGCCCAGATGAGTACATTCTAGAGAAAACTATTCATTCAAATAGAAAAACGCAATAACAATAATGTCAACACAAACATGTAAATTATAATTTGCAACTTTTTGCATAATTTCATTAAGAAAATAATTACTTTGTCAAATTGAAAACAAACTTTCAATTTTATCACACCATTCTCCTGTTTAAAATTTTATTTTTATTTAGAAATATTATTAAATAAAAATTAAATAAGAAAATTATCTCATTTTTTAGTATAGCGTGGCCACAACTATAAAAATGATCTACCTATATTTAAAATTTTATAGTTTTGAGAATAACAACAGTTACCAATAATGATATAAATAAAAATATTTTTAGATGCATAAAACGAGATTAAACGTTATGAATGAAAAATCGAAAACTTGATTAAAAATAATTTAACGATTGGTACTTGAGAAAATCGGATCAATTAAAAATTTTACAATAAACACGTAAAATGCTATTTTTAAGCAATTAAAAGCAGGCACTTATTGTCAAGGATGTAAATATTATTTCATCACCTAAACTGTGTAAATTTTATGGTAACACATTTTTTTACAAATGCAGCAATATGTACATACTAAACGTAGGTAGATTTGTATCTAAACTTTGTTTCTTGTTTAACTTCATTCATACAGCTATTGTTATTCTTCTTTGAAAGTCTTCCCTTGACAACTTGAAACAATTTGTAAACAATCAAACAAGATTATCATTCTATTTTTAACTCTAATTAATCTAAAATATGCGGAAATTCTAAAGAAAAATACAAACAAATCTATTAAATACCTTGCAATTAGTTGTAAATCTTGCTCAAAAACTTTGGCATAAAGCTCGAGAATCCTTACACATGCGAGGGTAAGTCCCGGCCAAGGATTGAAATCCTTCTCTTCCTTAACGTTACTACTTAACATAATTCACAAATTTCCACCTCTCGATTTTATCTACATTTTTCGAGTACAGTTTCACTATCAAGACTGTCTCCACAAGTTGCAGTATAATTATCGTCAAGAGGAAATAAGATAAGACTCAAGACCACAAAAGCGTTTCCCCAAATAACAATGACAGCAAATTTGTCAACAATATTTAAATTTCGCGGTTGAAATTTGCGATCTAGGCGACACTGAAACACCGCGAAAAGTGAAGGAAATAGTGGAGATCCCGTATTGGTAAAAGCAAGGAGCGTGCGCGTCTCATTTTAGATATAAAATACTGAAATCTCGGGGAATCTGACTGCGCTTTTCCATTTTGCGCGCAAAAAAAAAGGGAAATTAACACAGTCCGGGTCTAAATGCATAAACCAATGAATTATCCCAGAGCTGATGTAAACAACTTACGTTTTCACTGGAGCGTTCAATGTTGATAATTTTAGACAAAAGAGCGAAAACAAACAGAGTTTGAGTACTAATTAAATCAACCTTAAGTTGGCAAGTCAAGGGCAAGGTGCATCAAGTTTTACAATTTCAAATTAGTTAACAAAACCAAATATGGTATGATCGATTTTTGTAATTATAAACGGACAGATGTCCTATGAATCATCACTATAACCAAAATTTTCCAAATTCGATTTTGCAACACAAAAATAGAAACCAATAATTACACAGCTTGTCTAATGGATCTGCTAAAAGATAAAAATAAAAACAAATATAATGAAAAGAAAACAAAAAGTTGATCGGTTGATCCTTTGAATTATTTTTGAGTGACACAAAATTAAATTCTAAAAATATGGCAGACCTACAATTTGAATAATATTTGTCAGACGAGACATTGACGACAATCTTCAAAATTATGAGACATAAAATTTTTCGGAACAATTTGTTTGCCGAGATAAGGAATCACTTTGCTAATTAATTGCTAAAAATTCCTGAAATTTGTGTAACGAGCCGGCGACATACAAATCATGAAATATTGCAGGAAAGAATTCAGCCGCAGTATTTCAGTTTGAGGTACAAGACGCCCAAACTTTGTTTTTTGTTGATCTAATTATACATTTTATGATTGATTTACGTTATCTAAATCCGTCCTAATTAGCTTTTCCGTGTTTCCCAATTTCCCAAACAAGACCGAATATATTGTATTTTGTTAATCAAAAAATTTGCAAATTTTATGTAACAGAAATAAATATATTAGATATGAGTGCGAAGAAGGTAAAAAAACGCAGAAACCGGTAACCCCAAAATAAAAACACTAAAATACCAGAGAGGGCAAATCATATAATACCAATTTGTAATTAATCGTTTTGAAAATTAAAAAAAAAACAATTACTGCCCATTTGATCAATTAAGCTAATGGAAGCAATGTTAAAGTTCAGCTAAATCAGTTACTAAAAGGGTAACAGTCGTAATTAATGGCAAATATTTATACTCTGGTACAATGCTATTTATCGTCCATAAAATTTGACATGACATTAGGGAGAAGCAACGATATATGACACCGATTTTTATCAAACTGGGTTTATGTCCCACCCTGAAATAAATTACTTTGATGTTTTCAAGTAATTAATTCTTGAAACTCCTAAAGAAAAATAAATCCACCTGTTGAATTTCGGTTTAAACTTTCAACTTCCTTTTAGGTCTAGTAATATTTTAAATAAATCACAATGAAGCAATACGAGATTTATTACGCGCCAGGTTTATCCAATTCAGATTGATGTAATAAAAAAGATTGGTACAAACAATCACCTTTTAAAGTATTATTTTCGATATAAACATAACATCATGGCACGATCCATATTTGAAAACATTCTCGACATTATCGCCCGCAAATATAAGATTTATTTAACACTTTCAAAAGCGGTGAATAGAAAAAAAAATGATGAGTTTTAACCAAATATAGAATGTGAGGAAGAACCTTCAGATGAGATAATGCGTCGAAGCGCAAAATCGGGTTAATAAATCGTGCATAACCAGGATAAATGTCATAGTGTAACCTTTTTCCCTTGAGCTGGTCATTTTCGCGAAAATACAGGAAATAACGTTGACATTCACGGTTTATTAAACTGAAAAAACGTGTTAAAAGTTTTTAAATTGTTCGCGGCAGGAAAATGATCGGAATCCCGCCAGGAGTGTAATGGATGGTCAAGGATAATGAACAGTTTATAAGTATAGAATGATGTTAACAGCAAGAAAAAATTACTTCATAAAAAATACAATAGATCCTCCATATAACCAATTACCTAACTAAAAGTTGAAAATCTAAAGAATCTTAAAAATATGTATAGAAAACAAAACAATAATCTGAAAAATCTTAAGAATATAGAAACTACTAGAAATATCGAATACATTATTCATAGACAACCGTAAATCTAAAAATCTAGTTGAACTAATATATACAGTCGAGTCCGGTTATAACGAACACTCTCAAAGGTACAAAGTAAAATTCTGTATCTTATAAATATATCTTACATAATGAATTTCGTTTATAACAACCAATTTCAGGAGTCTATTTATGATTTTTATAACCGGACTCTGCTGTACATATATAAAACATAAACACAAAAAGAGTAAATCTAAACAACTTGGAAGATCAAAAAGACGTGAAAAAATGATGTAAAAAAAATCGTTTCCATCTTATGGAAATCTTATAACCACTCAAATCGAATTTTTTTTGTATCAATCGTTAGCTTTTTGTAGCTCTTTAAATAAAGTTGCTAGATTAATTTAAAGTTCAAATAACTTCTGTAACCGAGTTTATAAAACCCTCACTTGTTATTTATGGGGATTAAGGCGGCTGAATGACACTAACCCTTAGACCTCCTGGTACCGAGAACAAATAGAAACATTTCTTAGTATTTACGTTTAATTACCCCCAGACTACAGACAAAGTAAATTCTTCTTATACACTTTGTACTGAAATATGTAATGCAAAATCATTACAGAAATAAGATGCGACTATTTATCACATACCTAGTCCTAGATATTAATTTAATTACAACAATTCTAAAATGAATGATCTAGTCGTAACGCATAGAATCATTAGTGATGTTTATCAAATGAAACCTTTAAACCAACGCATCAGAAAAAGTTTTGCAATGATTTGTTTTGGAAATCAGAATGTTATTAATAAAAAATAATACAAACAATAAATAATACAGACTTTTCGACCACTGACATAACGTGACAGATTTTGACAAATTACTTAAAAAAGATGATACAAGCTAAGACAAATATTCACGTCAATTTGAACATTTAGTTTAGTAATTCTGTTAAAAATTGTGTCTATTTTAAAAAATTCAATTCAAATCAAATTCAAATTCAAAAATTCAAAAAAACATTTAAATTGGATAAATGTCTTAAAATTTTTACTTTAGACCCTACAAATGTTATACTGTTATACGCAGAAAAAAAGTAGTTTCAATATTCAACACTAAAAATAAAGATTGTTATTTAAAAAAAAATATCGAATACGTCACAGCAAAAAACCAGTTGGCCAAAAAAAATTTGGAAACAAGTGAAAAATGTGCACAATAAAAAACAAAAACGATTTATTTCGGCGTTTCTCTAAAAAGACATTAATTTAGAAAATATGAGTTTTATTCCATACCTTTATGTCACTCTGTATTTTGAACCACAAGCACCTGTGATCTATTTAATTTTTAAAATCTCGGTATATGAAATAATACTGTGGATTTACTATGGGAATAATTTAATAAGATCACTTTTTATCACTAGTCATAAAAGAACGTGTGGAAACTGGAAACAAAAATTACGTATAGTGGAGTGCCGTAAGACATAAAAATGTAAAAATCTCGAAACCCGGTTCCACTGAATGGATTTTTAGAAAACCTTTTGAATTGCATTGTTGAAAGCTTAAATAAAAAAGTTTACCCATCAAAATTTGCCGATCTCGATTGCAACAATTTATAATAACAATTAAGTGAAAAATGAGACAAATATAAAGAAAAAATTTTTTGCAGTAAAGATCTCCATTTTATATGCCATAAATGATGGTTTTATAGTTACCTTAATATTAATTTATACACAGTATCTCCATAAAAAAACGCAGTCTTCTAGATTTAATTATAAATAATAGAAATTTTTGTCAACGTTGGCCGCACCTGGGGACTGTAGGAGTGGGGGAATAAAGCAACTACTATATTTCTCTTTCATTTCACATTCATATCTGTCGATTAAAAAGAAAAAATTTCTAAAATCGGACAATTTTTGTTCTATTTCCGCTCAATTTCAGCTCAAGATCCGTATTTATAACAGGTGGTTGGAGTAAAACTTTGTTACATATGGGCCTAAAATTTTGAAACTATAGGGATATAAATTTCGACTTTTTTTAAGGTATCCAAAATTATTACGGTCTTCCTAGGACGTTCTGTTACCGAGGACCATAGAGGTTTATTGTCAGCGATAGGGAGCCTCAACGGCACTATTCGAAAACAAAAATTTTTAAATTGTTAAAGTTAAAATACGTTCAGAAATTCTCTTCAAGATCTTTTTTGTTCGATTTAATATACAAGCATTCAAAATAATTTTCAAAATAAAACTAGCTAATTTTTGCTACATTGTACCCCTTGTTTTTCATTCCCTAATTAAATGGAGTAATTAATTTTTATAAAAATGTGTTTAAGATTTAGAGAAAAATAAATCACAGATATCTAGATCCGCTATTCTCAACCGGTGGTCCGCTAGTTCACTAGTGGTCCGCTAAGAAATTTTACTATTTTGTGGACATTTATTTATCCGCGAAAAAAATTAAAAAAATAATAATAACTACATTTTAATTTATCAAATTACAAATATCTCAAACTAATTTTAGCGACAGATACTTAAGCCGCTAAATTTTAGTGGTCCGCAGACCAAAAAAGGTTGAGAAACGCTGTTCTAGATTTATTTATAGCTTTTAGAAATTTTCGTCAATTTAGGCCACGTCGGGGGGCTGTACGAATAGGGGGACAGAGCAACTGATATTTTTCTCTTTTATTCAACGTTTATATCTATCGATTAAAAAAAATAAAAATCGGACAATTTTTAGTTCACCTTGCACAGCTCAAGATCCGTATTGTGGACAGTTGGAAGAACCAAAAACTTTTTATTTACAGTCCAAAAAATCTAAAACTTTGTGCATATAAATTCTCTATTTTTCTAAGGTGTTTAGTATCGTTACAGTTTTTCTACAACATCTCGTTACAGAGATCCATAAAGGTTTATTCTTAGCGATGGGGAGCCTAAACAGCACTATTCGAAGAAAGTTTTTTTTTCAAATTATTAAACTTAAAATACGTGCAAGAATTATTTTAAGAGTCTCCTTGCTTCGATTTAATATACAAGAGGTCAAATAAATTTTCAAAATTAAAATTTGTGATTTTTGTCACTTTTGGCCCCATTTTAGGAGCTTCAGAGTGGATTTGAAGAAACGAATTTGGCAAATATAAAATGCCCGGTTTATTTTACGTACTGATATGTCAAACTTAACAGTCTGAATTTGCGCTAAATCCAGCTCACAATCCCAATTATATGTAATCCCCTCCCCCTTCTCACTTTTTTACCTGTGGTCCCTTGAGACCCCAAAGACAGGTTTTTAATAGTTTTCCGATGTAAAATCTAACTTTAAGCAAAAATATTTTTAACTTTTATTAAATAATAAAACTATTTTATTAAAAAATAAATTAAAACTCCGAAAATTAATAATTATTAATTTTAATAATTAAAAAATTTAGATCGGTAAAAATAAATGGGTAAACATTTTAGTACTTAGTGTTAAAAAAACATTCCAAAAAGTTTTATAAAAACCGTTCAGTGGACCCGGGTTCCGAGGTATAAACCTTACGGTACTCCACTAGTATCCCAATAATTGGTTCTCCTAACTTAATTAGAAAAAATCCTAGATTTTAAAATAATTTCCGATTTTCTGCTACCATGCGTTTACACCGAGTATGTTTAGACCAGTTTCGAGTGTAATAATTTAATAATATATTTGGAAAAATAGGGTATGTTCAGCTATGTTGTACTTTTTATTAGTTACATAAATGCTGCTAAAAAGTGTAAAGAACAAGTAAAAAAAACCTATTTCTCCAAATGTAAGAAATTTTACACTAACAGGGCAATCAACACCATCTTAATTTAATAATACTAATTTAATATTAAATGTTTAATGTTTTTATATTTGTTATTACATTATCTTATGTAGTATAGCTGTATAAACTAACAGCTCATTACTTCCATAACTAGCTTTGTTGATGTATGGATTCCCAAACATTCCTCCTTTCCATTGGTATGTGCTCTTGCTCTTACCAACGCATCTGCATTTGCCGTTTTTAATTTTTCAATCTTTACTTTAGCCTTTATTTGAAGAGCTACAAAGTTGGCGCAATAATATAAATTGCTTCTTATTTCCAGAGCTATCTAGCAATTGATTCAAAGAAATCTCGATTTGAGTGGTTAGGTATTTAATTTCCATAAGATAGAAACAATCTCCTTTAAAATATCTATATATAAAAATTTTACATAAAAGAAGGCTGAATAAGTAATATATAAATAAAATCTAAAATGTAAAAAATAAATTATTATAAGAAATAAAAAAAAAACCTTATTTAAAATTTTTACAAATTCTAGATATTTTAAAAAGAAAAAAAATAAATCTACAAAACGGATAGTCCAAAAGCTTCATAATACTAAAAATCTAGACTAGAAAATTAACAAAAAAATCAAATAATAAAACTCTAAAGTATAGAAACCTTTAAAAAAAGCAATGTGAAAAGTAGACAACAAAAATGATTAATGAGAGCGCCAAACAAAGGAAGCATAAGTATATCATTTCAAATTTAACATAATCTTGACAATGAAAAGTAGTTCAAACTGTTTTCGATAACCATGGTTTAGGTTTTTGTCAGTTTCAAAAGATTTACACTATTTCAACATCTTTTTCGGTAAGTAACGTTTTAACGTATGTTGTTTTTTTTATTGCGTATATTAATTTATTTGGAGTACTCTAATGTTGGTTGTCTGTTCTAAGATGTTATTTTTAATAAAATATCCTCAAAATTTTTGAAATGCAATACATATATAAATTTCATTTTTAACCGAAGTAAATGTTATTCCAGGCTTCAGTAATGCTTGGGTACTGTCAGTGTACTGTTAACATTGTGACACTGCAAAGAAATTTAAGCACTAATGTTACGTTTCCCTTTTTATAACATTACTATCTTGTTTCATTCGAATTATGGATAATCGTTCAATAATTTAGTCTCTTCGTCCCTGATTTCGCTACTGGTCTTCGTGACCAATGACAGCTAAGATCGAGTTTCAAAAACCTGGTATTATTTGTAATTTTTTTGTGTTTCCCAAAATTTCCTCTCGACTGGAAAAGATAGAGCGACTCTTTTAGAGGGCTATCAACGCTCATGTGTTTTTTGTAGCATCAGTCGCCACTGCGATATGATTTTACAGCTCCTTTGCCTGAAGAGTTGCCATGACTAGTATAAGAAAACACACCTAATAAAGTCCTCAGAAAGATATATCGTGTTCATAACGAAATCTATTAACCTCTCTTTATTGGGGTCTGAAAACGATGGTTTGCGGTTAGACCTTCGTAAAAATTAGTGGAAGTTAAATATCGGATTAACCCGTAAACACGGAGTTTTTTATATAAAATCCGATTGTTTCAAAAACTAATGTTTTCAAAAATAAATTAAAAATACAGATCGGTTACTATCAAATACATTTTTGAATAATTCTTATAAAATTGTGAAGATAGAAATTTTGACGAAAACAATTTTTTAAAAAGTTACATCCGCAAATAAAATGTAATAAAAAAATAATTAGATACGATTGAAGCAGACCCTTGAATTATCAAATATACACTTTGTTTTTGTTCATTTGTTTGCGATAAGAAATAAGGTTAAAAGAAGGGAGTGAAAGTAAAAGATTGTTATAAGACCGGTAGTTCCAATTTAATTTTCTGCTTCATCTTTTTTTATATCGTCAAACTCAGTTTTCTTTTTGTTATCTAAATCCTTTAGATTATTATTTATCTACCCAGTTATTTAATTTGTAATTTCTGGCATAATGGTGGATGTTCTCTAATTATATCAAACCATTTGTCAAACGACAAAAAATAAGTTTGTCCAACTTGAAACTACAAAATCTATTGTTCGAATATAATTGTTTATCATTTATTTATTCAACATCTACAGCTCAAATTCCCTACTTTTAAAAAATTAAGATCGCAGTTTATATTAACCAATATTTAAATTTAATTTCAAAAATTTGTACCAAAAATTTTTATATGCAACATGTACGCCAATGGTTTTAGCAGCGTATCTTTTCTAAGAGACTCGACTAGCGCCTCGTCCTTAATCACGATTCGTCTTCTAAAATCCTATTTTGTGTACTTGTTACATAAAATACTATTATAAAAAAATATTTCCGAATTTGAGTTAAGGAGGTTTTACTGTATTCATTTTTGAAAAATGTTTGTTTCAAAACAACAAATAAAAAAGAAGAACATAAATAAATGATTAAGTAAGCATTAAATGCTTTTTATATTAATTAATTTATTTTTTGTTCATTTTGTTGACTAAACTTGTGAAAAATGCTATCTGCAGAAAGGTGTGCTCAATCTTGTGTAAAAACGAAAAAACTTTTGTTGAATTAGAAGTATCAGATGTCGAAAATGCAATAAAAAGCTGATCTATGTCTAAACGTGCACGTCCATCATCGAGAAGCTTCATATTTATTTTTAGAATTATTTTCCTAGGAATTATTTGTCTCAGTTTTAGTTGACGTGGGCTAGACTCGACAGGATACCTTTTATCTAATTTCCTGCAACACACCCTACACGAAGCTCCGTCTCATAACGTGACAAGAAGCACTTTCAAGTTCAAACAATCACCCGAGTTTATAATCCCGGATGACACTTTAATTTAGAATGAGGAGTGACCTAAATGATGATTCTTAAGGATATAAATTGTTTAATTACACTTTAAACTACAATCTCGCTATTAGAAAAAAAAATCCTGTCTTAGGTACTTAAATTTATAGAGTAATATTACTCCTTCAGCACTCCCAGTATATTTTCGCTTAAAATTTAAATTACGGTCTAATTTATGAAAACGTCCGCGATTTGTTGGCAAAAAAATCGCTAACATGCGAATGTTTATTAATCAAGATGACGGATTAAGTATTAAGCGAATTAATGGTCAGCCGCTAAGCCCCTAATTATTTTATGAACTGCAAACAAGTCGGAGCACTTGTAATTAGGGCATTCAGAGGATGATGACATTAACACGAACATAAGGCGCCAGATTGAAGATTATTTTAAGTTTTAGTACTCACATAATATTGTGGACTGCTTTCGGTTACATTTAATGCAAAAACATTAAAATTTTATGTTCTTGTATATTACTACAATCTTCACTCAAAATCAATCGATCAACAAATTACTAAAATCATTTTTAGATTGTTATCTATTCATTATAAGGTCAAATCAAAGCTTGAATTTATATTAATGTCGACTTAAGTGGTAAAATTGGATCGTAAAAATTTATTACGAACGATATAATAAAACACTTTTTTACCACTTTATTATCACTGTCAACCACCATTAATTTATTAGAACGATGTCTCAATTTCGTTATATTAAGCTCAATAAGACTACAGTTCCGATGTTTTATTAGTGTTCAAAAAAAGTATGAGAAAAGCTATCATAAAATAATTCTATTTTTGCACTTTACTTTTAGAGACTAAAGTTGACATTTTAGTCCCTATTGAGAGGAACTAAACTACCACTTTTAGTCCCTCGGGACGTAAAATGACATTCAAAATCTCTTGAGATTTAAAAATGACATTTAAACTCCTTAGGATTTAAAATATAGTTAAATCCCAATCACAAATTATTTTTAATTTATTGAAAGTGCAAAAAAGCGTATATACCTCAAGATTAAAATGCCTTAATCCTTCAAGTGATTGGAGCCCTTAGTCCCTTCGAGCCCTCAAGCTTTCACTCTTGGGAATAATTGTTGCACGTTAGTAACTTTAACGTCAGTAACTTAGTAACGTTAAAATTATAAAACATTATAGATATAAAATTGTTATTAAATTTTTTATTACTTAACTTTTAAAAAATCGTGAGAGGCTACCCTGCGCTTATAAACCGTACGTGATGACAACCTATTTTTTCCTGGTAATAAACTTTGTCAACTTTCATTTGGTAACTATTTTATAAGCGAAATTAAATAAAAAACATTTTTGTGCATAACCTCTAATTTTATTTGTATTATTTATTACATATTGTTACGGCTATGAGTAATTTAAACTTGCGGTATAAATTTCAAAACTTAAAATTTATTTTCCAAAACTAATATTTACACGACAAACTTAATTAATTTAATGAAATACAGAAAATGTCAAATCACTTCAGGCTTCTTCGTTATTCCGTCCACTGTTCGCACTTCACTATCTAACATGTCTCGTTCTCATTTTCTCGACTGACTCATTGCCCGGTCAGTCCCCCACTTTATATAATGGTTAGTGCAACTTCTCTCATCTGAAAGAAAACTATTATAGAAGCGTGACGCTTCATCCGTTCCTATAAATGATGAATCATCCCACGCACTTCGAATCTTCTTGAAACTTTTCTCTCGATGATTCATCGTAACAATGTTTTTATTTACTAACCCCATTTTTTTGCTTTCGCCTGTTGACTTCAAAATATCTCATGATCTGCTTTTTACCAGTGAGAAACAAGTAAGCGTTGGATATTTGAAATACCCATTTGTGATTAGTTGATTTCAAAAATTAATCAATCGAATCATAAATAAGAAGTATTTCAGATTCCAAACACTTATTGGTTTCTCTTTGTTAAAAAAAACTGACTACAGAATTCTAATGATCGAGAACTCTGTTTGTTATGAATTTTTGTTTAATTATGCTATGAAATTTCTCTTTAAGTAGCTTCAAGTGCTGGCCTCTTGTTCGGCCAGAGATATTAAGAGGAAAAACTTTTGTTTATTTAGAAAATTGATGTTACTTAAAGCCTGAACAACAATTATAACTTATCTCTCCCTGTTCTCGATAAAAAGAGATGATGTTCGTAATTATAACTGTTTGAGCATAAGAAGGGCGCATTATACCAAAATGTCCTTAAAAAATCCAAACACATTTCGCAAATGTTAATAACGGTCTTACGTAAAATCGTCTGTCAAGAGAACACTCAAAATAAAGAGTTTATTTGGCAAACTAAAAAATCAATAAAAAAAAATTAAAAATCAAATCTCCAAAAAATAGAAATTCTAATTAAGTATTTACAAAATTTGTAAAAATAATAACAAAAAAAGATATAGAAAATCAAAATACAGGGTCATTGTATACTTAAGTAAAAATTTAACCAAAAGGTCCTTGTCATATTTTTAACTCAGTGCACCATTCACATTTTTATGAAACTAGAGAATACAACCCAAAAAATTATAACCCAAATAAAACGGTACGTTTTTATACATTTATGAATAGTGACCATTCGCATATATTTCTAATTTTATAAATTTATGAGTAATGCAATGGTTTACAAATACGATAAAAATCTTTTAGTTTTTAACCCCAAATATACAAACACCCTGTAATTACAAATATTTTTAAGAAAGGCTAAAAGTTCGTAGTGCCATGCTGCCGTGTATTCCGCAATATCCAATTATTAGATACCTTTGTCCAAATACACAGATAATACTAAGCACTAACTCCCAAAATTATTAAAAACTTCTTTGTTTTTGAAGATTTTAAAAAATCTCTACCTTCAACATCAATGTTATGAAAGCTTAGGAGGTTACAAAGCTATTATTGCAAATTCAAATTTATAAAAATTGTCAAAACTGAAAAATTTATCTAACAAAGGTTAGAACAGAGAATTTTTATTTGATAAATTACAATCCTGATAATTTTTAAATATTTTTATAATTATTATATATATTTTTAAAGAGCATATAGATATTTTCTTCTATTTATAGATATTTTTAAAAGAGAATTTTTATTTGATAAATTACAATCCTTATAAACATGCCAAGAGTAGATTTACTGATTTTTTTTAATTCAGAGGAAAACCAATCAATAAGTAGTAGTTTATACTGATGTTTATGTTTCTGTTTTGATTTTTGTGGTAGCAAATATTCTAATATTACTGTGTAGGTTCGTGCAAGTGTCAACCAACTGGTGGTAAAAGCCAAAATTGCTTTTTACAAGTTATTCTGTGAGCTGCTTAGGGTACCTGCAAACGGATAAGGTTTTAATAGGATTTATTTCATTTCTATTTTATGCTTCTCTGTGTGATTTAATTATAGAAAATTGAGATTTTAATAGTACATTATACACCAAGGTAGAGAAAACACTTTTTATAGCCGAGCGGGTTTCTTGGGAGGTTATAGATGCGAGGCTATAATAGTTTTCTCTACCGTGGTTTATATATGATTTTCTCTCGACAAACTAAATAATGTTGTCTTCTGAGACTAGTAGTAAAAAAAACAAATTTAGCTAGGTTACAAACAGTGTTTAAAACCTGCGATTCAATATTTCTTAACTGTACTTTATTAAATTATGAAAATATTTATTTGTTTTACTACCAATCGCTTTGACAACTGAATACTTGCACGCAACCTGTAATATTAAAAATATTTTTATATACTTTACATATACATACACTTCATTTCTGTATTGACGCTGGAGAGCTAGCACGGCATTCATATTTATTTTTTACGACCGAATGTAACAAAGAATGATTTAATATCAGGTTTATTTCAAGGTCTATTAACGCAAAACTAATAACTATCACATTTGTTGTCAGCGAAACGATGATTACGACATCTGGAGTTTTTGCCATTTCTTTGCTCGGCTAGCCGAAAAATGATTATCTCAGTTGTTAAAAAAATGCAAAATTTGTTTTTGAACCAGTGCCGGATAAAAAAATTATTATTTTTTGGTTCGTGTAAAAATTCCGTAAAAATTTCAATTGTTTTGCGAAACTCCAAAATTATCAATTTCTATAGTACATAAAATAACAACATAAATTAATTGCTGTTATAAAACTTCAAGAAGTTCTTGCCATGGTAACAAAACGTTTCGTCAATTTTTTTTTGGAATGAAACTTACTACATAGTAATAACAGTTTCGCTATTACTATCTTGAAAGAAATGTGCCTTTTTTGGGAAATCAAAATCAAAGATTTTTAAATAAAGAAACTGAAAAGATAGTCCTTAGACGTTGTACCAAACAAAGTCATTGTAACATATATGTACAATCTCTAAACAAGTAAAAAAACCACAAAAAAATAACATAGATAAATGTTCCCAGACCTAAACATTGCCTAAACCTAAAAAAGTAAAAATCTAAGAAATGTGAAAACTGAAAGAGTAAAAAAAATAATAGTTTAAAAAATCTAGAGTATTTAGAAAATATAACAAAATAATTTAGGCAGTCCAAACCAAATATTTAGCAGAAATTTAACCACAATTACTCTAGAGTTAGGCAAATAAAAAATAAAATCCGCTAAAATTATTGTTCTACGGCGCTTCTGTAAACAGTTACATCTCATCAAAACTGACAATTTCTAATATCTTTAAAAGTTTTTAGCTATCGTAATAAAATTTGGGCAAGAAATTTACAATATTAATACAGATATTTAAGCCAAATTTCTTTAATTTTGTTAACTCGAACAATAATATTTTTGGCTAATACGTCAGAAGAATTTCTTTGAGAACAATGTTATTCGACAAACATGACTCAACAATTATTTGATAGAAGATTTAAAAATTTTTTAGCTCTTGCAAAATTTTGATAAAATGCACCGTTTTCGAGTAAAAGTGAAAAAACCGAAAAGATGCACAAAAGAGTCTGCATAAAGTAATAACACTAGTCTACAAAATTAAACTTTAGTTTTGTCCTTCAAATGAAATATATTTTTTTGCATAAACTACTAAGGGTAGTTAATACATACTTTTTGTTTTTCGCTAGCATGTCACACTTCTCAGAAAAAACGTTTTGTTTTTCACTTTCTCATATAAAATGTCGTTATTTGACTGACAATGACGACTATATTTGTAGACCAATTTTAAGTGTGAGATAGGTATTGGGCGCAGAATTTCATGGTCTTTAATTGCAACATGCACAATAGCACTTTTTTTTAAAAAAAAACACTTGGGGTATTTGATACTCCAATGTACCATTCATGCTTCAATTTTAGGGTGTAGAAACGCCAGGTTAAACAAATTTTATTATATTTCTAAAATTCTATGGACACCACTAGATTAAACTTCTTCATTATTTTGAAAAAATAGTTCGATTAATTTGGAGTCGATTCATCAAGTACCAAACCGCATTAAAAATATCTTATTAATTGTTTACAGTAAGATTAAAATTTAATAGCAAGAAAATCTAATTTAATATCATAATAGTACTTTTTACAAAAAGAGATGAAAGTAAGGTTTTTTCGTGAGATAATAGTTTTTTTTTATAATCTCACGAACAAAATACCATAATTCATCTCGAGTAGTAAATACTATTTTTTCTACTATTCGTAATTATTATTATTATTATTTTTTATTTAAATATTTAGCGCATCGACTGCATCGGTCATTAGCCCATTGGTACAGTAGTTTTGCATTTTTGTGTTAGATTTGGTCATATACATTAATTATTTTTAGGTATTTTAGGATATGTTCTACATTTGAGTGTGGTGCTTGCATTAGTCCAGTCTCTATACGTTGTTGGGCAGTTTTTGGGCCAATTATTTTTAATTTAATTATTTATTAAATTTATTTAGTTTTTTACCCATTTCCTTAGTAACACGTATTTTTCCTTAGTAAAACGCATTGTCATCTCTAACTAAAAAAAGTTGTACTTTCACGTAGAACGTATAGTAGTGAAAATGCGTACTTTCATATGAATAAGTTGAAAAACATTAAATTATTATAAATTAAATTATAAACGCCCATATAGAGGAAAAAAAGACTTACTGTGCAAATATTATTCTAAATCTGATTTTTCGAAATTCGAATATTCCTATAAAAATTTGCAATTAATAAATTTGTGAGGAAAACACCATAATTTTATATTTTGCAACAAAAATGAAACTAAATTTTGATAAAATGTAATAAAAATTACTAAAAAAATCTTACCTTTCTTGTATAATAACAAACATACAAAAATTAAACCAAAATTGCGAAACTTGTCAATTAATAAAATTACTCTAAATGAGAAACAGTGAGACGGAAAATCGACAGTTGATTGATAGATGACCCTTCGCCTGTGTGTTATGCAGCCAATCCTACGCATGTGCATCATTGCCTGCCTAATCAACCGCAATTTCGCGCGCTAATTAAATTTTCCATAAAAATTAAAAGTCGTAAAAATATTCTTGTTGCTATCTCACTACAACTCCTGCGTCCAAGTCCATAAAACTGTCATTAAAAATGTAGTGATAAATGACGCAAGTTTTTACAGTAATTAATTAGCCTCGTTACGAAGACTTCCTTAGCAAAAAGCTCAAATTTGTAGTCATTTTTCAATTGCGTTTAACTTAATTGTTACAAATAATTATTATTATTATTCGCTTTGTGGGTGTAGAAAGGCGAGAGATAATTACGCAAAAAAATAGATTAATAGAAAACAAGTTTCACTCAATGTATTTCTAAAATAAAAAATGACACCTACCTCCAGTTATGCGGTGTATATCCCAAGCAATTGCTGCATTTTGTACAAGGTTGCCCATTATCGGTCTCTTTAATTTGTACCCCCTGAAAATTCAGCGCGATTAAATGCCAGTCTAAATATAGAGCTTACACAAATAATAAAAAAATTAACACACTTACACAATGCACAGTGAAATTGACCATTAAAAAATTAATTACAACTTCGTCATCCCAACACCAGAAATAATCAAACGTAATTATTGACTTTTTAGTCTTTGCTGTGTAAACAAATTATCTCATAACTAGCTGAATTGTTTTGGAGGTTCCTCAATAATAGGTTTATTAGAAAATAGAAATTTTCGCAGAGGTAAACAATAGAATTTTAATCCTATCCGGTTAAATAATGCAAACATTGCAGTGTCTCATTGCATTTAATAAAAATATGCAAATTATGCAAATTTCACATTAGAAAAAAAAACAGATTCACATTGTTAAAGGTTGGTGTCATCACAACCAGATTCGAAGAAGGTTGCTTTAAATATTATATGGTAACTCTATCATTTATATGCGACGAAGACAAGCAACACAATAGGTGTATTTTTTAATAATACTTATTTTATGTTTAGGAAAAGGAATGCTATTCGGACTTTATTTATTGCTTAGTTTAAATGACCAGTCATAGTCGGCCTACGTAAACTGAAAAAATTAAATTTGAATAGCAATAAAAATGCGTCCTTTTTAGGCAAAGTTTAGCTATCTAAGGAGCGATTCTGTCATTAAATAATCAAAATATGACGATACTTCGCTAAAAAGTTCAATCATTTAATTTCTTACATGAATGAGTTGTAAATCAAAATAACCGTTTTGATTGTCGCTGTTATATACAAAATTAAGTTTTATGACCATTAGAATGATTTTATACAACAGTAAATTATGAAATATAATACTTCCACGACAAAATAACATAATAGATTTTGTATTAAATATTATGCGAAATTAGATTTTGTGTCTTGTTAATAACAGTACCAAGCAGAAAGCGTAAAATCAGATGTCATTTAAACTAAATATTTAATTACCTGAATCGAGTATATCTTCTTAATTTTTATCAAGAATTTTTATTATACCTCAGACGCCATGTGATACTTTGTAGGATAATTACACCTACCTAATATTAAACCAGTTTATAAAACGCACCTGGTTCGATTGAGATTTTTCGAAAAAAGCAACAAAAACATGGGCAAATGCCAAGTTAAATAATGTTTTTTTAAGTGAGATTAATAGATTTTGATATAATCTAATATGATAAATATCAAACGTTTTCATTTAATTTCGTGATAAATTAATCAAAGTGTTTTATTACAGTGGCAATGTTTACTAAAAGTTAAGTCGTAAATTAAAATGTCACAAAATTTTTCATTCTTTAAACAAATGGGTGATCAAACCTATATTTTTAAAGAAATGTTATCAGTTTACAGTTCTAGAAAGTAATGAATCATGTGATAAAAAAATTAAAAATGGAGTGTGGAAATAATCTAACAAAACAAGTATAAAGAAAGTAAAATCTCTTAAAAAAATTTTAATTCTCATTCATTTTTACTACTTATATTTATCAATTAATCGTAAAAAAAAGATTTCAGCATTAAATTCAAACGAGTGGAAGTCAAAGATTTAAGATTTTGACATACTTTCTTAATATTTGTATGTCTTACTAGCATAAGCAGATAGAAATTTTGTTTCTTTCAAATTTTGATTAAGTGGAAATAAATTCTTTTAAGATTTATAATTTTAGTCACAGTAGCCAATTGGCAATTCTGTCGTATTGTATCAATAATTCACAAATGCAATTGCACTTGCTAAATAATCACGGTTTATATTTCTAAGTTTAACTAAAAATATTACAAAGACCTATTCCAGCTGAAGACAATTCACCAGCATAACAATTTTAACGCAGGCTTCTTTTAAATTGAACCAGTTAATACCAGATTGATTTTGTTTTTGCCATTTTGCGATTGTGGTTATAAGTTTAGTTTTCAAAAATGGCATTATGTATCGTATCTTGAATAAAACAAATAATTTATACTTTTTATAGAAATAATTTGTATTTCCTCCTAATAAAATACAATTCGTATAATAATTGTTCTGTTTTCGACAGTAACACATTCAATATAAAACTAAAAATGAACAACTGTATTATTCCACATAGACATTTCAATAGTTAAAACTCAAATACTTAAAACACTATTTTTTATCTCCCTGATTATTAGGGAAACAATTCGAACCACTCGTTTTAAATTCTACTATTTATAGAAATTATGTGCTTAAAATTTTAGTTCCGAAAATATTAGATGTTATTTTTTGTATCTGTTTTTTTGTTATGGAATAAGAAGAACTAAGTAGAGTTGAAAACATAAAAGAAGAATACAAAGCTAAGTAGTTAACCGAAAAATAAAGAAAATCTCAAAATTTCTAAAACTGAAAATTTGTTGAAAAAATTGGTTCTCAAAAATACAAAAATATATTAGTAATTCATACCTCTATAGTCACCAGGTTTTCATCTAAAACAGTGTCACTTTTTAAAGAATATAAATATGAATCAACTTACAAAAATTATTACAAAAATATGATAAAGCAATTTTACGCACTTCTAAATTTTCAACGTAAGTTACTTCTTGTTTCAGAAATGTGTTACGTTTCTTGCTAGGTGCACTTAGTCTAAGTCGTGCCTTATTTCCTCTCCGGTAATCTTTGACTCTATTTGTACTGAGAATATGATCACTAATAGCACTAAATTTCTTTTATAGGTGCTCAATAATTGATACAATACAGCACAATACTGATAACATCTAGCACTTACATTTTAGAGACACATTTTCAAAGATTCCGTATATTCTATTTCATTTTTAAACATAACTTGTAGCAAATTTCTTCAGAAAAAAAAGAAACCAGAACAGAAATTATTTAAAATATTTCCAAAACAGATAAAAGTGCCTGCAATTATTATTTACTAACATTTTTAAAAGCTGTAGGTATTATTTAGAACAACTTGAACTAAAAATTAACTGAATTCGATTGTTAAAAAATTATAAAAAAAGAAATAATTGGAGAAATGAGTAATCCATTGTAAGAGCTGAGCTTAGGTGCATATATACGCAATTCTAAATTCTTTTAGACCTGAAGATGGCGTTATAGCCGAAACAGCTGAAGCAGCGATTGCAACAATAGTTATTTATTCATACAGAGTGTCCCAAAATAGGCGTGCCAAATTGTTGATACGCTATAAATTGGAGTCCAAAAAGCACGAAAAAAATGTTTAACAAATCTATCTCAAGATACAAAACCCAAAACATAAATTTTTGGCTATTTTTTTTAAAATCTGTAGTGAATTTTGAAGTGTGAAAAACAAGAGAAAAAAATCAATTTATTTTCTCTTTTAGTTTTCAAGATATAAGACCCAAAGCTAACAGTTTGACATCTAAAGTTTAACTAAAAGATCTTTGCATTTTGTTTAACTAAAACCCTTGAACAATTATAAGTTCATATACATACAGTAGTGATTCTAAATTTTATCGTATTTTTTGTAATTAATTTTGTTTAAAAAAATCATATGACAACATAACTTTTTAAAATGTACAATTTCAGCCATTTTAATTAACATTACTATTATTTCAAATGTCATCATAACTGTACCCGTCAAAACATAGATATCTTTTTTTAACATTTTTCCTGTGCTCGTGGACTCCAACACCGCAACCCAACCCAACCGACACCGTATTAACAATTTGACATGTCTGTTTTAGAACCACCTGTATATAGAGCATAATAAAAAAATATTATGGCACGAAACAATGTTTAAAGCCCGTTGCACAGAAGTGATTTTATAAAAACGGTCTCTCAAGTAAATTATTATATTTTTCTAGCCTTCTTCGAACCCTATGTCAAAAATAGTTGTACAGTATGCTTCCAAATTAATGTCACAACTGACCGCTAGAGACCCAGGTGAAATTCACTATCTGGTAACATAGCGTTTAGCTCTTGTTGTAGAGTTATGTTGTCATTTTCTTGTTTATCGGCAGTAGTTAACTAGCTAACAGTTTAAAATAACAAACTATTTTGAGAGTTTAGTACAAGTCTCCAGCACTCGAGTGTGACAATAATTTTTAAGCATACTGTACATACCTACTAAAATTATATTTTTCAATCTTAAGAAACTTGTAAATCATTAGTAATGTGTTTTTGCAAAAACAAAAACAGCTATTGTAGTTGGTTGTGCTGAAGGATATGTAAAAAAAATTCTTCTGATGCCTAATAAATAGATGGCAGGTAAAATTACAATGTTTGTAGAGCACCTAAATTGTAATGAGACACGGAAAAAAAAATAATTTAATATGTATGATTAAGTGAGCCTCCGTTCTCATAATTAACAAATGTAACACATTATGTTTTACCCATGATCTTATTTTCTAGTTAAACCTCCAAAACAAGAAACATGGGATAATAATAAATACGTTAAAAACAAATTATATTTGTTGTGATAACATTTAATTAATATAAATATAACTTATCTTTAACTTTTAATAAAAAATAACTAGTTACAAATACTGTTTATAATTATTATTAGTAAAGAGATAAAATTCGGTGATTCATCATCAGTTCATCACTTATTTTTATGATGTTATAAATTACTTAGAAGGAAGATAACTCTAATCGCTTTGCTGATTGATATTCCAGTCGAAATCAAGATTAGAAATGTAGCAAATGTCTACTAGTAATATGTATTACGAAATTGAAACTTTCCAATTTTTATTAAGTGACAAGGTTATTTAAATAATTATTAATTTAATAAGAATTTATATTTTTATTATTTAAATAAACAGAGAGACTATCTCACCTCTTTTCTGGGAATCCTAACTTTCCACAGATTTCTACAGTCATCATTCAAGTTATCCGCATCAGTACCATTTATAGTCACTTTACTGGTCTTAGGTTCATGATACTTATACGCCGAGCGATAAGAACTAAAACCCGACATAATTTTTTTTAATGAAATGCACTCACGACCTGTGATATTCAAATGGTGAAAACCAAAGAAATTCACAAACAATTTTCAACCTTCCGACTAGTTTTAACACCTACAACCTCTTTAACCTGTAGTCGTTGGTTCAGTCAGGATAAGCCATGGATGTATGTAATTTTTACGTCATTATCGTGGGCACAAATCGAAAAAATAAATAAATAATTTACGATTTACCAAGAAAACACATTTTAACATCTTCAAAATTTTGTCAAATAAAAGTTGAAAGACTATATTTATTTCCTGCATTTGTAATTACTAATTAGGCAAGAGCTACTGACGTCATAATCAGCTGGTGTCAAAGTACAGGGTGGTTCATTTTTGATGGTTTTGGCAAGTTTCTCATATATCCGATCATCTCACAAAGAAGCGAACAATACATTTTCGTGCTACTTTTTTGAGGCAAATTTAATAGTCTAATCAGTTTTGTATTATCACCTTTTGTTTATGAGATAGAAAACGTTTTTGATTTTTTGGCGATTTCTTTAAAATTCCGTAGCCTTTTTATTTTTTAATCAATTTAAAAAATAAAAATTGGTCCTATTACAGATTTTTATGTAGAATCGAACTGTGGAGTCAGATTTTTTTAAATAGAAATCATAGTTGGCTGTGACCCTAAACAAATTGCTATTTTTTTCTGTTTTTAAAAATATATAATTTGTCTATTTTTTTTCCAATTAGAACAATATTTAAGAGAATGATTTGATTAAAATAAATAGAAGAAGATAGTCACCTATGAAAACAAACACATTCTTTGTTTTTATTTATTTTTTAGCTCAGTTTTACATACAGCAAGATACAGTACATAGTGTAAGCAAGAATGTTTTTGAAAATGATCTTAATTATCTAATAAAAAATAAAATAATAACAAAGCAACAATTTCTTTAAAGTAAATACAAAGTTTAAGCTCATTAGATGTTCAAATTGTCTTCCCTCTTTTTGAATACAAAGCTGTGCCCCTTTTCTTACAGCTCTTATACTTATATTACTTAAATAAATGTTTGAAATTCTACTAAAAGCTCTTTCGGTGTATAACTTGAGGTTGATTTAAGTTTTCACTATTGTCTTTATAAATATGATTAAAAACAAAGATCGGGTGAACGTGGAGATCATCGTATTGAGTCTTTATTTCCGATCCATTGTTCGCTAAAATATTCTGTTAATACATTTCTAATTGCATGTGCTTTTTTGGGCAGGAGCACTGTCTTGTTGGTACCAAACATGTGGTAAAATATTTAGGGCCGGTTTACAGAAAGTGACATTAACTTTAATTGCGATTAAATAGTTAATTCGCGATTAAATGCTGATTTTGACCAATCAAACGCGAGGAAAGCCGATTTAATCGCGAATTAAAAGTTAATCGCAATTAAATACTTAATTTACCTTCTGTAAACCGACCCTTTAATGGTATATCGTCTAAAAATCTATTCACTGTAACACCAAAAATCTGCTCGCACTCTCGAGTACTTAAATAAAAAAAACAACTTATTGTCTTAAATATTGTTTTAATTTAAAAACAAATAGAAAAATTATATATTTTTGAAAACAGAAAAAAAGCGATATTTTAAGGTCACAGCCAACTATGATTTCTATTTAAAAAAGTAACTTTAGCACATATCTTAAAAACTAAAAAAAAATTGACTACACTGTTCGATTCTACATAAAAATCCGTAATAGAACCAATTTTTAAATTTTTAAATTGATTAAAAAATAAAAAAGTTACCGAATTTTTAAGAAACGTACAAAAAATCAAAAAAGCTTTGTATCTCATAAACAAAAGGTCATAAGACAAAACTGATTAGACCATTAAATTTGTTTCAAAAAAGTAGCACGAGAATGTATTATTCGTTTCTTTGTGTGATAATCGGATATATGAAAAACCTGCCAAAACCATCGAAAATGAACCACCCTGTGCAGCTGGTAACCAGTGTTTAGTCTAGTAAAACGTATTTAGACCGTTTTGCTTATTTTTTTAGAAAAAAAATTGTGGTGTGTTTTAACCATAAGTCTTTTCTATAGTGGCATCCGGGAAAAATAAATGAATAATAAAAAATAAAGTAGAGAATCATTGTTACAAGAACACAAAAATTTTAAATTCAGCATATTATCGATAAACGGCATAATTAGAAAAATCATGAAAATTCATTGTAGTGTATCACTATTTACAAATATAACCAAGGACTGGCTCGTGTTACAACACTTATGAATCCTAAATGACATGTAATTGTATAATATTGTACAAAAAACATCTTTAAATAAATATGTTTTGTAGTTTCACTTTATCAAATATCTGCAGTGTTTCTAACCATCAATTTTGATTAATCTAAGTGTTGAAGTTGTAATATTGCTCCTACTTAATTGAGTTATTTTACGTCACCTCTGTTCTGGAAAGTTTGTGTCATTGCAATTAAAACAGTTTAATACTTTTCTTTTAATTAAAACTTTACAAAACGTCTATAAAATTATACCATTAAGTTCCAATTAAATATAAAATAAGTTAGTCATTGTTTAGGCGGTCAAAAATTTCACATTAATGTTGTTTTAGAAAATGTCTATAAATAAGAAAAAATTTAAATAATAGCCTGTTTTCTTAAATTTATGTTTGCAAATTATTTAAAAAATGTGAGTCAAAAGTTAATCGCTTCCCTTGAACCTACAGAAAGCTATCTCCGATTTATTTACGAATGATCCAATGCACCGATTATAAAAAAGGTCACACTCTATCAAGCCGAGACCTACAATAAGCACATTGCTTCACAATGATTAATTCATTTGATTTCTTTTAGATTAGTTTGGTCTTTATACGGGCTTGTATGAGTCAGAAGTTTTTGAAAACCCTCAATAATTCACAGATTGTTCCTTTAGGCAAGGCTAGCATTATAACAAACACGTCGTCAAATTAAGCGACCCACGAGGTGTCCCTCGCCTTGTATACTCCTTGTATGGAAATACCGGAGAGTATGACGTCTGTGACGTCACTCATATGCAGCGATTGAGTAATTAGGCAGTGATTTAAATGCCATTAAATGCACGTCGTTTGCCATATGTTTCATTTAATCATCTCACAGTCTGCGAACAGTGATAAATTATTACCGTCCTGACAGGTTACGCAGCTTTAGGAAATAGAACGAGTTAGAAATTAGGTTGATATTTAAGACTGTCTGACACGGTTAAATTATTTTCTAGTTCCAGTCAGGATTTAAATTTGAAACGGTTTGGTCCTTGTTTGGTAATCGAGGATTTAGCGACTGCAAGAAGTTCCGATTCTATTGATAAAAAAGTTGAATTGTGGTTGCAAAACCGCAACAAAATTAAAATTGTGACTAATTGTAAGATTATTTTTCGAAGTGGGTTCTTTTGTAGTTTTATATTTATTATTTTTTCAACGTTTTATCTATTATCATTAATAAATATTTTTACAGACATGCTTTGAATTTTAAATACCTCTGCTTAGGTTCTGCTAACAACTTATGAACTACAGGATGTTTATAAATGTCACATAAAACATAATAACACTAAACATGATATCCTGAACTATACAAGATTTTATTGAAAACATAACAAACCCAGAAAACCTTTTTTTAAATAATTGTCAACAACATTTTTTTAATCTGCAATTTATAATAAAAACAAATACATATATGTCGTCGTGTCAAAAAGCGCGTTTTGATGTTAACCAAATCAAAAGCTGTTTTGAACACAGTTTACAAAAATGCAAACATTTTTGTAATCAAAACTTTGATCATAAAGATATTGTAAATATAAATTTAGATTTAAAAAAAATATTTGGCACTTAAACTTAAGAGGAATCCGTACCTTTCCTGCCGACTCCACCTTACCAATAGGAAATAATGCTTTGCCAGGGTTTCGAAGTCCCCATAAAATAGGAGGAAGATTATTTTTTTTAATAAACTTTTGCAATTTCTTATAGAAAAAAAAACAGGCTATGCTTTTCTAGAATTATATATGTATATATTTTTTAAATTTTACTCTTAACTATTAAAGTACAAACTTTGTCATTTTTTAGTCTCTTTGACAGCAGTTTTAAGAAGTAATTAAAACAGAATAATTACAAAATCTCACTAGAGAAGCATAGCTTGACCCTATTTTTATAGGAAACTGCAAAAATATATTTTAAAAAATTAATATTACTTCTTATTTTATGGGAACTTTCGAAACCCTTGGCAAAGCATTATGTATTTTACCTGAAGGGCAACGGCAAGAGACGAGGTAGCTTGGACCTATTTAGTGAGCGTTGCTAATATGACAGTTTTGCCGTAAATTATTTGTCGAGTGGCACACTCGGATAAAAAGTAAATATTTGAAACTGCACTTTGTATTCGATTTCAAAGTGAAACCGCCATGGACCCGACCCGACTTGCGACAAATCCACGTTTGTTTATTATAGTTGAGAGGTAGCATAATTGGGAAGCACTGATACTGTGTTGCGGCATTTATATGTTTAATAAATGAACTTGAACTTCCTATAAATTTTGTGCTTACAAATTTATATACAACATCTAAAACAATTGTTTGTACCCGGACTATCAAAGAGTTTTTATTTGAATCCTCCGAACTACTATTTCCATTATTGAAATTTTTATCCATCTACAAAAATTTGTTGAATTGTTACAAAAATAAAAATGAAAAATAAAAAATTAAATATTTTATACCTCTATTGTTAATACGTTTTCTTCTAAACTAGTGTCATTTTTCGTAGAATCAACCTACAAAAATGCTTATAAAAAAACTGAACTTTACACAAATTTATATTATGCACTTCGACATTATCGATAAATTTTACCTTTTTTTTCGGAAATGTTTTTCGTTTCTTTCTAGGTACACTTAGTCTAAGTCGTTTCTTATTTCCTCTGCGGTAATCTTTGTTTTTATTACTACCGTTCATGCTGAATATAATGGAGACTAATTACTAACAAAATAACTCTAACCACTGACACTCTCGTAGCACACTAAACACCCACGGTAAAAAGAAAATTGTGCTCAACACCAAAGGCAATTTTTGACAAATGTCACATCTGGTGACCAGACATATGAATATTGTAAAATTGGGAGTGTTCTAAATGTCTAACACATTTCAGCCCGGGACTGACCAGGACATCCTAGAATGTAACTCTTCTGTCCAGACAAGAGAAAATAATTGTTAAGACACACGGAATAATTACAGATTAATATTTATTCTTACTAGTGTTAAAATTTGAATCACAGCAAAATGGACAATGAATTAAAAAACTAAGTATTCTAAATTGAAGACGTTTTTCAATTTTATATTTCTTTATCAAAGAAAACATCGACAATATAGCAATATTCTTCCCTTTAAAAAAATTCTACTATAATTAAGTTACCAACTGATAATAAAACATGTTTATTAAATTCTATTTGACAAAAAGGTATCTATCAATCTGTCGCCTAAGTGAAACCATAACCATTTGCTTTCAACGCCAACGTCGTAAAGGGATTAAATTAAACTCAAGAAATATATACTTTTAGTGTGGAGTGTACAATTTCTTCGAAATTCCGACTTTAAAGAATTTATCGTGTTAAACCGAAAGAGAGCAGCACTACACAACACGAGTTTATAGAATAAATTTTTTTATATTTTTCGTAATTTTGATATTAAATATTGGCTATGTTGTTGTTTATTTTTTAACAATACAGTGCATTTCAATAAAAATTGATTCCTATAGAAACATGCTTTCATCCTTTCTCTACCTAGAAAAAATTTTAGTGTTGCGTTATTGACTGAAACAACTATGTAATCAATTTTTTGCGAAAGGTCTAAATATGACGATTTCAAACGGCGACGTCCACACCCTTAAGACCTTATCAGTTCTTGTTGATCACGTTGTATATATATTTTATGATGTTACCTAATAGCTCGTATATAATAATATTTGTCAATGACATTAAATTCAATTTTTACATTGGTTTTTGATAATTCTGGGCATAAAAGCACATCGTCAGTTCAAAAAAACAGCCTCCTCTTAACAGTCTTAAAAAGAATACTTACCCGTCTCAAAAAATTTTGTTTTACACTAGGCGAACGGAATTCCAAAATTATTGATAACAAAATCTCTAATAGCATATTATGTACCAAAAAAGTAGGTTTTTTAATCCCGCCGGTGATTAATTCGTAATTTTTTCTACACCTGCTCTTCAAGAATTTGGAAGATTCAAACAAGAAACCTGATTTCAACAAGACGAAGCAACAGGTCCCACTTCGAATTGCTCTTCGTCCGGTCAGGCACTTTTTCCCGAAAAACGTAACTAATAATTATTCTTTATAACTATTTAGTGGGATAGAAACATCATTACAGCACTACCCGTGTGCAGATTTATGTGAACATTTATGAACACTCTGTATTACTATAAAATAATAAAGTAAATGCATCCATTTTGTAAAAAATATTCAAGAGCTCTTGTAAGATAATAAGAAGTCCGAAAAACGCTTAAACAAAGTCGATTTACGAAGATTATTTACGAAGAAGTCAAATACTCGTACCAAGATAATCTCAACAATGATACTTCCCTCCTTTAGCGAAGGTGTCAACCACCTTTAGAATTTTTAATTGTAACGTTGGTACAAAGCATAATTTTTCTTAAAAAAAATGTGGTAAAACTTCAAAATTGAAATTAAATGTACCGTTACGTAAAAACCCTGACCACATAATATACGTTTATACGTATAAGTATAAGCACTTAGCATAAGAAACTGCGATGGTGAGGTGATGGCGTAAAAAAATACACAGTTCGAATTTGCAACCAATGAAAATACCTCAGGGATAAACATTATCCATGTAAAGTGTTCTAAATTTTTGCCTTTGATATTATAAAATAATCAAAATAAAAATGTACAAAAATAAGCTAATTTTGTATGTAGTTTTAAGAATGCAACAAAAAACTGGAACGAGCCCATTATTAATTTTGTCTAAAAAACACATTTAATTAGTTTGAATTATTTGGCAGTTATTTAAGGTTCAGGCAGTAGGTAGTTTAACAATGGGCTCTATTTGCCTCAGAATCGAAGCCGTCTATCCTAAAGCTCATAAATTTTTGTCACCATAAATTACCTTGCGGTTAACTTCAGTTACGAGTATGAGTAGGATACCAATAAATAACGCTTCAATTTAGTTGCTTTTATAAATTTGTTAATTTTGCCGTTATTGTTAAAGAATTTTAATTTTTAATTTACAGAACTACTTCCTGACATATTATCTTAATATCTTTTTAAGATTATTGTAGCGCCTGATAAGTGAACAGTTAGTTAATAAATTTTATTTTTTTCCGTTTATTTTAAGGGTTCAAAATTCCACTATGCATATACGATGGGACACCCTGTACAGATAATTTTGTCGAATTACAACTGGAGAAACAGTGTGGTACCGGAATAAATACAACTGTTCAAAGCTCAAGAATAGACCAAATTTGTTCCGCAGTCATAGAAAACATCTTTAAAAGATGTTTAAAAGAAAATGTAAACTTAAAATTGAATTTACACGCTTCAACTTGGAATACGTTAGTTCAATTGAACTGTAATTTTATTACTTTGTTCCTGAAAAGACGTTTCGAAAAACTAATAACAATAAATTTACCGTGAAATTTACAGTCTGAATCCTTTAGAAATTTATACTATGTACAGCTTTTGAAAAATCAGCTTGTATTTGTAAAAAAAAAATAATTTTTATAGACATATTACGAGACAATAACATGTGGCTGTTATAAAGTCATCAACCTTTAAACTGTAAAATTTTAGGACATTCTTTTATGCATATTTATACTTACGAAAGAGGAAATAGCAGATATTATTTCGTAATATGTTTTAAGGTATCTTGAAGGACAATGATGCTTCTTTTATTTGCCAATTTTACGCTGTTATGTGTCAAAACAATATAAACTTGACTAAAAGCACAAGAAAAAAAATTGGTCAAAGCAATAAAATGCTGGTCCCAAACATCAATTTTTGATTACTTTTATTTTTACATCCGAATAAAATTTTCACTATAAGATGTTTTGGTTAAGACTCTTGAGTAATTATAAATCTTTTTGTAACAGATAGTCTACAGTTTATTATAATTAAAAAAAAATTAAATATAAAATTTTGTTTTAAACATTTGTCAATATAAACTTTCAAACTTCATCATTTTATAGCTCGTTTTTCTTTTTAATGCCCTTGTCTGTCTCTGTTCAACACATAATCTATATGACATAATGCTAATTTACAAATTTTTTTAATGCTTTATATGTACGCTCCTGAGGCTTAAGACGTTTTCCGCGTGTATGACATAGCAACATATACAACAATGTGTTGAAAAGAATCAGACAACGGCAAATAAATAAAAATGGAGTATAGTTATATTAATTAAAATCTCTAATATATCAAATGCCATCATTATAGTAACTGTCAAAATAAAAGTATATTTTTTTAAATATTTTTTTCATCTTCGTTGGACCTTAATTGATAACGTATTAACAAGTTGGTCCGCAAATTTCGAAACACCACTTTCTTGAAAAAATTTTCAACGTAAATTTTTTTAATAAAATAAAGTATTCTGTGCCCTTCTGTAAAATGTTGTTTTTGTATCTTGCCTTTTGCAATTTTAAAAAAACAAATTGAAATTTTTGGAATTGGATATAATTATTACAAGATGAACTTAATAATAATTATTTAATAACAATCACATCTACACTTCACTGCGCCTTAACAACTGAATAACGAGTAAAAAACCTGAAGATGTTTATTATATAAACGGAACGTTGCAACTCGTCTTTTTATTCAATTTTTTTTTTCAAAATAGAAAGAATCCTTCAGGCGATTTTAATTCCCTTTTTTTTCAATAGATTGCTTGTTATATTACCTTCCATTTAAGGTAAGACAAGACATCAACAAGACAAAATTTTTACAGTAAAAAATATTCTTAGCACGACAAAAAAGTAAACCAAAAACTCCCCTTAAAAAATTAGGAATAATCGCAAGATGTGATTGCCTCGACTGAGGTTACCTTTACTATTACAGGGACCTCTACGACTAAAAATAGAATAAAGAACAGAGCCTTGGAATGGGTAAAAATCTTCATTTTTATTAATCTTATCAATCTTTCTAGAATTACCAGCTGAGGTAAATGGAAAATGGGAAGTCCCGAAATATTAAATAAATTTATACTGAAGAGAAAAGAGCATAACAGGAGATACTATTACTGTGACAGAAATAATGATTTTGACAATACCGTGTTTAAAGTATCCCAAATAGGAAGAACGAAAGCAAATAGGTGTGTCATCACTCATCATGAAATAAAAAGTAGTGCTGTTCCGCTGCTGGAAGTCTGAGAAAAGGGTTGAGATGGCATTATAACTAGTATGTACCATGATCAATAAAATTATTTAATCAACAAAAATTAGAAAAAGTATACAAAGCTAAAGTAGTGCCTTGCAAGATAATAGTCACATCTTGGAAAGGACTTCGGAGAAATAGTTTTAGCCGATGAGATTATTTATACCCAAAATATCTAAAGGTGGGATGACTTTTTAAGACCTTTCAATAAACCAAAAAATAGCCATTGTTCAATTTATGGACAGGTAAACCACCGTAATAATCTCAATTTTTGACAGATAAATATCCAGCGGAGGAAACTGTCATAAATCAAGATCCATCTTTACGGAAATTTGCCTGTCCATAAATCGTACAATGGCTATTCTTTGGTTTATTAAAAAGTCAGGCCACTTTTAAATATTTTGAGTATAGACCGATATACCTGTTTGGTACTACTCGGATCGCACGACACCTTAGACCTAGGTGCCCATAATTGGTTTCCCCTCCTGCCTATCTCCACTGCATAATATAAATAAAAAATAGTCTTACTTTTTTAATACTTTATTATACTAGTTTAATTGTCATTGCTGCTTTCTTTTGTGTATTCTTTTTTTATATTCATTTGAGAGTACCGTTCTTTGTTCAAGAACATTTTGTTAGTTTCGTTTCCAAAATTCTTCTCGTACAGGATGATACAAAACTGGATGTCCATATAGGGTATCTCCAAAACTATAAAGTTTAGGAATATACGGTTTGTACATTTTCGAACTCGTTTTTTGAGAAAATACTTTCTCAAAAAACGAGTATAAACCACATCTTGCTATCGTTTATTGTTTTAAAAATATAAGCAAAAGTTGCCATTTTGCTAAAACCTAGAAAGATTTATATAGAGTGACATCAAAGTATGGAATAAAATTCATATTTTCTAAGTTAATGGTTTTTTTTTTAGAAAAACGCCAAGACAGGTCAATTTAATTTTTTTATTGCGCACGCTTTTCACTTGTTACCAAATTTTTTTGGCCAACTGGTTTTTTGCTGTGACGTAATCGATATTTTTTTAAGTAGCCTATTTTTGGTGTTGAATATTGAAACTACTTTTTTTTCTGCGTATAACATTTGTAGGGTCGAAAATAAAAACTTTAAGTAATACAATTGCCTCTATTTGGAAAAATTCAATAAAATATTTAAACTGGTTAAATTACTTAAAGTTTTTATTTTAGACCTTACAAATGGTATACTGTTATACGCAGAAAAAAAGTAACTTTTGATTTTCAACACCAAAAATAGGAGTTACTATTTAAAAAAAATATCGATTACGTCACAGCAAAAAACTGGTTAGCTAAAAAAATTTGGAAATATGTAAGTGAAAAACGTGCGCAATAAAAAAATAAAATCGACATCTCTTGGCGTTTTTATTTTAAAAAACCATTACATAGAAAATATGAATTTTATTCCATACTTTTATGTCACTCTGTATATTGATTAATATTAAAAATATTTATTTGAGACAAAAACATCATACATGCAATTTTTTTTACGTAGAATCTAATAAAGAAGTTAAAAAAATTTTAGGTAGCAGTTTAGCAATAACCTAAATTACCTAATTTACAATAACCTAAAGTTGCATTTTTTAAAAATAAGTCGTAGTTGGCTTTAACATTTTTAAAAACATTATTTTTTTTTATTTTAAAATATGCAGGGTGTTTTAAAGTAATGTTAAAGATTTTCACAGATAATAGTTATCATTGAAAGAAAGCTAAAAAACTATAATTGGCTTATACAAATGTTTATAGGTTTCGCATACACTCTATAAAACTTAAAAAAAAAATTGAATGAGAAACGATATATTATAGCAATTTTTTGGTATACAGTGTGATTACAATACCGGGTGAGTCTGCTAAAAGTGTTTCTTAACTTTTCTCAAAAACTAGTTAACACATCATCTTCAAAGTTTGGCATTAAAAACATTGTTGTTTGCACTACACAGGTGATTTTTTTCAGAATTTTTCTGATATTCCTTCTAAATCATATTAATTAATTTGTTCAAAAAAATCTAAATATTTACAATTTTTAACATTATTCTAAAAGAAAAGATGTCAAAGTATTATTTTGAGCAAAAAATATTTAAAAAAAAATGTAGATAACCCCAAAAAATAATAACATTTATTTGATTCGTAAGACGCGTTTTACGCGCAGCATTGCCAAGCTGAACTTATAACTCGACAATACCGTGCAATACCTACCCCTAGTGTCTTGTCCCACCAAAATCCCACCCACCCTCTTAGAAAAAGATGACGTACTTAAGTTTGAAATCTATCGCTTCAGTGGTGGCTCTTAACTGTTATAATAGGGGGACCGATAAGTCACAGATATTAACAAATACACCTGTGTAGTGCAAAAATCAAAGTTTTTAATGCCAAATTGAAGTTGATGTGATAACTAGTTTCTGAGAAAAGTTAAGAAACACTTTTAGCAGACTCACCCGGTATATGCAAAAAAATTTCTTCGTGATAGTTCCTAGTTTTCATGGTAAAATCAGATCATATACAGCAACAACTTTTACATCGTATATCCCCAAATCTATATGCTTAAAACAGTGTTGTCATACATCGAGAATTTTAAGAAAAATGTATTTTTTTTAATTCTACAGCGTATATCGCAAAAACTATAAACATTTATATGTATACGGTAAATTGAGTTTTTTGCATCCTTTCAAAGAGAGGTATAACCTGTTAAAATATTTAACATTACTTCAAAAACAGCCTGTACATATTTTTGTATATTTAATTGTTTCTCAATTTAAATTTAAAAAAAAGTTATTTGAAAACTTTATTATTTGGCTTTGAAAAAAGACATTTCTTTAGAAATGCTTTTATTTGAATGCAATGAAGAAAATCATAATTTAATTTTAGCATTATAAAAAATAAAACAAATAGTATGAATTAAGAATTATAAAAACTTATAGCTATAGCTTGCGTTGTCCCGCAGGGGCGGACTGGCAAAGTTTTTTAGGGGGTGCTAAATTAAAGAAAGGGTCCAATCTTTCCAATAATAATTAAAATAATGAGGCAATTTTTATAGCAGTTCGGTACTTTTGCCATACTTGTTAATCACATAAAGGTGTTGCCCGTGTTGCCTCTGTTTCGGTTGAAATTATAATAAAATAAAAGCGTCTATTAATTTACAACTTAAAATTGATCTGTGTTTTTTTTGATGTCGAAGCACTTGTTTTTTTATAAACGAAAACAAAGTTTTTGTTGTAAATGTTCAGCAGCTACTTATTTTACTTAATTTTAATTTTTCTCTGTCTTCGTTTTTTGGCCCTAGATTTAAATTTGGATTTGGATTTTTTCACTTCATGAGTACCTACCTATTATATGTACTTATATGACGAATTACCAAAAACTGCAAGAAAACACGATTTTTTGTAAGAGATCACCCTGATTTTTGTCAATACTATCTTGAGTTCTGAAAGATAGTATTGACAAAAATCTGGGTGATCTCTTACAATCCCTAATCAAAAATAAAATTAGGTTTTAAAAAAAATCGCTCAATTAAGCATATCAAATTACGACTACAATTTTATTATGACCAGAGAGCTAGGCTTGAATAAGATTTTTAATTCTTATAGGTGAAATATTTTATAGCTACCACGAAAATTTCATTGTGCAGCACGTATTACCAGTTGTATCAAGTTGCAAGGTTACAACTTTAATTGTGTCTATTTTAAAAACGAAACAAATAAAGAAAAAATAAAATTTGGTTTACATGAGGTTCGTAAGGGCCCAGGAACTCAAGGGGCCCGGGGTCCTACAGTCCGCCCCTGTTGTCCCGCTTCGCATAGTCTTTTTTTTTCTAGAATGTTTGTTTGGGCAACCCCTCAATATTAACCTCGGATAAATTAATAAGTATATTGCCCGCCTATAACAAGAATGTTCATCTAGCAGAGGTGTTCGTAACAGGAGATTTCACTGTATTTCAAAATTTTTAAAAGTACAAGAGAATTGTACGTTAAATATTTACTTTAGCCATTCTTCGACACATTTTATTGTAAAGTGTTTATCTTCAATTAAATTAAAATATTTATTTTTTTAACTGTCTGATAAAGGTAATAATAAACCGTAACACAATAAACACTTCTCCTACACTTTTTATCAAGAAAATTTAACAGTTTCAAGCCGGAATAGACGCATAATTGCTTTGAAATTATTATCAAGGTAATTATTACAAATTTTAACTAATCTACTGCAATACCTATTATAAATCTTATGAAGTAATTTTCTATAAATAGACATAGTTAGGAAGCTATTGATACTAATGAGAAGAAGGTTATTTATCAGCTATTATGCAAAATAATAAAAGATATGAAAATGTTCGCATTTTATTAACACGAAACACAGGAAAAATCGATTATTTCTCACATTCTAAAAAGGTGAATGTCTTCCACCTCTTTTGAATAAATCAATAGACATTTTTATACCGCTTGACTGGTTCCAAATCTGGAAATTAATTAGTTTTGTTTAAAGCTGTTATTATGTGCTTCAAACCGTAACAAATTAATAGAAAAATTACAAAAATATTCAAATAATCAAAACTTAAATATACCTCAATTTTAAGAAAACTAATTCAAAATCAGTTTTAAGCACCAATTTTCTTAACAAAAAAAAATTGAAATTGAGGTCCAAATGCCGGTAATTTACAGCCGAAAACGCAGATATTTTTCCATGAAATAAATTAAATTATGTATGAAAAGTCTAGTTTAATTCATGAAATGAATTATAATAAATTGGTAAAAGATATGTTCATACTTACATCAGTGGAAAATAATTCTCGGGGTGTCCTAGTACATATCATTTTTGTGGTTATTTGATGCTTTTTACAGTTACAATGTTATGATTAGCCGAACTCCAGGAAAAAATAGCAAATACACACAACTATCACATTGTAAGTTGCAACAAATATTACATTTTATAGTGTAAAAGCAAAATAAAAAAGTTTTTAGGTTAAGTAAACTAAAATGAGAAAACAACCTACCACATAACATTCACCTACACAACTGAATTTAATCAATATTTTCTTCTTCTGGTGTAGTTTAAATTTTATGCAACCAATCTTCAACCCAGCGCTGCCAACCTAAACAGGTGGGCGCCCAGTTTTAAATATTCACCTACTAGTACGGTTTTTGAGGAGTTTAAGGAATAATAAGAAAAATGTTTGGTTCCACATACATATCAACTTTATTAAGACAGCAACATACGGAATGAATGACAAAGAAAAAATTACAGGTCACTCATAAAAGCTAATTGAATTATCTAATCATTCAAACTAAATAAAAACGTTTATTTATTTTACACGTCACTCCGACTTATCGCTCGAGTTTTGCCTCTTCATTGACTTGAGAGCCTTCTCTCTCAATTTCTTCTCATCATCGTTAACCACTTCAACATCACTATTATCAGAATCTTCACTTTCTACTTTTTTCTTCTTATGTTTCTTGTGCTTTTTTGAATGCTTCTTCTTCTTTTTATGTCTCTTATCCTTCTTGCGTTTTTTCGCTTCAATTTCTTCCTCAGATTCACTTGCCGATTTCGTAACTTTCTTTTTACGTCTCTTTTTTTTCATTTCTTCCTCACTATCAGAGGAACTGTCCCTTCTATGTTTCTTTGCTTTATCTTTATCTACTTCAGAATCATCCGAACTGTCAACTTTCTTTTTACTTTTGCTTTTTGGAGGATCGCTATCACTTGAATCGTCCTTTTTCGATTTTCTACCTTTTTCAGAACTCTCAGAGCGTGTTCGTTTCTTTTTACTTTTCTTATCATCCTCAGAGTCAGAGCTTTGGTGACGTTTTTTCTGAGTTTTTTCTTCACTGCTATCACGTCTGCTTCGCTTAACTTCCTTACCTTTCTTACTCTTAACTTCCACTTCAGGACTGCTTTCTTTATCCTTCTTCTTAGAAGGGTATTCTACTTCACTGTCACTGGAACTTGAATCACGCTTCTTTGTCTTCTTCTTTGACTTAACCTTCTTTCTTTCCCTTTCTCTCTCTTTCTGTCCATCACTATCCGAATCACTTGAATTTGAATCAGTCTCACTCTTTGAAGGTTTTTTTGTGACCTTCTTAGTTTTCAATTCAGCCTTTTCTTTCAGTTTTTTCTTATCGTCCTTTGTTGGAGCAGGAACTGTCTTAGTTTTAGGCGGAAATTCGTTTGCTTTTATAAACGGCGATGGTGTCCTTGATAAACTTCGCGAATATCTTGGTGGACCATGAGGAGGAATCAAATTATTATCCTCAGGACTGACACTTCTAGATTTTGATTTCTTCCTATCTTTTGACTTGAATTCACTTTCAGTCTGACTATCAGAAGTGCTAACTTTACGTTTTTCTTCCAATTTCTTCTCCTTGTGAAGATCTTCACGTTTTGAATCCTCAACTCTGCGAAGCGACGACTCCTCTTTTCTTTCGTCCGGTCTTCTTACAGCAGGTCGAGAACCACGTGATTCATCCCTTTGGTCGCGACGATCATTTCGAGCTGCAGGACTAGGACTAGGCTTGCGGAGTCGTTCTCTTGATTTACCACGGATGGGAGATTTTCTTCTCAAACTGCCTCGATCACGTGATGATCTTCTTCTGGATCTTGATCGTTTGTCCCTAGATCTGGAACGTCTCCTATCGCGGGAAAGTCGCCGATTGTTTCGATCACGGCTCCTGCTGCGTCTGAGTCTCCTATTTAAAAAACAGTGTTAAACAATAAAAATACATTTTTTTTTAAATTAACAAAACAAAAAGATGTAACAAAATCAACTAACCTATCTCTACTAGTTCTTCTTCTGCTGGGACTACGCCTCCTCCTGCTAGGGCTTCGTCGGCTTCTACTGCGACGTCCTCTTCTATTCCTGCTTAAGCTCCTCCTTCTGCTGTAGCTGCGTCTCCTGCGAGGACTTTGTCTCCTTGGAGTGCTCCTTCTTGAACGTGAGATGCTCCTCCTTCGTCTACTTAGACTCCTCTTGCTTCGAGATGGACTACGTCTGGAAGCAAAAATCTATCTGTAATTTGAAGTAAAAATTAATAACATACAAATAGCAATACGCAATAAAAATAGAAATTGCATTAATGCGTAAATAGTAACAAACTAAGTTTTTGATAGCACTTGAAAGAAAAACTACGTCTGCATTAAAAGATATGAGATTTTTGTTTATAATATAACAAAAAAACAATAAAAGAATTACATAAAAAAGAAAGAAAGTATGTATCTATGGGTTATAACAGTTGCTCATTAAATACACAACCTCTAGAGTGCTATAAATTTGCAGAACAATTGTTTTGGATATCTTTGATTTTGTCCAAATATCTGTTAAGATAAAAGATCAATTTTAATGTTAAAACATATTATCATTTATTACAAAAAAAAAAATCAAAGTAGTTTAAAGTTTAAAATCAAGTAGTAATTTCCTGAGTTTGATGTTGAATTTCTTCGGTCATTCAAAAACTCTCCCAACAATCTAAAATTTCAAGTGTGCAATGAACAAATATCCCCTTGCTTTTTGTCAACGCAAAGCTGCACGACAAATCATGTTAAAATTGTGTATTCAGAAACTAATAATCTTGAAAAATAGATAATACAATAAGTTCAACCGACAGACAAATATTGTTTTGTATGGTTAAACTAAAAACACAAAAGGATTATTATCAATCGAAAAAGTAAAAAGCCATCATCTAGTTAGTCGTAATTAAAAAAAAATTGATTTGAAAACGGAAATAGAAAAAAAAAAAACTTTTGTAATTTCTAGAACTCTTAAAAAACTGTATTTAAAATTTTTCCCGCAAAGAGGAAAGCAGGTAGTGCACCTGAAACTCTACTACCCATGCTCAGTACGATTCTGAACTAATTTGCTATTGTAACAAGCCTTAAAGTTCTTGCACTTTTTTAAGAAATATTGACTTTAATAGTGTGTTGATTATTTATTTAATTAAGCGGTGTCTTTGAAAAATAAATTGACTTTAAAAAATTAAATAAAGTAAAATGCAAACAGTTTTCTGTGAAGCATAAACCATTAATACCCGCTTGTATAAACGTTCATCAAAATTGATAGACCATTAATATGTCATTAAGGCATTATTAACTAATCAAAGCACCATATTTTGAATTAATCAAAGTTTAATGCAACTGGGCATTACTGTTGAGTCTTACTTCCTCAATGTAATTCAAAATAAGGAAGAAGGCAATCGACAAAATGTAAAAAGTCTAAGGCTGTTTCAAATCCAATATGACTATAAAAGGTAACAAAAGACGGTCTACAAAACAGCCATCTTGTGTAACAACAATTTACAACTTGTTTTGCTTGTAATAAATGTTGTTTTAGTGAATTTTAGGATATAATATAGAGTCCAAAGTAGGCACATAGCTGGAACCGGTAACTACAAAAATGACCAAACTAAAGAGAGTGTATTATTAATTCAACATGAAAATTCTTAATAAACTCTGATAGTGAGGTACAAAAAATACAGTAAATGTTTTTGGGTTATAAATTTCAATAAACAATGCCTTAATAATTTTTACTAAATATACAGCGTATACACTGTAAAACTGACACCCCCTGTAACTTCATTAATTTTAAAGTTTTTTGGATTCTGTATAAAACTTTTGATACGTTTTTTACTATAGTTTTTTTTAAATATGATGTTCGATTTCTGATATCTCGGTTAGCAAACTACAGAAAAAAAATTTTTGAAAAGAAAATTTATATATTTAGTTTTTTTAATTCTACGAAATTTTAATCAAAACGTTAAATTTAAGAAAATAATTTTTTTTATTTAATTCAGAGTTAATATTTGCAGAACGGTTTTAATTACAAAAAAAAAGTTATCAAGGAAGCTAAACCAATATCTATGTGACAGTTTGATCAGTTTAATTGACCTTTGAATTGATATTTGAATTAAAAACAGTAATTTGAAATTTTTTAAATAAGTCTTCAACAGTGCAACACACCAACATTGTAGGCAAGTTAATTGTTAAAATCTTAACAATTGCTGTTCTTATAACGAAATTGTGTAAAAAAAAACAGTTTCAAACAAAAAATAATAAAAAAAAAGTGCCAAAACATTACCTACTGACACAACACTGTAAAAAATGACTACATACCACGTGAACAAATCGACACTTTTATTTGAATCCTTTTTTACCCGAAAAAAGCGCATAGAATAGAAATTAAAATCCCACCTTCTTGACAAACTCCTCTTTCGGCTGGTAGACCTCTTCCTGGAACTGCTCCTTTTTCTAGACAAGCTCCTCTTGCGTCTCGGACTCCTATCCCGGCTGTTTTTCCTGGCACGTCTTGGCGATTTTGAAAGCGACTTCTTCCTCTTGCCCTTGTCCTGGTCCGGTTCGCTGTCAGAGCTGTCCTTGTTGGATCTGTAGTGCCGTTTTTTCTGAACGCTGTTTTCCTTCTTTCTGATCTCAAAGTTGTCCTTAGAGCCGTCCGAACTGGAGCGTGAACGTCGCTTCTCCTTGATGTCCTTGGAGATGGAACGTGATTTCCTGTCCTTTGATGCTCGGGGACTAGATGAACGGGATCTTGAGTGCGATTTGCTGGGGGATTTCGAGCGCGAGACGGACTTGGAACGGGAACGAGAAACTGATTTGGAACGGGACCTGGAGCTGTGCTGATGCTGCTTGGCGTTGCCACCGGCCATAGACATCAGCTTGGCTTGAAGCTTTGAAACTGGTTGAGAACTTTCTCTATGACAGGTAAAGAGAGTGTTAAACCTAATCCAAACTTTATCTAACAAATCTTAAAAAAATGTATAAATTAAATAAGAAAAATGTAAAGTGTTTAATAGAATGTGAGAAAAAAAAATTTAATAGATGAACATTTAAATTTTCAAGTCATCTCTACAATTTTACGTTAGCTTAAATACAGCTAACTTGAATTAGAATGATAAGTTTGACGTTAAATCCTAAATAATCCAAACATTGAATTTAGGGTGAAACAGTAGATTTATTTTGCACAAGTTAGAAAATAAATAAAAACTGACAGTACCTAAAGTTGAGATCTGTGCTTGTGAATGCCATTAAAAAAGTTTCAAAGTTAGATACAGGCTTATTCACGAATGATGACGAAAGAGTTATGCTACCAATCCTATATTTTCGCATAAGCATTTGATAAAATTTAATTTAAAAAATGTTTTTGCATCATTTTGATCATGATTACTGTAAATCATTTTATGTTAATTTGACTGTCTTTGAGCATATTAAATTAAAATGTTCACTGATAACAATAAGACTGACATGATCCTGACATATGGGAAAGGTAGAAAAAACGCTTCAGCTGCACTAACAATAAGACTTTATGCAGAAAGATATCCCCATCAAATGGTTACAACTGACAAAATTTTTCGAAGACTTTAAGCAAAATTGCGTCAAGACTGACCTCCCTTAAAAAAGCTACAAAACAAAACTGCAACAGGAGAAAATAATAAGATTGCTGTAATTCAAGCGATTACAGAAAATCCACATATTGGCCAAAATGCTGTGGCACAAAATTTAGGAATTAGCTAAGTTCTGTTTCTAGAATAATACGCGCTAATAAATTCCATCTCTACCATGTTATACTGTTACAAGAACTAAAAATAACGGATTATTAAGTAGATATTCAATTTGACAAGTTATGAAAAAACTGACAGAAAGCGATAATCTTTGTGAACTTTGATTCAATATCTCCACTGAAATAAAAAGTTTATCAAGAAAATTGCTTAATATGTAAATTTGGTTGCATATAGATTCACTGACAGCATTTTTTAATACTCAAACTATGTTTTCTTTTTGCATTATTTGTTTCAATTTTTCATTACATTGTTTTACTTATGTTTTATTTATTTATTATAAAACAACTGACTTGCAAAAGACAAAAATATTGCTAAATATTTAAAAATTTCAATTTTGTTATATATTATAAATATTTCTAGTAAAAAAACAGATTTTACCTGGTTAAACACTCAGTTTCCTTATCCAACTACCCTTTTTTATAAACACAAAAACATATTTAGTTCTTTGAGCCACAAAGTGATAAAATTTTATCTAAAAAATACAAAAAAATGCGCGTTTAAGTGACATAATTTTAAAAATAGCAAACTCTTCGAGTTTTATAAGAACGTGTTTCACATTTGTGCAACATAAATTCTTTATTTTAATACAGCAATAAAATTTTAATAAACAAATATGTATTGAAAAATCCAGCATTTCATTTTGTGTAACCTATAAAAAGTACTTCCAAATATAAAATGTTAGCATTTTATCAGGCAGTTAAGTTGCTATTCTTTAAAGTTTAACACATATACAGTAGTGGCCAAAAGTAGATAGACACGAATAGACAGGTCATAAAAATAACAAAAATCACCCTATACTATTTTTTAAATGAATTAATCCGGAACTAGTTATGCAAATGTGAAAATATAATCTTTTGTCTTCATTCACCAATAAGAATAATAATAATTAAAGGAGTATTACAGTCCAATCATTTTTATAAAATGGCAAGTATCATCAATTTTTGCTTGGACAAAAGTAGATAGACGGTTTGCTTTTTAAATATTTATCTTATCGCTTTTTTTTCAGTTCTGGCTAAAAACCATCAGTTATGTTTAATTTTACGAAATTACTCAATCATGCCGCGGGAAAAGCCTATTCCTGTTGACTTGAAGACCCACATAATTGAGCTTACCGCGAAGGATTTCGGCAAACCGAAATTGACAAACGTTTTGAATTAAAACGTTCGTATGAATCTCATAGATCTCATTGAAAATCTATGAGAATTAATTGATCGAAAAGCCTGAGATAGAACTTACTCAAATAAAAACGATTTATTTATCAATCTCGAGCGAGCTTGGAGAGAATTCGATATGTCTATAATCAACAAGATTTTGGAGTCAGTGCCACAAAGAATGCAAGCAATGATCGATAACAATGGTTACTTTACAAAATATTAATAATTTCTTTGGTGTTTTACGTCCATTTTGATATATTTGAGAAAAAATAACAGGAAAGTGGACTGGGCAGATAAAGACTCATTTTATATAGCCGACGTTTCGAACTTTTATTCTTCCGGCGACCACTGACGAAGACAGGTTGGTACCATGCTCAACAAATTCGACAATACCTACAAGCCTTGAAAAAAAATTAAATAAAAGTTCGAAACGTCGGCTATATAAAAATAAGTCTTTATCTGCCCAGTCCACTTTCCTGTTAATTTTTTCTCAAATATTAATAATGTTTTTTGAAAATTTATCTATTTTTTTCAAAATAATAGAGCTTTCATTTTATTTTTCAGTTTTGTCTATCTACTTATGGCCAATGAAAAATAGTTTCTTTATAAATTTTAGTATATGATTGCGAATTGAAACCAATGTTTTGACAAATTGTAGCGGATAGCAAATTATTTCTTTGCATGTTAATCATAACTATATCTTTGTCCATCTACTTTTAGCCACTATGTATGTATATTTTTTTAAAGTTTTTTTTACTTACCACATTAATAAAAACTTATATTTTACTAATGTAGAATTTATGGATTAGATTTTTATCACAATAATACTCGTAAAAATGTGGGTGATAGCACAGTAGTCATTTAGCCTTTCGTTACCCACAGAAAAATCACTTTTAAATTTTAATGATAATACCCAATAAAATATCCCATTTTTTTAAAAAATCAGATGTGGCAAACTCATTCTGTACTTATAAAAAACAAAAGTCACTACATAATTTTCAATTATTATTAAAACATCTTGTCAAAGATTAATTCATTATTAAAATATGATCAACACGTGTAGAAAGAAACACCTGAATTCAAAAAACTATATTATTCATTTTTTCCATAATTAAAACTCGGAATTAAATATTCATCAGAGTTTTTCAGATTTTTTGACACTTTTATAACGATTTTCGTAACAAAATTGTGACCATGTATAAAAATTTACTTAATTAAATAAAACTTTTATTAGAGAACTCAATTTCGCAAATGTGCATAAGACCGCTGCTCACAAGGAAATAATACATTGTCAACATGACATAAGATAAATCAAAATATAAAAAAAAGATTTTCCTCTTTGATAGAAACTCTCGTTTGGGATTACAATAATTATAAAAATACCAATTAGTATTTTTTGTGTAATTTACTTTGAACATAACATTAACACTGAAATGCTCTCAATTCATAAATTTGAAATTTTAATTGATGACTAAACGCTTTTTTCCCTGCAGAAACCACGTATAAAAAATTCTGTAAAATTTGATGAGTCAATAAATGGTAATATTTTTTATATTGAGAGTTTAATCACTTCATTTTAACTCCTGAAGACACCGTAACATTCATCAATCACTTCCAAAAATTACTCCAGGATAAACATAAGAATCTATTAAAAAACTTACGAATTATGTTTAGAATTGGCAGTACTACTATCCAGTTTGGCAGAATCCTCTCTGCCGTTATTTTCCCGTTCGTTAGGGCTGGCGTTCCCGTTGTTTCTTGAATCATCAATTTTCCTGGACCTGGAACGGCTTCTTGACTTCCTATCCTTGCCTCTGTCGTTATTCCTACTGGATCTCTCAGCTGACCGTCTCCTGGGGCGTGATCTTGACCTTGATCTTCTCCTAGACCTAGATCTGTCCCTATCCCTGTATTTCTTCTCCTTGTCCGATTTCTCACGTTCGCGTTCCTTCTCCCTTTCTCTATCCCGATTTTCACGATCTTTCTCCTCTTTCTCCTGTAGAAAATTACAAAAAAAAACATTACTTCTGGTTATGTGAGAGGAGCTTCCTCAACCTTCTTTTTTATTATTTCTTCACGTTTCAAGTCCAGCAGCGAATCTGGTATTCCTGAGGGATTCTCTTGTGCTGATATGAGCAGTGCCCATAATTCTGCCATGAACTCCCGCGCGTTTTTACCATGTAAGAATCCGGTAAGATTGATTTGAATTTTCTTTGGATCAGGAAACTATAATCATGTTTTTAAGACAAAGTTTATGTAATAATTGAAATTACCTTCTCATCTAGTTGATTATAAACAAAATCAACAACAACGTCGTCATCAATTTTTAAAATTTCCGTGAGCTTGTCTTGAATCCATGGTTTTATGACATCAAGTTTAATTTTGGACATATCAACCTGGAAATAAGCAATTTTATGATGGTGGCTAAGCCAAATTTAACTTAAATTACCCTCTGACTCAAACAATCACTAAATTTCATTTGCTTCAAAAGCTTTTTTTCTTTATCGGCGAAGCGATTGTCTTGTTCAGTGGTTGTGCCCTGAAACAGCATTTTTTGTTTACAACAATTCTCCCTTATAAATATTTGACAGTTCTATTAATAAATACCAAGGGGGAACATAATCCATTCCTGAAAAACTTACCGTATACATCATCATAGAGCCTAAAAATGTTCCCTTTTTTGCAAACTAATAAAAACCACTTAAGACTATAAAATAAGAGACAACTTAAACTAGTCGTAGAGACGCCGGTATCTTATTTCACTATTTACACATAATTGTTTTATTCACATGATTTATAAGAACTTTCAAGTACACCGAGCAATACTAATTTCTCATTAAGGTGATTCACAATAAAAAATCATCGTTTCAAGCAAACCTTCGTTTATGGATTCTAAAATTCCATGTTGCTTCTTTTGACAAAATGGCGTGGCGTCATGGCGTCAAATTTGTTGATAATTACAAATTCTACTCTACCGACTTCAATAGCGACATCTAGCTCATTAAAAAAAGCACGTTATTCGCAAAAACTCACAAATGGTGCGCCACCTATCGCTTACATTAGATAACACAAAATAAAAAAATTAAAATTTTAAATATTTAAAAAATAAAAAATAAATTAAATAGTAAATAAAAAGACGTATTATAACTATTACAAGTACTTTTTTGTCTTACTGAAACCATCCAAGTCTGGTTGGCCTTTTAATATATACAACCAACAGTACAGCGACATTATTTTAATATTTTATACAGATACTAATATACTAGATACTTATGCACATACAAATAAAATAAGGTTGTGCTATATTTTTTTGCACTTTTTATTTGGTAATTGCTTTAGGTCAAATGTCATGTGTATAACTGTTACCTATTTAGCCTCTTAATTTTTCAGCGTTTTTGTGAACAATAACTATACTAATTATTATTTTAACAGGTAAATATTAAATGGACAATGCTCACTATTACTGTCTATTTATTTATAATCGCAAATTGTTTATTTATCTCGGGTCAGAGTGTTGTAATTTGTTGTTTTACTTCAACAGCTTTCTTCTTAGTTAGCCAACCCCAGAATGGGTTATTTATCATGATGGACTTTATGAAAACAGAGTAATTAACATCATTGTTTATTTAGATATTCCAGGAAGCAAATAATTGTTTTTATTTTAGTTAAATTAAGAATTTTGGAGTCAAAAATTAAAGATTTTAGAAGATTGCGGTTCAACGGAAGCAGGGGCGTTGAATTAACCCATTAAGGGATTAGCGACGGATAGGGGACAGCTCGCTACAAATTTTTTTGGGTCAAAAATCATCAAGTTTATAATCTAAGAAAAGCCATGACAACAATATCTTCCTTGGTCCGAAATCGCTAAAAATCAACCAAAAATTCCAAGAAACTGTGGAAACGCACAAGCAACCCCTGTAAGCTTGTGAGAGACACCTTGAATGTCACTAAAAATTTTGATATAAAGGGAACCCCCAGAAAAACTTTCGTCAGAAAGTGCTTTGCCATTCTCCAAGCTAGTCTGATAGTAAACTTATTTTTTTTTAAATAGCAGACTCCTTGTCTTTGACTGGTTGATCGCTGGCCAAGAAACTGTCGTCTAGCAAATTCAGTTGAAGTGTAGATTTCTAGTCTTCGACGGGTTGATGGCACCTAAGACGAATTATTTTTTGAACTCATCCTACGTTCGTGTTCAAAGCGCAAATTTCTAGTCTCCGACGGGTTGATCGCGCCGAGAGCTACCAAACTAGCAATTCACCTAAAGTGCAGATTGCTAGTCTTCAACGAATTGATCGCAGCTAAGACAAATTTTGAATTAGCAATTTTACACCTACCTGCAGATTCCTAGTCTCCGACGGGTTGATCGCAAATTGGCGTAAATTGCCTAACAAGTTAGTTTTCGTTTTATTAAATTTTCTTTAAAATCAGCTATCTACGATGTCATAGGAACTAGAAGACCACTTTTTTGCGGTCCGCGCGCAGCCACCATCTCTCGTAGTAACCAGATTTTCGCAGGTTGGTATCAGAAAGTAAAGACTTAAATTATCTTATTAAATTATTAAATTGTCTATATTACCGTGACAAATATGGTATAGTTGAGCAACAATAATGTAAATTTTGAATTAAGTAATAGATTTTATAACAATGCTGTTGATTGCTCTACAACAAACTATTTATACCATGAAAACGAGAATTTGCTGAATAAGAGCAAGCTCTGTCATATTTTTATTAGTTTTGCTTAATCAGTCAACAGAAGCCTAATCAACTATTTAACTCTACTTAATTCACCACACATACTCATACTAGTTCTCACCGGCGTTATGCTTTTACCTCCTATGGTAATCTCTACACTTACCGCTCTTTTAAACATTTGCTTAGAAGAGACGAAGACTAAATCAGTAAAAAACAACTTAAGTACTTTATTTCATTACAATATCAATACTATCAACATCTGTCCTAAGCAGCTTTGTTACAAGATTTACAACTTAAGACAGAATTCAGTAGATATTATCGTTGCTCGTGTTTAATTGACTGTGCAAAAGTTGACCTGACCTGACCTAACCTTATATAGATGGTTCCAAGCAAAATATTAAGAACTATTGGACCCTGCTTTTCAAAAATGTTGTTCGAATACTGTTTGAGATACTCGATCAGAAAGACGAAACACGTTGATTGGTAAAGAAGAAAAAAATAAAAAATATAGAAAAACCAAAAAAATAATTTGGAAAATATTCTTTGTACAAAAAAGTAAAAAATATTTCTAGATTAAGTTAAAAAGCATCGACGTCGGTTGGAAGAAAAAGAAAAACTCTAATTTCTAGAAGAACAAAAAACAAGATTTCGAAGACACAAAAAATTATTCTAAAACTTGAAAAAAAACTGCAAGAAAAAAAAGCAAAAGTTAATTTTGGATAAACAAAAAAGATTTCAAAAATTTCAGAAACAACGATTTGTAGAAAAGAAAAGCATAACAAAAATTTAGAAAAACTTGAAAGCAATCGGCTCAACTAAAAAAAGCAAGAAAAAGTCTAAAAAAAAACTTTTAAAAAGTCTAGAAAAAGTTGAAAATAGTCTAGAAATAAAAAAGGAGTAATGAAAAATTCTAGAAAAACAAAAAATTATATCTAGAAACACTGGTAAAACGACAACTAAAAACAAGTAAAAAAAACTTTAGAAGTACAAAAAACGTTTCTGCAAGAGTTTGAAATGCGACTAGATAAAAAAGAAGGATTCTAGTAGAACAAAAAAGTTTCTATAATAAATAGGACGACGATTAGCCGAGAAAATCAAGAAACGAGAAGAAAATTTAGAAAAACACGAAACGAGTTTATAAAACATTAATTAGAAATGAAAAAAAAACAAAAATACTACAAAAATGACGAGTGAATAAAACGAACTAGCAAAAAAGAATTCTAGAAAAATAAAAAACAATATTGTAAAAGTTTAAAAAAGACAATTGGAAAAAAGATCAACAAACTACATCTAATAATAAACAAAAACTAAGGAAGTAAGACTTTGAAAAATAAAGAAGATCTGAAGAAAAATATAAAAAGAACACTGAAATTATAACACTCAATCAGCGTTACAATAAGTATCTAGAATCTCGACATTGAACGGCCAAACTTCGTAGTCAATATATAAGAGATACTTTAAAGCAGCAGCATAAATAAACAGATAAAATAATAAGAGAATGTGGAACCGAAATTAAGAAACTGATTAATTTGTCCTACCCGACAGTATCCGTGAAACTCGTGAAAGTTCCTACTGAAAGCGGGTGCTTTTATTCAATAGCTGCTGCAGTCTTAAAATCTTAAACGTTCTTAAGATTAGAAAAGCACAAAATTTTCCGATGTACTTACACGTCTTAGAATACGAGATATCTGTTAACCTGTTCAGACAAACAAATGCACCTGTCCAATTGTGCATTCGCTTACCTCTTGGAACAGCTTAGAACGATATTGAAAAAAATGTAAGAGATACTAACTCACACTGCAGGAAGACGCAGTTGTTTTAACTGTGGTAGGACATTTAAAAATTATGGAATGAATTCCACAATTCCAGAAACGACGTCATTCTATTCCCGAGGTTGCTAGAAAGTGATGACTTATTCGTGCCACGTGTAGGTTTGGCAATAGTCGCGTGCCACACTTTGCGAGTGATAGGTCATAGGTAGTACAGCCAGGGTCAAAGCAAATGCACAGGTCAGGTAGTCAGGCCGCTAATACGCTCCCATTCTAATACTTGTGTTTAGACCCAGGCCGATAACCCAACACGGTTTCGACTCAATTCATTGAAAAGTTGTATTTGTGAAAATATAAAATAAATTAAATTTTAATTTAGACTAATTCAATTTAGAGGAGAATGCTTAAAAATTGTCTTGAACATCAATTGAAATTTGATTATGTTTTAATTTTTATTTTTAGTCATTTAAATTATTATAAAAGTCGGGTGATAAATTAAAAAAATATTGTTATAAGTAAATTATAAATATTTACTTTACTTTTAAAACACAAATTTTATAATTAAATTGCAAAAATATTAAGTGAATCACAAAAAAACTGTTTAAAAATTACTAGTAAATCTTTTAAAATAATATAATCATTATTGATTTTTACAAACAAATAAATTTATTAAAAACTCTTATTAAAAAAAAAAAAATTGTAAAATAGAGTGGTATTAATTGTTAAAAATAAAACATTTGATAAAATATATAAAAATATTATCACTTTGTTCTAAATTCATTGTTTTTATAAAACCCTGCTTTCACTGTAACAAGTTAATAACGGTAAGTTTACATTAAACTGTTTATAACATATTGCAATATTTAAAACAGGCCAACACTGTGCAAATATATATTTATAAAATCAAACTAATGAACACTTAAAATAAAAATTAAACCTATAAATTAAGAAATCAAACTTTCAGAGACTATGATCGGTTGGGTGTCTGTCAGGTAGTAAAGGGATTATTACCTTTCCATGTATTAACATCTTATCGTTTACGTTTCTGGCTCAAACACTTTCATTACAATAACCTCTTGCAGTAATATTTCTTTTTTGCAAAATTTTATATTTCAATAACATAATGCTTAAAAATTCTCTTGAGCATCAATTGGAATTTAATTATGTTTTAATTTTTATTTTTAGTCAATTTTATTATAAAAATCGGGTGATAAATTAAAAAATATTTGTGACTACATAAATGTGTTTAAATAGAGTGTGCACATTACATATTAATGTGTGTATTAATATATAATGTGTTATTATTAAAGTTATATTTTTTAACCACTAATAACTGTTTTAGCTCTTAAAAAAATGATTTTCAATTTTAAAAAATGTGTTTAAATAGAGTGTGCACGTTAAATATTAATGTGTATTATGTAGTGTGCACACTAGGGTGGGCCAAAAAAATCCACTATTTTTTTTTAACTTCCGACACTAAAATATTGGTTCCTTGGCATTTTTAAAAAATGCTTTTTCAAGATGAGCTCTTAATTTTAATATGAAATGTCATATCTCGTCACTACTTGATCGTACAGAAAAAGTTTATTTACATTTTTTATAGGAAATGTAACTCTTTAAAAAAGGTATCATACAATTTTTTTATAACTCTTACTGTTTAGAAGATATCAGAGGTCAAAGTTTGAAGAATTTAGCAAAAATTTCTTTTTCACTTCTAAAATTTATAACTCGTAGATAAATAAATATTATAATGTGCGCAACATACGGTTTTGTAGAAAATTAAACGCTCTACAAAAAAAGTCGTTTGTGGTTAATTGATTACGTCAACCATTTAAAAAAATTGGAGATTTAGTATCAAATTTTGGTTTTTAAAATGCGAATATCTTCTAAGTGGTTAGAGTAATACTAACCACAACAAATACTACAAGAGACTTTTTTATAGAGGATTTAATTTTCTACAAGGCCATATGTTGTGCATTTTATAATATTCATTTAGCTCTGAGTTATAAAATTTAGAAGTAGAAAAGGAATTTTTGTTAAATTCTTTAAACTTTGACCTCCGCTATTTTCTAAGTGGTAAGAGATATAAAAAAATTGTAAGATACTTTTTAGAGCGTTCAATTTTATACAAAAAATGTAAATTTTCTGTACAATTAAGCAATAACGAGATATGGAATTTACCATATGGAATTGAAAAAAATATATATAAAAACTACGATGAGGGAGTCTTTCCTATTAAAATTAAGAGCACATCTTGAAAAAGCATTTTCTAAAAGTGCCTAGGAATCAATTTTTCGGTGTCGGAAGTTAAAAAAAAAATAATCGATTTTTTTGGCCCACTCTAGTGCACACTCTATTTAAACACATTTATCTAGTTACAAATATTCTTTAATTTATCATCCGATTTGTATAATAAAATTGACTAAAAATAAAAATTAAAACATAATTAAATTTCAATTGATGTTCAAGGCAATTTTTCATTATGTTATTGAAATATAAAATTTTGCAAGAAATAAATATTACTGCAAGAGGTTACTGTAATGAAAGTGTTTGAGTCAGAAACGATAAGATGTTAATTCATGAAAAGGTAATAATCATAGTCTCTAAAAGTATGGTTTCTTAATTTATAGGTTTAATTTTTATTTTAAGTGTTCTTTGGTTTGTTTTTATAAATATATATTTGCACAGTGTTGGCCTGTTTTAAATATTGCAATATGTTATAAAAAGTTTAATGTAAACTTACCGTTATTAACTTGTTATAGTGAAAGCAGGGTTTTATAAAAACAATGAATTTAGAACAAAGTGATAATATTTTTATATATTTTATTAAATGTTTTATTTTTAACAATTAATACCACTCTATTTTACAAATTTAATTTTTTTAAAACAAGAGTTTTTAATAATTTATTTGTTTGTAAAAATCAATATTTAATATATTATTTTAAAAGAATTACATACTAGTAATTTTTAAACAGTTTTTTTGCAATTCACTTAATATAAAGTCACAATAATTTTTTAATTTATCACCCGACATTTGTAATAATTAAAATGACTAAAAATAAGAATTAAAACATAATTAAATTTCAATTGATGTTCAAGGCAATTTTTAAGCATTCTCCTCTAAATTGAATTAGTCTAAATTAAAATTTAATTTATTTTATATTTTCACAAATGCAAATTTTCAATGAATTGAGTCGAAACCGTGTTGGATTATCGGCCTGGGTCTAAACACAAGTATTAGAATGGGAGCGTATTAGCGGCCTGACTACCTGACCTGTGCATTTGCTTTGACCCTGGCTGTACCTAGTTAGACTTAGCGAGACACAGCAATTATTATCACAAGCGTATCTCCGGCAATTATTCAAGGCGATAGAAATATGTTATAAAGTTGTTTAGTATTCGTGTAAATATACTCGTAAAATAAAATATTAAAAAAAAATCCAAATCTTTAAATCGCAAGAAATCCGAATTAGTTTCACGACATATCTTATTAAAGAAAGTAAAACGGTACCCAAAAAAAATACGAAAAAATAGCAGATGAGTTGGAATTTACGGGTCATTCACTCTAAATGTGAGTCATTTTTTAGAATGAACTATAAAAATATAAAAGTCACGTTTCTTTTATAGCATTCCTGTTCAATATTTTTTTCGTTTACTGGTAATTTTTATTAATCCTCGTAATGTCTTTATTTAAAGTGTTACTAAAACTGGTAAGTATTTTGAAACTCGTTCCCAAATATCAAGTAATTACTTACCACAATAAATAAAGAAAACGAAATATTTTTTATTTTTTGTTTTGTTTTGAAGAGTTCTTAGAACCATCAAAAATTCCAAAACTTATACTTGATAGTAATAACTATTGTGTCAATATTTTTTAGAATTATAAAACCTTTCATTTAATTATATTCCTGCTGCATTATATTTTAGACCATAATAACTAGAAGTCAAAATTGAAGCAGGTAAGTACTCAATCAACCGTGATGGTCTAGCAGTCCATCAAACAATTTCACAGTCATCTATTATAATAGGAAAACAGGGTGTTCTCCCACTTTACTATAGCAACTGTTCTTGTTCTTTAATCCCTCCCAGGTACAACATTATATCATTTCCGTTTCACAAGTTCAAGAACAACTCTGTCTTCAGTCTACTGGCACACTTCAAAGAAATTATTTCGTGTACCAGCAGATCAATCAACTTCAACGTGCTCCAAAAAGTGTTCAATAAGTGCCAGTTCAGTGATACTTTTTTTTTCTCAAAAAATAACCAACACCAATAATTTTGTTTAACTATGGATTGGCAATTTTGAAGTGAAACGCACCGAAAAATCTAACTGTCCACTCGAATATTTTTTGACTTTAGTACATTTTTGTATTGCCAGATTATTGATAAGGATGGCCATGAACAAAAACACGATTTTTGCGGTATGTATTTGATTTTTGTAAATTGCGTTCAGGGCCGTAATGGCTCAATTCGCGCGAGATATGTAGATTTACCGATATTCAAAATATTTGCCCTCTGCAGCCCACATAAACGCCGAAGAACAGTTATATGATGAGGTCAATGATCAGGTATCGCTTTGAGTAGGTATGGTAGGACAGGTGGTCAATGTAATGCACAGGACAGTCTCGGATTTGGGTTATTTTACTTATAAATCGGTAATTCTACCAGAAATCTATGATGTCATCTAGCTTTTGGTCGAGTATTTCTCATTGTACCTCACAGGATGACTAGCCTTCGGAATGAGGTTGAGATGGAAATTAAACGGTACTCTTCGTGATTAATTTTTAAAAGACCCAATGTCAAAGCGCTTAAAATTCATGTCACGATGAATTTAATTAGACCTCATCTATATCAATTTCCGTGTTCAATGATATGGCTCAGAAGGTAAAAAATGCCGCTAATTTAATTGTCGTGCGACTTTTGTTTCTTTAATATGAGATAATATCACACGAATAATGTACCAGAAAATTATAATACGGGGTCTAAAAGGTACTTGAACTTGAAAAACGAAATTATAACAGAACATTGTCAAATACAAAGCAGCTCATTTAGTTCTACACTGAAAGAAAAATTTGGCTAGAAAACCAAAACTTGGTGTAGAGAAAAGATTTGCTAAAATATATCCACCAAGAAAAACTAAAACTTAGTGTTCTTAGCAAAAATAATTTACTAAAAACACTAAGTTATTGTTTTCTCAGCCAAATTTTTTACTTCTGGACGTACTTTAGTAAATCTTTTCTCTCAGCGTTTCTAGTGGTTATTTAAATTTAATTAATAGTTGTTTGTTTTGAACTTCTGGAAGGTATAATTGTCATGCAAATGTGTATTGAACACACAATTGGTAGCCTCAATATTGTAGATTTTCAAAAAAAAATGCTAATGGTTAAACATTTACTCAAAACAATTAACACGTATTTGTTATATTTGTTAGGAAAAGTTGCTCATTTTTGTAGAATTCCAGTTTCTAATAAATATCTACTTTGTATATATTTTATCTCAATGTCGTCAAAACGAAAATTTTAGAAATTAACTTATCGGTTACTTCAGCTAATCAACCAACATAATGTATTATTTATTACATTTTCATTTTATTAACCACCATCTAGTCTAGACACAAAAAGTTATTAATTATTTTCTATTACCGTGTAATTGCGTTGAAAACGCATAATCCTTACTTTATGAATTGCTTATAGAAAGTTTTATTTCTGATATAATATTATAACGGAATCTATTAAAATATACATAGTTTAAAGTGTTGGAACACCTGTATAATTTATTCAAACGAAACGAATTTTAACAGTAAATTAATTAGTAATGGACACCTGGATTTGCAAAAATTACATTTTCTACTTTGAGATACAATTTATTGTAAAAGTAAAAGCACGTTTTTTATTTTGTTGTAGCCAATTTATTAAAATTAAGTACAGAATATAATAGTAGACAATTTTAAACAATAACAATATCTAATTTAGTGCCCAAATTTGCTTTCGTTGGACCATATTATCATTAAAAAATAATTTGAGGTAACAGTTTCTTTCGTTTGTTATACTTACCTACCTGTACTCATGAACCCTATAATAATGTTATAGAGCTTAAGGCTATGCAAGATTTAGGTGACCTACTTTAAAATTGTAGTAATTACAAATTTTAAAAGTGTAAACTGTTCCAACATTTTTAATAAAATGATTACACTGATTACAGTGTTTCAATACTGAAACAAAGGACAGGTGTCAAGCATGTAAAATGTAACACGAGTATACAGAACACATCCTTTCAATTTCTTATTTTTTCGAAAATAAGTAAATGATGCCGTACCGTTAGTAAAGGCACAGACTGTTAGTAAAAACAAGAGAAATATCATTTTAAAAAAATTTATTTTTTAATGTGTTTATTTAAAATATTAGGCCCACCGGTTTAAAATTGACCAACACGAAGATAGTTGATCAATATTAGTGAATTAAGTTGTTAGTGTTATTATTAGAAAACGGCAAAAATTTGTCAATTCTGACAATTAAACAGTGCCTTTTATTATAGTGTTTCCGATGTTCTTACAAGAACAGAAAAGAAAAAACCAAATTTGACTTATACAAATGTTTATAGATTTTGAAGTATACGATGTGGAAGTTCTTGTTATTAAACAAATAATAATGTACATAAACTAATAACGTTTATTGAAAAAGAAATTCTAGAACGTATATTGCAAAAACCAGTTACATTTCAAAAGACAAATTTTAATATTTAGCATCTTTTCAACAAAGACTCACACCTGTTAAAATTTGTAAAGTTACTTCAAAAACACCCTGTATATGTAATTTTAAGATTAAAACTAGAACTATTACAAAAACAAATTCTGCACATATTTCAGTCACACACTGTATACAAAAAAATTGCTATAATACATCGAAACTCGCTCAAAAACAACTTTAAAAAAGTTTCCAGTGTATATCTCAAAAACTATGAACATTTATATAAGACAATTTTGGTTATTTAGCATCCTTTTAACGAGAACTATCAGGCTATCACCTGTTAATTATTTCATTTTTCTCTATGCAGCCTGATTCAGATAAAATAATGAGCCTGATGATCTAGCGATGCAACTCAAAAAACAAATTTCATTTACGTCTTTGTTTCTAATTTAAATTAAGGTTTTCAAATTGAATCCAAGTTATCATCTGCTTAACCCTGACTTAGAGCAGAAAACGGTCATTTGTGCCAGAGAGAGTGAAAATAAAAAACTCATGTTGATGCACCTAAGCTCCAATACAAAATGTATAAAAGAATGAAGCATTAAAGGTAGACAAATAGATCTATTCTAAATCATAATTTGCAAAAATAAACAAGTATACGACACCATTTTTAACTAATGTCAAAGCACTGTCAAAGTAACATCGCCAAAACATCGGGCTAACAGAGAATTTGAGCATGTACTTTTGACTGATCGTAAATGTGGTATACTTACCCAAATCCAAAGTGGTTTTTATGACAGGTCCTATTGTATTAAAAGTAATGATAGTAACAAAAGAAAGGTGCCGCTGAGCAATAAAACTATAAACATAAATCTTCTTACTAGAACTAGCCACATGTCGACTCATGCAAACGAATTTGATTTACAACAGATTTCGACAACCCTTTTAATTATTATGACGGTTCTAATTATCAATTGCAGTGTTATAAAAATCACTTTGAATTTGGATAAGTATACATTGTAAATTTTGCCAAGTCTAAAAGATTGCGTTTACTTATGGAATACTTACTCTGTATACTAATCTACGAATAATAAACCAAGAGTAGACACATAGAGGTTTCTGGTGTACAAAGAATATAGGATTTCTATGGAATTCCCATATTTTTACGTAGATTTGTTAGATTTAAAAATTTTCGAAAATTTACAAAACATTTTGGAAGATTTTGGCTTGATATGCGCATTTGCGTAGATTTTTTTGGTAATTTCTGGCGATTGCTTTGCTAAAGAAATTTCTAAAACTCAACTTTTTAAGACGTGTTTAATCTTTGCTAATAAATATAGTATGTACAATCATGTGTTTCATAAATACGTTTTCTTTGATTATGTACCTACCAATGCTATTACATTAATCTCAAGGGCTTAATAGAAGAACAATAGTCATTATTTATTAGTCATTATACCCTTTTATGTCACCATAACTACCATAAGTATGTAAAACGCTTGTCTTCAAGCTTTGTGTTTAGTTAAAAAAAAAAGAGTATTGAGATAGTAACCAGTTACGGCATTATGTCGTTATGTAAAATACTATTATACAATATTTATTTACATTACTATTAAAAGAATAAAAACATTATTAAAACTTTAAAGTGTGAAGATTATGTAGGTAATAACTTATAAGCTTATTACATAATTCAGTTGGATAATAATTAATAAAGTCAATTAAATTTTTTCAAACAGACGTAGATAAAAAATTAAAAAAAATGCCGTTTTGGTTTTACTCCTTCCCACTTTTCTTTACTAACAAAAAATTTGAAAAACAAATTTTTTAATTCATGCTTTGACAAAGTTGTTTGGTGATATTAACCACAGAGTTTTTTTTAGGAAAACCTTCTCCAAACAAACAAATATTTTATGCTTGACCGGTTTTGCTTTTATGCAAGTATCTTCAGAGGCAAGACTATTAGAATATACTACAGATGTTCCTATGTAGTAATGTTACAAATTTTAATAGGTGATAGCCTTTGTTGAAAGAATGGTAAAAACCAAATTTGCCTTATACAAATGTTTATAGTTTTGAGATTTACGCCGGAAATTTTTTTTTTTAATTTTTTTAACGAGATGTTATGGCAATTTTAAGGTGGACAATATATTAATATGTGACTGAAATATATGCAAAAAATTTTCCCGGCAATAGTTCTGGTTTTAATGTTAAAATGAGATGTACAGAATGTTATTAAATTTTTTTTACAAATTTTAACAGAAAACTTTTACATCGTATATCTCAAAAACTACATACTCAAAAACACTGTTGTCATATATGTATAAAAAATTCTAAGCGTATATCTAAAGAACTATAAAATTTGTTTAAAACAAATTAAGTTTAATCCTTTCAACAATAAGGGTTATTACCTGTTAAAATCTGTAACATTACTTCAATAAGACATAAGTGTACTTTGTAACTATCTTTACTGGAAAACTATTTCAAAAACTCAAAAACACCTGTATTGTCATAAAATTTGCATAATACATTTAAATATTATTTAGTCAGGTATCTAGGGGGTCCAAATTCGACTTAAAATATCGACCTGATCCCCAAATAGTAGGTACACACACGTGTCCTCTTGTTTTTTCGATATTAAGATACTAAAAATGCATTCAGAATAATCCAAATTGTTTTGGTAACAGGGTTCTAAGAATTGAGCCTTAATAGTTAGTTTACATTAAAATCTCAATTTGTGTTTAATTGTCAAGTTTGATTAATCATACTGACCACGTATGTGCACTGCTTGGTGATTTAGATTTTATGTATTTAAAAGTTTCTAATTTTGAAAATACCGTATTTAGAATTTTTTGGTATAGTAGATTTGCGCTTTATAATTGCAGTGTTTGCACGAATTGCATACAGTCAGAAAAACTTTATATCCGATTTTTATTAAATTATATTTTTAAATTTACAGTGGAACCTAGATAAATTCAAACTCTCGATAACTCAAACCAAATTTATGACACGAGAAACGCAAATTCTTAGTTTTATTTCTTCGATAAGTCATAAAATCCTAAAGATTTTCTTGCAAATTTAATATAAATATTTTATGTAATGTATATGCGAAATGTGTATTAAAAATTTCGGTATCAAAATATGTACTTTTTTAAATATTACAAATAAGATAAAAAAAATAAATTAGGCCATATATAGGTATTTAAAATACGAATTTTAAAAGATACTATGGGTTATGTAAGCCTGCAAATATGCCTAGGCACACTTCACCAAGCCTCGAAATTTATGTTTTTATTTGTTTAAAATACTTTATGTAAACGGATTTTTTATTTTAGCTTCATTTTCATATTCTAAGAAACATAATAAATGTCGCCATCTTGGTGTGTTTGCCATATATTCGCGGCCAAAGATGCCAAAAAAATTTTGTTTTCTACCATGATCAAGAGAAATAGTTAATTATTGACATCTACAAATAATGTTAAAAATTTGTTTTTGTACAACTAATGTTTTTTGTAATGCAGAATAGGAAAGTAAAAATGTATGAGTGCAACTCTAAAGACAGTGATTTTGTCTTAAGGGACACAAAACCTTGTTTATGTTGTATAACATAATATTCAGATCTGTATTTTTTAGATTAAAATACATTTATTTAGACTAGAAGAATATAATATAATGAGCTTTCAGTTCGTCTTAATATTATTATAATATTTTTATAAATCAGCTCAAAAACACCAGCTGAACTTCAAATTCTGTTATTTTTAGAATTCCAAAATTTTTTTGCAATTTTGTGCGAACAATGCAACCATCAGATTTAAATCCGCTAAATTTGATTAGTTATAAATTCACATGTTACTGAAAGTAAGTCTAGTATTACTTAATTTACGTAAATTGTCACCCTGACTTATGTCGAAAACTATGACAACAATAATAACACAACACAAAATCCATAGAAACACGGAAAAAACAAGTTCCGAAACACGACTAGCACGTGTTTTTGAGCCAATAATAAAAAAATCTTTTAACTTCTAGTTTCGTTTTTAAATTCGTTTTCTTACTTAAAACAAAACCATTTTAAAACAAAAAAATACGTGTTCTCACATTTTTTAAAAAGTAACTATTGATATGACAGGTGCTCTCTTAAAGAAGTTGTCAAGAGTGCAATGAGATTTTGCTAAAAAAAATGTGACGAAAAATGGATATCGGAACTTGATACACTCTAACTATGGCAAATATAAATAAATAAGGCATTTTGATTATTTCTGAGTGCGTGTTTACAAGATTCCGAGTCATTTTCACTGCCAATATCTTTGTTGTTGTAATTTCCAGTTTCATTTTGTTCTTTCTATCACTGACAGTACTGCAGCCGACTTTAACTAAGAAATAATTTAAAATGTTTTTGTTTTGTAATGGCACTCCTGGCAACTTTTTTAAGTGAACACTTGTTACTTAAAAATAAAATTTTAATAGTTATTTATGTATTAAGGGCGTAATCAAGAGGATTATGGCACGAGGTTTTAATTTCCCGGGGGCCATTAGTGACGATTAGGTACGCCCGTGGTACATTCAACGTTTTATTTTATTTTGGATCGTTTTAATTTTTTTAATCAAAAAAAATATTCAAAATTCCGTTTTTTTTAATCTGTGATCAAAATCCAGATTAACTAGCCGACTATCTTGTCGTTGCCAGGATACGGTAGGTTGCTATTTTCTGTTTTGCGATTTTCCAAAATGAAAACTGATGAAAACGTGTATTCTAGAAAAATGTTACAACAGGTAAGAACCCAAATTTCAAGAAAAAGTTGTGTCATGCTCCGTGCGTTTGTAGTGTAGTTTTTGAAATAAACGTAGATTTTTCATGATAATTGTTATTAATGTAAAAAGTGACGTTTATTCGACAGCTAGACGAATGTACAGCTATTTATTTGTTATTGTTGCTTGGCAACTTTGAAAAATTCTGTGCTACAAAAGTAAAGATTACGCCCTCATTTGCGGACGTATAAAGTACATTATGGTTCCAAAATAAAATAAACGTAGTTTATGAGCTTATTGTTAAAAATACAAAACAATCCTTTCTTATTTAGCAAAGTTATAATATAAACAAGTATCATATTTTGCTGAATTACTGAAACGTTGTAAAGTTCATTCAATCTAGTTGAATCGTGGTTTTAGTAGAGGTGAAGCGGAAAATCGTGGTATTTTGCTGTCGACAATCTGTGAGTAATAACCAGTGATTAATGCACTTTTTTTCAACTGATCATAAAACATTTATTTTTCTAAAATTCAAAATTGATATTTAATATTTATAGAGAATAAGAAAGCGCGCTATACTACAGTACCGGAAGAGCAAAACATTATAATTTACTGATATTTATTGAGAGACGAGAGCAAACCGCATCATCATTACCTAGTTATTATTACTTTAGTGCTGTCACGTGCCAAACATTCATTACTTATCTTTGCTAGACACTTCCAACAAAGAGACAATGCAGAATAATAAATCTATTTCTTTATGATGATGCTTTATTGCTTGCTACTAATAATAAATCAACAATTTATTGAGGAAGTAAATTTAACTACAACATAAATATTTAGTATTTTCTAAAAAAAATATTTTTATTTCAGATTCTAACAGTATTAGTATGTTGTATGAACACAGTCTTAGGAAAAATTCCCATTCAATGTCAGGGAAGCGGTGGTTTGAAATATCTTTGGGGCGATGCATTAACAGATTCCCCAAACTGTATTGGTCCTCATAATGCTCCATATCCAATGTAAGTATAAAAAACTAAAATTAACAATAAATAACCTACTAAATTAAATAGTAATTTATTAAATGTCCAGTTCAGCCGTGGAGAGATCCTTTAGGAAATCAAATCTTTGGACAGGAAGTTCCCGCCAAGGAAGATCACGTCAAACCCTTGATCCTTTTATTACCCAAAAGGCTCTTGTTGCAGCTCATGAATTAAATTTCGATTCATCAATATTTTCTAGGACAGGTATGATTCAAGTTTTTAGGTTGGTCTTAAAAATGTCTTATCCAGCTATTCATATTCACTTCAACTCATTATGTGATATGAGGGAAACAAGGATGCTAGAATATCCTAAAAAATTATTTCATACTTTTGGATTATTTTTATATACAGGGTAATGTGCTAATTTCAAATTGAAATAATACCGGTAGTATCTGCGTTTCTATGCAAAATTAAAAGAATTTTGAGCTATGATTAGTTGTTGTCATGTTGCCATAGAAAAGTATTAAAATTTGCATTACTATCGGTAGTATCTCAACTTGAAATTAGCCCATTATGTCTGTTAAAAGTATCTCTTAACTTTTTTTCAAAAACTAGTTATCACACCGACTTCAGGGTTTGCCATTAAAAACTTTGTTTTTTTCTCTACGCATGTAAATTTTTTCAAAATTTTTGTAATATTCCTTGTAATGAATATTGATTAATTAATATTAATTCGTTGAAAAAAATATAAAATTTGCAACTTCAGTAGTATCTTTTCGAAATTCTGTCATGTTTGTATTAAAATCATTTTGGTAACAATTCAAAAGTGAATTTTATCAATTTGATAGATTATAATGGATCGTATGGTTAATTCCATTGTGACAAATATTACAAATACATATATTAAATGGAATTTTCTTTCTGTCAAATTTATTATTGATATAGGATAATCTTTATGTGATATGAAATCATAACCAATGTCCTTAATTTTCTCTAATAAGACGGAAGTGAAAAAAGTGATTATAAAGAGTTGTCTAGATCAGTTGTAATAAATTTGCGCTACTAATACAATTTCTGTTACGGTTATTTCTTTCCTCTAATAAATAACCAGAGAATAATATCAATTAAGTGTCCGGCGATAACGGAAAAAAGGTGAGAACTTGTTTGATAACAGTTCTATAACTGAACTAGCCATATTGTTAACTTCATGAATATGTTTGAGTACTGCAAACTAACCCAAATATTACCGCAAAGCGACACACTTTACTGTTTTTCTTCACTTAGGTTGCAAACCTTAACTTTCAAATTCGTCGGATCAATTAAGATTTATTGTTTGTACGGACGACTTTTTATTCTCATTACACACCATTATGCAGAGCAATTATTTTTGTACTTCCTTCTCACGTGAGAACATGTGCACGCATTGTCACTTTTGTTATTATTTTTTAATAAACGTGACATGATTTGTTTTTCAAAAACAGTGTCACGCAGCGTTCTAATAATCCAATTATTATTATTAAAGGTGCAAACTCATTTTCACTTTTCATTTCTTTGATGCTTAAATTCAATTTAACCGTTTACGCACTCACTCGTGCAGATAAAATATTCTTTTTCTTGTATTTAAATAGAAAAATAAAGATTTATTACGACTCTGGAAATTAGAACTTTTAATTAATATGCAAATGTAGTAAATTGTCTTCATTTGACATATGCACTGTGTCATTTTTGACAAAAAAATCTCCTTTTTTTAATTTTACAGTAACTGTATAGAAAAGTTGCTACATTAATTAACAAAAACAAAGAAAACTTTTTTCAACCCCAACAATAGGTACTGATACAATAAAAAAGAAACTGAAAAACTAGTAAAAGTTGTAATTTTGAATAAATTCGTTTTATACAGGATGAGTTTAAAATAAACAATAAAATTCGTAATTCTTTTATTTTTCAAAATTTAAAAAAATGCTAAAACAGGTAACTTGGCATATTAAGCAAAATCAATTTTGATGTAATTAGATCACTCGCAGCCGACAACATGACGGCACTATGACGTCATCATATATTTTTTTAAGTAGTACGAAATAATTTTTTTTATCATTATGTCTTACTACCTAATAGGACTTTCCAATTATGTTAATTAATTCACATATAAATGGGCCAAAACGAGAAAAAATAAGTTTTAATTTTAAAGTAACGCATAAAATTCACAAGTCTTTTATTTTTCCAAAATGAAAAAATTATTACACTAGAAACATAAGACGTTAGAAGCATTATTCATTAATTTCTTCCCATTAATTTGTTAGTATTTCAATTAATAATGAAAGTAAACTTTATCTACTTTAACGCAACCTTCAAATTGAAGGTCCAAAGGTTGTAACCCTATACGGATTATTTTTTCCAAAAAAATTTCCATTAATAGTATCTATAGTTAACTATAAAAGTAAAATCATATCGTTTCATTTAAAAAAATGTGTTGTTGCCATAGTGACGCCATATTGACCGCTACGAGTGATCCAATTACGTCAAAATTAAGCTCCCTAAATATAACAAGTTTGCATTTTAAATTTCGAGAAAATAAGGAATTACGAATTTTATGCGTTATATTAACTCACTCCGTATATTATATTGTATTATAGAAAATAAACCAAATAGAAATGTTTACAAAAAAAATTTATATTTTTCAAAAGTATGGCTTGTTATAAGGCCTTGCCGTTTAGTCACACAAGACAAAAAAATAAAATTTGGTTGAGGTAGAGGTTACCCCTATGAGTAAAAAACGAAGAAGAATTAAATTCAGGGAAGGGGTGGCAGTCTAAATATCGAATAGAAAAAAACGGGATAACAGGAAGTTGAACAAAATTTAAATAAAAAAAGAAAAGAAAATTCTTATTTCTAATTAACATTTAAATGTAAAAATCTATTATACAGGATGACTTTGAAGTATGTTTGGAAAATTTAACCAGGTATAGTATATAATAAAAAAAATCGAAATAACCTAATTTGCTTTATACAAATGTTTATAGTTTTTAGGATACACCTTGTAGAACTTTTTTAAGAAAAAATTTTTTTGAGCGAGATGCGATGTATTACAGCAACATTTTTAATATACAGTGTGTCACTGCAATGTATGCAACAATTTTTTCTAGTGATAGTTCTAGTTTTAAATGTTAAAATCGGATATACAGATGTTTTTCAAAAAATTTCTACAAACGTTAACAGATTATAGCCCTTATTGAAACAATGCTAAAAAGCCCAATTTGCTTTATACAACTGTTTATAGTTTTAAAAATGTTATTTGAAAAAAAATGTATAGGCTGTTCCTCAAAAACTATTAACATTTGTATAAGGCAAATTGGGTTATTTCGACTTCTTTTATTATGTATTATAGTTGGTTAAATTTCCCAAACATACTTCAAAGTCTGTCTGTAGTTACTATCTTAAAATGTACTTTAGACAAACTATAATAAAACAGAACTTCTGTCTCCCGGAAAACGGCTTACTGGCGGCTAATAAGTACGTCGCTTCATTGAAGAGAGAGAACGAAAGAAATCGCTAATATTAGTCGTAAAAAAATATTTTTTTAATTAAAATTATAGTTTCTGAACAAATAAGAAACACTGTGTTACAGAAAATTAATTTTTAATATTACTTTTAAAAAAATAACAAAAATATACTGAAATATATGTTAAAAAATATTGGAAGTTTTAATTTTGTGCACCGACGGCTTCACTTAAAAACGGTGCACAAACGGTCAAAGCTATAGAAAAAATCTTAAAAAAGTTAAAGAGAATTAAATTTGTATAATAAAGTGCGCGAGGCAATATATTTGTCCTTAATAATAACGTGAGTATAAGAATATGATGAATTAGAGAAATAAATAGTCATTCTCATTAATGTTTTGTTAAACTACCAAGACAAATTTATTCTCGTGCATAGTTCACCGGTTTCAGTTGGAATTTTCCGAATGTAAGAATGCAGGTGTCGTGTAAGTCATTTTTTGTTATCATACTTATTTGTCATGAAACTTCCCACAAACTTTGATTTATTTACCGGAAAGATTTTTCTTGTGTATTTAAAAAGCTGTTGAAAAAACTTCCGAGAATCAGATATTGTAATTGTGATATAACTGAAAATAAAAAAAATATTAAAATCAAAATTGCTTCTTTTTTAGCAAGGGCCGCCAACGTCTCCCCTGCCAATACCTGCACGGGGACCCCATCTCGCTTATGCAAAACACGCTATAACACCACAGCCCCCATGTATGGCGTCTCTCTGACTTCAGGTCAACCTGTGACAATCGTGCAAAAATTCCCAGATTTGCTTCAACAAGTCGTTTTTGAAGTACGTAATTCATGAAATTGTTGACAAATAAATCATTGTTTAAATTCCAGGTTTGTGAAAGTTCCGAATGTGACGTCGTTCGAGGCGAATGCACCCAAACTTATGTCCCGTATTTGTTTCTTGTCATTCCTCTTGGACCAGTCACATTGACGGGACAAGATTATGTGTTAGTTGAAAGTGGGTGTGTGTGTAGACCGAAATATGCCTCACAAAATAATCAAGAAGCAAGTGCAATGGCATCGATACCGCGGTTGTAATGAGGGGTGAAAGTATCAAGTGCTATTTAATAACAAAATTTACATGTGCTCATACTTTTTTTACGTTTTGTAAGATATTTATTAAGATTTAATTAATTTATGAATGTTTTTATAAGAATATATATAACTATGAATAAATTGAAACGGTTTTATTTAGTTTTCCCAATACGGTCATTTAGTGATGCGTCAGAAAGTAGAATTGGATGTCAACATGCTCCTGTATTTCAAACTGCGCAAAAGGATCAATTAAAAACACAAATTTTCCTATAGAATAAAAGATTTTTTTGAACAAAATACAATAATTTCTTACATCCTAACAATACAAAACATACAACTTGAGGACGTCATAATATTTTTTGACAAAAAGGTCAGACATGGACAAACAGATCCCAAAAACATTGCATTTATTTATGACATCACAGATCCAGTAACTTAAGTAAATACAAAACTGATACTTACGAACTAGAAATTAATAATGTTATTCAATATTTTTTTAGGTATTTGTTACTGATAATGTGTTGAAAAATTTCGAACTATTCAAATTTGATTGAATTAACTGAAGTATCTATAACACCACCTCGATACGATCCGCGTTTTTTCTTTGTTTTTTCGTGACGAAAAGATTTTCCTCGGGTATGTTTTAGGTCCATATTTGCTCTCTCTCCCCAGGAACCTCTTGCATTAAACTATAAAAAATACAACAATAAAGCAAAAATATAACTTAAATTCTAAACTTCAACAATTAGTTTGAAGTGTAAAAATCAGCACTAAGGTTATTTCTTAAGAAAAAACCCTAATAGTACACAATTTTATTAATCTTGCTCTTATTAGCGACCAATTACAGGACTTATAATCTCTAATTGGTGGATTGAAGAGCTTGAAATAAAGTAAAACCAAAAAAGTACTGCAGGTTTTTACCACCTAGTGATTTTTTTGCTACAATTTTAATTTAGAAAGTAGACAAAAGAAGTTTTTCTTAATAAAATGACTTATATAACACCCTTTTTTGGTTTAACTATAACAAGAATCACATATGTAAATACTTACAATATATACATCTAGTCATCAAAAGTAATTTTCTTATTTTCGGGCTTCTGCGATCCAAAACTGTCTCTATTATTGAAGCCCCCTTTATTAAACCCACCTCTGCCCCCACCATCTCCGAACGATTTTCGGAAGCCTCCGCGACCCCCTCTATCATTGTCACCAAACGATTTTCTGAAACCCCCGCGACCCCCTCTATCATTACCATCAAATGATTTTCTGAAACCCCCTTTATCATTATCGTCAAATGATTTTCTAAAACCGCCTCGGCCGCCACCTCTACCGCCGCGTCCTCCTCTAAAACCGCCCCCGTCACGGCCACCCCTAAAGCCGCCCCCATCACGACCACCCCTAAAACCGCCTCCGTCACGACCACCCCTAAATCCGCCGCGACCTCCCCGCCCACCGCCGCGTCCGAATGAGTCACGTTTGTTGTAGCTGTCTTCACTACCTTCGTCGTCCTAGAGATACAAGAGAAAAAAAGAGATTAGTACAACTGGTACGCGAACTATCTACTGGTAACGTGCGAAATCATATTGCAGGTACTACTTTTAAAAAAATATGTAGGGTATTGATAAGAGTGAGAGATCGCGTACCGGTTGTACACAAGTGAGATCGCACGTTACCTTTGCTTCAAATGAATTGTCAGCCAATCGGGGATCGAGTGAGAATTGTTCCTCTTTCACCCTTCGGAAAGGACTGGGACGCTATAATGAGTAAAGATTTGTTCACAATTCATTTTACATTTTAAAATGTATGCAAAATATTGTAGTAATTTTCAAATTGTCTCGAGTTTTACACAATCTTTCTATATCGTGTATACCTTAATTTTTGAAATCAAACAATTTACAAATGAGTATTTCAAATATTCAATGCTTAATGTCTCTGATAAAAAAACAGATCATATAATAAATTGTTTCCGTTCAATATCATTTAAATATAAACAGCGATCCAAAAAGGTTTAGACAAAAATAAAGTTTGTTCATTTAAAATTAATCATTACTGCCACCTATACTGTCAGAGATAATTGTGCAAAATTCTGCTATAAAATAAGCTAACAAGTTTTGTATCTTGTGTGAGATGTACTCAGCAACAGTTGCAGTAAGAACGATTTTTAATATTAGTTTTCCAGGATGTAGAAAAATTGAAATTTATTTCTGACACTTCTGGTATTTTAAAAGACGCACAAATGTCAGAGAAGACCACTATATCTACCTCTTGAGATTCTAGAACTTTTGTATCGCTCTTTAAATCTATAATTTAAGAAAATAAAATTATTTATGCAGCAAGGGCCTAAAAGTGCTCTAGTACGTAAACCCATTGCCCACGTTCACCAACATTTTAGTAATTCCCTCGATACATAAATAATTACATATTACAATACACCCCAAATACACTATTATTTCTCTCTATAATTATAATTACCTTATTATTTCCATTAAAACTGTTATTCTGTCCGGCCTTGACAAAATTGCCATAATTTGGTTTTTTCGCCGAAAAACTATCATTTTCCTGATTCTCTGCTTTCCTCTTGACTCCCTTATTTTTGACCTCTTCTGGCTTCTCATCTTCGGACTCCTCCTCTGACGAAGATTCCTTATTAGCGGCTAATTTTTTAGGTGCTGGTGTTGATGCACTTTTTGGAGTAGTGCTTTTTGGTGTCTTCACTTCTTCCTCTTCACTGCTATCATCCGATGAACTTTCTTTCTTTGCAGCTTTTTTCGCATTTACTGCCGGCTTAGCTGGGGTTTTGACTACTTTTTCCTCCTCGTCGCTTGAATCCTCCGAACTACTTTCTTCAGTCTTTTTAGCGGGAGTTGGCTTTGCTGGAGTCGGTTTTTTTGCAGTTTCTTCTTCAGAACTATCCTCTTCTGAACTACTTTCTTTAGGTTTAACTGCGGGCTTTTGCACTGGTTTAGCAACAGCTTGTTTTTTCTGTGGGGGCTCCTCGTCTGATGAATCTTCAGAACTACTTTCCTTCTGTACTGTTTTTGGAGCTGGTTTTGTGACTTTTGCAGGTGTTTTAGGTTTTTCATCTTCTGAAGACGAGTCTTCTGAACTACTTTCCTTCTTTTTAGCAACTGTTTTAGCTACAGGTTTTTGATTAGGTGTTGCTTTAGTTTGAATTTTAGGTGCCTCTTCTTCATCAGAACTGTCTTCAGAACTGCTTTCTTTCTTTTTTTGAGCTGGTTTTGCAGGTGTTTTTACGACAGGTTTGGGAGGTGCTTTTGTTTGTTCTTCTTCAGATGATGAGTCATCTGAGCTATCTTTTTTCTGAGGAATGACTTTAGCAGGAAGTTTAGCTGCTACTTTCTGCTGAGGTTTAGCTGGTTCATCTTCAGAGTCTTCAGAACTGTCTTCTGAACTTTCCTTTTTGCTTTGAACAGGCTTTGCAGGTGTTTTCAAAATTGACTTAATTGGAGTTTTTTTAGAGGCTTCTTCTTCTGAAGATGAATCATCTGAACTACTCTCCTTCTTTTGTACTGGTTTAGCAGCAGGTTTAGCCGGCGTCTTCTGAATAGGTTTTTTTGGTGCTTCATCTTCTGACGAATCCTCATCAGAACTACTTTCTTTCTTTTGTACTGGTTTAGCAGCAGGTTTAGCCGGTGTTTTCTGAATAGGTTTTTTCGGAGCTTCATCTTCTGATGAATCATCGTCTGAACTACTTTCCTGTTTTTGTTTTTGGGGTGGTTTAGCTGGTTGTTGTTTGGCAGGTGTTTTAATAGCTGGTTTCTTAGCGGTTATTTCTTCTTCTGAACTATCGTCACTACTTGATTCAGCTTTTTTCTGACCAGGTTTCGATTGTATGCCATTAACAACCTTTGTTTGTTTGTTTGCCTTTGAAGATTCATCCTCACTACTACTTTCATCACTATCTTCGGTAAGTTTAATTTTTTTAGAGTTGGGACTCTTTAGATAAACTGAAATCACTTCTGACAATGTGGGAGATCCCTTTACCAAGCCGACCTAAAAATAAACACACTTAGGTTAATTAATTTAATCATTATTTCACAAGGCACAAATAAAGAAAGATCTTGTATAAATTATTCGCAATAAAATTGGTTAAAATAAATTTAAATTCAAATGTCTGAAGCACGTGGTGTAAGCGCATATATGCCACGAGAAATTTTTTGAATCTACGTAATAAATACGAGTTTTTTTTCCTAATTTATCAAGTACTTACCGGTTTAAACCTTTTTTGAACTACATTAGCCAAGTTTTTGTCTTTTGTTAAGAAAAAATCGTAAATTAACGCCTGAGCCAGGCTTTCCGTGTTGGTCGCCATGACTGCCGGTAAAAAAGGAATTTGTAATTTCTGGCACTTTCACAAATAATTTTTCACACTGCGCAGGTCAGAGATAATGTGGCTCGTTCACATTTGTACAGTAGCGCTCCCTATACAAAAATAATAAAAATAGCAAATTTTTGTGGCGCCAAATTCAAACAAAATGCAAATTCACTTTCATAAAACATATAACTGTCATTCCAAAAGTGATATCTTTTTAATTTTATGTTAACGCTTATTACGAGTATATTTCAATAAAAGTGAAATTTAAACTTATTTATTACAATATTAAAAATAAAAGAAAAATTAGTTTATACAAAATTTACTACCTGCAGAATTGCACACAATCTTTGTGTTTATATTTGGAGATCTTTACTTGGAGTAAAAGCTCTAAGAATGACCCTAAACATGTTTCATGTTTCGACAAGTGCCGTGAAAGAGGCAGGAAGACTAACAGACTAATAATGAACTAGTCGAAGCATAGCACCTTCATAAACATTTTAATGTAAAAAAATAAACGATAATATTAACTTCATTTTAAATTATAAGAAATTTATTAAAAGTCTCTCTAATAAAAAAATTTGAAAAAACTGTGATAAACACAAAAATAATTTAGATCTTTATTCTAACAAATAATACAACAGTTTAAGCACAGATAAAAGATAGAAATCAGCTATAAAAATAAACAAATACTCTGAATAAATAATTTGTACCTAACAGACTGAATAAAAGTAAGAGAGAGAGCAATGGCACCCACTTTAATAAAAAATAAATACTTTATCACCTAACGGTTTGAGTATTAGGTTTATCTTGAATTCTCTTTGACTTAGAATGGAGTTTCTGAAATAATTGAAACATATCTTTTTCTGGAAATAAAGTACACAAAACACCTTCTAATAAAACATAAAGTAATCTACGATTTAAAATTGGTCTTTGAAATAATTCAAAAATTGTTAATAGACCTCTTCTGGTAGTCTCAGATCCTATTATATGTTTAAGCTCATCTAAAATTAAAGTAAGTAAAACTTTCAATCTTCTGAATAAAAAAGAAATTTACCAGATAAACAAGATAATAATGCAATTTTTGCTGCAATCCTTGTACGACTTCGAGTATCATCATCCCGGTCCGGTTTCTTCTCATACTTCATCCCATTCGGCCAAAAGGATTGTCTAAAAATAAAATTTTAAAAGTAAAAAAAAATCATAAGATTCACTAAACTCACTTAAAAACGTATAAATAATGTGCTACATTTTTTGGACTTGTTATAAGAGAAACATAATCAAGTATCCTACGATTTACAATATCACCAAACATTGTCCTCACAATTTGCCTCAATAAAGTGACTATCCTTCGTCTCAACCACTGGTTTCGTGATTTCAAGTCAAAAACTTCATCCATAAGCAACAACATAATTCTTAGTGGAATGTTATCATCAGTCTGGAAAATGTTAATATAATAGTATTTTTTGTAATATAGTGACAAACCGTTAAGAGCCTCTTACGATCGAGAAAAAAGATTTTGTATTTTTTCTCGTTGATCGTAAAGAAGCTCTTAACGCCCTGTCACGACACGCGAGCAACAGTTAAGAAGGTCTTTACATCCTGACGACAAACTGCGTTTGTTAAGAGGTTGCTTACTTGATTAAAGCAACTCTTAACAACTAGAAATTACAAAAAAATACCAACCTCTTCTATTGAAGCTCCAACTTTGCTAGCTTCAGGCAACCGGCCCGGTTTGCCATGAAAAACTTTAGTAATACCTCCCATAACTTCATCTACTGTATTAAATAATTGCTCCGGCATATTTTTAATTGTTTTCATTCCAGTTTTTAAAGGATTGACTAACGTATTAATCTAAAAACAATAATAACAATAAAAAATGTGTAAATAATTTGTTATTTTACAGTGCTGGAAATAGGTCCTCCAGTTGCTTTATCGTAATCTCCTTGCTCCAAAAAAGTCATTAGTAAATCTTGTAATCCGTGATGAGTTGTTACAATATTAAGATGACATAGTTCATTCATGTAAGAACCTAACATTTTCATCCGTCGTTCTAATACCGCTCTATCCATATTGTGGAATGTTTTTTTACCAGGGAATGATAATTTTGAAAGATCCGGAAACTGATTCAATATTAACAAAAATATTATGTGTAAACAAAAGATAAAGACACAAAACAATAAAAAGACATAGGCCAAAATAAGATCATTTGTCTTGAAACCAAATTGTACCATATAAGAGCCAGAAGGTGCAAAAATTGATTATTTTACTTCTGCAAATTGCAGTTTTTAACGTTTCTCTATTGTTCTCCGTTAGTACGTAGGTTAAATAGCTCTTTATTTTGGCCTAAGAAATCTCAGGTTGTCCTAGGTCCCACTTTTTTTAGACATTGTATGTATAATATAAAGAAAAACTTACTTTATCCTTGACTTTACTATATAAGTCATAGAAATCACTATATCGCCTATAAATATGCCACTCTTCAAGAAATCCCGTATCGTATTGACGATTCACCCTAATTGCATAAATTCCAAACATTTTACCCTTCTCACAAACAATACCTAAACAAACAAAAAATCAAATTTATGTCTTAATTTTTGTTAATAATCACCTGTTTCTATAATGTTAACATTTAAAGTAAATTCGCCCGTCCTCAAACTCTTCTCCAATGCCTTTTGGTCTTCCACTGTCAAAACATCCTCCGTTTCAAATTTAAAATCATCTTTATCATTCTGACTAGAATTGTTATTTTTGCTTACAAACATTGTAACATCACTGAACGATCTAGCATGTTTGACATTTTTTCCCGCCCCATCTGGAGTCAAAAACAAATTTGCATGTTGTTGCGGAGTACTTTGCTCTGATCTCGTTTCTGCATGAATATTTTCAATTGATTCACTACTACATAAACTAATCGTATCTTCTTCTGTCACATTTTGTTGGATTAAATCTAATTCTTGGAGTAGCTTAAAGTAGGCTTTACTTTTTTTAAAAGCCGGTAAATATTCTTCATCGTTTTCCATTTTATCGTAAATTGCTTGTTGCACTTCGTCAAACCATAACTCGCTGGGAATTTCATTTAAATTTCGAATTTTAAAATAAAGACTTTGAGATAAAGATGGTTTAAGTATAACACGCTGTTCGGATTTTTCACCTAAATACTGATTATATATGCTTAAAGCTGTTGAACGGATTGCTTCATAAACAGGAGCTGGGTTGTCGTTAGTTCCTTTTATTTTATTTATATGCAAATCAGAAAGTTGTTGCTCCACAGAGACCTTCCAACCTTAAGTAATTTCAGTTTCGTTAATATGCTGTTCTATACTAAGAGACACATACAAATGCACTGACGTTATCATTTAAAATTGCGGATAGTTATATTAATAATAAATTTCTAATAACTTTTAATTAACTTGGTTTACTGCGTTTTGATTATATTTTTCGTGAGAACGTCAATGTATTCGTACGTGGCCGCTAGTAAATACAAAAATAAAGCAAATATGCAACTAGCATTTAATGATGGCTATTAAAAGATGATTAAGAAAACTACGACACGAGTATCTCTTTTCCCAAAATTAACATTTAAAAAACTTTAACAAAAAAAATATTTACATATAACAATTAATCACAAATGATTTTTATAGCAGATTGAAGCTTGTTTTACTTTATTTTTAGCGTCGAAATTCTGACTCCGTTTTTCCCATACACAAACGCAACAAAGAAAGAAAAAATGAAAATAAATATAATCATATAAGAAGGAACAAGTTTGATAACAATCGACGTTTTTACTAAACATAGTAAGTAGAGCCCTTATCAACCATCTCAGTTACCAATACTAAACACTAGACTTACCTTCAATGTTTAAATAAAAAAATAGATCCAATTGTTTCCTGCCACTTGATACGTAATCGATAAAATACGATAAAGCAACATTATTTTTTAGTATTTGATGTAATTTTAAATCAATTTTTTTCATATTTTCTAATTGAATGTAATCAAGCGAATTTGGAGTATCTAGAAAATTGAAAAGTAGACTTTTAGAAAAAATAAATAATAAATTAAATAACCTAAATTTTCCTTATCTTCAATTTTTGTAAGCCGACTATCAATTAGCTTCAATACATAAAACAAACTGCTCAATTGTTGCTTAATTGCAAGATCACTTTCGCCCCCAGAATCACGTGATCTCTATAATTAAAAAAAATAAAAAATAAAATTAAGAATCTAATCAAAACGAACTTACCAATTGTTGTATTTCTTTTAAAACTAAATCTTTAGTACTTTTTAATTCATCACAGTTGTCTGTAATTCTCAAAGTGGTTAAAAAAATTTCACTTGGTAAAGAACCATCACGTAAACACTGGAAATAAATTAATTAAAAATAATAAAAAATAAAGCGAAATAAAACACTAACCAGCCAAATTATTGCCTGATTTATGTAATCTGGATCAGACAACATTGTAAAAAGCGGTTGAACAACACAGTTTGAAAAAATATCCCTCAAAACGTACCGCAAAGGTTTGCATTGAAAATCTTCGTCAGGTAGAAGGATATATAAGAGAACTTCGACAATTTCGCACAAAAATTCTGAAAAAATCTTAGAAATTTTTTAAACAAACCAGAATTAAATACCTGTTTCTTTGGCCACGTCCATACTAACTACATCTCTACAAACTAAATAATTCTCCATTTGGCATTCTAAATCGAAGAAATGGTCCTCCAAAGTGGTACTTTTCTTAGAATCATTCAAATAGAATTTTGAGTTTCCCACATTTACCTCGGATTCTGAAATATTTATTTACAAACTAGTGAGATAAAAGCATCATTACAGCACTCCAGTGTACAGATGACGCGCGCGTAGCCCGAGGTCATCTGTAACTACACGAGGTACTGTAATATATTATAGTTCACGTGTAAAATATACAAAATTTAAACGAAATTAAGATTCTTTTATTAATAGTAATTTTTTAAATAATAAAATACAAAACTGGAGGAAAGTATTCTGTTTTCTTTCGATTTTTAAATAGAACACTACGTATATTTTTACATTTTTGGAATCTATATTAAATTCTAAATCTAATGCGCTACTTTTTATAACTTTTTGTAAAACCTAAAATTTACAACTTTTTGTAATTTTTGTTTTTTTATGTAGAAGGTTAAAAAATATTTTTACATAATGTAGGGAACAATTAAAAAATAAAACTATGTATTCATATAAATAATCTAGTTTAGAAAATACAAGAGTTAACTCTTGTTAATTTACTATTCATTTATAAATCTTTTTTTATTACCCAGCTCACCTTTTTTAATATCACCTTTCCCATGGTACCACCCAATATCAGTTTCACTCTTATTTCTCTTATGTGTTTTTCTCGGTGAATTTTTTTGGTCTTTTAAAGGAGAACTTTTCGGTGTTTTAGCCTTCTCTAGAAATTTCATTTTGGCTCTAGCTTGTTTGAAAAGCCTCAAATGTGTAGCTGCATCATCTACTAGTCTTGTAGTTAGAAAAGGTATCCAATCAATTTCTTTCACCCTGTTTGAAATGTTAATAGCAAAAGTTTGTGCAGTTTTTCTTATAGTAACATTTGTAAATTCTGTGTCTCTTGAAATTAAGTTGTACCACGGTGAGATATAATCTCTGACTATATAGCCTAGGATTTCTTGCAAGGAACTGTCAATTAACTCACTTCCTGTTACCCTACTGTCGGTTTTTTGTACTTTTTCTGGACTTTTAAGTTGCTTAACCACCTGTTATCACCAAGTTAAACTACCAGTCAAAAGTTAAAACCAATTACCTTATTTAAACCACCTTCAGAAAGGATATCAGCAGTGAGGGGATTTCCGGCACACTGATTGTAAAATTTGTCTATATCGCCCTTTTTTAAATACACTAAAGTAAAAAATCTACAAAGAAAACTTACAAAACTAGAACATATTGGCTGTTACAGTACCCTAAAATGAATGTAAGTAATCCAAGAAGAATTGTAAAAAACGAAAATAAGCCGAAAGATGTTAGGAATAAAATAATAATCAAACCAACCCATCCTATAGCATTTATATCCATTTTAAATAAATCACTGGACTGAAAAAACGAAAGTTAACAATATAAACAATGACTATTATTAAACTCCTACTTAAACCTGATAACGTTTGACCGATTTAATTCTATTTATACTAAATCACATGATTTATGTGTGCAATTTAATCACTTTTAAATTCTTTCATATTTACGATTCTCTGAAAGAAATGTCACAATTTTGAGGTTATATCCATTTAATTTTAAACAGTACAGCTTCTTGCCGAGAGATGGCGCTATTTTTGCGCCAAATTTAAATTAAGGGTTGTTGTAAGCCAGGCGAACAAAATTTATTTTTTTTAAAAAATTATATTTTTTTAAAATGATAAATGTGTTACAATAAGAAGAATTCAAATGTAAGCGCTAAATTTTAAATCTAGTTTAATCAATTTCTTCTTGGTGCATGCGTAAAAAGGGGTGCAAGTTTGAAATGTTGTGTTTGTTTTAAGATAGACAAGATTTAAAAAATGGCAAAATTTATAGCAACTATTAAAGCAATAATTACGCGATTGGTGTTTGCAACACATGGGTTTGTTGCAATTTGGCAAGTAACAATTTTTAAGAAAAATTATTTTTATTGGTACTTGAGCTCACCAATTTTATTGTTGTTTTTTGAAGGAATATTTACCCTAACAATTAAAGAAAATCAAGAATGGAAATGGTAAGTCGTAGAGATTATTATTAATAATTTTTTATTTTTGCTAATTTAAAACAGTGAGATAACGTCGTCAGTTTAATTTGAATTAAAACACAAATTACAAACTTATCATTTTCATCGGATATGTCGAGTGTTACAATTATTATATTTTTAATAAAATTTATTTTAAATATCAACAACTAAGAAGGTTCCTTTTAATTACAAAATTAAAGCATTCTAAAATACTAAATATTGATGACGTCAATACATTATTTTGGGGCGGCAGAATTAACAAAATAAATAGCCTTAAAACAATTTTTTAAAAAAAATATAATTGGGCTAAAACAACCATTTTCTTAACAATACACGTGACAAACGAAACATATAATGAGGTGTTATGACGTTGGTAAAAGCTAAAGTGGTAAATTGATGGTTCGACTTTTCATTTCCGCACAATTTAGAAATGTTTTGTTATGATGGTAATCTGCATTTAGTTAGGTGACCTCGTTTGATATTGATAGGGGAAAACCGAGTATATTTCGATTTTTTTTAGGTCGTCAGTAAGAGAAAATTTTAATAGTTATTTATGTAATAAGCAGGAAAATTAATATTCCAAAATGTTTAAAGCACGAACAAATATTTGAAATATTTTACGTGAGTGTCTTTAATTTTCCCGATTAGGAGATTATTAATCCTCCATTAACATACTCGTACCTACAAATTGATAACAGCAATATTTTTTGATAACTTTTCTTAAGATAAAAATTTGTTTTTAACATTTTAATCTATAAAATAACAGTCACTTATTATGCTAAAACATTATTAACACATTAGTACATTATTAAAATTAGTCAATCTGCCGAAAATGTATTAGAAAGCTGGATTTTTGTATGTACCTTTATATTGATGTTCTAATAAACATATAATTATATAGAAGTTCCCATCGTGTTGGCTTTGCGAAATATTTATGATCAAAAATGACGAAAAACAGTTTTTCAAATATTTTATTTCTTTTATAAGATTCTCGCTCAATTAAAAACTGAAAATCTCAAAAATTTATATAGTAAAAACTTTTGCATAATTTTTGTGGTTTAATGTGCTAATTTTAAGTTGAGATACTATCAGTAGTATCGCAAATTTTAATACGTTTCCATGGCAATAACAAATCACAGCCCCGACTTGTTTTAGGTTTCCATAAAAGTGAAGATGCAACCGGTAGGTATTATCTAAACTTCATCTATGCCACATTGACTATACTGGTTACGTTATTACAATTTTTTTATGTATAGGTTAAAATAAAAATTAAAGGTTAAAATAGACGGGTTAATATCTGTTCCATCTTCTTCAAGACAATTATAACTCCAAACTGTTCTATGTTGAAACTTCTTGCAGTTTCAGCTTTAGAACAGTTTCCACAGGTTGCCTGAACATCGACAAAATGGACTTTTCCAGTCTTTAAAATACAGGGTGATTTTTTTATCTGTTCCCGCCCGAAACTCTAAAAATAGGCAACACGTTAAACAAACGTAAAGTTAGTTAATTAATTAAATAATGTGGCAACAAATGATCCAAATAAATTGACTCTGGAAGCACTGTTAAAGGTATTATCAACAATATTGACATTAATTCACAACTCTAAAGGCCTTAATTTTGAAAATAAATTTTTCAAAGTATAATGTGTTGCTTATTTTTAGAGTTTCAGGCGGAAACAGATAAAAAAATCACTCTCTATAATCATATTTTCTTTTAAAATATTTTTCAGTTATTCTCTTTGTTTTGTTCGTCTAGAAACTTTTTGTTTTCGAACCCTTCTCTTCTAGAATCTTTTTTAGTCCCTCTAGAATTTTTCTTGTTTTTTTTTTCTCTGTCAATCGACATACCTATTTTGTCTTCTTGATCGAGTTTCTAAATCAGTAGCTGAATTTGCTTCTTCATTACTTAAACTCGGGTAAAGAAAAATAAATTTTTCAAATTCCCGTCCAAATTTTCTTTAAATGCATTTTATGTGACTCAAAAAAGAGTGATTTTGTTAGAATTTTGTAAAAAAGCAGATTAAGCAGCTTCTAGCATGTTACTTCATGTTGCCTAATATTATAAATATGTAAACACATCTATTTTTTTATACAGTGTGAACCATTTGTATGGAATAACTTCGATAAAAATTTAGGGATTTATTTTTCAGAAAAACGCTGGAACACGTATTCTGTTATTTTTAAGCGCGCATTTTTTAAGAAAAAATTGGAGATACAGGGTGTCCCAACTTATTTTAGCATATCTGAATTCTACGTGTAATTTTGCGTACTTTTATGTAGCACACACTATGTCGATTTTTAGTTGTTTTTGAAAAAAAGGCATGAACCATTTGAAATGAATAAATTGAATAAAAATTCAGGGACTTATTTTTTAGGAAAACGCTTGAAGTCGTATTGTGTTATTTTCCAAGGCTCATTTTTTGACAAAAAAAGGATATACAGGGTGTACCAAAATCAAAATACGACTCTCAACGTTGAAATTTCAATTAAGAACCTTATTTTTTTTTAGCATATCTGAATTCTACTTATAAATCCCTGACTTTTTATTGAATTTATTTATTTCAAAAATAGATCATGCCTTTTTTTTCAAAAACAACTGAAAACCGACATAGTGTGTGCTTCATAAAAATTCGCAAAATTATACGTAGAATTCAGATATGCTAAAAAAAATTTAAATTTTTATTTGAAATTTTAAAGTTGAGAGTTGTATCTCAAATTTGGGACACCCTGTATATCCATTTTTTTGTCAAAAAATGCGCCTTGAAAAATAACAGAATACAGCTTTACGCGTTTTCCTGAAAAACAGATCCCTGAATTTTTATCGAATTTATTCATTTCAAATGGCTCACGCCTTTTTTTCAAAAACACCTAAAGATTAACGCAAAATTATATGTAGAATTCAGATATGCAAAAAGAAATTAGGGTTTCCATTTAAAATTTTAAAGTAGAAGGTTATATCTCGATGTTGGGACACCCTATATATCCAATTTTTTTGTCAAAAAATGCGGGTTAAAAAATAACAGGGGACGTGTTTAAGCGTTTTCCTAAAAAACAAATCCCTAAATTTTTATCGAAGTTATTCCATACAAATGGTTCACACTGTATATTGTAATATTTGAATAAACTATAAGATAATAATTTTTACCCTTCTATAAACTCTATTTTCGTTGATTGCTTACAAAAATAACTAATTTCCGTTAATCGTTTAGAAAAAACTTTCTTAATGCATAACTATTGTCACGAAGCGGAAGTTCGTTGGCCTGCTAGGTCGTGAACCCCTCGATGCGTATGGGCTATTGCTGATACTGACCAAATCACCGCCGGTTGAAGCAATAGCTGACTGAGCATTTAAGGGGTTGGCGAACTAGTGGGTTGCGTTAATCGGGGAGTTCGGTGGTACCAGTGGACGAGGCGAGTCGACTAGGTAACGAGTGACGTGTGCCCAGACCCTTCAAGTGTGAACGATGTCGATGTAAGTAGCATTATTGGATCATGTACAATTTTTGCGATCACTATTAAATTATCTTTTGTAATAAAACCCTGTTTTAATCTCAACCCCACCTCACGAGGTAGAGCCCGTGACATATGGTGGAGGCGCCGGGCACACGGGCTCTACCTCGTGAGGTGGGGTTGAGATTAAAACAGGGTTTTATTACAAAAGATAATTTAATAGTGATCGCAAAAATTGTACATGATCCAATAATGCTACTTACATCGACATCGTTCACACTTGAAGGGTCTGGGCACACGTCACTCGTTACCTAGTCGACTCGCCTCGTCCACTGGTACCACCGAACTCCCCGATTAACGCAACCCACTAGTTCGCCAACCCCTTAAATGCTCAGTCAGCTATTGCTTCAACCGGCGGTGATTTGGTCAGTATCAGCAATAGCCCATACGCATCGAGGGGTTCACGACCTAGCAGGCCAACGAACTTCCGCTTCGTGACATATGCCCGGCCCTTCAAGATTGTCGACCCGACAATCTGCTCTTAACCTAACCTAACTAATTACAATTCTAAATTTTCGTCCAACGCTGCCACTCATCTGTTGTCTATACTAGGAAAACACCTGTTTGTCACTGCACTACTGTTCACTGTCACTAGCTTCGTTCAGAAGGATGCTTCTAGAACTTCTCTTGTCAGTACTGCTTTGTTTGTACATTTATCCTCATTGAACGGTACTCCTAACTTCTACGTTCTCTCCTTGGTCGAGGTTCGATACTTGTTGTATACCGGTATTGCGACCGTTAGTCGGACATATGCCCATGTTCGGCTACTGAAGCCAGCTTGCTGCTGCTGTTGGTACCTCTGATGACTCAAGACTCATGCAACTTGTTCTTGATTGTATCTCAAAACTTTTGCTTGTGGATAATAACTTTTCCTTCGGCCTGCTTTCTTTCCACATCCTTCAGTCTACCACTAGGACAGTTGTTAATTCCTGGTTGGTCTCTTTTTCAGCTTTTTGGTTTTCCTAGTTTTTCTCTTCGTGTGGGCGTTGGGCGTCAAATAAAACAAACATTCATTAGTAACTAACCTAACTTAATCTAACAACAATTATGAAATAAGAGCTCTACGCTCTTTCATTCATTTTACACTTATTTACTACTTACTTTACTATGTTGCTGACAGAATGAATTTTTCTCGACGCGTCACTCGTTACCTAGTCGACTCGCCTCGTCCACTGGTACCACCGAACTCCCCGATTAACGCAACCCACTAGTTCGCCAACCCCTTAAATGCTCAGTCAGCTATTGCTTCAACCGGCGGTGATTTGGTCAGTATCAGCAATAGCCCATACGCATCGAGGGGTTCACGACCTAGCAGGCCAACGAACTTCCGCTTCGTGACACTATTTTTAAAAAAATGTTGTAAAAAAGTTGACTTTTTAACACTCCGCGCATGCGTACATTTGTCAAATAAATAAAAAAAGTTAAACTACCAAGAATGATTACAAGATTCAACGAAGAAGAAACAAAGTAAAATTATCAAATTAATTTAAAATTTTAATGTGAAATACTACTGTGTTGCCACAAACTAAGCTAAAATGTTAAAAGATTGTCTAAAATTATTTTGAAGGATAGGCATCTAAGTATTCTTACTTTTTATTTCTCTAGTAACAGATAGCTGGCACTTTGTATATTTTTAAGTATTTTTTTAATTAACTAACAATAAGATACGGTCAACGAAAAGTTTTGCAATCAACTTGTTAATTAATTCGTGTTAATCTCTACTTTATTAAGCACACTCGCTTCGCTCATGAGTTAAAATGTCTCGATTATTAATCGCCCTTATTAACCAAACTGTTGGTTAAATAACTATTGATACATGTAATTTCAAATCCCAATTGCTTAGAAGTAAAAAGTAATTATAGGCTGTCTAAAAATAATAGTTTTTTAGATTGTACTTATTTATTAACTCGGTAAATATTAAGGTATTGAAAACTGAAGAATTTGAATAATAATTTTGGCTTTTTCACAGTCGTTTCATTACTTTTTTGAATTGTTTACTTAGTTGTTAAAGTGTTCAATTATCCGGATTCAAAACTACCTAATATTTTGTCTAAATAATATTATTAAATAATAATAAATATATTTTAATGTTTTAGATAGTGATTTAGTTGAATTTGCAGCGTTGCATGCCATCTAGAATCAGTGAAATGTTCAGATAAGAAAACTGATTGTAATTATTTTATTTTACAAATTATTATCATGATCCATTAGTAGAAAGCCATTTTAGAGTATTTTTTCACCTTCTTTTTATAATTTTTATGAGGTTTTTAAATGTGTTCAAATGATCTGGCTATGAAATGAAAATCCATTTTAGGGTGTTGAAAACGAAAAATTTAAATCAAATTTTTAGCAACTTTTCGGTCATTTTTCAATAATTTTAAAAGTCAACAAAGAATTATATAAATATTTTGTTTTTAGGTTCTGTCCTTCTGTTTTTCTCTATTTAGCAAGTATAGTTCCCGCAATTTGGTTACTGGAGTTGGATAAAGTTGATCGTCGATTAAGAGTTAAAGAAGAAACTTTCAATTTAACTTCTACTACAAATTTGAAAGAGATAAATAATTTAATTGGCGTAATTTATATTTTTCTTAGAAATCATTGTTTAAATTCATTTGCAGGTCCAAATAAAACTCCCGGACATTCCTTTAAGTACCGAAACTTGGATAACCCTTATCGAGCAATTTCTGATGTTAATTCTGATTATCGGTCGTTGGATGTTACCTAAAGGTGACTTAACACGAGATCAGTTAAGTCAGTTGCTCCTAGTTTACATTGGTTGGTAAAATCTATTTTGAAAAATATTTTTACGAAACTTTTATTTTAGGAACAGCAGCTGATATAATCGAGTTTTTTGATTCTTTTAAAGACGATAAAATTGCATCGGAGCCGCTTTTAGTTTTGTTAACATTAGCTATCTGGTAACACAAACGGAAGTTTCGAATTTAAATAAATAAGTTTTTCAGGTCTTGGAGTTTAATGCAGTTTACTGTTGTTTTGACTGCTACAAAATCGCGAAAATCTCGACTTACGTCGACTGGTTCTATAATTAATCAGTTAGTGGTTTAAAATTTTTAAGTATGCAAAAAATCTGTTTAAAATTATTTTAGGTCCAACAGTTGTTGCACTATAGATGTGTGGGGAATTGCACTCAATATAACTTTGCAAGACGCTCCTTTTTTAGTATTTAGACTTTTATTAATAACTCATTTCCAAATAATTTCATACATGAACGTGTTTTTCACGTGCAAAAATACTCTGGTTATACTTTTACAACTCTATCGACTTTACGTTGTGTATAGCGAACATCGGAAAAGAAGACCAAAAGATGATTTTGAACTTACAAATATTTCAATTATTTCAAAACCAGACATGTATGGTAGAAAAAAATTAAAAGGTAAAAATAAGCCAAAAAAGAGTCGGGCAAAAGTTGCCAAAGTGTATTCTGAAGAGTCGGAAGATTCAAGTGAAGATTTTTCAGAAGAGTACGAGAAGAAAAAGTAAATAATTTTTGAAACAAAAATATAAAACAATATTTTTCACTCATGTAGAAAGTAGATATTTGGATTCAAACACATTTCTCTCTGCCTTTAGTAACTTTATTTTTATTTTTATTTAGAGAACGGCTTCAAACCTCAATATTTTTTCAATCTTGAATCTGTCGCTGTCGGTTTTCTAAATATCGAATATTCTCATTTCTTTGTTTTTTTCTTAATTGTCAGAAACAAAAAGTTAATTTTCTTTTCTATTTCTCTGCTTTTTCCTTCGTTCTTTTTCAAATGCACAATACATTGTCCACATATCTTATCTACAACTAAATTTTCTCTTGCTGTTCTCTATTCTCTCTCTATGTATATATTTTCCATATTTAAGTAAGTATTTTAGACAAAAAATTAAACTAGGGTTTAAAACCAGTCCGCAAATAATAAAAAAGATAGAGAGAAAAGTGTTTGTTTTAATACAAAATAACAAAATCTATTATTTTTTTGTTTTTAGAAAGATCAAAAATTGTCGTAAAGACACTGGTTATTCGACTGGAAGTTCACACACAAGTGCCAAAATGCACAAAAATCGTTATAAGAAAAATTCCAAAAGTCGGGAAAATTCCTCAGAAAATAAGAAGAGTTCAAAACAGAAATTGAAACGTTCTGATCAGGAAACTAAAGGTAAAAGACGGTTAGAAGAAGCATTTTCTGAAGAAAGTGAAAGCGATTTATCTCCAATAGAAAAAAAGGAAGAAACGAAAAGAACAAAAAAACGAAGTTATGAAAAAGAACCAACAATTTCCTTATCAAGTGATCCTTCGTCAGAATGACGCCATCAACTAGCCATAATGGCTATATTTTGCCTGTATCTCTTTATTTTTATATGCTGTCTATTTTTTATATACTGTGGGATTAATTCCGATGGGTTAGTTATAGCTAAAGTGTATAGAAAAAATAATACTTACCATTAATAAAAATAAATTTTTAGTAAAAGTGATAGATTGGTGTTATCCAATAGAAGATAAAAAACTGTTTAAATAAAAATTTATTTAACAAATGCAACAATCATTTAACTTGTTTAAACAACAATATTGTTTGAGCTAAAATTAAGACCTGTTAAATCACAATCAATATCTTTTGTAACAGCCAAAAATTTGACTTGTTGTTTGAAAATATTAACCGCATTTGTAGTTCTATCTTGTACGTTTTCAGTTTGTACTTTTGTAAGGTTAGACACTGTTTTCACGTCTTTGATGTAATCTCTTAATAACAATAAATTGGATTCGAAAAGTGTCTCCAATTCTTGAAATAGCACTTTTTTTTCAACGATTTTCTTTATCTTTTTCTTCCTTCCCAAGTTAGAAGACGTTTTTTTAATCACTTTTTTTTTATTGTTTTTGCGACCTCGTCGCGGAATGGGTTCAATTTTCCACTCTTTATTGTCTTCATCTTTGTTTACGGAGCTTTCGGAATCTTCCTGAAAAAAATAAAAAAATCTGGTAAATCATGGTCATAATAAAAATATAATAGAATAATATATCTGTTGTTTTAAAGCCGCTGTGGTGCAAATAATGACTCTCTAAATTTAATTTTCTATATTAAATGCATTACGTTGTTATAGAAACAATAACAGAGTGACATTTATTTGCACCACAATAGCTTTTTAAAAAAACATATTACTTTTTCGTCGGTCGACAGAAAACACCACATTTTTATATAATATGTTAATATGTCAGCAATTTTATTGACTAGACAGTAAAGCAAGCACTTTAGAGAAAAATTATATGTTCAATACGGCAATAAAGCAGATTTAATGCCTTGCCTCTGGGTTCAAAAGTATGATTGCGCTTGTAAACCGGTTTCAGGGTTTTTGCCCATCATCAGTGCAGGAGATCGAGATTTAACGATAACCTTAATTTGCTGTCAAATTTTGAGTCCAATCTTAGGAAAGGCTTTTAAAGAGGAACTCTAGCCGATAAGAGACTGGCACTACTCAGGTCCTACAGCACCGTAAACCCGGGTACCCAATGAGATGCCTCTTCAGTCACTCCTGGCTGCTTAATGTAATAGTTATTTATTGTATAAGTGTTATAGACAGCGTTTTATCCACGCAAGAATGTTTATGCGCGAGACGCAGTCGAGCGTTTAATATCCTTAAGTAGATAAAACGCGACTAAAACACGAATCCAATATAACATTTTATCCACAATTACAGCGATTTAAAATCAGAATCGCCAAAATTTCATCTCATGTCATCAAAAAATGATTTGACATTACACTCTGACCGCGGATGTCACCTCAAAAATCATTGAAATTAACTAAAAAACATGGGAGATTTATAATATGTTACTACTTATTTTCTATTGTTTATCGACTCCATTTGTACAAAACGCTGTGCAAGTTGGTGAAAATAAAAGAAAGTAATTCTATTCATAAGACAATTTTTGAGGAAGCTGAAGCAGCGACTCGCCAGTTATTGCCTGCGAAGTCCAGGAAACATTGTGAAAACGTATTTTCAAAATTTAATAAATGGAAAAAAGAACGGGGAGTAATGACAATAAATCAGAAAGTTCTGCTATCGTATTTCTAAAATTTGAAGAAGAGTTATGCAATTTGATCCATGTGGTCGAAGTACTCCATGCTGAAGGCCGCTATAAAGGTCTATAAAAACATAGACATTAGAAAATATAAACTGAAGAATCAGTCAAGAGGATACAGTATTGGAAAAAGCACACGTGGGAGAGTTTTTGACAAGGGCTTGCGATAAAGAATATTTGATGATCAAAGTAATCTCTGTCATTACATAGACATTGTAGATAATAAATTTTGGAATATTTTAGGTTGCATTAATAATGAGGGTGTCTGGTGGCTGTCGATGCTGTGAGCTGACAAATTTGAAAATTAGTGATGTAGAAAACAGGAGCGCATACCTGATTGTTTCGATACCAGATACCAAGACGAGCATTTCACGAAAATTCACAATTGTAGAAGAAGGATTCTCTATCAACATTGTGGAGAAGTATAGGAAATACATGTCCTTACGTCCGAAAAAGTTATCCATTAAGAGATTCTTTTTACGATACGCTAATCAAAAATGTACATCGCAACCTGTTGGAATTAACACTTTATCGAAAGTTCCTTCTAAAGTTGCTTCGTTTTTGAATTACGCAAACGCAGAAGCTTATACCGGCCATTGTATGAGGCGCACTTTAACAACTTTACTTGCCAATAGAGGTGCTAATCTTACAACAATTAAACGACATGGTGGGAGGAGGAGCTCCGCCATAGCAGAAACTTATATCGAAGATTCTGTATCTAATAAGCTTGATATCGCAAGGAAAATCCAAGGTTCTTCTGGTACTAGTCGTTCCTTACTAGAGGAGACGTCCATTGTTCCTAAAACTACTATTCGCTCTGGAACCGATAACAACTACAAGCTTCTTATTAATGGAAACGAAGTAAAATATGATAAAACAAAACACGAAATGTCTATTAATATAAGCTTTTGTTAATTTCGTTTCTCACATTTGTCTTCTATTTTAGAGTGAAACATGTCCAAAAAAATATTTGCATTCAATTTTTATCATAATAGAAAAAAAAACAGTGTAATAAAAAGTTATTTTATTTATAAACATTTCTACATCCAAACACAACAACAATAATACCTACACTTGTGCAGCTTTTTTTGTTCCTGCATGTTTATTACATTCACGTGACCGAAAGAAGACTGAACAAAACTTATTATGGTTGTTTGATTTTATAAAAATTTTCTAAATAGAGACTATCCCCTAAAGTTTAGGTCTAAAACCGATGTCCAAACTACTGTAGATAACTTCACCAAATAGCTGTCTTACTAAGTCTTTACTTTTAATAACTTTTACTTTTACCAACTCTAATAACATAATATAGACCAAATGTAAAACCTTTACAATAACGTCAACTCAAAATTAAGAGCTCAACTTTGACAGTATGCCGTCAATTTGATTAGCACTCAAAGATACAACATCTTTGCTAGCACTGCATGGACATCACGTGATCATAGTACAAAAATATACTACAAGGTGGAGTTTCAGTTATTAATATAAATCAATAAAATTTTTGTGAAAAAAATTGACTTTCCAAAACTGATCTGAGCAGGCTTAGGCTAATTTCATCAATCAACATCTGTCATTTGAAAAATTACAATACTTCAAAAACCTGCTTGCAACTTTGCCAAATTAACGAAAATGGTTCTAGATCTAACAAAAAATAAAATATTTGTGCAGTTTCGAGCAAAGGTAAGTTCCTTAAATCTACCCAAAACTCGCTTTTTTGCTTTTAATTTTTAACTGTCAAAATTTCAAAGACTCACCAAAGCCTCCTCTTCATCTCCATCATCAGAGTAGTTTTCGTTCATTCCCAAACCCGTGTACTCCTTATGAAATTTTCTGGAAGCTCTCGCTTTTCGTAAGGGATTTTTCCTGATAGGTGACTCCTTACCAACCTTTTGTTTCCTTGCAGCTCTTTCGCCGTTGAGTTTAAATTCCTTGACAAACATCACATCATCGTCAGTAGACGCATTGCTAAAATTTTCATTTTTCTTTAACTTTGGACAAAAGTCCACCATTGCGAAGCCTTCAAAACCAGAACCATTCAAACACAGATTTAAAGGTTCAGTTTGATCGCCGTGAAATAAAGTTTCTTTTTTAGAATGGGAACCCAAAATTGTTTCGTCTTGACGACTGTTGGGTTCCATAATGTCAGTTAGAAGTACAACAGGTTGTACATCACACGCGGTCATTGTAGCTGAAAAAAGGAAGCTTTTTCCAGTGAAATCAAAGCTGCGTTGACCAATTCACAAAGAGAGACTTTTTCACAAAATCGAAAAACTTTTTTTGTAATGTTTGTTCCCGGAAATTAGCTATCATTCAATAATATGAGTAAAAGTAAAGTTGAACAAAGACTTACTTGTTACTTGAGCTGCTTGAGGTAAAAAAATCAAGTAAGAATCAAATGTCAACAACTAATCCTGCTAACTGAATTGATTTAGTTTGTTTCCTAGCAACAAGCGGAGGTGTAATTAATTACCATCTTAGAATAAGATTAGAAATTGCTTTGTTACACGTGGAGTGGCTTCGAAATTTGGCATATATTTTGGCAAGTCGTTTAATGGCTTGCCAAGTTTCCAAATTGGTAAAAAAAATTAAGTGTGATCTTGAGAATACCCAGTCGGAAGTTTCACAATTTCTTTTTTTAAAACCAAAATGAAAATATTTTGCAATTTCAATATAGTAGCAGGATGTACTAAATTAGAACTAATATTAATAAATCACTGATTGAAAAGTGTTAAATTTAAAACTTGATACACAAATAGCCAAGAACTGAAAATTTATTTATCGAATTTTCTGCATTGACGCCTTCATAATAAATGCCGATGATGTTTTCTTAAAAATCTAATTTCGTCAGATCAAAAAGGTTGCAACCACGTGTTTGAAACATGAATTATACGTAAATTAAAAAGCATCGTCAAATTTATTTGCTAGTTTGTTTGAAAATGATTTTATTTTTTAAATTGTAGCTGCACCTGCTTAGAAATTCCTAAATATTTTTAGGTTTTGGAATACAATATAGAGGAGACGTCAAGCTGAGAAAAAAAACTTTTAGCAAAATTTTAACGATGAATCACACAGGTTAAAACATAAATTTCAAAAGATGTCAGCTTGTCAAGTTAATGTAATTACGCAAAAATTTTAACTGCTGCCAATTTCTGGGTGGGTAATTCAATGTCAATATCATCTGATTAATAAATTTTGGTGTTTTAAATTGAGTTAAATTGTGGAATCACAATAAAATTATAAAAATACAAGTAATAAGATAAAAAAAATCAAAAAGCATTAATCACAAATAATAACAAAAACAGTATTTTGTAATACAAATACATCAAAGCAAAAATAAACACATAACACAATCACAATATTCTTGTTGGTTTAAAAACAATCTGAAATTCTTTATAACAAAATAAAGTAATTTTATCCAATATAGAATATATCTGTGTGTTAAATTGCCTCCTTTGTTTGGTTTTTACTTTTTGGAAAGTACCTACCAAAAGCGCCTTTTTTCATTTTTTCCTAAGAACTTTAGGGCTGCTTACGCGATCTTAATAAAAATTTAACCTTCCCTTTGAATCTACATAACGTGGTGTAATTTTTTGATTTTGTTCTTAATTTAAAGGGAAGTACCATATGTTTATTATAATTTTTTATCAGAGGCTGTCATAAGAAACAAAAATTCTAAAAACGTAGGGCGTAACTTATTTCACTTGATAATAAAATCATTTTACTGTCACTCATAAAGAGATTTGTTTTTGATTTTCCAGTACCTTTCTTCCGATTAACGCTGCCGGTCTCTCAAAAGGACGTGATCGTGTTTTTCAAACTGGTATAAAAATTTGACTCTGTTATGATTTCTTTTGAAAATTTCTCCCGAAACTCGTCAAAACATAGTCTCGAAGAGTAAACCCGTTCTCCGTTCGCTAAGTGCCCATTACAAAAATATAATTCTACTAAAAAAAATCTTCTGATCTGCAGAAAACCCCATAATTCAAATCAAATCTAAATTTTACTTTTGACAGTCACAGCAAAATGACATTTATCAAAAGAATTAATCTAGGCGCTACGTTTTTAGAATTTTTGTTTTCATGACAGCCTCTGATCAAAAATTATAATAAACATATGGTAGCTACTACATACTACTGTGAGAATAATTCAATTCAATCTATGACTTTTAGTGCAAATTTGAAAGCAGTAGAACAATGACAACTTACAACACAATCACAATTTTTTTTGTTTTGTTGTACTTTTAAAGTAGTAAAGTATTACTACAATTTGTTTACTTTTCAAAAAACCACCACCTATTAAATTAGGTTTATTAGTTGTTGCTAAAGTTTGACACTTTAAAACATGACACTTTTATTGTAATAGGGGTACTTCCAAAGTAGAGTCTATAATAAAATTAATACTTGGCAATATTCTTTAGACTCATTGTACGTCCAATTTTAACAAATTTACCCCAAAATGGTAGATTTTATTATGTTTAAACAACACAATGCAAGTTGTACAACGTTTTTTAAATACAAGTAATGTTGCAAAAACAAAACCTGATCGACCTCCAACTCTTACTGTAGATGTTGTAGAATACATTTGCGTTTGAATAAAGCGAAACCCGCGAAAATCTGTAAAGAAGCTCTCACCGCAAACATGTTTTACTTCCTATTAACTCCAAATACACTAATTGCGGTATGTAATACCCTAAAACGACGAGTTAAATTATGAATTAAAAATAACGGCGCACACTTTAAAGTCTTTAGACATTACTTTTAAATTTAGTTTCTTTTTTCTATTGGCTATATTTTCCATTGGATTGTTTAATAAAATCATTATTGTTGTTGTAAAGTAGATTTATTATAAAATTTCATTCAGTATTTTCTTAACAGGTATAAGACATAACCCATATAAGTAATCTTAAATATTTAAAAAAAAAAATTAGTAACTTCATTGCCAACTCAATCGGAATTTGTTGATTACGATGTAGCATTTGACATTGTCAAAATTTTCGGTTATTCTGTCACTCTCCTTTCTTCCTTAAAAAGTTTAAAAAATATCGGTTTTAAATAAAATAAGAACGTTAAAATACAACAAACAGTTGGAAATTTGTTCGATTAACAACTGTAGCTTACTGTAACGCATTGTTATGATTTAATAGAAGAATAAATTCAAATGTCTGTCAAATTTAGAATAACCTTATTGTTACAAATTTTAAAAGTTGTGCTATGTTGCATTGTTGCCGGATATATTTTAGGTGTAAATTGCGGCGTTGGTAGTTTTTTAAAAAGTAAACAAACTATATGTACTACACTCTGTTTACTTTTCAAAAAACCACTAACACCCAAAGTCAGTGGCAGCTGGTAAATCTCTGTATATTCAAAAATACGCATGAAACACAAATTCTGTTGTAAAGGATTTTTTTTTAAATCGATATAGAAATTTATAGATATTGATTTTGTACAACTTGACTAATAAAAATTAAATTTTACGTCCTCAACTTCGCATAAAACGTATGTATGCATTATTAATGTATTTATTAGTATAACAAGTGTTCATTTAAAAAAGTTGTAGAAAGTGCCATGACAAAACAAAAACATTTTAAAGTATTTCTTAGTTAAATTCGGCTGCCTTACTGTCAGTGATAGTTAGAAATGTCAAAATTGTCACATTATGTCGCATTAGTGATCTGAAATCTATTTCACAAAATATTTTATAAAATCAGTACCTAATCGCTAAACCTTTTTGTACATAATTATTCATTAACTCGTATGGGAAAATATTTCCAGTGCAATATTTGCCGATTTCAAAGTGTTAACATCCTGTGTTCTATCGAATAGAGCCATTCGCTTTCAATCTTTCTACCACTTCGAAAGTAATTTTCGACTAAAAACTTTTTGTGATTTAAAGTGTAATTAGTCATCGCGACAAAATAACAACGAACTAGACCCAATAACAAACAAAACTAAAACTGAAACTTAGAACGAACAAAAACTGAACCGAAAAAAGATTTAGGTAACTATCATTATCTAATTTACGTTTTCTTGCTCTGAAAAAATTCCTTAACCTTTGAAACCTTTCATAATAATTCAAAATTAAAATAAACTTTTCAGAAAAGTTAAGACAATAAATTAAATAGTTGTAGGTAATATTTCTTTTAACACATTTTTAATTAATGAAAATTAATTCTCCGAAAAATTTTCCTTAATAAAATACCACAACAAAATTCTTGTAACAAAACAATTTTATCTATTTTAAAATTATTATGACTTTATTCACAAAATTTTATTTATTATTTTATGCAAATACTTTCCATCATAAACTAGCGTAACCTTTAGAGGAAATCGGCGTTTTCCGAATGAGCTGAAATTAGATTTCCTGTGTTTATTTTAGTATGAACGTCAATGAAGAATTGTTTACGAATTTACTACATGAATACAAAGTTGCGTAGTGGCTTGGTATAGTAGTCATCATAACTAATATAAATATCTTTCCGATGTAGCGTTTAATTTTGATGGCCTCCCATTAATTCTTCTAATGATAAACACGAAATTTTTTCCTTTTGATAAAATTATAAATTTATGTGTAAAAGCTTGAAGGCCAATTCGTTAAAAAGCTCATTCGTGAGAACATGCACTCGAACATCAATTAAAATTCTTTCGTTGCCAAATATATTTTTAAATTTGGATCAAAATTCCTCGAGTCTAGGACGGCGACAATCCTTCCTCGAAAAGAAAAGGATATGAAACAGTTCAAGCTTGTGTAAATAATAAGAAATAGGTCAAGTTGAACACAAAAAAATATTGAAAAAATACTTGATGACAGATTCAAGTACTAAACACACTTACAGTTTATGCAAACCATATTTTTGCAATTATAATTTTTGAATGAACTGTTTTTGATAATTTTAGCATACTTTTGGCGAACAATGGTACTGATTCATACAGTGCTTACATCAGTAAAAGTGTGAATGAAGTCACTTTCCGCCCCCTAAGCAGTGTCAAAATATTCGAGAAAAAAACAAAAAAAAAAGTCTGACTCATAATTCAATTAATTTGCGACTAATTTACGCATTATCCTTGTTGGAAGTTTCCCTATCCCTGTCCTGTCATTTGGTTATTTTTAGCGCCAGAGGCCCGTAGGAGAAACCGTAAAAAAGCAATTAATCCAATAAAATTTCCAAATTTTTTGAATAACAATTTTTCATCGCTCTAATATAGGAAATCCAACACGTGGAAGTTGGGCGCCTTGTATCTGTCGAAAAAATAAATTATAAGGCGCCAACTAACTGTAAATATGAAAAATTTTAAAGATGCGACAAAAAAGTTTTGAATGAATTTTGAATTGGTGAAATGATCTTTAACGACAGCTTTATACCCAATGTATTAAATCGGCGCAAACATTTCAATTTAAAAAATTTAAAATACCAAAGATTTTAGACCAAAATAAATAATATATCAAATAACATAAAGTAAAAAATTAAATGTTTATAATAAATATATTAAATGTAAATCTGACAAAATAGCTAAGTAAAATTAAACCGTTTTTGTTTACGTGTAACTCACTTTTTTCGTTGCACTGTGCGATTATTTAATGCGATAGCAGTGTTTTGGTACATTCACGTTGTTCTAGTTTATAATTTTGCGAGTTATAGTCATTTAGGCTGTCTAAATTAAGCTATTTTAGAGCTATTATTTATATAATTAATTAAATAATTAGTAATAATTAATAAATTTAGGCCTTTATTCGTTACAAAAATGTTGTAACTATTTCTGGAAGAAATTTAGGCATTCGCACTTCCTCATTTGTGCTGCAAACAAAGTACTTATGTAGAAAATTTATCGTCTCGAATATCTATGTTAAGTAATTTTTATTTACCCACCTTACTCGGAAAGATAAATTTCACAAACACAAAGTTATTGCCTTACGATTACCGTCTAATAAACAAAGTAAATATTCCCTATTTTTTTGAGCCAAATATTTAAAAAATACTCCGGTTGGCAAAACTGTTTTTCCGTGCTACTCGAGAAAATAAATTTCCCGCATGAGTATTTGCAGCAGAAGCAAAGGAAAATGTAAAATTTGTAAAAAATAGAAATGTCACATTTTTTGTAACAAAAAAGTCAAAATTTTAAGAAATAAATACTTTAAAGTATTTTATTTTATTTATTATGAGTTGCTTGTTACCATTGATTGTTACCTACAAAGTTCTCCAAAAAATGCAACTTGTTCGGAATTTTTTCGAAGTCAAAGTCTGCTTTTACTGAGCCAAAATGCCAAAAAATTTAGAAAAAACGTTAGTGTCACCTTCAACAATGTCAAAATTTTCAGTTACCAAAAACCAATTTTTTCATTTAAAAAACACCCAAAATGTATTCTCAAATAAATTCAGTAAGTTTTTACTAACTAATTTGTATGCAAATAATTTTTGGAAGTATGAGAAGGGAAAGTCCATCTCTACGAATAAAAAAAATCTGAAAAAACATTTTTATCTTGAGAAATACTGATAAACCCTCCAGTCTATCAAGTATAGCTTCACAAATGGCACAGAAAGAACGAAATTCTACAAAATAAGAAAAATATTTTTCGGGTGAATAAGTTCGTTAGGTGATAATTTGAAATATAGCTCATTCTGTGACGTATCATCCTGCGACGCCGGGCGTCGGTCATTTATCTATAAATTTGCACACATTCCTACGGGAGTATAATAAGCGTCGCTCTCGCAAATATTTGCTACTTTATCTCCAAGAATCTCAAAAGACACATCGAGTAAATTGCTTGTGAAGTTCATTATCACGAGTGAATTGAGTGATATTTTTTTTTGGTGGTTGACTTTTTCCGTAATTTTGAAAATGTCTGCGTGTGTTAAAACTGCAGCATTTGTAAGTATTTCTTTTTTTAATTATTTAAACAATTTATTTTATTTTGTTCTTCACTCAACTGTTGTTAATAAAACGAAATTACCAAATATTTTGAAAATTTTTTTTGTTCACATTTTACATAATTTGACAAAAACCTCTTGCCAAATAGTTGCAAAACATGGAAATTGACCTTTTGTAAATAAAATTTTTGTAATTGTTCGCATCTTAATTAGTAAAAGTTGTAAATAAATGTTCACCGGATCGAAACAAATATGCACAGAGTGAAAGCTATAAATCATCCCGAAAATGACGTAACAACTGACGCCCGTTACAAAAAAACAAAAAATAGTTTGGCGGTCATCCAGTGAAACATCCGCCAAAAACGCAAAATATACATTTTCTAAAAATAGTCTAAATTCATTGTTAAATTGTATGAGGGGTCATGACCAAAACTTACATAAATGGTAGGAAAAATTTATAATTTTTTTTTCAGGACTCACCCTTAAGTTCCAAAGTTGCGCTTTTCAATGCAGTTGCAAATAAACATATGCAGAATCAAGCAATAAACCCATTTTCAAATGACCAAAAAGCTGGAAGCTTACCCCGACCAAAAATTTCAAAAGAGGATTATGGCCGGTAAGAGTATTTTTATTTTGATTTTTTTCTTTTTAATATTGGTATTGTAGACCTGCCAGAGGATCTCTTTCTGAAGCTAGAGGATTTAAAGCAACGGCACAAGTTTGCAGAGAAATTTTAGAACTTTGTGACATTATTCACCAACAAGGAGAACCATTATTCACACCTGAAGAAAAACCAGACGATCACAGAATAGTTATCAGTTTTGGAGAACTCTTTTCGGTTAGTTAATCTCTTTTAAATTTTTATAAATTTTTTATATTTTTTTTATTGTAGCTCTACACTGTTATATCAAATAATTTGGTAGGAATTTTGCTTCGAGCGAGGAAACACAAACTTGTTGATTTTGAAGGAGAAGTTCTATTCCAGGTAATAGAAAAAATTGTGATTGAAATTCAGTTTTTATTTGATTTATTTTTTTTTAGAGACGAGATGACCATGTACCTATAATTTTAATTAAACCAATTGCTGAAATTAGAAAGGAATTCCGTGAGAAAATTGACGCAGCAGTCAAAGCACAAAAAATTAGTGAAGAGGAACACTACAGTGATAGTAACTAGAAATAATCCGAAAATTTAGCCAAGGACCAGTAGATTTACTTTCCATCTTATTTATTTATAAATTTCGGAAAACAATTAAATTCGAAAAACTCGCGGCAAATACCAATGTTTTTTATTACAATATATTTTTTTTAATTTCTTAAGTTCGTATAAGTATAAGAAATAATTTAAGAATTTAGAAATGACAATCCTTTAAAGCACAATTTGTACTTACATTTTGTATAATAGAGACCAAATAAATATATTTTCATAATCACATTTGACTTATTATCAATTTCTCCCAAAACAAAAAATTTATAAAACTATGTAGATACAGTATGGTCGAGCTAAAATCTAAACAAATAAATGTCTGAGGGTGTTCGAGTTATCGACTTATTCGAATTATATTATATTCGGAGATACCGATTAAAAGGTAGGTATTTAAACAAGTAGCAGATAAATTATAAAAAAAATTAATCAATATATTTTAATTATTATTTATGTTTATTTATTTTATTGAATTTTTTATTTTCTTCACTATACCCATTACCCCCTCTGCAACTTCTGGATCCGCCCTACATAAACAAAAAATGAAAAAAATTAACATTTGAAAAAAAATAAAATCAGGTGGTAAATATAAGCTAAATGACGTTGTACTTTTAACATTTGTAATAATTAAATTAATTATTCATTGTCTTAATTATTTATTTTTAAATGTATCTTCCAAAATTTTTGCGTTTTCCTAAAGCTATTTTTTCGGAAATTTTTCCATAAAAAAATTTCAGCTTTTTGACAAAAATTATTACTTATAAGTAATAATTTATATATTTTATAACTTTAAGAGAAAATTAATAGTTGGTAATAAATTCGTTCTGTTATTTAAGTCTTAGAAATTATAAAACTAAAGTGACTGTTAATGTCTATAATAAATTAATTGTTTTATTAGTGAATGCGGCATTAAGATTAACTTATAAAATCGGCCCTAAAAATATACGTCTTTTTAATCAAAAATATTTCAAATTTTTTGTCAAAATATTTGTTTTTAAATGCACTTTTCTTAATTCCGTTATGAAATGTTTAATTTAACGTTAATTTTTAGCGTTATGTAATGGTCACATATTACATCACTAGTTAATATCTGTTTATCTTTCAAAAAACCATTGTAATAATAATCCCCTTTAATTATAAAAAATTACGTCCCCCTAAATTCAATTCACTATATTAAAAGCATTACGTTGTCATAGAAACAATAACATGGTGACATTTAATTGTACCATAGTGGTTTTTTAATTTATAAATTACATTTTTACATCATTAGTTACGTAATGTCGAATGTTAATAAATATTATTACATCACTAGTTAACTGCAAGTTTACTTCACTAGTTATGAAAAGTATCTTGATGAAAAATTTTCTCCATCATACGTTATGAAAAACATATTGTAAAAAACTATTTTAGAAAGATCCACCGCCGATTACTTCCTAGACATATGACGTCAAACCGTGACTCACGTTATAACGCGCAATTCTGAGAAATATTAGTCATGGCAATTGAATGAATCCGAAGAATGCTGACGAACCACTCTACAAAATAAAGTGTGTATTTTTATATGAGTATTTACTAGAAAGCGGCCTATCTCATCCTATATAAGTATTTTTGAGAGCATTTTTTTTGAGTAATTAAGAGCATTTGTTCTTGAAACAGTCGACCAGCTTTGTATTCGATGTAACAAAGCGTAAAATAACTAATTATTGTCCAACTATGTCAACATTTCGTTACTAATTGATCACAGAAGTGCAGCTGTGCCCTTGAACAGAGTTGGCTTTAAGTTTAAGCTATAATTCACTTTTGTCGGCGACGGTGAAACGTATTCTCAGTTTCTCTCGTACCTCTTTCCCTCTGCCGTATATCTCTTGATGCAACAATAAGTGAGAGAATAGTGAATAAGTTTAGGGGTGCAACGGAACTGCATTCTCGGAAGCAAATCGAAGATATTAAACGTCAATTGTGTGCGATATACTGCGTGATTGAGTTATTTATTTATCGAATTATTGTTATGCTGTTTATGTATATAGTAGTTAGAAATAAATTATTCGTTGAAAATCCAACTCTTTAAATACAAAAAAAAACGAATTTAGAAAAATCGTTGCAATATTCTACTCTTTAACTCACATAATATAAAATTATGTTCGCAAATCGTTCGTTTCCTTTACTTGTTTACGCAAACATTATGCTAGTTAAACAAAGTCGGTCTTTTCATAACTAGTTACGTAAGGAACTATTACAAAAAAAATATTTGAATCAAAATCTCATTTTTGAAACTGAGTGTGCAATAAATTTAATTTGCTTCATATTGTTTATCATTTTATTTTACGTATTTTAAGACTAGGTTGTTCGTCATAGATAGATTATTGATTTGTTCTATCTTATTTAAATTTTAAAACAACTTTAATTTTTTCTTTACTTAAAAAATTCAAAATACGATCCGCAACCATCTTTTTCTTTCTAATAAAAAAACCTTACATTTACCGTCTTACAAAATTCAATATTATAGTTAAAACTTTATTTGTAAAGTTAACAATTTGGCACAATACTCTAAAATCATAGTCTTTTCAAAAGCTTTTAAAAGTAGTAAAAGTATAAAAAAAGTTAAATATAACTGGTTTTACCGATTCCATAAAATTGAAACACTTTCCTTCAAAATAAATTTATGTATACGTATTTTATTCATTTTTGTGCACCGTATGAGGTCACTGATAACTACTAATAAATTTACCTAAATTTCAAATTCAGTAGGTACCAAAATATTTAAAAAAAAATACGCGACTTGATTTTTTTGTTTCTTCACATATTTTCAAAACTCTTAAAATAAGTGATTTAGAAATTCAAACTTTTCAGAACAACATTTTTTGGGTTTTTACCAGTGGTTACCAGAGATTTTACCAGAAATTATCGTTTAATTACGGAACATACTATACTCTAATAATATTTATTTTTAAAAATCAAAAAATAACTTTGTCTATCATCGCAAATAAACAATTACCTACCCGGACGTAAACAACAGATTTCTTCGAAAATAATCCCACTTCCGTTTAGAGTTTTGATTAAAAATAAAGTACAAAATTATAATTTCTGTAAGATCTAAAAATATAATTTTTGCGACGGATGTACTGCATCTTCCACCAACGTCAAAAATAAATCACTTACTTTAATCCAAAAATAAGTGTAAATTGCAAAGCAAACACATAACTTAAAATGTAACATCTTAAAAAAATATATAATTAGAAATCCTCTTTAGGATAGAAATATAATTAAAAGTAGCTATTGCTCGAATTTGAGAAAAGTTCATTACGTTAAAATAATAAAAACTAGATTTTATTAAACAGATTTCGAGTTATTTTCATTTGTTGTTCCAAGAGCTGAATAGTTATGAGTCCGTTGGGAAGCAAAACATCATGTTAAAACTGTTTAAAACAATTAAAAACCCTTAAAAGTTTGTGAAAAACATAAATTACTCGAAAAACACATCTACTTGTAGATAAAATACATAAAACTATAAGTCAAATTCAAATTGACAGTTTTTTCCAACAATTTGGGTTTTAACCCTCAATAACGCACGTGTTCAATTAAACCGAATAAATTTCTCGAGAAAGAAAACGCTTGTTCTGTTGACCAACGCATTATTTTTATAAATAAATGTTAATAATAATTATAACAAAAACTTCAAAGTTTATTGTTTCATTTAAAAATTGTAAATAGTTTATTAAATTTTGAGTTATTAAATAAATAATATAGGTAGATCTTTTTGACGAAATATTTTTTGGCATCAATTAAGTATCATAATTTATAAAACAAGGCAAATACTAAAAAATTGGCTTGTTTTTTGTTTTGTTACGTTTGTTATTTGTTTGTGATTGCTCATTTGCACACGTAAATTGGCTAGGAATATAGTTAATGGAAATGATGAATGATAGGTCCTGTTTTGAAGATAATAAAAGAAAAAAATTTCTAAACATATATTGTAGACGACAGAAAGTTGACAAAACCTTTGATCTGACTAAAACGGTATAGTTCTTATGATAACAGAAAAAGCAAAACATAGCACCAGTTTGTTGTATAACAGATCAAAACTGTTTTTTAAAATATTTTATGCAAATATCTAAATATAATGATATAATATTGTCAAATCTGTATTTGATACAGGTGGTAATAATAAACTTATAAATAGCACCCCACCTGTATTAACGAGGTGTGTATCACTAAGTGTGCTTTGAATATAAATAATTTAGCAAAAATATAAAAAATACACAAATTTACTTAAAATTAAAAATAATCACGAAAAATCACCAAGTGACTTGCCAACTAAGCTTAGAATTTCTTTATCAGATCTTTGGAAATAAAACAAAGCGCATGCCTAAATATAGTGGAATTTTTTAAAATTAGGCGATATAAAGCACAACAAAATCATAATGGCGTTTAAAAATAAAAATGTGTTAATCCAAGACATTCAAACATACGTATGGTGGTACTGAATATATACAACTTGTGCTCTAAAAATAATTTTTGTCAGATTTTGGAGCTGTGTTACTTAATATATGGGTACTTCTGTAGGCAAGTAACACTAACAATCTCTTCAAGGTTGTAAATACTGGCATTCTCTTAACAATGATACATCAACTAGGCTCTTAAACAATGCATCTTTTTAGTAAATAATATTATGTAATTTGACTTGATAATTTTTCCTAGCACACTGAGAAGGTACATGAAGTAAATTTGGAATTAAAAGTTCGTTTTTGTCACGTTGCCTTCCGAGGAGGCGGCACAGGACAACTCAATGAACTCGACGTCCCTGAATGTTTCCGTTCGCTGACAGGAATGTTCTCATATAGAGTAGGCTTGACCAAATCATCAGGTGGCCTGCAACAACAAAAAAACCCTCTTTATTTTGCACATGATTATAATCGCGGCCACATGCAAATAAATTTACGTCAACCAAAAACAATAAAACCAGTTTTACGATTAACTAAGTTAACTAAAAATATCTTTCAGTATCACAACTGTTTTTTATGTAATTTACTTTCAATAATAAGAATTGAGTGTTCTAAGTTAATGACGTAAATTCAATCGTATGTAGCTGCTGGTATAAAAAACAATCAACATGCAACCTGCGTATTACAAGTTAGATCACACACATGTAATGTTAAATGACGACTTTAAGTGGCGATGATTATGAATCACATGAAATTTTGAAAAAAACATTAATTTTTTTATTAAGACTTACAAATTTTGTGTAAACGGCGCCACCGTCGTCAATTAATAGCTACGGTTCTACTATACTACACATGACACTCAACATCTAAAATGAGCCTGTAAACAACACCACCTTTCACAAAAACAACTGAAAAACTATTATGTGGATGATATTTATTACCTGGGCAATGGAATATCTGACACAGCACGAGGTGGTTTCTTTGTTTCGCCTCTTAAAATCACAGAATTGGGAGATAAAGCCGGGAAATGAGAAGTGGAAGACCTACTAGACAGCGAGGTTGTACTACCCAAAACATTGGTTGCCGATGAAGATAACGTGCTGCCCATGTCGCTGCTATACCTAATATTTGTATATTCCCGACCTATTTGCATAGATTTCTGTAAAAAAAGGAGAAATTAAATCCTAAACCGAGAAAAATATCCAGGAAACAACGTTTCCATAGAGAAACTTAAAGCTGACAACAAAGCAAAGCTACATATTGTATTGTAAAGATAAGTAACGTTTAAGAATAGAGGACGCCAAAGTTTCTTTTTATTTTATTAAAACAGTAAACCAGTCTGAACCGTTTCATTTTCACTAATCAAGAGTGTACGTTTAAAGCTTAAATTTCCGTATTTTTTATTATAACTTACTTGTTCAGCCTTCATTCTTTCAGTGGTTGTTTCTATATGATGTTGTACTGCTAAATAAACAAATTTATATTGGGCTTCAGTCTGTACCATCCCAGAACGTTGGGACCTAACCATTTGAATTGTGCGTTGTATATCTATCTCACAGTCTAAACCTGTTAGAAAAATTCCTGTATTTACCCAAAAATATTAGATTTTTATATTTTAAATACCGTATTTTTTAAGCTGGTCCAGTATCATATCAATAACAATAAAAGTGCCAGTTCTTCCAATACCAGCTGAACAATGCACTAAAATAGCACCTGGAGGATTATCTGGAAGCTCTTGCTGAAGGCTCTCCTGTCTCTTATTAACTTCATGCAAAAAATTTAAAACACAGCCTGGGTCTGAAGGCACGCCATGATCCGGCCATGCCTGAAAAAAAAAAAACACTCAAACCCATAATCACAAAAAATAAACCTAAAATCTACCTGAAAATGGTACTGGTAAACTTTCCTCTCACAATTAGTTCCTTCCATGCTAACTAAAAACTCTCTAAGTGCATAATCCGGAATCGTTGATTCCATCAACATTTTCACTTTTATTTTTCCATAAACTTTTTCGCCTTGATCTGGCCAATATCTGGCACATTTTGTTTTTCCACGTTCAGTCTCTTTGGTTGTCATTACTATAACTCTACAGTTCTCCTGCCACACCATTTGCCAAAAATCAGCAATTGTGGAAGGTAAACAGCCTTGGGTTGCAATGTATACTTTTCCGCTTGGATCACTACCTAATTCACTCCCTCCGCAATAATCAGCTTTCCATCGGATGTAATTCGCGTTGATATAGTCCGAACCAGCGATATTTGGGTCAGCATCTTTCAACTTCACTCGAGTATCATCAACTAAATTCATTATATTAATATTCAATTATATCACAAAAGAGATATTTTCGTTAATATATCGAGTAACTAGAAATTTTTTCATGCAAGTAAAACCATAATTTGTGATGTAACTTTAAACACAACGCATGAAAACTGTCAATAAAACATAATCCAAATAAATATTTATAAAAGCGACAAAACTAGTACTTATAACATTGTAAATTCAATCTGATATAGATGTTTTGAGGAATTTGTAAAGTACTATGATCGATAAAAAAATGAGTTCAACTATAAAGCTATACTAAATATGTGGAAAAAAGCCTTAATTTCTATAAAAATTGGATTGAAACAATAATGAATAATTTTTATGCAACAAAATTATGCTAGAGGATGAGTGAGAATAATTCTGGAGCAACTCACAACCCAAGAGAATGTTTAAAGCATGTTGTTTGCATGTGGCTAAAGTTACACTACAAATTGAAAACTTTCAAATCACCCGATATTTGCATCATGCAGGTATTTTTAAACTTACAAGGCAATATATTTTTATATCTATTCTTATTCCTATTTTCAGGCTTGACTCCTTCCTTTCGGGAATACAAATGTTTGAACTCTTGTTGTTGCAACGATTCGAATTCTTCCCAAAATCCGGCTTTTCCCATTCCATTTGGACCATTTTCGTTTTGTAATTGTTTAACTCTGGAATGAATTCCGGACGCATTAATTCTGGTGGCATTGAAAGGTTGTTTTAAATGAACGACTGTCCCTGAAGTTTCAACCATTGGATTTTTTTTATAATACTCGATGAGTTCAGCTAAACTATCAAACTTTTCACCTCCCCCAACATCGTATCGGTTATCCTAAATGAAAAACTTGTAGAAATTCTTTATAGCACACACTTTAAATCACTTACGGAATATCTAATCATGACATGAGTCATTTTGTCGTCGGTTCTAACAGAAAGAACAAAATCTCCAGGCTTTGATTGACTTTCTCTCACTAAAAAGCTTCCATTTTTACCCCTTTCTAAAATTAATTTTTCTGCTTCCTTGCCGGACAAATGTCCATGAAACCATCTAGAAAATAAAAAAAAATCATTTATACTACTAGTAATCGTAAAATGTTTACAATAATTAGCTAATAAACGTGACGTGTTACATAACAACGACATACTTTGGAACTTCCAGTTTTAATAAACACGGAGAATGGCGTAGAATTTTTTAAGGTACTTGTATGGTACTATCTTTCACAAAATTATATACATACTAAACGAAACCAAAGTAATTTACTTACGTTATTGTAAAATTGTTTAACAGAAATAAATAACTCGCAAATTACTAATCTAAAAATATTTGCAAAGCTAGATAATTCAGTTGATGCCTACAATAAAATTTGTTCAAGGTATTAAACCATAAACATGCGTCTACTAATACTATTTTTCATTTATACAGATTGTGTTTTAAAAAACGACCCAAGCTGTAACTCTGATATTTATTATCCGATTTTAAAAATTTAAAGAAAAATTCGATTCAATTATTTGCCTAGTACGACTATAAATAGCTTTTTTATATAACCTATTATGATAAACCATAGTCAACATTTGCTTTTCAAATAGACATCAGTAATTATTTTTATATTATTTGAAAAAAAAAATATATATATATATATATATATATATATATATATATATATATATATATATATATATATATATATATAGATCTTTAGTACAAAGTCAGACCAATTGGAATTCCATACAATCCCGCTCCACCAAGAAATAGCGTAGATTCGAACCAAAGTCAGGCGTATATTCTTTTCTTGTTATCATTGATGCTTAATTCTGCAATATATACACGGCTAACTCTTAAAAAAAATTTGAATTTTATACGAAATATTTCGTACTATCCTGAGCCTATTGAAAATGCAGCAAACCTGAGCCAGACTTGTATATCTTTACATATACAAGACTATCTTGAGCCAACACTTTTGACAAACCTGAGCCATATATATAATATACCGACAATCCTGCTCCATAGCAACAGCAATGACTAAGCCGTATGTATATACCACAATAATCAAAAGTTAAATTTTTACCGACAATCCTGCCCCATAGCAACAGTAATAACGGCTGAACTCTATTTCACTTACGGAGTGTATTATTTTAGGTAGGACTAAAATGTAGTTTACTTAAATTAAAAAAACTTTTTTTAAAATTTTTAATCGAATAACAACTATCTTTTACCCAAAGTCCGATTGAGGTTGATAACTAAAATTTTAGTCGCCAAAAATAATCGTACGACTAATTTTTTTGTTGCTAGTCGCAACTAAAAAAACGACTAACTGTAAAGCAATCGTTTTTTAAAACACTAGTTAATGACTAACAACTAAAAAATGTTTTTTTTTGTACTTTGAAGTAAAAATGAATAGATTTTAATGCATTTCTAGTTCAATAGCCTATGTTTGTGTTAACACTGTTAATTTTAAATTTCTGTGTTTAAAGTTAAATATTAGATACTAATTTTCTATTGCCGGGCAGCTCAACATTTATTAAAAATTTATTGATTAATTTAATCTTTTTTTTTTTTTTAAATAAAAATTGATCACAATGCAGTGATAATTTTTGGTCTTTACTATCCATGGTGTGATGTTATAGGAGATATTATTATAATAGAAGTTGTGTTTTGCTTTTTTCTATCAGACTAAATTTGTATAGATATTAATAATAATAATTATTATTATTATCGTTTACAGTTAGACAAATTAATTTGTCTAGTGTAATAGTCCGCAGTGTTAGAAGGGCAAAAATTTATCTGATTTAAAAAACGACTAAAAAATTATCGAAAATTCATAAAAATGACTAAATTTAAAATGTTTTGTTTAACCAGTCAGAAACTGATTTCATCGACTATTCTAAACTGTTATAAGAAAAAAAAATCGTTAAACAGGAAAAACTGCCTAATCTAAAGTAAAGCAAAAGCTTTCGAGTTTGGTTTAGGAAATAATCTTAATTAACTTGAATTTCAGCTAGTTGTTTTTTTTTAGTTGCGACTAGCGACAAAAAAATTAGTCGTACGATTATTTTTGGCGACTAAAATTTTAGTCAACAACCTCAATCGGATAATTTTTGTCCAACTCTAGGTAAAAGATAATAATTGTTATCCGATAAAAAATTTATTCGAATAAATTTTTATCCGACTATTTTTTTATTCGATTGAAGTCTTAGTCGTTATTATCGACTAAATTTTTAACCGTTTTTTTTAGTTGTATTTTTAGTCGGATAAAATTTTAGTCGTTTTCAATTTAGTCGTTTCTACGATTAAAAATTCCGACTAATTTTTTAGTTGTTTTTTCAATCGGATAAATTTTTATTTGACTAACGCCCAACTCTGAAATGAAACACCCTAAAATTTTAACAAAGTTTAAAGTCTTGTAACTTATACAAAAATTTATTAATTGAGATAATCTTTTTTTTTCGGGTAGTTCATTTCTTATACTTTAAGATGTTTAATAGAGTTTTTTTGCAAATTTGTAGTTTAAGATTTACAAAGTATCAAAGACTGGAGTTGCAATAAAAAAGAAAAGTTTAGACTGCTTCCATTTCAACAAAAAAAGATTTCTGGATTATTTTAATGGGTCCCAGAAGAGCGCTGGATTAATTCCTCAACACAGTTTTACAGATTTTGAGCTACACTTATAAATTAAAGCAATAATTCCAAAAAACTCTTTTTGCGCATTAAGCAATAATTATTTTAATTTTAGATTATTTTAAAAATAAAATTTTAAACTTAAAATTCGAAAAGCAACGGCAGACATACTGTTAACATTTTGTTTAGAAAAATACTTCGAAAAATGACCAAATTTTTAAATAGCTTCGAATTTTAGTTTGTAAAAACATAATAAAAATTTAAACGTGTATTAAGACACTTAACTTATTTTTGTATCTCAACATCCTTGTAGCATTAGTTCATTTAGTATTGGTCGGTGATTGGAACTGATTTTTAAAAACATATTTTTAGGAAAATATTGAAGTTTTTTTTAACTTTAACAACTCGTTACAACAATACGGACGCTACTGTTAGCTATCTACATTAATTATTGTTTCATTAAAAACAAGCCGTTTAGATAAACAAAAATTTTAATTTTTTTCTAAAAACATGGCATTAAAAATTGTATATAAACATTAATTTATACCGAGTAAACTAATGCAACAAAGGTCTTCAAATTTAAGCTCAAGTCATGTTTTGAAATACACGTTTAAATTTTTATTATTGTTATACCAGACTAAAATTCAGAGCTGTTTAAAAAATTAATCATTTTTGGAAGCCTTTTATTACACGAAATGTTAACCGTATGACTACCACTTTTTCCAAAATTCCAGTTTAAATTTTTACAAAATTTTTTATAGAATTCCAGTTTAGGTGTAAAAAAATTTACACCTATTAACAAAATTATTGCTTATAGTGTAAAAAATTTTTTTTTGGATTTTGGCTTTAACTTATTAACGTGTATTTAGACACTTAACTTGTTTTTTGTCTCTTAATATTCTTGTAGCATTAGTTCATTGTGATTAGATCCGATTTTTAAAAGCACATTTTTAGGAAAAAATTGAAGCTTTTTTTAACTTAAACAGCTCGTTACTACGATACGGACGCTACTGTTAGCTATCCACAACTGTTTTATTAGAAACAAGCAATTTAGATGAGCAAAAGTTTCAATATTTTTCTAAAAACATGGTTTCAAAGATCGTAGTTAACCACCAATTTAAACTGAGTAAATAAATGCTACAAAAGTTTTAAGATTTAAAACACAAGTCACGTATCTAAATACACGTTTAAATTTTTATGATTGCCTTACCAAACTAAAATTCGGAGCTGTTTAAAAATTTGGTCATCTAGGGAAGTTTTTTTTCTACACAAAATGTTAACAATATGTCTACTTTTGCCTTTTAAAATTTAAGTTTGAACTTTTATTTTTAGGATAATCTAAAAAGAGGTAAAATTTTACATCAATTAACAAAATTATTGCTTAATGCGCACAAAACAGTTTTTTTGAATTATTACTTTAATTTATAAGTGTAACTTAAAATTTGTAAAACTGTATTAAGGGCTTAATCCAGCGCGCTTCCATGACTCATTAAAAAAATTAAAAATTTTTTTTTTGTTAGAGTGGAAGCAGTCTAAACTTTTCGTTTTTCGCAGAGCCTGCTTTTGACACCCTGTATGATGACTCAAATTACAAGTTTACAATAAACGCTCTATTAAACATCTTAAGCAAAGGATTTGGACATACCTTGTCCAATCAATATGTCTTCAAAAAAATACGGTTCTAAAATGTATCTGAGAAAACCACTTCATACATTCAATTTTTGTGAATGTTGAGTATGGGTTTTTCTCATCCAGTGCGGATTTTCTATCGACCTATTTGGGCATTAAGTATGTTTTTTTAAAGTTAAATCTATTTGACTTTATTATGGAGTTACATAAAATTAAAAGTATTTGCAACAAAACCAAGAGATTTGGAGGATTTACGAAAAAGAATCACAATTCAGTGTCGCTTAATTAGTCAAAAAATAATAAATTATGTGCTAACAGAGTTCGAAAAAATTGATTGTATTATTGCCAGGAAACAAAAAGACGTCAATTTAAACATTTAGTTCAATAATTATGTAAATAATAGTACATTGTATAACAAGAGATAAAAGAGCTGCTTTAACAGCAAATGAGATAATTTTACAATCTAAAAAAAATAATTTTATATTTCAAATTTATGATTATATTTGCAGTTGAACAAACTGTAAATGTTCTGGTATTGCAAGCTTATTTAGCTTTTTTATTTAAAAAAAAAATTATACAGCACATAAAGTTTATGGTAGCGTTCTACAGTACAAGTGTTTGTTAAAAACGGTAACAAAAAAAAGGTTTTAAACAGCTGGAAAAAAACAGTTTTAATTTTATAGGCGCTGAAGTATAAAAACTTCCAAATTTGCAGATTTTCCTAAGTCTCTAATCCATTGCTGACTGAAATAATGTAGTGCGCAAGTTGTTTTATTTGTATAATACAATCCTGAGCCAGTTTGTTTTATTTTATTAATTCTAAGAAACTGCTGGCTCAGGATTGTATATACAAATATATACAAAATACGCGACTGCAGCGCCACCATTTTCCAGCGCGGCAAAAGCCGGAACTACAAATTGGAGATTCATACAATTCTGAGCCAAAAAAAAAATTTGCCAGTGCACTGTGGGGGCCTTAAATATGCGGTTTATAAGGGTCCGCCATCCTGAGCCATATATTTGGCTCAGGTCCGTAAGAGTGGCTCAGGATGTACCGCCCGCAAACACATTTCTGGCTCAGGTTTGTACTAAAGCGCTATATATATATATATATATATATATATATATATATATATATATATATATATATATATATCTGAATCAACTGATGTAACAGCTTAGATTTATTCGTATTTCTTTTAGAAATTTTTTTAAGTGATAGAATCAATAAAACATACAAACTAAACTAACTTTAAGTTTTTTATGACATTTATAATTTTTTATTATATCATTGTTCTGCATGGCACAGTTAAAAATATTAATTAAAAAAACAATTTAATTGGAAAATCAAATTAGTTTATTTATTAGTGCTCAAAACATTTGTAATAAACAAGTGTTAAACATCAATATATTCAGACAAACAATATCTACCAAATAATGTAAAAATAAATTCGCCACTTCGTGGCTCTTGGGTTAACAAATTTTATCGTAACTTATCTGACCAACAACTTGTAACGTATGATCGAAAAAATTTAACCCTCTAGAAGTCTATTACTTCGTTACTTTCCATATAATTTACATTGTAAAAACATTTACAACCTTCTAGATAATATTTTTTTTATCATATCGTAGCGTAAATAGGTAATATTTCAACAGAAATTTTTCCAAAACTTTATTCGAATAAATTACATGTCGTAGTCGCAATACAAAGCATTCTAATATAGAAAAATAAATATACAGAGTCTAACATTGAAAACTTCTACTTCTAATAACTTTTCAATAGGTGCAGATAAAAAAAATAAGGAAAAAACAGTTTCGACAGTATCAAAAATAGGATGGTATGTTTATTTGTGTAAGTGTTAAAATATTAGCACCCCAACCCCTACAAACTTAAATAGAACCATATTATTTGTAGTACATCAAATAAAAGGTAAGGACCGAGAGAATGCGATACAAAAAATTCAACAAAATATTTTCAATATTAACAGAGGTACGAAGTAAAATAATTGATAAACAGATGTATGCTGTAATATTTATTAACTTAAATTAACTGTTTAAAATCTGGCAATCTGGTCGGCCATTTGATGCTACTTCTTCGACCTATCCATTTGTTTGAGTACCTGCTGTTTAAATACTCTCTCAAGGGTCTAAAATAATGAGGTAGTGCGCCATCCTGCTGAATGAATGTTTCATCAAGATTTATCTACGATGAGAAGATCTATGATATTATCTAGCAACTTCAAGTATTTTTCCTCGTTAGGGGATTAATTATTTGTAAAAAATATCCGTCCATCACTTATTTTCTCTATATCGAGGTTAGTAATAAAGATATTTTGATGTATTTTTTTGTCACATTGTACCGATCCTTACCTTTCATTTGATGTATCACAAATGATGTAATACTATTAAAGTTTGTAGGGGTTGGGGTTAGGGTGCTAATACTTTAACACTTACGAACCAAATAACATACCCATCCTACTTATCCCTTAATACTGTCAGAACGGTTTTTTTCTTATTTCTTTATCTTCACCTATTTAAAAATTATTAGAGGTAGAAGTTTTCAATGTTACACACTATATAGGTTATTATTATTATATTAGTTGTAAATCTTTCGAAGTTTAAAAATAAAGTATATCGAGTTTAAAAGAACCTAAGTGACCTGAACTGAGTTTGGGAAAACATTAGGCAGTGTGAACGACTCAACATAGCTCTGTAAACGTGACATTAGAGATACAGTAAAACACGGTTATAACGTATCCCTCGAGACCCACATAAAGAATAAGAATATGTTGTAAACAAAATTAAAAATTAAAGTTTCGCCAGAGTAGAATAATATTATTTAATTATACATTACTTTGTACCAAAATATGACAGTACAAACAGTTTATCAAAACTATATTTCGTTCTGTTTTGTTTACGGAAGAGTTATGTTATGATGTATTTATACATTTTTATTGAATATTCTAACATTATTTTCCGTAAATAACGTAATTTATAACCATACATAAATTTGGCAAAACCATTAAAAATTTTTTGTAATATGTAATGGGACGTTTTCAGACTTTTATGCAACCCGCCTGACACCTCAGCTTCAGGACAGCTCCTACATGGTGGGTAATGTGAAATAAATTTTGGGAATTTTTTTCACGTATTTAGCGAACGATATTCAAATTATTACTCAAGGTGGCATAAACAATAGAATTTAGCCTATTTAATAATGTAGTTAAAACTAAATTTCTTTCAACTGTTTTTTTTAAATTAATTATTTTATTACAATAAATTCGCGGGCAAATTTTAAATTTTTCACAGTGATCTGTGACCAATCAGAAGTGTTCTGTGCCAATAATGTCTTGACAGTTGACCAGGTTGTTGACATAATAAACAACTTTAAGTTAACATTTTGTGGATTTTTAGGTGCCTTAAAGTGTTTTTATTGCTGTTTTTTTATTTTTAAGACTATTTCAAAGGTAGGTAGAATTCTTCCAATCATCAGTGGTGACGATGTTTATTAAAAGTGTAAAATTTTACAGGAAATCTCTTTCAACTTAATATTCCAAAATTACCCTCTACACATTACTTGTTAATTTATAAATTGTTTGTAGCAACTCCTAGAAGTCCGGAAGAAACCACCCTTGACCGAAGGGTACCGACAACACAAAATAAAAAGCATTCACCCACAGCGTTCATCTCTTGCATTAACCGGTGATTCTGGGGGTCCCAACTGAGGTCTTGTGAGCTACTCACACTCTTCTACATCGTCAAGGAGTCGCTTTCTTGCATTAACAGGGCATCCTGGGGGTCCCTATCTGGTCAGAATCTCGGTTCGTCCGCGTTCGAAAATAACACCACGATCTCGATTTAAGTGCGAAACAATCTCAAGCCATTTATTGTGAATAAACTAATTATTACTATTATTAGTGTAATTTTTATTATTGTAAATAAACTATTCTAAATAAAACTGATTACAGTACCTATTTATGATTCAAAAACACGAGTGTTTTAAAAACCAAATATCTTGTAGAATTTATGCGAAATAGTTCTTCTACGTAACAAAGTACAGGATATGTTCGGAGGTATTTCCAGTATTCCTTTTAAAGAAAAAAACATGAACTATCTGTGTGAGATCAAATGCTTACTGTTTGTTCCGTTTTAGTAAATTTTTGTCCATTAGTATGTATTTAACTAAAAGAACCCATATCAAATAAAAATTGGATATTTATAATCAATCATAAGGTTGTAGGTAATTATGTTTTATTATAATGTTACAGCATATAATCATTGTATGATCTATAGCAAAAATATACAAACATAATTTGGCTGTATGACACTGACAATATGATACTAATATTATAAATATGGGAAAAAATAAAGTTGAATAAGGCAATTTTTAGGTTTCACTTTGGACAGAACAATTTCTTAGGTATTCTTTGAAGATTTAGGCAGGTTTTATGGTACCAAACTCTATTGCAATTTGTATTGTTGCATTTCACCAGTTCCTTTTGATTATCGAACGTTTCACAAAGGCATGTAGGCACAACATTGTTTACCTACAAGAATAAATCAGTATTTGTAATTAAAAAGCTTTAATAAAACGTACCTTCTGTGAAGTTTGTGCTGTTTCAATAATATTCACATCTTCAGTGGCTGGTGCTTTAAAATAAAATAATTTGTAATAATGTGACAATTGGATTTTCATCAATACATTTTCTGGAAAATTTTTGCAAACTTGGCTTCACATTCCTGAAGAAAACACAAGTGAGGTTGTCACTTCATTGTGACTTTTCATCTTTAATGAATTGAGTAAACAGCCACCGTTTTTGCGAAAATATAAACTCACATTTGGAATAGCCCTAACAAAGCATCTATGTTCACGCCACGCATGACTGTAAACAGCCTTAACCACCGAAATGAGGTAGACACCGCTACCCTTGGTGTCTGGAGCCAAGTCTGTAAAATCTTGTACACCAGAGATCGATTTCATCATTAAACCAGTAAACAACGAAAAGTCTTTTTGTTCGAGTCCGTGACTTCTTCGATCCTCCCTCACATTTTGGTCCAAAGGAGCCGGTTCAACCAGCATCATCGTGATCACTCAACTTCCATCCCAGTGGAAATTGTCTTCAGGAAAAGATACCACGTCAAGTCGTTGACTTCGAGGTGGGGAAATTTATCGCTGAACTATCAATAGCATCCAGCCCAACCCTGTGGAAATCGTCTTTACCGGAGGGTGCCAGGTCAAGCCATTGAAAAGATACATCTGTGCAAATCGTCACAAACACCAAGCTTACAGGCGGTGGAACCCTTCATTCAACGAGCCGTCATCATCGTCCAGACTTCTGGAAATCGCATCATCTCCCTCACAATCTATTAGCCGTGAAATGAATATTTTTCCAAATAAAAGTACGAAGAATGACCAGAGATTATGATTCCACTTGTCTCTAAAATGTAAACACGGAAACATCAATCACATCACATGTAGGGTTGATTGACGTTATACTTACAATGCTTTACAAATTAATTACTTTAAAAAATATAAAAAAGTCACTCAACAGTCCAAAAAATACGATAAAAACACAAAAATAACAAACGTCATTAAAGTTCACTGACTTCTGTCAAAAGCAATCTTCACAAGCAACACAAGCAATCAAAAGTTACTAAAAAAATGCGGGCAAATTTAAAAATTATCAAATTTCAATAATTAATTTAAAAAAAACAGTTGAAAGAAATTTAGTTTTAACTACATTATTAAATGGGCTAAATTCTATTGTTTATGCCACCTTGAGTAATAATTTGAATATCGTTCGCTAAATAGGTGAAAAAAATTCCCAAAGTTTATTTCACATTACCCACCATGTAGGAGATGTCCTGAAGCTGATGGATGACGTCATTTGAAAACAAGCAATTAAGGCAGTATTGCCAAAGATAATTTAGGCAAAATTTTCGATTTTTTTAATTGATTACTGAGCAATAACGTAGGTTGTAATTTTGTTATTTTTTGGAAAAAAATGATGTAAACGCAGTATTAAGTTCAATGTCTTTTTTGAAGCTACACAACCTACAAAAATCGTTTTGCTCGTTTTTTACAAACGTTCAAGATTTGTCGTCAGAAAAAACTACATCTTTAAAAAAAATCACAAAAATATTAATCACTGCACTCGCTGAACTATAATAATGTTATAAAAACTTATAAACAAATAAAAACTAGGTTGTATCATTAATACCGGTAAAGCTTTTATTATTATTTTTTTAACTTAACAATATCAAACAATTTGTTTAATCCCTTCTATTAGTTCAAACCAGGTGGTGTATCAGCACGTTCTACAGAATGTTCCAAAATTATTTAGCAGAAATCATTCTATTATTCGCAATTATTCTACTACAGTAGAGCATCGTAGCCTGTAAAAAAAAATTTGGCGGTTCTTATTACGTATATAAATAGGTAGTTCCACCTAGTCAACGTTGATGACTTTAAAGTGATTTTTTTATAGTTCAAAGAGTTTTGTTTTTAATGAGAGTTGGTAGAGTATTTACTTATTGTTAGTTAAAATATATAAGATACTTCAAACTAACGGGGCATAATTTTAATCTCAAATGGGCTGATTTCAAGTTAAGATAATCCAGGTAGTATCTTCGTTTCCATGGAAAATTAATAAAATTTGTTGTTGTGATTGGTTGTTGCCATGGAAAAGTATTAAAATTTGCGATACTACCGGTATTATCTCAACTTGAAATCAGCTCATTTGACAGCAGCATAAATAGTAAATTCTGCAAAAAAAAATTTGTCTTATCTCAACTGATAACAAAATTACAGGTCCTTTCAAATCTGAGTATAAAACAATCTTCTAAGAAAAGAAGGTGTGTATCACTACTACTATGCACGATGATACTTCAAGTTATTTTGTACGCTCTATATAAATCATTATAATATTATATTTTTAAAAAAATATTGCTCTATAAAAGTAGTTGCCATTATAAAAAAAATTAAACTAAAAATGCATTGAGGCTTGGTCCGAACCTGTCCCAGAAATTTAATTACATTTTAACAAAAAAAATCAACAGAATTGAGCAAGTCTAAAAGTGGGCGACATAATTTTGAAGTAATCGATAATAGACGTCCTCTATCTGCGATTTGCATTAATTTTTAGGATCAATATATTGCCGGTTTATTGTTATAACTTCAGAATTTATGTAAATCTGATGTAAAACCGCCTTAAGATTTTTTTAGCTACCTATTTTACATAACGTGGACTCTGTAAACAAATACCTGTTTGTTTACATTCGCTTTCCACAATATTTAGTTTAAAGAAAAGTGTAATTACGTCTAAACGAGTAAATTTACTTAGGAAATATCCAAATCGCGTGATGGTCATTCCTTTTATTATCATTGTTTTGCACGGGAACTTCCATGGGTGATTTATTCCGGTGAAACTCCATTCATTTAATTAGTGCGCTAAATTGTAATAATGAGAATTCAGATTGTTAAATTTTAACACGGTTAATGAAATTTGAATAATAGCCGATGAGAATTATGATTTTAGCCCAAAATGGAAGGTTTTACAGTTCACATCACTTAATTGCATAATTTAGAGCAAGATTTACTTATTATTAGTCGAAGGCTCATTTTGTAATTATCACGACAAAATAAATTCACTGACGTAACAATTTACTTTACAATTAGAAGAATAATGTGGGCGTCGTCAAAATACGTCCCACTCGTAATTTCCAAAATGGATCGAGATAATTACATTTTGAGGGTAAAAATTTATTTTTTTAATGAAGGTAATGGCTAAATAAATATGCGGTTTTATTGACCATCAAAAGTATGAATATTTAGCGATGCTTATTGTGGTCAATGACAATAAACAATCTAAAAAGGAATTCAATTATTTCGTAGTTTAATGACTTGAAAAAGTCATTCCATGTTTGTATTTTTTTATTTTGTCCTCACATTAGTTAGTTTTATTACGAAATAAATATAATAAATTGTAAGGTTGGTTTTTAAAGCGCCAGGGACAAAATACCTGCATAAATTCTAAGACATTCGTCGTGCAAGGTGGGGCTTCTGCTACAAATATTTTCCCAGATATTTTAACCCAATTTGACACCCACGTAATTAACCCCGAGCTCTATTGAGTGCTAGTGAATTTTTTTTTTACTTTTTCCAAATATGGTTACTGCGAGTTTTAGCTATGATGTCATAAGATAATTTTTAATCAAAGAAAAACTCATTTGGAAAACCTTACTTGTTGAAAAATAACAACGTTTTGTTGGATTTTCTAGCACTAGTGGTACAATAAAGATCGTAAATTTTTAAACAGTCAACAATTTAAAAAACAGCTATTGCTACTAGGTACTATAATAGAAAGAAATTTTTTACATCAAATAAACTATGTTAAATTTGAAAAATCTTACTTGTTGAAAAACAACAACGTTTTGTTGGATTTTCTTGAACCGGTGGTAAGAATTGTAAATTTTTGAACACTCAACACTTTGAAAGACTACTATTACTACTACTATAATTTATAAAAATAGTAGAAATTAATGTAGTACTTCAAGCACCCGATCACTGTGAAGAGAAAAAACACACTGGTTTAGTTCTAGTCATGTCGCGAAACCCATCAGAATTATTGCTGTTCCATTAGTGGGGAAGAGACGCCTTCAGACACCTAGTCGGAGGCGCGATTCTCGATCTAGACACTGGATCGATTAAAATTATTATTATTCAACAGTAATAGACACAATGTAACAATTTTTTAATAATAAGCAATTTATTGTATTTTTTCCAAAAACTTGTTAGTTATCGTACTAATTGACACTAAAACTAATGGTGTTGCTTGAAAATTGCACGCAATTAGTTTATAGATCTAGTTAGAGAGTTGTTCTAATGGTAGGTTACTTTTTCATCCGATAATTAAATTGTAATAAATTACTTTGTGTCAACAAATTAAATTTAATAAGAACACGGGCACAATTATTTTTCTTATTTACTCAAATAGAATATTTTTAACCTTCATGCGAGACCGAACAGAAAAAGAAAATTCATATTTAAATTATTACAAAGTAGCACATCGTACGTGGGTATATAAAATTTCTTAAATTATAATGTACGGAAACAACAATTTAATTTGTGAAATGGAAATTCGTTGTTACAATATTTTCAAATAATTCGATTGCGTTTCCTTTTTTTTTTCAACTTTAGAAACGCTAAAACGAATATGGAAATGTTGAAAGTTGCTATTATGTCATTTTCTAGGTGGATAAAAGAATGGTATGCAAGTGATAAGATATGACAATCACAACTTCTATTTTTTAACAGTCGGCTAATTGCTGAACAAACACTCGTGTTTGTTTATTTGTGACACTTGCTTATTATTTAATTGATAAATAAATTTTTCCTTATTGCAAGATAATTTTTTTTTCAATCAAGCAGGAAAATTATTATCTAATGTATAACTACTTCCAGAAATCAAAAAAGTAGAAAAAACGTGGAAAACTTTGTTTACTGCTCCTAACCCTGACCTTGGATAGAACAATTTAGGCATCTTGCGATATGTAAAGAGATGAAAGCTTTTGCGGAGGCTTGACATTAAAAAAATCTTATAAATTAATTAAATCTCTGAGTACTCCTAGCTAAAACCTTGTAATTTCATTTCTTAGAAGCCAAATGGATTTATTATAAAGTTCAAGTAAATGCATTTGTATTTTTATACCTACCAACACTAAAGTTAAAACGGATGTTAAAATTTAAATTTGATTGTCATTGACTGTGGTTAAATTTCAACAGATGTGACATATCCTTGTTGTGAAACAAATGTGGTCCAAATAAAAAAAATATTTATTACTTTTGCGTATTAATTTTAGTTCTTTGTAAAAAAATCATCTTAAGATGTGTTCAATAATTTTTATAACGTGTGTCCCTAAACTTTTGTTATCAAGTCATTTTTGGTCATGTAAACGTAAGGCTTGGCTAAATTACATATTATCTCACAAAATAAGTTTCATTTCTAATACATCTTGAAATATCATCAATGTTAAGTTGAACTTTTTAATTTTTTTTTTCAGTTTCTATTTATTTATGTATCGAATAAACTTGTGTGTCTTTATTTTATATCGTTTTTTCAAAGTATTGGTATCGTTTTTTCTTAATTATGTATAACTGGCAGTATGTAATGGTTGAGTAAAAAATTTCTGCAAATAGGACCTGTACGCATTTTTAAATTATTTTCAGTTCGTAATTAAAAATATTTTTCAAATATGGACCTGGTTAGAAACGTCTTTGCATAATTTCCTGTAATGGATTTATTGAGGTGGTAGCCAGCTCAACCATAAACAACCCAAAAAGCTAAGTAGCCTTAAAAACCATTAAATCGGTATATCTATGAGTAAACTTTAATTTCAAAATCAGTTTTGTGTCGCAAGCTAACGCCACAGTGTTCTCCGGTCACCGAAAAACTAATTTTTAATCTGTATAATCAGTCTACCATTATTAATAAAAAAAAACAGCATTATTATCAATACAAATGAGAGAAAAAAAAACAACCAACTTTTACATACCACCCTTAGACAAAAATAATTTTAATATTATTTTTATATTTAAATATTATTTTTTTAATAAATTTTATTTAAAGTAATATTTGAAGTGGTCATCAATTAAAAAAAATTAAAAAAAATTGTAAATAATCATCTCCCAAATGTAAATATTTATTAACCAGAATTACAAGATGGATCTTTTAAGTTTTTTTACAATTTTTATAAAAGAGGTATTTTGATCAATATGTAAATATTCAAGTATCCAAGATTAATTACATAAATATTTGACGTTTGACAAAATTTTATTTAAAAAAAAAAAAAACAAAACAATCGGTTAAATTATGTATACCTTTAGGCTATTTTTTTATTTATCTCAATTAATTATTAAGTTTTAATTTTTCCTTTTTTTAATTTTGCCACTATTTTAAATACAAAAATTGATGTCTCATTATATATTATTTTCTTCAACTTACATCGTTTTAACAAAAAATCGATACCTCAAAATTTTTGAGTGACCGATTTGCTGTGGAATAACTCACAAGCCAGGACAGATAAAAATCACCGGAAATAAAAGCATTCAAAAGTATAAACCAAATTTATGTTCCCTGTCTCTTATTAATAGATTGTATTAAACAAAAACAATTCGTAGTTTCCACAACAGGTACAATTTTTATTAATTTAAAAGGTATAAAAACGTGTAATTTTTGTTGTAATTTAGTAGTGTATTACATATTATTTTATTCAATTTTGACATTATAAAGTGACATTATTAACTCCATAGTAACCCGTATAAGCAGCCTATTATTCACTAGTGCAACAATAGTATATTAAATAACGCGTTTTGAAAAATCAACTTTGTGGCACGAATTCAAGTTAATAAAACAAGCGCAAAGCGCGAGTTTTTATAAACAATAAGTGCCACAATGACTTGAGAAACGAGTTCGTTATGCTATTTTTTCTACTTTGAGCGTTTTACGTTATTTTTAAGTAAAATAATTAATTAATAAATTTTTAGGGACTTTTACGTTAATACGAGAGAGTTGGTAATAAATGTCATGAAAGTGTCAAATGTTTTTTGAAGTGTTTTAAATTTGTCCATCATATATGTAGGTAACTTACAAATGGTTCTTTTTTACCTACCGCATCGGTTATTGATTGAATACTCCAGTTAGCATAAACACAGTAAAGAAAATTTCCAAAAACATTGTTAACATTATTCTTAAATTACCAAAATAATTGTGATTTTCAGCGATTTCTCTCATCGTTATTTCAGACCAAGCAGTGCTATATACTCATCTAGTAAATAACTTGTAAATTGTCAAACGCTATAGGGGTTGTAAATCGTCAAAATAGTGGCTAAAAGCTGTTTAATTTTAAAGCTGTTTAATTTTAAAGCTGTTTAATTTTAAAGCTGTTCTAACCTCAAAAAGAAAGTTGAAGTTACTTCATTGTAATTTTCGAATGTTTTATAGGTTACTTGCAACACATACACAAAAACACCTTGGTGAGGAATACTGGTCATCAAGTGCAACAAAATTTATTTGAATAAAATTATTATAATCTCAACGCTCACATAAACGCTGAAACGTCACAAATGACGTTTCATTCCAGCGAAAGCGTATTACCAACCCAAAAAATTAAATTGTACTAGTAGTTTATTCACACAATTTGGGTGCTGAATTGGCTAACACGACACCCAAATCGGTATCTGTTAAAGACGTAAAGTAGAAAAAATCGTTTTTCCACTAGTGTTTTAAAAATGATTTCAGTAACGATTTAAAAAAAACTTTAATGAAAAACAATCGTACTTAAAATATCTAAAAGTAGACTGACTTTTTAAGACCCTTCTATAAACCAAAAAATAGTCATTGTTTGGTAAAATCTTAAAAAGTCAACCCACTTTTAGATATTTTGAGTATACTTTTATTAGATTTTGCTGGCACCACTTTATGTATAGCTTCTGAAGCTTCTTGAATGACCAATTCCGGCACAAAAACCTGGTTTTCCTCTTTATAATCGCAGATTCCGGCCATTTTTTTCCTTACGCATGACAATTACGCACTTTTGCAAATAAATAAACAACTCGTTGTCGTGAAAATTTGATTCGCAACAAATATGATTTGTATAGACCCACCTGTGTAATTTAAATTTTTTCTACATTTATTTGATACATTTCGTCAAAATTGAATAAAAAGATAATATATAAAACACGTGAATTAAATCTGATTATTTGCTCGAAAAATCATTCACATTCTTCTCGCAAATAAACAATGATTTAATTCACTTATTGTATAACATTTATAATAATCTAATATTTTGACAAATAGATATCACCTTGTTATTGTTTCTATGACAACGTAATGCTTTTATTATAAAAAATTAAATTTAGAATGTCATTATTTGCACAACAGCGGTTTTATAAATAAAAAAAAAATACTATAACTAATTAATCTGGTTGCTTTTGTCTAATGCTACATTTATAGTGCTACGTGGAGTTCTCACATTCATGGCCTATTAGGACGTCACTTTTTCTGAAATTCATTATAATTCATAGTTCTCATATTCTGTTTCATAGTGATCTGTTGATCTGTTAATTTTTTGGCAATATAAGCGGTGAATTTTTTTATCCTGTTAAATAACCATCCTGATAGGTATTTAATACGTTCTAAGCCAAAAAACTGCTTATTTAATCGCCTGAAAATATTCATATTCTTTTACCTATTAATCTTATTATTTAAAACTTCAGCATTGGCAACAGATTTAAGCATCTGTAGAAACCTTATATAAATTTCCGAATAAAAAAGCAATAAAATCACCGCCTACCTAAATTAACATTTTTGTCATTCGAATGTTACTTTTATCTTAATTCATACGCTAAGAAAACCTGAATTTAAAAAAAAATGTAAAAATTTATTCGGTTATCTTTAAAAAGATTAATAATTTTCCGCCTTTTTCTAATTATTAAGTATTGGTGTACTGCAATTAAAAATAATGTTTTGAGTGCTTTTTTCAATTTTTGCCTAATTACTTTGTTGTTTCATTTCGGAAATCCTTAATTCTGTTTTACATCTTTTTTAATAAATATTTAATCTACATCCTCTTTTAATGACGCAATATAACTTCCGGCTTTTCAATTTGACGACAAATTGCATGTAAACAGCCATTACTGTTTAAAAAAAGAAACGTGAGCCGATTATAATGCTATTAGAAAAATTACCTTAGCAATAAAATTAGCTTACAATACGCAACAAGTTTATATTTTTTTCTTTAGATATAATTTGGCCTTCTTCCAAAACCACCCACGAAGCTTACGATATAATCCCTCATTTTTCATTCCGGATTACGAGGTACTTAAATTGTAATCAAAAAAAATTTCCCGATTCACCTACACTTAAATAAGTGGATCAGTGCAACTTTCTGTTCTACCCACATTACAAAAATAGGATAAACTTCTGCATTATCCTTATAAGTCAAATAGAAGCGCGACCTCTTCCAAGAATTTTTTATCATTTTGGTGCCTGAAGGAACTATTCAGTTCACATGATTCTTCAATGTCATCATCAAGGCACGCGATGACAATGTGAAGCAACCTCATACAAGGCTTTTAGGTGCAGAGAATTGAAAAATACTCGGAAAACTCAATACGGAAATTCGGAGACATTTTACAACTTTGTTTATTCAGATATGATCCTCATACAAAATACCTAGACTCCAATGAATCATTTAGAAAAGATATAAGTAGGTAGATGTTGAAAAAAGAAATAAAATAAAACGCTATCTTAATACCCGACCACGTATAAAATAAAATCCACCTTTTTTAATATCTTCCAGTTTTGTTACCCATGAATTCCTTTTTAGGTTTCAATAAAAAACGAGGACTGGGACAACATTTCGACCTTCCGAGGAACCACAAAGTGTAGGAGGTTTTTTTTTAGTCGGAATTCTAATCAGATGAGTAAATTGAAAACATGAAAAACACCTGTGATAAATTAGAGCAAATTTATTTAAATGCGCATTTTGCAAGTGTGATTCACTTATTTGTTAAAACTTCCACCAGAACGTAAAAAATTATACAAAGTCAGACTTATTAAACTTTTTGTTAATAACATTGAAAACAACAACAAAGACAAATTCCTTAAATGGAAACATTGTATGTTCTTACGTAAACTTGTGTAGGTATTACCTATGTAAAGGGTGATTCAGTGAGATAATTTCCAATCTTCGAATCATTATTTTAGGATGGTTTTTAACTGTAATTTGTTTAATGCATTCCTACGTTGTGATTCACGAGATAAGTGTCCAAAAAAGGCTCTGGTATTTACTATACACCCTCTTATACATTATCATATTTACAGACTTTACTATTGACAATTGTTATTATGTTAAAATTTTATTAGTATGAGTATGCTAATCAATAAACGTAGAAGAGGCGAACCGTGGCCATGAAAAGTGAATTACTTCGTAAAGACATCCATTATTATTATAAATAAATAGTTATTGCATAATTTTAATATGTCATAGAAAAAATTAAGTAGAGCAGACTGCCAAAGCATTGTTTCAAAATTTGCGGAACTTTACAAATTTTTCAATTGAATTAAAACAATTTTAAACCAAAAAAGTCACAAACAAACTCTTTTTTTTATATCTGCATAATCTTAATGGAAGGTGTTTGATTTCTCTTTTTCCCCTTTTTTTAAGCAGGAAAGCACCAATGACATTTCTTATCTAATGGAAAGAAAATCTCGGAAAGTATGTCATTAGAATGAAACATTGTAATTTAATTGTATGATCAATGTTTTCACTTCTTCTATTTTGTATGCACTTTACATAAATAAATATTTCATTATTCAGTAACGCACACAAAAACTGAAATAGTGTAAAATTTTAAAGACAATTCAGATAATAATTGTACCATCTATGAAGCTTATTGCTTTAAAAATACATAATTTTTTTAGTGTGAAATATAACAATTATTATTAGCAGTCATTTTCAATATAAAAAAATAGAAAATAAAAATCAACATAATACAGTGCCTTCACGTTTTATTATGATTCTTATCTTTAGTCACGTGGTTTTTGTTAATTTCTGAAGACACCGACAACCAAAAATTGAGTTTTATCAGACGAATGTCTTATAAAATGTTGTGCAAAATTAATAAAATTTTTAAAATTATCACAAAGCGAATACAGTGTGGTGATAAAGTAAGGAACAAAATTCATAATTATCTTATTGAATGTTTTTGAGCAAAACACTCGGACAGGTCATTTTTATTTTTTAATTTGCCACTCTATGACATAAAAATTTGACTTTGTCATTGATGTCATCATTAGTTTTTTTAAATGACTATTTCCTCAAAAAAAATTGTTATCTAAGGTACCAATTTTTTTACACCATCATTTAAGTAGTTGGACCCGCCTACAAAAAACACCAAAAAAATGGGGTTGTCATTTAAAAAAACTAATGATGACGTCATTGTGCAATAATACATGCCGTCATAAGTCAAATTTTTATGTCATAAAGTGGCAAATTAAAAAATAAAAATGACCTGTCCGAGTGTTTTGCTCAAAAACATTCAATAAGAGAATTATAAATTTTGTTCCTTACTTTATCACCACACTGTATTGCATTAACAAAGCTTGATGCACAGTGACATATTAGATTAGATACAAAATTTTGAAGATATGGCACAGATAAACTAGACTCAATAACGATTCTGGACTGTAACTTTTTCTTTCACATTTCAAAATAACATTTTGTTGACAATAAAATTGAGTAAAAACAACTATTCTCTTAGTCAAAAAGCCCGTGACAAAGAAGTGAGTTACGAGCTCTAAATTTGATGTATGTGATCCATTTTTCCAAAGTGGAAGTGATTCAAATTAAAAAAAAAATGATAAAAAATATAAAATATTAAAATAAAGTATAAAAATATAAATATTTTTATAAAAATATAGAAAGTTTTTTCTTCATAATTTCCTTTTTCAAAATTGAATGTTCGGATGAATATTTATTAATAATACTGTTTTTTTATTTTATGCCCAAAAGATTTAATAATATTAAGATCCGGAGTATTTAAGGATCATGACAAACTGTTTTCTTGTGACAACCAAATCATTTCCTCTAAATATCTGTTACAGAAGTTCATCCTGTTTGGAATCATTTTATTAAATAGAGAGTTTTTTGGCTTCTATTCAACAAGTTATCAATTAATTTATATAATTTTTTGATCACCAATATATTTTGATATGCTACATTTGTATTACTTAGTTTTAACTTAGTTTTCTTTAAATTTTAATTTTGATATTAAACCTTTTTCCTCTGGGGGTTATTTATGACAGAATCGTAAATTTGTAAAGAAAAAAAGTTGGGTCGTTTGCGGTCTGTCTATTGTGCGATAGGCAGGGATTATGTGTCAGGGATTTATGACAGACACACGCCAAGTTCAGTTTATAATGCAAAATATGATTTTTTTAAAAAACTAATAACACTAATCTACAAAATTAAACTTAGTTTTTTTTATCGAATGAATATTTCTTGCATAAGCTACTAAGGGTAGTTAATACACCTTTTTTATTTTTGCTAACACGCCACAATTCTTAGAAAAAACGTTTTCTTTTTCACTTTTTCATATAAGATGTCATTATTTGACTGACGATAACGACTATACTACGAGACCAATTTTAAGTGTAAGATAGGTATTGGACGCAAAATTAGGTACATGGTCTTCAAATTGCTGTAAGAGTTTTTGCTCTAAGAAACGCGGTTTAAAAGTAACAGCCAAAAAAAGATGTTAACTTTCAACAGTTATTCACTTAATGAGTGTTTTAAAGCATTTGCCAAAAATATCAAGGATTTTAGGATCGGAACATACTAGGCGATTATTGTTGGCTTGCTGTGAGAGACACGGATGCAAGTAGTTATAAAAAATTAGCTTAAACTTTACATTTTAATTTTTTATTCATTGGTTCTTTTGTAATATTTTTCTTATTAAATATCTTAAAAGTTTGACGTGCTGAGTTTTTTTTAAACATTTTTTCTAAGTTGAGAGAGCCTTATATAACAAAAATATGTCTCATAACAAAAATTTTTTTTGTAGACTAGTATAATAAAAAAAAATAAACTAAAATTGAAGACTAATTTTCTAATTAATTTTTTATTGATCCTTCTAACTGAAACCTTAAATTTTTCGCAAAGTCACTATTTTTAAATTTACAGTTGCAAATAAAATGATATGAAAAAAATAATTAGGTACAAATGAAGTAGACCCCTGTTAAAGTATACTCTATTTTTTAATTTTTTTTTCCGATAGAAGTAAAACAAAAAAAAAAGGGTGGAGGTAAAACTTGAGACACCCGGTATAAAGTCACGTGCATTTCTTTCGTATGTTGCCAATAAAAAATGTTTAACTCAACTTACTAAATAGTTGTGTTACAACCTCCCCATTGTGATCGTTCAATGAAACACAATAGAATGATTGTACAAAAAACTAGTTTTTATAAAACATAGGTATTATTTTAAATAAAATTTTGACTCTTAAAATAATGTTTAATCAAATATGTATTAAATTTATTAGACCTAAATGAATCGAAGTAAGCCGAAAGTTTCCATTCAAAACTGTTTATTTGCATAATTAATAATTCTGTGTTAAATTATGTATTCTGTGTCTCGAGTTAAAAAATGACTAAGCATTAACAGACCTATACAAAAAATTATTTGTCTGTCGATTTTGCCCTATAATGCCATATTGTTCAAATATGTAGTAGTTTTCTGGTCATCTGAAGACAAATTGGCTGCTGTCATGCCTACTTGCCGTTACTTTTACCAAAATTGTTCGGCTTTAATTTTTTAATTCCGTGTATAAATTGGTAATGTATGTTTTTGCATATTGTTTTATGTATAATTTTCACCAAAACTTAAGACAAGCAACGACTTAAATAAAATCATTTTTATCAATTATTGTTTAGCAGGATGTGCATCTACTGTAGCTTTTATTTTAAGTTAAGTTTGATAATATATTGACTCTATTAAACAAAAGAAATTTATTTTTTACTAAAAATACTGGTTTATTACATATGTAATTAAAAAAAAGATTAGAAATTTTCAGCGTTGTTTTAGCATCAGTAACATTCAATTTAGAGTTTCATTTTACTTTTTTTAGAAGAAGACACATTTAAATATTCTCACTCTAAAATAGTCTTGTTGTTGAATCTTCCGGATATGTTGAATAAAATGAAAAAGCACCCACCAACACCAAACAATTCACAAGTGTCAAGTGAAGGATTTGGTGTTAGTGGGTGCTTTTTTCGTTTCTCTAATTAATGTATTTCAATTAATTATTTCAAGTTACAGAAGAAAGATGATAATATTGAGTAAGGTGATGCTTTCCACGTCAATGCATAATTTAAAATGTAATGCTTTATAATTATGGTCGTAAAGTAATAATGTAAATCAAGTGAACGTGAATTATGGTGATGACTAAAAATCGTGTATATGCAATTACAAAAAGCCACAGTCAAATCTAATAGAAACTTTGTTGTGTAAGGGAAAAAAATTTACATATTTGTTAATATTTTGTAGAATACCTGTAAAATACCATTTTGATAAAACATTACATAACTTATGTTTTTTCCATAAAATGATAAATTTAAAACAGTACAATGTGAAATTACAAAACTAGTTGTCAAGGTTAAATACCAGATAATCTGCATCAAATTAACGGCGATATATGAATTTATTTATTGATAGTTCGATACGAATGGAGTAATAATTTAACAATTTAGAAAAAAATGAAATAATTTACCGTTGAGTGCATTTCATTTAGAAATTTTTTCGTAATCAACAGAGTTTCAAAGAAAAATTTTCTGAATTGCTTTTCATTTAATAATAATTTCAAACCCACACCAGTATTTTATAAGGAATCTAGACATACACGTGCCTAAAACCCATTATATATTGGCACGTAGGTGATTTCTTTTAAAATTGAAACGAAATTAGTTTTCGAATAAAATTCCGACGCTATAAATATTCATCCCTCTTTTAGCAAAAACCATAGAATAGTTTTGGTTTAATTAATTACCACTTCCTTCCTTTTCCTTCAACCACGGCCATTAACAATCGAATTATTTATAGCAATATTAAAGTGTGACTAAGAGGCTTCATTCTTAAGAAGTGTGCAGTAACAGGATATGAAGAATTGTTTCGACGTCCTAAAGCAGAAAAAGACGTGACGTTCGACATATACACTATGAGATGGTCAAGATTAGTATTCAATACAGGTGACAGGATCACACGTTGAATCGACAATATTACGCGTTCTCATGAAGGTCTACTTAATCATTAATTATGCCAACATAATAGTATCGCACTGATACATATCAAAGACAAAAAGAAAATAACAACGTCACCAATAGTGTGAGAAAAATATTCAGCGCCGACTTTTATTTTCTGTTGCAATAGTAACACTATCAGTCGCTTTCTATTAGCCAGTAAAATTAGTTAAGTTAATTAAATAGAATAACAAATAAATGAAAAAAGCTATAAAAAATATTCTTTTTTTATTTTTCATCAAAAATAATAAAACTTTTGATCTGTTTAAAGCAAAAAAAGTACATTTTACAACAAGGTATAAAAGTAAGATTCTTCACGTGAGACGATAGTTTGTTTACGAGCTGAGTAAGCAGTGAGTGGGGCAATTTCATAAAGACAAAATCGTATTTCACGTATTCTCTATTTTATTACTGAATGTTCGACTCCAAATCGCATTCATCTTCAGTGATAAAAATTATTTTCATCTCTAATTAAAAGTTGTATTTTCACATAGGATTTAAATGTCATTTTAATAGTAAATACTCTAAAAACTATCGGTTGTATTACAAATTTTAAAATTCCTCCTTAACAACAACCAATCACAACCCCAAATTGTTTTTATTTTCCGTGGAAACAAGGATACTACCGGTATTATCTCAACTCCAAATTAGCCCAAAAGTGTCGTAAAATTAAAACAATTTTTTGAATGACCTTTCATTCATCCATCTACATTATTTACCAAAATAAAAAGCTAATACATTTTTTTAAATGTCACTTTTTAACAATAAATACATAACATCATAAAAAATATTTATTATAATAACTTCTCAAAATGCTTTAGTTTCCGACAAAATCTATACATATTAGATATCAGCAATTTTTTGTTGAATTTTAATCTCTTGAACAAACTTAACAGTAATCAGTTTTATAATGTTTAATCATTCATTGTATAGGTACTTTCTGCTTATTCAATCTTTAGTCATCCAAAAACTTCCAAAAAACTTTTTCACAACAGCCTCTTTGCTGTTTGTCATCTTAAAGTTGTTCAATGTTAAAATTAAAGATTCCTATTAACATACAGAAGCTGTAGAGTAGAAAAACAAAACGAGAAGTAAGACGAAGTGTTACGCAATCAACAAATCATTATTATATTAATGATCAGTCATCTCTTAGATTAGCAAGTAACCGAGAATGCTTGTTTAAGGTCCGACATGCTTAATTTCCAGAAACGTGCTGCAACTTTTATTTTATTTAAATCATCACGTATTCGCTCAAAGGACCACGTAAAACCAAAGCAACGTATAATATTTTTACCAGAATATAAAAATGTGACTAAAGAAATCAATGATTGTCAACAAAGCAGTTATATTTAAGTTGTTACCGTTACCACCCACTGATAGGTTTAAACTCGAAGTAATAAATGACCTCAAGCAACGACATTCAAACATCAGCCCCTAACCCAAAATTTATACCTGCTCTCAGAAAAATAGTCTCATAAATTAAAAACTCGACAGAAGTTCTAACAGTTTAAGTAGGCTTGCTTTGTTAAGTCCTTTTATGGCTGAAGTCACATTCTCATTTTCTGATAAAAGAAATATAGCAATAAAAATAAGTGATATACAATAATATAGGCAACATATAACAGATGGTAGTCCACAGAAGTGTGAATTTATACATAAAACATCATAAAAAATTAGTAAAAAATTGTTTCATTAATACACACTAAAAAATCTTTAAATAAAAAAATTCTAAAACATTATGTCCATTATTTATAGCTATAGGTTACGTTATTTATTTAAAAAAATACTCGACAAAATCTTACTAATCTTCTGCAAGAAAAGCACAATGAAACGTAATTTTAAAACATAACACAATTTAGTTTAGTGGTGTTCCTCGTGCTGAAAGTCCTCTTCTAGACGTAGCTTCTGATTTTTTGTGTTGACATATAAGAGATTAAAATAGAAATTTTAGATATGGATATTTTCGTACAAAAAACATTGTACAATCCTCATGCTGAAGGCATTTTCCGCGGCATTCGCGCAAATAAAGCATTCCTACTTCATCGTTCATGCGGAAACATAGTCTTCCACTTGGTTCGTAAATACTTATTTGCTTTCATTCTTACAATTCCTTATTTTGATATCAATACCATTGTTTTTCGGTTGGTTAATTGGCCGTGGCACACACAAGATTTTTTAGTCGACTTTAACAAAAAATTGTTATTCTTGCGCAGTTAGATATACTGTATTTTTTCATTTATATCTGAGAAAAATTGATAAAAAAAAGAGGTAAAATTAAAATTTTAAAAACCTGGTAATTCAAATATCTGTTCGCGATTTCGAACAGCTGATGTTTGAGAGTTGACAGGTCTGGAAAGCATACGGCGTGGAAAACCTTCGTTGGCATAACGTGCGTTTACATAAATGTAAGTGCATATTTAGTATATTAAAGGTAAACTAATAACTGTGTCCCAAGAGCTTATTTTGACGGTAAGTTATGTAATATTTAAATTTTTAAATGTGTTTTTGGAAAACCTTGAAGGAAAAATGTAGTCTTCAGCTGCAAAATGTTTTCCACACACTCTCAAAAACTTTGTAGAACGTTTGTCCAGCAATAAAGCTCTTTCCCAGACTTTTCTTCTGTCCATAAATTACATAAATTCTTCAAAAAACTAACGATCTTAACCTTACAACTGTTTTGCGGTGGAAAGAAATAAAAACTGACACTGGGTTCTGTACTATAGTCTTATTTTTTTATTATTTGCAGTCGCAGACATTTTACACGAAAATTAAAAACAAAACGGCGAGTTTAAACGTTTAAATCGCAAATAACAATAATAATGGTACGTTTCAATCTGATTGTTCCAAACGCCACCAGAGATCGCTATAGTTATCTGAAATCTGGAGTTATAAAAAACGTTTTTACAACTTGATCGCAATGATATTTTTACACTTGTTTTACTTGGTATTTATCATCAAATAGTAGCACAGCTGATCAAGCACAATTTACTGTGTAATATTGTTGTATAATTAGTAGAGATAGGAAACATATATGAAGCCAGAGTATAGCGGCACATGTTTTGTGAGTCGATTATAATGGTGTAATACGATCAAAAACTTGAACGCTCGATCAGCGAAGACCGTACTAACTTGGGCCTGCTCAGGATTGGCTGAATGCTTGGCGCCAAACTAATTCATAGGGATGGATGGTCAGTGGCGTTGCGTCGCAACTAAACTTCTTAAATCATAGTAAAGATTTATTTATTTTTATTTTGAAACAAAAACATGTTTCCAGGAGTTCAAAAGCGGACGTAATTCGGTTTTTATTGCGATTATGGACGATTATCAGGAAACTTAAACATTTAATGTGATCATCAACCTCAGAATGAAGGGACCGCTATTTCTAACAATGCGAAGCGTGCGGACTACGCCAATGAATCACTCCCCACCTAAGTAGCATACTGATAATTAGAGTAAAAGTCAAATGAGAAAAAGACAATTACGTAGCATGCGCAACGGACGAGTCCATTGTATTATAAAGGGAAGTTATGTTGTTATGTATGACAGAGTCGGATCCTCAACTGCCATTAACGTTTGGTGTACGTCTATCTCGTGTTTGAAGGCTTTTTTACAGTTTGGAGGTTACTTTTTGCAATTTAGCTTTATTTTGTTGGTTATTAAAGTTATTTTGTATTGTTTATTCGTTTCGTTTGTTGTTTGCTAATAGACAAGTTTTTGTCTAATTGACAGATCTGTGTTACGCCACTGGTATTGTAGTTATGGCTCAGCTTAAGCTCCGCTGTTGTTTTTTCTGATTTAAATTATGCTCTACTTATGTTATAAATCTGCTAATTGATGCCACAGTGGCGCCCTCATCGGTCGTCTCAGTTGCCTATATTAAATAATAAATTTCGAAAAGTCAATTTTGTGGTAGAAAGCAAAGCGCAACATAGAAAATTAAATTAAAACACCCAAATTGGTGTTTTAAGAGGTTTCTTAAAGATGAGAATTATAAAAACGTATTCTTCCTAGTTTTTTTCTTGAGTATGCAAAAAATTTAGCGGTGGTTGTTGTGTTGCATAACTCTTGATAAAAATTGCGAATTTTCTGCTTAATGCTGCATTTATGCGAGTTTGGGGTACTCAAATCTGCTCTAAATTGAGCTTTAAGACTTACCTCTCAGTAGTGGGATCAGCACAACTTAGGGGATACTTGAGTTCAATCACTTCCCCATTCTTCTCCCTGAGTTGTCCCTGATTTTCCATATAATACTGCACCAATTCTGAGAGTGTAGCAAATTTCTCACCACCATACAAGTCATAGAAATCTCCAGAATTTTGTATTTTAATATGGGTAACCTCTCCATTTCGCCTGTAAGAAACAAGGTCAAGATATGGGGGCCACAAATACTAAAAATTTCTTACTTGACTGATAAAGTGAACGATCCAGGATTATTTGAACTAGGTCTTGCCAAAAAACTACAATCAACTCCCCTTTCCATTAATACTCTCTCAGCCTCTATCCCACTGATTGTGGGCCAAAACCATCTGCAATTAAATCGTTTTTATCAACGAAAGGCATCCTACCCTGTAGGCCTTGAAAAATCTTTATTCAACAATAAAAAAAATAAACAATTTCTCTCTGTTGCTGTGTAAATAAGACTTTTTGACAGTTCTTACATACTCAACAAAGAAATTTCATATGGGATTATTCTTGGTGGATATGTTGTGGTTCCTAATTTAATTGCTGGGGTTATTAGGGACTTACCTTCGGGAACTCATACTTTTTGTTTGATTTTTGGTACAAAATCTAGGAATATAAAATAAACCTCTTGCAAAAACTATCTCCTACGTGAGCCACCATTTTGAATCTACGAGGGACGATCAAAAAGCACACGAAACATTTTTCTCATTATACCAGGTGAGCCAAAAATTCCAAAATTAAAAAAAATCATAAATTTGAATTATTTTTTAACGTTTTATGCAAACACTCGACTTGTAGTTTTGTTACTGCTATCAAAATATAAACAAGAAGTGATAATATACATAAAAATTAAAACTATTTTGTATAATAAACCAAGATATTAAATGAAAAATGCAGATTTGAAAAATTTGTTATCATTTATAACTATAATTGCTTTTAAAAATAGAACTCATTGCGAAAATTGATAATCTAACACTGTTTACTGACGTAATGTGCAAAAAAACTGTTTGTTCTGTTGTTGAAGGAAGTAGACAATAATGATATTAAACAAAATAAAAATAGTAAAAAAACTATACCAGTAACTGATAGTATGATAATTAATTGCTTCATGTTTTAGAATAACAAGGATATTAAATAAAAAATACTCCCAAGTTCTGAATACTTTATTTTTTAGTTGTACCTACATTTCTACATATGTACAAAATTCACATAAACTAAAATCTATTAAAATATCTCAATTCAGATTACAATTAAACGATTTTATTAGTGTTGTACATATTCAATGCAAAACTTGTCTTCTATTGTAAACTGGAAATGTAATTAAGCTTGTATATTTGGGGCCATATCTGGGGCCCCTTCCGCCAGTAACTTCTGCTTTTCTAACAGTTGTTTTGCCTGCAGTTCTGGTTTTTCATACATGTAGTAGCGGTACCCCCTCATTACAAATACACTGGTAGCATAAATTGTAACTGCTACACACGTACAAACAAAACCTTTATGTAATCTATCGAATAAAACGCTATTTCTTGGCCTTTTCTGCATTTTGAAATTATTTTTGATAAATTTTCAAACATAACCTAAAATATTGACATTGGGATTTCTTTTTGGTTATGTTTGTGCACATGTCACTGAAGTAGGACAGAACCGGATTTAGAAATTTTAGGGCCCAGTGAAACGAGTATCAAGACCGTTGTGGAATTTATTTTGAAATTATACACAGTTTAAAAAGATTAACGACACTATTTAAAATACTTTCAAAAATGTTTTTGATAGTCGGTTAAAAACGGGAACATTTGAGCTAAAAAATTGTAATTACTTGTCGAGTATACTTTCTACAGCCATTTTGAGTAGTTTTGCATCGGTGATAAACTTTGAACTGGGGTTTGTAGCCATGAAAATTTGTAATTGTTTTAATAAATCCTTTAAAACTTTAGGGATAAATTGTCTTGTGTTGGGATGACCCGGGATTAAGGCTACAAGAGCGGCTCTAAGGTAACTGAAACAAAAAATATGTAATTCAGATACTGATTTTCAAAAATGAGAGTACCTCAGTTTTGTTTCTGTATTTTTTGTTAATTCCATGCTTAGTTGTTGTATCAGAGCTAAAATACAATTCTGAGGGGGTAGGGTAGGTCCATTGAAAAGCGTACTAGCATCCACTTTTTCACAAACATAAATAACATAATTCAAATTTTCAGCAGAAAGCGCTAATTGGAATGCTTCGTCATAACATTCTTTAGCCAAAAGATGGTCAATATGTCCCAGAGTTACCTAAAAATTAACTTGATACAAGTGAAAAAAAAACTAACAGCTTGTCTGCTCTAGGGTTTTACAAGACAAACAAGGAGAAAAAAGTAAATTTAAACCAAACTTAAATTTTATTTACGTTAGATAACTACATAATAAAAACAATCTTCTAAAGAAATAAATTTTAGTAGAAAAAAAGGAAAAACTAATACCGTCTAGGTTTTTGGAAATAGCATGGGTACTTAAAACGTACTTGTGATTCAACGTGTGGTGAGGGAGTGACAGCTCGAGATCGTACCGCGTTGATAACACTGTCTTCAAAAACTGAGGCGTGATTCTTGAAACCTGATTTGATTTGTTCGCTAATTAGATCCTTCATGCTTTGAAGCAAGTGTTCTTGTGTACTGAAAAATAAACTCTTTTTAAAAATAATATTCATCCAAAAAATAAACAAAGTGGGCCACGGGAAAAACGACTGATCATCCAATCTTACGAGCAGTGTAACAAGTAGGTATTACATACAGGTTGACATTCAAAAACAAAACAATCAAATTTTTATGATTCTACAGTATTTCTCAAAAAACATTTGGACAGGTTGATTTTGTTTAGAGCAAATTGTTAACACCGATACTTCACTTCATTGATGCGAGCGACAACCATCTTCAGAATTTTAAAAGGCAAGTGTTGACAAGTGGCAAATCATTGAAAAAGTAATCAAATTCTCTTTTCAGAAGTGCCTTTGCTTTAGAAATTCGATCCGTATTGATTGATTAAAATTAAAAGGTTACAGGATTTAAAAAAATTGCATAAAAATTAAAAAGACGATGTATCTCAAAAACAAAAGATGGTAGTGCAAAACTGTTTACATCATTGAATTTGTCTTAAGAGGAATTGACCTTTTTCCTTATTCTTAATTCCCTACCGCATGCGCGAACGAGCCATTTCTTTGACAGAACATATGACATTTTTCTCCATTGACCTTACAATATTTATAGATGGCTTGTTGGCAGAAAAGTTCTAGACAGATCGTCAAGTGGGCGTTTTGATTTCTTTACTATTATTGTTAAAGAATAGTGGCTGAGGTAACTCTTAGGTGGATTCAATTTATATTATAATTAATATTACTTTATTTCTTAAGTTGGATGGGCTCTCTATACTTTTTATAATTCAGTGAACTTAATGCCGCGGCGCATGCGGTAACGAAAATGACTTTAATAAGGAAAAAGGTTAATAGGATATGGGAATATAAAAAGTGGCTGTATATCAATTATATCATTGAGTCGGTTGGCATGCAGGATTGCCAATTAAAATCTTTTTGATATGTTATTTAAAAAATACATGAAAGTCATCAACTTTGGGCAGGTATTCTAAATTATTATCTACGGAGCCCAATAATTGAAATGGAACACCCCAAAATTTTAACAAAGTTTAAAGTCTTGTAACTCCTGCGAAAATTTATTAATTGAGATGATATTTTTTTCTGGGTAGCTCATGTCTTATACTTTAAGATGTTTAATAGAGCGTTTTTTTGTAAATTTATAGTTTAAGTTATACAAGGTACCAAAGATAGACCCTGCAAAAAACAAAAAGTTTAGACTGCTCCCATTTTAACAAAAAAATAATAATAATAAATAAATAAATAAATCTGAATTTTGCTAATGGATTTCTGAAGAATAAGAAATGATCTACCCAGAAAAAAAATGACTCTCATTAATAAATTTTTGTAGGAGTTACAAGATTTTAAATATTGTTAAAATTTTAGGGTGTTACATTTCAATTGTTGAGCACTGTAATTTAAAAACCATAGCAGACGTACAGTGAACACGGAAATATTTGGCCAGTGACTTTTTAAGCTCGCAATAAACCAAATAATCGCCATTGTTAAGTCTAATGGTAAAGTAGTACACAGTGTTGATGCATTTTAATTTATGATGGTCCCTTGCAACATCTGTGACCATCATAAATCACAGTACACTAAATTGCTACATTGGTATACTTCTTTTATCAGAAAATAAAAATTTAACTTAAGTAATAAATCAATGTTAACAAAGCAGTCGTATTTAAGCTGTTACTACCTGCTGAGGGGTTTAAACTCGAAGTAGTAGATGGCTACAGGCAACGGCATTCACGAATCAGCCCTTAAACCAAAATTTTCACCTGCTTTTAGTAAAATACTGTCATAAAGTAAAAACATGTTGACAGAAGTACTGATAGTCTAAGTACGCTTGGTTAGTTAAATAAGTTATGACTTAAGACACATTCTCATGCTCACACATGAATAGCTGGAGTAACAATTCTGTTCTTAGTAATAGCAACAGCTTTTCTGATAAAAGAAGTATAGGTGGTTACGTAGACAGCAAGAAATAAATTATTATTTTTTATTTGAACAGTGGAGGATCTAATTATTTCCTTGACCCTCTTACAATTAGAGACAATTATTGCAATCACTTGAATGTAAACTACGCATAAATAAATAGGGATATTGCTAGAATTTCTGCTTTTACTTGTAAATAAGACGAGATTTTATTTTAAGTAACAAAATGGCATCAAACATTACAAATTGGAATAGATTTTGTAATAAAAAAACTAAAAATGCTCAAAAAAAATCGTTGTTGCTTGTTTATGCAATTTTGATGTTGTTGATTTAAAGTCACTTTTAACATCGAGTATAATGTCCACGGTTATTAACAACTTGCTGACATCTTTCTGGCTTACTGTTAATAATGTTATTAGAAATCTTTGCGTGGGGATTGCGTTTCAAAGCCGCGGTAACGCTTCTTGTAGTTCATGGAGGTTTGAGGGCTGTAGATAGTGAACGGAAAGTCTCCTTTGCAATGCATCCCACATATGTTCAATTGGGTTAAGGTCTGGTAACATTGGTGACTAAGTCAAATGTGAAATTTTATGTCCAAAAATTGATGCACTATTGGAGCTCTATGTAGACGTGCATTGTCGTCAAGAAAGCGAAATTTTTCACCAATAAAGTTCCTTGTGAGTAACACTTATTCCTATACAATTTCCTGAACATAACACACCCCTGTGAGGTTCCCATCAATGATGTGTAGGTTGGTACAGCCTCCAGAACAAATGCTAGCTCTGATCATAACACCACCGCTTTGAAACCGATAGACAGGCTGCACAAATTACAGCATGGTGCGCATTCCTCATTCTCTGTACACTCTTTGTTGTCGGATGTAGCTGTGTAGACAAAAACGAGATTCGTCAGTGAACATAACAACTTGCCAGTTTATGTGCTCGGTCAGCCGCTCGCTACACCATTCTCTTCGTAACTGCCAGTGACGTTTTGTTGCGGCTGGTCTTCTTAAAGGAGCATACGATAACAGTCCAACTTTCCGTAAACGGTTCCGAATTGTTTAAAGTGCAATAGACCGCTTAGGAACATTTTGCAATAGATTCAGAGTCTGACACGCTGTCAAAAAGCGGTTGCGTCTGGCTTGTATGACTATGTTACGATCATTTCTAGGGGTTGTAACACGTTGGAATCCGCTACCAGGCCGCCTAGCAGTAGATCCTATTTTCCGAAAACATGAGAGGGTGTGAGAAACCACCCTTTGGGATACACCGATAGTTTGGCCAATGTCAACTTGTCGGTAACCCTCAGTATCTATTCGCACAATAATTTCGCAAAGGTTGGCTGGAACATGAAGCCGTTTCATAATTTAACCGTAAACTGATACAAATAAGTGGACACAACAAAAGAAAACAAAATTTTTTAAGAAAAACTTATATCTTCATTGGAGCTTTTTTTTCAGCGCCTAACCTTACCAAAAGAAAAACGATTCATTTGGTTTTCAGATTTTACATAAGCTAAATGAAGGTTAATTAATCACATAGTTTTGAAAAAAATTGGTACATCATTAAATATTATGATTTTTTAGAATATCCCTATTCATTTGTGCGTAGTTTATGTTACAGAAATTAAAAAAATAAAATAAAAACTGAATACTACTTACTGCTTCATTGAGGTACTAAACTGTTTATGGATTTCTGAAGACAAAACCCCAGCCAATTTATCAGTATTCAGTTTCAAGTTTTCCGAAACAGCTTGCATTTGTAGAATAAGATCTTTGCCCCTTTCTTGAACTCTTCTTTGTCTTTCCATATAGTTTTCAACAGATGCAGTATCTAAAAAATGAATCAGACTTTTTTCCCCACAAAACTCCTAAAATTACATTCTTTAGTGCCTTGTGTGAAAGTTTCGTTAATTTGATGAAACATATTTCCACAGACCCTTTCCCATGTTGGAACTAAATTCGAATTGATCATATCCCGGTAACACTTTTCTAAAATCGGTGTTAAAGCAGCTGCAACTGTTACACTAAGAGACTCCGCTAGTGCCTTAAAAAACAAACCTGAAGCAGAAATTTCATAAAAACGTCACTTACTTTGCTATTGATCATTTTCGAGATTTTATCCTGTAATAGCATATCGCTGTTCATTTTTTGGCTACTTTGGACGTCCAATTGATGTTTTAACGCTTCAACTAAATTCCTAATAGTTGGCACAACCACATGTTTCATTTCGTGTGCTACAATGCTTTGCAACTTTTCTGTTAAACTTTTAACAACAATTTGCGAAACACTCGCTATCACGTGATCTTGCGCATCACGTTCGTTATTTTTCTGCATGTTAACTAAATTTTCTAACATTTTCGCGATATGCAATTGTTGTTTCGACATGGCTATATCTAATTCTTTCGCGAAGTCTTCACTTAAATGCGTTTGATTCAAAGATTTAAGCTCTTGGTGTATTTTCTGAATCACTAGATTTTGATCACTGATCGCACTCTCGATACTAGTCAGTCTGAAATTAATTGCCTGAAATTGAGTCTTGTTCCATTCTGTTTCATTCAAATTTGTGATTTCATCGCCTCCACCTAAACACAAGTCTTGTTCTTTGCTACTCTCGTTTTCTTTTTTTACAAGAGGTACTTTAACCCAAACTATATCTGGATTTGAGTTCTCCGGGTACATAAGACTCTCACTATGTTTGTATTCTTTCTGTGGGATTTCTTCCTCCTCTTGCATTTTTGTTAAATTATCAAAATATTCTTGGTTACTGTATGTGGAATTATTAAGCGATAAAATCTCTTGCACCTCTCGACTTGGGCTAGAGCCACCACTGGCAAAATTATCCTTCTCGGGTCTTTGAAAGTCAATCAAATTTTCATCATTTTCACCATTTGTGGCTTCTGTTGATTTAATTTCACCATTAATGCTGTTTCTAACACTATTCGGCCGAGAATTTTGATCTGAAGTTGTAAAATCATCAGGAGTCATTAAAGTCATCTGTTGTTGTTGCTGTTGTTTAATTAGTAAAGTAACAGAAGTTTGAAGATCATCAAGTTTTGGTACTTTTTCTACTTGATCTTCTTGTTGTTCTTTCTCTTGACTGAAGAGACTTTCAGAGTTACACAATATGGCATCCGGTTGAAACACGATATTACATTCTTGGAACTTCTTCTGTTGTATTACCAACATTTTAATAACTACAGCTGCAACTGTATCGTCATCTTCCTCTTCGTCTTGATCATGCGAGAATTCTTCATCTACATCAGATGAACGCAATTTACGACAGTCTGCTTCAGTTATATGGAAGCTCAAAAAGGCAGATGGTAGTAAAAATTGCGAAATCATTGTTACAAATATTTGTTGAGCTTCGTCGTTGCGTTTTAATTGGAGGACGTATAAAACTTTATTATTTAAATCTGACATAACTAAATACTGGCCGGTGTAGTCTAAATTCATTTTAAGATATACACTTTGAATTAAATTTGAGGGATCTGGCTTAAAATGGATGGTTTGGAGGCAAGTCCATGTCTCACAAGACCACAATTTTAATTCTGAATTGTGATTGGCGCCCGTTATTGTGAATTTCCAACATCTAAACAATAAAATAATGTAAATATTGTGAATATGGAGTTTCCCACCACCTTCTAGATTTATTATAGTTAATTAACGGCCTGTCTAAAGGTGTGTTTCAAGTTTTTGCCACACGCGATGCATACTCAAGGTGGATTGACTATTACAAGGTGGCCGCCAAACCCCTTTTAGCCAATCAACGTAAGGTTGCAACTATAGCGCTACCTTTATCATGCTTTTCATTCTAATGTATACAAATCATATCGTATGGTATAATGTGCATACCATCTTTCATCTGAACATCGCCAAAAAAAAATATCATTTAATGTAGACATAATTTTGACACTAATATACGCGTTATCCATGAGTTAACATAATTTACAAAAAACTTTATTTTTAAGTTTTCTGTTGCAATAATTTATTATTGAGGTTTATTGAGGAATAAATTTACTATATCACCATAAATCCTCATTCGCAAAATAAAAATGCAATTATTTCAAAAACAAATTTACTTTAAACAAATCTAATTGTACAAATATAAAGATAATTTTAAGAAGAAACATATTTACTAGCGAATATCGTCTAAAATTCTTCATAAAAATAAAGAAGGTGTCAATGCCATATTTTTTTTAAAGAAAAGAAATTCCAGGTGGTGTGTTTAGTTTAATAATATACAAACTAATGTACAAAATTTGGGTGTTGGTAAAACTTGACTCACCCTATATCAATTGCTATCTTGTTACCTCATATTTCTTGTGGTTTTGGCGTTTTTATTGATTTATACTTTTTTTATTGTTTTTGTGTTATGTAATTACGTTCTAGTTTTTGTAAGAATAAATTCAATAAATTTTGTGTGTCCAAAAAGAAATCGAATGTTGTGGAATTGCAAAACAATTGCTTAATTCATCTACTTGTCATATAACAAATGAAAAAACAATTACATTTTGTAATGTCTAATTAATTATTATTGTTTTCGTAAAGTAGCTGCAGTTTATTCTTTCTTTTTAAACTTCAAACCACTAATCAAATAACAATGTTTTTCTGACTCCGTTATGAAATGTTTAATTTCATTTTATGGATGGAATACGTCATGATACTATTATAATAGTATGAATACGTCATACTATTATTATTTATCTCTCAAAACCTTATATTCGTTAAACAAATTCGGTCTTTCATAAGTAATTATGTAAATAATTATTGTAACTAATTATTTATTTCACTACAGTCTAGTATGATATACCACTTATAAAAAAATAACAAACTAATTACAATAACTTTTAAATCACAAACATTATTACAATCATTATATAAATAGTAGATAAAATATACGCTTTATTATAATGAAATGTGAGAAGGGTTGTTGAACTTTCTTCTTGAAATTAGTTAATATAGAAAAAATATTGCCTCATGCATTTTATTATATAAAATTAAATTCTCTACAACTTAAAGTTTGTTCACTTATCAAAAAACCATCACCTGTTGATTTCAGTTGGTAATTCATAAAATTCCGAAATTTGGTAATTTCACATTATGAGGTTGGTCACTACCACTGAGGGAAAACAAAACCAATGGAATGAAGAGCCCGTGCTCGTTTAATTGTGATTGGTCGAGTTGTAAATCCTTCTTTCTCAAAGTCGTTTGCCCGCGTGTTTTTAGTTTTATAATTATGTTTTTCCGAATTTTATTAAAGGCATTGTGGCACATTAGAGTGTTTAAAAAGGACAAGGGGTGTTTTAATAGTAAAACAGTAATTTGGGGACGTGTCTAATAAATGTTTAAAGTAAAGTTTAGTAATCGCAAATAACTCGGAATTAGTTGTGAGCTCCAGTTCGATTTGATGGTGATTTTAAATTAGAAATAAATAACTTTTTAATAAATAATTTTATCATGCATTTCGGCAGGTCACAGATTTTAACGTTTGTTTATGGCAAGGACATTGTATGACCATTGTATGATCATTCAACGTCCTTGGTTTATGGTATAACCTAACCTTAAATATGCCTCGATGACAATTGACAGTTTTATTTTCACCCCATGTCAAAAATGTGCAATGTTGCCGGTTGTATTTTATGCAAAATTGCGACGTTGTTGGTTTTTTGATAAGTGAACAAACTTTATAACAATTTCTTTGTATTTTTGCCGTTTGCGCAGCGTTTTAAAATAAAGCCAGTATCACACCAATTTTAACTTTTAACATTTTTTTACAATATGTTTCTGTAACATTTTTCTATTATTTTTTTAATGTAAGTATTTGTAATTTAATCCTGGATATGACTGTTTTTTATATAACATTTTAAAGTTAACACTAACGTCATAATTAATTCGCATGCCAAGTAGCGCCACTTTAAATATTTAAAACAATGTCAATTTAGGAGCTTGGACAGGCCGGAATAATTACTCAATTAATCTAGAAGGTCATGTGTTTCCCCAAATAAAATGCTAAACAGTTTGTATTTTTTTGGAATAATCAATTTAAGACCTTATAAATAAGACATATTATTGAATTTGGCAGAGATAAACTTTATGGAAATTAGAGATTGATAAAATTGCTTACTGTGAACTACACTCCAATAAATTGTCCACAAAAATGATGGACGACAGTGGTTTGCCCTCATGGGGCCTCCATTCATGTAGGCACTTCTGTTTCTCATTGTCAATCATATAAATCTAAAAAAAAAGTGTAACAAAAAATATTTTTCCGGTAATAATTTTTACCTGAAAAAATTTAACATAACCATCTAAACAAGCTATTGCAATAGCAGTCCCATCTGAAGAAAAAGAAGCGTCTATAAGTTCAGCCGTGTGGCTAATTTCAACATAGCCTTCGTAATTTTCATTAGGTTCTAAAGGGCCTGCACCGTATTTGGAATTAATAATACCAAAATTCCATATTTCGGCTAAAAAAAATAAATTTATAATATAATTAATTAAAAAATATATTTTTTTAATACAGACAAAACAGAGTATGTAATAGTAGGCGGAGAAGCCTTACTGTGATATTCAGCTTAAAAATGGGACTATAAAAAATTCGATTGTTACAATATCTCGAAGTGAAGATTACAAGAGAGGGTACATGTGAAAAAGAAGTAAAAAGCCGTGTTGAACAAGGAAGAATTGTCACAAGGCAACTGAATTCGGTACTATGGAGTAAGCAGATAACTAAATACACTAAACGAGGAATATACAAAACAGTAATTGAAAACATTATAACATATGGGGCTGAAACATGGACTACACCACCCACACTCAAGAAAGTTATTAGCAACAGAAATGAACTATTGGAGAAGAGCCTGTGGACTAACACTGAAAGACAGATGAGAAACGAACAAATAAGAGAAAAAATAGGAACTGGAATAACTATACTCGACGCTATAGAAACTAAAGGTTTAGGGTGGTATGGGCATGTAAAACGTATGAGTCCCGAGAGATGGCCAAAGAAAATAATGGAATAGAGACCAACCAAAAGAAAGAAAAGCGGACGACCAAGCAGAAAATGGAAGAGCGATATAGAAGAAACCATGGAAAAATGAAACTTAAACGAAGAAGATTGTATAGATAGAAGATGGATGTTAGGATGTGGAATACAGTTATAATAAATCTGTAAAAACCCGCTAAAATATAAAAGTAAAGATTACCTTTGTCCCAGTTCAGTACTACAAACATTTTTTCAGGATCATCAAGTGTATCCTCTTCCTCATCAAAACATGTCAAATAAGGACACCAAATAATTCTGAAATTGGGGGTTGCATGTGGGGCTACATCACTGTGAAATATGTGAAGTAATTGTTTGTATCTAAATATTTAATTAAGGATTTTTTTTAAAATAAAATTTTGTGATTTGGTGTAAAAAGGATACTTTATTGCACTAGGTTCCTCAATTATCTCATAAATCAAAACATTCCCTTCATCGTCAATACACCCTAAAATAATTTGTTGGCGCGAAAATGCAAAAGACAGGTCCTTAACATCATTTTTTAAATTTTTAATAAGTGCTCTTTGGCTTGTTTCTTGATTAGTAACGCGAATCATGCCTCCGTCTTTCCCTTTCATGCCATAAGCCACTATATTTCCGTTAATATGAACAGCAACAAGCTGGCCACGATAATAGTGAAACTCCCAATTGTAATCAATACGATTAATAAGTTTCACTTTCGAACTTCCATGATTATGCTGTCCTGAGTTACAATGAACTGTAACTTCTTGTCCTATAATTTTTGCCGAATATTCGGTTTCTGAACCCGTGTAATTACTAGAAAAATTTGTAATTCACATAAACATAACCTCAAATTTATTTAACTACGTACACGTCTTGAACCACGCCTTCTCGGGGGGCTATCGGCGAAGAATTCATTTTCTACAACGCAAAATATCTAATGACACAAAAAGCAACTCTGAGAAGATAGAAACGAAATTTATGCATAAAAAACTGTTTTGTGTAATCATAAATTAGTGAGAACCAACTTACGCTTCTTTCGGTCGGACGAATGTACGACTGAACGAATTAAACGCTAAACATTAAATTTATTTAAAAATAAAACAATTGTAGCACAACAATCAAGTGACTATAAACTTTGGCCCAAATCCCGAAATTTTACAAAGCCGGAGAAAAGTCAGAAAATATGTGCCAATACTGCCAATGTCAAAAACAAAACATTTTTCTGGGGAATCTAATAGACAAAGATGGAGCCAGATACCATACTCTCGGAAACACTGTTGTGTTGTGTCTCCATCTGTAATCACGGCTTTTAACTACCAACCATGGCCAACTCGATTAAACTACATTTACGTACAACAAATTAAATCGTAAGAATAAAAATTTTGAGTTTTCTCCATGGTTACCGAGTTATAGATAAAAAATAAAAATTTTAAATTCAATTTTTAAACTTTATTAAAATCGAATAATTGTTACAAAATAAGAAATTAATTTAAGAAAGTTGTTAAAACAAATAACCGTAAAATGAAATTTTACTTATAATAATGACAGAAGTTGACAAAACTAATAAAGTAATCAAAAAACCACCACCTGTTGAATTAGGTTTGTCAAAATTAAATTTACTAGAATTTGACATCGTCAAAATTTTTGGTTATTCTGTCACTTTCCTGTCATGCTCAAAAGAGTTGAAAATTTTGGTTTCCAATTAAAATAAGAATGTTAAAATACTACAAACAGTTAGAGATTTGTTCGATCAACAACTACAGCTAACTGTAACATGCTGTTACAATTTAATAAAAGAACAAATTGCAGCTCCAAATGCTTGTCAAATTTAGGTTGATTTTATTGTATGTAATTTTAAAAGTTATGCCATGTTGCCAGATGTATTTTACGCGATATTGCGACGTTGGTGGTTTTTTGATAAGTGAACAAACATTAATAAACTTTTAAGATCACCATAGCAACCTATGCCAGTCATTTGTTTTAAGCTGACTTCGTTTTTAATAAAGTTTAAAGATTGAATTTAAAATTTTTGTTTTTTATCAATAACTTGGTAACAATGGAGAAAACGCAAAATTTTTATTCTTACAATTTAATTTGGTAAGCCTTCCGATTTATATTCTGAAAGGACGGGCGTCAATTTTGAAACATCTTGTATTTAAAAAATGGGAAGAAATTTTCTTGGAAATTTGACACCATACGTAAAATGTTATACCGATATAAAATATTATATTTATTATAAAATAAAAATTATATTAAAAATAATTCTGATTTTTTTTGTTGAGTAGTAACAGATTAAAATTTTTTCTGATGATGCTACGTACTAAATGTCATACTAAAATTTAAATGTGACAAGTTTTTATTATTATTATATTGTATGTTTCCTCAAAGTATGTACCTAACCCCTAACCTAAAAATGTGACAAAACTTAAATATGACGCAGCTACCAACTTGTGAGGCGTACCAACCCACTATTTTTGCTTCAATCATTTATAGAACAACAGTATTATTTATGTTTCCAAATTTATTTGCGCTTTATACTAACACTTAGCACACTAGTGACCAAGTTATGAATTCAATTACTACACAGTGCTAAGACTTCTAAGTCTTTATCTAACTGTTCTTATAAAAGCTGAATAAATTAATAAATACAACAAAATTAATAAAATATTTTTCTATAAGAAACTTACAATATTTAGAATTTTTTTTATATTTTTATATGTACACTAGGGAAATTCAAAAAAACAAAAAGTTTTTTTTTCTTTTTCCAAACAGCTTAAAAGTTTGATCTTGATGCAAAAAGACGCCAGTTAAAAATTGAGCTCTTAATATTAATATTAAGGACGTCCGCATCGCACTTTTCTATTTTCCATAAGAATAACATGGGAAAATTTCTTTTTGCACCTTCTGATTTTTATTGCTAGCTTTACGTGGGTCAAAAATAAAACCTCTTGACTTATTTTTGTAGAGCATTTAACGCTCTACAAAAAAGGTCTCTTGAGATTTTTTCGAAAACCTTACAGTTCAAAAGTTATTTGAGGTCAAAGTTTAAATTAACGCAAATTTGACCGTTTTTAATGAATTTCAGTGGATTAAATGGTCTTATTGGAATTATTTATCAGAAAACTTTGTAATTATCTTGAATTTACTCTTGCAGAAAATGTATATCAGTTATTTTTTGCAATATTACTGCCAGTGAAACTTTTTCAAAATTTTTTTAGCATCAGTAAGCTTTAAAATTGTAGTTCATTGAGTTTTTTTTAACCTAAACGCAAAATATTTTCTTTAGTCATTTGAAATATTTATATGAGAGGTAGAAAATAAGTGATCTTAGTTTTTTTTTTTCTAAAAAAGAATATATTTAATAAATAACTTTGACCTCGAATAACTTTTGAACTGTAAGGTTTTCGAAAAAATCTCAAGAGACCTTTTTTGTAGAGCGTTAAATGCTCTACAAAAATAAGTCAAGAAGTTTTATTTTTGACCCACGTAAAGCTAGCAATAAAAATCAGAAGGTGCAAAAACAAATTTTCCCATGTTATTCTTATGGAAAATAGAAAAGTGCGATGCGGACGTCCTTAATATTAATATTAAGAGCTCAACTTTTAACTGGCGTCTTTTTGCATCAAGATCAAACTTTTAAGCTGTTTGGAAAAAGAAAAAAAAATTTTCGTTTTTTTGAATCACCCTAATGTACACTATCGGACAAAAGTAAAGCAACGATTTAAAAAAAGGTAATTTTGTATGTATTTTAGTACTTCTTTAAATTATTCGACCAAATGTATTTTTCCGTATTTTGGTATCATGTGTAACATGTAAGAAAACTTTTTTATTAGAGTCTATTATCCTTTAAGCTTTTGAATAAATTATTTGTTAAAATAGAGCAAAATTTTATTTTTTTATTTAAAATTTTGCATTGAGTTTTGACACTTAATAATGTTTTTTTCTAGTCTTAAGCCGATCAATTTGAATGTAGTCGTGCAACGATTTTGTACATGTTGCTTTACTTTTGTCACGTATAATTTTGCTTCATTTTATCAAACAATTTATCCAAAAGCTTAAATGATATTAGACGCTTATGAAAATATTAAATATTAAATGTTTTCTTATATTTTACACATGATACCAAAATAAGGAAAAATACATTCGGTTGAACAATTTCAAGAAGTACTACAATACATACACAATTACTTTTTTTTTAAATAGTTGCTTTACTTTTGTCAGATCGTCTAGATATTTACATATGACATTGCAAAACTAATAGTAGATTGGATTACTCCTTTCAGGACGGTCCCATCTTCAGGGCGGCTAATTTATCAATGTTTCACCGCCCTGAAAATGTTCAAATAAATGAACGAAACTAGTCGGCCTAAAACATTTGTTTTATTTATAAGGCCCTGTTGTTTAAAAAAAGCAGTTTATCAGCTTTTTAATTGCAAAACTAACTTTAAGACAGTAAACTGAATTGAAGTGTTCATTGCTTGCAAAATAATAACCAGTAAGTACCTGAAAACTCTAATTAAAAGGGTAGCAAACACTGTCATTTATTCGAAGTTACACACATTTATTCATAAAACTGCACTTTTTAACACTCCATTTGTATTACTTATGTGGTGGCATTTTGGCCAGTTATTGTTATTGTTCATGTTTGCTAAGTTGTGGTGGGTCAAAATGTTATTAATCAGTATTTTTTTATTGAACCCAAATGCATTTTTAGATTTTTCATACATCAAAAAAGTCAAGCACGAATTATATGTGTCATGTGTAGTGTCCGGTGAACGATATCAAAAGTGTTGCGTTGTGCTTCGTGCGTCGTGTGCGGATTAGACGATTAAAAACTCTTTGTATCCTATATTTGAATCAATCGTATATTATTTAAATGTAACACACTTGTTCACCGCATGTTCTTATCTTTGGTGGTCTAAATTGTATCGTCCCTTTGATTGTAAAACTTATATTAACCCCGAGGACCCACCAAATATTAACATTTGTAAGTTAGTAAGCCAGGGTGTAACTTCAAGTAGCAAATAAAGTTTTTAAAAAGTGAATTAATTTGTTGAATTATAAAATTCACGTGCAGCCTATTGATAATCAACCATAACAAAATTCCAAGCAAGCGGAACAAATTGGGCAGTAATCTATAAAATTCAAAATACTCAAAATTTTCTCATAAATGAGAGAACTTAAAAATCACATAAAAATTTTAAGCTTACAAGACAAGTGAAAGACCGGTCAAACACACGTCTGTCCCTGATTACTAGTGTGATGTGTAACCAATCACGAAACAGTATAGATACTGGACAAATCAACGAATAACCAAGTAAATTTAACTACAAATCCCTATTTTGAATTCTAACGCCTTGCGTGTAAAAATTAGAAAAGGAAAAGTTTATAAATACTTCAACAAACGCTGGAGGATCACATTATGTTAGATTTAGTGAAACTTTAGCAGATTCAGTTAGACTACTTAAACATTGTTAAATGAAAGAGTTACCAAAAGCTAGTCTCTAAGTTCAAATCATTCATCGACCATCGACCCAAAGATCTGTCTTCGACAAGGTCCTGGAGCTCATCGATAAAAATGTTTATGTAAGTGTTCTATGGAAAGTCTCGTTGAAATCATAGCTTTTTATTTACTAATTGTAGTCTTGGTCTATAAATTGATTGATCGGTTGCACCGCTTTTATTCAAAGTTATAAACTATGTAGCCCAAATTTGCGCAATTATCTAAATAAATTGTTTCTTGCTTCTGTTCTTGTTTAAATTAATTTGCTAAATCACAATATATGGATCATTTTTGTTGTATACAGTGTAATCGGCATGTAACTGAAACAGAGCAGGCTGTGCCACCATTACTGTAATGATGTGTCTAATTCATTACAGTTACGCTGGCACAGCCTGCTCTGATTCAGTTACATTTCGATCTTACCTTATAAGAAGTAATCGTAGTTGGTATTTCTTTGGTCACTAAATATAAAGGTGCAGCGTCAATGCAGTTCACTAGGTGTGGGTTTAGATTAAAAGAGATAGTTATATAAACGCATAAGTCAAACAAAGATAACAATAGTTTTCAGGGATTTTGAATATATTATGTTGCCTATATTGGTAATTAGTTTTGCATAGTTTGGGTTCAAATTAAAAGAGAGGTCCAAGAGAGAGATAGAGAGTTGGCGCTCCCGCATATTAGTGACTCTAGGTATTTGATCTTTGTGGCGTCATCTATGCTTGTGGAGAACAACTATAACACGATTCTAATAGGTTTTAGCCGAGAAACCCTCCTCTGTGGGGAATTTTATTAAGTGACAAGTGCTGCCAACGGTAGATTTGAAAATAAATAACGCACATTAAGTTTTTAAATTTATTACTAATGCAGAAGCTCTATGCTCTATACAAATTTCAGTATAGGGAAAACCGTGTTAAAAGTTTCATGTGTTTTATCAGAAATTACAAAGTGATAAAAATAAAAACACCATTAAAATTTACGAACATTTAGAACTTTTTTTTTGCATTTTTTTTTAAAGTATTAATCTTATTGAGTTGAAAATTAACATGTTTGCGGTAATATCGATTTTTATTTATTTTAAGTGATAATAATTGATTTTCGATTATTAACTACTAAAAGAAAATTTAAATCTGGTTACAAATAATACACGTAATAAGTGGTACGTAATAAAATACATTTTTCGCTTTTCTATTTTTATTGTACAAGAAAATTTTTGGTAGGGCTACTAAAATGTAATTTTGCAACTCTTTGCTCAATCAAGGTATGGTAGAATGTAATTATCCACAATAGAAACATTGAGATGCCACATAAAGTGGTTCACTCCTGGCACAGTAATAATTTTTAATTTTCCAGCCTTATCTAATGTCTTGAGCCCAATGAGATCATCTTTGTAAATATCACGATCAATTAAATTAATTACTGTGTCATTTGCCCCAAAATATCCAAATTGGCTAAAAAAAACTAGATTATTTTACAATCTGTATATAAAAAAAAACAACACACCTTGACTCCCAAGGGGTTATCACGTTATCATCAGGCCCCCCAATTAAAACCATTTTGTTAAGATTCGTTAAGCCTTTTTTAAATTCTTCACTTTTGTTTGAGATTATTTCATTATTAACGTATGGCAAATATTGTGAGTATTCTTTGTATAAAGGTTGGTGGTAAGGATCATTCCAATAATTTCCAACGGATGTATGTTGACCCACTCTAGAGTAAAATAGTTCAAATGCAGATTTAAGAGCCAAGTCAGGGAAAATAAGATGTAAAAAATTAGCTAGAAACATTATAATAAGAAACTAAAATTGTAAACATCATGATTTAGTACTTCCATATTGGCCAGCTTGAGGACCACTGAGAGAAATAAAATTTTGAACGTTGTGGTTAGGGAAACTTTGTAAAATTGTTCTTGAAAGTAGAGCACCCTGTGAATAGCCTAATAAATGTATTCCTTCAGGATGTTTACTTGATATATTTAAAAGATCTTGACCAATTTGCTGAGCCTGATACCACATATTTTCCAAACTTGACCATCCACCAAAACGATCAGTATTGTAAATTATTGTTCCAGGATGTTGCTGTAAAATAATTTATTAATTTACAGATTAAATAATAAACAAATCTTACTTCTTCAATCCGAGCTTTTATTGTTTCCATACAAATACTTCCAGTCATAATTCCGTGCATTAAAAACACAGGTTTATAACCAAAAATTGTTATAAATAAATCACAGATAAGACAAAATAATAAAATGAACTTCATTGTGGTTAAATAAATTAAAATAAATAATTTTCTAGAGAGAATTTCACTAAAATTTACACACGTAATTATCACTAGCACATCTGCTTTTTGCGTTCAAAATTAAATGTTATCAAAGTTTTTTGTTGTTCTTTGTGTGCTTATTTCTCATTTTGATCGAGAATGAATAACAATAAATAAAATGATAATTACGTCAATCTTTATTTGATTTAGAGGTTATTCAACTGTCATAATGTCAATAAAGATTACAGGAATCTACTTTTCAAAAATTATTTTTATTTTACTAAATTCTAAAAACAATTTTTTTATATAAAATATTTTTTAATAAATTTACAATTGTGGCTATTGTTTAGTACGTTTAAATAATTTACAAATAAAATAATAATAAAAAAAAATAATTACAGAATTTTTAAAAATATTTGTCGTCTAGTTCCACGACTTAATTATAGATGGCAAAAGATTCATTACTTTTTATTTTTAACAGATTTTGCTACTTTGGAAGAAAACCGGCATAACTTAAAAAATTGCAATTGTTCACTTAAGTCATAATCAAAACAAAAATGTGTTATATTTTTTTGACACTTTTCTTCATAAAAATATACCTACCACATTTTCGTTTTGATTATGACTTAAGCGAACGATTGCAATTTTTTGAGTTATGCAGGTTTTCTTCCAAAGTAGCGATTTGTATAATTATAATAATTAGTCTTGAGTACATATCTATTTTACCTTATTTTTTTTGCATAATAATTTGGTATTTTTTAATATGTATGTAGTTTTAATATTTTTTACTTCTAATATTTTTAATATTAACTTCTTAATATTTACTTCTTTTTTTTAAATTATAAACAATTTCGTTATTCTAATATCTACAACCTACAACAAAAACAGTCCTCCAAATTTTGCGTAGTTGATATAGAAATTACTTAATAATAATAATAATTTGAAAGATGTAACGTTATTCTCAATTTATTGTAAATTTTGGTGTAGTTGTTTGCTATTAAATTAGTTTTTATAAGCGCCCAACAAAAGCTAATTGCAGGTAAGCAAGCTGCATACAACGTTTTAAGTCATCTTGCTGAAGATATTAGAAGTAGATGACTAGATGTATACAGTGTGAGTCTGTTAAAAGTATATCTTAACACTTAAGTTTTCTCAAAAACTAGTTATTACACCGACATTAGAGTGTACTACGTATGTAAATTTTTTCAGAATTTTTCTAATATTTCTTTTAATGAATATTAGATAATTAATATTAATTCGTTGAAAAAAATATAAAATTTACATTATTTCTAATGTTATTCTAAATTACACGATATTAAATTATTGTTATGTGAAAGAAATATTTAAAAAAATTGTAGATAACCGCAAAAAATAATAAAGTTTATTTGTTTTGTAAGACCTGCTATTTCAAAGCAGCATTTCCAGGTTACTCGATAATAGATTGGACATCTATTTATATTTGTCTCACCCACTCTCTTGTTAATACGGACGAATTATTTATTGTAAAAAAATACAAAAAAATACTTTGTTTTTGTTCGTCGATTTAGTGACAATAGTTAACAGTATAAAAATTGAGTGAAAACCGATTAACTCTCATTTTCAGTAAAAATTTTAACACAACAAATTGAGTAAATACGCTATTTTTTTTAAGAAAGTGGGTGGGACAAGAAAGGTAAAAGGTAGGTTTCTCATTGTAGAGTAACGGCAATGCTGCATCTTGTAACCTAGCTATTTGACAGAACCACAAGGTTATTAAATATTTTAAGTCGTAAGAAGCTTGGAAATGGCTGAATAAATTAAGTCGAAACATTAGGTTGTCAAATAGGTTAATTTCAAGTTGAGATAATACCGGTGGTTACTTCATTTCCATAAAAAATTGAAAAAATTCAGAGTTGTAATTGGTTGTTGTCATAAAAAAATATTAAAATTTGCGTTACAACCGGTAGTATCTCAACCTGAAATTAGCTCATAAGTGTTTTTATTTCTTTTATTTAAAAGAGTTAATTTTTAATTATATTTTTTAAAAAATAACCTTTATTGCAGATGTAAAGGATGTTAGAATTATCAGTAAGAGAAAAGAAATGATTGGAAGAAAAAGTATGAGAAGCAGATGAAGTGTTGGTTATATCTGTATTTTTATATTTTTCTATCGTCCTAACAAGTTCACGAATTTTGGTTTTAATTCTTCGTTCTGTCTGACCGATATAAACTGCATTGCAGTCATTCCAGAATAATTTATAGATGTCTGAATGATAAAAAGGAAGATTTTAATTCTTATTGTGTACTAGATAGGAAAAGACTGCCTATAAAATTAAAAGCATCTATTACACTACAGTTTTTTAAAATATGAGAAATAGAGAAATTTTGCCAATAAAGAGAATAGAAGAATAGAGTAGTTTTAAAGGAAAAGATAAAAAAACGTATGTAATAAGTTAAAGCTTAGAGAGTATTTGTTTTTGAATTTTTAATTTAGTAGATACTATAAATAAATCATGTTGAAACTTTAAATTACAAAGACATTACAGCAGTTTAAATTTTTCATAAACCAGTCGACCAGAATCTAACCCGAGTAATTGCTTGGCGAACACTTAAAAAGATTTTTTTTTAAAAGTTAACAAGCAAGTATAATTTTTATTAAAATAATAACATTTATCCAACACCTCTTTATTATGACGTTATAAAAATAATGTTTTTGATTGAATTATGAGGTCTATAAAACACAAGTGGTTTTATGAATCAGTAATAAAACAGTTTTTATATAATTGAACAGTTTACAGAAAATAAAACAATTTATTGAACATCAAAAAATACAATACATAAAATTACAATTATAAGAAACAGGAATCTCAGATGAAATCATTGGTTGAGATTTACGTTAATATTTATATTAAAAAATATAACTTTATTTGCTTCATTTTCTGTCACTTTAATGTTGTTTCCACATTCATTCGATTTTTGCTTCTTAGTCTTCACAATAACATTGCTTTCTGTTTCCGAATTTCGACCCAGTATCTTCTTAGCAATGTCTATTTTGCTCAAAATTGACTCTTCGACATACGCTTGTGCCACGGTTGTCGACTTTTATCGGCCATGACGTTGGATTATAGCAAGATCGGCTCCAGCGTTGGACATTAAACTCGCTGATGTGCGTCTCATACTGTAACCTGTGTAAGACTCTGATTCTGGTAATTTTAAAAAATTAGCTACTACTGATAGTATTTTGGATAGACTATTTATTTCCACTGGCTGTATTGTGCATTTCTCATTTCTATAGCACAAAAACAAACTGTTGTGAGAAATATTCTTAGGTCGGAGAGACATATATTTTCTACAAATATCCAGCACATTAACTGCAATTTTTTCTTCCATAATCGTAAAGCACCGTGAAACATATGTTTTTGTATCTCTTACAGATACCAACATATAAGATTCTTTATCTTTTACGTTATTGATTGACATGTTCAATAATTCACAACATCGACACTCACCTGACACATCAAAAATTAGTGCAACTTGTAATGTAAAAATATTAGATTTCATTCTCTAATAACAAAATCGACCTACCTTTAACATCAAATATTTTTTATTGGGTGCTTCTGCTAAAAATTGTTGAATTTGCTCGTTTTCAAGAATTTTTGATTTTTGCACTTGTAATTTTTTGATTCGTTTTTCAAAAATGCGATCAACTTGCCATATTGTAAAATATCTGTATTTTCGTGAAGCTTTAATGTCGATTTTAACATGCTGTATTTCGTCCACATTGAAAAGACTGCGAATCTTTTTTTGGCGTTGAAGAAGTAACCCAACAGCACGTCGTCGCTTAACCCACAAACATCGTTTTCCTGTTTCCAGTTATTGAATTCTCACTCAATTCTTTGTAACAAACTCGATGTGACTTCTTCAACATCTTTCGCAATTTTTTCAGGAAGAGAACTACTTCTTTTCATTTCCAACAATGTTACAAGCGCCGATTGTCGAAACAGTTTGTTTGCAAAATTTTTCTCAAATAATAATTTTGTTGTCAACAACAACATGGCAACCAAATCAAAGAAATCTAACAAAAATAAAAAATTACAAAATTAAAAGATGGTAGTGCTAAACTATTTACATTATTCAATTTATCTCAAAAATGTAATATTAGGTATTTTTGTTTGTTTATAACGTTTTATTTTTTTTTACTTTGGTAATTGCATTGTAAGAATATCACATTTTATTATTTCATTTTAATCTCTTTTTCGTTTAGACATTCTAATTATTGTATGTTTTAAGTCGCTAATTTTTTGTTCTTTCTCTGGTTACTTGTGTCTACTTACCTTCCTCTTCTTTCATCTTTTCTTTTTATCTCTCGATATTTTTTATATATGTTATAAATAAAATATGTTATTAAAAACTCGCTAAATGAAAAAACCTTTAATTACTAAGGCTTATTATGTGGGCCCCGATTTAAAAATCTTTATCAACTGACTTTTATTTAACTTGAAATAATTAGTTAAGCACATTAGGAAATAGGGGTGAAATCGTTAAACTTAATCAAAAGAGTAGCAATTATTTTTATTGTTTCTATTTTTGTAATGCCTGGTCATCCATTCCAATTTTTTTATGTGTTAACTGCCAAATATAAATTACAAGAGTACTTATAAAATTCAATGATGTTTCTCAACACTCGCTATAGTGTGCGTTGTTCTCTTCCTGTGGACAGGATGTATCAATTTCAATTAACTCCCGCGCTATAAATCAAGTGGTAAATAAAGAAGCAGGCGCTGGAAATAAAAACAAATGCCGTCAATTGAGGTGGCGCCTGTCTTATTGTCAAACGGTGCCCCCTTATCAATGACATCATCTTGTTCTGTCTGTAGTAAAACAAAATCGTTTCATTATTTTTGAATCAATTATCACTAGTTTCTGACACAACCTGTATAACATGCAAATAAATTTTTTTCAAAAGCTGGTATAAAAAATACAGTGAAAGAATTTTTCGGGGATATTATAGAGTTGCGTGCGAAGAATCGATCCGGGTCCAGGTGTTTAGGTCATCTATCGTGTCCTCTGACATGGGATTACATTTCTTTCCACCCCAAACACCCCTAAACGCATATTAAAACCCTTCTATGTCCAGATATGTTCCAATACTGATTTCTGATAAATCATTTTTTCTAATAAATGTAACATAAATTTCTAGAGCAATATATATAACGAAACAGAAATCAATAACAAAAACAAGAAAAAAACAAAAACAAAAAAATTGTAGATTTTTAAATTAGAAATTAGAGTTATGTAGATAAATATTTTATAAAAAGATATTGTTGTTTAATTTGTTTATTAGTTGGGTGAACCGGTGTGATTTCGTTTGGTGGAAGGTAAAGAATGAACTAATGAAGCAATCGAGAGAGCTATTGTAAAACCTTGTTAACGGTGTAGCTGTATATTTTCTATGAGCCATAAACAAGAAAGCAGAGAGGAATCGTGAAATCTTGGAGCTGAGGTTTATCCGTGATGGTGTGAACTCACAGATGCTGTTTTCTTAGGTCGTCTTAGGTCGAGTTTCAAGCCATACGCACTCTCAGACCAACTGTGGCAGATTTATTGTTGTTTCTCTTGTGTCTTACAAGATAATACCTACATGATAAATTTCGGATGTGTTATTAGGGACCTTAGGGTTAAATAACATCTTTCGGAGTGAATTACAATGGCACAGACAAGAAAATTAGGGATCATATGTCCAGCAAACAATTTGTCCAACATTTAAATAGAATACTTTAAAAAAAAAAAAGCTGTTACAAAAAAGTGCTGTCAAATTGATAAAGGTTGTAAAAGATATTGTGGTAAATTTTTTTTACCTATTTTTTTACAAAAATAAACCGTTGTGGTCCTGGTCCTAGAGCACTTTTAGTTCAGGAACGTAAGTTATCTTGCTGATACTAAAAGACTTCGTTTAGAGTAGCTACACAAGAGAAACTGTTAAGGTAAAAAATGACAGTATGCTTTTTTGTTCAACAAGATCCTTACATATTACAGAGGGTGCGCAATTTCATTATTCGATAGGCAAATTTATGTAATAAGATTACGAGTCGCCAAAAAATACTAAATATCGTAGTCTTTTACGTTTTAGAACTAAAATTGCTACAGAAGAAAAACGTATTATTTTCAACTAGAGGTTTAAGTATACGTAACAATTGTCTACCGCAATGCTCTCTATAATTCTCTCAAATTTGGCAAAACATTTTTGGAACACTTGTATAAATAAAATTTAAATGAAAGAGCAAGGAACAATACTGAAGAAATAAATAGAATGTATTAAAAAATTAAAAAAAAATGTTGAAAATAACAATAGCAAAAGAATTAAATATTTTTGTGTAATTAACAGTTTGGGCACGTCAAATTAAAATTATAAGCACTAAAAGCTGATATGAACTGACCATTTTTTACTAAAGATAACAGTTAAAAGTAAAAGAACATAAAAAAGTAGTATAAAATAAAAAGAAAATATGATATAAAAACATAAAACACACAATAAATTAAAAGACAAAGAAATACAAAAAATACCAACAGAAAATAAAAACAAAAATGTAGTAAAGAAAAAACATTTTATTAAACTAAGACAAATTTAAATATAACAAATCAAAAGAAGGTAATGTGCTGACGCAATACTTGAAGTTATTCAAAAATCAGAAAAAAGAAATTTCTGTAGAAAACATACCTAACAATTAATACAAACAAAATTGACTACGAGCTGTGTTACCAGCTAAGTAGCAAAGAGGTGTAAATAAAAGTAGAAAATTGCAAATAAAGACAATGTACAGGGTGTTATGGAAATGAGTGCAAATATTTTAACCTGAAATACAGCACCACAAATAATAAAAATCTGTAAAAAAATTTTTGTCCTATCTCAACTAACAACAAAATTACAGGCCGTCAAAGTTGGGTATAAAAAAACATCTTTTTGTTATATCTGGAAAACCGCTTAACCGATTAATACCAAATTTGGTACACAAATGAAGTTGACTGTACTCTTTTTATTTCTACTAGCAAAATTTTGCTGTACATCTCAATTTCAAGTTACGGCACTTTTTTTACATTTTGGGTAATTATCCAATTTTCTTCTTATTAATTTCCAATTTTTGTAGCAAAAATGAATATGCCAGTAGATTCTACATAAAACTGCAAGAATGCAATATTTTGCTAAAACGTATCGTTTTCGAGATATTTACGTTTAAAGTAAAAAACTGACTTTTCATCTTTAACTTTGGCGTCCTCTAGCTCCTAAACGGTGCAACTTAGTATAGAGGTAAATTGTGTTAGATAGTTTTATTTTGACCTGAAAAACCTATGATTGCCTTATGTTAAAAAAAAATGTTATACGTTTTGTAATAATTAATTTTTAGTTTATAATTTTGTTATCAGTTGAGATAAGACAAAAATTTTTTTACAGATTTTTATTATTTGTGGTGCTGTATTTCAGGTTAAAATATTTGCACTCATTTCCATAACACCCTGTATATTGGTATAAAGATGACAGTTACAAATACAAAACAGAAAAACAAACACAATGCATAAATATATAAAATCTATTTTGCTTTAAAGTCAGGTTAGATCAGACCCTTAGACAGTATTTGTAGAATCCTGAAAATAACTCAAAAACTCCGATCAGAACAGTGGGTAGCAGAAATCGAACCTACGACCATCCGAATGCTAGTGATGCACACTGCTTGCTTATAGTCATTAGCTCTCTTATATGGTCAAAAAAATTTAATTTTTGATCGATTCTGTTACTTTTGCACCAATATTGTATAATTGCTAGAAACCATCTTCAAATTTTGGATCATGAGCTAGGTTGTTTCTATACTAATTTTACAAATACAATTTAAAATTTCAGAAACATTTCACTTAAGTACAGCATTATAATTATTTATATAGACCATGGCTAGTATTAATGCTGTTTATAAGCCAATCAATAGAGCATATTCGTAAAATAAATAAATTTCTGACAAAAGTAGCAATTTATAGAAAACCGAGTATATCATTACATTGAAGTCTGTAGTTATATTCTGCGGTTGTTTACTTGCAATTGTAGTTGGTTAATCTGTTATTAACAATTAAAAACAAAAATTTTTTTTTTTTGGTTTGTCTAATACGATACCAAAGTCTAATACGATACCGATTTAGATGTCGCATTAGCCAATTCAGTACCCATATGCTTCCAAAAAAAGTAACTAGTGCAATAATTTTTTTTGAGTTGGTAACGCTTTTGCTGTTATCGGACTCCAGAGGAGATAAATAAACGTAATAAATCTTCAAAGACATTTGTGTTTTGTTTTTTAAATTTTGTTACACTTGATGACCATTGACCAGTATTTATTACTAAAATGTTTTTGTGTGTGTCGCAATTAATCTCTGAAACATTATTTGAACAACGGAGTAAGCCGCTTAAAGAATGAGGTAACTTCGACTTTTTTTTGAAAAAAGACGCTCTAAAAACAGCTCGCAGCCACTACTTGTAACCACCATAGCGTTTGATAATTTACAAATTATTTGCTAGATGAGTATATAGTCCTGCTTGGTTTGAAATAATGATGAAAAGACTTCACAATTTAGTAATTTATGAAATGATGCAATGTTTTAAAGATTTTTTAAATTGCGTTTATGTTAATTGGATTATTAAAGCAATAACCGGTACGGTAGGTAAAAAAGAACCACTTGTGAGTTACACAGAATTTTGGACAAATTTGAAAACATTTCAAGAAACATTTGACACTTTCTTGACATTTATTATTAACTATCTCGTATTAACGCAAACATTCCTAAAGATTAAAAAGTTAACTTTTGTACTTAAAAAGCACGTCAAACGTGCAAAATACAAAAAACAGTATAAAGAACTTGTTTCTAAAGTCATTGTAAGCACTCGTTATAAAAACTCGCGTTTTGCGATCGTTTTATAAACTTGAATTCGTGCCATAATGTTGACTTTTTGAAACGTATTCTTAATATATAATTTTTAAGGTTTTTGTTTATAAAATTAAAAGTAAAAAAACAATCTTGATGCTTTTAAAACACAAATTGTAGAGAATATAACAAAATCAGCAAAATAAGTAATAAATGTTTGCAAAAATGAGTAGAAACAGAAAGCGATCGTGTGGGAGAAAAAGAAAAATAAGAAAGGGTTTTATACAGGGCACCAAAAAATGATATTCATCTAGTCGCCTGTGAATTTCCCATGTAAAATAAAAATGCCGCTTTAGCAAATAGGGGTAACGAGTAAACCTAGTAATGTCATTAAGGTTGTAACAAGAAAAATGAAAAACCCCATATATTCGGTCTCTCTACAAGCGGCAATTTTTAAAGAAAAAGTTTTCCTGCTTTGGATGTTCATTAAAGGTCAAAGTCCCCTTGCCAAACTTCAAATCTGAATTGACATTTGATTGATAGGTGACAGAATAAATTAGTTCAAACTTAAAGAGTAGAGCGGCACAAAAAAATTAACAATTTCAGAGGTAACTAGATGAAAATCTTTTTTTGGGGCGTTGTATTTTATTGGAAAAGAATTCCGCAACTTACAAATCTTTACATTTGATTTTCTGAGTAAGTACTGAAACTATTTTACCTTATTTTTTATTCTGTTACTACAATAAATACGTACATAACGTCTTTTTTTACTTTTATGTTTTTATATTACACAACCGTTTTCTGTTTTTAGTCATGTTTGCAAAAATTGTTTATTTATTTTGCAGCATTTTTACCTCAAAATAAAAAAATATATTGTTGTATTATAACTCTACTATTAAAATTTGTTTAAAAAATTAAAATTAGGGCATCTGTGTGGTATAAAAACCTTCTAAAAACATGTCTTAAAATATTAAATTTCAATTGTGACAAAACTAATAGTCTGATAGCGTCTGTTTTGTGGACACATAAAGTAGGTATAAATAGCTACTTTTTGGTAAAAGGCTAATTGTACAACATAAAAAATGGCAGAGGTACAAATTTTTAAAAATACTTTAAATTTTTCGGTTTATCTAGATTTTCTCTGATATTGATTCGGCTCAAAGTTAGTTTTGTATGTATTCTAATTTTCTATAATTTGTGTCTCTAAAACATCAAAACTGCTTTACTAGTTTTAATTTTATAAGAAAAAAACTTTATAAAAGATGACTTTTTAGTTTTAAATGTTAGTATCAAATTAATTACACAATTGGGAGTAGAAATCGTAGAATATAACTACAGACTATCTTTAATGTTATGACACAGTCGGTATTCTAGTGCTATATTGCCACGAAAAAATACGCAATTAATTTTGCAAGAACTGATATCAAATTTTGCGTTAATATTTTAAACTAGAAACATTTTTTTAGATTTTAGTCAACATTTAAATAAAATCTGATGCATTTTTTGCTCATGTGATTTGACACCTTTCGATTATTTTCTGTATGGCTATGTAAAATTGTAATATCGCTAGTTTATGCTGATAAACCCGTAAGAAGTGACGATTTTAAAACTATCGTATCAATCATGAGAAATCTTGTTCAGAAAAAATGATTTAAAATTTGACTAAAAAGTGATTTTTATAGTATATTTTTTTAAATTTAAAGTTTTATAAAATTAAAAAAAACTTTTTTATGATTAAAAACTAAATTTTCAGTTTTAAAAAAACGTTACCCTATTTTGTAATTTTGCCAATTTCTCCATCTGTTTGCGAGACAATTCAATATGAAAATAACAATTAACTAAATGACATAATAATCTGTGAGAGGCAGTCATCATTTCGATGGGAATCTAACAGTTGCCCGAACTTTTGTGCAATGATACGTGCCTCCCTCCCATAGTAAAATCCGCCCCTGGTTGTTTTCGCGACAATAATCCCTCTTCCACTGACAATATCAGTAATTACGTCCTAATTATTATTATTATGGAATCATAACCGATGTTTGTCAACACGTCTGTCACTCCCGACTCAAATAGATTTATGATTTAACGCTTATTAAATCCGACTTGAATTTTTTAAAATTTATTAAAATATGAGTTTGGGAGTGCTGAGTTTCTCACGCCCCCGACACCTACCCGTGCTTTTTAAGTGGCTAAATTAACGCAAATTCGGGAAATTTGCTCGAATCGTACGAATACACATCAGGATTGCGTCATCACCATATGTTCCTCCACATAAATCGGATGCAGGTCCGACCTGGTAATGTCCTGCATTCAAATGCCGGTCACGACGAACTGTATGATCTCATCTCCACTCATTTCATTGGCGCCTGCAAGGAAATCTCGATTATAATCGTATTTAGAAAGATTGCAGGACGGTCTTAAATCCTCGCTTACTGCAGGAAACGCAAGATTGCAGGAAGGACGAATTTAATGCCAGCTTTCATAGGCTTTCTGATCACAATCCAACCAACGCAATTACATGTTTTAGTTGTTTATCATAAATCTACAAGCGTTTTATTACCAATAATTACACCACAAGGTTAAAAATTATAATTGAAATTAAAAACATAATTAAATTGTTTTTGATTACATTTCTATTTTATTAATTTAATTTATTATAACTTATTCAACATGTCTGATAACACTAGTTTACATGGTTTTTGTCCTTGAAATTGAAGTGAATTGATTTGAAAAAAAAAACAAACTTTTTTTTGAGATGTGTAACGTGCTAGCGGAAACAAAAAAATGTGTATTAACTACCCTTAGTAGCTTATGCAAAAAATATATTCCATTTAAAGGACAAAAATAAAGTTTAATTATGTAGACTAGTGTAATGAAATAGAATGTCTGCATCATCAAACACATACTTTCAAAGAGATAAGTGAAGAATCTGGAATGACCAAAATTTGTGATAATGCCAGCTCCTCAAGGTTATCAAAAAGCAAAAAATTTTTAACACTACTAAATGATGTAATAGTAGCCACTCTTGCATTGCTTCCGAATAAAATTAAAAAACTTCAGGAAGAAGTTTGCTTTTTAAAGAAAATAATATTGACTTAGAGTTATGTTAAATGCAAGTATTTATAATGGTATAAAAGGCCCGATAAGAATGTGCAAGAAGATGGAATCGCTCCGGTTAACAACTTGCTCTGCTATCCCAAGAAAAGGAGTCAAATTCTGGCTCTTCAAATATACTTGAAAATAAATTTAAAAAAATGATAAAACTATTAGACTTGGTGCAGAATCTCGTGAGCCGCGACAAAAAGGTGCCTAATTGATTCACTGGGTAGTGGGAGTTTGTTTTTTCGTGCTATTGTTTTAACTAAAAATGTCGAGTCGTATTTTATCAGTTACTTCTCGACTTTCGTTGTTTACTGACTGCTTCGCTGCGCCTTTTATTTTTTTTTTTTTCGTTTAATCGCTCTGCTAATTATTATTTTTAAACCACTTGTTCTTTACTATGTATCAAAAATATAAACCAATGTTTTCAGAAAAAAATTGTGTTTACTTGGCCAAAACGATTGTAACCGAGCTCCTAGGTTTTCAAACTTTAGACTCCTCCTTCGCGCATCTCGCGGCTCATAAGATTCTGCATCATCTCTAACAATGCAGCGACATCTAATGTACGAGTAGATATAATATACTCATAGCAACCAACAGCGCTCACAAAGATGAATTGAAGAGTATATGATTAAAAAGAGAATGTCCAAAAATTTGTTTTTTTACAGAGATGGAATTTCTATCGTTTTTCATAAATAAGACAGATTTTTTTATTTGATATAACTCTTAAGTAGACTTTGGAGTGTTGACAGTCATTGTTTTTAACTGTTTTTTGTCTATATTGCATTTAATATTGGTAAAAAAACGATGGAAATTCGAGTTCGATAAGAACCGAATTTTTGAACATTCCTCTTTTTATTTTTTGTACCCTTTAATTTTAAAAAGTAACATAAAAAAAGAAATTTATATATAGAAAAGCGCCTCTTACAGTGGTAGTAACAGCTGTACCACGTAATGCTTTTGTCTGTGTAGAAAGCTTAAAACTCGAAATAAAAACAAATAACGCCATCAATTTTTAAAAAATTGTACTTTTTTAATAATTCTTTGAAATTGATTTCTTAGTCACAGAATGAGTAAATTAAAAGCTGGTTATAATAGCCATTACGAACCTCTTTAACAGTTCTTGCAAAAAACATTTAATCATCTAAGCTTTTGTTAAGAAAAAGATTTACTAAAGCTGATAAGTAGAAGTCAACTTGTTAGTATGCAAACGTTATATCGCCGCATTTGAGCTTCTAGACTTTTTTCTTACCGTTCATGATTACTGTTTTTTTTTAACTGCGGAACACCGTCATCAACGGTCAGACTGGTGCTGAGAATGACAGGTCTGAAAAGAAGATTCTGCCTTGGCATACAAGATAGCCGTCGGAGGGTAAGACGTCGTCGTGAAGAGCGACGTGATATTGAATTTGTTGTTAAGAGGCATGTGCATAGAACTGTGTGAGTAATGGTTTGGGGAGATATTGCCTATGAAAACCAATCACCTTTTGTGTTTATTTGAGGCAGTATGACACTTGTGCGTTATAGTAATAATGTTTTACGAACCACTTTACTGCTTTATGCTTTACTGCTAGATAGCCTTCAACATGTCCTTTTTCAGCAAGACATCGCACGTACACATATTGTTCGTCCAAAAAGTTGGCGCTAGTGTTTTGCCGTCACTATTCTGTTCACCAAATTTAAATTTTATCGAATTGCCGTCGCTACGCCGTTTACCAGATTTAAATTTCATCAACCATCTTTGGGATATGATGGATAGAAGACTGTCGGCTTTGCACCGTCTTTTACAGATTCGGGCAGAGTTAATCTATAAGATTAAAGTTGCCTGATACAAGGTGCCACAAGTAGCTATTGACCATCTCATTTTGTCGTTGCCTAGACGTGTACAGGAGTGTACTCAGTTGCGGGATCGCCAAACAAACTATTGATTTTTTTTCTCAAATTAATACTATTAAATTTTTTTTTAAATCTTATCGTTTTATTCTTGATGTAAGTCTAATATATTGCCTAAAAATTACTTCCAAAAAATTATTTCTTTTGAGTGTAACACTATTAATGTCACCGAATATATTTAGTTTTTTATTTAAAAAATAAATATTTCTGAGTGTTATTAGTGTGAAAAGCGCGAATAAAAAAAAATCAAGTTAGACACCAGAACGAAAAAAGGGCTTTCTGACCTAAACAGAAAACATGTTATTTTAAAGGGAAGAAAGTTTGATCACATTATCATTGATTGTTTTTAGATTATTGAGAATATGTATAACATTAGAAATCCGTTTTATAAAAATAACTAAATACTTTACAAGTAACAAGTTACAAGCAATTTAGTAACAAGTAACCAGTATTTTTATAAACCAAAACTCGAATAATCACTGTAAAATAACTTAATTGTCACTAGTACCACCGTCTTTTGTAAAATAACTTTTTATTTTTATCGTCTTTGAGAGGCTATTTCTTAGTGATCCTCGCTTGGAAAAATAGGTAAACCTAGTTATATCTCTATATTCTTAAGTTTTCATCTTTATATTTTTTATTTTTATTGTTATAATTATTTGTCATTTTTTTTATTGAATTAAAAAAAATCGGTTTTTTTTTTAAATTTTAATAGCCAAAGCATATAGATTTTGAGATATACGATGTAAAAACTTTTGCTCAAAAACAGTGTTGTCATACATCGTATACCTATATCAAAAATAATGTTTTTGGAATTTTGTTACAGCGTATGTTTCAAAAACTATGAACACTTATATAAGATAAATTTAGTTTTTTAGCATTTTTTCAACAATGGCTATCACCTGTTAAAATTTGTAAAGTTACTTTAAAAACATCCTGTATATCTGATTTTAACATTAAAATTAGAACAGATAAATATTCTTAATATATTTTAATCACACACTGTATACCAAAAAAACTGCTATAATACATGATATCTTGTTCAAAAACAATTTAAAAAAGAAGTTCTTCAATGTATATTTTAAGAACTATAAACATCTATATATAGTCCGTCTACCGTTATTCTAAAACGACTTTATAATCACTAGTTAACATTTTGCGTTGTTTACTATAGTCTTATTGTTAAAGGATTATCTACCTAATCTGCAACAAACTCTAAAGGGTTGAAGTTTTTAAAATTTGAATGGTTTGCTCACCAGTTTTACGATAATCTTTGTTAAATAATAAACTACTTAAAGGATCAAAAAATTGTTTTAAAATATCGATAGACAAACTACAACACAATTTTGGTTATTTAGCATTCTTTTAACGAGAACTATCACCTGTTAAAATTTCTAACATTACTTTAATAACACATTGTACATACAGACTGTTTCATGAGTAATAATGAGCCTGCGAAGCTGAAAATACAACCAGCAATACAATTCCAGAGTTAATTTAGATTTTTATACTTAGATATTAATTTCAAATTATATTTGTCAAATCTGTCACCGATAAAAAAAATGTATTCAAACGATGAAAAAACCGACATGATAATGATGTATGGGAAAAAATGCCTCGGGCGCGATGAGTTTGTACAGACAACGTTTTCCGGGTAGAGAAGAACTCTCGCTGACACCATATTTGAACGACTTGAAACTACCTTAAGAAAAAATTGGCCATCTTTGAAAAAGCCAAGAGCAAGAACAGCTACAGGTCCTGTTCACATGCAAGTCAAAAAATGATCTTACAAGCAACTAAAATTTAAAATTTTAACCAATCACAATCGAATTATAGTGTGCTACTGGACCCATATTGCCATTTAATTTTTGTGCACAAGTGCTTTCCTCCAACAAGTGAATACTATTTAAAATTCTATCTACATATATTTAAAAATGGGTAGAACATAATCTTGAAAATATGACATTTTATTCAAAAGTAACATGACTACAATACAAAAACTGAAAAAATATGTCACAGTGCAAATTGCTATTGCAATTTTTTTTTATTACTATATCTGTTATAATTAAACAAACTCGACCTAATTGGAGAAATAAGGACGTTAATTATAAATTCTATTTTAAATAAATTTTTAAACAGTAATTTTAGTTAGCACAATAAATTACATTAGGTAAGTATATACCTCAGATCTAAACCACCTTTATAAATATCTGTACGGGCAAATAAATATTATTATTATATCTTTTTTTAAAAAATAATTTAGGTAAATTAGTGTAAGGTTGATGTAGAGATTGAAAAACGAATTTTGGTGGTTCCGTAATTACATCTAGATCTAGGTTGGAGGTGGCGTAGGCGTATGTGCGTTTCGAAAGCCATTTGCAGATATAGAATTGGACGGGTTCCCATACTATTGTCGATTTGCGATCTTTTGCTTTTCATTTGCATTGCAAAGTACGCCGCAATTCGGCGCCGACACCGGAACGTATAAAACTTCTCCGGAAACGGCGCCCATGGGAGCACGGAATCGGTTTCCGGGTTTAGATTGAGTGAATTTCCCCACATCCCGCATGATGATATTACCTATACACGCTCTCTTGTTTAATTCCATTGAAATCTTTAAAGCGGCGGTCGGGAGATTGGTATTTCTATTGCTTGTGTCCGGTACAACTACAGTCAGTTTATCCAACGGCAACACAACAAATTTTTAACAAAGCATCAAAAAAATCCAAAAAAATTTTCATCAATAAATAATTAAATTTACTGTTCTTTTTTGTATTTACACAAGTATGTAGTTATTTAATTTTTGCAAAAATACAATAATTTACTTACATATGTACTACATAATTAACGGTAATTATTTTAACATATCCAAAATTATAAATCAAATAATGTTTTATTTATTTAATAACATTTTTTAAATAAAAATAGTTTAAATAATAAACAAAAATTAAATTAAGAAATAACATTTTATATAACAATTTATTTTTATATGTAGCATATTTAAAATGAAATAAGAATAGCAACAATGGTTTAAATTGATATAAAGGCTTAGGTGCTTTTTTGCAACTTGTCGTGATCGAGCTTTTAATGGTAGAGCTCTTGAAGCTTTACCTTATTCACAGCTTTCAGAGTATTCTAAACAAGTATACCTTGTATCCGTGATAGCACATCTAGCATTGTTTTACTGTTTTGTACTGACCACTGCTTACCTAAAACCTCATAAATAACTTTTGATTATACCTAAAGTCGGGTTACTATTCACATGTTTGGTAGCATTTAGGGTGTGTATAAAAATAGATTTATTGATTTGTTTATTTTTGTAAAAATTTTATATTACTGAAATGACAAAAAATAATTGTACGAGTATGAAAAATAAATATTGTACAAAATAAACAGTTTTTTAGTGTGGATTCAGGGACTATGGTAAAAAATTAAATTGGGTAAACACTAAACAGTTATTTAAAATTAAATTTTGGTAGAAAAATATCATGAATCAATTATGTGCGAGCACTTAAAGTAATTTTTTAATATTTAATTATTGTTATATTAAATCAAATAAAACTGAAGAGTAAAAAATAGTTATCTTAATTTTTTAGGGGTTATTGATTGCAGACGGTAAGAATAGTTTTGTACAATAATTGTAATGTCTTAATCAAACGCTCAAAATTTGCATTGATGCTTGACTATGACATTAGAATTGAAGAAGACTCAGATTGTACATAATTTCAACAATATAAAAATTTAATGTATCTACCCGGCGCCTCCACCATATATATGTTATATCTATGACATTATTGAATAAGATTTATTAGAATAATGCTTCTTATTTTTCCTTATTATAAGCAGTTTTTAGGGTTACAAAATATGTTTAATTTTTATTAAATTGCAAGAGAGATACCATAGATTACGATATTTAACTCTTCATGACCTTTAATTATCAACTAATCTTTCCCAGGCTTCCTATAGCTATTAGTTGTTATAACATTTATTAGCAACCATGTATCGCAAAAAATTTCTTGATCTATTAGATTTATATTTGTCGATACTAATCGTGCATTTATATTTTTTTCTATTTAAACGTATGGGTGGAAATATGCATTTTTGTTACTATCAAGTCTATGACAAAATTTTAAACTTTTGTTGAAAGATGTATTGTTTTCAGTTTTTTTTTTGTTTTATGACAATAGTATTATTTTATCTTTTTGCATTTTTTTTATCTTGTTTAATTATTCTACATAATTGTACTAATATACAAAATGTTTTTAAAGTAATGTTAAAGATTTTAACAGGTGATAGCTTTTGTCAAAAGAATGTTAAAAAACCAAAATTGTTTTATACAAATGTTTTTAATTTTCGAAGTACAACCAGTAATTTTTTTATTTTTAAACAAAATACAATGTATTGTAGCAATTTTTTGGTATACAGTGTGATTGTAATATATGTAACAATTTTTCTTAAAAATAGTTCTAAATTTAATGTTAAAAACAGATACGCAGAGTGTTTTTGAAAGATTTTAAAAAACGAAAAGCTAATACTGCTCTTATTCTATCAAAGTTTTCTAAAAATTTTAATAGGTTTTAATAGGTAAAAAATTGGATAAAGCTTTCAAAAAGGTTTTGCAAATTTTGAGCTAACTTCATAAATTAAAGCAAAGGTTTAAAAAAACTGTTTTTTGAGCTAAAAGCAATAATTTTGTTAATTAATGTAAATTTTTTGTTTATTTTTTGTCTTAATTCGCCTGCTTAGAATAATAGTGTCCTAACTCTATTTGTATCAAATTTTACATGAGAGACTTTTATGTACTGCAGGTAATTGAAAAACCAACAAATGCATTTGTTACCATATATACTAGATAGTTTTTAAGTTGTTAAAACAAGAAATAAATTTGTTATAGCACTCAAAACATGTAAAAGTGAAGTTAGACCGTAATGATATAAAAATCTCAATTTCGGATGAAAGTGGAGTTAGAACACTATTATTCTAGGCAGGCGTTATGTCAAAGTTAAAAGTTTCAGTTTAAATTTAGGAAGCCAGAGATATCTTAACATTTCGTGTAACAAAAAGCTTTCATAAATGATCAAATTTTTAAACAGCTCCAAATTTTAGTATAGTAAAAAAAATAATAATTTATACGTGTATTTAGAAAGATGACTCATTTTTTTGTATATTACGATTCTTCTAGCATTCGTTTACTTAGTATTGGTCGGTGATTAGATCCGATTTTTAAAGACATGTTTTTAAGGAAAAATAAAAGCTTTTGTTTACTTAAACGGTTTGTTACGGTATTTGTTGAGGTAGACCTTTCTTCCAAAACATAAGTTTAAACTTTTACTTTTAAAATAAGCCCAAAAAAAAGAAAATTTTACGTCAATTAACAAAATTGTTGCTTCTAGCAAAAAAATAGTTTTCTTGGACCTTTGCTTTAATTCATAAGCGTAGTTTAAATACAGAAAAACACTTTTCAGGATGTGATCTTAATGCTTTTACAAAACTTATTAAAAAAAAAATTTTGTCAAGGAAAGCAGTCTAAACTTTTTGTTTTTAGCAGTGTTTGTCTGTGACGTTCTTTACAATTTAAACATAAACAACATATCTAAAAAACGTTCTAGTAAACACCCTAAAATATAAGAAATGAGCTACTAAAAAATTATTTTGGATAATTAAGTTTTCTAGAAGTAACAAAACCTTAAACTCTGTTAAAACTTTCGAATGTTTTATTTTAAGTGTTGACGACTGTACTTTAATATTTACCACTTGTCGAAGTCACATAGTAGAAACACATTAAAAATTTTTTTTTTATTATGACGTATGTCACTCGGTCGCTGACTCTTGTAGACTATAAAATTTTGCAATATTTTTTTATTATTTAAAACAAATTATAGCGGAGTACAATAAAGGAGAGACAAAAATTGTAATTGCAAACACAACTTTTAACGGTCTTCGACAAAAAATTTTGTGTCACCAAATTTAAACAAAATAAACCAATTAAAAATTTTTATTGGCCAAATATTAATCTGTTGTTCTAGTCCAGCTGTAATATTTATGTTAATCCAATATATAAAAAACTCAAACTTAAGTTTACTACTACAGTTTTATTTAATAAATTTAAGAACATTGCTAATATATCAGTCAAAAACATGTGTTCACAATTGTTCATATGGTAAATTTGAAATTATCAGGCTATTATATCACTTATACAAGATTATTCACAAATAATGTCAAATTTATATGCAACCAAATTCACATATTAAGTAACCTTCTTAATAAAATTTTAATTTTAGTGAAAATATTAAATAAAAATTACCCAAAGATTATCGATTTCTGTCAGTTTTTATATCTTGTCAAATTGAATGACTACTTAATAATCCGTTATTTTTAGTTTTTGTACCAGTGTAACATGGTAGGGATAGAATTTATTATCGCGTATTTTTCTAGAAATAGAATTTTGACTAATTCCTAAATTTTATGCCACAGCATTTTGTCCAATATGTGAATTTTTTGTTATTGCTTGAATTACAGCACTCTTATTATTTTCTCCTATCGCAGTTTGGTTTCGTGGGTTTTTTAAAGTAGACCAGGTTTTACGAAATTTCGTTTATAGTTTTTAATAAATTTTGTTAGTTGGAACCACTCGATAGGAATATCTTTCCGCATAAAGTCTTACTGCAGCTGAAGCGTTTTTTCTACATTTACTATATGTATATTGAGATCATGTCAGTCTTCTTGTTATCTGTAAAAATTTAGACTAAATTTGTTTAAAAATAATTAAATTAGCATAAAATAACATAAGTACAGTGACTATAATCGCAAAAACATTTTTTAAATTAATTTTTATCAGAGCCTCATTCGAAAATGTTAGAGTGGTTGCATAAATCTTTTGCCATCATTTGTGAATAAGTTTGCATAAACATATTGATGTAAATTTTATAGAATAAAATTTGTTCTTTCTTTTTTGTGCAAAAAATAGAAAATAGATTATTTTAGCTTTAAATTTTTAATTTACTAGAGGTCTGTCAAACAATCAAACATATGTTGCTCCTAAATTGTTTTTTGAGTATAATAGTGACAACAAAAGTGCGACAATTGTAACAAGTTATCAAAGATAAAAATAGTAGTTTCAAAAACGCAAAAAGTAGCCTGACAAATGTTATTTATAATGTAATTGTTGATCGAAAAAAGACAGTTGTATTTATGTCCAATGACGTGATAAAATTGGTTTAACAAAGGATTATTTTTTCATTTTGATATAGTAAAGATAGAATTAAAGAGTAATCTTGATGATGCGGTTTGTGGCATATGAACACAATAGAGGCGGTACCTAACCATGTGTGCCTTTGCTCTTTCTAATCTGCAAAATTTTCAGCTTGAAGGGTTAAAACCGCTCGAACGCCCTCAATTCGTTTTGCAATTGTTAAACAAGCTCACTGGAGTTAAGCACAATATAAATATTTTTAAAGCACAAAGACAAAACTTAGATGGAATATCTCTATTCCGCCCTATCCATTACAACCCCTTTACCAATGTAAATGCGTAGAGCCGGGGGCAAACTTTCCGCTTCCTCGACATGGTGTATCTGAACCGAGTTGCCTACCGTAAGCCATCTGGCTGACATCAAACGATTTTATGTAGATTTTCAGTTAAGAAAATAAAAACTTTAAAACACTGCTTAATTTGAATTCAGCATGTAAAGAAACCCAAATAGAGAGCAAAGATAAATATGGTTGGAAAGGATGAGGCACTTTTTCACTCCGGTGCCTTTCACAAGCACCAAAACACGACCTAAAACGCTTTTTAACTTGGACAAATTGAACAGACAACTGCTAAAGTAATTAATTAAAACAATATACGGGTTTACCCAATTTAGCTTTAATAAAATTATTTAGAGATATGAAGGTAGCAGATCTACCACCATGATCTTAGAAAAGTTAAAAAATTCAATGCGGGATAACGACAGCTGAAAAAGGAAAAGTGTTGGATTAGTATTTCTGATAAATTTTCATGGAGGTCGTTAATTAACAGCGCCAATTTTTCTAAACTGCTTCAGATGAATCACTATTGTTTGCAATTACGAGATGATGTCATGATGATCTTGGAGCTTTTGGGTTAAAAGATCGTGCGAATATACTGAAGATTTACAACGGCATCTGGTTTAATTGGATACACTGACGATGATGGCTAAATTAATACAACTAGACACAGACAATCACACATTCATTGTCAAAGATAAATTAATAAGGCTTGAATATTTTGCCATAAACTCTAATCAAGAGCGCAACATAAATAAGTGATTCGTTTGAAAGTTGTTATAAATTATGTAGGTATAAAAATAAAATACAAACTTACTATTTAACTGATAAAAAACTACGTCATCGAGTTTCGAAATCAATAATTTTGTCTAATTTTATATCCAAATTTGAACAGCTATTAAGTGAATAAATATTGAAATATCTACTCAGAGCAAATTAGAGCAAACTCTTACCATAAATTGTTTACCAAAAATAAATAATGTATTGTCTATTTGTTGCTCTATGTAAAATAAACTTAAAAAAAGTAATTTTGTAATTTTGACAGATTTTAAATGTCTGACCAATTTTAACTATGTACGTTCTACAATTCAAAACCTATCAAATAATAAAACGTGCCAAAACTTGATGCCATAACAATTCAATAGATATCGTATACAGAGTGTACATAGTAGAATTTTGTACCTTTAGAATACGCAAAAAAAATTAAAACTTTTTCTTAACTATCCACTTATTAGGCGCTACAATAGTTTAAAAAAATATCAGCAATTTGATAGTCCGTTGAAGAGAAAAATAGCAATTTATGCAATAAAATTTTATTATTATTTTTTTTTAATTTTTTTTTGTTTACAAATAATATTCATATATCAGAAAGTTACTTTGCACTATTAAAATTAATTAAAATCTATTATCAGTTGAGATATCTTTGATTAAAACAAGACGTCATTTTAAGAAAGAATTTTACTACAAATAATTGCAATACCGCTAAATGAGAGGTAATTATTTATGGTTCAGGCAGTAGGTAATTTTAACAATGAGCTCTCTTTATTTAAAAATCAAAGCCGTCTATTCCAAAGCTTATAAATTTTTGTTACCATAAATAAAGGTCTTGCTTTGCAGATAACTTCAATTAGCAGTAGGATACCAATAAATAACGTTTTAATTTAGTTGTTAAAAAATTGGTTAATTTTGCCGCTATTCTTAAAATTTTTTAAGTTTTTATTTTGCAAAACCACTTTCTGATATATTACCTTTTACCCGATTAAAAAACAAAAAATAAAAAATAATAATAATAAAATTTTATTGCATAAATTACTATTTTTCTCTTAAACAAACTAACAAATCGCTAATATTTTTTAAGATTATTGTAAAGTCTGATAAATAAATGGTTAGTTAACAAATTTTATTTTTTTCCGTTTATTATATGGGTTCAAAATTCTACTATGCATATACGATGGGACACCTTAAACAAGATATTTTTAAAGTAATGTTAGAAATTTTAACAAATGTTAGCTCTTGTTGAAAAAATGCTAAAAAATAAAATTTGTTTTATACAAATATTTATAGATTTTGAAATGTAAAAAATGTAAAAGTTATTGCTCAAAAATAGAGTTGTCATCTCAAAAGTAATGTTTAAAAAAAACTTTCTACTTTTTACAGCCTGCGTATATCTCAACATCTATAAACATTTGTATAAAGCAAATTTGGTTATTTAGCATTTTTTTAACAAGAGTTATCATCTATTAAAATTTGTAGTTACTTTAAAAACAACCTGCATATTTCATTTTAACATTAAAACTAAGACTGTCACTAAAAATTTTTTTCGCATATATTTTAATTACACGCTGTATAAGTGTATACCAAAAAATTGCTACAATATATTGTATCTCGCTCAAAAATAACTTTTATTAAAAAGAGTTTTACAGTGTACATCCTTATACTATAAGCATCTATATAAAACAATTTTGGTTATTTAGCATCCTTTGATAAGAGCTGTCACCTGTTAAAATTTTTAACATTACTTCAATAACATCCTGTATGCGCCTATTACCTAAAACTACCAAGCTTTTTTATAAAGTGTTCAAATAAAAAAACGCTCTAGATTGCTATAGAATTTCGTTAAAACAAGACGGTATTAAAAAAATACATCGTAACTTGAGTGTTATGACTAAACATAACCTCCGAATTTTATCCGATTGTGTGTCAAGTCAAAGTTTTTTCAGTAATGTCCAGGTTTTTGTTTGGTTTACTATTTCTCATAATTACAAATCATCTGTTCTCGGGTCTACACATTTTTCATAACGCTGAAACAATTCGAGGTTGGGATTATTAAACCCCCTAAAGTCTAACAGTTCTGTCACTGACTGTTGCAGCAACTGATCACACTAATGAGTAATGACATACTTTACAAGATGCTTTTATTTCTAAAGCACTCTAAAACGTTTTTTTACTTGAATAATATTGGTTACAATTTTTGTTAATTTTTGGCTGACAAAAAAACAGAGCATTTCTTCTTTCGGAAATATTTTTTAAATTTTGTAAAAATGTTAAAAATTAATATTAAAGGTATAATAAAATAGCAAATTAACTTATAGTCGAAATTTGTTGTTACGGGGAAGTGGACAAGGCAGAAAAAAAAAACTATTTTATAAGGCCAACGTTTCGAATCGTTTATTAATTCTTTTTCAAGGCTGGAATTGGTTTAATTTAGGGTTACTTAATATACATAGATTATTTACCTTATAATAAATGTCAATTTTGTTTGGCATGGTCCCAACTTGTCTCGGCCAGTGGTCGCCGGAAGAATGAAAAAGAAAAGAAATTTTTTTTTTCTGCCTTGTCCACTTCCCCGTAACAACAAATTTTGAATGTAAAAAGAATGAACGTAATTCACCAAAATAATTAACTTATAGTGTTAAGTTAATTATCTTAGTCTTAGGCTTTACCTCTTGTGGGCTTGGGTAATCTGGGTGTTTGTTCTGTTGCAGATGTGTTATTGCCACCTTTTCTAGCTTCAGTTTCTTGCACTTTAAATCTTGTACTTCAACCGTCTCTGACTGTTGATGTCTGTGAGATTGAATAGAAGAGCAAAGCTGTGGTTTTATGGACATTAGACAGAACGTTTTTTACTCTTGTAAATGGAAAACTTTAAAGTAGTTAAAACAGTTTGGTAATGAGGAAAAAAATTAATGCTTTGTTAGAATCTTTAAAACCCCGATAACGTGCAAGTTTATTATCTATTTCTCAACACTAATTTGATACATGATTAGAAGCTTTACCTTTTTTACAACTTGGCACACTTTAATCTAATGTACTACTAATTTCTTACAAATTATTTACGCATTTCTTCTAAAATTTATCAACCTTATGCTTTTGTTTGTAACGCAATCGTCGATTGCTTAGGTCACTACGGTTTATCTTGTACCTAAAGCAGTAACAGATTTTCTAGGCACAATGAAATAAATTTGATCTTAAAACGTGCGTTATGCGACGAGAAACAACCTGACAGCATAGTTATTACGTCATAGAAAAATGGTTGTTTTTTGGTATACCTAGTATGTTACTTGTGTTGACACCATTGCTGCAATGCATCTTCAAGAGTATATTAAACTAATGTTGGTTTAGCTGCTGTTTTTGCAGTACCTGAAGCATACGAAATACGTGGTGATTAAAGAAAGTTATGAATCCGTTGCTTTTGCTGCAGAAATCTTCAATACATCAGAAATAGAAGCCAAAGCACTTGTGAATACCTTGGGTAATCTCTAAAAAAAAACAAGTAAAAGACAAAACATTAATTTGACAATTCAACGGAGAAATGCTTCCAGTGTGCTTGAGGCGGCTAATAAAAAAACTTGTGTTAAAAGATAATTATTTATATTTTATGTTAAAGTTTATATTTATATTTTTCCAGTTATCATATTTGTTTATTTAACTTGAGTTAGCATAAGAAAGAAAGAAAAAATAATAAGTACCTAGACTTTTTATAAATGAGAAATAATAAAAATGTTTATATGTATTTATTCTTAAAAAAATTTTTGTTTTATTTTTTTAACTGTAATTTGTAATTTGTAAATGATGTATAATTGTAACTTCCTTTTTAAGAATCACATTTGAAATTAAATTAGCAATAAATTTAGCTGTCCTATTTTAGTAATAAACAGTTCAAAAACCTGCTTATTAAAATTCTAAATTAAACCTCAAATAATAAACTTGGTTAAATATTTCTAAAAACACACCAAAATTTTATTTAATTTTTTATGAGAGTTAATAAATTTGAAAGCATGCCAACAAATTAAATAAAGTTAATAACGTGCTATTCCAGTTTTATTCCAGAGAAAATCTGTATCCCAATCTATTTTTAATCTCTTAATGGCTCAGACAATCTTTTGCTAAAACATTTGTGACCAATCACAAACAGAACCGGACTTTACTCTGTTCAAAACACATTCTATCAGAAAAATGTATTTTACTCCACAGAAATTAAATTGTCGCACTTCTATAACAGCAAACACCTAAATAAAAACTTTAACTAATGTTAGTCTTGTGTTAGAGTATTGTAATTGTTATTTTTTGATTTTTTGAGAGCGTAGAGTTTGATTTTGTTATCGTTTGAGTCCGTTCCTGTTCCGACCTCCGCCAAACTCCGGTAATCGAGTGATCCGGGTTCAGATTCGGCAGCTGAGCCTATCCGGCTCAGGTGGTAAAAGTCAGTGCTTTTACGGAAAGTGCAGTCCTATGCAAGTCCACTTTTGTTAAATCACCGAACGAGAAGCTTTAATCTTTTCTCCGGTTGTCTGATAATTTGATTTGAGAAACTAGAAGATCGGTCAAATTGGGAAATTTGATACGAGTGTGAAACTCAGACGTCAAATAGGAAACAAAAAATAAATAAATGTGACCTCACTGTGTGAAATCTATTATAACAATTAACGTCGGGATAAAGTCAGAGTGTTAATTGTTAATTAACTAGCAACAACACAGAGTTGGCGTGGGAAGCGTGTGAATGTTCAACGTCATTCTGCTGCTTCATGCTGCTGCTCCACTTCACTAATTTTTCATGAATCTTCACTAATCACTATTTATTTCATTGATTTTGTCATATTTATTTTTTGTCGCGCAATTTTTTCCCTGCTTGTTGTCAATTTTCCATAATTTTGTAAATAATCTAAACGAAATAAGAATAATTGCGAATATAAACCTTTTAGATTGATTTGTTTTCATTATGAATAATATATTCAACTGACAGTATGACTCATTCTTATTTCAGTCTCAATGAAATAAATCTGTAGTTCAAATTGGTAGTTGACCCAGTTATTAACAAATGTGATCTTATTAGTGTTATACTAGAAGTTCAATCAAATACAAATAAATGAGTTAATCAGAAGCGACATCATTAGTCTGATTTACATCATTCTCTCTTACACAGCAAATATCAACCGCAAATTTTGTTATTCAATATTTCAAGTAAAATACACTCTAGAAGTTAATTAGTTATTTAAAAAAATAAAAAAATATAACAATTACCAAAACAAATGAAAAAAACTAAAATCAACATGCAGCAAAAAAAATTAAAAAATTAGGTAAGCGCTATAAAATTATTAATTTTTATATTATTATACATAGGCACTAAAAATTGAAAACATATTCGTACAGTGGCAAACCGGACATCATTTTTAAGCTAATTGTCAGTCAAAGCACACTAGACCAGATCAGACCTCCACCAAACCATACCAAACCACATTAGACCACACTACACCACAACGCAATAGATCACTTAGTTTTGAAACATAACAATTAATATTAGGTAAATCACATATTAAAGTTAAAAAAAAAGTTTTATACATTAATTCTTGGTCACTCGGACATTGATAGATCATGATCCTTTTGAAGATAAATTTTATGTGCAGCTTATTGGATGACAAAAAATTCAAAATTAATTATCAGCAGTCAACAATGGCTTTTCTATTTTTAGTAATTTCTAACTTAAATTAATAAAAGTTGGTGATTTTTCTTTACATACATGTTTTCGAAAATTAGATCTACCACCTACAAACATTGGTAAATCAAAGGATTGAAGATCTTGACATGTAAAAAATAAACCATACTTTTAAAAACACATTTAAATAGGGTGTTTTATGTACAAATTAAAAATTTAGATCTCTTTCAGAATTTGTTAATTTTCAGAAATATTCTGTAACAAGAAATGTTATTGATATGTTGATTACTACCATCCAGTATTCTAGCTTAAGCTCTTAACTTTAAATTGATCCCAAAATAGTAAAAATTGGTCATCGTTTATCGATTAGATTAAAAAAAGCGCAAAAACAGTTTTCTTGAGTTAGTATTCTAATTTCTGAAGGCAGCAGAAAGTTTGCCTAACTGTTTTGACATTTAGGGTAGATGGCTACCAAACCCCCATTAAAAGAATCAAATAATTATTTTCTTTTAAATATTAGAGGTGTTACACCCAGAAGAAATTGTATTTCGCGCCTCTTCCTCGAGATCAAATTGTAGTACCTCTACTCTACGTCGTTGTCGCCACATACTTCAAAGTATAATAAAACAAGGGATTGCGTCTGCGCTCATCACGCGACGCCATGCCACGTCATTCTTCTTCTTTGTGTCAAAGTCGTCACATGCCATTAAATAAAATTTTAATTTTTTATTTTATCAATGGTAAGATTCAATTATTTTTATAAATAACTCAAAAATCAGCTATAATGTAAGACTCGATTGCTGGTCTGCAACTAGTGAATCGCATTGGGTTACATTTAGCTATGTACTAACCTCGTCGGTTCAACTGGCGTGGGTGTCGAGTACTCAATGTAATGTTGACAAGTCCTTGCAAGGTTTGTCAGAGAAATTACGTTGTGGTTATGGGAAAAGGAAAGAAACGCACCAGAGAATATTCATCGGACGAGGAGAGTTGTAGGAATTTAGAGAAAAGTCTCGATCGTATGGAAAAACTTTTTTTTATGAACCCTCCAAAGCTAAACTTTGAAATTAAAAAGCAACGTCCCAGAGAATATCGTCAAGAGGGACGGCCGTATTGTCGAGAAGCAAGAGCGTCTATCAGCAAGTTTATCTGGTATAACTAAACTGATGTCTATGACATTGCAGCTTCCGCAAGATTAGAAATTGGACATGCTTGAGATACTGGGTGGTGTGTCTAGAGTCTTAGCAGATCTACAACATGAAGAGTCAGAAATTATGAGAAGTTTGATTCTCAAGAATGTCGACTTTTCTAAGCGTGGCATTTTGAAATATACGGTATCAAGTGAGCTCCTGTTTGGTAGAGAACTTGAGGAGAAATTCAAGGCAGCTCGTCTTTTGGAGTCATCCTCCAAAAAGCTTAAACCAGTGGCTCAATCTAATCCTAACAGCAAGTCAAAAAACTCGAAGGGCCCGCTTCGTCGTCCATCATACAGGTCCCAGCAAAATTCGTCGACGAGCGGGCTGAAATTGACATTAACATCGACCCAGAAGCCTTACCGGAGCGAGCCTTATCAGAAGTCGGCGAGGAAATATTACTCACGAACCAGGAAGTAACTCTAGAGAGCGATGTAAGTTGTCCAGCGGGTCGGTTAAAGTTTTCTTTTTTTCTGAGTCATGGAAGAAAATCACTTCTGACACAACTATCTTGAGCTGGGTACGTGGGTTTAAAATTCCCATTTCTAGGAGAGTTGTGCAAACTTATCCTCCGTCAGAGTCTAATTGGTCTGCCCAGGAAAGATTAGCGATAAGTCAGCAGATTGAGGAGCTTTTAGAAAAAGGGGCTATCAAAGAAACCAATGCCTCCACGGGACAATTTCTTTCCTCTATTTTCTTAGTCAATAAACTGGACGGAGGCTATCGCCTAATTTTAAATCTTAAAAAACTTAATGAATTTAGTGATACTGATCACTTTAAACTCGAAGACAGCAAAGTGGTTAGAAAATTGCTCACGCAGGATGGTTTTATGATATCAATTGATTTGAAAGATGTCTATTATTTAATTCCGGTGGTGCAGTCTGATAGGAAATATTTTAGATTTTCATTTCTCGGAAGAATTTTTGAATTTACCTGCTTTCCTTTCGGGCTGAATATCGCACCGTACAGCGGTTCACGAAGGTAATAGAGTTCACGGACATTGGAAAGATTCTGAACGTTTCCTTCACATAAATATTTTGGAGTAAAAAGCAGTTTTCTTCGGTCTACAGTGTTTTTGGAAAAACTTAAAGTCTTGTGATATATTATTAAGGGTAGATAATACCACTGTTATTGCATATATCAATAAGAAAGGAGGTATTCGGATTCCTCAGTTGTGCAGGCTGGCTAAGAAAATCTGGACTTGGTGCGAAGAGAGGGACTTGTGGATATTTGCATCTTATATCCGCTCTAAGGACAACTCGATCGCTGATTTTGAGTCTAGAAGGTTGGAACCGGAGACTGAGTACAGTCTAGCAGACTATGCTTTTAATGAAATTGTGGTTGAGTTTGGGAAACCCCGAGTGGACTTGTTCGCTACAAGATCCAACACTAAATGTACACGTTATGTATCCTGGAAGAAAGACCCCGGGTCATTTGCAGTTGATGCCTTCACGAGTAATTGGGAAGAATATTTCTTTTATGCCTTTCCGCTATTTGCTAGCATTTTACGTGTGCTAGAGAAGATTCGGGTCGATAAAACTAAAGGTATTTTGGGGTACCCCACTGGTCCGCTCAAGCTTGGTTTCCAGTTTTTCTATCCATGCTTTGCTCAAAACCTCTTTACTTTAAACCTGATATTAATCTTCTTCTCACATTTAACAGACAACCCCATCCAGTGTGGCAGAGGATTACTCTGGTATCAGGAGTTGTATCGGGAAGGCGTACGCACTAAAGTCTGTACCAGAAGAGTCTATGGAAGTTATGATAGCGTCACTAAGCCAGGGATCCTTGAAACAATACGACACCGGGTTGAAAACGTGGTAGAGATTTTGTATCGACAGGAGTTGGGACCCTTTTTCTAGTACATCTCAAGAGGTGCTGAGTTTTCTAGCATCTGAATACGATCAGGGCGCTACGCATGGTACGTTGAATAGTCTACGCTCAGCTATCGCTCTTATTCATGGTCCTGATCTGGGAGAGAATGCAGAAATAAAAAGATTTTTTAAAGGCGCATCAAAATTACGGCCGCCTAAAGCTAAGTATGATTCTACGTGGGATCCAGGGCTGGTTTTTGGACTGCTTAAGGAAATGGGAAAGTAATGATAAATTAAGTCTTGAAAAGTTATCATTGAAGTTGGTTTCCTTGTTAGCCTTGGTAACAAGACAGCGCATGCAGACCTTATCTCTTATTGATATCAGGAATATTTACACAAATAGTGATACTATTGAAATTAAGATACCAGAACAAATTAAAACATCTGGTCTTAATAAAAATCAGCTCTTGCTTTCGATCCCGGTCTATTCAAAAAATAGTAATTTGTTCAGCTATTACACTGAACGTGTATCTAGAAAAAACTAAAGATATAAGGAAGTCTGAAAATAAGCGTTTTAAATTCTTAAGGCATGTTCCCTTAAGTTTTAATAAATATTTTCTTTACTGGCGGAATTAATTGAGTAATTATAATAGTATAGCCGTAACAACTTTAAACAGCTACAATTTGATCTCGAGGAAGAGGCGCGAAATACAATTGAATGATTAAACGAGCTTACCTGTAAGTGAAGTTCAATCATAATTGTATGAAGCGCCTCTTCCGAAGAGATCAAAGTCTCTCCAAATATTTATCCCTTTGGTTCTTACTTATTTTACCAATAAGTAAGAAACCCCCTGTTTGTTACGGCAGGACTTGGAATGAATGACGTGGCATGGCGTCGCGTGATGAGCGCAGACGCAATCCCTTTTTTTATTATACTTTGAAGTATGTGGCGACAACGACGTAGAGTAGAGGTACTACAATTTGATCTCTTCGTAAGAGGCGCTTCATACAATTATGATTGAACTTCACTTACAGGTAAGCTCGTTTAATCATTCAATTTTTTAGGCTAGTTATAGTAACTAAAGCTAGTTATAGCAACCATTGCAATAATTTATATTTGACAGTTCTTGCAAAAAAAGTTTAAATTTTTAGTTTTTTTATAAGAAAAAGTCTTACCAGAGCTGATAAGTAAAAGTATTTGTAGTTGTTATTGTGTTTTTGAGTTCTTGTTTTAAAGGTAAAAAAATGCCTCTAGTCCAAAGGCATAAACAATATAATCATCTTAGCGATTTCGACAGAGGTAAAATTGTGGTCTTTCGTAAAGTTGATTTGTTCTATCGCCGTGTTGATTCTACTGTAATGCGTGTGTTTCGGGTGTAGACAAAAGAAGGTAGCTAAAGACAAAAGGGACTAACAGATTAACCCAGACGTACATACCATAAAACCTCTAGACAGCGGCTTCAGACAACTAGCTCTTCAAAACTGTTTCGCTACTACGTGACAACTCGGTGACTAATGGTTTAGAGAAAAAGGTCGACTTGTTCGTATGCAAACGTTATATCCCCGCATTTAAACTTCTGGACTTTTTTCTTACCGCCTACGGTTAGTGCTTTCTTTATTAACTGCAAAACACTGTCGTTGACGTTTGAACTGGTGCAGTAAATGGCAAGTTTAAAAAGCAGAATGGCATAATGTAATATTCAGTAACGAATCGCAATTCTGCATGATGGCTGTCGGATAGTAAGACGCTCGTCGTGGAGAGCAACGTGACATTAAACTTGCTGTTGAGAAACTGTTGGAGTAATGATTTGGACTTTAGGGGACTATTGCCTATAGAAGACGATAATTTCTTGTGTTTATTTGGAGCAGTATGAGAGCTGAGCGTATTGTTGATGACGTCCTACAAACCACCTAACTGCCTTATTTAGATGGCCGCCAACATGTTTTTTTCAGCAAGACAACGCACGTCCACATATTGCTCGTTAAACTATAGACTTTCTCTAAGAAGCTAACTTTAATATTTTGTTGCGGCCACTTCAAACTCTGGCACAGTTAATCTATGAGGTTCAAGTTGCTTGGAACAAGGTGCCCCAAGCAGACATCGACTTATTTCGCCGATCTCATCGTTTCATTCTTAATGTAAGTCTAACACATTTCTAAAATATCACGTCCAAAAAATTAATTTTTCTGAGTGTAACACCTCAAATATAATTGAGTATAAGAGCGGTCTAAAATATCCGTATTTTGCAGTACTTGCTTGTGAGTTGTGACGCCCTGCATAATTAATACAACTAATCTATAAAAAAATTTGACAACACACTTAAAAGTTTACGAAACCAGCTACCCAACAAAAAAAGATTATTTAAATTACTTTATTTTTCGGAAAGTTTAAATCTTTAAAAAATAAATTTGGTAGGTCATTTTCATTGTTGATCTTTTTATTTTGTAAGCATAAGTACGTACAAAGCTAAAATATTGTAACATATAAAAAAATAACAATCTATGTATAATAAATACCATCAAGAAATTGAACAAAATATTAGAAAAAAAAAGATTAGTGTATACAAAACGAAAATCATATGATAATACCCAGTACTTAAAAAAAACATAAAATTAGAGAAAAAAAACACTGTCTAAGAAAGGCTAAACAAGGCATTACAACAACCATTTTGCAAACAGTTGCACAAGTTTCTAACTAGTAAATACTGGTCAAAACATGTATACTGGTTAAAATTACATATTCTACAATTTTGTAAGACATTGGAAGTTATCACAAACTGCCACAAACTAGTTTCTTTAAACAGCTTTTATGTGTTTTAACAAATGTGTAGTTATTTGTTGATATTGGAGTAATGTAATTGCCAAAAAATTTTAATAAATGTTTAAGAATAAACAGAAAAGTAGCTATAAAGTTATTAAATTACTTTTAAAAACATGTTTTTTTCCTGTAAAAATTACTAAAAAATCAGAAATATTTGTAAAGTACGTATATTTATAAATTTTAATATAATTGTTTTAAAAAAATACAACGTTTCTAAATTATGGTTTAAAATTGAAACATCATTCTTTAAGAGGTTTTGAGTAGAAGAGTTTGTTACATACTCTTAGTATTCTTCTTTTTGAAATAAGTCTTACAATTTATTTTTTATTTTTTGTAGAAAACAATTTGTTGTTTTTAATAAATAGATCATAAGTTCTTGCTGTCTAAAATTAATTTCTAAGTTTCCCGTATTGAATTGTTTTGTTGGATCTTCTTGGCTTATCGAATAAAACTAAAAATGTACCTAATTACTAATTAGTCAAAAGTAATAAATGTGTAGACATTCACGTTGTGTTAAATAACGAAAATCACTAAAATCGCTAAGAGTATCATAATAATGTTGGCGGGCAAGAATATTGCCACTTTGACTCTCGCTCAGCCACCAACTAGCATTTTTTTGTTAAAACTACTTTTATTATCATTTGTGTTAAGTATGACTGTTTTCAAAACGCGAGTCATGTTTCATTAAAGTGTTTCGTGTCAGTGGGTGCCTATATTTTTTGTTTCCTCTTTTTTTGCTTTATAATTTAGGTAATTTGTATTACACTTGTATTTCTACAGCTATACTTAATATATCAATTTCAAAATAAAATTAACTACGAAATGTTGATGTACCGTAGACAAAACTTCTGTTTTTCTCTCTTTCTTGCAGCTAAGCGCTTATTTATCTTAGTTTCACAATTAGTTGTTTTGCTACTTCATCTGCAGGCTGCGCATCTCGCGGTTTATCCTCTCTTGTGCTAACTGTACTAATATTACTTAGTTACATGTTTCTGTTTACAAATTGTTATTTTTATTTAATTATAGTTTAAAAGTTGAGAAGAATTTTTTTTAAAAAGAATTAACAACATACCTAACAATTTATAAAAACGTAATAAACTCTAGACTAAATGCTGTAAAAGAACTTATAAACATTCAAGAGTTTTAATTAAACAAAATGCAAAGATTTTATAGTAAAAATTTTTTTTAGATGTAAAAACAAATGTAACCAAAAATCTATTTTTATGACACTAATAGGCTAATTTCAAGTTAAAACACTACTGGTAGTATCTTCGTTTCCATAGAAAATTTAAAAAAATTGGATTATGATTGGTTGTTGACTACAGAAAACTATTTACATTTGCGCGACTACCGGTAGCATCTCAACTTAAAATTAGCCCATAAAAGAAAAAAATTTTGATTTATTTTATTATTTGTTATAAAAAGCGTACAAAAATTTAAAATTCAATATAAAAAACAAATCTTAAAATTTAAAAGTTTAAAATTTTTTTACGACGGTGTAATGGAATTCGGTATGATCTGCTTTGACGTAATTTGATCCAAACAAGTCACACATGTTTGTACGATTTTTTAAACTATACCTATTTACAGTCAACAATGTTCTTGTCTTGAAAATAATATTTCAAAGTCATTATATTTTTTCTAAGCTTCCTGTATACAGTTTTTACATTGATAAATAAATTGTATATTGAGATGAAAGAGAAAATTTTTAGTCAAGTATAAATTTATTTAGGAATCTCGTTTTTGCTGGTGGTCAGCAGCAGAGAAAATGACCAATAGAAGCAATTCCAGTGGCAAGGCTTTAAATCTTCTTCTTCAAGCTCGTTTAACTATTACATTCGCAGCGTACCATTAAGTTTCCCTAACTTTATTTACGTTTCCAACGAGAGGCTAAAAGAGAATAGGTCTTAATTTGAACATGCACACTCGCTCACCCTTTGACCAAAGAAGAGTGTTCAGTCACCTCGAATAAAACATGGCCCAGCTTTTAATTAAGAACATGTCTAATTGTCCGAAATTCGGAATCACACGAGCGACTTGCTTTTTAAAAATGAGTATGTGTTTAAATCACCGAAAAAATTCCATCTCGAGCAACGCTTGCGGAAACCGTATAATATATGTAAATTTAAAATAGAAAGATAAAAAGAAAGAAGAGGCAATCCCATTCTCTCGAGACGTAGTTCCGAATAGAAAACAGCAACGTTATCAAAACAATCAAGACGGAATCAAAGAGCGCGATTGGCCGAACAAGCATTTCCGGTTATTGAATCCGGAACAATCATTGGTAAATCACTTGCGATTCCCTTTTGTCTGCGCTTCACGAATTACACATCGCTCCAAAAACTAAAACTAAATTTTATTTTCGAGGTAATGTACCAAAGATTTTTACCACTACGCCCTAGATAATAACTAATGAGCAAAGAAAATTATCAAATTAATGCCCTAGACAATTTACTAAACCCTCCACATTTCATAATTAAAATCAGGAAAAAATCCATTCAGAAATTACAGTATATCTTCATGACAATCTGTAGATTATGGACAGTCATTATGATTAAACCAATTTAAGCCTCATCAAATTAAGAACTAAACATTGCCTCGACAGCTACGAGAAATTTTCTGTCTTTATCTGTTTCATTTAGAAGAGAAACAAAGGGAGAATAACGCGAGTTTTCTAATGAACAAATTGGGAATATCTCTTATTGCTTATGTCACTGCATCTGTTGATTTGAGCCGGTCTTGGATGAAACGCTTTGTTTACGGATATCCAGCTTTTTTACGTTATCAGCACTCATCGTAATTACTTCTGCTATTATTTTTGGAAATTTTATTAAAATTGATATTTTTAGAGGTTGCATGTTTGCAAATTTTGCATAATTACACAGATAAAAATATTTCCAGAAATAAACTAATTATAAATAATAAGTTCTTATTTTAAAATCAATAAAAAAATAATTAATATCTGTTTTTTTTTCAAATCACTATGGTCAACGTAATGCTTTTGATATGAAGATATTAAATTTTAGAAATCATTACTTACAACAATGGTTAAAAAAACAAATATTATAACTTTTAATTGTTGTTTTGTATAAATGAAAATATGTATGTGTTCTTTCTTATTTTGCTTTTGTAAAATAAATCTTGTTTTAAAACCGATAGTTAAAAAATCTGTTTGCAATAAAAGCTTTTTCACAGATTTTTTAGTAAGAGTGGAAGAAAAATCAGATTTTGTTTTTGCATTATTACCTGTATTTAAAAGACGTTTTATAACCCGCATGCAATGTTGTTTAAACAATTAAATCTACAACCACTTCAAAGTAAATTTGTTAAAATTCAACGTACGTTGAGTCAAGAAAATATTGCCAACCATAAATTTCATTGTTGACTCTATTTTTGAAGTACGCTATTACAATAAAAGTGTTATTTTCTAATACGAAAACCGTTTTAACGAACTTTAACAACAACTGCTAACAACTTATTAATCAAATTTTAAAAATATCAAATTTTAATTGGAGGTTTGGTTAGAATAGCCAATTTTAAGTGATATTTTAATGATGCTAAACCAGTCAGTACTTGTTGATCACGTTGTATAAATTATAATAATTATTAATAAAATTACCTACAAGTGTAATTAAGTATAAGTTACCTGCTAAAGTTCGTCCATCGATATTCTAAAACGACTTTATTATTACTAGTTAACATTTTGGGTCGTTTACGATAGTTTCATTGTTTGGGAATGATGAAACTTTTATGATGATTCTTGTTAAACAGACAATAAACCACTTAAAGAATTGAAAGATCGTTTTAGAATATCGATGGACGGAGTTTACCATAGTTTGCATTTATTCTTGTTGACGCTGCTTGAGAATGGCTAAGTTTGTTAGCTAAAACAGTTGAAGTAAAAGATTAAAAATAATAATAATAAATTGAAAATGTAAAGACCATACTTGATTTTTCTATTTCTTCAAATTAAAATTAATTTTTACAGTGAAAGACCTATTCTATAATTTTAATGATAGATTACTGTAACATGTACTATTGTTTGAAGACAAATATATATTTATAGTTTTATGAATTTTTATAATACATTTATATCAGTGTGCAGTCTTAATAAACTACAGTTTATGTAGCTACACTGTTAATATTATGTACTACTATTAAAGAATCACTATTACAACAAGATAATTGTTGTATAAGCTTATAATATGTTTTTGTGTTAAAACAAAACAACCATTGTAGTAGCAAGCAAAAAAACTGCACACCAATTTTGACATAATTTTCAGTCAGAATATCACACCATATCACACCAAACTACACCAGAACGAACCACATCAGACTACATACACCAAACCAAATTAGCTCACTTGATGTCCGTTTTTTTTACTCTGGACTGTACTACTATATGGTAATTGCGACATCAAAAATTAAATTTATATTATTCACTATATCCACTATTGAAGTGGTTTTTGTGCCCAAAACACTTACATATATGGAAACCAACTTAATAGTAAATTTTGATTTACTATTAAATTTTGGTCTAAATCTAACAACAATGCCGTTTGTGACAAAGGTTTATTGCAATGCAGTAAAGTATTTAAGCCGTTTATGGTGTTAAATTGTGTCTTTATTTTTAGCTACCCAAATCCATCCTTCTTTTGTTCTTTTGTTCTTTGTATCTTTGAACATCTGCTTTACTGTGCCAATCAAGCAATAAATAGCTTAAATACTTTACTGCCGTGCAATTAACATCCGTTCTAAAAGACATTGTTGTTAGATTTACGATTTAAGTCAAAATTTACTATTAGATTTGTTTCTCTATACTACAATAAAATTTGAACTAGAATAATTGTTTGTATCTATTAGAAATAAAATGTACAACAGTATGTAGAAAGTTGTTTTAAAAAATAGCTAAAATTTGCAAAGTATAAATATCTAATGAACGCTAAAAACATTTTATATTACTCGCACATGATTTTGAATCATAGAACTGCAATCTTCATAATAGTCATTTTTATACATTTTTCCGAGTGTATTTTACAGTTTCTCACTAGGTTTTTTTATTTTGGCTCTTGTAATCTGTTATTAATTTTTTGTTCTCCTGAATTGTAAAGTTGACTTTGACGTATTGTAAACGTTAACTCAAAGTGTCACTTTACGCACTAGTGCGTCAAAAACTGAAGTAAATTTTAAGCTTTAGAAGATGTTTAAAAAATAATTTAAGTATATAACGATAAAGTTAATTACACAAAACTTTACTTTACATAATAAGCAACAACTAAAAAAAGGAAATAAAATTATTATTCTATTTTTTATTTTATAAAATTATGGCGACATCTATGCGAATTTAAGTAAGTTTATAATTATCTGTATTACCGACGTAGCGACCTATCGACCAACCGACCAAATGTCAAACATTTTTGCAAAAAATTACAGTTACACGTGAAGTATTTTTTAGTTTATTCAGTTTATTAACTATAACAGTTATAGTTATAAGAAACACTGCTGTATAAAGAAAAACAATTTATAATGGCTGGGACTTCGTTTGTGCTTGTAGTTTGTAGGTACCTAACCTTAAAAGTTGCTGTTTATTTTGTAGGACTGTTGTAAATTCTAGTAATAACCAGTTTCAAGAAAAACTTAAAACCGTTTTATTCTATTGTTTCCAAATCCACCCAGCATGAATCAATGATGTCGTATTACTTCTTCTCAATCCAAAGTGACGGTGAGGACCTGATCGTGATTTTTCAATTTCATATAAGTGGTAATGATTCTGGACACTGAATCATTTGTATTGATAATTTACCCATTTTTATTTCTAGTTTTTTTAAAAAATTTTAACAAATTATGAAAGATTTCCTATTTTGCTCCAACATTTGAGGTTATGTATGTTTATTAGATTTATTAAAATAAAAAAAAACTGTCGGATAAAAAATGTTTTACAAATTTCGTGTGTTAAGTCATTTTACAGCGCTCCAGCTAATGAGAAACTCGCCCGACGGGCTCGTTTCCCAAACGAAGCTGCCGCGCTGTAAAATATGACTTTACCACACTCTAATGTAAATAACTATTACTGTACAGTTGTAAACATGTATAAAACAACTTCTATGTATAAAAAATAACACAGATAGGGCGGATGTCAGTTGAATGTCTTTATCTGCTTTGTATGAATTTATTGGTAACTTTAGTATTTCAAAATTGGACATAAAAATTTAATTTTTAATAAAAGAGTAAATAGGTACGTAAATAATACGTTATATATAAAAAGTCTATTATTGTTTAATATTCTTTTGCTGTTGTGGTAAATGTGCTAAATGTCTTCTGACGTAAAAAATTATTATAAAATTTCTGTTGTGTGGTTAATTTTTACTCGTTTATTTCTAATATTTTTCCAACATTCGATAAAAAATTAGTGTTTCGAAAAAAATTTATAGATTACATTTACACAAAAAATAGAAATATTGATTAAAGTAACATATTATGCAATCTTTGGTTTAATAAGCTATTAGCATTATACAGAAAATATACAGCAGCCTGTACCCAATAAAGTGTATCAAAAATTTTCGGCTTCCAGCTGTTTTACTGTTCAGGTTATTTCAAATATTTATTAATGTTTTGACGTTTTTAGTCACTAGTTCTATTTTTTATTTACGTAACAAAGACCTACATATCTAAATCAAATACATCCAAAAAAAGTACTGATGAAAGAGTTCCGTTTTATCTTTAATTCCTTTATCCAAAAGCTTACTTTGGCATTACTTTACTTAAAATACTTATAATCAATGTAATCACGTGCATCACAAAATAAAAAACTTGCTCATGAAATTTTCGTGACATGACTCAAGCCAAATATTTACTGTCTACATTTTTCTTTTATTTTGTGCTTTTATTATTGTCTTTTCTTGCCATTGTCACTTTTTTTTAATTACAATATAATTTATTTGATTATTTCAGTCGACCTTTTCATTGTCTAACCGTCCGACTCGAGAACATCCCTCGAATGTGTACACCCTCGGGGGTAAATACACATAACAGGGGAAGCAGATAGAGACAAATGAAACAAGTGAATGCTGGCTTCACGCGACATTAACCTGTTGTTAAAACCCAGCAGCACTCGAAACTGCCCGCGATTAATTCCTGTATACGCCTTGTCTTTACTTATTTTCCAGAAGCTAAATCTTCTCGAATAAAGTTTTTGTCTTTTCATCAGCCACAATAGCTACAAAGTCTTTCTAAAAAAAAGTTAGGTAAAAATCGAACATAAAACAGACTTGTCTTTGTTCCAAGGGTGCGATCACGACATGATCATAATAATAGAAAACTTAATTCCACTGAAATAACACTTCGTGCTGACGTTAATTTCAGTTTTCTTGTATTTGTTCGAGATTATTAATCGCTTTTAAATTGATTTATTACTTTGATACATACAGTTCTGTAATTAATTGACCTTTTTAGTGCGTTTATTTGGAAATGGCTAAGTTTTATGGCTACGATATCAGAAAATAAATAAAAGACGCATTGTAACAATCAATATGTCAGGGTGAAGCTTTTATGACTGACTGTTTTATATAATTAAATTCATATAGAAAATTTATGATTTATAATTTATTTGCATAGAATTTTGATTTTATTGAATTCCGACAATGGCGGTGTTAATTTGAAAGTCTTTAATATAGGAGGGTGCATATCAAAGCCTCTGGTGTATTGCATGAAATACGACTCTTTCGTAATTATACCTCTACATGATTTAATCTTTACTAAATTAATTAGACGAATCTCATAATTGAGTTGTGGGTATTTATGAGCGAAGAATTTTTATGTTTTCGCCGAAAACAGACCGCTTAAAAAAGAGGGTGGCTTAGATATTTTTTAATTAATGACGAGTATACAAAAACTCTAGCATTAAACATTAAACATTACCTAAAAATCTTCTTTGTTTTATTATAAAATTAAAAAAAAAACAAATAGAATGTGTGTTTCTAAATTTTGTGTATCGTTAGCGGTAATTACTATAAAAATAATTTAAAATTACATATATATTTTATAAACTAATTAGTAAGTGTTAGGGCAAAAAAACAGAGAAAAACCAAACTCGTATGTTAAACAAAATAAATACATACAACCAAACTTCATAATTGTAATTTTTTATTGTCAGACACATATTCAACTGTAGCGCACTTACACATTAACACTTTTTTTTGAAACGCATGAAAAGAAATAAAGTAGTAGGCAGTATGTTTTAAAGCTCGACTCGGGTTTCAAACATTTGCCGCTCACGTATATCCATAAATTATTTTTGATGAGCAACGCTTCATTTACATCTTTTATTTGTCATAATTCTCTTTGTACAATAATTTTATTCTTACCAAATTTAATAAAGCTATTTTTTAGACCATATATGTACACATTATGTCAATTTTTATTTTTATTTACAAAAAAGCTTTAAAAGTCAGATAACAATTCACTCATTGACTCATTTGCGAGTTCTGAATCCATAACTTAACAGAAGGCAACTAAATTCGTATATTTAACAAAATCATACAAAATCAAAATTTATTTAATTAATTGTTTCTAACAAAATAATAGATATTTATGTATTAAGAGTATAATTGAGAGAATTATGGCACAAGAGAATGTTTAAAACCCGACGTAGAAAAGCTTTCAGTTCTCGTCATTAGGGCAATTATGCTTATAGTACATACAACGTTTTATTATATTTTGCAGTGTTTTGGTTTTCTAAATTAAAAGACCTATTCAAAGATTCAAAATTCTAGTCAATTTAGCGAAAACTGTAAAAAAAATCGTTATAAAAATTGTCGGCTTTTTGTCGTTTTTGGGAGTACTATGTATATAATGTTGTCATTGCTCGTTTATTGCTTTTTAATATAAAAACTAAAAAAATCGTATTTATTTGACATAGTTGCTTAGTAACTTTAAGTGCCATAAAGAAAAAGATTAGCGGTTGATTTGCAAGCGTATAATACTATAATATTAGTGAGATAGAAGCATCATTATTAGTGATAGGAAAGTCGTATGCTATTCATTGGTGTAGACCGCGCACGCTTTGCTTTGATAGAAGTAGAGGTTGATTTCATATATTTGTTACTCGTTTTTCGATATTGCACCTTGGTTCTTTATTTCATGTGGTATTGTCAAATTTATGCGAGTAAAAAGCAACTCTTTAAGATTATTACAACAACTTATAACATTATTACAAAAAATTACATTAACGCAACGCCACTGACCATTGCTATCAAAGTCAATTCTGAGCAGGCAGGCGCAAACTAGTACGGTCTTCGTTGATCGAGCGTTCATGTTTTAGATCGTATTACACCATTATAATCGACTCAAAAAACCTGTGCTGCTCCACTCAGGCTTCATACATCTTTCCTAACTCTAATCATTACTAACGAGTGTGTAGATTACTGATAACGAGGGCGTAGCTCGAGTATCTGTAACACACGAGTTACTGTAATGTGCTCTAGCCCACGTATGATATACAAAACATTCTCTATGACTGCAAAAAATTAAAAAAATCGAAAATTTAATGCTGCTGATAACTCCTATTTTTTTACGTCAAAAGTAAGGTGACCTATGGATACGTTCAATAAGCACTAAAGCAACAGCTTACAATTTTTGAAACAAAGCTTGCCATTCTGAAATAATCAGTAAAAATTGTGCTTTGTGGTAAAAATAAGAAAATTGTAAACATGAGTGACTCAGAAAGTTTATCTTCTAATATCGAAGAAGCGGCGATAACTGCTACTTTTTGCTTGGTGTCAAAGAAGTTTAAAGAAAAAAACGAGATGTCTTTTCAACGGTTCAGTTCATGGTGCGACAAGAAAAATGTTAAAAATATTACGGTTGAGAATGTTTTACTTACATATTTTGATTATTTATCAAAACAGTATAAATCATCGAGTCTCTGGGCTTTTTATTCTATAATTATAGGATAATTATAGGACTATTCTATATAGCACAATAATAAAAATGAAGAAATCAGTAAATATGTGCATTTAATCGCCTTTCTAAAAAGAAATCTGAACAATATTATGCTAAAAACCGCAACTTTTCACTAAACAAGATATTGACAAATTTTTACAAGAAGTAAATAATGATAAATTTTTGTTAATGAAGGTATTTTAATAAATTATTTTTACTAAGTAATGATAATTTCAAGATTGCTTTAATTATTGGAGTTGGTGGAGTTTGTAGGATCCATGAACTTACCAACATGCTTTGGAAAGATGTCAAAAATCAGGGACAATGCTTCCATGTTCCAATACCAAACGCTAAAACAAGTACATCCAAAGAATTTTTTATCGGATGCTGATCTTTCAACAGTAAAGCGACATGGGGGCTGGCGCTTGAATACTGTGGCAGAATTCAGCAGAAGAAAATACAAAAAACAAATTGCTTCAAAAATTCTGGGTGACAAAAATACTATAACATTTGGAACTACTGCATCGACAGCTGTTATCAAAAAAAAATGTATCAGAAATTGCTTGTCCTACTATACGTAGGTGTAAAAATTGTGTTATTAATATTTATAACAATAATAGCATGTAATTAAGATTGACCTTAAATATAAAACGAATTATTTTAAAGAATAAATTTTTATTTTATTATTTCACCAGTGAAGTAATATGTCACTTTACTTCACTAAAATATTCAATATAATATGCAGTTATCAAAGCAGTCAAATGTTCAAAGCAGTCATTGTACAATTTTGTACAATTACACATTGTTTGTCTTTTAGCCCTGAAGAAACTTTAACTAATAAAGCGAAACGTTGGCCTGATGAACGCTAGTTTCTTTCGTCCTGATTCTGTTAAATCTAAATTCATATTATAGTAACACGAGAACGAAAAAATTATTGATTTAAATAAGCTGTTATTAAATTGTTTCTTTATCTAACAGATTAAATCTGAATGATATTCTGTAAAATTGTAGAATGGTTTATTATTTTTGTTTTAAATTGATGAGAGGTTTTCTAAGAGTACACAAAATGCATCATTACATAAAACGTAGCCGCAAAATAAACGAAAGGGGTAAATAGACAATGCACTTTATTGCCACCCCTAATCTGACCTCGCATAATATTAAGACCCTTATCGGTTTCCGTATCATGTGAACTATAGACACGCGATGTGTTGATGCCAACTCTTTATGCAATTCATTTAGAAAATGCATTTTCATTCGACTAATGTCAGACAGTTGGAATTTAATTACTAAACAATTAGCACTCTATCAATGTATTGTACTAACTGAGTGGCTTTTTCGATTTTTATCCATTGGCAAAACAAATTGTTTCTGGTATGAAAATGATATGTTAATAAAAAAAATGTATTGTTTTATGAAGAGAAAAGGTAATAATGCGTGGTGTATCAGAGGTAATTGTATTTTTTTTTAAAGTACACAAACAAGATAAATTACATTTTGAAAATAACAAACTGAATTGTTTTATACCGGAAAAGGTCAGTGATGATGATCGTGATTAGGAATATTTATATAAAACTGACACAATTTTTACTCATTATGGTCACGAACGTATGACAGAAACTTATTTGCAACATGAATTCTTTCGTGGTTATTGGTGAGTGAGGTTTTCATCTATTTCATAAAAATATTTTGTTCTTTTAATATAAAATTTTCCTAAATTCTTTTTTATATTCGCCAATAGTATGTTTAATATCAAAATAATAAAACGCTTTATTCGATTCTGAGATCGAAAGCTTAGAGCCGGAGAAACTGTTATAAACGGCCATCTTTTCGACTCTAATACGTTCAAATGTTTGTAATTGGCAATTTTTTTAATTGTTTCTTTTTTGTTTTTGCTTTTTGCTTGTTATGTGGATTTGTCGAGGTATTAGAACAATAATTATAACACTTTGATTATTAGGCTTGTCTCACTAGTTTCGTTACGTCTTGTCTCGTGTTTATTCTAAAATCATCCTAAGAGGCTAGCACTTTGACACTACAATTATTTTTTTAAAATTTTTATCGCTCAGTGTTTTTAATATTTGATAATCAGCTTAAAATGAAATTATTGACGTTAGGAAGCTGAGAAAGATTTAACAGCTGAAACCGGTACCAAAACAATAAAATTTCAGAATAAGTTTTGTTAATAAATGTCTTTTTAACTTATTTATATATATATTCTTTTTTACTGACATTTTTGACATTATTAAATGTGATAAATAACCTCACAGAATAAATTTATCAATGTAAAAAGAATTAAAAAATATTTCAGCAATTTTATTGTCGATTTAATCAGTACTCTATTTATTAATGACATTGTTTAACCACTAATTTATTAGATGTTTTGTTTTAAAAATAAACAAAACTTATCTACCTAAATTTTTTTATATCGTATTGGAATTTACATAACTTTAACTTTTAAAATGTAAACAGCAAAGATATATTATTGTAAATTTTGTTTTGACAATTTGCTCGGAGCTTATGAATGATAATGATATCAATATCTTAGAGTGTTATAAAAAAATTGTAGCTACTACTTTACTTTAAAAAAATTTTTTTGGAGTAAAATGTAACCGAGTGCAGTCGGTTAAAAATTTTAAATATTGAAAAATTTCAGGTTTTTTGCTGTTTCTTGCCATGCCCTCGAAATTTATCTACCGTATCAAATTGTTATATTGATAAATGTTTTAGTTGACAAAATTTCCACTTGTCTTTTTTTTAAATAGTCAAAATTTAGACTCATATTATTTTTTTTTAATGAGATAAATATTTTCTAAAAGTTAATACATAAACTAGATAACATAAAAGGCTACCTTAAATTTGATTTTTCAATTTTAATTAAATTTTTTAAAACTTTTGTCTAATGAGAGATAACAAATGATTAAAATTTAAACCCAAAATTTTAAGGAGTTGCTATAAAAATATTGTTTTGCAAAATTTTAAACAGAAAATGTAAGTCGTTTAATCTTTAGTTTCCTAAAATTTTTGTGTTTTCTTTTTGCTTATGTTGGGTAGTTTAGGTTTTGCAGTTATGTTTAAAATAATAATATGACAGAATTGTCAATAATTAAGAACATTATAATAGGTTATCAGCCTAAGCCAATTTTTTTAGGCTCATGAGATTTATGTTAAGAGGAATCAATCTGTTGTAGTAAGATGTTGTCATGTTGTCAATCCTAAACAAAAAGGATAAGAAAACGACTCTTGATAAAAATTGGCTATGTTATAACATTTTAATAATATATTGCTAATAAATGAGGATGTTAATAAAGAGGATTAATAATAATCGAGACTGACTGACCAGATTATCAGTCGGTCATTAATGTACAAGTTATTTACAATATTTTTTCGTTTTCGGTAAACAATTTGACACAATTTTTTTTGTCTTTTTAAAAACACATACTAAAAAAACCTAATAGAATTGGATATTCTAATACGTAAACTCTTATCATTTATCTAATATTTGAAAATGTTATCAAAAAATTATTTATTGTCTTATCAAGTTTCTGACTCAGCTTTAAAATTTCATTTGTAAATTATTAATTTGTTAAAATTACTTTAACTTATTTATAAGTTTTAAAACCGTTTAATGATTTTTGTGATAGAAAAAAATTGATAAACAATTTAATCCCCCCCTCCATTTCTGAATTACATTATCTAAATTAATTAATAAACTGTTTCTTTTAGTGTCAGTTGCCGTATGGTTTTTAGTATCGGTTTCCGCTCAACAGGACGAAATGCGCGAAGCTGCTCGGAAAATAATGAAAGAGTGTAAGGACAAAGTTGGGGCATCAGATGCTGATATAGAGGCACTAAAAATGCACAAAATGCCAGAGTCCCATGAAGGTTTCTGCATGCTCGAATGTGTCTTTGACAGCGGAAAAATAATGCAAGAGGGAAAATTCAGTAAAAGTGGGATGATCGAAGGCTTCAAACCACTTATTGGCGATGACAAAGCACAACAGGAAAGTCTGGAGAAACTAGCGGCCACTTGTGAAACCGAATTGGGAGCCGGAAGCGATGACAAATGTGAAAATGCCAAACAGTTAGTGGAGTGTATAATCAAAAATGGGAAATCTCACGGTTTCGAAATGCCTACACCTCAATAAATAATTGTTAAAAAATAAAGATTTCGTTCACAAACAAATCCCTCTCGCTTCAAATAAGACTTTAACACCTCTTGATTTTCTTTTAATACCGTTCGCGCTTTGTAATTTTTCAACTTCTTTGTGGAGCTTTTAAAAGCTGAAGCTCTCCAATCTTTAAAGTTTTCAGGTTGTTAATTAAAAATGATTTTAAAGAAGAAGAAAAAAAGAGCAAGATTGAAGGGCGGTTGATACTCTCTACTTTCTTAATCACTATATCAAAGAACAAGGGGAACATTTACTACAATCATATTTCCATTTGGTTGCAAATTCGCGGGAATATACCTAGTTAAGTGCTACCATAAAATAATTCCCACTTTGCGTGGCGCATAATACGCAAGAATTTTAAGTGACGTTTATGACACTTTACGAGGAAAAATACAGTCGGTGAGCATTGTGCGATGACGGTTTCGATGCTATTTTGCCTCTGTGGAGACAATAATAGGGATTAAAGACAACAATTAGACATGGAAGTGAGATAGACAAAGGAACTGGTGTCGTTTCCCACAGGATTAGATGCTGATTCACGACGTCACTAATTCGCGCTCAGGGATTATCGTACCATTATATCAGATATTTATGGGTTTTTATCCACTGATGTTTTACATAAATCTAACACATTTTTACATCTTCCAAAAAATAAATTAATCAAAAATTTGCAAAAAATAAATTCTGATTTGATACAGAAAATAATGTACCTAAAACACAAAAAAATAATAATATCTATTTATAAATTTTAAATTCTTAATCTTAAACGTGGCCAAAATAGATTATAATTTAATGATCCAAATAATAAATCAAGTTTTAGACAACAAAACACAAATGTATTTATTAAATATTTTGTGCAATGATAGATATAATTTTATGGTTAACTAGCAAACTTTATCATAGGCAAATATAAGTAGCCTCTGATAAAGTTTAAATTTTTTAAATAGATATAGGTAAAGTCTATTTAAATGACATTGAGCGGTAAAGCAATAAAAGTAGTGGAGTTTTTTAGCACGTGCTTTTCGAAAGTACGGAACATATATTCAGCTAAGTGGAAACTATAATGTAGTTTAACGCACTTCGAGTCGACCATTTTGACTTATCTACACCAGTAAATTTAAGACGTTTTAATTACCAACAATTTTTAGTCCTTAACTCTTTAAAATACACAGTGCAAAAATAAAAAGATCAACAGTTTTAAGATTGTTAGCCTAGGCGGTTTAAAACCTAATACCCAACGTGTAAAGATCATAGCCTAACTGAAAATTTAATGCGGCACGGGTTTATAAGAAAAAGTGTTTCCTAATTTTGGCAAGCACATTGTTAAAAGGCTTCACTTTTTTATTTTTTACCAATCAAATTCATTTAAATAGACAATTAAAAATCGTACTGTAAACTTATAGAAGCTGTTTATAAAGGATTGTAGGGTTGTAGGAGACTGTGGAAATTTTCAATATCACGAATATTCATTGTAATGTTCTACTTCCGCAACGGAATATTAGAGAATGGTTGCTAAAATTACTCATTTGTCTAGTAATAATTATAATAATAGCTAAAATTATTGTCTTTATAAAGCAGAGCATTTTTTATTATTTTCACAGCCTCCTACGACCCTACAATCAATTATAAACACCTTGTATGAAGATGCTTTTTACATTTGTTAATTGTTTTTGAGATGTAGTTAATTAGGGTTAGAAGACTTTGATGAAGACTGTGTCACCAAAAGTGCCGGCCGTAATTCCACAGATACCTAGTAGGAAATGATAAACCTTTACTAAAAAAGCAGTAGGGCGTTCTGACACCGTAGCAATTTATTAAAAATTGTATAAAAAAAATGGGTGTACTCATACCTGCTTACCACACCCTTTTGCTTTTTACTAGAAAGGCCATTATACTCGTTTGATAAATTTATGGCTACAGAGGTTTGACAACTTTGTTCTACGCAATATTAATTTTATGTACCTAATATATTTTTGTGACCTGTGTAACAACTATTGTATTGTTGTTTTAACTCTTGTTATTGTATATATTATTTATTAGGTATTTTATTTAAGAGAAATGTATTATTTTCTAAACCTAAAAAATAGTTGAACCAACTTTTTTTGTAGTATAATTTGATGTTGTGTAGCAAAACATCATTGTTTTAAAACTAGAGGTATTTTATTTTTAATTCAAAACACACCTTACAGAAATATTAAATAAAACATCACGAAAATGATTGCACGATTTTTTTTCTGTCTCATAATTTACTCAAGTCATTAGGTTAAATAAAAAAAAGAAAAAATTGTGTGTAACTGCTATTTCTAATTTAATTGAAAATACAGAAACCAAGAAAAACTTAATTTAAAAAATAAAAAAAACAAACATAAAAGACCTATGAGTAGATTGATAAAAGAAAATTAAAAAACGAATTTTTATATTCTTTAATAGATTATAACAAACTAGAAAAAAATGACTAAAAGTTAAAAAAAAATACAAAAATTCTTACGCTGCTTGAAAATAAAACAATTTAAAAAAATCAAAAAAAAAACACTACTGAATTACTGGATACAATAATGCATTGTTTGCTGCAGAGAGATAGATTTTGCATAATAAAATTAAAAAAAAAAGATAACATCAGATGTTTATATTTGGTTTTACCAGTACAAAATAAAACAAAGTTTCTACAGATTAAAAAAATAGTCAACTCTCTTCAATTCAAACCCTATACCTACAATGTGTTATTAAAAAATGTATAAAAATTTTGTTTAATAATAGTTCTTGTTAAAAATATATGCTATTTTAACTTGTCTTATACAAGGTGTAATAAAATTAAGAATTTTTGAGCTTAAAGGGTTATAGAAGATCATACCAAGGGTAAGAAAAAATGCTAAAAAAATTTAACGTTCTCTCTTCACAAAGATAAAAAGGTCTTAACATTTAAACTTTGCAAATAATAACTAGAAATGTTAGTGTTTTTTTATTACGAATATTATGTTACATTAGAAATTCAAAAAAAAATCTTAAAATAGTGGTTTTACCGCGGAGTAAAAAAATATTCAATTTTTGCAAATTTTGGTCAAAGAGAACATTATTTTGTAACTGTAGAATCGGCACGACTAGAATATTATTTTGTTGCTCGCTAGGTTGTCACCAATAAATTTTAAATAAATTTTTAGAAGTAGGTGCAAAATACAGCTTGCCAGTATTGCCATATTAAACAAAGTTAAAAGCAAATAACTTGTAGTTAAAATTATAAACTAGTAGTTAAATTTTAAAAAACTCTTTTGTACATTTGTACTTACTTCAAAAAATGCCTCCTATAATGTTTTGAACTCGGAATGTGTTAATTTTGAAATACTCTGTTAAGGTGTAAGTACAAGTGTAAGTACAAATGTTGTTGTCGAGATATACGATGTAGAATTAAAAATTTTTTTGAGATAACAATGATATTTTTTCATATCGTATATGTATTTAAAAAACCAACATTAAAATTTGTAGATACGACAAATTTGTGTATCTTTAGTTTAACTATATATTTCTAGATAAATTTTCAACATACATAACATTTTATTGCAGCCTATAGTTGATACCTACATATTATTTTAGTCTGGCTTTATTATTATTTTAGAGCTTAAATTTTTTGGATTTTATTGAGATATGATTTATAGATTTGGTATGTCTGAGCCACCTGTACTGCACCATATATATTTTTTAAAGCTGATAAGCTTTTGATTTAAAACAAGTAATATTATTAATTGTAATATTTATTATTAAATCTGCATAACATATTTTTTTCAATAAAGTGTGTTTTTATTAGTGATTTTTAATTTTATTCATTTTCATATACATAAAAAAATGTTTTTTGTTATTTTGTATTAGACACCTTGCAGAATTGATTCGACACCTAGACCGCAATAAATAATAAAATTATCTCTATTATACAACGCCATCATGCACAGATAACTCATGATCCCCTCTATATGACTGCCAAACCCATACCAACACATGATAAAATTAATCAAACCATTTTAGTAAATTATTGGAAACAATCAATGCTAATTTATTTCATCAAACTTGAACACGAACAATAAATAAACAGGACTTCAAACCTTTACGCGGGTTATATCATAGAAGGCGTGCTCTCAATCTCGACCAATAAATGAACATTATTCCCCACTACTCTGTTCTATAACAGAGGGAATAAAGCTCTCTAAGGATAATCAATTGTCTATTAAGTTCAAGAGCCAACTTTGTGAAAACCCGGCGAACTAAGAAAGGATAAAATGAGATAACTTCAGACACTTTCTAATTTAAATTCGTTCAACTTTATATTGCGAAGATTAAAACTGTATCAAAACTAATTAAAATAAAATCATTAAAACAAAAAAAAACATAACAAATTTATTATTTTATTTTAATATTGATTAAATATATCTGAATAATTAGAAGAATCTCGTTATAACAAAATTATTTTTACAAAAATATTATAAAAAATAATACATTTAATAAAATAATATTATTTTAATATTAAAATTTTTGTAAAATATTTTTGTAATAAACTACGTACTATTAGTACATAATTATCTTACCTTGTATGTGTGTTATGTTAAAAAAAATTGTTAAGTATTACACAGAAGCATCAAGTAGGCTTACAATAAACCAAAATTTTAAAAATCACAATATCTAACATAGTATTTCATTCATTGATTCAATTGGTCTTTGAGGCGTGGCTTGAGCGTCCGTTGCCGCCCTTCTCCCTAAGCACAGGAATATAGAGTTCACAATCAGAATACAGGGCGGCGCAAAGATTAAACTCAAGCTTATCAACTCAAATACGCCAGTATCAAACAGTTGACTGTCGACTGAATCTTGGCCAACACGCGTTGCCACAGATAAAGCTTCAAAAACTGATAAAAAAATCGTCGGCATTTCTTGGTATGAAATTGATTTTCCGGGTTCGGATCCGGTGCGGTATTTCCGGGTATTTAGATAATTTTGAGAATGTGCAACAACGTGTTTAGAAGCAACAGATGATGTGGTTTTTGTGATTTTTTTGGATTTTGAATTTTTTTTAAATTATGGCGTTAGAATTAAGTTCACATCCACCGATGCCTTTGGACTATAGTAACGGGACGAGGGAAAATTCAAACAGTCCTGTTAATGTTTCCGATTCGGCACCGTCGAGTCCGCCGGGAAATAGCGCTTTCACCGTCGTGACGCCGAAAGGAAAAGATCGTAAGTTTATTTATAGAAGAAACGGGCCTAAAATAGTTTAAAAATTAAGCTAAAAATTTCAATTTTGTAAATTACATTTTAATATAAAGATTCAAAGTAAACATTTTATATTAAATTTAAAAGGATTAAGAATAACCACAAATGTAGATAGAGGTAACCAAAAATCAGACCAACTAAACACGAATTTGAATAAACAATTAAAAGTATTGTAAGTATAGCTGCGACCATTACTAACCCTTCAGTGCGTTGACGTCATCGATCAAAATTACAAATTGACAATAGGTACTCTGATCTAAATTTAAAGCATCTAATGCTAATTATAAGCTTAATAATACTCAAAAAAATTGCATCATTACTCGTAATAATTGTATCTAATATTAAACAACAGTCTCACTGTACACCGTTATTTGATCATTTGTGTCATAGTTATTTTTTTATGATATCAACGCACTGTAGAGCGGTCGCGGCTATTAAACAAATAAAACTCTGATAAAACAATTTTTGAGTCGCGAGAACAAAATCTTAGTCATCAAATTGGCTTTTGACAACAAAAAAATGCTTAATTATAAGCACTGTTAATCTTTTGGCATTGAGCTGTCAGTTGCTGTTTTTTCTTCTTTTATCAATTAGTTTAAAAACCTTCATTTCGTTGAAAACCTCTTAACAGTACTCAAAAAATATAAAAAAATTAATGTCACATTTTGAAGACCAAAATTGTGTTTTCGGTACTGTAATTACAATATAATTTTGTTGCTTATCGACATCTAATAGTATATTAAAATAAAATATTTGTTTTCATCAATTTGGTTTTATATTAGAAATTATAGGTACTTATTTAATTTTTCTCTGTTAGGTGTGTTTTAAAAATTACCTACATTATAGTGCAATGTTGTAGAATATATTTTTTTAACAATTAAACAATATATTTCACTAAAATAAAAATGTTTAGGTACTTAAAACCAACAAATACTGATTTTCTTAAATTAAGGTTTTTTTATGTTTGATGTTTCAATATTTGTCGAAAATGTCAATAAAAACAATGCTTAGAACAACTAATCTATCAAAAATAAATCAATAAGTATTTCTTATTTTAATTAAGTCACATACAGTACAAAAATGTTGAAAACCAGCCGCACAGTTATTGATATATTTAAAGAATATTTTGATCAATAATTTGGTCTGTCTTTAAATAGAAAAAAATATATACAAGTGGTTTTATTAACTATACTTATAGCTCGAAATTTTGTTGTATCACTAAAAGTTAATTAAACCTACCTATAAATACTAAAATATATCTTTTTTTATAAAAAAATATATAGTTAACGTTAAAACATAGTAAACGGCAGATGTTTTTTATTAAAAGAGAAAAAGAAAAAACTTTTTTATATTTAATAAAAACTAATAGAATTACAAAAAATAATTGAAAATTGGACTATAGAAAGTTATTTGAATACAACATTTACACTAAGGGGCTGATTTCAAATATAAGATAATACCGGTAGTATCTTCGTTTCCATGGAAAAATAAACAAATTCGAGGTTGTGATTCGCTGTTGTCATGGAAAAGTATTAAAATTTGCGATACTACCGGTATTATCTCAACTTGAAATCAGCCCATAAGGTTTTAGTGAAATAAAATAAAATTTCTAATATATTTAATTGTAGTCAGCAACAAATTCCTAAAATCAACGATGAGAAAAAAAGATTTATGAGTTGTTCCGTATGCTTGTAACTCTTCACCTATTAAAAATAGACCGCAAATACTAAATAGTCAAAAGTATTAGTAGAACTTTCTGTCATTGGTTCTCTAAAATCGCATAAAAAATATTTTAATACAATTTTTTACTTTTCAGTCTTTTACGTTTCAAGATAATTTAGCTTAGAATAAAAGTACAGTAGAATCCTAGTTATCCGTGCGGCTGAGGATTTTTGTCATCAGTGGTTGTAAAAACAAACACTAGTACATTATTTTTACAGTTATTTTTAGTTTTCAATGTAACAGCCATCAGTCAGCCCATGAGATGATCAAAAAAGTGTTAATTTATAAAATAAAAAATAAATAAATGTAGAGTAAGTAGAGTAAGAGAAATAAAGACAATTAAATTACATTTAGTATGTACACAAAATATTTTAATACACTGTTCAAACTAACATCACTAATTACTTTTGTAAATAAATAAACATATACTATTTTTAAAAGTTTATAGAAAGAATAAATGAATAAATAGTCCATCTTTTTGTGTCTATAAAATAGTTTTAATTATGAGTACATTTCGATTTGTCTTCCTTCGGGCTCGGATAATCGGGGTCCTATTATATACTCTTGCAAAGATAGAGACTGACTTAGCTCTAACTGTTTTACAAGTTAGCTGAATTCTTTGGCAACAAGTACGACGTGTTCATAAAAAAACTTTAAAGTTCTATCAAATAAAAAAAATTGTTTTAGATATCTTTGATAAATTTATTTACCTATCTGTTAAATCTGTCAAATTAAAATGTCAATTTTAGAAATATTACAAATAAATAATTAAGTAACTAAAAAATGTTAAAAATGTTTTGTTCTTGTTATAGCTAGAGCTATATATTTTTTATTTTTTTAAAATAAAATTTTTAAAGTCGCATAAAAAATATATTTAAAGGTTGTGCTAGTTCCATATCACAGTACAAGGCAGAGAAGTAATTCGGCAAAAAGGCTTAAAATTACAGCAAATTTTTTAAATTTAAAAAAAAATCGGTTTTTTCTCTGCTTTTTTAACGCTTTTTATTTGTTTATGAGTGAAATAAAAACAAATAGGTATAGTGTATTTTGCTGGCTTTGTCGATTCCAGTCTTACTTAGAAGTTAATTTTTGAAAAAAAATCCGTTTCGTTTCGATATAGATTCCAGTCGCTAGGTGGGCTACTTGCTTTATCTTGTACTGTGTTCTATACCAATGTTTTTTCACTTATGGCGTATTAAATTAATAATTTTTTGTACAATTTTTTTAAAGAGATTATTTGGATGTTTTTATAGCGATTAAAGCACGCAAAATTTTACTATTCAACATAAAAAAGGTAAAAAGACCAAACTGTAAAAACACTGAATTGTCCTTGGTGCATAAGACAAATTAATTGTTGAACACAACAGTAGGTATAACTATGCATATATATGTATAGCTGTATATTAAAATAATGTGTAAGTACTTAGCAAATCTAGCAAATGCTTTAAAACCACTCATATATGTACGTTATTCACATTTTTTTATTTTACGTTTATTTTGCATGTTTAAAAAAAGAAATTTAAATTAAAAAATTATGTTTTTTTATACACAGAGGTTGGTATGAAAGTACGTTTGTGCAACTATTAGATCAAAGAATTTCATGGCATGTTATTTACAGTAATAGGTTTAACTATTACTGTCTTTGAAAAACCAATAGTAGTATTCTTACAAGACTTTTAAAACCACTCAATCAAATATTTATTTTTTACGTAATTAGTTTATTAAAAGACAAGGCGGGATTAAATAAGAAACTTCTTTTTGATTGCGCCGACCTATTTCTCACGTCTTTTTATTTTGTGACTTTCTCAGGGTTATTTTAGTAAATATTCTCACCTGCTACAGCTGATATTTTAAAATTTTTTTGAACAAACCACGTGTAACATCTTGTGTAACATTAAAACGTTTTTTGTGATTTGCGTTGTTATAGTGATTTTAGTCTATTTTACCATATACTACTGCTTTTTATGCCCGTTCTCTATAACCAGGGATTGTTGTTTTGCGATTTGTAAAACAATGTTTAGCATCTAGATAATTCAAAAAAAAATTGTACTAATGGTTTTAAAGTTGTAGTTTTTTATTGGTTTACTTGATAATAGTATATTGCTTGTAAACATAAATAAAACTTGCAATACCTGCAAAAATGTAATATTATAAATTTTTAAAAACAAAAAAATTGTTTAGAAAGGTTGTGAAATCACTATAATCCAAGCCTCTTATAAGACAATGGCATTATAAAATGTAAACAATTAGAAAATTGAGACAAATGGGATTGTCGGAGAAAGAACTAAGCAGTCATTAAGAAATTGTGCCGTCAAAGGATTTATTTCGTCAGACGTATTTTGGACAATTAAACTTATCACAAGCGTAGACACTTTTATGAGTGTTTCTTTGCAACGTCATGTTCATCCCATAGAAATGTATAGAAAATAAAATATTTAACCCTTAAAATACAATGGTTATCTAAATATACAGAATAAATATTTTAATTTTATAAAAGCACTCTCTTTTTTTCAAAATATAGTGTTTAATATAAATGATAAAAAAATTAAAATCAAAGAAAATTTCATAAGTTTAATCAAAACAAATTTTTACATTATAATGACAAAGCGCTTTCGAAAACAATGTCTCATCACCAGTGTAAAACTTTTCTCAGTAATATATAAACCCAAAATAAAAAAAAATTGGATAATTCGTTATTTTTACCAAAAAAACATGTTGATCGATTTGAAGTCGTCAAATATATATTTTTTTGATGTCTTTAAATTTTTTTATGTTTTTAATTTATTATTGACACAAATTTAGCACTGATGATGCAACCTAGCTCTCAAAAACGCTTTGCCGCTAATATGTAAGATTTTATTTTAATTTTATTGACTTTAATTTTAATTCTTATATTATTTAAATAAATATTAGTTTACACAAAAAATAATAGCAATCTAATAGTTATTGTTATAATTTATTTTTTATTTTATGATTTTTTTGTGTTGTTTATACTATATATACGCGATATGTCCTTCTATTCATCTCTACTATAACATCACGTTATAGTATATATATTCTATATACATATATTCTATACTATAACATCACGTTATATATATTTTATTAAAAAAAGACAGTTTAATTAAATAAACACATTAATACAACATTTTACTATTTATTATTCCACCCCTTCTTAAAATATCATCACTTATTTTATTTGTTTTTTTGAAACAAATCAAAACCTAACGAAAAGCTGTATAAATGCAAATTGAAAATTGTTGACATATCTATGTACTTAAAGTGGAAAAATAAAATATTGTATGCACTACGGGCATTGCAGCTTTCAGATCGAACGCTCCCTAAATAAATAAAGATATAAATCACTATCATTTGTATAACTTTAACGAAAAAATTAAAAAAGTATTGTTAATGTCTACTTTCAATCTTGCAACGTAATATACTATTTCAACTTAAATATTTAATTCTATTTTGTATTTTATTATTTTTTACCTCAACAACCATAACAGACTTCAGTTTAGAATTTTCACTCGTTTTGTAACACAAGTTCAGGTTGATAAACAAGCAGCCAAGTCTAAATAACGAGTATTACGGGTATATGAAACAAAAAGTTTTTATCCTATCTTTTCTGTGCTCTTATGATACCTTTTATTTTTTTATGTACAAAAATAGATTTTGAAATAATTTTGAAGTTTTTGTAAAAAAGAGGTTTATCAAATTTTGACGCGTTGGTTTCACTTGTAGTAACTATAATAATAATTAATGTCAAAATTGACAAGAAAGGTTTGTTTATACGATTTTTCTTAGCAATGTTTAACTTTTTTAATCTTTAGTTTCCAAGTAATTATGCAACTGATCTGGCAATATTTACAAATGATTTATTTACTATAAAATGTTATGAGAAATGAATACCAACTTTAGTCGCTCTGCACTCAGGTATACATAGATGCCCTTTAAAATTTTTTCAAAATAGCCCATAAATTTTTTAACATATCATATTGACTTCCATGTATTGACTTTTGCCAAAAAACATTACTGGTAATGATAGAGTAGCTGCAATTTTCAACAAGATGTTGTCTTCATAGCATTAAAAATATTTTTTTAAATTGTAATTAATAGTAATTAGCAATTGATGTGTATAATAATTGCATATTTTATAAATGAGTATATTCAAATTATAAAGTAAAATAATACGTTTATGATCAGCATTTTGATGCGTTTGAGAAGATATTGTAAATCAAATTTGATTGTCTCAGTTCAGACTCAGCTTTGGTTGAGAGAAAGACAAAGAAGTTTAATTTTTAGATTTCTTGCATAGTAGCATGTGTTCTTTGTCGGTATTGTTAACTTTAAGGTAATGGAACAACCACATTAGAAACGTATTATTTTACATATTTTTGGTTTTATCGGTTTTTCAGTGTTCTCAAAAACAACCAAAAATTTGCACCATCAGGATGATAAATCAGAATAACATTAACTTTACTATCACACTTTTAGTCCCCTGGCGTGTAATAAAGATAAGAGAAATTTATAAGCCAATCAAAGGTGCCCATTTCATGTAAATAAAACTTATCAGAGCAAAGCTTTGATTAAAGTAATAAAATAATGTTGCAAAATACGTTATATTTCGCATGTTTTTTTAAAAAATGTATTAATGTCAGCAAAACCTCCTAGAAATTAAAAATAAATCAGAGTGTTACGCACATGTCGGATATGAAAAGGTCTATCACATGAAGAATTTTTCTGAATCGGGTCAATGAATGAACATATGCACGGTATAAATTACAATAAATAATATAAAAACGTTCAGGATTTGTAGAAACTCAAGACGCTCACATGTGTTTCCCAAGTCATTGTTCCCGGATGAACACTATAATGTAATTTAATACTCCCCCTCGTACAAAAACTGAAAAAAGATTTAATTTTTATTTTTGTTTAAGTGCGTCATCACTTAACTTTGTATCATATTTTATTGCTCATTCAATTTCAAATATTTTTTTATAAATTTGATTGTAATAATTACGAGAGTAAAAAGCGACCACCAATTATAAAAGTGATAAATGAAGAGATAAAACAGATCAGTCCGAGAGTTGAGTGCTGAAATAATTTGATTTCTATATCGAATTCTCTTTGAAGTGAAGCGCTAGATTGCATTTTGTTGGCGTTAATTGAAATTGACGAAAAAATAATTAGTTTTCCCTCGTTTCTGTCTCTCCTAGCTGTGTGTATACGCGCTTTGAACGATATGTAATAAACAGGTCGAGTGAAAAACCTAAACCAAATACAAAATTTCACTACATAATTCTTCTTGAAGTACATACAAAAATAGAAAATTTAATACTTTTAAAAAATAATAAAAATATTTGCTTGAATAAAAATTCATTATTTGATACTCAACATTTGCAGTTGTGTTTGTCGGTACAAAGACTTGAAAGTGCAGATGTTTCAGAAGTTTTGGATCGGATTACACTCATCATTTCTTTTCAGGCAATTAACTTTAAATGCTCTATTATTTTTCTACTAAACAGTTCAAGCTCTAACTGAAGAAGGAAAAGCGTAACAGAGAAAATTTTAATGTTTAATCATTTATTAAACTTTATTTAATTTTATGACAGTTGAAATCAATCAACAAAAATACATTATGTATAGAATACTGTCATATACAATTTGTGACAATAAAATTGGGACTTTATAATGACATTTATTAACAATTATTGTCAGTACGGATATTAACCTATTGTTATTGTAACTGATATTGTGACTGTGTTTAAGAAAACAAAAATTGTATCATGTTTTACATAATTTTTTATATCAAAGTGAACAGGGCCGGCGCTACGAATTTTGCTACTCCGCGTTCTCGTGCACTTTCAAGATAATGTAAAGTTTCAAAGCACTTCAAGTGTCCACTAGAAATTAAGTACTTAAAATTCATTTATCTATGTAAACTTCTTGTGTGTTTAGTAAGAAAGATATGTATACGGTGTATATTGAGGTAAAATTATAATCTACTGCTTTATTGCAATTTACGACAATAAATTTGAAATATCACATTTTGACATTGGCAAAAAATATCGTGTAAACCAACTATATTTGTCAATTCTGTCATTAGTTATTGTCATCGTGACTGATATTTGTGAATGCGCTTAAGATATAGATAAATTTTAATGTATTATATATTATATATATATGCCAAATTTATTGCCGCGCATAGTATTATACATAAATTAATCGATAATGCAGTTTAGTTATTTTTGGTCTAACTTTGATTCATCTTGATGTGGTGACTCAGTATAAATCTGTAAATATTTAAGATCGATATATGGCTTAAGGTCAAACCTGAATCTTTTCGACCCCAGAAATCAGCCGTAATAAATCCAATATCGAGAACGCAGCTTTAGTGGTTGATGTCTCTAGGGACATCTCGTATCACCTGACACCAAATCATAATTACGGCAGTAGCGACCGTCTCGAGCTAAATCAAGTTCGAAATCATAAGAAAACTTATTGGAAAGATTTGAAATTTGTTCGAGAAAACTTGGAGTTATTTTTCTAACGCCACAAATCGAAAATAATAACTTGTTCGTACAATTCAAAGCTTTTAGGAAAATCGCCGTAACAACATCATGGATAATCGGATTAGAGAATTGTCAGTTCTCTCAGAGCTTTAATACAAACGGAGAGAGCTTCAATCATACCGTTTTTAATAATTGATGGGCGTTTTAGCTCAATCATATTAAAGGCAAACTGAAAATATTTTACGATTTGTTGATTATTCCTCTCTCAAACACAACACACCTCAAACGGAATAAATCTCAAGTGTAACTGAGTGAAGTTGCTCCGATAAAATTGGAAAAAAAAAGGATAAAAATAATTGCTTAAAATTGTCCATGAATTAAACATTATTACCCACTATATTTTTGAGTGGCTATTTTGATAAAAAAAAATTAATAGGACAATATTGCAGAAGCCATCTTAACATTTTATTCGCCAATTGCAAATTTTGAAATTTTTATATTGTAAATTATTCAGTTATTCAATTTGAATTACTAGTATTACAAAAAAATACAGAGTGTTTATAAATGTTTCTTGGTTATGTTAGCTGAAAAAATAAATTTTAATGTGCCTCCTAGTCAAGAAATATTAGTTATGAAAATTTTTTATTGATTCTCATTTACTCGACATTAACTCAAAAAAGTGAGTTTTATTCATCAAGCTAATCTGTAAAGAAAAATTAAAAAATCATTCTAAGACAAAAAGTATTTTATATAAAGTCAAAAATTTGTAAAGTATTTTAAAACATTTTTAGTAAATAATAAGTTTTTATGTGTAGTTAAAATAAAATTAGTGGTACTACACTACATAGTGCCTTAAATCTAGAAAAGCGTTTCCTGAAAATTAGTAAATTTGTTTAGCTTTTTAAGTTCGTATTAAATAGTAGAAAAGATAATACGAAAGAAAAAGAAACATAAATATATATTCCTAAAATAGCAAAAAATACAAAAAAGTGCGCTTTCACAAAGGACACTTAATTAATATATTATTTGTAGCGTAATAAGTGTGTAAAATTAAATAATTAAAAAAAATAAAAGTGTGTAAAATAAAGGCAAAAGCAAAAATGACATTCCAATGCACTTTTTTTGACGAAGAAACATAAACAATCTATATGTTCTTAAAATAGCTTACAAAAAATGCACTTTCACAAAGGACACTGTAATATAGCCTAAAAAGATATAAAAAAAATTCTAACCCACTTATTCAAAAAATTCTGAAAAATTCTGTAAAATGTTAACTGTAAAATTCATTTATTCGGAAAATCTCGTTTACAAAATCAATTTAGATCAAATATTGTTGATAAATCTAAAAAATCTTATAAAACCTTATAAAAATCTTTATGTAGTATAAACAGCATGTTGCTAAATTTAGTGTGCTATTTTTCCATAGTCACCATTGTACAAATAAAATTATAGTGTCAAAAAAATCATAATAAAAACCCAGTTTTACAACTAACCAAGTTATTTAAAAATATCTAAACTAATACAACATTTCAATTTTAGTTTTGACACTGACCACTTTTTCAGTTCTGGTTATAGTTACGATTCAATAAAAAGTCAAAATTTTAGTTTAACTTACAATTATAACTGTATAATTTAACAAATTTAACTGTATAATGTATAACAAATTTTAGTTGTAGTTATAATTACAGTTTGTCTAAAAAAATTTGATTTTAGTTAGTAATACATTAAACATAATGTTGAGGGCGAATTAAATTGAATTAAAAAAATATATATAATTATAAATAAAGTTTTCTTTGAGCTATTGAATAAAAAAAAATTGATTATTGTTTTGATTTTAGTTTTTAAATTGATGTCAGTTATAATTGCTTTTTCAGTTATCAGCTCTTATTAGCAAATATTGATTCTATTTGTGGTTTATGTAAACAAAATATTGACCATTTTAGTTAGTTATACAGTTTAAAAAATAACACCTAATTTTATTCCATTATTACATAACGAAACTATACCTAACTTAAAAATTAATTACAATAAAATGTATAATTAAGAAATGTGGACATAACACAATCACAAGTTCTTCAGACCAAAATAACGATTTAACACTAAGTTACATTGTTTAGGAGCTAGAGGGCGTCAAATGTAGAAATTAAAATTTGTTTTTATAGTTTAAACGTAAACATCTCCAGAATCCGTTAGCATAAATATTTCTGCAGTACGAATTGGTGTTTAATAAATAAATAAAGAACTAGGTAATTACTAAAAATGTGCTACAAAAAATTAGAAACCGGAAATTGAGATAATGTAGTAAAATTGCGCTATTATTAATAAAAACAACATATTTAACTTTGTGTACCAAATTTCATAATAATCGGTTAAGCGGTTTTTGAAATATACCGAAAACTTTTTTTTATAATATAACCAATTTGGAAGACCTAAAATTTTTCTATCAGTTAAGATAAAACAAAAAAATTTTTGCAGTTTTTTTATCATTTGTGGCGTTGTATTTTAGGCTAAAATTGTGTCACGTATTTTTGAATCATCCTGTATATAGTGATTAACTGATTAATTATAATTAATTAATTATTATAATATAATTTAATTATAATTAATTAGTAGGCAATTTTGAACAATCGATAAACTATCATTTATAATAAAAAAAACTTATAAATTAGTAATTGACGTTTTTCACATATTTTTTTCTAGAAATGTGTTTAATTAAAATTCATAATTTTTTGTATAAAGGTGTTCAATAAAAATTTATTAGTGCACAATCTTGGGTAGTCAATTTGCAATAATCTATGAAAAAAAAAGAGCAGGAATTTTTCTTTTGGAAGATGTCCCCAGCTATTTTGTTTTTTAAATATATATTTTTTTACAAAGATGGGCAACGAAAATGACTTGGTGGACAATTTATCGTTTTTTTATATCTTTAAGAGGCCAACTCCACACAGGTCTCAAATATGTGGGTTGAAAAAACCTCCAACCAAGATCGGAAATGACAAATTAATGCGTAATTGACTTCGCCTGATTCTTAATGGAATAGACAGGGCGCCACTGCAAGCTTATGACCCTCAAAGCCTTACAGTAAGAGATTTCTCTTAAAAACAATTCTATTAAACCACGTTTTTGTGGTTTGAGATGAATCATATCTTAATTTTAATCCTCTTATACTAACACATTTCTTTCTGTTTCAGTCAGTCTACAAGACCGAAATGGTTCTCCCATTCAGTTTCCATCACCCACAGGCTTTGCAAGCTACTGCAGGACCTTTTGGGGCTCGCCTTTTATCTCCAACAGTCCTCGTTATTTATCTCTTGCTCAAAACCATTCCGAACAATCACCCGACAAGTCGAAAGGTAAAAATCTTTAGTACCGACAAAAGGATTCAAGTGGTGGATAATTGTCATATCCGATGTTAAAGTAGCGGCTCGTGTTCCTAAATAGACCTCACAAGTCGATCGTTACGTCATTTCCGAAACTGAATAAATCGCCCCTTTAGTTAATTAAGTCACTGTTTAAATAGCCCGACAATAAATAGACGATTTGTTTTGATAATACCAGGGATGGAGTGCTAGCAAGAAAAAATGAAATGTTTAGGTTAACAAACAGGAAAATATTTATTCAATAAATTCACTGCGTTTAAAGCTAATAACGAGAAGTAGATTTATTGAATTAGCCACAATTGGCCATTTCAGAATAATTTGTACTTTACAAAAACATTTTAAAATTTTTGTGTTATAATATAAAGCAAGCAGGTTATTAATTTTTACTAAATGTTACAATATTACAACAAATTAGTCATTCGGTTAAGTAATCTTAGATTTTACCTCAATTTTGATGTCTTGTAGGAACTTGTTACATATTTATAACTGTCATTAAACTCGTTAAGCCTTTACATCACTAGTTATGAAATATATATTTTGTTTCTTTCTTTTCAACACCGCGCGCCGGTGTACGCAGTTGTCAAATTTATTTTGCTTCAAAGTTGGGGATTAAAAAAATCAAACAGCCAATTTTAAATAGAAACCTTATGTAACATTTGCAAAATTTTTAAAGCTGATGCAATTTATTTTATTCTGCAGACCTATATATTATTTTTTTACACTAAATTCAATTTTAAAAACATGATATGGCAACGTTACACAGCAAAAACTTGAAATCGTTCCGGCACAGTAAAGGACCAAGATATACTTTTGTCCTTTAGATGTTTGCGTGCATTTCTAAATCGTATTAGCAGTCCATTACAGCGAAGCGGTTTCGTTAATGGTCTAAGTATTTTACCCAAATATTAGCATTGCTTTTTGCTTGAAAGAAAAACATAAATTCTAACATTTCTAATTCAACAGAACTATCGCTTTTAAAGAATTGTGCTACTCTTTCATTGACTTGCTAATAAGAGTTGGTTGTAAAATTTTATAAAGTGGAAGAAAATACATCCCAAAACGTTGACAACCAACAAACTTTTCTTTAATTTTTTGTCTACTTCTGTGATCTTATATGCCTTGTATAAGAAAATGGACGTGACTAATAATTACAAATTAAATAAATCCTTTAGAAACTTAACTAGCGAAAATATTTAACAGAAAAACTTTGACATAAAAAATCGCTTGACACAAAAATAAAAACATAGTTATTCAATAATGAAAAATAGTCATGACAAAAATCACTAATTTTGCAGCGGCAAAGTGCTTTTCCAAATAAATAAAAGCATGAAAACTTGCATAAAAACAAACAGAAGCAGAAAAATTTAATGTTTTCTACTTTTCTGATTTTTTTTATTGTTATAAGATATAAGTTTGTGTTTTTGTTGTGGAATGTTTAAAAATTTATTTTGGACAATGTACATTCAATAAAATTAAATAAATGTGTGACAGATCAAATAATAAGATAAGAAAAATTTATAACTCATTTAATTCGCAGTTTTTCGATGATATTCTGTCAATATAAACTTTTATTGCGGCGCATAAAACGCTTTACTCCATATATTAAACCCCAATAAAAATTTAAATGGTTTTTATTGCGTCATTGGAATGGATTTGTTCTTCAATAAATCAATATTATTGATTGTCTTATCTAGGTAATCTCAGTACAAAAAGTAAATAGAGAAGCTTTGATGTCAGCCGTAAATGCTTATTATCTACGAGAGTACGTAAAATCTAAAATACAGTTTAATTAACGATTTTAAGTAACTTTATCTCTAAATCTTTAAATCCGCATCTAATGAAAAATTTTTGTTACTAATCTGTGACTATATTTACTGTTTTTCGCAATAAGATTGCTTTTTATTACATGGGTGTAAAAGTCTGACGCACAAATTTTGCTTAAATACATTTTTATCTTAAAATCTATACGATCATAAATAGTTTTTATTACTGCCGGATATGCTTTATCAATATTTTTCAAACATACCTCAATACATACATTATATTTCTACTTTAATCAGAGTTATCATAAATTTTCTAATACCACAAAAATCGTATTTTTTTATAAATAAGTCCATACACAATATAAAAATAAATAATCAAAGAGCAAATATAAGCATCTAGAATAGCACACCTTATATAGTGCCGAAAGACTGTTAGTGTCTTGAATTAACTATTAAAAAAATATTTTTAAAATTAGGTTTTTGTTATTTATTAAAAAAAGAGTTTACTTTCTAATGCATATTAGGGAGGTAGAAGAAGGTTCACAAGCCGAAATTTTGGTGCTCAAAAATAATATTAAACAAAAAAATGAAAAATGTTCTTTAATATCCTTTTGAATTTTGTATATACCAGTTATATTTTAATATAAAATAAAAATGCAATTGTTTTTCAAAAACATTATAATATACAGCTGTAAGCAATGTTTCAAAATTACTGATTTATTTTCAATAGATTATCAATTTTGAATAAAGAGTCTAATAATTTGATTTTCAGATTTTAATAAAAAACAAATTATTAAACAAAGGCTTCAATTTATGGTAGAACATACTTTTGGTGTAATAATAATAAAATTTTGATTTTCTAACAATGTAGATTTGTAGAAGCATATACCCAGGTATAACGTATTTTAAAAATAGAAACTATAGCCAGTAATAATTTTTGTGCTTTTCTTTCTGTTGCATCCTGATTAAATATTAACAGTTTAAATGTTAAATAACAATAATTATTATTGTTTGATATTGATTACAATCATCAGAAAACACGAAGGAAAAACAAACAAAAGTAGAATTTTTAGAACTGTACAGTAACAAAATTTAATTATTTGTTGTATAGGATTTAAAATGAGCATCAAACCTAAGTCTTAATGATTAATGTAGCCTTGTTTTGAAATCTTAGGATTTACTAGTTTTTAGTTATTACAAAACTCTGTATTGATTTAGGGATTGAATCGATAAAAGTAGTTCTCGTAGAAAATAAGGATTTAGAAAGAAAATAAAATGATATAACTTGATAACTCATTCAGATAATGAGGTTATTATACCGATTTGGGGTAGTTTTAATTCGTTGATTTGGTATTAGACATCTGGAAAAGCGTACACAGGAACCGTTGAACTGATGGGCCAGCGGTATGTGCGCAAGGATTATCCATCCAGACGTTGCGAGATAGCGGCTCGATGAAAGGACCGATAATGCAGGGATTTCAGATATCGATGTCAGTATGATGAATTACTTCACGGATTGTAAATCACATTTAATCTAACACGGGATTGTTTGAATATTGATTCTACAAGATCACAACGGACATGTGTGTGTCTTTGGGTTTGATACATATTGGAAATGACGATCGTTTACATTAAACAAACTTTAAAAGAAGCACTAGAGATCGAAAAGATTGTATCTAATAATCGATTTATTGAGTGCACTTGTGCTTTATCGGTAGTTAATTTTAAATGTTGGGAAGTGAATTTCAAACATTGAGAATTGGGACACTTAACGGAGAATGATGGAGCAAAATTTTTATCATTTAGTAGTATTTACTTCTCAAACTTTCTTTATTTTTGGAATTAGATGTAAAAACAAATAGTGTTCTAAGAAACTGCAAAAAGAATGTGCTAAATTACAGTTGGCTTCGCGCTCTTTGACTGAAGTGTGGTTAAATTTGTGACAAATAATTTTGAAACATATTGTAAAACGAGTAGTTTGTGATAAGAGCGGATGTAGTGTACTGTCAGGTTGTAAGACTCCCATAACAAAAATTATTTATTTTCGAAAAAGTATAACAAATACAAAACAGAACTTTTGTATTCTTAGTTACATAAATTTTTTGATATGTGACATTAACAAAAATAAACATTTAATGTTATTTTTGTTAATGTTTAAATAAATTTTCAACATTATCTTGTAGCCACTAATTTAAACAGCTTTATTTGTACTGACAATAATAATAAGTAAAAGAGTGTCCTTGGTCTTTCTGGAAGTTAAAGGTTGTAGTTCTTTTTTTTCTTTTTCATAACTTTTTAAAAAGTTTCTTTTTATTAATTTGACTTTATAATTTATTGTCTTTCTGCAAAAAAGTTGCTTTTTTATGATTTACTTCAAGTTTACCAATTCTTCAAAAAACAAGTTTGGCTGTAGAAGCTTCTTTTTTAACTGCATTAAATAATATTTTTTTATTATACTTGTTTTTAAAACTAGAGAAAAAAACGCTATAGTACTAAAATTTAGCAAAACATTTTTATGGTTATAGGTATCAACTATTTCTTCTGTAGATATTATCAAAATCGCTAGTATCTTCTTTATTATCAGATTAATAGAGATCAGCATAGCAATATTCAAGAAATTAATATCTCAGAAAGACTATTTTTTTGGTAGACATTTGTATAGACATTCGCTTGATTAATTTTATTGTTTTCTAGAGTTTTAAAAAATTTCAGAGAAGCATTTTAAATATCTCCGTTTTTACGCTATGTTAGCAAACTGGAGAAAAAGCTTTTGCTAAGACATTTTTGCTAAAAGGAACTATTCCAGTAACTATAAACAAATGTTAATTACAAGCATTTTTTTCCAAGTCGCATACAAACGCAGAACCTTAAACAATTTTTTTGTTTAGTCTTCTACTTGAATCTTAATCCTAATATCACCAAATTGTTCTTCCTAATAATTAATCATGCTCAAAAGGCAAAAGACTGACTATGTCGTATATTAATTCTGTAAACTATAGATATTATTTGATTATACAAATAATATAAAAAATAATTATTAACATTTGTGTAACGCTTACTGAGAGAAATTATACGTTTAGCGTAAATAAACAAAACTTGTTCTGCCGTAGACAAATAATTTGCTCTCAACATAATAACATTAAGTTTTGGTTTTCTGAGCTAAATTTTATATTGCCGGACGTTTTTTTTTTGTTACCACAGCAGGTTTTTTCTCTTAGTGCAAATTTGAGTTTTACTCAAGTAATTGAGCGCTGAATTCATACACTCTAGCACACATTTGTCTATTAGACTACAAAATCATGTGACTTTTTGGTTCTTAATTTTTGCATATAAACACTGCCAATGACAAAGAAATATCTTTGTGGTCAAAATCTCAAAAATGCTATAAATGTTTTTAACTCTTTGGCATAAATAAGGTAACGAAAAAGCAAAGTACCTAGAATTATCGTTTTTCTTAAATTTCTAACTCAGAACAATATATTGTATACTGTTATTTAGAAATTTTTGGCTTCATATTTAGCACATCGAGCTAGAGAACTTTTAGTTATCAGAGATCATAGATGCAGAAAACTGTCTGCAGTGACAGAACTTCAGGTTGATGTTTTAATAAAAAAAAATATAGTTCAACAAATCAAGTCAATCAAAATCATCTATATCTGTCTCAAGCCAGCTATCAATTTTATATTTCAGTTTACAAAATTCTGTTACACACAATGTTACAATGTTACACAAAATTGTTTTATTGGTACTTTCATTACCAAGAATTTTACGCATGTAGTAAGTGCTGGTAACAGTACTGCATAAAAATTCATCAAAAACAGTTTTATAAAAATGCATTTTATGACACCATGTCATAAAGTCGTCATCGGAAACGCAAAACTTGTAGTTTTATATGTAAAAAGTGAGTAGAGTTTCAAAAAAATACACATTTTTTAAACAATACTACTACCAAGCTACATCAACATTAACTACATACAATTAACAGGATGATAGATGTTTAGTGACAAGAAAGTCATAGTAAGTCATTATCCTTAAAATAAAAGGCACTGACAGCAGATATGGAACCTGCTTTTTACTCTTGTTAGAATGCGTGCTTTCTAAACTCATTTCTATGGTTTATCTTTAAGAATTAAAAAAGTACTAATCAAAAAATGATTTTCTTTAAGAATACTTGCATAATTTGATTTACAATTAGACACGCATCACTTTGTCGTCATATTTCCAAAGTAAGGTTGAAAAACCAAAGAACTTTATTTATAAACGTGACACATGTAAAGGTTTGTCAATTTGTAATAATTTTTTTTTAAATCGAGTTTCAAATTTTTTTACTTTCAAACTTTTGAGTTAAAAATGTTAGTTTTTTATAGATTTATGGCCTTATAAAATATGTCTTTTTTAAATAGAATTGTACTTAATCAAGTATCACTACACATAAACAAGTATTACTTTTTATATTATCAAAATGTTTGTTATAAAAACTTGTCTATCTTTTGTATTTGTTTAATTTGTGAAAATCCATCTGTTCCAGTTTTGCTCTTAGATTAGATGTATGACATTTAGGTCTCCATCCACAGCGTAACCAAACGCGCAATGAGCCGTATCGTGTTTTGCAAAGTGTAAATTGGTGTGAGCCCCCGGGACAAGTCGGCAATCCTGCCCTCTCAATTAATGGTACAATGTCGGTGTGCCCTATGCATCCTCTCTGACTTTGTGTTTCGTATATATGGGGGCCTATTTATCAAACTGTGATAAATACACACCGCCTCCTTTGTTTTAAACGCTGTCACCTGAAGAACCCCATATTTGCATTCACCCGATATTTGCCCTCAAAAATAATATAATTAGCCTGACTCAAAAAGCAATGATTAATGAATCCTAGGCGGGAAAGCGCCTTTATTTGTATTTCAATTATTCCTCTTGATTGATTATATTGACTTAATTGGAACGAGGAAATTAAACTTTAAATAAAGACATTAATAGTAATTTGCCGTAGGAGTAAATGTAAAGAAAGCGCGTAATGTATTCTTTTGATGGGTTCACGAATCATTAGGTTATGACCGAATAGTTTAACAGGGGTAATTCTTAAGGGTAACTACCCCTTGTTCAGTAAACAGTGCTCTGTTCATTTATTCCAACACGATACGCGTACAACATAAAGAATGGGGGTGTAATATGTACAAGGGTGGCTCTGAATTATTCATGACCTTCTGTGACAGCTGTTACTGTAACTTCTCTATATTGGCACTATTTTATCACTTGGTGGTGCTTTTTAAGCACTTTATTTGCTCTTTTCTCCAATAATAACATTTTGATTAATTGGAACTCGTTGAAAATCGAACACCTGCCGTTTTCAGATTTTTCATGATTGCTTTCATTCGATTATTCGATTCCGCAAATTGCAGAAAAACAACGTTATTGATGTCCGACAGCTTGAATTAAGCTTATATTCTGATTGTTTCTAAATCTTTCACTGACAATGTGAAAGTAAATAAAACCTCGTGAATCATAGAATAAGACAAACAAGAATAAAAACTCACGGTTCCAAAGCCAACAAATCTAATATTCTACATATCATTGCTTCACTTTATTTATTTTACTAGTATTACCAGTATTGTTTCGTGATGTTATTATATTCGTTCGTGTCAAATTGACTAATCAAAAATTCCCACTGTGTCGAAAACAAATAACCAAAGTAAATACAATGCCCGTTTGGCATAATACAAATAAATATTTTGTCATTTTGTAAATATTCGTATTGATTTTTTACTTTGAAATTAAAAGCTCGGCATTTTTACAGCAAGCAGAAACAGACAATGAAAAAATAATTACATTAAGCTGTAAGCGGTAACCTTAAAATTACCATAATAGTGCTATTCAGGAGTGAGAAAGGGGGTAATTTTAGGATTACACTAAAGGGTGCTATCAAAGGATTAAAATCTGTCAACCGGCTATCTTGTTTCACGTGGTGACACTTGCCAAGTGCAGGCAAAAAAACAAAAAAAAATTCTTAAAATATAAAACTATTTATTTAATGTAATTTTTTATTCTACAAGTTGTTATAAACTCATTCGTAAACAAAGTTTCATATGAAACGTTAGTATTAAGAAGGTATCAACTTTTATTTATTCCAGAGTTAATATCTGCATTATAGTTATATTTTTTAATTTATAATATGCCTTTTTATATACTTTTTTCTTTTCTATATATGTTTCTCACGATTCCGTCTTTGATAAGGAATGAACTGTTGATTGCAAATCTTGATCATCAAAAACTAGATGTGTGCAAAAAACATTTGCATTTTTTGAACCTGGTTTAAGGCCCTTTTTATAAATTTTATTTTTTTATGTCTACAGTTATTCTTATTTTTATTAAATGTGACATTATGTTTCTAAATTTCTACAATTTTATTTCGAAAGATTTTTGACGTATATTTAATTAATTCCGAAGCGCTTTTTTTCAAATTTTTGACGTCCGAAAGGAGTATTAAATGTGTAAAAGTCAAAAATGTCTTTTTCTACTGTCCTTGTCAATAAATGTTCCTTGTGTCTATTGTTGAAGTACTGTTTCTCTTTTAACTAGAGGAGTTTGTCCGGGTTAGTAGATAATAGATGATATTTTGATATCAATGTAAATCTATTTTGATATATTTAAATATATTCTAAAAACCTAAAAAAATTAATGTTTCTGATTGAACTATATCAACTCTGTGTATTAAATTTAGCTTATTACATTCTACTAATCCTAGAAAAATTTAAAAATTAATATCTGTTACAACAAATGGTTGCTTTTCGTAACTGAATTGGAAAAAATGGTGAACGAAACACTTTGCAAATGGCTAATTTTTGCACAAGAAGTGTTGGGCCATTCGTTAACACTTGTAGCTCAATTTTCAAGTTTATGGCCTAATTTTAAGTTAAGATACTACCGGTAATATCACAAATTTTAATATTTTTCTATGGCAATAAGCAATCACAGCCTCAAATTATTTTAATATTCTAAGAAAACAAAGATACTGCCGTTATAATTTCATGTCGAAATTAGCCTATTAGGCTGTATCTACATTTATAAGTATATATTACATAAAAAAAACATTAAACTCATAAAAATTAAATGTTTTTAATTTTTTATTCTTCATAAAATACACAAACACAAAAATGACAAATATTTTTGAAAAAGCGTCCTAAAAGTGGACTTTACAACAACAAAGTTCTACTTAATTGTTTGGAATACTCATATATACTTCAAATGTGCTGTATATTTCTTGAATTAAGTTATCTTTTGAATCTTCTTCAGAATTTCCAACAGCCATTACAGTCAAAGGTGCATCAAAGGCAAATTGTGCACAGAAAATAGGAGGACTTTTTTGAAACAATTCAATTTTATATTTAACATCCAACTTATGGCAAATATAGTCTATCCCTTCTTTGTTTTTTAGCTCAAATTGTTGCTTAAAATCATCGAAAGAAAGATTTTTCTCACACATTTTTTTCTTAACTGTCAAGCAAAAGTCGTGAATTGAGACTGGTTTGTTGTTCTTAGGAAGATCGCCAAAAGTTGTTGATACTTGGATATATTTGTTAATTGCTTTATAATCTTTCTCAGTCAAAGAATTTGGATCACTTGCATACCTTTCAACAAGTTCTGGAAAATTTTCTTTAATTTTATCTATCATATTTTTAGCAGAAAGCTGCTTGGCCTGTTTTTTAGCAGAAGTAGTTGCTTGACTGGTTATTGAACAAATTTTACATTGATATGTAAATTCTTGACACTGTGGGTGGTCGACATCTGAAATCGCTGTGTAGACAGGGTAAGGTATCTTAAATCCAGTACATAAATTCTTCAAATCGTCTACAAAATCATCTGGTTTTAGTGTTGAACTATCTAATGTAGTTGAGGTTTGAGGCTTAAATTCTTGAACTGGATTGCTAATAAGATCATATAAACCTTGGGTTGCAAGAAGTTCCAAGGCTTGGCTTGCGGCTTGTTGCTTAGCCATTTGTTTCGTGCGTCCAACACCAATGGCAGACACATCTGCCACAATGACTTTTATGTGAAATTCGGTACCATATTTAGTGACCTTGCTCAACTCCAACGCGTATGTAGGAGGAGAGTAACCCTTTTTAACTGCAAACTCATAGAGAACCATTGCTGGGCTTTTGGGTTTTTGCAAAGACATTTTAGTTGGAAATCTTCTTTAGCTTCAAAAAATGAAAACTGTTAAACATCAACTAAACCAGTTGCTATGTACAACAGTAAACAAAAATCGACAAAAGTCTATCAAGAAATTGTGGATCATGGAAGCCGTGAATTTGTGATGACTAAACTAAATGATTTTTATTAAACAAAATATAAAATCCAAATTAAATTTAGTAAAATGAATAGGTTTGATCATTAGCTCTATTACAAACGCCATTGTTACTTACTCACAATTGTATCATTAGTAACAAGCCGTCCAGATAAACAAAAGTTTTGATTTTTCTCTAAAAACATGCCTTAAAAAATCGAATCTAACCACCGACAAAAAAATATTGAGTATTTAAATCAATGTTATAAAAACGAAATACAAAAAATGAGTCATGTTTCTAAATACACGTTTAAATTTTTTTTTCTTTTAACTAAAATACAAAGCTGTTTAAAAATTTGGGCATTTTTGTAAACCTTATGTTTCACGAAATGAAGTGTACACGAATAAAAAGATAAATGTTCAAAAATTCGTTTTTTTACAGAGGTGGGATTCCAATCGTTTTTCATAGATACGGCAGATTTTTGGATTCAATATAACTCTTGAGTAGACTTATAAGTCTTGACAGTTATAGTTTTTAACTGCTTTTTGTCAGTATTAGATTTAGTTTTGGTAAAAAATGATGAAAATTCTAGTTGTATAAGAAAACAAATTTTTGAACATTTACTTTTTTATTCATGTACCTTTCAAATATCAACAGCATTTCTACCTTTGCCTTTTTAAATTTAGAATAAGCCAAAAAGAAGAAACATTGCTTACAACGCAAAAAAAGTTTGTTTAATCCTTTGTATTACTTTATAAACATAGCTCAAAATCTGCAAAATTGTTTTGAAGACTTACTTATGCTTTATTACTTTGAAAACATTACTTTGAAGCTCTAATGTGCTGATGTAAATAACTAAAACTAAAAATTTTCAAATAATTCTAGAACTCAATGTCTACTGAAATTGTCTATTATCAAGAATTAGAACGTCTTTTTAAACATGTCTTAAAAAAAAAAACTTAAAAAATCCGTTACGGGTCAACAACAGACTTCTTGAGTTATACGAGTAAGAACCGTTTTTTTTTTCGACGATTTATGGTCGTTAGCCAAATCTTTTTTTTGGCTATTGTTAGTAATGGCGATAATCCTTAATTTTAAATTCGTTATTTTGACCAGCCCCAAAACTATGTGAAGCCAAAAATGTTCTAAAGACTGGAAACTCTCCCATAGGTCTCGTAGAGCTGTAAATTCTACTAGATCTTTGTTCAAAGTTCATCCCCGCAGATGTGTTGGTTTTTTATAAATATTTTCTTCGAAAAGCTTTGAAATCTTATCTACTTCAAACATAAAAATAGAACAAGAGCAGTGTCTTATTTTTACTATTAAATTTTTTTTACCAAAGTACGTTGAAAAGCTGGAAATCTCTAGTACTTTCATGAAAACCCTGACACTAGTCACAACACCAATATCTCTAATGACCTAAACTTGCCAAAGTTACTGCCCTACATTAAAAAAACAAATACATTTTAACTATTTATGTAAAAATAACAATTTAAAATTGAGTTTAGTAATATTAAAATATTAAATATTAAAAAAATATTTGTAGAAAACTGCAAATTCCTAAATTGGCATAGAAATATCTCTTTGAAGAATGTTCTAAATTAAATCTCTGACAATCTTTATCTTCTCGGGTCTTGTCTTCACTTATCACACAAACACCAAAGATTTCTTAAATCGTTTACTCTATTTTGGCATTTGTAAAATGTTTTAATAAAAATCTTAGTTTTAACGACTGTTAGGTAAATCCAGGTCAGACGTAATTTTTTTTACCGTTTTATTAATATGCTTTTGCCACTGCTTGTTAGGGTTACTAGCCCAAAATTCTGTAGACTTAGTTTAAAATTTAAAACGCGTTATTCTAAACGAACCCAAAATTCTGTAGAGCGAAGTTTTTGAAGGAATAGATATTCTCCTTAAAATTCTTGTAGAGTCTCTACTAGGTTGTTATGGGAAGTCTTTCCTTGCAACTTCGTTGGTCAATATCAATCTTTAGAAGTGTTTCTGTGCGAAATAGCTTTAGAATACTATTTATTTAAACATAAAAAATTATAACAAACAACACTGCTATAACTAAAAATTTACAAAAATACACTTTTATATTTATGAACAAAATAACAATTTAAAATAAATGCGAAAAAATATCTTAAAATGTTTCTTAACAAGCGTTGTTTATGAACACAGATTTCAGTTAAAAAATTTAAAATTTAAGTTTTTTCAGGCCATTTGTTTATCAGAACAACAACAAAAGTTTTTTGAGTAATTTTACTATGTTTATGCATTTTTAAAAGTTTAAAATACAAAAAGTTCTGACGACTGTTAGGCAACTAATAAAGGAAAGATGGTTTTTAATAATTGTACAAATAGGCCTAATTTCTAGTTCAAGTTTTATTTTGTGTTCTTACATGCAAATTTGCTTTGTATCAAAGATTTGATAATTAATTGTTAAAAGTTGTTTTAGCAGTTTTGCTTATTTTTATTTACATATTTATGAACACTTATGTATGTACTTAGGTAGCTATAATACTTAGGTTTTTTGTTAAATAAGTAATACCTTTTCTTTTTTTTTGTACAAAACTAAAAATGCATTTTAAACCATCTGCAGCTTCGCTATTTTTGCTATAAAGTATTTAAGATAAGTATTTAGTTTTAACTAACAAATTTGCAGTATAATATACCATAATATAAAATATTAGTATAAAAAACAATTTTAAATTAATTTAACTAAAGAAGTTATGGATATTTTTAGCAGTTAATGTCTTTTAATTCATGTTTTTAAATTAATTGAACAAATCTACTTATCCATTCAATTTATAATAATTTTTCCGCTTAAGCCCCCGTTCAAATTGCGTGTGACACAAAACCATTTTTTGATATTACTAGTGAAACGGATATTTGTCCGTCTCTGGCGGCTAAACCTCGGGGACCGCATATTCGCGACAAGTTCATTCACGGTGAGATGTACAAATCGCAGAGACATAATGATAGACGACCTGTTCACCCCAGTGTTTTCACCCCAGTCTTTCGCGTTAACACAAAACATTCATCATATTTCAAAAACGCATTTCAAAATACTCAAACTCTCTTCCAGAGCCAATCAACTTTGGCATCAGTCGACTAGTCACCAAATCTGAAGATGAGGAAGAACCAACAAACAACAACACGAAGTACTACCAGAAAGAAGAAGGAAGTGACAACGAATTAAAACTAAACGGAGATAACAGATGGGATACCTCTCCAAGCCGGCCATCACCTAGCACCTCTCCAGAACTAGAAGTCGACTCCCCTCCACGGTCCCGTACAAACTCACCCTCACCCCACCCTTCACCAGTAACAGAAATACAAAAAATTGAAACTTCGAAAAAATCTGAAGCCTTTTCAGTTAGTGCTTTACTCCGACCAGACAATCCTAAAAAATCTGACGGGCCTTGTTATCAAGAAACCATATCAGTGACCCGATCATATCTTTACCCTCCTTTTGTCGACTTTCTTAAAGACGCTCATCTTAAATCTAACCCCGAATACGGCTCGTCTTTCCTTCCAAGAAATTTTGTACATCCTGGATTTTTTCCTCCAAGTCTTTACCCTCAGAAGGAGAGCGACGAAAGAGGCTTTTTGGCGAACCCTACGAGTTTGTACTTCAGTGCAGTTGCTGCAGCAATGGCTAATGGCCAGACGCAACCTGGTCAATATCCTCCACCTCCCACTTCAGAAGAGTTGTTCAGGTTAAGGCACCACCTGATGAACAATCCAGGAGTTCATCCACATCACCATCATTTATTGATGAGGCCTGGAATGATGCCTCTTGGTGACGTCTATTCGTGTATTAAGTGCGAAAAAATGTTTTCGACGCCTCATGGACTTGAAGTTCATGCTCGAAGGTCGCATAATGGCAAAAGACCATTTGCTTGTGAGTTATGTAATAAGACTTTTGGACACGAAATTAGTCTGAGTCAACACAGGTGAGTTTTGATTTTTTATTCCAGGTAATCTGCAAAAGGTCAGTGAAAGATGAAAATTGGTAAACAGCTAAAGCTTAGTCACCTATTTTAATTAGTATTTAGTAAATAAGTTTTGGTCTTGTATTTTCTTTTGCTCTCTGAAATAAATAAACAAAAAAGTAAAATTGTTTATACAGAAATATTTTCGTTACGATGACAGTAATTTACTTCAAAAACGGTTTAAAAAAAGTAAATATTTTATATTTCTTACCTAAAATATTTTTTCTAAGACAAAAAATTTATGATTTATGAAAATATAAAGATCAACATTTTTGTAAAGACCAGAAATGCGAAGTTGTTAGTGGTTTCCACAAGAACATAAGATAAAAAAAGATACTTTTTTATTTGGTATTTTCTCTTTTGAGAATGTTTAGAAATGCGATTTTTTTTCACCATCATTTAAAAAAAAAACGATATTCAGAAGTTGAAAGTTTATAAACAATTTTACTTTTTTGTTTAATTATTTTAGAAAACGGAAAATATACAAAGTTGAAAACGTAGATTATTAGTTAGGTGCCTAAACTATAGCTGTCTAGAAATTGTTATTCTTCTCTGACCTTTTGGAAAATTGACCTTTTACTCATGTCTCTATTGCCTGAACTATTTTGTTTCTTTGTTTTTTGAAAGATATTTTTGCAGGGCTGTTCACAACGTCGAGAAAGTTTTCGAATGTAAACAATGCGGCAAATCCTTCAAAAGATCTTCAACTCTTTCAACACATCTTCTTATCCATTCCGACACTCGACCGTATCCTTGCCAGTATTGTGGTAAACGATTTCATCAAAAATCGGACATGAAAAAGCACACTTATATCCATACCGGTAAGTTTACGACTAGACCATAAACCAATTTAATAGTTCCGCCAACTATTCAGCGAGTTAGTGATAGTAATTTATGATAATAAAGACGGCTCGTTGTATAGTGATACAGGCGAAGATGCGGGGGCGCTGTATCTATGCCGCAAGGTTGTTAACAGTCTGAAGTTATAACCCTACGCCTTGTCTAATTAGTAAATAATTCACTGGTAAGCCACGACGGCAATTAATAACGCGCTTACTGCTAAGATGTTGCTGATATAGAGGAAGGGTTGGAAGAGGGTGAATACAATATTGCCGCCTCGACTAATTAGTTACCAACAATATTGATATTAAGGTGCTATTAATAAACGTCAATCGGGGCTTAATTCAGACGTGGGAAAGACTTTCGATGACGATGCTCAAATCGGAAAAGACAAACACTAAATTTTGAGTTTAAGAAAAATAATAGAAAAGGTATCTCACTATCATTTTAGAAGCAAGCGGTTTTTTCAATAATTTTTGGAATAATTAATATAAATCGACATTTTTTTAATACTAGGTAGAAGATAGAGGCGACATTTTAATTACTAATTTTCAAATGCTCAAAATTCGAAAAAGAAATTTTACTAATTCAACTAAAGATTAAAATTAGATTAGTTAAAAGGCGGAGGTGACATTTAACTAATTTTATAGATCAGAGAAATTTTTTAGTAAATTTTAAATTAATACAAAATACAAGTTTTTAGATTAATAAAAAATACTAACGTGATATTTGATATTTTATATTTCAAACTGGAGGCGACTAATTTTAAATTCTAATTCTAATACTAATTTTTATATTCGCTGCCTTAATTTTACTAATTTCAGAATCTAGAAACTTTTAGTTTAATAAAAATACATACGACATTGTTTCTTAGTTTAAGAGGGAGGTGAAATTTTTGTTCTAACTTTTATGTTAATACTTTCTCCTCTTGAATTCAACAACATAAAAAAATAAATTTTTGGTTAAGGTCTACTAAAAAAAATATTTGTGAGTAGTTAAAATACCCTAAAACAAATGTTGGATTATTAAATTTGCAACTGGTATAGTTTATAGTTTCAAATATATTTGAAATCGTTACCCTTGTCGTTACCATAATTAATTAATTGGGCCTGGTTTGGTTCAAACAGATTTCCAATAGTGCCGGTCCTGCGAATAATAACAAGTATCGAAAGGAGCCGGAAACGGTCTTCCACTTAAAGTCTCGTACGTGCCAGGAAAGTAATTAGTGATATAAAAATCCGTCGAGACGCAGATCCAAATGAAAGTGTGGGCGAGAAGGGTGTTTTGGGGGAGGCGTCGGTCGTGCCGTAATTGGTCGGGGAAAAAAAGTGACACTTCGCATGCAGGGCTTTCGCAATTAAAAAAACAGAATCTTCTCTCCCTCTTTTGTGTTAGAGAAAAAAGCTGTTTTCGGGACACAATCAAAATTACCCTTCGAGAAATGCCAGCTCGCTTGGCAATTTTAAAAATGGGGTTTTTCTTAATTGCGAAAAAACTCTAATTATAAGAAACACGACGCAGACGTTAATTGATTTGGTAACAAGAAAAGAATGCTCTGCAGTCGGATATTATTATTTGACGCGGGACGTTGGACTTATTTATTATTTTGACGGAGGCTACAGGGACTAGAGCAATTAACTTAGGGTAAATGGGCGTTTTGTACATGAGATTTATTATTAAACGAGGGAATTTTAACGCACTGACGCACTTTCAAATCAACCCAAAATCTCTTAGGTACTTATGTAGTACTTAGATATGACCAAATCACTAGGTTTAGATAAACAATATTGACGATTGCATGTGTCATACTTTAGAAATTAAAATCTTTTTTTACGTCATTCTACTTTTTATTAATTCTTCCAATAATGAAAGAATAAAACATTTGTAAAAAGCAAGTTATGTATTATGTCGCCTGGAATCGACATCAGAGCTTTAGAAGTATTAAATTTTTCTAATTTTATACAAAGTGCTTTTGAAATTCTTTTGCTAATTTTGACAGATCTTATAAGTTTTATGTAATAAATGGTTAATTGAATAAATCATTTATTTGTTTATTTGATGTTTGTAGATAGATAAACATATTTTTGGCTAAAAATAACAATTTATCATATACATATATAGTATATAATTTTATTCTTAATGTTTAAATTTATTATTGGTAAAAATTTAGCACTGATTGTGAGAGATAACTACTCTTTAAAGCGCTCTGCCACTTTTATGTAAGAATTTATTTGATTGGCTTTAATTTTAATTATTTCATCATTTATATTAAAACACCCCACTTTAAAAAAAATGATTCCATTAAATTTACGTTGTGAATAATTAATTGCATAGTTGTTTTAGACAATAATGCAACATTAAAAAAAATTCTAAGGAGAAAAGGATTGAAGCATGCGTCTATAGTAAGAAATTTTTATTTATATACACTGTAATGTTAAAAAAACAATGGTAAATAACAAAATAACTCAAATTTAATTTCAAAATTACTTCAGATATTTTTATTGAAAAAAAAAAAACGATAACTATAAAAACATCTTTTAATATTTTGTCTTATGTAATTTAAAACTCTTTTACATTAAGTAGCTCAGTATGTCTGCAATCTCTTTTCTACGAATCCTTTACACGACGTATTTACCGCATAAAACTCATTGTGTTGTGCTGTCTCCTTTCAATTTAATATGATATACAGCGTGATAAAGTACTTATTCGGTTGGCAGCATTGAAGATTCATTTGAATTTAGATATTCTGACTAAACGTCAAATTCAAATTTGACAATTCAAAAATTTGATTAATAAGTTGTCATTAGTTGTTGCTAAAGTATAGTTATAATGATTTTTAAATTGGAATATGACACTTTAACTGGCGTTTGGCGTAATGGCGTTTTACACAATTTTGAGAACACATTTAGAGAAAAAAAATAGTGTGCGCAAAAGAATACTGGGCATTCTTAAAAAAAAAACTCAAAAATATATTGAGGTAATCATTTTTAAGCAAAATATTTACTTAGTCCGTAAGAAAAATTTCTCAAGGACAAGAAGGACTGAAACAATAAAACATTACTTACACTTGCATTTTTACAGTATTCAAGCAGTGCATTAACTGAAACCTATAAATTATACACAAAGAATAAATTTTGTTTGAGGTTTATTTAAAACATTAATAAGACTAACATTTTATATAAAGCATTTTATTCACATGACATGGTTTCATTTCCCAGGATACCTATATAAAATCGATGAATCTAAAGATACACTCACTTTCAAGACTTGCTGTAATTCGCTAAATTCTCTTTCTTACGTTATATTTTAATGTTGCATTATTGACAAAAATAAATAAGTAGTTAAATATTTACAATGTGTCTAAATGTAACTATCAGGTGTTTACTTAAATAAGTTGTCAAAGGTGCTATGAGATTTTGAAAAAAAAGAATGTAGCGAAAAATGGATGACGAAACTTGACTTATATGACCAAACACTGTAATCATAAATAATTAAATAATTAATATAACAATTAATAATAAATAATTATAATGGAAAATATTATAAATAAATAAGTAAATAAATTATTTTGATTATTTTTGAATGCGTGTTTACAAGATTTCGCGTTAATTTTTCATGCGAATAGTTTTGTTGTTGTAGTTTCTAGTTTTATTTTGTTTTTTTTTTGTGTTCATTTTTTGATTGTTCTTTACATAATGTGACAATTTTCAGATTTCTGACTAGTTATAACTGACAGTACTGCAGCCGAATTTAACTAAGAAATACTTCAAAATGTTTTTGTTTTTCTTCAAATCTCTCGAAAGTCAAAATTCAAATCTGTTAAAACTAAAAATTGTGTCAGATTACTCTAATAAAATATTTTAAAGCTTGTGCCTCTATCACGTTTACTTAATTGTTTGTGTTGAACGTTTTGACTATATGTTCAGGGTTGTATTATTATTTATCTATTATTCTACATTGCGTTTTCTTTATTCGTTTGCTTAAGTGTTTCTGTTAATCTTTTTGCGGTTTCCATAAGTTTTGCCTATTTGTTCGTTGTCTTAGTTTTTTTATTATTCTAGTTGTAATTAGACACATTTGTTGTTATTTAATGTTTCTGTTGAACATTTGCCTATTTGTTTATTGTTTTAGTTGTAAGTTTTCTTTTGTTAACTTAATTAATTATTCATAATTTTTTACTCGTAACTATTACGGCATTATTTCACGTAAGTAGAAGTGCAGCGTACCTCACCGTAAGAGCTTTGCTCTTCAAAAAACCTTTCATGAGTTACTGAGTGATTCAGCAGTGAGAAGTAATCTTCCACGCATCCACCTTTCTCTAAAAAAAAACAAAATTTGCAATTTACATTTTCAAAGTGATTGTTTTAAAAGTGTACCATCAGGCAAAAGTATATACATACCATCATTTGCACGCACCCAATTTCAGGTATCAGTAATGCGAGGTATAAAAAAAACCAATAAATTTACCTGATACTCGTGGACCAAAAGTATAATGAATATTAAAACATCCGTAAAAATTTTTTAAACTTTTATTTAGTTATTTTTTGACTCAATTTTAAGTTTTGACAGATTTGAATTGCTTTTGAGAGATATCAGGTATTGAAGGAAAGCCGATGTTAGCAGCGCCATGCGGAGATCTCTCTAAGTGAGTAAATAAACAGGCTGTTATAAACGTCAATTTAAAAAAAAAATCATTCAGACGGCCGTGTTAAAAATTATGGTTATTAAAAAGAAAAGAAAATGTTTATGACAATTGAGTAGAAAAATAATAGTTATTTATGTTGAAGAAGTTTGTAAACTGTCATGTTGCAAGCACGAGTGCAGTGTTGCGCTGGCGAGCATAACCGAGACACAGCAATGCACGAGTACTCACAAAACAATTTCCGAACATAAGCTACACAAGTTTTATTATGATAACTTACCGCTTTATCACATTTTATTCTTTTATTCTTTTTTTGTTGTACTACTAAAAAGTGCAAAATTATTGTACAGTTCAAATAGTTTACAACTTGCATTAAAAAAATTATTTTTCGTATACTGTTAGCGATGTACATACACTAATGAAAGTATGGGGCTAGCGCAATAGAACTAAAGTAGGTAAACTTATTAGGTATCAAAAAAATTGTATCAGAAGTATCGTGATTTTTGAACAATCATAAAAGTGATATACTTTTTTATTAACAATTGTGTAAGTGATTTTTTAAATTTAATTTTCAATTGTCGGTCATGATGTTCCCATTGTGTCTGTTATAAAAAGGCATGCATCACTTTCATGATTTGTCATTTGATAAGGGGGATATGAAGTAGAGATCGAGTGGCATAACCGTGCATGGGGGCGCTAATAACATTAAGACAACAAATGGCCCTCTACACCAGCATCACGCCACATGCTCCCGACATCGTCTACATTACTAACTTCACTTACAATCTGCAATTGCAAGTAACCTTCTGAGCTACAATTTCTAGTGCAAATCCCTTGTCAAACTTCTCCTCGAATAATAAAATGAAGCATTTTAAAAGTCCGAACAGGATTTCCGTGCCTAAGACATGTCGGAATCCTTTTTTACGGGTGTTACTGTTCCTCGGCGGCTATAAACACCGTCTGGCCGGCTTCGTTCGCTTTCCTTCCAATTTGTTTTAGCACCAGCTTTGCTTTCCTTCAAGACTTACGGCTCTAAAGTGTCTGATAGTTAACAGAAGTCGTTCATTATTCACGTACAAATACGTTCTGGAATTCCGGCCGATGTTCCTCCGGTTTAAACGGCGATAATCAGCTGATGGTTTTGTGGGGTTATAGTTGGTTAGGCACACACGGGGGGTCCCTGAGCCATTATTGGCACGCTCCCACACAAAAGAGTGCCTACCCGGTGTCGGGTTACCGATAAGATCACCCCTTAACATTAGCTGGCAGGATTAGGAAAGCCAATAATGATAATTATATTAGTATCGAATTGGAATCTTCTAACGGATGATTCTCACGCTTCTGCAGCAATTTTCGTCAAAAACATCAAATGATGAAGGCAATAGTTCAGTGCGCAACCTCGCTTCGCACAATTAAATCGTTTAAAGCCATTATCCTAAAGTGTAATAAAGAACGTGGCGAATTGCGACGATAAATCAAAAGCCATCATTAAGAGACTCCTCGCCGGATTTCAGAGTCAAATTGGAATTCCAGGCCGAGCTTCAATATCGCTGTTAATAATGCGCCTGCACGCGCACCAGACAGACCACTCTTCCTCAATAAATTCAGATTAGATTTCATCTTCGATTATCACCTTTATGTACAAATCATGATGCATTTATTAATAAAGGCAGTGAATAACTTTACAATTAAATTATTATTTTTTTATAAAGCCAATTTTTGTAGAAATTTTGGTCGGCAACTATGTAGTTGGTTTCCGTTAATTTCTATAAGTAGTATGGTTTTTATTTAATTAACTTAATTAAATAATTTAATTTAATTTAATTATTTAATTTATAATTTGATTTACTAAAATAACTTTTTGTTTGTTCTACATTACAAATGTGTTATACACAGTCTATTTTATAAAATTTTTTAGATTTCAATTTTTAATTCAGCGGGTACCTTTAGAAAATAAAATAAAATGTTTGAAAAAACCACTCCTCAATATCTAAAAAAAATATAATATAAAAGGGCTCCTATCAGCAGCACCGGTACTCTTAAATACAATTTTCTCTTATTTTATTACACGAAAGGATGTGGTGCAAATTATTGATGTAGAAAAATTAAAACTTTTTACAGTTTATAATAATTGCTGTAGTTACTGTATTAAAACTATTTCCAAAAAATTCTCAATTTTAAACAATGTCGAATTTAATTCTGAATCGTACGTCATCAACGTTTTAACATCAAATACCTACAACTAAAATTGTCGAAAAAATTCTTAGAAATGGAAGAAAAAAAAATACGTTGTAGAGCTTTCGTTTTTTAATAAAACGAAAACAAATTTTTAAAAAATAAGAAATAAAATTTTGTGTACTATAGATACACCCTACAAGAAAAATCCTGTAAAAACATGTCCATTACCTTACAGATGGTGTAAAAACCAATGCGTTTCTTACTTTTTTATTACTTACGTCGTAGCTTGAGTCGTACTTCAAAAAGTTTATTGGAACTTTAACTCATTGGAACAAGCTGATGAATCGATCTGTAGTTACCAACATTACTTGTAATTATTAGGTATTGGATGATTGCGCGCCGCGGTCAGTTTTTACATCTGCTGAGCATTTAATTTTCAAAAGATTAGAAAACAATTGCGTGCTAAAAAGATTAGGATTCTCAAAATGTCAACACGTCATAAAAAAAGCATTTTTTTAAATTAATTTTAAGCACTTTACGTTTTCAGTTTCATAATAAGAAACTATTTTCTAATCTCACTATGCACTGGAATATGTAATAAGTGGTAGATTTTTGCTTATTATAGATTTTAACTATATTTTATATACTTGCGTATTTTTAATTGTGTGGAGATCTTATAAAGCACTTTCAATTAATATTTTCTCATGCGTTGTTAATTTTGCGTTCTTTATGCACTAACCAATATTTTCTTGCATTGCATCACTTGTAAATTACTTGACCGCGGCGCGCAATCGTCCGGTCTCCTAATCAGTAGTGGCGCGCATCTACCCTACAGTTTAACCTAATCTGGGATTGGTGTTGACTGCGGCGCGCAATCATCCTATACTTTAATTATTTTTTCTGTCGCTCGATGACATATGAGAGTTGTGAATGGCACTCCAAGCCATTCAAAAGAGTTGGTTAAACACCCTTATTAACGATCTGTTTAATAAAGTTTGTTTACCTTTCAAGAAACCACCGCCTGTTGAATTAAGTTCGTCAAAATTAAATTTACTAGGATTTGACATTGTCAAAATTTTTGGTTATTCTGTCACTCCCCTGTCATGCTTAAAAGATTTAGAAAAAATTTGGTTTTTAAGTAAAATCGGAATGTTAAAATACTACGAACAGTTAGAGATTTGTTTGATCAACAAATGTAACTAATTGTAATACGCTGTCAAGATTTAATAAAAATATAAATTGCAGCTCTAAATGCCTGCCAAATTTACGTTAATTTTATTGTATGCCATTTTAAAAGTTGTTATGCCTTGTTGCCAGATCTATTTTTGGTGTAAATTGCAATGTTGGTGGTTTTTTGAAAAGTAAATAAACTTTACAAACCTTACAAACCAAAATTTTAAACTGTCATAATCATAAAAAATTTATAAAAACGGTATGTTTAAAGATAAATATTTTATTAAAAGAAACTTGAAATTGACATAATTTATATTGTAGGTTTGTATGTACCTGCTTATAGAGAAATGTGAGGTCTGATTATTATTATTAATGAGAACTGACAAATTTGTTTAAGTGTTTTGTAGCTAGGTAGCGAAAAACGATCTAGATGTGTTACTAAAGATGTGTTAGTAGAGAGAGGCAAGTTAAAAAATTTTGGAATAAAGTTTTTCAAGTTTATTTTAATATGAGCAACAGAAAAACATTGTAATCAACGCTTTTGTTAATGTGAGATTAATAATCTCAATTTCGATTACCAAGTAAAAATGTTTCAGTTGTTAATTGTTTTCATTAACAAACTATTAATAATTAAAAAAAAAGTTAAAATTATTTTGGAGACATATACGTCAAAATAGAATTTTTACAAAATTGCATGTTCAAATATTAGGTAGGTATACTTATAGTTCTATCTAGTAATACGTGTTTTGTTTTGATGTTAATATAAACAAATAATAAAATATTAATTACACAACAAAATATTTTAGGCGAAAAAAGTAGTTAGTCATTGTGTGAAAAAATATTGTAAAACAAGCCTACGTTCAAACAATATTCTACTTCAACTATTGATTTAAATAAAAAATGATTTAAACCAACAAACAAAATAATATTGAAAATACTTCGCAATTTTTGCCTTTTTATTATTACAAAAAAATTATTTGTGTACAAAATGTCTATTAATATAGTTTATATTTAGTCATTTCTCACTTTTTTTACATTAAATATTTTGCAAAAAAATTGTTGTATTGCGAGGTACTTATTACAATTTTTTTAATTATATTTGAGTATTAACATTGTAATATTGTTTCAAAAAACACTCTGCAAACGAACATCTGCAGTATACTTAACTAACTACCATTAAAAATCTATAAACTGTTATTCTTTATTTTTGTTCCTAAAGTTTGTAATTAAGAGATCCAATCGAATAACGTCGTTCCATCAAAAGTCCGTCATAAAACGCGATGGACTTCTGAGATTCCTCATAAATCAGAAGAATATCCTCCTTGAGGGGGTGACCCTTGAGGGCTCTTATTTATCTGGGCATTTCAATGTTTCGCACCTAGAACCCGAGCAGATTACTGATGTTGCCTCCTATCCCAAATAAAATTATATCATCTTCGTCGAGTTGTGTTTTATGAATCGGAGCAAGAGAGAGATATATTGTGTATAAGAGTACGTGCCGAAGTGATTTTTCGTCCAACGTCCAGCAAGAAATGTCAAATCAGCCATAAATTTTATTTGTCCAGAGGGAAAAGTCTCAGGTTCGCTGATTTTAGCGTCGTGGATGGCACATTTTCCTCGGAAGCGCACAGATTACAGACTATACGAGATTTGGATTTTTAATAATTCACAAGTAACGTTAAAAATTACGTTACAGCAAGTTTACGACCGGAAACTGGACACGGAAAAAAGACTTTCTGAGTAATCAGGTTTGGATCATATTTTAAAATTTGTGTGCGGCCCCAATCTGTCTGGAAAGCAATAAACACGTCCACGTTTAGCATTCAGCGTAAGTAAATCCGGGGTTTCATATGTTTGAATAATGTTCAGTTCCGAATATCACAGGACACATTCCAGAGATCGGAGCGAGGATTGCGGGTAGCGGACAGAACACTCAGGAATGTCCAGGATTCTCCAGGATATTGGTCTCGGTAACCTCCACTCGGCAAGGATATTAATAATGCTCTCCCTTCCATTGTCCAAATCTTTGACTGAAAATTTCTCATGCAATGACAGAAATCTTCGCACAAGTGCGACGAATCAAAAAAGAACAACAAATCCATCGCTTGCCGTGAATGCAGCAGCGCTATACAAACTTTAATCCCGCCGGGTTACTAAAGAAAATATTTAGCCAGGGGCCAATCTAAATTTGGTCGGTGAAGTGGCGTGCCTGATTGGTCGTATCGAGAGCATCTCTGTCGAGTGTTATCCTTGCAGGATTGCTTCGAACAGAAATTGTGGATTTTTCATCAACCTTCACATTTACCCGCATCTTACAGATCAACTCAATTAAATAAAACGATACCAAACAAAAATGAAAAATTCCAGTTAATTACTTGTGGCAAGTTTGAATAAATAAAGAACTTGCTCAATTTCGTCGAGACAAGAAAATCATTTCGTAGAGTGCATCGCAATATCCACTTAAACCGAGCTAAAATCTGCCGCCCTCTATGCGTTCAACCCTCTTACGGTAATAATCGTAAATTCTATTAAAACATAACCACGGCGCGAAATCTGCCGCCATTACGGCGATGGTTCCGCAGTCATCTGTTTTATATCCTGCAACCTGCGCTCGCTTTGATGCCACACTCTGAAGAAGGCGCATATAGCACGACTTAATACAGTCCATTATCTACAGCAAGCGCTCGCTCAATCTTTCTGAAAGCTTTCCCGAAACCCATAATCTTCAATTATTAAAGTCTATAGCTCATATAAGTCGTTTTTAAGAAATGATTGCCAAGCCCTAGCCCTACATCTCGCTTCTATGTTTGATTTTGCGCCTTCTCCCACTCTTGTTTTTCGAGATTTATCGGCAAGTGTTTATGGATACCGTAAAGAACAGAAATCTTACACCCCAGCCAATATATCACAATTATTTTACCGGATTCAAACCGCAAAACATTCAAAAAACTTTGTTTTCAAAATCTCATCAGACCGACAAGGCAATACCATAACTGGGCACATGTCGAGCCGGCGTCCACCTCCCTTAGGAATTTCTGACAATTAGGCTGTTTGTTTAGGGACCACTCAAAAATATTTCATAAAGGACAGAACGTGAGAAAACACAGTGGCGTATAGTCGGGTTAATAAATAAAAATCGTATGTGGTACAAGTGTTAATTTTAACATTGTTATTTCAATGGTTAGCTAACCTGTTCAAAATAAACACCACAAAATTCAAGTGCGTACTCTTGTTTCACATCAACAAGTGCACATCTGTGCTGAGGGGACAAGAACAAAGCACTACATGACCCCAGACTGCCGTATTTCGAGCTGCTCTTTTCGGCTATTCCGAAATTACACAATATGGTAGTCTACTGGCAAGCAAAATAATTATTATAAAAGTACGAGTATTTGTGCAATTTGAATAAATTTTGAAAAATGATATGGCAGTGCTTGAGAAATTAGATCTGTAATTTGACCTATTAATCTAAAATATTTAATAAAGTAAAAACTCAACATAAAAGCAAGAATAGATAGTAGAGTTATGGTAAAGAATTAGAATAGAAAGTACAAAAATACTTTTTCATTTTTTGTTTGGTGATTTATGGGCTGATTTCTAGTTGAAATACTACCGGTAGTCTCGCAACTTTTAATACTTTTCCGTAGCAACAACCAATCACAACCCAGAATTTTATTAAGTTTCCATGGAAACGAAGATACTACCGCTATTATCTCAAGTTGAAATTGGTCACTTAAGTACCTATTACGTTGACACATTTTAAGAGTTTTAAAATTTAAATTAAATTTCTCAACATTCGTTAAACAACAAGTTAATTTAAAGCAACACAACAACAAACACAAACTTAATGATACACTTCTATCGCCTTCAATTTATTACTAGGAGGATTCATTATTTATATAACTTTACTTGATGCCAAACCGCCAAAGAAGTCGATCTTTGCGTTATGTAGTTATTTTATATCAGGCAATGTCCTGTCAGTGGAGGAAGGAATAAGAGGAGTGGGCATAAGCTTGAAATCTTGGTCGATGGCCAAACACCTTTTACGATAGTTTTTACTGTATTCAGGATAGCTTTTTTCCCTAACTACAAATTTGCAAACGGTGGTCTCGATAATAGAATAAGATCGTAAAAGGTGTCTGTACCTCGACCAAGAACCTAACATTGTCGGTATAGGGTATGTCAACTCCTCTTATTCATCCCTCCACGGTCCTGTCATACCGGCTATATGGCTGGTGTAACTTGGTAGTGTATGTACCATTTTTTTAAAAATACTGTTAATGTCTTGTGTTTATAAATCTGATTTTTTCTTAGCTCTGCTCTTTTACAAACATCAAATATATTGGTTACATGTTATTAGTGTTTGTAATATTTTGACGAACCAACCTATCAACTTATAAATTTCTTACTTGCCAATTCATATCTTTCATTTTTCAGATACTAAAAAACTTATCGTCAAGTTATCAAAAAGTCAAAATTAGAATGCATTTTAATGTATTTTTTTCAAGTTTTTATAAAAAAATGAGGTTGTTTTGCATATTTTTATTGTATTTTATAAAACCACATAGCAAGCAAACTTAACCAAAAATTCTGTTTTTTAAATTTCTAAAATTATGTCAGAAAAAAATTAATTTCAGTTTTACGATTTTTTAAATTTTTAAATTTTTTTTTTTAACGTTGAATCTCAGTTCAATCTATAAAAATTGATATTTTGGGAAATGTTCTTAAAGTAAAAATAAAACGTCAGTCATTGAAAAAAACTTGTAAGGTGACATAAAGGACCTGTAAAGTCACATACAAGGTATGTATATTCAAAATATTTAAAATTGGGCTGACTTTTTAAGACCCTTCTATAAACAAAAAAATAGCCATTGTTCAATTTATGAATAGGCAAACCACCGTAAGGATAGATCTTGATTTATGAAAATTTTCTCCTCTAGATAAACATCTAGATCCATCCCTACGGTGGTTTGTCTGTCCATAAATTAAACAATGGCTGTTTTTTAATTTATAGAAAGGTCTTAAAAAGTTAGCCCTGTTTTAGATCTTTTGAGTATAAACATGACAACATTTTAAACCTATTTACTAAGTCAGTTAATACCGCAGTAAGTGTTTAAAAAGTACAAAAAAATTATGTAGAAATATTAGTTTATTTATATAACATCGGACAAATTATTTTTTTTATTTTTATTTTTTATTTTTATTTTATTTACGATTTTATAAACGCAAAATCAGCATCAACGTGAATGAAGCTTACTAAATAAATTGAAATTTTATGACCAAATGTAATTAAAGAACAAGTATATTTTATAAGTTTTACAATACTTTTTGTTATAGATGTGTAATTTTTTTTTATAAATCTAGATTAGCTTATTAACTCTCTTAACCACGATGAATTTACAAGACACGGTGGTAGCATCAGCCATTAAAATAGGCGGTGCCAAAAGCAAACTGCAATTGGTTATATGCAACTCGTTAAACCATAATAACAAATAAATTTTATGCATTAGAATGAAAGACATAATAAGAGATAACTATTTTGCAGTTTGTCGTTCACTGGTTAAAAAGTTTTGACTACCACTGTGTCTCATCAATTCATCCTGCTTCTTAGCGTCTGTTTTTGTGTTGTTTTTTTTTTAAGTAAATAAAACTTAAATTTGATGGAAGCATGTGATGATGAGACATAGTTTTTGAAAGCGTTTTGCTAATGTTTTATAACTCTTTTTTTTTCATTGAATTCAATAATTGATCAAAAAAGGGAATTGAAAAAGTTACATCTGATCAAACTGAGGGTCAAAATAAATTATTAATTTTGACAGCCCGGCCAAAGCAAACATTTTTGTTTAAAATTCTTAGCTTTAACCTAAACAATAGTATATTAAGTATGGAGAACGGTAAGGAATGCTTACCGTTCGAAGACAATTGTTTGGAGGAGGAGCGAAGCGACGACTCCAATTATTGTCTGAGAACGGTAATCCTTAACGTTCGACATGCTTATAACGTTTTTTGCGCGATTGGAGTTTCTAGAATAATAATAATTTATATCAATACATTTGTGATAATCGGGAAGATTGAAACTGAAAACTTTGGGTGGCTGTTCCATGGTTGCTATGGTTTTGTTCCAAACAAGTAAAATTGTCTTTTTGATACAATCATTCCTACATAGTTCTGTTTTGTGGTTCCGTTTTTGAAGCAAATATGAGCGATAGTGATGATCTACCGGATGATTTAGAAGACGCTTGGCAAGAAGGATGTTCGCCAATAATTCCAGAAAAATCTAAAGCTCGATATGAACAGACATACAAGTTGTTTAAGGAATGGCGTGAAGCAAAGAAGATTTCTGTAAATGAAAAGAGCTTGTTAGCGTATTTTGTGGTGAGAAGTGGACACTTGAAGGTAGCAGGCAATTTATGGGCGTAGTAATCTATGCTGAAGAGTACAATTTTTCTCCATGATGCTATCGATATTTCTAAGTTTGCTACATTAATTGCTTATCTTTAATGAGAAAAAATATTGGATATCGGCCTAAGAAGGCTAAAATTTTTACCAAAAAAGACATGGAAAAATTCTTGAATGAAGCACCAGACGAACAATTTTTAATTCAAAAGGTGTGTTGTAGATGATGAGGTGGTACATCTGAGTTCTAAGGAAACAATATATTTGCAGGTAGCAATGATATTGGGAGTATCGGGCGCTTGTAGACGAGAGGAATTGTACAATATTAAAATGAGTGACATAGAAGAACGTGAAGAAATGTTTATAGTAAATATTTCAAATACAAAAACGAATATTCAGCGAACGTTTACAGTTATTAATAAAGAAAATGAAGCAGTTCATTATTTGGAGATACTTCGAAAATACATAAGAATTCGACCAAGCAACCAAACGTCAGATCATTTATTTCTGAACTATCGAGATGGCAAATGCACTAGGCAAGTCACAGGAAAAAGCACAATTGGAGGCTGGCCGTCAAAAATTGCAAAGTATTTAAAGTTGCAAGTCCCTGAAGGTTTTACTGGACACTCGTTTCGACGCACATCGGCTACACTTTTGGCGAATAACGGAGTTGATGTCTTGTTACTAAAAAGACATGGTGGGTGGCGTTCAACAACGGTGGCCGAGAGTTACGTGGAAGATTCCCTCCAAAACAAAATTGAATTTGCTCATAAAATTTTACACAGCGATGTTGGTGGACTATTACAACAACCTGGGACTTCTACGTCGGAAAGTTTGTCTATTAACACTAGAAACTCAAATGCGAGTGGTATTACTACTATTAATTATAATAAGTGTACATTTAATTTTAATAAATAAATCGCAAAATTGTTTTTTTTAGATTTAATTGCTTACCGTTCACTGAACAGTAAGAGAATTACTTACCATTTTGTTACACGTAGCAACCAGTAACAGCAACCTACCGTCGTGGAAACAGGCACAGTAAACTGATAAAAACAACCGATCGCGCAAAAATGTTTATTTCGACCGAGCGGATTGCCATAAACTATGTAGTTCGGATTATTTGGCAACAAGCATTATCGGAAGTTAATTTAGGCGAGTTCTTGCTAATTCTATGGTTTTCAGGTATACCTACGCTGCTTGCCTGTAATTACTACATATCAAGTTTATAAAATAATAACATGGTAACACTAAAAACAAGACTAACTTATTTGTCAATTATTTCACTAAAAGCTAAAAGAAAAAGAAGTATTGTTTGTAACTTACACAGTTTGCATAACTCATTCGCTACGCAAGCTCAATTGACTAAATATTATGTTTCTTACAAGCTGATTTCAAGTTGAGATAATACCGGTAGTATCTCCGTTTCCATGAAAAATTAATAAAATTTCTTGTTGTTATTGGTTGTTGTTATGAAAACGTATTAAAATTTGCGATACTACCGGTAGTATCTTAATTTGAAATCAGCCCATTAAAGAATATCGATTTGCCATAATTAATTACGTAAATAATCGTTTTATAATTTTGTAATATATTTTTGACATGATTATGTCATTTTTATATTATAATATTTTATTCTTACTAATTAAATAAATATTTAATAATAAAGATACATGAATGATTTTGTGTATCATTTTTAAATTAAAAGCGTTAATCGAAACGCTCCTGAAAGTTGAACCAGTTTATTAAAAATTAATTTTGTAAAAGCCCTTCGCGTGCAAAATCTCGTTTATGCGAATATATTGTTTTATGATCCTTCTCATCCTCTTCATCTTAAAGAAGTTTTCCAACTTACATGTTATCGATTACTATCAGTTTGCGGCGGCCGTGATTCGTTCCGTCAGTCTCTTTGAGGCCCCGCCCGCGCCCTAAGGTTGCTATAGAGACCGTGCCCCATACTCTCGAGCAAGATAAAAAACGTCCGCTATCGCAGGGGAGATAAAGAGCACCGAACTGATTCGCGAATCATACGGGAGTCGGGGCCATTCGATGAATAGCAAAAAGATAAATGTCTCTTATTTTATTTCCAGGCGAAAAGCCACACAAGTGCACCGTCTGCGGCAAGGCTTTCAGTCAGTCCTCCAACCTCATCACGCACTCCAGGAAGCACACGGGGTTCAAGCCGTTTGCGTGCGACCTCTGCGGACGGGCCTTCCAGCGGAAAGTCGATCTGAGGAGGCACAAGGAGACGCAACACACTGAGCTGAGGCCCATAGTCACCTAGTGCCAGACCGCCGGGAGCTCCACGCTTCCGGTGAACACCTTTGGAAAGGAGGAGGAAAAGATGGGGGCTTTTCGGCCGCATTCTATGGCTATGGACCAAAATGCTTCGCAGACGCATTTGATGAGTACTGAGGCGAGTCTGCAATTGTCTCCAATACGTTCAGTGTTTTCTAATGTTTGTTGGACGGCGTAAAACGTACCAAGGACTTACCAAATTCACTCTATTGGCGTTTCATCTGTGATTTTTTGACATCATATAAGATATGGTGCTATACTTTTTTGAAATACTTTTGTATTTGGTTAAAGTTGGTTGGAAAAACGTTTTGGGATTTAATTCTGAAACGGTTGCAAAAGACCGACTTGAGTCATTGTACTAGGTGTTGATTCTGATTCTAGGTATTGAATATCTAACGTGCAATTTGTTATTTCATAGTGCAATTTTACAGTTATTATTAGAGATTATGAAAACATATCAAAGGCACCGACAATACTTTCAGCACTAAATTCACAGTTTCTCAACATTTTTTGGAATAAAATTTTGATGCAAAATTAATATGGCTATACTTTATCGATATTTGTAGACGTAGAGTAAAGTTTTATGTCACAGGTAAGTTAACAGGTTATTAAAACACGCGTGTTTTTACACGACTCGACCTACGACTTCGTCGATAACTTCTACCACTCATATTAAAATAATATAATTTACTAATTACATACTTATATTTGTCTTTACAAATATTTATAATTTTTGAGATACATAATGTAGTCATTTTGTTTGAGAATTACTTTTAAATTTGACGCTTTAAGTTATGAAAAGAAAGAGAATGCAATACAATGCCCAACAATTTAACTTTACTGAATTTTTAAAGTACTATAAAATATTCAGTGACTGTTGAAATAGTAACGTATTTCGTATTCTTTGTTATAAATTATTTGTATTATCATAAGCTGTTCGGCGGATTGATAGTAAAATAATAGAAAATTTACCATTAGAATAACATTGTGCTGAAGTTTAAATAGGTTTTTTTTGTTAAAAGTTGTAAGACAAATTTTACACTTGAGGCAATTTTGAAGTAAATAAAGCAAAATTTTACAATTGTCTTTAGTAAAATGACTCTAAAAAAACATCAGGTCAAGTCAGTTCAAGTCAGGTCAGGTCAGGTCAGGTCAGATCAGATCAGATCAGGTCAGGTTAAGGACTTCACCATAAACTTGAATAGAAAAGTGAAATCTAAGGGTCATTGTTCATGTCTTAATCTTATTAGATATAATTATGGTACAAAATCATCAAAATGACGAATACCAACTTCAAATTTAACGAAAATATTTTCATTGATTTTTCTGTAAAAATTAGCTAAAATCATTTACCAACGATTCTACAATTAAGATTGGAAAGAAGCAAAAAATTTAAAATTACCTAAATTAGAGCTTTTTACGGGAAACACGTCATGACCCTAGTAGCACATTTATGTAGGAACTATATAGTTTTCAAATGTAGTTTTTATTCCGAAATGTAACGCTAAAACTATGTAGAAACGGCAGAGGTATCCTATATAGGAACAATGTCGGAACGTTGTCGAAACAACATAGTAAGTAGGTAGTTTGACTATCTCGATCCTATATAAGCTAGCCTATATAGAGACTATATCGGGAGACTGAATAAATACATAAGAATTTCAGCGCCATCTACTGGATTTACGATATTTTATTATTAAAGTAACCAAAAGATGGAGCTGCTGTTACACAGGAATTATGTAATTTTTTTACCTCTATCCTATATAGGATAGCCTATATAGATACTACATTGTTACTTGACGTAAGAAACATATTGTCAGACTATATTAATTCACGATAAGTTTAGCGCCATCTGTTGAGTGACAAATAAAATACTGAGGAAAGTGAAGGAAACAATTAAGAATTAAGTTTAATTTTTCACATATTTATTAATATTTTATATTTACATTACATTTAAGGTATTTTGGCTTTACACTTGTCTTTTGCAGACACAATAAAATGTATAACAGATTTCTCTATCATGTTTTTCAAGGAATCCGGAAATCTTCTCCGCAGAACATCTGGAAAAAAATACGATTAGTACTAAATCTCGGATAAAAAGTAGATTTTATGTCTTCAGAAATTTATCTCAAAATAACATATCTGCCAAAAAATTTTAATAATCATGTTATATACTTATGTCTCAGTAAGTTGGAACCATATGAGAAAGTTTTTTATTATTAATTTTAGAAAAAAAACATTCTTCATAAGAAGTTTTGCATGTTGTAAAATATGAAATACAATAATCATCAGATATCAATTTTTTCAGTAGTATACGAGGTATTCACAAAATATGAATTTTAGTCAAGAGTAAAGTATTTTTAAATTTCACAATATCGAAAAATGTTATTAAAAAAAGTTTATCAGAGCTAAAAACTACGTTCAAATATGTAATTACAGCCATTTGCATTAAAAAAAGTTAGTCAAATTTAAAATTAAATTTTAATTAATAAAATTGTTAGAAAACATTAAGAAACTAGGTTATTATGACTTTTATAACCACAAGAGATAAGTGTTTCTTCAAAATGGAAACAATATTGAACAAGCACAAAACCTATTTTTTCAATGCAAATGGATGTAATTGCATATTTGAACGTAGTTTTTAGTTCTGATCAACTTTTTTTAATAACATTTTTCGATATTGTGAAATTAAAGGTACTTTATTTTATAGCATTTTCAGTGCCGCAATTTATTGAAAATCAACATCATTAATCGAATTTGATTTCTGTTTATTTAAAAACTCTGATTTTTTATTAATATTCTTTTGTCATATTTTTTGCAAAAATCTATGACTTTACCTAACTTTGCTGCTCATATTGTACAAATGGATACTGTAATAAAGAAATTAAACAAACAACATAATTAGACAACAAAATACTTACCACACATTTTAGGTAATTGAACAATTTTATCACTTCAATCACTGCACAAGATACGTTTTTAAATGCGTCTTTTCATTTAGAAAACTCAAAGGAAAGTGAGTGAGCAACGACCCAACGACTAAACCGATATTGTGAAAACCCTATACCTAGCTGTAAAAATGTTTTCCAATGTGTTTGCAATTTAACAGGCTCTTTTAGTCTCACTTTTACTTAAACATCTAGGTTATAAAATAAGGATAGAAATAGTGTTTTGTAAACTGAGATCTATACAGCTATTTCAACCAGCAACAACGGATTTTTTAGTGTGCCCTTTGCTGGACATCTGGTTCCAATGTGTTTCGTTCTTTACAATTCGCATTGTTATTTTATGAGTTTATGACACATTTTAACAAGGAGGTTAGATAGAAAGGAGAGAGTACGCCCTATACTTCCCATGTAAACAGTTTGGTACCAGCTTGGTACCAGTTTATGACAGGTTCCAAATGAAGCGCAGAATCGACAGATCCTGTTTGGCTGTGTCTAGTCTCGCACAGTGGCGTAGCTGACGCAGGATGCTAGTTTTTGTTTGTTTGTTTACAAACAAACGTTGTTTTGTTTTTTTTTACTAATTTTTTTTGGTCTGTATGAATTGATTGTTAATATTTTTTGTTATTGTTGTTGTCGTTTTGTTCTGTTTTTATCCTTTGTTTAAACTTTTTACACTACATTGTGTGACGCTACTGACTTCAACCTCGTGACAGTACCAGTTTATAGCTTTGCGCAGTGAAGGCGGCAAGTCCATTTTTTTCAAGTTGTACTCTCTCCGTCCTATCTAACCTCCTTGCATTTTAAGTAAAGCTCCAAAAACGTTCGGTTAATAACACTGCATTTTGCCGCCAATCATCCAAACTCTGAATTTTAATTTTCCAAGTATTAATTTGTTATTTTATTGTCATTTGATTTTACATAGCTTTTGAGCTGGTTGCGACTGGTGTCGGCTAGTCACCAGCTTCTATACAATGAATAAATTTTTCCTAAACCCTAAAACCCACCGACCATGTGTCTCTATTAGAAAATAACAGAGAAAGTTTTAATATCACTCTATTTTAACAATTCGCAACGAATAAATCAATCAACTTAACAAGTAGACAAGTTAGTATACATAAATTTGAAAAAAATATTTATTTTATTATTAAAGAAATATTTTTTGTTATAGTTACATGTGAAATTAACAAAATTGTTTAAAAGACATTATAAAACTATAGTCTTTTATTTTTCATCGAGGTGAAGTCGAAATTTTAGGTCTTGTGATAGCAAGCACATCTCATCATCACATAAAAAAAATGTAGCATGCTATTAAAAAAAATGCGTGTGACGTCACAGCTCTGAAGGAGATGACGACACAAATGAGTTCAATAATTTAAAACCAGCACAATTTAAAATAAAAGTTGACCTGTTTTAACGTTTTACAAAAATATCATTCATTTTGAAAATAATGAATTTATTCTATAACTAATTTCTACTCTGTATAAAAATGTATACAATTTTTATATCTAAATGCTTATACAAAAAGAATGTAGGATGACATGATTTATTCTCTAACGAACAACTTCATACGTAGGCAAAGTAAATTCAATATTAATTAGACGATATCGTAACAATATCGCAAATAAATTGATTAAACTACATTTGCATATGCTATATACTTCGTGCATAAAAACTATATAGTCAGACAAGACGAATCCAATGTTGGTTTAGAAATATTAGAACAACGTCGCAACTACATGGTTTATAGTACATTTGGATGTGCTAGGTTTGTCTTACACAGAAACTATGTTGACAAACAAGGTGAATCCAATGTTGGTTTGCCAATATCGGAATGATATTGCAACCACATCAGTTAAACTATGTTTGAATGTGCTATATACGTCCTACATAGAAACCATGTAGGCTATTGTACGTTGGTTCCAGACATAAAAACTGAATAGAAAGTATATAGTTTCTGCATAGTTCCGAGTTTTGTGCTACTAGGGGAGATATCGTCATCTCGGAAACGTTATATAAAAAAAAATAATTGCAATTTATTATTTAATGAATTAAATTAAAATCAACTTAAAATCGGTGTATAATATTTTGAAGCCGTAATAATTTATTATATTTTCTATTTTTCAAAAAAATAAAATGGATTTATTCAATTTGCTGCTTCGCTTTTCTACAGTTCAATCTCTGATTCGTGGACCGATTAGTGGTAAAAGGTTTTGAATACAACAAATAATTAATTATTGCTTAGTTGTAACAATGGTTATTGTGACTAAAATTTGCCAAAAATTTAGCAATGAATTAAGGAAGTAGTTGTGATTAGTTTTTGTTATGTTTTTATTTACTCTTTAAATATGTTGTTTCAAAAAACAAAAGCATTTTTAAGAACCTCAATCTCGAATATCTGTAAAACCTAACGGCAGTTTTTATTTACAATTTGCAAAAGCTGTTATGGCAATTTAAATAATAGTCAAAAGCAAGAAACGACACAAATTTCGTCATAATTTTTATTCAAGTTTGCCTACGACTTACTAACATTTAAAATTTTAATAAATCAACATAAAAAAATCCAAAAATAAGTGATAAGTTTTTTTTGGCGACCAACGCAGGTAGTGACTATAAATGTTTTTTACAATTTAATATTATTAAAATAACTTACTTTAAATTTACTAATTTTTTTCGTACAGAAAACAATATCTATAGAGCTTGAAATGAAACAGTTACTCACTGTATTTCTGATAAATTCGACAAAAAACGTACTTAAACTTTTAGAATAATGCTTAGTGTTAATAATGTTAAACAATATATACCACCAATTGGTCGAACAGCTGTTTATAACACAAATAGTTTATAAGAAATAGTACGTAGTAAGCACTATTACAACGGTATTTTTAAACTTTGTTTTATATTTTGAAAATAAAAATCTCAGGCATTTATAACTGCTGTAAACTAAATTCTGGTAAATCAATGTTAAAAGATTGTTTGATTGTTATTAATCAACTGACGTCACTAATTTGATTTATTCTGTTAAAATGACTTGTAAAAAACTATGAAAAGTGTTTCCATAGAAATGGCCAAAAGTTAAAGTGACATTTTTAAATAAACAAATCTTAATTTTTTCTAGTTTACTTTGATTTAAATAATTTTTATTTTTGTATTGCTTGTTACTCTTTACGTTCTGCAGTATAAATTTGGTAGATGCACCAAAAATAGCGAAAAATTTTGAATAATTTTTACAATTTTGGTATATAAAATTTTATTATTATTTTAATTTAAATATTTAATTATCACAAATAACAAAAAACAATTTTTATAATTCAAAATACAACACTGACAAATGGTGCATTATTTTACCACCAACCGCTCAAACAATTAATAGTAACACAAATAGTTTATAACAAATAGTACGTAATTACATTATTATTGCAACAGTGTTGTTAGACTTTGATTTGCATTTTGAAAATCAAAAATGTTAAATTTTTGTTTTTTTTACACGTGCTTTTCAAACAAATTAGCTACATCTCAACAACCATAAATATTTGTACATAACAAGTGTGAGTATTTATCATCCTTTCAACCGAAACTATTGCCTGGTAAAATTTTTGCACAAAATGTGATTAAGCCCTGTTTTCTAGAAATTACATATTAAGTAAAAAATCAAAATTTTTGTTTTTCAATAATTACTTAAAGAACCTTTATGACTTTTAAAAAGAAGATAGTTCTCATTTTAGGAAAATCTAATGACCACTCAAATCGAAATTTTTTTGCATCAGTCGCTAGCTTTTGGAATAAGAACCAATTGGTATCATTCCGCCAACTTTGTAGCTCTTTAAAAAAAAGCTAAATTAAAGACTAAAAAAATTAAAAACAGCAATGCAGAATGCAGTAAGAGTTTTATGAATTTGGTGACAGAAGTCATTTAAACTTTAAATTAATCTAGCCACTTTATTTGAAGAATTACAAAGTTGACGCAATGATACTAATTGCTCCTTATTTCAAGAGTTATCGATTGATACAAAAAAATTTCGATTTAAGTAGTCATTAAATTTCCATAAGATGGGAATGTTCTTTGCATAAATGTGATTAAAATTTGGTATTTGTGTCGGTATTTGTTGTAAGTTGTTTGAAGGTGGAATTCGAGTCTGGTAGGGCTTCTTCTACAATATCGCTAGCCTGGAAAGTCGCGTAGAGACCATATCTTTATTTACAACAGAGCAGCAACGCCTGTAGAATATAAAGCAGGCTTCCTTGATTGAGCAACTTGATTTTTAACCAGAGTTGCCTCCAACTACGGATTGAAATCGTAGTCTCGAGGAAAAGCGAGATTTTGCCCGCAGCACCGCAGCAAATTGAAAAATATTCCATTCTTTCAAGCATCTCGTGAATTATTTATCAAGATCGCAATTAACGTCCATTAGCATTGTTTATTTGGACCTGTAGTTTTTCGTGTAGAAATCTCTCGGAGAGGGGGCAGATTAACAGCCACTGATTAAATTATGCAGAATGCGGCGTTGTCATGTCATGTAACTCCATACTCCCAAAGCTCTGGTAGGGAAGATCACGACACTAGAAAGCTGGTTTCCGGTTTCAGCGTCGTGTCGACACCCCCACTTTCCGCCACCAAAGCTTTAAGCGCACAAAACTGTCAAGTTTCATTCGCTTAAACGACTGATTTTACTTCAACAATTCTAGATTTGTTATTTTCAAAGCTCTGCCAGTGAAAATCTTCACGTGAAATATTTATTTCGTCGAGTGCTGAAAGTATTGCCGGATGACTCGGAGTTGTCTGTTGATGTAACGACATTTTTTATTATTCATTACAAGTACAGAGGTATTACGGGGATTGATACATTTTGCAAGTTTTATTGATCTCACTATTAACACTGAAAAAATATTATCAGAATCGGATATTGCTCGGATCACAATTTAAATTATTTTTTTCACTAACACTAGTCAATAAAAATATTTTTTGGTCAATTCCGATTCTTATAATTTTTGAGATTTTTGACATTCAGTAACATTTTCATTATTTAGTACAAGTAAACAACGATATTATTTTATAAAATAAGTAAACACGAATGTAAATATTTTCCATTATTGTTATTTTTTGTGGATAGTTTTAGTCAATGTTAAATGTATTATAAAATAATGTAAATTATCAAATTTTAAATAATTGTAAGGCACTTTGTATGTAAATGTGAACATTTCTGTAAATATGCTTATATGTATGTTTTAACACACAATTTTATTCTGTCACCAAAAAGTAAATAAAATATTGTGATTATATAATTTTTTATTTTATTTTTTGTATCCTACAAGTAAAAACAATAATATAACAAGATAATAAAACATACCTAATAATCAAAGCGGAGCAAACATGCATTAAAAAAATATAATATGTTCTTGATATCTCACTATAGATATAACAATAAAAATGCACCAATTCATCTGAAAATCTTTAAAATATGGATTAAAAAATTAGAAATATAAGCAAATTAAAAATAATGTTTAATTTATTCAATTCATTATTTAATTAATTGTTTTCATCAAACACTAAAGTCAATTACGATAGTAAGACAGACAGACTTATACAACTTCTCTTCTAAAATTTGAAAATTTGTTGTTCCAAATTTATTACCGCAAAATGAATTATTGACTATTATTAAAAATTGTATTTGAAATAAAACAATAATTAATATAAATAGGATACTTACGTAAAACAGTAATTTTTTAAAACAAAAAGTTTTATTGGAATCTTAACATATTAAATAAAATAATATATCTTTTGCTTTGACTTTGAAAAACATAGCGCTTTTTAAAAATTATACAAAACAAAATTTAAAAATTTTAATGATTTAAATTTTAAATGACGTCATAAAACTGTAGTTTAAGTTGCAAATTCTCTGAGCAATAATATTGCATACTTTTTAGCAAAGGTTCGAGTATTATTTTTTTATTGTTAGATTAGGTATCTATTTGTTTATCAGAATTAAACATCAAACATTTTCTTAGAATTAAAAAATATTAATCGATAATTTGTCAAAAATTTGCCAATGTCGATACCGCTTTTTAATCTCACAGGAAAATAATGCAGAGTTTTAGACAACAATTTTTTGCAACATTCTTTTCGCCAAAAAAAAGTGAATAATAATTATTTTAGAATCATAATCTACTTTATACGTGCGTAAATCAGCGCGTAATCTTTATCTTTATAGCATTAAATTTTTTAAAGTTGCTACGCAACAATAACAATTAAAAAACTGTACATTCGTCTAGCTGTAAAATAAACATCTTCAATTTTGTAAACGTTACTTTTTACATTAAATAGCAATTATCATGAAAAATTATCATTTATTTCAAAAACTATTAAACACTACAAATGCACGAAGCGTGACACAAATTTTTCTTAAATTTTGGGCTTTTACCTATTGTAACATTTCTCTAGAGTACAGGTTTTCACACACGTTTTCAAAACATTTTAGAAAATCGCAAAACCGAAAATAAAAACATACCGTATCTTGGCAACAACAAGATAGTCAACTAGTTAATCTGGATTTTATCAATGTTAAAAAAAATACCAAAATTTTAAATATTCTTTTAATGAAAAATTAAAACGATTCAAAATATCCTTCGGAAAATTAAAAGCCTCGCTACGTCGGGTTTTAAACATTTCCTCGTGCAAAACATAAACATTTCATCTTTTGATTACGGCCTTAATCCATAAATAACTATTATGTATCAAATACGCAAAATAGAGTTTCAGAGGACGAATTGTAATTAAGGACGAAGCGACCTTATAGGAGCCGAGTGTGTAATGAGAGTAGTCACCTAAAATTATTTGCGTATGTGATGCATACAGAATTTTTTCCATGAGTTTTATAAAGCACCAAAATAATCTGAAAATTAGTTTAAATATATATTTAAAAAATATATTTTCTTATTATAGCAGTTTGCAACTTGTCTTATTTATGGCACTTAGTTTTGTTATTGTAACAGTCAAATTAGTAAAAATTGTTTTGTCTTATAAAAAAATTTGTAGAATTTCTAAAATATCACAACTAGAACTAATATTTATGCTCCCATAAATTGCAAAAGTATTATTAGAAGACTTAATACCATATTTTTAAGATAGAAAGAAACATAATAATGTTAAAATGTCATTTTTTCTTTTCAAATTTTATAGTAACGTTTTGTTTACTGTAACATCTAAATAACACTGGATTAAAACAACTATCACTTTTTTAATTTTTAAAAATATTTAGAAAACTTTTATTTATTAAAACAAATTTTTAACAATAAAATACTCTTAAAAAATATTATTATAAAAAAATACTTACAAAATACTATACATAATTTGTTAAAATGTTCTCATAATAACTTTAAAAAATTAAGCCGTAAAATAATAATAATAATAATAATAATAATAATACTTTATTAACGGCATCATCATTTACAGCCTTTACAATAAACAAAACAATTAAAGATTACAAGATTCATGTTATAAATTTGTTGAGATTATTCTTAAAGTTATTAAAAGATGGTGCAAAAAAATCAATTTCACTACAGACACTATTGCATATTGATAAAATTGAATTTAAAGGTGAAAATAATGCATAATTAGTGCTGCAGTGAGAGAGATTAAATAGGGGACTATTCCTGAGATGGTATTGAGGCACATTAAAACCAATTTTTCCGAGAATGTCCGGAGCATCACACAGATTATTTAATACCTTATATACAAAACAAGCACAGTGGAATTTACGTCGAGAGTCTAACGTTTTCAGAGCAAGATAACTCAAACACATATTATACGAGCATCCCACAGTTCCCGGCAATCTATATTTAACACAATTAATAAATTTTACTTGAACCTTCTCAATTCGTCCAATGTGTGTAGCATAAAAAGGAGCCCAAACTACACAATCATACTCTAAGATAGATCTAACAAATGTAACATACAAAATAACAATAGTTCGAATATTGGTAAATTCATTAGTAAACCTCCTTATACAACCCAAGACTTTATTTGCTTTTGCTATTATATATTCATAGTGATAATTAAAAGATAACTTGCAATCAAGTATGACTCCCAGATCTTTGATTGTAGACACTATTTTCAAATCTTTACCACCGATTTTGTATTGGGGGCTAGAAGGTTTTAGCTTCCTACTAAAGTTAATTACTTGACATTTGTCACAATTTAGTACCATTTCATTTACCAGACACCATTGGTATAAAACAAATAGATCCTGCTGTAGAATGTTAACGTCCTGAACGTTATTGATCACTTTATAAATTTTTAGATCATCTGCAAATAGTTCAAAATTGCATGTAAAATTATCACAAACATCATTAATAAAGATTGAAAATAGAAGTGGACCTAATATAGAGCCTTGAGGAACGCCAGAAGGTACATGTTGCTTATCTGAAAAATTATTATGTAATTTAACAACTTGAGTTCTATTAAACAAATAACTACAAATCCAGCTAAACAGACAGCCAGATATTCCATAAGCAGATAATTTAGCTAACAGAATATGATGATTAATTTTGTCAAATGCTTTACTGAAGTCTGTGTAAACAGCATGAACCTCCAGGCCTTCACTCATAGCATTCACAATGTCATTAGTAAAATTTAAGAGATTTGTAACAGTTGATAGAACAGTAAAAAAACATTTTTTAGCGTAATTTGAATGCGCAAGAAAGAGAACAAAAAGTAATAACTACAAATCTACATTAAAACTGTCTTAAATTTCAATTGTACTACAATTATTTTTATATAACTTAGTTTAAATAATAATAACGATTTTTAAGTACCTAGTAGAATACTCTAAGTACAACGAGACCAAAATTTTTAAAATAAAACCCGTTGTTTCAGAAAAAAGATTTGGTATAAATTTGGTATTATTTTTATTTAATAAAAATTTTTCAGATGCAAAATTTTAATTTAAGCTCGAAGACTAAGGTAAGGCAATTAGATAGATTTTTACTTAAAATTTTTCAGCTATGTAGGTTTCTAAGAATAATGTAAATATTAATCTAATAAACAAAAATATGCTTAATGTTTGAATGTTTCGTTTCTACAAGACTTCAAAAACGGCTCTACGTAAATTTGAAAAAAAAGTAGATTTTTGCTGTTTATACAAATCTTTACCGCAGCTGTAATTATAAAGCAGCTATAATAACTGTAACGATGAGCCTTACAGTAAATAAGTATATAAGTGTCGTTATAGCCCCCAGTCAGACTTCATTAAAAATTTAGGTGCCGTGATTATTTGTAGCCTATTAATAAACGAGTTGATGACGCAGCGCCAATTTAAAAATTTTAGAAAAAAAAGTAGACCAGTCTCTAAAATTTTAATAAATTTATATAAAGGGTAACCAGTATTATTCGTATACAACTTTTTTTTTGAATAAAATTTTTATAAACAGTTAAAACAAATCGTTAATAAATAACCATAGAATTTATTAATACAGTTATATTTACTGTAAAAACATACTTAGAGAGTTTTAAAACGGTTTTTTTACGTATGCAGAGTCTCAAACATTTGGTAAATTAATTGCCAGGCGCTAATACTATTTTACTAATATGTACTCGTATTTTGTCCTATTCAAAGTTTATTTTAAAGTTTTCAAATTTTTGTGAAACTTAACGCAAACCTTTACCTCTAGAATTAACTAGATGTTACATTTTATAAAATTAAGATTTAATGCATAAGGTTTCTTACATTAAAAATCAGAGAAATAAATTTCGTTAACACTTTTGATTTTTGTTCGCTTTGTGAGCCGGAACTGAGTTCCACTGAAAGATCTTGCTTTCTATCTGGTTAATTCTAGATGCAAAAATCTTAATGCTACTTAATGCTATATAAACCCCACAAAAATTTGGAGACTTTAAAGCAAACATTATTTTATATAGAGCCCAATAATTTTTGTTAAATGTTTAAAACTCAATATCACTTTACAAGAAGGTCACAGTAAAACCCACTAAATATTTTCTTACACAGTAGTTGTTCTTTAATTACTTTTTTGTTCTATCTTTTAATAAAAATTTTATCATATTTTTTTTAAATATTGTACTTGTATACAGTTAATAATACTGGTCACTCTGTAAATCTGCTTGTGTCACTTTTATTATAAATTGTAAAGACAAGCGGGTTGATAATAAAGATTTTACCGAAACCAGTATTTGCAATAAATTATGTACAAAAATTAACTTTTATTGTAAAATTACGTAATTAAATTTTAACTCCAAACTACGCTAATGTACTGTACTAAACAACGTAAAATATAATTAGATGCTTTAATTAATAATTACAAATTGAATAAATTTAATTTATAATATATCGGTGCTTTTATTATTTGACCATATAATTAACAGATATCTGATATTTATCGACTTAATGCTACCCCTTTGTCAATTCTGTATCCCATCATTAAACGGGACGAAAATTTGGTTTTAGCCATTTAATTTACGAGTTGCATTTGGCGATCCAGAGTCGGTTGTAAAAGCTCTCTCTCTCGCAAATATTCAAACGTTTGAAAACGTGCAATTTCAGCAGCGTGGATGTTGAGCAAAATGAGAGAGAGTCTAATTCGTCAGGATTTTCCAAATCATATCATCGAGGGCTCGCTTTGTGCACACACATCTCTCCAGAGAAATACAATCAGCGAGTCGGCGAACGGTCAATCTGCCGACTGGACGTTATCCGTCAGAATTTACTGGACTCGCCAGCTTATCCATCCATCTAACCCCCAACCGACGCAAATTACGACAACCACCCTTAAATGTTTTCTCGCACAGCACACACAACTAAACAAATTCAATAACGGAATTGCTAACCCACAAAAAGAAGAATTCTCATCAAAATACTCTACTTTTTAATTGACACAAGCTAATTGTAAAAATATAAATAACAATGTAATTAACTGGTTAATACAAAATAACCAAAAATAAATGCCTATTTATTTTTTATGACATTTCAATAACATTTTTCATAGTTTTATATAAAAAAATCCAAAACATATTCCAAAATATTTTTTTCGTGATTACTACAGTGTGTTATATTGAAACCCGCAGATTAAAAATACACGTACATACAGGGTGTAATTAATTAAATTTACAACAATTTTACTAGGTAAGTACTCTTAGAAATAATGCCAAATACTTAAAATTGCATCCAAATGTTTATAGTTTTTAAGATATATGACGAAATTTTTTTTTATAAACTTTGTTGCCCAACTTCGTGCATTAAAAAAAATACATCATGTATCTCAAAAATCACCAAAATCTAATAAAGCAGATTTGAGTTTTTAGCGTTTTTCAACTCACACCAATTAAAATTAAAGTACATAATTTAATTACATCCTGTATATTTAATTTTTAACCGCTAATTGTTTATAATATAACAAAGTATTTCAACAACACTTAACATTTAAAAATTAAATTTATTACATTTAATTTGAAATTTTATCTATAGAAAATGTAAAACTTATTTAAAATTTTTTGTATTTTCCCGGCGCATCCACCAAATTTATACTACAAAACTTAAAAAATGAATTAAAGAAACCGAAATAATTTAAATTAAAGTAAACTAAAAAAATGTTTACTTAAACTGTCACATTATTTTAATTTTAGTCATTTCTATAAAAACATCCTACAGATTTGTACAATTTTATTTAAGAGAAAAAATAAAATTGATGACGGTTGCTTAATATCAAATTTTTGAAAAATTTGTAATAACATTTTTTTACAAATTATCTGTATTTTTATAATTTGTTATTTAAATGATTTGTAATAAAAAATGCGTATTGAAATGTTTGACACTGATTTACCTGATCTATAGTTTATGGTTTATGTAAATAAATGCCTCACATTTTTATTTTCAACAGAAAGACATAGTTCAGCAACACCGTTGTAATAATAATAAATTTACTTTTAATTTGTTATAAATTATATGTGTTACTACCGATTGTTAGTAAAATGATTTGCTTAATTTATCATAGGAAAACATTCTGATATTTTAGATACGTTTTTTATTAAAGTTTGACAAAATGCAGTAAATAAGTTTTACATTTTCTATTTTAAATATAGTTTTTTGTTATTTGTAATAAAACAAATTGTAAATTTAAAGTAATCTAAAGCTTAGTTATTTAAGGAAGTTCGATAAAAAACACGCAAATCTGGCTCTTTGTCCAAACTTCCACAGTTGTGCGAGAAAAGTAAATTGTTCACTACTGTAAAAAATTTGTTACATGCAAAACAGCAAACACAGTAGCCAAATTTGCATGATTGTTATCGGACTTTTTGTAGTAATCGAGCTAATATATGTAGTTAATTGTAAAAAAATTTTAAAGTCACTTATGAATTGGTTACTTAAAACAATTATTTACTATCTTAAAACCTCTTAAAGTTTATCTATATTGCTTTGTTTTAATAAAATTTAAAAGATTCAAAAATTATATCTTCAATATTTTAGAGACTGTTTAAAATGCTTGTTTATTAATTGTTAAAAAGTAAAAATATCATCTTTTGCAAAGTTGTCTTAAAAAGTTAAAATCCTATAGGCCTTTGGTACAACTATTACTCAGTTTAGTTTTTGAAATTTTATAGAATAGTTTATTGTAGTTGAATGCCTATTAGTAAACTTTTAAGCTCTAAAATTTAAAACAAGTTACAGTTGTTTTTTATTTTTGCAGTAAAAAACTTTTTTTAATAAACTATTTAAAAGAATATAAAGAACACAATAAAAACGTAGATAAATTTTTTCTAAAATTGCACTCTTTGGGAATACACGTGCTTTATTTGAAAAAATTAATTTTATTACTAAACATAAAATCTCTTTCAAAATTGCAGCGATTTTGTCTCCAACGAACTGTAAATCACTTTAGTTGTTTTATGCAAAATTTTTAGAATAGCATCAAAAAATGTAAATTTTTTTAAACAACTTAAAATTCTTTCAAGATTGACACCTAATTTCTTTTTTATGTTTAGAGAGGATTTTTTGTCTTAAGCAATTTCTGAAGCTTCAAACTAAGTGTCAAAATTATCAGTAAAAAAACATATAGATTGGTCGAAAATATTGACCTAAACTAGAACTACTTAAAAAGAAACAACATTTTGTTTGCCGTCAGAGATTGTTTGGAACTGCACCCACTCTGTTTTGCCATTCGCAATACGTACATTCTTTTCTTTTTCTAGTTGTTCCAATATTTTAAAAAACATAAAAAAATTCAGTGTAATGTTTATGTAAAAAACAAAAAAAAAACACTTTTATAAAGCCAAATAAACGATTTAAAACTAGGTTTCCAATTATAGGTACAGTGCCTTTAGAGAAATCAATGTATTTGAGTTAGTTCGCTAATTTAGTATTCTATCTAATATTATCGAAGTAACTGTATTTGCAGCAGCAAATGTTCTTTTTTCTAAATTCTCAACAATTTTTGAAAAAATGTGATAAACAATATTTTTTAGATAAATTAAAAAAAAAAATTTAAAGGATTGAAGTCGGGAGACCAAGTTGGTCAAGAAACACAATCTCCACGTTCTAACCACATTCCTGGGTAGTATGTATTTAATCATGTTCTTACACCAAAAAAAAAAAAAAATAATGTGGCAGCACCATCTAACTGTATATGCATATTTTGCATCGTATCTAACTATATTATGTAAATCGTTTTCCAAAAAATTTAAAAATTGTTCACAGTTGAGACGATTAGTCAAAATAACTGGTCCTGTGACTTGATTTCCTATTATACTAAACTAAATATTTAAGGAAATTTTATATTGATTACCAGTTTTAAATACAACAAGCAAATTTTCAATAAAATAATAATAATTATTATGTTGAATAAAAATTTCATTCTATATAAACAGCGATTCGTCTATTTAAAAAAATTATAAAAATTGTTTTTGAATAGGTATTTTCTTTTTTGAATTTGTTAATATCAAAAATCAAATAGAGTATAAATTATCCTTAAAAGTGTTTTGTATAATATTATCATAAAATAATAAAATAAATGCAAAGCTTTTTTAAAATCTTTAAAAGCTTTTACAGGATATTAAAGATAGTTTTTTTAAATGTTTTTTTCTTGGTGCCTACTAAAAGCTTTACTATTAGCATCTTTAAGGACATGCACGATTTGTGACACATCCGATATAAATATAAATTGAGATAAAAATAAAATACCATTTAGTTTTTTTTAATGTTTGCAACAGTTTGAATGTGCACAAAAATCTGAAAAATTTAGAGAAACGCATTTAAACTAAATTAAATTAAAATTACGTTTGTAAATTTGTTTTTTTGAGGTTGAACTTATACTTAAGATTTGTACCCAAGTATAACACAATCTAATCCTAAAAAAAATATTTATATATGTACTGTCTTTAGCCGTGAGTGCCTCTACTCCTTAAATTAAATTTGGTTTTACTTTTGTGTTGTTTCGCAACCTATATACTATATAACAATTGTAGATATATATTTTTTTTCTAATTTTGCTACCAGGCGCAAAAATGTCGTTTAATAACTGCTATGTCAGATTGTAAATCAATCAATTATTTTCACATGCAATTTTAACTTAATTTAATTAAGACTTAAATTTTAGAACAAAACCGCACAATTACATTTTAGACACAACACACAGTTCCAACATTTTAGCGGTGTACTAAAATTTATCATTAGCGTATATCTAAATATTCTTCTTAAATTATTGTAATATTCATGACCAGAATAGTTAATAAATACAATGTTTACTAAAAAATTTGGTTTTTTCTTATTTTTACTTTATTTATTTAACATTACATTATTATACGGGTTTCATAAAACGATCATTTTGACATAAGTTTTGAGCACAACGAGAAGCGAGGATTGCTCAAGTAGAATGAGTGTCACAAGTCACAGGTAATATACTATTTTTTCTACTTTACGTTGCAAAAAAAGTATTTAAAAAATCTATTTTAAAGAATTATCACAACTTGGAATTTTTGACAAATTTGGTTGGCACTAATAGAGTAATGACATTTGTCAAGATTATTAAGGTTTTCAACTGATTTACTAATTAACAGATATTTTGCTTTAATATTTTCGACAGGTCGCTTATGATTTTATCAACTACTTTATATCATCTCCATTGGGTAGCCGGTATGCATAATATACGTTTTTAATAAGCTAATTCTTTTTTTTAATAATAATTCTAGATTACCTGAACCGATAGACAAATAGACAACGTCTTGTATAAATTTCAATAAACTTGTGTGTGATTGTTTTTTAAATTTGTAAAAAGTTTTTTTTTCTACTTTGCGTTAACAATATTGTTATTCATTAAAATTTATAGTTCGTGTTTTGTTTTTATCGTTAAAATGTAGTAACATTAACAATGTATTTATACATTATTGTTAAATTATTTGATTAATAATTCTAAACTATAAATATAATATTATGTGTTGTTATTATTTATTTTTGTAAATAAAACAAATGAATGCAATTATACCGTTTAAAATTGTATCTACAAAAGCGCAAATGTAGCTTATGCTCTCCTCGTAGGAAAATCCAATAAAACAGCATCATATCACATTTTCTTGTGAAGGTTTACACACTGAGGTCAGCTCTTTCAAGCAATAATTGGGCACCAGAGTGTGCCAACCGCTTTTACAAGTACGTATGAGAAAAGATTCTACCCCTGTGACCTGTTACAGTTCCGTATCCATACTGGATTCACACATGGTCTTGTCCGTTTTACTCCCACAACTTGCCATCTACAACAAAAAGAGAAAACCGAATCCTTGTGTAGTTTCTCTATTGGGTGCACTTGAGAGACATTAATGTTTTTGGTTACTATTACGTTTAAATGTTTATCGTTAAACGTAATTTGTTTGGAAAATGTTACTTTAGCAAGTCAGTTGAGATGTACCTTTAAGAGAGTTGTTTTAATTAGTGAAGAAATATAATTATGAAAAATGTTTTTCTTGTGAAAAATCTATGTCATTGCGTGCGAATGTCCAGTTTGTCGTTTAGTAAGTTTAGCCCACTTGGAACAGTCATGTGCCAGGCTAACTTACATAACTCACAATCTCTACATTTTAATATTTGATTAGGTGTTGTTTTTGAGTTGGGCATGTTTTCGTGTCTCTCTGTAATTGTTTGCACGCTATAAAATGTTGATGGGAGAGAGATAATTTTTGCTTTGGAATTCCGCTATTCATTGTCGAATCAAGTTAAAGCCAAGTTTGCATATTCAAAATGATCCAAATTGAATCTTCGCGAACTTCGCTTGTCTGGAACTCACTTAACTACATTGATCTCTTACGAGAATTTAGACAACTTACGATTCTGCTTGCGAGAATCGAATTTTTTAAAACGAGATGGAAATGTTCCAGGTTGTTAATGTAAAAGTGACTTGGAGAGCTGACAAGGGGCGGGACAGATCACAACTCCCTTTTATTCCCCCAGATCTCAAGAACACCGCGGAGACAGATCGCCGTTCACTATTCTCAAATTGTATTACCACAACTCCGGCTGTACGTGAGCCTATTGTCAAATAAATAAATAAAATTTGGATAATGTTACATTTTAAAATACACTTTGCATAATGCACTCTACGCCCGTCTAACGTTTTACAGAGAATGTGATCTGCTTTACAAACGGTTTTAATGCCACTGGAATGATACTATTTTTATTGCTTTGCAATAACCAGAAAAAACACAAACTTATTCTCGATAAACCTAAATATATTTTCTGATTTTTAATTTTTTTTATATTTGGTTTTAATATTATCATTTATATAGTGTGTTTTTAATAAAATATGTTGTTAAAAATAGACAATTAGACGTAGCAAAGGGTAACAAAGTTCAGCTAAACATTAGTGTCTAATATACGGTTGCTGCAAAACTTTAAAAATAAGCACTACTTTTTTCTTTCTACGTTTAAAACTATATGCTATAAACAAGAAAAAAAACAAAAATCCTAATCACTTTCAAAAAGTGTTTAGTTTTCTCAAAAATCTTTAAAATTAAAACACTACAGCATAAAAAAATATTTTTCTACTTTGCGTCGGAAACAGATTCCGATTTGGGTGCGGAATTGGCCAATTCCGTACCCAAACTGTGTGCGGTAACAACTAGTGCAATTTACTGTTTTCGGATTGGTAACACTGGGTAACGCTGTCGCTGGAATGAAACGTCACGTTTATGTCAAAGGATAATAACTGTAATCGAATAAATTTTGTTGCACTTGATGACCAGCAGTATTTCTCAACAAAGTGTTTTGTGTGTGAGTGTGGCAACTAACTCATAAAATATTCGAAAACGAAGCGGGTAGACAAGCGGCGCGGCGTTGGGAAATTTACAAACTTTTGAGGTTAGAACGAACATCTTTAAAATGAAACTTGAAACTAAAATCGAAATGAGTCTTTATTTGGCAATTTACAACACTCACATCATCTGATAATTTACAAATTCTTTGCTAGATGAGTTTATATAACTGCTTGGTCGGAAATAATAATGAAAGGTATCGCTGAGAATCGCAATTAATGTAATAATTTAGAAATAATTTTACAACGTTTTTGGAGATTTTCCTTACTGTGTTAATGCCAATTGGAGTATTCAATTAATAACTGATACGGTAGGTAAAAAAGAAACATTTGTGAGTTACTTACACAGAATTTTAGACTAATTTGAAAACATTTCAAAGTTCAATGACTTCGTTGCCACTACAATGACATTTATTACCAACTGTCTCGTATTAACGCAAAAGTTCCTAAAGATTAAATAATTAACTTTTTTATTTAAAAATCACGTAAAACCTGCAAAGTAGAAAAAATAGCATAAAAAATCGCGCTCGCGCTCTTGTTATAAACTTGAATTCGTGCCACAAAGTTGACTTTTCAAAACGCGTTCTTTAATATATTATTTTAACACTAGTTTTTAATAAAAAAAATATAAGTAAAAGTACTTTAAACAAATGTAAAAAAAGCTACCCCCAAAACAAAAAATATCAAAAGCAAATGTTGTAGAAGAGAGTTTTGAATCTGATACAAATCCGGATTTAGTTTATAATAATTATTACAATTTAGATTGTAGTAAACCTAAAAAACATGCGTGTTGGGACATATTACATAACTAAGTCTAAAAAAATGTTTTATTCCAGTAAAAACAGCTTGTACTTTGTTGTACTTGTAGAACTTGTATGACAACTGTAAACATACCTAATTACTAAATTTATTTTAAAACTTCTTGTTAAAAAGACCTTTTGCAGACATTAAAATTTAAAACAATGGTGATAGCAAAAAGTCTGCAGATTCAATTAAAAGGTGTTTCTAAGCCAATATCCCATATGACAAGTGAGCACACGTTGAGAAGTACTCGAAGGTTTATATTGTGTACAGCTTCATAGAATTTTCAAGTATAATAGAATCTTCCGATTATACATTCTGTAACACTGTCCTTCACTAAGAGCTTGTTAATCTTTAAGAATCTACCTTCAGCGTCCTTGCTTTTGCAATAACTTCTGGGTTTATCTCAGTCCGTTGCGGCCGCTGCAAACTTCTGGATAATACATTTTCTCAAATATACGACCAATCTTTGTTGCAAACATTTTTTTTAATAGTCTGCTCTACCACAATTAAAACATTTGAATTTTTTCTAGTAATTTTTTTTCAAAACATTGTCTTGCTCTTTTCTTTGTTTTAGACAACGTTTTTCAACTTCTTCTATAATTTTTTTCTCTCCCAAACAATTTTTTTTATTATTATTATTTTTTAAAATCTTTTTACAACTAGCTACAACTATTCCACCTTTCAGTTCAGAGGTTTTCTTGTGGTAGGATCAAATTTATACAATTTATTAAATGTCAATGTTATTTACAGTTTACTCTTTCCAAATATTTCTTAAAAACTAAAGTAACCCGTTTTAAAATTTAAAATAATTCAGTCATGAATCAGCTGATGATAACCGCCAGGCGCCGAGCACAGACTTAGAGAGTAGTTTCCCCGAGCCTATAGATTTATTTGTACGCTTTTTCTCGTTAAAAATTTACAAAAACCATTTTGTTAGAATTTTACCAAAATAACCACGTGAAAATACTGTAAAAAGACTTTTGCTGATAGTATTTTAATTAGATGGCCTTAGAAAAAAAAATTGTAGACAAATCGGAAACCATGTGGCGAGACAAAACATTCCAATAGAAAATGAACTTTTCTGTGTTTTAACTAAAAGTTTTATTATTATTAAATGTTGTTTAAATTTGTCATTTATTAAGTTGAAGTAGAGGCGAACATGTCGGAACTCGTTTTATTTAATTGATAGTATGAATTACTATTTTGTGACATCAAAATTTTAAATTGTGTTGTATTAACTTTATAGATTAAATTTTGAACTAAATTATTTAATAAAATTAATATTTTAACAGCATTTTTGTGTTTGAGTCAGTAAATTATTATTAGTAAATTATTAAGAGTTTGTAAATTATTAATCTTTACAAAAGAGGATATTCGTTATAGTGACCAATGCCAATGATGAAGAAAATAGTGGCAACCATAACACTTCATCAAATAGTGACTAATCACTATTATGTTTATTAGTAAATGTTTGAGAGGGTGAGTGTCAAGACGAGAGCGTTAAGTGATAGGCTATTGGAACAGTTCCTCATCTCCACTACCCCATTACCTAAGTGTTCTCCCACTTAAATTTTTAAAGATTTTGTTTAGGAAAAGAAAGTGGGTTAAGATTATGTTGATCAATAGTTTTATAATCTACCCAAACGTCCCTGATAAGAATCTTTTAAAGCTTAACCGAAAAAAAGATGAGACAGATAGCAAATATTAGGACTATTCTTATGACTAATTTTTGTGCCAAAGCATTCTCTATCAATTGTTTTTGCTACCATTTCAAATAGTTTTGTTAAACCAGTAATTTCAACCACTTTTGTTCACACATGTTACACTTATGTAATTGTTGTTTTAACTTTGCAGACCTTGACCTGATCTGACATGTTTTTTCCAAATTCAAATGTAAAATGTTTCAAAATTGTTGTAAACGTATTTGTTAAATATTTATGTAATTTTTATTTAAAATCATATTTGCGTTTTTTTTGTGGACATGGTTTAGGAAGGTCTTACGCAGTCCTTCGAATAGTAAAAATCTAATTGTTCATAACAGAATGTTTTAATGTGTTTGTTTTGAAATTGTTCTGGTTATTTGTTGTTTTTTATGATTGTGCATTTGTTATGCATTTTGTTTTGTTGCTGTGATTGATCATTGATTTAATTTTATTTTGTTTATTTTACATTTCTTTTATGATTTACTACAAGAAACAAACAAATAAATAAATGCCTCCTTCCAAATTTGTTTATTCTGTTGTACTCTGCCAACTTGAGCTCTCATGCATTCACATCTCAAAGAACTTTGCCGCCATTTTGTCAAACGCAACGTAGGGCTTCTTTCCACTAAACGACAATCACAACTTTTGGCCACTTTTACTTGAATTTGAATTAAGAACGCAAATTTTGGTTTATGGCGGTAAGTACGGCCTTGTTTGGGTCATTACAAACCTATACAGAAGCAGTTATAGTAAGAATAACTTAATTTTAAATCACCAGCGACAAACTCAATTTAAAAAAATATTAAATATAATTATGATAGTTCTGTCATTTTAAAAAACATAATTTTTAGATATTACTTCTACACCATGACAAATAAGTTTTTATTACTTTTGGATCTTTTGGTGTAAAGAGCATAATCAAGAAGATTGACGCACGAAAATTTTTTTAAAATTTTTAATTTTTTGCGGTTCATTAGTTACGATATTTCCGTGGTACATACAATGTTTTGTTTGGTTTTGCAACGTTTTAGTTTTTCAAATCAAAAAAAAAAGATTTAAAATTAAGACCAATTTTACAAAAACTGTAAAAAAATCCGTTATAAAAACAGTCGGCTTGTATTTCCTAATGTTGTCATTGTTCGTTTGACGTTTTCCAAAACGAAAACTGTAGAAGTGGCATTTATTTGTCATTGTCACTTAGTAACATGTTATTAAGTTAGGTGCCATAAAAATTATACGTCCTATTGAGGAAATTAAAATTATTGTTACAAAAAAAATAATAAAGTTTTGTGTGCGAGTTTGTGTGTTGTGGCTCTAAATCACTCAAAAAACTTAATCCAATCGCCAATTCCTGCCTATTAGGTTAAAAGTATTTTTTGTGACTTATTTGATCAGCAACACACTTTGACATAAATAACCATTTTTATATTATTTTAAACCCAAAATTTTTTTTGTGCCTAAGAATAAGAGCGTATTTCTTATCTTTATGGCACTCTAAGTTACTAAGCAAGACTGTCAACTAATTACGATATTTTTAGTTTTTATTACAAAAAACGATAAACGACAAAAAGCCGACTATTTTATGTTAATTTTTACACAATGTTTGGAAATTTTTAAATCTTTTTTTGATTTAAAGAAGCAAAACAATACAAAATAAAATAAAACGTTATATGTATCACAGGCATAATCGTGATTAATCATCTTCAGAAAACTAAAAGTCTTTTGTTGCACGTCTTGCTTTAAACATTCTCTCGTGCCATAATCTCCTTGCTTCTAATACATAAATACCAATTTTGAAGTTTACTCGCCCTATTATTTTATTGAAAATTATTTATGCATTATGTGTGATTCAATTAAAATAATTAGAATGTGTTTATGAGGTGTGCAGTTGCATAATCATGCAAGTCGTCTATGCCATATTTGCACGTTATCAGCAGCCATCATCTCGCATGTTTATCCTCGCATATGATATAATATCCCCTCCGACACTTACGATTTTCCGTTTTCCGATGTAAAACTCCTTTTAGAGTGCAAATAAAAGGTAGTTCATTCCTTGTCCGGAATGAATGCATGTTGAGATGTGTTTCCGGTGACCGTCGAAACCGTGCATGACAAATCCCGAGTGACACTTTGCCTCAGAAAGCTCTAAGCTCACCTCTTCTGCATAAGCGGAGACATATTTTATGTCGCAAACTTCATGCATTACTTATGGTCGTTTTACCCGAGGCGGGACGATGTGCCTTTAAATTATTTTAATATTGCATGATTTCGCTCGGTTCAAATCTGGTAACGCGTTGCCGTTTGTTTCGGTGGTGAATTCTGCTTTTGTGCGGATTTTCAGCACAGAAATGGCAATTACTTAATTTCCAAAGCTTTAAATAACCCCAAAGTACAAATCTAATTTCATTAAATATTTAAGAGCCGAAAGGTAACTACATGGATACGTGTTTTATCTCGTTTTATTGACGCTTGTGACATATACGACCGATATTTTTGACGATGTAGCCAAATTTTATTTCGCATCAATTTTACTACCTACTGATATAATTTAATTCAAAATCGACCTCTTGGGCCGACTAAAGTCACATATGATTTACTAGCTTACATATTACTTCAATATCTAATAACTACATTATGCAACAAATTTAGACCAAAAATATAGAGCATTAAAAAATAAAACTCAAGTAAACTATAAAAGAAAAAAAACTGGTAAATCAATAATTATTTTATAATTTTTACATTTTTTTTGTCTGTTGTTTATTATTCAGTTTTTTATTATACTGAGTAATTCAAAAAAGTTGAGCCTTCACTTGTGTAGTGATTTTGAACGTTTTTAACGTTTTAAAACGTTTTTTAAATATTATTGTTTAAAAATAACACATGCATTCTAATATTCTAATAATCGTCTAAAGTCCGAGTTCTTGTAATTTAAAAAATTAGATTTTTAACAAATAATTTATTTAAAATTACTATTTACACAAACAACACAACAATAATCGTTGCTAAACTCGTGAACTCAACTTGACTTCGACGGACACATCATTGCTCTCTGACTTGCTTATACAGGGTGAGTCTGCTAAAAGTGTTTCTTAACTTTTCTCAAAAACTAGTTATCACATCAACTTTAAAGTTTGGCATTAAAAACTTTGTTTTTTGCACTACACAGGTGATTTTTTTCAGAATTTTTCTAATATTCCTTCTAATTAATAATAATTAATTTGTTCAAAAAAATCTAAATATTTCTAATTTTTAACATTATTTTAAAAGAAAAGATGTTAAAGTATTATTTTGTGCAAAAAATATTTTTAAAAAAATGTAGATAACTCGAAAAAATATAAAATTTCAAACTTAAATACGCCATTTTTTTCTAAGAGGGTGGGTGGGATCTTGGTAATACCAAAACACTACTTTTCAAAACAGCCAATTGCAAGCTACTATTCAAATGTCCCGGGCAAAAGTGGACGGTTTTATTACTATACCTGTTCGACGATCGGACCCTAGAGGGGTAGGTATTGTCGAGTTACAGCAGATGGCAAGTTAAGCTTGGCAGTGCTGCACCAAAACGCGTCTTAGGAATCAAATAAATGTTATTATTTTTTGGGGTTATCTACTTTTTTTTTTAATATTTTTTGCACAAAATAATATTTTGAAATCTTTTCTTTTAGAATAATGTTAAAAATTGATAATATTTAGATTTTTTTGAACAAATTAATTAATATTAATTAGAAAGAATATTAGAAAAATTCTGAAAAAATTTACCTGTGTAGTGCAAAAAACGAAGTTTTTAATGCCAAACTTTGAAGTTGAGATAACCAGTTTTTGAGAAAAGTTAAGAAACACCTTTAGCAGACTCACCTGTATACAGTTAATAATAATTTGTCGAACAATCTTTATCCATTTAGAACCATGCGTAAACGTTCTTCATATCAAACAACGACTGCGACTAATATTTTCCAGAATCACGCTCTATAAGGTGAGTTATGACGCGATGTCATATTCCTAGAAATAGTCGAATAATCAAATGGTATATTCTACTATAATAGATTGTTACAAAACGTCATGTATCTAAAACAATATTTTATTATCACGTATTCATACTAACAACAACTTTTTGATGTCCTGTTGCTTGTCAAATTTGTCAAGAAAAGGTTATTAGTCTAACAAGTGTTTTTCTAAGTTTAACTTAAATTATAAAACGTAAAATTAAAATATTTACTTAACAAAAAGTTAGTTTTAAAGAAGTATCTTTGAAAAGTCGTGTTTACCTGAAAATTTTATTTTTAAAAACAATTTGATGATTTTGACCGCCATGAGAGTAATGATATAGATCTCTTGAATCACTCTGTATTTTTATATATTTTTTCTTTTGGTAAATTTTAAAAGAGGGTGTCTTGGTCTTGTTAAAACTTTGTCCATTATTGCGTCTCTTGAAGCGCAAACTTTTAAAGACAGTTCCAAAACGACGAAGTGAATTTGAGTGGAGTAATGACGACAATTACACCTCACGTGACCTATAATTATCACTCAACGGTCTCAGTGTTATAGCCCCCTTGAGGCTCACTCGCCGGGTTCGGTAACGAGAGCCCACAAGGCAAACACGCGAACTACCGTGCAGAATCCTGTTTTCTCTCTTATTTTTCAAGTACTCATCCAATTGCATCTGACAAAAGTCGTTTTTATTAAAATCGCGTAAATTTCTTGGTGAGTTTGCGGTGCTACCTGCAACTTATTTAATGTTAATTGATCAATAAATACTAACGTTAAATTTTATTACCGGAACTAAAGAACAGTTTGTCAAGTTATCGTCTGCTTGTCGATACTATAGTTTATTCAAGGCAAACATTACGACCTGTAAATGCTGCTTGCAATTCCGACATAATGATCATTTTAATGTCCCTTCGAAGTCGTGGGATTTCTAAATAAATTATTTTTATGTGTTGCGATGTTAACTACTTTCGCAATAAAGCGTCCTCAATTGAGAATTATTTACCAAAGTCAAGTATACCACATTCCAATCACCATAACATAATGGAAGGTAACAAGGGGATAATCGAATTCTTAAACCGTTCTTCGCTTTCATTTTTTATTGAAACGCTACGGAATCAATAACGTGGAGATAGAAACGACTTACATAAGTAATTGATGAAAATTTAGCTTTAGTAAGATTTATACAAAAGGTTTATACATTTTTTAACTTGCAATCAATTGAAAACAAAATCGATTTGTAAAACTTATCTTTTAAAACTAGTCTAACTTGAAAGTATTTTCGCATCAACCGCTTAATTTATGATTTTAATAGTACCGACAATCAAAAATACATTTGTTTGAATATATACGGGGTTATTCACGTAAGATGACGAGCTTGGCTAGATAAAAATGCAACTTAAAATACAGTTTACAAAGAATTCATCCAAGTATGTACGAGGGTGTATCAAATATAAACGGGAATATTTTTTTTTTTAAATTAACAGTTTATTTACAAATATTTACAGTTGAAGATTATTTTTATGCATAATCTCCCTCGCATGAAATGCATTTTTGCCACCTGATTGGGAGTTTTTTTTTATCTTGTTTTCGAAGAATTTCTTCGGGCACGCTCTAAGAGCACAGAGGCTTCCACCGCAGCGTCGTCTCCGAAATGCTGGCCTCTTTCAGCGGCCCATACAAATGAAAATCACAAGGCGATAAGTCAGGACTGTAAGGGAGTTGCTCCATCGTTTCCCAGCCCATTTGCTCTAATTTTTGCTACGTTGCGTTGGCTGCATGCGGTCGGGCATTCTCGTGGAAGAGAATAACGTTTTTGACCAATTTTCCTTCCTTTTCCCACTATTTTTTTGCGCGCTATTATAGCTCAATTAAAGTCCATCTGCAATAAATCTCAGCGTTGTTCTTATGTCTTTGTCCAAGAGCTTCCGAACTGCCTCGATGTTTTCGTCCATGATACTTGTGCTTGGGCGACGATCATGGCTGAGATTCTCTAATTTTTCCCGTCTTTTAGGGAATTCTTTGTAACAAGCAAAAACACGAGTTCTGGACAGGGTACTGACTCTGTAATCTATGCAATATTTCCGTCGGATTGAGGCCATTTTTAGCCAAAAACTTGATGATAATCCGCTGCTCCACAGATACATGTACTTCTTTCTCGCTGATTGTCTAATTTTACACTAAAGAGCCGAACTGAGACTCTGGCGATTCTATCCTTTTCCTAACATCCTGGGCTACCTGAAAACTCACTCCTTACAATTCAATGCTCCTTATGGAACTTTTTAGTAAAGGATTCCCGGTTATATTTGATACACCCTCGTATGTACGTATTAAAAGTAGTTGTCAGTGTCATTACATTTTTTCATTCATAATTATATAACGTAATGTTTTCCAACAATGAAAAAACGGACATAATACTAATTTTTGGTGAATATCAATAAAATGATGTTGCTGTATCAAATTTGTATGAAGAACGTTAACCCGAACGCCGAGCTTCGACTGACAAAATTTTTAGAAGACTGCTGAAAAGCACGCTAAAAAATAATTGGACTTTTGCCTTAAAAATGAAGTCGCACTTATTGAAGTTGCAACCGAAAATCCACATATCGGTCAAAAAGAAATATCAAAACAGTTAGGAATTAGTCAATACTTGGTTTGTACGATTTTGAGAGAGAATAAGATTCATCCGTACCATATACAACTTGTCCAAGAGTTGAAACCGACAGATTACTCCAGAAAGCTCCAGTTTTGCAATTTTGTTAGAGAGAAAATGAATTTAGCAGCTATGTATGTTTTATGTGGATTATGATCATGATACTAAGACTAACAAGATATGATCACTTGCCGTACGAATTTTAGACTAGTTTGCGCATGACGTCATCGCGTGACAAAAATGTACTGCGGTATTAGAAAAAACATGCATTTAATAGTATTATTAGAAAATTACTCGGAAAATTACTAAAACTTTTGTTGATTCTAATGTTTCAGATGAATATTATTTAATAATACTTAATAAAAAGACATTTTAGAACCTTATTAGGTTTATTTTTACAGTTCAAAATAGGGCGGCTTATTTAAAAATATTTTTTTTTATTAATGGTTAATTTGTAGGGTGGAATTGTGGGTAGAGTGGTACAAACCACAAAAAATAGATTTTTTTAAGCATAGGCTTTTCCTGCGAGCGGAAATCTAGGATGAAATAATTTTTTGGAGTAAAAGGTTGCAGTCTGAAATCCCTAAAATTAATTTCGAAAGTAAAATCAGTTTTAAAATTAAATTAACACGTATATTAATTAAATCTAAATTGATATAATAAGATAATAAAATATGTGATTAAATATAAAAATATTAAAAGCTAATAAACAAATTAAAATTCACTTGCATGTGAATTTTAAATAATCATAAGTTTATTAAAGCGCCATATAACACTTTTTAAATTTAAAGCGGTTACATAGAAAAAACTGTAAGTTTAGAAGTTGCCAAATAAACGATTAATTAATTCTGCATTTAATCTGACAAATATTGAATAATGAAATCAAAAAAAAATAATTATACTAAAACATTTCTACCTTAAATTGATTACTTAACTATTTTAACAATTAAAAAAATATATACTTAAGTAAAAGGGAGGATAATGCATTTTAAGTGTGTGGCGATCACATAACTTCAATACACAAATTTAAAAATCAAAAACTCACTATAATATCTTTTGACTTTTTCCCAGCAACAAGTAACACAACTCGTTCTTTAACTTAATTATTAATAAATTAGAACACTTAGGTCAAAATATTAATAAATTAGAATATAAATTGGTTCGAAACTGCTGGCAATGGATAACCTCTTCTTCTAGTAAACGGTAAGACCTGGGCCCACCAGCATACAAAGATATTGCAGAAGTAATATTTTGAATAGACCACTGAATTTGTTTCTGAGTTTTTAGTTACGAAGCTGTCCAACAGTAAATATCTTATTAATTTGTTTTTTCTCTTCATTTTCTTTTTCCAAAAATTTTTTTAAACGTAAGTTTTCCGCTTGGAGTTTCTTCATTTTCTTACACATTTCCGATTCTTCTTGTGAGCTAACAAAGTATAAGTACTCAATAAAAAAATATCCCAAATACAATTAATGAAATAAATACTTACATGGAATGTATGTTTATAACAAATTCTCTCTTTTTTATTCCTTCCTCACAATCTTTCTGAACAGATGTTTGCACTTTTGGTGATTTTTGTAAATTAAGTAAAGGCACGCGTCTCGTTTTAACTTTCACTTATTTTTGGACACAGGCAATAGTTTTTCTTTAACACAAAAATCATCATGAGAAAAATGTTTTAAACATATTCCAGCATTATTTACATTAAAACCATGCTTTTGAGAGCATTTCTTGCTCCCATAAATTACAAAGTTTGGTATTGGTCAAAAAACTAAAGTATCGACAATCGGACGAACAGTTCTTGCTTTTCTTATTATTATTGCTGGTACAACTCATCACTGCACAATAAACCATCGTTCACAAAATCAAACAAACAATATTCAATTACAAAAACCAGTAAATCACTCAAAACAGAGTGAATTTAGACGCTAATAGCCACACTAATAACGCTATGTTTGTCACCAGATTTCAGATTTGTCACACAATGACGTCAGAGTCGAAAGAGAGAGAGGGAAAAAACCTGCACGTGATCATATCTTGTTTAGTCTTAGTATCATGGATTATAATAATGCAAATATGATAAATCGTATTTTGAGTTGCATTTTTACCTGGTCAAACTCGTCATCTATAAAACAAATCAAAGTTATAAGAGCCCGAGATGACTAATATATTTTTCAAGTCAAACCCTAGAAATTTTAAACTTTACATTTTAGACAAACATTAACTCTCCAGTGGTTTCGTGAGTCCGCATTAATAATTTTTTTACTTAGTTTTTTATATAAGCATACATAATACCTACTCCTAAATCAATTTTGTAAACTTAAAAAGTCATTAAACAAAAATATTTTTGTATTATTTATTGTATTGTGGTTTAAGTACAATTTTATATACATAAAAGTTTATTTTTGTATTATACACTAACTTCATTGCCAACTCAATCAGTATTTGCTAATCACAGTGTATAAACTTTTTTTTTAATAAAAACTTGTCTGTAAGCATTGCTTACAATTCTAAAACAATCTCCATTTAATTCTGTTTTTTTGCTTAAGTCCAACGCAGCCTTTTTTTAGCAATTCTGTGACTTTTTTTTTTGAAATCATAAAAATGTAAAAATTTTAAAAATCGTTGGCATAGATAGATTATCTAAGTAAAAACTGATAAAATTTTCTAGACCCTTTCTCTCATTTATTTTATTTCGTTTTGGTAACTGTTTGTGTCGCCTGAATATTTTCCTGTCGTCACAATAAATTTCCAATTTAGTCGAAAGCTATCAGAGCCAAAACACAAAAATACACTTAGTTTAATAAACCCCACATATGCAAATTTAGCTCATTACCAAAACCTTTAATTAATAAATCGCATTGTAACAAATTATGCCGCGATATATCATGTCGTCAGGATGACACCACTGGGAGAGAGAAGGGTTAGGCGACAGGGCAGGACTCAATTCCGATGAGACTTGCATCGAACATTTGCTTTACATCACAGCGTTTCTCTTACTTTCACAATCCACAATATGTCACAAGAGGGAGAAAGACAAACACTTGTTTATTTTTTTGCAAACGATTGGGAGACAAATCACACGCACATATGCAGTTATATAAGACCAGCCCATACACTTTTTAAAATATTGGATATAATAGAGGTGAATTTAATCAGTACAACGTGTATGGATGTGTGATAAGGCTGTCATTTTAAAAGAACGATAGCACCTACGGGATAGAGCGCTTTTCCCAATAGAAATATACTAAATTTATTCACATATTTGCATCATAATGGTATTTTCTGCTGTATTGGATTACGACATAATAACAGAATTGCTTTGTGACATTAACTCAAACCTAAACGAATCAGGAAAAAACTCGATCAATTTTATTGAATGATCGACGCATTTATTTAAAAAAAAATTCACACTCACCGGAAAAATATACTTACCTGTATCTAATCTACTAAACTCAGCACATAAAAATAAAACATAGTTTTTAAAATTTATATGATTACTTAATATAAAATTTTGGATCTTTATCTTTAGATTTTTTCTTGTTAGTTGCTGTTAAAGCAGACATTACTTTTTGCGTAGAACAAGTAAGCCGGGTCGATCTAGTCAGTTTATTAGCAGTTGAATATTCCATTTTTATTTTATTAATATTTACCTCATTAACAACTGAATTCATTAGACCTAACTTAACATTCATCAATAATTTTTTAATTTCTTGAAAGTATAGAAATAATATAGAAGTTTAAGTCTGGTTTGTGGTCAGATATAAACATAGAAATTGATGAGGACAAGAAGTTTAAGCAAAAGCCTCATAGTGAATGACAACGCAAACAATACAATAAATTTGAGATATACTGCAATATTATATCTAAAACAAAATTTAAAACAATGATTTTCGAAAAACGAAATTACCATGTCAATAAAAACCGTTCAAATTTTTTTTAGATCTACTCTTGCTGTGCAATTTGATTTGACAGATTTTTATTGTCTTTGATAGTACCAACGCTCTATTTGATTGAACTTTTAAACGCGTCATTCGTTTGTTGTTTTTTTCGGCAAAAACTCATAAAAGAGCAATGGTGTTTACTGTAGAGCATAAAACATTTATCATTGAATCATATTCTCGAAATAGGGTTAACATTGAGAGAGAATGGAACTTTAACACTGGTGCTTGTTTGGAAGAATTTCGCCAAAAATTTTCTAACTTTATTCTTGTGGTTTCTGATTTTTACAATGTTGTTCGAAACATTGTACAATTATTTCGTAAAACTGGAAGTGTACATAAAAAAGGAGCTCCACGACCAACACTGTGTACAAATGAAGTTGTAGATTGTAGAGGAGGTCAAACAGCAGTTGGAAAACAATCTATCGACTTCATTAAGACATCTCTGTCAAGAAGTTGGCTTGTCTTTAGATACCTGCCATAAGATTGTAAAAAAGAAACTCCAGTTGATCCCGTATAAAATGCAAGCATATCATGAACTTTTGCCACCAGATTTTAACAGACGTGTTACATACTGCAGATGGTTTCAAGAACATCTCAATGATGACAACTTGCTTGACTTAACATTCTTCTCATTTGCGGGTCACGCCAATATCTTCGTGTAAACTAACTAATCAACATACGTTTAAAATTTCATAGCAAGAGTTGATCTAAATAAATAATGAACGGTCTGTATATACTTGTTAAAACAAAATGTGTGAATAATTACATGGCTCCACAAATTAGATTAAAAGGGTTGTTATTGTTTTAACAATAATTTATCTTTTTACCCTTAGACTTAAAACCAGGGTACATTTTGTACTTACAGACCAATTTTCTTAAACAAAGTTTATTCTAGCCTGATCTTATAACCGAGTAATTCAGTAGCTGTTTATTATTAAATCTTTAAAACTAATCTAGATTGAGTAATCTAGATCACTTCGCCTGAGTAGTGAAAAATCACAAAACTTCTAAATACATTTTATAAAAACGTATAGTTACATAAGAAGCGAAAACATTAACTGGTCAGACTGTCAGTTAGTGAGAGCCAAATAAGCCAATAAAGAGTAAGCGATATTCTCAGACACGATGTGGGTGATTTAAATCGTAGGCGTTATTAGTGTGTTATTTATTTCTCAATTATTGTTGAAAAATTTTAAACGTAAGTTTTCAAATTTTGTGGTTTTACTCGTACGCAAGAGCTACATTGCTTTTCAAAATGTTAGTAATTTTAGTCGCATTTTAAATTCGATAGTTTGTCGTAATTTCTAAACGCCATTTTGTTTTATTTGTTATTTTTGTATGCTATTTACTTTTACGTATTTTTACGTCTCATTTTTAATTTCTATACTCTACTTATTTTTATATTATATGGTCCTTCTATCATATAGCCAAAAACTTTTTACTTTTGCAGCATTTTGTCACAAGTGCTTTTTTACATTGTTGCAATTTGATAAAAACCAAGAAACAGATAATAAAAGCAGTGTCAAAAAATGCCGTTTGTACACATATAATTTTTGTTATTTATTTAACAGCATATCATTACTCTCTTATTGGTAAATAAATTTTTGTTTCTATCATTTTTTTATTTGTTTTTTTCCAAACGTTAAAAAAGTGATTTTACCCTAAAAGTACGTTCGACAACATGACACAACTTTTAAAATGAGATATCATGAGAAATAATTTTAGATCAGCAATTCATTTTTTGCTAAGTCCTAAAATTAGTTATAATTATAGTTAATTTAGTGTTATAGTTAATTTCAATTGTTAGTCTAACAAATAACAAATCTTCAACTTCTTGTAGCTGCAAATTTGTTAGATTTGTTAGATCTTTTAATCATTTTCTTTCAACTGAAATTTCTTCAACTATCTTAAGCATGACAAGAACGAGACAAAATAACCAAATAACAGACAATGTCAAATTTTAATATATTAGTAACTTTTTTTTAAATAAATTTTGTTGTAGTGATTACCGTTTGGAATCATGCAAAAGGTTACTACTCGCCTACCTGCGTCAATAACTATAATTTTAAATAAAATTCAAATTAATTTTTTTTTGTGTTTTTTTAAAATTTCGATAATTTGCAAAGCTATATTTTAAAAACTATAAAAAGTGTAATGACCATTTTAGTACTAAAATGTCACAAATATTGTTAACTATTAAATTGATTATAACCATTTTTGAAAAAGAAACAAACACTACGTCAGTGTTAAATAAGAAAATACCTTAAAAAACTAAAAATAAAACTTTTTTTGAGAATATTAGACACTTCCAGTCTCTTACCAAAGTAGAAAACTTTTCTTCCTTATTAGGTCTTAACCATATAAAACATTTTAAAAAATCAGAACTACCACATTTGATGCGAGATAAAATGTATCCGCGGTGATAATAAGCCAAAACGATCTCTGGAAAAAATGCTAGGTATTAAGAAAGTAAGTATGTATTGTCATTTTGACGTTAAAAAAATAACAAATATAATTTATTTTAACAAAAACTGTGTACACTTATAATTTACAGTCAACTTAGTTTTAAACTTTATAAAATTTTACGTGTTTCAACACTTTCAAAATAGATTTTAATGTAATTGATTTTTTTAATACAAAACCATTGACCGTTTTGCTTCAAACTGTTTGCAACAACTCCTTCTTACTTTTGATAACATCGCTCGAAGCTTTAGGTCGCGATAATTGTTCAATTTATAACTTCATGTTACGACGGTTTTTTGCTGTCTCTTTTGGCGTTTTTTAACTGAAAGTCACCTATCTTGTATTTAGAAATATCTATAAAACGCTATTACTTTTCAATATTTCTAGACTCGATTAAAATTGATTGAAAGCTACAACGTAGTCATCTTAGAGGTCTCTAAAATGCTTTCAATATTTAATAAAGTTTTGAAAGTAGTTCCAACAACATTTGCCAATTGTTGTTTGAAATATCCAACAACAATGTTTAAATTGCAACACTTCCTTCAAAATCAAACCAATTTTAATTGACAACATCGACATAACGCTGACATTAAATGACCATTTAAACTAAAAAATTAATAAATCACAGAAACTAAATCAGATTGGTTATTACACTTTCTTCGTTCGTCATTTTTGAACCGATTGTAACGCCTTCATTGGTAATTATCTTTGCGGATAGATCATATTTCAGTTAGTATTAAAATTAGTAAATATCAGTTATGTTTTGACAAATATTTTTGCTAATTAGGTTTAAAGCCAGTATGTGCTGTTATTATCGTCTCATAGATTGGATTTGTTGGTTTTGGTATACAGTAAGCTTTCTTCTGTTGTGTTAGCTTTCTTCTGTGTTTTAGATTGGTCACTTTCTTTAGCTTTATGGCAGGTGCATTTCGTTACATTTACTGTTTTTCTTTTTGTTGTTACCTTTTTTTGATCTGTGTCCTAAGCCTCCACAGTTGAAATATCTAGTTTCCTTTTCTTTTTTATTAAATCTTGTTCTAAACAGAGTTTAAATGTAATTAATTAATTTGAGTTTCTTAAATTTTGCTTTCACAGTATCTTTTTTTATCTATTTAACTTATGTTATTTTGTGTATGTCTTCTTCTTTCATTTTTTTTTGGCTTTATTTATTCTGGTCATATTTCTTTATATTCTTCTTGTCTTAAGTCGACATTCATCTTCTTCAAATAATATTTTTAAAATTTTTCAATAAAATCGTTTGCTTTTAGGTCATACTCTAAGCGATAGCTATTTGCACTATACATTACTATACTAATCTGAGAAATTGATCACCTTCACTACTATGGTAACAAAATTTTGTCCGTTTTCAGTTATTAGGGTGGTTATACTTCAATTATGCAATCGACGGTTTACCAAATAACTTAGTATTAATTTCCGACGTATTTTACTTTTTTATGACATGCTGGGAGTTCTTTAATAATAAATAGTAGTTTATTTTGTAGTTATTTAGTTGTAAGTCTTAATTTTATGCATGTCCTGGGACATCCTGTTAGGGTAATATGCAAATGATGTAAAAATGTGTCATCTGTCTTAGGTTTGCGTGTTAGCAATGGAGAAAAACGAGTAAAATTTAATGAAATTGGAACAAAATCAGATAAAGTATGTTGAAAACATTACGAGGCATATTGTTCATTTATAACTTGTGTCAAAACAAGCTTTCATAACATAATTAAGAGAATGGTCTACATTTTTAGCCCCTTTACAATTTGAAACTAATATTAACTGCTCAAATAGCCCCAAGGATATTAGGGGTACGTTGCGGTAAATCGTCATGGATCCTGTCAATCGTCGGTGTAAGCCGGGATTATCCGTAGCCAATCACGGGACTATTGTTTGTGGTGTGAACTGTAAGCTGTGTTAGTCCGTGAAATTGTTGCAAAACAGCCAGGAGGCATTTTTCACGCCGAGCTGTTTTCGATCATTTGAATAAATTTTTATTACAGAAATAAATAAATGTGTCAAGAAAGAGGATAATATCGATGATTGAAAGACATCAAGGCACACCGGTCTTGATGAGATGCGCAGGATTCGTCGTTTTATGAATTTTGTTTCATATTTTATAACCCTGTCCTTAGAGACGTCATCTCTTATACGCGTGTTTTTCAAATTACCATTTCAACTAGCGATTTCCTCTACTCCACAAAATGTAATATTGCACTTTTACGACTAAGGGCATAATTTCAACTTACGTCAATTACATTGAAAGGGAAATGCGAGTTTTGAGTGCTAGCTGGAGAGCAAAATTAAAATGCGAAGCTTTATTATATTTGACCAGCGAAAATAGCAAGCATAAAATGCAGAAAGGTAGAATAATGTAAACATAATAACTTAAAAAAAAAATTAAAAATAAGTTACCAATTAAAAAAATCTAAAATTAATAACAAGTGTCTATTTAAATGTTTATTAAAGTCAGGTTAAGACACGTAATTAGACACAGATAAGTAAAAAAAATACAATTAATAATCATCTAGCACAATTAAAAATAATTCTAAAAAATGTTTTTTCTGCTTTGCGTCTGTAACAAATACCGATTTGGGTTTCGTATTAGCCAATTCACCACCAAAATTGCGTACGTAAAGTACTAGTGCAATTTACTTTTTAGGTTGGTAACATGCTTTCGCTGGAATGAAACGTCATTCGTGACGTTTCAGCGTTTATGTCAGCGTTGAAATTATAATAATTTTATTTGAACAGATTTTTTTGCACTTGATGACCAGTATTCCTGACCAAGATGTTTTTGTGTGTGTATCGCAATTAACCTATAAAACATTCGAAGATGGAGTAGGCAAGTGGCTTTTACAATGAGGTAACTCCAACTTTTTTTTTGAGGTTAGAACAGCTTTCAAACGAAACAGCTTTCAGCCACTATTTTGACGATTTACAACCCCCATAACGTTTGATAATTAACAAGTTATTTGCTAGGTAAGTATATAGCACTGCTTTGTCTGAAATAACGATAAGAGTAATCGCTAAGAATCGCAATTAATTTGGTAATTTAAGAATAATGTTGCTATTTTCTTGGGAGATTTTCCTTACTGTATTTATGCCAATTCAATCACTAATCGATACGATAGGTAACATTTGTGAGTTACTTACACAGAATTTTGGACAAATTTAAAAACACTTCAAAAAACATTTGACACTTTCATAACATTTATTACCAATATGACTCTGCGACTAGACAAAAAAATCTAGGATATATAAGCTCGCTCAATTAATTGGAAAAAGATTAATATTTGCCAATGAATGTAGTAGTGAAATTGCCTTCCTTCTAGAAAAACGCGGCTTCCAAATGTATAAAATTATAATTCATTATTATTTATTTTTCTGTTTATAACTGCTTATAAGATTAGATCGAAATGTAATGAATCAAAATGAGCAAGCTGCGCTTATTATAAACACATCATTACAGTTACGCTGGCACAGTCTGCTCTGATTCAGTTACATTGCGATCTCAGGTTATAAATTGCACTGATAAATCCGAGAGTCGGATATGTAAACATCTTGAGACCGACTTAGAATTATTGTATCTAAATTGTCAGTAGTTTATTCATTTCTGTTTTTTTTTGTAAATAAAATACCGCAAAGTAGCAATCTTCAGTTCAGAGCGATGAGAGTGTTTTTCTATGTAATTTTGATTGTCTTGCACCAAATAGGTACTTTTATAAATGCTGTAACTTGTAATTTAGAAAATGGCTTAATTGTTTGTATCCACACATTTTCTCTGTAACTTCAGTTTGCTAATTTTACTAAAATTTTGTTAATTATCGTACTTTGTATTATCAATCTTTTATTATTTTTGTCATTACTTTACTTTGAATTAAATCTTATAATAACTCCAATATCGAGTTTCAATGACTGCTCACTTTCCCAGTTTTTGCTGTCCTTCAATTCTAACAATCTCAGAGGGTTTATCCTGAGAAACAAATAATTTTTATTCAATGTAACAGTGGATTTTCAAAAAATGCTCGCGCCTAAATGTTGAGTCTTAAAATTAAAGAAACAGCTTGTGCCTTTTTAACCTGAGAATTAAAGTAAGTAGGAATTTATTTTCCGTCATTTTCAAAAGATAAAAACCCGCCAAAATTTAAAAATAGAAAAAAGTATATTTGAGATGTATATATGTAGAAAAAAAATTTAACGTGAAAGATGATAGTTGCAAGTAATTTCTATATTCTAAGAGCTGATTACTAAGATACTAACATTAAAATAATTTTTATACTTTCATTCTCTCTAAAATATGTTCTCCGAATTTGTCGACTAAAAAACAAAGTGTTTGAAAAGCCTTTTGCAATTATTTTGCTACGGTGCAGTATATGCTGTTTACAAAATATTATAATCAAAAACTAGACTATATCAAAATTATATTTTTAATATAATAATAATAATTAATAATAATAATAATAATAATAATAAAGGTCTTTATTGTGCAAATAAAAAAAAGATACATGAAGTACATCATAAACATAGCAAAATCTGCACAAAAGCCGAAGATCAGGTGGATGTGTGGTTGCAGAAGTAACCAGATACCCTCTGTTTTTCATCTTAAGCTTATATAAAGCAAAGCCAGTTTTGACAGTTTATGCCTAAATAAAACAATAGTGTTTCTCTCTTATTAGTACTATTGAAAAACTGCATAGTGATATTTTACTGATTAATGCACCCGAATGTCACGTGAGATTTGTCATCCAGTAATATTTGTCGAATTTCAAAAAACAAACCAATGGTTACCTGATTAGGCAATAAGTGTTGTCAGACGTACAGTATTGGTATCTTTGAGTGGGCTGACTTTTTAAGACCCTTCTATAAACCGAACAATAGCTCCATTGTACACTACTGACAAGGGATAATCACCGTAAAGATGGATCTTGATTTATGACAGTTTCCTCTGCCAGAAACAACAGAGGAAACTGTCATAAATCAAGATCCATCCTTACGGTGATTATCTCTTGTCTGTAGTGTACAATGGGGCTATTGTTCGGTTTATAGAAGGGTCTTAAAAAGTCGGCCCACTTAAAGTTACAAAAATACTGTAGCTACTGATGTGTTATCGCTGGTGTGTTATCGATTTTGTGTTATCAATTTACAGGTTGTCCTTTTGACGGCTTTTTTTTATTTTGTCGAAACCAAACTTGTACAAACGAACCAGACGACACGTTTTTAAAATATAACTCCTGTAGTTGCTTGACGGTTACATTCCAAATGGTTTTAACTACACTTTCTTTATATTCGGTTCCATCCTGTTTCCTCATGTTAAAAGCGTAATCTTTTAACATGTTGGATAGTTCTTCGATGGAGGTAGTTTCCTCCAGTTTGTAACTCCGAGCACTGCAAAACGCTTCAAACTGTCACCAAATATATTTCCGAAACCTCTTGGTATTCTGAGGAATGGCATCTTCAGTTTCGAGTTGAATTTCAATTGCCGAAACAGCACCAAACCGCGCACTCATTTTGTCAATTTTTTTCGTTGAAACGGAAATTGTTTACTCACATTACCAGGACAACGAAAACCAGCTAACTTTCTGAATAAACAATTCTATCATTTTCTGGTGCAATAGTCTTCAAAATACATCTCGGCCATTCCATGTCCTCAGATAATTTCGCTTAATATTAATCTTTCATGCGTGTTAAGAAGAAAACCGCACTCATGCTACGCACTTGTGCAGTTTTCATACCTAACACGCATTCAAGATTAACCTAAGGAAAATTATCGATAACATTGAATGCACTCGTGGTATTGCTAATGACAATTATTACTATGTTGCTAAGTAAAAGTATGGCTGTTTATTAAAAATTAAATAATTACTTGGTAAGCTCACTAAAAATCAATTATTTATTTATTACAAGTGTTTAGTTGATTTTTATAGTATCTAGTTTGATGAGTTTAGCAAGTTGAGTTATTTGCGGTAGAATCATAAATTCTTGAAAGATATTGACGCCTTATCAATAATCCACAAGTATTTCATATAAAAGTGGCATCTGAAAACTGTTCGGTCGTGAAGTGGTCCCGAGTGTTCTATGTTTAAAAGTTGGTATCAAAAATTGTCATATCTTTGTATATCCTGAAATATCTGTTTAGGAGTAGGGTCCCTGCAGAGACGTGAGCTGAGGGACATGTATCGGTTTAGTCTGATATAGGTTGGTTGCTCTGAATATGTCATGAAGCAAAATAACAGACCTGCTATATTTCGACTTATAGATTACAGAAACGTGATCCAGAGATAAGGCTAAAAAGAAAATCGTCAAAGTCGAGTGTCGTTTCAAATTCATGCGTTTCACCAAATGCGGTTTTAACATCGCAATATTATTATTACTTGTAGTGGTCTCTGATGGATAAAAACCTTGCAAAAATTGATATGGACTAATCTCAAGGGAGTCGCTACGGACATCCTTCCAGTTTACTATCAACCCGAGATATGCGATCGCACTTTTCAATAACTCTAAAAGGCGAAATTCTGTCTCTTAAACATATACTTGAATGATAAAATGAGAAGCAGTGGCGGCGAAACTTTCCAAACAAAAAATATTCAACCATTTTTGATTTTCATATCTAGGTACATTATCACAAAAAAGAGAAAAGCACAAAAGTTTTGCATTACTTTGCTTTGTGCTTATTTTGATTACAAAATAATAATTTTTTACGTAATAATTGGTGATTTTGAAAGTCTACCATCAGACGTTCAAAAAGCCGTTCTGTTGGCGAAAAATCGAGAATTAATAAACTTAATTACATCACTCAGTTATGTAATACTAATAAGTATAGGCACAGGTAGAATAAGTAAGTATAATAATTATTTAGAAGTAATAACGTACAAGAAAATTTTGGACATGGAAGAGAAATCGTTTTGATTCTGGAGTGGACGCGTTTGCGTCTTGTTTCATAAAGCTTGTAGGAAGAATAGCCGAGAACAAGTACTAACCAGCAAAGCGTAGATATTCATATATAAATATGTAAAGTTTCCATTTAGAAAATGGCGCGTCATAATAAATTCAAGAGCGGACAGTCAGTCTGTGGATGCATACAAGATACCCAAGTTCGACCTCGAACATCCCCTATTCGTGAATTGACCCCAGTTGAGAAGTCGAGCCTTCCGGACGTGACAAAATCTCCGCAGGGACCTTAAAATAGACGCTCCTTTCCAGCAATAATAATCGCAAATCGTTGAAATTACCACGAGTTGTTGCTCTTTTAAATCTTTCAGCAATTTTCTGCATTGTTAGTTTATTCGTGCAACACCATCGCTGGAAGAGAGCATATATTATAAAATCCAATCTAAACTTCAGGAATGACAAAGTGGCGACCTTATAAATATGTGGCCATATCTAGGCAGGATTATGCTGCTATATTTTAAGGGTGTCGTCTGAGAACGTTGCAGGAGCACTTCTTAAGAAATTCCAAACCAGACGCTCGAAGCTCGGCACGAAATTTACATTTTGTTTCATTAAAAATATAACATTTTTATACCGAACGCAATCTTGAACGTGAGACAAAAAAGCACTAAATCGCACAATATTTTAAAAATATACCTGCCGTTATCAAATAATGTATTTATACTACCAAAAAAAAAGAACAATTATAACACAAATTAACAAGCAAGCGTTTGTTAAAATAATTTTTCTTATTATTATAATTATTTTTATCTCATTACGTTATAAAATTTTTAATTTTATATCAATTTTAGCGTTATGTAATGATATATATTACATCACTAGTAATGGAACAAATTCCATTATAACACTAGTTACGTAAGGTGGCGACTTCACATTACCAAGTATAAAAAGTATTAGTATAAAAAAATTCTTTGTACGCAATACGTTATAAAAAACCTATCACTGTTTAACTCACATAATTTGTAAAACTCGTTTCTGTCTTTTTTACTCGTTTTGGCAAACATTATGTTTCTTAAACAAAAGCGGTTTTCTTATAACTAATTATGTAAATAACTAATTATGTCGTTTGTATTGATTATACTTATAGTAACCTTAAAAAACTTCAATCATTCCAGTAATAACTTTTTCAAATTTAGCCAGACTAATCAGTATTTTCAACTAATTTTAACAAAATTGATTACAAAGATCTGATTATTATACTCAAGATATTGTTGAAGCATTAATAGGTCTGCCTTAAAAAGTAAAAAAAAATAGCTTGTTAAGTTATTCTAGTGAGATAAATCTACCTAATTTTTAAAATCAATAAGGAAAATTTTGATAACAAGTAATTGTTTTTTATTTCTTATTAACAGTAACCGTAAATAAGAAAATGTTTAAATTTGATAAACGCATGTTTTCTTTCTTGAAGTGGAGTAATTTTTGTATAATAATGACAATAAAAAGCAATGTCGAACCCACAAGTTTAATAAAAATTCCAATATAACAGTAGTAAAGCGCTTTTAAAAGCTAAAGTCTCATCATCAGTGCCTGAATAAGAATGTAAAAAGCAAAGTTGTACAAAAAGTTAAAAACGTTGAGAAAACTTACTAATCATATGTAAAAAACGAACTAAAACATTAAACAATCAAAATGTATATTAAAAATAGAATAAAACGTTATTTTAGTTCAATAACAAACAAATTGTTGCTATTGGTAAATTGACAAAAGAAAGATAAATTTCAGTTACATAAAAAGTGTGCTACTACTTAAAAATATTTTTTAAATCAGATTTTCTAATTTTTCACATTAAAACGAATTGATAGTAACGTGACATGGCAACCAAACTTTTTGCAAGATTACTTCTGTATACTAAACGTATGTCCTTAAATGTTTAATATCGAACTATTTTCGTAATAGCAACAAAAACACTTTAATAAAACACCACTGTTTAAACGACAGTATTGACAATTTTTTCGTAATTGCTATCGTCTGGTACAATAACTTCATTATCGTTAATCAAACTATCAATAATGTCCTGATTGGTCAATTTTAAACCTGTGCTGTCTGTAAATAAACACGACCAAAAAGCTTTTCATAAAAAAGATACTCGTGTCCCCATACTCATGAATGTTCGTCGTCATACAAAATTTTAAATTTCTAAGAATTTGGCATAAACTTAGAGCACGTAATTATTAAATACTCAAGGTTAAGTACATAAAAAAACGGTTGTGACAGTAAAAAATATTTCTAATTAATTTGATTTAATGTCAAATACTAAAATAAAGTTATAGCTTTATTACCTACATTTTTTTGTGACAAATTCTATAACTGTTAAAAGATAGTACTATCTTAGAATAAAAAAATTTGAGAACGTTAAAACAAATTCAAAAATGTTCAAACAAGGCAATTTCAAAACTACATAATATTGTCCATGTACAGAGAATGTTTCAACTAACAAATAAAATTTATAATTCTTTTATTTTATTATTTATAAAATTGCAAAAACAAGTTACTTGTCATATTAAAAAAGCTCAATTGTGACGTAATTGGATCACTCGCAGCGGCCAATATGGTAGCGCCATGACGTCATCATATTTTTTTTGTCTATAATTTTTATATGTCTATATGTATAATAATTATTATTTTAGAGCTTGAAAAAGTTCAAAAATAAAATAAGTCAGCGAAACCATGATGGACAGAAATAACAATAATTAAGTTGTGTTTTTTGTCCTCTCTCCTCTCATTTCAAGTTAAACAAAGCTAAAATAACATCAACAGGATGATTTATATTAACACATACAATTATTTATTTTATTGATATTTTTCAATAATTTGTCCCAAGTTGAAAATTTAGGCGTTGCTAAGCAACAAACCATAAAACTGTAAATTTCTATTTTTATAAATGAAACCTTTTAGTACGGTGCACAGAGCGCATAAAACCCTTTAAAAAGTGATTCTGTGGGGGTTTCAAGACTAAAGGTTAATTTTTTCAGAAACGATAGCTTATGCCTTAAATATATTATATACAAAGTTGTCCAAAAATTGCAAAAGGGCACTATTCAAAATTTTCTATATATTTATACAACGTATGTTCTTCAAAACATAGGCTTTATTCTACTAAAAGTTTAATTTAATCTGTGCAGCTGTTTTGCCACAAAAAAATAAAATATATTTAAAAATGCATTGGGTCTTATGAGCGTTTGCAACTTCAAAGCTAAATATCTCCGTTCAAAATCCCGAAGAATTTACTTGATTTTACAGCTTTTCGCCACTTCTCAACGATTATCTCAAAAACTAAGCCTTAATTTAAAAAATATGTTTTTTAAGAAGATTTTGTTCCCTCATTTATGATTAGATGGTACCACATTAAAAAAAATTTCTTATATCGTTTTTTCAAAAATAATATAATAAATAAACTCTGCACAAAAATAAAAATGTTTTCTTAAAAATAATATAATAAATAAATTCTGTACAAATTATTTAAATGTAATACCGCATCTATCCTCTCAAGTTGTCGATCCCCCACTCTCACTCTCTCGCTCTCCTAGCTCCAAAATCAGAGTTTACGTAGCTAGTAATTTATACTAGTTTATTACTTTGGTTCATAAATTGTTAAACTGTTTCACTAAAAATGTATAAATACTCAAGTAAATTTGTTATAAAATCAGAAAATAATTGATAAATATACAAATAAGAAAAATGAGAGTGAGGAATCGACAACTTGAGAGGATAGATGCGGCATCATATTTAAATAATTTGTGCAGAGTTTATTTATTATAAAAAAATCTAAATTTGGTATCATTCTAATCATAAATGATGGGACAAAAACTTCTTAAGAAGCATATTTTTTAAATTAAGGCTTAGTTTTTAAAATAATCGTTAAGAAATGGCGAAAAGCCGTAAAATCAATTACATTTTTCGGGATCTTGAACATAGATATTCAGCTTTGAAGTTGCGCACGCGCAAAAAAGCCAATGCATTTTCAAATATATTTTATTTTTTTCTGGCAAGACGGCTACAGAGATTAAGAAGAATTACACTGTATAAATATTTAGAAAATTTTGAATAGTGCAGTGCCCTTTTGTACAGGATAATTTTTGAACAATGGTATAATATATTCAAGACATAAACCATCATTTCTGAAAAATCAACCCTTAGTTTTAAAACCCCCACAGGGTGACACATTTTAGGGCATTTGACACTACTATTTAGACTTTCTTCATTTTTTAATTTTAAAGATTTAGCAAAAAGCTTTGTAGAAAAAATATTATTTATCTTTAAGTGGTCGAAAATGACGCCTTTATGTATCTCTATAGAATCGGTTGAAGTTACGTTTTTTTTAGTCGGAGTTGAAATTATGCATAGACGGCTCGCCTAAGCTAAATTGTGAAGAGTCTTACGTGTTGAAATCTCGGTTTATTTATTAATATATACGTAACATAATAATAAAATATATTACATTCATTCGATTTACTAGATATAATTATCCTTTTGAAAAATTTAATATTTTATTTTATGATCTAACACGAGGCGCCTAGGTGTATAAATGCAATGAATGACATTTGTTAGTTGTCAAATGTCAAAATTAAAAAATAACAAAATAGCTGATACTTTAAATTGATAAAGGGGTTAATAAATTTATTAATATTAATATAAATTAATATTAATATTCTTCCGGCGACCACTGACCGAGACAAGTGGGTACCATGCCAAACAAATTTTGACATTACTTATAAGCTTTGATAAAGAATCCAATAAAGATTCGAAACGTCGGCGTTATAAAATAGTTTATCTGCCTTGTCCACTTCCCCGTAATAATAATTTTTTAACTATATAAATAATAGACGTAAAACACCAAAATAATTAATATTAATTAATATAATTAACAATTTAATTAATCATTGATATTATTGATAAAAATAAAATAAGTTTCTTAAAATTTTAATTGTTTTTAAATTTTTTGTTATAATTATTATTAGATATTAGCGAATACCTAACTATGGCCGATGAAATTCAGACAATGCAGTGCACGCTTCTAAAATTGACACTGATTGCAGTAAAATCTTTACAGGGTCTAATACCACAAAAATCTCGAAAAGTTTATGATTTTATCTATAAAAGTTTTTTGAAATGGGCCGACCACCATAAAGCCACATACTACTCTGAAAACGTATTGCTAACGTATTTGGACAATTTGTCAAACAATCAAAATATAAAGAGTTCAACACAATGAATGAGCCATTATTTAATGTTCAAAGCAGAATTACATATTAACAACAATGTTCAACTTCAAAACTGTACCAAACTAGTTGCTTTTTTAAAGAGAAAAAATGCTGGATATAAACCGAAAAAAGCACGAATTCTAACAAAAGAACAAGTAGATCACTTTTTACATAATGGTCCTAATAGACAACATTTGGCGACAAAAGGAAAAATTTTAGTTTTTTACTGAAAGAATTATACTAAATTGTTAGCGTAGGTTATATTAATACTAGGCGTGTCTAAGACCTGTCGGTGTGATAATGATAAAATCACCAATTTGTCAATGACAAATGTAGAAGATTTGGGTTTTGCTATATTAGTAAAAATTAAAGATGCTAAAAATTACAAACCACGTTTATTCAGCATCTTGAGAGAATTTTATTTAGACATTTGTAGAATGTCTATGTTTCTACAAAAAAATATAGATATAAATAAATTCATGCTTAAATACCAAAACGGAAAATGTGCAAAAATGGTTATTGGAAAACATAAAATAGGTTAGGCACCACAAGAAATAACTTCCTTCTTAAATCTGCCTAGTTCTAGTGAATATAATATAGTCATTGACACCGGCGTACATCACTTTGTTGGTGTACAATAGAGATGACATTTCGGCCTTTAAAAAACATCCACAGCTGTCGCAAAAAGTTATATAAAAAAATCCATGGAGAATAAAAAACAAGCATGTATAACAATCTTAGCACCTATAAATAATATTAATAATAACCAATCTAGTACATCCGATAACTTAGACAACGTAAATTTTAGTAATATTATTGAAGAAAATCACAGTACTATGCATTTTGCGACTCCAAATATTAATAACATTGCAACCATAACATGGCACTTTTGACAATTTAAATTGATTGAAACGGCAATTTATTGGTCTGATTGTTATAAAGTACCTCAAAAAAACTAAGAACCTATTGAATATATCAATAAAGCAAACCGTTAACGATGTTTATCAGTTGGTAAAGAAAATATGTCTGTTTATTGGTATTTTCTGTATTTATTACAAATTTCCAAAAACTATAATAACATAACATCAACAAACGTTTTCTATCTCTATTTATAAAATTTCCACAATCTAAATTTTCATCCAATGTTGTCAGTTGTATTTTGGGATAAATTGCGGTGTTGGTGGTTTTTTAATGTTTCGACAAATAATAATTACTCTCACTGCGTTCGACCAACAAACATACAGACTCACCACAAAAAGTTACTTTTTTTCTCCTAATAAAACAATCTACTATAATAATAGTTATTTTTGTATTAAAAGCGAAATCAAGAGAATTATAGCACGAGGGAATGTTTAAAGCCCGACGTAAGAGGGCCTTTAATTTCCCGATTACGTCCGTGGTATATACAACGTTTTATTTTATTTTAAATTGTTTTAATTTTTCAAATCAAAAAAATAATATTAAAAATTCTGATTTTTTTTAAACTGTGAAAAAAATCCAGGTTAACTAGTTGACTAGTTTGTCGTTGCCAGGATACAGTATTTTGTTATTTTCTGTTTAGCAATTTTTCAAACTGGAATCTGGTAAAAATTCTGTGTGAAAACGTATATTCTAGAAAACTGTTACAACAAGTAAGAGCCCAAAATTCAAGAAAAACTTGTGTCACGCTCCGTGCATTTGCAATGTTTAACAGCTTTTGAAATAAATGATGATTTTTTATGATAATTGTTATTTAATGTAAAAATTGACGTTTACAAAATTGAGAACGTTTATTTGACAGATAGACAAATGTACATACATTTATTTATTTGTAATTGTTGCGTAGCAACTTTAAAAATTTAGCTATAAAAATAAAAATTACACCCTGATCTGCGGGCTTATAAAGTAGATTATGATTCCAAAATAAAATAAAGTTACTAAAACTTTGGTAGTTAGGTACACTGCATGATGGTACACTGTCAGCTGCTGACATCCGCAAGTCGCTATAATATGTCATTTGCACCAACCTAAATCCGCTTTATTAAAACACATTTTTACGGTATTTCTGGTAATTCTAACGCTTTTAACAAACTAATTTTAAGTCGAGATATTACTGTTAATATCGCAAATCTTAATACTTTTCCGTAGCAACAACCAATCACAACTCCGAATTTTATGTACTTCTTATGGAAAGAAAGATAATTCCGGTATTATCTCAACTCGAAGTTAGCTCAATATTAGAATATTAAAAAAAATTTAATTTCTCGTTGGATTTACATTGTTAGTAGGTATAAACAAGTTTAAGCAAGGTTCACTGTTTAAGAAAGTACTATGTTGAAATTGGTCATTATAATTGACTTGACGAAAAGCTATTACTCGTATAAACGTTCTGTAAGTACACCTAATTAACAAAAAGTTAAATATTTTTTTAATAAATTGTAATTTTTATTTATTAATGATTCTTTTAATATTAAAGCAATATGTAATTATAATAGGAGAATAAATACTAGGAACGTTTTAAGAGTCATAGGGTGGAGTCACCAGCACCGGCGCTAAACCACCGCGAGCCCATTCCGAAAAGGGTCGGAGGCGTTAAACAAATATTCACAGACTTCCGATGAGGGGTCCCCGCGCAACGCAATAAGGGTCGCGCCCCGCACTATATAATTAACCTTTTTATTACACAACCCTTCTGGAAGAAGAAATAATAATCCGGCTTGTGTGTAATTGCTTATACGAGGGAAACGTTTACTAATTTAATGAAACGCATTAGAGACTTTACTGTTTTATTCTAATTTCTGGAACTGGTTGGTATAAGTGTTATTTTACACTTGACGATTATGATTACATTGCATTAACTTGCGTGAATGCTAACGGACCAACACTGTTTTTTATTAAGGTGTTAAATATCAAATTAAAGCCAACAGGAAGGGTTTTTATAAAGAATAACTTTTAATAGTCGGACATTAGCGTTATAAGCATCTTGATTATTGTTATTACTGCATTTTTAGCCAAAAACTAATATATTCAAACATTTTTAACATACTTAAAATATTGTTAATACATTATTTATTATCTCTACAAACAGAAAAAAAAAATGAATACAAAAAGTTATTTTAATTTTGTTACTGCAAGTTTGATAAATTTAGTGTGTTTTTTATTTTTATTTTTAGGTAAACTATTCTAGATCCATAAAATATTAAGTGTTGAAAAAATGGTTATTGAATTAGTATCAGTTTTTCTGTAGAAAGTTTGCATGCCGCATCACTTTAATTGCCATTATAAAATTAAAATCGTCAAGTGTTTGCGAACCTTCCATCATGGGAGATGGTAAAGTAATCACGTAATGAGGAGAATCAATCGTAACCTGACACCAATCAGTTAATAATCCCGATAATGCGTAAACACGAGCTCGACGCCCCCCAGTGGCCGTATCGGGTTTATTAGGTTAGGCCACCTTGTTGAGTTACCTGCACGCGCTAATGAATTGAACAATCTATTAATGGCCAACGATAGGCAATATTTCCGGTTATTCAATTTAACTAAATCTATTTCGGGAAATTAAAAATGATTGACCACTTGCTAAATTAAACGAAAGAAATATAGGATTTTTCAAGATGAGAGGGTATCGGAGACGGGGGCAGTTGATATTTATGAACAGTCACTGAGGTATGTAATAATCTGAGGCGGGATTTAATTTGGCGGACTGATTTCACACTGGCTCTGCAGAACTGTAGTTAATCACTCTCCCGGTTGCTAACGCTTTAACACCGCCTCTGTAGACTTTACCAAACCAGTGCGGTGCAAAAAAGTGCCCCCGAAATTCACAAACCTTTACACATTTTTATAACAAATTTAATATAATATAACAACATTTACTATAAATAAAAGAATATGAGAAATCAGAACAAAAATGACTGATTGAAAAGTAATACTAATTTTGGTGGATGCGCCGGGATTGTAAAATTAGAAATTAATTTTTTTTCAGTTGATTTAAATATTTAAATAATTAAGTAATAATACATAAATAATATATTAAATAATCAAGTATAACGTTAAATGTGTAAATTCTCCGCCAATGGTTAAAGCCCTATATCTACTCCGGTGGGAGTTCGCATACCTCCCAGGGATAACTAGCTTCATAAACAGCTCCTGATAAATGGGAATTCTAGCATGTACATTCTCTGCAAATTGCATCCCGCTATTGCATAAATTGAACCCGATAAACCATCCAAACGGCTGCCATCCTCAACTAAATCAGCTTTAGCTTCTCACTAATTATTATTGTAAAGTCATTTCGATCCATTGAGTAGAGAAATTCGCGCTGTAATTTCGGTGATACAATAACCATATTGCACATTTTTATAGTTAAATTTAAACAATACTAAGCTGTTGTCAACAAATATTGAAGAAGTTGCTTTACAATCTAATAAATCGCTGCATTTGCTGACTGAAATTATAGGTCTTAACTACTTGATTAATTCACATTTCACGGTAAATAAGTGCATAGTAAAAAATGCTTACTTTCAAATAATAACAAAAAATATTAAAAAGCTAGAGACAACTATCAGGTTAGTAAAATTAAAGATTTTGTTCTTTAGTTAGATCTTTTTTTAGCATTTGTTATTTCTGTAGCAAATCTACTGCCTTGTTTTCTAGATCATTTCGTTTAGTTCGACGTATGATGCTAAGCGGTTGTATATTAATTTATCATAATAATAAATATTTGCTCCTCTAGGTGCTCTATTGCTCTATTTTTTTTATCTTACAAATACCTTGTTGTTTTTTGTTACATTTAGACGTGATAATGCACAAATTTCTGTTTTTAACATAACCTTTAAAAATTTTTCTTTTTTATTGTTGTCCGAATCGTTTAGGTTATAACAGATATTACAAGTATTATATATTTTTTGTAGAGTTATATTTCTGTAGTACTTAAAATTAATTTCTATAAATAATCTATCCTATTGTTTAACCTTTTTCATTACTTCTAGTAATTCTGTTGCTGCTACTTATATCTTTTGCTGCTTATTACTTCAGTTTTTTAACTAAATTAAAGACAATTTAAAAGACTATAAAAATTGAGTATCACTTTTTATTTTTTTTTTAAGTATCGTTATGTTAACCTAGTAAACACCAAAGAGTTAACAATCAAACAACTAAAAAAACGCATGAAATGAGACAATAATTTTCGAAAATGTTTCTTAATGTCAAAAATTAAATAGATGCATTTGAAAATAAAAAGTGAATATAGTTCATTTTTTAAAAAAAACAACAAATGCAAAACTAATGTCGTAAATTAATTTTTAAATTTTTGAATTTAACTAGTGAGATTTGAATTATACAGTTAATTTACTTTTCAAAAACCACTAACATTGCAATTTACACCTAAAATACATCTGGCAAACATGGCACAATTTTTCAAATAACGTACAAAAAAATTAATTATAAATTTGACAGGCACTTGAAGCTGCAATTTATCTTTTTATTAAATCTTTACAGCCTGTTACAGCGAACTACAGTTGTTGATCAAATAAATCTCTAACTATTTGTAATATTTTTATTTTACTTGAAAACCAATTTTTTCCAAATCTTTTGAGCATAACAAGAAAGTGACAAAGAACCAAAAATTTTGACAATGTCAAATTTTAGTAAATTTAATTTTGAGAAACTTAATTCAATAGGTAGTGCTTTTTTGAAAAGTAAACAATCTTTAAAAAAAATTCATTTTAAATGCTCACACTGTATATTTTTTTGACGGCACGGCGTTAAAATATTTAGTAATTTTGCTGCTCCAATTTTAGCATATTTAGCGTTTTTATGTTTTCTGCATATATCTTTCATTCTTTCAATTTCGGTGCGTTTTTTCAATCTTTATCCATTATTTGTTTTAGCTGATTTTCTTAAATTTTATTTTATTAGTCAAGCCTGTGAGTGTATCGACAAGCAGCCTTAAGGTAAAAGAACAAGACCAAAAAAGCTAGCTATGTAATTATATTCACGAATTCTTTTTTAATATTCCTATAAGCCTTACGATATCGCAATAAAATTTTGTCCGTATGTTTATTTTAATAGAGCAGATATTTGAGGCAAATTTTATTAAGTTTGCTTAACTAAAACATAAGTTTTTACTAATTCTTTTTAAGAATTTTTTCAAATTTTTTACCCATGTTATCCGAAAATCATAATTTTATCATTTTGCTCAAACAGCAAATTTATATAGGATTAATTTACGTGTTTGTTAACTTGTTGATTTTTTTTCATTTAATAAATTAGTTAATATTATTCGATCCTGAGAAAGCCGTAAGGAGCGGCAAGACGTCGATCCAGTAATACAAACAATTTATAAAGTTAGAAAAATTTGTGCTGTGTCTAATAGTTATTTAACCAATAAGTTTGTTAATAAGTGCGATTAATAATTAAGACATTTTAAAGCATCGCTTCGCTCATGCATTAATAAAAGTTGAGATTATTAATCGTACATTAACAAAAGCGTTGATTACAATGTTTTTCTTTTGCTTATATCACAATAAACTGATAAAACATTTGTCCAAAATTTTCCAACTTGCCTGTCTCTACTAACGCATCTCTAGTGACACATCTTGATTGTTTTCTGTTGCCTGGCTACAAAACACCTAAACAAATTTTTCAGTTGTCATTCATATTTATAAGCAGGTATTTATAAAAATAATCTTACTATATAAATTATAGCAATTTCAAGTTTTTTTTTATAAAACATTTATCTTCAAACATACCGTTTTTACATTTTTTTTATAATTATGACTGTTTATAAATGTCAAAATTTTAGTTTGTATAGTTGGTATTAACAGGTTGTTAGTAATGGTGTTAAACCAACTCCTTTGAATGGCTTGGAGTGCATTAAGTAATAATCCTCATATGTCAACAAGCAACAGAAAAATATTTTTGCCACCGCCAACTTTAACACCAAATTTAAAAAAAAATAGCATATTAGACAAAATGTTAAAAAAAACTAATTATAAATTTATTATATGTATTAATTCCTCTTATTATACCAGTGTTTTCCTGTGAATTAAAATCGTAGATGATTAATAATAATTTGGTAGAAAAATCTGTCACTTTTGATTTTTTTGCTTTTAGTGTTATTAAAAAGCAAACCTGAAGCAGTGCAATGCGGAAAATTTTAAAGTTTCGAGATTGAGCGAAGTAAGATAAATAGTTCTCAAAGTGTGCATGTTTTTATAATGTTTCAATCAGTTTGATGGAAGCGCCCAAGTAGGGTATCAGGTTGAGATTTTTTCTTCGACCAATTTAGTGGTGAGATAAATGCGAAATGTTTTCGGTAAAAAATTCATACGTGTTAAAAATAAGAAAACAAAGTGTACATGTATATAAAGGCATTCAAAATGTATAAAGACTGGCAAAATGCAAATTGTAATTATACAAGTGCGCGGGGGTCGAGGATAAAATTTAACGTCAAGTCGTTAGAAGGCTAGTAAAGAATTAATCAAGCAACATTTTGCGAGTGAAATCATATACACGTTAGTATCTCTAAAATTCTAATTGTCCGCCGTAGCCAAGCTTGTTACCAATGAAAACACAAATTCGTATGCAGAATTGCGAAACGCAATTAGTCCGTTGAAGAAATCTACTCATTCGCTTTGTTTAATCGCACACGCCAGGATTTTCCCTCTCATTTTCCAGGACCCATATTAGCGAAACTTTGCATGTTTAATGAAAATTCGCCGCTAAGTAACATTACAGTTTTACACTCGACTGTCCGCTTATTTTTTAATGGTAATTGCTTCATTTTTACGTCATATTAGGGCGGCGAAGGTGATGGCAAATTTATGATGCGACTCGAGATATGAATCTTCTCGGAATCTCGAAACACCATTTTTGCCTCGATTAACATAAAACAGGAGGAAACTAGAAACAACTGATTGGTATCCGAGATATCAGACTTTTCCAATCACTATAATGAGATATTTAAATTGGGGGATTCGGTCTAATGGGATTAATTCAAGTATGGTGGCCACTCCCAAACCCTACTGACTAATTCATTTTTTATCAGCCAGTTTAAGTGAAGGACTAAATCATCCAGGGGACATTTTGACGGGGAATTAAATATATGAAGTGTTAAAATGCTATGGAAATATAATGAACTAAAAATTAGTTTTTAAATATTTTTCTTAGATTTTTAAAAACTTAATATGGGTCCATTTTTATATATATCTTAGTACTGCAAGAAAACCGCTTATTTTTTATAAAAATGAATAAAAACTCAATCGACATTAGGTATTAGGTTATTACATCAAATTACTCTAAATGACTTTACTACATAATTTTAAAGAAATAACAAGCTGCAAAAAAAGTGAATCACATTTTTTTTGATATTAAATACTATTAGCTACTGTAAGTATAAAATAAGTAAAGCTAAGCAAATATACAGCAAAAATAAGGTATTATATAACTTTAATATGCCCACAGTATAGAAATAGTATTTCTTATCTATACTGTAATATGCCAAAAAAAAATGGCTATTATATGATAAGTAAGTGTATTTGCAGTTGTTGTGGCTCAGACTACTTGTTTTAAGCTGCCATCTAGCGATTTCGATAAAGATTAGTTTGTGGTCCTTCAAGAAGTTGTGGTTTGTCCTATCATAAAATAGCTCGCCGTGTTGATTTTACCGCCATGACAATAATGCGCGTGCCTCGGGTGTAAACAGAAGAAGGTAGAAAAATAAAAAACAAACCAACAGACCAACCGAGGCGTACCACAGAGCGTCAAAGCAGACGTTTAAAACAACTAACCTTTCAAAATCGTTTTGCTACTACGCGACAACCCAGTGGCCAATGGTTAAGAAAAAAGAACGAATTTGCGAATGTTTTTCTCACCGTCTACGGTGAGTACTTCCTTTCGCGGTGGAACACCGTCGTCAGCGTTTAGGCTAGTGCAGAGAACAGCAAGCTTGGAAGGCAGAATGGCATAGGTAATGTAATATTCAGCGACTAATCGCAATTTTGCCTAGGCATGCATGATGGTCATCGGCGAAAAAAATGCCGTCCTAAAGAGCGACGTAATATTGGATTTGCTGTTGAGAAGCATGTGCACAGAACTGTTAGAGTAATAGTTTGAAAGACTATTGTCCATAAAAACCGATTACTTCTTGTGTTATAATGATGTCGTGTTACGACACTTTACTGCCTTATATAGATGGCCGTCAACAGGTGAACTTTTCCAGCAAGACAACGCAGGTTCACATATTTCTTGTCAAACTATAAACTTTATCCAAAAAACTAGCGTTAATGTTTTGCCGTGGCCACCCCGTTTACTAGATTTAAATCCTATCAAGCATGTGGAAGATGTAATGAGAAAAAAACTGTCCGCTTTGAAACGTCCTCCACAAACTTTGCCACAGTTAATCCATGAAGTTCAAGTTGCTTGGAAGAAGGTGCTACAAAAAGACAACAACCATCTCATTTTATCGATGCCTAGACGTGTAGATCGTCAAACACATTATTGTTTTTTTCTTTCAAGTTAATGTTACTAAAATTTCCTGCAAATCTTACCGTTTTATTCTTGAGGTAAGTATACTACATCGTCAAAAATATCACGTTCAAAAAATATTTTTTTCTGGGTGTAACACTCTAATGTCACTAAATGTAATGTCAGAAGTATGGTGTTTATAGGTACACTTTGATGCAGAAGTTTTGTCATAGTGGCGGACACGGGTCTTGCGCTGGGCGAGTTGAAGAGCACAAGCCGACAACAGGGTCAGTTGTCGCTAGATACCCTGGTAGTTTAGTCGCCTTTTTTCGTTGAACGTTCCCATGTCAGAGCAACTAATGTAACATAAAACAACTAAATTTATAAATAGTTATTTATTATATAAGATGATAAAATTGAATTTTATAAAAAGTGCTAAAACACTCGAAAATATAATGAAAAATTGTAGTGTCGTGTATAACATAAAATGTTATTCAATTCTCACAATTATTTTTTATAGTAAAATAATGGTTATTTATAAATGTCAAAAAACACAATAATCAAATAGAATCTCATAAAACTTTAGAAACTAATACAACAATGGATGTTAGCATAGAAATCAAACTATTGTTTTTTTTAATTAGTTAGACGATAAAACATCGTTTTATCATCACATTTTGAGTAGGTAAAAGGGCAATTTTAATAGTATATACAAATATACAAACAAAAATATAATTAACATTAATTCTAAAAATTTTATAAAAAATAATTAAAGCCGGTATAAATAAGGTGAATTAAATATTAATAAAATAAATATAATTAAATAAAATAAACGTAATTGTTTATTTTGCCTAATGAAATCAAGAAATTGTCAAAAAATTTAAGTTAATTACACTAATTACCTAATTCGTCTTATGTAAGCTGCCCTTTTTCCTTTTTTAGTGCGATATAATAATATGAATAAAGATTCTTTAAATTTTTCTTCATAAAATAAATGAGTTTTTGATTAAAATTGGTATATTAAATTTTTTTATATTTTATCATTATTTAGATAATCTATTTAACGGTTGACAAGTTATCGCTTTAATCCAACTGTAAAACTATATCTGGTATTGAATGACACAAACGCTCCAAGTAAAGGAGATTTAAATCAGTCCTACCTGACATGAACCCAATAATAATATGAACTTATAGGGGGTAGTAGTTTTAATAATTAGAATTCATTGCTCCCTGCATTTAGAGAATAAGTAGGTGTATATAATTGAATTCAAAATAAAAACAGAATAATTTTTTTGAATTGTATCGTCAGGAGTTTTTTGTTTTATATGGAATAAAAGTATGTATAAAAGATAACACATATTTTTATAAAAATAAAATAAAACGTAATTTTTTTATAAAATTTATTTATAAGTTGTAAAAATTTAAAAAATTGAAATAATAATAGAAAACAAAAAAAATTAAAAACTAAAAAAAATATAGAAAAAATATATAAACAAACTACAAAAAAATAAAATAAAAAAGTGAAAAAATATAATAATAAAATTACAGATTTTTGATTAGTATCTGGTCATGTGACCATCTGTGTCTACCTTATATGCATATTAATAATAATCTGCACTTTAAAATCATTTTTTTTTCAACCGAAAAGTCACTTTCGACTTTCTCAGCATGAGCGGACTGCAAATTCGTAAAATGAAAAAACTGTCGCATAATTAAAGAATTCATAAAAATATTAAAAAAAGGTAGAGTAAATAACAAAAAGTCAAAAAAGAAAATTGCATTTAATAATTTTTCTAAATAAAAGACTAAAGTAACATAAGTTTATCTTTAAAACATTAGAAATAAAAACCAAAAATATAATTATGTAAATATTTTTACTGTATTTGCTACATTGCCTTAATTAAAAGTTTTTATGTTTCCTATTACTAATTCAGTTTTTTAAATTTTTACGATTTATAAATAAATTTCACAATAGAATAACGTTTATTTGGCATAAAACAAAAACATATTTTGAATTAAATTATATACACTTACTTTTTTTCAAAATTCAGGAAGCAATGAATTCTAACATTAAAACTACTACACCCTATAAATTCATATCATTGAGTTCATGTCAGGTAGAACAATCCTACCTGACAAGTCCCCTTTACATACTTGGAGCGGTTGGGTCATTCAATACCAGGTATAGTTTTACTGGATTGAAGCGATAACTTGTTAACCGGTAAAATGATTATCTAAATTCTGATAAAATATAATAAATTTAAATAAACCAATTTTAATCAAAAACTCATTTATTTTATGAAAAAAATTTTAAGAATCTTTATTCATATCATTGTATCTCAAACAAAAAGAAAAGAAGGGTAGCTTGCAGATGACGAATTACATAATTAGTGTAATTAAGTTAAATATTTTTGACATTTTATTAGACAAAATAAACAATTAGGTTTATTGTAATTAATATTTAATTCACCTTATTTATACTGGTTTTAATTATTTTTTAAAAAATTGTTAGAATTAATATTAATCAGTAGCGGCTGGTGATTTTTTAAAACTCTGTATTTTGAAAATGGAGCATGGGATCCAAATTCTGTTATAAAGGATTATTATTGAGACCAAACTGAGGGCAACTGCTAAAAAAAAATTCATCGAAATTTGCGAAATTTTCTTGGTTGTTTTGGTGATTGGAGGATATTTTTTACAGTTTAGGTAATTTTCAAATATAATTCCCAAATAAATTAACAAAAAAAATGTGGATACTTTACATTTAGTAAAATATTGGATATCACTTATCACATTAAATTTTTTTTTTAACATTTCTAACAGTCAAAATTTTATACAGGTGTCTTGATATTGTTAAGTTATTAAAGTTAATTTGGAAAATAATTATTTATTATTTTACTTTATTAATACTTCAGATAATCATTTTTTATAAATTTAGTTGTTTATTGTTACATTAGTTGTTCTGACATGAGAACGAAAAAAGGCGACTAAACTACCCTGGTATCTAGGGACAACTGACCCTGTTGTCGGCTTGTGCTCTTCAACTCGCCCAGCGCAAGACCCGTGTCCGCCACTATGACAAAACTTCTGCATCAAAGTGTACTTTCATACAGATATATGGAACTTCAATAGGCGAATATGCTAAAAAAAAACGTATGCTTAACTTACAACGTAGCAAAACTGTTTCTAAATAAACTTATCAATAACAAAACAAACATTTTTGCATTTGCTAATTATAAAAAAACACCTAATCCTTCATTTAAACAGGATTGAAAACAAATGTTACAAAGACAATATTGTTTTTCTGACATTGAAAGTATACAGAATGCCTCTAAAATGGTGAAGCAAATTACTGATCCTAATACAAAAAATTATTCAAACCTAAAATAGAAAGTTAACCTACAAAAAATATAATTTAAATCTGAAAAAAATTGATTACAACCTAAAGAATTATTAAAATTTTAAATAGTAATTCCAGTAAAAAAAAGATAATTGATGTCAAATAGAAATTAAAACTTTAAGCTTTAAGAAAAATATTAGTATATAACAATACTCTATTTAGTATTTTAATTTTAGTAATTTTAGTAATTTAAATAATCTAAAATTATTTTAAATATTGACTTTCAAATTAATCACATATGTATAACACCAATATGTTTTATTAGGAGAAGTGAAACTCAACTTATTTACGCCCTAAAAAAACTTCTTCAAAATTTGGCAAAATAAACAAGAGTTTTAGGTATTTCTATTTTCCAAAGTTTTAAATTTTTTGGAAACAATAATAAATAGAAACAAAAATAGTGACCGTATAAAACGGTCAATTATTAGCAATTGTCAATTGTACAATTATTAGCTATTTATGTAAGCTATATTAGCTCTACAACTATTAGTATTTATTTAAAATAATTTTGGTTTGTTTATTGTTTATAGAGGGTGTGAGAGTTGCCTTGTTGAAAGCGTTGGGGTGGCCCTATTCTGAAACGTGAAAAGTGTAAGTAAAGGCGTACAGGAGTCAAACGGACATGAAAAAATCGTCTGCAATCTTTCAGAATCTTTATATTACGGTTGTTCAGACTTAAACTTATGTTCTGTCAGTGTTTTCTATGCTATGTATTTGTAATGGAAACGCGTTCTGAATTATTTAAATATGTTGATTTTTGCTATAAACATTTTTCAGGGGACAAATAGCCGCCTTAAACAAACTACATTCGCAAGCATGACCTGAATTATTAATAACTCTGCTTCTAATATCTACTCTCGTGCCCTATTGTTAACGCTCGATTTTTAAAAAATTATACGGAAACTAGAAATAATCAATTCGATTCGAATCCAAGGGGTGCTAAATAAACTCGATAGCGCGGTGTAGAACCAGCAGGCGACAGTAAAAGTTAAGACGTTATACATATTGATAGATCAATTGGATTCGAAACGATTACTCGATAAAGACGGCCTCTAGGGGAAGCGGGACTCTATTGGGGTGATCCATAGCACGACAGGGCCCCTTCCTCAGCCATTTGTATTCCCTTTCCTATCCCGAAAATCTATTACACGGCCTACTGCAATTGCAACGCTGAGTTCATTGAAATATGGAGAAAGAAACGAACGGTGCATAAAATATGGGCAAAACGCATCATGCTTCTCTATTTTAGTTCCATTCGTTAAAAGAATTTTAAAAATGATAGTTTTGTAACAATTTTTTTTTTCATTAATTTAGAAATCAGTTAAAATCTAAAAAAAAAAGTAAACTGATTATTTAGCAATGTTACAACTTATCTCTTTTTTCTAACGTATCACAAAATGTAAAAATTTTTAATAACTTCATAATTTGCTTTTGTAATTATTTTTAAAGTCTTTTTTATTAATAATAATATTAAAGTTTATTTACTACAATAAAATTAACAAAAACAATAAATTTAAACATTTCGAAAAACAGTTAACACAATTTTAATATTGATAAAGTAGGTTGCAAAATCTATGAATATCATAAAATCATTAAAAACCTGGTAAATTAACTTTTGATAATATTTTTTGGGAAAAAATCTAAACTAATTTATAACAAAAATGTCAAATATTTAAAATTATAAAATTTGGCTGTATTGTTTTGAAGTACGATAAGACCTTTCGTCGTTTTGATGGTAGTATAAATGATACAAAACAAGAAAAAAAAATTAAAAACTCAAAACTAATAAACAATTTATTATAATGATAATAATACAATTAGTAGTAGTAGTCTTAAATAAATAAAATATAACACTTTCACAATATTCTTATAGGCTAATTTCAAGTTTAGATAACACCGGTAGTATGTTCGTCACATTAAAAAAATTGAGATTGTGATTAGTTGTTGTCATGGAAATGTATTAAAATTTGCAATACTACAGGTAGTATCTCAATTTGAAATTAGTCCATTAAACTCTTAAATCATAGATGTATGAGAAAAGAAAAGCTACAATTACTAGACCTATTACTATAGAATATGCAAAACCACATATAAAATTTCTATCTATGTTTATTCTGAGCTCTTAGGCTCGGATCTTTTGTTGTCCTCAAAACGTGTAAGCTCGAAACTTTAGTCGACATGTCTTTTTATGTTTTTTTCCCTAGTTTTTGTAAATTATAATTATTTTAAAAATAATATATACATAAATAATAAATATAAATTGGCCCGATGGAGGTTACCCCAATGTTATAAAGAAATTCTATCGCAGCGTCGCGATAAACTCATAGCGGCCCCTACATTGGGTGATATGAATAAAGAAAAGCAAAGGCTTTTACTAGCTGGTTATCCCTTTTTAGCAAATGCTAATTGCATAGGTTTGACCTTTTTTAATCAAGCAAAAGCATTTGCTAAATTTTTATGCATTTCACCCATTCACGCCGGTTTTTTACTCCGGCTAGCCCATGCCGAAGTAAAAATCGCCAAAACAAAAACATGAGAACATTTAACTTTTGACATTGCAAAAATATGGTACCTAGTACATAAAAAGCATAAAAAACCCGCTAAAATTGTAAAAGTTTCAAAAAAAATAATGAAAATAAAATCAAAATAATTAAAGAAATGGAAAGAAAATTAGAAACAGCTACTAATATAAAGTAAAAAAAAAAACAAAAAAAAACAACACAAAATAAGATTTTGACTATGAGTATTGTGCTGGTGAAAACAAAACAAAACGTAAAAAACAGTAATAATCAAACAACAAAAAAATAAATAAAATCAAGATTGGTAAAGTACCTAACAGATTATAGATTATAGAAAATTTTGTAACTAAAGAATAGAGTACTTACTACGTAAATCGGACATAAAAACATAAATAATACTTAGCGACTGGAACAAGACTATTATCAGCCCAATACATAAAAAATAAAAAAATACCATTACATAATATAAGGTAAGATCGAAATGTAACTGAATCAGAGCAGGTTGTGCCAGCGTAACTGTAATGCTATGTCTAATGTTAATACCTGCTTCCATGGCTTGCTCTGATTCAGTTACATTTCGATCTCACGTTATAAAAAAGTAATGCACATACTAACTCCAGCTACATATCTCGTCTTTTAGAATAAAGGAAAAACCGTTGGCCCCAGCTACAAGTGGTCGTTAGGTCATGCAACCTAAAAAGTTCCAGCTCTTGGGTGAAGCATTACCACCATAAACTAAAAAATAACACTGTTTAACATCAAACTGTGTTTTAGCCAACACAAAACTTTATATTCGAATAAAGACAAATCGTAAAAATCCGGTAAAATGTTTGTGGCAGCAATAGATCTAGTGAAAACTTTTGGCAGCATCAAAACGGAAAAAAATTGAAATATTCTGGAACCAAATAGAATAAATAAGAACTAATAAACATTATTCAAAGCATACCCGGAAAAGCAAAAAACGTAATGCAAGTATGTAGTAAAAAAGCAACACAAAGTTTATTAACGACTAAAAAACGCAGACAGGGTGGGATACTCTAAGCTCCTTATTATTGTAATAGATAAAATATCTAAGCTGGTAAATAAAAAAACAACAGAATCCCCATATATAGAGTAGAGTAGATGTGCCAAGTTTTACTTCTACCAACAAAATAGCACTTTTTGATTTCAACAAGATTTCTGAAAATAATTGTGAAAGTGCATTTTCACCAAATTTGAAATAATTTTAAAAAATAAGCAGTTTTTTGGCTTTTATTGGGTGAGTTATTATGTTTTTTTATCACCAATGTATTTTAGTATGTTATATTTGGACGGTAAGCGTAAGCGTAACCATTACTTACCGTTCTAAAACACTGTTTCTATTAATTATTGGTAATTTTTTATGCCTGTAAATCGTTTAAAAAAGCGCATTGTGTCTTACCTACTTTAGCTACCTGTCATTTTCGCATTTTTTAAATAATTTTATCAATAACTGTTAAATAAATAGTTATTTCTTTATTTTAGAGTTATTATTAAATAATTTATAATTTTTTTATTATTATTACAGAATAATAATTATATGTTAGCAGATCGTTTTGCTCACTCCTTTTGACAAACATTATGCTCCTTGAACAAAATCGATGTTTTCATAATTGATTACGTAAAAAACTACTTTCAAAAAAAATTGTATTAAGATGCACTGCGGCGTTGCCTATTCATGTTATTTTTAAACATTCATACTTTTAAAATACCGAGTCGTAAAGAAAATTTTAACAGTGTATTTGCGTTTTTTATGTATTAGAGTTTTATCACCCCAGAAGCAGTGTTTGTTCTTTTTAGATCATTCTGTAGATAGACATTTATTAAACAGTTTTATTTTTCTATTATATTAAAAAACAAAAATAAAATGATGAAATAAGTATAATTAATAAACAAATATAATATCATCAATAAATTATATCTTTTATTTGATTAAAATTACTATTTAAAAAAAACGTAAATTACTCTAATATCCCAAGATTGATTATTATTTTTTTTGACATCATTATAATAATTATTATTTTGTATTTTCTTCCAGTTAAATATAGTTGCGCCATCTATGAAATAAAGAGCTAAACTTTGATAAAATAACTTCACGTTAGCTTCATTTTGTTTGGCTCCCTCTTCTAGAGTTCTATCAAACTACCATATTTATTTTGTAGATTTCTAAACTATAAGAAATAAGCTTCAGCTAGCCACAATGAGAGAATCTGCAGCTCAAAAGCTTTATTCAAAATATAATAATATTCTAACCAAATAGATTTTTTTTTAAAATAATTAATAAAACCGCATTTCTAATTTTTAATTTTTTGAACTTTATTATTTTTCTCTATTGCTCATATTTATAATAAATGATAATTAGATGACATAAAATGTTGATAATTTATTCTATTTTTGATTTTTGAATTGTCAGAATAGAAGATAAATAAAAATAAATATAGACACATTAATGATTTGTTCAAAATTGCTCAGATAAAAAGATTATTTTAAACTTTTGTAGATTTAAAAATTGTTATAAAATATTTCAGAGTATTTGTTATCTAATGCTGATATTGTTAAAATGATAATTCAACCTTGATACTTGTATTTCTTTTCAAAGTAAGGGCAAACATTACACTTCACGGTTTCTAATTTATCTTTCGTCATCTTTTTCTTTTATTGTGTCTGGCTAACAATATTTCTCCATATTTTTGCAACTGAACTAATTTTGTTCACCAAATTTACTCCCAAAAAAAGTATTCAAATCATTAATCATTTCAGGCTTTTAACATTGCTATTAAAGTGACGCCAAGTCCTTTCCCTTCCAATAAATTTCACAGATCGTAAAACTCCTGTTTATTTGTTATAAGCTCGTATATCTTTTAAAACACGATAAACAAAAGTGCACTTATATGAAGACATCAACTTAATCTCTTGTATCAATCCCAAATCCTGACTCCTAGACCTCACATTTAATTATTATTGCCTCGTATAATTACGAGATTAGTAACATGTCAAAATCAACACTAATTTGACTCGAGCTCCAATCTCTGCATAAATAATTCCGACATAATTAACTAGCTATTTTCCAAAAATTGCATCTTGGATATATAAAAATATCGTTTTACGAGTATAATCCTTTGATGCCGGTAAAAAACAATTCGCATACCGTTAATACCATCGCAAACTTGAAAATGAAGTTTAGGATCGAAAGAAGCTGACCGGTACAATTACTTTACAAGTTTCATTTTCTTCAACAAACGACCTTGTATAAGATTATCTCCAATGGTGCATCTCTTCTTACTTCTTCTTGGTATGGTCAGTGTTTAACTGGATAGCTTGCGGCTAACCTCTTAGCTGTTATTCGCGTGCAAACTATGAAAGTAGATAGACTTTATGTTCTAATGTAGTACTAAAAATTCAGAAAACAAGTCAATAAACACCCGAGGGTGCGAGATGCGATTAAATTAACATTGAATACTAATCGTGATGGATTTAGAGATGCGCGATCTAAATTGGGAAAAATGTAAGTAAACTACTTAAATTTTATGCGGGATTTTGGCACCGAAAATCTAAATAAAAAAATTGTGTTTTTGTTTCTACTTGTGTTTATAGCAATCATAACAAGAAGATTTATCGATTTTCTATTAATTTATTTACATTCACTTTTCTAAACAAAAATGCATTTTATTTACGGGTGTGACCCGGAAAACTGATAAACTGATAACTGTAAATATCAAATAGTTTTATAAACAGAGACTTACTACACTGTGTAATAAAATGAACATTAAATGCGGATTACTCTAGAGAGATAAATACTAGTATCTAACGAGTGTTCCAAAACTTTCGAAGACAACCTATTATCTATTTTTTTTTAAATAAGCACTGTCACTATTAATTTTCACTCAATTTTTGAGTAAAACTGTCTTATTCCTTATTGCAAGTGTCCTGTTAATAAGTTTGTCGACTTTTCTGTACGTGTAGTGTAAAACACATAATGAGGAACAGGTCAAAATAGCCAAGATCTTTTCTTTAAAGTGACACTGACAGTAGATATGTATATAAAACAAATACACAATAGTTACTTTTGTTTTTTAACAAAAAAAAAGGTTGAGTAAATACATTAAATCTAAATCATTAAAATTGACGTTCAAAATATCAATACACAGAAAAATTATTTTAAAATTAGTGTTATTGTAAACCAGTTATTAACATTTCTTCTTTAAACAAATTCTTTACTTATTGCACAAAAGCTGTTTTGTTTTTTTCCTTTATATTATGTATGTTACGCGAAGTTAAATAAAAACATAAAAAAAATTGATCTTAGTACTTCCGTCCGTTTTTGTCAAGCTTTCATACCTCCAAATTATTCAGAAAAGAGTATTTTGTCGTGCCAAGAATATTTTCAAAAATCAAATGTCAATTGTTGTCAAATTTTAGCACACTTTTTTTAGACAACTCAAATTTATCTTTCTTTTGTCAATTTTTGACGAATTTTGATAATTTGTTTTTTTTTTTGAGTCAATAAAAAGTATTGATTTAAAAAGAACGTTGTATTCTATTTTTAATATATATTTTTATCGTTTAATGTTTTAATTCGTTATTGACAAAAGTTTGGTAAGTTTTTACATTTTTAGCTTTTTGTATAATTAATGTTGTTAAAATTTGCATCCATAATAACTTTTTATATTTGAAAAATCGCAGAAATCAGGACTAATAAATGAAATTTGTTAGTTTTCAGAGTTTTAATCTGTTTCACCATGTGGTCTCGTAATTGTTTAATATTAATTGTAATTTATTGTAATTGTTTATTATGTTTTATAAATTAATAAGTAGAGATCGGATTTATATATGTTTCCATTGGCGTTCGTTCTCGAGCAATGAGGAGATTAATTACCGTAAAAAAATTATATTTTATTATTATCAATCTTCTTTGACTAGTAATGATGTAGGTGAATATTTTTCATTTACGTAAAGACCTTTATAACTATCCAGTTAGTTAAAATTTATTTTTTTTTTACAATGTTTTATTATAACTGAATGAGACGCCGCACAGTGGTTCAAAACCTGGTATTTTGCGAAAAAATTAGCGTATGAGTAAATTTTTTTCTAAACTGCATTATCAAAGGTATATCCCTACGTTTTTCTATCCGCTGAATTAAATAGAATAGTCCACAAGTCAATTAGAAATGTATTTTTAAAGATATAGGCAATAATAGGCTATAATAAACTGTAAAGTAATCGGCAAATTAAGATCGGTACAAGAAACTTACTTTGACATAGTAATAGAGTATATTTTTACTTAATATAATAGTTAATAAGATTATTTAAGATAAACAAGACTATTTTTGTTAAATAAATTATTTAATGCATATACAGGGTTGTCATTGGAAAACAAAACAAGCTATTAGTATTATTATATTTATTGTCTTGAAAATTCCCGAAAATTTTATCACATAATAAAACAAGCTATATTTAGGATATTTCTAAATATTTTATTGAAAAACGGTAAACACATCGGTTCTGTTTATGGGAAAAACAAAAACCTAAGTTAATGTCAATACCGATATTTCACCACCTTAGCGAGGGCGCCTGCCACCTTTAAAATTTTAAATAGCAACTGGGGCAAGTAGCACATCGTTGGAAAGGTAATTACATCTTCTTCTCAACAGTGTTTTTGTTTTTAAAATCCGATCAATACATAACAAATAAATCGGAGCTGAGAATTAGGAGAAAATGTTTGGTAACAATTTTATTTTCATAAATAAATAATATAATATCATAATTTTTTATACATATTTTACATACAACAGAGACCCAAAAAAATAATAAAATTTACACTTCGTGATTAAATAATAAATCAAATGTTTAGCTTGATAAATAAATGAAACTTGATCCTTTAACTGTTATTGTAAAAGTACTAATTTACAATAATAAGTCATTAAGATTTGATAGAAAGTTTAAAAACATTGATCCAAAATTGGTCGTAACAAAAAAAAAAGGCATATTCCACACTTTGTAAGGGTTGTTTCAACCCTTCTATTATTTTATTATTTTAGATTTGGTATTAAGAAGCCATTAGTACTATATATTACAAAGTGGTGACTAGTAACAACATTTTAAATAATACACATTTCTTCACCTTTAAACTAACCTAACATTGTAATACTTATACTAATACTTATGTATTTTCTGCACAGTAAAAACTGGTCTGTTAATTTCACTTCTTTTTAACAAATATTTTCTTGTTAAATTTTATAGTTAATTCAAACATTTTCTAGTGACATTTACAAGTATAATGTTGTAGATTTAACAAAAATTTTTATTCATCAATAATAATAAATTATTATCTATAATAAATGTCATTATTCTTTAACTAACTAAAAACTTTTCTATTTTTGTAAAAAACCTAAACCTAAACTAACATTGTAATCAATATAGAAAATAGGTTAGCAAGTATTAGCAGCTGAATTTTGTTTTATTATTTAAAGAAACATCTCAGGTACTTGCAGAAACAAGTCCGAACACCGCGCTCGATCGCGCTCATAAGATATGCCAAAACAAAAATGTAAAAAAGTGAAAATTTTTAGCATTTTTATAAACTTTAATATTTAGTACAAACAATAAAATATCTTTTTCTTTTGTATTAAATACATTTTCCAGTATATCAAAAATTATTAACAAAAGGTAATATATTTATAAGTAAAGTTGATACTCCTGAAATTATACACAAAAGTTCGTACCAATTTTTAAGCTACATAAAATTTTTAGTAACGACATGTTGAACTTTATGTTCGAAAATTAAAATATCTAAGTGTGTTTTTGTTCTGTAATTTTTTAAAATGTATAAATTAATTATCCGAAAATACTAAGGTAATAGTAAATTGACATTTTGTCACTATAAAAAATTGGAGTTTTTTCCTGCTTTGAACCACTGTGCGCCGCTGAAAACGACTTATTCAACGGCTTATCGTACAAAAAAATAGTTCATACTAGTAGTGAAGCGAATCATTTTTTTTTGCTTAGAGCTTCACTCAGCCATTTTATGTTTTTAATTTTTCTTGTTCGTTTGTGATTTTATTTATACAAAAATTTTTATCTATACTACTTTCTACGTTTATACACTTTTACAATGTTTTTATTTATACATCCATTTTATTCATTCTGATGAAGAACGTTACAGGCAATAATGCTTTTCCTATTGTCTGTGAAGTCCTCCATTTTATATTTTTTGAGCACTGATGATGGACTTTGGTCCGAAACTAGTTTGCCTCTTTTAAATTAAATAAAAAACCTTTGTTTGTGGGTCAATTTTCTTCACTTCTTCGTTTTTCTCAATCGAGCTTATTGCTTTCGTATGGCGTTTCACCATGCTAATTGATTCTTAAATCGTGTGCCGCTTTGCTTTTGGAGCCTAAATAAATCCTATCTCTATAAATGAGGCTTCTATTTCGAATTACTAATTACAAACTAATATAACATTGTATAAAAACTTATAAAAAAAGCTTCAATAATAAAGACCGAAACGTCAGCAAGTATAAACTTTTTTCATTTATTAGTCCTAATTCCTGCGATTTTTGTATAATGGTTCTTTTTACATAGTTATTTAGGCACTGATGATGAAACTTTAGTTTTCGAAAGCGCTTTGCCACTGTTGCATTGGAATTTTGATTGAACTTATGGGTTTGACATTAATTTTTATTATCATTATTTATTTGAAAATCACCTCACTTTAAGAAAGAAAGTATGTTTTCATCAGATTTATAAATCAGTTTATTGACAGCTAGGAATACGTTTGTTCCCGTTCGGCTTCAATCTTGAAAATGGACATAGTAGAAAATTATTTTTCAACAATTACTACTTAACTCAACGTTAAAACTATTTGAACCTATATTTTATTATAATAATAAAATTATAATACTATTTTATTTTATAATTTTATTATTATAAAATATATAATTTAACCAATTTAAATGTTTTATTAAATTTTTCAAAATATACGTAATTTTTACTGAACTACAGAATTACTGAACTAAATGTTCAAATTGACGTTTTCCCGTTTTTTATTAGTGATAATACAACTAATTTTCGAACTCTATTAGCACATTATTTATCATTTTTTGGCTAATTAAGCGGTACTGATTTGTAATTCTTTCTCTTACATCATTAATGTTCTAAAATCCTAAAACGTAATTTGACAAAACCACACTAAACATTCAGATTTTGTGGATGTTGTAACAAGTATTGGTTTCTCTCATCCAGTGCAAGTTTTCTATCGACCCATAATATGGCAGTTGTGTCTTTTTTGAGCAAATCACATTTTAGGACCGTATTTTTTGACGTCTCATTGACTAGACAAGTTTATTTAGATGTCCTTTGCCACACGTTAGTACCAGCATTAGCAACACTTTTCCCAATAAAAAGAATCTAGACATACCAGTAGCTAATGTATGGTTTAAACAAGACGGTGCACCCCCACACTACGCTCGTGGTGTTAGAGATTATTTAAATGATGTTTTGACCGGTTTTCTAAAAAGGTACTTAAAATCAAAAATATTTGAAACATAATCAAGGATTTAATCTTCTATAACCTCATTAAAAATTTAAGAAAATATTGGTGTCAAAATTACCGGTAGTATTAAACAAGACAGACAGACAATTGTTCTGTCATTTTATCAAAAATTAAGCTGTACACCAAAAATTAGCCTAAACTAAATAATCAGCCTTCAAAGTTCACTGGCTCTCTTAAATCCATTCTTAAATTTTAAATTCATTCTTAAATTCAAAAAAGATAATGAAGCAAGCAGAGGTAACGGATTAAGATAATGCAACGTTTGAGCGTATTTTGGATTCGTTTGATTCAAAGTGTTAGATTAATGACGAATAATTTATTTCCACTACGTACACCAATACAATAACAACAAATAAACAACTCGATATTCAGACTACAATTGCCGTTGACTTTACTCAATCACGTCACTTTCGAGAATATCGCTCACGGTGCTCGCTTGTCTGGTTCTCACTAACTGACTAACTCCCGGCCCGTTTCGTGACTTTTTCAGACTCAATTCATTAAAATTAATGATTTCATAGAATTTTATCTCTCGCTGCGCTTCCGGTGCAAAATTTTTCTAGTATTTTTTAAAGCTATTTTCTCGAACTTTCCTTCTGTAATTGTTATTTTGAATTGCTCGTAACAATAGTTACTGGTGCTGAGATTACCTGTCTCCTATTGTTTTGTCATTTTGGATATTAACTACACAACCTCTTCAAATTAAAAATGCAGCTTGCTCAGGGTAAGTAAAATCTCAACATATTTGTTATACATCTGAGAGTCTTTTTGAACTATACAATTGTTCTACTATTTTAATTGTGGCTATTTTATGACACAATTAATTTGTGCACCTTTACTAGCTCTTAGATTATGCGTTCTATTAAAATAGCGAGAGGTAAAAAGGTCATAAACATTGATTCTATATGGTACTCCTAAGTTACTTAAATAGGAAACAACGTGGTATAGGTCTGATTGTGTTCTAAATTCGGTTTTTCCTTATAATCAATTGTCAATCTCAAAATTTCTTGAAAAACCATACTGTACTATCCTAAAATCTGCATTTACGGACCAACTTTATAATATTTTCCCTATGTCAGAGTTTAGGTTAAGCTCACTAATATTTTTTTACAGTTTGGCAATAACGGTCCAGTACTATTCAGTGGTGAACTAAATTTTGTTTTAAATCCAAATATTATTTTCAGTGCTTCAACTATTCACAAACATTTGTCAACATAAATACCATGACACTATAATTTAGTGTTAGTAACATAACATGACCAAATTACTATTTGTCATTAACAAATAGCAGCACCAACCTGACGGCACTTTGACAATTGATTATAAGAAAAAACCGAGTTTACGTCAATTAATTTTTTCTCGAGAACTCGACATTTCGCTCGATTTTTACTCCACTGGTTGTAAAAAATTAGTAAATCATAAATTGTATTTTTAAAAGAAAAATTTTCTGATTCCATTTTAGTTTTTATTATTTTTTTTGTCATTTCTAACTTTAGCTACAAACGAGTGTATTTGTATAATAGTACCCAGCAAATTTCTAAATATTGCATAATTTTTTTGCACAAATTAATGTGTGTACTTTTGATTAACAATTGAGTTACACAAAACAATCAACTTAATGTAAGCATAACTATCAGTAACATACTTTCTAAAAGTAGGCTAAACTAAAATAGTAATTTTCTTCTGTTTAGGTAAAACAAATATTACAGTAGATAAGAACTTACAATCTCTTACAAACTATCAAATAAATTTCTTGATAAATAAGTATTATTATGGGTAATGCATCAACTATTTTTACTGAAACTAATTTTATTTGAATTACAAAATTACATTGTAAATAAATTAAACATCTTTCACTTACCTTCTCTATATACAAGTCTATAGAGAAAAAAAACTTGAAAATCTCGTAACAATATTTTATGACTTATCAAAGATTGAATCTTTTATCGAACATCTTCAGAATTTTTCCTAGCTACTTGTTTCATTCGTTAGCATATACTTTGCAGGTGCAATAACGACCTCAATAAATTCCCAAGTAGAAATATTTTAATTAATTCTAATAAAATAACACGCCAACAAATTGTACGTCATTACAGGAAAAAAGGCTTTGCCAAAGCTGAGATCAGAATTTTAATGTGGCCGCATCCTGCGGCATAAAAACCTTACAAAATGCATTCCGTCGTGACACACTTGGACATAATTGGTAATTGCAATAAAATTACCATAATGGTCCACTTTACACTCGAAAAATTAAGCAAGCGGCCGCCCACCCAATCAATAAATAATTCATTTCGGCCCTGTATCCGCCAGGTAAACGACATCTATATCAAAACAATTAATCGTGATTTGTTTTGCAGGAGTGGTGAGGACAGTGGCGTGCGTGACATCTGGAGCCACGTGGGTGCACGAAACACGTGGGCTTTTTCCAGTTCTTCAGATCACGACCATCTTCCAGACATCTCCATATCAGGTAAGATCGCAAGCTACCGAATAACTAAACTTCGATTGTGTTGGAACAATAACGAGATATTTGCATGCAGGTCCGGTCTTAGGCACAAACAAGCAAAGCAATAAGCAATTTCTTAGTGTACAAAACTGAAAAGACATCGATCGGGCCCAATATCTCTATAAATTTAAAATAGCCTTACACTAAATTATTATTTTTATAAAAAATATTTATATAATATAGGAATAATAAAAAATAAAAATTTTCAGATATGTAAAAGAAACATAAGTTGTTTCTGTGAAATCTTGTTTATGTAGTGTTATTCTCTGACAGAAACAAACCTTTTTAGCTGGTACATTTTTGTAATAAAAACTTTTTAGAAAATGTTTTCTTTATATAATTTTATGTTAAGACTGAAAATACTTAACGGATATTCATTTTTCTACTTGTACTTCCATATTTTTTTCCTTGTGAATAGGAAGTTTCTATCAATGCCTTTAATTCTGATTTTTATAAAGGCTGCTTTTTGTCCATTCTGTTTATTCGATCGTATATCTTTTCCCCGGAAAATAAACCAATTATGTTGCTTTAATGAAAGTAGCAGAGGCTTTGACTGGTTATTTTCTTCGTTTTTGTTGAGAATTTTCTATGAATGCGGTTTAGGTAATTTAAATTGCTGTTGTTATATTTTTGTTGCCATGAGATTTCCAACTAATTTTTCCAAAAAATTTTGTAATTTTTATTTTAAGATCGACAAATTTATATTAAGGCATAAATCTGTTAATGCATTTCAAATTTCAAAAACCTGTAGAACTTAATTTAATTTTGACACAAAACCTGTAAAGCTAAAATTAAGCTGAAAGAAATATTAAATAAAGTAACTATTTTATTATTGGGGTTTTCAACACAACCTCAATAAATATTTTATATTATATTATTTACATTATTTTATGTTTATATTAAACTAAATAGACTAATTATATTGTCAGTAGGTCTACATTGTGTCTGTGAAATTTCAGTATATTAGGATTACGGGAACTGGCTTAAATGTAACTTGCGAGATTCTAAGCAGTCAGACTGACACAAAAGTAGGTTCAATAAAAGATTTACAAAATATGTAGACATTTGCAAAAATGCTAAATTACAACTGGTGCTGGGGCAAGAATAAACCTAAAGTTATAATAATAATTATTATAAGTAAATTTAAAAAAAGGATAAGTAGAAAAAAGAATAAAAATAGAACAAAATAGAACGTTTTTTTATTTTTCATAGCTTTCCATAGCTTTTTTTCGTAACTTTTTTATGTATTTTGAAATATTTTTTATATTCGTTTTAACACTTTTTTTACAGAAACGTTTTTTCTATTGAAATAATTTTTTATTTTTATTTTTGATTATTAAATAAAATATTTTTTTATTTAAAGAAAAATAGAAAAAAATTTCGTAAGTGCAATTTTTATTCGTTTCGTGCAATTATTTAGAGAGGGCAACTGAATCTATCGAAACGCGTGCACAAAGCGATGAGCAATTTGACTAGTTTAACATATTTAAGCAAATTTACGTGCTGTAATCGCCCCCAGTTGCAGCTTTAAAGATTTTTTAGCCTACCACTGCAGGTTTAGATGGTGTAATAGTCCTCAAGGCGCCCTCATTGTTGTATTATATAGCTCCAAAAGCTCTTAAATGTATGTATCGATCAAAAGCAAAATCTCTAATATTCCTTCCTACGGTTCTTTACCTCTAAGGTACAGACATACCAGATAATTTATCTCATCAACAAGCTACGCTATAACTAGACTTATAGGAAATGGAAATTCTAGATGAGGAATAGTAACTTTTTGGGCTTATTAAAATAATAAAAACTATAATATTGGCATGGTACTGAACGGCGAATAACTAGCCACGAATTATTTAGTTTTTAAAATTACTAAAATTTATTAACATTTAGACGTACATAATACATATATAGACGTTCATAAAAAGCGATACACTCTCCTTTGTGAGAAGAGAGGTTATTCTAGAAGAATACTGGCTGAAATTTTAAAAGATTTACTATTCTACAAGCTGTATATTGTTAATTACTGTTGACATATTGGTGCTGGATAATATCTTAGAAAGTCTTCTCTTTTATTTCAAGATGTATTATTATTATTATGTGTGAGTTGTCCAACAGGCGAACCCAATTAGAGGACAACAAATAGTAGAAAGTTTTTTTTAAAGAAAGAAAATGAGAAATAGAGAAAGGAGAAAAAAACTAGAAAGCCGAATACTGAAGAAATTGAGACCGTACTTTACTGAGGCTACAAACATTAATATCACAGACAGAACTAATTTTATTAAAATTGCTGCACATGACATAGACAGGGGACTTCAATGCAATGTTTGTCCGAGCTTTGCGACAATGAAAAGTTTTATCAAGTTTGTTAGTTTGACGAGGAACATGAAAATTAAGTAGGTGAAGAATATCTGGACAGTCAATCTGTCCATGAAGAAGACGATGAAGAAAAGTGACAGATGCTAAATCTCTTCTCGTACGGAAACTTAGTACGCCAGATTGTTGTAGTAAATCCTCATGACTAAAACCCCGTGTTGGGTAGACACCAGATATTTTAAAAGACAAGTATTTAAGAAATTTACGCTGTACACGTTCAATTGCATCAATGTACACTTTATATGTATAGAGGCGACCAGAAAAGATTACAATATTCTAACTTACTTCGAACAAACGCGAAGTATAAGGATTTCAATGCTAACGCACCATTAAACAAGTAAGAATTTCTTATAATAAATCCAAGGGATCTTAAAGCATTTGACGTTATACATTCAACATAGGATGAAAATGTTAGCTTGCTATGGAGAAGTACATCCAGATCTTGTATTTCAGACTGCCGTGTCAAACAGATGCTATTTATCTTGTAATTGAACACAATAGGTGCTTTTTTGCAAGAAAAACTGACTATCTGACATTTAGTAATATTTAGATCGAGATAGTTATTTTTGCACCACTGATATAGCTTGTCAGTATTCATCTGCAAACTCAAACAATCATCAACGGAATATATTTTTAGGTCATCTGCGAAACAAAAGTTTATTGCAGTCAAGTACATTACAAAGATCATTAACAAACAAAAGGAAGAGTAAGGGACCCAAGTTGAATCCCTGTGGCACACCAAAACTAGCAGAAAAAAATAGTCAAAGTTATATCTAACAAATTGAGTTCTAGAAGACAGATAAGAAGAGAAAAACTGAATTAAGTTTGCACAAAAGGGAAAGGAAGATAGTTTAGTAAGAAGAATTTCATGGTCTAATTGATCAAAAGCTTTGGAGAAAGAAGTCGGTGTATATTACGTCTAATTGACCTTAATCATCAACAACGTCAGAAGCAAATTGTGTGAAAGAAACTAGATTACTTACTGTTGATCTGCGATTAACAAAACCATGTTGCAGAGGAGAAATATAAGAGCGAACATAATTATAAATGCGGTTGTACAAAATCATTTCAAAAACCTTGGCAAAGTTAGAAAGCAATGATATGGGTCTATAATTCTCAGTGAGAGATGCATCACCTTTCTTTAGTAAAGGACAAACTTTAGCTACTTTCCACTTATCAGGAAAAGTGGATGTATTAAGTAATAAATTAATTAACGTTGTTAGTGGAGTAACAAAAATATTTGCACGGTCCTTAATTAAAAATGACGGCACGTTGTCGGGCCCAGATGTAAAACTGTTGTTTAATGATTCAATTGCCTTAACAACTTCATCATAGGTCACAGTTTGAATATTAAAAATATTATAATTAATATTTCCAACGTTTTCAACATTTTCATAATCTGTAGACGTGCGATAGACTTGACTAAAATAATGAGCAAAAATATTTACTATATTATGTGGATCACTATAGTGCACATCTTTAAACCGTATTGTGCCAGGTATTCGTGTTTCTCCTCTTTTTGCATTCACAAATGACCAAAAGCATTTGGGATTCTTGATAATTGATGATCTTTGCTTTTGCGACATAATCTTTATAACAACTCTGAACCAAAAGCTTAGCTTCAGCACGAAGACGTTTAAACTGGTTTTTGTAATGCTCATTCCTAGTTAGCTTGAACTTCTTATGAAAGAACGATTTTTGTTTAAGTACTTTTACGAGGTTATTTGTAAACCAGGGAGGATATCTAGTTCTCTTTTTCATATAAGTTGAAACAGTTTGGTCAAAGCAGTGAAAAAGTACTTTATAAAAATGATTAACTGCTTCATTAATATCATTAAAGTTATTGAGACATGACCAGTTAGTCTCTAGCAATAAACAATCGAGTTCGTAAAGATTTGCTTTTTGAAAATTATAAACTTTGTTGCAGATATTAGTCGGAAATTTATTATTACGCGAAAATCGTATGTACGGTTCAATTATTAAAGCAGGATGATACGGATCCTCGTACACCATAGGGTTTTGATCACGAGAAACAGCGCACACAACATTGGAAGAAACTAAATCTAGAAGTCTGCCATTGGCATTAAATATATTGTTAAATTGTTGAAAGTCAACAACATTGATGAAGTCATAAGCTACATTTGCTTTTCTGTCAGATGTTGATTGCTGCGAAATGCCTCGTATATTAAAGTCATCTAGAATAATATTTTTTTTCGTCATAGACAAGACATAATGTTCAAACAAATTAAAGAATCGTTTAAAGTCATCAAAAGCTGCAAAAGGTGGGATGCAGATAACAAATATATAAGTAGACAGATGAAGAAATTCGCAACTGCAGCCCAAGATATCTATTGACGGAATTTCTTTAGAAATAAAGTCAAGATCTAATTTGACACAAGAAATGCCATTTTTTACAGATAAGGGAACTCTACCACAACGTGTGCAGTTTGCCAATGCCTAATCGCGATCTTTTCTAAAAACTATATAATCATTAGAAAAATATTCACTGCTGTAATGACTATCGTCTAGCCAAGCCTCAACAAGGGCAATTATGCAAAAATCGTTAACTGCGGACTGACAGAAAAAATTGTGCGACTTAGTACGCAAACCTCTAACATGTATTGCTACTTATGTGCCCAATGGTATGATACGTAATAAAGGGAAAAAAATCCTATATGCCAATTACATCATTCTAAATTTTAAGCTTTGAAAAAAATTCTCTATTCATGATAATTATCATTATCTATTATCCTTGTTTCTTGTTTAGATAGTGGCTATATAATAGTATAAACAATATTGTTTACAAAAATTCAAAGTAATTAATATCTAAGATGTTTTTGAAATTACTTTAATCTGGATAATAGATGATAACAGATAATAATCCTCGACGAAGAATTGCTAAATATGCAACTAAAATTGTCTTATATACAATCTTTATAGTTTTTCACATATGCAATGTAGAATATTTTTTTAAAAAAGTGGTTTTTGTTTGATACCAATTTTTTGATAAATGTGTTTAAAGTAAGTGCAGAAATTTTGCCTGGTAAGAGTTTTCATTAAAACTATGCTATATATCCAAATTTGCCTTTTTAAATGATGCTGGATTTTAAGATACAAGCTGTAGTAATTTTTTCTTAAAAAACTTTATTTTTGAGATACACAATTTATGACAACAATGTTTTTGAGCAAAAATTCTACATCATATATCCTATATTTAGTGATGAAAGAATTAAAAATCCAAGTTAATCCCACAGGTTTAATCACAATAAATTCTTACATAAAAGTCGCAAAGCGCTGTGGAGAGCTGTGTTTCATCCTCAGTGCCTAAATAATAAAGTAAAAAAAATTTATAAAGAATTAAAAAATATTAGAAATAACTTACCAAACTTTTGTCAATAATAAATTAAAAGAATGATCGATCTGACATGGATTTGATACATCAAATAAACGGTTGCAACTTGGAAAAAGTGACAAAAGAAAAATAAATTTTAGTCGCTTAAATATGTGTGTTTTTTAAAGACGACATTTGAATAAAAAAATAATTAAAAATAATTTTGAAAAGATATAAATGCTAATACTCGTATAGGTAGAAAGTAAGAAAACAAGATTATAAACAAACATTCAATTAAGCTAAAACACAATTTTTTATTGTATTTTTCTCTTATTTTGTGATATATACAAATATGTATGTATTTTATTTTTGGTGAACTTTTTATTTCTTTTGGAGGATGAGTAAAAGAACTACTAACTAGCTTTTGCCTCCTCATATTTTATATATTATTTTTAGTTTAGTAACATCCAGTTATTATTATTACTATGAGCACAAAGTTCAAAGTTTGCTTGTACTAAAACTTAGACTAAGACCGGCTCTGCATTGCATGCTTCCTTCGTTCACGATATAGGCATGATAGAACAAAATAGGAAAATTCAAAAGGTATTGTTTGCGCGAAAAATTAACTACAAACACTGTAAATGTCAAATCAAACTTTTTTGCTACCACGAGTTTGCCTTTCCCACTAAATCTACAATCTCGGTACATACTCATAAACCTAATTTGCATATTCATGATACAAAATATGCACTCTAGTTTAATAAATTCATCGAGTTTTATACTTGTCGATGACTTACACCTAGAAAGTTCGACTTTTCATTATAATTATACCTTGGAACCTTTCAAAACTTTGATTTATTAATGGCTGATAGCAAATAACCAAAAAGTAAACAACAAAAGTTTATTATGAAATCTACATGATGGTGTAAATATAGACATAAAGGTGATTTAATTTTATGAATGTAATATATAAATACTGCAATTAATTCAAAGTCAAAGTTATATTTATGCAAAGGTAAAGAAACCAGTCGTACAAGTTTGTTCATTAATAGTTTTCAGGTATGTCACTTCTCTTTTGCCTTGAATTTGAATTAAGAAATGGCATGGCCACAAATGTTGTAAAAATGCAATATTTCCTAATATTGTTATCGAATGTTTTCTAATGGATGGATGTCGTGTCCTGTGCCAATCTATTTAGTAAATGGTTTCTAGGAATTATAGAACTCTTAAATCTTTTATATAGTTGTAGATAAAAATTGTTACTACATTATTAGGTAGATATTAGTATAATTATCTGTTATATTTACACAAGTATCTTCGTATCTAGTATAAAATATATAAAAATAATTAAATAACGTAAGCAGTTAAATTATGCTAAAAAGATATAGAGAATAAAATAAAAAAGAAAAGAATGTTTTGTTTAGTCGATATATTAATATGTTGCAATATTGTTACTTAAAAAACCTGAAGGCTCTTTTTACGCCAAAACGATAAACACTTTAATAACCAATAAACACAATAAACACTTTTGAGTGAAACTACATCATATTTTGACGTTTACAAAAAAAATATGTCTAGAGCAATCTATAATTTTTATTCCCATTGTTTGACATTCGCAGTACCAGTCTTATCTTAACAAAAAATATCAGCCGTTCTAAGAAAGTTTTGGAAAAAAAATCATTGATTAGACTGAGTGACAAGAATGTATGTAATAAAATAGAATTAAAATATCACCAGTCATGTAATCTAAATAAACAATGCAAAAGTTTTTGGTTTCTGCTTCGCAAAATCTTATAAAACTGATCTTCGTCTAAGTATTTATAATCTACTTCTATAAGAATTTCCAGCGTCTGAATTTTCCTAAAATTTTATGACCACACGTTGTGTCTTATATATCTTTTACCCTAGCCAGCTATATAGAAAAGTTATTAAACAGATTAACAAGAGTCAATAAATTTTATGGGTGCTTTTGTAGATGTGACATCAAGTTTATCTGATTTTTATAGGGTTTGTTATTTTTAACAACGTTTCACCATCGTTTTGTGGTTTCATCAGGTATTCATGTTTACAGTTTTTATATATTACCCGCCAAAAGAAAAGGAAAGGAGTTATTATTTTTTGATTGTTGCTGAAACTAGTACTTTTCTCGGTGGGTGGTGGGTACAATCTGGTTTCGTAATCTTAATTATGCTTACTTGTTTGTTGTTAAAAAACTTGTTGTTTGTGCAAATAGGGTGTGGGCGAGTGGAACAATTGTTGCACATTAAAAATATTGTTTTTAATTTATAAGTTGGCGGATGATACGCTACGTATGTGTGTAACAGCATTATAAAACTTTTGATGTGTACTTCATGTTGCATTTGCCAAAACTAAAGCAATATTTTTTACTAGAAATTCTTACCACTCTAAGCAACAGTAGTACCGAATAGAATGAGTTTTGAAAATTAATTTTGTAGGACAAATTCAAGTTTATAGTAGATATTTAGGATACAAAATTTAATTTTCACTATTGTGACAGTAAAAAATAAAAAAAGGTTCAAATAAAAAGTGGCATCGGTAAAACTTGGGATGCTCGGTATATCTCCAAATTATGGGTTATACCTACAGTTCAACAAAAATGTCTTAAAAGTAACATTACTATTAAATAAGGCTTAATTAACTTTTGCTAAAAAGTTTTGGAAAACATATTAAAAGAGCTTTCATTTGAGGTGTCACAAGTAGATTAGTATTGTTACTTGACATTTTGAAGTGGGCATTTAGGGTATTACTGAAGGTGCTTTGAAATTTACTTCAAAAAATGTTTACTTGGAAAGAAGATTGGCTTATTTCGGCGTTTTTGTAAATTTTTTACAGTTTTTGAGTTATTCAGGTAGACTCCTTTTCATTGGGACACGCTGTATACCCATTCTTCAGTATCTGTCTAAAGATTTTCTGCAGTCAGACTTGAAATCGATTTTCTGTCGTCTTTGTTTACAAATCTAAAAATTTTAAGCAATAATATTAAATGTTGGACTTTTTAAAAGTTTCAAATAGTAACAAAAAAAAATTGACTAGTCTTACAATTTCCATAAGACGGAAAGACATTTGTTTTCAAAGAAATGACTTTGAGGCTTTTATATTTTAAAATTGGTAATGATTTTACGTAGTAGAAATATTCATGTAGTACAAAACGCATCTACCAATCGTAGCAATAATATAATGAACTGTTAGAAACATAAGCTGTAGGGTCTTACAATCAATTTGCATTATTTTGAGAAAAAAAATTCTGAAATATTTTAGAGAAGTTCCAGTTGTATTATAGGTATGAAGATTCTACTCACTATTATTTCATCTAGTTTATCGTAGGTGTTGAAAATCTATTTTTTTACTAATTAGCCTCTTAGTAACCAGTGTTTTAGTGACCAGTTTGACAATAAAATGTCTCATTACCATAATAAAAAACATTTTAAAATAGTCGATTTAAAACCAATGCAACCAACGTAAAACCGACTATAATAAATAATATTATTAATAAATGGGCTGCACAGGATATTTAATTTTAAATGAGACAACATTTTTCACTTAGAGCACTTTTATCTGAGACAGTTTAATTATTTTTTTATTCAAATATTTCGGCGAATATTTAGTAAAATAAACAGTCGGCAAATTACGTAAATCTCATACATTATACGTAGATATAATTAATTATTTAGTTAATAACATAAACATGATTTAATTAATATTATCTTTGATAAAAATTAAAATAATTAATAGTAGTATATACAAAGAAAAAACTACACCTACTCTTGGTTCATTATCATTAGTCACACTTATTTTAAATACAAAGTTTATTTCAAAACTGCACGATTGTAAAATAATAATAACATTGTGACATTTAAATGATAGTTTATTTGTGCTGTGTTTCATTTTTCCAATGGTGAATTTATCTAACTATCAAATTTTGGCTGCTGTGACCAAATTATAAATCTTCAAACAATAACAGAGCTCCGACCAGTGTAAAAAGCATCTAGTGAATTTAGGATTGCTTGTAAGACTCACAGTCCTAGTCATAAATGATTATAGTAATAACTGATATTCCAGTGGTCAAAGTTTTATAATTTTAGACACAGCAGCCAAAATTTGATAGGTAGAGAGTCTGTCATCAACCAAAATTTTAAATTTCTTCATTATAATTTTGTGAATCTATTACAGCATTTATAAATTTATTAACATGAAAAGCAAGTTGCAGAAAAATATTAAACAATAGTCCTAATAAAGACGTTTTCTTTTTGTGACGTAAACGAATTGTTTAGTGGCGGCAAATATTGTATGCACCTTTGTTCCAAGAAATAAAATTTTTTAATTAAATTAGTAACATCATTGCTATAAATAAACACGTCTATTACAGCAATAAATATATCTCACCTTGACCTCTTCTAACTAATAACAAAAAATAAATATATACAGAACATTGTCCCAAATTATTAGTTCAATACATTTTAATCCACAATTGTTTGCGATAGAATTTGTAGGCGTTAAATCTGAAGACATTTCATAAGATTGTAGGAATTTACACAAATGCAGTTTATAAAGTTAATTAGAACAATCATAGCTCGGCACTTAAATACAATCCAGTCCTGACATAATAGAACGCCTACTAAAATTTATAGACTGTTCTTAATAGAATAGCTTTACGCAACACGTTAGCTATGCTATCCCTTATAAGTTTCCCGAATTATTTATTACACGTGCTACAAATGTACTAAATCCAGTATCAATTATTTTAATTGATGGAATTTATTTGAATTAAATCAAATAGGAAAAGTTAAAAGCATATAAATCACAGAATCGTGCTTATAAAAATAAAGATCGCGCACACCAAACATAGAAATTCATTCTGAAAACTCATTAACCGCACTTCTACAATTACCTGTCGTGCTATTATTGCTGCCCACAAGCTTCACCTGGTCTCACCAACGCAATCTTGCAACTAATAATCTTACAACATTGCTTTTTACCGGATTGCAAGCAGGTGGATTCTAAAACTAATTGTTACATTCTTCGGTTGTCAATGATTTGCTTTTATTCTGAAATTATCTTTTTGCCAAGCCTAATAGTACAGGCATTACACAGGCAAATCAATATTTTTGAGGTGTTTTCTCTTGAAGTGAGATAAATAGGTAAATGTTTAGCAAATCGGTTATATACAAGTGTCCCTAAAATAGTTTACAAAAAAACTTACTGTTGCAGAGGACTATAATATATACCCGAAAAAGATTTAAAAAATTCCATCCCACACACACAAAATGTTAACTGCAAAATTAGCTCATTTGAAAAATGTTGTTCACAAAATCAATTTAGACATATTGTTGATAAACCTAAAAAATTTATAAACCTTATAAACTTTCCTAATCAAGAATATGCAGCTTGTAAAAACAAATTTTGGGACAGCTTCTAAGCCGTTTAAAAAAGATAAAATTTTCATATATAAAGGGTAGATACTCAAAAAAAAACAGCTTCGCATGATGCTTAAAAAAGATGAGATATATTTAAATAGAATTGTTTTATTTTCCAAATTTTCAGGCAAATCCCATGAAAAATTTATATCTCAAAGCTTACCCGTATGGGGAGTTTATTTTTAAACATTTTTTATTATTGTAAATTTTTCGAAAAAATCACAAAGGAACTGAGGTATAAAGGCATTTTTTATAAAAAATCGCAATTTTGTGCATTTATAATTGTTTTAAAGAATCGAGCGGTTTTAGAATTTTTGTTTTACATACATATTTATCTCAAAATGTCCAAAAATATTGATTTTCTCTTATAATAAGTGTAGGATAGATCCTTATCTGAAAAATAACAATAAAACGAGTCTAACAGAATTATCTGTACTATCTCTGTTCTTTGAGATAGGTATCCGAAATTATTTACATCGTTTATATGTACCATCGAGCAGTAGATAAGTGGGCAGTGATAAAAGCAGTGTTTTGTATGCCACACACAAGAAAACGGCTCACGAACAAAGTCGGCGGTAAATGTTGAAAATCTGACGGGGACTTTTCATTAATATGCGTCCTTGTTGACGTAGTCGTACTCGTATTATAGCTTGTTTATTGCCATCATGTTGCAAGTTGTAAACTTCAGTAGTTTTAACAATGTTCGCCAATAGATCGGTTCTCTGTGCGCTACTTTCGTTTTATCAATAAATAAACTCAGTGAAGTTCTACTATTGTGATTCAAGGTACGCGAGTGAAGGGTTTTTAAAAAGTGACCACCACCCCAGCAATGTGATGTTTCAAAATTTTAATACGTGATTAAGATGCGCCTTAAAAAAATTCTAAGGTAGTCATTAAAGCAATAAAATTATTCAAAAATTTCTTAGTATCGTAGACACGTTTAGTAATTACCCAAAATTTTATTAATCACCTTATCATGTTGTAAATAAGTCACTTGTTTACATTTTATTTAGAAAAATAAACAAATTTGTATTCTGATACCTTGTAATTCGAATCCGGTTTCACAAAGATGAATGTCCAAAAATAACTAAAAATGTAACAGGTACCATCTAAGGAAAAAAAGTCCTAAAGGTTAAAAAACTAATAAATGCAAGATGATAACAGGATGTACCAATAAACCACAAGTTTAAAATTCTACTCCTATTAAGACGATCTCCAATAATTAAATTTTTGATTATGCATGAGACAGGAAATTATTTGAGATTTTAATTTGAAGAGACAAGTTGAAAACAACTCTTCAGTTTTTAAAATCAATTAACAGTTATGGTTACACAACTACTGCTAAATATCAATTCGAAAAATTTTAAATTCAAATAAAGTGTTTGCATTTTATTACGTCAGTTGATGAAAAGCAAATTTATTAATAAGAAATGTAATTGTGCTTCGTTTAATATGACTTGTCAAATTTATCACTGCAATTAAAATAGTTTCTTAAAGTATGATCTTACGCAAATATAGTGTTCTTGTCTTTTTAAATTTTTTAATCAAATAAAGAATTGAAAGTGGTATAATAATTAATTAATTGTTTTGGTACCATATATTTATTTAGTTTTTTTTATAATTACTTTATCAGCTGATCTGAGTGTACTCCTACAAAACTCTGTTTCAAGTCCTTTACCGTTTTAATTATATTAATTGAATGTTTTATGATAAAAGTGTTTGAAATACACAACACCACGTTAAGGTGCACAAAGAGTATGTGAACTATGCCCTTCAATAATAGTCAGTAATAGACACACAAGATGTCGGTTTGCCTATCCAAAATTGCCAATATCATAATGGTGCTAATAATGACACCCTAAATTTAATTCTCTACATCAAAACCATTACGTTGTTACAGAACCAAAAGCAGAAAATTTATTTGCACCACAAAGATGGGGCAGTACCAAAATTTCTGGAATGCATCTAAAAATTCTTTAAAAAATATCTAAGATAAAAAATCAAAAGCGCAATTCGCTACGACCTTTGCTTTTTGAACAACAAATTTGAATGCGTGACGTCATACCGACATCGGACCCAGCGAGCTTTTGTGCTTTGTTTGTTTTTTGTTGTTTATGGTTACTGAAAGCTATCAAAAATGCTAAACTGTTGTGTTTTCAGTTACTTGTTCTGTTCCATTTTCATTTATTTAAGCTTCTTTAGAATCATTCTTTATTTTTAATGTCCTTCTTGCCTTTTTTTTAAATCGTTGTTTTTCAAGCTCTTTCATTATCTCAGTAATTAATTGCGGCCATAAATTTCAGCAGGTAAAAAGATCTTTTGAAAGAAAATTTTTAAGTCCGAATTGCGGTTTATTTCAACATCTCAGAGAGTCCTTAGCGTTTAATCAATAATTCGATAATCGATAATTTAACTTTTATCTCACGTATACACTGCCTTAGATAAAATGGGCTTCAAAATATTACGAAGATTTGACCATGAAATTATAAATAGTAATTTTATTAATTTATCTTAAAGACACATTTTAAAAAAGAATAAAACAATAATTTTTAGATAATGTCTGAATTTGGTTTTATCATTTTGACAACTTAATTGTTATATTTTAATTTTGTAACTGTGTTTAAAATAGTGATGGCCAATTAAAGTGAATTTTTTTAGCCCTCACGTTATTTGTAAATAAAAGAGATTCATATTTACTATTTAGATTAATCAAAAATTTATTTTTAAAGTTATATAGTTTGACGAAACAATCTCATGACATTATACCAACTGAAAAGAATGTTTAATGTTTTTGGTAATTAAATCTAAAGGTAACTTTATGCAATCACCGCCTACTATAATGCAAACCAAATGTGATATCATTCATTTTGAAACCTTGCCTAACATTTTTTTTATAAATAATTTCATTCAAAAAATCGCTTTGAAATGGATTTTAAACAATAAAATTTACAATATTTCGACATTCTAAACAAAGTAAATTGGCTGTTGTATTACTTGATGGGAATAATAATCGCATTTTCCAATTCCTCGCATCAGTGGATTAAATTAGGTTTATTCACTTCAATAATTGAAATCTCGTTTTTGAATAAATAAAACAATTACCAACAAATTGAATATTTAATAGCCACATAAGTGAAACTAAAAATCCATTTTCAGGTTCGTGAACTGCAGTTTTCTTATGTGTTAAATGATGCACAACTAAAATATGGCTCTTAAAATAACTGTGAGTGTGACATATGGCACAATTAAACCATCTTCAACAGACGAGTCTTTTACAAAATAGATTTATCTTTTTTAATTAGAATGCCAAAAAACACGGAACTAAATAAATAAAAACAGTTGTTCTGAGTTTTGATTTAGGTCTCGCCGTTCAATCTGAAGTAATTGATCCGATCATCATCTGTTATTTCAACAAGCTGCCAATGTCATTTAAGCTTCTTTACGAATCGATTACAATAATTGAAATCTGAGAGCATCATTTTAAAATAAATTTCTGTCATCCATACACCTATTTATGATGTAATAATATGGATATACGCCCATTATTTTAAATGAAAAAATTAGCATGTAACATCTCCACCCACACAATCATCCAGTATCAAACAAGTAGGCAAGAGCAAGGGCATGAAACAACACTATTTCAATTTATTGATACTTAAAACGAATTTGTCGTGCTTTATCTGTACATTGGAAAATGTATAAATTAGAAAAACCAGAAAATCTAAGTGATTCATTTGTGTCGCTTTTTGTTGTGCCATATGTGCACACTTACCTTGACTCATATAATACATGAAAGTGTCTATCAATATTTTTATGAACTTTAAAAGCAGGGATTTATCATAACAATGGGAGCACTTATTCAAGAATTGAACGCTTGGCGCCTTTACTTCAGAAAAGATCAGTATTGTATATTGTATCATCGCACACATAAGTAACGACACTTTCTTTTTGTGCGAGTTGCATTGTTACTTAGACAGTAAAAACAGTTTTGTTAATTTGACTGAAAATTGGAGTCCCCACAGCTCAACGCGAATTAATTATTATTATTAGTGAAATTCAAAAATATTTTTTTGACAATTGTAGCCATCGTGGTTAACTAAAAACAGTTAAAAGTAGCAAGTTAATACATAGAAATCTGGTGTAATTTTTTTTTAATTTAACAATAAATTGTGTTGTTCTAAACAATTCCAATCCAATAACAAGTTAAAAATTTTATTGTGCCGATGATTTAACTGTAGATAGTAGTGACATCTGCAACAAACTTATGCGATTTTAGCAAAATATTTTGTACACTAATAACTCAATAAGTTTTTGTAACATCTTTTTATTGTTAATACAATTTGCAACTATATAAATTTGAGACATTAGCAAATAAAAATGTCTAAACCAACCATTTCTTTACTTTGAATTACATGTTTTCTACGTAAATGTTAAAATTTGATGTTCCAAATTTATGTTGACTCTAATGTTATTAACAATAAGAAGACGTTAATGTTACACAGAAAATTGTATAAGTTTGTTGTAGACTTTATAATTATTTACAGTAAATTTGATGAAAACATCCTTTTTTTCTCGAAGTAAGGTGATTTTTATATAAATAAATAATGACAATAAAAACAATAAAAATCAGTGTCGAACATACAAGTTTATTTAATAAAAATTTGTTTATTTATATTTTTCCTTTGAGTAAATCAAAAAGTATTGAACTAAAAATAACGTTTTATTCCATTTTTAATATGAATACATTTTTATTGTTTAATGGTTTAATTTATTTTTGACAAAAGATTGGCACTGAAGAGGGAACTTTAGTTTTCGAAAGCACTTTGTCATTGTTGTATTAGAATTTTTTTTAAACTTGCAGGTTCGATATTGATTTTTATTGTCATTATTTATTTACAGTAAAATTGCCGACAGAAAATTGTTAAATTTTCTAGTCAGACCTGAAATGTGGAAAAGAACAAAAAACGTACTATTCTCTCTTAATAAACCATAAAAATTACTAATCACGGTTTGTCAAAATTAACAGTACGTAAAAAACACCTATTTCTAATTTTGCACTTTTGTTTATTAGTATCATCATTATCATTCTTATTATTGTTTCCATGATATGACGTTTTTTCAGTAACCATTTTATGTAGAAAACCTTTTTTGCCCTCCCCATAACAACAATTCTGCGGGCGCTAACGGTTATTATTAACTTTTGCTATAATAACGGGTCAGTTATTTGCACCACAAGGGACCAAATAAAAGTGATTTTGCTATATCTACTTATTTAATTTTATAAAATATTTGAAAAATTCTTCTATGTAGAGTCTACACCAATAAGCTTTGCCACCAAACTAAAACAACTTTTTATAAGCTAGTGAGTGTAAGATATCCCAAAAAATGCATCCCAAATTATTGATACACTCTCAAATAAAAACCAAGGAGCACGAGACAAATTTTTAGATAAATCGAACTTTGTTTTGACACTTACAATAATGATTGAAACTGTACAGTTTATAAAGTTATGTTGTCACTATCAGATTATTTTTTAGCGCAAAATTAAGATAAAAAATGCAATAAACTGTAGAATAACTTTTGCAAATGGACTTATAATGGTTCAAGTGCCTTAATTAAACAAAATGCAAATATCTTTTAGCCAAAATTTACGTCAGATGTCAGTGATAAGTTTTGGGTCTTGAAAACTAAAAGAAACAAAAAAATGTAAACTTTTTCTAGTGTCTCTCAGATTTCAAAATTTACTTAAGATTTTAAAAAAGTATCAAAAAAATTATGTTTTGGGCTTTGTGTCCTAAATTAATGACACTTTTTAAATATTTTTTCTGTGTTCTAAGGGTTCCAATTGACAACGTAAACAGTGAAACAGTAAATAATAAAATTAAAATATTTTTTAACAAAAACAAATCTTTGCCACCACTTTTGGTACTTTTTTTGATTTGTAGCAATTATAGCGGTAGCTTCCGCTACACGCACCATAAATGAAATTCTAGTAATTGAAAAATGAAATAATAGCTATAAAAGAGAAGAAAAATGACAAAAATTTTATAAATCACTAGAGAACCATTACAATTGAAAGGTTTGGTGCAATAACCAGGCAGCTCCGTTTTCAATAATTTATGGGAAATGACAAAAACTTTCCAATATTTTCACAAAGCGTTTTTTTGTGATTCTTTTTCTTTCACTTATAAAGCATGAAGGAATGGATGTGTTTACGTACTTTTTTGGCATAATGTCAGCATCTGGTTTGAAAAAAATAAAATATAAAAAATTGGAGCTGTCTGTTTTTTGCCTAAAATAAACAGGAACAAAGTTTTTTGTACGGTTTTTAATAGATTAAATTAAAGTAATGTAGGAAACTAACGTATTACAGTATTATGAAAAAGAAAACTAGTAGAAATCTTCTCTTGAATGTAAAAAAAATCAGATAATACTTCGTCTAAATTATTATTCATCGTCATCGTCTCTCTCTGATGTTAGACATTCTTTTGTTTCTGCAGGCACAAGATTTCGGTAGTACTCCATAACATTTAATAACTTTTTTGCTGCAAACAGAAAACCAGGCAGCTTCAAATATCGTTGCCACATGCACAGTAATAGCTGGAAATACCTGATTCTTGCACCATCGGCCTATTTTTTTTACATGTAACAATATAAAAATGTGCATTTCATCAAAAAGTGGAGCTGCCTGGTTATTGCAGCCAACCCTTCAATGTTTAAATTACACAGAACAAAAGATTTTCCAGAAAACTGCCACAACTTGGTAATAACTTGGAGAGGTTCTAATTTTTACTTTTGCTTTATGGGTTTCTATATTCTATATTTGCAGGATTGGTTTAACTTCTATGTTACAAAAACTTGATTTTATAAGCATTTTGCCAGATTTTCTGAAATAATATGAAAATGCAACTTCTAGTTTACGGTATTCGTTGGCAAGTGTTGCCGCATTGTAAATGCTTAACAAATTGTTTTCTGGAGAGTAATCGAAAAGTTTAGGTTTCCGATAAAAAATTAAAATAATGTTAAATATATTTAATATAAATTTAAATTTCATCAATAATGTTAAAATTAGAGGCATGCAATAAATTTAGTAACTTGTCTACATGAACATACCATTTTGTTATCTCATAAAAAAAAGAATAAATTAGAAACAACAGTATTTGCGTATTTCAAAATAGGAGTACGAAGAAGAAACGATAAACGTCAAGTCAAAAAACGATTGCAATAATTAACAAAACCAGACACTAGTAAACAGCATATTTTGTAAAATGAGCAAATATAAATAGATATAATAACTAAATCGGTCATTTCAGAAACAGCACATGTCAATTTGATTATTTGATTTTTAACAGGGACCGTATTTTAAAATATAAACGCATCGATTCTTGCAGTATCTACTACTAAAGAACTGAATTCGCCTGAGATGCAATAACAGCAAAAATCGCTGATCTGTGATGTTTCTGCCTTAAATTAGCAAATGACGTGTTGTTTCTGAAATAATTAGGATTAGTTACAATTGCAAAAACTAAGGTTTATTCTTCTCACTTTTTTATCTACGATTGGCATTGCAGATAGAAAGATAGATCATTTTACAATTGCTTAACTACATTTAGCTGTCTTTTTGTAAAATTAAGAAGAGGATATTATTAATGCGACACGATTGATGAATACAAAATTTGGTTACTTCCACACTTCATGTGAATGTTATAAAATGTTGTTGGAAATAACTACAAAATGTTTGTTAAAAAGGAGTAAAATTAAGAAAAGAGTTTTTACTTCATTACTGTTTACATACTGGTACTCGCTGAAAATATAAAAAGACATATCTTTAATTATATTATTATAGTGTATCGTTACTTTTGTACACGATGGTACATACATACGCTCACACTGATAAAGAGGGGCCGGTGTTTGTTACATACTTATATTCGTATTTTCTATAGTCCTTATAATCTAAGAAAAATTAAATGAAGCCAACTCTGTGGTCTGTACTCTGTAGGAGAGAAATAAAACACTAGTCTTGTTGGGTAACACTTGTACAAAATGATCACAAAACAGCAAACTTGCATTTTGCTTTCCAGGCCTTTGATCTTTTCATTCAGGTGTGTTCAAGTTCAAGCAGATGCAAGTGTTCTCGTGATCAAAATTTTAAAATTGCTATTGATAAATGACTGTCCCTCCTACTGTTCTTATTATGCACAACCCTACATGTGTCCAGTGTCAAGGAGGGGCAAAGATGCCCTTCCGGTCTGTTTTTGAGTAAAGAAAATGAACATTTCGTCTTGAAACACAATACTTCCTCCGCCCAAAAGCATCCCATCAAGTCGCATCTTAATGTATCCGAGTTTGTTAGAGAGCGCGACTTGGTCGCATTACGTGAGCGAAATCTCTAAATCTCGAGTGTTGGTGGCGATTTGTTTATAATAAACATCACATACAGTGGTGGGTGGCCGACTTGTCGCGACTTAAATATGTCACGATTGTAATTTGCAATTATCTACATGTCGGATTTAATATAACCAAGTTTTAGTTATTATTATCTAATCATTTTAGTTATGTGAAGATAAAGAGATATATATGAGGGTGCAACCAGGAAAAGTGCAACATGTTAGTGTAAAACGCGAAATGTGTGTTTGTGCGTTCGGTCGACTGAGAGAATGGGGAAATCAGCCAGTAAACTGAAGAAAAAGAAGGAATCGAGTACGTATTTTTGTGTTTGTATTTGCGGAGACTATCGGAAAGTGAAGTGATCTTCAAAAGGAATTTCCAAATCAAATATTTGAACGTAGACTAAAAAATACGTGTTATTGAACCTACACTACACTTATTTAAATCAAAAAATACAGAGTTGATGTTGTGTTATTTTTATTTTATTATTATTATTATTTATTTTTTATTAATTTCATTTTTAAATTTACAAACTGCCAAAGTGACATGGTTTTAATATGATATCAATTTGTACATCTTGTTGAATAGATTTTTTGATTACATTTAAAAAAATGTACAATATTATGAGTGTACCAAAAATAATGATCGTAAAATACTAATAAAATCTAAAGAATAAATGGAGATTTTCCTTTTTGGTTTAAAAATATGTGACTCAATTACAGAAAGTTAGAATACGAGTCAAATATTCTTTCAAAAGCAATGGATTTTTTCTCAAACACGGTTTATGAGCCAATTATCGTTAATTAATTTTTTTTTACCATCAGCAGTAGATTTAAAAAAAATATTTAGCTTTGGATTTAACAAAAATTTTGACAATCTATTTTTTACAAGAATCTATCAGAAACTTGAAACATCGCTTTATAGTTCAATTTTAATATTTAAATCATTAGCTTTTGAATAAAATTTAACTTTGTAATAACCATATTATAAATTTGCTTTTTTACAACTAAATTTATTCTTGATTTAAGAGATAAAGGGCTCGCCAATTAAGTCGTAAAAGTAAAATAGTCGTAAAAACTATGTAAACAGTCATTAAATTAAGTGGCCGTAGCTTTGATTCAGTCGATCAGCTTTGTTTTTGATGTAACAAAGCGTAAAGTAACTAATCATTGTCCACCTGGACAACTATGTCAACATTTCCTTACTAATTGATCACTATCAATTGGTACTATCAAATTATTGTTAATACAAATGTGGAATGGTTGCTGCAGCAAAAACAAACTTGAAAATTGATTCTGAGAAATTTGCAATGGTTATATTCATCTTCAAATCAAATCTATTTATACAGTTATGACACGTTATGTTCATTCTAATTGTGCTTTCGCTAAGCAAGTGAAGTTCTGTTTTTACTTGATTAATTTTAAATGTACTAGTAGTAGAAAAAATAATCTATAAACGACGGTAGAGAAAACTACGTGTAGTTTGGCATCTCGAATAATAAACCCGCTCGGCTATAAAAAATGTTTTCCACCTTGGTGTATAATATACTATTATTACTTTTTTTTGAGAATTACAAATTACTTGTTATTTTTTTCTTATGCCGCATTTACAAAACTATGTGCCATTAAGTAGTTGTGGGTTGTCAATGTTTTGTAAAATTTCATATCTGCAATAAAATTTTGGTTCACTTGACCGTAAATTCCATTGATTTTACGCTAGAACTGTTAAATTACAGCAAGGTAAATCCTAAAAGAATGACAGTAGAAGGAACCGAGAAAAAGCGAATTTTACTAAAACCAATTAAAGCTTGTAGTTCCCACTTTGATATCACGTCAGTTTGCTCCGCCTACCGCCATTCTTTTACAGTTGACGTATGTACTTTTTTGTATTTGCACAAGTCAATAAGAGTAGAATTTTCAACCCAAAAACTTTAAAAATTATTATTAATGGCACTCATTTTCAACAATACCTTTGCAGCTTTTCTGTATTCCACTTGAATAATTTAACTTTTCTTTAAAATTAGATTTTTTTTATTTAACTTATGTTGTTAGTCTCAGCGGGTGCTTGGTAATACTTTATCTGTAATAGTTCACGTTTGAGATACGCTTAAACTGTTAGAGATAAAAATATCGACTCGCAGACTTTATACAAAACTTAATTCTTTACAACTTTTTTCTTTAAAATTTTTTGTAGCTTTGTTCGTTTGTGCAGCGTTTTATAATAAAGCAAAATGCTGCGCAAACTTTCAATAGTTTGTCGTAACCCTTTTGTTATTCTGTCATAGTTTAATCTATTATTGAAATTAAACGAATGAGTTCTAGAGTAAAAAATATGGGACAGTCGAGTTGTAAACCTATTTTTTCATGATCTAGTTTTATTTTTTTAATCACTCGATAGATTTTTTTAAACTGAAGTATATATGTATGTACCACTTTTTCAATTTATATAGCACCTATATTGATAAACTGATTTTTTTATTTAAAGTACATAAGTACTTCAGATTTTACAGTATTTATCTACTTATTTATCTGACAATTTAATTATGTAACTGATTTTGATTTTAAGTATTTCTGAACAAATACATTTTGATTGTCATCTACCTACTTATTAATTTAAAACCAGCCAATAAAAACATTTACGATTAATTAAAATTAGATACAGGGTGCTATTCTATGGATTACAAAATTCTTTTAATTATTACGAAATTTGTTTTTTACCTAGCCATAACAACAGCGCATTTTGTAATTTTTGCAACTTTTATCTAAACAAATAGTAATTAATATTCAACTTTCCAACACATGTTTGAAATGTTATATCCAAGACGTGACCATATGAGTTACTATTTACGTCACAAAATTATACTAAAATAGTATCCACACAGATAATCTTTTTTTATTTGTACTTTAGATCCTTAAATAGCAATCATAATTTGTTTATTTTGCCAACAGATTAAAACGCAATTACCATTCTTTCGGTAGTTGTAAATTAGGTAATAACAGGCAATTTTACTAGTTTTAACTTTTAACCTTTCAGTTTAATACAGAGAAATGGCGGCCCTTTGTGATTAATGTTAATACGTGAATCCATCAATGTTAGAATGCACAATTATGTTTGTCATGCAATAAGTAATAAAAGAGACAAGCAATTTATCATTTTATTTTTTTTATCGCAGATTTAACTTCTTCAAACATGTTCACAGAAATTTATCTGATTGCCCACATCAATGTTGTTATACAAATCTCCAAAATTTGCTTATTTTTATACATATCTCCTTGACCTGTTTGTTAAATAAATAACAATTTACGTTGTTTATACAAAAAAATAGATTTTTAGGATTTTTAATAATGAGCGAAATTTTTGAAATAATTTAATTTAATCGTAATTAATCTTTGGCTCCAACTGTCTATCACCTTATGATTCATTTTGTTATCAAAATTCCATTTGATTTTAAAACCACTTGTTCAGTCCAGTAGCTAAATACCCCTTAGACTATATACTACATTTTACTATAACCTTTATCATAGAAAATTTTATCTATAAATCAATAAATTTTATTTACATGCTGTCTAATCAAGTCAATGTGAACTACCTATTTAAACATTCAGGAAATGGGTGAGAAAAATTATTTTTTTAATTTACACAATAGATCTATTTTTTGGCCGTTATTTTAGTTGTGAAATAAGACTGAATTTACATACAATAATTAACAGAAACCTTTGTACAAACAATACAACAGATACAGGTTACCGTTTTATTATCTGACAAATGCAATCAATAAAATGACATTTTTTATCTCCATGATAAGATCTTTGCCATCTATCAAATAGCAAAATTATATGTAGTAAAGAATGAGCTAACCAAGAATGAACATTTCAAATTAGTATAAAGAAATACGCTCCTATTGCCATCTCATTCTGCATCATTAGTTAAGAATGGTACAAACATAAATCGAAATGTCATCATATCTGTCTCTTTTCAACTACTTCTGTGAGTTAGTATAAGACGTTCCAGTTGAAATCTCATGATCACTAACATTTACCAAATTATTGGCGCAAACTTGCAATTTTTTTATTCGAATTACATATATTCAAAATGTTAGAACAGATATTTCAGATTTACATAACGCTATTTCATTTCGATGAAATAGTTAATTTGTTATGATGTATCAATTTTGACCAATAAAATATCAGAAAAGCCATGACTACCCTACTTCAAATTTAAATCAAATTAAAAAATACATAATTTAGAATTAAATATTCATGAATAAAAGGTCAATATATTAAAGAAATACATATTATAATAAAAAATACAATTTTACAATTTTCGCACAATCTTTTTTAAACATGACAAGAGCGAGGTAGAATACAAAATAGTTGTTCAATATCAGTCATTTTTCAATGTCCAACAAATTTTTCGCCTATCTGTAACGAAAAAGAATCATAGCACCCTTTAAATGTGATAGAAAGTGTCATTTGTCACCCTAGGACAGAAAATTTCACTTTAACCGGTGCTTGTTATTTCCGTTTAGTACGTGAAAATAACATTATCCGTTTAATTTAACACTTTTTATAAAAAGATAAAAAGCAGTTTTATGTTGTTTTTTTTTTTAATTTTATTGAAGGCAGGCAAAGAACATTTTGAAAGAAAAAGAACAACACACAGACAAATAGGCATTAGCAGCCCTCAACTGCACTGGATGCCTAGCCTCGGGCTGCTAATGTTTCCTTTCTACTGTTCAAACATAATATACCATAACTTTTCCTAATTTTTGTATTTTTTAATTAAATGGTAATACAATTTTCACTGTTGCTGTAAAAAGTACAAAAAAAATTAAAAAGGCAAGCTAAAGTATTAATCTCTTAAAAATAAATAATTTTTAGCCCCAGCGCTAACCATATATAATCTCATTCTTATATTTGTGACCAAAAACAAATTGTTTTCGTACCTGAAGATTAATAAGAAATTTTCCGGTGATTCACTTCAGCAAGCTCCACAAATTTTTCTTGGTAAACACATGCATCTATATAAAAGATACTTGTATAAATTTAATTATACGATCTTAAGAAAATAATACATCTATTCGGATGCGCGGTCAGTGATCTCAGATGTATCAGTTTTCAGTAGTTAAGGGATTAAAATTTAATCCTGACTCATTGTTTTAGGTTTTGTCTTAATAACAAATTTTTCTAGATTTTGATAAAAAAAAATACAATATTTTTCTTATTTCATTATAATATTTGTTTTCTTGCTATCAAGTGTCAAATTCACACGAACCCACGTCGTAGCTTGAGCCACACTTGGAATGGTTTATGATTATGAGTATTATAACATACCGCGATAAGCTGATGGAATGATTTGTAATTTTGTGTGATTCAGTAACTAACTATTATCATTTCAAAGAAACTCGTCTTCTGCTTAATTAACATTTTCACGATTATCTATACGAGAAATTACTGGAATCCAAAATGTATTTTTCATTGCGTAAAAATTGCACAAGTCAATATTGTCTGTCCACCAACATCCTGTAAAAATATTTATTCACAAATCTTGTTGAATTTCCTGCGATAATCCACCTTTATTTTGCAGACTTATCTTGGACCAAGTTCGGTTCCCTTCCGCTCAGATCCAAATCTCGAATCAACAAAGCCAACATTGTCCAAGACAACAAAAACACCAAACATATCGATGTTGTCCAATGGTTAAAAATGATGGATCTTGGACAATACGAAACTCTATTTCAGAAATTCAACGGGGTTGAAGACCTGTTAGAATTTTCCGAAGCCGATTTGAAAGATTTAGGGGTAAAAATTTCGTCACATCGCGCAATGATCATCAGCAGTTTGACGATTCTCAGGGCGAAATATCACGGTAAGAGGGAAACAGATGTGTCCGTCCTTGAAGTCAATGTCGTCTTCTTGTAATTAGTATAATTTTAATTTTTTGTTAACAGGAAATTTTAGAAGACAGCCTTCGGTACGGCATAGCGTGGCAGTGGACAAGACCGTCATCAGTGACGAAAATGAAAAAATGTAAGTGTTGGAACTGCATGAAAAATTATGTAAGCGCGTTTTGAAATTGATTAAAAAACTTGCTACTAAGATCATTACTCAAATATCCTTGGCAATTTATAAATCAGCATAATCGTTCATGTTATGACATTAATAATAATTACAAGATCATTAGTTACTTTAGTAAACATCGAAAAAATCGATCATCCGTAAATCAACTAACTGAATTCGCTTTTTGTTGTATTTTGAGAATAAGCAACCCACATTTGATGCTATTATAAAGTTCAGATTTCTCTGTTTGTTGATTTTATTTTTTTAAATGATGGACCTTTTTTTTCTTTAAAAAGCGAGTAAAATGACAAATTACATTTTATGTATTTATTGTTATTTATTAATCATTGATATACCCTTAATATATACAGGTGATAAAAATTGATAAAAAATTTTAACAGGTGATAGCCCTTGTTGAAAGAGTGCTAAAAAACCAAATTTGCCTAATACAAATATTTATTGATTTTGAGATATACGATTTAGATGTTTTTGCTCAAAAACAGTGTTGTCATACACTATGTATCTCAAAAAAAATGATTAAAAATTTTTTTACAGCGTATATCTCAAAAACCAGTAACATTTCAAAACGCAAATTTGGATATTTAGCACATTTCTAACATGGGCTATCACCTGTTAAAATTTGTAAAGTTACTTCAAAAACACCTATGTATATATCTGTTTTTAACATTAAAACTAGGGCTATCATCAGGAAAATTTTTTGCATATATTTCAATCACACACTGTATACCAAATAAAAATGCTATAATACATCGTATCTCGTTTAAAAACAACTTTTTTAAAAAAAAGTTCTACAGTGTATATCTCAAAAACTAAGTATTAACATTTATATACGACAATTTTGATTATTTTGCATCTTTTTAACGAAAGCTATCACCTATTAAAATTCCTAACATTACTTTAATAACACTCTGTATACACACAATTAATTATAATCAATTCACGATTAGCAAAAAGATTCAAGATGTATTAGCAAAATTACACTAATTAATCAAGCAGGCCAAACACTCTCCTTGCACACGATGCGCGTCTCGGCAACGATGTTATCATTCTAAAATGAAACTTAGCATCGTGTTTGGGTGGATTTTTTGATTTTGACATTGCTGAAATCAAAATAAAATGATTTAAGGCAACTTACCTATATACGAAGTTGCAGTGTTTAGGAGTTAGAGGGCAATAAAATAGTAAAGTTAGAACTTAAAATTTGTTTTTTATTTATAAGTTTTATCTACTTTAACGATTTTTATGGGATTTAGCAGAAAAATATTACTTAACTACAAAACTTTTGTTTTGACAACTTGGCAATATTGCTTACCACAGGGTAAAGTCGAGTGAGTGCTTTGTAGGAAATAACATCTTACTGTAACATCTTACTGGAATAACATCGTACCGGTTTCTTTTATTATTTGTACTATTTTTTAATCTACAAAAGCTAAAATGGAAGAAACTGTGATATGTGTAAACAGATGTGGTTAAAAGTATTCTTGCTTATCAGATGTATAGAAGCGTAAAGCTGAAGAAGGTAGTGAAAAGTCTGGAAAGAGAAACAAAAAGATAAAGAGAGCATAAGATTAAAATGGTCAGAACAACAGTTTACAACAGGAAAAAAGTTAATAATACTAAAAAAACTAAATGTTAGAGAGGCAGAAAATTTTCTCTAATGATTATTATTAGTAGTTATAACCTGAGATCGAAATATAACTGAATCAGAGCAAGCCATGGAAGTGGGTATTAACATTAGACACATCATTACAGTTAAGCTGGTACAGCCTGCTATGATTCAGTTACATTTTGATCTCACCTTATTTAACTAACAAGTTCGTTAATGATAGCGATTAACAAACGAAATATTTTAACACGTGAGAAGATCGAACGGAATTGTTAATAGCTTATTAAAAACCGAGATGGTTACGATATTTTTCCGTTTATCCTACTGTAAACAATGTAAATTGAAAAAAAAAATGTAAAATTCCAATTTATAAATAAGCATAATCGTTCATGCATTATTTAATTTATTATGACATTGATTATTACGAGATCATTATTCACTTTAGTAAATAAACATCGAGAAGATCGATCATCCGTAAATACAACTACCTGAATTCATTTTTTGTTATATTTGGAGAATAAACAACTTAAATTTGATGCCATTATAAAGTTCAGATTTTTCTGCTTGATGACTTTCTTTTTCCAACTGATGGAACATTTTTTATGCGTTAGCTTCACAGTTCCATCTGCTATCGATGCGAGGGTCAAATGAACCGTAGATAAGTACACATTGATTTTATTCCTTTTGCATTATTCAAAAAATTCAATTTCCTGGCATAAAACGCTGAGGTGGTTAAAAATCAACTGACCACACATAATCCCGGATTATTTCCCAATTTTCTATGGGATTTTTAATTTCAATAACTGGAAGCTTAGCGCAAAGTCATTGTTTCTAATTTTGCTCTAAAGCCGTTATCTTTGTTGGCCAAATCTGCTAATAATTGTTTAGTGTAAGCGCGAAAATTATCATAAGGGGAGTTATGAATAGTCAGCATCACTCCACTGAACATGCAAATTTTGAAACCTAGACAAAGTTTATAGGCTTGAAACTAACCCAACTGTATAAAATTAAAATCTGCGCTTTGATATTCCAGCTTTGAAAGAAAACAAGATCACTGACTAAACTGGATAAGCTAAACCAACATTTTAATTTAATTACTTTACATACCTATAAAAAAGAACTTAATCCGCGTTTCGTTTAATTCCAAAGATACTAAACCGTTATTTTTTCATGTTTTAACTAGTTGTAATAAGAGCCCAGATCTCAATCACTGATAAAAGCTCTCTCATTATATTAAACTCGTTAGTCGTTACACTGTATTAATAAATTCCTATTTGCATCTCATCATTTATTTATCGACTTTACAACCGAATGCACTTTAAGTTTTGATCTTTACGTAGAGATTTACTTAATTAGTTCCTTCGAGAATAGAACTTTTGCTAAACCAAGCAAAAGTTTTGTCGACACCGGCCGACTTAATTAATATCCTGGACAGAACGTGATTTGTATGTACGATCATATTGTAATTAGGTGCACCCAAGTACAAACAAAATGAGAAAACTTCGACACCAGACCTGTATTACTAGTTGCATAACAAACAGTAGCTTTAACAAGCAAATTTTAAATATTTTATCACGTTCAGGGACTGAATGCCAACAAGGACAAAGCTAGAATTTACAAAGGACTTTAATTTTTCATTTAGGTATCTACAGTCTAACTAACTTATAATTTCCCACCAAAATATTATGTGATTACCGTGGTTACAAACTTTTGGTCCCTAGAAATTTATGTTGGCAACAAGCACAGTAATCTATATGTTGAAAGATCTACAACTACATTTCAATGAGAAGTAAATCACAAGAAAAAATAAAAGGCACCAGGCTACCAGATTGCCAAAGAATACCAAATGCCCCTGAACAGCTGCACTTCTGTGATCAATTAGTAACGAAATGTTGACATAGTTGCCCAGTTGGACAATAATCAGTTATTTTACGCATTGTTACATGGAAAACAAAGCTGGTCGACTGTATCAAGGCCACGGCTACTTAATTTAATGACTGTTTACCTAGTTTTTATGACTATTTTACTTTTACGAGTTTTTAATTGGCGAGTCCTATATCTCTTGAATCAAGAATACAATAGAGTATTTTTACCGAATTTTAGAACTTTTTCTCTATCATAAACAATATTTATAAATATTCAATTACCTAATTTTGTCTTCGACAACATTATTAGAGATTACTATTGTAGGTATCATTTAAATTTTCGCCGAATTTCAAAAACTGTCACAGTTTTTCAATGAAGACCAGAGATATACATTTCAATATTCTGTAAATTTCTAGAACTAGCAAAGAATACCCATAACTCATTATTCCAAAACACCCAAAAGAAAAGTATTGTTTTGTAAGGACATTGGGATTACTTTTTGATTACCGTGAGGTACCATCAGCTTAGCAAAATTTTCCAATATCCCAAAAAAAATCAGATTGCCTTCAGTTACCATTATTTCTCATAGATTAACATCGATTACATAGTGATAACCAAATGATAACACAGATTACCATTACACAAGGACGCCTGATTGCCACAGTGAATTACCCCTTGCTTTTCAAATATCAATATTAAATCTTATTTGTCACTAACAGTATTATTAATAAAAAAATGAGCATTATTGCAATTTTATGCGTTATAGGTTACATTACGCGTAAAGAAGGCCCATCTAAAGCTCATGATAACATGAACATCTGTGTAATAACTAATAAGCGAAAATGCCTATGTTTGTGTATCAGGAACTAAGCAATCTGGCCACTTTAAGATAACTAATGTGCTGCTTTCATCAAGGAATAACCATCAGTGGGCGTTACCATGAATTGCTACCAGTCTGTATCTAGTACAAATTTCATAATACGAGTAGAAGGAAACTCAACCCACGGAATCCATCAATCACTGCATTTAAAAAAATCAATCCTTCCTAACTTTATCCTAAATTAATAACCGGATATGGTAGGTATATTTTATCCCCTCACAAAAACACGTGCTCTATCAGTAAAACGTCATTCACAACTACGCTAGTGAAACCATGAAGGGCTCTCATCAGATAGGCCTGACCCTCACGTCTGTTCCCATTGTGATATAGACGAGGAAGTAAAATTCAGGGGGTCCATGTGTTCCTCTGTAACAATACGACCGTGTATCGACCCTTGATGGTCGTGTACTTGAGACAGAGGGGTAGTTACGAGTTTTGAAGCCCTGAAATGATGTATTGACAAAATGCATGATAGTAATCGTGATTTTATGGTAATTTTGTTGAGAGAAAATTAAAATTTAATATTAATGTTGGTGGGTGCGGAAAAGTGTTTTGGCAAGGCTTTTAATTTGTTATTTATTGATTAAGTTTATGCGAGTTACGAGAATTGAGTTACAAGTTTGGGAAAAGTGTGCAGATTTAGGTTCGGCAAGGAACAGGGTTAGGGCAAATGGATTTATGTTAAGAGTTCGCGAGTTGATATAACGCCACAAGAAAAAATAAGAAACATTTTCTTTTTATACCAATTCAATATCGGCAATATTTAGTAAAAAGGGGTAGCAGGAAATAATTTATTAGGAGTATATCTTATCATATTCGAAATATTAATATTTGTGTTGATTTCTTTATACCTATAGACTAATTTAAATAATAATAATAATATTCCCATGAGCATTTTTGTCATATACCGGGTGTAAACGAAATTAGGCTCATCCCATTTTTTAACAATTAGTAGTAGTGTCAGTTTTTACCACACTAATGCGGTAATAAATATTTTGGCTACAATGGTATGGAAAAAAGTTGTAAATTTACAAAAATCGTTATTTACCTAACATAATTTTACATAATTTAGTCGAGAATTTTGTTTATTAATTAATGGATTGGTAAGACTAATTAAATGATTTTGGCAATAGAAGTCCAACCCAAAGTTGTTGCTTAACCATCACCGACTAATGGCTTAAGCAAATTTAAACTATTTCCATGTGGGAAATAAAAAACATTTCGGTTCGGAAAAACCGTTTTCCCGAGCGTTGAGAACGACTGTTTTTAATTTAAGGGCATTTTGAACACAAAAAAAGTTTTTATCTATTTACTAACATATACTACAGTTTGAAACATTTATAAAATTAACTCCAGGCGCTGATGTTCTTATATTAAATCTGGGTTTTCAACCATGACGTTACTTGTTGAACCCACAGTCATTGAAAAGCCAATTATTTTCTTATTTTCAAATGTTGTTTTAACATATCTCTATGACTTCCAGCCTCCATCATTTTTAAAAATATGGATGTTTGCCAGCGCATCTGCCAATAATGATGCTGTGAACCTTAAAAACAATGATCGTTGTGATAATCAGTCTAGCCTGAGAAGCTGTCACTGCTCACCTTTATTGCCTAGCGCTGAAAATTTGTGGCAGCAGAAATAAGCTTTGTTTTTGTTATAAATCATACGTTTGAAAAAAATAGCGTCTTTATGCGGGAGCGAAGCCACTGTTTGTGCCCCATCTGTATCAGTTTTATCTCAAGCCAAACTGCTACAGATTTGAGACAAAATGTGTGACTTCTCTGCCTTATCAAGAAAAACAATATTTTTCACAAAAATCATGATTTAAACATAATTTATGAAAAAATAAAAATCGTTCTGAAAAATTACGATTTTAAGAATTTGGTCTCTAATAAGGTATTTTCGGACTGTTTTGAGTTACCAAGTAAGTAACCATTTTAGAAAGAGTGTACCAAAAATTAATTTTTTGGAAATTAAGGTTTTAAATCAGCACAATCAATTATAATCAAATTTAATTTTTTTGTACGTAATGGAAGCTGCTCCAAGTTCAAATAAAATAATCAAAGTGGCATGATATTGAAAGTGGTAATCAGCTGATCACGAGTGGTGATTAAAGTAATTCGTGATTGCTTTTATAAGTTTCAGAATTTGAAACCATTGGTTTCTTGCATTTATATGAAGCTGTAACATGTGTAATGAAAATAGGTACATATTTTAAGAATTTGAATTTGCATTTCGTTTGAATTTAGCGCCATAAAAAATTTGATGAGGACGTAAAAACCGTTATTAAAAGTTGCATTTGCAAATTGCAATTTTTGTTGCTTCTGTATTGCTATTGTTCTCTGATTTTATGCTCAAATATAAAAAATGTCTTCTACCTTGGTGTATAATATACCGTCATTAGCTTGTTTATTAAGTTTGCGATTAAGTTTAATTAAAAATAATATTTTTGAACAAATTCCAATTTTATTTGGAAATTTAAACATCACAATTTTGATTTGATCTATTTTCTAATTTATTTGTATAATTTATAGTTAATAAAAACATCATCAAAAACAAAATCTATGAATATATTACATATTTCAATAATTTTCAATTATTTACTTTAAAAATCAAATATTTGCAATAAATTCTATGGAAAAAATTAGCGAACAAATAATTTTTGTTTATTAAAAAACATTTAAAACATTACTTTAATTTTAGTTTCCGGTGATATGATTATCGTCCATTCAACTCGTTTAGACCCGAAGAAAATTTCATCCGAAATCCCCCAACCCGAACCATATTCGTTTAGTTAGTCACTATCTCTTTTTTTTGCTCCGTCAAGAATTCCAATTTCCCAAATTAGCCGATCCGGTCCTGCGGTTTGATACCGGTGGTCGCTGCTATGAATTACGACCCCATCAAGGTCTCGCACCTGAAGACCTTTTTTCTTCGTTAGTTCGAAACCATTCAAAGAATTCGCATCCCCGAAGGCAGCGCGAAAAAATTCAAAAACGCATCGTCTTTTAAAAAACAAAAAGGGTGGACCTTTATTTATATTCTTCGGTGGCGGCTGCGCCCTCGGCCAAATCAATAAATTGGGGCTCCGAGCGGTGGGGGTGTGTCAAACACACACAGTGTATTGTGGTAACGAAATCAAAGAGATAGCTAGCCTCAGCCGCCTTCGCGTATTCGGACCGCTGATGATGATGATGATGTTTGGGATTAATTGATGAACTAATTTAGTGCTGGCATGTGACGGCAGAGAAGTGTGTCGGAGCATAATCCTTAAAAAGAAGTGTTTATTTATTAATTATTTAGTTTTGTGGGAAAATGGTTTTTAGCGCGGTTTAAAAAATTGACATGGGGGGTGTAAAATAAAATCGAACGTAATGAATGCGCATCATAAGTGAAATTTCGGAATGCTTTGAAGTCAAATGGACCGAATCGGGGGTCAACGATTTTTCCAGGGTGAGTAACGTACCCTTGAACTACCATTTGCATTGTAAAGCTTCTTCATTTATCAATTATTGAAAAAAAAAATGCTTTCAAATTATCAAATTGCATTCGGTAAAGTTTCTGCTGTAATTGAAGTTGAAGTCTGGAATTCTGGCGGCATTCCAGAATTTCAAATGGATGCGATTACGTACCTTAAGATGTAATGAAAATGATCTCAACTTTGATAACAGTTAGTTCAATACATTAAATCTGCCCTTGAATCAAGATTTAACGTAATGACATTTCTTGCTCCGAAAGACGGAAGTTACGTTTCACAACATTTATTTTTAAAATGACTTATAAATACTTTCTGTTATAGCTGTATACACAGTAAAAACTGTTTTGTTAATTTCACTTCTTTTCAACAAATATTTTGTAGTTAAATGTTTGTAATTAATTCTAACAATATTTTATAATGGCAATGACATTCAGAAGAATACGTTGTGGAATTAACAAAATTTTGTATTTATCAATCGTGTTGTTAAATTAATAATATCATGATTTACTCCATAATAACAGTTCAAAAAAAACTGTGAAGAATAAATCCTAATTATTATAATGTAACTGTTCATATTCCCAATTTTGCAAAACATGTTGTATATTTTGTTCTTGTTTTGGTAATTTACCAAATTTTTTTAAAGTTTTTTTCGAATTGCAGTTGTTGTTAACTTGACAGTTGTCGCTTCTTCTTCATACTCACATTTTGAAGCACGCAAATACGAGCTAGCTATGAGTTTATCCTATATAATTAGTGTTGTGGTTCTAAGTTATGCTTTCCTTGATGAAGCAACAAAGTGGTAAGATTTTATAGGCAACAAGTTGACTGAATATTGAATAAAGTTAGTGTAGCAAAGGCACAAATAAATAATGTTTTAAAGTCGACAAGTGTCATTAAATATCTACCATTTTACCTAACAAAAGCAACAACTAAACATATTCATCTTATTAGTAGAAAGCAACAAACAATATTATGTTGCTAACCAGTCATTTTAAAGTCTGCCTTTAATGGCATATGAGTATTTTTAATATTCTATTTATTGCTAAAATCGCATAAGTTTGTTTCAGATTTTACAACTATTTAAAGTTAAATTACCGACACGAAATTGTTAATTTTTCTGTTGGATTTGTTTAAATTAACTATTTCTTAAATTAACAAAAAGGTACACTAGATTTCTGTGTATTAATTTGTTACTTTTAATTGTTTTTATTAGCTAGATAATCACTTTCAATTCGTTATTTTAAGAAATTTTACTGGCTATAAATGGTGTCTCTAAAATAGTTTACAAAAAATGCACTGTCACAGAGAATATTTGTTTATTCATGTAGGTACCCAAACAAAATATTAAGAAAATCTCACTTCATTAAAACAAAAAATCTGGGAGATGTTAACTGTAAAATTAGCTTATTTGGAAAATGTTATCAATAAAATCAATTTAGACATAATGTATCAGGGACTCAAACCTAAAAAAACTTATACAACCTCAGAAACTTCTAATCGAGAATGTGCAACTTGTAAAAAACAACTTTGAAGCAGTTTCTGAGCCATTTAAAAAATAATTTGTTTATCATTTTTTTGGGTTCTACAGTGGAGTGTTCTATATGATTGAGGTATTGGGCGATTCCGCGCCACTCTCAGTTCCAATACCAGCCGAGCATTTAATCTTTAAAAAGGACACGGGACAATTGCGCGCTGAAAAGTATTAGGATTCCTAAAACGCCGGTATAGGAAACCAAACTTTGTGTTAAATTTTGACCTAATTTGTAAATTTAATAACATTGCCGTTTTGGGCACAGTTTGATTGCACTGCAATAAATTATTTAAGCTGTTTTTTGTTTGTTTGTCAGTATAAAGCACATGTTTTGAGAAAATCTAAAGTGCAAGGAACGAATAGCCTGAGAAGGTAAAGATAAAAAATTTGACAGGTTTGCATATTATTCATCTCTTGCACTTTGGATTTTCAAATGCATGTGTTCTACTAATCCTAACAAGCAATAAATAACTCTTAAATACTTTATTGCAGTGAAATTTTTTTTTTTTTTAAAACGGTATTGTGGAGAAATTTACACTTTAAGTCAAAATTCACTAGAAGGTTTGTTTCACTATACCCCGAAGTGAACTGCAAAATGGCACAAACACCGTCATTCGGGCTTCATTTTAAGAAAGCACTTTTTAGTCTTATTATGCATTGACATAATGAGTAGTAGCTTTCTGTTTATTATAGATTTTTATTATAGTATACTCGTGTTTCTTTATTTCTCTGCGGATTTTTTAAAACAATTTCAATCAATATTCCCTTATGTGTTGTTAATTTTGTCTTTTCTATGCGAATGAGGGAAACATACGGGGTGGCTCACCAAAAAGTTTTCACCCAAGGTAATTTAAGCGCTTTTTTGAATGGTATCACCTGCAAATATCTTGGCCGCGGCGCGCAATCTTCCGGTGTCTCACTCAATAGTGGCGCGCCACTGTCCTGTAGGATTAATCTAATCTGGGATTGGTAATCGACCCATGCTCATTATAATTGTATTGTGCATTTTTTATAAACTATTTTCGAGACTTCCAGTATTTAACAAAAAAAAACATTTTTGTTGTAATTTTACTAATAATTACAACGTGGAACTTCGTGGTAACTCTAATTTGTAACTCTTTTTACTGTATTTTCGTATGTCTGGTATTTTGAAGACAGAGCATAGGAATCAAGTTCCATGTAAAGTATGTAAAGGCAAGAGTATGTGGACCAAAGTGACTGCTGCAGTGAAAAATCTTTAAACAAAATTTGCAAAATTTGATTTTCAATGGAAAGTTATGAAAAGTATTTTCTTTCTAAAGTTTCACTACTACCACTTTCATTACCAGACAATCCTGGAGACGCCACCGAGTTCACGACATTTATTTTTAAAATGACTTATAAATATTTTCAGTCTTTGCTTTCAGTTTGAGCAACGAAACAATACTCCCGGAAGCTTTATCAATTTGAGAAAGCTTTCGAAATAAGTTAATTAAGCTCAAACAGTTTCAATTACGAGTCAGTTTCCCTAATGTTTGAAATATGCATAAATTAAAGCGAAAGTGACTCTAATTTAAAAATAAAACAGAAATTTCAATAACAAATAGCGCATTAACATTCAACGATTCAAAGGAATATTCTTATTTATGTTCCACTAAATGCATTATACGCGTTCTTCGATATGTCTTGGTGACAGGTCGGTATGTTATTATACGTTTCGTAACAGAATTTTATTTGAATTGTAATTTTATCTCATATTTGAGACGATTCAATTATAGTCGAGAGCAAAAATCCAACTGGAATGGGCCCTCTTACAGTTGCAAAACTCGTTTATGATAAAATCGATATCCAATCTTTGAAAAATTATTAGAATAAATGCGTCAACAATAAATCTGTCGTCGAGATCAGCAAAATGTATCTGAGATTAAAATATACGGATTTTAAAGAATGTAAATCAAACTGGAATAGAATGTTGGGACTGAAATTTTTCAAATATTTAGAGGAACTCAAGATGCTAACTAATTTTTTTTCTCAAAAATAATTATAATCAATAGAAAAGAAATTTTTTACTTAGATACAAAACTTAATTGAATTTAGAGAACAAGCACTTAATTAAGTTTTATTTTATCATTAAAACAAAGAAGCGTTACGATAGAGAAGCCCTCTAATTTATAATTACACGTTCTTCTTTCCTCAGCACTGTACATTCAATTTTATCTCATTGTATCAAATGCCAATATTCGGAAAAACAAGTTTTGTTTACTCTTTACAGATTTGTTGGTAAGAAGAAGACGTTCATTATAATTTAATTACTTTGTTCAAACACAATTATTAACAACTAACAAACACTATCACGGAGAACTCTTAACTCGTTTTGTCTGCCGTTTCTTTTCGGATGTTTTCTATAACTGTCTTATAAATTGACTAATTAGATACATATTTCATTTAGACCAGTTTATATACTTGGTGTAATCAAATCTTGTAGAAAAATGTTATCTGGTCCTCGTTGAAAGATTTCTAAATACCCAAACTGTTTTAATTTTTTAAATTTTAATTCTAACCTGAGGATGACAACATTGGTGTAGAAATACATGTTGTGTTTAAGTTTATTATTTTTGGCAATTGCATTTTTTTGATTCGCGATTAGAATTTTGAAAGCATTTTATTAATTGAGACGCAAAATTATTACCAAATATAATGAAGTTAACAAATGCGAGTATGCTCTAGAGTCTAGGATCATTCAGCAGTCAGTATTTTTGACGTTTTTCTTAATAATATTAGTTTTCTTCTTTTCAATAACAACGTATTTGCAATAACATATCTACTAGCTCCATATTTCACCAATAAAGTAATCATCGCTTCTTGCTAATAGTGCTAATAGCTAATGCATTTCCGATGGATAACGTAGCACTTAGTTATAATTCATAAAGAGGTGTTTTTACTTTAGCCACAAAATAATAAACAATAAACCAATTTCCACTTGGTTCAATTAATTTTTTTGGCTTGAAAAAATTTGGTAGTTAGAAATTTAGTGGTAAATCTAAAGATACTTTTACACATTTATTACTTACTAGATCACTGGAAATAAGACAATCAAAACGGACTCATATGTCATTACCTTACCTTGGAATAATAATGTTCTATCTGCATTTTTCTTATAATTTTAAGAATTTAACAAAATGTGTCGTATTTACTTTATTTAAAACATTGTGTAATCTATATTCCATTGTGGCATTATCGGTAATGACTAAGCTTCGGAGCGGGAGAGTCTTATTAAATGACCAGGTAATTAACCGGTTTAATCTAGCTGTTTGTATGTTATATATTCAACTGGTCTACACCAGTTGACCAGTAGACCAGTTGAATGAATAACATGCAACCCGCTGAATTACACCGGTTAATTACCTAGTCGTTTAATCAAGACTCCCCAGTACCGAAGCTTAATAATGACACAAGCATAGACAACCCGACCATCTTATTTCCAGTGATCAAGAGTGTACATTATTCTAAATTCTACTATAAAAATAAACAAATTAAAAGATGCTTTCCACATTTTTTGTCTGTGTCAAAATTTGAGGTCCGATATACATTGTCGCGAATAGTATCAAATTTTTTAAAAAGAATTAAAAGATCTTATAACAAATTCATTGTAAATTAAAATTTTACTCTTTAAAATTTTGTTGAATTTTTGATGACCCTTTTAGAGACCTCTTCTATTCCCTGAAAAGGGTTCTACTTTATCTTCATTAAATGACTTAATTATAATTATACAAGACCTTACACATGACCAATCACAGAAATAGAAGGGCGCCTTGATCTCAAAAAACAAAAAAATCAAAAATTGGCAAGCAACATTTAGTGTAGCATTTATTGTTGTCAAAACATTTATCAAAGCCTCTTTTATAACTTTGTCATAGGAGTCTCAGTGTCATATTTTTCACCCTTAGGCAGAAAATATGGCGCCGATAGCGCCCTTAAAGCATACAGCCGAAGGCCGAACAACCGAGAGCACGGAGGCGCCTTAGAAATACAATTGTTTTTTTATATATTTACATTATACCTACATTTTGTTTCTATATATACAAACAAAATATAAAAAACCAAATAAAGAATAACAAAACTAAAAGTATGAATGATGTCAATATAATTGCTAAGCATGAATACCTATAAATAAAATATGGCGTGCTAGTTGCTAAAATTTCTATATAGTACTGTATTTTGGTTTTTGAAAATTACAAATTAAATATAGAATGTATAATAATAAGAGAGGAAATGATGATAATGATAAGAACACATTATTAACTCTAACATAACTCATGTTTTGCTGGAAATAAATCATAGGACTCCTTTGATGTAGGGGTGTTTTTTGTTTTAAAAATATTTTTCGTAAAAAATAGACTATTAGCTATAAATGTAGCATAAGTAGGCGGAAATAAGTTCCTTCTTCCCTCTAGTCTAGTAACATCTGTCGTTATTCAACTTCGCCTAAAGCCATTAGTATAATTTGTTATAAAAACACAAAATAAAAATACCAGCATAAATAATTTAATACTTTGCTGCATTGTTTTAAGACACTAAAATGTGACTTGCATGTATTTTCACTTAAAAAAAATTAATAGAATTGTCTAGTTCTAGGAAACATTTAGATGAGAATTTTTCAATTAATGTTCATTTTCCATTGCATTACACAGTGAATAAACTCAAAAAATCTCAATTATTTTTTCTTACAGTTGATTTAGTACAAGCTCACATGAATAATTTCGGTGCAATTACCCCGTCACAACAAATCATTACATTATTATGCAAATAATACGAATCAGTGCGTTTTTATCAGTCTGACATCTATTATTAATGGAGATAAATCACAACAATTATCTTAATGCACACCGCAGCTGTCATATAATTAATAGTTGAAAGAAATATTCAAAGACAAGTGCAAAGGAATTCACGATGTCATCATATGCATTATGTATTTCAGTCAAAGATGAATTTCCGTCTGTGAGAAACAGATAAGTGTGAGTAGAGATAGTGCAACCTTCAGAAAGAAGGAATTGCCACTGGATTCAGTGTAGGTCGTAAAGAAATGAATGTCAGGAATTCCCGCTTTCATGTTACTTTATTTACTTAAAGTTGATTGCAGTTTTATTTATAGAAAGAGCAAATAAAATTGTTACTGCTCCACCGACACGTTTCAATTAAATCTGAAGATCTGTGTCAATATTAGGACAGAGTCTTAAAAAAAAAAGGTGACGATCCATTAGCATTAGACCAAACTAATTTAAAGTTTAGACACTGAAAACTTTCATACTTAAATCAATGAATTGGCTCAAGTTTAAAACCCATCAAAGTAAAACACCCAACTTTCCTGAAAGAAAAAAATCAGTTTTCTTTGAGAAGTAGGTGTTTATGACACTCGGAAACCCGGAAAACCGCCCTAAATCACTAGGGAAACTACCCACGTACGCATCTCGCTGACCCTTTGATTTTGCGGCTTGTCGATAAAAATCATTTACAATCCGAAAAATCTCTAAATTTAAAGCTTGTTTTTGGTAATAGTTTTGGGTGCACCCTCAATGTCGCCGCGGGTGAGTCACTCTCCCTCCTTGATGCTTTTAGAGGTTTTATGGGGTATTAAATAACGCTAATGTTGAAGTACTCTCAAGGTTTCATTAAGTTCGAACACCCTCCGTTTAATTTCCATATTGGTCTTTGTTACCTGCTTTAAGATTGTTGCCCCAACAAGGGTTGATTTTGCACACGCAGGAAGAAATCGAAAGTTCCGGATTAAATAAATTCCACCGGCTTTCACCGGGATTTTTTTGAAAGAAAGAGAAAAGCCTAATTTATTTTTACTTGACTTGCAAAAGATAAATCACAAAGTTTTCAACTTTGCAAAGGTAATTTCACCAGCTTGAAATTCCTTTTAATGTTTGCATAAAGAGATGGCTGCTGATGATATTTAATTAATTTTGCTATCTTGATTTAATTTACTATTCACAAAATGCACACCTATTTTTAGATAGTAAATAAATGAATGCTTACAACTGTTTCTCTAATAACAAAATATTTTTCATAATAACACTTGTTAATTACAAATATATTGTCTATAAATTATTTTATCTATTACTACTTAAATTAGAGCTTATTATATTATACTATTACGAAACTAGTTATATAAGAAACATTATGCAACTAAAATTGACTTCTTACATTAATTTATTTATCAAATAAATTAATTCAAAATCTTCATATTTATCAATATATCCAGTCGTAGATAAAATACTGTATGTCACAATGTATCAATCCTAGCTATCAGTAACTTCCCCATTCGTATTATAATAAAGCTTATATAACTTATTAACTTACAAGTAACATAAATAGATATTACAAAACACAAAAAATATAATTTATTTCTGTTCAGATAAACTTTCTTATATTGTTTTGCATATTTTATACTTATTTAAAATCAATAACATGTTTTTCAGCCAGTATAAAAACGTAAAAATGTAAAAACGTTGAGCTGTTGAACATCTGATTAGGGTTTCATTACGTTTCGGGTTATCCCTTGTTATCCATTTATTAGGTTGTGGTCTACTGCATCGTGACTGAACAAAAAAATTAAACACTTTTAAGCCGTCAAATTAAAATATCTGGGACAATTTTTCAAAGCTTAATGAAAAATGGGAAGTCTATTTTTTAATGTAAAAGAGCATTAGACTTTTTTAACAAAAATTTTTCACAAAAAAAACGGAAGACAAATAAAGGTGAAAAGAAAAGCTACAATAATTATCAGGCTTATTACTAGAAAACGCAGAACCAGATCTAAAATTCCTACTTATGGCCATCATTAAAATCTGTCAAGCTCGCATCTTTTGTTTGTTATCTTTTGTTACATATCTTTTTTTTAATTTTGTTAATTTTAATCAATTAAGAAATAATACGTAATAAACACAAAAATGATAAACGCGTAAGATAACAAAACAAGATAAAGAGATAAATCAGTTTATAAATAATAAAATAAATAATTAACAAGCATTGTAAGAATCATTCCCTACATCGCTCCGGATCCTAACAGTGCTCATTACTCCTGGAGCAATGGCAAATACAATGAAGGAAATTTAGGTATTGATATATTTTATTAGCGGGCAACAAAGCTGCTACTTTCGCCCTCACTCGGCCACCAAAAAATCGACCTCAACGATTAAGTGTACTACTTTGAGAACTGCAATATGTGCAAGGACTCGCTTATAACAAGCAAAGTAAAGTTGGGGCAGAAATAAGTGAGTTGACTTTATAGAAAGTTGCGATAAATCGAATAATACTCACCGTTGAAGTTATATGGGACCAAACTACACTAACAATGGATTTTGATTTATTTAGTGAAAAGTATAATCGTGCATAGAACTATGATAAATCAAAATCTATCTCCAGTGTAGTTTGGACCTTCATATCTTCAACAATGGGCATTACTCGGTTTATAACAGCTTCTTACATATAAAGTCAGTCCACTTAATTCCGCTCCGACTTTACTTAAGTCTATTTTGATCTTAAATCTAGCGTTCGTTTTTTATGTGCATCTGCTTTATCAAAAAATCTATTCTAGTATTTTTAATTCTTTAAAGGTAAAAAACAATGCTGGCAATAATAATTAGTAAAGTTGGATATTGTCATTAATGCCATCATTCATAATTTTTTAATTAAGATCATCAGTGAAATAACTTGCCAACACTGCACTAGAAAAGAAAATAAAAGCATTTATTTATCTCATTAATCTTAATGAACTCTCAGAATTTTATTCTTTTCACTTGTTCTTTTTTTTGTTCGACTGAATTTTTTATCAGCGGAACTAAAAGACAGGGAATTTTTATTTTTTGTTTTTTTTTAATTAATGCAAATTAACATTAATTTTTTTATTTGTTTTAGAAATCATATAGATAACTGATCTAAATTGTTCAATCGTATTACTTTTGTCTTTATACAAATTTTTCTTCCACAGGAAATTTAAAAATTATATAACTCCAATATACGAATGCGATAAACAAATAAAATACTAAGTAAAAACAAATAATTATATAAATTAAAATGTAACTGGATTGAAACAGCGGTAGTAGCTAAAGTATTAATTAAATGAGAATTTGAGAACCCGTTTTTTCTTTGAACCAAAAATAATTTTTGTAAAATTTACAAATTTAACACGTAATCCTGGATTCTAGAGCGCACTTTTTTTATTTTAGGACAAGTGTATAACATACGACATATGATACATACGCAAAATGACATCTACCTACTACTGAAAATGTAACTTATTTTACAGTCAATAAATTTAAAAAAAGATATAACCAAGAGATTGTGGCCCAAGGGAATGTTTAAACTGCGACGTGAATCGGACGTCTTTTATTTTCCTGAGAATCATTATCGACAATACGATACTTATGCATGTGGTACATACAAATTTCTATTTTATATTGAATTGTTTTAGTTGTAAACAAAAAAGGATTCAGAAATATTGTTATAATTTTAAGAACTGATGTTACATTAGATTATTATTGCCAAGAAGATTGTGGTTCTAACAGTTATTTATGTATTAAGGGCATAACAAAAAGAAATTATGACACGAGGAAGTGTTTAAAACCCGACATTGGAGGGCTTTTAATTTCCCGAGGGCCATTAGTGACGATTCTGACCGTAATACATACGTTTTATACAATTCAAAGTAAAAATCTAAATTTTCAAAAATTTTAATCAAAAATATTAATGTGACATCATGACATACGTAATATTTCCGGGCAATAAAATGATTTAATACGCCTCATATTACATAAAGTAGGTATTTGTCTAGTATTAGAGATTTTATCAACTTATTAAACCAAATATTGTAATAAGAGAATTTTGTAATTGTCTGATATTAAATTTGGAATAAATTATTATTTGCTTAAAATTAACATGGCCTTATACACCTACCATTATCTACAGATTTCAAAACCATAAAAGCACACAAACTATTTCCCCATTTGCAAAATGCATAATTTCTAGTATTTATCAATTTGGCATAATGAAATTTTAAAATTGTAAGTCGGGTAATATTTAAAACATAAGAATCTGTTTACGTAACGAAAAAATCAAAATAAATCACTTCTGTTTGACTTGAATGACCTATAAATAGTACTTTTATGGATTTTGTAATTTGATGTTTATCTGATTTATCAGATTATTTTGTTTATCTATTTTAAAAATTTTATTTGTAATTTTTTTAATGTAACGAGTAATTTAAAGTAAATTGAAGCGCAGTAAACCAACAGAAAAATAGAGGTTCATCTATTTAAACCTATTCACTACCTACTGTTATTTCAAGTGTCATATTTGTCTGTGCAGAATTTTGTGTACAATGGAAATAAAATAAATAAAGCGTATTAACCCTATCAACGCGTAACATTTGTGGGATTCTGCAGTGGTCTCTATGAGAAGTAAAAGACACGTGGGTAAATGATTATTGTAGAAAAACAAAAATGAAATCAGGATGAACAGCGTAGTTGAAAAAATCATGGAAATCTATTGTAGTAATGCAAAATGCAAACAAATTGCAAACTGGCTGTTTATGGCACCACTTATGAATCATAAATGTTTCATGTGCTTATATAACGTTGTACAGAAAACATCATTGAATATTTTTTTATGTTTTTTTACTATTAAATATGTGAAGTATTTCTAATCATACACAGCACAAATAACTTAGGTATTTATGTTGTATAACAGGTCCATTTTCAGGTAGTTAAGACACTAATCTTTAATTTTAATTACAAAATTACCAAATATACAAGTTACGAATTTATTTGGCTTATTTTAATAAAAATAATGCTAAATATGAATGTGCAATTGCTGTGGCAGCTGAGATTATAGTATTGCTTTACAATCTGTTACAATTCTCAGCCATGGAAACAGGACACCTAATCTCTCTCTTCCAAAACGTTTTTTAACTTTTTTGCAACACTCCATGTAATACATAAAATATTTTTTTAAATATCAAAATTAGAAAATAAAATAAAGTGTTTGTTAATAAATTCATGTAAAAAGAATGCTAGGAATACTCTGATGTGGTGCTTAATAAAGAGACCTTTTCCTCATCAAAAACGTAACCCAAACCTTCCAATCTAGAGCAAGGTAATTTCAGCTGCGAGAATCTCCTTTCAGCCTATGCATGAATCGATACTCCTGCTTTTTAATATCTTTGGCGGTGCTGGGCAAATACTCCGGACAAAAGAACAAACGAGTCCAATCCAAATAATGCTTCACAATAGTTTCCTCTCCTAGTAGTGCAATTATCTACTCAGACGTCAAGAAACAACCGTAATGAACCTTTTGTGCCTGATGTCTGAAGTGATTCATTATCAGGCAAGGAGGATTTCAAACACCACATTAGTTTTAATCACCCATTAAACTTGTATTATGCGCATCCGCTCTTAACATACCTAAATTTTAACGCAATTATTTTGTTACAGATCGAATCTAAGCACCGTTTATGAACCAGTCCAGAGTAAAAGTCTAAACAATCTCATTATGGTAAGTGTAATTTTATTTCAGAAAATTCAATACGTTGGTTTTTACACCCCGAAAAAAAAGCATCTTGTAAAATTGACCGGCTGTTGCTGCCCCCAAAATCGGACCAACCCAATAAACCTGTAAAAAATAATTTATTTTTCTCTAATAGACTCATCCCGCTTATTTTTTTTAAATTGCATTTTATGAAACTACATAAAAAATAAGTAAACTACATAAATAATTTTAGTTCGGTCGAAGTCAAGTGACGTCAATAGACTTAATGCCTTTGATTGGTTGCAATGTGTAGGCGTGTACCTAGTGCGGTTTGATGTCACCTATTATTGAACCACTAGGCGTGGTTGAAGTTTTGACTTCATGAGAAATTCAATTTTAATATTAACACCTTTTCAAAAAGAAATTACATTCACTTTGCTTCAACTTTAAGTATCAGTAATAAATTGTACTAAATTGCACTAAATTGCAAATTAAAATGTTGCGGGATGACCCTATTGGGTCGCGAATTTTTACCCAATGACTTTGCCACTTTGAATTCCAAACAGTGGGTCCAAAACTCCTAGCAGGGTTCATGCTAGCTCCAGTGTAGGGTCCCTGAAATACCCCAATTTAAAATCCGAGTCAAAATGAGATTATGAGTAATACAGCTGTGATGTTTAAGAGAAAGACGATAATTCCGATTCTCAAAGAAACTGAATCTCCTTTCGCATAATTCCTTGGATCCCACGAGGCACAGATTGCCACTGCCATAATAAAAGTAGCAATAAATTCCACAAGACAAGCCTTGAATTTAAACATGATGAAAATTTTCGTCACATTATTTTATTTGAAACGAAATACTTGCAAAAGCGATATTTCATCGTGAGGCATCGTGACGCAATGACCGTAAGAGACCTCCAAGTGCTTATCTGGCGTTACCGCCTAGAATCGATACCTTCAAGCTCCACAATTAATAAAAAACTGATTTATTACCTTAAGAAGTGCATAGCCGGTCAAAGAACCCGCAATTTGGGAGCCGACATAAATCGGAACGGAACTTGCTGAAATTTCGCCCATTATCAAAGCACAAAGCGTCACTGCAGGATTCACGTGGGCTCCTGAAATGTGACTGAACATCTCCAAACAAATTATTAATGAAAATTCTACTCAAAACTTTTCAATTAGACATGTCAAAATTCAAATTTTAGAGCAATCAATAAGAATTCCGCGAAAACCACTTCGCTAATGGTGAATATCGCGACAATTCCACTCATTAAATTTCAACCAATCAGGTTGTAGGATTTTGAATCATTGGACCAATTAGGAACGAATTACAGCGATAATCCACCATGGTCCTCGAATTATCGCTGTAATTCAGTATGGATCGTGAAATTATCATTAGTAATACCACGAGTCGGTACGAAATTGCCGAAAATTCTCGATTCAAAATTTTACGAGTATTTGTTTCGACGACAATTTACCACGAATGAGCGCAGCGAAATGAGTGGAAATTGTCTAAGAAACAAATACGAGTAAAATTAAGAGAACATTTGCAGCAATTTCTTACCGACGGCGACGAGTCGTATTCGACAGACAATTTCACGATCCATACTGAATTACAGCGATAATTCAAGTACCATGGTGGATTATCGCTGTAATTCGTTCCTAATTGGTCTAATGATTCAAAATCTTACAACCTGATTGGTTGAAATTTAATGACTGGAATTGTCTGTGGAATTGTCGAAACAAATACTAGTAAAATTATGAATCGAAAATTATTGGCAATTTCGTACCGACTGTCGGTATTACTAGCGATAATTCCACGTCGCTATGTAAATTTGAATTTTTTCTTAGAGAATTCTCAATGTTCTCTAATGAATCACTCGTGGCGTACCTAGTTGAACTGTCTAGAAATTTATCGAATTTATTTATTCGTGCTTGATGTGAGGCTAGAAAATGTAGGATCGCTAAACTTTTAGTACATCAAGCACTTTAAATATGTCTAAATTTTTCGATAATTCAACGAACCGCCACTTGTTATTGTATGAAAAATATTTAATTTCTTTATTACTTGAATAACTGTGGTAACTGATAAGCCACTGGCAAGACTCGTTTGCAAAACTGGAATTGTTTCCCCAAACATCCCTTTCGTGCACCCCATACAAGCCAGGAAAACTAAAACAGCAGTGCCAATGAATTCGGCACAAGCTATTACTATTCCGTTCAGCAAAGCTGGAGTGTGGCCCTTTTTGTGTGTCACATCGGAATCTGAAATTACGGCCAGTGTTATCTATTGATTAGTTGGAGTAGAGTGACGGGAGGAAAATTATTGTTTTCATATTTGTAAGTGTACGTAAATATCTTGAAAGCTATAATAAACGAGGATTGTTTTGTGCTTGTATCCTGAAAGCTTTAGATTAAACGCACTCAATTGTTCTTACAAAGAGATGGTATTTCAGACGTTAGGTGAGCACTCCTTGTCTATGTAACAACCATTACTAAAAGCAGGGAACTTAGTTAAAAGAAGTTAAACACGAAAAGAGCTCGTTTTGTTAATAAAAAAAACAATTTTCTAGAGATGACGTGGTTTTACTATTTTGAAAATATTAGTAACAAATGGAAATAAGAGCTTCTAGTTCAGTCAATTTTGTTGATTCCTGCAATACTAGAAAACGGATGCATTATGTATAATTTAATAAATATTTACCTAATTGTACATTAGTTTCATACTGTAATGAAATATTTTGTTATTCTGCAGTACAAACAAAAATCATTAACGAAGCTTTTAAACTAATATTACTGCAGATCTCGCATTTGCATGTCTGTTTTTTGAAGTCAAATAACAATAAACTTTTTCATATAAAATCATAACTCGGCCATTTCTGTTTCTACTTTTTACTTACAATTGTGCCTATAATCATTAAGACAACTCATTTAGTTTGCAATAAAGAGTTTTTATTAGACAACTTTGTCATCTAGTCTAGATGAATCTCGTACTTTTCTTATATAGAAGAAAATCAGTGAAGTAGCTAACCTCTGATATTCTAATGGGGAAAACAATTAAAGACACCATAGATATAAATGAACATAAAGACATAGACATACGACAGTAGGCATTACGTGAAACCACGAAGTAAAATATAGAAAGGGGTCTTTAGATAGGAGTAGTTAGCTAAATGTGCCTGAGAGAAAGTTTAAAGATGCTTAACCTTGCAGTGCACTTTGAATTAAAAGTTGCAAAACTTATTACACAAAAAAATAATTAAACATAAAAATACTATGGTATATACTGGCTGCTTCATGAGTGATAATGAGCCTACGAAACTGAAAATACAACCAGCAATACAAAGTTAACGTGGATAATATTGTTTTCAAATTTTTTTTTGTAAAATCTATTACCGATACAAAAGAATATGTTTTCAAGCGATGAAAAAACCGACATGATGTTGATATATGTAGAAAGCAGAAAAAATGTCTCTGTGCGTTTGTACAGACAACGTTTTCCGGGTAGAAGAACTCCTGCTGACACCATATTCAAACGACTTGAAACTACCTTAAGGGAAAATTGGCCACTTTTGAAAAAGGAAAGAACGAGAACAGCTACAGGTCTTGAAAATGAAAGAACCGTATTGGGAATGATTGATGAAAATCCACATGTAAGTCAAAAAATGATTTCACAAGCAAGTGGCATTAGTTTGTCTTCAATTAACCGAATGATTAAAGGAAATAGGTTTCTTCCTTACCATATTCAGCTGGTGCAAGCTCTAAAACTTAAGGACTATTTAAAAAGGCTACCTCTTGCAATTTTTTTCGGGAGAATTATCGTTTGAATACATTTTCTTTTTTTATCGGTGACAGATTTGACAAATAAAATTAATATCATCCACGTTAACTCTGGAATTGTATCGCTGGTTGTATTTTCTGTTTCGCAGGCTCATTATCACTCATGAAACAGCCTGTACACGTAGAATTAAATTCTTAATAATTTTATTAACAAAAGTAACCAAAAAGTTGTGTGCAGCGTTGGCTTTATTTGAAAAGGCTGCCCAAATGGTTTAAAATAAAAAAATGAAAGAAAAAAATTGTAGAGAATTAAGTTTTGTATAAAAAAAGCCTGCGAGGTGATATATTTATCTTTAATAACTTAAGACTTAAGTTCAGACATCCACTTTTTGTTACGTTTTGTTTGTATACCACTCTAGAGAACATTTTTAAGTGAACACTTGATATGTAATAACTGGCTCAAATTTTCATCATCGATTCGCCTTTCGACAAGTAGGTATACCCAAAATATCTAAAAGTGGGCTGACATTTTAAGACCTGTCTATAAACCAAAGAATAGTCATTGTTCGATTTATGGACAAGCAAACCACCGTAAGGATGGATCTTAAGACAGTTAAACATCTAGCGGAGGGAACTGTCATAAATCAAGATCCATCCTTACGGTGGTTTGTCTGTCCATAAATTGAACAACGGCTATTCTTTGGAACAAACAAACAATTGACATTTTTAATTAACTTAACTTTAAAAATGTCATAAACTTCAGCTTATTTTAATTTTTTAAATTGTGTACAAGATGACCTTGTCAACTGAAGGAAATTACAATACGTCTTCTATTAAAAATATGAAAATAAAAGAAAAATGCATTACATTTGAAGTTTGATTTACCTAGCCGAAATGCGGACTATTCACTTCACATTATCAGGGCTCCACTGTATTTAAAAAGTAAACGCTGTATCTTGTTACCTACGTAAATATTTGACAAAACATTTTCTTTAAGAAACAAAAATTATTATTACTCAATTTACAAAGTTTTGTAAACTTATTTAATTAACTTGTGATTTTGTATTCCCGTAATATACATTAGGGGAGAGATAAATCTAAATATATTAATTTTTAAAGAAGTTTGGAAGAAACCTTTTACTTGCAAGTTACAAAATAATATGACTACTAAAAAAAATTTATTTATTTTTTTATCATTTCTGATTGTTAGTTTACCTACCTTCGCCAACGTCCTCACTAATTTGCTTGTTTTCATAATTTCTCATTATTCATCAATAACTTTTGCCAAGAAAATAAAATTTTTGTTTGGCCAATGTTCAATATTCACTGCACATTCCGGAGTTCATGACAATTTTAGGAGTAATTAACTGTACACTATGGGTACCTATATTTTACACTGATCATTCAAATTGTTTTAAAATTTAATTTTTGAAATATTAATCAATCAAAAATTACAAGCTAATCCTTAAACTAACGCAAAAGCAAACTGCGTCAAAACATAAATGATTTATTGCAGTAGTTTGAGAAAAAAACAAACATTGCATGATGATCACAACACATAATGCAGTTTAGGACTTTTCGGTAAAATTTCCAACAGATCGGATTATAATAATAAATCAAATCATAACTCCCCTTTTATCCCTATATTGTAGTAGATCCAAAATAATAAAAATAATAGAGATTTATTTGGAAAGAGTGTATTAGCACTAGCACTAGATACGTGTGGAGCTTCAGTATTGTAAAATTTTATGAAACCAAAACTGTATAAATATTTCTGCAAGAAGGAAGCAACTAAATGTCTTAATAAAAGTATATTTATAAAAATAAGTCACTATACACGAACACTTTTGAATTATTAATGAAAGCATGTCGAGTCAACTCATACATTTTCTTTACTACGAAAGCTTTTTTTATATAGAGAGAAATGTCATTGAAGAAAATAAGTGACTACCTTACATCCACTCATATTCGGAAATAAACAAAAAATTTCGTAATACAAAAGATTTGAAAACAATGCTAAAGGACCCTCAAATGTCGTTGACTTATCAAGTATCATTCCTCCTCATAAAAATTGCTGGCAGACACATTCTGCCTGCACACACGAGTGGACTCTATTGAATTTATTGAATCTTGTGTTTCAGGAACCCACAGCCGACCCCTCGATGAACTCCCACGAGCTGAGAAAAGCCCTCGAATGGGAGCTTTCCCTAGACAGCCGCGATCTGCGTTCCCACGCATGGTATCACGGCGCTATACCTCGTTCCCGCGCCGAGGATATCGTCCGTGAAGAAGGCGAATTCCTAGTCCGGGATTGCACCTCCCAACCTGGGAACTACGTCCTAACTTGCCGGACTAAGACTCAGCCCCTTCATTTCGTTATCACTAAACTTATCCTCCAACCTGATACAGTGTACGAACACGTGCAGTTCCAGTTTGAAGAAGACGCGTTTGATACCGTCCCTGATCTCATAACATTCTACGTGGGATCAGGGAAACCAATCACTGCTGCTTCAGGTGCCAGGATTCAAGTTCCGGTGAACCGTTTATATCCGCTATCGTTTTATGCAGCTAAGTATCCCACACCGCTTCCCCAAAGCCGGTTAAACTCGCCGGCGACGACGCCCATTGGAAGTATAGGGTACAGACATAGTCCTTTACATCCAAGTCGGATGTCGTCGTCACCGACGAGGAATAGTAGAGACGGCCCTCCGAGACTTCCTAGTAAAAAACAAAGATCGCAATCGTTAACTCCTTCAGAAGTTAACAGAATATCACAGGAAAAGTGTAACAGTGCAGATGGAGTGATCCAGTCACCTTTAATGACGAGATCAGCTGGTGCCGATATGATAAACACCAATTTAAAATTCTCCACGCATTCCCTCCCTAGAAATCCAAACACGAAACTGTCCCTTTCGTCGAGTTCTAATACCCTAGGTCGCAATTGCCGAATTACAAGTGACCCGACGTTGTCTCCTTGTGCCGAAAGAAAATTTTTCAACGAGAGTGACTCCGGAATTTCCGATTCACCACCTCCTAAACCTTCCCGAGTCCCCAGTATTATCCGTCTTGAATCAAAAGAATCCGATACCGATGGGAAAACCTCGGAAGTGTTCCTCCCACATGGAAACCTCCAAAGGGTAACGTCCTACCACGCCTCCGGGTCGGACTCTGGAAACGGTTCCGGAGATTCAGCTCTTAGTTCAGCAGCAGGGGATGCTATTGAACCAAACCAAAGAAACTCCGGGGTGATTATTAAAAACCCCAGATATAATATTGTAACGTCCGAATCATCAACGACTTTAAAGAATTTCGAAATTGATTATGCTGAAGCGGAAGAAAAGTTATTGAAGACGATCCAACCGGAAATTAGTCTAGGGAGTAGATTCGACTTGGAGAATTTTCATACATTGCTACTACCAGTGAATGAGAATAAACCGTTAGATGCTCAAGCCTTGAGAGGTGTTAAAATGATTTTACATGAGTCGGGACCGAGGATTTTGGCCAATCATTTAACGAGGACTGATTTAGATGTTATTTTTTACCGGCCTAAAGATCCAGTACAGGCCAGATTAGCCAGTGGGATAGAGTTGTGTGCGTTACCCCATGGACACCACTTCCGGCTAGATCTAATAGAAAGGTAGGTAAAAAATTTCTGGTTTTTATTGAAAATTTAGGACCGAAATTTCAGTAATTTTAGGTTTTATCTGCCAAATGTATTACTCCTTTTTTACCTTATTTCTTATCGGAAAAAAAAATGAAAATAATAGAGTTTACTTTGACAAGGGTCTACTTCAATTGTATCCAATTATTTTTTCATTTCATTTTATTTGCGGCTGTAAATTTAAAAAACTGAGTTGCCGAAAATTTTGATGCTTCAACTTTTAAAAAAAATAATCAAAAATTAATTAAGAAATTTAGTTTTTGAATTAATTTTTTACATTATAAATTGACCTGCAAACAAAATTAGGCTCACCCCTTTTTTTAATAGTATTTTTTAAGATAAAACACGAAACTTGGGGCAAGTTTTCTTTTACAAATTTACCAATAACTGAATGAAAGTATACTTTCTAGCGCTTCCGGTTTTACCGGAAATGACCATAACTTTGGATTTTTACGTAGAACCTACGTATATTTTTATATTTTTTGGAACCAACATTAAATTCTGAGCCTAATATACTACTTTTGATGGATCATTTTGTGGAGCTTTTTTATAGTTTCTTCAGTATCTCATATTTCCAGTTTAGTAACTTTATTCAACATAAAATCATTGGAGTTAATTTTTTATGGTTAATTGCACATAAATGAAACAAATTAAGCAAATTATTACTATAAATTTATTCGACTACTAACATTGTCAACAAGTAATCTGTTTGATAATTGATTAAAATCAATCAGTATTTAAAACAGTATTTAAAAAATGCTATAGTTTAAAAAAATGCAGTGTATAGAGCGTTTCAGAATAATTGATATCTCAGTAAGCCATGACTTGTGAACGGCACATAACCTTGTAAACGTGGCATTAGAAAAAAAGTAGAAAAACGTATTAAATTCATGAATGTTTCCCACTGAAATTATTCGAAATCAGGATATTTGTTGAAAATCCATGATTAAACAATTGAACTTACACAATTATGTTTAAAATAAAATTTTTGTGTTGCCAATCTAATCCATATTTGTTGATAACAATACATTATACATCACAATACACCAAATTTTAATACAAAAACAGTTTATCGCTAATATCAAATGGACAGTCGAATAAATTATCACGAAACAAGCTTGTCAAAAACGCATGGGAACAAAAAATGTCAGTCTGTTTTTGTAGTGACTACTGTATATTTCACAGCCGCAAAAGAATTTTTTGTTATTTTTGTAAATAATTTGAGAATTATCAAGAAGCGATACGCGCTCTTTTATTTAAATTTTGAACTGGCGAACACGTGCCTTATTGGGGGAGAAAACTCACTATTGATATTCCAAAATTGTCAGTTTGATATCTTTTTGTGAAACGAAAAGAAATTTTTTATTCTTTTTTGGCGCTAAGTTTAAAAAAATACATTCATTCCCTGATTCTATTCTAGGACAGAATGTCTGAAGCTTTTGGTAGCTGTAACAATTTTGACTTGTACAGAAGAGTTAGAACGGACTGAAATGTTAAATAAATGGATCGAAGTGGCGATTGATACGAAAACAGCTCTGGGGAATCTCTTTGGTTTCTGTGGAATCATGTTAGGTTTATGTTTACCTCAGGTAACACCGCTCCATATTTCAATTTCGCAAATGGAATAAACTTTGAACTTGATTACAGGTGGAGAGACTCGACACGACGTGGCACATGTTACGTCAAAAATACACCGACTCAGCGTTCAATTTCGAAGCGAAACTTCGACCAACTTTAAAGAATATGAACAGTTGCTCAAATCCTCAGGCACCAAATACGACAATTCCTCACTTATTGCCATTAATATTACTCCAAGAACGTAGTTTAGACGACTTTATAACACCCGCAGAACACAATCAGTTATCAACGAGTTGTCTAGGACTATGGGAATCGAACACCCAAGACTTTGGTCTTACAACTTTACTTAATCATCTGGAAACTGCCAGGAAATATATGGACTCAAGTGCTTCTTACCAAAGAAATGCAGAAATCGTGTTAGGAGAAGCGAGGATGGAGGAATTGACAATGGATATGTTTCGAACTGAGTTTCAGATGAAATTCTTGTGGGGGAGTAGAGGGGCTTTTGCTCCAGCTGATGAAAGACACTCGAAATTTGAACAAGTGCTCTCGGCTATTGCTGAGAAGTACTGCAATCTGAGAGACGATGCTGAAGTGTAGCGATGTTTATTGTGATCAAAATGTACATATTAATATACGTAAATATGTATAATAGCGAACGGGCCTAACAGGTTACAGCATAATAAATCCCATTTAAAAACGATTCGACTTTTAATACGAAAATAAACAAAATTTTAAAGACTGATTAATTAATTAAAAATACCAGTTATAACAAGCAAATAGAAAATAAACAAAAAAATTATTAAATAAATTACCGGCATCTTCTCTTTACTTTTTCTAGACTGAAATTCGGCATCACACATTGTCAGATCAGAAAAACATACTAATGAATTTACGTCATCATTCAGAATTTCTAATCGCTATTATAAATTTAGAGCACTTAATTATTATTATTCAAAGTACATAAAAAGACAGTTGTGACATTAAAAAATACATGTTTCTAATTATCTTGGTTAGTTGTAAAACAGCTTTTTTATTATAATTTTTTTCATGAAGTAAATTCATTCGTTCGTTGCTGCAACTATAAAAAACCTTTAAAAGAATATTTTGCATAATTACCATTTTTGTTATTTAATCAATGTTTTTATAAAACATATCAGTTACTGTTGTAATCAATGTTTCAAACGTTTCAGAAGTTTTTTTTGAATTTAAATATAAACTAAATTAAAGAGTGTTCAACATAAGCTTACAAAATATAAAAATTTTAACACAAAAATAAGGCAACATTTTTCGAAAAACAAACAAGTAATTCGAGGTCGAATGCTGAATTCATGAGGTAAAACTTAGGCGTGGCTTACTAATATTTTACTGTATAAAAACATCCGTGAAATATTAATAATTAACGAGAATTCTGATAAAAATGGTTATTTTGTGGACCTTTTTTTTCAGTATCTTCAGTATCTCATATTTCCAGTTTAGTAACTATATTCAACATAAAATCATTGGAGTTAATTTTTTTATGGTTAATTGTACTTAAATAAAACAAATGAAGCAAATTATTACTATAAATTTATTCGACTATTAACATTGTCAACAAGTAATTTATTTGGTGTTTAGTAAAAATCAGTCATTATTTAGAGCAGTATCAATTAGTATTTAAAAATGCTAGAGTTTAAAAAAAATGGCTTGTATAGAGCGTTTCAGAATATTTGATATCTCAGTAAGCCATGACTGTGTGAACGGCACATAACCTTTTAAACGTGGCATTAGAAAAAAGTAGAAAAACGTATTAAATTGATGAATTTTTCCCACTGAAATTATTCGAAATCAGGATATTTGTTGAAAATTTGACTAAAAACCATGATTAAACAACTGAACTTACACAATTATGTTTGAAATAAAATTTTTGTGTTAATCAATATTTGTTGATAACAGAACAATTTTAATACAAAAACGCTAATATCAAACGAACAGCCGAATAAATTACCACGAAAAATGCTTGACAAAAAAGCATGGGAACAAAAAAATGACAGTCTTTTTTTGTAGAGATTACTGTAATTTTCACAGCCACCAGAGAATTTTATATCTACTTTTTTAAATAATTTGAGAATTATCAAGAAGCGATACGCGCTCTTTTAGTGAAATTTTGAACTTGCGAACACGTGCCTTATTGAGGGAGAAAACTCACTATTGATATACCAAAACTGTCAGTTTGAAATAGACTTTATTTGTCCCACAATAACACACGTGTTCACTAGTTACATATCCCACAGACAGTACTTATCACATTTTATTAATCGTTATTTCACTAAAAATTTAGTATTAAAACAGGGAGAATCTTTTGTGCTTAGAACCCCAAACTTTTTAGAACAAATACTTATTAAAGAAGTTGGGGTGAAATTATGCATTTTTGGAAAATATCTTAAAGAAATTGATACAAAGTTTTAAAAAAAAATGGTTTTTGTCCGAATGGAATTGGATCAGCCATTCCCTTTAATTATCACGTCATCGGTGGTCTGAAAATTTACAAATACAGAGTTTTCTGGATATGCAATGATGGTTAAAAAGTTTAAAAAATAAAGTATTTGTCGTAAGATTTTTCAAGTTATTATTTTTTGAGATATTTAAAATTCCTTAAAAGGAAATCAGTCTTTGGATTCGCTACTTACAAAATAATTAAAACCTTTTTCTATGGTCTTAGTGTATAGTTTTTAAAAATGTGGATAACATTATGCTGTAACTTCCGGTTCAAATTTCTTTTTTTACATATCAAAATTGTTAGAAATTTTAATTTAATGTTTCGTGAACAACCAAAAATAACCTCCACAACACCAAAACGTTTGGTTATACGAAATTTAGGTCATGTAAAAAAATAAGCTTTAATCTGTAATTACTAGAATTTAGAGTTTTATAAAAGGTGCTCATTGTAAGACATAAAAGTCGTGGTCATAGAATCAAAAAATAAAATAAAATAAAAATTATAAATCCTTATTTAACTTGGATTATTGACAATACAATATAAAGACTGCCATATTAGGTTTTTTTTAATTGGTTTTATTTGTGCAATATATTTTGAAATAATGAATTTAGTGATAATTTAGCTCAATTTGATTGCGCTTTTTAGTTTTACTTAGAAGGTCCAATATTTGTAAATAAACTGAATTCATTATTTCCTTTATTTTAATTTTGATGTGATGTATATTTGTTAAAATGATTAAAAATTATACTCTGCGAAAACGTATAAATATAGGTACTTAATTATAAGATGTGTAATATGAAATGTATTAGATTTAATAATTTATTAACGGGTCTATCTGTTAGTCTATGTAGATGTTACCGTGAAAGCCAAAAATCCAGTGAATGTTAACAATTTCTAGTGAATACTAACAATTAATAGTAAATATGAAATTTGTCTACAACAACAGAGGGTCACAAACATCTGCATACTCCAAAACTAAACTCAGGCTGACGCTATTGACTGCTTTTTCCCCATAATCTGTTTATTTCAAGTACTTATGCACAAAAAGTAGTGAATAGCATTAGTCCGAGTTTAGTCTTAGAGACATTCACTAGAAATTGTTAACATTTACTAAATTCTAGACTTTCAGGATAACATAGACGAAAAAGAAAAATATTTATAGTAGAAGTCTGTCTAGATAACAAAATGTAAAAACGATTCCTATACTGTATATGAAAAATAAAATGTGCTAAAACTTAACTTCCTTTATTAAACAAAACCTCCTTTACATGTTGTGGTATCCTAACTTTTTTCCTTTTAACTTTCACCTCTGTTGTATTTTTTTCTACCTTTCCTGCCACTCCTGGCTTAGATTTCTTCTTCTTACACGACAAGGGATTTGGCCCTTTCTTCTTCTTGAGTTTTCTCGTTTCAGCCTCAACTAACCCACTTTCAAACTTCATTTTTTCAATCTTTTGTTTCTCAGTTATCGTGAGACCTCCTGCTTTATTTCTTGTAGCTTCTACTGTAGCACCAGATGGTTGTTCAAGAACTGGAGTCTTACCATGAAGGTAAAGTAAAGGAACTCCAATTTTATCTCTAATATGACTTTGTAAATCTCTATCTTGAGTTGCAACAATGTAATGACTAGGATTGCAATCACCTAACATTGATAATAAACATTTGGATGCAACAATCGGTTTTCCTTCATGTCCACATTTATGCACAGGAAATTTCTTTAGAACTATTAAGGCACCTCCCAGTTTAGGACCCAAATTTTCCATTTCGATAATTGCACAATGTGTGGTGAGCAGTTTAAGCTCTCCTTGGAGATATCGAGGGATGTTGTCTGCTATATCGACTTTGTTCTGTACTTAAACAAATTATTTGTAGAATATTAACAAAATCTATATTTACTTACATTTAAAGCTGCAAAACAAAATGTGCCGTCCAACAATAACTGATAAGGTTGTCTAAATCCGAAATTGTTTATGTAAAAATTTAAATGTTTGTTTACTTTTTTATATCTTTTTATTTTCATTGTGTCGCTTTATTCAAACACTACAAAACACTTTTTGCACAAATTTCTATGATTTTGTTCAAAGTAACGTTTTTTATCTTAAATAAAGGTAACGTTTCTTTAATAAGTAACACCTAACCTCACAAATTTGACAACAATGACAACTGTCAACTGTCATTTTTTGTAGTGTTGGTACGCTTGAAATATTTAGGGATTTTGTGATGTTTTTGCGCCAACTCATAAATGTTACTAGAAAAAACACCACCAGTGAACTCGATTGTTGGTTTATGAACTTATAAATGTGCAAACCTTGCTTTTTAATAAAATAAAAGTTTATTCTCTTAACAAAAATTGTTAACTAAAGTGGAAATGTCTGTGGGATTCGGCCAACGTGGTGGTAATCGGCCTCCACTGAATCCAGCACAAGTGCAAAAAATGCTCGATGAAAATGGACATTTGATTCAAACAATTCAAGATTATCAAAGTAAAGGAAAAGCTCCAGAGGTTTTACAGTTTCAATCAGTGCTACATAGAAATTTAACTTATCTAGCAACAATGGCAGATTCTGCTCAAAATGTTCAGACGTTTTTACCTGTAAGTATAAACAAAGAGCTGCTTCTGGTAGCCACAAGAAAAAGACATAATAAACGGCTAAACAACTTTCATAAAACGAGCGTTTTTAAATGTTTGTTGATCAAGGGTGCTTATTTAAGAGAGCAGGATGTGCTTATTATAGACACATCATTACAGTTGGCACAGCCTGCTCTGATTCAGTTACATTTCGATTTCAGATTAGGTACCTAAAGTCTGTATCACGGTCTTATCTCTTTTTGTAATAAAATTTTACAGTGCAAGTAAAGATTCACGTTCTTGTTGCTATCTCTTTCTACATCATAGCCTAAAGTGCAACGAACACAAAACGTATTGTATTAAGAACGTCACACTTCTCTATCTTCCTTCATCTTAACGCGACGACAAAAACAAAGCTTCCAGGGTGAGTGTAATAGTAGAAACTCGAATGCAAACCAACATTCTAAATAAAAAGTTACCTAAATATTGGTGCCAGTTTACAAGTTTATCTTTATTTAATGCATTCTATGTTAGAAATGTGATGTTATTAAAAATTAAAATTGGTTTTTCATATTTTTTATAAACTTAAAAATTTAACAAAAAATTTGTTATAATTTATAGTTTATTTGTGCTTTTATTGTTGTTTTTCAGTAAAAACAAGCGTCAATTAGGTACCGAAAAATTAGCTAAATCATTTACTCTATTAAGGCCCAGAGTTTTATTATAAAATCCGGTATAAATGGTATTTTAACAACTAAAAACATTTTGCTCAATAACGTATCTTCAATTTATGTGTCCTAAAATAACAATATTGTTAAAATATCAATGTTAATTTCCTGTAGAAACAATAAATTAAAATTGTTTTATTTAGCAATAACAATGTTGCTACTTTTAAACAGACTTGGGCTAAATGTGTCCAAATATTTTATATGTATAAAAAAAAATATTCCACTTTGATCTCACTGAAAATACAAGTGTTGGATAAAAATGTTTGTGTTTAAAAAACCGTTTCCGTGACACAATCGAATATTTAAAAGTAATAATAATAAAAATATTTATTAAAAAGCTGTATTTCTTATATTCTTATTAAAATTACATCAAACTTAACTCATCTCTGAAGAGAAAAGCAGCCTTGCTAGGTTCTAAAAAAACGATTTGAAGAATATAAATTGGAAAAAGCATAAAAATAATAAAGAACAAAGAACGCTTCGAACACAGAAAATAAAGTCTGTAAAGTAGAATCTTTAGTTTTCAATCACTCCAACTTTCTAACCCAATATAAATATTTTTTGTACACGCTCCCAAAAACAGTTATTTTACTATTTTGAGTCCGTAAAATGAATTTTTTTAAGGACTGAATCCCAAAAAGTTGCCATGGCAACTTTTGAGCATCACATCGCCTCTTCGTCTACAATTACAATGTTGTTTCTTTCCTTCCATTGAATAAATGCTTCATATTCCTTTTCATAAATTTGAGGAGCTTTCACTGGTAGTAAATCTAACACAGTTTTTTTCGCGTTTTCAATAATTTTTTCTGGATTCTGCATTTTTGTTGACATTATGTAAACAGTCCGGTTACTATGATAACATGAAATACATACGAATTTCTTTTGGGGCGCTTTAACAAAAAAATGTTGTTTGTAACACGTACCTAAATAGTTATTTTGCGGACTCGTCCGCAAAAACTCTATTTTAGGTACTTGTTACAAAAATAGAAACGTTAACAATTTATTGAATAGATAATCATTTTTGTGTAATTTAAGTTTAATGACTGTTGTTTCTAAATTAAACTGCAAATTAAAAAAAATATTCTTTAATTCCAAGGCGCGGTCAGTGATCTCAAATATGTCACTTCAATACCTAAGAAATAAAAATTTTGGGTGTAACTTAATGCTCGTATTAAGTTCTGTTGCAGCAACAAAGTTTTCTGAAATTCATTTCCCAAAATTGCAATATTTTTGTTACTTGAATGTTTCGTTTATTTGTGTTCTGTTATATGTCAAATTCACACGAAGCTATACGTCGTAGATTGAGGCGTACTCTAATAATTTTATTACAAAAAGGGATAAGATCGTGAGACAGACTATACCATGTTTATATCTAGCTACTTAGCACGCTACAAATAACACTAACTTTATTGGCTTCTCTTTGTTTCATATTTTCTTTACTTTCATTTAATTATGAAAATGGAAAAAAAGCCAAAAGAATGTCAAATTCAATAATTTTTAACAAAAGGCTTGTAGTTACCTAGAATTAAGATTTTAGGTACTTAAATATCACTAATTCCGTTTGGATTACATCCAAAAACTTATTACGAGAATTGAACAATTATTCTAAAAAAAATATTTGACAATTCCTGACTCCATATAAAGCATATCTTCTTTTAGAGTGAATTTGTAAGTTTTTTTTACAGGGTGACTTCATAAACAACTTATTACTCTTCTGAGTTAGGCAGATTGTTTAAATGAGAATTAATAAAGATGTTTTACAATTATTGGGCGTTTACAATGGATAGATGATAGAAAACAATTTTCAAGAAAATGCTGTAATAAAATTTCTTTTCAGAGGTAACTTGATCATGAAACATTTAGAAACAGTCTGTACATAAATAAATTACTTAATCATTGGTTAAAAAGTATGTGTTAGAATTGATAAAAATTGGTTTTTTACTAACCTTGAGACATGTTTATCGTGGAGTCCAAGGGGTGCATAGTTGACCAGATTTCAACCAAAGGTGTTTAATGGTTAGATTATTTTACGTGTCTGTATTTAAATTGCGACAAAAGGAATAAAAAGATTTAATTTAATCCAAAAACTAACAATAATAAGGCTATTTTTACTGTTTCTTTCTTAATTCTTTAATCCTCGTTTTTAATTCTTAATTCTTTAATCGTCTGTATTTAACTAAATTGCGACAAAAGGAATAAAAAGATTATAATTTAATCCAAAAACTAACAATAATAAGGCTATTTTTACTGTTTCTTTCTTAATTCTTTAATCCTCGTTTACAATTACTTAAAGTAACAATTGGCTTAATATAGAGTATACAAGAAAAATTGGACATCATGTAATCTTATGAAACTGTTAGTATTACTATATTAGTAATTAACAAAATTTACGTCACTTATGGGCACTTCAAGTTGCGATACCGGTAGTATCGCAAATGTTAATATTTTTCTATTGCAATAACCAATCATAGCCCAAAATTCTTTTAATTTTCCATAGAAACGAAGATACTATCGATATTATTTTAACTTGGAATCAACCCATTAGTGAAATTTATGGAACTTTGGACTAGGATCAACTTAAGCGTTAATTCTACCAATCGAACGCATCGAAATCATTTAGAAACGATACATTTTTTCTCTCGTTAAAGAAAAATTATAGTTGCTGTAACTGTTTGTCACTCTATTTTTTAGTAGTGATTGTACCAAGTCACTATTAATGTTTGAAAATTATTTTGTTATGTTGGTCACAAATTTAAAGTCTTATTAAAAGTTGGCAACATCGTTTGCATGGCATTTTCAATTTTCAAAATTATTGCAAAATGAGAAAGGTGATTGGATATATTCACAGGAGGCGGCTTACGAACAATTTGTTCAAAATTATCCTGAACAGCAAATCGAATATGGCAATTTTGGAAAACATTCTGGTCGGATAATTGAACGTTTTTGAAACACTAGTAATGTGGGAAAAAGTAAAACTACTGGTCGCTCCACTGTTGCCACACCTGATGTACAAAATGTCGAAGGAATTGTTGAAGAAAATCTTCAAATTTTCATATGACGTGTATCCCAACAAAGAGATTCTTACTGGCAATTAAGTTATTCTCTAACATTTCCTACATTTTTTCTCTTTGAGGACTTTGCTATGAATCTATACGTAAGATCCCAAAAATCCCTGTATTTATGCCCTTACAAATTTACTGTTGTACAACGACTTCATTCTTCTGGTTATCTCTAAAGAATACAGTTTTGTCATTGGTACAACAATAATTTGCTCAATAATATTAACCAGCAAGGTATCGCTATTTTTATGGTTTATGATGGTTCATAAATTCGCAAAGTTATAGAACTTGCTCTGCTCATAATCCACATAATATAATTGAAGCGGCATTGCATCCGCTTAAAATCGGCGTATGGATCGGCATGTCGCGAAGATAACTTATTGGGCCAATATTCTTTCATAAACAATTAATGCGGAAAAAGCTTATAAAAGAAAATTGTATTACGGCGTCGGAAACTGCTTTTCCTAAAAATTGTTCCTACGTTATTCAACACTAAAAAACTCCATTTAAGTAAATCTTAAAGACTAAAAGATAGTTTATAAAATGAAAGGACTATCCTTTGAAATAAAGGACGTTTGGCAACCCTATATAAACCCTATCAAACTGCAAACTGTTCTTATGGGGAAAACAAAATAGACATAAAGACAAAAACTGAGGACAAGTACTCAAAATATATTCGTCAAAATTAATGAGTAACACAGCACAAAATCTATTATTTTCTATGCTGTAAATCTATTTTCTATCTAGATGTTGCAACCACAGGCGGCACCCCCACTGACGCACGGCCAGCCCTCCAACTTAGATCAACAGAATATGAACAACTTCAATCACCAGCAACAACCAGCATACAGACAGCCCCCCGGTCCGCAACGTCCCGGCGTTCCAACTCACCCATACCCCCAACGAGGTTACCAACAGAACCAATACCCGGGCCAATACCCTCCCCAAGGTAACGCCTATCCACAACAAAACCAATACCCTTCAAATCAGCCCCCAGTCTACCCCCCGTCGAATGCTCAAGCTAATTACGGACAACCTCCGGCGACAACAGCACACAACAACTACCAACAGCCAGGGTACGGCACGCCACCTCCCGGTGGAGCCCCACCCCAGCCGGGAGCTAACCCGTATCCTCCGCCTGCCGGCCCGCCTCAATCTCAACCTGCTACGTATCCTAATGGTGGTCCCTACCCCAATTCTACAGCTCCGCAGAATTATCCGCAAGGGTATCCTCCACAGCCGGGTTATGCCCCGCCTCCGCCGTCTAGCCAACCCCAAACTTCCCCCGCCTCCTATCCCAACCAACCCAGTACATCGCCGCAGAATTACGGCCCAGGTAATACCCAATCTCCACCTTTTTCGGCTCCTCCTAATACTAACCAAAGTCCTGCAGTTACTTCAGCTCCTCCAACGACTTCACAACCGTACCAACCTCCTTATCCACCCAATTCTCAGCCATCGAATCCCAACGCGGGCTACACGCCCAATGCACCTCAAGGATATCCTCCTGCGGGACCTCCGAATAATTATGGGTATGCTCCCCAACCTGGTTATCCGCCACAGCCACAATATGGAGGACAACCACAAGGGTATCAGTATCCTAGGCCGCCAGCAGCACAAGGACCGCCGCCACAAGGGCAGTATGGATACAATTATCCTCCGCAGCCAAACTCCCAGTAGAAAGTTTTCATTGATCCGTATTAGAAAATTAGTTTTAAAGTACTTAGTGACAGGTTTGAGTTGTGAATTTTTTTGACTTATTTATTTGTATCGCAGTTTTATTCTAATAAATTTGACGAAAGTAAACGTTTTCTTTCTATACCAAGTTATTCCCCACGTGACCAAAAAATTGTGTTGAGACGTAGACTTACTAAATTTTATAACTAATAATTTATCGTTTTTCTCTCAATAACACACGTGTCCACTTGTCCAGTAGTTCTAGATCCCGACTAAAGAGCGCATATCGCACTTTTAAATAAATCTTAGAAAAACAATTATACTTAAATAAACAAACCTCGAAACAAGTGAAACAATTGTTTTTAAATTTTTTTAATAAACATAGTTGTGAAAAAGTTGCCAAAATATCTGTCATGTGTCTCACTTAAAATGGATACAACAAAAACGGCTGAAGAGCGCGCTCAACAGTTAATTTCCGAAGCAGAGAAGAAACTATGCCCAAAGGGTTTCTTGCAATCGTTTTTCGGCTCTTACAAAAATCGTACAGAGGATGCAATCGATTTGTATGAAAAAGGAGGAAATTTATACAAACTTGCGAAAAACTGGCAACAGGCAAGTTTAGCATTCAAAACGGCTGGAGAGCTACACTTAGAACAAAAGAACTTTTCCGAAGCAGCCAATGACTACTTTCTCGCTGGAAAATGTTTAGAAAAATCCGACACAAACGGCGCCATAAAATGTTTGTTAACGTCTATACAAATCTACACGGATATGGGCCGGTTTATGATGGCTGCGAGATTGCACAATAACATTGCTGAAATTTACGAACAAAATCTAGAATTGGAAGAAGCAATTGAACATTATGAACACGCAGCAGATTTTTACAAAGTCGAGGACAATTGTATTTCAGCCAAAAAATGCTTGATGAAAGTCGCAGAATATTCCTCAGCGGAGTTTCAGGATTATAAAAAGGCTATAAATATATTTGAAGAAGTGGCTTTTTATGATTTGAAAACGCCGATTTTACAATATAGTGTGACGGATACTTTGTTTAAAGCCGTTTTGTGTCATGTATGCGTCGATATCTTGAACGCGAAGCTTGCACTGGATTCATACGTGAAAAAACATCCAGACTTTCAAAATAGCAGCCAAATTCAATTTTTGCAAAACATAATTGAGTGTTTGGAGGAATCGGACGAGGATGAATACACCAAGATTTGTGTAGAATACAACAAACTCCATCGTTTCGACATCTGGCATACAAAAATCTTGTTAAAGATTAGGAAACAAATAAAAGGACCACCTAGTCTCTTATAATAACAACAAACGCCAATTTATTTATTACATTCTTTTTGGTACCAAATTTTAAGCATTTTCTTTATCAAATTTTTCCAGCCAGTCATCATCATCAAGCGTCCATTTTTTTCTTTCATAACTTTCGTTATTTTTTTGTAACGGTTCACCATCAACACAAATAAAGACACTTTTATATAATTCTGGATTTAAATATTTCACCATGTAAGGTCCCTCAAGCTCGTATCCCAATTTCCGGTAGTAATTCCTGGTACCAACTCCTGAAATGACCGCAATTTTTGTTGATTTGTGTTCTTTTATAGCAATATCTTCAGCTTTCTCCATTAAAAGAGCACCATAACCCTGATGTTGGAATTTTTTAACATTTCGACCACTAACAGGAACAACACTTCCATAAACGTGAAGTTCACGAACTATTGAACATTCCCCGAGAAGTTCAGGGCGATAAGTTGTCTCTTTGGAACATTTACGCAACCTAAATTTTATAATACAGTTTTTTATAATTGAAATAAGGGGCCTGCCACGAAACACTGCGGTTATATTATCAATATCGTATTTTCACTATAACGTAATAGAAATATATGCATATAGCATATAGTTAATTTAAAGTCAACTGATACTTAATTGTCAACGAAGCCTACGGAATACAAGCCCAGAGCCAGCTCATGACCCTCAATGTGACGTCACAAACATGGTCAAAGTAGTAAAGCAAAGACAATAAAAAGTTTCTTTTAAAAAAGTTTTCAAAACAAAAAATAATGTCATATATAGGATTAAATTCTTAATATTTGTATTTTTATTATCGTAAAAAGTATAGTTTGCAAAACTGTACACAAAAGAAGTTCCTAAACTTTGTTTTGTAGAATCAATTGTTTCAAAAATGTACAGAATGTCTTGTGTATGGGCCATTAGAAATACCAGGGTATCCAGCAATCTGGAAAATCGGGTGCGTTTTTTTTTTGACGCAAAAACGTGAGAAAAAAAGTTATGAAAAAATACAACGTTTGTGCGAAATCGGGGTTCTAAAGTTGGACTAATAATTATTAATTTATTTTTATTTCTACTATGGACACGAACACACACAAAAATAATTTGATAAATATATCTGATAATTAATGAGCGGACCCAATGAGGGAACAAAAAATACTGTGCAGCCGTCTAGCTAACTAGTCGCCCTCGCCAAGCGAAAAAACCTTGAAACTTGGATTGGTCGATTGAGGTAGTAATGACGTGCTTACAAGTCATAAGTGTAGATCTCGAACACTTACAATTGTTTTTATTTTGACCAGGGTAAATTCGTGTTTTACACTAACTTTTGATTAATAATTCGCTTTTAAATAAAATATTAAATTGTTAAATTAAATTAATTAACGAAAGAAGAATCCTGCAACCTTGTCAATCGTACCCACAGAAAGCGATCAGTGCGGCGCCTATGAGCGTACCCTTCAAATCCCTCCTTGTATCCGATCATTACTGATAATAACTGATATTCACACAGGAATAACTAAGATCGCCGCCGACGCTTCGATGAACCCGCTCACTCTTCAGTCGCTTCGAATTCCTCACTAACTCGGTCATTGTCTCCGCCCGCTTATATAACAATACGTTCTTCTAGCAAGTGTCCGGAAGTTTTCGCGACCTTTTTCTGCAGTCGGAGCGATGAGTCATCATTCATTTCGACCTATCCATGGGCGTCACTAATAGTTTCGCAGAATTTAACGTTATAGCATCTCTCAAGGCGCAATGTCTCTGGCATTTACTCGAAACTCTCTTTCTTTGGAATTGTTCGTAACAATAAAATTTATTTCCAAGTACAAACGTGAAAAAAATTTAATTTTAATTTTGTTTTTTAGTTTCATTTCATGTCAACTTGCACTAATCATGAAAAAAGTAATTACTTCAGTCAGTTTTTACATATGTAATAGTTATTTATGACAATCTACGACAGGTTTTAAAGATGATTTATGAAAAACAAAAAATAAAACGCAATATTAAGAAACGTTTGTCTTAATTGTTTTTTCTTGAGTGATATAAACTATGAAGAATATTCACATAGAACATGAGACATCAAGTATTATAACAAAATTCACTGCCCTTTAAAAAATTGTATTGCCAATTGTACAATAATTTGGCAGATATTATATAAAAAAAATACTATAAACCACTATTACTTGTTTATGAGTTATATAAATTTTATATAGATCACTATACTCGAAAACGGGAGTGTTACCCTTAACTGAAAATTTTCACTTTCTATGTTTCACGACTTTGGCCACGTTCATGACGTTAATTTTTACACCTAGTTATAATTGAAACTATAAACACATTGCTTCGTGGCACAATGTATAAAAAAAGATATTTTTACCTTAAAAGACCAATTAAAATATCCTGTTCTGGATCTTCATAACTCAGAAATGTTTCCCAACCCCCATTGGCGTAATAATCTCTCCTGATTAACTCAACATCGTTTGGTCGTACCTTTTCATGAATTTCCGTTATTCCAACTTCACGAGTTCTCACATCTCGACATTTAAGACCCAGATCTTTCATCCTTTGTAATGCTAATTCTCGGAGATTTCCGTGCTCAACACCTGAACTAGATTAACAAGTACTAAGTTTTAGTTTCGGAAATGGGGGTACAAGTTGTACTTGCAACGTTGCAAAACCAAGTAATGACTGGTGGCTGCAACGGTGTAAAATACGAAACCAGACGAATTCAGCCCACCTTCACCTATTTCTAAGACTCACCTAACAAGAGGCATGGGAATATCTCGTTGCACCCTATAAACTCTAGTCCATGGAGGAACTAAAGCTAATACATTTGCAATTAAGTCTACAAGTACTGACGGAGGATAACTCTTGTAACGTCCAGTTTTCCACAATTCGTATAGACCTGTTCCACGAATTACTAGAGTTGGGTAAATTTTCAATCCATCTGCTCTAAAATTGGGATTTTCGAAAAATTCCTAAAGTCTTTTAGTTAGAAACTGAAAAAAGGGTTTTCTTTGCTTACAATAAACTGTTCTATGTCTCTTTCTAAATCAACATTTGGTAAATCAGGCATCATGTGCGCCACAACTTTGTAGCCTGCATCTTTTGCTAAATTAAAAGTTTCACAAACTGCTTTAACCGTATGCCCTCGGTTGGTATCCCTAGCGACGTCTTCATAAACTGATTGGACACCTACAACAGATGATACACGATGAAATGAGAATTTATCAAACAAGTCGAAGCTGATTTTAATACCACATATTGTATTTTGTCAGAACATGGGAATGTAACTACTACTGACAATGAGTTTTATCTTACACAATGATATAATTGTGTTTTACTGACGGCTGCATGTAGTTAACGTTACACCGCTGTTAGTGGTAAATCATAGCATGCTCTGATCCGAATAAATATTTTAATAGTTACCCGATATATTCATATATTTTTTACCTATTTCAAGCCTGGTGCATCCATATTTTAACATATCAGACAAATGCTTTTGCAAGCAATAATCCGGTCTGGTCTCAATTGTAATCCCAATACACTTCGTATTAGACCTCTCAGAGTACTTGACAGCCTCCTCAACTGAATTACTTTTATGTCCTGATAGAGCGTCATGTAAATTTCTTATAAAATAATCTCTGTAATCATCTGGAAGACTCATAAATGTCCCTCCCATCACAATAAACTCAACTTTATCAACAGAATGCCCTAACTGTTTCAACTGTTCAACCCGATGTCTAGTTTGTAAATACGGATCATATCTGGCTCTAATTGCTCTCATAGACGTTGGTTCATACCCTGTATAACTCTGAGTTGAATATTCAAAATCAGAATCAGGACCTCCAGGACAATAAACACAAATATTTCCAGTCATGTTAATATGAGGGCATCTGTGGGGCTTACACATTACGGCAACAACTGCAATCTGGTGAAAACATGAAAAGAGAGAATTACATAAATAAAAAAGTGGCTTACCCCACTGGCTGTTCTTATCGGTTTTGCTAACAATTTAGGTACCAGAGTTTTGCGGTAATTAATTGGGACTGCAGCGATTATATCAACAAGACGTGGCGAAGTTCCAAGACCGTATTTTGATGAAATGCGGGTTTTTAAAGCGTTAAGGTTTACGTCGCGTTTCTCATCTTGGGCCTTTATTAATAACTGGACGATTTCAGCCACTGTTATCACTTTTTTCTCCTCAAGAGTCAAGTGTGAAAATTCTAAAAAGTATTTTAAAGGTGACGACACCAGTCTTTGTAATGAAATTTCGATTAATTTACCATTTTTCTTCTTTCCCATCCTGATCTACTACAAAAAAAAAAACAGACTAATAAGTTAAATAATTGAAGCACATTTGTCAACTATAAAATGTAAGGTTATGTTAAATGTCAAGTGTTAACCTAAATTGTGTCAACGGTGACGTCAGTAGTGGCGCCGGATACACTTTTTTAAAAATATTTTTAAATTTTATTATTTTTGCAACTTTTACCTTACTATACATTTAATTTGTAATAAATTTATTTCTGGTTTTAACAACAGTATTTTTAAGGTGAAATTAATGGAATAATTGCAAGCATTATTTGCATAAATTATATTTCTTTTCCTGGCTAAGTCGGTACAAAAGGTCTCTTCTTTTAGTTTTGTTATTATCCGCGTCCATTTTCTGGCGTAGCACTCGAGAACGGAATGTTTTTAGCATTTTTCTCAGTCAGCAAATGGCGTCTGGGTGGAGGTGTACGAGAATTTTCTGCGTAAATCATGAATGAATTGTTTCGCGTAATATAAACATTAATTTCCTAAAGGTAAACCGTTTAAAATTTGAGTATTAAGTGAACCCAAATGAAATGGACGCGGTAACCGATGACTGTTAGTGCCCAGTTCTCGAAATATCCTTCACCAACAACAGCCTAAACCAAACGTAAACAATGACCGAGGAGATCGACGTGAAGGGTCCGGAGGGCCGTACCATTTGGCCCCCTTTGGACAACCCGAATGTGAGCCCAATTCCGCCTCAGCACGTCAGCGTTCCCATCCCTACAACCCCCCAGGGCGCCCCCATAACCCCCGGCGGCTTGGAGTTCGACCTGCCGTTCGAATTGACCCAACAAGGCTGGAGGAAATTCTGGTCGAAGCGGGAAAACAGGCCATACTTTTGGAATAAACTCACAGGGGAAAGTCTCTGGGAAATGCCAATCGCGAAGCCCCACTTTGACCCCATAACGGACCCGCTGGGGATCTGTGCGCCGCCACCGAGTCTTCCTTTGCCCACGACTCCCCTGCCGGTGGCTAAGCGGAGGGCTTCAGAGGATATGAATGGACCGCAAGCGAAGAAATTCGTGCTCGCGGGGCCTTGGGACTTGGATGTCCCCACGAATGTTATTATTTTGGAGAGGAGTCCGTGTAGTTATATGCACTCACATCCTGAAGTTGAGGCATATAGGTGCAGCCTTTTGGCTAAGTTAAGGCAGTGCTACCAGGAATTGTGCCATTCAAGGGAAGCAATTGATGCACCCAAAGACTCTTTCAACAGGTGGTTGATGGAAAGAAAAGTTATCGATTCGGGTACTTATTCTTCTTCCTTAATTCTTATTAAAAAGTTTTTTGAAAATGTCTAACAATGAGTGTTATTTAAACAAATATAATACACAGTATGCAGTATACAGGCTGTATCTTAAAAAGCGCCCGAGACTATAATTCCGTTAATTTATTTGATTTTAAGAAAAAAAAGACTGATTAAATTATTAAATATTTATTATAATCTAATAATACATTAAGAATTCTTTTTACCTTCTACGTTAAATAAGTATATTATCCCAAACCAATTTTGGCATAGCTGACTTTAAGCTCACCTCGGTGAAATTTCCAATGCACTAATAAGTTTAGGTACCATTTTTTAAACTAAGTGAACTAAAATGTAACTCTTTAGATTAAATAGTGACTTTATAACGACGATATATGTTTAGTAAGACATGAAATGTTTAATTTTACAAAGCTTCGGTATTAATAAAAAAAGTTAGATAGCGATTTCGGAAGATCAAAATGGTACTTTATAAAACTGTCAAAGACTCATTTGGTTACACCTTAAAAAATTGTGAAAATACGAGGATTTTATTCTATTAGGTGTTTATGAATGTTTGAAGTTAAAAAGGCAGTTCGGATTACTACTTCCTATTCAAGTTTTCATTTTTCTCGTGATCTTTGGATCCCAATTGACAGCGTATCAATAATTTCGCACGCCTGTTTTGGGACATCCTGTATACGTTTTGTTCATAAAGGCTAGATATCTTAGATTAAATAGTTTATTTGCTAAAATTCTACAGTACAATGTACAGTATCTTTGTTAATATACAGAGTATCTCTAAAATGTCTGTACAACAGGCTATCATATATTCCTGGCATCAAAATAAGACGTTTAAATCATACTTAGTACAAAAGTGGACCGTTTCGGTGCGTTAGAGTGCCAAAAAAAATTATTATCTAAAAAATAAACCTTTTAAACAATTTAAATGAAACTTTGTATGTGTATAGCCATTATCAAAAGGTTTATTTACTATAATTAATTTAATTTTAAAGTGTTACGTAACTAGTCAAACAATCGTTATTAACATACAAAATGGTCATATTTTTTTTAACAAGTAAGTGCATATTTATGAAGATTTTTTTTTCTAATAAACAGCTTTATTTTAAAAAAAGAAATTTTTTATAAAATTTTGATATTTGCATTAATTTAAACAGAAAAAACATATATTTTTATGATTTAATGCACGATGAAAACAGGAGCAAGAATACTAAATATCATTGGCAAAATTAATACTTTTTCATAGCAACAACCAATCATAACACTGAATTCTTTTAATTTTTCATGGAAACGAAGATATGTAGTAGTGTTATCTCAACCTTAAATTATATCATAAGGCTTTTGTTTTTTATCTAAATATTTTAATAAATAAACTTTAAGTTGATTGTAAATTACGCCTGTAATTTAATTAAATTTGCAATACGTACGTAAATTAAAAAAAAACAATAACAATTTAACATTTAAAAAAATATTGTCAAAACAGTTACTTCGGGCCCTTAATAAAAAAAATATCAAAGAAAAACACGCCAACGGGCCTATTCTGTAACATTTTGCTAAAAATAACGGACTGGTAAAAAAATATTTGTGGTGATTCTAGATGTCGGTTCAAATAATGCTTTATGGGCTAATTTCAAGTTGAAATTATACCGACACTACCGACAGTATCTTTGTTTCTATGAAAAGTTAAAATAATTCGAGGTTGTGATTGATCGTTAACATGGAAAAGTATTAAAATTTGCAATGCTACCGGTAGTATCTAAATAACTTGAAATTAGCTCATTAGAAAATGACATCACTAGTCTAAAAAATATAGAGTACGTTAATCTTTAACTTTTAGCAGAATACGCCTCAGCAAAATAAGAATAGGCCTCTTTGGGGTCTGTTTTGCTATAAGTTAAAAATTAATGACCTTCTTATTTCTTTAAAGAATATTGTTATTTTTGAAAATATTTTTATTAGACAAATAACTTGTCCTGTATTATTCGTTACGGAGTAAATCTGTTAGTAGATTAATTTACAACTTTAGGCTTAAAAATTTGTAAATTTTTGTACTTTACCAAACTATTTACGTCAAATGAAGCGCAATTCTATAAAGCGAAATTATTCTTCAAAATCAGGTGATAATAATACAATAGTCTTAGAAACGGCACGATTATCGTACTGATTAATAATTTCTAAGAAATTTTATATACACAGGGAATTGCATTCTTAAAATTCATATAATAATATTGTTATCCAAAATTCTAGAAGAGAAGTTTTCTTATTTTTATTAGAAGAAAATTCACAACTTACCGACAATGATGTAATTTGTAAGGTTTTTTGTATACGATACGAAATATTATTATTGTGCGAATTTTAGAAATTGCCTCCCTATTATGTACTTATTTTTTACTTTTATGTACATCTAACAATTATTCCCAGTTTACAGAAAAAAATGAAGATTTTGTCCAAGTTTTCGATGTCTGTATTTAAAAAAAACCTGCTTTTAAACTTAAAAATAGTTTAAAACGTATTTTTAAATTTTAAAAATATACAACATGCTTAAGGAAAACAAAATACAAATTTTGGGATATCTGCTTAGTGTGCAATGCATTATTTATAATTTTTTTCTGTCTAAACTAATGCGAATATCAAAATTTTATGAGAAAGAAAATGTTTCAAATAAAGCTGCTTATTAGGAGAAAAAGTTTCAAAAAATAGTTAATATTGCTTAAAAAAATATGGTCATTTTTGTATGTTGATTACCATTGTTTGATCTTTTACATAACACCTAGAATCAACATAATAATGATAAATAAAGTGCTCAAATTTTTTTGTTCTGCATGTCTAAAGTCATCATTCTAGCTGTCCAAAAGTTAGCCTATTTTGTACACATTTATTGTCGGTTTAAATGATTTAATATGTTTAAAATTATATTTTTTAAAGTTACCCACGTTATTTCAATTTCTAATTCTTTTCCCTAATTTTGAAGGCCCGTAATTTTATTATCACTTGAAATGAGATTTAAAAATTGGAATTACTATTTTTGGTGGTGTATTTTGGGTTAAAATTTTTCTCCATACTTTTGAATTACATGATATATTCATAAACAATTGACTATAATCGTTTTGAGGCCAGCCCATTATGTATTTTTAATTCTTCTATAAAAAATATCTTTACATTTTAATTTAAGTTTGTTGATTAAAAGCGACTAATTTTATGAAGGAAAAATTTGGGTTTGTTATTTGAAACTTTCCAACTTTAAGGTTCAATTTTCGAAAAAAAAAAATTAGCAAACGTTACAAATATAGTCTACACAAAATTGATGGTTTTGTATAAAACTTAGCAATCTTGCATAATATTTTTAGATTTTTATTATATTTTTAGTACTATTAGTACGTGAAATCTTGCAACTATATCTGTTAGAAATAAAGGCATCATTAACAAGCAAAGTTATATTATTTTTTTAAAGATACATCTACAAATGTTAAATAATTATAGGTTGCCGTTTAAAATAAATAGTGGTTGTTTCCGGTATAACCGGAAGTGTCAAAAAGTTAAAAAAAAATTACGTCAATAGATTTCAACATGTGCAAGGCATGTGCATGAATTGTAATCTTTTTGGTGTGTTAAATGAAACGTAAAACACCCACTAACACCAAACACTACCAGTGTTTTACGTTTTAAGAATTGTAATTAAAATAACTTTTGGTTTCCATTTATTATCTGATTTTTTTTTCAAAGAACTATTGTGGTACAAATAATTACCTCCTAAATTTAATTTTCGATATTAAGAGCATTACGTTGTCATAGAAACAATAACAGGTTGACATTTATTTGCACCACAGTGGTTCTTTAAAAAAAAGAGATATTTTAATGGTCCAACTACAGACAACTGTATAATAATCAGCTGATTTCAGATCAGGCAAATATCAGAATTTTTATTTGTCGCATCACTTTGTTACCTACCGTTACGTAACCACCCCCATGTGCCCACTGTTTAAACCACTTCTTAGCTTGTTTTAGCATCTTAAATTGCGCGACAATAAATATCGGTTACCACATTTTGACGTTGAAATGAAAAATTGGGTAATGCAATCCTTAGTTTTTGTTTCCTTTAAGTTCAATCACAGTATAGGTTGCGTGCAAATAGGTATCAACCGATTGGTGGTAAAATAAAGTCAAAATTGATATTTACAAGTCATGTTCTGTATAATTTATTTATAGAAAATTTAGACTTTTGTTAAATTAAAGTAGGTTATGTTCAAAAATCTTAAAAATTCTTCAAGAAATTAACCAAAAGCAGTGTTAGAACCTGAGACCTAATATTTTTTAACTGTGATTCAAATAACATTTAAAAGAAATGGTGTTATTACTTATTATGAAAAATATTTAATTGTTTTACCACCAATCGTTTAATCAGCTGAACACTTGCACGCAACTTATTGGTGATGATGACAATAACGAATGTTAAGATTGACAAGAAAGTTTGGTTTACACGTTTTTATTTGTCAGTGTTAAAAGTTTCATGTTCCAAATTTATTATCGCAAATTGTAGTAATGGTATATTTTACAATTTCAGGGCATGATCCCTTACTACCCAGCAATTGTTACCCTGAAATTTCGTTATCTATGTATAAAGAAATAATGAATGACATCCCCATAAAACTGGTTAGGCCAAAATTCACCGGCGATGCTCGAAAGCAGTTATCTCGTTACGCAGAGGCAGCGAAAAAAATAATGGAGTCTCGAAATGCTGAAGCTGAAAGTCGAAAAGTTGTAAAATGGAATGTTGACGAAACGTTTCAGTGGCTTAGGAAAACTGTCGGTGCTACTTATGATGATTTTCAAGATAGATTAGCGCATTTAAAACAACAATGCCAGCCGCATTTGACGGAAACGGTAAGAGTTCTAGAGTATTTTGTTTAGAGATAAAATTCTTTGAGTCGGTTTTGAGTTACGGAAACATTACTTTATTGTTTTTGTTAGATTAAATTGAAAATTTTTTTAAGGTGAAATCATCAGTGGAGGGAATTTGTTTAAAGATTTATAATTTATCTTGTGAATATGCGAAAAAAGTTCGGGAGAAATCGAACGCGATTTTGAAAGAACACGGAATGGAACTCCCGCCTGTTATACCAATGACTACGACGAGGAAAGTTTGGTGTTATCCTGTCCAATTTGTCATCGGATGCCCTAGATTACCTGTAGTTGAATATTTACCTGATAGAGATCAAGCCTTAGTACGATTTCAAGGCGACACTCTCATCATCAACAGCACGCATCTTCAGAAATTAGTAAGTTTTCTAATTATGAAATGTGCTAGAATCTTCATTAATTTCTTAACAAAAAAAAAAAAATACAAAATATAACAATACAGGTTTATTTAGTTCAATATCTGACAAAAGACTGAGCTAATCGCTCTTTTTACCTAATTTTTAAGTGTTTTCTGGTTAGGGCTGGAATGCCGTCGTTATAATTTCTGTGACCTGTGGGGTTGAGCCCTAGCGAGGGGATCGGGTGTTCACTAATATTTAGTACAGTGTAAAAAATTTGGTAAAAACTTTTTAATTTATTCATGTCACCACAAAAAACTGTAACACTACAAATTTCGTCATTCGTAAAAAGTGACATCTTTAATTCTAAAATAGACGGATCGAAATGAGAAATTTGATCGATTTATTTTAATAAGTTATGAATCTATTACTAAGTTTGATTTCATAAATTATTCATAAATACTAAGTCTATAATTACTTTTCGTATAAGTAAAATGACTGTATTTTTAAAATTTTAAAAGAAAAATATAAACAGAAATTGGAGAAATGGCGTTTAAAAAAAAGTGAGGTTCTCCGCATTAATGTGTCAATTTAGAGACGAAGATCGATTTTTCTGTCATATTATTATTAATGTTCTAAACTCGATTTTGACATTTAATTAATCCGAGTTGATACATTATAATCTTGTAAAATATTTTGGAAAATTGAAATATAGAGATTTAATTAATTTTTAATAAAAAGTAAATAATTCTGTCGTAAATTTTTTATGACATAACAAAATAAATGTGCACCAAATTATATTTACAACAAAAAACAATATTTCACAAAATTAATAATTATCTGGAAGATTTTTTTTTAAATCAGTTAGAACTTGGTTATAAAGATTAATAATTATTTTAAAAAACCTTTATTTTAATTTAGTTAAAACCAGTTATTAAAGAATCGGATTATATCAGATGATTTAAAAGTATGGAGCAATAATTTAACCAGAACTACAGCACCACAAAATTTAAAGATAAATGTGCAAAAAATTTGTCTTATCTCAACTGATATCAAAATCATAACAAAAAAAATTTAACAAAGCACCGTTTAGGAGGTAGAGGGCGTAAAAGTTGGAGATTGATTTTATACTTTAAACGTAAATATCTTGAAAACTACTTGTTTTAGCGAAATTTTGCGTTTTTGAAATTTTATAATAATCAGTTAGGGGTTTTAAAGATATTCCAAAAGAATGTTTTTTTATACCAGTTTTGAAGACCTGTAATTTTGTTATTATTCCAGATAAATAAGACAAAAATTTTTGCAGATTTTTTTGGTAAAAACCAATGTCATAATAGTTATTTACTTATCCAGTTATGAAAAGATCAATTTTGTTTAACGAGCATAATGCTTGTCAAAAGCGAAAACAACGAGTTTTGTAAATTATGCAAGCTAAACAATAATAGGTTTTTCATAACGTATTATATACAAAAAAAATCATTTTGTCGGAAATAATACTTTTTATAACTAGTAATGTAAAGTCCCACATTACGTAACTGGTGATATAATTAACACATGCTATCACATAACGCTAAAAATTGATGTAAAATTAAGTATTTTATTACGGAATGAGGGAGAAACTAAGATTTTGCTTTAATTTGGATAATTATATTTAAATAGGATTATGGTTCTTAAATAATAATGTTAATAACTTCAGTGCAGACCTCTTGTTATTTTCTGACTGTTGGAGTAATTTATAATTTTAGTCTATTTATATTTTTCGTGTAAATACAATATTTGTAGCGATCTGTCCAAGATCTACGTTTACATGATGACCAAAAATACATAACTCGATAGTGAGGGTTTTATTTTTAATGTCTCAACTACTTCTCAATTCAAATTCGATTTTTATTGGAAACTATCTCAGAGCAGAATTTATTGAATAAAAACTGATATTGAAATTTTAATATTGGTGTGGTTTGAATCACACTGCTATACTTTTATCAACTTGCATTTGGTCACTGTTTACAAAATTTTATAAGGTTATTTTTTATTTCGTAAAATAAATTTTATATGTATTTTCCATGCTTTGTTTTATATCTCCTTGTACCACTAGTAAAGGTACTAGGACTGTTTCAACATCAAAATATCTATTAATGACACCAATTAAGTTCGTATCAAAACAGCTCTGATATACACGTAGACGCAAATTGAAAAAACAAGTCGTCAAGGCTTTTCCCGCATTTGATTACATACAGGTGTCTCAAAATAGGCAGACCAACGAAATAGGACGCATTTCCTAAGGGTTAAGGGAGCTCCATAAAAATCTTCAAAAAAATCCAGCTCTTTTAGTTTTTATAACACGTCCAAGGTCCAAATGATACGTCTTTGGTTTATCATTAAGTCTACATTTAGTCGACTGCTTTTTTTTTCGAAATGTTTTTCTTTAAAAAATTATCTAACAACATAATACAAGTATTTTAAGCATCATTTACCATTTTAGTTGTATGTATTAATTATTAAGGTTTTTATGACATCAAATGTCATTATTGTAATTGTCAAGTTTTTTAAATATTTTTTTCGTGTTGTTTTAGTTCACAACGTATCAACAAATGCGCGAATTTTGAGACAGCCTGTATTTTAAAATTTTATTTCTCTATGGTTAATATTTTTCAAATTAAGTACATATACAACAATACAACGTGTTCTAAAAATATATTTTCATAGATAACCTGAAATTTTTGTTACTCAAAATGAGTGTTCTAATAAATTTATAACACACGGCCTCCTAGATTATACTATGAAGGAGGTGTTTAGGTTTAACGGGCTAGTCGCATTCTTAGTTTCTGGTCTTTTCTTGTGTTTTACAGAGCGCCACAGTAGAAGATGTTATTATTAACATTAACATTTACATAACTTGTAAACTGAATTGCGGCAAATTTGATGTTCATCAAAAAAAAACAATTTTTTTTTGTCAAATAAAAATGTAGAAATGTCGGCTAAACGTCTCTTTTGTACTATAATCCAGGAGCCCGTGAAGGTGTTCATTCTGCTTTTTTTCTGTTTTTTAGAGGAAATCATTGTAGAAAATGATATTGTTGACATTGGCATGACTTATAAATTAGATTTTGGTATATTAGTGTCAAAAGTATGATCTTCGTGAATTGATGAACATATTTCTTTAGAAATGGGTATAATTCGCTGGCATGCCAGAAATAATATTTTTGAAAATATAGTCTAGGAAGCCGTGTTATCTCTGTACCAAGTTATAGCGTTTAAGACTTTGAAGGTGCAAGTGTTTTAAAACTATTTTTGGTTGTTAATTTCTTGTTTTTGTTGCTATTCTAAAGTACTTACTACCGACTTTATAATTTTTTTTACATTTTTTTGCGCCATTTTAGTGAACTAACATATCTTTTTTTTATATAGCTACGTCATTTTTGCCTCTCTTCATAAAAAGTTATTTATAAAACAAATACGGTAATGACTGTACAATAGTAAAAGTAAAGACGAATCAAAAAGTTTACAAAGACAAGAAATTTTTCTAAAATTAAAAAATGTACGTGTGGTATCCTCCAAGAGAATCACCTGGAAAAATATTTCTTGTTTTAATAAATTTGTTTTTAATACGAATTTGTGTTCAAGTATTATGTCTCTTGAATAATACATTTTTATGACACTAAATAAATGATATTTTTTATTTTAATCTAGAGACTTAGATGCGCAGTAACAAGATGTTGTAATGGAAGTGCGCTACAGAGGTACACTCGTGTAATAAGTCTGAAAAGTTTATTTACAGTGTTGGCCTGCCGAGAATATTACTTTTACTTTAATAAAGTCCGCCTCTTTCTTACTCCTAAGCATTTCATGGTTTTTCTTACGGTCATTGTCATAGATCTGAGCACTACAAGTCACGTATAGAATACAAATAAGAAGTTTAACTTGATATACCCATGTTGTGATACTCATGGGCTAATTCCTAGTTGAGATAATACCGGTAATATCTGCGTTTCTATGGAAAACTAAAAGAATTCAGAGCTGTGATTAGTTGTTGCCATGGAAAAGTATTTAAATTTACTATACTAATGGTAGTATCTCAACTTGAAATTAGTCCATTAAAGTGCATTATAGATTTCTACATTACAGTCCGAAATGAATTTTAATAAGTTGGAGGTGATTTGTATTAAACTTTTTGGCAGACGACTTTAAAATCATAAATTATTAGTATTGTTTATTAAATGTCAAAAATGAGACCTTTGATTACGGTATTGTTATGGTTACTTATTCAGAAAGTAGTGTAGAAATGTATAATTGACAATAATAACTTTTTGGAATATGACATGGCGTTTTCCAATTGTAATTAATGCTTAATGGGCAATAACCTGAATCCGAGCCTGAACCTGAACCTGAATAAACCTTTTTAAAATGAGGTCTGATGATAGCTAATTGCCTAAAACAGCCGTTACCTTCTTAAAAATAAATAAGAGTTTAAAAAAGGACCAAATAAAATTCACATTTGTTTTTGTTTTACAATGTTTTTTTTATATTAGTAGTAAACATTCTGTATATTTAGGAACACCTTTACCGTCATAGCTGCTTCGACGACCGCAAATTCGAGCTGTTCATCCCCCGCGTATGGGTAATGCTTAAACGCTACTCCACCTTCCTCGGCGTAAACCCCTCATCAAACAACGCCAATTCGGACGTCCACGAAACGCAAGCATCTCTCCCCGTCACCGTTTTTGAATGCTTAAATCGAACATTTGGCGTCACATTTGAATGCTTTGCCTCACCTTTAAATTGTTATTTCAAACAATATTGTTCGGCTTTTGCCGATTGTGATTCTTACTTTGGAAGTCGAGGGTACATTTTTGTCACTTTCTTGTTGTATTTTTTATCGTGTAGATTTTAGACCTTTCTTGCAATTGAAAGCCGTTTCGGGATCTTTCGAAGTTCATCCACCCTACTGCGAAGAATTAATGGAAGCTGCAGTCAATCACATGGAAAGATTACTCAGCGAAAGTCCCGAACCTTTAAGCTTTATTGTACTTATGCCGGATTATAGGGAGCCAACGCCCAATGCACTTTTACGAATTGAGGCGAGTCAGTTTAAGAGGAAACAAGTCACGATACCAGCGTACGAGCATGAGTTTAGGCACGGGTTTCAGCACGTGTTGAATAGGTACGTTTTTCTAACACCTAAAGAATGCGAAGTAATTTTTGTTTTGTAGATCTGAATTAAATGTTAGGTCGCCTCATGGTACTGTTATAGTTTGGTTGCAAAATGCAACTGGTTATCAGCGATGGGAACCAACGGAAGAAAGGGTACAACAAGTAATGGAAGCTTTCCGGCCGGGCCGGGAACGAGAAAGAGACCGTCAAGAGCTTTTAAGTCCGACAAGACAAGGAAGCACTTCTGATAGTAAAGACGTTTTGGTCCAGTGAGATTGTACAGAAATTTGACTGCAATATTTTTTGTATAGTTTAGAAGCATTTATATTTTTTATATTAAAAGAAATGTTTTATTTATACATGGGGCATTTCAGGCTAAATTGACTTACCAAAAACTTTGACATCTGTGATTTTTTAATTTTATATTCTTTTATTGAAAGAAGCTTGCATTTAAATTTGCAGATCTCAATTTGAAACAATTTATGAGATTGAGTTTTTGAAAAAAAAACTTTTTTCAAATTCCTGTAACTTTGCGAAAGATTTCATACTTTTTTCAAAATTTGAGTTTTTGAATGCTTTATAAAAAAATGTAAAAAGAAATGATTAGTGTTTATAATAAATATTTTTTAATTCTTATTATAATAATATTCTATTTTTGGAATTGTGTTTCCATGAATTTTTATGTATTTTCTGTAACTGCCAAAAATGAAACTACCTATTTCTTTTTCTTTTTTTCTAAAAAAAGTAAGAAAAAAAAACATACATATCAAGGTATTTGGTAGGCCAATTTGGCGTGGAATGCCCTATCTAAACTCGTACTTTATTCAGATTTATATCACTATTTATAATGTACATTATCAAATGTCACTTATTGTAAAAAGTACCTGAAAATTCGATCATTTCTAAATTTGATATCGGTTTCTTGATGAAAACTATTGTACATATAGAAATGTAGGGATTAAAAATCATTTTGATAAGTTTATAACAGATTGCTTTGTACATTGTGCAGATTTGTTGTCTAATTTTATGCTTGTTTTATTTTTAAATATTTAATAGCAATTCCCAGACTTGAATTTGTATTTACGGATAGAATACATTCAAACTTGTGCAAATTTAAATTATAAACGATTTTTTTTTCATCATGGTTTGCAGTTTTTTTGTAAAAAAGGGTAAACAGAAGTTCAGTAAAAACAAATTGGAATTATGCAGTGTTTTATTGCGTATTATTTTAAAAATACAACATTACATCATGTTCAACGCCTTTTTTTCACTCCACTGAACACACCACACATTTGCTTTAGTGTGTTTTATTCTTAACAGATGGCACTACATGACAGAAAAAAATATTCACATTATATTATTGCAGATCTTTCCTAATAAAAGTACTTTCTTCGTTAGTCTACTGTAATACAGGGGGCGCTTCCACTACTAAATTGTTTGCCCTACTTTCTGCGGATAATATAGCACCCCTAAAAATATGACCGAAGATGTCATTTTCCACCCAAGGGCAGAAAATTTTATCATTTTTAAATTTAAAAATGAAATTGTGTTTTGTTTGATTTACTTCACGAATTAAAAAAATGAAAGGCTTATTCACCTGCTGGCTCAGACGGAAATCAAAATATCTATGAGAGAAAAAATTTTAATAAAAAATTGAAACTAATCACCTAAAAAAATACATATATAGAAGATTAAATTTTTAATAATTGTTATATTTATATATATAATTTAGAAATAAAAATATTGCTTGCGGACTTTATTATACAAAATTTAATTTTCGTCAACTTTTTTTTTTAAATATTTCTTTGTAAAGGGTTTTTCAATAAGGATGGGTTGATGTTGGCACCTTGTGGCGGCCATGTTTTTTTGGTAGTGTCTGTGTAATCTGGTGTTTATTGTTCAGTCACTGATGCCAAATTACCATGGCAAATTACACAATTGAGCAACACGTCCAAATGATAAAACTTTATTATCAAAATGACTGTTCGTTAGTTCGAACATTGCTCTCGTTGCGCCCATTTTATGGAAGACACGGTGGTCCTTCAAATCGACTCTGCAGCGTTTGGTGACCAAATTTGAAACAACGGGTTAGGTAAACAATCAGCCAACACCCCGTCGTCAAAGAAATGCTAGATCGGCCGAAAATATTGCTACCGTACGTGAAAGTGTATAGTCGTCCACAAATTCTAATAGAATGACTTCATAATCTCCAAGCAATAATACTTACTTCAACAATACAACTCTTTATCAGTAGGCGGTCAAAATAGCTGAGAAAACTTTGACAAACCCATTTTTCGGCAAAACTACCTGGTGTCATAAATTATTTCTCAACTATTGTGACCTCTACAGATAAAGATTTGTATTGTTGGGGTAAGTGTTATTGCTTCCAGATTATAAAGTCATTCTACTAGAATTTGTGGACGACTATACAGCAAAACCCAAGGCAGTCAATTCCGCGTCGTGCACAAGAACTCGGCCTTTCGCAGACATCAGTTTGGCGAATTTTGAGTCGGGATTTAGGATTACACCCGTACAAAATCGAATTAACTCAGAACCTTAAAGTTAATGACCATAGTTAACGCCGTTTGTTCACTGACTGGGCTTCGAACCGTTTAGAAGAATATTTCTTGCAAAGGTGACGTGAATTGGCCACCAAGATCGTGCGATTTGACCCCGCTAGATTTTCTTTTGTGGGGTTTTCTCAAGTCGCAGGTCCATACCAATCAGCCGCAATCGACCGATGCCCTTAAAGTCAATATCACCAATGCCATCGGTCAAATTCATCCAGATCTATGCGAGCGAGTCATTCAAAATTGGTCCACTCGGATCCATGCCACAGTTAGAAGTCGCGGCGAACATTTATATAAAAAAAGATTTTTTTAATACCTCACACACAGCTTGTTTTATTCCATTTTAACATCGACCCATCCTTATTGAAAAACCCTTTAGTTTGACCGTTTGCAAAGTGTCTTAAAATAAAACTAAACTGCACAAATTAAAACTTCAAATATTTTTTTTGAATATGTTTTGATCACTTTTTATTGTGGAAAGTTTAAATTCTAGCAAATTAGCATTTTGATTGATACCTAACCCTAATTTCGATTTTTGTAGCAGGAGTCAAAGTTGGTGTAAAATGTTTATCCAGTCGGTTAAATAGGACAACTTTTAAGGTAATACAGTCAGATTTTTTTCTTAATTTTGACGTTGACAATTGTTTTAATTTAGAATAAATAATAATAATAATTAAAACAATATCAGAGCCACCATTTGGCTGTAACAATAGATACATAAAACTTTTAATTTGTTGAGGTTTTCTAGAAAAACTGAGCTGCGATATATAAAAATTAAGAGATCAATAGACAGAAATGGAAGCTACTCTACAAATCCGAAGCATATGATTGGCGCATACCAGCATGTTTACGAACTCAATAAATTAAAAAAAAAGTCTATCAGGCATCAGAGCCTGGGGCTGTTATACATACCCACTTTCTGGCTTTACGACGTTATATGCTATTTTACTACAAAATAAACACCAATTTATTTTTAAGTACAAAAAATACGAAAAAAATCGAAATGAGTGTATAATAGTAGCGTATGTGAAACAAAATTTTTAAAAAATCAAACAAAAATTAAAAAAGCGCTGTATCTCGAAAACAAAAAATGGTAGTGCAAAACTATTTACACCATTAAACTTGTCTTAAAAAAGAGACATAAGAATGTATTATTCGTTTCTTTGTGGAATGGTACGAAGTATAAAAAAAACTATGCAAACCATCGAAAATTAACCACCTGTTACCTGTACTGAAATTAGAGTTCTGATTTAAAAAATATACCAAATAACCAAATGCTCAAAAACATTGTTGTCATACATCGTGTATCTCAAAATTTTTGAGAAAAAGATTTTACAGAATTTATTTAAAATACTACCAACATTTGAATAGTGGCAAATTTAGGCATTTTGCGAGAACTATTACCAGGTAAAATTTTTAAGTTGAAAATTAAAAAAATGTAATGTTTTAGAGACTAAAATAATTTAAATAGTCACTCGTTACTTGTTTATCTTTTGCACTCCAATCTGTTTTCAATTTATAACAAAGAACATTTTAAGATTGAAAGATCAGTGAAGTGTAAAAGTTTTATTAATTATTCCTGAAAGCTAAAAGCAATTACTATTCTTTTCCTGAATTTAATTAATCTTCAAACTGACATAATAATAATTTAATTAAGTAGTTCGCAGCAAATATTTAATTGTATATAAATTATGCGTCTTTATTTAGGTATGAGGATGTTCATAGCTGTTCCTATGTTTTATTCATTATTGACAGAGTGACAGTGAATAAAAAATTTGCTAATTTATGAAAATATTCCGAAAAAGAGAAATTGGAATGCGGGTGTTAATTTATATTTGTCAATTCTTCAGGCACGCATTAAATTGTACCTATATAATATTAAAAAAATTCTTGAAAATGTAACATTATGTAAAACAGACTTAATTGGGTAGTTGCCAAAATATTATTGATTATTACAGTTTATAAATAATGAAAATTGTTTGTGTCACGTAAAGTGCATTCTTATAATACCAAACCAATAATTGATCGACAATTGACAACCGGTTTTAGCTGTCAATAACACCCTAGAAACTGGGGCGGGCGTTATGAGCTCATAACAGCCCGCAATTCTTCTTAACAGCCCGCTGTCAAGATAAATACTCGTACAAATCCTGAAATTTCTATATATCTTTTTTAAATTTCCTGATATTCTTCTATAATAAATAGGTATGATAAATATGTACATACCAGAGGCTGTTAAGAACCATAACGGCCGCGGGAACGTTAATACCCTCCTTCATCGGACCTCCAACAGCTTCCTTGTCCATTTTGGCCTTCTTAACAGCCATAATACGTAAATAACTATAACGTCTTTATTTCAAAATATTTGCAATTTAGGGTGATTTCAAACTGGCGGACCATCGCTTGTGTGGTAATAGAAAACATTAACAGAAACGCAAATATGTTGTTAAAGTAATTCTACTATTCTACGATTGTTTTTTAAATATTAATGTTAAAAATAGCACAAATAGACAACGCTGTAGTGCACCTTAATACACCTGGCATTTGATTACTACTTATTTATAGTAACGACAACTTTTGGTGTGCTGTTGCTTGTCAAACCTGTCACAAAAAAGATAATGTTAGCTTAAACGTCCTGACCCTTTTTCTAAGTTTCACTTAAAGCAAAAAAATGCAAAATTACGTTATTTATTTAGAAAGAGTTAACTTAAAGTAGCATCTTTGAAGGGCGCAGTTCATAATTCAAAAAAATTAACACATACAGTTTTTTGAAAAAACTTAATGATACTAACAACCATGTGATGGTACGGCTCTTTTAAATCACCTGTAAGAAAAGATTCTTAACATTATGATTCGTGACTAGGTAGTTATGTTCATGAATGTGACCTTAGCGTCAGCTTGGCAGCTGTGGTCTGAGGTGTTCTCTTTTCGTTATCAAATTTTTTGAGCTTTTTTGTTATTGTTTTAATACTACGAGACACGTACAAAATATAAATGATTACTTTACTTACTGTCAACTCGACTAACAACCAGGCAAGTTCGGTATGTGTATTTAGTAATCGGTATAAATTTAGTAAACTAAATTTAAATCAAGTCAATTTAAAATTCAAAAATTATTATTGAAATGTTTTGGCATTTTTTTAAATGCTGACATTCATTTGTTCATTCTGAAAAACAGGTAACTATCCAGTCTCAATTTAACGCTGTATCTCCTATATTTAGATTTTCACATTTCATTCATGTCCGTAATAGAGTAATGGTAAAATAAATATTTATTTGAATTTTGAACACTCAATTATAATTTTATATAGCTTCTACCTAATAAAAGCTTTGACATAGAACTTAAATTATATTCAAATTGTGCATTTGTGTACCTTATATGGTAACGTAAAATTAAATACACATCTATACTAAACGTGTTACCTGCTCAACCTTTATAGAAGCATATTTTATAAATTTAAACTATTAATACCGATTCTAATATTTTATTCATCGATTTTTTTCCTACACTTTTTTAAATTCATTTATCAGCTTAGGTTAGCTATAAAATTTTGTAAATAAAATAATTTGAATACATAATTAAGTACCAGAAAAAGACGTTGCAATAATCTTAAAGAGAATCTCTGATTTATTGAGCGAGAAAGTAAATTTAGCGAAGAACTGCAAACATAATTAATTGTAAACACAACCTCGACCGGAATGTACGATATTTGATTAAATTGCATTAGCAATCTCATTCACAGAAACAAATATCATAAAATAATTTAACTGACAGCTAATAGAGATCTTAAATTAGCATAACACATTCTGAATAAACACAACAATAAGACGTAAATAACGTTTAAATTGTTACCGTTTAATGTTTTTCATATTGGGCTATTTGGTCATACCAATAGAGATACCCAATAGCAATTACCTGAAGGTGTAGTTATTACAAATTTATTATTTGTTTATGTTTACAGTACTTTTCCTTATCATTATTTATTAACAAAAAAATTGTTGAAAATTGTAAAAAATTAGAGGTATCTAATATTTTTACTGTTTTTTACTTTGTAAACAAAAGTATAATTTCAAACCATTAAATATAAACAAGTTGTGCCAATAAGCATTATTACTGATACTGTTATTATTATCCTATCCCATTGACCTATTGTTACATACTATTTAATAAAATCTACAAAGCGTAATACAAGTACAGTAAAATTACGTCAATTTGTCTCCAGATAATTTGTAAATCGTGTTAATTCGCACCAAATGTTTGGTCTCTTGTACAAAAAAAAATAATTCATTTCGATCTCTTCAATTATTTGTGATAATTTTTGTTCTTATTATTATCACTGAAATGCCTTATAATTAAGTTAAACACAGACTCATACTGAAATGTTAATTTATATAAAAAAAACAATAGAGAAGCGGTAAAACCTGCAATTCGCAAACGCAACTTCAAACGGTTTTCAACAAAATTTTCAAATTTAAACGCTAGGTAAATATACTTTTACAAAATATTTTTATATAATTCCAGATGCGATACGTTTGTCTTAATCCAAAATATCATTGCTGAAACTTACAATACAAAAACAATCACAAACCACTTTATTCGCGACTCGTGATCTACTGACTCTGTAATTTTTTTAAACAGAGCAAAATAAATTAAATGTAGAAGAAAATTTAAATGCAAGGGTGAGGTAGCGGTAAGAATAAAAAACAAAGCATATAAAACAAAACAAAATAGAAATAAAAAAACAGAAAAAAAACAAGAAAAGTGCAGCTTTATTGAAAATGATCGAAGAAAAGAGTTGGAAAATCCGAGTTGACAAAAAAAAGTGGACTAGATAGAGAATGCACATTTACTAAAGACACTAGTACAACTACAATAGACTATAGTATTGCATACAGTGTGTAAAAGCCAAATGGAATAAATTCATTATTTTAGTTACTATACATATTTATAAAACATCTCGAAACACGTCAAATTTAAATTATAAATTGACATTTTTCAACGTAAAAATGCGATCCTTATCTTCAACCCCATTAGAATGACAGGTATAATCCCCAATTTTTTAAATGAGAAGTATACGCTTGTGATATATCGTTTGAAAGGTCTCTTCATTTTCTACTTAAAAATGTTGTTTTCATATTTAACTCAAAAATGAAGATAAAATTAAATTTTGATATAATATACTCAAAATGTAAAATGTAATAGAAAATGTTGCCAAGACGTTCGCAGTGAACATTTTGAACATCTACTTCATTGAAATTCACAGTTTTTTTAGTGTTTTACATTTTATACATTTTCCATTACATTTTACATTTTGAGTATATACAGGGTAATTTTTTTATCTGTTCCCGCCCGAAACTCTAAAATAGGCAACATGTTATACAATCGAAAAGTAAGTTAATTAATTAACTAATGTAGCAACAAATGATCCAAATAAATTATTGACTTTGGAAGCACTGTTAAAGATATTATCAACAATGTTGACATTAATTCACAACTCTTTAGGCCTTAATTTTGAAAATAAGCTTTTCAAGGTATAATGTGTTGCCTATTTTTGGAGTTTCGGACGGGAACAGATAAAAAAATCACCCTGTATATTATAGCAAAATTTAATTTAATTGAAATGTAATGGACATAATGTAATACTCTAAAAATGTAAGTTATACTAAAGTTTTCAAAACTTTAAAGTTTTTAGGTATTATATAATAATATAATTTAAACTTTTTTAAAGTTTGTTCAATATTAAAGTATGGATAGAAAGGTGATTTAAAAAATATTTTTTTTTTCAAAAACTCCTTGCAAAACTCTTGTAGTAAGAATAAAATGTAAATCTTTAATGTTAGTATTTGTAGGTTGCCCATTGCGGTTTTTTACATTTTTAACGAAAATTTTTTAAAAAAATCTTGAAATTTACAATAATTTATCTTTGAAGTCAAATAACTTTTGAAAGAGTTAATTTATTATAATATGGTAAAAAATCATTGTTGAAGTGAAGTTATATCCAGTTATTTGAGTAAATGTGTATAATGGGTAGGTTTGACAAGGACTGAAAAAAATTCAAATGTTTTGCCGACGGCGACGTTTCGGAAACTTAATAAATTTTTTCTTTTTTTATGACAAAAAACAATTTTTTAAAGTTTTCATTTATGTCTTGTATGATATCTTTGAAAAATTGTTTTTTTAATCTCTGCCCAATCTACCCATATAAATTATACAAATATAATAATAACTGATCCGTAAAAAACAAAATGTTTTATTATTCTGTAAAAAATAAAAAATAACTTTTTATTGTAGGAAGTTTTACGATCATCTTATTTGAAAAACTCAATAGAAATCAATTTAACCAAAAGACTTTCTAACAAATTAAATTGTAGAGACTTTCATCCTCTTTCAGATAGTCTATAATTTGTAAGTATCTGATAAGTAAGGTTAAATTACCGAGACTTTTTAAGAGCTAATATTTTAATCAGGGTCTCATTTCTTACTGCAACTATTAAATGGGAGGTTTTAGAAAACAAAAAATATTCGATTTTTATATCTTTTTAGTAGACATATTGTATGGCCACTTTATTTTATGGCCATCTTTTATAAAATTGTCATTTAAATTATTGAGAAACCAGTTACAGTTTTCTATACTTTTTGAAGAATTATGTGGATCTAGTTTTATACTGTTGTTATATGATAAAAGTGCATTGTTAGTTTCTTTTTAACATTTTTTAACAGGAAGTGCAAGAGACCCTAAGAACAACTTTATTGAGAGACTTCTTTAGATTTAAAGTTTTGCACTACTTCATTAGTTGTTTTAAGTGGTTTACATAATTTTTTTTTAACAACAGATGCTGATTCTCTAAAATAACTGAAAATTCTAAATAAGTGTTGTTTCAGAGTTTTATCAATAATATTGAAGTTTAGAAATTAACACGAAAGTCTTGTTTACAATTTCAAATCAATTTCAGGGCGTAAAGTGACTGTTTTTTAGCGCTGAGCTGTTCGCTAGGGCTGGGCGATACCTGGTTTTAGGTATCGGGTATCGGAACTTGCCAAAGTATCGAGGTATTGAGGTATCGGAAGTATCTAGGTATCGGAGGTATCAAGGTATCGGGCGTATCGAGGTATCGGGAAGTATCGAGGTATCGGAGGTATCGCGGTATCGAGGTATCGGAGGTATCGCGGTATCGAGGTATCGGAAAGTATCGAGGTATCGGAGGTATCGCGGTATCGAGGTATCGGAGGTATCGAAGTATCGAGGTATCGGAAGTATCGTGGTATCGAGGTATCGGAAGTATCGTGGTATTGAGGTATCGAGGTATTGGAAGTATCATGTGGCGATAAATAAATATCGCATCAAATAGCTTGTGAATTTGATTGTTTTCATCAAAATAGTTTGTGTTTCCAACATCCAAAGCACTCTGAATAGAATATTCATTTATAGCCACTCTTTATTAAGGTATCGCAGGTATCAAAGTATAGGAGATATTGTAAGTATCGGAGGTATCGGGGTATCGAGGTATCGGAAGTATCGAGGTATCGTATCGGAGGTATCGAGGTATCGGAGGTATCGAAGTATCGGAGATATCAAGGTATCGGAAGTATCGTGGTATCGAGGTATCGGAAGTATCAGGTGGCGATAAATAAATATCGCATCAAATAGCTTGTAAATTTGTTTGTTTTCATCAAAATTGCTTGTGTTTCCAACATCCAAAGCACTCTGAATAGGATATTCATTTATAGCCACTTCTTATCAAGATATCGCAGGTATCGAAGTATAGGAGAAATTGGAAGTATCAGAGGTATCGGGGTATCGAGGTATCGGAAGTATCGAGGTATCGGAGGTATCAAGGTATCGGAGGTAACGAGGTATCGGAGATATCGAAGTATCGGAGATATCAAGGTATCGGAAGTATAGTGATATCGAGGTATCGAGGTATCGGAAGTATCAGGTGGCGATAAATAAATATCGCATCAAATAGCTTGTGAATTTGTTTGTTTTCATCAAAATAGCTTGTGTTTCCAACATCCAAAGCACTCTGAATAGGATATTCATTTATAGCCACTCTTTATCAAGGTATCGCAGATATCGAAGTATAGGAGATATTGGACGTATCGGAGGTATCGGGGTATCGAGGTATCGGAGGTATCAAGGTATCGGAGGTATCGAGGTATCGGAGGTATCGAAGTATCAGGGATATCAAGGAATCGGAAGTATCAGGTGCCGATAAATAAATATCGCATCAAATAGCTTGTGAATTTGTTCAGTCTTAGGATAAGTATCGATACTTTTCCCAGTCTTACTGTTCGCAACAAATGATTTATTACGCCTACCTAGAATAAACTTTGAATGAATTAGCAAAGTTATTATTAAAAAAAGTGTATTATTTTTAATATCTACTTAAAAGAACATTTATTTATGGCTACTCTGTACATATTTGCACTAATTTGTTTCTTTTTCGTATTAACTTTTCTAGTTCTAAGAAATATTTTACATAAAGTTGCTTTTCTTGTTTAATAGTTCAAAAAAGTGCACACATTACAAATTATCTTCATGTATTTCTGTATAGTTCCCAAATAGAAGCTTTTTGATGTATCCAGAATGATACAAAATTCCTAGATCTAGAAGCAGTAGTAGGCCGAGCAATTTAAGATTTTTACATGACGATAGCCTTATCTAACGTGGTGCTTAAGTAATACTTAAAATCTGCGGACCATTAGATAGATAAATTTTAAGATTATTTTAGCTTGAACATGATTTCCAGTTAAGCGTTACCTTAATTTTTAATTCGCCGCTTGTTAATTACTATCACCTCATTAATAACAGTAATCAAGTCAGCAAATCCCGCTAGAAATTTGCAAATCGGAATGTCCCCAACAAAATTTGATTCCGGGCCTGGAGGCTGCGAACCTGACAGACATCCATACACGTGTCTACAGGTCCTCGACCCAACGACCCAGAAACTGAAAACGCACTCTCTGGCAACGATACGCACTTTACACCAAATGCAATCAAAGCTCCGCCTCCAGCTCAATAGATTCGTGATTGTCATCACATGTTTATTATTTTATATACGAAAATACACGTGCGTGTGCTGAACACCCACAATGCAGGAAACAGGAAGATAGCGTTTGGGATTGGGTAACTGGATACTTGCGTGATCTATAGATAATTACACGGCACAAGAAGTTCCAAGAATTTTTTTTTTTGGGTAATAGACAAATACTCGTTCATTATAAATAAGGATAAGGGGACAAGCTTTTGATGTGTATCGAAGTGAAAATTGGTGGATGCGCCAGGATACTCTAAAAAAATATGTTAGGGACGGCTTGCTTGATTATGAATATTTAGTAGATAAAAGGGGATAAACAAACGAAGTAGGAGAGTTTTGTGTATTTGACTAAAGTTAAAAAAAAATTAGAGTCGATTTTAAGTAGGTATTTTTGACCTAACAAAAATACAAAAGAATAATTATAGATGTAAATTCTTAATATTTAAAATTTAGTTTTAATTATTAGGTATCTATCTCAACACTGAACAGCCAATCCCTAAACAGTATTAAATTATTAAACAGTCGCAACAAGACTTGTTGCTAGGCAACATTCATAACCGCATGTTTATTGAAAGATGATTTAAAATATCTCTATGTTTAATCATTATTAAACAGACTATTTATATTTTTTTTTGAAAATAAAAAATTATGTCAAATTGCAATAGATCATAAACTGGATAAAACCTATTGCTCAAATGAGTTGCAGTAATTATTTTATTATTTCTAAAGAAGTTAAAGTAGGTGTCGTTCAACAAGAATTTGCAAAGTCAGCGGTAGCAACGGTAATTAATTTAGCATAACCGAAATTGTCCTTAAAAGTTGTTTTTTATAAAAGTGAATGTAAAAAACACTTGCAAATTTAGACATTATTAATTCGGATAAATTATTACTAATAATAATAAACAACTATAATTACCAATGCCCGATGTGCTCCATCAGTAAAATTTGGAAGCAATAAGACCCTCCTACTATTGCTAGAAAAACAATAAAAATCAAATTAAAACTGATAAATATTTGTTAACAATTTAAATTTTCTCCCTCCATAACGCACGCATTCACCTCTTCTTAATACCACCACCAGAGCGCGTATTGCTCTTTGATAGTTATCATTATCAATTATTGCAAATGTCATGTCTAGCAAGGCAACAAGATTATTGTTGTAGAAATAAAATAAATAAAATTTACGCAATTATCGGTTATTACTATAATGATAATTCTGGATCTAAAAAGTTTGATAAAAATGTCCCCGTTTTAAACATTTTTGTTTCATACGAGCCAAACGATTCTAAGATTATTTACAACACAAAGCAATTTTTATCGGTGACAGTATACATTATTTCAAATAATACGTTACACAAATATTAAATAAAATCAGCACGGGCACAAACAGTTAAATAAAGATAAAAAATATGAACCTTAAACTTGGAGGAATAATAAAGGGCACAAGTATAAAATAATTTCTGGAAATTCTGTAGTTGGAATTCTTTGTTTAACCAAACCCTCTAGAGCTGATCACAAAAACATCTAACAAAAAACTTTTTAGTAAGTAATAAGGTGAGATCGAAATGTAACTGAATCAGAGCAGGCTGTGCCAACGTGTCTAATGATAATATAATAATGTGTCTAATGATAATACCCACTTCCACGTCTTGCTCTGATTCAGTTACATTTCGATCTTTTAACAAACATTTTAACTCTTTTGTTTAGTGTAATAATTCGTTTTTTTTTAATTGCTGCTTCTAAAAGCTCTAATAGTACAATATGATTAAAAAAAGGTTATCTTTTAAAAGGCTGTGACTTTGTCTCTTTGCTTTTTACATTGACAAAAAGCATTTCACAGGCTTCTTTCTATATAATAATCTTTTTTGATCATATGGTACCTCTAAAGAAATGCACTTTTTTGACACACCCTATATAGTTAAGGTACAACTCAACGAAAATAGCTAAGAACTGAGCTAGACAGCCAAAATGTTGAATTTGCTTAACAATGAACAATACTCAGTGCTTTGAAAAATAGCAAATTTGCAACAGTTTGCAATATCATCTTTTATAACTTTTTACTTTTTTTGTTTATTTTGGATTTGATTTTGTCAAATTCTGTGCGGTGTGTCAGTCTCAGGCCGCAAATATTTACGCTGTTATTTTTACCGAAAGGTGCGACTATCTAAAATAAAGTTCAATCAAACAAAAATGTCCATCTGTATAACCACGCATCAGTTTCGTTGACCCCAACACTGAGTGTGATAAAGTACAACCGAAATAAATCGAGACACACAAGTCAGTCGACATTATGGACCGTGTTGCATTGCTATGGTGTCGAAATATGAAGAGTTCAAAGACCTAAAAATTTCTTTTTATTACTTAGCGATGCACACCCAGTACACTGCAACTTATTGGAAACATTATTATTCGATGGACAAGACGCCGGATGCATTGACACCAAATGAATTTTTTGATGCACTTACAAAGGATTAAACACATTCAACTGACACACGCATCAACGATAATTGGTCATTATCATAAAGACGTTTTAATCTTAATAAAAAAATACAAGTGAAATATAATCTTAATAAAGATATTAAACAAAATAACACTTTGTTTAAATAAATACAAAATATTGTGGTGCTTGGTAATACATAATACAAAATGTCTCGAGTGCACCAAATACATTTCGCAGACGAGGTGTATACAATGTTTTTTGTGCAATTATAATTATATACAGACTATTTGAAAATGTTTCTTCGTCAAGTTAACTTCAAAAAAAAAATATTGAAAATCTGACATCTATTTTTCAGAAACGCCAATTATTAAGAAAAATCTTTATTTAACTTGCTATAACTTACTGAGTTGAGTTAAATGCTAGTTATGAAGCGACTCTATAAAGAAATCTCAGAATCTCACTGTAAAACAATACTTTAGACAAAGTCAGAACTTGTTAATTAAAAACTTTTGTTTTTTAAGTAAGGTAAGTGTTTTTAGGTGCAACCGAAACAAAATTAGTGGTATTGAACTAACTAGTATCCCAAATTTGGGTAACAACAAGCCATACAGCTTTTTCTGCTGATAATTAGTTTTTGTTTTTCTGACTTTTTTGATATACGTAATAAAATAGTAAAAAAAATATCCACAAAGAAAATAAACCAAGGTTTGTGTTATTTGAAACAATAATGCAACTTAGGTTACTTTAGAATAAAGTTAAATATAATTAAATAATTCTAAAAAATCACTATTTTAAGGAGATGTCAAATGCAAAAATTACAGCAGTTCATTGCAATTTCGATCAAGAAACATGTATAAACACTCTGTATAGTTAATAAAACTTTTTGATATCGCAATTAATAAATGTAATAGCATACTAATTACGATAATTTAGTTTAACTATAATAATTAAAAATATTTTTGTTTATTAAAAAATAAATTGGTAATTATAATAAAACAATTTATATTGTAATATGGAAAAGGTTGTTAAATTATTTTCCATGTTTAAAAAGCTATGGATCCTAGATTATTAGAAATAACAATGCTTTCTCGCAGAATTGATTAGTCAAAATTTTATTATTTACAGCTTTTTCTTATAACATTTTTAGTTTTTTAACTGTTTGTGCAGCGTTTTAAAATAAAGCCAGCGCTGCGCAAATTTTAACCTTTTTTTAAATATATTTTACTACTTTTTTGTTAATTTTTGTCAATACAATTGTTATATAACAGTACTTTTTTTATTTTCTTTGCTTTACCACTTTGACCACGTTTGTGACGTCACAGTAAATGTTCATAAGTTGGGTCCGAGTTTGTACTATCGTTGACTTTGGTTATGACCATTTTAACATACTGCTTGTCCAGGATATAAACAACAAATAATAACAAAGTGGAAATATTCCATTTTCTTCACTTTTACCATTAACGGCCGTAAATACGATTTTAGCGGCCGTAATAAAAAATCAATTTCCTGTATAATGTAAAAGTCGTAAAAAGCATTTTTTAATTTGGCGGCCCTGACTGAGAAAACACATTTTGTAGTGGTAAAATCTTTCTTTCATTAAAAAAAATAAGCATCATTTGCAACATTATTTACTTCTTTTTCTTTAGATTCTTAACATATTTTCACAAAAATTAGAAACAATGACGTCATCAACAACAAAAATTATTTAAAAAAATGTTGAGCTTTATTGCACAAGTCTAATATTACTAGTATTTTACATTAACATTCGTTTTTTAATAATCCTTTTTATTTTTAAAGAAAACTTGTTTTTGTTTTTTTTTTAATTATCCTAATTATTTATATTTTCTTATTTGCAGTTTTTTTAATGCTTTTTAAATATATTAACTGTAACAAAAGTTTTTTAAAATTATGTGATAATAAGAGCATTTATTATTACTTTAACACATATTATTTATTACATACAGAGTACGTCTGTTAAAAGTAGGTACATATATTTTAAGTTTTCTCAAAAACTAGTTATTAATTACACCAAATTCAAGGTTTGCCATTAAAAACTTTGCTTTTTTCTCTACGCATAATTATATAATATTTAATAAATCTACAATATTTTTTTCAGAATTTTTCTAATAATTTCTCTAATGAATATTAATTAATTATTATTAATTTGTTGAATAAAAAAAATTACGTTACTTTTAATGTCATTCTAAATGTAAGGATGTTGAAATACTGTTTGTAATAAAAATATTCTTAAAAAAATGTAGATATTTGCAAAAAATAATAAAATTTATTTGCTGTATTATTTAATGCAGAAAAATTTTCAAAAATTAGAAAAATTAATATGTTTTTGTTTGTTGATTTAGTAAGAACAGGTACTTACACAGTTAAAAAAAATAAGTAAAAACCCATCAACTCTCATTTTCAGTAAAAATTTTAACTCAAGACATTAAGTAAATACGCTAGTTTTTCCAAGAAAGTGGGTGGGACAAAGATGATAAAAGGTAGGTTATCCACCCCATTGTCAAGTAACGGCAATGCTGCACTAAAATAGGTTTTACAAAACGAATAAACTTTATTTTTTACGGTTATCAACAATTTTTTTAAAATATTTTTTTCACACGACAATATTTTAACATCGTTTCAATTAGAATGAGATTAGAAATAATGTAAATTTTATATATTTTTATTTTATCAATAAAATAATACTAATTAATTAATATTCATTAAGGAGAAAATTAGAAATATTCTGAAAAAACTCACATGCGTAGAGAAAAAAACAAAGTTTTTAATGGCAAACCCTAAAGTCGGTATGATAACTAGAACTTAACTTAGAAGTTAAGATATACTTGTAATAGACTCAACCGGTATATCACATTACTAATATTTGAACTTGTTTGAGGGCCCAAAATTTTGAATTTGCCCAGGACCGCAATAAGGTCTAATACGCTGCTGGTTACAGCAAGAAGAAGTTGATGCATATCAACCAAATTTGGTAGAAACGTTTGTCAAATTAGAGGTAACAAAATTACTTTTCTTGAGTTGTTTAAGTTTTGTAATAATACATATATGCTTATAATAAAAGTATATCGATATTATCAACAATTAGAAGGATATGACTGTGGTTAGATTAGCGGCCTACGAAAGCCAATTTTTCTCAAACATTTAATGCATTTCATGTTAAAGAAAATCAGTCTATTGTCGAAAGACGTTGTCAAGCCTGATTTATGGTAAGGAAAGCAAGAAAAATTATTTCTGTAGCAACTACTTAAAATTTTTGAGTCCTCAAAGTCTCAAATTAGACACACATTTCTACCAAATTTGGATGAAATCCATCAACTTCCTGCTAGGTGTAACAATTCTCATGCCTCTCAATATAGTTGTAAAATGGAAACTTACATTTTTTTAATATAATTACAATTTTGTCTTTAAAAAAGCAAATGTTGGACTGTCCCACCAAGCCAATGCCTAGTGTCCCGCCTGTCCCATCCAACTCTGCTGAAGTGGCAATTTCTTGATAGTTACTGGAGCTTGTATCATGCATTGGCATTAACATCCCCGAGGAATGTTTTTTGTAATGCGTGATAGATTGAGTTCCGCGGGGTCCTGCTCACATGGCAACCCCCTTCCAAAGCATTATCCTGCGTTTTCTTGTATTGATCAGAAAGGACCCTCGAATTTCGGTGCGGGTTCAATGACACTGCACGTGTAATACTTCTCTCCACGTGCCGAACCCGGCCATAGCTGCAGCGCTTACCCTAGTTTTGAATGCCGTCAGGGTTCAACCTCCTCTCTACGAGATCTTGGTGCATTCACTCTCCTCTCTAGATAGATTCAACGGTTTTATGTTGTCTTTGGAGACCCGAGATATATAACTTACTTCATTAATGCCATTGTCTGTTTACACATCCTGATATCACAACGCAGTGTCAACGAACTTTTTATATTTTATCATTATCAATATAAAAAGGTACGTTTTAATCTGCTCGACGAGATTTATATAAATATTTAAGGAAAATATTTATATGAAAAGAAATGTATGCAGGTAATGGCTTGGTTATAATTTATTCAACAGATAAAACTACTCACAACTTTCGATTTCAGGTATTAAAGTTTTATACATTTTTTCTATAATAATTAATTAAATATTAAAAGACTCGTTATTATTCTAAAACAGTAATATACTCACCCAGATATTTTTGTATTTAGTTCTCATTAAAATTATAAATAAGTAAAATAATTATTCGTTGATTTATTTTGTTAAATCATGATTTATATGAATTAGGCACTTTCCTTTCCATATAAAACGACATAAGTTTTAGCAAATATTCTGGAATGCTTGTTTGTTAACGTATCATTTAAGTCACTTTATAAGTTGCGCTTTCCGATAAAATGTCTGTAATTTAATCAGATTCTTAAAATGTTAATTTTGTTTTTACTCATGTCCTATCTAATTATAGTTTTTGGCATAGTTTCTGATTTTATTTTAATTCTTTCTATTTTTTAACTTTTTCCTGTAGGTATATTCCAGGTTTTTGACTTGCCTTTCAGGATCTCAACCTGTTACAAAATAAGAGTTCTGAAACAATCTGAAATACCTAAATTGTATTAAAGTAAACCAAGAAAAAATAAGATTTATTTAAAATTACTCCCGCCGTTCCAAAATAAGTGTCTAATTTAAAATCTGAATTAAGTTATTCTAACTATTATGTCAAGTGTCCACTTAACAAAAAAAACATGTAAAAGTGACTTTGTTGTAAACGTAATTATTTATGCCAAGCATAAATCAAAATACAAGATGTTTTTAAAATTACTTTAGAAATTTTGACAGCTGATAGTTTTCGTTGAAAGAATGCAGGCATTATATAAATGTTTAAACTTCATAATATGAAGTGTAGAACCTTTGTTAGAAAAAGTTGTTTGAAAAAGTTTTATACTGAACACGATGTATCGAGTGTATTTTTAAATACAGGATGTGATTAAAATATGTGCAAAATTTTTTTGTCTGATAGTCATTAAAACAGTGCTAAAAACCCACATTTGCTTTTTAGTGTTGCAGGTTTGTAAGATACACGCTGTAGACATTTTGTCTCCAAAAACATTTTTTGAGATACCTATAGGATTTATACAACAATATTTTTAAAAAAAATTTTTGCATTCTATGTCTCAATAACTATAAACATTAGGGTGGGCCAAAAAAATCAACATTTTTTTTTTTAACTTCCGACACTGAAAAATTGGTTCCTAGGCACTTTTAAAATATGCTTTTTCAAGATGGTTTCTTAAGTTTAGTAAAAACACTCCCTCATCGCAGTTTTTCATTTTTTTTTCAGTTCCATATGGCAAAATTCATATCTCGTCACTACTTGGTCGTACAGAAAAAATTATATACATTTTTTGTAGGAAATTGAACGTTCTAAAAAAAGTATCCTGCAATTTTTTTATAGTTCTTACCATTTAGAAGATATCAGAGGTCAAAGTTTTAGCAAAAAAAATTTTTTCACTTCTAAATTTTATAACTCGTGGATAAATAAATATTATATAGTGCTCAACACACGGTTTGGAGAAAATTAAACGCTCTACAAAAAAGTCGTTTGTGGTTAATCGATTACTTCAACCATTTAAAAAAAAATGGGGATTTAGTATCAAATTTTGGTTTTTAAAATATCTTCTAAATGTCTTCTTCTAAATGGAAATATCTTCTAAATGGTTAGAATAATCAATTAACCACAAGAGGCCTTTTTTATAGAGCGTTTAATTTTCTACAAGGTTATATGTTGTGCATTTTACAATATTTATTTATCTCTGAGTTATAAAATTTAGAAGTAGAAAAGGAATTTTTGTTAAATTCTTTAAACTTTGTCCTCCGATATCTTCTAAATGGCAAAAGATATAAAAAAATTTTAAAAAAACTTTTTTGTAGAGCGTTTAATGTCCTACAAAAAATGTAAATACAAATTTTTTGTACAATCAAGGAATAACGAGATATGGATTTTACCATATGGAACTGAAAAAAAAAAATGAAAAAATGCGATGAGGGAGTCTTTCCTATTAAGAGCTCATCTTGAAAAAGCATTTTTTAAAAATGCCTAGAAATTAATTTTTCAGTGTCGAAAGTTAAAAAAAATAGTCTATTTTTTTGGCCCACCCTAATAAACATTTGTATAAGGCTGGTTTGAATTTTTAGCATTGTATCGATAAGAACTCTCATATTTAAAATTGTTGTAAAAATAACTTTATAGATACCTTATGTATATTTTATAAAGAAACAGTTGTCCTAAAAATGTGACAGTAAATATTATATTTATTTGGCCGCAGTAAACACAGTAAATAAATTAACAATAAACACATGTTAAATTATTGCTATTTCACAGTCACTACAACACGAAAATAGCCGGATATTATAGTTTTTTAAAATATAAGAGACGGAAAAAAACTGTCAATAAAGAAAATAGAAGAGTAGAGAAGTATTAAAGGAGAAGACGTAGAAAGAGAACTAAAAAAGTTATGTAATATGTTAAAGGTTAGAGAGTATTTGTTTCTGAATTTATGGAAAAGTCTATTTAAGCCTTGTAATAAAAAGTGATTATTCACTGCTCTTTGTTTTACGGTAAACCATTCTTTTTCAAAGACAAAAGTCTAAAGAAAAAAATCTACATAATAAAAATTAAATGCAGTTATAACATAAGAATAACAATGTTTCAGTTGATGTAAGTTTTCTATAAACTTCAAAAACAAAAAACAAATTGTATTGTCTAATTATAGATGTTAAGATCCAAAAACAGAATGCAGTTTATTTCTGTTTTTACAGTAAATTTAATTCTTTTATACAATGAGTTTATAACTAAAAGAAAATTATCTAATTTTGCTTTCATGACTTTGAAGGAAGAAATGACGTCATCAACATATCTAAACCAAAAACAAACATGTTTTGAAGAAATGGAAAATTTGAAATTATTTTTTTTTAAGGCAGATCATAAATAAATCTGCAAAAAGTGGCTCATGGGGTGATCCTTACAAACTGTATTTGTTTTTATATATTATTATTAATAAAAAAGAAACCCTTATCTAAAACTAATTTAACTAAAAAATTAAATCAATGATGTGTAAAAAAGGGAGTAAATAAAAATAATTACTAAGAATACAAAAATCTTTATTGACTAAAATAGAAGAAAATAAGTTAGTGACGTCGAAAGTAATAAGAAAGAACTTAAAGGATTGTTATTTTTTTACATTTTCTTTAAAACCTCTCTATTCTTCTGACTCCTTCATTAGCAAAATCTTTCTTTCTATCTCTCGTATTTTAAAAAATCGTAATATAAAAGTTGGTTTTAATTCTAAAGGTAGTTTTTTGACTTGTCTAGTACACAATAAAAATCAAATTCTTTCTTTACATAATTCAGTCATCTACAAGCAGTCTATAAGTCATCTTGTAATGACTGCAACGTAGTTTATATTAGTCAAATAGGACGAAGAGTTGCACCAAAAACATGTAAAGACAATAAAAAGTATAAAACACAGATATAACCAACACTTTATCTGATTTTGTTTCTCATATTCTTTCTTCCGAAAATTCTTTTTCTTTTACTAATAATTTTAAAATCCTTTATATCTGCAATAAAAATTATTTTTTATATTTTTTAAAATTACTAGAAACTTTTAAATCCACCCACAAACCTTTTCAACAAACCTTAAATAATCAAAAAATTAGCTTTGATTGTCTTCTTCTATTTTCAATCTTGTTCAATATTGATTAGTTAACTGAATGTTTGTTTTTAATCTTGTCTTCTTACTCTCTATCTTAGCATTTAAACCTTTTTCAAATTATTTTTTAAATCAAATATCAAATCTTTGAAGAAAACACACATGTCTAAGCGTCTAAAATTTATATTTTTTTTGTCACATTTGTCAAATAGCAACCATTTATTTACTTATTTTTTTACGCAATATGTCAAATCGATCAACATATTTTTAATAAAAATAACAATTTATCCCATTTTTAGTAGAGTGCACATTTTTACGCTTTCTGTTTTAATTTCAGTGTGATAAGTTTTTTTCTAATATATTGTAACTTATTATAATTTTCTTTTTTGCATTATTATATCTTATTTTCTAAAAAAATTAAAAAAACATTTCTCAATTTGGCAACATCGGTAGCTGTCTTTATACTTAGACACAAGTTGAGTGAGTAGTTTTTTTTTATAAATTAAACGCTTTTAAAAATTAAATTTAACAGCAAATAAGCAATTTTTGGAAATTATTTTGTCACTACATCTAGAAAGTTCAATAGATTATAAAACATTTTTAATTATTACAATTTTTAAATTTTCGTAAAAAGAAAAAAGTTGAACTTTTAAAGGTACCTTTTTATATCTAGAAGAATAGGCCAGTAAACTTTTTTACTATTTTTTGAAATTATATTAACAGTTCCCTCCATCGTACTAGAGAGCTTTTCCTATATTAACTCTTAACAATTTTGATTTAATTAAAGGTATAAAAGCATTAGCAGCTTACAGCTTTTCTAAACATTCTTTGACAAAACAGATTTTTTAGTATGATAACCTAATATTCAGCCATCTTTATAATTTTTATAAATTTGTTAAAGCAGTATTCCTAAATATTGATTAGTTTTTATTGATGTTTATCTCTGCTTTTAGCATAGTATATGTTGACCACGTTGTATATGTTTATAAAGTTTTTAATACATCAAGACCAACCAACATTACTTTTTTTATAAAAGGTTTTAATATTCTTCTAAGCATTGAAAATGTAAAATATCCATTTTTAATGAGATTATTTCGAAAATTGAGCAAATTGTTGTGGCAACTTAAATGAAGATTATAAGCAAATTTGCATAAAAAAAATGTTAAAATTTGTTTTGGTAAATATAGGAATGGTAGTACTACCCAAAATATTTTATATATTTTTAACTATGATACGAATGATGTAAAGCATTATTCGAACTTATTTTGTAGTTTCCATATAATTTCTGGACTAATTTGTAGATGCATAATCTTATTTATTGTAGTTATAAACAATAATTGTTACCACGTTATGTTGTAAATTTGGTAGAATTTCTTATTTTTATTTAACTGATTTTTTTTATCATTGGTATAAAATTAAAATTAAGAAAGTGATGTGATAAAAATAGAATACTCTCAAAATGATCAAATAAAAGTGTGTACGTAGACCAGTCCTCTTCTTATCAGATCAATGATTTATGCTCTGTGACAGCAAGTGCTACAGACAAAAATTCTTTTCTTGTGGAGACTACAGAGTGTTTTTTAAAATACTTTAAAAATTTTAACTTGTTAGAAAAAATCAAAGAATGCTAAATAAACAGAAGTCGGTCAATTTTTATCCTAGAAAAACGTTTCTGCATGTAAATTGTAGAGAATTTTATTAGCTACGACTTTTTTATACAACGTTGTGCACATACACTCTGAGCAAACTGCCAAAAATTGCAAAGAACAGGTTTGGGACGTTTGTTTTCTCATACTTCAAACAAGAGCATAATACATAGTTCAAATTTTTTACTAGTGCGGCGAAATTTTTGCTCGTTTTCTTATACTGAGTATATGATTTTTCAAATTTTAATTTTATTTTTTTAAAGTTTGACAAAATTTTTAAAGGAACGCATCTTTGAAAAAAATATTAATTACTTTTCCAACATTAAGCTACTTGGACCCGCTTGCCATATAAAATTCAGGAAATGATAGCCGCTCCCGCCATGAGAGTATTGATATTATTTTAGATATTTGTCCCTTGCAAGCAAAATCAACCAAAATAACTAAAAATATCCATAAAAACTTCTTTCTTTGTTTTCAAATACCCACTCTGTATGACCGCAATAGGCGAGGCCAATATTCAGACACAAGAAGAAGAAGAAGAAAGTACAGTATTACGTATTTTTTTCTTTTTCTTATTTAATTTATTAACTGATTATTCATACTCAATTTCTTTTACTTGAGTCGTTAAATAAATTATCGTTAATGAAATTTTATGTTATAGAGTGGGGAGTTATCTTGCTGTTATAAGGGTCTTGAAAACTACTACCATATACTATAAATCTCATACACTTATATCAGGGAATCGCACCCTTTATGTTACTACCAGTTGTAGATCCATAAATTTATTATTTAAACACAAGAAGGGTGCAAATTGATGCTTTGAGAGAGTTGTGTTGCTGTTATTACGCTAAATAATAGTAAAATACCGTATTTGTTATGGTTTAAAATAGTAGCGCTAATTTTCAAAGAGGTCAAACAATCAATAAACGTTAATTTGAAATAATGAAAAATTCGTTTTTGAAAATTGAAATTGATAACTGTTCATTCCATTCCGAAATGTCTTCCCTGACATGCAATTACCATCACATAAATTTTGATTACCGCATTAAAAAATACAATTACAGTAACCGCTAATAATCTTACTTAAAAACTTGCTCAATTTAATTGCAATTTTGTAGGTCAGTTAATCGTGCTATAAACAACGATGATAATACCAAATGTTGTCCACTTGCTCAGGTAACGCAATTAATAAACATTTCGGCTGCATTTAGAAAGTGCAGTGTTTTCTCTTTCGCAAATGTTGTCACATGATCATAACCAGAACAATCAGACAACACTTGCTAAAGATCAGTTTATTTGATTTATAAAAGGTTCTCAAAAACCAGCTCAAGATTCCACCGAAATTGTGCAACACGTGGATTTCTTTTAGATCATTGACCGATGCTGTGCATCTGCGTGTAAATTTAAAATGTCCAAAATCAGGACCGGATTTACCGAAAATCTAGACTCATTAACTTGATCTAATTTTGATCTCTGTATTTCCTCATTTCAATGATGATCTAATTTTAGCTAAACAAATTTAGAGATGATAAGAAGGGGTAAATTCGAGTGTAATAATACTCAGAGAGCAACCCAAACACCAATTAACTGAGCTTGTGGTGACCTACTTTTTCCCCCTGTCTAATTTAGGTAAGGGGATATTGGATTTTTCCGCCAAAATCAAATACGGGTAAACAAGGCAAGTGGAAGTGTAAAAATAGCCGAAAATAGACCGGCGTAGCCCTTTGATCATCCCTTCAGTTCAAGAGGTTGGAAACTATAAACATAAGATAATTTAAAAAAGAATTAGGGAAAATATTACTTTGTAGGTACGTTAAGCATAATGAAAACATACTTTTCCCCCAAATCATTTATGTTGACAGTATTTATTAATACCTAATCAGTGGCGGCACTACTACAAAATTTTAGGATAAACTATCAAATTCACAAGTGGACACATACAAATATTTTTCGTTTAACTATACATTTACTAAAAATTCATGCAATAACACCACGCACTTTTATAAACAAGACGCGCGTTTCGGCAACGATGTTGTCATTCTCAAGAAACGATTTAATCTCTTAGGTCAACACAAGAGCGGATTTAGGCATTATTTCTATGACCTGCGAATCAAAAGGCTCTCTTCGCCGCCAAAGAAATAAAAAATAATACAAAAATGATCAAAAGTTTAATTATCAAATATTAGAAGTTTCAATCAGCTTTTCTAAAACATTTTTTTTCTGATCTACGATTTTAAAAACTTTTTAAAGCAACAGTATTTTAGGTGCTTTATTAGAAGTCATGCAGCAAAAGTACTCCAATACTAATAAATATATCGCCAAAAAGAATAATTCTTTTAGAATCTACATTTTCTCTTAAATATAAAGTTTGCTTACTTTTCAAAAAACCACCACCTGTTGAATTAAGTTCGTCAAAATTACATTAACTAGAATTTGACATTGTCGAAAATTTTGGTTATTCCTTCACTCTCCTGTCATGCCCAAAAGATTTAAAAAAATTTGCTTTTCAAGTAAAATAAGAATGTTAAAATACCACAATAAGTTAGAGATTTCTTTGGTCAACAACTTTAGCTAACTGTAACAGGCTGTAAAAATTTAATAAAAAGATAGATTGCAGCTCTAAATGTCTATCAAATTTATGTTAATTTTATTATACGTCATTTTAAAAGTTGTGCCATGTTGCCAGATGTATTTTAGGTGTAAATTGCAGTATTGGTGATTTTTTGAAAAGTAAATTTTTTTAGTTTTCTTATTTTTTTTAATAGTCTATTTTCAAATTTTTTTAGAACTTTTTTTTGTTGTTTCATTATCTTGCTATGTTTTTTAAACATAGGTTTTTTTAATCAATTTTCTTTTCACCTAGATTTTTAAGTTCTTTTGAAATATTTTTTTTCTATGAACCGTTGTTTCTCTTTTTAGAATTTTTGAAATATCCTTTTATTCTTCTAGAAAGTATTTTAAGCATTTTCATCCACAAGTACCTAGTTTTTTTCGTTCTTCTTTTTTTTTAGTTGCCTTTGTGTTATTTTGTCTAAAATCTTCTTTAGACGTCTCCTCTTTCTTACAAAATATTATTGTAATTATGAGAATATAGATGCCTTTGCCTCAGCAAACCCTCACTTGAGTTAATTAGAATGCTAGCTCCCCAAACAGTATTAGCCCAAGGAGACATAAACATTGTTGCCAAAACACGCCTCTTGTGAAAAAGTGTTGGGTGTTATTGGGTAATTTCGATTTATTTGGCACACCAATGAGATTCAATAAGACACTTTATTTAATGAAATAAAATATGTCGATTATTATTTAAAGATCAAATTATCATAAAAAATAAAAAAAATGAATAACAACCAACTACCTTTTCTATTTAACAATATGTAACTTTGCTTTTTATCACAAAAATTAGGAAGTATAAAAACGTTAATTACATCATTCAAATCAACGTAAAAACCTGCAGCAGAAGCAATTTTTAACTTTTGAATTGGTTAAAAATTAAAAAAGGTACAGAATTTTAAGAAAATCGAACAAAAATTGAAAAGACTCTGAATCTCAAAAACAAGACATGGTCGTGTTGTCGTGCAAAACTGTTTACACCATTAACGTTGCCTCAAAAAAGTAGCACGAAAATGTATTATTATTACTTTGGTAATAATAGTATTATTTATTACTATGTACAATTGTCGGAGTAATAAAAAAAATCTGAAGTAAATCACTCTGTACTTTATTAAAATTCGTTATATTTCTTTATTTTAAACGACACGATCTTACTGAAATTAAATAATCAGTTTATTACTTCGATGCCGACAAACCTAACATAACGTGTGTTCAATTAAAAAGTTTCTCTAGCTACCTTTAGAATAATGTTAATGCAGATAGAGCAAAAAGAGAATGTGATAATAAGAGTCTTAACAAATACTTAGAGCTAAGTATGAGTTTTGTTAGCGTTGTTCGTTTTAATTACAATATTTCGTGCAAATCTTGATCAATTGCAACTTAAAAACAGTCACCAGTTTTTTCAAGAGCTTTAGGTCTTCTTCAAATAGATTTGACAGATCCAAAGATAACTTGGTAAACTTTTCAATTGAACTCACAATAAAGAGAAACTTGAGAAAACTATTTAAAAAAATGTAATTAATGTATATCAAGTTGATGGCTGAGCAAGAGGGTGAGCCAGCAGCCCAGACCTACCCTGTCTCACCTGTAGTTCCGCCACTGCACTGTAACTAAAATAAAATAACTGTCAAAAAATATAAAAAATGAGAAATAGATGATGAAATTGATCTGTCATTAGTATTAGTAAGTTAATCTCCCTGGTTTAGAACCCAATACATTTGTGGTATTATACCAGCACCTCGTCGCTTATCCCCTGAATCCCATTTTGGTAGTAAAAGTGAGTTTAATCCGTATTTTAACGTGGTAGCGTTTATTTCAGGCCACATCACTCTCGCTTTCGAAGGGATGGTCCTGGTGCGGACGCATAGGATAGGGTAGGGGAGAACTTTTCGGCGTTATAGGGCAATATAGGGCGTCGCTACCACGTGCGGTGTTTCCTCTGATGCGAGGTTATTGAACTGTGTTGCTCCCCCATCTGGGACGACCACTGAACTGCGCAATGAAATTCGGTCGAACGAAGCTCTTTCTTGTGCCATGCCTTGCTTTGTGCACTCTCTTTACGTTGTGCGGCGGCCCTTTACGCAGCTTCCTTCCACCTTTACTAATATATTTTCCGGGATTGATTTTTTGGGGTGTAAGCTACGTTTTCGCTTTCGTGGAAACGCAAACTTACGCTTTCATTCGAAGAAAATACGAATGAAAATACTACAGTTTTAGCGTTTTTGGGAGATATTTTTGTCTTTATTATAAATAAAATCATTAAATTTAGAAATTTCCACTAAAATAACGTCATAAATAACTTTATAACCGTTTTTTACACCTCAAAACAAGAAATTACATAATTCAAGAAGATTTTTTTACTTTGAGAACAAACAGTAAATAGCAATTAAATCGTTGATGATTGATTAGTGGTTACAGAAGAATTCTTATTAGATTTGTTCATTTTTGGTAATATTAAATTACAATACTGTAAGATGTGAAAGATTAAGTTCTATCTATCATCTTATTATTATGTCTATCCTCTATCCGTTAATTGCTTAATATATGTAGTATGGTTATTACTAGTAGGGGTAGTCATTTAATGTAGAAAAAAGCATTTTATGTTCATGTTAAGGTCAGTTTGTGTTTTAAATTGTAATTTAATCACCCTGCTGAAGATGATTATAAACACAATCGAAACTAGTTCAATACATTGATAAAAATTTTGGTTGTCTTTTGATATACATATTCCTTTGAATTTGATAAAGTTAATTTGTAATTTGTAACTCAGTGTCGTTTGCAAAGACTTGCATCTTTGAATTTATTGCTAATTTTACAAAATCTGATATAATACAGAAAGTTCCATAAATGAATACAAAAATTTTAACCAATAATAGATTTTACCAAAACAAACAACTTTTCTATATACCATTTTTGCAGATGCTAAAAATTTGGAGTTTTGTCGATCCACCCCCACCCCCATAAAATTACGCCTATGATAGTTACCATTATAATAATACAAGTGGCGGTTATGGTATTTTGTACTAAATTTTTAAATAATTTTATCTTAATTACGATTGAGATTCGGAAAAATAATTATATAGATAAAACTTTTCTTTAAACGAGTTCTACAAGTGGGTTAAAATTTTTGTATTCATTTCTGCAACACCAACACCCTGTATAATACAATCAAAATCGGTCTTAAAATCGAATCCTGTGAATCCTGTAAAATGTTACTGAATTAATTTCCGATACAGCTGTTTTAGAACTACTTGTTTTAATATAATTGAAATAAACAAACTGATAAATGATTAAAACCGTAGTAAATTGGCACGAAAGAGGCTGTAATCCAGAGTATATGATTCATACTATTGTACTCTCTGGTGATAAAGATAAACTAGGTTTGTATAAAACATATTCAAAATAGTTCAAACCAAACACAGCATCCAGGAAGCTGCAAACCCGTTCGGGGTTGTTACCTCATAAAGTAATCTCATGTCTCCTAGATTTGTCCAAGGAGTGGTTGTTTCTATTTTGGTCGTTTGAGGCTGGTATGTTGGCTTAAATGTAGCCAAAAAGCCATCCAACCTAAACTACAAATCCTCCAAAATTGCCAGCGTTGTTTAAAATGGCCTACTTGCACCATCTCATATGTATAAAACATTTTTTACAAACTGGTACTTTTTTAATACTTTTACTTTTACTTGTTTTTACATTTTCGAAAATGTGCACTTGAATAATGTTTGCAACTTTTGCAATTTTGTCAAACCTTTACTTTGAATTAATTTGGAGCTTTATAAATATATCAATTTCCAATAATTTTCTCATAAGCTAAGTAAGTTAACACGATCCACAAAAAAGATTTACATAAGTGGTGCATCAAGAATGCCAAAACGGTAACAACATTTTACCGATAAATGAAAATTACAGCACAGCTCTACTTTCGTGAGACTATAATTAATTGTTTAATTTTCATTTCCAAAAATAGTGCTAAGATAGTTACTTAATCCCTTTGGTTTTCTATAAATCAAAAAATAGTTAAGACTTAACTCCACACAGTATAATGATTGTTTGCATTTTTGCAAATAACAAAAAACAAGTTTTTTCTGTCGGTACCTGCTTATTTAAGAGTTTTCTCCCTAATAATTGCAACAAAAAATGAAAGGACACTTTTATAAACTAGGAAAGCAAGAATCAATCAGACTATACATATATTTTGTGATTTTATCTGCAAAGTTTGCAGTGTGGTGTAATGACATGAAATAATCATCTTTTCAAAAGATTTATGGTGGTATAAAGTCTTACGATTTTTATAAGAATAGAACACTCTCTTTATTAAGAGATAACAATGGGCACTAGCGCATTCTCACTCATTCGTGTTTTTTAATAAAATAAATAAATTTGAAAAATATTGTTAAGAACAATTCAAAATAACAAAAAGAGAAAAAAAGTTCGAGTAAATAGCTCCAGAATATAAAATTTCCCGAAATTATTAATTAACTGAAGAAAGATGACGAAACATCGGGCATATTCTAGAAGGATGCTTGATTATATAAGGGGGAGGTATTGACTAAGAGTCAGTCAGTCAGTTAGCAAGAACCAGAAAAGCGAGTGAAAAGTGAGCGATATTCTCGTCAGAGACAATTATTTAATTATTGTTTTTTTATTCAAGTACATAGCAGAATTAGATTGTTTCATACTTATCCAACTCTTTAAATCAACAAATCCCCAATTAGCACAAACTAATATTACAAAAAAATATAATACAGTAGATAACTACGTAAGATAAAGTCTTTACGATTTCACCAGTATTATTTGACTCGCTCCTCGAACTTTCCTGACAAACTTTCTGGTGCATCCGGAAATGCTTCGACTGTATAATAATCATTGCAATTTTTGGATTTTTTATATAGTGGTTAAACATACCTTGTATTTTTGGTTATGTTTAAAAATTGCTTAATTTCGTAATTTTGCTTAAGGTTTTAAAAGAAATGCTGTGTAGCTTTGGGCAATTTGTAACTGTTATTTTTAATCAAACACTACACTAATTATTGTTATATTACAGAGGGTTGATAGTTATTTTTCTCAAGTCTAACAAAGACCTAAAAAATTCACAAACTTTTAAAGAACACCCTACCCTATGGAGTGATTTACAACTAATAAGGTAGGCAATTCTATAAATTTATTGCTGTACCAGAATTATTGAGTACAAATTTAACTACGGATATTTTACCTATAATAAGGCCTATTCTGTAACATTCTGTTAAAAATAAAAGAAAAGTTAAAAATTTTATTTTAGCAATTTTGTTAAGAAAATAATCGAATTTGCTAAAATCAACAATGCAGGACAAGTTTTTATTTAACAGAAGTCAACTAAAATAACATTTTAGAAAATGAAAACTTTGGTTAAAAAAATAAAAAAGCCGTTAATTTTTTACTTTTAACAGAATGCGGTACAAAATAGCCTTCATATCTTATACATGTTAACAATAAAATACGAGAGCTGGTGAAATTGTTTTTCTGATGAAACATTAATTACTTTTTCTTTACTTCATAATTTTGTTGAATTCTTGATGACCCTTTAGCCGAAAGCCCCTTTTTTTAACGAAGTGCACCGAGAAGTCGCCGCGCCAGAGGCAGCTTCGCAATGCGTTAGCATTCAGTATAAAGCATGAAACCTGGTGAAAATATTTATCTGATGTAAATTTTCTTAAAAAGAATAAATTGTAGTATTTAAAAAAAATCTCAAAAATTTTCACGTAGTTGCAATGTGATCTACAAGTACTGATTGTGTTGGCAGGATTGAAATGTCACTTAAAACTGGCTATTCTGGTCAAATTTCAAATCAAAATTTAATATTTAAAAAATTTGATTAATAAGTTGTCATTAGTTATAGCGAAAGTTTTATTAAAATAGTTTTCGAATTAGAACATGACACTTTTATTGTAATGGAGTATTTCAAAAGAGGAGTCTTCAATAAAATTAGGTACGTCCAATTTTAACAAATTTACCGCGGAGTGGTTGTAGATTGTATTATGTTTAAACAAATTGCAAGCGGGTTGTAGAACGTTTTTAAATACCAATAATGTTGCAAAAGCAAAACCTGATCGACCCTCCCCTTTTACTAAAGTTATTGTGAAACACATTTGCGTTCAAAAACCCGCAAAAATTTATATAAAATCTCTAATTGCAAACAGGTTTAACTTCATATAAATCCGCATAAACTATTTAATAACCGTATTTAATACTCTAAAACGACTATTAAGTTATAGATTGGAAAAAAACAATGAAAAAAAACTTCAAACCTTACCTTAAAATTTAATTTCTGTTTTTCTCTTTGCTTTATTTTCTATTGTATTATTTAATAAAATCATTATTGTTGTTAAAAATAGAATAATTATAAAATTTTATTTGCTATTTTTTTACAGATGTAAGACATAATCTATATAAGTAGGTAATTTTAACAAACCGACAACTAGCAAAAAAATTCTAGTAACTTTATTCCCAACTCAATCAGTATTTGTTAATCACGGTGTAGGTATTTTAATAGTCTTTGGGAATTTTATTTGTTTATTTTGTTAATTAACTGTTTATGCGCATTAAAAAAATTTCTTCTGTTTCCAGAAACGCAGTTTTCTATGTCTAATACGTTTTATAAAAATTTTGCAACCAGAGATAAAAAAATTTAAATTAAATTTTCTATCCTAAAATAGTAAAATTATATATTTTTTTAAACGGAGTGTAGTAAATTCTGCAGAAAAATCTTTTAATTTAAATAGGGATAATTGTTTGATGACTTAACTTACCCTATCAAATAAACAAACTTTAATCAAATTACCAAGGATGACAAATAAAATTTTTAAATTTTATATTAAGTATTACTTAACTAATTTTAGAACAAAGTAAAACAATTTTCAAAAATGTCAACTTAAAGAAAAATAAACGAAGATTTTAATGATAATTTTTCTATATTAATTTGAAGTTCAATTAACTTTTAAGCTTTAGCTGACTTATTATTACAGTGTCTGATTTGTGAAATGAATATTGAACAAAGTTAATCCTCTTTTAGAAACTGGTTTAATCTCTCAAACGTACACAAAAATTTAAAAAAAAGTAACATTACTTTGATATTTTGATAGAAGTTATATATTTATAAATTTAATTATAACTTGAAACACGAGTTTTTGTCTAATTACGTAATTACTAATATGGTCAATAATAACTATCAACAAAAAACTATTATAATTAAAATCGTGTTTCTATTTTCGCAACTAATTCCGTCTCTGTGTGTTTACAAGGTGATGAAATAATTGAATCTAAATATATTGTTTTAGGTACTCTAAAAATAGTGACAATAACATTATAGTTTAAGTAATACAATTCTGATATAAACAAAAACAATACAACTCAGATTAAGTACTTCAATTAAACACTACACGTGCTGAAAATTTATGGAAAATTTATTTTGCTACTCCAATTAGTAGATAAAATTAGAAAATATCAGATTTTTTGTTTTTTATCATTTAGCGATGTTTTAAATAAGCATTCATTAACTAACTATATTTGAAATAAATTTAAAAAATATTTCCAATACTTAGAAGCATTTCTACGTTCATTTTAAAGTTAGATCAGCATTTTAATTTTTAACTAAATTGTTTTAACCTATTGTTTTAATTTATAATAAATTATAACCTGATTTTTTACAACCAGAGTAAAATTAAATTTAAATGGTTTATTTAATTTAATTAACTTAATATCATATTTAAATGTTGTTAAGAAACACAAACACGTTAATTCTGACATTAAAACTATTGTTGTAAATAATCCACAATACAACAATTACATATTCTTCTCTTTGACCTACATCTAAATATTGTGTAAATTGTTGCATATTTAAGTTTTTTGCAGTAAACAAAGCTCTATTATAAAGTACATTCTAAGGAATGCAAAACGATTTCTATCTTGTAATTTTTACAATTACCAGCAACCAACAAACAACAACGGTTTATGCAAATATTGTTTGTTTCTTTCACTTTATAATATTTAAAAATGTTTTTTTTTTCTTTTTTTTCTAATAAAATAATTTAAACTAGAAACGTAATACTTACATAACAAATAGTTATTAATTTAAATTTTCTAAAAGTTTTTGAAGAAAGCTTAATGCTAATAATCTCGTTTTAGATAATTTTTTATACATCGTACAAGCAGTAGTTCTTTGTGAACACAAATGTAATTTGCATAATAATAGTTTTATGACGTTATTATCAGCAATCTAATTGTGTTAACGATTCCACTTGCCTTCATAAGTTTATACCCAGTGACTTTATACCCACAACAAGTCCCATAAAACCGTGATTCTTTTTTACTATCAACATCTGTTCTAAAAGCGGAAAATCATAAAATCTCCTATTTATTTGACTTTCTTCAACACAATTAACGTGTAACTCGTCTTATACTTGAAATAGAAAGAGTTCATTTTCGAAGCCCTCTTGTAATTACGTGAATACAGTCCCCAGAGTTCTTTAATATTTATGTCTATTAAATAAGAGCACTGAAGATGGGGGTATCTAATATGTAACCTGGCATCCAATTAAATTTTATTCTCTTCAATCTTTATTCATTATTTCAAAGACCCGGAGCGAGATATATGCCCCTAATGTTTCTATCTACAAATGGAAATTAAATACAAGAATAATTAGTAGTGTTAGATGCAACAATAGAGATATTGTTGAAATAAAGTTTCAACAGAAAACCTTTCATGATAGGTCATAAATTTTGTGTGCAACTTAGCGAAACAAAATAATAATTACTGTTTTTTAAACATTGTGTCAATTTTTTGCATTACTAAAAACATGTCTGTATACATACAAATTGTGGAAATGATACTCGTGAAAAGTATTTTGTAAACAGAAATCATTTGATGTGACAATTTGCAGCTCTCTGTTATTTGCATACTATTACTGGAAAATAGTAGAAAAGATCCTTTTTTTAATAGATTTTACACGATTATGCTTATCACTTATCAAATTATTGTAAATAATTAATTCTCTAATTCAGTCACTTAATTTTATTGAATATAATTATTTATCAAAATAGTTATTTGTCTAATTAGCACATATCTAATTACCTGCTTCAACTGAAAATTTCAAATCCAAGGTTAGCAAACAAAAAAGTTAAAAAACACAAATATAAAAAGTATATAAACTTTTTTGGCTCGGTTAAAAATACAAAAAATGTTATAAAAAAATTTGGAAGTAGTTATTGGGGAAGATAAATTTCCCGCATAAGCATTTTGTTTGCAACACGAGCGAAGATAGTGTTACATTAGTGCAAGCCCGGAAAATTTCTTCTCACAATAGTTAGCTACAACATTTTTTTGTAACGAATAAAAGACAAAGTTTTCAAAGAAAATATTTTCAATAATTTAGTCATAAATTTAGTTTATTTATTAGTGAGGTAGTAAGATTAGAAGATTTTGGTAACAGAAGTCCAACACAAAGTTGTTGCTTTAGCAGTACCGATTAATGTCTTAAACAAATTCTGACTGTTTGTTTTAAAAACCATTTTCCCGGGTGTCAAGAACAACTGGAAAATAGCTTCTCAAAGCCGATGAGTACAAAAAGTAAATGTTTATAAAAAAGTCTGCGCTGCGATATTTCATGCTCTTTCTCAGGATTTTTATTCACTACAGCCAAAATATTCTTTTTTTCGGCCTGCGGTATCATTGCGCACATACTGTAAAGAACAAAAAACCGGACACCACTTTTGACACGACTGTCAGCCAAACCATGTTAGACCACACCAAAGCACTTGGTGTCTTTTTTTGCTCCAGACTAGTCCAGACTGTAAGTAATAATAGACCCTCCTCCAATAGAAGAAAAGTAATGTTAGAGACTTTAAAAAAAACTTGTATTTTTGGTCAGACTAAATTGTTACTTATTATAACAGAACTTTTAGTAACTTTATGGCCCACGGGTTTAAAATATTTTAAATTACTTGTTTACACTTTAGTTACTGTGGCCAAAAAGCAAATATATATAATTCTAATTTTCTTATAATGTAATTCTAAGTCATTTGTGCGTACCATATTCTTATAACAAACAAAATTATAAATTAAGTAATTTAGACAAATGTGAGGTGTTTGTATGATAAATTCTTAACAAAATTAACAAAAACAATGTGCAAAATATGGGATTTTTTAACGAGGACGAAAATAATATTTATAAATACTTAATTGCTTAAAGGATGTGGTTTGTTCTATCACCTGGTCGCCAAAAGAACACTTTTCATTTAAGTTGGTTACCATAATAAATTAACGATATCTAGTGACTAGTGTTAAATAAAATACTTTATATTTAAGTAAAAAAGTAATCATATTCAATTTTAATTTTTTTACACTAACTTCTACGGACAGTTGCATAGAAACAAAATAATACTTCTGACAGTGGTAAAGTCATGGTTTCTTCTAAATAGGTACTTTCCTACTTTTTATTGGCACATAGTGGTGCAAATAAATATCACTCTATTATTGTTTCTCTAACAGTCTAATGCTTTTAATATATAAAATTAAATTTAGAGTGTCATTATCTACACCACAGTAATTCTTGAAAAAAAAACAGATATAACTATAGGGACACACGAAATGCGATTTTTTTCATTATATTAAAATTTTACAAATTTTTAGTGTTTTAATTCAACAATAGTATTGTAAGATAAAGTGGAAGAGTATGAATAATGAATGATTATTGAATTTCGAATGGAATATTTAATTTCCAATGCAATAGATGATATTTGCAGAAAATGCATGTATCTGGCTGAACAAAAAATTTATATACATATATATTCGGTTTATAGCGTCTTGTGTCGCCTTCCGATTCCCAATCTCCACTTTTTTTTGTCTAACCAATCTGCTTCGGCTAGATTTCTCTCACTCATGGCCTTGGTGATTACCCTGTATCCAGTTTTTCCTCGGACGTCCTCTTCGATTTCTTCCTTCTGGTATCCATTCTAGCACTTGTTGTGGTAACCTATCTTCCCCCATGTGACGTATGTGTCCATACCATTTTAATTGTTTTTGTGCAATCTCGTCAATGACTGTTATCTTTGTATTCATTATATCTCTTATTTCGTCGTTTCTTTTATGGTCTAATTTTGAGTGTCTGGCAGAACTTCGTAATGTACCCATCTCTGTTGCCAGTATTTTCCGTTTGTTATTTTCTGTCATAGTCCATATTTCGGCGCCATATCTTAATACACTTTTTACCACGGTGTTGTACATGTTTAGCTTCCTTTGTCTGTCTATATTTTTTGACCAAAAAATTCCATTAAGTGCTCCTATGATTTTTCTACTCTGACCTACTCTTTTTTGTATTTCTTTTTCATCTTTTCCGTTTTCTTCAAACGTTATTCCTAAGTACTTGTATGCTGTACATCTTTCAAATGTAGTTCCATTATCTAATAGTAAATTACCATCATTGCTTCCTATGCCCATATACTTAATTTTTTTTATATTTATTTTCATTCCCCAGTTTTTATATTCCTCACGTAACTTTCTCGTCATATATTCTAGGTCTTCTTTTGTTTGAGTTACCTCTACTTGATCGTCCGCAAATTGCATAGTATAAAGAGTGGTATTGTTTAATTCAAAGCCCATTCGGCAGCATTTCTTCTTCTAATTTTTAGGGGCGTGTTCTACATATATCTTAAATAATGTTGGTGAAATGCAACAACCTTGTCTGAGGCCCTTTGATATCCGAAATCCGCTTGACAGTTTTTGCCAATTTTATTTGAGATCTACAGTTATTATACATTTGTTGTACTGCTTTTATTAATGTATTATTTATTTTTGTTTGTTCCAATGCTTCCCATAATTTGATAACTGGTACTTTATCGTAGGCCTTACTCAGATCAATAAATAATAAATGTGTTTCCCTGTTTTTTCAATTTGTTTTTCAATTATTTGTTTAATACAAAACGCATTGTCAAAAAATTAAATAAAAATAAAAAAGTGTAAATAAGTTTAGTTAAAAAATGCAAATAATAATAAAAAATATATTTTAAAGTGACAAACGCTGTCAGACGACTAGAGGCTGTAATTAGCTAAAATATATAATGTAGTTAAAGATTTTCTTTGTGTAAGTAAACCAGTAAAATAGTAAAGCGTTATTTTACTCTTTCCTAAGTCCTTGGTCTCTCAAACACATATTCTACATGGCAGAGCGCCAGATTCTTCAAAAATCCTACATGGTGGAGGCGCCGGGCAAAAAGTACATGTCCAGAAAAAACAAAGCGTGTTATGATTCTTTCCCGTTTTGAACTAGTCAAAAAACATTATTAGATCGCAAACCAAACAACTAAGTCATAAAATTAATCCAAAATAAAAAAAATTCTTAACGTAAAGACGAAGCGGAATTAAATGAGCTGACTTTATAAAAAGTTGCAATAAATCAAATATTGCCTATTTTGAAAGTTATGAGAATCCAAATCACACTAACGATAGATTTTGATTAATGATAGTTCTATGCATAATTATATTTCTCGGTGCCAAACATCTGTCTCACTTAATTTTGCTTCGTTTTTACAATGTACTGATAAAAAAAAATACAGTTACATCCTAAATAATTACCGATAGCTACGCTGTACAGATGGATCATGGGTAGAGAAAAAAAACTTCGATTAAATTGTATTACAAAAGTGTCGTGTGAACAGTATAGTAAAAAGTCATTTAGTAAAATGTGTTCAATAATTGTTCTGGTCAGATCGCCTGGCTGTGGCAATTGTCTGAAAAAACGTATGTCTTGGTTAACATTACAAAACAATGACACATGACAGCACATGATTGCACATGTCAGTGCAATGCGGCCAAAAATTCACACGTTCAACTGAGATAATGCTTGCAGAGTAAATTCTTGAACATCTGCATATAATTATCATGATTTGCAATGTGATTTTTATTAAAAACTCCTAAATGCAAAAATAAGACAACATTTAGACAGTTGACAGCAAACCATATGAACTTATCATGTCAACCTACGTTCTTGCTAGAAAGAAAAAACTCTAGCAAACTACGACCAGAACAATTATTGAACACATGTTATACAATTTAAGAGAACAACATGTTAAAAATAGGTAAAATAAAAAAATAAAAACCAAATTGCAAAATGTAAAAGATTAGTTTAATATCTGGCAGTAATCTCAAAGCAGAAGAAGATATAAGCTATTATAAAAGAGTAAGCATGGCTATTAGATTTTATTAAATCCGATAGCTTATGCAATCTAAGCACTTTAAAAATGAGATTAGTTAAAAAAGTAAGAAAGAACAAAAAAAAAACTGTAGAGTAACAAAGTTTAATGTTAATGTCCTTCATTTTGTGATACGTATATAATAAATTTAAGATTATTTGGATGTTTGATTATTAACTGTTCTGACTTAGCAATTTATTGCAGCAAATATTCTCAAAAATATCCATAATTCCTCAAAAATCTTACACATTTTTATACAATTTTTTTACAAAACGTGTAATTTTACTTATGGTGATAAACTTTGAATTTATCTACAAAAACCTTATACACCATTAATTTGACCTGTGAGTGTTAAATAATGAACCTTATACCACTAAGGATAAAATAAAAATTTTCAAAACATAAATCAATTTAAATATTATTATATATCAAAATTATACACAATTAGAAATAAGGCTTTTGATTTATCGGGTAAAATTGATGTCTCTGTATTAGCTGCAGCTGTCTAAATTTTTTCAGATAATTTTGAATAATAAATTAACTTTGTTTTTAATTTGCGGCATTTTTAGATAAAATTTTGTACAACATTTAAAGGCTTAATTTTATCGACTGTTACAATAAAGAGTAATCCAGAATTAGTTGAGTTTAACTTTAGAAGCCTTGAGAAAGGCATAAGAAAACTCTTTTTTGTGCTTGTCTTTTACTTCCAAAAATAACAACTGTAATATGAGACAACATGAACCTCATAACCAAAACTATACAGAATGTTCCGCAAGGAAACGAAAACTATAGTAGTAAAAACATTTACACACTACGGTGGGCCAGAAAAACTAATAATTTTTTTAACTTCCAACACTAAAAAATTGGTTTCCAGGCACTTTTAAAAAATGCTTTTTAAAGATGAACTCTTGATATTGATAGGAAGGTCCTCCTCATCTCAGTTTTCAATTTTTTCTTTAGTTGTATATGGCAAAATCCATATCTCGTCACTATTTGATCGTACACAAAAATTTTATTTACATTTTCTTGGGAAATTGAACGCTTTAAAAAAAGAATCTTACAATTTTTTGTATACCTCTTAGAGTTTAAAAGATATCAGACAGAGGTCAAAGTATGAAAAAAATTTACAAAAATTTCTTTTTCACTTCTAAATTTTATACTTCTTTGATAATTAAATATTATACAATGCGCAACATATTGTTTTGTAAGAAATTAAACACTCTACAAAAAAGTCTTTTGTAGTTAATCGATAACTCCAACCATTTTAAAAAAATTGAGGATTTAGTCTCAAATTTTGGGTATTCAAATGCGAATAACTTCTAAATGGTTAGAGTAATCCATTAAACACAAGAGACCTTTTTTGTAGAAGATTCAATTTCCTATAAAACTGTATGTTGCGCATTTTCTAACATTTATTTATCTACGAATTATAAAATTTAGAATAAAAATTTTTTTTTTATTAAATTCTTTTATGAAAAAAAAAATTGTAAAATATCTTTTTTAGAAAACTGAGTTGAGGAAGACCTTCCTAAAAAATTAAGAGCTCATCTTTAAAAAACATTTTTTAAAAGTACCTAGGAATCAATTTTTTAGTGTCGAAAATTGAAAAAAAATAATTTTTGTGCTCCACCCTATTACACACACTAGTAAAAACCTATAAAAAGTTATTTTAAATACTATTCATTTCTACTATCGCATGTCGTACATAGTTGTCGTACAATGACAAAATGGTAATAATAAACAATATTAATAAGAATGAAAGAGTAAATTTTCAGTTTTCTTTTAGAATATCTTGATAATTAAATATAAATTAAAAAAGTTGTTTTTATAATATGCGTCTCTAAGAAACCTGTAATAAAACTCATTTAGATGTTGTTATAATATAGACCTCGCCAGAAGGAAATTCCCTTAAACCATTAACGCAAAAAAAAATATTAACGTGTAGGTAGACCTCTTCGACACTTTAGCTTACAACAAAGTCAAATATAATAAAAAAGCCTTCACCATTAGTCCTCTAAAAATCCATAAAAACGGATTTTCAACTCTCTATTCTTTACATTTCAAAATACTTCTGATCAGAAGAGAAGAATACTCAAAAAAGACCAGGAACTGACCGAAAGTTGACCCAGCTCTAACAGTTTTACAAGTTAACCGCTCCGCGGGCTATGTAAACTTGATTTCGTGCTCTAAAATAAACTTTTTGAAACGCGTTCTTTAATATACTATTTATAGTTTGTTTTTTGAAATCTCAAAGATGAGCACTTAAAAGTTATTCATCGTTATTCATCTGTACTTCTTTCCTTCGACGTTAAAATTTAATTACATAATATTAGTGCAATGCCGACAAGAGAAACTAAGCATCCTCTGAAGATTTCTAAGTCTTCCCTAACTTAAAATTATACTATAAAATTTAGCATAATTTTCACGCAAAAAATTAACTCCGAATATTTATGCGTGTCCCCTATGAGTTTTCTCTAGCTACGGCCCTGTAGATTCTGTAGATTAGGGACACAGCACTTCATTACAAAGCAAGAGATATTTTATCTAGTACTATGCAGGTCCGATCTCTGGTGGTGCTATATCTGGGCGATTTCTTAGAAGGTAAAAAGTTTCTAGGTTGACTCAACTAGGTCAAATTAGTACCCTAAAGGAGAAATAGTAAGAAGTCATTGCGTAGGGCTAGCTCACAAGTCACAACGCTTGTGTATTTTACCTAATTAAAATAACAGCGATGTTCACTAAACGACTAAACCTCCTTGCCAGTAGGTTAGGACACTACTATTGTTATAAGTATTATTGTATGTTTTGACAATTTTATCCAATGTTTTACTGTATTTGTTTTTAATAAAACTATTGCTATATTTTTATTTATGTTTGCAAAACGAGGTCGATGCGTGATCCCTATCATTAAACTTATCATAGATAATAAACAATACAATGCATCTAAAAATACGAAATACAAGCAAACTACGGATTCTCCCCTTCACGATTTAATATGAGGGAGGCCACATAGCTGGCGCCACATTTATACCACATATCAAAAAGTAACGATCCAAATAATAATTTCAACAAAAACGTGTACATTTCACGAAGTTTACATTTCCTTGACCTAAATCTAATCGTGTTGTTGATTTTTTTTTTTTTTGATCAGTAATTAATAAATTGTCAAATTTCTAAGTCAAAAATATTATTAGAACACGATATCTCACTTCTTAACAAAATCATAGTTAGGCCAGCAGATAAACCTGCCAAAAAAAATTGGGATAACCTTTAATGTCATGATCTTTTTTCTTATTTTTTGTGGGTTATCCAAAACTTTAATACAAAAAACCCGTATTTTGTTTACTTCTGTCAACAAATTATATTCAAGGTCCGTCCCGTGCCGTCTTTTGATTTAGCATTAAGTCGACAGATTAGCGAAAAACCGGCCTGAAGTCTGTACGACCCCCATTCTAATGTCATTCTAATTAAAATCACGGCCGACTCGATGTGAAAATTCTGCCTCCCCGCCTATGTGTGCCCACACATCGCAACCAGGCACACTTAAGTTACGTTGAGATTGGTCAAGGTGGCCGTGACAGTCGCCTGTCCTCGACACGACTCGGATAACCTCGGAAATGCAAACTTTCTCTTTCTAGGCGAAAATAGCGGCCCTTGTCGAAAATACCCCACTATGGCCTCCACCCCCATCGGGGGCGGCCCAAAACGGCCGCATTTTCCAAAATCCGACGCCGATCGATGACGCCGGACGCGAGGGAGGGGAGCTGTACGTTGGCCTCCGAGCCCGCGCAAGGCGGCGAAGCACCGAGGCGTTTACAGCGATACACGTGGAGCGAGGTTAACGGCCACAGACAGATACGATGGCATTTTTAACGAATTGCTCGATATCTCTGAATTTGTTGTTAAGATAGGTGCCGGAACTGCACACCGCTTTTGTTTATTGCGCGCCACAGGTGGCTGGATAAGGGCCGACTCTGGATGGGGCGAAAATTCTGGATTCTAAACTTTTTTTTACGGCTAGAGACAAGTCAAGCGATAAGCCTAGTACCGTTTTATCAAAAAAGTTGCTCTGGCGAGAAATGATGGGATTTTTCATTCACCGTTGATTCTAATTATGAATTAAATTGTTAATGGCTGAGTTTTGCGATCTGTTACACTTTGGACAACAGGTGGTTAACAAATTGCAAGATAACACTTGACATAAATAACCAAATTATGTCAAAGAGAATGAGTTATTACCGTGTCTGTGTCTGGTTGTATGTCTAAACCTTGATAGCTTTTAGCAAAAAAAAAATTCAAATTAATGAATAAAATATTATAATTAATACTACCTAATTAAATAGTATATTATGTCGCAAGGGCAGAAAGTAGGCGTTAGCAGCCCGAGATTGTGTGCTTTTACATTTGTTTTTCGCTCACCTTCAATTAAATAAAAAAGTATATCAAAGAGATTTTTATCTATAAGTAAATCAAAAGTATTAAAAGAGAGCGGAAAATGAGATTTTCTGTGACATTTTTAAGGCTGCTATGATTCATTTTCGTTGAAAGTATATAAAAAAAATTCTTTATGAATTTTTGGTAAACTTTTTAAGTATACATTATTTTGATTTTTGACCTACGACGTGATGGAAAATATTTGCAAAATATCATACCACTTACGTGTGTTAGATAATAATTTGAGCAGCTAAGCTGTTTATTTATTTTACAAATATGTAAAAATGTATGACATAAATAAATTGACTTTGAACTTATTTGCAAAGATATTTTCTGTCAATTAAACCAAAATCAATCAGAAATTGAGTAAAATTGATAGACATTGTTCCAAGTTCAATATTTTTTAAAAAATGTCCAATTTCGAAATTTCTTTCCTTTTTGATAATAATTTTTCTTATTATTATTTTGTAATCTTTCGAACTAAGTATATCTTTTTCTAATTATAAGATAAATCGTCATTAACAAATAAAATATTTTCAAAATAATTTTATTATTAGAAGATTTTATATATTTTTTTAAAAGTCTTAACATTTAACGTCATAACAAACGTTAAATCAAAAATAGCCAAAATTGTAAATTTTTAACGAAGTTTTTTTTGACAACGTTTAAATATAGTTATAAAATAAGCCTCATCTTAGGACTGGGCAAATGTATAAAAATCCTTGTTTATTTTAAAAATATATAAAATTTAACATGTTTAAACATTCTTAAATTTTTTATTGAAGGCTGATACGTAAAAATTGGTTGTTGTAAGACAGATAACATCAAACACTAAATTCGTCGCAACGTTTCGACAATATATTTCCTCTTCTTCAAGGCAATAAATTTTCACTTATTTTTTATTTTTACCGTCATTGACAACCGACAAGAAAAGACTTTCTTTTCAGTTTACCTTCACTATGTGCCTCTATTGTTCTTTCACAGGTTGTTTAATCGTAAAAGAGTAAATTTTTTTTTAGTACATTTGCATTAAAATATGTAAATGGTTTCTTATTTACGAAATATAAAGATATCCTTGTCTATTTTAAATTACTATAACATAAAATTGCATATTTCTGTCTTTTTTCAAAGAATTTGAAAAAAAATCTCTTCAGAAAGAATATAATCGGTCAATTTTTAAAGCCATAATAATGAATACAAACAAGATAAAATCAGAGTTTTAAAACCACCAGTTATTGGTGTCTACATCAGGTATGCCAACCCAACAAATGTGTGTTAAATTGCTGATACAATTAGTGTCCTACAACCACTAGAAAAATGTTTAGAAAAATCCTTTTTTATTTTTGCAATTACAATAATTATGATATTTAGAAAAATAGAGGTCATTATAATTAAAATAGCGCAAATGTCGAAAGTTATGTCAGATAATTTTTTAAGTAAAATTAACAACAAACCGTTTCTGAAAATGAAGTTAACTGAAGAGTAATACTACAAAGAGACTGTCAAAAAACATATTTAAAGAAAATGCAAAAACCTTATCAATAAAATTTACGCAAATATAAAAGAAAAAATGTTATATTTGTGGTCTTGATGTATCTTAAAAACTAAAAAAAAATTTTTTTTCTTTTTTCTCTAAAACCTCGAAATTTACTTCAAATCAGTTGTAAAAATAAAAGTTACTAAAATGTATATTTAGGGCTTCTTAAAAACTATAACAGATAATTTTTTACATTTTTTCGTGCCCTAGACTAAAGTATCAATAATTTGCCACGAATTTGGAACAGCCTGTATATTATTTTAAATTACAAATTAAAGTACAATACATTCTAGGTTCTATTATCGACAGCCTACTTTTTTATTTTTTAATAAATTTTTAGACCACCTTTTTTTCAATTTTTGACGTAAAACCTTGCAGAATTTCATTAGTTAAAATTGTTAATTTGAATTGATATTTTATAACAAATTTTAATTATTAAATATTTCAGAAAGATGTATTTTCAGAACGAGCCAAATTCGAGTAAAGTTGAACAGATTCATCCAAATTTAAAGGAAAAACCTGGATTTAACGACTCTGGTTAAAAGATTTCGGAGAATATAAAAGAGAAATTTTAATTCCCGGAAAGAAATTTATTTATATTACGATTAGTTTCGAGTGATTAAATCATTTGTTTAATACTAGTAAATATAAGATTTTATTGCAACACTTCAATGCACCTATAAAAGCAGATTCACCAGAAAATAATTTACTAATAACTTGTGTTACAAAACATTCATCATCGAGACACCTTATTTGGCCAAACTGTAAACATATGGATAGCTACAAATAAATGATAACAGGATATATCCACTTGAACGCGCTACTTATAAATTTTTTTTGAATTAGACATCAAAATCTTTACAGAATGTAGAAAATGACGCAATATCGCCTAATTACAAGCAAAATTAAATAAAATCTTAAAAAGTTCACCTAATCAACAACTAAAAAAATTATAACGTTTATCAAATTAGTATTAAAAAAATTGAATAAAACTGTCAAAAATGCCATTATTTTGTTTTAAATGTATCCAGATCCTACGTTTTCACGACCAAAGATTAGTGGATGACAAAAGTTTTGAGACTCACGTTATAGTGTAAGTACAAAAAGTACAGCTAAATTAAAAAAAAACGGAAAATTTTAGCGATAAAACTCAATACTTTCTAAACCATAAACTTTTTTAGAATTTTTATTAAAGACATTTAAAACAAGTTCTGTTTATTTAATTTTTACAGATAAAATAGAAAAAATTTCATTTGAGAACATCCTTTTGACACAGAATTTCATTTAAAGATATTTCTGTATGATTGATATTTTTTTGTCAAGCAACAACAAAGAGACATTCCTTGGGTCATGCTTGCATCAACATCCGCCCAAAAAGAACAACTCTCAACAATTTCACATTTGTACCTACGTGACACACATACTTATCGCTTCATTTTTACAAATTTTGGTTGCTATACACCTTTCAAAATGCACTTAAATGCAGACTAAAAACCAATTACCGAATCTTTTTCCTAATTACATGAATTTTAATACGAACATAAAACTTTTACGAAATTTTGCGGTTTTTTAATTATAAAAAGTATCTCAAGAAAGGAGGTGAGCCGAAGTTTGTCATTAATTTAAACATTAATTAGTCATCAGGTTTTACGAGGTAGCATCATGTCGGTCAAAGATTTATAATCAAGGAAGTCCAGTTTAAACTAAGAAAATTTTGTTTCTCCAAAAAATTCCAGTGCAAGGTTATCACACTTTTGGCAAAAATAATTTTCCAAATGTCTGATAAAAAATTTGCGACATTTTTTAGATACTGCAAAGCCAATGTCCGCTAATTAATGCACAATGAACTGCAATTAAAAAGCACAGCAAAATTTAATACATAATTCCAAACCAAGTAAAGTAGTTGTTGCATGTTTATTTAAAAATGTATAGGAATTAGCATTTCCGGTAGATTTCTGTTGACTTAATTCGTTTTACAAATTAATTTGGTAATGACAAAGTTATAATTGCAACACTGTCCTTCCCCACAAGGAGCCTCAACAATGCATCAAAAAATAAATCCTATTTCATTAAAGTAATGTTTACAAAATTATATTTCCATAATAAATTTATATCGGCGCGTGGATCTTAATAATAATAACACAGAAATTAAAAATAAACTCATGAAAATTATACACATTTTCAGAAATAAATTGTTTGAATACTTGAAAGGTGTTACCGGACTTTGATAATGGTAGTTAAACAAATTGGCAAACAAGCACACACGTGCGGTCAAACAAAAATGTTAGAAATAATAACGAAAAAAAATATGATGACCTTCTGTTTTTATCACTAGAATTGAGTGCATGTGTGGAAAAATTATTTGACAACAAATTTACTTTTCTGCATGAGTGCACGGGATAATCCAGGTATCTATTTGAAACAGTGGCGGAAGTACTACAAAATTTTAGGGTAGGTACACATACACATATTTTACGTTTAACTTTACACTTAACTGTTTTAATAATATAACGTGCATATGAAAAATTTAGCCAATAACACCAAACACGTCTTTTCACACGTCACGCTTTTCGGCAACGATGTTACCAATTCTCAAGTGAGTTCTTAGTTCTACACAGAAGAGGATTTAGGCATAATTTTGAAAAACTGCAATTCAGGGCCCCACGAATCAAAGATCCCTCTTGGCGACCATAAAAGTAAAAAAAAAAATAAGAAAAAATGGTCCAAATGATTAAAATTTTGACAGTCAAATGTTAGAAGTTTCACTCATTGTGATAGAGAATCGAATACTGTATTTTTTATTTTTATTTATATCGCATTACCTTAGTTCTCAGCTCTTCTCAAATCTCTACTATAAATCTCTTTTTCTAATCTACGTCTTTAACCAATTTTTAAAAGCATTTAATATTGCATTTATATTTGCTCTTTTTTTTTGAACAAGAGGGGCCTGCAGCGCGAGCCGCACACCGAGGCCTACGCCCATTGTATGCAACCTCTCGAAATAGCCCTGTGCCTCTAATGAACCTCAGTACCTTGTCTGCAGGAGCCTTCTCGATAGCACTGGGCTTCAGATATCGGGAGCCCAGGTGTAAATCTCTGATGCTTGCAAAAGCAGGACAGTAGCAGAGAATATGAAGAGGAGTTTCCTCATCTTCAGCACAACCTCTGCAAATCTCGTCCTCGCTGAGTCCGATGACGTGCAGGTGTCTTTTTAATAGGCAATGTCCTGTGTATGTACATGCCTACCACTAACTGAAGGTCTCTACGGTTGAGACGCATCAGGTTTTCACTGCCTGCCTTGTCCGGTCCTTTAATAAAAAGCCTGGATTGCTGCATGCATATATTTGCTTTTAATAATGCTTTAACAGTTATTACAGCACAAGTGCTGTAATAATATTATAGCCCCGTTTTTTTACGTAAAAATAATAGAAATAATGCGCAAATTAGGAAATATAATAGGTATAAAAAACATGTTCCATAAGTCATCATAGGCACTTATTCTTTACATAACCCGCGCCTTGTTGCTCGTTTTAGAAAGTTCAATTCGTGCCACAAAGTTGACTTCATAAAACGTTTTTATTTAAAAAAAACTCACAATAATTAAATCTCTAAAAAATTTTCTTCCATTCTTTAGGTTGGCAATTTTGTTGTACCTTTATGCCTTCAAATAAAGTAGTCATTTTTCAAATTTTTCTAGATTCTTGTTTCTTGTATGTTGCATGACGCATTTTTTTCTCTTTAAATACTTTCTTTTTCTTTCAAACTTCAAGTTGTTAGAATTTCATACTTTCTACACTTTTGTTCTTTATAATACAGTTTTTTTTTGTTCCTTTTTTTTTCAATTGTCGCTTTTCAAGTTTTTTGTTTTTTCAAAATTTTTCTTTGTTTTTTTTTAAACATAGTTTTTCAGTCACTTTTCCCAAGTTTTTTTGAAGCTTATTTTGTTCTATTTTTCGTAATTTTTAAGTTGATCTCTTTTTCTCCAAAACATAATTTTTCTTTTTCTTTCAATAGCTGTTTCTCTTGTCATTCTTCTTCTGTCAGTTGTCAATATTTAATTTTTTGGATAATCCTTTTATTCTTCAAAAACCTTTTTTGTGCATTTCCTCTACAATAGTTTCAAAAATAGCCTTCGGTTCTTCAATTTTATTCAAAAACGGAGTTTTTTATCAAATTTAGCAAGATTCAAAAAGTTTTTAAACTCGTTTTTACATTAAATTCTTTTTAAAAAATAGTAAAACTTGTTGTAAAGATGTTGTAACATCTGCCAAAGTTTTGAAAGAAATTATTCAGAGGTATTAGGAAAAAATATTGTTATATTTAAGCAAATCTAAAGAAATTTGGTTCAAATATCTGCCTTATTAATAATGTAAACATGCTCCCTAAATTTCAGAATACAAATGTTTTTAAAAAATCTTAAAATTGTCAATTTTTATCAGTTGTAACTTTTTAAAGGAGAGCCGCAGAACAGTACTTCACTAGAATACATTAGATTTGTTTATTTTAAACGACATAATACGGAAATTGAATAGTCTGTTCATTACCTCGTTCTCGTTGCCGATAAACTTTTTTTAGGAATAAACATAATGTGTGTTCAATTAAAATTTCATCAAGTTACCTTTGAAATTATGTTAGAAGAAGATGGAGCAAAAAGGAGATGTGATAATAACCTAACCCAAGAGCTTTGACAAGTGTGAAGTATAAAATTTGTTAGTGTTGTTCGTGGTGATTACTATCTTTAAGAAACTTAAAAACAGTCACCAGTTTTTTCAAAAGCTCTTTTATAACAGTTCTATAACAGTAAAAATAGATTGTTTGGTAAAGTTAATCGCAGAAATGCCTTAGATTTGTCAGATCCAAGTGTAGGTAACTTTATAAACTTTTCAATTGAATACGCAATACAAACTTAAGAAAAATATAAGATAACGAGATTGAAAATTTCATCAAAAATTACCTTTGAAATTATGTTAGAAAAAGATGAGCAAAAAGGATATGTGATAATAACCTATCCCAAGAGCTTTGACAAGTGTAAAGTATGAGTTTTGTTAGTGTTGTTCGTTTTGATTACTGCCTTTAAGGTTCCAATCTTGGTTAGTTGTAACTTGAAAACAGTCACCAGTTTTTTTCTAAAGTTCTTTTATAACAGTACGCTGAAAAGGTCTTAAGCCTCAGCAGCGCACATGTAAAGCACTAAAAAATTTGTAAGTTAGTTTAAGAACTTTGTAAAATATGATAAAAAAAATGGTTGATTGATTATAATAGTTCTATAACAGTAAAAATAGATTGTTTGGTGAAGTTAATCGTGGAAATGCCTTAGATAGATTTGTCAGATCCAAGGGTAGGTAACTTCATAAACTTTTCAATTGAACACGCGATATAAACTTAAGAAAAATATAAGATATTTTAATAAAAATGTATATCAAGTTGCTGGGTGAGCCAGCACTTTTTTAGGTGTGCCCGTAACCTCCCTGGTCCAGCTGTCGTAGCTCCGCCACTGATTTCAAAGCTTGTGCGGAAAGTTCCTCCATGATAGAGAATATTATATTTTTAGACAATAACAGTTGTGCAAACTTGCATAATTTATTATGCATTTTAATTTTCGTAATTAACGTCAAGCTTTTTATTTCGCTATCAGTCTACACGAGTCCTGTACGTAGACCTTCAAATTATCACATTATTAAGTAAGCTGCATTCGCTAATTAGAACCTCAAACAGATAATGAACAACAAAAATAACGAAATTATCCTGGCCCAAAACCTAGTCGCAGTGGGCCAAGCCTTCCGTCCTGGGTCAATCCGACCATGACATGTCGAATTTCCATGCAGTTTTGGGATCCTGACCCAGGCCACGCATAAAACTAATTAACCATGGCCGACTGGATGGATCACTCAGATAACGCACCAATTAAACAAACAGCGAACGCGCCTTATCGTCGACCGCCTTTATCGCGATATCGACGTTCCTAAAGAAAAATATGTTTATTAACAAACGCGAATCGACGCACGCGAAATCCCAAGTACTTCGCCTCCACGTGCCGTTCTCTACACGGGCCAGACTGTTCGGCATTTTGTGGGCGAGCGGGTCGAGCGGTAGGAGGATAACGAGCGATCGGCCGCAATCGGCCACTGCCGACTTAACCGAACGCGCAAGAGGTAAACATTTAGTTTGATTTTAGACCAACATAAGTGTAGCACACAATAAAAATTGGTACTAAATAACAGCACCCACAGCTATTTGACAATTTGCAAGGTGTTTGTACACACATTGTACATCCTTCGGCCGTTCAGTGCACAACTCAACCGCTCCTGCCACCCCCGGATGGACACTTTTCACCCGCACTGTTCTCAAACAGCCAAAAAATGTAAGTTTAACATTTTTTTAAAATTACAACTAGGCTCTGATTAAATTTTACCTATTTCTTTTTTTTTCTTATATAATTTTTTTTTGGTAATTCGTTCCATTTTTTTAACAAATGTCAGTCAAAAGTGTCAAAAAAACGTTTAAAATGTCATTGAGTAAATAAAATGCATGTTGTGTGGACCGGCGCGGCGGTCTGAGGGGTGAAGGGGGCGCTGTAACTCACGACCTACGTCTCTCTAGGTTGTCGAGGTCGGTGATCGTTGTAAAAAAGCGGACCGACAGTCCACGTGGAGGCGAATGACTACGGTACGCACGCTCGTGCCGCTAGCACAGGCTTTCCCTATACCGGCATTGGCCTCGTGTATAAAACGCCCTAGTCATTCGCCTCAATGCATCGCTCCTCGTGCCGTTCGTTTAGCAGTTGTTTTGGCCTGACCAATCAGCGTTTATTATAAATAGAACGCCGCTGTTGTGCATAAACAAATGAATATCGGCGATAATACCGCCGATTTGTCTTTTTTTTTTCTTGTCATGACCTACCTTGATTATTTGCGCAATCGGTGAAATGTGTGCGGTCCAGCGGCGAGTGCGTTGACATCGGGGGTCCTTTTTCGGGGGTCAAAAACCGACCTAAGCTGCGCCCTACCCCCACCTACGCAATGCACACGCACGGGGCGGGGCCAAAATCCCATCATCAACGCACTCGCACTTGTCATACTTCGGATGCATTGTTATGGTGCATTTTGGAGGCAGTGCCTTCCGGGACGTCTTGATGTGGTGTTTGTTTGGTCGTGGGGTTAGACATGGCCCAGAAAACTAAAGATGAGAAAGTCAACCAGGCGCAGGAGATTTTCATCAAAAATTTACTTATGAGGTGCAAAGCGGAACGGAGTGGTGCGTTATTTTTATTTATTTATTCTTCCAAAAATTCGATTCGTATTTAAAACTTTTTTATTCATTTTATACGAGATTTTGATTTATTGCGTTTTTTCAAAATAAATAAAACGGAAATTTATCCTTGATATTTTACATTAAAGTTGTTCTTTATTACAACATTATTCCTATAAAGTAATAAACTGCATGAAATCACTCATTCGCTACTTGCAGTCATGCGAATTTAACGGTTACATATTATGAAGGGGAGGCTCTCTTATTGTAAAGGGTGAGTTTAAGAATTTCATTTTCAATTTAAATTATGCTTTGTAACAACATATCTGTCGTTCGACATTTTATCATGATTCATGATGATGATATAGGCGCCTGATAATTTTGATAAGTAAGTAAAAATATTTGCAAAAGGGGACAAAAGAACCACCTATTTTTATAAAAACATCTGGGTGCCAAATACTGATAAGGAATAATATTGGGGCGACAATTAAAAAAAATATTTCATGTTGTTTAATAATTCATTGTTTCTCTTATCAAAATATAAATTATATAAAGGAAATTAGTGATAACAAATCATCAAACATTTTTTGTTTGTGTGATTTTTTTTATAGATTTGATATAATTTTTAATTACGACAGTAAATATTTTTTAATCGAAACTCGCGTGATGCGAATTAACGAAAAATTCGGATTAAACTGTTTTTTGTAACCCTAATTGTTAAAAATAGGAATTTGTCATTATATTTCGGGGACATTACTAGTGGCAATGGCGGCGAAAAGAAATTTTGCGGCTGATGATATACAGGCCGTAACGTAAATAGCTGTTTTTCGGTATGTTACACAAAAATGAATTATTTATTTATAGTAATATTCAAGTTAATGAACAAAAATTTGTTATATTTAATTTTTTTCTTTAATAGAATTTGAATACCATTTTAAGAGGTCTGTTATATTTTTTCTTTGGTTTACAATAGTTTATGTTTTACTTTGATTTAGTAAATACGGCTTTTCTTTTTATTTACAATAAATATGAAAGATTATAATCTACCCATTCTGAACAATTTTATTCAAAATTACACTAAATGTTTCGGTCTTAACAAAATTAAGACCTCTACTTCAAACCATGTTGTTCAAAAAACTTGATTTTTTGATATTTTTTGTAATTATAATAATAACAAACTATTACTTAATTTTACTGTATAGAAATATTGTTGTATACAAAAATAAAAAACATTAAATTTATATTTTATTAAATGAATTAAATTTATTATTTTTTTTTAATTTTAATAAATAATTAGATTGTATAGAAAGAAAAAATGCAGATCATATGGTACGGTTGTATCAGACTTGCTTATTTTATACATAACTTTTTTATGTGTTATCCTATTAGCTTTTGTTCCTTATAAAATTTTGTATCCGCTCTAGTTTTTGAGAAAAAAACACACGACCACGATAAAATTAAAGCCAATATCAACAGTTTAATTAGGTTAACATAGTACTTTACTAATAACTGATGATTATTATTAATAGTTATTTCGCCAACAAGTTTATTAATGACAGCGAATAATCAAAAAATTGTAATAACGTGTGAGCGAAGCGAATGTGATAATAGAAGTTGAGATTATTAATGGCTTGTAATTGATTTTCTCCATTTTTAGCTTAATTACAAACGTTAAAAGATAATCTTGGTCGTTAAAACGTAAACAAAATCTGGCTTGTTTATAATTTTTTGGAGTACTTTTAAGAGGTTTTCAGTGGTAAAAAGAATTTTAACTGATAAAAGAAGCCGAAGTAGTAAAAACCAAAAATTATGTTTCCACAATCAAACATTTGACGACAAAGATTACTTTCTCGCGACTGTATCTATATCTAAATTTATGTTTTTTTTTCTTTTTAAAAAATAAAACATTTTTTAATTTTCATTTATTATGCAATAGCAAAAAAAAACTCTGTATCTGCTCGTCTACGAAATAAAGGTGTTTCGCATTTTGTAGCCTAGGAATACAAATTATTAATTCAATCGCTTGTTTAGTGACTGACTGACTGATGATTATGAAGATTTATACTTTTTAACCATATTTATTCGATACATTGGAATACGTTTAAACGAATACGAAAGTGTTTTCTCTCATTTATTTTATCAAAAAACAAAAATTGTAAAATAGCTTCTCAGTATTTCTATATTAGTAACAGATTTTTGATGGATCTTTAATTTATCTTTTTTTTGTTTTAGAGGACCTTTGGCAAATGCCGGAAATGGTCGGCTACTACAGTGAAGCATCTTTGCCCATCGCCCAAGTCCAGACCGCCGATGAGGCTCGCCACTCCGTGAAGAAAGTCGTGTGTAGTCCCGATTTACCTATAGCTGAATATCCTTCAGGCGCCGCTCCTCAGCCTACCCAAATCGTCAATATCCAGTGTCAAATCTGCAATAAAATGTTCAACTCGAAATCCGCCTTCCAGGCGCACCAACGCTCCCATGCTAAAGAAACCGAAGATCCCTACCGTTGCAACATCTGTGCGAAGACATTCGCGGTGCCTGCTCGTCTTACTCGTCACTATCGCACCCATACCGGCGAAAAACCTTTCCGTTGCGAATTTTGCAACAAGAGTTTCAGCGTGAAAGAGAATTTGAGCGTTCACCGCCGGATCCACACCAAAGAGCGTCCCTACAAGTGCGACGTCTGCGCGCGGGCCTTCGAGCACTCAGGGAAGTTGCACCGGCACATGCGGATCCACACCGGAGAGCGCCCCCACAAGTGCGATATCTGCTCGAAGACTTTCATCCAGTCGGGGCAGCTGGTTATCCACAAGAGGACGCACACGGGGGAGAAACCCTACGTTTGCTCTGTTTGTCAGAAGGGGTTCACTTGTAGCAAGCAGTTGAAGGTGCACAGTCGCACCCACACGGGGGAGAAGCCCTACTCGTGCGAAATCTGCGGAAAGTCGTTTGGGTACAACCACGTGCTGAAGCTGCACCAGGTGGCTCACTACGGGGAGAAAGTCTACAAATGCACAATTTGCCACGACACTTTCACCTCGAAGAAGAGCATGGAGGCGCACATTAAAAGCCACTCCGAAAATGCTCCCACTGCACCCACACCACCTTCATCATCTACCTCAAGTGAATCCTCTTGCTCATCAAGCACTAGTGACAAAGAGAACAAAGACTCGTTACCTCGGGAAGACACACTTAGTTACGATTCGGATATCCGGTATTATATTTACCCCAGGGATACTCTCTCGCCTGAGTATATACTGCCCTCGACGTATCCTGGTACTGGGGTTGATCTTCTAGCAGCGGCGGCAACGGCAACAGAACGGGAGGACGTTGTGCTGAATATTATCACGAAGAATCCTCAGGAAGTGATGACGGCGTTACGGCATCCGGCCTACTTCCATACCCCTTCGGTGCAATACACGCCGCTGAATGCAGGAGATGATATCAGGAAGAAGGTGGAGGCGGTGCTGGGTGTTGGGGAGATACCCTCCGAGGAGGAAAATCTTACGCCTCCCAGTTCGAATCCTGTGTCCCCTGCACCGTCTAGCTCCCCCGATCCGGAGCTCAGTCTGCCGCCGAGAAAGAGGTCGAGGATGATCCTCAAGTCGATGGAAGAGACGATAGACTTGTCACCAGTGCGTTACAGTTCAGTGATACAATATGCGGGAGCGTCGTAAATAATTGGTCGTACTCTTGAGCTTCATTTTCAGTTACAGACTATTTCTCTTTGGACTTGATTTGTTGATTTTTTTGCCGGGAGCTTTAATCAACGTTCAAACAACACCAAAACGGACTTTTTTTTTCTGTGATAAGACTGTATGATAACCGACATTTTACCTCATTGCAGTGCCTAGGGTTTACACCCCTCGCAATATTGTGTTACACGAGTGGCTACATTAGTGTAATGCTCATCTCATTATAATTTTATGTCGTTTTTAGTATTTTTATTCTATTTTCCAATCTTTTAGATAATTGAAAAATAGCGTAAAATGTTGTAGACGTGGTTTTTCTATTGATTTTTAATAATATTTCATTATGTAAAAGTGTACTGTATTTCAGAGTCTGAAGCCGTTGAATTAAATCAAACTCAATGGTAGTAACTTATTGTATTCCTTATCATCTATGTATTGTATAAACGATTCGCAAAAATAAAAAATGTATATTGAACATGGAATTATTATTTACAAAAAAAAAACTACAAAGCCCTTAAAAAATAAGATCAATAGTTAAGGCAACTCCTAACATCAAGATAAAAATGAAACTACGTACATAGAAGGAGCTTTAGTTCCAACGTAACAGCAGGTCTCTAGTCCCTATTCAGTGAACCTCCTTCAGCCACCTACTTTTGGTATGAGCTTCATCAAGACGGACTATCTGACATCCCTCATTTTCGACAAGCTCTTTTAAGATGTTCTATTTCTGTAAAATAGCTTGGTTAAACGGATGACGTTCTAGTTCATTGTCGTAGTTTGAAACTAAATTTTCAAATGGGGCGTTGTCCAACAACAGGATAGCCTTTTGTTCCAATTTCTTTTGTTTTAAAAATGTTCTTACTTGTAAGACAAATAAATAATGGAACTAATTTTCAAAGATTAAAGAAATTATTCACGCATTTTTGGAATGTGTCTGTATTCCACTGACAAACAAAAATTTTTGAAGCATCTTGGTTTTTGAGTACGACCTATAACCAACGGTTTTATTTGATGCTCACCCATTGCATTTGTACACGCAAGAAAGGTAATTCGGGTCTTTTCCGCTTTTCTTCTAGGAGCAGTTTTTTCACTATGTATCACTAAAGTTTTTGCTGGCAGCATTTTCCAAAATAACCCCGTTTTGAGGCCTATTCTGTAACATTCTGTTAAAAATAACGGGTATGTCAAAAATTTCTTTTTAGCAATTCTGTTAAGAAATTAACCGACATTGCTAAAATTAACAATGCAAGACATAAGGACAAGTTATTATCTAACATAAAGCTACTAAAATAACATTTTTTTTAACCAAAGTTGTTATTTTGTAAAATGTTATTTTAGTAGACTTCTGTTAGATAATAACTTGTCCTGCATTGTTAATTTTAGCAAATTCGGTTATTTTCTTAACAGACTTGCTAAAATGAAATTTTTAACCTACCCGTTATTTTTATGTTACAGAATAGGCCTCTTTATCAGCATTATATAACTGATCGTTAGTTAATTTTAGCTCTTTAATTTTTTGTTTAAACTGAATCTTAATTATGTTAACGTCTTCATGAGCGGCAGATAATTTTTCACCACAGATTTTTAAGAATCTGATACCGAAACGTCTTTTAAATTTTGTAAACCACCTAGCACTAGCCGTAAAATTAAAGTTTTCTTGCAGTTTTGTATTAGGTAAGTGTTTTAGCCTTTTCTTTCACCATACTAGTCGAAATTGGTAGGTACATTGTTTAATCTTTGCGCACAAAACCATTTATACAAGCGTCTCTCCATTTTTGGCATTTTAACAGATTTTAATTTAAATTCTTCTTTTTGAGTACAAGACTGGAACTTTGAGTCACTGCTTTAACAATTTTTTGTTTTCTGTTTCGTATAGCACATAGGTACGGTTGCTTTCGAAATTCCATATTTTCTCTTTGCAGCGGAAGTTCTGAGACGGCAAGTATCAGCACTGAAATTTAATATTTCTGTAAATTACTGCAGTTCACTAAATCGAAAGGGTCGTTGATCACTAACTAGAACTTCCAATGTAAATATTTTTGTGTTCAGTAAATTGGGAACTTATTTTCAGTTGTTTTTTTTTCAACTGAGTCACGTAAAAATAGTGAAATAGTTTGAGTCTTTTGATTAAGCACTTTGATACAGTGTCAAAAAGCATTAAGTTTTGGTAACCGGATAGAGACAGTGATATATGGAATCAACGAAGTAGATAAGAAAAGAGGCGGTGCCCTTTGAGTGGCAAAGCTCAACGCAGCTTATATATACACGGACACTAAATTTAAAAGAACACACGATATCTGAGATTTCGAAAATAGGCAACACGTTATACAAACGATAAGCAATTTTGAGAAAACTACAAATGATCCAAATGAACTGACTCTGAAAGCACAGTCAAAAGTATGTATTGTCAACAATGTTGACATTAATTTACAACACTTTATAGTCTATACTATACTCTAATTTTGAAAATTAAATTTTAAAGAACTAGCAAAGTATAATGTGTTGCCTACTTTTAGAGTTATAATAAGTTATATTGTAAATTTTGCTGCCATCTATTAGTAAATAGCAAAACCATCAAAAAAAGTCAATAAAAAAACTTCTGTAATGGTTACTGACATTTTAAAATAAACATAACCCCACTTTTTATTCCCACATTCCACATTGTACAATTGAAATGAGCCATAATTATTACAATGGAAGATCAAAACCACTTAAAAATGTATCCTTTTAAACGCTTTATTACATGAATTCAGTAATTAAGTAGTGCTAAATCTTAACAAATACTAGAGACATTGATATTCCCTTTCCCAATGAGCGATTAGCGGAGATTGCTTATCACGTTTTGCGGGTGGAAAAGGAGCCTAAAAGAAGTGGTGTAACTAAAGAAATATCCTACAGTCAAAACATTTTGCAAGTGTAAGCTTTTTACAATTTGATTTTTTTAAATAAACATGCAAATTTCTTGTAGGAAATACAGTGCACAACTTGCACGTCAGCTGAGAGTCGCTGTTACCGGCTTTTTTGATAATTTAAACCTTATTACCGAAACAATTGATTTTGCTGGTGACCCTGTCAGTCCTGAATACAGCCACTTCTAAAATGCCTGAGCATACCCCAGCCCCTACTCCAAGTAGGGCAGTTTATGGTTTTGCCATGTTTTTAAGTTTTAGAACATTTTTTATTCTGTATCTGATTTGGGCGATACTTCCAGAAGAATGGTTCAGACTTGTTGGAATTACTTGTCTACCACAGAGGTATTGGGCTGTTGCTATACCTATTTTTCTTCTCACTGTATTAGCAATTTTTGCTTTTCTTATTTACCCCAATTTGGGATCGTTTATGACTCCAAATGTTGATGATCTGAGAACCATCAGAGATTCAACAAGTACTAGGAAGAAAGTCAATTTTCCAGCTCCTAGAGACTCAGAAATTAAGTGTTCTTGCAAAAACTTGGAACAGTGTTTTAAAAATGATTATGAGCGAGACTCTGGGGATTTTGTTTTAAAGGCGATTCCGGTCTTACAGGATTTAAATATTTGGGATGTTTCAGATCATTTGTATTTTAAATGACAGATGTATTATAAAAACTTTATTAACTCAAAATTATGTAAGATATGAGAAAAATAAACAATATTAAGATGTAATAATGTGTTTTTTTAAGCCAACGCTGGAATCAAATCCTCCATTGTTAGGCAATAGTCTGTCTTTGGAGCCTTTAGAACTTCAAAGAAGATATAAGAAAAAAAAACAAAATTTAGACGTAATAATGTGGTTTTTTAATTGTTATTCCAAACTCAGCCAACGCTGGAATCAAATCCTCCATTGTTAAGCAATAACGTCTGTCTTTGGAGCCCTTTGAACTCTACAATAACAAATTTAAGTACTCGTACTTTAACAAATTTTACTACCTTTGAGCCTCCGTGACTGCTTGATGAGTTACTAGAACGCATTTTGCAGTGTTGTAGAGCATCATTAGCAATATCAGATATAAATTTTTGAGCTGCTATTGAAATCAATCGAATTAATCTTGGATCTTTTGCCTCACAACCAGACGTGCGTAAAAAATGAGCAGTTACAGCGTCTGGTATCTATAATTAACGAAATAAATATCTAAATGAAGAACATTCAAAACTTACAGTAGGTGTGTAGTCTTCCAACTGAAGCAAAAAATTACTTAAAGGTTGGCCAAAAGTGGTTGGCTCATTATCATCCACAATCATTTTACTATCATTTGGATCAACCATTTTGCCAAAAAGGCACAAATTTGACTTCAAACACTTATTTGTTTATGATAGATGATAATGGGGATCAACTGCTTGCTGTCAAGCTGTCAAATTGACAATGTTCCGAATGCGTATTCAACCGAATATACAAGGTGCGGTTGAAACATCATAACGACAATCTAGTGTTTTCACATGACGTCATACGGCAGCCTCTGGACAACATTCCTGGTACTTCCTACGGCGAATAAATTTTGAGAATTTTTTTCACTTATTTAGCGAACGATATTCAAATTATTATTTAAGGTGGCATAAAGTGCACCAAGAAGTCTATTTAAAAATGCTGTTAAAACTAAATTTCTTTCGACTAATTTATGTAAAATAATAATTATTAACATAAAAACGCGGAAAAATGTATAATTTTACAGTGTTTTAGAGTTTGACTTGTTTTTGATATATTTCTTTTCAAGATTTTGGAGCGTTTGAAAAATAAATTTCAGAAGTGTTTTGTAACACTTGGAGTGAAATCATGTAAGAGAAATTCTTGAATACATTGAATTGTGGTTGACGTTCCTGCCAACATTGTAATACAAAAAGGAATAAAAATACTGATTCATAATTTAAAACTCGTAAATACTACTTAATGTGGATAAATATTGAGGCGTTAAGTCTTTTTGAGTTAGAGCAGCTGTCAAAATTTATAAATAGACACACAATTTTGACAGAGAAAAACGCGTAGTTTCTGTTAAATCTTATCTACAAAATTATATTTAATTTCAAGTAATTAAGTTTAATAAATTACTTTCAGACAAGATTCACTAAAACAAAAAATGGTTTTTCCTAAGAATAGAATTTAATTGCTTGATTTATTAATTTTTAAAAAAATTGCAGACTGATTTCTTAATGATTTTTTTTATTAATTTCTGTAAAATTTCGCGAAATTTACAGTCACAAATAACTCCATATTATAAAAATACATACATACAACTAAAGTAGGCTCTTGCGAAAGGCCACTCTATTTCATTCATTATTTTTCTATAAAAGATAGGGTAAAAAGGGACTTGCAGTATAAATAAAATTGAGACATTCTGTATATAAACTGAGATTTTAGAAAATGTAAACAGTTTTTTTGTGATTGCGTAAAATGTTGACATGAGATTTTTGACCTCATCATTCTATTGGTAATAACACTAATAACGTAACCGTTTAAAACAATGTTTAGTTTCATTTGTTTAAATAAAATTTATTATTGCCCTTTCGCCGCTATTTTCGTGATTTAATATAAATTGAAAACAAAACTCGAAAGATATTGTTTCTGTACCAAAATATTTAAATACATTTTTCGTTTTTATTTGAACTAATTGCTTACATCATACGATGATTCAGTACTTAAAGACACAAAGGCGCTTCGACATTCGGTGATATAATAAACATTTTTTGTTGTCTTTTGCAAATTTACCGATATTTGCTTTGTTTTGAATTAGTCGAGCGCCAGCTCTCGAAGAGGACGAATCGCAGCGCCTCTAAAGCTATGTAGTTTTATTTATTATTACGGAATATATCGTGATTTTGTTTAAACAAATACATTTTTGCATTTTCAAATTTCAAAATAACACAGAGATAAACAATTTTAGATTCTATTTTTATTTGTAATTGATTTAATAATAAATTCACGCGTTTTAGTCCCTTTCTAGTTTCTACCCCCTTTTTGTAAAAAATAAATAAACGATTTAAAGTAAATTCATTTTGTTTTATTGGGATTTAGAGGGTAGGTTCCAAGAACATCAGTTGTGTCAAAAAAATGCTTTAATTAAGACTTTATGTATAGTTTATTATTGTGTTTAAATTGATGATCTCTGTTTTAATTTATAATTTTTTATTCAAAATTTTGAGTTTCATTTGAAATTCATTTTTTTGGGAATTTATTTTCTATGTAGGTATAGTGTATTTTAACATCTTTTCTGTCTTAGCTTTGCTTATTTTTTGTTTCAGGTTATAGTAATTTTTCTGTTTCAGGTTTTCCTACAATTTTTTTTCTTTCTGTTTCAATTTTTGTTATTTTTTAGTTTCAAGTTTTTCTACTAATTTTTTTGTTTCAGGTTTACCTACTAATTTTTTCTTTCTGTTTCAGATTTTCGTAATTTTTCAATTTCTTGTTTTCTTACTAATTTTTCTGTTTCAGGTTTTTCTATCAATTTATCTGTTTCAGGTTTGCCTACTAATGCCTATTTCTCTTTCAGATTCTCGCAATTTTTATATTTCAAGCTTTTCTACTATTTTTTCTGTTTCAGGTTTTCCTACTAATTTTTCTTTTTTTGTTTCAGATTTTCGTATTTTTTCTATTTCAAGTTTTTCTACAAATTTTTCTGTTTTAGGTTTTCTTACTAATTTTTCTTTCTGTTTCAGATTTTCGTAATTTTTTTGTTTTCATTTTTTCTACAAATTTTTTTGTTTCAGGTTTTCCATTTAATTTTACTCTTTGAGATCTTCCCAATTTATGTTTCAGGTTTTCTTAATTGTTTTGTTTTAGGTTTTCAAGTGTTTCTCTATTATTCGGGATTTAATTGTTTTTTTCACGGTATTACCAAAGAGTAGGGTAGTAAGGATTTATAAATCCCTAAAAAAGTTTTAAAAAAGAAATAAACTGTATTATTTTTTGCGGTTATATACAATTTTTTTGAAATATTTTTTTACAAAACAATATTTTAACATCTCTTCATTTAGAATGACATTAAAAAAATGTAAATTTTATATTTTTTTTCAAACAATTAATATTAATTAATTAGAATTCATTAAAAAGAATATTAGAAAAAATGATGAAAAAAATCACATGCGTATAGAAAAAAACAATGTCAACATGACAAACTCTGAAGTTGATGTGAGTTGACCTCGGAGTTGACGAATATGGAAAAATAAGTTTTTGAATTTATAAATATCAGTTTTTTATGTTAATCTACCACAAAACTGTAATTTTTTGGCGGGATTTCTAGTATGTGTCATTTCAAGCGCAGAACTTTTCAGGCGTGCGCACCTTACTCGGCAAAATCTCGTACGAGTATATTTGGTTGCCTATACGACTATTTAATTTTTTATAATTTATTAATTGATTATTAATAATTGGGTTTTTTTATTTGCTATAAAACAATGATTCAGTTGCAATTTGCTTTATAATCATAATTATTTTCGAACAAAATTTCGTTTGATTCTGGAACTCTATCAAAAATACGTATTTTATTTATTTTGGAAATCATGAGTGGCAACTTGTAAAATTTCTTGTGAGTAATATGAAATGCAAAGCAAATCTATTACATATTTTATTAAAAAAATTATGACAAATTTTTGCGTGAGTGCAAGTGACTCATGATAAGTTTATGACTCTGTGGCATAAGTGCATAACATGACTACTTTTTGCCGTTAGTTTTCACCGCTAATTACACATCGCGTATCTTAGTTTATTAGTAGTAGTTTTAACAAAAAATACCAACAAATTAAAATTTTTGCAAGTGCATTCTAAAATTAACTTGAATTGGTTTGTTTCTCTGCTGAGTAACAATTGAAAATCAACCTGCTGTACCAAAATAGGTGTGGCGCCACACTGCCAAAGGAGCTGTCAAATAGATTTAGCGAAAATTTAGAATTTTTACAATAATAAACTGAATAATAATGGTAGTAAAAGTTTACATTAGTGGTATTTCCGGCAATAAAGAGGTAAATATAATCCTTATAACCTTAAATTTCCTACATTGTCCCTAATCCCTTGTTGGTTAATTTATAAAAATACACCTGTTCTTTTGACAGGTGAAGAAACGACAGCAAAGAGTTCTTCTCATTTTAGACTCAAAAAATATTCCTTATGAAGTTATAGATATAGCTGAACCGGAAAATGAAGAGAAAAAGGATTTTATGCAAAACAATTCCACTTCTTCAGGGGCCACAATCAGTGACCCTAATCCAAGACATCCCCTACCTCCACAAATATACAATGATGATGACTATTGTGGGGTAAGAGTTTTTATTGCATTTAGTCACTTCTAGATTATTCCATATTCTTATCGATTTTCTTTATCAGTACATAGTTATCATTATCAAAGCTGGTGCATTGTACATTGTTGCATGACCAGCTCAAAATAGATTGGAAGAAGTCCATTTGTTAATTGCTTTGTTTTATTCAAGTTTTTTTTCTTGTTCTTTGTCTTACTATTTTTATTTGTTACATCACCACTGACAAAATAAATAAAAATACTAACACTACTAACAGTTAGTTACAAGAGTAGCTAGAAAAATTATACTAAAATACGGTCTCGTCACTAATAAAATGAACAGTATGAAAGTCATTTGCAACATTGTATTGTGGATCTCAGTTGACAAAATGTGAGAATCAATATACCGGGTGAATTAAGTTTTACCCGCACCCCAAAAACAGCCATTTTTAATTAAGCAAAAATTCTCAAAAAAATGTAAAATTGTAAGATTGACCTTATAAGTGATATTTCAAATAGAAGAAGATTTTCCCCAAGTTTCAAATTGTTTACTTGTACGGTTACTTTTTTCACTTTTGCTCATTTGATTATAAATTATCGTTAACGATTTTTTGTGTACAGGTGTATTTTGATACAATGCATCAACGTGGCTAATTAAATTTTTGAGCTAATGTGTCGTTCGTTTTTAATTTAATTTTTTTTTGAAAAGGACTCCATCAGAATGGTGTTTCTTGAAATTTATGGAATTCGTCATAAAATTGGCACACGACTATTGTGGAAACTTGAAGGTTAAAACACAGTGTAAAAATGAAAATGAAACAGCTGATAAAAACTAAAAATTTGTCGAAAAGGTAGCATCTCTTTACGTTAAATGTGTAAGATGGAGCCACTGATTTTTAAATTTACTATAGGCAACTAATAATACACAAAATAAATCTAAAGGGCTATAACTATAAATAAAATATTATAAAAAGTATTTTAATCTTTGTCTGACCCTTGTCTTTCGATTATTTATTATATTATTTACAGTTGCAGCTTTTTAGATTTAAATTTTGTATTATTAATTGCCTATAGTAAATCTAAAAATCAGTGGCTCCATCTTACTCATTTAACTTGAAGGGATGCTAGCTTTTTGACAAGTTTTCATTTTTTTATCAACTGTCTATACTGATTCATTTCTATACTCTAGTTAAAGCAACTGGTAACAAATTCCTATGTCATATATCTGCTTTAATTATTAGGGTGTTGAGCTGGGGATTTATTACTACTCCAACTTATTAAGTCATAAATTAGACTAAAATATTTGATAAATAATATAAAATTGGGTTTTAATCAAAGTCTAACATTTTTTTAATAATAAATTTTACAGATTGATTTTGGTAGAAATTTTTTATCAGTTGAGGTAAAAAACTGGACGTAAGATTTTTTCCAAAATCATTTTTTTTTATTTATTTTTATAGGTCAAATAAATGCTAGATCAAAATTTTTTTTAAGGTAGATTATGATTATATATCAACTTAACGTAATATATAAATTACATTTTTTTTTCCGTGTTTTAAGACGTGTTTTTGGGGTGCGGATATAATTTGATTTACCCGGTCCAGTAAATAAGTGGTTATTAGTTGAAATTTAAGGTCCGAAATTGCTATTGCGTTGGCTCAGTACAATTTTGAACCCTTCTGAACTGTTATTGGAACAAACTTTTAATATGCAGAGTGTTACTGATATGTCTATGCTTTTACCTCCTCGTTTAAAGGGTGCTAAATACCCAAAATTGACAAAATACAAATGTTGATGCTTTTTGAAATACACAATGTAACTATTTTAACGTAATGTTTTGTTTGAGAAGCGCTGGTATATTTTTAAAATTGGTGTATTAAATCACGACACCCAATGAACGCGCTTGTGACTTCTACGAATCACTATGTCTGAGTCCGATCACTTCAAAAATCTATAAAAAAAAACCAAGAACCCAAAAAACTAGTTATGTAATAAACAGTTTCATAATAAGAATTATTTACAATTTTTGGACAGCATCTACTTAGGGAAGTGTAATAATGTTTATTCATAGATCTAATAATAATAATACTGGATGGGTGACCACATAGGAGAGAGATAGAATAATATACAGATTATAGTGTGTGAGAGAGAAAGATCTCTTGCTGGGAGGCAAGAACGTTAAATTTTTGAAAATAAAAGAATAATAAGGCAAGAAAATAAATTTTTATTTTAATTCAGTAAACATATGAGCGCCAGGTCTTAACACTCATACTTTACAAGTTAATATTTAATTTATTTGGACTCATAATTATTTAAAATTGTTTAAAACACTTCTTATAAACAAAATTGTTTAGAAATTTGCAAATTTTAGCGATTTTAACACTTGTTTAACACCATTTAACTAACACGGTAAATACACCACCAATGTTGCCAGTCATTTCATTGTTTTGCCTACCAATAGCTTTGCCTCTCTCGATATATGTTGTCACCATACCTTCTTTGTCTACGCTCCCTCCAGTCTTATTATTAACTCAATGTGTTTATTACATAGGTAACAATTTTTTTTTTGAGTTCCTACAAAACTACAAGTTTTGACAAGGGCACTTTTTGTAAAAATGTTTCAATTTGTTATAAACGTAAGTATTGTATCTAACTATGTATGTGCGCTAAAAATGTCACCAATTCGATTAAAGAATCAGTCATGGTAAAAATTTAATTTTTCTAAGTAAACATTTTCGAGGGAATGTTTACTGAAGTTTATAACCAAAAAAGATTTTTATTTGCTACTTTAGCTCAGTCTTTTATGGCCTGAACCAGCCGAACCCGACTGTAGGGGTAAGATTCTGTACGTAGGTGACTGTACTTACATTTATAATAAATTACATAAACAAATTATTGCTATCGACTTTCACTTTTTGTATTTTGTTGTGAAACATAAATAATAATAATACATGTAGGTTTAAGCTGAAAATAACCACCTATATCACAAATAGCTTATAACAAATACCTAAGCACACTATTATTCAAACAATATTGTTGAATTTTGTTGTATGTTTCAAAATTTAAATTATCGTATTCGGTCATCAGGATTCATGGTTGTGGTTGTCATGATATAGGGCGCTACGTTTAAAAATATACCTTGTTTCTCAAAAAAAATGGTTATATCTTCTATCAGGCAATTTTGGATTTCAACGAGAACTATTACTAGGTAAAATTTGAATATAAATTTCAATAACACCTGTATATAATTTTAAAGTTACAATGACATTAATAATTTACAAGTTTTGTTGTGTTATTTGGTGGCCGAGCGAGAGCCAAAGAGATAACGTTGTTATCCGCCAACATTATTATACCAATTCTCGCACCTTCCAGTACTCTTCGTTAGATGGCACACTGTGTCTGTCTACACGACTACTAGCCGAACTTCGCTTGATATAAGCGAGTTTTCCCACCTGTTCCAATCGAGCACAACGCTCCGAGATACACTGTACTGATGAGGGGCAAAAACCCCGAAACCGGTATACAGTTTCTCGACGTTGTTGTTCGATTGGAACACCTTTGCGTGTTATTTGTGTATTTTAAAATTTAATATCAAAGTTGGCAGTGAGAATGATGTGAACTCACCCTAAAATTTTATACAAAATTATCCATTCTAAGCTTTTATTTCATCTTTTGATTGTCCTAATAAATTGTAACTATAGGTCATTTTTTATTTATATACCGTTGTCTATCTCTTTTCAACACATAATCTATGTACATTACATAGCAATATATACAACAATGTGTTGAAAAGAGATAGACAACGGCATATAAATAAAAAATGGAGTGTAGTTTAGTTACAATATGTATTTTGAGACAACATCTTTTTTTATGAATTTATTACTCATAAGGCTTGATTTAAAATCCATTTTATTTGTGTTTTGATTACCGAAGCGGACGCTATCTAGGGAAAAAATGGACAACTCATTTTGCATGAAAAAATTTTTTATAAGAAAAAGAAGAGTTAAGTATCAAAAATTGTTTGGTACAACAGTCATTTACCATATTTTTTTGCATTAAAAATTGGAAAACATTCACAATAGTTTTTACAATGATGTTAAATGTGTCTACATTAAATGAATTTTATCATAATAACTAAAAACAATAAACTAATTAATTAGCTTAAATAATCATACCGATTAAAAAAATGATTTCTACAATTTTTTACACATCTCTCTCTTTAGTAAAAATTGTGTTCTATCTAAAAAAAATTTTACTAAGATGTTTAAAATTTGGAGCTATGAGGAAAATAAAGCTTTTTTTCAATTATAAAATGAATGGATTTTTTTCTCAGCTGTCACCATCAACCCTACTTACAATATAATGATTTTTATAGCAAAAATTAATTATGACATTTTTAACGTAACTTACATTGTAAATTATTTTCCTACGTACAATTTTTTATAGGTAAAAAATTTATAATGTTATTAAATTAGATAAAAATGAGATTACAATTTTTTGTTTTGTAAATTATTGTATTGTATAATAGGTAAGGTAGGTCTGATGATGACTAATTACTCGAAACGGGTATCCTTAAAGTAATAATAAGTAATTGTGAACAATTCATTGGAATAAAATTAAAAAGTTTTTATTATTAATTTGATATTTCTTTTCATATAATTTACTTCTTTCTTTGCTGGTATCGAGGAGCTTTAAGAAGTTCAATTCAATAGTACAGTACGATCACAATTTTAAACGTTCACGACCATGACCAACTGCGGCCTCAAATTTTAAAAACCATCCTTTGTGTCTATAATACGCAGCATATGCTTCGATTGTAAATAAATATTTATTGTTTATATTTGTTTATTGTAACATCACTTCTGCATTTAGCTAGTATGTAATATTTTTAGTGTTTATGTAACCTAATGGAACATTGATGTATGAGATTAATTTTTTTAGGACTATGATCAATTCGATATGGCGAACGAAATCGACGAAATGGAGAAATTTCTAAAGCTGGCACCTAGCGCTTCAGAGCCTGTAACATCAAATGCTGAAATAAAATTGGGCAATGGTGAAATCCACAATACTGAAGAATCTAATGAAACCAAAGAAGAATCAAAAGACGAAAATGTGCCTAACGAATCCGGCGAGGCCAAAGTTGAAAACGGCGAAGAAACTGAAGAGAAACATGACGAAGGAAATGAGGAAGAGGCTGAAGACGAATAAATTTTTATAAACACCAAAAACGTATTTATTTTTTGCGAATTGTTTGTCTCAAATGACATTTTTTAAGTATTATATTTACGCTATTATTCATGAGGGTAAGGTCTAAGTATAGCTCACGGCGATCAAAATGCATATTGTTACACTTTTACATTTTTAATGTTGAAACTGATCTGAATTTTGTAAATATATTACTTTGTTCTATTAAGTTGCCCAATATATCTATCAACTTTTGATTATCTCTCTTATTTTTACATTATCTGTAATTAACTAATCGAAAATATGACTTATTAACTATCCATTTGGGTGTGAACACTGTGAACGCACCATTAGCAGCTCAGTTGTTAAGTTGGCAGGTTGGCATGCCTGCTTTTTGACACTTGTCCAAAATGTCCACCGTTTTAAATATTTTCAGTGTTAATATTAAGTTAATAAATCGTCATGTAGTGCAATTTTACAATATTAGAAGCTTTAGTTATATACATTCCAAACGAAAATCATCAAAATTTCTTCCTGTCATCTACCAGTGTCAAAGAGTAAGTCTTGTACAATTTTTAGGTTAACTTTTTACTAGTCACTGAAAATTATGCAATATCGACGATATAAATAATTTATAGGTCTATACTAGTAAAGATGTTGAGTCCAATACTTCTAAAGTAAGCGGGGGGATCCTATCAAAGACACTACAACGCTTCAATCCAACCCCAAAAGGGCAAACAGTTAGAGGATGTTTTCATCCTGGAGCATCAGCCCTTACGAGGGATGCTCTCCCTTTAAATGCCAGAGAAGTAGTCACAGGGACACAAATGGTCACAGCAATGTTACAATATATATGGCCAAAAGATAACAAATCTGTAAGAGATAGGGTAACTTTAGCTGTGGGACTCCTGATTGGTGCAAAACTTTTAAATGTATCAGTTCCGTTCATTTTTAAATATTCTATAGATTATTTAAATTCTGCAGGCACTTTGAATTTGGAAACAGCTCCAGCCACTGTTGCTACTTATGCCACAACTTTATTAATTGGCTGTATGTGACCAAACCAATTTTAATAATTTTTTTAAAACAGTATTCCAGATGGTATTGCCAGAGCGGGTGCTGCTGGCTTCAACGAACTCAGAAATGCTGTCTTTGCTAAAGTTGCACAACATTCAATTAGAAAAATAGCCAAAAATGTTTTTTTACATTTACATAATCTTGATTTGGGGTTTCATTTAAGCAGACAAACTGGTAATTAGTTAATTAATCATTTTTAATTATACATTTTTTTAATAAATTTAATTTAGGTGCTCTTTCTAAAACGATTGATAGAGGATCACGCGGAATTAATTTCGTTTTATCAGCTATGGTGTTTAATGTTGTACCAACTGTGTTTGAATTAGCACTGGTTTCGACTATTTTGGGGCTGAAATGTGGGGCAGCTTTTGCAGGTGATTAAGTACTGTTAAAACATTTTTTAAAATTATTTTATGGTAGGGATTTCTTTGGGTTGTGTGGGTATTTATGCGGCTTATACTTTGGGAATAACACAGTGGCGCACCAAGTTTAGGGTCTACATGAACCAAGCTGAAAATGAGGCTGGGAATAAAGCTATTGATTCCCTAATTAATTACGAAACTGTCAAGGTAAGCGGTTGTTTAATTAATTACGCATAGATAAAGTAGAGAATGTTTTTTTTCTAACAAAATGTTTTTACTAATAATGTTGATTTCTTTTTTATGTTATAGCAAAGTAAATCGTAAAAAGATGAAGGGAATGTTCATTAAAATGTGTATACTGTCATTTTTTATGATTTACCTTGCTGTAAATCTTAATATTGTCGCAATATTAATATACCTAATGATAGTATGATAAGGTAAAGTAAACACTTTATTATAGTTGAATATGAAAAGGGGTGTTTAATTCTCTTTTTTTAGAATAGATTTTGTGTTAATGCCAAAAATAAAAAATTATTTTACATAAGTTTCATATATATAATCTAACAAAACAAAACAAAAATACGTATTCATTCATCTTAGGCGCTGATGAGAATTGAGAATTGATGGGCCAAACCCGAATTTGTTTTTATTAAAGCCTATTAGAGATAAAAAAATATAAATATTTTTTTATATATATTTGATTTGGCTGTCGTTTTAATATAAACCCAGCTCTTCACAAATTCTAAATTTCCAATATTTTTTTAAATATGTTCCAGCAACTTGTTTTATTTTTTTAAGTCAATATATCAAAAATTAAATTCTGTAAATCCTGTTGTTATTCGTTTTAAAATAGTCTTAACTGAAAATGGTCACTTTCTGTGTTTCACCACGTTTGTGACGTCACAATCTCTACTTCGAGGCTCTCATAGGCTTTAGACAAATGCAACAAAAGAGGAGATAATGCATTTTGGTTATGCATTTTTTCTTATTTAATGAAATGACTTGAAAAACAGCGTTATGCATGTAACTAAGGTGAGATCGAAATGTAATTGGCACAGTCTACTCTGATTCAGTTACATTTCGATCTCAGGTTATAATTTTGAGATGATGATGCAATTTAGTCCATATCTATTACTCCGTGATACTTATTTATAGTTAAGAAAAATTAGACATTAATTTATACGCAGTTGAAAAAATGAGATGCAGGTACCTATACATATTTAGAACAAAGTACTCTATTACAAATGTTATTTGAAAATTTGTTTATCAATCCAAGCGTTCTAAAATTTAGGGCATATTTCGCTATTCACTGTAAAGGAGCGAAGTCTACAATTGCTTTAATGTAGTATTTACTTGGTAGAGAATTAATTCAGCTACAGTTTGTGACTAAACCTTTATTGTCGAGAATTTCACCATTTTCGAAATATTTACGAAAAAACACATTCCGCGAAATTGGAGCTTGCGAAATTAATCGCTCCGAAACAGGTAAATAATCAACTTAATTTTAACCGAAAAACTCACCCGATGACATTAAACACTTTTTTTAACACGAGGCGCGTTTCGACAACAATGTTTTCAGTCTCTAGTGAGAATTCTTTATTCAACTTACCAAGGATACAACAAGACAATAAAAAAAATTAATTTGCTTGACCGTTCCGCTTGAATTTAAAGTTAAGCAGAAGGGACGTTTTTTAGTGAATGTAAAGGTTAGATTCACGAGCAAACGGAAGGCATTTTTTTTCCAAAATTTATTTCCATAAGGCTGGTTTTTTAATTTTTTATCTTAAATTCGTTATAAACAAATTGACTAAATATTTTCAAGCCATTTTATTAAATAATTAAAAAGTAGACACAATGGGCATCCTATTTACTTTCTGTGTATTTCCTCCATATTAGAAATGATTACTCGTACGATAGTTTTAATAAGGAAGTGAATGCTAAAACTCGCATGTTGATTCCTATATTCAAATTCTTATACTATTAAAAAGTAACTTAATAGCAGCTTAAACCAACAATTTTGAAATGCTCACATTTTTTTCTTGATTTATTTCGTTTTTTTAATTTTTTAATCACTTGTTAATTGTTTATTAATTTTGAAAAATTTCTTTTTAGTATTTTAATAACGAAAAATTCGAAGCTGAACGTTATGATAACGTTTTAAAAAAATACGAAATTGCCAGTTTAAAAACTAGCTCCAGTTTAGCTTTATTAAATTTTGGTCAAAATACCATTTTCAGTGTTGCTCTTAGTGGTATTATGGTTCTAGCAGCTAATGAAATAATGAAGGGTAATATTTTTAAAATAAAAATTTATTTTTATTAATTTTTATAATTTAGGAAATATGACAGTCGGCGATTTAGTAATGGTAAATGGACTTTTGTTCCAACTCTCTGTTCCATTAGGTTTTTTGGGTAGTGTTTATAGAGAAGTGAGACAAGCTTTAATCGATATGCAGACTATGTTCACACTTATGACAATGGACCCAGCTATCAAGGTAAAAGAAAGGAATACATAGAGCCCGATTTTTTAATATATCCCCACTGAAAACGGAAATGTTGCCATATTACTTACTCTTTTTTTAAACTAGAAAAGGGCATTCCATCATTGAACGCAATTACTAATATTGTCAATTTTGTAATAACAACACGTCATCTAGCGAAGCCGTGGTCACTATTGAAAGTCAAAAAGACATAGTCTTTGTGTACTTTTTTAGACTTTGCAAAGGTTTCTAACATTCTATTATCTGACTGTTGATCATTGTCGAAACCGTCAATTAATAGTATAGAGTCTAGACTTTCTTTTTTTTTCATTTTTATATAAAAACGTCCATTAAAAATTGCAACACTTCCAAATTAATACATGGGGATATAATAAAAAATGAAGCAATGTAGTAAATATAAATTTTAGAGTAAAACACACGCACCTTACTTACATGTCGATTCAAAAACCTCGGATATTCGATTCGAAAATGTTTCATTTTCCTATGGACCCGGAAAAGAAATACTAAACGATTTAAGTTTCACAATAGCTCCAGGCAAAAAAATTGCAATTGTTGGCGGATCAGGATCAGGGTAAATCCTACTTTACATTTTCAAATTTCGTTTTTAATGTTACTTTAACAGCAAATCTACAATAGTCCGACTTTTATACCGTTTTTACGAACCTTCCTCTGGTCGCATTTTAATCGGAAATCAAGATATCCGTGATGTAGATTTAGAAAGTTTAAGACGAGCTATTTCAATCGTACCTCAAGACTCTGTTCTTTTCCACGACACAATCAAACATAATTTACATTACGGAGATCTCTACGCAAAAGAAGAGGATGTAATAAATGCAGCAAAAATGGCAGAAATACATGATTCTATAATAACATGGCCTCATGGATACCAAACTCAAGTTGGCGAAAGAGGGTTGAAATTATCAGGAGGCGAAAAACAAAGAGTTGCAATCGCAAGAGCAATTTTAAAAAATTCACCAATTCTAGTTTTTGATGAAGCCACAAGTTCGCTAGATTCATTAACAGAATATGTAAGTTCTGTTTAGCATTAAAGTTGGCCGTGGCAGTGATTTGTGATCGCACTAAAAGAAGAATTAATATCCACTTGCGATAATTTTGCGAAAATTTTTATCTACTAGATGGCACTGATCAGTCAGTGTCTTCCCCATTTGAACAGTTTAGAATTTAGACACCAGATGGCAGATTTTGTGCTGATTTTTTCTTCTCTTGTATTACCAACAATGTCAAGATTATCCCGAATTGTCATAAATAATTTTTCATTTTTTTAAATTCTTACAACTTTTTTGAGCATACCAAGAAAAAAATTTAAAATTTAATGTCAATATTTTGCTCTTTCCTAAAAATTTTACTTTTTGAAGCTTAATTCATAAATGCTAATTTTTTTGAGATGTACATAAATTAAATAATAACGTAATTCTCACTAACCGTTAAAGAAAAAGATTCGTTTCTAGGTTTTGATAAGAATGGACTTGAAAAAAAAAGGTATGTAAAGTTTAAACAAAAAACACAAAAATGTTTTCGTATCTGGGAAATTAGGAAACCTTCCCAATAGTTCACCATAGCAAGCTGAACAAAATAATATATCTATCTGGACGCGCGGTTAGTGACCTCATTGTATTACTTCAATAACTGAGTCACTAAAATTTTGATCCTAATTCATTGTATTAAGTCTTAACAACAATTTTTTCTAGGGGTTGATAAAAAAAAACAATATTTTTGTTATGTGCAATATCATTTTTGTTGTCAAATTCACATAAATCTATACGTCGTAACTAATGAACGATTTGCAAGATCTTTTTAAGTCATATTTTGGCTTTACAACAATTTTTAATGTCCACGGCCAACTACATTGCCAAAATAACACTACTTTTTATAACAAATAAATTTTAGAACATTTTGACTGCTTTAAAAAGAGCAACCCAGGGACGTACAAGCATTTGTATAGCTCATAGATTGAGTACTGTAATGGATGCTGATGAAATTTTGGTTCTTGAAGATGGCAAAGTCTCTGAAGTTGGCACTCATGCAACTTTAATACAAAACCCAGCAAGCTTGTACTATCGATTGTGGAGAACACAAAACCATCAAGAAATGAGTGATGATGAGAGAAAATCGTTTCAAAACTGAACATTTTAGTGAAATTTATTTTTGTTTTACAGAGTCTATAATCAGGTCCCAGTTACTAATTTTATTTTGTAAATGACTTGTAAATAATGTACATAATATATATATCTATTTAATTTAAATAAAAAAACTAATTTTGTGAACAATAGATTTTTGATTGTCTATTTAAAGCTCTTTGAAATAAATTCTTCATTGTTACCTGTGTCTCTATAGCAACCACCTTTATGTACATACAAACATATGATCCTGCAATGCAGTTTTAATTATTAAAGGTCTCTACACGTTTTTATACATATTTTCAGTGTTTTTTTTTTGAATTGTGATGGCAAGTACGCCCCAAAAACTACCAGATCAAAGGTATTTCATTGTGGTCAAAATTTCGTACTTGACACTGACATTTTAGAAGTAAAAGTTGTGAAACTGCATGTTCTTCAAACTCGAGCTGTTTTTTTCAAAAAAGAAAACCTGCAAATCCTTTAGCAGCATCTCTTCGTAGCGGACTTTCGCGAAGTACAGGTAATTCAGTAAGACAACGAGTCTTGTCTGCAAAGGTATTAAAGTTAAAAAGTGTACAAAACCAGCTGAATGACGCTAATTATCATTTGGCGGTAAGTGTTTGTGTTTTGTTGTGAAACCTCTCAAGGGTACAATTACAGGAAGTGATAAGAGAAAATCAGGCTTTGAAAACATTGCAAAAACGACAGGATAGAGCACTATCAAAGTAAGGTATCAGACAGTTTCAGCAGATAAGTCAATCTGATTCTGGGCTACTTGAACCTACATGCTCTAGAATATAGATTAATGGCCAAAGACAGGATAAGAAAGAGAACATTATACGGGGCATTCCATGTCAATTTGACATAGGTCCTACGAAAATATTGCACCTTGACACCTGCGATATTTTTGAAATGTGTTATTCTCAAATGGGCTAATTTCAAGTTGAGGTACTAGCGGTATTATTTCAACTTGAAATTAGCTCATTAGTACTTATTGAAAGAAGCTTTCAAGTAAATCTTCAGACCTTGATCAAAAACCATTTAGGAATTAGGAATTTTTGAAAAAATGGGGTCTTTATATTAATTGGAGTAAAATATGTTTTACGAAAAAATATTGTAGAAAGATTAGAAGCGTTAATAATACATATTGTTTAATTTTTGTGGCCACACTTAACCGAGCACTTAACAATAGTAAACAATTTAAAAGCCAAACTCTCTAGACAATCAATCATAAGCAGCAGTTAACACAATAAAAAAATTTTTAACCGATTTTGAAATCTGGTTTCAATGTGGCTACATTTATTAAAGTGTATTAACCTTTGACCGTGAACTTTGAGCATGTAGGGTTAAGTCAGAACTGGGATTGTAACTTATGTAGTAATTTCTTTTTGTGTCTTTGAAAGACCTAAATATTGATATTGGAGTATTTTTAAGATATGAAGGTGCAAATGCTGAATTGCCACGTCTTATACAAACACACGAAGAGGAAATAAGATTTTTGACTGAGAAAAATAAACAATTACGAAAAAATGTAAGAGAACTTAATGAACAATTGAAACATAAAAGTGACGAGTTACAAAGTCTTCAAGAACAATTAAAACATTATGAAAAATTAGATAAAGATAAGCATCTATTGGAACGAGAGAAATTGATTGAAGAATTGGAAGATGTAAAGAGGAAACTTAGTAAAACTGATAGTGAAATTGTTATTTTAAATAGAAAATTGGCTCTTGAGAGTAAAATTTCGAAACAGAGACTGAATACAGAAATGGCGAAACATAAACAATGCCAGAAAGATCTTGCACAGGCTTTGGTGGACATTTCGAAGCTAACAAAAATGCTAGAGGTGAGTTTTAGTCAGAGGTGTAAGGCTAGTTTGGTTTGTTCGCCCATATTTTTGGACTATAGAGAAAGGGTAACAATTAATAGACATTTTATTGTGTGTCCTTCATTTATTTTTATTTATACTAGTTATACTAGAACAAATTAAAATTGAAATTAACACGGTAATCATTTCTGTCCTGAAGAAGACAATAAAATGTCCGAAACGTTGGTTCAAGTTATGTTTAGATTCAATATTTCGGTCCACCTTGATCAAACTAGTTGTTCATACAAAAATGTTTAAAAAGCGTTCAAAAACTGTCGAAATCCTTCAACCAATACAAAACAGTGCTAAACAAATGAAACTGCTGGTGTGGTGGGCAAAGTTTCTACGCACACGATTCATATAACTTTTTTTTATTTTAGTCTAAAGAAAAACCTTTGGCTACCAACGGTCGTAAACGCTTTTCGAGTTTGGTCCCCCGTCAATCAACATCTCTAATCTCATTAAATGGTACAAAATCTGGAAATTTGACCCAAATGGGTGACGAATTGTCAGACAAAACTCCAGTCACTGAGATAAAATTAGAACCGTTGTTAAAGACAAGACGAGACAGTGATAATCAAGTACAAAATGGTGTAAAAGAGTACAAAGGTATCCTTAAGTGTCCTTCTGAAAATATTAGGGCGAGATTGTCTGCTGATTTAAGGAGAGATCGTGAGGTAAAAGAGGAAGATAATCTTGAGAAAACAAGTAGTTCGAGCGGAAGTGAAGACTTTAAATCCAGACCAAACTCATCAAATAAATTAGAAAGAATCGAAATGAGTTTACAAAGTACAATGCGAAAAATTGACGATCATAAAAATCATGATGATTTCAATAAATGTTTGGGGAATTACTGTTTGAAGGCGATAGATTCTGTAAAAAATTACAGTAATGTGATTGAGACACATATCGAAAATTTGGAATATGCCAGAGAGGATACTGAGAAAATTGTAGAATCAGTGAAAGATGCAGAGAGTATGGAGCTGAGACTGAAAAAAGTGCATCTGTTGTCGTTTGATCAAAATAATCTGACTGATGATAACTTAGATTTTGTTAGTCAGATTTTAAAGGAAGAGGCAGACTTTCAGACGAAGTATAAAGATACAATAAATGTGAAGAAAGAACCGGCGGTTGGAGCAAATGATAAAAAGAAGCTTTTAGCGACATTAAGAGCGATTGACAATGGAGATAGTGTGGATTCGTTTGATTTAGAGAAAAATCAGCTGATGAAAGAACTGCTTGGAGATACAAACGATTAGGGGTGTTCTCAAATTTGGGAGATTTATTGTATTGTTATTTTAATAAATATATTATACAATTTTATGTATAACACTTATTGCAAAGACCTTTTCAAAAAGTCATTTGTCTCTTTTCCACAATGACGTTTGCTTGTTCAGATGCGCAGTAACTTACCGATCATCTTGGAACAAGTTGTCAGTGCGCTGTAATTGTTATTGTAATGATCTATTATGATTATTTTTATTTGTGAGATGAAGAAAAAGAGGTTATAAAATGATAAGTTTGCTGTAACAACATCTATTTATTGAATAATATTGACTACAGTCGATTACTGGAATCGAACAATGCGTAATATTTAGTTTAGACAAAAAATAGGCAAAATAGTCTTAAAACAGACATAAACTTAACATTATATAAATTCATGACAAGTAACCGTTTTTTATAAAAATAAACAAAAAACATTATGTACAAACAAATTTTTATGAGACAAATTTAATCAAAAAAATCGGAAACACGATATTTGCGCGTTCAATTTAGAAATTGGAAGCAGTTTTTATAAAAATACTATCATTGAACATCGCGTGACATTAATACTTCGTTTCTCTGGAGTAAATGTTTCTTTAACATGGAATAACGGCCAAAACTTCAACTACAATCTTCGCTGCTCTTCCTAAAAACTATTTCATCACATTTTTGTTATGTTATTGTCTTTTTAAACTAAGGCTAATTTCAAAAACTAATTTTGGATTTTAGCTTTGAGCTACATTTACCTGATTTAGATATGTTATGAATGCAAGTAAATTGTGTAATTTTTTTAAAACAAAGGATATGTTACCGCACATTAGAATTTCCCACATGAATAACATTAAAACATCAATTGGTAACAACTGCAAAAAAATCAAGCAGGACGTAACAAGCCAATTTTTTAAACAGGGCAAGGAACAGGATTCGGCCTTGGTTGGATGATTCCTCCAGGACCGGGCAACGCAGTTTTGCCATTATTGAGAAACTCATCCACTTGTCTAGCAGCCTGTCGGCCCTCGGAAATGGCCCAAACTACCAGCGATTGGCCGCGGCGACAATCTGAAATAAGAAAAATATATCGAGTGACAAAATTATTAAAACATTTTAATTTTCTTTCGTACCAGACTCGAAGGATCAAATTTTAATCACAGATGCAGACTTATAACCCGTCATTGGAATAATATGACCGCCTAAAGGAATTGAAACTTTTAATCCTATTCAAATCCCCCGTGGTATAAGTCTTTTGCATTTTGTATATTTCAACGAAAGATAAGTGAGCTGATTTTTTAAGCCCTTCCAATAAACAGAAGCATAAAAATTATTGCAGTTACCGCAAACCTCAAATAAACCATAAAACCACTCATAAAATTTGATTTATGAGGGTTCCCATTTCTCGGAACCATTAAAAGATGTAAGCAAACCCTGCCAAGGTCGTTGTTAAATGTGCACGAGGGCTTAAAAAGTCAGCTCACTTATCTTTCGTTGAACTATAATTCTGCCCACTTTGATAATTTAACATTTAAAAAACATACGTAAAGTCACTTCAAATATTTACCTCCAGCTGCGAAAACGTTGGGAAGATTAGTTTTGTAGTCCTTGGTGTTAAAGTTAGAACGCGGATCTAGAGTCAGTTCAAGTTGGTCAGCGATGGCTCTTTCCGGTCCCAGGAAACCCATAGCTAGGAGTACCAAATCTGCTGGGAAGACCTTCTCAGTCCCAGGAACCTGGTTCATCTGCCAGCGTCCACTCTCATCTTTCGTCCATTCAACATTAATAGTTTTAACTCCACTGACGTGTCCTTGACCGTTATCGATAAACTCCTGGGTCAGGATACTGAAAACGCGCGGATCACCTCCAAACCGTACTTTCACTTCTTCGTGTCCGTAGTCTACTCTGAAAATCCTTGGCCACTGCGGCCAGGGGTTATCCTGCGTTCGCTTGGGACTCGGTTCCGGTAAAATCTCAAACGTTGTAATCGAAGCTGCTCCTTGTCTTAACGAAGTTGCTATACAATCACAGCCGGTGTCTCCTCCTCCGATAATTATCACATTTTTATCTTTGGCATGAGGGCCGTTATGTGCCCCTCCTAGTTGCTTCTTTTGCCAACTTTCAAGGAATTCCATTGCGAAGTGGATACCTCCAAGTTGCCGGCCTGGTAATGGTAAATCTCTCGGCCAGGTAGCCCCAGTACATAGCACAACAGCATCGTAATCCTCACTTAACTCCTTTGCCGAAATATCCTTTCCTACGTTAACATTCGTTTTGAAGGTTATTCCTTCAGCTGCCAAGAGATCTACTCTTCTTTGCACTACGTTTTTGCCGAGTTTCATTGTGGGGATTCCGTACTGAAGGAGTCCCCCAATGCGGTCATTGCGTTCAAAGACTGTTACTAGATGCCCTGCTTTGTTCAATTGGTGAGCACAAGCCAATCCTGAAGGACCTGAACCAACAACTGCGACTTTTTTTCCGGTACGGAATTGGGGTATTTGTGGTGTGATCCAGCCATTCTCAAACGCATGGTCTATGATTGAGCACTCGATGTTTTTGATTGTTACACTCGGCTTAGATATACCTAAGACACAAGCACCTTCACATGGTGCTGGACATACTCTTCCGGTAAACTCCGGGAAATTGTTGGTTTGGAGGAGATGGTTAAGGGCTTGGCGCCATTGATTTTGGAAAATTAGGAAGTTCCATTTGGGGATAATATTACCTAAGGGACATCCATGGGAGTTGGACTGGCAGAAAGGTACTCCACAGTCCATACAACGAGCTGCTTGGACTCTCAAACCTTTCCGAACATGTCCAAAATTATATATCTCATCCCAGTCTTTCATTCGTTTTTCCGCAGGACGGTACATCCCTGTTTCTCGCGGGTACTTCATAAACCCTCTCACTTTATCTAGTTTTTTCTGTTCGAGAGCTATATCAGTCACAGCATCTTCGATATCTTGGATTTTCGGTTCGTTGTTCTGTTGGGTAATCACCTGTTCGGCTTGTTTCTGTTTTAAAACTCTTTGGTACTCGTAGGGGAACACTTTGACAAACTCCTTTCTACGGTGCTCAAACTCGTTGATAAGTTGTTCAGCGACTACACTTCCAGTTAAGTCCTTAAACTCCTGGAGAAGTGTTTTAACAAGATCGACGTCTTCTTTGTCTTCGAGTTTACAAAGCTCGACTAGTTCTGGGTTACACTTGGTGGAGAATTTTCCATCGATGTCCCAGACGTAAGCAATACCTCCGGACATACCAGCAGCGAAGTTTCGGCCGGTTAGACCGAGGATTAAGACGATTCCACCGGTCATATATTCACAGCCGTGATCTCCCACGCCTTCTACAACCGCAACTGCACCGGAATTTCGCACTGCAAAACGTTCAGATGCAATTCCACGGAAGTAAGCACGACCAGAAGTGGCTCCATAGAGGCAGACGTTCCCGACGATTACGTTTAAGTGAGATTCGAAAGGAGATGTTTTGGGAGGGTAGATTATGACAGTTCCGCCCGAAAGGCCTTTACCTGAAAAAAAAGTTAAGTTTTGTTGTAAAAAAATTATCAAGATTAATTGAACTTCTGGTTGGCACTATCTGGCTCAAGGTACTAGAAGATATGTTGAGGAATTTGGAAAATGATTATAAAATATACTCGTTTTATGTTCAAATTATACATATATACACAACCGAAGGCAGGCGCCAGTAGCGCCGCTTTCGGTTTTAACCGAATGTTAAAATTGATGCGTGACGGCGCATGTAGTTTATGAAATGCTCAACCTACCGACATAGTCATTAGCATCTCCTTCCAAAGTTACAGTGACCCCATTCACCAAAAATGCACAGAAACTTTGTCCTGCAGATCCAGTGAGCCGGATATTAATATGATGATCCTTTGGCAACCCCTGTTCGTCGTATTTGCTAAAAAAAATCACACTAATTTTTGCCACTTTTACTAAACTGTTTAATTACCAAGAAATATGGTAGCTCAAAGTAGAAGTAAAGGCCCGACATTCATTGCTAATCTTCATTTCAATATCAACAGTCTTCTGTGTCCCTTCAATGACAGGTTTTGCCTTCTCAATCAATTGATTATCCAACCGATTCTCCAACTGGAAATCTTGACTTTCCGACCCCCCTTTAATATTAACCCCCGGTCTCATATGCAGCGCATTCTGCAGTACCAAATTCAAATTTAACATCTTCGCTTTAGCATTACCACTTTCAGCAACTTTTAACAAATCTGTTCTTCCCACCAACTCTTGATACGTCTTCACCCCCAGTTTCGCCATTAACTGTCTCACTTCCTCAGCTAACATGAACATGTAATTAATAACATGTTCGGGCTGTCCTGTGAACTTCTTTCGCAAAACTGGGTCTTGTGTAGCTATACCTACTGGGCAAGTGTTAAGATGACATTTTCTCATCATAGTACAACCCATTACGATCAGAGGCGCAGTGCTGAAACCAATTTCATCGGCTCCGAGCAGTGCGGCAATCACTACATCAAAACCAGTACGGATCTGGCCATCAGCTTGGAGCACGATACGCGAACGTAAATTGTTTAAAACAAGCACTTGGTGCGTTTCAGCAATACCGAGTTCCCATGGAAGACCTGCGTGCTTGATTCCGGTCCAGGAACTGGCTCCTGTGCCGCCATCGTGGCCAGAAACTACAATGTGCTCGGCTTTGCCTTTGGCGACGCCTGAGGCTACGACACCCACTCCCACTTCTGACACTAATTTTACCGAAATCCGGGCACGAGGGTTGGCACATTTCAAGTCGTAGATTAGTTCAGCTAAATCTTCGATTGAGTAGATGTCGTGGTGAGGGGGAGGGGAGATTAGACCTACACCGGCTACGGAGTGCCGGGTTTTTGCTATGTCCGCTGATACTTTGTAACTAAAATTGAGAAACATTAGAGTATTGACTATTAAATACGATACGAGCTCTATTTGTGGAATTCAGAACTATTAAAAACTTGCTTTCGCAGAAGAGCTTAACAGTGTTACGTCGAAAATATTATTACCTATCAAATTTTCCTTTTACCCTTTTTGGGGTTTTAACAAAAACGCACTAAATTCCACCATCAGAGCGTGAATCGCGTCTTGTAATTATTCAAAAGGGGGGAGTAAATGACTAAGAAATTACTTACCCTGGAAGCTCGCCACCTTCTCCAGGCTTGGCACCTTGTGCCATCTTGATTTGAAGATCATCAGCATGTGCTAAGTAAGATGATGTTACACCAAATCTTCCGGAAGCCACTTGTTTAATTGAAGATCTCTTTTGTGGGTCTAGATAGCGTTCGGGGTCTTCACCACCTTCTCCAGTATTGCTTTTACCTCCAACTTTATTCATTGCAATTGCTAGGGTCTGATGTGCTTCCAAACTGATTGAACCAAAACTCATGGCACCAGTTGCAAATCTTTTAACAATTTCAGAAGCTGGTTCTATTTCATCCAATGACAATGGTTGATCTAGAGTTCTCAATTCGAGGCGGCCTCTCAACATACAGTTCCGGACTGACTCCATTGTTGATTCTTTGAATTTTTCATATGCTGTTTTGTTGTTGTTTATCGCAGATTCTTGTAATGCTGCAATGCTTGCTGGCTCGTTTAAGTGCTTTTCTCCGCCTGCTCTCCAATGGAAATTTCCAGTGTCTCGTAATATTAAGGAATCGGTAGCTGTTGAATAGGTGTTTCGGTGCCTTTCAAAGGCTTCGTGAGCTAAAGTTTCTAGAGTGACTCCACCAATTCGAGATGGAGTTCCTAAAGTAGGTAATAATAATAGTGTTAACAATCGAACGCAAAACTCACCTTTAAAGCATTTATCAATGACGTCTTCAGCCAAGCCCACAGCTTCAAAAATTTGAGCACCTTTGTATGACTGTAAAGTCGAAATTCCCATTTTGGCCATGACTTTGTTAATACCAGTTTGCATAGCTTGGGCATAATTCTGGTAAATTTGTTCATCTGTAAGAGAAGTATCAAGAATTCCTTGATCTCTCAAACTTGAAGCCAGCTCCAAGCCCAAATAAGGACAAATTGCGTCAGCTCCATAGCCCAAAAGGACACAAATATGGTGCACTTCTCTAGCTTCGGCACTTTCAACAACCAGAGCGACTTTCATACGGGCTCGCATTTCGATCAAATGGTGGTGAACGGCACCTAAATATTCCAAATGAAAAATAATTCAACAAAAATTAAGTTTACGAGTCATTGCGTGTATGTAACGAAAACTCACACGCACTTATTCGTGATCTCTAATTTACCTAAAGCCAAAAGACTGCTAATTGGCACTCGTTCGCTTCCGGCTTTCCTATCCGACAAAACAATAATTTGGTTTGTCTTGCTCGCTTCATGTGCTTCATCACAAATATCTTGCAGTTTTTTCAAAAAGCCGGCAATTCCGGTCTCTGCCGGAAACGTAATATCAATAACATGCGAGCTCCAATTCCTGTGAGTTGTCATTTTGAGAACTTCCAAATCACCGATTGAGATAACCGGTTGTTTGAGCCACAAACGATGGACTTGCTGAGGATCAGGTTTTAGAATATTAGCCTCAGGTCCGATAGGACACTGCAAGGACATGACAACTTTTTCTCTGAACGGGTCAATTGGCGGATTTGTGACTTGAGCGAAAAGTTGTTTGAAGTAATCGTAGAGGAGTGGCGCAAAGGAAGAGAGGCAAGCGAGGGGTACGTCATTACCCATACTGCCCAAAGCTTCCTTCCTGTAATAATTTTGTCATAAATAGTATATTATATATTAAGAGCAGAAAGTACATTTTTCGGCTACGCCTCACGCAGCAATTTTCATGCACGAGCGGCAAAAGCATTTTGCTCGAAACATACACGCTATTTATTCGACGACTGATCACACACTTAATTCAAATAACTATCAGAGACGTCATAAGAATTTTTTATTGATAACAGTGAACAATCTGGCTATCTATGCATTGCTATAAATAAATTTTTGTTTACTCCGTTGCCAACACAATCAATTTTTATTTATACCGTAGCCAGCCCAACCAATTTCTAACATCGAATCAAAGTTTGTTATTATTGGTAGAAAGCGAAAACGCTCTAGAGCGGCAATTTTAGTGATTGCGCTCGTTCCGCGGTAAGTGTCAACTTTCGAATGTCAAATGACACTTATAAAAGCCTACTTTCAAGTTCAGTCGTCGAAAAAATAAATGTTTGGGAGTTATGTTACTTACTTATTGTTGATCATGGGTAGAAGTAACATGTGGATGGTTTCGGTGGAGTAACCATAGAGTGACAGTCGTTTATCACCGAGACCGCTGGGTTCGTAGGATGGTTTAGATGGACGATTTGCCTCTAAATGAGCTTTACGCAATTCTTCCATTGTGATCTAAAATTGCTTTATTTAAATAAGGAACATTGAGAAAAGAATGATGACAAAAAGTGTGAACACAAAGTGCGAAACTACGAAAAGTCTGGTTGTTAGTTACAAAATAAAATTGTAGAAACGAAATAAATTTTGTTTAGAAGCTTAAAGAAATAAAAGAGCACCAATAAACCACTCCACTCACCATCTGCAGATCGCCAACATGCAAAATAAATTATCATTATTATCATGGACAGAGTCGGTTATGTAAATGTTATAATGCATTATGAGAGTGAGTCAATAATGTTCGGTTTTCAGAGAAATAAATATTGGCTTTATACGTTTAGCTATAGCGTATAAAATTAAATGTAAGGCTGAGGGGTTACCGAGGGTGGTATAAACAAATAGTCGGCTTTTATTATATTAAGTATATTTCTCACCCAGAATCCCTAATCACTACAAGTCTCGTTATACTTAATGTAGCTTGTTGATGAGATAAGTCAATATATTATGGAATTAGTGGGAGTACCTGCACCTTGCCATAAGACGAAATCTGTGACAGTAGTAGAAGGAATAGAGCAACGAAAGTGTTTTGAAGACACCTAAAGCTGCAATTAGTGGCTGTCACGGCGCTTAAAGCTACTACGTGTAGCTTTGTAATTGGAGGCAAATTGGACAACATCTACAATTCTACATTCGCTGTTATTGAGTCGTTATTACGACAGCTTTATAACTGCAGCTGCGCTGTAGAAATATCATCACTGCTGCACTCAGGACTCAGACATCAAACACAGACTCGGACTGCTAATAATGCGTACTTACTGCCCTTGTTACGTAATATGTATACCTAGATAGCGTATTTTTTCTATATAAAAAGCAATATTTATTTAGAGCAGTTAATTTGGTTACCAGTTACGTGAAGAACCATAAATTGATAACAAACATTAATGACTCACTACTACAAGTTCTAAAAAATTTTGGACAACTTTTTTTGCAATTTTGTATTAATTACCTTTTCTTTGAGCCACGCAGAATGTGGCCTCGACCTTGCTATTTGTTGTTTAAGCTCCACATCTTGAATTACAGTCTTGGCTTGAGTGTCAACCAATAACATTCTTCCAGGCTTGAGCCGACTTTTCAAAATGACTTGAGATGGGTCTACGTCATAAACTCCGACCTAAATCAACCGTCATTAACTTTTGGAAATTCTTGTTAAAATCTACAGTACCTCACTAGCCATAATCATCATATTATCTTTAGTCATATAAAACCTTGATGGTCTTAATCCATTTCTGTCAAGAATAGCCCCAATGAATCTCCCATCGGTGAACGAGATAAGTGCTGGTCCATCCCACGGTTCCATAATACACGCGGCCCAGTGGTAATAGTCGCGTTTTTCCTCTGACATGGTCGGGTCATTATGCCAAGCTTCTGGTACCATAGTCATTACAGCTTCTGGTAATTTTCTGTTTCCGGCATGTACCAAAAACTCAAGAACGCAATCGGCAGAACCACTGTCAGATAAGTTCGGTTCCACAACGGGATAAAGAGTTTTGAGGGTTTCCCCATACTCCTCATTAGACATCACTCCTTCCCTGGCTTTCATCAAATTAACATTTCCACGCAGAGTATTAATTTCTCCATTGTGAGCCAACATTCTAAAATGACAGATTAGATTATAAGCTATAACTCGACAGAAAAATAATTTTATCCAAATCGTATGTGTGGATTGCGTCTTATTAAGTACTCAAAAAATTAGCCACTCGCCCTTAACTCTTTCTTTCGTAAAACATTCCATATCCGCGTAATAAATAACAATTACCTAAGTGGATGAGCTCGTTCCCAACTCGGGAAAGTATTAGTTGAAAATCTGGTATGAACCAGAGCTAAATAAGTATCAAAAAGCGGATCAGCAAGGTCCGGAAAATAGGTCCAGAGTTGATCTGACGTCAGCTGACCTTTATAAACGACAGTTCGTTGGCTGAGGGAGCAAATGTAGAACCGATTCCCTTGAGAAGGAATAGTATGGCTGGCGCGTTTACGCAAAATAAAGAAACGTCGGTCGAGCTCTTCATCAGGCACTTCGCCCTTAACAGTCACAAAAACCTAAAAGCAAGGTTTATTGAGTGTTGAAATTAAAAAGTGAGTTTTTTATTACTTGTCTCATGAAAGGTTCAGTGTTTTTCGCAACGGTACCTATGGAGGAATTGTCGGTTGGTACGGTACGCCAAGCCAACACCGACATTCCCAATTCCTCTGCCAAAGCTGCAAATTTCGATTCGGATTCTTGGTGGTGGAGTTTGTCCAGGAAGAAAATTCCAGTGGCATATTTTCCAAAAGGAGGCAAATCAATGTTTTGTTCATCTCTGGAAACACGTGGAGAAAGTGGTTATCATTCAAGGATTTTGTGTTTGTTATTGAAATAAAAATATCAAAACAAATACTGTAATTTAATTATAGCGGTAATTAAGTCATCGTGATTATGATATTATGAATAACATTCCAGAGATGGACTTTGGAATTAAATCTAGACGGTCTAACGTAAACACTAAACAGATTATTACAGGTTTGTCCTAGGTAATTTTTTGATGACTACATTATGTCATTATATAGAATTAGAATAATCGGGTCAAAGAACGCTTTTGTTTTGAATTATCTTTATGTATAATATAGTCTAGCTTTAAGTTGATTAGTTTTAAATAATTTTGGGCGAGAACTCTTTCAACTTTCCAACTTCCTTCGCAATCTGTTTATCAATCTTTTTTTTACATAATTTTTGTAAGTTATAACTTTATAACCTTTTTATAAATCACAAAAAAACCTCTTCAAAGAGTTGATTTTGCCCTTTTGCCAAAACCCGCTTCTATAAACAAAAGATTCTCTTTAAACAAAATAATAAACGCGCTAAAGAAAATTTGTGAAATTAGGTTTTCAAAAATGGCTTATATCTAAAATTGTTTTTAGTAGAACAGTGACATTTTTTGATCATTAAAAGACCACTACTTGGCTATATATTATATTTTTTGTGTAAATAAAGTAACAAGCATTTGAAATTTGATTTTGAAATTAAAATTTTGGTTTTTATTGTTTTGGATATATCAAGGTAAATAAAATTTTAGAGAGTAAATATTATTGGAAAATTAAAATTTTCTTTTTTGGGACTATAACAGAGATCAGAGAAATATTTCAAACTAAAAAAACTGGGTTTACGATGTGGGTGGAAATTATTGAGTCTTTTGGCAATTCTCCATCTAATAAATTTGTCTCATCTGACCTATTCTGGTTCAAAAAAAAGTTCAATCACCTGCAAATGTTTCCAAACAGGACTGACGCTTGCACTTTCTTATTATTAACTTCAGGAGTGCCAACAGATTCAATCAAACACGACCAGATGTCGCACACCAGAAATTATTTAAATTAATATTCAATAAAATGAATTCAAATTTAAACAGGATATACGGTAGGTACCCCTACAACAACAGATAATATATCTTTCTAAAGTTGGAACACAATTATCATTTTATTTCACACTGACCGGACCTGTAATTTTCAGAAGTGGGATTATGTAATTAGACAAAATTAAAAAAATAAGTAATGTTCCTTAAAACATAAGAAAAGTTACCAAATCGGGAGTTCGAGCTTAGATAAATATAACAAATAAAAATCACTATCCACAAACACATCCTTATCAAACACATCCAATATCTCAAACTTTTAACTTTAATAGGGCACGAAAAATCAGTCCCATTTTTTATGTTCCTTATTATAATCCCGATTAATCCTAAGCATGATACACCAAGAAGACTGGGCTGAAGAAACCGGATATATCCACTTTTCACAAAAAAATTATGTTTTGGTGATTTCTGGATCTAAGTTATGATATCTATAGGCCCATGTATGTGTTTGCAACCAAAACCGTTTAAATCCTCTTAAAAGCGTTAAGTAAAGTTCGACATTTGGAGCAAAATCGGTTATATCTATCCAAATTTTGCACACAACAGCGGATATATCTAGATAAGAAGAAAAAAAGCTTAAAACATTTTGGGAAAAATTGGCTAAAGAGGGAAGATTTTTTGTGGTATAAAAAATTATTACACAGTAATGGGAGAAGAAACGAAGAACAGAATGAAACTCAAGAAGCCATGCGATAACCTGAACGAAGAGGCTGCAGTACATATTTAATTTTTTAGTTCTCTTTACAAATACCAATTTAAATTTGTTTGTTTCAAGAAAAATAAATAATTTTTTCGCTTAGTGTATGTCATTTGTGAGCAAAACTGGATATATCCAATAGTTTTTTGCTAATAACGCCAAATTGTTTACTCTTTATACAAAAAAATATATGTTAATCACTTGCATAACCCTATTAAATTTAAACTGTTTTCGCTAAATAACTCTATTTTTTAAAACAAATATGTAGGGTGTTTTTTTCTAAATTTATAAAAGTGGATATATCCGGTTTTGCACGCAAGCTCCTCAATTATCGCCATTCAGGACTCATGCGGATTGGGTTGGAAACTCGCCACAAATATTTATGATAAATAACTGGGTAAGAGACTATCTTATTCATTGAATGGCCCAAACCATTGTCCTGTTATCTGTCTAACCCCTTTTATAATCTACATTGATATTATTTATAGTTATTGTCTAAACTACCATCTCGTTTAACATGTAAAATGGTCTTTAATAGTATCCTGACAATAATATTTATAATCCAGATAATTACCGAATTTATTTTCGCCCCCATCATTTTAAATGTTTTAAGAACATTTATATATCTACATTTTTTCTATCTTTCCCGTAATTAAAAATGGAAAAGTAGATGCAAAAGACGTAAATGTAAAAGTAGTAAAACTATGATACTCTTTTACACTTTTGACAATAAATTCGTTCCAATAATCAATATATTTATTTCCATAAGATCATAAGAAACAAATATGTGACGCCAGTTATGTAGGTATAATCAGGTATATCATATCACTTTAAAAACGTAAATAGAAACACATTTTACTTGTTGAATAACCAATACGTGTTCAATTACTTTTGGAGTATAAAATGTCATTGGAATGAATCATAAAATACTTAGATTACCGTTTTTTTTTCTTAATTATTCTGTTTTGTGATTCTGTTTTTTGTGTTGATACTTACCTAAGTTTGACGGAATATAAATCATGTGGAATGGCGGTAAGGACGCCGGCGCCGTCTCCAGTGTCATTGTCACAGGCACAGGCGCCACGATGGTTCATAGATATAGCAAGACGTTGGGCATCGCGAACTATCTTATGGGAACGACGACCATCTATAGCAACGATAAATCCGACACCACAAGCTTCTTTCTCAAATTGAGGGTCGTACAAGCCCTGTTTTGGCGGACCTTGCCACGCTTCAGCCATTTAACCACTGAAAAAAAATATATATTTCGGTGTCAACAACAATTTACTTATCGCAGATTTAATCTTTATGAGTTAATAAAATTTTACAGCAGTTATAAATTAAAAAACTGATAGCCTTGCCTCGAATACCTAATAATGGAGCACATTTCATTTGGCAAACTGACAAAAAGGTAAAATTAGCAGCGTTTGTTACGATAAACATTGATTAATTTAGAAGGAAAATGGGCAAAAAGTGTACTAATTGCATTTTAAAATTGTGAAATTTTGAAAAAAAAAACAAATCAATTAGCGCATGTTTTGAAATAGCAATTCAAACGATACATGTTGGAAGCAGATATTGTGTCGTTACAAACGTGGTCAAAGCGGTGAAATATAAAACGTAATTTTTTTTAATTAAAACAGTTTCAAAATAAATTTGAAAAAAATACTACCATATAGAGTAATTTTTAATATTTTTATTACACAAAGAAAACAAAAAAGTTACTTGAGCATATGTATTTAAAAAAAAAACATTAATTGTTTAAACTTTGAACAGCGCTGGTTTCATTTTAAAACGCTGTACATACAGTTAAAGCTACAAAAAATGTTAAAGGAAAGGTTGTAGAGAATTAAATTTTGTATAATAAATCCGCGAGGTCATATCTTATCTCTAATAGTTTAGGTTCTAGAGATGTTAACACAGTTAACAACCTTTTTCATATTCCCATTAGGTGTTTATTTGATTTGCAATTTTTCTAATATACAACCATATTTATTAAAATAACTACTTATTTAGCTTTACTATAATACAAAAAAGTAAAGTTATTTCATTTTTTTTGTTTTCTGCTTACAGTTTCTCCATTTTCTTCTTATATGTAGTTCTTAAGCATCAACAAACTACAATAATTTATCTTTTTTTGTTATTAATGTCCATGAAACACGTAGAATTAAACAATATATCAATAAATTGGCGACGTTTTGAAAATTTAATAATATACCTATGGAGGTATCTCCTTTCTGAACACTATACTTGAAAATTACATAAGATAATAGAATTTATTTATTTATTTTTTTAATTAAGTTGCCAAAATATTATTTCAATTAGAATAAATTCTAATTCTATTATATTCATGTTATTGCAATTTTGAGAGAACTGTTTTTGTTTTACTAATTTTAGTAGATAAATTGCGCGGGAAAAGAGTGAAAAATAGACGCGGAATGGCTTCGTAAAGAGTTTTGTTTTTGCAGGATATTGCCCACCACACAAATCTCAAATTGCGACAAATAAAATTCGAAATTTGAGGTTCACCTTGCTGGAGCAATACTTAGCTCTCTTGGATTATTATAGTTTTCCAAAATTGAAGAAAATAAATTTTCTTCCACGAAGAAGTAATGAAAGCTGTGAAAAAGTTAAATTGCGAACTAAAACAAAAATTTTTAAAAAAATTTAGAGGCTTAAATACTTAACAATTGGGCTTTAAATAAAGTTTTAGCTTTGTAATTTGAATAAAATGTTTCAAAATTATCCTTTATTATTTATAAAAATAAATTTATGGTAAGGTAACGATATTCCATTGTTAACATAACATGGTTTATACTCTACTAAAATATCAAAATCAAAAACATTCATAAACCACTAAAGAATATTTCAATTTTGCATTTTTTTTGTAACAAATGAGACTTAAGATACCTTAAAAAAATACACTGCTGGTCAATTTTTTCGGAAAAAAAATCAAATTCGACAAATCGTGATAGCCTTCTAGACTATATTATACAAAATTTAATTGTCTACAACTTCTTTCTACATCATTTTTTGTGAGTGGTGACCATTGAAAAGTGGGTCACTTTGACAGCAAAAACATTTTGATTTTGTGCATTTCGTTTTGAAAATTTTCATCTTTTTGCTTTACTGCTTTGACTACGTTTATGACATCACAGTGAAGGTCATGATCATAAGCTAGCCCTGGCCTTACGTAGTATCGAAAACTTCGAATAAGTGCAGTCGGCAAAATATTTAGTGCGTTTGCGACTTATTTTTTTACCAAACGTTTCGTTTCAAATTTCAACGGAGCCAGACGTCATAAACTATTTTAAAAAGCAAAGCAATAAACACATTATCATTTGGTCCATCTAAAAGACTTATCATGGATTTATCGATTGCTCATAGATGAGGGCATTATTGACCTCTATTCCAATAAATAAAAAATCTAAAATACACAAAAAAATCAATATATTCATTCATTTAAAAAGTAATTAGTGGAAAAAACTTGACTAGACTCATAAACATCTGAATCTAATTGTAAGTTTGGAAAAATTTCAAAATTCTTTATTTCATTATTTTAATAAATAGGTCAACATAGAAAAAAATACCTTTTTGCACGCAATATTGATCCAAAGTGCAAAGCTTTTAAAACTAATTTGAACTTAAACAATGGAAATTGACGGTAATTTATTGCAATAATTTTATGGCATTTATCTTAGTTTTACAATATTTTTAAGTTCTGGCTTTAACAAATTAGGTCGTAAAAAAGATTTATACACTGGCTGCAAACAATAAATTGAACGTAGTACCAGTGGCGGCTGGTGATTTTTTTAAAACTCTGTATTTTGAAAATTGGCCATGGGATCCAAATTCTGTTATAAAGCATTACTACTGAAACCAGTCTAAGAACAACTGCTACAAAAAAAAATTTGATCGAAATTTGCGAAATTTGATTTTTAAAATATGGTGGGCCTCACCTGGTATGTCCGAAACGGCTTATATTAGAGCGGTGGCGATTTTTTTTTCAGCATTATGAGACAAATGTATGACTAGGTCTTTTGTTTTTTTTTGTTTTAGAGAAGAAATATTTTTCGAAAATTAAATTTCAAATGCTCATAACTTTTTCTATCATTAAAATTTTGGAAAAAACCAAAAAAAACTAGTCATTAATTTGTTTCATAATGCTGAAAAAAAATCGCCACCGCTCTAATATAAGCCGTTTCGGAAATCCCAGGTGAGGCACACCATTATTAAAAATCAAATTTCGCAAATTTCGATCAATTTTTTTTTAGCAGTTGCCCTCAGTGTGGTCTCAATAATAATCCTTTATAACAGAATTTGGATCCCATGCTCCATTTTTAAAATACAGAGTTTTAAAAAATCACCAGCCGCCACTGCGTAGTACACATTTTTTTTCTTGTAGTACTGATATACTAGAATATCTCTAATTAAATTTGTGATTCTCTAAATTAGTACCTATTTGCTAATAGCAACAAATATTTTGCTAATTTAAAGAATAATCATCAGAATTTAATAACTAGTTTTTATCAGTTTCGTCAAAATGTGCTTAACCTAAAAATAACTTTACAAATATCTGCAATAAACCAAATAGTAGCCATTGTGGAATTTATTGTGGGCAAACCCAAACGTTATAAAAAATCAGCCCTAATTGTATACGTGTTTAAAATTTTGTTTAGCAACAAAAGCCATGTTTTGATCACTATCATCATAAACATTAACACTTCTCATGATTATTTGAACTTGAAACAATTTGTAAGATAATACCGGTTGATCGCACTCCTTAATTGCATTTTATGACTCATTGATCGTGTCTACGTGATAAGAAATATATGTCTGGAATTAATAAAAGACCTTTAATTAAATTAGAATAATTGAGTAGATTGTGGTTTGATGACGTCTCTGCCTGGCGCATTATTGAATTTTCTATAATATTCCAGGAACATCAATCTAAAAATATTTTCGTTTCGTAAGAGAAAAGTTCAATGCACGAATTGCAAAATTCGTTGGAGTCTTGCACGAAATTGATTTGTGCGATTTTTTGGCAACAATTGAGTTCAATGAGATTATCTTAGTAATTGTTTTGGGACAAGTGGAGAATTTAGAAAATATTCCATTGTGATGTCTCAGATTTGTTTACAATTTTATCTTTTAAATAAATGCGCTATGAATTAATTAGGTGAATTGGACGCAAGCCAACAAATTCGCTAAATTTAAAAATGAAAATTTTAGATTAGTTAAATTGTTTTCGCGTTTTGTACTTTGGAGTACGTAAAGTACTTACATTTTGCGTCGATATTCTAACAGAGATAACCTTAACCTTCAGCTACTTCAAACCAAAGTTTACACAAAAATTCTAATCCCACTAAGCAATAATTTTCAAAAACCAGTAACTAAGTCCACTCTTCATTTGTATTTAATTATTGAATTTTGTAATATTATAAGTAATCACTTAAAAAAATTAAATATGCACCCTACAGTACAATTTAACAAACTTTAAGACTACTCAACGTGTATCTTTTATTTATACTAAGCAATATCGCTTAGCGCTTCGACTTTCCCCCCACTATATATTTTTAAGATAAGTGTTACATATTTAGAAATCAAAACTTATCTGCATCGAAAATTATGTCAATGCTGCTGCCACAACATTATGCAATGTAGTCTCCGCCCAATGTCTCAAACTCGTCTCTTGATGCGAATAACAAATCAATCAAATAACAATCGAACAGCTTGAGTGTCACACATTAAAAAAATGTTTTCTACAAATTACAAATAACATGCGAGGGAAAAAAACCCTGTTTAGATGAGCACTGGAATTGAGCGTGATCAGGTGCATTTTTAAGGTATCTCTAGTTCGCTGCAACTTATTCACCGCAAGCAGAAAATTAATAAAATTAATTTTTGTTGAGACTTAAGCCCTGTTTACAATCACTTCAACTAACAATTGGTTTAACGTTAAGTGGCGACTTGCAAAGATGAACATCATGCTATCTAATGGTCTTTTCGAACTGTTTACATTAGCAATTTACAGAAGATAGTTCGCATGAGTAGATGGGTTCCAAACGTCATAAATCCACTATACAATTTATAAAAGAATCACACTAACAATTTTTTTACTGTACTACTAATTATTTAGTAGTTTTAATTCCGACCTAAGGATGACAACTTTGTTGTCAAAATGCGCGTCGCATTAAGTGTAGTATTTGGATATTTGGTGTTAGTGCGTGTTTCACATTTCATTTAACACACCACGAAGATCCAACAAGAAGATTACTATTTATTATTAATCTTCAAAAAAGTTTGCTTTTTCTATTTTCAATAACAGTATATGTAGATATCTATGCTTTTGAATTTTGAGAAACTGTTTCAACCGACAGAGATGTCATAAATTACATATTTTAAAAAGCAAAGCAATAAACGCACTATATCTTTTGCTTGCCTGAAAAACTCATCATGGATTCAATTGTTGTTCAGGGATGAAGGCATTATTGACCTGAATTCGAGTGAATAAAAAATCAGAAATAAACAAAAAAAGCAATAGATTATAGATTTATTATTTAAACAGTAATTAATGGCAGACTTCAAAAACTTGCCTACAACTTTATTATTTTAATAAAAATGACAACATGAATAAAATACCTTTTTGCATATTTATTTCTTGTAGTACCTAAATAATAAGTGTACTAGATAATGATATTAGAATTTAGTGAAAAAGCTTCTGCAGATTAGTATCTACATATTTGCTAACAGCTAACAATAATAGTCAGACTTGTTCAATAATCAGCCCTAAATTTCAGATTTTGTTTAGTTGGTAAGCTCTAAACGCACCCAAAAGATAGTTCTCACGAGTAGGTGGGTTTCAAACCCACAATGAATTCACTATACAACTTATAAAAGAATCATTTTACCAAAACGCTTTACTGTGTACTACTTATACTAATATTAATCTTGATAAACAATTTTGTATTTTCAAAAACAGTATTGTTACAATTATCATGTACCTATCTTCCTATCTATAATTTTCAGTTTTTAAGAAACTCGCTAGTGGTTCCAAATTTTAATAAAACTATCGCCTACGACTCGTAATTTTTACAAAGACTATCGCCTGCAGCTTTTAATTCTTATTTATTAATAAAAATTTTCAATTTGTAAGAACTGTCAGTTCCGGTGAGCAATTCTTATTGCGGCTTCCAATTCTGATTGGAAGCCGCAGGCGACAGTTGCTTAAAAATTAAAAACTTTAAACAACTTTTATAAAAACTGAGATCTGTCTAATTATGCAAAACGTATTCTATCAATAGAGTTTGGAATTAGTAAACACATGTGTAATTGAGGGAGAAACGTCAACCACACGTTAACAATTTAAGTTTTCTCCCTCAATAAAGTATGGATTCACTCTAGTTCCAAATTCTAATCTAAAGAGAGTATTTTATTAAAAGATAAAAGGTGCAGGCAACACTTTTGAAAATCATTTTGAAACTACAACAGCAGTTTTATTTCTAATCAGCATTTCGCGAAATTTTTACACCGATTTTTAAATTTAAAGTTGGAATACTTTAAAAATTAACCACTTATGTCAATTCTGTAACTTCGATAATTCTAACTTACTTTCTATTTTCTATTACTGTTCTATTAGCTATTCAAAGTTCTATTGCTTTTATAGTTCTGTTGCTATCTTACAAAAAATATTGTTAACCAAACAAATTATGAATGATATATTAGTAAAACAGCCTATCTAAATTAAAGTTTTTTACACTCACATTATATTTAGAATATTTTTAAAAAATGTTAAAAATAATTATTGCTAATTTCTTTTATTTACGATCTCATCAAATTGTAATAACATTTCAAAAATATCGAGTGATTAAAAAAATAACATAAAGAGAAAAACACAGAATAAGATCTGAAAAATCTTTATTCCAATTTAATGAGACGTACTTTATTGGGATTTATTGGATAATTACGTTTGTTAAGCGAAATGAGTGTATTACATTATTATGGTATTAAATTGTTAATTAGATCCAGTTACAACGTTTCATTGTTATAGAATAGTCATATATATGAAATTAATTAATTTTTGAGTGCATTTCCAATTAAGAAAAAAATTAATTACGTCGTAGGTATATGAATTTTTGTAATATTTGACGTCAAAAGTACCATGATTGGACAAATTACTATCAAAGGCATGATTCTTGTGAATGATTGTGGAAAATTTCGGTTATAACAAAAATGCGTCCTTTAAATACATTTTACGATTAACGATAATCTTAAAACAATAACACTATAATTTATAACAAATTTATTTTAACACCACGTTGTGAAAGAGTGAACGGACCAAAAGATATGCAGTACTTAAATACGAATAAGTATTTATCTCATGTCAATTTCCTTTTGATAAGAATCGTTACAGTTGAGGGCAAATTACTTAAACAAATCCGCAGGGGGTCAGATTAGCTAATAAACAAGCATCACAAGACCAAGTACTGATCATCCTCAAATTAATTTCAGGTCAGCTTTGATTAAAAAAGGCAATGACGCCAGTTCATTAATTAAATATATTTTTACAACAAATTTCGTCACAAAAATCTAATTTAAATAAAGATATAAACCAGGTGTTGACACAATCAGGAAATGGAGCAATGAAAAGAACAAACTTAGGGTGGAACCGGAATAAAATCCTTGAACTTGCTACCTTTACAAGTTCATATGACTGATATTTTGTTTAAAAAATAAGTTTCACGTGGTGAACGAACGCACTGGCAACGTAAACTGTTGACATTTTGCCTACAGGTCATTTGAGTAAAATTTTTATTTTGGCAACTTGACAAGAAAATTCAATGATAAATAATAGATTTAAATTTAGTGGAAATAGGGCTCTTGCAGCTGTTTGAAATAAGACAAACGTCACAAAAAATTTAGAAAAATGTTTAAAATAGATTTTTGGAACTTGATTCCAATGTTTGTTTTGTAAATCAAACCAAGTAATTAATATTTTTGTGAAATGTGAGTTATTTATGATATGATCTAGGTATGTTATGTAATGGAAACCTGTATGAATTATCAGGAAAAACGAAAAGGGTTATAGTTGGTGGATTCCATATAGATTAGTCTTATCTGTATTTAGTTTATAACTCAGCAACAAGTTTTCTAAACATTTTTCACTTACACCTCATAATTTGTACACATTATTAGTGACTCATTATTGATTATTTTTCAATTTATTGCGACACATAAATATATTTTTTTAAGTAAAGAGTGTTATTTTTAAATTTGCGGCACTGTGTGCAATGGAAAATTGTGAACGCACGATTTTTAATTTGATATTTAAGTTTACGTAACTCCGTTATGTAAAAGGTCGTGCTGTAAGACAAAAAAAACTATTTAAGTTAGTTACAAAATACAACTAAAATGAGACACCTCATTTTAGTTATGGTCATTGTCATTATTAAAATTAAAGTTAAGAATTAACAAAATACTTATAGTGATTAATTTAAAAAATACAGTTGCTATTTTTGCATGTTCAGCATAATACGTCATACATGTCCCATGAATCAACTGGTGTGGAATAATAAATATTTTATCACTAGGTCAGATAAGAGCTTATTTTTTCATAATTAAAATTATTGCAAAGTCGAAATGGATCAATAATAACGTTATTAACACACTTGAAAAAAATGCTGATTCAATTTGCTAATTGTTTATAAAATGTTAGTGTTTTTCAAAACTTTTGTTTAAAAATTTTATTCCAATTAACATTCCACATAAATAAAAAAACAACAATGACCGGTTTTAAAACCTTGTTTTAGCATCAAACCAAACAAATTATATTGTAATTATTATAATAGTCGTTATTTATAGTTAAACCATTAAAAAATGGTAAGATTATTTAAAATAGAAAGTAAAATATTTTACTTTGAAAGTAAAAATTGTGTCCACTTTAAAAAGGCGGCAAATTGTTTTGAAAAATCACAGCACTCTGGATAGGACATTCATTTATGGCCACCCAGTATAATCACCCCAATGTTAGAAAAACAAACAAAGACACTGTATCACTTCTTACACTAACTAAAAGTTTCATTTTATTGCCATGTCGTATAAAACTTTAAATTTTTAAGGCTAAGCTTATAAAATAGGTAAATTAGCCAATAGCTAATTTGTAATTAATAGCTTTTTTTATTTATTTTTTTTTACCACCGCACCCACACAGTTCTTAAAGGAAAAACCTCGCAGCTTGCCATGACACTGTAATTGCCTTTTCGCGTATGTTGTGCGACGCGTTTTTAATAAACATTAAAAATTGTACTTGTCGCTACAACAATTCAAAAGTCCAAAATTCAAAAATAAATTGGTGGGGCTACTGCAACTCTGTCAGGAATGAAAGCATTTTAAAAAGTTATCTATTGAAATAATTTATTTTTATTTTTTTTAATAAATGCTTTAATGTTACAAAGTAACGTTATTGAAATTGATTGACGTCTTATTTTGCCAAGTCCGTGGATGAATTTATCAAAAATAAGCGAGTTTTAATCCAGAAAAAAAATTGTTTAGTCTTATTAGGTGAATTTTTCGATTTACGCCTTAAAATCCTACACCAGTTTTACAAAATTATGTGCATAACCATAATTAAGTAATACATAGTTAAATATTTATTTCATTTTTTTCTTTTTATACGTATTCGAATAATATATGTATATTCTTGCACTCTTATTAAATAATTAATCATATTTATTTAGTATTTTAATTTCTATAAATTTATTTAGTGTACTTACGGGTAATCGAAAAAATTTCTTTTTGTAATCTATGTCAAAAATAAAAGGACTGAACAAATAATGGCCATTTTTTTTCTTTGCTAATTTCATTCGTTCTTCACTTCTGTTATCCATTTTTTTAATGAGGCGTATACCTACGTATTAATAGATGCTTTAAGTTTATATATTTTTTTACATTTTGTGACAAAGTGTCATTATTTTTCTCTGGTTATTTTTTAGGTTATATTTAGCATTACTTAATATAGCACTTGTTCTTTAATAAAGTCTTAACATTGCTTTTCGTTGGTTAAAGTCACAGTTTTTTTAGTATAATGCCTACAAATCGCCTTTTTGAAAATGTTCTGTTAAAGCTATCTTGAATATTGATTTATTTTACTTTACATCGAATATGTTAACCAAGTCGTAGATGGTTTCAAAGCTTTAAATGATTAAAAAAAGCACTACATTTTAATGATTTTCTAGACACCTCAACTTTTAAATTTCTAGATTAAAAACACAAACGCCAAATTAGTAACTCACATTGAAGATATTTTGACAATTTTTCATTAAAAAAATAGCTAGGCCATTCATGAAATAATCTTAATTATTCAGCTAAAATTATACATGAGATATTAAATATCATATATTGTACTTATTTTTATTTAAATTATTAATTAAAATTTATTTTATTATAAAAATAAAATTAAGTTGTGAAGAAATAGAAAAACTTTTTTTTAATTATAAAAAAAGATAGATAAGGCCGCACATGGTGGGGCTTGTGGCATCGAACGCAAAATGAATAAAAGTTTTCTTTTTCAAAAACTCACGAAAAACGAAAAACTCAATAATTTTGTATAAAAAAAATAATATATTTTGTATTTTATAAGGTTTAGTATTTAAAAACAAAGAATTCAAAAAACATCTTATTTGAGCAATTTTTGGAAGAGTTAAAACTATTTGGAAAAAACGTTTTACAAAAAAAATCGCATAAAATATAAAAAAATTCTGACAATTTATTATTTTTACAGCCTTTTTCATATAAATACTGATATAGTACTGTATGTTTATTATATTTTTTAATAAGAGGTAGCCATGAAAAACAAAAAATTATAAATGCTTGACTTATTTCTCCTGAAATTTATTTCTAAATTCGTTGTAGCAATATCGAAATGAAAAAACCCATTCTTTATTTTTCAAAGGTCTGTCACGGAACTAGGTCTCTATACCTTAAATTTCTAAAAGTAGGCTGACTTTTTAAGACCCTTCTATAAACCAAAGAATAGCCGTTGTTCAATTTATGGAAAGGCAAACTATTTCACGTGACAGTGACAGTAGTCATTTAGTCTCGGCACAGTATAGGAATAAATCAGTGTGGGCAGCTGATAAAAACTTGTCAAAAGCTGGCATCCCTTCATGTAAAATGTGTAAGATGGAGCCACTGATTTTAGATTTTTAGGCAACTAATAATACAGATTTAATTTAAAGGGCTCTAACTGTAAATTATATAATGTATAATCAAAAGACAAGGGTAAAACAACAATTAAAATAATTTTTATAGTACTTTATTTACAATTATAGCCATTTAGAATTAAATTGTGTATTACTAGTTGTCTAAAAATCTAAAAATCAGTGGCTCCATCTTACACATTTTACGTGAAGGGATGCCAGTTTTTCACAAGTTTTTATCAGCTGTCCATACTGATTTATTCCTATACTGTGGTCTCGGTATAATTAAAAAATAACCAAAATACGATTATGGAATTAGTTCTCACTGAGTTGACTAAAATCATAAAATTGTGGTAACTGTACTCAGAAATATTAAAATTAAGGAAAACTAGTCATAAATTAATCATTGGCTTTCATTACCGGATGTCATTTCGTTTCTTTTTTATAAAAGATAAATGTCGAAATGACATTGTTATTTATTGTTAATATATCGCCGACATGACGTTTTTTAAAATCTCAATTTCAGACTCCTTTTCGTATTATTATGATGTAGGTACAGTAGGGAGCAAAAAATCAGACACCAAATGATTTGGTTTGGTCTGGTTTATTCCAATGAAGTTAATTAAGTGTGTCTTATGTGGTTTGTTATGGACTGGTACGCTTTGACTAACCACTATGTGAGCAGTGGTGTCTGTTTTTTCGTTCGCTATTGTACAATACAATATATCACCAACAATTATTTATATATTTGGGGCATAATCAAGGGGATTATGTCAACAGAAAATGTTTAAAGACCGCAGCGTGCAACAGAGGGCTTTTAATTCGCGAGGGTGAATAGTTTTCACATTTTATTTTGAATTCTTTGGTCCTTTAAATCAAAATAAAATTCAAAATTCTGGCCAATTTACCGAAAACTGTGAAAATACAATATAGTACTAATAAAAATAATCGACAATTTCACCGTTGCTGTATCCCATAATGTCATTACTCTTTTGACTTTTTCCGAAATGAAAACTAAAAAAATCTTATTTGTTATGTCGCTTTGTAACCTTCGTGCCATAAAGACAAAGAATATGCCCTGATTTGCGGGCCTATAAAAACGATTCTAGTTAAACCATAATGGTTTCAAAATTAAAAAAATGTCACAGGTATTAAAATATGTGTTGGTATGTTAATTATTATTAATTAATTCTGAATATAAAATAAAAAAATGTAAACAATTTTTGTATTTACATATTTTGCAATGTATCTGTAATTTCAGAGCTTTTGCTATAAAAACTAAACACGTTTATCAGCCTATAGAGAGATATCAAACTAAAACTATGTATTCATTTGCAATAATCAGCAACTTTGTTTGTCCTATTTTTCAACGTTTTTGCAAGATCCACATGAAAACAGTAAAGCACTAAAGAAAATGATCCTTCAGCGGCTTTTATTGATTTTCCGAAGCTTGCGCAACTTTTTCCGTCCCATTATCCTAGTAAATTTAGCCGAAATTCTTAATTTACAAACACGAGACTAGACTAAAATTACCTACCACAAACACTGAGATAATAATAGATAAAACACAGTTCGGCTGTCATAAATCTTTTTTTTTTTTTTTTTTCAACACAAAATCTTCACAAAAATCAAGCTTTTGGGCTCTAATTACAGCAAAAAGAAAGTCTGTCTCACCTAGACAAGTTGTGGTTGTCCTTATATTCCTTTTTGTAGAACGTTTTCCCTATTTGCTTTAGAATCTATTCAGGTGTAGCAAAATAGATTTTTCAAAAATCTGGAGAGAAGCAAATGGGAGTAAAATAGTATATTTAGAGTTTTTATTGGTTCGTATCAAAAACAGCACAGGATAAACAACGATCACTGGTGTCTCGCCTTAGCATCCAACACGAAGTAAAGCAGGGACGTATCGCATCTAAAACTTGCCGGCTGATGTTGGCGCATGCTTGTGTATAAATTTAAGTTGAATGAATTATTCATGTAAAATGCACCTTATGTTGGTATACTGTAAAGTTGGATCTGTTTAAAAATTTATTTTAAACGCGGAACGACAATTTCGAAGACACTGACACGCAAAGGAAAATTTATATCGAAAAGGGGATTATAATTAATTGTTATTTATGAGGGTTTTGTATGGATAGGTATAGGTAGATAAGTGAATGGGTAAAGAATTTTAGAAGCAACAGAGAGAAAATTTTGAAAAATAGAAACGTGACAAGAGGAAAATATTTGGTTCTGAAAGACACCAATAAATAGTTGGATTAATTTGGTATCTAATAATAATTCTTTTCTACCCAAAAATACCACAGAGTATTAAGTACATTATTTTCATTTAATTTTAAAAAATAAAAATAGAACAGAAATAAATACTCATGAAATAAATATAGTAGTGGAAATACCAGAAGTTAGCCTTTTATCTCTTTTATTCTTCCTTTTTTTTGTGTTAAATCTGTACTGTAGTAGTTTTAGTGTAGGTAACGGATAAACGCAATCCCACCTAAAAAAATACTTATGAAATAAATACAGTGGTGAAAACACCAGAAGTCAGCCTTTTATCTCTTTCATTCCTCCCCTTTTTGTGGAGAATCTGTACTGTAGCAGTTTTAGTGTAAGGGATAAACGCAGTCCCACCTAACTGCTACAGATGAAGCACAAGCAGAGGCTAGGTATATTATACAAGGTGCTTATAAATAATTGTAGGGACGTAGAAGGCTGTGAAAACAATAAAAAATGTTCTCTCTTTTAAAGACAATGATTTTAGCTATTATTATAATAATTATACAATTAAATAACTTCAGAAACCATTCTTTAATACTCCGTTGCGGAAATAGGGCATTACAATAAATATTCATGATATCGAAAATTTCCACAGCCTCCTACGTCCCTACAATCATTTATAAACACCTTGTATATGGAGCATTCCATGCCAAATCGGTTCGTAGGCCGATACAAATACATCTACAATTTTTTTGAAATCTTCTAAAATTAAAAAATGCGTATTACTAACTCTTCTAATCTTTTTTTTTTCGCAGAAAATATTTATAGAACATAGATTTTTATTGCAATAGTTCCATTATTCCCAAAGTTACAGACATTCAAAAGAAAAAAGACGTATTGTTTTAAATTAAAAAAATTGAAAAAACAGAACGTATCAATTGAAGTTGGTCTTAAAGGTCGTATAATAAATAGTATTTATAAGACAATTGAAAAAATTCATTGACGTACAGGTTCAAAAATGGTATTCTTTTTCAAAATTGGAAAATACTTATAATAATCAAATGATGGAACAACTAAAATCCAAGTCAAACCCACAAATTGAATCAAACAAAATTCTTACATAATATAGGAGCCACGCGCTTTCGAAAATTATGTCTCATCATCGTGCCTGAATAATGAAAAAAGAAAAAACAGAAGAAAAATGTACACTAAAAATAAAATAAATCGTCAGTAATAGTTATACTCGAAGTATAGACAAATATATATTTTTTTAAATTATTTTTAGCAATAAGGAAATATTAATTTTGCTGTTACTAACAAAAACAACATTTTCAGCGTTAGAAAATAAACTTTCAGTGGCAAAAAATGAATTTTTACTAATTATTATTGGCCAATTTTTCTGTTTGCAACCTAGGCGGAAAAGTAATACTTTAATTATGAGAATTTGGTTCAATAATGTTAAATTTCTCTGACAATTAAAAAAAAACAGAAATACTAGAACTCTACGAGTATTTCCACGACTGTATTTATCTGTTTCTAATAATATACGCGTCAGATTCCATGAAAAAGCGCCAACAATTTATTTGCACAACAAAAATGCAAATAAATTTTATTGAAGACTCGTTTATTCTTTAGAATCATTATGACTGTTTCTCTCGAATTAATACATTAATTAGATTATTATAACATTTTTCACCAAAATAATGAATACAAAATGGAAGATGGAAAATATGTATTATGTTTGACAGACTTTTAGTAAATTACCGGTAAAATAGGGTGACGTTGAGCACTTTTCAACATTAACTAAAAATAAACCCTGTTTGCAATTTTAGAAAAAAGAATTTATCCTCGATATAATGTTGGTATCGTTTTTATTTGGCCCTAGAACTTGGAAAATTCCTAAAATCTGTATCTCTTTTTTAAAAAAATAAATAAATAAATAAATAAATAAATAAATAGATAAATAAATAAATAAAACTGCCTTTGGTCAAGTTCACACCATATAGGGTGAAGTTGACCGCATATCTAAATATCATTAAAAACGTGTTTTTGTGATAGTTGGAGTGAAGTTAACCAAGTGAAAAATAAACAGTAAAGTACTAATCTTGTATTAAAAAAATGACGGCTACAGAAAACAAATAACATGTTTATAGACCAAAACTATGTAGCAAACCCAATACTTTACTCTAATGTTTTATATGAAGAAATAAATATTAATAAGTCAACGTTGAAACCAACTGAAAAATATGCAAATCAGTACCTATTTTTTAAACATTTTAATAAAAGAAATATTGATTAAAGAGAAAAAATATCTTTATATCCTAAAACTATATGTTAAACTAAGTTTTTGCTCTAATTTTTCATAGAAAATTAAATAAAAATAAATCAACGTTGAAACAAATTTCTCCGCGACGAAATACATTTAGGTTTTCCAATACAGTTTTAATGTTTTTTATAAGTATAATTATTATTATACGTCATCTTTATCTTCTGTATCAGGCCAGATAAATCTATCACTTGTCAATCGCTTTAAAAAATTAACAGATACCTCATCATTATTTGCTAATAAAACTTTTCCAATAAAATGTTTGACTGTTTTTTTTTGTTTCATATTACACTATAACCCATAAGTCTTTTTGTATATCACCTTTTTTAATTCACTCCGTCGGTCAAGTTCACCCCAAATTAACTTTAAATTTGTACAAAAAACCAAAAACTTTTACAATCAAAGATCGGAAAAACTTATCAAATGTATCAGCGAAAGTTATTTTTGAGGTGCAATAAGATAATATATAAAACCTGTATCAGACTGACAGAATGATTTAATGAGCACTATTCAGGTAAAACTTTAATAGCCATTTTTAATGCCTAATTCCACAGGTACCTACAGATGTATGTCAAATCATTATCAATTGTTGGAATGACACTTTTAAGTAAAATTTTATAAGAAAAACTATTTATGATGGCAAAGCCTTAACAGACACATGGCAAGATTAAATTTACGAATATAATACAGGTTTACACATTTTATTTAGTTTTCGGTCATCTTCACCCCATTTGGGGTACTCATAATTTAAAATACCTAAACTTTCTCCCATTTTTTGCCCAAAAGAGGAAGAATAGATTCTATCACTACGACATTTACATTTAAATGCGTATATAAAGTATGTAATAGTTCGGGAATTTTTAATTTACAAATTGGTCGAATGTGAAGAGTTTTTGACGGTTATAGTAACAACCTCCTTGAGTTTTTTAAATAAAGCTACTGATAGCCCTCTATCCACAAAGTATTTTTTATTATTTTATTCAAAGCAAGGATATCATAGCGAGAATTTTGTTTTGTCTATTTTGAAAAAAAAAAAATCTACAGCGTATATCTCAAAAACTGTAAACATTTGTATAAGACAAATTTGATTTTTTTGCATCCTTTCAACCAGGGCTATCCCCTGTTAAAATCTGTTACATTACTTCAATAATACCTTGTATATACGTATATATACAATCAAAACATTAATAATAATAATATTTTATATAAAACATTTTATTAAGATGAGACGTGGTTCCATCTCCCTAGATATATAAATTCGCTGTATCTAAAGTTACACATCCAAGGCTTGCTCTAATTCACCAAATTCTTCTTGGCACGTTATTATGTACTGTAAATAATTTCAAAAAATACAACCCGCGGAAAAACTTTTAAAAATGTATTTCTTGCTTTTTGTAATCATTTTTAGTCTTCTGGTTTTGTTTTGAGTTATGGAAAATTTGTAGATGTCTATGCCAAGTATTGATTTGGTGAGAGACAAAGCGATTATAACGATCAAAACTGCGACTAAGCAATGTTAAGTCAAAAGTGTGAGCAAGAAAAGTTTCTGGAACAACAAAAGAAGATTTTGATAATAACAAAAAGGTTCTGGAAAAGTAAGAAAAGATTTTGGCAGAACAGAAGTAAATTCTAGAAGAGGTTGAAAAACAGTGTTAAAATACACCGAAAAGAAGAAAATTCAGAAAAGCTTAAAGAACAGCGTTTGGAAAAGAGAAGACTTTAAAAATAACGCGACGATTCCTAAAAAAAGAGAGCAAAAACAATTATAGAAGATGAAAAACACCCACTAAAAAAAAGAAGATTAAAAAGAGATTCTAGAAGAATAAAAAGAGTTTAAAAACAACGATTAGAAGAGAAAGACGAGTAAAGATATATTCTAGAAGAAAAAATAAAAAAGTATTTCAAAGAAAAACGACAACTGAAAGGAAAAGAAAACAGAAAAAGTAACACTTCTACAAAAAAAAAAATAAAAAATGTAAAGAAGATTCTGAAAAAAAAGAAGAAAAATATAGGAGGCAATTTGAAGCAACAGTGGCTGTGAACGGCTGGAATTCAGGCTCCCCTTCAAATCACTTCAGCTAATTTTCACAACCATAAAATGGATGTAGATAAGCATATTCCACTGTACTTTGATTGAATAAGACGAATTATACCATCGGTTTCTCGAAAAAACGTTAAGATTCATTTTTTACCAAACACAATATTGTAATAATAAATATCCATTTTTTTGTAAACATTCTTTTAATAGAGATATCTTAAAAAATAAATTGAAGTGGTGGGATGCGGTTACCGTGTTATTCAACAGAGAGAGGTACGTACCTTGCTAGTCTACAATCATAAACTTTTTGTAATAATATATACAACCAACAATATGCTAACATGCTTCTTTTCTACAATAATTATAATAAATAAATTTAGAAACTTTTTTTAAATAATTTTGTAAAGTTTCTGCATACTAATCTTTTTGTTTCTTACGAATCTTCCAAAAACATGTCTCTTTCAAAGTGAGAAATAATAATTTTAAAATCTTGATAAGGGGGCTATCTCATTGCGCATGCAGAATGCGTTAGGTTATAATTTATTGCAAATACATATTTCATATTTACTTGTTAAAATATTCTAGTCAAATCTTTTCAAGTTGTGTCCCTTTATCTTTTTTATTTCCCCTCTAGAACAAAAAAATTTCATTGAGAATTTTTAAAAATGGGGTCACACAAAATTAAGGTCAACTTTCACTTAACAAGTGAATACATATGAACGAAAACCTGTAATAAGAAAGTGTGTTCAGATTGTATATGTTTCAGACAGTGAAAGAACTCCCTGTATTTTTTTTATTTCCAACATGTCTCTATCAAAGTTAAGTGCAATTATAGTGCGACAAAGAAACCTTCCTGTTGCTGCAGCCTCTGTGAAATACTTCCACAGCAGCAATTTTTTATGTACAAAGTTAGCTCAAGAAAAGAAACCTGATTGGAATCGAGCAGTAAGTGAAGCAGAGAAAATCGTTGGATATCCTACTTCATTCCTGAGTCTCCGATGGTTATTAAGTGATGAAATTGCTAATGTTGCTTTGCATTTGAGGAAATTAGTCGGTTCCAACCACCCACTTCTAAAAACAGCAAAGTAAGCATATCATTAATCCATCACTGTCTGGACGAAGACAAATCACTTGTCAATATTTTCCAGAAATTTGCTTTATAATGGGAAAAACAACATGCAAGCCTGGGGGCTCATCGTCCTCCTTATTTCGAAATCCGCAGGGCACACTTCCGATATCCCCGACCTTGAGCAAGACAAGGCTGCGGGAGTCCTACACAGCCAAAGAGCCTTAGCTGAAGTCACCGAAATGATCCGTACTAGTCATTTAGTTCACAAAGGACTTGTTAATTTGCAACCTTCAACAGATGCTTCAGGAGATATGATGTTTGGCAACAAAATCGCTCTTCTGAGCGGCGATTATCTCCTCAGCAACAGTTGTACAGAATTGGCAAATTTACGAAATCAGGATTTGGTAGAACTGATGAGCTCAGCTGTGCGTGATTTAGCCGAAGCTGAATTTGTAGGGCCTAGAGATAAACAAAACAACCCTTTACCAGCAAGGCCTCGGTCTGATATTGTAGAGTATAAACAGTTCACTGATAAAACCTTAGAACCTTTGGTTGTTAGTGAAGCCTTAGGGAACGCCAGAGCTGAATGGACCTTAAGACACGTCTTGAATGCAGGTACTAAAAACTCAGAGTGTGAACCGTGGCTCAACTGTAATGAATTAAGGTTGAGGAGTTGCCAAGGGTGGTACCGACAGTACCGCTTAATAAAAAAGTAGTTAAAGTAATGTTGCAAAGCTAAAGGGGAGTTCTGGCGCTGCACGCAAGCCATTGAAAACTGTTTAACAAAAGAGGGTGTGTTTATACCTCCTTGCTACACCCTCTTGTCTCTGGCTTGGTGGACAGATTTAAAAATTGACCTCAACAACTTGCTACTTCCGGTTTCACCCTCGGCAACCCCTCAGTCTTATTAACAACTCAATTTTATGTACCATGCGCATATTTTTTTAATTTTAGGTAGTTTATTGGGTAAATCCTGCCAAGGCACCTTGAAACTAGCAGGCCATCCTTTGGAGCTCCAAGAACAGGGCTATTTATTTGGCAAACATTTAGCCCTAGCTTGGCAAGCTTGTCTAGATCGTGAACCGTTTCTTCCTGGTAGTTCAGGACCGTTTAGTCTAGTTTGTGCCCCTGTTATGTTCACGCTCCAACACGATCCATCCCTGTATGAAGAGATTGAAAAGGGGCAAGAAACGGTCGATGATGTCGATTATGAGGCTGTTAGGAAGGCCGTTTTGGCTGGACCGGGTCTAGATTTGACGAAGAAATTACAAAAGGAGCATTCAACTGCTGCTTTGGAGGTTTTAAATCAATTGCCGGCGTCTGATGCAAGGACGGCTTTGGCTAATATTATTGCAGCAATGCAGGATTTGTAAGGGTATTTAGTATTCTAAGAAAAAACAACGAAGTGCTCTCTTTGAAAGCATTTTTAATGAGTGAGCGGCAGGATCTTAATTCATGTAGGTGCGAAAAAAGATAGCGAAATTACAGTGCCTACCCGTGTTAGGAATTTTTTCGCTCTCATGTTATATTTTATAAATATTTTTTATACTTTTGTAGATAAATTAAAAATAAATATTTTTATAACTCTATATTATAACAGGGACCAGTTGTATGTCAAACTAATGATCTGTGATAAAATATTATACATATTTTTAAAATGGTGTAATACTGTATTTTCAGCTTTTGTTTCAAACATATTGCAACTGATTTTTATTTAAGTTGGTTGTACAACAAGAATGATTTTTTTTCCTTTTTGAAAAAATTCTTTTAAGTCAGTGGCGATATTTTTGAACAAAAGATGTTATTCTTGTATACCTATATTATAATTATTGGTGTTGGTTTGTACAATTTTGAATAAATATAACCTTATAATAAATATTTGTAAAAAAACAAAATTATAGTAAAACTGATTTAAGATTTTACAACCACCATAAACCTCATTAGCCTCAATAAACCATTTTCCTTTTGAAAAAAACTCATTATGACGTGCGCGACGGAATGTCATTCGGGCCGCTAGCTGAACAGGCCCTTTAGTAAAAAGGCTACGCTGTTAATTGACCGGCTAATTAAGCTAGTTGGCTGCGATATAGGTATGCATCTTCTAAGGTCAGTGGATAAAAACGTCTCTGTTCCTTCAAACTAAAAGCGTATGATAGGTGCATTACAGCTTGTTTGCACATGTCATAAAGGATTTTGAAAAAGGGAACATTAGAACGGTCTATTTTACAAGTTTTAATAGACACGGTCCACGAGATCTTGCACTAAATCACTTTTTGAACACTAGTGGCCTGTGCCACATATTCGGCTTTAAAGCGACAAATAACAAAATTTTTATTTTTAGCAAAGTAAAAGATCTACCTTTATAAGGACCTTCTAGACTCAAGGACTGTCAGTGCAATGCATCTATTACATCGACCTTAAATAAGTCCATGTTGCCCATGTTGGACGAGAATCCAAAAGAAGTCGATTAAAAAAAGAGTCAAAGAAAATTCTAAAGGAAATAAGAAAGAATTTGGGAACAGTTTGGAAAAAGGAGAAGCAAATTAGAAATATTGTAAAAAGTTGAAATACAACAGAAGATTCTATAAAAGCTTGTGAAACGGAAGTTGATAGGAAAAGAAGAGTTAAGAAGAAAAATTTTGCAAAACAACGGTTAGAAGAGAAAGACGAACAAAAGGAGTTTCTACAGCAGCGTAAAAAACAACGATGGTGTTAGAAAGGTAGTGAGCAAAGAAAAATTTTAAAATAACAAAAGACAATTTTAAAGAAGGTTAAAATAAAAACAGAACTATTGACAAGAGTAAAGGAGCAAAAAAATTAGGTGCAAAAGAAAGCGATGAACTGAAGAAAACTCTGAAAGAACAAAGAAAGATTATGACAGGAAAAGGAAGACCGGCAAAACTATAACTAAAAAAAAAGAGAAGAATAAAAGAAGCTTCCGAAAAATTCGAACAAACGACGATTAGAAGAACTAAAAAATATCCTAAAAAAATTCCATAGGTACGTTATGATTGCCATATAATCTTATAAGAAAATGAATTTTGGTCAAAATTTGAAATTTTACCGCCAAAAAGTGTTGCCAAGTCTATTATCTAAAATGTTCCCAACTTTTCCTAAACTTGAAGGAAAAAATCAAAAATGGCGCCCTGTTTGAACTTTACTTTGTTTTTAGGTTTATAAACAATAATAACAAACACATTTAAGGAAAATGTCATGCAACGGTTTTACACAAAGAGTAAATTACGTACTCATTTTGGTCCAATAGTTAAATAATGTCTACCAATCAATTAGCACAAAATCCTAACACAGCTAATGTCACCTCTTCTTCACAACAATTATCACCGTTATTTTAAGTTCTTGAGTTTAAAAATGGAAATAATTATCGACCTTCGTTCGTTACATAACTAATTGTTGATTTAGAACGACATGAGTGCTCAGGGTCATGTGGAAGTTTTAAACCAACTTATAGGTTAGAAATGAACAATTTAAATAAAGCTTTAATATTTTACTTAAAAAAGACTAGTGTAAGGACAATTTCAACTACAAATGTGTCACTTATTTACCCAAGAATTGAAGAGAAATCAAAGTGGAATCAAGTGGTGAAAGAGGCAGAAAGAGTGGTTGGTTATCCAACATCATTTTTGAGTTTGAGATGGATTTTGAACGACGAAATTGCAAATGTTGCTTCTCATATAAGGAAATTAATTGGAACAAATCACCCTATTTTAAAGACAGCAAAGTGAGTAAAATTATTAACTTTGGACCACATTTAATATTTATTTGTAGAAATTTGATATTAAGAAATGAACAACCAACGTGGGGCCTTGTAGTGCTTCTCGTATCAAAGTTAGCCGGTTTGAATTCAAAATTTTCTGAACTTGAGTGTGATAGAACAGCTGGTGAGACACCTTTTTATAATAAATGGCTATTAATTGATAGTTTTTTCTAGATATCTTACATAGCCAAAGAATTATAGCTGAAGTAACAGAGATGATAAAAACTAGTCATTTAATTCACAAAGGCCTTGTTAGTCTTGATGCCGAGGATGATAATTTCTCTGATTTAAACTATGGCAATAAATTGGCGTTACTCTCAGGAGATTATTTATTAAGTAGCAGTTTTAATGAGGTAGCAAAACTAAAAAATTTCCACGTCCAGGAAACAATTTCTTCCACTTTACGTGATTTAGCAGAATCTGAATTTATTGGATTAAGAACTAAACAGAACGAACCAATTCCATCTAAACCAGTACAAAAACAAAAAGATATTGCTATACCACTGGAATTTGGAGTGAAACCTTTTGAAATTAAAGACGTTTTAGGCAATATGAAAGCAGAATGGACACTTAGAAATGTATTAGGAGGGGGCACACTCCTAGGAAAGTGTTGTCAGTGTACTCTAATCTTAGCAAATCATGAATCTCGTATCCAAGAACTTGGATATACATTTGGGAGAAATTTAGCTTTAGCTTGGCAAGCCCGTTTAGAAAAAGAGCTGATTAAGGACGAAAAATTTAGTTTGATTTCTGCACCTGTCATGCTTCACCTAGAACACGATCCAAGTTTTTACAAAGAAATTGAAAAAGGGTTATCAGATGAAATTAATTATGATCTTGTGAGAGAAATTGTAATGAGTGGTCCAGCTTTAGAAAAAACATCTCAGTTACAAAAAGATTTCTCAGCGGAAGCTTTACATGTCCTGGAAGAATTTCCTGATAGTGAGTCAAAAGTAGCTCTAGTAAATATAGTAAAGTTGTTGTAAATATGAATAAATCAGATTTTATTTAATTACAAAGTAACTTCACCACAATCTTCAACAATTCCTTCCATTTCTTCCTCACTGACTTGCATCTCTTCAGCTTCTTTCTGTTTCCTTTCTTTAAGACCAGCAGCAGGTGATTTAATAAGGGACAAGTCTCTTTGAACTTCTTTGACATCTCTTTCTTGTTCAATCTCTCTGCCTTTCCTCAACCTTTGCATTATATAAGTTGCTTGTCTCTTCTGTTTAATTTGTTCAACCTTTTTCATTGCTTCGATTGCTTTAGTCCATGTTTGTCTGTCGTATTTCAATGGGGTATGTCTTCTCTTTTCGAACTCAAATGACGGGTCAATGGCCAGTTCTTTACCCACTGTTTTTCTGTATGCTTTCGTCCACTTGACTTTACGTGGATTCTTCTTCTTTTTGAAAGCTGCGTGGCATTTTGATCGGCAAAATTTGAAAATCTACAAAAATAACCTCAAAATTGAAAGTTTGGGACAAGTTTTTAACTTTACCTTGCAGTCATTTCGGACGAATTGAATGCCGTGCCCGGGGTATATCCGAGAGGAACAGAAATAACACGTTTCAATACGCATTTTCGGGTATTTGGACCATTAAAATGATTTATTTTGCTATTACTTTTTCACGTGCATCAACTTTTTGTTGACAACGTACGAAAGGAAAATGACAGATGACAGCAATGGCCGTCAAATGTCAAACTTTTGGAAGTGAAACAAGTTCGGTTACGGTTCAAATCCCGGTCCGGCAACAAATTTTTTTTCACATTTTAATAAATTTTTAGTTTGTTTTCTTTGGAGGTCTTCCAATGAAAATAAACTAAAAGTGGTGAAAAGTCAAATTTAGTTGTCCTAGATCGGTAAATACTTTTTTCGCCTGTAGGTATTTATCATTTATACAAAAATTATCAGGGTTTAGTAAAAAGTAAGCATTATCCCTATTATCAACCCTTTAGCTTCATTTGCTACCATCAGGCACCAAAAAGAGGATTATCAAATTTTTTTTTTGTCATCGCACCCATTATTATGACATTAACAGACTTCGTAGTTTGTGCGTTACATTATTATTGTTAACGATATTTGAAACTGATTTTTTCATTTTAGTATTAAGTAATTAAAACGTTTTAATTTTAACTCTAAAATCTCTGAATGAGCAGTAAAATTCTGAATCGCTCTACCCTTTTGCACTGTAGCTGAATTGCTGAAGCTGAATGCTGAAATAAACCTACTACAGTATTGTCGCCCTAATTTGAACTAAGGTCACGAGAGAGAAACCAGAGTAACCGCTGGAAATTTGAAACACATTTGTGATTGGTTAGTTTTCAAAATCAACCAGCCACAAATGGATATTTCAAATTTCCAACGCTTGTTCTTTGGTAAAAAACAAAGAATAGGTCTTCGGATTAGCAAAATAATTTATTAATCGATTAATCGCAATTCCATTATACTTTTGAATTAATCGATTATTAATTAATCAGTTACGCAATAATTGATTATTCAATACTTGAAGGTAGTAGGATCTAAATTTTATAATTCTAAATATGTACTTAAATCAATTAGTCAAGACTATTTAATAAAAGTAATAAATAATCGCTTATTTCGAATAATCGATTAATCAAAAATTGAAATAATCGATTATTTAAAAATGAAAATCGCCCAGCCCTACTTCGGATTATCAAGAGTGAAATTTTAGCTTGTTTTTATGAATAAAAGAAAAATAAATACAGATTAATTACGGCTTTAAAGACAGGGATATATACATTATAGACATGAGAGAGTTACAGAACTTATAAATAGGTTTGCCAATTCTGTGAGTGATCGTAATCTCTCATAAATAGTATAAAGTATATGAAACGTTTTATTAAATTCAAAACAAAAAATGTCAACAAAATAAGTGAAATAAAACAAAAAATTAATTCGTTTCATTCATTTTAAATATTTTTCTCCTTATTTAATGTTAGGAGTTGTTATTTATATGACATGTAAACGCTTTCAGATTATTTGTTACTTACTAAGAAATGTTTTTTTTTGCATATGCTTTCTTCTGACCTATGTCATTTAATTTTTATTTTAATATACCGGTAACAAAGTGGAAATTTTTTTTAGAAAAACGCCAAGTCAGGTCGATTTAATTTTTTTATTGCGCACGTTTTTAAGTCATAATTTTGATTTGTAATTCTTTCTCTTAAATCCTCTAAATTTCTTGATTTTGTTGCAAATTCTTTTGATTTTAAGTAGCCCCCTCAGAAGAGCGGACAAAACATCATCTAAATAATCTCTGACACCACGAACGCAGTGTGGAGGTGTACAGAGTCTTGTTGAAACCATACAAGCTGGTACGCCTGGATCCTCTTTATTGGGAAAAAGTTCCGCTAATGCTGGTACTAAACGTGTCGCAAAAGATATCCAAATGAACTTATTCAGTCAATGAGACGTCAAAAAATATGGTTCTAAAACACAGACTTAGATGTAAAGATCTTTATATCTAAGTCCGTGTTCTAAAATGTGATCTGACAAAACCCCACCCAACATTCAATTTTCGTGGATGTTGAGTATGGATTTTCTATCGACCCATATGGGCATTCTCTTTTTTTAGAAAATTAAATTTCAAATGCTCATAATTTTTTCTATAATTAAAATTTCGGAAAAAACCAAACAATAATTAGACATTAATTTGTCTCATAATGTTGAAAAAAAAAAATCGCCACCGTTCTAACATAAACCGTTTCGGAAATAACCAGGGGGGGCACACCATTTTTAAAATCTAATTTCGCAAATTTCGATCAATTTTTTTTTTAGCAGTAGCCCTTAGTTTGGTCTTAATAGTAATCCTCCATAGCAGAATTTGGATCCCATGCTCCATTTTCAAAATACAGAATTTCAAAAAATCACCAGCCGCCACTGACCGGTGGTATCTCAACTTGAAATAAAACTATAAGGTGAAAGTTAATTACATAAAAATATGGAAGCCGCAGGCGACATTAGTTCCCATATTTGAATCGATCTATGTTGTATAGAAAAGATCGATTTTACAAAGAAAAAAAAAATTTTTTTTGATTATGTAAAACTTTTTCTTGGGCAAGTTAGACAAAAGTAAGATCGCTCAAAAATGTTTGAGCCGAAAATAGTTCCTTGTTAAATGAATTATTCGTTAAAAAAACAACACTTTAAAAGAACCCGAAGTTAAGAATAGTAGTTATAGTATTGCCTAAAATTTATCGTTTGTAAAATATTAAAAAATTACTATCAATAATTTAGATGCCGACGATACCTTTTTTTATTTTATTTTTATTTTAAAGAATGATTTAATCACTCAAAGGCGACAGTTAATCCCAAAAATATTTAAAAAATAATATTGGTTGACATAATGTCTAAACTGAAAACTTGATATAAAGAAAATTGAATAAATAATAGTGTCAAAACTGTAATTATATCCCTGATATATATTTTGATAAGTATTTAGCTAGGATCGGTAGTGACGTCAGAACTCTCTCGCTACCGTGGAGAAGATATTGACTCATCCTTAGCTAATGCCTATTTTCTGCCCTTGTGATATAAAATACTATTTTACCTTTCCTTCTGATATGTAGATAATGAAATGATGACTCTAGAAAGAAATAATTACAATGACACATAATTTGCAAAATAAGGTTTTTTCTCATCTTTCTGATGATTTTAAAAATCAATTCATGTACATATGACCTAAAATAAAGTGTGTTCACAAAATTTACTACATTCTTTACATAACACAGAAATTCAGAAATAGCCAAAAGTTTAGAACGAAACATTTTCTGCTAATAAACAAATTTATAGATTTAGATAAGATTTTTTTCATTTATTTCAGAGTCAAAATTCAAATAAAAATCCCATCCCGAGTATAAAAACAGAAAGAAAAAACAAAAGTATATCCAAAATCTACCTAATATTTTTTTTTGCTCGCTTGTTAGATATTGAAAAGTACAGAAAACACAGAAGTTCAACTGTTAAGGAATTTAAGTGACGATTTACGTTAACACATTCTTTAATTTATTGGTAAATTAAATTCTTTTAACAAACAAAACCTAATGTACATGTAAAATATTCAAAATACAAACAAAAGAATTCTAGTGACTTATGGCAGTGCAAAAATCCAAGTTTTATAAAAACTAATAAAAATTCTGGTTAGTACCGTTAAAAAATTAATACGAATTCTTAGGAGAGATTTAATTCACATATCTATTTACAAGCTTTCTTTAAATAAGTGAAATTCATCCAACTACAAATTTATTTACAAATTTGTTAATGTTCTAAAACTTTGGATAACTCTGTGTTGAGACTATATCTGTATAAATGTTTTGTATATATTTAAAATACAATTAATTTCCTTAATGCCTTTATACACTCTCACTCTCCATTTAATAATATTCACTAAAGTCTTATCAACTAAACGTACTCGTCCTTTTTTTACCATGTTCCTTAACACTATCCACTTCACATTTTTTCCCCTTAGCTTGAGCTAACATTGTCACTAACTTCTTAGGTGAATCCCCTACAATCCACCCATGTTGAACAGGCCTGTCCTCATCATCATCAATCTCATCGCGAATCGGACGAATCTCAATCAAATCACGTGACTCATCTTCACTCGAACTTGACCAATGGTACAGTGGATTCACAGCTGCCCGTTTCCGTCTATTGCACGTAGATGGTACCATTTTAGTTTTTTCCGGAGCTTTACTCAAAACCACTGGCTTTGGTTTCTCAAAAATTGCAACCTCTTTCAATTCTGGCTCTTGTGGCACTTTTCTCACACTTTCAGTACAGTTATTCTGATTCTGAACAGAGTTTATGATCTGTTGTTCACGAAGTGTTTCAAAAGATGACTCATCTGAACTCCAGTACTCAATCAGCACGTTTTGTTTACCGCTTGTGCACTTTCTTTGACTTTTCCTGCTTGCCACTCCAATGCACTCTTTTAGCTCTTGTTCTAAATTAATACAGCTTTCTTCCGAACTGTTACATTTCTTTTTTGGGCGTTTTTTAGAAGATTTTTGTAGTTTAAATTCGTCGTCACTTGAATCGGAATCATCGTGATTTCTTTTCTTATTTTTTGTTTTAATTCTTCTTCTAATTACGCCATTTTTGTGTTGGACTTTATCACTTGTGGAAGAACTAGTTTTCTTGAAGGTTTGTTTTGGGTATTTACTATTTAGTAAGTTATCAAACGCTAAATTTCTTTCTTCTTCTGTCATTTTTGTTGGATTTATAGGGTCGGGACAACTCAAGACAAAATCTTCAACCAATTTTGAGTTGTCCATAATGGGAATATTCCGTATATCTTCATCTATATCTTTAGATTTGACAGCATTTTTGAAGATACGTCCCATAATCATACACTTTTTCTTCGTAATATTTTGTTGCGTTTTGGATGTTGTTGGAAGTTGTTCAGATACAGATGAAGTACTTGAAGAAAAAGCATCAAAACTAACTGCATCAATAAAATCTTGACTGTCGTCATCACTTGCTTGTTTATCAGTCTTCTTACTCTTCTCATAATTCGTTCTAAAGCTGCGAAAATCAGGCTTCGTGAAAACATCTGAATTATCTTGGGTTTCTTCAAAATCATAAACGTCATGAATCTTTTGCATGTTATTTTGTTTCTTTAAATTGAATGATGACTTTGAGGGTTGTTTTGGCTTTGTTTTGTGAGATTTTACAAAACTCGAATTACTTTTATTAGAATTTGTTGATTTTTTTATTTCTCTGGATACACTTGTGAAGTCATCACTACTTGAAGTAATTGTCGTCCCAGATTGACCAGAAATTAAAATTTTGTCTATATTTAATTCTTCAGTAGGAATGGAAACTTTCAACCCTTCAAAAACTTTGAGTGCTCCTTTTGTTAGCATTTTCTTTCCATCTACAGCTGAAGAATCTTTAACTTCTTTTTTCTTCTCATCAGATTCAATTAAAGTTTCTAAATCTCTGAAAAAAATAAAATAAGACTTTTAACTTGGAAAAAAATTAGTTCTGCAATACACGAAACTTACGTAACAAGTTACATAATTAAAACAAAAATTACGTATGTAGGGTCACACACATACATATATCGAGTGTCCCAAATTTCACTTTTGCCCCTTGTTACACTAATTATTTCAATCAAAAACAACGGAACTTACAGAGTCTACTAAGAGAAGATTCTACTTCAATCGTATCTTTTTAGGTGAAATACCGTAAATGGGTTCCTGCTGGACTTCTTTGGCGTGTCGTATAAATCGAAAAATACACCCAATCACATCAAACACTTTTGTTGCACACGACGCATGTTTCGGTAACGATGTTATTATTCTCAAGTGAAATTTTAGAGTCTCTAAGCTGAATATTTTACAAAGTCTTATATACTAGTCGATTAAATAATAGCTTAAAAATAAAATATAATTTATGATTTATTGACAGCTGACTGTTTTTTCCTTACACTACTTGTATACTAGTCGATTACACAACAGCTTAAAAATAAAAACTGTTATGAAGCTAAAAGTTAACGTATAAAAAACACAATTTAAGTTGGTCACATCCTAATTCACAAAAAATCAGAATATATAAATAAAACACTAGATATACAAGTAGATATCCACATAGAAAACGACTACTGCTTATTATAGCAAGAAATCATTTAGTTGAGATTATTTAGGCGTCTTTAGGAGACAACCTGCATAAAATATGAATTTCTTCACAATTTTGAGGGTAGAAGTAAGACTTGGGACATCCGCTATGATTACTATATATTTATAGAGCATTCCATGCCAAAATGACCCACAAAATACCTTGACATCTGCAATATTTTTGAAATTTTCTATTCTTAATACCCATTGAAAGAAGCTTTCATGCAAAATTTCAAACTTCAACCTCAAACCATTCATGAAATATAAATTTTTAAAAAAATTGCGTTTTTTTTTTAAGCTTGTAGCTTGTTGAAAAATTGAATTTGTAACAATTTATAATTCATAAATGCTTTGAAGTTAAAGTCTGTAAATTTGCATAAAATCCTCTTTCAATAGGTACTAAGAAAATAGAAAATTTTAAAAATATCACAGATGTCAAGGTACTTTGTAGGTCAATTTAGCATGGAATGCCCATACATTTGTCCAATTTTGCTTTAAACATTACCTCTTCTTTGTAAGTGCAGAAAAAACATCAGAAACTTCATCATCAGACGAAACCACCTGCTGCGCCCTCAGCGCATCCTTTTCATCCCGAAATATCACCTGTTTATCCCTGTTATTATTCAGCATCTCGCCAAAAGACAGTTTCTTGTCTTCTTGTTTACAATTTTTCTTCTTGGACTGAGCACTCGAACTGTTCCTGTCCCAATGAGACGAAATCGTAACTGAATTGGAATCTTCTTGGGAAAAACCATCACCCAAAGGAGTCCGTATCCTTGAATTATCCGAATAACACTCAACAAAATCCTGTTCTTTCTGTGAGATGCAATTGTTTTCAACCCAATCAGGATCACCATACTGTTTTAATCCAAGTTTGTTTAAATCCTTGTGTACAGTATTTGACTTTTTGGAGTAACTCGATACTTCTGAACCACTTTTTAACAAGCTGCAACATTCCAGAAACAATTCCTCGTCCCTGTTTAGAACTTTTCGTGCTTTTTGTTCATCGTAATTTCGAAGATTGCTATCTTCGGAAATTTCTTCGTAATGGGTTGGTTTTAGGAAACTTTCAGGTTTAATGGTTTCTGGTTTAGATTCTGAACAAATCTGATTCTTTGGAAAATTACTGGAAGATTCGTTTTCATTAGAGGACACGGAAAGCTCATCGATGTAACTTAAACTAGAACGATTTTCGATTATATTCTCCAGAAGAGTAATTTGTTTTTCAAGAATAGTTCCTGCAGCTTCATTGTTGATTTCAGGTTCAAAGTAATCAATGTTTTTAACGAAAGAATCACTTGGTAATAAACAATTTTCAGATTCAAAACTCTTCCGTTCTGCTAAACTCTTGTATCTTCGGATTTCCGGTTGAATTTCACTCTCATTTGACATCATAATTTCGGAAAAACTATTCGAACTTTCGTCTTTCTTCGATATTGGTTTGTTCAAAACATCATTTATTATATCGGCTAGTTTCAAATTCGAGTTATTAATAAACGGCGATGAGTATAATTTACTTTCTTCAGTTTCAGGGTTTTCCATATCAAAAAGATTTTTATCGGAATTACTAGCTTCTTTATCTACATCTAACTGACTCGCTTTTAAAGCTGCCTCTTTAGCTTCAAGTTCGGATAATTTTGAAATGTGAGTCAACGTGCGTTTATGCTTATTTAAACTTTCTATTCGAGAGAAGAATTTATTACAAATTTGACAATATATATTTTTACTTTTATCATTTTCGCCTTTTGACACCTCATTTGAATTTAAATCATTGTCTGTTGATTCCAAAGTGGAACAATTTTCTACGTCACTAGCACTCGGAGGCGAAATTCTTTGTTCTCCATCTTGTTTGTTTTTATGTTTATTCTTTTTAGACCTTTTCCTTGAAACCTTCTTTTTATTTCCTGGCTCACAAGATGGCACTTTCAGGCTAATGTCAGTGGAATCTTGAAGACTGTTACAAACAGGACTTGGAGCAGTTGGCTCCGATAGATTTTCTTCAATCACAGCAATAGATTTTTCTAAGATATCCTCGAAAACATCAAAGTTATCGTCGTTAAAGTCGTTAGAAATTTCATCAAAGCTGTTAAAAATTGAGTCAGTTGGTTTAGATAAGACATTATTCTCATTTGATGTAGCTTTCAGCAAATCAAATAATTCGTCTCCATTCAATTTTTTCTCGTTTTGACCATTTTTCGGAATTTTCTTTGACACCAATTTACGGTTTTTACGCTTTAGACCAAAAATATCTTTGGTGGTTTCTCTTAATATCTTGGATATAGTTTTGTTATTTTCTAAATCGTCCAGAAGTGGATCAACTAGATCTACTTCATTATAGGAAGCTATTTTTTTCGAACGTCTACTTCTTCTTAATTCTCTAGCAGCTTCCGTTTCAGTTTTCTCATTATCTTCATTTTTATTTTCAGTCTCTAGTTCTGTGGCACAATTACTTTTAATTTCTTCTGAAGTCTCATCCAAAATACTCGGTAATACTTTAGTTTCACTTTCAGTTTGTTTCTCTTGCGTGAAAAATTCAGTTTCCGAGAGCTCCAACAAAGCTTCATCAAGGATAGATTCCAGAGCTCGAGCTTTAGCACTTCTCACACGTTTCTTACTACTTGCACAGTCTTTTCTTTTCGAAAAAACTTCACCTTCACTTTTATCACACAGAAATTTATTTGATTTTCTTCTTTTACTTTTTACTACATTATCTTCAACTAGTGACATCGAGTTTTCTTTACTTTCATCTTCCACCTCCAGATTTTCTTCAGTATTTATTTTATCATCATCGTCTATGTTTTCTCTATTTTCTTTCACAACCTCGTCAATATTATTGTTAATTAAAAAATTTAATTTTCCAATTTTAGACACCAAATTACTTTCTGAGGCTTCTTCTAAAGCAAGTAACGAATCAACTTCTTTATCTTCATCTGTGGGTTCTAAAGATAACACACTGTTTTCAAAATTTCGAATTTTGTTTTCAATACTATCCAATAATGAGACATTTTGTTCACATAAATTGCTATTAATCTCGGTTAACACAGTTGTATCCTTCTCTTGCATTTCAGTTTCTTCCATGGTAAGATCTTTCACGTCCTGAACCCCTAAATCTTTATTTTCTTCATTTTCTTCCAACTGCTCCAAGGTTTTATTAGCACTTTCTACTGCTTCACATATAGTTTCATTGATTTCTTCACTCATCACCCTTGTAGTTTCCAAATTTTGAATATCTTCAAAAATACTCGACTCAGCAGAGCAATCTTCTTTTAGAAGTGTTGATAGAGGAATTTCATCTTCAGAATCACTGTTAGGAGCAATTTTCTGTGACTGACTGCTTGTATCAAGAATTGATTCAACTATTTCTTTTTCTTCTTCTTCTTCTTCTCTGCTGCTTTGTACTAAATTTTCAGGTTTCTCTTCCACAATTTCACATTTACTCCCATTCAAGAAATCTTGTTCAATGTTTTCATTTTTCATATTTACATCTGGTAAAGTTTTAACTTCCTTATCTACACGTAAATCAAGGCACTCTTTCTCTTTTTGTGAATGTAAATCAAAATGTTCATTAAACATTGGAACTTTCAGGATAAATTCAGATTTTTCCTTTTGAATGGAAGTGTCGTTAAATATATCTTTTGTACCTCCATCAAAATTTTGAACAAGTTTGCTTGTTAACATCGCAATGCAGTCATTTAAACCTCTTGCAGGTTTCCTGAGTTTTCTTTTTGGTTTTTCTGGAACTATTGGTGTGATCACTGGTGGAACAGAATTTTCGTTTGACTTCTCTGAAACTTCATTTTCAGAATTTAAATTACTCGGTTCCAAGTCTTCTTCTTTTGTAAGAACTGGAGGTGGCAAATCTTCACTTGGTTCAACTGTTAATTCTGGCTCTGGTTCTTCCATCGGTGGATCTGGAACCTTCTTTGGAACAACTTTTTCAAAAAAATGATTCATTTCAGGTTGCGTACAATTCTCAGATGGTGTAACAACGTCATTAGCTTTTTTTCGCAATCTTCGCGTTCGCACTTTTTTTTTCTCAGCAACTACAGGTTCGGTATTTCTTAATTTTCTTTTGCGCAGGTTTACAATTTTAGGTGGTTCGTTACTCTTTAAACTATTTTCTTCTGGTTCTTCTGTAGATTTAGGTTTTATTGCACTTGCTGCGTTTTCACCATTCTTCGTACTTGCTGCGTTTTCACCGTTCTTTTTCTTCTTCTTCACAGGAAAAAACCGTTTGATATTCATTGTATTTTCTACAGCTCCGTTGTTTTCTAAACGTTTTTCAATTCTTGGGGATGATCGTTTAGACTTCACCTCTTCTTCTACTGTCTTTTTCTCCTCAGGAACATTCCCTGAATTAGATCGTGTAAGTTTTTTAGGTTGCTGTTCTTCAGTCTGATCACTAGTCTTATTAAAATGATTAGACTTCTTTCTTTTTTCATTATTCATTTTCCGATTATACTTCCGTCTTACTATTAATGCCGGATTTGTATCCAAAATCCTGCTTGTTAAAACTTTATTTAAAGATCTTAAAGAACGTCTATGGTTATTTGGTTGGTTTTTATTTTTTTCATATTCTGGTTTTGCAGCTTTTTGTTCTTTTGTGTTTCCATGAATTAGTTTTCCACATTTAAATTTCGTTTGTTTTGTTGTTTTTACTTTTCTAGTTCTGGGCATATTAAAACCATCCTTAAGAGACATAACTTTTCGTGTTGCTCTTTTCGGTGGTAGATTTGCCAACATACGTTTAATTGTGTCAGCTGTAACAAAATTTTCCAATACAAAATTTTAATTAAATGCAATTGCAGTTTACCATCACTTGGTTTCTGCCGGGGTATGTCAAAAGATTTCTTGTACACTTTTTTCTCTGAAGGCTCCGTTTTTTGAGTATATATCCGCTTAATTAAACCTGGAATGACAACGAATTCTTTAATTAACAGTCATTCTATAGACTTATTTTCATCAAATAAGTACACACAACATACAGGCTGTTATTGAAATACTCTATGTAGTTTGAGAAGCGTTGGAATATTTTTAAATTTTGCGTCTTATTTCATGACAACTAACGTAATAATACCAATAATAATAAGTATTATATAATAGTTGTGATATTGCTACCCGTAAACATTTATGCTCGATTGCATAAACGTTAATCAAAATTGAAGAGCCATTAAACTTTTATTAAATCACGCTGCTCTAATTTGCTAAAAATGCGTTAATAAGAATATCCCTAAAAATATTATTAAATCTTATTAGGGATTTTTTGCTGGATTAAAATTCGCATGACGCCATGACTTATAGCGCCAAATTTGAAAATAAACCAGCACTTCTTAAATAAAACCACAATATTAAAATCATCAACATTTGTATAAGACAATTTTGGACATTTATAATTATTACTAGGTAAAATTTGACCATAAAACTTAATAATCCGAAGCATAATACCTACCTCTCCTTTTCCTTCTAGATTTAGCACCAAACGGTCTATATTTGCACTTCTTCCTAGCCAACATCCAAGTCCAATCCCCCCCACATTCAAGAATATGTCTATGCAATTCTCCCAAATTATTACACTGTTTCCCGCACTTTGTACACAATCTCGCATCACTTCTCTTCCACACTTTACACTGAGCTACATTTTCTAAAACTCCCACTTTTCCTAAGACAGGTATACTTAAATGTCTATAGAGTTCACTTTGATTTCCTACAAATTCATAATGTTGCACCCAAATATACTGATGAGATGCACTTTTATGTTCTAGAAATTGTTTAATATTTTGCAACTTGAGTCCACATGCTGCACACACATAAATCCTTGACCGTGCCCATTCGCCAGTTAATTCAACTTTCTCGTTTTTTCCTCGAACTGTGTTGCTTGGAAGTTCGAAATTTTCAGTCTCTTGTGATGAACAAATTAAAGCAATTTTATCCGATTTATCAATCTCATTTTCAGAAATCGAAGCTGTTTTTGGTCGTAAATTCAGATAACTTGGAATTTCGGGAATATCATGTTGGTGTACTTCTGGACGTTTCACAGAAGGGCAAGATTCTTTAGCTAATTCGAAAACCTTATTTAAAATATCATTTAGAATTTCGCCAATTTCAGCGAAATTATCATCTTCAGACGAATTACTGTCTCCATTTAATTTATCCAAAGCTGCTTTCTTACTTGCTTCTTCTTTTAGGTCCTCGAAAGGACCTCTCCGGTCTAAAATCCGGTTAAGTTCTTCTCTTCTCTTGATACTCTTATATTCCTCCCCAGAAAAATAATCAAGAATCTCTTTTGGTGACTTCTTATCATTTAAAATCTTCTGCTGTCGGTTTTTGATAATATACTGCGTCCACATGTCAAGTTTGCTTAAATCGCGATTTTCTTTATGTTCCAAAATACTTGCTTGGTATTTTCGTCTAGTGAAATATTTGTAATGAACTTCGTCCTTTTTTACTTGTGTTTTCTTTTTTGAAGGTTTGGAACCGTATTCTATTTGTGATTCAGGATCATCGCCAAATTGATTCGATAATAACATGGTGGTTGGCGCTATCGCATTTAACGATAGTTCGCAACCATAATTTTCAGGATTTACATTATGCACTTCCTGAGGAATGTTTGAAATCTTTTCAAAATTCGAAATCCTGTTTTCAGATTCTTCATTTTTGAATAGCTTCCCATCAATGTGATGCAAGAGGTTTTCCTGAATGTTGCATTTAATGCGATTGAAGAACGCTTTATCAAACACGTCATCAAATGTGAGAGAACTTATTTTTAAATTATCTATAGAATGATCAGTTATTTTCTTCACTTGAAAGAAGTGATCAAATTCGGGATAAGGATTCACGTGGTTTTGTTGTACTTTAGTTGATTTCTCACTTAACTTGGTGTATGGTTGCTCTTGTTTGCCGTTCTTCTTATCGATCAAATCTTTCCGTTTCTTCTTGGTTTCACCTAATTTTGCTTGCAATCTTTTACTTCTCTTTATTATTATTCGCGAGCTTTTCACTGTTAGTTTTTTACTTCGTAAGTTTTTCGTGTTTGTTTCTTCATTTGATACAAGCACTTTATTTTCATTTCTTGTTCTTCGTCTCCTTCGAGTAATCTTCAAAGGAACTTCTTGAACTTTTGCTGGAGACGGATCTTCTTTTAATGAAGACCTGGAGTTTAAATCAGGTGTTTCCTGATTTGTGATTACGAAATTGTGATGCAAGACTTTGTGCTCAAGAAGATGAGAAGAATTGAGAAATCTTTCTTCACAAGATAGACAACCAAAATACTTATTAGAGTGATTTTCAATTAAGTGTTTAAAGAGATCTTTTAACGTGTGTTCAGTTGATTCAAATTTATCACAATAGTTACACGGTGTGCTTGTTAAAAAATTCTGTTGCTTTCGTAAACTCATACGTCGTAACTGTTTAGAAGAATGGCACCTTTCGACATGTTTTTGTCGTAGATTAATATTTACAAATGTCCTCTCACAAAAAAGACACAAGATTTTTCTTGTTGGTTTTGTTTTGTTTTCCTCAATTTTCGAAGTGGTATACTTCGGTAGTATTTGTTGTACTTTTTCCAGAGGTACACTACAAAATAAACTTTTCCTTTCTTGATTCGCTTCCATGTTGTTTAACCTTTCTGGTGTGACAAATAGAGAATTATTAACGGTTTTTTGTGTCTCCAAGTATGTCTCCGGAAGGGGTTCAGCGGTGAAACCCTTACAAAATTGTCCGTCATAATTTTCAGAAAATTCATTTTTTGACTGCGTTGCACTACTCGCTGTGAGAGGACTTGTCGATTGTGATTTGGAATGCAAGTCATGTACCTGCATACAACTTGCTTTCGTGTTTCCATTTCTTTCAGACCCAAAAGAACTGCTATTTACCATACTGATGTCCATATACAGATTCTTCCTTATCTGAAAAAAAATAAAATAATAATAATAATAATAATTCTTGCAAGAAGACGCAAAACAATTATTTTTCGAAAACAAAAATAATACAGGAATAGCGCAAATTTGCAGAATAAAGGTGTGGTGTAACAAATTGTCTCAGAATTTTGATGACCTTAAAACAAAGCAATATAACGAGTGAGCAAAAATTGGTGAAATCAAATCAAGCCAAGACATAAATGGATTAACAATACATTTACAGAATGGGTAACAAAGTAACACACTTTAGGGTAGCCTTTATGACCAAGTTGTGAAAGTTTGTGAGGCGAGGTCGAAGAGCGAGTCAAATACTAGGTTGTAAAGGCCCTAACTGACGTGTACTTTTGTAATATCTCTATAATTCATTAATTTTACGTTGGTGCAATTTATTTCTGTTACTGACAAAGAACTAAGAGGACTGGAGATTGCCAATGCTACCTTTGCATTGTTTCTAAAAAAAGTCAAAAAATAAAGATTTTAGATTTGTCTTCCTATAGTGATTTAGTTTTTACGGCCTGCCTGTCGTCTTTCGTTACAGCCAGCCTGTTGTTCGTTTCCAGTTTTTTTACTTAGAGACAAACCATCCTTAAAATAATCCTTATATAACTTAAATTTTACAGCAAAAAGACTGTTACATAGTAACAAACAGTCCTTGTTGCCTATTTTCTCTTCTGCGACAGGAACGGGGTCTACATGCTCATACAAAATTTCTAATTTTAACAGAACAGCCAAAATCTTTGGCTTGTGCAAACTTCATGCATTCTTTTATACACAATTCATCTGTGCAAACCACCAGCTTGTACAACATATAAGTCAATTTGTAAAACTTGCATGAGCATGTAAAACGAGAATTAAGGAAAAAAGTTCCTATTTAAACACATAATTATTTTATTATTATTGTAATATAAGATATAAAACAAACATCTAAAACATACATTTGTTGGCATCAGCCCCTTTTCGGTTTTGCCGATGCAACACTAGAGATGTCGTAAATCGTAATACTGCTAATAACTTAGTAGGAGGTCCTTGTCAGCAAGATTTACAATATAAGTCACTATTTCTCATAGAAAAAGAATCATAATAAATAATTTAAAAAAACTGCATAATTAGTTAGGCAGAAAAAAATAAAAATCACTAATGGCCAAAAACGTTTTTTGGGCGTTAGTAGGAACAGTATAGGTCATTTTTTATATACCGTTGTCTCTATCTCTTTTCAACACATTGTTGTATATGTTGATATGTAATATAGATTATGTGTTGAAAAGAGACAGACAACGGTATATAAATAAAAAATGACATATATTTGAAACCAAAAAACTTGTTGGTTAAGGTCGAGGGAAACCAATAAACGTTGGAAATTTAAAAAACACATTTATGATTGATAAATTTTGAAAACTAACCAATCACAAACGATTATTTCAAATTTTCAACATACTGTTTTCTCTCTGGTAAAAAAACCACTATAGTTTTTGTTTCTTATTTAATCAATAGTTAGCAAATACTTATTTAACAAAGTACAGTTCTGTAAAAACACCACTAAATCACCATATTTTTGACCTATAAATCAATAGTAAAATAAATACTTTTAAGAAGGTAATTTGTCACTTTCTCAACATTTGTAAAATTAATTTGAAATGTAAGTGACTCTAAAACTAAATAATAAACATTTTTATTTACAAATATTTGTTTACTTCAGCTAAACAAATTTTTACATCTTCTTGGCTTATGGTGATCTGACTTAGATTCCATATCTATAAACTAATTGTGTTTTCTCAAAAATATTCAAACAAATAAATCACAAACCAAATATGTATTAAAAAAGTCACTCTTTCCTTAAAAATGTATGAAAAAACATCAAAATCACAAAAACACGTCAAATTTCTGGAAAAACATTTACGAAAAAAAATTTGAATTATACTATTCCAAACCAATTTTGGCATCCCTGACTTTAAAAGTAACTACTATTTTGTTTATTACTAGTGTAATAAAGATTATATTGTTACCAAATGCAAGTAATTTATGGTCCTTACACGCTTTTGATGCCATTTGACAAATTTTTTAAATTAGATGACATAGACGCGCTGAATGGTAACAGCCGTTATAGTACGAAATTATTTATCAATTTGAACCAATAAAATATCAGAAAAGCCAAGTTAATAAATATAGCCCTGACCACTAAAAGAGAAATTAACAAATAGGGTTTTTTATTGGATTTGTCGTTTAATCGTAAAACAAAAGTATACAGATTCTAGATGCACCTAAAAATAAAATATAAATAAATAAATATTATTTCTATTAAATTTAAAACTTTAAAAATTTAAACTAAAAATTATTTACGTCTTCATGTGTTAATTGTTATTTACTTTACAAGGGATATAAGAGGTTTTTACAGAGTGTGGGTACATTCCGAGCGAAAGCGACAGATGTGACATGCAAGATAAAAGACATGCAAGTCAAAAACGAGGTATGAAAAAACCTATAAATTGTCCATCAAAACTTACAGCGTTTTTGAAGTAAAATATTTCTGATTATAAACAAAAAAAATTTAAAAGATTCACAAGCCAAGAAATTAATCCATTTTTGTGTTATGATCTTGACGATTGTTAGAAAGATAAGCTGAAGCCTTTCTTAATTATCTTTTAAAAAAAATCCTAATATTTTCGGCGATTCAGTGTAGAAGCATGACGTGTATTCAAATTTATAAATAAGTGACTTGTATTAGAAGTAGAATAAATGACTTAAACAGTGTTTCAGTTGCTTTATCGTATTGTTTCGGTCTTAAAAAATTGATTTTGTAAATGCGGGGAGTAAATAATTCACTTCCCAAGGGAAGTAAGTACATTGTCGTAGAAACGGTATCAATTTTTGTAAATTGTTCACTCAAATCTGACATTGTATAAGAATTATTTACAAGAAAGGCAGTGAAAAAATATTTGTTATTATAAAGTCATATTCAAATTAATTTACGTAGTATCTGTTAGGCGTTACGAATAACTAAAAAAATTGTTAATTGTAAAATAATCATATTTTTAAAGAACGTATAGGTTATGCGATCGTAATGTGGCCACTCTGGCAACAGTGTAGTTGATGACAATATGGATCTACTCTAATGTTTTAGTTTTATTCCATATAAAGATCTTAAGTTTTTTTTTCAGGGAAGTGTGGTATACTAGGGCAACGATAGTAAATTTTAACTTAAATTATAAATATTGTAACATTGCCATTTGCGGCAGAGGTTGACTGTATACCTTACAGCAATAAAGTGCTTAAGCTGTTTATTGCTGATTTGGTCCCTTCAAAACAGATGTTCAAAAAAGCGGCAAGGTGCAAAGATTGTATAACCCTAACAAGTAATGAAATAAAATAAATATAAATAGTTCATTGTAGGACAATAAACCTCTGTCCCGAAAGCGTATATTGTGAGATTTATGATTTAAGTCAAAATTCACTATTATCGTTGCTCAACTATAACTGCTCATTTTGGTAATTAAAAAAAATACATATTTGGGTATACTAACAATAAAGTTCTACAGACATGCGTAGTTTAGTATGCCAACGTGTTAAGGTATGCGCATTTATTTATTTTTTAATTAATTAGATAATCTATTAAAATTTTAACTTTATAATAATATTTATCTTTATAATGGTTTGAAGTTTGAACGTTTCAAGCGTTGAATCTGAAGATAATTTGCCTTAATGTAGTATACTCGAACGACATCATTTCTCATAGTGTCAGCTATTGAACTAAAATACTCAATGAGCCTTTTAATAAAAGATACTAAATTTTCAAATATTGCTCTCTTCATTTTACAGATTTTTTATTATCATTATAGACGTTGTAAAAATAGAGGTAACAATCATGTTACATTAAATAAAACATTTTTAAAACTTTATTAATAATTTACTTTATTATGCATAAAATTTTTATGTTGTTAATTAAATGCAATTATAAGTACTCGTCATACACAATAAGAATAACCTAGAATTATTTATAATTTTTTTTATTAATAAGAAAAGTTATAGAAAACGTTTTTTCTTTTAAAAATATGCAATCAGAAGAGTGAGTTACTCGCTTGGAATGGTTACTTCAAATGTTTATAATTTTTGAGATAATCTCGTATGATGTAGAAAACATTCTTGTCATAAATCGTGTATTTCAAAAAAAAGTTTTTGGAAAAAAAATTTCTACAGCTTGTTTTTCAAAAACCATTAACATTTGGTAAGTTAATTTGGGTATTTATCATTGTTTTCTGTCGTCCTTCAATCGTCTTGATTAATGTATCGGTAAAACTGAGAATTAAAGTTTTATAAATTTTACTATGCAGTCCACAAATAGTTTGCTGATTGATTCTCGGAACGGATATGGACAATGCTATACAGCTTATCATAAAAAAATGTAAGTAATTATTAAACTAATATAAGTAAGCTGCAAAAATATCTAGTAAGGTCCTAAGAATGTAGATAGGAACTAATAATGTAGATATGAACGGCAATATTATCAGGTAAAATTTCTAAACATTTGATTACATCCTGTTCTGGAAAAATAAAAGTCTCTTTTTCTTAAATATTTCTAAAAAACGAAGACACACAATGCGTGAAATTTCTGGAAAAACATTTACGAAAAAAAGTTTAAGTAAATTCCAATATAAGGCATTTTACATGGTCACAACTTTTACCAAATTTTTGTTAAAAAACTAAAAGATGGATTGGAACCAATGAACAATCAATTTCATAATCTGTCTTTATCATTTGTATACAATTTGATAACAAAATTGCGACCGTATCTGTCAATCAAGTTTACAAATTATAGTTCTTGCCGTAATCCAAGAAATACAGTCTTTAGTAAAATTAATTTAACCTAAAGATGCTTGAGATTAATGCAAACAATTTATAAAATAGTTAAAATTTTTCACAAAGATAAAACTTCTTATACAGGTTGTTCGGAAAATACCGCACTATACATACACCAACTTTGGTACAATTTTCCATCACTCTAAAAATAATTCATAACAGAATTTTTTTTCTGTTACCCTTTTTTAATGAAAAGCGTTTAAAGCTTTATAAAATTGGCAACTATGGATAAGAAAAAATAATTGAATGAAGCTAATTGCATAACAACATAAATAATTAGTAAGCAACAATGGCTCAATACATTTTGTAATCAAATGACAATCAAAAATTAGATCAATTAACATCATATGGACGGCAGTGTCACATTTTACAAAAAAACTCATTTAAATTTATTTTTCATGTGTTTTAACTTTTCTGAACTGCAAAATTACCAAAATTTGTTTTTCAGTAATAATACTTTTGAACAGAAAATTGAGGCAAAATGACAAAATTAGTGTAGTAATAAATAGAAACTAAAATTTTCAAGACAAATAAAAAAATTTATTTAGCTATTATAACAAATGTTCAAAATTGTGTCTTTAACTTCAATACATGCGTTAGCTCTTCGTCTCGTATTTTCATAAATTCGGCCATGTTGCAACAGCAGCATTAATTATTCTTTGCAATAATACATTGCGATTAGGTGGTGCGTTAATATTATCAACAGAATCATTTGTGTGACTTCACAAAAAAAGTCTAATAGACTCAAATCGGGTCAAACCCATCTTTCTGGATAGTTTTCATGCAACCACTGTCTTACTTTGTAAGTCAAAGAGTACGGGAGCTCCATCTAACCACATGTTCCTAACGGCCATAAGCAGAAGATTTTCCAATTTGTACTTCAACTTGGTTGTTTAATAAGTTTAAGACATTATTGTGATTCACTCGTTTTGGTAGGATAATGAAACCAAGTAAATGATTGTCCATTATGATAGCCCAAAGGTTTACTGAAAATTGCTGTTGATATCCTCTTCTCCGAATCAGATGAGGGTTGTTGATGGCCCAATAATGATTATTTTTTTAAAAACTCCATTTCTGGTAAAAATGCATTCATCTGTTCATAAAACACGCTGTAAAAAATCCGGTTCTTGTGCAGTTTTTTCCAAAAGCCAGTTACAATAATTCACGCGGGGAAAGTAATCCTGCTTTTGCAAAGCCTGAAGTTTAGTATATCTCCAGGAATGATAGTTTTATTTAATATTTTGTGAATTGTACAGGGTCCCAAAAAAAGATTTTCATCTAGTTACCTTTAAAATTATTTTACATGTTAATTTTTTTGTGCCGCTCTTCTCTTTAAGTTTGAACTAATTTATTCTGTCACCTATCAATCAAATGTCAATTTAGATTTGAAGTTTGACAAGGGGACTTTGACCTTTAATGAACATCCAAAGCAGGAAAACTTTTTCTTTAAAAATTGCCGCTTGTAGAGAGACCGAATATATGGGGTTTTTCATTTTTCTTGTTACAACCTTAGTGACATTACTAGGTTTACTCGTTACCCCTATTTGCTAAAGCGGCATTTTTTATTTTACATGGGAAATTCACAGGCGACTAGATGAAAATCTTTTTTTGGGGCCCTGTAGTTTTACCAACCCCAACATTATTTGCGATTCCTCTGATACCTACTTACTGACCTGCAAAATTGTGTTCTTGTAGGCCTGGATCTACCAACGTCAGCCCTATAGGTCATTTTTTAATTATATACCGTTGTCTGTCTCTTTTCAACACATAATCTATATTACATATAGTAGAGACAACGAAACAACCGATGCACGTCATCAATGCAAATTGATGACGTCATTCGTACCAACCTCAAAAAAATTAAATATTGACCGTTTTTGTTTATGAAAAAAATATTATAGAATATTTATATATTTTATATATGTATTCTAGTACTTTAATGTAGTACAATGTCTATTTCTTGCACAAACAAATAAGACAAGTGGGAATAATTAGTGTTGATGCGTTAATATTGCAGAAAATTAGAATAAAACTTTCTAATTTAGGGATTTTGCTCCTAAAAGTTTGGCAAAACTAAAGGCATCTTCACACTTTCACTTTACACGTGTTGTTTGATACAACAACTGCTTGATGTGTTTTTTAGTAATTTTAGAATTGTTTCTATTAATTATTAGTTGTGCAAAATGCCCAAACCATTTACTAAACGAGAGCAATAGTTCATTACTAGCCTCATCAAGTATTTTACCCGAGAAAAAAAGAATAATGATCCACTATTACTGGTTGCAGCGATTAGAGACGTTAGGTTTTCCATATTTTTTGTTTTGAATCATGTTTCTAAATCACTATTTAACAGATAATGAATTTGCTCTGTAAAATTTTGAAATTTCCGCTATTTTTATGATGGCAGATGTGAACTACCCTTTAGACTAATGCATCGGTTTTTTCGTTGTCTCCACTGAAGCAACACATACAACAATGTGTTGAAAAGAAACAGACAACAGTATATAATTCAAAAATGACCTATATTGTGACCAAAACAACCTGTTTCTCGGAGACGCTGATCTAGCCGTTGGAACACATTTTTGTCAGGATGCTGCCTGTTGGGATATGTTTGATTCCGCTGCAACTTTTTAGTAGCTTCCTCTATATTGTCCCAATATTAAATACATATCGCTCATTAAATACAACAACGTCATAACTCAAAAACAAACATTTTTGTTGTATTTATGATTTTGCTAGACAGTCATATCTGTAGCTAAAAAACTTGCCAAAACATGGCACTAGTTTTGTACCACGTCACCACTTTAATTTGTATTTTTACAAAGTAAATTTTAACTTTAAATTGCGTCTATTCAAAAATAAGCTTTTTTGAGTTATGACGTTGTTGTATTTAATGAGCGATATCACTGTATTCTACAAACGAATACATAATAGCTGAGATATTATGAAACAAAAATAATTTGCTTGTCAATCTGACAAAACAGTAATAATATGATTGCAATTTAATTTTTTTAAATATTATAGTGGCAGTATAACTTTTTAAGTTACTTTCTATCACATTGATCTGCACTAACAAAATTTTATCGATAAAAAATGAAAATAGATAATCAAACTTTAAAACCTTGTATAAAGTGTTCAAGTAAAAAAACGCTCTAGATTGCTATGGAATTTTGTTAAAACAAGACGGTATTAAAAATCCAGGTCGTAACTCGAATGTTACAATTGTATGACTAAACATAACCTACAAATTTTATTCGTATGTGTTAAGTCAAAGTTTTTTTCAGTGATTTCCAAGTTTTGGTTGTTAGTTCTCATAATTACAAATTAGCTGTTCCCACGGCTACACATTTTTCATATCGCTAAAATAATGCGGTTGATAGATCTGACAATAGCACTAACAACATACTTCTTATTTCCAAGGCATCCTAGAGCACTTTTTTTTACTTGAATACTTGATATTTTTGACCAGTAAAAGAGATTTTTTTAAACATTTTTTTTGTAATCAGTGCATCATCTTGAAGAAGGTATTGGCATCATTGGTGCAGTATTTTCCGAACACCCTGTATAAGTGCACTGGCAATATCCCTATATTTTATAAAGGTGTAAAGTGCAAAATTCTTTATATTTTAAACAGAAATGCAAAGACAAGTCATTTATGTTAAACTAATGGACAAATAATAATTTATGCATTCCCAAAACCAGTCCCAAAATGGTCAAGCTTGCATCTCATTCTTAATGCATTTAACGGTATTGTGACTATATGTTAATATATTCGGTTCATAAAAAAAACATTAACTTAATATTTTCTTTTTAATTAAACATTATTTTCCACATTGTTTTTTTCCCTAATTATTAATAATTAATAAAAACAACAAAAAAAGCTGCAGTGTCCGAAAATATATTTTCTTTAGATGATAATAATTAATAAGATGAGACTAAAAAGTAAAAAAAAAAATAATGAAAATTAAAAAAAGTCTAATAATAAAAAAGTAGTAGTTACCATGATGAAACAATCGAATAAACAAGACATTCCAATTTGAACAAAACAAACATCGAATTTTTGCTTCAAAATCGAAAATCTTTGAACAAAAAGTAATGTTATAAGATTTGTTTTGAAGAAATAATGTAAATGTTAACAAATTTTGATTAAAATTTAACAAAAAAAAATATAAAATAAACACAAACAAAAATTGTTTTGTTTACAAATTACCATAACATTAATAATGAATTCATAGTAAAATAATCATGTTTCCAAGAAAGAAAAAATAAAAAAATTAGGGAAGTGTTTTTATCAGTATCAAAACTGAGAACACCGACACCCTTCTGCCAAGGACATAAAGCGAAAACTGTCATTTAAACCACTTACCTAAAATGAGGTTATTCCATGGTTAATCTAACTAGCACTATATAGAGGCGTTGTAGGCACGCACTATAACCGTTTTGCTTCTTCATTTTCAGTTTTAGTTAAGCATTTTAGGTTAATATCAACAAACAATACACTCTGTATTAATTTAGCACAAGGCAGGGCATCATCACCAAAGTTCACGTAGGCGCAGTGTTAACAGACGAACAACGATCGGCTACTACGAAAATATACGAGCAAGCGCATTCTTAAGATTTCAGCTGATCGTTGCAAGAGTAACGTAAAAACGTAAACTTTACCGTAACGCAATACCGCAGGAGGTAATTTTTTATTTTTATAATAGTAAAAAAATAGATGGTTTTTGAAGACGGAAAAACTATGCTTTTATCTTCATTTCACAATTATTTTTTTTTGTATTTAATTCATTTATTAATTTCTTTCTTAATTCTATTAATTGTTAAATCTAAATAAGATTTAACTTCTTTTGGGGGGTACGAGATTTTTGCTTTTATCATTTACTTTCTTTTATCATTTTGATCGTTCCAAAATCGATTCTCTCAGAAATTGTTAATGGGAGCTCAATAAACATTACTTAAATACTTGATCGAATTTAGCACTTTCTAAAAAAAATTCGTATTTTTTTAATATGTAGTATAACATCTACTAAATAGGTTTAATTTTATCAAATGCTATAAATTCCTCGTTTCTGTTAAGAATTTTGTACTTTATAGCATTACTAACAGACGAGTGGTCATATTTTTTCGAAAAAACGTTCGGAGAGCTGGATTTTGATCAAAAATTCAATCGAAAAGATCAAACAGCAAAAGTAATGTTAACTTCACTCTCTTGGCGAGAACCAGGACAGCTACCACCATCAGAATTTTATTCCATTTTTTTTTTGTTTTTTTATCGAATCAAAAATATTGAAGATTTTTTGTAAAAAATTAATTTTATATTTAAAATTCAAATATACTGGGTGTCTGTAAAAATGGTTTACAAAACTTGATTTTGATTACTTTACACCATTTTAACTTTTTTATTCACGACCCCATTTATGATTGAGAGTTTCCTGGCGACCTCATAAATATAAAAGAAACATAAATAAATATTTTTTGATGATTTATTTATTAGGTAACATTATACATATACATAAGAAAATATATAGTTTTAGAATTCATTTAGAAACATACAAAAATCTAAAATTAAAAATTGCACAAAAAGTTTAAAATTGTATTTATAATAATGATTACAAAAATTTCATGCCCTATTTTTCATCAAAATTGCATTTTTTGCAATAACATAAATAAAAGAGAATTCTGACCGTCTTATGCTGGATTTCTAAATCACTACGCTACTCCATCGGAGTTGCGCAAAGTTACGCCTTCTAATATAAAGAGTATAGTAAAGTTACGACTGGTTACGACGTTGCCCCTAGCAACTCAAATTACACCAGCGTAAATCTGATTTAGAATTAGGTCCTTAGTTCGCTCGAATATATTCGAACGCAGTCGTTGAGTGGTAAATTAAAGAAAAAAAAAATAATGAGATGGATGTGCCTGTTTTTTATTGCATAACAAATTGAATCTTGGTGGAATGTTTGACACTGCTGGACGTAAGACCTCTTCAACATTTTTTAGCGATGAACGATATTGGGATTTAATATCTGTTGTGATGTAAAATCGTCTCTCGCGACCCCATTTGGGGTCGCGACCCACAGTTTAAGAAGGCCTGCTTTACACAAAACTTTAAAATTGATTTTAAATAATTCTGAAAAATGTTAACTACAAAGTCAAATCAGTTAAGAGATTATAAGACATTTATAAAGAACTCAATTATAGGTTGTCTATATCTAGATGAATTTTATAGGGCAATAAAGTAATTAATTTTTCGGTCCCTCACCAATAAAGAAATCCCAGCCCCTGAATTTTAATACTGTTCTGTTTAATGGTAGCTTCAGTTACAATAGGGTTCACTTATCTTTACAACCATCCTTGTTAAATACCTCATAAACTAGTTTGTAAATTCATACAAATATAGACAACCTTTAACTGGTAAACCTAAAAAACTTTACACTTTTCTAAAATACATACAATTTTAAAAAAATTTTGAGTTACACAATAAATAGTGTTCTCTATGATTGTGTATTGCTCGTAAATGATTTTGGAGACATGAATGTAATTTAAAAAACTGAAGACTGATAATAAAGCCAGTCTCCCTAATCCTTTTTTATTTTCAAATAAAACCTAAAAGTATTATTCACGAATGATGACGAAAGATTTATGCAACCAATCTCACATTATCGTATGAGATTCTGATAAAATTTAATTCAAAAAAATGTTTTTGAAATTATAGTTACTGTATATCATTTTATGTTAATTTGACAATCTTTGAGCAAATTTAGTCAAAATATTCACTGATAACGAGAAGACTGACATGATCCTGATATATGAAGAATGTAGAAAAAACGCTTCAACTGCAGTAAGACTTTATGCAGAAAGATGTCACCATTGAGTGGTTCCAACCGACAAAATTTTTCGCAGACTTAAAGCAAAATTGCGTAAAGGCTGGCTTCTCTTAAAAGAGCCACGAAACAAAACTGCGACAGGAGAAAATAATGAGATTGTTGTAATTCAGCCGATTACAGAAAATCCACATATTGGGCAAAATTTAGGAATTAGCCAAAGTTCTGTTGCTAGAATAATACGCGCTTCTAAATTCCATCCCTGCCATGTTACACTGGTACAAGAACTAAAAATAATCGATTATTAAGTAGTCATTCAATTTGAAAAGTTATAAAAAACTGACAGAAATCGGTAATCTTTGGATAACTTTGATTCAATATTTTCACTGAAATGAAAATTTTGTCAAGAAAAGTGCTTAATATGTAAATTTGGTTGCATATGTATTCGTCATCATTCGTATGTTGGGTGACTTTGAAGTATGTGTGGAAAATTTAACCAGCTATAGTACATAATAAAAGAAGTCGAATTAACCCAACTTGCCTTATACAAATGTTTATAATTTTTGGGATACACCCTGTACAAATGTTTTGAGAAAAAATTTTTTTTGAACGAGATACAATGTACTACAGCATATTTTTTAGTATCCGCCTCCGCCAGGGGAGTGTAGTATTGTCGTTGACCTTACCTACGTATTTGTCTCAATTCTACACAAAAATGACCTTTTCAAGCATGTTTGAAAAAATATCAAGAGCCAAAAACTTGCTGATTTTGCGTTTAAATAAATAAATGGTTATTTTATTTATTTATTTCATGTGTCAGATCGATCAACATATTTTTACCAAAAATAACAATTATTTTCAGTATAAATTTCTATTTTTTATGATTTAATTTATTAGTGACATAAGTTTGGCACTAATGATGAGAGGTATTATCTCTCGAAAGCGCTTTGGAACTTTTACGTAAGTATTTAATTGTTAGTATTGATACAATATTTTTGATATCTTTGCTCTATCACTCAATCAGTCAAGAAATGCAAAGCCAACTCTAATTTTTCTTACTAAATATTAAGCTGATGTTGAAGTGAAATGTTGAAGTACTCTAAAAATTGTCAATAAATTATTTTCCTAACCACATTTTTATAAAAAGACAATGATAAAGAATATGTAAAAAATTAATTTAGGCTTGGACATTTGTATATTAAAAACGAATATTAAATTTTGCAGCAAAAATTATTACGTATCGACTTTACTAATAAAAATGGGTTTATGATCTACTTACCTTTTTCAGAAAAAATAGCTCTTAAAACATTCAGTAAAAATGAATAACAATTCAGACAAAAACCTGTATATTGTATATTTTTGGCGATAGACCAAAAATCATAACGCTATCGACTGGTAAATCGCGATCGGTGTTATTGATACCACTACTATAGTAATTATATTATATTTTAGGTCTTTGGAAATATCAAAATAGGTCAAACTTAAATTTTTGATACCTATCATTCGAAAACTCTTGAAAAAAACAAGCGTTTCATGATTGATAATAACCTAATGAATAACTTGTTTGTTTCGTTTTCGAATGTTCATCTCTGTATATGTGTAGTATAATCATGGAGGGAGGAATTTAAAATAGTATACCTTTACAGTTTAATATATTATTCTGAATTTTTTGCTGAAAAATATTTTTGCTACTCTTCTTTTGGTGCTCAAAAACATTAAAAAAACCTATAAGTACTATTTTTTGGATATAAAAGTAAGTTTTTAAAGATCAAATCGATTGTAATTTGATGCTCAAATAAATAAAATCCGATTAAATACAAATATAAAATTAAATACTTGATTAAACACAAAACGTAGTTTTTTGGTTATTCTGACTTCTTCTTCAATAATTTATTAAATCTTTTTAATTAATTACATACTACGTAAACGCGTTTTAAATAATTTTGTTTCGTTTAATTCTAATTTTGATATTGCAACGTTTGTGCAAATTCGGGCTTCGTTGATTTAAAGAGTAAGTAGTCACCCTTCTTATATAATCAAACGTAATTTCTAGAATGTGCTGGATGGCTTGTGATGTTTCTAAATTCAATTGGAAGCGATGACTCATCCTTCTAGATCGGTCTATATGCGGGTCTATTAATTATTCCTCCCTCCACGAGTATAATATAGGATATAATTTGAAAGTTGCAACGATTTTTTTGGTTTTTTAATTTGTCACTCTAAGAATTATGTAAGTGGGATTCAGTAAATAAACAGAACTAAACGTAACTATATAGTTCAGAAAAAACGTTATAAATTTATAACACTAATGGCGCCAGAGTATAAATAAAATTATGTATTGTGTTTTGTTTTGCCGACTGTAACCTATTTCCGCTGTTTTGTTTTATTGTAACTGTGAAACAGCAACAATTCAACACATTCATTACTCTGTTTACTGTTCTTAATAAGTTTTAGACACCTAATAAAGTCAAAGTTAGTAAGCTTAGACAACAACCCGGGTGCTAGCACCATCTAACATTGATGATAAGAGTAGTTGTACAGTACTTAAAAAAAAAAACAACGTAATTCTACTAGTGGTTTTTAGGTAAGCTTTTACATAAACTAAAGAATCGATTTCATATATTTTTAGAACATAGTACAACTCTTCCTTTTTACTATAGGTAGTGTGACTAAAAATTAGGTATGCATCGTCGATTTACCAGTTTTCTTACTGTGGCCGTTGCGTCGATGTAAATAATAAAATAATGCAAAAATAAATAAAGCCTCTGCTATGTATTTATAAAGTGTATTTGTTGCAAAAAACTAATAAACACAACAGGATAATTTTTCCAGATAAACAATATGGAAATATATAACAAAACAAACAAGAATAAAGGCACAATATATTTAAGTACTAATATATTTGCTCCTCAAATGCAAGAATTCTTTGATTCTTTTTACCAATTGGAAGCCAGTTTAAAATAGTATAGAAATGTGCAGAACTTGTAGCATTGAATTTATTTAGAATATATTTACGAGCAGCGTTTCTGCTTAATTCAGTTAAATAAGGTACTTGTGGCAACTTTAATTTTTCGTCAATCAGATTTGGCGTCAAAAAATAGTTTTCTTTCAGTTTAGGATGATTGTAATAATGCAACAAATTAGGAAGTAAATAACAAGTTTCCAAAAAACATTCTACAGAGAGTTCTGGATTGTAATACAACGCAGCAAGTGAACGTACACCATTTTTAGTATTTATTATTGTTATCTCCATGTGGAGTAATATTTTAAAGAGTTTGCAATAACCAAATAGATGGTAAACAGCATCCAAATCTGTTGACGTAACACCAAGACCATAGCTTAGCATGAAACAAGCTATTTTAGTAAATTCTTCTTCTTCATCTTCTGTATACTCTTCCAAAAGTTTGGCAATTGTTGGTAAATATGGGTTTGAAGATTGAATAAATTTAACGAAATATTCACTGTCTAGGAAAATTTCAATTATTTTCCGAACTCCTATAATATCGCCGTCTAACGCGATTTTAATCAAAATTTCCAAAACAGGAAAATTCTCAGTGATTTCTTTTATTATATAACCAAATTTTTTCGCAAATAATTGTAAATTTGGTGAATGTAGATAAATTAGTGATGTAACAAAATGTTGTAAATCACTTAAATTGTAATCAACATAAGAGATTCTCTCACTAAGTTTAACAAAGAGATCAGTGTTTGGTATCATAGCTGCTGTTAATGTAGGAAGACGAAGAGGAACTTTCTCACCGTCTTCAAAAGTATAATTGAAGAGAATCTCTTCAAGTTGAATATACTGATAAACAGAAGTGTTTGCAATCATAGCAATTGGCAGTATTCCCCTGTCAGTAATGATTGTCGGATCCGCTCCATAATACAAAAGCATTGAAACCCAATCTAAATTACCTTGGTCACAAGCAATAAATAAGGCAGTTAGGCCATGATGCGCCTTTTGATTCACATCAACCCCCTTTTTAATAACCAAGTGTCCCACTCTTAAATTATCATCGTTTACTTTAGCAGCCAAGTGAAGAAAATTACACCCCGAGTCTTCAGTTAAAGACACGTCAGCCCCTTTCTTAATCAATTCCAAAGCGAAATATTCATCAAAGCAGACATCAGCTAAATACAACAATGGGGTGTGGCCCAACCGGTCACGGAAGTCCACATCAATGTCATCTAGGCTCAATAAATAGTCAAAAATCTCCACCCTGTGAAAGTTTATTTGAGAATTGAGCAATACAAGTGCTGATTTACCTCTTTCGTCGCATTGCAAAGTTAAGAAGAGAGCAACCTTTTGCATTCCGGATGTTCACAGAACGGCCAGACTCGACAAGAGTTTTTAATTTTGTTAGATCGTCGGATAAAACAGCGCAGAAAAGTGGGTCGTTTTCACGCTGTAAAGGAAACTTAAGGGTTTATTTAGTAAACTGTTTTAAATCTGATAAGTAATTATACCCGACGTCTACACAAACGGCGGTTCATCCTTCGACAATTTGGGGGAGATTCGGACTGCATTTTTACTTCTACACAGTCACTTTTGATTTTTTCTAGTCAAGTGACATAATTGAAGCTCCGACACCTCGTATATTAACAAAATAAGACTTATTAATGATTATTTATTTTTATCAACAAAAAATGACAACTTCAGAATCTAAATTTTATGATTTAGGGAATTTCGTTTTTCAGGGTGTTCATGGATGATACACACTGAGATGGTTGGTGACCTTGGTGATGGTCGGGTAATTTTATCATTTAGTTTGAACCTCTTGTCAGTAGAGGCGCTTTTCAAGTTTTTAATATTTAAGTTAATCAAAAAAAATCGTTCTCATTTTATAGAAATCTAATGAACACTTAAATCGAGATTTTTTTGTATCAGTTGATGTTGATAGCTCTTAAAATATGAAGCAATTGTTATCATTGCGCCAAGTTTGTAGCTGTCAAATAAAGTGGCTAGATTAATTTAAAGTTCAAATGACTTTTGTCACCGCGTTTATAAAATCTTCACTCGTTATTTATGGAAATTAAGTTACCGGCTGCAGATACCGGCTGAACTAAAGATATTTCGTGGCATTTATATTTTACTACCATAATAGATTTCAAAGAAAGTGAATTCTTTTTAGCTTGCATTGAAATACGCAATTATCAATATAGAAATAAGATGCAACTATTCACCATATACCAGATACACCAGATACATGCTAAGACAAATATATTTTGAACCACAGAAACCTGCAATTCATTTAATTTTTGATATCTCGGTATATGAAATAGGATAATATAATATTGTAGATTTGCTATAGGAATAATTTAGTAAGGTCACTTTTTATCACTAGTTATAAAATAATAAGTATGTGGCAACAAAAATTACGTATCACAATAATTGGTTTTTGTAACTTAATTAGAAAAACTCGTAGATTTTAAAATAGTTTTTAATTTTCTGCTATCACGCGTTTACAACGAATATGTTAAGACCAGTTCCGAGTGTACATCAATTAATAAATTTGATTATTAACTGTACTCGTAACAGTATATTCGTTATATCAGTATATCAAAACGTTTTATTATAAATATCAGCTGTACCAAGTAATTATAGATGTTTTTAAGAAAGAAAAATAAACTGACCAAAAAATATCTAAAATCTTCTTATTAAAAGAGAAAGCTTAAAAAATTCAGGTAGGTAACGGTAGCGTATAAGTAAGGGTAGCGATGTTACATTTTCATCTGACGCAGGCAATAAAGAATTACCTAAAAATTAATTTTATGTTTGTTTTTACATTATTTTTTGTAGTAGGTATACTGTCCAAACCAATTTTGGCATAGTCCATAGTTGACTTTAAAGACAAGTCGTCTATTTATTACTAATGCACTAATAAATGTATTGTTACCAAACGTAAGTAATTTATGGATGTTAGACTCTTCGCTGTCATTTGAGAAAACCGCCAGGAGCATATCAAATCTATGAAAAAGTAGTGACAAATCTGCATGCCCTGAACAGTTTTCTCAATAGCATCGAAGGATCTAACGATTATAAATTATTTGCATTTCAGCGTTTGGTAACAATACAATCTTTATTGTACTAGTAATAAACAGAAAGCTTGCTTTAAAGTCAGCTTAGTAAAATTTGTTTGAAACAATATACAGTGGTTTGCATTTTTTTAAAATTAATTTTTAAATCAGGATTATTGTTTCAATATTATTTTTGGCTCTCACTTTTACCAATGTATTTTGCATTTTTGCTGTTTTTAATTTTTAATAAACACTTTATTTGACATTGACAAGCTACAAAGCTGGCGCAATTATAGCAATTGCTTCTTATTCCAAAAGCTATATAGATTGATACAAAAAAAATCTCGATTTGAGTGGTTCTTAGATTTCCATAAGATGGGAACGATCTCTTTGAAATGGACGATATTGAAAACTAAATATTAATAATCGATAAATAAAATTATCGAGTAATATCAAAATACCGATAATTATTATGATGTACAGATTATCTCTAAAAAGTCTGTACAACCGGCTACTACATATCCAGACGTCAAATTAAAGTGTTTGAACCAAACTTACAATACAAAAGTGCATCGTTTTAAATTTATAAAGCGCCAAAAAATTTTTTTTATTATTTATAATAAAAAATAAACAGTTTATTTGGTATTATAAGGAAGTGGTCAATCAATGATTATAAACATGCACTAAAACACTATTTTACAAGCTCAAGAAATTGTAGTTTAAAAAAAATGCTATTAAATACCAAAGCTTTACATTTTTGATGTAGTCATATTTCAAAGCAACAAACTGCAATCTGATGCAATTTTTGCAATTTTATGTTTAAGTTGATTAGTTTTAATTGATTCTAGGCAAGATTTCTTTAACTCAACTTCTAAATTTCTTAAAAAAAATTATAGTAAATTTTATTAATACTGTTTGCAAATTGCTGCTTATTTTGTTATGCATGTTTCTTGCAGGTTATTTTATAAAATTTTTACTAAGCACCAAAAACTTTGTCAAACCATTGATGTTATTACAAATTAGACAGTTTTTTCTTTTTAAGAGTTTTTTTCAGAAACTCTTTACTTCAAAATGAAACGTTTACACACAAAAAAGATGTTTTATAAACTTTATAAAACAAGTTTACAACGAGGTTTACAAGTTCAAAAAGTGATAGATTCACAGATTACTTGACAATGATAATTTTAGTTTCCTATGCGTAATCGTTTTTTGTTGGATAATTTTTTTATACCATTTTTTGTTTTATTTTTTGTTAATACTGAAATTACCACACTATCATTTTTATTATCTGTTATTGCAGTTTTACAATTCACACATAGAGCAGCTTATTGCGTTTCGATAAATTCATTTTCTTAGATTTTAGCAAAATAGGATCCTAAAACATAAGTAAATGTAAATTATGCAACGGCTGTCAAGTTGTGTGGTTCAAAAATACTTGACCATAATTCTTAATCTGAGTGATCTAAAGAACGTATTTATGGGACAGTTTACTACCAGGATTTGAATTTTTTTAAACGTCTTAAAAAGTACGTATCTTAATTACTCAAAAGTTGTATTGTTGGCCGGGCATGTTGGCATTAGTAGTATAGGGCTGGGCGATACCTGTTTTTAGGTATCGGGTATCGATACCTGCAAAGATTCGATACTTGCCAAAGTATCGTAAGTATCGAGGAATCGGAAGTACCTAGATATCGGAGGTATCAAGGATATCGAGGTATCGGGAAGTATCGAGATATCGGAGGTATCGCGGTATCGAGGTATCGAGAAATATCGAGGTATCGGAGGTATCGCGGTATCAGAAGTATCGAGGTATCGGAAGGATCGGGTGGCGACAAATAAATATCGCGTTAAATACCTTGTAAATTTGTTTGTTTGTTTATTAAAATAGCTTGTGTTTCCAACATCCAAAGCACTGTGAATAGGATATTCATTTATAACCACCCATTATCAAGGTATCGAAGGTATCGATGTATCGGAGATATCGGAAATATCAGAGGTATCGGGGTATCGAGGTATCGGAGGTATCAAAGTATCGGAGGTATCGAGGTACCGGAGGTATTAAAGGATCGGAGGTATCCAGGTATCGGAAGTATCGATACTTCGATACCTGATTGCAGTCGGTATCGGTGTACGATACCTGAGCAGGTATCGATACCTTCTGTAAGTATCGATACTTTTCCCAGCTCTAATTAGTAGTCTTCACCACCTAGCAATAGAAGAGCCTTTTCCATCTCTTCAAAAAAATTTAATTAGTAACTCATTATTAAATTTATATTTTTTAGACTGAAAACAAGTTTCCGGGTCATTTATTATTTTTTTAATAATAAATTTAAGTGTATTGAAAGCTTTTTATTAAAATTAAACTTTTCTATTATTTTGCATCTCGTTCTTATTATACGACCGAGGTCTTGTTTTACTTTGCTGCTGTAATTAATTTTTTCTTTTAAGTCCCCCACAAATAAATCACAATGTGGTGTTGACAAAACCAAGTTGTGACTATTTTCAGCGCGAAAACTGTAAAATATTATTTAATAATTACTAAATTATAACTCCGTATACCTACTCTGATTTTTTATTTTTAATAATTATTACTTAACTACTTTTTTAATCTCTAAAATGCCGACGTCTATTTACATTTAAGAACAACTAGTTTTTTAACTTTAAGCTTATCAAAAACATTTCTGTAAAATTTCTGCAAAAAATTACGTATCTGGAGTTAAAGTTTTTGTATCACGTCTTAAAAACGCTAAATATCTTATTTTCAGCTTAAAAAAATATAATTATAAACGAGTTATAATATTTGTTGTTTATTTAAAAATTTAATTTAGATACTTATATAAATTTAAAATTGGCACTCTGCTGCTTTTTGTTGCATTTGCAACTTAGGCGTCTCTAACGACAAGAGGTTTGAACTAAGTGATAAAATTTGTCGCTTATCACAGTGGATTATCTACAACTGTTATTATCTATAGATATTAGCTGTTGGCAACACTGTGCGTTTGCGCAGTTTGTTGTGTGCTTCAAATGTCAAGCCCAACATTCGTGTTCTAACGTTTCGCGCTTTGAATTTCTCTAAAAAATATTTAAAAAGTGTTGTGTACCTACTTCGAATTTAATGTTATGCTTTAAAGTGGTAAATAATGTGCTATTTTATTTCTACAATTTGTTTTTTCAATTTATTTTAGTGACTAACCGGCGGCTCCGTTTATGTGAATAACCTCTGATTTGTGCTCTGAATTTCGAGTGGAAATAAATATTTTTGAAGTGGAAGTAATATTGGTTGATAATATCAAGAATTGTCTCATTCATTTAAATTTATTTGTAAAAATAGTGACTTGTACTGTTTTTAAAAATAATTGAAAGCTGTCATGAGATAACCTCAAACTTAGTCAGGCTACAAGTTGGGGTTTTGGAGGCAAAATTTTGAGAAATTTAAGTAGTGAGCACTTGAAACCTGTAAAATGTCTCATCATTCAAAAAATAACCACTTAGTCACTCCAACTAGAACATCATTTAGGAGGTACATATATGACTTGTTTTGACACGAAAATAATCTCGTTTTGTAGGTATTCATTAGCAGACACAAGACTCGTTACACCAACGAAGCAAACACAATACAATGCTCATGTCAGGTATTTCAGATATATAGTCTTTGCCCCAAAAGAAATTTATTAAGTGATATTTTTTAGTACAAAAATTGATAGTAGAAGTCCTGGTTTTTCAACACGGATAGTAAAGTACCACGAAGAAAAGGAAAAATCAACGCCAATACACCAAAATAAATACGACAAATTAGGGATTTTCCCAATAGTGCATATTTTTAAAAAGGATTTGCCAAATTTGAAGAGGAGAAACAGTGAAAATAGCAGTCCCCAAATGAATTCAGCTGAGTTATCACGATTTAATAGTCCTGAACATAATAGATTATTATTAGAGAAAATTATTAAGTCTACTCCTAGCAAGGATAACAGTGAGGCAAATACAAAAAGTGTTCTAGATGCTTTGAAGGAAATTTCGCGAAAAAGGATCCATTCTAGTGAGGTATGTCACGTCATTTAATCTCTGATTTAGCTTCTTATAAGTTTTATTTAAGGAATTTATTTTGAAAGATGATAGCAAGAGGAAACACATGGATTATGAGATTGAAGGCACTTCAAGAAAGAAAATGAAACAGACCTTAGAAATGGAAAGTCCAAGTAGATATTCGTCAATTAATGAATTAATAGCTTCACATTCTTCAATGGATGGGTATCTAGTGGAAGAAAGTCATAAAAAAGAAGAAAGTTGTAAGTATCCATATTTTTTTTTAAATACTGTTTATTACAATCCACTTATTTTCTACATGAAAACAACTTAATTTTTAGGTCCAGTTGTTCCTCAGCCAAAGCCTATAATCCAATACGTTACCGTCGAGACCCAAACACTACCTCCACCTGAAGAAGTTCCAAAAACCCCTCCTACACAAAAAGAAGAAAAAGAAAATGTGTGTGTGAAAGAAGTTCCAGAACTTAAACTGAAAAAATCATCACCTGTTAAAATTTTTAATGAAAAACCTTTAGAAACAATGAAGAGGGACAAACTTGTTACTTTAATGAGTCCTCTATCGAAAAAAGATGCAGAAAAAAGTGAAGATAAAACAGTCACTGAAAAACCACTTGTTTCTATCCTTTCGCAAAATAAGAGCCCCCATAAAAGTACCAAACACGTTACATTTGATATTCCAGATTCTGAGACTTCTACTGTTACAAATGTGAATTTAGCCAAAGTTACTGAAATTTCTTCACCGACAATTATAAATTCTGTAACTAGTACATCAACGGCAATTACAACACCTATTGTTTCGGCAAGTGTGGTAGAGTCACCTCCACCAATCTCTAAATCTGCAACAAATGATACATCATCAACGTCAGTGCCAGTCAGTTTGCAAGGATTTGGGAATAACATTTCTTTAGGGGTGCCAAATTTATCAACCGTTTCATCTACACCTACAACCACTTCGTCTGCACCTACAAGTTTTCTTTCACCACCAAATGAAGTTAAAACTTCGGTCATACAAACAACAATTCCAACTTTAAGTCAAGCGAACGAAAAAAAGGAAATTGAGCCTAAATTCATGTTTGGAAAACCTACCACCTCGTCGGAAACTAAAATAAATTCACTTGCGCCACCTAGTGGGAATTCACCGCAAAAAGGGGGTTTTAAATTTGAATTGAAAGAAAATCCTGTTGCTACAACTGCCTTTGCGTCTTCTTTTGAGTTTAAGACTACAACAGTAACATCGTCACCATCTCTCCTTGATAGTACTAAATCTGGGAATACATTATTGCAAGTAACTTCATTACAACAAACTCCACCCATGTTTGGCTTGAAAACAACTTCTGGTCAAGGATCAACCACCACGAATTTTAGTGACTCTTCTAACAAAAATTTTTTGCTCCCAACAACTCCGATGTTTTCTTTCAATAAAAGTCAAGTGGCAAGTACTACAAGTAGTTCTCCGGTTATTCTTGGGAGTTCTGTTAGTTCTTCAAATACATTTACACAACAACCAGCAAGTAGTTCCTTGAACTTTTCAAATACTCAACAATCAACAAGCAAACCTGCCATGTTTTCATTTGGTTCTAGTAGTACAGTAACTTCAACATTTGCTCAAAGTTTTACACCTTCAACAGCTTCTCTACCTTTTGAACCCAAACCTACTTCATGTATTACCACAAAACCTCTGAATTTTTCGTCACCAAATACCTTTAGTTTGACTGGACAAACACCTGTTACTACAACTCAGTCAAATACACCATTTGGTACAGCTTCCGTAACATTCAATAAACCATCAACTAGTTTTTCGGGATTTTCGGCAACGTCAACGCAAGTTTCAGCTTCGAACGTTGCGTCACCTTTTACAACAAATTCACCAGCTTTTGGTGGTAATAATATTTCAAATTTTGGAAATGACACTAAATCCGCATTTGGTCAAAATTCTGGATTTAGTACAAATTCTGCTTTTGGTGCTTCAAATAATTTTGGTACATCAGCTTCAACTTTAGCTACAACAGCTTCAGCTTTTGGTACAACAACAACTCCAGCTTTTGGTACAACAACAACTCCAGCTTTTGGTACAACAACAACTCCTGCTTTTGGTACAACAACAACTCCAGCTTTTGGTACAACAACAACTCCAGCTTTTGGTGCAACAACAGCTTCAGCTTTTGGTACAACAACTCCAGCTTTTGGTACAACAACAGCTTCTTCTTTTGGTACAACAACAGCTTCTGCTTTTGGTACAACAACAACTCCAGCTTTTGGCGCAACAGCTCCAGCTTTTGGTACGACAACAACTCCAGCTTTTGGCGCAACAGCTCCAGCTTTTGGTACACCAACAACAACTCCAGCTTTTGGCGCAACATCTTCAGCTTTTGGTACAACAACAGCCTCGGCTTTTGGTACAACAACTGCTCCAGCTTTTGGTGCAACAACAACAGCTCCAACTTTTGGTGTAACAACAAATTCTGCATTTGGTACAACTTCAGGATTTGGTGCTTCAACAACAAAAGCCCCAACATTTGGCACAAATACGTCATCAGCATTTGGTATCAACAGTAATAATTCTCGACTGACTAGTAATCCTCCTGGAGGTACCAGCAATTCGACATCTGCACAGAATATTTTTGGGGCTGTTGCAACAACATCAAACAATATTTTCGGTAGTTCTAACACATTTGGTAGTTCTTCTTTTGGTAATAACAATTTTGGAAATACTCAAAATACTGGATTTAATGACTCTAAAACCATGCCTGCTCCTTCATTTGGTACATCCAACAATTCTGCTTTTGGAATAGCAACCACCACTGCAAATTTTGGTACAAACTCCTCTCCATTTACAACAACAGTTTCAAGTGGTTTTTCATCAAACTTTGGTCAGTCCAATAACAATGCGTTTACTCCAGCTTTTGGAGCTTCTTCATCGTTTAACAGCAAGCCTTCAGAAGCACCACCAAATCCATTTGGGGGTGGCAACAATTCAGCTTTTGGTGGTAACAGTTTTGGGACAAATACTCAGGTTACACAAAGCGGCGTATTTGCGTTTGGATCAAACACTGCAAACAAACCCCCTGTTTTTTCATTTGGGTCAAGTGAACCTCCTAAACCTTCATTTAATTTTACGGCAGATAATAATTCTACTGCGTTTGGTGTTGCTAATAAGGGATTTGGTAGTAATCCATCGGCCACATTTAGTCCTAGTATGACGCCACAATTTGGCTTGCCAACTCCTGCAGGAGCAGGAATGTTTAATATAGGGACTGGTGGGTCGACAACACCTAATAGGTCAAGGACGGTGCATAAAGTGAAGCGAAGAACGTGATTGTTTTTTAATAAATTTAGTAAATTTTGTTTTAACTTGTTGTAGTCTACTATTTTTAAAATGAATTGTTAATGATGTGGTATATCTGAAATAAAGTATGATAAAAATAGTTTGGACTGTTTTTATTTTCGTAATGTATACTCTAAATGTGTAAATGGATTCTTTTTCATGGATTGCATTGCCATATTTACGATTTTTTTCAATATTTGTAATTATTCTGGAGGACTTGAACTATAAAGCGTCTAACTGCAGGATTTAAATGTTGCGCCAAAAAGTTGATGACGTCAGCATTAAGTAGAATATTTAAATAGTAGTTTCGGCGTTTATAGCTTGAACTTTATCTAAGCTTTAATTTTTATTGAAACTAAATTATAAAATTCAAAAAAACGATAATCAGTCACAAAACGATAATCAATATGATAAATTTGTCAACACCGGTTACCAAGGTAAAATCAGCGCGAAATTTGAAAAATGAATTTCAAACTACAATTTTTACACATTATGCCCTTATTGGTCATCAAAAGCAATACAAAGGTTCTTCTGAAGCTGCATAGAATGTGTTTAAAATAATTTAAATTTAATTAGTAATTTTGGAATTTATGTTGATAATAGAAATTATATTTGGCAACATGGCAACACTGCAAATACCACATGTGCATGTGTGACAGTTCCAGACGGTAAATAATTTTTTACTTTAAATTTTATGTAAGTATATTACATATTATAGGTTTATAGTATTTTCTAAAAGGCTAAAAAATTATATAAAATGGAATTATCTAATAAGCGGACAAAATGGGATGATGCAATGTCATTTTGATGAGAGAACTGAATGTTTTCACTGATTTTTGAATTAAAAAAGGTAGACTAAGGTGCAAATACTATTTGTTTAGACCTTTTTCTAATATAATTTGCATTATTTGCTTATTTATTTCAAATAAAATAACCATGCATAGAAACGTAACCTCACTTTTTCGAAATGTCAGTTTTATGTAAAGGCTGTTCCGAAACTCGCGAATTGTCAAGAGCACTTGACACAGGTTGTCTAATTATTTTAACGAGTCAGGGTTACGGCTCGAAATACGTCATCGGTGTCTTGGTTTGAAAAACCTAAAATACAGACTGGTGGAAAATGATTGAGTCTGTTTGCTCATTTGACTTTTCCTGTGTCAGAAAAATGTTGATTTGATATTCAAACAAGATTGACGCTTGCCCTTATCTATTAAATAACTCATAAAATCTAATCATAATTCCGATTTTAAATCTGTCTTCAGATTCTTAAAGAGCTGCTTAAGACACTTAACTGCTACAGATTTCATTGTAATTAAAGCTCTATTAAAGCTGCTAGAGCCAATTTCTTTAGAATTAGTATTTGCAGTTCCAAAATTTTTAAAACGTCTCATAAAATCTAAACATAACATCCGATTCGAAATCTCTTTTCAGATTTTTAAACAGCTGCTTAAAATACACAATTGATAAAAATTTCATTGCAATTAAGGTTCTATTAAAGCTACAAGAGCCAATTTCTCTAGATTTAGGACTGATAATATCAAAATTTTGAAAATATCTCATGAAATCTAAATAAAAATTCTGATTCTAAATCTGCTTTCAGATTCTTAAAGAGCGTTCTAAAATACACAATTGCTAACAATTTCATCAATTTTGGAGCTCTATTAAGGCCGCAAGAGATAATTTTTGGAAAATCGGTACTGGTAGTACCAAAATTTTGAAAATGATTCATAAAACCTAAAAAAAATCGATTTTAAATCTATTTTCGGGTTTTAAATAAATGTATTTAAAAGGTGGATTAGTAGAAATAAGTTAAATTATGAATTTACTTATAGTCTTGATAAAACTTAGAATCAAATTAGCGAAACCGGATCTACAAAATCGAGTTTGGTTATGGAAAATCAAAATTGTGGACGTATATTAAAATTTCTGTTTTAAAATACGAACTTATCCGAATTTTATATCGTTTACAATGTTTAAAAATTTATATGGTAAAAAATTTAAGGAACCTTTTTTTCTTTTTTGTTTGTTTACATGTTTATTTTTAGAAAATAATAATAGTTGTTACATGACTTGACGAGTGACGAAATCTGAAAACTACATTTTCTATTTCAGATCTATTCTAATATGGCCAACGAAAAAGGTAATCTTTCTTCAGAAGAAAAGTATGAATTAATAACTCGGAACTTACAAGAAGTCTTGGGAGAAAGTAAAATTAAAACTATTTTATCTCAACGCGATTTAAAAATCTATTGGGGTACAGCAACAACTGGCAAACCTCATGTAGCTTACTTTGTACCAATGTCAAAAATAGCTGACTTTTTAAGAGCTGGTGTAGAAGTTACAATTCTTTTTGCGGATCTCCATGCTTATTTAGACAATATGAAAGCACCATGGGAATTATTAGCTTTACGAGTACAATACTATGAACATACAATTAAAGCTATGCTAAAATCAATTGGTGTTCCTTTGGATAAACTAAAATTTGAAAAAGGGACTAACTACCAGCTTTCTAAGGAATACACACTTGATGTTTATAGATTAAGTTCAATTATAACAGAACATGATGCAAAAAAAGCAGGTGCTGAAGTTGTTAAACAAGTGGATCATCCTCTAGTTAGTGGATTGTTATATCCAGGTATAATAGAAAAACTGCGTGTAATACGCGTGTGTTGAAACCTGTTTTAGGCTTACAAGCTCTAGATGAAGAGTATCTGAAGGTCGACGCCCAATTTGGTGGCGTAGATCAGCGAAAAATATTCACTTTTGCTGAAAAATACTTACCGCAGTTGGGTTACCAAAAGAGAGCACATTTAATGAATCCAATGGGTTAGTTGAAGGAAATACCAGAATTTTGACGTAACTAACTTGACCAAATAATCAGTTCCAGGTTTAACAGGTGCCAAAATGTCATCATCTGAAGCTGAAAGCAAAATAGATCTACTTGATAGTCCTGCAGCTGTGAAACAAAAACTCAAAAAAGCCTTCTGTGAGCCGGGAAATATCGAAAACAACGGTATTCTATCATTTGCAAAACACGTAATATTTCCACTTTTAAAACCAGATGAAAAATTTGTTGTACCTCGTAAAGAGGCAAATGGTGGTGATATTGGTTTTGATACGTTCAAAAGCTTGGAAACTGCATTTGCTAATCAGGAAGTACATCCTGGTGATTTGAAAGCTGGATTAGAATTTTATATGAATAGATTATTGGAACCAATTAGGAAGACATTTGAAGATACTGAACTGAAAAAATTAGCTGAGAAGGCTTATCCTGTTGAAAAGAAAGGTGATGATGAACTTAAACCAAGCTGTTTGGATATCAGAGTAGGGAAAATTGTGGAAATATCAAAACACCCAGATGCTGATACTTTGTATGTCAGTAAAATTGAGGTTGGAGAAGAAACACCAAGGACTGTTGTTAGTGGCCTTGTCAATTTCTACTCAATTGAAGAGTTGAAAGATCGGATGGTTGTGCTGCTTTGTAATTTGAAACCTTCAAAAATGAGAGGAGTTGAGTCCACTGGGATGGTTTTGTGTGCTTCAACGTAAGTATATATTTGGTTTCCCAGATGGTTGTGTAAAAAAATTTATCTTGTTATAGAGATGAACCTAAAAAAGTTGAAACACTTATTCCTCCTGGAAGTTCAAATCCTGGTGATAAATTAGTTTTTGAAAATTACGAAGACGGACAACCTGAACCTGTCCTAAATCCAAAGAAAAAAATTTGGGAAAAATTACAAACAGATTTTAAAACTAATTCTGATTGTATTGCTGAGTGGAAAAGTAGCAATTTGATTTCAAAATCGGGAGATGTAGTCCGAAGTAAATCTTTAGCAAATACCTTTATCAAATAGTAATTTTTGACACGTATAGTGTCCTGTTTCACAAAATATTGTTTTAAACTAATTGAGATTTATGCAATTTTATTAATTCTGGGACACTTGTTGTATATATGTATTTTCAACTGCCGCTCTTCTAATTTGTTTTTATATCTATTTATTAAGTGAAAGTTTCGAAAATATATCTTGGTACTCAAAACAAATATTTTAGTATAAATCAAATTTATTCCATAAAACTTAAACATATTAATAAATTAAAATACACTGAGTAGATAACGCATTGAGGCACACTTACCAGTCTGTGTCCTTTTTATGATTGAGATTTATAACGAGCGAGCGAAAAAATTCTTAATTTAAGAGGCATTGTAAAAAAAAACAATATAACTTTGGACAAATAACCTCAACTAAATTAAGATTGATTTTTTCCCGCTCATGTTATAATAGGAACTCTCACTAAGTTGCAAAAACACTAGCCGTTTCAGTAAGGCATCGACATCCACACCCTGATGGACAAACATCTCGTTTTTCAAACCACTGTTTCAAATGTTTTGTGTGCCCTCCATGACCACAAAAAATACAACAATTAGCTGATCCTCGTACAGATAAATGACAAATAATACAATTTAAAGAGAACTTTTTACAGTTGCTACAAGTACAATGTTTGGCCGGTTTTAAACAATTTTTACAGTCAGTTAAAAATTCTACACCTTTATGCTGTTCAGTAGGTCCACACATGTATTTTAGAACTTCAGCACGGTTGTAGAGAAATCCCCATCTGTGGAGAATTTCAGCATATGATAATTTGAAGTATTCATATAATGAAGAAGTTGTGGTTTTCTTTGGCATGACTTTTTGAATATCGTTCAAACGGAGGTTATCTAATGAGGTCGATCTTGTGGTTTTTAGTGTAGGAAACACCCATTCGTCGGATGAGAGATCCGCTGGAGAAATTGTGTGGTAAGGAGAAGTATCATTCTGAAAAAATAATATGTGGGATTTCAAGTGTGAAATGCTTTGATGCAAACAGTATATATTTTTCCATTAACCGTTTCTGAAAGATATTTATGTGGGATAAAGTCATGACTAACAAACATTAATGGATGATTAATAATACTGACACTCACTAACGCTCGATCGTGCTTTAAACACTTTCGCCATCATTAACACTCTTACCTTTTAAATAACGACATAAATGATGTAATCAAATTTTGTATTGAAATTTTAACTGGTAACAGCCCTTACTGAATACCCACCAATACCCACCCTAAGTTACTTATTTATAGTTATTTGTAATGAACGATGTAGACGTTTTGTTGGAGAACTTGAATTTGGTTCCTCAATAGTGATTGGAATTAAGAAGCGTTGGGCGATCATATTTGATTTCCAACAATATTGTTACAATAATAATTTGCTTAGATGTTTGTTTATAAAGTATTTGTGGTAGCACGAGTGATAATTTATAGCTTTATCTGTTTTACTTGGATTGGAATCATCAAGTTTCAAGAGCCAGTAACTTTACTACTGCTATCTGTTAATCGATGAAAACATAGTGTAAGTAGTTTGACGAAGAATAAGTTCAGTCAGTTGACACTAATCCAATAAAAATTTGATTGAAATAGAAGCTGTGAATTATCACTCGTGCTATCACAGATAGTTGAAGACAAATACCTATTTCTTATTACAACAATGTTGTTGAATTTGGTTTTGTATTTTGAATGTTTGATTATCATTTAAGACGCCAAATATAAAATTATACCAGCGCTCCTCAAACAAAATAGCTATATCATTTATTTCAAAGATTATAAACTTTTGGATAAGACAATTTTGGGTATTTAGCATCCTTTTAACAAGGTAAAACTTCAATAAAACATTTAATTACATCATGAATATACGTACAGCGTATCGTAAGCACTTTTTGGAAGACTGATGCTTGGCATTGACTCCATTTTTCCCAAAAATGCAGGATAGCATAGCAGCCATTTGGACATCCGAGTGTTTAGCATAATGCGAAATCCTGAAAAAACGCTAAACTGTCTTATTATCCATTACTTTTTCGACTTACAAAGCTTCTGAAAGTTGGTGTCCAAAAGGATGATTACACCACTCCTCATCCTTACTTTGTGTACACGCTATAAGTTCAGCCAACGTCCAAGCTTGAACCAAATCCCACCTTCCAACCACTGCAGCAGTTGCCGCATTATGTTTACAAATAGTGGCCACATCTCCGTCCAAAATATACTCCTCAGCTAATTGCCTATTTGTTAGTAATAACCCTGACACATCGTACACATGCACAATTGCTCTAGACGCATTTCCTGAATGTTTCGCTCTTAGTCTTTGTTTCTGATAGTAATACGCTGATACAGTCACATGATCAGTTGATCTTTTCGAGAAAATTGTTTCCAAAGCTGAGAGTGCCCGCGGAGTAGTTGATTCAATCTTTCCGGAAAATCTTCGAGCATGTGGCGCTCTCCCGAAACATACCAAAATGCCAACCGAGCAGAATTTCGCACCTGAAGTGCGGGGAAAGGGGATATAAGCGTCGTTGTAACCCCCGAAGACATTTGCAGGTTCCGTGTAGGAACTGTCAAAAATTCGGTCATTTTCGGAATCTGCTGAGAGCTGTTCAAGTGTTGTAACCATCTGGCGGAGGCAGGATTCAAGACATGTGCGATTTTTTGAGACTCTTTGTTGGGCTAAGTGATTTAAAGTTTGTAAAAGCTGAGCTCCTATAGAGTCTGTTACTGTTGAATCAGGGAGAATTTGGAAAATTGGAGGTACACCATGAGGGTAAGCATTAGGAAATGACACTTGTAGGTACACTGAAAAATTGTAAACATTTGCAAAAACTGTACAAGTCCTATTTACAGGATCCATAGCTGTTACTTCCAAATTAGGAATATGTACATTTAGTAAGGAAAATTCTTGTTGCAATGGTTGGATTTTTGGAGAAGTCTTCTTCTTGACTTTAACTTCTGAAGATTCGTTATGAATTGCAATTTCTTCTTTTGGTTCATCAGGTTCATGTCCGCATAATTTCTGAAGGAAAGGTTCAATTTTCCAAACTAATAACGTCTGATCTTTTGACCAAGTTATCAATTGAAAATCTGATGAACCAGGCATTTGTCTCCGCCATTCAAACTCCAAAACCACATCTCTATGACCAACAAAGGTATGCATAGGTGTGGACCTATTTGCTGTATTCCATAATAACAAACTGTTTTCACCACGTCGCAATTGTGGCACTACCACTGTTACAAGTCCATTACCAAAAGGAGTAAATCTAGCTCTCCATACCGGTGCATTTGTTGTTAGTACATATTCAGCTCGTCGGGGGTTTGTCATGTCAAAAAATTTAACAGTGTTGTCTTGACTAGAAGTAGCCAATTGGGTTTCAACGTTAGGGTTCCAATCAAGACCATGGATTTTTGATAAGTGGGCGGCTACGTATTGTACAGGGGCGGTGCCTTTACGCTGGTCCCAAATTTTTATATCACCATCGTGTGCTGTGGCTAATAAATATGACGAAATTTTGTTCCATCGGACTTGGGAAGCTTCAGCAATAGCTGATAGGGATAAAGAGGGACGTCGTGCGTCTCTTAAATCCCAGATATGTATAAATGTGTCAACTGAGCATGATGCTAAGATGTTTGGATCACAACGATGCCAGTTTAAGTCTGTTATGACACGAGTATGGGCTCGCAATGAGTGAGTTTGGATGAGTTCTTGAGAACGCCAGGTTAGAACTTCTAGCCGTTGATTACTCTAAGGATGGAAACATTGCGTTTGGTGTCATAGTTGTTGGTATAGTTTGGCTATAAATGCTTGAATTTTATGGTACAATAGAGGCAATTATAGTCCTCACTCCTCAGAGAGATATTTCGTGTTTACAACCTTTTATGGCTTGTATTCTTTAATAAGTTTATGGCCACCCTAACACCAGGACAATGCTTAGCACAGCATTGACGAAATCTGTTTACCTCTCTTTATTGGGGCCTGGAAATGATGGTTTACGGTTAGACCTTCATAAAAATTAATGAATATTTAATACCGGATTAAGTCGTAAACACGAAATCTTTCTGAGAACTGTAACTTTTTTAAAATTTTACCGATGAAGAAACCGCAGCCTCTTCAAGGTTTCTTCAACGGTAAAGCTGATCACCTCAGTAAGAATAGCGCTTGCCTCTTTTTTACAGCCCTTTTTAAATCCTCCATGACTAGTTTGCAAGTCAAAACCATAAAATTCAAGCATTTCTAGACAAATTATACTGACATGTGAACTCATGACAAATTTAAATTTACATGCCTATTACTTACTGATATCACACAAAGCTCCCGATTGTGATTGGTAGGATTCCATTCCGCTGCTCCCACGTCATATTTGCTTTGTCTTGGAAATTTCTGGACGAGTTCTAAATCTTCGTCCAAATTTCTTATAGCAATGTACCTTCGACTAACAGGATAATATGTATTATAACGAAAGTCGAAATATTAGAAGTTTTATAGCAAACCAAATAAAAAAAATAGTAATAGTGGTTAAAATCCGCTTCCAAAGTTCCCACAACACGATTCAATTTTAGTAAACCGGCAAATAAACCACGTTGTAACAGGATTTGCAAGAGAATTAGCGAAAGTTAAGAAGACGTTCGACGGTAATAATATGCATGTGACTTAGTGACAAACAGTGGGAGGCTGCATTAGGGTGATTAAATTTTTTTTTGTTTTTTAAAACCCCCCTGTTCATTACGCACAGTAAGATGAAATAACATCCCGGTTAAAATATTAACACTTAATATTTGGCTCATCGTAATTTTTTATTTAAAATGAGAATTTTTTTTCTATTCAAATTATTATTTAAGGAGGCATAAAGTGCACCTAGAAATTAAAAATGTTTCTAATACTAAATATCTTTCAACTGTTTTATGTAAATTAATAATTATTAAAATAAAAACGCGAAAAAATTTAAAATTTTACTGTGTTCCAGTGTTTGACTTGTTTTTGATATACATATTTGTTTTTAAGATTTTGGAGAGTTTGAAGAATAAATTTTAGAGGTGGCTTTGTAAATAGTAAATACATTATTGATTTACTATTTAAATTAATTGCGTACATAATACGATGATTCAGTACTCAAAGACACAAAAAGGGTACGACAATCGGTGATATAATAGACATTTTTTGTGTCTTTTGCAAATTTATCTATATTTCCCTTTGTTTGAATCAGTCGAGCGCCAGCTCTCGAACAGGACGCATCACAGCCGCTTTAAAACTGCGTGCTTAATTTATTATAAATTATTAAACGGAATAAATCGCGATTTTGTTTAAATAAATACATTTTTGCATTTGCGATTAAAGGTAGGTCCAAAAAAAGCAGAGGTATAAATCGCCACATAGAACACAAAAAGAAGCACCAATTTTAGGATTGGTGGTTCGAAAGAAGCAGAAGGTGGAAATTAGCCAGTAATCAGTTGTGCCAGAAAAAAATGCTTTGATTAAGACTTTATGTATAGTTTATGACTTTGTTAAAATTGTTGATCTCTGTTTTAATTTATAATTTCTTACTCAAAATTTTGAGTTTTATTTGAAATCGATTTTGTTTCGAATTCATTTTTATATAGGTATAGTGAATTTACAACTTTTCTGTCTCGGTTTTGGTAATTCCTTTTATTTTTGGGTTATAGTAATTTTTCTGTAACAGGTTTTCCTCCTAATTTTTCTCTTTCTGTTTCAGATTTTCGTAATTTATCTGTTTAAAGTTTTTTTTATTAATTTTTCTGTTTCAGGTTTTGCTCCTAATTTTTTTCTTTCTGTTTGAAATTTTCGTAATTTTGCTGTTTCAAGTTTTTCTACTAATTTGTCTGTTTCAGGTTTTCCTCCCAATTTTTTCTTTCTGTTTGGTGAATATTCGTAATTTTTCTATTTCAGGTTTTTCTACTATTTTTTATGTTAGGTGTTTCTCTGTTATTCGGGATTTCATTGTTTTTTTCCAGTATTACTTATAGGGATGCAATTTTTTTATGCATGTTGGGGATATTTTGCATGTATATTCCTTGGTTTAGTTACTACCATCTTACTTAATTTAAGTATATTAGATAAGATAGTAGTTAAGTTGGTTACTAAGTTTGTGTGATCGAAGGACCACTAGTCTGGTTAGCACTGATTGTAAGCGCCAGCTACGTCCTTGTTTTTATAATATGTTGTATTTAGTTAATTAATTTAATTAATAATAATAAAATTTACGTAAAAGAGTCGAAAGAAATTTAGTTTCAATAACATTTTTAAATAGACTTCTAAGTGCACTTTATACCTTCTTCAATAATAAATTGAATATCGTTCGCTAAATAAGTGAAAAAAAATTTTGAAATTTTTGCGCCATAAGAAGCACCATGAACGTTGCCCTAAAGATGATGTGTCAGATGGGTTGCATAGAAGTCTAAAAACGCCTCATTCCCTCATTATGTATTATTAAATTTTGGACGTTCAGGAAACTCTTGCACCCTTGTCACAGGCACTCCGACTATTATTTCAACACTCTAGTTTAAACAAGGGCACTGGTGACGTATTTCGCGCCAAACTTCTGATTAGTTAAAACGTAACCACTCTAGAGTCTATTGAGAGTCTAGAGTGCCCATGACCTTGGGTTTAAACATGTTAAATATGACATTTTCAATGTTAGAGGTTGTACATACATTGTGACCTTAATTTGTTAACCAATCAAGATTATTTTTATTTATGGTGAAATATAAGAATTCTAATTTAAAATTAAAACGTTCCCCCCGTAACGAAGAACTATTTAAAACTCAACTTACCCTGCTAATAAAACATACGTTCCTGAATTATCAACAGCCATTGCATTTGCTTGAAGATCTCTTCCTTCTAAAGCAATATAATATTCATTATTCCACGTTACAGCCATGATTATTGCCTTCCTTTTATTTAACTGTAATGGTTTAATAGAATTAAGAAAGATTATTATAGAAAATGGGGTTGTATGTTTACAATACCGGTTGTCTAATTGCTGCGATTTTAGAAAGATATCATACTTCGCACTCTGAACTATAAAACTGGGTTAGTTAACATATTTATCGCCTAGTTTGTTTACATATTTAAACATGCTCTTCTTCATTTTTGAAGTTCATTATTTATTTATTTTTAAAGTGTCAAATCTGTGCAAAAGTGAGGTTAGGGTAAGTTTGACGTTTGACATTTAATTTTCTAACCTACAATTTTAACAAAACAAAAATGAGAATTTTAATTTTTGCAGCAAATAGTGACTGAAAATGAACCAGTTTACAAATATTTCATTCATTAGAAATTCCATTAGTTTAATTGTAGTAAGAAACAATTCTTCCCAGTCATCTGCCCATTATTGTATGAATTTAGTGAAGTAAAATAAGTGAAATGTTATTTCTCAAGTGATAAACTAGAATTTATTAATTTTAGAAGCAATGATTACGAAAATTTTATCAGTACGTTATTGCTTAAAAGCAATGCTAGGTCATGTGCTTTTGCAGTAAGAAGTTTTAATGTAGAAGTTGCTAAAGTAGCTCAGCAGGTTTCAACCAAAGATACAGGTTTAATGAGGCTACAGTTTTGGGAAGATACGTTAGAAAAGTGTTTTTTGAAAGAATTTGACAAAGTGCCTAAACATCCAGTAGCCATAGAGCTATTTAAGGTAAGTAAACCCTTCTTTCACAAACAAATTGACCTCTGGAGAAAGTGAATTAGTGATCCTCACTACAGTACTACTTACCCCTTCAATTGACAACAGAATTAACAATTTACAAGAAGAGATATGCGCTCTAGTGGTAGAATGTGAAATTAGCGGACACGAATTATTGAGGGAGAAAATTCAAATTTTTCCAAATTCTACCGATTGAGCACGTATCGCATTTGTTTGAACTTTGTTTTATATATATTTTATACATACTTCGTACTTATATCTACAATTTTTATATGTATCATACTTAAAATAGGAATTCCAATATCACCCAATATTTTTTTAGGCTGTAAATAAGCACAATTTATCTAAACGGCACTTAAAAAATTTGATACTTTCTCGAAAAGAGCTATTTAATTTGAATACATTTAATAGTCTAGAAGATATGGAAAAATATACAGAGCGAACTGTTTCTAGTGTATACTATTTAATATTGGAAGGCTGTGGAGTAAAAAATCTTAATGCAGATCATGCTGCATCTCATTTGGGAAAAGCTCAAGGAATTGTACAACATTTACGGTAAATACAAGAACCAACGATGGGTCTAGTAACAATACAAAATATTTGCAATGTAATTTAATTTGTAGAAGTGTTCCACAAAGCAAAAACTTGAACTTTATACCACTACCTCAATCAATTCTAGTCAAAAATAAAGTAAGTCAAGAAGAATTGCTTCGTTGTAAACCCACTAAACCATTAAGTGATTGTGTTTATGAAGTTGCAACAAGAGCTCATCAGCATTTGATGAAATCACGAAGTTTACAAGAAAAAGTTCCTTCTGAAGGTCGAGGTGTCTTATTGCCAGCAGTGGCTACTTCTACATTTTTAGATAGATTACAAAATGTAGACTATGATATTTTTCATCCCAAATTAAAACATAGACAATGGAATCTTTTATTTCAAATGTGGTTAAGCAGCTTTAAGAATAAATATTGACAGTGATTAGACATGTGTTTTATTTATTTCATTCAATGTTTCAAGTCATTTTTCGGAATTTATGTTTTACTTGGACATACTGTGTTCACGTATTAACTGTTTAATCGCAATTAATGTTAATGTAACTTTCTGTAAACCGGTCCTAAATGTCGAAAATGGCGTTTATGATTAATTTTTCAATAGTTATGTAATGTTATAAGAGCTATTTTAAGCAGAAATTTATGAGACACATTATAAAAAATGTAAAATTAAGAAAAAAAATAATAAAATTATATGTTCAATACGGTAATAAAGCAGACTGAATGCCTAATTAAATTAATAAGTATTTTATAATGGAGTTAATATTGCTGATTTGCGATGTAGGCAGGCTAAAAAGTACTGTATGCCACTCTCGTCGAAATGGAAAACCGGAATTTTTTTATTATTTCAATAATTCAATAGCATTCCATAAATAAAGTTAAGTTTAAGTCATAAAATTATTTTTTTCTCTTAGTTTTTAAATAGGAGGCATAAAGTCATAAACATATTGTGACGTCACAAAGGCTTATTCTCTCACGGAAAGATAGGAGAATTGGCACATGTTGGCAACTATGGAGCACAATATGTAACGACAATATACTATATTCTACTCGAAACTGTGGCGGTAAAAAGTACTGGAGATTTGACTTATCACGTCACGTCTTTTGCCAAAAATTTTGTGTCTGGTCATCGCCCTCTCTTTGCTTGTATACAGTAAGAATGCCTTATAGTATTTTCTTGTGTAATCGAACTGACATTAGTTTTTTTTTTTTTTTTTGGAATGGTCGTGACTTATTCGTCCCAGAAATGGAACGTGCTATTAGATGAGTGACGTAAGAAAAAATCTAGTAGAGCATTTTATTACTCGGAACAATGATTTGTTAATTTGTTGTCACCATTTAAAAACAAAAAATCTTTTAAATTTTTTGTGTATAAAATTAAAACTAATAAACCACTCTTGATGCTCTATAGATAAAAATTGTAGAGGATTAAAATGCGGACAAAACTGTATGAACAAAGTAGATGATAGTTGCAATTGGCACCACAGCAGGATATCTATTATCTAAAGATTTACAATTTAAGTCAGAGTGGCCATTAGAACTTGGGTCGAGAGTAACTTTTAATTGAAGCGGTTGTATCATTAGTAACGAAGAAAATCAGGAAAAAACAGATTTTAAAATTTTAAATCTCCGGATTTTTTAAGTTATAGGGTTGATTCTTTGCCTAAAAGTAGTGACTTATGATTACTTTATGAGTGCACAAAACAAACTGTATTAAACTATTAGTTTTGGTACAATTTTAATTTGAATCTTTTAAGACAGTATAAGTGAAAAATGCTTGTAAACATGGGTAAGAACAGGAAGCGGTCGAGTAGTGGGAGAGGAAAGGAAATATAGAGGCGTTATATTTTATAGTACCTAATAGAAGTCCGCAACCTACCTACTAATTTTTATATTTGATTTTCTGAGCAACTACTGGAGGTATTTTTTTGGAGCTTTTTTATTTTTTTTTATTTTATTCTTACATAAGATACTTATAACGCATGCAGAAAACTTTAATAAGATACGCAGGTACCCTTCTTCAACATATCTTGTTCTTTTTTTTTTCATGATGGTTTGTTATTGCACAAAGTTCAATTTTTAGAATTTCGTATGGTGAAATGTTTATGTTGAATTTAATAATTTTAATATGTTTTTAAGGCGGTACGGTACCTATGATTCGGCTAAAAATTAATCGAGATATTTTTTCAAAATAATGGAGATTTTGATATACTTGTAGTAGTGTTCATAGAATGTAAAAAAATTTAAAAATTTCAAAATATTAAGCTGACAAATATTTTTTTTTGTCGAAAATAGGGTTTTAGTATTACACATCCATATCTGTTATTTATTTTCCAAAAAAATTCTGTTTTTGGCATTGTAAATTAGACACTTTTTCTTATGGCTTACCATCTTGCTTTTTGTTATCAACTTATAATTTTTGATAAAAAAAGCTCTGAAGTCGGTTCTTATTTTACAGTAACTTCAAAGCTTTTTTTAAATATATTAAATCAAATTTTTTAATCTTCATACTTATTTATGTTTATAATACGGTCCCACATACCTGAAACTTGTGTTTTTGTGTTTTTATAACTGCCAATATGGAGAAATTTTTACATTAAAATAAAATGATGTACGTAATATTTTTTTATTTTAATAATATTAAAATGTACCACGAATTATATTAATTATATTTTAAAGTCATGAAACATAATGTATCTAAGCATAAAATTTCACTTTTCGACAGTCTTTTTGGTCCACAACATCCTTTTTGCATTCATCACTTTATTCTCGGATAATAGTACAAAACTGAAGACCCAGGTAATTGCCAATTGGACGCATGTAATTCAATTAACTGAAGCAGTGTACGTCTTACAGCAGGCGACCCAGCACTAGCTAAAAACCCATCCCTCACACTTGCTAACAGTTGTTCCAATTGTTGGGGGAGCTCTGATTCCAAATCTCTTCCAATCGAAGTTAGTACGAAAAATAAGCATTCAGTCTCCGACAAACACTTGATTGGGAGACTCACACAGGCTTGGCAGCATTTGGCTAGCACAGATAGCAATACTAAATCAGGCTGAAGCGCTTCATATTGTTCTTTAATTTGATGCCGTTTCAACTGACCACACATCTCAGTCAAAAACCACATGAAAGCTGTGAATCTTGTCCCGTCTCCTGCTTTGATCCCTCGAAGGATTTTGTCGCGCTCTTGGTACCACTGCTGACACATGTTTAGAAGAGATTCGAGGAAAGTCTGATTTTTTTCTTTTTCGATTATTGTTAAGCACAATTTGGCACCGGTTTCACAATATCGCATACCTTCAACCACTTGTTCCATGATCGCTTTTACTAGATCCATCATCACACGGGACGAGAGTTGATTTGGGTCTTCTATTGCGAGTTTTAGGTTGGGTTGGTGTTCGGTGGGGAAGATAGTTACGTCGATTTCTTCTTTTGCCATACCTTTGAGTTTAGCGGCTAAATTCTGCGAATCTGAGGCTCCTAGGCTTTTTGAACGTTTGAGATTTTGAGTGTTGTTGGTTTGTTGGTAATTGTTCCAGTTTGTTTGTTGGAGGGCTTGTTTTGGGATGAATGTATGAGGTAACATTTCGTTCCCAAACTGGTAAGTTACTCTCGGCATGTGGTTTAAAATATGTGAAGAAGACGTCGAGTGGATTAGAGGTAAAGGTAAAGGTGTCGAAATGATGGGGATTAAAGTTGGATTAATGTGTCTTAAAATGTTACCGCTTGATTTCGAATGTTGGAGATGCAGTGATTCAAAATTTGCGGCGATGTTTCCGCTTGATTTCGAAGCTTGTAAATCGTGACTCATTGTGAATTCTTTGGCGTGCACATTTAACTTTCCTGTGTTGGGAAGAATGTCAGTTCTTACATTCGGGGGTCTGTATATCTCCATTGTGGGTTTTCCTTTGATTGTTGCCATGGTTTGGCTTCGCCTTTTTTGGGGGTCCTTATTAGGGCGGATAAAACTTCGTTCGCGGGTTACTACAGAAGAAAATTCCGTTTTTTGGCTACGTTTTAATTGTGTACCTTGCGACATTATTTCGCAGTTGACATAACACACGCACTAACACTGTAAATAACTTTACAATGTTTGAGTAATGACGACCACGCAGTCACCAATTTTGGTAAGGCAAGGTTGAAATACACTTTGGATTTTTGTTGCTCATTCGGACACAATTTCATTTTTGACACATTGCTAATGGTTGATTACCGAATTTTAATTAAGTAATTAATTGTGGGTTGAAGAAAATTTAATTCAATTTCAGTCTGAGTACATTCATACTTTGGCGAGAACAGCGCACTGAAAGCTGGGCTAAATGAGTATATTTAGAATGGGTATTTATATCAGAGATGCATACAAGCCGTGATTATAAATAGTTATTAACGAATGAAGTAGGTAATAGGTAAAACAGGTTAGCAATGTTTATAGAATGTCAGTTTTGTACAAAAGAATGGTTTTAATTTAATTAAAGACCAACTGATAATATGCGTTTTAGATGTCAGACGGAATTAACGAGATGATCTCATTGCATCTACTCGTTTTCTTATAGAAATTACTTATACAACTAACAATGTTGTGTTGATGAAACGCCTTAAATTGTTTTCTCTAAAACACGTTTATTATCTGTTATTTTCACCTTACGTTAGAGGTAAATTAACCAAATTAACCGCTTGTTGGTGGAAAATACTTTTTCTCTGTTAATAATTTTCATGAATTTAGATTTAAAAATTTTAATTTATTTATGTATTTAAAGTGAAAAATAAAATGTTATATTTGATGTTTATAGCCCGAGGACGAGTTATCTGGGGCCAAAGGCTCTCAGATTTGTAAACTTGTCGCCCTTGGAGGGTATAAACATTTTTATAATGCTCGTTGATACATTGCTTAATAATAATTTTAATGAAAATGAATTATATTAACCCTAAGTGTGATAAAATATCTGTTTTCCGCTCTAGGACAGAAAGTTTCATAACAGGCTTCATCTGTCATTTTTCTTTATCATTCGGGCGTGAACTTTCAGATTTGCGTTTAAGTTTTGTTTTAGAGGTATAAATGTGATTGTGCTTTTTGTTTTATTTAATTAAAGTTAAAGAACAACAATTGCATGTCACACCGGCATAAACGCACTAGCAGCTTTAAAGGTTCTTTTAATGCTCTTGTCACACTCAGTCATTAAAAAATAGCCTGGCGCAGCTAATGTCTACTTTTTGGTTTTGTAATAAACAATATATTTATATATAGTAGGGTTTTAAAATCTCCATAGTTTAAATAAAATAGCGTAGCCTTAGATTTGAAAAATAATTCGTTTTTTAGAAGATATTGCAATTTTTTGAATTTTTTTTATGATTTTTTGATTTCAAAATTATCTAGGTTATGTAGTTTAATAGTTAACAGAAAAATAGTTATTTGTTTAATTAGGCAATAAAGCATATGATTTACTGCCGCGATTTCCAGTTTAAAGACAAGGCATTCAGTCTGCTTAATTGCCGTATTAAACAGATAATTTTTACGCCGATCCTACCAATTGATCTTTTTTTTTAGGAAAATTTGCTGTTTGCCATTTATCTTCAAAATTTTGTGGCTGCTGAAAAATTATGAACGGTTCTAAAGTGTCTGCTTTATTGCTTAGTCAATAAAATGCTGACATATTGGCTAGTAATAGTTTAGTACGTTTAAATTGACACTAAATTGTGGTGTTTACTCAGTTTACTGTCGATAAGTGAAAAACGTACGTGAATTATTTTTCTTTTTATCAACATTTGTAACACATTAAATGTTTCTTTTTTATGAAACATTTAGTAGATGTACTATAGAACTTTACTTTTAGTTTGTAACACAAGACATTTTTGGTTTCTATAAAATTTCTGAAACGTATTTTAGCGCTTATTGAACGTTTTCTTATCAACATTTGGGAGATGTTAAATTTCTTTCTATAAAACATTTAATGCAGGCATCAAAAATATATCTTTTGGTTTGTTTCAAATAGAACACTTGTGAGGGTGGAAATTTTTGATTTCTACAATGTTTCTGTAACATATTGTAGCCACTTTTGAACATTTTACATGTTTCATGCTATAAATAAATGATTCGAACTTATGTCTGTAACACAAAAATGTTAAATAGGGGGCTACACTTATAAAAAAAAAGGAATATACCGAAAACAAATATTATATAAAGTAGTCACTGAATTTCAAGCCGTCATTTTGTGAGCTGTTTTCACTTCTATGTTGATTTTTTTTTATAAGAACTTAAATACATACTGAAATATTTAAAAAAGTCACCAGTTTTATGAAAAAAAAAATAAAAATAATAAAAAATAAAAATTATGTCATTACGTTATCAAGCGAGATGAAGATGGTATGAAAATTAATTGTACAATTTTCAAGTAATAAAGAATGTGTTTGTATAAAGAATGAACATAAATTATCAGCCCTTGACATGAGAGTCTGTAAAGTGATAAAGGGCTTGCAAAGTGACAAGAGGTCTGTAAGGTAGAACCTCGTTTGTGAAAGCTTATTTAGCGTTTGACAAGTCAAGAGAACTTAGTCACTTTGTTTAACCTGATTTTTGGTGTTTTCTTCTAGATTATTTCTTACGATTTTTTAATGCTTGTACACGAAATGTTTTAAGTGGTTTGTACCCCCAATAAAAAACAAAAGCTTTCCATTAACGTTGGGCCATTATCTCCTGACTCCTAATCATACCTTTATTATATGAATAACTATTAATTAACATTTTTTAATTATTAAAATTATTTAGGAATTCTTTAAAAATTTGGTAATCTAAGAATTTAAGAAACATTAAAATAGGATTTATTTCAAAATGTTAGAAATTCTTTACTTAAAAACCTTAGAACCTAAGGAATTTATAAATTTAGTTCTGGGTCTAAAATCAAACAAAATTGAAAAATTTAAAGATAGCTAACTTTCAGTATAATAAGTGTTGTGTGAAAGTTTTCCTATCAACCTGAGTACCGCGCGATTAATTACACGTGGTCCAAAGTCTCAAAATACTCGTACTGTTTTTTACGAATATCTCGAAAACGCAGAACTTTTTGATAACAAGGTTTCATTAATAAATTATTTGTGGCCTACTCCTGCCGTTGCCAGTTTACATGATCTTGCGCTTACTGTAGCTTAGGAACTTGAGAATCTGCTGACTGTCAGAATTTATTTTAGAATTTAAGAAATTTTAAATTAAAATAAAGTAAATTACCTTTTAATTATGTACAATATGTAATTTTAAAAAATCGAAAACTTCAACGGTCCTAAATATTATAAATACTTATTTTTTAAGTGAAGTTTTGGTTGGTGCTGCAGCAAAGCTATAGGGTGCAAGTGGTAAGGAACTAGTTCTGTTTCTTGTTTTTTAATTTTTTTAATATCAAGAATACCAGTGTAAGAAGACATTCTTTATTCAAGAAAGCAAAAAATTACATCTGCTTAGAAAACGTATTTTTCATTTACATCTGTTTGTTGAAATACAATAATTAGAATTTATTTTTAACCAAATAAGGAATAAGATTTTTCAAAAAGATTTTTAACTCTTGCTTTTTTTGAGTAGCCACATTTACAATATCTTCTGCGTCTGGTTTATTTTTCGTATCGTAACTCAGAACACCTTCATTCGTAATAAGACTGAAAGCAAAACACGTAAGTCCGCAATGGCGTGCTGTTATAATTTCATGAACAGTTGACATCCCTACAGCATCACATCCTAAAACTTTCAAAGCTCTCATTTCAGCCACCGTTTCATAATTAGGTCCTCCAACACAAGCATAAACGCCTTCATGAAATCCCTTCAAACCCAGTTTTTGCACAATCGCTTTAGCATCCTTAATAATACTTTGGTTGTAGGCATTGTTCATTGCAATAAATCTGGGACCAAAGGATTCATCATTGGGTCCTCGCAGAGGGTTATTCCCAGCAAATCCAACGAAATTTATGTGGTCTTTGATTATCATGACGTCTCCTGCTTTGTATTCTGCGTTGACACTTCCAGCAGCGTTTGTTACTATGAGTGTTGAAACTCCAAGGAGTTTCATTAATCGCACTGGCATTACACATCTTGATAAGGAGTTGCCTTCGTAGAAGTGGAAACGGCCTTGCATACAAATTACAGGGACATTTTCGATTTGGCCGAAAATGAGACGGCCCACGTGACCGATAACAGTGCTTTTGGGGAAATTGGGAAGGTCGACATATTCAAATTTTACGGGATTTGTTATTAATTCACCCACTGAACCTGAAAAGAAAAGTGGATATGTCAAAGTTATGAAGGTTCCAAAGTGCAAATAAGTTACTTAATATATTGGGTTTTCTAAGTTATACTTTCACTCTTTTTTCATGCAATGCTTTATTAATAAACGATAAAACTTTTACTTTATTTTTGATGATTTACTTTAATCCCACTTAAATAATAGTATCTACTTAGGTACTATAAGTATCAAATTGAAATTGATGTCAGATTACACTTTTAGGTTTATGTAAAAAATTTCTTCCCGAGCGGGAATAAAGTGGAGGTTATTTCCTCGTTTTTGATTAAAAATGAGGTAGGTACTTTATTCCCTAAGGAATTCCCATTTTACAGTTGACAACAGAACGATTTTTTCACATAAACAAACTGTGTCGTTGGCAACCGCCAGCCAACACTATCTAGATCTTACCGTACCGGCAAATTATTTTCTTTTAGAATTATTACTTCTGTCGTTTGAGAAGAAAGCTTTGTATGCATCTTGGGAATAAACCTTCGTTAATGCCTTAGCTGAAGATGCCCTCGCTCCCTGCGGTCGCTCTGGCATCACTACAGCCGCTGGATTAACACGGCGATTTATTCTCTTGATACATAAATAACTATTATGCTTGTAACTCTGTGCCTTTTGGTCTTTTATAGAGGGAGTTCTGAAAAAACAGAAAAATATTCTAGAAGAATTTGGAGAAACAATTATTAGTAAAAAAAGAGCACAGACAATTTTTAAAAAAGCTGTAAGTTAGCGGCTGGAAGAAAAAGAACTTTAAAGCGACAATTTGAAAAAAAGATCAAAGGAAAATTCTGGGGAAAAGTTGAAAAATGACAATTGGAAGAGAAAATAGCTAAGAAAATTTATTGAAAAGACGATTTTGAAAGAGCTTGAAAAACGACGACTGGAATGGACAAAAAAACAAAAGAAGCTAAAAAGAGCAAACAAAGATTTTGAAAGAAAATAAAGAACATAAAAGACGACTGGAAGAATAGGAAGAACAACAAGAGCTTCCAAAAAAAATCGAAAAATGACGACGAACATAGAAATTCGACAGTTTGCAAAATATTTCTGAGGGAGACATTCTAGAAATGAAAAATGAATTTGACGCAAAGTTTTTGGAAATTAAAAAAGATATGGAAAACTTAGTTAGGAAACTGGATACAGCAGAATATGCAAGGAGAACTAAAATCACAACGAGTGAATTTGAAGCAGTAGTCGTAATGGACGACTGGAATGATAACGAGAATGTCATTGTTGGTATTATGAGAACCAGCTTTCCAGTTGTTACAGAGCATATCAAAATAGGACTCAAACCATTATCAGTATTTCCACGCACTCGTCAACGTGTTTAGGAACGGTGATCTGGAGGCCGGCATACATTGGTTCGTAAACTCTAATTCAGTGACCTAAACTTGAAAAATGATTAATTAATTATGAGACAATAATATTCACGTTGATTGAACTGAAATAAAAAAATAATATCTTTTGCGATAAGACATAAAGGAAGGTTTTTCGTGAGTTTATTGTTTGTTCACGAGCTGCGTTAGCAGGGAGTGAGACAATCGCTTACGGATGAAAACACATTGTTGCAAAAAATACTGTTTTTTCTACGATTATGAAATGCTAATTTTAGTGCCAATGCCATGTCACTGTAAATTTATTTAGTTTTTTTACCTATTTTCTTATCTTAGTAACACGCAATTTTATCTTTAGTTAAAAAAGGTTGTATTTTTACATAGGGTTTATAGTAGCGAAAATGCGTACTATGCATGAGTAGAAAAAATATTAATTAGACTTTGAATATGTAATCATTACTTTTTCGTTTTTCATGAAATTTTTTTTTTTTTTTTTTGGTATTACTCTTGGATATCGTAAATTAGCTAGACCCAAATTTTTTTAGTTTTATTATTTTTATAGTTATATGGTGTTATTGCCATTACTAATATTATGTATATTAATATTAACTGGATGAAATTAAAAATGAGTAGAATTTTCAATGTCGTGATTTTTAAATGTCAATAATTTATTATTTCTTATCGTACGTACAATTTAAGACAAGTGAAAAAGTGATTTAATTCCTAATTTGTATTACAGATTTTTTGATTTTGTTTGTTTTTCGTTTTTGTTGTCATATTAAAACTTCTTTACGTATGCCTAATTTAAAGCAATCTCCAATAAATAAAAAAGTTAAGTTATCTACGGAAACGTATCTCTGTGAAATAAGTATATACGTAAAACTGGTTACTACAAAGTCACATTATAATGTCACTTACTAGCTCTATTGCCGCAACGTTACATACATAGCTATTATTAACTCATGGAAAAAATCCATAATCTAAAAAAAATACCTCCTATATCAAAAAATAGTAATAATTACATGATTCATTGAGTAAGTACTTATACGTATTTTATTGATTTATTAAAAACAAATCTACCTACTACAAGTGGGTGATAACGAATGATGTCAATATACTTAATATTGACTCTTTACTAATATTAAGATAAGATATGTGGGGCTAAAAACAAAAAAAAAACAAGAATTTTAACTTAGAGAAGGTAAAAAAAACGTTTTATTTACCACACCAAAAAGATCCAACAAGAAAAAAGTATGAGGCATACACTGGATGAGACGGAAGAATAAACACAGATTAAAATAATGGTAATTCTATGATATGATGATATAAAATTATTCTCTAGAAGGCAGTGAAATGTATTTTGTTAATGTAAATTATATGGAAAGAGAAAGAAACAAAGTTATAGCTTTCTAAAGGATCAATTTTGTTTATCATATCGTATATGCATTTAAGGGAAAAATAATCCATGTACTCGTAATTTGTTTTGTTCAAAATAAAATGTTTTGGGGCAGGACGAGGCTATCTGATTAAAAAAAAATGTAGATTTAGCCTGCGGAATTATTGTTTAGTGGACGAAAAATAAAAATTTCGAAGGCACTAAACATACCTACTTGGCATCTGATAAAAAATGTTGATTAATAAAAATTGCACAGTTTATTTAAAAAATCCAAATATATGACAATAATAACAATTTTTCGGCCGGTTCGCCGAGAAAAAATTTTGCTTTCTGTGCTTGGTTGTACAAAAAATGTGAAAATATGTAATAGAGTAGACAATAAATTAAAATGCATATTTACGTACCTAGACCGGATCCACAAATAATACCAATTTGTGGTTTAGTCTTCACCCTGTCTTTTAAATAATCAGCAATTTTTTGGATTTCTTCATGTGTGTACCTGTAACAAATTTAAAAAAAACATAAAGTAAAAAAAATTATACTTTATTTAAAATTATTGCACAGGGACTTACTTCTTTGCCAAAACATCTTCCTTACAAGTGCACTGTAAACAATTTTTATCACACATTTTCTTACTGGAGATTATAAGCAATAGTATGGTTTATTTGGTCACCGCTAGATTTTTATACATTCACTATCAGCGATATTTTATCAATGATAGTTAAGCAACTGAGTATACGTACCTGCACAATAGAAAAATAAAATTTAATATCTTTAAACCTTGACTTTCACATAACGACAAAGCAGCAACTTCTGGACAACTGGTACATTAAGTCTTATGGAGAATAACTTTTCAGAATTTTTCACTTCTTTATCAAATGATTCTAAAGTAATTCTTCAATATGATATAAAACTGTTTTGTTAGACTATTTTTACATATTGTTAAAAAATTAGATTAAAAATTGATATATTTGTAAATTTCTCGTTTTTTTAACATCAGTATAATTGCGCTCACTAATTTATTTATTAATAAGTATTTTAAGGTATTTAAGTATATTTAAGTATTTTAATAACTATTGATAGTATGTTTAATTTTACAAAGTTTAGAGAGTATTTGAACATAAATGTACAAAAAACAGGACAACATCGAGCTTGGACAGCTACCGATAATTATCCAAATGTATTTAAGTCAGAGTATAATAATTATAATAATTTATTCATAATTATTGCAAAAGTAAGTTTTATAAATAATTATTGAAGGTTATTATATGTAATATAAATGACTTCAGGTACTACACCTACAAAAATCCCAGAACCTTCACTGCATTTATTGAAAATACAGGGAAACTTAAAATGTCACACTGTACAGTTGGCTTAAAAAAACGGTAACTGTCAGAAGAAATTCTGTCAAATTTTATTAAATATTTAAACATATTTTGAAACGGCTTTTTAGAAGGTTAAAAAACTGCACTTATGTGTCAGAAATGTAGACACAAATTGACATTAATTGACAAATTAAATTTCCAATTCACATTAGGTCACATTTAATTTCCCAATTTTTTGAAGCCAACTGTATATAGGTAAGTACATACAAGTAAATACATACTTGTATAGCCGGTATTGCACAAGCATCTTCTCGTTCTCGCACTGTGTTATTGGCTCGTGATTTTATTAAATTATAGATAAATTTATGTCATTAAAAATCGTAATAAAAACGCAGTATTACAATTAGCTAAGTTAACTAGACATATTGCTTAGTGTCACAGCTGTTTTTTTAGTACTTTAGTTGAATATTAATGATTAATAACTGCTCTAAATTTATACCACAATATCAGCAATCCAAAATTTTGAATGAAGACATAAACTCATTTGTATGTGGCGGCAGGTATACATCTTGTTCTTTATTAACTGTAATATCACTATAAGAGGTCTGATTTTATCGAATAATTTACGAATACTTGTTGGATAGGGACGAAACAGTAGGTACAGATTTGACAGACATTAAACATCCTCACAGCTCGGAGGGGTGCAGGGTTTTTATTGTTAAATCTGCACGATTTAAAGGGCTATGCAGAAAGTATGAAGAAGCTAACCAGAGTTAGTTCAGGGCTCAAAAGACATTCGATTAGATCACTTTACACCAAATAGAATTAAAAATCAAGCTTGTGACTATAGATCTGTTGCTTTGAAAGCTACTAGCAGTATTATCGAAAAATTTATCAGTAGTAATAACAGAAGCGAGTGAGAATAAATTGAAAATAATTTGACAGAATTTCGAAAACGTGTTTTTAGACAATAGACACAGGAGTCCATAGGGAGAGTTATAGAGTGGCTATTGCTAAATGGCAACACGTTTGAGAAATTCTGGAAAATTATTTTCGAATTTATCGAACTCTCGTGTGGTATTCGATGGATTATTTTTTGGTGTTACAATTAGGAATCACTAGCAATATAATAAACCTTTTTGGATTCATTTTATTTCAATTTAATTTCAATTATAAAACAAAGGAGATTGTTCCTATCTTACGGAAATCTAATGACCACTTAAATCGAGATTGTTTTGTATCATTCGATAGCTTTTAAAATTAGGAGCAATTGGTATTATTGCGTCAACTTTGTAGTTTTTTAAATAAAGTGGCTAGATTAAAGATTAAAAAATTATAAACGGCAATGCAAAATGCATTGGTATAAAGGTATATTTGTTATATCAGTATGTAAATGTTTTATTATAAATATCAGTACCAGGTAATTAAATGTTTAAGGATTTCTTTTCTCAATATTATTTGAAAGGTCCCAAACCGTCATGCACCTCCCATGGCGATAAGCTATTGTTAAAACTACCAGATTATTGCGGTCAAAATCTAGCTTTGATGATTTATAGACTTCCAAACATTCCTACTTCTCGATTTATCTGGCCCCATTGGGTCTCACTCTTACCAATGCATTTTGCATTGCCGTTTTTATTTTTTTAATTTAGCCTTTATTTGAAGAGCTACGAAGTTGGCGGAATCATATGAATTGCTGCTTATTTCAAGAGCTATCGATTGATACAAAAAAAATCTTGATTTGAGTGGTCATTAGATTTCCATAAGATGGGAACGAACACCTTTCACAAACGTCAAAGAAAAAAATAGTTGTCATTCATAGAAACAAAATACTTCAAATTATTTCAGCGGGACGAAGCTAGGTAGAATATTCCCACTATACTAATGTTTTGATTGGCTGAAAAGTACACATGTGATTAAAATTAAAATTTTCTATTGGTTTATAGACACGGTAAAAAATAATCAAAATAATACAGTGAAGAATTTTGAATGATTTTTGTCTGGGTAAATGTTTTACTATCCCTGAAACGTCAACATCTATTACCGAAAATGTTGACATTTAAACCAACATTTTTAAAATTAATAAGTTTATTTACACAAAATAGTTTAAAGAAAGAAAGAAGAGGTATTTTACAGTATAAGTCCGTTAGGGTAGCCTCTAATGAGGCTGAGTCAGGAAGTTTGTGAGGTGAGCTCGAACAACTGGTGAGACTGTAAAGACTTTAACGGACGTGTACTAAACAGTATTTTTTATAATATCTCTAAAACTCATTAATTTTATTTTTAAATTAATTTAGAGGCAAAAAAACTAGAAATTGCGAATGTTAAAAAAAATAATTTCGTTGTTTCTTTTTTCGAAATTTCTGTGTCTGTCTGACAGTACAGTGCCGAAAGCCAATTTTCTCCAAAAAAAACCTATGGTTTATATTTGTGTTATTTTGTTACTACGAGTACATATAGTTATTAATTCTTTACGGCTTGTCGTCCATTAAGAGGTTGTTTATCTGGTAACAAACAATTCTTGAAGCAATCCTTAGAAATGTTGTTTGTTTTTTACGATGGGCAGACCTAGTAATTGCTGGAAATTTTAAATAGATACTTATTGTGATTGGTTTATTTCAAAAATTAGCAAATCATAAGTAAGTATTTCAAATTTTCAGCGCTTGCTAGTTTGCCTTTTGTAAAAAACATACTTTAGATATAACAAAAATTTAATTTTAAGGATGTGAGTAAATAGTTTCTACAGCTTTATGCCACCTTGAAAAAAAAATTGGGTATTATTAGTTAAGTAAGTGAAAAAATTCCGAAGGTAAAGAATATTGTAATAATTGTTCGGAAGCTGCTGGGTCGCCTAACTTGCTTTCATGTCTTTGAAAGGATGATTGTATGCCTATCACAAAACACTGATGTATATACGTAGGTTACGGCATAAGTCTTGTATTGTACTTAAACATAACGTAACTGTGATTTGGTTACTTTATTATAAAGTACTATCTTTGGTTAGTCTAAGTACAAAATATAACTTGTTAACAATTTATACAATTTAGTCAGTAATTTTTTGAATAGGTCGCTACGGAGTTATTTCCAACCCGGTAAACTTTGGGCGCGGACTAACTGCTAAACAGTGTGAAGAAGAAATAAAAAATGTATTTGGTCAGGATTGTCCGTTCTTAAAAATAAATGAGAGATGGTTCTTAAATTTTAAGCATGGGCCATTTAATTTAGAAGACAATTTTTCTTCAGGTCGGTCGACATATGTCGTACCTGAAAAAAACTTTAAACTTTTGAGAGAAGCAACAATTAAAGATAGGCGAATCACGTATAAGCAGTTAGCAAAAACCCTGTAGATATCCGAACGAAATATTGGAAGAATTAATCTCAAACCATTTGAATGTTAGAAAACTTTGTACCCTGTGGTGTACCAGTTTCGTAAAACGGGTTTAGTGGCCAACGTTGTACTAGATAAACACAAAACAGTCACAGCTTGCTGGTATACTGAAATTTGTTTGCCACAAGTATTTATAGTGTTGAAAAATCTCAGACCAAAATCCCCTATGCGCTCGTGGTATCAACATATCGACAAACCTTATCTTATAGCTTATAGTCCTGACTTGGCACCATGCAAGTTTGGTTTTTTTCGTTTGCAAAATCACAATTAAAAAGACGTAAGTTTGCTTCGGAAGATGATAATTTCATTGTGAAAGAAAAGTGAGAGCATTGGTTTGAGGGCTGGTTCTTGCGTATGGAGAAGTGTGTCGAGTGTGGTAGATAGTATTTCGAAAAACAATAAATACGTTTTTTATACGACAAGACTTATGTCGTGCCCTACGTACAAATAACTCACCTTAAAATCCACAGATAAAATAGTGCTTTAAACGGTTATACGCATTTCAAAAATTTACACAAACAGATATAATCATTATTGAGCATTTAGTTGAATCATTACTAAAAATTTTGAAAAAAATATTAATTTATTTGACAGTTTTAATTACTGTGACTTTCTTGATTGGTGTCTTAGCAAAATGAAACAATTGATAACTAACAAATACGATACGCGTTTCTACAATAAATAATATTCAATAAACAAAAGTTCGTTAAATTTAAATTGACAGTGTCTTTATTAACAATATGTCAACAATTTAAGTTTTCCTTGAAATATAATATATTCTTAGAGGTTCTTTTGCGTTGTCATAATCTGGCTGTTTAAAATAACTTTTAGTTAACAGCAAATACACGTTTTTTGAGACATCCGATATTATTATTTAGAAAATGCATTCTTTCTGTTATGCCACTAATAATACATGTGTGCAACTATTCTGCAACACATAAATATTGTAAATGAATTTATTTTTTCAATTTTAAAAAGATATAAAAAAAAGAAAGAAAAACAATTTTTTTTTAAGAAAAAATTGTATCTACTTGTTTACAATAATAATCATTAATCAGAGTTGTCTTTATTTCACCGTTTTCAATTGGCTTTTCTCCACTTCTCCATTTCAAATTGTTTTGTCTACGTCCAATTTTTTACAATGCAGGAGACGCCATAAAGAGAAACTTGTAAAAGTCAAAAAGGCAAAAAAGGTATATTTAAAAAAATATTTATCATGAGTAAGACAACATTACAATTTTTGCTTATTAAGTATGTACATCCAACAATATGGCGGACTAACTTCTTTAGAGCTTTTAAACTGGGCTTCTTTTGCCTATTAAATAAAAACATTTTGGAATAAAAAAACTAAGTGTAATTGGATATATATATTTATAATAAAATACCTAACTAAATCGTAACAATTTGAGAAATATGAAATATTATATCAAAGAACTTATTGTTTCGTAAATATTTATATATATTTTTTATAAAGAGTGAATGCCTACGATGATTTAATAAACAAGTTGTTTATAAGATTTTGTATAATTTGTTTTTTTACCTGTTTTTAAATTTTTTTTAATGTTAAAAAGCAAAATTCTGAGTTTTACTATATCCTATTATAGCACTGTATAACAATGGGTGCTATAATCGCTACTAAAGCACCGAAATGAGTGTTAAAATAGTTTTTTTAAAGAAAATAAGAATCACAAATTATAAAAATATGTTTTCGGGCTTTACTTTTACTGAATTTACCTAAGAACATTACCAAAGTCTGTATGTATAGGTAAGGTCTGTAGCAAGGGTGTCAAATAATTTTTTCAGAAGATCGACTTTGTCATCCAGAATCTGTTTATAATCTACTTTTTGAAAGAAATGTTAGTATTTTTTAACATTTTTACCTACGTTTATGTAATTAGATTGGCACCATCTCATGCCGCGAAAGCCTATTGTCCATTACAGATGTGTATCCTACTTTTTTAAATTACTTACTACACCACAGTATAGAAACGAATTTTCATATTTATACTGTGACTACACCAACAATTGGATCAATCTGTCATTTTTGACGTTTAATGAAAAAAGTTAGGTTTTGTCAGCCAAAGTTTTAATACAACTCTTGTGTGTTAAGAATTTTACAGCGCACAATTATTAAAATAGTTCGCTGGCGCGTCATGTTTCAAATTAATTTAGCGCTTTAAAACTGAAGTTACCTCACGCGAATGTACATAAGTATTAAATTGCTAAAAACCTTCAATTTCTATTTTTGACACTACTGGTCTATAGACGCTGCTTTTTTCATCTATCAATAAAATTGCAGACTTTTCTTGGTCATAAGTATTTTTTTCTAAATTTGGCATTGTTTGAGGAGAATTTGTCTCGTATGCTTATCATAATGTTTATTGCCACTTATAATGTAAAATATTATTTATTCTTATATCAATTGTTTCTGTTTGTTTTATTTTTAGGTTTAATAAAAGCTATTAAATGCAGTTACTCTTATTTTTTTATTGCGAATAAAAACGTCATTTGCCAAATTACAATTTAATGTTTTCAGAAGTGTATCAGGTAATGTCATTAAATTAATCTTTTTATACTAAAGTTACTTTTGACTCTTTACTAATTCCATCGCAGCTTCTACATCTTTCTCAAACTGATCAGATTTCAGGAGTTCTAGACATGTTTGTCCTTCATCCATTGCTTTCAAGCATATGTGCTTTGATGTTTCCCAGTAGAGTTGATTTTGTCTTATTTTTATAACAAGATCTTTCAATGGTGGAAACATTTTTCCTAATATTCTAAAAGAGAATTAAAATGATAAATATCAATAACTAATAATTGTAGAGTGTGTACTTATATAATGGAAAGCAAATGTCTTTCAGAAATGTCACTTGCAACTCTGGTAAAAAGATTTTTTCAGCTTTCTTCATTTTAATAGGATCCTTTTTAAATTTTATGTTTTCTAAGTCACCTTGGCCGAAAAACTCTTCAAATAATTGGACTGCCACGTTTTTAGATTCTGGCCAATCCTAGAAAAATATTTTGACACATATTTGCTTACAAAATATAGTTATAGAGCGTTTCAGAATGATTGATATCTTAGTAAGCCTTGACTGTGCGAACGGCACATAACCTTGTAAACGTAAGAAATATAGCCAAATTATTTTGTTAATAAGCAAAAAGTCATTAAGGTATATTATATAGTATTATTGATAAATATAAATTATATATTTTATAGAAAAATATTTTATTAACTAAAAATTTATAAATTAATTATCTGTATTATTTTTATTATGTATTATATTTTTTAAGGCAGATTATAATAAATGTTATGTATCATAATATACTTAATTACAATAATATAAACATTTTCATTTGCTGCCAAAAATGATAATGGTAATTATTCTGAAACTCTCTATATATTTAGTAGTTTAGTACAAAAATATGCAATGTCACCCACCTAAAGTTTATGTTATATAAATTACATTTTTTTAATATTTGCATTTTTTATATGACACTTTATTTACCTTTGTATGATCAGATAAATCTGCACATGTGATTAAGAAGCTGCATAAAAGGTATCGATGTTCTGGATTATTGCTATTGTAGCCTTCCTAAAAAAAATTATACAGCGTTTTTTAATTAATTTTCACTTTATATTAATTGGCATTCACAATATTTTAAATAAATTTTACTCTTGTTACTATCAGTCGAATTTTAAAATGAGAAACTCTAAAAAATGTCTCAAGTTGTAAGCTCTTTATACAGATTGAGCTTTAAATCAAATCTATAAAAAAATTATGTGCGGTTTGAATGATTTATTTCATTTAGACTTAAAAAAAGGAAAATAAATTAACCAATTAATAAAGTGAACTATGAAATGTAAAGATCATTTGAAATATTGTGAATCTCTCTCAGAGAAAATCAATTGTAAAACACTATGCCCTGAAAACAAAAACATTAATAACAACTTACCCTCGACATAATGTGTTGTTTCATGTAAAATTTAAAATGTGTGGCTAAATCTGTAGCCAGCATTAAATCTTTCAATAAGTTTATGAAAAGGTCATATTTTCCGCGATCCAAAACTTCTAGAAAATTGCAACCCTAAAAATAAAAAAGTTTTTAAATTTACTAATAACACTCAGTGTATTCCCATCATCCCTGTATGTACACTACATTCTACATTCTAAAAAAAGAGGAAAATCTATAATGGAACCACGTTTTAGTGCGATTGCAACTAAATTGGTCTTTAACATTTTACAATTTTTTATTACTTTACATAATAAGGCATCGTAAAACGATGAAGCAGACCTTTATTTATGGTTTACTTTTTTAACTACGGATTGTGGTTAGGTCGTTTTAAACTACTTCAAAAGGCAAGATTGCAATCGCACTATGCCGTTTGTCTTATATGCATTTAGTATTTAGTGCGGACTAGAGTAGTCCAACTCTTTTAGCGATTATAAATAATCTCTCTCTTTGTAAAAATATCTCATTTTGTTTATTTTTTATTAATCACTTTGACTTTGATTAACAATTTTGGTGAATAAATAAGGGTTTGTAAAGATTTAATAGAAAAACTTTAATGTACAAAGAACGTGTGGGCGATTTATTTTTAGTTAAAGATCTGAAAAACTTTGGGTAAAGGTAGGGAATCGCTGCCAGTCGGCTAATGTCAGTCATAAGATTTTTTTAAATGCATTGCCAAAAGAATAATAGAATTTCGGGAAAAATAATTTTATACAAACGGTCCTAAAATTCTTAGACTATCGAAGTGGTATGCATTTATTCAGGATTAAAGAACTTTAAAAAAAATTCAAAACATTGGCTATTAAAAATATTAAAATTTCAAAAATTTTGACTATAAGGTTTTTGGATTAAAACTTTTAAATGATTATAGGTCTTTTTAGAACATTGTTAAATGTCATCATTATTGGAACTGAAAATACAAAAATACATTTTTCAATTTTTTTTTTTTGTGTTCTTAAGGGGATTCTTACACAGCCATCGACTAATAGGAATTTGTGAGTTTTTCGTCAAAAAACTGTGACTTACCTATTTGATATTTTTTTACGAAAAAAATATATATAACACAACTCATTATGACTTAGATGTCTTGAACCAAAAAACCCTTAAAAAATTATTAGATTTCTTTTAAAAAATAGAGAAATTCAGAAAAAAAAACGATATTTTACATAGATAATCATCATTTTCACAAAAAAAATATTCAAGGCAGTAAATTCAAAATGTTTTCTATATAGTATTAAAATTTGAAGTTCGTTAGTTAATTAGCGGCTCTGTACTTTTTTGAGGAAATTTTCCTGTAAGACGGATAAGAATTAAAATCATCGAACTCTCTATCCTCTCTTGTCGTCTTTCTTCACATTCACAGCTAGGCAACCGCACATTCCCTTTTTAGTTTCTGTAAATACTAATGAATGGTTTCCAAGAAATGTTAATATAAAGAAATTGGCGAATTCGTCTGCTCAACGTTTAGTTGTATTTTATACAATACTTCGTGATAAAATGAGTAAAAAAATAAAATTGCGGCTGTGGGACCTCCGTAAAAGCAAAAAATTATTATTAAATGTAAGAATCCTCTTAAGACTTTAATTGACAACATATCTAAAAGTTGGGACGCAAATCTTGGGACATTCTGTTTGGTATCAAATATTATTTATTGAACATGTCCTTCGCAACAATTCACAAAAAAATAATCGCGAAGTGAAATAAATAGCTAAATAAATATAGATATTTTGATGTTTTTTGTAATGACAAATTTTGATGAGTTTTATTACATCACTAGTTACGTAAAGTGCGACTTTACAAAGTATTTTGAGAATAAAATTTTATTTTTCTGCGGAAAGAGAAAAAGTCTTGTACGTAATACATTATGAAAAACCTATTATTGTTATTGCCTCGCTTACTTATTCTGGGTTCTGCTTGATAAACAAAATCGGTCTTTTTAAATTTTCAAACAATCTCATTGTATGTCGTTTTCATTTCCGGAAGGTTTTAGTTATTGACATTGACATTTTACACTGACAGCTAAAGGATATCAAAGATTTACCTCTACTGAGAATCGTATGACATTATATTAGAACTAATGGGAGACAAGGATTACTTGTTTTTATGAAATGTACCTTTTAGATTACTGGAAATGAGACAAACAAACCGAACACACTTGTCATTACTTTGGAATATCAAGGTTCTATTCTACATTTTTTTGTGATTTTAAGAATTTAATAAAATGAGGCACATTTTTTATATTTAAAACACTGGGCAATCTATATTCTTTTGTGATATTAATGATTATGAGACAAACGTAGTCCGCCCGCCTCACAGTGGTCGAAAAACGCCAATTATCTGGCCAAAAGGCAAAAAGTAAAAGTTGCAATAGGTAAAAATTATCTTGGTTGTTGATTGCTGTTTATCAACGGATGATAACGCCCCTATGCAAAAAATTCATAGCTCATGTATTCGAGGTAGAGCTCAGATCAAATTTGACTTTAATTCTGAGATAGATTTGTGCGCGCGGAACTTGCCAATTATATAAAATATTGTGTTGTTTATTTTACTGCTTTTTTTTGCTTTATTTCTCAGTTTATGTAATGGCCTGCAGAAAGGACTGTAAGTTCAATTTTAAGTTTTAATGAATGCATTTAACTAAGCAGTTTTATTTATGATATTTTTATTATAAACAATCATGCATTTAGTTAACATTTCCACTAATTTCCACCTTCAAATTAGCATTAGTTTGTCCGTTAGAGTGTTTTTAAAAACTGTGTAAAAAAATCCTATCCCAGGTCGTGCCTGCTTGTTTGCAATTTAATTTTATTTAGTGGAAATCGGTGGTTTACTTAAACTGCGTTTTAATTCGTTTTATGTTGTTATAGACTGCGCACAAATAGCTTTTTCGCGTCTTGAACTGTTCGAAATTGCTCGATCTATCGGATTCGAAGACATTTCAAGACAAAAAGATGCTATAATTAAAAAAATTTGTGAAAAAACAGGATCGACCCTTAATGAACTTGAGTCTGCAGTCCTGATGGCATTTCTTTATAAATTACGAGAAAAATGGCGAGCTGCTAAATACACCAAAGGACAGTTTTTAGAAAAGAATAAGACTTGGTTAGAACAAAATATATCTTTTTCAAAAAAAAAACAGAAATATATGGAAGACGAAATATTTCGTTCGATGAGTGTAGCGAACGCTCGAAGAGAAGAAAAAGCGAACCGTTACGAGAAGCTTTTTCCTCAATGGAGCTTAGCTACGCTGCTCAAATGAATTTGAGAAAAGAGGGAAAGGTTAACGCTGCAAAAATTGTTAAAGATGTAACATGTGGTTCTCCTGGTCGAGCAAATAGGTATCAAAATGACCTAGTACAAATGCAACAGAAACCTGCATCTTTGACTGATAACGAGGCTTTGTCTTTGATCGTAGAATCTAATCTAAAAAACACCAGTACATCTATCAGCAAAAACTATTTAAGGAAAAAGGTTTGTCTTTGTACCCATCTTATGGTGCGGTATTATCAGCAAAAAAACTATGTTATCCCGATAATATTATAGTCACAGAAACTTATGCAGAAGTGTCATTACAATCCATTTTAGATCATACTACAAATCGATTGCTTCAGGTACAGCGCGAAGTACTATCAAATCTTAGTTTGATCGCTAAATGGGGTATGGATGGGTTTTCTAGTAACAGTGAATATAAACAAAAGTTTAACGATTCCTGTTCAGTAGACTCGTCGGTATTTCAAATTTCGTTTGTCCCGCTACAGATGTTTTGCCAGGATGAACATGATCATAAAGTAATTGTGTGGCAAAATCCAAGACCGTCTTCCGTAAGGTACTGCAGACCCATAAAAGTTTGCTTTACAAAGGAAACTGTGGAAAATACATTACGAGAAAAATTACGTATAGAGCAACAAATAAACGAACTTGTTCCCACTGTGACATTATTTTCATCATTTTCCGTAACAGTTAAACATACATTGATTTTAAGTATGATTGATGGTAAAGTATGTAAAGCTATAACTCATAATGCTTCAACTCAGCGTTGTTACATTTGCCAAGCAACCCCCAAAATTATGAATGATCTAGACAAAATAGCTTCTTTGCCACTTAATGAATCTACTTATAAATTTGGATTAAGTACTCTACATGCGTGGATTCGATGTTTCGAATGCTTATTGCATTTGTCATACAAATTAGAAGTTGAAAAATGGTTAGTCACTGATAAAAACGGCGACAAAGTTAAGGTAGAAAATCGAAAGCATCGTATCCAAGCACTCTTTAAGTCTGAATTAGGGATAATAGTGGATAAACCAAAACAAGGGTATGGAAATAGCAATGACGGGAATACGGCTCGTCGCTTTTTTGCTAATCATGAGGTGACTTCGAAAATTACTGGTGTAGACATCGACATAATTTATAGATTTAAAATTATTTTAATAACTATATCTAGTGGTCATGAAATAAATGATGAACTTTTCCGTAACTATACGTTAGAAACTGCACGTTTATTTGTTCAAAAGTATAAATGGTATCCCATGCCTGTTACCGTGCACAAAATTCTTATGCATGGCCCGGAAATTGTGAAACATGCGATTCTTCCGATTGGACAACTTTCGGAAGAAGCTTCTGAAGCTAGAAACAAAGATTTTAGAAGTTTTAGGGAAAGCTACTCCAGAAAATTTTCTAGAAAAGAAAATATGGAGGATGTCTTTCATCAACTCCTTGTCTCATCAGACCCAGTTATAACAAACATGCGCCCACTTCCACACAAAAAAGTGTCTCAACTTCCAGGAGAAGTTCTTGGCTTACTACAGCAACCTAAAGACATTAAAGGTAGTAACGCAGACGAACTTTCAGATGTTAGTAATAGTTCGAACTTTCAAAGTGATAGTGAGTAACCAAAGACAGTTTAGTTTAATACAAAGACGGACAATAAAAATTATTTTTGTGTCTATTGCCACTTTATATAATTTTTTCTATTAGAAATTTGCGATTTATTTTATTTTAAGTTTACTTAAGTAGTTAATAATTTTTGTATCCACTCATAGTTTTTACTACCCACCTTTTTATGCCTCTTTAATTTCTTAATTTTTTTTGTTTACCTAATTATACAGGTTGTAGAATACTTTTCCTCAACATCAACTTTAGGTTTAAATGTGCATTTATACCTGTGTAAATTATTAATCGGTTAAATTAGAAATAAAACTATTTTTGCAAAATATTGGAGATGGCCCTGTTTGTTTCATCTCTCTTACTATTAATAATATTTGTTTTTTTAAATTATTATCCTAAAAAAAATTAAATAATTAATAATGTTTTGTGTAGTTTAATTTTATTCAAAATACTTCTCAGCCACATTGAATCCGCCATTTTGAATTTCAAATTTTAATTATAAGTTATCAGAAACCCTCAAAAATTAGTCTGTACTGATTTTCGTTTAATTTAACTTAGTTTTCAAAACACTTCTCAGCCATATTGTATCCGCCATTTCAAATTTTCGAATTTTAAAATTAAAGTTGTTATGAGGAACCCATATAAATAGTCTGTGCTAATTTTCGTTTAATTTAAGTTAGTTTTCACAACACTTGTCAGCCATATTAAATCCGCCATATTGAATTTTTGAATTTTGATTTCAAATTTGTAATCAGCGACCAAAAAAACCTTTCTACTCTATATTTCAATACCGTCGAATTATATCTCTACTTTTGGCCAACTTTTGTGTGATTTCCGACCACTGTGCGCCTGTCTCATTTCCAGTGATCAAGAGTGTACATAATTTTTCTGGAAATATTTTTATATTATTCAACTAAAGCGAAACTAATAGGTCGAAATTTTCTCAAATTAAAGTTTAAATAAATAATTTAACATTTTGTTTGGTGACAATTGAGTTTGTTGATTAAGAAATACAAATTGGATACCAATCGCTTTAAAAATACATTTTTAGTATAAAAATAATTATTTGTTCTGAGATTCTCTTGCCGAATACCACATAAAGTTTGATTTATTTTTAGAAAATGGTTTTTCATGCATTTCAAAAACGTATAATGAGGTTTTTTGAAGTGCACTCAAAAATCTTTTGGAAAGGATCAAAGAACAGCCGTGGGAATAAAATCTTTGAAAAAATCTTAAAAACTGGTCTTTGATACTAAGAAAAATGCTCAGTTATGAGCATTGTTACCCTTTTGGCAATGAACTGTGAATTACCGTTTCGTTTTTTATTAATTAAACAGTTCAATATTGTTTTTGCTGTTGGAAACCTCTTAAAAGTTATACTCAATTTTTTTTATAAATCAATGTGTAATTTTTGTGACATTTTGATGACCAAAATTTTGTTTTTGTCACTGTATTTATGATTATTATAACTGATTTTTTTTTATAATAATGATGAAAAATAATTCAATAAAAATTTTCATATGAAATAGTGTCTTTGTTTTGAAATAACACCAAAGTAAAGGAATAACCATTTATAAATTAGTCATTGGAAAATAGGAAGCTAGTGAAAAAATTATTTTGAGAAAATGACAGGTCGCCAAAATTGTCATGCCTACATTTCGCCGTTTTAGGGCGGCAAAATACGAACCGAAACACAAAAATGTTTATATTAAGATTAGTATCATACCTCTGAATTAAGGATTCGAAGGATTTGAGAAAGACGATGTCTCTCCATAATTGATCCAGGGCTAGAATAAAGACTACATAAAGCGTCTCCAGCTGTTTGTTGAAATGAACCATTTGCTGCTCTATAATCTACATCGTGACATAGACATGTAATGAGGTAGGCTAAAGCTTCCAGGTCACTGAAAAAAAAAAAAATGCAGATATGTAATTAATAAAACAGTAGTGATAATTTAAACATTAAACTGGTATAAAAAAATTATGTGCATATTGTTTACAATAAGTACCATGACAAATGAAAAAATAATTAGTTGTTAAAGTGATTTTATATCTTACATTTTTCCATGATTATGAATTATAGTTCAGAAATATTTGGACTGAGCTTTGAATATCTATCATAAAAACAGCATAAATGAAAATAAATGAAAATGAAAAATCGGCAGTGTTAGTTTGTGTGCAATAAACTTTTGCACTTAGTTTAATGCAGTTTTTTTAATAGGTAGCCGGGCAGCTCACTTATTTCTGATAAAACAATAAATCTTTACAATCTATTTTAAATTAAATTGTATTATAATATACTTACGTTATGTACCCTTGTTCAACTAATTCTAAATGCTTTAAACATAGATAAGCAAAGTGTCCTGTAGAAAATAAATGCATCCAGTTGTGAAATGGCACATCACGACATGATTTTTGCACAGTCATAATAAATTTTGTAAAAATCTCTCTTTTAATGCCAAACGTGTTGAAGAAATCTAAACTTTCAAACATTTTTAGTACATAGCAAACCGATTCCATTGATTCGATAATTCTTGGAATAAAAGTGAAAATCTCAAAATTTGAATAATTATGTATAAGGGGACAATTCAATTTCATTATAGCTTCTTCCATACTAACCTGACATTTTCAAAAATTATTATTGGAATAAATCTTAAAAAATTACTTACTCCTTCGTGAGTTATCATTAATTTATCAGCTAGTTGACTCCTGATTTTACAATGTTTCATTTGCGTAAACTTCAAGCTTTGAATTATTGCTGAACCACAATGAATGCTTAAAACATTGGCAATCTCTTCATCAAAATGATTAAAATGTCGTTGTCTTTTATTGCAAAGCTGCATCACTCCTATTACTTCATGTCCGTTTTTCAGAGGAAAACATAACAAATTTCGGGTTCTGAAACCAGTAAATTCCATCAAATTTTTATTGGATAAAATCGTGTTAGTAGTTTGGCTATTGAGAATCTTGCCAGTAGTAGCCACATGCTCTATAAGTTTTAAATAAATTTTATAAATTAACAAAAAATATTGTATTTAACCTGCGATTATATAGCCAAGGGCCAGTTTTACATTCGGTTTGGTCGTAATTTTTTCAGTTGCGCTAAAATTTTTCAAAATCAAAAGCAAATCTTCACGATTTATCAAAAATAGAGACGACTTTTGTGCATCAGTCAGCTGTTTAGCTTCGCTATTTATGACTCTAATCAATTCATTAATGTCATCTAAACACAAACAAAACTTTTGGACTGCTTGTAGTACCGCCTGGTATTGTAGTTTTTGACGCATTTCTTCTTCAGTTGATAGGGTACGTAATAAAATTGATAAACAATGTTTAAATAACTCGTTGGCAAGGTTTATAATGTAGTTTTCATTTTTTTTACTTTCAACAAAACATACTAACAGTACCGGTATTACATTTTTTGTTGAACATGGATAAACTAAAGAGAAAAAATTGTATTAAAATTAAATTTTTGGAAAATGTTACTTGTCTGTTTCTTTAAAATTGGGATGGTACTAATATTCAGTCGTGTTTCTCCAAATATTTTCTCAAATATATCAGTAATTTGTGGAGTTAGCTCATTACATCTGAAAGCGTAATCTTCAAAATCAACTAGTTGTGACATAACATCTTTCGAAAGTGGTGATCGTATTGTAGATTGAAGTTCCTCTGTTCCAACTGTTTGAACAAAAGCTTCTTCCACAAATGGTAGTAAATGTATCAAAAATGACATCTTGCAATCACCTTCTCTCATTAACTAGAAAATAAGTAATAAAATTATATACATATAACTACTATAGACGCGGCCCCGGCCACCATTCACTACGTTGATGTTATCAAGAAAAAGCAAACTATTAGGCTGATTTCAAGTTGAGAAAATACTGGTAGTATCTTATTTTCATGGAAAATTAATAAAATTTAGGGTTGTGATTGGTTGTTGCTACGGAAAATTTGCGATACTAGCGGTACTATCACAACTTGAAATTAGCCCATAAAAGAACGGTTTTTTGTTAGGACTATCGTTTAATATTGTTATTAGGGATTCGGCATCTACCTGAGGGGCTCTTTCTGAGTCTCTGCTATGCCCTCTCAATTTTATTTTATATTTAATACTGTTTAATTTTGTTATTCTACATCTGAAATAAATCTAAATTTGTTTATTTTTCTAAAATTAAGTTATTTAATGTTTTCTTTTAAATTGATGTTTACGATTCTTTGTTTCTTGGAAATCTAAATCTCTATATTTAAATTTAAATCTCTATACTGGGTGTAAACGAAATTAGGCTCACCCCTTTTTTAAATAGTATTTTTTAAATTAAAAAAATCAAACTTGGAAAGCTTATTATATTAGAAAATCCCCATTAATTAAGTAAAAAATAAATTTTTTATCACTTTCGGTTTTACCGGAAATGACTATAACTTGAGATTTTTAAATAGAACACTTTGTATATTTTTATATTTTTGGAATCTACATTAAATTCTGAGTCTAAAACACTATTTTTTATAACTTTTTGTGAAATATTTTTTTTTTTTGCAATTTTTGTTTTTTATATCTTGAGGGCTGTGATAACAAAAAAATATTTCTAAACAATGTAGGCAAATATTAAAAAATAAAAACAGTTTCACAAATAATCTAATTTAGAAAATAGACGAATTTAAATTAGATTAAATTAGTTTTTCCGGTTTAACTCATTTTTTCAAATAGAACAATAATGCCTCACTTGACATTTTAAAATAACTTTTTTTTTGTTATTCTAAAAATACCAAATTTTTTGAAAATCTATTCAGTAGTTTTTGTAATATTGAGAAAAATATTTTGGAAAAATCCCTAAAAGATAACTAAAATTCAAGCAGGCTGTAAACTACAAAAAAGGTTACAAATTATGTTTAATAGCTCTCTATTTTATTTTTTTGTTAAAATGCTAGCATGTTTGAAATTTTTCTTTAATATAAATATTTTTTCATATTTAAAAAAATATTTTTTTGTCAATACTACAAAAACTACTGAGTAGATTTTTAAAATTTTAGTATCATTGGATTGGCAAAAAAAAGTTATTTTAAAATGTCAAGTGAGGCACTATTGTTCCATTTGAAAAAATCGAGTTAAACCGGAAAAACTAATTTAATCTAATTTAAACTCGTCTATTTTCTAAATTAGATTATTTATGAAACTGTTTTTATTTTTTAATGGTTGCCTCCATTGTTTAGAAATATTTTTTTGCTATCACAGCCCTCAAAACAAAAAAACAAAAATTGCAAAAAAAATATTTTATTTTATAAAATGTTATAAAAAGTAGTATTTTAGACTCAGAATTAAATGTAGATTCCAAAAATATAAAAATATACATAGTGTTCTATTTGAAAATCCAAAGTTATGGTCATTTCCGGTAAAACCGGAAGTGACAGAAAGTTTATTTTTTATTTAGTTAATGGGGATTTTCTAATATAATAAGTTTTCCAAGTTTCATTTTTTTTATTTAAAAAATATTATTTAAAAAAGGGGTGAGCCTAATTTCGTTTACACCCGGTATAAACATACATATTTATGTTGTCTCTATTTTGTAAAGGATTGAAAGACGGTGGTGTTGTATAAAAGTCCGAAAAATTATATGTTAGAAATAAATCAGATCGTTAGTCAAAAACTTGGATTTTATAATTAAGTTTTTTAGACCCTCTAAATTTTTGAGGGCGACCAAAATTATCTTCTTGCAACTGTATGCGTAGAACTTAAAAAAATTTTAGTTTAATCCGTAAAAATGATTTTTGCCTGGATGCAACGATATATAGTTGATAATATTTTTATTTGGAAATCTCTAATAGACTAAATAACAAAAAGTTTTTTTTTTGAAATTCTCAAGAACAGTATAGAGATTATGATGTTTTGTTTTTGAATTTTTTTTTATTATTTGAAATTAAGTACATTTAAGGAGGGATAAAGGCGGATCTAAGAGAGATTTTTTATTTCTTTTTATACAGAGTACCATAAATGATTGTTCTTTAGAGTAGGCGTTTAGAATCGACTGAAAACAAAATTTGCCGCTCTACTAAAATGATGAAATAGCAAAATAGCAGAACTACCATCACAGTAGATTGAAATAGGCGAGTGGTAAAAGTCATGCCGTTAAAACACAGAAAACTCACTAAAATGTTAGTTAATTTTTACATAAAAACTTAAAATATTCATTATTTAATAAGTTTTTTGCTTTCCTTATTCTAATTACGAAAATGATTTTTTTATTAATACTTAATTGAAATGTGGAAATTGGACACGAAATTTTTTTCAATCGAATAAAGCCAACGGGTTTTTTCGTCCCTTCAATGTACTTAATGAAACGATATGATCCACAGTGTTACACCATTTTGGAGGGTTGAATAAACGCAAACCCGGCAACGAAGTCTTGAAAAAGACTGGCTTTAAAGTACTATTATAAATTAAATAAACCAGAAGTTGGGTTAAGTTAGATTCAGTTGACTGTTGATCGAATTATCTCAAATTACTAAGATGACTTATTATTTAAAGACGGAACATTTGGAATGCCTATTTTAAAGGATAATCATTTAAAAGTGTTTTAATCAAGTTCGCAAACATGACGCAAGAACAGCTGCTTTTGATTCCAAACAAAACAAGAACAAAACTTCTGCAAAGTTTGCTCTGAGTGCTTTAAAATTGTTTTAAAACTCTTAATTTATTACATTATTCTGTTGTTGTATGTAAGATGTATAAGTCTTCTTACTTTACATTTTTAAATAAAATTGTTTTGTTTGAAAACAGAATCCAGACCAACCCAAGATTTTTAACGACATGGGTAGATTGCGAGCCGTGGTCAAGACGGATTACAGATGGGGTTAATTCTGTAGGATAGTTACAAGCTTTGTATAATAATGTATCTCAAATAAAATGTTATTATTTCAATTATTTTAAGGGTAAGTTTATAGAGGTAAAATGGTTGAGTAATTGCACACTGATATTAGACCAAAGCAGGCTTCCTTGACATAAAAATTAAGTTGTCTTTTGAAAAAAAAATATTTGATTTAAAAATATATACGAATTATCGATAAAAATAATCTATTTTAGAAGGAAATATAAAAGAAAACAGAAAGAGGATTATATCAGCAAAAAGAGTGTATGTATTGACTTTGCTTCCCCATTTAAACTTAGAGGTGAAAACCTTGTTCTTAAGGGAATGGTAGAATCGACATGGTTTTACCATGAAAACATGTCTCCCAGCAATAAAAATTGACCTAATTGACCTCGTTTATTTAAATCGAAATCGCTACTAAGAAAATTGAAGTGATTTGTTTTCAAAAAATCATCCTTTATAATACATCAGGGGAATCTCTCTGATTCTATAAAAAGTAGTTAAATAGTAACGTGGCTTTCACTATGGTAGAGGTTTAATTATTGGTGGTTTCTTAGTTATAATAACGTGATTGTCTTAAGCACTTCTTATACTTAGGGTACAATTACACTAATGGGATAATTTCAAGTTGAGATACTACCGGGAGTATCGCAAGTTTTAATACTTTTTCGCGGCAACAACCAATTATAACACCACATTCTTTTAATTTTCCATGAAAACGAAGATACTACCTTTATTATCTCAACTTGAAATTAATCCATAATTATTGTATAAGAAGTGTTTAATTCAAGGGTTCGACACCTACCTAAATGCTTAAAGAAAAGTGCTTAAAATTGATAATAGTTTGAGTGGTTTGAGTGACGTTATATTCCTTCTTTATCTATGTTATATTCACTGCACTGGTGGGTGCGAGAATAAACTGTTTTTGAAAAGTTTGTGTTTCATAAAAATTCTGTTTTCTTCTGCTACGAACAGGTTTATGGTTAATTTGTTAACGTTAACTTACTGACAGATAAAAGGTCGACTTTCCTATTTCTAATAATTAACAAACAATAACAAAACTATGTTATTTTAAAGACGAAATTCCTCGGAGTTTGACAATGCCATATGATATGTGTCAAAAGTGACATTAAATAATTCGGTTTTTTGTATACATTAGCAGAATATTGACTTACATAGGAATTAATTTTGACTTCAAGCGATTTACTTGCATCATTATGAAGCTTCTCATAAAGGGATAGTAGTTTAGAAGGATTAGAAATGACTAGATTCAATGATGGAATATCATCAGTTTCATGAGCATTTTTTCTCTTTTCAGCTTCGATGCAGTAGGGAGGAGCTTGAAACAGTTCATATTTTGGGTATTGAAGTTGACCTTCCATGAGTTTAAATTAACACTAAAATTTTGATAACACAACACATACAACATAGAAGTTACAAAAATGATGGGTTTGGTGTCATGGTAACAAATAATTTAGGAATTTTTTCCCTGAAGGAATATTTCCATCAAATGCACGGATTTTTGTTATTGGAAATAAAATGATTAAAAATTGGCAACATTTATGTCATGAGTGGATACCAGATTGTAAATGAGCGTTGATATTTTGCTTGAAATTCGCATATTTATAAAGGTATTCCGGTTTATAATTCTGTATGGTAAAAATTCTTCTTAAACTGAAAAATACGTTCTAACACACGCGCTGCAAAAATGAGATAAACAAAATTAGCATACCGAATGAAGCCAAACAACTGGCCATTTAGAATAAAAAATACGCGCTGAAAAGTGTCAACTCATTCTGCAGAATAATATTTAAATACCTGTCTACATCGAGGTCGTTCAGATTTATAAATTTCTTGTTACAGAATAGTATTAATTGACTAGGTTCCAGAAAAATTTTAAGTCTTGTGTGACGATGTTAGATAACCAATTAACTGAGAAACAATCGATTATAATTCAAGAAAAAGCAGAATTTTGGCAAGTTGATTCTTCTACATCAGCGAAAAATTGTAAAAATTATATAAGAGAGATCGTTGACACCCTTGATTTACAACCCAATCCGTCCAAGCCAGTGGTTGCGCTTTCCATAGGTACGTACTTTTCAAACTAGAGATAAAATTAATTAAAGTTTAGCGTATTAACTGTATAAAATATTGAACATTTAAAACAAATTTGATTTTAGTTTTACAAATTTTAAATTATCTGATCGGAAAATTTTAGTTCACTGAACACTGAATGTTCTAGAACCCCAAACCAGATTTGATACGATAGTGATAAAAATTGTAATTTATTTATCTTTTTGGATTCTTGCTTTGGTAGTATGTTAATATGTAGATTAGAATATCGAATGTAATGACGAAATTGTAAAAATTTTAATAAATTTTTTATGGTATTTAATTAGTCTCTTCTTTTGGAATCTTTTAAGTTGTCGAATTGTATTTTTTTTCAAGGTAAATGAATTATTTCGAGAAATTTACTTGACTTACGAGAAACTAATTTTACTTATAAAAAGTTTTTTGTAGAATAAAAATATATTTAATAATTTCAACAAAATTTTAAGTTTTATAGCTCTTAGAAAATTTATTAATCGGAATGTTCTTTTTTATTGGTAACTTATTTTTTAAAATGTCACTATAAAGTTTAATACATATTAAATAATATTATTATTTAATAATAATAATATTATTATTATATTATTAAATAATATTTTTGTAGTTTGTTTCAATTATACAGTGTCACACACGCACTGCAAAAAACGAAAAGTTTAGGCCGCTCCCATGGTAAAAATTTTACATTCATTAACATTATAGCCCAAAATTCAGTTTTTTTTTAATTTTTGCTTTAATTTATAAACTTAGCGCAAAATCTGCAAAAGCGTTTTAAGGGCTTGGTTCAACGCTTTTCCGGAACATATTAGAACTCGTTTTTTGTAAAATAGTAGCAGTCTAAACTGTTCGCTCTTTGCAGGGGTTGTCTTTGACACCCTGTATAACTTAAACAACAAACTTACAAAAAACGTTTTATTAAAAATCTTAAAGCATAATAAATGAGCTGCTAAGAAAAAAAAATTCTAGGAGTTAAACTTTGTTAAACTTTGTTAAAATTTAGAGTGTTTAATTTCAATTGTTGGCGATTTTATTTAAGTACTTTAAAAAAGTTTATTTTGAGCAATCTAAAATTTTTAAGGTTTATATAAAACAATTTTATCCAATAATTTTCTTTCAATGCGTTTAGGAAGTACGAAAATTAAGAACACCAAAATTAAGAATATTTTTTTAAATATTGTTTTTAACTTATTTGCAGATTTCAATCTGATTTTTTTATTATTGGCAATAGAACGGCCAGGTAAAAGAACACACTAGAGCAAACGAGAGAATTATATCTGTCCTCCAATGAGTTTTTAAAACTGTGTTTTCTCGTTTTTTTGGAAAGAAAATGCTAATATTTGGAATAATTAATTGATTACTGATGTGTGAAAATCTAATTAGCAATTTATGTTGACAAAATAAATAAAAATTTTAAAAAAATAGCAAAAAAGTTTTAAATAAGAGAAATTGTAAATAATGAGTATAAAATTTTACCAGGAGACAAATTTGTCTTTACGACAGTTTTAGTGTTTAAACAAATAACGGTAACTTTACAAATTTTGGTTTATATCTTTTTGGTTGCCATTTTATTGTCAGAAATGACAGATTATAGCGCCACATGAGAAGAGCATGAGGGTGATATATCATTTCAAATTTGACATAATCTTGACAACCAAAAGTGAGTCAAAACGTTTTCAATTTCCGTAGTTTAGGTTATTTGTAATCTTCAAAAAGATTTGCATTGTTTTTAAATTACGTTTTATTGCTCTTTGTTTGAGGAACACTAGATTGTATCTTTAAACTTTTTTGTTATATTTTTATTATACAGAGTGAGTCTATTAAGAGTTTATCTCATCTTTTCTCAAAAACTAGTTATCACATCAATTTCAAGATTGCCATTAAAAACTTTGTTTTTTTCTCTACGCATGTAAATTTTTTCAGAATTTTCTCTACTATTTCTTCTTTTGAATATTGAAAAAAAAAAATTATATTTTTATTGATGTCATTCTAAATGACACGATCTGAAAACATTATTTTGTGTAAAAAATATTTTTAAAAAATTGTAGATAACCGCAAAAAATACTAAAAGTTTATTCGATTTGTAAGATCTATTTTCATGCTGCATTGCTACTTTACTTTACAATCGGCCCTCCAACTTCTTTGTGCCGCCCACTTTCTTAGAAAAATGGTAACCGATAAGATAACTGTCATGTCGATTCTATTGAACGTGGTAAATCTCAAAGTGCCCCCAACAGTTTTAAACTGGTAGTGAGAACCATTCTGTTTATTTTGTTAAAATTTTTATTTAATTTGCATTCTGTGTAAAAACTTGTTGGGATTACGCCATTTTTCTAAGAAAGTGGGTGGCACAAAGATCAGGAGGGTTGGTATTTAGCCAATTGTGAAGTAAAGTGGCAATACTGCATGATAAAAAGTCTTACAATACAAATAAACTCTATTAATTTTTGCAGTTATCTACGATTTTTTTTAAAATATTTTTTTCACAAAACAATATTTCAACATCTCTTTATTTAGAATGACATTAGAAATAATGTAAATTTTATATTTTTTTCAAAGAATTTATATTAATTAATTGACTTTTATTAGAGGGAATGTTAGAAAAATTGTTATTAGAAAAAAGTTTTTAATGGCAAACTCTGGAGTTAATATGATTACTAAGCTGCGGTGCAAAAGAGTCTTGCTTAAACGACCAGGTAATTAACCGGTGTAATCCAGCGGCTGCATGTTGTTCATTCAACTGGTCTACACCAGTTGATCAATAGACCAGTAGAATGAATCACATGCAACCCGCTGGATTACACCGGTTAATTGCCTGGTCGTTTACGCAAGACTCCTTTGCACCGAAGCTTAGTGATAACTAGTTTTTGAAAAAAAAAAGAGAGTCTCACTCTGTATTTATTTATATTTATTGTAAATATTTTAACATTTTTTAGAAAATAAGGAAGCCGCAATAATATAAAAATAAACGAATTTACAAAAATTTGGAAAAATCAATTTCGTTAATTAAAATTGTATTTATTAATTATTTATCTGACAAATTAACTAAATGTTGAATAAAGACTTACAAATAACATAGGTTATAACTTATAAACTTTTCTATTTATTTTTTTTTTTTTGGTAAAAAGAACATTTTTTCGGTCTGCTAACACACAGTAATTTCTATTACTCTTGATCATTCTTTCGAGGTTTTTTGTAAACACACTATTCCTAGCTTTACTGTAATTTTAAAAATTTTAATTACTGCATTCATTAAACTGTAATAATGTTACAAACAACTGTAAACATATAAAAACCAAATTGAATTATTGATAACGCCAAGGCGTTTATATTTTTGTCGAACTGACAATGGCAATAAACTTCTTTGACTGGTTTATTTTTCGTTTTACGTCTATGAGTATTGCTTTTAAAAATTGTCTTTTGTTAGGTTTTTGTATTTATGCTCTGTTTTTTATTAGAAAAAAACAAGTAAGTTTCAAAATACACTAATTAGAAATAAGTATTTTAAATTTCCAGCGCTCACTTGTTTCTTTCGGGTAATAAAAATAAACCATAGTTTAAATTAAATCAGAAATTTATTTGAGTGGATTTATAAACGTATATAATTTTTTTTGAGAACTTTATTTTAAATTATTTATGACTTGATTTCAACATATTTCAAATTAATTTTTCATAATTTTGACAAATGGGAGCTGCATTCATGACTATCATGAGCGATCGCTGCAAAATCTTCAAAACAATGTTAGGTACCAAGACAACTGCATCTTGTTTAAACTAATGTAATAAACTAAAATTTTAAACTAATAATTTAATTTTTGGACGTGATTTTTTTTTCATTAAGTCTTTATAGTTTTATTTAAGGCCCGGCGCCTCCACCATATGTCACGGGTTTCAACTCGCGAGAATTATTATAAAAAAGGGCTCTTTAATTTTTAATGCATATTCATATTAATAACTGCGTTTATTTATAAGTTTAATTTTGCAATACGTTACTATAATAACTTGAGCCTGAAACCTACATTATTTCCTTCTAACAGCTACACTTTATTTTTGCCTAAAGGCATAGCAACAAAAATTGGCTAAATTTGACAAAAAAATAAATAAAAATAACTTACAAAAATTGGAAAAACTGACAAAAAATTATAAAAAAATTGACAAAAGTGAAAAACAAAAGTCACACTTTTGTGCCGCGATTTAAAACAGCTAGAAAACTCCTCGCGGTCAACTTTTTTATCAACTTTATAATCTTAATTTTGCGCTCTAGTAATTACACTTAACAACCACAAAGAAATCTTTATCGTTAGCATGTTACGACATCGTTTTTAACCGCTAGGCAACTGACTTTTTGCCTGAATTAAGCTTGGCACTAAAAAATTTCTACTCTTATTTTTTTACGATTTTTTGTTTACATTTTTTTACAATTTGAAATTTTTATACTGTTGTTTTAACGAATTCCAGGACTTTATCTTTTCTAATTTTTACTTCAGCCCGGCGCATCCACCATATGTCACTCGTGAGGGATTACGATCAAGAATTAAATTTTTTCAAGAAATAATCATTAACACATAATTACATTTTTTTAAACAGGTGTAATTTTCAGAATGATATTTACAATTTAGGTGAAACTCGAACCTGCACTATTTTTTCTTAAGTGTAATTAATAACTGTATAATATAAATTATATACACTTGATTAATATTCAAATTAATAAATAATTTCGATAATATTGACCGTTAATGTTAAAGCAGATAACTATGGTTAATATAAGTGGTCTGATATAACTCTTTGACCACTTGATATTTTCTCTGTCAGTGTCATTTTTTGAGGAAAAATTTTGGCTATTTCACACTATTTCGCATGTGTTTTAGCCTAAAAAATCTTTAAATGAATTATAAACAAAAGCATTAATTTGATGAAATCGTCTAATGTAAAACATGCAGTAATGGCTTACACTAATGAATGATTTTTTACGGAAAATTATTAATATTTTTATTAAAAAACGGCCAACGAAGAAAACAGAGATTAATAAAAATAGAGTAAAGCATTTTCTGGTAAACTTAATGTCGCGTATTTTAATGATGTTTACATTACGATTTTATCATAAAAATTGTAAAAATAAAAATAAAGGTTTTAAAATCGCAAAGTATAAAGTTAAAAACATGTATTTGGTCGGATGGATATAAATCAAATCGGCTAATTTGTTATCAATACTCTAAAAAATGCTTAAACATACAGTTTTGTCTTCAAAATTTCTTAAAACATCAGAATTTTTATTTTTATAGTCAGCCATATTAGTCCAAACTACATTTTTTATGACAAAAGAGTAATCAGTGATCTTAAAAACTTTTCATGTTCTTTTATCAATATTGTCTAACGCAAGGGCTGTTAAACTTTTTTTACTCGCGACTTTATCCAAGCATAAATTTTTGAGTGACACCTTCCTATTTGAAGATTTCTACGAGTAGTATATTATAACTAGTCTTTTAGTTGGACTTTTAATTAGAAATATGTTAGTACATATTTGTATGAAGAATTTTAAGATATCTTGATTTGAACTTTTGGTTATGTTAATATTAAATATTTTCAACATTGCAACACTAATGCATAAGTATGAGTACAAAAATTCAATTTTTTGAATTAGTTATTGTTATTGTTAAGGTTGTTAATTATAATTAATATAAAAACATTTTTGGTGACTTCTATATTTGATGAAGTGACCACAAATGGAATCACTACCTCCAGTTTAAGAACTGTTGGTTAAAAATCTTAGCATTTTGATCTTTACAGTCGCCTATGTTAAGTCCGCCATTTTAAAATTTTTAATTTTTATTACAAAATGGTAATTAATGATTTCGTCTACAGTTAATTATACAATTTTATTAGATTTTGTTAAATATTTTTTGAACTATCCTTATCATCGCATAAATACTGGTGGAATCCGCCATTTTGTATTATACAATTTTTACGTGAAAATTCTAATTAGCGATCTCAAAAAACTCTGAGCACCTACTTGTTGTGATGCAGTTTTCTCAAATATTTTTTTATATGAAATTTGCGAATAAATTTTTCCTAAAATTTCTAATTTTATTAATAAATTGAAAATGGTTACTTTTAATCCTCAGGCCTTATAATAATAATTAAATTAAACGACCTGTAATACTCTTAAAAAGTTTTAAGAAAAATACTAATTTGAGGCTACTAAAGAGAGAAATTATAAATAGTGCACTCCTGGTTATAAGAAAAGTGCAATTATTTGACGGCTTATTTTATATACGTTTTATTCATATAGTGTTCTTAGATATGTACCATCAATTTTTCCTACCATAGATGGGAAATAAATAATCTTGAAAAACTACTGACTGAAATTTAAATAAATTTTTTTTATGTTGCTGATTATTATTTACATATTGATATCTACTGGACGAAATTTTAGAAAGCCTCTCTTTTTATTGCAGGGTGTATCATTACTTTTGTGCGCGATGGTACCTTTATAAAAATGTTTTTGTTGGACAAAAAGGAAAAGTTATAGGACTCTTTATGAGTTTAATGATATTGCAAATTTTGTAAATTTATAAATTATTAATGATTATAATCCTAAAAAAACTAATTTACCTCTAGAGCTATAAAATTTTTATTACAGTCATTTCTTTTATTAGAACCTATTTCTACTTTTTTAACTCACTTGACTATTAATTTATTCCGTCTATTTTTCCAGGAGATCCAACTGTGTACGGCAATTTAAAGCCTTCAGAAGAAGCTCTCCAAGCTGTCATTGACACAATCCACGAAGGAGCTTGTAACGGCTACGCTCCTTGCGTCGGCTACGAAAAATCACGAGAAGCTGTAGCAAACTACCTCAATTATGCTGGTGCCAAATACACCAAAAACGACATTATTCTATGCAGTGGTTGTTCCTCATCGATAGACATTTGCATAACAGCATTATGCGATGCGAAAAAGAATCACAATCTGATTATGCCTCGCCCAGGCTTCTCGTTGTACCGTACTTTAGCTGAAGCAATCGGTGTCAACGTAAAATATTATAACCTCATTCCAGAAAAAAACTGGCAAATTGATTTAGACCATTTGAGATCTCAAATCGATCAAAATACTGCGGTTATTGTTTTAAATAACCCTTCTAACCCTTGTGGGTCAGTATACAACGCTGAGCATCTTCAAGATGTTCTTGATATTGCTTATGAGCACAGAATACCGGTTATTGCTGATGAAATTTACGAAAGACTTGTCTTTCCGGGTAATTCCTTTCAGTCGACAGCAATGCTGAATTCACGAGTGCCACTTTTGATTTGTGGAGGTTTAGCCAAAAGGTTTTTGGCTCCTGGATGGAGGTTGGGATGGATTGCTATTTGCGATAAACAAGGAGCTTTTGATGCTAATATAAGAAAAGCATTGATTAGTCTAAGTCAAAGAATTATAGGAAGTAATACATTAATTCAAGGATCACTTCCGGCTATTTTATTTAAAACGCCTCAGAGTTTCCACGATAATTTGATTAACACGTTACATAAGAATGCGATTTTGGCGTATGATTTGTTACGGGATATTGATGGATTGATACCGTATATGCCTCAAGGGACGATGTATATGATGATAGAACTGTCTTTTAACAGATTTCCTTTTAATAATGTTTTGCAGTTTGTTATTAAACTGATGGAAGAAGAATCTGTTTTTTGTCTACCTGGAGATGTAAGTACTCTTAAGAAGGTATTAACTTGATTAAATATTTATTTTGCAGTGTTTCCAAATTTCTGGGTTTATGAGGATAGTGTTAACTGTACCTGAACAGTTATTAGTAGAAGCTTGTCAACGCATTGCCGAATTTTGTAAGCGCCATATTATAAAATAAATTGTAAAGTGTATTTTATAATAAAGACTTCAGAAATATTTATCCAATTCTATTTAAAAACAAACATTTACGACGATTATGCATAAGTAGCTAAGTAACTATTTTTTTTTTTTTAATATGAAAGTTAATTTCAATAAATTAATTGTTTAAGATCTTTTTTGTGGTCACTTTATAAAATCATTACCTAAAATTAAGATAGAAAATTTGGTTAAATTTATTATTTTCACAAAAGCAATTTTATTTGATTTTTAACTTAAGTGGAGTATGGACGAATTTCTCCAGTACCTATAGGGATTCCAATGTAAATGCGCGAAACTGTAGCTCGTTTATTTATCAAAAAAATAAAAAACGGTTTTAGCTATGAGTATTATAATAACATGGGCTACATTTTGACTTTTTTAAATTTTTTTTTCGATGATTTTAAATTTTTATAATTTCTTAAAAATATTTTTATATTAATTATTAACATTTTTTTTAAAATCGCTTCCAGTCATTTTGTAGCTAATAATTAGAAAAATAATTGTACTAAATTTCATTCAAATATTGTTATAAATAAAAGTCCTACAGATTCTCGCGTTTACATTAGAATTCCCATAAGAGAAATTACCTCTATACTCCCCTTAAAGAGCTTAAAAGCGCGATCTTCATTTTCATTATTAGCAAATTTTTTTTTAAGTTTTTGAATATTTGGAAGACTCATAGTACTAAAATCAACAAAATAGTTCTTCAAGTACACCAAAATAGTAGTAGGTAATTTAGATGACTCATATGTCAAAGTCAGAGAGTCTGTAAGTGTTTATTTGTTATTGATTGCATATTTCACATTTTTAATTAAAAGTTTTTAAAAAAAATTACGATTTTATAGTCGCACCGAATTAGTATTTAACTTCAAACATTTTACGAGTTGGACCGATTTACATTAGACCAATCTTTTAAAAAAGCGTTTCATAAGTTCTAAGTAGCAAAAGTACATGACTTAAAAAATCTTGTTAATAACAAAATAAAGAAAAGTCCAACGTGCAAATTTTTTAAGTCATTTTTTCTTCTGAAACTTTATGTAAAGTTTAAAAAAAGTCAAGTAAATCGGCCTAATTTGCAAGTAGTTTGCAAATTTGCAGTCTTAGCAGCTATTTAAGCTGTATAGAGCAACATAGGCACTGTAAAAAATAAAACGTTTAGACTGCTTGTTTCACAAAAAAATTGAATTTTTTTAATGAGTTTTGGAAAGGCAATAGATCAAGTTCTTGGATTCCAAACACTTAATTATACACCTTCCAACTATGAGAAATAAAAATCAATTTTTTATGAGTTGCAGTACTTTAAACTTTCTTCAAATTTTAAGGTGATCCTGACCTGACCTGACCTGCCTGATCTGGCCACTATATTTTAGACTGTTTGATTATAATTAAAACAAACATTTTGCACAAAAAGTAATTTTTAACTTTGAGAGGAATCAAAAATTTCAAAATTGACAAGTTTTAGCAACTTATTTATTATGTATTATTTTTATTCTATAAGTTATTTTTTAATCTAAATATATTCTAAAAATAAAAATTTTATTTTAAAAAGGCGATCTGGCACTTATAACTTTAATTTATTAAATTTTGTTTTTATTTTGGTGAATTATGTCTATTCTTTTTATATTCGAAAATTGTTGTTACGGGGAAGTGGACAAGGTATTTTTTTCTGCCTTGTCCACTTCCCCGTAACAACAATTTTCGAATATTAAATTTTGTGTTGTTGACTTGTTAGACTTTCTGCAAGCTTCATTTATTATTTATTCCCTAGTTATTATAATTTTTACAGTGCTTATTATTTCTATTATTCTTCTTTTTAAAGTTGCGTTTGAAATTTTTGATTTCCTTCCATGTCAAAAATCACTTTTTTATAATAATAAAAATCGACAAATAAAAGAAGAAATAAGATGGTGGTATTTAGGAAAAAAAACTAGATTTTTGGCAGTCATTATCGAAAATTAGAATTTTATTGATTTGATTTTAGTGAACTTTTAATTTCAGTTATTTTTAGACCTTTTAGCCAATCAAAATATTATTGTAGTGTTAATATTCTACAGTAGGTTATTGCCGCGAGAATAATTTGATGTAACGAGCAATCCAAATTCAATGAAATCTAAGTAAAAATCGAATTTTTATTCTTTCAAATCTGTTTGCCACTGGAAGACTAAAGTTTTGTACCGACATAAAGTTAAAGGCATATTAGTTATAAAGGCAGTTTTGTTCGCCTTTTATTTTTCTACAATTTTTGTTTGGAGCATTAGGATTGCCAAATTAATTTTCATCTTATAAGTAAAAAACTTAAAAAAGACGCTTTTTTGGTTTTACCTGTTAATAACAAATTGTTTTACGACAGTTACTCATCTAGTCGTAGATCATATTAGATTCTTAGGCCTTATCTTCGATTCACAGCTGACTTGGAAAGAGTATATACTATCTATAAAAGTCTTCAACTTCTCAAAACAATAGCCCATCACTTATGGGGAGCTGACATAAACTCGCTTCTTGCAGCAATGCAGCCAAACCATCCAAATTTTGATCTTCTTTTTACAAATACATACTTTGCTCTTTTTTCATAAAAACCACATTTATCACCTCCCATATGCCAACATTATCACCTTATTTCATCCCATATAAGTTTTGACCCCTTCTTTTACCCACCTTATCTTCCCAAAAAGTTTAACTCCTCCCTGGACCATACCGACTCCTAACATTAATCTTACACTGACTCAGTTTGGCAAAACCGACACCCAGCCAGAAATCTTACTTCAAGAATACCATCAACAACACAACCAACACCAAGAAGCTCTATTCATATTTACCGACGGATCCAAGTCTTTAAATGGAGTAGGGGCTGCAGTATTCTCCTCATCTTTTAAAAAACAAATTAAGCTTTCGACAACTTGCAGCATTTTTTGTGCCGAACTTGCAGCTATCTATGAAGTAATCAAATATGCAAGCAAGATTTAGGACACTCATCTAGTTATCTGCACAGATTCTCTTAGTGCCTTGGCCGCCATACAAAATCTTTATGCATTTAATCCTATCGTCCAACAAATTGCATAATACAGATCGGCTCTTCTACAAACTGGCGAGACTCTAACATTTATGTACACCCTCTCTCATGTAGGAATCACAGACAATGAAAAAGCAGACACGCTTGCAAAAGCTGCCATCAACACCACTGAAGCTACTCTTTCGTTCCTCAATTTATTTAGTGACCTTCGTGTTGAACTTAAATCAAAGATTTACTCTTTATGGCAATCTGTGTGGTCTTCAAGCTCCAGATTTCTTAAGAACATTAAACCCACCGTGCTAGAATCTATGACCTTACCATCTGATAGGCAGTCACAAATCATATTATCTCGACTGAGACTAGGACACACTCGTCTAACGCATTGCTATCTTGTCACCGGTGACAGAAAACCACTATGCACTTGGTGTACTGTTCCTCTCACTGTTCAACACATCGTAGAAAAATGCAAACAGTTTCAATATCACCGCTCACCGGAATCCATGGAAACGCTTCTGCGTAGTCTTTGGGACAAACTCAAATCTTTCCTAAAAGCCGTCCAGATGATCTATTTATTATAAATATCTTTAACCATAGCCACATATTGTGAATACACTATTGTACCTACCGCTAATAACCTTTATGGTTGATGCGGTCTTTTGTTAAATAAAAAAAATAAAAAGTTACTCATCTAGTATTACATTCTATTAGATATATTTTGTTATGCTAAATCATAACAAAATATAACTAGAGACTATCTATAAGGTGATAGTACTGCTAGTACAGTCAGTTTCTTGTTATTATTTTTGTCACAAAGAAATTTGTATAAAAATATAAATAATATAAAAAAATTTAAAATTTTTTGAGCTGGAAAAGCGTTTTTTTCTCTTCTTGTTACTCAAAAATATTTCTCATTTAAGTTGCTGTTTTTTTATCCGTTTTATAGGTCAATGGGTGCCGTCAGCAATGTCAATTCCAAATTGAATTTTGCTGGACAGCCGAGCCGGTATCTCTTTTCGTTTAATAAATTACCCAATAATATATGGCTAATATCATCAATTATATTTTGATATGGAGCCCGAAAATATTATAATTTATGCAACACAAATATCTGACATCATAAAAGATCAGAAAAATATTTTTACACAGTGGAAGAGATTCTTTTCAAGACCAAACAAATCGGCTATATTGTGAAAACTGCGCTTAGGTATAAGATAATTTAAACATTGCCATTTGAATTTAAATACATAATTTTTCATTACACTAGACAGGAATGTTTGTTTAAGCCGTATTTATGTTATTGAATTTGCTTTTTTGTAAAAAATTGTATCAATTTTTTTAAATGTAGTGTATCTGATGGCAATGCAACTTAAAATACCATCCGAACGAAAATAAACAGCCTATATACGCAAAATTTTTTCCATTTTTTTTTCTGACAATTTCTAAACTGTTTCTTTTTTCGCAGTTTTTCTATTTTAAAGAATTCTAACAAAAATTAAGAATTCATATTGAAACTTAAATTTTTTTCCATCAATTTAATTTTTGTAACGAAAACTGGTTCAAATTATTATTCTTAGTTCTAAATATCATTTATTGAAAAAACCTTTTTGTTGTAAATAATAGTTATTAATAAGTTAGATAGTGTAAAATGTGTTGCATAAATAAAATGTTGGTTTATAACAATGTAGTTCTAACTCTATTTCTAATGGTAAATATCAAAATAAATTAATGGATGAAACGTAAATAAAAAATATGTAAATTTGTTTAATTTTTTTGAAACTTTTATGACCTATGGGAAACAAAAATTTTTTTATTTCTTGCAACATTTTTTGCGTTGGTATTATTAGGTAATTCGAATTTTTATATTTTATTAATCAAAGTAGCAGTCTATTCAAGTTATTAGTATTAACATTTGCATGGAAGATAAATACCAATAAGCGGTGCTTTGATTTATTACATATTATTAAACAGTCATAATTAAAAAACTACTTTCTATCCATAACTACTTAAAGCAGTTTTCATCTTCAATAACAGTCCATAAAACCAGTAAAACAGAATATAAATAAGTACGTAAATTATTTTAAAAATTACAAATTTGTAAAAAAAAATATGATAAAAAGTATAGTCAAAGTATATTTTACGCTAGTAATGCCTAAATGCATATTAAATATCCCACGATTTTTCCAAGAGCGCGAAGCGAATGTACGAATGATATGTTGAAAACTATTCTTTGAAAACGTTATTTCTTATTTTGTAATCAATCACAAACAAATTACAGCGATTGAAATTTGGAAATTTAATTAATTTAATTGGTTAAATTTTTATGAAGGAAATAATAAATATAAATGGCTTATTGGTTCCTAGTTCTGTATTTTTAAGACACCTTATATATCTCTCTATAAAAGCGACCTTCCCTAACCGAATATCCTTATAACGATAGTTTACTTTTCTAATAAATTTAATAAAAATACCCTAAATACTTGAAAGGTTAGCATCCTAAGACATTTATGAATACTATTAGCAGTTGTTATTAGTTTGTGTACTGATTAATCAAATAGAACCCTGGAACACTTGATATTGAGTTCAAAAAACGTAAACAGAGAAGTAAATTTTGCAACGTCTTCCAAAAGTTTTAACAATAACAGATCTATAAATCTACCGATATCCATGATATTTATTTTTCATTGATGCAATTTTTTGTATAACATTTCTAAAATAATACGTTCGATTTGAATTCGATAGTGGTGGCAAGATTGCGCTGAAGATGTATCTTCTCGTAGGAGGATAGTTTTGCAACTTGATTACCTTCATGCTGATAATATAAAAACCCCTCTTTTCCCAAAACTAATTATTAATGTTTAGTGCCTAGTGTGGTATTCTTCTTTCACATACGGCATGATTTCATCATGGTAGGCAATTTTTTTATTATTATTATTATTACGTTACTTAATGTCAAATTTATGAATACTTAAGACAATTTTGTTAAAACTAATAATTAATAACTTATTAGTTTATATAGGGTGTTTAAATGAATTGCAATAGTGTTTTATCATAAAATTTAAATATTTTACCCGTTTCACAATAGCAAAAATTAAACTCTGCAAGGTGCAACAACTGCTTTTGATAAATTTTTACTAAGACACTAACAATATATTATTACTATTCATATGCAGAAAACATTACGATATATGCATTGTTTGCTCCTAGGTTTCATACACCGTTAATTACATATCCATCTTCAATTTTATGTACACATTTATGTCAAATACTTTCACTTTGTCATCAAATATACTGAATTTGGCACTGAAAATCAGTGTCAAATTATATTGTAATCTGTTTAGTTGTTTGAAGCTAAATGATTGATTAATCCTTGCAATCATTACGCTGTCAATAATTTTTATAAATAACATTGAATTTAATTGTTGAAGTAAAACATTTCACAATATTATTCAAACAAAAGGTCTATCTAAATATAACTAATAATTTTAATTTTTTAAACACTTGTCTCTAGATGTTAATTTGAATTGTTTAAAAACGAATGTCTCTGATGGAATAAATTTTGAAGTGTTGCTTAAAAAAATTTATAATAATTCACCACTGGAAGAACTTACAAGATGCAAATGAGAGCGGTACGGTGGCTAGATCTAAGCATCGAGGGCTGTCCTCAACCTACCTGCCTACCAACCTACCAACCTACCAACTTACCAACCTACCTATTGGTCGACCAAGGTTCAAAGTCTTCAAAGCCAGTACCTCTTGCTCGTGCAAAAATTACAGTTACTACTATTACTACTACTATTTATAAACCCTTCTGTATAGCGTGTTCCAGAATTATTTGGCATAAATTCTACCACATCTACCCCATAGCCCGGTACCAAATATTTGCAAATTAAAACGTTTTTTGAGGAAGTTATTAATAATATGAATTATTTAATTATTAATTAGAAATTAATAATATGAGGGTTTGGAACATCTTCAAATTTATTTTATGGGAGCTGAAAACAGTTTTTGGTGAATATCTTGCGTCTATTTATTTCAGTATGTTTTCAGTCACGGCGAAACGGAGCCTGGGGCCAAAATTCTGTTGTAAAGAGTAACTATTGGGATCAAAATTGGGTTTTCATAAATGGTGTGTCTAATTTTTTTAATTTCTTAAATTTATTTATTATTCTTTAATTTTAGAAAAAAATTATAAGGTAATAAAATATTACAAAGAATAATTACAATCAAATTTCAAATGTTTATAACATTTTATAATTAAAATTTTGGAAAAAAAAACAAAAAATAAACTAGTCTTTTTTAAGTAATGATATAAGTAAACCGTTTCTGTTATACGGAGTTAAATTATTAAGACAATCACAACTATGACAATCCAATTCCAGCAATTTTGTTTAAAATAATTAAAGTTATTTTTACTGCAGTTGCCCTTTATTTCATAGCAATATTTAGCCTTTACAACAAAATTTGAATTTAATGCTCGGTTTTGAAAATAAAGAGATTTCTAAATTAACTAACCACCACTGAAGTTTTTAGTCATAAATTAAATATTATTAATCGTAAAGAAAAAATGTTTACCAAAAGTTGTGGAGAACTTTATTCTATACGTTATTGATAAAAAACTTTTTTCGACCCCCACTAAAAAGATTTAGGAAATGTTCCCAACTTTCAACTCAATTATTTTTTTTTTGGATTTATAACTAAGAGGGATAACTGTATAACAAACTAAAAGTTAAAACTCTCTTAAAAATTGTATTTTTGGATGCAACTATGTATATGTAATTATGAGAGTTAAAATAGTATATTAAAAAACGCGTTTTGAAAAGTCAACTTTGTAGCACAAACTCAAGTTTATAAAACAAGTGCGTGCGTGAGTTTTTATAAAAAATGAGTGCCACAGTAACTTTAGAAACGAGTTCTTTACGCTGTTTTTCGTATTTTGCGCGTTTTACGTGCTTTTTAAGAAAAAAAAAGTTAATTTTTTAATCTTAGGGACTTTTGCGTTAATACGAGTTAGTTGGTAATAAATGTCATAAAAGTGTCAAATGTTTTTTGATTTTTTTCAAATTTGTCTAAAATTCTGTGTAAGTAACTTACAAATGGTTCTATTTTATTTACCGTATCGGTTATTGATTTAATACTCCAATTGGCATAAACACAATAAGAAAAATCTACAAAGCGTTTCTAACCTCAATAAAAGTTGAAGTTACCTCATTGTTTAAGCCTACTCTATTTTCGGATGTTTCATAGGTTAATTGCGACAGACACACATAAAAACACCTTGACGAGGAATACTGGTATCAAGTGCAAGAAAATTTAATCAAATAAAATTACTATAATCTAATAACGTTGACATAAACGCTGAAACGTCACAAATTTGTGTTACCAACCCAAAAAAAAATAAATTGCACTAGTACCTTACGCACGCAATTTGTGTGCTGTATTGACAAATACAACACCCAAATCGGTATCTGTTACAGACGCAAAGTAAAAAAAAATATATTTTAAGGCATTTTGTAAAGACAAAAGTAAAAGGTTAATATTAAACTAAATGAAAATGATCTTTTTAGGTGTTAATAACGTCTATTTTTAGTTATTCAGTTGTGAAATAGTTGTTTTCATGTAATTTACAAAAGTAAATATGTACTTAAATTCGTTTAAAAAATATTTCATAAAATAAACTCCACAAAAGTATTCAACTTTGACTTGGTGTAAATTTTTAAGAAACAACCCAAAGTGTAAAACGTATAAGACAGTTTATCAATACATCAAAAGAAGGTTGATATTTACACACCAGTACGGTAATAGGTATTTACGATACAAGTTACGTTACATTGCTTTTTACATTACGAGAAATAAAGTTTGAAAGAACGAGTGATGCGGGAGCGAAATCTTTTAAATTGTCATATATCGTAACGCTGTTTCTTTTATCCTCAATTATTGTTTTTATAAAAATATTTAGAAAAAATATTTTTTATAACATTTTCGCAAGAGGAAACGTCATCGTGAATTTATTTTTATTGACGTTTTAATATTAATGATGTTCCAATTCAGTTACAAAAAGCAAACATTTTGATTTGTTATAACAGTTGTCCAACGTTCTCCAAATAGTGATAAAAATAAAATTAATATAATTAAAAAACTAAGTTTATTTATTAAAAAAAAATTTAATGTCTTTGTAACTGAATCGGAAAAAATTTTGTGTAGAATAAGTTGCCCAATTTTCGCACACGCTTATAGTAGAAAAGCCGCTTATTTTGTACTAGTTCCATGAGTAGCTATAACGATACTAGTACTGTTAATAGGAATTTTAACACAACCTGTTACCAAGATGTTAATACCATAGTAACATTATAGGATAAAAGAAAATAACAAAATTACACTAAGCACAAATACTTAAAACAAAATCCTCGTAATTTGAACCAAGAATAGGTCAGTGTTTGTTATTTATTTCAGAATTTGATATTAAGATGTAAATGTGGGCTTATATAACGGTGCCTTCAAAAATAATCTCAACCCTCATGACCAATTTACTTATAAAATAATACATGCAAAGTTGATATTATTTAACACAAATGTTACTAAACAATTACATTAATTTGCTTTCATCAGTAACATAATTTCAAAAAAAATTGATACATAATCAGTTACATTTGTTTAGAAACCAATTTCGTTGCACAAATAAAGTTATTAAACGCCCATCTTTCACTTGACGTTATCTAAAATTTTTAAATACTAATGAGACGCAAGATACACCATTATATAGCTAGACTTAAACCGAAAAAAATATATGTAAAACGACCTTAACCTTAATTTACTTAAAATTACAATTTTGTAACATAACACCTTCATCCACTCGTGTCTTCAATTACAATTTTCAATTTTTTAGTTACATCGTTAAATAAGTTTTTAATGAAAGCGCTGGAGCTAATGAAAATAAATAAAATTAAAAATATCTTCAGCAAAATGCAACCAACATATTTAATTAGAAAAAAAGGTTATATTATGCATGATTAATGATCATTATCAAAATAGATTTTTCATTAAAGATAAACAACCTGTTTTTTCAGTTTTTAAAAATTATGCAATTTTTTTTCTATTGCCAAAATTGTTAGCTTTATTAATTATTAAAAAATGACCTATGATTTTGTACTTTAACATTTAAAATTCAAAGGTTAGCAATGTAATTATTATATTAAATATTACATATATGACACGGATGTTGGAATAAATTTAATATAAACAATTATTTGCATCAAATTAATAAGAATCATACACATATTTACACTTTGTTTATAACGTAGCAGTATGATTTAATATTTAATTCGATCACTTTTTTTTTTTAAATTTGAGATAATAATCTTTTTGATGGCACACAACTTTTGTAAAGTAAACACTACTGATACTTTGTTAAGAATCTAAAAATTTTGTGAAACAAAAAAATATAAAAAATCCTGCGGAAGGTAACCAATAATTAACAAAGTCATGGTATATTTTAGTCCTACAAATATATCAATGAAATAATGAAATAATAATTTATTAGTGAATACGTGTACTGAAAGCATTTTTATAATTTTGTCATTATTTCTGAAGAATTTTTCTTAGTTAATTGTAAGATAGTCCTTGAAAGGTGTCAAGGAAATAAATTATTAAAATATCTGATTCTCTAAAAATACCTCTCAGATTATTAACATCTTTTGACATAGTCTGACCTTTTATTTTTACCTGTAATATATTATGTAAATTAACTCTTTTATAAAAAAAATTAATTTAAGTTTATTGGCGACAAAATTATTTAAAACATAGTGGGCATTCCAAATTTTGTAGGTGCATACCAGACAATAATAATAACGCCATCTTTGCCTAACAGAAAATCAAGAAAATGTAAATAAGTTTTTAGTCTCGTTTGTAGTAGAACTGTTGTCATTTTATTATTATTATTGTTATTTATGTAATTTACTTTAAATATTAATAAAGAAATAATCTAAATTTATGTCACAATATTATCAATCCGAAATTTTAATTGATGACGTAGACATTTTAAATAACAATTTATTCTATAGAATACCTAGAAGATCTACAAAATAAAAATGCAAAATTATTTAAAAAAATGTTAAGTAAAATTAAAAAGTATTGTATAGAATGCTTGGTTTTTAAACTTTATCGGTAACAAATTATTTCCTGTGGAATGTGTCCATCGTGTTTTTTGTAGTGTTGTTGTAATAGTTAAGCTAATTAATTATTAATAAAAAAATAATTAACTAAAATGTGCGTATGTTAATATAAATTACTGAATATTTATTAAATTGATTTTAATTTTTAAGTAAAAATTTAAGAAAAAACATCTAATTCCGAAAGATTTTTTATTAAGGAGTAAATTCTTCTTAATAAATTTTAGATTGTCCACTTTATCAGTGCATCAGGTTGTACAATCCATTGGTCAACGATTAAGTATTTGATGAAGCAATCAAAATATTTATTTGCCTTGAACTACATCTTCTCATCACAAGACACAATACAAACATATTCTAAACACCTTTATGTACTAATAAGTTTCCAGAATTTGTTACAGATGTTTGATTTTTTGAGTTGGTACAAAAATTAAAATCAAACAGTAAAATTAATTAGTTCGGCAAAAAAAAAATTTCTAGCAATAATAGACCGTTTAGAATTTAGAAAAAGCATTCTTCCTCAATAATGCACTAGTTACATTCTTATATTACTTTACCTTATATTATATTACCTTATATTACATTCTTATATTCTTATAATACTTTAAAAAAATTGTTCAAAGTAACACTAAATTAAGAAGTATAACTATAATTGCATGCAAGACCTTTAAATGTTTTCTTTCAAACCAAAATTAACATTTTTTTGAAATTATACGCTTTCAGATTAAGATATTTGCATCTTTAATTAAATCTTGGTTAACACACTATTATTTAGATTACACTCATTGATTTTGTCATGAATAACTACACACTCGAGTGATGGAAGTTGATTTCGACACTTGTTTTTTATTTGAAAATTGTTTTTACAGAAATACACTGTGAATTGTACATATAGTTAATAATAGATAATAAGAGACATATAATATTAAATCGTACTTTCTAAAATTCATCATCAGTCTATTAAATTGCATTGAAGAAAATTTTATAATATTTAGTAAATTGCAAAACATTGATAATATTTTAATACATACTCATATGTCATATAAAGAAGAAATATCTTTGTAATGAACAGTTATATAGCTCAATTTGTATAATTGATGTTTCTGTTAATTGGTGTATCTATTATATTGTTTAATTACTATTATGTAATGCTTCAATATAAGTTCAATCTTCACCTTACATAAGAAAACGTCGACGATGTTAAAGTAGTTGACATTTACTTATACGTCTGTGACCTTTTAGGATTAGTATTCATTATTTATTGTATAGTTTGTTTTATGAATCCGCTACATCTCTGTCAGTTGAACTTAGAGTAAAAATGACGTAAGTTATCATTTTGGCTAAAGGACACACGTTATTAAAATAAAATAATTGAAAAAAAATTTAAGTTTTATAAATATGAATAATCAAAAATAAACAAATAATGTTAACTGCCATAAAAGTGTCAACCTTTATGTTCGCCCGCCAAAAAAAAATTATTATGTAGGATTATTACAATTGAAAACTAAATTTATAGAAAATAAAAGGTCGCGCTCCCAATTTCCTAATTTCAATATTGGATTACAAAAAATTCACCATTTTAAATGTTTACTTTTTCTTTTTAAAATCAACTTTCTTTGTTTGCTTTTTATTTTACTTAAGTATATGAACATAGAACACTTCCGAAATATTTATTAAATAAATTAACTTTAATTCATATTATTACGATCAGGAAAATTTATTTTTCAGAAGGTTAGGTTTTTTACAAGGTGAAAAGGCATTACACAGCTTTCTAGATTTTTTTTTGATCATATCTTATTTAAATTATTTTTTATTAGTATGCATGTTATGCAAAATATTATTTAAAATATTTTTTTATTTCAGAAGAAACTGTTTATTGGTTTGTTGGTACCTCTGGTACTAACATCGGCACAGTTTAGTTATGAACAATCAAGCAATGTTTCCACTGCCTTAAAAAGAATCAGACGTCAAGGATATCAGTATCCAAAACCATCAATTTCGTTTGAGGAAGGAATTTCGACACAATCAGTTTACAAAACACCTTCTACAACTCAACGTCCATATCGACCACCCCCTTCAACATTCAAACCAGTTCCAACTCAACCACCTATAAGGTACACAACACCTTCAACTCCTGCAGTGTATAGGCCGCAACCGACTCAACCCTCCTATAGACCACCATCATCAACTTATGTTGTTCCAACGCGAGCATCATTCTCAACAACAGCAGGATATAGTTATCCAAGTCCGTCTACGCCTTTCCAAATTCAAAGTACAACAAGACGTCCTATACCTAGTCAACCAGCTGTCACACAACGTCCATTTACTTTTGCAACTGCGACGTATAAACCTCAACCTACACCGGCACCAAGTGTATCAACAACAACTGGTTATAAATATTCAACACCAGCAATTCAATACTCTACTCAACGGCCTTTCACGCAACCACCTTATAAACCCCAAAGTGTTCAAACATACAAACCTGTACCTACATTAGGACCTATTCAAACAACGGCAATATCTTATCAACCGACTGTAACTAAGTCATCTGTACCGTTACAAACTGGATACAGTTATCCAAAACCTTCAATTCCATTTGAATTTAAAACTACACCAAGACCACAAACTCAAAGACCGTATACACCCCAGCCTACACAACCAAGGCCACAGCCGACTTTACCTCCATATAAACCACAGCCAACTCAACCCCCTTATAGACCACAACCTACTCAACCCCCATATAGACCACAACCTACTCAACCCCCATATAGACCACCACCTACTCAACCGCCGACTCCATATAGGCCACAGCCAACTCAACCTCCATATAGACCACCCCCAAGTCAACCGCCGACTCCATATAGACCACGGCCTACTCAACCACCATATGTACCGCAGCCAACTCAACCACCATATAGGCCAGTACCTACTCAACCGCCGACTTCATATAGACCACAGCCCACTCAACCACCATACAGACCACAACCGACTCAACCACCGTATAGACCACAGCCTACTCAACCCCCATACAAACCACAACCAACTCAACCACCATACAGGCCACCTCCCACTCAACCACCTTATAAACCTCAGCCAACTCAACCTCCAGCTAAGTCTTATCCCACTCAACCACCATACAGACCCCCATCTACTCAGACGCCGTACAAACCCTCAAGTGGATATGAATATCCTCGTCCATCTAAACCTTTTGTAGAAATAAGCACTACACCAAGACCAACTTATGCACCTCCTAGAACAACTTCTGTGTACATACCATCTTCGCCACCACCAAGACCCCCTACACCTAGACCACCTCCTCCACCAGTATATACACCAACATCTCCACCAAAAACAATTGTATATACTCCAGCACCAACCAGACCCCCTGTACAAAAACCACCTGCTTACTTGCCACCACCACCTCCTCGACCTCCTGCACCCAAACCTCCAGTATACAGACCACCACCGCCAAAACCCCCAGTATATAATCCTCCTCCGCCTAAACCTCCAGTAGTAAATCCTCCAACTTATTTACCACCGCCACCACCTCGTCCTCCTACACCCCAACCTCCTGTCTACAAGCCTCCATCTGTACCATCAATAAAAACTCCAATTTATACGCCACCTCCAGCTCCTCCTAGACCACCAACACAAAAACCCCCTACGTATTTACCTCCTCCTCCACCTCGTCCTCCAGCACCACAACCCCCGGTCTACAAACCGCCCCCAATCAAAACTCCAGTATATACACCACCTCCGCCACCACCACCTAGGCCTCCTACACCTCAACCTCCAGTCTACAAACCACCTCCACCTAAACCACCAGTACAAAAACCACCTGCGTACTTACCACCTCCACCCCCTCCACCACCACCTAGACCACCCACACCTCCAGTCTACAAACCGCCATCTGTACCATCAATAAAAACTCCAGTGTATACCCCACCTGCGCCTAAACCTCCCACTTACTTACCTCCACCACCTCCTCGGCCACCACAACCTAAACCCCCAGTATATTCACCACCCCCGCCACCTCCTCGGCCACCAACACCAAAACCACCAGTATACTCACCACCTCCGCCACCTCCTCGACCTCCAACACCTCCAATCTATAAACCACCATCTCTACCATCCATAAAAACTCCAGTATATACTCCACCTGCGCCTAAACCTCCAGCTTATTTACCTCCACCACCTTCTCGACCACCAGCACCTAAACCTCCAATTTATTCACCACCCCCGCCACCTCCTCGGCCACCAACACCTAAACCACCAGTATATTCACCACCACCGCCACCTCCTCGACCTCCAACACCTCCAATCTATAAACCACCATCTGTACCATCTATAAAAACTCCAGTATATACTCCACCTGCGCCTAAGCCTCCAGCTTATTTACCTCCACCACCTCCTCGACCACCAGCACCTAGACCTCCAGTTTATTCACCACCTCCACCACCTCCTCGGCCACCAACACCCAGACCACCAGTATATTCACCACCTCCGCCACCTCCTCGGCCACCAACACCCAGACCACCAGTATATTCTCCACCTCCACCACCGCCTCGTCCGCCAACACCTAAACCCCCAGTGTATTCACCGCCTCCACCACCTCCTCGACCTCCAACACCACCACCACCACCTAAAATTTATACTCCATCTCCATCCAGACCAGTTATTTCTACTGAGGATAGACAATATTTGCCACCAAAAGCTGAAGGATACTCTTATCCAAAACCTTCAATTCCGTTTAACTTTTAAGATAATTTCTTAAAAACTTGTAATAATATGTAAAATATGTGAATAAGCATAACCGTATCAAATATTTTGTAATTTTGTATATACGAAAACATACAGTGATTTTTTTTTATGAAGCAATATTAGGTTCTCTGTTTTCATAGCACAATAAAGTCACTGTATAATTAGTTTATAAAAATTCACTAATTCGTATAGAGTTTTTAAATGTTTTTAGAGTAGTTTCTCCTATTTAAATAGGTAGTATGTTGTCAGTGAAATTTATTTGCGTTCTCTAGTATTTAGTTGTGGTTGAATTCATTAGTACTTATTCATTCATCATTAGACACAAAACTTTAAAAACCTAAGTATAACATCTTTTTATGTATTTGTGTCACATCTTGTTCTATACCGTGTATAGGAAAGTAGTGATATTTATGTAAATATTTAGTTAAATTTATTTTTATATTCAATTAAGTTATTGACGAATATTTTTCTGAATTTTTGCTCGCTTTTAAAACAGTTGTATTGCACTACCACATATTCTTAGTGAATATTTTCAAAACTACGGTTGTAAGCAAAATATTTTTGTGTATAATAAAACAAAAAACTGAGCGATCTTTAGTACCTACAACTTGTCATAAGTTTTGTAATAGGTAAAATAAAAATTTGTAATCAGTTGCTGTACAATTTTAAAATTTGAAATAAACTATTATTTAAATTTAAATAAATTTTCTCACAAAACCTTACCAAAAATATACTTTTTTAAAACTCATTCATTTTAAGATAACATTAGTCATTAACATAATTAAGATAACATTAATCAGTAAAGTGTGTTTCTCCTTACTTTATTACTCCTATCGATTTAAAATGTTAAATATATTAGTTAAGAACATAAAGAGCTTTATAAATGCTTTCTGGAACTTCTGCCAAAGCCATCCACGAGCTAAAATAAGCCCCTCAAGCGCCGCCATTCGTGTTGTTTAAAAGCTAATAAAAATTTCAAGTATTAATAAATATTAAATAATATAAATATAATTACTCAAATGAGCACTTAAATCACAAATAAACACTGAAACGTACTGATTGTTTTTCTTGACTTAACATTTTTTATAACTAAAAACCATAATCTCAAATTTGATCCGCTTAATAAATAAATTTTAATAAACACGTAATAACATTGAACAGATACAAAGAGTTTTGATACAGGTCTAATTTAGAGACATGTCCATAATTGGGTTTAATTCTCCCTATCCAGGTTGTGAACTTGTTCAAAAGTCTGCAGTCCCTATAGCTTCCTACTTCTGAATACACCCGTGCCTAATAAAATATTTTTATTTATACAGTTCATTTTCGTTATTTATCGATTTTTCTTTGACAATAATACAGACTGACATAAAAGTATAAAATAAAATTCATATTTTCTAAGTTAATTTTTTTTAGAAAATGGCCTAAGACAGGTCAATTTTATTTTTTAAGACTGTATTTTTTTGACGTCTCATTGACTAGACAAGTTTATTTTAATGTTCTTCGCGACACGTTAGTACCAGCATTAGTGAAACTTTTTCCGAATAAGGAGGATCCAGAGTCCAGACATACCAGCAGTTAATGTATGGTTTAAACAAGACGGGGCACCTCCACACTACGCTCGTGGTGTCAGAAATTATTTAGATAATGTTTTTCCCGCTTTTTTGAGGAGCTAATTAAAATCAAAAGTATTTGCAACAAAATCAAAGATCTAAGAGAAAAAATTACAAATCAGTACCGCCTAATTAGTCAAAAATATGGGAAAGAATATAACGAAGTTCGAAAATTAGTTGTATTATTGTCAAAAAACGGAAGGACGTCAATTTGAATATTTAGTTCAGTAATTTTGTTAAAAATTGCGTATATTTTAAAAAATTCAATAAAACATTTAAACTGGTTAAATTACTTAAAGTTTTTATTTTAGACCCTACAAATGTTTTACTGTTATTATACTTAAAAAAAGTAGTTGCAATTTTCAACACCAAAAATATGGGTTGCTATTTAAAAAAAATATCGATTACGCCACAACAAAAAACCGGCTGCCAAAAAAAATGGAAACAAGTGAAAAACGTGCGCAATAAAATAAAACCAACCTGTATTGGCGTTTTTCTAAAAAAAAATTATTTTAGGAAATATGCATTTTATTCCATTCTTTTATGTCACTCTGTATAATTGTAGTGTTTGTTTTTGTTAATTAATTAAATTATTAAAAATTGTTAAAAATTTAGGCTCTTTTTTCGTTTCATTCGACACACCAAAAAGTAGTAATCGTTTTTAATTTAAAAATTTAGTGAAAAACGCATTTATTTCCAAACATAGTATCCTTTTCACATTTATTTTTCACTGACACACCAAATACCATCGGGATTATGATTTCACAAAGGAAGTCAATAGGTCGTTCCATGGAAGAATAAATGACTTATTAATTTCTCCAAAGGTCGTTCAATAATGTTTGACTTTAAAAATGCATAAATTTAAGTTATTTTACTGTTATTTAAATAACTACATAATAATTTTTAGCAAGTAGCCTTTTGTATTTAAGAAACAACAAACCAATTGTTTTTAAAAAAACATACACAAATTTTTATTTATCATTTTTCTCTCAACTATTGCATAGGGTCTAAAATACGGGTTAGTTTTATTTCTTGCCCCAAGTATAATAGACAGGACTAATTGTTTTCAAAGTGGCCCTTCTAAGTAGTGCCTATTATTGGTTCAATAGCTTTTCCTGAAATACCCGCGTAGAGCTTGCTTTTAATTTCTTAAAATTTTAGTTTTATTTTACATATAATTTTTACACAAGTTATTATGTAAGGGTAAGGCATAAAAAAATGAGTTTTATAATAAAAGACACTTTTTAATAAAGTATTTAATCATTAAGCATGCAAAAAAAATGTTTTAAAAAATCCTTGTGTACAATTTATACTAAACAAAGAAACATCAAATAATTTACAGGGGAAGAATCTACTTAAAATAAATATTAAAAATAACCAATGTTAAGAACAATTAACATCATTCTTTTTAAAATAATACTTGCAAAAAAGTGCTATCGGTTCTTGAGTAGATTAGTAAGAAACCGCAATTCATTATGATAATCATCAAATTTATGGTTCAAACTATCCTCTAGCATAGCTTGAAGAGAAGCAGAATTCGCTGGTCCATTCTGTTGGTTAAGTAGAGTGCTGAAAAACATATTCCACAAATCCAGACGAGCATATCTCGGTAATCGATTCGAAATAGACCAGTGTCCATCTCTTTTTTGCATCTGTATGTACTTGTCAAATAATAAAACATGTGCTGAAGCAGCAATACAAAATAAATCAGTGTGGTAGTTCCACGGTCGGTTATCAAGCATTTCACAGCAAACAAAATCCTCAGTTGATATTTTACGTGTAAAACTAGTTCCCGAAGGAAATAATGACATATCTATGCTACACCCGAAATCAATCAACTGCAAACCTACAGCATCACTAGGCGAAAGCTGAACCAAGAAATTGTCAGGCTTGATATCAGCATGAATTATTTTGACTTCGTGCATTGCTTGAACAATTTTCAACATTTCCAAACAGAAATGAATACAAAGAGATTCTTTCATTGTACGACCAGATTTTTGCTTAACTGTATTTGCCACAGTCAACAATGAACCACATGGCATGAATTCTGAGATTAACACTGATGCGTGATCACCTACAAACAAAATTGTTATAACCGCAAGTAAAATATTATGAAGTTTTACTAAAATATCCAATTCTAACATCCATAAACTTTTCACTAAGTGGATGATTGGCTAATCTCGAACGTAATTCCCTACAAATATAAAACTCCCATCTATTGGCAGGTCTTTGAATCTTCACAGCAATTGTGTTTCCAGTCTTAACTTCCATTGCTCTAAAAACTGTCCCGTATGTACCTTTACCCAACTGCTTCTCAATTACATATCTATCAGAACCTATACTGACAGATTCTTTCTTAACAGTCAATTTTGGAATGTTACTTAAATAATAATAGCCTTGTAGATGTGGGCCTGGGAAATGTACCCTTTGAAGTAACAATTCGATAAGACTTTGTTTAAACGGATCAGATGGCATAAATGTTACAGGAGAGCGTTTTAGAACAGGTGAAGCAATTACTTTTTTGGGAACTTTTTTGGGAATAACAGGACTTGAATGGTCACCAAAATCCATAAGATCACCCAAAGAACTTGATCGCAGAGCTGCATTTACCATAAGGTTTTGAGCAAGATAACTGTTATGTTCTTCAGAAATTTTTGCCATAGTGTTTTGTTTAAAATTACTGCCATATATAGAAGATTTTGTTGCAGCATTACTTGAACTTGAATTTGAACTTTGCCTATAATTAAATTGTAATAAATAAAGAAAAAAAAACGGAAGACTTACCCGTAACTTTTGGTTTCTTCAAAAATTGTTGAAAGATTCTTCTCGTATTTCTTATCAGTTTCGGCAAATAACTGCTTTGGAGCAATTTTGACCAAATCTACATCATTATTCATAGGTAACTCTTGTTTGTTCTGAGGAGTGCTAACATGCATAACGTTTAAATTAAAGCCAAACATTTGAGTATTACAAGTGAGATCACCGAAATCAACTGGCTCAGACATTTTGTCATAAGAAGAAGTACTATCATCATCAAACAATGGTAATCTCTTGGCGCTATCTACAGGTGCTGCTGCAGCTACATCCATACCACCTCTAGAACCAGTTTCGGCAAGTTCCTCAGCATTTAAATCCTTGAATGGTGTCTTCATTGCACTTCCTGTGAAACATTTTGTCTTGATAATGTGATTTCCTTTAATTAAATAAAATACCTTTTGGTCCAACATGTTCTTGTAAATTTGATTGTTCATAAATTGAAAATTTAGGTATATTCACTTTTGGTACTCCAAATGATACATCATTACTAGAAGTACTAGGAGAAATCCATAACTCAAAATTTAGACCTGAATTTTCAACTTTTTCCGGAGACTTCACAATATTTCTTATTGAGTCCTTTCCAAATGAAGAAGTGGTAAAATGTGGTACAACTTCATCAGTTTCAAAAATTTCTTCTTTTTTCTATAAAAAACTTAATAAATATTTCATTAATTTAGAGTTGGAAATACGCACAGGTTCCATCATTTGAACTGTCTGATTTGTTGCCCCACCACCAAAAAATAATGATTTCCTTTTTAAGTATCGAAAAGCTCGTAATTCTTCAATACTATATTCAGTATTAATTTCGGAATAAACTTTTGCTTTAGGATACATAGGGATCATATATTCACTTTTCATTTCGGGAACTGTTAAACTCACAATCCAATCAGAATAATTTTCTAAAGTTTCACTTACAAAAAAATTTATTTTACCATCTTCACTGTTTTCACCATCTTCAGAAACTAAAACAAATTTTAGATACAGCCCTTAACAAATAAATATTTTTTTCTAAGAAATGTTTGAGGTTATGTACTTTATCACCCTCTTGCAGTTCAGGAAAAAATTAGACAGGCTAAAAAATTAATAAGCATTTCGCAATGTTGTTAAAAGTTCCCCATCCATCCGAGTTCCGCGCGATTAATTGCGCGGAGTCAAAGGTCGAGGAATACATTTTTTCTTGAATATCTCAAAAAGGGTGGACTTTTCGACAATAAAGGTTCAGTAATAAGCTTAACTAAGTATTTACAAAGAAGATACTTTTTGGGCTTTTAAAGCAGAAATTGACTCATTATGGAACACAGTCCCCTACAGTGACTAGTCTCATATTCGCGAACTTTCAGAGCGCGTAGCCTCACGAATGATGACTCTTACAGAAAGAGTCTGGCATAAAATTATAAGGACTTACAAACAAACAGACCAGATGACTAATTCCGTGTTTATTCTTTCGGCAGAGACTTTGAGAACATGTTGGAATTCTTTTCGCTTACCAAATTAGTGCTTAGTAAGCCAAAACCCCCTTAAACTTGATAAAACGGTAAACCGCCCCTAACATCTGGTCTGTTGTGTTGTCTTTAAGCTTTATGTAGCCGTCACAAGTTTTATTTAAAAAATTCAATAATTATTCTAATATTATGAAATAATACAATATTGGACGATAATATTAGCCTCTAATACTAAAAATTCTACCGGAAAATTTTCGGTAAACTCGTGTGCCAGTCCTGCCCAGCTGTACCATTACTGTATATTTTCCCGATGTCCAAGTTGAGGTTATGCAAACTATTGCTATTTTTTTACCTGATTGATCAGTAGAATTCGGTGAAGTTAAATCAATTACAAATTCACTCATTATTATTTTCAAACTGGGTGACAAATAATTACTATAATTTTCAGACACAAGCGCAGTATCACTGAAATTAATTGCCACCAAACTAATATCGTAAAATTATCATTTGCATTTACCATTACGACTAAGCAACTTGATAAACTCCATTTCTTATTTATATGCCGTTGTCTGTCTCTTTCCAACACATTGTTGTATACGTTGCCATGTCATATAGATTATGTGTTAAACAGAGACAGACAACCAGAGGCGGCCGGTGAATTTTTATAACTCTGTATTTTGAAAATGGAGCATGGCATCCAAATTCTGTTATGGAGGATTACTATTAAGACCAAACTAAAGGCTACTGCTAAAAAAAATGATCGAAATTTGCGAAATTAGTTTTTTGAAAATGGTCAGCCTCCCCTGGTTACTTCCGAAATGGTTTATGCTAGAACGGTGGCAATTTTTTTTTTTTTTCAACATTATGAGACAAATTAATGACTAATTATTCTTTGGTTTTTTCCGAAATTTTAATTATACTCCATTTTCAAAATACAGAGTTTTAAAGAATCACCGGCCGCCCCTGCAGACAACGTATTAAATTAAAACATTACGTTAACTGATTATAAAGATGTGTCAGTCTTTATGTTGATAAAAAGGGTTTTCCAAATTCAACAAAAATCTTGAGTCGTAATTCATACAGTCGATTTTTTATAAACAATTGTCAAACTATTATCAGGTTGCCAAACTACAGTCTGGCAAATACTACAGTCGCTAATAAACACAGTACGGCAACGTCCGCCATATTTGAAGTAAAAATTTTGACGGTAATACTGTAAAATACTGAATTTTACATTTCTTATAATCATTAAGTAACTCACTGATTAATATCTTCTTTTTTAAATAAAAGAAAATGAAAAAATTTATTTTTATAAGAGTGTGTATAACAATGGCTAAAGTTTCTTAAAAAATATATAATAAAGCTTGTGTCACGGACTTATCCCTTTTTGTAATAAAACCTTACAACGCAAGTAAAGATTCACGTTCTTATTGCTATCTCTTTCTACATCATGGCCTAAAATGCAACAAACACAAAACGTGATACAATACTGAAAGAATGTCACAACTCTATCTTCTTTCAGTTTAACGCGACGACAAAGACAAAGCTTCTAGTGTGAGTGTAACTCGGATGCAAATCATATAGCCACCAACATTCTAACTAAAAAGTTACCAAAAGACTGACGCCATTTTACAAATTTATCTTTATTTATGCAGAATACTCGTATAAATTGGAAAAAAAGCACAAAAACAACAAAAAACAACGCACTCTTCGAACACAATCAGAGACTAATTTCTGTAAAGTTAAAATCTTTAGTTTAACCCCAATCACCAAATATCAAATTCACATGTAGCTATACGTCGTAGATTGAGGCATACTTTTAACAGTTTTATTACAAAAACGGATAAGTCCGTGACACAAGCTGTAGGTAACGATACCCAAATTCTACTCTACTTCTGAGGACAGAACAACTTATTCCTTAAACTATGCTAAAAGATAATTCAGAATACGCGGTCGCCAATGTAGCTTAAACTTACCATATATGTTGCAGTATTTTTACACTTTACCAAACAGAAATAATGTATTTTTCACACGTACAAAATTCAGCCAAAAACGTAACAAACACGTTTATTTGGATGTTGCTAGATTATTAAAGCAATTGTTTATTTGAAAATTTGAAATCAAAAATATCAAGTCATCTTATATCCACTTATGTCAAAACGAAATAAATGTCTAATGTCATCTTTGTAGTTTGCGTCGCAAATTCTGTTTTAATCACAATAATTTAATTTGTGTTTGTTATTGCGTGTAGGAAATTGTGTTTTTCGGTAATCTCGCACGTTGGTTTTACATTGCAGCTGAATTTCAGTGGTTAATGTCAAATTAGAAAAAACTTCTTCACACGCATTGTCTAAAATATCATGGTAAAATAAAAAAAAACATTTTTTTGTTCTCCCGTATTGTAAATGGCTATCAAAGTTTTTGATCCACTAATAGTAAGCCGGACTTTCGAAAACTGTGCAGTAAAAATCAGAAAAACGCCGGCTCACACATTTTACGTTAAAATTACCACAGGAAATGCTTGAGGAAAAACTACCCTTGCAGTAATAAGTTTACGTATCAAAATGCACGTACCTAAAATATTTTCACAAATAAAGTTATAGTCAATGAACTTATACCTCATCGTTATTCAAAAGAATAACATTCCTACACTTTTCATTTTCTAATGGTGGTTGCAGAGTTTATTTCAATGATTCTTTATCCATTGTACAATGCATTTTAATGTACAAACAGCCTTGAATAAATGAGTTTAAAAAAATTTTAGTTAAATTTTTTAATTAAATGAAAAAATTAAATTGTAAATATATTTTTTTACATGTATTTAAATCTTTTTGCTCATAGCGCTTCTTGCGGTACGACGCTCAACAAAATGCTTTTTTGTCAAAAACCGTCAATGTAGGCAATCATAACAAGACATTAGAAGTGCAACATCTGCAATAAATATTTTTAACACACGAAATTTAATATACATGTTTGGTTATCTAAAAGGATGCTTTGATTAAATTTATAGCTTTTTTGAAGCAGTCGTTCTTATATACCTTTCGTTTTTACTTTTTACTGTTTTCTATCTATAGCTACAGAAATAATCATTACAAAGTAAATTCTGCATTTTGTATAAACCATTATTTGATATAATGTCTAGAGGTAGAAGACCAAATTTATATCACCAGTTAAGTGATTTTGAAAGAGGTCGAATTGTGGAGTTGCACGAAGCTGGATTTTCTTATCGGCAAACCGCTGTTCGTTTAAATCGAAATCCACATGTATGTAACACATTGGTTTAACAAGGCAGAGGCGTGAGAAGAAGACCAATTGGACAAACGAGGAGAACAATAGAGCGCTAAGACCGCCGCTTACAAATCTTGGCTCTTCAGGACAGCTTTTCTTCTAGCTGGCAAATTGGTGATCAGTGGTTTACAGAAAAAAAAATAGACCAGTTAGCCTGAGGACGTTGTACCGGCCTAATTTTTTTCCGACCACACTTAGTCCTTCCATTAACTGCTAATCACCAACGCCAAAGACTAGAATTGTCAGCATTGGGCCGGAGAATGGAGACATGTGGTGTTCAGCGACAAATCCCGATCCTGTTTGGGTATGCACGACCGTTGAAGAAGAATCAGAAGGCGTCGTGGAGAAAGATCCAATGTTGATTTTTCGGTAGAAAGGCCGGTAGACCATAGTGTAGGAATAATGGTTTGAGGAGCAATTGCTAATGTAGTCGATCACCTCTTGTGTTCATTCGGAAGAATATGACAGTACAACCTTACATCGATACCGTTCTATGACCCATTTTATCGCCGTATTTAGAAACCTTTCCCAATGCGTTATTTCAGCAAGGCAATGCGCGTCCACATATTGCCCGACGAATATAAACTTCTTAGAAGAAGCTGAAATTAAAATTTTACCTTGACCTCCTACATCGCCAGATCTAAACTCAATCGAACATGTGTGGGATATCATCGGAAGAAGACTAAGCAATTTAGCCCAACCACCTCAAACTTTGGCCAGGTTGCAACAAGAAATTCAGTACGCTTGGAATCAATTACCCTAAGAAGGCATCGATTACCTGAATTTTTTTTTTTTTGAATTTTTAATCATTTATTTATTAACTCAAAAGTAACATATTCACAAGATTTCATGAAGTAAAAAACATTTTTTGAAGAAGTTGCACTTCTAATGTTATTCAGTATACTTCCCTAATCGGAGTTTACCATTTTATTTTGTGTTTTACTGAAATTTGTCTGAATAAGACTTGCTTCGATTAATTTGCCATTTACGATTTTTTTTCTTAATTTATAGGTGGGATACTCAAGTTAGCTTCTACCTGTAATTTTTAACCCCCTATGTAATAGATAACAGTCTATGTAGCAACCGGTTAATGTGCCATTTACGAATTTTTTTTCTTTCTTAATTTATAGGTGGGATACTCAAGTTAGCTTCTACCTTTCATTTTTAGCCCCCTATGTAATAGATAACACACCTCTAAAATGTGGGCCTATTCCTTGCCTTGTTGCTGTTGTTACTACACTACTTTGCTGATCCTTAACCCCTTTAACATCCTCACTGTTATCTTCATATATTGGAATGGAAGATCGACTAGTAACACCGGTGCCTGTAGATTTTAAATATTTCGTAAAAAATTGTTTTTAGCAAGAATTAGCTTTTATTATTATTATTAAAAAAGAAAGTTATTTCAACGCCAATCAAAAGATTTGAGTACATTGTAGAATAGAAATTGTGTGTTATTTGTGGCGTTTGAAATCGTACCTTTCAAATTAACATTTCTGTTAACATCTGCTTTCTTTTTTAAAGGTACAGTTGTCCAAGGACCTGGTTTAAGAGTATTTTCTTTGGGAAGATCTTGTCGCTTTGCAGCAATTATAATACTAGAAGGAGCAGCTCCAGCTCCCCTTGAATTTTCTCCGTTATCCTCATATACTGGTATAGAGGCATTAGATCGAGCTGGTATTGATGTACCTTCAAATCACGTGATGTTAGAACTGTTTCATACTAATGATTAAAAAAACTACGAGTCTGACAAACTTTAAATGCACCCAAAAGACAGTTTGCATTCAAAACATATCATGAATTCACTGAACAATTTCTACGAGAATTCATCTATCAGTTACTGATGTAAACTGTCTTTTGGATCGTTATCTTATATAACGCAAAAAAATAACAGAACAGTCATAATTTAAATACCAAATACTCCAGGTTGAGTACCACTTGGAATACGAACACTGCCAACTTGCCCAGGTTTGTAGGTATGAAGGGAAGTTAAGGCCTGTCGCTTTTCAGATAAATCCATATCATTTGATCCATAAAGCATCTTTAAAAAAATAATTAACACAAATTATTAATGTTTTCAAACGTACATGTCGACCTGCTGCTGTTACCAGATTTTCATGGGCAACATGTAAGTCATGGTAAGGCTGAGCAAGTTCCTTTTTCCCACATTCAAATATATTGTGAGCACTTTGAAAATCACCTACTGCTTCATAATAATATGCCCATGCCTTGTACATATCAGCAATGCCTCTACATAATCCACGAGAATACATCATGTGATATAATTCAAGAGGATTTGGGTGCTGATCAATCTATGAAAAACAGTGGTATACAACTCGTGTTTTCAAGCAGGAAAGACTTACATATTTAATAAGTAATTTACATAATCTACGATCATTTCTATAACGTGTATCGTTCTCAAATAGCTGTAAACAGCGTTCTAGTAACATCATTAAGTTTCCTTCATGTCCCTGTTTAGGGTAACTTTGTTCAACCCAAGAAATGTAATTGTACCAATTTTCCAGGGGGTCAGGACCTGTGTAAGTTTGAATAATGCGCTCGAATTCGCTAGAAATTAAACCGGGGGTAAATATTTAATTAAACTTCTGTCTTAAAGATGAACCACAATCAAGTGTATAACCTAATGTCTAGTTTTATCACCTTTGCTGTTCCAATAACTCTCTTTGATGATCCACATCATTTTGTGCTTGCAGAGCAACCCCCAACTGGGAAACATTACGACCTCCTCGGAGAGGTAGAATATTTTCCTTACTGAGATCGAAATCCATCTAAAAATTTTCGGTTATTTCTTGGTACACAAACGTCAAAAAATTTTTGATAGAGGGTTGATGAGGGCGCTGACGCCAACTGTTATTTAATTTAGTCCACTGTCCATAGATGTCACCTAAAAAATTCATTTTGAGCAGAGAAATAGAAGTAGAGAGAACGCTAATAGAGCAATTTGAGCAGTCTGCGCTGATGTTTAATGTATGCGGCCATATTGATGTTTAACAAAAGGTGATAGAATGAGAGGAACGATAATTGAATAGAAGATCGTTCTAACGTTAGAAATGGTTAACGACTAAAAAAGTAGACACGACAAAAAATATGATAAATAACAAAAAAGTATATTTTTGGCTTTATGACAGGTAATTTCTTCAGGGTAAGTCTGATAAAAGTTTATACATCTTTTCTCAAAAACTAGTTATTACATCAACTTCAGAGTTTGTCATTAGAAACTTTGTTTTTTTCTCAACGCATATAATATTTTTTAAAATTTTTCTAATATTCCTTCTAATGAATATTAATTAGTTAATATTAATCTTTTAAAAAAATAAATTTTTTCTAATTCATTTCTAAGTAAAGTCATTCTAAATAAAAAGATGTTGAAATTTTATTTTGTGAAAAACTATTTCAAAAAAAATTCTAGAAAACTACATAAACTAATAAAGTTTATTGGTATTGTAAGACCTATTTTAGTGCAGCATTGCCACTTTGTTTTTCAATCGGCTACCCTATAGCTTCTTTGTGCCGCCCATTTTTCGAGAAAATCGCGTAATCACTAGGTCCTAGGTAAAACTAGTTTTCCCACTAAATGCAAATTAAATAAAAAAGTCAACAAAATAAACAGAACAATTTTCACTAATAAGTTTAAAACATTTTGTTGATAACGTCGAATTAATATTTAATTGGAAGTTGTAACAAACCGGTAAAAGTTTCTTCGGACGTTACTTAATTGTTCCACAGTTAGTTAAGAAAAAGCATGCCTTATTCTGTTTTTCATATCCTCGGGAGTGTCGGAATTTCTTTAACAAGTTTTTTCAGAAAAGTCGTTTTTGTTTGTAAAGTCACTAAAATTTTAAATAATTAAATCTAAAAATAAATTGAGAGTGTTTGTTTTTTGTTGAAAACTAGTTGAGACTATGCCATTTTTCTAAGGAAGTGGGCAGCAACAAGAAGCTGGAGAGTAGGTATCTAGCCGATTGTAAAGAAAATGCCAATCCTGCATAAAAAGAGGTTTTACAAGACGAATAAACTTAATTAGTTTTTGCGGTTATCTCAATTTTTTTGAAATACTTTTACAAAACAATATTTTAACATCTCTTCATTTAGAAATGAATTAGAAAAAATGTAAATTAAATTTTTTTCCAAAGAATTAATATTTATTAGAAAAAATATTAAAAAATTTTGCGAAAAATTACATGCGTAGAGAAAAGAACAAAGTTTTTAACGGAAAACCTTGATGTTGAGGTGATAACTAATTTTTGAGAAAAGATGAGATAAACTTTTAACAAACTTACCCTGTATATTTACAAAAAGTAGAAGTAAAATGCTGTCAGCTATTACGATAAATCATAAATTATTTTTTATTTACAAGCTATTATGTAATGGCCTAGTAGACATATAAGATGTGTACTAGGGTGGGCCAAAAAATCGATTATTTTTTTTTTAACTTCCGATACTGAAAAATTGATTATTAGACACCTTTAAAAAATGATTTTTTAAGATAAGCTCTTAATTTTAATAGGAAAGACTCCCTCATCGCAGTTTTCCATTTTTTTTTCAGTTCCATATGGTAAAATCCATATCTCGTTATTGCTTAATTGTAAAGAAAATTTGTATTTGCATTTTTTATAGAAAATTAAACGTTCTACAAAAAAGTCATCTTACATTTTTTATATCTTTTACCATTTAGAAGATATCGGAGGTCAAAGTTTGAAGAATTTAACAAAAATTCCTTTTCTACTTCTAAATTTTATAACTCGAAGATAAATAAATATTAGAAAATGCGCAACATACAGCCTTGTAGAAAATTAAATTTTCTATAAAAAAGGTCTCTTGTTGTTAATTGATTATTCTAACCATTTAGAAGATATTCGCATTTTAAAAACAAAAATTTGATGAAAAATCCTAATTTTTTTTAAATGATTGAAGTAATCGATTAACCACAAACGACTATTTTTGTAGAGCGTTTAATTTTCTGCAAAACCGTATGTTGCGCACTTTAGAATATTTATTTATCTATGAGTTATAAAATTTAGAAGTGAAAAAGAAATTTTTGCTAAATTCTTCAAATTTTGACCTCTGATATTTTTTAAACGGTAAGAATTATAAAAAAAATTGTAAGGTACTTTTTTAGAGTATTAAATTTCCTACAAAAAATGTAAATAAACTTTTTTTGTACGATCAAGTAGTGACGAGATATGGATTTTACCATATGGAACTGAAAAAAAAATGGAAAACTGCGATGAGGGAGTCTTTCCTATTAAAATTAAGAGCTCATCTTAAAAAAACATTTTTTAAAAGAGCCAAGAAACCAATATTTCAGTGTCCGAAGTTAAAAAAAAATAATCGATTTTTTTGGCCCACCCTAATGTGTACGTAATGTATCATTTGTCAAAAAAGTCAATTTTCAGTGATGATTGTTACGTTTTTACTTAGACTAGATTCAGATTCAGAATCTTACAAGCCGTGAGGGAAAGTTGCGCACTCGTCAACAAAAGAGAGTAGGGAATTTTCCTTGCTATTCTCTTAACTAAAATTTTGGGGCTCCTACTTATCAGTTAACTGAAATTAAATTATTTCAAGTATTTTTATTTTATTACCTAATTCTGATAATATGATAAATGAATCTAATTTTGCTATTTATTTTTTTAAATCTTTTATGAATCACAATGAAATTAAAATATTAAGTCAATATTTTGGGAACGGAATTGTCTTTACTCAGCCAAGTCGAATTTAACCGAGCTTTTACGTTTTCAAACTGAAGACTCCAACTTCGTGCATCTCGCGGCTTACGAGATTTTCAATACCCTCGTAATAAGTCTTTCTACCTCCTTTAATTTAGCGGCGACTTGTTGCAATTTGTGTGACTTTTTAGAATTATCTGCGATTAAAAAATCTACTCTAATAATAAGATATTTATTTATTTTTCAACAAACAAAAATTAAAAATGTAATAACACTTTTAGTTATGTTAATATTACTTTTTGCGAAGTATAACGAATAAAACGATAAAATACTGTTGTACAAAAACCTTGTGTACCACGTCTGCAAAATTCTTTAATATCCTTGAAATTGTCCCGTCTACGTATACTAATTACTTTATTTTTATGAGTTGATTTTTGAATTCTCAGTATGTGTAAGCATCAAAATGGCGACCATCCATGTTTTACTAATGCGTACCTTCAATCAACATTCTCTCTACTCTCTTTCTCTGAGGGAGAGAAATCACAGGATACTAAAAAAAATTATTAACAAATAAAGTACTGTTAAACAAATTTCTCCAAAACTAATTCTACAAAAAGTAAATAAAAAAACAACAATAATTTATAAATTTCTGTAAAATTTTACAGTTTCCTGTAAAATCTACAAACAGAAGTCAGACACAAGATCAGTCACCAAATAGATTTTAAATTTATTAAATATAAAATTTCGTAGTAATGTTTTATTTAAATAACTAAGCAATGTTTCTAGACTTAAATATTAATTGTTGTTTTAAATTATTTAATTCGTTGCGTTTGCGCAAAAAAAATCTCGTTGACCCCTCGACTAGGGTTCCATCTGCATGAGTTTCTTCAAATCAGTCCAAATGGCTGATCATTTTGGATAATTTGGCATTTTTCGGCTTTATCCATCAAGGAGAGTCTTTTACTCTTGTGAAAGTGATGAACTAATAACTAATTAACATTTTGGTTAAGGTACGTCACCTAGTATTCCTAATAATTGCTGAAATTAACACCATGTTTAAGGTATCTTATTGGATTGTGGACTTATGCAAAAGTGAATTTTCTGGACAATTTCAACGTTCTTCATGTATATTAATAGTTTATTGTAAATTATTTATATTTATTTATTAAGTAAGCACCAAAAATTGTGTAAATCTGTGATCAGATATTAGGTTAAATTTCTATTGATGGGAAGGTTAGTGGTTGTGTTGTAAGGGCTTAAAGATAGTTTACATAAGTACAGGTGTTTAGGACAATACAATGAGTGCCCCACTTTTTGCTTGTTCCCGTTGTTTTTCGCGACACCCCTTTGAGGAGTTATCAGCAGGACAACAGTTGTGTAAAGTACGTGGAATGTTTCTTACAGGAACAACAGTATTAATTTTTTTGTTGTTTAGGAGTGTCGAGGAGCATTTCCGGTGGTGAAATGTACGTATTGTCGCTCTGAATTTCAACAAACTTCAAAAGGGAGTACTAGTACAATTTGTAAAAAGTGTGAGCAAAATGTTAAAGCATATGGGAAACCAACAGCCTGTGAATACTGCAATATTATTGCTGCTTTTATAGGAAATAAGTGTCAAAGATGTACAAATTCTGAGATTAAGTATGGGCCTCCAGTCAATTGTGAACAGTGCAAACAAAAATGTGCTTTTGATCGTCATGATGATGACAAAAAGGTAATTATTGGTTACATTTTTTAGCGAAAATTGCGTACATTTTAATCACAAATTAAAATTACATCCAGAGAATTCGATATTTGATGTCCTATTTCTTTGTAATAATGCATTCTACCAATTACGTTGTAAGATAATTACTCATAGTATTGCTATTAGGTACTAATTCTTATTTTATATTAAAGCATCTGTTATTTTTCGCATGTCTTTGATAACAGCAGAATTTTCAAATGACGTAACCCATTAACAGTTCTTAGAACAATTTTTTTATTGTGAAAATAAAATATTGCACTATTTTTTATTTTCGGAGAACCATGATTATATCACAAACTAAATTACAGTAGTGCTCAGTTATAATGAACCTTATTACAATGAAAACCCGATTATACGTACTCTTAAATATGAAAAAATCTTTCACAAGTTTAATTCCTTTTTTATTGTTTCTAATGAACTTGGTTACACTGAACTTTTGATTATAATGGAACCATATTTTGAAAAAAAACCTGGTTATAATAGATTTTTCGGAAAATGTAGCCTTGGAAAATCAGAACAATTCCTTTCAATTCTATTTTAAGATAGCAAAATAATTGTTATTGCTATAATATTTAAAAAAAATTCGTAGAACATTGTTGTTTTAATAACATTAATGTATTTTTTTTTTAAACATGATTGTGGAAAGTTCCGTTTTTTTTTAAAGTTAACTAGATGGAACCCTTTTTTCTGTAATGAATTTTTTATTTCGATTACTTTGAGGCCATTTTCAAGACCTTCAATTTTTTTGGACACTCACACAACACGTTAAAACTTTTTTTAAAATAATAACTTTGACGCACTATTAGGTTCTAAACGGAGCAATTTGGTGTAGAGGTAAATTCTGTTAAGTCGTTTTAATTTGATATCAAGAATCTCAGGTTGCTCTATGGTAATTTTTTCTGGAACATCTTGTATTTTTTTAATTTTTTTTACATCTGAAGTAAATTTTGAGATCTGGAAAACACGAGAAAAAAGGTCAAAATTTTTATATTTCTTTTAGTTTTTAAGATACAAGTTCATAATGAAATACATTTTGACTAGAAGGTCTTTGCATTTTGTTTAATTAATAATTAAGAGGAATCCGTACCTTTCTGCCGATTGCATCTTACCAATAGGAAATAATGCTTTGCAAGGATTTCGAAGTCCCCACAAAATAAAAAGTAATTTTTTTTTTAAATAAACTTTTGCCCTTTGTTCTAGAAAAAAGATCAGGTTATGCTTCTCTAGTGTTATATTTTTTTAATAAAAATTTTAATTTTTATTATTAAAGTACAAACTTTGTCTTTTTTTAATCATTTTAACAGCAGTTTTAAAATGTAATTAAAAAATAAAAATTACAAAACATCACTAGAAAAGCTTAACCTGACCTTTTTCCTATAAGAAACGGCAAAAATATTTTTAAAGAAATTAATTTTACTTCTTATTTTATGGGAACTTCCAAAGCCTTCTAAAGCATTATTTCCTATTGGTAAGGTGCAGTCAGCAGGAAAAGTACGGATTCCTCTTAAGACTCTTGAATGATATGTCTTTTTGAAATATTTATTTCGCAATTTACTACGTTTTGCCAAATGGTTTTGTTAATTTTATTTTAAAAATCATCTGACAATAAAGCGTTTTAAACTTCACCATTTTAATTAAGGTCTCTACTCTCTGTTATACCAAATTTTATTATTATTATCAGTTATAATTTATAACTGATAAAACAAGATTGTAGGGTCGTAGGTGGCTGTGAAAATTTTCGATATGAGAAAAATTCATTGTAATGTCCTGTTTTCGCAACGGAATATTAGAGAAGAGTTCTTGGAGTTACTCAATTGTCTATTAATAATTATAATAATAGCTAAAATCATTGTCTTTAAAACGCAGAACATTTTTTATTATTTCCACAGCCTCCTACGACCGTAAAATCATTTATAAACCCTTGTATTAAACAATCAAAAATCAATATTTAGTTATCTATACTAATCCAGATTCAATGTGGTTTTTATGAGACTGCAATTGTCATCAGGACCGTTATAATGAACTATTAAAAGGCTTGTAGAAGTCTATTGTAAATCAAATTCGTTTGCCTGAGTTGAGATCCGGTTAGTACTAGTAAGAAGATTTCTGTTTATAGTTTTATTGCCCCTCACCACCTTTGTTTTGTCACTATTTTTACCTTCAATATAAAAGGACCTTGTCATAAAAACCATTTTGGATTTGGGTAAGTATACGTCTGCATGGTAAATTATATCACGCATTTGAGCTAGGTAATGAAACTTGTTATCACAGATCAGTATTTTTTTATTTTTGTACTAACAAGAATAATGCCAAGTTCTCAGCGCTCAGATAATTGATTTTTCGAGTCGCACGTCGTATTTTACTAATATTTGGGTACTTATTTTACCACAAAATTTTAAAACGAAAAAAGGCACATTTTCTGGTTGCCAGGACCCGGCGTAATAGTCGGATTTTTTTACCTAAAGTAAAAACTCGTGGAACCAAAGCAGGTTCAAGACAAAAATGATGTTTTTATGCAAAATTCTACTATAAAATAACTGTAATTAGTTTGTTTTGTGCCAGAGATGCGGTCAGCAACAATAACCATAGAAAGAACAACTTAATTTTAGTTTTCCAGCGGCGGACCAAATATGAAAAAATTTAAACTTATTTCTGCCATTTTAAAAGACGCACAAATCTCAGACATGACCACTAGATCTATCTCTTTCTTCCATGGCTAACTGAGATTCCAGGACTTTTGTATCACTCGTTATATTCCATAACTCGTGTGATTACAGAAAAACTCGGGCTACGTCCACATTGTTTGCATTTATCAAATCATAAATATTAGTGGGTAAATATTTTTATGTTCTTTTGCTGCCAAAGTCAACCGAACTGAAGATTTGTGAGCTCTAGATTTTTTTATCTACTCAGTGTTAATATAGACTCAAAAAAAAATCGTAAACTTTATGCTATGACTGACTATTATTCGACTTTATAAACTATAATTTTCCAATTTTAAATCAAAGCTACCATACCAAGCTGTAAATCATATAAAGCCAACTTAGTTTTTTATTAAGTGGACTGATCTATATCTGTCCCTCTTTAAGATGAGCTGCTTTTGGTGGCAAGTTTGGTTCATTATTATAACAGGATACTACTGTAATCATATCTTGTTATCAAAGACACAAATTATTTATTTGACATAAATTATGCGGACAAAGGAGATTCGCGATAATTTAGACAAACCGTTTTCACCCTGTCAAATTTTCTTCCTTTGAAGAAGTTTTCCGTCAAATAGTTTTGTACAAGATCAGTAACGTCGTTTATTTTATCTTTTATTTTCTTAACGCGTCTCTACTGTATATAATTTTTTTCATTTTAATACTATGAATCAATTTTATTATAAAAGACAAAAAAATGTGTGATACAAGGTTAAAGAATATTTATTGCTGATTTTTGGCTGCCTATTTATTTATTGAATGTATTGTGAAACATTTACTGTCCAAAGTTTTTTACATAATTTTTGAATGTTTTAAAATTAGAGTAAAAAATAAAAAGAAATTATGACACTTTTTTAAATTAAATTATATTTTGAAAATCAATGAATTAATAACAAGAAATCAGTTCACGAATAGCGTATAATATTGCTTTCTGTTTTTCTAGGTTGATGGAAAATTGCTATGTTGGCTATGCACTTTATCGTTTAAAAGAGCCTTAGCTAAAACAAAACAAGGTGATGCTGAAAGAAGGGCTCATATGAAAATATCTCAATTACACAAGTCCAAACATAAGGAGGGAAAGTAAGTTACTGTGGAAATATTTTAATTAACTTTAGCATATTGCTATAGTTAAAAAAAGAAGTATATATTCATAGCTCTGCTTATGAATCATTGATTTCATTTAATTTATGAGAAACTACTTATCTTTTTAAATTTCTGTAATGACTATCTTGCATATTTCTTGCCATTAGCCATATATCGATTTTATTTGTATTATGGAATAACTGTGGATAAGTTTCTGGGAATCGAACTTTGTGACAGTAAATATGTAGTTTGATTAATAAAAACTGATACGGTTTGGTGCCAGTAAAGTGTATTAAATATGTCGTATTCAATTTTTTTAAAGAATTTACATTGAATATCAAAATTTGTGGCAGTTGAAGAACAACAGACACTAAAGTAAAACTTTGGTCCATCAATAAAATGTGGAAATTTTGTTTATTACTCGTAGATGGAGCACTGTAAAATAACCTGAGACATGAGATTTCTATAAAACTTCATGCTCGACTTTTATCCAAATATTTTATCGTACTGAGTACTGACTTTTGGAATTTTCCAGCATTTTAGCCTTCACAAACAGAAGGCGCTGTAGCGATTTAAATTAAATGTAATTCTTTATATTAAGAGAACTATTTTTGAATATGTGTAGGTCGCAAGCTATTTAGTATATAAACAAATATGGCAAGAATAGTTTATGTAACTGTCCAATTATTTTTTTATCGCATTGATGATTATGGACAACTATCACACACTTTTTTACAATTCAGGAGACTAAAAAAATATTCAACTTCTAAATAGGCAGCCAAAAAAATTTTTTAAACACTGTCAGAGTATTGCTAATAGAAATGAAAAGTTTCTTTCATTTTAACTGACATTTACATAAGTTCTTTTTAATTTGGAACTAGTGAAACGTGTGTTATTGAGAGAGAAACAATAAGGCCAAATTCAAAGGCTTAGTGTTTTTGACGTTTGTATTAAGATGTTAACAATTTAAGTTTCTCCCTCTATAACACGCCTGGTCAGTGTTTCCAAATTTTATCACTAGAGCACGTCTAGCAGCTGTAACACTTATTAATATCTCAGCGCTGACTTAAATGACGATTTTTTTCGATCGCTTGATACAATTTAAAAAAAAATGTTTTTGTTTCAGGTTACGTGGTCACAACAAACGCCCTCATCGCGTTGATGTGACCAAACTTCCAGCATTGGACAACGATAGTGGCATCCCTAGTAAAATCTCTCGAAACAATGCAAGCCCAGCTTTAATTCGAGGTGAACTTGATCCAAACAGCTCCGATCATGTAGTAGCAATGACTCAATTAAAAGAAAAAATTGCTACTTTGCAAAAACAGCTTAGTATAAAAGATTCTCAGTTGTTAAATAAGGATAAAATGGTTTGTAACTGTTATATTTGCATAAAACCAAGCCTAACTTAAAAGACAGTTTGCATGACTAATTGAGTTCAAAACATGTCTTGAATTCCTTAAATAAGTTCATGACAAATTTTGAATTCAGGTACTCATGCTAAATATCTTTTAGACACGTTTGTAATGTGGGCGAGGCTTATAGTTTTACGTAAAACACTGTATTTATAGATAGTATAATAAATTTTTGATTTTAGATTACTGAGCTAAAAGCTAAACACTTCACTACAGAAACGGAGCTGAGAAATAAAATGAAAAATTCTCAAAAAGAATGTGACGACAAGATAGAAACGTTGAACAAGCGTATTACAAGTCTTTTGAAAGAAGTTGCAAGTTTATCAAAAACCGCCAAGAAAAACCGATTTGCTAATACATCAACGGCTGAAAACTCTAACAACAGTGGCAGTGGTACAGACAGTCCCAGTCTACAGTAAACGGGTCACTTGGCTCAATGTGTTTGTCACGTGACCGGTTATAAAACCTTATGTTTATATACACCCAACTTTATTTAAATCTTATTTACAGTGGCTTTTAATTATTGTACTATGTCGATCATGTCAGTCTAAAATATACTAGTTTATTAAATTTTTAGTGCACACTTTTGTGCGAACCTTTAGAGAAATGACAAAATATCAGCCAATTTTTTTATTTATATAATATATTTTATGTAATTTATCAAATTTTTAAGTTAAAATCGCTAAGTACAATATATTTTTTCTAAAAATATGTTCAGTTGACTCAATTGTGTGAATATTATAATTTTTTATTGTAATTTTTGGTACAATATTTTTACCATTGGACCAGCAGAATTAAAAAATTCTATTGTGCATAACACTTTTTATTTCCCATTTGTCTTATGAAAATAATTTTTTTTAAACAAGGAGAATGAGTTAAATGGATATAAATACCAGCTTTAGATAATAAAAGATTTATTTACGCGTTATGAAATTAATTATTGCCAAAAAATATACAACAAAAAAATAATGTTAGAACACCTTTATAAACACAATGTTATGTAAAATCCGCAATACTTGAAGCCATTTTGGATGTAATACTGAGTTGTTCTAAAAAGCCTTTTAATAAACAAGAAAGAGAACCGTGGAATTTTTGAGCATAAAAAATGGAAGAAGTTACATCATACAGAGTGAGCTTTTAATATTTAAACTGCTAACAAAAAATAATAAATATAAAATTTTGTCCTTAACTAGTATAAAAATTGTAATATTTCAATTTTGTTGAATTACTGTTTACAAAATAACACACTTTTTACGTTTAATTGGTTCTGGTGGTTCCAACGCAGCTAAAATCGCTTCATCAAAAACATTTTTCAAACCTTTCTGCGTTAAGGCCGAACACTCGACATACTTGACTGCTTTTAATTCTTTTGCTAATTTCTCCCCTTGTTCCACTGAAATTGGTTTCTGTTTATTCTTCGCCAACTTTTCTATTGTAGCACCATCATCACGTAAATCCACTTGCGTTCCAACGAGCAGAAACGGCGTCTTTTGACAATGATGTGTTATTTCTGGCACCCACTGAAAACAAACATTCAAGATTACCTCACTACAAAATGCAATATCATTGGGAAATGGTTACGATATTCAATAAAAAAAAGTAAAATGTAAAACAATATTTTTGCTTCATGGATTTATTGCATTTATTTTATTAATTAGATAAAAATCCCTAAATATAAGGGGTCGCAATCATGTTCTTTTACCCTTCCGCTGTAATTAAGTTTTTCATCGCATATTGGCACTGTTCTCCGCGTTGCCCAGTTTACGATTCCAGAAGAAATTAATCTGCATACTTTATAGCACTCAAGAAATTAATTGGAGGTTACATTTGCAACACATCTCAAAATATTTTTATATCTTTTAAAAAATATTTTGAGATTAATCAGTGCCTGCAGTTCAAAATAGAGGGTCCGTCATTTTTTTAACTTAACTAATGTCTAAAAATTGAATCAAATATTTACGATGGAGATATTTTTCAATGAAACAGTAAGCTTTCAATTTTTCGTTATAATTGTTAACATTATTTCTAAAAATAGTGATTGATCATCAGAGCAGCGGTCTTTTTTTTTCAGGAAATTTATTCAATTTAATTCAAAAATAGCCTTTCAAAAGTGAAGTAACTGTTTTATAGCGGTAAATTTTATTTTTGCGAGATCAAAAATCAATTGAACCGCCAAAAACAGCTTCATGCCCATAATATAAACGTTTTTCCTATAATTAAATAAGACCCACTGTTAGCAGAAAATATTTTTTTTTCACTTTGAAAAGGAGATAAACTTCACACACTGAAATCAGTGAGAAAAAATTGTAGAAAAAAAAAATGGTTTTGATCTAATCCTATAATCTTTCAGTATCTCATTATTTTCATTGAAGCTACATAAAGCATAAGATGAAGTTAAGGGAAGAATTTAAGGGTATATTGTTGGAAAAACTTGAAAGCTTACTGTTTTATTTAAAAATACATAATAGCACTATTGTAAATAGTTCATAAAATACCAGTTTAGAGTACAGTTCAACACTTTTTAACCGACCTATACCATACTTTTTTTTTCAGCGTAGTACACACATAAGAGATAGTAAACATTTACTGGCGGGCCTTTTCTCTAAAATAAAACGAAGCAACGCATTTAGGTGTGCTCCTGTTTTATGTTTGAATGAATCAATTAAGATAGCGGGCTCCTCTCTCTCTTTTTTCTTTGTCTAACGAATATGCATAGTGAAAAAATATGATTTTAGATTACGATACAAAAACTGAAAATGTTACAATCTTCTTAGTAAGTGTTACAAATACAGAGTGACATAAAAGTATGGAATAAAATTCATATTTTCATGTTAATGTTTTTCTAGAAAAACGCCAAGACAGGTCGTTTTTGTTTTTTTTATTGCGCACGTTTTTCACTCATTTCCACATTTTTTTGGCCAACTGGTTTTTTGCTGTGACGTAATCGATATTTTTTTTAAGTAGCAACCCCTATTTTTGGTGTTGAAAATTGAACTACTTTTTTTTCTGCGTATAACAGTATAACACATTTGTAGGGTCTAAAATAAAAACTTTAAGTAATTTAACCATTTTAAAAGTTTTATTGACTTTCAAAATACACGCAATTCTTAACAGAATTACTGAACTAAATGTTCAAATTGACGTCCTTCTGTTTCTTGGCAATAATACAAGTAATTTTCGTTTGTGTCCATTTTGCAGATGTTTTCTAATGTTGGTTTTATACAAGCGTAGTCGTCGAAAAGTAAATCAAGATTTACTTCTTCAAGTTGTAAGCGTTCGACTACCTTGCACAAATCCTCAAAAGTCAAATTTTGTTTTCAAATTTAACACTCGAATTAAAAAAAAAAAGTTATCCTCACTAAAATCAAAATGCGTATTTATGTAAGTTATTGCTCGCCTTAAAAAACCATTGAATCATCTTTAACAATTTTTTGTTCATGCAGAGCAAGTTTGGTGATGTTTTGTTTAATGTAAAAGCCGTAGAAACCTTCTTCTAGTCAATTTTCTAAATTCATTTTAAATTCAGTCAGTCATTATATCATACATATAAGTCTGTGCTTGCAGTAGTTTTACTTTGTAAGATCAAAGAGACATTTTCGAAAAGTGTAAAAATATTATATGTGAAATAGCGGAAATTTGGACGAATTTTGAGTGAAACACTTTTATACTTGCTTGACGTTTCGGTTTTATTACTTTTAAACCTTTCTCAAAAGCTCGTATAAGTTATTATAATAGTCTGTAAAAATGTAAAAAAAAACTGAAAATATTTGCACAAAAATTCAAGTATAATGCGGGTTTTTTCAAGTAACTTCCTGATAACCACAGGACACTCTTCGCCCAAAGATATGAAATACAAAATAATAACGGGGTAAAATTTGAGTAACCGATGAGTGGCTGGGCCAAGGCTTAGCCACCTTGTTGGTACGTGTTTCACAAGTTTCTGCCACTCCAAATTGACAAATTCTTTTAAGTTTTCTCTTCTTAAGGCACTTGAACTAAAATGAGAGTATATCTTTAGAATGATATCATCAATATCAACATTTAACTGCTGAAGAGCAAGTATGAATGTATTATTTACATTAAATAATATCTATTTCTATCTAAATAAATTGGATAGAAATTAACACTGTGCTACACAGCCACTTTTTATTAATTTTGCATTTTTTCCCTTTAGAATTGTGTAACAAGATCTGGTCCTCTCAAAGTTTGCATTCATGTTATCAGCGCCAAATGCAGAAATCTTTGAAACGTCCAACCCAAACTTATTCAATGTTTTCGTTACACAATTTGCAATAGCCACAGCCGTTGGTTCTTGAAAAAAATCTAGTATAATAATTTACTTTCAACTCCATGCTTAACCGAAAAGTACTGAATGCAAATAGGATACGTTTTTCTGTTTCCTTTATTGGAGGTATCTGTTGACGGAAAAATATTGTTTGTGATCACCATTTAAAAGATAATTTAAAATAATATCTTCCACTGATTTTTTGCTTAATACACTTTTGACAACATATTCAGATTTTGCTCTACCACAGCACAATTTATTTGCAATTTTTGAGTCTTTTAACAGTTTAGGCAATAGGTGGTTTTGGCAATCCAAACCATTGTATGATTGGTTGTGCTTTAGACTATGGAAAATTTGAACATTCTTGAATAATTGTGTTGATTACCGAAGAAAGAAGTTAATACTGTAGAAGACTTTCAGAAATTTCGCGCTTTTTATGTTCATTGGAATTTTTATGCTGTTTAATATCACTCAGACGACCATGGGATATTGAAAAGTTCTTGTTGCATATAACCTGAGATCGAAATGTAACTGAATCAGAGTAGGCTGTGCCAGCGTAACTGTAATGATTAAACACATCATTACAGTTACGCTGGCACAGCCTGTTCTGATTCAGTTACATTTCGATCTCACCTTAGTACAACACGCATGCAATACATTTCCTGATTTGAATATCCAACAATATTCATTTTTCCAAGCATCTCTAAATTTGCACAGCCGCCGGCACGCGGGACATTTTACATTAATACGGGACTGTCCCTTGAAATTCTGGCCTAAACTAGTGAATAAGCTCAGGCAATGACGTCCACAGTCAGCCTCCAAACAAAGAATTATGCCTGCTGCATCATAATAATTGCTTAATGTTACTTTTATTGAAATTTATTTACCACTAAAGTCACATTCTCATTTTTTTGTAAAAAGACAATATTTAGATTCACCTGTAATACGTTTTACACCTTATAGATCGTAAAAAATTGTTTAAACGTAAATGCGTGGGTTACAATCATGAACAGACTGTAACTGGTTTTAAAATATGTAATGTACACGTGAGTTGTTTATGAAATTTTCCAGTACTGTATAAATAGGCCGTCCCACAAAATTTGTTGGAACTTAGAACATCAAAAAACATTTTTTATAGGACAGTCTATTATCAGTTATGGGCATAAGTAGACATAATGTGGTCCAAACAGGAAATAGATTATCTGCTGCAAATTTTAGCTTTATTATGGTGTGATAAACAAATCCGCTCATTCCCGTGTTTATAAAAGCACTCAACGCGATAAATTTGAACCAGTTTTTAAAAATAATTGGTTACTCACTTTTTCTTTAACATTTTCAAACGAGGACGGACTCACTACAGAAAAACATACTAAGAAAACGTCAGTCTGAGGATAACTAAGGGGCCGCAATCTATCATAATCTTCTTGACCAGCTGTATCAAATAACCCTAAAGTGTATGGTTCACCACCGATCATAACAGTCACGGCATAATTATCGAAGACAGTTGGTACATATTCTGATGGAAATTTGTTGGTAGTGTAGCTGAAAAAAAAACATTTATAATTTCTACCAAACAATTAACATTTTTACCTTATCAAGAGGCAAGTTTTACCCACTGCGCCATCACCAACCACGACACATTTAATTGTTTGCATTCTTCGTCCTTGCTGCAATTACAATAATTGTTTTACTAAACATAAATTAACAACTTTCCGGAAATGACAGTCGGTTCACGTAATTTCTACTAAAGTACAAGAAGAATGAATGTTATAATGATGTTAATCATGAAGTTTTCATGTCCGAAATGTAAATACCCCGGAACTGTTTTGGGGATACGGTTTGATGATCTGCCATTTTATGAACTTGTTGGCGTCATTTTTTACGGCAATACTTGGTGTGGGAGATCCACAAATGGAAATTTCTTTTTGTTAGAATAAATGGAGACAACTTAGTTACCTATTCAGCCTGAATGCCCTATTATATTCTATTTTTATGTAGGTATTTAGTTTTGGGTTGGGCTTGAAAACACCATCACACCTCACGCTTCACCGTTTTGACGAATAACCATAGACATAAAACACTAGACTGAATAGATAACGTATCAATAAAATGTCACCCAGAAAAGCAGCTTACCAAAAAAAGAAACAGTAATGAGAAAATTACGTATCGATTTGTCTTTACAATTAAGTCTTTAACAGCGTTAAATGGAATTTATTATTAAAAATATTAAAACAAAACTCTTCGTCATAGAGGTCGCTGTAGAAGGTATACTATCTACGTTAAAACTTTATGTCATTTTTGGCTCCGAATTGGATTCTGATCGAATCCCAATAAAAAGTAATGACATTGAACCTATCTGTTCATCAGTTTTATTACTAATCTCATACAATTTGTTTTATTAGTGGCCTATACTACACCTGCATTGCTGTACTGCCACTGCGATGACTCAACTCCTGAATCTTTTTGGTGTATTGAATGAAATGTAAAAAGTAGGGCTGGAAACAGTATCGATACTTATAGAAGGTGTTGATACCTGCCCACCAATACCGACTGCAATCAGCTATCGAAGTATCGACACTTTCGATATCTCGATACTCCTGATACGTCCGATACCTTGATAAAAAGTGGCTATACAACTGAATATCCCATCCAGAGTATTTTGGATTTTGGAAATACAAGTTATTTTAATGAAAACAAAAAAATTCACAAGCTATTTGATGAGAATCATATCTCAGTTACAGCCACCCGATACTTCCGATACCTTGAGATCTCCGATACCTTGAGACCTCCGATACCTTGAGAGCTCCGATACCTTGAGACCTCCGATACCTTGAGACCTCCGATACCTTCACTACCTCCAATACTTTCGATATTTGCGATACCTCCGATACTTTCGATACTTGTGATACGTCGATACTTATGATACTTTGGTAAGTATCGATACTTTGCAGATATCGATACCCGATACCTAAAAACAGGTATCGCCCAGCCCTAGTAAAAAGCACCAACCAACACCAAACACTACACGACACGCGTTTCGACAACAAAGATGCCATCCTCAGGTAGAATTAAAGATCAGTTGACGAAAAGGGCGTTGTGTTTAAGTGTAGTGTTTAGTGTTAGTGAGTGGTTTTTATGTTTTAACTATTACTTCAGTTTTTGCCCGTAAATTATTAGTAAAATAAAAATACTGAAGACTAAATAATATTTACCAAGAGCGCTGCAGTTAGACCTTGTGATTCATTGTGCCCACACACTTCCTAAAAAGAGAAATCTAAAAGAGCAAGAAAAGATTCTGTAAGTATAAAAGAAGATTCTAGGAAATTATAAAAAACGGTGTTTGAAAGAATAAAATAAATTTGAAAAATTATAATTAATAAAAAAAGTAGGTTAAAAAAAAATGTGAAAGCAGTTAAAAAAAGTCAGCTGTAAGAATACGGAAAAATTCGAGGAAAGCAAAAAGTGTTCAAAAAAATTTGAAACACTACGATTGACTGGTACAATAAGAAAAGCAAAACAAAATTGTAGAGAAAGTTAAAAAAACGTTGGCTAGAAGAAAGAAGCAAGTACAAGTACAGCAAAATTCTAGGTAAAAAAAATGATTCTAAAAGAAGTTAAAAGATATCGACAAAAAAACTTTTTAGAAAATATGTTTTAAGAAGAGCCTGAAAATCGATGGTTAGAAAAAATAAATAAAAAAAATCTAGAAGAACAGAAGAAGTACCTAGAAAACCTTTGAAAAAAAACAAGGAAACTACATCTAGAAGAAAAGGAAATAGAAAAAAGAAATTCCAAATAAAATTTCTGGAAGAAAGAAAAGAACAAAAGAATAGAAAAGCTTTTAAAAAAGTTTAAAAAACGACCTTTTGGTAGAGAAAGAAAAGCTATGAAGAATTATGGAAAAGACGATTTAAAAAAAGTTTGACGTTAGAAAAAAAGTTTATGTCATATTCGCAGGTAATAATATAATAAATAATAATAACAAATAATAATAAAAATTCGAGTAAGACGAAAAGAAAATAAGAAGAGCAAAACAAAATTCTAGAAGAAGTTGAAAGATGTCGACTAGAAGAAAGAAACGAGTACAGCAATATTCTAGATTAAAAAAAATGATTATACAAAAAGTTAGAAGATATCGGCGTAAAAAATTTTTTTAAAAAATATATTTTAAGAACTGCTTGAAAGTCGATGGTTGGAAGAGAATGAAGAGAAATGAAATATTCTAGTAAAATAGAAAAAGTATTTAGAAGACTTTTGGAAAGGAAAGAACAAAACGACTATTTATAAAAAAAAAAAGAAAAACAAACAAAACTTCTTGGAAGAGAGAGAAGAGCAGAAGAACAAAAAGGATTTTATAAAACGTTAAAAAACAATTTTTGAAAGAAAAAAAAAACTATGAAGAATTATGAAAAAGACGATCTTGTAAAGGTTTGATGTTAGAAAAATGTTTTTGTTGTATTCGTAGGCAATAGTATTTAATACATTAATTTAATTAATAATACGTTATTTTTGCTGAATAAATAAGTTAAAGCCCGCTTTTCAGCTTTATCTAAGAAAGGATTTCTTAGAAAATCATTGGGAGAGCGTAATTCAGCTGCTACAGGAAGTACTATCGTAATTTTTTTTACGAGTTGGATGTTGGATGTGAATAATAATGATATATAATAGTAATTCGAGCAAAACAAAAAGAAAATAAGAAGAGCAAAACAAAATTGTAGAAGAAGTTGAAAAATGTCGACTAGAAGAAAAAAACGAGTACAGCAATATACTAGATTTAAAAAAATGATTATAGAATAAGTTAGAAGATATCGGCGAAAAAGAACTTTCTAAAAAATATATTTTAAGAACTGCTTGAAAATCGATGGTTGCAAGAAAATGAAGAGAAATGAAATATTCTAGTAAAACAAAAAAAGTATTTAGAAGACTTTTGGAAAAGAAAGAACAAGACCACTACTTCTAGAAAAAAAGAAGAACAAACAAAACTTTCTAGTAGAAAAAAAAGAGCAGAAGAACAAAAAAGATTTTAAAAAAGATTAAAAAACGACCTTTGGAAGAAAAGGAAGAGCTATAAAGAATTATGAAAAAGACGAACTTAAAAGAGTTTGATGTTAAGAAAAAAAAGTTTTTGTAGTATTCGCAGACAATAATATTTAATACGTTTATTTAATTTTTAATACATTAATTTTGTGCAATAAATAACTTAAAGCCTGCTTTCTAAATAGCTTTACCTAAAAATGGATTTCTTAGAAAATCATTGAGCGAGCTTACCTAATTCAGCTACTACACGGAAGTGTTGCCGTTAATTGTTTTTTAATAGGTTGGATGTTCTATTATCTTGAAAAAACATTGTTTCAATTGCCAGATTATACTTAAATTCGATGATAACAAGAAAAAACCTTTGTCATGAATGAAATCGTAGAAAGTAATTTATGTAGTTATTTATGCTACTCTTTGAATAGAAATAGGTAATTTCTTCATAGCTAGCAGAGCTTCTTAGACTAGACTATTTCTTAATATGTCGTTTTTAACAGAATTTGAATTTTTGGGCCTATTCTTTTTACAGTCCTTAATGTTTTGTCACGGAATACCAGCCAGGATTCTAGATGGTGACATTAGGTATGTACATACCTCTCTACTAATGTTCTCAGAGCGAACGAGCAAACATTTAGAATATAATAAATAAAGGGAAAAAGAAAACAACACATATATTTGGAATAAAATGTAATTTTTATTTAAAAAACCACTGTGTGGTGCAAATAACTGTCCTCCTGTTATTGTTTCTATGACAACATAATGCTTTTTATATAGTAAATTACCTAGATTTAGTGGGTCATTATTTTCATCACATATTTTTTATTTTAAAATAAAAAATATATTAGTCTCATGTTTGACCTTGGCGTTATATAAAAAAGTGTGGGGTAGACGACACGACGGGCAGTTCGGCATTAATTGAAGCAGCAATAAAAGCGAGAAATTCTCCAATCCGAGCGATAATTGAAGGCGTTAAAACGTGTTATTCACATGTTCAAATATTGAAAAATATTGTTGACTTATTTGTGTAAATTAAATTGGTAAAGAAATGATTCCCTCTAAAATGTAACTCAATAAACCGTAAGAAACTCCAAATACCTCGGATTATACTTTTTCGTCCGATTTAAAGGTCTTAAAGAAGAATAGAATATTGTCAGCACATGAAATTCTAAAGAGGGTTGAAAGCAAACTGGTCTTGTCCCCGCTTTTGTTGAGCGTGAATGGTAGCAAAAATTACCCACTGAAAAAATTCCTTTAAAAATGTAATTCACTAAACGGCAAGAAACTCCACGTTGCTGTATTTTAACAAATTTAAAGAATTAGCAGATAACACTTAAAACTTCTACTAGATTTAAATACCGCTGAATATCGAAAATTGGCTTTTTCGCCCGATTTAGAAGCTTTAGAAAATATAAGAGACAGAATATTGTTAAAAGATAAAAGAGAGTTGGGGGTAAACTTGTCTTGCCCCCGCTGTTGTTGATTAGGAGTAGAAGCAATAATTTCTAAAAGTCTTTTTGATGCTCTGGTGATCGTTCCACGCTTAGGAAATACTTGATTTTTACTAAGTAAAACAGATCGTTAATTTTTTTTATTCCTAAGAAAATTAATATATATTTTGTTGGTTAGAAGTGTTATCCAATTAAAAACTGCGTAATGGAGCGCTTTTTTAAAGCGACATAATTGGTTGGACTCAAACAGCTATCAACGGATTGGTTGGGTATCGCATTTGTTATTGTGGACTGGTATGTAATGTAATTAAAAAAACAAAAATACAACAAGTTAAAAAAATTTAATGCATAAGTAATATACAAATAAATAATATTTCTTGTGTCGAAATGTTCGAGGAAATAATACTCTTCAAATCAATTTTATACATATAATTATCACGTCCCTAATTCTACGAAATTTTTTCTTCATTGTCAGCTACACAAAGAAAAAGTTTCGCACAACAATTATTAAACTCATTGAAAGCTTTCTTTAACCAATAAGGTTTATTCTGCCAAGCAATTGTAACTAAATAAACTGGAATTCCACATAAAATAAAACCTAAGCCTACGCCAACTTCTAATGGGCTAACATAACAAGGAAATATAACAAGAAATCCGCAAATTAATAAAAATATTACAGGAAGAATAAAACTAATCTTAATTGGTCGGTGTAAATTTGACCTAGTCCATCGCATATATACTAATCCAGTTACACTAATTGTAATGAAGAGAGATTCCACAAACGAAACATAATTAATAAGAGCGTATACATCTTCAATCATTACAAGAGCCAACGTAATAATACACTGAAACAAAAAATTATTATTTAATTTTTTTACAAGAAAGTATTGGTTACCATAAATATAAGAGAAGGAACAGGAGTCAGCCTCTTTACATCAATTAAAGCAATAGCTCGAGGTAAATGTCCGGCACGAGCTCCAACAAAAAAAAGTCGAGAAGAAGCAAATATTGCTCCATTTAAAGACCCAAATGTTGAACTTGCGACAAAAAATGGTATCAAAAAAGAAAACGCTCCCAACATTTTATCTCCAAAAGTTACAGCTACTGCATCTGATGCAAGAATATCATCTCTACTGAGCACAACAAAGTAAGCAAGATTGGTAACAACATAAATAATCGTCACTACCGGCATTGAAATACAAATTGCCCGAGGAAGATTCCTAGAACAAAAAATTACGTGATTTATTCGCTACTCTATTTGATTTAATTTATTTGATCACTCGTTATTAGTCAAACTTACTTATAAGGATCCTTTAACTCTTCAGTAACATAATTAAGATAATTCCATCCAGAGTAAGAGAACAATCCTGAGTAAAACGCTAAAGCTATATACCCTGGTTGCCACTCGGTGCCTTCCATAGGATCCCTAAAGTGCTCAACATGTCCGGTGCACAAGTAGTACATCCCTGCTACTACAATAATACACAAGGCAAATATTTTAGTTGCTGTAAAAATATCTTGCACTCGTGTCACCCATTTTACATTGTAGCAATTAATTAAAGTTAATAAGCAAACGGCAGCAGCGGCTAGTAATCGTACAGCTTCGTATGGTGGTTTGCATGTACCCCAAAGTGGTTGGAGAATGTATTGAGCAAATGTTATTGCTGTTATGGCATTTCCAGTTGGAACCAAAATAAAGAGAGCAACCCACAGGTATAAGAAGGCAGGCAAGGGACCAAATGCTTCACTTATGTAGGCATAATCTCCCCCTGATTTGGGGATCATAGTACCTGGAAAAAATAATTGATTTTATATGTGTTGTAAGTGTTTAACAAAGTGGATTATGGTGGATTGCTTAATAATAGATAGAATTAACAATAGCATCAATTGAGTGGTGGTGAATGTTAAGGATGTTTAAGGACCGTCCTTCAATTCTTAATGCTCAATTTTGTATTCTTTGGGACTATTGTTGTCAAAATAGATGCAAATTGACTTCAATTTTGTTAGAGTCTAGAGGAGTTCTTTAGAATTAAAAAAAATATATATTTTAAAAAAAATACATAACTACACTAAAGTATTTTTAAAAAAATTCGTGTGTAATAAGCGAATTGATTAGATGATTAGATTTTTTGTAAGGTCTTTCAAATAAATTAAATCAACATTAATATTTATAGTAAAACATAAATAAAAAAAATATGATTTTGTTAATATTTAAAAGAGTACCTAATTGTTCTTACAGATTATTTTATCCCATTTCGTCCGTTTTGTTGGCGCGCATTTGGCAAACAATTTCCAATGTTAAGTTTTATCAAAATTTTATAATTATTTTGATATTGTTGTAATTTAATTACGGACTATTTTAAATAAAATTTTATCCTATAGTTAATAACTTAGGTAAAATTGCATGTTATTCACTCAAAAAATTACAAACTCGCTCTTCGGGTGGGTGATTAAACCGTGTCTTTCCTAACTAATATCTCAAATTCCACACTCGTATAATAAATCGCAATCCTATTCGATTGCCAAACTTAAAAACAAAGTTTTATGTAAACAACTTGTATTATTTGCCAGTTCTTAAAGTATGTAGGGTTGTCCTTACCCTGTAAGGTTATACAACCACCAAAAACCTCATTATCCGCAGTTAGGTCGGTCTATTGTAAGAGTGTTTGGACCCACGGTCCTTTGCAATAAATTACTCTTGAAGAGCTGTTGCCTGATGTTCCATCAGTTCGGCTTTGTAAACTGTGAATTTGCTGGTAACTTGAGTTATTTACGACTGAGATTTCTATCAATAGGATATAGTTTATATATAGCATAATAGACTCTAATTTCATAACCGTCATATAACCTTACAGAATAAGAACTGCTATATATAACTTGACTTTCATCTATATATCCGAGAGGTATAAAAATATTGTCATGTTATATACTTCTACTTTTAAATGAGAGAAATAAAGGGTTTTTCAATAAGGATGGATTGATGTTGGCACTCTGTGGTGGCCATGTTTTTTTGATAGTGTCTGTGTACTGTCGTCCTCTCCAAATTTGTAAAAATGACTTAAGTTATAAATCTTATAACAAAGGGGCTTGGGACCGAAGTTTAGTCGCCTGCAATAAAGTGCACCCCTACTTTATACCTGCGGCAGACCCGCAGAGACCAGATCTCAAACATTTGTTTCAATAGCCAGAAAAATACCTATTGTGTACTTTATTACGGGTGACTTAACTTCCTTCCCAGGTCCCTTTGTTGCAAGATTTATAACTTAAGTCATTATTCCAAATTTGGGGAGGACGACAGTAATATGGTGTTTATTGTTGAGTCATTGATGCCAAATTACCATGGCAAATTACACATTTGAGCAACACGTCCAAATGATAAAACTTTATTATCAAAATGACTGTTCGTTAGTTCGAGCATTGCGCTCGTTGCGCCCATTTTATGGAAAACAGGGTGGTCTTTCAAAATCGACTCTGCAGCGTTTGGTGACCAAATTTGAAACAACGGGTTTGGTAAACAATCATCCAACACCCCGTCGTCAAAGAAATGCTAGATCGGCCGAAAATATTGCCGCCGTACGTGAAAGTGTACAGCAAAACCCGAGGCAGTCAATTCTTGGTCGTGCACAAGAACTCGGCGTTTCGCAGACATCAGTTTGGCAAATTTTGCGTCAGGATTTGGGATTACACCCGTACAAAATCGAATTAACTCAGGACCTTAAAGTTAATGACCATAGACAACGCCGTTTGTTCGCTGACTGGGCTTCGAACCGTCTAGAAGAATATTTCTTGCAAAGGTGACGTGATTTGGTCACCAAGATCGTGCGATTTGACCCCGCTAATTTTTTTTTTGTGGGGTTTTCTCAAGTCGCAGGTCTATACCAATCAGCCGCAATCGACCGATGCACTTAAAGTCAATATCACCAATGCCATCGGTCAAATTCAGCCAGATCTATGCGAGCGAGTCATTCAAAATTGGTCCAATCGGATCCATGCCACAGTTAGAAGTCGCGGCGGACATTTGAACGATGTTATATTCCATAAATAAGGGCATGCATGGACCTTTCATATAAAAAAAGATTTTTTTTAAATACCTCACACACAGCTTGATTTATTCCATTTTAACATCGACCCATCCTTATTGAAAAACCCTTTAGAAGCTTATTTTTGAATATTCCATACCAAAACGTAAAAATTAATTTCCTTTTCTGTCTTTGTAAAAAATAGGCGGTTGTATCAGATCAAAAGTCAACAATGAAGGGATGAAGAACCAATGGAATACCAAAAACCAAAGTAGTTAATCAGTTGGTAATCAGAACTTAAAAAAAGTTGTAAATCATGATAAAGCAAAACGAAGAAACAGAGAAAACAGTTCTTCCATTTTTGGTGAGAAACTAAAGTGTCAAAATAATATAGGTAATAAATAATAAATCTTCATTAATGTTACAATATGACACAAAATTCAAACGAACTAGGTATAGTAGATCTAAGTGAATCTAAGAGATCTAAGAAATAGTAGAGTGACTAAAGTAATAAAGTCATAACCATTGTTAACTTAACAAAGAGTTGTATAGTTCAACGAAAGATAAGTGAGCTGACTTTTTAAGCCCCCCCAATATACAAGCATAAAAACAATTGCAGTTACCATAAACCTCAAATAAACCATAAAACCACTCATAAAACTTGATTTATGAGGGTTTCCATTTCTCGGAACCATTAAAAAATGTAAGCAAACCCTGCCAAAGTCGTTGTTAAATGTGCAAGTATGCACCCTCATAAATTAAGTTTTATGAGTGGCTTTTTGATATATTTGAGGTTTGCGGTAACTGCAATTATATTTATGCTTCTGTTTATTGGGAGGGCTTGAAAAGTCAGCTCACTTATCTTTCGTTGAACTATACTCAAGTTGATTAGATTACAAAAGTAATCTTCAAAAGTAAAATTGAACAGTTAATGTAAAAACGCCTAAGGAACTTGTATTCCATGTAATCCATGTACTTTTAGTATTAGTAAAAAAAGTATCTAAATTTGTAATCCTAAATAGACAATACATTTAAACGTTGTTTTTAGTTGCTATGATACTTAATAACTAAAAGTTGCATGCTATTTTCACTAATATTATTATAAACTACGTGATTGAAGTTTCTTAGGCGTTTTTACATTACTTGTTCAAGTAAAATACAACCATTAACAAATGGGGTACCATTATAAAGATAATTTTGGACTCTTTAAAATGTGTCACTCGACCCCACTTCCTATTTAAAATTTTAGGGTTGTGGTTCACCCCCGTCAGGGGGTTAAATATATAGGTTGCAAAATATCCTTAAAATGTGTCCCCCTTCAAAAGAAAATCGACCTGTCCGAGCATTTCTGCATTAAATTTGACAAACAAAAGTAACGCTAAGTGCAAACTTTTCATTGGACCAGCCTATAGACCCAACATCCCCTAATAAACAAACGGTACCAAAGATTTTTCTACCCGCCCTGACCAGACTATTTATAAGATTTGTAATGGTTGTAACTTTAGTTAATATTTTCATATTTTGTGAAGGTGTAACTTCAGTTTTTTTAAAAAAATTCAAAAATTGAAATACAGTTAATTGGACAATATAAAGCAAAATTAAATTATAAAATTAAAGTTTGCTTTTTTTATAATCAACTATCGAAGTACCGTCAGGTTGGTATTGCCATTCGCTAATGCCAAATGGTGTTCGAGTTGATAAAAATAATATTTGGAGTTAAAACTCTTACTTCACCACAAAACAGTACTGGACTATTATTGCTCAAAGGTAAAAAAAATCATTAGTGGGCATAACCTAAGCTGTGACTTAAAAGAAATGTTATACAGTTGGTCCGTAAATATAGGTTTTAGGGTGGTTTCTCTGGTAGTACAATATGGTTTCTCAAGAAATTTTGACATTGACAATTATTGATTATAAAAAAAACTTTAGATAAGTGTAGGAAGATAATATTTTTAATTGATACAACAATTACAATTAAAATAAGTTTTAGTAAATTTATGCGTTCAAAATGATTTTTATTCTTAAAATTTTATTTTTAAAGTGAGTGCTACTGTTAATAATGTCAATAAAAGGAACGTGATCCTTCGCAATAAAACTAGAAATCGAACTTATACTCGGGTCCATTTTGTACCGAAACCGAGCCTAAATCCAGGCACGCGAATTTGATTTACAATAGGTTGTAAAGACTTTTTTAGCAACGTCACAATACTGGTCATAACTATAACTGCCATGCCATAAAAAACACATTAGAAGCCTATTACTTTATATGATACAGTAACTGCTAGTTTTATTGTATACTTAAATAGGGACTGTTAAGTATTGGTTTAATTGACATTATTATGTTTTGGTATATCACTATGCACCTTTAATTGAACGTGTTATAATCATAAATTAATATCATAATTTTCAAAAAGCGCTTTTAATAGTGCACTACAAGTGCGTCATTACTTTTAAAAAAATTATTTAAATTGAAAAAAAAATATAATATTCATACTTTTTTATTACTTTTCTTTAATTAAAACGTACATACACGAAAAATCTGATCTTTTAATATGTTATGTATATTACATTTTAAAGACAGCGCGTTGTCAAATTACATAAAATGTATTGTTTTTTTGTTATAATTATTTTTTTTTATATAATTCTTGTTTAGATAAGCGAATCGTACCTTCATATCAGCAACAAGTACACACAAGTATAATTGTGAACTTACAATGTGTTTATAAAATACATACACTTTAAAGAAATTGAAATAAACAATGTATTATAATTATTTAAGAAAATAAAAAATCTTTTTTTAGTTCCTAGCATTTGCTACAGACGTCCATTTATCACAGTACGAGTTCAACAAGACCTAACTAGCTCACATTGAGAGTGGGAGAGACAGTTTTTTTTTGAGACAGCGTAAAGATAGTAGGTTTTAGAAATATCATTGTAAAATGTGGTAAAACCCTTGCTAATTATTAAATAAAATTATGAAATTTTTATTTTATCCTTGTATTTTGGGTTGCTGCTTATTAAAAAAGGAAGGAGCAGAGTTAAAATCAGATCGTCGTTTAAAGAACCCATAACCGTCAACCATAGAATATAATTATTGTACCTAATACAAGATAACTACACAAATTTGTATTCTTGTATTTTTGAATATCTTGGCAAATTACATTATAATAATTTATTATAATAATTAATACATATAATATAAAAATAATTTTAATATAATAATAATAGAACAATTTCTTGTACATGTTATTCGAAGTAGTTATGAAATGTTAAGTCCCAGGTTTTAAACACTGTTTTTAGTGTTTTTGTTTAATTTAATAAAAAAATTTTAAGATTTTCTAACTTAACCTACCTTAATAAATTGAACTAAAATCTCAATTTTCTACAATTAAATCACACAGAAGAGCATGAAATAGAAATAAAAATAGATCTTTAATCCTTATCCGTTTGCAAGCACCCCAAACAACCCACAAAATAATTTGTAAAAAGCAATTTTGGCTTTGTTTTACCACCAATCGGTTGACACTTGCACCTTGCCGCAACCTATTATAACTTTTTTTGGTTAAACAAGCGTATTTATTTAAAATTGTTCTTGGTTAAATAATTAAGAGTATATTCTATCTACTTAATGGCTAATATACGTAGGTATACATAATGATAAGTAAAGTTATTAATTTTTTTAAAGTATTATTTATTTCTAACATTTTTTAATTGTAAAACGCCAGTAAAATAAAATATTTAGTCAGTATTTTTTAAATTTTGTTCCAGTATGTATAAATCATATGGTAACAGCCTGACAGCAATATTTTCAATTTTGGGCAGTAAATATTAATGTGATAATGATATATTAACCGAGACTCAATTAAACTTAACAGTGCTGTAATAAAAACCGCTTATTTTCTTAGAAAGGTAGAAATGGAAGCTAAAACTACATCACGTAGGACGTTTAGAAGTACGCTCCCTTTTCTCTTATTTAAAATGGAGTTTTTATTTGAAAAAAGATGCAACATTACAATATTTTTATACCTGGTAGGTATATGGATAAAAATCAGAGAATACGAATAAGTCGAATATTTTTTCATACATTTCATTTAATGCACATATTGTAAAACAATTAGAACACGTTAAAACTAAAAACAATTTAAAACCTTTCAAAAAAATTTTTTGTCTATAAATAAAAATGGAATTGCTATAAAGCTTAATTTTTGCTACAAAAAATAACTAAAAAGACGATCAATAGAGTTATCAAAGTTTGATTTCAAAGTGGAGTATGTTTATATAAGGAAAAAGATCACGGACTGCTCTTTAAATAAAACTCTTAATTGCCCTGAGGGCCGACTAGTATTTTGAAACTGACTACACTTGGTACCGCTTACGCTATTAACTTTTTAGGGCGGTTCGGTAACTATCATTCAGATAAAAATTTGTCCAGATATTTTTCGAAATAATAGAGAAATTTAATCTAGTAGTGTTCATAGAATGTTAAAGAAACAATAAAAAAGTTGTTTAATATATCAAGTCACAAATAATTTTTTTGTTGAAAACAGGGCTTCAGTATTACAAATCCAGGTCTGTTATTTATTTACCAAAAAAATTCTGTTTTTGGTACTGTAAATTAGACACTTTTCTTAAAAAAATTAGGAAGTGACCGTAAAAATAAGAACCGACTTCAAAGCTTTTTTTTATTATAAGTTATAAAAATTATAAGTTTATAAAAGAACGCAGAATGGTATGACATAAGAAAAAGTGTCTGATTTACAAAGCCAAAAATAAAATTTTTTGGTAAGTAAATAACAGATTTGGGTGTATAATACTAAAGCCCTGTTTTCGACAAAAAAATTATTTCTCAGCTTGATATTTTAAACATTTTTTTTTCAACATTCTATAAACACTACTAGATTAAACCTCCTTATTTTGAAAAAATATTTAAATTAATTTTTAGCCAAATTTTAGGTACCGCCTTAAATAAAATACTAACCGAAATATTCAAAATACTGACAATTTATTATTTGTTCAAAACATTTAATATGCTTAAAAAACGGAAACTTACAGAAGAAATTCTGTCAGATTTTATTAAATTTTTATATTTTGAAACGGCCTTTTAAAATTTAGGTAAAAGAACTGCACTTATGTGTCTGAAATGTAGACACAAATTGACATTAATTGACAAATTAAATATCCAATTCACATTAGGTCAAATTTCTTTTCCCTTTTTTTTGAATCCAACTGTACTAATTGTTTATTTTTAATACATCCAACATTTTTATTTATCACTGCTATACGTATTGCTTGTGTATATACACCCATTTTAATATGCTCGTAAATACAAACATTTTATTTAAAATATTCAGATCAGTGATCAAATATTGACTTAAAAATTCTGACACGATAAATGCAAGCTAATTACCTATATTTATTTAATATTTAACCAACAACTTTGTTAATGACAACATTAATAGATGTCAAGATTATTACTAATTGCTTATTAAACAGTTGGTTACAGTAGTATTAGTAAATTAAAAAAACTCCATTGCAAAACTTGATGACACTCATGCTTAAATTGAGAAATATCATAAAATTATTAGGCATAGCCTACATCAATTCTATAATAAACCCCCAGATTTATTGTGAAAAATTTCTTCCATTTTTAGCTTAAATATTATCTCAGTTTTCTTCTTATTTAATATTAAAATGTTCTCAAAAATGTTGTCTTAACCCTTCGTTAGTCGCGAATGGGACTGGGCTACAACTTTGTGGACTTATGTATGACATCTCAAATTGATCTTTTATGAACACTTTGTCTAAGTTTGGTACAAAAATTTAGTTTTGCTGCTTCGTAATTCCCAATTAATTCATCGGGTACCTGGTTTGGGAATAGTAAATTTCACCTAAAAATTATATAATTTAATAATTATATAAAAATGATACTCAACAATTTATAATATAAAATAAAATATATATAATCAAAAAAAAAGTTGTTGTTAAAAACAGAATAAAATTAAAATAACAAAATATTATGCAGGTGTTACATATTTCTAGAGACATTTTTAATTTTAACTTATAAATTTATTGCTTGAGACACATTTTTTTTGCAAAATTTAGTACGTTTATGATAAACTAATTTACTATAAACACTTCAAGCAAAAATTTACAAGATAACCAATAAAAATGGTCAAAATATTTGTTATGGGACTGGCAGTCCCAACGCGAATAACAGTGTCCCATATTTATCACGCGCCTAACGAAGGGTTAATAAATAATTTTGACATGTTGATCGTAAAATACAGATAAAATTGAATCGCAAATCTCGATGACAAATTCTCAAGTTTAAGCAAATGTCAAAATATTGGTTTGTAAAGTTGGTAGCAACACTTTACCTTTAAGTTTGTTAAAAAGGATGTTTAACAAACTTTTTTGAGTGTGTTTATAAGAAAAATATGCAATCAAGCAACGTATAAAGAACTAAATGATAATAAGTAACTGAAATAATATAATACTCTTCGTCTACAAATGCTTTAATTTTATGATGCAATAGAAGCAATTTTTAGACGATTTTTGCGATAAAAGCCGCAACTTCTTCAAGGTCGCTTCAACGGTCCAGTTGGCGACGATAATGCATACTTTTCTTTACAACCACCCCTATTAAATCACTTATAACTAGTTTGTAAGTCAAAACTATAAAATTCAAGCATTTCTAGACAATCTATAGATGATAATCAATAATCTATTATTATATATAGTCGTTGAAAGTCGTCACGACCTAGCATCGAAATCTTCTTTTTCGGAAGATTTCGATGCGGATTTAAAAATGAATAGAACGAATTTAAAAATGATAAGCAGAAGAAGCGAAAGTAACAATTTTTGGATCTGAAAAGTTAAATTGTTACATTCACTATAGACTATACTAGTGTATGACTAGACAAATATGGAAAAATTAAATTGAACAATTAAAAACAACAAAAGATCTTATTTTATAGAATAAATTATATTTAAGTGGGAATCTATCCAACCCCTACGTTTGCATGACCAAAAACAACCTAATGACGAAAGTTTTAGGATCCACGTTATTTTATTTGTTTATATGTCCCTGAAAGTTCAGTGTTCTTTGACGCGATTTTACCACACTTCGCACGCCTCTGTAGCGGTAATTTTACTACAGTGCGTAAAAATCAAACTAGACTGACGCACACGCAATCAGTTGAACAAATCACTAAACTAACAAATTGATTTTGAGTCTATAACACTCAAACAGTTGAACACGTCGAACCTAATCAGTTTTACTATTTTTTAAAAATATATTTTTGACTTTGTTTTCTGAATTTTGCAGTGAATTTATTTTTTATTGCCACTAAAACAACACCTGTTTGCGATTAGCAAGAATTTATTAGAAGGTAAAGTATGTTTCCAGTTTGCAATGATAAGGAGCAACAAAAATGTTCAACCATGATATGAAGGTAATAAATAAAAAAATATCTAATAAAAATAATTTATAACAAAAAAAAGTGTAGAAGTTCCCTCAAGTAACGTATTTCTGTTGGGTTTAACGATGCGTTATAGGTATGGTAATGAAAGCATGATGCAATTTCGGTAACCTGATTATCATCAGCGACGAATAAACTCACCTAGTTCGGCATAACATAAAGCACCTATCATCGATAAAATCCCAGAAAGTACCCATACAATAAGTGCCTGTCCTACCGATCCCGAATTTTTCAAGACCCCTTTTGGGGAGACAAAAATCCCTGAGCCGATAATCACCCCAACGATAATTGCAACACCATCGATTAACGCTAATTCCTTTTTCATTTTAACCTCGGAATTCGAAGGTTCATTTTCACTATTTTCACTTTTATTTGTTTTCGCCATTTTAATATCACTTTTATTAACTTAAATAACTTTTAAAAAATATTTGAATTCACTGCGAAAGTTACCATACCGCTCCGACGCACCACGTGTTCTAACCTTTTTAAATTTTTACCAACTTTCGTTATCGTTTTGTGCGCCGTCTCAAACTCACGGTACGACTCTTCCCTGGTACGTGAAGCACATTTCTTCATTGTAAGCGAAATTGCTTAATATTTACATCTTCCATTAGGGTTAAGAGGTTTGGTTTGGACGATTTAGACAACGGTGATTGCGGTTTTAGACTAGGATAGCAATGTTGGTGTTGGTGTTACGTTACTCTCAGTATCTACATCCTGTAGAACATTATTGTAGTAATAACTTCAATAAAGAACCTCCCTAAGTATTAAACAACCGGATGATACATCATACAGTTGATATCTGCAATATTTATCAAAACAACAAGAAAACACAAGGAGAAACAGATTCATTACAAAATTTGAGAAACTCAAAATACATATTATTCTCATAAAAGAGTAGATTATGTAATGAAGTCTTATTAGATATGCTTTTTGCCGCTTGTGTATTCATGTTTTGAAAATTACTGATTTGTTATTTAAATAAGATATTATATCGTCTTATCTATACGTAGAAATTCGATATAGGTACCTATCATAAATTTACTTACTTAATTTTAGTCAAAAACTTTTATTTTGTACCTTTTGTAATCTGTTTTTCGTTAAGAGTGAGACAAAGAATTTGTAAACAATTGAAAAGACAAATTTTTCCCAATAATTTTTCGAGTAACAATAGAAATAATTGGAAAATTTTGGTTTTTAATTGGTTATAAACATCCTCAATTAAGGTAAAATTGATAATCAAAAGATTTGTAGATATACCCAAGTTTTGTATCTACCTAAAGAGAATAATAAAAATTAACAAAACTATTTTAAACAGGAATTTATGTAAATGATTAGAAATATCTTACGGCTATGTGATGCTAAAGTGCTAAATAAGTTTTCGATTTAAATTTGCAATTATAAAATATGTGGGTCTATAGTCTATATGCCGGAGGATGTTTATTATTTGTATTGTTATTATTTATTAGTGAAACAAACAGTCTCGTGACAACTAAAGACCGCATGTCATGTCGTCACTTGTCAGATTATATTTTTGCGGAGGATAAAAGACCTTGCAAATTTGTGTTTCCGTATTAACGTTGGTTTTGTAATCTTTTATAATTTTTTTTATAATCATTTTTTAATTAACGCATATTGTTATATAGCTAAATAAATTTACTTATTATGCAATTAAGTATTTAATCAATAATTTTCTTTTTGTTAATGCATTAAAACGATTATTAATTGAGATTTTCGCTCATTCGTTAATGAGTTGAGATTCTGAATTGTTAATTACTAACAAAATATTGATGGTTAATTACAATTTTTTTAATTGATTGCAATTTACTAAATTATTGGAAAAACTCGATTTCAAAACTTATAATAATAGTTTATGTAATACAGTAGAACTCGATTATAATGGACCCGCTTGTAATGGACTTCCGGCTATAATGGACCAGTTTTCACGGTCCCGTCTCAACTACTATCTTAAATAATGTATTCAAATCACCTGTAAATCCTGTAATGGATTTTCGTATATAATGGACCTCTAAAATGATGAGGTCCATTATAAGCGAATTTTGCTGGGGATTTTCAGTAAAAATTTAGTCAAAATACAGCATTAAAGATAAAGAAAGAGAACAGCAAGAGTTAGCTGAAGTTACAATTCAAGATGGGTTAAAATTACTTCAAACATTGCAGCAATTTTTTCTGCAAAAAGATGATGGCTATGTGGTTTTTTTAACTCTCTGTCAGTTAAATTCAATTCAAAGTACATCAAGTAACATTTATTTAAAGAAAATAATTAAACAAAGTAGAATTTCAGATTTTTTTAAAATTTTTGCATTTTAAAACTTTTTAAATTTAATTATGTATGTATTATTTGTAATAGGTATACAGAATAATGTATAAATTTATTTTTTATTTTTATTTAGAACGTTGATCAATAAATATCATTAATTAAAAAAAATCATTTCTTTTAAAATGGACCCTCGGTTATAATGGATTAATGTTGACGGTCCCGCCAGGTCCATTATAAGCGAGTTCTACTGTAGTTGTTTACGTTAGTTATGAGTATGACAAGTCTGATATTGTATAAAAAACACAATGTTTACTAAATCATGCGAGCGCAGCGAGCGAATTGTGAAAATTGCAAATTAATGTGAGTTTAACAATTTTGGCTCAGTTATGTACAATTTTTTTCTGAATTTCGTTCTGAAATTTTATTTTTGCAATTCTAATTTTCAATAATTTAGTTGCTGAATCAGTGAGCTTAGCTTGATGCTTATTGAGGTATGCTCTAATCTCTAATAAACATTTTAATTTTTTAAGGAAAACTTTTCAAAATATGTTTTAATTTTGACGCTATTTCTCATGGTTTAAAATTAAATAATAACTTAGCGATGGGTTCTTTAGTATCCGACAAATTGAGGAAGTGATACGAACCAATAGGTATACCACAAATAAAAACACTGTGCTTCAAAAAATCTAAAAAATATTAGTATAAATAAGGCGATGGTTTGTAAAAAATATTTTTACTATTCAAGTACCTATCTAGAAATATCTAAACATAAATACGGATACTTCCTGCAGTAAAAGAAAGAGTTTTTTAAAATTTCCGCCAAGGCCAATATGTAATAATTAACAACATAAGTAAAAATACAATACAGCCACCACAAAAAAAAAGAGTCCTTAAAAATTTCAGCAGGTAGTCTTCTAGGATTACCTTTCTTCTAAGAGAGTAGGATGAGAGGAGGGCACGTGTGCGATGATACATTTTATTCGTACTTTTAGTAGTTTTATTTTAAAAAAAAATAATATTACCTATTTTACAATATACAATGACTATAGTAATATACGATTTTTTTTAAATTATACTTTAAGAGGCAGGAGTGAATTTAAGCATGGTCTTTATGTGCTGCCGCTCAGGTTCTAGCGAATCAAAAAAAATTTTTCGTGACCAAGTAATGTTATTTTTTAACCACCTGTTTCGTAAGCACAGAAACAGTAAGCAATAATTACTACCTATGGGATGATTGTCATAGGAACGATGCTGCTTACGAACTCTAGAGTGGTATTGTAAATTCTGTTAAATTACTGTTAAATTCTTGCAAAGCTTCTTTTGTCTTTACTTAATTATTTTCGTATTATTATTCTTCAAATTGTAGATTTTTAAGTTTTTTTAGAACAGTTTTTGTTCATTTAGCGGGTATTTTTATGTTCTTCATTTTTGTTCAATAGTCGATTTTTAAGTTTTTCTAAAATATGCACTTCTAGGATCTCTCTTTGTTTTTTTTATTTTAAACGCAATCTTTTTTCTTTACTGTTATTTTTTTTCGAGTTCTTTTAAAATGCCTGACAATATTGAGTCTACCGTTTAGATATAAATAAAATGTCTTTGTTTACTCAATCTCTCTTGTTAATTAAGATTTGTGGTGGCTGTACTAGTAAAGCATATTACAGGAGAAAAAGGGGTTTAGTGGCGTCAGTCTGAGAATAAGCTTGAAGTGGGAAAAGTTTTTGTAGGGCAAAGTCTTATTAACTCATACGCAAATGTTTAGAAGCTAAACCAAATGTATTCCTTTATTTAAAGCCTAATTTTTTGTAGAGCCCTGACTTTTTTATAAAAATTTGTATATCTCTTTTAGTTAAGTAACACAAGGCGTGTGTCATATTTTTTGAGCATCTAAAAAGCATTCCACAGAAGTATAAATACAAAATTTTTATTTTGCAAGTTTGCAAAAATGCAAGTTTTATTTGAGGCAGTAAAACGTGAATGTGTTAATTTTACTGGGAAAATAGATTCATTTAGACAGTTCATCCGAAAGCTAGGTTTTCGTTGGAAGAAATCGACATATAATCGAAAAATCTTAATTGAAAAAACGGACATCAGGTTAAAACGAGTTGAATATTTAAGACAACTTAAAAAGTACAAAGAAGAAGGTCGAAATATTATATACTGTGATGAAACTTACCTTCACAGTTCCCATACTGTACCGATGGCATGGAATGATGGCACAAATAATATGCTTAAGGCACCGATAGCCAAAGGGCGACGTCTAATTATTTTACACGCTGGAGGCGCGCAAGGTTTTGTGCCTAATGCTTTAAATATATTTAAATCGGGATCGAAAACAGACGACTATCACGATGAAATGAACAACAACAACTTCACCAAATGGTTGAAAGAAAAATTTATTCCCAACATTTCAAGGAAATCGGTTTTGGTGGTGGATAACGCGTCCTATCATAATGTGGCAATAGAACCTAGTCCGAACTCATCATGGAAAAAAGCAGCAATGCAGCAATGGCTAAACGAAAGAGGAATTTTTTTGGGACCAAAGAAACAAAGGCAGAATTATATAAAAAAATTAATTTGAATAAACCACCGTATAAGCAATTTGCGATCGACAAAATTCTGGCAGAATGTGATATGCCAGTTTTACGGTTGCCTTTATATCACCCGGAGCTTAACCCCATCGAAATGATTTGGGCATTTGTAAAAAATCATGTGGCCGTTCACAACGTAACATTTAAATTAGAAGACGTCTGGAAATTAGTTGAAGACAAATTTGCTACGATTTCAGTGGAACAATGGAGAAATATATGTAACCACGTAGAAAAAATCGAGGAGGAATACATGGCCAGAGAACACATTGTGGATGATATAGAGGACTTCATAATTTCTGTTAGAGCTGACGAAAGTGATAACGATTCGGAATTTTACATTTCTTCCGACGAGGAAAACGATTTAGGTTGCGCAAAATTGCAAGAATAATGCAAAATGTTTTATGTCAACAGAATAAATTTTTTTTAAAAATTTTCCCATTCTTTATTTTATCTTTTGTTTTTTAATAATCGCTGTGCAGTCTATTCTATTAAATTTGTCTTTTAGTTTGTATTTTTATTTAGTTTGTATTATTGTACAAAATACAACAAACAACGGGTCCCTGCCTGTACATTTCATGCAGACTTTTAAATTTGCCGCAATCTGAAACTAGTCAGATGTTTTTGGGTTTCACTTATCGCATTTAAGATTTTACTTCACGCAGATCTGTTCAAGGTCATCACCCACGACAAAACCCAACCACTTTATTCAAGTTACAGTAAAATGTTACATAGACAACCAAGTTTACAGATAGAGTGTAAAGATTCGATGAACAGCTTAGTAAGTCGGTTAGTTACACATTCGGATCAACACACTTCCTACTGATTTCCATCAACGCCTGCGCATTAGGTGACACCTAGTATGTATTTAATGAGATTGACAGATTAAAAAATTTTTCAACACAAGAATGTTTGGGGGCTTATTTTAAAATTTACATAAAAGAAAATACACATATTTATGCCCAATTAATCTAAAATACAACAAGAAAACACAATTTTTACAGATACCAGAAAAGTAATTTATTGTTTTTACTTAAGTGCTGTTTGTTGTAATTTTTATTTTGCAGATAAAAAAATAAGGATAACTTAATGGGTGTTATGATAATTTGTTAAATATTATCATTTTTATTATAGCCCTGTGTAAATAAGAAACATTATTTATTCGTTGTAGTGTCGAGGACTATTTTTTAAGTTAAAAGTGCAATCGGGATATTTTGAATCCACTGCTTTTAGTGTCGATAAAAAACAAAGTACAATGGATATGAGTGCCTATTTAACAGCTCCTTTACGTTTAGACAAAATCTGTCGAGCGTGTTTAACAGAAAAGGGAGACATGAGACCATTGTTTGGTGCTTGTCTTGATGAAATGCTGGTATCTTTTGCATCTATACAGGTAAAATCTGTAACTGTTATTGTGGTATTTTAGTTTTTTAACAAGTTTATTTTTATATCTTTTTTGTTATATTTTGCTTAATAACATTTTAAAGGTGGAAGAGGGTGATGGTTTACCTAGTCTGATGTGTGTACAGTGTGTTCTTCAATGCAGCAGAGCATATACTTTTAAACAACAGTGTGAAAAATCGGATAACATATTGCGACAATTCGTAAGTACAGAATTTCAGGTAAATAACAAATATTGTAATTTTAGTCATTTATTAAAAAAATTCCTGTAGCAACAACTTGCGGAGTCATTACAAGAACAAACTAAAGAAGAATTGCAGGAACAATTACATTTTCCTGATAATATTGCTAATGTAGTTATTGAAGAAGGAATAACAGCAGAATTTGTAACATACAGTGAACATGATGGTACAGTAGTCAATGTGAGTGTTGCATATTATAACGGCCGTTCATTTAAAAAAAAAACTCTTGATTGCTATGAAATTGCAGTACAATTATTTTGAATGTCTTGGATAAACTAATTTATCTGTATAGATGAGACGTCAATATTTATAACATTAAATTTCACATTAAAGTGTGTTTTATCATAAAAAAATATAATTTATTTTAAAGGAGATCGTTCTCATCTTATGGAAATCTAATGGCCACTCAAATAGAGATTTTTTTGTATCAATCGATAGCTCTTGAAATAAGGAGCAATAGGTATCATTGTGCCAACTTTGTAGTTCTTCAAATAAAGTGGCTAGATTAATTTAAAGTGTAAATGACTTCTGTCACCAAGTTCATAAAACTTTCACTTGTTATTTATGGGGATTAAGTAGGTTGACCATGGGTCTTCAGGTACCGGGGTGAAATAGAGTTATTTCTTGGTATTTACATTTTATTACCCCAGACTTCAGAGAAAGTAAATTTTTCTTAGCTTTTATTGAAATATGCAATTATCATGATAGAAATAAGATGCGACTATTCACCATATACCTAGATATTAATTTAATTATAATAATTCTTATATTAAGATGAACGTTCTAGTCGAAACTGAAATGAAACCTTTAAACCAACGCACCAGAAAAATGTTTGCAATTGTTTGTTTTAGAAATAAGAATGTTATTAATAAAAATAATAAAAAATCTTCAGTTTGATGATCCCTGGCCAAAATTGATGTGAAATTTTGTTAGGCCTGTAATAAATCTCAGACTTTTCAGGCAATATATGGGACCACTGACGAAACTTGACAGATTTTGAAAAATTCATTAAAAAAAGATGATACAAGCTAAGACAAATATATTTAGAACCAGAAGCGTCTGCAATCCATTTAATTTTTGATATTTCGGTATATGAAATAGCATAATATAGTATTGTGGAATTGTTATAGGAATAATATAATAAGGTCACTTTTTATCACTAGTTATAAAATAACATGTGGCAACAAAAATTGTGTATCACAATAATTGGTTTTCGTAACTTGGTTAGACAAGGTCCTAGATTTTAAAATAATTTCCGATTTTCTGATACCACTCGTTTACAATGAATATGTTTAGATATGTTTCGAGTGTATTTCAATTAATAATTTAATGTTACATTAGTTAATTATAACAGTATATTCGTTATATTAGTATATCTAAATGTTTTGTTATAAATGTCAGTACCAAGTAATTAGATGTTTTAGGATTTCTTTTCTCAATATTATCTGAAAGGCCTAAGGCGTAATGCATCTTCCATGGCGTTAAGCCTATTGCTAAAACTACCAGAGTGTTACGGTCAAAACCTAGCTTTGATGATTGATAGACTTCCAAAAATTTCTACCTCTGGATTTGTCTGGCCTCACTGGCTCTCACTCTTACCAGTGCATTTAGCATTGCCGTTTTTAATCTTTAAATTAGGCTTTATTTGAAGAGCTACAAAGTTTGCGCAATGATATGAATTGCTTCTTATTTCAAAAGCTATCGATTGATATAAAAAAAAAGATTTCCATAAGATGGGAACGATCTTCTTTGTAGAAAATATGTACCTTTCTTCTTATAGGATTTATCTATGTAGTTACAGCAATTCTCTGTTAAATTTTGATCTCATGAACAAGTGGCGCAACAATGCTAATAATATGTACGTACTTTTAAAATTATTTGTAGGCATTGTTTATTTTGTTTAATTCAAAATCGTCGTTTGTCATAGCAAAATTGTGCAAACAGTCTTGTTAAAATTGCGTATTGAAAACATTCGTAACGCAATATTCTTGAATAACAAAAAGATTGTAGTTTTTAAAAAGTAATTTTATTATAAAATAGCACTACCTACAACAAAAAATCTTTTACTCTGAAGTGTGTAGTGTATATTGTGGGCAGGCTCAATATTGCAACGTGAACTCAATTTGGGTTTTTACTATTTAAAGAGTTGAATTTTTAAACAAATAATTTATCTAACAATGAATTAATTTTCACAAATAACTAGCAATAATTAAACAACTCAATATCACACTTTTATTTTTTGAATAATTGCCAATGATTTGCTCGTTATAATTCTGTCTCTCGCTAAGCCGAACTACTTCTCGTCAATTGACCTGTCCTTCTGTTATAAAGCAAAGGCAAAGCCCATACGACTAGTATCAGCAATGTGTCATTGCTATATCATTTTGCAAACAGAAGAATAGAGTATCGTCAGCTTCTAGAATTTACGAGCTCAATCTGTAATAGATTTGCCACCTTCATAAAATAAAAATACCGTTCTACTTTTAAAATACTTTTATTCAAAATAAATACATACATACAATAAATAAGTTCTATTATTCTTTCTGTAAAAAACTACATATTTATATAGTTGGGTGCATATAACTAAAAATATTTACATAATACATAACTAAGTCGGTACATGCTTTACACAATGAAATGTTTTTGCTACTTGAACGACTATTACAACTTTTTTTTGTATCTTTGTAAAAAAAACTTGTTATAGCATTATAAATTTCGGCAGATTTGATAAGATTTTCATGTTTTTGTTCTTTAGCATCCAGTTTTAATGCTTTTGTCATATTGTATTTATTTAATAACAAATGAATCTGAACAAATAGTAACACTTTCTTAAATTTAGATTTGAATTAGTTGCTTATTTTGAAAAAAAGGATCGTTTATACTTTTTTGTTTTATTTACAGATCCTACTACCTAGTGATTTCTGTTTCAAATAATGTAACTTTGCCCTATATCTCAAAAATTAAAATGTTTAAATATCACTTCATGTTTACGTTTTGTTTTATTAATTGGACCATGGAAGCTCACTGGTGTTAGTTGTCTTACCTTATGTAGGGTGATTCAAAATTACGGGGTATAATTTTATCCTGAACAAAAAATGTAAAAAAATAAATATACCCTATAAATATTATTATAAAGATGCCCTAAAATTAATTATTATAAAATGTATAACAAATGCGGGCAACTACAGGTTTTTCAGGCTAAAATAAAGCAGATTAATACAACTTATTTTTATAATAAGTTGCACTAGAGAAACACTCTAGAGAAACTATATCTGTGATGTAATCAACAGTTCATCAAATATTTAAAGATTAATTTCTGAAATATTTTACTTTTTCATGGCATGTTGCAGTTTTTTTTAATGAAAAGTTTGTATTTGTAGATGTATTTTGCAACAATATTTATTTTAAGGTAAAACAAGACGATTTGTATGCGGTAGAAACATCTGGAAATGATGTAGACAATCTTGTTACTGTTAAAAATGAAGACGATGTGCATCATAAATTGAAATATCACTGTGTTAAATGCAACGAAATGTTTGCATTGAAAGTGGATTTAAAGGTATTTGAAGTATTATATGTTTCTGTTAAATTAAGTTTAAATAATAATTGGCAAACTATTTTTTTTCTAGGCATAATTTTTGTTTTAGGTTCATATGATGTCTCATCCTAAAGATTTAAATCATATATGTCATGTTTGCCAAAAAGGTTTTCCTGAAGCTCGTATTTTAAAACGACATCTAAAAATTCATCTTGATAAAAAACCTCATCAGTGTGATCAATGTGACATGTCATTTGCAGAAAGTTCAAATTTAAGTAAACATAAAAAGAAGCATACTGGAGAGCTTCGAAATATTACTGGAAAACCTCATCTTTGTTCTGTATGTGGAAGAGCATTTAAATGGGCTTCCAGTCTTTCTAAACATATGAAATATCACACGGGACATAAGTTATTATCATGCGATTATTGTGGTAAACAATATGTGGAGGTAAGGGCATTTTTTTCAAATAAAACTAATATTTTTTCCTTAAAGTAAAAGTAACTAGTTGTGATGCAAGTGAATCCTTGTAATTTAAAGAGTTGGATTATTATTATATGCTTACTATTGTCGCCAATGACGTCGGTTTGCTTCCGAATATATCGCTCCGATGAACTGCAAAACTCAACTCACTATTCTGTTTCACTAACTGGTCATTGTCTTTTCCTGCTTATATAACGATAGGTCGCTTTCCAGTGTTTACTTCAGTATGTACTGGAAGAGTCCCTAATCATGTAGAACGATGATTCATCTTTTTCGTATCCAGTCAATTGTTGTGACTAATACGGTTTGCCACAAAATATGAATTTTACTCAATGAAATTTTATTGCATAATGACATAATTTTTTAATATATCCAGCGTTCAAATTAAAATATATTAATGTGGCTCTATTTAGTTGAGTATGTTGGCAATCCTGTAATTAATAAATACCACATTTGACTGCGTTAAAAACAAAATTCAACTACTTTCAAATGTTCATTTTATATCCAAACAAGATGGAAGCTTTCACTTATCTTCAGTATTGAAAACAGACATTTACAGACATCGAACCCATGCTGGATTGATAGTTATAATAGCATTTGTTATAACAATTAAATTTGTGTATTTAACCTACCTATTTTGTTAATAGGCTCGCAGTTTACGAATTCACATAAGATCTCACACAGGAGAACGACCTTACACCTGTGAAGTTTGTCAAAAATCATTTACTCAAGTTTGCAATTTGGAAAAGCATTTACGTGTTCATACCGGTGAAAAACCATTTTTATGTCCAATTTGTGGAAAAGGGTATGTTTTTTCATTTTCGATTTAAGGCTAGTTTGACCCTATCAATAATTAAATTTTTTTTTACTGCTAAATAAGCTTCAAAAATGTGTTCACTCTTAGAAATGTTAATGCTTGTTTATCTAAAATGTTGCGTTGAATTTCTATGGTTTGTCAATGTTTTGATTCGTTCTCCTCATAGTAAAAAGGAACGTGAATACACCCAATAACACCAAACAATTTATCTTGCACAACGCACGTTTCGTCAACAAAGTTGTCCTCTTCAGGTTGGGAATTAAACTGAATGTTTCACAAAAATTCTCAGCTTATATACTAGTCACCCTACACTTACTATCCCCGCCCTTCAATCAATGAGAAGAGAGATGAGAAGTGGGTATAGGTCCAAAATCAGCATTGATTAGACGCTCTTTATTCCTGTGTACACTGTGTATATAAGCTGAGAATTTTTGTAAATCATTCAGTTTAATCCCTCACCTGAGGATGACAACTTTGTTGTCGAAACGTGCGCCGTGCAAAGTAAATAGTTTGGTTTTATTGGGTGTTTTTACGTTTTATTCCACACACCAAGAAGATTCAACGAGAAGTTTAAAGTCTTCTAATAGTAGTGGATTAACAAAGTCTGTCTTATGGTGTTTGACCACAATTGCTGATGTACTCTGCAGTCTGATTGTCAATACAACTTAAATTGAGGAGTAGTTTTGAAAATACTTCTGGGTCAGACAAGCCTAAAACCCAGAAAGATCTGTAATTCAAAATCGAGATTTTTTCTTGCATAGATTTACTCAATCTGGCTATGTGGGTATTCACATGCGGACTCATACTGGAGCTCGTCCGTATGTATGCCAAACTTGTGGAAAAGCTTTTGCTGGTTCAAATACGCTTACAATCCATCAACGGATACATACAGGAGAAAAGCCCTACCCTTGTAATATGTGTGGCAAAGCATTTAGTCGACATGAAACGCTTATCATTCATACACGGTCTCATACAGGACATAAGCCTCATGTTTGTGGTGTTTGTAAGAAAGGATTTACGTCTTCAGGACACCTGTCAGGACATATGAGAACACATACTGGGGAGAAACCACATGTTTGTAATCTTTGTGGAAAAAAGTTTGTGTTGTCACAAAATTTTCATTTTTATGATTATTTTCTTTTTAGATTTGCTAGTTCTAGTAGTTTGAAAATTCATATGAAAACGCATTCAGTTGAAAAACCATATATTTGTAAATTGTGTGGGAAAGGGTTTACCCAATCAGTTCTATTTCAACAGCATTTAGCAACTCATTCAAATATGGATGATAAAAATGAATTGACTAAAATTGAAACTATTCAGGTTGGAGATTTGATGTAATAATTTTCGTATGAATATTATTATATAAATTAGAATAATATGTTGTAACTTTATAATTTACATAATTTGAGTGTATTATTTTTAAATAAATTTATTAATAAAACAACTTGTAGCAATAGAATTGTGATATTATATCAATTAGAATTCTAAAAAATGTTTATTATTGTAGTGAAGCAATGTTTGCAAGTGTTTCCCTTTTTTTGTATTATTACTAACATTAACAGTCTAAAGAAAATTTCAGTTCCAAATGAGAAATAACAGCACTTTGAAAATAGTTACATAGTCAAAAAATTTGTTTCTAATAGTGATTAATAATCGAGACATTTTAACAAAGAAATTGGTTACAATATTGCAATGAATGTGCAAATTCTAGATTCCTTTTATTTAAAGTTTTGGATTAATAATGAATAATTTATTTCTTCTATATACATGAATACAAACAACAATAATTCGGTAAATAAATAACTCAATATTTACACAATAATAACTACGATTGCCGAGTAAACAACATCTCATCCCATGAACCGCTCACTTAATGGCTTGTCGGTTTCCACACTAACTCCGTTGTTGTCTCTGCGCCGCTTATTTAACTATATGTTCTAGCAATTATCCGGAAGTTTAGGCGATCTTTCTCTTCAAGCGGAACGTGAATCATCATCGGCACGCGATTTTTAGGGTTTCTTGTGATTTAAAGAGTTAAATTTTTAGAAAAAAATTTATTTCTAACTACTATTGACACCAATACACACAATAATAATAAATATATAAATCAATATTTACACAGTAACTCCTACGATTGTCTATTCAATAACTCGCTTCTGAGGATATCGCTTCGATGAACCGCTGACGCGACTGAATCGCTATTTGGGTTATACCATTTTATACTATGGTTATACTGACTGGCCATTGTCCTCGCACTGCTTATGTCACAATACGTCGCTTTCTGGTATTCAATTGCATATTTACTCGTGCATTTTATTCAGGTATAACGGTGACATTATTCTTCTCGATCAATCAGTGGACGTGACTCAGGTTTTATGGAATTACGCGCTACATTGTGATTCCTAGACGATGTCATAATTTCGGAACTGTGGCGGTCTATCTAGATGGAATAATTTCTTACAATATCAACTTCCCTTTGATATATGGACAACAGTCAGATACTTTTTACTCCATCAACGATAAAAATATCCGTTTTCAGCTGTCTGTTTATCATGCTATGAAAGAGAAACTTACCTTTGGGCTTTTTTGATAAATTTGAGAATCTCCGTTTTGGTTAATATTCCATTATTCAAAAGAGAAAAGACTAAGATTCCAGTATCAACGAAAAATTGATGTAAAGTGCAAGAATGTCAATTATAAATGAATGTTCATTGTCATTTATTTAAGATTAGGACAAACACCTAAACTGCGTCTACGCTATTTTCTACGAAAGTTATATCAAAAAATCAAGAAAAGAACTTTCTAATATCTTTACACAAGAAAGGTTAACACTTTGGCCAATATCAGCTGCGAAAATTCCAAGTAAATAAAAACAAGTGCTGTGTAAACGCTGCTTAATACTTTAAACTGCATGCGCTTGGCTTTTTGTTCTCATTAGGATGCCCATTAGGGTAGGCCAAAAAAATCGACCATTTTTTTTTAACTTCCGACACTGAAAAATTGATTCCTAGTCATCTTTAAAAAATGCTTTTTCAAGATGAGCTCTTAATTTTAATAGGAAAGGCTTTCTCATCGCAGTTTTTCATTTTTTTTTTTCAGTTTCATATGGTATAATCCATATTTCGTTATTGCTTGATTGTACAGAAAATTTGTATTTACATTTTTTGTAGGAAATTGCACGCTCTAGAAAAGGTGTTTTACAATTTTTTTATATCTCTTACAATTTAGAAGATATCGGAGGTCAAAGTTTAAAGAATTTAACAAAAATTCCTTTTCTACTTCTAAATTTTATAACTCATAGATAAATAAATATTATAAAATGCGCAACATATAGCCTTGTAGGAAATTGAACGTTCTATAAAAAAGGTCTCTTGTGGTTAATTGATTATTCTAACCATTTAGAAGATATTCGCATTTTAGAAACCAAAATTTGATACTAAATGCACAATTTTTTACAAATGGTTGAAGTAATCTATTAACCACAAACGACTTTTTTGTAGAGCGTTTAATTTTCTACAAAACCGCATGTTGGGCACTTTATAATATGTATTTATCCACGAGTTACAAAATAATTTAGAAGTGAAAAAGAAATTTTTGCTAAATTTTTCAAACTTTGACCTCTGATATCTTGTAAACGGTAAGAGTTATAAAAAAATTGTAAGATACCTTTTTTAGGGCGTTCAGTTTCCTACAAAAAGTGTAAATCAATTTTTTCTATACGATCAAGTAGTGACGAAATTTGGATTTTGCCATATGGAACTGGAAAAAAAATGGAAATCTTCGATGAGGGAGTCTTTCCTATTAAAATTAAGAGCTCATCTTGAAAAAGCATTTTTTAAAAGTGCCTAGGAACCAATTTTTCAGTGTCGGAAGTTAAAAAAAAATAGTTAATTTTATTGGCCCACTCTAATGCCCATCCATTTAAAGACTTTGCCTTGGGATTGCCATGATTTATCAGAATGCCCTACTTTAAATAGACGGAGTAAGAAAAATTTATTTGTTCCCTTAGTATAATGAAAAACAGAATAATTCCAAAACTTGAAGACAGTTTTATAAAAATATTGATTTGCGAGGTTGGTATTAACAGTGGTGTTTAAGGAACTCTTTGAGGTGCATTAATGAAGCTCATATGCGAACGTCCAGCGGATTTTTTTTTATCTGTATAGTATTTACAACATTTCTTATATATTATATAATATTATACATAACTGTACTTGATTTAAATCTATGGTTACAATATCAACATAAAAATCAAGTAAATTATTTCATTTTTGTACATAGATACATACTTGTAACATCTATAATGTTTTATATTACATTTGTTCCTTATTATGTAGTATACACAAATTATAATATTCCTTTGGTTTCTTGTGCTTAGGCAAAAGAATCGTTTTCTAAAACAAGAATTTATTAATACAAAATTATTTTTCATTAGTAAATACCGTAATCATTATTGACATTTCGTAATTTTTCTTTGGTATTTTTTGAAATGCTTCGCGCCGTTAAACTATGCACTGGTTTATCCTTATGGGGTGAAACCTGCAAACAGTATAAAAAATAATGTTAGAACAAGAAATGAAAAGACGTAACGGAATACATGAAATATGTGCAATTTTAGCTTGTTATACAGGTGACCAATTGAAAATGGAGTGGTGATCTGAGAATTCCGAAATTCCAATGATACTAGCAAACAAACTAAGTAAAACCTAAACTGTAATTCCTATAATGAATCGTAGAAAATGAAACAAGCAAGTTTTGGGACACTTTTACATACAGATAATTTTTTTCCTTGGCGGGGGCGGCTACCACCTTTTTTGAGAGTTTTACCTTTTTCTATGCCGACGGCGACGTTTCGGACTTTTAATGACTTTAAAACTTTGAAGCTTTGATAAAGGATCCCCGAAACGTCGCCACAGAAAAAACTATTTCCGTCTCACTATATCATTAGAGGCTGCAAATACGTTGGAGTCGAGATATATTACATAGTCTCTAATATCTTAGGGCCTTTTCTAAGATTTATGGACCGCTGCCATGTTTTTTATTTCTTTAATGTGCACTGAGTTTCAATGATAAACGTCATATTTATTTTGACATAAAAAATTTTAAATTTAGTCATTTATTTAAGCTGCCCCTACCTAGGAGGTGAAGTATTAGTGCTGATTTTATTTAAGATATTTATCTCTCTCCTGTACAAAAGTCACCTGTCCGAGCGTTTATCGAAAAAATAATTAGAAATACCTTCGTTTTTTTTCAAACGTCAGAGAAATTTGATGTCATTGTCATAGTTAAAGTTTTGCAGCCAAGGCTGAGAAGTAGCAGCCTAGTCTGAGAAGTTTCTACTTTTCAGCCTCATTTTTGTCAATGCAGAATGAGAAATCTTAGGTTTTGGTAAAGTGCGTAATTGACAACTAGATTTTGGGTTTTAAACATTTTTTATTAGTAAAACCTAAGATAAGGGTGCAAAACCTAGAAGTTATTATTTTTAAAGCATCTACAATAGTATGTTATATTTGGACACGGTGTTAGGGGTGGTAGTTCAGTTCAGTGAAAGCGACAAATATGGGCGACGTTTCGCCGATTTTTGCGGCTTCTTCAGGGTCTAGTAAAAAATTAATAACTATTTAGGGGATTATTTTGATATTGTCAAGATGGACAGTCCACCTTGAGAATATCAAAATGCTCCCCCGAATTGTTTTTTTACGAAAAACTTGAAAACCGGTTATTTAAAGAAAAGGAAAAAAACTGCGATTGAATATGAAAAAATATATACCAAGAAAAAGAGAACAAGGTTTAGATAACAGAAAAATATAAAAGTATTTTTAGACAAGTTGAAAAACAATGTTCAGAAAAACAATGTTCAGAAGAAAAATAACAAGAACGTATTATGAAAGAAAAAAAAAGATGATTTAGAAGAACTTGAAAAACGATATAACTAGAAGAAAAAGATGTATCTAGACAATTTAAAAAACGACTGAAAGAAGAAAATGAACAAGAAAAACGTCAGTGAATAAAAGAAGACATTCTTCAAAAAATTCCATAGTTTACTAGAATTGAAGAAGAAATGAAGAAAAGGTTCTAGAAGATCTGGAAAAAGGGTAGTTATCAGGGTTCGGCGCTAGCGGGCTCTAGTAGTGTGACGTAATTTTGAATTGTTATTTATCAAATTTTTGACACGTTTCATTGGTTGAAAATTTTTAAGTGGAATTCCTAGAAAAATTTTATATAACACAATGAGTAAGCCAAAGCAATACATTAGACTTTTTACTATTTATCTGTGCTATAGAATTAGCTGTTAAAGCATACCAGCAAAAAAATGAAAAAGCTAGTGGTAGATCTATTTAGATATGTGCGTTTATGAACAGTTTATTAATTTTTGCAAAGCGAAAAGAATTTAGAAGAAAATTAAAGAGTTAAACCTAGAGTAAATCAAATATAACACGAAAGCAATAATTAGTAGGTAATTATTTATATCTTATCAGAACTATAGAGTAATTAGAAGAAAAATGGTACATATTTGGACACTACAATAAAAAACAAAGGAAACTTAAGTGATAAATTAATTTAAAGAACAGGTGCCATCACGCTCTACAACAGTTACTCCTTGGACACTCTTTTACGTCAGAAAAGAACAGAAAAAGAATAAAAGAGAATATCAACAGTTTAGATACGGTGGGAATTAAATTGACAAATAGAGAAAAGAAGATACAAGAAGAAACTAAGGATAACATCAGCACAAGAAATGCTGTAAGATCAAAAACGGGAATTGTTGGGCCGTTTATTAAGAATGAAAAAAAAACAGATGCAAAAATTTTGGAAAGCAAAGACGGAGATCAACGCAAGAATGAAATAATTGGGAGTAAAATATTGCTGAGTAATACTTACGTCTTTATTTTCAAACAATTTTCTCAAATCCTTGACAGAGACAAATTTTATAGGTGTAGTATCTTCCGAATTACTTTCTTCTAAGTCATCTCTACTCGTACTTTGACTTTCTTTTACAATTTTATTTTCTGCCACAGATATTTTATTGAGATTTGGAAAAGAAGTAGAAAATTCACCCAACCGATGTGCAACAAGTCGTTGTTGTCGAAGCATTTGGATTTCGTTGTCGCTCTCAACAGCTTGAGGTTCATGTAACGATCCGTTATCCGAAAACTCCAAGCTAAATGTGTTATTTGTTTCATATTCCGAAGGTTCACTTATCGTCGGAGTGACACTATCAGGTACAGAACGTTTTAGTGGTTTCGGAGTCTGTACAATATTATTATTAATTTCTTTAGTTTCTTTGATAGGTTCAAAAATATTTTCACTTCGATTCTGTAGAGCGAAATTGCGAACATTTGGGTCCGAGTAAATCTTTTTTATTAAAGTGTTGTCAGACTTTTTATTTATCACTTTTGCAGGAGCAGAACTGGAATTGGTTTGATTTGTCCTAACAGCTGGTATAGGTTGAATCTTTTCGTAAGTCTTATTAAAATTTTCAGTCGTTTTTGGTTTTTCATCAGTTCTGAAAGTCTTTTGTGTATTATTAATTTTGTTAATAGATTGAGGTGGCGTATCTTCTTTTTGGAAATTTTGTGTTGGTACTCGTATTTCTGCGTCGGGAATTATAATTTGTTTTTCATTTAGTTTTATTTCAATTTTCTTTTCTTTATTATCAGGTGGGCAGTAATAGATTTTGCAATTTTCAACATCATAACAGTTTGCTAAACTCAAATCAGAATCATTTGTCAATTCTGATGAATTTTGATCTATACTCGAATCAAAAAAGGAGCTTGTTGTTTCACTAATTTCGGAGTCTTCTGTTGTAACAGGAACTGCTCTAAATAACTCATTACTAGATGAGTTACTCTCAGTCTGCCAAAAGTCCTCCTGTGAAAAAAATATAAAACTTTAATTTTACAAGAAACATAAAAACATTAAATCCTAAAAGCAAAAACAGCACATAAAAGACATTGAGTATTGTTAGTATTGCAACTACGGACTAATTAGTATTATTATCAAAAACGCTTTTTCACTTACCGTTCCAGTCATACATCATATGAAAAAAGCAAATTAAATAAGCATAATTAAAATATAATATTTATTTTATGACAATAACAACAATACTCAGTTCATCTAAAAAACAAAACTAACAAATTAAAAAAAAATTACAAATCAGTGTTTTAGGACAGTGTACATTTCAAGAATTGCGGTCTTGTGGAAAATAAAGCAAAGGATTTTTAACAAAATTTTTAGTTGAATTTTTTGGTGTGTATAAGGTCCTTGGTAAGCTCGAGTACGTATTTTTTGCCTCCAATTGGTCAATGCAGTTTGATAAACTTACCTCCTCCTTTTTTATTTTGCCGGATGGTGAACTTGCTTGTCTGGCGTAATAATCTCTGCCAAATCTGTAAAATTATACCAAATAAGAATTTTTTTGTACTAGTCGTGTGCAGATGTCAAGGAACATAAAATTCATTTTTTTGGAGGTGATGGAGGCTAATCCAAGTACTAATAAAACAATTCAAGTGATTCAAATTGCAGCTTTTGCCACTTCTCCTTTGTTTTCTGATGATACCTAATTTTATTCTCTTTTAGATATTGTAATCTCTCGAAAACTGCAATTAAAATCTGACAAATATGTCTATAAGACAAACCAGTTGTATTTAACTACAAATCCCTTTTGGTAAAAGCAAAGTCTAATTAAATCAATCTAAGTGATGTGATAAATAATACGTGATGGAAATTTGTAATTTTGGTTAGTTTTGCAAAAAAAGAAAAAAAAATAGAATTCTAGAAATTCTAGAAAAAGAAAAACCTAAAGAGGTTCTGGAACCTAGAAGAGTTTGAAAAACGGTGTTTGGAGCAAAAAGAAGATTTTTCGAAACAATTGGTAGAAAGAAAAGTCTAGAAGAGATTGAAAGACATAGGTTGGAAGAAAAAAGATTATAGAAGAACAAAAAAGATTTCTAGAGCTATTTAAGAAGCAACAATTGGGGGAAAAAAGATAACAAAAAATTGTTGAAGCTAGAAACGTCGACTGAAAGAAAAAAATGTTAAAAGAACAAAAAAACTTGCTAGAAAGGGTTAAAAAACGACTATCAAAAATAAACGAAAAACAAAAGAATATTCTAAAAGAACAAAAACAAGTCTAAAAAAGTTTAAAAAACTGCAATTGAAAAAAAACAAGAAAAACTGCGTTTAATAGAAAAAGAAAGAAAGATTTTGGAAGACAAAAAAATTTGCAACTGCATCTTTAACTTGAAATCTGGGTTTAAGAATGGAAAAGCAGAAGATTCTTGTAGATGTTATACCACACATTTAGAATATGATGTATCCACTAGCTTGTCTAAACAAACACCTCGAACTCTCTTATAAAAGATTCTTCCCTTGGAAATATTTTTTTTTAGAACAGCTTAAGACAACAGTGAAAGACATGTAATAGACTGGAGAAGATCTAACTGTTTTAATTGTGGTAAGATAAGTAATATAAAAAATGATTGCCCTCAAGGAAAAACGTTTGAATAAGAAATGTTGAGAAGAGTTTAGAAAACGGCGTTAGGAAGAAAACGATGATTCTGAGAAAGACAAAAAGAAACAAAAAAAATTGAAGAAGAAGAGGAAGGACGTCGGTTGTAAAAAGGAAGAACAAAAAAAGATTTCAGAAGAATGAAAGCAGATTCTAGAAGACTTCAAGACGACAGTTAGTAGAAAAAAGATAACAAAAAATTCTTCAAGCTAAAAAATTGTTGGGAAGATGAAGCGGTTGTAGTTACAAGATGACTCTTAAATGTTATTTATGCATATTTGTCAAAAAAAAGTAGTAAAAAAATGGAGATCGATTTTAAATTTAAACAAACATTTTAGTAATGTACTTTTTAAGTCCAGCAAATAAAGTTTTACAACAAATTTTAATCATTGAATTTTTTTGTGTATAGTGGAAACTGCTCCAAGTCCGAATAAAATAATGAAAGTGATATAATAATTACGTGAAGGGAATTAATGATTTTATTTTTTAAATTTGTGAATGTAAATTTCCAATTAGTATAAATTTGACGCCACAAAAATTTGTTGAGGATGGGCAAACCGTTAAAAATTGCATTTTAATTTTTTTTACATATTCTCAGAATCTCCAAATAAAATCTGACAAAAAAGATAAGCCGGTTATAACTACGAATCTCTTTTCGAATATCCGTAAATTTTTGAATGAGTATATTTTTAAAATTAGCTTACCTGTGGTTTCTAAGTTTAATTCGTTCAGCTTCTAAAACGTCCACAATTCGGGTCATGTTTTAAACGTTTTTATTTAATTTGTTATATAATTATGTTGTCTGATACAATAAAAGAGAAAAACTAAATTTGATTGAATAATGTCGCAATTCTTATCTTTGTAATCATTTAGATAAATAAGGTATTTGTTCAAAATTGTACATTTTTTAAATTTCTTTAGATAACAATATAATTTTTGCAAAACACTTACATTTTATTTGACGCAATTCTCTTCATAATATTCTCCTCACAGTAAGGGTTATTTGGCATGCTAACTGGACGATTCCACTTTTCTTTTTCCCTCTTACTGTAGCTCCCTTAAAGTCGCCTTCAGAAAACTTCAAATAGAAAATATTAAAACTAAAGCTTACCTTCAAACAATGGCACATTTTCATCTGTATCTTTTTCTACTGGTTCTACATTTTCTGATTGCTCTTCCATATTTAAAGCATCATATTTAGGTTCAAAGGCATATGATGGCACACTAGAAAATAATTATTTGAAATTTTCTCAAGATTTCAAGTACTGATTTACCTGTAAACTCTTTTAGGTAAGGAACCATATTTTTCAAAATATTCAGTATCCTGCTCTATACCTGACCCTAACGACACATCCTCCACATCTGTCAAACAAAAACCTTACTGTCTATATCCACTATTAAAATCAACTCTTACTTTCATCATCTACCGTAATGTCTGTTTTCAACTCAGGTTCATAATTTTTCTGTTTATCACTAAAATCATCTCTATCTTCCCTTACTCCTGAATCAAATGAACTCTCTTCATCTGATACTAAATGAAGTTCTTGCCCTATAGTCAATGTTTTGTCACTAACTGTTTCACTTGGTTCAATTAAAAAATTAACATTTTCTGGTGGTGAAGTTTCGTCTTCACAATCAGAAGTAGCATCAGATAAATCAGAAGTTTCAGCCGCTTCTTGATCTCCAATTAAAACTTTGGCATTCATTAAAGAATTTGGCACTAACATTGGTACTGGTACTGGTGAATTCGAGTTACTAAACTGACGTCTTTGCAAATACCAGTTTGAATCATCGTTACGAAGCAGGGAATCCGTTCTGCTTAATGGCTCGAAATCGTGTTCGTCGATATCTAGGTCTTCTGTAGGGGTAACTTCTTCAATTTTTTGCCGTATCTGCAAGCAAAAATAAGAAGTGTTTCTTATAAATCAGTTGTTAGAAAAAGATTTCAAAATCAATCTACTGATAACAATAGATATCTCTTACCGTCCAAGATACACTGTCTATATATTTCGTAGAACTAAGATTAGAATCAGTACTTGATGAGGAAATAGAATCCAAATCTACAAGTTTTTCCGTCTTCCAATGTCCATTTTTAAGACGATATTTTCTGTTTTGTTGGTCTTCTGGAAGTGACGCTTCGCCAAATGGGACGTCACCTTCATGTTTGCTAATAATCTGCAAATATAAATAAAAAAAATTGATTTCTGCAATTTACGGGTATAATACCTTATTGATAATGGCGGTTGCCAACAGTTCTTCATATGTTTGTTCTGGTTCATTCTGATCAGTTGAACGATTATTGGCTAATTTTCGAAAATGTGGTAAGCGGGATGCTTCTTTAAGTATTTTGTCTATTACATATTTTAAGTTAGAGTGTGCTGATGAAGAACCTTCTTCTGACAATGGAGAGTCTGAAAATGTATTAAAAACTCAAAAAGGTATTACATAGACTTGGTGTTTACTGTTTGGATATTTTAAAATAATAATTAAGTGATTTTAAGCTATTGGACGTTTTATTTATTTTAACTTTTAATTATTCTATTGATTTGATTAATCCATTTTATTTTAATATCTACAGAGAAATTTCTAATACATATTTTGGAACAAATTTAATAGTTGTCCCAAATTTAAAAAAATACTATAATTTTAGTTTTGACCTCATATATCTTTTAAAGAAAAATTGTAATTAAATACTAAAAAACCTATTTTATATAGCGTTAAGTAGTCATTTTAGTAATTGATTAGTAGACGAACCAAAATACATCAAAGTTGAAAAAAAATATGTTATTTAAATAAAAAAAAATGGCGATAAGTCACCTCTAACAATTAATATTAAAGGCTGATATTTTAGCCAAAGTGTTATATTATTTTACTAAAACTATTAAACAGAAGGTTCTAGAAAATGAAAAAAAATCAATTATCTTAATAGACGTACAGGGTGTTTTTGAAATAACTTTACAAATTTTATAAGGTAATAACCTTTGTTAAATATCAAAACTTGTCATTTCAAATATTTCTGGTTTTTAAATTACACGCCGTAGCAATTTTTTAAAAGTAGTCTGTTGGCAACATTGCTGGCCACTGTGTGTAAACGTCAAAATCTATATCCGTTATAATCTGTTGTGTAGTGTATTCGACAAAAATTCAAAAATGGAAATAGGCGAAAGATCTGAAAAAAGAGATTTTGGAAACAATTGGAAAGAACAAAATTCCGTATATATATATATCGTGCCGAAGAAAAATTTTGTTGTCTGAAGGTGGGCTTTATTAAATACGAACATTTATTAGAACACATAAATCAACATATCTACGTAAGTTTTTATTTCGTGAAAGATTTTTATATCACTGAAGTTGAAGTCCTTCTTCTGAATGAAATCAGTGAAAAGCACTTTTGCACCACTTTTTCGGCCAAAATCAATTTACCGCGACAGATCAAATTATCAGGCTGGGTGATGCAGTTGAATTCCGAAGATTACTCCGTTTGTGCTTCGTCACACCGATGAAAGAAAAAAATGAATTTAAGGATCACATAGGCTTCTTCAAAGTAAACAGTGAATTTCTATTACCATTTATTGTAAAGAATAACAACAAGTACTTCCAGCTTTGACAGAGAAGCTGAAATACTAAAGCCCAGAATAACACATCTTCATAAAGAAGACGATTTGGCCTACTAGAAAATCTGTTTAATCTTACAGGTTCTAGTTTTCTAATTAAGTTAGACAGCATTAAGGAACTTTTAGGGCTGGACACCGTTCCTTAAAGACTACTGGCCGGATAAACAGTTTTTTTTTTAAATTTGTTAATTAATGAAAAATTAAGGTAACCAATTGCAGATTTTCGAGTAGAGAAGAACACCAGCAGCTTTACTATTAGTAAAGTATTACTAGAGTAGTGGTGTAAATAGCACTACATTTCACCATGAAACAAGAGATATTCGGAAGCGTATTTATCGTCGCCGTCGCGATGCACAGACGGGCCCTTGCATGAGTCTTACAAGCTTCCATAGGAGTGCATGGGAAAATCTTGACTGAAAATAACATCATATGGTTCTATTGAAATGGGGCCTGATTTGATCAAATTACAAATTATTTTTTTTAAATAAAATTCTTTCTGTGACATTTAATTTCAATAAACTTTTGCCTATATGGAGTATTAACAAGAAGCGATTCGTATTCTAGTGGTAAAATTTGGAACTTGTAAACCCATGCGTTATTGAGGGAGAAAATTCAAATTGTTGATATGTCAACTCAAATATTTGACCTTCTTTCTCAATAACGCACGTGTCTACTAGTTCTAAACCTCGTGGATAGAACGTGTATGTCATTTCTTGATTGGCAATAGATTTTAGTTTTTATAAATTGTTAAGGTTTTAAATTTTTCAGAAACTGTCGTCTGCGGTTTCTTGTTTTAATAAAACTGTCGCCTGCGGCTGCTAATTTTTATGAAACTATCGCCTATGCCCTATGGCTTTCAATTTTTATGTAATTGTCGCCTACAGCTTCCACTTTTGCTTTAAGAATTGTTAGAAAACGCAGACGACAATATCTAAATACTTAAAACCTTATTATCAAAAAAAAAATAAAAAAAATCGGAGCCGCAGTGTTTTTACCACCAACATAGTCATCATAGACTTAAAGTACTAGTTTTGTTTGAAAACGCTACGCAAACTAGCAAAGATACAGAATAATGTTACAAAAAAAATGTAGAAAATTAAATTTTGTATAAACAAAGTTTACGATGCAATGTTTATACACGTATCTCTGATAGTTAAGGTTCTAGAATCACTTAAAAAAGAGAGTTAAACAATCTTTCTCATATTCCAGTATAAAACGTTCATTTTATCTAGTATTTAAGTAATGTAGTGTTTATAATTTAAAATTTATTCTTATACTACTTAATTTTGTTAACATATCCATATGTGAAATGGGTAGTGAATGGTTAAGGAAAACGACGAAAAAGTAAAGACAAATTGACCCACAGAAGTTACTTCTGTGGTTCAATTTGTCTTCACTTTTTCGTCGCTTTCCTTATACTAGTTAGTTTCTTGTTCTTTAATAAATATTATTGCGGCACCAAAAAAAGTAAGAGTTTAATACTTAAGAACCAAGAGGAAAATATAGTAAATACAAATTTAAAAAAAAAGAAAGAAAAAATAGCTACTATGTAGTTTTACTATAATATTTTAAATATTGTTATGTACCGGGTGAATCAAGTTTTACCCACATCCCAAAAACAGCCATTTCTAATTAAGCAAAAATTCTCAAAAAAATTGTAGTTGGTATTTTCAACTAGAAGAAGATTTTCTCTAAATTGCAAATTGTTTACGTGTACGATTACTTTTTTTTTGCTCATTCGATTATAAATTAACGTCAACGATTTTTTGTGTACAGTTGTTTTTTGATACAATGCATCAAAGTGGCTGATTACATTTTTGAGCAAATGTGTGTTTTTAATTAACATTTTGATATTAAAGCACTTACTTTCTTATAATTTATGAGATAGTCGTAAATTTAATTCAAAAAAGAACCTCATTACAGTGGTGATTTCTTAAAAATGATATTTGTCATAAAATCGGCAGAACACTATTGTGGAGACGTAAAGGTTAAGGCAGGTGGTAACAAATTCCCAGGTCATTAATCTGTTTCAATTGTTGGAGTGTTGGCCGGAGATTTATTACTACTCCAACTTATTAAGTCATAAATTAGACTAAAATATTTGATAAATAATATAAAAATGTGTTTTAATCTAAGTCTAACATTTTTTTAATAATAAAATTTGCAAATTGATTTTGTTAGCCATTTTTGATCAAATGTAAAAAACAGGACATATGATTTCTTCTCGAAATCATTTTTCTTTAGTTTTATAGGTCAAATAAATTGCTAGAACAAAAAATATTTTTTTAAAGGTAGATTAGATGCCATCTAACATAATATATAAATTTTATAATTTTTTTCCGTGTTTTAAGACGTGTTTTTGGAGTGCAGATATAATTTGATTCTCCCGGTATACTGGAAAAATATTGCTAATAAATATTCTTAAAAATCGAATTTGCCGACGTTTCGTTGGGATACATATTTTTCTCTTTCTTCGGGTCTACAAGTTACAAGTATGGACATTAAAAATATTTTTCACAATTTGTTGTGTACTTCTCGTTTCTATATTTAGTTTTTCAAGTCGAATTTATAGCCTGGAAGAAGGAGAAATATAAGTAACTCTATGAAACGTCGACAATTTCGAATATTTTGATTTTTATTAACCTATGTCTCGACAATTTCGAATATTTTGATTTTTATTAACCTATGTCCCTGATTAAAAAAAAAGAATGCCGAAAAAAAATTTAAACTAAATCATAAAGTAAACGCCTTAAATTGTAATATGAGAAGGGTTTCTAAACTTTCTTTCTTAAGCATCTCGAAAGTCTAAACCATAACAGATAAAAATATTCTTTAGGAACTTTATTCAACAAAATGAAATTCTCTAAACTTTTGTTGTAGTCTTAACTGTTTGCGTAGCGTTTTAAAATACAGTCAACGCTACGCTAATTTTAAAGCTTTAATATATTTGTTTATATGCTTCACTAACTTTTTTCTTAAATATTTTTCTACAAATATTAATCTAGTCACTATTCGTTTGGAAAGTTTTTAATTAAAAATTCTTACTTTCTTTGTTTTCACGTTTTGGCTACGTTTGTGACGTCACAGTTGCTGCATTCAGGTTTGAACTACCGTAGACCGTCATAGTTCAACGTTGAACAAATTCAAAAGATTGCATGATCTTCATTTTTTATGCCGCACCTCACGTTGAGCTAATTCTTAATTTAAATTAAATGATTGCAAATATTAACGAAAATTAGCTTTATAAATTTTGTAGTTGTTTCAATGGGCGCCAGAACAATTTGCACCAGACTCCAAAATACTCTTAAATCGCGTCTGAAGGCACTGGGTTTGACCTGCAATCTGAGTTAATTTTCAGGGAATAAAAGGTCTTTAAGTAAATTTAGTCGGGTCAAATCAAGGAAAGAGGTAATTAATAACTAATAACAGGCGGCCGAGCCGATATGTAGGGCTAGTCATTTTTCTTAGCCCTTAGATAATATTAAAAAACAGTGAATCTGTTATCCTCTGCTAGATATATTTCACTATGTCAACAAGTTTTTTGTTTATTTGAATATTGCATTTGTTCATTTCTTTTTAAACATTTTTGCATAATGTAAACATTTTGATAATAATAGTGCAATTTTGCTATGCGCACTATTTCGAATGTAAAGCCCACTGATTTTTTGTTATTGTACCGCTTCTGAGCTAAAATTTTTTACTTTCTCTCCTAAATCAAAAGTTCGTTATAGCAAAAAAATTAAGAGTGTATTTTTGGCACATTTACCTAAGACAACTTACCTAAAAGCACTTCCACAATGTAATAATATCCATAAACAACGACACATAATATTACCCACAGGGTAAGAAGTACACTTGTCAAAATAGTAAATATCATTTTAAATTTCCTTAACCAAAAAACGAATTACAATTAGGTTTGATGCTAAGGTTGATAAACGTGGACTATATCACTTAAGCACATTATATCTAATCAGTGACACAAATGTTATCTTAATTTTCTTAAAGTTTGTACATTGTATTGTCTCATCACTAAATCATTACAATTGAAGGTTCGTTTAATAAAAATATAATTCACTACAATTAAAACAGGATGAGTTGTATTTAAAAGACAGGTTTGTGGGTCTTGCTAATAAACTAAGTTAAATACAAATATCTCACCTTGACTATTGTGAAGGCTATAGATACATAAAGTAACGTCAATTACGTTCTTATATCAAACTTGTTGCTTTACAAAAAAATATACATATGTATAAATAGTAATTAATTTTTAATTTTACGTACAAAGTACAGAGTATGCATTCAAATTATATCTTACATGTATATTTAAAAAATCATAATATCTACTTTTTTTAAAATACCAGTTGAGAACAGTGTGTATTTTTGTTGCTGCCGGCACAGATTATCAAAACTGTGAACACTGAAACGTGTATTTTCTTATAAGTAAACAATTTTCTGGTGTTTAATTGTGTGATAAGGGTGTAAGTTGTTTTGTAAAATACGATAGAAGTTAAATAGCAAGCTTAAATTCCAAAATAAAACATAAATTGCTCCAATAAATTTAGAGATATTCACGCCAATTCCGTACGAAAGTAACAATATTGTTGTTATAGCAATGCTAAGATATCACGATTTTTATTGGTTGTTGTCGCATTGTTATTTTAACAAGTTGCCATTTTTTTTTAAATAATTGGATGCATTGTCTATTTTCATTAAAAATACAATGTGTGTAAAATAATTTAAGCGGGGTGAAATAGAACACTTAATTTATCCCGTTTAAAAACGTTTTTGCTTCAGTGATATCTTTTTCTGGATAGCAGAAACACATGTTATTTTATTTTTTTCTTCTAGTATTTGTAGTTACATTATCTGAAAACAAATTGAACAAAATAATAAAATTTTAACCAATCATAATCAAATTACAACGAGCGATAATACTGCACTAGTGTTACAATATTCCTAATTTTAGAGGAGAACAGCTTACTTAGCTAGGACCTAATAGTCTCAAAGAGACCGCAAAAAATGTGGTGCATTCGTTATTAGATCAAATTTTGAGGAAAAAGTAGGTATCGCCACAACTATTGTATACTAGGGTTGCCTTTTGGATACCGGACCAGATCTGGTTTATCAAAAAATACAACTTCTTGAAATTTTGAATGAGGGTTGCCAGGTACAGTGCTCAATGTGAAAAATAGAAACGTATATTTTTCTGTTAGTAATTGTTCTTAACCCAAAATAAAAAAATCATGTTTTTCAAATAACTAGTTCTGAAAGAAATTCTTTGAGGTATTAGTAGAAAGTAATAATGTTCCAGTTAAGCAAATTTAATAAAATGTAAACATGCTGCCAAGATTCTATCGAAAAAAGATTCTAAGAAAAAACATCTTAAAATCTTCAATAATGGTTACCTCTAAAATTAAAAAAAAGCCACAGACAATAATTTTACCGGCTTTCATCTTCTACTGATTTAGGGTAATTGGGGCTAAATTTGTGCCAAATAATTCTAGAACATTTTATACCCCAAATTTTATAATGTATTTTTTATTATTTTTATTTACTTACCCCGCCTATAATTTACCCATTTAAACTGATTACCAACAAACAGTTAAGATTGTTGATATTAATGGAAAAAATGGGTTGCCTTCTTTTACATTAATTGCATTACCTGGTAATCCCCATCCAATTTTTAAGGACTGTATTTTTGAACGTATCAGGTTTTTGAAAGTCAAGCCTAGCAAACAATGTTTGTCACGGCACGAGCTATTTTTCCACAAAATTTCTTCCGTTAAATAATGCATCACGTTTTTTCGCGGTCACCTTTCTGCCTAAGATAAATTATTAATAAGAGCACTTTGTTTGCATTAAAAGCTAAAAAACGCTTAAAGTCATCTTTCTCACGAAAAATTCAAGAACTCAACTTTTGCTCATGTTTCCGCGTTTCTAAAGTCTAAACTATTAGAGATAAATATATCGCCTTAAAGATTTTGTTATTTTATTTACAAAATTTAATTCTCTATAACTTTTTTAAGATCTCTAAAACCGCACAAATTTAAAACTTTTATTACCTATTTTTTCAAATATGTTCCAGTAATTTTTTTGTCATGTTTTTTTAATACAAATATGTATTACATAAAAATTTAATCAGTATATTACAGTTTATTTATTTGTTTTGAAACAATCTTAATTTAAAAATTTCATCTTTTTTATAACTAATAGAGGTTGAGTTCGTTTTTCTGCATTTCTCAGCCTCTTTCTGCAGCGTGTTTAGCACATCTATTAGCCGCTAGCAAGCCATTGCTTGAGAAATGAGAAGTCCTGTTTTATTATAACTAGTTTGAGGCTTAAACTAAACTGGTTATTATTATTTATAATTTATAGTTTATAAGCTCTTAATACTATAGGTTTTTTTGATAAGTAAGACTTTCTTATGTATATGTTTTTAATAATTTATTCAAACACAATAAATTATAACTAACACTAAAATATTAGTTACCCACACTGACATATTGTTATTTTACCTGCCGATTCATTTCTTTGGCTATTTTTTCTGCTAATTTCTGTGCTTTGTTTTGAATTAGTTTTCTAAAAATCAGCTCACACTGTACTTGTTTTTCAAAGTCTGTGTTGAATTATTTTTTTTCTAAAACAGTCAATTTTCTATTCGCAGCAATATCAAAAATTGTGCTGTCACTTCTGATCAATAAAGATAGAGTGTTTATTTTGATTGCTATAGTTTATAATAAGCCAAATTAAAATATGTTCCAATAGGTATAGTCGTCCACAAGCTCTAGTAGGATAACTTCATAATCTTCAAGCAATAATACATACCCCAACAATGCAACTCTTTATCAGAAGGCGGTCAAAATCGTTGAGAAAACTTTGATAAACCCGTTTTTTGGCAAAACTCCCTGCTGCCATAAATTATCAAGTATTGTGATCGCCTACTGATAAAGAGTTGTATTGTTAGGGTAAGTGTTATTGCTTTCAAATTATAAAGTCATTCTACTAGAGTTTGTGCACGACTATACAGAGAATTCCATCGGATACGCCAAATATTTTCAAAAATGGCAGTATTTTCTTAAATTTCCATGAGAATCGCATGACATTATATTATATCCAACGAGAGATGCAAATTAGAGAAAGACTTAAATTTAAATAAACAATTTTATATCTCTTTTAGTGTCAGAGGTGTTTATTGATCACGACATATAACAATTGGACATAAAATCGTATCAAAAACATATCTTTTAGAAGAAATTTAATTATTTCTTATGCGGCTTTCTTCCTCAATGTACCACACAAATTTTAAGTCTAATTAGCTCTTGCATTCTGCTTGGGCTAATTAATAATGACGTTCTTGGAATGCACCCAAAAAACTTTCGGAAAGAATCAAAGTCCTTGTGATATTATAATTAAAATTTTTTAACACGACGCAAAAAGCTAACACGTTTTTTAAGAAGCTGCTATTTATGCATTTTTGTAGAAATTTTTGTAAAAAATGGGCTTTTAATATGATAAACTATAGTAGATATTGTGGTTAGTCCAAAAATGCGTAGGCTTTGGACTGCAATAGCTGCATATTGTCATCATACCTTTGTTTTTCGTATTTACAATAGCATGAGAAATGTTCAAGCAATTAAGATAAAACTATACTAAAATTTTTATTTAAATATTACGTCTAAAACTCAACAAACAATTTGTCATCCACATGTAAAAGCAGCCATACTTTCAAATGGGTTTACTTCATATATACAGGAACACAATGATTGTTAAATATTTAAGGTACAATATGTCACAATGCATATAAAATTTTAGGTAAATGAGTAAATGTATACCTACCTGGATAATAATATGAACTCGTATTTAATGATTCGTGCTAATTTTTATTTGCGGCAAATAATTATTGTTTTCTTATAATAAAATATTCATATCTGCGTATCAAATACTATAAAAGAACAATACTTATTCCAATTTATTAATATTAAAAATTTATCGTTTTTAAATTAAAAACACAATAAATAAACTGAATCAGAGCAACCTTTGGTATGTCCATTTTGTATAGTTTTGTTCAATCAAGCTAGGCGCGAATGGTCAACTCTCTAATTTAGCTTACTATTGTTCTCAGTCTCACCCTCTATACAAGAATTTTAGATTATCAACAAAACTGATTAATGTGCATTTATATGAAAAATGTTTTATTTTTTATAAAATTTTTCTTAAAAAATAAAAAGAGTTTATTATGTTTTTATGCATACAAAAATAATTAATATCATCAAATTAATATGTTCAAGTACATTTTATGAATAGTAAATATCTGGGACCTACTCACCAGTTCTTGATGTATGTAATTCTGAGCTCAAGTTGCTAATTGCGTCTCTTAAATCTCGATGGTACTTGATAAAAAAAGTTTCATCTGAAAATAAAAAATTCTCGTAGAAATGGTCGTTTGTTTACTACCACTATAACATAGTTTTTTATTTTCTAAACTAAAAAAACTATTAAATTTTAGGGAAGTAGGCAATAAAAACACAAATAAACATTTTGGCGACGTTTCGAAACTTTTATTATTTTATTTTTAAGAACATTTAGTGTTTCACTTTTAGATTTTGAGAAATTCAACATTTTAAAAACGGTCTTCTAGAATGCACTCCCATGTTATTTTATTTATTTGATGAAATAGGGTAGAAATTGAGAACTGAAGATAAAACAATAGAAATTTCGAAACGTCGTTAAAAAATTCAGTTGTACTTTTTGTTGCCCACTTCCTCAGTATTCAAACATCAATTAAAGATTTAAAATATGAGAAAAAAATAACGTTGATGTACTAAATAAAAATGATCAGTTTTCTTCTTTTCTTATCATTAAAAAAAACTTACAATGTTTGTCCTTATAAATTCTTGAAATACTGGCATCATCTACACTTGATCCTAATATCGTAGATACTAACTTCTCTATAAAATCTCGGACATACATTTTTTCTTTTGCTTCACTATTTTCTCCCATAATTTCCCGTTGATTAAATTTATTTGTAATTTTATGTTTATAATTATAACGAAACCGTAGATATTTTACAATACTTTCTACCCAAGATGGTCTTTTTAAACATGTATAACATATCCAACCCTTTCGGATATCGTGTTTGGAACAACGTCGTTTGCAAACCCTTTCTTCGCATTCTATACATATCACCACTTTTATATTTTCTGCAATGTATTTTCCACATACAGCACAATACCACTGCAACGCCGGACTACGATTTCTGAAACAAAATTTTCAATATCTATTATAAATTTATAATACAGTGAGAATGAAACTTTGCTGAATCAAAGCAGGCTCTGGTTTGTCATATTTTTAATAGTTTTGCTCTTTCAGATAAGTTATCCTTAATAAAAAAATTGTTACAGTTTTGGAATTAAGAATAAAGACATGCAAAGTAGAACTGGGTAAACCACTGGACAAAGAAAGACTAATAAGAAATAAGAAAAAGTTGAAACAATTTTCAGAAAGATTATAAATAAACTGCCAAATGACAAAGGAAGAGGAAATATAAAAATAAGAATAAAAACAAAAGTAAATGAAGAGAAACAAAAAGGAAAAATTGTGCAAATATGTTACCGGAAGATTACAATCGAAAGAAAAGAATGCAGATGCGACAGAAAACTGAGAATTTAAAAAAAATTAATACAATAAACCATCCACCATCAAAAAACTGAAAATAAAGAAAAGTGTTTAAAAAAATACACAAAGGATACTGGATAATTTATTGGGGGTGAATGAAAAAGGAGTTGTCATAAGTAATATTTGTCACCCATTTAAATTTTTTCAAATTTGCAAGTTTTATTTTGTAGTTACTCCAATAAAATCTGTGCATCTTGTCTCCGAAATCTGTGGGATGTCTATTTGAGTGTTTGTCGTCATTTCGCATAGCCTAAGTGTACTAATTACTGTTTTATTTTTTGTATATCTTCTTCTTCATTTTTTGTAAGGTGCAGTGGTGGTTACAGAAAAGTGGGACATTTAGCTTAGCAACGTTCTCTCAAAATTAAAAAAAGTATATAAGTTAATCGTTTATTGAGGTTCAAATATATAATTGCCCGTTCGAAACACCACAGATTTCTGAACATTGGCCGTATATTAATCTTGATCGAGTGGAAATGAATCTTGTTTGGTTTAACCTCGTAAAAATACCGCAGTTTAAAGGCAAATTTTCAAATCCAAAATATTTTTTTATCCGTATCCACTTTTCTATGACCACTACTGTAATATTTGAAAACAGAAATTAAGGAACATTTTTCGATCACCGGTTGTGTTTCGTCTCTTTTTCAAAGTCTTAAAAAGAGGTCAGACAACACATGATTGATTACATTCCCCATATTTTAAATTATGCAATGCATTTATTGAGTGCATTCTTACATAATACATATTATGTTGATTTAAATAGGCACCTAAGTGGTTTTAACATTACGTATTTGAGAAAGTATTACTCAATAAAACACTTTTACTTTCATTCAGTCGGTATCTGTGTAGCAAGTAACATTTCTGTGCTATTGTTCGAAATTTAAAAAAATGTGCTCAAAATCATTGTGCATTTTTAGAAAAAAAAATTAGAAAATATAATGTTTCCCTTTATTTTAAATTGGGTGCAAGAGTTAGGCACAAAAAGTGATTATCCACCAGAGGTATACCGAAAATTAAATACTACATATATGGATGTTTTTATGGCTATATTTATGTTATGTGCTGTGGAGGTAGTTTTAATAAAAGTTATGACGTTTGAAGAAGAAAATGATAATAGAAGAAATGTTGCAAATGAATGGTTTGAAAATTATGGCGACAGTTAATTTATATTTGTATTTATTTATCAAATAGTTAATGTATAAATTGTTAGAAAATAAATTGAGTGTTTTGTTATTATTTAATACAAAAATATTGCAGAACAGAAAATAAACGTACAACGATAAAAAAATAGAGATATAAATATGATGAAAATATTATATAGAGTATAATACATAAAGATGAGAATAATTTTACATTTTGCAGAAACAATAAGAATAAACAAAACCAATTCTCAAAAAAATTGTTTTTGGCGCGCAGACTGAAAAATTTATTCTGTGCTTATTTTCATAATCAGATCAAAACAATCAAACATATGAAATACATATAAACAAAACAACTGTTGCCTTCCAATTAAAAATAATTAATTAAAACAATGTAGCACAAATTTATGGAAAATCTCCCATAAATATTAGTCTTCAAATTTTACCTTTCTTGAATAATGTTAACAGTGTAAACAGTGATGTAAATAAATGTCATTTACATTTTTTAGGTCAAGCTCTGATTTTATTTATATACATGGTAAATGATAATTACTCATTGGCAGTAAAGAAAACTTACATACAGAGATGAGGTATTTAATCCAATTAGAAAAATGAAACAAAAATTTAAAAACCACTAAAATTAGTCAGTATATGAAGAAAATAACATAACACAATTAAATTTGTTTAAATATTTACGATAAGTATAACTAAGAATAATATATTCATCAATTTGCTGGGACACATTTTTGTTCACTAACACTCTCAACCGGATCTACGGTACAAAATTTGAGTACCACTCATCCGGAAACAGCATATAGGTATGCTAACTGTTAATTGTATCCATAAAAAGAGTTAGAGGTGATTGATATGAGGGATGCATGATTTCCACAGCAAATGATAATTAATAAATTAATTGACTCATCATCGATCAAAATAAATATTTACTAAAAGCTGAAATGAAGTAAATAATATGAATAAAAAAGTTACTAAATAAAATGTTAATGAAGCTATAAAGTCGAATAAGAATGATATAAGAACCCAGTCATGCTTCATTGAATTTCGTATAAATTATTTTTGTTCCTAATAAAGAATTGCGTCTGTACATATTTTTAAAATAATTTTTTTATTACTCAATTTATTAATTCAAAATTTAAAAAATATTTTTTAATCTGGTAGCTGAAATTAAAATTTTTATTTCATTTTTAAATCGATTAATATAGAATTTTAATATTTTTTAATTCAAAAAAGTACAAAAAAATTTAATTCAAGAACTCTGATTTGATTCATTTTTAAGAATTAGAGTTCTTACATCTACAAATAGTCAGCAGATAAAATGACAACCCTGTATGCCGGTTTTAATTAATTTTACTTACTTTACCAATTTGGAGGCATGTAGTTATTTAAATCAGTTGTTACAAAGAGCATTTAAAATAATAAAAAAATTATAAATAATGTTTTTAATAGACATATAGTCCTTTGCGATCACAGCCGCTTCATATTAAGGGTGTCAATCTTTTCGACGTATCTAATTAGAGCATCTACAAGACATGTGTGTTGTACATTACTGTTATAATATGTCTTACATAAGTTTATTGCTAGTTTATTAATTTAATTCCTACCTTTTTGTTTTGCATCCATGTATTAAGATGTAACAGACTCCTGAGAGAAATCCTGCGATTACACTTACTCCAATTCCTGTTGTTACTACAATAGTAACAACGTCCGACGGCATAATGAAATTTTGAAAAATTGTCTTAGTTTCGAAGAATTTAGTGCACTAAATTATAACTCAAATACATTTCAAGATAAGAAATTTATTTACATTTTTATGTTTGTAAAAAGAGGGTCACGAGATTTCTAATGAAATTTACCAGCACCTCATATTAGTGACGTAAATATCTACTTATATTTTGACCTTGTGAAGATATACCTGTGGAAATGGAAACTTACTTTAGTGTTTAAAGATCAATCACCAAAATAAGAAAATTAAGAAAGTTGAGAGAAGTAGTCGTATAACTTACTCGTATTTTTTGAATCGATATGTATCAAGGTGGAGCACACACTCAAGTGAAAAATCTGCTAATCTCATTTTTGATTTGGTTACCAAATATGTCGTAAAATGACTCAAGAGGTGATATTTCGTGTTCATAAAAGCGTTTAACATTAATTAAGTCGAGTTTTAAAATGATATCTCGATACTTTAGTTTTTTCTGTAGGAAGTTCTAGTATTCAAGTTTTTGACTTCCTCTTTCAATTTTTGCCAAAAACATAAAATATGAAAAAATTATAAGTAAGTATCTAAAATAGTCATATGTGAAGTTACAGCCCTCGTTGCTTCGGTAAGAACTAAATAATTTAACATCTGTTATGATGTTTAACATCATAAAGTGTACCTAAAACATAAGCTAAAACCTAAATCTAACATTAGAGGAAAGGTTTTTTAATTTTATGCTGGAAACAGTTTCTGCTAGATGATTTTCCTTGTTTTTTGTTTTTAGCGTATAAGTTGCCTTTATTTTAAAGAAAAAAACCTCTTTGAGTAAAGGTTGGAATGTTGGAAACCTTATTATAGACTATGGTCACGAGAACCGTTGAAATCTAACCATATTGGGAAAATAATATGTTATCATTCATTAGCCAATTTCCACTTAACCAAATATTATAAATTAAATTTACCCAAAAGGTACATTGATCTGATATTTAATTAAAAGCATAAATAGAGACAAAAAATTTACAGTTTTTTTTGTCTTATTCTCGTTAAAAAATTGTTATATTTTTATTCAAGAGGAAATAAAAATTATAGAGGTATTACAATGCTTTGGAAACAGGGCTCAAAATATTTATAATATAATACTTGAGAGTAGATTAGGGACAACACTAAAACAGCAGCTGGATGCAAAAGAAAAGGAGTGAAATGAAAGAAATATTAGAAAAAAAAGTGAAGTTGAATAGTTGACAATAAGCAATCAGTAAAACAGTCTGCATTTCATGACAGAAAAGGTCGTCAGAACAGAAAAGAAGAAGTAAGCTTAGACGCTTACATATTTCGTCTAAGAAACCCAACCTTCAGCTCAATATCAAGAAATGTCTATTTCAAAAAGAAGTTAAGTTCTTGAGTCATAAAAAAATCTCTGATCGCAGGTTAAACATTAGATGCAAAGTTTCTTGGGCCTTTGCACCTACTACCGTCGTTCTGACAAGATAATTACAGACATCAATAAGCCGCTTTATAAGCTGACTGAAGATAAGAAAAACCCTTTGTTTGGAGCTAGGTGTGCGAAGCGGCACTCAACATGTTCAATTGCTTTGGATTCGGAGCTAATTCTTTCTTATCCAAAAACAAAAAGACTTCATACTTTGAACACCGAGGCCAGCAACAACGGAATTAGAACGGTGCAGATCCAGGTCCAAAATGGCCAGGAGAGAGAGATATATTACAGCAAGATACTCTCTAAGCCTAAAAAGAATTATTGCGTTACTCGAAAAGAACTGCTGGTGATAGTATGATAGATGCTGTTGGTTACTTTCACAGCTATCTGTTGAATTTGGAGAATGCAACCAGATGGATTCATAGACTTCAGCAGTATGATTTCGAAATTAAACGTAGTCAGAAGGAGTCCCATCAGAACGCGGTTGCGTTATCCAGAAAACCCTTCTTCTTACAGTAGTATTGCAATCATTGCAGTCAACGCGAGAAATCCGAAGGCATCGAATAGGTGAGAAGGTGACAGCCCAACGATGGATGGATAACAGCCGAACAATTGAAGGATAGCGACATAGCCTTGATCTTATAGAGTAAAAAAAATGGAGATCTGAGACCACAATCCAACAAAACACCAGCTTCCCAAGAGAGCATGGCAAGGGCTGAAGTCACATAACATGTCACATGCATGCAACTGGTCTTACCGAAATCCCATGTCAAAAAGGTCCTAAAAGAAAATTTATGATCGGACGTTGCGGATTGCCTTCGATATCGCAGGACCATTTCTTTTCACCGACTAAGACATGAAGGACATCATGGTGGTCATCGACTATTTTACCTGCGGCCTGAAGCTTAGGTATGCGTAACCAAGCCAAGAAGCTATTATAATATTCCGAACGCTAAAGGATAATTGGATTTGTCAGATCAAGGACGAAATTTCGAGTCATTATTCTTTCAAGGTGTTGATGTTCTCATGGGCGTGCGTAAAACTAGGACAACACTACTGCACCCCCAGTTTGACCGCTTGGTTGGGCGACAACACCTAGGAGGAACACTTGTCAAAGATTGTGGCGGCTCACCAAAGAGCTTGGAATCGACATCTGCCGTTGTTTTTGCTAGCATATAGCTCAGCTATTTAGAACAGCACCAACCAGACATCCGCTAAAATTCTGTTTGGACGAGAGCTTTGCTTGCCGTGTGACTTGGTGTTTGAGACTCATCAAAAGGGTATGGCTGTACAACCCCTAGCGGAAGAAAGGTCGTTGCCCGAAACTCCAACCAAACTTGGAAGATCTTCACACTATTCTGACTTCTGATACGAATCAACAACGTGGTGTTACCACATTCAAAAACATGACAGGGTTAAACGATTAAAAAAACACACGAATATAAAATATAAAATAAATAAATGTACAAATTAAATTACTCCGAGGCGAGGGCCAACGTTTGGTCCAGATATAAAACAGATATAAAAAGCATTTGCCAAAGGAAGAAAAGGTCACATTTCTCCCATTAAAATGTAACTTGATTTTTTGTATTTTATTTTTATACCGGGTTCCATCTTGATGTTCCAAATCTAAAAGGGTTCCTCGGCTAAAATTAATTGGGAAACGCTGGTCTAGTTCTCAATGTCGAATCGAATGAAGAGGACTGGAGAGATTGTTCTGTGGCAGGGTTTTCATTTCGACAATGGCAATTTAGGCACGAGCACGGTCTGCCACTACAATGAATAAAATTTATTTGTTCGTAGGAACAACCCTTTGAGATGTTGGAATTGAGGGACAGCAAAAATTGGGAATGTGAGCAGTTATTAAAACTCGAATTAGACATTATTATAAAATTTAATAAAAATAAAAAGAAAAGTAATAAAAGTTATACAATTACAAAATGAGCTAATTTATCAAAATTTAGAGTAAAATTTAACATACCAAAAATGAAAGGGAAAAATAAGTGGATACCAACAGTATGACTAATTATCAAATTACAAATTATTACATTACAAGAATTATATAGTGCGAGGTAAACTAAATTACACTGGAAATCATCCCCCATCGTGTTAACTGATGGTGGGTACTTTACGGTACTTTAATATAACGGAAATTTGTGATAGATGACTTTTCAATAATTCAAGCTCATTAATCCCCCGAGTCGGGCTTACAATGTTTACATTTCCGACTCTCTGGATTTATCATTGAAATTTAAATGTGCAGATAACAGACGGAGTTCATAAACAAAATATTATACTTATACTGAGAGTTGCCTTATTCTAGAAGGAGGGTAGGAAAACCAAAACTAATTTCAAAAAACGGTATAAAAATGAGTTACTTAAAACAACAAAAATTACAAAAGCAATAGGTCCATCCCCGAACAGTTCACATTTTAACTTGCGTTTCTATCGTACCAAACCATAACCTTTTGGTAATCATAAATTACCAAACGAAACTTTAGAAAAGCTGCCATGGTTGTTTAAAACACCGAGAAGAATTAAATCAAAAAGGACTTACTTTGCAACATCTTGTGGAACGGTTCTTTACACAAACACTTTTACTTTTAACTTCACAACTCAAAAAGGGGAACTTTAATTACTGCTTCGCTGGTAACTTGTCATATACAGAACTTTTTCGCCTCAAGCGTCTGGGGCTTTATAGGGACCCTCCTTTGTGTAATTAGAGGTCGGGCAGCGGTCATAAAGTATTCCAGACGAATTTTGAGCCACAACTCCACAAGATTTGTTTATATTTTGTGCTAAAAGCTTTTCATGGCTAATTGGTATCAAATCTCATGGGAAACTGTCCAGTGACCTTACATTGACTTTGCTTTGTCTAAACGTTTAAAAATTGAATCGCGAAATGAATTTCCTTAGATTTGATTTTCCTTTACATTATTTTTAGAAGACCAAAAGGGCATTAGTGACCCTTCACAACCACTCCCCCCTTAAAAGAAAAACACGGGTTTTAATAACCCGTGGCTTTTCCTTTACATACAACTAACTTACAACCTATAAGTCCTTCACTTTCCTACTGGAATCGTTACTTGATTACCAAAATTCACTTTACTTTTATAGAAAGACTTTCTAATTCCAGTAGCAAAACTTGGGACGTAGAGTACAAATTCTTGGTTGGATCGTACATTGGCTGTGTCGCGAAACACCTTTTCACTTCACATTGCGCACTCACTAGCTCTGCTTTTAATTAGCACAACACTTTTAACTTTTACCTGCTGCTGAGTGAACACTGGGTAGATCGATGTTGTTGATGTGGGACATGGACCAAGGAAAATGGATTGTCAGATTCCTGCCTAACTCGTTAACTACCAGTCTGATAGCAGACTTCCTTATGTAGACCAAGACTTGAAACTTGAAACTTGAAAATGCAAATGAAACTTGAAAATGGGCAAAGTTGAGAACTCATTGACTCGGTGACCACCCTGGTCACTCTAGTCTTCGTTCTTCTATTCTTCTTTCCACTTTTTTACTTGCTACAGTAAACAGCTTAACCAGCCCCCTTCTTATGACATTGAACCACTCTCCAAAGTCCACCTTAATTTAACCCCTCTCTTTTTAATGCTTAAAACAACCATGATTTATACCCTACTTGATTAACCGTTACAAAACTATACTATTAATCCGACTTGTTATATGGTTTGGCACGATATGTCTTTAACATAAACGAACTAAAATTCAGGGTATATAAAACTTGCTTCTTATTACCTCTACATACTCGCATACCCTGTTACTCCGCGGCAATGATATTCGGGGAATGAACCTACGCTTAATCTACGTTACTTTTTTATTTCTTGAATCGCATTATTTGGTTTCTCCTCCTCCTCTCCAGAATTAATAATTTCTGCTTCCTAATCGAGTATCTCAGTACGGTCTTTCTCAGCTTTCACGTTTTGTATTTCCAAATCATTCATCATCTCTTTCTTATGTTAAGGTGTAATAACCACAGCGTTATCTTCGATAACCTATCTAATAACCCTTTCTATGATTTCAACTCCCAGGAGTCAACATCTCTTTTTCAACTAAACTATTCCCCCCCTCTCTATTTCTTTCTAACCGGTCGCGTCCACCAAAAAAAATATATTTTTCTTTTTAAGTTCACGCTACAGGTTTCCACTACGGTTGCTTTTTTTTTTCTTCAACTCGACCTAATGGGAATCTTCATCATCTTTAAATTCTTCAAACGTACTCAAAAAAATTCCTTAACTTAGAAATGACATTTCTATCTCGGTCACAAGGTCACCATTAATATTTTGTTTCTGTTCATTATTCGTATAATTTAAAAGTTCATTCTTTTCCATCTTTGGGCCCATGTTGGAAAAGAATAGACTTTGTGAGGTAGATCATTCATCCTGTTCTTCATCTATTATTGGACCTTCACTTTGTACACAGGCCGATCAAGTCGTGTTTCTATCCTCAAAACATTTAATTGTAACATTATCCCCTTTAACATCATTGGTATTACTGGCCGGATAAACTTTAACGGCTCTTACAACCGGAACCGACTTTTCGGAACTACTGGCCGGAAAAATTTCAACAGCACTTACAACCGGGACCACTTCATCAGAACCACTGGCCGGATAAGCTTCAACGGCACTTACGTGTTCAACCATTTTTCTTCCTTTGTTACATTCCTCCTCTTCAAATTCATCAACTTTATCGCCAAGAAAAAACTCTTTCAACATACTTTTCGGTAAAACCGTCACGACATTATTTAACTTTGATCTTCCTTCTACTTTTAGATAGTTGTTCGTAAATCGACCTTCCTCTGTTAGATCATTATAAGTTTTACTCGTCCTTATCTGTTCTTGTTCTTCCTCTCAACCCAATGGCAACTTTAAATTTGTGAACAAAATCTCTTCCTAATAAGATAATTCCCAATATATCCTAATAGAAGCATCCTTAGTTTTTTTTTTCTTCACCTTATTCTTACACCCTTTTTTAGTCCGAACCTGTGGTCTTAAATTTTCTTGATGTTGTCTTAAGGCATCACAATCATCTTCAAAGCAAACAGTATAACTCTACTGCTGATTTTCTTTTCAATATCAAAACGTTGATGTTCTTTTATCACATTGTAGTTGTTGTTGATGTTTTTAATTGCTTCCTTATTTTGCAGTAGATGATCATTTTCATCGATGTTGTTGAATTTTCTTGTATGATGTCATTATCCAATAAGGTTTGAATTTTCTTATCTAGAATTTCTTTCCCTTTTGAAATTGGAGGTACATCTTCACTAATCCCAGACCAATCTTCGATGCTTGACTGTTGTTGTACAAGTCAGTTGTTAATTCGGGGTCCGGAACACATTCTGATATTCGTCAATTAATTTTTTTTTCAAAGTCCCGACCATTTATTTTCCTTTGGGGTAGTTTATTGTTGATAATACTTCCTTTACGGGTACCAAATGCGTAGGGGTGCCACCCCCCATTATCCTGTTTTCAATCATCAGTATATTCAATTAATTGTAACTCGTTAATTGTTTTTCCTTTATTAAGTTTCACTGACCTACTCAATGTGTTCACGACCTGTAATTGTATCTCCTTGCGATACCGATTAAGCGACCTTGCCGTCACTATACTCAGCCGTTGGTCATCTGATGTCTCAAATAATCACAAGTTCCTCATCACCTTATACATTAATTTTTCTGTAATTCCCAAACAAATGGCTCAATTTCTGGCTGGGATTTCCAATTTCTTCTTAAGTTTAATCTTTAACACCGATTTATAAATTTTATTCGACGCTTCATCCGGTGCTTTGCTTAGATTTTCTGTTATTTGAGAAGATTCATTCTTTCTCGACGTAGGCGCCGTGTCGTGAAAAAATAAACCCTCATTGGCTGACCGGTCATTCCTCTCCTCGTTCGAGATCTCTTTTAACTTTACCCGGGTCGATGCAGCGTTTGTTACCCCCTCATCTGCGACTAACCTGTCACAGACAGTGCAAACGGATGACTTCAAGCCCCTGTCGGACGACTCAAAGCTCCAAACGGGCGTCTTCAGGTCCCTCACCGGCAACCCAAAGCCCCAACCGGATGACTCATGGACCTTATCACGTGGTCCAGAGCTCCACACGGATGACTCAAGGACCCTATCCGGCATCCCCAAGCTCCAAACGGACTTCCCAAGGACCCTATCCGGCATCCCCAGGTTCCAAATCAGGCGACATAACGTCCCTAGTACATTTTCCTTTTTCCGCCGCGGCAACGTTTACGGGCTTACTTGCCCAACAATTATTTTCCTTTTTATCTGGATACGTATCCCCCATTACATTTTGGTAACAGACCCCATCCTTTTTTATTTTACCTGTTTTATCACCCTCAACCCGAGGATTAGCGACCTCAGCCCCATATCTTTCTTCTTGCGCTTCGTCTTTTACTATCCTTGCGCTACCTAATTTCTTACGTTCGCTGTCGAGGGCATTTACCAGGCCAAGCCACCCCCTTCTGTTTCTAACCTAAGGGTATCTGGTGCTGACCTATTTTCACCATTCCCTTCGACCAGCAGATATTTACTTTAAATTTTTCCTAGAAATCCAGTCCCAACAACATTTTTCCTCCAAGCTGACTTCAGCCGTGAACTGGTGCAATAAACTCGTATTACACTTAGGCCCTAATTGAATTTTCAACATTGCTAACCCCTATTCTTAATTGAAGCCTCCTGGACAGTTTTTTTTTTTTTTTCATAGCCATTATCGAATATTCTTTTTTGTTGTTTCGAATTTCATTTTGAATATTTTACTACGAGACATCAGTACCAATTGATTATTTTAACGCTTTTTTTTCTGTCAACGTGATTGACCCCATGATCCTATTTTCTTGACCTACACCCTCGGTGGGATCATTTTCTCGGTATCGAATACCTCCCGAATATATATTCATCAAATTTTTCCAAGATGTTGAGCAGGTTTTTAGGGATACACCTTAACGCATTTACAAGCTGAGTGTTATTCCATGATTATTCCTGCTGAGACCGTACATTAGTTGTTATTTTCGTTTCCCAGGACCATACTGGTTTATTGATACTACGCGAATTTCCTTAACAACCGATTCGTCTTTCGGCGACCAATACCCATAATAAAGCGAGCAAATTGTTATGCGCTTCTATCTTACCTGTGATTTTTACCCTGTGATTGCGCTTTATTATCGTTATTAATTAATTAATTTTTGCTTTTTATGATGGACCTAACTGCAATTATAATTTGTCAAACTATCACCGATTAAAATTTTGAGACCTAGGCACAATTAGCTTTGGTTTTTAATTGGTTAACACGGGTCCCTATTGTTATCGAAAATTTTCCTACACGAAGGATGATGTCATCTGCATACCTTCCTCGACTCGCATCAACGCGAGCATTTATTACGAACACATGCGTTATCTCACTGCCCCCGATAATTCCGAGATTATTTAACGTAAAATGACCAAATTTTGTGGAGCCATAATATTTAAGAAAATTCCACATTATATTAAATTTTCCTTTAGTCTTTTTGTTGAAAACACAAAAATTTACTTTTACAATTTTGTAGTCTTTCAGCCTGAATTATTTTTAAATAATTTAAGAAACTTCTCTTCCCTTTTTTTCAATTTAAAGAAAATTAAAGTGTCTCTTAACTCCTTAGTGCGGATCTGTACTATTAATTAAGTGTTCTTATCGGGAGTCACTCAACTCGAGCTTTGATCTTGTTCCCATTTACTATAAACTTTTAGAGTAAAATAATTCTTAATTGAAAGTATATCAGAAAAATTTTGAAAAATATTTCACAATAATAGAGAGGTTAACCAAAAATTCAACACACAAAAATTTCAATCCAATTTTTAGTTCACAAACAAAATTAAATAAAACCGTTTGATTAAGTCGCATTATTAAATAAAATCTTTCTTACTTTTTAAAAAATTTAGATTTTTCAAACAACTGAAATTTGACTTGACAGCCAAAACTTTACTAATTAATTTATTTATAAAAAAAAGAATTAGAATTTCATTAGATGAATTATCAAATTAGGATTATTGTCTTCGATAATTTACTGCTGACCTTGCCCTTGACTTGTTTAATTATTACAGATCCACATCTAAGCACTGCGTTTAATCGGGATTCGGTTTTTCGAACATTATTAACATTAATTTTTCCAAGGTTATTAATTAATTTTCCAAATAGAATTTTGAATAAATCCCTATTCACCCGGTATTGTATTAAAACGGAATTTTCCCAGAAAATTTTATTAACTTCCGTTATTTACACGTATTTTTCAGGGATCTTTTCCATGAATTCCCCTTTCTTTCTGCCAAAATTACCGATTTAAGAACAAAATTTAAAATCATTTACTTTCGTCATCGACTTTTCCGCGCGTTCTCATTTTCTTGAATAAGGTAATTTTTGGAAATTCACATATCCGAGTCATTTGATAGAGTTTGACTGCGGACAAAAGCTCCGAAAATTTTTAAATTTATGATAACCGTTTTTGCGACATTTGACTTATTTTAACGCCCAAAAATTTTCAGTTTTTCCACGATTAATTCCCACGTAAAGGTACTTAACCCAAATTATGACACTAGGCTCCCGAAATTTAATTTTGCATTTTCTTTGTTTTGTGTGGACACAAAGATTCTCACGCCTTGCGTAGCGATAACGCATCGGTGGCGGCGTCGTGACCTTGCTGGCTAAAAGAATTCGTCAACGTATCGTATTTCCGTCTGCACGTGCATATCGTTTTTGATCTCACAGATTTTTGTTTATACATCCTAATTGAGGCACCGATTTCTCGCACCAAATAATCAACGCGTTCTCACGGAAATTCATTACCGTTTTAAAGCAAAATTTTGACCCTTTCACAATGTCCATTTTCAGCTCATTTTTGACTATTGTCTTTTACGCAATTTAGTGGTCTCCTACCATAAATTATTACTGAAAAAAAAATTTTAATTTTGACTCATTCAAAAATTTCTTTTTCTGCTCATTTAGGACCTTTTTGACTTTCCCAAAATTTACTGGAATCCTACTGACTGCGCCAATTCAATTGTGTGGCAGGGTTTTCATTTCGACAATGGCAATTTAGGCACGAGCACGGTCTGCCACTACAATGAATAAAATTTATTTGTTCGTAGGAACAACCCTTTGAGATGTTGGAATTGAGGGACAGCAAAAATTGGGAATGTGAGCAGTTATTAAAACTCGAATTAGACATTATTATAAAATTTAATAAAAATAAAAAGAAAAGTAATAAAAGTTATACAATTACAAAATGAGCTAATTTATCAAAATTTAGAGTAAAATTTAACATACCAAAAATGAAAGGGAAAAATAAGTGGATACCAACAGTATGACTAATTATCAAATTACAAATTATTACATTACAAGAATTATATAGTGCGAGGTAAACTAAATTACACTGGAAATCATCCCCCATCGTGTTAACTGATGGTGGGTACTTTACGGTACTTTAATATAACGGAAATTTGTGATAGATGACTTTTCAATAATTCAAGCTCATTAATCCCCCGAGTCGGGCTTACAATGTTTACATTTCCGACTCTCTGGATTTATCATTGAAATTTAAATGTGCAGATAACAGACGGAGTTCATAAACAAAATATTATACTTATACTGAGAGTTGCCTTATTCTAGAAGGAGGGTAGGAAAACCAAAACTAATTTCAAAAAACGGTATAAAAATGAGTTACTTAAAACAACAAAAATTACAAAAGCAATAGGTCCATCCCCGAACAGTTCACATTTTAACTTGCGTTTCTATCGTACCAAACCATAACCTTTTGGTAATCATAAATTACCAAACGAAACTTTAGAAAAGCTGCCATGGTTGTTTAAAACACCGAGAAGAATTAAATCAAAAAGGACTTACTTTGCAACATCTTGTGGAACGGTTCTTTACACAAACACTTTTACTTTTAACTTCACAACTCAAAAAGGGGAACTTTAATTACTGCTTCGCTGGTAACTTGTCATATACAGAACTTTTTCGCCTCAAGCGTCTGGGGCTTTATAGGGACCCTCCTTTGTGTAATTAGAGGTCGGGCAGCGGTCATAAAGTATTCCAGACGAATTTTGAGCCACAACTCCACAAGATTTGTTTATATTTTGTGCTAAAAGCTTTTCATGGCTAATTGGTATCAAATCTCATGGGAAACTGTCCAGTGACCTTACATTGACTTTGCTTTGTCTAAACGTTTAAAAATTGAATCGCGAAATGAATTTCCTTAGATTTGATTTTCCTTTACATTATTTTTAGAAGACCAAAAGGGCATTAGTGACCCTTCACAGTTCGCCCCGAATTTTAGAGAGGGACAATGTATCATATTATTCCAGAGAGACACCGAACAGTTCCGGAATTATGATATCGCCTACAAATCACAATATAGCGCGTAATTCTGCCAAACCTGAGTCACACCCATTGACCAGTCGAGAAGAATGATGTAATCGTTCCGCCTAAATAGTGTTCGCGTAAACATCCATGTAATTACTAGAAAAGCGACTTATAGTTATATAAGCAGTGCAAGGACAATGACCGAGTTAGTTGAAGCCAAATTGCGAACGAGTCGATTTAAGTGTTTCATTGAAGCGATATTCTCGGAAGCGACGTTATTAAATCCTAGGCTTTATTACTGTTTGTACATATATTGAGTTATTTATTTATTAAATTATGTTGTGTGTATTTGTGAAAAGTAGTTAGAAATAAATTACTATATAGGGTGTGTTAAAAATAATAATCACAAAAACTCCGATATAAGAAAATCGTTGCAATATAAGGTTTCTTCCAACAACAGTTAAAAACGGTTCAGAATTCACCTGTGCTGTAAAGTTCTAGTGGTTCAAGATTTCTATAGCACATGCTCAGTTCAGTTCTGAACCGCTCCATTCGGCTTCTAAAGCGTTGTTGGAACAAATCTATTATGTCATAACGATATGCAATTAAAACATAAAAGAATAGACGTAATAAGAAGAGGTTTATTATTTTATTATCAAAAGAGTAGAGAAGAATTTTGTTGCAGTTTTGACCTCGTCCTTATTGCTAGCGCCATGTCCAGACTTCATTTCATGATGTCGATCTTGAGCTCTATTCTGATTGTTGGTGATGCCATTGGCTTATCATCTCTATACTTCGTTTGTTCCTCTACCTCCGATAATAATTCATCAGAAAACAGTTATATAGTTTAGTTGAGCGCCTGACTCCGCCGAAATTTGTTGTACCCCTCAAGTACCATCTTCAAAATATTGAAGGAAAAATGAATTAGATAATGATGTTAGAAGAGGAAAGACAATGATTAAAGTTCAGCTATTAAGGTAGAATATGGGAGTATAAAGATGACGATAACTAGAAGCAAAAAAAAAGAAAGCGAGTACCTAAAATATAAGTATAAACACAAAAGAAAAAGACTAATACAACAAGAATTGAACAAATCTAAAAAAGAAACATCATACGAGACTAGAAAAAATTTGGTAAACGGACATAAGAAACTTTGATACCCTAGGGCCTTAAGAATTAAGATAGCAAGAAAAACAGTACATAATGCTTATTTTTCCTCTAGACAAAACTTTTGATACGCATTTTTTAAATTCTTTAAAACATCACAAACTAATGCTGCTGCTTTATCAAGTTTACCTTTTCACTATAGCTAACAATTAAGAAATATTAACATTTTCTATATAAATAATTATATTGACCTCCTTTTATGTTTGTAAACAAGTGTTTGTGCAAGTATTGTATTGTTACGTATCAAGAACTTAAGAAGACATTCCTTACAAGTACATTTCTGTGTGCTTTAAAATGATAACTTTACATAATCTTTATGTTTACTTGTATTTAAAATTTAATAATAGCTAATAAGACTAAATAAGAAAAATAATAATATTGTACCAAGAGAAAGGAAATATATAATTATTAGGTATTAGGCTAGATAAGAACAAGTGTTTTAGTTATTAATTGTTGAAGTATGTAATGGGATGTTTTAGGTAATAATAAATATTGAGAAAAAAATATTGTGATTTGAAATAAAACAGATTTCAGTTCAAAAATATATTGTATCTACTAAATAAATACAAAAATTGTGTTATAAAAGCAAAACAAAAAGGCATTCGCTAAATTAATAAAGGAAAATGTAGGATGGGGTAGGATCCAAAATGTCACCTACACCGACGTAATGAATGTTAATTTCAACCAGTGGAATACAAGAAATAAGTACGTATCCGTACACGCTTCTAATAAAAAATAAACGAAAAAATTGAGTATTACTTCCATAAAAAACATGAAAAATTAGAAGTTTTATCAATGTAAAAACAAACTATTTTTTATTAAAAGCGAATAAATGAGTTGTTGTCAACTGTTAGGAGTCCCAATTAATGTCCGGTCCGTCTCGTCCATGTCAGAACTGTAGAAACAAAATACAAAAATACATTTTCTCTTTATTATCTTTGGTAAAAAAATATCACAGTCAAATTGTACACTTACTGTACTTTATGGCTTTTCTTCCACCCGTTGACGTTTCCTATTATATTCTTGTTTTTCTTCCGCTTTTAAAACCTTAATTCGGATTCCACATACTTCAGCTCCATGTAAAGTCTACAAAGAGATTTATTAAAACAAACACTATCTACTTAAGCACAAACCTTAATTGCGTTTTCTGCAGAATCTGTACTTGCATATTTGGCAAAACCACAGTTTCTGTTATTTAACATATAGACGTCAATTAGATTTCCAAAACGTGAGAATACGTCCTTTAGAACAGAAGGCGGAGGAGGGTGAGGAGTACACACAATGAAGCATCTGCAAAAACAAAATGAATTTTCTATAAATAAAAAAATTCTTAAGAAAAGCCGTAATGTGATGAGCCACATAATTTTGTTTATTGATTGGTTATCAGATAATCACCTAGAGACCGTTTCTTCGTTAATTGAAGCCAAGGGCTGAGGATCCGGCAATTTAACACTACATTGAGTACCGCTCTCTTTAGAGAACGGAACTAACCCTAACCTTGCTTGTAAAACATCTATAAAAATTCATTACGATATCAGCAAAGATAATCAAATTTCTTACCAGGTGAAAGTCCCGCTGCTTGTATTAAATTAGTAGCTTGTGCAATGGTTTCAGCAATTTGTATAATATCGGAATGTTTCGTCCGTTCTGAAGATGAAGGTCTACCTTCTAAATTTTGAATTCCTTCAGAATCGGGTTTAACAATAATCCGATGCCCTGGAGGATATTCAAATCCGTGGAGTTTCTCTTTGGCATACGCAGCCCATTGTGAACTATTATAAACAATAGAAGCAACTCCTCGGTTTGGTTTAGGATGACCTTCTAGTCGTAGATGACAGTAATCTAAACCCGGTACAACATCAAATAATTTCCATAATTGATCTTGGTTAATTTGAGGGCTCACTATTGCTATCAATTTTGTATAGCCGATTGAATTGTTAGTATTAGGAAGTGGTAAGGAAGGTGCGTTAACTTTACTAAGAGAACTCCACGAATTTGAGAATTTATCGTCGTTTTTCATGTTTGGTTTTCTTGGTTCAGCAAAAACTGCTTTGTATTTTTTATCACAGCTTTCAAAAGCAGCAGCTGCATGAGAAAATCTACGAAAAGAAAAAAAAAGATTAAATTTTCTGAATAGAAAGAGAAGTTCTTACTTGAAATATTTTACATAAGCGAAACCTTTACTTTCATGAGTTTCTTTATCACGCATTATGGTAGCATAATCTATATCACCAAATATTTTGAAATTGTCATACAATTCCGAATCCGTCATAGTTTTAGGAACTACAACGAATAATCTTAGAGTTTTTTCTTCCTCGTTTGACTCTCTTTTTGACCCTTGGTCACGACTGAAAAAAGCGTAAAATTGTTATATCATAAATAAAATGTTCCAGATTTTACCTTGCAGCTATCATTACCCTGATGCTCCTATTCAAATTCCCAATACATTTCCCATTCATTGCTTCTAAAGCCTTTGCAGCTTCAGTAGTTCTTGAATATTTAATGTATGTAACCCCTTCAACAACAAAAAACCCGTTTTAATTAGTTCTAAGAAAAACTTTTAGAAATAATGTAATCGCCAAAATTTTGAATTCGAAAACTATTTATTTAGAAATTGTAGCATTAAAAGAAAATTGCTTTTCATTTTCTTTCCAAAAACTGTTATTTGCATATGTTTGTGCAAAAAGAGAACGTATTATTTAGCGCAAAACAATTTGATACTTAATAGTTAAACCAACAAATTACAGTTATTTCTTTATTACATAAAACTAGTAATAAATTACAAACCTTTACTTTCTCCAGTTTGTCGATCTTTGACCATCCAAATTTCTTCAATGGTTCCAAATTCTCTAAAGGCTTTTCGAAAGTCATCTTCACAAAGAAGTTTACTACCTATTATAAATAATCTTGAATTTGGGGGATCATCAAGATTAGAACTTAGAGAAGATCGTCTGTCAGATTTGTCTGTCATTTTTACTTAAATAATACGATTTGTTGTTGATATTAATATTAGTAATTTTAATATTTGAAAAAAAATTATAATAACTAAACAGAGTCCATACCATATCAACAATAATAATGATAACACACTGTCAATTGTCAGACTCTGACTCTACCACTCTGCGCTGCGTTCTAGGAGTTCTTGGGGATATTGCGCATTGCGCTCTGTAGAATTGTGGGCAAATTTTTATAAACCCATATCCCATGATGGAAAGAAGTAGTATGCAACTAATAATACGCTTCTCTTAAATTTCTAAAATATAGGGAAGCAAACCTGAATTTTGACTTGAATTGTAAATATAATAATGCCTTCCAGGATAGAGGTTGATTTCACTTCAATAAAGTATTTAAGTATTTATAAGTCCAAAGTGCAAGGCACGGATGGTATGGGGTAGATCTTGAAGATAAAGAGCATCACAAGTAGTTTAAATACATACTTTACTGCAATGCGGTAAACCTCTGTCTCAAAAGGTATTGTTGTTAAATTAGAATTTTAGTCAAAATTCACTATAAGGTTTGTTTCCCTATATTTTTTAAGTTTTGTGCTCCACCCTTCACCTTAATCTACGAGGACTCGAAGAGATTAAATTATCTACATTTTTTTAAAACTTGGATCTTGTTTTAAGGACATATAAGAAAAATACGCTTTTTCAAGCTTTATTTTATTACTTTTGCTGATAACTTTAATTTTTTAACTAATTTTAACTAATTAATTAACTAATAATTTTTATTAGATGTTCCTTCTTCAGCCTGCCTCATAATCATAAGTATTATGCTTTATTAATCTTTCATTATCTTTATATAGAAACGTTAGTAAAAATTTACGAGTAATAAATTGTTACAGTAAATCAAATTGTAATTAAACTGCTAATTTACATTATTTTTATTGAAATTATTGATAAGAGTTGGTTCTAGAAAACAAAAACTCTAAAAACATAGAATTAATAGAATAAATTAATTTACGATAAATGTCATTAAGTGTCACCGTTTCTATATAAAAAAAATCTGCATTTTAAGGAAAATTCATTAAAGGTTCACTGCAAAACCGTTTATTTTTTTGATAGAGTCTTTTTTGAAAAATGAAGAATATTTCTACTCGGACAAATTTTTGTTAAAACAAACGTAGTAACAAATGTCCTGCAGAAATAAATAAGACAAAATTATTATTTTTCATAGCCATCTCTTATAAGAAAATATAATTAACATACGGTAATATTAAATTTACAAACTGCTGCGCCGGGCCGGTTATAAAATAGTTATTTACATTAGAGTGGTGTAGGTAAAATTTACAGGGCGCAGATTAAATTTTAGCGAGTCCAAGAAAAGTCTAAGCACTGTAAATTACCTATCGCACGAAAATTGTAAGAGATTTTTCTCCGAAGAAATGATCAAATTCAATATTTTTAATTATTATTGACCATAAGGGCAATGATGGCGATTGACAAGGAAAAACTTACTTTTATGTTGGCAATACTCCATATTGACAGCACAAAATCTGCAAAACCGTTTCGAAGGTTTGGTCCAGCGCTATTCCGAAACCCATTAACAAACTTCAATTTTTTTTGTTTAAATAGGAGAAGTCTAAACTTTTTGTTTTTTGCGGGGCCTGTCTTTGACCTCCTATATAACTTAAACAACAAATTTTCAAGAAACGATTTATTAAATATCTTAATGTATAGGAAATGATCTACCCAAAAAAAAGATGATTTCGATAAATAAATTTTTGTAGAAGTTACAAGACTTTAAAATTTGTTAAAATTTGAAAGTGTTCCATTTCAATTGTTGAGCACTGTATTATTGGTTGGTCTACAAATTCAGTTTCTAGTTTTTTTTATAACAAAACGGATTTTTTACAGCAAGACTATAGTAATGTAGTGCAAAAAATAAAACATTTTTGTGTTTTGTAAGGTCTGTTCACTAAAATTCGAATCGATTAGTACTTCCCGTCATTCTCGATTGGCGATTATTCGAGATCCGCGAGAGGGCGCTTGAACTCACAAAATGGTAGGGTCACTTGATATAATTAAGGGTAGCGCCAACTCTCTATCTCTCTCTTGGACCTCTCTTTTAATTTGAACCCAAGCTATACTAAACTAATTACCAAGGTAGGCAACATAATAATCCAAAATCCCTAGAAATGCATTCAAAACTATTTCTATCTTTGTTTCACTCATGCGTGTATATAGCTATCTCTTTTAATTTGAACCCGTCTAGTGATTTCCATTGGCGCTACCCGTATATCAAGTGATCCTACAAAATGGCGGTTGTAGCAGTGAACAACAAATGCTGTTTACATTGACTTACATGTGTTGCGTGTAGGTCTCGCCTGTTTTGTGCATAATTTAGTGTCGTAGTCTTAGTGATAATTATTCCAAAAATTGATATTAGTGCAGTTAGTGAACTACCAGAGCTACCCACAGATACAGATACATAAAAAAATCCCACCAAGCCTAGAAGATTTTGTTCGGTCCCACGGTGTTCTTCAAATTGCACTAATACATTTCCCTGCACACATTTTCCGTCAGTGATTCAAAACTTTGTAAGCAATGACAACACCAGTTAAAATTTGGAAAAAATATAACCAAATAATTTTTTTTTTTTTAATTTTGAAAAAAATGCATACTTGTAATTTGCTTATTTTAGGATTGATAAAAAAAAATTAAATTATTTTGTATTGCCCAGAACAACAAAATCAAGATGTATTTGAACAAAATGTAGATATTAGAAATCAAGAGGTAACAAAGGTAAAATCATCAACTTGTAGGTATCCCAAGGTTAGTATCGATATAAGCCTAACAAAAATATTCTTTCACAGAAGATAAGGCCATCCAAACAAACTTTGATAATTTTTTTCTTCCTGAACTGCTAAAAAACTGAACAGTTTTACAGACAATTTTGTTCCCAAGAAAAAAAATAAACATATAAAAATTGAATTTTGCAGGTATTAATCGTGATACCCTGAATAAGTCACCCTTAATGTTGTACACACAAGCAATAAACTTTACAAAAATAGTTTAATTGAAACACTTTTTCTTTAAATTAAACGCAAAAAACCGTAAAAACGCACTACAAAACACAAGTTTTTACGATGTTGTTCACTGATACAGTGTTTCAAATTGGAACCAACAGATGTCGCCCACTTCGCAAAAATCGCCAATCACCTCACCTGACCTGTGAAAAACATAACCTATAATTTCAAACGTAAGCATAACATGTTTTTAAGCACAAATTTAATCTATAAGTGATATTTTTTAAAATGATACGCAAATACTATGCAAGACGCAGAAAATAACGGTAAGTTTGTGTATTGTAGACCATTTTATTCTTACATTAAATCCCAAACTTCTAGACTCCACTGTAGTAGATATAATTTGCGAATTTTTTGAAATTGCAATTCACAATATATTATACGTGAGGAAATTATATCCAGATTCAATTTTTGAACGCAAACGTAAATATGGTGTTGTTGTTTATCACTGTATTTATCCAGGCTTGAATCAATACATTTTGGACTGTATGAAAGCAATCAATTTTCATTTAAAGAACAACCAGTTGAAGAATGTTCTTTTATGTTTTACTGTTGCCGACGAAGTAATAGAGAAATACAGTTTTCAAGTCTTACAACTTAATAATTCTTTAGAAAGGTAGCAAATTAGTTGATTTACAAATTTATGGTGTATTTTACTTGTAGTTTCTAGTGACCCTTTTCTGATTAAATTGGAACAGTATTTAAGCACTTTTCTGTTAAAACTGCACTCATCTGTTGATGATTTTGGTAAATTACCCCCTGATGCTTCATTTAGATTACAACTGCAGGTCACAGAGTATGCACATCTTGAATATAGTCAAGATCCAGCAAATGAGGTGGGACTTCAACTAAACATTTAAGATTTGTTACTAAATAATAACATTACAGAATTTTGCTTGGATTTTAACACCCGAGTCTGAAAATAATTTGTTTCCTGCAATTGTGCCTCTACACAGCATTAAAACCGATTTCCTAAATCTTCAAATGCTTATTGAGAAGAAGTCTTAATTAGATTAAAGAAGTCAATTAAAAATGTGTGATAACACAGGAAGAAAACGGAAACGTTCTTTTGAATCAAGCAGAACTGTTAAAGGTGTTTTTAAAAAAGGTGATCTTGATGATTCTTTGTCAACCTCTGATTGGGGTTTGATAATTGACGAAAACTATGTAAGTTTATCATTATTACTTTACTTTGTTTTAATTTTTTCAATTATAGAAATCGAGAAAAAGAGATCATTGTGTCAGATTGTGTGATATTCCATTAGTTTTAACATGTGACTGGGATTCTTGTTGTCAGGATTTTTCGGAATTTAATGCTTTTATTGGTCACTTGAAACAACATTTACAGAATTATCGATTAGTTGAGGATGAAGGTAATTAATTTATTAGTATAAAATTGGGTTGCAAACTTTTAGATATCGAAATAAAGGACCTTGTCAAAGGCGTATCTAGGATTGTTTTTAGGGGGGTGGAACGAGGGGGATTGAGTTTGTATTTTTACTATCTCACTATTGTCTTTAGAACTCTCTTCTTTTGGGTAGGCTTTTGGACTTTTTTTACATCCGACTTTTTAATGCAATACAATTTGGGAGCCGAAGGCGATCATTATTGCAAAGACAAATGTTTTTACAATATTTATTATAAACAAATAAAAACTGTTATCTTTGGCTTTTAATTTTTATCAAAAATCTTAAAATATACATTTTGAGTGGCGGAAACGAGAATTATTGTAAATTGCCTCTTCTATACTCAGACTTTTCTGAATATGTTGCTCAAAGGACCATCAATTTTTTAATACAATTTTTATATTTAAAAAAATAGAATGTATTTCAAAATTTTATATTCTATGTTAGTTGGTAATTCCGATAATTTTGTTATAAAAAACTACATGATTTTTATGTTGTTTATACTTTTATACACATTTGTTTTTGTTAGTTTGTTGTCACTATTTCAGGGCTTGTAAGAGCTAATAAGCTCTCAAGTCAAGTCAAAAAACATTTATTTTTTCGAATATGTGTACAATTTTTTTTTTATCTAATTTACAAAGTTATTAATTTAATATACACTGCTGACGTTGGCAGCAAACTAACAAAAATAAAACTCTAAACAACTTAAAAAATTATGGAACTCCTTTAAAAACTTGTAAATTTATGGGAGCGACGAACAGGAGTATTTCAAATTGTACTATCTATACTCAGACATTTTTATATCTCTGGCTTGAAGGACTATACAATTTTTGAAGAGCAACTAATATAAAAAAATGTTTCTGCACTATTTAAAAATAAAGTTAAACGCTTGCGAGAAATTGTTCGTTTTATACTAACAATAAGACGTTTTTCTACATCTTGTTTAAAGGCGCATAAAATGTTTAATACAATGTGCAGTTTTTCGAGAAATAGAGTACAAATTGTCGCCTTCAGCTCCGAAATTCTAAAGGGTGGCTATAAATGAATATCCCATCTAGGGTGCTTTGGATTTTTGAAACAGTATGCCATCTCTGCGGTAGTTAAGCGGTTTACAAACACTGATGGGGGTATTTATTTATAGCTATCCAGTATTAAAAATTTTGAAATATTGATTTTTCGGAGTGGAAAGCAAAAATTATTGTAGTTTGCTCCATCTGCATTCAGACTTTTCTTATTCTAGAATTTTTCTTGGTGTTTTTTTTACAACTTACTAGGTTTTTTTTTTGTCATTAGGTCATCTTTTCTACAATTTTTTTTAGAACTTCGATTCTTTTTTTCTTATTTGTTGTACTTCTTGTTTTTTTTCTCTCTCATTAAATATTCTATTTACGTAGGTCTTATAACTCAAGTCTGCAAAGACTTTTGCTTGTTTACTTAGATAAAATTTTATTTTGGTGACTTAAAAGAACGTCTAGACAGTTACAAGACAAATTACAATTTGGTATTTCAATTTTTCAAGACTCGTTTCTCTTTAGTTAAAAAGCTAGAGAAAAGGACAAATTAAGCTCTTCAAGTACATCTTAAGAACTAAAGGACAGTTTATAAAATTAATGGGCTGATTTCAAGTTGAGATACTACCGGTAGTATGGCCAATTTTAATACTTTTCCATGACAACAGCTAATAACAGTCTCGAATTTGTTTAATTTTCCATAGAAACGAAGATACTACCGGTATTATCTCAACTTGATATTAGCCCATAAAGGACTATTTTTTGAAATAAACGACGGTTAGCAACCCTAGTACGAAACCCTAGCATAGTTAATAATAAAGTGGTAAACATAATCTTTATTATAGGCAACTGAGATGGCCGATGAGGGCGCTACTGTCACATCAACTATTTTACGCTGTTCTCTTTTATGCTTTTATATTTACCTACCGTTTTTAGCTACCTGTAATGCTTGCGCATGCTCTTTGACTGTGTTATTTTTTTAAGCTCTGTCAAATGTCAAAATGTGCAAATTTTAAATTAGATCGTTATATCCAAATATCGTCTGTAAATTTAAAGATATTTTCTTGATTGTCATAAGGTTTTGACACTATAAGGTTTAAAACAAAAAATTAAACAGTGAGCCATGATAACACAAAGTGATTATCAATCGTAGTAAACTTTGCAGTAAATATAATAGCTATTTATATATCTAGGACAAAAAGAACGTCATAAAGGTCTATATTTGGATGAATTTTGTTGTTTTGACTCTCAAACTAGTTTATGAGAGATTTAATAAAGGTGGTTGTAAAGATTAGTGAGCCCTATTGTTAATGAAACTACCAGCTCGTCCGTTAACACACAGAACTTTATTAAAATTCAGGGGCTGGGGTTTCTTTATGGGTGAGGAACCAAAAAGTTAATTTCTTTATTGTGTCACAAAATTCATCCAAATATAGACAATCTATAACAGCTGCAGATGTTAGTATTTCGAGTGAGGTTGTGAACGAAGATTTTAAGATATCTAAGGCTGGTATGACATTCATAACACAAAGTGATTATTATCAATCATAGTAAGCTATACAAATGAAAATGACGAAACAAAAATCCATTATAACACGAATTGACGTAACAATCGCAGTAAACCATGATTATTAGGTATGTTCATAAGGAAAGTCTGTCTACACCTAAAATTCTAAAAAAAAGTGTATTATATGTTGTTTACCGACTTTATTATGAGAACCAATATTATGGAGGATGAATGTACTCATCTTAGGTAATAATAATCAGTACAGTGAGTTGTATACTATATTGACTATAGTAATTGATTTTCCCAAATTTTGATAAAATTAATATTACAGCAAACTTTTTATTGTTGTAGAATCGTTTCGTTGCTATTGGCTAGACTGTACCTTCGTTGCTAATTCCATGTTCGATCTAAACCAACATCTCTGTTTTCACGGATACCACACAAAACTAAAATGGTGTGGTAAAGCTGTCGAATACCGTGCCAATTTACCAGAATGTACCCAAACCGAACATTTTGAAATTCCTCTAATATCAGGCGGTTATCAATGCGAATGGGAATATTGCAATGAAAGATCTGAAACCATTTATGATTTTCTTGAACATGTCCGAGTTCACGTTTATCATAACCCTAAGAGTAATAAAGAAGGTATTATAATGTGTTGTTGGAAAGGATGTATCAACGATACAAAATTCCTTACACAATATAAATTGACTGAACATATGAGAATGCATACAAAAGAAAAAGTTATTGCTTGTCCAACTTGTGGTAATTTATTTTCAAATAAAACAAAGTTTTGTGATCATCGAAAAAGACAGTTACCTATTAATTGTATGTCTTGCTTATTTAGTTACAAGTGATTAAAGAAGTTGTTTCAGTACAAAGTTATTTATGTTCGCAATGCTCAAAATATTTTCCAAGTGAACGGTTGTTGAGGGATCATATGAGGCAACATATTAATCATTATAAATGTTCAATGTGTGAAATGACATGTCCAAAACCTTCAATACTTGCTAAACATATCAGATATCGGCATTTAAAGGAAAGACCGTATAAATGCAACCAATGTACATACACGTAAGTATAATTTGTCCTGAAATGCTTGAATTATATAGTTTTGCCTACCAAATGGTTTAAAAGGGTTGTTGTTGTAAATAAGGGTTGTTGTAAACAGAAGTGGGCGCTATTAGTGTACTGAAGCGATCAACTTGAAGCAATCTTTAAAGCGTTATGTTTTTTTTATTTGTAACCGCCTAAAAAGCTAATTGCCTCTATTGCACAATAAAATTCAAGCATTTAGAGACAATCTATAAAATAACGGAACGTGCTTTATAGTTCGGGAGCTCGTGACAGATTTCAACAAGTCATAGTAGCAAAGGTGATTTTTATTATAACAGTCAGTCATTATAACCGTAACTCTGTTATAGTAGGAATCAGCTTCTTTTTGCTTCGATTGACAGTAATAATCTGTCGTGGGCTCTCGGATTATTAATTTTAAAAGAATACACTATTTTTTAGGTGTGTATCAAAGCACAATTTAGATTTGCATTTAAAAAGACACGACCCTGATAGTGACTTCCAATGTTCTGAATGTAGTTACAAGTGTAGATCTTCTTTCGGATTAGAGAGACATTACCAAAAGATCCACGGAAAAGTATGTTTTTCATACCCAAACTTTTGAATCAACAGCTGTATACTTTTTCAGGACTGGAATAATATTTACGAATGTCATAACTGTAAGAAACGATTTATTCGTGGCGGACTTTTAACCAGACATTTAATGAAAGTACATAATTATCACTGGCCTTCAGGTCACTCAAGATTTCGTTACAAAGAAGACCAGGACGGTATACACCGCCTGCAAACTGTTCGTTATGAAACTCTTGATGTGACTGAAGAAATCATCAAAGGGAAAACTGTACAAGCTCCTTCAGAGAAAGAATCTCTAAATTTTGATGTTTTGAGAAGGGAGGCCGATAGTAGCAACTCGATTCATACATTTGATGTTGTTTTCTCAACCAAAGAAAGTGAAAATGAAGATCCAAAACAAGTTTTGATTCAGATTGATGATATTGATCTTAAGGGACAAGTGTTGAAGTCGCAGACTATTCAATCGAGTGAAATTATTTGTGACGATTTGGACTCTATAGCTGCTGGGAGTGATGAAAAAGTTGTTGTTGTAAGTACTAAAGCCAAAACTACAAAAAGGAAACGTAGGAAAAAGAAAACTTAATTACTTAAAATTTTGTTTACTTGTGAATAAAGATGTCTTTAATTTAAAGAAAATGTATATCTGATTTTAACACTAAAACTAAGACTATCACCACGAAAAAAATTTGCTATAATTATCTCTCGTTCAAAAACACCTTTTTGGGCTTCCGAGTTCTATTAGCTTTGTGGTCTCTTGAACCGGATGTGAAGAAATATTTAATAGCGAATTCAGAAGGGTGTTCAGAGACATTGTAAAAAGATTAAAACTTGAGTGTCTTCCTGAAAAACAAAAAAAGTAACTAGATGTTTCGTATAAAATTCTTTATTTTCTTTAAATATCACAATACCTGACAATAAATAGAGTATAATGTATTAAATCTGTCTTTATTTTAAAAATTGAGCTTAAAATAGTTAGTCTTAGTTTGTTGGAAGATACGTACAAAAGTTTGCAAAAGGCAGTTTCGAGTATTATAAAGTCATTTGGCAGTGCTCTTACATTCTACTATTGCTACCTTTCCAAGTAACATTGTTTCTTTGTTGCATTTGTAACGAGTTTCTTCTGTCATAAGGATCTTCTTCAAAAGCTTTATTTACATGACCATTCTCGAAGACATCCTTTACTGGAATACTACTAGCAACACTATTTCGATGATTCCTCGTCATAACATTATTATTCCCATACTCATTTTTGGCACCTAGAGTTTGCATATGGGATTTTCGTCTTTCTGCCATAACCGAATTCACTCTAACTTCTAGTGCTTTCATAGTTTCTTGTCTCATTGTCAGTCTTCGACTTAAGACTGGAGTTCCAGCGTTTGTTCCCTTGGCGTTGAGCTTAGCAAACCGCTTTTTGAAAGCGACATCTAGTGTACCAATTTGGCGCTTCTTCTGAGCTGCTCGTTCGAGATTGTGGATAGTTTTGCGACGACCGATTCGGTCAGGACCCGACCCGGAGTCGTTCTCGTAGTCTCCGTCATCGATGCCCTGAAGTTTTTGGAGTTGTTTGACGATTTCCACAGCTTGTTTGTCCAGCAATGCGTTGGGGGACAGTTCTTCTTTCTGGTGGTAAAAAAGCGCGTTTTATTGATGCGTTATGAAGGTTATGAAGGGACAATTTACCTTCTTAGTGCAACACATGTTGATTTCTGTGGAAGCCAAAATGTGGGCGATTGTTCCAAATCTATGGAACAACATGGCCACGAACTGAATTACCAAAATAAGGGCAAAGAAGAAGACGAAGACTAGACCAATTGGTTCCAGTTGAAGGTATTCCTTGGAGATATGAACCTGAGAACAGTTTCAGTGGTTTAGAAAATTGATAAAAACAGACTAAAACTTAAAAAAAATTACACTGTGCATCAAAAAAGATAATTCGACTCTGTCTTTTGAGAAGAGAGGCGAAGTCGAGTTTAATAATCATTAAACTCAATTAAACGATTTTTTTTTGAAGAACAGTGTATGTTCAAAATTGTTTAAACTACCACCTTATATCAAATATATTCTCGAATAATTAACATATACAGGGTGTTCTCTTGTTATAAATCACAGCTAATCAGAACAATTTTCTAACCATTAGCTGAACTAAAAAAAAGCACCCTATATAACACTAGGTGTAAGATACCGTGTTAACCTAGTACACTAATTATTACACATATATACATATCAAAGTAAGGAATAGGTATACAACCAAATAGCTAAATGACAGATGTTAACATCAGTTTTTGTCTTCTAGCTTTTTAGCTTAAGTTCACATTATCACATTAGAGAGAAAAGAAATAACAACATTCATTGTTATTCACATATTATTCACAGATTGAGAAAGTGAGTACACAAAGAAAAAGTTCTTGACTTGTTTGAAAAGTGCTTGTTTTTCCTGAACCGGATTTGTGTAGAACTGAATTCTACATTATCAGAAATTTTGGAATATAAACATGGATTTAGGACAGGATTAGTGTGTATTGTTAATGACCGATATAAGTATGTGTGTAACTATTTATAGTGCTCGTAAAATTAACCCTTCAAGTCATATTATAAGGGTGTAGAAGAAAGAAGAACCTCTACCTAACATTTATACATGTCATGGAGGTTATTATTCACAAACCATTTGCAAGAAGATTAAGACCGTAGAGTGTATTAATTACACATAGTGTGCACTAATCCATTGTTGTGTTTTTTGGGAAAAAATAACTGTTCCCATTAACTCCCCGACCAAGACACTGATTAGTATCCAAAATCCAGACAGAAGACACAAAAAAAACCTAAATACCTCAGATGTTTCCTCAATATATGTTATATTAGTGCGTACACCAAGTGGCCACTTAACGTGGATTTGATCCTTATTAAGTTGTAACAGGAAGACGACTAAGACAAAGAGAGCATTGAACATGAAGAATGCAAAAACCGATTTATTCCGGAGTTCAATCAACTCCTTCGCTATCCTGGCCTGTAAACGTTAAAAACAAAATCAGTTAAGCAGTTATGGGGGCTCACATGATTCCTTCTGGATATCTGCAAATTCAGAAAGAAACACATGAAGCCCCTATAATTACCTCTTGAGTGCTCTCATCATAGGTTATGTTGGTCTTAACACCGAAAGGCCATTTTACATGCAAATAGTCCTTTTTCAACGTCAGCAGGAACACTATCAGCACGAACAAAGCATTCATCATAAAGAAAGCAAATACTGATTGATCACGCAACTCCTTCAAGTCTGATGCTATACGGGCCTATAATTTTGTATGAAGACGGAGCACATTAATTTTTTTAATTTCTGTAATACATTTTTTTATAAAAGAACATTTTTTACCTTTTCCTCTTTGTTTTCATCAATTGGATACAAGTACTTATCAAGAAGGTCTTTCCAGAATTGGATTTCACTACTACTAAGAAACTCGACTTCTCCTTTTCGAACATCTGGATCTTCTATCCAGTAAGGATTTACTAAATCGTCTCGTTTATTTTGAGGAACTGTCGAAACAGTTTCTGAGTCTGTATCATTAGCTGAATCATCACCTCCTTCTTCTGTGACTGCTCCCAAATGATGATGATCGCCTCGGGATGAAGCAGACATGCTTCGTCTTCTTGACATGTGACCAGTTGGATCAATTGTTCTAAAAAAACCTATTTAGTAACACACAAACATAAGTAAAGAAATGTATATACTTTTCAATGTGGTCAAGTCGTTTATTGAGCATTTCTAACGAATCCGCAATGTTAATAAGTGAAGCTTTCTCATCTCCAGCTTTTTGATGAGTACACAACATACATTTAAAAAGTCCAGCTAAAGAAATTTCGATACTTCCTTCATCGTCATCACTAGTCCCTCCACTTTGGAGAAACCCAAGCAGTGATTTTTGTTTTGCTTTTCGTTTAGCTTCTTCCGCTTGTTTCTTTTCTTCTTCAAGTTCTTTTTTCGTTTTCTTTACTGCAACTTCTCGAGTACCCCAAGATACAACATTCAGATTGATAATAGAGTACAAAATTAATAGCAAATACATAGATGGAATCGACAGCAGATAGATGATTCCAGGAACAATACACCAAAATTCTTGTGGATGGAGACACGCAGCAATGAAAAATGATCCAGTCATTGCTATTAAAAATATGGCTGAAGGTGAACCAACACCGTCCTCTCGTAATTGAAGTGCGGTACCAACTATTACTGCCATCATTATTAATGCATAACCGGTAGACAATATTTGGGCAACGATTAATTGAATATTAGATTTGCAAGTGAAACAAACTAACATGAAAAACAAAATTGGAATGATGTTGTAATAGAAACTCGTCCAGTTATCGATTTGGAAAGCTGCTACGAAAGCACCTACCAACATAAGGAAAATCGTACCGGGGCCCAAAATGGTACCACCCATCAAAAGAATCTGAAACAAATATGTGAGCTATGTTAATTCTCAAGGAAAAAATCTTACTTGATAACCAATGTATGGCATAGAAATATTGTCGTTAATTTCGATCGTTCGTTTTGAGTCCATCAGCAAGTCCATAATGTTAGCAATAGTGGAGGGAACCCATCGTCGCCGCTGATTGTAAAACTCATTAAATCCTTCAGGTGCATGAGTGTAGGCATCTGAGGCAGCTGAGTATTCAACACGGTACCCTCTTTGAAGCAATAAAGTACATAACCAACGATCTTCTCCTTGATCGTACTGTACATAATGCCTAGCTTCAGAAGATCTAAAAGAGACTTGTTTATAAGAACTCAACAAAACGTGATTTATATTACGAAGTTGTGTATTTCTTCATGACATTATCGTCCATCAACGCTTTTCCTCTGAAGAGTGAAAAACATCCAGGACTACAAAGTACACAACCAATTACGTGTTCCGTAGCTTTTTGCAGCCAATGCCCAATTGCATATTCAAACATTTGGTACCACACCATTGGTCCTGAACCGACAGGATGAATACGTCCACACGCAGCTCCCAAATTTCTATTTTTCTTCATCAAATCAATTAAAAGTAAGACAGCGGACGGTTGAAAATCAATATCGCCGTCCAAAGTTAACAGATATGTATTTTCAGCAATCACAGCTTTTCTATCAACAGAAATCGGAAGTTCCATAAGTCTATGACCTAACAAGTAGTACATATACATGACTTGTGACCATCTCTTTCTGTGTCTTATCTTCATTTTGTCTTTTAAATGTGCAATCATTTTGGTTTTACCAGGAAGAGTCCACACAAGACGTCCACCATACGGTGTTGGTATTTTTTTGGGTGGTCTTATACGCATGTAGGTTTGATGGACATCAGAAGCTGCTTCATCAATTGTCGCAACTAGAAGCTTAACGAACCGGTTAACTTGAGTTTCGTCGTCGTTGTGATCCGAAATTTCAAAAGCATCATCAAAGAAAATATGTGCTGAAATAAATGTTTCAGTATTTGACAAGAAATAACGAACAACCTACTTTCAAACTCATAATAATCAGGGTCAACTACACGAAGATATTTTTGGGCAACTCGTCTTGCTGACTGATCCTCATCTAACCTTAATATAGATTTCAAAAACTCCATCATTTCCTCTTTGTTTTCGTGCCACATAGTAGCACAAGCATAGATTCGCGTGATATGATCAGAGTTTTTGACCGCTTTCGCGGATGAAGCATCCGTATGATTTGAGATTGTTTCGTAATATTCATCACCTTTTTCCTTTTGGATTTCATCGAGGTCTTCGGTTTTTACATCGGCTTCATCATCGCGTCGACGATTCATTCCCAAACTTTGGTCAATGAGTAAACCTTCGTACATTGGAGTCACAAAAAGTTTTTCGGTTCGTGCTAAACGCTCGCATTTTGGAGTCCAGATATGAAGAGTGATCCAAGTCTGAGATAGCAGCCACAGTAACCAGATCCAAGCGTGTTGGTGTGAAATAAAATCGTTTAAGAATACGACTGGAGGGCTTTCAAAGAAGAGATATGAGGGTATAGTGTCATGGAAGAAACACGGATCGCCATTCCGCAAACCACAAGCTGCTATTAACAGCGAAATTGATACCGGGATAGTTAGGTTTACGGGGAATGCGTAAGAAAAGCCTTGAATCATGATTTTGCAAGCAAATTTTCCAAAGATGTACGCGAAATACGAGGCGAATATGTTAATTAGGAGGACGTAAACTGCAGTCATGTCATTAACTGTCATTGTTACATCATCTCCAGTTGGGATTATTTCAGAAATATCTGGGAGTGATGTACCCCCAAGAAAAGGTTTGATTTCCAAAATTTGTATTTGGTGAGCTCCGAAACCTTCCGAAAATTCGGTGAAAAAGAACGCAACTTCGCCTTCTTTAATTAGAAGAATAAAAAGTACAGAAACTAGAAATAACATACATTTCCATACAGACACAAACATATAAGTGAAATATCTCGACTGTTCTAAATTATCTTTGATTTTTCCCAGATTTTTGATAAAAGGAATTGGTGAATGCTTTGAAATGTAATTCTCCCACCATCCTAACGATACCAGAAATATAGCAATAGGTATAATCCAAAGATCTGCTCTTTGTTCAATTAATGGCCAAACAACAAAACCAGTCGCTTGAGCAGCAATTGCAAACAAATCGATAATAACTTTTAGAAATCGTTGAGACTCTTTATTGCTTCGTGATAGTAGACCTAACACACCTGGGATAAAACAAATACAATTTGTGAGCATTGCTCCTTTAACAACATCAAGATCTGGTAGGATGTAAAATATGAGAAGAGCTAGCCCTATCGTGTGGAAAGTTTCCATGAAAAAGACTATTAAAAAATGGGAGAAAATTGGTTTTTTGGAAGATTTAAAAAAACACATTCTTGATGAACGAAAAAGGGTACCTAATTGGGGGACCCAAAACGCAAAAATTATACACCACATCCATGCTACTCGTTCTGCTGATGGTAACTTGACTATAAATTGTTTTTCTCGACCTGAAAATTACTGATTGGTTTTGTATTTCAATTAAGAATTGTTAAGTACCTAAATCTCTATTACAGTAAACCGTCACTTTATCTGGTTTAAGTTGTGAGGTCATAAACAGAAGAGTCCCTTTTGATATGACTCCTGATCCTAGTACTATTACAAATGTTACAAGATATGCTACAATCTTAAGTATTTTGACTGTGATTTCTAGGCATTTTTGATTTGCCATAGAACCCGATTCTTCTTTGCTCGGGGGGTCCCTGAAGACGTCCCATCCTTTGGTTTCTTGAACAGTTCTGGTGCTATAAATTAGAGTAAGCTAATTATAGAATATTCATAACTAAAATTGTTTTGCTATTTTAATAATATACCACGGAACAAAAGCCTAAAGGAAACTGCAAGGTCGTTCGTAGATCCAGTTTTAATTATAATAAAGTGAAAGGTTAACTTTCATAATTTTTGTTTAATGTGATCCTGTTCTAACATGTTGTATAACCGTGTATATCTTTGTCTGGTACGTTAACATTTCGGTGCAGACAAGCAAAGTTGTCGCTCTCCTTGGCATTTACTTTTAATGTTTTATATATAACCGAATTGCTACCAATTCACACAAAATGACATTTTAACGAATAGAAGCTTAGCTTTTAATGTAGAAGGTTTCAGGATTTAATTTGACATTTTTAATTTTGCAATAAATTACCTTCCTCCATAAATATTTTCGGTAAGAGGGGAACTTTCATCATCCGAGAAATTGTCATCGCTGTATGTATCATTTCTTAGTCCTGTGCCGGTCATATCTGGAAAAAATTACAAAATCGGTATTGGAAGTTGAGAAATAAAAAATATTTGGAATATAAATCATAATTTAGTTTAAAAATTTCTGCTTGGGTGATTGGTGAAACTGATTTCTTAAAACATTTCTTGATAAATTGGTTCGAGATTTTCGTATCAGCAAAAAACCAGCTATTTTGAATTACCTACTTGAAGTATTAGAAAGTGTTTAAGAAATTAAAATTGAAAAATAATGTTGTTTTAATGTGGTGCCATTCTATAATCAATATTCAATACATTCTTTTACAAAAAACACAGAAATTAATTGCAGTTTTATCGACGCAGCTGTTTGGTTTATTTGCCAAGTAGGTGCAAGTATTTTAGATATTTGAGTTTCTAATATATCTGGCGCTTTACTTAATCGAATTTGTAAAAGAATTTGTTGCACCGCTAAGAAGGAAAGAAATCAAGGCAAACTATTGCCGCACCCAATGGTGGTATGATAATAAATTTATGCTTACAATGCGAACGCGGATATAATCTTTGTTTTAAGGAACATTATTTTTATCTTTTGAAAGGGAATTTTGGGAACACTATATTAGCGTTGGTGTATCAAAAAGATTGTTGAAAAGGTCAGATCGAAAAGATGTTATAAAACATATTTGTATAGTTGTTGCATTTCTGACAGAAAATGTGACTAAAGTTGTAAATAAATAATCAAAATAATAAGTTTTATCAGTTTTAACGAACTACTCGCTTCAACTTTGACCATAACTATATCTGTTCCTAAGGGGTGCTGAGTTTCTTGCTCTTTAGCTGTTTGAGCATCGTACTTTGTACCCAATTTTGAATGGAAAACATTTGTTATTTAATAAAATTTTATTTTTTCATTATAAGGTAGTTCGTGGGACAAAAAGCACAACTACTAACTACTAAACCGCCTACTGTTTCGTAATTTGCCAGTAAAAGTGTGAACTTGTAGTAAGACAAAAGACGGTTTATAGAAAGTTGTACGTTTTAAGGCAATTTACTTTTAGTTTGCAATTAATCATACTTTTCTCACATTTAATTGATTTAAACTGACAATCAAAAATCTACATTTAATTACATCTAAAATTTAATTAATGCATACAACCAGTCATAAGCTCAAACATTTTAAATTTTTACCAATACCAATCGTTTTACACATTTTAAACATCGCGAAAACACCAAAACAGTGTCGGTGTTTTATTGCGTTTTGGATATTTTCCTAGGTAACTGTTCACAGTTAATCTTTTTAATTAATTGGTCTGAATGAATAGTTCTTATGGTATTACATACAATAAATTTCTGTCGCAAAAAAATATTGTGTACCATGTCTGCGAAATCTAATATGAGATGTTTCTTTGCTTCAAATTTATATGGTTATTTGAAGCAAAGAATGTTGAACATTACTCACGTAGTGAGAGAATACGTAAGAAAATACGGAATGATTCTAGATTTCTTGTAAAGCTTTTATAATGTAAATATATAGCTTAAATAATGTAAATTTGAAACTTACACTAACCATTACAGTAATAAATAACGTTAAAGAAATAGAATAGTTGTGATTTTGTTACCAGTATTTATGCTTAGTATTCACTTTACTTTATTGACGTACATTTAACAAAGAAAGTGAAAAATGTTACCAAACTTTGATACGCCAATACCAGAAAACAATATAGAGAATGGTAAAAACTGCAATTTGCAACTTTGAACGGTTTTCTTGTCTTTAACAAACTTTTTGTAGCGCCAAATTTAAACAAATACTAATTTACATTGACAAAATATTTAACTGTTATACCAGATGTGATATATCTTTTTTGTCCAAAACATTAATGGCTCAAATTTACGTAAATAATTATGAACCAGTTTATTCACCACTCGTGATCAGTTGATTCTGATATTTTTCTACAAAAGTCTATGGTGGCGTCTTTATAACAAAATATGTGTTCACATTTGATTATTTTGTAAATTTAAAATTAGGTATGCCATTGCATGATTTATCTAAATATTTTGGTGTAAATATCCTTTTTGTGCAAAGACAAATTATTTTGATTTTTAATTATGAGGTATTTAATAAAATGTTTTCAAATATATATTGTTTTTCTGTCATTTTTTGCCAAAACTTGCTAGCTACTAACGATATCCATCGTATAAGGCATAACATCAGTCTACACAAACGCTTAATTTTGAAACAAGCGCTAAAATGGCAATAATAGTTTTAATCTTTCATTGGTTTTCTCTTATTTTTACGAGTACAATTTATACTTTTTTTGTTTCTCTACTTTTTTAATAGCAAAAAAAAGATTGAAAATAATGGTGGATTGTCTATACCAAACCTATTAAGATTTATAAAAAAAATGAGAAATTAAAATTCGAATAATTTTAAAGATTCTTAATTATTTTTTAAATGTAATCGCTCAATGAAATTTTTGTTTATTTATTCCTCACCCAGAATCCATATTCTCTCGCACTACCATTGTGTAGTGTGACCTACTTAAAAAATATAGACTAGAACACTCTTTTTTGAAACAATAGTAAAATGTTTTTGATTTTTTATTGGTATCAATCGACTTTTTTGAAAGAATAGTACCTAAATTTTTTTCCTTTATTTTGCAACGAATTTGATACCAAATCTTACATTATGCTCTATTTTTTAATTATATACCGTTGTCTGTTTCTTTTCAACACATAATGTATATTACATGGCAACATATACAACATTGTGTTGAAAAGAGACAGATAACGATACATAATTAAAAAATAGAGTATGTTAACAACTTTAGTCACATTATCTTATAGAAATCCACCAACTATATTTAATATTATTTAAATGTCAACTTTTTTGACGAAACATGATACCATAATGTTCACAATTGGTGGTTATAAATTATAATCTATTTAAATGAACTGGTTTTATGTGGCTGATTTGATATTTGATAACAATTCCTGTAATTTATTTGCCAAAATGTTTCGTATGCGAAGGTAGATCTATTGTGATTTAATGGTATGTGGGCGTAAATACTAAACATAAAAATATCAGATGATATTATTTCTTAAAGAGTTGAATGTTTCTAACGGTTAATTAAAAGTTTATGTGGGGACTAGGTAAGTATTCTAATTAGAAAATGCAACATGTGGGCGGTGATATAATTTTTTTCTCTATTATTAACTGAAAATTAATTATAATAATAAATTTACAGTCATAACAGGCATTTATCATTTTATTACCTTTACTGTTTACATTTTCGGTATACATATGTATGTAGTATTACGAAATCAGACATTTTTTCATTTGCCTCATAAATCAGCGTAATTAATAAGCATTGAAAGTGAAACGTTCACGTATGTCTCAGGTCTTTTACTTCTGCTTTATTTCAAAATTCAAAAGCGATATGGTTCAATTCTACCAAACAGAAAACTGTGTTGCAGTACGCACTGTCACGAATTTCTATGTTATTGCTACTAAAAAAAGTGAAAGTATTATTATAGGAAGCTTATTTAAATTATAAGAAGTCGAGGACAATTGTTATCTATTAGAAATAGTGTATTTCATATTTTTAATTTAGCCTTGAATATGCAGTATCCGGATATATATTTACTTTTGGAAATGCCAAAACGCTTTCTAAAATTAATTGTAAAAAAAACTACAAAAGAGTGAAGCGCTACTTCGTTTTAACTAACCAGAAAAGACAAATTTCAAAATACAATAGTGTTTTTCGAATAAAAAAACAATGAATATAAATTTGAAATCTTTTGAAAATCACAAAAATCTATACTGTTGTACGTTAACTCAGATTTAATTGTCTTAAGCATGTTTCTTTTTGAAATGATATATTACCCTTATACTCTGGGTGTGTGGCGCCCCCAAGGGTCATTTCTATTGCCTATGCTGCCAATTCTGAAATTTATTTTTATTTTTTAATAGTCAGTATATAACTTTTCTTTTTATGGTCTGTGTATCTATCTACATGGGGTAAGGTATTTATATCCTTGCAATAAAATGTATCTAGTTCTTCGCTGTTGGAAGGATAAATATTTTGATGTGGATGATGTTATGCTAAATTAATGATTATCAATACATGCCTAGTTGTTTTGAGTTTCGTATATTTTTTTTGTTTTTTTTTTAAATAATCTAATTGGTTTGTAGTTATTTAGATAATTGTTAGACATAATAGGAGAATTTTAAATCATTATAATAAGATGCAGAAGATGAAATACGTAAATCTCAAAATATATTGATGATTAAGAAGAAAGAAATGTAGTAAGAATTAAGGAGGATTATGAAATGTGTAGGCAAGTGAAGAAGGAAGAGAGCTTGTGTTTTGTAAAAATATCGAGAATATATTCGTATATCTCTATTTCGAAAATTAGAAAATTACTTGTAATGCATTCAGTTAATATTGAAAAATGAACTAAACGCACTGTCTTGTGGCATTGTAGATAAATACCAAATTAAAATTTATATTGAGTTTTTTTTTTATTGCGATGATAGTATACTTTCGATTCTTGTACCGTTTTGTCGAGTTGTTATAAAAGATAATAGTCATCGTTGAATCCGACCATCACATAAAATTTCTGCAAGGATCTTAAAGGTCGTTTAGTCGGGGTCATTCCTCCTTGTATCACAGGAGGTGACACTACATAACACCAGTTCGGCTAACATTTCGTATACACGTCATAAACGTGATACTATTTATGTAAATAATTTTGTGAAAAGTAAAAAGTTTTTGGTTTGATCCTCATTAAATTTGAAACAATTTAGTGAACTTTTCACTGCCGGTAGTTGTGAATAAGAATGACGTTTAAATTTACTATTGAAAAACTTTTTCGTGTGAATTAGGACAAACGAAATGTTCATTGTTTTCGACGATGCTGTGAATAAAAATTCGCATTTAACATTTTTTCGGTGCCAGAATTTTATTTTTACAGATATTTGAAATTGTTTATACGTTGTTCAAGATTCATTTAATGCAGAAATCCGATTCTTCCTGTTTCATAGAAAAATAAATTAGTTACGTGAGAAAAAAGACGACGTTATTGTTATAGTCATCTTAGTCAATAGTATATCGTAATAATAGAAACAGCGAATCATTTTGACGTTTTTACAGAGAAAATATATCTATATGTATTACAATAAATGTCTGGATTACAAAACTTTCGTCATAGAGATATTTTTAGTCATGTAAACTTAGAGTGACCAATTTTATTATATATAAATGTCATAAAATGTCAATCTGAGCTTGTATTTTATTTTTAATTTATGTATCTTTCACTTAGATATTATTCATTGTTTATATCACGTTTACGAAGTAAGTATATTATGAAGATAGTCATAACTCCCGTGGGACTAAAAAACCATACCTCTTTTTTATAATTTCATAACGCTCGCTTCGCTTATAACTTCTTATTAACTTCAGCCTAGTATTGTCAAAATATATAATCAAGTGCCTGTAAAATACAGGTTTTTGTACATGTCAATGGTTGACACTTTATCTTTACCTTAAAAATATATTTTCTAATAAACACATTTTTTATTAATAATAATTAATTATATATAATTCTAATAATAATTATTAGAAATAATTTTTATAACAAGTTAGTTTACCTAAGTTGATAACCTAATGCTGTTTTTTTTTCAAATTTTTTAATGTTTACGATTTACTAAACTTAACATCAGCAATGGCGTGACAGCTGCTTAAAAATTAGGGCTTATATAGTTTTCATTTTTAAACTACGTTTTATAATTTTTTATTGTTTAAAAAGTCAAATTTTTATGCAATTAATAACTACCTTATACCATAATTTGCGGCCTGTCTGTTCTACAACCGTCGTTTACTGGTTCGAAAATTAAATAATTTATTATATACCACTTTACGTTACTAACCTTATTTAGACCATTAGGGTGGGCCAAAAAAATCAATTATTTTTTTTTAACTTTCGACACTAAAAAATTAATTCCTAGGCACCTTTAAAAAATGCTTTTTTAAGATGAGCTTTTAATTTTAATAGAAAAGACTCCCTCATCACAGTTTTTTATTATTTTTTTTTCAGTTCCATATGGTAAAATCCATATCTCGTTTTCGCTTAATTGTACAGAAAATTTGTATTTACATTTTTTATAGGAAATTAAACGTTCTACAAAAAAGTTATCTTACATTTTTTTATATCTTTTACCGTTTAGAAGATATCGGAGGTCAAAGTTTTAAGAATTTAACAAAAATTCATTTTCTACTTCTAAATTTTATAACTCAGAGATAAATAAATATAAAATGCGCAACATATAGCCTTGTAGGAAATTAAACGCTCTAAAAAAAAGGTCTCTTGTGGTTAATTGATTATTCTAACCATTTAGAAGATATTCGCATTTTAAAAACCAAAATTTGATACTAAATCCCCAATATTTTTTAAATGATTGAAGTAATCGATTAACCACGAGCGATTTTTTTTGTAGAGCGTTTAATTTCCTACAAAACCGTATGTTGCGCATTTTATAATATTTATTTATCTACGAGTTATAAAATTTAGAAGTGAAAAGAAATTTGTGCTAAATTTTTCAAACTTTGATCTCTGATATCTTCTAAACGGTAAGAGTTATAAAAAAAATTGTAAGATACTTTTTTAGAGAGTTAAATTTCCTACAAAAAATGTAAATAAACTTTTTCTGTACAATCAAGTAGTGACGAGACATGGACTTTGCCATATGAAACTAAAATAAATGGAAAACTGCGCTGAGGGATTCTTTCCCATTAAAATTAAGAGCTCATCTTGAAAAAGCTTTTTTAAAAGTGCCAAGGAACCCATATTTCAGTGTCGGAAGTTAAAAAAAAAAAATAGTTGATTTTTTTGGCCCACCCTAGTGACCATATTTATCATAACATGGTCTATAATAAAATAAGGCTATTTTTAGGAACGGATAACTGACTGCGGCATATTTTTTTTTAGTTTATTTAGTCTATCTATTTTTTTTTATCCTAAATTTTAATCTTAGGTTGCTACGTTATTTTTTTAGAAGACTCTACCCTTAACATTAAACCGTGTTACTACTGGAGATTTATCATACGTAAATCACAAATTTCTTTTAATGGGTTAGCGGTAACAGTATATATCTATTATTTGCTGCGTGTTTTGTCGAATAATTTAAAATTTAGTTATTAAATTGTTTAAATCTAATTAATTTACTTAAGTTCGCGTTACATTGATATCAGGAGTGGGATTTAAAGAAGCTACAACGGAAAGGTTTTTGGTTTCGACTACTAGTAGCCAGAGACTAGTACCTAATAGAGAAAAAATAGTGAAAGAAATAAAGAATGATTTGTTTGTTATTCGAGAGATTTGAATAAAAAAACGACAAACGTTGTTTTCAAAAAAAAAAGGAGAACAAAATATAGTTTTAAAAGAATTGGCAACGATTGAAAAAGCATAAAGAAAAAAGTTTCTTATTTTTTTTTTGGGCTTACGGGTAATAAAAAGAAAATTACGTTTAGAAGACAAAAGAACGAATAAAGATTCTATAAGAACAAAAGAATTTTCTAGGCGAACTTGAAAATCAGTTATAAATTATTCTATGTTTTAAAATAAAAAGGTAGATTGTAGAAAAATAAAAAATTATACTAGAATAACTTGAAAAAAACGACGATTTTATAATTGGAGGCTGCAAATAATGACTTCGCGAATAAAAAAACGGCAGTTTTATTAAAAAAAGAACAGCTGATAAAATTAATAATGCCTTTATTGATTTCAAATTTCTCGCGTGGTGCAACGTTGCCAAGTCACTGTCTCTCACGTGTCAGGTTATAAGAGAAATTTTGAAAATCATTAAACGTAACAAACTTTAAAAATTATTTATAAAAAAATGAATACCGCTTATTTATGTTATTCTTGAAAAAAAAATTGTTGTTATTTAAAAAAATTCTAAGAAAAGTACGGTTCCTATAAAATTAAATGCTTATTCTAACTACGGTCGGGTTAAGGAATACATGTTAAATGTACGATTTTCACTTGTTAATATTTCGAAATTTAGTACCGCAAAGACTATTAAAAAAAATACCTGCGGATGAAGAACAGTTAGAAGTATGTGTATTTAAAAATTGAAAGATATTGTATGAAAAGTGAATTTTTACGGAAAGTCCTTAAGAAACAACTACCTATAAGAAGAAAAAGAAGAATTTAGAAAAACTTGATTAACGAAGTTTGGAAGCAAAAGAAGAATATGAAAAACGCTTTGATAAAGAACAAGAGAAAATCTGCGAAAATTTTTACATTAGTTTACCAGATGTTTTTAAAAGGCCATTCCAAAAGGGAAAAAAGAATTTGAAACGAAAGTTTTACCTATATCTGGGAAGAAGAGTAAAGAAATAGCAATTAAAATAAAGAACAAATGTAAAAAAATGATAAATATAACCTAATAAAAATTTGAAAAATGGGAAGAGGGCAAATTACTGGAATTAACCTTCTTAACCTTTTTTTTTTAATTGTTAAATAAATGAAACTTATTCAAACATTTATCTCTTGATTTGTTTCAAAAAAAAGTTTGGAAAAAATCGACATTTAATGGTTACAATGTCTTAGAAGGTCTTTATAAAATTTTTAATTTGGAGTGAATATCTTTAAGCATTTTTTGAGTAAGATAACATAAAACGTTGTATGCGTTTCACGTGCAATTAGCAGGTGAACTTACATATTCTTGTTACATTAAATTTTATAATACAATTTTAATGTTTTCTTCAATTACGCATTTTGTAACATTCGGTCATGATTTCTGTAGTAATTCAATTGTTTGTAGCATTGTAGCATTCTATTCAAGCTCTAAGTTTACATGACCACAACCACAGGTAAGTGACTCGATGATGAAAGATTTGGGACACAATTGGAAAACAATTTATGCAGCAAAAATCAACTGGTGTATAATTTTAAACATTCAACAGTTGTGTAATTTTATTCAAAAGCTGCCAGCACCTGTTAACTGGCTTCTGAGTGACATGTGGATGTTTCAATTCAGGTTTCACTTTAGCCTACTTATAATTATCTACTCGTATTTCAAGCAATAAAAAGAAATTTGTGTACCTTTCGAATGCAGCTACGATTTTCAAGACATTTTTCCCGTAAGATAGGTATAGGCACAGTCTGCACTGAAAAGATTGACCCTCTTAAGAAACAGCTGAAATCGCAAGTGGCTGTTGGCTTAACAAAATTTGTGGATGTAAATATTTTAAGAAATTAGTTATAAGTTCTACAGAGTCAAAAAAATTAGTTTATGTATTGGTAGCAGATAAAAACTAACTAAAATGGTTTATAGCAGGGGGTGTCTTTTTTATGTAAACTGTACATTATATTAGTTATATAATTTTTCAACTTTAACTACTAAATCTAAAATTTGTATGAATTAAATTCTCTTGAATAGATACGAACTAATCTGATTCATTATTCGCTGATTTCAAATAAAAGTGGCAATATATCCTATAGCGGAATACAACAGTGTGTTGACCCACTTTCACTCTATTTCATACAGATCAGTAACGATAAATTCAACTTGATTCGTTGTAGTAATATTGTAGATACAGTTTTAAATCATGTATCAGTTTCTATCCAGTTGAAATAGAGGACAAAAGTTGTTAGAGTTGTAGTAATATGGGTGTATTTATGAGTATAGTTTTCATTTTCAAAATACGTTATATTGCAGCAATAAAGTCTTAATTTCTCATAATTGCTGGTTTACTTTTCAATTTACCAATAAGGTTTAATAAACCCGCTTTTCGCGATCCCAGTACAAGATTGTTGTATAACAAAGTCTACAAAAAATAATTTTCTAGACCAAAAAAATTGTTGGTTTTGCTCGTTTGTATCAAATTTAGTAACAAAATTGTGACTGTGTAATAAAGCCTTTTTGCTTTTTCTACAAATTACAACCAATCATAAATTAGTAATTTACTTAAAAGCATTCTTATAGGTATGTACATACGTAGGAGGATTTTGTATTCTGTTGTAGGTATGTTAGATTGAAAAGTATTTGGTCAAATTTTTTCAGAATATGCAATAATAATAGGCTTTACTAAGGCGACTTTAATCAAACTCAGACCATCGGTTCATTTTATTGATTTATTATAGTTGTTTCGGTGCCAAACCTCTTTGATGGAACCGTAATAAATCATGATACATCAGCGGATTCCACTAATATTAATATATTTGGTTTATTGCAATTTTTTTTTAATACCATATTTATTTTTAAGGGGACCATACCATGTACTTGCTTAAAATTTTTGTATTTTATATTGTTTGTGATGAACCTAATAATAATATATGAATAATAATTGAACTAAAATACGAATTAGGAAAATTTTTCATAGTCAAATTTCAAGACGAAACAAAAATTAGAGTTTCAAACCGGATTCGAGACGAAATATGTGTGATGGAGATAGAAAAATTAATAGGAAAATATTAATAAATACTGGGAAATCGGCAATTTATGTTAACATCGAACTAACAACTAAAGAAAAAGAAATATAAACATACATCAGAGAAATTAAAGATAGAGATAAAAAAACTCTATAGGATAAAAATAAGGAACTACCCTCTTGTATAAGCAACAACTAACTGTTGTTGAGATGAAATTCTCTTGTTCGAAAAACTAAAAAGAAAAAGAGCAAATAAGAAAGGATAACACCGAACCACTGAATTGGTAAAAAAAGAACCAGAGAATAGTGAAAATGAAAGAAAACAACTAAATAAAAAAAGAAATATAATATATTAAAGCAAAGAAATTTGCAAGTTGGGATCTAAGAGTTATAAATGAAAAAATGAATTAATTTAAGTAATAAATGAAACAGACTTGGATTTTGTAACAATTACGGAAACTAAAACGAAAACAAACGGCTATGAGAAAATGGAAGAACATCTAATGATTTCTAGCGGCGCTCTATTGACAGTAAACAAGGGGCAAATGGAGTAGGATGTATTAAACAAAATTAAAAGAAACATAAATAGAAAAAGACGAGGAAATTTAGACGATATTGATAGCATATTAAATAAGAAGAATTAGATAACAGTAAAGGACATTTATTAATAATAGGTGGTATAAATAGAAGTGTGGGAAGCAAGCTGAAAGAAGTGAATGGCTGTTTTGATTAAAAAAAAAAGTTAATAACAATAGCAAAAAATAATAAATAATAGATTTTTATGTAATAAACAATCTGGTGGTGAGAAATACTTTTTATAAATATAAAAATGTTTACAAGTATACGCTAGACATAAGAAATAAAACGAACAAATAGAGTCGACGTACTACTATTTGAAAAAAGTAACAATAAGAAAAGTAAGCACGTCAATACGAAAAAAGTAGTGGAAAACACATGAAAAATACCAAAAGGAAGACTCAGAAAAATTATGGGAAACATACAAAACAGTTACAGCAGCAACACAAAATATGGAGTAAATAGAACAACAAATAGGTAAAAAAACTCAAATGATTAATAGCTATACAAAGAACAGAAGGAAAAGGTGAAAATAAAAAAATGCCAAAACATAAAACATGGAAACAATTTGGCATAAAGGTAAACACTTCTGGCAAAACGCAATAATGTAGCTACCATATTTTAAAAAATATAAAAAATACAAAAAACCCGATAAAATTGTAAAAAAGCATAAAGGAGAAATTACGAGTATTAAAGAGGAAAATAAAATAATTAAGAGATGAAAAGAATATTGCTAACAACTACTAGTGTAAGTGATATAGTCGGTTGATTTAAGAATAAAAATTTTACTTTAACCATAAATTACTGTAACAAAGGAATCCTAATTGAGCAATTATCAGTCATGCCGATTTATGATGTTTTGAAAATGTCGAGATGGGCATTTGTATTCGTAAATATTAGAATTATTAAATTAAAATATAAAAAATGTTGTAGACAAATTCGTCATTGAACTGTAAATAAAGTGCATGGCAAATGAAAGTATGAAATAATAGAAAAGCAGATATAAGAATTAGTATTAAATATTGTTTTAGTTACCTTTAGTGTTATTTTGTGTATTTATTTTGTTATTAACATTTAGTTATTTAGAGCACAATTTTATGCAATTTGGTAAAATCTTTTTTAAACTACCATTATTTATCTTTCTTTATAATCGAGCATATTGCATTCACTATTTTATATTCTGTAATTTTTACAGAAAAATTTTAAATTTAAAAAGGTACAGCAAGTGCACAATTTTATGAGATTTTATCAAATATTTTCCGAAATATTTATTTTTACGGTTTGCTATATTGGCTTCGCTATTTTGCGTTTTCGATTTAGATGAAAAATTTTTAGAGATAATTTTTTTGTAAATTAAGAACAAATGCAAAAATATTCACTTTTGATCTTTAAACAATCAAATTTGTAGAAACAAATGTAAATACAAATATTTATGCAAATATTTAAATACAGCCGTATTTGTATTTACACCCGTAAATACGAATAAATTCGTATTCACCCGTGTAAATATAAATATATTCGTATTCGTAGAAAATTTATATTTGTAAATATATTCGTATTTACGAATACAGATAAGCCCATCTCTGCCCCAAATCTTAAATCAGGAGCTTGTATACCTACCTGCTTTTTGAAATAGAACCTATCATAAATCGGTATGATTAGTAGTTGCTCAGTTAGGATTTTTTTGTTGGGGTTATTTATGGTTAAAGTCAAATTTTTATTCTCGGATAAACACACTTTACAAAAGCACAGGAAGAAAGATTATGACGGTCAAGGCAAAACAGAACGAGAGAAAAACGAAATTAGGGTAAACGAAGTAGCAAAAGCAAGGAAAAAATCAAGTTTCTCAAATATCTCTTGTAGATTGGTTAACACGGGAAAGGCTTAAATTTATGACCGACGAAGGGATATGGCTTGGAAAACGTCAACAGTATTCAATAAATAAAATAAAGCAATCGTCACCCTAACTAAAAACGACCAGTAAGCAAGTACTATACCAGGACGAATCGTTAAAGTGTTGATATTTACGAGTCAGTCAGTCCTGATAGCTTAGGAGGACATTTTTTTGTAATAAGAGACTATAAAAATTGTTTGGTTAGATATTTAAGTTATTGTGTTGGTTTTAATATATTTCAGCAGTTGGACTCGTATACTTCTAGTTTATTAGTAAGTAAATTATGTAAATAAAATGAAAAATCTAGAAATACTTACAAAAACAGACGGAAAAATAGTAAAAGAAGTAAAAAACTGAATAAGCAAACTATTGCAGTCTACCATACAGAGCTCTATACCGAACATTTTTCAATAAAAAATAAATATAAAAAGGACAAAATATGAATCTATGAGCGCAGTTTTTGTGCCAATGAGAATACGTGTTACGAAAAAATGCAGGAGTGATCAGACCACACAAGGTAAGAAATAAAAAAATATTATAACTAAGGGTAGTACCTAAATAATAACACAAAAAATGCAACAACAAAAACTAGGATTTACTGGTTCGGTCATGTAGTACGAATAAAGAAGGAGACGACGATGGTTAAAATAATATTGTAAGCAAAACCTGAAAAAGAGAGAAGAAGAAGAACGTTAAGATAGAACGACGAGCTGGACCCAAAAAGGACGCAAAAGGCATAAATGAATGGAGAAGAATTATCACGTCTACACCTAAGGTAGATAACATCAGACGGCGGATTAGTTAGTATTTATGACCAAAAGATTTCATTAGTGATTCTGCTCTTTTTCCGTCTATTCATTGGATTTTACCACATACAGAGCTATATTAGGATTCAAAAACCGCAACACTGATTCTACCTGCTTAAAATTTTATTTGCCAAAAATGACACACAGGAAAATCTGGAAAACACGTATTTAAATCAAATTAGCTTTGTGAAGAGGAATATTTTTTCTGTGAATAAATTGGCCCGAGTGGCATTATGTGAATTTATGATTCTGTTATTTGTAAGCTCGGTATTAAGTTGTAGTCATAAATAAATATTATGGTGAAGGGAACTTGTAAAAATGTTCTTGAGATCGAAAACGAAACAATGAATAGTCAGAACTGTAGCCTTAACTAAGCTGAAATTAACCAATTAACTAACCTTTTTCGTTAATGACAGTGCGTTTAAATGTGAAAATATACATGTGCACGTTAAATGCCATTATTTTTAAGAAACATGTTTTACTGATTAATGGGTGTTTTCACCAACTGATAATTAACAAAAAGATAAACAGGTGGTATGAATATTTGATGATGTACAATATTCAAAAATGTGTACCACTTTTACTTAAAAGATTTTTTGTTGGTTTCTCTGTTAAAAAATGTAGTATTGTGGCTCAAATAGGTAAAGGTGTTGAAACAGGATATAACGTTTCGCTAGCATCGTAGGATTTCTCTATCGTCTTTGACCGTGTCATTCACAACACATTTTATAAATATAACCAGCTGATATGGGTTGAGAAGTTATTTACTAGCATTAAGATTGATTCTAAATTGGGACTTACGTAAAATAAAAACTTTATAAAAATGAGTGACATAACATTTATATCTTAACATTTTATAATAATAAGTAAAAGAAAGTTAATGTTAAATAATCAATTTACTTTTTATTTGTTTATCCAAAAGTATGTCTAGCGACTTTAAATATTTGTTGTGTAAATATTAATTTGTGAAATTTTCTAATGTTAGGTATTAATTGCAGGAGTAACAACACGAGATGACAATAAATTATATTATAAGTAGTTCAGTTGGCTAACATTTAGGACAAGTAGTGGCAGAAACAGTGCAGATCTAATACCTGATAATTTTGTTTAACACGGTTTTTTTTATAATATAGGTCATTAATAAATTTCATTACATTGTAGTAGTACGTCAAATCCTGTTACGAAATCATACTATTACGGTACATCATAGTTATAGATACGCCTACAGTTATAATAATTGATGCCGCAATGTCTAATTTTAATAGTTTTTATCTTCAAGTTTATGAATTAAACATGATTCAGTTAATCACGCTTCTTTAGAGAGAGCTTGCGGTTGTTTGCTAGACCAAATGTTTGCAAACTATTTAGTGAAATTTGTCATAATTTTGACAAACAGTTATTTTTATTATGAACTTTCACTAAATTCTGTTTACAAAAACATTTGACATTTTCTAAGCACAGAGTTCAGTGTTAAATGTGTATGATTTTTCTATATTTACACTTTTACGTAGTGATTTCAATGATCGCACAGGCACCGTTACTCTGTTTAAATGTTACCACTGTGATAAGTAATGTAGAATAGGCTTAATCAAACTATTTTTAATAAAGTTTCTGCAAAAAGAAAGTTTTTAATATTTCAAACTAAATTTTTGTACTACTTTTTCTTTCCCGAAATTTTTTTTGGCAGTTATTTTTTTGGCAGCAATAATAATGTTAAATTACAAAATGTTAAGGGTGACTTTATACTTACTAGAAATTATTTATTGTATCCTTTGCGTAATATACAGCTACACTTTTGTGCAAAGTAACTTAAGCATAAATATCACTTTCATAATTTTGATTTACATTTTAATTTTTTTTTCGAAAGTTTTTTTAGAAAATAATTGTTACACTTAATTACGACATAAAAGATAGATCTCTTTTGTATATATCTCACAACATTCGGTCAAGAACTGACAATCCAAGAAGTTGAATTCCTTTTACTTAAAATATGCGCAAGCGCATGTATGGGTGAATGTCTTGTAGGTGTTCACTCTTTTGCCGAAGACCTCCAAAGCTCTAGGTGTATTGCAAAACTATGAGGAATTAAGAATTTTCCTATTTTCATAGTGAAACGCCTGAAAAGAAGGCAACATAATAAACAGCAAAGTACTTACAAAACATTTTTTGGTATTTTTTTATATCAAAAACAAGAGTGATGATTTTCAAAACTAAAAAAAAATTTGTTAAAATGACAAAAGGTATATATGGCTTGATTTTATCTACCTACATTGTATCTTCTTGAAGTAATAAATATCGTCACGTTATTACTCACATCTTTTTTTGAACGAACGAAAGGGAGCGCATTTTTGGACGTTCCACGCCAAAATGTACCAAAGTGGGTCGGTTTTAATTTGCAATTCACTTCGTTTTTCTGACATCTGATTGGTAAAAATTGACACTTAATTGCAAACTAAAGTTAAATCACGTTTTGTAACACAATTAGGATCTAATTCCAAATTTAACTGCGACAGATAGTATTTCCGTTTCTAAGCAAAATTAAAAGAATTGATAACGAGCGATCTAAAAATCCAGGAATCTGTGTTAGTTATTGGACAAAGATCGAGATATAGTGGTTATGCCTGAGATTTGTGCGTTTTTTAAAATAGTAGAAGTGTCACAATAGAATTTAATTTTTTTTATATTTAATTCATCTTGGAAAACTGATATTAAATTGTTCTTATTGAAATTGCCTAAACCCGCTTGTATTCCACGACTTTTGGATTGCGTTTTGTATATATTTATGGGCTAATTTCAAGTTGAGATACTGCCGGTAGTATAGCAAATTTTAATACTTTTCTATGGTAACAACCAATTACAGTCGCGAATTTTTTTGATTTTTCGTAGAAGCGAAGATATTATCGGTATTATTTCTACTTAAAATTAGGTCATTAGTGACATAAAAATTACATCATGTAGAAGGAGTTGTTGGATATCAACGAAATTTGGTATAAAAGTTTGCCTAATTAGAGATAAAAAATGATTACAATTTGAACTCAAAAATGATAAGCAATTGCTATAGAAATATGTTTTTTTCAAAATTATTAAAAGTAAATATGGATTGTTTAGTTGTTTCTTGCTTGGTTATATTTTATTTTTTACAATATTTTATTTTTTATAATAAAATATATGAAAGTAAGAAAGAAACAAGATGTAAATTATAAATTGAAATTGCCAAAAGCACACAGATTTCACTGTTTTAAACACTTTTAATTCTATATTTAAAATCAAGGTTGACTTTCGATTTGATACTTGTCCCAAAGGGATTGGCGCGAAATTTTTACAGAACATTAAGGATGCGTAATTATTTTATTTAATAGGATCAGATGACGCTACGAATACTAATTATTTAAATAACATCATGGTACAATTAAAGCTCTGGTACAATCTGAGCAACTTTTCTCTATTTTTTATTTAATTTATTTAAGATTGATGGGCGAAAAACAGTTTGTTGTAGACTACAATGAGTTAAAAATATAGTAGCTCTTCAATATTCTGAGGCATCGAACACAACTGCGGACTGCTATACTATCTACTTTCTGCTCTACTACTACTTATTTACGACTCTGGGACTGTCATATTTTTCGGGCTACAAAAATAATTTCTTATATCAACTCACCTTGCTATAAATTAGCAAAATCAAGTCATTATGCACTTTAAAATAAATTTTCTGTAGAAAAGAATTCTGTAGGTCTTACCAAAGAAATAAAAAAATGAATTATCTTTTAGGTTTTTTCTTGTTTCTTTTAACGTTACTAACCTATTCCCTTCTATTCCTGTTAATGGAGCTCTTTCTATTCTTAGTAAGTAATGTCCTTTTTGATTCATTCTTTTCTTACACGCTACTGATTTAATTTCTTTAGTTAAACTAGTTTTAGATCATGATTGTTTTATTTCTAATAATAATATGTATAAACAAAACACGGGTTTGGCCATGCTTTTACCCCATTTTTATTTGAATTATTTATGAACAATCTTGAAGGAAAAATTTTGAAACTCTAATTTTTTTAAAGCATATTTGTTGCTCGTTTAGGTATGTTGATCTCTTTGTTCAAAGACACTGAAACAGAATTAGATAATTTCTATTTAGTTGTCAATTCACTACAAAAACATTAAGTTTACTGTAGAAACAGAAAGACAATTCGGTTTTTGTTTTTGAAATTTATAGAAAAACTACAACAACTGGTACTATAATTGCTCCCAATTTCAATCATTATTATTTTCACATTGTAGCGCATTTAGTTCTTTTATTAAAAAGTTTTTGTTATTTTCGTTTAAACTATGTTGTTTTTGAAAAAGAAGGGCTTAAACAAATAGCATTGAGTAATCACTTTCCATTACAGGACATAATTAAAGTTTTTTGTAAATTCAGAAACAAATACTCTCTGAGCTTTAACATATTATATAATTATCTTTCTACATCTTTTCTTTTAAAACGTCTCTATTCATCTATCCTCTTTATTAGCAAATTTTTAACTAGCAAAAAACTACAATATAAAAGTTGCTTTTAATTTTAAAGGTAGTCTTTTGACCTATCTCGTACACAATGAGGATCAAATTCTTCATTATTCAGGCGTCTATACTTTATCATATAGTTTATATAGTCAGACAATCAATTTAGATGATATATGTAGTTTATATATTGATATCTAGTTTATATCGGTCGGACAGGACGAAAAATTAAAACCAACATTTGTGTAAATGTAAAAACAATAAAAAAGTACAAAAATTCATATATAACCAACACTTTATTGGCTTTTGCTTGTGATATTCTTGCTACGGATTATTATTTCTTTTATTGATAATTCTAAAATTTTCTATATCTGCAGTAAAAGTTATTTTTAAAATTTTTAGAAGCATTAGAAATTTTTAAATCTACCCACGAATCTTTTCTACAAACTTTAAATGATCAAATAAATTTTGATTGTAATATTTTATCTTCACTAGGTTAATTTTTATTAGTTAATTGAATATTTGTTTATAATTTTATCTTCTTACTCTCTTTATTAGTGTTTACACTTTTTTCAATTTATTATTGAATCAAATAAAATGCATGTCAAATTTTTTAAAAACACACACATTTTTAAGATGCTAAAATTTATCTTTTTCTTGTCAATTTTGTTCAATCATTGTTTTATTATTTATTTATTATTTATTTATTTATTTATTTAATGGTATTAAATCGATCAACATCATTTGTGCTAAAAATAACGATATTTTCTTTTTTGTATATATTTTTTATGTTTTAAATTTATTATTGACAAAAGTTTGGTAAGTTGTTTCATATTAATTTGACCAATAGACATTGAGATATTAAAAAAGATATCAAAAAACAGGATTTTTTATGTGGTGTACTAGAAAAAGAGGATTAAAGAGACGAGGGGAACGTTGAGAAACCGGAAAATGCATTTTCTTGTTTACGGCTAATGTTTTGAGTTTTAAAATTCGGTAGATTTACTCCACTGTTATGATGGCTTTGTATTATTTATTTGAACGCTTGATAAAATCAGCAACTGCTTTTGCAATTATGTATGTAAATTTACATCTGTAGACATGGTTGCATATATATTTAAATACAAAACTCAATAAATAGAATCCTATAGTTTTATTATGTAAATACAAAATACCTATGTGTATTTGTATGTATGTACATATGTACAGTTCCAATTACACAAAACTACACAGTGTTTTGTTGTTATAACAATTTTTTTTATATTAAATCAGTTTTTCACTGGTAGACTTAATTTTTCTTTCAAATAGTTTAAAATGAAAAAATAGACAATATTAAATAAATTTTGCTGTGATTGAAAGGTAAAGTTATAACAACAGAAAATTTTAATAGACACTTTTGGCTGATTACAACTGTAAGTACATGGACTAATGGCAATTATTAATTGCCATTAACAGTTATTAATTGAACAAAACGATTTTTTGTTTAAAGAGCAAATTTGTCGACTAAATTTAAGTAATCTAAAATAAATTTGTATTACTATAAGATGCTAATAGAAGCGTTAATCTTTTTATTAAATTTTACAAATTGTAAACAGTGCATGCGCATAACAAGACTAGAAAATACAAAACAAAAATCAAAAACAGTATAATACACAAATTAGTATTAGTAAGCTTATGACGAGCTTATGTTTATACATAATGTTATTTTATTTCAAATTTGTATAAAAAATCAGTAAGAAAACGGAACTAATAAAGTCAAAATTTTTATTTATTTTTTTGTAAAATTTTTTCCTTATCATGCAATCTAAAGTATTCTTCTCTGAAGCCCTTATTTAGGTATCCTCCAACGTGCATCCTTATCCAGACAGGAGCGATACTTGCAAAAAAGTGCTACAAAATTTAACAATATAAGTTGCAACAATTTTACTTAAAAGAACTTGCCTGTATTCCATGAGCCCAGTATCCCGAAGACTCATCCATTTTTCCTAAAGTACTAACAGCATGTTTGGCGTAAGTAGCAGCGTCTGGAATAAACGTACTAGATTCTCGTAATCTTTGACTAAAATCATTCATTTTAGTGTTTATAAACATGGGAGATAAGTGTTGGATGGTAAGGCCGTCTTTGGCGTATTCGTATCGAAGAGCGGCAGTAAAGCTTTTGATGTAAGCCTAAATTAACAAGAAATTTTATTCAATATTTGTGGTTGTAACTTCAGAGTTTTCTATTACTTTTGAAGCTGCATAAACTGTCATCAAAGGCAGAGGTTGTATTTCTGACCCAGATGATACGTTTACAATAGCTCCACGACCTTTTTTCTTCATCTCCTCAACAAATAATCGGCATAATAAAGTTACAGCTCCTACGTTAATGTTAATAATGTCCCATAAATCACGTTCTGGAACTTCACCCAGATACATGGGATATTCGTACTGCTTGCCCACGTTGTTCACTAAAAATGGTTCAAAATAAATAAAACAAGCAGTTAATCATGCAGTAAAAACAATAACAAACAACACGTTTTATAAAAATTTTAATCAGGGAACCAATATTGCAATTTACCCCAAAAATAATATATACAACCGCCAATATTTGATGTAGAATTAACTTTTGTTGTTATTTATATTTACATCTTGTTCTTTTTTAGGGTCTAAGAGCTTTATAAAACCATTTGAGTTGATGATTATACAAATTTTTGAGTGTTTTTGTCATTTTAACCTTTCTGTTTTACCTACTGTGGGACAAAAAAGTCCCAATGTCAAATTCTTGTTAATTATAATTTGCAAAGCTAATTTAACAAGTTTTTTGATTTTAACGTCTATAATATTTGTACAAATACTTAATTGGGATGCCGACTTACCTAAAATTCCAATATCTAACAACCCCAATTCTTGTTTTATAATTTCGATTGCTTGACCACCCAAAGAAAAATCAGCTGATATAATTTTTGTTTTAATGCCGTGTTCAGTTTCTAAAAAAAAAACACAAAAAAACATTTTTACATTTTAGAATGTTACAACCAAAGCAATAATCCAGTTATTACGTGGATTATCAGCTATTATACATATATGTATATAATTTGGTTATTATAAATAATATCTGACAGTTGTTATGAATAATATTTAGAGAAAATAATTTATTTATTACATTAACTAGTCCAACTAGCCATTACACATAATAACAAGCGACTATAATTTATTAATTTGGCTGTAATAACATGTGCTTTTTTGGGCTTTCCTTGTTTCGAATTTATTTTAATGCAATTTTTGATTAATTACCTAATTCTCTGGCCACATTTTTTAATTTTTCTTTATTTCGACTAATTAAAACTATATTCAGTCCTCTTTTAGCAAGTTCATGTGCATACGCCTTTCCTATGCCATCTGTGCTGCCTGTGACCACTGAAATAAAAAAATAGTTAGCATAGGCAATGGTTTATTGATATGTTACAAGGGCAGAAAGTTGATATTAGAAGCTCGCGTCTGTGTTAATGCTTGAGCGCAGCGAGAGCAGCAAATGAAGCTAAGGGCTTTATACCAATGCGACATACAACTGTTTTTATCTACCTTGAAATAAAAACCATAAAACAAATTATTCTTAATTTAAAGAATTTTTTTGTCTTGCCGAAAAGGACATATCTTTAAGGGTACTACATTTCATTTTAGTTAACGGAAGTTGAAAAAATTACTTACATGCCCATGAACCATATTTTTTAATTAAAGACGTTTCTTCATGTGGTAGGAAAAAAGGAGCTAATATGGCACGAGTTGCTTGCATCAGTCCCCATAGTGTGTTCAATAGAAAGAAGAATATTACTATACAACCAAAAGCTGCTAAAATCCAAGTGTACGCGTTGCATTCTATTGACATTGCTGATCTGAAACAATATTAAAAAATATTTTATTAAAACGAACTTAAAAAAAATGTTAATAAAATGAAAAAAACTTTTTATATTTAGAAATAGTTTTAATAAATGTGGCTGTACGTTTTTAGTTTTATCGATAACTTATTGATTAGTTCTTAAGTTCTTGGATTTGACAAAGTTTAATTTGGTAATCCAGTGGTTAAATTAAAAAAAAAAACTTGCAATGGATGCTAGGTGACTGAAGACGTTTTGCTACATTGAGCATAAAAATCATTTGGAACATTTACCAATATTCGCAAAGTTGTGTATTTAGCTTTGATTAATTATTTAATGTAAATTACTTGTCATTAAAAAATTGAATATTTAAGAATAAATTGTTCTATATACCTAATGCAATATTTAAAAAAAATGTTTTTAGAAAAAATAATTTTAGTATCTAATTTTGCGTTATTATGCACTAAAATAATTAATTAATCATCTAAGTAAAAAAAATATTTAATAAATTATGTTAAGCAAATAATGTAAAACAGATTTATTATAAGTTTCGCTTAAATAGAGTGCTATTTTTGTTTCTTAATTATCTATAACATTTTCCGCTCTGAAGGCTTTAAATTTACCAAGAGTCGATTAAATTTAAAAAAAGCTTTAAAATATCGCAAAAATTGTGCAAAAGATAGTTGCAATCATTAGATATGGGTTAGGATCACTGGAGAGAGTTGATTATAACAATGCACTGATGACTAATTGGTTAAATCCTGTTGTTGAGAATGACAATAAAATCTAAATTTCTATACATATTTTTATAAAATTTAATTTTTTAAGGTAGTTTGCTTTAGGAGAAAATAAAATTGATTATATGTTATTGTAAGTCTAATAATTCTGCAATCCTAAATTCTAGCACACCATATGACAGTAATGAAAAATGGTAATTGTTTATTTCTAAATTTATTATCTACTTGAGTAATTTCTTGACTAAAGTAATCTTCACTTTTAACAATAAATGTGAAAATAACGGCTGATTGCTTTTGCTTGTTTAACAGTTGTTAGATGAGCTGTGAAGGATGAAATTAGTAATGTGTAATACCACTTAATTAATGTTTTGTAAAAATTGCTATTTGTATAAGTAATAATAACTAATATTTTAAACCTAGATTGGTAACCAATGTTTAGTCAAAGCTTTCTTGCAACTAGTTTATTTTATAAATTGTTTTGCAAAAATAAAATAAATATATCTGAAGAAGACATTTTATTAAAGAATTATCTGAACCGTTACACGATTGCAAGAGGTAACGAGATTATTACTAAATATTTTCTTGTTCCTGTGCAAAATAAATGATTTCTTTGACCTTTTTAATTAAATGTACAGATTTCTATTAGTTTATTTCTGCAGAGTCATTATCAAGAAAATAATTTTTTAATAATTATAATATAAATAATATTACAGAAATTAAACTAACGTATTCCATCTGCATCATAATATACAAAAATGTTTCGTCAACGAACAAATATTTTTGCACGTCGCAATATTTCCAAACTTGATAGGTTTGTAAAAAATAAGTGAGAAAGATAAACTACCTATTTTTATATAATATTAATAAATTTATTACGATTATATATTTTTTTTCTCACAATAATAATATGTATAATTCTTCAAGACGAGTTTCTTTATTAGACGTTCCAAGCACACTGATTGTCAACATTGTCAACCCAAGGGCTATTTCATACAAAAGAACGCCCTTTTTTTGAACGTCGCATTTTGATAAACTAGGTGCTTCCGACATATACGAAATATCAGCCGATAAAAATGCAGGCTTTATTTCATTTATTCGCTTTATCATATTTATTTCATTATACTCAGAAAATCTTCCCCTTCTTTGATTCAAGATAAATCGTGGTGACTTAAGCGATCGACAATTGCGTTACAAACACAACAAAGAGGCTGACAAATTTCAGAACAAACGCATAAGCAAATAGATATTTGTACTACATGTTTGTCTAAAAGTGTGCCAAGTTGTTGAGAGGGTAAAACTTCTAACAATGCGCCAGAATGCTGTTGAGAAGCAACTAACAAAGTTGCTTGTTGTTGAGGCTGTGAGGATTCCAACAAAGCGTTGAATCTCTTTTTCATTGCCAGAATGTACCAATTATCTATAAAGCCAAAGCTTTGCTCTTGTATTCAATCTTACAGGCATCTACAGTCATAGAGGGAAGAAGTATAGAGCTTACAAGACTTGAAGTGCAAAGAACCGACGCTAGAAAAGCTGAAAATGACATATTCACAACAGATTGAACACCTAAAACACCCAAAGACACAGGAAGATTTTGACTTTGACAGGAAGTCACTGGAAGATCAGACCACCTAAAGCCAAAGACCAAGAAGTCTTGCATATGTTTAAATAAGATCCTAAATAATAATTGCGTTTGAGCATCTATAAGCAATTCCGAAGAAGAAAGAAGGTCATATGGGAATTCATTTTGTAAAGATTTTCTGATAAAACAAAAATTTTGTTAGAAGGTTAGTGACGAAAAAAGGAAATGTATTTTTATGCAATGGAAAACCAAGAAGATGCAAATTTTTAAATTCAAAGAAAGTTTTTTAGACTTTTCAAATTTGGTAATACAATTATGTACCGTAAAAATATTTTTTTTTAAATAATAGAATTTAGATTGTGTCTAACATTTCTTTTCTATTAATTGTTGCATTAAATACGAAAGTATAAGAAAAATTCTGATTTTTGAGCAATTTCAAACATTTTTCTAAGTGGCAGTAGAGTAGAGGATTACGCATCATGGCATGTGCTATCTTCCTGTCCCAAAAAACGTTTTTCCGGCATCAGAAAGAGCACTAATTCTTCTAAGGACAACTATGAATTCTAGAAGTTTCTATTGTTTTTGTTTTTGGAAAAGATAATAGTCAGTATGTTTTATGTCAATAACAAAATACCGATTAGTTTAACTTCTTTTTACAGTTATAAAATTATAGTTGAACAAATGAAAACTTTTTTTTAGCAACATTTTATAAGGTTCTATTACTAAGAGGTCATCTATCACGTATCTGTTATTTTGTTAAAAACTGGATCTCTGTTATTAATCAAAATATTACTCAATTATACTGTAACTTTTTTCGCGGTTTTGACTCTTGCTCAAACTAGAACAGTTTGATATAAGAGCTTTCTTGGATTTCTTCTTATTTTTTAAATTAATCATTTTGTTTGAAGTTAGTGCCGTTTTCAAACTTTATTGTTTTTTCTTTATGTAGCAAACATTTCCTATTCTGTCAAACACGGTTTTTTTTTTGCTGATGACATTTAACTGTATTTCAAACCTCTTTCTTACCGCATTCATTCTTGGTGTTTAGGTTAACTCTTCATCCTCACCCTACTGGGGGATATAGTGGTCTCGGATGGAGTTGCGACAAAATTGTTATAGTTAAGCAGCGATAATAGTAAATATTGACTAAAGTCTAAAAAATTTTACAACAACGTCATTTAGGACAGAGACTAATTGTCCTACAACAAATTATTTATATAAGCACTTTATTGCCTTACCTCTGTTTCAAGCAGCTTTGTTATAAGATTTACATTTACAACATAGTAGGTCAAAATTTACTATTATCGTTGCTCAAGTATACTGCAATTTTCAACTACTTCAAGCTGTCTCATTTGAAGACACTTTTACGTAGAAATCTAAAAATTTTATACTCAATTTTTTATATCTGTATACAGCTGATTATTGTGGTTGTAATGTTATTATTCTAAGAGACCATAGATTTAAACTTAAGAGAAAATTTCCAAATCTGGTTGACAGGTGGAAATATAAAGATTTATAAAAGATGAAGGAGAAAAAAGTTGGATCTTATAAATAAAAATAAGTATTTTCTTTTACTCAAATTTTTGCTTTTAATCTACGCGTTTTATCACAGCTAATTCCTGTTTGGTTAAATAAAATTAAAATTTACTCACTTTGAGTATCCTAAATTCATGTGTCTGAGCAAAAACTCTTATGCAAACCAAGGTTTAAAAACGAAAATTTGAGTAAATGTAAATACTTTTATTCAGAGAAGTCGTAGGCCGTCGATCCCGGCCACCTATGGTCATTAAGTCATGTCAGAGGCTGTAGATGCGACCTGAAAACTCTAGCTTTTGGGCGAAGCATTAATTTTTAATGGGTGAAATTTATAAAAATACTTTTACTTGACTAAAACAAGACAAACTATACAATTAACACTTTCTGAAAGGAGCTAACCAGCTAGTAAAAGCTTGTGTTACTCTTAATGCATATCACCCATTGTTTTTCAAATTTTATTTAATAAATTTTGTTTTGAGTTAAAAGTACAATGGAAATACGAATTTAAAAACAGTATTTTTGTGCTAAAGTTGGTTATTAATATCTCTTTTGTTAAAACTATGATACATGAAAAACCTCAAAAACCACAAAGCACTTGATTGTTTTATAATTATTATAAGCATAAGTCCTATTTTTGTATATTTCTAATCCACAACAAAGTTACAGGTTAAGTTTTTAATAATAACACATAAATAAGTTGTTCTTTTAAGAAAGGTGTTAATAAACGTTTTCGTTTACCGTTAACACATTTAAAAATTAGCTATTTCATAAGTAGTTATTTGGTATTGTCGCAACTTCATTCATGATAATAACAGTACATTATATTTACTATTACTTAGATACCTTCGTCGAAGGTGAATGTCATTTGAGCTATTAATGTGGGAACTCATTGCTCAGGCAGTACTTGATTTTCGTAATCGGAAGTGGCTACTAATGATTGCTAATGTCTTTGATAGCTTGTATTATTTTGTTAATTTATACATGTAATTACTAGATTCTACTACACATTTAACGCGAAATCACAATTAGAATGTGTCACATTCTTTACGACCGACAAAACAATTTTCACTAAGTTTTTAAAGCTTTATAATTATCCTAATGGCTCCAAATACATGTAGTAACACTTTTTTATGTAGATATAAGAGGAAGTATCGCATGGCTCGATTTTGTAATAAATACAGGCCCTGACCGAAATGCTCGGACAATAATATTTCTGATATTGGTTACGCCTCTGTGTATTGTATACTTTGATTTTTATCTTTATACCCATGAAGTATGAAAATATTGTGTTGTTAGATAGGTACTCACTTCTCCTTTTAGATAAAAGTAAAAAAGCGCATTTTTAAACATCCCACATAACGTAGATTAAGTTTCCATTTCTATTTTTATAAAAAATAAGCAGTTTCTTTATAGCACTGCTAAGATTAATTGAGTCATGAGTATATAATTAAAAGTCGGGCTATACATTTGTAAAAACTTATAAAAAGCACAAAAATTGTAAATATTTTCGATAATTCCTTTTACACCAGTTGTTAATTAAACATGAACAAATACAACATTAAAAAAATCTGGAAATTCCTTTTGCCTTAGCATGACAAGTGGATAATGGTGTAGTTATTAATAACTATTGCAATTACAATTGCAGTAATTACCCTCCGCTGAATAAAAAGTTTAAAGCGACTTTACACAATATTGTTTGGAATTTTAATGCTGAAAACTTGTTTCAATTTGAATTAATATGGGTTTGGTCGAGACCTTTGGGTTCATTTGTATTGTTTACTTTTTTTGTGAAAGTTATCACCGGCAAAACTTTCTCGCGAAGATCTCAATGTGGGCGCATCTCTGATGTAAGTTTGTAAAAGAGCAAGTGATGAAAGTTCCCTTGAACTCTAAAGTTCAGACATATGCAAATGGAAGAAATTTTGCTACCTTGAAACTAGGTTTCAGGTTTACTCACGTGTGTTAAAATGCAGATATTTTTTATTATGATTGGTGGGAGTGCATGTGTATGTCGGACTTCAAAATCATAAAAAAATGTCATCTGGATATGTTTAATAAAGTAGAATTAATCACACGTGCATGGAATAAAGTTGTTTACAATTTGATAATTTATGCATCATTAGTAACAAATAAAAAAATATTTTAACGAAATTTTACTTTCCACATGTAAAAAATTCATTTTCATTAAAATGCTGTTTACAGTATTTGATATTTGTATTTTTTGCTGAGTCGTAATAAGTAATCTAAATATAATCACGGGTTAATTTAAATGATTAAAATTTATGCGATGATAATTTAGGTTTTTTATTTGTCCTTTTATTAGAGAAAGGAATCTTAAAATAGTGGAACTTTTTGTATTTGCTAATTTGTATCAATTTCAAGACGGAAGTTTAATATTTGTTTGTCTTAATTATAATGTACTGCATCTTCTGATAAAGACTAAATTTTTTTTATAATTCCGTTGTTTCATAAAATATTTAGTATCAATTTATTTCTTGAAATTTGTGACACTATTTCTTTGCATAGCCTACATAGTGTCATGACAACTAATTAGTCACGATATCCTGCATTTTTTAAATTACCGCTTTATTATGATTAACACGTAACGCTAGCCACCATGATAAATTTATTTTATTTATGTTTAATGAAACAAGAAATCGCTTAGGTCTTTGTACTAAATTAAAATAAACAGATTTTTTAAATTTTAATTCAAAGAAAAATTTTTATGTTATTATTGTACCAGTTGTCTCAGGTTTTACCCTTACCCTCAAAAATAATTTTGTGGAACAGGCAATTTTTTAACTTTTACACAATAATTTATTAATTAATTTAATTATTAATTAAATAATTAAATTTGAATAATTTTTTGTTCCAAAATGAATATGTTTTTTAATTTCAATTTATATATCAAACTTTTTTTCTATAATGATTTTACGGCAGAGTTATAAATTTATTCGACAAAATAATAGACAAAGTATAGTACTTGTTTATTTTTTACATAAATCGAAGACATTGAAATTATTTGGTCTCTGGTCGAAGTATTCAATACTAAAGCCGAATTTAAGAGATGATAGTCATAAACTATCGGTTAATATCTAAAGTTGTTTTTTTAAAGTGCTTGGCTGTTATCTAAAAACTGACTTTTTTTAATAGGGTCTTTGTCTATTATTTTATCTTAAAACGTTTAACAAACTGTACTTATTTTCATAACGTTTATTCTACATTTGTAGGTCGCTTACATTTTTGGCTTATGATGGAATATATTTGGGAAACTGGGTCTATTATAATGCAAATGCCGGATTCTAAGACTTAAGAAATCTTAAGTCTACGCAATTGAGGGAAAAATCAAAGAGATATAGATCCAATAAGAATTTGAACAGGTACGTCGTTCTTAGAAAAACAAATACAGACCATTGACGTATCTACGTGAAGATGCATCATGCAAACAAGCAGTATTCATTTCAAAAAAAGAAATGCGAGTTTTCTTAAAATTGATGATGCCGCCCAATTTTACTGGTCATTGTTTTGTGAGGAATCTATATACAGACCTTAAAATGATATGTAGGGTGGAAATCATGAAATGTAGCGGAGGAATACGTAGACAATAACAGACAAAATAGTTGGGGGCAATAAAAAGGCTGGACGAGTGAGACGTGCACTGATTACAATAATTTAAATATTAGCTAAGTACCCTATTACGAGTACATTAATTTTTTGAGTACTTTTCAAAAGTCTTCATCGGCAAGAAGCTTATGAGCTAACTGATAGATGAAACAAACACAGCTGATATCAAAATTTTACCGAAATTTGCAAGTAGAACCTTCTTATGCAAAATATTTTTAACGTTTTTCTCGTCGCACCATAACCTGAACCGTTGAAAAGCCATCTCGTACTTTGCTTTGGACTTCTTGCACCAAGCAAAAAGCAGCATTTGTCGCCGCTTGTTCGATATAAGAAGGTAAACTTTCTCAGTCCCTCATGTTTACAATTTTCTTATTTTTACCACAAAGCACAATTTTTACTGATTGTCTGAAAATGGCAAACTTTGTTTGAAAAATTGTAAGCGGTTGCCATAGTGCTTACTGAAGATATCTATAGATCACCTTACTTTTGATGTAAAATATAGGAGTTATCGGCAGCATTAAATTTTTGATTTTCTTAATTTTTTGCAGTCATAGATAAAGTTTTGTATATCATACGACAGCTACAGCACATTACAATAGCTCGTGTGTTACAAATACTCGGACTAACGCCCTTGTTATCTCTAATGTACACACTCGTTTTGTTATGATGCTTCTATCCCACTAATAAAATTGACAATAGTGAAGGTGTCAACCGATTGGTGGTAAAATAAAGTCAAGTTTGTTTTTTACAAGTTGTTCGGTGAGCTGTTTGGGGAATCTGTAAACAGATAGGGTTCTAAGATATATTTCATCATGGTCTTCTGTGTAATTTAAACATAGAAAATTGAAACTAACGAATTAAGGTAAGTTATGTTGAAAAATCTTAAAAATTCTTTACTAAATGAACCAAAAACAATGTTTAAAACCTGAGACCGAATATTTCTTAACTGTACTATAAATAACATTTATAAGAAATGGTTTTGTTACTTAATTATTTAAAAAAAAATATTTGTTGTACCACTAATCGCTTAATCAGTTGATTAGTTGCACGCAAATTATTGAACATATTTTGGCGTCAAAAATCAATTTGACGACCAAGAGTATCTTCTGGCGACCGGTTTTCTCTTGCTACTAAGGATTTATATGAGTATGAACAGATTACGGTTTTAATTTATTTAAACAAGTCAGGTCAAATAGTTTCGTGACTTGTCAGGGAAATGTGGCTTCCAAGTCTTGAACGTAAGAGTCGAGTTGGTTACCAAATTCTTTAATCTTTTCTAGTGATAATCGAATTGGTTCTCGTCGATCTGGTAAGTCACGAAGCGAAAAGAAATAGAATTTTAAGATAAATATAACAGTAATCAGGTTATATAACTTGGTAAAATAGCATGTTACAAAATTGCTAAAAAGGCAATGACTTGTTAGTTATCAGTTATCACTAGCTTGAGCTAGATATAGATTTGCTTTTCAAAAACTGTAGTATTATATGGAGAGATAAATAATTAAATGAGTCGCAAGTGCTTGTGATTAGAATTTTTTTTAATGGTTTATTGCATTTTTTTAAATAAGTTTGTTAAAAGCCTGTCAAGTTACATTAGTTGGTGACATGATTCTTTTGAGAGTTGTAGTTGGTGGTAAAACAAATGATAAAGATTCTCACTGAATTTCTAACGTAAAATAACATAACTTGACAAATTTTTTAAAGTTAGCACAAACTAAAACAAAAGTTTTTCAAGTCAAGTACCTGCGATCGAGTTAATTTTTAATCTCTTGGCATTCTCTACAGTTAGAAACCTTAATTAAGCAGTTATTACACTAATGCTGATTTATGATATGGTATGAGCCCGAAACGTTAAAGAATCTCAGGCAATGAAATTCAATTCTAGGTATAAAAGTTTTTGCTTTAGGGCCTGGGTTTGAATGTCATTGCTTGAGAGATTCTCAAAACATTATGAATTGTCATTAGTTATAATGACTTTATGAGGGTTACATTGTTGGGACTATTTATGATTTAAGTCACAATCTTATTCTTAGTAAACAGACAGTATCTTAAATAAAATAAATGACTTGTAATTTTTATTGGTAAAAATGTTTTTTGTTAATTTGTGATAAAATACGATTTACATAATAAGTGTTGTTTTTTGATAGAAAATAAGCAAATTTGTGTCAAATAGACATTTTAATATTTATACCTTATTAAAATCACAAATGTAAATAAATAAGTGCTTTAATTTCTTGTTTTTAGCATCTTCTGGAACTAATTTGACCCACTCATTTTAAGTAATACTACTTGCAAAAATTAATGAGAATCAATCAAAGTTTGATTGTGACAGTTTCGAGAAAAAAGATGACGTCACATTTACTGTCAAAACGTCACTGGATTAATGTTAGATTTGACATTTTTTTGCCATTATTAATATCGATAACGTAATTCGTTAATGTAATATTAATTTATTAACAATCTTCTAGTATTTCTCAAATTATATTAGAAATGGAAATTTTTCGGAATAACATATTTTTTGACTTCTACTGTTTTTATCGTAAAATTGGCATTTACTTTCGGAACGAGCTGTATATATAATAAAAATTGTTTGCCTATTTCCAATTTAGGTCGTTATCATTTTTAGAATTAATGAATACGTTGAACAATTGTTGATTTTATGAATAAATTAAAAAATACTTATTTGAAGAAATATTCTAAAATTGGTGACATACAAGTATTTCTTCAACTTATTATTTTATTAAAAATTGCTTACAACACAATACGACTGAACATTATTATTATTATTATTGCAAAAGAAATTTACGCTTTTAAGTAAACGATAATAATCAATTACAATCAAAGTGTTTAAAATTTTTTAATGTTTTTCTTACAATTTTTTAGTAACACTTATTTAATTAAAATTAAATTAATTAAAATTAACTTACCCGCAAAACCTAAAACAATCGCGACTAGAATAATACACAATACCGGCTAATTACATATTCCAAAAACTGATTGTTTATTCAATAATCATAATTTAAACCGAACTTGTACCTCACTCTTTGTGTTTGTAAAATGAAGTTAAATAATAAAGCAATGTTTGATATGGAACCATAAACATGACCCCACATAGATAATCCCCTCTCTCTGTCATGCCGCCACCAGAATGTTTAAAATAAACACAACTAATGAGAAACAAAAGAAAATGAGACGAAAGCTTTGCTTGGTGTGGTGGTTTTTTAGTGGAAGGATAAAGTGAAAGTTTATTTATTTTGTTTCGACATGATCTTTGGTGACTCTCCAAATAATCCGCTAATTGGAGAGTATTGTAGAGATGCATACACACCAATTTAATATTTTTGACACTTCATTTTTGTTAGCTAAAAGCAGCCGTAATGTATTTGAAGGTTTGCCATTTTAAGCCTTTCTTATTCTTATTAATTTGTTAAAAAGATTTCAATGCCAAAGCGGTGTAATGAAAATGATAGTTGACTCATGACTGAAACAATTACAATAATTAATCACTTTTTTAAGTACGACACATTATTGTAGAAAATTATTTGATAAAAATAATATTAAACAGGTAAAACCAAAAACAAGGCAATTATAGATTAGAGAATTTTGCGTCAACTTTAATTTATGAAGAAGCAATTAGAATATCTGTCATTTTGCGTCAGCTGTGGTAAAAGTATTGATTTTTAATGGATTTAATTAATGACAAACCAGACAAACAATTGGGTTTTGTTATTGTTTTTGAAAAGTTATTTAAAATACAAGCAAGTAATAACACTTACAAGTTCATTACACAATACGTGTATAAGCACAATAGTTATCTAAATTGTAATTTGATTTAATAACATCTGTTATATTAATAAAATAGTAATAAGCTAATAGTTGAAAACAGATGGTTTAATTGTCGTGAAGAGATAATTAATAATTATATTTATTTCTGATTTTAAAGTTTATTAAATTCTTCAGCCTAATGTCGTCAGAATAAAAAAATTATGCCACTTTAAGTCTTTTTGTCAAAATTATAAAATTGAAGAAAACTTCTTTAAAACAATTAATTGTGTTTGTTATACTTACTGTATTTCAAAAGAAAATATAACCGTAGGTATGAAAAGACCTTGAATCTTTTTTTGGACATTTACTCTAACGGGCATTCTATTTTTTATTCATTAAAAATTTTCCCGTTCAATTTTTAAAACTATAAACTAGAATGTCATGAAATTAGTCGATCCAAGGCAATCAACTGAAACTCCATTCAGTTTTTTCATAAATTGATAATTTACGAATTGTTTTGTTTTGGTGAGATCTTTTTTTTAGTGAACGTTTGACCTTTTCGCTTTTTAGCTAGCTACAATTTAAACATTGCAAGCTCTTATGCCTTTTAATGTGTAAAGATGTTATATGGTGAAAATGAGAACAAGCTGAACTTAGTATTGGCTGTGTCCGTCTTTTTTTATCGAACAAAACTATAAAAAAATGACAAACCAGAATCTGCTTTGATTCAGTCAATCATTCATTTCATTTTCGTTTTCAATATACTTGTGTTACTACTCTCTACACCGAGCTCTACACCTTCTGTCCCAAATTTTCCTTCTACCTCTTTTTCATATTTATTATCAGAAAAATCCTAAAAAATAATATATACTATAGGAAATCGGTCTATTTTAATCATACCTAATATTTTTTAATATTATTTTATTTATGGTTGTATGTTTTTTAAAAAAACTTTGGGTTAATTTGAATTACCTAATTTTTGTGAGAATCAATCAGACATAAAGTGCTCATTTAAAAACGTTTTCTTGAGCGCCGTGACAAAACAACGTTTTGAAATATTATTTAGTTAAATTTGGCTGAGGCTGCTGCCTGCCAGTGGTGGTAGCTGCAACTGTTATAATGTCGCGGTTTATGAACCTTAATAAACTTATTTTTTAAAACTAGTAGGCACAAAGTTTTTTACGAATAATATGACGTGTCATTCTATTTAGACTCTTTATTCTTGCAAGCTTTTCTTGTTGAGCAGCGTACTAGCTTCATATACTAGCTTTATATGATGATCTCCATATTGTTGTTCTAATATGTATTGTAACAGCTGGAAAGCTGGTTTTTGTAATACTTACAAAAGAGCTCTAACTTTATTATTATTATTTCAGCCCTTTATTTTCGCTGCTAGTTTAAGCTGACTGCTATACGTTAGCTACAAAGCTTGACCGTCAAATTTAGGAGGTTTAGGAGGAACTACTACTTTGTCTTGTTTCCAATTTCCTAAATTTTTTCTTCTCTAACTTCTAGAAGCTATGTTTCAAATTTCTTTTTTATTTCTATCTAGAATGTCTCTCTGCAAAGTATTTTGCCAATTGTATAATTTTTTTAAGAATGTTTTTTGTTTTTTTAGTTGTCATTTTTTGAATCTATTATTTCCTTTTTTTAGTTGTACTTTTTATGTATTTTATTTTTATTACTTTTTTTTTGCTCTTTTGGAATCTCGTTCTTTATTTTCTTTTCACGTTTTTTTGTTTTTCTTATTTGACTTTTTTAAGATCTTTTATTTTTTGTATGCTTGACTTCTCTCATCTTTGTTTTTCACGCTGTTTTCGAATTTTTTTATTTTTCCAGAATATCTTATTGCTCTTCTTTTCATCTAACTGACGTTTTTTTATTTTTCTATAATATCTTTTGCTTTTCTCACTCTACTAATCGTTATTTCGCACATTCTTTTTTTCTACTAATCGTCGTTATAGTCCGACGTGTTTCAACTTTTTCTAAAATTATATTTTGTTATTCTTTTTTTATCAATTGTCGTTTCTTAAATTTTTCAGTTTTTGTCTCTTTATTTGTTTTTCTTCTTCTTTCATTAAGTGCTTTTCAACTATTCGTGAATGTTATTTTTTTTATAAAAAAATTTATGTTTTTTAATTTTTTTTTCTTTTAGCGTCGTTTTTTGTACTCTCTTTTTTTTGGTTCTCTATAATTTTCTTTATTTTTTCCATTTTTCTTCTAACCGACGTTTTTGTATTTTTGACAACACTGTATAAACGAGCACAAAACTAATAAAAATCAAAGAAATAACCAAATAAATAAACACGAGAAATCATAACTTCAAGCCTCGGAGTGATTTTTTAAAAACATTGATTAATCAAACTTTCTAATTTACAATTAGTCTCAAAATGAAACTGCAGTGAAATCTATCAAGCCTACCATCCTTAGATTTTTATTACTAAAACAATTTGCATTATTGCGAATGCTTTTTAAATATTTTAATATTGGTATTGAAAAAACTAACCATGTGCGCACAGTTTGGTGATTTTGACCTGCCTATACACTCGTATGTACATATATAGGTATGTATGTATATAGGCAGGAACGATATGAAGCTTAATAGAAGGCGAATAGCAGAGAAGCGAAGCGATGAGGACAAAAGGAATGTCTTCGCGCAACAACAATATCGACGAGAAGTACACCTCGCTGAGGACAAGATTAAATTGAATTGGCTATAAACTTTTTGCGGTTTGAGATATAACCAAAAGATACAAGCTTGCGTTAAAAACTAGAAAAGAATATAGAAACCATTGATCATTTTTTGGTGAACATTAAACGTGGCAAAAATTCATAATGAATATCTGAAATTACAAAATGCTTTACTAACATTAAAGTCTAACGCCAAAGGCTCTAGAGACGACAGAACATACATATAGCAGTATCAAAATAGTTACAAAAAATTTTCATGGTATTACCAACGAGAGAATAAATCTGGAAAGCAATAGACAAACTCCTTGACACACACTTTTTGAAGATACAATCATGCGCGTGAAAAACGCACAAGATTTAAATAATCCAAGAGATTACCAAGGAGGACGACCTTAAAGGCACCGCATCTAAGTTAAAGAAAATAAAGATTTCGGTCCGCAAACATTTTGGCGGAGCCTGGAGTTAATTTTGGTTCTTGTTAAGAAAGTTTCTAAAATGGTTGTTAAGATCTTTAATGACTTTTTTGCAAAAGCAGCTTTTTTTCTAGCTACTGAGGTAGCTAAACTTGTTTTTATCCACAAAAAGATATACGACAAAGAAAAAAAATCAGACTTATAATGTTTGCTGTCGTTAACATCTCACACTCCAATCCCGTATACTGCATAAAGATGGGCAGACGCACTAAATTTAAACATAAATTGAAAAGCGCTAATTAATGGTCCAAAAGAAAATATATACATGTATATGTATAGAAGAAGTCTTAAGAAAAGAAGCACTTGTTGGTACTGCGACTATTTAACAGACGACTTATCACACATGCTGTGAAAATGTTTTAACTAACATGGGCAAAGACGGGAAATCAAGAATACAGGGGTCTAGAACTCTGGACTGAAGAAGTAGAACCTCTACTGTAGACGATTTCAAAACTCTCTTGTCTGGCCAACGAAGAAGGTTGGTGTGAAACACATTGGAAATAGACGAACGAGATAAGGAAAAAAACAGTGAGAGTAGAAAATTATTAGATCTGTTTTCCTGAATCTATTCCGGGATAAAAATTTGGCATACTCACGCAGCGTCTTGCCCAAAACAGCAAAGGGGAAACCGCAAAAAGAAAAAAAATGTAAAATATCAAGATATACTTGCAACAGATAAAAAATAATCATATTGTGATTTTTTCAAAATTTTGTTTAAATGAAAAGTGCTATTTTGGGAGTGAGTATAAAAGGTGGGACACAGTACAGTGAAAATTCATAATTTTGGGAGAACTTGTTCATCTATTGTTTGTGTTTATTTTTAATATTTTGTTGAGTACGTTCTACTGTTTTTACAAGCAACGGTAGATAAATAACATAAGATTCTCTTTAATTAAACATAAAATTTTGAACAATCTGCATTTTATTGCACAATAATTATGTAAATTAACGGTACCGTACTATACTCATATGACAACGGGGAAATTGCATGCCCATTTTCTCTTGCTTTCTAAACTAATGTCAAATTATGAAATTTTTGTGTCTGCTTTATCTAAACAATATTAAATCTTAAACTTAGAAATTAGAAAGCAAAAAATCTAAATTATTACGAACATGTTTCTCGATGATTTTTGATCTAAAATTTGGAATTTTTTTTCTAATAACAATTCACTTAAAAGTTCATAAAATTGTTATTTGATTTGTTACTAATAACTTCAGTAGAAAAAAATGTTATCTTTTATTAATAGAAATATAACATGAGCAGTTTGACCACGAAACTACTTAATTATGTAAACACTAAATTAATACCTACCTACCTTGTGATTTGTTTTTAATTTTCCATTTACACTTAACGTTATGGAATTATCCCAAAACGATTTACTAAAAATATCTATTGTTAGGTATATTTTAAAATTATTATCTCTAGTGTTGTGTTATCAATATTTCTGATAAGTGATTGATTATTACTCAACAAGAGGTATAAAGAAGAAAATTATTAAATTTTTAATAATTTGATTTAGTGCAAATAAAAAAAATGTGTAAGAAGAATTAATTTTGGTATCACAAAATAATTTAAAGTACATAAATAGTTTATTACCTAGAAGATAAAATTTGCACTTATTCCTTGAGCACTCTTCAACACCACAAATTCATATTGACAGATTAGGAAAACTACAGCAGAAAATTGTAGCTACTTATAAATACAACCTTCAATAAGAGACCATTTTCTTCATTCAATAGGAAGGTAATTTGCAAGCGAATATAAAATATCTGCAGAGATTACATAATGACAAGTTTAATTATTTATTTATCATTATTGTGTGTACATACAACAAAAGCCAACAACAAGGACTACAGTAAATACCAACGTAAAAACTATATAAAAGCTTTGCCTAACATCATAATCAATTCAACAATAAAGCAAACAATGTTTGTAATTATGATTGCAAAATTATTTATAATAATTGCTTCATCATTGATGTTTTTGAATCACTTAAAAATATTTGAAGATAAATTTTACTGCAGTAAATACTAATGTTAAGTGGGTACTTGTAAGAATAATAATAATGGACTAAATGTAAAATAATCAGAAATAATGCGTAATTTTTAGTGAGATGCGTTCTGCATAAATTAAGTCGTAATGATATCAGCAATTAATTGCATATTAAACATTTTTAATGTAAATACGATACTCAACCCTGCCATACGCCATACGCCAGCTCGCTTAAACTAATTCACTTGAAAAAAAAACTTCACACTGTCAGGTTGACAAAAATATCAATTGCCGATGTCAATAATCCAATTTTGTTTTCGCTTGTCTATAATTTGTTTATGACATTATTCCCATTGAATATGTGCAGTGAACACACAATAGTAATAATAAGAGGATGTGTCGGATGGAATTCGGAAAAATTTACTTTTTCACCTAAAAATGGTGGAAAAAATTGGTTTTTGACACCAAGAAAAATACTCAATCATGTGCTTATTAACTTTTTTGGCATTGAACTGTCTGTTATTGTTTCGTCTTTTATCAGCTAGCCAAAAAATTTTCTTACTGCTTAACACCTCTTAAGAGTACTAAAGAAATTTAGAAAAATTAGTGTGACATTTTGCGTGCGGAACGTTGCGGATCCGAAAAACACATTTTTTTAGATGCTTCTAATAAATATAAAAAATTTGTTTGCCACCAGAAGTTCCTTAATGATTTTTAAAATTTGGTAAATAGATTTACTCTACTATTGTTAAAGTTTCTTCACTATATATTGTTAATAATAAATAACTTATTTTATTAGGTGTTACTTAGGCTTCTTTATTAGGCTCCTACATTTTAGCTTAAATTCCACGGAAAACACTTTTGCCACTTTATAACAAGAAAATTTAAAATAATGAAAACATTTCAAAAAGTAAAAAAATGAAATAATTATAATAATAAAATATACTACAAATAAGAGCAATACAAGGAGAAATTAGGAAGGGAGTAGCAGAAGAATGAAAAAACGAATAAATTTTTTGTAAGAAGACATGAAATGAAATGAGAATTTAAAACTTGAACAAACAAAAAACTAGGAAAAACTTGTGTTTATTATTTGTATAAGCGACGAAGAAAACGTTACATAAATTAAATATACTACAAATAAGACCAACAACGAACGAATACGTGGTTACAATAACACAGGCGATTAACAGTTGGTATACAATTTTGTTTTAAATTTTGAATCAAATTATTATTAACATTTGAAATAAAAAATTAATAAATAACTAAAAAGAACGAGTGTGTAGGCAACATATTCAGTAAAATGCATCCCGGCTTTTTTTTGTATGGATATTAAATTAACAGTTTGTATGGATAAATGTTTGTTTTAAAGCCTTCAAATTTATGTGGTGTTTAGCGCAAATTTTTGTCTTTGGAATTAACCAGATCTATACAAAATATCTGTAAAAAGGAACATTCTGATGAATACTTTTAAAAGAAAAGTTAAAGAAAAAGCCTCGTAAGAAATATATACAAACTAATATTTTATACGTAAAATAAAGTATAATTGAAAGGTTAAAGTTCAAACGAAGTAATAAAAATTCGAAATAAATTAAGAGCATTTAAGAAGATTTTTTTTGTTAAGAACGATTTGTCTAAAAATGACAAAGCAATACAAAGAGAAATCAGGAAGGGGCAGCAGAAGAATGAAGAAACGAATAATTTTTTTGGAAGAAGACATGAAATGAAATGGGAATCTAAAACTTGAACAAACAAAAAACTAGGAAAAACACAAATAAGCAACACATTAGTAACGAAGAAAACGTTATATAAACCACAGTATAGAAATGAATCAGTGTGGACAGCTGATAAAAATTGACAATTTGTCATAAAGCTAGTATTCCTTCAAACTAAATGTGGAAGATGGAGCCACTGATTTTTAGATTTACTATAAGCAACTAATAATACACAATTTACATCTAAATAAGGGCTATAATTATAAATAATATAATAAATAATCGAAAGACAAGGGTCAAACAACGATTAAAATAATTTTTATAGTATTTTGTTATTTATTTGCAGTTACAGCCTTTTAGATTTAAATTGTGTATTATTAGTTGCCTAAAAATCTAAAAATCAGTGGCTCATCTTACACATTTAACTTGAAGGGATGCTAGCTTTTTGATACTGATTCATTTCTATACTGTGTATAAACTAAAGACAGAAAATGGAAAATTCGTTAAAGAGCGGAAATTTATTGAAACTCATAATATGTGACATAAGAGGTTCAAACATGACTGAAACAGAGAGGAGAAGAATTGTGAAAGAAATGGTAGATTATTCATTTAATTTGATAGCAATTTAAAAAACAAAACAGAGAGGAAACAAGTAAATTAAGAAAAACCATTTTCTTTAAGAGTAGGGACTTAAATAAAATATTGGAAACAGGTATCTTAATAAAGAAGAAAATTAAAATCATACTTACAGAATTTAGACTAACAAGAGAAAGAATGTGTTATATCAAACTAAGGAGAAAATACTAAGAGATAATAGAAAAGCTAAAACGAATAATAAATCTAAAAATAAGTACAAAATAAAATTATAAATATATAGAAAGAATATATTTTGAAAAACCTTTGAATTTGACCCACGAATTTTTAGTAGAAGGATGAAACGATGAAAAGTCATGACATGGATTAAATTAAATATCTACACTCAAAAGATATGTACATTTGTACAGAATTAGCAAAAGTGGCAGATATAAATGAAATAAGAAATTAGAATAGTTAATAAATTTTTGCAGAAAAAATAGATACTTAAAGAATATAAAGCTAAGGTCAATTGAAGAAAGCAAAGGAAAGACACCAAAGCAAAATAGGAATATCTCAAAACTAAAGAATTTAAAGGAGAAAAGATTAGGCTGAAACATACTAAAAGAAATAGCACAAAATAGAAAGAAGTTGAAAAGATGCGTAAAGTGGAAGAAGAAACTTTAATACTTTAGGTGTGGTAGGGGTAAATTGCTCAAGGAAGAGGACACCAAAAAATTTGTGTCTATGTTATCTTAGATCATCAAACTAGGCGCGTTGCTGTGCATTTCTTTAGTATACATTTTTCGGGGTATTTTTTTGAGCAATTTACTTCTATCAAGAGGAAACCATTACGTAATCATGTATTCCGATCAGTGTGTTCTATATACTAGTAGTTATATGTTTTATCACAGATTTTTGTATTTTTACAATAAGATTATTTGTTTTAAACATAAGGTTGAGTTTGTAGAAAATCTTTTCTATTAACCATTTACCACTATATTTCGAAAATTGGTGGTGCTATATGATCTATGTTCAAGAAATGATGTACTAAACTGTAGTTAGATGATATGATTTTTTTAATTTTTTTAATAACAATATTTACTAAAATATATTATTCTCGAAAAATAAATTGAAAATTTTGTTGTCTGCACTTGAGTAGTGTAACACATGTGAAAAATCGATGTCTCTATGAACACGCCCTTTCTTCGTAATCTCCGTAGCCATAAATATTCGTAATGCGTTCGCATAGCCGTTGGCTGTGAATGAGATAGGAATCAGGATTTCCACACTGAAGATGACTAGTATTTCAGAGTTATTATAACAAAACATGTTTTAAGTAGTAGTGAGCAATCAACAATAAGTGATATTTATTACAGGTTAAATATAAGATCTTGATAAATAGTACAATAAGTCTGAATTTTAACTCATTAATTATACTGCAATTTTATTAAGTATACTGCAACTTGCAGTCTTGTAAGCAATATGTAACTTTTAATGAAACTAAAACAGAGAGTAGACAATTTTTTTGTTTATTTTAGCTTTAATATTTAATCTTAAATAGTGATTGTGATTTACTGGTTGATGAAATGTATTTTTTTAGAAGTTAATGTTAGCATTTGTATTCTAAATAGAATACAATAAGTGGTATATTAATAATAAATGTCTTTTATTTTAACTGAAAACTTATAAAGGTAAGTATTACAGTACAATCATACACCACATTCAAACCTTATTTTTGCCAAAGAGTTAGTTTATTGCACCTATAACTTATGCCACACGTACTACACAACTAAGATAGCAGTAACCCTCTATGAGTAACCTAAATAAACTCCATATTGATTAAATTGATAACACCATTTTTACCAACAGTACCAACATTTAGTTTTGTTACTAGATTTCACAGAACACAAAATTGAAAAATTTTAAAGAATGTTATTTTTATAAAACTACCTTTTTCATTTTAATTTATAAAGAATTATGAAATTATGATAAATTTAATATCTTTAGGGCCGGTTTACAGAAGGTGACATTAATTCAAGTTTAAATGCCGATTTTCACTAATCAAACGCCAAGAAAGCCGATTTAATTGTGAATTAAAAGTTAATCGCAATTAAATATTTAATTTACTTTTTGTAAACCGCCCCTTAATGCTTTAAAGATTTTATTTTGGAGAAGTATGATTGTATGATACAGCCGTGGCTACAATTTAGTGCATTGACGTCATTTAAAAAGTGACTAAAATAAAAATTAATTTCTGGTAATACTTGGATAACTTTACCATTATTATTTATGCAATTTGTATTGAATATGAATAATTAAAGGCTCTAAATTTATATTAGAATATTGTCAAATTGAAATTTGTAGTGATGACGGCAACGCACTGAAGGCTTTATTGCACAATTTGGTCAAATTTTACATTACAAAATTTTACAATGGGTAACCTGGAAATAAAAATCAACAGTTTTGTTGTAAATCATTTATTTTCCATTACATTGGGTAATTAGATAATACAAAGGGATATAGCCCATAAATAATAAAGTTTTTGGATGTATAATGATATATTATTGAGGCATGCTTACTGTGTATTTTGTAAAGGCCACTATCAACTATTGATTATATTATTGACATCCCCTTGTATTGAGGACTCTATCTACATAGCTAATTTAATATCACTAGCCAAAATTTCTCAATACTGGTGTGATTGTTTTTGTTGTCGTTTAGATTATGTCCTTGTACAACTGCATTATTGCTAATTTGACAATAATAACAATCAATCCAGTGGCAATTAACGCAAAATTTGAACAATCCACATAAATGGTGGTAGACTACTATTAAATTTTTTATAAATCTTTACTTTCCTATTAAGTTATGCACCTTATAATGACTTCAACTAGGCCGAATTGAAAGCAGCTCATGTTTTTTAACTGTTCCCTGGGTAAAAAGACGGACTAACCCTTGAAATTACGTATATTCGTATTTTATAACTATGTGAGTATAACAAGGTACTCAAAATTGTATAAGTACTTTATAAAATAGGCATGCATATCATTAAAGGTAATCGTATTGAAAATAAGTTTTGGTTAATGATAACTTTCGTACTTAGTTAATTCTAAAGGCTACAATCAGAGGGTTTTTTTGCTCGTAATTACTATGAAAAAGTTACGTAATGTTAATGACAACACAAAACCTTTCAGAACTCTAAATCGCAACTGTAACAGTAGACTAGAATTGACTATAATACAACAAACTATCCATATGTACAAATTGAAGCTTCAGTTAGGGAAAATATGAAAAAATATCGAGTTTTTTCCTTTGAAATCCAGCTTGACACAGTAGCGAATTTCAGGATTTTCGTCGAACATATTCAGGGGCAGATTTAATACGGTCTGCAAGAGATAAAAGTTTCTCCAGGTCAACAAAAACTAGTATCCCGTGTAATCCTGGATACGTACGAAACGTTTCATTTTCATCTGGAACAAGAAAAAAGTGTCAACTCTATAAAGCTAAATGTTTGAGGGGAGAGAGGTGCTGATGGTATTTATTAATAGGCTAGCTGAAACTATTCCCGTCTCATCCCGTTGCTAAACAGACCACTAACGACACGCCATAGGTCAAGTCTAGGGAAATCATTAGCGTGAAAATACGTAAACAAAGAATTTTTGGATTAAATGTGTTTATTAGCAGGCTCCTTGTCCTTTTTGTTACTACGAAAATACATTAGTGGACTTCTCCAAATTAGTCTATGCAAATCTAGGCTTATTTTTAGTTTGTTCTATAATTAAGACAAGATGTTTTTAAAATACGTATTTTGACACATATTTTGTAGTCCACTCTTCAAATTGCTACGATTCTGTGGTATAATTAATACTAACAGAGACTATATTTTCTAGTTTTGATTCGCAAAAAAATTTTTTTTTATTAGATAGATTTTTTTTTTGGTATAGCGCAATAATAGCAATTCGGATACAGTTTTTTTACATATATACGTACAAATATTATGATATCTGCAGTATATCTTGCATATTATACCAAATCTAAAAGACTAAGGAGTAGATATAATCATATAGGCTAACTTTTTAAAACTTTTAATAAACTATTTAATACTAATTGTTGAGTTAATGCCAGACTACTGGTGCATTTTGACATATGTTTGGTACCGAAACTATTGTGATAAATTAAAATGAACTAACGGTCAGATTCTGCCTGCGTTTACCTTAATAACATGTGCTTGAAACTCAGTCTATATATTTCTGCAGATAGTATACTTCAAGTATATTATAAAACAAAAGACAAAAACTTCAATTTAGATTGCATGATACAAAAGAAACTGATCAAAATTGAATCGACAAAAAAACAGATTTGTGTAATTTTCTTCATATTCTTCTTCATGTTTTTAATGGACTTAAAAGACGAATTCAGGATCTTACAACCACTTTTCAGCATTTGTTCTGACTATAAACAAGTGTGTTAAATTTTTACGGCACCAATTTTAAACTGTAATTGATATCACTACCACTGCAATTTCTGTTTATTGCAAAAATTTTTCACAGACTTATGATGTCCTTCAACATGCAAGATACTTGATCTACTCAAAAAATAAAGTCAATTGCCTTGATTTTATTAAATTTTTTTAATTGTTGGATTAGAACAACGTTGGAAATACTCGTAGTTAGATTGTCTTATAGACCAATTAATTTTTTGGGCATATTTTGGTTTAGAATTCAAGGCCTAGAGTCATGGTCAAGTCGAACACACACCTTGCAGAAGATGGTGCCAATACACTTTTTCAATGGACGGCCAACGCTCGATTATCGTTTTACACATCCGTAAGGTTGCGATTCCAGTTGGCACGCTATGATCTAACAGGAGCCAACTGGGGTGCATCCTGTATTCAGTGGAACGCCATCGCCATGTGTGTTTACGTGCATTGAGCCAACCCCGACCATTGCCAGTAAAAAATAAGGTAAGACACGAATTATTCTGTTGTGTTTCCGGTAATCCACACTCTGAGAACTTACTAAGTGTGTCAGAGGAGGATTGCGCTATCTGATATCATAAAAGACAATTTTAAATTAGGTAAATTGGGTGGTTTTATTTCTGGTTATATTAGACTCTGCAAATTTGCATTTGAATGTTTAATGGTAACAACAAAATTATAGATTGATTTTGGTTTAATTGGAATTGCCACAAAGTTGAAAATACTTAAAATCTACATACGGTACTGAAATAGATCGCAACGAGGTATAACAACAAATGACCAAAATTCAATTAATAGCTATTTACGTAACATAATCTAGGTCTTTATGAGACAAGTTAATTTATCAAGGAGCGAGTGAGTTATAGAAAAAAGGACAATTAAAATTTATTTTATTATACAGTTTTACAACTTATTGTGCTAATAAAATAAACTTAACTTTCAGTATTTTTACGGTATTGAAAAGAGAGGAACTTAATTTTGCAAGAACATTAAAGAAGTCCGCACTAAAATCCAGTCGTACATATAGCATAATATTTTGTGGTTCTTTATAAACATAATATGTTTAATTAAATACGTATTTATTTCTACTTTTATAAGTTTTCTACTGAAGAAAGTTTTTTACTTACTTATTTTTTTGCACTGTGATTTACTTTATCAAACACAAATTATGAAAAATGTGATCAAAACAATGAAACAGTGCATGTCCATTTTTAATTTTATTGTATACTAATGGCACTAGTATAACCTATATTTTTTTATGCCTACATCTTTCAGTAACTTGAGGCTAGTAAAAAGTTACTTCGCGTCTCACAATTTTTTAAAAATTTTTGTCACCAAAGAAATAAAAGCGACTCACGCTCGCTCTTCTTTAAAAAACTGATCGCCGCCGCCGTTCGTAGTATAGCTTAACAATACAAAATAATAATAATAATATCTAATAATACGTTGTACTAAGTTCAAGTCATAAAGAACTACCATATCATTAAGAAAGTCTATTTTCTAGAAGGTTATCAAATTGTTTTTTTTATAATTTGAATACATTTCTAAAAAACATTTTCTATGTTTAAAGAAGATACATTTTCTCTAAAAAAGAGCTAAACGCGAGAGGTGTTATACGAGAATAATCACGTGGCAATAAAAAATGTTAAGTATTCAAAAACCAAAATAACTTTATTTACAGTTTTGAAAAGTAAACTTTTTTAATATCATTTGTACTATCTTGTTATCACAGTTATAACTTATTCTAGCACCACGTCATACGTAAATATATACAGAGTAAGAGTATCACAAAAAATACCTAGAATCTGAAAGAAGCTAATGAATTTGAACCTAAAATGTTAAAATGTTCTTAAAAAACAATTTAAAAAAAAGTTAATAGAAAACTTGAGTTGTTTAATAGTGTTTTTTTTAAACTCTTCTTGTGTTTTTAGGTATATTGTCAACAATAAAAAATTGTGTAAAAATAATTAAAAGAGATCAGTGATCATGTCTTTTAAAATTTTATTATAGTACCTATATCTCTTTAATTGTTAATAATTTTGGCATATTTTTATTGTAGGCCTAATTATAGAAGATAAGCAACCCACTATAATCAGAAAAGCAAGAAAAGTTAAAAAAACGACGATTAAACGACCCAAGTTTTTTTAAATATTATTCTCATTGAAACCTCTTAACATTTTTGGTCAAAATTTTAATTACATTTTTGTTATCTCTTAATAGGCAAATACAATGGTTAACAATTGAAAAGAAACAACCTAAAATTTTAACAAGTTTTGTAACTTCTAGAAAAATTTATTAATCGGGATAATCTTTTTTTGCTTGGTAGCTTATTTTTTATAATTTAAGATATTTAATAAAGCATTTTTGTAAGTGTTTTATTTAAATTATATAGAGCGTTACAGCCAGGGTCTGCAAAAACAAAAAGTTTAGACTGTTCTTGTTCTACCAAAAAATTCTTTTGAATTATTTTAATAGGCGAAGAAAAATCCGATCTAACCATCGACAATTACTTGAGTAAACCAATGCTACTAGGATCTTGAGATACAAAAAACAAGTCATTTTTCTAAATACACGCTTAAATTTTTATTCTTTGTCTACCAAACTATAGTAAAATTCAAAGATGTTTAAAATTTGGTCATTTTTAGGACCTTTTTTTACTCGAAATCTCAACGGTAATAAGCCAAAAATAAAGATTAATTTACATCAATTAACAAAATTATTACTTATAATCTGTAAAATCGTTTTGAGGACTTGAACTAATTCTTTTCCGAAACCCTTTCAAAGAATTCAAAAAGTTTTTTTTGGTAAATGTGAGCAGTCTATACTTTTTGTTTTTTTTTGCACAAACAACACACCTACATAAAACGTTTTATTAAACATCGTAAAGTATAAGAAATGAGCTACCAACAAGAAAAGGATTATTCCAGTTAATCAATTTTTCTAGAAGTTATAAAACTTTAAACTTTGTTTAAGTTTTAGAGTGTTTTATTTCAATTGTTGATTACTGAATTTCTACATTTCTACTAAATTTGGTTTAAATCAAAAAATCTTTTTTAGGGAACCTGACTGTATCAATATGACGAGGTTCTGGGATTGCTGTTTAAAGTATTTACCGAGTATATACAAAAACTAAATGTGATTTTATAATAAACATAATTTTCTGAGCATTCACCTATTATTTCACTTCGAAAAAAACGCCCAAAAATACCGATTTTGGCTTATAATGGCTGTACTATGTATAATTGTATATTAATAATTAAATTAATTACTTTAGGAGCGCATAGCGTTTTAATATGTGACATGTGGTAGTTTTTCTATTGGTGAAAATTAGTAACTTAGTAGCACGTTATTTTAAGCTGCTACTTCTATCTTTTGTGTGGGAAATAATTCAGTTAAAGTAAATAAAATATAATTTTAATTTTTTATTAGTTTTCTTTTAGTTTCAAATTTTTCCCTCAATAGTGCTTACACATTATTGCTCAACTCTTAAACCACAACTTGAATTATTAACTATACTCCTGATTAAACTAATTCGGAATTACGAAATAATTTTTGGGAAATTAAATCATCTTTGTTTCTCGCATATCACATACTAAATTGAAAAGAATACTTTTTGATATAATGTTTAGTAACGTTGAGTTGTGATAAAAATTACGTGTGATGAAATTATGACCAACAACCTTAAAGATTTTGTAAGAAAAATTATTTCTGTGTATTTTACTTAAATTTATGCTGCTGTTATTATTGTGTTTTTTTAATATGGCTACTCTACTTCGTTATGTTTAAATTTTAAAGGTAAGATTAATATTTCTTATTTTGCTGTCTTTAGTACAGAACGTATTCTTTAATGCGCTAGTTTTATTATTTTATAAAAATTTAAATTTAAGGCAATTTATCAATTAACATAACAGATGGATTGGGACAATCAACGAAAGCACCAGTACTTTGCCATAATTACTTTATGGGATAGAATTCTGTAAAGTTTCATTTACCGAACTAAAAGTGGTTCAGAAAACTATATAGTATGAAATAAAATTTGTTTTCTCATGCACTTCCGTTAGATTTTTCTCAAGTTTCTATGTCAACAAATCGTTTAAAAAAACGCATTCTTCATCTTAAAATAACAAAATGTAGCTAATGTAGCAAACTTATTTATGAATTTATGAATTTATTATCGAATAAATTCCTGTCTTTTCGACTTAAAACATCGGCAGCATTGACTATCAGTGTCAAATGATATTAATTAAAAACATTAAAAAAATGTACGTTACCACCAAAAATTTTGGGCTTCCTATCGTTGGAAACTGTTTTTGCGTTTTTTCTGCTTTATAACGACTCGCTGCTCTCATATTTACAAAATGACAATTTACGAATTTATAATATAGTTGGTTTATCAAAGAAAGAAAATGTGACTTAAACCATAAATAATCTCTACAAAAAAATCATATAAGAGCAAGTTGTGTTAAATGACTTTATTTTGGTTTCAAAAAACTTACATTGTTTATAATAGTTATTTATGCATTAAAGGCGTAATCAAGGGAATTATGGCACGAGGGAATATTTAAAGCCCGACGTAAAAGGACGTTTAATTTCTCGAAGGCCTAATCGTCGCCTGTGGTACATACAACGTTTTATTTTATTTTGGATCGTTTTAATTTTTCAAATCAAAAGAATATACAAAATTTTGGTATTTTTTTTAAACTGTGAAAAAAATCCAGATTAACTAGTTGACTATTTTGTCGTTGCCAGGATACGGTATGTTGTTTTCTGTTTTGCGATTTTCCAAAATGGAAACTGATGAAAACGTGTGTGAAATGTGTGTATTCTAGAGAAATGTTACAACAGGTAAGAGCCCAAAATTCAAGAAAAAGTTGTGTCATGCTCCGTGCATTTGTAGTGTTTAACAGTTTTTGAACAGTTCATGAAATAAATAATGATTTTTCATGATTATTGCTATTTAATGTCAAAAGTAAGGTTTTTAAAATTGAAGACGTTTATTTACACAGCGAGAAGAATGTATAGTTATTTATTTGTTATTGTTGCGTAGCAACTTTAAAAAATTCAGTGCTATAAAAAAAAAGATTACGCTCTCTTTTGCGGGCGTATAAAGTAGATCATGGCTCTAAAATAAAATAAAACAGTTTTTTGTCACACTTTATGTATAAATTGTTGTTTTAAATAAAACTAAAATTAAATGACACACTTTAATATAAACTGATAGTCACTATTCTTACTATAATTTAAAGTAATTTTTAGAACTTTGTTATTTTTATATTTAATCTGTTAGTCCAAGGTATTTAGGTTTAAATTATAAATTATATTTTGATTTATTGCATATGAGATATTTTTTTCTAAAAGATTTTTAAATCTCCTGATGTGTTATCTTGTGTTTTTTATGACCTTAACAAATTTCATAAATTGCTGAAATGCGGATGCAATTTCAGTGTAAGAAAACAAATTAAAAAATAACACTTTCATAGTTGACTGTTTCACTAATGAAAATACGTCTTCTTTTTAGTTTAGTAAGTAGCTGCATTACTTCAAAGTAGTCTAATCTTTGATCTATTTACAACCAGGTGTCTTTCTTTAAAGCGTGCAAAATTGCTTAATGTGGTTCTAAGAAACCAATTAAGAAGTTTTAAACATGATAATAATACGACTCTAATTAATTTTGATAAACAAGCACGATTAATAAGAAACAAGAAAATATTAAAATAAGAAACCAAAACAAAAATAATAAAAACATCCCACCTTATTCGATGTTTCTTCATCCCGTTTCAGTTGCTATCTAGGGTCCATAATTGAAAACAAAACGTTCTAAAAGCAAAACAGATTACATTATTATAAATTTAGTAAGTTTAGCTCAAGTTTGAGCCGAGTGGACCAAAGCAGTCCTCGTGTCGAACTGTCGCTGCACCGACGTCTGGACGCTCTCCAAGCGTCTGTTCCCCTCAGCGTCGCCACTTCCCTCAGGCTCCCTAATCCTCAAAGCGCTGCAGTCTGGCCGCGTGCGCCCTGCACAATATGTATGCATCGTTGTTTATGATGGTGCACCAAGCGTCCCAAAGACTTATCCTTGCAATAAGGACGATGCTCAACTTCCGACGACATAATTGCTATTGTCTGTTTTATAATTCCACAATAATTTGCTTCTTTATGGGGTTATAAAGCTACGCTAACTTCATTACTGTCTTCTCTCTCATGTATTCAGGAGATAAAATCTCAAGTAATGATGCGTAATTCAAGAAATAATTGTAAATTATTAATAATTAAAATGTTAGAAGATTAAACAATTTTTTGTTAGTATACTTACTTTGTACGAATGAGTGAACTTATAACAATAAAGGCTAATTTTGAGTCCTCTTGTTTAAAATCTTAGGTGTTAATTAGTTATCAATAACATTTCTAAAAAAATTTCTTAATTTGATTACAAATTAGAATCTTTATAGGTCTACGTTAATTATGAGTCGAGCTATTAATGAAATTACTATTAGTGATTACTTTCTTCACCTGTCAAATTTAAATTATTGACAAATCACATTAATACCATTAGAAATAACCGAATTAGACACTGATATCAGAAATTATCTTCATCAACTATATACAGCTTTTTTATTTCTTATTTTACTTACTATTTATTACGTTTACTTATTTATTTTTTTTTTTTAGCTATCTTAAATCAAGCATGTTATAGTAAATGTCAAATAAATAAAAAATATCACAAGCAATAAGCAAAAGAGAGGGTTAAACGGGAAGAACTGTTTCAGTCGTTAAAATTTGGTTCAGGAAATAATCTTAACAAACAACTCGATTTTAATAAATTAGTGACTATTACATTGTTTCAATTTTTCTCGAGTGCTCTCTAACACCAGACTCGATGAAATTGGCATTAATAATTTTAGACTAAAGTCCTCGTGCACTCGCCACTTGGGCTTCGGTAAAACTATTAATGCCAATTTCGTTTCGTCAAATTAACAGTAGGGCACTCTCAAAAAATTTATAACAACGTAATAGTCGACTATTTATCTAAAACTTATTTATTATCTATGATTATATAACTAATAAAAACAGTTAAAACTAACAAGTAGTTGTGTTGTTTTAACAATTCCAATAGCTAATTTGACAATTTTGTGGTGGTAATTTTATTGTGAATAGTTTAAAATTTATTATGCAGTTTTAGTAAAATATTTTAGCCAATTTTGACATTGATAAATTAGAATGTGTAATCTAAGCTTTTTTGCTTTGCACTACGTTTTTGTTATTATCAAAATTCGATGTTTCAAATTATTGTTGACGTAAATATTAACAAGAAAATATTTAATTTAAGGGGGGAAAACAAATTATAATAATTATTATAAGAAAATATTTCTTGAGTGTAAGTACGAAATATTTGGCCTAAATTGCAGGAGTTTGTTGTTGATATTAGAGCTACATATTTATTTACCAAAAAAATTACCGGCACAAAACTGCTCAGTTTTCTAGTTAAACCTGAAATATTTCAAACTAAAAAAATAAAAATATAAATAAAAACAATTTTTCTTTTGAGTCAGTCAAAAAGTATTGCAATAAAATTAACGTTTTATTCTATTTTTAATGAACATTTTTATTGTTTAATGTTTTGCTTCGTGTTTGACAAAAGATTTGCGCTGATGATGAGTATTTAGTTTCCGAAGGCGCTTTGCCACTTTTGTATTAAAATCTTGACATAACTTTCTTTTGGGTTAGACATTGACTTTTATTGCCATTATTTATATGAAAATTATTCTATATTAAGAAAGAAAGGATGCTATTATCAAATTTAAAAAATTAAGCATTTATATAACAGATCTAAAAAGTTTCTATAGGGTGTCTTAAAATTGACGTGCCAAATTGTTGATACGCTGTCACAAAGAGCACAAAAAATTTTTTCAAACAATCCATCTTTGTTTTTACAGTTACAATAATGATGACATTTGAAATAATATAAAACGTATTTGAAATAACTGAAATTGTCAATGAACTCTAATTATTTTTTTACCAAACTAAAGTGAAAAATGCATTAAAGTCTAAATTATCATCTGCAAATGAACTTATAATAGTTTAAGTGTCTTAATTAAACAAAATGTAAAGACCCTTCAGCCAAAATTTTTCTCAGTTGGCAAAGTAATAAGATTTTGGTGATGTTTTTATAATATAATATTAAATAAAATATTTGTGTTTTTCAATCTCCAAAATTTACTTAAAAAAAGCATTAAAAAAGTAAACAATTGTTATGTTTTGGGTTTTCGTAAAATAAAAGAAATAGAATTATTGTAACATTTTTTTGTTTGACAACGTATCAGCAATTTGGCACGCATATAAAACTTATTCAAAATTTTATTAATTTTTGGAGTTTTAAATTTACGAGTATTCTTAATTTTTTTATTTAGCAATTTTTAACGAATTTATTTTAGAAGTTTAAAATTTGCATAATCCTCCGCAAGCCTTTTTATTTTTGGTCTATTCATGTTAAAATTTAAGGGGATGAAAATCTCAGAAGCTATCTTTTCATAACTAGATTGATGCTTCTTGCATACAAATGATGTAATTTCTGTCTATTATTTGAGATTCAGCAATCTAGTCTTTTCAAGATACTTTGTTTTGAAGGAGCATTTAATTAGGCTATTATAATTTTAATGAACAGTAAGAAAAGTTTTAATGACTTCGGAATGGACAGAGAAACACATTGTAAAATTTACATATTGTGTGTATTTGGATAAAGTGGTACAATTTCGTCATTTATGGAGCAGACAACGAATCGGCGCGCCAGAGCTAATGTGGGGTGAAGCTGCAACGGTCGATGAATTTCATCTTGTTTGTTTCTTTTGACATGGAAAATTATTTCATCATATTAGGCGGTCTAAGCTTGCAGTAACACAAACTAAAAGAGTTGTATCATCACACTTTTAACGGTTTTCTTCAATTTTATTTTGAAAATTTCAAGGTTTTTCATTTTAAAGCTTTTTAAGAGACAGCTTATTGCTATTTTAGCATGAAAAAATAATTATGCATTTGTAATTTTTATGTTTATTTGTTACACTTTTTAACTCTATTGGGTTTTAGACCTACTGAAAATACTCTTACTATTATTTCAGTACTGACACAACAGCTTTTTAACGTTTCTTTTTATATAAAATTAGATGTCTATTTTAAATAATCTTAGTAGAACCTGCATTATTTGCAGTAGATGGGTACTTGCTAACTCAAACTAATAAAGATTGTATCAAGTGCTTCTAAAAAAGAATTCAAGCACCTCATTGAAAAACATCATATCTTAACCATTGGAGCTGTCACTTGACAATCTTAAATTTTTTAAAACTTGAATTGTGATTTAAAAAAATAACTACACGTTACAAAAATGTCGATACACAATTTATAGTTTTGAAATATAGTTTCAAATTAACTTAATTTGATTTTTAAAATTTGTTATGCTTTATACTATTTATATCTGAGACGGTTTATAGTAGAATAACGCCGATGTCTTTTTATCATCAAAGGACCTAACCTGGGTTTTTTATTATTTTAAATTTTGATTTCTGAGTGTTTTTTTTTTGGTATTTTTTTTATTTTCGTCAATGGGTCAGCTTGTAGGTACAGGTTGAGTTGTTTGTCTAGACATATTAGTAACGGATAGTCAATTTTATTATATGGGTCGCATATCGTTCTAAGACATCGATAAATGCGTTGTAGTTCTTCAGATCTTGTTTAAGTATGCCTTGCAACACCTAAAGTACTGGCTCTTATAATGCCAACAGGAGAGCTGTGAAGTTTTCTTTTGCTACTTTAAACTGCTTTCTGTACATTAGTCATAAAGATTAGTGTCTTCAAAATTTTTCTTTATTTTAAAGATCTTTCTTTAAAGCATTTTGCGAACTGTTGAATTTATTGTAGATATTTTACTGTTCTCTTAGTTTTCGGTTTATTAATCTTTTTAGAAATTTATTTATTTTTTCTCCCAATGGTAGTTTTTAATATTTTTTATCTCAGGATTTTCTTTAGTTTTTCGTTTTCTTCTAAACGTAGTTCTTTTTATAATTAAGCTCTAATTGAAGCTCATTTAATAGTATATGTTATAACAATACATGAAAGTAAGGTTTTTTCGTGAGATGATAATTTGTTTACTAGCTGCATTAACAGTGAGTGAGACAATCTTCCGAACGAAACCAATCATAAATTTGTTAACAGCTAACTTCAAAACAACTCTCAATACACACTTTAACACACTTGTATCGCTTTCTGTGATCGCTCTACTTCGCTTAACCGCACTGTCGCTGTGTCTACGGCTTCTTCTGTTTTACGTTTATCAAAACACTTTGAAAACAGGCTAACTTATATTTTGGATGACGAAACTGCTGAAAGAATTTCGTAAAATAGTGACATTGAAAATTAAGAATTTTGTGGTTCATATACAAGATTAAAAGAATTTCGACTATTCAAATAAATCATAACATCTAAAATATTTTTGTTCACTTAAATCAGGATGAATTGATGTATGTACCTACCTATATGTTGACAGCAATGAATGTAAGAAATCAGACATTTTTTGACGTGTTCGATTAACTAATAATTATAACTATATATAATAAACTAAACTAATTTTTTGTTTGATTTGAGATCGTATTTTTTAAATTTCTCATTAGGTTTATGACGAGGGTTATGACTAGTAATCTCTAGATTAGAATAATAAAATAAAATAGCATTTACACATTACTGATTACATTTCATTTTTGAACAAGAATAAAAGTACAAAAAAATTCTAAAATTTTTTAAACGATAATTAAAATTTTTCAAATATTACAGCTTTCTACTTAACTTTAAACATCTTGCTGATTTATTTTTGTTTAAACAACAAATAATAATAATAATTGTTAATGTTAGTGTTAATTTGGATTATTTCAAACAGTTTACAAGTGATCAAAAATCATTTATTGGAATCTTACATTTTTTCTCATTCCGTGAGTACTATTTAACATTCTCTTCTTCAAATTATTATAGGAATTTGCTATTACAGGCTTATTCACGAATGATGACAAAACATTTATGTAACCAATCTTACATTTTAATATTCAAATTTAAAAATAATAAATTTTAGTGAGATTCCTCAAACTCAAAATTAAAATAAATCTTATCTGCGGATTTAAATTACAAATTTTAAAATTGTACATACGTACTTAAGAAAACCTGGAAAGTTTATTGGTAAAATTTCTATTCTATCTTAATAAATAACGGAATTAAATTTGAAAATAATAAATTTTAGTGAGATTCGAAAAACTCAAAATTAAAAATTAAACTAACCTGCCGATTAAATTTAAAATGTGCATACGGATTTAAGAGAACCTGGGATATTTATTGGTGAAATTTTTATTTTTTTATTTTAATAAATAACTGAAATAAATTTGAATACTCCTAGTTTCAGACATGGTGGAGGTGGTGCACGCGGTCTAACTCCAAGACAAACTCGTTTTTTACAAATTGCCAAAACCCTACTTACAACGCTACTCAGTTAAATAATGCGCTACGACAAGTTACAGGAGTAGTTATTTCTACTCAAACAGTTCAACGAAGGCTACACGAATATGGCTTAAGGGCTAGAAGACGTGTGTCATGCCCACTGTTAACTCGGCAACTTCGAGTACAACGGCGACATTGGGGGGAACTGGACTCAACTCATTTGAACTGGACTCAGGACGAATGGTCTAGTTGTATGTTTGCAGATGAGTCTCGATTTACCCTTTTTCGTTTGGATGGGCGTATTAGAGTGTGGCGACGCCCGAACAAGACATACCGTGAAGAAATGCAAGAGCATAGGGTACCTTTCGGAGGAGGTGGTGTTACTCTTTGGGGAGGCATTGTTTTTAACGGCCGCACAGAGATTGTGGCACTACGGGGGTTATGCATGAATGCACAACATTATAGGGATATGTGTATTCTACCGATTGTAGTCCCTTTTGCCAATAATTTTGGAAATGAGTTTGTGTTTGTGGACGATAATGCATGCCGCACCTTGCTCGGATTGTGAACAATGTTTTTAATGCACATGGTATTGAACGAATGGTATGGCTGGCACGCTCCCCTGATTGCAACTCCGTTGAACCTCTATGGTCGTACATAGAGCACAGGTTATCGGAACAAGATGTCCAACCAGAAACTTTTGAGGAGCTTCAAAACATGTTGAAATAGAAATGGGAAGGAGTGCCTCAAGAAGTTATCAATAATTTAACAGAAGGTATGCCTAGGAGATCTATGACTGCCTACAGGGCTAGAGTTGGTCCTACTAGATATCAATTTATACAATATGTTTAATAAATAAATATGTAAATACAATATATGTTTACAAAATATTGCTAGGGATATTTACTGTTTCTGCAAAAAGTTGAATAAATAACCAAATATACTGATTTACGATGTTGCGATGCATGTGTACCTTTCTTTTTTTACTCGGCTTGTATTTTAATAATAATATTTAAAGAAATTTGATGTATGAAATTGAAAACATCACTTATTATAGAGTGGATCACTTTAATTGTTGAGTAGTTTATATATGAATATCAAAAAAATATTGATATGTGAGAAAAACGCTTCAGCTGCAGTAAGAGTTTATGCAGAAACATATCCCCATCGAGTGGTACCAACTGACAAAATTTTTCGAAGACTTGAAACAAAATTATGTCTAGACTGGCGACAAAAGAAAACAATTCAGGCGATTACAGATAATCTACATTTTAGGCAAAATGCTGTGGCACAAAATTTAGGAATTAGCCAAGTTATGTCGCCAGACTAGCACGAGTTAATAAATTTTATCTCTGCTATGTTATACTGGTATAAGAACTAAAGATAAGAGATTATTAATTAGTCATTTAATTAGTGTTAGAGTTATGAAAAAATTGTCAGAAATCGATAATCTTTGGGTAATTTTGATTCAATATTTTCACTGAAATGATAATTTTATTAAGAAAGTTGCCTAGTATGTAAATTTCGTTGCATATGTCATCATTTATGAATGCTCTTGTATAGTGCACACGATTTTGGATAAAAAAATTTACTTTTAACTTTTTTCTCATATATTTTTCATAGCCCATCTTAAAAAGGACATTCTTTAATTTTTTACACATACATATGTATATGATACTAATTCAAATAAACAATTGTGTTTTTTTACCTTACAGTCGTATTTTTTTACATTAATTATGCGAAAAAAGCATAATAATGCAATCTATTTAAATATTCTATCTATTGGTAGGAATTTACAAAATTTATGGATTGTGCAATAAAAATTATAAACACACGTCTATATTTTGTTGTTTATCTAGATATTTAGTTTATTTTTAATCTTCCATATTTGCTTTTGAATTGAATGTACTGGTGTGCCATCTAGTTTCTCTTACTACTACTATGTTGCAGCAAGTTATATTTTAACCGTGATGGTTTCTACATACTACTTTTACCAACCACGAGATGGAACTACTCAACACATTTTAAACAAATTTTTAGTTAATGATAATAATTATAGAAATTTTTGTAATCAATAAAATAAGTACAATTTATATGTAGATAAAAACCTTTGGTTGTTTTTGGATTAAAAATTTATATATATTAAGTATATCTTTGTTGTATTTAATTAATAAACTAAGTATGACTATTATATTGGGTTTTTATTAACGGAAACTTGTACAAAAATCTAGTTACTTTGCCTAATTAAAAGTTATATTAATTTATTAGAAGTAATTAAATAATTGTTGAAAAAGATTAATTTAGAAAATCAATAAAATATATCATTTCAGAATATTTCAAACGACCTGCCTCATTATTTCAGAACGTGAAAATTCAATTAATTTTTTGTCGTTTTTCATTGCAACATATAATTGAAAATTATGATATCTAGAAATTTTTTTATTGTTTCATTGTATAGACAACAGTTGCAACTTTACAAACCATAGTAATTATTTTGTTTGTTATTCATTTTTGATTATCTGTATAATTGGTATTTCATTTATTTGTATTATATGTGTATGGATTGATTTTTATTGACCTATGGGGTGGGAGCTTGAGTGAGATGTTTCATTAGTGTACATGACTGAGAAAAACGTCTAGAAAAAAGAACATTTCTTCTTAAAAATTTGTTTCGGAAAAAAAATCAATTTTGGTTTCTAATAAAAAAAGTTATGTTTATCTTAAGAATTTAATTATATAAAAAATTCTAAACTCAATAATAAAGTTGCATTTTCATAGCCATTTAACGTCAATATGTATTTTACTTTTTTATATTTATATTTTATCTGAAAATCACTTGATTCCATACTTTTGGTCTTTTATAAGTGCTGTAATAGACTCGTTAATTTTTAATGAAGGTAGAAAAGTAAAGAATACACGACCTACGTGGTCCTCTTTTCTAATTTTTTAATAAACAAGCATACAACAGCACCATTTTTATACGCATTGGGCATAAATTTAAACCTCGGGCTTAAAACACAATCATGATTGCTTTTTTATTACATGAATTGGTACAAATACTATCAGACAGAGACGTTTAACTAAATGACAAGATAATTCTCGTTTTTGAACATCGTGTTAGATGAAATATAGCTTAAGTCGTTGAAGGATCAGACGAGTATGAAGGTGATGCATTATGACGCCACTTCAATATTCACTTCGATTAAATCTATTTTTCCCCAAGGATTGAATGTGAATTTAAAGCACGACGGAAAGGGGATTGAAGTAAGCATATGAATATCGTTCTATACTTTATCATAAACTTACGATGGAAGAGCAGTATTTCCTCGAGAGGTTGTTATTACTAATGGTGTAGTGTAATACCTATTATACATTACTTATACAAAACTTCTTTTTACTAACAATATTTCTTTACTTTAGTCTAATGCACTCATAAAAAAATTGTAGTAAAACTAATTTGTTTAAATATTTAATACTTAAAATTTTCAATTGTAGTTTTAGTAAGTTAATCAAAAAACCTTTCAATTTTCAGAGCCATGTAAAAATATTTGTCTAGAGTTTTTTAACTGGACACACAATGTTCGCGATTATGTTTGTATGCCAGTAAAGCTAACATGCTTGAATACACCCTTTATGTCCTGAATCGAGAATCCACCTTTTGTTACCACAGGCATGGGTTTTGATATAATATCCCTGTCGTATAAGGGGGTTGCTTGATTTATTTGCAAACAATAAATACCTGCGAAAATGTGCTCTACACGTATCTACATAAATCGACAAAATCTCAAAACAAACCACAGAATATGATTATACTTGAATGTAATTTGCTATTATTACAACATTAATTATAAATCCATCTATAATTTGATATGATTGCCGACATTACAAACGAAGCAAACAAATCGATATTAAGCATCTGCATAAATAACAACAACCTACTTAAACCTAATATGATTCAATTTTTTTTGTTCAAAATTTACAGGTAGCCGGTAGCAGAATAAAGAATGAGAAAAAATACCTTCCTTTGACGTTATTGTCTAGTATATTGATTTTTTGCTTACAAACAAACACGAAGAAATAATAGAAACAGACCACCCCTAAAATCTTTTTGCAAGAGGAAATTACTACCGCATGTAATCCAACTAGTGCAGTCAATCGTAAAATTTACTTTTGTGAATTTTCGCTACCTTGTTACACGTCGTCTTAATACTTTTTTTGCTTAGCTGAACACTTCTAACAATCTGTTGGTTCTTTTAGTTCCTTCATAGACCATTCTTGTGAAAAATCGAATAATACAGTCGCACATACAGTTGTTCCAGAATTGATGATGACTTGTAAATAGTATTTGTTTATGAACACATAAATTTTTGATTTTGTAATTCAAGAAAAGTTAGATAAGCAAATTAGGAGTTTTATTTTAGTTTATTTCAGTTTTAAGCTGTTGCTTTTTCCTTAATGTGTACTTCCTTTAATTAAATCTTCAAATGTATGGGCAAGTCCTAACGTAAAGTTTGTTAAGTAATCTGATGGTAAATAATTAATATTAGACTTAACGAGGTTTATTTTGCGAATACGAGAAATTTGTAGTTGAAAGGTTTGCCACAAGTTTATTCTGTTTGACGCGTCTGGACACTTGTTTAAATGATGTAAATGAACAATATTAGCCACTTTTTGGTTATTATACAACTGAAATAAAGCACAAAATTCTACGAGAAAGGCAATTTGAAAACTGTATTATAATACTTATTTATATCTACCATTACCCACAGTGGGCCTCTTGCACAATTTTAGCAAGTAATAAGAGCATATCCTTTTTTAAAGGGCTTTTATGCAACTTTTATTGTATGTTGGGTCATTAGATGATAGACGATCAGTCACCGCTTGAAGTCAGGTTTCATAGATAAAGCATGGCTCGCCAACCCATGATAATCAACCCGAAATTGACCACGGAGTTTTCCATTTTTTAAGCAGGATTTTGATGACACTTAGAAGAAGAAAGAAGAATTAATATTTACAACAGTTGAAGAGAGTCTAAAATTTAACAGAAAGATGGGACCCTTGGTAAAATTAACGGAAAGTACCTAGTGTGTCTAGTCAGATTGCCGTAGTAGTTCGAGTGCATTAAGCATCGTCAGAATCAAACATTTTTAACAGTTTTTTAGATAAATATTTATTTTTTTAATAACTTTATTTAATGAGAGAAAGTAAGGTTTACGATATTAACTTTTGCTCGGTACCATCTTAGTGTTTGACCGTCACCCCAAGCTCCCACCCTGTACCAATTTTGTAACAAAACCAAGAGCCTCTCTGGCACTCACAAGAGTGTAACAGAACTAACAGAGCAATACCGAACAGATATGTAAACACAGTCTTTTCTTCCCTCACAAGAAGAATAAACAACTTTTTTTTGACAACTAGATGAATGACGTTATCAAAGACATTTAAAACAATTGATTTACAGGTAAAAACACTCTAAAAACCATGTAGTTTTATGTAGTTTAAAATTTAAACTAACTATATAATAACTTTCGTTATTTTGCTTCTTCCAAACTTACTTATGGTTTTTTACTTCTTCGAAGGAGTTTGTTCCAAAAATTTGAACAAATTTTGAGCCTAAACCTAAAAATTACCAAGTCTTTTTTATCTTTGGGGCAACGTTCTACTATAGTTTGTAAAAAAAACAGTTTTAACATTACTGAGGTTCAATGAGTAACGATACTCCGTTAAAAAAAATTGTTTTGAAACTACATACACTCTATAAGATACAAAACTATAAACAAAACAAGAAGTAGAATGCAGTCCAAAAACATTGAATTAATCAAAAAGAGGTTTTTGACTGACATGAACACGAATTCGCAAGACTAAAAAACAAAAGATACAGAATGATTGTTTAACAACCCTAAAATGTTTCTGGAACACCACAACAACAAAACATGAGGTCATGAAATAATTTGATATAGAAGACAGCTATTTTGAGATAAATAATTTTGACAATTTAAAAAAAATTACACAGCGATGCAGACTTTCCTTAGAAAAGTATAAGAAAAATTTTGCAGTAAAGCAAAAACAAAAAAGCAAAATTTAAAAAAAAACAAGAAGAAGACAGCGAAAATCAGCAATTGAGGTTATTATGTCTCGTTTTTTAAATAAGTAGGTTTAATACGTGTAACATAACTACTAAAAACATTGATATTTTCAAAATAAACCAAAACATTATTAAAAAAATTATTTGAAACAAACATGGATAAATGGGCAAATTACAGCTTGCCAGAACCCACCTTCAAAATTTCAGGAGTTTAAAAATGCGAAAATTTTTTGAATGAATTTAGTCTGGTCGCTCACAACAGTGAACTCGGCTAGATCTTGCTGTTAGGTAGTACTACAAATACTCCTAGAAACAAATTTAAACTTTAAACTTTGAAGATAAGCATTCTGAAAGTTAGGAAATTAATAAAAAGTCTCATTGAAGAAGAGTTTGTGGAAGAAAGTACAATAAAATAGTAATAAACGAAAATACGTTGTACGAATCGCTTTGAAAAATAATCTTTTAAATTTTGGTGCATCAAAATCACAAGCAGCAGCAAGGCTGTTACCTACTAGTGTTACTATTAGAAAAATGTTTTCAAAAGGATGATAAACATAAGCAGCAACATTACCATTTTATCAAGAAAAAAGATGTACCGTTAAATTAAAATTTATTTAGTGGGCTATTGTATGGAGGACAGAAACAAACAAATCGAAGAATACGAATTAACCAATCTAACTTTCGAAATTGTTTCAGCACCGTTTGCAACTATAAAAACTCTCCTAAAATTAGTCGAAAACAAAAAACTACTGACCATTCTCTGCTTTGTTATAAAAAAAATACGTCAACGATTTGTTATTTGAGACAGATTTAACTAAAGAAGCTATTATTTAAAAATATATATATATTAACATGGTTGAAAATGGAAATTTTACTCTAATAAAATAATGTCAAAATATTGGAGACATAGAAGATTCTACAATATTTTATCCAATATTAAGAACTTATAGATACTTCAACCATAAAATTTTCTGCAGACAAAACTAAAAAATCTCAAGTTTTGGTCACTTTTTAAAAAAACTTGTATGCTTGAAATGAACACATTTTAACAGAGAGGGTAAAACATCTTTTATTTAAAGTTTTTAAAATATTTGATTCTTGTTTGTTGGTTTTCTCTAACACATATCATAGCTAAAAGGGTTAGTCGTTAGTGCAAGAACCACCACTGGAATTCAGTGACACTTTATTCTACCTTCAACTCTACTTTTAGGCGAATTACGGATGATTGGAGTAAAATCAACTAAATATTATTGGAGAAACAATACTGATCTACAAAAAACTAGCAACTGTTTTGTGCTAAGCAGATACGTTAAATGCAATGCCGTTATTTCAGCTAACAAATAACATCAATAAAGCACAGATCTTGAATCCTAGTCGCTTATTTTATTATTAATTTGCCCACAGTTACTACCACCGCTTAATGTCACGAAAAGTGTTGGAATATTATTGCATATTTTGCAACAATATTTTATTCTGGAAGGTGATGAAATAAGGTGGTGAAAATTGGAAGGAGAAAAATATAACTTCCACAAAAGATTTTGTTCTACTGAAAGATGATTTTCATCTGAGTTCATGACCGCTAGCATTAATATCCATCCCACAAAAGAGGGCACAGTACGCAAAAAAAACCGGTGGACAAGTTATTAAACAAGCAATAAACAAAATAGTGCCAGTGCCAAAAACAGAAGAAGAAATGAAAGCGACTAACGTTGGCGGGCACACTATGTTCAAATCCTGGCAACCATCTAGTACTATCGATGTCTACACGCTGTCCGCTGAACAGATAGAGTATTAAAAACGCCCACTTAAACGGCTCTTCATTGGTCAATTTTAAATAGAGCGCCTAAAGTAAAAGTCCTTAACACACTAGAGCATATTTTTTGAAAGTAAAAATTTCTAGGCTTGTGCCTAAAATAAAAGCTTAATAGGGTGTGTTTGTTTACCCTTTTCTGTTTTGTTTGTCTAGGTGAGCGTTTTTAAAACCAACAATTTTATATTTTGAGAGCCTACATTCACACTTCAAATAATGATACAGTGTAAATCTGACTTCACCGCAGAACGTTCTACCTTGCCTGTCTCCTCCCACTGCGATTTATTACTCTATCTGTTCAGTGGACAGCGTATAGTACCATCGAACAGCAAACGACTAGCCAGCACTTGAAGTCTCCTTATTTAACTTTATATTAATTTTTTTTATTCAGTTTCACTGCATGGTTTGTATTATTTATTATAAAGTATATAGTATTAGTTAGAATTTGTAAATAAAGCGGTTAGTAAAATAATAATTGGAAATGTTTGTTTTTTTTAAATTTATACTTTCATTGTGAGATGAAAAAGCAAAATTTATTAGTTAATTTTTACGCCAATTTTGCTATATGAGTTCCAAAGCATTATAAGCGTTGACAAATTTGTGACAAACTATCAGTTGTTGTTTTTGAATTTTGACGAAAAATATACTGAATTTCTGCGATGTTTAAAAAATAATAATAATAAAAATAACTGTTGGTAAAACAAGGTACAGTACTGTCATATTGTTGGTCAAGTTAACTAAAACATGAACTACTGTTCCATAACATCATCAGTCATTTAATCGAAAAGTTAAAGTTTCAAAAATTTAAATTTTTATGTTGCAATACTTTCAAGATCTAAGAGTTACACGTTATATTATTTAATCTATAAAGCATCTAATGAATATGTAGGTATAATTTTAAAAAATTGTGGCTTAGTTTGGATTTTATTATAACCATTTCTGAATTTTTTAAAATTTTATTCTACATCATTTATTGCGTTTTGTTATTTCTCAAATCATAAATGTAAAACTAAGTTAAATATTTAAGGTTTTTTTCTATAAAATACTTAAATTTTCAAGCAATTTTTTGTTTTTATTACGATTGAACGTCTGGTATTAACAAGAACATGCTTCCTGTCCTGCGGTCACCAATTGGTTTTGTTAAAAATTTAAGAAATTAAGTAAACAAGCCAACAGAATGATAATTTGACAGGTGATATAAACTTGCGCAACACACGGTTTTTTGGTTTTACGTGTTTCCATTAAAATGTCAAACAAAACTTGAGGAACTATTTAATTGAACACCTGTTATTTATAACAAGCCCAAAAGCATTAAATTTCAGAAACTGAATTAGTTATGTGTTTTTTTCTAATCAAATATAGATAGCATCTTTCGTCTTTTCGCACGTAACTGTAATACATCACATTTTTATGATCTTTATTGTACAAAGCTTTCAAAAGTGATAGTGCCACATGTTTCGGATACTTTTATCTATGTTTTGATGGCTCTTATGCTTTAAATACTAGGTTGTTCATTAAAGTGGCGGTGCATTTATACGTAGTAAAAGATATGTATGTTTTAAAACACTACATCTGCTTTTATAGATAAGTTTAAAAATATCATACACTTAGCTTGGATATTTTATATAGTTCACAGGGGAAACTTCCACCTAACAATGTTAGTATAATAAAATTAAGACATAATCCAACAAAGAGATGTTTTATAATTTTAAAATTATTAATTTAAAATATAACGGAACTAAAATTTTCTCAGTAATGTAAGACGATAATTGACGCATCTAGAAACGAAAATCTCATAATTCAGTGCGTTATTATACTAAAATATTCTTTTAATAAAATAAAAAGTACGCGTGTGTGCAGTGAAGCTGATATTATCCTAATGCATTATCAGTGTTGGATGGCTTTTAAGGCTTTATTGTTGCAAAATGTAAAAAGTTTGGAAGAATTCTCTTATGCAGGAATAAATCCTTTCTAATTTAAAAGTTTAAAATTTTCTTTCATTTTTTATTGATTTTGGACAATAACCAAAATTTAATCGCACGTGTTTTATAAGTTATACTTGTTGAGAATTTAAGTTAGAGCCATAATTGGATATTAACAATGATTCAAACCTATTTTATAACAATATTCACAGGTTCGATAAGTACCTATAAAAGGCTCGTTTTGTTTGACACGATAATTAACAACACAACACATTATAATATGTAATGCTGACATGAATACATGACAATGTATTCTGAATGGCTCTAGAGCATAAGTGTACTACAAAAGTGTATTATGAATACTTAAAAAAATATAAATAAACACACAAAAATGTATCTTTAAATCAAGCCTAGTATTCTCATATATCAGCAAGTTAATCAAAACCATCATATTAATAAGTATATAGGTATATGTTTATTTAAATTAGGTGTATTATACTACATTTAAGGTTTTTTTGTTGACTTGTGAGAAGACCCACAAAAACGGGAGCAAAGTAGAAAGAGTTCGGGCTCTTGTTGTTGAAGATAAAAGCAATTTTAAAGATAATTTTGCAAAAGCGAAAGATATAATAGGTCTCAATCTTGCAACCCAGTAGGAAAGAACATTAGAGGTCTAAGTGATGGCTAATGGTTGTTATGTAGGAAAATGATGATAGGTACGCTAGGTGAAATATAAGAAATCATTTCGGCACATTTCTTTCTTCTTATTTAGCCTAAGTGGATCTGCAAAAGCGGCTAGTTATTATAAGGGTTTTCTTTAAACTATTAAAACAAGCCTAGATAGTAAAACAAGGCTAGATGAAGATTAGCCAGAGCGCCATTACTGTATATGTACAGTATAGAGGAGCAACAAGTACCAAATACTCTCTATAGTAATTGCAGAAATAAATCGAAAATTAATATTCAAATTAGATAAAGTTAAAGAAAATTAAAGTTAATACAGTTAAAAGTCAATTTTCGAGTATTGAAACAATAACAGTAAATCTTAAAAAAATAATATTTTAGCTCTAAAATTATCCTGAAGGATACTAACATCTTCTTACTTGCATAAGGTAAAATGAGCCCTGTATATTATCTGAAACCAATGGATAACAAGCTTAAACATAATACACAAATTGAAAAACAAAATCAAAATTTCGTATGTTATAATTATTTTTTTTTAGTAAAATCAAAGTTTTGGAACAAGCTATAGTTTCTTATAATTTTCGAAACTTCTCTGTTGCATCTAAAATTACAAAGTGATAAACTGTCTCGCTAAAAGGTGCTATACATGTTGCTATAAATAAAATCTATGCCAAGAAAGAACATAAGGCGAAAAAGTGAAGAAGTAAAAAGAAAACGCATCTTCTTGTTACTTGATAAATTAAAACATAAGGTAGGTAAAAGAAAATACTCTGTGTTTAAAAAGACACTCATTTTTTTTAGCCAGGCAAAGATATAAACAATACAGCAACGAAGAACTTTTAATAAAAAAAACGCGGTTATTAGGTTACGAACTTTTCTAGTTGTTAAAATGGCAGCAAATTCCTACAACAAGCAGAAGCAACCTAAAGATTCTAGGTACAGTTAGAAGCAAGTAGGAAGTTAAGAAATATTAACACAATACGTGATTACTCTATTAGAACGAGAAGAATAGCATCAAGAACAAGAAATAAATAAAAGTTAAAAAAAATAGCAAGAAGCAGGATAATTACAAAGTAACTAAGAAGAACTTGGTAAAAAAAATACTCTAGTCAAAAGATAAACAATGGAAGCAAATGTATGAAGCAGTGGATAACTATGATGCGTGGGACAAAAATATGTAAAAGTAAATACAATAAGATCACCAATAAACTAGAAGTAAAAAACAAATTGAGTCTCAAAATAAACTAGTAAAAGAACTTTTTTTGAACAAAAATGGAGAAATAGTACGTTGAAAAAATATTTAACAAGCAAGCAAACTTTAAAAAAAAAATGGAAGCAAAGTACTTAATTCTTTTCGAAAATCAGTTTGGGCTTAAGAAAGAACGATCCACGAAACAAACCAGTTAAGAAAAAAGTTAAAAAAGTTAAGAAGATAGCAGAGAAGGAGATGAGGAATTACTCAAAATTAAGGAATTATGTGCATTTATTTTATTGACATAAAGGATACATATTTAAAAAGAAGTAGTAAATAGTAGAAATAAGTGGAAGTGTACTCAAGGTAGTGCGCTACGCTCTGTTCTAAAAAACCTACTATATTATGGAGTTTCAAAAGTTACATGGGCAAAAAAGAGTAACATTTTTTTGTAGATTATTTGATAGTAACTATCATTGTGAAAGAAGAGAAAAATTTAATATGGAAAACACTTGTAAATATAGACAAGTTAATAAAAAATTAGAAGATGGCCAAGGCACCGGGTAAAATAAATAATGCTTTCAACTTTAAGAAAAATGCATGGAAATATTGATAAAGAAAAAAAATATTCACAAAAAGTACAACTAGTAAGATAATTATTTAAAAAAGTTTAGTGTGTACTAAACACCTAAGAGAGAGTCAAACAAAATAGACAAATGCTTTGGCTGCAGATTTAAAGGCTTTCGCGGACGAACGTTGGCAACAGTGGTGGTCTCTCTTATGATCTACGGTTGTAAAGTGTAACAGGAAGTTTTCAAAATGACAAAGTACAGGGTATATTTTGAAAGAAAGATGGTTCTAAGGATTAATAAAGCGGATCGTACTACTAGAGGAGAGACTGAAAATTTATACCATTGCATAGAAGGCAGCCATTAGAAAGACGATATTCTGGAAATGGCAAGATACATGAACAAACAGTAAGAAAAATGTGTGGTTACACGAACTGATATTTGACATTACTAAATGGTATATTAAGGCTCATGGGTAAGTAGATTGGTAGCACCAATTGAAAATCCGATAGATTGACAAAAAACTTTGCCAACTTTGTAAATAGGAACCCATGATGGCATCTACAGTGTTTAAAGGTGTCAGTTGACAAGAAAGAAGAAAAGATACGGAACTAAAAAGGTAACTAATAAAAACTAGAAAAGGCAAATCTGCTGTCTACTGTCTAGAATAGAAACTTAACAAAAAGTCTGATAGAAAACGAAAGTAATAAGTAGATATTAATACAATTATAATTGACCTTACTCGTATTAAGCAGAAAGAAGACTATTAGAAGAGTATTAGAAAATTACGTAATTAAAAAACAGCTAATAAATTTTCACAAAAAAAGCAAGGTAAAATGTCAAAGTTTTAACCGTTTTTCTGTAAAATCGGGAAAAAAATAAATTTTTTAACCATTAAATTATGATGTACCTAGTAAATTGCTTACAAATACCTACCTATGATAATTCATATTACATATATTTTTTTGTTTTTTTGTTTTTCGCTAAGCAGTCTTCGTTATAAATGTAACTTTATGTTAATTTGTGACTGTTGTCTCAGTATGTTCTACACTTATAAAACCAATATACCAAAATGGTTTTAGATGGTTGTACATGAATGACCAAAGAAGGTAAATTAACAGATGAAGAGCAAAAGTACTTGAAAGAAAAAAATAAGGGTTTATTGACTATGTAGAAGATAGCTATAGATACAGCTCTAAAACGAAATGTTATAGGACGATACAGTTTATGTTTTCCTTGATTTTACGAGTTAAGGAACCCATTCAACTTTCGATTTATTGTCGCTTTGATTTTTATACACAACAGTTGTATACTCTTTAGAAAAATTTGACTAGCTTAATACTAAATTCAAAGTAGAAATAAGAAATTGCGATAAACTTTTCTAATACCTACCTAAAGAAAATTTCGAGAAAGCTCCGTCAAGCTCCTAATAATAAATGCCTATAGAATATTGTCTAGCTAAGACCTTGTTATATACCGATTTCCCTGTAATAATCCACTTGTTGGTTCCCGAAAGCTCCCAGATTTCTTTCCTCCACTAGTTCCTGTAGGTAGCTGAGGCCGTGGACCTCGACTCCTTTTCTTGCATGGAGTTGCGCACACATAAATTGGAGGGGCCAGCTGGAAACGCGACAGTGTTCGCGAGATAGCCGCGACCAGTTATTCTCGCGGTATAGCCGAGTAGAGAAGTGTATGCACAATCTAGGATTGACATTTCTCACACTTGATACGCGTATCACAACAAAACAATATTTCAGGAACATCGAACTGACAGCCCGAGCCTGAACATTCCTAATGGTTTTTTTTTATTCAAACAATTCTCAATTATTTACAAACTTGAGCTGATCAATGCGCGAACTTTCAGGAAGTAACTAACTCCATAGAGAGATCTTTTAAGCAGCTTCCGGAATTTTAGTGCTCGTGTGCGTTCAGTGGTTTTGCTTTGAGTTTGCCTGGATTTTTCGGCCTTCGCCAGGATTCTCATTACGTTTTTGTGGTAAGCTTGATGTTACGATTCCCACAAAACAATACACTTCTAATGCTGATCGCAGATAATAAGCGCGAAGAGATAAGAAGGGCGAATGACAATTAATCGTAAATACTTATTTGAATTATTATACTCCTACAATTATCGTAATTGTACAACTAGATTAATAGTAAATTTATAAATTAAATGGTCAAGTTTCAAAGGTTGGAGTTTTTTATTGTATACCTACATAGGGGTGTCAGGACATTCACGTTGAATTTTAAAAGCAGAAGGTTTAGAAAGGATAACAACCTTACATGTTGGTAAAGATAAATAGAATATTTTTACCTTTCTTAAATAATACATTTGGTTTACATCTATCTATTATACGTATTAAAGGTAAATATTTTAACCAATTTGATAATTACATCTTTCAATTATTAAGTATTATTTGCAGGATTTGATTGACTAACGAATATTATGACGGGATAAGCAGGATATTTTAATACTTCAGTACATATTAAATATAAGAAATCAGTATTGTTGACTGATTTATCGTAACTTGTGTGCTATACTTTACAAACTTGGCATTCAGTCTTCTGATGTTACTCTTACGATTGTTCAAGAAATAAAATTAATACAATATTGCAATAATTTTAGAAGTTTATCTAATTTTCACCTATTTGATAGTTACAATAAGAAAAGTTTATGGTTTCCATCAAAACTAAGAGGTCGCGGACTATAACACTGAGGATTTTTTTCGAAATTTAATAATTTTTTAATTATTTGTAATTAAGAAAACTTCTTCAAAAAATGTTGTAAATGGTTTCAGCAGACTCAACACGATTCGTCTTATAAACTCTAATTTTCGTATTGTTACATTAATAATAACTAAAGATTATTCCACCAGCTTATCTTGATTTGTCCTAAAGCCTTTCAAACAAGTAAAGAACTACGTTCCTATTGCCATTTCATTCAGCGAAATGGTCAGTAACGAAACAAACACTAAATGGAATGGCATAGTATATCTTCTGTCTTCTTTCAACTTATCGTGATGACAGAGATAGAGGTTATAACGTGAGTGTAGTATGAGATCTTCCAGTTGAAGTCTTATGATCACCACCATTTAAAATAAAAATTCTACTGGAATTTACGTTGTTACAGATGGTATCTAAGATGTACACAACGTAATTTTATTTTGATTAAATAGTTAATTTGAGTGAAAAGTAAATTTAGACCAATAAAATATCAAAAAAATTACAGATTACTCGAAAAAACAAATTGAAAATTACGTAAATTTAAATTATAAACATTTAATAATAGTTAATGTTTAATGTTTTAATAAAAAAATTGAATTATGAAAATATAAAAAAACATATTTTTTATTACGGTATTTACTATAAAATAAATACAGGGTTATTCACGTAAGATGACGAGCCTAATCGCTTCCATTATCATAATCCACATAAAACATAGATAGATGCTAGCGATTATAACAAAATTGCAAAACTGGATTCTTTTGGGGTAATCTGTCGGTTTTGACTCTTGGAGAAGTTGTATATGGTACGGATGAAACTTATTCTTTCTCAAAATCCTACAAACCGACGGTTGACTAACTGTCTTTTCGACCGATATGTGGATTTTCGGTTGCAACTTCAATAACTGCGATTTTATTTTTAGGGCAAGTGGCAGTTTTATTTCTTACTCTTTTAAAGCAAGGCCAATTCTTTCTTAGCATACTTTCCAGTCTTTTCAAAATTTACTCGATCTGAGCTCGGAGTTCGGGATAACATTCTCTACAAATTTGCTGCAGCAACATCATTTTTTCGACAATCACTAAAAATTAATAACATGTCCGTTCTTTTATCGTTAGAAAACATTATGTTAAATAATTATGAATAAAAAAATGGAATGACACTGACAACTGCTTTTAATATGTACCTACTTGGATTCCTAATTTAATTTTCTAGTTCTAAAAAACAATGAGTTCTTTGTAAAATGTATTTTGGGTTGCATTTTTATAGTTTGTCCATCAATATTCTAAAACGACTTTATTATCACTAGTTAACATCTTGGGTCCTTTACGATGGTTTCATTGTTCGAGGATTATCTACCTACTGTGCAATAAACTCTCGAGGGTTGGGTTTTTAACCTTTGAATGGCTTGCTTACCACTTATATGATAATCCTTGTCAAACGGATAATAAACGATTTAAAGAATCGAAAGTCGTTTTAAAATATCGATGGACGGAGTTTATCTGGTTAGGCACGTCATCTTACGTGAATAACCCTGTATTTACAACATAAAAAAATTAAAAAAGACCTTCAGCACTTTTGCCTTCACTTGTGTCACTATCATCATCAAGACATAATGTAAGTTTTTGTTATCGCAACGAACTTTGTGTTCCCGACATTTTATGTCTTGACGTATGCAAGGCTTTTTTCCACATATTTAGTGCATTTTTATAACACACAAATCATTTTTTTAAATTTCCAAAACTATCTCTATCGGCTTGAATTCATAGTGATATAGGGACGTTTGAGAATTATTATAACGGTGATTTTTTATTATTTTTATATGCCTAAATAAGTAAATGTACATATTTTTTGTCTCTTAGCGGTATTTTGCTAATTGCAAGAGTTCTGTTTTTGAGATTTAGTGATAAATTTAATACTTTGTTCATCCAGCCATTTGATAATTTCTTGTTTCTTCCAATAACTGGTGGTAGAGCTGATAAGCTGATATTGGGTGATAAGTAACATTGTCAATGACAATATCCAGGAAGAAATTTACTTGTTATTTTTCTTCATGTTTGTTACCCATTTCTTGAAATTTGTACCATTTGACGAACTATGTTGGTTGACACTCTATTTTTTGGAAAAACAAACAAATCTACTCTTTCTTTAAACCCGTTTCTACAGCTTGCATCTAAAACAATCTACTTTTGTTTTTTCTTTTTTATTTTTGACAGATGTGCCTCTAGCCAATATCTCAGTTTTATCTAAATATACAAAGTTCTTATAATTGTCATTTTTATATAGGGTGTTTTCAAAATGGTTTACAACTAATGCACAGTCATGAAAGACAGAATAATATATACCAAAAAAAAAATGTTAAGAAAACAAATCTTGAAAATTTTGACTGCAAAATTAGCTTATTTGGAAAATGACATCAACAAAATCAGTTTGGACAATGTATGAAGGACTCATTGGTAACCCTTAAAATCCTTTTATAACCGTATAAATTTTTCTAATCGGGAATATGCACTTATGCAGCTTTAAAAAACCGAATTTGATACAGTTTTCTGGAAAATTTAAAAAAGATAGAATTTTTTAAACATTTTTTTTGGATGTTTGGATTTTTTCTAAATGTAGCGTTCTTATGACTGTGCATTGCTTGAAAACTATTGACGGATACCTGTATTCATACCTATAAATTTTGTAAATTTAATTTAATTTTTTTATTAAAAATACAAACTGTAAAATTAATTGGTAGTAGCAAAATGGCATGAATAAAATTGATTTTTTTTCTGGCTATAATGTAAATAACTGATTCATGCTTAGTTACGTAACAGGTAAATGGTAATATTATCCGTTTATTAATTGAAGAGTTTTATTTAAAACTGACAAGGTCTATTTTGCATTAGAGATGGGTAGTTCGCGAACGAACTAATAAAAAGAACGGTTCTTTTATACGAACTACTTGAACTAGTTCGCGAACTATAAATGAACTAGTTCGTTCGCGACCGAGTGAACGTATCACTCGGTCGCGAACGAATCGGTCTCACTCGGTCGCAAAGATACATTCCGATTTATTAGTTCGTGAACGAATTATAAAAACGAACGATTCTTTTTGACGAACTAGTTCGCGCGAACTAGTTCATTCAAAAGAACGATAATTCCCATCTCTATGTTGCATAACTTTGGATTATATTGTTTTGCACTTTTGTTTATAATAATTGAATTTTTTTAACAAAACATTGTTATTTTTTTGATTAATATACAGGGTGAGTCACGAAGTATGGTAGAAATTGAAACTGGTAATAGTTCCGCAAATATCAATCACAAATGCAAAGTATCACTAGGTCGAAAATGTATCGATTTCGAAAAAATAAATTATGCAAATTTTATTGAGAACCACTGGCGCGCGCGTTCGACGAATTCGAGTCAATGAAAAAAACTTCACAGATAAACCAAACAGCAAAAGTCAGCGCTGCACACCTGAAAAACGAAGGTCAAGTCTGTCAAAAGCCAGTTAAAGTTTTTTCTGCTTTTTGGTAAAATTTTGCTAGTGGGAGGGTTGTGGGGGTGATAAATTAAACATTGACAGCATATTCGTTTATTGAACAAATTGATATGGTGCTTCTTTACAGAGAAGCTCGAAGGAATGCTACGGAAATTTGTGAATCTGGGATTCGTCGATGTTTGTATTCGGAATTCGGGCATCGGGCATGTTTGGATTTTCGAGGGCAACATTTTCAACATTTCATATAAATGCGCTTTATCCTTGTCCCAGGTAAACATTGTTTTTTATTATAACCGAAATTGAAAGTGTTTATGTTCCGAAGAAAATCCAAATTAATTTCGTTCGACTGTTTTGTTTTGTGCTTTTTCGGGGTATAAAGCCAGTGACTATCAAACAATCATTGCGCGTACGTTCGTGAGCATGTGTTTTTCCAATTGTTGTTAGATTTTATTTGACCACGGAAAAGTTACACTTAGAGATAGCATAATTCGCAGTTTAAATATTCGCCATACTTTATGACTCACCCAGTATACAATGAAATGTATATAAATCTATATTTGGTCAAGTCAAAAGTGACTACCTATATGTCCAAATTTTGGACATAGTCATTTTTGGAGAAAACTTCTTTAATTTTTTTTTGACGACGAAATGTAAATTGTAACATTTACATTCTTAGCAATATAATGATAAACAACGCAAGATGAAGCTTCAAAAAATTATTTATAGAGAAACTAATATGATCCACTGCAGTGGAAACATTTTGATCAAATTTTGATTTTCAAAAATGTTCTTTTTGTATTAGGTATCTCCGAAACGGTTTATAGTAGAACAGTGCAAGTTTTTAAAAATATTCTCTTTCAAAAGTTTTACTTTCTTGTTACTAAACAATAAAATGAGGTAATGTTTTTAATAATAAAAAAATGGCAGGTTTATTTTTGAAAATCAAATATTCGTATTGAGAATACAGAAATTTAAAAAATCACCCAGCCGCCACTGGAAACTACATCTTTCTACTAAATTAATATTTAATACCTACTCATGTTATGTTTACAAAAATGCCTTGAGAAACATGTTGAAAGATTTATTTTAGTATAGTTCTGTAATTTTAAATAATTAAAGGGACACTCATTAAAGCGCTTTATAATATGAGAGTGACGCTATCCTCAAGCAAAGTAAAATATTCCTATGGGGTTTTACTACATTCCTTTGTAACTAATAATCAGCAGGTATAAAACATTTTTTCGTATTCTCTGTATTTTCAACTGATAACAATAATTAGGTAATAATATGTGTTTGAATAAATCCTATTATTATTATTACCTGAAATTCCTGAAACGGCTTACTGCTTAGTTACTTTTTCACTTTTTTATTGCAATCCTTTTTCTTTAAAAGACTTGTAATAAAATCAATTTTTGATTTTGGAGTCTAGATACCTATTGGACCTATTGGATAGGGAGTAGAGACAATATTACATTTTTGGCATGGTAAAAAAATGGACTGTATTCTTAAAAATTTGCAAACTTTCTGCATTGTATTCATGAGGAATTCGGTTGTACCCACCATGCGCTCGTTTTGCGCATCAAATTCTTTTGAATAATAATTTTAAAATCGTTTCTTCTTAAAGAAAATTAATCATTACAACAAGATTGAAAGTTACAGATGTTATCAAAATATTTATGTAGATTTATTATTTTATTTAAATTTTATAAATTAAATTAATAATACTAATCAGCAATAATTTGTAAAATGCAATTATGCGCAATTTTCCTTAATGGGTTCGTGCTGAAAGTGAAGATTTCACGTCAATTTCGCGAATGTATAAATTATGCATATAGCAGATGATCTCTGCAATTGATATATGCCTTTAGAGTATTTGCTATATCAAAGGTGGGCATATTGCAGAGGCTTTTGCGGTTGTTCGCACACTCATATGCAGTTGTGAGTGGGTCGAATGGACAGGACAGGTATGGTAAGTTTAGTGTTGGTACGGCGCCGCGGGGTCAGGCTCTTCGGTCACTCACATCTCTCTCCCAGTCTGTAGAACTTACTTACGTGCACCACGTCAGAAAAGGTTAAAATCTGACTGGATGAACGCACGTCGTGTTATCTGATAACCAAGGAATTTTTGCAATGGTTGTGACTTGTGTTTACTATTGTTGGAAATTTCAATATTAAAAAAACCAGATTAATCGAGGGAATTTTAAGAAAGACGTTCACTATTAGATAATTTGTGTATAGATTTGGCAAAAGAAACCGCAAACCGTTATAAATTTGGTTCTCTAATAAAAGATTTGGATCAAATGGATTTTTTGTAGGACACGACGTTAGCTTGTTATTTAAGAAATATATTCTTTGGCTGTTTGTTGCCAAAAATGGCAAATGGGATACAAATAATGAGCGAGAGAAAAAAAAATCTTGATTGAGGTAGGTAGGTGCCGGAAACGTGAAACACATTTACAACCTTACAATTTTGGAAGTGAAATTACTCAGTCAACTGAAAATTTGCGAATATGTATAGGCTGAAACGGCTTTAGTGCATTTTTAGTTCATTATCTAACGAAGATTTAAAAAAAAACAATGCAGGCCAAGACATAAATTAGTTTTTTTTATATAGCTGTGCACAAAATAAGCTAAGAACTCTGTGTTTTATGCTAGAAATGAACAGCAGTACAGTAGGAATAATTTTGTTTTTGTTCTTCAGTGACCAGCTACATGTGAAAAAAATTAAACTAAGTTTTGACAGCTGTGACATTTTAAATAATACAGGGTGATTTTTTATTTGCTCCCGGCCGGGATTTCAAAATAGGCAACACGTTATACAAACGATAAGCAACTTTGGAAGAACTACAAATGATTCAGATGAACTGACTCTGGAAGTACAGCAAAGGTATTGCTAACAATGTTTTGTATCAATGACAGTAACTCACAATTCTGTATGCCTTAATTTTGAAAATTAAATTTTAAGAAACTATCAAAGTATAATGTGTTGCTTATTTTTGGAGTTTCGGGTGGGAGCAAATAAAAAACTCATCTTGTATATTATGCTTAGATGTGACCACTATATCTATGTATCTCTTTCTCTGATAGTCAACTTAGATAATATCACTTTTGGATCACTAGATATATTTACATTTGATGCTCTCTTAATTGCCATTTCTATGAATAGCTCTACCAAAATTTTTGTCTAAAAAAGCAGTGCAATTACTGTCTTCATGAATATTTTTTTAGATATTAGGTTGTAATTTGTTTTATTTTAGTTATTAGTTAGTAACTATTTATCTACAATTTGCGCCAAAGAAATTGGAACATCAAATTTTGACATTGACGAGTTTTTTTAAACCAACCTTATTATTTGTCAATTTTATTTATTAGTTTTTTAGAAGGTAATTAATATTAAAGGGTGCTTTATACAATTTCCTTACAATTATCAAAATTTGAATGATCCAAATTTTTGTCACATGTTGTAACCTGAGATCTAAATGTAACTGTATCAGAGCAATCCGTGGAAATGGGTATTAACATTAGACACATCATTAGAGTTACGCTGGCACAGCCTGCTCTGTTTCAGTTACATTTCGATCTCATCTTAGTAACTTTGTAGGCTTTATTATAATACGAATGTAAAATTTAGAGACGAGGTCGTAGATCAAGTTGTGTAAGCACATGAATGAGTTAATAGTCTTTTAGCTTACGTGTGACATACAATATTCCATCTACGACTGCGAATACTGATAACTGTCACCGATAAATTTGCTAACTACACAAATGTGAGTAAATAGCGAGTAAAGTTGTTTATTTTTTGGTTTGTATCTTTAATTTGTCTTTTGGTCTGGTTTGAGAGGCTGAAACGGTCTAGGGTTTCGAAATTCTAGAAGCTGCAAACTTCAAGAAAATACCTAATTCGATGTAGAATTTATTATATCATTTTCTATCTTTGCACAATTTTGGGAGTGGATTTCAGGGAGGAGGAACTGAGACTACTTTATCTTTTCTCCAAACTAAAGGTAGTTTTATAGCGAGTAGTTTTCACTTAATGTTACTGCTAAATTGTAAAACTTTAGCATACATAATTACATAAAACATCAATTGTATGTGAAGAAGCTGCTATAGACTGTTTTTTATCAGATCAACTGTTTATAACAGCCCGAGGGGCATTTGTGGGATCATGTGTATTATTTCTGCTTCTGAACCTAAAAGTATTGGATATCGGTTGTTATGAAAGCTCTGTCTGTTTAACATTTTTTCAAAGAATTGGATCTTTTTCGAAAGACTTTTAACTGCTTTCAGTTCTTGTGTTTCGTCACGTTAAATCGTGAAGTGTTTTAACGTAGAGGTGAACTCCTTTGTCCTTCTTGTTGTTTTCAGCTTCGTAGCGTCTACAGATGGGTTTTGTTGTTTCTCTATTATAAAATTTTAGATTTGTTTCTTTTTGATCTTTTGCTTTTCTAGGCATGTTTCGCAAGCGCAGAAACGGTTTTAATAACAGTTTTGTTTATAAACATGATTTTTACCTGTTAACTGTGATATATCTTTAGTTGTACTTTGCAACTGTCGTCAGATTGGGACATAAATGGCTTATAAAATATCGAAATATATTGCTATCATTACATTTTGAACTTGCAGTGAAGTTAGCATATACTGAATTGCTGATAAGTCTTTCTCAGTTCCCGACGTTAGGTATTTACACTTTAAAATTATTACAATGGATTACAAGGATTAAAATGATGAGAGTGTCAATTACACAAGATGATTATCTCGATATTATTAACTCACGCTCTTCTTTTATAATTAATACTTTTATTAGGGACTTCTTTTCTTAGGTTTAAACTCAGATCTAGTTTTTACGTGGAGGAAAGAATAAGAGGAGTTAGCATGCCCTATACCGACAATGTTAGGGTCTTAGTCGTGATACAAACATCTTTTATCGTTTTATCCACTATACAAATATCTTATTATAGTGGGGGAAAAAGTTATCGCAAGTACTGTAAAACTATCATAAAAGGTGTTTGTGCATCGACTAAGATTTTAAGCTTATGCTCACTCTTGTTATTCCTCTCTCTACGAGTTTTTTCCAGGGCTGTAGCTCATTTTTGATACTCATCTAGGGTTCTATGTTTTTTGCTTCATCACTGAATTCTTTTCGTTGTTTTGTGGAGAAGCTTCTGTGACTCACTATTAAGTTGAATTTGTTATTTGTGATCAGTGTGGCCATTTAGGACTTAATTTTAAAACAGTCTGACTTTTACTTTTTAATGTCTTAAAAAACTGTTTAAAATGTCTTTAAACAGTTTAAGCACTGCACAGAAATAGCTGAAATTTCTGTTACCATAAGGTTTTGGGACTTTGGGTGAACCGTTCCACGATTGCGGTTTTTTTCCATCAAATTTAATTGTAATTTTTATGCATTTTACTCTGTAATTTTTGATACTTTTGGTTATTTTGTTTTGTGAAGTTTTTATTTCTTTGACCTCCGAATAAAGACTGACGAATCTTTTAGGTAGAAGATAGAAATCAATTTGAGTTACACAATGTTTATTACACTACTAGTTACGTTGTGACTTCTATTACGTAACTTTAAAAAAATGACAATAAAAGAAATGATTAACTCTAATTTGAAAAAAAAAACAGTCGTTGAAAAATGTTAGGTATTTAAATTAAGGAATTTTTGTTTCAGTAATTTTTGCAACACGTAACTAAGTTTTTACTATGTAAGCAATTTCTAATATGTTTTACATTGTTTGAAGCGAGTTTGAGAAGTTTGGATAAGATCTTTAATTGGTTTTCTACATCATAAAATTTATGATGATCGAAAATTCTTTGTTGTACAGACTTTTGAATTATCTTCTATCTATCATTCTAAATAACTCAACTAAGTTTTATGTGTATTTTAAGTACAAGTATTTAGTAATATCTATTTGTTTAAGAGGGCTATCTATTAGTGGCCAATGTTGGTAAGGTACACCATTTTTCTGAAAAATTTAAGCAATTAAATATTTTAATGCTCAGGTTTTGTGAACGATATTTGCTGATACTTTTTTCATGCGGAAATTGAGAAAAGAAACCGAATTCTTTGGCTTAATTGTATGTTTTGTAAAATAAATTCTTGTAAAACGAAGACGTTTGCTAGCATCTTGATTACAGTGAAAACATTTCGTGAAATATCAGATTCGCACTACATTTCCTCGAATGAAAGAAAATCTGAGAGTTTCGCATATACGCAAAACAACAAGTCGAGTGGGTAACAGTTCCAAGCAGGAAATCTCTGGAGCGTCGAAACACAAGAGCACAAAGGGAACAAACAACAAATTGTGGAGTTGCGATTGTATAAACCCGACTGCCATCAAGAGAAAAAAGAAAATAATTTTTTACATGTTGCACCTTTACACCGACATAAAATTGATTTTCCAAGACCGATAAGGATGTTTAATGTCTTTACATTAAGAACTTTTTGGTCTTAATTAGCATACCAAACAATGGAATTTAATAATCGTAAAATCTGGTCAACTAGTTTATCTGGTAGTTAAATTTAGTCATCCTGCTAATATTGGGACGCAATTAAATTAAAATCTAACCAATCTGTGAGCATGGTTCAGGTGTTCAGAAGCCAGTCGAGACAGCTACTGTACAAGAAAAGATAACCTGACTAGATAGAGTCATTTCATCTTGGCCAGAGTCGTAATTATAATGACTGGCCCCTCTCTGAGAACTAATGGAGATCCACGGTCATGGTCTACGTTCAGTGCTACCGTATGCGATCCTCCTCCAGTACTAATTAAATTAATAACAAGTAAGACTTTACAAAGGGATAATACTACTGTTTAGATAGATACGCATGATTTACGGTACAAAAAATTCCAAAACCAACAAGTAGAGGCTTAGAAAAAAAACTAGACAGAGAAATAAACAAAAACTAGTTAATAATACAGACATAAATATTAATACAAAAGTGATTTTGTCTAAATTCGGCTAGTTAGTAAAATTAATACTAAAATATGCATCAGTTGAACCAGTCTTGTGTAAACCCGTGTTTACAATGTAATTCCACTGACTCTTGACATTTACTACATGCTCTTTGTTGAGTTGCTCCCTGGTCGATATTATAAAGGACCAAAAGATAATTAGAACCTCCAAGTCTTCACGTCTAGTCTTAAATTTCTCCGTACTTTCATATTTTAGCTATAAAGTTTACGTTGTTGGCCCGATAAGACAATCTTCAATGTTGGTGTAAGTGTATTTACCTAGCTGCGGAGAAAAGTTGATATTTTTTGCTCTCCTTTTCTTAATGAGGTCTGCTGCTCGACATTAAGGAGCATACATAATTGAATTTAGCCATTACCTTAGATTTTTCCAGGCACTTAATTTTCTTGTTAATTAGAATGCTTTTTCCAATGGGATCTTTAAAGGTATGACAAGAAATTACTGAATTAAAAAAAGCTAAAAGAATAATCTAAAATCTAGTTTGAAAATTTAATTCTACACAAACATTCTGTTTTATGTTTTACAGAGGTTTTTTTGGTGTAAAAATTGTAAAGTTTTGAATTTACGCGGAATAAACCCTCTTTCTGGAATGAATATCTGATTCTGAATGTAGGATGTCTTGCGGAAAAATTTAAATTGTTGGTTGTTACATATAAGCTAGTGATATTCAGCATTTCTATCACGATTGCATTTGAAACTTTTTTAATTAAGCCGACACGTTGTTTACGTACGTTTAGGTAACTGTTTTGAAGTGAAATGGGTAAAGATAAACGAAACGAACGTGACAAAAAGTAATTGCATGCAAAAACAAAATTAGATTTTTACCAAAATTAAGAATTTCTCAAGTACTTGTAATTAAAATAATGCTGTCTCAAAGTGTCATTATAACAGTGATGATTAAGCACGTATCACGTTATTCATTTGGTAATTTTGTGAATAGCTTGACAAGGGTTGTTGAAAATTTCAGTTAAATATGCTAAAATCTTAAATCAGTTCTCATGAAACAAGAATGAGGGTGCAAAGGTGTCTAAGAGAGAAGATTTAATAATTAATCTAATTTGATGCTCCGAATAAGAGAAAATGGATTATGAATTAAATTTGCAACAAACACTCTAAGTAAAATTACTTGTTAGTCTATATCAATACTGACACGGACCAAATTTTAATTTCAGAAATGTCAATCGAGTCTTATATTATTTAGAATTTTGCTTCACTCTCTTTTCTTAGCTGGAAATATTAATATTGTTAAAACATTAAACCTTAATTTAGTTTGGTTGTAAGCAAAAATTCTATCATCAATTTAATAATGTGAATAAGACCCTCAAGTTATCGTGGATTCGATGGAGTCTCTTTTCTAACGTGTCTTTGACTTACCCGAGAGCTATTCTGCCGTGAGAACTTGAACGCTGTTTTCAAGGAAGTGGCATATCTAATAAACCAAAGCGTATATACATTGAATCGTTGATTACGGACAATATTACGGATTTTCATCAATTTATTCTTTGCATTCCATTCATAGAGAACTTAATAATATGCAAGCTTTTTTCAAGACTTAAAAAGTTATTACCTGTTATTATATTCATGTACTGTATAGTGAATGGTCAATACAATTTAAAATTTTCAAGTCAAGACTAAACTTAACACAATGAGTCAGGATCAAGATTTTAATCACTCATTTATTAAAGTGATACATTTCGGGTTAATAACCTCGCGTCCGGATGGATGTATTATTTTGTTAAGATTGTATGGCCTAATTTTTACGAGTATCTTTTACATATATTGATGTATTTAGCGCAAAAGACTTTTTAAGCTTGATGATATAGTTATCAAAAAAGTTGAGTGTTGGGTGTTTTGGACGTAATAAGGTGAAATAAAAAACTTTAATCTGTGGGATGTTTCGTAGACTATATTTCCACTTTTTCAGACCTTGGATTAAACTTATAACTGTTTATTTACATTTATTTTTAATTTTGGGCTACTTTAATGTCTTCGGCTCAAAATTAAAACAAATTAAATTTTGGGTCACTTTAATGTCTTCGGCTCAAAATTAAAAATGAATGTAAATAAACACCTATAAGTTTAATCCAAGGTTTGAAGAAGTGGAAATATAGTCGACGAAACGTCTCACAGATTAAAGTTTTTTATTTCACCTTATTACGTCCATAACACCCAACACTCAACTTATAAACTAATTAAATATTATAAATAATTAAATTATAATGGACAATAACAACCACAATCAAGTTATCAAAAAAGTTTATTTATCTCGTAGATTTTAATACATTAATTTGTTTTTGGTTGCAAAGACAGGGAGAAAATTAAAGGTGGTTAAGGGTTCAAATTATTTTTTCTTAAGAAATCAATGCGTCAACGTCTTTTATTTTTTTGTGCTTTTTGTTTAAACTTTATATACCTTTTTAAGTTTTTATCAAAGACTAGCAACGGCGCGCTTTTTATCTAACGGTGAGTAAAAATTACGCTCTTGTTTTATTTATTTATATTTCAAAAACTGCCATCTGTTGAATCAAGTTTGAAAAAGGAAAATTTATTAGAAACTAAAAAATGATTGAGAACGACTAATTTTTTTGTGATTATTGCGCTTTTATCATGCTCTAAAAAGTTGTAAGAATTTCGAAATGAAAAGGTCAAAATTGTTATTTCGTTGTAGTTTTTATTTTGTCTTTAAAAAAATAATAACAATCTAGTTTATCAAAAATAAAACTCTCTCACGTTTTATTTTAAATTAATTAAGATTATATTTAAAAGTCATTAAATATTTTTTTTGTTTGGCTAACCACTAAAAATCATATTTATTTAGTGCTATTTTGCTGCTACCGACTTCTGACTTAATTCAACAGATTAAAAAAAAATAGTATATTTTACAACAAGATATGAAAGTATGGATTTTTTGTGAGATGCTGTTCGTTTGTTCACGAAGTGCGTTGTATATAAAAAAACTTAGTGTTTACTACTTGACATGAAATTCGGTTTTTTTGTTCCTGAGATTGTCTCCCTCGCTGCTTATGCAGTTTGTAAACAAAATCTATTATCTAGCGAGAAAAACCTTAATTTCATATCTTGCTGTAAAATTTATTAGTATAGTTTAACGAAAGATATTTGGGCAAACTTTTCAAGTACTTGCAATAAACAGAAGCATAAAAATAATTGCAGTTATCGCAAACATTAAATAAACTATAAAACACCTCATAGAACTTGATTTATAAGGGTAAAGACTTTTACATTCAACAACGAGTTTGGCAGGGTTTGCTTACATTTTTTAATGGTTCCGAGAAAAGGTCGTTATTAAATGTGAAAGTGTTTATTCTTATAAATCAAGTTTTATGAGGTGTTTTACGGTTTGTTTGATATTTGCGGTAACTGCAATTATTTTTATGATTCTGTTTATTGGGGGTACTTGAAAAGTTTGCTCAAATATTTTTCGCTAAACTATATTATTTTAGCGAAATGAAAAATTAAACAAAATTGTAAAATCAATGTTAACACAAGTTTGAATAACAATTTTTTTATTATTTATTTGTTTTTTTTTATAAATAGAATTATTAATGTTAATATAAGTATGAATATTTATTGTAGGGCAATCAACCTCTCTCTCAAAGTGTATTGTTGTTAAATTTATGACTTAAGTCAAGATTTACTATTATCGTTCTTTAACTATACTTGTGTTAGTCAAGGAGTTGGAGAAGCTTTAAACATTTAACACAAATCTGTCAGAAACCTTTTAAAATGAAATGAAGGCCATCAAACTTAAAACGAAAATGTTCTCCCGGTGTAACCAAAAAAAAAAAATGTTCCACTAGAAAATATCAGATCAAAAATAGAAATTATAAATGCTTTTAGGATATGTGTATGAAAAAAGAATAAAAATATGGAACAGTTTGCTAGAAAATTTAAAAGAAAAAGATTTGTATGATTTTAGTCGACTAAGCTTTTGGCGACTTCTAGGACTTAGGATGTAAATATGGTAAAGCAAACATTGAAGAGCTCTGTGCGAGAAAAGCTCAGCTGTTGTTCAGCAAATTTTTAAAAAATCATGGTAGTATTAAATTTATGAAAGACTGCAATTATAAGAAAATTGTATACAGGCCGTCCCTGAAATAGTTTAGAAGAAATACAGAGTCATAAAGAACGCTAATTGTGAAACTAAAATAATCTTAAAAAATCTTTTTAAATAGCTCAGAAAACTCGCTCAAAGTTTATTTTTTCAACAAGCTGCATATTTTTTATTTAAAAAACTTTTTTAGGTTTAACAAGGAGTTGTTGATACATGTCTAAACTGATTTTGTAGATGGCATTTTTTAAATAAGCTTATTTCGCAGTTAAAACTTTCTAGATTTTTTTGTATGAAACGAGTAGAATTTTATTATATTTTTTTGGGTATACATATATAAGAATGTCTTTTACAAGACTGCATTGCTTCAGGGAAATTCTGTATTTAGACAAAAGTTTATAAAGATGTTAAATCTGTCAAAGCTGAAGAAGGAGAAGAGAAAAGGTACACTGTATTGCATGCAGAATGTGAAGACGGTTTATAGAGGGAGCAGATTTGAGTTTTTTTTTCTAAAAACAAAAATGGCGACTATCACAACTCGATGGATGGTATTTCTCGTATGTTTGATGGATCTTTATTTTATAAAGTGTTGAAGTTTTATTAAGGCAAAGAATAGTTTAGAATTTTGGAATGATGCGGAACGATTTATTATTTTTGAAATATAGGCTTGTAGAGTGTTTGGCAGAAATAACTATAGGCTGCCACGGTGAATATAACAAGTTTGCACAACCTAAAAGCGAACCATTAATCGAGACAGGGACAGCTCTAGATCATTTTTTATAGACATAATGGCCCAATTGGTGTCGTGTCGTTTTATTACCACTTTTTATTGCTATACTGTCGTGTTATATATTTTGTTATATAGTGTCGGTAATGTAGCTTTTATAATTACTTTTCCTAAATGATTTATGTTTTCAAAAAAATCTATTCTAATCAAGATTCTTTTGCGGCGCCAGGTACAAAAGAATTAGCGGAATTCTATTAGTATCTTGCATGCAAATTATCTTCTGCCATCCATGGAAGATTGTGGATACATAATTCAAAGAATACCAACGATAAATCTTATCAGTAATTTGTATTTAAAATGGTTTTGTTTTCGAGTCTTTGTGAGTGAAACAATTAACATTACGGAAAGAACTAAATCAAAAGTGATAAAGCTAACCCTTTTGTGCCATTAAGGACGTATTTATAGAGCTATAAAAAAGAATAAACACTTTTTAGGAAATGTAATGTAATCTTAGTTAGATAACTTATTGTTTCCGTGGAGCATTACTTCGTTCGATATCGAATGATAGAGCCGAACACGTTGTTAGCTGTAATTATTGATGCTGGTGTGGGAGTGTTGACCGTCTTAACAATTTTAAACTCCGCGTCAGCGTGGGATGTTGAAGATGCAAGATTCCAGATGCGTTTTTTAACTTTGCAACACAGCACAAAAGGATGTGACATTTGATTTAACTAATGTTCGCTCGCTTAAAAATTATTAACTTGCCAGAAAGGGACGTTTTATGACTTTTCTACATTCTTCGAGACTGGACACGAAAATCACTATCGGATACATTATACGACTTTAAAAACTTCTTATTTTTGATTTCTCAGAAAATTTCACTCTTCTTGAATTGTCCGGCTTTTTTTCAACCCCCCAAAACACAAATTACTTTTTATTTAACTCGAACGGTTCTCGAGATCATACCTATCATTTTGCTGCTAGAAAATATTCCAATTGGGCCTAAGTTTTATTTAATAAATTTAACAAATGGTAAAATGAAATAAAATTCTCAAAATGCTTAACTATTAATTTTCTTTTCAAATAATACTTTTTTTTCTGCACAGATTTTAATGCGAGCTCTAAATTCAATGAAACTGCGTCTTATTTTTAAGATTGCTAAGGACTGGACTGCATTTTGTATTCTATTTTCTAATTGTTCTACATCATTGTCTAGTGGCTCACTTTACACAATTTGTTTTAAACGACTCTACAGACAAAAGTTTATTATTGTTAGATCAGGACTTCCCGGTGGCCATAAAATGCTACCATCGATGTCCCTATCTAGTTATCATGAAATTCTGTGTTGAGCCACTGGCGAACAATGCCGGCATAATGAGCAAGGCATTTATAGTGCTGAAAAAACATTTCTATTCAGTAGCTTAAGGACAAGTCATCCAGTTTAGCAGCTAAAAAATTTTGCAAAATATGAATTACGGTTTAAATTTTGATTGGCCAATAATGCTATAATACGAAATCGCACATCATTCATTAACTTTTTTTAAATATTGTCTACGACAAGAACAGGTTGATTAATAGGAGAACAGAATTCGTTTATAAAAATTTGAGTCTGTATCGCTTGTTTCTAGACCATTTCCAAACAAAAATACAGAAGTTTGGCTTCATCATCATTTCCTAAAATTTGCCTAAATTGCGGTTTAAATGGTAAAATTTCATTCTCTTTGAACATTTTTTATGAATGAGATTTACTTGTCTCAGTTATCCCAGTTTGAACTTGGTCACCAAGTTTTTTTTACCGGAATTTGAAATGGTAATTTTTGAGTATTTTTTGTTGAATTTTCAGATAATATCGACTCAGTAGCAGTCTTCCCCAGTTCCGTAGCAGTGAATTAGATAAATTTCTTATTGTAAAGTCAACATTATAGCATAAATATTGTTCAAATTAGCTAAGATTTAATTTGCTAAAAAAGTTGTTCAATGAAGACGATGCTGCTTTAATTCTTGACGTTCATTTTGCAAGAGAAGTTTTAAGGTTGTCTTTAAGAAGGAGGGTAATACAAGATGGGAGAATTAATTTACAAAGAATCTTTAAGGAAAACAAAATTTTACTATTTAAACCGCAATTTAGACAAAAAAAACTGGTTAAACATTAAAGTGTAATGAAGTCGTAAACGCACTAGATTTTTTACCAAATTGTCCTATTTTAAACAGATGCTTCTTTACAAATTTCGGGGCATGTAAAAACTAAAAACTTGTATACGTATGATTAGTCAATTCGTTGCTGATAAATTGTTTGGAGAAAGTGGTTGCGGTAAAACTTTAATACTAGTTGAACTTCTTGCAACAAACTTGTCTCGTTTCAGGGTTATCTATTGTCAACTTCAAACGCTAATTAAAGGTAAAATATGTATTTCCTGAAGTAAAGCGATCAAAGTATGAATATTACGGTCAGATAAAGTTTATACGTTAACTAACTATGAGGAATTTCTCATTGCTTCTATCCAGAATTACCTCATTCAATTGAAAACTATTTCTATATACTTTAAACGTAATAGATAATGTACCGAACCGATATCAAACCATACATTCTTTCTGTTGGAAACAACTGCTTTTTTGCAGAATAACTTATATTTGCATGTGTAATACGTATATGTATATTCTCAATTAGTGATACTTATGCAAAGTAAACAGTTAGTCGTTTATAAACACTTAACCTAAGTGGTATTGTGTATAAATTTAACACCGTAAGAAGAAGCGTCTTAAGTGGAATACTAGGCTAAGATAAGTACTCCTTGTATTCACTATATAAGCTGATACCCCAGAATACTTCTAACAAAACTCTGACGAACCTTTTGTAACTATATAGCTTTAGGATATCAGTGAGTATTTTGAATAGCTTACTACATAGTTCAAGTATGTAAATAAATTAGGAGCTACCACAATTTTTTATGCAGGTGTCGAGTGAATTAATTTCGCTCAATCTTTCAATCAGTCACAATAATATAATTAATGATTAATTAACTAATTAAATAAAATTTAAGATAAATATCTCTGTTGTGACCCTGAAAATCAATCAATTTTTCATGTCTTTAAGTGAACTCGGGCGGAAAAATCTAGTCTTTTGTTTAGTTCACCGTGCTTGTAACTTTAATGAAATTACGTCGACAGTTGTCGATGACGTTTAATAAAGTAGATATCTGTATTTATGTTTTTATTGCTTATTCCTTCTGAGTAAATTAAAACATTCAGTTTGCCTTGCACAACTGACAATACCAAATGTTTTGGAAAGATGATAAAGAGCTTCACTACTTTTAAAATTGTAAGGAAGGGATGTTCGTTTAAAAGGACAATTTATACTGGGGATATTTCAGCGAAAGCCGGTAAAACGGTTATAAGCACTACTTAGACGGACTGCTAGAAATCAACAAGACACTGCTTCATATCTGGGACAAGCAGTAAATCTAATCCGTATGGACCATGTTTTAAATAGTCTGAGACCGAGAGGAAAATGATGAAATACAAATTTTTGAACGTTTTTTTTTTATAATCAGTTTGTTTATTGTTTATTAATATTTGAAACATGGACGTTAGAATCATAGCAAACATAATAAATAAAATTAATGCATTTTTAAGTCGTTTAATTTTAAGTTTAATGTAATCTAATTAGCTGCTAAAAAAAATTGGAAATTTTTTGTGAGTCACATTTTAGACCCATTATTTTATTATTTTTCTTGAATACGTTACATAAGGTCTAAGGACCAAATATGACTTAAAAAATGGCCGCTGGACCTTTTTTGAACTTGTTATTGAAAAAATTAAAGAAAAATAAACAAAACTAGTGTTCGGAAGTCAACAATGTGGCTCAACCGAAAATTCAAAGGATTTATAACTTCTCGAGGCATGGAGTAATTTAGATGGTCTTTTTTGGTGGGTAGCTGCTTTCGTCGACTTTTAGGTGTACTCTTCAATAGTTTCTGTAGATTTGATGTATTCATGATCCAAGACGTCACGAGCAGGTACTTCAAAAAAATTTAGAATAATTCAATTTCATAAAAAAATCGAATTTTTTTAATGGGTTATCGATAGTCATTTGCCTATAGGTCGAACTTGTTTTACAAACTTATGATTGCGTTCAGAATTAGGATGGGGGTCTAAGAAAACTGTTTGTTGCGCTTTTCTCAAGATTTTCGATCATTTTCTAATTTTATAATTTTCGGGCTCGGTTTAAAACTAGAAGTTTAGGCTAAGATATTGAACTAGATGACAACATTATTTTGTTGTTGCACAGAGCTTCAGAAACTGATCAAACTTAAAAAAACACAAAAAACAGTTTTTTGGCCCCTTAATTCTAATTCATGTACGCAGCCAAATATTTGCAAAACATTTATGAGATAGAGGGTTGACGATTATCGGAAACTTAATAAAAAAATTTAAGCAATACAATTTTTATAAAATGGGAATGTGCTAAGTTTCTCATTTTTTGTAGTACCTATTCATGATTCAAGAGGTAAAGGGCTCACCAATTAAAGTCGTAAAAGTAAAATAGTCGTAAAAACTATGTAAACAGTAATTAAATTAAGTAGTCGCGGTCTTGATACAGTCTATCAGCTTTCTTTGCGATGTAACAAAGCGTAAAATAACTAATCATTGTCCAACTGGACAACTATGTCAACATTTCGTTACTAATTGATCACAGAAGTGCTGTTCAAGGGCACTGTTTACATAGTGTTTACGACTATTCTACTTTTACGACTTAATTGGCGAGCTCTACATCTCTTGAATCAAGAATACGTGCTTTCGACACTCTGTATAGTTAGTACATACAACAAACAAATCTACACAAAAAACAAAAAACACTACAGTCTACCTAAAAAGAAATAAGATGCTAATTCTTTAGATAGTATGAAGCAAAATTGTATGAAATTGTACACTGAGATGTTTTTCAGATTACTCAAAACGATTTTGCTATAAAAAATCTAAAATTAAATGGCGAGAGAAAAATAGTAATTACTTAATTCTTAATTACTAATAATTTTAGCAGGTGATAGCCATTGTTGAAAAAATGCTAAAAAATTAAATTTGTCTTACAAATGTTTATTGTTTTTGAAATATACGCTGTTCAAATTTCTTTTCAAAACACGTTAGAATTATAGCAAATACAATAAATAATTGTATTGAATCATTGCATTTTCAAGTCCTTTATTATTTAATTTAATTAGCTGCTGAAAATATTTAATTGCAAACTTTTTGTGAGTTAAATTTAGACCGAATATTTTATTATTTTTTCTGAAAACGTTACATAAGGTCTAAGGATTAAATATGGCTTAAAAACTGGCCGCTGAATCTTTTTTGAACTTGTTATTAAGAAAATAAACAAAACTAGTGCTCAGGGGGATTTTCAAAATTATTTATTAAGTTAATTTATTACGGTTTTTATGTCAATTAAAAATTTTAAGTGACGGATTTAATATGGCCGACCATAAAGATAAAATTATTAGTGAACTGGTCAACAATGTGGCCTACTCGAAAATTCTAAGGCTTGTAACTTTCAGAGGCATGGAGTAATTTATACAAATGTTTATAGTTTTTGAGATATACAGTAGAACTCGCTTATAATGGACTTGGCGGGACCGTCATCATTAGTCCATTATGACCGAGGGTCTTTTTTAAAAGAATTGAATTTTTTGACTAAAAATAATATTAACATACATATTACTATAAGTGATTCATTTATTGATCAAAACAACAATGACGATACAACGTTCTAAATGAAAATAAAAAAATTAATTTATACATTAATTTGTATATGTGTTAAAAATAATACATACATAATTAAATTTAAAAAGTTTTAAAATGCAAGAATTAAAAAAAAATCTATAATTCTATATTGTTTATTTTTTGTCTTTAAATAAATGTTATCTAAAATACTTTGAATTGAATTTAACTGACAAAGAGTTACATAATCATCATCTTTTTGCAGAAAAAATTGCTGCAAGGTTTGAAGTGATTTTAACGCATCTTGGATCGTAATTTTAGTAGACTCTTCTGTTCTTCTTCTTTATTTTTAATGCTGTATTTTGACTAAATTTTGTCCAAATTTTTACTGAAAATCCCCAATAAAATTTGCTTATAATGGACCTCATCATTTTAGAGCTCCATTATATACGAAAGTTTATTACAGGCGAGTTATAAGCGATATTGAATACATTGTTTAAGATAGTAGTTGAGACGGGACCGTGAAAATTGGTCTATTATAGCCGGAAGTCCACTACAAGCGGGTTCATTATAATCGAGTTCTACTGTACTTGTAAACTGTTGAAATTTAAAAAAAAAAAAAACATTATTTTGAGACACCATGTATGACAACCGTGTTTTTGAGTATATAGATTTTGAAATATACGATGTAAATGTTTTTTTATCGGAGTCCAGGTATCGGGAGCCTAAGTGTAAATAATCTATAGTCTGGCGTAGATTAGGGTGGGCCAAAAAAATCGATTATTTTTTTTTTAACTTCTGACACTAAAAAACGTATTTTCAGGCACGTTTAAAAAATGCTTTTGTAAGATGAGCTCTTAATTTTAATAGGAAAGACTCTTCCATCGCAGTTTTTCATTTTTTTTTTTCAGTTCCATATGGTAAAATCCATACCTCGTTATTCCTTGATTGTACAGAAAATTTGCATTTACATTTTTTGTAGGAAATAGAACGCTCTACAAAAAGTTATCTTACAATTTTTTTATATCTTGTACTATTTAGAAGATATCGGAGGTCAAAGTTTAAAGAATTTAACAAAAATTCCTTTTCTACTTTAAAATTTTATAACTCAGAGATAAATAAACATTATAAAATGCGCAACATACAGCCTTGTAGGAAAGTAAACGCTCTATAAAAAAGGTTTCGCGTAGTTAATTGATTATTCTAACCATTTAGAAGATATTCGCATTTTAAAAATCAAAATTTAATACTAAATTCCCAATTTTTTTTAAATGATTGAAGTAATCGATTAACCACAAACAACTTTTTTTGTAGAGCGTTTAATTTTCTGTAAAACCGTATGTCATGCACTTAAAAATATTTATTTATCCACGAGTTATTAAATTTAGAAGTGAAAAAGCTATTTTTGCTAAATTCTTTAAATTTTGACCTCTGATATCTTCTAAACGGTAAGAGCTATAAAAAAACTGTAAGATACCTTTTTTAGAGCATTTAATTTCCTACAAAAAATGTAAATAATTTTTTTTTGTACGATCAAGTAGTGACGAGATATGGATTTTGTCATATGGAACTAAAAAAAAATGAAAAACTGCGATGAGGGAGTCTTTCCTATTAAAATTAAGAGCTCATCTTGAAAAAGCATTTTTAAAAGTGCCTAGAAATCAATTTTTCAGTGTCGGAAGTTAAAAAAAAATAGTTGATTTTTTTGGCCCACCCTAGTGTAGATACTATGGTCTAAAAGAAATGTATGATTAAAAAAATGCTTTAATGTTTTTTTTTAATCTGTATTTTTGATACAGATACTTTGATAACCAAAATTTGAATTTTTGAAAAATATCGACTTGACTGTAAAGTAATGGGGTTTTTCCTAAAAAACGAGGTGTAAAAGTCACCCGTTTTTCTCTATAGTTTCTTAGATGACCTATATAGAAACTTAATTTGCACCACCCTACACTATCAACTATCATTTTTTCAAAAGGAAAAACTTCTTGGATTAACTAAAATTCTGTGTAAAAATGCTCTTTTGTTTGAACTATTTAGTAAATGCGTCGCTTTTTCTAATATTTTGAGTGAAAACAATTAATTTATTGTTGTGGTTTTGTACTATTTATTATTGTCTATTTTATGTGGTTATTTTTAATTTTTTATTAAATCCTCATCTGTGAGGGTTCTCCAATTCAGTTGGGGGGTCTAGGTCGGTAACTGGGCGACTAGTTTCAAAGTCAAACTTTTAAAAATAATTTTATTTATTTCTATTTTCTCTATTAGCTCAATTAATTATAAAGATCTTTTTAATTTTGAGAAAAAGACTTGTAATCACAATAAGTCGTTTGTTGAAAATCTTAATAAAACTTAATAAAATTAATACTTTATAAAAAATAAATAAAAAAGAGAATTCTAACTTCTGTTATAAATTTTTCGTATATTTTGATGGTATTTTTTCATTTTCATACGTCTTATGGTTTTTGCTAATAAAACAGAGGAAACTTTTAACATGAGATTCTCTAAATTGAAATTTGTGTAGAGCTTTAGCCTTAAGGGTAGTTGCAGTTGGTATGAACTAGAATTTAGAGTAATGAATGCACTTTTTTATTTCTGGATCATTAGAGGTGATTAATCTTGTACGTATGCAAGTGATAATTATTGCAAATGATTTTAGTCTACGTAGATGGAGAGTATTTCCGAGTGCATTTTACTGAGAGTAAGCAAAACTATTCACGCTTAATATTTAATAGCAAACATAAAACGAATTATAATGACGGCAATAAATAACGCTAATTACCTCGAGGTTCGTTCTTCGTTGGTTTATAGTTGAAATGAAAATAAATAATATTAATTTAAAATTCAGCGCCACAATTTTGGCATCGTGTTAACAAAATGCTTAAGGGCTTACATAGCCATATCGTTGAAAATTACTTTACATTGTAATTAAACGATTCACGACAAAGTTTCGAACCAAGTCATGGCATATGGTGTATGTTCGTAAATGGTAAACGTAACCTATTTCTTGAGGCTACAATTGTTGCAGATGTTTTCTTAATTAACGTTTTAAATTTCATAAAATGCTTTTTTTGATTTATACATTAAGACAATGGAGTAATAAATAAATAGATTTTTGTTGAAAGTCGATTATCATAAAATGATATAATTACATCGTAACTATTGTGTATTACAGCAAAGCACTATTCTCTTGTCCGCATCTAAAGGCTGTGTTGTATTATATTGTGCTCTTCGAGATATAATATCCAGACCTAGAGCGGCTAACCATGTTTAAAGCTTACCTTACCTTACTTGAACCGACTGAGCTCAACTATTAAACTACAACAATGGCTTTATTGTTACATTGTTTAACTAACAAACTTATACACCTAGTCGCCAATTACCTATGTGTACAATTAGACAAACATGTTAAATCTAATAGAAATAGAAGAATTTTCAAGTATTTAAAGTGTGTTTGATTCCCTTCTGGCACTATAACTATCACGGAGCTACCAAATGTTTTAAATATTAAATTTTCTCACCGCAATTTAATTCTGAAAGAAAATATACGTATTTTCTTTCGTGGTATAGACTAGTGAGTGGATAGCCTCTTCAACCTGTGTTGTTTTAGATACAAGGAGCTTCTCGTAGAAGTTTTTCTCTTAAATAAGAAAACTTGAATAAAATTCTATTGTGTAAATATTTGCCCAGTGTCTGAGGACTGAAAGTTTAAAAATATACTTATTGTGGAATATAATGTACTCTCACAATATTATTTTGTATGAAGAAAACCGGTACAAAATGTTTTTAATCAGAAAAAAATTATTTAAAACAGACTTTTTAGAAGAAAATAAGTATATTAAAAAACTAGTCTTATAAGGCGTCGTTGTGTTGCACGTATCTGACGAGCTCTGGTGAGTGCAACACCGAACTTTATGAAATGAGCTTTATATGCTACTTTTCTATTTTACACTTTATAGATGCAGAAAATGATAAATCAAGATGCTTCTTTGCATAATGATGAAGTTTATGGAAACTTTGTTGAGAAAGTAGAACGTAGACCTCAGTAAGTATTTTGTTTTATTTTTTATTATATCTGAGGCAACTACATTTGTTAAATAGAAGGTAATAAATATTATGAGTGCTCGTAATTATATAAATTATGTTATACAAAGTTTTATTAGTTAAGCATGACATAAAATTAACTACGCTCTTAGCATGTAGCAATAATTAATTGTGGTTAGTTTTTTTTATTACATCAATTCATTCCAGAATATAGAAAAAAAAGTTTTAGACCGAAGTTCAAAATTTTAAACAATATATTAATATTAGCGGTACTTTTGAATTTTTTTCTAGAAAAATTATTATGTATAGAGTGACCTAAAATTTTCGGAAGAGCTGTTATTATGTTGATGATTGTTGTTTTTGTACTAAGTACTATAACTTAACGAACTTGTGCAACCAGGCTGTTATTGTAACGTGACTACTGTTGTGGCACATAAATTATAAAAAATAATAGGTTAATACCATCAACACAACAAAAGTCTTATACTACTCAAAGATTATCCAGCCAAATCTCATCATTTTAAACAATTTATAATAATTTATTGTTTTACAAAGGTGCCAAATGGCGAGAGGTTAAAATGAAACAAAAGATGTCTAATAAATTAGAAACATCTATTCAGAGATTTAACAAGAAAAAAAAATCTAAAAACTAAAGATTAATGATATAAATACAAATGGCGTGTGGTCTTTTGTTCAAGCTAAACTAGTATCTTTTAAACTTTACTATCGAAATCTTCCACAAGAATTAGCTATTTTTATCATAAAATTAGCATTTTGTGGAACCATTCCACGATTTCGGTTCTTGTTTACCATTACTGATTTTTGAATTTTGGTAAATGTGGAGACGTTTTCTTAATTTTTTTTAATTATCGTTTTTATCGAATATTAATCAACTTTAATTTAAATTTTTTAATATTTTCTTTATTTTATGTACCTATGCTTTGGAGATTTTTTTCTCGATGTATCTGTTCTAATACGAAAAAGTGACCTTTACGAAATTATTGGTACTTATTTATTCGTTGTTTTTTTGTATTTGGTTTAGGAATTGTTGGGGTGTATGACAATAATATGATTTGTCTTTCGGCTTTAATTTACGAAATTGATTAACATTTTGACAACTGAGGTAATATACATGCTGTCCTAACTATGATAAAATTTGGTTTCTTTTCAAGCTAAAATTGACCTGTTTTACCATTTTTTTCGAAACCTGGACGAAATCGGAGATTTTAAGGGATACAAAGTCTAGTTCCGATCCATGTGTATTAAAAACGTATTATCTTTTTTTTTTGACTTAAGCATTATTGCCGGTATCATTTTTTACCCAAGTTTTGCTTTGAATTGCTTTATTTCTTACTGTAAAAGTTTGCATTAACTCTTGTTAATAATTCACTTTTTAACTTTTCTGTATATTTAGGGTACAGCACAATATATAGCTTAAAACATCATTTTTTTTCACAAATTACACTGAGTATATCAAAAAAAAAATATATAAACTTATTGTTTAACAATTCTGTAAAATTCTGTAATTACTGATTTCTATTTAAGGAACCACTAACACTACAATTTTTTCTTAAAATACCAGCGTTAACTTAGCTTAATATTTGACGTATTCATCGGTTCATGTAAGAAGTACAATAACAAATACGCAAATCTGGGTTTACTGTTCACTGTTTTACATGTAAAGGAACCGGAGTTGCACGATTGTGAGAGGAAGGTGGACCATTCATAAATGTGAAGGTTTGGTTATTTTACATATAAAGCAAGGGACAGGAGAGCTAGATTTGCCCGTTTGTGAGAATACTTCTTTTGTGAACTAAGCATTAGCTAGCTTTTAATTTTCACATTTAATGTGAGGTAAATACGATGTGATTAAGAAAAATGTATCTCCTAGAGTGTTTTTAAATGCTTTTTTGCATTTATTTCAAATTATGTGAAGAGAAGCAAAGTCACAGTCTTCTAGACTTATAGAGGATAAATTTTTTTAATCATTCGGTATTTGCTTGTAACTGGAACCTTACTTTTTATTAGTGTGTAATAATATCTTGTCTAAACAATTTTTTGTTGTTTATTTAACGTTTTTTGTATTATTTTATTTGTGTTTTATTTTTAAATCTAAATTTTTGTATGTTTTTTTCTTGATTTTGACAAGAACTCAGCAAGTCTGACAACATCAGAAAAAAAATATTTGCAAGCTTAATTTATCAGGTGGTGATTCTTTGATTTTAAAAGTTATAGTAGATCGTTTGTGGTAAAATTTGGATTTGGTGGTAGTAGATTGATGCCAAGCTACATAAAAAATCTTATCTATAAAAAATGTTTTAAAGCACACTTTATTTGCAAATGAAAGTTATAGTATTGTATCAGCAAAAATTGTTAAAATGAGGATGTGACTAAACTCATATACAGGCTGTTTCATGAGTGATAATGAGCCTGCGAAACTGGAAATACAACCAGCAATACAATTCCAAAGTTAACGTGGATGATATTGTATTCAAATTTTATTTGTCAAATGTGTCACCGATAAAAAAGAAAATGTTTTCAAACGATGAAGAAACCGACATGATATTAATATATGGGGAAAGCAGAAAAAATGCTTTTGTGCGTTTGTACAGACAACGTTTTCCGGGTAGAAAAACTTCTGCTGACACCATATTTAAACGACTTGAAACTACCTCAAGAGAAAATTGGCCAAGTTTGAAAATGCACATGTAAGCCAAAGAATGATTTTACAAGCAAGTCTTTAGTTAACCGAATGATTAAAGGAAATAGATTTTTACCATACCATATTCAACTGGTGCAAGCTCTAAAACCTACGGACTATCCAAAAAGGCTAGTTTTTTGCAATTTTTTTCGGGAGAATTATCGTTTGAATACATTTTCTTTTTTTATCGGTGACAGATTTGACAAATAAAAGTAAAATCATCCACGTTAACTCTGGAATTGTATTGGTGGTTGTATTTTCAGTTTTGCAGGTTCATTATCACTCATGAAACGGCCTGTACTATTTCAACAAAGCACTTATTATCTTACTTACTCGAATATGTATTTTGTGTTTCTAATGACAAATGATATCAATCAATGGCATGAAAATCAGCCCCTAAAGCTTAAAGTCTATAATATATCTATGACAAGTATATTGTTTATATCTTTCTTTTATGTCATAAAACTTTATGGACTTTTTAACAATTATAGTGATTAGTTTATTATTATTGATTTATGAGAGTTTAAAAATTAAAACAGCTCAGATGTTACGGGCGTTTTTTTCTTTTATTAAGTTTGGTCTCTACTGGGATTTTTTTCAAAGGATTGAACACGGAATTGGATGTCGGGTTTGTTGAATTGCTTTAAAGCTTTTATAAATAAACATTCAATATTGATAAGCTAATCACTGCGGTTTCTAAGAAGTTTATAAAATTTTATGACAGATTGAAGGAAAATAGAAGCAGTATAAAGTCTGTTTTTTCTTATAATCAATTGTTTAAGTGTCGTCAAGTTGGTACCGCGCAGATTATGTTGCTAACACTAAATGTCACTAAATATTTGTGAATAGCTAAAGCACTGAAAATAATAATTTGGATTTAAAACAAAATTTACTTTACCACCGAACTGGATCGTTTATGATAAACGGTAAAAAAAATATTTGTGCACTTATCCTAAACTCTGACATAGGGAAAATATTATTAAGTCGGTCTGTAAATACAGGTTTTAGGGTGGTACAGTATGGTTTTTCAAAAACTTTTGACATTGACAATTGATTATAAGAAAACGAGTTTAGGAACTGCGTAAGCACAGTTGTTTTGAAGAAATAATTTACGAGTATAAGTGTGGACACATTCTCATTTTCTTTTAAATATACTTTACTAAAAATTTTTATTAGACCATTCCTATACAATCATTAAGAAAAATGCTTTATTGTGAGCATTGAGCTGTCTATTATTATCTCTGTTTCTTTTAACAATTAGTTTAAAAAAAATTTCACTGCTGAAAACCTATTAAAAGTTTTCAAAAAATTTAAAAACAAATTATTTGTGACATTATGATGTTTTGCCGAACAAGATTTTCTACTCGCCACTGTATATCTACATTACAAATATGTATCTACATATAGTGAGATTAGTGAGACACTTGAGTTTGTTCATTTTGAGATTTTGGTATTTCTACACTTTTGCAGACCTCTGTTCTGTTGTATTATTGTTATTATTTCCTTTTACAAATACCGAGTGTTGTATTTTCAAACTGAAAACTTCTTCCTGATCTTGAGTTAATTTTACAGTTAGAGTTTAAAGTTGCAAAATATGCAAGCTGTGTTATCATATTTAATTTTATACCATGCAATTTACTTGCAACGTGGCAGCGATTTTTCGTAATAAAAAACATTATGGTATGTTTAATCTCGGGTGCTCAAGGGCTTAGGGTACGCTTTAAAGTTCACTTGATCTTTTATATAAGGGTTTTGTTTACATCATTCAGGCCAACAAAAGAGGACAAACAAAGTCCAGTGCAGTATCTATTATGTCAAAGCTACGTTGATCTAATATACTTAAAACAAGCTAAAATGTTACAATTTTATTTTATTTTGTTAATTTAAAATTTAATTAGGTGTTTTATATTCATTGTGGAGCTTCGTACGAAAGAGCTTTTGAGATTGAATGTGTCTATTAATTTTTTTGTGACTGAAGCAAAATTTTTAATTGTTATTGTTTATGCACTTTTTTCTTAAGATACTTTTATAACGATAATAAGACACGAAATTCCACTTGCAGCGAATCGTTTCTCCTAAAAAATGGTAATCTTATCGTGTCTCGATAGACGTCGCCCATTTGAGACTTTTCACAGTTAAGTGATTTTTTGAGTTGCTCGGTCAGATTATGCAGATTATTTCAGAATCGTGGGATTAACGACAGAATGTGACAGCTGACAACCATCACCTGCTTAGAGAAATTTTGATCAAATTAAGATTGATTGCTTTCCTGAGAGTATCCCTCGTTGAACAGATAAAGCTCATGGCTTTGTCATCGATTATAACAATAATTATTATTTAAAATCTCATTAATTAATTTCTTAGCTTTAAATACAGGGACTGTTTGAATTTTAACAATATACCTATAGATTTTAAACACTGACGTTTCGAGCAACACATACATATATACGAGATAATGTATGAAGCTTCGTCCGGGCCCGGGCAAAGGTAGCAGTATCCGTCGGGATGGAGGGTTTCCATCAGAGTTTAGGGAAATTTTCTCTAATAGACATTTCACTAATTTAAAATGGTTTCATTCGCATTATTAAACGCTTTTAAACAAATTGATCTTTTCTTTTCAATTCGTTAATTACGATGCGACAGAATCATTCATTTTCACTTTAAAATTTTAATCATCTTATAATATTTTAATAAACTTAAAGGTTTAATCGATTACAAATTTATAGACGTTCAAGATAAATTTAGGATGTTTTTTATGTTATCTTAATACTATTAAATATTATTTTTTACTTTTATGCCTACAATTTTCTATTGGAATTAGCGAGTAAAAGAAGTAATTTTGAAATTTTTTAAATTATTTTTTAATGTTTATTAAAGGAATATTTATCACGTACGTTAATAGTCCAGGCCTATGCTCCATTTCTGTGTACATTTTGTATACCAGGGGTATCAACTAATTTTCACACAGGATCGACTTTCTCAACGAAGATGTAAATAGTTTCGATATACTATGGTTTCGATCTACTTTAAAAAAAAATAAAAAATATAGAACGAGTATTTGCAAAGAAAAGCGCGTTTAAGTTGTTGAAAACCGTTATTTTTTGTTCTTGGCGATTGACCCAAAATCGTTGCGTGATCGACGGTAGATCATGATCGACCTTATTGACACCTCTGCTTTCTGCTGTATACATACATTTTAGGAAGGAAGTGGCATTGATTTTTATCTGCTTTTAGTAAAAAGTAACTAAATAACGTAATCCACTTCTAGAAACAAAGAATATACCAGTCAATTTCAATCTTTGTTGATAATAAACTGATCTGAAGATAATTGTAACAGAATTAAGTATCTCTTTGTTTTTGGTTTTACCAGAAATAACTATTGTTTTCTTATTTTGATATGTTTAAGTTGTGCTAAGTTGTTAAGCTTATTTACCAGTTTTTACATATTTTTGCGACATAACAAAAGTATTCTTTAAAATCTTGCGCTCTTTTTATAAACCTGAATGGGTGCCAAAAAATTGATTTTTTGAGACTCGTTTTTTATATACTTTTTTTCAAGTATATTGTATGTTAAGGTGCAGAAAATATCTTGTCTATATAGATCAAAACTGATTAACGAAACTGAACTTACGTTAGTTTACTATAAGTACAGTGAACATTTTTATATACGTCTTTAGAGCACCTTATACATTATAAAATTGATTTTGCATATATAACTTAAAAATATATGTTTTTTCTAAACCAAACTTTAGCAGGTAGTTATATTGATTGTGAGCAAAATCTTATTCAACTTTTTTACAAACAACATTTATTTTTTCTTATTTGCGTAATTTTGTGACAGTTTCAGCATTTTCAGAAAAACTTTATAAAATGCTCAATTTATCAATTTGTGGGTTTTCTTTCTACTGATGATTTATTCTTAATTGTTGATAATCCCTTTTTGTTTCCACTTTCTTACCTTTTGTTTCTTTTCTATTCTTGATCTGTCTCCTTCTTTCTTGGGTCTTAGTTTTGTTATTAATACTCTAAAATTTTCCTGGGTATTTTTTTTTGTTTTTTGTTTTTATAAAATAGCCAATTCACCCAGTTTTTTGTGCTTTAATTACTTTTATAATATCAGTGTTGTAATAAATTCTTCTTAATTCTTTAATTGCTTTTTTAATTCAAGTTTTTAGTACTTTTTTTTCATACTTTTTTTCTTGCATGTGTAGAATATGCATACCGTTACAAATATTATTTTTTTATTGGCTACCATCTACAAGTATGTTACTGTTGGTCGGATTATTGCTTTATATACATATACGAAGTTTTTTTGCTCTTGAAAGAATTTTTATTTTTATTGAAGGGTTTAATTTTTTTATTTTTATTTAATGCTTCTTCTTACTATTTTTTTTATTTTTTATTTATCACTTTTTCTTACAGCTGGTATTTTTACTTTGATTTCTTCTGTATTTGATTTTTTTTACTGTTATAAATTTTCAATTGATAAACCTTTTCATTTTATTTTAGATTTATTAACTTTTAAATATCTGCAATTTGGTGTATGTCATCTTCTTAATCCATGAACGTAATATTCTCTTCGGTATTTATCAGTCTTGTTTTCTCAGTGTAACTATTTCAAATAGTTATTCTTTAGTCTTACTTATTAGGATTAGGTCGTCTGCGAATGCAATGCAATTATTAATTATGTTGGTGAAAAAGCAAATCTTTTATATTAGATTGTAATTTTTTTAAGTGCTATTATAAGCGAAGTAGAACAAAGTGGATTTTGTCTTAGATCTTAGATCTGATACCATTTGGTCTCGAATTCTATTTGTAGTTTTTTCCAAAGTTATTTTAACTTATCTTATTGTTTTTTGGGTGCTTCAAGATCTCTTGATACATGGTACAATTTACAATTGCTTTTTATTTAGACTGTTGTAGGCTGTCTTAAAGTCGATAAAAGACAAATATGTTTTTAATTTCCGTTGGTAAATATAATTTTCCAGATATTAAATGAATAACTCATTTTAGGTAAAGTTGTTTTTGTACGAGACACGATGTACTATAACGATTTATTTTATACACACGCTGTGACTGAAATATGGTATGTGTAGAAATTTTGCTTTGTGACAGTCAAATATGTCTTTTCAAAAGTTGCTGGTTTTTGTGAAACATGCTGTAATTTTTTTTTCAAAAATGACGTATGACAACAAGTTTTTGAAACTTCTACATCATATATATCAAAAACTATAAACATTCGTATAAGGAAACCCCTGTTAAAAGTTTTAAAGTAACTCTAAAAACAGCCTGTATATGTGGTGTTTAGGAGCGCAGTTCTGTGGTAATTTTGCAATTGGTTTTGTCTTTTTTTTTATCAATTGGGTATTATTATTGCTGTTGTATATCTTTGTGTCGTTATTTTTTTCTTTTCAATTAGATTGTACAACACTTTTTATTAGTGTTTCTTTTACATACTTTTTATTTTTTTATATATCGTCTTTTACTAGGCTCTTAATGTTTTTATTTTATAATGTTACAATTTGGTTATAATTGTGGGTATTTTTTCTCTCTCTTGATCTTGCTTATTTCTTTTGTCTTATTCCTCTTCAATTATTAATATTGCAATAATTATTTTTTCTTTTTGTGACGATATATTAAAAACTTTCTTGAAATATTTTGCTTGTTTTTATTACATCTTTTTTTAAATATGGTTGTTAATTTTTTTGGACTATTGATTGAATTTTCCGTATTTAGGAATGTCTAAAATAGTTAACAACAAAATTATTTTATGCATATATTTAAGCAAATTGGCTTCTCTGAACATAAAAACATTAAAAATTAACAAATTTTTATTTCTTAAATTTAATTGTTTAAAATCTATTGTAACTTAATAAAAATTTGGCTGAAGAAAAATATTTATAAATAGTTATTTATATAGAAATAAGTATGTCATATATAGAAATAGGTAGATTAGCTTTGCAGTTAAATACATCTTGTTTATTCGTCATGCCCAAAATTTGTTTATTATACGAAAACATTTATAATAGGTTTTCAAAATTATATCCTGTCAGCTCAGTTAAAAATTATTAAAGCAGAATTCAGAATTAAACTAATTTACGAACCATTCCAAATATTACTTTAATATAGCGCTAAAATAAAATTAATGTTAGTCTATGATAAATTGCCAAAAATAAAATCACGAATTCACTAATTTTTTTATTATAAAATGACAAGAAACAAAATAGTTATTAGTGATAAATTGTTTTAAAATGAAATTAAAAAAGTATCTATATTATGATGTTGTGTCTGTCGTGAAATTTGAAAAGATGTCTGAAATTTAGACAGGTACACAATCTCTGTTTTAGCATAAAGATTAGGCTTTGGTACGTCAGCGAGCGGTTGGGTGGGTTTAAATAAAAACAATTTACATTAATTACGTTTAATTCGTCTGAAAAGATGCGGTGAATTCTAACTAAATACATTTGAATATTTCAGGCAAAGATGGATTCCCGTCGGTGCCTAATTATGCAAGGTGGCAAGGAAATGACCGTTAAAACCACCAAAGTTTCCCATCGGCTCCCCTGCGGGCTCAGAGTGGGGCCAACGACAGTTCCTCTTTGGCTCCACAAATAGGCGGGGTCTAGATCTTTAGATTTTTTTAACTTCAAAATACATGAATATTAATGTTCCGTCATTGTTCGAAGACTGGAACAAATTAGAAAAGAGGCCATCATTATTACTATTTTTAGAACGTTTTAATGATGCCTTAATACACGACTACCTTATTAAACATTTTTTGTCGATATTTATTCATCAGTTATAAACAAAGAAAAATGCACAAATTATTTATTAAAGCCACTAAACTATTTTATGATAAGTACATTAGTTGAGTTTGTCGGGAATTCTCAATTCATAAAAAAATTGCTTAATAATGGATATCTACATAAAAAGGATAATTCAAAGAGACATTAAAAGGTACTTATCTTCATTATAAATGCACATGTAAGTAGCCGGAGAATAAAACAATAAGATAACGTTAACGGATACATTAAGAATTTTAAATTATGAAGCATTAACCATACAACACTGATAACTGTAAAACGAATTGTTTGATCTAACAATAAGAACAAGATTTTACAAAAATGCACAAACGTGTATGACTCAGTACTTTAGTATGCATGATAATGCAAAATCACTTCCTTTGATTGTTATTAAGATATTAAAAACATAATTTAATTAATTAATCAAATTAAAAATTAGCCTGGTCATTAAAAAAATATATAACTTGTTTCACAGCAAGTTTTGATAAACATTTAGAATTTTTAGAAGAAATCTATTTGTTTCTACAGTAAATATTTTTTAATATTTATTGGAGTTAAAATTAAGGTGACTACCATCACAAGTTGTTTTAATGCCTGCCGATATTTATACGCGATAAAAAAATTAAAAAAAAATATTGTAATTATTATTTTGTAATGATATAGCGTTATCTCTTTAGGCATTTAATGTTGTTTTTGGCTAGCTTAAACTCAACAACAAAAACTCTGTACATGTTAATAATATGACTTGACAAATGGGTAAAAGAAGTTTTGAAACGTCGGTAAATTAGAAAATTATGCATTTTATTCCTGAATTACTATACTTTCCTGTAACTACAATTTAGAGATTATACCTAATAAAGATGGACGTGGACAATAGCAATAATTAAAAGGTTATGTTGCCGGTTGATTTTTTAAACAAAATTAACAATTAAACTGTTTTAAAAATGTAACAAACTGTAGAATAAATACTGCAATAGTTATTTTAAAAACAAGTATTACAACCACTCTCTTTGTGATACGAGTGTAACAAAGAACGAGTATCACAATGGGGAGGTTGTAACACGTATTTTTTTAATACTATTTATACTATTATTAAGGTATTTTAAATGGTATTTGTTATTAATTTTTTTATCTGACATCTGCTGTCGTTTGTCTAGTAGGTAACTTTTATGTTAAACATTTTGTGTTGGCAACATTGCAAATATTCTGGATGTTTTAATGTAATTAATCAAAATCAACAAAGTAACTATGGTAATTTACGGTGCGATGGTAACACACAAGGTTTCCAAAAACAATGCTAGTAAATCGAAAATTGTAGCAATGTTTTTTTGAGAAAACAGTGGTACAAAATTGCAATAGTAAACGTGAAATGAAAAAAACAAACTTTTTTTTACTCCCATATTCTAATTGGTTTATTAGTTACAAATCAGTCGCAAATACTTTAATGATGTTTATTATGATATCAATTTTTCATGAATATACAAATTTTGACCAATGAGAACGATGTATTACAGCAAAATTTAAATGTTTATCAGATTGTCATGGACTCTTAACATTTAAAATTGTGACAGATCGCAGTGGTTTTTAATTACAGTCAGCAGAAAACGAATCAGTATGGAGGAAAATGACTGTGAAATGAAAAATCTTACGTTTCTAGAGTTTGTAGAAAAAAATTTTTTGCCGTCAAAATCTGGTAAAACCTATGAAAAATTTTACTCTTAATTTATGAATTGGAGAATGACAGTAAGGTTATCATTTATATACCAGACACTGCCTCTGTTGCAGTGTTGATGCTGGTGATGCTGATATTATATTGTTAAAACGCCACGGTGTGGGGAAGTCCACCAAAGTGGATAATTTTCATACTCGTGTCTTAACAGCCCGTTGCATAAAATACTGGGTGTTTATATATGTCTGGGCAATAAGTTACTTCTGGAACTTTATTAAAACTACTTTGTTGTGATGACTGTTATACATCACAATATGTTGATGACGTCACAACGGATTGATACTGTTGACCAATGTGTTGACTTCAGAATCGGAAATTATAATTGTAGCGGCAAATGATTGTCAAAAACATGTTAACAAAATTTGCAAGACTAACTTGATGCCTAGCCATTTGTAAACATCCCGTACTATTTTACATTTTTTGCGTAGTTTCTGAATCCTTATTGACAACGACAACAACTGACCACAGTTTGGCGCGTCTTTTTCTTAGGTTATATATTGTATGTATAATAAGGGAGGCCAAAAAAATCGCCTTTTTTTATTTCCGACACTGAAATATTGGTTTCTAGGCATATTTAAAAAATGTTTTTTTTTAAAAATCAGCTCTTAATTTTAATAGAAGGACCTCCTCATCCCAGTTTTCCATTTTTTTTTCAGTTCCATATGGCAAAATCCGTATCTCGTCATTACTTGATCGTATAAAAAATTTTATTTATATTTTTTGTAAGAAATTGAACGCTCTAAAAAAGGTATTATACAATTTTTTATAACTATTACCGTTTAGAAGATATCAGAGGTTAAAGTTTGAAGAATTTAACAAAAATTTTTGTTTTACCTTTAAATTTTATAACTCGTAGATAAATAAATATTATAAAATGCGCAACATAAAGTATTGTAGGAAATTAAACGCCCTACAAAAAAGGTCTTCTGTGATTAATCGATTACTCTAACCCTAATCATTTAGAAGATATTCGCACTTTAAAAACCAAAATTTGAAACTAAATTTTCAATTTTTTTTTAAATGGTTGGAGAATTAACCACAAAAGACTTTTTTGGTAGAGCATTTAATTTTTTACAAAAGTATGTTGCAAATTTTATAATATTTATTTTTCTACGAGTTATAAATTTTATAAGTGAAAATGAAATTTTTGTTAAAGTTTTATGAAGCTAATATCTTCTAAACGGTAAAAGTTATAAAAAAATTGTAAAATACCTTTTTAGAGCGTTTAATTTCTTACAAAAAATGTAAATAAAATTTCTCTCTACAATCAAGTACTGGCGAGATATGGATTTTGCCATATGGAACTGAAGAAAAAATGGAAAACTGAGATGAGGAGGTCCTTCCTATTAAAGTTAAGAGCTCATTTTTAAAAAGCATTTTTTAAAGATGCCTAGGATTTAATTTTTTAGTGTCCGTATTTAAAAAATATACTCGACTTTTTGGCCCACCCTAATGTATAAAAGAATATGAACAACACTGTACTTTAAGATTTTCTTAGATGCGTTAGAAGAAATGGGGAACGATAATAATAATATATTAAAAATCAATAATGGTAAGAACATTTTATTGGTTGAAGATAATAGTGGTTTGGAGGAGAAATGAGGACTTCTCTTATTGTTTGAGATTGGTAAAATAATTTTAACGCCCGTTTTGTTTATTACATTTTTCGTGTTAATTATTATTAAATTATTTAAGATAGTACTAGCGTAAAACAGAATACCAAAAACAATAGTTGTTAAAATTTAAAATTGAAAAATACTGATCTAGAATTTAAAGAAAAAAAGACAAACTTTTGACTAAGTATATGAGGGGTCACATGAAACGAGTAATAATTTCAAATTTGACATAATTATGACGATTACAAGTAAGGCAAGGTGTTTTCAATTTTTACTGTTTAGTTTAGGATTCTTGGTTTTTTTACTGATTACACTGTTTAAAAATTATGTTTTGTAGTTGGGACGTTGCGCCTTTATACAGGGTGAGTCTGCTAAAAGTGTTTCTTAACTTTTCTCAAAAACTGATTATCACATCAACTTCAAAGTTTGGCAGTAAAAACTTTGTTTTTTGCACTACACAGGTGAATTTTTTCAGAATTTTTCTAATATTCTTTCTAATTGATATTAATTAATTTGTTCAAACAAATCTAAATATTTCCAATTTTTAACATTATTCTAAAAGAAAAGATTTAAAAATATTATTTTGTGCAAAAAATATTTAAAAAAAAATGTAGATAACCCCAAAAAATAATAACATTTATTTGATTCCTAAGACGCGTTTTGGTGCAGCACTGCCAAGCTGAACCTGCCAACTGCTGTAACTCGACAATACCTACCCCTCTAGAGTCCGATCGTCAAACAGGTATAGTAATAAAACCGCCCACTTTTGCCCGGGTTATTTGAATAGTAGCCTGTAATTGGCTGTTTTGAAAACTAGTGTTTTGGTATTACCAAAATCCCACCCACCCTCTTAGAAAAAAATGGCGTATTTAAGTTTGAAATTTTATATTTTTTCGAGTTATCTACATTTTTTTAAAAATATTTTTTGCACAAAATAATACTTTAACATCTTTTCTTTTAGGATAATGTTAAAAATTGGAAATATTTAAATATTTTTGAAGAAATTAATTATTATTAATTAGAAGGAATATTAGAAAAATTCTGAAAAAAATCACCTGTGTAGTGCAAAAAACAAAGTTTTTAATGCCAAACTTTAAAGTTGATGTGATAACTAGTTTTTGAGAAAAGTTAAGAAACACTTTTAGCAGACACCCTGTATATTCCTACGGGCATTTCAACATTTCTTTTGGTGAGTAAAGTAACTCGTAAAACGCAGAAAAATGCTGGTTGTTGTGGTAGTTAATTTAGTTAGTATTTCAACTCCTACAGATGATTTGGTTTAAATATTCAATTTGGTTAACTTAAATTGTATTTATTTGATTAACAAATTTATTACTGACTAATTATTAATTAATTAACTAAATGCAATTATAATAACTTTTCTACTATTTTTTCGTAGAGCTGTTTATGCTATATTTTTGATTTTTTAATATATGCCTATGAGACAATAAAACTGAAAAATAACGTTAAAGTGACGTTCAAAAAGGCGTTGTTTTTTCTTTCTTTATTCAAGAATAGAAGTGAGTAACATGTCAGCAGATTTTAAGTTACACTCTATTGTATTTTAAACGGTTATTATATTTAAAAGTAGCTTGAAAACTGATACGTATACCTAATTTTGTTGTTGAAAAATCACTTTATTGTAGATTAGTTAAAATAAGATTTAGTAATCACGAAATCATAAAAGTGTTAAGTCTGAACCTGTCACTGGTTGACGTAATGGCACTCTTTCCACATACTTGAAATTACAAAAGTTTCCAAGCAAAGAACTTTTTGATTAGAAGAGAATATGTCCGATCTCGCACTCAAGTAGACTTTCAAACTACTTGCATTTAACCCCAATTTGTTAGCATGACAGCTAGCCTTCAGAAGGTCTTTCGATGAGATTGTTCGTAACATGGAGGCATTATTAAAACTAGTGAGTTTCAATGATCGTTCCACAACTTCCCTACTTTGCGGCGTATGAATTCTAATCAAGTGCTTGAGATGCCAACACTCCTCTAGGGAGCCGTTACGTGAACGCAATTCTGCGAATCTCATGTTGATCAACACGTAATTTTGATATTAATTTTAATCGTCAGTAAAGAAATAAATGATTATTAAAGTTGCCTCAAAGCGGAAGTGCAAAGCACGGAAATTTCATATTTACATTTTACCTTAATTACGAGTAGATACTTTTATCATTCACTGAATTCATTATCATTACAGTTTCTTCCTTATACAAACCCGTATATCAGTATTTTAAAACTACTACACAGGGCCGGGCTTAAGCAAAGCAAAGCTGCTTATTGCCTTAAAATAACATTACACTTAATCATTATTATTAAAACTTAAAAAAAACTAGAAAATAATATGAACAAATTGCAAAAGTGACAAGTTATAACTGGTACACCTATTTTGTTTTTTTTTTTTTTTTTAATATTGATATTAAAATACTAAAAATGCATTCAGAATAATTCCAATTGTTTTACTAACAGAGATCTAAGGATTGTAGCTTTAATATTTGCGTTTAATTGTCAAACTTGGAAGTTTGATTATCCAAATTGGTCACGTGTGTGCACTGTTTGATGATCTGGGTATTACCAGAGCAACACGAGGATTTATCTAATCAAATGTCCACTTATTACGTCATATCCGGAAAAATGATTTTTTTCTTTGATTAAACGTGTTCTAATTACAAAAAGAAAAAATACGGGTTAAATATTTTCTGAGTACTTTGCAATGGTATTTTTTCTCAAAAACGGTTTATTTTTTTTTAAAGAATGACAACAAATAAATTTATTGAAATTTGGATAGAACGTCTATCCAAATGTAAAAAAATGTGTATCAAAATTTAAATTAAGCCCGGCATTGCTGCTACACATTTATTTCAGAGCACGAACATCTCACATGGTATTTAGTGTAGGGGAAGGTGAGGCAAAATCTCGCAGAATTTAATTTTTTAATGGTTAATAAAATATATAGTAAGGTAAATGTAATCTTGAGAAGTGAAAAAGGAAATTGCGAGAACGAATATAAATTATTTAGCTAAATTAATTTGGGCCGAGAGAAAACACTTTGACTTATTGTCTGGGGTAAATTGGTGAAATGTTTTATAATATCAGTGTTGGCGTACATTTTCATACATTATTAATACACTTAAGAAAACGAATGGTATAAGAGAAATTCGTAATGACGTGAACGTAAGATATAAAATATTAAATCGCTTCAAGGGAGAACTTGACGGTTATCCCCGGTTATGTAATAGCTGTGGCAGTGGTCTTTTTCCTACGTTGCGTATGACAGTGACATACCGTATTGTCTGAGTACAGAAAGAAAAATAGTCTTCAAACGAATCCGCAACAAAGAAATGCTATAAAATAGTTTTGTGTAAGTAGTAAGTCACTTTGTAAAACGCTGTTTTGTACATCTAATCTGAAATCGATAAAGCGTGCGTTAATTGCGACCACTTTGGGCAGGTCGTTACGTTAAAATTTGATCACAAGTTTGTAAAAAATATTGCGAGAATTGAACGTAAATTCATTCATTTATTTGAATGGTCCAAGGTTCTCCCTAGACTTTTAGCAATTTCGCAAGCTATTACCGTATGTTCCGGGTGCCATTTTTAAGGGCAATACTCCTCAATGACCGCTCAGGGAGCGCCATCAACGAGTTTCACGGGTGCAAAACGTAACGTCCTAATTTTCAGACATAAACTCGCTTGAAAAAGTATCGATTGGAAAAGTTCAAAACTGACTAGATGTCATAAAAGCATTGCATTATCAAAATATAATTATTTGCGCTCGGAGCTAAGATTTGGCTTTGTTACAAACATTGGAAATAATTTTCTTGTGTTGCACGAAGTAAACTTTGGTTATTAGTGTAGTGACTCTGGTGTATCCCTATATAATGATTATGCTGAACTGTAATGCGGTGTAGGAGTGTTTTCAAAGGTAAAAGCCTGCGGGTATCAAAGTTGCTTCACGAAATGACAGTTGAACACGCTATTAGACCACTAAATAAACTTTAGGAGAAACTGTTTTACATTCTGGTTCTTAAATTAGTTCTGATCTACGCTGTCTACAAGAGACAAATAAAAACTTTTTAATACTGTACACAATTTTAATTATTAAAGATTCGGAAAGCATTCAATCTTAAGCATCTAGACCACCTGTCCAACATTTTCCTTACGTTATTAATTAGGATGTCATTCATTCATAATAAGTCAGTTTTTTAATACGATGTTAAACAAAATGTCGTTACGTTAGACAGCAACTAGACGACATCAATCACAACAAAAGAACAAGTAAAATAATGTAATGAGGAATTTTTCTTTTACTAATATTAAGTAAGTACATCACGTAATGAAAAAATTAATCAAATAAAGCAAATAAAAAATAGCAGCTTCTGTCATAATTAGAGTTTCGGGAAACCGCTTCATGGTTGCAGTTTTTGCCCACCAAAAGTGATTCTTGTATTTTTATAGTCGTAGTGCCGCCCTGCTTTATTGACTTTATTATTATTATTTTTTGAATATTTATTGATTTTAATTTTTATAGTTTTAGTAAGTTTAGTATAGTTTAGTAATATTTATAGTTTTTGATTATTTTGTGTTTTTTTTTACAGGTACGTATTGTGTGTCTCTTCCTTCGACTTCTCAGTCCGACCCAGCTCTTCACCAATAGCTGAGCTGATATTTACACTGTTTTACCCTCAGGTAGGGGTTAGGCACAATGATTCAACATTTATATTTTAAAAACATATTATTATTACACTTGTTCAAGAATTTAAAATTTAACAACAAATTATTAATGAAACGATGTTAAAAAAGCGTTTGTAACAGTTACTGAAATAGGTAATTGAAAGTCTTTATGGTAATGTGTCTTAAAGTGAAAAAGTGATAAGTAAAGTTTTAAAACTGATTGAAAAGTAGATCGTTAAACTTATCAAAGACATTCAAAGCAGTTCATTGACAATTTCATAGCATTTTACAGTCTAAAGGTCAATTTTTAAAGAACAGTTAAGGCTTTTGCCTGGTACTTTTTCTCTGTGAGCGTTATTTTGAGTCTTGGAAACTGTGTTACTACTACATAACTACATATTATACTCTGCCGCAGAAAACTTGGTCACTGTAACTAAAATCTTAAAACTTACAACAATAGATCTTTGGGCTGAAGGGATTACAAATAACGTTAAAACCAATTAGATATGTAGGGATGTAAGGGAGAAAATTTCTATCTTAAATTTTGAATTGCCCGAAATACACTGTTTGAAAACTGATTTTAGTCACAGTGGCCATGTTTACTGTGGAGACCACTAGTTTGACCGTTTTTTAAGTAGGTTATTTGTTCCATTGTGTGCCTTAGAATCCGACATCAATTTGTACGCTGTTAGATATTCGTCCAGTGTTCAAGAATGTTTCAATATGTAACTTTTAATTCTTATAAATCAATGAACATGACAAAGCTTTGCTAACAATTCAAAATAAAATTCTAAAGAGATTGTAGATGTTGTATCAGACAAGTTTGGTGTTCATTTATTAAAATTTTGTGAAAATATTTAAGACACGTTTCAAAGTTAATAGATATTCGAAGCGGTGCTTACGGAAAGCTTTCTGCATTGGTTTACTCTAAAGACAATCCGTTAAACTTGGCACGCTTTCGTCTAAAGTAATGTAAATTGCTTTGCTCACAGCGAGTGGAACTTTATCCTGTTTATGTATTTATTGAAAAGAAGTTTTTGTCTTGTTTGCTATATGTAACTTATTTAATTAATAATCCCTTCCAAACAGTAATTATATTTACTTAAATGTTTTTGACATCACATCAATTAATTAATTTATAGAATTCAAATTTTGCAGGATAAAGTCTCACTTCTGAAAAAACTAATTAAAGCCAGCAATGCTTTTGTCAGATTTTATAATCCGTTTGGTTGTTTTAGTCTAATTTTTTTCGAATTTATATCTTCATGGCTAACCTCTATATACCTCAATCGAAGCGAATATGATTTGGGAGCTTTGCAAAATAATCAGTTCAGTTACACGATAACAATAATCAGCTTAATGGTGTAGAAAGTAATATACGGCCGATTACAAATCACTTACTCATTATAATTGTATTCTCTACATGTATAGAGCGGCAAGTGTGAAATCTTTTATCACATGATTAATTTACTTCCATTTGAAAATTTTATCCAGTTTTAAAATTAAGCTCTTGTTGATTTGTCAAAATTTCGAACAATGTTCAGTGCAGCTATTGATTATTGAGTGTCTCCTGCCTGCTCTTTCCTTCTTTCATAAATCGAAAATTAATCGACCGCACAAAGGGCCATTAATCATAATTCGCATGGAAACAAAAGCTACTTTTTCAATTTTGTTACATCCACACTAACAAAAAGCAGTCTTTATCATCACGAAATATAAAGAACATGCCAAACGTTAATTTGTAGTTTGGAGACCTCCGAAAAATTCAATTTTAAGCTATTTTGTGAAAACGTCAGCGTAAATATAGAGGTATTTAGTTGGTCTTCATTGTATAATGCGGCTTACGGACCTTACACTAAGGTTAATTGTATGGAAAACAGCCTGCTTCTACTATTCAGGACTACTCAACTAACAATAAGTTATAGGGTTGAATAATAATTAGTTGCTTAAAGTTTACTATACATATATATTATGCTCGGGTTGTTTTACTCTGTTGTGGAAATTTTTATACAAATAAATGAGATTTGAACGTAGATTTAATGATAATGAGATATAAAAAATAAAGACAAGATCTATTAAAATTCTGAAGTGACAATAAACGAATAGCTTGGGAGAAGCTCGAGCATTAAGAAAGCAACAATTTTAGTTGGATTTATTTTTTCCAGATTACAACTGAATTTTTAACTAAATATGTTACATAAAAACTTACATATCATTTTCTTAAACTGCTTTTTGTTATTAACTTTTAATTTTTAATAAAAAAGCTTTGAATTACCATAAAATAGGAACCGAATTTAAAGTTTTTTTTATTAGAAATTAAAAGTTGGTAACAAAAAGCAGGTCTGCAAGACATGAGGAAAAGTTTTTAATTTACAATGCCAAAAAACAGAATTTTTGGTAAATAATTAACAGATTTGGGTGTGTAATTGTAAAGTAATTATTTTTATTATTTTTCTAACATTCTATGAACACTAATAGGTCAAACCTCTTCATTATTTAAAAAAGAAATCTCGATTAATTTTTGTCCGAATTATGGTTAGCGCACAGCCGTAAAGAAGCAATACGCGTTAATTTTCGCTTTAGAAAATGAAAATGTAGAAAATAAAAGGATATTAGATACTTAATTTACAAAAATTATATAGGCTGTTTTGTTTTCGAGATATCGCTGCACATTTGAACTGCCTGACGCCATATGTCGTCTAGTACACGTTAAAGCCGTAGTCTATACATACGCATATTTTGGAAAAAAAATTTTTTAACTTATTTTAAGTTGTGTGAAGCTGAAAATTTATCATCGAGCACATAATTAACTATACACCTACTTCTCGAAGAAGGGAGAAAATTCTTGAAACCTACTGGCTAAAATTCAAAAAGGTCTTTTTTTTGTGCAGTCTGTGTCGTTACTTAATGCGCTTTTATTTAGCTTTTATGGGGAAAATTCTTAATACACAATTTTGTTATTAATGACTGTAAAGGCAAGCGGAGGCTCAAAAAACTTTTTTTTATTTCGAAAATTTGCTACTGCTTTACAACTGGACAATAATTTAAATTTGTAGCTTAAATAGTTAATTTACCATTTACCACAGACCGCACTGATTTCTATGTTTTTACAGGATTAAATGCAATTACATACATGTATCTATACATACGAGTTCTTTAAAAAAAAACGAAAGGAGTGATACGATGCCGCTGTTGAAGTTGGTGTTGCGTTAGCAACAATCAGTTATCATTGATATCTTGTGAATTATGATACTGCTAAACTAGTATCTATATGTACTAGAAAAAATGTACCTATTAATTAAAATGTATTAGAAAAAATTTCTAAAAGCAAATTGTAGGGAATTTTATTATCTACAAATTTGAAATGAAACATTTCTTGGTATCACTGCTAAGAATAGCAAAAAACAATTTTTTTAAGTTGGGAGTCTTTTAAAAGACGTTTCAATGATTACTTGATTGTCGACTTATTTAATTGTTCGAATTTTTTTACTATTGAAACATCCATTTTCTTGGACTAAATTGCTCAAATGGTGATAGAATTTTGTCTTGATTGTTTTTCGAAATGGGTTTCAGTTTTATATCTACAAATCTGATATGTCTTTTTGGTCATCTAAATTTGCTACTTGCAATTTTTAGTAGGACCGAGCTTTCTAAAATGAAATATTATATGTCAAAATAGCAGTTTCCAAAGTCGTGTTTCTAAAAACTTACATCAGTGTTGTGAATTAACTGTTTAAGCTAAAGGGTCTTATTTTTGTCTATTTGTGAAGCACATCAGAGAGCTTTCACAGATTTATTAAAAATATATCATATTTGTTAATGGTTTTTACTACTATTAAAATTAAGCACTGAACATTTTACTTTGCTGGGAGCTGTATAAATTATCAAAAATTTAACTATGAAGTGTTGTACACAACCTATATTTTTAGTTTCACAAAACTTTAAGAGAAAATAAAAAAAAATTATTATAGACTTAATAGTAATAATTTACGTTTAGTACATAGTTTAGTTAAATTTGCAATATTTTGTCTTTTTTGAGATACTATTGTAAGCCATGGCGGATCTTGCCTTGACTGTTAAAAAAACCCTCTTAAGTTATTACAGAGGTGACGAAGATTATTAAGAAATATGACCACTGACAATTTTTTTACATGTACATACGAAAGAAAACTATTTTCTCCAATGAAGTTAAAGCAATTACTATAAGTTTCAATCCTTAAAACATTTAAATTCTTGTATCTTTCTAGTATTTTTTTAAATTTTTGCAAAGACAAATATGAGTGAGTTAGTTATATTGATATGTCTGTAGCGACTTAAAAATGCTTATATCTCACTAGTGATTTAATGAGCATTTTAAATACTTTTTTAAATAAGCACAGTAAAGAGCTCTTTATATAGAGGTGTTAGATAAAAACTTTAAAATTTTTTAAAAATATATTTTGTGGATTTAATTCAATATTTTTTTCTAAATTTAATATGTTATTATACTACTTATTAGAAGACTTTGGGGCTGCTATTTGCCCTACCGAAACGAAGTACCAAAAACAAAACGATATTATAACTATGATGTGTGCTAGGCCACAGATGACGTTACAACCGAATAAGAAAACATTAAAATTTTTGGAACTGTTGACTCGGTTCATGTTTAACAGAGACTAAAATTTTTAAAATTAGCGAACTTGATTTTTTTTTTTAAATCGAACAATAATTTGAATTGCCCTTTTAATATCCGTCAAATCCGTACTTGTAACTCTATTTCAGAATAACCAGAATAGACAAAATTTAAGAATTCTAGAATGTAACAAATTGGGTTTGGTTTGTTAAAATGTCAAGGTTTATCTAGGTTATCTAGGTAAGTCCGGGAAGAGCACTTAGGAAAAACTTTTTATTTGAGGAAATTGATCAAATGATTGCAGCTCCCTACTGACCTATTTTGTCTCTCAAATAAAATAGTGTCCCTTGGTTTTATTGTACGTAAGCATGGAAGCAAGAAGCACTTTTCTCATTTTAATGAATAACAAAGACCTTTTAAGATAAAATATTTATTATCAGTGGAGTTTAGGACAGGAATTTTCTTTAGCGTTGATTAAAAATGAAATTTAATATTTTCAATTGAAATCCAGTATTAAGAAATCTGCAGGTGGTAGGAAATAATTATAGCTTTCAAATTGAAGCCTTTGCAGTTTTGCAGAATCTACAAATCTATTTTTAATGTCTTATAGAAATTTGTTTCAGTGATTTTCCGAGTTGTTCAAATAAATTCTTTTCGATTACTGAAAATGAAAAAACATTCCTCCAATTCATTCCCCGAATCGATACAATCCGCCCATTCCGAAGCGAGTGCGTGATATGATGCCAAGTCAAGCAGCTTGACGATGGTTATTTCACGTCCTCGCCATCTAATTTTACTTATGCTTGCCTTAACCCGAGTGCTCCGAGGGTTTAATCTTTGTATCAAGCCGTCATTTGAAAATGTACACCTGGTTTCAAAATTCGAAACGGAAAAATCTGTACATGCCTATTAGCCTGGATCTATTTCTGCCAGAGATAATACGATTAGGTGCACCTATGACTTTTCGTTTCTCCATAAAAGCGGCCAACTCTGACATTTGTTTCAATTGATGTTTAATCCAATTCATGGGGCGGCTTAAAAAGGGCCATACAAGTAAAGAAAATGTTTCGGGGGATTGAATTGAATTCGTGAAACGGAAAGAATGTTGTCGGTAGCCGGCAGCGTCTTTCTGAAGACAAACAGATATGACAGGTAGTAGGAATGCGTTTGCTACCTCTGGAATTCTTTCACTAATTACTCAACCGTTCACTTTGTTATCTTTTATCAAATATTTTAAATTGTCTCAACGTTATTAACAGGAATTAATTTGAACTGTCGGCACAAAGTGCTCCGACACTCGATATAACTACGATAAACTATTCACGCAAAAAATTTAAAAGCTTAAAAATTCTGACAACGCATAACTAAGGCCATTTTTGTTACCGAAACTATCAGCTGATCCAAAACAATGTAAATTAATAAGCAAAAAATGATTCGTCTACTCAAAAGTATTCAGTTAAAGTGTTAAACTACATACATATAATTGAGAAGTTTGGTAATAATATTAATTATTTTTTTTTGGAAATACGTCGATTATATTTAATTTTATGACAGATATTTAAAACCCGAAAGAACCATAATAAATCAAAATGCACTGGTAATCGGAGTTTGTCTACAGTTGAACTGTCAAATTGTAATGACCTCAAATTGACATACCATTCCTTACCAAGTTTACTAATAATACACTAAAATAAATGGGGCTTAAATTGCACTTAAGAATGGAAATATTGTGGCCGAAATACTAATATTGTGTAATATAGGGTAATATTGTGTTTGGTGTGATTGGGTGTATTTTTCGGTTTAAAAATGTATGTAAAATTCCGGATTTAATTAAATTTCTAAAACAATTCTTACTTTTAATTTTACCAGTATTATATCTACTAAAATTAATAGTCAGAATTGTAGAAGGATAACTATCGAGAGATCACTCTGTGTTCTGTAATTTACATTGTAAAATGTGACTTTGTCTTCTAAAAAATCAAATTAATAGCGCAACAACTGTGAGATCAAAAATTAAATAGATTGTAGATATCTCTGGATAAAACTCTAGTGTGTAAAACTTTTAACTTGGTGGTTTAAAAGGTGATAACTACTTAAAATTAATGAAAATATGACTAAGTTAATTATCAAAAATCACTAAAAATTTAGTGAAGTGTAATAAAATTAAGACAAAATGAACTTGGAAAACTAAATTGACAATAGGTGGTTATGATACAATCAGGTTAAAAATTTAGGAGTTAATTTAGTTGGCTTCATAAAATTATACTGACGTTACTTCAGCTAGGACTTTTGGCAGATGCAAATTTTTCAAGAAACTTACTTGAACACACTTGAAAGGCTCGCCGGGTACTTAAGACTTCGTGACATAGCCCCAATGAACCTTCTTACACTTGTCACGCTTTCAACTTTGCTTTCGAATGACAACGACAGTTTTAGCAGGAAAAATCAATTTTTAGGCAATTATTCAGCCGCAAAATATATGTACATGAGGTAAAAAGTAGAAAGGTTTATGAAAATAAATGCGAAATTAGTCACAAACGAGTTCATAGTCATTAGGAAAATTAAGCGAAATTGTAACGTGGATGTAGTGTGGAACAGAAGATGTTTTTACATGCGAGGGCATAAAACCGACTTTTGTCGAAGACTTTTGGAACTATCTTAATTCTCAAAAGCTTCTTCTACTTAAATATTTTAGATAAATCAGAATATCTAATCAAACAACATTAACAACCAACTAGACTTGTAAAAAAATACCACTTTCAAACTCGAAGTGACGATTATAAACTTACCAAACAAGCTTTGTTGTCGTAGAATTTTTTTATGTTACACTATTACACAGTATGTTATAGTAATCCAAAAACGCTAACATTATATGGTTCTGTTCATCTGTGCAAAAGTTAATTTTTTTACAAAGAGTTTGCAATCTAACCAGTCGACCTATGCTATAGTTATTATAATTTACTGCTTCTTACACTTCAGTTCTGTCTTATTTTAAAACAGTCTTATCCAATATTTTGACCAGCATTTGGGAGTGATTAATGGATGCTGGGTTATTATCAAATAAAAAAACCAGAAGCAGTAAGTAACTTGCTTATTACTAAAGTTAAATTCTTTCATTGGCGCCCTATAATGTTAGTGTTTTTGGATTACTCTTTACACCGTCAGAGTAACCAGGCAATTTGCTTATTCTCTTTTTTAAAGTTTTGTTGACAAAAAATTTAAAAATCAATTTTATTACATCTTCCAGTTACTTATGTTTATTACATCAGTCACAAACTTCATTACTTAAATACGAATTTGAATGTAATTGAATTGATGACATTTTGAAGCTTAAATATAGTAAAATAGGGACGGGAAGAACAAGTTTACAATTATTATTTCAGGAAATTCTGTAATTAAAATTATTGACCCAAAAACATTATTTGGACTGGTACCACGAATATTTGGTAGAGACAGCTTTGACACGAGAATTTGTTGGAATAGCATCAATGGTTACTATCCTAAGGTACACTTTTAATGGCGACAATCATATGCTTACCACTTAGAAAATTTATTAGGATAGTGCCAGTATTCTGGTAACTTCTTTACCCTTCTTATCTCAATTTACTATTTCCTAAAGGTTTATTAATAAACTTAGTAGTGGGTAGCTTCAAAAAGTAATGTAAAGACCGATTTTGCCCTATAGTATATTGGTTCTTCTCTATTTCAAGGAGTTTGGAATTTGGAACTATACTCGAATCGTTGGAAGTTGGAGTAGCATATTCGTAAATATTTGACAGAGAAAGCTTAGACACGAGAGTGTGACAATTGTGTGCCTAACACTTATTTCCCTGGGACTTTTTAAAGTTTCATTATGATAGCACCATTATAATGCTTACTATTTATTTATCCCAATTATAAAAAATTATTTACTAATAAACGAATGAAAATAATAGTGATGTAGTGACTACTTTCTAATTCTTTCTAATTCTGGTCTTTTTTTAATACACTGAATAACTACTATTAGAAGATTAAACAAAACCTTTGAAAATTGTAGCAGCGAAAGTATTTAATGAAGGAAGCTTTGACATGAGAAATTGTTTTATTAGTGTCTATTTAACGTCTCTCATCTTAATTCACTTTCCAAAGACTTCTAATTGTAAGGTTACTTACTCCTTACACTGTTACTCCTTACAAGATTTCTAATTGTAAGGAGTAACAGTGACTATCGACTTTGTCTCTCTAATATACAGAATATGCGACTATCGAAACGAAACGAACGAATAAAGCCGTGGTAGCGTGAATATTTGATAGAACAAACCTTACCAATACAACGCCTCTATACACGAAAAGTCTACCGTCTTTGTTTATAGGTCGTGTTTGGTCCTAATAGAATAGTAAGAAGTAACACCATCAGTCATCCACATCAGATAAGTCAACCAAATTTCAAATATTCAATTAAAATCTGGACATAATTAAATTATGAAGTCAATAATGTCAATTGTGTCAAGAAAATTTTGCCTCATTTGCACAAGTAACCAGTTTTCAAAAAGTGATATATTGCAAGGCTGTCTGTATATAATTTTATATTAAACCGTCATAATGAGATTAATGAGGTTTATGGTAGTTGTAAAATCTTAGGATTTTGCTATATTTAATAAAATTTGCTTTTAAACATTTCTATACCCTAATAAAATAATAAATGATCTTTTTGCAACTATTAGGTTATGGTTTATTGTCATTTTGCATGTGATTAAAGCTGGTCAAATTAATATTTATTTGCTTCGAATAGAAATATGAAATATGTATTTTCTAATATGTTGTCTGAATATTTCTAAATTTTAAAACGGAAATAATTCTTTAGATGTTCGAGATTTTAGTAAAATGAGCATCAAAGCCAGCTTATCGCAGGTAGGCTGGCATTGTTGGGAAAGCCTTAGAAAGTAAAAGGTTTTTTTCTTGTATGCGTCTGGTAATTGATAGGGTCATGGAATTCGTGGATTATTTTTTGACAAAGTGAAATAACGCGTGTCCGTTCCAACTCACGTTTACACTCATGCGAAAAATGTATTATAAAAAAGTTCCAACTCCCTCACAAAAATATTTTCCAAAGTAAATCTTAAAAAATATCGCGACATGATGGTAATTGGCGAACACCCCTAAAAACTTGGAGACAGTAAAAGCATTTCAGGATGATGGATATGTCTCGTTTGTCTTGAATATTTCTCCAGCAATTCCTCGACCATTATCTCGACTTGTTTTTATACCCAAGTCTCAAATCCTTTACTTTGTATTACCGCGATCATTGAAATATTTGCTGTGCTTTTTTATACTCGCAATTATTATTGGTGCATTTCCCTTCTCAAGAAAGAATTTCAGTCTCTGCGCTTTATTTACACACTCCTGAAAAATGGGAATTCAACATGTTCTTTTAGTTTGCGTTTTAAGCACAATTGCTGGCCCGATTCACCACTATCGATCTTTAAATGTCATTCCACGGCACGTATATTTTCTTTAATCTCTCCAGTCACAGCTGCGTCACTATTTAGAAAATATAAAGCCCAACACTAAAGTGGAAAATATAGTGACTTATTTGACGTGATAGATACCGGAGAAATTGTTCTTTAAATTTACATACTGCAGCTGTTGCAAGATTAAACTGAAAATTGTTTATCGGTCGCGTAAATCAAAAATTCTACAAAGCAATCAACAGCAGTTGCGAGACTATTTTACTGGTTTGAGTCACATACTACATCAACGACTAACACAACAAATATATCCATCTGATATTTCCAAATCCTATATTCTAGAATTGACGAGGTCCATCGAAAATACAGACTGTTCATTAAAAAAAAATGCAGTTAGTCATAAGAAGGAGAAAAATGTCGTATATTAGACATTCATTGTTCGTTGGCTAGTAACCTACTAATAATGGTCGATCGACTAATAGACTACTTGATTGATAATGGTTGATTGTCTAAGCTTTTGCGGCGCTGTAAATAGTTACATAACTCAAAAATGACCACAATTTTTTCTCTATAGACGTGTTCAAGTATTCTAAATGTTATAATAAAGTAATCAGTACTTTCCAGTAATGAATTTCAACAACAAATACAGTGTTCTTATAAATGATTATAACATTGCAGTGAGCTTTGAAAAGTGCTACCTTTTGTTGATAGTGCATAAAACAAACATCCCGACACTAACACTTTCAAATAAAACACTGAATATTCTATTTCAATTTATTAATAATGGTTTTTACATTTGAGTAAAACATTTTTATGGGAATGACTTATTTTTGAGTGGTATGAAGTGGTTGATTACGGTAGAAGAAATTAAGAAAAAATTATGAAAAACGGTCGTGCTTCAGGACCAAATGGAATTGATAAAACATGGACTAGACATTCTCATAGAACTCCTGTCATATGTTTTCAGATATTTTTTGAGAGGAGATGAAATACCACAGGAGTGGAAAACAGCGTAAAACATACACAAAAAGGGAGACAGAAAAAATGTACTAGTTATCGATGGCTAAGTATTACTAATTCATTCTCCAGATTGTGTGGAAAAATAATTAAAAACAGAATAGAAAATGAAATAGAGGGTCAAAGTGGTTTCCGCGCTGGTCGATCTACAAATAGTAATATAAATATTTGTTCTTAAACAATACGTAGAAAAAAGAAAGGCATGTAGCCTAGAAACTCATCTTGTTTTTGTAGATTTATAGAAAGCTTATGATAGCGTACCCCTTAGTCATACTCTGGAAAGAAATAAAAGACGCTAGGGTTAAAGATATGTAAATTCAAGTAGTCAGGCCTCTATATTCTATTATGACCAGCTGTGTAAAAGTCGGCACTAAATTATCTGACACGTTTTCAGTTACCAAAGGCTTGCGAAAGGGATTGCTATTGTCTCCACATTATTTAAAATATATTTAAACGCAACATTAGGGCGCTGGAGAAGAACTTGCTGCAAGTATCTATGCAAAACAGTAAACTTTTTACTTTACATTCTGCTGATAACTAAGTCATCGTGGCAGAAGATCATGACGATATCTCATATATGCTAAGAAAACGAGAAAAAGAATATTAGAAGTGGGGCCTTACAGAGTTAATATAGAGAAAACAGAGAAGTAAGGTACTATGAAGTAAGCAGATAACTAAACACATTAAACGACGAATATACAAAACAGTAGTTGATAACATTGTAACATATGTTGCTAAAACCTTGACTACACCACCCACACTCAGGAAAAAGGTATGAATAACAGAAATGAACTATTGGAGAAGAGCCTGTGGACTAACACTGAAAGACGGAGTGAGAAACGAAGAAATAAGAGAAAAAATAGGAGCTGGAATAACTATACTCGACACTATAGAAGCTAAAGGTTTCAAGTGGTATGGGCATGTAAAACGTATGAGTCCCGAGAGATGACCAAAGAAAATAATGAAACGGAGACCAACCAGAAAAAAAAAGGGATCGATTAAGCAGAAAATGGAAGAGCGATTTAGAAGAAATCATGGAAAAAAGAAACTTAAACGAAGAAGATTGTATAGATGGATGGATGATGGATGTTAGGATGCGGAATACAGTTACAATAAATCTAAATCTGTAATAACCTGCTAAAATATATATTATGAAGTGGTACAACAGTGACTCTTCTAAGGGGTTTTTTGAACCACTGAGTCAAAAATATATTAAAAATTGAAAGCTTTTTTATTCTTGTCTATGATAACCCCAGTTGTCAAACTCTTTGCATAGATTCGTCTTATCTACCAGGAATCATGAAGAATTTGTCCACAAACAAGAAGTTCAACATTTAGTTAAAGAGCATTTATTCAAGTCATCAATGTTTTATAGATTTGTTTAAAGAAAGTTATTTTAAGATTTCAAATAAAAAATTAAGTATTATTCGTACTAAATAATTTTTATTGTTTACTTTTTAATCTCCTTAGTCCTGATTGTTAATGCTAGGGAACCGCTGTTTGCACTTATTTTTGCAAGTCTTTATTGAGTAACTTTATTTCTCATTATTGAATTAAATGTACGATTTCTATAATATCACATAACTATAGAAGTATTCTGCTCGATAGAATAATGCATTGTTATACCTTGATAGGAAGGATAATAGAAGAGGTGGTATCGTTTAACACATGTTCGGTAAAAATACTTAACGTCGTCTGTTGGTTGTGGTGGCGTTTTGAAGTAAACATTTAGGTTCAGTTAAGTCAGTGGTGAGACCTCACCTACATTAACTGATTTAAGAAAGTGCCTTATTTATAAGTGCGTTAGAGATTATGAAACAACATAACCAACAGACGACTTTTACCGACTACGTCTTAAACGGTACCACTTCTTTTATGATACTACAAGTCATAGTCAAATAAATAAAGTATAACTAAAACAAAGTTATTAGCTATTAAGATGAGAGTTGTGTGAAATAAATAAAATGTACTCTTATTAATGACAAATATTACAATTTTTAGTGAAACTCTTTTTAAAAAAATTTCTGAGGAGACTACTGTTATTCAGTAATTTAAAAATTAATAATTATTTTTGTCGCATCAAATCTTAGAAAATATCGCCCCCGGCTACTAAAATTACTAAAACAATTTTGTCTCTAACTTTTGATTTAAAAATTGTTGATAAAAATAGCTCTAACTTTAAATCACTTTTTATGCTTTAAAATTAGTAAAGTATAATCTTCGTCTCCCAATATCAAAAAGAAGTGTGACTTTTGTATTTATTAATTTAAATATTAGTAAGAAACATCTGTGGCTCTTAAAATTAGTAAAGTAGTTTTATCCGTTCCCTAATAATTGAATGTTCTGTTGTTTTTGTATTCATTAAATTAAAAATTATTTAAAAAAAATGTTATTTTCGACTTCTAATGTTATACAATTACAGTATGGTTTTTGTCTCTACTAATTTAAAAATAGATAAGAAATATCGCGCTTGATTTGAAGTTAATAAAATAATTTTTCTATACTTTAAAATTAGTAAATTTTGCTTAACTGTAAACTTTGCAAACTAGTAAATTAGTGCTTTAAAGTGCAAAAATGTCGTTTTTATATTGTCATTTTTTTTTGACAGCGAGATGAGTAAACTTAAAAAAACATTTAAAACAATTTTTTGCAAATATTACTTTAAATTTTCTTAATGAACACGCTTTAGCGTTTATTTTAACAGAGGAGAATTATTAAAGATCGTATGTAGTACATATGACTATCTGTGAAATGACATTTACTGTTATCTTTGCAGTTCTTAATTTGAAGTTGCCCTTTTGGCAAATCTTATTTGCAATTAACATTGAGTAGATTTACGAAGTGTAACAGAGCGGCGATCACCCTCGTCATTTCCTTTAGTGACTGGGCTTATCTGGCTGCCGTCGTATAAATGAATGAATCAACACAATTTTCCGAAGATATCGTATATATAGACCGAGCTGAGTTAATCGATGACTGCTGTGCTGGATGGTGTGCTGGATCTCCCTTGCCAGTGAAAATCTCTTTTTGGCTGTGCGGCTTCCGAATCTAGTGGATCATCCCCGGTGAATCTGTCGTAGTTACGAACATAAATCATTCGAAACGCGCTCTTTTCTTCAAGCTAAAATAAATTCGGGAAAAATTCTGGTTTACGACAACGGCACTGGAATGAAATTGCTCGATAACATCAGCGATTGTTTCACGGAATATCTATTATAGCAGTGGCCACTATTTACTGCATTAACGTCATAACTAAAACACCAAATTAACAAGTAACGGTTTTTATTAGAACTGCCATTTAAAATTTTAATTATTGTTCTAAATTGACAATTCGAAATTTTGATTGATGACGTAAACGCATTAATTTGTGGCTGTAACTACAGTAGTTAGATGTTTATTTGCACTGAAAAAATATCGACTCACGTGTGAGGCTTTTCTTTTAATGCAGAAACTACATGGGTAATATTGATTTAATAAATATTTAATGTGTAATAAATTTATAACTGCCAAGACAACAGTAAAGACAACAAATTGCTATTCTAGGGACGTAACCTGATTTCAGAAGATTGTATACTTCCCTACTTATGTTTAAATATGGAACTGTATAACATAAATCAAAGAAAAGCAAATGTAACTACTTTCGTAGTAGAATTACGTGCACTCTATGCAAAACATGATTTAGATAGAATTCATTTAAGATAGAATGTGAAAATAGGACATTTGATTTAGATCTGTGCAATGACCTTACATTAATCAGCTTTACTCTGAAAAGGTTAATCCTGTTATCAATCATTTTGTACACTTTCGCTTTTAAAAATCATATTTTGGTTTGTGATCAAATTTTCAGATTACAAGATACCCTAATTTTAACAAATAAATTCAGAACGTAATTTAGACCATTCGTTTTTTTAACCAAACATATTTATGATGAAGTATCTCTTCACATACTAAGGTCCTATAATCAAACACCAAAATCCTTATCTTTTTAATATAACAAAGACAGTACGTGACTAAGATGGCATCGGGGTGTTTAACTTGTATCAATAGCGTTCGCTCAGGTAATTTAAAATTCTTGCCTTTTCAACATTTTTCTAGTTATAATAACACACAAATATTGTTTTAGAAATACCTTTTATTTACAAGTGCATGACTGCAAAAATTGCTTTTCAGGGTGGTCATCAAAATAAAGTATAAAAATTGATCTTTAAACATTTCAAATAATCTTATTTATTGTCTTGTCTATCATTTGTTTAAACAACTTCAAAGCATTAGATCAAAACAAATACAATGAAATAATACTGTAAATATTGAGATAACCGATACTGCCAAGCCAGAATTACTTGCTTTTCTCCCTTTTTCCTTGAAAAAGAGAATGTTAGTAAACTTATAGATCCCTTGAAGGGAATTTATAAAGGAAAAGAAATTGTGCGGCTATTTCAAAATTGCTTAAAATATTTTAGAAGGGAAGAACACGCTAGAATTTTAAAGTACTTTCTCGTAAATATAATTTACGAATACATTTTTCTGTATTTAGTTAATAAGAAGAAATGGAATGTTTTAAACTGGAAAATTTTATCAGCTTGTTTATAGGTTTTTTTTTATAAGTGAGATACTGATTTATTTTTATACACCAATAATTAACTATTAAATACTAAACTATCACAGGCATTTCCAAATCGTTTTTTTATCAACCGCTTTTCTACAACGTCTACAATTATCGCATACGTCATACACAAACTCCTTTCGGCAACTGCTTTCGTTTGTATTGTATAATGTATGCACATATCTAACCTATCTCTAAAATTAGTTAGAATAACATTATTTTTATTAAATTCAGATATTTTTATTGAATTTTTGCAGATTTTTTTCTATATTTTATGTTATTTTAAAATAACGCGGTTAATCTTGGAGAAATGTGTTATAAACGCTCTACAAAAAAGTTATCTAACATTTTTTTATATCTCTTACCATTTACAAGATTAAAGTTTAAAGAAATTAACAAAAATTCTTTTTCTATTTCTAAATTTTATAACTCAGAGATAAATAAATATTATAAAATGCGCAACATATAGCCTTGTAGGAAATTAAACGCTCTATAAAAAAGGTCTCTTTTGATTAATTGATTATTCTAACCATTTAGAATAATTCGCATTTTAAAAACCAAAATTTGATACTAAATCCCCAATTTTTTTCAAATGGTTGAAGTAATCGATTAACCACAAACGATTTTTTTGTAGAGCGTTTAATTGTATACAAAACTGTATACTGCGCACTTCATAATATTTATTTATCCACGAGTTATAAAATTTAGAAGTGAAAAAGAAATTTTTGCTAAATTTTTTAAACTTTGACCTCTGATATCTTCTAAACGGTAAGAATTATAAAAAAATGTAAGATACCTACAATTATAATTTCCTACAAAAATGTACCTAAATGAATTTTTTCTGTACGATCCAGTAGTGACGAGATATGGATTTTGCCATATGGGACAAAAAAAAAAATGGAAAACTGCGATGAGGGAGTCTTTTCTATTAAAATTAAGAGCCCATCTTGAAAAATCATTTTTTAAAAGTGCCTAGAAACCAATTTTTCAGTGTTGGTAGTTAAAAAAAAATAGTTGATTTTTTTGGCTCACCTTTGTACACATTTTATTTTGTAACTTGTTACTTTATAGTAATTATACACCAAGGTAGAGAAGACATTTTTTTAAGCTAAGGTAGTTTATTAGGAATAAATATGCGAGGCTTAAAATTGTTTTCTCTACCGTTGTTTATATATTATTTTTTTACCACTTGCATTTTTATTTAAATCTACACACTTAATTTTTTACATTTTTAACGACAATAATCATAAAATTTTTGAAGAACATACTTATGTAATTTTTAAGTTTGCTATGAGTTTGACAGTTTAGGAAACAAATGAACAGTTGTTTCAGTTTTTACAGATTTGAATTTTGCTTTTGACAGACTTCAGAGATTGAAGGTTGAAGGAAAGCTGATGTTAGCAGCGCCATGCGGAGATCTCTCTAAGTGAGCAAATAAACAGGCTGTTATAAACGTCAGTTTCAAAAAAATGTCATTCAGACGGTTGTGCTATCTATTAGTAGTAGATAGTTGTTTGTTATTTTCCTAAGTAACGAAATTTAACTTCTCAGGATTGAAAGCATACCTACTAATAATGTTGACTTCTAGAGCAAATAGTGAAAAAATATTTTATTCTACTCTATTAGGGCTAAACTCTGTATCTGCTTTCTATCGATAGACGAATCAAGCACCCCAGGGCTTTATTTTATCTGTATCCAATTGTCCAATTGCCAATTGTGTAATCTTTAAATTTGATCGAATTTTTTTCTTCTTAATTTCCATAATTATTTTCAGTTATTTATAAAAAAATTAAAATTTGAAAACAGATTCGTAATTGCAATCAATTTTTTTCGGGTTACTTTGTTCCAAAAGTTGATAATAATCGGTTAAAATTAATGCAAATAATGGGTGCTCTAGCAAAAAAATTTAATTTTTATCTCACCATTATAGAAAAATTAAAAAAAAAGTACTACTTTAGGTTAGGTGACATTTGTCTGTGGTTAAAATTTCACAGTTGTCGAGTTGCTTTGAATGGAAATATTAATAGTCCTTCGATATTATATGAGGGTTAGATATAATCAGATATTTCTTTCCTATTGCTTAAAAGTGGAGTTTTAATTTGAGTTTGAAAGCCGTTGAAGTAGCTGGCATTAGACATTTTAATTCGTTGAACGCTTTCGAGGCAATTGAAAAAGGTAAACGTGAACAGTGAACACCTGAATTTCCTTCAACACGCGAAACGCTACAATGACGGAAACTTTCCATATTAAAATTCTAAATTAAAAATCACAGAGTAGAGAAATTTAAAAAGTTTTAGAGGCAAGTATTCAACTTTACATTACCTGACGAATTTACATCTTTATTTGTAAGTTTCAAACTTGAGAAACCATTGACGCTATTCTCCACTTACTCTTGATAGAAGAAGAAGAAAATGAAAATAACAAACTTTTATGTATTTATCAAAATGTCGACCTTTGAACATCTGAATTCTAACAGACACAATGCTCGGAACATTATATTGTCAATTCTTAGAAGATATGTATTTTGAAATATGAAAAAGAATTCAACAAAAGCTAAGATTTTTATAATGCACGACTCACTATAATACACCGGAAGGATTAACAAGCTCCGTATCAAAGCTGACGCCTCAGGAATAAAACAGACTCGAAAAACATGGCTCTTTATGAATACCAAAATCATTTATTAAAATTAAGTACAAAGATATACCGACATTTTTTATTCATTTAAGAGACATTTCAAGAATCTAAATTATTTATTTTTTTAATTTTTCTTCTGGAAAGTTTACAAACCGCCGTTGTTTAAACATTTCGTAAAATGTTAAATGTGCCAAGACATTATAAAGAAGACAAACATAAAATCACAAGACCGGAAATCGGTTCTTTGCTGCTTGAATGGCTCAGTAGAACCTATTGATTTACCGTTTTGTTTAATCCAGATTTTGTTGAAGTTTTCAATGTTTAATACTTACGTTAAGACGAGGTTTTTCAAGATTTTGTCATTATTACAGAATTCACGCTGGGCTAAGTAAACATTTTTCAAAGATTAGACGGAAATATTTTTCCTTTGTCTCTCTTTGGCAATAACTCGTAAAATAAGTATTAGGAAATTTTATTTAAACCGAGAGAAGGTAAATTTATTTTATACAAAAAAATTGAATGAATAGAGGAGTTCTTATGCTGTGCGGCCACAGAACAAGTCTGAAGTATTATTAATAATCTACGCACAAAGAAGCAATTTATCACAAGCAGTTTGAATCTGCTATGAGCAAAAAGTTAACTCCTTTGAGTGTTTTTGAAAATCGGAATAAAGTTAGCAAATTTATTATGAAATAGAAATACAGTTTGTTTAATTAGATTAATTTTATTTGTTGATTTAGCTAATTTGAATCATTTTACACACAGATAATTGGTGCAATATCAAATAAAACTAAAACAGTTTTATCCACATTGGGGCACTTGTTAGCACTTTCGTAAACGTGGGAAGTAAGTACTCTCTACTTACATACCAAAATCAAATATATTTAATTCATGTATACGACATTTTTTTAAAAACTAATAACAAAACGTATAAAACTGTTTGTTTGCAGCACTACGATAGCACTCAATATGAAAAATACGTTGAGGGGCGGACCGCTAATTTTGATGGCCCTGGGCTAAAATACTATATGGAGTTAATTATCCCTAAATAAGGGTTTGCTGGGGCGAGTACATACGTTATGGATTCTGGATTTGATATGGAGAGTGTTTTTCTGACATTTACGGTTGGGCCCATTGAACCGCTGGGGCGAGTTACTTTGCCACAGATTTTTTTTTTACAAAATTAAAACAAAAAGAACATGAGAAATTTTGACATGTTTTTCGGTTTATGTTTCTATAATTTACATAACAAAATGAACGTTACTAATAAATTATAATTGAACTCTTTTGTTTAATTAAATGTATTACATTATTTTATTATTTGACACAATTCTCTGGACGTGAAAAAGTTACTATAGGGATATCTGCTTGTCTAAATAGTTAAGTAATATTTTAACCAAGCCAATTTTGACAAATACAGGGTTCTTATAAAGGGCTGGGCATCAAGTTGACTTTGCAAATTTTGTTAACATGTTTTTGACAACCATTTGCCGCTACAATTATAATTTCTGGTTTCTGAAGTCAACACATTGTCACACACTATCAATCTGTTAACATATTACGATGCATAATAGTCATCACAACAAAGCGGCAAATTTAACAAAAATTCTAAAGGTAACTTGATGCCGAGACATTTATAAACACTCTGTTCTATACAAGATGTTTTTCATTTATTTTGTAAATTTTAACAGGTTACATAGTCCTCAGTACAATGTTCTTAAAAATTTTTTTGATATATACAAGTGTAAAACTTTGTGAGTACCTTTCTTGCAACGAGTCCGACTAACTTATCTAATTGTAAACTTTTGGCGCTGCTGCGTTTTCGAATGCCGTCATACCGACATTTTCGGGGTGGTGGACACTCCATACGCAGCATGATTTTTGTCGCACAAGTTGACCACAATTTTAAATTAATTTTACTAAAGAAATTTCAAGAAATCAAAATTGGATATACAGGTATGACTCCCGTAGAGAGTGAAGTCATATCGGCATTTTCGGGGTGGTGGACACATTTTTGTCTGACAAAAATCATGCTGTGTATGGAGTGTCCACCACCCCGAAGATGTCGGTATGCCGGCATTCGAAAACGCAGCAGCGCCGAAAATTTTATTTAGTGTTGTTTTTTAGTTGCAATGGTTTAATAGTGCGGAAACGCGGAATGAAATTGTAAAGAAAAGAATTACAACTACTAAATTAAAATCTGTAAAACTGTATTGAGAGCTTAATCCAGCGCTCTTCTCGGACCCATTAAAAAAATCCAAAAATATTTTTTGTTAAAATGGGAGCAGTCTAAACTTTTCGTTTTTTGCAAGGCCTGTCTTTGACACCCTGTATAACTCAAACTACAAATTTACAAAGAGCGCTCTATTAAACATCTTAAAGTATAAGAAATAAGCTACCCAGAAAAAAAAGAATCATCTCAATTAATAAATTTTTGTAGGTGTTACATGATTTTAAACTTAAAATTTCAGGGTGTTTTATTTCAATTGTTGAGCACTGTATTTCTAAACTTTGAATTAAGGGCATTTATTTCAAGTTTAAAACTAGGTAAAAAATTAGTTGTACTGTTGTTTACTTTTTACCGAATAAAAACAGTCTCGGTATTACATTGCGTTCTGGATATTTTTCTAGGTAAGATATATAAGATTTTCTTCTTTGTATATTACCTATTTACCTGTTTTGGGAATATCAATATACTATCATAAAAAAGAAGTAATCAAGGCTTTGTTAATCTTCTTTGTATCTTCTACAAAGATCAGTAAAATAAATGTTCTATTGCATCTCTTTTTTTCTACTTTATAAGAAAATTGCGGCAAGATTGATTATCATATGAAAGGGACGATTATGGCTCTTCTTGATTATTTGATACAAATCTTGAAACCTTGTACATTCTAAGTGAAAAGCAAAGAGAGCAACTTCGGATCATCTGAAATTGTTTGCACACATATCATCTACCAGCAGATGGCTGTTTCAATAGATCTCAAATAATAAGTATCGTGTTTGTACGGACGTGCCTGAAGCTGTCAAAGCATGTCTTGGATATATTTCGTGTAAGATGATCCTCGGTTTAAGGGGCGGTCAAAGGCGGTTTCGGTCGTCAAGCACAACCGTACCATTGTTCATCAACACACAAAAAAATAAACATCCACCCTCGGCAAAGTTCATACGAGTAGCATCGAGTATTTCAACACCTAACCGTGCAATACGATGATATCGTGCAACCAACTTTAATATTATCAGTTCATAGAACATTGTGAAAAATAAAATCGATAGCTGATTCTCTGGGGATTTATTCTTTTCGTTCGGAAGATTTACTCTTGTTCATAATTTCAACGCATTTCTTGTGGAAGTTCAAATATTTATTGCACTGACGTGGGTAAATCAAGTCCTTTTTTTGTTTCCTTACCTGAGTGTTGCATGGGTGGCTTCACAGTAACACAAGCAAATTTCTTGTGTTTTCCAAGTGAAATATTCTGTATGGGTGTGATCCCAATCACATTTTGTCGGTGGTTTGATCCCAATGTGGTGGTGTACTGAATATGTGAATGCTTATCCAACCGATCGTGCATGTTGATTCAGGTGTGCATGAGCTTGGGTTGAGAGGTTTACCGAAGCACGACCATCTGGGAGTAACTCACGTATGTGATCCTACACGCTAAGGGATGATGTTTGCCACCTTCTTGCGTTCTAATATGCCATAGTTTTAGATCATTTTGCATCAGATCCTGAAAGAGACATTTCACTGCAGAGGACGGAACAAGAAAAAAGCTTTCAGTTTAGATGAACACAATCGGAATAAAACCCTTATTTTTTAGGATTTGTGGTGACTGGTGAAACAAGCAAAAGGGTAACTTTTGTACAGGAAATTAATAAAACGCTTTTTATAATACTTTAATTAGATGTGTTTAATTAACGAAGTTGACTTTTATTCTATGTCAACCTTTGTTAAATAAACGAATTTATTCAAATGCTCTGTGTAAAAGCCATCCCGCTATAAATAACAAAATTCCTTTGTCCTGGTTCTTTAAAAAACAAAACAGGCAAATTTCTCGTAACTTTTTTATTTCCTTGAGATGTAAATTAATCCCTTCCGTCTAATTTATTATTTACGTTATTCTTGGTTCTGAAACCCTCGAAAATACTCTCATCGTCTCTCATTTCTATTCTACTTGCACAAAATCTCAATTAGTTTGGTATAAGATGTAAAACAATTTATTAAACAGCTGCAACCACTGATTCCTGTCAGATTTTGGTAAAACATCCTGAGTATTTTATACCAACAAGAAATAATAGAAATAGTAGGAATATTTAGTTAGATGTTGAGTAGAATGTTGGAAAAGAACGTAACTTTAAAAATCTATCAAATATATGAAAATATTGCCACGGGCTTCAGCAAAGTGTAAAGCTGTAAAAATTATTCTACCAGCTTATCCCGATTTCTTATAAAACCTAATAGTTTACAAGGAAGTAAAGAACTACGCTCTTATTATCATCTCATTCTGCATCATGATCAGCAATGAAACAAACACAAAACGAAATGTCATCATTAAACTATCTTTTTTTAGCTTAACTTGATGACGGAAACAGAGCTTATAATGTGAGTCTAGAGTGAGACGTTCTAGTTGAAACCTCATAATCACCAACATTTAAATTATTGGCGCAAATTTATTTTTCTTCCGATCAAATTTAAATGGAATTTACGTTGTTAGAAAAGATATAAGAGATTTGAGGAACGTAATTTAATTTTGACTAAATAATTAAATTGTGATGAAATGTTAATTTTGAGAAGATAAGACAATATAATAAACAATTTTTAAATTATAAAAATGTTATATTAAAATCGAAATACGTTTTTAAAGTAGGCATTGTATTAATGTTACAAAAGCTTAAAGAAGTAAAATAGATTTGGCGACGTCGCGCATGAACCTGAGTTATATGGCATGTAGGGTATTATCTTGCTAATTCCTGCCAGGATGATTTTCCGGGACGTTTATCATCAGGTGATTTGAGAGAAATTAAAACTAAAGCAGCATCTTAAGGATGTTGTCTTTAAAGATTTTAAACATTCAGACTGTTCTAGTAGAACTTGTATGACAAGTGTTCATTTAAAAAAGTTGATTTTAGAAGAAGTTCATTTAAAAATTCATTAACTTCTATGGGAAAACATTTCCAGTGCAATATTTGCCGATTTCAAAGTGTTAACATTTTGTGATCAATATCACTGACTTTTCTTCAATAATAAAGCGAATTCCATCGAATAGATCCACTCGTCTTTAACCTTTTTACCACTTCGAAAGTAACTTTCGACTAAAAAATTTTTGTGCTCTAAAGTGTAATTAGCTATCGCGACAAAATTACAATTAACTAGACCCAATAACAAACTAAACTGAAACTGAAAACTGAACACGAAAAAAAGAATGAACAAAATGAAACTGGAAATGAAAATGACTTGGAATCTTGTAAAACACACTCAAAAATAATCAAAATGATTTATTTGTTTATTTATAATGTTTTCATAGTTTCAGTGTATCAAGTTCCGAAATGCCAACCCATTGACGATGATTTCCCCTATATGATGGGTCAAAATTTCCTAAATCCAAATTAAATTTTTGCCAAACATACTTCGTTTTAAAAAGGACTACAATTACAGAGTAAAAAAAAATGTTTTTCACAACATACAATTTTTAATTCATTTCTGATGAATAAATTATAAATCACTTTTCAAATAAGTGATGACTGTGCATTACACCGTAGTCAAGAAATACTGATTAGTGATTATGTTGGCAACAAATAATTAGCAGTTTAACATTTTTTTGGCATTTTTTTAAACACTTCTTTATAAAATACCCTGAATTTAGGAGGAAATCCTTCAAGTTGGCAACACTGGTTTCGAAATTTATATTTTAGGGCTCCGTCCAGAAACACTAAATTTCTAGTCGTATAAATCATCCGGAAAGTGATCGTTTGCATTTGTCACTATTTTGCACTGTCTAGACAGTGAAAGTAAAATCTAGGGATTTTCTGTTTTTAAATTGTATTTATTCCAATACCTGTTATATGATTTTTCAGGCAGCAAATTTTCAATTGCTTTTCTGGCTGCGTTTTTTATATGTTCTGGGTTATTATCGTCTTCCATTTTCTGATTTACTGGAAGAAGTTCTATTTATTTTAGCACGATTTGACAGTATTTATAATTGTTGATTGTCATATTGTCAATGATGTTTTAAATTTAAAATGTAGTTATTATGATAATGCTACCAACCTCACAAAAACAAATACTCTAGCGCCAAAATTTTTACAACAAAAATGTTTTTTTTTTATTTAGGCAAATTTTTGGCTTAAAAAACGTTGTTTATCACTAAGCTTCGGTGCTGGAGAGTCTTGATTAAACGACCAGGTAATTAACCGGTGTAATCCAGCGGGTTGCATGTTATATATTCAACTGCACCAGTTGACCAGTAGACCACTTGAATGAATAACATGCAACCAGCTGGATTACACCGGTTAATTACCTGGTCGTTTAATCAAGACTCTCCAGCACCGTAGCTTATTTATCACACAGCCAGAAACTTCTTCGCGAGTATTCGCACTTGTGGGCCTCGGCTTTGCCTCAGCTCACAATTCGTGCTTATACAGTGTGCAAACTACTTATGGAATAAATTCAGTAATTTTAAAACTAATAACACTTGTCGAAAACGCTGAAACAGGTTAATTTTTTTCTCTCATTATGCTTATTTTAAGTTGCTTTACTTGTTCATGACGTCATCTATTTCTGAGCTATGACGTCACACTTTTTTTAAGCAATGCAATAATTTTTGTTTTAGTTTTGGATACTACTCTTAACAACCTTTGTAATAAGTGAAAAAAATAAAAAAAATAGGAAAAATGTAGTATGCTATTTAAAAAAAATGCGTGTGACATCACAGTTCTGAAAGAGATGACGTCACAAATGAGTTCAATAATTTAACACCAGCACAATTTAAAATAGAAGTTGATCTGTTTTAGCGTTTTGCAAAAATATTATTTATTTTGAAAATGAATTTATTCCATAAGTAATTTCCACACTGTATAGTTTGTCTACCGATATTTTCGTATTTTTTAAATGGTTTATTATCCATTTAACAAAAATTATCGTGAAAGTGGTGAGCAACCTAATCAAATTTTAAAAACCTTAACCCTCCAGAGTTTATTGCAGAATAGGTAGATAATTCCCTAATAATGAGACTATCGTAAACGACCCAATATGTTAACTAGTGATTATAAAGTCGTTTTAGAATATCGGTAGACGGACTATACTCGCAAAACGACAGTTTTTGGCCTTGTAATAAAAATAAATATTTCGCTAAATTTTTTTTGTCAAAATCTCATAGCACTTTTGACAACTTTTTTAAATGAACACTTTATTACAGTTACTTTTAATTTTATTGAGTACCTTATGCATATTTTATACATGATTTTGAAAGTCTATGTGATAAAATACTAAGTCTATATCATGAGGAAAATTAGTGTTATTGGTATATTTTATATCAAGAAAGTTTGGACAACATTACTAGAGACTTCTTTCTGTTGAGTGACCCACCCTGTATACCTGACCCGACCTTTCTGTATTCAGAAATAAATTATTTAGGTGAGAGTTTAAACCTCCCTCGTTTTTAAAAAACCCTTTAATAAAACTTTCATATAAAGTCATTTAAATATATTTCCACTTCAGCAACCTTGAGTATAATTATTTTCAACACGACACGTAAAGATTTCAATTGCGAGTGTAGTAAATTGTGTGAGATTTAGACATCAGCTGCATTTCCCTTCAATATTCAGCGTGAAACTGTTTAAGTACTTTTGGAAGTTGTAAAGCGACGGTGGTCGCCTGTCCTATTTTATTATTATTTATGGCATGGCTCTGTGAAAACACCCTGGAATGTTTATGATAATTCCGTTTCGGTGACCGAACATTTAATTTGGACACTGACCGAGCCGACCAAAAATTTTTTTGTTGCCTTTGTGCTATTGATGGATGTATTGTTGTTTTAGACATTTTATATTGGTCCGTGTTGTGGTTTGAGGGCTGGTAGCAAACTGGAGAATTTTGTGGGATAAGGGTTATTGTCTAGGCAGGGAGTAAATTGCTTTATGACAGAATTTTGTAATAAAAACATCAATTTGATTTATTTGACATAACCGAAAACACTGAACCTATCGAGATGTAATTATTTTTTACAATAATTATTGTGCGGATGAAGCTTTTTACAATATCCGGCGCCACTCCGCGTGTTGTATATTTTCATTAAAAATAAAATATAATTCGCGTGAGACTAATTATTAATAGATTAAATGTGGAAAAAGTTGAGTTATTTTGTACCCATAACGTTTTAAATGATTTAGTAGAAAATAAAGTGATTTGTTGCAAAAAAGTAATTGAAATACTTGTGATAATCGATAATAATAGGTACCGGTAAACGATTAATCTTAGACACAATGTAAGAATTGTGATATTTGATGGGAAATAAATCGATTGTGCTTTCGACAATACCACTTCTCTCATCTCCATTTTACTTAGATTATCCACCATCAAAAACATTTTAAATCAGTAAAGTGTGACGTGGTAATACCCTTCTATTACATGCTTGAAACTGAAACATAAAATTCTCTTTGTGAGGGTATATCAATATACTTAAAAGAAAAAATTCTGATCCGTTCTAAATTTTTCTGTAATCTATTGAAAGAGAGAAATCATACAAGTCAATATACAAACATATAAAATTACTTTTCCAGTTTAGTAAAGGAAAAATAAAGTAGAAATAGCAATGCGACAATAAATGTTAAATTACACAGTCGGTATGTTATTGTTGTCAACTTCTAGACAGTGGAACCGATAAGCTTTACTCTTTACTACTATGTAGATATTTAGAATGTTACTTATTATCTCAATTTTATTTATTTATTGAAGAAAGAAGTGTTTACAGTGGACTTGAAACAATTGTTTGATTAACTTTCTGACGTTTCAGATTTTTATTTGAATTTCTTATTATGGTTATTAACCAGACATTAATTATATAAAATATAGTCTATTTTATTAAAAAGTATTTTTTAATTTTTCTTGAATGTCGTAAAACTTTGTTCTCTTTCTTGATCTTTAAGAAAGTAGGTACGAGCAAGTAAGATAAACTTTGGTCCGCTTTTTGATCCGACAAATGGAATGTTGTCTAAGTCATTTAAAAGAGACAGCAAATTTTAGCACGCCTCTCTCTAAAACTTATCAGTGATTCTCAACAGGTCTTAAAAATGCAGCGAGGCGAAATAAATTTGATTTACAAAAAAAATTATAACAAATATTTGAAATAAGGAAGGATATTCTGTACCGCATCTTGTTAAAAGTTAAAAATTAACAGCTTTTTTATTTTTTTAACCAAAGTGGTTATTTACTAAAAATTATTTACGAAAAGTGCTATCTTAGTAGACTTTTGTTAGATAATAACTAACGTTCTGCATTGTTAATTTTAGCAAATTCGGTTAATTTCTTACAGAATTACTAAAATGAAATTTTTAACTTACCCTTTATTTTTAACAAAATGTTAAAGAATTGGTCTCTATGTACAAGTCTATTTAACAAAATGTTTAATTTATACAACTTTTTGTATTTAAAAATAACCCAATAGTTTGAGAACTACTGGTACTCCATTCTACTCTCCGCTGCAAAGTATACAACGCTTGAGGGTTTGTATTTTGTTTCACTCATTCGCATAGTAAACAACAAAGATAAAACTAGTAATGCATAGAGAATTGTTATTTGACACAATTTTACAACATTCTGGAAAAATGAAAAAATACTACTAACCCGGATATTAAATTTCAAAATTCAACTCAAAATTTTGGCTTTGTGATTTATGTTTTTTACCGAAAATTCGGGTTTTTAAAATGTAGGTCATGTTATATGACAATGTCACGTTGACGTTGTCATATAACATAATTCACAAAGCCAAAATTTTGGGTTGAATTTTGAAATTTAATATTACAAAAGTGATCTGGGTATATACGAAAATATTGTTTAATTGTCTAGATATTATCCGCGAAGATAATGACTGATGAAGTCGCTATAATCACTTAATATGATGTAGCGGACGAAAGGAGTAGAGTGCAATGAATGTAAGAGATATAAAATTTTAATTTGATTTTTTAATCAAACCGATACGGATTTACTAATTTTAGGTTATATGATCATTAATTGTTAGAATTAATTATGTGCTATGTTGGCAATAAAATTTAAAAAATATATTATCTATTTTTTTTTTTGATATCCTTACTGTCAGTATGATTTTTTACTCAATTTTTGGGTAGAACTGCTTTAATTTTTAAGGTAAGTATTGTCAGTGACTTTTGAAAATTAATTAGATCAGCCAAGATTTTTTTTAAAGCGGTGAGTTTACTTGTACAACTCTAATGCTCTATTGCACAAACATTTTTCAAAACTGGGCCTTTAATTTTTAATTAGTGCATTTTGAGTGAATCAGGGCACCGTACTTTTAATTAACCAAAGTTTAATGGAGCATCAATTTTGATGAACGTTTGTGCAACGGGGCATAATTTTGTTTGAAATCAAAATTGTTGAGGTAGCAAAATTGTTAATGCTAAACTCGACTAAAGTAAAAGAATTTATATTTGTTGTCACAGAAAATCAACAATGCTGTTTTTAGAACAGAATGAGCTTGGAATGAAAAATTAAACCTATCAGAAGTTTCTTATCAAAAAATATTTCTCAGAAAAACTTATCAAAAAGTATTTCTCAAAAAAATTGGAAACAATTTTTAAAATTGTGTCGCACAGTGTATAAATTACAATTAGGTCTAAACAACAAATTTTATTCCATGACAATTACTGCTGTTGATGGTATACTATTATAAATATTTACGAATAAATTTTAATCCAACCGAGAAGTTCTTATGGAAATAGTGAAAACAATAAAAAAAGAAGTGAAGTAGTGCCAACATAAATTTGAATTTCTAAAGCCTACTACGATGGACATTAAGTGGAAATTGACTTTATAATAATAAAGATATTTATATCTTTGAAAATTGAACATGTTTTTTAAAATTGTGCTTACAGTTTTAGTAGAGATTGGTCTAAATGTATTCTTTGCTGTTTCACAACGGCTGATTAAAAACCATTCAATGGTATTGTCGGACTCTGATTTAGCTTTATAGGTACATGTCAAAAAATATCAATTCTGAAAAGTAGCTAATAAAATTGTGGCTTAAATAATACTAAAAGGTCAAAAAAGAACGTTTTATCCTAATTTTGTTTTATAAAATTAATTTAATAATGTTGTCATTGTCAGACCATAACGTTACCTAAACCATTAAAAGTGATTTATAATTTTCAGCAAATAGTTTATTAGTCCGACATAAAGGTTACAACAGGTAAAATTTTCAAGTTTTTTATAATTTGACCAACTTTAAAATATACTCACATATTTCACTTTTGACAGCTCTTTAATCTCAATGTATTTGTTGGTGTAAATTTTTAAGTAAATGGCTATTTGAATAAATAATTCAGATTAGAGCTGGGAAAAATTTGACTCATTAATCACTGATTGTGTTTGTAAATGGAGGGACTAATTCTTTTTTATAAATCGATTAAAACTAAATTTATCAGGAAATTAAAAGATCAATAGCAGTTAAGAAACTTACTTTAAATGACTCGATGATAATTGAAGAGCTATTAATAAAATAGAAGTTTTTTAATTAAAGTAAATGTATAAAAAATTAAAAAAAATCTATTTTAAATATAAAAAAAATTATAGATTATAAAAATGTCTATCTAAAAATATCTGTGGTCAATTTTTATTATAAAATAAAACGAATAAATGTTTAGGTAAAACCTACTTAATAATTTCACAGAATATTAATCAATAGTCAACAGAATTATAAAAGTTGCTGTTTACTTGTCAACAACAAAATTGTAGGGGTGTTTTACTACATTGTTTATTCAAAAATATTTGTGATTCTTACACCACTATTATGGTAGTGGAATACATAAATAATTTGGCAGTTTTTCTCCTTAATTTAAACTACATTAAATATGAAAATGCTAGAATGAAATTTTAGATCTCATATTGCCGCCTCACACTTCTTCTAGGGGAGTCCCTTTTGATGTCATGCAAATTACGACTAATCCACACTGATCCAATTTTAATGATTGCCTTTATCAAGTTTAATTTAAAATTTGAACAGTTTGGATTACATTTTCATTTTGTCCAAAAGTCGTTTTTTTTATTATTTCAGAATTGTAGAAAACACAAATATCTGCCAACAATGTTCTCTTCTCTGCTTTAGTAATTCTGACATTAAGTCCGATAAAACCGAGACAGGAGACGTTCGTGCATAATAAATGTCTTACCGTCAACGGGCTATACATATTGTACTCTGTAGCGAAGGAAATAAGGACAGCCGCAGGATTTCTTGTTGTCACCGATTTCGAATCCTGTGCACTGCATGTTCATTACCTGTTTAAAAAGCAATTTCCAGTAATTCTATTTTGCGCCGTTTGAAAATCTATTCTGTTAAATAACTTTGTGACTTTATTTAATTTGTGCTGTTTTCAGGATATGTGCATGTATCAAGACTGGATGTTCATTAGTGATTAAATCTGGTTCACTTCTGAACGAGCAAGATGCTACGCAAACTTAAAATAATTACAGCTATTAGAGTAACCACTTATATCAGGAATTTGCGTACTTATAACGCAAATAATTATGAAAATTTCAAGATTTCATTAACTTGGATTAATGGCTTCTATAACTTGGACTTATTATTCATAATGTTGTCGTTGCGATCGAGAAGCAAACCGGTAGAAGCTCAATTAAACATTTTATGTACAAACTGTGGGAAAGCTTTGCTTGATTAAATGTTTCGGTCAGTTGTTCATTTTACGAGTTTTTGAATCTTTCTTGACAACGATGATAATGACAAAGTTTTTTAGTGGTGATTTTGCAGGATTTACGGGACAATATAGAACTCGTAATTGCACCCAATATATCATGTGACTTAGTTCGCAAATACATAAAATTCAGGGTTATTGCCGCCTCGGGTCCTGCATGCGATTTATTAATTTAAAAAGGGTCCTTCTTACGACGTCTCTTTGTGTTCCGCCGGATTTATTCGTTGGGATGCAACGCTATCTCATTACTAAGTTTTATTGCAGTTTTAATTAATTGTGTTCTGTGATTATATGGGGGAAAACCAATCGATGAATTGTAAAATATGCTGCCGTTGGGGTTGTTTTAGATCGTTGACATTCGTTATGTTTGCCTATAAACATAAATCAACTTAGATTATTTACGGCTTTTGCGAAATTCTTAATTTTATAGTGATCCCTCCGCACCGATAAATCAATAAAAATTCTATTCCTGAACAGCCCCGAAATATTCATTTTAACATTGCTTTTAAGACGGGTATAAAAACACCGACGAGATAAGCACCTATAGATAAACATATCCTAGGTAAAATTGTGTCAACACCTAATGGGCATTAGCCCCAAAAGGTATTCACTTTAAAACGTTGATGGGTTTGTTATGATAGCGCGCCTTCTTCAAATAACACGAACGAATTTAAAAGTGAAATTTAAAAAACACCTTAATGTGATCAAATATTCTCTCTCTTTCTACACCTACAACACCTATTTTTTCTCTAGATAAAGTAATTACAGATTGATGCTTAACCGGTAGTTTCTTTTTTCGACAGTTAACAATACCTGACCTATTTATTTTGTTCCCTTGATTTACGATACTCGACATAAACCTTCTAGGAAAACCGTTTCTTCAAACCAAAGTCGATGAAAGTTATACTACTAACACTAATAGATAGTTCTACTGTGCGGGTACCAACAATTGCCAGCAAATTGCTACCATAAAATTCTACCCTCTACCGCAACTCATCATAATGGATATTAACTGGAAGGCTCTATTAAGAGTGACCACAAATTTTTATTTACAGCCTGTCTTAAATATGGTGAAATCTGTTTTATGGTTGTTGTAAATTTAAAATTGGACATTAGTAATAGGAGATTTATTGTAGGGGAGGAGACGAGATTTTAGTTTTTGTCAAGACAGGTTTAAATCAAATTATATTCTTACAAGAAGCAATCTATATAATTGCTTTGCAATTATATTTGATGCTTGATGTGTTTAAACTGTTTAGTCTTTTAAATAACGGGTAATACAAAATAAATTCATTCAATCAAAGCAGAACAAGAGGAAAATTAGGTCTTATCAAATAGTTTTGACATAATAAACCTTTTATAATGATCATATCTGTATTTTTATTGTAATAATAATTTTTTAGTACCGTCTGTACTAACATAAACTTAAATTTATTATGGCTTAAAACAATCGTTGCTACTCTATGTTTTAATAATTGCAACTATTGAATTATTTCAACAATATTTTTTAACATAAAATAGTGTATATATAGCCATGGTTAGTATGCTTATATTTTGCCATCTTAGGACGGTAAAATGCGTTTATCAGAACGATTTGTAATAGGCCTGGCCTGGAGACCAGAAAAACGAACGAAAACAATTTTTTTTGTTGATAATCAATTTTATTAATTTTAATTAATTGTGGTACAGATATGTACTGTTAGAAGTACATAATATAGAAGGTTAATTTTTTAAATCAACTAGTCATAAATAACGATTTTTAAAATTGTTAACGTTTGCCGGTTTTCCTCTGGTAAAAAATCAGACCATACACGGTTTTTTAAGTAAAATTAATTAATTTATTAAATTTAATAAAAGTAATTGGATTAAAAAAGAAAAGAACCTGTTTTATGTTTTGTTTAAAAATTCAATATTTTATTTAATAATAATTATCACATATATTAATGAATAACAGTAACAGGATAAGATTTAAATTTAATTTTGTTCTGTTTAACTAAATTATTTTTTATTAAAAACTAAGGTGTATATAAAAATTTTACAAGAGACAAATATTTTCTAGAATTAGTATGGTCTTAAAACAAAAAAAAACGACCAAATCGTATTTTTTTTACTAATATTGTTGCGTACATAATTATAACATTTTAGTTGGTACCAATATTGTAAACTGTTATCAACAACATAAGCAACGGCTCAGCCTACAAAAAAAGAGGTTTGTCTAAAGTTTCAGCCAGTAGTATTCTAGGATTTTCTCCTTTCTACAAAAATACGTAGTAAATCTTTTTCGTTTTTTCTCTTTTGATGGTGTTCATTTCAATATCTTGTATTTCTGATTTTTGCAGTGCGGGACTTTCGAGGAGACTGCTGTTATAGGTAATATTGAAAATTACTAACTTATTCTATTTTTACTTTAATACTAATTTGATATCTCTTTCGTGTTATTACTATTGTTTTTGTCTTGTTTTTGTTTATTTTATTTTATATTTAGTTAGTACTTGATTCCATCCTACTAGTTAGATTTTGTTCACTTTCCAGTTTTTAGTCAGTATAACTACATTAACTGCATTCAAGGTTATTTTTCTTGTTCTCTTAATTATTTTATCCATAAATGTTTTAAATAACAAAGGACTTAGTTCATTTCTTTGTCTTACTTTTTTATTTGTTGTAAATCTTACAGATTTGGAGTTTTACGTAGTGATTTTATTTCTATCGTTTTCTTAGGCCCACAATAACCTTTTGCAATTTATGATTATTTTTTTGATATGTACCATTAAGTATCATAATATTTCTCTTCGTATTCTACGAAAAGTTTTTTCTGTGCCAATAAATGTTATAAAAACTCTATTTTATTCGCTTATTTTTACTAAATTTTATACTAAATTATAAATACATGAGTTTGACTGATTTATGTTTTTGGAGATTTTTTTTTAGATTTTTAGGTTTTTAGATATTTTTGTTAATAGTCATGTTTTTTTTTATATTTTGCACTTTTTTGGGTTGTTATTTTATGTTTGACAAACGTTTTTCTATTTTTTAGCTTTTACTTTGCTGTTAGTAGTTTTTTATATGAAATTTCTTTTTTTTATTAGGTACTGTGAGTTTCTGATGTTTTTATTTCTTTTTACATCATCCGTTATTCCACGTCTTAAATATCTATTTTTCTTTACTTTTTTTGTAATTTAATCATTAACCGATTTCAACTTTGTCCTGCCGAGTTGTTTCCAAAATTTTGTTTTTTTTGGTATTCTTTGGTTTTTGTTTTATTTTTATATTTAGAATGTTTTAAATTTTTTTTTTCTGTGGATTACATTTTTAAATATTGTTTTATTTTATATAACTTTCGGCAACTCTATATTTACTGCATTACTTTACATTTTTTTGTTTTGCTTCTGATTATCTCTTGAATTTGATATTTTATTTTAGTCATATTATCATGATTGTTTTACCAACGTTTTATTATATTCAGTGGTTAAAAAGACTGTTTTATGAGTTTTTAATCATAGGTACATTGTTTTTTTAAAGTTCCCTTAAACTAATTATTTTTTAAACAATCTTAGGTATAAAGTAGGTACCTACATATTTTTGTAAATAGAGGAAGAAAGCATTACAGTAGAACCTCGCTAATTCGTCACATGTGGGACTAGGGGTAAGGTTGGAACGCAAAAAGATCGGATTATTCAGAGAAGGCTTATTATTATGTACAAATCAACTAAAATCTGATAGAATTAATAAACGATAATAAATTATATAGCTTCAATTTGCACGTTAAGAATAAGACATAAGTAAAGTCTGTTTTACCGTCCTATTCCCAATTGTCATAAAACCTTACGACGCAAGTAAAGATTCACGTTCTCATTTCTATCTCTTTCTACATCGTGGTCTAAAATGCAATGAACACAAAACGTATTGTATTAAGAGTGTCACACTTTTCTATCTTCTTTCAGCTTAACGCAACGACAAAGATAAAGCTTCTGAAGTAATAAGTGTAGTATTAGAAACTCGAATGCGAACTAGATGACCGCGCAGTTAGTGATCTCAGATATGTCACTTCAATACCTAAGAAATTAAAATTTTGGGTATAAGAGTATAATTCCTTCTATTCAGTTTTGTTGCAAAAACAAAGGTTTCTGCAATGTAGTTCTCAAAATTACAATATTTTTGTTATTTAAATGTTTCATTTGTGTTCTCTAAAATTCACGCGAAGCTATACGTCGCAGATTCAGGCATACTCTAATAATTTTATTACAAAAGGGGATAAGACGGTGAGACAGAATTTATATACGATTCGCCACTGTCTAATCTCTCTAGTAGTAGTACATTAGGTTTATTTAAAATAACGAAAGGGTTTCATGTTTACATTTGCATCCAGACGCAACTAAAATTTTATTTTATTAAAGACACAAGCATTCAAATAGATGACGAAACAAAACATCAATCTAATGACCACTGAAACAAGTTCAGACATGTATCTGGCGAAGCGATACTTGATTTTGGGATTACAAAATAGGCAAAATAGGCGAGTGGAATTACACGAGAAATCGAACCATTCAGGTCGGATTAGCGAAGTTCTACTGTATTTTAAAATTACTATAGCCAACGACGTTTCCTGTAAAAAATATTGTACTGTAAAAATAAAAAAGTATACAAGATTCTGATACCTAAAAATCTGCATTAAAATCAATTTCTTCTTTTTGAAGTTGTTGAAAACCATAAAAATTATGAAGTTTTAAGAATATTTGTCTTAAAAATAGGAAGTATTGTTGAAGTACGAGTAGTCTTTGATATCTATATGAGAAACCGGTCAAAACCATCGAAAATGAACCCTCTGTAGATCCTAAACAAGTTTTGAAAGAATTTTTCGAATTTTTTTCTTTTGAAACTCCAGCACCTCTGCCAAAGAAAACACTTCTTATTTTCTTTGATATTCAGAGCGGAAATCTCGCTAATTTCGTTCAACAAAGAGTCAAGTTCGGTCCATTCTTAATCTTTGCACCTGGATGTCACTTGATCGAAGCTCCTGAGCAATAATCGTGAACTTGTGAGTCGCTTTGACAGTTTTGGTAGTTTCCGGTCTTGAAGAATAATTACTGCGCTCTCCCCCTGATCGCAACCAATAAGATTTTAGTTTGGGACTGTACAGGTAAAGGACATGTTGATGTGGTGGGGAACTGAACGAACGCATCCGCTACACCAGAACCAGAACTAGGCACAGAGTTCGTTTCAGCAGTCTGAAATTTACCGCGTTGGAGAGAGTATGTGTCGCTCGATACGAAACTCCGTGAATTCCGGGTGCACCGCATTCTTAGCTTTATCAAAGTGAAGAATGAGTCGGGGGACTAATAAGACCGCGTGATGAGTGAATAACAAATATTTCTTGTTTGATTTAGAAAGTTTCTTGCTTTTGCGACGAGTTTGTTTGTGTTTTCCGACGTTGTATGGAAATCGGAACGGGGCTTTGTGTTCCGGAAACATTTCTTTGTGACTTTTCAGAGATTTGGATTATTTTTTTGGGGGTTTTATTAGTAAGTCGGAACTTTTTATTCCTAATTCTTAAATCATACGGTTGTTGACATTTAAATCTTGGGATTTAAATATTGCTACCGCGGACTGGGTCAAAATTTTATAAAAACAAAACGTTCTCGTTGTCACCAAAATTTGATTAAAATCTGATCTTTAAAATCTAAAGTAGAGCTTGACGTTATAAAAGAAGAAAAGATAACGGCATAATTACGAGTGAACAAGTAGGTAATTGTGAATTACTACAATTTAAAAAATTGTTTTCTCAAATTATTACAAATTATATTTTTATTATATAATTACATAGAATAAATTGACCAAAATTGTTTGTTGTTATTTATTTAAAAAACCGTTAAATTTTATAATACTATTTATAGCTTTTATAATTGTTTTCTAATAATGATAGAAATGTCAAAATTTAAATTCGAAGATATTAATTGACTGATAAATTGCATTTCCTGCGGTTTGTTAATTTATAGTTCAATGTTGCTTCGATTAGTTTTTGCCGCACTTTTAACGTAACGATTGCTACTAAACTGTCATTGACTACGGGTATTTTCAAAACTATACAATAAGACTCGTATTTAACTATTATATTATTTTTAAAATTTTTAATCTCGTTGGATCTTCTTGGTGTGTTAAATGAAACGTAAAAACACCTACTAACACCAAACACTTTACTTTTCGCGTTTCGACAACAAAGTTTTTAGATTATTTATGCGTTTTTTAGAACCATTCATAACTTTTTTGAAAAATTAATTGAAGCAGTTAAGATATATCGTTTTTAGACAGATATAATTATTAAAAAGTGCATATAAGTATGCACATACCAATTTGTCACGTAATATAAAAATTCATACCCATTCTAAATGAATAATAATATGTAATACATTATTCATTTTAATTAACCTTGTTATAAACACTTGTATATTCTAATAATTTTATTTACTTTGTTAATTAACTGCAAATCAGTATAATGAAACTATTTATTGCAAAGCAGGTGGTAAAACTTAATAATCTTATATAATACACTGCTCGCCAATAAAACAATGTCTATAGAAATAATAGGTACACTCTGGGAAAAGAAACTTTCATGAGTATAACAAAAAAGTTACTAACATACGTCCGGACAAATAATTTGGCTAAAAAAATTAAAATTTGGTTTTTTCCCTAAATTATTTATGCTAAAATTGTTTATGCTAAACATGTTTTTGTTATCTCCTATTTCCAATTTTTTCTCTCAGTATATAAAATGAAATTATATTCTGTTTTACCTAAAGTAAAAAATTTTGTGAAAAATGCTTTTGACAAGTCTAGCTATTCTTGGTATTTCTGCAATAAAATAAATTTCTAAAGTACCACGTTATTTTTGCTACAATTTTGATAAATACCTCAATAAGTATTTATGGAGAATGAATTTCACTATCTTTTAAAAAAATTACTACAAAAATTTTGATGAATTGTGCGATTACAACTTAACTAGTCTTTAAACAATTTTCGTTACATTGTACATACAGTAAAACATCGTAATACGGTCTATTTTTAAAGTCTTTTTAAACAATCTTGATGGCTAAAACTATTCCTTATTGGTTAATAATTTATTACCTTTTGGTACAGATTGTGGTTAAGGCATCGTAAACTACTTTAAAAATACGAAACCATAAACGCACTATTTCTTTCGCTTTACGATGCAATGATTTCTTGGAAAACAAAGCATCTGGGAAGCAAGATTTAGCGATTAGAGAGCTTTTTGAGACATATGATGGGTATATGGGTGGTCAACTTATCTCTACATAAATCTGTCATCTCAGTGAATAAGTGGGTAACTCAAATTTTGCTACTGTTTAGGACTTAATTTTTAAAACTTGAAAAGTCGTGTGAAATTGAATTTTTGTGTAATCAGACATTGTAATAAATTTTGTTAATAATACTTTAATAAATTGGATAAATAAATTTGCTTTTCCACCTTATTCCACCAGATCTCTCTAGACTTCTCAACAAAACAGTCTCGGAGCTAACTTTTTTTGTGTCTTGTTATGACACACAAAATCTCTATTTTGACAATTTTTATTAAAATTTTTCACGATTTATCGAGATTGAAAGATGAAATTGCGTTTTTTCTTAAACATCATAGGCATTAAATGTGTGTAAAGGGAATACCGAGGGCAACGACAAAGCGGATCAAGAAATAAAAGCTTATCTAGAATCTTATTCAAACTAAAAAACTAATGATCAAAAATGCTTGTTTTTTGAGATTGTTGCTTCGGTATTCGTTTTACAACAATATCTTCCGTTTGTGCAAAAATTTTGGCTTATTTTTCAAAGAAATAGACAGAAAATTAGACATTATTACAGTACGAAATAAGACAAGGAGCACAGCTAATTATTGAAATCCATTTCGAGATTCGTGAAAGATTTCTTCTATGATGGAAAAAAATAGCTAGAAGGAGCAATATACAAAAACCTGAGATAGACAAACGAAGAGAAATATAGCTATATAAGTTGCATAAGCATTTGAGAGAAACAGATCAAAAATGTCGATTGTCTAAGCTATCATATGAACAGTTTGCTGCCATTTTGTAAAGTATTTGAAACGCTATTTCAAACGCAATATATCTTTATCAGACACTAAGACAAATTAAGAATATATTTAGCGACAAATACTAGGTATTTCCATGAATAAAGAGGAATATAAAAACTAAAAACTACAGAATCTTTACCCACCAAAGGTGAGTGTTCCAGTCTCGTAGAATTGTAATATGTACCAGTCGAAATAAATTTTTACAAAAGCCCTTGAAAACAAAATAATTTTTATCATTGCTTCAAATTTCTAATTTTACAAATACAAGTACATTAGGTAAATTAAAATTCATAAGACTGTAAATTTTTTTTTATAAAAATCATTTTGAGACTTAATTCTACATTACTACTATTGCATTATAACTGTAACATATTAAGTTATTTACCTATTTTTAAATTCACATCAATTTAAACGCTAGTCTATTCCTTTGAGTTGTGTATTGGGAACTACTTTTTAATTGGTTTCCAAAGACTGATCGCTAATGTGTCTAATTTGCTAGATGTTGGGATGCATACATATTTCCAGTGAATGGATAGAAAATGAGAATTACAATTTAAGTTGGCAGTATTCCGGCGAAAGCTGGGTCCACCGAGTCCGTGTGCCTTAATATTTATGGCTGAGTCAAGTGCAGTGCTACAAAACAGAAGTGTCTGGGAGAACGGAAACGCTACTTCCAAGCCAAAACCCTCTTTCAGTGTGTTCTGAAATTATGTGGTTAATTTCAAAATTCCTCGTAGACTGAGGCACGTTTTACAATAACCAAAACTTCTGAACAACATTGGTGTTAATATCATTTTAAAACTGTGTTGATAGGCGATAAGATTACATTTTGCAGACTGCCTAAAAATTAACAGTTCGCAGGATCGACTACTGATTTCGACATTTTGCAGAGTTTTTGAATAATTGGCAAAGTGTAGTTAGTTGATTTGTAGATTTAGATGATATAAAAAAAAAATCGTATAATATGGCACAAGCAGGGATCTAGAATTGCTCTTTTTTCGTATAAAGATGGTATTAAAATGTGTGCAGATTTGGTTTTTTGTGGAGTGTCATTTGTCGTCTTGTGACCTTTTCGTTTTAAAGCGATATATTATGGCTCATCAAGTTTGGAAAAAATACCGCTATGAAAAGTTTGAGGATAATGCAGTTTATGAAGTGTATCCCTTGTTATACCAGGGCGTTATAACTTAACTGGTATCTGGGCAATTTAGAGGCAATGGTTTGAGACAAAACGACACGCTCGAATCCGCCGTTATTTCAAAAGTACGGCGATTCCAATCCAATAAGTCAGACAGAAGCTGAATTAGTCGGGGGATACTTTAACGCAAAGTTAAATCGGTGGGATTGCCTCGAAACTAAAAGTCACTCGAAGGAATCGACGATATTTCAACGGTATTCATCCGCAACAAAATGAGCACAGAAACCTGTTTCATAATCTAATGGTTTTTGTTTCCATTAGACGGATTACATTACAAAAGTCGCCCCTTTTATTTGCCTCCATAAACATTGATATTCAACCCTCGACTGCTCTATTCTAGCACACTTAATTTAAAAATTGCTTGTACTTATTTCAGATAAGTTTTCTCTAGGCTTTCGCCGCGGGTCTTCCTGTGAATTAAAAATTAATCTATCAAACGGCCGTTCGAACCCAAGTGCTGTCTAACATTGAAAGCATCCTACCCATTATTGTTGGCATCCCAGAATGCTGGGACACAATAGTTCTCCAGAGCAATATAAAAAACTTACTCATTTCACGCCTGTTATTCATATTGAAAGGAACGTTTTTCACTTCCAAGGTTTTGAACTTTTGTTTTGCTTCAGGTAATTAGTGTCAGGAATTCTATTACACATATATCTAAACACATTTTTTCTCTTCCAAAACACATAGTAAAAAATTTGTTTTAAGAATTACCACAATTGCAGAAAAAATGTATTTATTATTAGTATTTGTGGAAGTATAGACGCCAAATGTAATTATAGAACAATTTACAATCTACTACTGGTTTGCAGCTACTATATTTTAATAAGAACTCGTACAAATTGTAGTAAAAAGTTTTGTAAAAATTTATATCAGTTTCTGTTACATTTTCTCAAAAGTTTATTGTTACACATTTTAATACAATAGTAGCAAGATCTAATTATTCGTTTCCCTGCAATTATTGTTTTTTTAAACAATTATTAATTGTAGTAAAATACACAATACCTTTCTATTTTGCTACTTTTTAAAGTAAATTCAAATTTATTATTATTAGTTATGTTATGATGTTGTGGTGCTCTTGGACATAGAACTACAAGTGAAAACTATGAACAACATCATCTCTAAACCACTAGGAGGGAAATAAAATTACTTTCAGTATTGATTTCCTGATTGACAATAATCACAATTCAGGGTGGTTGCTTTGTATGTATTAAAACAAACCAATCAAAATAGGCTACACATTATATGTACTTTGAAAATTTAATTTTTAAAATTAAGGCATACAGAGTTGTAAATTAATGTCAACATTGTTGACAATACCTTTGACAGTGCTTCCAAAGCCAGTTCATTTGAATCATATGTAGCCACATTAATTAATTAATTAAATTGTTTATCGTTTATATAACGTGTTGCCTATTTTTAAGATTTCGGGCGGGAATAAATAAAAAAATCATCCTGTTTAATCCGATGAGAGCACAAAGTAGTAGCGTGATGTAATTCATGCTAACTCTATGTTGGTAAAGATAAACAGGCATTCTATTTTAACAACAGGCAACTTTTTTCTCTTTAACACAATAAAGGAATACATTCTTATAAGAAAATAGAATGAATCGTCTGGACATTATGCGTTTCTACTTTATTTTAAATTGTGATTAAAAATTACAATATGATACAATTTTGAGAAATTTTTGTAATTGCTGTCATTATTTTGTAGCAATTAGTTATTGTTTAAATTTTCTAAAAATGTATCAGATATTAAGATTCAATCAATTTGAGTATATATGTTCAACTCACTTTAAGATGTGTCATAAAATATTAACATTTATGTAATTAATGTAATTCTTACAGTTTTTTTTTTCTCTGCAGATCTACGGAAAATTCCTCGAATCGAAGTAATGGCTTAATTAAAATCTTAAAAACTGAATCGCCACTGAAATAGAACAGAATCGTCGAAATTTTACAGTTTGATTTTAATTACAACCTTTCTTCTCGAGGCAAGGGCTTTTTATTGACTTTTTTTCATTACAAATGAAGCGCGACACTGCAGCTTGGGTATTTTATTTGAATTGTTTTAATTTAAACCCATGTCTTGACAAAAGAAAAGATGACTGAAGGATTTGCTTGCTTAGCGAAACAGTCGTTCTTGAAGTTTCCACAAAATATTTTCACCAAATAAACTGGAAAATTAATTAAAGTTTGCATCAACTGACAGAGTGATATTTTTTTATTGGATCCTGATCCGTAACATGTGCATGTTCTATTTAAATTATGATGAGTATTATTGAACTGGGGACTCTTTTTATTGGGGTTTCGAAAATTTAATTGGACAGTGGAGAGAAATCCAGTTGATGAACTCGTTGAGAGGCCTCTTTATGAGACAAATTTGAATCCAAAAATACAGTTTGTGGGATTGAAGTTTGATTTTTTGAATTCTTGAGTGATTACTTGTTCTGAGTTTGGTATGTAATCTTGAACAGTGCAGTACCGCATTGTTATCCGTACAATAACCAAATTAACAACTTTACAGAATCGTTAATGAATTTCAATTAAACGTGGTTGTGTCAGCTGTTAACTCGATAATTGCATCAACATTCAACAACACCAGGAATGCTACGTTTAATCTGGTTTTTAACTGTACTTTATGATTGTGAGGTCATCGTAAAGTCATGTATGTATCTGATTATCCAAGTTGATGAACTCTGAGTAATTAAGAACAAAATAGAATTTACAGTAAATAATTAATGAGTTCCCTTTTTCCAAGTTGGTGCGTTTTCTATCAGTGCTGTCTGAAGTTGATAGGACTTAATTGATCCAATTGAAGTGATGGAATCGATTATCTATTAAACGGAGCGGTTCCAAACATCGTGAACTATTAACAATGCGTTTTAACTAAGGAGTTAAAGTTGATTGACAATTAGGTTTTTTTCACATAGAGGTTTCGTAATAATTGCAAACTCTCCACATTATTAAAACCGAACGTCCATCAATCGTGAGAAACGTCAGACTCAATATTCGAAACGTTCATCAGCTGCAAGCATTAACGTCGGGTTTATATCAATTGATTTTTACACTTTCTTTTTACCGAGCAAATTCTAAAGAACCATCAACTGCTTTCATCAACCTATTGCCGAGCCATCAAAATGATACGGCGAGAGGTTGGCTTAGTCACTGCTCACATTAAGGCTATTACTTAAAGACGAACCCGTGTCAAATATAAAGATCCCCACCTGGAGGCCGCCAAATATGGACGCAAAGCCATTTCTAATCTATTCATTATTAATTCCTAGACCTGTCAAAATACTCAAAAACTTGCAAAGCGAAACAGATATTAATCACATCGTTAATGTAATTTGCTTAAAACTTCGGTTTTAAATCGTGATGCCGTCTGGTCCCATATATCATTATGGGAAAATAATTGATTCTGTTCTCCTTTAAATTGCTTTGGGGGAAAAATCGTTAATCTTGTTGCGTAAACTTATTAAAAGTCATAATGAAATTTGAACACTCAAGTATCCTAAAAAACTTTTAAATAGCGGTCATTATAACCACACAAATGAAAGTGCCTACAACTAACTTGGAGCGTAGGTGGAAGCCCAAGTCGATTTTAACAAAAGATTTTTAATCTTTTAAAAGCTTCAGCGACTTTCCATTTTAGTGTAGGTACACCATTAAGCTTTTTTCTTCCTAACAAATAATAAATAAGACTTTGAAACAAAATTGGAACCAATAGAGTTACACAAGGATATTATTCTTCACTCTTGTTCAGCAGAAGCAATTAACCAACAGGTCAAAGAAACTTAGCTAAGTGAAGTACAATCTTGATTATAATATAGCACTTTAGCGAAAGATCAGGATGTAGTTCTCCTATTCTGGGTCTTTTGTACACAACATTTAAATTGCCTGCAGGATCTTAACCTTGGATCGGTTCAATATGTCATTTCATAAATTTTTCACATGGGAATGATTATATGAAAGTGAAATCTGTTAAAGGGAGAGGTAGAGTTGATCTTCAGGCAAGGTAATACATATAATTAAGACCGAACTTCATTTGTGTTAAGTTTCTTTAAACTGTTATTGATATCAACTTCTTTATTATATAAACATATTATTTAAAATCCGCTGCAATGCCATAACATCTCGATATAGGAATTTGTTATTTTTCGAATAAAGATTATTGATGAAGTGGTGTAAAAACTTTGCTTCATTTAACACATCTCAAAATCAGTCATCTAAGCCTTGCTAAAATGTGATTTCTATTTTTTTTACATTTTCCATCTAGCGTTATTGGGAATGTTCTTAGATCTTTAACTAAAGAAATGGTTTCAATGATGCCAGAAGAACGTTACACTGCAAGATTAAGCCACCTAATATTCGCTAAAAATTTCAAATTTCTAATTTGATTCGTACTTACAAATCTCAGACTTAACCAAAAACACTGAGAGAAAAAACTGCTTGGGAAGCAAAACACTAAACTACGCCAAGATAAACAATTTGGGTAGGAAAACCAAAAATCGGTTCTCTTACCAAATAATTTGTCTGCGGCGGACCAGCTTTGGGTTTTTTACTCAAATTATTTGGCTGGAGGTGATTTTGTTACTTGAGCAGATTTATCATCAAATAAAATATTTCTACAGAGATTTTATGTGCCTCTATGTTGAAAACTCAATTCGTTTTTATTAATTTGTTTACTGTCAAATCTCATCTTGATGTGCTTTTTTATTATCATCACAAAAGAAGGGTTATAGTCATTTTGAGGACTTTAGAGTCTGTTCTTTATCATATAAAAGGAAGTTTGAAAAGAATTTTTTATACATTTTTTTTATTGCTATTTCTCAAGTAACTTCTACCCTGACAATAAATTTTTCTAAATTTTTTTAGCAAAGGAACGCAGAGGAATAGACACATATGGATTTACCAGAGACTCACCATCATGACGATTCTTTAAAATCTTGAAGCTTCTTTAGTTTTTTTTATAATGAATAAGGTTGTCTTGTAATGGCTAAGAGCAGGTCTTATCCGCCAACTAAAAAAGTTTTGAGTGAAAAAGAAGAAATTTTGATTGAAATGTTTAAGTTCGTCTCATTTCACCACATTCATGGCTTATTAAATTATCTTAAAAAATACTGTCGTATAGAGAATTAATTTTTTAATTTTTGTATTAAAAATATATAAAAGTTACTGGAACATATTAAAAAAAAACATCATGTGGTTTTACTATATTTTAAAAATATTTTTCTCTATTTTAAAAAAATATTGCTAATAAAGTAAAAGCTTTGAAATATGAGATAGGTTGTTAAACTCTTTCTCATCTTTAAGCGTCTCTAGGACCTCTATCTGTAGATATTTATGAATTTTTTAAAAAGTTATGGTTTTCGTCACGAGACAGTGCGACAGTCGTAAAGAAAACGCATTTTTTGTGTTTTAACAAGCACTGTTTGGTGGAAGATCTACCTTTCAAGCGCCTCAACGTTAGATACAATTCGGTGAATGTCAGTAACCAGCAATTTTCCAAAATTATACACTCGTACCTGTCATTATACAATAATTAATTTTTTTTTAATTAATTGGAATAAAATGATTTTAGTATAACAATCGGCCTCACAAATCTCCAGTAGCTTAGTGTTGATTACAGTTAAATTACGTATTTGATTGTGGTCTGACGTGTACATTAGCAAAAAAAGAAAAATTTTGTTCCTGTTATTTTATATTTAGATGAAGTTCGTGCCTAAAGTTTATCGCAAATATAATTAAATACTGCAATTTATTGTCGTTTTATTTAGATGAATAACGCACAATTGCCATTCACCTCCAAGCGTTTTCATTGAATATCTTTCGAATCGACATGCAATTAGAAGGAAATAAGAAGACTGCATATACACGACATGGTGTGTAATTAACTGCAATATTGCGTGTTCACCCACAAACCCTGTATACTATAAACACTGTTTCGTTAAAAGTATTTACGTCTGAACCTTGATTATTGCCTACTACAACTACACTTCGCATCGAAATTGTGGTTTTTTTAATTTTTAGATCTTTGATATCGCGCCTTTACTGTAATTTATAGTTTACATACCTATATGGGGCACTTGTTTATTACTTCAACTACACGCTATTTTTACTATAAAATTTAGTGGAGTTAAATCGGTCTGAAATTATGAGTTTGAGTAAAACAGCTAAATATAACCAAATGCCAAAGAATATCTAAAATTGCAAAATTTTGTAGTAGGTTACAACTTTTTAAATCGGTCTTAAGTGCTGTTCAGCGACAAATTGAAAAAATATGTTTTTATAAAAATTTTATATTATATATTATTATTTGTACAGAAAACTTAAGCGCTTCTGAAGAATTTCAAAACATTTCAAATTTTTCATGGAAAAATTAATGCAGTAAAAAAATTTTGAACGAAATTTATGAAATTTTATTTTAAAAATGGCACTACTTCACCTGATATTTCTAAAAATGTTTTTAGTAGAACTGTTTTTTATTATTATTAAGAAGCAAATACATGATCTCGTCTTTTTGTTTTTTCCAAAATTTTGATTTTAGGAATAATTGTGGGTTACAGATAGAATTTTTAATAAATTAAATTTTATGTAATTATATGTTTTAATACTGATTTAATATAATAATAAATGTTATAGAAAACATGCTTTATCAATTTGTTGTTTAAAGGCTCTTTAGACCGATACAAAAAGTAGTGACTACTGAAACATCTTACAATTTTTGATTCTAGTACCTCTAAATATTAGATGTTTTCCACAAGTTGATATAATTGACACTTGGTTATACACCTCATAGGTCACCCAAACTAAGAAAACAGTCTTTTAGAAAAACGATTTTGCTTCACTAATTATTTTGCTTTCTATTTTTTGGACAGACTCCGATTAAACGTAACTGTGATTTTAAATATTTAGGTAACCGAACAAGCACAAAGTGAAACGAATTAAAAAATATAATAAGAAGTGTGCTTTGTTGTATTTTATTTTTACACAGTAGCGATTTTGTAGGACGCATAAAGAATGCCCAATTTATGAAACTTTATGAAGCGTTCAAGCATAAGTTTAGGTAGTGGATAGCTGCACGTTTTCTGTAGGATAATAACAAAATACAGAAATGATGGAAGTTAATGCACCAATTATCTGTAGTTATTTTCTTGCAAAACTCGTATACTTATTTACATGTAAATGTAGAGCTAAACTTGATAAATGATGATAATTTCGTTATTTTTAAGAGCTTTAGGTGTCGTTTTAACTAGTCTGAATTCTTCAAATTATTAAAGAGCAATTTTAATTTTGTTAAAAAATGGAGAGCAAATATTTTTTAATTGAGAAGCTTTTAAATATTTAAGAAATTTTCTCGAAGTAGTAAAATATACGCCATCATATTTTCTTTGTGTGATAATCAAGTTGGTGTTAAAAATATCAGCTAATTTTCCGCTTATTCAAAGTTACTTCTGTTTGTTGAGGAATTCATTCTTGAAGTTAACTGTATAATCAAGCAAACTTGTATATAATAGGCTTGCTTAATAATAAATTTAATTTGGTGTTGCACAAACGGTGCGTCGGCTGGTGTCGAGTGGATAAGGAGTGGAGAACATAACTGTGTCTAAACTCGAAATAATCCTCTTTCTGTAATGTCTCAGACGCTGCCAGTTTCAAGTGACTATTGTTAATAAAGACCGGTGACAGCAGCAGTACGAGACCCCCACATATCTTCAGCTCGTTGAACTGTTCTCTAATTTCGAACAGTCAGACACTTATGTGGATTTAATTAATATGCTGCACTCACTGTGAAATTTATAACAACCGAAATTTATTTGCCCTTATTTAATTATGTTTTAATTTTATTTCTTAATCCAATTATCGCACCGTATTTTATATACAATATTGTATTTTCAAATCTAATTACGACCAACTTGTACTTCCAGTTTGCAAAGTATGGCTTCTAAGACTTTGTTTTAGTTATACAATGAAATAAATTCTAATAACATTTATTAGAAGTATGACAAGCATGAAAATACATGATTTATAATTTAATAGTTATAATAATATATTTATAAGAACTCGAGGAATAAATTAATCATCAACTGCAGTCTAAGGAATTTTAGGATTGATAATAACGAAAAATATAATAAACTGCACAACCAAAATTGACGATGTTCACTCGGGGCTGATAAAGTGAAAAAAGGGATGCGTTTTCAAAGATAATGAAACGTCTCAACGTAAGTGAGATATTGGCAAATAGGCGCTTTAACAATGAATACTATGTTTGACAGTGTACACCATCATTTGGAAGCTTGAATAAATATAAATCGGGCTATAAAATTTTGAGGAAGATTGTTTTTAAAGAAAAATTACTAAAATACTGTGCTAAATAATTATATTGTAGCTACACATGAACAAAAATTAGAAAATGATAAGGCTGTTATGATAAAGATTACTTTTATTTAAGTAAATTAATTGAATAATATCTAGGTATTAGCTAACCAATGCTTATATTGTCTGAACGAACACTTCAACTGTAACATAAATACATAAAATAGATAACTTACGTAAAGACGAAGGGAACCAAGCATTGTCGAACTTTAGGAACAGTCTGTATTACACAACACTGTACCATAAACCATCAAATCATCAAATTGTTATTACCGTATGGTTATATTAATTTAACAATTAAATTCCCTAGAAAATTGCAACGACTATAACTACTTTATTTTATTGTTTGACTTGGAAGCCAGTTATACTCCTAGGTATTATGAACTATTGATTTACGAGTTTATTTAGAATAAAGATAATTTAATTGCTAGTTCTGAAAGCTTTTACTGCAATTTTTATTAGTTTCTATAAAATAACATTTTAAATTAAAAGTTTGTACTTCTGAGAAAACAATACATCAAAGTAGACTTGTATATCAAGACTTTGTTCTCCATTATACTCTATGTCTAACAAAAAAAATAATTAAATAATAATTTAGGGAATGCTGTAGTATAAAACAAATTTTTTCTAAATCATTTAAAAGCCACATTTTCCAGGTTGTTTAGACGTTGTAAAACTAATAATGATAACAGAAAAATTAACAAAAACCTGACTAAGCTTTACATTATTGTAATTAGTGCACATTGAGGTGCAAGGCTCAACCGTCTCTTACACTCACCCAGTTATTTTATTGGCTACATTTATTTGGTTTGTTATTGATTAATACATGTATCTTGCCGCTACACTCAATGATTTTTATTCTAAATATCTTTTTAAGTTTAGAATTACGTCTCCTGACTCTCCTTACATACTAAAGAGGATTTCACTGACTCCAAGGTCCCAACCAATAAAATTGTAATATTTACCAAATGCAGAGGGCGGCATTCTGTAATTGCATTTCTCTAAATATTAAGCTTAAATTTTAATTTACTAAGAATGCTACCTGGAAATGAAGATCTGAATATTTGTTCAGGGTTTCTGCTGCAGATTTGGCAGGAATGGCGAATTAGGCATAAATGGTTTCTATGTTAAGACGTTTTCAAGTTAAATTTTGAATTAAACGGTCGGCATTTCCATCTACATTTGCGGTGTCTTCGGTGAATAACTGAATATAGACGGTTTATTGCTCGCCACCTCAGAGTCACTGAAAAGCACTTTTACTGGTGAAACCAAAAATCGTCGAAAGCAGTCATTAATTTTAATAAATTTCGTTATGAAGCCAGCATTTTTGAAAAGGAATGCTAACTTGAGTGGTGTATTTTCCCTCTATATAATTTACAAAGAAACGATGGGGTGTAGTTAGTTTCTTAATAATAAGTTTTTATATATTTTTATAAATTTATAATACTTTTTATGAATTTCTTTTATGACCTCTAAAGTAATTGTAAGTGTTTGCTTTAGTATTCCGTATCAGCGCAATCAAAATAAATTCAGTTTTTTGAATATTTTTCTTATTATTTTACAGAGTTTGTCGCAACATGTTCTAAATATACCAGAAATAAAATGTAAATTTTTGATACAAAATTACAAGTTTTTTCTTTTCGTTTAAATTTGAGAGGAAAAGTCACACTTCGGTTAAGTATCTTTTACACAACTCAGCTTTTTGAAATACACTAAAGTAAATCACAAAAGAATGACCATAGGAAGAGTCGAGGGATTATGTATTTACCTAAATGTCCCCCTCTGGTATGTGGCAAGTTTTGTTTCATTCTATCATCCTAATGGTCTCATATGTTCAAACAATTGCTGAATTGGTATCTAATATGCTATTAAAATTTGTAATATTTATTTCTATAATAATTTAAAAAAATGTTTATGTTTCTGGTGTTATATTATCATTTTTTTAAAGTGATGTTAAGTGATCAATTACGAAAATTACTGCTGTATATTTATAAAATTGTATATTCTGTATATTTATAAAATTTGATGACACATTACAGGAAAGAACTGAAAGAAGTAATTGTTATTTTAAAACAAAGACGTTAAACTTCACTGTGACAATGAACTGTGAATGCATCACAAATTTTGCCATAGAGAATACGAAATTTTACATTTTTTTTATAAATTATATCTCTTTACTAAGTTTACTTTTTTGTTTTACGTTATGGGAACAATTTGCGTTATCAAATCAAAAGGGGGATTGTTGATACTCTAGCCTAGTTGAAATGTTTTAAATCAATTTTCTGATCAATTATATATTTGAAAAAATCAATTATATTTATTTGATTCTGGTTGAATAAATATTTAGTTCAGATTAGGCCAATCTTTTTGCATTTACGACGTAGAATTCAATTTAAAACAGAGTTGGAAAAGTGTTTTCCACAAACTAAAAGATACATTCTTTGTTGAGAATTTTTGAAGTGAGAATATTAGTGAAGGTTTGTGTGCGTCGCCAGAGTATTAAAAGTTTATGAAACATAAGAAAACTTTGGACAGCTTGAAACAAGTTGCTGTTATTTTGAAAAAGTAGAGAAAGAAGTATCGGTCATTTGTTTTATTTTTTATTAAAATCACTTTATTGTTGTGTGCTGTTTATGCTGTAACATTCGCTGCTTTTTACCCAACTTTATAAGATTAACTAGCACATTTCCATGTAGTAATCAACGCCGCATGACAAAGATTTTTTTTAGTCGGCACCGCCTACCCAATTACATTGTGTTATGACTAACCAATAACATGGAACTAATCGATAGTATGGCGGAAAAATTCAAGTCTTTACAAAAAAGCCTCACTCTTATTAATTCGTCGTAAAGCGGTAAATAATTCTATCAACATAATGGATAAGTCTGAAAAGTGCTATTTCACAGTCTCTGTAACATTAGCAAAACCGTTTAATAATGACGGCCTTCTCAATAATAATAAAAGCAACTGCCCTTTTATTCGCTTTTGTTGGATGGAACAATTGAATTCGCGCATTGTTCTTTTTGTGATTATGTAGGGACTTATATGGTGTACCTACTTCTTCACGATTAGTTAGTTTCATGCTCCGTCGATGAAATAATTTTCTTATAATAAGCCGAAAATGATTAAGAAACAGGGGCGGATTTGAAAGGCCGAACATATGAACAGAGTCGGCTTTAAAATTATATATTTAACCATTTTCATAGTCCAAACATGGTTTTGTTTATAAAAAAAATACTAAAAATGTTGATGTTAAAATGCAGACAAATAAACAAACAACAGACTGATTTGATTCACGCTTCACCGTGTAACACACATAAACGCATTAAAACATTTAGTATTAACCCTGTTTAAACCCGGTTTACAAGAGCACGAATCAAAACAAAAAATTAAACAATACCGGAAATAAAAAATCTGGCATTTTGACACGTGAGTTTTTTAGCTTTAGGTAGGGTATCTTGAAAATTCTATCAGAGCACGGAATGCAAGAAAGATACTCGAAATCATTGCTTGAGGCAAGTCTTAAAGCCTTTGCCTACTTACTCGGGTGTACCTAAGTTCAACAAGTACAAATATAGGGTATAATACAAAGTTTACAGATTATTGAGACTGTGCAATTCTGAAAGTAATAAATTTAGTATATTCTCAACGTTTTCAATATTGTAAGTAAGAATACAAGCTTCAATTTTATTGAACTATACCTACTCGTAACAGTAGCGTAACAACTTGCAAGGGGTTGAATATTTTTTTGACATGGGAAGAATTACGTGTGTTAAATTTATTAACTTCAGAAGTGCCAACAGTTAAGTATTTCGAGACAGTGTTTATGTGAGCCGCAATGTGAGCTTCATTTGAGCCAGTCCGTCACTGCTAAGAAACCGAACAAAGCAGATTTAGCGTCAAAGCACAATTTTATCTAAATAAATAAGGGTTCCTCTACTTCGAGATCCTCGTTTTTTAAAAAATTTACTTTATAATGAATGGTATTCATAAGACGTAGCAGTGAAATGGAAATTGCATCAGTATTTTATTACGCAATTTACTGATTTAAAGAAGAGAAATAAAGGAATCTGGGTTATTTAGAGCTTTGTGGTTACCGTCCGAAGAAGAGGGAAAATAATGCGATAAATTGTGATTTGTGGTACAATTTAGCTCCAGTGTTATAATTTGCGATGCGTCTTGTTTCATTTTAAAAAATTCTTTTATTAATTTATTATTATTTTTTTTTGTTTCAGATGAAGGTCCAGTGCAACTGATACAATGGTTCAGAAATTAGTTCAAGTGTTGAGTGTTTTGTGTGTAGTGCAATATGGAAAATCAGCGAGGTGGTCACATTCAGCAATGCTTAGTCCGGATTATCGACTTCTTTGGTCATTAGGACCAGGACCACAAGATATCACATTTGAATTACAAGTGCGGACTCTGGGTTATGTTGGGTTTGGGTTTTCAAAAGATGGGCGGATGACAGGGGCTGACATGGTCGTTGGATGGGTTGACAAAGGACAAGTCTATTTCCAGGTTAGATAAGTGTTTTTGTTCACTAAACAATGCTTTTCATAGTTTACCTATGCTCAGCATTTTATCCGTCGCTCGTTATTTACAACATCATTCAAATACATGTGTTTAGTTTCTTGAGTCGTGTTGAAAATTCTCGGAATAATAAAACCTATTAATAAATTTGTCTTTTAGTGGAGACATTTTTTGAATAAATTAACGCTAACAACGTTTTGTGAGTGGATTCATAAAAATCTAGACTTTGTTGCTCTATTCATAATAGAGGTGTTTTCGTAATAGATTGTAAATAAAAGTGGGGAAATATTTATGTACATGTGTTAACTTAATTCTATTTGCTACTATCAGCTTTGGCCGTCTGTCCCACATTGTATCGTATTACATCCACTTAGGTACGAGTGGATATTGATGTATAGAATGGGTTCTACTACTACATACTCGTAGTTACATTCAATAACAACAACTAGCAAGAGACTAACCATCTAAAATGGCTGTGTGAGACTTTTTTGTCACTGTGTAAAAGGCTTTTCAGATTATAGAGAGCAATTAAGTAAAACATCAATTCGTGAATGAATGAAATGTAACAAATTAAATTTAAAGGGTTGTTTATGTTGAAAACTAGAAAGTCCAGCAAATTGTAGTAATAGTTTTAGTTTACAGTAACACTATCGAAAGACAGTTCCTGGACAACACCTTATTCAATAATCTAAAGGTCTTGGCCTAGGTCTCGGTTTAGATTTAGCTTCGAGCTCTTACATTATATAGGTGAATGCAAAAGAGGATAACCTTTTCAGTACATTATACCGTTAAAAGAGTCTCGAAAAAATAATAAAAAAATAATTTTGTCAATTTGGCGACTCCGTTGGTCAATGGTTTTTGTTATAGTGTCAAGTCGAGTGGAAATTTGCCATAAAATGATATAGGAGGTACAGCAAATTATTAAACACTGCAATTTTCAAAATTTCGTAAAAACATAAAGGTTTAATTTTCAATTTCACTTCTTCATATCTAGAAGAATAGGCGAGTGGAAATGTATTTACCTTTTTTTCGGGTCTCTATTAACAGTCTTCTCTAACGCACTGAAGAGTTTTTTCGCCATTTAATATGATAAATTCTTACTAGGTACTTCGTCAACAGAAGAACGGAGATCAGTTTCGTATGACTTGAGGAAAGATACTGATAGAGACAGTCATAAAATGTATTAAAAGTTTTTTATCCTAAAAGATTTTGTAATGACTCAAACTGGCTGTAGTTATGAAGGACTATAACAAGGAGACGAAACGACGGTAAATAAAACGTACTCCTAAAAAATCATCACCAGGTGGCGTACAGTCGTATTCCCGACTATACAGTTGTTCCGAAATAATTACTACCGGAGTGTCCAAATAATTAATCGCGTTCAATAAATTTTATTTATTGTTTTATTTGTTACACTACATTTATTTGTTATTACTAATGAGAAAAACTAGTATAAAATTAAATTTACTTACGTCAAATCACATTAACACTTTAAAATTGTAGAATGGTTGTATTTTTTTAAATAATCGTCAGTTGTCAAATTGTAGTCTGGTTTACTACGCCAGCGCTACGGATGGTCATATAACGTACCAAAGTTTTTTAGGTACAAAAATTTGTTCAAAATCGTATGCTCGTTTCATATCCTTAGTTATAGTCCTTCGGAGAGTAGTATTCTTTTAATTTTACCGGAATGTAGTAAAACTTAGTTCTCTTTCTTGTTCTTTGAGAAAGTAGGTACGAGCAAGTAGGATAAACTCTTGTGCGCTCCCTAATCCGTCAAATGGTTGTCATCTCTCTCACTCCAAAGCCTTTTAAAAGAGAGAGTAAAGTTTAGCACGCCTTTCTGATTTACCTACCCAAAACTTATCAGTGATTTTCAACAAGTCTTAAAAATGCAACGTGATAAATTTTATTTACAAAAAAAAAATATAACAAATATTTGAAATTATGTACAAGCTTGTACAAGTATATTTACATTTTACTAATACTATCACTATCAGGGTAACAATTCTATTAAAATCTTTAGATTAAACAGCTTTTCGTATTTAAAAATGACCAGACAGTTTAAGAACTGCTGGTAGTCCAATCTGCTCTCCCTTGTAAAGTAGACAACGCTTGGCGGCTTGCATTTTGTTTCACTCATTCGCATAGTAACAACAAAAATAAAACTAGTAGCGCATAGGGAGGTGTTATTTGATATAATTTTATAACATTCGGGTAAAATTAAAAGAATACTACTATAGCCATAGTCAATGTCTAAAACCTAAAATGTTACGCTAAATTTAAATTGACACAAAATTGTTGAAGCTTTTTATTGTCATCTGAGAACAGGACCTTACGTTCTATTTGACAAAATGGCCGCGAAGTTTCTTGAAATGTGACTCTATATGAGAGTTTGAGATGGGAGAATACAATAGAACCACAATATGGAAGCAAACATTTTTTTGTTTGTTTTTGCAGTAAAAACAAGACAATATCAATAATATATTAGTACTGATATTCTAATACAATATTTTGTGATTGACAAGGACTGGATAAAACCTTTCTAAATCGTCTTTATAAACATGGCTCAAACATATGTTTAGTAACAAATTACACAAATATTAAATATTTTATATTTAAATATGTGGGAATTGGGAAACATTGTGTGTTATAAGGCCACATTTTGACTGACATTGTTGTTCTAATTTCAAACATGTTGAATATTTTGGTGATTTGCGGTAGATCCAGCTTTACCTTGTATTTTTATAGGATTTTTTAGGGTTTGTACTTTTTTTGCAAAAAGACAATGTTTGTAACTGACACGACCATTTTTGCATTTAGTCTAGTATTTTTAGGTGTGTTGTCAAATAGTAAGAAATTATAAACATCGACAAGTTAAACACTAGATTAAAATTTAAAAAAGTTATTGATGTTAGTAAATGATCATTGATAACTAGCATTTTTGACAATCAGATTGCAGCTTAAAACAGTTGATAGTTTTTGTTGAAACGGTGCTAAAGTTTTTTAAACTGACTTCTGAGGATGAAGGGTGGGTGGTAACCACGATTCTTTATTTTTGCTTGAATCTGCTCAAACTGTTTGTCACGCTTGTATTGCGTCTTTTTATCAAGCGGCTTCATACACTAAAGCCAATTCTCTAGCGAATTTTATTACGATGTGGCTTATTTGCCGCTTTACAAAAAATGAATTGCACTATGGTTATCGCCCACCGACTACCCCTTAGCTTCAGGAGTCAATTTTGAAAGGAGTTTAGTTTCTCAAATTTGTTCAAATAGTGATAGTTTTTGGGATACATGACGATTATCTGTCACTGTTTTAATTCAATAAATTTATTGTACTATTACCGCTGTTTAACAGGGTTGTCAACTTACAATTTCTTTTTTCTACTGTTGGTAATTCTAGCAGATTCAAATTTAAAAAGCGTTACTTTAATAGGTACATAAAAAACAAAATTCAAGAATAGGAAGATATACTCTTTTAGAATTATCTATGGATTTAGACTTCTTACCACCTTATTTTGTCATCTGTCTCTTAAGAACAAAATTAGAAACTTTTGGACTATTATGAGAAACGTGTTAACCTTTTCTAAAATATTACAATTCTAGAAATCTGTTTGTTTTTATGAAGGTATTTTTTTCTGTTGCTCATTTGAATAATCTTCTAGCATCAAAACGCACAAAAAATGACAAAGATCAGATTATTTGTTATTAGTATGATAATGTGATGAGAAGTAGTTTCGTTAAGCGAGTAATTTGACTTTTACGTAAATTCTATTCAAAATTTGAGGCTCGTATATCAGGTGTTTTACATAAAATCATTTTCCAGCGCTCTATTTAAGTAGAAATTTCAAATGTTTGCGCAATAAATAGCTGTCGGCTTCAATTCTATCCTGGTTGTGTGTTATTTATTGGAGAATAGAATTTTTGTGTTTATGGTTTAAACAGTTTACTAATATCAGTAAATATGTATATTAGATTGACAAATATCATACGGACAAACATTAGTAAATGCATTGAACCGCACAAGTTCCACTTCTTATCAATAGCTTATCTCTTTATGTAAATTTAGTGTTAATAAGAAGTCCAAAAATGGAAATGCTAGCAAAGAATTTTGTTTGTTTACATTTTTACTCGATTTTATCTATATTTCAATGGAGATTTACAAGAGTTTGGAAAGGTGTTTAAAGTTTGTAAAAGTGAATTCGACTCCAGTCACTTTATGCTTCCAATTAAAAAGTTAAAATTACTTTTGTTTCCTTCTTTTACGAGTAGAATAAATAAATAAAATACGTGGCCTGAGGAGTGGTACTGACATAATATAATTTGTACCAAGGTTAAATATTTGGGTGAAATTATCAATACCTTATTGTTTTTGTAGGTCAACCTAAGGCAAAACGAAAAAAATAATCGTGTTGTGTTCCCAAGCATATAATTTAGTTTTTAAAAAAGAGAAGTGGTTATAAAGCAAATAATAAAAAGTTGCTTGCAATATTATAGCGGCTATTAAGAGTAAACCTAGATTGTAAGCGCATAATAGTTTGCTTATATGGGGAGATAACCTATGATGTATTGTCTCTTGGAACAAGTTTTTCTTTGCATATTTTTATTTAATCTTCTGTGGGTGTATAAATGTCCTCTATATATATGTCCTCTTTATCCGGTATATGTCCAGAGAGATGGTAATAGCAGATAATCTCTATCCGAATATCGCATAAATAACCGTAAACAGTGCCTCCCAGGACCGGCGGTCATAACCGTATATACCTGGTCTGAACGCAGCAACAGCCGCATATTAACATAACGAGTTTCACTTCGCTATATCATCCGACTGTCATCTAAAACTGTATGCTAATATTTCCATTCCATTGCAAATGCACCTTTGTTTAAACTATCGCTGCGTGTATCACGGGTTATAAATGACCATCCCGTAATAATATAATAGGGTATGGTGCGTAACACAGGCGCGATTGGAGGGCAACACCAGAGCAAAACTCTCTGAAAGAGTACTTTAAGTAGCCCTGGGGGTCTCCAACCAGCTGCTTTATAACAATCGTGGGCGGCAGATACCATCAACACTTGGTCAATAAAATTCCATTGAAGAAATGGGCGTATTAAATAGATCACACCGTTTCAAATATTTAGGTTACGTACAAAGAAAATTGTTTTTTTCATTTACATCTCATTAAATTAAGATGCGAATACATGCATTGGGTGGATCAAAGACCGAGCCATTGTATCGACAAACACAGACCACACGCTACAACAATTATTGTCAATCGGTTCAGATATCACGCTATTTATTCAACGAAAAATATATTTGAAAACAATAGCGAGACAGTCGGCGCAGTGGCGGAACTACCACAAAATTTTAAAGTGGGCTAACAAATTTTCTGTTGGACACATATTGTAGCTAGGGTAGGCCAAAAAAATCGAATATTTTTTTTAACTTCCGACACAGAAAAATTGGCACCTAGGCATGTTTAAAAAATGCTTTTTAAGGATGAGCTCTTAATTTTAATAGGAACGATTCCTTCATCTCAGTTTTCTATTTGGCAAAATCTATATATCGTCAATACTTGATCGTAGGAAAATTTACATTTTTTGTAGAAAATTAAACGTTTTACAAAATGTATCTTACAATTTTTTTACAGCTATTAGCGTTTAGAAGATATCAGGGGTCAAAGTTTGAAGAATTTAACAAAAATTTCTTTACTTCTAAATTTTATAACTCGTAGATAAATAAATATTAGAAAATACAGAATATACAGTTTTATAGGAAATTAAACGTTTTACAGAAAAGGTCTCTTATGGTTAATCGATTACTCTAACCACTTAGAAGATACTCGCATTTTAAAAAGCAAAATTCGAGACTAAAATCCCGATTTTTTTTAAAATAGTTGTAGTAATCGATTAACCACAAAAGACTTTTTTCTAGAGCGTTTAATTTCCTACAAAATTATATGTTGCGCTATTTCTAATAAGAATCTTGAGAGAAAGAGAGAAGGTTACGCACAATGCCACAAAAGAACAAGATTACACTGAGCAGATAGAAATATTTAAATCATAAGTAAATTTTATTTTACATTATTTCATACAGTAACTATTCAATAAAACTTAAAAAAATCGTTAATTTTACAGTTAAAATCGAGAGTGACATCTCTTGAAAGCTTCGACAGTGACAATGGCATTAAAAACAGGACAATAATTGTCAAAACCAAAAAATGAATTTAATACAAACGACAAATTATTTGGAGGAAATTTACCTATCATTCTGAATCGGTATAACTAACATAAAGACATAACTTTAAAATTTCTAAATAATGAGGGCCTACAAATTTGATTTTTTAATAACTTTTTACTGATTGAAACAATTTTGACGAAATTTTGGGAAATGTAGTTTATGATTACAAATCTGTGTGCCAAATTTTAAGGAGATCTCTATCCTTCAAATGTTAAAAAGTTAATTTTTTTTGAGGGGGACACTTCTGTATTACGAATATTATTACCAATAATACAGCGGTGGCTCTCTTCAGATAGATGTGAAAAATTGTAAAAAAATGAAAATGTGACATCGTTTAGCAATTATGTTTGTTGAAATTTTTATAATATGTTATTTTCTTTAAGCTACGAATGTTTCTGATGTATGAACAAACGGTCTTACGAAATTAGATTTAAAAAAAATATTAATTAGAAATTGAGATATTTATGACTTACCAGTCACCACTGTAATTATTTTAATAGTGCAAGACGAAGGGTAAGTCATTTACAACTCTAAGAGCCTGCGTTATAGGCATTTATTTGACATTGTCTCGTTTTTATATAACAAGTGTTCATTTAAAAAAGTTGTTAAGAATGCTATCACAAAACAAAAACATTTTGAAGTATTTCTTAGTTAAATTCGGCTGGCGTACTGTCAGTGATAGTTGTTAGAAATGTCGGAATTGTCACATTATGTCGGACTAGTGACCTGAAACCTATTTCACGGAATATTTTATAAAATCAGTAATCCCTAATAAAGGTTTTTGTAAATAATTATTTATTAACTTGTATGGGAAAAATTGTGGAAAAATTTCCACTGCAATATTTGCTGATTTCAAAGTGTTAACATCCACTGACTCTTCTTCAATGATCTTGTTCTGTGTTCCATCGAGTAGATCCATCCGTCTACAACCTTTCTATCACTTCGAAAGTAACTTTTGACTAAAAACATTTTGTGCAGTAAAATGTAATAAGCCATCACAAGCCATAACAAACACTGGAACTGAAACTTAGAACGAACAAAAAGAATGAACAAAATGAAACTGGAAATGAAAATGACTCAAAATCTTGTAAACACGCACTCAAAAATAATCAAAATTATTTATTAATAATGATTTCTATAATTACAGTGCATCAAGTTTCGACATCCATTTTTCGCCACATTTTCTTTTATCAAAATCTCATAGCACTCTTGACAACTTATTTAAATGAACACTTTTTATCTAAATACTCGAAAAAAAAGGTAACTGTTTGTGGTTTACTTCAAACTTGATTTTTTTGGTAATGTAATTATTACATATTTTTTATTTGGGACTTTATAAAATATTTTCTTGGTATATAATTAATATTTAGTATTTAGGTTCAAGAGTAAATGGAAAATAAGTAAATAAATTAAAGTTTCAAAACGAAACAACTGCTTTTTTGAAATAAAAATTAATCAACACATTTAAAAAGTTATTTGCTATGCTTGTAGCGTTGTTTTCATATCTTTATCCAAAATTATAATTTTTTGAATGATGAGATTACAAAAATAAATTATTTGTATGGCTTTTACAGTGACCAAACTGTATGAATAATTACTTTGTTCGGAGCAACAATAATCTCAATCGTTTTAAAAATTTATATTTTTTTGAAAAAATAGTCTTTTTGAATAGTTAGTTTATTACTTCACGACCGTTAAGGTTTTTTTTAGACACACAAGAAGAAAAATATAAAATTTTTCAAATATAATTTATATCAACTCACCAGGTGGGTACAAGGGTGGGCCAATACTTTTTAGGTGGTCTCCTGTTTACTCTGACCTACCTGTAGTTCCGCCACTGAGTTGGGGGTAATAAACGATTCGCGTGGCTCCGCCATCTTGTTTCCATACGAAGATGGCTGCTTTTAAATTATAATTCAATTATTAATGTCAGGATAATTGATTGATATCAGCCGCTCGCTCAACCGTACCGTCACACGGCCGTATCTTTTTCCCATAGATCAAGATATAGTTTAGTACCCTTTTAACGACATAAAGCTGCTGTCTATTGAGTTAAAAAAAGGCGATGTCTTAAGCCCCCTAATTAGCCAATAGCGGAGTTTATGATGAAGGACTGACGCCTTTAGGGTTCATTGTATGAATCCCATCTTACAGAGTCTGTATTTTATAGCGGCTGTATGATAATGTGGAACATTTAGATCGGAATCTTGTCGCTGCCACTTTGTGACCGAGACTCGCACACAACTTCGTGTTCTCCTCCACCGAAATACACATTCCACGCTCGACTTAATTCCATCTTAACAAATTCAAACAATTAAAAACGTCACGACGAGACACTAATACTAATTTCTAACTTAACACTTTTGCTAAATGCGAACTTTACACCGCATAGGCTTAATACAAAAAGAAACTTACACAAAATTAAGATTAGCTTAATCTCAAGAATAGCGTCAAGTTAAATTTGTCTTTGAGTTCTCACCAGTTTGTAATAATATTATTGATAATATACTAAAGTATGTCAAAAGATTTACTGCGTTTATGACTTATGACTATTTTATCAATTTTTATTAGTCCACATAGTAAGACATAAAATGGTTCGTTTCTAGATTCTTATAAACCAACCCAGATATAACTTATAAAACTCTTGTTAACGGTTTATTGCTGTTTACTGCAGATTGTGGTTAAGTCGTCATAAACTGTTTATTAAAGAAACAAAGCAATGAATGCATTACTATAACTTTGTCTCACGATACATTAATAAAACTCTGAGTAGTTATTTCAATTATGTTTCTCAAATAATTAAACTTCACGTTTTTTCAATTTTAATTATCATTTTTTAATTTCAGAACTATTTTCTTTTATTTTACATCAATTTGTTGAGTTATAATAAGTCTCGATCTAAAACCGCCGGCAGCGTAGTGGTAGTGGCAACAAACTCTGAGCTACTAATAAACTACACCGATGAAGGTTTGAATCCCACTTAGCCACGGATGTTTTGTAAATGTCCTAGAGTGTATTTTACAATAGACCCCGAGTTTCAGTAAGCGCCTCAGGTATCAACACCCTGAGGAACGCTGTAGCGAAACTCATTTATTAGACAGAGACGCAGTGGCGATATCTATAGAGGATTCGGGTTACAACCTCCAATTAATAAAAAAATTAAAGCACTACAGAATACTCAAAATAACAAAAAACAAAAATTTAAAAAAAAGCGCTTTAATTTTAATAAAGATAAATGTGCATTTGTGTCAATATTTTGGTAGTTTTCTATTTTAAATGGTGGCGACCATAAAGCGTCCAGTAGTAGATTCACAACACAGGCTTTGTTTTTGTCGTCTTAAAAAGAAAAAAAACTGAAAGAAGACGCAATATTCATAATTTAGATATAATATAACGCAAAAAGAGATGGTAAAAAGAACGTAGTTTTATGGTATAAAGATTGATAAGGTACGATGTTTGTATTTTTTTTTTTACTAGAAAATAACTTCGAAAATAACAAACAGAAAATTTGATAAAGATTAGAGTGTTGGCTGACCTTTCTATAGGCTGCCTGATAGTCTGTATACTTTATGTACTATATACACACTCTATATAGTGTTCGACATAACATTTTTTTGACAATATATTAAATCGTATTCAACAGCATTTTTTACAAGTAAAATTGTTACTAACAATTTTGCACTCCTGATCACTATCTTAAACAAAATATAAATTTTATTATCGATGTGTAAGATCCAGCGGTAGATGCTTCCAAAGCTGGAGACAACGAAAAGAACTAATAAAGACTTTCTTAATAAGTACAACGTAATGTGCTGCTGGGAAGTCTTTCTGAAAGACTTTTGTACAAGAAACAACACAGTCTGTCGGTATGTCTTAAAAACTACATCTAATTATTATAAAATGTTCAGCCTTATGGAAGTATAGCAAATGGTTAGGGTAGGGAACGAGGATGGTGGCTATAAGCGTATGTAAACTCTACATGGACTAAAATTTTGTATTGAAATGTACATTTTGATCTTCAAGAATAAGTTCTTTGTAATGCATTTTATAGTTTTTATCAATTTATTTGACATCCGCACGATTTGTATCATTTTTAATACAATTGTTAAGTCTTATTTCTTAATAAAAGTGTTTTCATTTATTTAAAAATTGCTTCTGAGCCCTCCACTTTCTAGGGATGAGTTAGCCTCATCGAAATACATCGCTTTTACTAATTTTGCTGCCATTTTACAAAAAATTAAAGATATCAACATATTTTTTTATATTGAATGCCCGAGAAATAGACCAATTGATGGTAGACAACTCCGTCTTGTCAACAGGATCAAAAATTCTTAAATATGAATTTGCATTTAGTAGGACAAGTAGTACGAGTAATACAGGTAGCAAGATGTTGTACAATATATCGTTAAAGTCTATAAGAATTAACGTTGATCCGATTAGTAACACAACGCGACGACACATAAGAAGTTAAGACGCTAAAATATTCAGAAATGTGATCAAAATTTTTTGAGGAAAGGAACGAACAAACCTTATTTACAAGTGCGTTAAAGGTTATAGGGACGACCCATACCAAAGCGGTACGTACTTTTACCGAACACGTGTTAAGCGGTATCACCTCTTTTATGATCCTACCGGACAAAGTCAAATAAGTGACGTATATAGTAATCTTCTGTAACAGGTTAAATAACTATCCATAAAGTCGTATTGGATACTAATTTTTGTAACTTTGTTACCACAATGAAGGAAAAATATTATTTTCTCTTTTGTGAGAGAATAAAAATTGTGTTGTTGCTGTGCATTGCTTAATGTATTCATGAGTAAATAAAATAAGAGATAAAATGTATAATATATTTAGTTTGTTCTTCTGCTGTTGTTTACTTTTTGTGTTTATGAAATTTTGATAAGTTGCACCATTTTCAATAATTTAGATTAAAACAAAAACAGATAGTTTATTAACGGCTAAACTTTATTCCTAAAAGTAAAAATGCTTCTTTTTCTATTTTCTCGTAACAATTTATAGTCGTGAAAATGTTATTACATATAAGTTTGAAATTGAAAAATTTAATGTAGCTAACTGATAGTGAAGTTTAAAACTTTTCCAATTGTTAAAATGGGGTAAATAAAATATGAACGAGTATTGCACACGTCATCATTTCATGTCTCTTTGCCTGGATTTAAAAACTTAACACATTCGGTCTAGATTTTCAACATTGTGCTGAAAATTAACCAAAATTAACCTCATCAAATTAGTCACAATGGATTAACATCTTTATGTTCTTAACATTTAACTTCCATAACCGGTTAATTTTTTAAATTGTGGTGTAGTACACTCAAAGCACTTATCAAGATGTTCATACGAAGGATAATAATATTTTGTGTCAGGGAATTCCAATGTGTCTGTTTTCTCTAGGAATAGAATTACGTTCAATCATAATTTTAATTCAGCAAATCCTTAAAGTAAATAAACCTACTAATTTATATCTGAGGTCAACAAAGTTATGTTGTTTCAGTCGAACGTGCAGAGAATTACACCTCGTCTATGTCAAGCGAGAAAATCCCTTTTTAATGAGCACCCAGATTCGACTCATTATAATGCGCAGACTCTAAAACAAGACCTTAATCTACCTGACTTTCAGATTTATTTAAATTTATCACATTTATTACGTATTTTAATTATGTTGGGACGATTTTTTATAATTTTACGACGCTATTACTTAGGGATGGTTTTATGTAATTAGTAAATTTAAAAAAAAACCTAATCTTTACTAAAAGAATTTTACAGGTTTAACTTAATCCCATGCATTATACCCTCAAAATCCACTTATTTATATGCTAAAGCATTAAATATGCACAAAGATACGAGATTGTGATCACTCAGGAAGTTTTTGCATTCTAGTCAAAGGCGTGTATTTCCTTGATTAACTTTGATATGAGCAATCTAATATTTGAGTAATGGCAGGCAAACTAATATTTACTGTCGCTTGCATATTTTACACGTTTTTATGGTCCGATTTTTAGCTTTCACAGCTTTGGATTTATTTATTAAAGACTCATCCTGTAGCAATTAAAACTGTCTAAATTTATAACCACTTTGATAACTCTAAATAATGAAGCTAATTGCTGATGTAACAACAAAAACTGTTTTATTTCTTGTTTAAATAACCCTTTATTTATGTTTGTATTGTTTAATATAATAACAACATGGGTAGTAGTAAACAGATCATGTTCGACGTCTACTCTTTTAGTACAAAGCCATTAGTGATACGTTTTAAAAATTGATCTTGGAATAATGTCCGTATGAATAATTCAAACCCACTACTAGTTTCTCTTATAAGGAATATTATCTTGAATTAACTATACCAGTTTGTTTTATTTCTATAATCCACTTGTTTGACGGTTTTAAATTGAAAAATTTCACATTTGCTCATTAATTATGACATTAATCCTTATAAATTTAGGGAAACAGATTTTTGACTTGATTTTATTGGGTGTGTCTGATTGGAAAAAAAACATGAGGAACAAAGATTTATGACAAATGAAAAAGTAATTAGAAGATTAAAAAATAATGCGTGTTTCTGAAAAAATCAGTTCGAATAGACAGTTTTGATGTATTGGTGCAATTCTGTAACATCTGTAATTATGTTACTCTGCTAATAATCACAAAGCCATTATGTTGGATCTTTGTAAGCACAGAAAATCAATATAGCTCGACTTGTACAACTTATTGTTAGTTAGCCGTGACAAAGGCATACAGAAAAATGTATAAAGCTGAAAATATGGGAATATGGGACCAATTTTTTTATAATTTGCGTCGTTAAAAGACCTCTTATAACACTCATTTTGGTGTTTTAATAGCTATTATAGCACTAGCGTATTATAAGAGGCCTAGTATCACACACCAACATTTACTTTTGTTACATTAAAATTTATCAACTCATCTATGAGGCAAAGAATTGTTTGTGTAAAAAAAATACACTGAGATACAAAACAATAAATTTAACTTTATTAGAATAATTAATTGACGCAACAACTTTTCTCTCATAATACCTGTTCCTCTCTTCGTGTTTCACATTTCCTCCGCCAGAGACGTCGTTGTTTCGCGAGTTGTTCAATTAATTGTGACATGGACGTCTTGACAATTTTTCACTGTAAGCGAAAATTGGCATAGCTGACTTTAAAGGCAAGTCATCTCTTTATTACTAGAGCAATAAATATTGTATTGTTACCAAATGCAAGTAATTTATGGTCGTTCTCTTTAATGCCATCTGAGAAAACTGCCCGGGGCATGCAGATTTGTCACCACTTTTATCTGGACTTGATCTGCTTCGGTAAGAAAAGGTGCAAGTATTTACTCATTACTGTTGTATTTGGTTTTCTATCATCAAAAATGTGGCTCATAGTCTTTAGTATTCAGCCTGTCTCCAAGTGATTTGCCGTTTATTATCAGCAAAGTTGCTTAAAAAATTGTGTTAAAATTTTTTATTTATAACATTTTTGAAAAGCAAATAACACTTTTTAACAAGATTTTCTTTTTCCTTTCTATCTGGGGTCTAAATGTTTTTTCACCAATCTCTCGGTTTCTCCCAGATTTTATTTATTTTATAATTATTTTGGACTACTAGTTTCGGGTTGAATTCACCCTTTCTCAATTCCACGTCAAATTCCTCAACACGTTTTATCAAAATGATAAAAAAAGGATAAAATGTGCGTATTAATAATAATTTTAACAAGTTTGTAATAAAGTAATATTTTATGTACAAATTAATAATTTTATGTATTTAGGGAATTTAACGTGGAACTGAGGAAGGGTGAGTGCAACTCAAAACTAGTAGTCCAAAATATAAAAATATATAAAATTTGGGAGAAATCGTGTGTTTGATTGGTGAAAAACTTTTTAACAAGTGTTTTCACGTCAGTGGAAATTCTAAATAGCTAATAACGCCTGAAGGGCTTTACTAGGAAATTAACAACAAAATTTTACAAAATATTATGTCTTGAAATAATACAATTCACTATTTAAAAAGCGCTGAATAAAAACCTGTGTGAAAACTTATTAAAACAAGAAACAACTTAACTTTAACATTACTAAGACAAAATCTGCCTAAAGGGCCAAAACAATAATATGTTGTTGTGATACAACGACGGATAAAGATTTAATAAATAGGGTATTTATTTTTGTCGAATTTTTGAGAATGAATGAACGCTATACAGCCTTAATGAGCCTCTTTCAACTTTTTATTAGTTATTTCACTACCAATTCTGTAATTTCGCTCTGAGTCCAACGGGAAGAATCAGTTTGCCGCCAACAATTTCTCATCAAAACGGAGATGGGGACAAAATAAGCGTACAAAAGAAGAAAAAGGCCAGTTAAAATAAAGGCTTTGATCTAAAATGGCGGCGCTACGTGGCGTCGCTTGGTAAACGCGATAAAAATGTATGTACATGCACTATAGAAATTTAAAATTTTGTCAGCGATGAATTTAAATGCACCATTTAAATATATATTAATTAATAATATATATATTATTATATATATAATATATATAATAATTAATAATTGAGTAATTTTGCTATAAAATTACATTTTATTGGAATAGTTCATGAATGAATTACATCTGGTATTAAAATGTGTGATTGTGGTTGCATTTAGTTTATAATTTAGGAGCTTTGATGAAGCATTTTAAGAGCTTATCTCAACCATTGTAAAACCGTGTAGGTGAAATACTGTAGCCACAAATATTGGGACAGAAGGCTGATTACCGGATTTTTGCTTTTCATTACCATTAATATGGTGTACTGTGCTTGCTTTATAACCAAATGCTTTGTGTTTTTTTTTAGAATCACTAGATACAGTTTCAATTTTTTTAAGAATTTTTTTTTTGTTACTGGTTACCAAAATTGTATATAGGGGCACATCAACTCCGAATTCTTGTATATGATTTTTTCAATCTAACCCATCATCCGCTTAGTTATATGAAGCAAGCGCAGTCATTTGTAGTTTAATACGAGAAATTTCTACACTAGTTTGCTGACAAAAACACTACTTTATCCCGAACAGTTTAACGACGCTGAAAGTTGGAACTCCAACTCCGTTGTGCTGAGCATCGACTTGTGCCTAACGAGTGATTCATCACGGCGCGTATGGAGTTTATCTCTTGGGGTTGCCGATGACTTCCTTCGACGCACCACCACCAACTGCGACGCTATTATCCCTCCACAAAAATGATTTTTTCAGATTGCGGTTTCTTTTAATTTACGAGTATTTGTTCGTTAATTTTTTTCGATTTATCGCTCTTGTTGTTTGCTTTGATAGATATCAAATACGGCGCACGATACCAAGGAAATGGGAACTGGAGCGCAGGACGATCGATAATTTATAAGGATCTTCTCGGAATGAATGATTCTAGTTAACGCCTCCTTTCCAGGACTATATCGGCGATGAAAAATTGAAATAAATTTTCATTTTCCAGCTTAAATTTAGAAATAAGCTGAGATAATCATCGGAGATACTGATAACATTTATAACATTTTTCGAATAGCGCTCTCTAATAATCAAGAATGTTAACATAAAGATTAATGTTAAGTGTCCTATTACACAACATTTTTAACCATTGCCCTTTCCTTAATTAGACAATAAAATAATAAACATAATTAAGGCAGCTGCTTTCATCCGGAAGTGCTTGGCTTTTTTTACTACAATTCTAGGAATTTCACTGATTATGTTGTTTTTCTGATAGAACAAAATTTTTAGATAATTGCTATTCAATCTCATTAAATATTTACAAAACTAAATGTATTCAAATCCTAGTCAATATCAATGAACGCTGGTGTTTGAATTATTTATGACAACCGTGAAATAGATTTTTAGTTTCTTTGATAAACGTCGCGTTTTAAATTTGGATGCATTATTTATTACAATAAGAGCTTTTTTAAAATTACGTGGACAAATAGTTATTACAAGTTCAGATAATGTCATAGTGCGAGTACGAATGCAGTGTGTCGAGCGCAAGCCATACGTATGCGCCACGGTGCAATCAGTACACATTTTTTTGTTCTACAGTGTAACTGATGAGGTATAGCTTATTTAAATTATAAGCTATCTATAAAGCCCTATTTACAATTACTTAAATTAACTTAATTCAAAAACTAACTTAACGTATTATTTGGATACTTAAGAGATTAAGTGCAACCTGAATAAAGTAATACGTTTCTGATGTGGTTTTTATGGAACTGTAGGTAGGTTCAAAGTTTTTGATACCTATTATAAATCAAATTTGAGTGGCTGAGTTCCAGCTCGGTTTCGGTTCAGACTTCAGCAAGGAACTGATAACAAGTTAATTTGATAATGTCCGGTGGTTCCTAAACTTATTTGGCCATCGCCTCCTTTTCAAAATGAAAATTAATTACCGCTTTTTCTATCAAAATTTTAACATCTACCTAGAAAAATCTCATGGACTAATTTCAAGTTGAGATATTACCAGTAGTATGGCAAATTTTAATAGGTTTTCGTAGCAACAATTAATCACAACAGCATATTTTATTAATTTTTTATGGAAACGAATTACATCAACTAGAACTAAGAGACCGTAACAGAAAAGTAATTTTAACTATAATTTTTAGCCTGGGATGGTATTCAGTCTTCTCTACCTGGAATAGCATCAAAACAAAGAAATAACTATTTACTTAATTTATTTCATAAAAACTATTTGGTAGAACAGGTGAGGTCCACGAAATTCATTAACTTGAGGGAGACTTGGTATTTGTTTCTATAAAACGAAGAATTTAAGACACTTGCATAAATTTTGTTGGAAATATTTTTAATATGCGGTCGGTTGGGTTTTTTGTGTGTTCTGTCCGAACAGTAGCAATGTCGGTAACATGTGGATCCTGGTTGGGCTCATATATTAGATCCTTTTTTTAATTTTCTGTTGATAATAAAATGTATCAGAGTGATGAAACATTTTTGACGAATGGAGGTATTTTAGATCGCAATCGTGAAAACAGTTTTTTCGTACTAATTAATAAGAAAACTAATTAGTATGCAAAAAAGTCATTTAGAATTTTAAATGAACAGTTTTGGAGTTTCTCTTACTAGAGCGAGAATTTACAAAGTTTAATTTTCGATAATGGGCCAGAATCGCCGGAGGTTCTTCGTTTTCTTAACCAAGCTCGGTGTACAAGTCATGAAATTGGCGGTTTGGCCAACACATTGCAACTCCTGTGGGAAATGTCCAAACCAAAGTAGTTTACAAAGTCGTGCATAGCGAACCAGATCTGAAAAAAAAACAGGAAGACATTTGTAATGAAGGTTTATTGCTGGTTATTCTTTTGATTATAGAAGTGTGGTTTGTGATGATATAAACGTCTGGTTACCAATAGAATGTAACAGCTTGATTAGAATTTATTAAGTTGGGCGCACTTATTTAAATGAAATTTCAACACCGAATTCGTTTTGTCACTTCGTTAAATTATAACAATTTATCGGTGGTTATAATTTAAATAATTACATTGCCTTTGGAGTCAAATGATAATAATTTACACGTTATCTGACGATGGGAATCTTTGCCACCGACCACAATTTTTAACAAAACTCGACGTGTAGTTAAGGCAGGTTGCAACCAAACAGGTTTATCTAATTGATTATTTTTTCCAGTGAAAAAACCTTAATTAAATTCCGTATAAATGCCTATTAGATGTTTACCAGTCGCAGAATAACAGGTAGCTTAGGAAATGATATAAATTATACCGTTATCGACGCCTCATATCTTTCCACTTACAGTTTCACTTGTTTTAGCTGCACGAGGTGCCAATGGCTTCTTTATTTAAATTTTGGGTCTTGAGCATGCTTTAAACCAACTCATTAACGGCCACTAATGATTATTCTCGGACCGACTTAACAAATATCTTGCGCTACCACTTTTAATTGAGCGTTTTGTATTTCGGCAACAGAACCGGCTTTAGCAAATTTGCCGCCCTGGAGAAAAATACAAAATGAATAAAATTTTTTGCTCATACAAGGCGTTCCCTGAAAGTAACTTCTATCTCAAAATGATCTTAGAAGCTAGAGGGCGCCAAAGTTAAAAATTATAATTCGTTTTTTATTAATAACTTTTTAACCACTTTATCAAATTTAATTAGATTTTTAGTACATATGTAAGACATAGTAAGACTGCATATTTTTTTCTTTTGATTTCTATTCAAAGTAATAAAGTAGTATTTAACTTTTATACTTATCATCGGATTGCTTTAATTTTTTTTTAATTGTAAAGTCACAATAATGCTTAATAATTTTTGTATTTTGTAAAATTTTTGTATTTTTTACAGTTTTTGAACAAAAAATTAATTTAGATTATTATGGGAATATTAAAACTATCAATTTTAATCTGCTACTTTGAAAATTCAATTATATTAGGTAAATTAATTTGTTAAATGAAATATTGACTTATTAAACAAAAAGTTAAACTGCAGGTTTGCCACTCGTAATAATATCATAAATAAAATTTGAATAACTTTTAAAAAATTTGAAAAAAACTACAATTTTTTATAGTTAAAATCTATCAAAAACTAACCGTTTAAGAATGAATCATTTTAGAGTATAGTAGCGGAGTAATTGGTAGAGCTAAGATGTGATGATATGGCCATCTATCACAGGTTTCTCTAAAGACTAAACTGAACAAACTTATATACGTAATATTAGTTCTGCTTCTATTTTAGCGAAAGACATTATATTATTATTTGTCTTAATTACTAGACAAACAATTTTTATCGTCAGATACAGAATCATGCAAATATAGACCTCACCAGCAAAGATTTTTCTGAAATCACTAACGATAAAAAAAAATTTATCTAAGATTAAGGAAACCTGTTTGCCGCGTTAGCCTATTTCAGTGACCAGTTGCAGTCAAATGTAGTAAAAAAAAATTTACCACTGGTTCTTTGAAAATTTATAAGAAGAATTTTAACTTATTTTTGACTTATTATCCCTTACATTTAAAATACTTTTGCTTAGCACGGAAAAATAGGACAGGGGGTTGGTTGAAGGCTGTCCCAGCTCTAATAGTTTTACGAGTTAGGGGAATCCTAATTTGGCGAGGTCTATATTTGTAGATGAAGGTGCATTAAAGCATTATTTAGACACTTTAATTGAAATATTACGTAAAAATCAATTTTTAAAGAAAAAATGTTTGTAATTTGTTCAACTGTACTAAAATGTATTGCAAAAAATATTTAAAAATACACTAGAATATTTAATACTGTTTATTTGTTAAAAACAACTTTATCTTTTCTATGTACAACCGAATAACTTATAGAAATAAAAGATAGTAGCATTTTGTAAATGTAAACCGTGTTATTATTTGTGGTGCTTTACCATTTAATTTTTGCTTTGAACTCAATATTTTGTTGTAAAATTATTATAAAAAATCTACTCAGGCCTTCTAGCCTCATGCCTTGATTGACGATCTGTCTCTCCTCTTTGTTTTTTTTTCGTATTTTTCTTTTTCAATGATTTATTTTTAGTTGTTGAAGATTGTTTTTTACCTCTTATTCTGTCTTCGGTCTACCTCTTTGTTTAGAGGGTTCTAGTTCAGTTTCTAATATCGTTCTTTTCTGAGTAGTGTTTTTTTTTTTTCATTCTTATTATGTGGTCTATCTATTTGATTCTTTGTGCTTTAATTACTCCTATAATATTCGTGTTATTTACACATTTTTTTGAATTTTTTATTTGTTTTTTAATCCAAATTTTTTGGATTTTGTTCTCTATAAACTCTTTTTAGAACAATTGTCTTCAAAAAATCTGTAGAATGGACTGTTCTTGTTTTTTTAGTAGCTGCCACTGGTTGGATTATTTTTGTATATTATGCTCGAAATTTAGTTGTTCCTGAAACAGTTTTCAATCTTATTATAGATTTTAGTGTTCAGACACTTCTGTTTCCAGCCGCTATTTTTGCTCTTATATTCTCTTTAATTAAATTTAATAAATTAATTATTATCACTTACAAAACTTAATATATAAAAACCTAATAGATAATGTCAATTATACCATGGTAGAGTATGTTGCAAGATTTATAAACATTATAAAAACATTTATTGTAAAATAGTACGAATTAATTTATTTATATATTGGTCTGTTTTTTATTTATAGCCAATAAATAGATGTTTGCTTCAACTGGGCTGTCATAAATTAGTTCGGATTATTTTACAATAGGCGTGATTAGGAGTTAGAGGTAGGGGGGGTTGTTCTCGACGATTTTATGATTTTTACAGATCTTGGAAGGAGTTTGAGTTATCGAGAAGTTGAGAAATCGGAAAATGTTTATTAAACTGTTCATGTGCTTGGGACGAACATTTGATTCGAGTTATCAAAAAGTATTTTTTTGAAGTTGGAGTTACCGAAGTTCCACTGTGTAAAGAGACTCAGTTTCTAGTACTTAATTTCAATAGTCACTCTTTTCTTTTAGAAGTATTTAAAAAAAAAAAACAAATGCCCACTTCTAGAGCCGGTCCTGCCGCAACATTACAGTTATTACATCCGTAAAGACGTGCAATGTGGCCTTGTTTATTGTCGAATAAGCTGAAAATGAGAATGCACCAAACCATTGCACGCTCACCTACATAACTCCGTAATAATAACCTTGTGGCATTGGCCTCAAGCAGCAATTAATCAAGCAGAGGACTACGACTCATATACATCATTAATTATAAATTCTTCTACGATTTACTGTTAATTCACACACCAAATCAAAAGTTCCTACTTGTATTACCGTTTTATGTAGAAATTTACAAGTGCACACCTTGTTTACCTTAACATGTTATTCAATCTATTTATGCACCTGTAGCTATTATTTGAGCTTGTACATTCATACCTTGACGTCTGGGTATGCATAAAATGTGTAAATTTATTCCTGGTAATGAACCTTGCATGAAATCACTTTAACAATTATTTTGTCACTAAATCCACTTCATCACACTCACAAGTGTTAACGGAAGAAGTAACACTTGTTTAATGAGGTGTGGATTAAAAGTTTTGGCAGTCTACAAAAATGACGTTTATGCAGAAAATTTAAAGGGTGTGCCATCAACCGCTAACAACTCTTGCAGTTTTATTGAGTATAAATTAGAATTTTTTAATGACAACTAATTAAAAAAAATAATTAAGAAACCGAGAAGATGAATCTCTCTAATACCTGTAGTCTTTTTGCAGGAACATAATTAGTTAGAAGTGTTAGACCAAAAATAAATCATTTACCAAGAGCAGCTAATGTTTTTTTCTTGGAAATATTTGTAATTAAGGAAAAATATTTTAAAGAAAAATGATTAATGCCCAATTATATTTCAGTGTTCTTTTAAAATTGTGACTATTACACATTCGTATGATTATGGTGAATAACGTCATTCTAACCACTCACACTGTCATGTTGAATAATTTAAAGTATAATTATAATAATTAATAGTAAATATAATAATTGGTTCAGTAAGATGTCATATCATAAAATGGTTCGCTATTCTTTTTTTAAAGATCAAAGAAGATGTAGTGCGTGTTTTGCTTGACATAATGGTCACTCTGTGTTTTGCTCTAGTATGAACCGTTTTTATCACGTGGTACAAAATGCACCAATGGGATTCGCTTATTTTTGGTTCAATCTTCAGCATCACTTCTTAAAAAAAATAAACTATAGACCTATTAACTGTCCTAAATATGACGGTTAAAACTTACGTTAGTGGTTTATTGCCTTTTGTGGTTAAGTCATCATAAACTGTTTAAACAAGCAGAGCAATAAACACTTTATTGTAAATCAAAACTAGAGTTTCAGGGGCAAGATTTATTGAGTGGAATAAAATTCTTCATTATTATTAACGACTTTAATTTATATACAAATCAGCAATAATGCATCATAATACACAAAAAATTTGAAATTTGTTTCTGCAAGTTGTAGTCCTATCGTACCAATTAGAAGTAATTTTATAAGTTATTTTTTAGTGAAATAGTAAAAACCATAATATAATGGTGTATGTAAAGAGATATAGTAATAAAACTTGATTAACAGTCATGATAAATGTCTGAAATTTAACCAGAAAAAATGATGAGTGGACATAAAAGACAGTTGTGGCAGTGGTTTCTTAGACCTTTTTATTGCCTGCAATCCAGAAAATGACCTGCATTATACCGGGCTGTTTTTATTATAAGCAAATTTATTGCTCTATTACAAATGTTTATGTGCGCGTGTTGTTCGATAATCACGTGTCGTAAAGCAACCAATTAAAGTAAAGGCACTAGAAGATGTCAAGATAGCAACCACCGTTCAATTTTCTTTGAAATTATTCCCTCATTATATCGATGTTTTCTTGTAATTTTTTGCTAGTGAACATCAGGGATGTTGTTTCGAGTGTGATAACTTCTTATATAATCGAACACGCAAGTATTAGACCTCCCACAAGAGGCTCCTTTGAAACAATGCTTTCAAGCGTACGATGATTTCACAGAAATTGCTTTTGTACCTGTTTTTAACAAATCTATTTCCTCCTGACTACACATGAGTTAACTATTTAAACACTTAATGATTCGACATTTTCGCTCCGAATAAGACTTCTTAAATCAATTGATACTTCAAGAATATGGGACAGGTCCGTATCAGCGTAACTTCGTTACGAATTATACTGATTTAATCCAACACTGAGGAATGGCCTGAAACCACGTTACATCAGTCTCGATTCTGGATCTCGTCGATAAAAGGGCCGTGAGAAGGAACAAGAGCAGAGAACAATCATCTCACTTCCTCTCACGGCTCTGTACAAGAACCGTTTAATTACTACATCAAAAACTCGCGCAATCAGGTCAGATCTGTAAAAACTTAGAGACACAACAAATTAGATGGACATGGAAGGATTTCCGCAGTTGTATTGTTTAGACTTGAAATATATTAATTACTTCTTTTTTCTTGCAAAAAATTAAAATATCAAAGGCACTAAAAGACTGAAACTAACATCTGTGCAAGGCATTACTGTTGATTTTGTTATGATGTAAGTCCTAAGTAGACAAGCGCGATAAATCACCTGGGACCTGAACGACGATAACTTTAGAAGATTGCTTTTAAATAGCAAACTCGTTATTTGCGCATTTAGCAATTAGTGCCTTTTATGTGGTAACCAAATGCGCAATAAAACTTGTTCTAAATAAAAGGTTTTTACGGTTTTTGCAAGTGGATTTATGGTTTGTTTTTTCCCGATGGTATCTATAAGCAATCCCGCTGCAATAAACCGTTAAGATTCAAATTATTGCCAGTAAAGTCGAATTATTTTTAACACGCATGCGTATCTATGCAAGATCACTTAGTGTGTGCGGTCCGTGGCCATCCCGCCACTCCTTAATTTACTGCCTCTCTGGCACCGGCTTTTGTCCACAGAAAGTTGCAGAGAAATAATTGACACTGGAGTTTACGGCCACCTAGTCTGTTCGACTCAAATGAGTTGATTAGGACGACTTGTCTCGATTACCACCGGGCTAGAAAACTTGTGTCAGAATTTTAGAACTCTTATCGAAGTCGGAATATCTCTCTGTGGGAAAGAAGGCACCCAACTTTTTTCGGAGGATGAAATTACAGACATTTCAATAATTAACACTTCAACAACGATGACGACAGTTCGTTCGTAAAATTATATTCTTTAGATTCGTATACCAAACAAGTCCTTAATCTTTCAAGGAGTAATTACACAAAGGATGATTTTAGAGCAATTTGGGTCGATTAAAATGTACTGAATATTTATTGTGATTGTTACATTTGCTATTATCTAGGAATGCATAATAAGCTCTCTAAGCCGAGGGTGTATTATCGGTACCTTCACGGCTTTTGTCTTATCTCGTGGATAACCCACTCCCTAAATCGCTTAATTACAGCTTTTGAATGGGTAATATATTCCTCACTAATGACAACTTATTTATCACGCCTAACTCGCTTTTGTAAATAAACAGGCGATGTGTGAACTGTTCCTAATTGGATTTTTTTTCTTCGGGATTAAACTAGGAGTTAGAATAGTTGTAACTTATATTCTAAGATTATATGGCTGTCATAAAATTAGTTCATTGTGCAGGAGGTAACTGGTATCAGTTTAGAAAGGAGCCGCAGCCATAAATGAACAGATTTTTAGTACTACCCTTCTCATAAGTTTCCGGAACGAACTCAAAACAGTTTGAGCTCGTTGGAAGAGCCAGTTAACTAATAATAGCCGAATTGGTTCCCGCGTTCCCGGTCATGGTCGAGTTGGTTACCTTTGACCAGACAAGACATTTAAGGGGATTAAAATATTAAGATAATAGGAGTGGATCATTTACCAGACTTTTACCTTGAAAGTATAAAAAATAAAAAAAATGGCTTCATTCAATTGAATGAATACACGAAAAAAATTATTTCCTATGTTATAACCAAGGACTGCGAGCAAGGAGATGTAATCTTTTAATCTTTCAATAAAACAAGAGCCAAATTTAATTGAATAAGGCAAAATTTGGGCATCGAAATAAGAATAATGTCATTTACGATTTTTGTGAAAACGACGTTGTTTCTATTAGTTCCCGTTCTACAGTCGAGAAGCAAAAATTAAATTTTTGTTTTTACGGTATATTCTGTAATATTTTATTAGTTTGTTTAATATTATAATAATGCGTATTGTTTTGTGGTTTTTTTGACTACAGAACTTACTATCTACAAATTATGTCAAGTATTTATTAATTATTTTTTATTTTATAACTATAAATGTCTTTGTAAATATGTATGGAAAAGCCAAGTACAAAGCTGTCATAATCTTTATTTTTGAGTGCGTATTTAGGAAATTTCGAGTCACTTTTATTTTTATTATTGGCAAGAAATTCTGATAAAATAGGTTTGTTGTCATTGACTTCCTACCAAAGGCATGAACGGCAGAAGAATTTAAAGAATTTAAGTTTTGTCATGATACTCTTAACGTTTTGGAGTGAACACTGTATATAATAAATTTATTGTAGAACTAAATGTTGACAATTAACAAGGAGCAATTCGTTCTTTGATGGTGGAATTTGGAACAGTTTTGTGCGTTGCTGGGGAAGAAAACTCAAATTTTTGATAAAAACGCTGTCAACTTAAATTAGACTTTATTGTTTCTTGCTTAAAAATACAGGTGTCTGCTAGTTACAAATTTTATCGACGGAGGACGTATCTCATTAATTAAATCTCAATTGTGGTTGGACAAACCATGTTGTTCTCAAAGACATGCAGAATTATTATTTGTGGTTTTGAAGCAATTTATAGGACAATTAGAGTACAGTTAGCGTTCTTGTAACCCGTTTTAATGAAGAGATTAAAAATCGTTTTCCCATTTTGTATCAGTAGGTTAAACTAGGCATGAGAATGAGGATTATGAAGATGTCAGAGGTCGAGAGGAAGCATTTTATTCGTTCGACATTCTGTCAGAGCATAATGCGTTTTTAATCTTAGTGTTCGAACATGGGTAGTGTCTGAGAAGTTCATCTTTGCTTGTGAGAATTAATTAGCACTTTGTAGCGTTCTCCATATGGTGCAGAATGATTAGGGTTTTTTGCTAGCCGCAGTTGGCACACTTCACAGTAACACGTATTTAAGCTGTCGGCCTTTATTACCCTCGACTCTCATAAACAACGCCCTTTCCTCATCTGAAATGAAATCAACCAACTTGGTGAAAACGTAATTAGGAAGTCCTTAACTATTTCATAGAGAAACCTCTCGTGAAAAATAGCAAAATTTTAAGATGGCTCGAAAGTCATTTGAAATAACAGGAACTTGATTTTATTGACAATAAGTTGAAGAGTAGAATGTTAAACATCCCTTGTCGGATTGTACAACGCGTCATAAAATAGGTTGTGGTAGCCAATTTGCAGTTTTAGTCGTTGAACACTAAAATAAAAAAAAGCGAAACAGGGATAGCGAGGGTAATGAAAGGAAGGCTTTATTGCTTTCGTCGATTTGTTTCAAACTTCCAACAGCAGGGATTTTTCTAGATTCCGGTTATCAATTTTGTTATTGTTACAGGACCGCCATGTTAAGGATTCGCCCGGAAGTGCACTGGATAGAGAACCGGAAGTGGATCCAAGCCAGGATTACCAACTTCTTCTGGGTTATGAAAATCACACACATACTGTCTTGCGATTTCGAAGGAAACTCGATACTTGTGACCATCACGACATCCCCATCACGGTAAGTCTGACTTAATCCCGGGGAAATTTATTCCCTATATGGCTGTTTGAGTTATTTTTACTGCATTTCCGGTTTTTTATCGCTTGCGAGAATTGAGTTAAAGTTCTCTCCGGGTTCAAGTACAGCACGTACTTAACACCTCTAGCAAAATATGAACAAAATGAAACCAGAAAACGTCTATGAGTTGAGCTTGCCTTAGCCAGCTAACGAGTTTTATTGAACGAACACGCGAGTTGCTCAACTACGAGTTTTCTTAAAAAAGAAAAACTGCTGAAAGAGTGGAAGAGTAAATATGAGGTATATGATCATCAGTTTGCATCCAGAATAATAGCTAGAAGTTAGGATCATTTAAGCGTTGAACAACCTATTTTTGTATTCTGATGTAGTGTATCATTGCATTAGCTATGGAGACACCTCTCAAGATAAAACTTCAACAATGACTTGAACCTTTTAATGACAACGTGACGTATTGCTTGAATGGTTCTAACATTGTTTTGTCTAGCTATTAACATAGACGTAAATAGGGATATCACGAAACGAGATACTTTGGAACAATTGTGTTTTCCAAAGCGTTTTAATTCTAGATGCGGAAAGCTTGTAACCGGAAGTTTAACTCAAAAAATGACAAATGCTACACAGTAAAAACGATTTTGTTTATTTGACAACAAATCGGAGTCCTCATAGGTCCACGCTAATTTATTATTAGTGAAATTTAAAAATATTTTTTTTATTAAATATTTGTTAAATTAAAAAGTGATTTTCTAAATAATAAAAACAGTTAAAAATAACAAATTAATACGTAGAAATTTGGTGTACATTTGTGCTAGTTTAACGAATACTTATCGGAGTTGTAACAATTCCAATAGCTAATTTAACAATTTTGTGCCAGTAATTTAACTGTAAATAGTTGTAAAATCTACATAAAACTTATATGATTTTAGCAAAATATTTTAACACTTATTTATTTAAAAACAGTTAAAAGTAACAAATAAATAATGAGAAATTTGGTGTACTTTTTTGTAAAATTATCGTCTTTTTACTGTTAATACAGTTCGCGACAACATAAATTTGAGATATCAGTGAAATAGATAGATCATTTTACTATTGTTTAACCGCATTTAAGTATTTTATTTGGAAAATTAACAACATGATATTACTAATTTGACAAACGATTGATGATTAATACAAAATTTTGTTAATTCTACAACAATCTTGTGATTGTCATTAAATATTGTTAACGATAAATTACAGAGATTTAATTATAAAATATTGTTTTTTAAAAAAGAGTGTAATTAAACTGTGTAGAAACCTGCTTAATTAACTTTAAAATAATAACAATTTGGAATAGTTGGCAAATATAAGTTTAACGTTATTAAATCAATTTAAACAAACCCTTTTATTCATTTATTTGAATTAAACATGTAATTAATTGTATTAAGTAAAGCAATGGTCATATTTGTTTGAGTTTGGTAAATATACGTTTATTTCAATGGTAGTTTGGCTATTTATTTGTGTATTTAAATTCTGGTTAAATTGTTGTTTTAGTGAATCAAAAATTATTAACGGTCGTAAATAAAACTTTATTGGAATAGTTTGGCGATATTAGCAATACTAACTGTCAAGCAGCTCTCGAGATTTAGAATTTACTAAGGACGATTTAATTAATTAAAGGTTTCTGTGAAGTTTACTAGAAACCTTCATTGAAAACGGAAACGCTAATCGCCTCCTATGTCCGTAAGAAATTCCTTAAATATTTACACAGCATTCAAACCTACCGAAGGCATAATTCTCGCCTGAAACCGATCGTTGTGAACTGGGCAAACAAAGTAATTGGGTAAACCCAAGGGTTGATCTTTCGATTGGGGAGGATTTAACTTTGAAGCGTATGTTTTAGTTCAAGCTCCAATTAAAGTGAAATTTTTCTTTGAATAATAAATTTTTATTTTTTTTAATTGCGAGTGTGTGAAAGTTTTATTTCTGATTACTCTTTTTGTTTCAGAATGACACGATGAGGGTGGTGTGGGCTTTCCACTCTGATGAACCCGTTGGAGGGTCAGTGGGTCCGAATTCTTTACCACAACATGATGTGGAATTTAGGGGAACGCAATCTCTATATTTGGTTCAAAGGGCCGATCAAGAGGCTCCTGGACCTGAAGAAACAGCAAGAATATGGGAATTGCGAAACCCAGCTATCGAACCGCCAGCACCAGCTGAAAACTTGTATTGGTGCCGGATTTTCAGGATTCCTGTCATTACCAAGAAGCATCATTTAATTCGGGTGAGTTGTCACTTGTTGTGAATATGACAATATACTATAGCAACAGTTCGAGAGTTAATGGCGATAATTTTTAAATGATTTTATTGTTTAATAATTAAATAAATTTATTGCTGAGATATCAAATGAAAACTTGTGATAGATGTTAAAATTTATAACAAAAGTGTTCTTGTGTGAGAGCAAACAGGGATGAAGACCGAAAAACAACACGTAATGTAATGTCAATTTATACATACCTTTACTTAGTAATGATATTGTATGCTTTTATTATTTTAATTTTAGATGCTACTAAAGATAAAAACATTAACAAAATATAGATAAAACAAGTTAATAAGTTTTTTATGTTTACATAATTGAAATTATTATGTAGCACAATTCTTCTAATATAATATATCACTGGCAGACAATGTAAAAGAATTTAGGATAGCTTTTTTTCCAAAATGAATTTTATTTTTTTTTTAACTCATTTAGATATACATTGCTTGGCTACGGAAAATTGGCCACTATGACAAAAATCATAAATCTATGAGCAATCGATTTCCCCCTTTATAAAATTTAAGAAGGAACAAATTTCTATCTGCTTAAAAACATTTGAAAAGCATTTTAGAGCCATTTGTAATAATAATAACTCCAGTAATAAACATAACTATGATAATAATTACATCTCTTGCCCGGAAATCTATTGTTTGAAAAATTATAATTTTAGTCAAAGTGCCTACATTTCCTAAAATTTAATACTCATAATTATTAATTTCAACGATGATGCACTCGTATAACAAAATTGCTATAAAGCTAAGGAGCTGTGTAGTTAAAAATCTATAAAGAGACCATTTACAATATGAGCAAAATTTAAAGTATTTAGGTAAATCAATTTTTTGAAATAAAACAGGACTCTCTATTTTATCAATATCTACACCTACATATTTCCAAATTTAAAATTAAAATAATTTTAATATATTTTATTTTTAATTTCATTTATATTTGCATTTGGTCTTTTGTTTTACTAATGATAAATTGATACGTAACATGTATATTTTGCTTTTGAAATTAATACATTAATTTATTTAAAATAATTTTTATTTAAATTTACTTTCAAAAGAATTTAATTAAAACATATTTTCAATTTTTAATTATGTTTTTATATTACTAGAATAGGTATATTTGTATTTCTGTTCAAAAACGACACTACAATTTTTATCAAAAATTAAAAACTTGGATTTTATTTTATTATATTTATTTCAAATTTAATTGGTTTACTTGATGTAGGAAACAGTAATTATTGAGACCCGATAAAAGAATAACAAATCCGAAACGTCGCTGTTAATTAAAAATGAAGCCCTTATTTTTTCAGGGTTTATTTTGTATGTTACCATTGTTACCTGTATTTATTTTAAAAAAGCAATTAATTTTAACAGACGGGGTAAGTTTATGTTTCGTAATGCGCTTTGTCTTTATTCGATATTATCAATAATGTTCGATTACTTTGGTTTTTTATGTTCGCCATTTACAATTTAAGCGCGGATGCAATTTCAACTAAACTCGATTTCGTTTTTAGCTTTAAAGTTGACGTTGTTGGCATAATTTTTCGATTTGAAGACTTCAGATAAAAGTTTTCTCGGATGTAACTTTAAAAGTCCCCGGTATCGGACCGTTATTGAAACAATCCCATCCATATGAAGACACCTTTATCCTATTTGTAAATCCCCACAGAGAAAAAGTGCAGAGACGTTTTCACGTGTCGCTCATGTTCAAATCTCCAAGATATGACATGCAAATTGCTTAGTTTTGAACTCGCTTCACGGATTTGCAAATAATATTATGCGTACGTCTTCATCCGAAGGGTGCGTTCCCACAAATTCATACGAAATTTTACAGTTCTTTGTTATTTAAATTTGAGATTACTTGAAATTATATTGCTTTGATGTGCTTGCGTTTGTTCAATTATTATAAATGGGGCGTGAGTTCAAAGATATGAAGACGCTTGCTAATATTCAAATATTGATCTCTTTAGACTGACATAAAAGCAACTAGCAACCCCACTTTAAGACGTTTACGTAAATATTTTCCCTTTTCAAAGGAAAGAAGTCAATCAAAGAGACTTCACATTTTTTTAACTGTTCTATTAGAGTTTGTGTGTTTTGGTTTCAGTACGAGCCATTACAAGGAATCAAAGGTTCGACAGGATTGCAGCACGTTGTCCTTTACGAGTGCCAGGACAGTCCTCAAGTGGCAAAACTGGCGGATACTCCAGGCCGGCCCTGCTACGATCCTAACACTCAACCCTTCTCTTGCAACACAGTGGTTGCGTCATGGGCTCGGGGTTCTGAAGGTTTCAGTTTCCCACCCGAAGCCGGCTACCCTTTAGAACCCTCCACGTCTCGTTACTACCTCCTGGAAACTCACTACATCAGCCCTACAGATGGCAGTTTAGGGTCTCTTGACGGGTCCGGCTTGAGATTGTATTATACCCCCGAATTACGTCGACACGACGCCGGTGTTATATCAATAGGGATGGATCCAAACTGGAGACACATAATACCTCCCGGACAACAAAGAGTTGTCTCTTCAGGACACTGCGTGTCGGAGTGCACCAAACAAGCTTTTCCCCATAATGGCATAAACATGTTTGCTGTTGTTATGAAAACGCACAGAATTGGACGACAAGTCGCTTTGAAGCACATCAGAGGAAATGTAGAACAGCCTCCCATTGCGGCTGATGATAATCTCGACGCGGATTATCAAGAGTATAGGAAACTCGGAATTCCTGTCAAAATTTTACCAGGAGATCACTTAATTGCTGAATGCACTTATAATAGCTCCGGAAGAACTGCTATTACCCTTGGGGGGCTCACAAGTCGGGAGGAAACGTGTTTGGTTATGGGGCTTTACTATCCAAAACAGAGATCTCTAGCGGCGTGTCACAGCCTCCCAAGCCTACCAACTGTTCTACATTCTTTGGGTATACAGGAATTAAGTCCGTAAGTATTTACTGAAAACTTTTTATTTTTACTATTTACACAGTATAAACAGTTTTGTTAATTTAATTACAAATTTGAGTCCGAGCTTAATTAGTTTAATTTGACAATATTTTTTCCGTTATATATAGCCAATGTAATTTGGTAAATTAACGAACTGAAAGTGATTAATAAAGTTAGTAAAAACAGTTAAAAGTAATAAACTAATAGTACGAAATTTGATGAAATTTTTGTATTTTTATATAATTGCTTTTAAAGTTAAAAATTCTGTGTGAGTATTGCTTTAATAGTCCAATTGGCATAAACACAATAAGGAAATTTCCAAAAACATTGCAACATTTCTTAAATTATTAAATCGCGAACTTTATACGGATTCACTCATTATTATTTTAGACCAAACAGTGCTATATATTCATCTAGCAAATCATTTGTAAATCATCAAACGCTACTGAGGTTGTTTTAGAGCTTTAAAGCTGTTTTAAAGCCTCCTCCTTAAAAAGAAAGGTACCTCATTGTTCAAACGGCCAACTCCACTGTTTGAGTATTTCATACGTTAATGGCAACACACACAAAACATCCTGATGAGGTATATTGATCATTATGTGAAATAAAGTTTTGTGGAACAAAATTATAACCTGTTATAAAGCTGACATTTATGACGTTTTATTTATTTTTTCTGACGTCCGATAACAGTGAAAGCGTCACCAACCTTAAGGAAATATTGTACTAGTTACTTTTTAGCACGCAAATGGGTGCTGAGTTGGCTAATACGACAACCAAATCGGTGTCGTCTGAGGCTTTGTTACTTTGTAAATTTGCTACTATTGTTGATTATATTATGCAAAAAAATTGAGTAATTTTTTTAACTTCTGACACTGAAAAATTGGTTTCTAGGCACCTTTAAAAAATGTTTTTTAAAGATGAGCTCTTAACTTTTATATCTATATCTTGCTATTACGTGATCGTACAGAAAAATAATTTTATTTACATTTTTTGTAGGAAATTGAACGCTTTTAAAAAAGTATATTACAATTTTTTTATAGTTTTCACCGTTTAGAAGAGGTCAGAGGTTAAAGTTTGAAGAATTTAACAAAAAAAAATTTTATTTAAAAAATTAATAACTCGTAGAAAAATAAATATTATAAAATGCGCAAGATATAGTTTTGTAGGAAATTAAACACTCTACCAAAAAAGTCAAAATTTTTTTCAAACTTTGATCTCTGCTATCTTCTAAACAGTAAAAACTATAAGATACTTTTTTAGAGCTTTCAATTTGCTACAAAAAATGAAAAAATATTTTTTTATACGATCAAAAGTAATGACGAAATATGAATTTTGCTATATGGAACTGAAGAAGAAATGAAGAAGAAAACTGAGATGAGGAGGTCCTTTCTATTAAAATTAAGGCTCATGTTTAAAAAGCATTTTTTAAATGTGTCTAGGAACCAATATTTTAGTGGCGGAATTTAAAAAGAAAATAGGCGATTTTTTTGACCCACCTTAATGTGCACATATGTGAGTTATGAGTAAGCTTCGGTGCTGGAGAGTCTTGATTAAACGACCAGGTAATTAACCGGTGTAATCCAGCGGGTTGCATGTTATATATTCAACTGGTCTACACCAGTTGACCAGTAGACCAGTTGAATGAATAACATGCAACCCGCTGGATTACGCCGGTTAATTACCTGGTCGTTTAATCAAGACTCTTCAGCACCGAAGCTTAGTTATGAGATAAAATCAAATATTTTTTGTATCAATTTACCTGTGATTTTTATAAGGTGGGAACGAAATGTAACTGAATTTGAGCAGGCTGTGCCAGCATAACTGTAATAATGTGTCTAATGTTAATTAATTAATTAATTAATTAATTAATTAATTATACTTTCACGACTTGCTCTGATTCAGTTACATTTCGATCTCAGGTTTTTTTTTTGTTATTTATTTTTAAAAGATTAGAACATTATTGTTACAAGATGTAGAGTGGTCTAATATCTTAATATTAGAACACTCTTGCAAAAAATATTTTCTTAACAACATTCTTTGCTTTTTTTAAGGCAGTTAAAAGTAGGTTTTTGGATATAATTTGCATTAATGGGCTAGTTATTTTTGGTATTTTAAAATGTTTAAATTGTTATAACTTTAAAAAGGGGTTTAGTATATGAGATGTTAGGCAAATAATATTACTTTCTTACTTCGAATACTATATTTTGCAAAAAAAGATTTGGTATATGTAATACCTCAGTGTAAAGTGTTTCTATTTTTTTCGGTCTGTCATAAAACTTTATGGAGTTCTTAAAAAACCACAGTGATTACCTTATAACTTTTGATCTTTTGTTTATGAGAGACAGATACAATGTTTTTGGGCGTTTTTCTTTTTTTTTATCAATTTTAGTTTGTAATAGGATTTTGGTTTCTTTAAACACTACTTTAGCAAGAAAAAAGAATCCTAACATGTTTTCTAACTACCCTTAACGCTACTTAAATAGAATAAGCTCATATCAAGCCCGTATTTGCGTATTTAAAAATTCGAGTACGAAAAAACAGCGACAACTATGGAGCCAAAAACAATTTGAAAAAACAATTTAAAAAAATTCGAAAAATTAACAAAACAAGATACTAAATAAATAACATTGTTTTGTCAAATTGGCTTTATGAAAAGTTATTGTAAAAATTAGGATTAGTCAAAATTGGTATTATTTTTCACATTTTTTTATTTTTATGACGATATAAATATCATATTACAATTGCTCAACCAGATTAATATAACTACCTTATTTGAAAAATTAACAATATGATATTATTAATTTGACAACATGATTGATGAATACAAAATTTTGTTATTTCCACAACATTTTTCTGAACTTCAATATAAAATTTTGTAAAAATTAATTACAAACATTTAACTACAATATATTTGTTAAAAAGAAGTGAAATTAACAAAACAGTTTTTACTGTGTAGGCTGTTCCATTATTCAAAAGGCAACTTGCATATTTTTGCTATATACTTGTTTGCCTTTGTACAAAAATCTGTTTTTTTGTAGCTAGGGGCTAATTATGAAACTAATTTCTTTGTGCATTTTGTGCCTCGTTTAAAATGGTGTTTTTTGTTTGCAGGGGATCGAATCCTGTGAGAATAGCGGCGCCTCCAGAATTAGCTGGAATGACGCTAGAATCAAGATTGGTGTCTTATGATTGGGACAATCAGTTTCACAATTTTCAAGAAGCAACGATGAAAGGTTCTTTTAAACCATTGTGTCGGACTGCGCAATCGACGATATTGCCGGTAAGTCACATTTTTAGTTTGGTAATTACAGGATTGATTAAAAACCAAGATATAATCTGATGCGGCCCCTTTTCAAGGAAACTAATCTGCGCAGTAAATGCCGCTCTAAACTTTGGGTTAGCTGAGGGTTTTTAATACATGTAGGTCAGGCCATAAAGTTGTCTTATTTGTCGATATTGATTTATACCGCGGAAGGCAGTGAACGTTAAAATTGTCTGTGTTATTTCAAAGGCGTTTCAATAAAAAGAGTCTTGAAATTGATATTTTTTAGCAGTTTTAGGAGCATTGAGATCCTGCAATAAAAGATAATCGTAAAATTTTGAATTGTTTTCATCCGGAAGTAGATTGAATATGTTTTTAATTGGAATTGATATACTCAACTTCAAGCTCATTAAATTATATTGTTTTATCACCTATATCCAATGCTACAACAGTGCAGTCGCTTGTAAAATTAAAAATCATTAAAGCATGGAATAAAAATTAAAATAATTCCTAAATTAGTTTCACAGCGACTTTTTTCGAACTAATTATGAACGGTACGTCTACTGAAAGATTTGCTTTGTTGTGAACAGGTGCTTTGGATTAAAGAACAGCTCATTTTTTAACTGGATTATATTTAGCGACAGTGTAAAGTTGTTTTACTTTCAATTACAGTTCCATAATCGATTATCGCTAATCATTGAATATAATTAAACACCGAAAAAGAACAAGTATTGATTAATTGCCTTCCTGTGTCTGATTAAGTATCTATTTAATTATTACAAATGTTTATTTATTGAAATAAATATTGACATTTTTATATATTCACATAGATTTTTATCAGATTTTATCACCTATATTGAGCGTACAAATAAAAATGTAGATCTAGTGTGACATGTGTCACATTAGAACTGCAATGCGTGTGCTACTACAATTAACTGTCAACTGTCATAGCACCTGGTACTACAAGTTATTAAGAAAAACCTAAACTTATGTCCGTATTGCTTGAGTTTGTAAAAAAGTGACAGATGGTGGCATATGTCAAAAATTACATCTTATATTTTAAAATCCAAATACACACCAGCGGTCGTTTCTATTTGTACTCCCGATATATTTGTTCTGGCACTAAGTTTTTTGTTGGATTTATTTGCAGTTTATTTCTAAATGTGTGGATGTATTAATCATTTCGCAAAATAATGACACTATTATATGAACTGCTGACGTAATATAACGCATAGGTATAATTTGTCTGATTTTATACAATAAATTTGGGATTTTACAACAAAAGTGCATTACAAATCATCAGTCTTGTTTTGAATTTATAATCGAATAAAAATTTATTTTCCTGTAATGTACTAAAATGTATATCTATTATTTAATTAAAAAAACGCTAGAGTGCTATAGAGTGATTTTAGGAATTAAATAATTAAAACAACAACGCGACAATTTTGTCCGTAAAAAAGAGATTTAACACGACCGAAAAATTTTTGTCGAGCTGAAAAATTTGTTTTTATCATTCAATAAAAAGCAGGGAACACAGTTTTTAAAAATATTTAAAACGGCAGAGAAATGCAATGCACAACAAGTTTGTGGTTAAAGTATTATAATATTTGGATAAATGTTTGTCGGCCAAAGAGTTATCTACAAATCTTATGCCAAAGGTTATTTTACAGTGCTTCAGGTAATAAGACATATTAATTATTAGTTATAAACTTGTGTCTTTAAATTTTGAGAATGAAACTTTGTTACAAATTGAATGCGAGAATCTCGTTTACTTGAAAATGCTTAGTGAAAATTTTAAAAATTCAGTGCATGACTACATATTGTTATCCTGTGCTCAGACAAATATTTTCGTTTCAGGGCACGGATAAAGAGTTCCATTACCCGAACATAACGTCAGCGTACGTCCGAAGCAACGCAGACCAATGTAACAACTACAAAAGATACAGTACAGAAGGTTGGCCGGGAGGAACGCCCGTCATGGAACTAGAAGGTAATCATATAGAAGGAGCAGCTCGTAGTAAAGTTTCGCGTAGTAGCAGCAGTCCAACGGCTGAAGAATCCCTTGGATTGAGTCGAGTGAACTCTGCTTGTAGATGTTCCACCTTCCAAACTGTGTTAGTGCTCTGTGTATTGTTAATTTGGTTCAACCACTGACTTAGTGACCAAAAAAATGACTGATTTTTATATTTCCTGAGGATATACATGGTGATAGCAACGACTGCTGTTTATTTATTTATTGACATTTATTGTGAATTTTTTTTTGAGTCATACATTTACTAGTCCGTTCGGCCAGGTCATACATGGTTTGTGAATGAGTTCGCGTTCTTTCTATGTATTTAGTAAAGCGATATAATCCAAGTGCAATAGTTTTCCGTTTTCGGGAAAAATCGCTTTGCGGGAAAAAAATAAATGTAGCGGTAGTGGATGCCGAATGGGACAGTTGAATACGCCGCGACAGGTCTGTGATGAAAGTAGTAATAAGCACTTTTCATGTTTTCTTTTCTCTATACGATGACGTCTTAGTTTTTGCTATTGTTGTTAGTTTTACTCTTCTTTAACCCTTGACACGGGTTACATTTGTATTTATATGTAAATTTAAACATCTTGTGTACATTTGTAGTCTTGACTGGTGCTATATAGTTTATATTCTTTTGTATGTTATTTTATTTAAACTTTCATTAGGACGATAAAATTTCTTGTACAGTGTAGATAACTTGTGTAATATATTTTATAAATAAACATTAATAAATAAAAAATCTTAGCAATATGCAACGTTTTATTTAATACACTAAATTTTACTCCCTATTAAACCTTTCTCATGCTTAATTTAACTCTTTAAACCATAAGACAGGTAAGTATATATTATGTATTTACTTCTAACGCGGCGACATTCCTTATATTTTTAGTTCACTCAATTAAAGTAATAATTGGTGTCAACGATTTATAATTGAAAGTTCAGACGTTTACTTCGAAAGTGTTTCCGACCTGATTTAGCAAAATTGCAATCATTTAAATTAACTACATATTATATTTTTTTTTGTCGAAATAATAGAATGGTCCTTCTCTCTCAGATTTTATTAATTGAACGCTTAACATATTATAATGTTGCAAAAAAATGGTTATATCAAAGATAACAAAAATTGGTGCGGCTTTGTCTCTTTTGTGAAGTGCATGTGAATCTTCTCATTGCTGATTATAGCGACGATGACACAGTATCAGGATGCGCTGTACAGAGAATGGGGCAACAACCCCGAAACCAGTCTACAGTTTTCCGCATTGTTTCGCTTTTTGGTCTCGATGTTTGGTCTATTAGCTAATACCTACAGCGGCGGCGGTGAAAACCTAGATGGTGAAATTCAATGACAGTGGTGCTTTGTGTTCGTCGTATTGGCAACGTGGCTAGCGTTGTTTCGAGATATATCGCTGCGCCTTTATTTCAGCTCACAAAAATATAATTCATGTAGGTTTTTAACACGTCAACCTAGTAAAACATTATGTGCGACTTTCTATGTTCAACACAGTTAAAGCAAGCAGTTGAGCTCTACATTTGGACAGAATAATACTAAACACTACTGGATTCACCATTACGCCATGATGACAACTACAAATAGAATAAAAAGCTCAATGAAAATCACGCATCCTACTCAAATAATTATTTTATGCTTACCTTGATATTTTTTGACACTTAAAACATCACTCTTTTTTAATACAGTGTGGTGCTAAAGTAAGGAACAAAATTCATAATTCTTTTATTGAATGTTTTTGAGCAAAACACTCGGACAGGTCATTTTTATTTTTTAATTTGCCACTTTATGACATAAAAATTTGACTTATGACGTCATGTATTATTACGCAATAACGTCATCATTAGTTTTTTTTAAATGACAACCCCATGTTTTTTTTAGTGTTTTTTGTAGGCGGCCCAACGACTTAAATGATAGTGTAAAAAAACTGGTACCTTAAATAACAATTTTTTTGAGAAAATAACCCATTTATGTTGGCTACCTAAATGTACAAAAACCAATTTTTTACACTCAAATCTGACCCGCAATTAGTGTTTACACTTTTTTTTTTACAGAAATTGTCAAAATGACAGTAAAAATTAGAATTCTGTGCTGAGACTTTTAATTTTCAGATAATAATTTAATCACGAAATAAAGTAGTTGTTTCTGAAAATTAAAAGTCTCAGCACAGAATCCTAATTTTTACTGTCATTTTGACAATTTCTGTAAAAAAAAGTGTAAACAGTAATGGCGTGTTAGATTTGAGTGTAAAAAATTGATTTTTGTAAATTTAGGTAGCCAAAATAAATAGGTTATTTTCTCAAAAAAATTGTTATCTAAGGTACCAATTTTTTTATACCACCATTTAAGTAGTTGGACCGCCTACAAAAAACACCAAAAAAACCTGGGGTTGTCATTTAAAAAAACTAATAATGACGTCATTGCGCAATAATACATGACGTCATAAGTTAAGTTTTTATGTCATAAAGTGGCAAATTAAAAAATAAAAATGACCTGTCCAAGTGTTTTGCTCAAAAACATTCAATAAAAGAATTATGAATTTTGTTCCCTACTTTAGCACCACACTGTATAGTCTCCCTCATCTTCTTATCCCTATTTGTAATAAAATTATTAAAGTATGCCCCAATCTTAGCTTCGTGTGAAATTGACATTTGACAGAACACAAACAAAACATTTAAATAATGAAAATGTTGTAATTTTGGAAATTACATTCCAAAAACCTTTCTTGCTGCAACAGAACTGAATACAAAGAATTATACTTTTATACCCAAAATTTTAATTTCCTAGGTATTAAATTACACTGAGGTCATTGACTGTGCGGCCATTTGGATTGCATTAGAGTTTCTAATACTACCCTAAAAGCTTTGTCTTTGTCGTCGCGTTAAGCTGAAAAAAAATGAAAAGTGTGACATGATTAATACAATACGTTTTGTGTTCATTGAATTTTAGGCCATGATGTAGAAAGAGGTAGCAATAAGAACGTGAATATTTACTTGCGTGGAAACTTTTATTACAAATGGGGATAAGACGGTGAGACGGACTTTACTAATTAAACTAAAGCTGTTTTAAAGTTATAGTTTGTCTATAAATGCGTGATTTTTAGGGTGCAACCAAGCCAGTTAACATTTTGGGCTTTTAAAGATAAAAAAACCGTAGTCTTTTCAACGGTCCAGTTGGTTGTTTTGGAGACAATAGCACACACTACTTAATACAAAAACCTTTATTAAATTTCATTTAAAGTGTATCATTTAAAAAAAAAAACGGCAAAATTGCGTTAAAAGTTAAGTTATTATCTAAAAAAAAATTAAAGCGTCAAAAGTGATTTTACACTAGTACGCTAATGGGCTAATTTCAAGTTGACGTAATACCTGTAGTATTTTTGTTTTAAAAACTAAAGAATTCGGAATTGTGATTGGTTATTGCTACGGAAAATTACTAAGATTTGCGATATTATCGGTAGTTTTTCAAGTTGAAATTAGCCAGTTTGTTTATAAGCAACATTGTAATACGACGAAGTCGTAGACCGAATCGTGTAAGAGTATAAATGATTTAATAATCTGTTTGTTTATATGTGAAATACGAGTACTACATCTTATTTTCGATTGGAATCATTTTGAGTAAGTTTATTTGACAAGATAATAAATGTGAGTTACTTACATAGGTACTACATAAAGATAAATTTGAGTAACATAATGTTCATTACATCACTAGTTATGTAATGAAATCCAAATTCTTTATGTGACTTCAATAAAAGCGACTGACTGATAAAACGAGCTCTAACTCAACGGTCGTAGATAACGGATATTTGCTTTCAGTTTATATGCAAGTAAAAGGCTCTCACTAATAACTTCTATATTTAATTTTGCATTGAGTTACATAAATTTTAATATATTTTTGATCTAACTAGGACAAATCAAAACTTTTAAATTACAATTTTTTTGTGCAAAAAGTATGATTAGGTTTTCAATTTGGAGCAATTTCGAAATGATGAAAGAAAGGAAAACAATTTTATAAAGAGGTACAATCAAGAAAAAGCTTGTACGTGATTATTTTCAACGTAAAGGTGTTTATTAAATTTAATCCTTCGAAGAAAAAAAAAAGCTTATATCATTTTCATACCCTAATAAAATTGATTACTTGTAAAAATTGCAGAATATACCTACCTAAAACTTAAAAGAAGCCCAATTTGAAAATAAATTTGATAGAAAAGAATTTATATTTGGTTTCCGAGAATACTAAACGATGCAATTATTATTATCAATTTTTATCGTATCGAGGTTTAAAAGTAGGTAGAATAGAATATTTTTCGAAAATACGAATACATGAGCGGGTTTGGAACGTCTGCATTTCTACTCTGTCCTGCTTTTAACCATAAGTCAATGGTGTAACATTCAATCATTGAACTGGATGGTACCGAAAATTAATTTTTTTCATTTTTAGTATAAAGGGTGATTAACTACTTTTTAGTTACAAAGAACATAAAATCACATTTAAAAATTTTTTGGGATTTAAAAATGGCATTGAAAATTCTATGGCTTTCAAAATATGACAAATGTAATAATCTAAATCACAAATAACTTCCTTTATCTGTGTAAGAAATAGCGTTTATACCTCAGGACTAAACTACATTAATTAGTAAAGTGTTTGGAACATTTTTTAGGCCATTTTTAGGGACTAAACAACCGCTTTTAATTTTAAGGGTCTTAAAGTGACATCATAAACCTGTTGGGATTTAAGTGTTATTTAAAATTTCTTGCGATACTATGAGTATTCTATTAGGTCTACATTCAAAGAGTTTTTGTAGAAGTTTGATTTTTTAAACTTAATACTAAACACATATCTCTCCAGGAGAGATATTAGAAAGGTAAATAAGGCTGCCAGACAGTAGAAAGTTACGAAAAACGGGAGATAGAAAGAGTACAATGAAACGGTGTTTGAAGCAGACATAACACCGAAAGCTTTTGTGTTCATCAGTGTAGCTAATTTTGCGTTGTTTTTGATTGGGGAAGAATTTGTTACATATTGTACTCTAGTAGTTAAATTTAGAGTTAAATTCATTTTTTGATTCATACTAAAGCACTCAATAGAAGTAGTTAATAAAAATTTTATTATCTTGCTTCAGTTTTGAAATCGCCAAAGAAATCAAATCTTAAATCGTCATTTGTGTTGATTGACAGTTATTTAAAGTCAATCCATTTAATATCTGGCGCTCTAGAGGTGCTTTATCACAAGAGAATGAAAACTGTAATTGTAAGGTGTAAAACTTGGATAGAAACGTTTTGCATCAAATTATGTCAAATTTGGATAAACCTAATAATTATTATTAACAAAATTAATATTTTGTCCTTATATAGAATGAAAAAGGAAATTGTCTTGTATTTTTTACGTTTATTTCGTAGTAAGTTAACAGACGACAAGTGACGCCATCTTTCAACCAAAAGTATTTTGGGTGACTTTTAAACCAACATAAAACTCAACCATTATTCTGTGGTTAATAAAGCCAGCCAATGTAAACACGAAATCCTTCAGGCTTGCCAGCGTTGTTTGGAGTTGGTATTACTTGCTCCATCTTATGTGCATAACCCTAGCTCGGCCAGATAATAACCGTGAACCTCTTCAAATTGGGCACACACAACCCACAAGAATGCGCTTCACTGAGAATAGGACAACAACTCCGAAACCGGTCTGTAGCTTCCTGGTTGTGGTGTTTGACTTGAACAATTTTGTTATTTTAAAAAATGTATCATTTGTCTAAAGAACTGTAAGTAGCGAACTATCAAATAAATTGGTGCTAACGCTATACAGGGTGACTGTTTAGTATGTTTGGGAAACTTAACCAACTATAATACATAATAAAAGTAGTTGAAATAACCCAATTTGCCTTATACAAATGTTTATAGTTTTTGGGATACACCTTGTAGAACTTTTTTAAAAAAAAATTTAACGAGATACTTGTATTACAGCAGTTTTTTAATATATAGTGTGTGATTGCAATATATGCAACAATTTTTTCTGATGATAGATCTAGTTTTAATGTTGAAATCAGATATAAAGGTGTATTTCAAAAAATTTCTACAAACGTAATCAGGTGATAGCCTTTGTTGGACCTATGCTAAAAAACTCAAGTTGCTTTATACAACTGTTTATAGTTTTTGAGATATACGCTGTAAATATTTTTTTACAAAAATACTATTTTCGAGATACGCGATGTATGATAACACTGTTTTTGAGCAAAAACTTTTACATCGTAAATCTCCAAATCTTTATGCTCGAAAACAATGTTGTCATATATCGTGTATCTTGAAAAAAAGTTATACAGGGTGTACCTCAAAAACTACTAACATTTGTGTAAGGCAAGTTGGATTGTTTCGACTTCTTTTACTATGTACTATAGCTGGTTAAATTTCCCAAACATACTTCAAAGTCAATTAAAAATCAGGATTACGTATGTTTATAAATACGAGTATAATTATGTGCGTAATATATAATAATAATTATATATTGTTTTGCTAAAAAAATAAATACTTTTTTATCTATTTGTAAGATTTCTAAAATTATTAATTAAATGTATATAATACAAAACTGTATTTGTTCGCTTTTAATTTTGATGTTAATAAAAGAAATACTGGCAATGTTGTGTATTAATGTTTGTAGCTCAGTGGTATGTAATAATACTAATAATATGAGTGGAATGCTATAGGTATCAATAAATGTCAAATATCGTATCACTTTATATACATCGACAAACTCCGATTTTGATGTGTCAACAAACCGCGAAACTTGCTTTTAGAGCCAATGATACAAACTGATTTTTATGTACTCGTATACGCTCAATTTTTGTTTTGCGTCTGGTACAAACGAGTCCAATTAAAAGTTTCATTGGTTAGTGAAATTGGAGTGCACTTTTACATTACTCCTAAAGATTTATCAATTTAGTTTTTTCACACAGTTATTTATAATTTGTAAACAGTAATGTGTAAAAAAGCATTTTATGTAATTGGAAAATCGTTAAATAACGAAACTGAGCCAGACAATAGTAATTTTGCGGTTCCTCGTGTTTCCAATTAGCACGTAGCAGGGCACACAGATCCGTGTCCTTTCTATCGATTTGCAGACTGAGGCCCGGGCGTCATGCACTACTCCTGAACCGCACTCAAATTATTGATATTACCTGAAAACTGCCAGTTTTATAGAGACTAACGGCCGGAACAAATTTCGTTCGTTTTGCGGATGCGGATTCCAATTTTTGAATAAATATTTATACCTGTGTATCTTTTTAAACTTGCCGGAAACAACTCACTTCTATACAAACTATTGTTCACTTGAAACATAAATGGAATTTTATTTACGACTTCAAAGAAGTATTTTAGCGGCATTAAAATCCTTTATAGTATGAGTTTGTTGACGAGAATTTTGACAACACACCCGGACACACAAATCTACAGGGGAGAGTCAAGAAATATGAAGTTTATGCGAGGATTTTGTCATAAATTTTGTGGTTGTGTAAGGTTTATGGCAACTCACTTACACACTGATCATTTGTTACTTCCTGTTTTAGAAGTTTCTTCTGACTTCAATATAGTTTTTGTCAGGGAATTTTATTTCCCTCCAGCTATTCAAGATAAAACTGTTGCCACGAGTTGTTCTATGAATAAAATAACGTCAAAAACACCCACGTTAATTATTTTACCTCTCATAAATGTCGTATTTTAAATAGTGTTATTTATATTAGTTTAGATATTACACACTTTAAATCTATAACATATTGATGGTAGGTGTAAATTATTTCAAGGATTTGGTGTTAATTTGAATAAATATTAAAAGTTTCACAAAACCGGTACCTATCAGCTATTGTATTTTGACGTATTATATTTTGTTTATATCTAGATAAATTAATGCATTAATGATGATTTAATATTATTTTATTGCTACCGAATGTCGCCAGTTATTTTCGAAGCTATAAATTGTGCAAAGCGTAAACTTTGGAATTCTTTAGATATCTTCAAGTTATAATTGAAAGCAATGAAATAAACTTGCAGTTTCATGACTGCAGAAATTGTAAATAGATCTGTTATACTCGTAATAAAATAATATTACTTTGTTTTAAAATTGACAGTTATTTTTATTTTATTTAATTTACAAATTTTTATTTATTGTTAGCGTAACGAAGCCGTAATTAACGAAATTTTTTCAAGTATGTTCTGTGCTTACTCCCTGTATAATGTGATCTTATCATACGTTTCGCGAGGGTAAAAATGAGGGTAACTCCAACCACAAAACAAATAGCGGCTGCGTTGCATATCAATTAATAGCAAAAAAACCTCCAGGATAGACTCAAATACCAAGACTCAAATAATTAATAAATTTGAAATTTTTCTTGAGGTATCACTATGAACCTGTGGCAAATCGGTGAAATGCAGCTCTACTGGTTGCACTGTGTAGCAGAGACGTTGATCAAAATGTGAAATTAATTTATTATTTTTTATGGTATAATGTATATTATATTATTATTGTATATTGTGTTTTATCGGCACATTTAATTAGCAATTACTGGCAATTGTGGCAGAACTAAGTAAACACTTCATCTTATTTCAGCCCTACTGTGTGCAATTTCTTGCAACTTTTGGTGACTTTTATGACGTAGGTATTAGAGCTTGCAAATTCCCTATGGTAACCCCTGATTTTTGACTGATGTAGACAATCAATTTTCGTACAAGAAATGTTTTTTTATTGGAAATTGAAGTAACGTAAAATAACAGTTTTAAAACTATATGAATTGAAATTGGCTAATACCATGGTATAGATCCTTACTTAGAACTTTACTTAGATTTAATTGAGACAGTTTTTGAAAACATAGGATTAACCAAAGTTACTAAGACAACATCAAAACATATCAAAGTTACTTTACATTAGACACCAAATTCCGTAAAACTTTTTAACAATTTAGTATACCATAAAACTGTGTTAAAATTTAGTAAAAGTTACGCCCAAAAACGTGATGTATGTTAACTGTTTTCAGATGCACAACGCCTCAAATTAAAGAGCTGAGTAAGCTGTACAATTTTTTCTTATCAATGCTGTTTTCCAATAGAAAAAACGATATGTTTTTCTAAAAAGAAATCATAAGAGACAGTCAAGAATAAATAGTTAAAGATATTTCAAACCCGTACGCCGATATCAAAGCCGACTTCTGTCATAATTATTGTTTATTACATTATTTTTAATTTCCTATATTTAATTTTGTCTTTTTACCAAACCTTAACTATCTCAATTTTTGTTTAATTCGTTTATTCTGAAAATCATTTTAAGGTGTTCTTCTTACACAATTTGATATCTACGCTTTTTACTTTTTTTTATTGTAGTGCTGGTGTTTTCTTCTGTCAACGTTGGATTTTTTCGTCGACGAATTTATAAACGATTGGTTTATGCAATTTGTTTCTGTTTTAAGACGTTTTTTATTTACTGTACTTCTATATATTTTTTATTTTTCTACTGTTTTTTTAACGTTTTGTCGTTTTTTTGTCTTATTATTTTTATTTTTTTCTTTTTTACATATGTTATATAAATCATATGATACGTCTTTTTTGTGCTTCTAACTTGTCACTATCTTCACAACTTAAATCTTTATTCAAACCATCATTGTTTACGCTATCGGCAGTGACTTTAAAATCTTTATCTTTACTTCCAATTTCCATTTCTCGGCATTTTCTTCTTTATATTTAACATATTTTTCTTTACTTTCACTTACGCCTCACAACACATTTATCTAAAAGTTTGTTATTGAATAAAAATTTAGATTTTGATTTCGTTTATCTTTTTTACTTAATATTTAATGTTTTATATTCAATAATAAATTCTGTTTAATTATTATTATACTGTAAATTTATGCTCTAAAATTCATTTATTTGATTTTGTCCGGTAGGATAGTAAAATTTGTGTGACCGTTTAACACGTGGTGGATAAAAGTGCGGAAGATAATTTCACGTAAGCGGTAAAGTACTGTTCTAAGAAATGCGATTTCAAGTAACATTCTCCGAAAATTTTAAGCCGCTCTTTAAAGAAGCTATATCGTCGTCTGTTGACACCACCCACATTAACTGATTAATAGTAAAAACATGTTTTTATATGTTACAAAGTTCAGCGTTAATCAAGAATTTTTTTTACATAAAAAACGGTAATTTGAATCATTTACAAATTAGGAACTCACCATCAACTGGCTGGCAGGTCAATAATTTCATAATCAGGAAATAGAAGTACTAGACTACCAAATTTAGCTTTTATCAAGTAACTTACTTTCTCCAAATTATCTGCTTCCTCTCGGGCTACAACGTGTGTTATGTGTTCCAATAAACACAATAAACAAATCAAGAAACAAACAATAAATATTTCTGACAAAGTAAAAAATCGAAAGTTTTCAAGTCACAGAACGTTACACAACCTCAAACAATAAACCCTGAAAACACATAGATTTTATAAATTTATTATTTTTTTAAATCTAAGTGGATGTCTAGACTTTTCTAACACACTGATTGTTTCCAAAATTTTAGAAAGATTTAAAAGCTTCTCGAAAAAATTTATACTTCTAAAACACTAATCTTTGAATGTTTCATGAAAATAGTTGTTTTTCAAATTTTCTAAAAATTTTTAATGATTACTAATGGTTACTTATCTTCTATCATTACAGCGAGTTCAATCGTAATAAAATGAGAATAGATGGAGCAAATTAGCGCAAGGCCAAAGTGGGGAGTACACGTTTTAATTTCTTTTAGCTGAAAATGAATTCTTTCAGCTTCTTCTGTCTTCAGTCTTTTGTGATTTACTTTGCCATACCATTTTTTTGCACCTCTCTAGTCAAATTCTTCTACGGCAACACATTTTTTTATCTTTTTAAAATTATTTTTTTAAATATGCCTAAACATTTGCGTTTAATTTATCGAGTAGCACATAAAATAAAAAATAATGTTTTTAAGTTTATGAAAGCATCTCCCAGATCAAGTTTTAATATCTTAAGATTGCAAAAAAGTACTACCCTAAAATGTTTAATTAGTTGTAGTAAAAATGCAAATTTTTGCAAAACTGGCTCATAAATATTAATTTTCGTTCCCAGCTTTTAATGCGAATTGGTTCGACCGGCACCGTGGAAAACTGTAACTAACTTCTTCCGCTATTTTACCCCAATTACTGAGGTATGGTGATTAAGCGGTTTGCTTTTACAACTTCCACATAACGATTATTTGTTCTTTCTCATTCAGGTGAACAAACGCGCGTTCTATAAAGGTTTACCTATTTGGGAGCTTCTATTGAAAACTAGTCACCTAAATAAATAGGAAAATTCGACCATCACGAGAAATTTGTTATAATTGGGACAAGCATTCAAGCCCAACATTTTTAATTGGATCAACATAATTAAGAAACACGTTTTTTACACAAGGGTTGTTAATCAGTTCTGGAATATAGCTATAAATAAACGATAACTCGATCTCATAAATTATAGAGAATGCTGAATCACTATGTAATTGTTCTATAGTATTCAATTATCTGAGCTATCTCCATAATCAAATCAGCCTAAATAAATTTACTTTATACAATAATTTCAGATCTACCCTTGAAACAGATATTAACAAGCCTTGGTTCATCTGTATTGATTTTTCTGCCAGAATATACAGGTTAAATAAATATAGAGATGAGACAAGTTTTATTGACAAATTATAAGGATTCGTTTCCGTTCAAGCATAAAGGTGTCAAGACGTTGAGATTGATAGGGAGTTTATCTATTAAATATAAACTGAAACACGTTCCAACTTCTTTGTAATTTTACCCCAATGCCAAACTGACAGGTAATATTATGATACGCCAATGAAAACACTCAACATGCACGAAGTTCCCAAGTGACGAAACGTCAAATTAAATAAAATATTATTCTCTCATAAGTCTTTAAAGAAAAATAACATACTTTTGCCGCTTATATTGAAAAATAAGGGTCTCTGGAGGCAATACAAAATCAATAAATTTTTGCACTAAATTTTATACTTTATTACAACTTAATGCAAGACTAAAAATTTATGTCAATTCTTCTACGTGATTCTCCAGTATCTAAACTTATTTTTTACTTATGTAGTTGTATGGTCTCTCCCACAACCACTAAAAAGTTCAATCAAGATGGTTAAAACGAATTTGTTGTTTAGAGGGTAACGAAACAATGTGTTTGCGTCTATTGTTGAATAATAAATGTGTTTCAAATTGAGAAATTAGTTTGTACGTCAGCCGGGAACAGAATACTTGCAGCATTGTTCACATTCACAGAGAACGTGTGTTATTTTGTATTAATAATTAAAAATATTCCCAGTTTCTCTTAGTTCTTTATTTCAAGATATAAATTTAAAATAAGAATAATTTAAATTATTACTATAAATGAAAGAATATAGATTTATTAATAAAAGACTCGTCCTTCAAGAAGTTTTAAATTGCAATTACCAAAAGTCAAAATAAATAAGATGAACAGTTTACAATTTGTTTTCTTGGTATTGTAAAAGGAGCGTAGAGTTAAGTGATACATAGTTAATAATAAGGGGCAATTTATTGGTAAAATGAAAAAACAATATAAAAATTAATAAACTAGAGAGTGATCAAAAAAATTATTATGAAAAAATGAAAACCGAAATTTTAGGAAAAACCAAAAATTATCCAATTTTTTGCTTTGTTGAGTGTAATCAATTGGGGCATAGAAAATGTCGTAAAGAAATATCAGTTTCTCACAATTTTTAGAGACTTTACGGGTTAACTTTTTTGCACTTTTTAATAATTATTTAACCAACAAGTTTGTTAATAAAGACATTTTAATGAAAGTTAAGATTATTAATCGTACATTAAAAAAAGCGTTGATTACAACGTTTTTCTGTTGCTTAAATCACAATAAACTTGAAAAACTTAATTCCAAAATTTTTCAACTTGCCTCTCTCTACTAACAAATCTCTAGTAACATATTTATTAGATTGTTTTTTGTTACCTAGCTACAAAACACCCAAACAAATTTTTCAGTTGTTATGCATTAATCAGTTTCATAATAGTGGTTTTATTTTTTGATAGAGGTGTTATTGTTAAAAATATGGAAAAAAAAATTAAATCTCACTCTACCAGGAATACGAGAAAGAGTCAATGAATCTTCAAACATACTGTTTTTATAACTTTTTTTATGATTATCTTTTGTATGGTTGGTATTAATGGGTCGTTAATAGGGCTGTTTAACCCAAGGTTCCTTAAATTCTCAGATTGTCTGGTAACTATGGTAATAAAAAAAGAGAGAAAAATATAGACGCTATGTTTTTGCGTCATCAGGCGTGCCCAAACTTGTTGTCAGAAGATTTTTTAGCTGTGTTGGTTGGTTTTTGAATTTTTTTATAAGTGTGGTGTTGCAGTTTTGGTGTCAAATGTTGAGCTGTATCGTTTGTTTAAAAAAAACTTGACCAAGTGATAAAGAACTGTTCTTTTTAGCCAATATTTTTATTATTATTATTTTATTATCAATATAATATTTTACTCATTAAGAAACTAACAGCTTAGAACAAATTTTATATAAAGAATGTGTTTATAGAGCGTTTTAGAATGATTGACATCTCGATCGGCTGTGAAAGTTTAAATACATGTCGGCGAAATAGTAGCCTCTAATAAATGATTTTGATATTGACATTACTGGCACAAGCGAAGGTGTTTTTATAAATTTTGTTTTTGTGGATTTATGTCTTTTGTTTTCAGTGATAATTTAACCATCTCTTCATTTAATATTAGCGATAAACTGTTATTATAATTTGATATATTGTGATAGGTATATAATATTAAAATAATTTGTTATAAATTTAATGGTTCTGTTTTCTGATTGATAAATTAGTCTGCCGCATTCTAGGTACTGTTCAAACAGATGGCATACTGAGATATCAACGATTCTGAAACGCGCTGTACAAACGATTTATGATTAAATTTTTTTATATCATCTGTCTTAATCAAAGCACTTTTTTAAATCTTGTAAATATTATTGTAAATTATTATTTAATTAATAATAATTAAATAATTTATTATTAATTAAATCTGGTCATGGTTGGCAAAAATAGTTATTTATATAACCTGTGAGACAAAAATATCGTTACAGTACTGATGATAAAATTTAAGAAAATCTTTCTTTCGTTTTATTTTAAACATTTTTTTATGAGCATCATCAGAGTTATGTTTCTTTCTTCTCAAAGGTTTACTAGATAATGCAAAAGTGAAAAATCACAAGTAACAATAAAAGTATAAAGAAATCTTTTTTATTCTAACATGTTATTAATTTCTCTCAACTACATTAAATAGCATTTAGAATACTAATCAAAACTTTTAGAAAATGTAGTAGAAAGAATATTTAATGAAAGAAACCGTGACATAAGAAATTGTTTCAATATTATCTTATCTCAATTCTCACTTTCTATATTAACCTTTAAATAATAAACGCAATAGTAAAAAGTGTCTAAATGATAAAGTATTATAGAGAACACTTTCTACTCTCATGTCTCAACGTCACAATGGGTGGTAGGTTGCTGCATTAGAAAGACGGCATTTTTACGTCAGTCAAAAATTCACTGAATGATTTTTTCCTATTGAATACTGATCGTAAGATGTAATACCTAATTTATGGTATTTAACTTTAATATAATCGGTAATGCTTTTGTATTGCTTCAGAGAGGTCTGGGTTAGGCTTCTTCTTTCTACTAACTCTTAGGTTTAAAGCGACTTTAAAAAAATCGAAGTTTTTTAAATTTTAACAGAAATATAATACAAGTAATTAATTAGTTATACTATAAAAATAATTAAAAACTTTGATATATAAAGACGCAATTCGCTCAGATAAAAGTTTTAGATAGAGACAATAACAACAAAAATTATGACAAAATGTGAGCTTTCAAACACTGAATAATAAAAAAAATCATAATATAAATTAATGCTGATATTTTTGTATGAGAAAAACAAAAGTAATGGTAAATTAATTGCATATTTTTTAAATACAGTTGTAAAAATATAAAAATATCAAAACAAGAAAAAATAATGGTAGTTATGAATTGTTTGAATAGACTCTCTCAAACTAGTTATTACTCATGTTTATTTATTTAATAGATATCTGCCTAACTTGTTATTATTCGGTAAACATAGAAGAGTAGTTAATGAAAGTTTTTTAAAAATGATTATCTTTTGAATAATGAAATAGGTAAAGTAATAAAACTGTAATTTCAGATTTTAGAAAGAAATTATGAAGTAAATATAGAGAAATGATAAAAAATAAATATACTCACATCTTTAATTTTTTAAATATTCAATCAATAAGTAATAATGAAATGTCAATATTAAAATAATAAAAATTAGAAACAGATTATAAAAGCAGTAAAAATAGATTTCAACAATTTTAGAGGTAAAAGCATTTTTGAAAAATGATCTTTGTCGTATTATTTAAAAAATGATAATAGAGTTAAAGCAACCTAATTTAATACACGCGTTTTCCTAAACAAAATGATTAATTTTTGTGTTACGTCAGTAGGCTTTAACTGCTTCAAGTCATGCTAGAGCTGATAGACTTCGATGTAGACAGATCACCCGAAATATTTCACTTTAAATAGGCATATTTCTCAAAGGTCTTAACGGAAATTATAATCCCATTTTAACAGTATTGCACGCGATTTGTCAAACTCGGGTCGTTTCCAATTTTTGCCATATAAAATTGCTGATTTGGTTAAATTACCAGAATAGCGTGATTCCCGAACATTTACTTCCACATATCATTTTTGTTGCATTAGTATAGAACATGTTACGGAGGCTAAATGAAGTTTTACAAGTGTAATTTGAAAGAATTAGTAGTGAAAAATTATGCACCACCTCGAATTGTGTGTGAATATTTAATTAATCTCTAAGCAACATGAAACCACATTTGATTAATTTCAGATAAAAATAATTTGTAATTAGACAGCGGTACGGTATAATGAAAGAATCGCTGACTAGAAATTTTAATCATTAATGAATTCTTAAAATGTGTTTAGCGATTACAAACACCAGAACTCTTCAACTCAACTCGGTTAATAAATTTAAAACCGTCGGAATATTGTGAACGAGGCGCTAAAAACCGCTACAAATAACTCCCTAACTTTCGTAATGAAATTGCATCTTCAGTATGAACGAAAAACTTAAGCATCCTAAAACCTTCATTATGTACGTAAACTTAAGCTGGATTGTTACCCTTCCTGATTAATGGATTGGTTTCAAAGTTACAGATGGACTTAGCTCCAAATTGGAGAGTGGATTCAACCGTCACTTTAAACTTGGCTATATAAGCAATATAAGCTTTAAGTGAGTTAATGCGGTACCTTTTTGAGTATATGAATATTTTATTACTATACCTACTTCATATTTGCTTAATTTATCCGTAACAAAATTTAGTTCAGAATTTCTAAGCGATCCTTTAATCCTATATACTGTACAGACATTTACAGCAACACTAAAAGCACAAATAAAAGGATATCTTGCAGGTTCTTACAATTTTTATTCTAACAGTATTACAGACAAAATATTGGGTTACTAATAAATTATATACATGTATCCTGCTTTATATACAGCGGCTTTTTAATTTTATAATAAAACAATATCTTTATTCAAATTTTTAAGCATTATTAGGACTGGGTAAATGCAATATATTTTTAGCTCTATTTATTTATTTATTTACTTATTTTTTATATTTATTATATTTATTTACTTTATATTGCAGTAAGTTTGTTGAAAAAGAAATATTTTAAAGCGTTAAATTAAATTTAAAATTTTAACTGCTTTGCTTTTCTCTCCGCGTTAGCTCTAGAAGACAAAATCAAGCGATTAAACTTATATCAAATCCGTTTCATCAGGTTTTTCTGAACCAACAGGATTTTGAAACAAACTGACAGAATAAAAAGTAAAAGATTGTATTACCAATTTAGATAAAACTTGAACAACTATAGTACTATACCATATTTTGTTTGTATAATACTTGTCAATTTAAAAAATTTAGGGTTTCTGTTGGTAATACATATTTAGGGTGCCTAAATAATTTATGTTAGTGTTTAGTTTTTGGTAACTTTTTTAGTGACTCAATTGTTGAGGTCAAGTAATTGGCAATCCAAGACGTCTTCAAAAATAATTTATTGCTTCTGGTCGCCAAATAATTTCTACAGATTTTTATAGATAGAGTATAATTAAAGAGTTTATGACGTTCTATTTTCTTATTTTTCTTCATTCTACGAGACAACTCATATGACCCCTGCTCATCATCATTCTTGCTAAAAACAAAATGTTAACAAATTGAACTTTTTAATCGGCTGCAGAATTTTACTGAAATAGTAACTGTGCAAGGTAACACAACTCCTTCAAGTTTGACTCAAAAATACAAATTACGCTATTTTTAGTCTAAATCGTCATCGTTTTTATAACACTCGTCGCTTTCAGGATCCAATTCTTTAAGATTTATTATAAATGGCAGAATATTTTAAAATGAAATGTTCTATATATGAATGCGCCAGTCTTCTTCAATTATTGTCTCGACATGGTTAACACAATGACCCCATATTTCTGACGTACAGTTTGATAAAGCAGTTTGCCACACGTTGCTAACACGGTTTTTTGTCTCCGAAACAAAAGATTGAATCGTTAATACATTTATTATAAAAGGTTTTGCAATGAGCACAAATTATTTCAATCACATTATGGTGGCAATGATATGGAGCAAGTCGTAATAATTCACTATTGTTTTGAAGAAGAAAATTATCAACGACATATTTTTTTAAGACGTTCTGCAAAAGTGACTCAATTTTTTGCCAAAGTAAAGCTTTTCTTTCACTTTCGCAAAATTCAACATTTTGTTTCGTCAAATAGCGTCGCAATTTAATTTTTTGTGATGATCGGGTTATTATTATTTTTTTAGAGAGAGGAATGATAAAGGGCGTTATACATAATAACGACACTTTTGCCTGGTAAATTTTTGACTGCCGGAATTAAATTATATTCGACCCAATTTTAAAAGATTTCAGAGTTCATAACTTTGTGATAATCTTTTTCACTGATATTATCATTAAAAAGTAGATCGCTATTTTTTTCAAAACTATCTCTATAACAGCGTGAAGGACTAAAACGATCTTCACTTTTTACTTTTACATTTTTTATTTATTTTTGTCATCTTCTTGTACCCACCTACGAAGATCAAAACCGTCTTTGTAGATCCAAATTTTAACCAAAAATATAGAAGTAACTTTTTCCTATGAATATTTTATTTAATTAAAGTTAGCGCCTCAAAATTTAATTTTTGCTGTTATTGCATGATTGGTTTACATCGAAATTATTGTATTGTTAACTTTCTTGTAAGTAAAACCCATGTCTCGAACTATTGCATATCATAAACTCCGCGAGCCAGTCAATTCAAGTTCCGTTTTCTCAAAATACAACAACTGATTTATTTCAAAATGTTTTGTCGTTTTTAAATTTTGAAAAATTTGGGCCCTGATCTTTTTTCTTGAATAAAAATTATTAAACTATTTTTCCCTTTTTTTTTACCGGTCTGAGCATCTTGCAAATTTTTTTTTATTGCGACATATGTTGTACAGTTTTAGAAACCTAAAGTATTATTTCAAAATTAATGAAAACTTTTTTGAAATATCACATTAAAACCGATTCAGCAGTTCTTTTTCTGAGATATCTGGTTTCGAGTTAATAAATTCTTGTTTACACCTCAGTACCGCTTGTTTTAATTTTGCATTTAATAAATTGCGCCTTTTTCTTGGATTTATGATTATTATCAAAAAATATGATTTAAAAATTGTCAATGTGACAGGTAAGTAGGACGTTAAACATTAAGCAACCAAATTCTTTGTTATTTCAAGAGTGGTATAGCCAACTGTACAACAATTTGCCACGTACTATAGAGAAAAAAGATCTTACTTAAACTAAAACAAAATTGTCACTTGTCAAATAAAATAAATAAAAAAACTGAATTAGTACAGGCTTTTTAATTTAAATTAATATTGCAACGTGTCTGCTTATTCGGGTTCTTTAGATTTAAAGAGTTGTATAAATAACGAATAATTAACAAATTATAACGAATAAAAACATTGAGATACAATAAGATTAAATAACTAATTCGAAATCAACGCCGCTTCTCGAAAATTTCACTTTTCACTCGCTTGTCCGGTTCTCGCTAACTGACTGAATTCTCATCTCGGTCACTCTCTCTCCTTATATTCGTCTTTGCTAGAAAGTGCTAAATATTTTGAGACCTTCTTAAAGGTTGTCTATATTTGGATGAATTTTATAGTTTTGAATTACAAACTAATTTATGAGGGATTTAACAAGGTTGGTTGTAAAGATAAGTGAACCCTATTGTTACTACTAAAGCTACCAACTCATCTATCAACAAACAGAAGCGTATTAAAATTCAGGGTCTGGGGTTTCTTTATCGGCGAGAGACAGACAAGTTAATTTCTTTATCGCACCATATAATTCATCCAAATACAGACAACCTAAGATTGGAAATGAAGACTAATCTTTCTCGGAGTAAAATAATACAATTGTTGTTTCATCTAATCTGCTGTTCAATTCTAATGTCATACTTTTCTACTTGAGATTAACGTTACTTCAATTGTTTCTTTATTAATCGAAGAATTTACCTAGTTATTGATTAAATCAAAGTTTCGATTTGTTTCACTTTGACATTAGAACTGAACAACACTGTACTGTGTATAAATATTTTGACCATATTTATAATAATATTTGTGTCAATTCTCGCACTTGGGATTAAAAAAGTAGTAGTTTTTATTGAAACATAGTTAAATTTTGACTGTGAGACAAATAAATTAGTTATATCAATTTTTTTTTGTTGCAAATATCTCCAAACTTTACAAAGTGTTTTAAACGTTTTTATTTTCTGTGTGTTGTCACATTAAATTGTAGAGTCTTTTATTCTGGATGTAAATCTTTTTGTCTTTCTCAGTGTTTTCAGCTTTAGAAGCATGTAAATTTTAGTTTTTCGAACTATAAAATTTTATTTCAAATTAGTTTTTTTTTCTTAATTTATGTTTTTCTAACGCGTCGCAAAAAGCAAAAATTGTTTTATTAACAATTGTGTTTAAAGACGTGATAATTGCAATACCTGATGTCCACTACAGTGTGCTTTTGAAGTACATACTGTTAAAGATTTTAACAGGTAATAGCTATTGTTGAAAAAATGCTAAAAAACCAAAATTGTTTTATATAAATGTTTATAGTTCTTGAATTTTTGATTCACACTGTAAAATCTTTTTTGTTTGAATATTTTTAGGCTAAAGGTATTCTTGAATTGATTATTGAAATATGAAATCTAATTGATTTTAGATTGATTAAACAATATCGTTCAATTTTGTTAAATTTTAACATTAATTGTATTAGCTTTGTTTTCAAAATTTGTACAGTAATAGCTATTTTTGTTAATTAGAATTTTAGCAATCATTATTTGAGCTTGTGGTATACAGAAGGATTCAAATTATTTACATAAACCTCTTTTATGTTTTGTTTTTGAAAGAGACTTTAAAATATGTAATTCTTATCAACTACGGATAACTTCTAGGACTTACGACATTTTGCAGTTTTTCAAATAATTGCATTTTGCCACATGAATTAGATAAATAACAAAAACGAGCAAAAGAAAAATGCAGTTTGTGACAACTAGAAGTTTCTAAATTAAGGTCATTTGTCTTCAATCGAGAGATAATAAAAATCCTTACATTAAAAAAAATATTTTCTTTCTATTGAAAATAGGTAAAACACATTAATTGAAATTTGTTCTTTATTAAGCATTTTGTATAAACTTAACTTCGTGGTACAAAAATGACTTTATAAAAAGAGTCTGTGTTCTTAAATGTGATACTCTATATTAGAAATTTGTTTGGCCACACGATGTATTAATAAAAGATATACTCATGACAAATAAATTGAAAATTATTTTATACAGATAAATAAATTTGTTTTCAGGAATATTTTTAGTGGGTGATAGTGCATAATTAATGCATGCTTGAGAAGTAAGAAACGTCAATAATTCGAAGCAGATAATTTAATAGAACCTTCACATTCATGAATAATCAAACCTTCCTTAACTTGACCTAGAGTCAAATTGGTGGTGGCATAATTTGCATCTAGAATAATAGATCATGAATCTATTTGCATCTTAATTTTACACACATTCTTGTCTCTTAAATAAATATGTACATGCATATAGTTTCAATTTTTTTTTTGGGACAATTTTCGAGCTCAAGTGGATATAACTTTAGTATGTATGCAAAGTGACAAATACACTGAGCTTGTGAATTATTTAATGTTATCCGGCATATCTAGTTTGATAACATCGGATTAGCCACATGCAACATCACTTTGTTAAGCAAAATAATTCATGCACTCTATAAATATCCTGTCGTTTAACACTTCTGCTAAATTTTAGGTAAATGAGATTATCTTGTTGGATTACTTATTGAATGTTTTAGTGGTTTGTCTAGAAGTAGAGCACGCTATATAACAAGAATTTTATATAAGCGTTCATTATAGGTCCAATGACTATTTTCATAGCAAGTATAAATGCTGTGAATAACAAAAATCTTGTGGAAAGAGAAGAATAATAAATCCTGAAATAAAAAATAGTAATTCAATAAACAAAAAGTCATTCGTTTATGATCATATTAATAAACAATTTCTTGGCGAAAGTTATGCATCAATGTTGAATTAATAAACGGTTAACAAAAACACTGGCTATTACTGGCTATTTTTTATGCATACCTGACTGTAAATCTACCAAATATTCAGAACAAATATTTGATTTACAATTTTATAAAAAAGGAAAACTTCAGTAAGTGCTTTCTGAAAATGCTGTCTCGTATTGTGCTTGACAATAGCAGACAATCATGTAGAAAATTAGATTGTGGTTAACAACGACAATTTTTTTTTTTTGAATCTAAACAACTTTTATAATAATTTTTAATGCAGATTATTATTGAATATAAAGCAGCATTTTTGGGCTAGCGAATGTCATCCCTTTTTACGGCGTAATTTCAAGCGGATTTATTTCGCACAATAAATGACAAATGTTATTGGATGCGAGTTATTAAAATATTTTATTGTATAATAAAAAAATCAGAATTATTTTTTTAATAAAAGTTTGAATTTTCAATATCCATAAATTTATAACAAAGCAATGTCTATAACCCAGACTTACAAAATAAATAATGATATATTGATTGGACTGGAATGAATGAAATGTTTTTCATTTCTTTGTAAACGCCCAATATTAAAGGTTTTATAACAAGGATAAATCGAATTTAATATGAACGTTAGTCTTATTGTATAATAGAGGATTCGTTAAATATCATTTTAAATATTTACTTAAATTCATCACGAGATTTATCCTTCCTAAACGGTATAAAACATCTATTTAATTATTTATATCGACCTGATAAAATTCAAAGAAACATTACTAGTTCATTTATAAGCCTTTTAGAAATGTATTCATTTTTAATGAGTAACTTTTACCATTATGTTAAAGTGGATTATTTCCGTTCTCTTTGTGAATATTGAAGTTCGATATTGGCGACCTAATATCTGTTGACAAATTTTAGTATTTAGCACTAATTAATCTGTATACTCAAAATATCTAAAAGTGGGCTGATTAACCCTTTTATAAACCAAAGAACAGCCATCGTACAATTTATGGAAACGCAAACTACCGTAAGGATAGATCTTGATCTATCTTGACAGTTTCCTCCGCTAGGTGTTTATCTGGCGGAAAGAACTGTCATAAATCAAGATCCATCCTTAGGGTGATTAGCCTGTCCATAAACTGAACAATTAAACAATTTTTTGGTTTATAGAAGAGTCGTAAAAAGTCAGCCCACTTTTAAATATTTTGAGTATATAAGTCTATTGGCACCAAAACATAATCGTCTATGATAAAATCACTCTCTTACTTCAGATTAAAAGTTAAAATTAATCAATATTTGGTAAAAGTAAAATTCAGAAAGAAAATAAAATTGAGCGCCACTACGATTATATAAATATAGCGATTTACCAAAAACTTTATGATAATATAAATAACTGTTTTTTAAAACTATTACTATAGGCATTTAATCTCAGTTAATGCTACTATTTCTGTATTTAAGTTTCTTATGTTGTCTATTAATTCTGATTGTTTTTCTTGTAATTTTTTTAGATTTTAATTTATTAGATTACTACACTTAATGCACTAATATCAACCAAAATAATTATAGTTTATACTGGTTTAGAAAAGTATACCAAACTTTCGGCACATAATATAATCATAATTTATCCACAGGCTTTATGCTAACCAGTTAGAACCAAACAGAATAATTCGCTAGATTTTTTATATTATCTTAGAGGTTACCTACGAGAGGATATGATTTGTCTGCCGTACCGCTGAATTTTTTCCAGCTATTACGTATACTACTCAAATTTAAGAAAAATTTGGTCACTCCGTTAATACTTGTGATTAGGTTTATAAAATTAAAATTATCTTTATTTAAAACAAACTTGAAAACATTATTGTTTGATTGGATATCAGTCGAGAACAGGAAATCGTCGTTTGCCGTTTAGTACGTAAGTAAAAAGTTTTATTGTGTATCACCAAATCAAAGTTTTATGGACAACTAAGGAAAAATATAAAGATTCGGAAGGCAATAACCACGTTTCTGTAAAGTGTATCTGTATTATGATTAGGATTGCTTATTGGTTCAATAAACTCATAAATGTGCACTGTGTAGGCTGTATCTAAGTACTGCGTGTTCATTTAAAAAACCTCTAGAGTGCTTTGGAAATGAAAAACATTTTAATTTTTATTTTGATGATTACTTCATTAACCTACCTGTGAAATTAAAACGTTATTTCTACAAAAACCACTTTTACACATTAAAGAAAATTATCATCAAAAATATTCATTAATTACTTGAAAACTATTAAAAATTATTTTCTTCTTGTTAGAGACTAATTCCAGAAAATTTTTGTTAAATTTTGTCTCTTAAATGAGAATAATCAAAATTAAAATTATTGATTTCTAACGATCGACTATAATTAGTAGCAGTCAATAGACTATTATTAAGGAATGTCTATCTAATAAGCGACAATCTTTTTTTTTCTGATGGCTAACTGCGAGTTATTTAGTAATAGTCTGTACATACATGATCAACTCATTTGTATTCCCATTTTAAAGAAACTGTTTCAAAAATAAAATGTAACTGTACCTGCTTTAAAATATATTTTTAATAAAGAAAGATGATACCTTTTGTTCTACAATTATCAGCATTTGCATTTGATGTCAAAGACTATATAAACAATGATATTAACGTTTTCTCTAAACAGCAGTAACTGTGCTCAATCAAACTATATTCAAAGAGACATTGCTGCAACTGGAACAACCAAGATAATTGCACTTTGCATTTGATTATTACTACAAGCTTAATAATATTGTAAGTACAATGAATGATAAATATCAGTGTAGTAGTTAATTAAAAGTTAAACATTGTTTTATGTAGGTAATAATAAATGTTGTTGAAGTAAAATGTTTGTCATTTTTAATGTGCTTAAAACTTTTAAGTGTTACGTATTTACAAAATATTCTTACTAAAATACTTCTCACATTACTCTGAATACATGATAAAACATTGTATTTTCAATTTAGTAAGATAAGCAAAAATTTATTCAATTTTCCTCAGAGTACACATTTTTTTTCTCCATTACATCCAGCTCTAATTGAAGACTTAGAAAGTTGTATTTGGAAATTAGTTGCTTCAGAAACTTTATCCATTATGTGAAGGATTGAGTGAAATGAATTCAGCTCTATTATGTTGTGTCAATATAAGCGCATTAGCTATCTCTTCTGTCTAATGCGACACGACGCTAATGGTGACAAACATTCTAACTTATACCTACAATAACACATTGACGAGATATTTCCATTTCAAATATCTTCTTGCTATCGCAAGATGCAGGAGCGGATTTAGGCATGATCTTTACGGGCTGCAGCCTAGGGCTTTGTGAATTAATAAGGTGTTCTTTTATTCGCAGACAGAAAAATAAATATTTTAATCAAAAATATAAAAAAAGTGATAAAAAAATGATTATTTTTTTTGTTTAATTTTGCTTTTATTGCAATTCTTTTTTCCTAGATCTTCTAAAATTCTTACTTATAATTTTTACCGTCCTTAAGTACACTTCTAATAGAAACTCAAATTTTTATTTTTTTGCAATAAATAGGTAAATAGAAAAAATAGATAAAAGACGCAAATGATAAAGATAGTATATAAAACTTGTTTTCTAAGTCATTTATAGAACTCTAGCTTTAGAGTGAATTGATAATCTTCCATTCTCGTAATAAAACTGACTTTACAAAACGGGTTTTTAATATATTATTTTCACTTCTAAAACATTTCTAGAAAAAACATTTTATATTGTAACTGTGTTGAACTATTGAATTTCTCGAAAACATTTTTTTGTTTTTTAGAACAACATTTTTGTTCTTCTTTTGCTTCTATCCGAATCGTCCTTTTTCAAGTTTTTGTAACAATTTTTTTTCGTTTTGTTTTTCAAGTTTATCTGAGGCAATTTATTCTTCTAATCTTATTTACCTTTATATTATCTTTTTTTTCTGAACGCTGTATTTTAAATTAAGTTGTTTAAAAATATTTACTATTGTATTCTTTGAAAATCTATTTTTTTTTAAACAAAGTTTTTTTTACGTAACTGTATTGTTGTTTTAAAATTTTTTTTGGTTTTTTTAACGTAGATTTTCTTATTTTTTGTTTTTTCCATAATTTCAATAATGCTTGCAATAAAAACTGCTGCTTAATTAAATATATTACAAGTCTACAATTTTTTATTATTTGACAAAATTTACAATTTAAGACGAGTAAAAATAATTACAGATAAACACAAAAAACGACGACTAAAAAAAGAGAAACTTTTAAAAACTTTAAAAAAGATGACCCAAAAATCAGCAAAATAAGAAAAACTATATTAGAAAAACAAAAGATCATTCTAAAAATCTAAAAGTTACAAAAAAATTAAAAATTGTTCATTGATAGAAAATAGTTATTTATTTTATGTGTTTTAGACAGCGTTTTATCCGCGCAAGAATGTTTAAGCGCGAGACGCAGTCGAGCGTTTAATGTTCTTAAGTGGATAGAACGCGACTAAAACACGAATCCAACATAACGTTTTATCCACATTTACAGCAATTTAAAATCAGAATCGCCAAAATTTTATCTCATGGCATCAAAAAGTGAACTTAAATAAAAACATGGGAGGTGTTAAATCGGTTAAATCGATGCTATTTATTTTCGATTGTTTATCGACTCCATTTGTACAAAACGCTGTGCAAGTTGATTAAAATGGAAAAAAGTGATTGGTACTGTTCCTGAGTCAATTCTTGAGGTAGCTGAAGAAGCGACTCGCTAGTTGTTGCCTGCGAAGTCCAGGGAACATTATGAAAATTATTTTCAGAATTTAACGAATGGAAAGAAGAACGGGACGTAATGACAATAAATGAGAATGTTCTGCTATCGTATTTCCTAAATTTGAAGAAGAAGTATGCAATTTTAAACATGTGGTCAAAGTACTCCATGCTGAAGGCCGCTATAAAGGTCTATAAAAACATAGACATTGGAAAATATAGTAAGCTTATGGTCTATCTGAAGAATCAGTCAAGAGGTACAGGCCGAAGAAAGTTGCAGTATTTGAAAGAGCACACGTAAGAGTTTTTGACAAGAGCTTGCGATAAAGAATATTTGATGATCGAGGTAATTTCTGTCATTACATAGACATTGTAGATAATAAATTTTCGAATATTTTAAGTTGCATTAATAATTAAGGTGTCTGGTGGCTGTCGATGCTGTGATCTGACAAATTTGAAAATCAGTGATGTAGAAGACAGGGGCGCATACCTGATTGTTTCGATACCAGATACTAAGAAGGACGTTTTACAAAAATTTACAATTATAGAAGAAGGATTCTCTATCAACACTGTGGAGAAGTGTAGAAAACCATATTCTTACGCCCGAAGAAGTTATCTATTGAAAGATTCTTTTTACGATACGCTAATTAAAAATGTACATCGCAACATGTTGGAATTAACACTTTATCGAAAATTCTTTCTAAAATTGCTTCGTTTTTAAATCTGACGAACGCAGAAGCTTATACCGGCCATTGTATGAGACGCACTTCAACAACTTTACTTTCCAATGGAGGTGTTAATTTTATAACAATTAAACGACGTGGTGGGTGGAGAAGCTACGTCACAGCAGAAACTTATATCAAAGATTCTGTATCTAATAAGCTCGATATCGCAAGGAAAATCCAAGGTTCTCCTGGTACTAGCTGTTCCTTACTAGAGGAGACGTCTATTGTTTCTTCAACTACTATTTGTTCTGAAACCGATAACAACTACAAGCTTCTTATTAATAGAAACGAAGTGAAATATGATAAAACAAAAAACGAAATGTCTATTAATGTAAATGTTAATGTCAATATTAATAATAAATAGAATGCGATTGATTAAAGTTTGTATTTTTTTATTATTCCACTAGTGGAATAAAGTGATTTCATTATTCCACTAGTGGATAAAGTGTTACTTTATACTGTTCGTAAGTGTAGATAAAATTTTAATTATAAGGTAATTGTGGATAAAAAACTTTATTTAAAAAGACTGATCGATTGCAGAAAAATAGAATAAAATTAGAAAAAAGAATATTGCTTAAAAATACTACTTAATTAAAAAAAAAGTAAAATAAGTAAAAGTCAAATGAGCAAATTACAGTGATTAAATCAATATCAATTTAATTATTTTTGTATAACCTTTTTTTTAAATGTTATTTATTTAATTGGCAGCGAAAGAAGACTTAATTCGCGGAGCTTTAAACTACAACTCATAAAGATCTGTCCCTGCGTCTGCCTATGATACTGTACACAAATTAATAACCTTCTTAATAGCATCTCTTGTCTACAAATTTTTCTATAAAAAAAACAATAATTGATATAATAGCTGATAACTAAACGTACAAAATTCTTACTTGGATTAGTTAGCCTTCTCCTCTCTGCTCCTTAGGGCTACCAAAGTTAGTAGTCCGCCTCTGGCCCTGTGACACTAAATTTATTCTCACTTTTCTAATGAATGGAAGCTTTTATTGGAAAAATATAAATTAATTTTTAAAAATAGACACGACACTTCATTTGCAATATATTAACCTTTTTAATAAGTAGCAGCTCCGCCAACGGAGTAATTATTATCAGACCGGAAAGCTTTTGTACAATATAAATTATGTGGAAGAGTTCCTCTCTAATTACCTTGATGATTCTATGCTATCATTAGACGAGTAATTAATTATTGATTGACTAATAAGACTGTAATCAATAGAAAACTCATTAAATAGTTTACAAAACTAATCGATTTGAAGACTTAGCTACAAGAGATACAACTGTTTATTGCAGAAGTGTTACTGGCTTTCAGATAAGTTATGTAATTCGGGTTTTATTCATGACACCGTATAAGTTTCCTGTTGGGAATCTAAATCACTTCGTATTATAGGTTGTTATAGAATGTTCAATACATTATAATATGAATAACAGACTCGGTTTTAAATGCAACACTAGGTACCTAATATTACCACATAAATATCTCACAACAGAAGCAATAATTAGAAAAAATTAAAGGCATTTGGAAATACTCCACGTGCGTGTCCATTAAGTCTAAGGAAACGGACACGGAAACATTTCTCTGAGCTTTCTGTTGTCAAATAACACCCTAAAACAGTTTCCTGATAATAGTATTCACTAATTACGGAAATAGTAAACCTATTTTTGTGACATTTATTTGATTAGAACACTATGGAATAAATTTGCTTTTGGTCAAATTGTTGGAATTGTTATCGAACCGAATTAATAATAAATGAACTTTGAAATAATAATTTCCTTTTGTAAAATGATTTGTGACCTCTATCATTACTCTTCCGTGACATAATCACAATTCAAATCGATCTTTTAAAAATGGGTTGTAATACTCCAAATCAAATTGTTTTTTTTAAATTAAATAACGTTTTCCGCATTGCATTTCTACGTAATGGTGGATTTAGTCCAATTTGTTGTAATAGAACTCGTTACATAACTCTCATCAAAACAGTAAAATTTTCACTTTTCATCACTTGTTATGAAACGGATTTCAAGACTGACAATATTCACTTAAGCAATAACAAAATATAAATTATAACAAAACAGATAGATTTTAATATAGCTTGTACAGCTCTTTAATAATAAAAATATTTTTATGTTACGTACGTTCTAATTTATCAGTACTTTAAATTAGACAACCTGATAAAATTAAAAAAGGCAAGTATTATTTTACTTTTTTTTGTGATGTGTTCTATAATGCAACAGTTTTAGTAGAATCGGTAGGTAGTAGGTGGTCGTATTCATTAATGTTGATTCCATAAAATATTTTGATAGAGATATTTGTTTTCAAAATGTGTTAATAATTATACTGCACACAGAATTGCTTTTCAGAAAGAGCTCCAATTAGGGTTGCCAACGGTTCTTTATTTCAAAAAATAGTCTTTTAATTTTATAAACTGCTTTTTAGTTTTTAATTTCTACTTAAAAGATATAGTATGTTTTTAATCTATTTTTTTTTAGAGAAAACCGAGCAAGCGTTAGAAAACTTATATCTATTTGTAATTAAAAATAAATTGTTTAGACGTTTTTTTAAGACACCAAAATAAATTTTAAGTACGTATAAACAAACAAAAGTTTTAGCCAGACTTAAGTTACGAAACCTACGTAAATAGAGTATTTAATAATAGAGAAAAAAAAAAGAATTACAACTAAAGGAAAAGAAAAACAGAAGTATTTTTGAAGAATTTGAAAAAGTAGATTTTATAAAAATTTATAGAAAAAATTATCTAATGACAAAAAATCTCAGATGATTAATATCGTCGCTGATCTTTTAAAACCTCGTAAGTACAAAATTTGGTAATTTTGGTTTTTGCGTTAAATACAATTCATTTTTAATTTTCCGTACAACTGAAATAGCTACTCCACACATTTTTATTGTTTTTGTCAATGCCAATTTTTGACAGAATTAAAACTTCCTCAGTTTTTCATTGATTCCTTGTAAGTCTGTATCAGCAACAGGTGCCTTATTCTCGAAATTTCTGTGATCATTTTAAATTTATTATAAACATATTTAAAAATTATAATAAATAGCATGAAATCACTTTAAGCCTTAAACAAAATACACTATATTCGTTTTGCTCCATTTTTAAAACATCCGCGAATCTGCTCGACTCTTATGGGCTGATTTCAAGTTGAGATAATACCGGTAGTATCTTCATTTCCATGGAAACTTAATAAAATTTGCTGTTGTGATTGGTTGATGCTAAGGAAATGTATTAAAATTTGCGATAATACCGGTAGTAACTCTACTTGAAATCAGCCCATTAAAGTTTAAACTCTCGAACTCTTTATTAGTCTAAAATAAAATGCAGTGAGCTCACAGAAAATGACAGAATTTCAAATAAAAAATTCGTTTTGGATAATTAGTTGTCCTGAAATTTATTTTTGTAAAGACACTGATAGAAGTGATAGAAACAAAAGATGATATAGAAACATTTCTCGCAGAAACAGATCGCTAAAATTTCTTTTGATGAGACGTAGCAGCAGATTTAGAGTTTGTAAAAAAATATTTATCAATACATTGGCGATCGAAACTGTTCTTAATTAGACAACAATGAGGCAACAACATGACCGAACTAAAAGTTTCAATAGGAAAAACGGTAGATTAGGTAAAAGTGTGGCAGGTAGGAAAGAAATAAAACTATTTTTTGACTTATTACCAAAAATGGATTGCCATTACTGTCGATCTTTAAGAGTTTATTTAAAACCTTTGTGACAAAGCAAACAACAATTATTTGAAGAATACATAAAATACTGCAATTATAATAAAAACTTCAACTAGGATACAAAGCATTTCTAGATATTTTCTGGCAATTAAATTTAAGCTTTTTTAGACCAAAAAAGGATCAGTGCGATGTCTGTTGAAGTTTTAAAACCAAAAATATTACCGAAGAAATTTATGCCCAACATCAGCTAAAAAAAGAACAAGCAAGACGTGAAAAAAAACACGATAAAGAACTGCAAACAAGTAAAGTCTTTACAATAGATCTATAATGAGTGTTACTATGTCCAAGACTTAAAGCTTCTGCTATATATTATAAAACCAAATTAATTGTACATAATTTTACAATTTTTAGCTCTTTCTGCTAATGAATTTGCTTCAATAATATGTCAGATTTTAATTTAAATCGTATTGTTCTCTGCACCCGAAAATGAAATTATATTTTACAGTGATGGATGTAATTATTAAAATCGAATCACAATATTAAGTAATGCCCTTCTAAATATATATATTGTTCAAAATTTTTACTCAAATGGAGTGTGATTCTATGCATTCGACAATAGAGAGGAGACTGCGCCATAAACATAAACATCTACATAGGTACCGGCAGAATATGTGGACGTTATGAAACACGCCAGATCGACAAAACCTTATCATGTAATATATCTAAATTAATTCTAATATCTAGTAATATCTACTTTAATTCTATAACGTTCTACAAGTCAATAAAGCCTAGTGGCAAAAGTAGAGATCCAACGGTTACAGGCTTACGCTGTTTGATGTATAGGCCGGATTTCACTATTTTATATAAAATAAATTATTGTGACGACTGGCAAATTTTACCTCAACGAAAGAATGTTGCTATAAAAAGTTTGCCTTTTGGAAACATTAAAAATTTGTATGAAAAAAATGACAACATTTACAGCAATTAAAGATGGATCTAGCAAAAGATTTCCGCCATTTTTACGATAGTTTACCATGGAATTAATTTTGTTTGTGTTATTTCAAAATTATTTTAATTAATTCAGTTTATTTCTACATTATACTTTTTGTTTTATTTTAATTATATAGTTAAATTGATTTGTATTAAAACCACGTATGTTTGTTTTCAAGCATAAATAATACATTTTAAAACCTCGTAGGTTCCAAAATTTAATAAAAATAGAGACAATTAAAATATTGTAAACCAAACACATAATTTTTTATAATTACCAATTTACGAGGGAAGATGATGTCACAATAGAATAGAACATACATTCATAAGCGTTTACCTAAACAGTTTTTTCGTTCTCCTGTAAAATTGACAATTATGGACATACGAGGTTTTGAAAGATCAGCGACGATATGTAAGTTGTACAAGAGAAAAAAACTTTCAAAACGTTGTTAAAAATTAATTAATCTAAAAAAATTAAAGAATTATTTTTTTTTAGATAATTTAAAAAAAATGTATATTCTAGGCCATTAAAAAAAATCAGTAAACCAACCATTAAAAAATAGAAGAAAATAGAACTAAAATAAACAATAGAGGAAGATTTAAGAGGTTGAAAACGTCAATTAAGAGGTTCTAAAGAAACAAAATTCTAGGCAAATTTTAAAAACAATATTAAAAAAAATAAAATAAAAAAACGACTACTATAGAAAAAAAGAAAGTTAAAACAATTCTTTAAACCTGATACTAAGAAAAGTCTTTTGAATTGATTTCAAGTTGAGATAATACCGGTAGTATCTTTGTTTTCATAGAAAATTAACAAAGTTTGCTGTTGTTATTGCTATAGAAACGTAATAAAATTTGCGATATTACCAGTTGTATCTCAACTTGAAAGCAGCCCCTTGATGAATACGAAAAAATTACAATAATTTTTGCTTCAAACACCCAAAAATCTATATTTTAGTTATCTATATAAAAGATTTTAATAGAATTTAGGAGCTGGAGAAGACAGTGTGTAATCTTTTTCTTATAAAAATTGCAGTAAATATTTATTTTTGTAATAATCATCATCTTTGGCTTTTAAAGTTTATATATTTTATAGTTCTTCGCGCCAGATGAAGAAAAACGTCTTATTGTTAGTATAAAAACGACAATTTCTTTCGAGCATTTAATTTTGCTTTTTTTATAAACAATGAAGAAGTATTTTTTTGTCCTCTCGTATTGTAAAGTAGGCTATCATAGTTGTGCATCCATCAATAGTAAGTCGGACTTTTGGAAACTGTGCGGTAAAAATGAGAAAAACACCGGGTCTCACATTGTACGGTTAGAACTACCACAGGAGATGCTTGAGGAAAAAACTAACCTTGCAGTAATAAAGTTTATGTATCAAAGTGTACGTACCTAAAATATTGCCACAAATAATGCTATATTTAATAGAAAAATAATATATTGAAAAAATCGCTGAAACGTTACAGGTCTTACGTCAAACCATGGAGGAATAAATAAATAAGACTGGAGGGAAGAATGTTTAAAAAGTTGAGATTTCGCGCCAAGCGGCAAAGTCGTAAAAGGTGTTTCAATATGGTGCCGGATTCCAGAGGCGCAGCATCAAATCTTTTTCTGGGGGCAAGACAAGTTAAAAAATAAGTTTGAAGAAAATTCGCTTAATAGTATTACTCAGAGTTGTTAAAATCTGTTGTTGCCTAATAAAATTATACGCTTTAGGAGAATAAAAATGGGTTGTAATGGCAAATTTTTTAAGCTCTTCTCCATATCTCTAAAACAAAACTTCAAAAATGACGCTACTTTGATGCTTTTCTCAAGACGAAACGCCACTGACGAATAACAGAGTTCGAACATTCGTCATTCATCGGCACAGTTCGATGCGCCTGTGTGTGCGCGTTAGTCAAAAAGGTTGTAAAAGGTGCTTAAATTTCAGGCAAGAATTTTACATGGTGAACATAGGCGACCTTACCTCCAGTCTTATTTATTTATTCCTCCATGCGTCAAACGTTGTGTGAGACCTTAGACAATGCACAGCGTAGTTTAAGTATGGATCCCCATTACCAATACGAAATTGTAGGTATAAAAGTATATTTTGGAAAAAGTTGCAGTTAATAAATTTTAACTGTGTTCCTGTCTAGTTAATAAATGTTATTATTCTATTCTATGGATCTGTGGCCATTATTGTTGAATGTTGAATCTCTCAGTAATTATCAATTTAGAATTAAAAAGTGTGAATTAAAGTACTGGAAAGACCTTTGAACATGTTTTAAAGAAAATTATGCAAGCAATGACAGAGTATTTAAGACGCATTTGGGTACGTTTTATTGGTTTTTAGAATTTATTTGTACGTAACCTAATTTTTGACAAGGCGCAAAAAACAGAATTTGACTCTTTCGGACAAAAAAAATTATACAAATCTTATGTGTTAGTTAATTTTACAGGCTTCAACTAATCAGGCTCTCGCTTTCAGCTGGGGCCTGAAACAAAGCTGTCGCCTGTAAAATTAAACCTGTAAATATATATTAGTTTTTTTTTGACTTAAAAAGTGTGTTTAAAACTGTCTGGTTATTTAGACAAAATGTAGAAAAAGTCGGAGTATAAACGAGACATTTTGCAATAGTACTATTTATGGTATGTACTCTTTTTTCTAGAATTTTATTTTTGATTTTGATTACTATTAACGTTTTAAGACTTATTAGTTCTAATAAACCCGAAAACATTTAAAGATACGTCATTTTTCATAAACAAATTTGTAAATTTTAAACAATATAACGTTATGAAACTTACTTATATATTTTTCCAAAAACACTTACTATATTCACCCAATTTAGCAAATATTATATTATTTTTGTTAAACAATATTGATGCTTTTATAAATTATTACGTACGTAATCATTTAGAAACAGATAAATTTTTTCTGATATATAAAAAATTAACCTACCTAGTAACGACTAAACACAGATTTTACTCTATATATAGACAGTTCGGTTTGGTCAGTGAGAATAATAACAGTTTTATCCATTCCATTGCCTTTTTTATGTAGTGGTCATCAAACGCCCATTATTACAGAATTGATTAAATCTATAGACTCCTTGCTGTCGGTTCTAACCCTGATCAAGTTTTTGTCACTATATGCAAATACTAGCAAGTTTACCCAGTCACATAAACCAGTTACAATATAATAAATTATACATATACACAGATTATCTTAACTGAACGTAAAAAACCGAGAATGTTATTAGTGTAGCGTTTTATATTGTAAGCAAGAAGTGCGACTTGTTATAAACCATTTGGTATTATATTTGCGTTCGTCTAAAATAATTTTAAGTAGAATTTTTCTTTCGTGTAAAACATTCTCGGTTTTCATTAAAAAACTTCTAGGCATTCAGAGCTAGTCGAATACCTGCATTGTTTTTGAAATGAGTTGAAAGCATTATAAACGAATCGGAAGGCATGCCAGACGAGATGTGCGAACGTTTGAGGAACATCAAAGACACATTTTTTCGGTTTTTGAACTTGTGTAAAAGAAAAAAAGAGTTAGTCGTCGCAAATGTGTTCTTTTCGGCGGTTATTTTCGGGCCCAACCTCCCATCCATCATTCAATGTCCGATGGTTTTCTGACGCTTTCTTATCCGAGTTTTTTATGACGACCGTCGTGGCTATGTTTGTATGACATTGTTCCTATACAGACGAATAGAAACTGCTGATTTTTTTTCTAGACGTGAATAAATTAATATTAAATAATGTCAAAATATATCAATCTTAGATTTGCTTCGAAGAACAGAGAGATGATTGACGACTTCCTTGATTTTGTTTATTTTGATGAGCTTATTTGCAGTAAATAACAACATATGTGCATAATTATTGTGGTGCGATTATAAGATAAAGTGTTTAATAAATCAGCAGTTGAGTTATGTGGAAGCGAAAATCATAATTTACCATATGAAGAATTCTCTCCCTTTCATACAACGACATTGTAATATAACGGTTGCTCTCGGTAGAGAAAAATACTGGCTCTTTAGTTTTTCTTATTTGGATGCAAACCATAAATTTTGATACAATAGCATGGGAAATGAATTAGGAAACACGTGCGTATCAAGTAAATTATACTTTAGTAAAATTGGAAAGAAAATTTTTAATAAATCTTACGTTATACATTCTATTATTTCGATTATACTTGCATCCGTTTTGATACTATTCCAATAAATTAGAAGGAAATAAGAAAAAGAAAAGTCGATCTTATTGGCCCATGTTGTATTTCATCTGTATGTAAATCCAGGTTTTTCTCATTTATGTTTTAAATTGAGGTTAATAACAATAAAAAACTGCTTGCGACGGAAAACGGAACGCTGAAATTGTTTTTCTTTCTGACACAATCTAAATTATGGAAATCATATTTTCTTTAATCAGATGAACGTTATCGACGTATTGCTTTTATACCTACCTATGTTTCTGTTTTTTCAAACGTATTAATAACAATGAGCAATTGTACCTAATAATTTATTTAATTATTATCACTGCTATTTGTAATGTTTATTGTTACAATATAAATTCATTATTTGTGTGTATAAAACTAGTTTTATTATAAATCAATTACGGTCATAACAATACAACAAAACAGAACTTGTTTTAATTTCATATTTTATTACAGTTGTTGTTATACAAAACAAAATTTAAGCTAAATAATAATTTCCTATTCAAGTTAAAAAAAACTAATGCTATAATAGAAAAAAAGTTTTTTATATTACACTTTTATAATTTACGTCTTTAAGTTACCTATTACAAAACTTAATTCAGTGCTTTAATATTGCCATTATAGCACCCAGTTCTATGATAGGATATTATAGCACTCAAATTTAAACTCACTTTTTTAGGTAAAAAAAATCGGGCAAAAGCCCAAATTATATAAAATTGTATATAGAACTTATTTTTCAAGTTATTGCAGGCACTTTTTGTTTACAGAACTTTTGTTTGGCGGTAGTTTGATAAATTTGAATTCTTACTACAAAACTAATTTTTTTAAATATTTTTATTAATATACTATTATAATTTATTCAAAAGTAAACTACAAGTGTACCTATTTGCTACGTGCCCTTTTATATTAGCGAGTTCTGTAAACCAAAATACAGGGTGAGTATTAAATAGAAAAAAAGCGTTCCAGAACGTTGTAGGAAACTGTTTCTTAACATTTATATTTACCTAGATTAAAGATACAATTGCTAAGATTTAAAATATGAACCAGCAACGTCGAATTTAAGAGGTCCTTTACTTGATTACAAAATGCATATTAAACTTTTTTGAAACACACCTTTACGACTGACGCGACGCTTTTATTATTATTAGAATCCTGTTTTGCAATGAGTTTTCAACATACAGTTCAGATACCTTGTAATATCGCTACCTAATTCATTGCTTTAATTTTCTTTTAATTGCAAAGAACAGACCCTGCCTTTTTTATAAAAAGGCACAAGTGCAAGCAAAAATTTGGAGCTCTGATAAAATCGTTTTTTTTTAGTTAATTGTAAAATTGTATTTAGAAATAAAAAGTTTATAATAAAAATAATAATGAAGTTTTAACATTAATCACATTTGAAAACAAACAATTTTTTACTTCTTAAGCTAAAATTATAAACCAAAATTAAGATTTTCGACATTTTTAATTGCTACAACTTCTAAGACATAATGAACCAACTTTTAAGCTCTTGGAGGCGTTTGAAATAGTAGTCTATAAACTGCCGATTTATTAGATTTGTTCTAACATGCTTTAGAATCAGTTCAAAAGGGTTCAGTTCGAAACTAAGCATGCACAATTGAGATTTTAACTCTAAAACGCTGCTACGCATGTACAGTCTCAACTTTAAACCCTTCTGAACTGGATGATGGAACAAACTTTATATAAAAAATTACTGATTAAAAAAATAACGTTGTTTAGAGTAAGAGTATATACTAAATGAAAAATTTTGCATTTTTGATTAACACTATTTAGTTTAGCAGTAAATCAACAAATTCAAGTGCTTGGTGGCGTTTGTATAGAAGAGCTTTCAGTAAAATAACTACCTAATACATATAAAAAATGATTTGACATTTTTGATCAGCGATGATTATTGATCAGTTAGGAACAAATCAGCAGTGCAGCACTTGTTTAAATTAAAAGTTTTTAGGTATATCACTATTTTATAAAATGTATTTTTGTAGTTTCTTGATGAAGCGCCTTAAAAACGCTTAAAAATATTTTCTAAGCTAAATATTATTTTTCTACGTTGCGTCTATAACAAGTACCGATTTGGGTGTCATTTCAATCAATTAAGCAACCAAATTGCGTGCGTAAAGTACTAGTGCAACTTACTTTTTTTAGGTTGGTAACACGCTCTTGCTGGAATGAACGTCATTTGTAACGTTTCAGCGTTTATATCATCGTTGAAATTATAACAAAGTTGACTTTTAATAACACGTTCTTTAATATATTATTTTCAATTTTTTTAATATTTTGGTTTTTCTAAAATTTACTGTATTCTTAGCAACAGCAAAATAACAGTATAATAACGACTATTTTTATCTCGATTTTTACACAGTTTACAAAATTTTCCAAATTTCTAAATTCTGTTAATAATTAATAATAATTTTAAAAATCAGAACAATCTAAAATAAAATAAAACATAGTATAAATAAACCACAAGCTTAATTGGCAAAATGAGTCAACTATTATAAATTAAAGTTGGGACATTATAACTTGCAGCTATATGATTATTTTTATTTATTATTAAGAGCAAGTAAAATTTAGAAAAATTTTGACATTTAATGTTTTAATAATATAAGAAGTTATTATAACCATTTGTTTATTTTTTTTAAATTAGTTAAAAATAAAATCATTTGTTATTTAATTCTCATCCAGAATTCTTATTCACTCTTAGTCTTGTTATAGTGTGACTTGGTGGTGAAATATATGTAGAGTCAAGCACTTAAACCTGCCCTAAGAAGAAATGTGTAAAATAATTGAAAAAAGAATAGATAAGACAACGGGTTACTGGGTTCTATTACAAAGTTTCAGTCTATTTTATAAGAAAAAATTTTGATGTTATTAAGGACTTTAGGAGTTATTGTTTAGGTTATTACGGCAAATTACAACTGAAGAAACATAAAATTTTATAATAATTTATAGTTCTCTTAGTTTTTTGAAAATCATGTATTGTAATTTTAATTTTTTATCACAAAAACTAGCAATAGGACACCCTGAAATATAAAACCTTTAGTTTACAAAATTATTATCACAGCGTTCCAAAATTGTTATCATTGCTAAACCAACTTGCGGATTGACTTTTTTGTTGTGTCGGTATTATCTTATCATTCAAGCTGAGTTAATAACAAAGACCATCACTAAAGTCGTCGACGCTTTCCTTGCAATTGTCTTAGAGTATGTAATTTGTCGCGCTTTAAAACAACAATTGCTCTCATGACTGGCTTCGTCTAAGACTGTTTAAAATATATAAGATTTTATGACCATTTTAATAAAAACATTTAAAAAATTATTCTTTAGAGTTAGAGCAGAAAGTTGCTGGATTTCTCAATGCTTTTAGCAAAATAACTCTATACCCTGTCCGCTCAATAGATAAGTAATAAAACTCAGTAGGAGGAGACAAGCTGCGTAGAACGTTCTGCGGTGACGCCAGATTTACACTGTATCATTATTTGAAGTATGGATGTAGATGCTTAAAATATGAAATTGTTGATTTTAAAACGCTTTCCCAGACAAACAAAACAGAAAAGAGTAAACAAACACACCCTACGATTAGCTTTTATTTTCGACGCAAGCCTGGAAATTCTTACTTTCTAAAAATATGTTCTAGTGTGTTAAGGAGTTTTACTTCAGGCGCTCTATTTAAAACTGGCCAATGAAGAGCCGTTATTGTTGATGATAATAGGGTATTTAGTGTGGTTTCAAAAAGGACTATTACCAGATAAAATTTTTGTATAACATTTAATTACACTCTGTATAGGTACCTACCTATAGTGATGTGGATTAACCGCAAATAGTAAAAAAATAATAATTAATCTTATATTTTTTATAAGTCTTATATGTAATTGAGATTTTAAAAATAATTAAAGATTTATCTCTTCATTATTTTTTTATTTTTAAGTTTTGTTATATTATTTATATATTCTGTTATTTTTTTAAAATTTATTTTTATTAAACTTTTTATAAATTTAATCCAAATCAACACAAATACGACATCACTGCGACCACGAATAAAATCGATTTGGAATTGGTATTATCTTTTAGTCTTATCTTGCAAATCTGAGACATAAATTTGCGATAATAAAGCGATTGTGACTTATGCGAATTTATGAACTCACTAAACATTGCGTCTCATCGTCTTACTTATTCGAAATTGCAAATTATGCACTTTGTGAAAGTATAAATAAATACATCTCTGCAAAAAACTGCATAAAAATATAAATAAGGTTGGAGTGTTTGAGATGCTTTGAACTTTTTAAGGTCACTTCATCACCATTTTCTACAATGTATAAATGTGCAGTTTCTGTGGCCATTGTTAACGAGTGAATAGACCCATAATATAAATGTAAACAAACAATCGAAGAGGAGTTCCCGCCCATCGACGCCCAACTCCGAACGAGTTCCGGAACGGAGAACCGCATCCGGTGCGGCCGTCAAATTTAATAACCCGACACCAAAATGGGAGGGCTATGTTATGACAGCCCCAGCAGCATTGAATCTTAGTGGTGTCACTTCTACGAAACGTGTTTGATGGAGAGAAAAGCTTTACTAAATCATTCGTTCAGCATAACAAATAATCGAAAAGAATTTTTTTGACCACAATAAAGATATAACAATTTTGACTGCTGTTACTTGTAGACAGCCCATTTGTGGCGCTAGTTTTATTTTCTGATTTCTTTCATAATGTTTTGGTATTCAGTCATATTGATTCTTGATTTTGCTAAGTGAATAGATTGGGAAAAAGATTAATCTGATGATACATATTGTATACTATGTGATTTAGAAGAATGAGTTTGCAACATTTGTAACTGTACCCTATATGTACAAATAGAATTACACGGCATATTTCACCCTCGTTTTACCCGTATTCACTTATTATTTATTTGATAAAGCGATTAAACATGACCAGCATTTTAAACAAAGCAAACTGATGCAATGTTACGCATTTTAACGAAAAAATAACAAAACTTATTTTGACAACCATATAAAAATACATATATTTTATTTTTTCAATAAGCCGTTTGTTTATTATAAAAATATTAAAATTTTATTAAATAAAATACGACTTTAAATACATGACCGTATAATTTTTATGTAGGTAATAAATTTACTACTCAACTGTTTTAATTAATTTAATAGAAATGCATATTGTCTCTGTTTCACTAAATTTAATTTTCTCTTTTTGGTCATGACAAAGCTCTTGCAAATACAAGAACCTATATAACATGTAGGGCCATAGGCAAAATATTCGTATTTATTTCTTTGAACAACTGACGTCGCATGCAGAATTTTTACCTTAAAGCACTTTTTACAACAAAAGTAACTACAAAGTCACTGTTTATTTAAAATCTTGTCTCAAAGTTTTAGCATTTTCTAATTAAAATTTATTTTAATAATGTCTTTCTTATAAAATGAAATGGTGAATCAATTAGGTATCAAATTGAATTCGTTCACATAGCAAAAAATGGGTGGACGCAAAATGGCAGGTAGAAACGGTCCCTATACTTTCAGAAGTAAGAACCCTTCTTTAATAATTTATCAACAGATGTTCCCTTTACAAAAAAAGTTATAATGAGAAATTTACATGGTTAGTCCCTATCATTTATTGCATTAGAAAAGGTGTAAGCGGAAAATTATAAATAATGAAGTCATATGTTTTCCTTTGTTGGTCTGCATTTTAGGGCTATTTGTAACCGATTTCATTTCTGTAACAATAGAATTAATTTGAATCAAATACAGATTCTAATTATAAAATATAAAATATGTTTCTACCATTTTAGATTAAAAACAATCTTTCTGATTTTTAATTATTTTCTTATAATTCACGTATTTACTGCTTGTAATTGAAAAAAATAATAATAAATAAATAAATAAATAGACAGCATGTTTAATAATATACCTGCCGTCACTACATGTTGCGTTTACGTCAGCTTGAACTAATACACAAATTAACTAACAATTAACCAATTTTATTAGCACAATCGTTTTGTAGAAAAAAATTTAGATTTCGTAGCGGAAAAAATCTAATCTAAATATTCAGAATAAAATTGTACTTAAAAAATAGTTTTTTATATCGGTGAATTAATTGACACTAATTGTTATAGCATATTAAATTGTTTTTTTTTGACATGGAATTTAAATATTACTTTATCAAAATTATAACTTTTGAAGTTTTTCTTATTATTTACAATTCATCAGAATCTTACTACAGCAGACTTCTAGTTATCCGGAAAAAAATAAATTTTAGTTTTGCCATATTATTAAAAAAAAAGTAAGTTGCCGCTGGATTAATCCGAAATTTGACAAGGTAGTATAGTGGAAAAATTGTGAAGAAATAAACGAATGGTTCAGTGACTCACCAAGTTTCAATAATCAACGAAAAGTATAAAATTTGGTGATATAACAAGAATGATAAATGATAAGAAAGCTAATTTCAAAGCCAATATTAAAAAGCAACGTTTTAAAATTAATGTTGGCAGTTATTAACTGCATTTTATTTAACTTAATGTTATAAATTAAGAAATACGTGATTTCCATTCAAAAATTGTATGCTCTTCTGTAAATCTGTTATAGTACGGTGCACGGGACGCATAAAATACATTAAAAAATGATTCTGAGGGTGTTTCAAGACTAAAGATTGATTTTTTTAGAAATGATGGTTTAGGCCCTAAACATATTATACCCAAAGTTGTTCAAAAGTATCCTGTGCAAAAAGGCACTATTCAAAATTTTTTAGATATTTATACACCATAATGTTTTAAACCACCGCACCGCACCGGTTTTCTTCTAGTAAAAGTTTAATGCAATCTCTGTAGCCGTTTTGCCACAAAAAAATAAAATATATTCAAAAATACATTGGCTCTTATGGACGTTCGCAACTTTAAAGCTGAGTATCTCCGTTTAAGATTTTGAAAAATTTAATTAATTTTACGGTTTTTCGTCACTTCTTAACGATTATCTCAATAACTAAGCCTTAATTTAAAAAATATGTATCTTGAAAAGTTTTTGTCCCATCATTTGTGATTAGAATGGTACTACATATATTTTTTTTCTTATGTCGTTTTTTTTAAAATTATATAATAAATAAACTCTGCACAAATCATTTAATTGCGACACTGCATCATTCCTCTCAAGTTGTCGATCCCCCACTCTCGCTTTTGTACTTTCCTAACTGCTAAGCTACGGGTTTACGAAGCTGGCTACCCCTAATAACCTGTGCCTGTTTAATACTACTTTTACTATAAATTTTTATTGTTTAATGTTTTAATTTGTTTTGACAAAAGATTGGCTTTGAATTTCAGCTTGCGAAAGCGTTTTGCCACAGAATTTTAATTAAATTTGTGGGTTCGACATGATTTTTATTGTCATTATTTATATAAAAATCATCCCACTTTGAGAAAGAATGTTTCCATAAAGTTTTGTTATATGTATTTTATTTAAATGTTAAACAGTAGATTTATTTTAGTTTCTTAAATATAAAACTAATATTTATATATTTAACAATTATTATTAGAAAAACAATTCTTATTCATAATTTTATCAAAGCAATAATCAAGTTTATAAATTATAAATTGGTAAAAACTAGGTACTTAAACCCTGATTTTGCAGCTAAGAGAATGAGTGAGCGGGAGTGGGGGATCGACAACTTGAGAGTTAAAATGCGGTGTCCTAATTAAATGATTTGTTCAGAGTTTATTTATTATTTGATGTGGTGTTGTTGACATTTATAATTCTTTTTTTATTGATTCAGATAAGTTTGACAGGATTAGGACTACTAAAAATATCGTATATCAAGCCGACGTTTCGCTTTTTATTTTTTGTAAAGGCTTCCTCAGGGCAGTCTGATATTAAAGAAGAAACATTGAAATAATTAAAAGCATAGAACTCATATTTTAAGGATTAATTAATTAATTAGGGTGGGTGGTAGAGAGTCACTGATATTTTTTGTCTTTATTTGACGTTCATGTCTATAAGTTACAAAAAAATTTAAAAATGTGAAAATTTTTATGATCTCAAACTCCCAAATTTTGGGAGGGTGCGAGAAAAAACTTTTTTATTTATGATCCAAAAACTCTGAAATTTGGGGAATAAAAAATATGGATTTCTAAAAAAATTTGGGCTCTAACAGAATGTCTATACGAAATTTAGTTACTGAGATCTATAGACGTTTATTGAGGAGTTTGTGAGGCCTAAACGGTAGGGCTGGGCGATACCTGTTTTTAGGTATCGGATATCGATACCTGCAAAGTATCGATACTTGTCAAAGTATTGTAAGTATCGAGGTATCGGAAGTATCGAGAAGTATCGAGGTATCGAGAAGTATCGAGGTGTCGGAGGTATCGGAAGTATCGAGTGACTGTAAATAAATATCGCATTAAATAGCTTGTGAATTCGTTTGTTTTCATCAAAACAGCTTGTGTTTCTATCATCCAAACCACACTAAATAGGATATTTATTTATAGCCACCCTTTATCAAGGTATCGCAGGTATCGAAGTATTTGAGATATCGGAAGTTTCGGAGGTATCGAGGTATCGGAGGAATCGAAGTATCGGAGGTATCGAAGTATCGGAGGTATCGAGGTATCGGAGGTATCAAAGTATCGGAGGTCTCGAGGTATCGAAAGTATCGATACTTCGATACCTAATTGCAGTCGATATCGGTGTACGATACCCGAGCAGGTATCGATACCTTCTGTAAGTATCCATACTTTTTCCATCTCTACTAAACGGTAGTGCGCATGCGCAAAATTTCTTTTTAGTAATAAAGAAAAAATGTGATTTTTTCAACTCCATTTTGGGGAGCGAATAACGTCACATCGATGATGCGCAATAGATCATCACGCATATTAAGCACTACGGACTTTAAACATTTTCTCGCGTTATAGACGTTTTCAAGCACGGTCATTCTAAAAACGTACCATAAACAAGTCGCCTTTATTACACTAGTACATAAGGTTGAAATTGTAATAGATATATTTAATCGATAAAAAATCACATATAGAAACACAAATAAGGCGTGAAAACAGTTTGCTCTACCTAATGCTCTACTCAAACATTCTAGTTTTAATCCAGTCACTAGTTAAAAATAATTTTCACAAATGTTATATGTGAAATTAATAAGTTAATCGAAAATAAAAACTACTGTACAAACTTCGCGCTGTCAAAGCCATCCAAACAGCTTTAAATCAACTGCCGAAGATGGCCGAGTACAAAAAATTGGAAATCTCCGCGTAGGAATAGAAGGGATCGTTCATATTCGGTATGGTTCGCTGAAATTCGCTTCTGTTGGTTCTTAGAAATGGAAAAAATCTGTACATCGAAGGTTTTATTTTCGACTAATTTCTTCATTAGGTGTAAGTTTGTTGTTATTCGTAACTTACCAATAAATAAAATGTTAGGATATCGAATGTCGGCATTTTTAGGTCTTATTTGTTTTTTTTAGTGTATTTATTTATCGCTTAAAATTGGATCTTGAAGGTCGACTTTTTTAACGTATTTATATCAAATGACAGTGTTTTAAAATTTCGGGCTGTACTAACGTCAGGGTTCTGAAGCCCATAATCTTCTTGAATAGGTCTTTAACACATGAACAACTAATAAGACACCATTTCGTGAAAAAAGTTTTACAAAACAGAAATATAAGAATAAAGTTTATTTCAACTGAGAACATGATAGAAGAAATGATTATGACTATGACTGGAAAATATCAAAGAAAAAAACTGTATCAAGATCTTGAGTTCATCAATTAACCTTCAACAAAATATTTTTTTGTTTTTGGGGGAATGTATTGGTAAGAGATTACAAGTTAAAATATTTTAGAAGTTTGCTGTTGATATAAAAAAAATTGATCGTATGTAAAAATAGAATGAACATCATGTTGGCTGTAACTAAAAAACTGCGTATCTGCTGTTTAAATAAATGTATAAATAAGTCTACAAGAAAAAAGTAAGTTACTTTTGGTACAAATATCGTGCATTTATACTGCATTATACAATTAAAATAAAAACATGCACATTTCAAATAAAAAGTCAGAATGTAAAAACATATAGGATAAAACTAAATTAGTACAGTAGAAAATTACTAATTCAAACTATGTAACAAAAGCTCAAGCTTATTTTTTAGTATTTTATTTTTCGCGTCAGTTGTATTTGGAAAAATAATTTTAAAATGTGCAAGAAAGTGTAACAAAATGACTGCGTTATTAAATTTTTCGTAACTCTGCCAGTAGTCGGATTATTTTGTTTTCCTACTGTTGAGAGATCTGTGAATATAATTTCATGCTTCACCAGAAATACTCTTTTTATAAAAATGTAAAATGTGACGTTTAAATTTATAAAGCACATACGTTGAATACTTTGACTTTAAAGGCAGTTATCATACCTACTGACTACAATAGATAAAAAAAGTGTGTTCAAAAGCACGAAGATTTAAAAAATTTAAAAAATTTACCTCACGTTATTTTGTTAAATGTGTTTTTTGCATTTATTTCTAGATTATAAAGATAACTATCGAGCGCTTGGATAAAAACGAGGTTTAGTTAGGCGTAACTCGAGATAATGTTAACGTTTGTCATTCACTTTGTGTAACTGAAGCTCCTCTTAATAACCTGACAGTAAGGGATTATAATAGGTACAACTAATGACAAGCTATACTTGGATTTTTATCTTTATACCTATGGCGTATAAAAATATTGTCATATTACTCACCTGTCTTTTTAGATTATAGAAAAAATCCTGCATATCGTAGGTTCAGTTTCTATTTCTCTCTTTATAAAAAATAAGCGATTTTAATGTTGATTTTATTTAACCGCTCTGATAATTATAATATAGTTAGGAACAATTCGAAATACAATAACAGAAAGATAGCTACAAGTAAATAGTTCGAGAAAATACCAGAAAGATACTTGTATTTACCTGGAGAGTGCTTGTGTATATTTGCAAAGGTTTTAGTATTAAGATTTAATATAGCTTGACTTTAAGTGATACCTATATAACTCAGTTAGATTATTAAGTGTTATAAGATATTGACTAATTTTTGCTTGATAGTTAAAAAGAATTCTATATCTACGGCATACATACTGTTCAAAAATTAGAGCCTCTTTTCTAAGTCTAATAATAGAAGCAAGCAATATGGTGTTATTTTTACGGTCAATGAGAAAATCAATTAAAATCAAGCTTTAAATAATTTTCCCTTTAATATAAAAAATAAATTAATAATTGCGATTCGACATTTATTATAATTATACATTATGTATGTATGTCACTGTACAAAGATACTGTCCACTGACCATTCCTTCTAGGTTATAAATAGACAACAATGTAAGTTTAATGGTTCTGAAGCTTATTCAAACTTTATAGGAATAATAAATTATGTGATGGTAAGAGGCTATAATATCTACAATTGTTAGAATCCGTAATAATAATTTTATTACTTCATCTTTAGTTCTGTTCAAAGTATTTTAGTTATACAAGTAGGTATAAAAACTAAGTTAAACTGAAAGTAAATATTAAAAAAAAATCTTAGTCGTAGTAGTTAGTGTCATAATACCTGTTAACTGGCTTTACTTGTGTATATGCTTTAAATATTTTTTTTACTAGGGTGATAATCTAGGTGTTGAAACCCCTTCTTTTATTATAATCTCATACCTTACTACGGTTTCACTCTTTAGCTCTGTTTCTAATTTTTTTTATTCAAAATCTTTAAATAAAATAACATAAAACGCTTGAAACTTGTTGAAAAATGCATGCATTTTTCCAACACGAGATATAATTTATAAGTATGAGTCACGCTGGTTATGAATATGGAATTTGTTAATAGTTTAATAGTAAGCGTCTGGCTGCGGTGGATTTTAATATAATAATGCACCCTTTGGATTCAATTCACTGGATTAAAATACCGAAGTTGGACCCTTCAGGGTTTCCCTTTTTATTCTCTGCGGTAGATTTTCCCCTAATATTTCAGCGAATATTAAACTAACTTCAGTAATAAAGTGTTCAATAAGTTGAAAAACAATCTTAAATTATTTTTACTTCGATGGAGTAAAAGTTCGTGACCACGCAATAACTTCTTCGTGTATGCATGATGCGTTTTTAACTACAGGTATTAACGTATCTATCTGCAGGCATATCGTAGACTAGATTTAACTTCTTCTACATAAAAATATTATCAACCAGCAATGCAGAAAGATAGATAACTTAAGTTGATAAAGAATAATTTAAACTGATTTATTTATACAGACTGTTCCAAAATTTGCAGTCAGTTGTTGAAGATTTTTACAGAACTGACGAAAAATTAATATAAAAAATCTGTCTTATTTTATGTTATTTTTATTACTATTAGTTTATTAAAACGTTAGAAATGACAAAAAATCAGTAGATAAAAATTGCAATATGCAAAATTAAAATAATGTTGAAAGGTAGAATAGAAAAAATACAAAAGGATTAGATAAATAAAATATAAACACAACAGATACACAAAAAACAAGATAAAAAAGTACAAAAAAGATAACAAAAAATAGCAAACATAATTATGTAAAAAACAAAATCTCTAAATATAAAATTGATATTTATCTTTTAAAATGAGAGGCATAGAAATAATTTCAGTAATTATGCATCATTATTGATAGTGTTGTAAGAATACTATTAGAAATGGTTTTACATGTTAAATAAAATAATAAAAATAATCATAGAAAAATTAGTGTCGAATCCACAAATTTAATTAAATTTCTAATACAACAGTGGCAAAGCGCTTTCGAAAACTAAAGTTTTATCATCAGTACACAAATTTCTATCTAAAAACATAGCAAGATCAAAAAATAATAATAATAAACAGATAAGTACAAAAACAATAAAAATAAAAGACTAAAAAAAATTCTAAAATAAAAAATAAAAAGTTAACAAAATCGATCAGAATCATAATAAAAAAAAGATAGATTACCCTGTCTCTTCATTCAATAAATAGATTGAAAACAATTTAGGGTAGCTATTAACTTAAGGGTTGTACGACTTAGTGATGATAATGAATATTGTTATCGAATACCTATATCTAGTATAACTTTTGTTAGGTATAGGTAATGAGAATGCCTGCTTAATAAAAAATGTTGTGACCTGCAAATGTCTCTCGTTATTAAGTTTGTCTAAACCTTTGCCTTTATTGGGATTGATGCAGTTGGGTGGCGTTGTAAAAGTTTTCCGATAGTTTAGTTTTTTTCGTGAATTATTAATGTGGCGGCTCCGATGTTTTATCAGAATGAAGCAGTAAATAAAATTTCACTCGGCCACACCACAAAAAGCATCAGCCATAAACTAATTTCACTAAATTTTCTCTCGTTGTATATATCACGTGTATAAAACGGCGAGAAAACTCCATATAAATTATTTTTATATTCATATTTTAAATTGAACCACTGAATATTAAACAAGCTATTAAATAACAATCACTTTATGGTAAAGTCTTAATCCGTAATCAGTTAATGATCTATTTCGGAAGGGTTGTATATTTATATTGGCATATTCAAGAATATTATCTAATAAAATCCGTTTCCAGACAACATCTATTTATAATACAACGACGTGATCTAAATATGAACTAAATACAAATATCCAACAGCAGTCGATTTCGGTATAGAACGCACTACAATGAGCCGAGTGGAGGAAATTGCCTCTCTTGTAATGTGATTTCAGTGAATAAACACAGCTTTACAAAATAATTTAAAAACTGTTACGCAAATTCAATTTTTGTCGATAACAGATGTCGGGTTCACTACACACGATATACACTACCTGCTTCAATTCTCAACATCTCACACAATATAAAATTCGTATCTCAGGATTAATTTTTGGTCAGATATTACTAAAAAAAACTGTTGAAATAGAACGGGTTAAGTTTTTGTTTTAAATTGTAGATAAAGTCTATTTTCCTTAGATATTATGTGTGTAGATAACTTTTTATCAAAAAATCTAAAAGCGAAACCATGAAATTTTATTATTTTTTGGAAACGTATCTTAAATCTAATGTAAAGTCATTAAATTAACAATAAATTAATGGTTTTTCTCTAACTAACTAATGGAAAATAGTCGACGGCATATAAAATTCGTTTTAGGGGAACTCGGATTATCAAATAGGTAGACAAATTTCTAGTAAGTTTAGTAAGAACTAGAAAGTTGAATCCGCATATCTTTGATGGTTTTAACATCCAAATGTTTTACATATAGATGTTCTATTGAGTATCTATAATAAAATAAGTTAGGTATAGTTAAGTTATATAACTATATGTTTTTCAAAAATTAATCATTTTCGGAAAACTCTATATTTTTAACTTTTTATTTTTTTGCAGTCTTCTACATTTACAATCGCTTCCGGACGCTGCCTACCTCGATCACAAGCTGCAGCTTGGTACGTTTCATAACCTCAAAGATGCTGGATAATGTTTGTGAAGGTTCGATAGTTATAAACTGCGCGATTAGGGAATTTTTGCGCATAAATTCTCTGAGCTCTAGAAGTATTACCGTGGACTTCTTCCCAAGTAAGAACCATATCTGTGTACTCACTGTTGATAAAGTCAGACAACTTGGTAAAGTAATGCCAATAAAACAAGAACAAGAACAACGATGGAAGAAACGAACAGAAACAACAACGAAACAAAAACAAGAGCAACAAAAAACGATTATGAACTAGTCAACAAATTAATACACGAGTCTCGGCTTGAATTATGGACGTATTGAACGTCTTTTGACATTTTTTTTAAATAAATTGTCATTGCATTTTAAGTTTTTATAATTTTTGAATTTACTAAATTTCATAAGCGTATCATACTTTTATAGGGGGGATATAGGGGTAAAAAAAAATTAGAACGCCCCACATTTATCGCAAAAATCTTATCTAAAAAAATGTTTTGGTGAGATATATTACTGGTTAAAATTTTTGTATTCATTTCTGAAACATTCTGTATAGTCTCAATACCGGGACTTATCAGTATCGCAAAGTTACTTATTTGAAACTGTTCCAGCCCTAAGTATTCAAGAGCTGGCCGAAACTAGTAATAAAGCAACAAAATTACAAGCGGATTTCCGGCAATACTCAAGGCGATAGAAGTGTTATTAAGTTTTTTAATTATTGAAAGTTATTGTGTAAATTAATTTGTTGTTAAATTATTTATCTAAAAATCTAATTTGTTAAATTACATGAAACTCAAATTTAAGACGTCACACTGGTGTCATAACTCATAAGTAATATTTAGAAACATTGGATTATACAACATTCGACTATAAAAAATCAGCCAAAAATAATGGATTTTATTTAATATAGAAAAACTCGCGAAAGAAAACAAAAAAACGGCGTCTGGAAAAAAACCGATGATTTTTTGAAAAATTTAGCTCTATAGAAAACGCTTTAAAAAAACGTTTAAAAAGTTTTACACCTAAAACAAAAAGTTTGAAGTAAAAGAAGAAGAAAAAAATTATTGAAATCAAATTAAAAATTCAAAAATTAGAGAAAAAGTAAGCTGCAAAAATAGAATAAAATCCATCAGTAAAACCCTCAACTTTTGATAATCAATCGTCGTGACCAATGTATAAAAATCAGCCGAAACAGTGGCCAAAATAAACAAACAACGCGACGAAAGAAAGACCACAACTGTTGCATCTAGTGGCAGAAGAATAAAGATAGGTTTAGCTTTTTAATGAAGCATCACTTGTTGAAGGTGGTAAAGGCTTACAAGAGAGATTGAGACATCTGTCATTGTTTTTGATGGTATACAGCGCCGCTGTTTGTGTGACAACTATTAAAAAACTGAAGAAGATTGGAAGCTACAAGTATGTAGACGAGATTTGAGAAGTTAAATCAAAACCAGGTAGGGCCTAAATTTTAATTCGACAAGTTTTAAATAAGTGATTTGGCACAACAATGTGGTATACTGCATTTAGAAACATCTTAAAACAAAAATAAAAATGATTTATTTGTTTTTTTAGGTTTCTATGCCAAATTAATAAAAAATGTTAGATTGGAGAAAGGGCGAACTATCTTCTAGAAGAGAGCAATGTAATAAACTGCTCTAGACAATTCTTGCGGTATCGAATGTTAACTCCAGAAGCTTATGTAAGTACATCACCATTTTCAGAATCTGACTCATCGTGTTTTAATACGCAATGCGACTTATTACAAAAATACTAGAAACTATTCTTGCTCTATAAATAAAGAATAAACCGTTTACCAAAAAATAAATTAACGAGAAAGTGGCTATTACAAGTAGATCTCCGATAATTACTAAAGACGATAGAAGTTTATTATTCAGTTGTTTAATTATTAAGAGATATTAGAGTTATTTGTGTAAGTAAATTTATTGTTAATTGTAATAATTAAGTGTAATAGTTATGTGTACGTTTGTTGCAAAATAAAGTTTTATATTACATAGAAATTAACACCAGTGTAATATCCGTTATTATTTTTTCTAGTGGGTATTACCAATCAGTATGTAAAAGTAACAATAAACTTCTGTAATTGAACAATTCTTTATAATTATAACAACACCAAGTAACACATAAATTACGAAATCCAATAGTATATTGGATCTTATAAACCGTAAGCATACCTTTCGTATTCTAAAACGTTGCTTCGAATATTGAGAGCAAACTCTGAGATTTTTTAAGAAGTGCTTACAGTCTCGAATAAGTTTATAAAGTCTTTATAAGTTTATAAGTTTTTTTCAATATTACTAGTGTTTCTAATTGTATATTTAATTTTACAATAAACAAAAAAAGTTTAAATTTGATTTACAGTCTTTTTTTTTGTTTTGATAAAATGTATTATTAGAAAACATTAATTAATCTTCTTATGGTACTAGGGTTGCTTATATTCCCGATTTCGGCGGATAACTAAAGCGACCTCTGGTGGCGTTTGAAACAATCACATCAAAGCGTACCATTATTATTGTTGTTTACGACGTAAACGTCTAAATTCGCCGCTTCGTTTTTAATTTTTGTGTAAAATGTCTGGGACAGCAAAATATACAAAGAAAAATAAGACTAATTGTAGTGTTTATGGATGTCACATACTTAAAAGTGAAGAACTGTCAGTTTTCATTTCTTTCCACCGCCAAACAGTGGTGAGGTTAAGATCGTTAATTTTTACGGTAATGAGAAATTTATGGACAGAAGAAAAGTTTGGGAAAAGGCCTTATTGATAGAAAAACCTTCTACAAAGTTTTTAATAGTGTGTGGAAAACATTTTCCAGATAAAGACTACATTTGTCGTTCAAGGTTACCTAAAAAAACACATTTAAAAAAATCAGCTGGTCTTCGCTTAATCTACCAAAAAGAAAATTTGATCAATCATCCCATAAAAATGAATTACACGAGAAGAGAAAACAACGTCTTCTGAAAAGAAATTTCGAAGTAGTGAGTTCCAAATGCAAGAGCAAAAAGAAGTTGCTGCGAATCATGGTGATGAAAATATTACATCACTTACCGTCAAGACAAGCTTTTTAGACAGTTAGTTATTACTTTATGGATAATACGCTAAAAATGCACAAAAAACACACGTTATACGTTAACACACGTTATGTTTTCACATGCGGTATGTTTTTTCTGACTGTCAACTGTCAAATGTGTGTCACACATCAGCTGTTCGAAATTGCGAATTATATTCACCTAAGTGTCAAAAGTTTTCAGGTCGCTTGTACACTTTTGAAATATAACCTAACGATCACTGGTGGTCGAGACCGCCAGCGACGGCTTAAGGTGATACGAAACGGTGCCTATGATTTGGCTAAAAATTAATCAAGGCACTTTTTATGTCCTACTATTTTGCTTTTCGTTATCAACTTTTAATTTTTATTAAACAAGTCTTAAAGTTACCGTAAAATAAAAACCTAGTTTATAGCTTTTTATATCAAAAATACAAAAATTATAAGCTGATAAAAAGCAGAATAGTATCGGATTTGATCTGACCGGATTTCAGATAGTTAATTTGCAAACTAAGTTTCTATTTTAGCCGTAACATAATATAGAATTGATTTGTTTCACTAATTTTTGTAATACGTATTCCAATGTTAATATGTATGTGAATAAATTTTATCCCTAACCCTAATGTTTAGATAAGCCTGCATTTCAGATTACCAAACATATGGTCAGTCATACTGTCTGAATTGTCAACAAAAACTGTCTCTTTCTCAGACTTTATCTCTTAATTAAGTCACATTTAGAGTCACACATGTCGGTTTAGAGTATTCATCGAGTTTTTAGGACCTAAAGTGTTAAAACACTCTTTTAAAAGCAGTAAATAGCTCGTGAGTGGTTTAATTAAAGCAAATAAATGGGGTTTCATCTGCATTATTTAATTTTTTAAAGCGTTGCGTTGGTAGAGAAATAAATTGATTGAAAATCGATTGCGTTTGAAAAATCATTAGGTCGTTTCTGTCTACTTGAATGAGTTCGCAGTGGGAAAAAAATTAATAAAATTTTCACAGATGTTCATTTTAATAATGCAATGGTCGCGCCATGACAAAACAGCCCACAGAGAGGGATCGGACTGCTTTGTGAAAAAGTCACTCTCTCATATCATTTGTTCAGTCTTTATTATGAATCACACAAAGGCTTTGTTTGGAATAGTTGGTCATAACCACGTTAGTCTTATATAAAAATCAATGTCACCCTTAGTGTAAATGTGTCTAACAAGTTTTAGAGTTTCCAACTCTTCTTGCTACTTACGGAGGAATTTTAATTAATAATTTATATAACAGCGTTCTTCCTCTGTTATTTAGAATGGTAAAAAATACAAGTAGATGAATCTAGACAGTCAGCACCAGGAATCCATTAGCATAAAGACTTATCTATAGACATGTGATAGATCTACTGTTGATAACGAGATACACATAATGACTGTTATTAAGATGCATTAAAGTCGTGCATGAAGTATAATATTTTAATTGACGCTGCTCTTTTAACTTTAGAAACAGTAGCGGGTAATTAAAGACCGACGAACACATGCCGTCTGGGCACTCACTAAAATGTCAGACAAAAAAATAATGCAAAGTTTTATAACAGATATAGCTCCTATTAGAACAGAATTGTTTGCCAGTTTGTCTCTACAGGCATCATAAAACAGCATTATTTGCCACACAAAACGCTTCACAAGTTTGGGTTGAAACTATAAAGCAAGTTTGTGCTCTGTTGGTAACAATTATAATACCGCTAATGGATTAAGGTGTTTGAATTATTTAGTTCTGTAATGGCCAGATTTCACAACCTTTTGTTCTAAAGTGCCTTCTCTAGTAACATATATATGTATCCTAACTAAGCATTTCCCATTCGTTTGTAACTATATTAAAAGTGCAATTAAAACTGTATCAGATTTACATTTTTTTCTCATTTCCCATAGATATTTACAGATAACAATAGCTACTTTATGTAAATTTAATTGTGTTTGCTATTTCTACACAATTCCTGTTTTCTAACAAAAATATAAAAGTATTAAAATTATCCTAATGCTAAAATTTAGTAATTACTAGTAGAGACATCTATATTAGTGCAAAAAATGATTATAAATAGTTACACATTAAATTTAACTTTTGAATTTGGTAGAAGCATTTTAGTTAAAAACCAGTCTTAAATATTTATTATGATGTTATTTTTTTAAGATGATTGAAAGTGGTAAAAATATTGTTATTATTATTGTTAATTTTTAGTGTTATGTATGTAAAAATTTTTAACACATTACTAGTTAAGTTACTTAAAGTGTGGATTTACATCACTAGTTATGAAACCATTTTGAGAATAGAATTTAATTTTTCGATAAAACGAGAAAAAAATTTGTACCTAATACACTGTGAATAACGTAAAAATTATTTTTTACGATATCGAAATAAAAATTTTATCTTCAAAATTGATAACTGTTTTTACTATAATTTCAAACTATGCCATTAAAAATTTACTTAGTTTTTTACGCACTTACTTAGTACCTAATATTCTTTTTACCTCAACATGTCTAATTGATAAGGATCATCTTAAAATTTTAATCTGTAAAGTCTAAAATCTTGTAACTTGTCTATTAATCTAAGTCTAAATTGACTAATCAGAATGATTTTTTTTCAGTAGCTTATTTTTTATACTTGAGGGTGTTTAATTAAGTATTTTCCGAAATTTTGCTGTTTAATTTATACAGGGTCATAGGTAGGCATTATGAAAAATTAAAAGTTTTAAACTGCTTTCTTAAAAAAACTTTTTTTGGGAGGGGGTTTGGAAAAAAAGTTTTTGAAACGGTTTTGTTAATTCTAAACTAAATTTACAAATAAAAAACATAGCTTTAATTTTTCTCCAAAAAATGTTTTTTAAAAATTTAATCAAAAAACCGATTAACACTACGCAAAGTAATGCCCAAAAATTTAAAAAAACAAAAAATAAAACCCTTATCTAAATACATTTTAAATTTGTACCATTTTATTAGGAACAAAAAATTTGAAGACGTTTTAAAAAATTTTGGAAGTTTTTTCTACCCGACATATTAACGGTAAGTTTACCTCTACTTCTATCATGCAAAATTCAAGTTTAAATTATTAATTGTAAAATAAGTCAAAAAATATAAAAATTTGACATCAGTTAACAAAATTATTATTCATAACGCAAAAACATTTTTTTTAAATTTTTGTTTTCTGCAAAACCGTTTTGAAAGCTTAGTCCAATGCTTTTAAAACCTATTAAAAAAATTTAAATTTTTTTTTGGTGTAATAGAAGCAGTCTAAATTGTGTTTGCATATAAACCCGGATCACTTTTGTAATAATAAATTTCAAAAAATTCAATCCAAAATTTTGGCTTTGTGAATTATGTTTTTTACCAAGAATTCGGATTTTTAAAATGTAGCTCAATGTCACGTTGACGTTGTCATATAACATAATTCACAAAGCCAAAATTTTGGGTTGAATTTTAAAATTCATTATTACAAAAGTGATCGGGGTATATGTAAAGCTCTGTATAACTTAAACAACAAAACTTCAGAAAACATTTAACTAAACACCTGGCAAGTATAAAAAATAAGCTACAAGAAGAAAAATCATCCCGATTAATTAATTTTTTTATGAATTACAATACTTTAAATTTTATTAAAGTTTTAAGGTGATCTAAGGTGAATTGTTAAACATGTCGTACATTTTGTAAAAAAAAACATAAGAGTGAGGTTTTCTGGTGAGGTCGTTTATTTAGTTTACGAGCTGCGTAAGCAGCGAGTGAGATTATCTCACAAACAAAAAGACCATATCGAGTAATAAATACTACTTTTGTACGATACCAAAATAGGAATTTTATATTGCGAATCAATAATTATTTTTACTATGATTTTAAATTGCTAATGCCATACCACTGCATATTAACTTAGTTCGTCACCCGCTTTCCTAGTCTTAGTTCCTCTTTTTAGTTTTAGTTCTTTTTTTTAGCTCAATTTATAAAAATTGTACCAACTGATTATAAAAGATTGTCCGGAAAAGAAGGCTATGGAATTTGCCGTCTTTTTGAAGAAATTCTATTACTATTTTTTGATTGTCAATTTAACAGTTTTTGTCATCTGTCAATCTCCGTTACATTTTGTCAGTTTCGTTGCCTCGCTTCGTGCTCTAATTCTTACTGCTATTATAATTCCACTTTGCTTTGTTGCGACTCTGTAATTCTTATTCATTTACCGTTAATTTCAATATCTGTCTTTCTGAAGACAAAACCTGTTTTTTCAAGACAAAATCTGTCTTTCTTAAGACAAAATCTATTCTAGCGCTTGACTTCTGGTAAACTTAAAAAGTTTTATTCAGCTGATGTAGACTGTACAAGTTTTTTAAACAAACCAGAGACAAATATGGTTTACAGTGTGGAGAATAACGTGTTCATTGTCACATCCTACATCCGAAGTAGTAGGTTGCAAGATGATGGTTCTTGGAGCTACAACATCAATACTTGCAAAGAGGAATACCTCCAGAGATTTCCTAATTTAGATATCGCCAAAGATTTGCTAATTCGGCATATCCAAAGATCTGTGGATCGCTTTGAAACTACTGGAAGTGTCAACAAAGAGAAATCTCCAAGCAGACTAACTGTTGCAGGTGAAATTGTCGAAAACATTAGAGAAAGAATGGAACAGAGTCTTAAAAAGTCTTTGAGTGCACTTTCTTTGCAAACGAGTGTCTCCTACAGTATTTGTCAAAAAGTGCTTAAAAAAGACTTATAAGTTTTTCAGGATATTTTTGTATCCTTATGAGTTCAAAACTTTCTGAAATGGAAAAAATTGAACTTATTTCAGTGATCCACCTTTTGAATAAAATGAAACCGGTAGTTTTAATCTATTCTTTCTTTATTTAAAATTGCAATTTTATTATATAACCTAAAATCACCAATTTGACAGGTTTGAGTCGGGAAATGCGATGCCAGCCGCAAAATAAAACCAAACACTAATTCCAAAGCACTCTTTTTCGGACAATCTTTTATAATCAGTCGGTACTTTTACCTACGGTTTATACCATATGTTTATTATAATTTTTGATGAGAGGTTGTCATAAGAAACAAAAATTCTAAAATTTTTAGTATAATTCGTTTTTTATGCCTTTGTCTGTCTCTGTTCAACACATAATCTATATGACGTAGTAACATATACAACAATGTGTTGAAGAAAGACAGACAACGGCAAATAAATAAAAAATGGAGTATAGTAGCTAAAATGCATACTTTCATATGCATGGGTAAATATGCTATTACTATTTAACTGGCATATTCTGCAAAACTCGTTTGCCTTACTTACTTATTTTGCAAACATTATTCACGTTAAACCAAATCGATCTTTTTAACACTGGTTACATAAATAAGTAGTGCACAACACGTTATAAAAAGTATTTTTTAACTCTTTCAAAATTGATTTTTGGCTAATAGAGTTGGTAGTTCGTTCTTGATATACTATATTCAGTAACATTAAAAGTGTTACACAAGGAATAATTTTTTGGAGGTGATTTTATGCCAACAGAATGAGTAAATTTAAAGGTAGTTGTAGTAACAATTGTAACGGTTTATCCTTAACAGTTTTTGCAAAAAAATTTAACCTCTTAGTTTTTGTTAAGAAAATGGCTTATCAAAGCTGATAAGTAGAAATATTTGTAGTTGTTGTCTTTCAGAGTACTTGTTTTAAGGGTAACAAAATGCCTTCAATCCGAATGCATCAACGACATCATTATCTTAGCGATTTTGACAGAAATAGAATTGTTTTCATTCGAGAAGTTGGTTTGTCTTATTGCGAAATTGCTCGCCGTGTTAATTTTGCTGTTCTTTTAAATAGAATTGTATTACTTATTTAAATATTTTATATAAATTAGACATAAAAATTCTATAGGTTTTGTCAAAATAGTTATTTATTGAAGAATAAGACCGAGCACCTCTTTAAAGCCTCCAAGTTATGCAAATACTTTTTCACAATATGTAAAAAAATTTTTGAACTACTAATAATACTATTAAAAAATCAAAAAAAGCAAAAAACAAATTATTGCTCAATTAATTTCTACGTCATGCAAACGATCGCTTTCATGACTTTTTATTTTAAACGTTAGTGATCATGAAATTTCAACTGAAACGTCTCATTAGATTCACGTTATAAGCTCTTTTTTGGTCCCCACGTTAAGTTAAAAGAAGACAGATATGTGATGACATTCCTTTTGTGTTTACTTAATTGCTGACCATAATGCCGAATGAGATGGCAATAGGAGCGTAGTTCTTTACTTGCTTGTGAAGTTATTATTTTACGAGAAATCGGGATAAGCTGGTGGAATGATTTTTATTTCCTGAATTTTTAATAACATTATTTATTAAGAACTACCCATACAAATATCTATTTTATGAAAAGTTGATTGAGGATCCTTTGTCGCAAACTGTTGACATTAGAGGTTATTACTTTGAGTACACATTAAATTAAATTGTCTTCTAAAATGGTAAACATGTTAAAATTTATTAGGTGAAGTTCGCTTTACGACAGCGTATTATTCTTCGCTATGAATAAGTAATTCTAGTCGACCAACATCTAAATGTCAGAAACGATTCTGAAATATCTTTTAAAATAAAATTGGTTTTCCCGTTTCGATACTTATTAATTCATGAGACAAATTGCTATATTATTTATAGAGCCAGCAAAAAGGATAGTGTAATGCTTTTTTAATGTGACTATTTTCCAGTATAATTTTACTCTAATGTGTGTAATAAACGACCACTTTAGAATCCACTTGACAAAAGAGAAAACCTTTTATTCTATCGCGTGAAAAAGATATTAAAGCACGAAACGTCAACTGTGATAATTACCACAGCAGTGGAAAATATTTATGAAATCGCATAATTTGAATTTTTACAATATGTTTTATTGTTTTCTCTAATTACATGAATTTAGTTTTAAAAAATCTTTATTGTTTTGTCTAATTATATTCTTACTCAGCGAGAAAATAGTACATCATAAATGATATATTATTTTGATTATATGTGATTAACTCGCATGTTTTATTGCTTTTTTTATTTCTAATCTGCGGAAAGCATCTCAAGAAGCAGTTATGTTATAATTTATAACCAAAGTCGATTGTAGGATTGATTTCGTATATGTTGATAAAGTAGTTTTCAGTGTAGTTTTATCCCCTTCAATTTTATTGGAAGTGTCGGACCAAAATGTTTTGCTCCCCTATGTGATAGGGAACGGTTATCTAGACATAAATAACAAAACTATTATTATTATTATCAAAATGTGATTCGGCTGCACAATATTTTTACTTTAATATACAACCCCGAAATTCATTTTTTTGAAACGTTTCACTTTGATAGAAACTGATAAACACACTTTTTGAATAAATTTTAATCATAATTAACTTTCTGGTGTTTTGTGGAAATAAATGAGAACCAAAGTTTAATGACTAACAAGACAATTAAAGGTATGTCACGATACGCAAAGATGAGGAAAATTTGTAAATAACATGAAGAGAATTTAACAAGGGAATAGGACAAAATTCTAGTAAGTACCACAATTTTAAAATAACATGAAATGACAGAATCAGCATTTCTCGTATCAAGCATTTTCCAGGTTCATTACGACGAAAATGCCGATCATTAACCAAGTAATCCCTACGATTGTATTCACTTAAAGTATTTATGTAACAATTTTCGGGGCTTATTAATAGGTAATTAAATATTGAATTTGTGAGTACACAAATCTACAGTCTTAGCTTTCCGCGAAAACTTTTTTTAGTTGAGGATCTATTTGAAAACTATCAAATAATTTAAATTAAACTATGTATAGGCCGTTTACAATGTGAGAGCAAAATAACTTTGATTTGGATAGTTAATTTTTAATAGTTATTTTGCGGGGCAAAATTCTAGTAAAAACAGATTTACTATAGGAAGCTTAAAAAATTTTTCTGATAAATACGTAAATCTAAACCCGGATCACTTTTGTAATATTAAATTTCAAAATTCAACCCAAAATTTTGGCTTTATGAATTGTTATATGACAACGTCAACGTGACATTGTCAAAGCCAAAATTTTGGGTTAAATTTTAAAATTTAATATTACAAAAGTGATCCGGGTTTATGTAAAAAATACTCGTATAAATTAAGCTACACAATGTTAGCAAAATAAAACATATAACCAGACGCGCACTCAATGACTATAAATATATTATTTTAATAATTTAGTAATTAAAATTTTGATTCTGATTTATTGTATTAAGTTTAGTCTCAACATCAAATTTTTGTAGGTTTTGATAAAAAAATAGCAATATTGTTATTTAAATATCAGATTTGTTTTTTCATTGTCAAGTATTAAATTTATACGAACCTATACGTCGTAGCTTAAGCCACACTTCAAGTGGTTTATGACTTATTGCAATAAGCTGATAAAACGATCTGAAGCTTTCAAAAAAAAAAATGTTATTGAAAAATCAGGAAAATACATGGTTGCTTAGAGCCTGATATAATTTTGTTTTATCAGAAAATTAAATAAAATGCTTTCGTAAGCATACTGTAGTGCTCTCTTGGGAGTCACGGAATGATGCAGCCGCAATGCTAACCATATCAAAAATAATCTAATTGTGTAGAGCCATCATTGATCAAGTCCCCAAAATATTACATTTTGTAATACAACGAGTCGCTTGTGTGTTCTAATTACATTAGTTACTTTTACGAATTTTTGTCGTAAAAGCTCCACTAATTAACGAAATAGGAATTTCTGAAAAAATCTAATTTGTAAATAGCCGATTTCATCTTATATATAAAAGAATCGATAAAATCATTATTTTCAGATAAAGAACATCTTGTAAAGAGCTTCCTAACTTGGTCGTTACATTTTATTTTTGTTCGAGATTGCTATTGGGAATTGCCATCAATTTATTTCGTTTCCGTTTTACGCTGAAAAAGGTTTCATATTAACGTTTTTTAATCTAACTGATTAGTGATCTGTTACAAACTGTCTCGTTAGTAAATCATCATATACTTGATAATTGAAAACACTGAAAATAAACTCATCACTTTTACAGTAGGTTTCATTCATTGCGTTTGTGCATGATTATAAAGCAATTTTAATTAGAAATTTTTATTTGCTCTGCTATTCTCTATCACTTCCCTTTATATCCCATCCGGTAGTGAACAATTTTGTTTTCTCTTCATTTCATTTTGTTTTTATTTTTTAACAAAAAAAAGTTTAATGCATTACATTATTACAAAAGCTTGTCGGGATTCTAGTTATACATTAAAACTGTTCTTTTGTTCAATTTTCACAAACTTTGACGCTCATATTTCAATATGGTGTACTCGAAGTTATTCTAGCCAAAACACTGTTTTCTATGATAGATCGTATACTGCAAGCAAGCATCTAAATTCGTTTAGTTTTTGGCCTTAAAGTACACCATTTGTTTTTTATTACACTTTGTTGTTATGAATCTTCACTTCCTCGAGCGATTATATCCCAGATTGGTGCAGAAAACGATTCATAAAATTTAATCATCTCGGTTGTACATATCGCTTTATGGCGCCGTAAATTAATGAAAACATGATAATACAAATCCCTATCTTTAGCATATCTTACTACAACACAATGTATTAAGTACAAGCTCTATACTAAATTTTTTTAACTAAAATTGTTAAATCAGTTAGAGGCACTTACTAGACTGCTCGTTTCGCTTTTTACTTGAAATAGTCATTTATATTTGCGTGTGTTAACTTACGTTTTGCAGCGAAAAATTAATTTAAAACACGACTCACATTGAAGTGATTTAATAATTAACGCCCTATTGGTTTAAAAGCATTATCATTGTTACAGGTGGATACAGTGTCAGAATACAGTATAGTGATGATAGAGAAAAACTTTAAAACCGTTTCACAATTTTTTAGTTACAGTGCCTGTTTGGGAATGATTTCCTAATCTTCAATTTCTACAAATTCTAAATTATAGTAAACCTACTCAAGAAACTTTTACTATTACTCCAACAGTTAAACAGATAACTCAACTAAACGTTTTTACGTTTTATTTATTAATATTCGCAGTGTTTCTAAAAACACTTGTTCTAAAAGACTCTCTAACGCCGGTTAAGAGACTTTCTGCATCAGTGTAAGCTTCTAACCTGAAATCGAATTGTAACTGAATTAGAGCAAGCCGTGGAAGTGGGTATTAAGATTAGACACATCATTACAATTACACTGGCATAATCTGCTCTGATTCAGTTACATTTTGATCTCACCTTGTAAATATTGTTGTTTTAGTTTAGCATATAGGTACTTTATTTTTTAATTATGTACCGTTATCTGTTTCTTTTCAACACATTATTGTATATGTTGCTTTGTAATATACATTATGTGTTGAAAAGAAACAGATAACGGTACATAATTAAAAAATAAAGTATAATTAAATTTATTTTAAAATGATTTTTCCATCTTTTTATCTGGTCAGGGTCTATCAGCTGTCACTAAATTTTGTTAAAAGTCGTCTCAGATTTTTCATTAGATATTTGTAGCTTGGTTAGTTTGTTTGATGAGGATGACTAATGGTAATGGTATTACTTTTTACTATCAGAACCACCTATCAGAGTGTAATAATATTATTAATTTCTAATAGTGTAAGACCTTTATGAAGTTGTCTCTATAACAAAACTTGCTCAGTTAAATACTCACGCTAATATGACTTTGTTGCTTATAATTATAGTCGAATATATTAAAGTTGCCAATTTTTTTGGCAAACTCAATAGGTATTTATTTTTATCGTCGGCTTGTCGACCAAATTAAATACGACAACTTTTTTAAATTTAGACGTAAAAATTGTAGTTATTTGCTTCAAAAACCTATTTTGCTGCAATTTTGTTAAATATTTTCTGAGATAGTAATTTTGCAAATAAACTCTAATTAATAGATATTAATTTTGCAAACAATAAATTTAAAATAGACACAGCGGCCAAATTTTAAAAGTCAGTTTTGATCTTTAGTAACCACTGGTGCTATTTCAACAAACTTTTTTACGAAATGTTTTTGCTACCAGTTTTAAATGGTTTTATTGGACCAATAGTTTTAACTACATTAAAACCTAAAATAAATATACATATAGGTGATTCCGTTCTCTATTTGTTTTGTATTTTTTTGAACACATTTGTTTACAGGTATTACAGCTTCCTACATTTTAGCTTTAATCTTAGTAAATATTGATTAATTAATCAGGCACGTTTTTCTACATTTACGTAAATAAAAAATGTTCTTAAAGTTACTATTGTAGCTAATTTCGTTTAGTATTTGTTTATTTTTTGTAATTTAAAAATATATTTGAGTCTTGTATGTAGAAACGAATTTAGAAATTTTTTATCTGATCCGCTAGGCAGTAAACTAATTAGAAAATGCCGTAACACAGTTTTACTTGTACTTGGTAAATGTAATTGTTGCAGTTTGTTTCATTGATAGAATATCATACACCTGCTTCTTTTAATTCAAAATATAAATTTAAATTAATAGTCTATTGGAGTTGTATAATCCTAAATAGTCTATTGGAGATGTATGATGATATGTTTTAACGTATTGCTTTAGAAACAACTTTCCAGCTTACAAGTATTTAACTTAAAAATCTAAATTCTGCATCAAAAAAGTCCTTTTGTGAATATTGATTTAAAATTTTCCTAGTGATTAAATTATTACATAGTGTTTTATTTTTGTTCAAACAAATTTCAGCCACTTATGGGCTAATTTAAGTTAAGATAATAACAGTAATATCCTAATTTCCATAAAAAAATTAATAAAATTGAGGGTTGTGATTGCTTGTTGCTACGGAAAAGTATTAAAATTTGTGATATTTCTGGTAGTATTTCAACCTAAAATTAGTCACTTACTCACTTATAAACTAATTTTAAGTTGAGATACTACCGGTATCTAGTTCATAAGTGGCTAATTTCAAGTTGAGATACTACCAGTAAATCGCAAATTTTAATACTTTGTCGTAGCAAAAACCAAACACATCTTTAATTTTTTTTTCTTAAAAACGAAGATACTATAGTTATTATCTCAACTTAAAATAAGCGTATTAGTCAATAATTTTGTAATCTTAATTTTTTTCTAAATCTTCATAGTTTTTTTTTTTATTTTTATCCGACATACAGTTTTTGTTAAATCTGAGTAATCTTTTAACATTGTTCTCTCTATGCCGACATTTGTAAAAAACTTGCTTTTATAAAAAAGATAACAAATTCTTATTTATTGCACAAGAAAATTTCTGCTTCAGTAACTGTATATTTTTTTAAAGCAGTTAATTGAAAGCTTTTATAAACAGAGCTTTTTCGGACCAAATTGAAAAATAAAATTTTAGGGAAGCGATATCGAAATGGCTCATATCTGCCTAATGCATAACACGGACGAAACAACGATCAGAATGTAATAATGTAATCTTAGCGGAGATACATTCAATATTCATGTTCAGCAAATACCATTCCATGTCTGCAAACTATTTCGCAATTAAACTGTCTACCTATTGCTTCTCGAATGACCATATCGCTGAGTTCGTGCTTTTGGTTTGCATCTCAATAATTAAAAACAATAGATGTCTGGAGTTGTTGATTTAATATTTCTTCGGTTATTGCTTTCGTTAATTTGGGGTATCAGGAGCCGATGGGATCGTCTAATGAAATTAGAAGTTTATTCGAATCGATGACAACGCCAGGATCCTTTGTATGTTTAGTAATTTGGTCGCGTCACGCCGCTGGGGTCTTAGGATAAGTCAATTTTGCGGTTAATAAAATAAAGAACCCTCTCCACTATTTCTATGCATGATCGATGTTCCGAAGCGTTTGTAGGGAAGACGACAGAAATGCCCATGTGCTTTTAAAGCAATCAGTTATATTGAATACTTCCAATTCCAACCAAAAGAAATTGGAATCAGTCATGGACTACAAATGGCGTAGAGCATAAAACGAACTTCGCGCCGGTCTTAATAAATAAAATTGCCAATACTTGATTTAGTTGGCGACAATCAATAAATGCACATGCAACCACTCAAACCAATTTATTCCAAATTGCCAGAACAAATTCAGAAATTATTTAAATTGTCATTTACAAAAATGCACATACTTGACGCCGATAACATAATAGACTATAAAAATGTTATTTCAAGTAATTTAAATGTAAAATGGGAACAATAGACACTACACTAAAACAAAAAGTTTTATGAGAATATTATAGCTATTAAGTATTAGGTGAAGCAATGTAAAAAATATTGTAATAAAGTTGCTAAATAAAGAGTTGTAACTTCTAGAAGAATGCAGTAGTCTGTTTAATCTTTTTCTGTGGCGTTGCTAATACCGCTTTTAGGTGTATTGTTGATTTGTTGTACAACGGTTTTTGTTATCACTCTCTATTTCACGTTGTTCTGTGTAACTAATTAGGTTTTTCTAACCCTTCTATTGTCACAGTAAAAATCTTAAAATTTTATTATTTTAAAGAATTATTGAAATATTAGGTAAGCTTGAAACAATTATTTTGTCAACTTAACTTTTTAAATTTTTGTACCTATTTAAAGAATAAGTTTTATATCACCTTCAGCGTTTGTTAAAACCTTCAGTTTTAAAAGTTGCAAAAAAGCATTAATTGAGGATCTAGAATCCTTCGTTTAATAACGGATCTATAATCAAACCGAGTAAAAATAACGTAGTTACAATATAGAATCAAAATAGCAGGTTTTTTTGATATTTGATATTTTGCTTTATTATATAGAAACGGGTTTTCTAAGACAAATGCATTTTAAATTACCAAGTCTCAGCTAGGAGAACTCCATCAAAATTCTGTAATTTGACAATAATTTTTGGCGCAGAACAGCGATACAGACCAGCAAGAAGGCTTTGCTTATTCCATTCCCAGATTGGAAATACACAATTATTTATTTTAACTGTATCTACTTGTTAGTATGATGAGCCATTAACTGTACTATTTATTTATACAGTAAATCTGGTTATTAGAACCTTTAGCGAAGTCAATCATTTTATTTGTAACTCAGTCAATTGGGCTTTCAGCTCACTTAGTTAATTAATTCATATTAAATTTTTTTATTTAATCTCAATATAAGCTAATTAAGAATTTAGCAATATACTTACTTAAAAGTTTACAAAGCTACTCAACAAAAAAGATGATATAAGTCACTTCATCTCTACAGAATTTTAAAGTTTTCGAAATTCGACATTTTATTTTCTAAATAATTATACCTATATAGTTTTCTACACGTAAATATTTCAATATTTTGTTACTGCTCTTCTAGGTGTTTTACTTTTAAAGCTCCTATTTTTATAGTACATAAATTTTTTTGACCAACAATTAATAATAGAGTGTGTGAAGTGTATTACGAGAATAAATTAGAACTCACACTAAAGACTACACCTTCTTCTTTGTAATTAGCAATGCTCATCCTATAAATTACACTTAAAATAGAATGCAAGAGCTTTTATTTACAAGTTACATAAGCTCTTAAAATAATGCGCCATTTTCATTTACAGAGAGCTGTATTTGTTATTATATTATTTTTATTATTCGAGCTTTATTACACGAGAACATACCTAAATAACTCTAATTTTGAAAAATACTACTATTTTATAAACATAAATTTGTTATTTATTAACTTCAATAAATATTACGTAAAATATTATTACAGCAAATTGGAAATTTCTAATTCTATAAATACTAAAAAAAGAGAAACACTATGAAATTTGCTAATTGCTAATAAAATTATTCAAATTTTAATCAAAATGTTGTTATTTACTAATTAAAGCTTAATTAAAATTAGATTTTTGTTAAATTTTGTTTAATTCTAAATAATAATTAAATTAAAAGCTACTAATAAAACTGACTATAGTAAACGCAATTATTTCTGTAAAAGCAAGTTAATTTTCTTTGCTTTTCTGATGTAAAACCAAAAATCTAAAATTCTCTAAATATTTTGGTAAATTGGAATTTGCAATATTTATTCAGATAAATTCGTGCATTTATTTACCCGCGTTATTTTAATAAAAGCAGCTTGGATTGTCAATAAAATAGGGTCGAGAATTTTGATCACGTCTTAATATAGGAAATAGTGGTGGCCTCTGCGAGTGAAGGTAAGAAACGGACGAAATTGCAGCTATAACGCTGAATTTCTTACCTATAACTCGGCACATAAACGAGAAGTACCTCAACCATCGGAATTTCCTCCCTGCAATACGAAAGAGCGTTCTTTAGATAAGAATAATGTTGTGTACCACTTGGACTTTTATTAGCAAGTTTTTGCCACTTTATACTTGGTAAGATTATCATAAACCCATTTAACAATAATAAAAGTAAGTAAGTAGTTTGAGTTTATTTATAATAACTAATAATTATTTATGTATAAATAATAATAATCAGAAAACATAAGCAATAAATTCTCTTTCTAGTAAATGCCTTCGGCGCATTTTCTAGGACTAGATTAAACAGAGACTATAGGACAATTAGCGACTATAGTAAAGTTCATTCTCATATTGGCACATGTACAAAGTGGTGCAAATTGTATGTCCATATAAGGTATCTTCGAAACTACTTCGAACAGTTTACACATTTTTAGCTCATTTTTTGAGATATTAATTTTGGTACAAACCGCATATTGTTACCGTGTTTTGTCTCAAAGATATAAGCAGAAGTTGACATCTTGCTAAAAACTACAAAAAACAATTTAATAGAGTATTGTTTAAATGTTAAAAGTCAAAAATACAAGATGTTTTTAAAGTAACTTTACAAATTTTAACAAGTGATAGCTCTTGTTAAGAATATGCTAAGTATTCTAATTTGCTTCTTCAAATGTTGTTGGTTTTTGACACACACAGTAATTTTTTTTAAACATTATTTATGAGATACACGATGTATTTGTTATATATATTTTTGAACAAAAACTTCTACATCGTATATCGTAATTGTTTAATACATAAATAGTTATTTATGTATTAAGAGCGTAATCAAGAGGATTACGGCACGAGAGAATGTTTAAAGCTCGACGTAGAAGGGCTTTTAATTTCCCGAGTGCTATTAGTGACAATTAGGCCCATGGTACATACAACATTTTATTTTATTTTAGATCGTTTTAATTTTTCAAATCAAAACAATATTCAAAATTTCGGTATTTTTTTTTTTTTCAAATTAAAAAAACTCCAGATTAACTAGTTGTCTATCTTGTCGTTGCCAGAATACGAGATGTTGTTATTTTCTGTTTTGCGATTTTCCAAAATGGAAACTGATAAATTCATGTGTGAAAACGTGTAGGCATTCTAGAGAAATGTTACAACAGGTAAAAGCCCCAAACTCAAGAAAAGTTGTGTCACGCTCCGTGCTTTTATAGTGTTTAACAGTTTTTGAAATAAATGATGATTTTTTATGATAATTGTTATTTAATGTATAAAGTAACGTTTACAAAATTGAAGACGTTTATTTGACAGCTAGACCAATATACAGTTATGTATTTGTTATTGTTGCGTAGCAACTTTAAAAAATTCAGTGCTTTAAAAATAAATATTACGTCCTGATTGGCGGGCATATAATAGTTATTTATTGTATAAGTGTTTTAGATAGCGTTTTATCCACGCAAGAGTGTTTAAGCGCTCGAGCGTTTAATATTCTTAAGTGGATAAAACGCGACTAAAACACGAATCTAATATAAGGTTTTATCCACAATTACAGCGATTTAAAATTAGAATCGCCAAAATTTTATCTCAGGTCATCAAAAAATGATTTGACAATACACTCTGACAGCGAATGTCACCTCAAAAATCATTAAAATTAACTAAAAACCATGGGAAATGTTATATCGTTGCTATTTATTTTCGATTGTTTATCGACTCTATTTGTACAAAACGCTGTGCAAGTTGGTGAAAATGGAAGAAAGTGATAGGTACTGTTCCTGAGACAATTCTTGAAGAAGCTAAAGAAGCGACTTGCCAGTAATTGCCTGCGAAGTCCAGAGAACATTATGAAAAAAGTATTTTCAGAATTTAATTAATGGAAAGAAGAACGGGTGGTAATGACAATAAATGAGGAAGTTCTGCTATCGTCTTTCTTAAATTTAAAGAAGAGGTATGCAGTTTCATCCATGTGGTCGTAGTACTCCATGCTAAAGGCCGCTATAAAAGTTTATAAAAACATAGACATTGGAAAATACAGTAAACTCATGGTCTATCTGAAGAATCAGTCAAGAGGATACAGACCGAAGAAAGCTGCACTGTTGGAAAGAGCACACGTAGAAGAGTTTTTGACAAGGGCTTGCGATAAAGAATATTTAATGATCAAGGTAATCTCTGTCATTATATAGACATTTTACATAATAAATTTTGGAATATGTTAGGTTGCATTAATAATGGGGGCGTCTGGTGGCTGTCGATGCTGTGAGCTGACAAATTTGAAAATCAGTGATGTAGAAGACAGAAGCGCATACCTTTGTTTTGATACTAGATACCAAGACGGGCGTTTCACAAAAATTCACAATTGTAGGAGAAGAATTCTCTATCAACATTGTGGAGAAGTGTAGGAAATACATGTTCTTACGTCCGAAGAAGTTATCTATTAAAAAATTCTTTTTACGATACGCTAATTAAAAATGTACATCGCAACCTGTTGGAATTAACACTTTATCGAAAGTTCCTTCTAAAGTTGCTTCGTTTTTAAATCTGGCGAACGCAGAAGCTTTTACCGGCCATTGTATGAGGCGCACTTTAACACCTTTACTTGCCAATGGAGGTGCTAATCTTACAACAATTAAATGACATGGTGAGTGGAGGAGCTCCGTCATAGCAGAAACTTATATCGAAGATTTTGTGTTTAATAAGCTTGATATCGCAAGGAAAATCCAAGGTTCTCCTGGTACTAGTCCATCGTTACCAGAGGAGACGTCCATTGTTCCTACAACTACTATTCGTTCTGGAACCGATAACAACTACAAGCTTCCTATTTATGGAAACGAAGTGAAATATCATAAAACAAAAAACGATACGTCTATTAATGTGAATGTTAATGTCAATATTAATAATAAATAGAATGCGATTGATTTAAGATTGTACTTTTTTATTATTTCACTAGTGGATAAAGTGTTACTTTATACGGTTCGTAAGTGTGACTAAAACTTTAATTATAAGGTAATTGTAGATAAATTAAATTATGGTTCCAAAATTAAGTAAAATCTATAAACATTTCTATGAGGCAAATTTGGTTTTTTAGCATTCTTTCAGCAAAGGCTATTATCTGTTAAAATTTGTAAAGTTAATTTAAAAACATCTTGTATGTTGTGAACATAAAAAAATACTTTTTAAAAAAGTGTAACTATAGGTTATTAAGTCAAAACTAGTAGCCAAAGAAAAACACTAACAATTCTTTTAGGTTCTATGTAACAAAGTGCTTATACAACGTTTTTGTTTTAAATCACTATCTTTAATAATAATCAATATATAAATCTTTATATTTTTTAGCAAAATGTCAACTTCTACCTATTAAAAACAAAAAACGGTAGCGTAATGCAGTTTGTACTAAAATTATTTTCTCAAAAAAAGCTTAAAAATAAGCAAGTCTATCGGTTTTGACGATTGATTGATCAAAGCTCTTGTAGTTGATAACGCCGGTTTTTTGTGGCTTTTTTAAAAAGTTTTTTAAAGTGTATAAAAACTGTTTACTTTATTGCATTATATTTAAGCTTCTAATCCACATTTACATAAAAGAGTATATATCCTGTAATTTCTACTTGAGCTCAAAGAGGAGTTCTGCAAATATCAGCTTAGCTGTTCAAGAAAGCTAGATTCTTAATTTGGAGGATACAGCATATGTATAATGAAAGATTACACTAAAACGAAAGTTATTCAATATCAGTGATAATAAAAGCAACAGGGCGCCTCTACAGTTATAAAAATGTAAAACTCAGTTTTGGTAGAAAAGAAATGCAAACATGCAGCGGTTTGTTAAACTCTCTAAAAATAATAAAAAAAGGTTTTCTGTAGAAATTTTGATATAAAAATGTAGAAATAAAGGTACATTTCAACAAAATTTAAAGCTCTTCTTTAATCACTCTAAACTTATTTAGCTGAAAAAACTTCTTTGAAAGACGACGAAGACGATATGCACGCAGCAATTTAAAACTAAAACTAAAAGTCAACAGAAAACTGTAGTTGTTTTGGTTAACAGACCGATCAGTGTAACGCTGCAGTTCTGGATTACGTCAACAAAAGAAATAAAAACTTGACTTTAAGGTCTGACGAGAAACAGCGAAAATTTAAAAACTTTATTATGTAACTCTTCAAAATATGCTCGAAATAATTTCTCGGTGCTTTTAGAATGTGATTTAGAATATGAATGTGAATTTCTACAAAATTTAAAGCTGTTTTTAAAACTCATTTAGCTGCAATGACTTTTTCGGGAGGCAATTTGCTCACCGCAACTTAAGAATAAGACCAAAATCAACAGAAAGCTGTGGTTATTTTGGTTGACAGCCCGATCAATGCATCGCTGAACTTGTGGATTATATCTTCGAACGAAAATCGAGAGTGGACTACAGTCCCCATAATATACGTTAGAGAGAGAGAACCTCAGTAAAAAACTGAATTTATAGATTTTAGCCTTAGCAAAAAAATTGTAACTAAGGTTTTAGCTCTAGAAAACGTCTTTAATAGTAATATTGTATTAAGACAAAATTAAGAACAACAGAAGACATTCAGATCTTGACTTTATAATCTGACAATAACAGCAATATTTGTTTAATTTGCAAAACAATACCTTGAAATTTTCGTTAGTTTACTTCAAAATGCTTGAAATAATTTTTCAGTGCGTTCAGAATGTGATATTTAAATAACTTGGGCGTAATCCACAATTGCATGTTTTTTACAAAAAAAGAAAAATTGTCAAAACCGAAGTAAAACCATTTATTATTCACTCTATTGGGTAGTACGTTTTCCGATTTTAAGCCTGCAAAAAACTAGTAATAGAATTCTGAAACCTCGATTTTGGGCGATTAACAACTACTATAATATACCACCAGGTGAATTCCAAACATTCTAATATTGCGTAAATAGTAAAGGTTGTATTTTTAAATATACTTACTTGTGAGGTAATTAAACATTGACAAGTATATTATTATAAAAATTATTTTTTATTGGTCTAGTTAACTGAAATAATCCAGTTTTTAAAAATGCAGTTCCTGCATGCTTCATTCTACAAAATACCGGAGAACTATTTTTTAATTAGAGGAAATCTACACTTTTAGACGTAGTTATGTGTTTAATTAAATATAAGAGTTTTTAATAAATAAGAAAATAAAGTGTAGCAGTTTGGGTTAAAAATTTTAGTATCCATTTCCTGTATTAACAAAAAATGCAACATTTACTTTGTTTTATGTCAGAAATTGAACATATTTAAAAAAAAATTAACTACATAATTCTATTATCATCAACAACTGTAAAACGGTTTGTGTGCAACAATAACTAGGTAAGTTGTTATTGAAATTACAACAACCAGTTTAAAACCAACAGTAGGTGTATCGGTGGATAATAATTTTACGCTTAAGTCCCCTTGATGCCTATTGATTACGTAACATTGTGTGTACCTAATTATAGGGACACTATGTTTTGCTATGTTGTCGTAATTAACCAACCACTTTAAATTCATAGCAGTGAAAAACTCTACAAAATAAATGTCGTGTTATTTGCTAATAATAAATACAGTAATTAGAATAATATTACTCATTTTCGAAAACAAAATGGAAAGTGTGATATGGTTTATACTTTTATAACTTTTGCTGTATTTTCCACGAGTTCTCATTAAAAACTCATCAAAATATAATCTGTCTGCTTTTCATGTCAGTGTATTGACACAGCTTTTAACTTTTTCTTTATACATTCGTTGACAAAAAATTTCTACAAATTAATTGAGAACATGAATTACTGTAATGAGTTGTGCCAAGTCCGGCGTAGCTTCGGGGATATTAATTACGTGTAAACTAATCATAATTTTACTCTAACAACTCACGTCGTTATTTCAAAATCTTTTTTAGATAAATTGGGCTTTTTATTATGTTTATGATGTTTTCATTTTGTTTTGTGGCCTTATTAGCTATTGTTCAACGCTATTGTATCTAGACTATATTCAAGTTAATTGGCATTCTAATGTGTTCGGCATTTCCTTTAAAAAAATTAGCCTCGAAGTACTAATTTCATTGTTGTATAAAGCTTGCACATACACACGATATTTTAAAAAATAAAGAAATACGTAGTTTACATATAATTTTGACCAAATAAAGATAAGACCTTAAAGTAGCCAGTTTACTTTGTCTTCATAATACTGTAAGCAATTACCTACGAGTGTTTGGAGCCAAAAATAAAATGCATCAAATATGAAAAAAATAAATATAATGGTGTAATTTGTCGCATGTCTAAAAATATTGATGTAAAATACATTATATTTTGCAGCTAATGTGTGTTTTGGTACATTTTATAAAAGCAAGTGTGTATGACATTACCATATTTTTTGAATAAAAACTTTTATGATTTAGATTATGTTTTAATGTGAAATGTAAATGTAATATAAAATGTAAATTTATTTTTTTACTTACCGATTTCATGAAGTGAAAATTACTTTGTATTAAAATAAAAAATTACGTTGCAAGAATTTAGATTACAGTGATTTTTTTAAATTTATAATAAACACGCGGTTTAGTAGAAAAAAGAATAAAAAATATTGTATACCAATAACGAACAATAATTTTATAACCTAACCTACTTATAGTCATAATTTTTTTACTCTTGCAGTGGCAAGTACAAGATTTTACTCACCATAATGTCAAAAATTGTCACATTGTTTTTTTTTTTAATTTTTGGGTACATATACTGTTATACCTGCATTTTCAGCAATAAGAAGGTTTTTGTATTAATTCACCAAAGAAGAAAAAACAGTCATTGACATCTTAATGCCAAAAAGTCAACAATACTCAATTAAATCTTTTTTAGAGCAATAATCAATTTGAGAACTAAGATTTGGTTCTACCATTGTAAGTGAAAGATTGGTAGAGTTTAACCCAATATCTCTGTCTCCATTGCAGTCTATTAAGTGTTGTTATCTTATTATTCCAAGTTATTTCTTGTTTCTCTGTTTCCTCTGTCATTCTGTCTTTTTCTTGGTCTACATCTTTAGTTTTTTTTCTGACAATCTAAAATTTTCTAGATATTTATACACTGTAATTCTTCAAAATACAGGTTTTCTTTTAGTATAAGTTCAATTTAATCTCTGTAGCCGTTTTGCCCCAAAACAATAAAATATATTCGAAAATGCATTGGCTCTTATAGACGTTCGGAACTTCAAAATTGAATATCTTCGTTCAAAATACTAAAAAATTTAATTAATTTTACGGTTATTCGCCACTTCTCAACGATTTTCTCAAAAACTTGGTCTTAAATTAAAAAATATGTTTTTTGAAAAGTTTTTGTCTCATCATAGGTAATAACTAGTAATAGTCCTCTTTGAAGAAAGCTAAAAACCTAAATTGATTTTATACAAATGTTTATGGTTTTTGAAATATGCTATTAAGAAATTTTTATCTAAAAACATTGTTGTATTTATAAACATACATGTATTTTAAAAATTTTTATAGCCTTTATTCAAACAGCAAATAAACTTATAAAGTATTTGAAAAAACAAATTTGAGTTTTTAGCATTTTTTTCAACAAAGAACCAGATAATATTCTGTACAACATTTGATTACACCCTGTATATTGTAAATTGATTGTCTGCGCATTTTTTTATATGCCCTTTAATAACTAAATCAATGCCACGTCTACTTAATTTAATGACTGTTTACATAGTTTTTACGACTATTTTACTTTTACGACTTTTTAATTGGCGAGCCCTATATCTCTTAAATCAAGAATACTTATGCAACAGCACTAGCAGCATTTCTATACGTTCTTTGCCCATCATAAAATTTAAAATTAATTTCGTGTTAGTAAGATTAATGAGAAGTAACCACAACAGATGTTATGGTACCCGAATATTACCCTTAAAAATTGTCTTCGTTGAGGGCAGAGATAAAAATACTAACATTTTTTTTCAATAGAACTCTTATTTAAAAAAAGTTGTAATAGCCTGTCATTGACTTACTGTTAAGAAATGGTTGTAAAATTTTATGAAAGAAAAAATTCGTACAGATCTCCTAAGCATCTTGGTCGGTTCAGAAACGTCTACGTTTCCAAAATTTGCATTGCTATTATCGTAGTTATCGAAACTGCACTACTCACAAACACACAGCTTAAATTTACAGTATATTTTAGTTTTGGAAGTTGTGAGCTTCAGAAAATTCGTAATTTTGGAGTACCCACAAATAAAAGAAAGTCGAGTAAAAAACAACTGTTACATATTTTGTCATTCTGCTTTCTTTCTACGTTTTACTAGATGACTACAGTTTGACGTAAGGTTTATCGTTGTTGTTTGTGTTTTCACATAGTTTTGGAAGTAGAATTAGTGTGGCTTATCGTTTTTATTATTGCTTTGCTTTTAAATATCGGTAATTGTAAAGTTTCTATTCCTTTCTACTTATCTAACAGATAATGTTGAACACATTTTGTATTTATTTTACATGTGCTTTTTTATGTTAAATCGTAGAGCGTTTTAACATTGATGTAAAGCTCTTATGTTAAATCGTAGAGCATTTTAACATTGATATAAAGCTCTGTTATCCTCTCTCGTTGTTTCTTATTACAACTGCAATTTTTTGAACTGACTAGAAGTTACTAGACTTTTACAAGTACTGCTGATCAGCTGAATAAGCGATTGGTAGTAAAAGAAATAGTAAATATTTTCTAAAATAATTTTAAATAGTAAAAATATTTCTTCTAAATATTATTTAAAGTACAGTTTTAAGACGTTAGGACTAATGTTTTAAACACTATTTTTATTAATTTAGTGAAATTTTTTGAAGATTTTCTTTAATTGAATCACACAGAAGAGCATGAAATAATTGGTAAATGCAATTTAGAGCCTTATCTGTTTGCAGGTTTACCAAAAAACTCACAGAACAATTTGTAAAAAGCAATTTTGGTTTTGTTTTACCACCAATTGCGTCACACTTTTACGCAATATATTTATTTTCTTAGATATTATGTGACAAGTTATATTATTGTTTTAACAAGTCGAACATTGTTGTTTAACATCTCGACATTTAGACAGCCAAAGAAGTCGTGGTAGGCGCTATAATTCTAAATTCTAGTCCTTTTGGTATAAAATATGTAGATTGCAATGGCAGGCGCATTGATTAAAAAATGCCGTAGCCGCCCCACTTGGTTGTTTGCATTCCCTTTTAAATTCTTATCACCCTTTCTAGCGCATATTGTTCTTGGTTGACATTTAAACAATGAGAGCCCTTTCACGGCTGCTCCATTTCAGTAAATATCGATTAATTTGCCAAAAACATTGTGTGACAAAAACTAATAGGTTCCAACAATGAGGCGGTGAGGAGGATAAAAGGGTGTTAGAATCCCTCTTGAGAATAATCAGTTATGAGGGATTCCCGAAACCGTTCGATATCTTTATATAACGTCTCCCAGGATGGTCGGCAAATGTTGTTTGGTTATGCTTGATTGAATATCGATTCGGAAGCGATACGTTTACATTATTTTAACGAAGAGCACGCTACATTTCACTGGTGATGTCTAAGGTGAGTGTTTTAAAACAAAACTTAATCCCACCTCGTTCGATGGTTGTTCAAGTAGCGGGCTAACAGTGTAATAGTCGCATTTGTCTTGGCGATAAGTAGAAATGGCCGGATGAAGCGCTGATATAACGTCGGCACCAGAGGATGATCTCACTAGCCGCTTGCGGTAAGTAGAACGGCACATGCCGTACATCCTTGATGCATTGTGCTCATAAACCACCTACGTAATCGTCTCATGTGGCACAGTTCTAACAATATGCACACTGATCACGCAATTTGCCTCTAGAGCAATTTTAATGCAATTACCGCGCGATGACTAACAACTTCCCTGCGTTTTACAAGACATCTATACAAAACAGAAAACTGTAACATTTACCAACAAATTACATTTATTAAATTACAATACACAACTATTAAAATCATTTTTAATGGACATATTATGTCAAGAATGTGGAAAGAATATCTTTACAGTTATACCAGGAACCAGGAAATCCGATTCAAATAGAACAAATTCACAGTCAGCAGAAACAGCAGAATTGTCTAAAATATGTTTGTCTACCACTGAGACTGCTTAAAGACTCTAATTACACTAGTTTACAAAATTAAACTTTATTTTTGTTTATTGAATAATACATTTTTTGCATAAGCTACTAAGGGTAGTTAATACATAATTTTTTGTTTTCCGCTAGCACGTCATAATTCTTATAAAAATCTTTTTATTTACTTTTTTATATAAGATGTCATTATTTGACTGACGATGACGACTATACTACTAGACCAATTTCAAGTATAAGATAGGTAGATATTGGTCGCAGAATTTCATGGTCTTTAAATTGCTGTAAGAATTTTTGCTCTAAGAAGAGCGGTTAAAAAGTTAAAGACAAAAAAAATGTTACCTTTCAACAGTTCTGTTGTTTGCAAAATGTCATTTTTTTTTATTTTTTCTCAAGTACATATATTCTTTCTTTATTTAAAAGTTAAAGTTAAATTATTAAAATTGTTATTTAAAGTATGAGTGTGACAAACAAGGCGAACGATTTCATCAAGATCTGAAAGTATTTGTGAAACATATCAAAGTTTTTGGGATAAGAGTATGCTAAACGATTATTGTTGGTTTGCTATGAGAGACACAAAAGAAAATAGCTGAAACTCTTTGTTTTTAATTTTTTATTAAATGTTTCTTTCGTAATATTTTTTTAAATAAATATCTTAAAAGTTTGACGTGCTGATTTTTTTTTATGTTTTCTAAGTTGAGAGAGTCTTATATAACAAAAATATGTAGTTCTTATTTTATGAATAAAAATGTTGTAAACTAATGTTATTAGAGCTTATTACTCATTAGTAGAGCATTTCTTTAAGTTAGTAATAGAATTCTTTACGTAACTAGTTATATAATATTTTATATTTTATGTAGTATATTATATTATTATCCGTACTAACAGTAATAACCACATTACTATATTATCATTTTTTTTTTATAAAATCAAAGAGATTATACAGTATTTTTTCTATCTTGCGCTATTGCCCATTCTTAAACAAAAAAATTAAAATTTAAAAAATTTTGTGGTAGTAAGTTTGCGCAATGCATAAAAGACACATATAACAAACATTTATTTGCAAAATGAATTGTGAAGAGGTCAAAGTTTAACCATGTACTTCTCCAGAAATACGATCGTTGGCTTAAAGCACGGTGAACAATTGTTTTCCTGTAAACTCACGCATAATTAAATTGGAATTTGATAGAAGCATTCTTTCTTTCTTAAAATGGGGTGATTTTCATACAAATAATAAATGAATAAAATTCAAAGTCAAACCCACAAACTTAATCAAACAAAATTCTTATATAACAGTAGAAGAGCGCTTTTAAAAATTATCTTATTAACAGTGCCTAAATAATAGTGTTCTTATTAAATGTTAAAAAAACTTATTAAAAAATTAAAAAAGTTTGGTAAGTTTTTTGTATTATTTTCTAACTTGTGTTTTTGTATTTTGCACGTCTAACGATGTAAAGACTTAAAAGAACACATTACATCTTCTGGCAGAAAAATCCAAAAATTACATACTACTACACTCAATTTTTATGATTTATAGTTTTTTGACGTGACAGGTTGAAAACAGTTTATATAATATTATTTTTCTAGTCTAGTAGTCTAATACTCTAATTAGTTTATTAGTTGCAAATTACCTGTACTTTAATGATGTTCATTATGATACAAAGTTTTTATTAAGATACAAATTTTGACCAATGAGAACGATGGCCTACAGCAAGATTTAATATTTATCAGATTGTCAAAGACTTTTGAGATTTAAAATTGTGATATGTCGCAGTAATTTTCAGTTACAACTAACAAAAAACGAGTTATTATGAAAAAAAGTAACTGTAAAATAAAAAATGTTACGTTTCCAGAGATTATAGAACAAGTAAGAAGCACCACGAAGTGTTTGTTGCCGGCAAAATCTGCTAAAACTAATAAAAAAATTTACTCTCAATAATTCATAAATATTGAGACGACAATAAGGTTAGCATTTATATATCAGAGACTGCTTTTGTCGCAGTTCTGCGACAATATTGGTTGATGCTGGTGGTGATATTACATCTCTAAAATGCTATGGTGTGTAGATTACACAGTCTACACTACAGTGGCTAAAAATTATATAAAAGAATTATTAAAACTTGTGTACAACTACAACTTTGTATCGTTGTGGCGTTTTCTTCTGTTCATCGATCAATTTAACCAAAATTATTAAAATAAAGTGTACATAAAGCAAAAATTTTGAATTTGATTGAATATAATTAGGCCAATAATTAATAAATAATTGCTTTATCAACATCAAAATCAACATATGCCAGTATTGTTGTAGAACTGCCAAGAATGCCGCAGTTGCAGTTTAATAACTGCATTATTTAAAATATGACAATTTATCAAAAAAAATAATTTGTTTACTTTGTGTTAAATTTGACTTTTTGGCAGTTCAGTTTTATTTCATTTTGTGAAATCAAGTTTAATAAATTTTGGAAGTAAATTTTTATCTTTTTTTTACTACAATTGGTTATAGAAAAAATGGTGTATGCAATACGCATTTAATGGCTGTTAAGACACCCGTTTTTATTACAGCACTCGCTAACGCTCCTGTCGTAATTTTGCATAAAATACTATTTTGAGACAGCGTTTAGCATTGAACAAAATATGAAAATATAATAAAATAAAACTGCTTAAAACAATTAACGCATTTTGTGTTTTCAAAAACTAATTGTCTACTTTTTTGCATATCTTTTAATTTGAACAATAACACTCGAAATTATTCGTTAATTATGCTGAACAGTAAATAAACTACCACACTGTAGATAGCTTTAACACTTATAAACACATCTTTATTAATACGGAAAAAGCAATGATAAGAGCAGTGATAACAACAATAAGCATCATCATGTTGTATTATTAGAAAACAGTAAAAACGGCACATAATTTTAAAATATTATAATCATTAATTAGTTAGGTATCATCAACTAAATCCTCTAAGATAGTTTTGTATAATAACTAATTACATTAAAATATGGTAGTGGTAGATCTAATTTTACAGCGCGCTTTGCAACTTTGTAGTTTATTAGTTGGAGTACGATAAAATAATCTAAGTAAAAAAATTGTACAAAACTTTTTGAATAACAACAGTGAAAAAAAATGCATCCTGGGATAGAGTGTAAATTTTTTTTTTACAATTATTGTAGAGCGACAAGAATTCCGCGTGAAATTGATAGCTTAAATCATTTCTTTTACTGTTTAATTAAAAATAATAATAAATAAAAATTATTTAATTAATTATTAGATGTTAAATTTTAATTATGTTGAGATAATATTGCAGAACTTCTACAAAGTAAAGAAAATAATTTGGCTGATCTACCAAAACGTAAAATTTTTTTCTGTATACGCCTTTTAACTAAATGAATTAAATTACCTGTAAATAAAAGATTTCCTGATGGAGGGTTTATCATTATTTACTCAACATTTTCCGCACAAAAATATACAAGCAAAAAGCAGAAATGATGAGAAAATTACTACTCTTGAAATTATTCTGTAGAAGCTGACACCCAATCACTAAATCACATTCAGCAGAATTCCGAGAAAAACGTAACAACTTTTGATTTCAAATATCGTTTTCATTTCTAACCTGAAGTTGTAAAAAATATGTTGTTAAATATTTTACTCCCTCGTATATTTATTTGCCTAAGGTCTCACGAATTAGCTCCTTGGTCAGCCGACCAGCCATATGTCGATTTAGCTCCAGGTTACGTTCAGTTTTCTTGTTCACTATGTCATTATGTAATTACGAAATATTATTTAAGTCGAATCAGAACACCACATCAAAAATTTGAATTCATTATTTAGCATATGCTGAGGCATATTTATATTTATGCTTAAAGCAGTGTTTCAGTGATTACATTATTATTTCCGTCTAAAAATATAAATTTTAACATACACACCCAGTTTTACAGAAAGCCATTTAAACTTTATTATTATTACATCACTTGAGCCGATCAATATAAAAACAGAGCCATAAAGTCCATTTAAACTTTCATCATGGTTAATGAATTCTTGGCAACCGCATTTCGCTTTGGACGCATTTTCTTAAACTGCGGGAACGTGAGGTGCTTAAAATAAAAATAAAGACTACCTTAAAAGAAATAAGATTCATTTTCCTAATCCGATATAGAAATACTGTTTTTACGGACCGTAAGCAAAGATACTTACTTGACGAATTGTTTCACTTTCTTAAAATTATGATAATATACAGGGTTGGGCAAATGTATGAAATCAAACGATTTTCACCTAAAATATATATATAAACAATTCTAATAAAATAAAACCTAGAGGTTAAATGGATATAAAAATGCAATTCTCTTAATGTACTTTTTTGTTTATTTAAATTTTTGGGATAATAATAATAATAATATTTTTTTAATAAAAACTTATCCTAAAATAAGATTTTAAAATAAAATGTTATTGAAACATTTTTTTCTAAATATTTGTTTTCTTGACGTTCCATTTCCCAACCCTTAGGTTTAGTAAAGGTATAGTACCTACGTGTTTTGTAGTACTTAATCTGGTACTCATCACTGATCAGTACCAATAAAATCTCAAGTAGTTAGAGGAAAACGGAAATATGCACTTTTACTCCAACCCTATAATATATAATTTTTAATATTAATATAACTACTGGATTAGTTACGTTATCGTTATCAGTTCACCTACTGTAACTAGCTGTGCCGGTAATATAAGTAATAACAACTGTTCATTTAAAGAAGTTGTCAAGTGTGCTATGAGATTTTGATAAAAGAAAATGTAGCGAAGAAGGGATGTTGGAACTTGATACACAGCTTCACAGTGCGCGCGCAGTCGTAATTTGTCATTGTAACTGACAGTACAGCAGCTGAATGAAACTGAGACATACTTCAAAATGCTTTTGTTTTTTCATAGCACACTTGACAACTTTTTTAAATGAACACTTGTTACTAGTATAGAAAATCTAACGCAATATGAGAGTGACTAAAGCAATAAACTTATTGTTAACTTAACAATGAGTGGTACTCAAGTTTGATTACACAGATGATAAGCTCGCTATACCTACCTATCTGCCTCGAAGTCTTGAGATTTCAGGAAAGCGACAGAATCGGGTGGCAGAAAAATTTACGACGAGCTCATTCATCAGCCCTGAAGCCCAAGTCGAGTACCGTTCTTTGTTAAGTTAACAATAGTTATGACTTTATTGCTTTAGTCACTCTACTATTTCGTTAGATCTACTATACATAACGTAACGAAAATTTAACTCCAATCTACATAAAGAAGTCTTAAAAGTTACATGATGAGCATTAAATCTATTTAAGTTTATAATCCTACTACAGTACGATACATAAAATTTATTCTCTAGCAGTCTAAAAAACGCTTTTTGTCTATGTAAATTATATACTCATAGAAATAAACAAAGTTATAACTTTAAAGAAAATATAGTACTTTGTTACAGTGGGTGCTAAGAACAAACTGTAAAAATTTTCAGCCTCTCGCCGCTCATCGCGTATTTTAGGGTCTACACCAGGTGGTACCCAGTTTATTTCATTTTGTTGATGAAATATGTTGACCATCAACCCTACTGAACAATTTAATGTAATTTTTAAAAAAAGTTTTGCTTGCATTGGTCTTTATATTTTAAATATGATTTCGTGATCACAACCGAAACAGTAGAGTCAACTAAACCCAACATATGGACATGTCTCTAAACTAAACTTGTAACAAGGGTTCTTATAGTATATGTATTTCCAGTGTGATTAGATGATTATTGATAACTATTTGTACATTAATAAAGCAAAGTGTTATAATTTTCTCCCGCGGCCAAAGTTTGCGTTCCGATGCCAAGCAGAGGGCTGTAATTGCACAAGGAAGAAATTTACTTTGCTTCCGTGACATATTAGGTGATTCAAAGAAGTATCTACAAAGTATAGAGCAATATTTTGACGTGAATGATAAAAATTTGCAAAAAAATTGTTTTATTTTAACTGATAACTAAATTATAACGTAAAAATTCGTTATTGTAAATCATATAACAAACAAAAAATCTGAACATCTGAACAATCTGAACTACAAGTTTTTGAAACCAAAATAAAGCGATTTAACACAACTTATCCTTATATAAGTTGTGCTAGAAAGGGCTAAAGTTGGAGATTAAAATTCATTTTTCTGGTAAAATATCAGATTAACTTAAATAGCAGTAGACTCTGCAAATTTAAATTTATGTTGGCACTATACCTCTTCTCTAGGAAATTTCATTTAAATTTTTCTAAACTTAGATGTCATTTCCGTTCAAACTTTTAGTTTGGGTTAAGATTTTTTGGTAACTGATTATAATGGTACACCAAACGCTCCAACGTATTGCGTTTACCTACCTACAACAGAATCTGTAACTGACCGTTTGCAGCTAGTTTTAATAAGTGTGATAACAACGTCAAAAAAATAAAAAATAGTTGAAATGTAATAGTTGAAAATTTGTTGGGCAGATATTCTGTGGTAAAGCTAAAAGTTTCGAACCCGTAATGATTTTTCCCAATACCGTTTTTGAACGTCAAATTTGGTACTGCGCTTGTGCAGTCTAATTTTGAACCATTCTAAGCTGTTGTTAGAACAAACCTATTATTCTGAATTTCGCTATATACTTTAAACGAATAAATAATAAAACGAAATTTTGCGTTCTTACTATTTTAATTAGAATTTATCGGTTTATTTATTTTTGTAACAAAAATGATAATTAATAAGTAATAAAAACTAAACAAAATTATCAGAATTTTACTATTATTATCAGAAAAAAGTGAATAACTTATTTATGTACCAGATTTCATAATAATCGGTTAAACGGTTTTTGAGACATTTAAAAAAAAAAAATGCTTTATACTTTTCTGCGTCGCTAATAATTTAAATAAAAAATATTAAAATATACTGGGTGTATCATAGTAAATGATGGTCAAAAATTTAACCAATAATATTCAAAATCTCTATCTCCATTTTAATCTTCATCTACCATTTTTGCAACAGTTGCTAAAAATTTTAAATTTTGTTTTCACCCATAAAATCCATAATTATAATACTACACAGATTAGTGGCGAGTATGGTACTTTGTACTAAATTATTAAATAATTTTATCTTAATAACGGTTGGGATTCGAAAAAAATAAAATTTAGAAAAAAAATTTTTTTAAGCAAGACCCCTATTACTGGCTAAATTTTTGACCATCATTTTTGATACACCCTGTATACAAGTAACATTTTGGAATTTGTGCTATTAATCAGATCGTTTGTGATGTGAACACCAGGCAACAGGTTATTGTGAAATAAACAAACTTAATCAAACCGACAAAAAATTGTCATGCCTTATGTATTTTGTCATGGTAATTACTTTACCTCCCAAAAAACATTTTGTCTATTTTGTTGTAAGATCAGTAGACTTTATGGTCAAGAGAAGCAAGAGATCTATAATTTGTGCTGTTGTTGATGTCTCTTTTCTAATTTTTGACAACTCTGCTGACAAATTGCCAAATCAAAAAGGCGCAATTTTCTAAAAATATTTATTTGTTTTTAGATGAAAGACGTCCATCTGAATATTTACCGAATGCAAGCTGCCATTTTGTAATAAACAGATCTATTTTGTTTTCAATTAATTACATTTTTCTATTAGATCTTTTTAAATTTATTAACGGATATAAAATTAACCAAAATTTTAGAACGTTTTGTGAGTTGTCAGTGTTTGTTCTAGTGTTACCAAAATCTACATTAAAACACATAGATTACTTAACCATAAATTTATTTCATCTCATAGTACCTTCCGTGGGAGAAAGACATACTTTGCACCTTCAAACTAAAAAACGAAATATTATTTTCTATAAAACATAGTAAAAATTATTATTTTTGTTTATAGTAACCGAATTAAATTAAAGATTGTGATTACGTTGTTAAAATCAGTGCACTTTTAAAATATAAGTAGAATAAATAATGATATTGTTAAAAACTATAAATTATTTAAACCGTAAAATAATTATTTCCAACGGTGAGGCTTTGAGGACTACAGCAATTTTTTATTTTTTTAAACATTTTTTGGGGCTATAACTGTGTATAGCCTCTAAATAATTTTTGAAATAATCAGCACTGTCGTTTAATAGAAAAATTAAAATATAAACAAAAAACTTTGATTACTTTTGATTTTCATTTAATTTAAATGCTTAAAAAACCTTCTGTAAGTGTGTAAACTGAGACGAGAATCAGAAAATAAAGCAAAGCCAGTAATATCAAATATTTAGCAAAAGAAGAAAATCCAATACATACTGTAATGAAACACGCTATTTTATTAGCTTTTATCTCCGTCTGAGTATTTAATTTGTATTTATAATTTAACGTTAACAGAAATTTTCTCACGTTAAGTTTTAAATCACTGGTGATGTGAGAGAAAACAGATTACTCTAGTTTGCCATCTGCTTTCTTGCACGTTGAGAAGCATTCCAGTTGATTGTATCCAAAATGTAATTAAATTAAAACGAAAATATAAATTATATGTTTGGTTAGAGTTTACGCTGTATGCTCTTTCAATTACCATGCGAAGTATAGCGACGATAAAGTATGATACCTCCACTATATTCAAAACAACCCATTCAAGTTTATAAGATAAAGTTAGTGCTATTTATTTGCCGCAGTCATCAATTGTGTCTTAAATACGGCCTTTTAGCTTATGCGGCAGTACCGCCATCTTGATGTTCCACTTCTTATTGAAGCTGCTTTGTTAAATTCCGCACTCACATTGTGTATAGAGTAATAATTTCTTAGATGGACACACAATGCATCAATATATAATTAAAATTGACTTGATTTTCACTTAAGATTCTCGACACAGCTCCAATTTGCATAAGTTAATACACATTTTAAATTATTACTACCGCCGCTGTCAATAAAACTTTATGAGCCATTACGGGTAATTTTATGCTCCTTAGAGGAAACACTCGTACAAAGCAATTAATTATTGCTTTCAGCATCAACACAACATCTACTTTGCAGTTAAATTTTTCGATAGCCCTCGTAACTTAATAATTTCCTCCTGCATCGAAATGCCACGCCTGCGGTCCTTCAGTTATTTACGAGAGAGATGCAAGACAGTGATTAACATTCAGAAGACATTAGTGTCCTCAGGGATTCAAGACACTGACCTCTCGGCTCCCAAATCGGCTTCCTCACCTGGCATTCAAACTTTTCTTACGCTTTTATACTTTCTACATTAATTTAAGTCGGTTTTCGGCGGTTAACTCATTTAATTCCTATTCGAATCAATTTATTTTACTTTCGCGATAATCACGCTAAGAATTAAATTTTTCTTCCAGCTTCTGATATCATTTCAAAGCTTACATTTATCGCGTATCAGTATTTTTTTTAAGACAATATATAACATTATTCTCAATAAAATGTTTATTTTTATATTAAAACTGGTGTAAATAACCAGTCATAAACCCATCTAAATAAATATTTTATCATTTTAGAGTCGATTTTATTTGTCACTCTCTGTTCGTTTAAGTAAAAATTGTCATATTAGTTTCTAATTTTTCTTGTTCAAGTAACTATCTTAGATAGGGTTTTACCGATTTTACTAATTTTAGCTTGCTAAACCTTCTTTCAGCAGAGACTACAGTTACAAGAAATATTAGAAAAACTCTAAATAATAATCGTAAGTTTAAATAACTACATTCAAATGAATTGTATTTATGCACAATTGTATTACTGTAACTTTTTTCCTATTTAGAAAAAAAAAGAAAGTCACAATCTGTAGAAGTCTAGAGAATATTTTTTTGATCATATTGTAGTAATAGCATGGTTTTTAACATATCTTAAAAAAAAACTTCTACGGCATTCAAATCTTCTCGAATTTTTACTTTTGTATGCAGATTTACTAGTGCAAAAACAAAAAAAAGTAATCCTACATTTGAGTGCGAAAACTGTCTACACATGATTGTTGGCCAGCAAGTACCTGCAGTGACAAGTTTTGCAGCTACAAATGTTGACAAGCGAAAGCAAAATTTTCTTTCTTTTTACGAAAGTTATTCTTTTTTAAGCGATCATCTATTTTTTGAGCGCAATTTTTATATAAAAAAATGTAACAAGTTATTTTTAACTTTTTACTTTAACACATATTTACCGTGGGCGCCACCTACTTTTTGCAAAAATTTAAAACACAAACACAATTGCTTTTCTGACTAGCTTTAAAACAGAAGAGAAAGTGAAATGTTCAATTAATTTAAAGTGGTTAAATTGCAATCTATTTTAATAACAACAAAATTACAATATGAAAATACCTAAACGTTATTGGCACAACAACTACAAGTCGTCAAATTTAATTATGTAGCTTCGGTGATTGTAAATGCGGTCAACCAGTTAAGAGATCAATTTTTATTATATTTTGTTTCCGAAAAACTTACGCTTTAGATGCGGTTTAATGTAAACTATCAAATATTTTAGAAAAATTCCGGAAGATTTAAACCCGTGAAAGATTCTTCTGAAAAAATTTACGAAAATATTTAAAGATGCAAATCTTTAAGAGGTCGCATAATTATTGCTTCGTAGAAGACTCTGCTGAAGAAGTCTAGAAAAATGTCTTAAAGATGAACCCTACCATATAAAAGGTCTTAAAGACAGAAAACCTCTAAGAGGTCTTAGAAGTATTATTTTGTAGGAAATTTTGCTGAAGAAGTTCTAAAGATGAAAACCTACAGAAGGTTCTAATGACAAAAAACTTTTAAAATGCCCCAAAAGTATTGCCTCATGGGAAATCTTGCTGAAGAAGTCTAAGGCAAGAAACTCTTAGGAATTTTGCTAGAAGAAGTTTTTTTGAATTGTGAATTGTAATTTTTATGAAAATTATCTTTACTTTTTTCTTCTCGTACGTTTTAAGATTTTTATTAGCAGAGCGATTTTTGCATCTTATTGTTTATCGAGAAACAACACGCCAAATTTAAAAATTTTATTACAAAGAAAACAAACAAATTAACTACAACCAAAAAGAAATTTTCTGCGGAATCCGCTGCTTGATGTCAAAAACTAAAAAATGTTTATTAACTAAATAAAAGTAAAATACTTTTTTTAGATTTTTTAGTTTTATTAATATCAGTGTGTTTTTCGTAAGAAATCTAGAATAAAAAAAATCTCTAAAATTTTTCGGTTTTGACCAACAATACATGTAAAGCTGCGAACAAATAATCCAAAATTGCCTGTTCGCAGCGAACAGAAAAGCTAAGTTTGCTTTTTTGTTTGCGGACTTCTTTCGTAAACTAAGCTATACTGGTACACAGTAAGAACTGTTTTACTAATTTCACTTCTTTTTAACAAATATTCTGTAGTTAAATATTTGTAGTTTTTCTTTGTTTCTAATGATTTGATCGAGTCAATTCAAAATTAGTTTTGTTCGCATTTTAATTCTTTACAATTTGTGTTTTCAAATCATTAAAATAGCCCTAGTGGTTATAATTTTATAAGTAAAAACTAAAAAAATCCGATTTTTTGGTTTTAAATAAATGTTAATAATTAGTTAATCAATGTTAGTTGCGCGTGTAAAATATAGCACAATATAGCCACAGACTATGTGATACTATGTGTGCATAGTCATGTGAGAGCATAGAATAAAAATTTTTTGCTGACTGACATATTCGGTTTTTATTTAAATTTTTGAGCGTTATTAAATCTGATTTTGTCTTACGAAGCTTTTGGTGCTACCAAAGTGTAGTTTTTATTTTTCGAATAGTCGTAGTCTTTTATTATTATAAGTATTGTGACAATATTCTCGGTTATATATCTGTTTAATTATTAATATGTTCTTTGTAAAAGTTGAAACCTTTTCTTATAATCTTTCTCTGAGTCAGTCTTTTAAAAGATTTTCTTTTTAAATACTCAAGTCATTCAATGTGAGAAGAATAAAAAATAATCTAAATAGCACAAGCCTATTAAAATACGAGTGATATATAACATTTTATTTACGACTGCAAAAATTGATAAATGTAAATTATTTCAAATTAATGTATTTGACAAAATAGCTAAATTTGAGATAGTTATATGTATATAATGTGCATTAAATATTTGTATCACTAGTTATGTAATAAATTTATGTACGTAGCTTAAATAAGAGGCTATAAAAAACGTACTAAGCTTTAACACAAGCACTTTTAGATAAATAATAGTACATTATACACCAAGGTAGAGAAAACACTTTATAGCCGAGCGGGTTTAGTGCCCAAGATGCGTAGCATCGAGAGCAATAATAGATGCGAGGCTATAATAGTTTTCTCTACCGTGGTTTATATATGATTTTTTTCACTACTAGCACATTAATTTATTATATGTCATATAAAAATATAACCTCATTTAACGAGCACACATCCAGACTAAACATAACGTGTCTTTATTTATTGTCGAAAAGTAAATTTGATAAAAATAAAAACGACTGACATTTAACTACTTACGTTTTTCCACTTCGGAAATTTAACTTCACAGATAAAAACCGAAAAGGACGTTATTGTAAGCATCTTTTATGTAAGCAACTATTTATGTTCTGAAAAACAAAATATCGTAAATTTTCCATCAACTGAAATCTTCAGAACCCCTAGTTCAGGATTTAAGTTGACAGCCTCCGCTTTCCTGGTCGGAAACTTGAACAATGGAATTTGCAACAAAACATATGGTCAAACTAACTATACACAGGGCTCCACACTTTACGTGTAACCTTATAAAAACCCATTTTCATTATTTACAGCTTTAATAGCAGTTGTTTTTATTAATTCTGCATGAATTAAAAGTAAAATTTTTGTTTTTGTGTTTGAGGTTATGTTATTTACCTACCAATTTTCAAAGAATTTTCGATTTTGTCACACTACAAAGTGTTTTTTACAATAAGACAAGACCAAGGTACAGACTTATATGTATAAAGCTGTAAAAAATTACATTTTTTTTAATGCAATCAACGGATTTCATCACTGGTTGGTTGAAGCATGACTACCTGCCTTTTTCAATTTTCTTGGATTAAAAATATTTCATTATTAAAACATCAACGTTTTAATTATGCGTTTATTCTGCTTTTTAACGTTTGGCATAGATTTTATCAAGATTATTATGATCTATCAAACACACACTTGACATTTGAGAAGATATTTCGCTCAAGCGCACCACTTTGTTTTGGCAGATTAGAGATGAGGTGCGGTGTTAAACAAACTTGCCTTGAAATCACAAATATTAAATAAGCTGTTTATTAGGTATTTATATAAAATTTCGCACCTAATTTCGGACATTATTTTTTCGGTGAACACTTATATCTATCGTTTATAAAAATAGCGAAGATATTCGCATCAGGCAACACAGTTAAATGTCGGTATCCGGTATCCACTCAACTCTAGCACTTTATCTCCCTTGGTTTATAATCATTATTGACTACTAGGAGAGAAAAACAACTTCACACCCTCTCGACAAACTAAATAATGTTGTCTTCTGAGACTAGTAGTAAAAAAATAATATTAATATTTGTAATTAGTATAATTTATTAGTGTTATTGCTTAAATGTAAATAATTTAAAAAAAGTTAAAATTAATTACAATTTGAAAGAGAGAGAATGAACTAAAATCAATGCTGTTATTTACCTTTAGATGTGAAGATGTGTAAACAAAGTTGGCCCTGCAGTCATTATTTTAAAAAGCTTAAGTATTGAAACATCGCGATAAAAGAGCTTCTCTTTTAGGGAACTTCGCTTTACCGTCGTGTGCGTAGTGTTTGGTCTGTCAACAGAAAAGCTCTTTGAAAGACATAGGTTGCGTGTGATGATATTTTTTTATTTACGTTTGGTAGGGTAAAAATGGAAGGCGATTTTCGACAATTTATGATAATTGCTTTAACAGATGTACGTAATTTCTTTCCAAGATACCAAAATCGGATTAAAATTTTTGACTTAACCCAAAGCCTCATTAAGCCGTTACATTAATTTTATAATGTCAAAACATGGCTATAATAAAATTTTAAATACTGCCAAATTATTTTCATAACTCATTTAACACAATTAACAAAGTAAGATTAATATGCTAGTAGCAAAATGGAGAGAGCTTAATTTTCCGAATAGTTTTGACTGTCTTAAAAGAAATATTTCATAGGAGATTAATGTTGAAAAGTTGCTTTCAACAAAACTCATCTGAAAAAAGTGAATAGTCTGTTCGCACGTATATTATAGAGAGTAGACACATGTGTGGTTTAAGAAAAAAGATTCCCGGTTCATACTTAAGGTAAGGCTATCTCTTTTCCATTCGTTTCAATGATATAATCTATTTATATCGCTAAGCTATTTAAAAAGGAAGTGTCAAACAAAAATGTGCCGTCTGGCTTAGAAGAAAGAAGCGATGAGTTCTAAATCAATTACACGTTTCAAAACGCTCTAATTGGATGCATTTATACGATATTTTAATTCCGTAATTATCGGGAGATTTATTGTGAGCTTTAATTAAAAAATCTATAATAAATTTTAAATTTAAAAATAACTTTCAATTTTTTTTATCAATTTATCGAACGTCTCTAATAATAAATTTTAAACTAGCCGCTATAATAGTGATAAACTGTCACAAATGTAAAATGTTGCAAAAGGCCTAGAAGTAAACGGAACTCCCTGAAAGAAAAACATTAAAACAGCTCATATGCAATAGAGTAATTGCAACTACCACTTTTATACTTTATGAAATACTTTATTAATTTAATGAAAATATTTTCTTAGCTTTTTTTTGAAAATCGGCTCAAATTATTGTCAAGTAGACTTTAATTATTATTTAAAAGTAGCTGGCACAAAATTTTAAATTACGTGAATAAGAGTTTGTTAAGGGAACTTGTTTTGAAATCACCAGAACGTTTATACGGAAATAATTGTAATTTATCAAACGAAAATTGCGCTTTTGGAATGATACTGAATTTATGTGCTATGTCAAAATATTTTTTTTGTTTTGTTGAGAAATAGGGTCTGGGTGAAATAAAAGACAAAATAATGACCGACGTTTCACCTCTTTATTAGGACTTCTTCAAGGAAAGCATCTATTTTTTTATTTTAGCTGTCCTGGTAATATCATTTCTTTACCAGTTAAGATAATTGTTTATTGATTCATAATTATTTAATAATGTTACCATAAAGAGAGCAAAGAGGTTTTTCAAGACAACTTTTTTTAAAAAAACCCTATGCTCTGTTTTTGAAGAAAATAACCATTTCGTAAATTAGCTAGTATTTAAATTTTGCTCTTTTTGGCGTTACATTTTTAGAATATTAAGGTTTGTTTTAAACCTTTTTAATATAAATCTATCCACGTATCAAAAAAATAATTGCTAAACTTTAAATTGAAATTATGGAACTATATAAAAAATAGTTAAAAAAATTATTTTTTTTTATAAACGTTTTGGAGATAAAAATTATGTTAACTTAATAATTTTTCCCATAAACGATGAGGTACCAAAAAGCCGGTCTTAAAGCAATTTTTATTTTGTAGGTATATCATGCTTTGACATTTCTCGTCTGCACGTCACTTGTACCATCCCACGGTATAAAAGTAGAAGGATCTGAGCTATAATGAATATTGAAGCACCAAAATAAGTGTTGTAATAGGTTTCTTAAAAACGCAAATTAGAAAGATTAAAGAGTTTTAAGCTTTTTTAAATTGTTATTGGCGTTACTGCCAACGCAAACAGGAAATTTAAAAACGAAATCGGAAGAAGAACGCATATCTTATACCTCCATAAAAAAGTTATACTGTTTAGAAATTTATAATTTGAATAAATTTAAAAAATGGGAAGAAAGTGAATTGAAAAGACATTAAGTGGAAAGTATGTCCCTGTAGAACTAGATGGCCTATCATTTATTAAGTTGAGACGCACACACCGATTCGGTGGAAATTGAAATTTTGACAAGTGTATTTATCCTGTCGTGGCGATGCGATGGCGGGTCGCCGTTCCATATACCCATTCATCAGCGGTTCGATTCCCGTAGTTGCTCGATTCGAGGGTATGCACACATGAATCGGGTCACATGTGATATTTCATGGCCTTTTTTAAGTGAAATCGAAACGAATGTGTTTTCTCTGGCGAGTTTATCGATTCTTTTTCTCCCTGCAGGACCAAAATATAGATACCGAGTTATATTTATTACTAGCATTTAATAAATTTGGAAATAGTCTTAGCACAGACTAAAATAGGTTTTATCATGGATGTAAAGTTTTATGGCAAAGGCTAGAAATACTTGGTGTTTTTGTCGCGTCATGGGTGTTAAAATTCTGTGCCAAGTGCATAAATCTTTCGATCCTGTTTATGCAACAGAAACGATCTAACCTGAAAGGTTTGCTTGCATGCATCCTACTTCACAGATAGCATCGCGATATATGTCGTAAACCAGCCTCGAAACCATTAAACGCGCATAACTGGTAGCGCCTGGGTAATATCAACTGTCTACCGTCAATATGGCGATATAACTGAAAACGACCATCCAAATACCTCACGTAATTCCTAAATTAAAGACCACTGTTTCTTTTTTTTACTTATCACACTGTAGTTAAATACCAGTTTATGTTTTAAATATATCTAAAAGAAATATAAGTACAGTAGAATCGCAATAAAATAAAATAATTCACGTCCTGATCACATAACTTACTCCTTGCTGTTTGTCTTATCATTTATTACAACTCTAATTTGTTACATATGTTATAATATACCGGGACATTTTTTTAACTCTGAACATAGGTAGTCCTTATGTTCATTTTTAAAAGAAACAGATCAATTTTATTAGAAGTTTTTGCTATGCAACCAAGTATACTTACCTATCGCAAACTGTTAAAAAACAAAATGACAAGTGACAAGTGCAGATTTGACGATGACGAAGCAAAACACGTTATTTTTCGAGAAATTTATTAATCAACTAACAGAAACAAGTAAAATATCTTATTATTACTCTAACAAATATTCGAAGTGGCCAATTTTCTGTTCGAGTCAATACGCCAATCTATGGCAAAAAACAGAGTTACTAATTGTCAAACTATTTTTACGTAAGATATCTACTTGATTTTTGTTAGTATTACATTATACTATTGATTTGTTTCTTTTAAAATTCAACATAGGGACTATGTTCAGAGTTTAAAAAAATGTGCCGGTATTTTATAATAACACTAATTTACAATATTAAACTTTATTTTTGTTTATCAAATAAAATATATTTTTTGTATAAGCTACTAAGAGTAGTTAATACACAATTTTTTGTTTTCTGCTAGCACGTCACAATCCTCAGAAAAGACGTTTTTTTTATATATATAAGATGTCTTAAAGCATGTCTTAAAAAGATGATTATTTGACTGACAATGACGACTATTCTACTAGACCAATTTCAAGTGTAAGATAGGTATTAGTCGTAGAATTTCATGGTCTTTAAGTTGATGTAAAAGTTTTTGCTCTAAGAAGCGCGATTTAAAAGTTTTTTTTATTTTAGAGATTTATTGTAACTGTATTCTGCATCTTAACATTCATCTTCTCTTACCTATAAAATCTTCTTTGTTTAAGTTTGTTTTTACATGGCTTTTTTTATATCCTTCTTTCAGTTTCTGTTTGGTCGTCTCCTTTTTCTTCTTCTGGTTACTCTCTATTTTATTATTTTCTTTGGCCATCTTTCGGGACCTATACGTTTTACATGTCCATACCACCTTAAACCTTTAGCTTCTATAGTGTCGAGTATAGCTATTCCAGCTTTTATTTTTTCTCTTATTTGTTTGTTTCTCATTCTGTCTTTCAGTGTTAGTCTACAGGCTCTTTTCCAATAGTTTATTTCAGTAGCTAATAACTTTTTCTTGTGTGGAGTGGTGTAGTCCATGTTTCAGCCCCATATGATACAATGTTTTTAACTAGTGTTTTGTATATTTGTCGTTTAGTGTGTTTAGTTATCTGCTTACTCCATAGTACCAAGTTCAGTTGCTTTATGATAATTCTTCCTTGTTTCATAGGGATTTTTATTTTATTTTTTACATGTTTTCTCTCTTGTAACCTTCACTCTGAGACATTTGTAACAATCTCTGTAACAATCGACTTTTTTATAGTTCTAGTTTTAAGCTGAATATCACAGGCTTTTTCGCCAACTATTACATACTTTGTTTTCTCTGTATTAACTGTAAGGTCTCACTTTTGATATTCTTCTTCTAGTTTTCTTAGCATATATGTGATATCGTCATAGTCTTTCGCAACGATGTCATCAGCAAAATGTAAAGTAAAAAATTTGCTGTTTTCGATAGATATTTCCACATTGCAGCAGGTTCTTCTCCAGTGCTCTAATGTTGCATTTAAATATATTTTAAATAATGTGAGAGCAATAGCACATCTCTGTCGCAAGCTTTTGGTAACTGGAAACGTGTCAGATAGCTTAGTGCCAATTTTTACACAGTTGGTCATAATAGAATATAGGAACCTGACTGCTTGGATATCTTTAACTCTAGCTTCTTTTATTGTTTTCCCGAGCTTGACTAAGGGTACGCTATCATAAGTTTTCTGTAAAGCTACAAAAACAAGATAAGTTTCTAAGCTACATGTCTTTCTTTTTTCTACGAGTTGTGTAAGGACAAATTTATTATCATTTGTAGATCTTCTAGCGCGGTAACCATTTTGATTTTCTATATATTCTATTTCATTTTTTATTCTACTTTTAATTATTTTTCTATACAATCTGAAGAGTAAATTAGTAATACTCAGCTCTCAATAATTAGCACATTTTTCTCTATCTCCCTTTCTGTGTATGTTTAATATGAACGCTGTTTTTCACTCCTCTGGTATTTTATCTCCTCTCAAAAAACATGTGAAGACTTATAACAGGAGTTCTATAAAAATGTCTGGTCTATGTTCTATCAATTTAATGAGTACACCATTTGGTCTTAGAGCACGTCCGTTTTTTATAGAAGCTAGATTTTTTTAAATTTGTTTTACCGTAATCAAGTCGTTTTCACTAAAACTCAAGTCCCAAGTGAAACTCTCGTCTAATCTAGAAATATTCGTCGGTCTTTGGTAAGAAGTTTTGTGTGGTAGTCTTTCCAATCATCTAAGTTAATAAGGTCTATGGGTGCGTATTCGTTTTGTTCTTTTCTTAATTTTTTCAATGATGTTCATGCTTCGGTCTGCCTAGCTCTTTCTATATGATTGTCAATGTGCATACATATTTTTTTCCACATATCGTTTTTGCTTTATCTACATCTTTTTTTACTTCTCTGTTACAGTATCTATACAGCCTATGATTTTTCGTATCCTTTGTCATTAACCACATTTTATAGTATTTTTCCTTTTTTATTAGATACTATTGCTTCTATGTTTTCATTTAACCATTCTTTGTGTTTTTTTATCTTCTACTGATTTTTTTCTCAACGCTTTCTTTGCTGCTTTATTAATGTATCTTCCTATGTTATTATATATGTTTTTACTTGATAAATAGTAAACATCGTTCGTAAGTCGCATCTTGTATAGAAATTTAAAAGTTAAAGCCAAAAAAAGTGTTTCAAATTTTCAACGGGTTTGTTGTTCGCAAAATGTCATTTTTTTAGTATACTTCTTCTATAATTATTTTAAAAAAGAGTTATTCATTTTATGTGTGGCGTTACTATTTTTTCTATAATTTTTTTTTTGGAAGATCTGTGAAATATGAATGACGATCATAGCGAGCGATTTCATCAAGATCTGAAAGTATTTTTGTTGGTCTCCTGTGAGAGACACAGATGCAAGTAGTTATAAGAAAAAGGTTAAACTCTACATTTTTTTTAATGTTTCTTTTGTAATATTTCTCTTATTAAATATTTAAAGGTATGACGTGCTTATTTTTTTAATGTCTTAATTAACACTATCAAGTAGGATTTATCCGTAAATGCAAAATATTAGCAGTAAAGTGCCTGAACACAATGAGTGGTCAATAATGACTGCATAAAATCTTTAATAAATTATTATTGTAGTTATTGTCTCAAAATCGCAATAACTTAATACTTAATTCAATAACTGGTGATTTCAATTTTTTACAAATTTCTTGTTCTTTGGTTTCAACTTCTAATTCTCAAAATACAATCTTTTATTTTACAATTAGTTTTTTAATGAAACTCCATCAACGTTGGAAGAACAAAACCTTCACCAATTATTCAAATCTAGTTAAGAATATTTCTGTAACAGCACTTATCGGTTCTTTTGATTATTGGGTAATTGACTGCTGCATTGAAAAGAGTTTGTTGTTTCAACAAATCGCAATACTCAAAAACTTATAAATTTTAACAACTATAACAAAATTAGCAAAGATTTCTGAGCAAATTGTTAGCAAAACAGGGACGAGGTTGCATCAGCAACAAGTAAAAAATTCTACTTCCGAGAAACAGACGCGGTAAATAAGCAAATAGAGTTCTGTTGTACAAAAAATCTATTAATAGAAAGCAATTGCAAAAAAAAATCAATTTTAATAAATTTAAATGAACTACAATTGCGTGTATTTAACTTATATTTACATATTGTTTTTACTGTTCCACACAGATAAATAAAAAGTTATTCCCACAAATTGTACAAAAATGTTGAAACGTTTTTAGTTCGACAATATTATGACTGACAACACAAATTGATAAAATAGTGCTTCATTAGTGAAAACAGATTTTCCTGATATTTCATATTATTCAGATTACTTTAGCGTAGCTAATTAATTTCTAAATGGAATAACCCTGTTTTTGCATTAAAATTTATTGCATGATTATTTAAAAAAACTTAAGCTTTCATAAAGAGATTATCAGTAATTAGCGCTTTATAACCACTATTATATACAATTTAAATTCAGCAAAATTTGAGTTACTTCCTCTTTGCAGAAAGATAAGAAAGCACGCAACTTGTTTTACGTCTCAGATAATTAAATACTTTTTTCTGTTTACATTTTCCTGAATTAAAGAACATCTTACATTAAAAATATAATCGTTTTTGCTTGAAGCCCTTTTTCTTATTATTTTCGACAAAGAGAAAAAAGTTCTTTGATTCAAATTTTACAATAGTAATAATCTCAAAATCATAGCAGTAAGCTTATGTATGCAACCTCTATTGAATACCTGCTTATCTACTTAGCAAAGCTTTTCAGCAGTGAAATGCCAATTTACTTATCTTTTCTCCAGCTAAAGCCGAACTTTGCATTTCCTTCACATTCACACTAAAAAGTGAGAGAGAAGAGGGTTTCTAAAGTTAGGCTGGTAATTATCAATGGTACCGTCTTATTAGAGTAGGTGTCGGAAATGTTAAAACGTCTAATAACATCAAACGAGTTAGAAATATATTCTCTCCCAAATGGGTTTAAATGGATTTATGAAAGGTTTTGCGTTGCAATTTAATTGGAAAATTTCGTGTGCTCGAATGTGACGCACGTAATGATTTATTCCAGCTAATAAAGCTCAGGTTATATCTGTAGTTTTATTTTTAGTTGGTGAAATGTGTAATATAGTAGAAAAAGTTTGGACACAAGCTGCTTTTCTACAAAAGTTAATTGAAACTCTCTTAGTTTCACTTGAAATCGCAATCATTTTACTTTGATTAGTTGGCAAACATGGATATGTACGCATGACGCATGTGCATAAAGCTGATTTATGAATTGACTTGATTGTAAACAAGAATTCTTGAATATATTTAACCAAAAGCAAGTTTCTGCTAAATTAGCATACACTGGGAAAACTTTGTAAATAGTAAGTTAGCTAGTCATAAAGTAGTGTTCAAAATGTTGCTGTATAATTACTTTACTCAAAAGGAAATGCGATATGATTAACACCAGTAGTAGTAGAGTATCGTGAACAAACTTTTTTGTTAAAAAAATAAATAGTTAAATCAATGATGGTGAAGAACGTGAAGAATTGAGTTAATGTGAAAAAACTTGTATCCCATTTGTTTATTTGAAATATCTCGCTATTTATTTTGCACTGTAGAAGAGAAAAATAGTTTCGTCGGATATTTGTAGGTTGAATCGAAGCAAAAGAATTGAAATACACAGCACCTGATGTCCATCCAAATCCAAAGGCTCGCGAGGCGTGAGAACGTTGGGTGTGCGGGTGGAAGTACTACATGACCTCTGCCCCGAGCGATTTCCAGCTCTCTCTTTCTGTAGTATAGGAAAAATATTGTTATCTTTATCATGAATGATGAGCCGACGTCCTTGCTGGCCTACGTCTGGCACGTTACTCTACCCTCTGGTGATGGTAATTTAGCTGGGTGCGTGCGGGGTTGCTCTAACGCAGCTGCTTATTTTTTACTTTGGTTCGATGCATCTATTACTCTCTTCACATAAAATCGACGCCCTAGGCAGATTTATATTAGTCGTTATAATTTTTATGTTTAACATAATACCGTTACATGAAGAATTATCGCAGGAATTCTACTTCTTCGAATAACATAAAAACGTTTTTAGTTATGTAATTTTTTACTTAGAAAATATTTTAAAAATTGCTTCTTGTGCAATGCATAAGGTGTCTCAGGAAGGTTTGCCAACAAGCTACCACACAATCTTGAAATCACGATATATTCAACAAGACTTGCATTTCTTTGCTATTAAATTAGGTCAAAAATTTATTTAAAAATACTTGTATTTGCAGTAGAAGTGTCTTCTCTGCCTGTATAGGCAAAGAAAAAAATTAACTCCGCTTTTTGGCAAGTCGGTAATCTCATGACATTCTAAACATTATTTCAGTTTGTAATTTGTGTATCCGCTATCTAACTACTATTTTTTCGTGTTTTTCTTTGGCTTATTAATAAATTTTTTTAACACTTTTTTTGTAACACTTTTTTATATCAGATAGGTCTATTAATATTAATACATGTAATTATTCCTGCTAAGAAATCGTTTATTAATGTGTGACATTGATGTGTGATTTTCGCGAGTTTGCATTTAAATATTAAATGCATTTATCAACGAAAAACTATTCTAAGCAACTCTTAAAAGTGACTAATAAATTTGACAAACAAAAATCTCACACGCCAATGCTCGTTTATGCTTTAAATAGTTCTAATTATTAATAGTTTTTATTAATTATTTTATTAAAAAGTAGTTGTATGTATAGTCGCAAGAATATAATCGTCAGATACCGAGAAAATTACTCAATTGTAAGCATTCTTAGTTTTTTAACATATTGAACAATTAGTTACTGTCTCTACTTCTTTTATTATTAAATTATTATTTATTATTATTATAATTAAATTAAATTTATTATTATTAAAAAAAATTACCGCTAAAAATAACAATTTGCCAAACCAAAATTTCTTCTTCCTACTGTAAGAATCTAAATAATACAATCAGTAACATCTAAAAAGTGATTTAAACTTTAGAACAATTTTATTGTTTTGTTATTCTTTCAGCAGCATTGTTAAATGTTGTAGCAAAGCTTTAATAGGTATTACAAATTATGAAAAATAGATTATCTAATCACAGAAATGGGTAAAGAAACAAAATTGTTTCTAACGACTAGGTTTGTTCTTCGAACATTATAAGGACTGAAAGATTAGAGAATTGCTTTAAGAAACAATACAGACATACCTACTCAAGGTAACAAAACAAAGTCAACACAGTGTTATACACTTTTTTTTATCGAAGTTGTTCATCATTATTGTTCATCTTATTTATAATAATATTCTTAGTTATAAAAAGAATGTAATAAATTATTTTTAACTTTTTTTTTTATCACAAACTTACCTTAGTGGCCACCAACTTTTTGTAAAGATTTGAAAAACCTTTATTACAAAGACAATTTATGACACAAACAAAACTTTCTTTCTGACTAGCCTTGAAACAGTAGAGAAAGAGAGAGATTCTAATTAATTTGAAGTGGTTAAATTGCAAATTATTTTAATAACAACAAAATTACAATATGGAAATACCGGAATGTTATTCGCACAAAAATTACAAGTCGCTAAATTTAATTATGTAGCTTTGGTGATTGTAAGTACGGTCAACAGGTTGAAAGGTCATTTTTATTAAATTCTATCTCCAAAAAAACTTAGGCTTTAGATGCAGTTTATTATAAACTACTAAATCCTTTAGAAAGATCCCAGAAGTGTTAAACTCGTGAAGGATTCTTCTGAAAAAGTTCAGAAAAATGTTATAAAGACGCAAATCTTTAAGAGGCCTCAGATATATTACTTTGTGGAAGGTTCTGGTAAAGAAGTCTAGGAAAATGTCTTAAAGATAAAAACCTATAAAAGGTCTTAAACTTCTAAAACTCTAAGGAGGTCTTAGAAGTATTACTTCGTAAGAAGTTCTGCGGCAGAAATTCTAAAAACGAAAACCTACAGAAAGTTCTAAAAACAAAAACTTTTAGAATGCTCCAAAAGTATTGTCTTATGAGAAGTCTTCCTGAAAAATTCTAAAGCAAGAAATTCAAAAACAATACTTAGGATGTTTGCTAGAAAAAGCTCTTTTCAATGTTGTGAATTGTAACTTCTATGGAAATCATCTTTATCTTTTTCTTCTTGTAGGTTTTTATGATTTTTATTAGCAGAGCGTCCTTTTATATCCTACTATTAATAAATTTTATTACAAAAAAAAAAAAACAAATTAACTAACATCAATTGTATAACCGTTTTTGTATAACCGTGATGACACTGTTTTTCTTCATTTTATTTTCATCAAATATTTGTTAATTTTAACATTAATTTAGACAACTTTATTTAATTTTTGATTATTTTATGAATTATATGTATTGTTATAAAAAGTTTTTACTTTTTAATCTGAATCAACGACCATATAGGTCTTTTCAATAACTCTGAAATCCCGAGCAATAAACCGTTTATATTCAATCATTAACCGAAGGCACCGCAAATGCATTTGGGTTTAATTCTAAATTTACCTAAAAACCGTCTTAATATAGAGATCTTTTTGCCTGATTTGCTATTCTGGTTACATCTGCGGTAGAAACCCTGAGCAAATTCAGTCTCTCATTTTCCAGGTAGATTTCTTAGTATATTAGGATTTAAGCTAATACATTTAAAAAAAATGCAACTATAGAATGTCGCTCTCTGCATTTAGTAAATATTATAATTTTATTGGTTGGGACCTCAGAGTCAGTAAAATCCACAATAGCTTTCTACCAATAGTTAAGCTGCCTTTCGCAGAACCCTACTTTTAAGTATACTTTAGTGTCTAACGTAAGACCAGAAAATTGTTAATTAAAAAATTAGTTATAAAAAATGTAAATTTTAATAAGGATCGTAAAACAGTGAGTGATCTTATACCGATGGCAGTTATTTGCCCTGCCGTCAATTGTAATCATTTAGCTCGCCGCCACCAGCCTAAACTTTTCTAAATTAAAATTAGTTTAAACAATAAATATGTATTTGATATTTGTAAAATCTGCTGTGAATTAAATTTATTGCTAACTTTGACTTGTGATGATGGCTCAAGCTGAGCAGCACTTGTTAAAGAGATGCTAAAAACCAAATTTTTTTTATACAAAATAATATTTATAGTTTTGGGATAAACAATGAAAAATTGTTTTGAAAATTTCTACAGCATGTGTCTTTAAAACACATATTTTTTTCACAACTTGTATATTAAAAAAATTGTTATAATACATTGGATCTTGTTTAAAAATAACTAACAAAAAGGTCTACACTAGATATCTTAAAAACTATGAACATTTTATAACAGAATTTAGGTTATTTAGCATTCTTTTAACAAGAGCTATCTTTTGTTAAAATTTGTAAAATTACTTCAAAAACCCTATGTTTGTATCATAGTATCATATTTTAAAATAATTATACAAAATTCAATATTAAATTATTAACTAAAAAGAAAAAAACAAATGCGCCAAAGTCAAAAGTGATCTTACATTAGTTAACGACATAAGCAACTCGTGTTTACTTTAAAAAAAAACGCTTTTGGCTTTTAGAGCTTTACTAAATTTTAAAAAAAGCATTACATAATTTAAATAACAATATTGTAAAACTTTTTTTCAGTGAGACTGCATGTAAAATCCTATATTTCAACAAAGATAATAGGTTTTTTAGAAAAACAGTCTGTTTGTTTGCATACAAAATTTCACATGATATCTGTTTGAATCACTTTTTATTTTTCTACTCTGACATGGATTTTCAGCTCTGCAACAGAAAATTCTATCAAAAATCATTTTCTAGAGAAAATTTTATTAGTTTGTATAAAATAGCTATTTAAATCTAAATCGTTTGTTAAGATGAGTGTTTATAATCTTGAGGCTTTATGATACATAAAATTGAAATGATTGTGTTTCTGAAATGTATGTAAAAGGATATTAATCGCGCGACGCTGGTCGTGTCTTGAGCTTTAAATTCCGTCTAGAATCATGAAAACATTTTATGATCTTGGTGAACATAGCACGTTACATGTTGCAGATTTTTAGTAAAAGTTGAAGCGAGTCGAGCCTTCCTAACATTGTGCTGTCATCCTACACACTCTTCCCTGTCATGTTGAAGCAAAACAACGGCTATACGAGAGTTGGAAATTGTCATTATTTCCCCGTGGTTAGGCAACTCTGCGTAGGAACGTAACACCATCTATCACAGGCAACAGAGCTCTGACTCACAGACACTTCATGGTGATTGATTGATTCATTTCTCCAAATAAATTTGCATATTGGAGTTTCCAAAATACACTCTATGTAGTCTCGACGGCCTATTTAACCATCGTTAACAGTACAACGAACGAGTCAATAACTCGGAAATATACATTTATTGCTACTGGCGTTTAAACTATCAATTATGAATTTCATTATAAGGACAATTAAATTTCTAATATATTACTCGGACAGTTTGAGATCAAGTCTCTCTTCTGGTCAATGTTTGTACTTTAAATAAAGTTTAACTACTTTTAGTGTAATTTTAATTTGTTTTAGTCATATACTCATTTCCGTAGCTTTTCCTATCGTCATTCTTTTCCGATTTATTTTAGTTGTCCACTTTTATACAGGGTTACCAAAAATTATCGAACTCAAAGGTGATTGTAGAAAACAAAACAAAAAAAAAAGTCTTTGAATATGTGTGAATCTGATATTGACAGACCCCTAACCTTACAATACATTTTGTTAAAGTGGTCAAAGTCGCTGGTCAAAATCAAGTAGCGAACATTAAAAAGAAAACCAAAAAATTTGTATTAAAGGCTTAATTATTTTAAAACTAAAGTCATGTATAGACATATACAAAAATATTTTAATAATTTTATGGGCTATCTTCAGGTTGCGGTAATCTCGGTAGTATCTTAACTTAAAATTAGCTCATAAATGATGAATCCACTAAACAACTACAACAAAAACATTATGTAAGCTTCTAGTGCTTGAACTTTTTGAAGAAACTGTTGAATATGTCCAACTTCAACGTATATAAGTAAAATCGTCTTTTGATAATTTCGTATGCGTTTGCAAATAATCTCTGGAGTTATTCCTTCACATTCTTCAATTATCCTTTCTTGCAATTGTAAATTAGCTATCAGTGTTCTAAATATTTTGTTTTTTAAATAAGAGAACACTAAATAATCTATAATTGTGAGGCAGAGTAATCGAAGTAGAAACTCTATGTGGGTATAAATACTAATTAAACGATCATCAAAAAATTCTCTTTAATACGCAATAGTTTTTGCAGTTGTATGTGCAGTTGCTCTCTCCTTTTCAAAGAAACTATACTGTAGCTCAAGGTCATCTAATTGTTTTATAATAGTACTTAAAAAAATTGGCCCAACGATTTTTCTACAAAACACCGCTAACCACACGCCAATTTTCAAAAATGTGTAGGATTTTAGAACTTCACTGCGCATATTTTGCGAATTTACGTAGCTTGATAAAAGAAACCAAGCTTCATCTGAGAAATGATTTAAATCTAACAATTTGTCGTTTATTACATTTTCGGCAAATCACTGATAGTAAGTCAAACGCCGGTTATATTCCTGTGGGAATTTTTTTTTGAAGTAACTGCATCTTGTAAAAGACATCCCTAATTTTTTTTTCAAGATAATTCTGTAAGTTCCATAAGATAGGTATACCTCTTTCTTGGCGCTGTCTGTGAATAGAATTTAAATGTTTATTTTGCATGCGTTTCTAAACATGGGCAACCACTTCCTCTGTACCAATACTTGGAACTCTGATTTATAAGCAATTGAAACCTTTTTCCTAAATATTTTTACAGTTCTTGTAAGGGCCATGTAAAAAACAACAGCTGCTATTATAAAATTTGGAAATTTTTCCCGAAAAGCCTCCAAACACAAAGTGAGTTATACTGCTATTCCTTATCAATCATCTGACCAGAACGAAAATACGTTTTTATTATGAAGGTTTTATGGGCGATTTTTAAAATCATTTTATAAACTTTAATCAGCATTATAGTCAGAATCTGACAGATCAAATTTTTTGTCAAATTTTGACAAGCCGATCATGAGCCGATCAATTAAAGATAATTTTTTTTGTTTTAGAACTACACTTGATTTCAATAATTTTTGACCACATGGTATAAGTTTACAAGTATTTGAGTATTCCAGAAGGAATTGAATAAATTTACTTTAATTTCAAACAATTATTTTTTATTTTTTGGCAGTTCTAAATAAATTACAACGAAACTAACTATTAACTAACAAAACTATACAATAATAACTAAAAAAAATCTTTTCGTTATGACGTGCGAAAATTTGCAGATAAGACTTTATGGGCTAATTTAAAGTTGAGATACTACCGGTAGTATTGCAAATTTTAATACTTTTTAGTAACAACAAAAATCACAGCTCCGAATTCTTTTAATTTTGCTTAGAAACGAAGATACTACCATAGAGATACTACAAAAGTTTTCAAACCACAAACAACTGTGATTGGTTTAAATTTTGATTTCTTGGTAAAATGATACATTTTAAAATAAAAATATAAAAATAACAAGATATAAATTTAATATGTTCTTAAATTCAAAATCAAATTTTTGCAAAAATCTAAATTTTTGATTCTAAGAAGAGATCTACCCGGAGGTCCTAGCTCGTGTTCTGCGAAACCTACGGAATCCAGCTATTAGGAAAAAGATTACTAAAAAAAATATTTCGAGAAATATCGTGAAATTAATGCCGGTGGCGGTGTGACGCTATAGTGTTATCACTACCAGTAAGGGTTAGTTGTAAGAAATAAATCTTGTTATACTTTAATTTATAAAAATATAAAAGTATTGACAACTGTTTTTTAACCAAAGTAGTTCATTATCTAAAAAAATGATGTCATGTCCTCTCTAACTAGAGGCATTTAATAATTACAGGAGAGAGTGCGTGTTTTATGTAGTGTTGTAATTGAGATTTTAAGCTGGTAAATATCCGCTTAAAATCTAGTTAATGAAATGAGGAATACTAGAGATTTATTTTCAAATTTTCCGCCAAACCAAGTTTAAAATACGCATTTGTAATCATTTTTTACATTTTTAATAAAAAACATTGATAGAAACGTTAAAGCTTATATCAAAATGTTAATAAAATGTAATAAGTATCTATTGAGCATAATTAAAAATATTAGTTACTACTCAACAGAAGATATGTTTTTTTATTAATAAGAGACCTTACTTTTATGTCCTGTTATAAAATGTACATTTTTTTTGTTTTGTTTATATGCAAATTTTGAAATATAGTGCTACCAGCGCTAAAAAAAATCAAAACACCAGTGTCTTTCTTTTGTACTTTATTTTTCAAATAACTTTATGTTTCAAAACTCTTTAAACCTTCTGATTTGCTGACATTTGTCTACACCCACAAGTCACAAAAAACTAGATTAAAAAAATTAAATTTTTTTATAAATTAAAACCTAATTTATATTGGTGTTTCCGAGTTTTTTTGGCGCTGCCGTTAGTATATATTATATCAATTTTATTTATTTCGCAACTTTTTAAGTTAAAAAAACACGATTGTTTTTTTAACTTATTTGCATAATCTGGTATTTTACCATAGCACTGACATACTTTTACTTATTAGAACATATAATTTGCAGTTGTTTCTAGTTTTTCAAAAAAATCAGTAATTTTATTATTTTATATAGTATGTATATATAACCAGTAATTTTCTGGTTATATACGACTATTTGTGGCTTTCTGGCTTAAATTAATATTTTGACACACTGTCATTCCTTAATCTCCAAGTAATTTGCATTTAGTGTAAATTCGTATTTTTTTTAACTAGTTACTAATATCATCAGATATACTTTCATAAACAGGAGCACGTAAATTTATCAGCCAATCAAACTAAATGTTTATCTACTACGTAATAACCAAAAAATTTATTTTAATAATAGTTTGGCAACAACAACAAGAGGTCCTATCTTGACCCCGTCTTGATAATGTAGTAAATAAAGCCGAAAATAAAAATTACCGGTATTATGTAATGTCCTAGTAGTGCCACTGGCGTTTAAACTATCAATTATGAATTTCATTAGACGCACAATTAAATTTCCAATATATTACGCGGACAGTTTGAGATCAGGCCTTTCTTGTGGTATTGTCATCCTTCGTCACTTTTTGATAGTTCATTAGTTCAGCTGTTGTGGAATTTTACCTGCATTTTAAGAAGAACGATATGAAAGGCTGCTTTAAATTACTTTGTCATAGTTTCGTTTATCCTTTGTATGATTACGTTTTACCGAACTCCCTCTGGGCAATTTTTCGGTCCACTGGTAAATTATGATGCCGGAATGAGCCACGAAAAAAACAACACTTGACTTTACTACAACAAAATTCGAGAAAAATTGAAATCGTTATCTTGTTAATCTTTACAGTAAATCACCTGGAAAATTTCTAAAGACTTACTACAGAAAATTGTAATGAAGTCGTCATCCAAAATTGAAGGGTTCAAGCAACCAGCTCTTTGATATGTCATTACATGAAAGTAAAGCGATTATCGTTTAATACACTGCTTAAATTTTACTATGACACATGATTTATTATAAGATTATAATTTACAGACGCTCCTTCCCACATACTTAATTATGATCCTTGAATACATTACCGAAAGCATCTTCTAATAATTACAAAAAGCTTTGCCGATTTATACCATCTTCAAATGTCAGCAATAAATTTATACAATTTCAAAAAACAATCAACTATATTATAAAAATATTTTACCTTACTTTTTAAACAATACACTTTATATAATTGGGATTTCCTTATTGTCTATGACCTGATGCCGACTTCTGTTCAGTAGAGAATTATTGCGTCTTCTAAAAAATTTGTAAATTTTCTAAAATTATCGCAATATTGTAGTAACTTTGCCTCATGTATAGTCGTGAGTGTATCATTAGAAGCCTGCATATTAAATCTTTAAGTATGTTTAATTTTAAGTCAGATATAACATTAGAGTAGGTACGCTGCACTGAAGATGGGGTAATAATCCCAAAACCAGTCTGCAGATTTTTGATTGTTATACTTCGCTTACGCACTTTTTTAATTTTATTACTAGTTTTTGCAATAATCATCTCATCTCTGTTTACAAATTATGAACTGGAGAATTAAGTACAAGGCTTAGCAAAAACACTGCCGAAATCTGGATTTGATGTCAAACAGATGATAAAACTGATCTGTCTACAACTTTTTGAATAACTTGTAATCAGCTAACAGTTGAGAATTTTCGAGTTTGTAATTCAGACAGCAAGCGTTGCTGCTGAGTAAACGCCAAAGTTTATTCCTTTTTCATTTACGATATTGAATTTAAGGATGCTAGAAGTCTGTATATATTCGTAAATGTAGGTACTAAATAATTCTAATACATAGCTATATAATATACTTAACAAAATCAGCTAAAAGAGCTTGAAATGGCTGGTGAAAGTACGCCATATTTGCTGTCAGCGAATTACTTAAAAAAAAGAAAGAAAAAAAAGACGCATAAAAAGTAAGAACCAAAATACAAAACTTAAAACCCGATCTACTAAATATAGACAAAAAAAATTGTTAAGTTTTACAAACTATAATGTCACTAGTGCAGGAGTTCTCAAACTATGGTATATGTAGTACATATAGTGAGACATTTTATTTGATGATACAATTTTTAATACATAGAAAAAACAAATTAATAATTTTTTGTCTAATTGACAAAATTATTTAAAAAAACAAAAAAAAATTAAAAAAACTTATCTATGGTTTTTAGCTTGCCCCTTTATTTTGCATTTTGTTGGATTTTTCTCCTCATTTAAGGGAAAACCACCTCCAACATAAGTACCTATTGTAAGAGCTTGTTTATAAAGCTTTGAAACAAAAAATATGACCCACTATTTTTATAATTTGCTAATCTTTGAAATAAAAAATAAAAAATTTGCTGAAAATGTTAATTCCTGATAGAACACTAATCTAAAATCTATCTCATATTTAGCAGATTAATGCATTTCAGAAGTTTATTCTCTAATTTTATGCGTTGTTTTCTAGTTGTTTCGCTATTGTTTGGCTCTATCAAATAACAAAAATGCAAAATTGTATAGTGAGTCATATTTGTTGTTGTAGGTTCTTCCTAGATTAAAATTAATAAAAATTAAACGTGATATTTTATATCCCAATTAGTAAGAAAGAAACAAGCTCCGCATTAACAAAACTACAAATGAATTCATACAATAGTATAATTTTTCAGGTACCTTCTAATAATTTTATGTTTACTTACGTATTAATAATTTACGTATTAATAATATTTTATCTTTAAATTATTTTAATCAGAAAATCCTTTTCTGGGTAATGGTACATCAAATTTTTATCTTTAATATAGATATATGTGATACAAAATTTAGAAAGTTTTAAAACCTCTGCACTAGTCTATTATTAGGTATACTAAATTTAATTTTAAAGCAGCATTAAATTATTATTTAACTGAGCAACTGAGCAATGAACTGTAAATAATAAATAAAAAATGTTATGATGGTAATGCTTCACCTTAGTGTTAGAATTTTCAGATTGCGTCTACAGCTTCTGATATGACCTGACGACTATTAGTCGCCGCGACCAAAAACTTACCTTTAAAATAATTTGAATAAGAACACCTTATTTGTGATGCAAAATTTGTCAGGTTAGATTAGGGTAAATAAGTGCACACTTCCATTTTATTTAAGTAAAAATATTTTTTTTTAAATACTGACCCGGTTTTGGAGTCAATAACCAACCACAACCGAATTATTTCAGCAATAGAAAAAATGTGTAGCGGTGAGATCAGCTGACTTGTAGTTTTAAGGAACCTTGGTTTTAAGGAACACTAAACTAAACAAAACATTGGAAATCACTCAAAAAAACTATAACTTGACACACAATTGGATTAAATTTGGAGGTTATATTTCGTCATAACATTTGAGTTACGACGGGTTTTTTTAATACCGTCTTGTTTTGACAAAATTCTATAGCAATCTAAAGCGCTTTTTACTTGAACACTTTATATATTTTTGTATATGCATATGATAATAAATATAATACAAAGTACATACATAAAACAAATTATAAAGCTTTGATAGTAGACAACCAAGTTCTAGCTTCTGGAGACAACTTATGAATTTTGTTAAAGCTTTTTTGAAAACACGTAAGTTGACACTCTTCGACAAGATGTTTCGTCTTCTGGGCCACATTGACAATATGACAATAATTTTACAAAATTCTATGTAAACAACATTTAATGACATCTAGCATGACTAGTTCTCCATCTGTTCAATTTCACCCAAACCCATCTTGGCTGATCTATTCCATCTACCCTTTTTGTTAGATCTTTTATTGGAAAGTTGGATATTGAACCTCATATTGTGCCACTAATAAACAACAGAAAAGTTCTCTAGATTATAATCGATTTGCAGGAACAGTCAGGTCAGACTATATTTGTATAATTTTTAGATGTTTTCTACATTTTATCCAGAGTTTCTTTATTAAAAGTTTTTTTTTAATAAAGAAACTCTGGATAAAATAAGAAGAGCATTTTTAGAAAGTACTAGTAGACTAAGATCTCAGAGCCGCCAGACCATCCTTATTTTCTGATCAACAAAATGTGTACGATAGAATAGTGTTAGTATATACTATAAACGTACACATCCTCGCTAGCTTGTGCCGTAGGCCAATTACTCACTTTACTTAAAGTCTAAGAGCTAATTTTCACATATGTTTTACAAAATATTGTTGGAAATTAATAATCAATATTGCCAGGCACTTTCTGTCATCGAGAATTATCGCCAGACGCTTTAAACATCGACATAAAAAAATCAATCTTACTTATAATCTGAGACTTTATTGTTATATATAATGTTTAGGAGACCATTTTACTTCATTTTATAAACAGCCAGACCAATTGTTGAGGCCAATCAATCCCCACTCACATTTAAAATAATGCTGCGCGCGTCAGAAGTTAACGTCTTTTTAACACAGCTTTGTTGAGATTATAATATAAATAATCTAACAAAACTTTTGTGTTTAGCCTACAAAGAAGTAAAATAGTCTTCTAAGTATTAAATATAAAAAACAAGTCTCAGATTATAGGTAAAATTGATTTTTTTATGTTGATGTTTAAAGCGTCTGGCAATAATTACAGACGGCAGAAAGTGTCTGGCAATATTAATTATTAATTTTAACAATATTTTGTAAAGCATGTAAAAATTAGCCCTTAGACTTTAGGTAAAGTGAGTAATATTTTTATTTACCTGTAGCACCTGGTATCTGAGAATTGGCCCACAGCACAACCTAACGAGTATGTGTACGTTTAAAGGTTGTCTATATTTAGATGAATTTTATTGTTTTGACATACAAACTAGTTTATGAGGAATTTAACAAGAATGGTTGTAAAGATAAGTGAACCCTATTGTTACTGAAGCTACCAGCTCGTCCGTTAACAAACAGAACCTTATTAAAATTCAGGGGCTGGGGTTTCTTTATCGATGAAGGACCGAAAAGTTAATTTCTTTATTGCGCCATATAATTCATCTCAATATAGACAATTTATACAGTATATACTAACACTATTCTATCGTACACATTTTGTTCATCAGAAAATAAGTAAGGTCTAGCGGCTCTGGGATCTTAGTCTATAGGAATCTTTCAGTTGGAGTTAATTTTAAGGTGTTTATTATGACTCGCATAGCAGTGTTCAATTGTGCATTTATTTTGCTTGTATGTGAACTGTTTATTTAAAAAGAACTGCAACATTCTGCCGTTGAAAAGACTACTGCAAAGGCTCAGATAGAAAAAGTTTTAGCATTAGCACCCTAAGTTGAACTAAATAATAACTTTAATAAAATGTTATTTCTTGTTTTTAGTTTTTGTTTTATTTTTCTATGTGGAACTTGTAGTTAAGAGTAAAAGTCAAAAATGACACCAAGACAAACTAAATGAAAGTTGTGCCTGGTATTCCATTTAATGAGATGTTTATTTTCTTGTCTTTTTGAAAATTTGAGAAATAAAAGCAGGAAAGTTTTGTTTTTAATAGGTTTATACAAAGATGCTACTGCTTGAAGTAATAACCCAAAGCAGAAGCATATTGTAAAAGTTGTGTTTTAAGCTGATCAAGTTCTTTATGTTGAGGAGAAGAGGCAATTTTAATCTTCGTATAATCTCTTAAATTCTAATGCCAATTAAAATAGCTGATATAAACAGCAAGATGATAGTTCAGTATCAAAGTTGCAAGCTATTGAAAATAAAGAAGCCTATAAACGTTAATAATATACAAACCAACAATTTTGACGGCGAGGAAAAAAAAAGAAGTTTTTCTGTGATTTGGCGATGGATTAGCAATCTTTAAAATTTGATTTATCACAACTGTATGTCACACAACCGTAAAAAGCACTATTGACGATGCCATGCAGATGTAGCGAGAAATTTGTCTACGAAAAAGAGGTCCAAATCGTTCCCTCAAAGCCACTTTTGACAAAATATCGCACTTACATTTATATATTCCTTCTACATTTAATTGAAACACTATAAAATTTTGATGAATTCTTACAACTTTAACAGAACTTCGCAAATCAACTAAACCAAACGATGACTGATGATCTAAAAGATTCGGTTAGCAACATCTGTCAAAGCAGAGCATTTTAATAATAATGTACTCTAATAATAAAGCACTAAGTAAAACACTCTTAATACAAAAATTATTGTTATGTTTTTGTTAATTGAGCAATTTATTTTAACAATGTAAGGTTCTATTGTTGTATATTAAAAGTAAAACTGAAAATAATGTTTTGAATTTATCTCTTTAATGTCAGGTTGAAGAACTCCCGCTACCAAATTTGCAAATAAATAGCATGTTTTTCCAGATTTGAAAATTAGAAATTATTATGATAATTTTCCAATTTCAATTCGACGAAATTATGGAAATTGTGAAGTGGCACAAAAATTGTTAGTGTTTTGTATGTTTCTGAAAAGCTTCAGCAGTAAAAGTCTCGCTTATAAATAATGAATGAAACTTGGGGGAGACATAAAACAAGGTCCAGGTTAATCGTTTAATATTCCTCGGCAATAACTGCTCAACGTTCCACAATAAGCCTATAAACGTCAAAGATGAACATATTTCCGTTATTGAATTTTATTGTTTTTAATAATAATTATCAAAGTATAAAAAACTGGCCTTTTTTTATTAAAAAATGTTATGAATTTTGCTTCTCATATTTTTTAATTTCACTGTTTAAGATAAAATTGTACAAATAATTTTGCTCAAAATTTAAAAATAATCCGATTATATTATTAAAAAATATACTTTTTCAGTGATGGGTGTGTAAAAGGAGATAAGTGAAAAATTTATGCAAATTAAGTATGTATTTTAAAAGTCCGTTATTAAACATTATGATATTGCAGCAGATAAATGAGACTACAAAGTACCAATGTAATTTTGCTAACAAAACATTTTTTTAAGCATGACTTGCTCTCGTTTCATTTCAAGCCGAGTCAAGCTGCTTTAACTATTAAGATTATAAAGTATTTTTTTATATTTTTTTATAATTAAAAAGTGTTTTTTAATTTATATTTCCTAAATTTGTAAAGTAAGGTTTCGCAACACATTTGCATAATAGTCGACCCGGATCTGCACTGAGTTGCCAATGATTGGTCGTAGTTCTAACCAACTCAAGTTTGATCTAAACTTTATTGCACTGAGGCATTAACTTGTTCAAACCAAAAGGCATTATTAAGCTTACACTAGTATAAAATTTAACCGCTTGTAAACCTCCCAATTAAATTGAGCAAGCTTTAAAAGATTGTGATTTTAATTAAAAAGCATTTCTGTTATTGACATGAAACATTGCCGTACATGTTTGCACAACCCTCGAATAACTTAGTCATTTCTATTCTGATTCATAGATTTGTCCTCCGGCATGAAAAGGGTGAAAAGGCTTGACCCTTCTATTTGCAATTGAATACAATCAACTATGTTTATTATGAAACTATCCTTTCCAGTGAAATAGGTAATCACAGATTTCATTTTGCTCCGAGTTGATGTTTACCAAACAGGAGAAGTATTTCCTTCCTTACTTCCTTCCTTTGCGAAAGCTGCTTCTTTAACACCTTGCTATAATTAAATTAAATCCGGGAAGCATTTGGGGGTGTATTCCAAATTGAGAAATAATTAAAATTACGAAATTAATTGCTTTCAATGATACATCACATGAGTTTAAACCTTCAGATTTTAGGTTGGTATCCTAATTTTACTGTTTTCGACTCAATACGTTAATGTATTAAGTGTAAAAAAAAAACTGAATTAATAAAGCAAATAAACAAATAGATTTAGCTACTTAAGACTATTTACCACTCTAACCTCGATTGTCACATATTGCCGCAGAGTTTTAAAATTTATTAATTACTAGTGTAAAGTTCTGTAGATCTGATAATGGCATAGATGCCGAAACAGCTGTAATCAATTTTGAATAAAAAAAATTTAAGAGTTAAAAGGACTAATTCTCAATTTTCCTCTTAATCAAACAACTCTTACAATGGAAATCATCTACTTTTATGAAAGTAAGGAATTTTTACGTTATGCATCATATCAAGTGTTCATTAAAAAAAGTCATCAAGTTAACTTTCATACGTTAAATCTCTTATGTATTCTTATTACTTTTTTAAGTAAACATCCTTTATCTTAATCCTATGAATTGCAACATCCAGCTATTTTTAAAACTAAACAATTTTTTTACAAAAACTTAAAAGCTTTAAAAGAAACTTTGAATAGGAGAAGACAGATATCAGTAAAATGGTTGCGGCATATGACATTTAATTTTGCCAAACGTTTAAAAATCTGCATATAAGAAAATAGAAAGATCACTTTAAAATCTTCTACGTATGTTGTTACACAATAGCAGTTATTCTTTCGTTGTTTATTAACTTTTTTGTTTTAACTGTTAATAAAAAAACTATTGTAAAAAAGGTTGTATACACTTGGTACTGGTCACTCTGTAATAGCTTAAAAATTAATAACTTTTTCAAATTATTGATTTTTAAATAAGGATAATGTGATTTATAAATTTATCATAATCTTTTTAACAGTGGTTAACCATCTTAATTCGACAAAAGCTTTAATTCTACCTCATGCTAATGAGTGGCCCAACTAAACGATAGATAAAGCTGTCTACCTGCGTTTGGCCGAACCGGCACCCACCGCTAGGCAGTAGGCACATACTCGTATAGAAGATAGGAGGAGCTTTATAACAGAGTTCTGGTAGCTTAAGAAAACATCAGGAAAACCTCACTTTTCTAGATGTAGTGCTCACAACATTTTTATACATCCATTTTAAATTTATTTTATTTTAAAAATTTTTGAAGTTTTTAGAAACAGCAATTAATAGGAAAAGAGCATTAGTAAACTGTATTAGGAAAAGATATAAAACGTTGGATAAAAAAAAGAAAGAAAAGTTTTTAGAAGAGCAAAAAAGTTTTATGAGGATTGAAAATAAGTACCGAAATGTTAAAAAAAAATTCTGAAAAAACAAGTTTGACTAATAAGTATTAGAAGAAAACAAAAAGTCAATAAAAATATTTTAATTAACAAAAAATTTTTTTCGAAAAGCTTAAAGGACAATATTTGGAATAGAAAGAATAGCTAGAAAATATTCTAGAAAAGCAAAAATAATTAAGATATCTTTAAAAACAGTGATTAGAAAAGAAATAATTAGATTAAAAACAACAAAATAAGCTTAAAGAAAAACATGAAGAAGTATTCTTATATACGGCAAGATGACAAAGACAAACTTTTAGAAAGGTGCCAGGACGGAAAATTAAAAACAAAATTATTTTCGAAAATTTTAAGTTTTTTAAAATGGTTAAAAAAACATTTTATAGAATCAAATATGAAATTTAAAACAAAAATTTCAAAAATTAAAAAATCAGAGAAAATAACACTAGTCTACAAAATTAAACTTTAGTTTTGTTCTCCGAATAAAATATATTTTTTTGCATAAAGCTACTAAGGGTAGCTAATACATATTTTTTTGTTTTTCGCAAGCACGTCACACTTCTCAAAAAAAACGTTTTGTTTTTTACTTTTTCATATAAAATGTCATTATTTGACTGACGATGACGACTACATTTCTAGACCAATTTTAAGTGTGAGATAGGTGTTGGGCGCAAAATTTCATGGTCTTTAAATTGCTCTAAGAGTTTTTGTCCTAAGAAACGCGGTTTCAATGTTATAGCCAAAAAAAATGTTAACTTTTAACAGTTTTGTTGTTCGCAAAATGTAATTTTTTCTGGAATATACTTTTTCTAGAATTATTTAAAAAATAAAATTATTTAAATTATTTAATAGCCAAATGTTCTGAACGCAAAAACCTTGATATTTTTTGCAAATACTTTCAGATCTTGATGAAGTCGCTCGCCATGTTTGTCACTCATACTTCCAAAGTTTTCCGGAAAAAAATTATGAAGAAATGGTAACGCCACTTATAAAATAAATAACTTTATTTTTTAAATAATTTTAGAAGATGTATACCCCAGAAAAAATGACATTTTGCGAGCAACAAAACTATCGAAAGTTAATATCTTTTTTTGGCTATAACTTTTAAACCGCGTTTTTTAGACCAAAAACTCTTACATCAGTTTAAAGACCATTTTATTGGATCCATATTCTGCGTCCAATACCTATCTCACACTTAAAATTGGTCTAAAAGTATAGTCGTCATCATCAGTCAAATAATGACATTTTATATATAAATGTGAAAAACAAAACGTTTTTTCTGAGAAATGTGACGTGCTAGCGGAAAACAAAAAAATATGTATTAACTACCTTTAGTAGCTTATGAAAAAAAAATATATTTCATTCGAAAGACAAAACTAAAATTTAATTTTATAGACTAGTGTAATTAGTAGGTACTGAAAACAGAACAAATTATGGAGCAACCATCACAACGAGTTTTGACAGTCAAGCTTCTTGCTCAATGTAGTATCTATTTTAAAGGTGCAGTAAAAATAAAATCTAGAATGTTAAGGATAAAATTTATTAGTCAATTTTCCAGTTGTTGAAAGACATAACAAAATAAAGCTCGAAGAATTATCATGCTGTTGTCGAAATGTTGGAACAACGGTATCGAGATTGAAATATGAATCTAGGAGAGCAAAGAGAACTTACAAAAATATAAAGCCAAAATTGATAGATTTAATTAATGTCTTATCCGACCATACTTGTTAAAGTTTGTCACTAAGTAAGGACGAGTTATTTTATAGAAGTAGTTAAAGTGTCACTTCCGACCGATTTTAACGACTTTTTAATTACCACTTTTACTTTCACATTCCAAATGACGTAGGTATTTGTTATAACCTTGACTAAATTCCGATGACGTAAAATGAAATTAATTAAGACATTTTCGATGACTGATCCACATTACGTCACATGTAAGGGAATGCCACCAATTTCTTTCCGAATTATCGCTTCTCGTGAATTGATCTTAATTTTCGCGCTTTGATTACTATTCTCGCGATTTGTTCTCTTTTCTCCCGAGTTGATACTAATTTTCGCGATTTAATTCCTATTTTTGCTGTCTGACTTCGTTTCTTGCAATTTGCTCTCGTTTCTCGCGAATTGATTAAAAATTTTCGCGATTGGATCACTGTTCTCGCGACCCCGATCTTGATTCTCGCGGTTTGCTCTTGTTTGTAGCAAATTGGTCATAATTTTCGCGATTTGAACTAGATTTCTTGCAATCTGACTTTTCGATTTTTGCGATTTAATTTAAATTAGTTAAATTATTGTTTTTAGATGTTTAAATCGTGGTTTGATCTCAACTCTAGCGAATCTATCTCTATTTTTGCGATTTGAACCAGATTCTAATCAATTTGATTTTTGCAGATAAGATCATATGCATAGTATAAAACGAATAAGCGTTATACATTTATCAGAATAAAATAAAAAAAAAAATATGAGTTTGTTTCTTTGTGTTAGCCGGTGATACGCAAGATTTTCTAGCATTTAATATTTGCAATCGCAAATTGAACCAAATTTCCGAGGATGTGTTTCCGATTCTCGCAATTTGATTTCAAAAACACCAATTTGATCATTTCTTTTTGCAAATCAATCATAGAAAAAGTGACAAATAAAGCTTTAGACAAAAATTTGAAAGAAAAAACCAGACAGACAAAATTTGAAGTTAACGATTTTACTGTCTGCCGCAATAGTAAACTTTTCATTAAGAATGTGTTTTCTAATATGTTTGAAATAGAATTGAAATTGCCGTTTAAGTTCTCGTTAGTTACGTCACAAGATTTTCTGGCTTTTAATCCAGACGATCGCTAATTGAACCAGATTTACAAGATGTGATTTCGATTCTCGCAATTTGATCTCGAAAACACTAAGTTGATCAGCGCTTTTCGCAAATGAAATATAGAAAAGTTACAAATAAACTTTAGACAAAAATTTGAAGTTACCGATTTTACTATTTTCAACTATTGCAAACTGTCTATTAAGAATGTGCTTTCTAATATGTTTAAAATGGAGTTGAATTTGCCATTTAAGTTCTCGTTAGTTATGTTTTTCAATGTATGTAATTTTAAATATTGGTCGCTTGTTAGATAATTTTGCAAGTCTTTTTTTTATTTCATTTTTATATCAAACTGTTTTTAATTAAATTTAATATCAAACTTTTTCTTTTTAATTAATCGTCATATCAAACTTTAATGATTTCGGCGTCTCAAACAATCATTAACTTTTTATTAAAAACACGTTCTCTAATATTTTAAAAAGTTTAGAAACTATTGTTTAAGTTCTCGTAGTTGTGTTTTTTAAAATATGTAATTTTGAATATTGCTTGCTCCTTAGAAATTTTTGTAAGAAATGAAAACATTCTCATTGTACGTAACTATGAACGTAACTATGAACTGATTAATTATGAACTGATTTTAAAAGCGCTTAAATCAGTTGTCTATCAAATCAAATAATAGTAAAATATTAAAAAACAACAACAAATTGTTTAATTTTTGCTTATCGACGTGTATGAGACATGCCTAATAGTACGGAATTTTGTAGAGACTTTGAATTTCTAAAGTAACTTAAGAAAATGGAAATAACGACAGATACTTTTCACATCTAGCTTTCTGATCGACAGATCTCAGATTGTTTGAGACGTTACTTGTGAAAATTTGTAAATAAAGAAAAAACACAAATAACAATATTAATCAAAATTATTTGCAAAAAATTTACAAATATAGAAATATAGCGTTTTCAAAAAAACAAATTTATTTGAGGAAAATTTGAATGTATTAATATTGTAAATAGTTATAATTAATTAAATGGATAATTAAAGAATAGATTTGGAAGTATAAAATTTGTATATATTTTTTTTGTTTCTGTAATTAGTCAGCTATTATTACAGGAACCTTTTATTGCTAATTCATTTCAACTTTTTGTACAAATTTTGTAAACTCTTTACATACTTTGCAAGCAAAATTTGTTGATATGCCTAGTAAGTTTCTGATGTCTAATGTAAAATTATAATATTTTAAAATAATTAATTCAGTTTAACATTAATTAGGAACGCGTCAAACTTTAATCAAAAAATTTCAAAAATTGTATACATAGATTCAAAACCGTTTATCATTTTTATTCTATTTTCAATTATGTTATGAGTTATGTTATGAGGTAAAATTTATGTAATGTTTTGTTTTTGCTAAATTTATTTATTTCTTTTTTTTCTTAAATTTTATTTAAATTTTATCAGTTATGTAGACAATTTGTGTATATATATTCTTATATTTTGTTAAAATAAGAAACATATAATGACCATATAGTATGAAGTGTACGTATCGCAATTGAGCAGTATGTATTTTGTAAACTGTTTACAGGTTGACACTTATTAAAAATTAAAATATCTACCTCTTCATGTTTCGAATAAATTACTACATTTGTTATAGACACATGATAAATAAAAAAATGAGATATGCACAAAAAAAATATTTTAAACCAAACTTTGAATTTTATAAAGTACAAGCATGAACAAAATGTTTTTAAAGTTTACAAAGTATAATTGCTTTAAGTGTATATAACAAATTTTTTTAATTTATTAAATAAAAAATAATAGCATACAATATACACAAATCCTAAAAAATCAACGATTACAATTAATAATGATAAAAAATTGCAACTTAAACTACAAAGACTTTAACACAAAAATATAAAACTACATAGTTTAAATATGGTAGGTTTTTAATTTGATAATAAGTTATATTTATTTTTTATTATTATTTTGCATTCTGTTCTGTTTTAGCAGCCTTTTTATTGTGACAAATATTTTAACAAACTTTATGTATGTTTTATTCGTTGTGCTTATCATATTTGGAAATTTTCGAAGTTTGAAAAACAATTTATTAGTTTCTAAATAATAGTTTTCAAATTTCAACACATTTTTTTAAATTTCTACTTATAATTTAATTTTTATTTTTAATTTATTTTATAAAGTCGTTATTTCATCTTGTTTTAACTTATTTGTAGTTTAGTTAGATATACTCGTAATAATTACTTTTTGTTCTACTATTCTGTGGTTTGGTTTTAATCTTTTAACTAATTTAAAAATTTCTGCTTTGTTTGATTGAAAAATATTTTGTATCGTATTTCTTTACTTTTTGTTTGTTTTAAATGTATAGATGCTTAAAATATTAATTGTCACGTATGTTTTATTTTATTTTCGCTATTACCAATTTCAAAGTTATATATTTAAAACGAAAATTGCTATACAAAATTAGGTAGTACAAAAATTGTTTTTCATTACACGAATCGATTTAAATATTCTTATTACATATTATTTTCTGTGATCTAACCTGTTTTAAGAAAAAACATTAGTATTGTATGTGAGACAGACGCGAAACGGACGCTGGATAGACGCGCTCCTATTAATGCCGAATGATGTACCGGAACCCATAAAGAGCCGTAAGTGGTACTTTTGGATTTACTTTTTAGAAATACAATTTAGAATACAATAGACTATTATTTATAGTTTACTGTTGCAGTCAACAAACATGTGTAATTCATTCAATTGGGTAACATTTCTAGTAATACATTTTTTGTTTGTCAAAGTTACAAAAAAAAAAACGTAATCAAAGTTTTAAGAAATTTTTTTTTTTACATTCTAGAAATTAAAATACTAAAGACTAAAATTTATTTTTTTTTATTGTTGCCAACAAACACGTGTAATTTATTCAATTAGATAGAAATTAATAATAAAATTTCTTTCTGTCTTGCCAAAGTTAGAAAAAAATATAGTCAAAAATTTTAAGAAAAATTTTGTATTTGCTTTCTAGAAATTATATTTTGCTGTTGTAGTCAGCTGCAAAGACGTTTAATTTATTCAATTAGATAAAATCGGTGATGATCAATTTCATTTCATAGTTAAGGTTAGGAAAAACGTAATCAAAGTATTTAAAAAATATTTTGTATTTACTTAACATACCAAAAACTAAAATTTATATTTTGCTGTTGTAGTCAGCAAATTATTCAATCAGATAAAATCGGTAATGATACATTTTTTTTTTGTTTGTCAAAGTTAGAACAAACGTAACTAAAGTTTTAAGAAAAATTTTACTATCTTTTTTCTACTTTCTATAGAAATTATATAAAAAAAATTATATATTTTTTCATTCATAATTTTATTTTGTCGAAAACTTATTTTTAAATTTCAATTTTTGTCATTTGACAAGTATTACCTACTAAATTTATCGTGCAATTATTTAAATAATATTAAAATCAAAGAAAAATCAGCAACAAATAATTATCGGTACACATTAATTCTTGTAAAAAAACATTTTTGTTCATTTAAATTATAGCTGCTACTTTTTTTTCAAAACTATATTTGTAATTTAGTTTTTTATAATGTATAAACATTTCAAGCTTTGATTTTATCACTACCTCTGCAATATATGTTTTAAAATTTTGTAGAAATATTTCAACTTTTCAAATTTTAGAAACAAAATATTGTCAGCGTATATACGAAAATACTTTTATAATTATAAAAAGCGTTTAAAAGTTACAAGAGTTTAGTAATCATTCAAAAGTGATTAATAATTTACCTTTATTACTTGTATGCAATATAACCTAATCTTTTACGTTTAGATAAATTATTGGATTGGTAATGCATAATATAAATTAAGAATTAGATATACTTTAAAAATGTAAGTACATTATTATTTTTACAAAATTTATAAAGTTGTAACTATAATTCATTTCAAAATCATTGTCATCTCAGTAGATTGTATAAACGGCACATAGCATTGCAAACGTGACATTAGTTTTTTATCAAGTAAATCAATATTGATACCTTATAAATATGACATCTGTATGTTTTAAAATAAAAAGAAATAGTTTATTATGTCAAATAAGTTTTAAAAGTTTATCTGAAGTTATTTGTGTTGGAAATAAACCAATTTTTTTTAATTTGAGTTAAGGACGGAGCTTTTTTAGAAACAAAAAAAGTTGTTTATGCTTGTAAAAAAATTGGCAAATAATTTTAAAAAATTATACAGTGTTTTAAGAAAGGAAGAGTAATACTATACTTAAAACTGTTTTATTTTAATTCCATTGGATAACATAATTTAAAAAAAAATTCAATCATATATATCAGAGGGTAAGCTAGAGCACGTAAGTATAACAATTTCACTAAGTCTTAGAAAAAAAATTAGTTTATTTGAAATTATTATTTATTTAAAAATTATTCAATTGCAAAGAACTGTGCAGACTTTATGTTTAATTTATTTTTTAATTCAAGTTGATACATTGGATTAAATGTAATAATCATTTTTGTTTTTCTGGTTTTTCAATTGACACAACTATTTTAACAAATTGACATTTTCGGAAAAGAATTTGTAATTAGGTATATTGTTTTTAGTAAAACAAACTAACATATTATTTAGCAACTTTAGTTTCAAATTTAGACAAACGTCTTCTTATAATGACAAACGAATCATCATGTAAAATTTCAAAATTCTAAAAAATACTTTTTGCGGATTCTAAATTCAAAAATTAAATTATTAATTGTTTGAATATAAAGATGTTTTTATAAAAGTTGTAATCTACTGGTACTTAGATTTTACTGATTTAACAATATTATAATTATTAAACATAATTTAATATAAAAATTGAAATGGTTATTAATAATTTTAATAAAATAAGTATAAGTAGTAATTTTTTTAAATTAGTACATTATACGTCATTAGATTGATATGACTTCTAAACATATGAATACCATACAATTTACTTACATTTAATAAACAACAAGAGAATTAGACCATTTGAACAAGTGATACAGCTGCACGAGTTACTGTTCTGATATCGTTACATATTAATGTGCATTTTTAGATCATGATGATATTGTACTCTGATTCAAAATCAATCACCGGAATTTAAAAGCAGTACCGGTTACCAACATTTCCATCTTCTGACACCCCAATGACCACATTGCGTCCACATCCGCTCCGCGGAAACAAATGCTATAGGTGGTCATTGGGGTGTCAGAAGATGGAAATGTTGGTAACCGGTACTGCTTTTAAATTCCGGTGATTGATTTTGAATCAGAGTACAATATCATCATGATCTAAAAATGCACATTAATATGTAACGATATCAGAACAGTAACTCGTGCAGCTGTATCACTTGTTCAAATGGTCTAATTCTCTTGTTGTTTATTAAATGTAAGTAAATTGTATGGTATTCATATGTTTAGAAGTCATATCAATCTAATGACGTATAATGTACTAATTTAAAAAAATTACTACTTATACTTATTTTATTAAAATTATTAATAACCATTTCAATTTTTATATTAAATTATGTTTAATAATTATAATATTGTTAAATCAGTAAAATCTAAGTACCAGTAGATTACAACTTTTATAAAAACATCTTTATATTCAAACAATTAATAATTTAATTTTTGAATTTAGAATCCGCAAAAAGTATTTTTTAGAATTTTGAAATTTTACATGATGATTCGTTTGTCATTATAAGAAGACGTTTGTCTAAATTTGAAACTAAAGTTGCTAAATAATATGTTAGTTTGTTTTACTAAAAACAATATACCTAATTACAAATTCTTTTCCGAAAATGTCAATTTGTTAAAATAGTTGTGTCAATTGAAAAACCAGAAAAACAAAAATGATTATTACATTTAATCCAATGTATCAACTTGAATTAAAAAATAAATTAAACATAAAGTCTGCACAGTTCTTTGCAATTGAATAATTTTTAAATAAATAATAATTTCAAATAAACTAATTTTTTTTCTAAGACTTAGTGAAATTGTTATACTTACGTGCTCTAGCTTACCCTCTGATATATATGATTGAATTTTTTTTTAAATTATGTTATCCAATGGAATTAAAATAAAACAGTTTTAAGTATAGTATTACTCTTCCTTTCTTAAAACACTGTATAATTTTTTAAAATTATTTGCCAATTTTTTTACAAGCATAAACAACTTTTTTTGTTTCTAAAAAAGCTCCGTCCTTAACTCAAATTAAAAAAAATTGGTTTATTTCCAACACAAATAACTTCAGATAAACTTTTAAAACTTATTTGACATAATAAACTATTTCTTTTTATTTTAAAACATACAGATGTCATATTTATAAGGTATCAATATTGATTTACTTGATAAAAAACTAATGTCACGTTTGCAATGCTATGTGCCGTTTATACAATCTACTGAGATGACAATGATTTTGAAATGAATTATAGTTACAACTTTATAAATTTTGTAAAAATAATAATGTACTTACATTTTTAAAGTATATCTAATTCTTAATTTATATTATGCATTACCAATCCAATAATTTATCTAAACGTAAAAGATTAGGTTATATTGCATACAAGTAATAAAGGTAAATTATTAATCACTTTTGAATGATTACTAAACTCTTGTAACTTTTAAACGCTTTTTATAATTATAAAAGTATTTTCGTATATACGCTGACAATATTTTGTTTCTAAAATTTGAAAAGTTGAAATATTTCTACAAAATTTTAAAACATATATTGCAGAGGTAGTGATAAAATCAAAGCTTGAAATGTTTATACATTATAAAAAACTAAATTACAAATATAGTTTTGAAAAAAAAGTAGCAGCTATAATTTAAATGAACAAAAATGTTTTTTTACAAGAATTAATGTGTACCGATAATTATTTGTTGCTGATTTTTCTTTGATTTTAATATTATTTAAATAATTGCACGATAAATTTAGTAGGTAATACTTGTCAAATGACAAAAATTGAAATTTAAAAATAAGTTTTCGACAAAATAAAATTATGAATGAAAAAATATATAATTTTTTTTATATAATTTCTATAGAAAGTAGAAAAAAGATAGTAAAATTTTTCTTAAAACTTTAGTTACGTTTGTTCTAACTTTGACAAACAAAAAAAAAATGTATCATTACCGATTTTATCTGATTGAATAATTTGCTGACTACAACAGCAAAATATAAATTTTAGTTTTTGGTATGTTAAGTAAATACAAAATATTTTTTAAATACTTTGATTACGTTTTTCCTAACCTTAACTATGAAATGAAATTGATCATCACCGATTTTATCTAATTGAATAAATTAAACGTCTTTGCAGCTGACTACAACAGCAAAATATAATTTCTAGAAAGCAAATACAAAATTTTTCTTAAAATTTTTGACTATATTTTTTTCTAACTTTGGCAAGACAGAAAGAAATTTTATTATTAATTTCTATCTAATTGAATAAATTACACGTGTTTGTTGGCAACAATAAAAAAAAATAAATTTTAGTCTTTAGTATTTTAATTTCTAGAATGTAAAAAAAAAAATTTCTTAAAACTTTGATTACGTTTTTTTTTTTGTAACTTTGACAAACAAAAAATGTATTACTAGAAATGTTACCCAATTGAATGAATTACACATGTTTGTTGACTGCAACAGTAAACTATAAATAATAGTCTATTGTATTCTAAATTGTATTTCTAAAAAGTAAATCCAAAAGTACCACTTACGGCTCTTTATGGGTTCCGGTACATCATTCGGCATTAATAGGAGCGCGTCTATCCAGCGTCCGTTTCGCGTCTGTCTCACATACAATACTAATGTTTTTTCTTAAAACAGGTTAGATCACAGAAAATAATATGTAATAAGAATATTTAAATCGATTCGTGTAATGAAAAACAATTTTTGTACTACCTAATTTTGTATAGCAATTTTCGTTTTAAATATATAACTTTGAAATTGGTAATAGCGAAAATAAAATAAAACATACGTGACAATTAATATTTTAAGCATCTATACATTTAAAACAAACAAAAAGTAAAGAAATACGATACAAAATATTTTTCAATCAAACAAAGCAGAAATTTTTAAATTAGTTAAAAGATTAAAACCAAACCACAGAATAGTAGAACAAAAAGTAATTATTACGAGTATATCTAACTAAACTACAAATAAGTTAAAACAAGATGAAATAACGACTTTATAAAATAAATTAAAAATAAAAATTAAATTATAAGTAGAAATTTAAAAAAATGTGTTGAAATTTGAAAACTATTATTTAGAAACTAATAAATTGTTTTTCAAACTTCGAAAATTTCCAAATATGATAAGCACAACGAATAAAACATACATAAAGTTTGTTAAAATATTTGTCACAATAAAAAGGCTGCTAAAACAGAACAGAATGCAAAATAATAATAAAAAATAAATATAACTTATTATCAAATTAAAAACCTACCATATTTAAACTATGTAGTTTTATATTTTTGTGTTAAAGTCTTTGTAGTTTAAGTTGCAATTTTTTATCATTATTAATTGTAATCGTTGATTTTTTAGGATTTGTGTATATTGTATGCTATTATTTTTTATTTAATAAATTAAAAAAATTTGTTATATACACTTAAAGCAATTATACTTTGTAAACTTTAAAAACATTTTGTTCATGCTTGTACTTTATAAAATTCAAAGTTTGGTTTAAAATATTTTTTTTGTGCATATCTCATTTTTTTATTTATCATGTGTCTATAACAAATGTAGTAATTTATTCGAAACATGAAGAGGTAGATATTTTAATTTTTAATAAGTGTCAACCTGTAAACAGTTTACAAAATACATACTGCTCAATTGCGATACGTACACTTCATACTATATGGTCATTATATGTTTCTTATTTTAACAAAATATAAGAATATATATACACAAATTGTCTACATAACTGATAAAATTTAAATAAAATTTAAGAAAAAAAAGAAATAAATAAATTTAGCAAAAACAAAACATTACATAAATTTTACCTCATAACATAACTCATAACATAATTGAAAATAGAATAAAAATGATAAACGGTTTTGAATCTATGTATACAATTTTTGAAATTTTTTGATTAAAGTTTGACGCGTTCCTAATTAATGTTAAACTGAATTAATTATTTTAAAATATTATAATTTTACATTAGACATCAGAAACTTACTAGGCATATCAACAAATTTTGCTTGCAAAGTATGTAAAGAGTTTACAAAATTTGTACAAAAAGTTGAAATGAATTAGCAATAAAAGGTTCCTGTAATAATAGCTGACTAATTACAGAAACAAAAAAAATATATACAAATTTTATACTTCCAAATCTATTCTTTAATTATCCATTTAATTAATTATAACTATTTACAATATTAATACATTCAAATTTTCCTCAAATAAATTTGTTTTTTTGAAAACGCTATATTTCTATATTTGTAAATTTTTTGCAAATAATTTTGATTAATATTGTTATTTGTGTTTTTTCTTTATTTACAAATTTTCACAAGTAACGTCTCAAACAATCTGAGATCTGTCGATCAGAAAGCTAGATGTGAAAAGTATCTGTCGTTATTTCCATTTTCTTAAGTTACTTTAGAAATTCAAAGTCTCTACAAAATTCCGTACTATTAGGCATGTCTCATACACGTCGATAAGCAAAAATTAAACAATTTGTTGTTGTTTTTTAATATTTTACTATTATTTGATTTGATAGACAACTGATTTAAGCGCTTTTAAAATCAGTTCATAATTAATCAGTTCATAGTTACGTTCATAGTTACGTACAATGAGAATGTTTTCATTTCTTACAAAAATTTCTAAGGAGCAAGCAATATTCAAAATTACATATTTTAAAAAACACAACTACGAGAACTTAAACAATAGTTTCTAAACTTTTTAAAATATTAGAGAACGTGTTTTTAATAAAAAGTTAATGATTGTTTGAGACGCCGAAATCATTAAAGTTTGATATGACGATTAATTAAAAAGAAAAAGTTTGATATTAAATTTAATTAAAAACAGTTTGATATAAAAATGAAATAAAAAAAAGACTTGCAAAATTATCTAACAAGCGACCAATATTTAAAATTACATACATTGAAAAACATAACTAACGAGAACTTAAATGGCAAATTCAACTCCATTTTAAACATATTAGAAAGCACATTCTTAATAGACAGTTTGCAATAGTTGAAAATAGTAAAATCGGTAACTTCAAATTTTTGTCTAAAGTTTATTTGTAACTTTTCTATATTTCATTTGCGAAAAGCGCTGATCAACTTAGTGTTTTCGAGATCAAATTGCGAGAATCGAAATCACATCTTGTAAATCTGGTTCAATTAGCGATCGTCTGGATTAAAAGCCAGAAAATCTTGTGACGTAACTAACGAGAACTTAAACGGCAATTTCAATTCTATTTCAAACATATTAGAAAACACATTCTTAATGAAAAGTTTACTATTGCGGCAGACAGTAAAATCGTTAACTTCAAATTTTGTCTGTCTGGTTTTTTCTTTCAAATTTTTGTCTAAAGCTTTATTTGTCACTTTTTCTATGATTGATTTGCAAAAAGAAATGATCAAATTGGTGTTTTTGAAATCAAATTGCGAGAATCGGAAACACATCCTCGGAAATTTGGTTCAATTTGCGATTGCAAATATTAAATGCTAGAAAATCTTGCGTATCACCGGCTAACACAAAGAAACAAACTCATATATTTTTTTTTTTTTATTTTATTCTGATAAATGTATAACGCTTATTCGTTTTATACTATGCATATGATCTTATCTGCAAAAATCAAATTGATTAGAATCTGGTTCAAATCGCAAAAATAGAGATAGATTCGCTAGAGTTGAGATCAAACCACGATTTAAACATCTAAAAACAATAATTTAACTAATTTAAATTAAATCGCAAAAATCGAAAAGTCAGATTGCAAGAAATCTAGTTCAAATCGCGAAAATTATGACCAATTTGCTACAAACAAGAGCAAACCGCGAGAATCAAGATCGGGGTCGCGAGAACAGTGATCCAATCGCGAAAATTTTTAATCAATTCGCGAGAAACGAGAGCAAATTGCAAGAAACGAAGTCAGACAGCAAAAATAGGAATTAAATCGCGAAAATTAGTATCAACTCGGGAGAAAAGAGAACAAATCGCGAGAATAGTAATCAAAGCGCGAAAATTAAGATCAATTCACGAGAAGCGATAATTCGGAAAGAAATTGGTGGCATTCCCTTACATGTGACGTAATGTGGATCAGTCATCGAAAATGTCTTAATTAATTTCATTTTACGTCATCGGAATTTAGTCAAGGTTATAACAAATACCTACGTCATTTGGAATGTGAAAGTAAAAGTGGTAATTAAAAAGTCGTTAAAATCGGTCGGAAGTGACACTTTAACTACTTATAGATAAACTAGAGGAAAAAAAAACTGAGAAAGCACAAGACTTTTATAGTGCTATGGTATGCGCTTTAGAGGATAAGTATTTTGCCAACCTGTTTAAACAAAAAGCACAACTTGTGCAGGTAGTTCTATTAAAATGAGCTGTAACTAGAAATGGTACTCTGCTAGAACAACTTAGAATTACACTAAGCAAAATGCGGCAGATATTAGCTCACATTAGACGAAGATTCAAATGTTTTTTACCCTGATAAGAAAGTTTATCTAAAAAGAGACTGCAGATGATAAAAAATATCTGCAGAATACCGTGGAGACGAGTTGGGTACAAGTACGACAGTTAACGATAGAGGGCACCCCACAAGATATTGCAAAAATAAGAAAATTTAAAATAATTGGTTTAAAATTAACAATCTTTAGAAAAAAAAATGTTAAAAAATGTTTTGGAGCATAACGTCATTTGTTAAGCGAGTTTTGGGAAAGTATTACGTTATTATATTCTCCAACGTATTAAAAGCAATGGGTCATAGACGTTTGAAAACAACTCGAATACTTGTAACGTGGGTTCGACTTTGATTTCTCCTCTTAACTTTAAGAAGATAATGACAACTCCAAAATCGAAACTAACTAATTTTTGAAATCACGAGTAAACCGACTTATTTATGTCACAGTGTACGCTTTGATCAACAAAATAATACTGAACAGGTTGGTATTAAAGTTACTAACATTTTTTGTTTAAAATGTATTACATCGATGGATTATTGTTAAAAAATTGACTAAAAACCGTAATTGAAACAAATAAATTACCAAAATTATGCTAAAATTATAAATGTTGTGTTGCTAATTTAATCAGTATTTGTTGATAACGGTGTACAATAACATTTTTTGACATGTTGGACACGACAATACCATAAACTGTAATTTATAAATTTTGCAATAGTTTTCGGTCTTTTATTAAGTTTCTGGTTTTGTCTACTAATAATTTTTTTTTATAAACATTTCTCAGTTTTTACGAGTATGTTCAATTACATTTGTTTTCCCGTTTCTTAAATTTTTTGCACTTATTCTGTTGCAGTTTTTTATTAAATTTTACGATTAATTTTAGTTCTAATTACTCTTTTATCACTGGCTTTTTATTAATTTTACATTTTTTAGGTACTTTATTTTTGCAGCATTTCTTGTTTTTTAGTCTTTTAGTATTACCTACGATTCATAACTACAGGTAATTTAAATTTGGCCTTTTTATTGTTTTAGATATGTTTATCTGAGTCTTTTATGTGACTTTTTTTGTTTAGAAACTACTTGTTATCGCGTAGAAACATCTTTGTACTTTGAGTACCGACTGCTAAAATTTAAGTTTTAGGCAGACATACTTATTTGGCTTTTGGCATTAGCTTTTACTGTCTGGAACTAGGTAATTCTTTTGTAAATCTACAGTATTTCTTAACATTAAAACAATATCATCAGCAAACAGCAAATGATGCTTTTTCTTTTTGAGGGTTTAACATATCTTAAATTTTAGTCAGTAAAGAATACTTAACCAGTTTTCTTGTCTCATTCCATAAGTACATTCAAAATTTTGTCTTTTCTGTACATACATACAAACACTTTACTACATATAATTTTGACAATAATTCCTCTTATTTTTATAGATTAGTGTTAATATCTGTTTTTATAATTGTAATTGTAAATATTGATACATCAATTATGTTAAATATGTGTTAATAAGATACAATATGAACAAAATTGAATTTCAAAACAGCCTAGTAATGATTAGGTGCTTACAGAAAACAGAGAAGATCAATATTGACGAAACAAATAGCCGTCGCAATTGAAATTATCGCCATGTTTGCTAAAGCTAGTGTATAATAATTGGCATTAATATATGTACATTACGTGTGTACATATATATATAATTGTGCATTGGTATTACCTTCTAGTTTACGCGGCATCAAATACCCAAATGGTAAAGTTAAAAAGCATCTGTTGGCTTTCTTTTAAGAGTACACCTATAAAGCTTCATTGCGTATTTTATGATTATGAGTCTCACCGTAAGCGCGATGTTAATAAAAACATCAATCACGTTACGGTGCAGCAGCAGCAAACAATTAAAACTCAAAATTACAATGTAGAGGTAAATATTAAAAGGTATTCGTGGCGCCTTTTCATAATTCCGGACTGTTTATCATTTTTCCTCATAAATAACGTAAAACATTACACAGAGAAACACATTACGCGCATCTGACGTTGTCGCGTTCTCAGGTAAGAAGCGGCGGCTTCATAAGACAAGACGGGAATCCATTAGCAAGCGCGCCGCACAATTAAACCTCGACGGTAATTAATCTCACCACGGGGCACCTTGGACCCTGAAACGAAGAGAGGACCGCAGGCGGCCCAAGTCCTGGGACGTGTAAGGTTTGATTTGTTGTCCTGAGAGATGTGTTCGTTTCGACATTATGTTGAATTATGATGACACCAAGTCATCGCCCGACAAATTATATTTTAGCAATTGCATTTTCTTATTTAGTGTTCAACAATTATTGATGCTGACTTGCGACAACACTCCAAACTGAAATCCCTTTTATTTTATTTATTGCCTACATATGCAGAGTATGTAGAATAGGAGGTGGAGCTTTAGAGGGTTCGGAAACAGGAACATATCCCTATATACCTGTTTCACCCATCCTTCCAATTCGGATCTCATGAGGGTTCCATTACAAAATCAATAATCACTCATCACAATTTTAGTGCACATTTGTAATTTAGAGCTATACTTTAGGCTGAAGGGAAATTAAAATGTAATACTACACTTAACGAGAAGGAATAAATAGATAAAGAGTTAAAACACGTCTAATGTGAAATCTGAAACGAGAAACTAAACCATTAGCACTCAAGCCCAGAAATAGATCCCTAATGCAAGATTTGTAAAAATTTATGTAGATTTTGAGCCTTACTATTCAAAGAAAATTTTACCACATAAAATAGAATAATTTTTTATAAAACAGAGAAGTCATACCTTTAGTGTACACTATTTATATTGAATCAGTGGAAGATTTAGTGTGACGAATCAACTGCTACAGATGAGGCACATTTTGATTATTTAGATATCGACACAGGATAGTTATTTGAAGACCCTTTCTGTTTCGAACTGACGCAATTAATCGCTCTTTTTCTCAACAATCTGATTATTTTATGAGCACTTCTAAAAAAAATATCCCAAATTTGGTTTTAAAAATGTTAATCTGTGACTCTCTATAGGCTAATATAAGATAAATTTAAAAAAAACTGTTTTAAATATAGCGGGTGGTTTACCGAAAAGTATCCGCATTAGATAATTCAAATGCTTTATTAAATGACCATAGTCTATATGACCATAGAAATTAAAAAACTTAGAATGAAACGCATTAAAAAGAGCGTTTTGAAATAATGTATAACTGGATAACCTGTTTCATTTAAAAATTTACCAGTAAAGCTTATTTTCGATTAGAAGTTGAAATTTGGAGAATGACTATGTTTACAATCACAAAACTCGTATTTCTCTTATTGGTTATTTTATTTGTGTTAAATCTTTCTCCACTCTTTTCAGCTAGAAAAGGTAGAACAATATTTTTTCTACTTTATGTCGGTAACAGAGTCCGATTTGAGTGCGGTAATAGCCAATTCCGTACCCAAATTGCGTGCGCCAAGTACTAGTGAAATTTACTCTTTTCGGATCGGTAACACTGGGTAACACGCTGTCGCTGGAATAAAACGTCACGTTTATGTCAGCGTTGAGATTATAATAATTGTATTCGAATAAATTTTGTTGCACTTGATGACCAGCAGTATTCCTCAACAAAGTGTTTGTGTGTGTGTGTGTGTGGGTGTGTGTGTGTGTCGCAATTAACCTATAAAATATTCGAAAATGGGACGGGCGGACAAGCGGTAGTGAAAAAGCGACAAACTTTTGAGGTTAGAACAAACAGCGTTAAAATGAAACTTGAAACTAAAATAAAGCTTTGTTCTTTATTAGGCGATTTATAACACCCACAGCGTTTGATAATTTACAAGTCATTTGTTAGATGAGTGTATATCACTGCTTGGTCTGAAATAACGATGAAAGAAGTCGCTGAGAAACGCAATTAGTGTGGTAATTTAGGAATAATTTTACAAAGTTTTTAGAGATTTTTCTCACTGTTTTAATGCCAATTGGAGTATTTAATCAATAACCGATACGGTAGGTAAAAAAAACATTTGTGAGTTACTTACGCAGAATTTTAGACAAATTTGAAAACATTTTAAAATTTAATAACTTTATTGACACTTTAATGACATGTATTACCAACTTTTTCGTATTAACTCAAAAGTCTCTAAAGATTATATAATTATTTTTTTTACTTTCAAATTACGTAAAACGTACAAAGTAGAAAAAATAGCATATAAAACTCATTTTTAAAGTCATTGCGGCACTTATTCTTTATAAAAACTCGCGCTCGCGCTTGTTTATAAACTTGAATTTGTGCCACAAAGTTGACTTTTCAAAACGCGTTTTTTAATATACTATTGCGGTTTCTTTTTCTTGTTTTCTTCCTATAATACCTATTTGAGTCTAATACTTTTTAGGTATTTTTTTTGTCTTTATTCTTTAAAGATGTCTCAGCCATCAAACTCTTTGAGCTTTTATAACTGCAACAATATCCCGTGTATTGTACATTTGTTTTATTTTTTAGTTAATTTTTTTTATTTTACTGAATACTGATTATTAATGCTATTTTTTTTTCAAATATAAATCTTAATATACTTTATTTTTCATTTTTCTTTGCTGTTGTCTACCTTTTTTCAATTTGTTTTATATGTTGCTATGTTATATAAATTATGTGCTGAACAGAGACAAACAAGGACAGTAAAAAAAACTATAGCTTTCTTTTTCAAAAGAATGTTGTCTTTGATGGGAAAAACAACTGAGCCAACTAAGTAGAGAAACTTATCATTAAGCTTAGGAGCAAGAGAGCCTTCCTTAAACGACCAGAAAATTAACCGGCATAATCCAGCGGACTGCATGTTATTCATTCAACTGGTCTACTGGTCAACTGGTGTGCTTCCAACTGGTGGATTTCTTGCACCTAAGCTTAATGATAAGTCTACACCAGTTTACCAGTAGACCAGTTGAATAAATAACATACAGCGCGCTGGAATACACCGGTTAATTAATTACCTGGTCGTTTAAGGAAGACTCTCTTGCACCTAAGATTGCTTATCAATTATCATTCATCAAATACTGCGCTAGCAGTATAAAAAAAACTTCAAGAATTATTTCTGAAATTACGTTTTGTAACTAAAGATGTCTTTGTATTAAACCAAAACACCTGTAGCAACTATTATACAAATTTTTAAAACAAACCCGCAAAAAATCAGCTTTATTTGCTTGTTTTATTTTTCTATTTGCTATGCTAAAAGGTATTTCATTTAAATTCAAAATGCAAAATGTGTTTTATTAGATGATATTTGTGAACGCATAATTAGCTTTAAATATTTTAATGCGGTGACCAATACAATGGATGCATTAGTGACATTATTGTCGTAAAATTTAGCTTCCAACGCATTAATCGCAACAACCCACTCAAACGTTTTAATTAACGGCAGTCACAAACTGACACATTTTATAGTTTAATTTGCCAAATCACTGTCGGTGACATTTATGCAAGTCAGCTTGACCACAGTACCTCTACAAAGATTTAACACTCTGATACCGGGTGTCCCAAGTTTAAATAAAATATTAAAACGATAAAGTGATGTTTAGATGTAATACTTTTTGACACCCTGTATACTATGTATTTAATGGAAGGATGAACGATGATCGAGTTAACGTAAACCTCACCTAAGAGTGGAATGCGACGATGTATGGATCCATTGACAGTGTGTGGGTCTCGATTATTGCCTCCATAAATATGAGCAGGTTATTTATGAAGAACAATCAGGCTATTATTGTAGGTACGTTATACTCCGCGTACAAAATTTCTCTCAACTTTAGATTTGGCATGTAAACATTTCTACTTTCATGTTTAATCAATAAAAGTTACATGCATAAATGAAACAATTATGGTGAGAGAGTACATTCAAGGTATGCGGTTAAACAACCCTGCGTTAAACAATTAGATTCTGTAATATGGTAAAGAGCGAACAAGGAACTTCCTATCGAGATAAAAACTTTTTACCAACGCAACTTCCAACACCGAGAATTAAAATTCATAATCGTGTGTTCTACTTACAAAGATCTTATCCTTACAATGGTGGAGAATGCTTATGAGGGATTTCACAAGTCTTCCGATTTTCCAAAATAATAAATATGCGTTAAACACGAAATTGTAAATTATGGAACTGTCACAAGATCGGTATTCATTTTTCCGCAACCTTTATACTGTATACGTAATAACAATAAAACGGTTACATTTTTACAGTTCACAGATTTTCTAATTAAAATTAAGACAGTTAATATTAATAGGTACGATTATCTGATTTACCAAGCTCAAATTTAATGTTAATGTTAAAGAAAAGAAATAGAATTTTATATAAAAAAAATAGTAAAAAAAGATTTACCTTGAACCATTAATTTTCGTCAAAAATTTCAGTAAAATTCTTTTATTTTTTTTTTTAATACAGTAGACTTCATTTTACCATAATTTACCGGTTTTTACCACCTTCAAATTTAATGTAAATGTAAAAAAAAATTAAATAAAAGAAATTAATAAGGAAAGGCTATAACTTATATATAAAATAATATAAAAATTGCGATACAACTATTTTTATTTTTTTTACAAATACTGGGTTTTATTTGACTTTAATTTACCGGTTTTTTTAATTATTTAGACTACAGGCTTTTGCTAACAAAACTCTGCAAAAAATACGAAGTTATTCTAATAAACTGCTTGCAAATTAAAGTAATTTTTTTGTAGTATCAAGTCTAGTTGTAAAACATTGTTTTAATTTTTTTTTGTTTTTTTGTAAACAATTTCTTAAAGATGAGCCGACTGTAAAAAGCCAATGTAAGTAAAGGCTAAAATCAATATAACAATGCAAATCACAACTTTCTTTCTGGATCTTTTCTGGAATTTTTTTTACACAAATATAACAATAAACAAATTTACACAATACTGTTTCTTTCACAAATTACATTTAGTATGACCAGTTCTTAATCTGTTTATTTTCACCAAAACTCATCGGTTAATCTATTTCAGGTTACCTTTTTGTTGAATTTTCTTATTAAAAAGTGAAATATTAGATCATATAATGCGCTACCCATGCAAAACGAAAAATTTTGCAATACTGATTTTTTAACCTAGATGGGTTTTCTAGGTTTCAATCGATTCTCGAAGACAATAATATCAGTGAATGTCCATACCCGAAGCTTTTTTGTTTAATTTGTTTAAATATAATAACTCTAATTTAGTACTAATAACACAATCACAGGTAACTTTTAATTTTTAATGATTTTTTGTGGAACTAGCTTGCTTAGTGCACTGCTATATAGAGCACTGCTTATGTACAGAGTGATAGAATGTAAAAGATTTTACTTAAAAACGTTGTTGTCATACATCGTGTAACTCAAAATAATGTTATTTTAAAACACTAAATTTGGTAACATTGAGTTTTATTGATTTAACCAAAAGTCATATTTATTTAACTGCAAATTTTATAGAATCAATTGTAGATCTTATAGACTCAAAGTGTTATTGACTTTAACTAGAGGTCTTAGAAGTTTCACAAACTTTATAAAATTAACATTCTATTGTTCTATATGTAGCTATATGAGGCTCCACAAAATACAGACAAGAAGCCAAAATTTACAAAAAAAAAAACAAACTGACGACGGAAGAACAAAAATATTTTTTTTGTTACAGCGTTTTATAAAATTGACTTTTTGATTGTCATTCTAATTGGTAAATAATGTAGCACTAGTGCGTAAAAGTACGTCATGATGCTTATTGGTTCTTATCATGGTTGAATATCATGGTTTTTAGCATTAAGTAAATACTCTATAAAGTAGATTTCAATGTCGAAATCATATTCAGAATCGCTCATTTTTGTGTTCCTTTATCACAGAGCTTAAACACAGAACTCAAGATGACAGTCTGTAATTTTATAAAAACAGTAAACAACAAAATTTACATCCATATCAACCTGCCGTCTGATGTCTACTGTACAATGTGAATGTTCGATTGAGATCATTATTTTTGAAAAAAAAATCTGTTATAAAACGCTGCAACAAAAAATTTTGAATGTAATACGTTGCTAAACCGATGTCTTTTAAGCTCTTGACGTGTTGGATTCACGTCATGTGCTTAAGAGACTCTCTTTTTGCAACTTATTGCATTAATAGCTATTTTGGTTTTTCTAATATTTGATTTTAAATCAGTAATTTACTTTTGAATTTTGTGAGTTTTTAAAAAAACTGCAATATTTAGAACGAATAATTGTACCGGGTAATTCAAGTTATATTTGCACCCCAAAAACACGTCTTAAAACACAAAAAAAAAATTATGTAATTTATGTATTACGTTAAATTGATATCTAGTTAACCTCCAAAAAAATTTTTTGTTTTACCAATTTATTTGCCCTATAAAATTGAAAAAAAAATGATTTCGGACAAAAATCTTTCGATCTGTTTTTTACATCAATCTGCAAAATTTATTATTAAAAAAAATGTTAGACGTTGATTAAATGCCATGTGTATATTATTTATCAAATATTTTAGTCTAATTTATAACTTGATAAGTTGGAGTAGTAATAAAATTCCTGAGCAACACCCTAAGAATTGAAGTAGATTTATGACCTGGAAATTTTTCACCAGTTGTCTTAACTTTTAAATATCCACAAAAGAAGTGTGCCATTTTTATGGCAAGTACCATAAAATTTAAGAAACCAACACTGATGAGATTCTTTTTAAATAAAATTTACGACACTCTCATAAATTATAAGAAAGTAAGTGATTTAATATTATAATATTAACTTAAAACAAACGACACATTTATGCTCAAAAATTTAATTAGCAACTTTGATGCATTGCATCAAAATAAACATGTACACAAAAAAGTGAAAAAAGTAACCGTTCAAGTAAACAATTTGAAACTTGGAGCAGATCTTCTTCTATTTGAAGATATTACCTACAATTTTTGCTTAATTAGAAATGGCTGTTTTTGGGGTGTGGGTAAAACTTGACTCACCCGGTATATTTAGTTATCGATGTGAAGAAGTCTTTAAAAACTATTAGATTTTTATTTGGAACGTAATGTCTATACATTTAGATACCTTAAAAGAGACATTTCTACGTAATGTTATTTTATTATAGTTAAATGACATTTTAGTGTTCAGCTATAAAATGTTTTTAAGCCAGCAATATCCGTTGTTTTTGTACTTTGCAGTTTACAGTAAAAATAGCGGAGCTAAATATATTTAATTTTAAAAATACAACAACAAACATGTAAAATTTAAATGAAATAATTATTATTTCACAAAATGTTCTGCCAATATTTCCTAGGAACTATGTTGAAAATTGTTTTAATTCATTATACGGTTCTACTCATTTTTATTTTAAATTTATCACATAATTATTTTCTATAGATTAAATAACATTTTATCAAAAACATTTATATTTTAAATATTAACAACAAAATGTTAAAATCAAAACGTGATTTGTAGTGTTCAATATCAATTTTCTATTGCACAGATTAATTTTGATAAAGTCATAAATTTAAAAACACGAAATATCTACATAGACACTATAAATTATTATTAAATCAAAATTGAAAAAACAATAGATACGTAACTACTTTTTTTTATTAAACCGTTAAGTCAACGGATAAAAGCGTCTTCACTTTACTAATAAAATTTTATTAAGAAATTTTCAAACAAAGATTTAACAAAACACATTACGTAGTTATTCATTTTTTTAATTACGTTACATTGTCTTCGATACTTTTGTGTTTCTAAATTAAAGCTCTTCAGGATCATTATGTAGAGGCTTTTGATGAAACTCTAATATTTACTTTGCTTTATAGAGAAACCCTGTTGAGATGGAAATGTCGGTTGAAGAAAATGAAACAAATAGCTAAGTTAGTTAGGGTTTTATAACGTTTTTCATTGTTAATAAAAGCCACTTCAATTAATTCTCATTCATAAAAAACACCTCATTTAAATAGATTAGTTTAAACATTTTTTTTTCATTTACTTTATTTTGCAACATGTCATATACTCATGTAAAACTACAATCTATTTCCGTTTTGTCAAGTATTAATACCTGTAATTAAATATGGAACTGATTGCACATAACATGAAAACAAATATTGCAACAATTACGACTGAATTATCCATTTGAAATGTACAGATTCGATATAAGCTAAATAATAGATAAACTGCTTGTTAATCTACATTACAACGTTATATCTAACAAGGTATTTCAAATATCTTAATTTTAAAATTATTCACTTGACATCTTCACAAGTTTCGTTATTCTGCACCCAATTTGTTTTTAATTTGACTATACTATATTTTACCACAAGTATTTTTACCGATTCTTTTAATCTATTTAATAATTTTTCTATCTAAATACAACACCAAGACAATTTTATCTTTCATCACCACAACGCTTGGCGACAACGAATTGTATAGTGAGTATAATCAATGAAGCAAAAAACAATTTGTTTTTATTTTTAACGGCCGGCGTCCGTTATATTTGCCGTTCGATAAGAACAGCTCCTCAAGCGTATTACATACTAGTAAACAACAATAACGTTATGGTATTACAAAAAACATTTTGTAGACAAGCAAAGTTTTTAATCGCAAACTCTGAAATTGATGTGATTACTAGTTTTTGAGAAATGATGAGACAAACTCTTAGTAGACTCACCCTGTATATTTATATCAAACTTGTATAATGACAGACATTTAACTTTTAAAATTTTAATTAGACAGCTGTGATAATGTACGTATACTAACCGCAATTGCCAACTAAGAATTTGTGTATTTAACTTCTCTCCTATAATCAGTAAGTAGAAGATGATTATCTCTTGTTGCTTATTATCTTAAAATTGTGAATTTTTTGAGCACCCCCAACTTTTATCAAAGATATTGCTTGTAATTTATGCACAAATAAAAGCTTTTCAGCTCACAGCAACTCGCTTGAACTTATGCAAAACCACCACGCTAGGAGTTTTAATCCTACTGAGATGTTCGTCGTGCCTGCGGCCAAGTATGATTAATTCACTCAGCAGACGTAAGTGACGGAGACTTATTAACAACATTTGGTGTTCGGTGCAACAACAGACGCCAATTCAAATATTAAAGGCTCAACAGACTAGACTGGAAATGTCGTCCCTCATTCTAAAGCAATTTCATCATTCTAACATGCTTGCATTTATAAAAGGCCTCTGAAAAATCTTACAGTTAAATATTTTTTAGCCTTCCATACATAACTTCTAGTAGGAAAATCTTCAATTACTTCTACTATCTTAATTAAATATGTACTGAAGTTTTTAGGAAAAGATGACTAATAGTACATATAACAACTGTTCATTTAAAAAAGTCTTCAAGTGTGCTATGAGATTTTGATAAAAGAAAATGTAGCGAAGAAGGGATGTCGGAACTTGATACACTGCTGCACAGTGCGCGCGCAGTTGTGATTTGTCGTCGTAACTGACAATACGGCAGCCGAATTAAAATAAGACATAAAAATATAAAATATAAAATATTTTTGTTTTTTCATAGCACACTTGACAACATTTTTAAATAAACACTTGTTATTAAGTATAGGTGTATTAAAAGATTAAAGCGCATCACAAGTTTGGAGCCTAAAAACCTAAAGCCCCTGAAAAGTCCGGCAGGCATAAACGCTTTTTTCTGTACTTTTAATAAATAAAAAAAGTCGTAGACGTAATACATATAAAAAATTTTGTTAATTCAAAATAAATATAACATTGAACTACAATCATTTTGGTGCCTAAGATTTTTTAAGTTTAATCACTATTGAGGTGTCTAATCTAAAAGGAGCATCAGAACTGTTCTATTACTCTAACTCTATAAACAATTCGCAAAAAGTAGATATAATTTATAATATATATTTCTCTTCTAAAGAACTACTATGGTGCTAATAAATGTCAACTTGATATTGCTTTTAATATAAAAAATTAAATTTAAAGTGTCATTACATGCGCCCACAATGGTCTTTAAAAAAAACAGATAATAATGTTTTGTTATACCATATGATCAAAAAAAAATATTTTCTAAAAGACTATGAAATGCTTTTTGTTGATGTAAATTGTATGGAAAGAAACAAAGTTGCAACCATCATCTAGAAGATAATTTTTTTGATCATATTTTATATACGTTAACCTTAAAATATTAATATTAGACGTGTATAGTTTTTGCAAATTTAAATTTAATTTAATTTTTCAAGTACATACTAGTTTATTTTAAAAACAAAGACACTGCCGAAAAAAAGTTTATTGAAATGAATGACCAGTAAAGCAATAAAAAACTTGGAGCTTCTTAAACACGTGTTTGTTAAATGTAAAGAACATCTGTTTAGGTATGCGAAAACTCTAATGGCATCTTAAAGGGATTCAAGACCAAACCGCCAAACCAACATCGGAGCTAAGAAAAAATCTTATTCATAAATGCAGTAAGTCATGGACTAACTAAAAATTCAAGGCGGTATAGGTTTATAAAAAAAGATGTCCACTTCTTTTATTGCTGCTCCAGTCAAAGTTATTCAACTGAACAGTAAATTTTTTTTTAATAATGTGCTATTTGGTTCCACTAGTCTTTAATTTTTGAATGTAACAGTCACTTCTGTAAAAGACCTGTTTCTGTTTATGGTAAACCAAACCTTTGGCCATTTTTTTCTTTGATCAGTAGTCTAACTTCAAAAAAATGTATCAACACCAACATCTTATTACAATTTTTAATTTTAGTAGTAGTAATTATTTCTGTTTTTGTATCTGCCTACTATATACCTAGCAAAAACATCAAATAAGAAAAATTTATGCGTGTTTAAATTTTTCTTGAAAAACTGGTATTCGAATTAAGATATAGAAAATTGTTAGAAGAAACAATTTTTCGTTTTCGACTCTCAAATGTTAAGACAGGGCAATTTACACAGGTCCCCACGAGAGTTCTGGCTAAAGGCCAAACCAACCATGGCTAATAAGACAGAGAGACATTTAGCAATAGAGAGGTGAAGCGGTTTTTCAGGTGAAACCTTTAAAATTTCTAAAAATGTCAAAATTGTTAATAGAATTTGTAAGCAGAAAGAGACCATTTTTTGTTGTTATTTTTGTAAACATTGCAAAAATATTTATTTTACCTTTTGAGCTCGAGATAGACAATAGTCTGAAGAAGCAATTTACAATAGTTTTCGCTTACGACTTCTAAGAATATGTATTTTGAGGTTTTGAATAGAATCTAAAAGTCTAAAGCCACAATGTATACCTAACTGTCGCTTTGGTTGTCAAATTGTGTTAAAAATTGTGTAATTTTTTAAGTCAGATATTAACAAAATTGTAGAGGCCATTTACAATAGTTCTCGTTCCTGACTTTGGAAAATGTACATTTTACTTTTTTTAGTAAAGTTTGAAGTTTTTTTTTATTTCGCATTTACTACGACAATTTGGTAGCACAGTTTTCTCACAAAATCGTGCTATAATATTCAACTTTGTAGTACTCTATTTGGAAGCTTTTTATACTATCAGTACTGTAAATTACCATAGTAAATTAGTAATGTTTGTTGATTTTAATTATTTGCATTAAAAAATCCAAAAATATTGCAATGCTCCCAAAAACTGTATTTATATAAAACTTTTTAAAATAGTTCAATAGAAAAAGTACTAACCTCCGGTTGCACAAGCGTCAATTAAATTTGACGGACGATTAAACTTTGATTAAATGAAAATATCGTACTTTGATTTGCTAAAAATACGTTAATGAGAGATTAACAAGCCATCAGTTTTGATGAACGTTTGTGCAACCGGGCATAAGTATATAAAACACGTGTTACCTCTTTCTTTTTAACACTCTCACTATAAAAAAGGTGGTTGTAACACTTGTTTTTTAAATAACTATTTTAGAATAATTGGCGCTCTCAGTGTCCAAATTATATCAAAATTATTTATGATTTTTTGGGTTGGAGGTGGAAAAATTCAGTAGGATCATTAAGTAAGCACGTAAAGTTTGTTTACTTTTCAAAAAACTACCATCTATTGAATTAAGTTTGTCAAAATTAAATTTACTAAAAGTTGACAAAGTCAAAATTTAGCTCTTTAGACTTTAAGTCAAAATCAGTTAAATTCTAAATGCATTTTATTATATAAAATGACATACGTCATTTTAAATGTTGTGCCATCTTGCCAGATGTATTTTAGGTGTAAACTGCCGTGTTGATGGTTTTTAAAAAGTAAATAAACTTTATAGTTTTTGCTCTCAACTACCAGAAATATAAATTTGAAAACTTTAATAAAATTTAAGAGTCGAAGACGTGAGTTTATTTGTAGATGTCTACTTTTTTCTAAACATTATTGAAACATCTTTTACAATTTACAAGGAATGAAATTTGCGCTTTTACCTTAATAGTTTTATTTAAAAAAACTCGCGTCATGCTACAAGAAAGTAAAGTATGACCGAAATTGATTTTTATTATTTGACATTATTAAATTCCAAGGGACTTTAAAGGTCAATTTTAGATTTCAAGAAATTTTAAAGGTCAATTTTAAATCCTAAGAGATTCTTAATGTCACTTTATAAGTCTCTTGAGAGTAAAGGTATTGTCCGACCATAGATATTCTGCGATTATTGCTCTGACTTTTCATCAACTTTATAACGGTTAGACCGCAAACCCCCAATAAAAATAGTGCCGACCAGATGTTGACAATAGGCTTAAGAAATATCTAGTTTAGTAGGTAAAAAATTTTACAGCGGATTGTGGTTGAGTGCCGTAAAAATTTGGAAAAGTTAATTACAGGATTATGTTGTAAACGCAGAATATTGATGGTCGAACTTTAAGAGTATAGTTTTTCTCAACAAGGACTAAAGTATCAATTTTAGGCTCGGAAGTGCAAAATATATTTAAATAGATATTACTTACACTTTTATTTATCTTCCTGCTCATCTACTCTAATAACTTAAACATTGACAAAACCTTTCTTTATATATATATAATATTATTATTTTTGTAACATAGTTCGTAATTTAGTTCTTTATTAACCTCGTCTCGTGTTTTTATTTGTTTAGTATTATAGGTGTTTCAACTTTAAACTATTATGTTAGTTTCGGTAAAAAGTGTTTATCAAACCAGAAGCTGAAAGAATTTTTGCCTGCGAGGTGTCTGAGGATTTACATGCAATAGTAATAATAAATGATACTGTCTTATTCATATATTTCTTTGACGTATAACTTTTATATAGATTTCTTGGAATTTTTTGAGAGGCGAATGAAAAATGCACTGTCTTCACGATAATTAATTTTGGTATATGAGTTAAACTGGTGTCTTAAACGGCCCCCGTAGTCAATTTGTCATAGCATCTCACACATTTGTCGAAATAACGTTACGAAAGTCGCGTTAACCGTTCGCATAAATCAAATTCAACGCGCAACTTACTAAATAAATCAATTACTATACAAACAAGAAATAAAACCGATGAGCACCGATCGACTCTCTGTTACTATTAATTATATTAGACGACGAGAGAGATCCCCTGCTGAGATTGCAACAACAGGAGGTCTTCAGTGTGGGTATCGTCAACGTCATACATACCTTCGACTTTTGATACATGATAGAGACAAAACACGACAAGATGCGATGTACGGTCCAGACACGATCCACCCTTCATTTTTTTGAGGAATAATCAAGCCGGAAAATCAATAATTAATGAAACGTCTTTATGTAAAATAAGTGGAATTAGGTAGAAAAACAGTAGTAGACACCTCGTGAGTATCTCTGGAATCATCTCACCGATTTAAGAGTTGCTGCTCAAGATAATTTTCTTTTGGAACGAAGACTTCATGTTGCGATCGTCTGTGAGCGTGATGGGAAGCTGCGCGACAGGAGTCCATCTTTTATTGCCTTTACACTCTGTTTTATTCTCTATTTTGAATACAAATCGGTCTCGTACAAAACCAAGTCATGTTCTCTTTTAAAAACCGCAACCTAACTCGTAAATTGAAGATATTACTTTTTGTCGTCGGTTTCCTTAATGATATGCCAGAATAACCTGTATTAACTTTTTATAGATACTTAATTCATATTTTATGTTTTATATTATCTTTGTTTAGTTGTCTAATAATGACATTCCAATGTTATTTTACATTCTTAGAAATACATTCGGCTCGAATATAAATCTTACTATTGTGATTATTGACTGCGTGGCCACTCTTTTATATTCTTTATGTCTAATCTAAATGACCATTATTCACAGCTATACATTTTAATTTTTAAACGTCAAATTTATAATGTATGGTTTAGATTAAAATAACAGATGGATTTTCCAGCTACACAAACAGTCAAAAAAATATACATATTGTTACCAATACATATTATTCTAAAAAATAACTAAATGGAAACTTTAAGAAACGACTAGAATGTTAACCGATCTTTAGCAAAAGTTTTTCTAAATGTCTGCTTACTTCATGTATAATATTTTCAAAAATTTTTGCAGTTTAAATTGTTGGTCAAACAACACCATTTAGAACTGATTTTTGTCAAGCAAAAACATTTAGTAGAGACAGCCTTGACACAAAAGTTTTTTGGAATAGCACCAATAATTACTATCTGTTTACTGATCTTTACAGCAAAGTTTTTTTTAGAATATTAATGTAAAGACTACCATTTATCCTTCTGAGACTATTTAAAGCTTTATTAGGATAAACTAACGTTGTAGACACTATATCTTTTTCATCTCAATTCATTCTTTCTTACACGTTTATTAATAAATACTACATTTATTAATAACTCTTTACTACTAAGGGCCTAATTCTAAATCAGATTTACGCCGATGTAATTTGAGTTGCTAGAGCCAACGTCGTAACTTTATTATACTATACTTTTTATTTTAAATAGATGGCGTAATTTTGAGCTACTCCGATGGAGTAGCGTAGTGATTTAGAATTCGAGCATAAAAGCTTTACTGTCATTACTGTCACTTTACCTCTCAAAAATCACTGTGCAAAATTCTGTTATAACTTAAGCTATGAACTCTAAATTACAATAAAAACAATTTAATTTTAGTTTTTCAAAAGCGAACTAAATTTAAAAAATAAAAATTTAATTATGACAGTTCTGACATTTAAATGACACACAATTCTTAGTGATGAGTATTACGTCTATGCCTTTCTCTCATAGCCAACTGAGATTTTTTGACACTTGGTTCGCTTGGTAGAATGCCTCTAATACGGAAAGCATCTTATTTTCTCCCTACTACATCAAATATCCACAAATAGAAAACCATGCAAAACAAAAAAAACTTTTAAGTAGGTATTTGATGGAAAAAGCTTGAACTAAACAATTACTTCAGCGGTGTCTATTTAACAGTTCCCTATCTCGGAAATAAAAGAAAGTACATCTCACTCATTTCTATTAAACAAATCGACTAAGTTATTAATAAGTATCTAATACCAATTTAGGTACAAATTGATAAAAACTTTTTCTTAAATTTTAATTAAAAAAACGAAACAAGTTAACATTGTTTTAAAGTTCAAAAGTAACGATATTTTAGTGTAAAAATTTATTAAAAACAATGGGGAGCTGAAAATTTTGATATAGTGGCTAAGTTTAACTATAGTAGCAAGAATAAACCTTTCTTCAAAGCATGTACTGATTGGAACTAACCAATAATTACCTATGGGCTAATTTCAAGTTGAGTACTACTGGTAGTAATGCAAATTTTAATACTTTTTTATAGCAACAACCAATAACAGCCCTAAATTTTTTAAATTTTTTGTAGAAACAAAGATACTACCGTTATTATCTCAACTTGAAATTAGCCCATAACACTGAACACTAACCAGTGTTAATAACAAATTAACAGTTATACTAAAAAATCAACAAATAAAGCTATTTTTCACAAAGTTAACGTAGTTTTATTTTGATATTAGTTATTAATAATTATTTTCGTATGTAAGTAAATTTTTTATACCGGAAAAAATGTTTTATTATCAAAGAATTTATAAACTATACATGCTGTCATAATTAAGCTTCGGTGCTGGAGAGTTTTGATTAAACGACCAGGTAATTAACGGGTGTAATTCAGCGGGTTGCATGGTATATATTCAACGGATCTATACCAGTAGACCAGTTAGTAGACCAGTTGAATGAATAACATGCAACGCGCTGGACTACACCGAAATTTTATATTTCGAAATTAAAAAGTAAGATTAGGTAAGTTCAAATGTCAAACTTTCATTACCAACTGTGACACTAAATTAATGTGTATAACGACTCGACTAAAAATAAACACAGTACATTAACATTTTTAAGATAATATGCCGACTCTTTTTTTTTATACGAAACTTGAGTTTCAATTATGATACAATTTACAAACAAAAAAGTTTTAACGATGCTAATTTAAAAAATTCTTCTTGCAAATTTAATTAGAGGTTGTTTAATGCAATAACCTGCACAACACACAAGATGTTAAGAAAAAAACTTTAAATTGTATTTTGAATAGAAATAAGTTTGGAACTATAAATTTAATTATAGTTAAATATAAATTTAAAAATCTATACACTTGGGGGAGACAGTATAAACGTGTAAAAAACGTTAAACTATCACAAATTTAATAATTAATAGTATATTAAAATTAAAAGTATTAATCAAGGACGGTAAGAACCTTTTACCCATTGAAAACATCGAATGGAGTTGGAATGAAGCGTTGCGACGGCTCGACTTACTGTCTGATATCGGTAAATTTTGCTTAACGTTCGTGATGCTTATGTGATTAGATGTACGATTAACTTACATTTAAAAAAAAATTATTGATTTTGAATACCGTTTTTGAACGGTAAGTAAACTCTTAAACTGTTCCAAACCAATATTAGCAAACATGACTTTAAAAGCAAGTGATCTGTTTATTACTATTTACTGTGCAACAAAGATTGTATTGTTATCAAATGCAAGTAATTTATGGTCGTTAGACACTTCAATGCCATTTGAGAAAACCGCCTAGGGCATACAGATTTGTCACCACTTTTACTTGAATTTGATCTGCTTCGGACGGTTGTCTCAGGTGGCAGCGAAGGGTCTAACGACCATAAACTACTTGCGTTTGGTAACATAACAATTTTTATTGCACTAGTAATAAACTGATAACTTGCCATTAAAGTCAGGTAAGCCAATATTGGTTTAGAACAGTATACCGTCGAGTTTTCGTTAGAAATAAATGAATAAAATGTTTACCGACAAGTTTACGTTAGCAACAAGTAAATAAACTTTACTGCCTTAGATGTAAGAAACAATCAAAAAGAGTTCTGTTGCACAAAAAAAAACAGAACACCTATCTGTGGCTTTTTATATGTATATGTTTATATTTGTAACCAAAAATCTATTAATTATTTAATTTGATTGAAACTGTCACATTACATTTTCAGCCGGTGGTGCTAGCGGTCTATTGATCAAATATGTAACGACCATAAATAGCAACAATAAACATTAGATATTTTTAACTCATTTAAATTTAAACTCATCTCTATAATAATTATATTTTATTTTATAAATAAAAATATATGTTAGCTTATTATAAACGTCCTTAAAATTTTACAGTTTTTTAACAGTGTATCGACCTCTAGTCTTGATCTTAACAGTTGAATAAACTTTAACTTTGGTTCAACTTAATTTATGTTTGGTTTAGTCTATTGTAATTTGGTTTATGAACTTTAAAACCTATTACGACTCGAATCTTGAATATGCACAGTAAATCGAGCAAGATGATTTTTACCTACTTAAAACGTAAAAATACCCAATAACACCAAACAATTTGTTTTGCACGCCGCACCTTTCAACAACAAAATTGTCATCTTCCCTAACCTATATACTAGTCAACCTACTCTCACTGACTCCACCTCTCAACCAATAAAAATAAAAAAGAAGTGGGAATATGTCCAACATCAACGTTGATTAGGCGATCTTTGTTTCAGTAGACTTCCAGACTCTTGAAACCGTCAAGAAATTTACAATTATTAAGTGCTCTGATAAGTTTAATATTACTTCTATCAATTCTGTGTTGTTGTTTTTCACATACCTATATTTATGTTGGGCAACACTAGATTTTCTATTCTGTTAAATACATAGTTCACTAATTACCAATTATAATTTAAATTTTTTTATTATTTCGGAAATATCACTTATTACAAAGTTTTATGCTTTATTCTATTTTTTTTCTTAGAGGTCGTACCCTTGTATTTGCAAAAGAAATATTAGTGAAAGCAGTCTTGTCTTATAACGTCCACTTATTCCTAAATTGTCCAGAAATTTTTTAATTTACTTTTTTGTTGTTTTAATAGTTTTAAATGTAAAAATTGTCGTTTTGATGTCTTATTCTATCGTCTTATAAAGTTTTATCATTAACGAGAAAAGCATTGCTTGTTCTATTTTATGTTAACATTTGACTGCAAATTAAGGTTAGCGTTAAATCTCAAAATGTCAACCTGAAAACTCGTTCTAACAATGTCAAATAATGACGTTTTAAAAGTAAAAAAATAAAAATTAAAAATGATTTTATTTAAATTTATTGTGATATAAGTACAGCAAGTACTATTCACATAACAAACATTTTTTGAATAAATTCTCAATAAATTTATCAAAAATAATTATCAGAATAGAAAATCTTTAACAATGGAAAACAAGAATACAAATAAAGACAATAATGTTGCAGATTGCAGGTAATTTGCAAACATATTTGAATTTTAAGAAAAACATACTTTACAGAAACCCAGATGGTACTATTCGTTTACGTAACCCAAATATTAAAAACCTAAAAGAAGATTATCTTTACCATTTAACATTAGGTACGGCAACTCACGATCTTCCTAAAATGTTTGGCGATATAAAAGTAAATTTTTGATCCATTTTTAATATGCTATTTAATATTAATAAATCAAAAATACATTACTTTAGTTTGTGTGTATGGGTGGTACTGCATCACGAATGGAACTCTTAGCTTATTACTTAAAAGATGTACTTAATTTAGAACTCCCTGTGGGAGCAGCCCTATATGATTTAGCTGGAGAATCTCAGCGATTTGCAATGTATAAAATCGGTCCTGTTTTATGCGTTAATGTGAGTTTAATTATTCAAATAAATACAATTAACAAAAATTTTAGCATGGAATGGGAAATCCTTCTTTTGGAATTTTAATACATGAAATAGTTAAACTAATGTACTATGCAAAAGTAAAAAATCCTATATTTTTCAGAACTGGTACTTGTGGAGGAATTGGTCTTGAAGGAGGAACAGTTGTTATTTCCAAAAGTGTTGTAGATGAATTAGGAAATCCATATCACACACAAGTTAATAAAGTAGAGTATTTCTAGTTTAAAAACAGCAATTGTAGGCAATTTGTGGTAAAACGGTTAAAAGACCAGCAAAATTAGATGAAGAATTAGTTAAAGAATTAATTGCTTTGAAGACTACTGGAGATAAGTTTAGTACTGTTGAGGGGGTTACGATGTGTGCTGATGATTTTTACGAAGGCAAGTGTAGGAAGAGTATTCTTTAAAAATCTTGGGTACTCCTTCGAAAAATGTCATATCGAATTTGGAATTTTTTCTTCAACCTTAACAAAACATTTTGGTAGTCTTGGCAATCTACCTGGCAGATCTAGTTCGTTATGACATTTCCAGAACTGGAGTAAATAACACTTTGCAATTATTTTGAGCAAACCGTAAGTAAATTTAAACAAAATTTATTTAAATAAATGTATAGGACAGGGACGTACAGACGGCGCTGCTTGCGAATATACCGAAGAAGATAAATTCAATTATCTGAAAGAGTTGCAAAGCAAAGGAGTGAAAAATATAGAAATGGAAGCGTTAATGTTTGCTGCCTTTACTCATTATACAGGAATTAAAGAAGCTATAATAAATGTTGTAATAGTTAATCGTCTGAAAGGAGATCAGGTTTTTAACTAAAGTAAAGTTTATATTTTGTTAATAATAATTTTTAGATTACTACTCCAAAAGAAACTTTAATAGAATGGCAAAACAACCCACAAATCATTGTTGGACGATACATTAAAAAAAAATTAAACAAAACAAAATAATAGTACTAAGTAACTGACTTTAAACTAACTTATTTTCTAAATAAGTAACTGACCTTTAAACAGTTTATTTAATAAAAAAATAAAATAAAACCATATTTGTAATTTATTACAAAATATCAGCTGTATACAAAATTTCAAATATTTTAAATCTAGCTTTTTGTGGAATCTTTTTGGTAAGTGGCTAAACCAGCTGCGTGTCTTAGAAGAGTATATTATTATATTAGACAGTATTTGCCAGAACTGACACAAAAGAAGAACTAAAAGCAGCAGTAGCATCGCTAACAGTTGGTGTGGTTTTTCTAGAATTTGTTCCATTTATTTCAGTTTTAAAATAGTTAATTATTAATTCTAAATCTATAAAGCGCTATTTGTAACTATAAGACCACTTTATCACAAGTAACTCAAAGTATTTTTTTTATCTGTCGGCTTCTCTTCTTCAGTTATCTTCTTGTCTACCTCATGAACTTCCGGCTTCAACTAAAACTTTTTTTATATTTATTTTATTTTTATTTATTTATTTATTCTACATGCTACCTTTGTAAATTATAAAAATCTCTTGTGTAATTTTTTTTCTTACTTTATTAATATATTTATCTAATTTAGTTGAAGTAAAAAATAACACCGAGGTTAACTATACTCTTATAATAAACAAATTGGTACAATTCATAACAACTAAACATTATATAAGTAAGTGAGTTAGCATATTACATACCACAACTGTAGCACACATACACACTAACACCTCTTTTCGCTAACGCACGCCAAAAAATAAAGAAATTGAAAGTCTATCAGTTCACATGATTGTAAAACATGTTTTAAGCCTAACATATTTATACAATTTTAACGGCAACGCACAGAAAGTTTTTTAACCAGTACACCAAAAATTGTATCGTGTTCTAATAAAGTCAGTATTAATTTGTCTTTTAAAGTATTCTTTATAAAATAAAAAAATGTAAAAAATAATTATATAAGCTTGCTTCTAGCATAAAAAGTAAGATTCTCAGCCAGCTTTAAACATTCATGTTTTCTTAAATGATCGTTCTAGTCAAATGTTTTTTTTTTAAATCTAATTTAATAAAAAATAAACAAAGATAAGCAATGTCGGTCATTTTGCTTTCGAAATAATAGTATAAACCAAGTATAAAAACAAAACCTGTATAGTATCACTTTCTACTATTCGGACCGAACAGTTGGGAGAACCCTCAATAGGTCTTTTTTACGCTGAAAAAGAGTTAAAATTCAGTAGCATCTATGTGAACCACAATAAACTTTGTTAATAATTTTAAGAAAAATTGAAAATATAAAAAAAATTGTTTTAATAGGACTTTTTTTTAAGTATCTGAGAAAATGTTTTGCGGCTCTCAAATAATCTTCCAAATAAGAATTATTAAATTAAGTCACTTTGCACTAAAACTGATTTTAAATCTCGTAGCAGTAACCAAGTAAATCAAAAAAACTACCAATTATCGGTACGGCAAACTAACTTTAAAAAAATGGTCATGCCACATCAGTTCAAAAATTCTAAAATGTAACCAATTTGTTTTAACAATCTGTCATTTATAATTTTGTTAAACTACATCTCTGAGCAGTAGGTAAACTTCTGAGAAATGTATTTTCTAATTTTTTTTTAAATTTGGCATAACAGCTTCTGCCAGCTTGGTGCAAAATGATTATTTTGGTAGACAGATCTACAAGTTTTTAAGCATCTTTCGCGCATTGTTATCTATTTTATTGTCAACGAGTTTTCTGAGTAACTTGAATAAAAACATTGGAATTTCCCTAAAAATAATTTCGATCTACCGTCTAGGTAGATGACATTTAACTGTTTTATTTTAATGTTGCATTAAATTAGGTACAATAAGGTTAACAATCTAATTGTATTTCGTAGTATATATGGAGCAAAAGTACCTTTAAAGTGTTTTTCGGGTTTTTGGCAAAAGCTCTGCACTACAAACTTTGTCTTTTTTGAGTTTTCTGTAGAAATGGTACTTATTTTTAGTACAATCTCTTGGTTGTTCAACTAAATATTTAAATGTTTATTTTTAAGAATAGATTTAATCTCGACAGGGATCGCGTTAAACTATTCAATAAATTCAGAAAAATTTAGAGCTGCTTTTATTGGAACTTCAAATGTGCAAATCTGTTTTACAATATCAGATATAATAGCTTTAGTTACTTTGCATTTATATAACGTTTTTTTTTTCCAGTATTAATTATTTTAGCTCTACATTCTTCTTCCTATTTTTTTTCGAGACAAGTTTCTCTACCTTTTCTAATTCTTCTAAATCTTTCTGTTTTTTCTTTACTTTATCTAAATCTTCTGCCACAATTGGGTTTATTTAAACCTCAACAAATTGAGAATTTAATGATTCTTTTTGTATAAAGATTCAATATTAGGTATTCAGATAATTAAATATTAAGATATTGTTTCAGAGATAAAATCGTTGTAATTATTGTTGTCTCTTTCTAATTCTTCAAGGAACTGCAAGTGATTCGCAAGTGATGATAACTCTTTTTTCTTTCGGTAACTACACTCAACTCTTATTATCTTCAAAATATTTTCAGAAAACATCTTCATCGGTTTGAGAATTAAACTTTTCTCTGTTTGGTTGTAAATTAAAACAAAAAATCCGACATTCAAACATTTAAAAATATCTACAGGATTTTTCCTTTTTATAATACACAATTGATGATAAATAGCGGAGTTGAATGAGTCTTTCGCAAATTTTACAGATTTAAAAAACTTGAGTGCGTACATTAATCTCTTGTCCTAAAGGTGTACTTACTACTTACGTCAGATTTCAAATATTTTGCTTGGTATGATACTTGTTGTGTAAATCAAACAAGATGCCAAAGTTGCAAAAAAAGTCTATCTTTGCTTTCTCAATATTACGATCATAATACAGTTGGCTAATCTTATTAGCCACCAGATTTACATTATTCCACTTGTATCTACAGCAGAAGCATAATCTCCTTTGAGATCATTTTTCGTTATCTTTCACACAGAGACTAAATCCGTTCCAAAACCGGCATCAGTAAATACCACCCGCTCTTAAACTATTATAACTGTAACCGTGTTGTTCGCAAGGTTTAAAGTTTTACGTCTAGAGTTTATTACGAAAATAGTTACATGTGTAATAAATAATTATTTTTTTTACGAGCAGGTACGGGACACATGTATTTTAATTAAAAAAAGTTTCTAACAAACGTATATTAAAATATTTATTTTATTGTTAATATAAAAAAATTATTCTATATGTAATGATGTATGTGCTTAATAATCTGAAGCAATATTTTTCAAACGCGTCTCTTTCCATTCATCAATCAATATTAAGTTGTGTAGGTATGCATAAATTGCTTTAAAACATAAAAAATGTGTTTAGAACAGGCTAACTGGCTAATGTTTCTCTTCTGACACTAATTCCTATAAATTCATTTTAATAATCATAATTTGACTACACAATAATAAATTACAGTCAAGAGGAGCGCTAGTTATAATAGCGTTGTGGTTTTAAATTTACTTTTAAAAAATATATTGTTGTTAAACAAGAATCTAATCAAACAAGCAACATTTTTTTTGACGATAACATGCTGCATCAAATTAATAATATGCGCATAATGAAACATGACTACAAGCTCCAGAACTAGTTTTGAATGTTTAACAATTTAACTTGCGAAATTTCTAACTGTTAAAAATGTTTATTTTATGACATAATTATGTATGTTTATAGTGCAAACAGGTGAATTAATTAATCTCCATGTCGTGAAATAAATAAAGCACGTATTGACGAAAGACAATAAAATACCTAATTTATTTCAAGGTATAATAAAACGCCGTAAAATGCTTAAGGATACTGAATTTTTAAGCTTGGTGGATCAGAGAAACGTTTATGTTTCTTTGGAAGACTCGACCAATAAAGTAAAATTGTAATTAAAAAAAAGTTTTATCACCTCTCAATTTGATATATGTCTCTATAAAATACAGATGTAACTGTTATTTCGTTTGTATTTATTCAAAACGTGTGACAGCATTATAAATATTAACGAATTGATTAACATAAATTTGCAAAATGAATTCACAACAAACGTTTTAATTAAAGAAGTATAACACTATTTAATAAATAATAGTATTGTTCTTACTCGTCCGAAGTTTTTTGTGTCATTTACAAACTTATTTATTATGTTGTTTGTTACAGAAATAATAAAATATTTACAATTTCCAAGAAAACTTGTTTTAATAGAAAATATCTCATAATATGAATTTTTAAATGCTAGTTTATTATCAGGTAATGTGTCCTAGTTTTATTACATGCAATCTAACATACTGAATAAAATTATTAATTTTTTTGTGTTATATTATTAATATGTAATTTTATTTGTTAAGTCACATTAATAAATACGTATTTTTAAATATTTATATAGGGTTCTTTTCTGATAAACTAATCACATATTACAATTTTTTGACACAATTTATTAAGTACTTCCGTTTCTACAGAAGTGAAGAAAAAGAGTATCTTCTCGCGATAATAACGCATTATTCACTAATTAAAATTAGAACCGAGTAAGCAATGTTTTTTTAAGTGCTCATACAAAAATGCTCTCTTATAATTAAACATTAAAACCAAAATACTGACCATTTTAAATTATTCAGTAAAATTATAATCTTATTACTGTGGTCAGCTATGAGTTCTTTTGACAAGTGTATGCACATTGCATTTCTCATATTGATTCAAACACAACAATTATTACTAATTAATAATGATTAATTAACCACTAACACCAAATTATTGTAAGTCACTTTTACTTGACCCTTTATGTGCCGCTTAGTAATTATTAAATTTTAAGAATATTTTTTCAAGAGCTTTGACTTTTTTTTCGTTTTGTGTCTTTCTGAGTTACTTACATTAATCTCTTTTCAAATTTTTTTAAATTTTTGTTTAACTTCTTTTAGTTTCTGTGTAATTTTAGTATTGGTTTATTCTCTGCTACATTTCTAAGCTTCTTTATTTTTGTTTAACATTAACATAAAAACTTTAACTTTTATATGTCTTGCTTTTTATTTCTCTTTATTTTTTTGAGTTGTCTTTATTTTCTTCTTATTTTTTAGCTTTTTTTAACATTTTGGTGTATATTATTAATTATTTTCTTTTTGTATTTTATCCTTTCGGAGTTCTTTTGTAATTTTTATCGGATTCTAATTTGTAAATGTGTTTTTAGACTTCCGTCCAGAAACACTAAATTTCTAGTCGTATAATTCGTCCGGAAAGTGATCGTTTGCGTTTGTCACTATTTTGCACTATCTAGACATTGAAAGTAATATCTAGGAATTTTCTGTTTTCAAAGCACGATTTGACAGATTTATATTTGTTTATGGTCAATGATATTTTAAATTTAAAATCTAGTTATCATGATAATGCTACCAACCTTAGAAAAACAAATACTTTAGCGCCAAAAATTTTTACAATATGTTTTTTTTTAATTTAGGCAACTATTCGGCCTAAAAAACGTTGTTTATCACACGGCCAATCACCACTTTCGCGAGTATTCGCACTAAAACGATAGTTTCTGGCTTTCTAATAAAAATAACTATTATAAAACAAATAAAATTTTTAACTTTGATATTAGTACGTTAATTTAACACTTAGAAGTAATTGATAAATGTCAAGCAAATATAGTATAAACGTTTGTCTAATAAGAAGTAACAAATGATTAGAAAAATTTAAATTTGAATAATAATAATTTTTTTGACCAATTTTTAACAAAAAACGTTAGTTGTTTACTAGTTAATTTTTTAAATTTTTCTTGTTTTCTTTGCTTATACAGAGTGTTTTTGAAAACATGTTAAAAATTTTAATGGGTGATATCTCTCGTTAAAACGATGCTAAAAACCAAATTTGCTTTATATAGGTGTTTATAGTTTTTGAGATATACATACGAGTACACTGTAGATATTTTTTTTCAAAAAACATTATTTTTAAAATATACATAAAATGACAACACTGTTTTTAAGCAAATAGGTTTGGAGCTATACGATGTAAAAGTGTTGTCATATATCGTGTTTCTTAAAAATAATGATTTTGAAAAAAAATGTTTACAGCGTATATTCAAAAACTATAAACATTTGTATAAAGCAAATTAGATTTTTTAACTTTCTTTCGACAAGGGCTATCACCTGGTAACATTTGTAAAAAAAATCAAAAGCACCTTGTATACTTATCTGATTTTAACAATAAAACTAGAACCATATATTACCAAAAGAAATTGTTACATATGTTGTAGTCACATACTGTATACCAAAAAAATTGCTATAATACATCGTATCTCGTTGAAAATTTTTTTTTAACAAAAAGCGTTACAGGCTGTATTCGAAAACTATAAACATTTGTATAAAATAATTTTGGTTTTTCAACAAGTGCTATCACCTATTAAAGTCTTTAACAATATTTCAAAAATACTTTGTATGTATATCATAAGTTGTTTATTTTTTTAGTTATACCTAAAATAAGAATAAGTCAAAATAATCAAAAATTAAATAAGTTCTACTAGGGCAAATTACACTGGTCAACATGATTTTTTTTTTATTGATATCTAATACGTGTCTCTTGTGTACTTTCTTATGCAGATTTAAAAGATGTACTCAAAAATTGACCATTACGTCAGGTTTCTGAAAAAACTTATAAAATATTTTTCTGTACAGTGTGAACCATTTGTAATGAATAAATTCGATAAAAATTCAGGGAGTTGCCTTTTAGGAAAACGCTCGGACACGTCAAAAAATGTGCGTTAAAAAATAATAGGACACGTGTTTAAGCGTTTTCTTGAAAGGCAACTCCCTGAATTTTTATCGAATTTATTCATTACAATTGGTTCACATTGTATAGAAAAATATTTTATAAGTTTTTTCAGAAATCTGACGTGAGGCCAATTTTAGAGTACATTTTTAAAATCTGCATAAAAAAGTACATAAGAAAAACGTATTAGACAGCAAAAAAAAAACATGTTGACCAGTATAAGCGCCACAATATTTACGTATTTATGTAATTAGCATAGAGTAAAAATTTTTAATTTACCTATTTTATTTTCTGAATTTCCTGACGTGTTAAAAAAAAATGTTTTTATTGTAATTATCTCATATATAAAATAAAACTAATTTGTGTATAATTTATTTAAAAAAACTAAAATTTGTTGTCTAGTGTTATTGGTCTACATAAGTCTGTTTCACCCAAAGACTTAGTGCATTTCTGTGCTAACAAAAATGGGTTGCTTTTAGTGAGGTAATGTGTATTATTAAACCTAGTTTAAAAAAGCATAAAACGTTGTAAAATAAATAGAAAAGTCTTCCTACATCTAGACCATCTCCAAAATCTTTTTTAACATTGTCAGTTCTAGAAGATGATTGATCTAATGTGAAGCTACTATGTTGCATTTGACAAACATTAAGTAAAATCACTTCATTTTATACCAAAATTTTAACAGTTTTGTGTACGTTTTTTAACAAATTATTGTAAAATCATAATTTTCTTAGCCCCTCTACATACCCTTCGTATGACCATCTTACTTTTTAAACAAAATCAAAACTAGTCTCTAAAGTCAGTTCTTTACTTTAGTTGTCTGCTTAGTGAAATTTATTTCTGCACTATTTTAATAAATGTTGTTGATTTTTGATTGCTGATTTCAAGTTGAGATAATACCGGTAGTATCTTCATTTCTATGGAAAAATAAACAAATTTGGAGCTGCAATTCGCTGTTGTCATAGAAAAGTATTAAAATTTGCAATACTACCGGTATTATCTCAACTTGAACTTAGCCCATAAAAATTTTAATTTGTAACTGTAATTCTTTGATTTTTGGCAATAAAGTTTGGTTAATCAGCAATTGATTCTAACACAGCGAATTATCAAGAACGAAGTTTCAGAAACATTTGGAGCGCTTTAGATGGTTCATCATTTGAGAATAATTCTGGAACGTCATGCTTCAAGAGTAATTCTAGAGCATCGTAGTTGAAGAATAATTCTAGAAGGTGAAGTAACCAATACAGAATTATTTACGTAAGATGACGAACCTGACCAAGTAAAACTGCAAACCAAAATACGATTTATATTGCCCTAGATATTGAAATAGATTTACCCTAAATTAAATGCAATAAGTCTATGATAAAAATTGGTTTTCGCATGTCAATATTCTAACCCAGTAGGTATATAAACATATTGTATATTATGTTTATTTTAAGCATAATTACAAAAGTTAAAAACCTATCATAAACAAAAAAATAGGAAAACAACGAGTAAACGACTAACGTTGAAGGATATTCTGTACCGCATTCTGACAAAACTTAAAAATTGACGGCTTCTTTATTTTTTTAACCAAAGTTGTTATTTTGTAAAATGTTAGTTTAGTAGACTCTGTTAGATAATAACTTGTCTTGCATTGTTAATTTTAGCAAATTCGGTTATTTATTTAACAGACTTGCTAAAATAAAATTTTTAACCTACCCGTTATTTTTAACAGAATGTTACAGAATAGGCCTCATTTACAGTTAAAAATTAAGCAGAAAATATTGTTGTTATAGCAACTACTTAAAATTTTGAATAACAATTTGTATTATTGCTTATTCCTAACTAGGCAAACGATTTTAACAAATTTGGTTGATATTCATCGACTCTTTCTAGGTGTTAAAAATGTCTATGAGTTCAGTATATTTATTACATCAACCAAAAAAGTTTTCCTTTTACAAGTCTGGTATATTTGCTTTTTAGGATACGCGACTGACTTTCCAGGATCATGATAACGAAGGATAAGTTATTTGTTTTGAATGTTTCGATAAAAAAAGTAAAATTTATAGACAGATTTTTATTTATCATAATGCTTGAGCAACAAATTCAATTTCCTAAAAAATATTGCACGTGGAAACCTTTTACCGTATTCAGATTTAATCCTCGATAAAAGAAAAGAAGTAAAAGAGGGTTCGATAACGGTCAACCTTTTAATCAATATGAATTCTTTTGTCATAAGAACGAGTTTTTCGCATAAATACATTTTAATAGAATTTTGAAAACGATTTATAATTTTTTTTATAAAAAATTAGGTAACGAAATTATACATTATACTTGAAATTAATTGCACCATTACACGCAAAGCAGGTGCTTTGAATACCGTTCTAGACAAATCCAGGTGACAATATACGACTGTAATTGCAAGAGTTGGTATGTTAATGACCGTCCGTGGAGACCAACCTTTAGTTATTATTTAAAGCGGTTAAAGTTTGTCCTGTTTCATTAGGAGGATTGCTTTTCTGGTCGGGTTTACCGCTGCGGTTCTCTTAGAGCCATTTTTCACATTACACCGAAATCGGGAAAACTGGTGTGATGATGTTTGGCAATGCGTAGAACTGAACCAGCCAATGTTATCGACGATCAATTTGGAACAGCACTAATTCAACCGGATCATTCGTGCACAAATTTATGGGCAATTTTTCAGGGCAGTTTGAAAAGAATCCGCCTATTTATTGCCACAAATCGGTAGCATATGTTCCAAGGTTTATAAATTATCGGCAACGATCAACTATACCTATCCGATAGAAAATGTCTTAAACATTTTAAAAATGTTTCCTATAAAAAAAAATATTTTATTACTCGTATATATTTATTGCATTCAGGGTTGCAAAATAATAATAATTAATGAATATTGGCACATTTTAAACTAAAAGCGATTTCTTGATCAAAATTAAACTTTAAAGAAGTGTTTTTGTTTGAACCGTTTTAGAAATTTATGCTTTCTCGCTTTTAAATAACTTACAAACAACCTTTTATAAAAAAAGGTTATTGTTTCATTATTTATTAGCTGACAGAATAATGATATATTTTTCTTTTAAATAGGTAGGCGGTAGAAACAAAGGTTTGAAGTTGATGACAATAAAATAATTGATTTCTGATTTATCATTATTAACTTACAATATTTAAGTGATATATTTTATGTTTTTTAAATTAATAATTTTGAAATTATAGTATACAACTGAAAAATAGCATATAAGTGACACAACTGTGTTTTTATTATTATATTACAACCCAGTGAGCACACTTTTACACTATATTGTACGACTAAAAATATTCTGCGGTTATTACTTTGACTCTTTAAGTACATACTTTATAACGGTTGGACCGCAAATCCCCAATAAAAATAGTGCCGACCAGATCTTGACAAGAGGCTTAAGAAATATCTACTTTGGTAAGTAAAGAATTTTACAGCGGACTGAGGTTGAGTGTCGTAAAAATTTGGAAAAGTTAATCGCAGGATTATGTTGTAAACGCAGAATATTGTTGGTCGAACTCTAATAAAAAATCTTTTCTGTAAGACTTTCTCTGTAAGTCAAAATATTCTTTAACTCAGAACTTCTGTGTAGCAACAGCATTTGAGTTAAATTTTACATGAAATTTTGTCTCTTTAAGTCGAATTCTCTTTAAGACGAATGTCTTTCTAAGTCAAACTATTTTGAGATCTCTTTATGCAAGAAATCCTCTTTAAGTCGAATTTTTCTAAAAATTCCCCTTTCCCTATTTACAGAAATCGTAGCGCCACAGTCTTACAAAAAGTTCAATCGAAAATTGCTTTAGGCAAGCTGGTTTTGGGTTTTCTGATAGTTAAGAAACAGAAGACTTGCTGCCCTTATCTCAACTAAAAACAAAGATTTTAAATGACGAGCTGACAATAGCACAAGGTCAATTTCAGACGATACTGCTACATCTTATTTGATCCTATATATCTCTCTGAACGATTACATAGAAATTGACAACGATATTGTAACTTACCAGTTTCCAACAGACACCAAAATTTTAGAATCTATTTTTTATAATCGAAAAGAATCAGAGGAAGATGAAGAAAATAATCTCAATTAGAGATGGGTAGTTCGCGAACGAACTAATAAAAAGAACGGTTCTTTTATACGAACTACTTGAACTAGTTCGCGAACTATAAATGAACTAGTTCGTTCGCGACCGAGTATCACTCGGTCGCGGACGAATCGGTCTCACTCGGTCGCGAAGATACATTCCGATTTATTAGTTCGCGAACGAACTATAATAATGAATTCGTTCGCGACCGAATCAACGTATCACTCGGTCGCGAACGTATCCGTCTCACTCGGTCGCAAAGATACATTCCGATTTATTAGTTCGCGAACGAACTATAAAAACGAACGATTCTTTTTGACGAACTAGTTCGCGCGAACTAGTTCATTCAAAAGAACGATAATTCCCATCTCTAATCTCAATGAAGTGGAACTCGCCAAGCCAACAAGACTCAAAGCAAGAAGCGCTTTGGAAGTGTTGAGAAATTACTTTTTGACTCAGAAAGACTTACCGGATGACTTCTTCAAGAACCTTGCCAAAGTTGAAAAATATTTAACAAAACCAAATTATAATATTAAGCAAACTTTTTTAACCTATTTTTTCAAATAAAGTTTAAAAGAAATTTACAATCTACATTATGTATTTTAAATATGTATTAATAAAAAAAAAATTTGTTTAATTTTCTGTAAGTCGTAACCTCCATAAGTAAAACAAATATGCTTGGCAGATGATGGTTCGACATATAGAGATTCCATTGGAGTAATTTAAGAAAAGTACAAATATTAATAATATAAAGAGTAAGAAAACAAGATTATAATCGTACATTTAATTAACTAATAAATATTAAACTAATGAAGATAGAATAAGACATTCAAAGCTAATTTGATCATTCAAAACTTGTTGAAAAGGTTTTTAGATAGATTTAAGGCTTTCGAAAGATTTCAAAAAATTTAAAAAATAACATTTATTGCAAATATATTTTTTTTAATATGTCATTAGAAGAAAAGAACTGACTAGAAAAAAATATAAAATGTAAAAGCAAATAAATTGTTGGTATTATATTTACCTGTTTATGTATTGTTGCAATCTTTCTTCCTGTGTAACCGATATAAACTGAGTTGCAGTCATTACAAGATAACTTGTAGACGCTTGAATGATGTAAAGAAGCTATTTGATTTTTATTGCGTACCAAACAAATCAAAAGACTTTCGTTAAAATGAAAAGCAACTTACATATTATGCTTTGTTTTAAATAGAAGAGAAATTTTGACATAAAGGGGATAGAATAGTAAAAAGATTTTAAACTTATTTAATTTTTTTACTGGCAAAATTAGGAAAAAGATAAGACTGTAGGTATGTCCCGAAAAGTACCCTATTTGAATGGCTATTGCTAATTAGAAAATTGTACAAAAAAAAAGATAAAATTTTGTATTCCAAACATGGTGCTTTTTAAAATACTAATATAGAAAGCAAGGTTATAAACAAACATTTAATAAACTAATGAATATTAAACTAGTGAGGATAGTGAACCAACTAGTTAAAACTACTAAAATTTTTGTAATTTTTTTTATTTGTTTAATTTCTGTTACATTAAAGAGGTTTAGAAAAGTAACAATTTGTGTTAGACTTTGCCTATGTATTAGTTTTCTATTTTTAGTTATTTATAATTTTTTTTCTCTTGTATATTTTTTTGTGAATATAAACATTTTATATAGAACAAGACATTCAAAGCTAATTTGACTATTTAAAACTTGTTGAAAATAGTTTCAGGTAAATATAAAAATTTCTAAAAAATACAAAAAATGTAAAGAATAAACTTTTATTGCAGATTCAAAGAATTTTAAAATTATCTGTAGTAAAAAAAATTAAAATAGAATATAAAGAAGAAAAGCAGAAGTGTTAGTATTATTCCTACATGTTTGTGTATTTTTGTTGCAATCTTTTGCTTTGTCTGACCGATATAAACTGAGCAGCAGTCACTACAAAGTAACTTGTATACTTTTAGAATTAGAAGCAACTTTTGTATTATGATTTTTTAAACTATAAGAGATAGAAAGCGAAATTTTGGCAAAGAAAAGGATAGAAGAACAGAAACATTTTATTTTTTTTCTATTGTTCTTCTGCTTCTTCAAGGATTAGGCTTGCAGCCTGTACCGTCTTCATGTCTGCCATTTTTTTCTGAGCCTACCTACGTCTCTTTTTTCTCTTGGCCTATAACGTACTACTTTTACCATCCCATCATCGTTCATTCTTTTAATATGTTGTTTCCATTCAATTGTGTTCTGTGTATTTTATCATACATCGATAATTCAGCTTTTATTTCTTCATTTTTTATTTGGTTTCTTATTGCGCAACCTCTTGTTCTTCTTAAAAATTTTATTTCAGCAGCTTGTATCCGTTGTCTTGTTTTTGCAGAGCTCAAGATTCACTTCCGTAGGTTAATACTGGTGCTGCCATTACGTTATAGAGTTTCATTTTTGTTTTTTTGCTTGTCTTGTTTTGGAATGTTTTTGTATAGTGCCACATATCATTTGGTATTTATGTATTTTGTTTGTAATGTCTTTTTCATAATCGTAGCTTACGTTGCATTCTAGAAAATTAAAATGTAATACCTGTTCTACAGGCACTTCGTTTAGTATTATCTTGGAACGTATGGGTTGCTTCCCTATAAAAGCAATCTATTCATTTTTATTAGTAAAATTAAGAAAAAAACCAGACTGTATTACCTTAAAATTACCTTATTTAAACGACTATATAAACATTTTACATCAAACCTGATTTGTGTTACAAAAATTAAAATTAGTCTTAGGAATGAATCAAAATGCCGATTTGCAAATATTTAAACTTAATCAAGCTTAAAAAAGAAAATTTATTTAAAACTATACTTTATGTAGAATATCTTGTACCGGTAAATCACTATGAACTAAGGAAAAATAATTAACACGTTCAAATTTCAAAAATAATAAGTAAAATTAACTAATCTTGAATTACCAACCTAAGATACATTCACAATTATTTTTAATTTGAAATCAATAGTAAATACTCTTGATTTTTTGCTTTGCTTATTTCTTATTTATTATTGATAACTTCTGCAGCTCTTATATTTACAATCCTCGGTAATAGCTATAAAACTTAAAAATTGTAGAAAAATAAAGTAAGCAAAACTTTATAACAAAAACACTTTTGTGATGTTATATAAACAAAATTAATGGTATTTAGGTATTAAGATTCTTAAATCTGCATAACCACAAGGTTCTTAGTAAGTATTATTAAAGTTGTTTTTATTATTTTGGGTTTTTTATATTTGTAATTAAATAAAATAAAAAGAGATACGAAACAAAAACAAACAAAGAAGGTTACTATGATAAGTAGGTACATCATGGTATAATGAAATAGTTATAAAAAATCACTATTTCTAGGAAATAGCAAATGCAAGAATGCAGTAATTTCATTGCACGCTTAACCAAGAAACATTAATAAACACTCGTTATTTTTTCTGTAAAACTTGTCGAGATAACAGTAACTAATAAATAAACTAACACAGATGATAGCACACCATTTTTTTTTTAATAACCGGTGTACCACTACGCATCAACAAAAAGTCATTCGTCTAAAGTGTAAGAAAGACAACTGTTTTTTTTTTAACTGAAATTGGTAATAGATAATCGCTGTATAAAAAACAGTACAACAAAAGTTAAAAAATATCTGTGTTGGAAGAAACAGAGTTTCCTTTCAGTGAGAAAGTAGATGGAAAATTGTTTTTCCCTTTCTATAATTACTTAATTACATAAGTTAAGACTAGTTGAACAAACAGAGAACAACCTTTTCAGCTCACCCATCTGAGGTTATCTTTGACTTGATGTGGGTTTCTCCTGTCCTGTTTGTCCACAGATACGACAAATAGATATACAAATCTGCCCTTCACAGCCATTATCCAAACAAAGAGGGTCATCAGGAGATTAAAATATTATTATAGTTCAACACATCCGGAACTAAGACAATTTGCGAATACAACAATTTCTAAACGGTTTGAGCACATCCGACTTTGATAATAGAAATTCCTGTACCTATTATTAAACTAATTACTTTAATAAAACTGTTATTTTATTACCTACAGGGTGTAATGTTTAATGTAAATATAATTAACATAATTCAAATTTTAAAGCTTTTTTAGTACAGTTTTTTTAAATTATAATATGTAGTATTATTTAAAATTTACATACTCGCAATATTGGATGTTGCGTGATCAGGCAAGTATACTTTTTGTTTTTTAACTCATGCTATTTATAATGCAAGAATATTCAAATTTATAAATTCCAGCGATCAATAACTAATTTACGAAAGGTCGTGATTTAAAATAAAGGTATATTATCATGGGTAGTTCGAGTCACATGGAGTATGTTTCATGAATTCTGATTTGCATATACCCCATAATTGGTTTAGATTACATTTCAAGTAAGCATTATAATTTTATTATTATGTCTTTCTCAAAACCTCTTTTATATCTTATCGAGAGTAATAAAACCATAATGAGACTACGAACACAGAATTTGAAGCAATAAAAAACATCTAATTAGAAATAAAATATATTTAGATTGTTATAAAACGTGGTGTGGTCGTTTATGACCATTTTTACAATGCAATTAACGAATAATTTAAATCTATCAACACGTTAAACACTGTCACCTTTACTTGACGTAATTCGATGTAAAAACAGGACTCATTCAATGATGAAAGCAAAACAACATTTAAATGGGTAAAACCAGGAATAAAGCGGGATTAAAACATTAGTGTTCTGTTAGTTTTGACAGAAGGGAGCGTACACATAAGCCATAACGAACAGGTTTATAATCCTTTAATGGATTCATAGTGTACTTAAAAAAATCGGATCTATCTAATAATCAAAAGTTGTGCGCTGCAAAAGACACAAGTTTTAATTGTAGAAACTTTGGTTCTAGTAGAACATCTGTGGCTCTAAATTTTGAATAGAAACAGGATTGTTGCTTAGTTCCCGATTCTGGTTGAGAAATAAAGGAGTTTACTGGCCAGACCAGCTTGGCAAATTACAGTTCGCGGGATGAATTCATGATGAGTTAGATCAGTTATTAGATGACAGGTGTTGGGTTACCTATTTAATAAGATCTAATTTTATGAAAACTGCTGTTGAAATAAATTGCACTGAATATAGAGCACATGAAAGTCTATTAGTTAACCACCAGTTGCATTAGAATGTAAAAGCATATTGTTACAACATCAAAAACTAAACTGTATTGTTTTAACGACCAAAAATTTAGCAAAAAGTTTATATTACATATTTTTATATAGATAAATTATTGTAATTTTCTCTCACAGAATATTTGTTATTTTGAAATTTTTAGAAAAAAATTGTAATAAAATAAATATAATGTGTAGATAATTAAATAGGTATCTGTATTAAACTTGCTTGTTTATATTATATTATTTAATTTAGAGAATAATTAATAATTTAAAATTTATATATTTATTACGTAAACTCAATTAAAATAAAAATAATATACATAAATATAAATTTTATTATTTTGTATTTACCTACCTATTACAAAATACAACAAACAAAATGTATAAATTTATATTTTGATTTATTTTATTTTGTATGCGTATTAAATTTTTTTAAAACAAAAGTAGTAACATGTATCTAACATAAAAATTACGATAACTATTCTCTTAAAACAGCCATTAAACTCGTGTCGCATATACTATTTTTTCTACGTCTAGCCGTAATAATCTACTAAACCCGGATCACTTTTGTAATATTAAATTATAAAATTCACAAAATTTTGGCTTTGTGAATTATGTTTTATACCGAAAATACGGGTTTTTAAAATGTAGGTCATGTATATGACAATGTCACGTTGACGCTGACGTTGTCATATAACATAATTCACAAAGCCAAAATTTTGGGTTGAATTTTGAAATTTAATATTACAAAAGTGATCTGGGTTACTTGTAAATACATTTTACTTTTATATTTATACACATAATTGCCACAAATCTATTGACAGTTTTCTGGACTATGCGCCCTAAGTTACAACGTAACGTCGTTGTACAAAAAAAAAACAAGTTTTTTTTAAATTATATTTTTTTTTATAAAACCACCAGTAATGTGGGTGTCTTCTTGTGTTATAAATAATTAATCAACGTTTCACTGCCGTGAAGATGTTTAAATAAATGAACGAAACTAGTCGGCCTGAAACATTTGTAAAAAAATTCATTAACTCTTTAATTAATTTTTAAAGGAGTAATTTAATCTACTGTCAGTGATAATAATGTAATTAGCTTAACAGCTTTTTATAGAATTAGAAAAAAATATTGAAACTAAGAAGAGACAAATATTACGACTTTGTACCTATAGAAATTCACAATTTTTTTAGAAGTATTTTTATGTTAGCTAATCAAGACGCTACTTAATTTAAAGTATTTTTAAATTGAAAAAAAACTTTAAATAAATAATTTATTTATATTTATTTTAGTATCAATGAAGTTTATTGATTAACAGATATAATAATTGGACACAAAATCGTATCAAAAACATATTTTTCGCACAAATTAAATTATTTCTCATCTGAATCTCTTATTGTATACCATATGAACATTGATTTAATAAAAAAAAATTGTGCATTTCAGAGACGTTTATTAGCTTTCGCGTTACGCTTGGTCTAACTAATAATAACGTTTATAAAATGCACTCAAAAAAACTTTCGAAATAAATTAAAGTTTTTCTGATATTATAACTAACAATTTTGTGTCTCTATAATATTTTTTGTGTATTAAACTCTATGTTGTTGTTTATCACGACCATTACAGTACAACTTATTTACTTATTACTAATGCAAACTTGTCAGTAAGCATTTTTTCAAATGTTGGAAAATTATTGGAAAAGAGCCATAAATAAAACCAAAAGAGAGTTATGCTCTTAAACAGTTACACTTCTGTGATCAATTAGTAACGAAATGTTGACATAGTTGTCCAGTTAGACAATTATTAGTTATTTTACGATTTGTTACATAAAAAATAAAGCTGGTCGACTGTATCAAGACCACGGCTACTTAATTTAATGACTGTTTACATAGTTTCTACGACTATTTTACTTTTACGACTTTTTAATTGGCAAATCCTATATCTCTCGAATCAAGAATACCAACATCTAAAAAGAATTATAGTTGCCAAATAAAATAAGTAACTGTTATTGTCAAAATGTTTATTAAGAAAAGTTTTCTTTCATTTTATAACAAAATTTAAAATTGATTATAACTTTATAGGTGTAAATTTTTATTTAAATTGTATAAATATTTTTAATTTATATCAACAAAACTGAAACAAAAAAAAATATTTACACTAACCCGGTAGCGTCAAAGCGTTAAAAGTAAACAAAGCGTGTTTTAATTTTTGTAATTAATTCAGTTGTTTTTATTGTTAATTGCAAAAGGACTTTTTTTTCTCACAAATGCAAAAATAAAAATCAGTGTGGATATGTATTTTGTTATAAATATATGTTTAAATATAAAATAAAAGAAAAAAATCTTAATTTAAGTCAGATGTCAGATACATATCTTACCGCTAGTTTCATTAGGTTTCAAAATAAAACAAAATTTTTGTTAAAAATACACTGTTTTTAACAAAACTTTTTGTTAAAAATACACTATTTTTCAGCACTCACTAGAATTAAATGTTATTTGGTCACTAATTACTATGGTTTTGTTTCTTCTTTAATAAGTTTAATATATTCGAAATTTGTACCAAGATGGATTAATTTTAAATTAAAACAATTCCTTGAAATCTTCATTATAATAAATAAGACTACTCCCCAACATAGAGTCCATTTAAACTACGTTACAAATTATCAGCCTCTTAGAGGCGTGTTCTAAGAATGCCTTTACTCAACAATAAAGATAGATCTACGTTGTAAATTTCAGATTAATTCGATTTATGTGTAACTAGAAAGTGATTGCATATTCTGTGATTGTATACAATTATCGACGTCATCGTATCATCCCAAGGGACGCACTTACACGCCCTAAAATGAATTCTGTGATGCCTCATATCTCCAATCTAAGATTGTTCCTGATTTAATACCGCCTTTTGCTACAACAATTTGTCCTTGGAAGTAATTTGGCCTTTTTGCATTAACTAACTGAGGGGGAATACGTAATGAGGGTAGATAGAGTCAAACATGCCGAAATCAAAGTCGTTTTAGGGCTGTTATTCATCAGCTATATTACCAAAGAAACAGTTTTACGCAAGCAGAAAACTAGCTAAATATTTTTTTATAATATCATATCTACCGTTAAATATGCTTTAACAGTAACTGTGCTTAACAGATAAATGTTTTATATCGAGCACAGATTTCACTCAATTTTTAATATATTTTTTAAATTTATTGAGACATAATGGTGCAGCATAAGACAACAGGACCTACGGAAAGAACATCGGTCCAGCCGTTGTCAAGTAATGCGCTCACCAACGGACAGCATTTTATTTTTATTTCTATAGATATAAATTAGAGCTTTTTTTTAAAAAAATTTTCGTTCAATCGTAGAGTTACAAATAAGGTAATTCATGGATAAAACGTCAATTATAATAGACTGACTGTGTAACATAAACTTCACAAAGTACGCCCTATTAAGCATCAACTTGATAGCAATGCTTTAGAGTAGAATTAGTCTGATTTACGGCTCTATTTACTCTGCTGCTGAAATTATATCGAAGTCAATTTTTTGCCTGCCATGTCAAGAACTAAAAGCTGTCCAAAGGGATATAGTCGATCAGTAATATTTTATCCGGGAACTGGCTGGATATTACCTAAATCATGTTTGGCCACCGGATAGCATTGTTACCGATGTCGTAAATTATTAAAGACTGGTCGTAATATATGCGCACAAGTTGATTTTGACAGGAAAACAATTTATAACAAGAACGGATAATTGAACTATGCGATTCGATACATTTGATGTTTAATAAGCCAAGTTGCTACTCAAACTTAAACAATAAGTCAATTACGAAAAGTAGTGGTAGTTAATTGATCTTAGCAAGCCTTCCATTCCATCAAGGATCATTATAATACCACCCGAGACTGCATGCATTACTCGTCATACGTTTCTACACTTACTTGGTAACATAATTATAAATTATTGCTAGAATAGGTTAAAAAAATTTCAATAAAAAAATATGTTACAAAAGAAATAAACACGTAATTCAAAAAAACTTATAAACCGCAAAAAAAAGAGACAATAAAAATAGCGAATATAAGAGTGGTGAAAACAAAAAAATATAAAAAATAAAAAAGCAACTAACTGTTAAATAAATTGAAATGTTAAGATAACGATATAGTCAAAATAGAAAAACATTGAAAGTATACCAAGAAAATACACAAAATAAAAGAATATGAAACAATACAAAATTACAGTACAAAAAATAAAAACAGAATATCGGCAATGACTGCAATAAGCAAACAAAATTTTTGAAAATCATAAAAAACTTAAACCGTAGCGATTAAAACAATTTGAACCAGTTTTAATTGTCACAAATATGTCAAAAATACTACTTTCATGCTCTCCTCCTATAGAGAATTTATCGGTCATTTCTACTTCCTAATTATATTCTGTAATATTTAATAAATTTGTTTATTACAGTAGTTTTCAGTAGTATATAGTTGGATTTTTTATTATTGTTACATAAAAAAATACTAGTTCTTATAAAAGATCAAATTACAAAACGTTATTCACTGTCAACCAAATCTGACGTTCATGCACTGATTGACTTCGAAGCCTTCCATATATTTTAAAAGTTTTTCTCTTTCTTTACCTTTTGAATCTACGACCTAGCTCTCCATTGTTCGCACAGCTCTACAAAAAAACAAATTATGTAATAACAATTGTAATAATTTTGCTAAAAAATTTTTGTTTTTTATAAAAAAACAAAAATGGATTTATTCAAAATTGTTACTTTCAGTATAAAGATAAAATTGAAGAAGGTTAACTAAGTTACAATGTTCATGCGGAAAAAATGCTAAAATAATAAAATAATAAAAAATTAAAATGAGTAATTAAAATAGCTTTTAAAAAAATAAAAAAGGCATGTTTGGAGAAAATGAAAAAGCGGTAAGAAAAAAAATTTCTAAAAGTCTAATGTAAGTTCGACCATATTAAAAAACGTAGAAACACTTATTAGACATTCTCTCAACACGGTCGTTTTAATTTTAATTAAATTGTTTTACCAAAAATAGTAAGTAGGAAGTAATTGAGCAACTACTAGCCAATTACAGATTTGTTTTACCTTATTTGCGGTGCAAACTATAGGTCTTTTCAATGACTCTGAAGTGCCAAGCAACAACCGAAGACATCGCAAATGCAGGTGAAGATGCCGACCGTTTAATTCTAAATGGACCTTAAAAAACGTTCTAATATAGAGATTATTTTTGTCTGATTTTTCATTCTTGTCACATCTGCCGTAGAAACCCTAAACTTAGTTCTTCATAAATTCAGTTCTTCCTTCTGCATAAATTGAAATTTAAGCCAAACATTTAGAGAAATGCAACTACAGAATGCCGCTGTCTGCATTTGGTAAATATTATAATTTTATTGGTTGGGACCTCAGAGTCATTGAAATTCACAGTACTGTTGGTACTGTAGGTGCAGTAAGTACTAAATTTACTTCAAAATTATTTTTGTTAACGTAAAGAAAGTACAGAAGTACACTCGCTGTTATAAAAGATATTGACGTATTTGTTTATTACGTTAACTGAATTTTCGTGAATAATGTTTTTATAAGCAATTATACAAAGATCCACCATTGACTGAATTTACGTCATCAAAAAATTACAATAAAAACGCAGTCTTACAACTAATCAAGATAATTAAAAATATCTTTAAGTATTACATTAATTTTTTATGTACCTAGTTTTATTTAAATATTAGTGATTAAGTGCTATAAATTTATATCACAATCATTTTGAGTATGATATATATTCATTAGTATATAGCGACTAGTTATAATAATAAAAATTTTACGATAAAAACAAGGTTCTAATATTAAAAAAATGTTAAAACCTAATAAAAATTACTCGTGTTCATTTTATACCATTTGCAAATTCTACTTCTATTCTTCGTTAATATAACCGTTTTCAATTGTAAGTAAAACGTGAAACAGTTTTATTTTTTTAAATTTAAATAAGTATAGTAGCATCTGGCTTTAAACTTTGAATCATTAGTTGTTAAAATGAGATCGTAAAACAAATTTATAACTTTTAAAAGTATTTTTGTAAATCATTGAAAGACGTCTATGAATAATTAAAATGTCTTAACATTATTCCGATTCTAGTCATATGTAAATGCAAGGCATGTGTTGGTGCAATAGAGATGAGCAACAATAAAAGAAAATAATTTATTTGTTTAATAAATCTTGATATATTCCTATTAACAAATTTTATTAAAGCTTTCCTTTAGTATTTTATTGCATTGGCCACAATAGAACAGGTGCACATTTATAGAAACCAACCCACACCTTTATCCTTTATATAAGAAAAAAATAAACACATGTAACATAATTTTTTATCTCGACAGAACAAGTTTTATTTGTAAAATAAACAAAATTCAAACTGAATAGAAACACCATTGGTTATTTAATGACACCGTCTTTGTTATTTAGATATCAAAAACTTTTAAATAAAGACATGGTCTTCATTTATTATTCCTGGGTTGCAGATGACAATCGCCCTCTAGTGCGACGACTGACCACCCAGTTGACTTGATTAATGTTTCAATAAACCCTCACATTTAAATTTTTATTATTATGTATATTTTCCGACGGTCGCATTAATGCTCATTTTTATATCGTCAGAGGGAGAACAGGATTGTTATTATTGTTTATTTCTACAAGCGACGCTATCAGACATTTTTTTATGTCGCTATCAAACTGAAATTACATGTTTATGGAACTAATCAAACGTTTTGTATTGTATTCTCTATCTGCGTATCGACGTTTTATTATTTTATATTTCGTTCCTGCAGCACTATTCAGAATTAAGTTGAATGCGAGTCAATAAAATACGACTGATGGTATAACAAAAACTGATTTTATTCAGGTACCTATTTCAAAATGTGCCTCAATTTCTATTTCGCTAAAAACGCAATAAATTTTATTTGATTGTATTGCTGAAATTTTACCAGAATAAATGATTTTAATTTGTTCCAAATAAGTTAAAAAATATAAAGCGCACTTAAATTGATTGCAATGCATTTTGTTACAATCAGATCCGCTTTTAAAACAATTTCAACCAACAAATATTCGTTTAACAATTTTTGTTTAATATACGTCTATATTTAACATACGATATAACTATCTTTATCTATAACTGCTTTGGCATCTTTGATATCTTTATCTATGACTGCATACTAAGTATATTGAATATTTGAGTGAAGTAAAGTGACTAGTAAAGTAATAAAATAAAAATCCACTTTTTAAAATAATTCAATTTAATTTCAAACTCAATCTTAATTCCATGCTGTTATTGTTATAAAGATTAATAACACAATTTTCACACCTACTTATAGTAGGACAAGCCATTTCTGATACATTTTTTTTTTTTATAACAGCTGTCATGCAGTAGTTCTAACTGTTATTATAGTATTTTTGTCGCCCATAATTATTGAAGCAATTTGTTTTTTATTTTCTTCTGTTTTGTCTATATACCCCTCCGCCACTGTATTCGAGCGCCAGCCCCCATGACGGTTTACTGATAAAAGATCAGCTTTTGAATTAGCAAGCAACGAAGTAGATGAGTGCCTGTAACAATGTTCCGTAAATTCTGCTGGATTAGGTAACTGAAAAAAAGTAGCAATATTCTTGAGGAAAACAGCTAATGTGTTTATACCAACAGGTAACTTTATACACCTCTGGTTTCTATATCCTGAAAAAACCATCTACTACTGGAGTTATTAGAATAAAGTGTCGCATATTTTCGAAATAATTTTAACATGTTGACTCCAACAATTCCACCTGACGTAATAAAAAAAATTCTAAATATTTTTGTTTTAGTGTTTGGTATTAAAACATGGAAGCAGTGTCTCTGATCTTTGACATCTTCCAAAAGCATATTAGTAAGTTCTTGGATCCTATAAGCTCCACCAACTCCAACAATTAAAGCAACCTTGAAATTAACATTACTTAGTAAGAATAATTTATGCATAAAAAGGGTACAGAACCTTCATTAACAAAAATTTATCATCATTTACTTTTTGTAAAAATTTGCTAATATCTTGTTTAGTAAAAATTTGCAATTTTTAGCACGATATCCTTCAGATTTTTTTTAGAAAAGTGATTAAATGCACGTATTTACTGATGTCAACATTCTTCTTTATTTTTATTATTGTTCTAATTATAGATTAAAAAGTCCAGAGACTCGATGATTTATACTGTTTTGATAATTGATCAAAATATGCAAGTAAAACTTTCTCATGCGTAATATTTTTAACATTTTTTTGTCGCACTATTTTAAATTGTTTTTAAATAACATTGTCTAAAAATTTTTATGTTTTTGATATTTAAAATTGTTATTTTAAATTATTTATATGTAAGGGCATTAGAGTTTGATGATAAAGCATTACTAATGCTATGTTAAGGCTTGTTCAGTGGAAAAACTAGGAACTACGTAATAGCAGATGCTTATTACTTTTATCATTCAGAAATTGCAACTACTATATTTATTAGTAAATAATAAGAAGAGTGAAACAATTTTTTAGATTTGGGTCTCATCTACCAAATATTTTAGTTACTTCATTTTCCTAGAAGTTTTGTTTTATCTACTAAGTGTAAGTATTCGTAGCGGAGAAAAACCAGGATGTTAGAGAAACCGTAGATATTATTAAATTCGGCTTCTTTGTGTTACTTTGTTTATTAATAACTGTTTGAGACAAAAAAAAGTTGAAATAAAAGGGCAATGGTTATTATAAACTACAATACAAATTTTGTAAAAATCTCTTAGAGATAGATTTTAGACCAAGACTGTCATCAATCGTCATCAGCAAGGAATAAATAGCAACCATTGGTGCTATCTAAAAAACTCTCCTATCAAGGCTTTTTTTAACAAACATTTATTTTACTACAGTTCTTAAAAATTTTGATTAATTTTTAAATTGTAGTTGATTTTATTGTAGGTAGTAAAAAAAAACAGTGGTGCTGGTAAAGTAAAGTAAGATAAGAGTTGCTGCTAATAAACGATCCAAAGTTCTGAAATCTTTGTTAGCCATAGAAGAAAAAGCTAGATATAGTGGTCATGTTTGCGACTGTGTATCTTTTAAAATGTCAGAAGTGTCAAAACCAAATTTTAATTTTTTTGCTTTTGCATTATTCCTGAAAAACTACTATTAGATCGTTGTTATTGTTACTGCTGCTGACTACATTTGTAGCATAAAACACAGACGAGTAAAATTATTTTCTAACTAAATTTCTTACAATAATATCTAACATTTAAGATGATAGTAAAATTAAATTTAGATAAACAAACTTTAGTTTTGTCTAAGCCTGCTTTAATTACACGACTTTTGAATCGCTCCTTACATTGCTTACATTATGTAGAGCTTTTTGATACACCGTTTCCGGTTATTAATAAACAAAAAGTGGACACATAGAGGTGTACAAGAAGCAGGGTATTCTATAAATTCTGATGTTCTTAAGTAAATTTTTTAGAATGTCTTATTAAATAACAGTACAGCTTTTTATAAAGAGCAGTTTGAATTTATCGCAGAATGCGTAACTGTTATAATTATTTTTCGCCTACTTAAAAAGGTTTTTGTACTTTCGCTAAGCACATGTTAAAAATCTCTACCTCCTTTGTTGTTAACCTAGTCAGAATTTTTAAACAACCTTATATATACACATAGATTCAAAAATCTTGCATCATCCAATTTTGGTATGTTACAAAAGTTGCAGGAGAGTATGTTTTGGCCAGGGTTTTTACTGGACTTATCTCTTAGAATGATATTGTTTTTGTAGGGTTAGAAATGATTTTTTGCAATTTAAAAAAAATAATTTTAGTGTCGTATTTTGCTGATGCCTGTTTGTAGTAATTTTCAGTTTTAAAGTGCCATCATGCTCCAAAATGTTATTTCTGAATTGGATCGGATAAGAATAGCGGACTTAGTAGAAGAAGGGTACTCACAATGCTGGGTAGCTCAAAATATTGGCGTTTTACGAAGTGATGTCTCTCGCATTTAGAATCGCTATTTGACGAACAATTATGTATAAAATCGTCTACAAAATAGAAGAAGGAGGGTTTTGTAACGTTGACCATGCAAAGAAATCCTACCAGGTCATTGCTACAAATGCGAAGAGAGATGCGACATGCACTTGGAGATAACATTTCTGCCTCCACACTTTCAAGACAAATTATTTGATTAGAGTTGAAATGTCGACGACCAATAATAAGAGTCCTTAGGCTACAACTTGAACAATGCGTTCGCTGACTACACTAGGCTGAAGAACACATTCGCTTACCTGATACATTTTGGCATTTTGTCTTATTTTCAGATAGAACCAGAATTTGCCTAATAAGTGATAGTCGCCGAATTCGTGTAATGAGAAAGACAACAAAAGCTACCCAACTTGCTCATGCTCACCCCATGCCTGCTTTCAAAGAAGGAAGGGCTACATTTTAAGCAGCAATATATAACAGAAAAGATAGAAAACAAAAAAAAGAAGAAACTATAAATAAATAGCAAACAGAATGAGAAAATAATCTAAATACTGGCCAATGAACGAAAACTTTAATTCCTCACATAAAAGACTGAATCAATCGAACACACGGTGAATTAGATTTTCATTTGACTCATGCACTCTCTGGTCAGCAATTATTTATATAAAATAAAAAAAGAGTAATCCAAGCATGTTGGTATTGCCAAGAAATTGACAGCCCTAAACACACAATCTTTCGATGGAATCAATTTCATGAATGAATAATGCTAGATTCAGAAAAATTTTGGAAAGCCAAAGTGGAATTAACTAGAAATATTTTAATTATAAAAGAAGACACAGAAAGACAAAAACAAAAACATAGAAAACAATCACATTAAATAAAGATAACAAATTAAGAAAAACATTTTCCTCCCACTTTGAAGTAATGCTTCACAGCCGTTCCAAAGTGGTCTGTGGAAGAGCGATGGGTGGTTTTTTAGTTGGCCGGGGGGTGCATAGCGCAATTCAATCCCACACTCCTCGGCTTATAATACCCAAGCTGGGAGCTCCCTCAGGAGTTTTTTTCCTCATCGCTATAAAAAAGATACATTACAACTGTTTTTGACCTCCATATAAAACTTTGGAGAGTAGCTGTTGGTAAAAATTTTGTCTTCATGGATGACAATGCCCTACCTCACTGAACTACTGCAGTGAATGAGTATCTTGAGAGTGAGGGAATCATCTGTTTGCTCTAGTCTGTAATGTCACTTGACATAGATCCGATAGAACAGGCTTGGAATATGCAGTTTGCTCTAGAAAAAATTCTCTTCGAACGATCCTGGTGCTCGTCATAGTGGCAAAGGAGGAATGGCAAAATCTTTCTGAGGAACACTTATCTGCTCTAGTTAACAGGATGCGGAGTAGTGATGAGCGATATTTCACTAACGGTGATTTAATCACTGATACCAGCCAATCACTGTTAGTCACTGTTACTCACAATTGATATTCACGGTAATTGAATCACTAGAACAGAATACAACTGTGAAATGTCACACCGGGATTTTGACCATGATTCTCAACCGTGATCACAGATCACAGTAACATGGTTTGGTCACCGTTTTGGGTGATTACGACTGTTGTTGTTGTTGCAAATCACGAGCAGAAATCACACACCTAGATGTGTGATTTGTGATCACGAGCTACGATTAGATATAATGTTACTCTGTCGTTAACGGTGATCACAATCACTGTTAAAAATTACTGATATTAAAATATCACAATCACGAATCACCATGATATCGGAAAATCACAGTATTGCTCATCACTAATGCGGAGGCGTCTATAAGCGTGTATTTATACACGAAAAGGAAATACTTTCTGTTAGTAATTACTTTTTAATTTTATTTTATAAATTTCAAATGTCGGTTTTGTTTCAGAATATTTTCTATGGCTAAAATAACTTCAGAAGAAAAAAATCATGTTCAAAATTCTTCTTATAATTAAAAAAGATTGAAATGCAAAACTTTTGAATTTATGTGTACTAATAAATAAACCTAGAAGTATTTTGTAAGTAAACAACAATGCAAACTGGTAGAAATAAGTTTAAAATAATATTTATCACAATTTTAAATAATAGTTGTATAATGTACAATGTATATGTTGTTTACGAACAGACTATAACTAATAGGATGATGTTCGGCCTTCGATAGTAGAACATGAACACAGTATAGAATTTATGAGCTTCATTTTCTCAATTCTCTTAAAGCTGAAAGCACAGTCGTTAACTAACTATGTTATACAAGTAAATACCGAGTAAACACAATTTATCTATTAAAGATAACAACTGACTAACAACATAACAAGATTTGTGTTTATTTATGTCTTTAAAAGCAACTTTTGCTTTAATTTGATATGCGATCTGGAACATAAAATGCATAATTTGGTTTAGGCATCTATATTCAGAAATATTTAGAATATTAAAATTAGGTAGTGCGTGCAAGCTTTGACAGGGCATCTAGACCGCCTATTATAGTCAATCGTCTAATGCAAAAACCTAGGCATAGTTAAGCTTCGAGAGTCAAACAATTTCTCACGCAGTAGTTATTGAATTAGCAAGTTTCCTGACAAACGCACGCGAGTTCTTAACCCGAGCACATCGTTCCCCACATTCACTTAGGTTTTAGATTAATCCTTCAAGAACGCAACCACGTGCGAACGAAACAACCTTGGGAAATGATACAGTTGGGGGATCAACCGATCGAACCAAGGATATGGAGAAAATACATTAGGAAAATTAGGTGACAGGGCTTAACGTAAGTGATACACTAAACTTGATAAGGAAGACGTGTTTCAAGGATTTATCGTGCCTAGGTACCACAATATAACTATCAACGAGCTCGATAAATTAACCTAAATAAATTTCAAAGTTTCGGTAGTCGATCAAGAGTAAAACAAATTTGATGCGTTACAAGTTTGATTGCCAGAAGAGTCTTGAATTTATCTCTAAAGATTAAGAAGTTTGTTTCGAAATGAAAAACCAAGTAAGCGTTTAGATAAAAAAATTAATAAGACTTCTTCAACAACATCACGCAATTTTTCTTTAACATTCTTATCATTCTGTGAAATTTGCAAAGTGTCCGTTCCTCTGCGCCTACGAGATAAAGACATTATTAAGCGATTAGAGGTCTAATTTTAAAACGAAATTAGCTCCTATCTCTTAATGACCCTTCTAAAAACGATGAATTATGGAAGAACACGTTTAATTTAAGGGACGCTTCCTCTAAGTTGTTAATTTCACACTTTCTCGCTTATTTGGTTACCATCAATGCAAACCAGGCCCAAGTTCATTATCACGGATTAAAATAGTTAGACTAACGTTTTACTCCAACATTCATAATAATTAACAACAATTATTGTTAATATTAACGTCTCATACAACCGTATTATTACGGTACACTTTGCGGTTTACTGCAATCTGAATACTGAATTACACAAAACCTTTATTATTGGTTCGACAATAATAGTGCTATAACAATTACATGTTACATCTAAATGAAAATAGAATGCTTCTGAATAATAAGATACTGGCTCTAGTTATCACAGTAAAATAGTAGATAGACAGCTGTCACATATAATTTACAAAATTACAATCATTAAAACGTTTTCAAAAATTAGTTGTGTTTCTCACATAATGACGTCACAATGTTTAGATGTGTAGTAGCCCACCGGTCATCTGAAAACAAATTGTCAGTCTTCTGTCACATTTAGAATTTATTAATGCAGTAGATTAAGCAGTAAATTAGCCTCTAAAGATAATAAAAAAAAGACAATAAAGTTTATCGAAACTAGTCAGGCTTGAAGCTCAAAACAAGGATTTTTTATTTCATCTTGAATCCCGACAAAAACATCAGCAATAATTCAACAAAAAAGACTACAAATTATAACAAACTGTTCAGAAATGAAGTTTTTCCTAGAATTATTTTTTGTAACTATCATATATACAGGATGTTTTACGAGTGATAATAAGCCTGCGAAACTGAAAATGCAACCAGGAATACAATTCCAAAGGTAATGTAGGTATTTTTTTTTTGTTTACAAATACATTAAATAAAAAATCATTTAATCTTTCGGTTAACTGAAGACAAACTAATGCCACTTGCTTGTGAAATCATTCTTTAACTTACATGTAAACAGGACCAGTCTCTGTTGTTGCTTTTGGCTTTTTCAAAGGTGGTTAATTTTTCTTTAAGGTAGTTTTAATTCTCTACCCGGAAAACGTTGTCTGTACAAACTCATCGCGGCAGAGACATTTTTTCCCATATATCATCATCATGTCGGTTTTTTCATCGTTTGAATACATTTTTTTATCGGTGACAGATTTGACAAATAAAATTTGAAATCAATAACATCTACGTTAACTCTGGAATTGTATTGCTGGTTGTATTTTCAGCTTAGCAGGCTCATTACTACTTGTGAAACAGTCTGTATAATTTGGTAACGTTTGAATTTATGATTATATTGTTACTTATTTTATTTGCTTATGTTACTTATTTCTTCAATAAGTAACATTATAACAGGAATTGTCTTAAATAGGGATTTTAGGATTGACATTTTCACCTATAGATTGCATTTTGATAAATAATTTTAAAATATTTATTAAATAATTATAATCAAGCAATAAGTATTAGCTATGATCTATATTAAAATATGTCATACCATAGTGCTCTAATTTTAATTTATGAACTTAATTATAAACTTTGAGTAAGCCTTGGTGGAGTATTGCCAGTATTTCATATTTTAGTTTAAAGAGGTCGTCAATAGCAAAGCGAATGTTATGAATAGGTATTATTAAACAAAAAATGTTTTTATTTTCAACAACAAGCACTGATTTGTCATCTGCAACCTGCAGTTTACAATCTAATTATTCTGTTTTCACTAATGAATATAGCTTCTTTTAGGGAATTTTAGTTTAAGCAAGTCACACTAAAAGCGAACATTTCCGAGCGACTTACGTGTGATTGAGTTTGGAAAAAATAAGGAACTGGAATTATATAACTTATAGTGTCACACAAAATTTTTACTGCTTTAAGTATCAAGTTGCTAACTTTCAACAATACATGTGCTACGGGCTTGAAGAGGATTATTCCAACAAGACAGGTTGTTCGTAATAAGAAAGAAGATAACGAGCAAATATAATAAAGTGCACTTCTTTCATTCTATACATTCTGACAACGATTTATAAGCATAATAAATAAAAAATGTTTCACCTCGCACAGAATTTGAATTTTCACTTAAAAGTGTGGAAAAAATTGACGCTTTTAAATTTTTATTAGATAAATCAATAAAATATAATCTTTGGCGTATTTGAAGAAATATTGTCTTTAATTGTAAATAATTTTAATTAAAAAAACTTATTTGCAATAATTTGGAGTAACAATAATTATTGCAAGTCTGCATCAACAATTTGAGTTTAATTTTTCACCTGAGAATGACAACGTTGTTGTCGAAACGTGCAAAGTAAAATTGTTTGGTGCTATTGGGTGTTTTTTACGTTATATTGCATTAACGATCACAAATCAACAAATTAAAAATAAAAATTAAATGGTTATTATTTCTCCATTATTAAACTAATTATATGACAAAACTAAAAGTTAATTAAATATTACAAAAACAATTCTATGTATCGGTTTTGAATAAAAAACTCAAATATTAATATTCTTACATTTATGAAAAGTTTATGAGTTGTTGAACACAAGTTATATGAAAAATTGGGATTTGTACTGACATAACCAACTGATATCCAGAAACACATCAATAAGTAGTGTAAAATATTAAGATAATATTTTATTTATAAATTCAGTTTTTATTTTAATACCAAAGTGGTCATAAAACATTTAAAGTGTACTTCCAATAAAAATAAATGACACTTTACACTCAGAGTTACTTTTTTATTAATGACTCTAAACTTTTCAATGTCAATTTGTTCATTCGAATGTCTCTAATAAAATCAATAGTTACGTCTATGGAATTCTCATGATTATAAAAAGAATTAAAGTTCAAAAACAAACTATAGAAGAAAACTTGGAGAAATTCAATCTCTAGTCTGATTTTATTGCGATTGAGAAATAGTTTATCCATAAGAGATTGGAAATCAGCACGTTTGACAACAACCTTCCAAAAGAATATCTTTTTCTTTTTAAATAAAATCAACATTATTTCTGTTTTTGCGAAGTAAAACCAAAAAAGGGGGATAGCTTAACAGGAGAATAAAGTTTGATTTTTTGTTATATCTCCATGACTTCATTAAATTTATTCTTAGAACTGCGATACCTAATATAACCGTCTGGAAAAAGCTAATAAAAATAATAAGGGAATCAATGTATGAAAGTCAAAAAAAAACTATGTATAGGTAAGGGACTCAATAAGAAATCAATAAGAATCATTAAGAAATATTATTTTTACTTTTTTTTTAAATAATAGGTACCTATTTATGTAATCAAATAAAATTAAAAAAAATATATTGTTTAAAAAAGGAACTTTTGCCAAATGAAATGAGCAATATGAAGTCATTTTCAATGAGCAATATGAAGTCGTTTTCAAAATGTATTATGTACACAAATTTTTAAATTACGTTATAAAATAGCGAAATTTAGTACATTATTATACGCGTTTCATAAGACGATTATTGTGACCCGAATGAGTTTTGAGCACGACGAGCGAAGCGAAGAGTGCTCAAATAGAATGAGTGTCACAAGTCGTCTTAAAAACGAGTGTAATTTACCATTTTTTCTACTTTGCGTTGCAAAAAAAGCATTCAAAAAATCTTTTTTGAAAAATTATCACAACTTGGCATTTTTGACAAATTTGGTTGGCACTAATGAAGTAATGACATCTGTCAAGTTTATTAAAGTTCAACTGATTTACTAATTAACTGATATTTTGCTTCCATATTTTCGGCAGCTCGCTTATGATTTTATCAACTATTCCATATCATCTTCATTGCGTAGGCGGTATACGTAATTTTTGCGCTTACGGTGCCAACATAACCAATGAAAAAGTTACTGTTTTGCGTGCTATAATAAAAATTAATTAGTGTCATTATTGTCAAAATTACGTAGTATAATTTACTATTAGAGGTTGGGTGCTAAGTGGAAAGACTTATCTTACCTGTAGACAATTTTAAATTTTCTACTTTTGGATTAACCAGGTTTTCAGAAAATTGCGAGTCAGAACAATTGGTGAATTCCTAAGAACTCCTAAATGGTTAAAAAGCTCTACCTCTTTTATTGCTAAACCGGTCAAATTCATTTAAATAAAGTATAGATACCAATCTAGGATACTGTTCTAGATGTTCATGTTTATGCGTAATTTAAACGTGAGTAAATTTCCTGCGACTTACAAGAGATTTAGTGAATCTGGATAAAGAGATAAAATTGAAACATATGAATAAGCGAATGAATAAAAATCCCGTACCCACCCTTAAAATTATATCTATTCAAAGCCATCTTTTGTGAGGCTTCCCCTTAGTTTCTCCGAAGCGTGCCGAACCATCATGATAATATTTGCAAGCACACGTGCGTACACATTATATATTCATACCTAATCAAAAATATTGTGGTATCGGAAATTTCAATTCATTAAAGTTTTTTTCGAAAACTCAGTTGGAAACTGATCGAAATTTGGAAGAATTCGTTGATGTTTTGATACAATGGTTCTTGACATCTGCGTTGGGTTTGGAGTAGGAATACAAAAGACCCCATGAGAATTGCACTGTTGCGATTAAAGGTGAAGAACAGCTGCGTTTATCAATTCAAAATAGTTTGACATATAAAAGAGGCACTGTTTACCCACCCGATCAACTCTTGACGCTTTGTTCAAAATTTTCGGAACGGTTTGTAATTTTTTTAAGAAAAATGATAAATAAATCGCGAAGATTAATGTCGAGAACGAGTGTAGACGACATCCAGTTTTGTTTAGGGGAAGGTAGTTGTGAGGCACATGTCCCTGAGGATCTTAAGTGCCATGAAGTTGAGTTTTTCGTCCATAATGTAAGTTGCAGCCTTTTAACACGATAGCCACTGTGCGGTTTGTTCCTACAATAAAAAACTGTCTTGTGTTTTTTAAAAGGCGTAAATTTAAAATTTTCCAGCACAAACAACAACAAGCAAGTAATACTTAAAGCTAATGTTGGATGCAATTTATTCCAGTAGTGCACATCGTGGAGAAATTTTCATTTCAGAAGATTGCGTTCTTGGAGGATGGCACCTGCGGGAATCCGAACTGGAACGCGGCCATTATGACATTACACGTTTCCATTCTTTCTACTCTAAACTGATTCTTTAAAATTCCCTAAAATCCCTTTCGTGTTTTGAACAGATCACTGATAATTAAACTAGAGCAGGGTTTCTTTACTTCCACATTTTTAATTACTGATCAAATGAGGGCGGTATGTTTGTCGATTAACTAAAAATCTCTTGTCACGATAAATCTTATTATAACTTAATGGTTTATTAAACATAATTAGAAGCTGGCTCATAATTAGCGCATTCATTAATTAAAATATATACTACAGTTTTGTCAGTTCATGGTTCCAATCAAATCAAATCGTGCAAGTACGCCGGCTCAAAACCAATTTTAAACTACATAAAAAATGCAATATCCTTCTGAATCAACTTTTTTGCAAAATCATTATCAAAAAAATCGTTACAAAAATGCAACATGATTAAAAGATTACATACACAGTAAAAACGGTTTCGTTAATCTGAGTATACAAATTGGAGTCCTCACAAATGCACGCTTTACTAGTAAAATTCGAAAATATTTTTTTGTTAAGTATATATAATAGCCAATGTAATTTGTTAAATTAACGAATTGAAAATAATTATATAACTAATAAAAAATGTTTAACAACAAATACAAAATAATAACAAATTTAACAACTTTGTGTCAAAATTTAACTGCAAATAGTTATAAAATCTGCAACTAACTTATACAGTGTTAGCAAAATATTTTGCACACTTATGGGCTAATTTTAAATAGAGATAATACCAACAGTATCTTCGTTTCCATAAAAAAAATTAAAAAATCTGGGTTGTGATTAGTGTTGCCACGGACTTGCCATAACTTTCCGTATTGCAAATTAACCACAAAATGCATTTTAAAAAATAATTATTTACATTAAAACAATGAAAGAGTTCTCTTATATGAAGTGTACCTACTTTTTAAAGACTCCACGTCATGTGAAGACTCTTTTATGACGTATGATGTGTATTTTTTTTTCTAAAACAGCCAAAATACTGTTAACAAATCCAAATAAAGACAAAAGTTTAAAACGTCAACCTAACAAATAGAAATAAAAATTTGTCAGTCACTTTATTTTACAGATAACAGTATTAGTCATATCTCAATTTTTTTTTAACTTTAAATTTTTGTAGTTCTACTGAATAGTTTACTAAAAGTACTTTACACATTTTTGTAGAAAATTAAACCTCCTACTTAAAGGTTTTGTAACATTTTATAATAAATTAACCCATTCAAAAGTTATTTGAAATTAAATGCAAGATTTAAAAAATTTCAAGATTTTTTTTTTATTTTTTTGACGAATAAATAGAGCATTTTAAATACATTTGTTAATTTGTGATAAAATATTTTTTGTAATACCATATAGTTATTTTGGTTTAACAGTCGTGATATGACAAATGAAAAGCCGGTTTTAACGGACTCCGGCCGTTAAGTTGCTAAGACACAAACAATCAACAATCTAAAAACAATTAAAATAAAAAGGTAGGGTAGGTAGTTACTTAGGAGATTTATAAACAATCGTTTGAAAATATTCTATGTTTTGATATTTATTTTTATTAATTTGTCTTTAAATGACGCTTTGCTATCACGAAAAGTATTGAACGACACACGGCCGATACGCAAATAACGGACTTGGTTGATTATAAACCTCGGCTGGCGCCTCGGTTTACAACATTCAACGGCGTCCGTTACTTGCTTTATATCGGCCTAATGACGTTAATAACTATTGTAAGAAGTGACAGTTTTGATGAACTTGTATAATTTATAAAAAAAAACTCAATAAAAGTTTAAATAAATAAAAGTGTGTGTAAGCTAAAACTGTTTTCTAAGCGCTGGACCGCCAATTGATCACAAATGCAATAAAAAGTTTACGACATACTGGAAAATTTAGATGGAAGGAAGCCTATCAGACTTACTACATACTAGAAGAGGTTTTTGTAGAACATTTTATTTCCTTTAACATTATATCATCAAATTATTCAAAATTATGTTATTTTAATATTGTAATTTTTCAATAATGTTTCCAAATTTGTTGTTATATGTCTGGTAATTAACAAGTCTTCATTTAAAAAAGTTGGCAAAAGTGCTATACAATTTTGATAAGAGAAAATGTAACGAAACATGGATGTCGGAACTTGATACACTGGAACTATGGAAAATATAAATAAATAAATATGATTACTTTTGAGTGCGTGTTTACAAGATGCAGAGTCATTTTTATTGCAAATAGTTTTGTTGTTATAATTTACAGTTTTATTTTGTTCCTTCTTTTTTCGTTTTCAGTTTTTGTTTGTTTTTTACATAATGTGAAAATTCTGTCATTTCTGACAACTGTCACTGACAGTACGGCAGCTGAATTTACATAAAAAATACTTCAAAATGTTTTTGTTTTGTCATGATTTTGTAAGTTCTTATAAAAGTATATTTTAAAAAAAGTATTTATTTATTTAAAAATTAATTAATTAGTTAAAAAAAGTTGTTATTTATTTTACTACAACTATTGAACAGGGCGTTATGAAAAAAAAAACTTTTTTTTAATTATTAGATACATATAAGGTAGACTTTTATTGACGCATCTCATTTTGAAAATATAGTAATTTAAAAACTGTCCATACATACTTCTAGATATTTAATTTACTATGCTTAAATGTTTAATAAAGACTACAGTATACATACAGAGTGTCCCAATAATAACGAGCCTTCCCGAGTATCTGTTAATGTAAATAACGCCCTAAAGCTTTTCTGACGCAATTTTTAAAGCACCGCCGATAATGTCTTAACCCCCACACTCCCAACGCCAAAATGGCAAATATTGAATTAGATTAAATAAAAAAAATCGACAAATTAACAAAACCAGATACCAAATAAGCAATATATTTTGTGGAATTGGTAATGTAAACAGTTATTTTGTTATAACAATTAAGATAAGTTCAAATTAAAAACAAATTTATATGTTTATTTAGACAATAAAGCATATGTTAACTGGCAGTTTAAAGGCACTGTGCAGCCGAGTCTTTGAAGCCAGCCAAAACATTAAATCTGCTTTAATACCGTATAAACATACAATTCTTTCGTCAATCTTACTACGAGTTTATGGTTTGTTTTAGAAAATTTTACTGCTTAACATTTAATACTAAAATTTTGTGACAACTGAAAATTTCTGAATGACTTTAAAGTGTTTGTTTTACTGTTTAGTCTATAAAAATGCTGTCATATTGCCTAGTCAATAAATTTGATACTTTAGTGCGTTTAAATTGTTACTAAAATCTAGTGTTTACTGTCGATAGGCAAAAAAAAGATTTAACTTTTAGACTTTCTTATTTTAGATTGACGTTACAGAATGTTTTAATTGATCATTTTACAATTGCTTAACCACATTTAACTGTTTTATTTGGAAAACAAACAAGATGATATTGTTAACTGACAACGCGTTTGATGAATATAAAATTTTGTTAATTTTTTAACATTCTTGTGAATGTCATAATAAAATATTTTTAGAATTAACTTACAATCATTTAACTACAATATATTTGTTTAAAAGATGTGAAATCAAAAAACATTTTTAACTGTGTATGAAAGTGTTATCCTATTTATTCAAATATCTTTTGTGACCTAGTATTGGGTGACAATATTCTAAAGCTAAGCCGAGGTAATCTGGCTCAAAAAACTCAACAATGTTAACAAGTTGGCAGGGACTTTGTAGCATTGTTTAGCTCTGCGGGAGGCTGCTATACAGCTTAGTTGAACAGTTATTATAAACGCAGATTACTGTAAGATTAGTTTGACTGACTGCAACAAGATGAGCGTCCACTTAAAAAAAATCTATTTTAAAACACACACAATATCCGCTATAGAAAATGTGATATTTTTCTGTTGTTTATTTATTAACAACCTCCGGTTGCGAGCTTTTATTCTGGCTTTTGAACGTATAGAAAAGCGTCATTTTCAGACCTGACTTTTGTTTTGCAGTCTGATTGGTGAATGGAACATGCCGTAAATAATGTATTTTTTGCAGCGCAAACTTTGAATAAAAAAAGATGAGTTATTGCTTAAGTTTACACGAAACTATGCTTCATTAGCGCTTTATCAGATATTCATTAAAATGAACAGACATCATACAAGCTATGCAAAGCATTCGCTAAAATACAGGAAGCTTTTTCTCCCTGTCAGACAGGAAACTTCATCTCCAGGTATTTACAAGAAATACCAACTTAATATGCTTCCCTGCACTGCAACCCTCTTTTAGTAGGGAACCGGGAAAAACTAAATCGTAACGAAAAGATAAATAATGAAGCCGAGTGTAACTTTGTAATATATTAAATTAAGTTGTGTAACGCTCGATTTTATTCTACATCGCTTCACCTTCTTTCTCTTATTTCTTAATAGGCTTAACAAATATTTCCAAGATTGACAATATTTTAGCAGAGGGGTCACATTGTTTCGAATTGATGTAATTCCCCCCTAATTAAAAGGGGTGCACAAGGACGACGTTTATTTTGTTAAGGAGATGAACGGCTCCATGTAATGGACTAATTAAAGCAAACGTCAGCTTCGTTAACTCGGTCGCCGAAGGGTTAACATGTTGACCGGGACAACTTATAGATTTTACGATGTAAAGTACATAGACGCACGTACAAGTATGTGAAAAGGAAATTACATTTGGACGCCGCTAAAGTTGTTTCCTTTTGACTAACGCGATAACTTTAAAACTGTTTTTGAAATACAAACAAACTGATAACACAATACCATTTGATGCAACTGAATTTCATCAAAACAAAGTATATGAGCTGTTGTTGGAAGTATAAATATCGGGAAACATTGAACATCTTTAGTTAAGTACATATTAGTTTTGTTTTATAACAAAGTAAACTTTGTTATAAATTCTAGTATCTGTAAGAAGTTTCTTTGTATTCAACCTTGTTTGTCATCTTATCTTGTTTCAAATTTCTTAGATTTTTCATTGTTTGTTCTTACTATGTTCTATGTCTTTTATTACTTACATTATTCGTGCTTTTTGTTTACTTTTCTTTTCTCTAGAACGTTTATAATTAATATTATGTTTTTGCCTCATACTTACATTCTGCATATGTGCATTTATTTATTCTTTTTAATAGAACTAATTTAGGATTCTATGTGCTTCTATTCTAATAACTGAAACCGTATTGCATATCTTTCAACAGTTGGCAGTAGCTTATTAGTGGTAGCGGTGTATGTTCGAATCCTAACAAACCCTGGATGTAAGTGAATGTTTGAGATGTATTGCACATTGCATAAAGTTTTAGTGCATGACCGGTTGAAAAAAAAAACGGACTGGGCAAAATAATTGATTAATCGATTAAAAAATCAATTAATCGATTAATCAATTAAGCAATAATTAATTATTCAATGCTTCTAAGATAGTAGGATTTAAATTTTATAATTCTAAATTTTTATTCTAAATACTTAAATTAATTAATAAAGATTAATTAATTAATGTAATAAATAATCGCTTATTTTGAATAATCGATTAATCAATAATCGGAATAATCGATCGTTACAAAATCGAAAAAATCGATTAATCGAAATATTCGATTAAATTATAAAATTAAATCGATTATCGATTATTTAAAATGAAAATCTCCCACCCCTACTCTCACGTGATAGTTGGGACCGGTATTATACTTTTAGTTTACATATTCAGAATTTTGATAAGCAAAATTGTTCAAATTTTAAAAAAAAATTCTGACTGACATTAACTACTCGTATCTATAATAAAAGAAATAGCACAAGTTTTTTAACCCCCTATTAGGTACAGAATTTTATAATATATAATAAGACTTTCTAAGCACATTATATTTTATTATTTTATTTTTTATTAAAAACATTTAATAGAGAGATTAAAAAGAACTGTAAAAGAAATTTGTAAAACTTTTGTAATTGTATGCATTGTATTTCTTATTACTGTGTATTTTTTATCTATGTTATATGTGTAGTTCTAAAAAATATTAGAAAGGCCTAAAATTCCCCAAAATCATTAATAGACCGATCCATAACGGTCGAGAAGTCATTGCTTTCAATTGAATCAAGAAACGTGCAGAAACATGCAGCATATTCTAGAAAGACGTTTAAATATATAAGGCAGAAGAGATTGGCTGAGAGTCAATCAGTCAGTTAGCGACAGCCAGACAAGCGAGTAAAGTGAGCGATATTCTGGAAAGAACAGACGACATTAGTAAAGCGACTACGATTGTAGTGTAAATATCAAGTTGTTTATTTATTGTTGTTGTATTAGTGTACGTAGTAGAAATAAATTATCTGTTATTAATCTCTTTGAATCTAAAGATGCCGAATATGCACAAACGTTGCAGTATTATAAAACATAACATATGGTTATCTACTACATCTTTTACACTAACTATTGACAAGCTAGTACTGTAAAAAAACGTTTAAGATTTTTATTAATTATTTAAAAGTTTTCTTTTTTATTATTTTTTGGCCTTTGAACTAATAAGCATTAATGAGCATAATTTTTTAGTAAACAAATTATTGTTATTATTATTTATTATTTTTACGGCTAATACCTCAGCGACACCACTTGATAATATTATAATTTGTTTAAAAATGATTAAATTTTATGGTTTTGTCTTACAATATAAGTTATGAAAAATTTAATAAGAGTTGTTGCAATGAAAAGTGTGCATTGAGCTATTAACACCAAAGCACTATCTGAACTGTTGAAGCAACTTTGAAAAGGCTGCGTTTTTTATCTCTAAAGATCCAAAAAGATAAGTGCTTTAATTTCACCATAAAATTTAAGCATTTATAGTTAAACTATGTATAATTCTCTGTAACTATAGTTACAGAGTAAGTATACTGAATTTTATTGTGTTACTTTTTTTTTATTATATTTAAGCATTCTACGCCAAATTGGTCTACTAAGTACCTTAACATCTGCAGGTTTTTTTTAAAAAGTTTCTTTTTTAAAAACCATTCATAATATACAGAATATATTAGAAATGAACTTCTCCATATACCATTTTTGCGACACATGCTTAAAATTTTGAATTTTGTTTTCCCCATAAAATCACGATAGGCTTATGATTACTTAGTTACCAAGTTACCATTATAATGTAGCCTAGTTACCACTATGAACTACATAAATCAGTAGCGGTTATAACGAGTGGACCAAAAGTTTCGGAGTCAAGTTACCTTTGATGTCATAAACGTAGGGCTTGAATTAATTAATTAATTGTATTAAACCGTCTTTAACGTCATACTAAACTTTGGTGTTCTAGATGGTTTTCTATTACAATTTGCGATTAATTTCTCTTTTAATCTGGTTCTACATTTTATTTAATTTTACTTTCGTTTGATTTTGTTTTGTTCATTCATTAAAATGTTTAATTTTGTTCAAAAAGCGTTTTTGATAGAAAGTTATTTTCGTAATGGTGTACAAGCTGTATGTACAAGCTGATGGTATGTGGCAGTACTCTGCAGCTGCTTGTATGGAGAAATTTAGAGCACGATTCCCTAACATAATTTTTAGTGACGATCAATTTAGACAACAGCTTAATCAAGGGTTTTTTGGCTCTCCTGAAAAGTTTAAGAAAGTAGAGTTTGCAGGTTTTTTGGTGGAAGCTTGAAAAGTGGTTGTATCAGGTCAGCATGATCTCTGAATTCGGTTTACTTATTTAAAAAATCACTCTTAAGTAATAAAGTTTTATCTGACATTTATGACGTTTTTATAAAATTAATTTGAAAAATTAATCTATTATTTTAATCCAAGCCCTACGTTTATGACACCAAAGGTAACTTGACTCCGAAAATTTGGACCCTCTCGTTAGTATTTTGTACTAGATTTTTTAAATAATTTTATCTTAATAACAGTTGAGATTCGGAAAAAATGGAATCTAAAAAATATTTTTAATTCAGACCTATCACTGGCTAAATTTATGACCATCATTTCTATTACACCCTGTATAATATAATGTAATGGGAAAAAATATTTTAATTTTTCTTTTAAAACCTTTGATTTAAAATATGTATATTTTGCAAAAAAAATAGTAGAAAAAGATTAAAACTGTTAAAATCTTATTTTTAAAACTTAGTGTTCTGATAAAAAAAATATATATTTTTGACAAAAACTGCTACGATTATTGTACAAGTATTAATTACTCTGCATTCTAGAAGTAAATATTTTAAGACTAAATAATTCTTGTTAATAATTTATTTGTTCTATCTTATTTGAATTTTAGAAGCAAAAAAAAATGAAATTAACAATTGTAATTAAAATGTGACAACCACCTAGACACAACAAATATGGGAAATACATCTAAATGCCAAATGGCGTAAAACTTTCTGATTGTTTTAATTATATTGTTCTTTTCTTGAGTACCATTTACTAATCTGGTCATTACGGGTTTTCGTTTTATGTCTAGGACGTGAGTTCTAGGGCGGCCTGTGTAACAAAATTTTCAAGTTATTCTTGTCACTTATCGAACCACGAGGTCGTCCAAAGCTACGTGGTACTATTAGCGTCTTTTTTTCTAATGAATAGAAACTTAAACACAACTTATTTGCCGGAATTAAAATTCAGATTTTAATTTCTGTTTTGGTCTTACGTTCCGGCGAGCTTTAGAGAGCTTTTGACTCCTGTCGCCTATAAAATCCTTCCTCCTTGTCGCCTATAAAGTCTGCCTTCCGAAAAAATCTCTATAGCCAACTATTTTTTTATTTATTTTATTTTACAATCGTCATACGAAGTTTGTCTAAAAAATACGAGTGATATTTGAAAAAAAAAGTTATTTGAAAAGTAGATAGGTTTTCTGACATTTGAATTTACAACTTTCTAAAATTTGACGTTTAACGCAAATAACTATTTTATAACGGTTTTATAACTAAAATAGATATCATGCCGATTCTTGATAAATAAAATCAACACCTGCTGCAGATAAAAGTAATAATGCCCGTAATAACAATAATATTAACTAAACCCATTTTTACAGTGTATCTAATTTCAAACAATTAGTTATAAACTTAGCTTAAATTTAGTTAATTTAGTTTTTTTGTGGTTTGACGTTGACCGTCTACTGCAATTTTTCACATGTGTTGCTTCCTCGAAGTAAAGTTGTCATCAGTGACATTCCATTTTATTTGTTAAGTCTAAATAGAGATGTGTGCATTCTAAAGACCGACATAAATAGTCTAGAACGGGTGTACAATGATTCGTCATAAATGGTAAGAATTCGTATTCTAAATGTGTGTGGCCGTAAGAGGTGGTCTATACCTGTATACCCATTCAAGTTTGCAGGTGTTTGCTTCTAGCTCATTTAGAATATATTATCCATTCATGTAAGCAAAGAAATGTTTACAAACACTGAAAAATACTTTTAAAATGAGGCATTTTATATGTGTAGCATCTCTTGGGTTTTAAAAGAAACAACTTGTATTTAACCGACAATGAAACAAAATGACACAACCTTAATAATTATTAATATGCAGGCAAGTTAATAGCCCATTAATAATATTTATCTCTTGACAGACAATACAATGGATTTAACTTCTTTGAATACTTGAGCGTAACACAGGATTTATAATTACAGTAATCGGACAGACGTAGGTGTATAATTATAGACGAGATGTGTATAATTAAATTAATTGTATTTAAATAAGCTTTTTTATTAAATTTTTTGAAAAACATGTGTATATATCACACCAACTTATAATTAAAGACACATTTAAAAAAAATTAATTATACCAGTAAGGAGGACATAATACACGATATAAACTTTTTGGTTAATTTCACCTATTTTTAACCAATATTTTGTAGTTGTTTGTATAGTAGTCGTGTAGACAGACACAGTGTGCCATCTAACGAAGAGTACTGGAAGGTGCGAGAATTGGTATAATACAATCAATACAAAATTTTGTGGAATTAACTACAAACAACTAGCAAAGGTGTTCCAATCGAGCACAACGCTCCGAGATACACTGTACTGATGAGAGGCAAAAACCCCGAAACCGGTATATAGTTTCTCGACGTTGTTGTTCGATTGGAACACCTTTGCTAGTTGTTTGTAGTTAATTCCACAAAATTTTGTATTGATCAATTGTGTTGTTAAATTAATAATATCATCTTGTTAAATAAAGTTGTTAAATGTGGTAAAATAATTGTAAAATAATCTATCTGTAGAGACAACCCAAAATAAAAGATGTGTGCAATAAATCCTAATTATTATTATAGTTACCGTTTATATTGCCAATTTTATGAAATATGTCGTTTATTGAGGTATTTATCTAGTTTTGTGAATTTGTCAAACTTTTTAAGGTGTTTTTTCGAAATGCAGTTGTTTTCGACTCTACAACTGTCGTTTTTTTTGTACTGGCATTTTGGCAGATATACTATCAAAATGCGGTAGCATTATATTACTGCTTCTGGTTTCTTTGGTATATAAGCATCCATAAATCAGTCCTAAACGCAGATCAAAAAACTTTGGGTAGGACAAACTCGAAGCGGCAACTCGCCTGATAAGAAACAATGAATCATGGTAATGGCTAGAGAAAAAAGTCATATAATGTTAGCGTTTTTGGATTATTATACTTACTTCGTCGGCAACATCAAAAGTAATGCAGCAAAGACAGAAACAGATAATGTTTTAAAGTCTTTGAAAGCCACCACTTTACCTAACAAAAACAACAACCAAACATGTGAAATGACATGTGCAGTGTCGTAGAATACATGCCAGAATCGCAGACTATAAAGAGCACAATCAGCAAATGTAGTTAAACATTTAGCTTTTGGCACTAAGAAATTGGTAAAATATTACCTCCAGCGTCTACAAATAGTAAAATGTCGTCTTTTTGGCTCGCAAAATTATTATTAATTGCTTTAATAGTTAAAAAATTATATTTAGAAAATTATATTATTGCATTTTAAACTCTTGAAGGTAGTAAAGTCAAGTTAGCACAACGTGATTTTCTGTTGCTTAAAATGACACATTTTTCATTATTAGGTAATTGAAAAACTGATAATAAATGTCGATTTTGTCTCTCATAATAATTGCTTTATATCTACTTTAGTTTTTAAAATTAGTAAAATGGCGTCTCCGGTTTTTAAAATTAGGAAGAAAATGTCACCCATGTCTTTACAGTTGTGAAAATTAATAAGAAACGTCGCCTTTAGCTTCAAGAATTTGTAATAAATTGTCTGTGATTTACAAAATTAGTTCATGTTAATTCTGACTTTTTAAACTACTGAAATGCAACCTCCGGTTTTTAAGACTATAGTAAATTGTTATTTTAATTAGTAAAACGTCATTTTCTGCTTTTAAAAATAGTAGAAAATGACCCATTTGTTATTATTAATTAAAAAATTAGTAAGAGATGATAAATATCGCCTTTGACTCTCAAAATTACTTATACAGGATTGTTTTTTTTATTTGCTTACGCCTGAAATTTCAAAAACAGGCAACACATACATTGCTAGTTTTTTAAAATTTATTGTTTAAAATTAAAACATAGAAGATTTGTGAATTAATGTCAACATTGTTGCCAATACTTTTGACAGTGCTTTCAGAGTCAGTTCAGTTAGGAGTTGTTTGTTTGGAGTTTTCCTAAAGTTGCATATTCTTTGTATAACGTGTTGCCTATTTTTGAAATTTCAAACAGAAGCAAATAAAAAAATCACTCTATACAGACTGTTTCACGAGTAATAATGAGCCGGCGAAGATGAAAATACAACCAGCAATACAATTCCAGAGTTAACGTAGATGACATTGATTTCAAATTTTATATGTCACCGATAAAAAAAATGTATTCAAACGATGAAAAACCGACATGATGATGATATATGGGAAAAATGCTTCTGTCGCGATGTGTTTGTACAGACAACGTTTTCCGGGTAGAGAAGAACTCTTGCTGACACCATATTCGAACGACTTGAAACTACCTTAAGGAAAAATTGACCACCTTTGAAAAAGCTAAAAGCAATAACAGCTACTGGTCCTGTTTACATGTAAGTCAATGAATGATTTCACAAGCAAGTGGCATTAGTTTGCCTTCAGTTAACCGAAAGATTAAATGATTTTTTATTTAATGCATTTGTAAACAAAAAAAATAATTACGTTATCTTTGAAATTGTATTGCTGGTTGCATTTTTAGTTTTGCAAGCTCATTATCACTCGTAAAACACCCTGTATATTTACTCCTTGTTTCTAAAATTAGCAAAATGTTACCTACGGTTCTCAAAATTACTAAAAAATAAAACTCTATTTCTAATGATATAAAATTTATTTAAAAATGTTGCTTTTGGCTCTAAAAATGGCTGATGAAAAATATTTTCTTAAAATCGCGTAAGTTGTTGCACATTTTACAACTATTACGGGCAAATTACGTTAAATTACGGCCAAAAATTTATGAAATTAGCTATTGAAATTGTTTAAAACAACACCATGTGTATTTGTTAAATTAGCTAAAAAGTACATTAGTTTTCTATATCACTTTTAATTCTTGAATTTACAAATTACATTTAGAATGTTTAACGAAAATTTTTTTCAAATTTTACTAATAATTAATTAGCGTGAACCTGTAGAGTCTCCACTTTGTAGTCAAATTAACAAAACAATTTGTACTGTGCAATCTTTTTTCAGAGAAATAAAAAAATCAAATCTGTGCAGCTGCATTTAAATACAGAGTGTGTTGTTAAAGTGGATTGTAATAAACCTAACAAAAATATTGCGCTCCGTTAAACAATTAACAGTATTGGAATAATAAAGTAGGGTATTATGCAAAGCGAAGGGTTAGTATCAATAACAAAGAACAAAAATCGACCAACCTTCCAGTAATACGATAGAACTACCCTTTTTGAAAAACGAGCTTGCTCTGCTGATTTCATTATCGATACCGCTCTTTGTGTCCCGATGATTAACAAGGCATGATATTAAAGTTACACTTTATTTATTTAGCTTTCTGCATATAGCTTCATTGTTCGTTTCTGGTACGTTATGAACCTTAATTTCTCGCTTAAATCTCGGTAAATTATAAAAGTCAAGTAGAATCATATCAGAACAAATCTTACCAAATAGATGGGTATTTCTGATAAGAATCATTTATTACTCATATCAAAGCTGTCAACTTCAAAAGTTAGATGGTGACAAAACGTAATGTGTCTCTTGAGATTTGTTAAAATGGTAGCTTGTTACGATTATGATGAGGGCCATTAAACTACATTACATGCGGGTGTTTATTATACGCGTATTATTGACTTAATTATGGCATTGTTCTTGCACGTATCTCAAACACGATTGGATAATTAATTAACACGGCCCAGTAGTTAAATAAACGAAATCTCTCCCCTATCAGCAATCATTTCAAAGGATTCTAAGTACCGGGTGATCATTAAAAAAAATTGTAGAGTGCGCTGGAATTAAAAAACAATTGTTTTGGATGTCTCTTACTTCATTTACCTACCTAACAAATTAAAATGTCAATTTTAGAAATGTTAGTTTTACATATCACAGCTGTTAAAAATGCTTTTATTCATGTCAGAATTTAAAATTTCAGGATTTTACTGTTGCACTTTGATCTCTTTAAACAAGAATAACAAAAATTAAAATTATCTATTAAGTGGTGTGGTTGGCCGATTATTATTATTAATGAATATCTAATAAACGGCATACTTCTTTTTCTTATGGCTAGCTGCAAGTTTTTGGTAATGAACAGTCTGTATCTGTTTTCATCAATAAAATTTCTTGAGGACGGTGAATTCAAGTCGAACTTTTAGCAGAAATAAAGACATAAATCGTAAAGTAATTCAACGCGCTTCTCGATCTCGCCCCCCATCGTGTGTCTAAATTCGAAGAAATACGAAAGAAATAAGAAAATATATCCTGATGAAAAGACTGCTTTCTTTATATATGCTACAAAAACGTCAAATAAATCATGTGTGCTGTTAGAATGAGTAGTCATTATATTGCTTCCGTGGTCGCACACGATGCATTGTATTACTGTCAAATTTTCCCAAAGAAATATTTTAGGTATAGTATCCGTATACAACATCACTTTTATTCTCAAATTAACAAACGGTATTTTTGGACAATGGCTGGATTCGCTTTTATACCGACATTGATTCAAACAGTTTCCACTTTTAAAATAAAACAGAACACAAAAAGCCAATTAAAACTTAACAGAACAATAAATAATAGATACACGAGTACAGCCATACATGCTAGGTAACATGTGATTTAAAATAAATTTAATGAAGGATATCAAGAGAAAATTAGGCTTTTCCATTTAGAACTGTTCACTATTGTCAACTTATGTTAAAAATAACCTAAACAACAGTAGATAATTCTCACGATCGATGTAAAATATTTATGATGTAACAATAAAACGCAATTTTCAAACATAATGTAAATTTTATAAAATATTTAATATACATTATTTTATTAATTAATTTATTTATTTTGTTATATAAGAGCAATATCTAATTCAAACAAATAAAGAAAATATCTAAGACATTTCATGGTAAATTGACCTACAAAATACCTTGACATCTGTGGTATTTTTGCATTTTTGAAATTTTTTATTAGCATCCATTGAAAGAAATTTTTACAAAAATTTCTATTAAATTAATTAATCGACAGCAAAATAAATAAGTATTTAGGTTGAATATCAAAATAGAAGATGACAGAAATAATATGTGGAACAATAAAAAATCTCTATTAATAATTGATTAGTCAAAAATAAACATTTCGTGAAATTATCCTAGACCTAGAGACTCAAACCTGTTTGAACTAAAATAAAAGATGACGCCTAGAAAAAGTTGGTGGTGTGTTAAATATACCAGCAGGAACATGCAAAACTAAAATAATAAGTTTGTTAGAATGTTTTGTTTCTTTCCAAAACTTATTTATTTATTTAGGGGAGTAACAAAGACCAATGTAACTATATTGCGCCTGTCTAACTTGCACGTTAATACGTCTATATTTACCTCTTTCTATTGGTAAAAACATCTTTGCCACACTCGGAATGGATTTCGATTGCTAGCTGAGTTGTTTGTATTATCACTGACTCTAGATAAAAAAAAAATTAAGATATATTCTCAAAGTTAAAAAACGTCGAACAAAAAAAAACAAGAAAAGGTTCTAGAAGAACTTGTAAAACGTTCAAAAAAAAACAAATAGAAACTCTAAAATAAAAGATAATACTATAAAATTTGGAAAAAATGTTTGATAAAAAAAGTGCAAAAAAAACTTTAGAATAACCAGAAAAATGTCGGTTAAAAAAAAGTTTTGAATAAACAGAAAAAAGTTGTACAAATTGTTAAACAACGGTGTATAGACAAAAAAGAAGAATTTAAAAAACGATGATTAGTGGAAATAAAAGACAAAAGATAATTCTAGAAAAATTTAAAAAATGTCCAAAAAAAAGCAAAATAAATTTTTTAAAAGTTTTAAGAAAATTTCTAAAACAAACAATATAAAACAAGAATTTAAAAATAAAAATAAAAAAATTAAAGGAAAAAATGAGAGTTTTGGAAAAAGAAAAAATATCGAAAAATCCGAATAATAATGACTAAATAAATACGAAAATATATTAAACAAATTTAGGACTGTACATTGCTATAAAAAAAGTGAAAATATATTTAAAACATAGTTTCTAAAAATTAGAAAATATTTGAGAAAAAAAGCAAATTTGAGACCAAGCAAATTACAAAAATTGACGTAACTTTCATAACAAGTAAAACCTCCAAAGTGGACGATCAAACTTGGTGAAGCAGCAGAAGAAATAAACGACTGAAATGATAAAGATAAATATTATAGTTGTTTGTTGACATTACAAAGACCAGCCCTATAGCTCTTGCAAAATTGATATACACAGAATTAGAAGAATAGCTACTATGTATATTGATGAATTAGAACGACGCTATAAAAAGGATGCTCATTAACTCAGAAGAAAAACGAAAGTTTGAAAAAACTGTAACAGCAGAATTGGTTAATGTAGTTTACTTGACCGGACTCGTGAAAATGTATTTAGCAACTGCAAATAAGTTTTTTTATCAATGGGCTACAAAATAAAAAACTACACTTTCTAAGACTGAACAAAAATAAAAATTTTGGCGATGATAGCCCAGCAGCTTCTATACGGTTACGACAAAGTTATCAGCTTATTTTTGTGTATGTAACATAAAGTTTAATAGACAGAAAGCAAACAGGTAAAATGTTTTCAAATTATTGTAGCAGTTTTTTATAATATTAATATTATTATTATAATTTGTTATTTAAAAATATACGTTTGGGAAGGTTTTATCTAGTCCTTCTTGCAGTAATCAATCATAAAACCCATAACAAGTGATTAATTATTAATTGATCTACTTTTATTTTATTTATTTTACATTTTATAAGCAACTTACTGCAAGTAACAACTAAATGTTTTCTTCCACATAGTATGTTATGTTGTGTAGTTATATTATTAAATTTTTATACAATCTTATTTTAACGAACTCTGCGTCCATCCACTAGATGACAACTACGACTTTTTTATGTTTACATTTTTATTTATTTTTTATGTAGTACTTATTGGTTATTACAAATATTCGCAAAGTTTATAATTATTTGGTTACGTTTGTTTATTTTATTTAAAAAAATACTATTAACAATATAAAAAAAGATAGTTTATTGACTGCAAGTATATTTTATTAACCAAATAATTATAAAATCGATTACTTGTTATTAAACTCTAACTAAATGAAGATTAATTAAACCACAAATATTCTTTTCTTATCGATTATTAATTATAAAAGAACAACAGTTTACTTTAATCAACAATGAAATACAGAAAAAAGCAGTCTTTAAACACTACTCAAAAGATCTGATTTTCAAGCAATGTATTTTTTATTTTTTTACTAGATTTGGTTGTATTGCAATATACGAGCATTTCTATTCCCTATTATATTATAATCTGCAGATACGAGTGAATCTGACTCATTAAGTAATCAGGCCGTTTGTATAATCGGATCAAATCCTGGTTTACATCGACGACTACTAATCTTCCTACTGTTTATTGCCTTGACTATCCATCAAGGATTAAGATGCACAATTGCATTTTCCAACAAAATAATTACAATTATTGATTTCTCTCAAAATTTAGATTTTAAGCTCGTTGGATGTTTTCAATTTCCTGTAGCGTCCGGTTGTAATAAACCCGATTATAGCAAATATACGATCCTAACAAAGCATTAAAGACACAAATTAGCATAATGTCTATTAAATATTACGAGCAATCTAAAATAACAATAAAAGAAAGAAACTTCAAATAAATAGCTGCAGAAAATACCAAAAAGATTTCGCAGAAACGCATCAAAGCGTAAAATTCTATAAAACATAGAAAGTCACAAAACATTTGGCATTTTCTAGCAAAAATGTTTAATTTTATAAGATGGGAGACTAATCGGGACTTATTCAGTCAGTTAGCGAGAACCAGACAAGCGAGTCACTTGAGCGATATTCTCCAAAGCTACGTGATTGAATTAAGTCGACGACTATTGTAGTGTGAATATAGAGTAAAAGAGTAAAATTATGAGCAATTTATAATAAATAAAGGATTTGAAGATTGACTTAAAGAGAAGTACATCTCTATAATCTATAAGAATCAGCAAAATTTAAGAAAATATTGTGTATATCGTATATGCCTTAGTACGAAAGTATAGTAGAAAAAAATATCAAATTTTTTGAAATAAGTAAACATCCGTTGCTTCGCTTTGCGGTTCCCGGTTCGTTTAATAAACTAACATTCTGAAAAACTATAAAATTTTTGTGTCTAGATAGACTTTTCCCAGACAGAGATAGTGAAGAAAATTGTATTGTTGTAAGCAGAGTCTATAAAACCCAGTAGTGAATAATCCGATAATTGTAATGTTGATATTAAATAACTTTTAGCTAAATTTAATATTGATATACGCGTCACCAATTAATATATAACTGCATCGTGACAGCAATCCTAGGGGATTACATTCGCATAATGTTGGTCGTTGATCGGATATGTGGTGAGCTGGTGGTTTGTGGTCTCACCATCGCAGATCTCGTGATTTTATCGGCACAAATCCATTACCCACACACCAACCAACTAATAGTGCACGTTTATATATTCCTCGAATGTCGGAAATGGCACCATTTTAACTCTTTATCGGACACATTATTAATCATTACCACGATAAAACAACTACGTAAAATTAATCACGCGGTCCAGGAAGAGATCCATCAATCAGACAAACGCATCACAGAGAATTAATAAAAATTTACGGACATTGTTTGCAAAAATATTATCACAGATGAAACATAAACCAAAATTGGAAAAAATGGGATTTAGTTGCAAACAAACTTTTTATTCTGATTTAATGAATTAGTTAATAAAATTTGTCGATAAGCGTGTAATCTCGCATTTGGTAGGCTGTCTTTTTGATTGGGGATCATAACCACAAGCGTGGCTTGGAGTTTATTAATAGAAATAACAACTGTGAAATATCCATCATATTACATTAGAGCTAGTAGCAGTAGCAATTATCGACTGAGACGAATGTACCTGTAACAAATCATAGTGAAGCTTACAACTTATGATTAGTCATGGTTGAGTAAGCTTAGCATGCTTTGGTTTAAAAGATAATCGGTGCCAGACTTTCACTGAACTGTTGCATATCACATAAGCCACCAAAAAAAGAAAATAATAGTGGAATAGATGCATTGTTACAGCACTACGAGTGTCAAGCTTTTATCAAATCATACAAATTTGGTATAGTAATATAATTAAAAATAATTAAATTTTGATAAGTTTGGCATTCATTAAAATAAAATTCCTAAAATTAGTGAATTCTGAAGCGAAAAGACTACCTGAAGATATTCAGACTATCAGATTAGCTACAGCTACAATGCAGTATGTACTATGTATTATCGATTTTGTCGAACAAGTCAAGAGTGTTTCTATAAATGTGTGTAATACTGATATTAGTAAAATTTAAATAGGTTAACTTTTTGGGTTAATTAGTACTCTATATTTAATTAGAAAAAAATTAATAAATAATACAACAAAATATTTTATTTACTAATTTTAAAACATAATTTGTTGGTTTTATTCTCCATACTCGAATACGTCTTCTGTCACTTCTAAGGTCAAATCTGGATTCGTCAGCAAACAAAACTGAGTTCCATTCCAAATCCCAATTATGATATTTATAATATTAAAATTGGGATCTAGAATGGTACCGCATGGTCTTGGTGTGATAATCGAGGACTTCGATATGGTAGATGACTTCTCAACCCGAATTCCTGAAATAAATTTTAAATGGTTTGGATGCTTAATCTTGGTCTATTCGCATCATGAAGAGCATTTCTTGCTGCCGATGCATAAATTGCTGTTTTTTTTCTTTCTACTCCGCGTATATAATTCTTGATTTCGGGTTGTAGACCGAGGTCTCCCTCTTTTGGGTCTTTGTCGAACAGATCTTGTCTCCAGGTATCGATTCCATAACCGATTTACAACACTTTGACTCACTTCAAGGGTGTGAGCAATATCCCATTGAGTACGGCCAGCCTGCAACATCCCAACAGCTCTGTTGCCTTTAGCTTCAGACAAAATTCTTCGTTTTTTTATGTTTTGCTTAAAAGTCACTAAATTTTGTACAATAATGAATATACAACGACGCCAAAAACGAAACTGATTCAAGTATCTAAACTTTAAATTTGAAAACTTATCATAAATAACAAATTAGCGATTAATACTGCCACTTTCTTTACAATCAAAAATAAAATTGTGCTGCAACCTAAAAATAATAAATAAATCTTAATGTAGAACAACTTTTATTCAGATTTTACAATTTCTCTAACTTTTTGTGTACAATGTATTTAATTTATGGAATTAACAAGGTTGATTTTGGATAAGTGACCCACATAAAGTAATGCATATGTTATTCGCAATAGCCGAACTGAAATTTTTACTCACTCTAATATGCGTCATTGCGGCTTTGAAAAACCTATTATAATACTCACTTTGGTGCTTTCATAGCACGTAACAAGGTTAAAGCAATGTTAATCAAAATTCTAGAATATGTCACATTGAGACTTTTTACCTAAATTGTGTAATTTGATGCGTTTCTGACAAGAGCAAAAAAAAACTAAAAATTTAGATTTCAAGGTAAAACAAGAAGGTCAAAATTATACAAACACTAAAAAACACAATTTTATAAAAAAAAATAAAAAAGAAAAAAGAGAGCAGAGGTAAAACTTGAAACACAAAATAAAGTTTTATAGCTAACCTATTTTTTAGCATCTGTTTTCTACCAAATCTGTTATGAAAGAAGGCAAATGCCCTCTTTCTGCTTCAATCGGACCTACCTTTAATCCTGACTTTGGTGCATTTTTTTTGCTTCTTTTGAACCTATCTTTAATCCGAAATTCCAGCAATGTTTTTGATGAGAAAACATATAAACTTGATTTCTTAGCTTAATTAAAAAGCTCATGTTAAAACCGCTTCTCGTGAAATTAAATATTTTTTCTTAAAAAAAACTAATGAAATTTGGTACATGGCAGGTACTTTTGCCAACTATGTTAGATAGCACTAGTGCATAATTGTGTTTTAAACTTAGTAATTTTAGCTTTATTTTGTCTTCATAACTCAATAAAAACACTAAAAACAAATAAATATACACACCTGTTAAATCGCTGCTGTTTTACTAGATACAACTATAAAAACAACCTAATTAAGCGGTAGAAAGAGAGTGATCAGTCGGTAAATCAAAACGCTGTAAACGTTATTATTTAAATTCTGGCGCCATTACTAAAAAAACGTTTTAAATTTTTCGAACCATATGAGTATATCAACTTCTGTTTATTTACCTACCCGAAAAATATTATTTTATATAATATTTAAGATAACGTATTAAAAAACTAAAGAAATATTAAGGCAACTCTTCTATTGTATTAATAATTATTATTATAACTAAAATGATAGATGATGGTGTTATGATTAAATTACGGAAAGAAATCATCTCAAATTAGACATAATTACAAGGCTTTTTTTGTGCAGTTCTATACAAAATGTGCAGATCTAAATCATTTTGCACAGTTGAGAAAACTGCAATTTGCAAACGTAACTTTCGACGGTTTTTATGTCCTCAACGAACTCGTGGTGGCGACAAATGTAACTTATACCATATGTTTATTATAATTTTTGATCAGAGGCTGTCATGAAAAACAAAAATTCTAAGAACGTAGCGCCTAGATTAGTTCACTTCGTAAATGTCATTTTGCTGTTACTGTCAAAAATAAAATTTAGATTTGATTTGAATTATGGGGTTTTCTGCAGAACAGAAGATTTTTTTAGTAGAATATATTTTCGTAATGAGCATTTAGCGAATGGAGAATTGGTTTATTCATCCAGACTTTGTTTTGACGAGTTTCGGAAAAAATTTCCAGAAAAAATCATAACAGAGTCAAATTTTTATACCAGTTTGAATAACACTATTACGTCCTTTTGAGAGACCGGCAGCGTCAGACAAAAGAAAGGTTCTGGAAAATCAAAAACAAATCTCTTTGTGAGTGACAGTAAAATGATTTTAATATCAAGTGAAATGATATACGCCCTACGGTTTTAGAATTTTTGTTTCTCATGACAGCCTCTGATCAAAAATTATAATAAACATATGGTATAAAAATTCACATTTGCAAAATATTTAAGTATCATTCCCGAAATTATATTTTCATTTTAGACTAAAATAAAATTTAGATCAAAACCACTTTAGTTACAACCCGTAATCACCGATCAGCTGATTCTGACAGTTCTTTAAATACATTGCTCAATAAAAAAAAATTGGATAATCACTACAGTTCTATTCAAAAAATTTAAAAACGTTGCCACTATAATGATCAATATTTCCCAGCTTTTATAAAAATTATTTATATAAATGTCTTGATGTAAATTTTAAATCTGGTCTTTTTTACTAAGTTTACTAAAAACCTATCAAACATAATAACTAGTATGTCGCTTCTCTATTACTTTTCTGCCAATACTTGCAGCCTGCTGAGATCTTTGTGAGCTGACACATTGCGTCAATAAACAAGTGATAAAAATAACAATAATTATGGGCGTTATTTGTTTATCTCTTATTGTACGAGTATAGTATAACAAATTTAAAATTTAAACTTTTTGTTTTCTAATTTTTTTTCAATATTTAGATTTTGTGCAGTTCTATTTTTTTAAAACTGCACAAAAAAAAAATTGTTATATATAACAGGTCTACTTTTTCTGTATGTATAGTTCAGTTTAAATTTATTTAATTTATTATCTTACAATCTAGCTTTACGCCTTGAAACGAAATTTATTTATATATGAACATAATTGTAACAGAAAGTTTTTTAGATTAATTTGAAGCTAATGGAAGTGCTCAAAACAACAAAACTCTATAAAACAATACTCCAATAATAATCAGTTACTGTTTACATATCTGGTAACTAATTCAAATACATCGATCACCTTCTTATACTTATTTAATAACTAATTTTTAAACACCGTTAATTTAACATCATTACAAATAGATTTAAAGTTTTGTGACGCTCATTAAGCTTCTTGTAATTAATTTTAGTTTTTAAATAACTTATCTATTAATATCATTTGATTTATTAGTTATTTACGTGTTACATTTCATGTCACATTTTCTTTTATGAATTGTGCATTATTAATCACTTTACTATACACAGGTATTGCTGAAGATAACATTCACATTATAATTTTATTGTTATGTAGATACTGATACTTGTGTTTCAATAACACTAAAATTATAATCGTCTATGCATTTATGTAACTACTTATAGGTGACTGACTATACTTGGGGTAACTAATAATGGGTATACATATACACAACACTTCATTATTGATATATCGGCAACAATGTAAATGTAGTAATAACATTGTTAATATGTGCAATTATTTAAATAGATAAAAACTGTGCAACACACTTTTGATAAATTGAAGTTGACCGTAAAATGAATTAAATCATGTAAATGTATTTTGAGTTGTTTGCCATTAACATTTTATGCGAATATTAATATCTTCACAAAATGTATCTGCAAGGCTCAAAAATAACAATATAAATTTACATAACTAAAATTTCAATTTATTTTATTAAATTAGTTTTGCTAGGATATACAGGTTTATTCCAATAAGCTTTATTATTAAAGCGGCCACAGTATTATAATTGAATAAAACATAATAAATCCCAAAGTTGCACATTTGCATTTAAATACGCGGTTATCAAGCGCTTTATGTGAAAATATAGAAGTTACATTTTTGTTTATACCTGCATTTTCGTTGGTTTCAATTGACTAGTTGATTAAGTAAATTATAAATATGAATTGTTAGCGTTATTGTGTTAAAACGAAATTGCATTTATTTGTTTATTTAACTTATTTCAAAAATACTGATTTTTATATTTTGCTTATCGAATGCAGCTTCTATTTAAAACATAAACAAATAAAGTTAAAAGTATTTTTTTTTATTAATATAAAATAACAAATTCTAATTAAACAAAAAAATATGCACCAGTAACATTATGCAAAATTTTTAATTTTTAGTACTATGAGGTGCTGGAAAAAAATTATTCTATCTAGATTAAAGTTTAGTATAAAAATATAAAATTGCTAACAAATTTTAATTAGAAATAAAGTCATTGGATTTGAGCTTGACGGAGCTCTACGTGGTTACCAGTAGTTGCTTCTTGATTGTCACTAGTTGACTTCGATATTTAACAAATGGAAACTTAAACTGTAGAACTCAAATGAGGTAGAGCTGATGGTAAAATGATAATGAGTTAATTTGGCTTGATAATCTATCAACTCAGTCATTTCTCATCTGTGAATACTTTAAAAAAAAACGCAACAAAGGTCGCCCTTAAGAATTTAGGAACAAAATTATAAAAGTTTAATTTATAAATTATTTTTTCACAGTATTGGCATAAAAGACACTAAATTATTTCTTGTTTAGCATTTATTAGCAGTTTAATTATAAATTAAATTCAAATTAAAATCGTCAAACTCATGGGTGATCAAATAACAATTTTGGATTTTTCAATGTTAAATAAAACATATTGTATGTATTTAAAAGAAGAGCAGCATTATAAATTTAAAACAAAAAAAAGGTAGGAATATTTCAATTATACTATTTTAGCTACATACTTTAAATCTTAAAATTTTGTTTTAAATATAAAAATTTAGAGTCAGCATGCTACGGCATCTTCCGAACCCTTGCGTCAATAATTCCAGCTTTTCTAAACAAAGAAAAGAAAGTAGAGTACTTTAATTCTTCAGTTTGGAGATGGATAAAACAAAAACTCTAATCTAGAAATAGGAAGTAACGACTAATGTTAAAATGGTGGTGTAATAAAATCAGACCACAGCAAAACAATTGGTCGCAAACGCGTGTTCACTAAATCATGTTATAAACAGTTGCTACTTTTTACAAGAAACGATAATAAGTTATTAAAAGACAAATAATCTAGTTGTAAAAAGTTCAATTTAATAAAGTAATATTTTTTAAGTTTACAAAGTCACACATGCATGTAATCAGCAATTACTTAAGCGAAAAAAATTAAAAATATAGAAAAACATTCTGTCTAGTGCACGTGCAAGTCCAAAAAGTCAAATCAAAAAAGCAATTAAGTTAATAAAAAGAACAACTAAAATTTTATTTTCAGACAATCTAAAATATTATAAAAAAATTATAATACAGTGTAATTTAGTCAATTTGTTCTCTAATAATTTGCAGATCGCATTAGTTTGTATCAAATATAAGTAGGTAGTGTTGAATATTACTGTACACAGACTGCTTATTTTTAATACAAAAAATAACGAAATTTCAATCAATTTTATTGAACAATTAAGAAAAAAATATTTTGTTACAAAAAATTTTATTCAGTTGGTTTATGTACCATCTGATTTTATATCATATAATTTTACCATACCATTTCTTTTCATATAATTTACATTGTCAAAAAGCAAATCAGTCTTCCGAAGAATAAATTTTCTTAATCTTATATCGTATTATTAAAAAAAAAATTGAAAATGTTTCTTGGTAGTCTAAAAATTAAACTTTTTTGGATTATTTAGAATGGACCAACTTTTCAGTCGCACAAACTACCTATCATAAATTAATTAGACCACTAAACAATAATAGAAAACAACTGAAAATAAGTTATTTGTAATGGTGTACTGTTAGCTCTTATTATTAAAACCTCTTATTATTATCAAAAATAAACGCAAATAAATTTTATAATTTACAAAAGATCTTTCTTTTAGTTTTTTATAAATAAATTTCACACTTTAAAACAGTTTTTTTAAAAAACTTTTTAAAATGACCTACAAAATTGTTAGTTATGACTACTGCACTTTTTTTTCTCCAGGTCATGTCCACTTTTTGAAAATTACTCGCTATTTTAATAAAGCAGAATAAGCTAAAAAAAGTTTTGCGCAACTGGTCTAACAAGACCACACAAATTTTCTGTTTTTTTGGCAGTGGCTGTTAATAAAATAATTGTTTTGTCTAGGGTTTAACAAAAATCACTTAAGATGTGTTTTTAGGTTGTTTTAGCAGATTGTTTAACAATGTCTATAAATTATATAAAATACCTACCACTGATAACAGCTATGAAATTTGTTTATGCGGGTTTATAATTTTGGTTTATGAGTCAAATCTAGTCATTTTTGGAAGACTTTTCTTACACAAAATGTTAATAGACGTCATCACTTCTTTCCAAATGCAAGTTTGAATTTTTACTTTTAGAATAAGACAAAAAAAAAAAAGAAAAAATGTTACATCAATTAACAAAATTATAGCTTATAGTGCAAATAACAGTTTTTTAGATTTTTGATTTAATTCATTTAACTTACTGCTCAAAATCTACAAAACAGTTTTGAAAATTTATACTAATGCTTTTCAAAACCTATTAAAAAAATTCTATTTTTTTTAAGTAAAATAACACTTTGTATAATTTAAACAACAAACCTATTAGAAACGCTCTATTAAATATCTTAAAAAATAAGATATAAGCTACTAAGAAAAAGACACAAAATTTTCTGGAAGACAACTACAACATGGTATTTGTCGGATCGGTCAACACTTAGCTCGACAAAAAATAATCTCGGCTGTATTAATTACTATTAACCTGTTTATTTAGATGGTAAAAGACAAGTACTAATATACAATTCTAAACGGACATTTGACAAGAAATCGAATGCGTACTGTGGCGCTCAAATTTATAACACGTGCGTTATTGAAGAAGAAATTATTTTGACAAAAACTGTCAATTTAAAAATGTTTTTTATTGTTTTTGGCTCAATAATTTATTATTGAGCCAAACTATTTTATCTTCAATAAAATAGTTAACTTCGATAAAGTTTGTACTACATTTGTTAATCGTTAATAATTCTAATTGTTTAAACAAAATTATTCGCTGTAATGATAACAATACTAATTTCTGTTTTTATAAACCACTGCGATGCAAATATTAATCTCCTAAATTTCATTTCCTATAATATTGTAGAAACATTACCTTTTTACAAAAACAATACATTTATTTACACAAGAATAGCTTAAAAAAAGACAGATGTTACAGTAAATTCAATTGTTCTCAGGATATTTCTTTTTTTTTAAAAAAAAAGATGCTACAGCTTTGACTAACACTCGCATATTTTTTTTCTTTTAAAACGTAGTTAAAATCGTATTAGGGCGAAAACTACCTATTATATTTGGCAAACATTTTAATAAAAATAATCAGAGCGGTCAGTCATCATGAAAATTCGTCGTTTGCTATTTAAATTAAACCCATTATCTATTCAAATTCACTTTTAAATATGTATTTTCAACGCACATTTTTTCTTAAATATAGCACTTTAGTGTTATAACCGAGCAAATTGCTAGTTCTGCTTTTGATTATCCTTTAGAGTCTTTAGACGAAATCGATTCAACTTAAACGGATGGCAATTATATTTTGTTTAGGGTATCAATTTTAGGTAATTTACATGATTTTGTGCCTAACTCCAATGCGAGCATTAACTTTTTTTATTTTTCATAATCTGCCATTAATAAAGAGTTGTGAACAATTACAATCAAACTGGTACAGCGGAAATTACTTTAATTGTCTGTATTTATGAGATGTTAAAACAGGAACTACAGATGATAGAATTTCGGGTAACCCTATAATGTCTTCAATTCATCATTTAAATAAATAACAAAGTCATACTTGACTTTGTGCAACACAATCGGAATACGTAACAAGAATTTAATTTTAAGCAAACTGAGCGTGAGACGTTGAAACTAGACTAGACACAGAGATGTCTTGAATATTATATTATTCTACCGCTTAGTTAAAAAGATTGGATATTTTTTATTTTATTTCTTAATACATATTTCATTTTTTTGGTTAAATTATGTAAATACCGATAAGGCAGCAATATTCATCTCAGAAAGAAACGAATCATTAATACAAAGAAAAGATTTGAGGATTGAATTGAATTATGAAAATAGCTTCTTATTGTATCAAATCTTGTGGAGTGTTTTAGGTCTGTTGTAAATTCTGTCCAAATAGAAAGAAAATTTCCAAGTCCAATACACATTCAGTTCAAATATTTGTATTTCAAAGGCATATCTGTATTGCAACCCTAAATGAAATAAAGCAGGCTTCTACAATGTTCACCTCATCTCAAGCGAGAAGTACAGCCTCAGGCCGGTCAATTTTTCGAATACGGAGAGATACGCTGCGGAAAATTCAATTTGACCCAGCACGAAGCCGGTATTTTTTCAATCCTACATGGACTCATAAGAAAAATACGCCATCCGCCTACTATTGTTCAATTATCCCAAATTAATACACATATGGGTACAAACAATGGAAATAAATAGAAAAAATATAAAGTACGTGCTTTCTCACGCCTACAAAACCGAGACGTCTTCAAGGGCCGTCGGACCCAACCCTTACACAAACTACTATTTAACTGCCTACGTTTCTTGGTATTTTGTTCAATTGGACGCAGTTGGCCGAATAATTGCTTAATTATAATTTGAAATCGCCAATTATGCTCGACAGGTTTCTGTAATGACTGTTCCCAGTATGGATAAGAGTAAGCTTATACATGCTTAATTTAATTAAAGGAAAACCAATGCGACATTTTTAGTTAAAGTATGCATCATTCGATCAAAGATAAAAATTTAAATATTACACCAAGTTTGACTCATTTAAGAAATCGCTAATTAAAATAAATAATCATTAAATTAAATTATACAAGGTGATTCACAAGAAATACGTATAAACAGCCTGTCCAAACTTTTAATGCTATTTACATTACCTTTTCAGTGATCACGTAGTTTTATCACCTGTATTAAACAAGTTATATAGACAGATATAGAGTCTACGGTCCCTATAAATTTGCTAAAAATTAATCGAGATATTTTTTCTAAAGAATGCAAGAAAATTGATCTACTAGAGTTCATAGAATGTTAACTTTCAATTTTTAATAAAAAAACTTTAAAGTTACCGTAAAATAAAAATCGACTTCAAAGCTTTTTAATCAAAAATTATAAGTTGATAACAAAAAGCAGAATGGTATGACCTAAAAAAGTATTACTATTTACAACACCAAAAAGAATATTTTTTTGGTATCTAAATAAATAACTGATCAGGATGTATAATACTAGAGGCCTATTCTAACAAAAAATTATTTGTTAGCTTGATATTTTAAACAATTTTTTTAATTATTTTTTAACATTCTATAAACACTACTAGATTAATTCTCGCCATTATTATAAAAATATTTCTCGATTAATTTTTAACCAAATCAGAGGTACCGCAAACCCTTAAGCAAGCAAACATAATTATCAGTTAGTGCCATTTTTGACAATGTAATGACAAACTGGAAAAAGCAAGGTAAAACTGAAAGAAGTGAAAGAAATTAATATGGTTTATAATAAGAAAAAAATTAAACAATTAATTAAGGAGTTGCTCAAAATGTTCTCCATTGCTGCATTACCTCTTTCAAAATAATCTACAAACGGCGGTGTTCAAGATCATCGCTATTAAAAATAGATGTTTGATAAACCCGTTCCTTAACCACTCTTCACAAAATATATTTGAATGGAGTCAGATCTGGACTTCCTGGAGATTTCCAAGAAGTCACTGAACTTGTACCTATTTACTTATTTTTATAAACAGTGACCAAATACTGAATTACATCTCTATGGAAGAGTGGAGGTGCTCCATCTTGCTAAAACCACATATTTTGATTTGTGTGTTTATTTACGTTTAACAACATCGGTAAAATGTTTCTTAAAAAATTTAGAGATATATAACCGATTAATTTATGTGCTAATTATGTTTATTTACACCTCCGTTTTTGTTTCGTCATTAAGGAGCACATAATCCAAAAAAATCTCGTTTAAATTAAACCCTTGCCAAACAGTTCTACTGAAATTTAAATTTTTAGAATAAGTAATCTGTTTCCTTCAGCTTCTAATCTAAAGTAAGATAGTAAAGATGGATCTTTGTTTTTTTTTAATTAATTCGTGAAACGGAAGACTGGAGAATTTCCACTCTTCTAGTCACTTCATGATGGCTTACATGTGGATTATCTTCTAAAATTTAGAGTACTGTTTCTTCATTTTTGTTACTTGTGGCAGTTCCTCGCTTTGTTAGTTTAACATGGGCCTAATTGTGCCTTAATTGATTTTTTGAACTTTAATTGGACAAAATTCAAAATTTTTAGCATCTGTCGCGAAAATGGTATATGAAAAAGTTGTTTCTTTTGATGAGATGTATTACTGGTTAAATTTTTGACCATCATTTCTGATACACTCAGTATTAAACTCATATCAATTATTTCGGTAGAGTAAGTGTACATTTTACTAACTTTTGACTGTTAAGTTTGTAACAAATTTTTGAAAAATATTTGACATTTAATAAAAAAAGAAATTTACTACTATATATCGTGGATAAATATAATATATAAAAAAAATGCCTAGTTATTGGTGAAAATTACATTAAAAATTCTGTTAGGCTCATTATTCCGCGTGAATCACCTTATAGAAAATTGAAATTAAAAAAAAATGTGAGTAAATTCTAAATATAAAGATAAGAATATTGTAATTAGGGCTCGGCATAATAATCGGTGTAGTAGAGTAAAAAATTTATTAATCGATTAATCACGATTTGATTATGTTACCAAAATTAATCGATTATTATCGATTTTTTATTAATTGATTTTTAAATATTGATTTAATTGATTTATTAATCAATCGATTGATTAAATACTAATAATTAATTATGAATTAAACTGCTCTTTTTGCATTAGACCACACATGCTTTCTAGAGTCCTTTAATTTATTTTAATAAATATACTTTGTATTCTTTTAGAAAAGTATTTTTGTGTGGTTACATTATAATTTAAAAAAAGTATTTATGACACGTTACAAACAAGACGCTACGCATCCTCGTACTGTTCAATTGGCCTCCGCGTCATGCAAATCATCTCTTTCATAACTTTTAATCCAAATAATTATTTGGAAAAAGTATACTCGTAGCTGTCGCGACAAATGTAAAAAGCAAATAATTCGAATTGTTTTGTACTACTATAATTCTTAAATAAAATTTAGATTTGCCCTATTTAGGTGAGCCACTGTGAGTTAAGATAAGAAAACAATACATTAAATGTATATTTTTAAAAAAGTACTGGCTTGGACCTGTGCGCATACAAATCACTTCTTTATAGAACTATTCATCTAAAAACAGAGATTCTAGGGTGCTGTGCAATAATTTTAAATTCAGATATAACCATGATATATTTACGATGCAATTCTTTTTGTATTACCTGATGATTTATGTTGAGATAGGTAGATATTTATGTTTCTTTGTACAATTACTTGGTTTATTATAATTTTGTGGTAAAGGTTTCCATCACATTCTTATTAATTTAAACAAAACACCTTTTACGTTCAGATTCATAATCAACTTTTTTAGAGATTTTATTAATTTACTGTTGCTCAACAACATATTCGTACTGTTAACAAATTAAAGTTTTATTTGTTTAAAATTTCCGTTACAAAGTTTAATAAGTTCAAGTCTTACAAAAAACAATAACAATTCTTTTGACAACGTAATTACTGTAATTAGTAAGTTTACAAAATTATTTGAATAAAATTTATATATTTATGACTTCTAATACAACAATGTGCTAATATTTACATGAATTAATGATACTATAAATATAAATATATACAGGTGTCCCAAAATTGACGGAAAAAATTGTTGATGCGTTGTCAATTAAGTTCCAAAAAACACGAAAGAAATGTCTAAAGAAATTTATTTATGTTTTAGCCGTTTAGTTTAGTTTAGCATCTGAAATAATAGTAATTGATGAACTAAAACAATAAAGTTTAAAATGTCATCTATCAGATGTTTTTTAAACGAAATTAACAATAAATTTACTTTTAAAAATGATATAAATTATATTAGAATAAATGCTGTAAAAGGATATATTTATTCAAGAGTCTTAATACAACAAAATGAAAAGTTTTTATAATCAAAATTTGTTTTAGATGTAAAAATACTAGTAATTAGAAATGTAGTTTTATCACTTTGTATCTTTAAAACTAAAAAAAATAGATTTTATTTAGAAAATACTTCGGCTGATGTTAAGTTTCAAAATTATTTGTAATTATACAGTTTATTCTGATAACTACTCCTAATTAAGTGCTCTAAATTCGTATCACAATATCAGCAATTCGAAATAATAATAATCTAAAGGTCATTATTATTTCGTGATGGGTGTTAGTATAAAAATTTGTTTTTTTATATATAAAACAGATAAATAACATTATTTCCGTAAAAAAAGATCACTGATGTTGATTATGGTTTCCAAAATGCTGCCAAAGTATTATACGTAGGTACTAATAAAGCAATTGAATTCATTAATTTTTAACAGTTGCCGTGCAGTATGTGGTATTTTTATTGCTGATATAATGGTTTTGTTTTATGCTATCAATTTTTAATAACACATACAACATATAGCGCAGCCAAGCGATAATTTACACATCGAGATAGCTAGACATTTATTGATTTTAGAGCGGTTCAATTTAATATCATTTAGAACATGCAGAAAATAAATATATGGGGTAATTTTTTACGCAGTCAGTACATAAATAAAAACATGCATTAATTGTAAACATTGTAAGACTAAGTAGTTTGAGGCTTGATAACACAATATTTTTAAAAGTGTAGTAATATGTAGCTTTAAAAAGCTTATGTCTAAATTTTGCAACACAAAATAGATTTTTGTGCAATTGAACTGATTGATTGTTCACTACTTTTGTTTCCAAAACAGTAATACTACTGTAGTAGTAATACTACAGTAATACACCAATAAATATTTCGTTTACTTGTTGCCAATGAGAACAAGAACTCGACGGTAAACACTGTTTACCGTTCTAGAAGAGTAGAAAAATTGATTAAATATCGATTAAAAAATTTCTTGTTTTAATCAACTTGAAAACAAATTGTACAAAAATATCTTAAACATTATGAACACTAAAAACATTTTACCATCTCAGCCAATAAGTGAAGTCGTCGCTTCGCTCCTCTTCAAAACAATTGTCTTCGATCAGTAAAATATTCTTACCGTTTTTAATACATAATATACTATTGTAAATGTTATTTATTCAGAGGTTAAATCTCAAGAGCTCAAAGTTTTGCCGGTTAATTTAAGAGAATGTGTTGCATGGCAATGAAGAGTGCAAATTTGATAACATTAAAAGCCCGACAGCGTAGCTGAAGGGCTTTTTTTGTCAAATTTGCACGATTCAATTGACAAGCTACACATTCTCGAAAATTAACGGGTCAAAACTTGAAGCTCAAGGGGTTTATGTCAAGATTATTTTCCAAATAACAAAACTATCAGTATAAACATTTATCATTTATTAACAAAACGTTTGCAATAATTTACAATCACCAAACAAATTAATTTTTTGACATTTGTTTTTAGAAAAAATTGTTTGGAGTGCCATGGTAACCAGGCGAAAAGCTAGATGCTATTTAATCACCTTCAATATTCGCAATGGGTTGCGCTACATGCCGTTTTATTAAGAAAACTCTTTTGTCATTGGCTGACGTTTGAATTTTTGAGACATTTGGTTGGCTACTAATATATGAGGGAAATAATCTTTCTTATAACGATACCATGTTAATAATACCTTGGCAACATATTGAATTAAGATTCCTGTAACAGTTTTCGTGTCATTAAACAAAATAATATTATTAATAGTTATTTAACCAAAAAGTTTGTTAATAAAAGCGTTTAAAAATTTAATTTAAAGACATTTTAACGCGTGAGCAAAGTGAGCGAAGTGAAATATTTTATATATTTATGTATTTAATTTTTAATAGGTACTAAGCCGCCTTAATTACTGATCGCAGTAAAATAGTGTATACACAAGGTTTTTATTAAACTTTTTCCCTTAATTTTTTCATTTTTTTTTATTTGGCCTCAATTTTCTTCATTATTTTTGCTATTATTTTGCTATTACATATTTTTTTAGTTTTATAAGAGATAGCTTTAATTTTTTATCAGTAATGTTATCTATTCTATTTTTATATATTTTTAATTTTTCTATTTTAAATTTTATTACTTTTATCCTCTACTTTATTTTTGTTTTTTATTTGTTTGCTTATGTATTAATTATTAAAAATATCTTTTCTATCTTGCTAATACATTTTTTTAATTTGAGGATAATTTTTTCTTTCTTGTTTTTAATGGTTGTCGTTGGTTTCCTTTTTTTTGGTATAAATAACTTTCATTTGTTTGTTCATTTTTTTATGTATATAGATAAAAAATAAAGGTTTTATAATAATAATAAAGCACATATTTTCTAATTTTTGTTTCTTTAAGTTTTCTACAGTTGTGTATACATAATTCTATGACAAATTTTCTTTCTTAAGTCTTATTGTAGGATTTTACAGCATGTTTTTTTATTTATTCTATGTTCTTCTAGTAAAATCTGTATCTTTATGAGGTACTCTAGTCTTTTATAAAAGTGGTAGTAGTCGATTTTTAGATCATTTTGTTAAATTTAATTTTGAAATTACTGAGTTTCTTGTTTCATTCCCGTGATGAAAAAATTTCTGTATTTCTAGTTAGAGTTTTTTTTTATTGGATTAAATGTTAGGGTAAATTCGTTAGAGATGGTCATAGTTTTTTTGAAAGGTCATAAAAAAAAGAAATTATATTTATAGTCAAATGTTTATTGCCGTTATAATCATTTATATTATACCTTCAAAAATTCAAAAACAAATTAAATTTATCGTATTAAAAACACAAGAAAAAAATTAAGAAAACAAAAACTGGATTGGCCATCTCTCCCATATATATCAGTGTGTGTTGGCCATAGTCATACGGGACAGATGGCCACTACTCTTCTTGCCTTTTCCCTTTCCTGTTTTCGATGTTGTTGCATTATGTTGTTCAGGTTTTTGTTTCTGCCTACATATGGCACACGTATTATCAAATGGAGTACAGTTTTCATGCACCCACAGGTTGCATATTATACACCAAAGCCAATCTTTAATTAAACGGTTTTCATAATAATTTTCACCGCATCCAGCACAGTTATCAGCCTTATCTCCTACTTCTTCCAGCAAAGTATCACAAAATAATGGTCTCTTTTCTTCTGAACTACTTACAGAATCCTGCCTGATAGCTTTTCTTTTCCTTGTACTCAGTTTACCCACACTATTAATATTGTTAGTATTTTCGGATACATTTAATTTTTCTTTCTTAATTTGACGCTTGTTTTCTCTTAGGTACATTTTTTTCTTCCTCCATTGTTTTTCTAATTGAAATATGCTCAACAGAAGTTAAAAGTTTACCAATTTGCTTAATACGCTTACGAGTTACCATCTGTTTCTGTGGAATAGGAGATATCTCTTTCAAAATCTGAGAAGGCGTTTAATTATCCTTGTCGTCGTTTATTTCAGCGGATGTGCTTGATATCGCTTTCTTTTCAATATCTTTTCGATTTAACTTTAATCTAGGAGGAGATACAGATTGATTTGGTAGAGATTCATCTGTACCTGAACCTTTACGGTCATCTCTCCTTTTTTGTCCGGGAGAGATGGCTACATCAAATTTAAAATTTTGAGCGCAAAATAAGCCACGATTTATGGGTTAGATTATAGGTTGGAACGTGTTGAGACATTTAACTCACAAAATATCTAGAATTAATATGAGAAAATATATGTTTTACAATGTTAAATAAAACAACAGAAAATTTTTTGTACTAGTGTATAAAAACAAAGCTTGTTTACTCACTTTTGGATTTTTTTCTTACAGAAATCGTTTACGTGCGTTGTTTGCGAGCGTCATCCGCATTAATCTAAGTAAGACGTAACGCCATTTAGCGATTATTATGCAAAATATTTGAATTGGCCAACTCTCCCGTAGGGCCATCTCTAACGAATTTACCCTATATTTCTACTTATATTTAAAAAAAATTATCAGTAGATTATATTTTTATTTTGTTATTGTAGATGTTTTCTATAGAATCTGCCTATACCTATACATACTTTTCATGAGAAATCTCTTTCCAATTTAGACTTGTTCTATGAGGTAGATGTGTTGAATATCTTGAATCTTAACAATTTTCTTGTTAAATTTTTGATAAGCTGATAAGCATTTATGCGTGGGTGTTAGGTAAATGATAATTGATGACAGTTGACGTATGTCAAGATACGATCTACTTTTTCAAATCAATGACACACAACTACGTTGTGTTTTAATTGAATTCTTTGTATATGAGCGTATAAAAAATACTGTTGTCGAAGTTAAAAATTAGCAATAAATTTTGTAGTTAGTTCTTAATTAAAACCTTTTTACTTTATAAATTAGTGGTAATTTAATTCCCTCCTTTACATTGCGAAAAACAATTTAACCTGAAAGAAGGCCTATACAAAGTGATAATCAAATCAAGAAAAAAGTTTTCTGAATCTTTAAAACATTTGAAAAAAGGAATAATTTTAAGTTTGAAGTGGGAAAGCAGAATGCCAAACGTTATTTATGCAGAAAGCTGGCAAGAACCGCGCGGCACGGCACGCAGCAGAAGTTAAACTATAAAAATTTGTCATAATTTTCCCGGTTGATTCCATCCATACGTCTGAAAATGTGGTCTGAAAGAAGACTCCTCGTCAGTTCCCTAACGTTTCCAAACGAGTTTGTAACGGAGATAGACTCGCAGAAATAATGAAACTCGCTAGGTAAAAGTAAAGTTATGAAGTCTTATGTTTCATATGTATGAAGTTTGGAAAAGTTTAAAAATTTCTAAGTTGAGGTTTTAAACTTTCCACTGACTTCAGGTCGAAGTTAAAATAGATTACAAACTGCTGTAGGCAGAGGGTCTGTTAAACAAATTAATCAAGGCAAGATAAATTATCCAGCAGCATTTGGTCATCGTTATGCACTAGACGTGTATAAACCTCTCCCGAGAATTTGTATAGATAATATTTAAATAAATGTGCGACTAAATACACGTTGTGAATATTAAAATATGCATGAGGCGGATAAGACAGGAACGCAGTATGTCTCTTGCAAACGCCAACAACACCTCATATGATGGCTGTCTTCATATGCAAATTAAATGCATTAACATACCGGTCGCACATTCGAACAGCGACGCTGCACTTAAATTACTGACCATAAACATTACTTTCCGTCATTCCTTCTTGTAAATCCGCTGGGTATCTCTCGCAAAACACACTTGTTAACTTAAAACAACAATTCTTTACTAAACAAATATGTAACGAACATGTTATTATGGAAATCTGGAAAGGTATTTGCCAAGTAGCCTTCTGCGATACGAATGCTTATGAAAATTTACAACCATCATTTTATTTTTAATTCTTTCATTTGTCACACACCGCTGCTTCCAAATTGACAATTACAAACATACCTTGCACTTTTTTATTTTAATTATTCCTAAGCAAACAACGGCTGAAAATTAAACTTCCTCTTACCTTTAACATTTGCCTGAAAATTTAAATTAAATGTGTTACAATAATAACGGAAACATTAAAGAATTAAGTCAACATTTTAATTTGCCTGTATTAAAGCGTAAAACTGAAAAGCCGATTTCTTCCAGGTATTTTTAAACGCATTTTACAGAGCAACATTATTCTCATTATTTTGCTTAAAAGCTTTAAATTATACATTTTTTTGTATAATTTTAGCTTTTTTTACATACAAACAAAAAAATATTATCAATTAAAAATAAGTATAACACCAAAATAATAATTATGTAAATACTATCCGCGACAATAAATTTTAGACATCGAATTTGACATTAACAAATAAAATTGTGTAAACCAACTTTACTTTTCAATTTTGAAATTTGTAATTATCATCGTGACTACTATCGCGATTCTGCCTAATAAAAAAAATTTAATTAAAGATTAACATAATTTCTGTCCTGATAGAATGAATATTTATACGGCCTGATTCAGGCAAAATAATAAGCCCGATGTTTTGGCAAAGCAACCAAAAAAACAAATTTCATTTACGTGTTGTTGATCTACATGTTACTTTGACAGTACTTTGACATTAGTTAAAAATGGTGTCGTATACCTGTTTATTTTTGCAAATTATAATTTAGAATAGATCTGTTTCTCTACCTTTAATGCTTAAATTTTTTATACATTTTCTATTGAAGTTTAGGTACATTAAAAGAATTTTTTTTCTCTCTCTGACACAAACAACCATTTTCTGTGCTAATGTCAGGGTGACATAAGCAGATGATAACGTGGATTTAGTTTGAAAACCTTAATTTAAATTAGCTCAAAGACGTAAATAAAATTTGTTTTTTGGGTTGCATTGCCAGATTATCAGACTTATTATTTTATCTGAAATAGGCTGTATATAAAAAAATAGAGTGGTTACAAAAACTTTTAGTGGATTTTAGAAGTCACACAGTGGTCACGTTTAATTTCTAAATTATTTTTTTTAAATAGTTTTAAATTTATTTAAAGAGCTATGATCTATTTCTTTTTTAAACTAATGTTAACTGGTTGAGATAAAAATTCTGCAGATTATTGAATGTCACATTTCTGAAACTCCAAATTGGTCTGTCAGAAGTCTTAATAATTTATTAGTTCCTATTGCAATTTGTGACAAGTCAAGAAATTACTTATAGTTTTATTTTTATAACCGACTTTTTTTTATTGTGATTTTGTACGTTATTTTTGTTTTACTACAGCTCTCTGTAGGTGAAATCGGTATGCTGCCGTAAGATTTTTTTCTAAAGCTCTATTTTTTTGTCTACTTCTTAATAATTTGTACCTAATCTAACTAGTTTTAATATTTATGCGTTGATTGTTTAGAAAAATGTATTAATGCATATTTTTTTCTGAAAAATTGTTTGAGATGAGGTGTTTTCAACACTATGCGCATGTGCGCACTTGTTAAATAAACATAAAATAAAAAATCCAAGAGTGATTACAAGACGTAACGAAGTAAAATTATTAAATTAATTTAAAATTTTAATGTGAAATACTACCGTTTTGTCCCAAACTGAGCTAAAATGTTAAAGTACTGTATAAAATTATTTGAAAGCTAGGCAACCACATATACTTTTGATTTGTTTGTGGCAGTAATCGATAGATAGTACATTGTATAAATTTTTTTTAATTACTAAGGTACGATCAACGAAATAGTCTAGTAATCAACTTGTTGTCATTAAAAGTCATTAAAACGTCTACGTCTCGATTATTAATTGTCCTCATTAGCCAACTTGTTAGTTAAATAACCATTCTTGGATATTTTTTATAGTGCAAAAATTTTTATTTGCATTTCTATTATTATCTAATTTTACTTTATTCTTTTTTTTCAGTTTTATTAATAAAAGTATGTAGTAGTCACTTTTAATCTCGACCTGCTTTTAGGTCTTCTACTACTTTCTACTTGATTTAGGTACTTGTTTTTTTTTAGTTACTTTAGCAATATTGTTGGCATTAACTATTTTTTCTCCGTTAGTGTTAAACAAGGTGTTAAATTTATCTAGACAAGATGACTATAAAAGCATGTATGTATTATCAATTGGTGATGCATTTTTACACGTTAGATTGGGTAAGCCAAATTAACCAGTCTCTTTATATCGGTTCTATATTCTTACGCTTTTGTAGCTTTTCTGGATTCTTCTGTCGGTTATGCTAGCTTTATATGTTTTAACACATCAATAATTGCTTGGTAGTTCTGCTAATTCTGTATGCTCTCCAACAGCTGGAAATCTGACTCTCGTCTAGTTGTTCATTTCTATTGCAATTTTAAAATGGATTTTACGAAGCTTGACTGTCAAATGTAAAAACTTTATTTGTTATAACACTGGTTTAAATTGTATAATTCGCCTTACTTCTAGTCTTTATCTTTTTTCAGATATTCTTTAATTTCTTCAACATTCTTTACTGTCAGTTGTAAAATTTATTAAAAGTATTTTTGTGTTCTTGTAATTAATGTTTTCAGAATTATTTTTAAACATTTTTATGTTTTTTTTTTATTCCAGCCGCAGCTTTCCACATTCTTTAATTTTTTAAATTTTTCCTTGCTTTTTATTTTCTAGAAAATTTGTTCTCTTATTCTCTATTTTTTAATTGTAATTTTTTAACTTTTCTAAGAATTGTCGTTTGTTTTACTAAAATTTTTCTTTGCTTGCTTTTTTAATAATTCTTGTTTTTTTAAGTTTTTAATAATTGTCTTTTACTTTTTCTTAGAGTTCTAAGTTTTCTTAGTTGTTCTTTTTTTTTCAAGTCGTCGTTTTTCTTATTTAGAAACCATTTTTGCTTTTCAAAAATTTGTCTTTGCTTTTCTTTTTTTTTTCGAATTGTCGTTTTACAACTTCTTTTTAAATATTGTTTCGTTCTTTCTAACTCTTTCTTTTATTATTTTTTTCTAAGTTTTTCCAATTTTTTCTTCTTCTAAACGCCGTAATAGAAGCTGTTCCAATTTTTTTTTGTTTTTCCAATACATTTATTTTTTATTAAAATAATTGATATGATATTGTGTCTCGTAGAAAAACAACTTTTTCTAAGCAGTGTCCTACATTTTATTATTTGTTTTTTTATTTAAAAAACTACCATCACCGCAATTTATTACAAAAAACAACTGACAACACTAAATGAAAATTGATATTAGAGAAAATTCATAGATGCTTCATTACTGCATTCACTAAGTTCTTTGTTTTTCGAGGTACTTTATAACAATTTTACTAAAAAATATGGCATTCCAATTCCAAAGGAGAATTCTTTTGACTGAATAACCACTTAAACCAAATTTATTTAGTAGTATTTTGTCACTACCAACATAATTCAACAGGTGGTGGTTTTTTAATTTTTGGACAAATAATATAACTAGAAAACTATAAACTTTTGTGTAAGATAATTTCAGTTATTTAACGTTTTTTCAGGTAGAACTATCATCTGTTAAAACTTCTAAAGTGATTTCAAAAACATTCTATATAATTAATTCATTTGACTTACAGTCTTATGGACTGATTTCAAGATGAGATAATACCGGTAGTATCTTCGTTTCTATGGAAAATTAAATAAAATCGAGGCTGTTATTGGCTGTTGTCATGAAATAATAATAAATAATAATAATAAATGATTATGTGGCTGAAAAACTACTGAGCACGGATAGAAATAAAATATACATAATTTTGAACAAATTGGTAAAAAATTTAATATTTAAATATGAGTTCAAATGACCTAAATAGTGTACAGCGATCACTCCAGAAGATTAAATAAAAAAAATATTTTTTTGTTTTTAAATAATAAATTATAAATAATCTTGGTTTAAACCAATTTGGACATTCGTCATCTGTAGGTCGCTTGCACATTTATGGTGTAAAAGTAAAAAGTTTCGTGTTAAACGAGTATTGAGTATTAAAACACTCAAATGAGTGATATAATAGGTTCCTTAAAGACCCAAATTAGAAGAAATACAAGGACATTATTCTAAACAAAAATTTGCTTGATCTTCTTGTGTACACACATATTAAATTACGATTTCTTTCAGAGCACTTTTTTGTTCTTGAAGATGCTTTGCGATAGTAGGCAAAATGTCAAGATTTATCTCAAAATTTATTTAATCTAAAGTCAGAAAATATAATTCTGTTTTACGGTTATCCCCGGTTTTATTTAGTATGATGCAACAGTTGCGAGTATATGTTTAGTATTATTATTATGTAGATATGTTGGCTAATTATGTAAGAGTTAATGTATGTAGGTACTTATTTCAACCATCATGCTAATGAGAATCCTGGATTTAACCAGAAACGTAGCAAAAGAAATATTAAAGTGTTACTTTTACACTGTCATTTAATATTGCAGCTGTTGGTGTCTCAAGTCTTATCAGACAGAAACATCCTGCAGGGAGCACGCGACTTCTTTACGGAGGGCAGCGATCCATGTCGCTGCCACTTGCCCTGCTCTTTATAGTAAAGACAATACGACTATACTCCGGAGTATAAGTAAAAGGTACTCGACACCGATTTACGGACCATGACATGACGCCATCACCGCACCCTGCAATCTTATTTAAACGTCCTTTTTCGGTAAATAAAGAAAAATGTCACTCTATCCTTTTAGTAAAATGTGAAAGCGCAAATAACGAGTGACTCAAAATAAATTGAAGCAGTACAAAATACAACTGCTGAAAAAAATTAGTTGAAAATGTGCTTTGTATTAAATATAAATTAATTTAACTCTAAATAAAAGAATATCAAAAAATGTTATAATAAATTAAAAAGTAAAAAATACGCAGATTGAAAATAAAGAGATAACATAATTATGTCATACGGATTGCATTAGAAGAAAATTGTAGTAAAATAAAAATAACGAACAACAGCTTAAAAATATTTAGTGATGAACACATAGCTACCAGTTTACGGTAAAAATTTAGACATAAAAAAACTTAGCGGTAATCAAAATAGCTATTTGTATGTCAAAATCCAAAAAAAATTTTTTTAACCAAATGTTTTTAAATATAAAGCCGAAACTAGAAAACAAACAAAGCCAAAAAATACTTTTTAGCTGTGGCGCACATCAAGCTTGTTTAATTGTTTAAAAAATCTTCTGTAATCTATCATCAAATGAAGGTTTTTTATTTGCTGATCGAGCTCTATTAGATAAGTCATTGTTGTTTTTCTTTCGGATTTTTTCAAAGTTTTTGTAGTCAGCTGAAGATAAGATACTTTTCTCGAATCAATTGTAATAACATTATAAATAAGAAATTTTTTTGAGGGACAACTTTGAGTTTGTTCCTTTACAATACATTTTTTAGTCGACTTTAACATAAAATAGAATTTTTAATAGTATACTCAGTGATTATATATACTCATTAAAGTATTACACCCGGAAGAAATAATTTTTTTAAGTAATTTTTGGCAAGAGAATGGGTAAATTTAGAGCTAGTTATACATCAACTCATTGTAAAAGTTTATCTTTTATCTGGACAGTTTTTAAAAAAGTTTCACCGCTTAGTTTTCTGAAGAAAAAGGCTTATCAGAACTGATAAGCACAAATATTTGCAGTTGTTGTTTCTCCGACTACTTCTTTTAAAAATAACAAAATGCCCTTAGTCTGAAGGCATCAACAATATCATCATTTTAGCGATTTCAACAAAAGTAGAATTGTGGTCTTTTGAGAAGTTGGTTTGTTCTATCGCGAAATTGCCCATCGTGTTGACTCTACTGTAATGACGGTGATGTGTATGTTTCGGGTGTAGACAGAAAAAGGTAGAGGAACACGAAAAAGACCAATAGGTCAAACGATGCCTGCAGAGTCTTATACATTAAAGACAGGCGCTTTAAGAAACTAGCTCTTTGAGACCGTTTTGCTACTAGGCTACTGGCAATCGAGCTACTGGATTTTTTTCTTACCGTCTACGGTTAGTGCTTTCTTTAACTGCCAAACATCGTTGACAACGTTTAGACTAGTGCAGAAAACGCAAGTTTGGAAAGGAGAATGACTTAATGTAATATTCAGTGATGAATCGCAATTTTGCCTAGACACGCATGATGGCCGTTGTTAAGACTATTGTCTATAAAAGCCAATCACCTCTTGTGTTTAGTCAAAGCAGTATGCGTTATGTTGCTGATGTCTTATAAACCACTTTACTGTCGTATCTACATAGCTATTAACATGTCTTTTTTCAACAAGACAACGCACGTCCACATATTGCTTGTCAAACTATGAACTTCTTCCAAGAAGCTGGCGATAATGTTTTGCCGTGGCCACCCGATTCACCGGATTTAAATCTCATCGAGCATGTGTGAGATGATAAGTCTTTGCACTGTCCGCTTTGCACCGTCCTCCATAAGTTAATTTATGAGGTTGCCAACGAGGTGCCACAAGCAGACATCGACCATCTCTTTTTGTCGATGTCTAGACGTGTATATTTTGATATGTTTAGATCTAATTTAATACACAACTATGCATTTAATTCATGACTGCATTTTTGAAAAACTGCTGTGCCTAAATAAAAAGTAAAAAAAAAACTAGCAGTGTTATACGACTTTTTTTATTGCAACAGGGACAGTTTCTTCAGTACAGAATATTGGAGTAAACAAAAAAAAACAATTATTTTGACAGTTATGTTTTGGCATTATGCAAATAGTTATTGTCTCAAAATTAACCTTTGTGAAAACAATAGTAGATAATGTAATACTATTACAATTAAAATAAGATAATTTTGTAAACAAACCTTTTTTAATAAAGTTCATATTAGACAAACTGAGTAATATTAGGCTTTGTACACACTTATAAGCTAATTTCAAGTTGAGATAATATCGGTAGTATCGTTGTTATCGTAGAAAATTAAAAAAATTTGATGTTGTTACTAGTTGTTGCCAGAGAGAAGTTATTAAAATTTGCTGTACTACACAAAAAACAGAAAACACAATCGGCAGCTTCGTAAAAGTTTAATAAAATCATTGCGTGGCATTGGGCACGTCGCGCGTTGGTCTAAAAAAATCACAAAAGGTTCTTGACATTGTGTCAAAAATTTTATATTGGAAAGATAGGTAACATTTTTCCAGTTCTATTTATTCTTCCCTGGTACAAAGTCTTACTTTCCTCTTTAAAGAGGAAAATTTTTTTATTTCTCACCTTTGTATGGACAACGCTCACTTTCCTTATTCAAATCGCTTGAGTAATGGCTTTCTTTCGAATAGAACAGTAGAAAAAATCAATTTTTTATTAAAATCAATTAAAAATTATTTTATGTAAAAAGTAGATATAATTATTTATTATGTTAAAAACTTGCCTTACACAAATACTAATAATTTTCGAAACATACATACTTTATTTCAAATATTTCTTTTTGTAAGCGACACGGTGTATTATAATAATTTTGTTAATATACAGATTGTTACTAAAATATGTGTAAAAGTTTTACCTAATGATAGTTTTCGTTAAAAGTATGCTTAATACTTAATACTAATTTGCGTTATTAAATGTTAGTAGTTTTTGAGATACTCGTTTTTTTGTGAATTTTTTTTTAGTAAGCTTTAATGTACCCGAATCACTTTTGTAATGTTAAACAACAGCGCATCAACTCAAAATTTTGGCTTTGTGAATTATGTTTTTTACCGCAAATTCGGATTTTCAAAATGCAGGTCATGTTATATGACAACGTCAACTTGATGTGACAATGTCACGTTGACGTTGTCATACCTATAACATAATTCACTAAAAAGTCGAATAACAATAAGTTGCCTTTTCACCAATGGATTCAACGTACTTTTAGATCAAACCACCCTCTTGTGATCTTTACAGATACAGCCAAAAATAATAATAGAACTAGTATTGGCTTGTATTCTCCAGAAATAAACCTACCTGTTTCGCGTGCCCTCGCCCCTGAAACGGAAACCTGTCTTGCTGAAATGCTTATTTTTTCTTTAAATCAATTGTCAGTGTCAAAAATTCTGAAGTTATGTTGGAATCCTGTTAGATTGCTATGGAAACGAAACTAAAAAGGCTAATTTTAAATGGAGTTACCAACCTTAAAACACTTTGACAATTGATTTAAAGAAAAAATAAGCTTTATTTATGAAGGAATAAAGGCGGTGGATCAGATCAACAGACCAGTTATCATTGCTTCAGATTCTCTTTCTCTTTCTGCAATATATCTGCCACGTTGACTTCTTTCCGCAAAAATCTTATCTTACTCTCCTGATCAAGAGTAAACAGAAACACCGCCCTGTAGAATTACAGATTGCACTAGTTTGGATACCAGGTCACACTGGTATTGTTGGTAATGAAGCTGCAGTTTGCCTTGCCAACAAGGCTTAACAATACCTGATCCAAAAGCGAAACTACACTTTTCATCATTACTTCCTCAGTTGGTGCGTGCTCACCATGCTTCCTGGCAACAATTTTGGGCCCACGAAATTTCCCGCAGTGGTCGAGATTATAATCACATTTTAAACAGCCCGTATTTTATCCCGTGGTTTACGAATGAATCAAACTTATCTAGAAGACATATTACCACACTCATACGAATGCGTACTGGCCATTGTGGCTGTTATACCCATCTTTACCGCATTGGTGTTCGTCCATCGGCCAATTGCGATTGTGGAAAACCTGGTTCTATTCAACATATACTTGAATGCCCACTCGTCATACGACTTCCACGATTCTACAGTAAGATATTTAATGGCTTTTCTTCTAACCCGCTGGATCTTGACACAATGCTGAAACAACCTCTTAATCCGACATGGTCTATTGTACTTAAGATGCTACAATTCAACAATATTCAACTCTAGCTACAAGTTGATTCGTCCCTGGAAGCGTCATTATGGACGCAATCTTGGCTGCAAGTGCAGAAATGCACAAAGCCAATAAAGTTAAATAAATAAATAATAACATAATTTACAAAACCAAAATTTTGGGTTGATGCGCTGTTGTTTAATATTACAAAAGTGATCCGAGTTATAGTTGTTTAACCAACAACTTTGTTAATAAAGGCGATTAATAATTGAGACATTTTAACAGAAGTTGAAATTAACCAAAATTTTTCAACTTGCCTCTATCTACCAACACATCTAGATTGTTTTCTGTTACCTGGCTACAAAACATCCAGATAAATTTTTTCAGTTGTCATTAATATTAATTAGACCTCACATTTCTCTATAAGCAGGTATTTACTAAAATAAACTTACAATATAAATTAAGACAATTTCAAGTTTTTTTTAATAAAACGTTTTTCTTTAAGCATACCGTTTTTATAATTTTTATGATTATGACATTTTATAAATGTCAAAATTTTGGTTTGCATGGTTGGTATTAACAGGTGGTTAATAAGGGTGTTTAGCCAACTCTTTTGAATGGCTTGGAGTGCATTAATAAGCCTCATATGTCAACGAGCAACAGAAAAATAATCTTAATCGACTGCAGATGATTTTATAAAATTTTGTAGTTGATAAATAATTATTATTAAATTCGAAATTTGGTTTTACGGGGAAGTGGACGACAAGGCAAGAAAAAAAAAACTGTTTTATGAGGCCAACGTTTCGAATCCTTTATTGATTCTTCTTCAAGGCTCCTAATAAATGTCAGATTTGTTTGGCATGGTACCAATTTGTCTCGGCCAGTGGTCGCCGGAAGAATGGGTTTTTCCGAAACGTTGGCCTCATAAAACAGTTTTTTTTTTTTTTCTTGCCTTGTCGTCCACTTCCCCGTAAAACCAAATTTCGAATTTAATAAAAAAATGGACGTAATCCACCAAAATAATAATTATTATATTTTGCCGGATGTGTAGCGCAAATAACAAAACTTGCAAAAGAAAAGTATTTAGTTGCCAACCATTATACAAATTTTGGAAAAGTAACTTATCTAACATAAAATAAGAATAATAAGGACTCCTCTCTTTATAAAAAGCATTCTATTTGAAAAGCTTAGTTTATATAAAACTCATCACTAGTGAAAAGTATCATCTAGTCTTGATGAATTTAACAGTAATCGTGAGTTGATAAGTGTAATCAAGAATAAAGCAAGAGCTGAGACGGAGTACTCAGCAAGTCGCCGTAAAATTTAACTACAAATAGATATTTCTTTTTATGACCCCGTGAACGAATCGATGCAAAAGAATCTCAACACAATGAATACTTAATCTCCTATTTTCCAGATTTGAATTGAGTTTCACTTGATCTTTTCCAGCGTAAAATAAAGCGAGGCTTTGCTTTTAAGACAATACTCATTTCGAAAAGTTTCTACCAATGAAATTAAATTATTTTTCAAGTAAGCTATTGTTTTTTCTAAGGAACACTTCAATATTTTATCCAATAAAATTCTTTTTCTTTCGTATAAGAACAGAATTTAAAAATGTCTTTGTTATTTTACAATTCCATAAACAAAGTAAATTATTGTAATGGGATTAAAAAGTTTATTATGGAGTTGCACAGTGTCAAATAAAGAAAATTCAGCTTTATGTATTTATGTTAATAATGACAAAAGTTTGAAATATTGAATTTAGCGAGCTTTTAAGAAGGAAGTAGATAAAAGAATAGAATGCTTATTTATTCAGCTCCATTCTCGCAAGACGCGTACTCTCCCAGGATAAAAAATCCGGTCCAGTGTGACCCCTGGGCATTCAAAGGAGATTGGCCAGGATTCGGAGCTCGAGGGCACGAACACCGGATTCAGGCCGTTAGCGCGGCCATTATTCACGTCGAAACCGGCCCATTTCAACGCAAATCTACAATCCAACAACAACCACACCAAATCATAGATTCTCCCGGCAGTATACCAATCTAATGACATTAAACTGCTTAATAAGTTAGACATAAAGCCAGTTAATCTCGATTTAATTACAACTTCCCAGAAACGCACCTATCTGTTTTGGTTTGTGGATTCTGAGATTTATTCCGGAACAGGAATGAAATACGTATCAACAAATTGTGTGAAGTTCGATTGCTATCCGCCAATAAACTCTCGGTAAGATTACCTGACCTCTCGGTCCGAATCGTTTACATATATTACCCAAGTATTGATTCGAACCAATACGATAAATTGAAAACGCGCCGCCACTTTTTCACTGTCTAAATGTATAGGCCTCGAGGGTCCGATCCAGGCCCAGAGTGCATTTCCAGATCAAGTCCGGTCAAAATAATATCATTCCAAAAATTCTTCCACGTCGTCGAATAAAAACCCCATCATCCCACACATCACTCATTTTATTATCTATTTACAAAAAAATATTATCTTGGATAGTTTGCCTAACAAATGGCCCAACAGTTGCTGTATAATAAACGACGACAAACATGAAATTCAGCCGTGTTCACCACTTTGTGGTCAGAGCGCTATTGCTCACAAATAATTCGCTCGAGAGGGACTTATGTAATAGATATTGAAATTTGTCCAAAATAACGAGATTTGACAATAACACTATTGGCACTATATTGGTCACTTAATTTGAGAAAATTCTTCTTTTGGTAAATATAATAAAATATCCTGTTATCGCTTCGATAAAATTCAATTTTCCTGATGTACAATATTTCAGAATATATTTGATTTATCACGTCTTTTTCCTAACAAATATAAAACCTCACGTAGAAAAAGATAAATGTGTTATTAAATAAAAACATACTAAATCATATTAAAATTATATAGGCGACCATTTTATCTACATTTTTATTTGGTTGTTTACATTTTACTACGAAGTAAAAAAAAAAGAAGAGAAAACAAAAATATAATATTTTCCTAATTTAAAAACTAGACATAAAAATGTAATTTAAATAAAAAAATAGTTTTAAGTACAAATCAATCCAAAACGTATCAGCATAAAAAATTGCTCAAATTTTTATTGAAATAACAATTAAAAGTCTTAAATACAAAATTTTAATATCAACGCAATGCCTTACTACTCAATAAACTTCTACACACCGTGGAGTTTTATTAATAATGCAATATCACCACCAGCATCAACCAATATTGTCGCAGAACTGAGACGGAAGCAGGGTCCGGCATATAAATGCTGACCTTATTTTCGTCTCTCCAATTCAAGAATTGAAAGTAAAATATTTTATAGGTTTTAGCAGATTTTGCTGGCAACAAAGATTTTGTAGTGCTTCTATCTTGTTCCACAATCTTTAGAAGCGTAAGATTTTTTATTTCAGTGTGAACAATAAACTCATTTTGGTAAAATGGACCGTTTATAGCTTGTCGCACGCAATCAAGTTCTCTATGCACTTGGCCGACTTTTCGAGTTATTAATTTGCACGATTTGTCCGCCATTTAATAATTATTTTATACGAAGCAAAATTCGTTGTAGGTTTGGTCAAGTTAAGGGTGGGTTTAGTGAGGTAAAATGCGTAAGTGATTGTACACTCACATCCAATTTTAATAAAAATGGAGCTGTTTTTAAAAAAATTAATTCGCTTCAAAAACGCCAGTTGCCTATGAAAATAGTTATTTTCAAAAATAAATTTCAAAAAAAACAAAAATAAAATCTGATCGGAAGATAGAGTATTTAAAGACCTTCAACATAAGGTATCACTCGAACCTACTTTGCCTACCTAAATTGTAAGAATACAAAACTGTTTGTTCAAAGAGGTGGTAAAGTCGATGCAATACCCTAAGTCGCCTAACTCAGTCTGTTTCCTCTTTGTAACTAATGTAAATTAAGCGAAACAAAAAATCCTTAAATTTTTGTGTTGTAGCTGTCGTAATTTTTTAACGTTCAAATATGAAATTTGAAAACGTGTAAGCAATTCAATGACTACTCGAAAAAATCAATTTGAATGTGTTAGAGTATTTGAAGAATCAGAAAACTTTGACACAGCAGCAAAAAAGAGTTACATTAGTTTAAATACCAAAATGTTGAAGATCTCGGAAATTTCGTTTTTCGACTGAAGAAAGCAACCGAGAAAGCAACATACTAACACGTGTGATAAAAAAACACATGTTTTTTTACAATCCAAAAAATTAAAACAAGATTTAACATGACATTATTAATGTCTGCCCGGGAAGTCAAATACATACAAAATAGTAGCAACAAAAAGCATGTTACTCTTAAAACTATTTTTGAACAAATTTTGAAAAAAAATTTAGATTTTCCTAGCTGTCTTACGTCTTTAAACACTTTGTAAAATAAGTTTTAAATTTTCAAAAGGAAGTAATCGATAATTTTTAATGAAACATCCTTCTATCAGGCTAAATCGCACTTAATTTCTTAGAAAGTATACAGAAAATAGAAAATTTCTTTATATACGTCCATGTTTTTGATGAAACGTGAATTTTTAGTAAAGGCAGTTATTTCTTACTTTTACATTAATAAATGTATAAAACAAACAATTTTTTCTAATTTTTTAAGCTAAAAGCGTATATTCTAAACAAACGTTTATAAGAGAGAAAAATAAACTAAAAGAAGCTTTCGAAAAACCTGGAAGCGACAATTGAAGAAGAAGACTAACCTAAAAAATATGAGGAACAAAAAATAATAAAAAAGATATCTTAAAAACATACAAATTAATTTAATCAAATGAATAAAATAAAAAGAATAAAAAATATTTTTAAGAAAAAGAAAAAAATATTCCATTTAAAATAATATATATTTGATTATTCCAGAAGATCCAAGAAGATAATAATGTATCTATCAACAAAAAATATTTTAAAAAAATTTAAAAAACATCGTCGATTGCAAAAAAACTTTGCAAGATGGTTTAAATGCCACAGCCATTAAACAAGTGAGGGTTGTCGATTTATAGTCTTACATGCTGAAAATGCTGATAGATTTGTTAAAGATGCATCATTGATTTTAAAAGCAAATAAAAAAATTAGTGACGACAATATAAGCAGAGACAATTTTGAGCGTTGGTTTAAAACTAAATTAATGTCAAATCTATCAGAACCTTCTTTTATTATAGTGGACAAAGCTACTTACCATAGTAGCCTAGTTCTAGTAAAAATGTATGGAAACAATCCTAGGAAGTTATTAAATAAAATTAGTTTAGAGGTACAAAACTGGATTTTAATTTTTTTTATATAATTTTTGTTTTTTAGTTTCTGTTTATACGAGGGAGAGGTTTAGGGGTATTTACTCAACTAGGTTCTAATCAATACTAATTTTATTATAAAACTTAATCTATAACAACGCCTTTGATCTATGTTCGAAAATTAACAGTTCTAAATGTATTTACAATTTACATTATAACAAACCATAAGCATAATCTGAACATATACAAAACATTCGTAGCAGCACTGAATTGACGCAGTGTTGCACTTGCTGACATTATACATTCTTTAGGTTGCTTTAACTCATGCAACTCTTTTGAAATATAAATTATTAAATAAGTTTTAGAAACAATTTAACTTAATTTAGAGTTTTGAACCTAATGAACTGTAATCTAGTTTAAAAGACATTTTTCAAAATTGAAATAAAAAATTTCTTGTTTAATAGTATTAACAATTATTGATAGAACGATATTTAAGAAAAGTATTGGAACAAGAAAAAATTAACAAAGTGGCTACATAAAAACAAGATAATTTGTTTATCTAATGCTATGAAAGACCAATTATGGGACATAATATAAAAATAAATTTTCCGAGAAAAAAAATATTATTTGAAGACATTTGTAGAAAAACATGGTTACTGTGTGTTACTGCTTCCACCATACCATTGACATTTTAACTTTTGAGATGGTATCATCTCAACTTTAACTTTATTAAGATAATATGGTCTCAAACTAAAAGAGCTTCTGATGCCAGAATCAGAAAGATGTCTTCAACACTAATAGAAGTAATGTCTCTATTATTTTAGCTCTAGAATGTGTTACTCCATTACAGTTGTGCAACAACACTAAGTCCAACACTATGTGCAACACACAAAAATGTAATTTTATCAGCGTTGGAAATTGAAAGACAATTAGACATCTCCCAATGTGACAAACTTATAATTAATGTTGGCGGCGTATCAGGCAATAGTGAAAGTGATAGTTCTAATTTTAGTAATTCTGAGGCAGATATTTGATTTAATTAAGATGTTTTATTTATTTCTAATTTCGTTTTTTTTATAATTGATGTTACGTTTTAATAAGCTTAACCCTTCATTAGTAGCGCCATCTAATGTAACATACTTGGTCGCACTGTATCTGTCAGATACATGCTTTATATTTTATATTTTTTAAAACAATTTTACAAAAAAATTTGTAATTGTTATCATATTTTAATTCAGTGAATATTGTTGGTTTAAAATAGCATATTACTTCAAGAATTTATTAGATTAATTAAGATAAATTCTGTGTATACAAATCTCTTCAACGTCTTCTAGATCAGCGTTTCTCAACCTTTTTTGGCCTGTGGACCACTAAAATTTAACGGCTTAAGTATCTGTCGCTAAAATTAGTTTGAGATATATATTTGTATTTAGTAATTTGATAAATTAAAATGTAGTTATATTATTTTTTTAATTTATTTCGCGAATAAATAATTGTCCACAGAACAATTGTTCTTAGCGGACCACTAGTGGCAAAAATTATTTATTTGCTACTCATTGTAAAAAGATTAAAAAATTATACTGTTCACAGACATTAAACACTTAGAAACACATGAACATAGTTCTATGACAGAAAGTAAGTAAAACAGGTAGTGAAACACGGGATAATACATACAAGCGCGCTTAATCTGTTGAATACACTTTTTGGTATCTGCACAAATAACCGTGCTAAAAATAAAAATTTTAACTTGTTTTTCCAGGAACATAATTAAAATACATTGGCCAAGAAATATTCTTCGTTTTAAGTTCAAGGAATTGGCAGTTGTAAAAATTTTTATAAAAAAATGGGACATATACATATATGTGAGATACATGCGTGACTAACGAAAGGTTTTAACATTTTAATAAAAAACGCACCTATATGAAGACAACCTTTAACATGTGTATAATCGAAAAAGTAACTGTAGTTTCGTTAAAATCACATTATAATCGCACTGACTATAGAATGAAATTCCACGACTATAGAATGAAAGTAACTGTTTGTTTTTTTTTATAAATTGAAATCATTATCGAGAAAATTAAGGTAGACAGTTTTTAAAAATCACCTTATGTATCTAATTAAAAAATAATAATTTTAGAATAATTTCTTAATAACATTTGTAAACTTTTATTTCTTTTAACTTGTATTAAATTAATAATTAACTTAAAAATTTGAAGTATTAATTGGGCAAAGTGAGTAATCTAATACAGTGTCACGATGACGTGTTTTCCACAAACTGTATTCAGAATAAATCTGCAGGAACGTACTCCAAAACAAATTAATTCGGAACATGCTTTGGGGCTTAATTGGGAAAACTAAGGAAGAAGTGGAGCTTGAGAAGTACACAATAGATTTAAGGAAGCTGAATAGAATTTTACGCGTTTTTATCTCGAGGGTCATGTTATGGAAAAGGTAGATATTTCGCTGACCAAAAAGCTTAATTACACAACAAAATAATTTAGATAAGCTGAGATGAAGAAGGGTTTTGTTTGTGTAATTAAGCTTTTGGTACAGGTGTTTTTGAAAAAAGCAGCTTTAAAAAATTAACAAAGTTGAAAAGCTTTGTCTCTCGATTCGATTAAAATTCGCGCCTCATCCTTAATGAGCCATAACTCGATTAATTTTGTGTAAGACCGCCTCCGCACCTGCACCACTCCAATTAAATTTGTCAGTTTGCGCAGGTTATATTAATCCTCAAATTATAATAAATAATATCTGACGATGCAGCGAAATTACACTTGGGGTGTTGGGGTGGCTCAGTTCACGATCTTATTATATGGAACGGTACACAATACCACAGTGTATTGCAGGCTGTTTCATAAATCATGGCGACAATTAAATCAGTTAGACTATGGTTAAACGCTGTCAACTTTAGCCGGGTCACCTGGACTATAAGCTATACATCACCAACGAGAACCCCCCTACATTGGTTAAAGGGAGATGAGCTGGCCTGCATACAGGGTTCCGCTTCACGTTATATCCACAATAGTGCCTTTCAACACGAAATGAGTACACAGTCTCCTTTTTACACCAACGTAAATATATTTGAAATTAAATTTAAACAATCTGTCATTTCACAAAGGAACAAAAGTTAAGATCTGAAACCATTCCCAGTCTTCCATGAAGACAAACAGTTCCAAAAATAGAAAATTCTGGCCATACAAATATTCTAATCAATATTTTTTAAGAGTTTTCAATTTTTTTTATTAATTTATCTGAGGTATATACGACTCTTTAAAGATACTGCATAGACTTTTTTATACAAATAATGTAATTTTGCGTATTAAGATGTATTGCAGCGTTGTCTATGTGTGCTATTTCTAAATGTTAATATTAAAATAAAGAATAGTAAAAATATGAGAAATTGTAAGGTATATTTGTACTTCTTTTAACGTTTTCTATCACCAGGTAAGCGGTGGTCTGACCCTTTTAAATCACTCTAAACAATATAAAAAAATAATATTTTATTGTTAAAATACGAATAATTATTATTTTAGCAAACATAAAATTTTAATTGAATCTATAAATTATTGGATCGAAAGAAAGTGAGATAATTTTTGATTTATTTCACATTAAACTTTATGTGTATGTAGTTTAAGAAACTTTAAACTTATGACTATGTAATTTTTAGGGCTATTATAATTTATTGCAGACTTTTTATGACTACTACCTAGAGGTAGGAGTAGTAAAATGGTTTAATTTAAGAACAGAATTATAGCATAATTTATGTTTCAGAATGCATTTTTGACAGAACGAAGAGTTATAAAAGCAGGTGTTTTTCAAATTTAAACGTGTTTTTTATTATTTAATCATTCTAACCCTTGTCAGGTTTTTATTTCAATGACTAAAATAAAATAAATATTGAGAGACGACACGCAAAGGTTTTTGATAATGGTTTATAATATCCAGTTTATAGTCCACGTTCCACTCGACCTAAATTAAATTAATTTAATAAATGATAAATATTCTGTTTTCAAACCTTAAGCTATCAATCACTTTGAGCAAGGTGTACCGAAAATACTCAGTTTTTATTAATTGTTATTTAATATAAACGAAGACTTGTTGTAAATTGATTTGATTAAAAGAGTTTAATTTACACGAAATAAATTCAAACAACTATGTACTCAAGCTCAAGACAACTCAACACTAACTAATTTAATTAGGTACTCATTTTTTATCGCACCTAAATCGTTCGGTAATTGTTGCCCATATATCTTTTTCGCTGAACTCAACTTAATTCGACGACTTTAGTACAGGGTGAGTAACTGAAACAAATTCTGTGATATGACTCTCATAAGTTGAATCAAAAATTTAAAAACAGTTTCTGCTTCTTTTAGTGTTTTTTTCTCTTTTCTTTTCTTTTTTTTATCTTTTTTTTCCATTTGGGAGAGATATAGATAACCCCTAACATATTTCCAAATTTAAAGTTATCTATCTATTAAAGGTATCTATATTAAGTAGGTATATATGCAGTATCTTTTATAAAAACTAAAATGAAATCATATGGCGTACTATACACTTAAAGAACTTATAAAAATACTAACAATAAACTTCAAAAATGGTTTAAAACGTCAAAAAATGAGATTGATTTAAAATTAGTGTTTTGCTAGAGAACAATGAAAAACATTTTTAATAGCTTTAACACTAAAAAAGTTTTTTTTTGCATTTTTAGAATCACAGTATTGAAACAAATTACTATGAACTGATAAAAACTTAAGACTTGTCAAAATGCTAGCATCTCTTCAAGTTAAATATGTAAGATGGAACAACTGATTTTTAAATTTACTATAGGCAACTAGTAATGCACAATTTAAATCTAAAGAGCTATAACTGTAAATAATGTGATAAATAATCGATAGACAAAGGTCAAACGAAGATTAAAATTATTTTCAAAAACAGCGTAAAAATTTATTAAATAATAGAAAACATTTTAGTGTATAACAAAAATATTAGTTGTCTATAGAAAATCCAAAAATTAGTGCCTCCATCTTACACATTTAACTTGAAGGAATGCTTGCTTGTTGACAAAATTTCAGTTTTTGTCACCTGTTCATAATGATTCATTTCTATACTGTGCCCGGAACTAAGATTGATACTTTAGTTGAGAGAAGTTTAAAATGACATTTAAAATCACTTGATTAGCAAAACCGTTTGTATATATTATTTGTCTTGTTATTTATTTGTTATTATCATTTATATTACACATGTTTCTATCCCGCCTAAAACCCAAACTTTGTGGTAGATGGATATTTGATTATGTTTATATATGTACATATGTACATATGTACATATATAAACATAGTATATGTACATAAGTTTTTATTCACAATGTTAGTTTAAAATAATTTAATAAAAATTTAAAATTAATATTTTTATAGTGTTTAATTTATAAATAAATTAATGGTACTAGTTTTTATGTGTGATTTTACTCTTTTAATTTTTTTAATGCCTATTTTAAAGCTTATTTAAATGTTTTGCTGCATAACTAGTGACATTAGTAGTCGCATTACAAGCATATAATACGAAGTTTTTGCTACATATTTGCCCAGTCCTAGACATTAAGACATAAATTACGCTCTGATTTGCGGGCGTATAAAGAAGATTGTAGTTGCAAAATAAAATAAATATTTACTGCTGTGAATAAAATGTACTGATTTGTAAACTATAAGTGAGCTATGAGCTATATTATGAAAAGGTAGACTTTTTTCTGTTAATCAGTCGAGGTTTTAGATCTTTTATTTAATCTTAACTTATAAGGTCTCACATTGTTTTCTCTACACATTGCTCTTAGTCGATGGCTGCTAGAAAAAATATCAACAAAAATATTTTCTAAAAAGAAGATGTCACATGTCAGCTGAAGAAACAAGAAAAGCAAAGAAAGATTCTAATAAGACAAAACCGTTTTTAGAAAAATTAAAGAACGATGATTATTGATTGGTAAAAAAAAGCAACAGAAAATTCTAGAAAATGTTAAAAAATGTTGTCTAGAAGAAAAAAAATAACAAATTTTTGAAAACGGTTGCAAAACGACGATTAGAAAAGAAAAAAAGTTGAACAAATTGACTTAAAAAATAAAAACTACATCTAGAAGAAAAAAAGCAAAAACAAATTTCAGTAAAAAAAAGAACAGAATAACTACGACTTAAAAAAACCAAAAAAATTTCAGAAATATTTGAACAATGACTCTAGGAACTAAAAAATTCGACAGTTTGTGAAATACTTTAAGGAACTTAGAAGTTAAGAAAAGAATTTAACTAAGCTTCTAGAAGGTAAGCAAGATCTCAACAAAGGTTAGGTAACTGGTCTACCTTAGAAATTTTGGACTTGATGTGATATGTTACAATAGCAGTGAAAACTGAAACTGTGCCAAATATATACATATATGTCAAATTCAAGTATAAAAAATTAACTGATTATAAAAAGAACAAATACAGAAGAATATGAGACAAGTCACCTGCAAATTAATGAGTTGACCGTTTTCTGCGAGTACGAGTATATCTGTTTTGTAACCAAAAATCATAATATCATTCGATAAAAAAATTGTTATAATTGATGTTAACTTAGGATCCTGTTCAAAATTACAAAACAAATCTATTTTGAGAATCAAAACAAAATACGTAAATTTTCTGGTAACACGTTGTTTTTAATCGAGGATAAAATGAAGGATTAGGGAGAAATGCAGCTTATTTATACGCATCAAGTATTTAATTATATTCGCTTTATTCATTATTCTAATTGTTAGTTAGAATGAAAATTTAAAGTAAATATTATTTTAAGTAGGGAAAATTGTTGTCAAATGAACTGCTGGCAGTTTGATAAATAGTACAGTAATAATAAATACAAATAAAAAATATCTTTAACTATACATTTATTTTAGTCATATCTAAAATTTAGGTTGTCTGAGCCACAGGCATATAAAATGACAAGTATAATATGTATTTTTGTAATATTAAATAAAATCTAAATAGTCAGGCATTATTGACAATAAGGTAATAAATGCGATAAGCGCTTTAGTAATAAGAAACAATAAACATTAAATTTAAATTACTTATTTTCAACTTGCACTACCAAAGTGCGTATTGCTTCTTGTTAATTGTCAATGTTGCTTCTTATAGATATAGCAAACGAAATAATTAAAACATTTATAATTCAGTGATAAAAATGTAGATACATACTTTATATGTCGTTTCAAGTGATTTATTGTGATAAAAAACCTATTACACAGCACACCAGTAGGTAATCTATTAGAAGGTACTACCCAGGTTGCTATTTGGACATGATAAGGAAGGACCGTAATCGCCCGCATGAATTTGGCATATTCTGTGAATTGGGGTGAAAAGCATTTAATGTTTCTGTTGGTTCCTTATACTGGTATGGTGGATACAGTTCGGAACACCGACAGTGACGGGACGAATTTAGTGAATGCAATGTGGACTGCAAGCCCACCCGTGCGGGTAATGTCAGTCAGGAACACAGCGGGATTCCACACTTACCCCACATGAACTCAGCTGTCCGAACATGCGGTGTAATTCCGACAAAACTAAATCAAACACAAACATTGTAGCTATAATACACCACTTTATTCTTGATTATACAGAATTGCAAGTCAAACTAGATTTATTTTGAAAAATAGTAAAAACAAAAAAGCTTAGTACAGATGGGAACTTTTGTTGAAGATTTTATTAGATGTTATAATGTTTTTTAATTGTTATTTTTTATGAATTAAGATTGAAAATATTTCCGATACTTAACTTCTACATTATTTGACGATTTATTTTCAAATTTATTTGAAATGTTGTGAATCTTTTGACAAAAAGTGAAAATCAGTTGGAAAACACTATATATTCGACTTCAATCAAACCAAGAAGTATTTGATCTAGTCGAGTAAATTAATTAAGATGTTTTTTTCAAGCCTTAGAGGAAAATTTGGGGAATAAATGCCACAATTCTTTGTACGCCTTTTTTATGTTCTAAGAATGTCAGCTGCGAGCGCGCATTCTCGTATCGTAATCAGCTTTCATTAGTGAAGCCTACACTGTACGAAGCTATTAACGCTAAATTCTATCAGTAAATCATAGGCAAAACGCAGAGACAAGTTGATAAAGTATCTACAAGGGCGTAGGCTGTAGAAGAGTGTACGTACTCATACACATACTTCTCCTTTTCAGGTGAGAAACATTCATAAATCAGGCTACTCACAAGGGTACAGCTCACTTCGATTGAGTTGAAATCCCTTAATAGCCCTAAATGGTCACATTTGCAATTGTCCCGTTTCATAGATATACGGCCGAAGCGACTTGAGATCCCTATCTTTCTAACTTAAATAGATTCATGGCTGTGTTTAGTGTCAGGTAGGTATTGTGACAGCCGCTGCTAGCTCATATGCAAGTGTTGATTTATGTTTATCTATTATTAATACATCCCTTAGAAATGTGCAAATAAAAGGAGAATTTTATCGATAGATCAAAACACCACAACTGATTTAATGTCTCACTAGATCAATGGATCCCCAACGAATTCTTGTTTAAAAATTTACTACCTACGCGCCAGCCTTGCTCCACTACCCTACTCCCTCAAAATAATAGGACCCGCTATAAACATGTCAAAAGGCAATTGTTAGACCGACACCCACTGTGATTTTTAGTGGCTGGTAAAGCACAATATGAGGGTACCCTTGAATGTGGATTTTTCTAACTACTGGAAAATAACCAGAAAATTATAAAAGAAATCTATCACAAATGTCAAATCAATAATTCATTCACTTTTTTTTCTAAAGCATGAGTAATTACTTATTAATTTTCTAAGAACGTTTTTACTAAAAGGAAATTATAATCTCTTGTAAATTATTAAAATTATTATAAATTTAATTAGTTTAATTTTTAATTTTACTTAAAGTTTAATTTCAAACCACAAAAAATAACGATGAAAACTTCAAAATTACTAATCTTACAAGAAGACTTTCAATCTTTTTAGATTTTATGTTTATTACATTCATGCAGTGTTAAATTTAAAATCTCGATGTTTATAAAAAAAAGTTAATTATTTTCTTCCTTCACGGAAAAATTGCTTTTTGATTTAAATGTATTTTTTTAAATTTAAAGCAAAATTGTGTTATTATAATAAATTATTGCAAATTTAAATAAATTAACTTGTAATTGTCTTGTAATTAAATTAACTTATTATTTTGTAAAAAAACTAAAAATCTGTTATTAAATCTGACAACTATTTTAATTTTATATAATAATAAAGCGAAAAGACGTTTTTCAAATTTCAGCTATTAACACTACAACTAGCGTCCCCTAACAGTAGAGCAGTCAACTATTATTACTGCCAATATCTAAAGGTGAAAGTAAAATGTTAGAAGCTTAGAATGCCGAATTATATAATTTTATAATTAGTTTTAAAATTTGTTTTTTGTTTAAAAAAATATTAATTTTTGATTTGTAAAATACAGTAAACAGTAGGTATTTGCACACATCACTAAAAAAAAATTACATTATAAACCAAATTCACTTTCATAACGTCCACTGTGGTGCAAATAAAACAAAATTTCTTTCGAGAACTGTCTTATTGTCAGTACCAGAATATAATGTAAAAAAAAAATTATAAAAATGTTTGGAAAAACTTACCAAACTTTTGTCAACAATAAGTTAAAAACAAAAAATAATAAAAATGTTTTTTAAAAATAAAAGAAATTGTTATTTTTAACAAAAAAAAAATGTTAATTGACCTAATGGCTTTAAACAAATAAAAAATATATAAATAGTTACTATTTGAAAAATTGACAAAAGAAAGATAAATTTTACTATCATTAAAATGTGTGTCTTTTAAGATTTGATAATTTGACACTTAATTTAAAAAATAATTTAAAAAGATATAAATACTATATAATATAGAGAGTAAGAAAACAAAATATAAACAAGTCTACAATTAACTGATAAAGACTAAACTAGTGATGATAAATATTAAAGTCAAAATTTATTTGTTCATTTAAAGTTTGCTAAGATGTTTCGTGGGTAGATTTAAAAGTTTCTAAACATTTTAAAAACTTTAATAAATAACCTTTATTTTAGATGTGAAAAATTTTAGAATTATCAATAGAGAAAGAAAGAATGACCGGAAGAAAAAATATGAGAAGCAAGAGAAGATGAAGAGTTGGTTTTATGTAGTTGTATTTTTGTACTTCTATATTGTTCTTACATGTTTATTTATTCGTCCTACTTGACATACAGACTGATATAAGCAGCCTTGTAATTATTACAAGATAACTCGTAGGCGCCTGAATGATGTAAAAAAAGAATTTGATTCTTATTGCGTACGAGACAGGACAAAAGACTACTTAAACTAATTGTGATTAAACTTGTGAGTTTGACTTGGATTTAATACTTTTATCATTTGTATAAAAAGACTACACTTCAGGAAAAAAGATGCTTTTATGAATCATAAAAACAGTTGTACTTTACTAACACTTAAGTAACTTAATTTGTTTATATGACAAATCAATCGTACGAGTACCGTAATTATGAAAAGAATTTTTACTACAGGTACTATTAAATCAATAAAATAAAAATTTTGTTGCCGAAATCAGGGACAATAACATATGTACAGTTATTCATGTATTAAGAGTATAATAAAAAACATTAGTAACGATTATGCCCGTAGTGAAGTATGTTCCAACGTTTTATCTTGCATTGTTTGACTCTTTAAATCAAAAGAAGATTTATTCAACATAATATCATTGATTGCCATAAAAACTACTTTGGTACCCTGATTTGCTGGCGTATAAAGAAGATTATAGATTAAAGAAGAATATGGTTGCAAAATAAAATGAAATTTCTTTATTTTCGAAAATTGTATTTTTTGACATTTAATTGCCGGCTAATTTTTAATTAAATTTTCTAAAGGAGATAGCACGTAGTTTACGGATAAGTAAATATCCTCGGATCAAATTCAAATCTTTACAGGATATACTTCTTGAAAAGCTAAACATGGCATATTCTTAAGCCATTGTGGCACAACCTACGGTTTAGCACCAATTAATTATTAAAGTTTTGTTATTTTGTACAATTTTTTGATCAAATCTCTCAGCATAAGCACTTTGAGATCTCTATGACCTACCCTTGCGGCTGCCACCAACCTAGAGGGCGATATGAATTGCGTCAGAGAAAAACTTGACCAAATTGAAAATAACAGACTTTTGTCGCTTATTTGGATTTTGTTATATAACAATAATAGTTAACAAATTTTTTTAATATTTTATTGTAACGTATCGGACACGGCTGTTTCTATCTTTAAATGGTATTGCAATTTACTTGAAACTGAATTTAAATATTGCTTACAAGGACGCTCGCAAGTGGGAGCAACCCTAGACACTTGTTTCCTTTCCCTGGCAGTCCAATAATTATTATAATTTTTTTAATTATAATTAGAAAAAATAGTCCTAGAGCCACTCAAAATTTAAATAATAACAATTTTTAGGTAACTAGGTGGTGATACACGCACCTGCAGTACAATCTGAGTTACATGACGACATAATATAGCTGAGAAAATACGTATATCGTAAATTTTACTACTTTACTTTAGTAATAACAAATCACAGCTCTGTATTCTTTTAATTCTGGATTGTTGGAATATCATAATTATAAATAGAACAAAAATGTTTCGATTATTAGAATAAACCATAAACTTATTTGGGTCATTAGTGTTCTCATGAAGAGTTTTATAAAACACTTAAACGTAATTTCTAAATTTAGTTTAGAAGCCCATATGTCTATAAAATTACTTTTGTTATAATAAAATATAATAGTTGTTGTTAGTCAGTTGTCAAGAAAACATCTTTCATTAAACGGATAATCTGATTATCGGACTTTTATTTAATCTCCTCCATACCTATACTCTGCCAATAGGTTATGGGCCCAGATTATCGCGAATAAAGTGTGTTGGTGAATTTGTGTGAAAAATTAGTGAAATTAAAATTATTTGTGTTGAGCTAAAGCTCTCTGTGCAAAGACAATCAAAATGGACAAAAATCAAAAACGAAATATTCAACCATTTAATGGTGAAAAATACTCCATTTGGAAATTTAGAATTAAGGCATTATTAAGTGAATTAAATGTGCTCAGTGTTATCGACGAACTACGTCCTGAAGACCCCTCACCGGAATGGCTAAATAAGAACGCGACCGCTAGAAGCACATTAATAGACTTCCTGAGTGATTCCTTACTTAATTTTACTACAGATCAAGAAAATGCACGAGATATTTTTATCAACTTGGACACAATTTATGAAAGAAGAAGCCTTGCAACACAGTTAGCTTGCCGTAAGAAATTATTAAATCTTAAATTAAAAGGCGACACACCATTATCGCAACATTTTCTAAAATTTGATGAAATACTCTCTGAATTAATTGCTGCTGGAGCCAAAATGGATGAAATGGATAAAGTATCCCATCTTCTAACAACTTTACCCAATAACTATGATGGTGTAATTACCGCCTTAGAGACTTTAAGCGAAGATAATTTGACTTTTGCGTTTGTAAAAACACGTTTATTAGATCATGAAGTAAAACTGAAAGCTGAAGCAAAAGATTCTGTAACAATGAAGGTGCTACAAGCAGGCTGTTCATCTGTATCCTTCAAACCAAAGAAACACCGATTCCAAATTCACCAACGAAACAAATTTAAACCGAAAAATAAAAATTATTATTTTCATCACAACAAAAAACCGCAACATTATAAATCGTCTCATGTTCGATGTGACTTTTGTGGCCGAAATAATCACCTGAAAAAGGATTGTTTTTATTTCAAAAAACTGGCAAATCAAGACAGAACAACAACACTTCAAGCAATAAGCACTACTGAAGCAAATGACACCAATAATGAGAGCAATACTTTTGTGTTCATGTTGAGTGGTCAATCTACGAATACAACTAATACAAGATCAAGTGATTTATTCTTCTATCTTGACTCTGGTGCTTCCGAACATATTGTGAATAACGCAAATATTTTCACAACATATGAAGACTTGGAAAACCCGATCAGAATTGCTGTTGCAAAAACCGGAACATCAATCCAGGCAACAAAAAGGGGAATCATCGAAGTAACTTCCAACCTAGGAGTCCGTGGCCGCCTAGAAAATGTCCTGTATTCGAGTGAACTTCCTTACAATCTACTATCAGTCCGAAGACTTCAGGAAAATGGATTGACAATTATTTTTCACTCTAAGGGGGTAATAATCAAAAACGGTAAAGAAATCATCTTATCAGGTAAGCCACTGCATGGCCATGGTTTAATAGGTGTACATTTTCAATTACCTTATTGCCTGATAAATTACAGCTTAGTAAATGATACGAATAATAAAATTAATTACAAATTATGGCATCAACGCCTAGGACATATAAACAAAGACAAATTTTTAAAATTAAAAAGGTGTCAAATGTTTGAAGACACACAATTAATTGAAGGTTTAAGTCCTTGCGAGGAATTATGCGAATCTTGCATATGTGGAAAACAAGCGCGATTACCATTTGCGAAAAGTAAATCAAAACTCCACATTACAAGACCTTTATTCGTGGTTCATACCGATGTGTGTGGAAAAATTTCACCTTCAACAATTGACAACAAAAATTATTTCGTATCATTTATTGATGATTTCACTCATTATACCGTTGTATACCTGATTACCTATAAATCAGATGTAGTAACAGTTTTCAAAGATTTTGTTGCTAAAAGTGAATCACATTTTAATTTAAAAATCACAAATCTTTATTGTGATAATGGGCGTGAGTATCTTTCAAATGAGTATAAAGATTTTTGCGCACAAAAGGGGATAACATATCATTTAACCATTAGTTATACACCACAGCAAAATGGTGTAGCAGAGCGAATGAATCGAACAATAACCGAAAAAGCACGTTCGATGATACTAGCAGCAGATTTGCCTAAATTATTTTGGGGTGAAGCCGTTTTAACTGCAGTATATTTAATAAATCGCTCACCTACAAAAGCCGTTAAAACGGACAAAACTCCGTATCAAATGTGGCATAATAAAAAACCTTCCTTAAAACATCTCAAGATTTTTGGATCGACTGTATATATTCACAAAAAATTAAGGGATAGCAAATTCGATTCCAAATCATTTAAAGGTGTTCTTGTTGGTTATGAAGCAAACGGTTATAAGGTATGGGTCGTTGAAACCGGACAGTTCCTTAAAGTTCGGGATGTCATATTTGATGAAAGAAATTATAAAATTTCACGACCACCCCTAAACTTTAACGAGGTAAAAACTCCGACTGAAACTAATAACCATGACTCTAAATTAGTCAATAAATTAGTAACGCCACACTGTCTAAATAAACTCAAATCTGACTTAACCAAAGCAGATGATCAAAATTCTGTCTTAACCAAAGCAGATAATTTCAAATCTGACTTAACCAAAGCAGATGAGAATAACTCTGTCTTAACCAAAGCAGAGAAACAAGAATCTGACTTAACCAAAGCAGATAATAAGATTGTGGCTTCGGAAACCTCGAGCAAAAAGTGTAGACAAAAAACAAAAACTTCTAACTCACGACCCAATGACGAACCAGAAATTAGAAGGAGTGAACGTCTTAAAAAACGTCCTAAGCTCTCATATTTTGACAATAATGACGACGATCTTATTGGTTTTTAATCTAAATTAGCTTTTTGTGCCAACACAGTCATATCAACAATTCCAAAAAGCTATGCCGAAATTAAATTTAGGAATGATTGTTTTCAGTGGGAGCAAGCCATAAAGGACGAATTAAATGCACTCCAAACTAATAAAACCTGGACACTTATACCAAGACCGAACAATAAAAATATAGTTGACTGTAAATGGGTATTTACAATTAAAACTGATGAATTTGGAAACCCATCACGTTATAAAGCACGATTAGTGGCTAGAGGCTTCAGTCAACAATATTTAATAGATTATAATGAAACCTTTGCACCAGTTGCAAGGATTTCTACATTTCGTTTAATTTTAGCCCTTGCAAATCAATTTAATTTGGCAGTTCATCATATGGATGTTAAAACTGCATTTTTAAACGGAATATTGAAGGAAGAAATATACATGAAAATTCCGGAAGGAATACAAGCTGAAAGCGATTATGTTTGCAAATTAAATAAATCGCTCTATGGTCTTAAACAATCGGCCAGGTGTTGGTTTGAAAGATTTGATAATATTTTGAAAGAGCGAAATTTTAAAAATTCCGAAGCTGATCGCTGTTTGTATTTCTTAAATCGTGGACAAAGAAATAAAAATATTTATGTCTTGTTATATGTTGATGATTTAGTAATTGTCACTCATAACATGAGTACTATGATAAATTTTAAATCGTATCTCATGAAACAATTTGATGTGGTAGATTTAAATGAAATAAAAATCTTTTTAGGAATCAAAGTTGAACGCACGGAACATAAAACTACTCTCGATCAAATTTCATATTTAAAATCCGTGTTAAATAAGTTTAACATGAGTGACTGTAAAAGTGTCGAAACACCTTTACCAATTAAACTAAACTATATGGCACTCAATTCTGATGAATTTCATGAAGCGCCTTGTAAAAATTTGATCGGATGTTTGATGTATGCCATGTTGTGTACACGTCCTGATCTATGTGTAGCAATTAATATTCTGAGTAGATATCAAAGTAAAAATAATATAGAACTTTGGAAATGTCTTAAAAGAGTACTCAGATATATTAAAGGCTCACTAACACTAAAGTTAACATATAAAAAGGGCGACTTCAATGATTTAATTGTTGGATATGTGGATGCTGATTGGGGCAGTGATGAACTAACTCGTAAAAGCACTTCTGGTTATTTATTTCAATTCTTTGAGAAATGTGCTATTACATGGAATACAAAAAGACAAACTACCGTGGCTGTTTCTTCAACAGAAGCGGAGTATATGGCACTCTATGAAGGTACTAAAGAGGCTATTTGGTTAAAATCAATTTTAAAAAATATAAATTGGAACCTTACTAATCCAATTCTAATATATGAAGATAATCAAAGTTGCATAGCAATTGCCACAAATCCAACATATCATAAAAGAACAAAACACATTGATATTAAATATCATTTTATCCGAGATCAAATTGATAAGAAATTAATACTAGTAAAATATATTTCCACAGATAAACAACTGGCTGATGGGTTCACCAAAACACTCTCACCTGTTAAGTTTCTACCAATACGTTTGAAACTTGGCCTAGAAGACTGAAACATAATTTAGCATTTAAATTTATGTTTATCTATCTAGATATTACTCTATAATTTTATAGATGTTTACTTCTATTTTATTTGAGATGTAGAGGCAGGTTATTCAATTTAATTTTTATAATTTAATGTAATAACCTCTCCATTTTTGAGTGGGAGTGTTGGAATATCATAATTATAAATAGAACAAAAATGTTTCGATTATTAGAATAAACCATAAACTTATTTGGGTCATTAGTGTTCTCATGAAGAGTTTTATGAAACACTTAAACGTAATTTCTAAATTTAGTTTAGAAGCCCATATGTCTATAAAATTACTTTTGTTATAATAAAATATAATAGTTGTTGTTAGTCAGTTGTGAAGAAAACATCTTTCATTAAACGGATAATCTGATTATCGGACTTTTATTTAATCTCCTCCATACCTATACTCTGCCAATATGGATGAAAACAAAGATGCTACCGGTCGCAGTTTAACTGAAAATTAGCTTTAGAAGTAATATTTTTATGTGTACTACTGTATTACACAGTTTTCCTAAATTTTTGAAGACTTTTTCTTTATATGCTAACCTCCATATTCGTAGAGAAAAGTTCAAATTATTTACGAATAACTACTGCGTTACTAAATTAATTGACACCTTGAACTACATACATATTTAGGTTCAACATACGATCCATATGAGTACCTGTAAGTGAATGCAGTCACGATGGTATGCCACAAATTTTGCAAGCATTAAAATAGTTTCGTACATGAAAGCCTGAGAATACCAAATTTCACTTCTCTCGTTATTGTCTGTCGCCTCCGATATAGAGTTGTACGAAATGGAGAACTCAGTTGCAACAATTGTCGTCCTTGGAATGGTTTTCCAGAATACAATCTAACATAATAAACTGCAATAAACTTCCTGGGATGCGCGTAATTATTTCACCACAGATAACTAAAGTGTACCGTATTTCTTCATTTAAAACGTAATCATTCTCAGAATAGCGTGTTCTTAGTTGGCAGTCATTTTTTATTTTAATTCAGTTTTATTGTGTATCTAGCTTTTACCAAAAATTACCAAAACTGGGCACAAATGTATAGATTTACATTTTAATCGTTTTTTGTTGTTTATGTGTTCTGAAATTTTTTCGACAGTAAATAAGTAAATGTTTCCTTTAGTAGTTTCAGTGGCTTTTATTGTAGCAATCAGACGAAGGAGACATTCTAAAGAATAGATTTTTATGCCGAAACATTAATCAAGTCTGAAACGTTACTTTTCCACTTAGTTTGTATCGATTAGCAGTTTTCAGTATTCGTTTTTGTCAGCAAAAAAATATCCTTTGAAATAAATCTTAATTACAACAAAGCATTAGTTGCCCCCCGTTGTACGTACATTTATTAAATGTATCGCAACAGACATTAATTTATCACAGACACGCGAAAAAACTGAAAGAAAACATCGATGGCATCGAAAACAAGTTAACGACATTATTAATCGTTCTTATCCCTTTACTGACAATACTGACAGCTATTCTTTTCCACCAGGTTTGATTGAACAATCCCGAATGACTGGCATATGCTTATCATATTTCCAGAGAAGTCGATTTATAACTTATGATCGCATTTAAAAACGTAACATAATCAGAGATAGCAAATCTTGCGCCATCTAGTACAAAGACGATGATATCCCGTAAATTTTCTTCTTCGTAATTATTATAAATTAATCCTAGGGTTGCTCGACTGGAGTTCCTTTACTTCCTCTTTATTATCTGGATTGTGGCTGTTTGTGGTGCAAAAATGTCAATTTGTCTGACCTAGATTTTAGGCTCCCTTTTCGTTGTATTTATATAAGGTTCGAAAACATTATGTAAATTTTAGAGGAATTTGACTGTTTAGTAGTGGTAAGGCTCGATGTGGGTGAACAAATTTTCAGGGAATTTCGGGATTTGCAACTTGAAATTGAAATCGCTATTTTAGGCGACACACTCATCCACTATTTACTCTCAACATTTTTTAAAATATTCTTTTGAGTTCTGAATCATCCATTTAAACTTGGTTATTATGAGCAAGAATTTCAAGTATTGAACGTCTACAGCAAAGTTTTTTCTCAACGATGAAAACTTTGAAATGTAAATATGAAACAGTTTTTTAAAATACTTTTCACATCAAGTAGTTTAAACACATTGCGAAAATTCTATCGTGCAATAAAGTTTATAACGACGGTTTCTAAACTCTCCTTTAATCTAAAAAAAATCTAAAATGGCAATAACGAATAAACTTTACCGTTTCAAATACTTATTTATTTTTTGTTAAAGGATATAAAGCAAAAAAAAATTGTTTTCCATTTATGAAAACCAAATAAAAGAGAAACGAGAGATATCATGGATCACATAAGTAACGATACACTTTCTTCTTGTTATGACAACCTTTATGTTGTATGACAACTCAGTTTTTGAGCAAAAACTTCTAGATTGTACAGGGTGTTTATGAAAGGCTGGACATCAAGTCGGCTTTGCAAATTTTGTTAACGTGTTTTTTGACAACAATTTACCTCTACAATTATAATTTTCGATTTTTGAAGTCAACACATTGGTCAACACTATCAATCCGTTAACATACATATTATGATGTATAATAGTCATTTTAAAAATGCAGCAAATTTAACAAAAATTCTATAGGTAACTTGATGCCCACACATTTATAAACACTCGGTATATCTCATATAGGTTATTTTCAAGTTGAGATGATACAAATTATCTTCGTTTCCATTAGAAGTTAAAACAATTTAGGGTTTGTGATTAGTTGTTGCTGTAGAAAAGTATTAAAATCTGTGATACTACCGGTAGTATTTCAACTTGAAATTAGCCCAAAAATTATAGATTTTTAGGCTAATTTGTATAAAACAAATTTAGTTTTTTTCACCTGTTAAAGTATGTAAAGTTACTTCAAAAACACCCATTATATCTACATATTTTTTTATACGTGCTGTACTGTTCCTGCGCGATGGTACCTATTAATACAAGGAAAGTAATTAAAATTTACGCAAACAAGATTCCTAAGTGAATACGGGTTGCACGAGCAAATTAAAAGCAGTCATAAGTAACAATAGCAGAGGAGAGTCATCTTTTTTTTGATGTTCAAAATTAAAGATACTTATACTTTTGTAAAATACCTGTATGTACAATTTAAAACTGGCACTCTTGTCAAGAAAATTGTAAAACGTTGCAAAAATTTCTCTCAACAAAGATGTACATTCCTTTTGAACAGATATATCCCAGTACCTCCAGTATCACATTTTTCAAGTAAAAGAGACAAAATAGTTGAACCAAAAAATAAAAAATACACTTTATGTCAGACTTAATACAGGTAAAAGATGTAGTCGAAAAAGTAACTAAGTATCTAGAAATTGTGTGAACTTCAAGAGAGCGTAAGTTTGGCATTATTGACAAGATTACTAGTAGATAAACAATTACCTATGTATAATAATTTTGTAAAAAGCATTGTAATTAATGTATAAAATTTTAAAACATTGCAACCTCAAAATTTAAAAAAAAAAAACAAAAAAGTAAGTAGACAAATAAAAACAAGTAAGAAAGAAGAGTGAACATAGAAAAGTCACGATGTAATGCAAAATATGCAGTTGAAAAAATACCTAAATGAATCAAATATACATTTGAAGAAATACAAAGTTAGCGCAATGATAGCAATTACACCTTATTTCAAGAGCTGTCGGCTGATACAAAAAAATTTCGATTTGAGTGGTCATTAAATTTCCATAAGTTGAAAACGATTTTCTTTCAATAAAAAAAAATGTAAAGATAACGTGGAAAAGAAAGTAAAATTATAAAGCACTGCTTGTTAGAAATTTATAGATTTATATAAAAAGTTTATAAATGTAAGGGTAAATTTGCAATATTGGTGGAAACTGAGAAGTGACTGGTAGTAGATAAAAGAAAGTTACACTATTGTACATACAATGTATATAAAACTTAATTAAGGCAAGACTGTAAAGCCAAAATAGACAAATCAAGGCATTCTATACAATATTGTAATTTCTCGCCGTCATTAAACGACTGGCTAAATTATGCTACTCAATAGCCTCTAAAAAAGTAAATCAGGTAATATTAAAATGTTTTATTAATACGCCTACAGACTTTGTTCTTGTTTGACGTTTATGTCTGTTCGTTCAAAAACGACGCAAACTTGAAATTAGTCTATGTTTATCATCGGTAGATATAAAATATTGGAACAAGTAATTTTTTTATTGTGATAGTAGGTTAATTCTGTCAGTTAATTGTTATTTAATGTGTCATTAAGTTTCAAAAATAACACAATATTGTGTCGAATTTGCCTTATAATTTGAGGCAAAGTATTGAACATTTCCTCTAAGATGGAGTAACTGTTCAATGGAAGATGGTACATTGTTTTTAACGTTATGTCAAAATGCAAGTCCAAACGAGGAGAAGACCTTACTTTAGTTGTTGTGTTGTTGTTTGTCAGTAGTTTATTTCTCCAAGAATGTTTACCTATTGAATGCACTTAAAGGAGTTGTATACTAAAAAACAAAAATATTTTTAAAAAAATTCTAAGCATTTGAGAACATATAGTTTAAAGTTTTGACTCTTTTGAAATTTGCCATTTTGGTAGCCACAAACAAAAAAAAACAACACAAATGCTCGCTCGGTTCGATGTCGCTATGACGTAACCCGTTCAACTTTGTTTTTTCGTTGTTCAAAAATCAAATTTGCTGCAACTTGCGGTTTTGATTTTTAATCATTAATATTTTTTCAAAATTTTAAGATGCTTTAATGAAATTTTGGTTTACTGCCGCTTTAAATCAACTATTTGAAGTTGTTTAATAAAACTTTTAGAATCTGGATTATTAACAGCTTTTAGTTATAGTTATTTACGATATTAATGTCAAAAGTAAAATTTTATTTTAGGAGTGGAGATGATTAAAAAACAAGCGTAGCGAGAGTTTAACTCTACGAACAAAATAAAATCACTTTTAACACATATATCATACACTATTTTTTTTACAAAACAATCGGAAGAACTTCAAACTCAATAAAAATAAGAAATCAAAAAATAATACCACACAAATCGCAATGTTTATGAACCAAAATTTTTGTAGCAACCAGTGCTATTGTTAGTTACAAAAAAAAAACGCAAAAATATTGACAGCATTTTTTGATAATATTATAAGTATAGTGAATAATCTCGATAATGAGAATAACGAATCCATCCCTGCTGGAATCGAAGAAGCCGCCAGTTCAGCAACATTGGAATTATTGCCGGCGAAATTAAAAGAACAGTACGAAATCGCTTATAGACGCTTTTCGGAATGGTGCAACATTAAAAAGGTCTCTGGGAAATGTAACGAAAGTGCTTTACTGGCATATTTTGAAGAAAAAGTCAAGATGTGGAAATCGTCAACGTTGTGGGCAAATGATTCCATGATTAAAACTATGTTGAAAATAAAGCAAGATCAAGATATAAGCAAACATTATAAACTTATTGCTTTTTTAAAACGGAAAGGTAAAAGATGTCAAGCAAAAAAGTCAAAAGTTTTGACAAAAACGCATATCGACAAATTTCTCACAGAAGCACAAGACGAAAAGTATCTGATGATGAAAGTCGCAGCAATAGTGGGTGTCTTCGGGACGTGTCGCCGGGAGGAATTGTGTCAGATGACCATCGACACTATCAAAGATTTGGACACTTCGGTTGTTGTGACCATACCAGATACCAAAACGACAGATCCTCAAAATTTCAGTGTTGTTGGTGAATTCTATTTAAACTTTTTTAGAAAGTATATGGCACTCCGGCCACCCAACGCTGACTACAGACAACTATTTATTAAATATATAAAGAATAAATGTGTGAAAAATCCCGTTGTAATTAACATGTTTGGTAAAATGCCTGCCAACATTGCAGAGTTCTTAAATCTACCAAATCATCAACTCTACACCGGACACTGTTTTCGTCGTTCGTCGGCGACATTGTTAGCAGATTCTGGTGCAAATCTTACTACCATCAAAATTCACTGGAACAGAAGAAGGAAATTGCATACCAAATACTTTCTACTGCTGCAACTACTAGCAAGACCACCAGTACTACCAGTAGTATTTCTACAGAAAATAGATGTGTCAGACATGTTGACAGTAAAACCAGGTTAAGTATGATGGCTCCGCAGGGAATTACAATTTCAAATTGTTGTAATTTTACTATAAATGTTAATAGTAATAACTAGTTAAAACCTTGGTTTGTACTTATTTAAAATAAAAAATTGTTCATGTGTTTGTTAAAATGTTTTATTAATTTTCAAAACAAAATTTAAATAAACTTTGAATTTCTTTTAACACTAGTGTTAAAAGTAACTTACTTTAACACGCGTGTCAAAAAATGACACTTTTAACATCAAAAAAGACAATTAAAAAGCCCATTTTTAACAATTTTGTAGTAAAAATCATTTTTTTTATAGTTATATTTAAATATTTTTTAACGTTTTAGTTTTTAGTAATAGCAAACGTTGCAAATTGTAATTTATGTAACCCTGATTACTATACATAAATAAAACCAAAATAAATGATTGATTTATTTCAAACTGTCAAAATTTGGGTCTGGATTTTTTTCCGCAAATTGTTAATATTTTTTTGAATTACAAGTAATAGAATGTTTAATTATTTACACTGACAAATTGAGATTTAATGAAAATTGGCGTTAGTCAAGACGAACATATTTTGACAAATTTCATTTAATCTTTGGTTATTTCAAAATTAAATTTAACCATGTATTAAAAGCATTCTATTATTATTGACACTTGAAACGTGAATTGTATATAATCTGATAAAAATTTAATTCTTGTTGTGTCTATTTTCCAACACAATGAAACGAATTTTACTGTAACTTTTATAGATTATTGATAAAGTTAGTGTAGGCATTTTTTGTGGCAAGCATTCGAAATAATGTCTGTTCTCCAAAATAAACTGGTAAAGAAGCTAAAATTTTTACAACTGTAATAAAAATATTATTGTGCTCATTTTTATTTTCGGTACTTGATCCCTGCTTGGCGTCCCTTTTAATAATTCTCTTATAAAATACTAAGTAAGCTGTTTACCGCAACTCATAAATTCTGCAGCCTATAAAAACATTCTTGGAGAGTCATTTGCAGAAAGTTTATAGTGCAATTAAATTTAGAAAATTGTATGTATGCAGAGATAACGCATCTAAATAAATAAAACCGACATTTATGCAATTTCAATGTTATCATAAATTTTCCAATCCTCATCAGATCTTCACAGTAATAGTTAATAGTTTTAATTAAAAGGATCAACCACAGTTCTGGAGCAATTAGAAAGACAAACCCTCATTTTAAACGAAACTTTGTTTGCGAATATCGTCGAACAACTTGGCTAATTAAAATTGTTCTGCTAATTGCGCCTTTTCTCTTATACGAAATTTAGTCTTTTACTTTCTCTTTGTTTGAAATATTCATAATTGGACCAAAAACAAGTTCCCTTATATTGACATTACTCAAACTTTTACTGCTATACATGATTCGAAAAAACTCCTTATTAGCCATTTATGTGGAGTTACTAATGCCGCTTTAAAAATTTAAACATCATCGATCCAAATAAAAGTACATAAATTTTATTTCATTAAAATTTCACGAACTGAAAAACGTATCATGAATTCCGTGATAATTTCAAAATAATACAACACTACTACAGAAAGAAGCTTCAAAAATAATTTTCTGCGTGAACACAAAAGTGAAATAACTATAATTTGTTGTAAATCTTTTGAAAGAAATCAATAGATAAGAAAATCATCGATAAGCTTTTCCCTAGGTTATTCTCTAACGATATGGAAGAACGCTGACAAAACAAAAGTGACAATAGCGCAATTTTTCTATATCAGAGCATCGATTAGAAGTTTTCGTTGTTTTTGTGAGAAAGGATCAATTTCATTTCAATACTAACTAACACTTTCATGCCATTTACAGAAGGGATTTAATGACGTCGTCTAAAGTGCTGGTCAGAGCGGTAATTATGACCGTAATTGGGGAAACGCTTCTTCACGCCTTGTAGAAATTCCCCGTGACCGATGGTTATTGCCCTATACGAACGGAGAGTGCATCGGATGGACCCTTCGAAAACAGCCCCTACGACTGATAAGCACAACTGGATATATTGGAGTGATTCATTCCCTTTATTGGTTTTCACACTCAGACTCGTACACCACAAGTGACAATTAATAAGTAATAGAAGAACTGACAGACCCTCCCTAAGTGTATGTAAAGGAAGATAACACAGTAATGAAATATGCCCAAGATTTTTATATTATACAGTTTATTTATTTTCCAAAAAATGACCAACAGCGCAGTAGTTTACAAACAAAATACATAAGACGACATAACAATAAAATTAACCTATAGATCTGACAGACTTTTAAGTTTGCAATTTATACTTTTATCAAGGCGTAACAATTTCTTACAGTTAGCTTCAGTTGCTATTCTAACAAATCTCCAACTTGTCGTTTTACTTTGAAACAGAAAATCGAAACAAATTGACAATAAAAAACTTTTGAAGGAATAGTCTTTCAGAGTCTAAAATAATTACCTAATTTTAACAAAAATAAACAGAAATATAAGGTCTGTTGAGCCGAAAAATTTATTTGCGGATTAGGCAAGTATGTTAGCTTTCCATTTTTTTCTAAATCTCGACTTGCAAATCTTTAGCAAGTTTTTTAAGAATTACTATGTTATTATTGTTATCCAGCTTAACTTCAATTTACTGTCAAATTTTAACGTAAGTGTAAAAAAATAATAATTTTGTTGTTAATGAACAATTGAACAAGACAAAATTTTTACAGTAAAAAAAATGTCTTAACATGATAAAAAATTTGAACAAAAAAGTCTTAAAAATTAAAAATAATATTATTAAAGAACATAAAAATGCCTCCACTAAGGTCGCCTTTGCTGTAAAGGACCAACCTATACCAGTAAAATTAAAATAAAAAAAAAACAGAGTTAGGTCAAAATATTAAGAAAAGTTGAGAAAAGAAAATTAATCAGAGAAAGAAAGAGAAAGGCAAAAAAGTTCAAAAAAGTACAAGAGAATAGTTCAAAAAGTTATGGACCACTTAGGTCTAGAATACTAAAATTATTATACTATGCAAACAAAAAAAAATAGTAAATTTTAATTTGATTCTCGTTCTAAAAGTTTTACTGATTAAGAAAATATTTATAATGTTAATGTTACTTGCTGCAAAAATAAAAATGATTTAAATTAGACGATTAAGGTAGCACTAAATCAATAAATCAGTTAATAAACATATAACTAAACAACGCGTTTACTAGCTTCAATTCAAGAATAAGCTCGAGATAGATGATGTTTTTTTAAAGCTAGAAAGCAAAGCCTTTCTGTGTTAAGAGAAGGTAAGAATCGTTTTTAAATATAGTCAACAACTTAATAACTAAAATTAGGAGAAAATTATTTATATTTATTTAATATTTTTTTATGTCATATTTTTTTTATTTAAGAATGTCTATAACAAATTTAGTATATGGCACAGTATACAAATAAATCAGTATAAACAGCTGATAAAAACTGAAAACTTGTCAAAAACATTTCTTGGAGTTAAAGGTGTAAGATAGAGCCACTAATTTTTGGATTTACTATAGGCAACTAATACTATTTGTTATACATTGAAATGTTTTCTGTTTTTTAATAAATTTTTACGTATTTTTAGAATTATTTTAATCTTTGTATGCCCTTTGTCTTTTGATTATTTATCATGTTATTTACAGTTATAGCCTTTTGGATTTGAATTGTGTATTTTTAGTTTCCTATATTAAATCTAAACATCAGTAGCTCCATCTTACACATTTAACTTGAAGGGATGCTAGCTTTTTGACAAGTTTTCAGTTTTTATCAGCAGTCTATACTGATTCATTTCTATACTGTGTATATGGCTTCTTTTTGATACTTTTATCTGTGTAAGTATAGAAGGTTGAAAGCAAAAGATTATCTGTGTAAAATTGGGTAAATCTGTGTAAGAATAATTTTATAGTTTTTCAGAGGCAAACCACTTGTAGAAAAACTAAAATTCAACTTTTACATTTCAGACAATGTAAAAAATGTTTAAATCTTAGACATGGCTACTATTTCTACCATTTTCTCTTAGGACTAACGAAAATTCACAGAAAATTATTGTTTTGTTAGCACTAGAAATCTTATGTTATAAACGGTCAAAAACTGTTTTGATAGTTTTCGAACTTTATAATACAAATAACTATTTTTCCTACACATAGATTCAATAGATTTGTATCACTTTATTTCTTATATATGAAACTAATTTATTAAGAAAAAAGTAACAAAGAATTTATGATAATCTTTTTTTTTGATTATAAGAAGAATTTTGAACTTGTTTTCTCTTCTAAAATTGTTTTAACCATAAAAATTATTCTGAAACAAAACCGACATTAGAAATTTATAAATAAAATTAAAAAGTAATTACTAATAGAGAGTATTTCCTTTACTTGCATAAATACACGTTTGTAGATGCTTTCGCATGTAGTTAACTAGATACTTGGAAGTGTTTTTGAGTAAAATTTTGCCATTCCAACTTTGCCGCAATGACGAGCTCTAGGATCGTTCGAGGAGGATTTCTTCTAAAGCTAACTGCTCTAGAACAATTATCTCAATCCTATTCTATCAGATTCATCTCAAGAGACATGCAGACTAGATTAAACAGGTGATTCTCTTACTCTCAAGGTATTCATCCACTACTGCAGTCCGAGGAGGTCAGGCATTGTCATCCATAAAAACATAATTTTTACCAACAGGACCTCTCTAAAGTCTCCACATAGAAGTAGAAAAACAGTTATAATGTACCTAACTCCAGTCATTGTGCCCATGTGGACTAAGTCTGTTCACCCGTCTGCCATAATGCCTGCACAAAACATAGAACTTGCTCCTTTCTTCTTTTTCCTTTCTTTTTTCTTTTTTTTTTTTTCTTTTCTTTTTTCTTTCTTCTGTCTCTTTTCACCTTTCTCCTTTTTTTCCTCTTTTCTTCTTTCTCTTTTCTTCTTTCTTCTTTCTCCTTTTTTTTAGACAGACATGAGGTGAGTATGAGCAGCAAGTTGAGCAGCTCTTGTTGGCTCTCTCGACACACAAATTCGGCTACTATTACTTACTAGGCAAATTCTAATCTCATCTGAAAATAAAACAAAATGCCAGAATTTAGTAGGTAAGCGAATTGTTTTTCAGCCCACTGTAGTCGACAAACTCGGTGCTTATGTTGTAGCCTAGAGACTCTTATTGGTCGTCTTAACCTGGGGAATGATTATTGATTAGTCTTTAAAATGTGGAGACAGAAATGTTGAAACAGAAATGAAACGATTCTGTTGACGACTAGTGACCCTCCTTCTACCATTTCGTAGACGATTTCGCACAGAATTGGTCACGAAATAGCGATTCCAAATGCGAGAGACATCACTTTGTGAAATTCCAATCCTTTCAGCTACCCAGTTATGAGTAGCCTTCTTCCAAAGATGCCTTCTTCTACTAACATCATTTTAAAACATGATGTCACTTTAAAACTTAAAGTTACTGCAAACAGACCCTAGCAAAATACGACTTTAAAATTTTTTTTAAAAAAATTACAAGAAACCATTTCTATCTCTGCAAAAACAATATCATTTTAAGAGATAAGTATCAGTAGAAACCCTGGTCAAAACATACTCTTCTGCAACTTTTGTAACATACCAAAATCGGGTGATGCAAAACTTTTAAATGTTTGTGTATTTTTAATACTGAATGCGACATAAGAGTAAATATTTTGTAAAATTATTATTTCATTATTGTTTTTTTAATAGTGAATTATTTTAATAGGAGCAGAAGTAAACTTTTAATGTGGCGAGGATAAATTTTAATCGCCGAGCGTAGCGGGGCAGATAAGTCCAGCCGAGCCACATAAAATCACTTCTGATCCGAATAACATATACTATTTTTTTCTCAAACGACAACAAAAATCATCTAATAAAGTAGTTAAAAATTTAAAGATTTGAACAATTTTCTCATCAATTTAATTTGCTCTAGAAAACGTTTCTATAGTTACATTGTAATAACAACTGGAAAAATAAATCTATTTGTTAGAAAGCGTGGCTGTATTTTGTAAGTTTTACTAAATATTTTTACAATCTTTGTATTTGTATTATAACTAATTAGTTTGCGCTAACATAAATAATTGTACTTTTTATTTAACATTTAATAACGTTAATAAAGCTTCATAATTATAATCAAGTTTTCATAATTTTTACTGCTTAAATAGCAAAAAAAATTTCACTGCCTAAACATCAAGAAATATTACTATGGCCTAGGATTTAATTTGACACTTTAGCTTCTACGTAATCTGCAGCATATTGTCATTTTAATATTGTTTGAAAAAAATGTATTGTTATTTGTAATATTTGTTTGCTGAATTTACTGACAAAGAAAAACAAAATTAGAGCAATAATTTTCTGTTTTTTGTTTACCTACTATTACCGCCATCTTTTAATAATTCTACTCATCAAGAAAGCTTGCCGTTGTGTGTCAAGCCTGCGTGGGTGCTCACAGGTGTGAATGGCCACCCTTCATCCGATGATTTAATTCTTTTTCTAGACGTGAAGCACATAACGAGCAACATTCACCAGTTGAACGACCACAGATACCCTCACTTTTAACGCACCATTGCAGTTTATGCTGTTGGCTCTGCGACATAATTCGACTGTATTACTACCAAAAAATATACGAAACTCTAAAAACCCCTACTTTTATTATACTTTATTAAAAACTTTGCCTTTGCCTTTATTCCGCTTAGTTAAACAAAATTTCAAGCTGAGATTTTTTAAAAGTGAAAGTAAGTCAAATCTTTCAGCATTTTTCAAAATCAATATAAATAAAATATAAGTTTTGGTATAAAGTTTAGAGTTTTTATATATAGAGTGCTTGATAAAAATTTTCTTTAGAGTCAATAATTTACTGCTAATAAAATGTCCGTCTTGGCACTGGTTGAATAATGTAATACAATTCACTAATTGGCTATGGAGCGTTGAATAATTTCCATTATTTAAAAAGAGCAGTAATGTACATATTCATTATTAAACACATAGAGAAAAATTATTAATTGTTTATATATAGCGTTACTAATTAGTCCCAATTGTGTAAAGCATGATCGTTAGCAAGCACTGCCACTAATCAAACATTTACATAGTAAACTTCTCGTGATTGCGGTAATTATTGTGTATTGTTGTTTAACGGATCAAAACATTAGTATATCGTTGATAATATGTACTAGAAACAAGCTACTTACATTTTTGCTGTCATTTAGGCACATCTACATTATTTATATTCTAATTAGCTAATGTTATTTTATTATTTATAAAATAGATAACATAATCAAATATCGGGTACAGCGTTTTCTACTTTAAAAATTACATATCCAGCCATCTGTTATTAAAATTACTTACTAATGTAATATTAAAAACTGTATCTGAAACTTTTTAAATTGTATTGTTTTTAGTATCCGTCACATAAAAACAGTTACAGAGTTTCCATTAAACGTCATTTTAAAGTTTACGGCACCAGTGAAATCTCATGATGAATAAAGAAAAAGAAACGGTAAAGGAAACGTTTCCATATTTTGTGTTATTAGATTTTGTTTTCCAACATAACATTGCAGTTAGACATAAAAGTGTATATCACAACATACAGATATATACACAAAAATACTGCAAAATAATGTTCCGAGATGAAACTGTTTAATATCACACCTATTTACAAACTTTACTATAATAGATGTTATAATTATCACTAACTTCCATCATTTTATGAGATGTTTGCAAATAATCTATATTAAAACAAGCCTCTAGGGCTAACTTCTCTAATAACTAATATCGCTTTGTGGAAGATATGTGCTTGTGATTTATTTGCTTAATTGTAAGTTTAATTTACGATAAACTTCAGCAAAGTTTATTTGTTAGTTGTTGCAAAGTAACGCTTTTCAAATTCAAATCTTGTTCGATAATCTGCAGTTGGGATAAACAGCTACCTGTAGTATCTTCATTGTTAATTACGTTAACAATAAAAAAAATATATGTGACATGACAAACAAATTACCAACTATCAAATAACAGTTAATAGTTATTTATTGCAGTGACTATTTTTTGAGAATATAAAGCAGGTATAGATACACAGTGGCTATAAATGATTATCCTTTAGAATAAGCGTTAAAAATCAATTAAAAATAAGATATACAGCTCTACTAAAACGAGGGTAATCAAATTTTATATGCAATTTTAATCAAACCATGTCGGTTTAAAATAGTATGTAATAAAATTTGCGTATTTACACTTTTAAATGCATTTTTTATCATGGTTGACACCCTTTTCTATATTTTTTTTTAAATAAACAAAATTACACTAAACAGTTTAATAATTTTTGATATACTCGTACAAGTTTTTTTAAATTTTATTTTTGCTTACAAATCTTTCATTACTTTATTATCAGCTTTTTTGGATCTTCTATAATTAGTTCCTTAGGCATTTTTGCATTACCTGTTCAAGTTAAATATCTACAACAATTAGGTATTATTATAAAGGTAATTTTATGCCATTTAAAATAATGTATCACTTAACCTTACTTTCCATTTAAAATTTTAGAGATGTGACTTACCCTCGTGAAGGCGTTAAACATTTAGGTTGCAAAATATTCTTAAAATGTGCTCCCTTTAAAAAAAATTAACGTGCCTGAGCATTTCTGTTTTAGATTTTACAAAAAAAGATGATGTTAGGTGCCTAATATTCATTGGACCACTCTGTAAATAAACAAAACACGGGTTTAGCTATAAGCTTTCTCTTTAGGTTTCTTTTAGTAGAATTATTAATGAATAACCTTGAACAAAAATTTTTGAAACTTTCTATTTCTTTAAAGCATAATACAGGGTGTATCAGGAATGATAATCAGAAATTTAGTCAATGATAGGACTCGCTTAAAGACGATTTTTTTTAGATTAAATTTTTTTAGAATCTTGACCATTATTAAAATAAAATTATTAAAAATTTATTACAACATACATACTATACTGACCTATGTAGTATTATTAAAAACACAATTAATTTAGCTCAAATTGCAAAGTTAATAAATAACTATTTGCTGCTAATTTGAACTTTAATGACAATTCAAACGATACATTTTTGGTTTCTATGAAATTTTTTAAACCTGACTTATGTTTATATAGTGATTATAAGCGTATCTTGTTTTTCTAAAGCGGGAGGGGTAGACAAAATTCTAAATTTTTAGCATTTGACGCAAAAATAGTACATAAAAAAGTTGCCTCTTTTGACAAGATGTATCACTGGTTAAATTTTTGATCATTATTTTTGATACACGTAGAATTTCTGGTTTATTATACTTCAACTGATACTACATTTCCTTTCGATATAAACATTATTGTTTTCACATCGTAGCTGCTTTATTTTTTTTTATTTAAACTTTTTATTTTTCTTTAAACCTTGTTGTTTAAAAAAAAGTCCTATCATTAAACAAATAGCAGTGAGTAATCACTTTTTATTCTAGAATTTAAATAAAATTTTTCATAAATTTAGAAACAAATACTCTCTAAACTTTAACCTACTACTGAATTTTTTTATATTTCTTTTTTTAAAACCTTTTTATTCTTTTATTTTTATTGGCAATTTTTTTTCAGTATTTTAACTTTTTTCGTGCACAACAATGATCAAATTCCTTCTTTACATTATTCGGGCGTCTACAAGTTATTTTGTAACGACTGAAATGCAGTTTATGTAGATCAGACAAGACGGATAATTAAAACCAAAATTTGTAAACATATAAAACAATACAAATTACAAAATACAGATTTAACTAACACTTCATTTGTTTTTGCTTTTCATATTCTTTTTTCCGGTTATTTTTTTTTCTAATAAATAAAAATTTCAAAATTTTTTACATTTACAAGAAGCGTTATCCTTTAAATATTTTAGAAGTTTTATAAATTCTTAAATTCGCTCAAGAACTTCCTCTACAAATTTTAAATGACCAAATAAATTTTGCCATTAATATTTTATATTTATTAGTAAATTAAACGTTTGTAGCTTTGTCTCCTTACTCTTTTTCTTAGTATTTATATTAAAAATTAAAAATAAACAAATGTCAAGTTAAAGTCAAATGTTTAACAACTAAAATTTATTTATCGCTTGTTAATTTTCTATTAGCAACTATTTGTTTATGCATAATTTTCCTTCAACTTAGTCAACAATAATTGTGCTAAAAGTAACGTTTTATTCTATTTTTAGTAAATATTTTTATCTTTTTATGTTTTTAATTCGTTTTTGACAAAATTTTAGTAAAGTATTTCTAACATTTTCTAACTTTTTGTATAATTTTCTTTTTGCATTGTTATTTAAACACTAATGATAGAACATTAAGTTTTCGAAAGCGCTCTGCCACTGTTATATAAAAATGTTGTTTGGATTAAAGTACTTACAAGTTTAACTTTGATTTTTTCATTATTTTTAACAAAAAAGTTATTTCAAAAATACTCACTTCCAATACTTGATAAGTTGGTAACAGTTCATACTCAAATTGAAAAACAATTTACTTTTTTTGACTTATTACTTAAAATTAATTTGTTCTCATAAAGAAACAACATTTTCAAAAATATGATCAAATTAATAACTTTAGCACTTTTAAATAAAAAATTAAACGTCAGTTTACAGAAAGTAAATTTAACATTTTTTTGCGAGTGACTATTAATTTTCAATTAAATTGACGGTTCTGACATTTGATTGGTCAAACGGACCTTTAAGTTTTTTAACTTAATTAGTATCAATATAGCATAATAAAGATCGTGTTTCGAAAAGTCAATTTTGTGGCACGAACCCAAGTTTATAAAATGAGCGCAAAGCGCAAGTCTTTATAAAGTTAGGCACGAATTCTTTATGGTATTTTTTTGTTTTGCGCGTTTTACGTGCATTTCAAGTACAAAAATTATTTTTTTAATCTTTAGGGACTTTTACATTAATACGAGACAGTTTGTAATAAATTTCATGAAAATGTCAAATATTTTCTTAAGTGTTTTCAAATTTGTCTAAAATTTTGTGTAAGTAACTCACAAACGGTTTTTTTCAACCTACCGCAACGTAGTTTAATTGCTTGAGTAGTTTAATAGACAAAAACACAATAAGAAAAATATTATTAATAATAATTAATAATATAAACACATTACGAAATCGCAAGTAGAGCTATATAAACATCTAGCAAATAATTTGTAAATTTATCAAACGCTATGGAGATGCAAGTAGTGGTCGAAAGCTATTTTAAAGCATTGTCTCTCAAAAAGAAAGTTACTTCATTGTTCAAGCAGTTTACCCCACCGTTGGGTTGTTTTATAGGTTAATTGCGATACACACAAAAACATCTTGATGAGGAATACTGGTCATCATGTGCTATAAAATTTTCTTCGAATAAAATTATAACCCAACCTGTTAACGCTAACATTTATGACGTTCATGACATCAACTTTAAAAAATAAATTGTACTAGTTATTTTTTAGCACGCAAATAATTATTTTGTATTTTGTATAAAATAGGTGTTGAATCAGCTAATACGTCACCCAAATCGGTAACGACTTTGTTACAGCCGCAAAATAGAAAAATAATTTTTTGTTTAATGTGTTTAACAAACTCTTTCGAGTTTACGAATAAGCAACGGAAATATTACTAATTACTAGTTTATTCTCATTTTTATGTAACTCAAATAAGCGTCAATAAATGCTTAATAATTTTTAATCAGTTCTAGTTTAAGTAATAGATAAAAAATAACTTTTTCATGTTATTTTTATCAAAAGATTTAAATTTTAAATGGCTTGACTTATTGCATGGAAGCCTGGACACAGCTGACCACACTGACCAGTTTTGCGGTTGAGTAGACATTTCTAAGCCGCAACATTAAAACAGATGCTTATTTTAGCGTAAACCATCTAAAAGCAATCAAAAGCGCGTCAGTCGGTCAAACCTTTACCAATTTTTGTATTTGAACACGGCAAGAGAACTAGCTAACGAGGTGAACTGACCCGAAAACGAACTAACCTAGCAGGGGTGGTGGTCTGGGGGTGACACACAACACCTGTGCACTTCCGGTGAGGATCGCCCTTTTATCCCCTCAGGGATCGCTGACTCACGGACATTACATCCAAGCCCACGGCAACTGCACTAAGGATTTTCAACGCTATTCCTCTATTTGTCCATCCAAATAAAATATATCTATACGGATAGAATTTTTCAATTTTATTTAAAGAAAATGTAGATATTGCATGTCAAGTCTCTTTAAATGTCATGCTGACATTTTCAGAATCATCAAACAAATTTTAGTTTTAATAACATAGAGTAAATGGAAGAAAATGAAACGGACGATACAGAAGATGAAGATATAGTGGCTGTATTACTAGTACTTTTTTTTATTTTTATTTTGTTATTGCCGTTTATTCTATTCTTACATCCCAATATTGGTATTGAAATGTTTTTACTGCTTGCTTGGATAATCATCATGTTTATGGAACCAGCAATTGTATTGACACCTGCTCAAATGCGATTTCTTTTTTGTGGCATTATAAATAATTTTAAAAAAATGTAATTTGTTATACAAAATATTAAACTATTAAAAAATCGCTCTAAAATGCGTCGTTTCTTTCAACAATTTTTTTTAACCCGGCGCATCCACCAAATGTGGTCATTCATAAAATTCTGAAATACCTACTGATAAAATACAAATCGTTTCGTTAGCTTATCCCGATAAGTCATAAATTATTTAAAATATGGTTTAAATTACAAGTTTACAGGTTTGTGTAAATTTAACATTTTACAACAAAAAATTTTGTTACTTTGTTTTTTCAAAACCTACAAAAATTTGTTGTTAATCTAATGAGTCAAAATTCAAATTTTAAAATACCTAGTTATACATTTAGGATCATTAAACGTGCGTCCGGATTGACGTATTATTGGTTAAGATTGTATAGCTTAATTTAAATAAGCTTTGTATATAAAGCGTTTAAAAATGTATAATAAACCACTTAAAAAAATAGTAGTATAAACCGTAACATTGTATACGGCAAGTTTAGGTTTTTAGCATTGTTTGTGTTTGGACGAGGACTATCACCTTGAAATCAAGAAGTGTATTATATTTGTTAAAACATTTTTTTCAAATTTTGCTTTAATAAATTGTGTTGAATTCTGTAAACCGAGTTTACTGTGTGGCCGCCAATTTAATTTGTAATATCAAAAATAAAATAACAAAAAAGGAAGTGACTCTTTGCCTGTTTTAAGTAGTATTTTTTTAGAAATTATAACTTTTGAAATGAATGAGTTTATTATATTTGTTAAAACATTTCTTTGATCATTTGGTTTAATTCATTAAAATATCACTACTGAATGAAATTTATAAACACTTTTATTAAATTTGATTTTAACTTGCTCTAATTAAAATTATAAGAAATGAAATAAAGAGGAGTTGAATAATCGATTCAAGTCATTACTGAGGTATATAATTAAAATATCTTTCAGGCATTCAATGTCCCAATTAAACGTACTCTTCATCAAATAACTTTATTCCCTTTCCTCCACCAAATTCAAACTTTCTACCACGATCATTTATTACATTATATCTAAACTGATTCTAAAAACTATGTCTGAAATTTAATATAAGTTTTCTGACTATATTCTTGTCTCCTATTATCACAACTAGATCTGCATGCTCCGAGCAACTTATTTGCTTTTCCAACACACAAACAAAGTAACTTTGAAAAGTAATTAAATTTTCAGCGTTTGTTTAAATTGGATACTTCTAACTTGAGTTAGTACACATTTGTATAAACAAACCTAATGTTGTTTATGTAGAAATAAAGATTAAAGCCTTTAAAGTACTATTTGATGATGTGTAAATAATGGTGGAGCTAAATTAGCAAATGAATTTATTTATAAGAAAAGCAAAAACTTAAACCAAAACGCATTTACGTAATAAAGTAGCACTTTGGCAATAGAATTGTCAAACAACAATTAAAAAAATTTCTATTTAATAACTTTCAGTTCTCCTGCAGCAAAAATTTAGTGTTACACTACTAATAAAATTTAGAATCGTTCGACAAGAATTTCAAAGAATTTGCATGAGATTTGACAAAAATTTTTTTAAATATTAAATTACAAAAATTTGTTTTAATTACACCTAATATTAGATTGTTGAGTGATATTGAAAAAAATAATTAACTAATATTACATGCCAAATATGGACGTAAATAAATCTATAATACCAATTTATACATATGTAAAATAGATTAATAAAAAAAACTGACTAAGTTCGACAAAAAGATTGTATTTTAGGCACTGCTGACTACCCAAACGCTGACCTGCAAAGCAACAAAAGAATTAACTTTCTAACTCAAAACACTTACAAATAGAATTTTTTAAACCAGAACCAGCTCTAGATACTACCAAAATATAACGAAAAAACGCACTCTAAAAGTTATTAAAATTTTACCATCAATCTAAATGACACATTTAAGAAGACATAAGACACTCCATCATCAACAGAAAAAAAACCCTTCAGTTGTGTACAAAACACTACCCACTAAAAAACGAGAGATGTTATTGTTATTGTACGGAAGATAAAAAAACTCATATTGCTTTAATTTCTTACAATTCTTTTTCTACTGTATTTAAAAAATATATATATTTAGTCTACCAACATCTAGCAGTTTTTAATATCAGCAAGCAATTATAAATATTTGCTATCTCAGTATATTTTATCTGAAATAAGCATAGCTTTTACTAAAAGAAGCAAAGAGGTGTGTTCTTCGTAGTGTTATAAACAAAGTTACAAGTTACTATCATTTATGTATTTTTGATAAAATTTGATTGACCGATTAGTACTATAAAAAAATTCTAAATTATCAGTCAGTTTACAAAAAAAAATTTGATAATTGTTCACTGAGATAACAGATACACATAAACATTTATAACTTTCAATACTCATGACTTGATAAAAAATTTTTCTCTGTTTTATTTTGTCTCGTGCTTTCTTATTTTTTTTGTTTTTAAAAATTGTCATCTACTTCTTTTCTGTTTTTTTGTACTGTAACTATCTCTATAAAATCCGTGGTATTAAACATACTTTTTAATATTTTATTTGTTCCTCTACTCTCAGTTTTTTCTACTTTCTCTACTATATAAACTCTTTTTAAGCTTGTTCTATATATTACAAGGTTTAATTGCTCTTGTACTAATTTTTGATTATATTATAAACTTTATAACTCACATCAGTTTCTAGCTGCTATTATTTATTCTTTAATATTCTTTGTATTTGAAGATTTCTTTTTATTACAGTTTCTCACCAGACAACTTTGCATATCTCTTTTTTTACACTACTTAATACTTAATTTAAATACATTTATTTACCTTTTTTGTACATTTTGTTGTCCCACAGTATAATAGTTATTTATACAGGGTGGGGCACTAAGACCGTCTTGGTCCATTACGTAGTTACGGTTTATTTAATCCAACCCAACTTTGGTGAAAGAATGTAAATCTTTAGGGAGCACATTTTAGAAATATTTTCTGTTATACAGAGTGTTCACAAAAAAGTTACATGTAAAAAAAACATATTTTTTTAAATGCGATACTCTATACAAGGTGACTCTGCTAAAAGTGTTTCTTAACTTTTCTCAAAAACTGGTTATCTTATCAACTTCAAAGTTTGGCATTAAAAACCTTGTTTTTGCACTACACAGCTAAATTTTTTCAGAATTTTTCTAATATTCTTTCTAATTAATATTAATTAATTTGTTCAAAAAAATCTAAATATTTCCAATTTGTAACATTATTCTAAAAGAAAAGGTTTCAAAATATTATTTTTTGCAAAAAAAATTTAAAAAAAAATGTAGATAACCCCAAAAAATAATAACATTTATTTGATTCCTAAGACGCGTTTTGGTGCAGCACTGCCAAGCTGAATCTGCCGTCTGCCGTAACTCGACAATACCTACCCCTCTAGAGTCCGATCGTCGAACAGAAACCGCCCACTTTTGCCCGGGACATTTGAATAGTAGCTTGCAATTGGCTGTTTTGAAAACTACTGTTTTGGTATTACCAAGATCCCACCCACCCTCTTAGAAAAAAATGGCGTATTTAGGTTTGAAATTTTATATTTTTTCGAGTTATCTAGATTTTTTTAAAAATATTTTTTGCACAAAATAATACTTTAACATCTTTTCTTTTAGAATAATGTTAAAAATTCTAAATATTTAGATTTTTTTTAAGAAATTAATTATTATTAATTAGAAGGAATATTAGAAAAATTCTGAAAAAAATCACCTGTGTAGTGCAAAAAACAAAGTTTTTAATGCCAAACTTTAAAGTTGAGGTGATAACTAGTTTTTGAGAAAAGTTAAGAAACACTTTTAGCAGACTCATATTGTATATTATTGCATATTTGCATTTTGCAGATTATTCTAAACACTTTTTGTATAGCATGTCTTGTACCTATCTCTAACCGTTTTAGAAATATTTACATTCGAAGTTAAAAAATGATAGTTGCTATCGTTGGTAGGAATATTAAAATCTTGTTAATGATAAATTATCTTGTCACCATTTTTGCAAAATTTTAACAAAAGCCTTATTTTAGATGTGCATGTATAAAAAGGTCTGATATAACATACAGAGTGTTCAAAAAAATTGTCATACTTGACACTTTAATATTACCAAAAACTCAACATTTTTAAATAGAAACCCTTTTATTTTTTGGCGAATTTAAGTAGGCCGTTAAATTACCTTTAATCTGATACTACATTGTCCTATACCTATCTTGTCTAGTCTTCGCGTAAATCAGATTTATGTGATTTATGAACAAACAAAAGCAATTTTTTATTGGAGACCGTGGTTAACCGCCAACATAGATGATCTCTAAATATGTGAGGTAAAGTTTTATCAATAATGTTATAGGCACTCATTTTTTCAATAAACATTTAAACGGTGAAATGTCCAAAAACTTTATCAAAAACAGATTTTTTGCGTTATTGAAAGAAGTGCCAATAATGGTTAGAAGGCGAATGTAGTTTCAGCTATGCGGTGCACCCGCGCATTTTTATAAAGTCTATAAAGAAGCTCTCATTACTACATTCCCTTAAAAACAAATAGGACGACATGGCCCTATCTGTTTGTAGCCACCAAGAGCGTCCAACCTTACTAGTATAAACTTTTTTATGAGGCTAAAGAACAAGTTTATGCTGACAACTAAAGATGACATAAACACTCGTATTCAAAAAAAATGTCTCTAGGAAAATAAATTCAAACCTAAAAGAGTTCAACCGTGTATTAATAACGAGTAATTTGTTGTTTTGCTTTATGAGATGTTATTATTTCTTAGCGTTTTTTGTAAATTGTTTTGTCACCACGGTATTCAAAAAAAATGCTTTTATTTGTCTAAAATTCACAAAAATCTGATTTAATCGAAAACTAGACAAAATAGGTATAGGACAATGTAATACCAGATTAAAGGTAATTTAACGGCCAACTTAAATCCGCCAAAAAATAACAGGGCTCCTATTTGAAAATTTTGAGTTTTTGGTAATTTTAAAGTGTGTCCGTATAACAGAAAATATTTTTAAAATGTGCTTCCTAAAGATCTACTTTTTTGTGTAAAAGCGCTTTTTGATTAAACAAACCGTAACTACGTAATGGACCGAGGCGGTCTTAGTGCCCCACCCTATATATTAAAGGAAGAGAAGTGCATATTTGTTCCTAATGTGCCGTTTATAGCCCGAGAGCGAAGTTCGAGAGCTATAAAGCACCAAGGAAATAATCGTATTTTGCTCCTGTGGTATACTTTCTATTTTTTGCGCAACCTAAATCAATAATCTTAAGAAAATTGAAAAAAATTTATTAATTTTTTAATAAAATTTAAAAACAAGCAGAAATCTATCATTCCTAAAAATTGCACCATGGCATCATCAACAACAACAAACATTTTTGTTGACAACAAACCGAGTAACGAGTCAATGTTGTTAGCAACGGGAGCAAATATTTGCTCCCTAGGAAGAGAAGTTGGGCTTCTCTCACGTTTTTTACACTCTAAAACTTGATTTCTACTCCGTGTCGTGCAAAAATTTAATTTTTTATTCGTCAAATTTTAATTTTATTTTTTCAGCATCTGTAATTATCTTTTTACTACATCTCTAGTTCTAGTTATACGTGTCTATATTGTTGATAAAAAACAAACTTTGTATAAAATGTTACTCTGTATGTTATCCAGTGCGATTGGTGCCTTCTACTCTTATTAGTCTTTACATTAGCATCGATTCATACTTCTGTAAGTATGTGTGACGTATGGTTTTCTTCGAGTTAAAAAAAACTTTAATTAAAAAGCAGAGTTTTCCGATTTCATTTGATTTACCTAAACATAATAAATATAAATATTGTATCTTTAGTTTCCAGGAACAACAATGTTGTGAACTAGACAGTTTAGTTGCAGATAAAAATAACAAAAAGGTTTCGATTTTGTTAGTACACTTATTACGTACGTAAAAATTAATGCTTTAATTGAAACACATAATACAATTTAAATTTGCTTATATTTAAAATTTCCCAAATTTCTTTATTTTGACAATAAACTAAATCAAAAATGGATGACTTATTTTAATTATAAATTAATAAACAGTTTTTTTGGTAAAATCTTTCTTCATATTCATTAGTACAAAAATATTTTGTCTTTCTAGTTTTATAAAGAGCTTTAATATACAAGATAATTTTGTTTTTTCTTAATCTGCGTATACCAGTTTTGTTAAATTTTTAAATACTACACATATATAGACTGTTTGACGAGTAATAAAGAGCCTGCGAAGCTGAAAATACAACCAGCAATACAATTCCAGAGTTAACGTAGATTACATTGATTTCAAATTTTATTTGTCAAAGCTGTCACCATGGAGGAATAAATAAATAAGACTGGAGGGAAGAATGTTTAAAAAGTTGAGATTTCGCGCCAAGCGGCAAAGTCGTAAAAGGTGTTTCAATATGGTGCCGGATTCCAGAGGCGCAGCATCAAATCTTTTTCTGGGGGCAAGACAAGTTAAAAAATAAGTTTGAAGAAAATTCGCTTAATAGTATTACTCAGAGTTGTTAAAATCTGTTGTTGCCTAATAAAATTATACGCTTTAGGAGAATAAAAATGGGTTGTAATGGCAAATTTTTTAAGCTCTTCTCCATATCTCTAAAACAAAACTTCAAAAATGACGCTACTTTGATGCTTTTCTCAAGACAAAACGCCACTGACGAATAACAGAGTTCGAACATTCGTCATTCATCGGCACAGTTCGATGCGCCTGTGTGTGCGCGTTAGTCAAAAAGGTTGTAAAAGGTGCTTAAATTTCAGGCAAGAATTTTACATGGTGAACATAGGCGACCTTACCTCCAGTCTTATTTATTTATTCCTCCATGGCTGTCACCGATAAAAAAAATGTATTCAAACGGTGAAAAAACCGACATGATAATGATATATAGGAAAAAATGCCTCTGCCGAAATGAGTTTGTACAGACAACGTTTCCGGGTAGAAGAGAACTTTTGCTGACCCCATATTCAAACGACTTGAAACTACCTTCAGGAAAAATTGACCACCTTTGAAAAAACCAAAAACAAAAACAGCTACTGTTCACATGTAAGTCACAAAATGATCTCACAAACAAGTGGCATTAGTTTGTCTTCAGTTAACCAAAAGATTAAATAATTTATTATTTAATGTATTTGTAAACAAAAAAAACCTACGTTACCTATGGATTTGTATTGCTGGTTGCATTTTTAGTTTTTCAGGTTCATTATCACTCGTGAAACACTCTGTATTGTATTTTAGTATTAGGGTAAAAAAGGCGATTTTTTACTAATATAAACTGCTGTTTTTTAAAAAATTATTTCCGTTTGTCAAAGAAGGGGACTTCCTTTAGGTGTAGAAACAAAGACAGAAAGAACAATATCCTGTCGACAAAATCCAATATCGCAATATCACTTGAAAAATAAATTTATTGTGTTATCAAAAACAGCAAAAAAAGAAACAAATAAATATTTAGAGTAACTGCATATTATTTTGCTTGATTAAAATTGCAGTACCAAAACAAAACCTAAACGATAGGTACTTTTTCTTTTTTCACAAGTAAACAGAATGTTAAATAATCAATATATTACGTTAAATAAATAACCAAAGACTGGACCCTATTTACTATTCACGGATGTTGCCTAATTTCTCTTTAATTGCAAATTACAATTAAAATTTTATGAATATTAAGTACAAATAAAATGTTGTAATGATAAGTTTATAAGAACATGATACTTCTAATGTGTTTTAAAAGACATTAATTTTTTTACACAATTTAACAACTCTGCATTCCTGGTGTTTGACTTTACTTTTGAATCAATTTTCAAAATGGTTTTAATATCAAAAAGTAACAATAATTTAAAATACCCGTCCAATTTTTGTTTTTTAAAAATAGTAGAATAATTTATAAGCGATTCTTTAATATAATTATTTCAGACATGAAGTTAAAATTTGTTTGATTCTAAACATGACCGGAAATCACAATTAAATGTTTTATTAAATATATTATTTCCCATCTAGAATTTTTTCCCGTTGGTTAAGGATTGTATACAGGCCGTTTTGAATAAGCAGTTGTTAATAGTAGGTACTTATAAATTATAGCTAAATGTCAGAACAAATCTAACACAACAAATAACAAGCATTTCTTTGTACAAAGCAGCTGTTGACAGTAAAGATGAAAGCCACATCATCCCTTCAGTGCTTTGAGAGCTTCAGGAGGTCAGTTGTAGACGCTTGAAGGACTTTATCGCATGGAGTTGACAAGCCGAGACCGAGAAAGCGAGCTTGATGACAGCAGTCGCCTGCGGCGTGAGATGTACGCAGGATGCGTGATGCCGACTTTGCGTGCGTGTCCTGCATTCAACAACACCGATTCACCGAAAAATATGTGCACGAACAAGCGAACGTTAGACTACGTGAAGCAAATTCCTAAGTGTTGTCACAATCGACTCATTTCAAATTAATTATCTCGTTTAATAAAGAATTTTTTTTATTAGGTTCTAGGTATGGACACAACCACTCGGCGATAACGGGAAGTTAACTTTATAATTTAATTATGACACGTATATGCAAAACCTCTACATAGAGCTCCTATAACTAAGCGGTTTAAAATTTCTAATAAGAAGCTTCCAAGAAAATCAACGTCATCTCCGAGAAGACTCACAACTTCCAGAAAGTTTATCTTTGTACTTGCAAAAACTATGAGTATTATATAGGTTAAGTAAGTTGTGTTTAGACTTAAAATAGTTACTGCTTCTGTAAAGTATCATGTGATACCGAAAGTGGGTTTTATATTGATAAAAGGCTTTTCTGTTATATAATAAAACTCTAAAAAGAAAATAATTATGTTTTCCTGACTTTGCTGGGTCTTAGGGATTTAGGAGTAAGTGCAATTTAATTACCCTGAAAGAAACCACTCGTCAAAACAATAAATCTACTTCGGATTACACGAAAACATTTGTAGAAGCAATAAAAAAAGATAAAAATAGAATTAAACTAATGGTTATATAAAAAATAATAAAAATGTAATTTAATTTTTAAACAAAATTATAAAACAAGAATAATATTTATAAATTTTGATTAAAATTTCTTGAATATTCAAAAAAAAAAATTTTAAATATCAGAGAAATTTGACATTAATTAACTGTATTGCATTCATAAAAAGTTCTTCCTAGACCAGTGAAAGCTCATTTTCTGCCAACCACAAAAAAATATTGTTTTATTATTATTTATGACATGAAAATAGCATTCTTCAAGGAACGCCGAAGCCACTGCAACAGTTTTATGTCGGAGTCGGCTCATTGCCGTTCGTCCCTCACATTAAAACTGCTTGAAGCTTGGCACCAAAAAATTACTTCTCTTCCTAATAAAGAAATATACTATTTTACAATTTTTTTTGCATTAGAAATGAATATTGATTTAACAGCTAAATAGAGAGTAAACAAAAACATTTTTTGAATCGATATTTCCGATAAAAGCTTGTAGATAGGTACGCTTAAAATAAGCAAATGTATGAGGTATGTCGATTTCAAAATATTATCTGTAATTTCATTCACATTTATGTACACAATATGAAATTGTAAAACCAAATACCGGAAATTACACTTACATTTAAAACGTTACATAGGTGGATGATTACATTATAAATTTATTTCACAGAACACGGGCAACAATCAAGCTTTATTGACCAAAATTGTTTATCCATTATTTTGGTACTTAAAACAAGTATTTAAAAAGAAATAATAAAAATTAGAAAACATTTAAAAATAACCTTATTCTAGGTGAGCAATTTGCTTATGAAGCATATATATTTTTTTAACGCAATTGTTACTAAATAATTACTTCATTAATTGAGTAATTTTAAAAGAATGTTTTACATGAATCACCTGAGATAAGTTATTTTTAAAGACTCTATATATAGTATAACTTCAAATCAAATTATAGTAGCTATTGTATCTTATAATTTTGTTTTGGCAATTTTATTATAAATTAATTTGGCTTTAACGTCAGCTTTGACTACAAACAGAGCGCATAAATTACATATGTAACAGCTTATTCAAACAATTGTTATACTAACTCTTCATCATTTAACATCAAGACTGAAATTAATTGTATGTAAAATAGCTGGAAACTCTGGTTTGTGCTGCATCAACTCCTTAGTCCATTTCTAGTGTAATAGACACTTCAAACAAATCTTTTGAAGTTTGTAATCTAAATTTCCTCAAAACTGTGAGGAGCCAAAAAATAAAATATAACAAAGTTTTTTTATATTATATAAATCTCCTCATGAAATATTAAAATATTGTTATTTCACTGCGTTTTAATCCGTATTGATAATTTTTTTTGTAAAATGTGGCAGAAGCACAGTGAATACCTAAGTGTTAGGTTGCAAATTGTAAATATTGATGTTTATGTTAAAATTTGGTAAATTTAGAATGATTTATAGTTAATTATGAGAATTATTGTTTTTTACGCATATCATAAGCGATAACAATAAGAGTGACAAAAATCAGGTGAATTCAGCAACGATTAATTAATTTTATTAAAAAATATCACTAACAGCAGGTGACAAATCTAATAAGTTAGTAGAACCGCAAACTAAATCTTTGCTAATCTCGAGAACCGTTTAAGCTAAATAAAAAGTAATTTGTGTTTTGAGGATTTGAAACCAAGAAAGGCAAATCAACAAGACTAATATTTTCTGAGAAATCTAAAATAAAGAAATTTTTGTGTACTAAGCATTATACATAATTGTATGAGTTATACGAGTATTATATATTTTTAAAATATTATACATATAGAAAAATAAATATAACGTAAAGCCTATATACTAAATTATTATTTTTAGTCTTCGTAGCAAATATTAAGTACGTACATACTTATGTATGTATGTATGTACTGGTGCTCGTTATTTCCATTCCACACACTAATCAACCGTCTTCCACCTTCACACAAGTTGTTCTCCTCTAATTCCTCCATCTCTTTGTAACCCTTGACAAATGTCTGGCTACAAAATAAATGACTTGTTAACCAGATAGATCAATCTATTGAAAAGATCTATTATCTTTCCCTCTTCATGTTCTATTATATTTGTCTTTATCAAAGCGCTTATAAGAAGGCGCTTTCTACATGTCAACAAATGTTTCTCTTTTTTAACTTACATTACAATTTACTGTGATAAATGTATTATCTAGAAAAAAATTCTAAAATAAATCCCTGCTTTATACCATTCAAATGCGTTAGAATAAATACAGTAAAAGTAAACAAACTGATAATCCCACAACGTCTAAACAACAGGAATTGAATATTTATAACGTTGATGTTTTGACAAAACACCTCGTAGCAAAATTTAAATCTTTGGTACATACAGCAAATAAATACTTAGATAACCAACAACTAAGTTTAATGTTTATTATTAATTTAATTTAGATGATTTATTAAATTTCAAATGCTGTAATAATAAATATATTTAGATTTGAAATTAGCTCATTAATATTGTTGCAAAAAAGTTTTTGTTTGAAAATTAAATAAACAGAACAAATTGAATGATTTGAGGGAAAACACGAGAGGATACAGAATATAAAAAAAATAGAAAAAAATCTATAAAGTTGGTTGACTCCATGTAAACATAACACTGCAATCGGAAGCAATAGAGGTTTTAAAATAAAAAAAGTAACAGTTCAAGCAATTCTACAATAAATGATATCCTAAATATGATATAACAAACGATCCAAAAATTGTGAAATTTTAATTAGCCCCGTGGGAAAAAGGTAGACATAATAGCTATGTTCAAGAATTATGTGTCGTTTAAAATGTTAGAACTGACAAAATTGAATTTATATTTTTAAATATATGTTCCCAATAAAAAAATAAAAATTTATTGTCGTTACTGTAACTTTAGTTGACAATATTTGTAACACAAAACACACACTTTTTTGCTTTTCTATAATTTTGCAGTTTCTAATAATAATTAAGTAATTAAAAAATGATTAATTCAAAAATACAATAACGTGTCTGTAAATATGTAAGTCTGCTGGTGATTCTGGAGTTAATAAATTTGATTTTTAGAAAGTTGAACCTACGTGTCAATGTTTATTTTTGTGTATATACGTTCAGGGTTATTAAAGTAACGTTAAAGATTTTAGCTGGTAGTAATTTTCTTTAAAACGATGCTAAAATCTAAACTTGTTTTATATGTAGAAATATTTATAGTTTTTTTATGTATATAATATTATTTAAATATTTATGTATATTTTTAAATTAAGGGCTTTAATCTTAGGAACTAATCAACTACGTGATCTATGACTTTACAATAATCTACAAGCACCCACCGATTAACTGCAAACACTATGTCAGGTACAAGTAGTATTTGTTAAAATCTAATTCTTAAAAGATGAGCTTATTATTCACAGCTGCAAGTGTTTCAATAAGGTTAATTGTTGATAGCAAAGCTGTCAAACATGTCATTTACGTTTTAAAATACAACACAAAAACAGTGAACAAGTCGATTACAATTATTTTTTTCGGTAATTTGTAATAAGTGTAAACAGTGACGGTGTCTTTACGAGTATTTTTTTTTTCATCAATAAAATAAACGCCAATAGAAAACAAGAAAATGCAATAGAAATCAATTTGCTGAGAAGGCTTCAGTACGTCAAATGTTACTAGTCCCACCAATACTGGGAGAAACTACAAAAGAGGCTAGCTGTACTGCACGTGCAACCCGAAGAAATCATCGTTACGAACCATCACATTCTCAAGTTTTGACTGTTAATTTTACATTTTATTTGTGGTGTCTGTAAAGTGCTTCTTTCACGTAACTAATCATTAAAAATAAAAGCTTTATTCTTTTTTACTAATCATACTTTTAGTTAGGTTTTAAATCACTAGAGTCCCTGACTATAATAATTATACTTAAATTATTTATAAGTATAAGGTATTACATACTACTCAACTCATTTAGCTTATTTTATCTCATTCGCATCACATCTCACTCCGCCAATTTAAAAATGTACTAGCAATTATCTAACAAAAAAGTCTACAGTGTATCTCAAAAACTATAGACATTTGTATAAAGTAAGTTGAGTTTTTGGCATTATTTTAACAAAAACTACTACCAGTTAACATCTTTAACATTTTTTTGATTCGTTTTATTGGGAGTTGGAAAGGAAAATAAATTCGTTATTAAGTCGACAGTTTCGTGTAATGTTACACTTCCTCAGGACTACATAATTAAAACAGAATGTTTCATCAACATCATACTTGTTTCTATTTTAGGTTATTTTACATGTTTACGTTTTTGAAACATGTGTTACATATCGTCCAACTATGTTTTTATTTTAATGTTTGCGTAATAAGGTTTGCATTACACATATTTTGTTTAACGTCACTCTAGTTGTCACATATTGTAGTCCTGAGGAAGTGTAACATTACACGAAACTGTCGACTTAATAAAAACGAATTTATTTTCCTTTCCAACTCCCAATAAAACGAATCAAAAAAATTTAAGATGGAAAATAACAAAATTAATAATCTTTAACATTACTTCAATAACACTGAACATTTTAATTAAAGATACTAGTTTCAAGGAATCTCTATCATAAGCCCGCTCGTCTTAAATATTTTAAGATGAAAACTCAAGAAGCACTATTTAAAAAAAATAATAAAGTAGACTAGGTTGTAAATGTTAAACAATGCAAAACTTGTACAGTACCTATCCAAAAAAATAATGTTTGTTCGAACAAGAAGCAGTCGGCAAAAAAACAATAAAAAATTGATTTCGGTATTAAATACATGTAAAAATCTAAAGATAGAGATCTAAAATTTCATATTTGTCTATTTTTAATTTATAAATTAATAATAATAATAATAATAATTTATTTACCATCAAAGTAGTTTACATGGTATGTCACAATATATGTATATATATATATAAATGTATATGATAATATAATGTAGTATAAACATTAATGTACAATAAACATAAAAAACTTATAAAAAAGGACAGTTTAAAAATTCCTCTACTGAATAGAAGGCCTCCTTCAGAAGAATTTCTTTAACTTTAATTTCAAATTTTGTTTTATTAAGTTGTTTTATCTTCTGTGGAACTTTTTGATAAAGTACGGCTCCCCAATATCCTATGTTTTGTTGAGTCTGTTTAAGTCTGTGTCGTGGTATTTTAGGTTCTTCTTTGTTTCTGGTGTTGTACTTGTGAAACTCATTGTTTTTCTTGAAAATACTTATATTAGAGTAGACATATTTGAGGCAGGCCATTATAAATACAGATGGTATAGTAAGTATTTTTTTCTCCTTAAACTTTTCTCTACATGTTTCATTGTATTTAAGGTCACACAAAATTCTCAAAGCTTTCTTCTGAAGGATAAAAATTTTTTGAATATTTGAGGAGCTACCCCATAATAATATGCCGTACGTTGCAATACTATGAAAATTTGCATAATATGTCGTCTTCGCACATTGAAACGTAGAAAGATTTTTTATTCTTCTTATTGCATATAAAGATGAAGATAGTTTTTTGCAAGTTTCTGCGACGTGTACTGACCAGTTCAAGTTATTATCAATGTGTATGCCCAAAAATTTAATTGATGATGGTTTTTTTGCTATACTTGAAATGGATAATATTTGAGTCTTTTCGGTGTTAATTTTCATTCTGTTGGTCTCAAACCAAGTGTGAGCTTCACGCATGGCAACATTCCTTTTTATTTGCATTTCTTCTATATCTTTTGCTTTAAGAACCAGAGTTGTATCATCCGCATACTGGCAACTACACAAAACTTTGTCTTTCAAATTATGAGAAAAGTCATTTACATATATGATAAATAAAATTGGACCTAAAATAGATCCCTGCGGTACGCCACTTTTAATTTCTCGTTTCTCGGATTTTTTAAAGTTCCATTCTACAAGTTGAAGTCGGTTGGTCAAGTAAGATTTGAATAATTTGTTTGCTTCGCCTCTTATACCATAAACGTGTAATTTGTGAGTTAAAATTTTATGTGGAATAGTGTCGAATGCTTTGCTCAAATCGCACATTACAATTTCAGTTATCTCTTTATTGTCTATTGCTTGGAAAACTTGCTCAAGTGCTCTTATGACTGTTGTGGTAGTTGAGTAACCTTTTCGATATCCGTGTTGACTATTGTCAAATATGCCATTTCTTTCAAAGAAAGATACGATTCTATTTTTAAGCAACGATTCAAAAATTTTTGATACTGCTGGAAGAATGGAGATTGGTCTGTAATTGCTGCAAGTGTTAATGTCATTTTTTTTATAGACTGGTATAACTTTAGCTATTTTTAGTTCATCCGGAAAGATTCCTTCTGCAATACATTTATTAAAAATAGTTGTGATCGGACTGCAAATTTCTTGAGCAATATGTTGAAGGAGATTGGTTGTATATCCATAGACGTCATTGGCTTTAGAAGATTTTAAAGATTTTATTATCTTCATGACTTCGATTGTGTTTGTCGGTTCAAGAAAAATTGAATCTTGATTGTTCTTGATGTGCTGTAGTAACTCTAAAGGATCTTTTGTTTGTTGTGTATTTTTATTGACTGTCTCTTCAATTTCTGAAAAAAATTTATTTAAATCTTCTGCAGTTAATATACATTCAGTGTCTGGAGTTTTTCTTGAACCCCCTTTTTCTTTGTTTATAATATTCCATATGGCACGTTGTTTGTTAGTTGCTCTGCTGATAGTTTGAATGTTTAGTTGTTGCTTTATTTCTGTGATTTTCTGTTGATACTTTTGCTTAAGTTCGTTGTATGCTTTTTTTATTCTTGGATTTTTTGTTACTAACCATATCGTGTGTAGAGCTTTTACTAAGTTTTCAATATTTTGAACTTCAGGTGTTGTTATTATTCTTTTTTGAGATGTTGTTAAGTTTATGCGTTTCTCTGTTTCTGGAAAATGCTGATTGAAATGTTGCAGTAGCAGTTTGTGAAAACTACTATATGCTTCGGCGGCGGATTGATTGACTAAGAAGTCCCATGAAATGGTACTCAAAGTTGTTTTGAATGTTGTTATATGTGGAGCGTCAATTCTTTTAACTTTAATTATAACTGACTTGTTTTTAATTTGTTCTTGTTCTAATCGAACTTGTATAAACTGAGCACAATGATCTGAAACATATAAATTTTTTGTAATCTTTTGTAAGATTTGGTTATGGTTAATATTTGTGAATATATTATCAATACAAGTTGAAGTTGTATCTGTGGTCCTCGATGGAGTTTTCATTACAGGACTTAATCCAAATGATTCCATTACTTCTAGAAAAACATTTTTTTTATCAGACTTTTCTAATAAATTGACGTTAAAATCACCACATACATACAACTGACATTTTGGAAACTTTTCATTAAGCCCTATGTTCTACAACTGCTAGATGTCTTTAGTTAAAGACAACATTACTTTTGTTATATTTATTATTATCATCTATTTTCCCGTTAGTCTTATCGTAATTTAAAATTAAAATTTGCTCCGAAAGCCTTTAATTTCAGTTGACGGTAAGACTAACGAAAATGTAGCCTAATGTTGATATTAATAAAATTTTCCTAAAAATTGAGTAGTTTGTTTGTTGTCATTTACGATCTAAAACGCTAAATAACTTTTCATCATCTAATTTCAAATAAAAATAGACGACAATTTACAAAAAAAATTGTTAATAAATTTGCTCAATTTCGATACTGAACCGAAAACCGTACTGAAACCTACATTTTGTTATAAACCAGAACCGAAACTTTAACCCATATCTAAATTTTATCTTATTTTGAGTACCGAACCAGTACCGAATTTTTTTTAATGATTCATTTTTTTTTTTTCTAAAACCGGAACCGGAACAGAACCGTTCATTTTGGTGTAGCAGCAGGTATCTGCATTGCACTGACGATCACTAAATAGAGATAATTAAATCTGCGTTTACCAAGGACTATAAATCTATTAGCGACTGTTCATTCATAAAAACTAAAAACAAAAAAGAAGAAACAATATTTTATGTATACGTTAGCTGATAGGTGTTAATTAAGGAGCTAGTGCAAAATCACTGCAAGTTTAGCACTTATTTTCTCAGCAGCCGAATATTGCAGTCTTGTATGGCTAACTCGAGCTAAACAGTGCACATTGTGCTAAAATTGATGTTCATCTTAATAATACAATGAAAATTATTTCAGAAACTAGAAAATCTACGCTAACTTCATGGCTTAGTGTTTTAACAAAGATCAAAAAGCGTGGTTCGATTGTAATCGAAAGTAATGAAGTTCGATTCTCGTTACCAACTGTGTTGATCAAAGTTTTTGAGAGGTCCTCCTTCAGTTATCAGGTTTTCCTTCAGTCGAAGTAGGCGAATGCTGGAATTGTAGCTTCGTCTTGAAGGCTCAATTTTGTAAGAGTCTCAATGCATGACATCAAGTCAAAATGGCGTTACGTTGTTTTATTTTACAACTGTCATCTTTATTTATTCATTCATGATAATAATTACACTGTAATTTTTTATAGGTCAAATGCTAATTATAATAGCTAACTACAAAATACATTAAACAAATATATCGAGTTCGATAACAAAATAACAAATATAACAAAATATATAACAAAAAGCAGGATGCTAAGTCCTAAGAAAAAGTGTCTCAATTTACAATACCTAAAACAAAATCATTTTGATAAAAAAATAACAGATCTAGATGTGTAATATTAAAACTATTAAACTCTGTTTTAATATTAATAAATTTACAATTTATCATTTAAAACAATTTACTATTCTTTTAACATTTTATGAAAACTATTACTAAATTACTCTTCTCCATTATTCTATTTTGAAAAAAAATCTTCATTAATTTTTAACTAAATCACAGGTACCATGTCGTCTTAATAGTGTGCTTACTGTGCTGCAGTTGTCACTAAAATGTGTAAAATTTATTGTTAATTGACAAACAATAACTATTTTTATAAAAGTATAAAAGTAATCACAAAAATGTATTTATTCATCAATCATACTCGTAAAAAATAGAAACTACTTTGAAACAATAATTGCATTTCTTTGAAAAACTCTTTTTCATTGTTAAACCAAGCCTACCAATTATTAGTTATTGTTTTTTAAGCAATAAATCATTTTAAAAACATTGAAATAATTATTGCCGTAAAATTGCAGCAAAATCGCAAAAAAATCTAGTAGGTATTTATGTTATGTGTCACAGTGACAGTGTAACTAATTATGTCAAAAGTTTTGCTTAGTTTATACAGCATCGCGCCAGTAACTCGGCTTTATGTTCGAAAATTTGGCCATATTCCAATAGTGGTGGAACAATCTGGGCGAGGCGATCGCGCTTACGATATCTATTCGAGATTACTGCGCGAAAGAATAATTTGCTTAATGGGTCCAATCACGGATTGCACCAGTTCCCTTGTAATTGCACAACTTTTATTTCTTCAAGCGGAATCCACCAACAAACCCATCCACATGTATATCAACTCCCCTGGAGGCGTCATTACTTCAGGTTTAGGTATTTATGATACCATGCAGTATATTTTGCCTCCGGTTGCTACTTGGTGTGTCGGTCAAGCTTGTAGCATGGCATCGTTAATTCTTGCTGCCGGCTCACATGGAATGAGGCATTCCCTTCCAAATTCAAGGATTATGATCCATCAACCTTCAGGAGGGGTCTCGGGTCAAGCTACAGATATCAAAATTCAGGCCGAAGAGATTTTAAAAATGAAAAAGCAGATCAATTGCTTGTATGTTAAACACACGGGAACTCCGCTAGAAAGGGTCGAGCAAAGTGTAGAACGCGACAACTTTATGAACCCAAGTGAAGCTTTAGAATTTGGGATTATTGATAAAGTATTAACAACTCCTCCAAAAACAAAACCCGTTCCGGAACTTAACAGCATTTTACCAAAACGAGTTGACGTTCTTAATCAATCAGTTGCAAAACAGAACTGAGTATTGTTAAATAAACTTTGTATTAAACCGCTGAACTATTGATGTATTTCCTTTAGATCCGATTAAAAGTCTGACACGTTCCGTTTCCGGTCTTAACTACATCTATACATTTTCACTGAAGTAAGACTAACGAGCTGCAAGCGTGGAAATTTGCAGGCTGAGGGGAACATTTAGTGTCATTTTAGCCCTCCTGTAACAATGAAATTTATAATAGAACTAATCACTGTATAGCGTGTGGCACGTGACCCTAGATGAACCCACATGGAGAAAACTCAAACCCCCTTACGGTTACTTAACTCACAAACGACTCAAAGTTTGCAGATTAAACGAATTGTAATGATTGCTTACGTCACAACTTTACGAAAAGTCAAAAAACGAGGGAGAACTTTGCCGACAAAATTGCAAAGTCGAGAGATTTTAAAGCCATCATTGATGGGCTAAGAAAGTTACTTCACTTTGACAAAAAGCTTGAAAACTATTTCATCTAATTTATCCAAATACAACAGCATGTAACTGTATTTCCTCTTAAATACTGGGTGCAAAAATTTAGTTGCTCCCCCAAAATTGCACATATAATTATTAACTGTTTTACTGTCACATGCGTAAGGAATGTCACCCCTATAGTTTAATCCGGGTCACAAAAAACTGATATCAAGCAAAAACCATAAATCTTTTTGAGTTATAAATTTTAGTAAACATACATTCGAAAAATTTTTACTTAATATAGATGCATTTGGATTTTAAAGAACTACATTTGTATTATAACAAATATTTTTTGTTATATGTTATCTTGTTGTAGTTATAAATAAAATATATGTATGTATATAAATAAATAATATTAAAAAGGTTGTACACCAAAAAACAAAAATATGGTAAATGAAATTCTAAGAACATATCTTCAAACGGCAGATACGTGCGATTTGCCGTTTTGAAATATTAGAGACCAAAGTTTGTAAAACGTTGACTGTGACGTCATACCGACATATTCTCGAGTTACTGTTGCAAGTTCGAAAATCGTTTGCGGAATTGTATCAGTGGTTTTACAAAAATGGCCTGTCTATAAACGTAAATAAAACAGTTTTTTTAATATTTAAAAGGGGCCCAAGTGTGAAAGATCCCAAAGACATAGTGAATTTCAATGGACAGAAATTATCATCTGTGAATCATTATAAACTTTTGGGATTGTTTGTCGACGATAAACTTACTTGGCAAACACATTGTTCAGTATTGTGCAAAAAATTAAACTCTCTGTGTTTTCAGATTAGATGTATAAGACCATTTATTTTCCGTTTTCAAAATATTTCATTATGCCAACATCAAATCCAGATTACGATATGGCATTATTTTCTGGAGATCAGTTGCAACACACCTGCAGTCAGTCTTTATTATGCAAAAGAAAATAATTAGATGCATAATAGATGCGACAAATAGAGACTCTTGCAAACCATTTTTAATTTGTTTAAATATTTTAAGTGTTCCGTCTTTATATTTGTTTGAACTTTGTAAATATGTAATTATAAACTCTGAAGTTTATAATTATGATACCTGCCATAAAAATTTGTTAATTCTGCCACAACACCGACTGACTGTTAGTGCTAAAGAACCCACATGAGCTACCAAAAAAATAAAAGAAGTTAAAAGTGACCGTTTGTTTTATAACCAACTTAAGTCTATGTTTATTAAAAAGTGTTTCTATAGTTTAAATGCATATTTTGATGTTTGTCTTAATTAGTTAGTATTAGTATCTATTTTTTTTTCTGTAATTTTTACTTTTTCTAAATTTACGACATTGTTTCATACCTTTATTTGTACTGAGATGCCAATAAATTTGATATGTTGTGTCTGATATGTTGTGAAATTGTTTATGTCCTGTCATCTCGCTTGTCATATAGCTTTGCAGATTTTCATTATTTTTTAATCTCGATGGTGTTTGGTTTTAAAAGTATACCAATAGTAAATTAAGTAAGTTAAAGAAGAATCTGAATAATCAGCAAAACTACAAAAATCTCGAAAGATTAAACGGCACATCTGGAAATTGTGTAGGTAGCAATGCCGAAATTAAAGAATGTTTATGTTGTATTGAAAATAAACTAGAGTTGAGAACAAATATGAGAAATAAAAACGAATATATTACATACCACGAAGCATTTGAGAACATAATTTTAAGTTTCGACTCTTTAAATTTGTCGCGTCAAAAAATAATTTTAAAAAGTATTTCACAAGACGAAAAGAAAAGGTAGGTGTACCTAATGCAAGAATTATGCAGCGTCACGTTAGAATTTTTTAAATTATTATTGCACCTAAAAGCACAACAGTTTGGTATTTTTGATAACTTTCAGTAGTTTCAGTAACCACAAACAACAAAATAAACAAAACACAAATACTCGCTCGGTCCGATGTCGGTATGACGTCACGCGTTCAACATTATTGATGATTTTTAATCTTAAATAAGTATTTTTTAAAAAATTATAGACGCTTTCATTGAATTTTGGTTTACTGCCCCTTTAAAAATGTACATATTTAGGTACGATTAAAATAAATCGTAATCTTCGTACACTCTATAAGTTTTACTATTTAAAAAATAATGCAATAAAGAAAGTTTTACACCCGATAGAAATTTTAATAATCATTCGGCAGATCTTCATTTAAGTATAAAACAGAAATCTATAAAACACCCCATATTTACGTTTAATATCTTTAAGCGTTCCTCCTGGGAATTAATTTGTTAAAGCTTCTTTTAAATGAGAGGTTTTGAAAGAAAAGCTATTAATTTTCTTTGGTGTGGTTCTGAATTTTCACCGATTCTTATCGGACTTGAAAGTTTTAAGAAAGAATGGAAATGGCACTTTGGTTTTGTATCGGCCGAGATGAAAACAATCGAATAAACACGATTTAAAAATAGATAGCGTGTCCATAAATCTTTATCTTTGAGCTTTAGGTTGTTAGGGGAAATGAAAAAGAATGAGAGCTCACCATTTGTATAGAAACCTGTCCGGTGAAACTTGCGTTTCTGTTACTACGAATTTCCCTCACACTGTTAATTGAATTAATATCATTTTAGAAAAGATTTTTCCTAGAATGGACAATGCTTAGCAAAGTGTTAACATACATTATTTAAAAACTTTGCAAAAAGTATACGTAAATGCACCAAATGTTATAAAAAAAAAGTAACTCATTAAATTTCGGTAAGACTACAATGTGAATTTAGAATTTTTTAAAAATTGTCAACAACTTTGTTAAGCTTTGTGCAAGGGTTAATGTTTTAAATAATAAATTATCCATTACCACAACTTCAGTAAAACAAATAAGATGCTGGCAGTTTTAAAAGCTTTTCTGTTTTATTTATTAATAAATTTAAGAACGCATCCATTTTTAGAAAGAGATAAATCAATATAGGTAATATTTAAAAGGTTCTTGGACGGGTAATGGACGTGACAGGAAATATCGCTGTTATTTATTGTGTATGGGTTAATACAATACTAAAATTTAATGCCGTATAGGTTCGACAGAATCTATTTCCTGTAGAAGATACTATTGGCAATTCAAATGTGGAATTACCTATTTGCAAGGTGAAGCAAACTTGGAGTATTATGCAGGCAATTCCTTGGGGTACTCCTTAAATCCGGCTGAATCCTCCTGTGCGTCCTGTACGAAAATATCCTCTACCGATCGAAACATCAATTTCTATTAGTTTTATAGTATCCAAAAAGTTTTCACCACAAAAATGATAACCTGATTTAACGTTGTTTATAACATGATAAAATGCTATACAAAGACACGCAAATGTGCATGTAAAGGCGAATCTTGCTACATTATTAAAATGCTTTTCAATTTAGACGTATCAATTACTGGATACCTACCATAACATTATGTCGATGCTGGCTCTATGAAAACGATTTCATTAAAATAACAATTAATCGATTTTATTTCTTCCTATATAGCCGCCAGTTGATATATTTTTATTTCCAGGTCGGTACATTCATTAAAAATAGATTAATCGTAATTAGAAACAATGAATTATTACTGAAATATACTGCAATAAAATAAAGTAACAATGTTTATTAATATTTTATTAAAACAATTCCATTCGAATGCTGTATTTTAAAAACATTTCAATTTATAACATTATCTTCTAATTTCAAAAATATTCAGCTAATGAACGTAATCAATTTTGTTCTGTTATATTGCATTCTATTGCAGAAAAATAAAATTTTATTATTGCTTTATAGTTATTTATAGAAACACGTGGTGAATTATTAGTATATTACATATCAAAAGTACATACATCGTTTAATCAGTAACATTTTTTTAATATTTTAACGTTCAAGTTTTTGTTCTTGCCACTATATACAAAATTACATCACATTAAAATGGAAACTTGATGTCCAGTTGCACAAACGTTCATAAAAATTGATGGGTCATTAAGTTTTCATTAACACATTTCTAACCAATTTTGAATTAATAAGAGTTTAATATTCCGTCAATTTTTAATTGACGTTTGTGTGCGAGGAGGTAAAAATTTTTAATATATATTTTATTGAGCGACAATTTTTTTTACCAGCAGTATAAACATTTTACAGCAACTTTGACATTTGTCACTAAAATTAAAATTAGCGTTAGGTATTAATTAAAATGACAATTTGCTAGTATTTGAACTTTGCCGAATAGAGGATAATCAAGTACGAAAAGAAAAAAATTATTTTAATATTTTGAAATAAAAATTGAGAAGTTTGAAATTACCTACTGTTATATAAATATTTAGAGTCGCCTGTATTAAATCCGCCATTTTAAATTTTTATATAAAAGTAGCACTCAAGGTTTTTTTATTTCTCAGCAATTTGACCATAGGTATAGATCATAACAGCGTTTGTTTCCTAACCTGGAGGTCGCAAACAAAAATAAAGAGAGTCTCAGTCGGTCACAAATATGAATTAATTTATTATTTATATTATTAATTTATTATTATTATATTAATCTCGATAAACAAGCTGTCTCCTAAATGCGTAATTATAAAAACCGTCATTTTTGGGAACTAGCTCATAAGAAATTTTTATTGTCGGTATTACTAGTGTTATTAGTTAAAAGAATGAATATGATTTAAGTATAAATTACTTAAAAAAGTAGATGCGTTTATTTTAAAATAGCATAATATTTGACATGGTTGTATAAAAAACAAGTATTTTTCTTGTTTAAACACAAATGTGCATTGCTTATTACATATTAGAGACAAAACCTGATTATATCAAACCTCTTGTATTTATTTGAGACAATATGGCAGCTGTACGTTATGTTGATGACGTCCTACAAACCACTTTACTGCCTTATTTGGCCGTCAACAAATCCTTTTTCAGCAAGACAACGCACGTCCACATATTGCTCGTCCAACTATAGATTTTCTCCAAGAAGCTGGCGTTAATGCTTTGCCGTGGCCACCTTGTTCAGCGGATTTAAATCCCATCGTGCATGTGTGGGATATGATAGAAAAACTGATCTGGTTTGCACACAGTCTAATTCTGGCGCAGTTCATTCCTAAGGTTCAAGTTGCTTCTTGGATCAAAGTGCCACAAGCAAACATCGACCATTTTATTTTGTCAATGCCTAGACGTATATTCTTGCATCAAGAGATATAGAGCTTGCCAATTAAGTCGTAAAAGTAAAAAAGTCGTAAAAACTATGTAAACAGTCGTTAAATTAAAAATACTTGTTTTTGATACAGTTGACCAGCTTTGTTTTTGATGTACAAAGGGTAAAATAACTAATTATTGTCTAACTAAACAACTATGTCAACATTTCGATACTAATTAATCACAGAAGTGCAGCTGTGCTCTTAGACAAGATTGGCTTCAAGTTTAAGCTTTAATTCACTTTTGCCGGTAACAGTGAAACAAAATTTTTGTGTTTTTTATGTTTATCTTGGTGGTATATTGGTATATATGTAGTTGTTGTGTGTTCATTTTATTAACGTTGATAACAATAAAGAAGATATTTTTTAATTTTATTTTAGTAAGTTTTTTATGTAAATATTTTTAAAGCCATCCCTGCACTGCAAAATATCTGTAATGTGGCAAGAACGGTACAGTAACCCAGCAATAATTGAAATATGATGGAACCGGTTTGCAATTAAATATCGAGTTGGTCGTCTGTATTTTCAGTTTCTCTCGCATCTCTCTCCCTCTGTCGTATATCTCTTGATACAACAATACAGGAGTGTACTCAATTACGAGATCGCTAAATATGTACATTATTTAACTTTTTTTTATATTAATGTTACTAAAATTTCTTGCAAATTTTATCGTTTCATCCTTGATCTAAGCCTACCACATTGCCAAAAATCACGTCTAAAAAATTATTTCTTCTGAGTATAACATTTCTAATGTCACTGAGTATAAATAAATCTGATTTTAAAACTAAGTAATGTGTCCATAAAATAAAGATTTAATTATTATTTATTTATTTAATATATTTTTATATATTTAATAAATTAAAATTAACAATTAAACTATTTTTGAAAAAGTACCAACCTTATGTGTGTCTTTTTCTACCATAATAATTGTTAGTTGAATTTGCTGCATTTGTTTGTGGTAGTTTTAGGTTGATGCACAATAACTGCTGATAAAGATAAGCCTTTCATTTAACTGTTTTAATTTTAATTTTAAACTACTGCGAACTGTCATGATTTTAAATGTTAGACGTTTATAGAAATCCTTATAATATACTGAATATTGCTTTAATATTGCATTCCAATTTGTCACAACTTGTATCTATCTTAATAAAAAATTTGTAACTTATTGAAAATTGTTAAAGTGCCGATAAGTGACATCTAATAAATTGATTAAAGTATGGAAGAAGAAAACCTTATTTTTAAAACAAGTGGCAAAAGCAAATCTGAAAATATATGTTCAACTTTAAGTTAAATAATGAAATATTTTGTACATTATTTTAGATAATTTTCCCGCAAAACGTTCAACAAGCAATAAGTTTCAAAATTTTCTTCACATCAGATTTCTCATCCCTATTGGCGTTATAATATGATTTATTGGCTTCTTACCTAAACGTAATTTTAAAGTGCGCAGTAAATTTAAATCTTCAGGTAAAGTTGTAATGTTACAAACTGTAACTTTGGAAGATAACTTTAACTAGTTTTACCTGCATCGCCGATGCCGTAAGGTCTTGCTGCAACCCAACTTAAAGTTTAACATCGTTAAATAAGTTGTTCAGATGCAACCAGTTTAACGCATATGTTTCTTTATGTAGAATCCTAAAATTTGCATAAGACCATCGTTAAAACCAGCAAACTTTGTTAATCAACCCTTTTGAAAAACCCAAACGTTTTCATTACTTCCACCAGTGTTGTATATTATGATTTAAATTCAGTCATAATCAATTTTATATCGACCACACTTTGATCAATGTCATATTACAACCGAAAATTTATTTATTGTTTTCGTGATTAACGGTCGAATCATACTGTTCTACATTCCAGGTTTGCTCATGGTTTGTTCGCTAGTTAGTTCAGCTGCATATTTATTGCATAATGAATTACACACATTTATCATACAGGCACCGAGAAGGTCATTTTTACAAATTACTTCATTATTTATCAGCGGTAATTTTTTAAGTGTTAGTAGAGCCATTTTTTACACTGAGTGTTATGCTTAACATTATGTTAATTAAATTGATTGTGCTCACGTCAAACAGGCGTGTTAACGTCAAATTACAATCCGCATACTTAATTTCCCTTTTAATTTAATATTTTCCATCACCAAACATGCATTTTCAGTAACTTTGATGATATGCAATTGTGATTTCGCTAATTAATTAAATCGAACATAATTAGTATTTACTCTAGTTTAATTAATATTTTACAGGAATTGAGAGTTCGTGATGTATTTCATCATTATCACCTGCAGGCCTCAATCATTCTAAAATTTATTAATAATAAACCACAGCAAAAATTTGCTCGAGGCAAAGACAGTTAAAAAATACCACCAAAATCAGTGCCGGACTGGTACACACCGGAAATTTTAACAAAAATTTTATTTATTTAGAAAATAATACTTTCTAATAGAACATGCTAGAAATGTTTTTACAGGTTTGACGAAAATATGGAAGCGTTACTTTAGCAAACCGAAATATGGAGTTTTATCAACGGCAATCGGAGTAGTTCTATCGTCTCGCATAGCAAAGCGTTTGATACAGAAAAATAATAGATAAACAAAATCTACAAAAGTAGAGTCGCAGTATAGAGATGAATCAGTATGGACAACTGATAAAAACTTGTCAAATAGTTAGCATCTCTTCAAGTTAAATGTGTAAGATAGAGCCACAAATTTTTGGATTTACTATAGGCAACTAATATTATTTGTTATACACTGAAATGTTTTCTACTTTTTTAAAAAATTTTACGTTGTATTTTTAGGATAATTTAAATCATTGTCTGACATTTTTCATTCGATTTTTTATTATATTATTTACAGTTATAGCCCTTTAGATTTAAATTGTGCATTACAGTTGCCTATAGTAAATCTAAAAATCAGTGACTCCATCTTACACATTTAATTTGAAAAGATGCTAGCTTTTTTAAAGTATTTGGTTTTTGTCCATACTGATTCATTTCTATACTGTGGTAGAGTTAACTATTAAACAAAACTTACAGACAAAACAAATTTCAAAAACAAATAAAACAGCTAAGCAAAAATAAAAAAATTGTCTAGTGAATTATTGTTCCCTATGCATTTCAGTAAGAACATGCCAAAATTATCAAGAATTAAGAGATTTAAATTACTTTAACACTATTTTAAAAACATGCTCACTGATCACTTTGAATTGTTGCCGATTTTAGCATATTTTTATTGAACATTTAGTTACAGAACATTTACAGAAACAACTCAATATAACAAAATAAAACAAGAAAAGATCAAAAAGCAACGAATTAAGTTTTCTGTTTTTTTTTTTTTAATATTATTTCTAGAAGAACCTCTTAACATTTTAGGTTCAAATTTTAATCATTCATTATCTCTCATTAGACAAACATTATACCAAATTTAGTTTAAATTTATCAACTCTTTTAAGTGTTTTTTTAAGAAACTCTGTTTATATTGGAGATACTTAAAGAAACAATTTTTTTCGCTTGATTGTGTTTGAAAGCTCTCTCAAAATTTAAAATCGCAATTCTTAATAATTAAAAGTACCTATTTGTTGTTTTTAACCACATCTTCAATTTTTTTGGTTTAAGCCATGAGGAAACTTTTAAAAGAAGAATCTAAAAAGTTGTTCCTTTGAGTGTCCTAATCCTATCAAAAATTGTATCAAATTTTTAAGAAAACGAATATGATCGTTTAATAGCTATAAAAGTTTAACTTACAAAAATTAATATTTTTTATGTATTGAAATGTATCTAAAAAATACACGTAGTTGTTTTTAAGAAAAACCTACTTTATTTCTTCTTGCAATAAGTTTTAAAGAAAAAAATGTTTCTAAATTAATGGTTTTTTACATTATTATTAAAAGTTAAAAAATTAAACATTTTTGTCGTCTTTCCAAGTAACCAACTCCAATAAAACATCAAATAACTGTGACAACACCTAAACTCCTATTCCTTCCACACTCATAAAACCAATATTTTATTTTCACTGGCAAAACCATCTATTTGTAATTACTCAACTGCTGAAAACTTAGCAAAAGTATTAATTTTGCTTCGCAAGCTAAAATAGTATATTAAAGACCGAGTTTCAAAAAATCAGTATTGTAGCACAAATTCTAATTTATAACATTGCCTATTTTTTAAATCCACTTTAACTAAAAAATTAAAATTTCAATTTCATAATATCCTATTACCACATATAATACTATAACAGTCATTATAGCACCCAAATAAGTTTTATAATAAGTTTCTTACAGACGTAAATTGGGTTTAAAAAAGATTGGTTCATCCAGTGAAAAACTGCGCAAATTATTTAAAGACTCAAGTAACTCGGTTTTAGCGTTTAATGTCACAGGAGTAAGAAGGCTTTTAAGGCTCGTTCTATATTAATTTATTCAGTAAAAAACTTAACAATATAATAACTATTTACAATGGTCTTAAACCAAAATAACAAAAATTAACTTAATTTAGAAACATTTATATACGCGCTAGAAAAATAGAAGTTATTAATTGCAAGCTAAGTAAGTCATTGATTAGTTTAATTGATTACTAAAGCTTAACATACTCGTAATAAAATATTTATTGCAAAACAATGAAAAAGTTTAAATAAAATTGAAAACAAAAAACGCAACTTCTTTTAAGAATTTATAAGAAATTAAGAAAAAAATCTGTTTAATTGAAGATTAATCAATTAATTTTATTTAAACTTAATAATCACTGTTAATCTTACATTTTCTACTTCCTTAAATTAGTGATTTTTAGAATTATTTAATTATACTTACTTATATTAATTATTTGTTCAATCTTCTTAGTTTTTTTCTTTGCTAATATTCTTTTTTAGCATCTTATTAAAAACTTTAAAAAATCCAAAAATGAAAACAAATTTATTTATTCTCAGCAAAAAAGACTGCATAGCTTGTTGTTTGTTACCCCGATTTAAAACCCTATTTAGTTTAATACCACTAAAATCGTTTAGACTGCACCTAAAAACACTTTTAAAAAAATTGTAATTTAGAAATCTTGTCTCCGTATAAAGTATTTTTTATCTAGAGTGAGTTTCTGAATCTCTTTTATAGAGTCGCCTCATAACTAACACCATAACTTTTAGATTAATGTAAAATAAATATAGCAATAACAATCCTCGGCAAAGTAACGTATTAAAATTTGTTTTCATAAACAACTTGACCAAGAAACATTTATAAACACTCTGTATTTGAAATTTTAAAAAACTTAAGTTACAATTAGTTATTACAAAGAAATGCAATGAAAATCATTCCAATGAAACACATTGCTTAAAAACATTTTTAACCCACCTATTTGCTGGTAGAGCTACTACACTAGTTGACATAAGTCAATGCGGGTAGAGGTAGTAAAGACGTTTGTTTTTGAAGTAGTTATTTCTACTTAGCCATCGAGGAATTGAGAATATGGCGTTGAAATTAACTGGAGTTTTGATTTCCAATAACTTTCACCATTTTTTTGCACTTACCACTTACCACCAATGATTCTACATGTCGCCCGACTACATACTACTTTTACAAAAAATAGATTTTATTATTTCATTTTTTTTTAAATTATTTATTGTTTGTTATTGTTAAATATTGTGTTTTTTTTACTCGATTTTAGAGTAAAATTGCCTTATTTCTTACTGTAAGTGTTCACATTGACTCGTGTTAATTAATTTGATAACTATTTTGTACACTAATTGTAAAACACATGAGATATAGCTTAGAACAAACAAGATTTTGTCTCAAAAATAAACTGACAGTTCGTAAGTAAAAAAATAGATATCTTTTGTTTAAAGCTAGCGTATTTATTGTAGCAATATAGTCATTATCAAAGTATTACAAACTTTATTCGCTGTTGCCATAGTAAATCAACTGTATTATTTTAACAATATTACTATTTCAGAACTTTGATGGGCTTTTCTCTAAGAAAAATATTCCAGTGAGCCTTAGGTACCCCAGTCCGGTACTGGCCAAAAATTTAATTCGTTTGCAAACTCCCACATCGAATGCTGTAATGCGAATCAAATTGGGATTATTTCATACAAAGCGATTTTCCAGAGACCCTGTGCACCAATTATTCAAGGCAGATGTGTGTATACTCGTAGAAAATAGGAATCGACATCGTAAATTCTAGTAATTGCTACAGCTAAACCATTTACTAAACTAAATTGTTATGGCGTGCGACTGGAATAATTCCTTCTTTCATTTTATTTTTGCATATTTAACTCAAATATAAATGCACTACATGTAGAAAACAAGATCATATATTCCGTCACAGTCTGCATCTACAGATTTCAACAAAAGAATTTTCACAGCACCACACTGAGTGATACATCGCCTAATCTAATTTTCCTCTACGCTTTGTCTACTATCTTAACTGACTTATTAAAACAAAACCAACAAAAATACGGATTTCCTTTTGCCACCACATACAAAGATCTTTAATTTCACAATCCAATTTCAGGTAACTCAATAAGAAATTGTTTCTGTTTAATAAAATCAAAATTTTGCAGCTGTTTTTTAATTTAATTAGCAGTTGCATGCTTACAAGACTCAAGTAATTCAAATTGTCTAATGCTTTCTTCCTATATCTGAGAAACGGTAACAGTTTCACAATAATATCGCTCGTGTTTCCAAATTAAAATTCATCAAATGTTGAGATCTAAATATAGCACAAACAAAAATTAGAGTGTTATTAAAAAAGTTACCAAATCAAAAAAATCGTGCTAGGAATAAATTACTGTAGAACTAAGTTTTGCCAGATTAAAAATTAGGTATAAACAAGATTTTCCTCTGACCTACAAATCATTATTTATTATGGTCCCAATTATTAATGCCTTCACTATCTTAAAATTAGAGAAAAATTATTGTTATTAGAAATATTATTCAATTATTGTTTTTTGCAGGTTGGATGTCCTAATAGCCATTACAGCACGGGTGCTACAATGACGCCCACTTTTTTACATAAAAAATAGGTATAAAACGTAAATTCGAAAAAATAGTAAGTCTAATTTATTTCATAAATTATTGAGGGCTCTTACTTTTTATAAAATACGCGCTTCGCTGGTCGTTTTACAAACTTAAATTTGTGCCACAAAGCTGACTTTTTATAATTTGCGTTTTTAAAAGACTTCTTATAAAACTCGTTGGAGTGCTTTAATACATATAACCGTTCTACAATAAGTACCATATGTTTATTATAATTTTTGATCACAGGCTGCCATGAAAAGGAAAAATTCTAAAAACGTAGCGCCTAACTTATTTCACTTGATAACACATAACCTCACTTTTTACATGTTTTCGAAGACATTGATAAGAGTTGCAGGAGTAATATTGTTTATCTCTTCCTGAATACGGTTTTTTAGTTGTTCAATATTCAGTGACAACAAAATGACATTTATATAGTGAACTAATTAGGCACTACGTTTTTAGGATTTTTATTTTTCATAGCAACCTATGATCAAAAATTATAATAAACATATGGTATTTATGTTTTAAGGGCATAATAAAGAGAATTATGGCACGAGGGAATGTTTAGCGCCCGACGTAGGAGAGCTTTTAAATTCCCGAGGCCATTAATGACGGTTACGGCCGTAGTACATACAAGGTTTTATTTTATTTAACATTGTTTCGGTACCTTAAATTAAAAAAAAATAAAAAATTTTTGGTTAATTTAGCAAAAACTGTGCAAAAAATCCATATAATAATAGTCGGCTTTTTGGTCGTTTCTGAAAATACTATCTATTTTCATTACTCATTTAATATTTTTAAAATAAAATTTGAAAATTTTTATTTATTTGACAGCATTGTTTAGTAACTTTAGTAATAGCATTATAAAAGTAAAGAACATACCCTGATTTGTGGCGTACCTAAACACAAAATATAGTTAGAAAATAAAAAAAAATCTTACACAGTAATGTCGCTAATATTTTCTACTTACGAGTTCAAAATAGATTAAAACAGACAAATGATCTTAAAGCAATTAAAAGCAACTATTTCGTATGTATTCTTCTCCAATCTAGCTTCTATTTTTTATAACTTTTTTCTTGTTTATCTATTATTGATTTTTTAATTTTTTGTATTTTTTTGTGTTTTTTCAAAATCATTTTTTCTAAACGTAGGTTTTCTTACTTATCTTTTTTTAGTCACTATTGTTTAAGTTTTTTATTTTTTATCAGTAGTCGTTTATCAAGTTTTACTTAAATTTGTTTTGTTTTTTCTTTGTAAATGTAATTATGCAATTTTTTTCTAAACTAAAATCAAACCGTCAATTTGTTACCCTTTTTTCTAGGCAAGTCTTCTTTTTCTATCGATCAAGTTGTTTGCCTTGTTTTGTTATATCTCATAATTGTTGAATTTGAGCTCTTTTTAGAGTATATTTGTATGTATGCTTTTTGAGAATTATTGTAGTAAAGATAGAATTAAATTTTCTTTATGCATTTGTTAAAAATTTTAATTAAAAAAACAATCAATTATAAAATTTGTTATGGTTTTTCTTATTAGAATTTACGTTATAAGCATTAAAGCTTTTTGAATTTTTCATACCATTACTTCTATAGGAAACAAATTATTTCACTTAATGCGGCGGCAAATTGCAATTATTTCAGATAATCAGCAAAATTATTCTATTCCAGAGAACCGGGTGTCTACTGTAAACAAATATGTATTTGTGGAAGAATAGAAGTTTTGTTTTGCTACTCTGACTGTGACAGCCCTAATAAATACAGTGATTGCGTTTTTATTTAAGATGTAAACGCATTGTTTGGTAGCGAAAGACATAGAATATATTGGTTACAAATACATTTTTCTGAGCCAAAAAATATGTTGCTGTCAAAAGTCATTAGATAGGTAAGGTAATTAATCTAGTCTTAAAAACAGAAACCCGAGGTTACACAATTCACAAAGCTTAATAAGTTGTTACAAGCAGTGTTTTTTATCTCTTAACGATTAACTATTTAAATTTCAATATGTCAACAGTATGAACCAAAATCTTGAATTTTTGATAAATTATTAACTTGTTAAGCTTTGTACAACCCAGAGTATTGTTGATTTGGCTCACTGTTTTCAAAATGTAATATCCAGAAATGGTTTCTAGCGATAAGCAGCTGCAGAATTTCACCAAAAGGTCTTTGATGGAAGATTCCTTCAAAATGTCTTTAGTGATTGACAACAGGCATGCTATCTTACTAAACACTGTTAAGGAGCAATTCCATTTCAGCACGCAATCGTCTACTTAACTTAACATTTGTCTCAGTTAAAGACACAAACTGCTTCACATTAGAGAACAATTACAAGAATTATTCATAAGGGTGTCTCATAAATTACTCAGATGACTCCATTAGCTACGTTTCTAAAGAATGGTATAGAATACTGTTAATTTTTATAATTCAGGAACAATTTCAAGCTTTATCTCGAGTATGTGTATAAAATCTAGAATAAACATTCGTTGTGAATGCAGTGTGGGGCACGTCTTTTTCACCTTGGACTGAGTATTGAACGAATGAAGCTGTGAATCCGTGTTTGAACTTGTAGCATATTCAGTCTGAGTACACATGAGAAAGAAGTTGCTGAAATGTCAAACATGTTTCTACACAAGTTGTGTTTTTGAAAAGACGCTTGACTCAAGGAACGTTAATCAAAGTCTAGTCGTAAATTAATTGTGGGTATAATGTAGGTATTTGAGTTTCCATAAACTCGGAAATAAATTGAAACGGATGTTCCATTCCATTCAACTAATACGTTATTTATATTTTGAAAAAGTAGAAAGTTAACCGCCGCAAAGTTCGTTTTAAAAATTTATCTCTAAAACTTCTTCATATCCTTACTAACAAAAGATTTATATCCACTTAAAAAGTTAGCTTTATCTCTATTAAGACCCGAGATACATTGGGGATGTTTACAAAACCCGTTCAGATGGCGCAGGCATTCACTTTTTAGCTTACAACCATCCAAGCCTTCCAAATATTAGAGAAAGTTTGGACTTGTGTCTTCGAGTAAGCTCGAAAAGACACGGTACTTCCCGAACTTTAGGCGCTTTACTAGATATTTCAAATAATCGTATATTTTGTAAAAAAAAGTGAAAAGGATTTTTTTGGTATGACAATATGTGGCTTTTATTTAAAACACTGCAGCTATCATCATTATGTCAAATAGTGTAAAAACTATTAAAGGAAAACTAAATAAATTTATTATTATGTTTTACTTTGAACTGGAATTTTAACTAAAATGATTGTTTATATTCTAATTTATATTACCGCATTTATTGGGATTAAGTAAAACTTTTGGTGCTTATCAGGTGTTAAAAAAATCCAAAACTTAAATAATGTAGTTTTTCAAAACTGTCTAAAGTGGGTCTTATTATTTTAAAATAGAAACAATAGATTATCAGCCTGGAACCATATGTTTGTAGGTTATTGTGGAAGTTAGAGTTATAAAAGAAACAAGAATATTAAATGATATTTTTATAAACAATTTTAATATTTAAAAATTGAGAAGAAAATGTTGTTCAATAACAAACTTTTATGAAAGACTGCTTTAATTATAATTTATGAAATAACAGAAATAAGAAAATCTCACAAAATTATTATATATTTGCGTACTTGAATTCAGCAGTTAGCTGAATTTCATCATTCATTACCAGGAATTTTCTTTTACCGGTACCGCCAAGAACTCTTGAAATGTGTTGTCGGCAACTATTTGTTTTTCCCGAAATTGTTTCATTTTAAATTAGGGTGGGTAACATAAGCTCCTTCAATTTTACAAATTATTCATTATTATTGGTGGTGCTACTTGTGAGTGAAGTGTTTCTGGTTTGCTTTTTTTACGATGGGACAAACTTCGCGTACCGTACAAGACCATCAAAGATTTGTAAAAGAAATAAAGCTTCTATTTCTCAAAGAAAATATCTGATTGCTAAAAAAGGTAAATAAAATACAAACATATTTTTAAAATAAATAACTATATAGAATATTTAATTACAGTTACAGTTTTAGCTATTCCTAAGAATGCAGATTGTACTGACAAAACAAGAAATGTTATAGGAGACACAAATCATGATAAAATCTGTTCAGAAAAACAAAGAAGATTGGATGAAAAAGTAACATTTTCTAGGTTTGTATTCAAGCGTGTAATTGTGTAAATTGTGGAAAAGTGTGCTTTTACGATTAAAACTTTTTCTAAAAGGTTACACCACAAATTTGAAATTGTATAAATTTTATTTCAGTTATAAAAAAAATCAAAAGCGATGTCTGAAACGCATTCAATACTCTATCATAATGTACATTATTTTTTATAACAATTGACACTTTACGTAAGTTTTATATTAAAATATTTTAGTGAGGTTAAACCTTCTACGTCTGAAGAACATGAATCAGACAATAATTGTGAAAATATAAGATGCGATACACCTTTGATAAAAGATCTCATATGCATGAATGAAACCACATTTAATGAGTACGACCTGTTGAATACATGTTATGTTTTAATTTTTGCATGCATTTTTTTTTTAATTGTACTGGTTTTAGGTTAGTAAAGAAGAACAAGCTTTTATCGAACAAAACTCTAAAGAACAGTTTGGCAGTGAATTGTTTAAAACAGAGAGGGCAGATAGGTTGACAGCCTCTTTTTTTGGCAACGTTATAAAGCGAAGAGCGTCAACTTCTTGCCATAATTTGGCTAAAAATTTTTTATATGGGAACAGTCTTTCTACGCCAAGTCTTGAATATGGAAAGACAATGAAAACAGTCGCCATAAAAAAAATTTGAAACAGAATATGGTTTTGTTGTAAAAAAGGCTGTTTTTTTTATTGATCTTAATTATGGGTATCTTGGTGCATCTCCAGATGGTTAGTATATTAACTATTATTCTTTGTTAATTGATTTGAAATGATTTATTTTTCCATTACTCTATTCTGTTATAGGTGTTGTAGGTGAAACCCACCTCGTGGAAGTAAAATGTTTGCACAGTTTTTAAACAGAACGTGTCATTAAAAGAGGCTGCCGAAAAAAATAATATTTGTTTCGAAAAATATGAGAAAAAATTAAGATTAAAACAAAACCATACCTATTGGTATCAAATCCAAGGCCAATTAAATATTACCCAGCGAGAAGCATGCTACTTTGTAGTTTATACCGGAGATACAAACCCACTTTATGTTGAAGAAATTAAAATTAACATGGATATAATGTTACCAATTTTAATAAAATTTTACAATGACTGTGTCTTACAAGAAATTGTAAGACGCAGAATTCCTAAAGGGGAAAAATGTTTAGATCCACCATATATTGTTCAAGCTCAAGAAAAAAAAAACATTAAAAAAAAATAAAGTGTAACTTTAATTTTCTATGTGATGCTTTACTATTGACCTGTCATTTTCCCTTTATGCTTGGTATTTATTTTGTAAATTGTTTTATTGAGGCATAAACTATGCAATTTTTATTATTTAATTTTTACCTTCAATAATTTCAATATATTACGAGTAAATAAATGATTGTAAATAAATATTTATTTAATTTATTAATCAACAGTAAATTGTTGAAATGTGCTACTACGAAATAAATACATTGTTAATAATAAAAATGAAAATACGTATTAAACTCATTATTTAAATTCTTAATCTGCCTTTTGCAAAACCCCACAACTGAAATTAAAACTATTGTTGTTAAAAATTTTATGTTAATTTGGTACTTTATTTTTTCGTTTCTTACCTTATTAATTTTCTTTTGCATATTGATTTAAATGATATAATTTGAAAATGGTTGCGCCATCTATTCGAAACCCGCTGAAGTTTTGTCTGACTTTTACATAGATAGGCAACCCATATTTCTTAATGAATGTGTCAGATTGTTATAAAAATTTTATGGCGAAAATATCTAAGCTATAACACAAATATTTTAAAGATTTTTTTATAGTTATTTTTATTGTATAATAGTGTTTTGATTCGTGATCTTTTTAAGAACGAAGGCATTAATATTTAATTGTTATTAAAGCAATTTTTACTTCTACTAGATACGACACTTTTAATATTTTTTATTAATTAATTAGCAGCTTTTTTTAACAAAAAAACCTACTGATGCAATTAATTAGATGTTGGTCTAAAAGAATCTCCAAAAAAAACAACTTTAAGTTATTTCATAAATGAAAAATTTTCGACAAAAGTTAGTGCTGTTTTACACGCAATGAGGGCTATGTATCTCTCATCTTAAGGTCTCGATTTATACGAATATGCACAAGCCAAGTTTAAAAATGTACGAATCTTGATGAACTCCTTAATCCACCAAGTTTCGTGTTAAGTGAAATTGACTTTTTAAATTAAATTCGGTTTTACCACATCTAATTATAAGAGTTTTAGCGCTCAGTTAGGGTGTTGAAACAAGTCTGTCGACTGTATTTCCTAAATTTAAGTCGTTTTAGTTTATCTGTAAATCCTAGTGGGATTTGATAGAATGAGAAAAGTTTTTAATCCTAGGGAAATGCCGTACATGGAATTGCATTTCCCCTTCATGCGAACATTGATTTTTCAACTATTTCTCCGACGACTCGTACAAAATTCAATTAGAAAGATTACCTACTACATATAAATTCCTCAGACATTTTTCCTCTTGTTCAAATAAATCTCATAATTCCAGCTATTTAATTAACCAAACTCTGTTGTAACAACTTTCCTACTGAACGTTATGCTTGAGAGTTATTGCTATCGCAATTTGAGTTGTGTAGCTTGACGGCACGTCTAGAAGGAAATTTAGCAGATATGACGTGGATTATGCAAATATTGTATAACGTGTCTGATGATAGACGCAAAGCACCAAGTACTGAAACTAAGGACCTTCAGATACACATTAAACCACTTTGCATTAATTTATACAACTTATTCAAAACTTCAAACAATTCTTCTCTAAATAAACCGTCCTAAATATTCTATTTTACATAAATCATAATATTTACAAGTTTATTTTTATTTATATTTTTTATAACTCACTAAAAAACTGAAACCAAAAATATTTTATTTTGTCCCATCTATTGACTAACTTATTTTAAAACTTTATAAAAAAACTAAGTGCCCAAATAGACAAAGTGACAGTCACTAGAAGCTCTAGAAAATAAATTGTTTTTTGAACTTGAGCTTCAAAAAGTAACTTCAATCTGAAGATTAATAAAACAGCAAAAATTCAGATTTAAAAGTTAATGGTACTAATGACCAAAGTCGAGATGTCGATAAATTATAAATTAATTAGTAGGTTTATCTAAAAATGAGAATTTAACTTTTATCGTAAATTACCCCATCAAAAGAATTGAATGATTCCTAAGGTATTAATAATTGAATAAATACTAGCTATGTCAATTTATGATTTTTGTTTCTATTCCAACAATCAGGTATAAAAAATCCTACTTTAAGATCTGGACTTAGATGCCGTTGTCTACGGTTATTTACTTCTGAAGGCTTTCAAAACAACATAAATAACTAATAATTACTCAATTAAGATTCCTGTGTTATGATCACCTATAGTAAAAGCCAAATTCTTATTCTTAGATAAACCGATTATACTATCAGATCACAGCAGAAAAATCCCAACGACGAAACCGAAAAAAAAGCCAAAAAAAAACAATGAAAGCTAATACTCGTATTAGAATTTAGTAAATAAACCTAATAAGAAAAGCTTAAGTAACTAAATAAGTGATTTGCTTCAAAAACAATTTCTATTTACACTTAATATCGTTTTTTTTTAATCTTAAAATTTTCTTATCTAAGAATACTCAAAACCACAGCAAAATCCTCTACTAAAACCCACCCTAAAAATTGAGATATTCTTCAATAAACAAAAATACAATAACAAAACACGAATAGAAAAGTTATAAAAAGTTGAATTTGGGAAAAATCTATATTAAAAAGAATTTAAAAAAATAAAAAGCTCAACAAAAAACGCGCGTCTCAATAACGATCACATTCAAAAATAAACTGTGATATGCATTAGCCAGTATATGGGTTTTAAAAATCAAATGAAACAGCATATACACAAAAAATTGAGTTTTAAATATGAAAAGCTAAAATATAAAAAAAGAAAAAAACAATATAATTTAAACCCAAGAGAATCATTACAAAATCTAATAATTTTATATATAAATGTATAAATCACAGTTATTTTAAGTTAACAAATAAAAGAAAAAAAAATATAAACGTTTAAGCTAAAATTGAGTTGAAGAGTGTCAACTCCTCTTCGACCCCGTTTTAAGATAAAATGACCAAAAAGCAAATAACCTTTATTGATTTCACCGAATTATAAAACTTGCTGTTTTGCTTATTAAATTACCTTTCAAGTTATCTTCATACTCCGACCTCCGACGCCTTAAAATCTTTGTGTACAATTTCTATCTATGATATTGATCTTTTTTTCTTTTTTCTACTTTGGATCTTTTTGAATATTTTTACAAGTGGGGTTTATTACATTTTTTAAAAACTTACTTTTTAAATAATAATAAAATTAAAATTACTAAAAGCTCTAGAAAACAAAAATCATCTTTTAAACTATCCTACTTTTTTCAGCGATGTTGAAGTTCAAAAAAGTTTTAAAAGTTTTGAGTTAATGATAAGTTTTTGGTAAATAAGAAAACCACGCGGCTTATCGTTTTATTAGACTAAATGTATTCAAATAATTAACAAAAATTTATAAACTAAAATAAATAAGACGAAATCCGTACTGACTTGACTTACAGTTAAAAAATTTGAATTTTTTATTTTAAATAACTTTAATTCTTGCATGTCGTGATAAAATAGCTGACTCGGTGAATTATTATTAAGCAATTAAACAATTATTTGACATTTATCTCACGAACTAGCTAACTGACTCCTAACGCAATTGCTTCCACTTATCTAAGGCGAACGAAAAAAAAATGTAGGTATAGTAGAGATTTTTTTTTTAAATAAAAAAGGCACGGGCGTCATGTATCTGTTTTTTTTTAAGAATCATTAGTAATTTTCTTAAAGCAACATACCATAACCGTAGTATGTTCTATCTTTCGTTACCTCTCTCTCTCTCTGCTATATGACATTTGTATCGCGTCAAAGTCGACTGTGCATTGTGGTTTGTGAACGCACCATTAAATAAGATCTAACCTCACTTTTGCAATTATTTGCAAAGTAGCAAAAGTCAATCGTCAAGGTTTAAATAATTTGAAAAACTCCATTTTCGAACGACCAATACACAACTTGGATGAGTTACGACATCGAATTGTTGGAAGAATTAATGAAATTAATGAACATCTTAACATGCTGATGAACGTTGCTAATGGAATGTGTCGACGAATCCAAATGTGCCTAGATGAAGGTGGTGGACATTTCAATTATTTGTTTTTTTTTTTCGATTAAATTGTAGTTATAAACCGTAAGTAGAGCAGTTTTAATTTTAATCACAAAAGTGAGGTTGGAATCGGTTAGATGTCATTTTCTGGTTTGTTCACAAACGACCATGCACAGTCGACTTTGACGTCAAATTTAAAAAAACACCCGTTATTATGTATGAGAGCGATAGAACCATACAAGCCATAGATACATACTAGAACATAGATGTTTTAAAAAAATCACTATTGTAATGCAAAAAATTGTCACTGTAGTATTGTTTCTATGACAGCGAAATGCTTTAAATATAAGGAATTAAATATATAAAAGTCATTATTTGCACCACAATTAAAAAAAACAGATAGTAACACTTGGTTTGAAAGGGCTTAGGTACTGCAGTTTTTTTAAATTAAGGTACAACAGATTGATATATAACAAAGTTATTAATGCATTGCCTCGGTCTTTAAACATCTACTTGTTAACCTAAATAAGGCAAGATGCAAAGAGAATCAACAGATCAAACAAGCTGTTCTAACTGAAGTTCCATCTTGATTATTTCTAGAACCTTGCCGAAATACCAGTCAAATCTCTCCCTGGAATAGATTGTACTTTTATGTAGTCATTTTGATGTAAAAAATTTGCAGCAATAAGCTTTAAACAAAAACAAATGATATAATTTTACCGATCCAGGTTTAAAAAACGGCTTGATAAAGTAGTTCGAGTTGCTTTATTAATTGTAGAACTTTGCCGAAAAATCAGTTCTATTTCTCACTGTAATATATTGTACTTTTATATAGTCATTCTCATGTAAAAATTTGCAGCAATAGGCTTTAACCAAATGAAATATTTTCTATAGGATACGGCTTGACGGAGTAGTTCGAAATGTTTTAGATGTTGTGTGCATCAAATACAAAAAAAGAAGTACTACACGTTGATGTTAAACTTACTGCGCATATTAAATTTTTCAGTAAATAATTCTGGAACACTTTATTTTTATCTACGCAATAATTTATCTTATGACAACAAAATTATAATAACAAAATTTCATTAGTCGAACTTTGTTGCTCTATAGATAATGTTTCTGATTTAGCATAATAAAGATAAAAATGACAAATGAAAATAGATTCCAGTACAGTGTTAACCCTGAATAGTATTACAATGACGGTAAAAAAACTTACTAAAGATCTTTTTAAAAACTACAGTTTTACAATAAACAGTGTAATAACTTTATTAGAAATATTTATTTTATTAATTTATATTAGAATTTCTTTGTTATAGATTCGAAACATAACACTATACAAAAATAAATTCTCTACATTTCAGTCTACAAATCACAAAGAAAAAACTTTTAGTAAAATATTAATAGCTAATAGAGGAGAAATTGCTTGCAGGATTATAAAAACCGCTAAAAAAATTAATATTAAAACGGTAGCTGTTTATTCCGTATCTGATGCACAATCTGTAAGTACAAAATTATTAGTTTACCTAACAAAATTATTTTAAAATGTGTCACAAGTAAAAATTATGATTCAATATAATGTTTGATGTGTATTACAATGTCCAATTAATTACTAAATTAGTAAATGCAATGTAATTTTAATTTGCTGTAGGGAATAATATTCACAAAATTACCAACGTAAATAAAACATTTATATTAATTAATTAAATTTTATTAATTAGTAAACATATAAGATGAAAAAAATATATACATATAGAGTTCACATGATTAAGTTAATTTATAAAAAATTTAAATTAGCCCCATGTAAAATTAGCTGACGAAGCAGTATTTATTGGTCCTTCGATAGCAGGAGAATCGTACTTAAATATAGAAAAAATAATAGAAGCAATAAAAACAACCGGTGCAGAAGCGGTTCACCCAGGTTATGGTTTCTTGTCTGAAAGCTCTAATTTTGTTGCAAAATTGGTAAAATATCTAATTATTACTTTTGTATAATCACTTGAATAAATTAAAGGAAGAAGAAAAAATCGTCTTTATAGGACCCTCAGCTAACGTAATTAATAAACTCGGTGACAAATTAGCATCAAAGAAGCTTGCTGAAAATGCAGGCGTTAACGTAATTCCAGGATTCGACGGCGAAATAAGGGATGCTAAACACTGTGTTGAAATAGCTCAGCAAATTGGATATCCCGTAATGATAAAGGCATCTGCTGGTGGCGGTGGTAAAGGAATGAGAATTGCAAGAAACGACGATGATGCAAGGTAAGATAATATTATCTTTTAATTTTAACAACAGTAAGAGTAAAATTTTAGAAACGGCTTTCAAATGTCAAGTGAAGAAGCCACTGCAAGCTTTGGAGATAACCGTATTTTAGTAGAGAAATTCATAGAATGCCCAAGGCATATAGAAGTGCAAGTTCTTGGAGATAAACATGGAAATATTATTTACCTTAATGAGAGAGAATGCAGTATACAGCGCAGAAATCAAAAAGTTATAGAAGAAGCACCAAGGTAATATACATATAATTATCTAAAACTTAACAAAATACCAAAAAGCAAATACAAAGTGTAATAAAACCTTGTACAGAAATTTTAACTGGTGGTAATTCTCTCTGAAAAATTACTAAATATCCAAACTTACCTTTTACAAATGATATTTATTGAACTATTTTGTTCAAATACCGCTAGGTTCTTACATACCACAAAAAATTATTTGAACTTTCTATAGTAAATCATTGGGTAACTTGTTTAATCTCTCTGCTCAGTTAACTAAACTTTAATTTGTTCTTAGTCGCAAAAGTAGAGATAAAATTAAAAATGTCAGAATTAAAAAATATATTATTCTTAATAGAATAATGCGTTTTCATTTATTACTTTTTTTATTTGTATTGTGCTTTCTATTTAAACTTATATAATAAGTGTTTCTTTTTTTGTAGGCTCAAGACTTGGTAGGCGATTTTTCTCCATTCATTCTTATTTAGAGATTCTTCATCCACTGCTTTATTTGTAACTTTTGGAAAACGTCCTCTACTTCTTTTTCCACTCTGTTCTTGGTCTGCCTCTTCATCTGTTGGGTCTTAATCCTGTTTCTAATATTTTTTTTGGTAGTCTGTTTTCTTTCATTCTCGTTACGTGGCCTATCCATCTAATTCTTTGTAATTTAACTACTTCTAGTATATCTCTGTTTCTATATAATGTTCTTAATTCTTCGTTTGTTCTTCTAATCCAAGTCTCTTCTACTTTTTTCCCTACATAAATATTTTGTAGAACCTTTCTATCCTATATCAGCAGCATGGACTGTTCTTGTTACCTTTGTGTCTATTCCTTGCAACAGTATGTTACCGGTTGTATTATAATTTTGTACACATAAAGTTTTGTTGTTCTTGCTACGGCTTTTGAACTAAGTATAGAGTGTAGTGCATATACGCTTTTGTCTCCAGCTGCTATTCCTGCTTTTATCAGGTCTGTATTTGTTGGTTTCTATCCTGTTATTACACTTCTTAGGTAAACAAATCTTTTAATTTCTTTAAATTTGTATCTCTTCCTTTTGTTTACTTTTACTTCTAGATATCTGTCTTCTTTAAATACTTAATCTTCCTATATCGCAAAATTAGTTTTTTCTACATATATTTTCAGTCCCATCTTCTTCGCGTTTATAATCACCCTTCTCGTTACTTTTGATATCTCTTCTTTAGTTGATGTTATAATTGTTACGTCGTCTGCAAATGCAAGGCACTGGTGTTGTTGATAGAAAAGCAGACCTTGTCATGTAATATTTTTTCTAAGGCGATTATAACAATGTCAAAAAAACGGGTCTCCTTGTCTTAAGCCATAAAATATTTCAAACTTTTTTAACAGTTTTCCAATAACCCGAATCCTATTTGTGATTTTCTTCAAAGTTATTTTTACTAATCACGCTATTATATTGGGTGTTCAAAGTTTTTTATTGCTTGGCATAATTGCTTTCTGTTTATGTTGTCGTAGACCGTCTTGAAGTCGATCAAAAGCAAGTATGTTTTTAATTTTTGTTGGTAACTTCTATGTTGTATCTGTTGTAAAAAAATATTTGGTCAACTACAAATCTTCCCTTTCTAAAACCATGCTGGTATTCTTCTACTACTTTTTCCATATGCTCTTTTAGTTTATTATTCAGTGCTGTTACTGCTGTTGCCATTATCTTATATACAGTGTTTAGTAACGCTATTTCTTTATAATTTTCACATTTTGTTTTGTCTTTTTTTGTGGATTAGACATAATATTGCTTTTCTTCATGCTTGCGGCATTTGTTTTTTTATCCATTTATTTTTAATTAAATCATATATCATCTTCATCATCGTTTTTCCTTCGTACTTTATTATTTATCCTTGTATATTGTCTTCTCCTGAGCTCTTGTTGTATTTCTGTTTTTAACTTCATAATATATAGAAAGCTCTTTTTCAAAAGAAGAAAGCTTTTTCTTTCTTCCTGTTGTTTTGCTTTTCTTCACCTATTCTCCTTTTGTTCTACGATTTGCTTAAAACTTCTTCAAAATATTTAGTCCATTTTTCTGTTACTTCTTCTTTGCTTTCTACTAATTGGTCATGTTTATTTCGACATAAATAGTTTTGAGTTAAAATCCTTGTAATCTTTTTACATCCTTGATAAAAGTTTCTTATTTCCTTAACATTGTAGTTCTCTTTTATATCTTCTATTTTTTTTAGCGTTTGTTCTCATCTCTGCTTTCTGCAATTTTTTTTGTTTTCTGCTTTTTATCTTTTACATTCTTTCTGGCTATTTTGCGTATTATCTTCTAGCATCTTTTTCCTTGCTGTGTCTTTCTTCCGTTATTGGAGTCAACAATTTTCATCGTACCATACTTTTGTTTTCTTTTTATTCTTCTCTTTAATTTGTTTTTTAATTGCTTGTTTAATTAGTTTTTCTATTTCCTCCCATTTCTTTTCTGTTGTTTTCGTAGCTTCTTGCTGTTGTTAGTTTTTTCTATCGCTGTTATATATTTTTCTTTGTTCATTTAATAATTTGTTCGTTGAATTTTATACGATATTGTCTTATTGCCATATTTTTCAGATTATTATTATGTATATGTTCCTTTTAAAAACTGTTAACTGTTATATGCTAAATGTTAATAATTTTATGACAATATACTAATGCTTTTAATATAAACCCATATATTTAGAGATTATTACTTGCACCACTGTGTTTTTTTTTAACACAGATATTGCCTTTCTTTCAAAACAGTTCTTACGAGAACCTAACAACGGTGCTCTTTCTTAACTAATTAACTTAATTAGCTATTTAATCGAAATTAAATTGCGTTGTGTAAATCTTTTCTAACAACTTAAATTTTCATTAAATATAATTCAATAAAAAAAAAATGTAATTGCGGCCTAATAATTTTGTAACGTTATAAGCTCTGTCATCACTCATCAATCACATTATGCTGAAAGAAGACAGATATATTCAGAATAATATTCAGTCTTGTGTTTGTTTATTGTAGACCGTCATACAGAATTAGATATTGAGCAATAAGTGTGTAGTTCTCTACTTTACTTTAGATTTTATTTTTGTTGTAACAAGTTGTCTACAAATAAATATATCAAAACTCACAAACCCTTTAATATACGTAATTTTATCATGTAAATATGACTTATGATATCACATATATTTAATAACAAACAATAATAAGTATATTTTTTTCTGTTTTAATTTTTTTTTAAATTCAAATGACAGTGGTAGACTTGGCGCACGGCAATTTAAAGCGCCAAATTTAAAAATTACCAGTGCTTTTTAAAAAAAAACTACATCTTGTATCTCAAGAAACATCATCAATATTTGTATAAGACAAGTTTGTATATTTAGCATTTTTTCAACAAGAATCTTTTTATGCCAGATAAAATTTCTGTACAACATTTTGATTATACTTTATGCTCTGTATTTAGCGTGTTTCTGGATGGTAAAATAAGAAAAGCTATGGGCGAACAAGCTGTAAGACTTTGCCAGGAAATCGGATATTACTCTGCAGGAACCGTCGAGTTTTTAGTCGACAAAAACCATAATTTTTATTTCTTAGAAATGAACACGAGATTACAAGTAGAACACCCCGTTACAGAAGCCATAACAGGCGTCGACATAATACAAGAAATGATAAGAGTAGCTCGAGGATATCCACTCAATCTAACACAAGACGACGTAAAAATTAACGGACATGCTATAGAATGCCGAATTTACGCCGAAGATCCCTACAAAAATCTTGGTTCCCCCAGTGTTGGAAAACTTTTTAAATATATCGAACCGAGTGGAGTTCAAGGGATAAGATGTGATAGTGGCGTTGAAGAAGGCAGCGAAATCACTTTCTATTACGACCCAATGATCTGCAAACTAATATGTTTCGGGAAGAATCGACATGAAGCCATCAGAAAAAGCACACAAGCACTTGATTATTACGTTATAAGAGGCGTCACACACAATATTCCACTTTTGCGGAGTATTTTAACCGATCAACGGTTTAGAAATGGAGACATAAACACAAATTATTTATCTGAAGTTTATCCGAATGGATTTGAAGGTCGACGACTGAGGCTGGAGGAAAAAGATAAATTATTCGTTATTGCATCAGCTTTGTACGTTAAGAATGATTTAAGAAATCGATATTTTTTAAATAATCCCACGACGCTTGAGTGGAATATTGTTATAAATTTTAATAAAGAAAGGCATCCCGTTTTTGTTTGCCAAAAAAGAAATGATTTTGAAATAAGAATAGATAAAAGGAAATATCTGATAAAGAAGGCTGATGTAAATTTTGCTAAACCTGTAATAGAAACGAAAATTAATAGAGAACAAGTTGTTGTACAATTAATTTCGAAAAATCCCAGCGGCGATTACAAAATTTCTTACTGCGGAATCGTCTACGATTTAAACATAATTCCCAAGAAAGCAGCGGATTTGTTACATTTAATGCCCGAAAAACTTCAGGCAGATATATCTAAAACAATTAAATCCCCAATGCCAGGTTTAATTAAAAGTTTATCTTGTAAAGCAGGCGATTCTATAACTGAGGGGCAAGAATTATGTACAATTGGTAAGATTACTAAGTTTTTAAGATAAAATCAGATTTATCTAAATTTCAATTACAGAAGCTATGAAGATGCAAAATTCTATAGTTGCGATAACTTTCGGCAAAATTAAAAAAATTTATGTTCAAGAGGGTAGTGTCGTTAATGAGAATGATATTTTAATTGACTTGGAGTAATAATTCTTTTAAAAAAGCTCTACAAGAAGTTGTGTTCAATATGCCAGGCAAGCAGATTTAAAACCTTGATTGGGTTCAGACTTCAGAGCTTACAACAAAACTATGAACTACAGCACTAAATCATATGATTACCTATGGTTTATTACCTTACTAAACAAATCATCATTTTTATACCATAATAATAAATATTTTGAAAATAAATCTTAAATAAAATAATAAACAATAATATCCTGAATAACATTCTGCTAATTTAATTTAATTTCCTTATTTAGATGTATCACGCTATATAATCACGAGAATGGAGATTTTTGTCCACAGCTACGATTATGTAGACCTACTTTTTCTTCTATTTTAAACTATTTATTTTAAAAACTTCAAATATTTACACTAATAACAAGACTAACAAATTCTCTACTAGTTTAATAACGGTAATTATACTAAACAAAGTTGACAAAATTAAAAATGTAGAAGTCTTTTTTATTTGAAAACCTTTTCTTGATAAACAGTATAATGCTTGTTTTTCTTGTACTTATAAAACTTCTGTCTTTATAATTAAAAACAGCAAAAATAATGCCAATTATTTTTCACTATTAAATTTATTTAATTTAAGCTAAATTTGAATATGTTTTTGTTATTTAGGCCCCTCACGTAAAGTTTATCCACACAAACCTTCCAGAAATGCCAATGTCTAATCTTGATAAACTTCTTAATAAAGCTACTCTTAAAGACCATGCTTAAAAATGAATAAAAAACAAGACAAAGCTTTGATCATTACTGATATATTTAAACAAAAACTAACAATTACACTACATTAACATCATGTAATTTAATTGACCTGATTATTAACATTTTGTCGGTCGCTGGAAAACCGTGCAGAATGTGTTCCAATTAATTGCCCCCACTGAATTAAGCAAATCTGCTTAACGACACCTAGTTTTAATTATTTCAAAATAATGAAACAATGATTGCAGTTTGTTAAACCAATAGGTCCCTGTTTATGATCTATTGCATTTTAACATAATTTTATTTAAAAAAAAAATCTGGTGATGATTAAACAGCCAAAATAAAGTAAGCAACTTTAAAAAAAACTTCTATTGTTTGATCTACCGAGCATGGAGTTTTAAAACCATTCACAAAATTTTTGAACACGTGTCAAACAAACATTTTTAAGCCAAATAAGAATCTTTCTGTGTCAGTATAATTATTTGTCTTTACTAAATTTAGTTATGTTTTTAGTACAAATAAAATATTTTTTATTTGAAATTACCGACATTTCGACGACATACATTGTTCATTTCTATTGCCTTTTGCAAGATGTACTAAATTCAAATATAATATTTTTTAATAAAGACGGCATCCATTTTGTAAACATCTAAATTTCAGTGCCTACAAAGTTCTAACTCTGTGCAGAACTAATCTTGTTTCTTAGAAAATAAAAAACGTTGTAAAAATTTCTTGTAAATTTGCTTAAATAAATTTAACATAAATAACTTTTGTCTTTTATTTACTTTGTGCCAAGAAAAACATTCCGCTTATTTATGGAACACCTATATTATTACCCATAATATTCTTTAAATACAATTTCACTTTAAAGTATTGTCTTGACATATTCAAATTATATCTCTTATCTATGCACATTTTAAGAATATTACTTAGGTAATAATAACAATAACAGAATTAGTAATATTATGTACAATATTCCTAAGATGTGAAATGCGTAAAGCAAGCAATCTAAATATTTAATTTTGAATTAAATTTAAATTAAACTCAAAGTTCATGTAATCAAACGTCAAATTGAACATAAGATTAAAATTGAAGCAGGCCTTTGTTAATTAATAATGCAAGTACAAAAGAAGTTTATGTGTATTTTAAGTTACCTATAAATTATTTTTGCAACATTGATTTTTACCTATAGATGCTACACTGCTCCAAAAAAAAATTGAAAACAATCAGTAGATAATGCCCTGATTTTAATATTTAAACCTTTTTTTTTTGTTAAGATTTAAGAACAGGTTCCAAGAACACTAAAACTTAGCAATTCTATTGAACTATTAAGATTTTTAGAATAGAATTTCATAATTGTTATTACTTTATAATTTATATTTAAACGTTAAACCTAAAATAATAATAATAAATTAACAAAACCTTTGTTCATAAACTGTAACAAAAGTAAAATCAATATTTAATATTATAGTTAATAAAAATAATTAATCAGCTTATATTTATGCAAAAAGCTATGTAATTGGCACTGAGAGTGGGAAAAGTACCGTAGAAAAAAATGTAATGTGAAATATTTTATACTTCTTCCTGCTGGCTCAGCACATACCGGGTGAAACAAGTTTTCTCCGCATCACTCAAAACATGATTTTATAATTAAACAAAATTTGTAACAAAATTAGATGATTTTTTTAAATGTATAGTTTAATTAATTATAACTGAACGTCAAACATTTTTAGTGTACAGGTTATTTTGATAAAATGCATCAAAATAACTAATTAATTTTTTGAATAAATGTATCATTTATTTTACAATCATATATTTCTTTCTCAAAAGATAATAATCAGAGTGGTGGTTTCTCCAGTTTTTAGTATTCTCGCAAACTTGTCACACGACCATTTTTGTCGTTTGAAGGTGGAGGTAAATGATAACCGACCAATAGATTCCTTATTGTTTAAAAAATTTATTACTACTCCAACTCAGCAAGTCATAAATTAGGGTAAATTTTTGATAAATAATTTAAAAATTAATTTTTAGCAAAGTCTCAATAAAAATGTTTAATTACAAATTTTACCCTGATTTTATTTTGTTAGGCCTTTTTGATCAATTGATGTAAGAAACAACATTGAAATTTTTTTCCAAAGTTATGGTATTTGATTAGATTATTTTACACCTAACAGAATTAAAAATCAAGTTACTAACTTGTAGACAGAAAAACAACAAAGTAAATTGAAAGCTTTTAATAATAAAAATTTGTCTTTATTACTTTATTAGCAATGACATAATTGTACAAAAAAAAATAGTAATAGTGAAATGTTTTATAATCCAAAAATACAAGATAAATTCATTTGTGTTCACAAAAAATACGAAAACGCATTTAGATATTAAGACAATCCCACAGACTTGGCACCCCTATCCGATGTGTCAAGAATGATCCAAAAATGATGAGCCTATGACACATGCTTTATCACTGGCCAACGCTCATCAATAAGAGGATTTCGACCAAAGGACTATAGTAAGCATTAACTACATTTTTTCTGAAAAGACTGTTAGCTTTGTGACACAAAAAAACATTGGGAAAGTAATTTATACTTATGAAATATGAATCCATAAAAATGTTTATAAATAGATTCACTTTTTTAATTTAGATTCAATCAGTAAATTTAGTAAATAATTTTCTGAAATCCTAGTACATATCCAGTGTTTAAATTACAGTAATCTAGTGTCTGATAAATAGATAAGCAAATAAAATAAATAAACTTCTATATTAGGTATACTAAAACCAGAAACACAAACAATTTCACTTAAAACTAGATATGGTATAAAATCAATATCGACAGAAGCAAGTTTATGAACTAATAACCTTAACCAAATCGGATAATATCAACAATTTGCAATTGGAATCGATAACGAACGTGTATAATTGGTTCTTTGAAATGACATTATTACGATTGCCACAAAACCACATTTTACAATAAAACTATGTGACTGAGTTTGACAAAATTGATTGTACAAACGCAAAACCGTACCTTATATATTTACAAAGGTAAAATTAAAACTAAAAATGTTAGACAAATAAAATCAAAAACTTTTCTAAATCCTAAGAACAAAAGTAAAATCAAAACTAAAAAAATGTTAAAAGCTTTGCTTATACAAATAAATCGAAAAAAATTTCTAAACTTATGTGTTTACTGATATTCTGATACTAACACAATCTAATTTTAAATTTTAGTATTTTATAAGTTTAGATGTAACATTTTGATGTAGGAATTTTCGTAGCGGAACATAAACAAATACTCAAGAAAAGAATCTATCATGTCTTTGGTAATTGATTGATTATTATGGAATTACTACAAACCGGAAACTACTTAGTTAAAAGTTGAAAAATCAATAACATTGGAAAGAAACGAGGCATTGTCAGTGTTGTTAAAACTACTTCAAAACGTAGTTAGTATTGTAATTAAAAGTTAACAGGAGATGGACAATAAAGCAATAAATTGTAATAATCAGTCGACGTTTCGCCGCTAATTGCGGCTTCTTCAAGACTTCATTATCGATTTACTGGTTTGGATCTAACAAAGTTAAAAACTAGATGATTACATCGATTTATCTTAATTACGTTAAAGAGTAAAACACATATAAAATTTTTTTTTAAATATTATAAAATAAATCCCAAGTTAAACAAAAAAGACATTGTTTATTCTCGTGACTTATTTTCGTATAAAAGCGCAACGTTCCTTGCCCTTAAAAATCAGATGCTAAGCGTTGCCCGAGTGTTAAATTTTGATTAATGGTAAATTAAACTAAAACTCAAATAGGGAGACTCCAACCAAACAGTGAGAGGATGGTTTTGTGGTGACGGTCGTATAAATAAGACGGGGGCGCAGATGTGGCCCGCCGGCAGCCCCACGAAAGTGTTAAGCAGGATTAGAGCAGCAGCAGCGTGGTCGTATTATCTACAGACGAACTAAAGTCCTTGTCCTGACCGCCAAATATTTCCCTCTTCGAACGGGATAATGCCCTTTCCGCCTTAATGGATTGTTTAGTAATTGGATTGACTGTAATTCTAGACGTTAGCTGGACAAGATACCAAAACTAACTCTGTTTATTTTAAATTATACCAAACGTTAAAATCATTATTGGCTTTTATTTATAATAAAACTTTACATTCAATTTGTAGTCAAAATAAATTTGCCAGTGGATAAACTTATTATAATTCTATTTCATAATATAAATTTGAGTTTATATTTTAAATTTACTGTGAGGCATAAATTAATCCATTATAGAACAACCACATGGGAATAACATTTAATGAAAACACCACAAAATTGTGAAAAAACAAAACGTAATTATATATTTTGCTAGATGATACCATTGGCACGTTTTATGCTTTCCATTATCGAAATAAATATTCGAACCGGTAGTACAGTACCTAAGTATGGTAGTATCACAACATTTAATAATTTAACTTGTTTAATACATTGAACCTTGGTCAAATATTAGGTCATGTTACCTGTTGTAGGATCAAACTTGTACTGTTTAATAAAAATTTAATATCAAAAATATTATTGCGCTGACAATAATATTGTTACGGACTGAGTTCGTAAATTCTAGAAGCTGATGATACTCTATTTTCAACCTTTCAAAAAGCGAAAGCAATAACTCATCGCTGACGCATTGGTTCCTGATCTTGGCTCTATATAAGCGATCGATAGGTCGGTTAACAGAAAGTAGATTAATTCAAGAAGATAAAAGTGTGTTATTAAGTTATTTAATTGTAGAGAGTTTTTTTTAAAATTAATTTGTTGATAGATAGCTATTAATTCGTTAGAGATCCAATCGGTTACTTTTCAGACTATTTACGTCAATAATTTGTATACAAATTTAGTAGTTCTTTATAATGAAAACACTTGTTGGTAGACTGCAACAATTTTTTTACTGGTAGTGGAGCTAAAACATTCAGCAATAAAACACTGTATAACTGGCTCATATGTAATACGTCCTGAATTGTAATAACTTCGCCCGTTAAATCCAGACGTCCATCAGTATTAAACTGGGGTGAAGAGTGTCAGTCAGTTTCACATTCCATGCAATATTGACGTCTGAAAATATTATGCTAATATTTCACTTACCACATACAACAGCCCTTATTGAATTCGAAACTGTATTGGTTATTGTTATTACTATATTTGCAGAGGGTATTGCTGCCAATTCTGAAATATATTAGACAGATGATTTATGTGCTACTCCATGCCAGCCATCACGCACTGTTCAAAAATTTCCTTAATCTTAAAAAAATCCAAGCATAATCTTCTCGTTTGAAGCAGATCCCTTGAATAGGTGAACAAATATATTGTTGACATTTTCTTGTCACGTATCCTGGAGAATTACTTCTTTTCGATTGGAGGGGTGAAAGTCGTAAGCTCCCCTTTCGTGAAAGACCGTTAGGCATTTTGGAAAGTGACGATTTTCCTTCCGGTAAGGAAGTAAAAATTTAATCCGAACAAACACAGTGGGTTGGGGTAATGCTCGTGTGAGCGGAAACATTATTAAATTGACGCAGCGGGGTTTTTATGCACTTTATCCTGTCCTGTTAGGGTTGTCCTCGAGTATGAGGAAAGCACCCTCTCCCCTATTGTTCGCGAAATCTAATGAATTGTCGACCATTGTTGCTTATGTACGAACACTATACACGAGTGACAGAAATGGGCATGATTTCAACCAGTATTACAATACAGGTCCTCAAAGAACAAGAGCTATTACAATTTGTCTCCGAACAAAAGAGCAATAATCGAAGAAACGTACACTTATTGCTTCTCAAACGGTCCTGCCATATCTCATTCCTTTTATCAAGTAAATACAATTATTTACAAAATTATAAATGTCGCACGCAAAGAAACACATAAAAGACACGATTTTTCTGTTTTAATATTTTTCAGATACGTCTATAGAAACGACCCACATCATATCGTATCGTATAAATTATAAAAGTATCAAATGATACATAAGGTAATCAAAAAGTCTATAAAAGTGCGACTCTGTAACAATGCCTGTTAGAGAATTATAAGAACTAATTAAAAAGTTGTATTTGAATCAAATAAAGTTTCACTCAACGAAGTTGCTTAGTTATAAAGAAAGCTGTGTCAAAACAATAACAAAAACTAGCTTTTTAAACAATAATTAATTAGCCGCCACTTTAGAAGTAAAGCTATAACAACTACGTCTGTTGACTACCAAATCTAAAACATAAATTACGATTCGTCCCCTAAAACTACATTTTGCGTACTTGATACATAAATAGCCATTTTGCCATTGAGCTCATTTTAAAATATTGTGTTAAATACGAAAATACGCTAGTGTTCAGCTTCATCTACTCTAAGAAGATTAAATAAGTAACTACATTAGACCAAAAGCCCCTTTTTTAAAAATGTAAATTCCACAAAACATAAACTGAAGCAAACGAAGAAGGCAGCTTTAGAGACAGCAAATTTTTACAATAAAACAAACAGATAAAAAGCTAATTAACAAAAATAGAAAAATGCATGTACTTATATTTTTTATAACCTTTAAATGAAAACAAAAATGAATATTTAGAAATTTTTGCTGCAGAGCCTTCTAAAATGAATTCAACCCACGTGACTAAATAATGTTACAAATCGTAATAAATCTTTTGTCTACCACATTTTTTAAGATTACGCCATCAATAAAAAAAAAACAAGAAATACTGTTTAGGTACATTTGCGTTAAATTATATCAACTGGATATAGTTAATTTAGAAGCAAATTTGTTATGTGTGATGGGATCATATATGCAGGCACCATACAAAGCGAAGTAAATAAAAACACTATAGACATGTACCTATAATTCTATCTACCACAACCGTCTGAATGACATTTATTTAAAATTGACGTTTATTATAAACGTCAATTTTCGAAAAATGTCATTCAGACGGTTGTGTTATATACAAATACAATTCTATCATTGTAAGAACAAATAACGAAAAAACTAAAAAAAGTGAAACAAAAAAGGTATAAAACAAAGAATATATATTAAGCCACATTTCTATTTACAACTGTATTTGATGTGGCAATAAAGGAAACAAAGAGAACGATGAAGAATGAAAAAATTAATAATAAACTATTGAAAAAGAGAGACAAATATTTTTTACAAAAAAATTCTTTTGTATTTTGTATCATTGCTATTGGCAAGAAAAAAAACTTAATTGTCAAAATTAAAATTAATTGTAAAAAAAAAATTAACTTTAATTTTGAATTAATAAAAGAAGCAGACAGCTCTATAACAATAAACAAATAAATAAAAGTTTGTTTGATGGTAACGTTATTGTCCATATGTTATGATAATTTGTTTAAAAGGTATTAATTTATTTACGTCCAATAAACAATACCTTTTAAATAGGTAAATAAAAATTTTCTTAGTTTTTCTTGATGTCAAAAATCAATTTAACAACCAAAATTTTCTACTCAGAAATGTACTTGTTGATCAAAATTTTGTTTTAACGGTTATTCGGTAAATACTTAGCGAATAAAAAATTATAGATAATTTTGTGTTGGAAATAAGTCGTCTCTGCTGTTAATACTACAGCAAAAACTCGACATTTCTAGAACAAATTAATTAATAATTTCTTATTTCCTATGGCGATTACTAAGGTAAAAATAATACTAAAAAACAACAAAAATAACAGCATGAAAAATAAGTCTAGATAACAAACAAACCAAACAAAAACAGTGTTTTAAGTATCTAAGAGCAGTTACAGAAGAAAATGAGAAAAAAGATGAAAAAATGGAAAAACAAGTAGTTATATAGGTACAATATGTTAAAAGCATAGAAAAAACACTAATATTAACATACAACAGTAAAACATGCACGTTATCATAAAAACAAGAACAACGAGTAAACGCATAGAAATGAAGTTTCCCCAAAAAATAAAAAACAAAATTAACAATAGATTTACAAAAAGAGAGTTCGCATTTTAAACACTTTCTTGTAAAAAGTTATTGCGTTTTAAGTCTATCAAGCTGAAAAAAAGATATACAAACAGCAACATGAGCAGACATACAGAAAAAAAGAATCATTTGAAACAAATAAAACACCTAATTTAAGACAAACAAAATGAAAGACAATAAAAACAAAAATTTCATACTTAATGCCATCTTACATTTAAAAGGGTAAAAAGGTTAATTAAGACTAAATAAAGATAAATAAGTTTATTCTGTATTCTGTAATGAACTCAGTTCTAGACAAAGTTGACTTTGGTTTCTGAATATTTTCAATAAAAGTTTAATAAACATTTTATAATTATAATTTATCTTCTCTGCGTTCTTATTAAGGCTATTATAACACGCTTTTACGTTTCATTATAAAAAAAATCCCGTTCTTTTAATAATTATACTAAACACAGTATAACTTATTTTTCTAGTGTTGGCAGTAAAAAACTGTCATTGTGACAGAAAATAGAAAAACTATTAAATATTTCGTTTAGACATTTTGTCGTACTTATTACTCTTTTAGAGCACTCCTCAAACCGTGCGTGCGACAAAATGCTCCTTATAAAACACGTATCATAAGATACTATTATTATTCACACTAGTAAAAAAAGCATATCTAACACTTGTCTAATTATCTATTAAGATAACTGGCTCTTCCAAAAATAGCTATTTTGTGAATTAGGAAAGTTACATCCAATGCTAAACCGTTTGTAAAATCCAGGAAAAGCCTACATATGTCCTTTTACCTAGCACTGCTTTAGAGTATAGAAAAATACTGATGGCAATAGTTAACATTTTTTGTAATGAAAAGTCTATTTTCCATTTATCGAGCATTGTGTAAATAAAACTCAAGCGTAAATTGCTTTTGAAAGCTTTTAGAACCATTCAACAAACTATCAGAAATTTTTTGAAATGAAATCAGCCGTTTGGCATTTTTGCAACACAACAGAATCGAGAATTAAATTCAAAATTTATGGATAATGAAAAACGCCTCTACACTGTGATACATTACAACGAAAAGGGGACTGGTTGCCAAGCGGTTGCCATACCAACGATGTTACAAACACCCTGCAGCAAACGAAACTTCATGTTCACAAAATAAACATAATTCTGTGCATTATTCATTTATACCAAAAGTTTAAAACCTAGATACAATGAAATTAAAAATAGCAATAGCGAAGACCCCTTCGCATTCAGCTCCTGTGACTTGCATCGGCTGGAGCAGCACTGAAGAAGTCTACTCAGCTAGGTAAGAATAGCAAGAATCCCAATCACTAAATCTCTCTCAATTTTCACCTAGTGATGACAATCAACTGCTATCCTGGTCGGTATCCAACAACCAATCAAAGAAAATAACTCAACTCAACAAAGACTTGTTCGCTATCGACATGCAATTCTTGCCTCGAACCACAGGCACGTTGAGCAAGCACGGGGATTTAATATTAATAACATCAGCTGATGGCAAATTTCATATAATGAACCGCTCAGGCAGAATAGAGCGAAGCGTCGACGCTCATAAAGGAGCTATTTTAGTAGGGCAATGGGGCAACGATGGGGCAGGACTTCTGACTGCAGGAGAAGACGGCTGCATCAAGATTTGGTCTCGGAGCGGAATGTTGAGATCTATTGTAGTCTCAAGCGATAATTCAGTTTACGGCGCCTCTTGGTCTCCAGACAGCCAAAGTATTGCTTACACTCAGGGTAAATTCATTGTAATAAAACAACTAGCGCCCAACACTAAACCTTTACGGGTAAATATTAATCCTCACTAAATTTATAACTAAGCTATTGTTGTAGTGGAAAGCTCACGACGAACTAGTGCTATGCTTAGCTTGGAGTCCGGCATCGGAACTTATAGTTTCCGGGGGTGAAGACTGTCAATATAAGGTTTGGGATGGCCAAGGACGACAATTGTTTTATAGTGGACCACACGATAATCATATTACATCGATTGCATGGGCCCCAAATGGAGATCTCTTTGCAGTCGGATCTTATAACACAGTACGGCTCTGCGATTACTCAGGGGTGGGTTAATTTTATCTATAGTTGATACATTTCTGAAAGATCTGACTAAAATTGTAAATAATTATAACATACATCAGTCATATCGTCCATTTAGAATTATAAAGTCATAAGCGCCATTTTTCAATATTTTGAGTTAATAGCATATGGTTCCCTTATGTAAAACAAGCTTAAAAAATAACTTTTTTATTAATATTGTACTATTTTTTATTAATTATCATCAGAATAACAAAGTCGCATGTGCATTGAAATTTAAAAGCTTAAAAAAATCTAATTACCTGTGATCATTACCTATTTGACATTGTGACAGATTGTAGTAGTATAATTTAGATGTTGCTAATTAATTACTGATTATTGTCCATATACATATTGGGTAATAATAATAAGTGTAATAATTGTGAATAATAATATCGCATTTTTGGAAAATCTTGTTCCATATTCAGATTCGTCAGAACATAACACTAATGATAAAGATGACACGCCTTTAACAATTCTTTTCAATAATAGTCTGTAAGTAATATAAATATTCTCTATTTCCTTTACTTATTGGCCTGTTTTAAATAGAAATAACAAACATTTTAAAGAAAGCACTAGAAGAAGACAGCATAACCCTGAACTACGGTAATCAAATATTGGAAAAAGAGCACGGACTGTGAGATTAGAATACGTGTCTGTTAGAAATCAAATTATTCCAGCTAAAAATATTAGAACTTTAAAAAATTGTAACAGTTGTAAATTTAAATGCTAAAAGATTATTACTGATAACAACCGTACAAATATTTTTGCGACGTTTATTCTTTAGAAAAAAAAAGCTATATATAATTTCTACAACTGACATGTGACATTTCATGCCGAAAGAAAGCAACTGATACAGACATATTTCGAAAAATTAACACTTCCTATTATTACTTTAAAATAGGAAACTCTAAAATAAAAGTGTGTAAAAAAATTTATTTGGGTACTTTATCTATTTGTGAAAAAATACTGTACACTGCCCACATGAAAAAAGACTCTGTTTCGCATATACCTGCAGCGTCAAGAGAAGGGAGGCACAGAAAACACTATTGAAGAACCTAAAATGCAATTTGTAAAGGGGCATATATATTCATTTGAACCAGTTGAGTCTCATTATTGCCGCTCAACTAGAACATCAAAAAAAATTTTAGATTATACTTTAAATATTAAAAAAATGTATTCTCTATATCTAGAGATCTGCAAAGAAAACAATCAAACTCCAGTAAAAGAATCGTTTTGCAGACACATATTTCACACCAAGTTTAATTTATCTTTTCACTCACGTAAAAAAGATCGTTGCAATTTAGGTAAAAAAATAAAAATCTTAAGAAAAAATAATACTGCAGACAAAGAAAAAGAAGTACAATATAAAAAACACATCAGAGAAAAAATTGCAGCGAGGGAAGAGCGAAATCACGATTTTGATAAAGAAACACCAGTTATTTGCTTTGATTTGCAAAATATTTTAAGTTGTCCAAGGGCAGAAGATAGTAATTTTTATTAAAAATTAAAATTTAGTGTCTATAATCTCACTGGTCATGTTTTCACTACAAAACAAGTTTATTGTGCTGTTTGGAATAAAAAACTGTTTGGGGCAAAGTAAAAACAAGATTGCAAGTGCCTTATTAAAAATTTTGGAAGCTGTGTACACTAATAATCCAGATCTAAAAAAAATAATGCTGTAGAGCGACAGTTGCGTACCTACCACAAAATAAAAATTCGTTGATGAGCGTTAGTTACTTTTTAATTAAACAGCCTCAAATATCTTCTATCACAATGAAGTTTTCTACGCCAGGTCATTCAACAATACAAGAAATTGACAATGTACATAGTTGTATAGAAAGAGTGTTAGCAAAAGCAGAATATTCCCCTGCTAGCCTTTTGCCATTCCTGAAGAAAGTTTCTCTTAGAAAACCATATAGGATTTTAGAGATGCAAGCTAAAGATTTCTTTTACCTAAAATCCTGTTGCTGTTGTTATAATTATAAAAAAGTTCCTGTTTATAAATTAAGCGTTTTGAAGTTTACTACAAACATCTTTAATACACATTATAGAATGTCTCATGCCGATGAAGAATGGATTGTGGCAGAAGTCAGGAATTACAATTCTACGCGGCAACCTTTTCACAGCAGAAACGCCAAATATTTCAAAAAAAAAACTGTAGAGTTAGCTAAATAAAAAGTTGCATCGATGAAATCAATGATAAAGTGAATGCCAAAAAAAACCAAGAATATTTTAAACATATTTTGAATTTGTAAACATATTGTTTTAGGTAGATACTTTATTGTTTCTGTTATCACTATTGATTTAATTGATTTAAATTATTTCAATAAAATAAATTCTTATAAATTTTATTGTTGTTACTTTTTGTAGAATTCTCAGGAAAATATAAGAGTTTTCTTATTAATCGTTTTTAAAGACTTGATATTTTTAAATAAATTTCGTCTTACATAGTAAAAACTTTGATTACAATAAACAATAAGCAGTTGTCTCAATTTGTCTTTATCAGTTTATAAAAGATATTTAACTAAAAATCTGTCATCTATGTAAAAAATACAAAGTCGTAGCTGCTGCAAAATAAATCTAAAGCCGAAACTCGGAATAACAAAGTCGTATGTGATGTGACAACTTGATTTTTTTCACCTGTTTTTTTAATAAACTGGAAAAAATCCTATTACTAAAGATTTCTTTACATTGTGTAATTAATATTAATTTGTATCCAAATTTGAATAAAGCAGAAAATACATAAACAACAAATGCAAAATCTTTAAAGACTATTATCTTCATATTGAAGTAAATGTACATACGACAGTGGTAAATTCTAAACAGACGATATGTAACTTTATAAGTGATTTAGTTGATATTTATACAGCATTTTCAAATATTTTTTTTAGTACAAACATTGTGTATTTAGTCCTCTATAAAACAATAATTTTTCATTAGTTTTGAAACGAATTTACGTTTTAATATTTTAAATAAAAAAATTCAATTTCTTTATTTTTAACATAGGTTCACTGCAAGCAAGCAATTATTAAATTTATTAAAACATTAAATTGTTATAATCATTATTTACAACTTCAGTCAAATTAGAAAAATTTTAAATTCAGTTAAATTAATTTATTTCAGTGGTCAAGGAGTTTGGAGAAGCCAAACACCGGCTGTGTTTATAAAATGGCATGGTCAGGCGATGGTACTCAATTAGCTGGCGCTTGTGCCAATGGCCATGTCTTTTTTGCCCATATAGTAGAAAGACACGTTCATTACATGAATTTTACAGCTTCAGTTACGGAACGTAAAATCGTAACTGTTAGAAATGTTGCCGATGATACTCTCGAACAACTTGAATTACCTGAAAGAGTAATACAACTAGCTCTAAAATATACACATTTGGTTGCAACAACCCCCACACAGTGTTATATTTATAGCACTAATAACTGGAACACACCTGCTATTTTTGACTTAAAAGATGGCTCAGTTATTTTATTATTGCTAGCGGAAAAGTTTGTTCATTTTTATTTAAACTACTGACTTAAGTAATTAAGTCATTTTAGGCATATGTTATTAGTTGAAAAAAATACTATTGGAATCTATAATTATCAAGGTAGACTTACTGCATCTCCTAGATGGCCGAATATGAGATTAGATTCTTTACGAGCAACACAAATAAGTTTGTCGTCTGATACATTAGTAGTGAGAGATTCTGTAGACCCAAAAAGTAACTATTTTTTCAAAAATAAGTTCCTACTTTTATTACCAAAATATTTTAGTTGTTCATGTAATAGATCTAAACAGTACTAGAAGTACCACTGAGTCGGCTTCAACAATTCAACACTCTATTCCTATTCTGGAAGTAGCTTTAGATCAATGGGGTCCAACAAATTCGAGAATGCTGGCACTTATGGATAAAACCAAAGATTTGTACATTGTTTCCGCAAGAAGTAACAATAAAATCCTTCATAAATTAGGTACAAATATAAATTCAGACTGCTGCTAAATACTTTTGATTTTTTTTAGGAAGGAAAACCGACTCTTTTCAGTGGAATACTGAAGCTAATATAATTGCTACAATCCAAGACACACAGTTAGTTGTTTGGTACTGTCCCACTGCTGCTTTTAATACAGCTTTACTTAAATTATGTTCGATGCGTTATGGTGCTCCTGAATTAGGTCGTAATCCGAGAATAAGTGATTTTGTTGGCAACTCTGTTTCAATTCGAAGAGCTGATGGTTCTTTAATCAATGTTCCAATTTCTCCATTTCCTTCAATTCTTCATAAGTTGGTTAATATTGCTTCTTATTGAGATAAATATTTAATAATGTTTTTGATGTAGATATATTCAAGAAAATAAATGGACAGATGCTTTAAATCTTTGTAGATCTACTAATGAAGAGACGTTATGGGCGTGTCTTGCTGTTTTAACAATTCAGTCAAATTCAGATGTTATTGATTTAGCAGAAGAAGCTTTTGCTAATATTAATCATTTTGATAAAGTGTTTTATATTCAACACATAAAAGTAAGTAAGACTTTTGTGTATTTACTTGGAAAAAACAAATAAATTAAAAAAATATTATGTAATATAGGCAATGTCTAATAAAGTTCAACAAAAAGCATCTATTGCTCTTCTTGCTGGAGCGCTGCAAGAAGCTGAAGCAATTCTTTTGCATAATGGGATGGTTTTTCAAGCAATTTATAATAATATCCAAATGCACTACTGGAAAAGGTAAGAAAAACTTAGAAATTAATAAATAAAAAAAGCGATTTACAAATAGTTATTTTTTGTCTGGTAATAATTTCAGGGCGTTAGATTTGGCAACTAAACACAAAACTCATGTAGATACAGTGTTATATTTAAGACGAAAATATTTGGAAACTTTAAAAAAGACCGAGACCGATAATAGATTTTTAACAATTAGTGAAACTGTAAGTTGATATCATAAAATGTCTATATTGTTTTTATATTTTGCATTAATTTTGCAGGTACAAGTAGATGAGGAAAAAGTACAACAAAAACTAGCAGCAGAATTACAAAAATAGACAATATACTGTATATTCTACTTATTTTTAAGACACATCATCATATATACAAGAGAGATATTGTAAAAAAGAAAAACAAATATAGTTATATATTGCTATTCGTATGTTATAGGTTATAATAAAATTTCAGCACATATTTGTTTGTTTCTTGCAGTAAATGTTCATGAGATGTAAAATAAGAATAAAATACAAATGGATCAATACAAATTATACACAAATAAAAGAAAATCTATGTACCTCATACAAAACAAAACATATGCATCATAAAAGAAATAGGCATTTTCTGATTAGTTTACTGCAAGAAGGACCGAATAAAACCTTTCTAAATCATTCATAGAGATGCCAAATTAATTTTTTTTTAATCTGCAAAGACTAAAATCCTTATAAATTGCTGTGATATAGATGATGTAAACAGTTGTAGTTAAAAATTATAAAACACAAATAACTAAATCAAATAATATGACCATCTTATAAAATTATAATTGATAGTTTATTGGTATAAACTAATAATAAGGATCTTACACTATTTTGGCAAGTATATTACTATCGAAGCACTAAGGTTTTAAACAATAGAACATATTTTGAAAATAAATAGCATACATCGTCTGGATCTCATCTAAAAACTTAGATCTACTAATGGTAACAATCAAAAAACGATTTTTTTGTCGTTACTATAGTAGCATCCTTAAATATAGTTTTGGCAGCCAGCCGTTTAGGTAACAATAATTGTAGAAAAATACTTATTTATGTAAAATTTACGACAATTTTATTTAATTCAGTATATTTTTATTACCAATTACCAGGCGGCCGCCCTCGAAACGTCGTAAAAAATTTTCGTCATTTCTTATCATTCACAATAACTTTCTCCTAACTCCAAGAAACTTCATCATCATAAATAAGAATTAAGTTTTGCATAACAAAATAAAAAATAATAAGGAATAAATAAATATGAGAAAAGTGTTGAACAACCCAGGTTATTTAACTCTTTCTTATCAATACCTATGTTGCAGTATTTTTTTATTATTTTTTTTAAAGAAATAATAATTAATCTTCCACACAACAATATTTTTTTGTATAATTAGTTGTGCACTAATATGGTCAAACAGAAGATGCTCTCTTTCTCTCTTGGATATTTTTATGTGAGTCCGGGCTGGTGAGTAAATACTCCTTTCTATTATTATTTTATAATAATTCATGCTGTGTTTGAATAATTTGCATTTTTAATGCCACGTATTTTTCATAAAAAAAAACAAATTTTATAATCGCCTATAAGCTCGTAATTTTACAAGTTCTGTGAAAAGAAAAGTTCTGATAAAATAAATTAAAACTCGACATAAAAATCATAAACGAACAGACTAAAGTCTATTTTTTTCTATGGAAAGCAATTAAGTAATCGCTAGAAATTTAAAATACTTATTTGTTTTTTGATTGGATTATTTCTGTAACTAATAAATCGTAAATAAATCTAAATACTTAACGTAAAATAAAGACTTTAAGTGAAAAATAAAGAATAAAACATAATTTTAGATAACATGTCGGTGTATCTGCGCATTCTAACTTGAATAAATTTTTGAAACACAGATTTCAAAAAGATCTTAAGCAGATTACAATTATTAATATAATTATTATAATTGTTAGAAATATAAAGAATTAAAAACTTTAACAAAATAGCTAAGTATCGTTACATTCAGGACAAACTGTATTGATTTCTACGAAAGCTGACTTGGATTTCATCAATTTTAAGAGCCTCCAATTCAATAGATGCATGGGTCTGTGCCTGTGCCCTAGGATACAGGTGTTGGAATAAATTTGACTACATATAAACGAACAAAATAGTAAAAAAACGTTGGTGTTTTATTTTCAAGACTTTTTTTTTAGTCATTCCATTATTTATTTTTAGTGTTTAAGCAAACATTAAAAAAAATTAAGTATTACACAAATCCGTTTTTTCAACCACCTATCTCATAAATAACCATTACTGCCCATCACACTGCCGAAGTAATATAATTATTGATTACCATAGACCTGGCTCTAATGCTTACGATCCCTTGGGCCGTAAGCAAATTAATATTCTCTGAAAACCATCAAGACTACGAAAAATACTCACCTCAAATTCCATGAAATAGTTGGTAATTAGTTTAATACTTTTGCGCTGTAAAATTGTTAACACACAAGATTTGTATTAAACTTTTTGTTCGAGGAAATTCATTTAAAATTCTTAAATTATTAGGTAATCTAATATATTTTATTAAATGTCAAAAATGACAAATTCTTACTAAAATAGCCTATTTAAAAAGGTATTTCTGACGCAAATATAATAAGCAGACTGTTCATGTAATCAAAAATGGTATATTTTTTAAAATCTAATATTTTAAAAATACATTCTGCAAAACACAATACACATAAAAGCAATTTTTTCCCGTACAACCCATAATCACATTTCTAGACACGTTTTCATAAATTTAATAACATAAATTCCTGATACTTATTAAGCTTCAACATTTTTATTTTTAATAATTTTTAAACAGTCCTCATAATGTCCTTTTCTGAGAGGATCCAGTCTAATTAAATCCTTATAATACTGAAGATGATTCTCAACGTGTTCTTTATCCAAAAGTATTATATTCCCTGCTAACCAACACTTAGCCATTACGATCCCTACAAAGCACAATTTTAAAAAAAAAAGATTCTCACACAGAACAGACAGAGTAGTACATTTACAATCAGGCTCCAATTCTTGCAACTGTTCTAAAGCCTCCAACAACTCATCTTTTTGCTTTTTAGTTATAGCTGGATTACTTAAAACCCACCTCAAGTAAAACCAAGCACTGGTATCAACAGGATCTGTGAATACAGCATTTTGGACCAAAACCAATTCATTAGCAACATTTTCCAGACTAGTCAGAATATCTAATGTACTGCGATAATGCCAAGAAGAATAATTAGAGAAATTAACATTGATCCGCTCTGTTGAAAAGGCAATTTCATCGGTTAGTGTAATACCGATTTTGTTAACGATCAAACGGCGAAAGTCCCAACAATGAACTAAAAACTCATTTCAATAACAATGTTTTGATAAAAAAATTCAAAAATACAGTTTCTATCATCCATTGATAAATATTTATTGCACAAATCAAACTCTCTTTGCCAGTTAGCTTTAGGATGATGGTTTAAAACCCAGTAGCGGTGGTGCCATGAACCATAAGACTTAGGATTTGAAAGAAGGCACTGTTCTGTTAACCTTAACTCATTCTCGCAAAACTCGACTAACTTTTCATGGTCGTTATCGTCTTTTTGACTACAAAGAAATACAAGTAAATGACAATCTTCAAAGCAAGACAAGTACTGTACCTCTCCTTTATTTCCATCAACATAACTTCCTTTCGGTAATTCCATAAAGTGTATATATCTGGATTTACGCTCAAGAGTTGACTACTTAGAACTAATGAAGCCGCATCATAGTTTTCTTTATTTCTAGTTGAGAGGATTTGTTTCATCCCCATCCGATAAGCAGCCAATTTTTTCTGCTGCTCTTTCTGTTTCTGCAATTTTTGTTCCTCACTAGTGCGAACTTTAATTCGTCCATGCTAGAAAACCACACGATTAATTCAAAAAACAGCATTTTATCATAAATTATTTTACCATTTTAATAAAATAAAATAAAAAAAATGATTCAACCCCTGACTCAGCTGTCAAACACTTGTCACAATTCCTAACCTCAAATTTTTATCACCACTTATGTATTTAGCAGTTCTTAGGGGCATTATTCTTCCAAGATAAGTCATTTTTTCAATTTATTGTTTAAGATAATCCAGAAATACTAATTTGAAAGGAAAATGCTGGAAGATACCACCTACCTAACTTAACCTCTTTTTTTTTTTCTTTTTACAGTAGTTCTGTTCTAAATAATTCAATCATTTATTAATGGATAATTTAGAAACAGCATTACAAAATCGTCAAAATATAATCAGTTAAGTAGTTTTGGAGCAATTTGAGCCCCCCTTGATTTACTGAAGCACATTGTTACTAATGCCATTTAAATGTTAACTGAGGTATTATGTATTTAAAGGTATCACCTGTTTGATATGTATTTTAAGAACAGCTTTGGCATTGTCCCAAGTATTGTCAAAGGTTATTAAATAAAAAGTTACTGAAATATTTATATTACCTTACAAATTAACTTACAAAAACAAAAATACAACTCAGTTTTCAAGAAATGATACAAAATCTGTCAATTTATACAATTGATCTTCACTACTTATCTGTCCAGAAGTTTGAGGAATTGGTCTAACAGGGTGAACGATTCGAGTATCAGCTTCAACTTGCCACCCTCTTTCTACACAAGCTGCTGCAGAAATATCAGGTGGTAATCCAGTCATTGCAGAAACAGTATCTAGTGTTATTGATGAATATGCTTGTGCTATTAAATCTACTGATCTACTTCTCACTTTTTCTGTAATGTAATAAACTGATTACAAATGTGGGTTTAATTTAATTAGCGAAAACCTTGAACTTGTCTCATAATATTAGCAACACTCTCAGACCATGTTACAGCATTCAAAGCCTTGTAAGTTCCTGGAAAGTCTCTCAACCACATATGCTGTGCCACAGCCCAAATGTTATTTAACTCAGGTGTAGATGATTTTATTGAAGCTGGTATACGTTTCCATAAAAATTTTGCATTGCATCTACAATCACTGGTTATAAAGACAAGACAAACAAATTGTTCAATACTTACAAATCATTTTCACATAAATACATAGCTAATAGTTGTTCATAAACCTGAGGAGATGCGATACCATTATGTGCCTGAAATTGTAAAAAAATTGGTAAAAATTACTAACTAAATTTGAGGTTATATTTCGCGATGAAGACTCCTTACTTCTAATTCTTGTTTTTCTAAATCTTCTGCTAATTTCGTTATGTTACTTAATACCATTTTGCATATAATTCTGTAATTAAATGGTTTATCCGATATTTCTTTTAAAAATTACACATTTTTTATTTACGGGGCAACCAACAGCCCTAAATTCCGACTATGGACGGAAATTGACGAACGTTGCCGATCACGAATTCAAATTTGCCGCTCTAACCTAAATTCAAAGACATTAATAATAATTGTAAGTGAAAAAATCTAAATTACGGATAAATAAACGAACACATAAGAACATTTAATTAATAAAAAACATTTGTTTGTTTTTTTGTGATTTTAAATGTTTATTTAAGTGTTTGTTGGATGTTTTAAAACTTTTATATCATGTGATAAAAAAAAATAAATTAAGGTAGACCAAGAGTCTGTTAAAATCAAACGTACGGTTGACTTAAAAAAAAACAGGAACTGTCAGGAGAAATTTTGTCAGATTTTATAAAAAAAAATATTCAAATTTCATTTCCCGATTTTTTTGAAGCCAACTGTATATCTACCTTATTTATAAAAAAGCGTGTCAATTATTTCAATGTTATGTGTCAATTGTTATAAAAATTATTAAAAAAAACACTTAAAAACATTTATTAATATAATGGACTTGTAGCCTATCAAATCATCGACCAAGTCTACCCATTCTATTTAAAAAAAGGCATATTTTTCAAACAAAAATTGTTTCAAAAACTGAACATCGGGTAATGAGTCCTTATTTTTTTGAAGGTTTCCTAAACGCAAACATCTGTCAACGGTTTTTGGAAACTTTTCTATTGCCAACATTAAAAAAACTATACCCTGCGATGGCAACCCGAATGAAATCGATCGGCGTCTTTGGTTTCAGCAGGACGGAGCGCCACCGCACCTGACCTGACTTGAATAAATTGGATTTCTTGTGGGGCTACCTGAAGTCGAAAGTATACGTCAACAGCCCAGATAATATAGAAAATTTGAAACGTAAAATACGGAAAGAAGTTGAACGAATAAGTTCTCAAATCATACAAAATGTGTTTGAATGCCGATTTGCATATTGTCAGGAAATGAATGGTTCACATTTTAAGAATTTACTATGAATTTATTCTTTTACAACTGTATTTATGTTAATAGTTTCATTTGCAAAACTAAATACTTAACAACTTTTTTTCAAAAACAATTGAAAATCGACATAGTAATCGATATACCACCCCCCACTGCCATTTAAAGCTACTATTGCTGGCATAAAAAAGATAATGGTGAGTGTACTATAATTGATATGTATTACGTTTCAACTTACTAAAAATTGAATAAGGCAAACACATTTTTTAATAATGTGATATATATGCAAGTTAATTAAAAAATAATAATTTGACAGTAAATTAACCGTTTATTATCACAGTTATTTTACAGTAAAAAGTACACAAACTATAGGTAATATGAACTACTAAATTTAAAAAACAAACAATCAACTAAACGCAACTTTATGAAGAACTTGTTTCAAGTCGAGATCCACAAGTTTATATTTTTACGTATTCTGTTTTAATTTAAAATAATTAATAAAAAAAACAAATCAAAATCATTTTTCAGATTTTGGTCCTACATTACTATCCCTAGAATTAATCAAAATTGTTACAAAAAATAAAGTTATGTGTAGTTGAAAAAAATGCTAAATTATTTAGCAAAATTCGCCGCAATACGTGTTTTTCTTTGCCTTCCACCTTGACCAGACCCCTTTCTCCTCTCTAAATCACAAGCCTGCAAAAAACCGTAAAAAAATTTCTTGATCTGTACCTAGTAACAATTTTACCTCAGACACTCCAGAATTTTTTACGTTATTTGACGAATCAGACTTTTCCTGTTTTGTTTGTGGTGAACTATCTTCAGTATTTTTATTTGTCTCATTTGTTCTATTCACTTGTCTTTTTTTCAAAGCTTGAAGAGGTACAAAATTATGAGTATTAGTGTTGTTAGCGACGGCTGTATTTAAATTATCTCCTCTGTCTCTTCTATTGTAGTCTGCTAGATTTGGAGACAGTCTATAATGTTGATTCTGCTCAGTCTGTTTGCTCTAAAATAGTCATCAAAAATTTAAATAAAATATACAATAACATTTTTAAAATATAAAGCGAGTTAAAAAATTCATAATATAGATAGGCGTTAAAGTAGAACGTAATCATAACCTAAATCTATAAGCTGTAACTTTTTTTACCTGGTACGACTTATTGATAAACAATTGTGTCGGCACTACATTTTGTTGTGGTCGATCATCTTGTTGTACCCATTTCGTTGGTGGTACAGGAAATTCCGATGGAAGATCCATTTTATATAAATTTGGAGATTTCTTAAAAAATAAAAATTATTTATATAATTTACTTTTTTTCTTATTTAATTATTTACATTGTTGAGCGCATGTAAAGCTTCTTGTGCGACATATTCACTTGCTTTTTCTCTCGACGTTGCCAATTTCCCAGTTATAATTTTATTGTGTGGTAAAACGACTTGTGCAGTAAATCCATTTTCATGTTGTAAATATCTGTATCTTGGACAACCCAATCCATTTGATTGAAAAAAACTCAATAATTTCGCAGTGGCACTTGCTGTAGACTAAAAACAAGATAAAATCTTTAAAGATAAAAAATAGTATTTACATTTGTTTTTTCTTTCTTGTCCACTGAAGGAAAATTATTACGTTGTTCCTCTTTCTTGTTCACTGAAGAAAAATTGTTACGGTTCACTTCTTGAGGTGTATTTGATTTAGGTTTTGATTTATCACAATTACAAGTATCTATGTTTAAGATTCGTTTCAATAAATCAGTATCAACTCCAGACGTTGACTATAATTTAATAATTAGTTATTAATAAACATCGACATTAATGTTTAGAACGAAATTTAACAAGTGGGTGTTTTTAATTACCAAAATACAGGCTTTTCATAAATGACTGTAACAACGTAGGTGGCTGTGGAGATGTTTGATATCACAAATATTCATTGTAATGTCCTATTTACGCAACGAAACATTGGAAAATGGTTTCTGGAGTTACTCATTGGTCTAATAATAATTATAATAATAGCTAAAGTCTTTTGGGCTGATTTCAAGTTTAAGATAATACCGGTAGTGTCTTCGTTTCCATAGAAAATAAATAAAATTTATTGTTGTGATTGGTTGTTGTCATGGAAAAGTATTAAAATTTGCGATACTACCGGTATTAACTTTAACTTGAAATCAGCCCATTAGTCTTTAAAAGAAAGAATATTTTTTATTATTTCCACAGCCCCCTACGTCCTTACAATCATTTATGAAAACCCTGTACAATTACAATATTTATCCGTTGATCGCAACTCATTTAATCTAAAGATATGTCTATTTCCTTGACTATATCACAATCATGCATTAATGTATAACATATCTGTACGATCTTTATCCACTATAAAATTTTACAACCACCTCCTATTAGTAGTAAGTCAGGGAGAGCTTACAATTATTTACAAGCCATAGTTCTGTTGAATGAGAAATGCTAAGATTTATGGCTCTACCACAAAGAACGTTTTTAAGGAGTAGTATCTGTTATGGGCAGTTATTATTGACTTGGCTAATAAAAGATCATTGTTAAATTTTATGGTTTGCAATAAACACAGTATAAATCATATAACGAGTGAATCAAGTTTTATCCGCACCCCGAAACACCGGTTTCTAATCAAGAAACAATCTATTCTTTCACATTACAAACGATGCATTGAAGACAATCGATTAATCAATCAATAAATCAAATAATTGATTTATTTAAATAATCAATAATTATTGATTATTCGAAAGTAAAATCACCCAGTCCTAAAAATACATATTATGTATATTTTGAATATGTAATTCAATTTTTCGTGAAGTAACAGAAAAAAACTGTTTTTTTTAATTTCAAAAATTCATAATAATAAATAGTAAATAGTGTATAAAGTTGATAGTTCGTGTTAAAAAAAGAAGAAAAAATTCAATTTAAAGTTGAAGATTTATTTTAAACGCTGATAATGTTTTTTAACTGTTCTTTTCATAAGAGATAATCAAAAAAAAAAGAAAAAAAATTTAAAAAAAAATTGCGACAGCTCAATTCTTTACAGTTACGAGCATATAAAAAAAATCCTATTTCACAAATAGTTTGAGATTAAGGTCTGAAAATTTATATAAAACTTCTTTCAATGGATACTAAAAAAATTGAAAATTTCAACAAAAACGCAGATGTTAACGTATTTGGTTAGCCGATTGACATATCCATACACTATATTCATACCTTAGAGCAGAAATGTATTAAGTCCAAAAGCAGAAAGATATAAAGTTCAATTTTTTGTTTAAAAAAAAATTTCTGTATGAAAAAAGAAATTACTATTAATAAGTTGTTATAAGTACTTAAAGCAAGTTCGAAGTAATTGCTTAGCTTATAAAAAACTAAAAACACTTTTTAGTTTTCTTCTTTTTTTTTACTCGTGTAACCTTTCTATTTTTCGACTTAATACAGTTCTGCACTGAAATATAAATATACATTTCATATTTTTTTTGTTTTAAGAAGATGCGGATAAAACTTGATCTACCTGGTATTAGTAACTTAAAAACATAAAATTTCTTAGAGTAATTAATACATTAAGCGGTTATTATAAGCAATCAACAAAAAAAAATTTTAAATATAAAATGCAATTTTTACGTACTACAAACTTACTTTTACATTCGAAGCTTGGTTAATACCTGAGTCCCTCATCGCTGTATTCTGCTGTTTTACTTCCGCTCTCTAGAATAAATTAATTAAAGTCAACTTAATAATAAAATATGAATAAGTTACCCAATTTTCTTTATTTTTAGATTCAGACATTTGAGTAAAATCAGGCATAAAATGATTATTATTTTGCATTTTTTGCTGATCAAAAGATACACTTATTGACATTTGTAGCCTTGGACTCATTGGCATTTGTCGCCTTGGACTCATTGCCATTTGTGGCCTTACATTCATTGGCATTTCTGGCCTTGCATTCATTGCCATTTGTGGCCTTACACTCATTGGCACTTCTGGCCTTGCATTCATTGGCATTTGTGGCCTAGGTTGGTACTTATTTGCATTTAACGGATGCATATTTTTCTTACTAAATGTTGAAGCAAAATTTGGTTGCACTTTATTCACAGATGCAAAAGCTGAATTTTGTGGTCTTGGATGTATATTTGTATTAAAATTTGGAGGGATATTATAATTATTTACATTTTGTCTCTCTCTTGCTAATGCTCTTAATACTCCTAAAAAAAGTTATTCAAAATTAAATTAATCTACGCAAGTACCAAACCTGGAACTCCAGTTCTTTCTTCCATTTGTCGTTTCCCGAAAGTCAAATTGATAAAAGAATTTTTTGATAAACGATATCCTCTTTGTTCAGAACAGTTTAAGGTAATACCCCCAACAAATGGTTTATCAAAAACAATATCATAAATTTCATCTTCAATGTCGATAGCGTTTGGAGACTTGTGAATTGCAATTACTGTACCTTTTAGCCCTAAAGGTACAGTAAAACCTTCCCTAACGTTAACAATTCGATCAAATACTCTAGTTTTCGTTAAAGGATCAGGAGCCAAATTTCCCATTTGAATTTCTGGCTGCAAGCAAAAGTAACAAGTGTTTAAATAAAAAAAACAAACCAAGTCAGCTGTAAAACTCGTATTACGAATTTGAATAATGACGAATTTTGACGTAGTTCATCATCACTAGTTAGGTAAAGTGTTTTGAGAATAAAACTTTTCTTTTTTAACGAAGTAAAGAATAATTTTGTGTATATTACGTTATGAAAAATCTATTATTATTTAACTCACATAATTGCAAAACATTATGTTCGTTAAGTAGAATCGATGGTTACTTAAATCATTTAAATTACACAATACCTTATACAATAAATGAGGTTTGATCTGCATCACAATATTCTTAGGTGAATTTTTCAATTCATTTACAATTTTTTCAATTTCTGTAACTATTTCAGGCTCCAAAACAGTACTATCACAGACTCTTCTTTCAATATTATTCGTAGGTAATGATTTTAGCCAAGACTGTACTTCTTTTATTTTTTCATCACTCCTGAAAAATTACTAAAATGTTGTCTCAATAAAACCAATAATATACTCACTCGTTATGAAAAATATTATCAGCCAGTAGTTCATCGTTAAAATTATTATTGGACAGACACTTTAAAATTTCAGGAAATTTAGTTATATATTCTCTCACTAAATCTACAGCTTTCATAGAATAACACCAAGTAGTATCAAATTTTTTTGTATATCCTGGTGTTTCTTGATTTTTCTTACTAAATTTCAAATTCAAACCAATATTAGCTGTCTTCATCAAACCATCTTGGTTTCTCGTTTGAACAAATAAAGTACCAGTGATTCTCGAAAACACATAATTTGATATTGCTAATTGACAAGCCGAGTCCTTAAGAGATAAATAACTATTCTTCAATTTGTAATCCATTTCTTGTGCGGTTGTAAAATCTGGTTCTTCAGTAATACACAAGGAAACTTTCAGTTGATTATTTTTTAATGATTCTTTACTGTCCAAAATCTTAAAAACACAAACTCAATCCATCATTTAAAAAAAATGAAATTCTTACAGTGCCCTGTGTGCCATAATAAGGATTTGTAAGTGAAAAGCAAATACTGTTAATTGAAAATACATCAGAAATGTCTTTGAAAGTAGAATTGTGGTCGTCATGAGTTGCAATTTCCGGAATTATACTTTGTAAAGGAAAATTTGACTGAAATTTAGAAAATTGTTTCTCTAATGTTATTCTCGTATTTGACGAGAAAACATATTTCCGACCAGTCATCAGATTCACGTGTACCAATACTTGTGTATTACCAAAGTCTATACCCATGCGATCTCTGTAACTAAAAAAATGCAAATTATTAGATAAGTAGTAAATCAAAAGTAACGAATAAAGAACCCCCATAGCTTTCAAAGAAACAAACAGTTAAGTGACTTACGTCTTCAAGAAACAAAGCCAAAGAACCATATGGGCAACAAACGCCGAAAATTACAGTTCTTCAAAATTTGTGTGTTATTAGTAAACTCCAAAACTTTAAGTTGTTAAATTCGATTTACCGTCAGTTTTCGAGACGTAACTCTGCCATACGCCAACGTTGAAATTAATCCAGTAAAAAAAAAAAAATTAGACGACTTGTCCCGAAACTGACATTTATCAGAGTAGTCTATACAAATATTATCCAAAATATTGCCGCAAAAATTTTAATCTTCAACTCGAAAAAAGAAGTACTAACTTCTGTTCTAAATTTTTCGTAATCTTAATGTTTTTTATTTTAATCCGACTTATGGTTTTTGCCACAACAGTGCAAACTCGAAGCCTTGTTTTCCAAAATTTACGTAAAAGCCACCCTTAGCACTTGGCAAGTTCCAACAAAAATGTTGTCCTACTCAAGTAAGAGTGATTTAGTTTTAATTCTCACCTGAGAATGACAACATTGTGTTAAGTAAAATATCTGGTGTTAGTAAATTCGTTATTTTTAGAAAAGGTTTACGAAGATTTTAATAAAATAATAATAATAAAAATACTTACTACTGTACCACTCCTTCTAACTCATTCTCAAACAACGCAACATTACCAGTTCTGTCAACAACTACATATTTCTTCGGTTCAGACTCGTGAAACACATACTTCTGTTTTCGATTTGAAATTGCAATTACTCTGTAAAATTATTATAAGACCCGAAATCATAATAAAAGATAATAAATACTTTGCTTCAACAAGATGAGGCCACCCCACCCAGACAATTTTCCCTAACAAATCAACAGGAATACTGTCATCAACATATTTCTCATTTGGTAAAATTGTCAAAATGTAATTGTCATTCCGACTTGGCATTTCAAATACTTTCACTCTAGCCTTTTTCAACTTGTAATCATATTTCAAATGTTTGAGTGTTGGAAAACCTGGATAGAACACATCAAACACTGCTCCTGGATAAGCACCCTTAATTAATTTTTCTTTAGGTACTCTAATATCCTCAATTGGAACAGGAGTGCAGATAGCTTTATTTGTAACTTTAGAAAAATAAGACGGTGCTTCATATATTCCCAAATCCTCATCAGTGTACTCATACACTAACATGGGACCATGAGTATTACGTTTTGCTTCTTCTGGAGATAATAATTCGTTACATGGTTTCATAGCATCGAGAAGAATTTCTTCGTCGATAAAAGGCACCAAGACTACAGCTTCCCACTCTTGACGTTTCCCATTAAGATCGGTTTGGAACTCTTCAGGATAGTAAGATTTTATTAAAGAGTTATCATCAGTCATTAAATTGTGATAACATTTCGGTAAGAGATTTTTACTAGCTGTTGGAAGGACGGCCAATAGTTGTTCATACGGTTTGAATGGTTTGCCATGTTCAAAATCTATTTTCAAATCAGAGAAGCCTTTGATATCAGAAATGTACGGCGAATAGTGATGCGGATAAAACCACGACCACGAACATACGCCATTATAGTAATAATTTAAATTCCATTGAATTGCACGAACGTAGCCTTCAGCTTGCTCTCTCATTACTTCACTAAAATAACAACAAACAAATGGGCGGGAAAAAATACGGTCCACCTAAATTAATTTTTTTTTTCACTCACCTTGTAACTTCTCGATATTCTAATTTATTTCTGTAATATTCATCTTTATAATTCTTAAAAGCGTCACCTTCATCAGAAGAACTAGTTCCCGATTCTTCATCGTCTAAATCTTCATCAGATGAAACAATCTTCAAAAATGTTATTTCAGATAAACTTTAAATCAGTTCAGAAACTTACCAAACTATTTGTACGTTCAATTAAAGCTTCAAGTCCAGGATCTTTATTTTTTTCTCGAATATCAGTATATTCAAACACATTTTTCAATGATTTAGTCTAAAAATTTATTAAAAATTCAGAGAAATCCGTATTTTAATAACATCCAAACAATATTAAAATCAAATGGTGCAAAGGGAATGCTTAGGATTAACTTATATCTATTGTACACCAGTAAAAAGTAAACGATCTAAGTAGTCTAAGACGACTACTTAATGATTGGTCCAAGCAGAGTCATTGTTAGCGGATTCCATGGTATAATAATTTTTTACAGTACAGGTTATCTCAAAAATAAGTCAAATGTTTTTGTCACAACTGAAAGAGATTGTTTAATATTTCGCGTCATCATGGATAATAACTTTGTGTTATTAATGGCTTTTTCTTTCATTTTATTCTGTATAAAGGTAATAGTGTTCAGGCTACTAGATATATTTAACCAATAACAAGGAAATAGAACACTTGTCTAGAGAAACACCCGACACAACACAAACTTAACTTAAAAATGGCACTTAAATGAGAGAGAACCGCCTGGAAGTCGCGATGCCTGAGATGATTGGATAAGTAAGTATCCCAGGACATTACGTAAATGAAAGCCAAAAGTGAGCTTCCATTGTCGTCATAACCAATCTATTGCTTATGAAGAAGCACCACTTAATCAAACAAAAGTTCGCATTTGGTTAGGAATGCCCAGAAGTAAGAAAATTGAACAATATTCTTTCACAAAAGCTTAATTTTTGCAACAAATTTAAAATGGTCAAATTATTATTAATCAAAAAAAAACCTGCCCATGAACTCGATTTAACTCTACTATAGGTGCGTTCGGCTTTGCCACTCCGAGTGCACATACTCTGTCTTTGTTTGTCTCATTCAGGACAGATAAGTCCGTCGCATTATTTTAATTTAGGATTTACTAATATAAAGACTGTTTTCGTGACAAAGTACGCTCTTTCTGCCCCACCTAATCACTGGGTGCACAAAGAGCGTGTGTTGTTTTGGATATAGTGTCAAAAAGCATCAAGTTTTGGTCACCGAATAGAGATAGTGATATAGACTAAATGAAGTAGATAAGGAAAGAGGCGGTACTCGGAGTGGCAAAGCCAAACGCAGCTTATAATAGGTATATGTTGTAAGCTATTTGTAAATCAGTCGTTTTATAAAACATCTAGTCGTTTGCGAATAAGCCACTCTTACAAATCAGCTGATCGATGCGATAGTAGCGCCATCAATAGTCACCTAAATTACGATTCAAAAAATTGGTGACTTACACTAACAGGATCATGTGCTATTGCTTTTCTACCAGTTTTACTCTCAAAATACATTAAATCATCATGTATTTCCTCAAAGTTTTTAATATCAATTTCTGCTAATTTTTCCATAAATTTTTCAAAACGTTTCAAATTTAATGTTCCTGCTTCATTTATGTAGCCTGAAAAAAAAATATTATTTTTTTTATGACCACACAATTAAAATTTTAACCATCAAGTGTTGGTAATACGTCCACATAGACTTTATAAAGTACAGGCAGTGCCCCATTTGTTATATGCAGATTAGGCAAATTTGGAATAAAATCATTCCCAACAAGAAAACCCATTAAGATCTAAAACAATGTTGTTATTTAAATGCAAAACAAAAATTATATAAAAATATACCCAATCATCAATAATTTTTTCAATGTCAAATTTAATCTTATCCGAATCTTTTAATGCTTCCTTTAAATCAGAAAACTCTATTTCTAAGTATTCTCTCATTAGAGACAAATGTAATAAATAAAATCTTATCTCTTCAGGTACATTACTCCGTTTGGCTTTTTTACCAAATTTGACCTAAAAAACAATAATAAAGAAGCTGGAATTGCAAAATTTGTTTGTTATATACCTCTTCTCTTAACAGAGAAAAATGTGGGTCATGTGTGCACAGCCCCAACATGATAAGATCTGCATCTAACCCATAAAGACAATGTCGAGTATTTGGATCATACCCAGGCTGGGACCGAATATACCTGATATAATCCATAATTTTATGCTCCCCCTCGCCAGGGGTTTCATGACCCGACAAGATAACCTTACAGCCTTTCCACATTTTATCAGTTGAGACTTTAGATACTACAAAATATTTTAACTGTTCATGGAGTCTCGCCATAAATTCAGTTCCAGGAGTAATGCAATTTGAGTCAAAACGTTCGACTTCAGGCAATTTCTCGCCTTTTTTTATAGCCTCACGTTCCGATTTTTCAGCATCTTTAGCGGAACGAAACCTTCGTCCTCTTTGCTGGTTCATTTTGGCTCTTGGAGCTACTCCATCCACTGCCATAAAAAATACTTTCCGGGGTTTTATCATTCGGAATAAAACCTCAATATAGTGGAAAATATCAGCAAAAATCTTCTCCTCAGTGATGCGGAAATGAGGATTGTTGTCATCTGGATGGGAACACATGTGGATTATACCGTTCATATCCAGATACAAATTATCAAAAACCGGAATCTGTAAACATTGAATTGCACCTACTCTTGGTTGTAAAAAAAGTTAATTTACCTGATATTCTTTAACAAATTCACTTAAACAAGGGTATCTTTCACTTATATATCTGAAAAATTTAGGAACCCCCATGATTGAGTATCCTCAAGTCTGATAAATATAATAAAATAAAGTTTGTCAAGAAAGTTATTTTAAGAGAAGAATACGTTTTTCCCACTTATAAATATAAAATATTTAATTATTAACACTGACTCTACTCAAAAACAAAAAAATAAAATTCTTCATTGAATTGACAGAAGACAGAAAATGGCGACGGTGGCGACCACACTACCACAGAACGGTGGCGACGTGACAGCTAAAGCTACGATTACACGAAACGTAAAGGTAACGTAACGAATAAAGGCGGTTCATACATCATAAAAAATGCAAAATTCAAAAAAGCCTTAAATTCTCGTTCATAAAAAAGACTTGGACACGAGTCTTGGAATGTCTACTTATTGCCATTGCGGCGTAATGTACTATTACGTAAAACTTAAAAAAAATTACAGTAAGCTTTGAAATTTTAAATTTTTTTTTATAATTTGTGCCTTTTATAGAGCTGTAAAAACACTCAGATGAATGCGCTTATATCCATTATAGCACGCAGCATTTTACTTCATCACCACAAGTTGGTAGGTACCTACTATTCGCGACAAAATAAACCAGACATCAAATTTAGACACTGACAACTAAAATCGTGTAAACCACACTTCTTTGTCAATTTTAAGGTTAATTAATGTCGTCGTGACAAACGTCGTGTTTGTGGATAAATGAAACAAAAATTAAAGGTTGATTTACACCAGAATTTACACTCTTTTTATGTAAGTGTCAAAATTTGATAAGTGCATCTGACAAGTGTCAAGACTGTCGAACTGAGTTTGCAAAGTTAAGATATTGTTCCTCATATTGCGGTCTGGATTTAACGGGAAGCAAACCAACAATCGTATTTTTGACAATTTTCCATATTTCGGGAAAAGTGCAACTGAAATTGCCGCCCATTTTGTAATTTTTTGACGTTCGTGACAAGTCAAATGTAACATTTTGACTACAATTCAAAACTTTTAGGGTTGCATAAACGCTAATTAAATTATTTTGATGATCATCAAAAAGTTGATTTTTTATTTGATTGGCTAAAATCTAAATACAATCAAGACTAATAAAATGACAAATTATCTTGTTGATGACTTTAATTTAATTGGCGTTTATGCAACCGAACCTTCCTGTTACGCACATCTGGCAGTGCAAGTTTGGTAATAAATTTCTGAATATTAATGAGACCCTTTTGGATGCACTGTATTTCACATGAAAAATATTTAGTCCAATTTGTGAAAAATATCCATGTTTTTTTACCTTCATTTAACACATGCATTAATTTTGTTTTTGGCTTCACAATGTACAATTTATTTTTTAAACTATTTATAAAACAAAAAAAGGATTTTTATTACTCATAAAGTTTATTCTATCAGGTTAAGGACCCTTCGTAGTGAGTTTTGTAATTTTCGCACTGATGACGATGAGCTTTGTCTCGAAACTAGTCTGCCTTTTGTATATTTTTTAAAATAAAATCAAAATAATAAAACATAAAGTTTTATAATCTTTCCGTGGGTTTTTGGACTACACTTTTTATCTTTGAATTTAACAATTTTAAGCACACTTTATAAAACATGGACATTTTTAACAAATTGGACTACTTAAATAGTTGTCATGTGAAAGAGAGTGCATCCAAAAGTGTCTCATTAATATTCAGAAATTTATTACCAAACTTGCAGTGCCAGATGTGGACCAGAAGGTCCACCTTCATTTAACATCTATTTTGTTTTTGGCTTCACAATGTACAATTTATGTACAACTATAAAACAAAAAAAGGGTTTTTATTACTCATAAAGTTTTATTCTATCAGGTGAAGGACCCTTCACCCTTCGTAGTGAGTTTTGTAATTTTCGCACTGATGACGATGAGCTTTGACTCGAAACTAGTCTGTCCTTTGATTATTTTTTAAAATAAAATCAAAATATGTAGTCATTTTCATAATTTTCTTTTACACCCCATTTACTAAATGGAATGTGATATAAAGTTACCAATAAGTAACACAAAATAAAAGATTCCAAATTTCCTTCCTGTCTACCTACGTGTTTGTATGGATTTAGTTCTTGGAGATCCGAAGGATGCACTGCTTGCTTTTTTTGTTTAAAAGAGGCGTAAAACGCGCAAATTATAAAAAATAGTATAAAAAAAACTTGTTTCATAAGTCATTCATTATAGGCCAGCTTTATAAGCTTGAATTCGTGCCACAAAAGTTCTCTAAAGTATTATTTTGTGACTGATTACTAAATCAACCAATCACAAAGGAAAACTGAAATTTGCAACGCTTACTAGTTTCGCTAATAAAAAAAATAGACAGACCACAATAGCGATAATAAGCAGATCCTCTGAATCAAACTTTTTTAAATGTATAATAACACTTGATTTAATAAATAAAAGTAAAGCTTTTTAATGAAATGTTCAAAAGCTGTTAATTTTAATTTTATCTTTGTACCTGATTTATTTTTATAATTATAGGAGCTGAGATGCTATGGAACCACGTAATAACATTTTTGTTTTCTTATCAGTAAACATTTTAAAGACCTGACTAAAAAATTTTAATTGAGCACTCCTAATAACCGCCTCAAAAGTTACAAAAAATTATTCATATTTTAAACAATGTGAACCATACAATGAGCGGTAAAAGTATGGAACATCTAAAATAAGTTTAAAACTATTTATTAAAAAAAAAAAAACTCCTCGTACAGGTCAATTTTATTTTTAAATTGCGCATTTTTTAAAATAATGTTTTTTTATACAGAGTGGCCCAAAAAATAAGATACCACCATCAACTTTGGTTTTTTTTTTGGCACCTTATATTTTTTATTGCATATTTTATGTATAATGTCCTATACCTATGTTATAATATTCAACTATTTTCGTAATATTGACAGTTAAAAAAAAAATTAAATATTCAATTTTTTCTTGAGTTAATTGTTCAAATTTACCACCCAATAATCTTTTGGCAGTAAGATGTCTGTCTTTAAGTTATTAAAAGTTGAAATAAAATAAAAATTAAAAAAAATTAATTTATTATCATTGAACTCATTATTAAAATCTAGCACCTTATGACTTTTTTAAAGTTTACAAAATAGTAACAGTTAAAAATTTGTTGAAAACAATAATTGACACTTTAATTTTAAAAAATTGGCTAATATTAAAGGCGCACTTAACAGAAACTCAAAAAATAGAAACATTAATTTTTCGAAAACGGTTGAAGACAGGTATATATAAAATATGTCTAGAATTTTTCGTAAAATCCAGGAATGCAATAAATAATATAGGGTGCCATTAAAAAAAACAAAGTTAATGTCGGTATCTCATTTTTAATACCTACTGGATAAGAACTTTTTTTTTAAATAATGCGCAATCTAAAAATTAAATAGATCTGTACGAGTGCCTTTTTTTAAATAAATAGTTTTGAAGTTATTTTAGATGTTCCATAATTTTGCCGCTCACTGTATACAGGTGATTTTTTTATTTGTTCCCGCCCGAAACTCCAAAAATAGGCAACACCTTATACTTTGAAAAATTTATTTTAAAAATTAAGGCTTAAAGAGTTGTGAATTATTGTCAACATTATTGATAATACTTTTAACAGTGCTTCCAGAGTCAATTTATTTGGATCATTTGTCCCCACATTATTTAATTAATTAATTACTTTTCGATTGTATAACGTGTTGCCTATTTTTAGAGTTTCGGGCGGAAACAGTTAAAAAAAATCACGCTGTATGATTAAACACATGACGAAAAGTTAAACCAAATTAAACTAATTAAATATACGAGAGTGGTTTAACGGGAGAGTGACTTTTTGCCTAATGGTAGCCCTTTTGCTATCGTGATAATTTTTTTAGTTTTTTAGTTTTAGAAGACTGCTGTCAAAATTCCGTGTAAATTCGTTAAATAGTTCGCGTTTTAAATTTTTTTAATAAAAAGTGTACTAGTTGTATAAAAATGGGGAAAAAAGTTAAGTCAGCATTATTTTTTACGAAAAACCATTAAAAAAACTGAAGAAAAGTGATGCAAGTATTACAGCAAATCGGCCCCGTCTCATGGCATGATTTGCAAATGGTTTTCCTATTTTAAAACTGGTCATATGAGCACGAAAGATGCTAAACACGCGGAGCGGTTATGAACAGATATTCAATATTTTGCATAAACTTTTAAATATGAGAAACTGTCCGCAAGATCTAATGCTGACCAAATGTGTCCGCCCATGCGTGCGGACTTTCCACCTCTAAATTAATCGAATTAGGTTACGAACTGCTGCCTGGTCCAGCTTATTCACCCGATCTGACCCCTCGTGATTTCTTCTTGTTCTCAAAATTAAAAAAATGACTCAGTGAAAAAGATTTAGATCAAATAAAGAAGTGATAGCCAAAACAAACGCATGCTTTGAAGACACCCTAAAAATTTCTTTTATATCGCTTAAAAAATTGGAAATTTATATGTTTATATAGATCCATTTTAAATGATATCAAAAAAGACCAATTGAACTATAATATGTACCACACCAGTTTGTTGTAGAAGTCTAAAAAACTAAAAACTCACCCTTTACAAAAATAGCAACTGGAAAAAATAAGAATTATATTTTTGAAGCTAATAACAAGTCAATAATATTATTATTTAAAATATTTATTGTTACAAAAATAGTTAACAGAACAAATAATAAAAATTCATGTTAAATGCATCTATTTCCGCCAAAATAAATAAATAACTTAATGAAAACAAACAGGTATTCGAAACCTTATTTATGATCGTGAATTTACAAAACGTCTTAACAATTTTACGTATGAAACCTTATAAAATTTAAAACAAAACACAGATAAACAATTTCGACGAAACATGTCTTAAGTCTACTTCACTGAAGGCACATCCTATTATAAAAATTGATCAACTTAATCAAATTTATGAGTGATGAGAGGAAATCTAACAATGCGTAATTGATTTCCATAATCACAGAACACGGCATCGCGCAGTAACATTAACTGTTTGATAAACACAAACGGTGAACGGCCTAATACAATTGTCCTTACACATTCACCTGACCTCACATCCCAAATAACTAAACCTCCACTACGAGCCGTGACAACAAGATGGGGAGCCAACATTAAGACTTGGCTTGAAAAAGTCTGCGAAACATAGATGGTGTTTAAAAGATGTCCTTGGAAACGTTCCCAAACACAGATCCGGTCATCTGAACCCAACGAAATAACGTAACTGGCTGAGTACGTTAATGACGTAATTGTACCATCATGGGCTTGGATGTTATACATACAAGCACCTGTAAATTAATTAACTCATGTGCACCATACGCTATTTTTTATTACACCTTTATTACCTGTTAGGAGGTCCCAAACGCACAACATACCATCCTGTGATCCACTTCCTGAAGTGGCTGGACTAATCCTATCAATGAATAAACAAGTGATTGGGCCACAGTGACCATGTAGTGTATATTGGGGACTGCCGTCTTCTAAACGAAAAACTTTTAAAGTGTGGTCTTGACTGCCAGTTAAGATCCTGCCTCCTTCACAGTCAAGACAAATAATTGGTTGTTGATGTGCTTTAACACTAAATACTTTTAAACAACGAAAATCTTCTTCGTCATCGTCGTTCTAGAAACAGTTGTTTTTGTAAAAGAAAACGTTATTAATTATTATTTACTTGTGAAATTAAATTGTGGTCAGGAACAGAACCAACTGAGCCGGTTCGTATGTGTGTTCTGCGGTAAACACAAGTAAAATTCCAGTCAACTGGACGGCCACGATTGTAAGTTTGTAGTTGAAACATTTCCAGAGTGCCATATAACCGAGAAGCGATTATTCGGGAGCCCACTATTTTTAAATTGCTGATTCCGACCTCAGTTCCATCCTCAAATATGCACTAAAAATTACATTTTTTTTTGGTAACATTGGTAAATCTTAATATTAGGTTTATTCCAACAACATTTATTGTACTGTGCAATCCGGATTGCAAAATTAGCATTTTAGCAATCCGAAGTCTCAATTGCGCTTGCTCTGTCTAATTCTGAACCGTTCCGGAGTGGTATTATTATAATATTTCGTTTAATAATTTTAATTTTCAGCTTTGAGTTAAACAAACACCTCAATTTGTAGACTCTATTTTTTAATTATATACCGTTGTCTGTCTCTTTTCAACATATAATCTATATTACCTAGCAACATATACAACAATGTGTTAAAAAGAGACAGACAACGGTATATAATTAAAAAATAGAGTATACAAATGTATACTTGTAATTTTTTAACTTTAGTTCTAAATTTAAAGAAATGCAAACTTGTAACTTTTTAGGGAGCTCACTTCTGACATAATTGAATCACTCTCCTACTGGGAAAAACACATCTTCAAAAATTTTAAAATATGAAAATCTTTCGTTCTCTAAATTGAATTGAATATATTTAATTTCGTTTTTTGATCAGTTAAAAAGTAAATTTAATAAAAATGAAAAGTTTAAAGACAAAATCAAAAAGTAAAAATCTGTAAGGAAGTAATGTATCTTTATTTTTGGTAGGTTAGATTGAAAAAAGATCAAGATCCCAAACCGGTCTTGCAAGAATAGCCCTAATAGATGATATAGCACCATCTCTTTATTATTTGTAAATTACAAAAAATCCCAAAATGTGTCCACGCCTCGTTATGACATGCTATGACATGAATCTGAAGTAGTTAATTTTTTTAATATTAAAATAAAATACATATATTATATTACAAAAATAATAGATTCTAGTTTATAGGACAGTCTAGTAAAAACTGTCATTTCTTAATTTATATTTTATTTAACTTTTTCGGTGATGTCATTGAATAGTGACCGCAGCTACAACAGTTTTAACATTTTCAAAAATAACTCACCCAGATATTTTTTTTTTGCTGTACTAATCTTACCTTTAGTTTCCCCGAACTGCCTTCCCAAAACTCCAGTCTTCCATCAGCACATCCAAGAACAATCAAATTCTCCATATAGTCCATACACCAAATCGGTGACAATTTCCCATTTAACTCAGAATCACTCGTTTGTCCATCATCCGAATCTAATTTATTATTAGCACAAAACTTTTGATTACTTTCACTAAAACTACTCGATTTACTCGTACTTTCTTTGGTTCTATTAATCTCTTTCATCCTTTTAGTTTTCGGCAAATCCCGATTAACGTATAACTGTCTAAACGTACGATTAAAATCTGCTTTGGCATTATACAAATTATTTTTCGTATCTTTAACATTTGAAAACTTCATATTGATCGAACCCTTAAGACTTGGAAACATATAACTCTCTCCTCTGGACGGTGGAGATCCCGATTCGTAATCAGATGAGTTATCATCACACTCAGTTGTATCTTCATTAGCATTCAAACTTCCCCGAAAATACCTTAACCAGAAATTAATCCCAAAACTAATCTAATTTACTCACGATTTGCGATCAACATTAGCTACAAGTTCCCCAGTACTGCCATCCCAAACCTTCAACTGTCCATCAAGCGAGGAACTCACCAAATTAACCCCATCTGTTGCAATACACTCAATTTCCTGTTGGTGCCCATCTAGAACCACTGGAACAGCTTCTAGCAACACTTGTTCTTCGACATTCTCTTCATTCTTCTCACTGAACCACGAAGCGCGCCATTCTGCATAATTCCTCGAGCATATACACCGATAAAGAACCACAAAAGTGTACCCCAGAACTATCACACTGATGAAACACAAAATTGCAATCAGGATCATTGCAAAAACGGAAGTGGGATAGAAGGGTTGCTCGGATTGAGGTATGGCAGATGATCTAGTCCCTGTTTCCATTCCGTTGAAGTCTATTGGGTCTAGAGCTGCGGCTAGAGCTTGCCATTGGAATTTCTCCCCGTACTGTTCATTAGGGTTTCGTAAAATGGCAGCTTGTTCAGGACGTATAACATGCGAGAGTTTTATATTGGGTAAAATGGCAATATAGTGACCACTCAGTGATAAATTGTATTTACGGACGATACTAGACCAATGTTGTGGCGATAGTTTCAACCAAGGTGCATAATCGGAATGTTTCAAGTTTTCCAAGTCATATGTCTGATTCTGAGTGTATTTGTAATTGAGAGGACTATGAGTAACATAAGTAACTTTGTTGATAAAAGAATTGTTAGTGTTTAGTAAAGGAAATAACTTGATAGTGGAATAATTTTGTTCTAATTCAGTACTATTTTTCTCTTCTAGTGTTTGCTGAAAGTAGTTGTTATTCAAAATAAAGTGTTCGATAAGCCCACTGTTGTATGCAATATTCGAAATCCAGATAACCATAAGGATCATAAAAGCTCGATGAAAAAACCGCGTCCTTGTCCAGATATTAACAAGTTTCAGTCTTTTTGGAATCTTTTTTTCTTGTGCACCTTGGACTTGACCGGCAACAATATTAGCAGGAAAAGAGAGTCTAGGATGTGATTTTGACCTCCGCATGCCACTATTACGTAGAGACATGTCATAGAAAGCTTGACTTTGAAACAAACTGCTTCGAAAACTCAAATTCTCAACCATATTCTCTTTGCGTCTAATATCAATTCCTAAAATAGTCGAAAAGAAAATCATTTGCATGAAATAATCAGTTACAAGACCCACAACGGCAAAAATACAAAACTCTTGAATAACAGCAACGAAAGTAAAAATTCCGAATGTCAAAATTGTGATTTCTAGTAGAAGATTTTTGGTGATTGACCACCCCTCTTTGCTTAACCCTTGGGCAATTCGGATTTTTACATCAAGGTGTAACGGAGAAGAGACTATGCTTTTTGTTAAACATAACACATTTTCCAAGCCGACTAACAACACTAAATATGGAAAAACAACTTTTCCTTCAAGGTTTAAGGTTAGTCCGAAGAAAAAACACAAACCGTATGTCATTGTAAGACTTGCACAGACGGTTAGAACGGAAGTAAACGCCATTCCGAGTTTTGAATAAATCAATTCGATTTTACGAAAAGAAAAGTAAAAGTAAAGGAACAAAATTAAAAACGCTAAAGTTATTGGAATAAATTCAAAAAAATTGATTTCGCCGGGATATTGGATAATGAGAGTATCATTAGCAGCTGTATTACTGTCATTGCGGTTATCTAAATTTTGATGTAGGGGATAAACTGACTGAAGTTTCCTATGCAATCCGGTAATAAATCTAGAAAAAAAAGCAATATTATAACATGCGAAAGCAAAATTTAATTCTAAAAGTAATTCTTTTTTAACACAAAAGAAAGAGTAAAGGTGGCAAAAAATTGCTACATAATATCATTAATATTATATTAATAATCATCTGACTGTAAACAACGTCGAAATATTCGTCGTATTAGTTTCTTGCCTCTTGTCGCGTGACCACTCGCGAATAAACTTTTCTCTTAATAGACGTCTTTTCTTAATATATGTAGAATGCCTAATTATATTATTTACCAATATTTTTTAGAACATCCTACACTTGAGCCAATTAAGAGATAGTAAAAAGTAAAAGCATTGCTTAAAATACTATAATTGACACTTTAAAAAAAGTTATAAAATTGAGAAAAGTTTTTGTCTGTAGAAGACGCTGTGAAAATCAAAATGGAAAATTTGTGCTTGTAATTGTAAATATTCTGAGTACGGCTATTCTGTGTTTTAATTTTTCTGAAAAACGTCACATTACGAACACATGTTTTAGCTTGATTTTAGTTTATTACAGTGTTGTGGTGATGTCAGGCCCACATCATACACTCGAACATATCCAAAATTTTAGATAAATTAATCGCCAATTGTGTAATTACATATAAATAATTTATTTAACAACGAACTATTTACACGAATAACTTAACAACTAATCGACTGAATAACATACTTCTATAATACTGCCCACGATTATCGCTCACAATCGGCAATTTGCCGCTATATTAAACCGCTGAACTCAATTGTCCCCAGTTTAGCGAACGTTCTGTTTTATAGCCACATAATGATCCGTTTCTCGAAGATTCACGTTATTTATACATAGAAACGCGTGTATCACGACATACAATTTTCGGAAGAATGTTTTGAAAAACGTCAGCCGAAAAAAGAAATTGAGAAACGACGATTGATAGAAAAACAAAAGCAGAAAAAAATAATAAAAGTTGTAAAACGTTGGTTAGGAAAGAGCAATAAAAAATTCTAGAATAACAAAGAAAATTTCTATGTAAAAAAACAAGTGTACAAAAGAACAAAATATTACAGGATAAGCTTGCAAATTCTAGAAACCAACGTCACTTTATTTTTGACTTGTTAGAAGCAAAAGCGAAAAGGTTCGAAAATAATCGTATGCCTGGCCTTGGCTTCACACTTACAGGCTGTCCCAGAACTCCTAACGCAGATCTATCGCTTCCTGTATAAGCAAACGATAGATCGTGAGGCAGTAGTTCAGTTTCGATTCTCACGCGTGAATTCAATCATTGAGAGTAATATGAAGACATCAAATTGTTAAATAAATTATCCCTCTGAAAATACAACTCTCCAAATCAGAAAAACCAGAATTCTAATAAGTAATATCTGTTTCTTACATAGAAAAAAAAACAGTTAACAGTTAGAAATTTGATATACTTATTATATACTAAATCAACCAATTACAAATGTGTATTTCAACCTGACCTGACTTGTTAAAAGCGGAACCGAAAAAATATGGACGTTCGAAAATAGTAATATGCCTGGCCTGGCTTCACATATACAGAGTGTCCCAAAATCGTGACCCAAATCTATCGCTTCCTGTATAAGCAAACGATAGATCGTGAGGCAATAGTTCAGTATAGCGAAACAGAGCGATTCTCACGTGTGAATTCAATTATTGAAAGTAATTTGAAATTATCAAATTGTTAAATAAATTATTCCTTTGAAAATACAACTCTTCAAATCAGATGAAAACGAATTCTAATAATCTGTTTCTTAGATAGAAAAAAAATCAGTAAGGATTAGAAATTTGATATACTCAAATGGGTATTTCAAACTTCCAATGCTTACTGTTTCTCTATGGTAAAAAATAGACCATAGTATAAACAGACTATCACAAAAAAAGTAAATTTACCGGCAATATAAATCCATAGCCGTGTAAATTCATTATACATATGTGTCAAACAGATGTCAAATGTTTGTTTCGTCTATCTTTTTGACGTTTAAATGATTCGAATAGCATCATCTGTTACAATTGGTTGTCGCAAATATTGTAAAAAGAATTAAAATACGATATAGAGTGTCCTTTTAAATTTGGTGTTTATGTCACATAAATGTTTTGACTATTTTTAAATTTAACTAATTTTTATTTATAATTCAAAAAACAATCAAAAATAATGAAAAAACAAAGTTAATTTAATAGAAATGACAAATTGACAATTTATTTCCTGAATAATTCTGATGGCAAATTTAAAAGAACACTCGATATAATAAAAATAAGACTTACTGTTCGTCGTATTCTTTAAAAAATAGAGTTACAGCATATTGAATAATTCTGTAACGGTTTCTTAAAGGATATCTCTTGATACCAGTGTCGAAAACTTTCATTCCGAACATCATTTCAGTTACTGAAGTTTTACCTTTTTGAAAGTTCTAAAAAAATAAAATTACTAAAAATTTGCCAAAATTGAATAAATTTGTACATGGTGGTTAAAAATTGTTGTGAGTAGAGAGCTATCTTGTGCGAATTTGAGTACATCTTGTTGCCATAAGTTTGCAGGAGATAATACTAAACAACTATACTCTGGCAAGACATCTTTATAATTTGATTTACTTTTTCTGATTGATTCAACATGGAGGCATACATGGCCTAAAGTTTTTTTTGTCGTTTCATCTTGATAATTTCTAACGACATCCAACAGTTTAAAAGCCTCATAAAGAGGCGCTCGAAAAGCGTCACCTAGATGTAATTCGGGTCCCCATGGTAAAACAGTACTCTTTAAAACGACTTGTTGTATATAACAAAAAGGTTGGATATTTGAACTGGAATTCACACTGGATGTCCATGTTTGTAATGGTGAATTTCCAGGGAGAGGTAAATTTAATAATGGATAACTGGAAATAATGCCTCTATTATCATAAAATATTATTTTACAACCTTGAATTATTACGTAATATATGTATATTACTTACCAAGAGAGCAAAGTTGCACAAATTGCGACGAAAACTAAACCTCCAGGATATGTGCTACAAAATAAGCCATGTGCATAATAAAATTGGGCGACTTTTTCTTGCAGAGTTGAGCTTTTTCCACAAAATGTACCCCTTGGACGGGGTTCGTCCCCACAAGTGTTCATTTACTATGTTACGTTGTCCATGGCCGAAAAAATGCACAAAACTAGCCGATGGCTTAGTATTTTTTCTTAGTTACAGATCTACAATCAGAAAAAATATGTGTTTCAAACATAAGTGTATTTATATTGTTTATACAAATAAGTATGAAATAAAATTCATATTTTCTAAATTAATTGTTTTTAGAGAAACGCCAAGACAGGTCGATTTTAGTTTATTATTACGCACGTTTTTGACTCATCTTGAAAAAAAAATTTTCAACCGTTTTTTTTGCTGACTTAATCGATTGTTTTTTTAAATGGCATATTTTTGGTCTTAAAAATTGAAAATACTTTTTTTTTCTGAATATAATATCGGGTGTTTTTTTAAATTTGACGTCAAAGTTGGCTGTGCATTGTCGTTTGTGAACGCACCACAAAATAATATCTAACCTCACTTTTGTAATTATTTGCAAAGTAGCAAAAGTCAATCGTCAAAGTTTGAATAATTTGAAAATCTCCATTTTCGAACGGCCAATACATAACTTGGACGAGTTACGACATCGAATTGTTGGAAGAATTAATAAAATTAATGAACATCCTAACATGCTGATGAACCTTGCTAATGGAATGTGTCGACGAATCCAAATGTGCCTAGATGAAGGTGGTGGACATTTCGATTATTTGTTATAATTTTTTTCGATTAAATTGTAATTATAAACCGTAAGTAGAGCAGTTTTAATTTTAATCACAAAAGTGAGGTTAGATATCATTTTCTGGTTTGTTCACAAACGACCATGCACAGTCGACTTTGACGTCAAATTTAAAAAAACACATGATAGTATAACATTTATAGGGTCTAAAATGAAAACAAAGTAGTTTAACCAATTTAAATGTTTTATTAAATTTTCCTAAATAAACGCAATTTCCATACTTTTATGTCATCCTGTATAAGTAAATAAAGTGTATTTTATGTATATAAAATATAGTTTTTTTCGTGAGATGACAGTTTATTCACGAGCTGCATAAGCAGCAAATGAGACAATCTCACGCAAAAAGCGTATTTCACATCAGGTAGTAAATACAATTTTTTCTAAGATACTGAAATGCAAATTTCATCTTTAAAATCCATAATTATGTTTGCAATAATAATTCTAAACTGCGAATGCCTTGTTCTTACAAATTAGGTTGGTTTTTAAACCGTTTCCTTATTAGTAACATGCATTCTCTATTTTATTATTAGATGTTCGCCTCAAATCGTTTCACCCCTAGTAGTGAAAGTATTTTCATCAACAGATTAGCAAAGTCTTCTATTTGTTCTTTAATAAACAAAGATGTAATGAAAGCGATTAATAAACAAGACTATTTAAAAAACGAACGCTAGCGAGTAAGTGATAGTGATAGAATATAGTTATTGCATGAAATGCCATTTCGACATTTAACAAAATTATGTGTTGTTACCAAAGCATTTTGAATTTTAACGCTTACAATGTAATGCGATCTAAATGATAAAATAACATAAAAAAAAAATTGATAAACTCTAGAGATGTTCGATAATTTCGTTTGATTTATAGGTAAGTATATATAAATAAGTTATAGCCCACAACAAACATTCGGTTCTGCATAAAACGTGTTAATTTTCTATACAACAATTAACTCGTTTATACTACACCGTAATTAAAAGTACAATAGATTATAACAATTAAAAGAAAGATAAAATCTGTAAAATGTTTGTTACTTTAATTCAAAAATAATTTCTGGAAGTAGGTAGTGTAATGCTAATAAAATTAATCAAATGTTTCCACGTACCCACATATGGCAACAAAATTGTTTTTTTACAAAGAAAAACCCATGAGCGTTTTTGAAATTTCCAAATGGCTATTTCAAATTTCCAACAATTACTTGTTTCTCTCTAGTAAAAAACAAACCAAAAAATTGTCAAATATTTTTGATTTATTGTTGAGCCATTTTAAATCCCAGAAAAGATAAGAAAGGGTAAGAGTAACTTAAAAATAATGTGTCTAAGGTTTTAGTAATAATTAATTGCTTACAAAGCAAACGTACCTAATAAATCCGTGCATATTCGCATTAAAATGGTTAATAGATAATGCATAAAGTACCCATAAATTAGTAACCGATCAAACTTCGTTAAATGGTAATTATAGAAGTCATTCATTCATGTAGGTATGAAATTAATTATCACATAAAATAAATTCTTACCTTCAAAAACTGTCTGCTTAATTATTATTAAAATTAAAAATCTAAAAAACTTTATGGTTAAAAATTTTACCAATAATTGTTTATTTTAAGAAACAATGTCAAGTTGGGTTAAACAAATATTACTTATACACTCGTATTATGTAAATTAGTAATATGGGATATCTAATAGTCAACACCTGATAAATGAAATAATCATGTATTAGAACAAATAAATGGACAACTTGCCTACGCATGTGTTTCGTAACGTACAGCTGTACAAAAACATCAAAAATTGATGATGATGGAAAAAAGGGTAAAAAGAATTATTAATTATAGAGGAACCCATGATTTAGTTGAGTAGTCGGATAAACAGAGAAAAAAACTACAATTGAGACAGTAAACAGAGCTTAGTGCTACCTCAGAAAATCCTATAATTAAGATTGGTGAAATTGTTGGAATTGTATTTACACAAAAAATAAAAATATTTGTGTTCGAATGAAGCGTTCTTTTTTCTCAATAAAAGAATTAAAAATCCAAGTCAATTCCACAAATTTAATCAAATAAACTCCTGTACAAATGTCGAAAAGCGCTTTCCAGAGCTATCTATGTCATATCATCAGTGCCTAATAATAATGATGTAAAAAGGGCAATTATAAAAAGTTAGAAAATATTATATTAAATATAAAAAACTATACTAAAAATAGGATAAATCATTATTCTTAGTAAAAAATATGTTGATCCTTCTGATTTCGCTTCTGACACATCAAAATAAACCGTTGCTATTTAGAAAAATTGCCAAAAGAAAAATAAATTTAACATGTGATTTAAAAAATTATTAAAAATAATTTAAAAAAGTTATAAATGCGCATGTAGAAGATAAGAAGATTTATAAGAAAAATATAAACATTCAATTAACCAATGAACATTACTACTGAAAATAAAATAAGACATTCAAATGTATAAAAAATACTCTTTATTGCAATTGTAAAGAATGTTAAAATTAAGAGAAAAGAAATGACAGGAATAAAAAAATGTGAGAAGCAAAAGCAGAAATGTTGATTTTATCTGTATTTTTGTACTTTTCTATTGTCCTTACAGATTCATGTTTTCTTGTAGCAATCCTTCATCCTGTCTGACTAGACAGTAAATACAAACTACGTTGCAGTCATTACAATCTAACTTGTAGACACCTGAATGATGTAAAGAAGAAATATGATCCATATTGACATATTGTGTTCGAGACAAGATGAAAGATCACCTTTACAATTAAACGCGACTTTTATATTATGATTTTCTAAAATATGAGAAAAAGAGAAACTTTGCGAGTGAAAGGAATAGAAGAATATAAAGATTTTAAAGAAGAAGAGGTAGAAAGAGAATTATAGAATACCTTGAAGCTTAGAGTATTTGTTTCTGAATTTATAGAAAAGTCTATTTAAGTCATGTAATAGTAAGTAATTATTCACTTTATTTGTTTTACGATAAGTCATTCTTTTTCAAAAACAACAGGGACTAAAAGAAAATGAAAAAGTCTAGAAAATTAAATGCAGCTATGATGTGAAATAACAATGTTTGGAATCAAGAGAAACAGTACAAACTCCATTCCATTTTTGGATCTTAATATAATTGTTAAACTGTTACTGTAATTCCTCCCTCTTTATAGTTTTTTATAAATAAAAAACTTAAAAAAACGCACGTGTTCACTAGCTTTTTTTAATTATTGCTGAGAAAAATTGGTTAAAATTTAAAAAACGCAACGCAGGTTTCGGCCAAAACATTCAAAAATTAAGTAATTTATCATGACTTTCATCAGATTGAATAAAATCAACTTTATTTTAAATACAATCGTACAAAAAGTAAATACAAAACATTTTATGTTTTTTTAAAGAAGAAAATAAAAAATGAAATTATTTGAGTCACTATATACTCAAATATACACTAGAATTTTTATCATAATTCAATCTGCAAAAACTCTTAGACTACCATTCCAATAATGTGCTACTTGACCCATATTGCCATTTAATTTTTTTTGCATTCGATCTCTAAAATGCCCATTTTGCGGCCTAGTACTCAAAAGTCGTAATGGGAACATTTTAAAAGATTATTATTATTATTTCCACAAACGAATTAATTATTAAAAAAATATTTTTTTGTTAGAAGTAAGTTTTCATAAAAGAAAAGTTTATAAATGCTTTTTAGGAGCTAAAAAAAAGTATATTCGTTTTTATCTAGTTTTATAATCTCCACCTCCACCCCCAAAATGACACGTTCTACTTCAACGTAATGTTTTAAAAAATTCACATATTATAATAATTATTTCGGGGATTATACAGGGTGACATAAAAGTATGGAATAAAATTTATATTTTCTAAGTAATTTTTTTTTTTTAGGTAAACGCCAAAACAAGTCGATTTTATTTTTTACTGCGCACGTTTTTCACTTATTTTCAAATTTTTTTGCCAACCGGTTTTTTGTTGTAACGTAATCGATTTTTTTTAAAATAACAACCCCTATTTTTGGTGTTGAAAATCAAAATTAGTTTTTTTCTGAATACAGCAGTATAACATTTATAGGGTCTAAAATGAAAACTTTAAGTAATTTAACCAATTTAAATGTTTTATTGAATTTTTGAAAGTAGATGCATTTTTTGACAGATTTACTGAACTGAATATTCAAATTAACATCCTTCTGTTTCCTGGCAATAATACTATTCGCGACAAAATAAACCAGACACCAAATTCTGACCTTGACAGAAAAAAATGTGTAAAGCAACCTTTATGATGATTTGGTTCCTAACCTCAAAATTCCCAACGTCACAATAATTACTGCAGAACTGTCAAAAAAAAATGTAATGGTTAGTTTACACAATTCTTCTTGTCAATGTCAAAACTTGGTGTCCGGTTTATTTTGTCGCGAATAGTACAACCAATTTTAGAACTCTGTTAGCACATTATTTGTGATGTTTTGACTAATTAAGCGACACTGATTTGTGATTATTTCTTTTAATTCCTCTATAAATCTCTTAGTTTTGTTGCAAATAGTTTTGATTTTATCTTTTAACTTTCTTGAAGAAAGTTGCGTAGGTCGTGCGATGCAGGTATCTGCGAGGGTAGCTTTAATGTGACACTCTTAATTTAAAATCTAATTATAATCAAAAACTAATAATTTAAAAAATAAAATAATGTTACAGATCGATTTTTTAATAAATTTTTGATTGACCCTCCCAAAAATTAAAAAGTTTCTTGAAGACATAAATTATAAAAAAAACATTTGGGTAAAACGAGTAGCTTGATATTTCACTTTTAGAAAATTAATGTTGGTATTTTTTGCATAAGCTAAGATAAAATTATTGTTATGGTTTAGAAAACAAGTTATAATGTATGTAAGTATAATATTCATTACATTATCCAGTTATATATTATCTTTAATAAAGAAAAGCAGAAGTCAAGGTTAATACAATTTGCACAATAATTATTATCACCAAGTGATTGTTAGATAATTCTTGAATTAATCTGTTCACTAGTTTAATCCATTATTGACCTACGCCTTCAAAAAATAACCTTAAAACGTAACAAATTTAAAGAAATACCTACGATTACGTTGCACTAGGTAAATGCATTGACAAAGGTCATATAAATTATAACGGATTGGCCTAACCTAATCTTTTACAGTTATAAGTCCTTATCATATTGATAACTTTTTTTAAATAGATCACTATGAATCATTTACTCTTATACGACTGTTCTAAGAATAAACTACATAACCTATAAAAAACATTTGCGAATTGTTTTTATCAACTTATCAACAACAAGAACATCAACTTACCTTCGCCAAAATCATAGCCGATTTGATTTAATTCAATTAATAACAATACACCAAGTTTAAACTCGTAAAATCACTTTAGTTCGTTTCAAAAACTGTATAAACACATCAAAACACTTCAGAATGATGGAATCACGAAAATATATTACATACCGCAGGCCACTATCTTGTCACTATTATTTTATAAATACCGACAGCAATAAAACAGCAAACAGCAGCACACATTTTGCATCTGTAAAATAAAATAACCTATTGGCAAGAAGTGGTTTGTTTCTATGATTTATCAATAAGTACAAGCAGAAGATGGCAGTAAAAGCACCCACTCTTGCTTTTCTGTAATGTTAGTGGCCTACACATTCATTTGTAATGACGTTAAACACTCTGTAGATGTAGACCCAAAAAGCTACTGCAGTAAATGTATTTGAAAGCTGATTTTTTGCATATAGCTTTATCTTGATGTTCTAATAATAATTATTTATGTAATAAGAGCGTAATAAAAGTAATTGCAGCACAAGGAAATTTTGTGAGGGCCATTAGAGACGTTTATGCCCGTAATACATAAGTACCTACAGTGCGTAATTTTAAAGCGCAGTGTAAAAAAATGTCTCTTTGAGATTCTTACGTTGTGTTACGTCAAAAATCGTAACAAATGTTATAATTTTCTTTAAAATGTTTATAGTTTTGCGACTTTATTCCATATTTTTTGGCCAATCCTGTACACACAGTTTTAAAAAGTCTTAAAAGCTATTATTTTTTTATCTCTACTATAAAAATAAAATCAGAAAATTGGCGAAGCTGCAAGACTTTTCACAAATGACTATCAACAAATGAAAGAACTTCGCACTCACTTTACTGAATTAAATAATACAGCTAGAACTTTAGCTACAAAGTAGGAAATTTTTACGAAATTTGTCTTAAAAAGAGTTCCTCGTCCGAAATTGTTTCTTGACGAATCTCGTAATTTTTACCAAATTGAAACAGGGGAAGATTTTTTTGAAAAGGTTTTTGAAAACTGTAGACATTCTTATTACCCAAATTGAAACCAGATTAAGTAGTATTTGTTATATTAATAAAACATTTCAAATTTTAGATATTAATATTTTATTAAATACATCAGTCGATGAACTATTCCAAATGTGTCAAGAATTTCATATCGTATATAAAAATGATATTTCCGAAACAATTTGTTCACAAGTTTCAACGTTTAAACAATGTTTTAAAAACGGTATTTTAGATATTACTTCTGTTAAAGAGGTATTAAACTTTATTTTAGTCAAAAATTTTTCTTCAATTATCGTAGGCATTGAGGTAAGCAAAGAAGTACGGTGACAACATATTGGTAGGCAAAACATTAAAAGTGGTGTATTTACCGTGTTAAAGGTGGTATTTGCATTTAGATACGTGTTAAAATCGCTAAAATTTGCATATATCTAACCAATTTTGTTTATAAGAAGCGTTTTAAACAATTTTAAATAATATGATTTTAGACAAATTAAATATTAATTTGTAAAGTATGAGTGTTGCATCATGCACAATAAAGAGCTGGAGCTCATATGTTTACATTAAAATAACAATTTATTTTCATGCCTTATTCTTCCTGTATTTTTAAAAATTCAACGATCTTGCCTACCAGCAAGTGATTTGCTCTCTCACACACATTTAATCTGTGTATTATACTTCTCTCTCTCTCTCTCTCTCTCTCTCTCTCTCTCTCTCTCTCTCTCTCTCTCTCTCTCTCTCTCTCTCTCTCTCTCTTATACTATGTTGTCACCACAGCTCGCTTCGGCAACGTATACGCGAGGCTCGATTCAGTATTATAGATCTATGGTCGTCGGTACATCATTTTTTATTTTATAGTGTTTATTGTTTGTTTATTTTTTAATATTTTTTGTTTTGTTATTGTTTTATCCCATGTTTTATTTATTTATATTATTATTAAAATTTTAAAAACACTTTTATGGTAGTCTTAGAGGGTAAGGAGGGCCCGTGTTACATTGGAACACGAGCCCGTTAAAAGCTCACTACTCCACTGTATATGGCCACCATTTTTTTCAAATAAAATGCTACCAGCAATACAAGCCTGCAACAAACTATTTTAAAATGTGATAAATGGCTTAATTTTTACTACGAAAAAATGTGATAAAGACCGTCTCACCGTCTTATCTTCATTTGTAATAAAACCTTCAACGCAAGTAAAGATTTACGTTTTTATTGCTTTCTTTTTCTACATCATGACCTAAAATGCAATAAACACAATACGTATTGTATTAATAATGTCACACTTTTTATTTATTTTTTTTTTCAGCTTAACGCGACAAAGATTTCTGCAATGTAGTTTCCAAAAATACAATATTTTTGTTATCTAAATTCTTCGTTTGTGTTCTGTCAAATGTCACTTTCACACGAAGCTATACGTCGTAAATTGAGGCATACTCTAATAATTTTATTACCAATGGGGATAAGTATAGACGGACTATACGTTGAAATACTTTAAAAAATCTTTTTTTCTTTCTGTACAGTTGTAACTTATCTTTTAAAAAGTTTTAAAAAATGCAGTTTATTATTAGCTTTGCTAACGTATACGTACTTGTCGTATACCTAATTTTTAGTCTTGAAAAAAAGTGTTAATTATAAAATAAGCTTTAAAAATTCGATTTACATCTTAAATTTTTTATTTTGTCAGTTTGTTAACAATATATTTGCTTTGAAAACTGAGTGCTAAAGATTTAAAAAATTAATTGTATTGTGAACAGACTACCAAAATGATAAATTTAAAATGTACATCAATTTTTTAAGGCTAATTTTGTAATTAACACTTTTTTTGAAGACCAAAAATTATGTATTTAACATTTGACATGATAAGTACGTACACATTAGCAAAGCTCATAGTAAATTGCGTTAAATTGCATTTTTTAATACTTTTTTAAAAATAAGTTTTTACAATAAACGAAGAAAATAAAATTTTTGAGTTGTTTCAAAGTATTACATTCTTTCGTAGAAAAATTAAGTCATTTGTTACATTTTAAAATAACTTGTTACAGGCTATGTATTTCTGGTTGCATTTTATTTGAAAAAACTCTTAATAATTAACGTTAATAATTAATTAATAATAATTGAAGAAATTTTATAAACTTAACACATAACAAAAAGATATAGACTTAGTCTTATTTATTCCTCCATGGTCTAGTACCATATCTCTTTGTTATGTGTAAAGTTTATTTATAAGTTAATAAGATTTAGTCTTATTTATTCCTCCATGTACTAGCCCATCTTTTAGAGCTACTGGATCCTTGCTATCATTTTAATTAGGGTCGTAAAAAAATAAAAAGTATATTTTAACCAGACCTAGTACATATATGTAATGTTTTTATATTAGCATAAAGCAAAGAAATACAAGAATCTAGGTGTGAAATTAAAAACTTTTTTGTTTGGGTTGTAAATTTCAGGACAACGAAATAAAACTAATAAATAACAAAATAATATATTTATTTACATTAAATGTTTAAATTGATGCCCTTCTTGTTAACAGCACATTCATATGTGTCTTTTAAAATTATTTATTACCGTAGAAAATTTTTATATAAAAATAAGAATCTGCACTTAAAAAAAATGGTGCAAATTGCAACTAAGAAATATAAATACCATAATAATTTAATAAGAGAATTATAGCACAAGCAAATGTTTAAATGTTTTAATTTGCCGAGAGACATTAGTGATGAATGATGATTATGCAGGTGACACATATATCGTTTTATTTTAACAAAAACTAAAAAAAAATGATATAAAAATAGTCGGCTAATTGGCCACTGCTAAGCATTCCAAAATGTTGTCATTGCCAAAATGTTGTCAACGTTTTCCGAAATTAAAACTCAAAAAATTATATTTTCCGTTGATCCTTTAGAAAATACTTATTTAAACAATAAGTTGGTTAATGAAGGCGATTAATAATCGAGACGTTTCATCGCATAAGCGAAGTGAGTGCTCTTAATAAAATAGAGATTATTAATCGCGAATTAACAAACAAGTTGATTAAAAAACTCTTTCCTCGACTTTTTCGTTGATCATGATCATACCTTGGTTAATTAAAAAAATACTTAAAAGATTATACAAAGTGTCATCTATCTGTCATTGAAAAAATACAAAGTATATTTAGTTGCTTATTTTTCAAATAATTTTTGACAGTATTTTGACATTTTAGCTTAGTTTAGGGCAAAACAGTGGTATTTCACATTAAAATTTTAAACTAATTTGGTAATTTCAATAAGTGAGAGGAAAAAATTGTTATACCAAAAAAATGGACATGAAATATGAAAATATAGCAACTGACTGCGTCTCTTTTTCGGCCTCTCTCTTAAAATATATAAATACATTAATTTTTTGCTTTTATAAAAAAACGTTTAAAAATACTTTAATTTTTGTATTTTGTGTTTTTGTAAAAAATTTAATTCTAAACAACATTTCCTTATTTTATTTTACTTTGAAATGCATGTATGTATTTCAAGAATCAAGATATCGACCTTTTTTGTCAAAAAAGTTTAAAATGGCATGTCAGTTTAAATCTCTAAGGTATAATAATAAAAACATAACCTGTCATCACTCTCCCGGGACATCATTCTCCTTGGGTGCGCTTCGAGCGCTTGAAATCCGATGCGCTTTGAATCCGAGAAGATTGAATTTTATCTTTTCCACGCCAGAAAATTGACAGTTCTAGAGTCGGCGAACAAAAATAACTGATAACTTTTTCGAACAAGTATGTCAATTATTTTTATTGGGCGACTTTAGAATTGTCAATTTTCTGGCGGGAAAAAGAAAAAATCAATCTTCTCGGATTCAAAGCGCATCGGATTTCAAGCGCCCGAAGAGCACCCAACGGCTTGCTAGCGGTTAATAATTTAAGTGTGTTGCTCGTTGAAGAGTCTCATCCGTTATTAGCCATAAAAAAAATTTTTTAGTCAAAATTGTTTCAAAACATAGAAAAAAAAAACTGTGACAGGTACAATAACAAATTAATATTTGTAAAAATTAAATCTTAATATTTGTATAAAAATAGTTTATAAAACATATTTAAAAAATATATTGACACTTTTAAATTTGTGCAGCCTCCGCTCTATTTAAAATAGCTGCGTAAACTGTCAAAGCTACAAAAAAAATTATCAAAAGTTATAGAGAATAAAATTTTGTATCAAAAATTTGCCGTTTGATTTTACCTAAACCAAAAAATGAGAAAAAGTTCTATTAAGCACAATCACAATAAGTCACAATTTTTCTTGGCACTGTTAAAATTTATATCCAAAATTTTTTGGCTTAAACTGTATTAATAAAACTTTTTAAAATAGGCATTTTTTTGCCGATTTGACTAATTACTAGTAACAACCGTTACTAGTAACAATGGACCCAAAAACGATTTTTAGCAAACGAAGACCTATAGGCCGGAAATCATGCCTTTTGCAGACGGTTTTACATTTTTTCAACTTTTGGTCAAACTTTAATACTTTTTGACTATTTTAAGCTATCCTGTATGTTTATGTAACACATATATTATAGTTGGAGTAGATGTTAAGAAAGTCAGAATTTAGTGTTTAGAAAATAAAGACTTAAGAGTTAGTTCAGCAGCAAAATTTATTCTTATTATAAATAAATGTGATGTATTATAACAGTAAAAAAAAATTTTGTCAAAAAATTAATTATTTACCACATACGCATCCAGTCTGCACCGAAACAGTTCTGTCTAATTTCCAACAATTTGTTCCAAAAGATTTTTTAAAAATTGGAAGCTCTTTATACTTAGTTTCACATTTTTTATTATAACATGAACAAAGCTAAAAGAAAAAAGAACAATCACCAAAATTAAACTCGCTGTAGACTTTGTAAGAAGCTACAAAAAAATTCATTGTTGAATTAATAGGAAGTCAAGTCACATTGGTGATAAATTTTGATTAATGATTCTACTTAACGAGAACGGCTTGTTTCGACTTTTCGAAAGCGTATCGTAACTACCATAAATTCAACAATGGGTATTGGTCAACGAAAGATAAGTGAGCTGAGTTTTTAATCCCTCCCATTAAACAAAAGCATAAAAATATTTGCAGTTATAAATAAAGTTTTCATTTCTCGAAACCATTAATAGATGTAAGCAAACCCTGCCAAGGTCGTTGTTAAATGTGCAAGTGTGCACCCTCATAAATCAAGTTTTATAAGTAATTTTATGGTATATTTGAGGTTTGCGGTTACTGCAATTATTTTTATACTTTTGTTTATTGAGAGGGATTAAAAAGTCAGCTCACTTATCTTTCGTTAGACTATACTTTTCAGCTTACTAGATATTTATATTTTAGGTATAAGTTCTTATTTATATCAAAAAATAACGAATTTACCTGATGGTGATAATGTTTTTGACCTTCAGATCGTTGACAAGATATGTTATAATAAGTGTGAGGATATTCATCACTTGAAGTGTTATAGCTAGGTCCTCGTATCTCTACGCAACCCGATCTCTATAAAAATCAAAATATTATTGACATTTAACATAAAAACTATATAATTTACTGATCTAGAACCCTTTAGAATGTCACGAGTTTCTACATTTTCCAATTCTTCAAGAAATTTAATATCATGATCTATTTCGTTCCAAACACTATCATCAAATTGGTCGCCAAGATTATATATATATGGATCTTCCATTTCAGGAGAAGAATCTGCCGAATCTACATAATAGTACGACTCATCATAATCCGACCACTGATCTGCTAGGTTTTTCGATAAAAGAGAAAGAACAACTAAAACCTAAAAATAAATAAGTAATTAAAAATAAGTTTAGTGCACGCCGCAAAGCGAACTAATGATAACAATTTAATTAAATGTTTGAAAATTCGTTTGTTGTGGTCATTAGTTCTAGTCCAGCCTGTACATGATATGTTGTTAAGTATGTCACCTACGTATGAAATCTACTAATTGATTTTAATGGATAAATTAGACCATTTTCTTGTATGGCCCCTAAGGTCTTGTATAGAGTGACATTAAGTTTGATTAAATAGAGAGAATTACGAATTCAAGTTCGCATTATTATGTTTTGAAACCAGCTGAACTCACGCAGGTATGTGTATCAGTAATAACGATAATTTATTAAAGAAAAAGTTTTAGAAAAAAACCTTTTAAAATTAACACGAAGTGATGTATCGATTTCTACTGTTAAAATGTGTTTAATTCCGTCGATATTTTTGATTAAGATTACTTAATTGTGTGCAGTTCAAATTACTGTGATAACAAAAACAATTTAAATAACAAATGACCATGAAAACTTCAGAAGAAGACAAAAACCTCACCATTAAAAGCGAAAACAGGTAAGAAAAATTTATTTAATACAAAATATTTTAATGTTAAAATCTAGATAGAAGAACCTTAATCACTATTAATTATTTTTAATTACACAATAGCCACTGACACACGTGTTATTCCGTGTTTTTTTTTAAATTCTCAATTTGTTAATAGTTCATGTAATTGTTTCTAATTTCTAAAACTCTGGTACTTGTGACAGGCCCCACACACTCATTTGTTTATATAATTTTTATAGTTTTTTTAATATTCTGATGATGAAGTAAAGATGTTCCGAAACGTAGATTTATTTCTAAGAAATATCTATTTTTTTATATATGTTAGATGTTTTTAGATCATAAGTAACTATTGTAGCAAACATACATTGTTGTTAATTTAAGTTTAAATAATAATTGTTAGTTTGATATTTGTAGGTATATCTTGGCTAATTTTGTAACTATAAGACGTAAATAAGCATAATATTAATTTGACCTTACAAGAACATTACCATATGCTACATTACTAAATATAGTATCATTTTACTAGAGCATATAATTTACTTGTCGAATTAGAAGCATTGTGTTTATAAATAGACTTTGATTGTTAAGTTAAAGTTAAGTTAAACTTTTTTATTATTACTGTTTTTTATTTTCTAGTTGTTTAACTCGAAAAAGAAGAACTGGTGTATATAAAATGGAAACAGCAACCGATAATATAATTTTTGAAAATCATCGATTTCTTAGTACCCTTTCACTAGGAAAAAGGTAAAGTACTTACCATAAAAGTTAACATTGTTTATATTGTTCTTGCAAATGTTTCAACTTCAAAACTAAAATTTGACTGAGTTTTCTATCTTTTATATTAGGGATTTGGGAAATTATTTGTATTACGTAGAAGATTAAAAGTTGCAACAGTCAATATTGTTGATAAAAGCTTTAGAACAATATGGATATAGTAATTACATATTTTTACTTGGTATTGTCACACAACCAATATGTCTGTTTTAGATAAAATTAAATTAAATGTTTGATACGAAGGTATTTTAGATCAAACGTTTATATTGATAAAAATGTATCTCTAATTAAAATTGCAAATCTGTGAAACAATATTTGCCTATTTGTTAGCGCCATTATCTATGTATGCCCAGAGTTTTACATAATAATAATATGTCTTTGTAATACAAATTCTTTAGATAAAACAAAGGTACCACATATTTTTTAATTTAAAAAAATAGTATACACACTATTTAAGTGTAAACACAAAATGAATAAGTTGGCAACGCCGCAAATAGTAAAACCTTATTTTAAAAAATTTGCATTTTGGCCCACCATTTAAAAAATAGCTCTTTCACTAAAAAATCGATTATTTTTTTATAAAAATCTCTCATCTAAAAAGAGAAAAGTGAGTATAATGATACTATTTTTATAAATCATATAGATATTATATAGACCAAATCAGAGTAATTTTAATAATGCGGCTTTGTGTGATTATGTTACATTTTTGTATACTAAGGCAAAGATAACAGTGAATTTTGATTTAAGTTGTAAATTTTTTGGAACAGAACTCGATTGCACAGCAGTTAAGCATTTAACATATATTTACTGCTGGTTTCACACACAAAACAGATGTTTTGAAAGGTTCAAAGTGCAAGGGACAAGTAATTTGTGACTGTGGAGGAAGAAATTACAGAAGTGGGCATAACCATTGAAATCGTGGTCGTTGCACAAACACTTTTTATGGCAGTTTCACAGTACTCGGGATAGCTTTTTCTTCTATTATGAATAGAATAACATTATTAAAGTATTAAAAATGTTTGTACCTCGACCAAGAAACCTGACATTGTCGGTGTTGGGCATACCAACTCTTCTTATTCTTCTTTCCACGTTTATGACAGATCATTGCCATAATACACTCGTATAAAGGAACAACTACGTTCACTCAGAGAATTCTAAATCAGCTCCGCATATCGACTACGTAGGAGTCTTTGCTAATCTTAATTTCTATAGAAAAATTTGTTTAATAATTTATATATGTAAGGTAATTAATAATAAACAAAAATTACTGTTTTAAATAGTACAAGTTTTTACCATAGACCTGTGTTTGAGTTTCATTTATGTAGTTTTATTGCAAACATCTGAATACGAACCTGAAACTTCAACCCTCGACAGTTTATTGCAGCGTAGGTAAATAATCCCCTAATAATGAGACAATTGTATCCGACCCAAAATGTTAACTAGTGACTATGAAGTCGTTTCGGAATATCGATAGATGAACTATAATAAAGACATTTAGCGGTCCATAGCAACAATTTTAAAGGCAAATTTGTATCCAAAAATTATAATGGTTTATGAACGTCCTTGCTTTAAGCAGTCTTGATTATAAGTCTTGTTTATCATCATCATCCACGTTTAGTAAATTTTATTAAATTATTTTATACTATTAATGTAAAACCCATTTGATGCTTCAACATATTCAACGTATACAGAACATATTTTTAGTGACAATTAGTGACAATTTAATAGCACTAAATTATCACATTTATTGACTAGGTAATATGTGAGCATTTATATGGACTAAGCACCTAAGAAGTAAATGAGACACTTTACGCCGTTTAGTATATTTCAACTCTCACAAAATTTTTATATTAAATTTAAAACAGCAAATTTAAAAAATAATAAAATGGTAGAATTGGCGCAAAAAAAAAATTTGTTCAATACTGACTACTTACAATGAATGTCAACTCTGAATTCAAACTGTCCGGTCATCGCCCTTTTCTCACTTTATATATAGTAAAACCGCCTTCTAGTACATTCTTCGGTGATTGAAGTCGGTGAGTAAGAATACCAAGAATTCAGTCAATGGTGTGACATGATAATTATATGAATGCTGAATTACCGTCTGAAGCAAGCTTTCGTAGTACATGCAAAATTTTTCCAGAACAATTCCTTACAGTAGAATTTTTATTCATTTATAGGTTATTAATACCTAATCAGGTTTTATCCGTATCTCCACAATAATACCTCTTTTCTTTTTTTGAGTATTCACTGAAAGCATGCACAAAATATGAATGTTTGATCAATATTGTTTCCTGAAGTTTAAATGGTCGTAACTTTACAAAAAATTGAGCAATCCAAATATTTTTTATTTGAATTTTTATGTATATTTTAAATACAAAAAAATTTAAAAAATATCGTCAACATTTATCATAAATCTTCAATTTTAAATTAAAATTTTATTTTTTAAACTGTGTTAATAACTTTTTATTTTTTAATTTTTTTTGACAACTACAATTTTATTGTAATTGATTCGTTCTGTTTTTGAATTATTGAAATAAAAAAAATGGTTTTTTTTGTTTGTAACTCCTTAAAATTTTATTTTTGAAAGTAAAGGTTTTAATTAATTTTTTCCATATATTTTTTACAAAACCTGCTATCTATATTTATTCTACGCATATTAAAACAAAAATTTTCTGTTTTTTTCATTTCAAAAATTAAATAAGATAGAACAGATCTATTATCCACATACAGTTTAACTTAAATACCTAAACAAATACTTGAAAAACTTCAATAAAAATTAGTTTTTTACTTTCTCTCCTTTTAGATTGTACTATGATAATAATAATAAAACAAGTTTCGAGCGCAAGCTTACAAAGAAAAGTGACCACAATAACTTAAAAAACGAGTTTTTTACATTATTTTTTAAAATTCACAATTTTTTTACTAATTTTTTTATACAAAAAAGTAAAATTTTGCGTGCTTTAATAAGTCAAAAGCACGCAAATGCGTCTCAAAAGAGGTATCGTCAAGACGCAAATTTAATTATTTTTTTTGTAATTAACAAAAGCAACAATAACAATAAGCCGGCGCTACGTATATTAGTTATAGTTTGACTATAAATGCTTGAATTTTATGGTGCAATAGAGACAGTTAATTTTTTGGCTCTTTAAATACGTTTAATAAAACCGCCGCTCTTTCAACAGTCCAGTTGGTCGCTTCAGTGACAAGGGTTGCCATCGTCCTTTATTTCAAAAGATGGTCCTTTAATTTTATCAATTGTCCTTTAGTCTTTAACATGTACTTAAAGGACACAATTTGTTCTTTTATCTAGTTTTTTTCCTAAAGAGAAACGAGCAAGCGTTAAAAAATTGACATACTTATTTGTAATAGGTTGATTACAATAATAAATAAATTCCCTAAACGTCTTTTTAGGTTATTAAAGAAATTTTAAGTACATATAAACAAACAAAAGTTCTATCCAGACTTGATTATGAAACCTACGTAAATAGGGTATTTAATGATAGAGAGAAAATAACAATAAGAAGAATTACGACTAGTGGAAAAGAAAGAACAGAAGTAGATTCTAAAAGAATTTGAAAAAGTAGATTCTATAAAGATTTGCAGAAAAGATGACCTAATGACACAAAAAAAACTCGGAAGATTAATATGTATGTTGTACAAAAAAAACAAAGAAAAATTTTAAAAACGTAGTTTAGACAATAATTGTAAAAGAACTGTAGATTCTAGGCCTAGAGAAAAAATAAGGAGTTACAAAACTAACGATTAGAAGAAAAGAAGGATCAAACACAACTAAAACAAATGATAAGGGAAGATTTAAGAAGTTAAAAACGTCAATTGGAAGGTCCTGGAGAAACAAAATTTTAGGCGAATTTGAAAAACAATATTCAGAAAAAATAAGAATAAAAAAACGACTACTAAAGGAAAAAAAAGTTAAGAATAGTAAACCCAAGAAAAATTGTAGATTAAGAAAAAAATAATCCTTCGAGCTAGATAAAAAGGTCTTGCTAGTTACAAAGCAATTGCAATAATTTTCGCTTCAAACCCCCAAAAATCTTCATTTTAGTTATCTATATTAATGTTTTAATAGAATTTAGGAGCTGGAGAAGACAATTTGCACGTTTTAAACTGCAGTAAATATTTATTTTTGTAATAATCGTCGCTTTTGGCTCCCCAAAGTGTATAATATATTTTATGGTCCTTCGAGCCAGATGAAGAAAAACGTCTTATTGTTAGTATAAAAAATACAATTTCTCGCGAGCGTTCAATTTAACTTTTTTTTGTAAACATTGCAGAAACATTTTTTTGTATTAGTTGTTCTTCGGCTCACAAAATGTGTTTAAAACTGTATGGTCCATTAAGCAGGATAAAGAAAAAACATTTGAGTATATGTAGATGGGTCATTTTGTAATAGTCCTATATATGAGCACATAAAAAAAAATTTTAAGCAAATAAACAGAAATACGTAAACATAAAACATAAAATTTTAAGACACTTTATATTTTTATATTTTTTCTATTTTAATATAAAAATTATACTAAAAATTGATAATACTTTGAGCAAGATATTGAAAAAAGTGTGAGATTAAAGTAAGTAATTTACAATAATTATAGTTTCTATCTTTCAAAAATGAATATTTTAAAATTTTTGATAGAATTTAGGAATCGAAAGTAACAGTTTTTATTTGTTTATAATAAACCTTGTAGAAACATCTGTTTTTGGAATAATTATCGGCTTCGGCTCCTAAATTGTTGCTTGAAAAGCGGGATGTAAAAAAAGTTTAAAAGCCTACCCAAGAGAAGAGATCTAAAGACTATAGTAAAATGGTAAAAAAATGCAAATTCATTCCTCCCTGAATCCACCCCCCACTCCCTAAAAAACAATCCTAGATACGCCTTTGATAATGTTCTTTATTTCGATATCGAAAAGTTGGCAACCTTGGTGGCAACTCGTTTATAAGTCACAAATATAAGATTCAGGCATCTCTAGATAAATTATACACTATTTGAAATAAAAAAGATTAGCAATCCTACCTACTTACAAATTATGGCAGTCCTGACAATGTTACAAAAAGTAGCATTTTCCGCTCTAGAGCACAAATATACTATTTTGAAATATCTGTATTTAAGAATTTGTATCATAGTTAACATCAAAACAATGTTGCTAAAAACAGTTTATATGTGAATTACAAATGACAATATTGTTCGTAATATGAGAAAAAAATAATAATTTGTGCAATCAAATGAAAAATATAGTAGCAGCCATTAAAAAGTGCGAAACACTGACAATAAAAAATATTTTGGTTTCGTAAATTTTGTTTTAATCTACGGCATTTTTACGTATGGTACACGCATCATTTGTTTAGAATAATATTTTTAATCACACTGACAATAACGACTTTAATAAACGTTTATTATTTATACGTTGAACATTTTAAATTTTGAGAAAACGTTGCCAAATTATGTGTCCTAATTTTCAATGGCCGTCATCGTACCTAAAGACTTACAGGATTCTGTACAACTGTACAGTATACATGATTTTTTTGTTTGATCCCTCTTAAAATTTCAAAGATAGGCAACACGTTATACAAACGATAAGCAACTTTGGGAAAATTACAAATGATCCAAATGAACTGACTCTGGAAACACTGTCAAAAGTATTGTCAACAATGTTGACATTAATTTACAACCTTTTATGCCTTAATTTTGAAAATTAAATTTTAAAAACTAGCAAAGTATAATGTGTTGCTTATTTTTAGGCGAGAGCAAATAAAAAAATCACTCTGTATATATTTTTATCAAATATTTTGTCAAATACAATGAATAATTGTTATCGGTGTTTATCCCAATTTTGGATGATAAAATAGACTTGAAATAAATATTCTAATTTTAGAAAAATATCTGAAGATTTGCCTCTTGGTACTCACGGCATCTTTCGTCAGAAATCGTCAACATTTGAACACTCGTTATCATTGAGCGGATGCGCCCGAGCTGCTCGCCAGTCGATCGGTAATATAGGAAACATACTGTCGAGAAAGATGGCGGCGTCAACGTCTCAACCGTCAGTCCCTTGGCCAAATTCCAAGGATGATTACGAATTAGGCAAAGTAATCGGTTAGTATTCACATAAATATTATTGAAGAATAAAAAGTGTTTTATTTTGGTGTATTTTAATAGTAAAACAAGTGTAACTTTGGCCGAAAAAACACGAGTTGTGAAGATTTGGAGGTTATGTACTTTTTTGGTGTTTTAATTCCGGTTCTGGTTTTTTACATTTTCGAGTTATAAACTTGTGTTCCTTTTCATAATTAAAATACCTAGAATCTCAAGTTTTTTATTTTACTTTTGCAAGAATAATCCAAGTGTGACAGTGGACTAATTTATCAAACTTGTGAGTTACAGTATTAATTTAAAAAAAGTGATTTGTGGCGCACAATTGATTTCAGTTGACCTTATTCTGATTAGGTTAATTGTTTATTGGTTGACATATTATTATTGTAAATTTCTTAAGAGTGAAGTTCATTGACTTTATTATTTAGGTGTTGGAGCAACAGCGGTTGTACATGGAGCCTTATGTAAACCCAGAAATGAAAAATGTGCCATCAAAAGAATTAATTTGGAAAAATGGAATACTTCAATGGATGAATTACTCAAAGAAATTCAGGCTATGTCCAGTTGTAATCATGAAAATGTGGTCACTTATTATACAAGTTTTGTGGTAAAGGAAGAGTTATGGCTTGTTTTGAGATTACTTGAAGGTAGGCAAGTTTCCTATCATTCCAGATTACATTTTATTATTAAGATTAACTTTATTTACAAATTATAAACTGATCTTATATTTTATCTACAGATAAAGTTATAATCAGTAGACTTTCCTCTTTAAGAAAATACATTTTCAGCATAATCTATCAATTAGGTCACTTATTATATACTTCTATCAGAAATTGAGAATTTGACTTAAATCATAAATTATTTGATAAAGCAAGCCTAATTAAAGTATTAATACTTTTATCAATGTCAATTTGTGACACTATTTTACCAAGAGCAGATATAAATTTTGAGTTAGGGGCTGACTTGTGCCGTTGCCAAAGTCATTTATTACTTTGAATTTAAATACAGTGCTCAACAATGGAAATGGAACACCCTAAAATTTTAACAAAGTTTAAAGTCTTGTAACTTCTGCAAAAATTTATTAATCAGTACTATCTTTTTTCTTTGTGTAGATCATTTCTTATACTTTAAGATATTTAAAAAGTGTTTCTTGTAGATTTGTTGTTTAAGTTATATAGGGTGTCAAAGACATGCCCTGTAAAAAACGAAAGGTTTAGACATCTTCTATTTTATAGTATACAAGAAACGCTCTATTAAACATATTAAAGTATAAGAAATGAGCTACCCAGAAAAAAAAGATCATCTCAATTAGTAAATTTTTGAAGGAGTTACAAGACTTTAAACTTTGTTAAAATTCTAGGGTGTTCCATTTCAATTGAGAACTGTACAACAGTAGGTGGTATACAACAGCTTAAATACGGCTGCTTTGTTAACAATAATTTATCACTTTGTCAAATCCTTATTTTCTGATAAAAATACTATAATCCCAGAATATTGGCTTACAGAAAGGAAAAAAAATGTATTCATTTTTTTAAGTTTTAAGCAACATTTCAGAAATCTTTATTTAGGAGTCCTCCACAGTCTTATGAAAAACGTAACACAAGCCAAGCTTATTTTTTTAGTACTAATTAGAAAGCTTTTGAAGAAATGATTATTTCATAGGGATGATTCCCTAAATTGTTAATTTTTGTAAATAAAGACGCAAAATCGATTTAAAGTCTGACTTCTCGGTTTCGAGTTTACGAAAGTGCCTTTTTAACTTTTGTTTCAGTGAACTTTCATGGAACCCTTAAATAAGTAGGTATCGGAAGGACAAACTTGCTTTTGTTATGTGTAAATATGTAAATAGCCATTTGTTGATTTATGGACTACCATGAGGGAATTGGGAATTTATTTGTAAAGTTATAAGTTTGGTACAATCATATGAAATGATCATGATTGTCTATTCAAAAGCTTTCTAATGGTATTAAAAAATTTAAATTTGTGTGGTCTTACGATTCCATAAAACTGGAACACTCCTTCAAGATTACCCATTTATATAAAACAAATTACTAATAATTCTTTTAATTCACAACATTTTTTATTCAGATAATTTGATAACATTTGAACACAAGTTACGAGAGTATACTGACAAATTTAATTAAATATTTAAAAACAAATATGTACACGTCTACAAAACAAAATCTGCGCAGTAAATTTTGTAATATTTCTTCATATTTGCGAATCTGTGAGAGAAAACGACATTTTTTAAAAATAAATTAATTCAATATACGATCATTGTAATGCTCTGTTTTCTGACATTGACACATTATTTGACAACCTTGTATCTCTTTAAAGCATTAAAAAATCGATTTTTTATGCTTTAGAAGCTATATAAAAATTTAAAAACAATGGGTATGAAATGAAATTACGATAAAATTTAATTTGTTACTTTATAAAATAGAGTATTAATGAATAATGTAGAGAACTGCTTATTAAGGAATACAGTGATTTATAAATTTTCTAGTAAAATTAATGTAAAATGATTAATGTAAAACAATAGCCAGTATTTAACAAACAAAATCAATACAACATCAATAAAAGTAGCATATAATTAATCAAAATTTTAACGAAAATGTGTATTATTTTGACATTTGGAAAGTCTTTTGGCCTGTTTGCCCTTACACTAAAGTTCTCCTTAAGTGAGACTTATTAAAGTGTCTAAAAGAGCGGTCAGGCTCGGATCTTTTGTCGGCATGTCTTTTTTTTTTCTTAGTTTTCGTTAATTATAAATAATAAAATAAAAAATTAACAAGTAATGTAAAATTCACCCCTACACTGTCCTGGACTTTTGACAGTGTTTCATTGTCTAGTACAATTTTAAGAAGGATAGGTAGGCTAGTCACTACTGCATATGAGGATTCTAGTTTGCAAATTTAATAAATTCAATTAAATTAATAGAAATAAAATTTTGAAAAAAGGGAAAAATCAAACTTCTACTTCAAAATATTAAAATGATGGATCTCAAGCACCAGCAAAGAATCGATATACAATTCAATTAAGTAAATGAGAAAAAATTACAAAAGTTCAGTTAAAACTAAGTGTACCTTTAAAAATATCCTTTGAAAAGGTGTTGGTTGCGTTGGTCGTTTTCTTAATCGTAATTCAAACAGGAAGGAAGCAGATGAGTCGTCAAATTTATTACAGTTGAAAAGAATGGAAACTCTGCTTTTTAACTTGCACTCTTTGAGGTTGATATCTTCAGCAGTTTTGCTTTCAAAATTGAAGCAAATTTTCTTCTTTTTTTTTTTGGCAACAAAAACCAATAATCATGGCAATTGATGTGAAAAATAATATTCAGAGAATTCATTGGTCGTTTCGTATGATCTATCAAATCAAATTGGATATTTAATTATTTATTTAAATTATTTGTATTTTTCATAAATCTTTAAACATTTACAAAGGCGTTGTCGTTTTTATTTCTAAATAGGTTCTTAAATTAGTAGTCGTCATTCTAATTGTTTAAATCTATGGGTAGGTATAAGTACGTGACGTAATGTTGTTTGTTTTACGTTACAAGCAATAATTATTTGGGACATTTTGAATTAAATATAGATAGAGTTGCCTACGTGATGTCATTGCATTAAATAATAGGCAAACAATCCAACATATGGCTTTAGGACAAGAGTTTCTTTTAAATATGTTTTATAATTTTTATTGTTAGTCAATTAGAAATTTAAATCAATTGTAAAAAAAAACAACAAAGAGGAAATAATTATTTCACAAAGCTAATCATTTCCGGATCTCATGAATTTTCATTCATGTTTTTTGGGAATGTTTTTAATTTAATTTCTTTAATATTATGTTTTATTTATGTATTTCTAAATAACTGAAAGTAATAATCTAATTCAGTTATACCCATTGATAAATAAAGTTTTATCCACAACCCAAACCACCTCACTCAAAACAGGAAAAAAAATTTATGAAATACATGTATATGGGTATCTTACACTAAATTGCTATTTAATCTCACTTAGAAAAAAGTTATGGCCCAATAATTTATTTTACCCATAAAATTATAAAAAGACGATTTTACAAAAAAAAATTCAATGCTTGCTTTTTCACCAGTTGATCAAAAATGCGTAACAAAATGAATTGGTAAAAATATAAATTGAAAAAAGTCGTTAGAATTTGATTAAAATCCATTTTTGTATTATTTATCAAGACCCAGTAGACTAATAACTGAAGAAAGTATACTCTCCTATCGGTCGGTTCTAAATCCTGAAATTCAAGCCAGAACAATGGTCGTGTGGTAAGTTTATGACGAATATTCTAAATTAGAAAAAGCACCAACCTGATTGAGCTCTTTGATAAAAAAAATACAATTTTGTTATAATTTATGTGAATATAAATACTTCAATATCAAAATGCTAATTAAAAATAAACGACACATTTCCTCGAATGTTTAAGTAGCCATTTTGATGCATTCATCAAAATACATCTGTACTCAAAGAATTTTTTTTTGTACTCAAAGAAGAATTGACGTTAAATTATAATTAATTAAGGCAAATGGGAAAAATGTATCTGTACTGATTTAACAATTTAAAATTGAACAAAACCTTCTTCTACTGTTTGAAAAACCCCTTTATTACAATTGTTGTTCAATTAGAAAGGGGTGTTTTTGGGTGCGGATAAAACTTGATTTGCCTGGTGTATTAATTAATTCGTATATTTGTGTTACTTATTTTATAGGAGGAAGTTTGCTAGACATAATCAAACATAAAATGCGAGTATCAAATTGTAAACATGGAGTGTTTGACGAATCAACAATTGCTACTGTTCTAAGAGAAGTATTAAAAGGTCTCGAATACTTTCACAGTAATGGTCAAATTCACAGGTACTTACATAATTTTTTTTTTTTTGATAAGCCGAAATTAATATTGGTAATTTCATTAGAGATATTAAAGCTGGAAATATCTTACTTGGTGAGGATGGTACAGTTCAAATAGCAGATTTCGGTGTTTCTGCATGGTTGGCAACCGGTAGAGACCTCTCTCGACAAAAAGTCAGACATACATTTGTTGGAACTCCATGTTGGATGGCACCAGAAGTTATGGAGCAGGTATTTTGTCCAGCATCATCGAAAAATTTGTTCTACACTAAATTTATTAGGACCATGGATATGATTTTAAAGCCGACATTTGGTCGTTTGGAATAACAGCAATCGAAATGGCAACAGGCACAGCCCCATATCACAAATATCCCCCAATGAAGGTACTTATGCTCACTCTTCAAAACGATCCCCCAAATTTAGATACAGGAGCTGATGAAAAAGATCAGTATAAAGCTTATGGCAAAACATTCAGAAAAATGATCACAGATTGTCTACAAAAAGAGGCATCAAAAAGGCCCACAGCTTCAGAATTATTAAAACATCCGTTTTTCAAAAAGGCTAAAGATAAGAAATATTTACAACAAACACTTGTGGCAATTGGACCAAGTTTGGAGACGAGAGTTCAAAAGGTAGGTGTGTTGTCAAACGTAATTAGATAATTGTTTATGTTTGTGAAAAGGCATCGAAACGACAACCTGGAGCCTCTGGAAGACTGCACAGGAAAGAAACGGGAGAATGGGTGTGGTCAAGTGAAGATGAAGGGGAGGATGCGGCTTCCAGTGAAAGTGATACAGACTCGAAACCTATGAATACGTTAGCATCGGCTGGATCGTCAGGGTCGGATCATGAAAGTAGTGAAGGGGATCCTCCACCAGTGAATTTAGTGCTGCGAATGAGGTATGTTTCAAGCTAATAATAACAAAAGAAAATCAATAATCTATTGTGGATTCTTTTCAACAATGGTCCCATACATATGCAGAGACAATGGGCCAAAAATTTGGAGGCAAAAAACGACGGTAGACTTTTAAAAACTGTTGTATAAAATTTTAATTGAAAGTAAAGGTCATCCCATTTTAAAATAATAAAAAAACATTAAAAATGATGACATCAAAAAGTACTGTCCCCCTCAGTTTCCAAATTCAAAAAAGCGAAACAAAAAATTGGGAACTTTCCACAGTTCCTTTAGTTTTCTATTGGCTATACAACTGCATGACTTGATCTTAATTCGAGCAAATTTTTTCCCTTCTATACGACTCGAACGCCCATAATGTTAATACAATCCCCAATTTAATGTTACCCCATAAAAAGTAACAAATTGTATTGCCTTGAAAAAGGAGAAAAAAATTCTTAATAAATCTCGGAAATGACGCCAGCTTGACTTCTATTAAGCTGTTTAAATTTTTGGTAACTTTTTTAAATTCAAATTAGTTTATATTTTTTTATTTGCAGTATTCGTAATTTATATTTTTTACAAAATTTTGTTGTATTTTTATGAATAAATTTTAGTGTAATGGATTGGTTGTCGTTACAGGAATGCAAAACGTGAATTAAACGACATTAGGTTTGAGTTTGCTGTGGGTAAAGATTCTGCTGAAGGTATTGCGAGCGAATTGGTTGGTGCTGGTCTGGTAGATGGCAAAGACATCACTGTGATTACGCAAAATCTACAAAAACTTATCGACTCGAGAGATATGATAAAAGTTGTAACTTTTCCATTGGTAAGATTGTTTTTTTTTAAATTTGATCTATTTTAAATTGATATTTTAGAATTCAGGACTGAATAATAATGAAACTCCAGATGATAAAGCTTTAATAGGATTTGCACAGATATCAATAACTGACTGAAATAGACTGGAATTTTTAACCCCATTTATCTCCTGGAATCTACTGATCAAATTGTATATAGCTTAAGTAAGTTTTATAAATTAACTTTAATTTTATGTACTACCAAAAATGTTTCAAATATGTTCCCTTTTAAAGTCACATTATTTTATATAGTCGTTTTTATTAATTTATTTTTGAGAAGTTTTATTGTGATCAATAGATTTCAAGTATTTGTACTTAATAATTTTACATAATACCAGGTTATTTGCAGCTTTGTTACAATTTTAAAATTTACTATACATTATTTTAGCTGTCATATTTTTATTGAACTGTTAGATTTTAAGAAAACCATAATGCCTTTTTTAGAAAAAATAGAAATTTAACAGATTGGTTTTGCTTCATATTAAAAATACATACTTCATAATTAGTTATAGCCTATGATATGGCAAGCCAATATGTTGATGCGTGATGAATATATCTAGTGTAGTAATTTGTACGTGGGATTGGTAAAAGTGTGTAAATAGATTATTTATTTATTCCAATAATGTAGATGCAATATTAAGAAATGGTCAAATACTGGCGTACTTATTGTCTATAATAATAATAGTAGATGAGTTTAACTATATCCTGCCTGATAACCCTTGTTGAGACAAAACTACCTTCAATTCTTTATTATTATTAGTAAATATTCTAGTTTTATGTATGATGACCCAAAAAATCTTAAAATTTATTTTATCATAATGAATATAGCCTTTTTTTACAATAAGAAATTATAATAATTATATATCGTGCTGGTGGAACACATTATACTACTTTCTAAATTGTGTAAACTATTTTAATAAAAATATTTTTTCAATCAAAATATTTTTGTTAAAAACAATTAACAAATAATAGAAATCCTAAAAATTAAATCCTGTTTGGTATTCAAAATTGCAATTACTTCTAACATTAGTTTTAAAGACATACTAATGAAAGATAATTGCAGGACCATATACGTACTTTCCACAATTGTATAAATCTTCAGTACGAACACGATTCTTCAATAAAACAATAAATATAATTTGTTTTTTTTTTTTTACCTTTTTTGTCAATATCCTTGATAATTTTGAAGTTAAGAACATGCTTGTCTTTAATTTAGGTAAAAATGTGATTGAATATTGTAATGGAATACGTCAGAGAGAGTTTGAACATGTGAACATCCTCTGCGCAATCGAAACTTCTAGAAGCTGACACATCTCACTATTTTTACATAATGGTGGTAAAGGGAGGAGAGTCTTTGAATAGACAAGAAGTCGCAGTCCCGTTGAGAGAATTTTCCTCAAAATTCCTGACGACGAAATCCGAAGCTGTGAGAACATTTCCATGACCAAGAATCATGTCCAAAATCATCATCAACGGCGACGTCTTGTTTAATGGTGCGTCCCAATTGTCCAGCTCCAGTCATTCTCGATATCCGTGGAGATGGTGACACTGTTATCATTGTCGTTCAGAAGAGTTTCAACATAGCGGAAATCGTCTGGGAGTCGCCGAATAAAAGTATCACTTGATTATCGTTTGTGCTGTTACGGCGAGATTTGCTTTGCCAAATCATTACTGTTAAGATTAAGTTAGAATATTTCACTGACTCTTTCGGTTTGGCCAATCAGTTTGAGATTTCGAGGATTTTTTGATGGTGTGCTTGCTGGTTTTACTGTCCTTTGATCTCGTTTCAGGAGGTGTAGATTTGCACATAAATCTAAAAAGGAGGCGGGATATCCGCCTAATGATGGCACGGCTTTACAGTCTTCTGTTTTTTTAAAGTCCTCCTTAACGCTTTTTTCTCTTCCAATCGTAATTTCTCAACTTCTTCTAGAAACTTCTTTTGCTGTGCTATTATCTTCCTGTCCTTTTTTCTTCCAGTCGACCTTTTTCAACTTCTAAAATTTCCTTATACTCTTTTTTTTCTACTAATCGCCGTTTCTCAAACTCTTCTAGAAACTTCTGTTTTTCTGTAACCTTTCTTTGTATTTACTTTTCTTTTAGTCGACGGTTTTCAATTTATTCTAGAATTTCCTGGCCTTTCTCTACAATTAGAAACCTCTTTAGCTCTTCTAAAATCTTCCTGTTTCCTTTTTTTTTCACCCGACATCTTTCAACTTCTACAATTTCCTTTTGCTCTTCTTTTTCTACTAATCGCCGTTTCGCAAACTCTTCTAGAAACTTCTGTTTTTCTACAAACTTTCTTTGCTTTTATTTTTCTTTTAGTCGAGGGTTTTCAATTGCTTCTAAAATTTCCTGGCCTTTTTCTACAATTAGAAACCTCTTTAGCTCTTCTAAAATCTTCTTGTTTCCTTTTTTCTCACCCGAAATCTTTCAACTTCTTCTACAATTTCCTTTTGCTCTTCTTTTTCTACGAATCGTCACGTCGTTTCTCAAATTCCTCTTTTTCTTTCAAACGTTGCGTTGTTAATTATTATTTTTCTAGGAATATAAATAATACTATTTGCATTTCGTTAAGAGAAAATAAACGAATGATACATGCTAAGCATTTATATGTGCCTGTTTTATATCATCTGAGCATGTATGGATTATTTAGATTATCGATAGCAGGAAAAAATTAAGCAAATGCAAAATGTATAAAATTTATTAAAAAAAAAACATTTCTTCACTAAAAAAACTAATGTCAACTTGAACTGCGACTAGTAGCATCTTTGTTTTCAAGGAAAATTTAAAGAATTCAAAGCTGTGGTTGATTGTCGCCATAGAATAGTAAAATAATTTGCGATACTACTGGTAGTATTTTAACTTGAAATTAGCTCCTTAAACTAATAATATAGTTTTGTTTCGTAAGTTAAGATCTTTTTACAGTTATTAGTAATAGGTAAATTTCTAATTAATCTGTAAAAATCTCTGCTTTTTCTAACTGTAAACTTATCCAAAACAAATTTTCTTGCTTCATCTCTTGCTAACTGAACTAAAGATGGAAATTTTACTATCTTATCAGGTAAATCATCATTGCAAATAGTACTTTTCCTTGTATCAGCAAAAAACTGTAGAATTTCGCAATAACGTTTTTCACTGAAACCTTTTACGTAATCAAAGAATTTCTCAACTCTTAAATTTACATCATAAATTAAATAGGGCATTAAAGTCCTTGCCGTTGATAGATAATCGTAATTTATGGTCAAATCAAATTCTAATAGAAACTTAAATAACTCACAATAACCGCAAAATTCGTAAATTTGTTGAAAATGTTCAAATTTTGGTTCAAACCCGTAGCTGTATAAAAGCAAAATAAATTGTTGCAAAACCTCAAGTGATAACTTATGACCGCTATAAAAAATGAATAGCAATGTAATGCCGGAATATTCTAGAAATCCATGTAAATCTGGATAACTTTCCATAAGTAAAACCACAAAATCCATAAATTTATAAATGATGTTATCCATCGTATTGTCAGTTGCAAAGAGCCACAGCCACCAAAAGTTGAACAATTTTGGTAAAATGACATCAATATGATCTGAATCCAAAAATTGTTGGAAAAAAATTTTGCAATATTCAGGCTTGGCAAAAACGATATTTTTACAAAGTTCATCTGAATTAAACAACATAATCGTATTATTTGTATTATCTACAAGTATTACATTTTTAATTATTTCCGGAAACAGAGGCGAATTTATTTTTAATGCAGCTCCTACAAGCCTTAGAGGAAAACAAATTTCTCCATTAATACTATTAAACAAAATTTCATGACAGTCATTATCAAATCTTTGGAATGCTGCTTCTAAAGGCAACTTTTTATCAACATTCCAAATACAAGCATCTGCCCCATAGTACAGTAACATATAAACAATTTCTTCAGTACCGTAGTTACAAGCATGAAGCAATGCTGTTTCACCTTTATTATTTGTAAAGTTTACAGGAGCCCCCTTTTCAAGTAACATTCCGCAAATCATAGGATTATGTCGAGCCGCAGCGATATGTAAAGGGCTGCATCCCCAAATATCAGCAGTGTCCATATTGGCCCCTTTATCAAGGAGACATTGTACAAAATAATCAGAGTTGTTTAGAATTGATAAATGAAGAGGAGTCAGGCCCATATCATTTTTGGTGTTGATATTTACGTCTTCTGATAATACAGAGTCAAAGACATCACGTTTGTTAAAAATGATTGAAAGGTGTAAGGGGTTGTTTCCGTACCGATCTTTGATTTGTTCACAGCTTCCAACGTAATTTTCCAAAAATGGGTCATTCTGGACGACAAAGGTTACTAATTCTGACCAGTTTGAAGAGTCTTCGTAACGGAAAAGTGACTTGAGAGAGGCCTAAAGGATTACTATTACTACAGGAAGTATGTGATTACTTAAGGGGGTTACCAAAATGCAATTACAGTGTCTGTCTTCGGATTCATCTACCATTTTCGTTTCAAATTTGAAACTTTCCTAATTTCCTAACCTCAAAATGTGTAGTGGTAATTAAAAATGACGTAAGAATATGACATTCATTACAACTCAGAAAATTATATTTAAGAGAACAAGCATATGAAAAATGTCCAGAAATTAAAAAAATACTCAAAAGAAGAAATTTCGAAAAATTTAAATTGAATATTCCGCTTATTATTGGTAGGACTGATTATTACTCTATTGGTGATTATTTGGAACTAGTGAACCATGGTACCATAAATAAAGAAGGATTCTTCTTTATTTATGGTTATGTTTTTACATGTGCTAGCGCGAAAAACAGAAAAACTGAAAAAGTGATTTTCATAGATAAGTGGTTGTAGAGACGTGCATCAACGACATCAACGTTAAAAATAAAGTTTAGTGACTCTAAGTAACTGGGGGTTAGCTTCTGTCTTTCAGGTCTGGCTATGAGAGTGCTCCGAATTTTTCCAAATTTGGGGAATAATTATCTTTTACTTACAACAATTCACCCCTAAAATTTCAACCCCCTACCCCTAACTTAAGGGTAGTTTTATGGGGGTGGGGGGTACAAAAACAATAGATTTGGTATTTTTAAATAGACAGCAACTTTTGATGAGTTATATTTAATTATTCCCTTAAGTTTCGTGATGATAACTGTAAAGGGGTAAGTTTTATAGAATAAAAATTGGATGATGCAGAAATAAGGAGTGAATAGGGGTAAATATGTCGAGTTTGGGGCTGTTCCTATTGAAAAAAAATTTGAAAAAAATCACATAGTATTGTTTTAACGGCAGTAGCCCACTGTTAAATTTTTTTTTTGTGTACGACCACCCTTTGATGGGGGTGAGTTATAAAAATATTGAAAAAAATTATATATATATTTTTAATTATTCCCCTTTAGAAAAATTCGGAGCACTCTTTCATAGCCAGACCTGAAAGACAGAAGCTAACCGAAAAGGTTATTCAAGGTAAAGTTGATAAAACTTCATTAAATTTTGTTATTTTTTTAGGTATTTGGGTGTACTGTTCGTTGTTTTCTTGGAGCCCCTGTTAAGGACCTGTTTTTTCTTCTTTTTTTTTTTTTCAAGTTTTCAGTTTCTCTCCCTGTTGGTTTTTTGTGTTTTGGGTAACAGTTTACTATAGCGAGAATCTTTAATATACGTTACTTGTGTGTAACCCATCAAATGAAAGGTAATTGTGAGTCTACTATTAGCTATGGATGTTATTCTTCAAAAGAAATTTTGCTGCAAGTATCCAGATTGCAACAACTGGTACTACACAGGAGTTCCTGAGGGTTTTGTGAACAAGCATTTTTTCAAGTTTCCGAAAAATCCCATACATCACCAAATTTGGAAGGATATTTGTAAGATAGATATTTCTAAATCATTCTAGACAGTTTGTGAGGAACATTTTGACGATTCGGCATTTTTGAATGAGAACAGAAATCGCTTAAATTTTAGAGCAGTGAAACTACTTGTCGCTGACTCAGTCGAATTATGCCTCTTAGATGATCTGCCACTGCTAAATTTAGCCGAATCTTCAAATGCAGTTTGTTTGGGTGTTGAACCAAGCATCTCTTCTCATGCAAAAGCTAATGATGTAACATGCAATAGAGATGGGCCCAGATGGGCCATGATACTACGAATCTTAAAGATATGATATTGCGCATGCAAACCTAATTCCACTTTAATATGTGATGTATGTGATGTCATACGGATCCACCAAAAGCACCAGCATTACCTTTTAATCACCTCATGATGTTGTGCGCAAAACGATCTATTTTAGTCTGTCGCTGTATCATATCTTTAAGATTTGTAGTATCATGGAGATGGGCACATGGTCAAAAAAATATCGATGTTCCTGAACATCGATTATTAACACGCCCAGACCGATATTTGATGTATTGTCGATAAAACATCTGTGGTGGTACAAAAGAAGTAACAAGTTCTTTACTTACTGCAATAGCGCAATGCCGTAATTGAACATGGACTGCATTTCGGAAAAAAATCACAATCAAAAATAGAAAATAAACAGTAAAGTCATTTAAACATTTTAAACAAAAACATCACTAAACGAACTAAGGGGCCGATTTCAAGTTGAGATATTACCGGTAGTATCGCAAATTTTAATACGTTTCCATAGCAACAACCAATAACGACAGCAAATTTTATTAATTTTCCATGGAAACGAAGGTACTACCGGCATTGGCGGTATTATCGCAACTTGAAATCAGCCCATTAGAAACACAAGTCGGTTTAATCTTCCAGGTTTGATTCTACTGCGTTTATCAGTAACAATTTGCAAATATTTCAGAGCCATTTGTATGGGAATAAAAGACGTCAAAATTTCTCCCACAGATTGTCCGTGGACATCTGGGTTTTATTGCTGGGCGTAAATTCTTCTATTTCCCAGAACTTTCTTAATTGCGTGTCAAGGGAGGCTGTTTGTGAAAAGTTACAAATTAAGTCATGCTTTGTTTGTAAAATAAGACCGCTGACAATCCAACCTAAATGGGTTTTTTTGTAAAACAGTACCCGAGGTTTTGATTTGAATCTGCCCATAACAAATCAGTCTCAAAAATAGCTCGTTGCCAATTAATAAATCTATTGCGCAAGATTTATTAAATGTATGATTCGCTAATTTTACGTTTTTGGGAATTTTGGAATTGACATTGAATGACGAGGAATGTAAATTTTCCGTAATTTTTGGAACGACTAAACACGATAGTGTGCAATTGAACGGAGTGTGAATTGAATTAATTTTGACGTTTGTCGCCCTGATTACTGTGGTTATGTCTTGGTTAATTCCGAGTACCGGTATGTTAATTTTTTGTAGCTGCAATTTTAACAATTTACAAGCTTTTTCGGTGATAAAGTTACTTTGAGACCCGCTGTCCAATAATGCACGGATCTGGTGTGCTTGACCGCTATCGTCATAAACGTTAATGAGGGCCATTGATAGCAAAACTGTTTTGTTTTGGGCATAGGGGCAATTACTAGATAGTGTCGTCGTAACTGGAGCCGAGGGGGTTTCAGGCGCTTGCCACGCGGTGCCGTGGGCTTCTTGATACAATAATGAATGATGTCTTTTATGACACCTTTTGCAAACTTCTAAGATGCAAGAGTTTAAACTATGATCGAACCGGAGACGATTTTCGCATAACTTATACCGTTTGATTGTTTTTAGCCGCTGCTCGACTGAAAGTGATGTACATTTGCGGCTAAACTATGTGATTGATTGCAGATTGACATTTTGCAAAACTTGTGATTGCGCTAACATGTGACATCTGCCTATTCGATCCGGTAGATCGATAAGAATTGTTATGGAAAGAGCTCGAATTGCTTTTGGACAGTGGATTAGCATTTAACGATTCTAGGGTTTGACACCCCTGAATTAAAAAATCGGTTAATTGCTTTAGTTTGGGTAACTCTTTGGTTAGCGTCGTTTCCCAAGCCGTAAGCGTACTCTTATCAAATTTTGATATGATAATTTGAATAAGTAGATCGTCCCAGGATTCGGTGGGATGCCCGAGAGATTTAAGAGCCTTTATGTTTGACGTGAGGGTGTGTACAATTTGCCGAAGACCTTTAGCGTCTCTATAATTAACGGGTGTTATGGAGCAAACCGCGTTGGTGTGGTGCTGTATGATCAACCTGGGGTTTTCGTATCTTTCCACCAAGAGCTTCCAAGCGGCGGCGTAATTATCCTTGGTGGCGGTCAAATGCTGCATAGTTTCACGCGCCTCGTTTTTGAGTACATATACTGCGTAAATTGTTAAACCGTTGCACGTCATTTAAATTGACGTTTTCATGAATTAATGATTTATAATTATCCCGAAGGGTAACCCATTCGGTAAAGGACCCGCTAAATTCAGGTAGTTCTATATCGGGTAATTTTACTTGTAGCGATTGTATAGCATTTACATCGGTCGGAGACGGCGATAATGCGTTTGAAACCGATTCTACCGAATTTCCGTTGCTTGTACCTGGTGACGGCGTGTTTGATGACGTACTAGCCGAATTCTGCACTGAGGGTGGTTTATCACCCTTTGAGCAACGACTTTCGCCCATTTCATTTGCCGAATGATAATAATCTTCAAATTGCTCGAGCTCTTCTTCGCTAACGTCGCTATCGAGCACCTGTAATTGTGAGTGCACGTCTTCATACTCTCTAAGTGAAGAGCGTAACTCCTGCAAACGGTTGCGGATTTCGTTTGTTTTTTCCACGTTCCCGGGTATATTCAGAAATTTGACAAACTTTGTAACACGATCTTTAATGTTTCCGCGTTTGACTTTTAGAGTTTTGATTTTCGCTTCGCTCATGTTTAATGTTTATAGCGTTAATTTTGAATCAGCAAGATCATCCAAAATTAAGAAGAAATGCGACGTTTGCTGTTGGCAGTTTTGGAGCGAGACGGCGGCGTCAGCTGTAGGGCGATTACGACGGCGGCGGCGTCAGCTGTAGGGCGATTACGACGGCGGCGGCGTTGGCTGTAAGCGATGATGGCGGCGTGTGCTGTGTAGCGAGGCGTCGGCGTCTGCTGTAGAGCGATGGCGGCGTCTTGTGCTGTGGAGCGGAGCGGCGTCGTCAACTGTGGAGCGACGAAGGCGGCGTGTGCTGTAGAGCGATGGCGGCGGCTGTGGAGTGGGGCGTCGTGGTCAGCTGTAGATCGACGGCGGCGGCTTCAGCTTCATAGCGATGACGACGGCGTCGGCTGTTGTGCACCTAGAGCTACGAGTACCTTGATGTTGTGTCCGGCTGATTAATCCGGCTCGAAGGACCAACTTTGTATGGGAATAAAAGACGTCTTCGATTTTATTCTATTTATTTACTCTATTTACATCAAGGTTCGTTTTGGTACTACTAACTTATCTAACAAATTTGCCCGCTTGGGTAATGTAAGGGAGTGGGACGAATGAGAGTGTGTAGTCCGAACAAATTTTTTGTTAATGGGGATAAGTTAGTCTCATATTCCCAGTATTCCAACTTTGAATAGGGTCACAGTTCAAACATATACTCCACTGTTTAAGTATTGGGAAACTTCAGCATTGATTACATTTTTTATGTCATCATCATTTGATTTTTTATATTGAAGAGCAGCTACCATGGTCTTATGGTGTTTTCACAAATCCATTTCTCCTTCTTCTTCTTGTATTGGTTTTATGGGATTTTCATGATGTTGAATTTCTTGCGCACAGGGTTTCAATGTTTTTTCTAGATAACTTTTAATGGCGACAACAGCTTTTGCCACAGCCACTGAATCTTGAAAATGGTTCTTTTTGAACGTTGGATCAAGTAATGTTGAGATTTCCAACCTCTCCATGTGTTCCATTTTGCCAAACCTTTTTTCGGCTTTTGTCATTAGTAATTTTTTTTAATTATTTTTCTCCAAACACTCAATTGCTTGATTTTCTAATTCCGTCTGCATGCAATGAATCAAAGGAATAATTTTACTAATCGTTGCGTATTTATCAGCAGATAATTCTTTTGTAAGAATTTCTAAAGGTTATAACATAAATTTTACTTTCTTTAATATATTTATCTCGTCAGAGATATTTGGGTTTTTTTGGATATTCAGCAATATCTCAGCAACATAAGAACGAAGCTTTAAAAATCTCTCCAGCATGTAGAACTTGGAGTTCCAACATGTGTCTACACACTGTGTCAATTTCAGTGGCTCAATATTACCATTTTCGATTTGTTTTGCTCTTAAACAAATTCCTTGATGAAAATCTCAGAAATGTGTTCTGAAGTATGTCGCTTTTCAAGACTATGCACGCAAAGGTTTACAGATCTTATTGTGCTTCCTTCTAGGAAATATAGAGTTAGACACAGGTAACTAATGGTTTGGTGAGTTTCTGTCCATATATCACTTGTGATCGTGTAATTCTCAATTGATTGTAATTTTACTCGATAAATATTGCTCATTACTTCATATTTAGAATTAAGGAGTCTTGAAATGTTCTCCTGCTAGGAAGATTATAAAACGGTACTACTTTCTGTAGGAACTCTTTGAATCCTGTGTTCTCTACAAAATACATTGGCAAATTATCTTTAATAATCTTTTGCAAAATTAAATTAGTGGTTTCTATTTTTTGTCTTCCGCCAGATTTAAATTTTTTATTCGAGTAAAAATACTGGAAATAGTATTATTGCTTGGTACTTCCAATTTTTCAGTCGTACACATAGTAACAGTAGTGGCAAGACATACATTACTGAAGTTAGAATCATCTTCTTTCCAACTACTGGTGGTTTCTTCCCTCTTTTCTACATCCATTACATTTTTATACAATCTTGAGATGTGACCCATGAGATTGGTGGTATTGCCTGAGGTTTTTTTTCCCGCAGAACTTGCATGTTTCAAATCCGGGCGTATTTTTTTTGAAAATATTTCCATGCTGAACTTACCTTTCCCATGTTCTCGCTTAAATATAAATTAACTAAATAAACAGGTCCAATTTACAGCTTACACACTGCATACCTTATAATAAGTACTGTAATCTCAAATAATGTATTAAAATGTATTTGCCAAACATCGATACTTTTTTCCCACCTCTGACATGCAATGCGACTGATTCCATAACTTTGGACAATAACTGTTTTAAGTTACACTTCTTTTCAACCTCAACAAATTCGCGTTTCTGGACAAAAGAAGTAAAGATGGAATTTTAACTAAAATCGGTTGTTCTTCTAAAGATTTGAGTCTGCGGGAAGGACTTATTCACAAAGCTTATCGTAATATTGAGTCTAGGGTTTCAGGGTTTGTAAATTTTGCAAAATGTTAAAAGTGGAAAAGGATAAGGTGAAGACTTTGCAAAAATTACATGATCTTGGAATGTTCAATTTCATTAACGAAAATTTGAACAAGGTTACGCAAGCATTTATTAATTCTCAACTGCCTAACGAACCGCATCAACCAACCGCGCGTAGATGGACTGAACAAGAATGTTAGAGCATTTGCTCTATCTTTGTATCGTACAAGAGGAGTCCAAGATTATATAAATATTTACAAGTCTATTTTCAATTACCTTCTTCCAGAACTTTAAAAGCCATTTTAGCTAAAATCCAGTTTGATACTGGAATTAATGCAGGCATTGTGAAACATCTCAGAAATCAAGTTTCAAAAATGAAGCGTGCAGATCGCTACTATACGTTGTTATTTGATGAAAAGTCTGTTTGTCAAGGGTTTGTTTATTATGAACAACCTAAACAGTACATCAGCGGTTACGAGGATATGGGCTCCTTGGTTCGTTCAAATAAAGCAGCCAACCATGCTCTTGTTTTTATGATTCGAGGGTTAAGATCTCAATAGAAACAAGTCATATTGCGTATTACTTCACCGCAAACACAGTTTCTGCAAACAATCTAAAGTTTCTTATCGAATGTAGTTGGGACTGTTTGGGACCAAGGGCACTACAAATTGTTCAGCATTAAGTCAGCTTTGTGCCAGACAACACCCGCGCCAAGGTTCATATTATTTCTTTGTTAATTATCGTAACGATAGTAACGATTTTTGATGTACTACATCTTTTAAAGAACACGCGAAATGCATTGTTGAAAAAAATTCAATTTGCTTCTCACAAGTTTGCTAAATTTGAACATAACGAAAACGTCTTCAATGTTGATCAACAAAAAACTTTTAAGTCGCTGTCTAAATTGAAAAAAGAGCATTTTCATTTCAAAGACACCTAAATGACAGTGAAAGTTGTTGCTGCTCAACTTGGCAGTTCTGTGGCAGCTGCAATAGAAACTTACGTCTTTTTTGCTCACACTTTACCAGATAAATTTGTACAAAAGATCGACATCATGTTTGATTCTTTGAATGGCTCAAATTTTGTAATGTCAGGGAATAAGCCATTTCGATGCGCTTTGTCACAAAATTTCTCTCATTTGGAACTATGGTCAAAATTGTTGGTAGAGTTGAATCAATGGAAATTGATTGACTTAGAAAGTGGAGCTGATCTGACAAATCGGTATTCATTCGTCAATGGTTGGCAGACGACAATTAATTCAATCCGTTTTCTTGGGGACAATGTAAAAGATGTGGATGGATTTGGTACTTGAACTAGCGGGGACTAAATCAGGACCCAGTAGAAAATTCATTTTCAAGTATTCGCTAGCATGGTGCTGCCAACACCAATTCAACGTGTCACCAGTTTACTGCAGCATTAAAGACGGTTGTAATCAACAAGTTGGTTACGCCATTAAATGTGGACAGAAACTGTGAAATTGACACATGTTATCCTTTGGACGCATTTTTGATTTTGGTTGTGGTTAATTCTTATCAGAGAAAAGGATAACATTTTTTAGTGTTGGTGAAAAATATTTAACAGTCGATCTATTATCTCTATTGGAGCAAAGACATAATGAAATGTTGAAAAATCTGGATTCAGTATTTGAAAAATTAAAATCTCATTTTCTGAATGTCGCTGATAAAAAAAACTAATTAATCTGCCTAAAAGTTATTTTGTTAATAATAATGTTGTACCATACTCTAGGGTTGCCACTATTTATTTAAACAAATAAATGTTTAAATAAATAAACAAATAAATAATAAATATGATGTTGTATAATGTATGAGGCAGAAATGAAATATATGAGTATTGTGATTCTTTTTTTATTTATAACAAATAAATAAATAATGTAAGATAAACTACATACAAAATTAAAATAGTATTCTAAAAAAATTAATAACAAAAATATAGCTATCTATTCAAAAAATATAATTCTAAAACAATTAAATAAAAAACATTAAATAAAACAAGAGTCGTCTAACACTTCTGTGCCTTAAAATGGTATTTTTTATCGCTATGAGCTGCTCTGAGTAATTGTTCTTCATTTAATATGTATTTATAAAAGTCTTTACAGTCTTTGGCAAAATTAAGGGAAATTAGTAATTTGGCTTTTAATAAGTTTTATTTATTTCTCACATCCAATCACTTATTGTTCATTAGTGAAAAAATTCTTTCTACATATGCTGTTGAAAATTAGAAAATCGCTTTGATACACGATTTTCTAATTTTTGAAACAAATTAGAAAGAAAACATGAAAAATCGGAACAATGGTTGTTTTATTGCTTTATTAAATAAATTTATTTCAGCTATATCATTTTCCATTGTGTGTTCATAATCGTCATTCTTAATAAAAAACAACTCTTTGATTTTTTTAGTTTTTTCCAAAATTTGCATTACAGTTATCGGCGCTTAAGCATCAAACATTATCGAATGTTAAATTTAATTCTTTAAAAGTTTGTTTAATACTTTTGCACATCCCTATTGCACATGATTTTCTTTAAAGTCTATTAGTTTTTAATTATACCAACTTCTAAGTTAAAATATTGAACTGCAATACGAAAGTACTTTCTGTTCTTGACATTGGATGCACCTATTTGAACCCCAAAAAATATTTCATTATTAAACAAATCACTTCGAACTAGTTCAAGAGCTTTTGGTTCTAAAACATTTATAATACAATGCATTCAGCTTTGGTTCGCCCTAAACTTAATTTCTTAGAAAATTTCTGTGTTTTATACATTTCTTTGGTTAATTTTATGCCACAGTCTAAACTGTTATAGGATAAATTGTGTTTAACATTATGATAGACTGTTGCTACTTCTATAGCTGCTGTGTTAATATCATCTTGCTTCAGGGGTAATAATGAGGGTTTATTCTTATAAAATGGTTTTATCACTTGATTGGTAGAGTAAGTCTTTCATCTCTCTTGATGCTTACGACTGTTTGAATGCGACTAAATCTTCAAAAAAGGGAATTTTTGGAATAAAATTAATAAACTAAACCCAATAAATGTTTTAAAATTAAATAATATTTGGAAGAAATGTTTTTATTATTTAATTATTTTGAATACTATTGATTGTTTCGTCACCAAAAAATCTCTACTTACATGCAACCACACAAACCCCCACTTACCAACTTTTTGTCAAAACATTGGTAAGTTTTTTCAACATTTTTAACTTTTTGTATAACTTTCCTTTTTACATTACTGTTCAGGCACTGATGATGGTACTTTGGTTTCTGAAAGCGCTTTGCCACTGTTGTATTAGAATTTTGGTTAAACTTGTGGTTTCAACATTTATTTTTATTGTCATTATTTGTATGAAAATATTGGGGTTGGTAATGCAGGCAAAGACGATAATGTTTTAGTCGTCGATTTGCTAATGTTGCATAAGTAATTAACCGGATTTCTTTTGGTTTTGATAACCTGTTAGCAATGGATTCCGTTCTATCCCAATTTTCTTCTAAGTATTTTATCAGTTCAATAGTACACTAATGGCATCCTTGGTACGACGATTTTTGTGCTTTTCTCAAGACATATACACCGTCAATTAGGAAGGCGAAATTTAAGTATGAAAAGCACATTGCAGACAAAACCCCCTCAAAAAAAAAGTTTAAGCGTACACGAAGTTATCAGCGCCAGTGAAGACCTCAAATCGTAGAAATGCCTCGAGTATATTTCAATAGTATGGCTTTCTGCCTGGAAATTCTGTTCAGTCTAACTTTTTATACTATGTAAATGGGTAAATTGGGTACTGTGTAAATTCAGGTCGTCTCCTAGATATTATTTATCAAAACCGCAACATCTAGAGGACTTAATTAGCAAGTCTGTAGAAAAATCCGGGCAACAATTATTGTCCCAGATTACCCAAAAAAATTCCTGCCGAAATTAAGAGAAATTTAGCTCTTTTATTTATAAAATGTTTGTTTCTTGAGAATTTTGAAACTGCGAAATAGAATCCATTTCCAATTCCAATTCTATACGGTTCAATTTTAAGAAAATAAATTTTCTAAATATCTAAATAATATTCTCTCGTGATCTTAAATATCTTCAAACAACGGATGAAAAATCTGTAATTCTTATAGTTAACGCAGAGTAAGTTCAAAATGCTAAATATTTTGTCATTATCTAATAGTTCAGTAACTGGAATGGCTGTCTTAAAACCTCTATATCTAAATGACTTAATTGGCAAGTCTGTAAAAGAAGCCGGACAACAATTATTGTCCAGCCTTTGTAACTTCATGTTGTTTGGTGAAGTAAATTCTAAAATTACTCTCTATGAATCATCTTTATGTACCTTATTCAAAAAAAAAAATAATAGTGGCATTTGTTTAATTGCTGTTGGTTGTATCTTTTATCATTTGGTTTCGAAACTTGGTTGTCGTCGGACAGAAATTTGAAAGATCCTGTTTATATGGAAAAGCACTTTCTTTGTTTTTTAAAGCGCTATATTTCATGTATCCCAAATTTGTTAGATTTAATTCTGGTTCTAACTTTTCTAAAGTTAGTTTACTATCATGTTCTGATTAAGTTCTGCACTACAAGTGGAAGTGGCCTCTATTATGATATCCTCAGATGTAGGTCTAAAACTGGTATTTCTTTCATATTTTTTTTGTGATTTTTTTTTTTGGTCTAGATGCGAAACTGATCTCCGTTATTTGGTCAGCGCATCTGAATATAGTTAAGCTGGCTTTTCTGTTGGATTTAAATGTGAGATGTTGATGGTAAAAAATCTTTAACTGCTGCATGATATAAACGCCGATTTTTATTAACCAAAAATTCATGCTGAAATTAACAGAAATTTAGGTTTTTTACTTTTCAAAAGTTTGTTTCTTGAGAATTCGGAGACGGAGAAATAGGATACGTTCTTTAGAACTTGGACGGTTTCATTGCATACGGGTCAATTTTATGAAAATAAATAACAAAATTTATTAAAAAAATTATAAAATAAATAATAAATATTCTCTGATCTTAAATATCCTCAACCAACGGATGAGAAATCTGTAATTTTTATGGTTAACGAAGAGGAAGTTTAAAATGCTATTACATATGTCATTATCTAAAGGTTCAGTGGCTACAATGGATGACCGCAACATCTGAAGGACTTAGTTGACAAGTCTGTAGGAGAAGCAGGATAATAATTGATTTCCCATATTACCAGCCTTTGTAACTTTATGTTGTCCGGCAAAGTAAAATGTAAAATTACTCTTTTTTTGTATGAAGTATGTTTATGTGCCTTATCCAAAAAAGATGGTGGCATTCGTCCAATAGCTGTTGGATGTATTTTTCGTCGTTTGATTTCGAGACTTGGTTGTTATCATCGTACTTCAGGAAAATGTTATAAATTTATATTAAACAAAATAGCGTCAAATATTTGGGTACGTAAACCTACAGATTTTTTTCCTACATTTGTTTCTAGCATGTGGGACTCGTGGGGATTTACATAAAAAACATATTATAACTTAGCTTTCATATTAAGCAGTCTTTTGCTTGGTTCAAATTTAAAGCAAAAACGTTTTGAACGTTGTCCAAAGGTAACAATTCTTTTGAATATAATATTGCATTACATATTCATATTAAAATGTCTAAACGGTTTCTACTTTTATTTGATTAACTGAGAAAAAATTCTCTCGGTGCTTGTTGAAGAATGCGGTAAACACATAACCCCTTCAGACAATTTTTTTAAATTTGGGAACTTTAGTTCATTAAGAGGATTTTTTAATTTGTTGACGGAAAATCGTCTTCCTTGTGATTTTGAGTTCCATCTAAATCTGGCAAAAGTCTCCACGTTTATTCCTCCCTCCACGAATTGAAGTATACTATCCATTACAAATATTTTGTGGGTTCAGTTTAGCAATGAGTTAAAAACTTAAAATATTGCATCTCATTTTTTCAACCTCAGCAGGAGGCAAGTTCTTTTCATTCTGTAGTAAAAGTTCTATTTTTGAATCAACATACATCTCCTCTAAGGGAAGATAGTTATGGGAATTATTTATATTAATATTAGATATGGCGTTTTTATCTAGGTGCGATTTTCTAATAAAATTTTTCAAAATTGTTTTGTATAACATACTCGAGATTTAATCAAATGAATTTTCATAGTTTTACTTTGAAATTCCAAATTTAATTTGTTTACAATATCCAAGGCATACGATAAAAAAAGCAAATATCCTTGTAAATAGGATTTTTTAAGTATGCTTTAAAAATAATAAAGATTACCCACTCTCGCAAACGTAGCTACGCTTTCGGTCAAGGGGGTTAAATTTAATAAACCTAGTTTTACCAATTTCGAACTTCTTTTCTATTTTTTTTTTTCATTTCGATATGTTTTTTAGTTTGTACTGTAGCCTGTTCAATACACAAACTTTTTATTTGTTTCAATTGCTCCAAGATTGAATATTGAAAGTACTAAAGTTAAATGGATATTGAAGGACGATTTATTAGTTTTATTATTTGATTGAGGCATAAAGTTAAAATTTCCCTTCATTTTATGAAACTGGGTCATTGCGACCTGGAAGTCATTCTTCCCTAAATATCTTTGATTTTGCAATCATACTCATTTTTTATCTAGTTAATATCTAAACGGTATTGTGTCAAAGATTTCTAGAATAACTCTCTTGTCATAATCAAAACCAAATTTCTTTGCTTCTATTTTATTTAAAAGATCTTTGGATTTAGTATCTCTGGAAATTTGATGATATTGGGCTACACGAATGTGAATAAAAAGTAACACTTTTATTAGTTATCTTTTTTCAGCAAGTGCCTATTGCATAGGCTTGTCCTGTTTTAATTAAGCAAAAGCATTTGCTAAATTTTTATACATTTCACTCAATGTGTACTGATTTTAGTGTCTTCGTTTTCTAAAATATTGTTTTGTTTATACTATTGGAATTAATCTTTTTGGACGTTTCATAATTTAATGTAAATCCTTTTATTTATTATATTACTTTATATAACATTATACAACTTCACCTGTATTAGTGTTATAACAATAACTATGACGGACCGAAGGCCCTTTTGTTCTATAAAAAAATTGTGAAGGAAAATCAAAGCCAATTATTCATTTTTTGTGATCTAAATTATTAACTTTTATAAACAGAGCAACGGTCAGAATTTACTAAAGATTGATCAAGAGACATAACAACGGTTCTCGTACCGAAACTTAATACCACTTTGATAATGTCGCCAAACCTTTTAAGAAAAGATAAACTAATTTTGCAAAGTTGAGATAAGCTTGAGTTCTCACGAAAATATCTGTGAAATCACGCAAATGGTCAAGTAAAAAAAATCCGCTTAATTAGTTGAGAATTAGTAGTAAATAGCTGCGAACGATTGTAATGGTAAAATTACTTCTTGTGCTTAAAGTTTATTAAGTCCAAAAAATTGAGGGAGAGAGTCGTTCCGACTTCAGAAGATGCTAAAAAAAAAGAGTAAGTCTATTTTGATTTAATTTGTACTGTTTTAACAACCATGATAGAGTTCCTACGATTTTGTTTGGTAATTTATGATTACCTATTAAAAAAATGTGATATGTTAACGGTTTTGTACGGGAATATTTAATTAAGAAATGGACTGATCACTGATGGACCTATTGCTCTTGTATTTTGGCAATTGTAAATTGGTTTGTATTAAATTGATAGAAAATTAGTAGATAATTTGTTTTGGTTTTCCTGTTCTCCTTCTATAAAAACGCGGCTTCTTCCAAACGCGGCTTGTATCGAAATATTATTTATTGTTATTATTTTTTCTGTTTGTAACTGCATATTTTGAATTGCCCCGATAATTTAGAGTGTCGAAAATGTAAGAATTTTGAGCCCAACTAGAAATTGTTGTATGTAAATTTTCAGTAATTCAATCACTACGACTTTCTTATTATCAAAGTACTTAACAACACGCAGGGGGTGTTTTCTAAATACCTATGCAATTTTGATTGTCTCGCACCATCAACTTCTATTTATGCAGTAATTTGTAATTTAGTAATTGGCTTAACTAACTGTAACCACGCATTTTCTTTGTAATCTTTTGGGCTGATTTAAAGTTGAGATAATATCGGTATCTTATTTTCCAAGGAAATTTAAAAAATTTCGTTGATGTTATTGGTTGTTGCTTTGGAAACGTGTTAAATTTTTCGATACTACCGGTAGTATCTCAACTTGAAATCAGCCCATTCGTCTGTTAATTTTACTCAAATTTTGTTAATGATTTTATTTTATGTTATCACATATGTATTTACATATTTTTTTATTATTTTTCTTTTTATTTTACTTTTATTTAAATTTTATGATAACTTCAACTATCGAGTTTCAATGACTGCTCACTTCCCAATTTTTGCTGTCCTTCAATCCCAACAATCTCAGAGGGTTGATCCTACAAAACAAACATATTTTATCCAATGTGTTAATGGATCCTGCTCGTGCCAAAATTTTGGGTCCTAAAATTAAGCTTAAAAAGATCGCGGTACGATCCGAGAATAAAAGTAAGTACCAACTTTTGTTAAGTTATTTTCAAAAGTAAAAACCCGCCACATAACTCTTTGGACCTGCTAATACCTAGTCAACAATGCAAACGTCCTTACCCAATTCATCGGTTCAATCTCCAAATAGGCATCCGGTTTTAACAGTGTTTTTGCCATTATCTACTATAATATACAAGGTTATCTGTATCATAATATACTACTTTCTCCCATTATGTCCTACATTTCGTACAATCATAGTTTTGCATTTGCAGTTGTAAAAGCAGCTATGAGTATATTGGTACTGAAATCATTTTCTACATAGCAACCTTTGTACTTATAACCAATTTGTAACATATTTTCGTTTAGTTCATTGATATGTACAAGGTGTTTATAAATGATTGTAGCGTCGTGTGAAAATTTTCGATATCACGAACATTCATTGTAATGTTCTATTTCCGCAACGGAATATTACAGAATGGCCCTGAAGTTACCCAATTGTCTAGTAATAATTATAATAATAGCAAAAATCATTGTCTATGAAAGGCGGAACATTTTTTATTGTTTCCTCCGCCTCCTACGACCCTACAATCCCTTATAAATACCTCGTATATTATCCACTTTGTCATCTAATAAAATTCATAAAATCTCTTAATTTTTGTAACATACTCTGTGGCGTCCATATTATATCTCTGACCAAATTTATCCCATAAGGAAGGCATTTAAGCATATTTTTGCTACGGCTCTCTTTCCAGAATTATTTTCCAATTTACCCAATTCAAAACCTACATTTTCTTTTACAGCTTTTCTGTAATCATCTTCTGAGTTATCAAATCAGAAACAAAATCATTTCTCCATTCACTTGTCTCTAATTTTATTTTCATAAATGCTTTTACATTTCCTTTAAACAAATAACTCGATTTTGTTTCAACATGCCAAACTTCATCAATAGTTATTATTTTGTAACCTTTTTCAATTGCTTTTTCTATAAGTTCTATAAGTTTTTCTAAGTTCCTTTGATAATTTTTTGAGATTTTGTATGAGTACATACATACAGGGTGAGTCTGTTAAAAGTTTATCTCCTCTTTTCTCAAAAACTTGTTATCACATCAACTTCAGAGTCTGCCATTAAAAACTTTGTTTTTTTCTCTACGCATGTGATTTTTTTCAGAATTTTTCTAATATTCCTTCTAGTGAATAATATCTAATTAATTAATATTAAATCTTTGAAAAAAAATAAAATTTATTTTTAATGAAGTAAATATTATTCTAAATGAAGAGATGTTGAAGTATATATTGTTTTGTGGAAAAAATATTTCAAAATAATTGTAGATATCCGCAAAAACTAATAAACTTTATTCGTATTGTAAGACCTATTTTGGTGCAGCATTGCCATTTTACTTGACAATCGGCTAGACACTTACCCTTCAGCTTCTTTGTCCCACCCACTTCCTTAGAAAAATGGCGTAATCCCAACTACATAGTTTTCACACCGAATGCGAATTAAATAAAAATTTCAACAAAATAAACAGAATGATTCTACTAATAAGTTTAATAAAACACGTCGATTTTTATTTAAAAAAATGTACAATTTGAGGCATTCAATTTTTTTTAAACATTCTTTTTTTCTTCACAGAAAATTTTGAATTTTTTTTAAATGGCACTGTATTCTTTTTTATACCCCCCTTTTTTTAAATAAGAAGCAACGTGTTTTAAGATTTTTACCAAATATACTTTTTTTATAATTTATGAATTGTTTCAATTCTTTTTAAACACGCTGTATCCATTCTCACCAGAATTTTCGAGTTATCCAAGAGTTTCATGATGATACGCGGTACTACTAGCAACTGTTACTATAAACAAATTTTTCACTAAACAAGTTTAAAACGAAAAGAAATTTAGCTGCGTTGAAGAGAATTTATAAGCACACAATTTTATAAGGTGAGGGTTGTTATAGAGTATTTATGGTTATACGCGTTAGATTAAGCTAGATTAACATTATAAATAATTGGGGTCGCATTTCCATCCATATGGTATGTCTTGTATGAAAGGTGCGGAGCGATGCACGGCCTAGGTTTGTGATTTATGAATCTGTACTGGACTAGGTATACTCCGGTACTGAAAGTGATGCCAGAATATTTAGATGAAAGGTAGGTCGGCGTAGGGACTAGACTGGGTATCCTCCAGAGGCAAAAGGCCTTAGCGTTTAGGGTATCCTCCAGAGGCACGAGGCCTAAGAACAAAGCTGGACAGGGTATCCTCCAGCGCCCGGCGAATGAGTGAGCTGGACTGGGTGTCCTCCACACTCAAGAGTAGTATTTTTGGTCTTCATCATTGAATAAAAACTATTAGGCTAATTTCAAGTTGAGATACTACTGGTAGTATCGCAAATTGTAACACTTTTTCATAGCAACAAACAATTACAGCCCCAAATTCTTTTAATTTTCCATGGAAACTATTATAATAGTTTTTTGTAACATAAATACTTAAATCCCTTTTTTTAATACAGGAACCTCGATAGACATATTGGTACACAAGCATGAAGCAATGCTGTTTCACCTTTAACTTTGCTACAGTTCAAAGAAGCCCCCTTGTCAAGCAAGTTTTAACAAATTATGAGACGTTGTCTTACTGCAGCAATATACAAGAATCCCAAGAATCAACGACAATCACTTCAGCCCCCTTATAAAAGAGACATTCTACAAAATAATCAAATAATCCGAATTGCTTAAAACTGCTAAATGAAGAGGAGACTGATCCATAATATTTTGGGTAATCCAATGTATTCTTCTAAAACGGGTTCATTGTGGACAACGAATGTTTCCAATTTTGACCAGTTTGAAGGTTCGTCGTAATGGAAAAGTGTCTTGACAGAGGGAATGGAAGTGTCTTGAGGCTTACCAAAGTGTAGTAACAGTCTTATGGTAATTCTCGTTCATCCACTACTTAGATAAAGGGAAACGATAAAGTCGTGCTAGAGGTATTATTGATGGAAGTATTCCAGTCGTATGCCAGTGGTTGCCGCAGAGAAGAGGGTTGTCAGATCCATGCACCTATCTAAAGAAGGAAATAGATACCTTTCTTTCTGGTGGAAGTGGAAGGGATGGATTTCTAAATTGATGGCTTCCTAGATTTAAATTGTAAGAGAGTGCTTTACATTAATTATAAAAAATTGTGATCAAAGTGGATCGATAAAAATTTAACACACCCGTTGTCAAAAAAAAACTAAAAACTAAAAAAAAAATTATTTACAATAATTTACAAATAATTTACCGTAAGTTTTAGGTAAATTACTAGACAGAAAGTGATAATCTAGTTTGAAGCTTCGCAAACACACTTTTAAGCGGACCAAACGCTTTATTAACTTATAAACACTACATACATTAAGGCACTTTAGTACTTTACTATTTCGTATTGCCCGTCCCAGTCTCGTTGTAACTTTGGGCACTTTCCAACTCTTTTTTTCAGGTGGTAGAACCAGACCAAAAACGCTGGTCCACAATCTCGCAAGTCGGATCGGGTTTTCATTCTCTCTGAAGTGATCCTCACATGTTCCCTTGTTAACACATGTAAGTCTCGCAGACGTCATTGCAAGTCTTTCGCATACTGAGACAACTTCTAACAGTCTCATTTCTCGTCCAAACATCAACATGGTTAGAGTTTACTGGGTGCTCTCGTGAATAGCGCTTCATTATGACATAGTCAGTTACACTTTTCTATCTCAGTCACGTTGACGTTCTTCGACGAACTTTCACAAATAGTCTAAAATGGCCTTATTAAAACGTTCTACCATCCTATCAGTCTGTGGATGAAGATTCGTTCTAGTCTTGTTACTTCTAAGTAGCTTCATCATTTACTGAAAAACTTCAGATTCGAAATTTCGTCCTTGTTCTGAATAGGTACTCTAAACCTTGATACAACTTGATGAACCAAAGCTTCAACAACGGTGTTTGCTTCGGTGTAAGCAGGAAAAACAAAGTGCACTGGATGAATTGGACAAATTATTATCTCGTGATAAAGAAATGTTAAATTTAATAGATGAGAAAAACAAGATGGAAACACTGAAATGTCATTCATTCGATATTTAAGACTTTTGTTTTTTCTTAAAAACGCTTGCAGAACGCGCTGTACTCCTTTTGCTACATTTGTGTTTTTTGGTTCTTGCACTATACAATTAGAAGAAGAAATAATTTCAGTTTTAGAAACCTTAACTGCTAATTCACTATTTTTACGTTTTTTTACTTTTTTTCATTTTAGATTTATGTTCGTCCATATTAAATAGTGATTTAAAACTAACACTTGTTAGCTTTTAAAGTATCTATTCTAGAATTACCATTTAAATCTGTGTTTTCCAAGATTCAAATGACGATTCATTGTTTCCATCTTGTTCCTTCTCATCTATTGAATTCAACATTTCTTTATCACGAGATAAAAATTTGTCCAATTCCACTGCACTTTGTTTTTCTGCTTAAGTTTATTCACCAGTAGAAGCTTGACTAACATTTAAATAATTGTCGCTATCGCTATCAATGGAATAATCAGTAGACCTAACACTATCACAATGCGATTTTGTCTTCTTTTCTTTTTACAACTAGAAACAGCTGATGGAAAAAATTCTGGGGAACTAAAACTTGTGTTTTTCTCCATATTCCCAAACATAAATTAATGAAATTTCAAGTCACAATCACAATTTTTATGCTGATTTAGACCTTCAAACTGTTTTTTACAGTTTAAAGTGTTTTCTGTTGAACGCAATGTAATTTTGACAAACATAATTCATCATTTATAAATATATTCCAAAATTGAACACATTTATACAAAAAAAAAATACAACGGTATTACAGTAGTTATTAGTGGCAATTGACAAACCGTTCTTCTATAAATTATCAAAATATCTACGTATGTTCCCTTGTTGAAATATATAACTGAAATACATTCAGAACATCTTAGCTTTTTAAAGATGGAATGTGGATAATCAGTATCTTATATACACATGAAATCTTTAACATCTTCAAAATTATTATCAAAATAATTTATTTTAGGAATGCCTTCGTTTAAATGAGAATCATCTTTCAATTTTTTAAAAACTGAAAAATTGTCCTCTGTGCTTTTGAATATTTTTTTGACTCTGATATTTTTTTTCTATCCCCAGTATATCATCATAAGAAATATTGTAATTGCATCCACAGAAAGAACGTTTTTCTAAATTATCGGTACTGAACTTTCCTGTTAATATATACTCCAAATCATTATATATGTTTTAAAACTATAATCAAGGACTGCCATTAACACTAAAGTACTTTGACGTAAAGCATGGTAAGTTTCACTAGATAATTTTCCATTAAAATCCTTTAAACTATGCCATTTATTTAACCAAATAACAAATTTCTTTAAAAAGTCTAATTTAAAATCATCATGATAATAGATTTTTTGAAAAGTGTGCACCATTGATTACGTTTTTATTGTGCTTTTAAGAGTCTAATAAGTATTGTTAACAATATCCCACCACGTTCTAATAATTTCGGTAAATAGTGCTGTATCAAACATTCCTTTAGATTTAAAGTAGAAAATTGTGGAATAGGGAAATATATTGTCAGCCAGAATAACTTTTGGTTTTTCAAAAACCGACTGGTAAAACAACTTTAGCAGTTTGTAAACTTGTTTAACAAGAGAGTTTTGTTCTCCTTAATAAATATCTCTAACATTCTGAAATTTCGTCTAGTCTACATTTTTCAAAATTAACCAATTATTTTTTCAAATATTTTTTAAAATGTGAATAGAGTCATAAGTAAGAAATATTCCTTTTTCTAAATCCTTAGTTTAGTCGGGCTGTGATAAAAATTTCATCTATTTAAGAGTACTGCAATTTGTTGTAATGAAGGCGAGCAACATTTCTACAGTATAACAGAAAATTTTTATTCTGCTAAATCTTTTAATGAAAAGGTACTGCCTGTAAGGATCTCTTATGAGGTGAAATTAAAAAGCTCCGAAATAGTTCGTAAATGGTCAACAATAATTTCTAACTGTTTGTTTTTGCCAAAAATCTGTTCTCTTGCTCTTTCTTGAGCTATTACTAGCAAACTTAAACTCTGTTTTAACAGATTTAAAGTCGATTCTGTATAGTCTTAACTTGTGTCTTTATAATGTGATAGTAAATTTGTAAACATTTTGAAAACTTAAATTCAAAAGGTTGAATCGTTGAATCCATTTTAAGTCATTTGGAGTTATTGTTCTTTTTTTATGTAAATTTTACCCTAAAGATTTTGGTTTATCTGTAACGATGTTTTTATACTCAAAGGATCAGTAAAATTTAAGGTAAAAAATTAAGACTATCATTGGTAATTTTAAATTCTGATCTAGACAAATCAGTTTTATTGGTAAAATGTTGGGTTAAGTCATTAAAATTATTTATGTCTGCTTTAAAAAAAAGTGAGTTTCTTTGTGTCTTTGTGGATTAGTGGATCAATTCTTTGTTTCACTAGAGGCTTTGATAGGCATAACAGCAGATTGGAAAATATACTGGGGACAGCTTCATCTTTCAAGGGTGGTTTGCTTAGAAGATTTTTTTAGTACTGCCATCAGGTTGCAAATGTTTATCATAGATAATAGCATCTTTAGAATTAAAATGTAATTCGCAAATCACGATTGAAGATGAGGGTATAAAATATTTTGGAGGTATAGCTTTGATCCATGCTTAATTTCGGTCCTTATTTTTGGGAAATTTAAAAACGCTAATAGCACGGTTGCCTTGGATTGTTTTTAAAGCAGAATTATAATTGTTTGTTGCACCAATGGCCACAACATCGACTGGGCATGATTCAGTGAATATTAGCAATTAACTAATAATCGAAACACGGGAGCAGAACAATTAAATTAAACTTAAATTATTAATTAAATTAAATTAAAATAAATATTATAATAAATAAATAAAAAATTAAATTAAAATTAAAATAAAATTAAATTAAATTAAACAAAATTAAATAAACATCTCGATAAAGACTCTTAAATTTTAGAGCTTGTTACTAAATTTACCAATTTGTAAATAAATCTTACTTAAATAAACTTACATTTGTTATGAATAAGTGTATCAATCCTTAGAAAACTTGAAAACAATACACGTAATTTATCTTTCGAGTTACGCCATTTATCTAGTAAGAAAACAACTGATGCCAGTAGATTCAAAATCGGGTGTTTCTGAATTCAGTTGCACTTAAAGCGCAAGACATTTATCGAGCAAGGGTCTTTCTCATTATTTTATTTTATGGGGTGATTTTGTCACTTGCAGGTATCTTAAGTTGTTCATCTTCTGAAGATGAGTTCTTTTAAACTGCTTTCCTTCTTTTCAGCAGCTGTTTTAGCCACAAGTTTTTGATAGCTGTTTTTTTAGCATGAGTTTTAGGTGGCTGCTCATCATCAGAACTGGCTTCAGAGCTGCTTTCTTAGTTTTTTGAGCTGGTCTTGCACGTGTTTTTACAATAGATGTGGAAAGTGCTATTTTGTTTGTTCTTTTTTGAAGATGAAGATGAAGGGTCTTCTGAGCTGATGTTCTCTTGGAGAATGTCTTTAATAGGAAATTTAACTGCTACTTTCTGTTGAGGTTTAGCTGGCTCATCTTCAGTCTTCATAACTGTCTTCTAAACATTCCTTTTTGTTTTGATTAGATTTTGCACGGTTTTCCAAAATTGACTTAAATGGAGCTTTTCTACGGACATCTTCTGAAGATGAATCATCTGAACTCCTTTCTTTTTTGGGGGGATGAGCAGCAAGTTTTGCCAGCGTCTTTAAGTTTTTTCGGTGCTTCGTCTTCTGATAAATCATTGTAAAAATACTTTCCTGTTTGTTTTTCTGGGGTGGTTTAAGTGGTTGTTGTTTGACGGGTGTTTTAATAGCTGGTTTCTTACAAAGTTCTTCTTTTGATATATCTATCGTCACTACTTGATTCTGAACGTTTTTGTTTGTTTACTATTAACAACTTTAGTTTGAAAGTTCTTCTTGTCGACCACTTCCATCACTATCTACCGGAAGTAGTTTAATTTTTTTAGAGTTGGGACTTGTTTGGAGGTAAAATAAAATCATTTCTCACAATGGGGAAGATCCCTTAGCAAACTGACCTACAAATAAACACAATTAGATTAATTTAAACATTATTAAAGATGCCAAATTAAAAAAAAAGTTATTAAGTATGTTTTTTGCCAAAGAGTTACAACAGATTTTTTATAATTATTATAAAGCACCGTCTGATAATTTTAATCTAGCAAATCATCAATGTTGACATCTATGCCTTCCAATTTCTGACGCGTCAAGTCGTGACGATTGTTCAGAAGAAGAAACCGTGAAGAAACCTGTTATTGAAACAACACTTGCCGAACAACAATCAGCAAAACCACCTCAAAATCATAAACAGAGAAGTAATTTTGACGATGATTTATCAGAAGGAGCACAGAAAAAACTAATTCAGAAGTCGTCGGCTAAGCGTGCTGCTAAACCAACACGAAAGAAAGAAAGTAGTGAAGATAATTCATCTTCAGAAAATGCCACTAAAAAAGCTTCAATCAACTCAACTTTTAAAACCCCTACAAAATCTATGTAAAGCAAAAAAAAGTTTAGAAGACAGTTTTAAATATTGAAGATGAGCAGCAAAATCTCAACAGAAAATAGCAGCTAAACTTCCTCTTAAAGTTATTCTTCAGAAGAAAAATAGCTCAGCTGATTCATCATCTGGAAAAGAACTAACAAAAAAACATCTCCCAAACCTATTGTAACCTCTGAAGACAGTTCGGATTAAGAGCAGACCCCTACAATTCAAACTAGAACAACAGCTAATCAAAAACCTGTAACCAAACCAGTTACTTAAAAGTAGAAAAGTAGTTCAGAACACTATTCTTCAGAAGTTGAAAAATCTAAGACACCTGAAAAAGTCATAAAACCAATCCAAACATTAAAACAATGGGTGAAGCTCTTGCATGCCAAATGTCTTGCACTTCAAATGTAACTGGATTTAAAAACATCAGATTTTACAGCTGCTGCCAACCGTTGGTTTCGTACTAGATACCTAAATGGTGCAAATCGAAAGAAAATTCACGTGTATTGTTGGTATATCATATATAAATTATGTTTAATTTAATATCAAAGTTGAAAATTAGTATTTAATAATTATGTATATGAATATATAGGTATTAATTTAGTTGTTTAGTCGACTTAACGAAAAATTGGTTTTTTCGGCCTGAAATGCAGCTGCGCAAGTGCAATTTTCGCCAGCTGCGTCAAAAAGTGAACACACTATTGCTAGTAAAAATTAAATTTTTTGTTAAAGTCGATCAAAGATCATGTGTGCGCCATAGCCAAAAAGTATCTGCTTCACCTCGGCCATTAAAAAAAAAAAAAATCGGCCGAAAAAGCTACTTTTTGGCCTTGGCACTTAAATAATTATTGTGTTATTGATAAATAAAATATCGTAAAGCATAAAAAAGTTGTATTTTTATTATAATACTGGGTATAATATATCAATCAATAGAGTGAACTTTTTAAATTAAATATCTTAAAAACGTAAAAGTTACCAGAAACGCCACAAAAATTTGTATCGAAAAGACAAATTTAGTTTGGTGCATTTATTTATAAATTTCATTGAAGAAACGTGCGAGAACAGTTTTGCTTTATTCGTGCGACATTCTTCACTCGAGTGTAAAAATTGGTATACTCATAACCAAAATAAGATGTGTTCAATAATTGTTCTGGTCACATCGCCTATGTGTGGCAATTGTCACAAAAAACGTGTGTCGCTGTTAACATTACAAAACAATGACGCATGACACTGTCAGTGCTCATACGAAAATGCGGCCAAAAATTTACACGTTCAACTAAGATAACGCTTACAGAGTAAATTCTTGAACGTTTGCACACAATTATCATGATTTGCAATGTGATTTTTATCAAAAACTCCTAAATGCAAAAATAAGACAACATTTAGACAGTTGACAGCAAACCATATGAACTTATCACGTCAACCTACGTTCATGCTAGAAAAAGAAAAGCACAGCAAACCACGACCAGAACAATTATTTAACGCGGGTTATATGTTCCCGCACTTATCGTGTAAATAATTATTGACAGACAAATTTTAAAAAAGTCGTAACTATTCTCTCGTAATACTCTCCTTCTGCTTCTTTCGAACCTACCCTTTAATCCTAAAATTGGTGCTTCTTCTTCTGCCATATGTAGCAATTTATTTCTCGGCTTCTTTCGGACCTACCCTTAATCCAGATATCCCGCGATGTTCTTGGAACCTACCCCCTAAACCCCAATAAAAAAGGAATATACTTTAAATAAAACGCGTGAATTTAATATTAAATCAATTACAAATGATGATAGTAGATACCTACAATTGTTTATCTCTGTGTTATTTTGTACTTTGAAAATGCAAAAATGTATTTATTTAAATAAAATTGCGATTTATTCCGTTTAATAATAAATAAAGTACGCAGCTTTAGAGCTACTGTAATTTGTCCTGTTCGAAAGCTGGCGCTTGACTGATTCAAACAAAAGAAAATATCGATAAATATGCAAAAGACAACAAAAAATGTCTATTATATCACCCTTTTGTCATACCACTTTTGTGTTTTTGAGTACTGAATCATCGTATTATGTAAGCAATTAGGTCAAATAGTAAATCAATAATTTATATTCAAAGCCACCTCTGAAATTTATTTTTCAAACTCCAAAATCTTAAAAAGAAAAATATCAAAAACACGTTAAACACTGAAATACAGTAAAAATTTTCCGCGTTTTTATTTTAAAAATTAATAATTTACATAAAACAGTTGATAGAAATTTAGTTTTAACTACATTTTTAAATAGACTTCTAGGTGCACTTTATGCCGCCACCTTGAATAATAATTTGAATATCGTTCACTAAATACATAAGTGAAAAAAGTTCTCAAAATTTATTCGCCATAAGGAGCACTAGGAATGTTGCCCGGAGACTGCCGTATGACGTCATGTAAAAACGCTGGATTTTAGGATTTTAATCTAAGGAGCGTTCAATGGGCTGGAGAAGTGTGTCGTAATTTTAGCGCGAACGTTTGAAGCACTGTCATTCTGAAAACATACCTTAAAAAAGTCGCCCTTATTGCACTAATACATAAGGTTGAAATTATAACAGCTAAACTTTGACCGAATAAAAATCACATATGGAAACACAAATAAGGCATAAAAACACTCAACTCCAATACTCTAGACATTCTAGTTTTAATCCAGACACAAGTTACAAACAATTCTCGCATATTTGAGAAATTAATCGAAAATAGAAATTACTGTACATGCTTCGTGCTGTCAAACTCACCCGAACAGCTGTAAACCAACTACCGAAGATGGCCGAGTACATACAAATAACAAGTGGCGCGGGCAAATCGGAGGGGATTTGCTCGCATTCGGCATGGTTCGCTGGAATTCGTTTATATTGGACCTGCGTTAAAGCTTAGAAATGAAGGAAATCTGTGCATCGAACTTTTTATTTTCCATTAAATTCTTTATTAAGTGTAAATTTGTTGTATTTCGTGACTTATCAATAAATGAAATGTTTAGGCTATCGAATGTCGACATTTTTAGGTCTTATTTATTTTATTTAGTGTATTTATTCATCGCATAAAATTTGATCTTTATAAATTCAACCTTATTTACATGTGCAATAAGGTCGACTTTTTCAAGGTATTTTTATCGAATGACAGTGTTTCAAAATTTCGCGCATTTTTTACGTCACGGCTTCTGGAGCCCATGATGACATCCATCCTTTCCATTTTCTATCGCATCACTAAAGCAGTACTTACCAGTAATCTCCCCACTACTATATCTCTGGGATTTTACTGATCTCTATACCTAACCTCAATATTGTTTTAAAATTTTGTTAGGTTATTTTAAAGTGAATTAAGTCTAAAATGAATGTCATAGGTCCCAAATGGAAAATATTAACAACAAAAAATTTCTTGAGAAGTGTAGCTTTTCCATATTCAAAATTTTCAACCCAAAGAAATCTTATTTTGGGCATTGAAACATCCTGTGATGACACCGGTTGTGCAGTAGTTGATTCTGAAGGCAATATTTTAGGAGAGGCCCTTAATTCCCAACATTTAATTCATTTAGCGTAAGCAATAAGAGTTTATTGAAATCAATATGTAGTGAAAACACTACTTTGTAGTAACGGAGGAATAATTCCTCCTATAGCCCAAGATCTGCATCGCAAACATATAGAAAATGTGGTAAATACAGCAGTTAAGAATTCAAATATTAGTTTTAGTGATATAACAGCAATTGCCTCAACTGTTAAACCAGGTATTTGTTTATTTTGTTGTTGAATTATTTGGTAATAATTTTAATTTTAGGTCTACCTTTATCTTTAACAATTGGAATGAAATATGGAAAATACCTTTGCCACCTTCACAATAAACCCTTTATTCCAATCCATCACATGGAGGCCCATGCACTAACCGCTCGCATGCATGATAAAACAATTGAATTCCCATTTTTAGTCCTTTTAATAAGTGGTGGCCACTGTCTGTTAGCTGTAGCTCAAGACGTTGACAAATTTTTACTTTTGGGTACAACTTTAGATGATGCACCAGGAGAAGCTTTTGATAAAATCGCAAGAAGAATGAAATTAACAAACCTCCCAGAATTTTCTAAACGTTCAGGAGGTCAAGCAATTGAATTAGCTGCATCAAAAGCAAAAGATCCTCTGCAGTTTAAGTTGTCAATTCCACTTATACAATACAAAGATTGCAATTTTAGTTTAGCAGGCTTGAAGACACAAGTTAAAAAATGTATAATACAAGAAGAGGAAAAACATGGTAATTTTATTCTTATATTTGAACTGATTAATGTGTTGATTAAGGCGTATTTAGGGGTACCTCCTGATGCTTTAATCCCAGATGTGTTTAACTTATGTGCCGGCTTCCAGTTGGTTGTAACAAGACATTTGTGCCAAAGAGTTCAAAGAGCAATGCTTTACGTCTCTAGGAAAAATATTATACCAGAAGATAGACAGACTTTGGTAATCTCTGATTTTCTTAAATAGTTTTGTAACGACATGAAATGGGTTTTTCTCAAACGAGGAAAAGCCGAGTTTGGGACGTTACAAAACTAATAGTTCCGTTTTATTTTTATAAATGTAACATTTAGGTGGTTTCTGGTGGGGTCGCTTGCAACAATTTTATTGCAAGAGGATTACAGCTTGTTTGCAATGACATGAATTACAAATTTGTACGTCCACCTCCAAAACTTTGTATGGACAATGGAGTTATGATTGCATGGAATGGTGTTGAAAGATGGCGGGCAAATGTGGGAGTTTTACGTGATTATTCAAAGGTGGTAATAGAAAAATCTTGTCCACTGGGAGTTAGTCTTATTGATGATGTAATAAAGGAGAGTATAAGTTGTAAATGGACTAAGTTGACAGAGTTAAATTATCCACAAAATAACTAAAAAAATGTTTTATTTACACTAAACTAGGACCTCTTTCAGATGAACTCCTCTTAAGATCCTGATAAGTGTTTGAATCATCTTCATTGTTTTCTAACTGTGCTAAAACATCCAACATACGACGAAGTCGTTGTTTTACCAACTCAACATCTTCACTCTTTTCTTTGGCAGATATTGCAACTATTTCACTGAATTTTAAAGTTTGTTCTGGACGCATATCCTCATTGTACTGTTTTGCAACATCTGATAAAATTAAATTACAAAATGTAGGAGCGACTTGCATACAATATCTGATCCAACACCTTCAATAGTAATAAAAAAAAATTGATTACAAATTAATTAGTTACAAACTGTCTGATGGGTTTTCGTCTCGAATTATTTCGGTTTCAAATTATTTAGTTATTTAAAAGGTGTTGGATTTTTTTTAAAGTTTAAGATTACCTGGCAGATTTTTTACTAGATCTTTAATTTCAGCATATTTTTGTTGGGCATTTTCTGTGTCCATTTTGTTGATAAGTAACATGGATGGTTTATTTAACAAATCCTTATTGTACAGTTCAAGTTCCTTTAAAAAATAGATTTGGTAAATTAAATAAATTAAAATTAAATACCTTGTTTAAAAGTAAAATATTTTCCAAACAACTTCTATGTGGGTATTCGGGACTCAACTGGAATCCATTGATGTCAACTACAAGTAACAATAGTTTTGTCCTTTCTACATGTTTTAAGAATTTGTGGCCCATTCCTTTATTGGCATATGCACCTTCTATGAGGCCAGGCAGATCAGCCATTGAAATTTCCCGAAAATCTTTATACTTGATAATACCAATATTGGGTCGAATTGTTGTAACTTGAATAATTTCAGATAAAAACTGGCATAAACTACGTGCTTTGACCTACATGGATAGCTTGCAATTTTTGGTTTAGCTTGTGATATAGCTTTGAGCAATGTACTTTTTCCTGCATTAGGAAACCCAACAAGACCCACATCTGCTATTAATTTTAAGTCAAATATAACTGGATAAGCTTGACCTTTTGTACCTAAATAACCATTTTTTGGATTGCCTCCAGTACCACCTTTTGCTAGTAGTAATTCTTCGCCTTTTTCATTTATTTCTCCTACATAAACCAATTATAAAAAATAACAGTAGCGATTATAAAATACCAATTTTTTTTCCTAATTCAGTTATCACAGTTACACCTACAGGAACCTCAAATTTTAAACTTTCACCAGGTGGTCCTAATATAAAATTATGTGAGCTGTGTTTCCCAGGTTTAGCTGAATAGGACTTTGTTTTGTTACGTTTGAAAACATCTTGTAATGATACCTTGTCGTCTCCTACAGCAATAACATCACCGCCTTGGCCTCCCACACCACCAAATCTGAATAAAACCTTTACAAAAATATGTATTTAATTATAAATCTATTTTACTTTGGTAAACCATTCCCTCCTGTACCACCGGAAACAAACACTTTCAAAGAGTCTCGGAAGCCTTCTTTAAAATACTTTCGTGTTGTTTTTCTAACTTTAGCAAAACAAATTCTTGACAAAAACACCATTTTAATAAAAACTGTTACTAAATTTAAAAAATAAATTAAAAACTTGATTTTCAAATTTGAGGTTATGTTCCAAACACATGTCAATGTCAGATGTCAACCACAGATGTCAACTGTGTTGGCCAGAGACAAGACATGGGGAGAATGTGCACGGTAGTAGAATGTAGATATCCACCATTTTAACACACAGACAAGCGGGAAATTCAAAAATTAATTCATAACCTCTTATTACAGCCACAAATTACAAATCACAACTATGATCCAAAGCTACAGTTTAATCATCTCAAGAGGTGTTGTTATACATTTTCATAAAGGAAGATAAAGCTCAGCTAGTGATCGTAATCTGTCCCGAGAGCGATATGGACTTTTTTAACGATAGATAAAAGGACCAACGTGCAACAAAAAAACGCTATTTAATTATTGATAATTAACCTGACCTGATCCTTTACTTTAAGAAAAACTTTAGATTTTTGTCATGTAATAGACAAAAATATTAAAAGCACTAGCCTTATGAAACTGGTTTATGTCATTTCTCCCTTAATAACGTACGTGTTTACTTATTCCAAATTTCATTGTTAGAACGCGTTTAGCCGGAGCCACATAGCAATGAATTTACGTAACCACCTAGAAGTGTCGCTCTCGAAATTATTACGTTCACACAGTGAAAGCAAATATGTAGATTTAATTAGTTGCCTGCGTTAGACGGTTTTTTATTATAAAATTGTTTAATAAAACTCTTAAAATGTAACCAACCAATTAAAAATTAAATCTATTTGCCTTAAAGTAAGAATGTAAACGTGGTGATTAGCAGATGACATTTCTAGCTAGTGCCGTAAATTCATTACTAGGTGACCGGGGCTAAACGCATTTTTTGGTTGTCAACAATACATTACCAAGTAAACATGTTATACAATACGAACTCTATCGGTGGACTTTGGAATTTATAAACACGTGCATTATTGAAGGAGATAAAGCCTGTCTCACCGTCTTATCCCCAATTGTATTAAAAACTTACTACGCAATTAAAGATTCACGTATTTATTGCTATCTCGTTCTACATCATGGTCTAAAATGCAATGAACACAAAACGTATTGTATTAAGAATGTAACAAAGCTTCTAGGGTGAGTGTAGTATTAGAAACTCGGATGCAAACCAGATTGCCGCAGTCAGTGACCACAGATATGTCACTTCAATACTTAAGAAAATACAATTTTGAGTATAAGGGTATAATTCCTTGCATTTGTTCTGTTGTAGCAACAAAGATTTCTGCAATGTAGTTCCCAAAATTACTATATTTTTGGTATTTAAATGTTTCATTTGTGTTCTGTCAAATATCAAATTCACACGAAGCTATACGTCGTAGATTGCGGCATACTCTAATATATAATGTTATTACAAAAAGAGATAAGACGGTGAGACAGACTTTACAATAAAAATCAAATTGAAATAAATAATATTTTTCTTAACAACACAACATGTCAAAAATATGAATGTTAAATAAAGCACATATTCATCAGTTGCATATTATGTTAAGAAGTATTGAGATGTAATCTACTTTTTTATTATTTACGAAGTATGGAATATTTTCATGTCACTCGCGAAACCAATGATTTTATTTTATAAATAGTGCACAAACAATTTTCTCATATTTGTTGTCCTCTTTGGCTTCCAAACTGTATTAATAATTTTGTGGTCTTTCGAGCCGGACATACCGAGAACTTTTAGTGTAAACGGGACAATTTACAATAGTTTTTGCTTTCTACTCCAAAAATGCTTATTTTAAGGTTTTTAATAGAATTTTGAAACTAAAGACAACAGTTTAATTTCCATTATTTATAACACAAAGAAATTTTATATAATAATAATAAATAGGTCAGTTGTCCTATATTCCAAAAATATATGTATTTAATTCCTTGACTCGTGTAAAAGACTCATGTAAAAACCACTTGTGGTAAAACTATGTATTAAAAAAAAATGAACACCAACAATGATAGATGGAGCAATTGTGTTAGTTGTTGTCTCAAATTATTAATTTTAGTTTTATCATCTCTCCGTAGCTTAATAAATACAGTAAGCACAGTACACAAATCTGTGTACTGTGCTTATTGTATTTATTATTAATGAGTTGTTGTTATTTCACCCTCGCTAGCAGTTTTTACTTAAATTCTGGTGCCATTGATAAATATTTTTTTTTCTGAACTGTATACGCATATTAATAAGTTATCTACCTACTTAAAAAGTCTTATATTTAAGATAACGTATTAAAAAACTTTTAAATTCCCCCATTGTCGCCTTCAGCAAAACCCATAATAACACCTTAAATTTAATTCCTTAGGTTAAAATCATTACGTTTTTATAGAAACAATAATATTTGTTATTCTATCATTGATTTTTTTTTCCTTTTTTTATCTTGGGACTCTTAAACGGGGTTTTTCTTAATTTAAACAATATTTTTTGTTTGACAGTTTCGCCTTTATTTGTTAGCTCTTCAGGACAAAACATTTTTATTGTTAAGGGTAGAAAATTATTGACAATTTGCAGATTCTACTACAATAACGCCCGCCGTTTTTATTTGATGTAGACAACCAATCTTTGTGTCAGAATTTTTTTATTGAAATGGAAATAACGTAAAATAACAAGTGCTTAAAAACTGTATACAGGATCTTATTAAAGTAATGTTAGAGAATTGAATGATGCTAAAACACAAACTTGCCTCATTCAAATGTCTATAGTTTCTGAGATACACTTTTTGTCCCTTTTTGTTTGAGAACCGCTAGTGTATTGTTAAATTGGTGGCTTGATATGTGATGTGAATAAGATAAAATAAGCTAAATAAGGGGTTGAGATGATGCATTACCTCTCATACTTATAAATAAATAATAGGTACATATAAGATGATTCGTAATGATAATTTCTACGTAATGGACAGTGATTTTTCTGGAATATGCAGCTTGTAGTTTCACCCAGTATTGCTCAAATTGGTGACACATTTGACTTACTACAGCCCCCTAAGCAAATTGATCTTTATTGCATTTCGCATTATTTCTTTAGACAATATGTCTATTTCACGTTCAGCAAGAATTTTAGTAGCATAAAAATTATGTCTATTCTTAAACGGTGTGAAATTTTGGTAAGAACTTTTATTCTGTCCACAGTATAAATATGAAAATTTATATTCGTTTCTATACTGTGTTCTGTCCAACTTATTATGACAATGTCTAAAAAAATAATGCGTCAACTAAAGGTTTGAAAGTGTTTTTAACAATAAATGTCTTGTCCTGAGTAAACCAATAAAGTAAATCAATACGAAACCAATAGTCCCAAGATGAAAAAAAAAGAGAAACAATTAAAGAGTGACATTTTGTTTACATCACAAAGATTTAGTCCTCGCTTGTGAGTGCCGTAATAATAGAATTTTGGAGCTGAGATTGATAGCTTTTTAATTATAAAAATTGCACACATTTTTTCATTCGTATGTTGAAAAAGTTTAAGTATAGACAATTTACAATAACTCTTCTTTCCGACTCCCAAAAATGTATATTTTAAGCTTTTTAATAGAATTGGGAAGTTGAATGCGAGAGTTTTTATTTGTTTTTTTTTTTAATATTGCAGAAACATTCATTTTTATAATACCTAATAGTCGCCTTGAGCTCCCAAATTGTATTAAAATTATTTATGATCGTTTGAGCCGGATGTAAAGAAAACACTAAGGGCGTATGTATGTACATACCTACCTAGGGGATGTTATAGAGACTGTAGAGACGTAAAAAAAAGAATAACAGAAGATGTCTTATCTTGTATTAAAATTTAATTTATAGGTTGTAAGCAAAAATCAAATTTGATTTTTTTTAAATTTTCTAAATCGAAGTTTGTTTTAATCATCAATATTAATGGATAGGCTTTTTGAGGCAATTGAGTTGGTGCTGCGGTCTAAATATACCTTGATTTATGATACGGCAGTTAGGAAAAGTCCAGTTAAATAAATTTCTCTGGCGTCCTTTATAGGCTATTAAACGCCATATCTAATTTGATTTAAAGAAATCCTCTCGTATAAATCTGCACATGTTTGTTTATATCGTTGTTTATTGTACTCGGCCAAAACGACTGTTCCTGTTTATTAAAATCTGGACACAAAACCAAAACATCTTAATAACATTCCACCCTCAACTTTAGCAAAATAAAGAATACATTAACACAAAAGAAAGTGTAGAGAGAGAGCTAATGACACACACGTTAACATTCCGGACTATTAAAAGCGAGATTTATGGCAGAAAAAAAGCAGCTTTCCTAAACGTCTACAAATTGTCGAGGCGGCAAATGAGGCACATTTATCACCAACCTAATACAGATTCAAGCTAATTTCGTACACCCGAATAAATCCGACATGGTGACATTTTTATTTGTTTGGATTTTTGAGGCTTACACTGGTTAAATTGGCCAACAAATGTGTGAACTGCACAAACACGAACATTTATTTTTACGATATGGACGAATAATTTTCAAGCAATTTCCAGAATTACAAACTCATCACTCTCAATTAAAGAAAACACCACAGAAATTTTAAATGTTAAAAAGAAACTTTGTTGCTCCTAAATTCTCACTTACAAGACGACATACGTCCTTCATCCAAAAAAATAGGCCAAGAATTAAAATTTATTAATAATTTTTATCTTTTTTAAAAGTTTATGATATCCTAAATACGAAATTATAATCTAATTGTTCCTTTCTGTTCTACTCTCTACTCTTGTTACTTTCAGCGATAGTTTCTGACATTTAATATTTACTCATAATTCTAACTGTCACGAACGAATAAAAGCTACATTTATCTAAACTATATTTATTTGACTTTAACCGGTAGGACCATAAAAAAGGTGGCACCATTTAACACGTGTTCGGTAAAAGTACGTACCGCATTAGTATGGGTCGTCTGTTGGTTGTGTTGTTTGATGACGCACTTATAAATAAAGTTCTTAAAACCTAAATGTTTACTTCAAGACCTCACCCATATTAACTGATTTAAGAAAGAACCTTATTTATAAGTGCATTAGAGGTCATTAAGCAAACTCCAACATCAAAATCAAACTCCAACATAAAGTAAGACAGAATTTAATGCGGGACGGTTTTATAAAATACGGTGTTTCATACTTTCGACAAGCACGTTAAAAAGCTCCACTTCTTTTAGTACTTAACCGGCCAGTTATTTAAATAAACTTCACATTGAAAGTCTAAAATGTCCCTAATCCGATGCTGTATAAGAATTTATTTTTAAACTTGTCTTCCAGACATAAGTAGTATAACGGCACTAATACTTCTAGGTATATGAAAAACTCAAATATCGGAAAATTGACGAACAAAGTAACTATAGGTTGTAAAAATCTGTTGTATTAGGAAACAGTACCTATAGTAGCAGGTATAATGTTGCTCACGGGACACAAATGGACAATTGGCAATGCTTCGTTTATGAAATATGGTATATACGTAGTCGTCTCGGAAATCTAAGATACCTGACTTCTAAAGTCCGCAATAAACCAAATAAGTCATAGTCATAGCCATTGTTGATTCTAATGGTAAACTAATCTTTAGTAATAGGATATTAATGCAAATTTTACTTATACTTAGGTTTTACGGTGCCTGCCGATGACTCGGGTAGAAAACTACTCCGTCCAGATGTTAGCTTACAATTAAATTTAACAATGGCTTTTGTTTGGTTTATTGCCTCCTTTAGAAGACAGGGATCTTAGATTTCCGAGGCGACTATATACTACTCTATTATTTCATTTTTTATTATTATTTTTGTTATATTGTCGTAAATTGTAGGTATTAACTATATGGAGATGTCATTAATAGCACAAAAACTTGTTGAATAAGTAAACATAAACAAAATATTTTGTTAAAATTTTAGTATTTACAATTAAATTAACAGCACAAAGTTGTTAAATTAGCAAATAGAATTGTTCAAAAATTCACAAAACTATTTCTTATTTAAATACGGCAACTATTTGTTAAATTAACAAAAAAATCACCAAATATCATAATATTTGTAAAAGTTAGATAATCACTTTAAATTCGTTAATTTAACAAATTACATTGGCTATATTTGATGAAAAAAATATTTTTGGATTTCACTAATTATTACCTTTGAAGCCCCCCAATTTTTTGTCAGATTAACAAAACCGTCTTTACTGTGTACATATCTAAATAGTATTGTATCCGTGTTTACAAGAAATAAAAAATAAATTTTATCTAACACTTTATAAAATTGAATAATATTTTCTTGTTTTATTAAAGTTATTGATATTGTTCCAAAAAACCTTCAGAGCTACACTACTTACTCATTTAATTAGTTTGAGCAATTGCTGTTAACATTGAGAAAATGTGTTAATAATTTATTATATCAGACATGAAAATATGATTCGTTTCCCAGTGCACGTTTGAACAGAATTTGGGGTCCTGTGGGATTAGCCGGGAATGTGACTACTGCGAGATTCTTTTAAAATAGCAGCGACTGGTTGCTGACAGCGTAGGTCGCAAGACGTACTGCCAACAGCTGATGGCTAGAAGGTGACAGGAGAGACTTTTTGTATTTTAGGCGTTAAAAGTATCATCCAAGAAGCGTTTCAATCACCATCTGAATCACATTTGAACATTTCTCTAGACCTGAATTTTTACAAATTTACCTATTTCAGATATTTAACATACTACAACTACTACATTAGTTACTCAAGGAAAATATTTTTATTTATTTTGTCAACCTGTTAGTTCATTCATAAAGTTGCTTCAGATATTTGTAAATATACATCAAAATAAATAATAATTATTAATGAGTTTACAAAAATAATTTATTGAACACAAAATAACCCCGCCATTTCCTACAAGCTTCTACATTTATTACTTGAATTATGGACCTAAATATTTAGGTTTTACAGAAGCACTTAATTTTTTAAAAGTAGACTTAACAAAAATTAATTTAATTAATCGTGGTGTATCTATCCGTGTACCTAAAGTAAGTTTTTTAATTTCACATAATATAAACATTAGGAATCGAGTTTTTCACACATACATTGTATGCAGTACCTATTATATAAATTTATACCGCTTTAATTTAATCGAATTAAATATTTCCAATATAAACTAGATAATTATTATTGATGGTATGCGAATGGTGTACATAAATAAATTCAACACAACACCAGAAAGTGGTAGACCGGTTTTAATTTTATTGTCATCAATAAAATAATATCTATAATAAGTGAAACACTTTCTTGCTTCTATCAGTAATTTCCAGGAAATGGCGTTGAGCCCTATACGGGTGAAAATAAAAATTCATTTTAAGTGTCAAAATATTTGTTTATTTAACCAGCCAATAAAGTTAGGCAAGTTATAAAATTGTTATAAATATTTATTGTCATTTAAATAATACAAAGTTGATTATAATGTCAATACAAAATACAACAATTATTAACAATAAAAAAATTCAAAAACTTAAAAGAAAACAATTCATAAATAAACTCATTTACCGAGTAACATAACATGTCTAACAATTATTGTTGTAATTTCTTTTTAAATAAATTAAAAGCCACTGTAAAGGTAAGTACTTTTATTTTCTTGTAACAAAATTTACTTAATTATATTGGTTTCATTTAAATTATTTTTTATTATATATTTTATTATAAAAATTAAAACGATTTGTGTTTTAAAATTACAACATCACTGAAAAACCATTTTGCTATGATTACTGTTAAATTTAATTTGAAATTTTTATTTACACAAAAGCACATTATAATATATTTATGTACTTTCGTTGTAATAAATTTAGAAAACAATAAATGCGTTGTGTAGAGTCAAAAAGAATTTTAGTAATAAGATGGCAAAAAAATACATATACCGAGTGTCCTAAGTTTAACTTTTTTCTTCTTTATTGTTATCTGATATTAAAAGATCCTAATAAGTATAGTGATTATCTATGATATAATTGTATTAAATTATTTATAATAACCAGCTAGTGAAGCGACTAGATGATGTAAATCAATGCCATTGCCAGTCAGAGCTTATGTTCGTAAAGTAGTTGTTTTCATTCAAGATGTTGCCGATTTGCCCTCCAACACCTATCACCAAAATCTCATAGTTGACAGTGCTGTTTGGTGACTTCAACTTACTTGTGTTTATTAAACTACAACTGATCTTTTGTCAATTCTAGTAAAGGAGTATTTTCGATCTGGACTTTCGAGAAATTTATGAGGTCAAAAGTTTTCAACAATTTTATTACATTACATTTTTGTCTATTTCTTTTTTAATTGCTTTTAGCAAACCATTTTTCTCGCCACAAAATTTATGCATAAGTACATCCACCTCAATCGACTAAATAAAAACTCCAGCTAGATTTTTCTCTTTTGCATATTGAGTCTAAACATCTCATTATAGCTCAAAGTTGTCCAAATTTACTTAAAAATAATAACATCCAGTATATAATCCAGGTTCACCTGGAACAGCAGTTGGATCATTAAGCCCATGCCTAGGATCAGAAAGAATAAAATAATACTCATCGAAAGCAAGCCCAAGTGTGACCTTATGAGGATCAGCACTTTCACCCAACCAATACCTAAAAGTAGCATCAGAATTTCGATTTTGTTACTGTCAATCACTTTCATTGACTCCACCATAAAAAAGAGAATTTTCAGCTATAAAGCCAGCTTACAGCTTCAATTTAAGACTAGGCTATTATTATTAGTATAAAATAACAACTATTGTTATATGTGTTTTGATATGTATTTTTTTATTTTTTTTGTAAAGGCTGTGATGCTGTTAATAAATTGTTATTATTATTATTACATCACATGAAAATCTTAAGTCATCACGTTAATAATATTCAGAGTGACATAAAAGTATGGAATAAAATTCATATTTTCTAACTTAATATTTTTTTAGAAAAACGCTAAGACAGGTCGATTTTATTTTTCTATTGCGCACGTTTTTCACTTGTTTCTAAATTTTTTTGACCAACTGGCTTTTTGCTGTGGCGTAATCAATATTTTTTTAAAATAGCAAACCCTATTTTTGGTGTTGAATATTGAAACTACATTTTTTTCTGCGTATAACAGTATGACATTTGTAGGATCTAAAATAAAAACTTGAAGTAATATAACCAATTTAAATGTTTTATTGAATTTTTCAAAATAGGCATTTTTACATATAATTACTGAACTAAATGTTCAAATTGACGTTCTTCCGTTTCTTAGTAATAATAAACTAATTTTCGAACTCCGTTAGCACATTATTTATTATTTTTTGACTAATTAAGCGGTACTGATTTGTAATTCTTTCTCTTTCATCATTAATGTCCTAAAATCCTAAAATATTATTTGACAAAATCATATTAAACATTCAATTTTTGTGGATACTGTTACAAGAATTGGTTTCTCTCATCCAGTGCAAATTTCTATCGACTCATATGGCAATTGTGTATTTTTTCAGCTAATCACATTTTAAGACCATATTTTTTTGACGTCTAATTGACTAGACAAGTTTACTTAGATGTCCTTTGCGACACGTTAGTACCAGCATTAGCGAAACTTTTCTCAATAAAAAAGATCTAGATCTAGACATACCAGCAGCTAATGTATGGTTTAAACAAGACGGTGCACCTCCACATTACGCTCGTAGTGTCAGAGATTATTTAGATGAAGTTTTGACCGTTTTTCTAAAGAGCTACTTAAAATCAAAAATATTTGCAACAAAATCAAGAATTTAAGAGAAAGAATTACAAATCAGTACCGCTACAGTAGAGTACAGTTAAAAAAATAAGGAATAATGTGCTAACGGATTTCGAAAATAGTTGTATTATTGCCAAAAAACAGAAGAACGTTAATTTGAACATTTAGTTCAGTAATTATGTTAAAAACTGTGTCTAGTTTAAAAAATTCAATAAAACATTTAAATTGGTTAAATTACTTAAAGTTCTTACTTTAGACCCTACAAATGTTATGCTGTTATACACAGAAAAAAAAGTAGTTTCAATATTCAACACCAAAAGTAAAGGTTGCTGTTTAAAAAAACTATTGGTTACGTCTAAGCAAAAAACTAGTTGCCCAAAAAAATTTGGAAACAAGTGAAAAACGTGCGCAATAAAAAATAAAATCAACCTGTTTTGGCGTTTTTCTTAAAAAAACATTAACTTAGAAAACATTAATTTTTTCCATACTTTTACGTCACTCTGTATAAACCACTTCCAAATAAAGTAATTAACTGTTACTAGCAAGTGTAACATACATCATTAATTACGTAATGAAAACCAAGCAGTCGTAGTTAAAAAAATTTAATTTTGGGTATATCACACCTCCTACAGAAATTAAATTTACTGCAACTGTTAGAAAACAACTTTGAGGTTCAAATGAAGGTAGCTTTCAAGCCTTTTAGAAGTCGGAGAGGTAAATTATATTAGTATTCTTGCTCCAGTTTTTATATTGCATTAAATCATATTTTTTTCTGTCTAAACTAATGCAGATATTAAAATTTGAAAGAAACATATAAATTAAGAATTTATTTAATAGTTTATTTATTAAATAAATAAATTTGCCTATCAGAAAAAAAAGTTTCAAAAATGTCTTCTTACTGGTTAAAAAATTATGACCAATTTTGTATGCTGATGACCATTGTTTAACCAATTACGTACCACTTACGAGCAGAATTAAATAAATAATGGTAAATAAAGTCCTTTAATAATGATTAATTAACATTAAGTTCCATTTAAATTGCTTAAACTGTATATTTTTTTAACAAATAAAAGAAATTGTTTAAATCTTTAACACTTCATAGCGTTGAAACCGAGGTCGAAACGGTATTATAAAGTAAGTTTGGTTTAAAAGTTTTATTTTCACGACAGAAATATATGCTAGCCTTTTAGATCTTTTAGGAACAGCCTGTATAACTACTTTACCTAAAGCTTATTTTTTCTTTAAATCAATTGTCAGTGTCAAAAATTCTAAAATTATGTTGGAACCCTGTTAGGTTGCCATGTAAACGAAACTAAAAAGGCTAATTTTAAATGAAGTAACCAACCTTAAAACATTTTGACAATTGATTTTAATTCCGAATGGGCATTATAAGTGTAAAAAAATCAATTTAATTAAAATGTCATATACATTTAATAATTTTTTTATGGCCGACTGCTTGCTTGATCACTGTTGAAATTCTTATTAGAACACCATTTCCGATAAGCACGGTACGTTTTTCATATACGGGCCTAGATTTTATTTAGCAATATTTATGACTTCTTTCTCATTAGAACTCTTATTAGAACTGCGTGCTTGCATTTTGCATCGGACAAATTTTTCACAAATAAAATAACAAACTCTCCGTAACTAAGGAAACAACATGCACACTTAGTTGAGTTATTTCATTAGATTTGTGATTGTTTTATTAATCTTTATTCTTTTATTGGTTTTGCAGTCAGAAGTAAAGCTTTGTATGCAATTCGTATATAATTAGGTCTTTTTGTACGCACCCTACTTACCTAATCGCTCATAGATAACCTGTAGGATTTGTACAATAAAGACCTAAATTATATACTTATTACATGAATAGCTCTTGTGCGATTGTTTCTAAGACGGTAATGGTTATTTACTTGTAGCTAATGCAAACTTGTCGGAAACCATTTCGTTTATTATTGTCAACAAAAACATTACTAAGCAAATTTACTCAAAATTATTAACTTTTTTTTTCAATGCCATTTAATCGCACAAAAAATGTTTATAACATAAGCATCACGAACGTTAAGAACATTTTCCGAATTTCAGACTTTAGATGAATTTTCGCGACATACAAAGTAAAAAAAATTAACAGGGTAACTTTCACTACCTAAAAATAATTAAAAGTTTTACTGGTCACATAAATAATCACGCTAATTAAATTCTTCAAGACTTATTAGGTAGTTAAGACCATTTAGATCACTAAAATTGTTTCTTTCGTTTGTTTCGCGAAAATAAGTAGCTAAAATAATCAAAAATTGTTATTGATAATGTCGTAAAAATCAAATAAAAATAAGTGGAGTTCTCACTTTGCTCCCCCACCAAACAATTGTATTCGATCAGTAAAATGTTCTTACCGTTCTTGATACTTAATATACTATTAAGATTTGATTATTGTATAATTTAGAATGAATTAATTTATTTTAACATTGAATTAAGTAACAAGTATATTACATTTATATTATCCAAGGAAAGAAATAAATTATTAGAGGTGTGATAATGTAGGATGCACCTGTTCAGCATTTCAACAAACCGAAATGTACGTCAGGATGTCAACTTGCATCTTGTCACTTAACACTTAATTTCTTGCTTTATTTTTACAGTTCTGAAACTTACAGCTAGTTACTTTAATAGAATAATTGATGGCCAACAAAAGAGGTTACCTTACGTATAAATTGTCCAGAGATTTCTTTCAACAAAAATATTTTTTTTTTCAAATTAAAATTTTTGTTGCTTGTTGTCCAGAGGAAAAAACATAAATCTGAGCGTTGACCGCTAAAAAAATGATATTTACTATCCAACGATATGTTTGTGATACAAAGATGAGTGTTTGTTAAAACGTTCGGTTTCGTTTAGTAAACATAAAGATCCCAAATGACAGTTTTCAAAATACGTAGTAAACATTTCACGACTTGTTTGTTTTGAGTACGGACGAACAACTATTTAACTTTTCATAATCCTTTTGGTGCAACTCATTCAAATCAAGTACCGAAATTTTAATGTTTGTTTAATGGCAAAGAGCATTAACGAGGTTTTTCCCCTGGCATGTTTATTCTATCTATTAAATTTTAATTAAAACCCCTTGAATTTTGGCCAGTCAGTCTAAGATCCCCGAGTTATTTTTTGTGTCGTGCTTAATGGTTATTTATTGGATTTATTTCAGTCTTTCTCGGGAGATATTTTTGTGTTTAGTGTCTTGGCCCACCCACATCTAGAGAAATGTATCGAAGTATTATTTATAATAATATTATAAAATCTATCGCACTTTTTGATTTGATTATTTTTATATGTTGAAGCGTCAAATATGCACCGGCGGTAAACTCTAAAGCCTTGTCCATGATTTATAGTGATAGTTCGTTGTCGGCAAATGTTTGAGTGAAATATCTTGTTTTGTAAATAGTGTTTAGTAGCTTATGGTGAGGGTGGCTTTGCTGAAGTGTAGCGCAAGTGTTAGATGGGGTGGAAGTCAGCAATATATGGTGTGTATCCGGCATTCTTTTTCTTCAGCTGTTACATTTATATCTAAAATGCTTCCTGTCTAATAAAATTAAATTTCATGCGAACTGATAATTTTTCTCGGTCATTTTATTAAGTTAACGAACTCTTAGAGATGACCTAGTTATCTACTATATTAAGAAATTAAGAGCTATTATTTTTATCAATTTTAACAATACATAGTTTATAATAGTTTAATTTAAATATCATTGGATAAAATAATCAGCTGGTAAATAGTTATCAATGATCAAAATAAAATTAATATATTTCGAAACAATCCTAAATTCAAATGTGACCTATTTTTAAAAGCTTTCTTGGGATACAAGAATTCTTACGCCAAATTTTAAAGGGTGCAAATTTAATCAATTTTTAACAAGTAATACATAAGATTTTTATACCAATAAAATAACGACTGATTCAAGCAGGCTAAGACAAAATAGGATTTGCCCACTTAAAATTAATTACGACACTTACAGCGGTTACAGCTAGTGATGACTAAGCTTCGGTGCTGGAGAGTCTGGATTAAACGACCAGGTAATTAACCGGTGTAATCCAGTGGGTTGCATGTTATTCATTCAACTGATCTACTGGTCAACTGGTGTAGACCAGTTGAATATATAACATGCAACCCGCTGGATTACACCGGTTAATTACCTGGTCGTTTAATCCAGACTCTCCAGCTCCGAAGCTTAGTGATGACACAAGTGTGATATCAATACATCAATTTTCAAATAAAGTATCGCTGTAAAAATCGATGCTTCGATTATACTTTCTTTTTGTGAAAAATTGATACTGCGACTTAAGAACTTTATGAATAATTAAATTTTTGGCTTCTCATTTAATTTTTTTGTCAAGCCTTCAGCGCTATGTCCTATTTTTTAGAATTTGTATTTTGTTTGATATTTTGAAAGTTTTGTTTTTTTTATTTTATGTAAGGCTTTTTGTTTCAGTTTTATTTTTATTTTTTTTAAGTTTTTGTTGTTTTTTATATTAAATGTTTAATAAACTAATTTAAACAATGAAAATCTTTATCTAAAGCACACATGGATAAGTACCAATAATCAAAGTTTTCTATAGAAGGTGTATCGATGTACTTTTTTTGTCCGATACTGTCTTCACTAGTTACAGCCAAAACGGAAGAAGCTAACTTATTATAGTTGGCTGTGCGCGCCTTGATTCAGTAAGCTAAAAAAGTGCCAAATTAGAGCTTGCTCTGTTTCTATTCATTTTCGGTCGCACAGTTTAAATACATAGTCAACAAAATATTTAAAAAATTGAAAATTAATTCTGACAGTTTTAATGACATTTTAAATGACCTACAATTTTTCAACATGTTCATACAATATCTGTCTCTTCCAAAGTCTGACGAAATTATATTTTTTCACTCATTCAATAATATGAAATTTAGTGCATTCCAATTACTCGACAGAACATCGTTATTATTATTACAATGAAACCGCGGATAACGGACCCACCGAATGCAAATTAAATAAAAAATTCAATAAAATAAACAAAATAATTCTCACCAATGAGTTTAAAACTGTTGGGGACACTTTGGGATTTACCACGTTTAATAAGAGAAAAAAACAAAGTTTTTAATCGCAAACTCTGAAGTTGATGTGATCAACTAGTTTTTGAGAAAAGATGAGATAAACTTTTAGCTGACTCACCTTGTATATAGGTAACACAAATCTTTAATTTACAAAGCTTTTAAACGTAAATATCTCGAAAACAATACGTTTTAGCAAAATATTGCATTCTTGCAGTTTTATGTAGAATCTACTGGCATATTCATTTTTGCTACAAAAATTGGAAATTAATAAGAAGAAAATTGGTTAATTACCCAAAATGTGAAAAAAAAGTGCCGTAACTTGAAATTGAGATGTGCAGCAAAATTTTGCTAGTAGAAATAAAAAGAGTACAGTCAACTTCATTTGTGTACCAAATTTGGTATTAATCGGTTAATCGGCTTTCGAGATATAACAAAAAAATGTTTTTTTATACCCAACTTTGACGGCCTGTAATTTTGTTAGTTGAGATAGGACAAAATTTTTTTTACAGATTTTTATTATTTGTGGTGCTGTATTTCAGGTTAAAATATTTGCACTCATTTCCATAACACCCTGTATAATAATCAGTGCCGAACTGGAGAAGGTAACCATCAAGATATTTTTTAGAGAAGTCCACCAATTTATAAATATCTACTTACGTATACAATATATATCTAGATTTATACATATGTATTTAACATTACAAGCTTTTAAATAAAATAAAAAAAAATTCATTTATTGACGTTGCATTTCTCACCCCTTAGATCAAGTAGGGGTAGAATAGACGTTTCCTAAAGTTTAAACTGCTATAGTAGATCTAACGAAATAATAGAGTGACTAAAACAATCAAGTCATAATTGTTGTTAACTTAACAAAAAGTGGTACTCAAGTTCAGTTGCAGACATGATCGGCTTGTTTAACCTGCCTCGAGATCTTTGCAATCTGATGGCAGAAACGTTTACGACGAGCCCATCCATCATCCTTGCAGTCTAACTCGAGTACCGCTCTTTGTTAAGTTAACAATGGTTATGACTTTATTGCTATAGTCACTCAACTATTTCGTTAGATCTACTACACTAATTATTGATTCGTACGAACGAAATCTCAAGTAGTTAGGTGAGGTGAGAGTATGTATTCCCACCTAACCCTACTTGAGCTAGGGAGTGGAAGATAGTATGTCAAGGAAATGATGTATTTAATTTTTTATTTAAAATCTTTAATATTAATATTAAAAAATTGATACACCACTATTTTATTTAAAAAGTTTGTTTCAGAGTAAAAAATCAAGGTAGGTGCCCATTAAAAAAAAAATATTTTAATTATATCAAAAATTTTAAATAAATTAAAATGCTAAATACGCTAATACGGTTGCATTTTTATAGCCTTTCAATCTCCATATATTATTATCTTAAAATCATTTATAGTTTAGCCAAAAATCGCTTGGTTTCATATATTTGGCATACCCTGTGCCTGTATGTATGTAACGTATATATATTGCTACTAGGGTGTATTGACAACTTACAATGTAAATTTGAATTTTTACAGTCTCACAGATATGATTTTTTTTGAAATGTAATATATATAACGTTCTCAACCAAATTCCTACGGCACTACGCATTATATTGAAAAACCTTTATCGGCTACCATTTTAGTTCAAAATGGTATTTATACTTTATTTTCTACTTTTCATTTTTACTTCACAATTTTTGACTTAGTCTATTTGTGAATTTCATTTTTACATTTGTGTTTCCCCAATGATCCTATGGGCTCCAGAAGCCGTGACGTAAAAAATGCGCGAAATTTTGAAACACTGTCATTCGATAAAAATACCTTGAAAAAGTCGACCTTATTGCACATGTAAATAAGGTTGAATTTATAAAGACCAAATTTCAAGCCATGAATAAATACACTAAATAAAATAAATAAGACCTAAAAATGTCGACATTCGATAGCCTAAACATTTCATTTATTGATAAGTCACGAATTAGAACAAATTTACACTTAATAAAGAATTTAATGGAAAATAAAACGTTCGATGCACAGATTTCATTCATTTCTAAGCTTTAACGCAGGTCCAATATGAACGAATTCCAGCGAACCATGCCGAATGCGAGCAAATCCCCTCCGATTTGCCCGCCCAAGTTGTTATTTATATGTACTCGGCCATCTTCGGTAGTTGGTTTACAGCTGTTCGGGTGAGTTTGACAGCACGAAGCATGTACAGTAATTTCTATTTTCGATTAATTTCTCAAATATGCGAGAATTGTTTATAACTTGTGTCTGGATTAAAACTAGAATGTCTAGAGTATTGGAGTTGAGTGTTTTTATGCCTTATTTGTGTTTCCATATGTGATTTTTATTCGGTCAGAGTTTAGCTGTTATAATTTCAACCTTATGTATTAGTGCAATAAGGGCGACTTTTTTAAGGTATGTTTTCAGAATGACAGTGCTTCAAACGTTCGCGCTAAAATTACGACACACTTCTCCAGCCCATTGTTTCCCATTTCGAATTAATTTTCTCTAAACAAGATGAATAGTACCTATATCTACGAAATATCTAAATGTTGTGGTAAAAGCCTAATTAACTTCAACGACAATAAAATTTATGGTGGCCAAAAATTTCGTAGATGTACTGTACATCTACTGTACATCCGTAGATCTACTGTACAGTACATCTACATGTACTAACTGCTATAAATGCTTAGAAGCATCTGCGGTCGCCCATCGCAGTATCAGTATCTACCTGAACAGGTAGGCGAAACCTTTTTTAATTTGGTGTCTTGTCTGGAAAGAGCAACTCCCACCGCATGCTAGGAGTGGTAGGGCATCGTTTCAGTAAACTTAGCAAATTTAACCATTAAATCACCAATTTTTTTCTCAACTACTTTATTACTTATTGTAGATCATTCTTTCAGTTCAGTCAAGTCCTAAATAAAACATGTGTTTTCCAAATATACAGTAAAAACCAAGAATTAGTGTATGCGGGGATATCAGTATCTGACGTCGGAATGATGTCGATATCAAGAATGAATCTCGAGGTTTACATTTCAAAAAAACCAAAAGACACAAAATAATAGTTTTCAATTTTTTTGGGTACTTTTAACCTTGACGGAAAGAACGATTTTGAACTAATTGATCAAAGAAACAAAAACTTTGACAACCCAATATCTAAAGGTTGAGTTCAACTAACACAATGGAACATTTTTATTGGTATCAAAAATCCATTTCACGACCAAATTACCTTTCGTACTTCTGACTGTATGTACAATTACTGTCTCACATTTCTGACTTGTGACTATACCATATACAGCCCTTTTTTCACTAATAAGGAGTACTACAAAAATACTCATAAATTATTGAGAAATTTTTATTTAAATCCTTTGCATTATTACATTAGTAAAATGTAAAGAAAATTAACAATGAAAAACAATTTTTAATTCACAGATGTAACTCATTGTTATACATACATAATTAAATTACATACATAAATACATATAAACAAGGATCAACAAAGGAGATCCCATTGCTTGAAACGGACGGAATATAAATAAACTAAAAAGAAAACATTAATGATTCAAGCGTTTCTCGCTAGTCAATTTTAAGATTTTAACACAAACTAAAGTACTTATAACAAAAAAACCCATGGAAATGAGGAGTGGAGCCACGGTGTCATCATTTGTCCTTAAATGAAGCACTTTCGGTAGGTAGGACTGCTAGGCTCCTCCTTCACTGTAGTCACCACTGTAACAGTAGCTGTTGGTCAGCAGGGGGTGAACTGTGGGGGCCGGGGGAGTACTCACTATCGGGTGGCCAGTACGGTGGATATCTTGCTGCAGCCTCTTGTCTTACACCGCATGGACTGAAAGCTGTAGGAGTCGGATACCCCTGTTGAGAGTATCCTCCAGCACTGTTACAACCAGTGTAGGCTAGCTGCGATTGCCCCAACCACGTGGCAGTGTCATACCGCGAGTAAGCGGGGTAAGTAGGAGGTGTGAAGATGTTCCGGGCTAAAGGAAGGCCATGCTGGCCTAAAGCATCCCCGAAAAAAGCCTTTGGGTACGGCTGGGTGCTGCGGTATGGCCGCTTCATCCTTCGTCGTCTTCGGAAGTTGCCGTTTTCGAACATGTCCTCGTACTGAGGGTCTAGGGTCCAGTAATTGCCCTTTCGTTCGCCGCCCCCTTCACGTGGCACTTTCACAAAGCATTCATTTAAGCTGAGATTATGCCGAATTGAGTTCTGCCAACCCTTTTTGTTGCGTTCAAAGAATGGGAATTTCGCGGTGATGTAAGCATAGATTTCCGAAAGGGTGGCTCGTTTTAAATGGGAGGATTTGATAGCCATTGCTATTAAGGCTACATAGCTATAAGGGGGCTTAGTTAGGTTAGCGCTGGTGGTGTTGGTGGTGCTTGTCGTCGAGGAGGACGGCTGGGGCGAGTGACTGGAGCTAGTACTAGCTGTTCTTACTGGTTCTTCGATAGATTCGGCAGAAGTGTTGCTGTTTCCGTTTCCGGTGAATGTAGCATTTCCGCCGTTTAGTGGATTATTAAAGGTCGACGTCGGGGCAATAGCTGGAAGAAAAAAAAACGCGAATTAGAATCGAGCACAGATACTATTATCGCAGTGTTTACTATGAAATTTGACATTATGTTCTGTAACAGGTCATAAATGATAAGGGGAGTATTTATAATGAAAACGGTTGGGACTCCTTCATCGGAGCGCACAGGTTTTATAAATAAACATTTCGAGATCAAACGATGCTTGTCTTCGGTGTGCTCGCAAATAATCTTTCAAAACGCGGTGAATTGAGTCGCGAGACTATTTCACGTGTATTGCTTGTGGATGTTGGCGTTTATTTGTGGCAATAACGAACGCCGAAAGAAAACAGAAATAACGTGAATTCATCCACACACGGTGGTAGTAATAACACGCCCGATTTGGTCTCACTGCTGAGCCGGTAAAGAAACTCATTTGACTTTACGATTAATTTTACAAAGACCAATCAGTTGCTGAATAATTATCTTTTCATAAAATCTAAAAGACTACAATAAATAGATATATTTCAGTCATGTAACTCTAGTTAGTTCTAGTTAAGACTTTAGATCTAGTAGGTACCTTAAAATTGGTTTATGAAAATCTTGAATTAAAATATTAGGTACAGCTGATAAGCAACTTGCTATATATGTACATGTTTCCAAGATCTATAGAAGTAATGAAATCATTATGCTTCATTCGTACACAGTTACACACCTGAACAACGAGCCGAGCGTCAAATCGAACAGCGAACAGTAATTGCAAGAACACAAAAAAATACAATAATTATTATAAAAGAAGCCGAAATGAAATAAATTTTGAATTTGAAACGTTTAGGTAATGTGTCTTCCTTTCAAAAACTAAGACAGATATCATACTGGCTATATGTTATTTTAATTTTACCTTTAACTTTTTTCCATTATTAGGCAATCAATTAACAATAATAAACTATTGTTGTAGTTACTTTATTGCTATTGCGTAAATTAAATGTTGTATCATACTCCTGTTTACAAAGAAAGCGTAGATTCTGTATCTACCAATATCCATTAATCATAAAAAGAAAACGACAAGAAAATAGAGAAATAAATAACCCTCAGTTATCCGTACAATCTCCGTTTGTTTGTAAATAAAAAACATATTTCTTTTGATGTAGTACAAAAACCGCACACAACTGCGAGCACGGATCTGAATGGGTAGAATTTGCAACTTTATTTGCGAACCCATTAGATACATATTAAAAATTCCACCCTACTAAAGTCCATTTAAAAGACTTTGACTGGTGTAGCAATAAAAGAGATGGAGCTTTTCAACACTTACTTGTCGAAAATATATGAGACACCCTCTTTCATAAAGCCGTACCGCATTAAATTTTTGATTAGTCCATGACCCTTAATGAATTTAAAGATTATTTCTTAACTTCGACGTTGGAGGTTGGTTTTTTACTCCTCTAAGCCAGCGACAATAAAATTGTTGACTTTTGCATATATACACTGTATTTCTTGGATACTAAAAATTGTAACTAAAACATTTTAAATCCACTAGTAGATAAGTTAAGCTGGTCAATTCGAAATCCGACTTCCACCAACCGAATTAAGAAACATTTTTATTGTTCAAAAGCTATCTCTCTCCTTTATTACTAGACTAGTCAAAATCAATTAAATGGACTTTACAACATTTAACATCTAATAATGCAAATTGTAAACTGATCCGAACAATTTATGACAGTTCATATTCAAGCGTCCATTTGTTTGGTCAATGGAAGTAACAAAATACAGAAATACCGTCGTAGCTTGGTACTACTGCTGAAGGAAAATCATTGTCATCAGATTTGAAACTGCTTTGGTAGCTTCGTAGCCTTCCAAAGAAAATGGGGATTTGCTCGAAAAACAATGTGGTGCCACTTATCATTTCATTATTTAGCTAGGTGCAGCAGTTTTAAAATTGACCGCGCAAATTTTCCTTTTAGTTAGAACGGTATATTCTTAGGCCTATTATGAGCAATTTACAGTGCAGATTTGAATTGTCCTTCATATATTTAGTTACAAACCAAGCATTAGATAGATACAGACCATATAGGTAGTACGCCAACAGTCTTTTAAAGTCATTAGAAGACTATCTCCGCGTTGTAAAGTTCTTCTACGGTTTCTACCTTCTCAACAGGCAACAAAAGTCCGTCCTTCCTCTACCTATGTATACCCGTCAAGTAGCTATCACATTGGATACAGTGCGTCGTACAGCAGTCGCATTTTTTTTATAATGCGGCCCTTTCCAAACGGCCGTTTATTGTGTTTTAGGGGGCATGTTTGCAAACAGCCCTAACGTTTTCAGTCCAATAAACTCTTATCGCAATACAAAAAATTATGATTTAAATTTTTGCAAATTTTTTTAACCTTCTTATACGTTATATAAAAATTTTGTCATGTTAAAATAGAAACAAGCATCCTAAACACGCACATAAAATCTTGTTTTGAAATAATTATTTTTTTCTAGGTGTTCGAATATCACTTACTACAGTAGTAGTATAATTTTCCCACTAAAATAATAATTATTAATAAAACAGAAATATGAAAATAGTAGATAATTATCTAAGAGATACATACATATACGTACAATTATCTTTTTAATTGCAAAATTTGAATTAATCAACGGAAATTTTAGGTTCAAGAAAAATTCCATGGTTCCAAGTTTTATCAAGTTCAACTGGAATTTTAATTTTTTTTTCTTAATATTCACTAACATGACCTTAAGTATAATATCTAATAAAATCCAGATTATCATAACTCTTCCTTATTTTTTTTTTCATGCTTATATTGGTCACAAACAGACCGTTCAAAATTTTTATAGATCAGCTCTTGTTGTGCAATTTGACTTGACAGATTTTGATTGCCTTTGATAGTACCAACTCTTTATTTGATTGAACTTTCAAACGCGTCAAACGTTCGATTTTTTTAATCAAACAACTCATAAAAGTGCAAAATGGTGTTCACTGTAGAGCATAAAACATTCATTATTAAATCTTTTTATTACTGAATTGAAAATTTTTGCTTTAAAAAGTTTGTTTCGTATATCATCGCGCTTTTCTAAAACTTATTTTATTCTTTATTTTTATTGCACTATTTTAAAAACAAATGTATTTTTAAAGATTAGACCTTCAAAAATCAGTATTTAAAAAAGTCAATATTAATAGTCCCCTGTACCTACAATGTCCTTAAAAAAAATTTTGATACATACAAATGTAAAACTTTGTAAGTGCCTTTCTTGCAACGAGTCCGATAAACTTACCTAATTGGAAACTTTCGGCGCTGCAGCGTTTTCGAATGCCGTCATACCGACATCTTCGGGGTGGTGGACACTTCATACGCAGCATAATTTGATCAAGTGACCAAGTGATCAAGTTGACCACTATTATAGTTTTAAAATTTAAAAATAGTGGTCAACTTGTCCGACAAAAATCATGCTGCGTATGGAGTATCCACCACACCGAAGATGTCGGTATGACGGGCATTCGAAAACGCAGCAGCGCCGAAAGTTTCCAATTAGATAAGTTTGTCGGACTCGTTGCAAGAAAGGCACTCACACAGTTTTACATTTGTATGTATCAAAAAAATTTTTAAGAACATTGTACTGGGGACTATAAGTGATTACTTTAAGTCACGTGGATATAGCCTGAACGAAATTTGAATAATATATGTCATGTTTTATCTCAAAACAATTAATAGCTCAACTCTACTCAACAGGGACGTAGCTAAAACAATTTTATTTATTTTTGTAAGCCCTTTTAGATAGCTAAATTTTTATTATACTTGAGTTTTAGTATTGCGATTGCATTTGTAGCAATCGGGCCGTGTGGTCGGGCTTAATTTTGTCAAATATAATTGGTTTCAAAAATGAGTGGTAAACAGACAATAAGTAAATATTTTGCTTCCTATAAAAAATAAGAAGTTCAAGACCAGTCTAATCCACAACCTACCACGTCGGCGGAAAACACTTTTTCAATTGAATTTGAAACGAATAGTCAGGACGAAACTATATCTGCCGAAATTGGTCTTGAATCAATTAAAGATTTTTCGATTCAGAGTCGGACTCGGATTTATCAGACAATTCGGACAAAAGTGGAATGAATAATTTTAATGATTGGTGTAAAATAAATAAAGAGGACTCAAGCACACAGAAAAAACATCGCAAAAATGTCCTGAACCTGCAGACATTTCGCAAAGTCCACTAGATGGACCAATACAGCCAGTTTTTAAATTTTTTTCCAAGAACAAAATTTGGCCAAAGAGAAAGACAGTTTAGTAGTGCTTGGTATAAACAATATCCATCTTGGTTGGAATATAGTGTATTATGTGATACTGTGTTTTGTTTTGTGTGTAGGCATTTTTCGATAAAATCCAATGACGTATTTATTTTCCTTGGTTTTAAGAACTGGAAGAGAGCATTGGAAAAAGATTCTGGTTTGAGAAAACATGATTCTAGTGTCGAACATAAAAACTGTCATGTCAGTTACATTAATTTTACTAAAATTAAATCACATGAACAGTTATCAGTGGCGAGTCAAGTAAATGAAGCCCATTTAGCGTTGATCAACGAAAACAGAGCTTATACATGAAAATTATAATTGACATTTTATTGTACATACACTGCAACACAAAATATTGCACAACGAGGTATTAAAAAAAATTAAGAAAGTTCCAATAGAGGTAACTTTCTTGAACTTCTGCAAGTGTTTTCAAAACACAATAACATTGTAAAAAAAGTTGGACGATGCAGTTGTACAAAATGCCAAATATACCAGTCCTCAAATTCAGAATGAAACTTTGAGACTTTAAAACCTGTTGCAGAACATTATGATATAGAGCTAGAGTCATTAAAAGCTGAATTGACTATTTTGCCTAACACTATTAAACAATATGAACTTGAAAAAAATATTAAAATAACCGGTGTTATGCAATTCATTGATTTATTGGAAACATTTAAAATGGTACTTATTTTTGCAAACTTACAAATTAGCTGTAATAACTGTTAGGATACCAGTGTCCAGTGCGGGGTGCGAAAGAACATTTTCTTGTTCAAGAAGGCTAAGAACATATATTCGTAATAAGGTGAAGGATCAGAAACTTAATCATCCAGCCATTATTAATATTGAAAGAACTTCTGCTAGAAATTTAGATAGAGATGAAATTATCAATCAGTTTGATATTGTTCATGGAAACCGGATTGTTCTGCATTAGGTGAGTTTTTATTTTATATTTTTTATTTTTGATATTTATTGCTATTTTTTTAATTTTCTAAAAATATTTATGCGAATTGTTATTAAGGAATAAAGTAATATTATAACTTGTACTAACGGGGTTTACGTAAATTACCCAAATAAGAGAAATTTTGTTAAAGACGAAGTTTTACAGTACTGAAATGACGTACGACATACCTAATATGAATGTTAAGTACATGTAGTTAGGTACATATTTGTTGCCCACCCCAAAAAAATACTTGCCCACCTGCGGTCCACCTCAATTTTGTATCCTAGCTACTACGTCCCTGCTACTGAAGGGCACTGCGCATCCCTTAAACTTAACAAAAACATACCCCAGTTTGAGACCAAACTTGGGCAAACACTTCTCCGTTTTAAATAAATAAACACGTAAAGTTATAGACTTTTATTACATTTGCCCTTAAATTGTAGTGACTATATAAACAAACCAGTTAGTTTGATAAATATTCAATTACTTATTACAAATAAAATCACCAGTTTATTACTTTTATTACCGTAGCATATTGATTAAACACTCCAATAAGTCAAAAGTTGTTTTAAATTCTGTTTGTTTTTATTTTACTGTTTTTTTATACCTGTTATTTAAAATGCTGAAACACTTCCAGTTTATTTTCCTTTAAACACATAAATTTAACAAAGTCATGAAAAATCAGATAATGACCTATAATTATAATACTCGTCTTCCCTAAGTTGTAGTTTGTTTTTAATAATAATGGAAAGTCTATGTGGGAAATAGTACGAGTATATTAAAGAACGCGTTTTGAAAAGTATTTCTTTCCTACATTCAATTTTATTGGAACCCTGAATCTTCCCTTTTTTGTATAGTTTAAGCAAGCAGATAGACAAGGCGGAGCATTATCCACGTCAGTTGTTAAAATGGGATGAGTGGGAGCACAATAATCAAATGGGCGGAACGAAATCGTGTTCATGGTGCAAATTACGTGATACCCGTGATTTAAAATAAATCAGTGAACTAAATCTACTTGGAAGATTGATAAGGAATTTTTAAATCTTTCAGTAGGTGCACGTAGTACTTTTACAATAATGGATATATTTTTGGAGCTTATCTGCCAAAAAGGACTTATCAATAAATTTCATTTTCAAAAAAAAAGTTTGAAGGATCAAGAACGGTAAAAACTTTTTATCGATCAAAGACAGAAATTGTTTGGACGAGAAGCAAAGCGATTTGAATAAGTTTGCTTGTTTTAGAAGGGTAAGTAAACGAGTTATTGTTGACAACAAAGAAAGGAGAACATTTTTAAACTTTTACGTCAAAATAAAAAAACGACTTTTTTTCGTGTTATTAACAAATAAATTAACACTTAAGACGAGCTTGAACCACAATTAATAAGATAAAATTTTGCGAAGACAGAAAGTAGGCATTAGCAAGTCGAGGCTGTGTTTAAGGGTCCTCTAAGCATTTTATTAGCAGATAAAATCAGTTCATTTTTCAGTTAATTGTTACATCTATAGTTATATATAAAAGCTCTTTTAATTGTCTTGGCAGGTGCGTTATAAGTTTTTTTTTAATCTAAATTTACAAAAAATAATTGTTATTCTTTTTTAGCACTTTTATCTAAAACGTACACATACATATACGTACAATTATCTTTTTAATTGCAAAAAAAATCTGATTTTTTAATATGATATGTCTATTATATTTTTAAAAGCACTTAATTGTTGTCGAATTACACAAAATGTATTGTGTTTTGTTATAATAATCGTTTTAAAATGTCGCTTGATTAGACAAACGGACTGTACCTTCATAACAGCAACAACATCTTAAAATGAAAAACAGAGGGTATGTGCAACCACACATCCACCTGATCTTCGGCTTTTGTGCAGATTTTGCTTATGTTTAAGATGTACATGATGTTTCTTTTTTTTATTTGCACAATAAAGACCTTTATTATTATTATTATTAAGTGTATAGACTTACAATGTGTTTATAATTAGATGCACTTTAAAGAAATTGAAAGAAACAACGTATTATAATTATTTTAGTTATTTAACAAAATCAAGAAATCTTTTTTTAGTTTCCAGCATTTGCCACGGGTGCCGCTTTTTTGTCGTACGAATTCAATAGCACATACGGAGCGGAGACTTGTTTGTAGAGAGAGACCTAACAACCGGTAAAATGCGGTAAATCCTTGTGAAATAGTATTCTTGTACTGTGGGTTGCCAATTATTAAAAAAGAAAGGGGCAAAGTTAGAATCATAGCGTCGTTTAAAGGACCCAGAGTAGGTAAGCTCTACACAAATTTCAGTATACGAAAGAAAGCAATGTTACAAGTTTCCGCTATTTTATTAAATACCATGTGTCGGATCAAAATAAAAAAAAACACCACTAAAATCTTTGAAAAATTTAGAACGGATGCTAGTTCTTCTTTTTCCGAAGTTTGATTACTCGTCCTATACATTTGTTAAGTTTGTTAGGTGTTAAATAAAACAGTTTGTGGACTGAAACGAAATTTATTTCGGGTGTATAAATACTTTTACGTCACCCTGTATAATAGGAGTACATTTGATCATTTCCTATTTCAATCATTTTAGTACAAAACGTAAATGTTTAGGCATTTTTTGGAAGAGATTGATAGGTATGTGTGGTTATTAGGTGCAAAAATTGTGGTTGTGGGCGAAAAAATGTCTTATATTTACGTTGTTTTGAAATTTTTGTGTATTACATTTAATTAAAAAATTAAGTTGTTTTTGTGTAGTGACCATTGTGTTGAGTAGTTCAATTTCCTGTCCGGCCCCATTTTCCGGTTATTTTAGGTTTTATGTTGCTCTCGCGCATATAGACGGTAATTTTAACAAATATACATGTGAACCTTCTGTGGTAAGCATGAGTAACGGGGGCTGAGGTAATGGCCCGAGCAGGACACGTTCAGCAGCTGTACGTGGGCGGCTAACTCTGCACTTTTCACTACGTTCAGTGCTCTTTGCTTTTGTGTTCTAACACCGTAGCACATGTCCATAATATCGACTCGATTGCACTTGCTAAATGCCATCGTTTGTTTGCTGAAACGTGCTTCTCGCTAAGAAAATCACGGCCCACCCTTGACTCTACGTGCGCTTTTATTTTGATGTTTTCATAATGTACAAGCCACTTACACGTTTATTGTATCCCATGTGTTGGGTAATAAACCCTCATTACGCACAGATTGCAGCACGAGCTCTTAATCATACCCGCAAAAATTTCATTCTCTTGCACTTTCTTTATACCAACATATTATAATAAAATACATAATACATCCTACTAATAGCATAATCGAGTTTTTCCACTACTAAAATCAAAAGGCATAATCATCTATTTATCACTAGGTATATGACCTAGTCTTTTTTCTCTCTTTCTCTATAGTTGTCAATCATTTTAACCAGGAGCAATAATAACTAGAGATTGTTGATACCGATATTTATAGTAGGTATATTAGACACCTCAAGGGCTGTAAGCATAATTTATCGTACTCCAATCAGATTTTTTGTTTATTAACAATATTTTTGTGGAATAGTGTCTCCTATTTGAAGTAACATTAAAATAAAGAAATTCTTATTTAATAATAATTAAGTTTATTTAATTAGGTAAATTAATTTAAAAAATATTGGAAAAAACCGTTTTTAGAAATTCAGAAATTGACAAATTTTTTTCGTTCTTGAACAGTAAAATGCCCATTTTCTAATAATTTGATGACATACATGGAAAAGTGACAAAAACAAAAGAAAGCACAAAAAATGGAAGTGATCTACTTTGGCATCCTCTAACTGTACGAAATTATGCCTTATACAGGTTGTATAATATTGATTTATCCGAAAATTTGTTAGGTTTACACAAACTGGGAGCATAATTTGATTTGAGATATATTTGGCAACAAAATACAAGTATCAATCAAATATTGCGATAATAGAGTAGCAAATGGGCTACTATTAAAACGAGGGTCTTTCGTAAACATTGTATCAATAACATGCTTTGGGGTTTGATGGGAGCCTAATGAGAGGCCTAAAGGCAAACGCTGCACCATTATACCTGTCATTCATCCTCTGTAACTTTATACAATGCGGGGTTAAACTTGCAGTTATCCAATTAGGGCGTTTTTACTAATTATTTACTTGTTTTCGCAGTGAAATGTGATATAGGCACTCCAGCTAAAAATTTTCTCTCTAGAAGTTGCCAAAGACAGGAATAAAATTTTTGACACTCTTTTAAATTGTGCTAACATAAATACGGGCAATTTAGCCTTTCATTGTTATTGTTTTTCTGAGGTAACTAGGTGAAGATTCACCAAGTTAATGTTTATTAAGCAAAAATACCGGAATTTACTCAATAAAATAAAAAATGCAATTAGTCCCATTATCACAATGTACATTTTTAAATGATAAACAAGTTTTAAACGAAATATACTACATTTAGCAAATTTTCGCTGCTGCTGATATTTTAACAGTGGCTGTGCATTTAGGGCAGAAATTAAAATTACATTTACCCCAAAGCTACATAAAAATAAAACAAACTCTTCCACATTTACATTACACTGGATATTAAGCAGAAAAACCGTATATAAAATCCTGTTTTTATACAAAATTGAAAATTGTTTTCATGTGGTATTTTACTCATTTTTAAAATTTTATTTTTCCGCTACAATTCAGTATCTCTGAAAATAGCAGTTTTGATAAATTATGTTATGAATAAATAAATTAGAAACATATCGCTGTTTTCTATGATTTTTTCTTAATATAACGTTTAAGTGGTGTGAATGATGACCTCTTGCCGAAGCTTATCTCAGGTCACCGGGACAAAAGGCAAGGCCTATGACGTGTGATGCTCAGAACGTCATCCACACAATTTTACAAAAACAATGTTAGCGTTATATTTGAAAAACAGAGATATATATTAGCCATGACCACAAATACGTAAATATTTAGATGTGAAATGCGTAAACCGTAACCTTATTTACAAATACTTCAACTTGATAAAACATTTGAATTAAAACTAATTTGAATTTTTCAACGTTATGATCTGGAAGCTAATAAAATTTAATCCGGAAATGTATTAATTTGTGTTATCTGGAAATAAAAAAACGATCGAAAATTTATTGCGTTAAAAGCTTACTTTATAAAACGATACATTATTGAAACATACGTGTATGAATTGGTCAAAGGTAGAAAAAATATTTGAGCTTTCCATTGATACAACTATTTTTCCAAAAGAATCCTATTTTCAGGTTTAAAGATGAACACACTGAATTTTGATCACTACGTAAATTCTGAACTACTCCTTGTATGGATTATGCGAATATAATGTTATTTTCCATTCAAATATAAAATGATACTGAATTTTTATTTGCCTTGACTTTTAATCGAACAAAAATAATCTGCTTTGCACTTTTAACTTTTTACAATGCTGTGACAAACTCAGATCCTTGAAAAAGCTACTGTAAAATACAAAAATTTAAAAATATTTTACTGCGCGTCTGACAGAATAAGTATGCTTATCACGAAAAGTGTATAGCAATTAGGAGCTGCTATTGTATTTTTATTTAAAAATAAGAATTTGACTTAAGTAATAAATTAATGTTAACAAAGCAGCCGCATTTAAGCTATTACCTATATTACTGATAGGTTTAAACATAGGTTAGCAACATTCAAAAATTAACCCCTAATGAGCCAATTTGAAATTGAGATGATACCGGTAATATCTTCGTTTCCATGGAAAATTAAAAGAATTCGATATTTGATTGGTTATTTCTACAGAAAAGTATTAAAATTTGAGATACTACTGGTTGTAATTCAACTTGAACTTAGCCCATTTGCCAAAATTTTTACCTGATGTTAGTAAAGTAGTGTCATAAATGGAGTATTCAGTACTATAACGAAATAAGTCCATTTAAAGAGTTTTAAGATAGATAGGAAGGCTCAAAGTTTGCAGTTATTGTGTAAATCTGTATTATGTTGGAGCGGCATAATTTTTAAATACAGTGTAAACTTTACGTTACCATTGTTAAAACAATTTAATATTTTATTTAAAAGCAAATTATTAAACAAAAGTTAGTGCAAAACACGATTTTAAAATTAAAATCTAACTTCTAAATAATTCGCATAAAGCAAAAAACTGGTACAACTCTTAAAGACACTAATACAAATAAAATTTCAAAAGTTTCCACCAACTCACCAAATTTCTTTTGCTTCAAACGTCAAAACTTATTTTAATATACAGTGCGAGTGTAAGGTATGGAATAAAATTCATTTTTTTTTATTTTTGTTTTGGCAATTCTTGATTTAAGGGAGACAATTTTTTAGCCGTAATTTGTCTTTCTCATACCAACCCCCTTGCCCCGGCAGCCTGCATCTCAAAAATTTCAAATGGCAAGATTTCATATAAACAATTTCTTCTTCAATTTATAATTTATAATTAAAACAATAATGTTAAAATATAATTTGTTTTTACCTTTTAATATTAAAATGCTTTTTAAAACACATTACCTTGTATTAATATTAATTCCTAAACTTATTGATGAGAACTTATCTCAATATTGCACTGAATAAAAGTAGATACATAAATGTTCGGTACTATAAAAAATTTGTTTAATAACTTTGAAATTAAACAATATATTTGAAAACCAGTTATTGCATAAAAATAAGAATGGCCAAAAATGAACTTAGTTCGTTATAGCACTGAGCGAAAAGCTTTGCTCAGGAAATTGGAAATAGAGCCCCGAAAAAATAGTAAAAAAAATTTACTAGCCCATTCTTCAAGATATGAAGAGGTAAAGTTGAGATCTCAGCTTTTTGGTTTTTTCAAAATTTGCGAAGTGATTCCTGTTATACTTCCTAGATAATGTGACAGCAAAATTATTTTCAAAAATTGTTTAGCAACTGACAAAATTAGCTTTCAAAAGAGTTCAATTGTTGTTAAATTTTTAACAAAGTATCCACTTGACTTGACCTTAAAACCACTGGCCAGCGACGTTGCCAAATTGTCAAAATTATTTCATTGGTTTTTTAAAAAGAAAAGGTCCACACAGCTTTTAAATAATTTTTCCGGAGCTCTATTAACAGTCCTCTACAACGTACCGTACAGTTTTTCCGTCATTTTGTATTCAGCCTGTATATTTATTTACAGTCACATTTTATCTTTTTTATATGCCTTTGCTACCTGATACCTGCTAAAGTTAGGCGAACTGAAGATTTATAGATGAACCCACACAAAAAATATGAAGCTTTACACTATGACAGGTCTGATAGTCATTAGCTCTTTCCTCTAATAAGAGATATGTATACTAATAAGTCTAGAAGAAATATCATTGCCCAGATTATAGCTATTTACATTCGTATGCGGTTTAATTTTATAGGTGACAATTTTGTTTCCGACCGGAGCTGAAAGCGAGTAAGATTAGTGACGTTTCAGCAATTTTTTAAATTTCCTATTTTCCTATTAAATATAGCTTTATTTGTGGAAATATTTTAGGTACGTCCACTTTGATACATAAACTTTATTACTACAAGGATAGTCTTTTCTTCAAGCATCTCTTGTGGTAATTCTAACCGTAAAATGTGAGACCCGGTGTTTTTCTCATTTTTACCACACAGTTTCCGAAAGTCCAGCTTACTATTGGTGGAGAAACAATTGTCATAGCCCATTTACAATACGAGGGTGCAAAAGTTTATTTTGTTATATTATTATTAAATTAGTTTATGTCCTAGTAACTTACAACAATAGAGGGGGTAGCATGCATCCTGATATTTTATTTCATTAGAGTTATTTTAAAATTGAAATATTCATATTTAATTTTAATGAATTTACAGGTATTACTTTTGACATAAATAAACTCTTTAATTTTTATTAATAATTCGATGCTTATAGCTCTCGGCCGTCGCCCTTTTTTTGTAATACATAGTGTATTATATATCAAGAAACTAAAAAGCGTTTGTCCTGAAAGTTTTATGTTTGAAATGGGCCAACCCTACCCAAATACTGTGAGCAAGCAGTTGACTGTGAGAGTAAGTAGTCCTGACTTACAGTTCGTAGGTAGCGCTTAGCGAAGCCTGTCTTCGTAGATTATATTTAATACCTACCATGAAAAGTTTAATGGAAAAACTCAGAGAAAAAACATATGAAATAAATTATAGTGAAGACACATTCAGGTTATATTTACGAAGTATTGGATTTTTCTATAATACACTGGATCGACGACAAGTCATAATGGAAATTCCGAGACTTAAAATACTAAGGTTTGAATATATTACCCGCATTCAAAAATTTGGTGCTGAAAAGCGCCCTATAATTTATCTTGACGAAACATGGTATGAGTCATATGATGTTGTCACAAAAGGTCTAACAGATGGTTCAAAAAAGTGTAATGTAAATACTCTCCCAACTCGTGGAAAAAAGAATTATAATTCTTGCTGCTGGAAGTAAAAACTGCTGGATTCAAAGATCTCTTCTTCTATCAGCAAAAAATATTAGGGACTGCTCAGCCGATTATCATCAAGATATGGACGGAGTTCTTTTTGAAAGCTAGTTTCAAAATCAACTATTACCAAATATTCCCCAAGAATTAGTAATTTTCATGGATAATGGCAAGTATCATTCAAGACTTCTCGTCAAGAAACCGTCTCAAGCAACCCGAGAAGATGAGATTATAAATTTTATGAAAAGTCAAAATTCCTTTTCCACCTCAACATACCAAAAAAAATTTGTTGGCAATTCTGAAACATTATGATATTTCCGAAAAATATGTTGTTGATGAAATGGCGAGTGAAAGAAGACGTATTGTTTTAAGACTTTCTCCATATTATTGTGTGCTATATGCAATTGAATCGGTTTGGAGTGACTTGAAACGAGGAATTCGACGAAGAAACAATGCACCACATTTAAAAGTGCGGTAGTAGTTGACATAATAAGGCTTGAAACTCAAAGAATTGGATCCAACTTGTGAAAAAATTGTATCGGGCATGTGATAGATGTGGAAAATCCATATTTTTTACCATCGGGGTTTCTGAATTAATTAATTTGGCATCAGATAATAGTGATAATGATGATGATTTTAATTTTGATCAGCATTGTAGTAGTAGCGACAAAGATTAATTTGTAAATAATAATTAATTTAATATATTATAAAATTGTATCTAGTAATGTACATAATTTATCTAATAAATTTATATTAAAGCTATTTATATTTTTTATTCATAATTTTCATATTGCCGTTTATTACAAACATAAAAAAAATTCTTGTCGTTTACAAGGTGACAATGCATTAAAAAGATAATTGAATTAATATTCAAATTATTTATATATTTTTTATTTTACAATCTCGAAAATTTTAATTAAAAATATTTTTTTAATTTCTATTCCTTTCTAAAACTGTGTTTAAAAATTGTATTTTTAATTCAAATTTTTTTAATTAGAAATTTCGCAACCCTGGTTGTCTACAACAATTTGCCTGAGTCCGAATCTGATGGAACATCAGGCAACAACTCTTCAAGAGTGACTTATTGCAAGGGCGCGTGGGTCCAAGCACTTTTATAATAGACCGTCCTAATCGGATAATGAGGTTTATGGTGGTTGTATAATCTTACAGGATAAGGACAACATTACTAACTGCAGCTATCTCGTCTTTTGGAGGAGGGAGTAGACGTTAAGCCATGAATCCCAAAAAAAAAACACTTTGGTTAATTAAATATTAGTTAAATAAAGCAGAAGAACCGCTGGTCGTGCGGTTCAAATATTGAAATTTTTTTTTCACATAGTTTTAATTACCTATGTTCTTTATGATAAAATTTGATGTATATCGAAAGATATAATATATGTGTAGTACACAGGAAATGATTAATAGGAAAGATATAATAATATCTTGTACCCGTATTCCTGACTTAACTTAATTTAATTCTTGAGACGTTAATTTTTCTCTACAAAAATAAGAAAAACATCAAATTATATCCTAAATCTTACTCCAAGAAAAAATAAGAAGCGTTTTTAATAAAATGTGAAATTGAATGTTTGGAAACGAAATAAATAACATTAGTTTAATGTTAATAAATATTTAGAAAAGTTAATCAATCATACTGTAAATTCGTTTCAGTTATTCAATACTTTATACCCTACCGACTGCTATAATCTTGTATCCGACTTAGGCTTTATGTATGTAACTTACTCGTAACAATACAAATCGTTCTGAATTGGCGTAACAAGGCGTAAAATAGGCTAAATGTTCCAGTAAGTCGACCACCTTGCCAGTCTGAGATAATGTAATAAATTTACTATTAAAATATTGTTTTACAGTTGTTTAATTAACACAAGATATGATCATTTTAACAAAACTGGAGTAAGAGATTTTACCTGACATGACTGAAATATGGTGCTCAAGATTTATGAAAGCTTTCAATGCAACATTATTTATATTTTTTTAGCAAAAAATTGTATATTTTGTCCACCCCGAATTTTTTTTTTAATTGTAAATATACCTACAAGCAGTACAATAAAAAAATTTATGAATTTTTGAATTCAGCATGCACACTAATCTTGATTTTAAAAAATATTCTGGCATAAATATAATGATATTAGAAACTCCGTGCAGGCTCATATATTTACAAAATAAACTATAATATCCATATTTGTTGACGTAAACATGGTTTATTGAATAAATAATTTTGTGAAGCTTCACTGAAGGGGATAGATAGTAATAGAATATTTGGGAAAGGACCATTTAGTCGGTTATTTTCTCCATTAATAATTTCACTTTTGTACGAAACTTACCGTGATTATGAAGGGGCAACGAAGAAGTCAAAGAGGGTAATGGGTAACTCCCAACGTCAGGTTCTGATTTGATCTTCGGAACATTTGACAACAAGTCCTGAAAAAAAAGATATTAAATTTGTTTTCGAATACTCTGAAAAATAAAATAAACCAAAAATAGTATACAAAATTCTAAATATACGAATAAACCATCAACAGTAAGATTAAGATATGAAGCGTTATTCTATTCATAAAAGCAAAATGTTTTTGTAGATGCCAAGTTGTTTTGAAAACATTGTCGCTACATCAAATTAAAACCATACAAAATGTTTATTAAAGAAACATGATTTTTCGAAATAAATCATTTGACTATTATCTTTACAAAATCTATATTAGTTTACGGAAACAGTTTAGATATCGTGTCTTGAATGGTCTGTGAGTAGTGTGATATTGGCTATTAACTCTATAGGATTGGCGATCATTTCAGTTGCGTTACACGGTATAGTGCTTCTTGATTACTTACGGGGTGGTCCGGAGACCCGGCGGAACTTTTCAGATACGGGGTCCAATAAATTCAATGAGCAGAACATCAAGCATTACGGTTTAAATTAAGTTGAACACACTAAAAACAATAGTATATACGAAGAAATCTGATAATTCAATTTTGCATATTTTGAGGAAATATTTGTATAAAATATAAATTTAAATCTTAACGCATGTATGGATTGTTTTGGCGATTTAGGTAGTTTCATTCATATCGTCTCAATTTGAAATCATTCCAAAAGATTTTAATATAGATCATGTTATTAATAACAAACGTTAAGATGTGTTTAGTCCATTTGGTTTTATACAATAAAGAGACCAGTTCGGGTAACTCATCATGCTGCAACTTCACTGGATTCAATATTTGTTAATAACCCGGATTCAGTCTACGTCTGAAATCATTAATGCGGATACATTTTCTGATTATAGTGCAAATAGTCCAGTCATTTTAGTCAAAATTAGGTAAGAAGCTCGGAATTTGAGATACCCAGCTATAAACTTGTGTAAATTTTTATTGTGACATCCTTAAAGTTGTCTCAAAACCTGCATATGGTAGGGTGTCTGCGTCTATTAAAATCAAAGGTCAAAAGTTACAAAAATCGTTTTTTTTTTTTTTTTTGAATATTTTTCGCGAATAACTTGTTTTCTATAGGTTTTTGGTTATTTGTATTTATTACCAATATTGTAGAGAATTAAATTCCCGTTTTAAAATTTTTTTATACGATAAACCGTTTTCAAAATATAGGACCCTACAAAGTTTTTTGTTGAGATAGATACGACGATAAAGAAGAAGAAGATAATTAAAACTATAACTTATAGTTTTAATAATTTTTAATCAATTTCTTTAATATCGAAAATTATAAATGTATAGAATGATATTTTTCATCTTCCTTAACAATTTTTTAATTACACGGGCAGGTAAGTGATATTTAAATAAAGTGATACTTTATTAAATATAATGTAATAGTTAATAAAGATTAAAAATTATCAATAGTTATGTATTTATCAATAAGTAATAAACTTTATATGGCGTGTTTTCGATCGTGGTTACCTGATGAACTTGATGCTCTACCCGCGCGCTCTCCGCCCTCTATCTCGAAAACGGTTCAACGTATAAAAAAAATTTAAAACATAAGTTGTAGAGAATTTAGTCCTCTACAATATTGATAATAAATACAAATAGCAAAAAACCTATAGAAAACGAGATATTTGCGAAAAATCTTCAAAAAATTGACTTTTGTGACTTTTAACCTTTGATTTTAATAGACGCGGACACTCCACCGTATGCAGGTTTTGAGACAACTTTTAGGATGTCACAATAAAAGTTTATACGAGTTTGTCTCAAATTCCGAGGTGAACTTACTGAAATGACTGGACTAAAATATTCGTTTTAACAGTTGTAATGAAGACGTTTCAGAAGTCAAAAATAATGGTATATTAGACCTCATAAATCGTAAACATAACTTTTCGTAGTCTAGAATGCAATTTTTCATAAGCTTTCAAAAACACGAGAAGCGTTTACAACTTCGAGGTTCATCTACTATTTTTTCAACCACTTGAAAGAACAAAAGGCCATTAATCTGCTTACGGCCTGCGCTTACCGTCCTAGGACCCGTGGCTACCTACTTGTTGATAAGTATTGATAAGTACTTACATCTAGAAAATGGCATGTGGAAAATGAAAAAGTTTTTACAAAGAAAAAAATATTATACTGTTCCAAACCAATTTTGGCGTAGCTGATTTTACAGGAATGTCTTCTGTTTATTACTAGTGCTATAAAAATTGCATTGTTATCAATATAATTTAGTAATTTATGGTCGTTAGACCCCTTGATGCCATCTGAGAAAACCCCCCGGGGCAGATCAAATCTACGTAAAAATGGTGACAAATTTGCCTGCCCCGGGCGGTTTTCTCAGATGGCATCGAAGGGTCTAACGACCATAAATTACTTGCGTTTGGTAACAATACAATCTTTATTGCACTAGTTTTAAGAATTTTAAGAACACAAGATTTTTTTGGAAGTTTTTATCTCAACTCAAAATGCCCTAAAAACATTTTCCCTTCTTTTTAAAATCTCTGACCGTTTAGTGACGCTCTAGCTCAGCGGTCGAAAAACTTTTTTAATCATTACCCCAAAATTTTTTGTGTAAGTTGATATTACCCCCATGGCAAAGAGCAAAAAAATAAAATTGCCTCTTTTTAGCATCTTTCATATTATAGCCCCCCATAATAATTTTGAAAAGAAAACAATAACTAAAAATTTAATTTAAACATCATTTATTCAGTTTATCAATGTAATATCTAGTAATACATAACGGAAATAATAGTAATATAAGTAATATATATATATAACAAATTGAAACCCATTGGGGTACAATTGAGGGTTGACAATTTGGGGTACTGTAACAAATTATAATAATAATAATAATGGTGGTACAAACAAAAATTAGAAGTGAAAAAATTAGAAAAAAAAGAATAATTGAAAACATTCTTCCTTCACGTTTTGGAGAAATGATGTTGTTTCATGTTCTGTACAATTGCTTCAAAATTGGGACTTTTTGATGTAATAGCGATTTGAATACAGTCTTCGGCGTTTAATCGATTTCTGTTCTTCGTTTTTATGTTCATTAGAGTGGAAAAGCCTTGTTCGCACACAAATATGTTGTTCCAAATGGCAGCAATTTTTTAACCGCCTCTTCATGTGCAATTTTGAAAGCCTTTGCAGCTTTTGACATCCAAAAAGACGACAGATTTGGTTTAGGTACTCTCAAATTGAATACGTGCTTCAGTATTAGATCGAAGTTCAAGAATTGCTTCTGCAAAACCTGAAGGTTCTTCTGGTATCATAATAGCAATTTCACATTTAAAAAGATCTACTTTTCATTTTTACCCCCAAAAATTTCATTTTTACCCTATTTGGGGTAATTTACCCCGGTTCCCCGACCGCTGCTCTAGCTGGTGATATACGAATGGTACGTGGCTTGCGATAGAGGACGTATTAAGGACGAAATTACAAGGGGCTCAAGTTTAAATTAGCTTATTATGTAAAGTCATTAAAATGCACAAATTATAATTATAATACGATAATAATAAATTAGTTGCGTCAACAAAGTTTTAATTCAAAACTTTTTTGCTTTTGAACGACCTATTACTTTGGGAGTTACTTTGTACTATTGTGTGTTTTTATTTTGTCTCAAATTATGGTATACAGCCCAATTGATTGAAGCAAAATTGTTTTCCTTTCATAAATTTTAATAAAACTCGACCTAAACTAACGTTAAACATTATTTTAAAAAAATGTGATAATTAAATTACAAATTTAAACTATTTAAATCGTAAGTGCTATAATAATCATATAAATTTAAATCATAAGCGCCATATAAAAAAAATCATAAATTTTAAAATTAAATTGCAAATTATTCGAAACGATGACATTAAATTAAATTTTTTTCTGTGACAAAATTTGAATCAGACTTTAGTCATTTCAGATAGTTCACATTACAATTTTATACTTTGTAAGTATATGACCCCTCGCCACAATATTAATTCATACAAATTGTGGGAAACTATTGCGGAAGCATCTACTAGAACGGGCCAAAAAGAGCAAGTCAGTCCCTGAAAAAATCGTCGAAGACGGCTACAAAAACTCAGCGTTTTAACTTCGTAAGCTCGTCCCACCATTTTCGACAGTCCTTAAAAGTTGTGAAAGTCCGGGAGCCTTAAAAGTTGTGTAATCACTTGTAGTCTTAAAACTCTTACATTTAATTATGAATTATTTAATTTATTTTAAGCTACGTAAAAAACTTTGTGAGTTATTAGTTCTGCTTTATTTTATCTATTGTTTAATATTTTATTATACCCTTTATTATGTCTTGATACTGTAACAAAAAATAAGTTACAAAAAATATTAAGTGTTGAACGCAGTAAAAGAATATTAATACTATTACTATTTTTATTTTTAATAAATTATTATTATTATTTAATAGAAAAATTAAACATTTATATTCTATTTATCATCACTAATTGAAGAAATCAAATAACTATTGATTAATAAATTAACAAAATTATTAAATATCAATAAATCAAAGCTCTTGATTAAAAAATTAAGTTTTCAAGCAGATATGTTTAAAGATATGTACAATTAATTAATCTAGACGACAAAAATCGCGCATCGCTAACTGTTGACTTTCATAGTTAGAATGCAAGTGTAATAAAAAATAGCGTATAATACACTTAGCTTCGCGCTTTTACGTGCAGGTATTGTCAATAAATAAACCCATCAAATCGTCCAGTACGTGATAGAAACAAGTATATTTTAATATAGCTATCATACAGAATTACGACGATTTTGCTTATCGACGGATGCTTACTCGAGCTCGATTTCTTCGATAAATACCATTATGTGAAGGTTAAACGTTGGAAGTATGATGACTATAGATATTGTACAAGATAGAATGCTTCTTATGTGTTACAATTTCTCTCTTTTATGTTATTATTCGTTACTAAATGTATTTAAAACAGTCGTGGTAAAATGTAATTATAAACATACAATATCGTCACTTTTAAGTAGGCTGACTTTATAACTGCAATAAACCCAATAATGGGCTTTGTTGAACTAAGCTGGTGTATTTTGATTATAAAGGTTGCGTTACAGATAATTCGTACCGAAAGAACAATCATAAATTAATCAAAGTGCACCAGCGGTTTACCTATAGTTAATTCAACAAAGGCCATTATTCGGTTTATTACTGACCCTTAAAAAATCAGCCCACTTAAAGGTGAGGTTAAAAGTAAAAGGTGTACCTACGAGATATCTATGAAAAATAGTTCATTAAAATCACCAACTCATGTTATGAGATATTTTTTAGAAAATCTTTCCGACGATTGTGATAATTATCAATCATACACGTAAATCATAAATCTTTCATAATCAACGTGATTAATGAGAAATTTTGAGAAAAGCAGGAGATAACTTCTATAACCTTTCATTTAAATTGTTTCGTTTGCAAATTAAACTGAGCGTTATTTTAAAAGGTATATTAGTGCGTAACTAGGAATGTAATTAAGAGTTAGTTTAATGAAGTTTTTGTGTTATTTCAAACCACCAACTTACCTTTACGTGTAGAGTTAGAATACAAATATTTTCAAAATCTACCTTAATTCAAGCAAGTGTTGAACCTATAAATCACTCTACTGCTTAGCGCTGATCCCGAGGTTAATCTGTAAAAAGGACCCGCTGACCGTTGAAGGTTGAAGCAAGCTTGAAGGGGTTCCCTTTCTTTATTGCTAAGACCCAAAAAGTTAATTGCTTGTATTGCGCCATAAAAGTCAGCCATTTATAGACAAACTACGGTGCTCAATAATTGAAATGGATTAAAGTCTTGTAACAGGAGTCAAGTTACAATTTGCAGGAGCAAATTGAGATGATCTTTTTTTGGGTAGCTTATTTCTTATACTTTAAAATGTTTAATAGAGCGTTTTTTTATAAATTTGTAGTTTATGTTATACAGGGTGTCAAAAACAAGCCCTACAAAAAACGAAAAGTTTAGACTGTTCCCATTTTAACAAAATAATAATAATAATAAATTTGAATTTTGTTAATGGGTTTTTGAAAAGCGCTGGAACAAATGCTCGAAACGGTTTTACAGATTTTGAGCAAAGTTTATAAATTAAGGCCAAAATCCAACTCTTTTTTGCACTACAAGTAATAATTTTGTTAATTGATGTAAAAAAATTTTCTCTTTTGCCTTATTCTAAAGATAAAAGTTCAGACTTAAATTTTGGAAAGTAATGGTAGACATACCGTTAACATTTCGTGTAAAAAAAAGACTCCCAAAAATGAACAATTTTAACTGATTTTATTATTCTAGGATCTACCTTTGTTTTCTTCTTTTTTAATATTAGCTTTTTTAAGTATTTATGGAACTTTTGGTTGTTCTTTCCCTCTTCCCTTTTAAGACTCCGCGCCTAGATTCTTCTTTTTTTTTTAGTAATCGTTTTTAAGTGAAAAATTGTGTGACAAAATGGCAAACAACCCAACCTAGTAAACCCTTACTTGGGCTAATTTAATTAAGAGGCTTAAAGGATTCACCCCTGAATATTTATCAATAGATAAATTGAACAAACGATTTAGTTTCATATTCCAATTTAAATTTTTCCTTCTTTTATTTAGCAAGACAAATGCAAATTATTACGAAATTAAGATCGTTACTAAATAAAATTTGATGACAAATTACATTGTAAATTATTATGAAGGCAACTTTGCTAACAGTCTGACCTACTTAAAAAATATAAACATTAATTGAATTGGAACTAGATCACTATCTTTTTAATCAAAAAGGAGATTCAGTTTTTGTAATTTGTACTCGCAATATCGTTTAAAGACAAGTTCAGAAAAATTACTTAAGAGATCAGTTTTCTATTATTGTTCTCTTTTAGATATTTTATTTATTTCTCATGTACAAAAATTAATTTTTCAAAATATGTATAAGAATATTATTCTAACAATAATATGAATGGTAATAAAATGACCTAAGGTTAAAAAATTAAATTTTAATTGTAATAATTTTCTTCTGCTGATGACTCAAAAAGTGATATGTAGCTGTTATGTAACTCTAAAACAAACAAAAACACCACTGTATTGAAAGGGTTGCTGCAATAAAATATTTGTTCACTACGAAGCAAGAGGTTTGATTTGATCCCTGAGTGATTTTTAAGAGGGTCAGTAAAAGACGACTCAGTTTGGTCAAATGAGTACCCAAAAAAGGCAGTTGGTGCGTAAGGGTAAGGATCTATCATCCTTGTGTGCTCTATGGACCTATGCGATTTGTTAGTGAGAAATTATTACTATTTTCAGTTATATGTCACCAAATTAATTTTATTTCATTAGCATATTAATATAGGGGTAACGTCCTGATTTTCCCGGTTCGCAATTTTACACTTTTACTTACTCTCTCGATAAAAACCAACAGTAGCAAACTAACATCACAAGAAAACAAATACGGTGATATAATCAGAAGCGGAATGCAGATAGAATTACGTTTTATAATAAAATAGAATGACTAAGCCTATTTGTGCAAGGGATAAAAATATCTCAAAAATTGCGACATTTATGTTATTGCAGAGTGGTTAAAACGTGACTTTTCACAAAATCCATGAGAGGCTAACCTATTTTTATTTGAATTTGTTCAACAAATGTTTCTATACATCAAATTTTATTTGACCCTTTCGTATACATTTAAAAAATTCAAACACAAAAAAATGGAGATGATCTTAATATGTCGTACCTAGGTTTAATCAGAGAGGTGAATATTTTCTGATCAAAGTTCGTCGACATTGTATTGCAGAACGCGAGTAATTCTCCGTAGAACATCTATTTTCTGAGAATGCTGTTCTCAATATGCAACAGACTATGTCACATTACATGTAACATGTGTCACCTGATAAGTTTGCTGTAACGTTTAAAAATTTATTTTTACCCTTTGCAAAATTAATATCTAAAGATTGTCAAACGTCATTAATTTATCAGGCAATGTTTATAGCTTCATTTCCTTTTTCAGCTAATCCTAAATAAACAGGCCTCATTAAAAATTTTCTTTTTTTGATAGATAAAACTTCTAAAATTAATACTCTTTTTGGACCAAACGCATTGACCTTAGCTTAGTAATTCTGTTTAGTATGATTAGGAATCCATGCTTAAAAACAAACCTTCCTGATAAGAAAAGTCATTCAAGTTAATTTTTATGGTAATGTAAAAACACTGCTAAATTAAAAACAGATAAGAGAGAAAGTTACAAAATCAGCTAGATGTGATGATAATCATTTCCATCCAGAAAAGTGACAGTTAAGTACTTTTTGAAATGTTTTATTTTTAAATATTTACAAATAATTTTATTTTCATCAAATTCGTACTATTTTTAAACACGTCAAATCACAAATCCTCATGCCACCATCCTCAGGTCAAAAACAAAGACATGCGTTTTATTATTTGTGAGGAAACTTACAAACATGTATCAAATTTGTGATAAAAGAGTTCACAAGTTTATCGAAAATTTATTTGAGCGAAGAGATTATTTTTCGCTAGAGATTTTAGTAATCTAACTTAAATATAGGCGCTTTTAAAAAAACAACAAAAGATTTGGATATCACGTTTCTTGTTGTTTCATATTATGTTCACACGTTGTAAAAATTAAGTTTTACAAAATTATTCAATATTTAAGTCTTCTATATCTACTAATTTTTATAATTGGGTGGCGTTATGCATACCTATCTCGACCAGGCGCAAATCGTCAGTTTTAAGATAATATTGCTATCTACTTCCTAAAGGTGTTATCAAAAAATTAAAAACTTACTGAAACTTATATTTTCGACCATAAAAAAGCTAAGCGTCAACTTAACCTGGTATATTATCGCCATTTTAAAAAACAAGTCAAAATATGAAAGTTTTTTTTTTAATGTATGCGAAATAGAAAAGAGGCATTCCACGTCAAATCAACCTTGAGATCTACGATTACATTATGAAATATTGAGCATTTTCAAAAAAGTCGATTAGTCTGGTTCACATGTACCATTTATTCTAAATTTTTTATATACTCTCCGAAAATTACGAAAATGGTGTCATTCGATTCCTAATTTCATGGAGAAAGTTTAAGGAAAGGTCCGAAAAGAGGCCGAAAAAAATTACAATAATTATAAACAAATAAGAGAAAAAAAGTGAGGGTTTGGCTTTTTGCGAATATCTAGAAAAATATTGAAAATTTTCAAAATTTGGAAAAAGATCTGAAAAGTCATTAAATTTGCTAAAAAAACGTCCGGACTCCCAGAACTGTATCTCCAATATTTATAATTTTAACAAAGCCCTGAAAATAGAGCCAAAAGCGGTCAGCTTGATCTACTTTTTGACTGTCATTCGATTACAAAATGTGTTGAGCCATTGTTGCTTACTAATTATTTACATTCAATTATTTTTTTATCTATAGTTGCCAATTTTATCAAACTTTAAACGCTTTTCATTAAAAAAGAGTAACAGAAAAAAAACTTTTCCTTTAGAGTCATGGAAAGTTGTACCAAAATTGGTCTATGGTGCGAAATTTTCCGAACACCTGTATATGAATGAGTAAAAAATTATCTTTATTCCTTATTTTTTTTATTACGATACTTGTTCCAATACCCTTTTCCCTTTTCTGTAAATCATTTGTGTTACGCTTTTTCCCTCGGCTTGTCTTTTTTTTGCAAAATATCTTCCCTTGAGAGTTTCTTTCTTAGCACTATGCTCAATAGTTATTTGTTAAATTAGGCAATAAAGCATGTGATTTAATGACGTGACTGGCAATTCAAGACGTAGCCGAGCTTTTGCAGCCAGAAAATCTATTTTATTGCCATATTGAACGTTTCATTTTTTTTTTCGCCGATTCTACCGGTCTTTTAATTTTTTGATTTAGATAAAAACTGTGCAAATTTAAAAAAATAACTAGAATCTTGTTCGTCTTAGTTGAAGTCTTTAGTGTTCATATTAAATTTTACAAAAAAAAAAGAGTCCTAACCGAAATTTAAACCTACATTCCAAATCAATACAATTAGAAAAACACAAAAGAAACTGTGCCATTATGACATGAGACGTTCACATAAAAAAAAATGTGCTCATCGTTTATGAGAAGCTATTTCCCAGTCATTCCCGACGCGACGTTTAGGAAAGAGTCGGGGGCGAGATAAAAATTCAACACTTTTAACCTAATTGAGGCCCTTAGGTAAAGTAAATCTTATGTAAAATCACATGGTCAATTCAAATTTTGAGTTCGCGATTACATTTGGAATTGCAAAAATGCCTTTTTGGTTATTTTTTGTCAAAATTTTGTTCAATTTTTCAAAAATTTTAATTATTTTAACTCAGTTATGAGAAGAATTAGAAGTCTGATTTTTCAAATCTCAAAGTTATTGTTATTTAAAGTTATTATTTATTTTAAGTTATTATATATTATTCTCCGGTACTGAGTTACTAATGGGCTGATTTCAAGTTGAGATAATACCGGTAGTATCGCAAATTTTAATACTTTTCCATGACAACAGCGAATCACAGCCCCGAATTTGTTTCTTTTTCATGGAAACGAAGATACTAATGGTATTATCTCAACTTGAAATCAGCCCATAAGGGTGTATTTTTATTTCATACTGTCCGGTAAATTTTCGCTTACATTATTATTATTAATTTGAGTCCGGTAGGTGAGTTGTAACAGTATCAGAGCCAGTAAGTGTTGCTTAGTTAACAGTTCCATTGATACAAATCAAATCACACAACAACAAACGTTGCCACGGGAAAAAAGGTGATGCGATTCTCAAAAAATGTGATTTTTGAATTTAAATAATAAAGCAGAACAAACTTACAGTACCAAATAAAATTCATTACGATACACGTCCGGTAGGACTTAACCTACCGGACTTATAACGTAAATAACTATTACATACACTAAAGCTCCTGAGTCCTGACTAAAATGACACATCTACAAATTTGTCCAGTATAATTTTGTAAATCTAGTAACTAATGTTATTTTTCGGAATGCGTCTATACATAAGTGAGATCATATGTAAAGATCAAAAATATTTTTTTGTATATTATGTATATTTTAATAAAGTTATAGCAAATTTAACAAAATAGTTTTTGGAATTTTTATAGAAAACGCTGCATGAATTTGTAGACTAACTCATAGTTTAATTGCTAATGAAAGCTACAAATATTTGATATATACATACATTAACCTCTTTCGTGACTATTCATGAAACAAATCGTACATTCTTTATCGCACATTGCTTTAGTTTATTTAAAAAAATTGTTTACATGTTACCAGAGTAACAAGGATAAGCCAGTGTTGTCAATTCATTAGTAAAAAAAAAAAACGAAAGTTACCAGATTTAGTAACTGTTGTGTTGTGATCGTGCCTTATTGTTAGTAGCAACCAAATATCGAGGATTTGGACTTTACAAAGTTAAGTTAGTTTGCCTGACATTATTTTGACTATGGTTTTGACAAACATGATAAGTTTATTTGTCAGATTTTTCTCTCAATTGAATTAATGCAACTTATATTAAAAATTTTGGATTTAATTGTTTGTGAATAAATTCAAAATTCTTTCGGTTAATTAAGAGGAGCTCATGAGATAAAGTTAATGAAACTGAACTGAAGAGACACAAGTTCCAGATGAAAGCAACAAACACGAAATATATAAGCACATTTGTCATCATTATCCACTACACTGTATATATGTGGATCAAATTGTGTGTTATGTTGAGAACCAGCCAATTATTTTGCATCTCATCTTTTCTAGAGGTGGTGGTTTATCAACAAGCATCGAATGGTAGGATTCGTTATCTATAACCACCACGCATTTATCTTTAATTTTAGCAAGTGCAGGAATTATTATTATTATAATTATAATAGGAATTATATATTAATTCTGAAGCAAATTGTTACGTTTCAAACACTTCGCAAACACTTTCGAACGGTTCAAGCAGTTTAATTTATCAACTTATCTAATAATGAAAATCAAGTTATTGAACAAACTATGTACAAAAGTTTCATTTTCTGGTAGTCAGCTAGAACTTGTTATTTTTTCCTATGTCATGTTTATAAATACCACTCTTGTTTCAATAACATTTACTATAAATAAAATACAATAACAATAATATTATTATTTAAAATAAGAATATTTAAAAAAGTGCAAAACTATACAGCTATAAAAATATTTAGTTGTACAACCTACCCAAAAAAAGGATCAGTGTTCAATATTTTAAATAAGTTCTTTTATATTTATTAGTAAATGCCAAAAATTTTCATTTTATTATTTTTTTTGCCAAATTCCCTTCGGGTTTCTCGCTTGTATTTTGAGTGCAAAGTGTAAATTTTAAACGAATTATATGCCGGGTGAATCAAGTTTTATCCGCACCACAAGATATCTCTTAAAACACGAAAAACAAATTATAAAATGTACATACTCGTATTACATTCAATTGACTATTTCACTCATGGACTTTTTAACCAATCACATACTCATTCAACAATAAAAACGAAAGTTATAATTGAAAAAATGAGCTGTCAAATTTTTTTGAAAGGTTCTCAGCCAATAGGCAACTCAAGAAACACAACGTAGCTCGTTTTTCAGCAAAAAAAGTTACATTTGCAAGTAGTGTTGCCTTAGCTACATAACAAACAACAATTAATTTACAAAATTGTAAAGAAAAAAGTCACGGAAGTTGATTCGAGAAATAGTCTTGACGAATACCATTCGAGTTCAGATTTTGCCTGAAAATTTTTTTCAGATATTGCTCATGAGTCATGACATTGATCAAAAACTACTTGACTCACGTCTCGTAGTTTTTATGCCAATGTCACTCGCAAAATTGCTACATACTTTCGTAACAATCGGTAAATTTTTTGGGCAAAATCTCAACTCTTATGATATTATAACTAAAAAACAACTCACTTAGAAAAAAATTTCTTTCATTAATTTATTATTTAACCCATAATACTTTAAAAAGACTATTTTCTATTAAATAAAAAAATAAATTTATATAAAAGACTATAGGTTTTCTAATTATTTTAGATAAAGAAAAAGATAAAAAAAATTGAAGGGTTGGGTGCAATAACCAGGCAGCCCCGTTTTCAAGAATTTATGGGAAATTACAAAAAACTTTCCCAAAATTTTCACAAACCGTTTTTTTTTGTTTATTTTTCTTTCACTTTTTTGTTTATTTTTCTTTCACTTATAAAGCTTGAAGGAATAGATGAGTTTACGTCCTTTTTTGAAATAATGTTAGTATCTAGTTTGAAAAAATAAAATACAATAAATTGGAGCTATCTGTTTTTTGCCTAAAATAAACAGAAACAAAGTTTTTTGTACGGTTTTTAATAGATTAAAGTAAATTAATGTAGGAAACTAACGTATTATAGTATTATGAAACATAAAACCAGTAGAAATCTTCTCTTGAATGTAAAAAAAATAACGGGTAATACTCTGTCTAAATTATTATTCATCGTCATCGTCTGTCTCTGTCAGACATTCTTCTGTTTCTGCAGGCACAAGATTTCGGTAGTATTCCATAACATTTAATAACTTTTTGCTGTAAACAGAAAACCAGGCAGCTCCAAAATCGTTGCCATATGCACAGTAATAGCTGGACATACCTGATTCTTGCACAAACGATTTTATTTTTAAATTGTAATTGCAGTTATTGCAAGTTATTGCAGTCAATCCTTCAATAGTTGTTAAACTTTACGAGAAATAAACAAAATCCATGGTCTAATTATGTATTTAGATATTAAAGAAATTACAAATTTGACTCAAAGTAAGTAGTATTTGTCAGTTTTGATTAATATATGTATATATTTTTCTAATTATTAATTTGAGAATTTAAAGAGGGTAAAGATTTGCTTGTGGTCATGACTATTCACCGTTCCTCTTATAATTCAAGACATAATTCAAATTTAAAATCGAATGTGGCAAATCCAGGCCTAAACTCAGCCACCCGAACTTGATTTTCTTAGAGACCTTCTTAACCGCATCATAATAACGTAGTAATGATAACTGCAGTGTCATAAAAACCACATTAAAAGCGCACGACTTTATATTGAGTTGGTATCTCTAAAGCTTACTAAATAAAAATTTACGTCACTTTAGTTAGAAAAATTAGATCCGTTCAAGAAACATAAAGAGTGATTCATTATTTCTAATCTCTCATTCCTTCTATGATAAATAAACAAGATCACATTACGAAAATTTTCACACCATTATTAGTATGCAAAAAGTGTATTATCAATGCTTGTAATATTGTATAAACACGATAACGGAAATTGAAGAAACTTCTCTGATTAATGCAATGCACTACTCACTATCTTAACGAAATTCAACACTTTAATTAAACTTCCTTTTTTTAAACAACGCGCCGCCGTTCTATATACGTTTCAGTCTGATTGTGAGTACACATAAGAGGCAAGATAATTATGGTATTTAGATTTATTCTTTTTTTATATATCGATGAAGAGGTGCTATTACTAAAAAAAATATTAACAAGTAGTGCGTGCTTTATTTAAATTTCCAAACAATCGCCAATCTTCACGTGCAGAACATAAACTTCGTTATAGTTTCCGAGCAAGAAACAAATCTATGAACTGAAAATAGTTACCGCCGATGTTTATAGAATGAAGTAAGACCTCACACAACATAAATCATGGAAGTTAATGTCAGTGAAAACTATTTTCTAGAAATTTTAGGGATTTATTGTTTTTGAGATACATCCCTCAGAAGTTCAAAAATAAGAAGCTCTAATCTTCCGTAGAAAGAAGTATCCTTGCTGCTGAACGTATGGCGTGAATCAAGTTTTATCTGTACCCCCAAAACACCCCTTTCTAATTAAACACTAGCTGTTTTTTTTTTGCAAAAATAAGAATTTGTCTAATTTTTAAATTGTTTGCTTGTAGAATTACTTTTTCCTTTTGGCTTAATTAAATTAAATTTAACGTCAACATTTTTTTATGTGCAGGCGTATTTCTATATTTTTATATAATACATTAAAATAGCTAATAAATTTTCAAGAAAATGTATCTTTTATTTTTAATTAGCATTTTGATATTAAAGCACTTATTTTCTGATGAATTATGACAATCGTAAAGTTCTTTCTCAAAAAAACTTTCGTCAGGATTTTCAAAATGATATTCGTTCATTGCTAAGACTGAAAAATTTTTTTTAGAGTCTGACCGATGAGTTGTTCGTCCGTATATTTCTTTTTGTTAACTATAGAATTAAGTGTCTTTGTGTCGAAGATTTATTGTAATTATTACTCCAACTTAACATTTATTTTGGAATAAAGACCTGCGTTGCCAGAGTCAGTATGAGAAATTTCTTCTTCCGCGATTGAATCGTGGCAATGGAGTTTACGTATTCGACGTTTCGCCAGCCATCGTAGGTAGCTTCTTCAAGAGTAGAGTGACAACTGGTTGGAGAATGTCCAACTACGAGATTTGAGAAGATTTGAAACCGGGGTTTTTATCTTGTTGGAAATGGGAGAGTTGGGAAGCTAGGGTTGGGCATAAGAGTTTGAAGAGTTTTGATGATTTGATTACTGAATTCCAAATTGATGATAGTGAAAATGTACCTCAGAAAAGTTAACTAATCAATTAATACGAATCAATGAAAACACTCACAGTAAGAAATAGGGTAGTTCTAACTAAAAATTAACCATAAATGGCACTGACCGTGCCTATGTTTAAAAAATAGATACTTCTTAAAAATTGTATTTGGTATTTTGGAAAAGGTCTAGGCAATTCATGTAATATAATCTAAAACTGGTAGAATTATATAAAATGCCAATTTTCTACATACGGTAGATAAACAAACATACCTCCTACCTAAATACTGAAATATTGTATTTTTTGAAATTTTGAAAAAAAAAATCTACATCGTACAAATAACTACAGTATTTGAGTTATCTTTAATCTACAACATAATTTACGATATTTTTTTACAATACCTGAAACAATAAAAACTTTGTAGGTTCTAACAAGCAATAAACGAAATTGTTTTGTTTGCATACAAAGGCTTTGTTTCGTATAATTTTTACCAATTACTTTTTATTGAACGAAATATAATCAAAAACATTTATTAAAGAATAGAATTTGAGGTAAACATTGCAAAATAATCAAACAACAATTAGGTTATTAAAAAATTAATAAAACAAAGCTTCATTTTTAATGATTTAGTAAATTTATCAAAAATTTTATAAGGAACACTGTTGTAAAACTACCTTAATAATAACTGACTGGAATTTGAGTGTTATTAGCGTTAATGGAAAAATAAATGTTTTGTTTAATAGTGTGTTGTTGGCCAAATAACGCAAAATTCAGCAATTATTTACTCAAAAATACACGCGTATGGATTTATATTAAAATGGTGTCAATCCGACTTTAAACGTCATAGAAATGTTGTATGTTGTATCATCAAAAGGGTACCAATATAGCTTGATTAACGAAAGAAGTTCGATAACGACACGCAAATTTGGCTCTACTGTTCGCTGCTTTACATGTAAAGAAACCACACCTACACAGTTGTAAACGGTCCACCTTCCTCTCACAATTTTAAATATAAAGGTCCGGTCTTTTATCGGGCTTCTTTCGTTAATTAAGCTATAAAGCTATATAATCTTGTCAATTTCATTTGGATCACGTCAATCAACTATGGCATTATAACAGGATAGGACTATTCAATTAACAAGGATTTCAATCCATTTAATTAATTTGGTTTAGTAAACTCAATTGCTAACCGATTTACAAAAAGTTTAATTATCCCATAAGCGCTACTACACCTAAGCGCCAGCCAGATTATGTAGATATATGAATCATGACCACTTGAGAAGTGAATGAAACGTTTGTTTAAAAAACATCGTAATCCACGATTTCGTTTCGTGGAACTAGCTAAAAAAATAATAAAAGGTCCGAAGTTTCAAGAACTTTGTTGTCCCAAAAAAGATCGGAATGTTAATTAGTTTCTTTCCATAATAATTGATTTAAAGTTTCTAAGCCTTTTTTCCCAAGAAAATTGTAATAAACGTTTGCTAATAATAGCAACACAAAAAGCATAAAACGGCATACATAAAAATAAACGCAGAATAATACAAAGAATCTTTCCTTATTATAAAATAGAGCAATTCTAAGAACAAAAACAATATTTCTCGGACTCGACCGCAAAATAAATAACACTAGCAAACAATGATTTTGTTGTCCTTTATGTGAGAGTGTTTCTAGGATGATTTTAGGCAGATAACTATAAAAACAACGAATGGTTTAGCTCTAATTTGTTGATTAATCGCTATTTTTATTTTACTCTGAAATTTTTTAATATAAAAAGATTATTGAGAGGCACTATTACTTATTTTATTTTAGTACAGTCGCAGTCAAGCCTCGATTATCGGGAATAATGTAGAACGAACCCTTTCTGGTTAATTAAAATTTCAGTTAATACCATGTTAATTCGAAGTTTTTTGTAAAAAAATAAATAAAAACAAAAAAACAACAAATAACTGATTATACCATTGACATGCCCTAATGTCTTGTTAAAACCTCCATAAAAGTTTAAATCCTACTTGTGAAATTTTGTCCGAAATATTATCACTTGGACTTAATCTGTAACCATTGTCATTATTTAGGATTTAACAATTTACTAAATTCCTGACGTTGATTTTTTTATTCATTTAATTAATACGTCTTACAATTAGTCAAAATGTGTGTTTGCCCGAGAAATACGGCATTTTGTATAATCGGGATCCTCATAATGACGTCTCCACTGTATCTACTTTATTTACAAATCACCCAATAAATACAATATAAACAAAATAAATGCGCATTAGTCAAGCTTTAACGTAAGTAGGTTTAAATGTTTGTTTTTACATATTTGATACGTCTAAATAATCTCCAATAACGTAGAAACAGAAGCTAATCCGGCTTTATTCGTAAAGTATTAACAACACTAAACTTATTCATAAAAAAGGCAACAAAATATTTTTTTGGTGAGCTGTATTTTTTTTAACATCACCAAAGTGCACAAAAAAGACTGGCAAGAATCACGAAAACACAAGCCGAGGTGCCGAGGCGCACCAGAAGAACCAAAATCAAAAAATGTGCAATAAGCGCGTTTTAATGTGGCAACAGAGTTTAAAAATGTAATATTTTTGATACTTTTAGGTAAACTCGAATAACTTAAAAATCAGAGCCAATCCGACACAATCATTAGTTTATACGGAAATTATGTATAGTTACTTAAAATCATAAAAATCCGCATGGATAACAAAGGCAACATTTTTTTTAATTTAATAAAATAACAGTTTCTGTAGATACAAGGTATTAATAAAGTAACGACCAAAATTTAAAATAAGAGTTATTGGCGAGAAGTCAATAAAACACAGAAACATAACTGAAGATGTAAAAAAAGCTTTAATTTCAGGACATTGGTCATGATTTCATACCATATAAAGTTAAGCTTATCATAAATTTAACATTAAGAAAATATTATTTTATATAGTTTGTTTTTCTTTTTATGATCAATTGTAAATGTCAAAATTGCTTAAAAAACTATACTATACCACCTTAAAACCAGTATTTACAGAACGTCTTAATAACATTTTCCGCACTATTGCAGTTTTTCTACTTTTTAGTTCGGTGAAGTAAATTTAGTTTTAAATCCAAATATTATTTTCATTGCTTTAACTATTCGCGATTCAAGTGTATTTTCGCGTCACAAATATGGCGGTTCAATGAGTATAAATACATAACCTTACTTTTTTGTTAATGAATTAAGTTAATGAATGGCTCATTAAAAAAATGTTTATCTACTTATATTCCGACGTCTTTTTTTAATACTTCTGATGGCATCATTACTTCGGGTGTAACAACTTCATTAAATGTAGTGTTGTCCTGCAATACCTCTTTGCAAAGAGTATGTTCAGTGGCGGCTCGTGAGAATCTCTAGTGGAAGGGCATAAGTAATAAATGTTAATACTTTTTAAAACTAATTTAGCTATAGGCGTAAACTGTTTTTATTATAATTTCAGTAGGTTTCATCTTGTCCCCGTAAAGCCAATTAGAATACACCACAAAACTTTATACAATTAATAAATTTTCCTAAAATATAACGATTTTGCTTAACTGGCTCGTTATGTTTTTGAATTTCAAGTCTGAATGCGCTACTAAGCTGATTTCGTAAATCAATTCGATCTAACGTAGCAAATTCCAATAAATAAATACTTTTGCCTCATAGAATGCTTTTTGATTTTTTTCGTTAAATGTTTTAAATCCCGTATTTCTGTCCAAATCCAAGCAGGATCGGAATCACTAGACCCCATTAACAAATAATAAACAAAACAATAAACTGAATTACCTGAAGTACCGTCATTACAATTTCTTACCACGGTTTTACCCCTTTACCACAAGTTTCTGGTGAATTTTTAGCTTTGGTCTCGGAGGTCCCAACTCCTTTATTATTATTTTTTAAATTAACAAATTCCGCGGATTTTAACTCTCTTATATTGTGAACGGAATTCATCATCAATCCGATTAAATTATAATCACAATCATAAAAAACTTGACTCAGAAAAAAACGTTAAACAGTTGTTACCGGTGCAATACAAATTAATGAATAATAATAATTATCGGGAGCAATCGATTCAAATCGAAGCAACTCGGAGTAATTCTGCTGCTAATTGGTTCGTGGGCAAGTCTGGCTTCTGCCCGAGATAGCACTGTTGTCAGATTGTTTTAGCAACAAAACTCTTGAAAAACTAATGGAAAGTGCGTGGGAAGTGCGTACGATATGGCAAGCGTAGTAGGGCAAAGCTAAGCTGTGCCCGGAATGCGCGCCCGCTAATATTTTTAAACTTTGCGCGCATTTTAAACTTCTACAAAAAAGTTTTAGACGTTTTTAATTATTTTATTCAAAATACAATATTTCCTTATTTTCTTATTTTCGTTGGAGGGGCAATGCCCGAATGCCCTCCCTGCACGAGCCGCCACTGTTTATTTTCGTTGGAGGGGCAATGCCCGAATGCCCTCCCTGCACGAGCCGCCACTGAGTATGTTACTTCTGCAGTTGTTTTAAGAAGCTCATTTCTTGGGGGTTTCCGTTTACTAAGGAATCCTTCATGACTACGTGAAGGCAAATTTAACGTTAGTACAGAGTACAGCAGCCTTCTTTAATCTTCGACGACATGAATATATAAATATATTAATACATCCTTAATTTTTAACTTTAGAAATTGTTTTAAATGTAGAGAACATACTGACATACTTTTTGCAATATTTTTATCGGATTTAACAGCAATTTCATGCTTTTCTCCTGTCGATGATTTCTTGAACCCCTAATTTAGTAGTTATCTGAACTCTACTTTAATTAGAAAAAGAGAAAAGATGAAAACTTAAATGCTTTTTACACTCTGCTTTCGAATGGTAATTAAAAACGAAACAATTGCGATTATTAGGTTTTGCAGACATATTTTTATTCCGTGCAACAAATTGCAACATACTCCATAGACTAGTTACAAAAAGGCCGCTAGAGGCGCTTTACAGTTATGTGGAATTGCGAATTCATAAATATTTATCGACACACATGCAATGCCACTGAAAATAATCCGAAAGTACAAAAAACTCGCCAAAATTTTTTTTGGAATATTACAGCATCCTTTTCTCACGCATGTTACAAAATGAGTTGAAAAGCGTAGTTTAAAATGAGGTTGTGTGGTAAAATTTATTTGAGATGAAGTCATGACTAACAAACCTTAACAGAGCAATCTGTTATTTAACCCCGCTGGCATTACTTGAGACTTTAAATTTTTAGCAAAATTATAAAGGACACAAAAATTGTGCTCGATAGGGTAAGTATAAAATGGCAGAAAATTTTTAGACTACGTTGTAGGGGCCTGTTAATAGAGACAAGTTCCCACTTGCCCATTCTTTTAGAAATATCCATTATTTATTTCTTAATATGATTACGTTCCAATTATTATTATATGTTTTTTAGAGGTAACGGGTTACAGGAACAATTAAATAAACGATTTGGCTTTAATCCGACGTTTCGACTGTTTTTTATTACTGTTATCCTCGAAAAAGACAGTAATAAAAAACAGTCGAAACGTCGGATTAAAGCCAAATCGTTTATTTAATTGTTCTTGCAACCCGTTACCTCTAAAAAAATCCATTATTTATATATTTTTTATAGATAATCTTTCAACGAAGTACCCATTCGACTTGATCTTACAACCACTCGCCAGCAGTGTTGCAACATTATCAAATTATTTTTTCGAGTTTTTTCGAAAACAGGGTGGACTAACATTTTTTTTTTTTTTTTCGGGGCTCTGTAATCTATCATCTATCTGCAACGTAGGTACTGTACTGTTTTCGCCATTTTGTACTCACCCTGTATACTGACTTAAAAAACACGATGTTAAGAAAAGTCAATTATTTTGAGAAATTAAAGTAATAATAAACTGGGGTAAAATAAATTATCTTTATTATGTTTTAGGGTTTCAGAGGTTTAGACTGATTTATGCATTATTCATCCGTTTTGTTTGAAACTGAGTCACACTAAGCAAAATTGATAAAGAAAAAATGAAAATACATGAATTTAAGTATAGAACATAATCATTGCACACAAGTAACGATACACCCTACAATAAAAAAGAAGAACTTTAAAAAAAATCCAAACGTAAAAGTCTAATCAGCAACATAAGAAACGTTACGGTCTGGTAAAAAAATCTTAAAATTTTAGCTACTGAAAAAAGGCAAAAACTACAAATTAAATTATGAAGTTGCTTTAAAAAAATATATTGTGATAGGTATGTGATAGTGTTGTTAATTTTGCTCTAGGTTACCTATAGGTGAGACACTACAAGTAATAGGTAAATACAATTTTAGGCCAAAAAATTCCAGCCCCTAAATTTAATAAACGATTTTTTATCGTTTTTTGATATTTGTTTATTATTTTCATGACTCATATCGTGAGTGTGCTTATAGAAATAAAAATTAAAAGTTGTTTTACACAATTCTTTTGTTAATGACAAATTTTCGTCTAAATAGTATCAATGTATTACTGTATTTTTTAAAAAAAATGAGAATGTGACTAAAGTAAATGTGACTAAAGTAATAATGTTATTAGGTTTGTTTCAACAACGGTTCAAAACTGAAATTTTATAGCCCGACGGCATAATTTCAGGCCCGAGCCAAACACGAGGGTCAGATGAGTTGAAGCCCTCTAAAATACCAAACGCACGAAATATGGTCTAGACTTCTAGAGTTTTTCGCGAACCGAAATATTAAAAATCAATATATTAATCTGACATTAATGAGTAATGAATATTTACATTATGTTGGCAACTATGTATTTTGACAGTAGGTAAATTTTGACAAAATAACAATAATTGTCTTAAATAAATCTTGAGTTAATCATTTTTTATATTATTTTTTTGGTTTCTTCTTCAATGTATCTACTATTACTGTTATTATGCATACTTTAACTCCCATATTAACTTTCAAAAGGGCAGTAAGTTTTTTGAATAAATAAACGCCCCAGTAGGTAGGTATTACGTTGAGTTGTAAGTAGATATGTATTTATTATGTTAATCAGTCGGGAATTTTTGAAATAACCGTAGTGTATTACTCTCGGTATTATTTTACACCTTTGATAAGTACTGCTTACACCTGCAGGTGGTAACAAAAATAAAGGCAAATTATGCGTATTATTTGATGTCGTCAATATTTATGATAGTAAATGATTATGCACTAGTTTATTCAAATTGTACGGTAACGAAAAGAAAATCTTGGTTGTCAAATCCGATTGTTACCAAAATTTTCTTCTATGTACTGACTGAACGCAAAAAACGTGAGTAGAAACAAATAGTCTTGCCTCTCAAATGGCGTTTACAAAAAAAAAAAATCTTAAAAAAATATGATTTTAACGATTGTTGACACATCATATTGAAGACGGAACAGGCTGCAAGCCTAATCCTTGAAGTGCAGAAGAAGAACATTGTTGACACCCACACTTTGACACCAGAATATCACCAATTAATTACTTGTCTCTAGCTAAATCAAGAAAAAAAAATCTTGCTTTATTGTGTTAAACAAACCAAACGTTTCTAACTTGAAGAAATCAATTTTATTCAAAATTTGATCTACAAAGCTGCCAAGCTCATGTCTTAGTTGTTTTTTTTTTTATTTATCATTTATCGCAAAACTAATACAAACTACGATGACTTTAATTTTAAAACTGAAAAAATCCACGCGCACCGAGATTTTTCAATCGAAATTACTAAGACGTAAAGTGGTTACTAATACTGTGTTTATAGTTGAGCAGGCCAATATAAAATTTAGTCACATTTTCATTTTCTGATAAAAATTCAATAAAGCTGATGAGAAAGATAAATTTTCGGTTAACCTTACAACAATTTCGAATCAATGACGTAGTGGTATTAGTACATTATGGTGCAAGAGTAGTAATAATAAATTAGAAGTGAGTCAATGGTACAATTTGCGACAAAAAATTTAGGACATATGAAAATCCGTGTAAATTTCTTGTCAACTTTGACATCTGTTATTGTTATCGTGGCTCATATGATTGTAGTTGATGAAAACAAAAATTATTTTTTTATGTGAGTAGATATAATTTGAAAAATTATGACGTAGATATAATCACAGTACAAAATAAACAAGTACCTACTTCTGGGAACAGGCTCCAGATGGCGACAAACTGTTCAAATTGTAGTTTAGGCAACCACTATTTTACCATTTCTTTCTAACGCTTATTCATTTATCCATTTGTGGAAAGAAGACGGATGTAGCTCTTCTTTCTTGAACGAATCTGCGTCAGTCGGAATGGATTTCGAACGCTAACTGCGTCACTTGTCTTATCTGGTACTGTATTATTTTAATATGATATAACCTTAAAGATTTTTTTGTCACTGATAAATTAAAGTGGTGTACAAGGCTCTGTGTTTACAAGACTATGTGCCATTCACACAGCCATGGCTTACCGAAATATCAATTATACTGAAACGCTCTATACAATTTTATTCTAGATCTCTAAAATTTGTAAAGCAGTTATAAAACTCTGGTACTCTTCATCCTATCTACTGTATGTACAATAACGAAATAATTGTTTTCATTGTGAATTCTTCACCACAACTGTTATAGATAATTTGACGTAACTTTAACACTGGCAAATTATTTTTTATTATGGCAGTAGGTGCTTTGTTTTCGCTACGAAATTTGCATTTTATCGTAACCTATCAAACTAGTAGTGATAAAATAATTTATTTTTAATTTTCATAAACAACCAAAAATAAAATTTCAATTATGGCTTTTTTATTTCAATGCCTACTCTTCAATTTTTTCCAGACCACCACAGCACTCGATACAATAATAACTCATCGTTTCGTGCAACTAATAATATAAAACTAAAGGTATTGAAGAAAAAAAAAGAATTTTTGTTTTATAAACTTTTTTGAATTTCATTGTTGATTTCATTTACGGAGAATCCGAATTGAGCCGGTGCACCTAAGGGTGCCTAATCTGGGTTCGAATTCGCCTGGATAATTTAGATAATTCTTCATAGTCTTATCACTAGATAAAATCAGCTTGCACATTCGGTACTACAATTTTTGAAACAATTCGGTCTTCAGAAACAATTTCGGATATTTTTTACTTTATGGACTTCTCACTTACAGCGATACAACCACATTTATTCGGATGGGGTTTTACTCACTAATCACGAATTGATATGATTTTAGTATGTATTGACAGGTCTTGCTGCAAATCTAGTTAGATCAGGTCAGGTCAAGTTAGTGGGTATATAAAAAAAATTATGAATTAAGGATAAAGCTCCGCTCTTTTCAGCCCAACTCGACCATTTAAAATGATAATTTCATAAACCCCTTAATTGCAATTTAATGGTCAAGGATTATGATAAGTATCCGGCCCAACTCAGATTCGCCCTTCATTTATATTCTGATTAACACTTAATTAATTGATAATAAAAACTCATTCACCAAGAGTAAAAAGTTGTGTTGAAGAAATTTGTTGTTAGTAAATCGAGAATAAAAATTGTAACTTACTGAAGGCATAATATGTGCAGAATGATGCATTGGCCGTCCTGGAAAACTGAGAGCTTCCGACAACTCATTCATTTTTAGTACATAAATTCGTCCAAAAATAAGTTCAACACAACCACAGTAACATAATTATTATCGCTTTGTTTATTTATTTATAGTTATAACTTCAAACAAACACAATAAAACGTCGTTATTTGTAAAATAAATCCGTATCATTTACACTATCAGCACCACAATACGCCGTTTTCACACCACATGTCTTTCACATCTAGCAGTTCTGCCGCGATTTCAATTTGAATAGTTTTGTATACAAACAATGCGTAAGAACTAAAACCGACGGAAACTTTTTCTGATATCGCACACACATACGATTCGCATCATACTGAAATGGAGTAGGGATAACCTGGTTATTCAGGGGCTTGCCGTAGCCCCCACTATTTTAACACAGGCACCGCCTCGTTCTATTGCCGTGTATCTCCCTAATTGAGACGTAGGAAGAGGACGTTCATTGGTCACGTTATTATCTTGATCAAATGAAATACATCAGTGATTTTGAGGTGGGGACTAAATTGAGGGTTGTGCGGAAGTGAAATGATCTATCTATCTGTTTCAGACGAAATAAAAAAATAGTCATGTTGTAGGTAATTTGAAAGGTCATGGCCCTCAAGTTAAGAATTATTATTAATTAGATAAAACAGATTGTTGTCCATAATTAATCTATTTTTAAATCTACCACCTGTTGTTTATAAAACAATAAAACTCCTTTTTAAGGATTAACGTCAAAACATGTCAAAACTAATACAAAATTAATGATACATTTCCCGGAATCTGCAAAGAAATTGGAGCCACTCAAGTTAATTCCTCATTCTTCTAATTGGCACAACACAAAAAGAAATTTAATTTTCGTTCCCAGAAAAACTGGGTCGTTGGGCGTTGAAATTTAATGTTTTTCTATTTCGTTGTGACGTCATTGGTAGTCTAAATTTTTTTTGACAATAAATTATACGCCTTTCTTTAAATGCAATTTGGTTGTTAAAAACTGTCATTAAATAACGAATTTTAGTTTTTGTTTAATTGTAATTAAATTAGGGGTTTTGAATTTTTTACGTGCACAAACTGTGCAATATCTCAAAAACAAAGGGATGCACATCAATGTTATTACTAAATAAAAAGAGAAAATAATAATTATAAGTTTATATCTATCTACCTATTATATCTTGCCCCACTGCCTTTTAATTAATATTATAAATACGAAGTAATTATTAATTATACAATCATTACACACCGGTTTTCTACATGGTTCAGTGGCGCACATAAAATTCCTTTTTACTTTACTGTATCAAGAATAAAAAAATTACGGTAGAACCGTTCGGTTATATTGACCACTCTGAAAAACGACCCCTCGTCTTTTGAGAGTCTTTATAATCGCTCTCTGCTGTATTTAAAAAATATTTAGAGTGAAAGTGCCATAAAACTTTATTATTCTACAAAGATAATTTATACTTTATTATTATATATAATTTATAATTTATTATTCTACAAAGATAGTTTTAAACAGAGGACAAAGACTTGATACAGTAAAATCGCAATACGATAAACATCCAATAAAATGATTGGCTTTCAAACAGCTAATACTTGCCAATCGCTATAAGACAAGAAATGTTTAATAAGCGTCAAAATTGTTTATTTTTTGAATATTTTATAATAAAAGCGCCTTCTTTGGAAGCTCACCTGACGCCGCGCCGTGTTTTGCTGACATCCAAAATCATTTGCAAGGTAAATACAAAATAAAAAACCGCAAATAATTATCACATTTTATTTTTAATTTTGTTAAAACATTTTTTCTAAATACAGTAAAACTTCCCTAGTTCGAACATCTCCAACTCGAAGTTTTCTTTAATTAGATTTTTTTACAACTTCGTAAATAGTACTTTTAAATTTTAGGCTTTTATTGTAATCGTTACCTATTTTGTTATTATAAACATTTGCTTTAGACATTTGTGTCATTCTAATACGTATTGTGCTTAAAAAAAAGTGTAATTTAAAACATAAAAGAATTCGCTAAATTAAAGACCGTATTGTAAATTAGTTCAACACCATGGGGACTCTACTGTAATTATAATAGTGTATAAACAGAAAAAAGAAACATTACATAGATATTAATTAGTAAAACCGAAAATAGAAGAACAATATAGTATATTAGGTAACAAGAACGATGAAAATATTTTATACCCTTGCTATCTAGGAAATTGACGCGATAAATCAAATAAAGTTCAATCGGACAAAAAAATACACATTTACAGTCGAAAATAAAAATAAAGTTTTTTATTATGGTTTAGTGTGGTCAAGTGTGATTTACTGTGTATAAAATGGCACTTGAAAGACGTTTAACTCCGCTATTAAAACAATCTAATAATTAATTACAAAAGTCTAAACCAATACAGTAACAACTGCACCTAATAAACAAAACTTTAAACGGAAAATACTTACAACTGAGGAGCAGTCTTTCTATATGCATCTTGTCCATTTTGTGGAATTTTTAAAAATGCATAAAACCGGTTACATGTTTGGCTCAAAAATGTTTCTAAATACTCCTAAAAATTGTGAACCAAACATAAGAATATTACATCTACATGTGGAAAATCTACTAATGATCATTTGCCGGAAAAATTGGAAAAATTGTTGGACAAACTGCATTTTGTTTGGCTGCATAAAAGAAAGTGACGGTCTTGGTAATAATAATAATTGTAAAAAATAAAAGTACAAAAAAGTAGTTTAGCTTTATTGAAAGAAAATATTATTGTATAAACATATGTAGGTATAAAATAATGTATAACACATACCTATTGTATGATTTACATGTCAAAAAAATCGTCGTCATCAAGGGAACAATCGCCTAAGACATCTTCAGAAAACTCGTTTTCACATCATCTGCATCGTCTTGTCGATAAGATTAGCTTTAATTAATTTAAGTCTAATGCAGAGGACAGAGGACAAACTGCAAATAGTTTGTCAAGGGTTGATAGATATACAGCACAAAGAAAGTCTGAGGCAATTTACTCATTTATTTTTTGAAAACAGGACGTTTTTTTTAGGACAATCTTTATAAAGAATTGTTGATTTTTATTTTCGAATAATAAATCCAGCCTTAGGTACAAATGACAAAAAATTGACAAAATGCATGTAAGTCTGCTCCTCAACTATTTTAAGTCAAACGTGATAAAAAACCGTTCGTCAGTGGTTCTCTGAAAACCCATAAGAACAAATTTTGAGGCATTTTTGCCCTTTCATCCCTTATATTTCAAAATACTTTTGTTTAAACTGGAAGTATACTCACACAAAGACAGGCGCTGGCCCAGCTTTAACAGTTAAACAGTTTTATCACTTATTGTTAGAAGAATTTTTATTTAGCGACAATAATATAACCAAAAATTCAAAACAAAATATTTTATTTTTTTCAATGACTAACCAATTCAAATGTACACATCATACACACCCGTATTTACCATGTGTTTTCACTTTTAAATTCGCACTATCGTCAAAATAACAAAAAAATCTCGTCCGTTCAAAGTAATACACTTCTAATTTGGTTTTGATGCCAGGGTTCTATTAATTGTGTTATAAAGATAATAATACTGACAAAAAGAACATGCCATTCCACAATAAAACTATAAATTGGACTTCTTTCTTCTCTGTCCTTTTCTGAACCGAAGTTGAGCCTAAACGCAGGTACCACAGAGATATCATTGACTCATTACAATGCTGTTCATAATTATAACTACAGTGCCCTAAAAACCACATTAAAAACGCATTGCTTTAATTTCTAGGTGTTTTAATTTAAATGGTTAAAAAATTACCAACTAGCCAAGTTAGGAAATAAAAACTTCTTGCTGGATCTGTTGGAGTGTAGGATAAATGCACCCAATCACACCAAGCACTTTTTTGCACAAAACACGCTTTTCGGTAACGATATTACCATTTTCAAGTAACGATATTACCATTTTTGATAAAAAGTAGTGCAGTACTATCGAAAAATGTGTGACAAATAACAGTAATTGTGTAATAATGATTTTAAGTGAACAAGTAATATATTTCATTATAATCAGTTGTCTAGATAGATATTGACGCATTGCTGGCTCCTTTTATAGACTCAGCAACATCTGATAATCACTTGGAATTACTAGAAAGCATAAAAGGGCCTGAAAGTTTGTTAGATATTTGATTTTTAGATCAACTGATAATTCTTCATACACAGAAAGAAAATATTTGCTAAATTAAGTCCACCAATACAAATTTGGTTAATTTTAACCAAAACTTGGTGTTCTTACCAAATTATCTTTACAAAGATGAGCAAATTGAAGTGAAGTATACTTAAAGTGCGTTTGACTTTGCCACTCCGAGTGCACCTACTCTGTCTTTGTTTGTCTCATTCAGGATAGATAAATTTGTCGCATTATTTGAATTCAGGATTTACTAATTTGAAAACTGTTTTCATGACAACGTACGCTCTTTCTACTCCATCTAATAACTGAGTGCACAAAGAGCATGTGTTGTTTTGGATAGAGTGTCAAAAATCATCAAGTTCTGGTCACCGGATGGAGTTAGTGATATATGGACTCAATGAGGTAGATAAGGAAGGAAGCGGTGCACTCGGAGTGGCAAAGCCGAACGCAGCTTGAAAAAACATTTAACTGGTCCTATTGTTTACTTGATGGAACTAAATCAAACCAAAATTACAATAACCTACCCAATATAAGCACTAAGATAAAAGTTTTTTCCATATGTGCCGTATGTTGTATTCGTCCTATTTGTAGGTATAAGTTTAAGTAAATTTAATTTAATCAGATTGAACGTCTTTGATACAAACGTAGCATCTGTGATGGTTATTGCATATTCTTTTATAAAATGCAACTGCATCAGTAATTCATGGTCCAACATAATAATTCTCATAAACTTACAGTGTTCATCAATTAATTTTAACGTTTTGTCAATTGAGATTTACAAAGTTTCAAAAATTTTTTTCTTATGTCATTAATAAATTGAAACGTCAAATGTGAAATACTGTGAATCTCAATTGACAAAAAGTGAAAATCAATTGAAAAACACTGTATTACATATAGACTATTTCACACTAGAAATTTAGTTCAACTATACTCAAGTACAGTCTTGTTTAATTTAAACGTCTTAGAGTAGGACGTTTAAGATTTGCAGTGATTTAAGCCATGAATAATTATGGTATTCTTATTCTTCAATTAATAGGAAAAATCTACAACTCAATTTTGGCTGTCTTATACACTTATAGCAAAGTTATGTTAAAACACGTTCAGCCTAAGTAATTTGGATAAAAAAAATAAGGCTGGTTTGTTAAAATAATTTATTACTTAGTCAAATTTTTATGTTCTGATAAAAATACTATATGTATCTACGATGAAAGCAAATCTCGAGTGCTCATCTGTGACATTACAATTGAACAACACTGTGCATACATCATACGAACGTATATTTATTACGTATTAATTTTTTTTTAACCTCATTATTATAAATTTTACACCAACGTCCTTGGTCTGGTTACTGTGACTAGGTAATTAGTTTATGTTTACATACACTCAGAGCACGTCAAAAAAACAGCTGACTTGGTTAAATTAATTGTATCCTATTTCGCATACCTACTACTTTATCCACCTGTCCTGCAATTACCAATGGTTTTATTTATCATGACAATAGGCATTGGCTAAGTATTGACAAAATCAATCACCTTAACTAAAAAATCATTATTAGGTACCTATTATTAAATTTAAACAACATAAATAAAAAATATATTTCAGTCACATCAGTAATAGGATGGTGTAAGTCATTCGAAATTGGGAATTGCCTATCTCATTATATTATCAGTTATCAGTGTTATCACAATTCACAATGTAGGTATACTGAAATATTTTGCTCAGATTTTGAGGAGATTTAAAATTAATAAATAACAATTTTTTCTTGATACAAGAATACAGTAAGTAATATTTCGTAACTTTTTATAGAGTGTAGTTCTAATAATGCGTGTCTATACAACGTAAGTGTTTCTAATTAAGTCAACTCATCAATTTTAGTCGTTAGTCGTTACTTAATCAACATTTTTGTTACTATGTCAAATCAGCTTATCAATCTCATGGAAGAATTTTATACTGAACTAGAAGAATTCAAACATTGGTTTAAAACAAAATTTTTGTAAATTTACAAATGTTTATTTTACCACTATCATAACAAACATAAATTTAACTATCACGACCTCATTAAATAAAACTTGTTCTTGAATCGAAATTTTTGCATAAATAAAAACCACGAGGAAGCTTTACTATAATTACACTAAAATAAAAATTTTATCCCTTTTATAAAGAACCAATGAGGGGAACACACCGCTTCCAATGGCGTAAGCGGGCGTGTTTTACTATTTCATCCAGACACGCCTATTTGCCTTTATTCTTTAACTATTCCTATTGTGTTTGGCAATTGTGATAAAATAGTAAAATTGTTAAATTTTATTATGTGAGGTATTAAAATTAAAAATAAATAGAAACAATCAGCAGCATATTTTTTGTCGACACTAAGTGGGGTGATGAATGAATGGAAAATGAGACTTTTAAAGTGCTGAATGGGAAGCAATAAAAATTTCAAAAAATAACAACCAATTTTTTTGTTTCTTTTGTAGGATGAAAGCTTTGCTTTTCAAGGGCAACTTCAATTCAAAAGAGTTTCTAAAAATATTGTTTTTTGTCTGACCTGACTTTCTCTATGAACAACAAGACTATAAAGTGTTGCGGAGACTTCAGACACTTCTGACAAAACATGTATTAAAAAAATTGCTAGTATCATGGAAACGCTGCTCTCTAAAGCTAAAACACAAAACCTTTTTTATGCAGGTTCTGTCAAGAAAAAGAGTAGGTATTGTGACGTTTATTATATGTGGGTTTCTGATTTAAAGAGCTGGAGATAATTTCTCGGCAAGTTTATTTACAAATCAAATTAATTACAACCAATTAACACAGCTAATATTCTAAATCACTAACGGAACACAAAACACTTTAATTTATCGCTTTCTAAATTCGCTGGATATCGCCGGAGTTCGCCTTTATGTCGCTCTCCCAAAACCAGACAGACTGACTGACTCGCTGTCTCGCATATATATATGGGTATGGACTCTTTCCAGAACTTTCGAGTATTTTCTCGCGTTTCTCCTGAATTATTTCAATTCGGCAAGATGATTGGAATTCAATCACAATAGCGACAAACAATGCCGACGTAAACAAGAATAAATAAACCCATTCAAAACGTAAATAATACTCGAAGTTCTATTCAGTTCCTAGAAGTGAGCGGTCCACAACACAATACTCGATACTCTGATTCACCGCTTCTTAGAATTGAGTCGTTCGCGTCACACTACCCCCCTCTTAAGAATTGTTCGTCTCGAACAATCATTCATCGTCATTTGAACCCGCATAGGGGGCTAAACGGTCTAAATGCACTACCTTCATCTTAGCCCTGGGGTTCTTTTGGATTCTATACACCACGTCGTTAAGTCGGGTCAGTACGGTATAAGGGCCTTCCCATTTCGGCTGAAGCTTCGGACATCGCCCTTTCTTCCGTTGAGGGTTAAATAGCCAGACCAAATCTCCCTCTTGAAACCCTACCGAATTCGTCCTCAAATCGTACCGCGTCTTCATCCTGTCACTGGCAATCTCAATTCGGTCTCGAGCCAAGTCGTGGATATGGGACATCGTCTCTTGAAGCTCTTCTACATAGCTTCTAACTTCCTTGGGTTCTTGAGTGGGTGTCCCAAACACAAGGTCACAAGGCAAGCGGAGTTCCCGTCCAAACAAAATCTTGGCTGGAGTTTGATTTGTAGTTTCATGGATCGCCGCTCTGTAAGCCAACAAAAACAACGGTAAATGGCGATCCCAATCTCTTTGATGGGCCTCTACAACTTTCGATAGGTGCTCTTCCATGGTGCTGTTAAAGCGCTCGACCATTCCGTCGGACTGAGGATGCAGCGGTGTAGTCCTGGTTTTCCGAATACCCAAGAGATCACAAATTCCTTGGAAAACCCCTGACTCAAAGTTTCGCCCTTGGTCCGAATGCATTTCCATGGGAAGCCCATAACGAGAAATCCAATTATCCACCAAAGCACGAGACACAGTAATAGCTTCTTGGTTTGGTAACGCGTATGCCTCAGGCCATTTACTGAAATAGTCGGCAACAACCATAATGTATTTGTTGCCCGAGTCGGTGACTGGAAATGGACCCGCAATATCAAACGCAATCCTCTCAAACGGAGCCCCAACGTTGTATTGCTTCATGGCTCCCCGGCTACGAGTTTTCGGGCCTTTACTCGCAGCACATGTTGTACATTTCCGGCACCAATTAGCGACATCTTCTCGGCTATTGACCCAATAAAAGCGTTCGCGAACCTTCCCCAAGGTTTTGTTGACGCCGAAGTGAGCTCCAGATCTTCCATCATGGATTTCCCTTAAGACTTCCTTTACGCGACTCTTCGGTAGGACTAGCTGCATTGTTACCGTCTTTCCATCCGCGCTTTCCCAAGCCCTTTCGAGCAGCCCATTTTCGACTTTCAGGGAGTCCCATTGTGCCCACAACGCCTTCAGAGCAGGACTCTTATTTGAAATGTCATGCCATTGCGGTCTTACATTTCCGTTCTCCTTGCTTTGTAAAATCGGTCCGATCTCATCGTCTTGCAGTTGCTCTGTTCTTATTTCTTCAGCTGTCCATCCGCCAGTAGGTTGCAAAACTAGCCTTCTAAGGTTGCACAGGTGGTCAGCTTGTTCTCGTTGGCTACAATGTTTGCAGTCGGCTCTGCACGGTCTTCTGGACAAGGCGTCTGCATTTTGATGAGACCTTCCCGAGCGATGCTTGATTTCAAAATCATACTGCTGAAGTCTCTCAATCCATCTCGCTGTTTGACCTTCAGCATTCTTCAAATTTAACAGCCACTTTAAAGCGGCATGATCTGTCCTTATTGTAAAATGTTGGCCGTATAAATATTTGTGGAAATGGCTTACCGCGTTCACGATAGCCAACAGTTCTCTTCGGGTGACACAGTAATTCCTTTCAGGTTTAGAAAGAACCTTACTATAATATTCGATAACCCTCTCTTCGCCATCCTGTACTTGAGTTAATACTGCGCCAACTCCATTATTACTGGCGTCCGTATCTAAAATAAACTGACCTTTTGCCCTTGGGTAAGCAAGTATTGGTCCCGTACAGAGTGTAACTTTTAATGTTTTGAAGGCCGATTCACACTCTTTGTCCCAAATAAAAGGCGTCTTCTTTTCGGTCAGTTTATGAAGAGGTTTGGCAATATCGGCGAATCCTTTGACAAAACGGCGATAGTAGGTGCAAAGACCCAAAAAGCTTCGTAGTTGGTGCTTATCATTAGGTCGGGGCCATTCCCGTACGGCTGCAGTCTTCTCAGGGTCAGTTTGTATCCCATTCGATGAAACAACGTGTCCCAAAAACTTGACTTTTCTTTGGAAAAGGCAACACTTTTTAGGGTTAAGTTGAAGACGAGCGTTTCGCAATCGGCTGAAAATTTCTTGCAGGTTACTTTGATGTTCTTCGAAAGTTTTCCCAATAACCATCACATCATCAAGGTACACAAGGCAAGTTCTCCAAGTCAACCCTCGAAGGACAAGTTCCATTAGCCGCTCGAACGTAGCTGGCGCATTACAAAGTCCAAAAGGCATAACATTAAACTGGTAGAGCCCAGTTCCAGTCGAGAAGGCAGTTTTCTCCTTATCCTCAGGGTGAATTCCAACCTGCCAATACCCACTCTTCAAGTCTAAAGTAGAAAACCATTGGGAACCAGCTAACATGCTCAGTGTATCGTCGATGCGTGGAAGTGGGTAACTATCTTTCTTCGTTACTTCGTTGAGCCGTCTATAGTCAACGCAGAAACGAGTTGACCCATCTTTCTTTGTTACTAGTACAACTGGTGAAGACCAGGGACTTGACGAATCTTCAATGACGCCATCTTCTTTCATTTTTTCGATCATTCGAGCCACTTCTTCCTGTTTCGCAAAGGGGAGTCTTCTCGGGGGCTGACGAATAGGTTGTACTGATCCCGTATTAATTCGATGCTGTACCAAATTAGTTCTTCCCGTAATCTTGTCCCCTATTGCAAAAATGTCTTGTTCCTTTCGAATAAAAGCAGTGGCTGCTTTCCTCTGATCTTCTGATAAGTGTTGCCATTCTTCCAGAAAATAATTTTCCAATTCCGGGTTATTTTTACCTTCTCCTTCCTGGTAACTCTTGTTGTCCTTTTCTTCACAACGAACAACTCGTAATGCAGGCTGAAAGAAGCCAATCTGTTCCCCTTTCTGCAACGTAACTCGATTTTCGCTGAGATTGGCTATGCGAATAGGAATCTTTCCACCAGCCTCAACGAGTGCTCTAGCTACCAAGATCTGTTTATTGTGTGTCGCATTCGTGAATTTCGTCATGTCCGGTTCAACAACTCCCGTTCGGTATCCCCCAGGATCTTTTTCCAACTCTGCCAGCACAATTTTCTCAGAATTGCCGGGGACACGAACTGATTCTGAGACGATGATGTTTACATGGTCCGATGAAGCGGTCGCAGAATGTAACAAGATTTCTTCGTTTCCCATTTGTAACATCCTGTTCTTAATATCCAGCACAAATCCATATTTGTCCATAATGTCCAAACCCAAGATCACTTCATCAACTATCTCAGCTACAACCATTCGGTGTACAATATTGAATGGTCCTATCTCAAGTTTGACATTAGCTTCTCCATGTACTTGTGCTGTTTCACCAGTAGCGGTTTTCAAAACGAAGTTACATCTTGTCATGTAGATATTTTGAGATGTTTCCAGCATGTCCCGTCTCACTAGAGAAAGTGTTGCTCCCGTGTCAACCGTCATCTTGGTGTCTCGACCGTTGATTCGTCCATCCAGCAACAGACTATCATTTCCTTTTCCTAGCTGCGAGACGGAGATGATCCTAGGGGCTTTGAGCGTATCAGCTAGCACACGCCCCAAAGTGCTAGCTGAAATTAGTTTTTCCTGATGCCGGGAAATTGAGGGGCCTGTGACATCTTCCTGACCCCTCCTTACATCCTCAGACCTTCCCCGTTGGCGGCAATCCCTTCTTATATGGCCTATCTTACCACAACCATAACACTTAGGCCGTCCTCCAGTGCGTGCTGGTGTCTGCTGCATCTTTTCCAACATACTCTTCAGTTCTTCGCAGCAGCAATTATTTGTTGGAGTTTCCTCTGCGGACATCAATCGCACGCGTTGAGCTGGTCGTCGTGAAAAGTCTTCATTTGCCGCCTCATATTCTAACGCGTGGATAAGCGCGTCAGCACAGGTTTTATATCTATGTAGACGTAGATAACGTCGTAAATCGCCATCTCTTAAACCATCAATAAATGCGCTGGCTTCCATCTCATGGCGAAGGTCTGCAGGTGCGGAAGGATAACCTAAATTAACCAATCTTTCTATTTCCGCGGCATATTCTTGCAAACTTTCGTTGCTTTTCTGATGTCGGGACTTAAGCATCATTTGGTATACTCTGTCCATGTGCTGGTCTCCGTAGCGCAATTCCAAGGCGTTGACCACTGCGTGATAGTTTTTCTGATCACGATCAGATACATTCTGAAGCAGCTGGAGAGCTGGTCCTCGCAGTGCTAACACCAGAGCTGTGGCTTTTTCTTCATCATTCCAGCAATTTATCTCCGCCGCTGCTTCAAACTGCCTCCTATACATTGACCACGAAGACTGACCATCGAAAGTTGGGGGTTTTACTCGTTGCGATGTTACTTCGCTTCCTAAAATTTGTCCTGTTCCAAGTTTCTTCATTTTACTTTCCAATTCTAAAACTTTCTTTTCTAATTCTTCCCTAACTTCTTTTATCTCTTCTTTTACTTCTTCTTTTACTTCGAAAACTTTTTCCTCAAATTCCTTTTTTACTTCTTCGACATCTTTCTTAAGAGCATCTTGTAAGGTATCGAATTTTTCGAAAATTCTTTCTTGCTCTTCCATTCGACGTTTTTCTTCTTCTTCTTTTTCTTGCAGTCGTCGTTTTTCTTGATCTTCTAGAAATTTCTTCTGTTCTTCTTTATCTTCCAAGCGTTGTTTTTCTAGTTTCTCGAAGAATACACGAAGTTGTTCCTCCATGGTTCTTGTCTGACTTCTTGTTGTTCTTCCAGAAGGTTCCAGAGACATAAACTTTTCTTTGTCCACCAAGCTTCTTTAAATCCCACTCCTGACACCAGTGTGACGTTTATTATATGTGGGTTTCTGATTTAAAGAGCTGGAGATAATTTCTCGGCAAGTTTATTTACAAATCAAATTAATTACAACTAATTAACACAGCTAATATTCTAAATCACTAACGGAACACAAAACACTTTAATTTATCGCTTTCTAAATTCGCTGGATATCGCCGGAGTTCGCCTTTATGTCGCTCTCCCAAAACCAGACAGACTGACTGACTCGCTGTCTCGCATATATATATGGGTATGGACTCTTTCCAGAACTTTCGAGTATTTTCTCGCGTTTCTCCTGAATTATTTCAATTCGGCAAGATGATTGGAATTCAATCACAATAGCGACAAACAATGCCGACGTAAACAAGAATAAATAAACCCATTCAAAACGTAAATAATACTCGAAGTTCTATTCAGTTCCTAGAAGTGAGCGGTCCACAACACAATACTCGATACTCTGATTCACCGCTTCTTAGAATTGAGTCGTTCGCGTCACAGTATAATGAAAAAAGACAAAATGAACTTATGTATAGGATAATTTGCCATTAGAGTACAAAAGATTATCGGTGAATTCCACTTATCACATCTGGGGCCTTATTGTTGAATCGAGAGAATAGCGATTTCGAGAGAAAAAAATATTTTAGATACGTAAGGAATTAACTCGTAATTTTATAGAATTGTTGACTCAATTTATGTATGGACTTCTGTGGAACAAAACAAATTAACTGTGGAACAAAAAATATTAGTTGCTTTAAAATTTTACGGTTGTGGAAGCTATCAGGATTTCCTGTAATTTTACAGGCACAAAATTAAAAATAATGGCCAAACACAGTAAACAAATTTTGCATCAAAATATGATCAAAATATTATTTTTCTACTCTGCGTTCGTATTAAGGCTATTATAGCACGCTTTTGCGTTTCGTAATAAAAAAATCCCGTTCTATAATAATTATACTAAACACAGTGTAATTTATTTTTTAATGTTGGCAGTGGAGAACTGTCATTGTTGTCAAATCAACCTTTGTATTATTTAATTAAATTAATTAACTACGAAATTCTCATTACTCGCGATTTTACGGGTAGCAAATTGTTTATTGTACTGGTGGCCAAGACTCGTATTTTATGTGGAGTACAGTGAAAAATTTCGGCGTCTTCTAAATCCATTTTTACGAATAAAAATTGACAGATTATGTCAAATCAATTCTATTTCATAGGTTTGCAACTTGGTATACAAGCCATTAATTCTTCTATGTTTAAATTTGTGAGATTTATATTGTCGTCGGCACTTCCGTGTTCTCTCTGGATCACGATTTCTGACACAGCCTGTATGTATAGTTTGTTCAACAACAATGTATGTAATGTACATATAGAGAGTTCAAATAAAAACGAGGTTTATTGTGCCATAGATCTGAAAACGTAGGGCGCAACATGAGTTCTAGACATACCTACGTTATCTGTCATGATATGTCACCCATGATAAGTATATTTTTTAATTCTCAAGACCAAGAAACATTTATAATTACATGTAGAATAAAAAACCTGTTAAAACACAACTCTAGCTGTTGCTTAAGTAAATCAAATGTAAAAATTCGTAGGAGCCAAAAAGAACAACGCCTCTTCTTCTTATCCTTTCTCCCTTACTGCTCAACCATTTTCTGTTTACACTCATGTTTATAAACAATTTTCGTTTTTTTCACAGCATTTATATAATTAGTATAACATAATATCATATACATTTTGTTGTACTATACTTTCAAAATCTGTTAGAAAAATTAAAATCGGACCATCTATGAGGCATTTACACCCCGTAGAAGAAAGTATACATTAAAAATTCAAATTGCAATTGTGCCAGAACTAGTGATCTGATAGCACCTGTTTTTTTGCACACTTAAATTAAGTATACTTGTAAATCACTACTTTTTTGCAAAAGGCCAACCCCACAACTTAAAAAATGGAGAATCCGATCGGGTCAATTTTGTTCGCATTTTAATTCGGCACGATTTGTGCTTTATTTGTATAAAATTGTGAATCAAGACTGCCCTATTATTTTTATTTTATGAGCAAAGAAATAAAAAATAAACAATTTTTTGGTTTTAAACAATAATGACAAATAAACAAATATACTCAGTGACATTAGAAGTGTTACACTCAGAAGGAATAATTTTTTGGAAGTGACTTTATGGCAACAGAATGAGTAAATTTAAAGCTAGTTATAACAACCATTTCGACAGTTTATCTTTAAAAATTCTTACAAAAAAAATTTAACCTTTTAGTTTTTTTAAGAAAAAAGCGTATAAGAGCTGATAAGTAAAAGTATTTGCAGTTGTTGTGTCTCTGACTACTTGTTTTACTTGATGCCTCCAATCCGAAGCTGTCTGTCTAAGCTGCACTTTTGTGATCAATTAGTAACAAAATGTTGACAAAGTTGTCCAGTTGGACAATAATTAGTTATTTTACGCTTTATTACATCGAAAACAAAGCTGGTCGACTGTATCAAGGCCACGACTACTTAATTTAATGATTTTTTACATAGTTTTTACGACTATTTTGTTTTAACGACTTAATTGGCGAGCCCTATATCTCTTTAATCAAGAATACAGACTGACTATCTTTAATGTAATGGCGCAGTCGGTTTTCTAGCATATTTTTGTCATTAAAAAATCTTGTAGAAAACGTAGCTTACAATTCGGTCTCTACGAGGAGTACCATAAATCGCTGGATTTGTCTTTAATTAATTAAAGAAGGTACTTCCTGCTTTGGTACGATGAAATCGCAACGTTTTAGTTCACAATTACACAAATAAATTTAAAGATGAGTATGCGAGTGCGAAAAGCGCTCAGACCAACCAAATTGGTTTTTTCGAAATCCTGAAGAATTAAAAATGCGTAACTACAAGATAATTACAAACCTCTTTATTTTACATTTTACAAGATCTCGGAACTTTTAAATTACCCTGAGGTTTTATTTGTCAAAAAATGGGTAATTGCAACGTAAATTGCTATAAATTTAAGCCGAAGTTGAACTTGTTAAGAAGAAATTAAATGCGTAACAAATAAACGAGAAAAATTACCATCTGGAGAAGGGCTATCTATCTGTCCCATCACAAGAAGCATGTGTATATAAGGACAAGAGGCAAGAGGGTGTGGCACGTTTATAAAAATTTGCGTAGCAAATCAATTAAAAATAAACAATGTGGAACCCGGGATCTTGAAATCGTTTTTAGGAAATATTTACAAAACAGTAAACTCGGTCAGGCGTGAAATGTTTATAGACAAATCAGTAACACGGTCGTAAAATTAATTATTGTCTCCGACTTTTTGTTTGTGCCCTATAAATGTTTTGGTCCCAACAGTATTATAAAAAAAAGAGATACACGTTATTGGAAGTTGAAGTTACTAGGAAGACACAAGTTTACACTTACAACACTTTCTATAAAACTGATTTTTCAAATATAAAATACAACTAAAATGTGTTTTAGGCTTCCTTTTAAACTTAATTTGGAGTATTTTATTGATTAATGAAATTAATCGAGGATGGAGAGTCCTCTGCATTTTTAGTCACGGAAAGAAAAAAAGGAAACCTAAATCCATTTTTAAGAAATAATGAAAGCTTGTTATTAAAGTCGTAAGTATATACTATAAACAACACCGGCAACTATCAAAGATGGTAGAATTTCTTATTTTCCGTAGAAATTTTTTCTTAGAAAACAATAATTATATATATTATTACATATTCAAATTTAGTATGTCTCAAATTTTTTGCAGTTTGGTTAATTAACAAGTTTATATTAAATTTGATGTCTCATTATTAATATTTATTTTTAAATACTTTTCTACAAGAAAGAACAATTTGTCTTTTGTGCAGGCAGCTAACTTCTCTAGACCGTTTCTTATCTTTGCTTAGAATACCTGTATTTATTTGTATTTTATAATTTTTGTTTATTTTATATTCTCCATTTTTTTGACGATTCCACAAAATTTTTTTTCAACTCTCAACTTTTGATGTTTACTTTTAATTGGTTTGCCCTCTATTGTGCACATTTAATTTTCTAAAAAATAGGTTTAGTATAACTTGCAGACTTGTGTGTCGTTACAGAGATCGGAACTCTCACAAAATCCTAGGAGAATTAGCACAATTTGGCAACCATTGTGCACAACACTTTGCGACATTGGCCACATTTTGCTCCAAGCTAAATATTTGTAGAACAGCTCTTGGTTTCTTCCTTTACGATTTGTTATACGTGCTTATTTTAAATAGGTACTTGCAGACTAAATTTTTATCAATTTTTTTTAAAAGTGTACTGAGACGAAATGTGTCTCTGTTATCAGGTACTTTCAAAATATTTCAATATTTTACAAATAGCCGACACGTGTCGGTCCCCCACAACACACGGAACACAGAAGACAACAAACAAAAGTAATTTATATCTTTTTATTTTGCCAATAGCTAACGCAACCATTAAAGCTTATAGTTAACAAAATTGGCTTCTAAGATCAAGGGGTCCAAGAAGTTATTGAAGGTACCGCTCTCAGAATATTAGATTTTCGTAAAGCGCAAAAGTAGGACTAATGGCCTAATTTCAAGTGGAAATACTACCGGTTGTATAGCAAATTTTAATATTTCTCAATAGCAACAACTAATCACAATATCGAATTCTTTTAATTTTCTATGGAACGAAGTTACTACCGGTATTACATCAACTTGAAATTAGTCCATAAATGATATAAATATAATTTTGTTAGAAAAGTAGTGGCTTCCTATTGAAGGCTGCATCTGTATAACAAAAGAGTGTGTGCTTACCTGGTTTACACATTTTTTTTTTCTGTATGTTTTGTTCCAACAACATTTCCGAACCAGTTCAGAACCATTCTGAACCATACTGAGTAGGCGCAATAAAGATTTAGGACCGCCAAACCGCTACTGCACATATGCAGTTTAATTCTGAACTGTTGTTGGAACAAATTTTGTAGCTAAACCATTTGCTAAACAGTCACAATGAGTAGCGACCGGCTACTTTTTTTCTAATAAAATCTTGTCACTTCTTACCTTGTTAATACCTACCACCTTCAGCGTTTTACTAAAATTTGATCTTCTAAGGACGGTACTTTTACTACTTTTAACGAATTCTTGGTCTTAGGAGTCAATTTTATTAACTGTATTCGAGAAATAATGAGAATGTACCAAAGTAAATATGCACAAAAATAAATAAAACGCAAAAAATGACAACTTTATTTTATCAGAGTTATCACTTTAATGTGAATTTAAAAAAATCTCTATAAAGACACGCAACTGATAAATACAAACTAATAGTAATGTTGCTAACACCAACTGGCCTCAACTTTTTCCACAGTTTTTTTTGTAAGTTAAATGTATTTTCGTCATATGTATAAGATCTAACTATTCTTGTAATAATATCAAGAAAACTTTAAGAATTTTCACTGGTTAAACGTCTGTTTCACATTTCTTTTGCACAAATGTGAAAAAAAGAGTTTGATGTTGTTATTGAGTAAATTTTTCAATTTATTCGACACACCAAAGAGATCTAACAAGAAAATTTAAAAAAGCAGTTCGGGTTACTTTTCGGTTTCTTAAGAAATATTTAAAAATACTTGTTAATTAAATAATTTAGTTTTAGTCTTTTATAGACATTAATTGAGTAAATTTTCTTATTTGGCTGTTAACATCTCGTGTCGGTTCGACAATCGATCAAATTTTCATTTTTCAAAACATTTGTTTTCAAAAAAAAAAAAACTAATCCGTACTGCTATTTAAGATCGGAATACCTACTTGAAGTCAGTCTTTTATCTCTTTCTATACAAGACAAGACATCTCAAAAATTTTAATTATTTAATTTCAAATTAATTCCACTGCTTCTGTTATTTGTAAAAACCAGGGACGTAGCTAGGATACAATATTGAGGTGGGTCGCAGGTGGCCAAGTATTTTTTTGGAGTGGGCATCATCAGATATGTACCTACCTATATTAACATTCATATTAGGTATGTCATTTCAGTACTGTAAAACTTTGTCTTTAACAAAATTTCTCTTATTTGGGTAATTTACTTAAAACCCCGTTAGTACAAGTTATAATATTACTTTATTCCTTAATAACAATTTGCCTAAATATTATTAGAAAATTAAAAAAATAGCAGTAAATATCAAAAATATAAAATAAAAACTCACCTAATGCAGAACAATCCTCCTGTTTCCATGAGCAATATCAAACTGATTGATAATTTCATCTGTATCTAAATTTCTAGTAGAAGTTCTTTCAATATTAATAATGGCTGGATGATTAAGTCTCCGATCCGTCACCTTATTACGAATATAATTATGTTTTTAGCCTTCTTATTAAACAAGAAAATGATCTTTCGCACCCCGCACTAGACACTGGTATCCTAACAGTTATTACAGCTAATTTGTAAGTTTGCAAAAATAAGTACTATTTTAAATGTTTCCAATAAATCAATGAATTGCATTACACCGGTTATTTTAATATTTTTTTCAAGTTCATATTGTTTAATAGTGTTAGGCATAATAGTCAAATCAGTTTTTAATGACTCGAACTCTATATCATAATGTTCTGGAAGAGGTTTTAAAGTCTCAAAGTTTCATTCTGAATTTGAGGACTGGTATGTTTGGCATTTTGTACAACTGCATCGTCAACTTTTTTTTACAATGTTATTGTGTTTTGAAAACACTTGCAGAAGTTCAAGAAAATTACCTCTATTGGAACTTTCTTCATTTTTTTTACTACCGCGTTGTGCAATATTTTGTGTTGCAGTGTATGTACAATAAAATGTCAATTATAATTTTCATGTAAGCTCTGTTTTCGTTGATCAACGCTAAATGGGCTTCATTTACTTGACTCGCCACTGATAACTGATCATGTGATTTAATTTTAGTAAAATTAATGTAACTGACATGACAGTTTTTATGTTTAACACTAGAATCATGTTTTCTCAAACCAGAATCTTTTCCCAATGCTCCCTTCCAATTCTTAAAACCAAGGGAAATAAATACGTCATTGGATTTTATCGAAAAATGTCTACACACAAAACAAAACACACTATCACATAATACACTATATTCCAACCAAGATGGATATTGTTTATACCAAGCACTACTAAACTGTCTTTCGTTTTGGCCAAATTTTGTTCTTGGAAAAAAATTTAAAACTGGCGGTGTTTGTCCATCTAGTGGACTTTGCAAAATGTCTACAGATTCAGGACATTTTTTCGATGTTTTTTGCGTGCTTGAGCCCTCTCTACTTATTTTACACCACACTTTAAAATTATTCACTTCACTTTCGTCCGAATTGTCTGATAAATCCAAGTCCGACTTTGAATCGAAAATCTTTCAATTGATTCAAGACCAATTTCAGCAAATATAGTTTCGTCCTGACTATTCGTTTCAAATTCAATTGAAAAAGTGTTTTCCGCCGACGTGGTAGGTTGTGGATTAGACTGGTCTTGAACTTCTTGTTTTTTATAGGAAGCAAAATATTTACTTATTGTCCGTTTACCACTCATTTTTGAAACCAATTATATTTGACAAAATTAAGCCCGATCACACGGCCCGATTGCTACAAATGCAATCGCAATACTAAAACTCAAGTATAATAAAAATTTAGCTATCTAAAAGGCCTTACAATAAATAAATAAAATTGTTTAGGTATATTTGATATATTTATTATGTGTTTAGACTTCGGGTCGTATTACTTCTAAACGTTTATAAACAACGGCCCCGTGCTTTTTCAACAGTTTCTTGAAATGATCTATATTATTGAGACGTTATGAGTCTAGATATCTTTCAACTCAGCAGTTTATAAACACGGATATTTTTTTGTTTATTTTACAGTATCATTTTCTGACACATTCTTGTATTTTAAGGAAGAAGAATTTGTGTAATAGTTTAATAGGACAGTAATCGAAAATCCAAACCTCGAAATAAAAGATAATCAACTGTAGTTTTGCATGTGCCTTTATTGGGAAATTGTTCGGTCAGGGTGGGCCTGCAGGTGAGCACGCAAATTTTCAGGTGGGCCAGGCCCACCCCTAGCTACGTCCCTGGTAAAAACGCAAATATATAATTGTTACAACAACCTAATACACTTTCTAAAAAATTTAAATATGATGCAAATACCCAGTTCCTATTCAAATTCATTACATCATTTAAGTATGTAATAAATAAGTTCATCTGATTACAGTTAGACAATAAACTTTATTACCTAATTCCATTATATTGCCTTTATAATTCCATTTTTACGTTTACATGGTGACATAACGCCTTACTTTTTCCTGATTTTTATATGTCAAATAACATAGAAGTTTTGTTATAGATATTTTAATGAATAAGGATAACGCATTAAAATATTGTACCGCGAGTTTCGTTTCTAATAGGATAATAATTTGTGCATGCTAGTCAATTTACTGCATATTTGCTGGTGAACTCGCCAAGAGTCACGTTACTAAATATGCAAACAAAAGGGGAAACATAAACCCCGGACTGTTGGCTTTTTTAAAATGACGTCGTAAAATTCAAATTGGTTTTAAAACAACAGCAAACCGGCCTCTGTTCTCCTTTCTCGTGCTAATATACTTGTTGAGGAACACGCGTCTGATCTTTTGACCTGACAAATCTAACCCGAATGAGTCTTTGTGTATTGTATTGTGGCCATTTCGTCAAAACTTACATATATAAAACGAGTTAAAATTTAATACCTACATAAAAATGAACACATACATATAACGTGTATATCTAACAAATAAGATTATACTTATATAGAGGGATAAGAGATATAGGGAGATATTAGGAATAGGAGAAGATAATGTTTGATGAATGTAAGGGATGTTTATGTTACTTAAAATTCACAAGTGCAAAAAAGACCGAGATAATGCAGGTCTAAATCTCTGAAATTTGATATTTAACTTTTAAAATAAGGGGCGTGGAAAATAAACCCGGTAATTATGCGGATTGAACAAATAATATTGTCGGGATACTAATAACGGCAGTTGAACATGTTGAACTAATTAACTAGAGTCAAAACTATGCAAAAATATTACTTAACCACTTTCAGCCAAAATCTGGTCAGGTCAGCTGGTCAGCTACCGATGATAGACACTGGTATCTCAAAAGGTCTGGTATTGAATTAAATAACTTCACAATACAAAAAGAAATTATAAAACTAAAAACACTAATCAATAATAGCTCAAAGCTCACTACACCTACAGAAGGATTGCTCTGTGATAAACTCACCTTTAGACACAAAGATCAAGGATTTGAACTAATTACCCCACACTAATTTTCTAATCAACCACCCCCGTTGCTGGATAAACTCCAACTGTTTTACATGTGGTTTAAAACAAAAGGTTCTCACACTAAAAACCCTTAAGTCTGTTCTGCAATTTGTTCAGCTTATTGGGGTGGATAGTTTATGTGTCTGAGTTATAAATCTGTCAATTTTATTATGTGAACGTAAGAAAACTTAATAAACGTTGTTCTTCTTTCTTTTTTCTGAAATTTACGTTTTAAGTACTGTTTCATATTTGAATAATTTTTGTTTGACGATTTAAAAAGTCTTTTTTTATTTCAGGCCTTCAGGTATTGATTCTAGTAATTTTTATGTTTCAGGATTTATTTGTCTTAAGTTTTCTATTTTTACAAGTCTTAATATCTTCGTTTTAATAATTTTCATGTTTCAGAAATTATTTGCTGTAAGTAGTCTGTCTTTTCTCAAGATTAGTAATTTTTTTGTTTTTAATATTTTTTTCTTTTTCAGGTCTAAATATGTATTTTGGTTTTAATAATAATTTTCATGTTTCAGGAATTATTTTTTTAGGTATTATATTTAAGGTTAGTATTAATTGCTCTGTTTCTTGTTTGAATTTTTTTTTTCAGATTTAAATCTCTTGATTTTAATAATAATTTTTACGTTTTATGAATTATTTGTTCAGGTATTTTATAATTTTTAGGTTTAAGGTAATTTTTTTTGTTTTAATTTTTTTCTCTTTCAGGTTTCAATATTTTGATTTTAATAAATAATAATTTTTATATTTCAGGAATTATTTTTTCAGGTATTTTATTATTTTGAGGTTTATTAATTATTGTTCTTCTTCTGGTTTTGTTTTGTTTTTTTTTCTTTCAAGTCTACATATTCTGAATTTAATAATAATTTTTACGTTTCGAAGGGCCCCTTGTCTGGTTAGCATTTAATGTAAGCGCTAGCTACATCCTATTTTTCTATTTTTTTTTTTTCAGGTCTAAATATTTTAATTTAAATAATAAGTTTCATGTCTCAGGAATTATTTTTTCAGGTTTAGTAATAGTTAAATTAGTTTTTTAAGTAGGTGTTATCGATAGACCTCTTGTCGGGTTAGCAAATATTGTAAGCGCCAGCTACGTCCATATTTTATAATTTTTGTATCATTATTTAATCAAATATACTATATATAATAAGGATTTTCTCCTTATTTGTAGTAGTCTTTGTATTTTGCTAAGGCACAAGCTAAAGTGGAAAAAGTACGTATTACACAGACACACAGACCTACTTAATTTAACAAACGGTCACAAAGTAAGTGAAAAATTCTATTTGTATATGCTATTGTCAACTATTTTCTATAATAATAAATAATAATGAACAAAAAAAAAATGTTGTATTGTTGGTTGCATTTAAAGGCCAACCAGATCTGGGTGGTTTCATTTTCATTTTGAATTTTGAAAATTAATAATGCTATGACAACGTGTTACCAACTTAAGACTTTAAGTTGTAACCAGAGTAACAAAATGATTTTCAAACATTTATATTATGTACTTGGTATGTTCTCTCTGTGGGAATTTTCAGTGTGCGATACTGATGCCAACGGCTAAATCTAGAACTAAGCTTAATGAGGTCACCGGATTTAGTTGGCCATCACTGAACTCGTTGGCCATGGTATGTTTTGACGTTTGTGACATTTGGATGACATTTGATCATGCGTGAAGTGTCAGTTTGTTAAAAACAAAAAGTTTTGGATAATTGTGTATTTCTAAAATTTATTATTAGGGGTAAGTTTTACATAAAAGGTATTTTTTCCGACTATTACGATGAAAAACTTGTGACCAGCGTCAAAACCGATAAATTTATACTTACCTATTTTATGAAACATGACCGGAAATTACACTTTTTTATCTTTCCGATGCATTTTTTCTACCTTAATTGACTATTTTATGCCAATCTTTATCTATTTCGTTCTAGCTGTGGTTCCAAATCAAAGAAAATTACAACAAAACAAATTATTTCCATTTAATGTGTATTTAATCTGTAATAATAAAATGGTAATTGTTTTAACCGCCCAATTAAGATTAGTTCTCAAATTTCATTTAATTTTTAGTCAGGAAACGTAAATATATGTGCAGTCACTGACGATGTCAAGCAAGCCCTTAAAGATTTCCGTTTTCGCAAAGCTCAAGATACTGCAGCTTTGATTTGTAAGTTTCTTTAAACAACCAAATTTTATTTCTCATTGATATCTTGTAGTGAAAGTAGATCGTGAAAAACAACAAATAATAATTGATGAAAAACTTGAAAATATCACAATTGAAGAATTACAAGAAAGTTTACAAAGCCACCAGCCTCGATATGTAATACTGTCATATCGTCGTGAACACAGTGATGGAAGAATATCATATCCACTGTGTTTCATTTATTTCACACCTCGAGACAGTCACGCTGAATTGCAAATTATGTACGCAGGTTCAAAAATTTCATTGCAAAGAGAAGCCGACCTTGCCAGAGCATTTGAAATCAGGGAATTAGAGGATTTGACAGAGGAATGGCTATTGGAAAAATTAGGGAATTAAACTGTAATTATTATTTATGTTTATTGATTCATTTAGATTTTTTTATTTGTCAGCAATAAGGGTTTTTGTTTATTTGATTACATTCACTAGAGTCTCTAGATGAGATTTGACGTTTTTTGCTTATAAGTTTAGACACTCACTTTCACAACAAAAATGTCAAAATTGACAGAAGAAAGTCAACATTCGGAAACTCTAGATTTGCTAGTGTTATGCTGTACAAAATTTGAATTCCTTTGTTTGTAATAACATTCCGAACTAACACCAAAAAACGAATTTGATGAGAGAATGTATATTTTCTGTTATATTGTGAATGTTGAATTTTGTATTACAAGTTTATACTTTTGTAACAAAATAAACAAAGTTAATAATAATTTTTTATTTACATAATACCTTGAAATAATATAAAGTACTAGAAATGTATGTAATTGTAAATCTTTTCTGAAGTATATTTACAAATGTTAGAATTTAATATTTTTCAGATAAGATTGTTAACAAAATCGTGTACAAATGATTGAAATAAATCACAATTGTTCTAAAATTAAAGGAAATCAGTTCTTTCTATTATGCTCAAAGCATTACAATACTGAATTATTACTAAAACATAATAATAAGAACCGAAATCCTTTTAAAACCAACCCTTAACTATGTCTCCTGAATTCTTTGGAAGGTGCAAGTACTCACGCCGAGATTAAACAGTAAATCATTCTGCAACAAACAGACTCAATTAAGGATTTCGGTTCTGAACTAAAAAATAGCCAATGCACAAGATCACACAATCACTTCTATATAAACACAGCCTTAAAACAGTACGATAATCTTATCAATTTTATTGCCACCTTGTCATAAAGAGAAATATTCGTGTTTATATAGTTTATTGAGAGCATTTTACATTATTTAAAATTAGTAGGTAAATTACGACCAGTTAAAATAACAATAAAACTAGACAACTATCATGTGTGATCGTGAGCGTTTTCTAACGCTATTACATACCCATAAAGATAATAAAAGAAGGATAACAAATAAAACGCAAGTTTAATCCACCCTTCCCTCTGACACCGTGTCAAAACATCAGCATTCATAATACTAGTGGGATCATAAATACCCAAACCTGACATCACAGGCCTCGTTCTGTATCTATTAATGTGATAAATGATCAGTGGTATATTAAGCAGCAGTGAAAACCATTCTCCAGCAGCCACAAAAAGGACGTTGAAGAAAATATGAAGGAGGTATTCAGGGACCACCAACTAAATGAGTAATGTTTATTAAGTAAATTTGCATAATCATTGCTACTTACAGGATTTAGGCTATTACACTGATCAATGGGATTCTTGTAGTCAGTTTTTAATTCATCAAACGCAATCACGTGAAATAAGGAGAAAAATATAAGAAATGCATCTACTATCAATGCAATGATGTAGGAAAATGCAGGGAAATTGAACGCCATTTTTGAATTCCTTAAATCTACACTTTACGAGTCTTTTGATAATTGTATTTAATGGAGATTAGTTATGTAAACACAAGGCATTAAATACAGGGACACTCCCGTCAATTTTTAGATTAAAATTCGACAAGAACGAAAAATCGGTAATTTTTAGGTTACCGTTATCATCAAAGTTTGACAGATGACAGCTGTCAAATGTCTCTGGAGAAAGAAAGAAGGAAATAGACACTTCACTCTCTTAGGAACAGATTTCTGGCTCCATCTATAGTCCTGGCTTGGAAATACCAAACTAAAAAAATCTTAAAAATTTGGCTTACTTAAATACTTCTATACGTTTATAGTGACCAACTTTTAAGCTCGGTCACTAAAGAGTGCTAAGTCTTATAATTAGCTTAAAAATACTGTATAACATTTTTTTAGCATTATGCACTTCTTAATGGAATTTTCACACAACCATGAATCAACCGAAATTTTTTTTGTTAAAAATTTATCTGTAACATTTTTTCGCGAAAAATATATATAGAACTGATTATTGTTGTTGTTGTCCATTATTTTAAATTATGTCTTAGATGATTATTGGGTATTTTGGACGTGCATAAAATAAAAATTTAAAAAATCAAAATGTATTTAAATAAACATCTAAAATTAAATTTATAATCTGAGGTAAGAGGATTTGGAAACCTATAAACTTATTTACCTCATAATTATAATTAGATTTGAAGAAGTGGAAATTAAAGGCCACAAAACGTCACCAACAGATTAAAAGTTTTTTTTATTTTATGCACGTCCAAAATACCCAATAATCATCTAAGATATAATTTAAAATAATGGACAACAACAACAATAATCAGTTCTATATACATTTTTCGCGAAAAAATGTTACAGATAAATTTTTAACAAAATTTTTTTATTCTTAACATGATTACGTTCCAATTGTTGTTATTATATGTTTTTTAGAGGTAACGGGTTACAGGAACAATTAAATAAACGATTTGGCTTTAATCCGACGTTTTGACTGTTTTTATTACTGTCTTTTTCGAGGATTTAAGTCATAGTTATAATAAATTTATTTATTATTATAGTTATAATAATTTATTTTATAGGTTAATCAATGGCATTACATTGAAAAATTAACTTTACAAAAAAGTTTGTTGTATAGGCCAACAACTCAAAGTCAACGTGGCGGAGTAGATTTGGCGAGCGTACACTTCTAAAATCTTACAACGGTTTTGAAAGTTTCACAGGATTTTTGGCAATTGATCAATACACAAGTACAAAAAATCTACCCAAATAAAATTTATATAATTAACATATGTATGTATTAAGTACCATATTTAAAAGAACACATGTTATAACGTGAGGTTTGAGTAGATTTCTTAAATAGACATTTTTGATTAATTTAATTTTGTAGAATATTTAGAATTAACTGCAGTCGACAATTTTTTTGATTGTTGTAATTTTTATATTTTGTTTTACTTTAAAATTTCAATTTTTACGTTTTTTTTTTTTGGTCCTGACAGCCACGTCTAATTTGTCAGTTTAGAAAAAAAGTTAGTAGTTGAAATGGCAATTTCTAGTAAACTTTGATTTACATATCTAATTTAACAGGTGGTGGTTGTTTTATTTTAAATTTTATAGTACCTAACTATATTATTAGTAACTAAAGGTTTGTAGAAATTTATCTAAGCCCTACGTTTTTACCCACAACACAAAGATAACTTGATGATGAAAGATTTAGGCCACTCGTTACATACACTCTCAGAAAAATAATGCTACTATTCTAAAGAATTATTCTCTATATAAGTATTAAACATCTCTAATTTTTCACTTAGCATAGGGAGTAGCAGGAAAAAAAACACTTTTCTTAAAATGTATAGAACACACTGACATAGTTTTTGTAATTTTTTTATTGGATTTAACAGCAATTTTCTATTCTTTTCTCGTGTCGATAATTTCTTGAACCACTTGTTTATTAGTTATCTGAACTCTACTTTAATTAGAAAGGGGGAAAAGATGAAAACTTGATGCTTTTTCCGTCCCGCTTTCGAATGGCAATTAAAAACGAAACAATTGCGCTTATTAGGTTTTGCAGACTTATTTTTATTCCGTGCAACAAATTGCAACATACTCCATAGACTAGTTATAAACAGGCCGCTAGATACCACCTAAACATGTGATCTAAACACACAATTCATTTTAGTAAAATATGCCCATAAAGTTTGATTCACTTTTACTATTATGTTATATTTACTTGTTATAACTATTTAAACAATATTACACAAAAAACATTATGGTTATACCCCTTTTTTACAATTAGTTTTTAATTCGCGTAAATATTATGTTTAATAAATACGAATTAAATCAAAATGTGACAGTAAAACATTACTGCAGTTTTTGTTCCACCAAAAACAATGGGACGTTTTCAGACTTTTATGCAACCCGCCTGACACCTCAGCTTCAGGACAGCTCCTACATGGTGGGTAATGTGAAATAAACTTTGGGAATTTTTTTCACGTATTTAGCGAACGATATTCAAATTATTACTCAAGGTGGCATAAACAATAGAATTTAGCCTATTTAATAATGTAGTTAAAACTAAATTTCTTTCAACTGTTTTTTTTAAATTAATTATTGAAATTTGATAATTTTTAAATTTGCCCGCATTTTTTTAGTAACTTTTGATTGCTTGTGTTGCTTGTGAAGATTGCTTTTGACAGAAGTCAGTGAACTTTAATGACGTTTGTTATTTTTGTGTTTTTATCGTATTTTTTGGACTTTTGAGTGACTTTTTTATATTTTTTAAAGTAATTAATTTGTAAAGCATTGTAAGTATAACGTCAATCAACCCTACATGTGATGTGAATGATGTTTCCGTGTTTACATTTTAGAGACAAGTGGAATCATAATCTCTGGTCATTCTTCGTACTTTTATTTGGAAAAATATTCATTTCACGGCTAATAGATTGTGAGGGAGATGATGTGATTTCCAGAAGTCTGGACGATGATGACGGCTCGTTGAATGAAGGGTTCCACCGCCTGTAAGCTTGGTGTTTGTGACGATTTGCACAGATGTTTCGATGTATCTTTTCAATGGCTTGACCTGGCACCCTCCGGTAAAGACGATTTCTACAGGGTTGGGCTGGATGCTATTGATAGTTCAGCGATAAATTTCCCCACCTCGAAGTCAACGACTTGACGTGGTATCTTTTCCTGAAGACGATTTCCACTGGGATGGAAGTTGAGTGATCACGATGATGCTGGTTGAACCGGCTCCTTTGGACCAAAATGTAGGGAGGATCGAAGAAGTCACGGACTCGAACAAAAAGACTTTTCGTTGTTTACTAGTTTAATGATGAAATCGATCTCTGGTGTACAAGATTTTACAGACTTGGCTCCAGACACCAAGGGTAGCGATGTCTACCTCATTTCGGTGGTTAAGGTGTTTACAGTCATGCGTGGCGTGAACATAGATGCTTTGTTAGGGCTATTCCAAATGTGAGTTTATATTTTCGCAAAAACGGTGGCTGTTTACTCAATTCATTAAAGATGAAAAGTCACAATGAAGTGACAACCTCACTTGTGTTTTCTTCAGGAATGTGAAGCCAAGTTTGCAAAAATTTTCCAGAAAATGTATTGATGAAAATCCAATTGTCACATTATTACAAATTATTTTATTTTAAAGCACCAGCCACTGAAGATGTGAATATTATTGAAACAGCACAAACTTCACAGAAGGTACGTTTTATTAAAGCTTTTTAATTACAAATACTGATTTATTCTTGTAGGTAAACAATGTTGTGCCTACATGCCTTTGTGAAACGTTCGATAATCAAAAGGAACTGGTGAAATGCAACAATACAAATTGCAATAGAGTTTGGTACCATAAAACCTGCCTAAATCTTCAAAGAATACCTAAGAAATTGTTCTGTCCAAAGTGAAAACCTAAAAATTGCCTTATTCAACTTTATTTTTTCCCATATTTTTAATATTAGTATCATATTGTCAGTGTCATACAGCCAAATTATGTTTGTATATTTTTGTTATAGATCATACAATGAATGATATGCTGTAACATTATAATAAAACATAATTACCTACAACCTTATGATTGATTATAAATATCCAATTTTTATTTGATATGGGTTCTTTTAGTTAAATACATACTGGTGGACAAAAATTTACTAAAACGGAACAAACAGTAAGCATTTGATCTCACACAGATAGTTCATGTTTTTTTCTTTAAAAGGAATACTGGAAATACCTCCGAAAATATCCTGTACTTTGTTACGTAGAAGTCCCACAACTATTTCGCATAAATTCTACAAGATATTTGGTTTTTAAAACACTCGTGTTTTTGAATCATAAATAGGTACTGTACCTAATCGGTTTTATTTAGAATAGTTTATTTACAATAATTTATGATTACACTAATAATTAGTTTATTCACAATAAATGGCTTGAGATTGTTTCGCACTTAAATCGAGATCGTGGTGTTATTTTCGAACGCGGACGAACCGAGATTCTGACCAGATAGGGACCCCCAGGATGCCCTGTTGATGCAAGAAAGCGACTCCTTGACGATGTAGAAGAATGTGAGTAGCTGACAAGACCAGTTGGGACCCCCAGAATCACCGGTTAATGCAAGAGACGAACGCTGTGGGTGAATGCTTTTTATTTAGTGTTGTCGGTACCCTTCGGTCAAGGGTGGTTTCTTCCGGACTTCTAGGAGTTGCTACAAACAATTTATAAATTAACATGTAATGTGTAGAGGGTAATTTTGGAATATTAAGTTGAAAGAGATTTCCTGTAAAATTTTACACTTTTAATAAACATCGTCACCACTGATGATTGGAAGAATTCTACCTACCTTTGAAATAGTCTTAAAAATAAAAAAACAGCAATAAAAACACTTTAGGGCACCTAAAAATCCACAAAATGTTAACTTAAAGTTGTTTATTATGTCAACAACCTGGTCAACTGTCAAGACATTATTGGCACAGAACACTTCTGATTGGTCACAGATCATTGTGAAAAATTTAAAATTTGCCCGCGAATTTATTGTAATAAAATAATTAATTTAAAAAAAAGAGTTGAAAGAAATTTAGTTTTAACTACATTATTAAATAGGCTAAATTCTATTGTTTATGCCACCTTGAGTAATAATTTGAATATCGTTCGCTAAATACGTGAAAAAAATTCCCAAAGTTTATTTCACATTACCCACCATGTAGGAGCTGTCCTGAAGCTGAGGTGTCAGGCGGGTTGCATAAAAGTCTGAAAACGTCCCATTGAAAAAGAACTAAAAACCAACATGTTGCCAACATTATCAAATTTAAACCAACATAACAAAAATAAATCTCAGTTTTGGTACCTAATTCATTGTTTTCTTTAGTGTATGTATGTAGTTATGTCTGTAAAAGAGAAATATTCAGGTTGACAACACAAAAAAGTTACTAAAAGTTACTAACATTATGTTGGTATTTAGTAGCTGTGGCGGCACCTATAGGCTAGGCTAGCAACTATAACGCGTTTCTAGTAGTTTTTAGTTTAGTTCCACACCTTCATGACAACTGTTAAATGTCAATGAACTGTCATTTTAGTACTCAAAATAGTAAAATTGATTTGTGTAAAGTTAATTATTAATTATTTATAATAATTTACCAGATTAGCCTATAACAAGTGATTATGTTATTCAGAAAGTGCTAAGTGAATCAGCACCATGACGTTGGTTGAGTTTTTCGGGTGCACCTTTTTGGCTTTTGGCCCCCCGTTTGCTATGTTCGTGTTCACAATCGCTCATGACCCTGTGCGAATTATAATTCTAATAGCGGCAGCGTTTTTCTGGCTGGTATCTTTACTGTTATCATCACTGTGGTGGTATATTGTGGTCCCACTTCGAAAAGACTTGGCCTTCGGTCTAGTGTTCTCTGTACTGTTCCAGGAAGCGTTCCGGTACCTTATTTACAAAATCCTGCGAAAAGCTGAAAATGGTCTTAAGAAAATCACAGACGACAGCACTCAACTCATCGAAAATAAGCATATTTTAGCTTATGTCAGTGGATTAGGCTTTGGGATAATTAGTGGTGCCTTTTCGTTAGTTAATGTATTGGCTGATGCAGTAGGGCCGGGTACTATGGGACTTAAAGGGGGAAATGAAATGTTTTTCTTGACTAGTTCAGCAATTGGACTTTGTTTTATAATGTTTCATACGTTTTGCAGTGTGATTTTCTTCAATGCTCTAGATAATAATAACAAATTGCGTGTTGGAGTTCTTGTTGTAATGCATCTCTTAATGTCTTGTATTACATTATTTAATAACTCTAAAGTCGTTTCCAATAACTCAGTAACAACTTTACTGCCTTTGTATTTTTGTGTTATTTTAGTGGGAATTGAAGCATACAAAGTAGCTGGTGGTTCCTATGCTTCATTTAAAAGCTGTATCACTTTTAAGTAATGTGAAATTGCAAAACTTGATTTGTATATTCCTTATTATAAAGTTGTTCCACTCATTTGGTAAACCAAATTAAACGTTTTAATTTTTCATGTCTATATTTGACTGAATTGTATTGTTCATATTTTATTATCACTAATTTATTTGCAACTAAGAATTTTTGTAATAATTTAAATAAAGTTCACAGTTGAAAATATCGACTTTTATTCACATCACCTTTTAAAAATAGTGAGGGATCATTTGATATACAAAGAGTGCTCTATTTATTGCTTATGTCAGATGTTAGAAGATACGAATTCAAGTTGATTTCTGAAACTGACAGTTTACATTAGAGCTAACGATAGTACAAGCCAGAATCCAGCTTATGACCGCCACTGTAACGCCACAAACGTGCTCAAACTTTTGACATATTTTTTTTTTAATTAAAAAAACTACTGTAACTTGTTAAAAATATTGAAAGTATAAATTTTGCGCAAACAACCAATGACACAAAAAATTGTATTATGTACATATGTGTTTTGTACATATAATATAGTCTGCGAGTTGATATACAGGATGATTTTTTTATTTGTTCCTGTCGGAAATTTAAAAAATAGGCAACACATTATACAAACGATAAGCAACTTTGGAAAAACTACAAATGATCCAAATGAACTGACTATGGAAGCACTGTCAAAGGTAATGACAACAATGTTGACATTAATTCACAACCCTCTATGCCTTAATTTTGAAAATTAAATTTTAGAAAACTAGTAAAGTATAATGCGTTGCCTATTTTTGGAGTTTCGGGTGAGAGCAAATAAAAAAATCACCTGTATCTATCTATAATTATATAAATGAATATAATTATTGTATAAATAAACATTTTGTAGGTTTGGCGAAAATCAAAGATAATAATATTCCGTAATGTTTAATTTTTTTATTGAAAATATGTACAAAACAAACAAAAGTGTTGTTATCTTAAAAATTTAAACAAACAAAAATTTTCTAAACATAGCCTCAAGTAGCATCTTCCTAGCCATTTAATGCCTATATTTTGTTTTTTCAAAATTCTTTATAGTTTAGCAAAAAACGGCCCGATCTATATTGTTGCATCAAGAGATATAGGGCTCTCCTATTAAGTCGTAAAAGTAAAATAGTCGTAAAAACTATGTAAACAGTCGTTAAATTAAGAGCATTTGTTTTTGATATAATCGACCAGCTTTAATTTCGATGTAATAAAGCGTAAAATAACTAATTATTGTCCAACTGGATAACTATGTCAACATTTCGTTACTAGTTAATCACAGAAGTGCAGTTGTGCTTTTGAACAGGGTTGACTTCAAATTTAAGCTTTAACTCACTTGTGCATTTGATACGGTGAGGTGTTTTTTAGTGAAACTTAATTTTTGTGATTACTGTGTTTATTAATTGTATCTAGTTGTGTGTGCATTTTATTTGTTTTTTTTTTTGTTTCGGTTTTATAAAAAAATGACCATGTTTTTTATGTAAATATTTTTAAAGCCAACCCTGCAAAATATCTGTAATGTATCAAGGACGGTACAGTAAGCCAGCGATGTTTCAAATATGATGGAACCGGTTTGCATTTAAATATCGGATTGGTTGTCTGTATTTTCGGTTTCTTTCATATATCTCTGCCGTATATCTCTTGATGCAACAATATAGGTATTTGGTCCATCCTGTATGAATCTCTAGTATAAGGACGTTGAATGACAATATTGTTAGGCACTGAAGATGGAATCTTAGATTCTGAAAGGGCTTTGCAACTGTTGTATCAGAATTTTAATTAAACTTGTGGGTTCGACATTGATTTTATTGTCATTACTTATATTTCTTAGCAGGTTTAAAATTGATAACAAAAGGTTCTTGAGTGGTTTTACTGTATTTTGGCATTTGAAGAATGCTGAAATTGAAAAATTGGATTGTCAAGAATGTCAAGCCTTGACGAGCTAGACGCCAATAATTTTTTTGTCATCGACTAACTAGTGCACGCAGCGTCATAATTACTATCGGGATTGCCGACTTATAATATTTTTTTCACTGTTGGAAATGGCGGTAAATTGAGAGAATTGAATTGAATTTTTTTTAGTGGCAGTCCTACACGTGTTTATTGTTAATTTGTATACTGTGTTTACTACTTTTTACTGAATCTTCTTGGTGTGTTTAAATGAAAAATGAAACGTAAACCACCTACTAACACCAAACTTATTTACTTGATACAACGCACGTTTCGACAACAAAGTGACAAATAAGTTTGGTGTTAATGGGTGTTTTACGTTTCATTTTTTTATTGAGTTATAGAGTAAAAATGAAGCTTAAATTAGAATATAACTAGGCACTAACACCATCTTACATGGTTAAAAGGACTATCTATTATGTAACAATACTTTTTTTTCTTTTTTTTATTTGGAAATTCTCTAATTTTACGACAAGTGGTTATAACATGAGTCAAGGAATCGAATTAATTTGTTTTTTAGATAGAAAGCAACTGGCTCTTTGCATTTGAAATGCCATAACTTAAAATAAATAATATGTATTAGGTAAATGTAAGTCTTAAAGAAATCAAATAAGTATACTAATAACTGTTGTGGTGCAAATAATGATACCTTAAATTGAATTCCCTGTATTAAAAGCACCACAGTGGTTTTTTAAAATAAAATACAGATTATATGTTTATTAATCTATAACCGTTTTCAACCAAAAATACCGTAATACTATAAATGATTGTGATTTTTTTTGTTGAGTTGGTAACAGATTAGAATTTTTCTGTTGATTCTACATACTAAATGTCATAAAAAAATTCAAATTTGACAAGCTTGTCAAAAAGTTTTTATTATTATTATATTGTACCTAAATTAAAATTGTGACAAGAGTCAAATATGACGCGGCTACTAACTACACAGGTGTACCATCTCACTATTTTTGCTTCAATCATTTTTTTGCTTCAACACTAACACATTTTTTCAAAACAAAACGTGAAGAATGAGAGAATCCGATTACTACGACAAGAACAGAATTGACCAATACTCTTCTGTTTGATTCATACGAGCCTAGTCTTATATTTGAAAAACTTTAGTCACCACACATCTGCCTCACATACCTTTACCACACATTTCTTACACATAATAGAAAACTAGTAGCTATTAAACATCCAAAAATACATTAAACAATTATTTTGTGTATTAAATAATAAATACCAAACTGTCATTTCTGTCAGTGCTTAACATTTATCCGCCATTTTGAATTTTAGGTGGCGCTCCCTTTAGTTTCTTTGCCAACATTACAACGTGGAAAACGGGCTTTAGCAAGTAAGTTGCGTGTAAGTTGGTCTTTAGCACATGCGCTTTCTGTCAAAAATTGACAGTTTTGACAGACACTTAGCGGTTATGTTTGTCCGGTAAGGTTTAATTTACGTTTTTTAAAAAACTATTTATTGTGAATTTATAGTTCGTGCATGTTATGTAAAATAGAACTAAAAATTTAAAGATTTATTTAGAGTTAACTCGTTTCAATAATGCTGAAACTCGCTCCAAATCCCGTTGAAGTTCAGGTATTTTTTTCTATCACAAAGAAGTTTTTTAAACTAATCTTACACAAATTCAGGATTTTCAGTTTAAATTACGATGCCGTTTAAAAGTCTTTGATAATACAGACAATACAAATTTTCCAAAACATTGTAGTTTGGTAGCATGTGCCAGCCGTTTTGGATTAGTTTTTGTTGGTACTAATAGTTCAAATCTGCAAGGTAAATTGTTTATTTCTCAATAATAATAATAAGATTCTCACAGTATACTTATTAGCAATTCAGTTAAAAAACATAGAAGAATTTGTATCAAGTAGTAAAGACAATTCTGACTACCCCAGAAGAAATCTACCATTACCTTCACCTCCGACTCATTTATCTATAAATTGTGAACACACAATCTTAGCAGTTGTTTTCGAAAGAAATAGTTGTCCTTGTGCATTATTTTACGATGTTAAATCTTTCTGGCAAAAAGATATTACCCAAATTGGAGAAGTTCGTTTATCTGCAACCCCCTCAGTTGGTGTCACTGAAGTCAACTGGAATCCAGCTTTAGGTCCAGTATTTACAGCATGTAAAAGTGATGGAACACTAGGTGTGTAATTTACAACGAAAATATTTCAAAGTTATTTATTAATTTATTTAGGAATTTATGAAATCAAGAACACTGGGATTGATATAAATGAGTTACCAGCTGCTGCAGGGGCTACTTGCTTTTGTTGGAGCCCTAAAGGCAAACAAATAGCAGTAGGAGCCCGTGATGGCAAAATCACACAATACAAACCTGATTTAAAGGCAGTCAAAGTAATAAATGCACCACCTTTTAAAGAACCTTATTCTCTCCAATCTCTTCAATGGGTCTCTAATTATCAATTTATTGGTGTGTATCAACCACTTAATCCTGACCAACAAGCAGCTTTTATTGTGATTGATGCTCCAAAAACTGGAAATCCTAATTATATCAACTATGATGATATTTGCTACAGCAATGGCAATACAAGACCTGTGCAATTTTACACCGTTTTGCTTCATAACTGGTAGTTAAATCACGTAAATCAAGAATCTGTAAATAAAGATTTTTTTATAGGAATGTTTATATGGCAGCATCTTCCAATAGTATGGAAGTTGGTATTTTGGGAAGTTCAGGCGAATCCTGGACCCAATGGAGTATGGGAGATGCAGCTCGTGCAGAACTCCCTCTCAGTAAAAATCGTCAAGAAACTCTACCAATTGGGTGTGGACTTGATATAGGGAGCACTCAACCTCTGCCATGGGGCGAATCTACAATACCACCAGTTCCATTTTTATTATTATTGTCCCATCATGGAACTTTGTGTGTTTTCAATGTTATTAATCTGAAAGAAGGCATTCCAACTATTTGTACCCCACATGATCCTATATCAGACACTTCAGGTCTACAACTTTTTGTCACTGGTGGTTCAAAAGCAGAGAAGAAGGAAGAAACTCCTGTTAAAGAAGTTGTGGTAACAAAAGCACCTACAACTCCATCATTTTTTAAAACTCAGCCACAAACTCAAGGCGTTAGTCTTTTTGGAGGCCAAGCTACTCTCACCCCAGTTTCAAAAGAGACAAAGAGTACTCCTACGTCAGCTGCGTTGTCTTATCAAGCTTTATATCCAACAAATCCCACTAGTTCTGAGGCTGCAGTACAGCTTGTAGTCTCATCCAGTTCTGTTACACCTCCCACTCCACAAGTAACACCTGTTAAACCAGTGGAAAAAACTGAAGATTCTATAAATCTGAATTTAAAAGCTGAAGAAGAAGCCGAAGAAATTTTTGCTCAGATGGTTAAAGAAGAGTGCGTTTTTTTGGAATCTGAAGTAAATGCTGTTCTTCATCAAGGAAGATTGTTGAAATTTAACTTGGGAACAGATGAAGATAAAACTAAGTTAGTAACGAGTACTCTTTCTTTAGAAGAATTTCTTAATGAACTCGTGGATATCTGCACAACGCAAAATTCTGAGGTTTTGTTTTAATTCTGGAAAATTGTGATTGTTACACATTGTTTTAGGTTCATATTTTAAAACAGAATCTTCTTCAGTCTTGGGCTTGGTATGAAGAAGTGAAGTCTCGGCATTTGGCGTCGCAAGATGAATCGTTGTTGGTTCTAACAAGGGCTCAGCCTTTGGATTCAGCTTCTGAGAAACAATTAGCTGATATAAGACATGCTAATTATTATTTAGAATCACAAATTACGCAGGCACATGCTGCTTTGGATGAACAATGGGACAGTTTTCAAGACTATTGTAGAAAAAGGCATAAAATAGAGATTCCTACAATGGAGATGATATTTCAAACTATGGTGAAACAGAATACTATCTTACGAAAACAGGTAGGATTTATTTATATCAAAGTCTTGAGAGTTATTCTTTGCAAACGAGGATCATTTGGCTGAGTGTTGTTAACGGCAAGCTCTACACAAAATTTTATATTGCAAAATTTAAAACGTTATGCAGGTACCTCAAAAAGCTCGTAGAATAATTTGTAAAAAACAATTATGACTTTGTTTTACCACCAGTCATGAAATCATAAATAATTTGACCGTTTTAAGCAAATAGAATACAGGGCGACTATTTAGAATTGTTGCGTTTCATTGTTTCTTAATTTTGTTAGTTTAAAGTTTAGGTGGTGATGCCAGAAACCTAAATCTGCAAATTTCCTATCAAAAACATAGCAGTTCTAAATAATTACCAGGTATTTAGATGTTGTTTTTAGAATCTTTTTTTTTGTGTTTGTAGAGCTATGTCTTGAAGGATATTGCAAGTAAAATCAGAAACAAATCACGGTCATCTCTGGGTCCATCTCTGCTAGTTTCTCTGGATGAAAGTAAAAATTTGCCCGAAGAGCTAAAACGGTTGAGAATGAATCCAGAAGATATAAGTCAAATTCAATATGAACACGTTATGAACAGAAATAAGAATTTCACACAAGAGAAAGTAGAGAATTTGAGGTCTTTTCTAAAGAAGCGTCAATATCCTTGCCTTTCAATTGTAAAACCTCAATTATCCAGTTCAATTATTCAGAGTTCACCTTCAATGAAGCTGAAGTTCAGTAAGCTCTCAGAGAAAACATCAAAGGAACCAATACCTAGGGTTCTTGATTTTGCCCAGTCAACTCCAAAACCAACCAGTGTTAAATTTGAGACTGCCACAACTCCAATTGAAGGATTACAAAATTTTGCTCTTACATTTGATGCTAAAAATTTTACGAATTTATCCGAAAAAACTTTCGCACCTTTGACGAAAAATGTGATTGCTGGTTCGCCAAATTCAGCATTTGTTTCAACCTCTTTGGGAAGTAATGTTATAACTACTTCCGCTCCTGTCACCTATAAACCTGCTTTTATGGGTACAGCTTCAGTTGTTAAATCAACTCCAAGTACAACTCAAGTTATAACAGTACCAAAACCTTTTGTTACTCTTACTATATCTTCTCAACCAAGTGTTTTAAATACCCCAAAATCGTTGTTTGGTACTTCCACCTCTAACACCACGTTTTCGTTTAATTTACAAACCACTACAGCTGCGACAAATAAATCTGCTTTAATTTTTGACACAAAACCTGCCACTAGTTCTACTAAATTTACAACTGCTGCTGCAGTTACAACTACTTCAACAAGTATTTTTGGTAAAGTTGCTTCTACTCCTGCAGTTGCATCTTCGACAAGTATTTTTGGTAAAGGTTCTTCATCACTTTTTACAACTTCTGCTGCAGCAGTAACAAATTTTGGTAATGCTTCTACAACGGCATTTAGTTTTGGATTGGGAACAACTACTCCGTCAACTTCAGCTCAATTTTCTTTCGGTAGTGGAAGTTCAGGAACATCGAATCTATTCGGTGCTACAACACCAAAAGTGACTGAAGCAACAAAAAGTTTTATATTTTCGACTAAAACAACAGTTCCTCAAAGTACTCCAAGTACAAATGTAGTTTCAAGTAGTACCCAACGTCCGGTTTTGATTGTAACTTCTGCAGCAACTCTACCAAAAACTATCTCTGTAACGACAGAAGTACAAACAACGACTCCAACTTCGATTTTGAGCACAAGTTCAGGAGTTAGTACTGGTGCTTCATTGACACAACCATCGCCTTCTTTACTTGGGGCACTTAAATCGTCTATTTTTCCGTCACCTTCTATTCCTGTGGCATTAACTTCTAAAGCTATTCCTAGTAGTACTGGCAATGTAACCAGTAGTCCCAGTACGACGTCTCAGACGAGTATTTTTGCATCTGTCACCACTATGGCTACTCCAACGTCCCAGTTGAATATTTTTGGACCTACAACTACTGCAGCTACCAGTACTGTTGTTACTACAATGTCTCAATCGAGTATTTTTGGATCTGTAACCAGTCCGACCACAACATCTCAGTCGAATATTTTTGGATCTGTAACTTCTACAGCTACCAGTACTGCTGTTACTACAATGCCTCAGTCGAGTATTTTTGGATCTGTAACCAGTCGGACTACAACAACACAGTCGAGTCTTTTTGGATCTGTAACTACTACAGCTACCAGTACTGCTGTTACTACAATGCCTCAGTCCAGTATTTTTGCATCTGTAACTACTATTGCAACCACAACGTCACAGCCGAATCTTTTTGGACCTATAACTGCCAGTACTGCTACTACAATGCCTCAGTCCAGTATTTTTGGTACTGCAAGTACTCAATCATCTGCTGTTTCTTCAACGAGTCTTTCGTTTGGTAGTATAGCTACAAGTAAACCGTTACAGTTTGGTAGTACCGATGCTACTGTTTCGAAACCTGGACTATTTAGTAGCGTTCCGCCATCTACAACTAGCACTGTTTTTGGAACTGACACAAATGTTTCAAAACCGTCACTATTTGGTAATATTCCTGCAGCTACATCAGCTCCTATTTTTGGAACTGCTGCAAGTGCTGATACAAATGTCTCTAAAACATCAATATTTGGCAGTGTACCTTCGAGTACTTCTACAGCGTCTGTTTTTGGGGCTGCAGCAACTCCTACTACTCAGATATCAATTTTTGGAAGTACTCCTACTTCTAGTACGGCTGGATTTGGGGCTTCGCCTTCTACTACATCTGCATTTGGAGCTACAACAACAAATCAGTCATCGCTTTTTGGCTCTTCAGCCAATCAGTCAGTTTTTGGGACTCCTACTAGTACAACTTCTGCATCAACAACTTCACAGACTCAAGGTTTTGGACTCTTTGGAGACTCTTCTCAAAAGCCCTCCTTATTTGGCAGTGCAACTCCTAATTCGACTCAGTCGCCAATTTTTGGAGCCACCACTCAATCTTCCATATTTGGTGGAACGACAACTTCCACCAATTCTGTGTTTGGTCAGAACCAATCAGTTTTTGACAGTACCAAAAATACGTCAAGTACTTTTGGTCAGAGTTCTGTATTTGGGTCTTCTGGTGGTACTTTTGGAAACGCTTTTGGGGGTTCTACACCAGCTTTTGGTCAAACCCCAGGATCACTTTTCGGTAATGCCCCAACTACAAGTGCTGGATCTCCATCTGTTTTTGGGGCAACAACTACATCTGGTAATACTTTTGGTGCTAGTAGTTCAGTTTTTGGAACTCCTGTGTCTAGTACTTCTTCTGTTTTCGGTTCTCCGACTCAATCTAATACTTTCGGTGCCAATACAAATTCAGGTGCTTTCGGTTTCGGAAATCTCAATGTTGGTGCACCTGCAACCACTGCAAGTTCCGGTTTTGGTACACCTCCTAATCCGTTTGGAGGCGCCAATAAGAGTGTGTTTGGAGGCTCTGCAGTGTCTTCAAGTGGTTCAATTTTCGGTTCAAATACAGGATCAGTCTTCGGAAACACATCCCAAACTTTCGGTGGCGGTTTTGGAAGTCAGTCGACTTTCAGTCAACAGTCAACTTTCGGCCAATCAACTTTTGGAAGTAGTACATTCGGTCAGCAATCCGCAGGACCGTTTAGTGGTGGATCAGGAACTGTGAACCAATCAGGTTTTGGAGCAAGTCCGACTTTCCAAAAACCATCAGGTTTTGGAGCTTCACCAGTTTTTGGAGGCTCGCCTTCGTTTGGAAGTGCACCGAGTTTTGGAGGTGCGCCTGCATTTGGGAATACCACAGCTTTTGGAAGTACGACGAAAGTGTTTGGGTCGTCAAGTCCCGGGTTTGGAGCGGTGGCTCCTAACACTCAGAATAATGCCTTTGGAAACTTAGCTAATCAACCAACTGTTGGATTTGGGAACTTAGCTCAGCAGGCTGCGAACTCACCTACTTCAGGAGCGCCTTTCTCTGGGTAAGTTTTTTGGAAATATATTCAATACAGGGTGTATGAATTGTGTGGCATACGACATTATATAGAAAGCTAGTAACTGATGTATAGACTGTTTATTAAAAATTGATTTATACATAAAATGTTTTGGAATTTCCAAAGTTCTGCTGTGACGGTTTTTGATAAATGCATCCATTAACTTGTTAAAATGAACGTCAATCATATTAAGACACACAATATCATTTATCTATGTATTACCAAAAAAATGTCTTACTCTGTTTTCTTGAACACGTATAACAACAATAACAACTTTTAATAATTATTCATTTACTGTGTTCATGTTGATTTCATCTCCCGATCATCAAAAAACTGTTTTAAAAAACTAAAGTTTCTTGGATGCAATATGATCTACGTTGTTTAAAACAGCCCATTTGTGTAAGAGCCTAAGCACTCATTTAGGACCCCAGGTAGCCTTGTTGAGTGACGTCACTGACAGTGCTTTATTGGTAAAATGCCCACTTGGTGTGAAACAGTCGCACTATTGACTCACCCTGTATATTAATAGATCTTATTTCAATGTTTTTTTTTTTACAGTAACTCATCTTTCTCCAGTTGGCGATAAATTTGTTGAGTATTAAATATAAGCAAAAATACATAAATAAACTATTATTTTTTACTGACTTTATTTTTTTATTTAAAATACATATTTATTCTTGAAGATGTGTACACTATTATCACAACCTCCAGAAAGAAGATATTTGTTATTGGACCAATCTACAGCTAAAACTTGTCCTTGATGTCCCTCTAGATTATAAAGTGGTGCTTTAGGACTTCTGGAGTCCCATAATTTAACGCCAGAGTCATGTCCCCCAGAGATAAACAGGTGTTCATCATGTCTAGACCATTCAATTGAACTAACCCATAAAGTGTGTGAAGTAAAAGTAGTTTTAACAACGGAACCTTCTGAAGATCTTGGATCATACAAACGGATATGTCTATCAGCTGAGCATGTTAGTAGGGTGTTAGATAAGGAAGACCAAGAGGCATCTAAGAATGCTTTTTGTCCCACAATTTCATTTTTGATACCACATAACTCAGCATCCCAGAATTTTATTGTATGGTCCATTGAAACTGTGCATATTGCATGGTTATCAATCCAAGACGTTGAAGTTATAGTCTCTTTGTGACCTTTAAGAGTATGTAATGGAGTTCTTTTGATTGTATTTTTCGATCCTCTTGTTTTCTTAAGAGCAGGCTCTTCCTCATCTTCAAAAGATGCTGACCAAATTTTTAAGTTGGTGTCCCATCCTCCTGTTGCTACTTTCAGGGAATTTTGACTAACCCCAACACTATCTATGCCTTTCTCATGACCTTTTAGTGCAATTACTGGCTGTACGTTATCAGTTCCTGGCTCCCATTGCCATAATAACGCTGTAAGGTCATGTGAAACGCTTATAAATCCTCTGGAAGGGTCTTCTTGATGAAGCCAAGACACTTTTTTTACGCTATTTGTGTGCTGCTTTTGTGAAGTTACAAGTTTGCCATGTGTTGTCCATATATTCACAGAATAGTCATAACAGCCTGTTAATATCCTAAGAAAGAGCCATCAAATTTATGTTCTTGATAGTGAGTGAATTACATACCATTTATCAACACAATGTAAACCTGAAACCCAGTCATCATGTAAAAGTGAGTCTTGCGGCTCTGGAGCTGGAGTTCTTTCAATATATTCAATATCAACAGCTAACTCAGTAGAGATGTTATGTTCTCTTAAATGCTCAATAAGGGGAACCCTTAAGAGTTCACCAAGTACTAAAAAATCAAATTCTTTCGGCTTCAAAAAATCAGATTTGTTTTCTTTTATTAACTGATTGACCAACTCATTTAAAGAATTGTGTTCTATACCACCTGGGACAGCTAAAGGTACATCTGGGACTGCAAAACTAATAAAACACTAGTTATATTCTGGTGTTTTCAATTATCAACATACCTTTCTTGTTTCGTCAATAAACGAATTTGTAACTGAGATTCTCCAGTTTCCATTGCTTTTGTTAAATTGAGACAAATGTAAACTGTTACGTCCTCAACTTTTCTACAATTTCGATTAAAATTAGAAACTAATTTTACTTTTTCAACATGCTTGAAATGAGGTTATATATTGGTTCTGTCAAAAAACTATCGTCAAATTCTACTTTACCGACTATCTATTTTACCGACATTACCGACTGACTGTCACAGTTGTCAAATTTGAAGCGTCCTCTGAAAATAAACCAAATATAAATAAATTAAATGTGAATTAAGTTTAATATAAAAACGGTCAAAAATGCAACGTCGCGGAGGTAAGAGGATCCGCATGGACGAGCCGCCCCCTGAATATGAGAACCCAATGACTCCTCAAGTTGAATCTGATAGTTATGGGGGCTACGGCCACCCTAACCTGTACGCAGCGGATTACGGTGAACAAGCAGGAACGTCTTCGTCTGACGGCATGTTTGAGTCGCCCCCAACGCCAGGAATGCGACGTATTACAAGATCTAAAGCCAGGGGTCAAACTAGTTTACCGCCACCCCCTTCCTATTCTCCAACTAACATAGGGGCTGCACCTCCAAAAGCACGTGGTAGAGGAAGACCTCCCGGTCGGAAAAATCATGTTGAAGGGAGTACCGATGATGAGACTTCTTTGTACCACTATATCAAGAACAGCAAAGTTTCGCTTACTAATATTGTGGATGAATGGATTGAGAGTTATAAGGTTGGTTAAGTACATGATGATATGTGATTTATTTAATTGGGGGATTGTTTAGGTTAATAGAGAAGCTGCGTTGATTTCATTAATGCAGTTTTTCATAAACGCAGCTGGTTGTAAAGGGAGAATAACGCAGCAAATGCAAGCTACAATGGAACATGCTGCTATAATCAGAAGAATGACTGAGGAGTTTGATGAAGAGTCAGGGGAGTATCCATTGATTATGGCAGGGCAGACGTGGAAAAAATTCAGACAGAATTTTTGTGATTTTGTACAGACCTTGGTGAAGCAGTGTCAGTATTCTATAATTTATGACCAGTTTTTAATGGACAATGTCATTTCTTTGCTGACTGGACTATCAGATTCCCAGGTAAATTTATTCAAAAATAAGTACAAAATGAAGTTATATCGTGTGACTGGATTTTTTAAAATTCAGAACAAACCATGATTGTCACTGTAACTTTAGCCACATGCATTACATGTCACAGTTTTTTTTACTAAAACAACTTAAAAATGTATATACAGCAGGGTAAATCGTAAAACGATGAGGGTAGGAGTCGAGAGAATGCATATTTGGTTAAAAAGAATTAAAACGCCTAATCTCTACTCTGGAATCACACAATTTTGCTTCTATTGTTTACGATTTTTCCTGCTGTAATAAATAAAATATGTATTTTAAAAGTGTAGGGTTTTGGTATTATGTAGGTTGTCATATATTTCATCTAGTTAATTGTTATGTTGTTTTATTGATAGTTTATGTTGCTTAAAGTTACACTGCAAATCATGTTTTGAATCTGTGTATGTGTGTATTTTTTTATCTTATCACTGGATATAAATATATTGTAGCGAGAAGATAATCTTGGTCATCAAATCGATTTTTTTAAATTAAAATGATTAATTACTTGTGAGCATTTTAAACTCTTTAGCATTGAGATATCAGTTACTTTATCACTTACCCTCATAAAAAAATTTCAGTTAATACATGTTAAATATACTTTAAAAAACCACTTATGATTTGTGTATTTTCTCGCGATTGTACATTATAGAAGTTGGTCCAGAAATATGTTCCCACAGAGCAATGTGGAAGTCTTGAGGTCAAAATACAACGATTTAACATAACATTAACTTATAGTTGATACGTTTTTGGAACAGAACGTGACTAATTTAGTAAATAATTACAATAATAGAATTTTAAAAAATATATTTTACTAATGGTATGGTCTTTAAAAACGATCTTGCCGGTTTTGTACGGCAGAGAAGTTATACAATAGTCAGAGAAACATCAAAACAAGTGTTACGGATTGGATTTTGAAATAAGATTATGCCCTTAATCACAACAGTTTATTGCGATCAGACTGCCTGAAAAGGGGTCTCATCAATAATGACAAAACCTAATACATATAATACGTAACCTGCTGTTCTTACACACAAGAAAAAAAAAGGCGGGAAAAATCAGACTTGCTCGTAATAATTCATGCATACATTACATAATAACAATAATAAACAATTCGAGGTAATGACTATAATGAAGTAACAACTGACAATATTATAATAATCAACATTGGGTACTTAAATATATTGAGTCGTTGCAGAAGGTAAAGCCAAATGGTACATAGTACAAGAAATTAATTTTTCATTCAATAGTTAGAACAGATAATTACACTCGTATTTTTTATGAGGATCTTGTAAAACAGGGTCATTATCTGACATTGTCAGAATATTCTTCTGTTTCTCTAAATAAATTTTAATCATAAATATTGCATTGTATTATTTATGATTAATTATTTACTTAAGTAAAAAAAAATTTTCTGTGTTTATTTATTTGGACCTGTTGAGAGTCACTGTTTAGTATTGGCAGGGTAAAGCGAGTAGGCGTACTTATGTTTGCTATCTTTTTTAAATGATTTAAGTGTGCGTAAAAAAAACCAGTGGTCGAGTAAACGTTTGTCTGACTTGCTCGTTATCTACTTTTTTAAAGAGCGACAAAGGCACCAAAGTATTTTTCACAAAAATTTGTAAATTTGATAATGTTTTAGTTTTTTAAGTAGATATTAAAAGAAAAATGTAACATAAGACATTAAGCTTCAAACACTTGTACAAGTTTTAAAATTCGTATTCTTAAGAATCGGTAAAATAGTTATTTTAACTTTGGCGCCCTTGAGCTCTCAAACGATGCAACTTGGTATAGAAGTAAGTTGTGTTAAATCGCTAAATTTTTTGCTGACTCTCAGGTGGCTCTATGGGATCGTCTTTCTGAAACACTTGTACATTATATTAATATTATTTTAGGTTCGAGCGTTTAGGCATACAGCAACACTTGGCGCTATGAAACTAATGACAGCTCTTGTGGATGTAGCTTTAACAGTTTCTGTAAATTTAGACAACACTCAGCGCCAATATGAGGCAGAAAGACAAAAAACGCGAGAGAAGCGTGCAAGTGACCGTCTTGAGGCATTGCTTGGTAAAAGGCAAGAACTGGAAGAAAACATGGACGAAATAAAGAATATGTTAACGTACATGTTCAAATCAGTTTTTGTCCATCGTTATCGTGACACATTACCTGAAATCCGAGCAATTGCAATGACAGAAATTGGAGTTTGGATGCACAAATTCCACGCCAATTTCTTAGATGATTCCTACTTGAAATATATTGGTTGGACTTTACACGACAAAGTCGGAGAGGTACGTTTGAGATGTCTCCAAGCTCTGCAACCTTTATACGCTAGTGAGGAATTGAAGGGAAAGTTGGAATTGTTCACAAATAAATTTAAAGATCGTATTGTTGCAATGACTCTAGATAAGGAATACGACGTTGCAGTTCAAGCTGTGCGTCTTGTAATTTCAATTCTAAAGCATCACCATGAGATTTTAACTGATAAAGACTGCGAACATGTTTATGAATTAGTGTATTCATCGCATAGAGCAGTAGCACAAGCTGCTGGTGAATTTCTGAACGAACGTTTATTCCAACCTGGAGATGTAGAACCAGGAAAAACAAAAAGAGGCAAACGGCGATTACCAAACACTCCATTTATCCGAGATTTAGTTCAGTTCTTTATCGAATCAGAGTTGCACGAACATGCTGCGTATTTAGTCGACTCTCTTATTGAGTCTAACAGTATGATGAAAGACTGGGAATGTATGACTGATCTTCTATTAGAAGAGCCAGGACCACAAGAGGAGCCGTTAGATAATCGCCAAGAGACTAGTTTGATTGAAATTATGGTTTGTTGTATTAAACAAGCGGCTACAGGAGAAGCGCCAGTAGGGAGAGGCCCAACTAGGAGAGTTTCATCGTTGAGAGAAATGAAACAAGCTGGGGAGGATAAACAAAAATTAACTGAGCATTTTATTGTGACTTTACCACCACTTTTGGATAAATATGCGGCTGATCCGGAGAAATTGGCGAATTTACTTAGTATTCCACAGTATTTTGATCTTGATTTGTATACGAGTGGCAGGCAAGAAGGGTCACTTCAGTCACTTCTGGTTAAATTGAAGCATATCGCTCAGGTGCATCATGAACCGGAAGTAAGTTGTTTATTTTTTTAAATAGGAATTAGTTCTATTTTTTAACTTGTAATGACTTAATTAAAAGAGACGTACTGGTTTATAAAAAATAAAACAAAGTTTCACTAAATAAAAAAAGATTAAAAGAACGTTAAAATGAAATGAGAAATAGCATTTTAAATTACGGAAGTATTAGATAACAAAAGTAACAAGTAACAACGTCGTAACTTTACTGTATTCCTTATATTAGATGGCGTAACTTTACGCTACTCCGATGGAGTAGCGTAGTGTTTTAGAATTCCAACCTAAGGACAAAGGAAATGAAGTGACATAGAAAGTTCTCTGCATCAACATAGCAGACAAGTTTCGGGTCCCTATTCAGTGTTACCGCGTACTAATAGAACCCAGTTTAAGTTGGGCTTTCTACCTTTTTTTACAAAATAGTGGGATGCATCGCTCCTAGAAGTTTAGATTGCGCAAATTGTTTTTACTACATTTAATCACGCGTTATAACTTTTTTTTTGATTAAATAATTAAAATATTTTACGGTAATTTTTTATTGGAAAATAGTTTGACGTTTTTTTATCGTTGCCGTTACTCGGCATTAGTGAAGTGCATCACCCTGTATAGGAAACACAAGTCATTTATACTGCTCTTCTGTATTTGTTTTTGATGAATTATTTAATTTATTATTATTTTGATTGAATTTCTTCTAGGTCTTAGAGACCCTCGCCAAGACTCTCGAAATTCTTTGCACTGAGGGTCACTCAATTTACACTCGTTGTGACGTAGCACGTTCAACAATCGTCGATATGATTGTAGTTTCCTACAAAGAAGCTATCGACGATTGGCGCAATTTACTCCTAGGAGAAGAAACGCCAAATGCTGATGAAATCTTCAACGTTATCAGTTCACTAAAAAAAGTTTCAATGTTTTACGCCTGTCACAACTTAAATCAGTGGAATTTATGGTCTACGCTTTTCCAAGACGTTAAAGTAATAATCTCAAATTCCACTAATAATTTTACAAAATTTTTCTTTGTTAGGACTCTGAGAGCATGTTACCCCCTGACGCTCTAAAATACAGTTTAAGCGCCTGTTTTTACTGTCTTTTGTGGGGCTTGAGAGGCTTGGAAGTCCAGCACGAAGGAGGCGGTTTAACCGCTTCGGCCATTCAAGAAATGCGCCAACGCCTAGATGAATTCATTGAAGCTTCTCAAATTTTAATACGATGTTCTCCGCATAATAGTATTAAAGAAGAAGCATATGTGTGTTTGTGCGATTTGTTGATTGTTTTCAGCGAGCAATTGTCAAGTACTGCTCCAGCTCTTGCTGAATTGATTTGTCAACCAGATAGAAATCTTCAGGCACTTTTAAACGAGTTTGTACAGTCGTACGTTTTTGTTCCGGAACAAAACGCAGAACATGACGAACACAGAATTGAAGAATTACACAAACGTAGGAATTTCCTAGCAGCTTATTGTAAATTAATTGTTTATAATATTATGCCGACTAAAGCTGCAGCAGATATCTTCAAACACTATGTTAAGTATTACAATGAATATGGAGATATTATTAAAGCAACATTGAGTAAAGCACGTGAAATAAATAAAGTTAATTGTGCTTTAACGATGTGTTTGAGTCTGAATATGATTTTCCATGAAGTACAAAAATTGTCAGCGGGGAAAAGTACGAGACAGAATGAAGAATTTTTCGCTCTTAAGGTAAGGTAGTGAAGTGTAAAGTGGATTGGTAACATTGCATTTTACAGGAATTGGCAAAACGGTTTGCGCTTTCGTTTGGCTTAGATGCTGTTAAAAATAGAGAAGCTATTACAGCTTTACATCGAGCGGGGATTCTGTTTGCTGTTAGTGGTGCTGATCAATCAGATGATCCTACAGGACCACCTCCTAATTTACCATTTTTGGAAATTTTGACTGAATTTACGAATAAGTTACTGAAACAGGACAAGAGAGTGGTTTTGACGTTTTTGGATCGGAGAATAACAACAGGTATGTTTTGATAAGACGAGTTTGTTGTTTGGGTTTAGGTTTTGTAAATTTCTTTGGGTTCTATAAGTGAGTCGCTTTTATAACAATACAACTGAGGTTTTTTAACACTTTTTGACTACCTTACTAATAGAAAACAAAAACTGGAAATTCTTTAACAAAACTATATGTAGTTTTAGCATCAAAATAGCTTGTAAATACGTCCAATTGCGTATCAAACCAGTTTGTTGTTTTACTATATGTTTCAGGTATGCCAAGCAGTAGGGGCGAAGACTGGCAACCTTTATTGCTTTACCGGAATTCCTTATTACACGGTGAGTCTGATACTCTTCCTGTTACTAGTAAGAGAGCATATGGAAGAAAAAGAAAAGATCCTGAATCAGATCATGAACAAGACGAAGTTCTTTCTGATCAGGAATTCCCAGGAAATTTGTATGGATAAGAAGATAAAATGTATATTTAAGTATAAACGTACAACAAATTTTTATATATAATACATAGTTGTTTAGATTAAATGGTTTAATATTCCTTACTGATTTGTAAGGTAATTTCAAGTTGATATAATATCGGTAACCCTTCGTTTCCAAGGAAAATTAATAAAACTCGGGGTTATGATTGGTTATGGCTACGGAAAAGTATTAAAATTTGTGATACTATCACCTGTACCTCAACTTGAAATTCGCCTATTATTGTTTAAAAATGTTGTCTTTAACTGCAAATCTAGTACTCTCTGATTTATGAATTTATTTTTGGTTTAGAGTAATGACGTTTTGCTGTAATCTTTTCTACAATTTACATTTTTAGGAAATCTATTGTAACACTTATTTACCATTATAACATACAATTTTTTTTTTATTAAAAATAGGTAAAAAAGGCAAATTATAGAAAAAAATATTACACTTGTTGCATGAGACGATTGTTGCATTCGTTCCTCTTGAGCCATTCAATTATTGTTTTATAGTGATACTATCTTCTTAGACCAATCTCAAACAAATGATTATTATCATATATACGGTGTCTTCAGAAATAACGACAAGCCACGTGACTAAGTAAAGATAAAAATCGTATAAAACGTTTCTATATCACTTTTCTTTTAAGTTAACCTGCTGATAAAAACAAAAGAAGTCCAAAGTAATAGTTTAGCACCATTCGCTTTAAATAATATCAATTTTGTAAACACAGATCAAGCGGCTAAGATCATTTCTGAAGTCATTGTACAAAGCTTTTCTCAATTTTTTAAAATTTTTTTTAACAAATCGCAGTTTACTTAAATACCAGTTGGACGGCATTTTTATCGTTAATGTGGAAATCAAACAGTTAATTTTATTATTTGAACTTGAACCAAAGTAGTTATAAGCTATTGACAACTGAGATAGACCAAATCAGAAGAGTCTTTTCTAATTGCATGTGATCGCTAATATAAATTATGTTTAATTTGTAACTTCGTTTTTGAGTGTTGATTATTTAAGATTCTTATTTTGTGTTTACATGTAATATCTGTTCTTTTAACCATTCTGGTGCAAATAATTATCCCTTAAATTTAATTCTCTATAGGTTTGTTCCCACAATAATTTAGAAAAGTACTGAGCATGCGCAGTAGAGAATTCGGAGTCTAAAATGTTACTGCGCTTGTGCAGTTCAATTCTGAACTATTGTTGGAACACCAGGCGAATTGACTATTATAGTTAGTTAATAGTTAATTCACCTTGGTTGGTCCAAACCTTATATTAAAAGCATGACATTGTCATAAAAACAAAAAAAGAGTGACATTTATTTGCAGCACAAGGGTTAAAAAACAAATTATAAATATTACATAGTAACAAGTGCTTTTTATAAATCAGATCAGTTGATTTATAAGTATGTGGCGTTCTCATCTCTGTTGTTAATAAGGCATATACATAACTATTTTGATTTAAAGTGTTTTAAGAATAAAAAACCCATTTATTAAAAGGTTACATCCAACAACAGACCAGTTTTTACACTTTTTCAGCTAATAAATGTTGCAGGTTTATTATTACAGCATTAGGTTTTTTTAATGAATTTGTAATATTTATTACTAGCACATTTTATGTATATTTTTTAGATGTTAATTTATGGTGTATTTTTTATTAACAAAAATGATTTTAATAAATAAATATAAGATGTTTCTTCTCTTATTACAAAAATGACGTCAATGGGATACGAAATCTTTTAATATTTCATTAATTGTCTATTCGTGGAATGATAAATAATATATCACATGAATAATAAATGTGATTATCTTGCTTTTTTCTAGGACAAAACTTGAAAAACAACGGAAAAGATGTTTCGAACAATGGTATGAAAATTTTAAATTCAAAAACTTGGCATAAAATTTTAAGTTGGTAGCGATAGTTACCAACAACCTTCAATAACAAAATACACTGTTGACTGTTCCCAAAATTTTTTGACAAGTTAGAAATTTGTTTTTAGTCGTTCGATTTTTAATGTTAATTTTTCACATTGTCGGGCCAAATAGTGATAAGTTGTACTTAAATAACTAGTTGCAATAGAGTATGATAAGCGTATTTAATGTTTGAAAGTAATCAAACAGATTTTGAAAAGTCTAACCTCAAAGTTACAATCCCTTAATTTTCCTAAAATAAATTACACAGGAGACAATAATGGCAGATATTCTCGTTTTGGATTGGATGGAAGAGTTTGAATCACTTACTGAAAGTGAAATCCACACATATTCATCGGAACAAGAACATAATCATGAAGTTATGATTGCACTTTATGACATCTTGACTGAACCTTATCGATACAAAGGACAAAACGTAACTCAAATATTTGCATTACATATATCTAAGCTTGGGTAATTTCAGTTGGTTGATGGAATTTGCCAACAGTTGCTGGATTTTTATAGATCAGGTGAAGAACAACTGAAGAAGTTCACCCTGCAGTACATACCAACTTTGGTGTTTCTGCACTTAACTGAAAAGTCGTACACTTCAGTGCAAACACTTTTAGTTAGTCTATACAATTTGGAGGTAATTTCTCTGATTAGATTCAAGCATTTGTAATGTTTTTTGTAGGTCATAGATTCAAAAGGCCAGCCTCGAACTCTCTCATTTCGAGTTCCAAGTATAGCTCAGTCGTCAATATACCACGACTCAAACAATTTAGAACCGGCATTTATAGCCGAAAATTCATTACGTAGATGGGAGGAATGTAACAGTAAATTAGTTAGTTGGGGACCTCTGCCACAAGTTGAATGTTTAAATGCTCAGAATCGTCAACGTGTTATCACCGCACTTGTGTTCCTATATAACCAACAACTAGCTAGTGTCATCACCCAGGGTATAGAACATACTTGTAGAGGAATATCTAGGTAATTATTTTCTTATTTAATTCAAATATTACTGAAAATTGTTGTGTAGATTAGTTTCACAAGGATTTTCTTCCAATGATAGTGCAAGAAGTTCAATAAATAGTGATTGTAGTTATAGCCAAGGTATTGCTCCTCGCATTCCAGTATCTAGTCCATTACTTTTAGAACTACTACATACAGTATATCACGGCGCTGAAAAAGGTGCCAACGGAGCTGTTCAAGCACTCCATGACATAACCCAACGTGCAAAATACGAAACATATGCCGGTAATTAATTTTTTATTGATAGTTAACAAGAAGCGGTATGCGCTCTAGTGGTGGAATTTGGAACTGGTGAACACGTGCGTTATTGAGGGACAAAAGTGAATATTTAGTCGAGTCAATAAAATTAAATTCAGAGTTTTTCTTACCCCTATGGGTATATTTTTACTAGAAATTGGGGAGTGCGTGTGGAGAATATATTTTTTTTGAAGGGTGAGTATTTTCTTTTTATTTGCCGTCTTCTTCAGGGTCTACAAAATAACTCGTATTTATTAAAAAAAATCTTTAAGTGCTGTGGAATTGAAAATAATTGCTTTGGATATCTCTGATACTTCTTTTATTAGAAAATGAGAATGTGACGCAATTCATAAATTATTGAACAATACAACGTACGTAAGCTATTATTGCTTTTGCCGACAAGTTTTCAATTTATGACGTTATTTTACTAAGAGCAGGTATAAATTTTGGGTTAGGAGCTAATTTTTGAATGCCGTTGCGTGTGATGTTTTTTTTTCGGGCCTAAAAGCATCCGTAGGTAGTAATAGTAGGTAGGGTGCTTTGTTAACAATAAATTATTAATTTAATCAAATTTTTATTTTTTATAAATATACTATACTTACCTGTTATTAAAAAAAGTAATTAATTTATTTCCTTCTGAACTTTACAATATCTCGGAGTAGTAATCAAAATTTAGTGATTTTCAATTGATTTTCACTTTTTGTCAATTGAGATTTACAGTATTTCAAATGAATTTTGCTCTTGTCACTAATAAAATGAACCGCCAAATGTGAAAGTTGTTGTAATAAGGCGGAGTGGTTTGTGAAATATTCAGTCTTTAGTTTCACTTGGAAGTGGTAACATCGGTGCCGAAACGCGCGTCGTGTGCAAAAAAAATGTTTGATGAGATCGGGTGTATTTTTATATTTATTTGACATGCCAAGGAGTTCTAGCAAGCAATACGCACGTGTCCACTAGTTTAGAGTTTTATTGATAGAGCTCGTATTACTGTCAGTTGTAAATAAAATACTTTTTCTAGATGTGTTATTGTCTGCAAATGCAATAAAAAATCTAATTCAGCGCTCATCTTCAGTTTCTGTGACTCCACGTCCTTCCCAAAGTCACAGTATTTCCAAATCAATGATAACAAACGCATCATTTCGAACGAAAAAACTACCTGGTATGTATGAAGAAAATTTGCTTTATTACAATGTGATGAATTGATTGAAATGTACTGGAATTTGTATTGGTAATTATGTGCAGATGACATCCCAATCCAGGATGAGCATCAGACAGACGTACCTTTAGATTCCATAACAGAAGAACAAGAAGAAGGAGATAAGAGCAAATCAAGAGGTTCAGTTAGTGCATTGAAGCATTTACCGAAAATACCTGGTTTAGGAAAAAAACATAAAGTGAAAAATCCTCAAAGTGGAGATCAAGTTGAAATGCAAAATGCAGAATCAGCTGAGTCACCTTCAACGGACTTTAACCATGCAGTACATGTCAGTGCTGTATAAATACATGACCGACTTAGAGTATTTCAAATGACTTATTTTTTCTAACAAGGTATACAATGAAGTTGTCTAGTTGTTGTCTTTAGCCTAGAAACTACTAATTAACCAAATATATTTTTTAAAATATGTAGGCGTACTACAGGTATTGAGGTTTGTTGGATGATTAAAACAGGTTTTGTTGGGATTAATATGCACCAAAGGTACATAATACTAGTCCTTTTAAAATTGTGAATTTTGACTGAAGTTGTAAATATATAACAATACTTTTCGGGTCAGAAAATGTAGTGTTCAATAAATATCTTAGTTATTTCTTGTTCCAAACAGCATTGTTATAAGATTTAAAACTTTAGTAAAAATTCACAATTTTTGGAGGAGTGATATTCTGACACAAGCAATGGACCGGAAAAAACTTAATTACTTATTTTTTTACATTTTTTTTTATTTAAATATGGTTAGAGGTATAGAATTTCAACATCATTTTTTAGTTGTCTCAATATTCTTAATTAGTTAATGCTACCTATCACAAGCACTAAATTCTTGAGCTTTTTCTAGAGGTTATTTTATATTACATACAGTAGAATAGCGATAAGATGAACTACTTTCGACAAAAGATTTTTTACCTTATCTGACTTATCGATTCATTAATGTTGGCAATTAAAAAAACTTCTATTCAACAGTTTTAAATTGATATAGGTTAAACTATCTGAATGAATGATGTGACTATTTCTTGAAGGAAAAAAATTACTAAAATTTAGATCAGGTTGAATCCGGTCGTCGACATGAATTCAGGTTAACTTTTCCGTCTTTCGTTGTATTAGATTTCATCTTATCGTGACTCTACTGTACACAGGTTGTCTCAAAAAGATATTTCCATAGAACAACTTAAGATTCTTGAAGCTAAAATATTAGACGCACCGTTATGAAGCTAGAGGGTGCCAAAATCTGGGTCATTACGAAAAAAGTATATATCACAATTGGATCATCGAATATAACACGAGGTAAGATTAAAATGGTAAAATTGAAACTGAAATCGACTTCGACTTGTGAAATCTTTGGTACAATTTCTCTATAATATTATCGATAATGATAAAATCTTAATAATAAGAAAACATAATTAGCAACTTTGGCATTCTCTAGCTCCTAAGCTATGCAACTTGGGATGGGGTAAGTTGAGTTAAATTGCATTATTTTGTCTTCAACAACATCATATTGTTCTAAAACATCTCTCTGGGTCATCTATAAAATTTTGGAACCATAAACGGAAAGTTATTTAAGATGGGGGTATTATCGATTATGTAAGATCATAATACGTACATACAACCATTACATTTCACCACTGTGTTACTGTGAAAGGTCTCTGTTGAGTTTCTGAAATATTGATGTCTTTACTGTCAAATTATTATTTTTTTGTACACTTTGTATTTGGTCGCATCTCAGAAAGTAAATCTTTGAAAAGTGTTTGAATTTTCTTCATTCTTCAAATTTCATTCAATTATTTCTGATTTGAAGAAGGTAGTTCTTAAATATCCTTCATAAAAAAAGATAATAAGTGTAGCTTGTGTAAATCTATTTTTAAATATGTATTAATCTTGAAAAAGTACCAAATAATTTGTTACTAATTTCATTATAATAATAGGTACACTCAAAGCAACCACTCAATAAAATATCTCGTTACATTTTTCAAATATTTGTCGTCATTTTTTATACTCAATTGTACTCTCATTTCATTATGACAATTAGTTATGCAAATTTGACCGAATTTTGAAATAACTTTGTCACGAAATGTTTTCCTTTTGCTCGTATTACAATATTTATATCATTTTTAATAAATTACTTTTAAATATTGATATTTATAGGTATGGATTGAAAATTTCACTTATTGTTAGTCTACTTTTTCACATTTGCGAAGTTATAACGGACGACTATTTAAATTTCAATTTGGAGAGAATAATCACCTGGAAACTGTCATTAAAAAATAATCCAACAATTATAAATATTTATTGGCGACAAAGCAGCATTTTACTAGAAAAGTGCTCGAGATTACGTTTATAGAGTAATGGGCTAATTTTAAGTTGGGATAATACCGGTAGTATCTTTGTTTTCATGGAAAATTGAAAGAATTTGCGGTTGTGATTGGTGGTTGCTACGTAAAAGTATTCAAATTTGCTATACTACTGGTACCTAGTCGGTAGCATCTCTACTTGAAATTAGCTCATTAATTTGTGGCGAAAGTAATAATAAAGTGTGAAAATTATCAAACTAGACTTCTTAACAGCAAGTATATGTTACAGCTTATGGCGCTTTTTTGCCTCTAATTTTGACGTTGACGGCTATACCTACCATGAGAAGCATAAAATATCAAGCTTGTCTGTAGTTAAAATGGCAAAAAATTTAGAAATGTTCTATTTTTTTATACAGAGTGTAATCAAATATGTAGAATTTAGAAAACCTGTTAATAGTTCTTGTTGGAAAGTGCTAACTATCCAAACTTGTCTCATCCAAATGTTTATACTTTTTAACTTTTTGAGGTACACGATGTAAAAGTTTTTGGTGAAAAACATTGTTCTCATACTGTATATAAACAAAACTGGTATAGGTAATACATCGTTACTCGTACAAAACAAATTGTTGAAACAAACATTATTTTTTATAAGGCAAAGAAAGCGAATACATTTAATTAGTTGCCTACTTTACTGGGTTTTTATTGTAAAATTGTTTAATAAAAACCCTGTAAAGTAGGCAACCAATTAAATCTATTCGCTTTAACGTATGAATGTAAACATGGCGATCAGCAGATGAGATTTCTAGCTGGTGACGATTAGGTGGCTCGTACTATATACTATATAACATCTTTTCAATGAGGATTAATAGCATGTGGAATTTCTAGACATCATTTAATTACACCCTGTTATGTTGCTGTAATTAAAAAATGTGTTATATAGTCGATATTTTTTGCTGTAATAGTTATTTGTACAACTAGATTAGAAAGTCGTACTTTTTTCAATCAGCAAATACCTGCTGTTAATTAAATCAAACAAATGAATGAAAAAAGAGGACTTTTAAACGTGTTGTAGGATATTTTTTGCATAGTGATAATGAATTTTATGAAACGAAATTTTTTTGTTAAAAAAAATCGTTTAAAAAAAATGGAAATCAACAAGAAGCGATACGCGCCCTAGTCGTGAAATTTGGAACCAAGGGGCATATTGAGGGAGAAATCTCACATTGTGGACATGAGACATAAACGAAAACCGCTTGATATCGAGAGGTTTCTCTCTCAATAACGCACGTGTTTACGTGTTGTAAATTTCACTGCTAGAGTGTGTATCGCAATAATTGTTAATTGGCAATACATAAATAGTTTACAAAATTTTGTGCTTGTGCCTTTAGAACGCGTATTGCATTTGTTAATTGATAATAACACATAACATCACGAAACAGTGCTTGTTACCTTTATTATCATAATCTGCTCATCGAGGCTCCTATTTTCTTATTATTTTTTTTTGAAATCTTTGTGAATCACCTACGATCGCACATGGTAGACAGACGTATTAAGATAATACGATTATTGAATCGCATTATTTTAAGAAACTCTAACAAACTCTTAATAGTCTCTTATTAAACACAATTTCGCATTGAAATCATTAATTATAATTAATAAATTGCGTATTGACACTATTTGCAACTGATACCTCAACATCAGGTATTTAAAGTACTTAAAATAATCTTTTTTAATTTACAAATATTAAATTAATAAAGCAAACTATATCTAACTGTTTTTGAAGCGGTTACGATATCTTCAAAATGAAACTCTACATTCAACATAAGTGCTAATTTGCACAAAACTGTAATAAATGTAAACCAACAATCCAAAATTGTAGGAGGACTAAACAAGCTAACGCAGTTGATTACAAACATCTGAGGTACCTTCGAGGGTACCTTAGAAACTTTCGATTATTTACATACTCTGAAATTTAATTTGACAATTAGGCGCGAATTGAATCATTCTATTACAACAATCTGCATTATTGTAAATGTCTTAATACGTATTGGTATTGAAAAAACAAAATTGGTCACGTATGCGCACTGTTTGGTGGTTTTCACTATATCACTTTCTACACGATTATTCGCTAAAAAAATCTATTTTCATAATTACTATGCAAAAAAATATTTAAAATTCATCTTTATGAATAAGATTATGATTATTATCTTATTGATAGCTGAAAAGTGACATAATTCGATTGTGAAAGTTTCGGTTGTTATTTTTTAGAGTTACACAAACACGTTAATTGCAAAAATCATTAAAATGGAATGCGGTTACTGGACATTCTTTATCAAAACAAATAGCGGCAAAAATGCTATTTTTACATTAAATTCGACAAAAAATTATTGAGATTATTTTTTGTTGCACATATTTATCAAAAATATTACTTATGAAGACCTTTTACAGTAACATAGACTCATTAACAAATATATCAATATTATGAAAAAAATTTTGTTTACAAATAATCTTTGTTCATTACGTGCATAGATAATGAAAATGTACTATACTTGATCTCTGACGTTGAATAAAACGATTTGCGAAGCGAAGAACAAAATTGCCTTCATATCACATAGTACATACATGGTTTACGATTCATTAATTTTTAATTTTATTTAATACACGCCACTTTCGTATTTTAAATTCTTGTGGAAAATTTGGTTAATTTTGTGATGAAAACTACCGACTTGTGTTTATGCGTGTATTAAATTACATATTTACGTATTACTAAGTTACACAAAAGAATCTTATTTAACCGCTTTTGTTAACTGGTCAAGGTGTGAAAACTAATCATTTTTAAAAGAAATTAAAAAATATAAAGCAAAAGCAAATTTGTACTTATTAATGTATGCGAAAAACCATTATGTATTATCTTTTTATTAGTCTTTCATATTTATCACGAATAAAGTGTACAACAAATGTATTATACGAAGGGTTTCTAGCTAGAAGGGTGGTGGAAAAGAGATAAGATGCGTAACGAAGTGCCCTTTTAGTAGGAAGCTCTTAATTTGTCATTGTAAATGTTGTATTGTTACAATAATATTGATGTTAGCCAGGTCATGGGCGAGATCTGTTGTATCGTTGAATAAAACAGCCTTTAAAAGAATTCAGTCTTACATCAACCTCTCCTTCTTCCAGCTGAAATTACATTTGATTATTACCTCAAAAAAATTATTTTTACCATTCTACCTGATCAGCTTGATACAAGTCTCGGTAACAAGAAGGGGAGACACACTGTCTTATACATAAAACTTTGGAAACACCAGTTCTCCCTAAACAGCCCCTCTCACATGCCGCCTCCACTTCTCTAAACATCACCTCCTGCAATGAAATGTTAGTGGTATACTTGATGAATTCCTGTAAGCAGATCTGACTAAAATTATAAATAAATGTAACAATAGACTACTTCGAGTAATAACCGCTTTTACAGACTTTGCAAACTTTGATGATAATCCGACTGTTATTAAAGGGTGTTTTTTATGTCTATTACTGCTTTGGTATAAAAAATAGTTCTGTTGTTTATAATCGAGGTTAATTTTAGGGTCATTCTATAAAATCATCAAAAAATATTTAAATTAAAAGCCGCACCATATTTTTGTTCAGATGTCAAAAAAGAGAATTTGACTTTATTTTATTTCTAGGTCAGTCTCTTTCGGTTTATTACTACATGCTATAACACTAAAAAGGAGTAATTTTTAACCTTTTTTATCTTTAAACTATTAAAATTGTTCTTCTAGAAATATTTTATGTTCTTGGTTTCATCTATTTAAAACAAAATTTCTTTGAAAAATTTTTTTTTAATATTCTTCTAATATTTAAACGTTGGTAACGGTCTTGTGTGATTTTTATTTTTACTATGTTTACATAATTCTAGCTTCTTCTTGGGTAAACGTACAAACCGGAAACTTATTAGTCGCTCGTTTGACTAGGTTCTACTGTAAAAAAGTTAAATCTGAAATTTATTTTTCTTCAAAATGTATAATTGATATTTAAAATGGTTATGTGAGACAGCAAATTTGGTGCCTTCAGAAATAAACTCAACCCACGTGACCCGAACATATAGATAAAAATCGTAATAAAATGTTTGTGTATTACATTGTTTTTTATAGTTACGCTACTGATAAAAGCAAAATATGGCAAATAATAATAATACCAATTGTGCAGTTTAATTTTGTAAGTAAATTGGTCACGTGGGTTGAGATAATTTCTGAAGATATTGTACAAATCTGAAATTTTTGGCAAACACTCTCTACTTTAAAACTTGTTTTATTATTTTTGTTTCTACATCACATAACAGCTAATTGAATTTATTTTTCTTATTTTAAATCGCAGTAACAATAAGTTTCTATTATTTAGTAAAATATTGTTTTTATATTATTTTTGCTACACGTTTTCGCAAGATGGTTCTTTTATACAAACTCAAAACATAGGTAGTGTAAAATTCAGTTTTAGCAACTCAGTAGATATACCGGTACCCCAAAATCCGCTAGGATCGTCTTTTCGGGCGAATCACAAAGTGTGTGAGACGAGATCGAAGAGCGAGTCGAATAAATTGGCGAGGCTGTAAAGTCGCTAACTAACGTGTATTGTACAATATTTTTTATAATATTTCTATAACTCATTAATTTTACTTTGAATTTTTTTTACCGACGAAAACTAGAGAGCTGAAGGTTGTTAAAAAATAAAAAATAAGATTTGTGTTACTTTCGAAATTTGTTACGGGGAAGTGGACAAGGCAGAAAAAAAAAACTATATTATAAGGCCAACGTTTCGAATCCTTTATTGATTCTTTTTCAAGGCTTATAATAAATGTCAAATTTGTTTGACATGGTACCAACTTGTCTCGGCCAGTGGTCGCCGGAAAAAGAATCAATAAAGGATTCGAAACGTTGGCCTTATAATATAGTTTTTTTTCTGCCTTGTTCACTTCCCCGTAACAAATTTCGAATGTAAAAAGAATGGACGTGATTCACCAAAATAATTTGTGTTACTATTTTTTTTGCGTCGACTGTTACGAGGCTCTTTATGTCCTGACAACATGCCGCGTCCGATACGAGGTTATTTCCTTGGCAATAAACAATTATTATGGTAACTTTTAACAGCTAGATATTACAATAATAAGAGATTTTTTGAGATATATTTTTTCCAAAAAAACTACTTTATTAGCTTTTAACCTCTTACGTGTTTAAGACGGATATAATCGTCATACCCAAACTCGATATACTCCGATTAAGACGACTATAATCGCTCTTCAGAAATTGTAGTAAAACTTAGTGGATACCACGATTATTGTCGTGTATGGCATTTTGCGCGTATCTTGAAATTTCGATGCATATTAGTCATCAATTTGTTTGTGCTTGTGTGCTGTATAGACTCTATAGCAGTACACGTTGTAGGCAGCGCATATTTTTGAAAATTTTCAAGTGTTTTAATTACAGGTAAATTAGTTGTTGTTTATTTTTAACTTTGTATTAACGCAAATTATTGTTTTTAAAAATTGAAATGCTTAATGTATGACTTATTTGTATGTTACTTTCTATATTATGGGTATGACGAGAATGTTCGCATGCGGTTCAAATATGCTGCCCTTTGTGTAGCGCACTTTAAAAAATGAGCAAATCCGCTTAAGAGGTTAAATGGGACCAGCATCGTTAAAATATTTTTAACAGAACAATTTTAACCACAAGGTTTAGGGGGATCTTCTCCAAGTAAATTATTTTGTGCCTAACCGGTTTTGCTTGTTATTTCAGCATCATCAAATGTAAAACTATTATGAGATACTGTCAGATGATAAATACATTAAAATTAAAAACATGTTACATTTGTGTACATGCAATGATTAAATCGGGAATGGGTTAAAATAACAATAAATTAAAATTTGAAAATAATAAATATTTATTATCTGACAATACCTATCTTGTAATAATAGTTTTGCCTCTGAAGATGTTGAAATAAGAAGCGAAACCTGTTAGGTATAAAATAATTGTTTACTTGGGGAAGGTACTCTTAACCCTGTGGTTATTATAATACTCTAAACCAATTTTGGCGTATCTGATTTTAAAGGCAAGTTTTCTGTTTATTACTAGTGCAATAAAAATTGTATTGTTACTAAACACTAGAAATTTATGCTCGTTAGACCCTTCGATACCTTCGACCCATCTGAGACAACCGACCGGGCAGGCAGATTTTTCACCACTTTTACGTAAATTTGATCTGAAAAATTGAAATATAAAAATGACTATAAATTACTTACATTTGGTAACAATACAATTTTTATTGCAGTAGTAATAAGCAGAAGACTTGCCTTTAGAGTTAGGTAAGCCAGAATTGGTTTACAATAGTTTACTACCTAAATACTCTAGTCAAAACGTGAACTAAGAACAATTTTAACAGTTAAAAATAAAGGTTGAAAATGATTCGCTTTTAGTCTTTTGCTGATTGTAATGTAAACCGTAAGTCCGTAAGTGATACACTGGAAAAATAAAATAATAACAAAACCTCATATTTTGCATCTAATTAAGATCCTTACCGAGTTTCATCAAAATTAAAATTGGTGCGGCTTCACCCCTTTTCATGATTTAATATGGAATGACCCTTTAGTCAGATTATCTTCTAGAAACGCATCAACTATAATATTATGTATTGAACGCACATTTTTGTTGGTTTCTTTGTACGGAAATTCAGGAAACGTGTAAGTCACTTTTTGTGCAAGACTCAGACCTATTAAAAACAGTGCAATGATCATGTCTAGGTAGAAATTGTTGAGAATAATCAATATTTGAATTTGAAAGGGTAACGCTGCGCGCGCATTTTATTTTTAACTCTGTCTCTGTCTAAACTGTCGTAATACCTGTCGTCTTCATTTCTTTCTAACAACAAATTCTCCATCGCTCTCGATCAATTATTTGTGTCTGAATCGCGGCAACCACTTGCTGATTCGAGTGATGCGTTCGCGAAATTGATTGTGATTCGAATCATTTTAAATCTTCATTTTGATCAAGTTGGCAATTATCGAGGTAAGTGACAGCGCGATTCAATTGTTTGAGAACAAAGCATGCTGTGGTGACGGTTAGTAACCTTCTGTCAAAGTTGACAATTATTTGCGTCACATTGCTTGGTTTTTTTAAATTTTCGGAGAAATTGTCAATGGGGAGCGATTTTTTTAAAGGAATTTGAAGATTTTGGCGTTATTTAACCCATCAAACCGGTTGCGTTGGCTTTCCAGTTCTTTCTTCTGGGCGCACCTGTAGCATTGGATGCCGCCGAATGAATAACGCTATTGTTGGATGTTGGATCGTTGTTTACTTGCGTGTACGGAGATAATGTTCCGTATTTTATCTGCTTGGGAAGATATTTAACACCTATTCAAACTGCTTTTAAGTAGATTAAATAAAATTTTTGGTGTCTTGGGAAGTAGGCGGCGTAAACAAAACTTTTGATCCGCTTTGACAGGCGCCTACTTTAAATAAGTACACTAATTACTCTGATTGGATGGTTTGATAATCGCCTTCTTTTGTTTTCATGGCCATTTTGTCTATAATTTGGTCTTGAGTGATTCTTAGTTGTTAAGAATGATTTGCGTTAATAATGATAAAAGAATATATCGAAATTATTTGGAACGACTGAGAGCTGAAATTAACGCTGATTGGGAACCAATTAATCAATGCATTTGGGTATGATACGTTTTTCTGAAACATTTTTGCCTCTCACTTTTCAACGCAAAAATGTGGGAAAAGTCAGAGGGAATAAATGGTGAAACTCAGTTATCTCAATTTTTTAAATTTATTTTGTATATTACGTATAAGGATATTTATGTTTCTGGTATAAATCAATGAGTTTACATAATTTTACATCAGGGAAAAAAACTTCTTTTTTATAGCCTCCAAGAAACTGGAGGAAATATAATTGTAAATAAATTTTTAAGAATTTCTTAAACAAAGAATCTGCAACCAACGTTACAAACCGCAACTATTGAATCTATGGAGATAAGACATCCTTTCCCTTTACATTATCTTAACAAATTTTTGATGTTTAAAAAATTAAAATCTGCATAAATTGATATATTTTTCTATTTTCTGGTGGTATTATTAATTTAATATACTCGTATCTAGGAGAGAAGATAATTATTAAAGTGGCCTCTCATGCCAAATAGAGCACTGTCACATGACGTCATAGTCGCAATTAGTCCCCAAGCAGAGAACCTTTATTAAATTGCCGCTTTAAATCTTCTAATACTGGAAAATGAAAACATACAGCTTCTTTTTGTATTAGGATACTTAAATAGAGCAATTAGGAACAGAATAAAGCTCGTTTTTGCACATTACCTCACATAATCTTGTTTTTTAACAAATACATTTATTATCTACAATTTAACAGTATATCACCTGTGATTGACAAATCAATCACACGCTTCTTAATAATCATCAAATAGTTGAAAAATATAGTATCAAAAGGTCAGGGGCGATCCTAGAGGCAAGGGGTTGCAATGCACACGGGCGGCCAATTTTAAGGGCAGCCAAATTAAAAAACATTAAAGATCAAAACTAAAATTTATAATGTATTTTCAATGTTATTCTAGCACACATATTTTTTTTCGTATAAATATTTAAATTTGGTACTTCCATTGGAATGTTTTAATGCTAATATTAGTCCCACCACAATTCTTTTGAAGCTACCTTCTTAGCTAACAAAATTATAATTTTATTTGTTTGTTGATGTTATGGTACAAAATACTTACAAAAGTTACCGCAATTAGTAAGATGTTTCAAAAATCCTTACAATTTGCTTTACCTTCTTTAAAAAATTTAAAAGAATCTGTGGAAAATTGAGTCCAACTAGAGTAAGAACACGAAAGAAGGAGCGACGTTTTGATTATGAAACTGAAGATGAGCCAATGATAAATCACAAACAATTTTTTAAAGTAAATTTTTTAAATATTTTAGTAGATAATGTTGTTGGTTCAATTCAAGAAAGATTTTCTTTTTTACAAAATCACAACAGTCAATTCGATTTTCTGTACGATATTAACAATATTAATGCTGACGCACTTTCGAAACATTGTATTGTAAGGATTTAAAATTAAGTAATAACGTGACAAATGATATTGATAGTTATATGAGGAAATAAATCTTTACGGATGTTTGAAGTCCCTTATAAAAGATATTTACGGCATTCTAAAATTTATATTTTAAAAAGAACTTGACGAAGTAGTTCCTAATCTAGTTATCACTGTTATAATTCTTTTGACAATGTCTGTTACCGCAATTTGCGTCAAACGTTTATTCATTTATTTTTTTTCAAAATTAAAATTAATAAAAAATTATTTAAGTCTTTCAAACTTGACTGTAATTTTAATTAAAAGTGATGAATGCGACAGTATAGATTTTTCAATCGTAAAAACACCCAATAACACCAAACAATTTTATTCTGCACGACGCAAGTTTCAACAACAAAGTTGTCATCTTCAGGTGGAGAATTCAACTCGAGTTTGCGTCGTGCAAAGTAAAATTGTTTGGTGTAATTGGGTGTTTTTACGTTTTATTCTATACACTAAGAAGATCCAACAAAAAGTTAAAATTTTTCAGGTAGGTATGTCAAAAAGTCGCTTTTTCAAAAGCAAGATTTTAAAACAACCGGAGATACGAGTGTCTTTTACATTTTTTTTCTTTATTACATATATGTAATTATGTATGTTATACATAGGTACTTAATTTTTTTAACTGAATTATTTTTAATCTTTTTATTGTGTATTTTTATTAGTTTAGGAAATTGAATATAAAGAAAGTTTTTTGGAAAAATCTTTTTTGCTCTTTTTCGTAACAAGTTATTTTACACGCTTTTAGTCTATATTTGTGCAAGGGGGCGCTTAGGGGGCGGCCATTCTAAAGATGCATATGGGCAGCCGATAGGCTAGGATCGCCACTGCAAAAGGTTAATAATCAGAAAAAAAATAACAAAAAGGGTCATATCGAAGTGTTCAGGCAGCCATGTTGGGTGATTTTATTTATTGACAGTGTTGCCAGATGTCCCTAAAAAAACCTGTTTTTTTTTTGAGAAAATTCTACTTTTGCAAACAAGAAACAAATAAAAATTGTATAATATATATTTAACAATAACATAAAATAATTCAATTTTATAAAATATAGAGATAGGACGATAGGAGTTAATAAACTTGAAACATTAAAAATAAATAAGAATTTAAATTTGTATCAATTTTGAAGGCTTCTTACGCATCAGTATTATCTTTTATCAGTCTCATCCATATTCTTCAGTATATCATCTCTTCTGCACATGTCTAACTTAAGAATAATTCCACAAACCTGTTTTCAAGTTATTTAGTTCCTCAATTTATTCCTTCTTCTTATAAATATGCCTAATTTAGGGAGAAAATCTCTATCTGGCAACGTTATTGACACACTCTATTTTAAACTATTCCCATAGAGAAACCACTTAATTAGGGTCACTAAAAACACTTGTTGGTCAACGCCATCTACTGTAATGGGATAATGCATTAGTAATCCTGGACAATCATTTGGTATTGATCGGTAATCAGTAATAATCACTAGGTATCGGTGGTAATCAGTATAAAACAAAGGTAATCCCAACTCATCTCAGTTTTTTGAGATAATTTTCGATAAATCTTACGAATTTAATGGTAATCTAACGGTTATTCAAAGGTAATTGCAATGGTAATCTGGTGATATTATTTTCTGTTGGGCTTTTTAGTATACATACCTAGCTTATGGGTTTTCTTGGTAATTTTAAGAATTTATATAGTGGAGGGAAAAGATATAAGAAACTGACTTATACAGGAATTTATTAGTAACCAGTCCCTTTACAACAGATCTCAATAAACACTAATCTTGTTATGGTCAACTACAAAAGATCCACCGACCGAAAGAAAATTTTACAACAATTTCTTAATCCGTCTATACTTCTTTTATCACAAAATAAGAATGTGACTTAAGTCATAAATTATTTAACCAAGCAAGCATACTTAAACTATCAGTACTTCTGTTAACAAGTTTTCAATTTATGACATTATTTTACTAAAAGCAGGTAAAAATAAGGGCTGATTCGTAGATGCCGTTGCTTGTAGCCATCTACTAGTTCGAGTTTAACCCCTTCAGCGGATAGTAACAGCTTAAATACGACTGCTTTGTTACCAATGATTTATTATTTAAGTCAAATTCTTATTTTCTGATAAAAGAAGTATACTTAAGAATTTGGAGATAGCGCCTGGTACCTTGTCATTTATTTATGGCTCCAATTCTGACCATACACTATTGTGCACTTATCAATTGGCTTTTATAATGAGTTTCATAGATCTTTTCCTTCTACTATAACACATTTGAATCGAAGGCATTCTTTACTGTTATTTATTAATACTAATTAGTGGAAATCGGTAGCAATTAGAATTATGCTATGGGAATTACAGGTATTCTGTTTTTTTTTGTGGTAGGTAATTTAGGAAAGTATTGCTAACTTGTTGGTAGTACGTAGTGAGGTCGTAGAGGAGCTTTGTCTGTGCGAATACACTTTTTTGTGATATATGTTTGAAGTTTAATAATTTATCTAATATCATCAAAAATCAAACAAAATTAAAAGCAAATAAAATAAAAGGAAGCGACTTTTGCATCCTAACTGCACTATCTAGGTATACAGATACGACTAAAAAATGTAATGTCCCAAGCCTGCCTGTTGCCCAATAGACTGTTAAACAAAGAAAAAAAGTTTTTAGTAGCGTCAGGCCGAGATTGATACCGCTTCACGTTCAGAGCTGTGCTGCAATTGCAATTCAATCAATTGTTATAATTTTCTTGAATGGTATTTCTAATGGTAATCTGTAGTATTCTGTACTTTATTTCGGGAATAAATATAGTAATAATTCATGGAGAAGGGTCTTGGGTTTTGAACGTTTACGCCAAAGGCCGATTTTTACTAAACCCAGAAAATCTAACAATTTTTATACTTTGAACTTTACTGTAAAAGGTAAATCAATTCTGATCTCTTTTTAGATATTTTCAGACTTGTTTTATTTTGTTGTTTTGGTATGAAATAAATTTTAGCAGTTATTTATGCAGGGGCGGATTTGGACATGAACTTATGCTTTTATGGTCCTTTTTTATTTAGTTTTTTTTTCTGAATATTGTTTTTTAAATTGTTTTTAAATCTTTTTGTTTGTTTCATGTCTAAACATACTTTTTTCTTTTCGTATTTACATACAACGATTTTTTTCACTCTCTGTTCTTGTTCTTTATCAAACGTATAAAGAAATTTATGAAGACGAAATTTTTATTATAAAAAAGAGAAATTTCAGAAAATTAAGCAAAAAATGAAAAAAAACTTGATGGTGATTGTTGATTATGTTAATTATTACATGGTTTATAAATAAAAGTATGTAATTGACACTGTTCACCAAAAACTTTATGAAAGTAGAAAAACCTAGAAGTTTAACAAAGTACAACACTCAACTACTATTTATAATTTTATCAATTTTATTAGATATTTATGCAAAATATGTCTTTCGGGATTGGGCTGTGTGTCAAATGAGTGGTTTCTGACGTTTTGTCGACCATTATAACTAGGATTTTCAGCAGTGAAAAAGAATAATTGACTGTTTATTTATTTTTTGTACACAGAATTTGGATTCTTTTTTTAAATTGAGACACTTAATTCTTAGTAAAAATACAAAATATATACAGAATCTCACTTGTGTCAAAACATTGTCAACAGTCTGATCTTATATAGCGTTAAATCTCATTAGGCTACTTCTCTGGACTATTTAGCCACTGTAACTAAAGTCATAAATCTTCAACCAATTATAAATGTTGACAGTCTCCTCTATTTAAAATGTTAAATACTAGAAAACGGTTTTAGCTCTACATTTGCTTTTTAGTGACTTTATTTACTCTTATAAAAACATACCCCACTTATTAGAGACCAAACTCGGGCTGATGTTACTGACCGTCTTATCTTCTCTCGTATCTGTTTGCTGTGTGTTCCTGATTTCCTGCAAGTACTCCAAAACTCGAATAGAAGTGAAGTTATATCATTTTGGGGTGTTCAAAAAAACTTTCAAATAATGTTTTTATTTGGATTTTTATTTTATGTTAGAGGTCTAAACTAATTAATAAAAATTATCAAAAAATTTGCACTTCGAAATTTTCTAAATTATCTGGTATGTTGATTTGGGTTGTTAATTTAACACATTTTTAACTCTTCAACTTTGCACTGTCATAATACTCTTAATTATCTAGGATAACGGTTTAGGTGATGGTTGGATAGTATTAAATGAACAAATCTTATTTTTTTATTTTGATTCAATTTATTTTGGATCAGTTGTTATTTTAATGACCTGAAATTTTAACAAAAAACGCATACCTATTTTAAAATGTAATTAGTTAGTTAATTACCTGTATGAAACTTGCGGAAATTTGCCCGTTTTTTATTTTTTTATGAACATTTTAATTTGGAAAAATACAATTCGTTGTTTTAAATAACACAGTCAAATTCAAATGAAGTCTTCAATACAGGGATTTCTGGACACCGATTTAATATTCAACTAATTGTTTTTCAATAAATAATGAATTTTTATCAATTTTAGATTATACACAAAACAAAATCCCACTTTCGGACAACAGACAAATTTTTAAAACAAAAGTGTTTTAAATTTGCTAGTCTCTTGCTTTGTGAATATAAATTTTTACTTTAAATGCGAGTGTATTGTTGTTTGTCACTATAAAAAGTTTTAAATAACTTGAAGCCTCCACGAAACAATTTGTTCTTCAAGCCGAGGTCTTAAAAGAAATTTATGATGACTTCTAAATTTTTCAAGCCATGTGTTTGAAGTTTTCACCTCCATTTACTATTCTATTGCTCTTTCCTCCATTTTTTTTTGCTAAACGTTGGACTAGAAAAGAAATCCTTGTTTGACCACTTGATTCTGAATACTTTTATGATATTTCTGAAGTTTGTATTCCTTGATTGTTCCAGTTTATGCAAATTTGATTCGGAGACTTAGAGTTTTACGTCAAAAATTTAACATTTTATTGCATACACAAGGAAAAATTCGTAACATTGACGTTGTGCTGATATTTTATTTCTGAAATATTTTTTAAAGATATGCGATTTTAAGAATTCTGTATTTTTTATATTTTATACACGTTTTTATTGTAGCTTTCCGGAAATACGTACTAAATTAATAACCATGCACATATAGAGCCTGTTTCAGAATTACAAACTGTTTATTATTAAAAAAATAATAATAAATAAAATAACGCAGCTAGTCATAGGAAGGAGAAGTTTGTCGTTTATTAGACATTCATAAATAACAGTCTGTCGACCGCTAATATTTGTAATAGTCGGTCAATTAATACACCACTTGATGAATTTTCATTTTTGTTACTTTCTCTTAAGAGACCAAAATTCAACAGAAATTTTTCGGATAGTTATTGAATATTTTTTTATGACAATGTGCTTTAATATGTAAAAGCGATATTCCTAAAACTGATATTTCAATTTGACAGGTAAAATTGGCTCAGTGGTTAGCAAAATTACCAAAAAATGTTTTATTTCAAAACAAATAAAAAATATTTTTTTTAACCAGAAACTAATAAACCAATGCTAAAAACCTCCACTAGCGATGCCACCTAAAGAGTACAGGACTATGTTTACTCCTTTATGACCTATTTTCTGATCATAATTTATTTATTTTTGAATTTATACGTAACTTTAGAAAATAATGCACAATTGCATAATATAAGTTGGCTAAAAAACTTTTAGAGATAAAAAAAAATTCTCAAAATTGTCAATTTTGGTTAGCTATACTGTAACATTTTACAGAAACGATGCAGGACAATAATTTTACCTGTTTTCATCTTCTTTATTGATCTAGGTCTAGGATAATTGTAGTTAATTTTGTGCCAAATAATTCTGGAACACTCTATACACCACTTTGAATTAATTTCGTTTATATCATCTACCCTTAATAAAAAACTCGTAATCCCATTCAAACTTAACGTCTGTGTAACCAAATAAAATTGTTACAATGTATAAATCTTTGTTGTAACTGTAAAAAATGTTAAGTTTTTCCAAGTGAATTAACTTTATTAAACTAGATTAGTGTTTACACATAATTTCTAATCATACTTTATGAGATTTCTCATTAGCGCAGTTTAGTTAATAACGATAAAAACGTGTAATTTAGGGTACAATTGCAGTTGGAATAATGCAATCCACATTGCAATTTTATTTCCGTTAACATACTTTTTTGTTTGTATAGCTGTAAGATATTAGATATAGATCTAATAATGTTAATAATGTTCTACACAGTAGTTAAGTGTGTCATTATTAAGACTTCTTATTATAACTTATATTCCACATTAATGCATAGAGCAATATTTTATCATTACCAAAGTAGTCGGCAGTATCTTACATACAAAATTCAAAATTTCATCACTAAACAACATTTTGTCGATGTTATGTGAATTAATGAACTAGGAGTAGTGTACCTGAATATAAATCACTTGTTTTGTAATTAACTGACAAATAAAGCAACAGAAAACTATTATACGTGTGCCAACTTTGATGGTAAAATTCTAATTTAAATTTTCCCACTATTATATTTTCCCACTCCCAAGCAGGTATAGTCTTTTATTACTGTAAATGGTTTTAACGTTCGCGGTGCAAATGTTAATTACTAAACCAATAAAAAAGAAATAAAAGAGTTCATAAATAACGTCAAAATGTACCTAAAACAAATTTTTAGTGTACCTATCTTTGTCTGGTCAATAATCACGTAATTTTAACTGTCATTTAGCCTGTTTAGCAGCTGATTTCAGAAAGTGAAAAAAGACTCGGAATAATATGCTCATCGAAGTATTACTGAAACCGTAAAGCTTGATGGGTTTTGTTGCATTGTATTCATTGTTTTAACCGCATAATGAAAGATCAGTCATACTCAATCAGTTGATTAATCGGTATGTTTTTGAGGATTCTCATAAATATTCGTCATCAGATTAAACAAAGCCTCTACGTCTAAACTCATTAATTTGATGGTAACTATTGAATTAAAGCAGAATTCACGTAACGCTTACCGTTAGGCCGTAAAACTGTCAAAGTGTGTGTACTACTGTACTGCCTCTCGATTTTTGATTAGTTGATTTTGCACGTGACAGTTGTGTCCCGTTTCTTCTGTTTTAAATGTTGTTTTAGCGCTCATTTTTATCGTATAATATGCTTGTCGATGGCGATGATATAAAAAGGTTCGAAGATTTCAGATGTGGATAATAATTTACTATAAGTACAGATTGTGATTAAGTAGTGATAAAGTATCAAAGGTGCGTTTGGCTTTGATACTTTGGCCACTCCGAGTGCACCTACTCTGTCTTCGTTTCTCTCATTCAGGACAGATAAATTCGTCGCATTATTTGAATTCAAGATTTACTAATATAAAGACTGTTTTCATGACAACGTACGCTCCATCTAATAAGTGGGTGCACAAAGAGCGTGTGTTGTTTTGGATACAGTGTCAAAGAGCATCAAGTTTTGGTCACCGGATAGAGATAGTGATATATGGACTCAATGAAGTAGATAAGGAAAGAGGCGGTGCACTCGGAGTGGCAAAGCCGAACGCAGCTCAAGTGACTAACAAAATATCTATTCAGGGCAAGCCATGACTGGACAAACAAAAAATGGTCATACTGTAATATAAGGAATAATGCTTCACAATATATTTCATGTAATAACAAATGTATTAGTGAATTTTTTAACATATGACGTAGAGTCCGAAGAAGGCAACAACTGAAACCGATAACCCAAAAAATAAAAACATTAAAATATATTCGGGAGAGCATATTTATATAACTTCTGATCACCCTTGCTGTAGTAAAAAAAACTTTTTTACTATTATTTGTTAAAACTGAATTTTAAACAGGGAAATGGTTGGAAAGAAGTTTTAATAGTCATTAAAATAATGGTAATTAAAAATGCAAAGCCATATTTGCACAAAATCTTTTAAATCAGTTAGTAAATAGGAGTTATTTTAGTGTTGTTATTTTATTTTGAAATAATGCTTTTTACATTTTGCTTTAATTATTAAAAATTAATGTTTTACTTCCGTTTGAATTTTATTGTAATTATAATGTTTATTACATAAAAGACTATAAGAACTCTGGGAATTTGTTCTATTATGTTAGAAATGTGGTTAAACATTGCTCTGCTTTCGCAAGTAATTTCTTTTGGAATTTTGGCACATTTAAAGTGGAAGTCATAAACATACCTACGACACATTCGTTTTGAAATTAAAGGAGGCAATACCAGTAAAACAAATTCTGTACTGTTTTTCTAAGATTAAACAGGACATGCATAAAATTAAAATAATGGTGAAATAAATATTGTAATAAACATATTATCTATTCAACTTTTCATTGATATCGATGAAAATGATGTACATACATATTTGAAATTATAATTAGTTGAGCAATTTGTTTCATAAGCAAGCTAGCAAAATTAAATAGGCAATTTTTTAGTTGTTCTAGGCAAATCAAAAGAGAAAAACTGATTCTACACCACGATTAAATGGTTAGGTTGGCATTATAGAATTTATATTTTTAGGGTAATTTTGGTACTTTAGTTGTTTCGGTCATGGTTTTCACTCACCTTTTTAATAAATATTCTTATTCCAAAAAATTTGAGTGAGAAAATCATATTTTTTTTCCATTAAAAAAATTGTTTAGAGATTATTTTAATACTAACTTATTCAGTATTGATTACGGTGTATTACAGCATCGAAGGTGATTAAACCGATTTTTTTTAAACGTTTCATAAAGTTAAAGTTTAAAGGATAAGAAGTGATTTAAAAAAATCTTAAACAGTAACGAAATAAAACACATGGTGTCATGTCTTATTTGTTTTTTGAATAAAAGCCATTTTGATTTTAAATGAACAAAATAACAACTTTTAAAATCCTAGTAGCAGGGAGTTCCTGAGGTCGCTAATTACGATTTTCATGTGAAAATTGAAAAGTTTAAAATGCCTGATCAATTATGGTTGATCATAAATACAAATAATGATAGCTCAGACAGTATTTGACAAAATTGCTTGAAATTGAACTTAGGTATTGACGAAATTACTGATTAAAGTTTTCGAAAAAAATTGATTAATTGATAAACAAATTTGATAAATTTAAATTTTGAAAATTTAAAATGGCGGTCTTCATAGGGCTAACTATAAAGGGTGAAAATGGTATTATTTTTGACAATAGTAGACAAAATAAGATGAAAGGGTACACTTTTATTAGTTGTTTATGACAACGACTTAAAAAAACTAAAATTCCAAGATTTAAAATGGCAGAATGAAGTATGGTCTACTGTAATGATAAAAATGCTAATATTTCAGACAATATTGGGCAAAATAACATGAAACTACACACTAATTAAACCAAGTGCGCTTTAATAGAACCCATTACTGTACATTATTTTGTAATTAAAATTGTAAAAATTAAAAAATATAAATATTTAAAAATTTCTCTGTCGTAGAAGTGCCAGGGCTCAAAGTAGAACGAAATCTCAGAAAAATAACCTAAATCTTCATTTCGAATGTAATTTAATAAGCCGTGGTTTTTGAGAAGTATATAAATCGTAGTTATCTTTATGGCTAACTTTATTTAATTCACTATTTTGAATTTTTACATGAAAATCGTAATTAACGATCTCGAAAATTCTGAACTACTTGTTTTATCTATTTTCGTCAAATTACTTCAAGCATAATGCAAATTAATTCTTTGTAAAAGTTGTTAATGTTTTTTACATATAATAAATTCAGAAGTGATCCAGCGGTAAAAAAATGTCTTTTTTGTTATTTAGTTATTATGTAATGGTAAAAAAAGAAAGTTAATCGTTATAATCTACAAAAACTTTGCAATTGTGCATGTTTAATAGCAGATTTGACGCGACAGAAAATATTTTTATACTTTTTAATTTTGCAAAGTTTACCAATAGTTAATTTTTTTATATGGAAACTGTAGGTGGCTGTGACTAAAAAAAAATCGTCACAGCCATCTATTTTTCCATTTAATAATTGTAACTTGAATTTATCATTTAATAGTATATTAAAAAACGCGTTTTGAACTTGTTTGAAAAATTTTATAAATTATAATTTGTTAAAATCAATTTAATCCGTCTTAATCCAGACCCAGTTTTACTCAATCAAATCTTAATCAATTAAAAAATAAATCCAAATTAATTGCTTCGACTTCTAATAAGCTGTATTCATGCTGTTTCTTTATGATAAAAATCAAAGGTTTCGAAGTATAAGAAATGCTGAAATTACGAAGAACAGCGATAAAAAAGCCGCAGAGAATTAATGTTAACAATTCTTGAAATACATACATAAATAAAAATTAACAATTCTTTAAGCAGATACAGTTTTTACTCTTCTGTCAATACCACCACACTAAAGACCTCAATAGAGAATTACAAGTGAATACTTGCTTTAATAATTTTTGCAAAAACTATTATACAGTGTTTTATAAAAGTAAGGAGATACAAATCTTTTTGCGTTTTCTTTAACTTGTAAATTTAAAAAAAAATGGAAAAAGGTCACAGAAACAGAAAGTATCTCAGCGGTGCCCTAAAAAAAGTTCGAAAAAAGGACCTAATAACTGCAGCAACATGCCCAAACCAAAAAACTCTTGGGGAATTTACTATAGAATGAACAAAAACAATTCCTGGGTCATATCATTTTCATCTAGATCTGGTTCTAGCTTTATTGAAGATTTTGATGGCGACCTAGTAATGGCTCTATCATAGTAGAGTGCTAAATGCCCTAAAATGTGTCACCCTGGTGGGGTTCAAGACTAAAAGTTGATTTTTTTAGAAATGATGGCTTATGCCTTGAGTATATTATATACGAAGTTGTCCCAAAATTGTCTTGTGCAAAAAGGCACTACTCAAAATTTTCTAGATATTTATACAGTGTAATTCTTCAAAACATAGGCTTTCTTCTACTAAAAGTTCAGTTTAATCTCTGTATCCGTCTTTCGGCAAAAAAATAAAATTTATTTGAAAATGGATTGGCTCTTATGGGCGTTCGGCGTTCGCAACTTCAAAGCTGAATATCTCTGTTCAAGATCCCGAAAAATGTAATTTATTTTACGGCTTTTCGCCACTTCTCAACGATTATCTCACAAACTAAGCTTATTTAATTTAAAACATGTCTCTTGATAAGTTTTTGTCCCATCATTTGTGATTAGAATGGTATTACATTTAAATTTTTTTCTTATGTCGTTTTTTCAAAAATACTATAATAAATAAACTCTGCACAAATTATTTAAATATGATGCCGCAGCTATCCTCTCAAGTTGTCGATCGCTCACTCTCATTTTTCTCATTTGTATATTTATCAATTATTTCTGATTTTATAACAAATTCACTTGAGTATTTATAAATTTTTAGTGAAACAATTTAACAATTTATGAAACGAAGTAATAATCTAGTTTAAATTTATAGCTACGTAAACCCTGATTTTGCAGCTAGGAGAGCGGGATAGGGAGAGTGGGGGATCAACAACTCGAGAGGATAGATGCGGTATCAATTTAAATAATTTGTGCAGAGTTTATTTATTATATTATTTTTGAGAAAACGACATAAGAAAAAAATTTAAATGTGGTACTATTCTAATCATAAATGAGGGGACAAAAACTTCTTAAGAAACATATTTTTTAAATTAAGACTTAGTTTTTGAGATAATCGTTGAGAAGTGGCGAAAAGCGGTAAAATCAATTAAAATTTTTCGGGATTTTGAACGAAGATATTCAGCTTTGAAGTTGCGAACGCCCATAAGAGCCAATGTATTTTCAAATATATTTTATTTTTTTGTGGGAAAACGGCTGCACAGATTAAATTGAAATTTTAGTAGAAGAAAGCCTATGTTTTGAAGAACTACATTGTATAAATATCTAAAAAAAATTGAATAGTGCCTTTTTGCACAGGACAATTTTTGGACAACTTCCTATATATAATATATTTAGGGCATAGGCCATCATTTCTGAAAAAATCAACCTTTAGACTTGAAACCTCCACAGAATCACTTTTTAAAGGGTTTTATGCGCTCCGTGCACCATACTATTATCAGAACTAACTGCAGAAAAAACTAAACCCGAACATTTTGCAATAAAAAAAAAGTGACAACAGTAATGATAGTGATATCAACAATGACAACAAGTGTTACAGGTATGATCAAGACGATAAACAAGAAATAGAAACAATACAATATTTTAATTTGCCATCAACAGCGTCTATTGAAGAAAAGTTAGTGTTTTTAAAATATTATCCGGTGCAATCAGAGATTTTTATTGCTTCAAAAATAATAATAATAAATAAAAAAATTAGATTCTTTTTCGGCACAATCGGTTTCAGTAATTGGAAACATTGATAGTGTATTAATTTCGTCAGTTATACCAATCTTCTTGTTGAATCTTCTTGGTGTGTTAAATGAAACTCAAAAAACACCCACTAACACCAAACACTTTACTTAACACGACGCGCGTCTCGACAACAAGGTTGTCATCCTCAGACAGGCATTAAAACTAAATAATTTACAAAAATTCTTAGCTTATGAGCTTAGCTTATTTTTGTAAATTATTTAGTTACAATTTTGTTGTCGAGACTCGCGTCGTGTTAAGTAAAGTGTTTGGTGTGAGTGGGTGTTTCACGTTTCAATGATATCAGCTTAATTTTACTCAACCCAAAACTGTATATTTCCGTCCTAAAGAGGTCCACAAATTGGGAGGTAAAACGTTGACAAACTCAAAAAATTTCAATCACTTTGATGTGGTTACTACCAAAACAAAACCTAAAATGATTTAATTGCATTATTCGATCTTACGTAAAAATCTGTAGTAGGAGCGATTTTTGAATGGATTAAGAAATAAAAAAGCTTCGAAATGTGTAAAACATTATTGAACATAAAACAAAAAGCTTTTGTAAAGGGTGTTCCAAAATGAACGCAAGCTTTGCTGTTCATGGTCATTAGGCTTCAGTTGATGTGTTAATTGAATTTTGTAAGCCTGAAGACACAAATCTTTAACGCTTTACACTGCAGAGAGCTTCTTGAAATTTGTAATTCTTGTCTACAACGTCGAATTGATGTTCCTGGGTTTTCACCACCACTCTTAGGCACTGTTTCGATATTGACATTTGAATGGCTTGTTTTGGATGACCGGTGTGTTTAGCGTCTCCAACTGATCCAGTCTCCCTAAATTTTTCAATTAATCTTTTCACAGTGGACGAGGTTGAAACACTATTTTGAACATATTCTGTAAAAAATTTTCGAACTGCAACCGCCAAACTTTCATTATTTTTGAAATAATGTTCAACAATGAAAACACCTTGTTGTATCATATAATGCTCCATTTTTACTAATCCTAAACTCTCAGCTGTCAAATTGTTCTTTTTTCAGGGTTGCCAACAATTTACTGCAAAAATGGCGACAAATTGAAATCTTGCGTTAATTTTGGGACAGCCTTTATTTCTCAAAAAAAAAAGATTTTAGTACAAAACTTAACGAAGTGCCATAAGCATTAGGGTGGGCCAAAAAAATCGAATATTTGTTTTTTAACTTCCGACACTGCAAAATTGGTACCTAGGCATTTAAAAAATTTTTTTTTTAAAGATGAGCTCTTATTTTTAATAGGAAAGACTCCCTCATCTCAGTTTTCTATTTTTTCTTTAGTTCTTTTTGTCAAAATTCATATCTTGTCAGTACTTGATCGTAGGAAAAAATTTTATTAACATTTTTTGTAGAAAATTGAACGCTCTAAAAAGGGTATCTTACATTTTTTTATATAGCTATTAGCGTTTAGAAGATATCAGAGGTCAAGGTTTGAAGAATTTAACAAAAATTTAATTTTTACTTCTAAATTTTATAACTCGTAGATAAGTAAATTAAATATTAGGAAATGCAAAATATAGTTTTGTAGGAAATTAAACGCTCTACAAAAAAAGTCTTGTGGTTAATAGATTACTTCAACCATTTAAAAGAATTAAGGATTTAGTCTCAAATTTTGGTTTTTAAAATGCGAATATCTTCTAAATGGTTAGAGTAATGGATTAACCACAAGAGACCTTTTTTGTAGAGCGTTCAATTTTCTATAAAACTATATTTTGCATTTCCTAATATTTATTTATCTACGAGTTATAAAATTTTGAAGTAAAAAAGAAATTTTTGTTAAATTCTTCAAAATTTGACCTCTGATATCTTCTAAACGCTAATAGCTATAAAAAAAAATTAAGACACCTTTTTTAGGGCGTTCAATTTTCTACAAAAAATGTAAATAATTTTTTTCCCTACGATCAAGTACTGACGAAATATGGATTTTGTCAAATAGAACTAAAGAAAAAATAGATAACTGAGATGAGGGAGTCCTTCCTATTAAAATTAAGAGCTCATCTTTAAAAAGCATTTTTTAATAGTGCCTAGGTACCAATTTTTCAGTGTCGGAAGTTAAAAAAAAATATTTGATAAGCATGTATTTATTTTTTTAATGATTGCATTATGAGAAAACTCCCATAACCATCGAACATGAACTACCCTGTATATGCAGTGAGTTTGAATATTTAAATAATGTATGTGTTTAGCATTTACAAGAGGATTATTATAAAGAAATTAAAATTCAAGTCAAATTTTGTCAAAACCAGCAAACTAGTTATTTTCGGTATTACTTTGCGCAAAAGCCGTCAGTCTGATTAGTAATTAACTTAACTGGAAAAGTTAAATTCCTTCCATAAAATTAAAAGGATGAGTCTTCACTTTTCCACTCCTATAATTCCCATATTGCGCACATGCTCCAAAGCAATTACCCATCAATTGCTCCACTTTAATCACCGGTCACCTCCCAAAATCGCGCAAAAAAAAAACGCAAAGATTGAATTGAATTAGTTGGGGGTGTATAGGTGGGGCGTGTTCGATTTTTCAAAATGAAATTGAGTTTTCGAGAGGTTATGTTGGCGGGGCCTTGGCAAGCAGGACAATTCCGTCTCTCTCGCACCGGAGGATGCGTTCCGAAGATGTGGTGCGCGCGCTCCTCGTCTCGTTCATTGATCGTCCCCACCTCGTTGGCGGCATGTGCCCCTCCGCCACGGCGGCCGGGGTAGTTGAGCCACGGCACCCTGAACGGGCGTTGTTCGCCATTCAGACACACTAAACGTGAAGGTAGACTAGTCTCAGCTGCGACGAATTTATCTCAGTGCCAATTTTTGCCTCGTGCAGTGTTTTATGTGCAGCGGACTCTAATAAGCAGTCAAACTGTGGGGTGCCGGAGCTTTTTTTCTTCCTCCTCAGGGAATGTACTACCCGGTAAGTTGCCTCTCCGCACATGGCCCAGAATAGCATCTCGCATCTGGAGGAAGAAAGGACCGAGGACTGAGAACGAGGCGAGGGTCGGGGACTTGGAGCCGACCATTCGGATTAAATATTAATCATGCTTCTTCTTTTATTGCTTTCTTTTTGTTTGTTTATTTCTTATAGTAGAAACCCGGAACGTTATGTAGACGGGTTTTCGTATTGTGGAGATAAGTACATCTAAAGTTTTAAGAATGTTTACTCCCAGTGGCGTTCCCCTTTATATTCAACCATTAAATTTTAAGACAAAGATCGGAGACACTGCTATCTTTAGATCAGTTTAACAGAAGCGGTTTAGTAAATTTAGTACCTGATTCATGTGAATTTACTAGACATTTCAATAATTCATTTTTAAATCACTTGGTGATTACAAAAATTCAGGTTTATTGCGCGTGATTGAGTATCACAGCTTCTGGCAGTGAGGAGTTTATGTTTACGTTTAACCAAAGAAGATAATAACTTACTGATTATTTATTTTTGCTAAAAAAATAATTTCTATCTTGTTTTAATATCGAATACGAAGTTCTGGAGTTGCTTACTTAGTTTCCCCTTTGAATACAAATTTTGACCTACAAGAAGGGTGCCAAAAATGGCACACCAGGTAGCTAGAGAACCTCTAATTTATAACGGTTATAAAAATATTGCTGGTTTAAAACTAGTTGGAGGTAGTATTAACCGCAAGTTTAAATTTAAAATGAATAAAGTTAAAATTTTCTAGGGTATAAGCCCTAAACCAGCTTAACCGCTAATCATCCGTTAACAGCACTGTAATTGGTTGGTGCTTAGCCTTATTTTTTATTTTATACTTGTTTTACTTTTCTGCAGTGCTTACTAAAATTTGCTTCACCTTACAGATATATAAATAACAAGCTCCAATTTAATTGTGTATTAAATTTTTATATGTTGTATAATATAGGTATGTTTATACTTTCATTAAAATATAATTTATGATTCTAAAATTAGAATTTTGAAAAACTAGCGTATAGCTAGGTGAAACAGCTGAAAGATTTCTGAATAATTATTTTTCTCTTTTTCGGTGCACTGAGGATTGCTTTCTGTACAGAAATAAGTCGAAGATTGATTGCGTTTAGTATATAATTAGAGAGACATGGTGGATTGTGTTTAGTTGCTGAAACAAGTATAAAATTACTAATGAGTGACGCCAATCCTCAGAATGGACTGCGTTCAGTAGCGTTAGAACGGGGTGCTCAACCAAAAGTAATCTGCTAGAAGATTTGTTAAATACAATGTAATAATCAACATGTTGGGTTGGAAATGAAATTACTACAAATAATATAACATTTATGAAATCACTGAGGTAATTTGCGATGTCAATTATAGAAAATGCCACATAAAACGATGTTTAAAATAACTAAAGACTAATCTTCATTATTTGTTGATTACCGTAATGTATAGTTGAACAAGAATAATAGTGAATTTTGACTTCCTGTCGGATGCATAAAAAACCGAACACCAAGTGAACTATTGTGGTTTGGTGTGATCTTGTGTGGTTTGGTATGGTTCGTGTGGTCTATTGTGGTTTGTCTGACGATTGTGTCCTAAATGGTGTCAATTTTTTTTGCTTGCCACTGTAAGTTAATTGTGCTACAATAAGCTTTCTAGATAAATTTGCTTTTTTCATGGCCGTCTTAAACACAAGCAAAGTACGCAATTGCTTGGGGTTCACACTTAAAGGGGCGCTTATAATTTAAAAAAATTAAATTTATTATACTTTCACTAAATTATTATTAAATAAATATAAAAAAATGGGTCAAAAGATAAACTCTAAAAGAGCCAAACTATAACAAAAGTCGATTATCTTGAGCAGAATTTCGAATAAAAAGCTTTGGTAAAAAAACAGGCTATTCTAAAAGAATGAATTAGCCGGTTTTTTTTAAAAAAGCTTTTTGCAAGCGATGTATCGTTAATTTTTATATTTAGTTTTTATAATTTTTTGTATATCAATATTGATTTTATATTCATTTAAAAAAAAGGATGCTTCTATCAAATATATTCATTTATTTTGTTTTTCCATTTTTTTTTTAATAAAACGATTTTTATTTTTTTTATTTTACATTATGCAGTTTCACTTTTTCTTAAAGAAAACTAAAATTTTTACGTAATAAAGTCTACATTTTTTCGAAGTAGCGATTTTCAGGTATACTCAAAGTATCTAAAAGTGGGCTGACTTTTTAGATCCTTCTATAAACCAAAGAATAGCAATTGTTCAATTTATGGAGAGGTAAACTACCATAAGGATGGAACTTGATTTATGACCAGATGTTTCGCACGCAAATATTGTAAAATACTGGTGAAGAGAACTGTCATAAATCAAAATCCATCCTTAGGGAGGTTTACCTTTCCATAAATGGAACAATGGCTATTCTTTGGTATATAGAAGGGTCTTAAAAGTCAGCCCACTTTTAGATATTTTGAGTACAACTGAATCTGTTGAAACGCACAAAGCAGCGAAATAGCGAAACAAATAAAATGGATCAATCTTTTTTTATATATTTATGTTGTCTATATTTGGATGAATTTTATGGTTTTGACTTATAAGCTAGTTTATGAGGGATTTAATAAGGGCTGTTGTAAAGATAAGTGAACCCTATTGTTACGGAACTGACCAGCTGGTCCCTCGAGGGAGGCAAACAAAGGGTGCCACGCGCCGGATCTTTACAATCTATTTAAAATTTAGGGGCTGGGGTTTCTTCGACGTTGAGGGACCGAAATGTTAATTCCTCTATTGCACCATAAAATTCATCCAAATGTAGACAACCTATATTCACTCAGTGTGGCACACCACATACCTTGATCGGCTCGCGTCTATGGAGCTATACTACCGTATACTTAGAATAAGTAGATCGTAGGTCTATGTCTTTTGTTCAAATCTACGCACAACTGCAGTGATGAAGCTGCCGTAAAAACTATAATGACTAATAATAATAATAATAATATAGCAGCAGGTGTATTGGTGTAGATGTTTGAATTTTCCAGTCTCCAATTACTTCAAAAAGCATGTACTCTAATAGCTTTTAATTGCAGCTTTAGGTGTTCTTGAAAGCCTCTTATTGCAGGTTTAAATGTCGTAATAGTCTCTAAAAAATCTTTTTTGTTTTACTATTTATGTCACTACTGCCAGGAAAATGAAAGTTTTTTTTTATGCTGTGGTCCTGCAACCTGTCGCTTTTTAAAATACGAAACCAGCAATAAACAGCTTGTGTACTTTATTATAACACTGCAATTGTTGCTTTGTTGTTAGATTTAAAACTTAACCCTTTACCGCATAGTGGGTCATATATGACCCAAACTCAAAAAAAAATAAAAAGTCATTTTTTTCCATAACTGCATGTAGACGCATATCTGGCACAAACGCTGCTACCACTTGCAGTAGGAATATTTTCAACAGATTGGATTTTATTGGCTTGGTAAGCATTATAATTCACGAATAGTTGACCAGGCGATATAGTTTGTGAATTGCCTATTTTCGCCATTTTTTCGCTCTTACTTTTTTACAAGAAAAAACACAATTTTTGCCTGGAAAAAATTATATAGTGATTGGTTATTGAATATAAATGGTTAAAAATTGTTTTATACCAAATAAATTTTTCTTTACTTCATGATGTTCTAAATTTGGCACCTACTAGTTAAAAAAAAAATTCAAAAATTTAATAAAAATTTTTTTACTATTTTTTCTGTCAATAAAAACATATTTTTAGCCGTTATGAATTTTTTTATCAATAAATAAAAATTCATGCAGTTAAGGGTTAAGTCAAAATCAAGGAGTAGGGATTTATATAAATATATAAATCCCTACTCTTATATATATATAAATATATAAATCCCTACTCTTTGTCAAAATTCAGTATTATTATTCAACTATAAAGAATTTTTATTTTAAGGAGAGAGGGAATTGGTTTAATAATATTTATATTTATCTCAACCTAAAGAATTGAAAATAAAAGTATTTTGCTATTGAAAATTAATTAGTAAGTTATCACTTTTTTTTTACTTTATTAAACGTGGACTTGACCTGAGTCTTCCACACCCTTATGATGTGGGGTACCTATTAGATTAAGATCGACTGATACTACCGAGGGTTGTTTTTTTTCCAACTCAGACAAAAAATTATTTTTTACCTTGTCAGTTTTCGGCTCTTCAGAATTCACTACAATAATTTATAAGCGATGTCTCTGTTGAATAGTTCTTCTTCACATGAACACTGTTTTTAAGGGTGCAATTTGGGTAAAAGATTTTTATTTCTATAAAATCTTAACATAAAATGCTCCCAGGCTTACCAATAAGGGATATTTGGCTAAGGAACGCATATATATATTACGACTATTGTTATCGTCTGTTCCCTGAAGAAGACGATAATAATAAAATTTTGTTGAAACGTTGAAATTAACAAATGGAGTATTCTTTTGGATTTTTAATTGACCAACAAAAATTCTCATAAAGTAATGAAAGACCTGATTACTACAATTTTTCAATGTTTCAATTAAGTAAATGGAATAATTTTTATATATTTATCACTTTTCTTATAAAATTAAAAAAGTTTTTAATATTTTTGTATAGTGTCCATAATTGTTGACTAGTTAATTATAAAAATGAATGGCTCAGACAACGGTAACTATGTCAGGGATAGTAATAAAGCATGGATATCAGCCCTCATGTTATCATGATGGATTCAAATGTGTTTGAGATGATATCGTTTCCGAAAATTATGTAATTGCTCAGTCGTGCTTTTCCCAGCTAGAAAGCCATTTACTCCAAATTTTCGGTAATATTACAAATTACAATCATTAACATCTGATAAAGGTAAATTACCTGTTAAAGTTGTAGTTTTTTGTATTGAATTTCGTCATTTTTGGTAGATTCTTTTTTGGTTATAAATTGAAACTAATTTTCTGTACATATTATTTGACTCTATTTTTTGGCATAAATCGAAACAATTCATTTGATCTAGATACAAAACAGTTTTTGTTTATTTATTGATGGGTGAGTTTGTATACTCTTTGAACTTGTTGCGGTATCTGTCCTACATGTCTGCTTATCGGCAAGCTTTATGATTTGGTTAGCTTCATCAACACTCTGTCGCTTTTGTAATTGGTAAATTGCCTTGATTGGAACGGAATTTAAAACTCACATATGGTGGCCCTGGGCTTCAATAACATGCCAACGGTTTCGTTTCATCGCAGCTTCGTTAAAGCGTCGAATTTTCGACACGGTTTATTCTAAAAATACAAGTTTTATTTTATGAATTACTGATTGAATATTATTTGCCCAGCCCTATTTATAAAAGTTTCTTTGATTTTACTTTAATTTTACAATCAGTAAAAATGTATTTTAATTAGAATTAAACAAATTTTGCACTAATACTGTTTTGCATAAAGCATTATTGTAATCATTCCGAAATCCTACCCAGATTAATTAGATTTCCATGCTTGCCTGTTTTTGATTAAAATTCTGAAATCTCAACGGAGATCCGGAAAACAGCCGTGTTGAATTTGTTTGAAAAGGGATGATAAAACGTTGGTAGTTTACAATTGAGTTCTCGACAAGTTTTTAGCCCTACTGTTTCAGCTTAATTAAAACTTTTCACTGATTATCATTACGTTAGATGAGCAAAAAAGCACCCGAAAAGCCAATACCAATAAATACCAACACAAAACTTGTGCCAACATTTGTTCTCATTAAAAATTGATAAGAGTATCATCAAATTCCACTCCAGTGAATAATTTATAACAAAACGTTTAATCTAAAATCAATTTCTCCGTTTTTCTCCTGGTTTCCCATTTGCTCTCCTCAAATGTATTATTTGCCTACTCAGAGACGAAGTAGCCACCCAGTCGTCAATCCAAAACAGGTTTCCCATAGAAATTGCATGTTGCATCTTCTCTTACAATAACAACAGAGATAAGCTTCTTTCGGCAACTCTATCCTCAAAATCTAGGGCTTGTATTCGCACAAAACCCGTCTCTCTTAACTAACAGGAGATGCAACGTGCAATTTCTGCAGGAAATGTGTTCTCTCAACCTCGAAAATACACTGTCCGGCAGAACGCTTGGGAAATTCTTCGTGAGAAAAGGATAGTGGATTTGAGTTGAGATATTGCATTTTCGTCACAGAGGAAAGCCTATATTTTTTATTTACGGGGGCTCGAGACGGCCCGCAGGGAATCAGAGGAAAGAAGTTTAGATGAGAAGCTCACTTTTTTCTGTTTCAATTCGTGAGATAAATGGGAATTTTATTTGACATTGTGATAAAATACTTTGAGGTAAAAAATTGAAGCAGTTAGGGAAGGAAAAACGGACAGAGTTGGGGGTCGCTGAAAATTCTATTTTTTGGTCTTTCGAGCTTATCTGGATTGTGTGACAATTTATCACAGTCGAAAAGTATATAAGTACAGACGGTAAATAATTATTAAACAATAATTTTTGAGACAAATATTTTGTGGAACGCTAAAACTTGTTAGAAAGTTTAGAGTATAAATCCCGATCTTTTTTGTCTCTTCAATTTATGTTGCTGTTAACTTGTTGATAAATAACTTTTAGATAAGCATATGAACTTGCTTTTGTTATTTAAAAGCATAAATAATGATTAGACTCTCTATGAGTGAAGTCTTTACCATTTCTTGATTTGTGAACTACTAAAAAGGCTCCCAAACACGGATCCTTTGTTTTCTGATGAAAGTTATATTTACCGTCTTACAAAATTCAAGGTGTAATTATTATAACTTTATTTGTAGAGTTAGAAATTGGCGCAATGATATGAAATTATGTTTTTTTTATTTTTTAAGACTGGTACACTTTTAAAGAAAAAACAACAAACACACCAAGTATATCCTTCGTCCCACGCTAATTTTAGAGTAAAAAAATATTTTAAATTAGAGTATGTTTATTGTTGAAGAAAAAACATGTTTACAATTGTGGTTTCAATTAATCTTTAACCTAACTATGAACAGAGTTTATCAAGAAATGATAAAACGTTTACATTAAACTGAAAACACGTCGAAGAGAGAAAAAGTGTTCTGTTATTTACCAAAATTAATAGGATCTATTATGACGTATAAGCGAGTAACGAAAGCATATTTATTTACAAAACCCTCATTTCAGCTTGTAATATATCATTGGCAGCTTTGAACTTTTTACCCGATCTAGAAGCTTATATAAGCTGTAAGCTTTATGTGAAACGTGAATCCGCAAAACTGCTTCCAAATAATTACTTTCGTTTGTGCAGCCGTCTGACTTCAGCTTTTGAACACGTTTTGTTTATTTGTCGATCATTTGTCGAACAAATACATAAATGAAACGTACAAACTTGGTATTTAACGAATTTCAAACAAAAACGGTAGCCGAGAAAGAAAAGCAAACATGGTTTCTGTTATTATCAGATTACATGCTTTTTCTCTGGAAAAATTTGAACATCTGGGACCCGCATGTCTGCATGCTGTTAATCTGTTATCATGAGGAGAAGAATAAGCAATAGAAACAATAATGACGGATTTCCGGCTGAAATGCATAAGCGAAATATGCAAAATTAATGTGTACTAAGTGGTGGCAAAAAATAGCAAGGAATTAGTGCTTAATGTCTGTCATATATCTTGTTTACGTAAACAATGGCATAAAGTTTGTTCAACTTAAAATGTACGTCACCACAAACAGATTAAAATATTTTACAGATGAAAACAATACCCATATTGAAAAGCTTAATGCAAATTAGTCATTCTCAGGGCTTTGTTTTGCCGAACATCTGCGTTTGATTGGAAAATAAATACCAGTTTGTTAAATTGTTAAAATAAATAAAAAGTAGAATAATAAAAATAAACAAAAAGTGGAATAATTAAGTCAGTATTGATCCCTTACGAAATAATAGGGCACCACGATATGTTTTTACATAATAACAATAACGAAAGTCATTTGAGATATTTTATCTAGAATATATTTACAAACAGTGATTTGATATCATTGACTTTTTAATAATTACTGTTGCTACAAAGTAAAACTAAATCAAATAAACCGTTTGTTGAACAATTAAGCACTATATCTAGAGATAACAAGAACATATTAGATTTACTTCCGGTCTTGTTTACTCTCCATGTAACAGGATATTACCTGTTCTGTAATAAGTACATAATTTTCGTTTTAAAGAAAAAAATCATTGCGAACTCAATCATCCGTAGATATATCAACCACGAGGAAAAGTAATCACATATACCGTCATCAACAAATAGTAATTATGTTGGCAACACAATTTATATTTTTTTAACATAACTTTGGTGTAGCCGCCTCGGAAATCTAAGGTCCCTGACTTCTAAAGCCCGCAATAAACCAAATAATGGCCATTGGTGATTCTAATGATAAACTAATCCTTAGTGATAGGAAATTTATGCAAATTTTACTTATCTTTAAATTTTACAGTCCCTGCCGATGCCTCAGGTAGGGAACTACTCCGTCCAGATGTTGGCTTACAATAAGATTTAACAACGGTGTTTATTTGATTTATTGCCGACTTTAGAAGTCAGAGATTTTAGATTTCCGAGGCGACTATACTTCAGTTGTTTTTTGTTTCAATTGCGCTTGTCAGCCACATTTTTAAATTAGCTTTTTTAATTCTGTATAATTTCAATAAGAAAATATATCATACCACACAGTTACGGCCACAAGAGCTATTTTACTTTACAGAAGTTGCAAAAAGAAGAACTAGCAAAAAACAAAGTGACACTATAGAGAAAAATTCGCTTGTGTAATCCAAAGCAATTTTTTTTTTCAATACTACGGGAAACTACTATAAGCACACTAGTGATTCTTAGAGGATAATTAGACTCAGCTAACTAGCTAGTTAGTGTAAAAAATAAGACATGCACTTTTAATCGTGTAGAATAAGATGTTTATTTAAATCAACAATCTTCATAAAAGCAGACATCAGCATGAATTACGTCTCACTACTATTTATGGTCCTTATGGCATTATATAGCGATTTTCAGTTTATTTTAAATCAAAATTTTTGGTTAGTAGCTTTGATACAGACAAACTTCCTTGTAGTTAGTGACGATTATTGCTAACCAAGGAGCAACTACTAGGAGTGGTTATTTTCTTAAATCTTTTCTTTATGTCATAAATCAAGATCTAGCATTGCGGTGGTTTGCTTCTCCATAAATTGAACAATGGCTATTCTTTGGTTTATAGAAGGGTCTTAAAAAGTCAGCTCACTTTTAGATGTTTTGAGTATACCAAAATTTGAACTATAAGACCGATCCTCATTAGAAAAGGCTATGGCAGACACAGAGACAGATATAAAGTGACCCTATAACGGTTCCCTTTTTTCATTTTGCAGTGTTAAAAATGAGAGCATTGCCAAATCAAGTGTATGCAACGCAAAACACGTTAACACATACTTTGTAATCTTTAATCTAAAAAAGTGTTACCACACGTTGGTCTTGCCTCACAAAATATTTTTTCTAATTGTTGATGCGTAGCGTTTCCGTCCGGTTTCCGCTATGTTGCATCTCTCTTATTATTTTTCGTCTACCCATGAAGATACATCCGATCCTAAATATCAATCCTGTATTTAAAATGAGGAGTGTGTAAAGGTCATACGCCTGGCTAGTTAATAACCAAGCTGATTGAGGAAGGCACGAAACGTAATTCACTTCCGGTCCGCTTTGTTCCACCTTCTACTATTTCCGTGTCCTCTATGTCATTTAAATTGCGGGATGTAATATTTAAACCCTATTTTTTTTTCTTTTTTGCACACTGTGGTAAACTTAATGGGTTCTATATTTTCTAAGGATGAATGCGGTACGTGATATTTACATTAAAAAAAAAGTTTCGGAAAGTGCGTACAATAAAAAAACCTTGTTTATTGTTTATTAGAACGTTAAATTTAACCTCTAAATTATTCATTATCAATTCCGTTGCATTCCTCGTTTTATAACTTTATATGAATAAATGTACTGCATACCTGAAAATGCCGCTACTTAAAAATCACAAGTACCGCGTGTTCATTAAAAAAAAATAATAATAAATTAAAGTGCTGTGGAATTAAAAAACAGTTGTTTTGGATGTCTCTGATAACTTTATTTACCTACCTGTCAAATTGAAATTTTATTTTTAAAAACGTCACATTAAATCCATTATCATCAAAAATATTCGTTAATTATTACTCGAAAAATGTTATAATTTTTTTTATCAGGATTTGAGTAAGAATTCCAGCAAATTTTCTTGAATTTTGGACTCTAAACAAGAGTAACAAAAATTAAAATTATCCATCAAATAGTGTATTAATCTATCGATTATTATTATATAAATGAACCTTTGAGAAACGACATACTTCTCATGGCTACTGCGCGTTTCTTTTTTTTAAAATTTAAATAGACATTCTGTATTTTTATCCCCACATTCTTTATAAAATAGTTCTTGTAATAATATTGAAAACTAAGTTTTAAAAAAAATGTTTAAAAAAGTTTTAAAATTCATTTTAGTGGAGTTTCATTTCAATCTGATAAACATTGCTAATTATTTATAGGTCACTTACACAATCGACAAAAACAGCACAACTACAAAGAGCGGTAGACGCTTCTCTTTATATAGGTTGAAATATAGAAGTGATCAATATTATGCTTTTATAGCTTGAGTGTAAAATGTGACAAGAATGCTATAAAGTACCCATCCTGCCGTGCAATAATGGACGAAACAACTTGAATGTTATTTGAATTATCATACCTATAAAATCACCAAAGTGTAAAATATTGTATCAAGCAATAGATATAAAAAGGTTATGAATATCAATAGCGTTATTATCATAAAGAATTTCGGTCGAACGTGATTGCATTACTATTTGATAAATTATGCTATCCAAAATACCATTTCGATACTCAAAAATCAGCTCAACAAAGTTTCCTTATTAAATGGACAAAGAAACAAAACTTTATCAGTCCCTATCGCTCCAATAAATTTAAAGATTTGTTGCTTTAATCACATTATTATAGTTATCTTTTCACATAAATACTACTTGGTATATTACACCCAATGTAGATAACTCTTAAAACCTGAATTAACTTTTTCTTTACAAAACTTCAAGAATTTAATTAAAATTGTCGCCCACGTTCGAATATTCTTTTTGGGATATTCCTGAGGGAGAAACTGTTATTTACCTGGGAAGACAGGGAGTTGAAGATGCTCAAAACCCACTTCCTCTACAGCAGCCGCCCCCACCCTTTTTACGAGGGCGGGCGCACCCAGCAGCCGTGCCGTGGTGCAGATTAGTGCAATGCAAGGATGATTCCAAGATTTGAAGACAATTAAAGAAATATTACGAAAAATACTTATTACTTAACAACTGTGCTATTTACATAAAACATCCTTTCATAATTACTGTTTCTTTCGTGCATTTAAAACAATAAATTACACCGCAATTAAAGTGTTTTAAAAAAGTTTTACAACCAGTAGTTGCTACTAGTTAAAGTACGGCAAAAGCTTTTGTGCGTTTGTGACTTGGTTGGTTTTTAATATTTACCAAATTTGATCAGCTCACACAGTAAGATGTACCAATTTTTGATATTTATTTTTTTATTGTAATAAAAAAGGCAAGCGAGGTAAGGTCCTATTTTTTTTTCAAAATAGTTTTTATTTAGAGGATTTTTTTATATCATTTGAATGCTCTTGAAGAAACGATCATTTCATGTTATTGCACCAAAATGCTAGCTAGTGTCTTTTCAATTTATGTTGCTGTGAACTTTCTTAGACAAGCAATGAAACGTGTTTTTGTTATTTGAAAACATGCAGGTAAATAATTATTACTTGACTTATCAGGAAAATAAACAATTTATTTGATTTATTTAATTAAATACAAAATTAAGTAACAATACTTATATGTATTAATTTAGTAAATCGAATATATTTATTTCGAACTTCTTTTCGAAATTAAAGTTAGACGAATAGTCAATGTTATCTGTACAGTTTGGTCCGGGTCGTAAAATACTAAGCCGAAGACATAATCATGTCTTACTGGGTTATAGATTTCTATAGACATTTTCCTGCTCGATAATTTCTACTTTACATATTTTTTGGATTTTCTATCAATTGCAAATGTACGAGCGACAAATTAATTTGGAACATTTTTTAACTTTTTTAAACGTCGAAAATAAAGTTTGTTGTAATAGATTCTCTGCTGCAGAAATCTGTAACTAACAATACGTTTCCACAACAGACAAGGCCGTTTTTTTAAGCGTAGAGCCGACAGTAGTATAAAAACACTTTTTGGTCTCATGACAGGCAAAAGTCACATTATCGTACAATTGGCAGAATGGGAAACTCCTTATTTACAATCACTTGGGTTTTTATCACATAGGTTCAGTAACAATGACTTAATTTTGAATCCCTCTGATATGTTTATAAAAAAAGATCCGTTGTCAAACGAAAGAGTATTTATTTAAACGTTATTTTACCTCAATCTCAGTTTTTATCCTGTAAAATAAATCGATTTTCAGTTAGTGATTTGCAGATATTTGTGGAGTCTTAAAATATTCATTTTGGGTCAGCATTTCGGCAGGTATTGATTTGTTTTATATATCAATAAAATATTTTAAAAAAATTATTATTCAATCAGTTTTTATCCCAGCTGCTGTAATCGCATACAGAATAGAGAATTAAAGCCTTGATTTAAGTTTGGCATTCGTGCCAAGTTAGTTTTGGCATTCAAGTCAGATTCGTGAATCAAATATTGATAAGTCAGTCGCCTCTGGACTTGATACCGGTAGCACAAGATTGGAAATCACCGTCCCTATAGTGTCAACAAAAAAAACCTGAAATTACTCCCCTGAAATTTTGGCCTTGGACTGTTGTATTCATAGACGTTGATGTTGCGTACATGAGCTCTTTACAGATTTCAGGAAACTTTGTGTTTAAATTTAGTCTGTTTACATGCTGGAAGCGGGGTTATAAGAACATATTTGAACACTTAAGGTTTTGACTCGGATGGAACATTTATGGGGAGTTTTATCGCGTATTTACTCTACAATCTCTTGCGTGATTTAAAACCCTTGCTAAGATGTATTCCTAACGTAATTCTTAGGAATACCTAATTGTAAACTCACATTTGTTTAAAAAAAGAATTTTTAGTATAAATCAATGGCAACTTTTCTTATATCCGACTTTTGAAAAATTAAAAGTTAATTCTCAAACTTTGATAAAATTTTTAGAGCAGTATTTTTTGTATCTCTCTTATACTTTCATAAATTTAAGCCTAAAATGTTTTTTTTTACCAATTAAGTAGTATCACTTAAGGGTATCCAGCAGTACCAAAAAATTTGGAAATGTGATAAAAATAAATTTATTGGCTTAAAGTCATACAAGTTTTTTTATTATCTGCATAATTAATCAGTCTGTAAATCCAAAACTGCTCTTGGAGAAAAAAAATTATGTATAAGGTGTGTCAAAAAAGATTTGAAGAAAATTTATTTTAGAAAATAAAGAAATCTTATGAAAATACTCAAAGAAAATTAGCTGTAATCACGAAGTAAAATGATAGGAGTATATGTGCGGCCGGCCTAGACCTACATAAAAACAACCAAGTGAGGGAGAGCATTAGGTCCCAAGAATTAAATTTAATTAATTTTTTTTATACCACAAAATTGACTTTTCAAAACTCTTTCTTTTTATCGAATGTTCAATTAAAAGTTCATCAAATTACTTTTGGAATCGCACCAAACAAATCATTGTTACTGTTATCAACTAACAGGAGCTGTTTTGTTCCAAACTCAAATTACACAAATTAGAACACTAAAAATACTGATGACTGGTTTTAATTTCCAATTGATCTTATCACAACGAATAACGCTAAAAAGTCTCACACTTGACACTTAAAACTATTAGGCTAGGTTATTTCTCTTTTCGTTTTATTTATTTCTAACATAATTTCAAAAGTAGCTTGATGTACTTTTCAGTAATTAAACACGTGTTACTTTTATTTTTTATGGTAATTTGTAATGTCTAAGATTTGACTTGTTAATAATTATATCGTGTGTTTTTTTTAAAAAAAACTCTAGAGTGCTTTGAAACTAAAAAACAATTGTTTTGTATGTCTGTGATTAATTGTTTACACACTTGTCAAACTGACAGATCTCATAACCTTACTTTTCGACAATTAGAACAAAAATACATTTTTATAAATATATTCATTTATTACCTACAAAAACTGTTGATAGCTGCCCAAACACCTACTTTTTGTGAATGGAGAGGTTCGTCTACAATTTCATGAGAATATTCTGTTGCCCAAATTCTCATGTTTTGTGAATCATGTAGCCGGACAGGTAAAACCACGCTTCATCCGTAAAGAAAGTTTTCTGAAGGAGTTCATTATTATTTGCAATGTTATTTAAAAACCACTGACAATACTGCAATCTTCTAGGAAAATCTACGGGTCGTAACTCTTGAACGACTTGGAGACGATAAGGGTACATATGTAAATCTTCTCGTAGGAGTTTATGACATGTACTAACAGAAAGTTCAACTTGCTGAGAAAGATGTCTAATCGACGTTTTTAGATCTTGCTGTAGAATCTCTTGTGCAGCATGAATAACTTCATCTGTTCGTTTAGTTGCTCTTCCACTGCCCTCTTTTCGTGTAATGGCCCCAATTTCAAACTTTTTAAACTCTTCATACACAACAACAACGTCAGGAAAAGCTTCTCGAAACTCCTCCAGGCACGGCTGAATTTGAATATTTCCAAACACCGTTAACTTTCTCTCCATTTCGGAAATAACTTTCCAACAAAAAAGTCTTTTGTTCACTGGTGTACACCATGATTACAAATCAATGAAAACACAAAATTTAGTATTGAAAAATACTGATAAATGAAATAAAAAATGTTTGAAAAACTAAAACACCACGAAGGCAACCACAAAAAAACACACCAAGACCAAGCTCGCTTTGGCGGGAAGAGAAGACATTTTTAGGTTAGGATAATTTGTGACGGATAAAATTGCATAGTAGGCAACCAACAATACACGAATAATGTAAATAAAAATTTTGTTGTTGTATGGGGTCATGTACGACATACGTAACAATGTCATGGCTTGCTACGAGTTTTTTTTTAAACGAACACACATTACTTTAATTTGTAATATATTTTTTATATACTTTTGATATACATTTTTTTTGCTTTATAAAGAAAACTATTTTGCACTTTTATTCTGAAAAAAATTCGAAAATATGACGTTATCAAAGCCAATCAAAATCTGACAATTTAACATTCACAGTCATCACTGATTTAAATGATTATTGAACGCTCTATATAAAAAATGTTTTGTCTTGTACAAAAAATGCGTCTGACAAAGAACGAATTACCGCTTGTATGCCTTGCACCCCTTGAGACGCTCCTGCTGGGTACCCTGCACTTATGATTCCAGCTGTACCCCTGTATCATTATTTCGTATTTTTATTTTTCTTGCGTGTACGTGTCCGAGTTTTATATTTTGTAGCTAAAAGGGTCGAAATGTGTTAGACGTCTATTTCAAATTCAAAAATTCTGTTTGCCATTTCCGCCGGATGTACACTATGAACATATTAAATAGTTGGCACGTTAGTGCATCGCCATCCTGTAATGAAGTAATTTAAATTTATGTGCTTAATTTTAGTCCTTGGAAACAGTACTTGATGTAATTGTAGTACCTAGAAATACAACGAGGGTGTGTGATGTATTGCATATTTTTGCCGATTGGTAATATCTAATTATAATTCTCTTTGAAACAACAAAGCAGTTGTTTCATATTCATATTGCAGAGATTTTTCAAATCTTCGATGAACTCAATTTAAATTTCGATCTGTATAGAGTCATATTAGTTTAATTTAGAACAAACAACGTCCCCATGGGGTTAATTACGCGATGACATCACTGAAACAACTGTGTTGTGCTTTGACCGTCTGCATTCTTCATTAATTTTTCCCATGAAACACATCTGCGGGAAATGTGGCATATCTCAATAGATGTGTTGAATAAAACAATGTGCGTTAATACAAAACAAGGATATATTAATAAAATAATTAAAAGTTGTTGCCTAGGCTAAAGTGTTTTATGGGAACAGATTTTATTAAAATGTTATAATTTTTTTAAATTGTGTCATAAATTTAAATAGGGACATTTTCGTGTGCGTTATCTTTCCCTCTTTGTTAAGTTTAAGGTAATTAAAGCCAATTAATTTAGCATAAAGGTTTTGCTACGTAATTTGTCGGTTTAAAACCGTTGGAACTTATCAACGCTGAATAATAAAAAACTTTATCAAAGATGCTCTTTACAATTACGGAAAAATGTGAATCGAAAACTCGTTATATGCTTTATCTTTGTTGTAAAATCGATTTAATGAACAGATTTTTAGTAATTAGTTTCTTAAATTTACAAGAAACACTATATGTAGTACATGACTTTTATCTTAAAATACATTGTTAATTGCTGTTCTATGTTAATTGCAACAAGTGCCTGGGGAGCCTTCATTGAAAATGGAATGCAATATTTTGTGTTTTTAACAAATAGGTTATAAGCAGATCCTGCCGTATCCCTGGAATTTAGTCAATGTATGCTATGAATAGCCAGAGAAAATAGCCTGAGAAGAATAGCGGCAGATAAAGGAACGAGTTAGAATTGCCTGTATTTAGAATTAAAAGCTACAGTTTGGTAATATTAAGTTAAAGATATGTTTAAAGAAATTACATTGGTGTTTTCAATTAAATATAACATCAAATTAACCTCCGACTGAAAAACAAGGCCTCAGTAACTTATTTTAGCAAATTTCTTAAAGTAAGATGCAACGTGAAAAGTTGAACATCCTACAGTATGATGAAACTAAATAATTATCAGTTATTTATGTCATAAAAATTTCGTTAATTTACATCCTTGTAAACAAGGCTTTACTCTCTGACTGAAAAAAAATGGCCTAAATAAAGCAATTGATTCACAAATATTGTCTGACTTATCAAAAACGAACCTACAAATAAGAGCTGTTTTACAGAATACAGCTGATTTGTAACAATTCTATGTCCAAAATGGCTGATTTTTTTCCCTAATATATAAAAATAAATTCAAATCTTGAAAAACGAGTGAGTAGTTTAAAATTTCATATATTAGTTTACAGAGGTCGCCACTAGTAAAGCACACGGAGCGAATATGATGGAAAATTTTTAATTTGGGCCAGTAACCTTGATTGTTTTATTTAATCAGAAATTTATTTTCATTTTAATCAAAGAGAAGTATTATTTATTATTAGAAGCTGTAATAACAAAAACTAAATTAATAACTTAACTTTTCTTTGAACTTTTTTGAACGTAACATGTAACGTATTTGTAGGGTAAATTCATAATCAAATGTCCGTACTTTAAAATGTTGCATGCTTGTCATAAATATTTAACAATAACAAGAATGTAATTATAATTTTCTTTTTATAACATTAAATTTATCATTATACAGATCTAGTTGATAAAACAAAAGGTTGTCATATAAAATTCAATTTTTTGAGTTGTTGTTATTTAAAGCTTATTTTTTCTTTAAATCAATTGCCAGTGTCAAAAATTCTGAAATTATGTTGGAACCTTGTTAGATTGCCGTGGAAACGAAACCAAAAAGGCTAATTTTAAATGGAGTTACCAACCTTAAAACACTTTGACAATTGATTTTAAGAAAAAATGGGCTTTATATTTAGATATTTTATAATAAATATTTTATAATTGACTGATTTTATGTTGGAAATATGAATAACAATAATTACTATCATATCAGCTGTGTAATTGGTGTATTTACGTAAACAAATTTGACCAAAGATGTGAATAACTGTAACAATAGAACTATTTAAGAGTTGGAAAAAAATAATGAAGGGGCAGACTCGTTTACCATTCGAGAAACTCGAACAAAAATTTGGAAAAACGTTGTTTCGAAGAAAAAGAAAATTTTAGAAGAAAAAGAATAAAGAAAGCATCTAGAAGAACAAAAGTACATTTTAGAAATGCTTGAATATCGACGAGTGAAAGAAAAATCAAAACTATATTTAGAAGTAAAAGGGAAAGAATGTTGTAAGAGTTTGATATGTCACAATAAAATGAAAAATGACTAAAATAGAAACATTACGATTTAAAAAATGTACAAAAGAAGCTTCAAATTTGAAAACGACGACTCCATGAAAAAGAAGAACAAGAAATACGCCGACCTATAAGGAACAAGTAACATTACGTTATTCTCACTTGACGGTCTAAAAAAGGCGCTATTAATTTAATTTTTTTTAATATTGGAGATGGTCTGTACTATACACAAAATTTGAAAATTTCTCTTGACCAATTTAGTTACTATTTTTTTAACTTGGTGGACTTCTATGCACATTGTTGTCAGTGCGTAAGAATCTTCTTCTATGTATTTTTAATTCCAGTTTTCGTTGTCGGTCACGACAGCTTTTCATTAGAAATTTTCACGAAATTATTTTTTCCACAACTGTGCTATGTGTTCCTTATTATCGTATTACCATTTCTTCAAGAAAATAGCAACTGTCGAAAACAGCATTTGCGACAGATTTGAAAAAATAAACTGTTACTCTTCGAAACAAACGTGACAAACAGGAGAAAATTTTTGAGAAACTCGATAGGTTAGAAAATGTTTTCAGGTGAAAAAAATGAGTGTGCCTTCAGTGATGATCTTAACTCTCATGGCCAATTTGCTTATAAAATCTAAACCCCACAATTAGTATTATTTAACACAAATGTTGCTAAACGAATAAATGAATCTTTTGTATTTATACTGCTTTAACTTCAAAAAAAGTGATACACAAAGGTTTTATTACGATTTTTATCTTTATTTAGTCACGTGGCTTGAGGTTATTTCTGAAGGCAGCGTAGATCCTCAAAAAGGTTAATGAGATAAAAACAACCTGTCTTTAAATTAAATAATTAATTATGGGATGTAACAAAAAAACGTTATACTTATCCGCCCCTGGCAAATTGAACAGACTGAATAATTCGATATGTTATTGTTTTTATTTAAGTGAACATTCAGTTATTTTGTACAATAAACCAAACCTGAAGATTTTTTAAAAACAGTTTCATTCAATGTTAATTCACTGGTTATTTTTCAATACATATGTCTTGTGAAAAATGCAGAGAATGTGTTTGTACAGCAACAAAATGTACAAAGTTTCAAACACTAATAAATCCTTTAAATTGACAGTCGGGTATGAACTTTGTTAGGGGATGTAATTTTGGCTAATTAAAAAAAGCACTGTCATTCAACATTTTCGAAACCTTTGTACATTCATTTCTATAATTCAAAAATGAATAGTAGTTGTGATGACATCCAAAACAATAAAATATATTAAAATTGGAGGAAATGTTTATATAGAAGTGATTTAATGTTTGATTTTTGCCAAGGAATGCAAATTCCAGAAATGGTTGTCTTACAAAAGACTGGATCAAGATCACACTTTATTTTTAAAGATTTGCTATTGATTAAAGCTCGTTAGAGATTTTTAAATTACCACGTAGAAAGTTGGATGAGTGCCAAAACCACACCTATTTTAGTGGATATTCACCACGGTTTAAGCCAAGCGATACGCGTCAACAGCATTTACTGCTGCTTCTAACGAGATCCTTCTCAGCAAACAGTGCTAATTAATAATTTTTAAAGAAAAAATTATAGTAAACAAATTTACTTACTTTAAACAAAGATTTTTTGTAGAAGTCAGCAAATTACACCTTTGAAGTAAAGTCCTACAAAAATTTAGTGTTTATCACTTAATTGAATAATTTTTTTTTTAAATAATGTCATTTTAGACCTTTGTTATCCAACACAGATGTTGTACTCTTGTTCAATTATTGCTTATACGCGTACTTCAGAATAGTTCAGATTATCATAAACCCCTAAAAAGACAAAACCGTATATAGTAATCCAGGAACGCTAACGTTATATGGCCATGACACTTTATGCAGAAGATAATTTTTTAACAAAAAGTTTACAGTTCAACTACTACTATAATTTACTGTTTCTTATCAGGAGACATGCTGCTTGAAGTCGATATTACCCTGAAACAGCCCTATCCAATATTTTGACTTGCGATTCTTACTGATTTATGGATGCTGGATTGTTATTATAACAAAAAGCGGTTAGTAATTTGCTCATTATTGAAGTTAAGCTATTTTATTGTGGCTCTATAACGTTAGCGTTTCTGAATTACTATACGTACATCTTTTACTTATAGGAAACACTTTAAAGTCTAGAATGGAACGTTTTACCAAACTGATGATAAATAAACCTATCGGAAGGTTTAAATGCTGAAATGCTTTTTTTTTTCTTTATTTTGATTATATTTTGTTTTCAGCACATGGTTCAGACGGGTATGTCAGCGCCGTTTGGGGCGGCGACTCCGACGGGTTTCCCCGCACAAAACGGCGACGTGAAACCTGCGGACGAAAAAGCCCAAGTTCCGTTGTTACCGCCTCCAACGGGGACGACAGCGACAGGAACGGGTCCACCATTTAGTCCGCCGCCTCCACAATCAACCACTACCGGCGATCAACCAACCGTCAGCATAGTAAATAGCCCAGCGTTAACGCAGAACCAACAGCCCTACAAATGCGATCAACAACCCCAAGAAACGGAGACGAATGGTACGGTGCCACCTCCGACGTCAGAAGCATCCGATACGAACGCGCCAGGGACGCCGGTGACCATAGACCCCTCGAAAAACCAACCCAAGAGGCTGCACGTTTCGAACATTCCTTTTCGGTTTAGAGACCCGGATTTACGGGCAATGTTTGGGGTAAGGGCGGATTTCGATCAACTGGAAAAAAAAATTGAATCTAAGTAGGCTACTTCAACTCTTAAATGTAAAGTTTGTTTACGTCTAGTGGAAGTAACTAGGTTTAGTAACATTTGTTTTGCGACATTCGTACCTAGAAATTTTATTAAATATCACTTCAACAGCTTATCCCGATTTCTCATACAATCTTATAACAAGTAAAGAACTAGTGGCGCAGCCAGAGTGAAGAAAAAGCAACGTTGCTAGGTTCTGATAAAAACGTTTTTGAAAAAAGATATATAAACTTTGTGATCAAAAACAAATTGGTGTTTTTGTATCTAAGAGATTGAGAAACTTTTCCAATGATTCACTACAACAAGCTCAACATATCTTTTGTGGTAAATACATAAATATATCTAAAAGATACTTGTATTAATTGAGCTATAAAATAATACATCCATCCGGACGCGTGGTCAGTGATCTCAAATCATTCTGAATTATTAAAATTTTGATCCTGACTCATTGTATTAAGTTTGGACAGATTTTTCTAGGTTTTGATCAATAAAATACAAGATATTTTTTATTTCAATGTCAGATTGTTTTCCTATTGTCAACTATCAAATTCATAGGAACCTACCTATACGTCGTAGCTTGAGCCATACTTTGAATGGTTATGACATTTATAACTTATCGAGAAAAGCTGAGAAATCAATCTTCTGTAATGTGTCAAACTGACAAGAAATAAATAGTGAAGTTAATAAAAAGTTTGTTGGCCTACCGAGATCCATTTTTTTTTTTTTGATCACTTGATAACATATTATTATTTTATTGAAAGTAATTGAAGTAATTAAAGTGCGATGATTTTAAAGTATGTTTTATTCATTGTGTGCCTGTTTATAGAAACTGGACAGGATCCAGAACACTCTTGAAACGTTTAATTAAATTGCGGTCAGCTTTTATTAGCTAAATTAAAGTTATTGCCATAATATGTTTGGTTTCTTCTGTTGACTGAATTTAAAAAAATGTTTATATTTTCAGCAATTTGGCCCAATACTCGACGTAGAAATAATTTTCAACGAAAGAGGATCCAAGGTATGTGAACATGTACAACTTCCATTATAAATACAGTACTATCTTGAGCCAGCTATGTTGCTATTAAACTTTTTATAGGTTATTGCAGATGTTTCTCCATTAAAAAATCTTCCAAAATAGAATTTTTGGAAGATTTTGAAAGGGGAGAATTTCAATTTTTGTCTGGTTCTTTCTCTTACATTACACATTCTTACTTTACGACGAGTCAGTGCCACTATATTCATACCTTATAGTTTTTAGTTTCCGACTTAATTAACCTGCTTTTGTTTATATCACGTTGTATCTGTAATTATTTGTTTTGCTGCAATAACTCTGTGAATTCTGTAAATGTATTATTTGTCTTGGATTCTATTCTGAAACTAATCTAGCATTTATAACTATTGTTTACGAGTTTGTTGTTTTGCTATTTATTTACATTCACTGTTCATATTTTTTTGTTTTCAGGAAATTGGTAGCTAACAATTTATGTAAGATTGTTACATGCGTTTATTGGGGATTTTAGTCACTTTTTAAAGCCTGTAGACTGTGCATTATTCACTTTTAACTAGATATCATGTTAAACTGCCATTTTATTTATTTTCTTCTGCCATTTTTTTTATTCATTTTTCTTTATTATCTTCATCTGTGTTAACATTGTACATATTTTATAGATTTTATGTTGCTGGTTTTATTCTTTACATATTTCACATTTTAACAGTTTTTAAGTACTGCGCATGATTAAACATTTTCTTGTTTTGAATGACAACATTTTAAGATTTTTCATTGTTGCAACAATTTAAAAGCTGCTATCAAAACTAAAACTTTATATTTTTAGAGTTTTATACCTAACTAAGGATTTTATTTGTATTTTATGAATAGTTGTAGTCTTGGATTTTAATGTTTAAAGGAAGAAGACATACATATATTTCTTTATAAACTTCTTATAACGATTAACTTTAATTTTCAAATCGTTACTCTATAAGAATTCAAGTATTTTTTTTTGGAAACAAAGAGCTGACATTTTAAAGCTGTTTTATGACTACAATAATAGTCTTTGTTGAGTTTATTCTAGGCAAACTCAAATTACCTAACACGTTGTGTTTGACAAGATGGCAGCAGAGTTTGTTGAAATGTGACAGCATGAGGGCTCAAATTGGGAGACTACAACGAAACTACAATTGTTTTTTGTAGTAAATAGTTTATGAGATGTAAAATAAATGAAATAAGCGTAAATCAGTTGTGTCTGTATTTATTTTGAACTAACCATTTTGAAGTAATACAACTTTTTTTACATTAATTAAACATTGAGATATGGAATTATCAAATTGAACCACAAGTTAAAACAAGCTAATTAACACGCGGTTATATTCTAGTTCTAAAATTTTTAAGTTAGTTTTGGTTAAAAAAACAACAATTCTAGCCTATTTTAATTTGTTAATTTAATATTTTAATCTATAATTAATGTAAAAAAGGTTCTAGGGCTTTAAATAGTAAGTTCATAATATATACCAAAACGTGTAGTCTCAGTAGTAGCATTTTTATTTGAAATTTTGGGAAGGGTATTTAACCAAGGATATCATAAAAATATTCGTAGAAAACTCATGCTGACACTGCAAGTTCTTTAATCCTCGTTGAAATGTCTATGTAGACATGGTGTACGTGTCACTACAATAATTTTAAAAAATTATATCTTGTCAAGACAACTGTATTTTAGCATTTGTTTAAAGTTAAAATTATAAAATCATTTCTTTAAATTATCAAGTGTTTCAGTCAGACGCCAGTGTTTGTCACTGGTTCACTGATATCAAAATTGCCAACTTAAAATTTCTTTTTCTTCAGTTAACAATTGCGGGAGATTTGAATTTAAAACGCATTACTGAGTATGTATGTTTGTAAAAATGATCCATGGCTGCAACTAAAGTTACTGCATGTTTTGTTTTACATATTAACTTGTTTCAATAAGAATCAACGTAATTTTCTTATAAATTTAATTATAGCAGTTTATAATATTTTGAAATGTCGTTTATCTTTATTTTAACTCTTTCATAACTCTTAAATATTATACTTTGTATTCTACGTTTTTGGTAAATGTAATTTATTTGTCCCTCAGGATCAATAGAAGACGGGATGTTATTGTGGTTTGATTGATTTAATAATGTTTTAAATTTTGAAATAAAGTTGTAATTATTATTAAGACGACAAATTAATGTTGCTAACGAAACAATCAAATTCAGCATTTTTATTATCCGACTTAAAGGATCACAAAAATGATGTATTTCGACTTGAAAGATTTTAAAATGTTGAATTTGGTTGTCTCTTCTCTAAGAACATCTGTCATAACATTAATATTGAATTTTTCTATCTTAACAAGTTAAATCTAGTTACTTCTATTGGTTATGAATGAAGTCTATGTACGCTGCAGTGCTGTACTCGTACATAATTTGTTAGATAATTGGATTGTTTTCTGTTATAAATTATGGAAGATTACTCTATCGTTATAGATCTTGTTTGAATTAGCAGAAAATTGACATTACATTTACTAAAGGCAATTTGAATTATAGATTTTGTAATGCCACGACATTACGTGCATGTTATTACATTACAGTGGGATTTTATCAGTACGTTTTTCGTATTTTTATGAAATGAATTAATTTTCAATTTACATAGTCAGTGTGTGATTGCTCTGGCTTTAAAGCATGAACTAGTAGAAGTTGAGTTGAGGATAAAAAAATTTGTTTTTATATTTTTACTCAATTATATCAATTTTAGCAGTTGCTGAAATGAAAATTTGGCAGCAAAGTAGCATATTATTGATGCATGATAATATAAATGACGAAAGTGTGTATTTAGTAATTTAATAATTAAATGTTTTGTGGTTGGCACAAATAAAATTAGAATGATGTATGGGCATATTGCACTTGTCTATGGGCTTTTTCAGTGAATAACACCCTGGTAAATAACAACACCTTAGATTTGATAGCAGCAAAGCTGAGTAGGCTCTTTCACACAAAATTTTACATCGCAGTGTAATTATTATATGATGCATGTTATTTACTATGAATACATACGTATTATCTTATATACAAATATCGTTCAAGTGCAATTTGATGACTTTTACTAAACATATGACATATGATGGCGTAGTGAGATTTGGTTTTTTTCATATAATGATTGTGCTGTAGCAGCTATTTGAGTTCGTCTTTGATTTGACATGATCTGTCCGATCTTCATATCCATTTACTTGTAAAACTTGACCTCTGGGTTGTCACTATAATGTGATGTCCCACGAGTGCCCCAGTGCAGGCTCGAATCTGTTCCTTTTTTGCCTTGTTGATTTCCCGTACTGTTTGTATTCTGTTCTGTGTTGGTTTTCAACGGTGGCTTTGATTTGTGTGTACAGCTTTGGACTTTGCTCACTGAGAAATGAACCGATTAGAAGGGGTTAAGTAGTTAAATATATAACAACAAGTTCATTAAGTGTGTGTGTCTAACAGTCGCCTTAGATTATTAGATGTAACATTTAACTCTTTAGTACGCTTAGGTGAAGAGGAATAAGGAGAAGGAAGAGGAGAGAGAAGTGAAGTGAATTGCATTTTCCTCTCTGTGATAGAATTTCTAGGAAAGGAAATTGGTTTCGTGTTGGAGAGGAAATGACAACGTTGTACTTACCTTCGGCGTCTTTCTCAGTGAAGATGTATGTACAAAGGCACACAAGTCAGAGTGATCGTCGCGTAAAAGAGAAAGAAATAGGACCATCATCATCAGTTGGTGGTGGTGGTGGTTTGAGAGTAGATGGATATGAGCAGAGAGGCGGCGAGTGGTAGTGTACATAGCTAGGCGCACTGGCGCACTCCCGTCACGTTTTATATAAATATAAGATGCGTGGAGAGAATGCCGCCGCCGATTTGAGAGGCTTAACAGTGTAAAGTAGTCTAACCCGAGAGCCAAGACTAGTGAGCGAGTGTGGAATGAGGCTTCTAGACAGAAGCATGTCTAATGTCTAACGTCATCATGTCATTGCACGAGTTTGAAGAGCTGTTTATAATGCATGTCTTGTCTGTCTCTGCATGCAGGGGTTCGGTTTTGTAACATTCGCAAATAGTGCTGATGCGGAGCGCGCACGAGACCGACTACACGGCACCGTGGTTGAGGGAAGAAAAATAGAGGTGTGCATGATATAGCTCTACGTGTAGCACTGGCCTGTCCCGTCCCTCCCCGGTAAAACAAGGTCAAAACCCCCGTGTGGCTGGCTTGCTGGCTTTAGTGACTAACCGGTAGCACCTCCCCGCTTCACACGTGTTGTTTTGACGTTCTTTTGCCGCACACACTATCAGTTATATCAGTTCTGTAAGTCACAATCAGCTGTCGGTTCTCCAATGTGTGTACGTTGTCTCTAGACCGTGTCGGCCATTTAATTGGCTCTTGCGAACTTGCGATGATGACGCGACAGTTGTAGTTCCGATCCCCCTCCCTCCCGATCACGGGCCGCCGAGGAGGTAAGTGGATAAGGCCAGCGGAGCGACGCCACGGCCACCTTTTCGGGACGGTGGCCCTGGTCTCGCTCCAGCCACCAGTACCACACGTATCCTACTTATAAGTCCATAGCATAAGAACTAGATCATAAGTTACCTATAAGTACATATACATACACCAAAAACAACCCATAATCCACTATTATAACATTTCTAGCCTATAATACACTATTTCTATTCAAATATAAAGAAATACTATCCTTTTTTCAAAAGATTGTTGTAGCCATACATAATGATAAATGTCCTAAAGCGACCTCTAGTGGAAATTTTATAAGTACAAAATCGACCTCTAAAAAGTACTTTGGAATTGCCAAATATGTAATTGTTTTACATACGCATCAAAACAAGAACTTAACTTCAACATAATCTGAAATTTTATTTTGTATGTATCAAAAGTGTTAATACTTTTGTGTTGTTACATTATTCGTTTTGAATAAGTTTTCTTTATCTGAGGTATAACAAAGTCTAATGGTCTACAATATTATATTAGTTTGGAACCTTTATATGACGTCAGCACTTGCACAGTGAATTCAACAGTCAATTTTCACGCAAAACTTTTATTATTAACAAAACTTATTTTCTGACGATTTGTATTAGATCTAACAGTTTTGTATTAACTTAGTTCTTATGAACAGGTCTGATAAGTATTAGAAATAATGACAATTAATGAATGGTTCAAAAACTCGCGCTACTACAAGAAGTGTTTGTCAATACTAGTTAGAGGATGATTTTATCTTATTTTATAAAACAAGGTTATAAATTGAAATCTATATAGTGGGTAAAGAAATATCTAATACACGAACTACAGTTATGAAAGTGATTGCTTTTATTTTTATTAAAATAAGCCAAATGACTTCGTTGCTTGTAAAAAGTTGTATTTGAAAAGAAAGATTGATGTCTAAACTACTTTGTTACACAAGATAAAGTGAAACATCGTAAGATATATTTATTTAAAATTATTTTTTTGTACAATGTTATTCAATTACTTGCTTACATTTATGATTCAAAAGTGTTAAAATTGCCAACCAGTTTGTAAATACCGATACCACAAGAGACTTTCATGATTTTTGTAAAAATTTAGTCATCGATAGCATGCTGAATCTTCTATTTTTGTGCCCTTACAACAATGATTTTTTACGTATATTTTATTACATCTTTTTTACCTATTTATGTTATACAGAGGTCATTTTAAACACATTTTATTACAACATTATGTTCAGGTTAATCTGTCAGATCACAATAGTGCTAAATTTGTTACCAAAAAAACCACGTTTACACCACTTAAAAAAAATCAACAGGTGGTGTATCACAAAAATAGACTCAAGTATCTTCACAAAACTATCTCAAGTGTACTGTAGTTATATAAGTAGAATTAATGTTTTATTTAAAATAAGGAAATGAAGTCATGTGTAAATCAAAACTAGCGTAAATCTACAAAAACGTAGTAAAACCTCTTTCAACTTAACATTTTTGAAAAAGTCATGTTTTGATATTTATTTATGTATTTTCATTTGTTATGCTAGAATGTAGGCGTGAAAACTGTAACGTTGCCAAGACAAAATTGAACACGATATGACAACAGCAATTATCTCAGTTGTATTGAAACATAAGACAGTTTGAAAAGAACGCCTACGCCACTAGAGACCTAAATCTTTCTATCAGTTTCTGTATTCATTCACAAAATTATTAATCTAAAAACTAAAAGTAGGTGTAGGTTTTTTGAACTCTTTATCTAAAAATTTAAATTTAATTTTAACTACTTTTAAGTCAAATTCTTGTAATCGTCACTGCTATTGAGGTGCTTGGGTGTTTATCAACGGATAATTAAGACAGTTAATACGACACCGTACTCAATCGTACTCACATCAATAAAATAAAAAACTCAGTGAATTCACTCACCTTATTTAATTTATAATAAAATTTAAAACAATCATTACTCACACATTGATCTTACACAAGATAATTTGTGTTTAAATTTGTCAGATTTGACAAGAAAATGTTTTATGAAGAATTCACTAAAAAATCGACATAAGTAACACTATCATTCAACGGCTTGAATTTGTGAATCATAGTTAAGACGTTTCATTAATTGCTTTAAAATTAATAAATTTTTATTATCGAGTGACAAAAATATATTTTGTTTATATGATATTATGAAGTTCAAATTGCAATAAAATTATGGGTTACTCTCAATTTTTAGTTATAATATCACAAGAACTTTTCGGAAATTTTTTCTAATTCTAATGCAGGAGAAAAATTTTCGGAAAATGAATCAAAGTTCTTGTGGTATTCAGAAAGAGAGTTGCGTAACAAATAATTCATTTTGTACTCTCCTAAAAAAAATTATAAAACTTATTTGGGTGATGTTATAATTTTACTTTTTTACTTGCGCAAATTACCAAAATTAGTATAAAGAACTTGTTTTTTAAGCCATTGTGGTCTCTCATTTTGTATTTTTATAGAAACAAGTCGTAATCTTCGTCTTCCATTGGTTCTAATAAAATATCATGCGATTCTCATAGCTTAGTTTACAGTACCACTTTATTAAAATATTTGGAAAATGTAATATGTACAATAGAAACAAATTAAGCTGTTCATTAAAAAAATATGATTCTTAGAAAAAAGTATTTAAAAATTTAACTATTATAGACACAAATCACATTTTTATGGACTTGAATAATATGATTATAAAGTCGATAAATAGGAAAAAACACGGAATAAAAAAGAACGTTATAGACAATTAGAAAGACTTTTAATGGTCGCTACAATTCACTGACAGTAAAAAAAATCTTGTTTTTGGTTTATGGGTTGTTACTTGGGTTATTTTAATTACTTTAGGCTATAATAAAAGAAAAATTATATTCAGAATTCAAGTTCATGTGAGATTTATAATGTAAATTTTCCAATAAGTTTTTAATGTTCTGGCAATTTATCAAGTATTAAAAATAACGTAGTTTATTTCTGTTTCAATTTATAAAATTAATTTTTTCAAGACAATCATTAAACATTCAACAAACTAAAATTGATTAATATAATCAAGTATTGTAAAGAAATTTCACATTACTGTTCCAAACATTTTCAGCTCTGAATCAAAATCAATTTATTAAATATCTAAAAATAGTGTGAAATTCAATTCTTTTATTACTTTGGCAGCAATATGAAATTTCTACCCCAAAATTAGTTAAGAGTCTTAAAATTGTGATCCAGTAGGCAGTAGTAAGGATCGTTGGTGTTGAAAAAACACTTGATCATCCTTACTGTATCTAATGTAGTCACTTGTTTATATCTTCGTAAAAGTGAAACGATAAAACAAGTGGTTATATTAGATAAAAGTTAACACACTTATTGTTTTGTGTTTTTTCTCTTTCGTTAGGTTAATAATGCAACTGCAAGAGTACAAACTAAAAAACCACCAACGCTTCCAACAGGTATAACTTGATTTATTTTTTTGCTTCGATTATATTGTGTTTTGTAGTTCCGGTGATACAATGGTCGGACGCTACATTGAGGGCAGGAGTCGCGGCCATACAAAGAGGACGAGCAAGAGCAGCATATCCTGCAGCCGCTGCAGCAGCTGCGGCTGCATTTGCAAGGCATCCCACACCGTTAGCAGGAGCTTTACATGGTTATACACCCGTTTTGAATACATTACCTGTAGATGGCAGCGTTTATTATGACCCTTTTCTGGCTGCACATGCAGCTGATCCCAATTATAGATTACAGGTAAGGAAAAGATAAGGTTTAAAATTAGACGAAATAGAGTCTATTCTTATTTTATTATGTAAGGAACTTACTCATTCTTTTTATCATCGATTTTTGTTGTTAACAAATGGGATTCTTTATTCACGGTCAATGGAAGAACTAATAGGGATTTTATTATTAATAATTATTGTTGATTGTTGGTAATCCACGGTCTGCAAGCGTCAGATGTTAAATGTAAAACAAATTGTCTTCGCTTAAAATAAATCTATCGATTTGAAAAATAGAATTTCGATCGAAACCTCTTTTAAGCGAAAAGACATTAAAGATTGTTTATACAAGGTGTCCCAGAAAGTCGTTTCCTTAGAAAACGCTGAAATTCTTGAGATCTAAATAAAGATATTTAACTTAACATAGCGGTAATATCAACTCGAGAGCGCCAAAGTTAGAAACTAAAATTTGTTTTTTTTGATAACTTTTTAACTATGCTACTGGTGTCACAGTAAAAAATGAATTTTAATTCTTAATTTTGGCGCCTTCTAGCTCCTAAACGGCGCAACTTGGGATATAAGTAAGTTTGGTTTTGGCTGCAAAAATCGTAGGTAGGCTTTGGGAAACATCTTTCTGGGACACCTTATATAACATAATTACCTGATCATTCTAGTGGCTTCTATTGAACGTGAAGTTTTATTTGTAATAAGAGAATGTATGTAGCTCTGTATAGACAAATTTATTTGAAGCTAATATAGTGATATTACGTATTCAAAATTTAGTAGTTACGTTGTGAAAATTGCTGATCAAGTTTCTGTCATATTTATTTAGGTTCAATTTCGGGTTTAACAATGCTAAAATATGTATGTGTAGTAAGTGTCTAGACGGACCTACAGACTATTTCTTAAATTTATAACACGGTAAATAATTAAATTTGGCCACAAAGTTGGTGACAATTATGTTGTGAACAGACCTAGTCACTCACTAATATTTTGATTATTTATATTGGTGAGGGCGCCCTTGCATAAAAAATGAAGGAAAGCTTCAACGTTACTCGCATACTAGTGTTAAAAAGTTACCATTAGGGGGCGTTTTATTATTTGAAATTGAAAATGTTACTCTATTTTTTGGGGGGGTTATGTAAGTTCAAATGTCAGATTATAAATGTCAAATCAGTGGTGCGTTCACAATTTTATGGCCAACTACAACACCAAATTTAAAAGTTTATATATATATTTTTTAACATCAGCTACACATTTTTTATGAAATATCTATTTTTATTCTTGTGTATTTATTAATTTTGGTTCTTGAAAAATATTTTTATAGAACTGTGATACATATTGACTAGAAATATTTATGTTAAGTGTTTACTGTGTTCAACGTTTTAATTAATAATGTTTTTAAACTTTTTATACATACATATGCATAAATTACGTGTTTTACAAATACTTAACTAATGCATGCACATTAATACTCAAAGTTTAATTGTTTTCAAGCATTTTTTAACATAATACTTGTCCAATGAAAACTAAAAAAATGGTTACACCTACATAATATTTCTTATGTACTCACTACAGTTACTAAATTAGCAAACAGTATCGCAAAATCTGCCATTTTTGTAGTAAAAATTTGGGCGAGAACATTTGAATCAAAATTCATGAAAACTCTCATAAAATCCAACATTTCAAAATCTTAATGTTCTCGTCTGAATTTATGCTCCAAAAGTGGCGGATATCAGTAGGACGTTGCGGTACTGTGTGTTTATTTAATGACTGTAGTTTTCACTTAAGGTCTGTTTTTTGATCAAAGAGAAAATATTAAGAGTCGAAAATTTGAAATACTCATTTGTGATTTGGTTAATTTTCGAAATAAACCAATCATATAGGGCTATTTTAAATTTCTACCGCTTATGGTTTCTCCCTGGTAAAAAAACAGAGCATAGCTGTCTGATTTCAATAATTATAACAATAAAACGTTGCTTTACTTTTATTTATATCTTTTACAACATTTTTCGGTCGACCAGAATTAAGAGGGTACAAGCTGAAAGAAGTTTGCGATCTTCAAGAAGGAACGAAGTTGGAATTTTGTTTAGCTTCGGGACCAATTATATACCAGAATAACTTTTGTATTAAGAAAAAAAAGAAGTTATGTTTTTTAGGTTAAAAACAGGAAGTAGTAAGAATTGTTAAGTTTTTTCGTAAAATTGTAATTTTGCATCAGTTTTTTCTGTCGGTAGTTGTAAGAAAATGTAAAAATAGATCTAAATTTCCGCCATTTGTATTTTGAAAAATAATACTTGTTTTGTGTTAATATTTGAATTTCTCATTTTTTTTAAATTGTTATGTTGGATTTAACTTTTATAATGTATTAGTGTTAATATTGTTAAATACACATAAAAAAGTCTTCTTGTTGGATCTTCTTGGTGTGTTTAAATGAAAAATGAAACGTAAAACAACCACTAACACCAAACTTTTTACTTGATACGACGCACGTTTCGACAATAAAGTTGTCATTCTCGGGTAGAAATTAAAACTGAGGATGATGGTTTCTGAGGATTCAGTTTTAATTCTTACCTGAGGATAACAACTTTGTTGTCAAAACGTGCGTCGTATCAAGTAAAAAGTTTGGTGTTAGTGGGTGTTTTACGTTAAATTTTTCATAAAAAAATCTATTTTGTTTACTGTTTCGCAGTGACCTTAATTGGTACTGCGGAAAAAAAGGTATGTTTTTCTTAAACTAAATTTTACAGTGAGTCAAGAAGTACAAAAATTTTATCAAATATATTAAATTAGTTACTTTAATCAAATTTTACTTACGATTCGCGTCTTTTCATTACAAACGATGAGCGATGAACGACAAACTGAATAAATTGTGTAACAATGTTAATAAGTCGTCATTAACAAAAAACAGGTCAGGTGATCACAAAGGCGCAGACAAAGGGAAATATATAAATTAGGTAATGTATTAATAAAAAATAATGAGTCATACAAATATAACACTGTTCGTTAAAAATGGAGAATTTGTAACAGTGTACTGTAAAATAGTACAACTACGTGATAATTTTAAATATACCGTGAGAACGAAAATTTGGTGAATTAGAGCAGCCTTGGAAGTGAGTTTAACTTTAGATACAGCGAATTTATGTATCCACCGTGATGGAAACACTCTTTATCTCAATAAAATGTCATTCTCATTAATGTTTTGATTAAACCATTCACAAATATTTATTTTTTGTGCATAATCTGCAGGTTTAGTTCGTGTACTACTTAAATTTTGTAAGGATGCAGATCAAAGTCATATTTTATATGATAAAGCCTGCATGCCTTATAGGTAGTCCTACTTGTTGAGAAATTCTTCTAATGGACATTTTAGGTGGTTGAGTAAGGATTTCGAGGATTGTCTCAATATTTTTTGAGTCCTTTTGGAAGAACGACCACTACAGCTTTCTTTAAATGTTTTTACCGATTTTGCAAATAAAACACATTAAAACGTGGGGTAAATTTTGATATTTCTCTCGACATTTTTCAAACCCATTGAATATTTTCAATCTCCATTTATATTTTGACTCGTCCGAAAGATACATTTTATAATGTATGTTTATTGCTGGCTGGTAAACATTATTTCGCAAGAAAACTTTTTATTTTCAAAATCTGATCTCCTAATTTTTGAAATGTGTAAAAGTTTTGCAAACAGCTTGGTCTAATTCAGCTGATTCTCGTTCTTACGTTAGTTAACAATGATGAAGCTGCTACAACATGGTTATAACGAACAATAAGCCGAAAGTTTTAGAATAATTGTGTTTTTTGAAACCAGTAAGCGTTGGATATTTGAAATACCTATTTATGATTGTTTGATTACGAAAATTAACCAATCACAAATGTATATTTCAAAATTCCAGTGCGTACCGGTTTTTCTCTGGTAAAATAAACAGAAATAGTTTATTTTGAAATTGTTTTAATTTAAAAATAATTTATTAATTACAGTTTATTACTAAATACCATGTTTTGATTCAACGTAAATTATTATTAACGGGAAAATTAGAAATTAACAAATCGATTTATTCATTTCTGAATGAATGGCACCTGAAAAAATGATTATTGATTATTTAGAATGACAACATGGGAATTATAAAACATGACTCGACCAAATTATTCTGTGAATTGTCTCAAACAAATTTATAATAAAATAGAAAAAGTAGTAGTGGCTTTCAAATACAGAAATAAGCGTTTTGTGCTCAAACTTTTAATTTGAATCAAAATTTGCGGAACTTTTATTGCAATATTTACGAAAAATTTAGGAAATTAAATTTTCACATCGACAAGAAAAATTGTGGATACAACCTGAATTGTCAATTTTGACATTTGTTGTTGCATTTATTATGTATGACAATTAAAAGGTGCTTTACACAATTTTTTGCGTTAATGTTAAAATTTAATGCCTCAGATTTATTATCTTGCTCACATATGGGGTGGGCATTCTAAAACTAAACAAGCAACAATTTGAAATGTTAAATTCAATCCTGAATTATATGATTTATCTCGTATTTTTGTTTCACGAGTTTCATATAATAATTTAAAAAAAAAATGTGGTGAAGTTATGACCAATAAACTTAAGGGTAGATTAATTTTCTATTTTTTTTAAATTTACATTATTGCTATACTATCGGTCAGGTCACTCATATGGAGCGACTAGAAAAATATTCATTCAGAACAGGCTATGACTTTAACTACTTGCAATCTGTCAATAAAACATAACCTTATAAATCTTATTATAGATTGCGTGCAAGTAAGCAGTCATCAAAGCGATTGGTGACGAAACAAAGAAAAATCAAATAATTAAGTAATAAAACCATTTCTTCTAAATGTTATTTGAAGTTCAGTTTAGAAATGTTAGGAATCAGGTTTTAAACACTGATTTTTGTTGATTTATTGAATAATTTTTAAAATTTTGGAACACAACCCAACTTAATTCGTTTAACTAAAATCTCACTTTTCTCCAATTGAATCATGCAGAAGAGCATGAAATAGATTATAAACCTAATTTAGGACCTTATTCGTTTGCAGGTACCCCAAAAAGCTCAGAGAATAATTTGCAAAAAGTAATTTTGGCTTTATTTTACCACCAGGTGGTTGACACACACAACCTATTACCAGCTTGGAAGTGGTTAAAGTAACAGACAAAGTCGGTCTATTCTGAATGGATATTTTTTTAGTCGCCCAATATAAGCAATATAACAGCTATAAGAAACATTTTCGCTTTGGTCAACCAGTCAGTGTTTGGTCATAATCTGATGGTTCGTTATCTTTTGTCTTCGGTTGCCGCTATTATAACAAAAAACTTTAAAAAATACATAAAAACATAAAAAAAAATTTTTATATACAGGACGGCTAGAAATTTTTTCTTTCATTTGTAATTTTAACCACATGCAAGCTGTCAATAAAATATATCCTAACAATTGACAAAATGACAATATCTGATAACATAATAACTAATAACTAATATTATGTAATGGACTTCTTTCAAATTTCATACAAAATGTTTCTGAAAATGAATTTTTAAAACGGTGACAGATTACAGAGTTACTGACAGTTTGCATGTGACTAAAGCTACGTGAAAGTCATGGCTTTCTCCGATCGTTAGAATTTGAAGTCACTCGATACATACAGTGCTGGTCATAGAAAAGTGAGACACTTTTAAAGAAAAATGGTTTTGATTTTGTGAATTTGTTTTTAAACTGCAGCATTTTTGCGTACGACACAATAGCTACGTTCGGCTTTGCTACTCCGAGTGCACCGCTTCTTTCTTTATCTACTTCATTGAGTTCATATAACGCTATCTCTATCTGATGACCAAAACTTGATGCTTTTTGACACTGTATCCAAAACAACACACGCTCTTTATGCACCCAGTTATTAGATAGGACAGAAAGAGCGTACGTTGTCATGAAAACAGTCTTTATATCAGTAAATCCTGAATTCAAATAATGCGACAGAGTTATCTGCTCTGAATGAGACAAACAAAGACAGAGTTGGTGCACTCAGAGTGGCAAAGCCGAACGCACCTAATAAATTGTTTAGAATAATCTTTTTAATCCTACAGTAGGCGCATGCGTAACCATATATGTAACTCATGGGTTACATACAATATAATCCACCTTCTTTTGTTTTAACGCTATTTTTGTTTTGGATACAACATAAAATGTTCTTTTTCAGCAGCTTCCTAAAAAAAGTGAACTCTACATGACCACTTGGTTAAACGGTTAATTTTTTTCTTCTTCAAGTATTAAAAACACTATTTTACTTAAATTTATTACCCAATTTGGTTCAATCGATTTGCTTTAAATAAGCCTAAATCCTCCTTTTTTGTAATTTGTTTAAACAAACATTTTTTTAAAACTTGTACAATTCACATTTGCGACAATAGTATTATGTTTATTTTGGAAAATTGATTTTTTTAATTTCTGTTAAATTACGCAATCAGGATTGCTTAATTGAATGCTGGAAAGTTATTCCTATTAAGGGTTAAAAATTTATTTATAAACAAAAAAATGTTTTCACATAATAAAAAGGAATAGAAAGTCTCTTTCGGTAAAAATGGTCCGGTTACAAAATATTTTGTTTAAGAAATAATGAATTACAAAAATGGATTACGTAGGTAATCCATGCGTCGAGTCGTATATCAAAACGGCATGCGCCTGCTGTAGGGTTATAATCACACTTACAATAACGAACTGAATTAAAGATTAATTTATATGCTGATTTTTTTTAAGTTTTGAGAGAACAAATTATTTTAATCACTTTTCTATGATCACCATTGTATTTAAAAAAAAATTCTAATTGTAGGATATTACAGATGTTTTTGTAGTTTTATTTATTCAATCTAATAAAACAAAAAGCAAACTTGTTGCTTTGCTTTCAGACTTTCGCTCGCCACTGGTGGTGTATCATAATTATAATTTTATTAGGATAAAAAAAACATCTATAGTTAGGTTAAATGAGTTTTTTGTCGTAACTAATCCGTTATTTTAATTTTACTCATAATAATAGGTGTTGACATAACTAATTTCATCAATTTTTATTCTAATTGTTTGAAGATATGTTATTAATGTTTGACTTAATATATGTCTTCACAATAAATAAAATATATTTTTAAAATTTAGAAGCGCTGAAGGAGTAAGCTTCTAGATTTTGAAAATGGTGGTATGTTGTACATAGCACAGCCTTGATGTGTCTGCATCTAGTGGCTTTAGATGTGCATGGCTGTGCATGGCTCTTTGTTTTAGGCTGCTGCGGCCGCAACACCTCTATTAAAAACACCTCTATCAACTGCCCAACAGGCGAGTTACGCTGCCGCGGCTACCTATACGGCAGTTGCGGCACGTTACGGAGCAGCTCAACCCGTCGCCGGATACGCCGCAGTTGCTGGATATGGACGGGATTATGCTGATCCCTATTTAGGGCACGGGATTGGGCCCATGGCTGGATACGGGGTACGTAAAAAAAAATAACAAGTGTTTTTCGTTGATCGTTTTTTATAAAATTTCTTCACAATCTGAAACCATGCGTTAATAACCCTTATTAATGACATTTAATATAACCACTTAGATTTACTGTTAAACGCTAAAAGGTAAAAAAGACAGGAGGAAGTACTAATTTATTTTACCGCTTCCAGTGCGTGCGAAAAACTTTTACCCTCCGTTAGTACAGATATATGCTTCATTTTTTTCGTAGGTATTTTCAAAACTGTCAGTTCGCTAAACTTGAGATTAAGCGTATTCCTTGGCCAATGTATTTTAATTATATTCCTGCAAAAACAAGTTTAAATTTTTAGTTTTAGCACGGTTATTTGTGCAGGTACTAAAAAGTGTATTCAACAGATTTAGCGCACTTGTATACATATATTATTTCGTGTTTCACTACCTGCATTACATACTTTTTGTCATAGAACCATGTTTTTGTGTTTCTAATTGTGTTTATTGTTTGTGAAAAAGTACAATTTTTTTTATCTTAATACAATAAGTAGCAAAAAAATATATTTATGTAATCTAGAAGACGTTGAAGACATTTAGATACCCAAAATTCATCTGAATAAATCTAATAAATTCTTGAAGTAGAATGCTTTTTTTGAACCAATAATATTTATTGAAATAAAATACGATAATAATTACAAAATTTTTTGTAAAATTGTTTAAAAAATATATAAATTACAAAGCATGTATCTGATAGATATAGCGCGACCAAATATGTTACATTAGATGCCGCGACTAATGGAGGGTTAAATGGGTACAGTACAAGATAGAAACAAGTAGCCAAACAAGGATAAATAGAAAAAAACAAGGACATATAGAAGGATTAACATGTAAATAAGAATAAGTTTTTTGGTCGAAACCGATCTAGTGAGGTCTAGAGAAATCAGGCTTACTAATACAGTTTTATTTAAAAAAATAATCAAGGTCGTCGTTATCAAGGTCGTGCAAAAAAACAAGATAAATTATTTCAATTTTAGTTTGTGAGTAATTTAGTAAAATTCTTTCAAACATAGGTATGACGCTTCTGTTTTGTTTTTTGTTACAAGCTTTGCAACTCCGACATTTATATTGTAACAATTCATTCAGAAATGATCTTAACCCACGTGACCAATTTGCTTATGAAATCTAACCATCCCACTTAAAGAAAATGTCTATAAACGATTACTTTTACCATCTTTTGCTTTTATCAGTGTCTGACTTAAAAAAAAATATATATACAAAACGTTTTATTACTTTTTTTATTTTATCGCATGGCTTGAGTTTATTTTTGAAGGCATCCTTGTGTAGAGAATTTTTTCTTCTGTCATTCTACCTTTTTGGTTGAACATCAAAATGACCGCTCACATAGCGTACTGTTGGACTATCATTATTCTTCCCATCTTTATTTTAAAAAGTCTAATGAACACACCACTACAGTTTTATTTAAAAAAATTATAAGGACATTTCCATTCTAACGATTAAAAACTTGTGTAAATTCGACCATTGTTTAAATTTAAAATTACCACGCTATTACATCATATGTACAGGGTGTTTTACGATTATGGGCTATTAGAATTGTCTGAAGAATTAAACTGCATTTTTGAAGATTAAAGATGAACTGCAAGATTCTTCCGGCGACCACTGACCCAGACAAGTTGGTACCATGCAAACAAATTTTGACATTACTTATAAGCCTTGATAAAGAATCCAATAAAGATTCGAAACGTCGGCGTTATAAAATAGTTTATCTGCCTTGTCCACTTCCCCGCAATAATAATTTCTTAACTATATAAATAATGGACGTAAAACACCAAAATAATTTTGGGTAATACTTTTTAAGACAGACCGTGTTTTTCTTTAAAAAATCTCTTTATATTTATGTCCACAAAAACGACGAGATACTTTTACACTTTGTAAAAATACTGTTATGTAAATTTTTTAGAACAGAATAGAAGATATATTATTTTAAATTATGAAAAATTTACTAAAATCCTGTCAATTCACTCACAAAGTTCATTTTGGGTAAAATGCTATTGCAAAGTACTTAAAAAAATATTTGCTTCGTATTATTTCTTTTTCTGATTAAGACACGTTTAACCATAGAAAAAAATATTAAAAATTTAATTTTCCTGGTATGACGTAATAAGGGGACTTTGATTTGATTGGCTAAATTCACGTGTTGCTGAAAGTATGTTTGCTATTCATGGATTTAGCTAAATTGTCACCTTTATGTTCAAAAACTATGATATAACAACAATTACACAACAATGAAACAATAGAAATAAAAAAAAACCTAAGTTTTGACATACGTTAGCAGGTGTTTTTTGACCAATAAGGAAATTTAGGAATAAATTTTTCAACTTCTAAAATTTGTTTTTTCTGTTAACACAAAACTGTTTCGGAAACAAAAAAATGCTGGTTTCCTTATTTTTAAAGAAGTAACAAATGATATACATTGTTAAAAGCAAAATTTGAATATGGTTTACGAACCTATTGTCGCTTGTCTATTATGTTCTGATCAAACGGTCACCTCCTTTTATCGCTATGAGGTGGTTTCAAAAACACGACTGTGTGAGTGAAGTATCAACATTCAAGAAGTTTTGAAATGATTTTTTTTATTAAGATACGATCAACTAAAAAATATTGTAATCAACTCTTTTATTAATTATTGATTAAATAAAAAATTTTTTTTGCAGGCTGCTGTTTATCGTAGCGGCTACAATCGATTCACGCCCTACTGAACATATCCGCAGCTCCGTTAGGCCTACGAAAATACTCAACTATTGTTATTTGTCTTGTGTACGTAGCACAAAACAGCACAAATAAGAAAGAGCCAAAGAGCTGTAACTCACTAACGTAAGCCCTTGTGATAGCCCACCTAACCCAGCTCTCTAACTTAGTTAAGGATTAGTTACGTAAGTCCGTTTCCATTCACTTATACGGCAACCTTTTGACCCTCATTAAAAACTGACCTAAACTGGACCAGAAGGCAGTCGGTTGATTATTATAAGTGCGCATATTTAAGTGAGGAATAGTTTGTAGAGTATTGCAGGACGTGTAGTGTTACGTACTTTTTATTTTAAAATTTAACTTAAGACAGACCATACGTGACACAAATAACTTAGTGTGTAGATCACTAAATGCCATGACCAGTGGGTATTTTACTCACTCACAAAACTTTAAGTTTATTTTGTGATGGATTTTATTACGCGATAAAGCAATAAGTTTTTGTTTTTTTTATCTTTTGAGGATCTCTTATGACTGGAAACTGATTTCAAAACAAAAATATCATGCATGTTATTGTGTGGTTTATAAGGCGTGAGTTGGTGTTTTTTAATCTCGTAATTAAACAATTTTAAAAGCAAAAATCAGTTTATAGTCTATGGTGGCTCAAAAAGGGGATTCTGAAATCACACTTTACTGCGCATGCGTTTTATTACTATTTCGCGCCAAAAACTGGTTTTAGAATCTTCTTTTTCTACTACCTCTGATATTGCTATATAGATACATATGTCAAATAGTAGATTGTATTTTCGATATTTAAGCAGAAAACTACTACTAAAAATTTCGAACACAGCATTTAAATTTGAACAAATTTAGAATTCATCAAGCGTTCCTATACTATAATTAGTTGGTAACAAAATTATTGGCTGTTCTTAGTTGCGAACATATGTAGTAGTTCTGACTTCTTGTATTGTCTGAAGAAGATTCCTGCTATTTTTGATTTATTATGAATTCTTATTTATTTATTGGCTTAAGTAATGACGATAGAGGAAGTCAGTGTAATTTTATGAAAATTCAATACAGGGGATACATTAGTATCCTGTAGTTTTTAAGAATTAAATTATAAAATTGACTGGTAGGAATTATATTATGCTCTCTCGACTAAGTTTTGTAACTTAAGAGTTTGTATTTATAATTAGTTCGTTTTCATTTATTTAGTATAAGTGCAATGGAAACTAATTTCCCATGTGTTTAGTGTATGTTTTAGTTAGTTATATTTTGATACTCTTCTTTTTTAAGCAGATATTGTAGGTCTGCATGACATATCGACGATAATCTCTCTCTATTATAGCTCTCTAGAATGTACAGTTTTTTCAAAGATCTGTTTTTAACATAATTATTTGTGTAAACCATGGGATGTGTTTTCGCATTTGACATGTATATTTCAGTAATTTTATTATTAGGTACAGAAAATTTTATTTAATTTTATCATTGTAGCGCACAATTTTTTCGAATTAGTGTGAAAATACATCCTTCAAATTAAGGCCAATAAGCTCTAGTCTCTGTAAATATTTCATACGTACAATCTCATCCTTTTTTGGTTCCAATCCTGAAAAATTTTCTGTTTTTTTATCAGTATCATCCCATTTTATTATAATAACCCCCATTATATTGATACCTTTTTATGAATAAAATGTAAAAGAGGTACAAGCACACATGCTGTCTGTAGTTTTTATTGTTACCTTCTATATTCTTTTTTAAAAAAGGTAAGTAATTTAGGTAATATTATGGTTTATTTAAATGAATTGGCGATAAGCAAGACATCTTGTGACCTCTCAAGAAAATCAAATTCTTAAAATTGGCGAAATAGAAATAAATTCTGTCACCAGAATTAGACACCAATTCTGGAAAATGGAATAGAAAGTTTGCTTAATAATTACATTTTTATTTAGCACTTATAATAGTCGCGGCTAATTCTACGAACGTATGAATTTACGTGGTTAAAAAAAGATATAAAAAAACGTTTACATTTAATCAAGTTAATTAGAATTTTTTTTAGCGTCATAACTGTTTTTATATTCTTTATTTTGAATATTAATGGTTAAGTGCGCTGAATTTATGCCACATTGTTGGGAATCCGAATATTTGTATAATGACGTAAATTCATTAGCATTTGGCCACTGGGACATCTGTTTAATTTTAAAGATTAAGATCTTTGATTCTTTTATATTTCTTTGTGTAAAAGTTGTTACACAAGTACTGAGAACTTTGTGGTGGACCTATATCGTAGCCAATATTGTATTGAATTTCATACAAGAGCTACGCCAGCACCTTGTCGAACAGTTTTTACGATTTGTTTATTGCTCTTAAACAACAATATTCTGTGCCAACCTAAACTGAAGATTTCTTCGCTCGCTTGTTAATTTCTCGGTCTCGTAAATCACAAGCTACTTCCAATAAAAAAATTACCTTGAAAACAAAAAAAGGTTTATTTTTAGCTAATCAAATCTTATAAAACTTTGATATTGATCTCTATACTTTCTTAATTTTATTTATGTTTTACTGACATGGGTTTTTATGTTAAAGAGTTGAGTTTAAGGACAAATGAGCTTTTTTCTTCACAATTATTTTGGTAAATAGCTGCAATTTAGATAAATTTAATAAAAAAACTTAATAACGTGTTTATTTCTATTTTGCTTTTTTGTCATTAACATATTTATTGTGCTAAAATATGGATGTATATTTTAACTCAGAATTTACCTAAAATTTATCATCTTTAGGGTTCAATTAAACTTGCTTTGAATAAATTTTGATTTAATTTTTAGAAACATATTAAATGACTTTTTGTAGGCATAATAATAGTAATAATAATGAGACATAATCGACGGCGGCTCTAGACAGATTTTTAATGTCTCTGTGATCATTTATACTGGGTGTCAAATTTTACCTCCAAGTCTACTTCAATTGTATCTACATTTTTTCTTTCATATAAAAAAATGATTTTGCCAAAATTTCGGTGTTTCAATCTTTAGAAGAAAAAAAAATATATTTTTAAAAACATTAGTTTTTTAATAAAATCGGATTTTACGTTGATATTGCATAAAATACAACACAATAGCTACCTTTCAAGGTAGCTGAATCGCACAACAGACATTCAGCAACCGACCCAACTTTCTTTTCTTGACAAAAGTTACGCTTCTGTCATGAATTCCCAAAAAAAGAATTTAAAGAAAATTACAAATATTTAAAAAAAATGTGCAACCAAATCATAGTAATCCAGAAACGCTAACGTTATAGGTCGCCATTAAAATAGTTTAGTTAGTGCAAAGTACTTATCGCTTTTAATTTCTTTATTAGATAGCAGCATTGGGTAGAGAATCGAGTATAGAGGTGGTGAGAAACAGAAAATTCTGGTTGTGGAAGCGTCGATGGGTTGGATGGTAAATCCTTTGTTACAAAATGAACTTTTGCACAAAGGAGCAGAGTTCTATAACGTTAGCGTTTCTGAATTATTATATAACTTTATTTTTTTGAATTTTTTTTGAATTAATGAATAACTTACTAAATAAATCTAAAAAACTCTTTTTAATAAATTAATTTTAAATTTGGACTCAGAATCTTTGCTCAAATAGGAAGTGGCATTTTGGAGGTAAAACTTGTGATATCTGGTATTTTATTGAATTGTAAGATGAGTCGTCATTTATTATTAGAACAATTAAGAGCTAGAGCAATCACGAATTTTATTTAATTATTGTACTGTTCTTTATTTGAAATTATTCGAAAACAAAAAGGAAAGCCTTTCTCAAAAACCAAACCGTGCAATATTGTGCGGTTCAGAGCAGAAATATTTTTGGTATAGTCCTATTTCCGAAAACAAGGAATGGGTTTACGCGTCCAGATATTGTTACAATAAATTTCACAAAAAAAGGATAAACGTTTCCAAAATTTTTGTTTCTTATACGCTGCAAACATTTTTATTCAACTTTTTGGCATGACCGAAATTATCTTTTTTCGACTGTATCTGCATTGTGCGCAGATTTTTACAAGATCATTTACAAGATCATTTTTACTCCACTTCGAGACCAAATTCGGTTTAAAGCTAGTTAGGGTTAGTTAAGTTAAAATAAACAAACAGACAGGTAGCAGATCTTACATATGACATGTCTTTATCAATTATTTATAATAAGTTGACATTACTCTCTTTAAATGTTAATGATCGTGAAATTGATCCAGTTACAGGAACGGGTGTTTTTCATCCGTCGCTGTAACTGGATCAACTTTGTTATTATTAATTATTCATATCGTTTAACAATTTTAATTATTTTTTTAGACTTTATTATTTATTCATAGCAAAGTAATTATTTCAGTTAATTTTGTATGTACGAGGGTGGGTCAAATAATTCGCGGAATGGAGGAGTTAGCGTGGAGTAGGGTCACTTATTAAAACGTTTGCTCACTGAGAAACTTTTTAAGAGCGTATGTACCAAAAATTACCACAATCGTGTTATTATTCGCTCAGATATTCTTAATCATACAAGTCAATCCGTTCAAAAAAGTCGAATTTGGAGAAAATCGAGTTTCGGACGGTTATTAAATTCCTCACGAAACAAGGAAAAACGATGATTTATAAGTGGCACAACCTTTTTAAACAAGGCAGGGATTCACTGGAAGACGATTTCAGGCCTGGGAGGCCGACCGAAGTGACCATTGCGGAAAACATCGAAAAAGTGGAAGAACTTATTTTAGAAGACACCCGATGAAAAAAAAAAAACAACTTGCAGAAATGGTTGGTGTGTCAGTTACAACTATTTTACATGACTATCTTGGTTTGTCAAAAATGTGTGCAAGGTGGGTGCCGAGAATGCTCACACCGCATCAAAAACACCAACGGGTTACCGCATGCTGTCGTGCCTTTTTAAATCTTTATGCCGGAAAAATGGAATAAGTTTTACCCCGGATTGTTACTGGGGACGAAACTTGGGTTCATCACTATAAACCTGAGTCTAAACAAGATTCGATGCAATGGCACAAAAAAGGTACAGCACCCCCGAAAAAGTTTAAGGTGTCGCAGTCAGCCGGTAAAATCATGGCCACAGTTTTTTGGAATTCAAAAGGAATCCTGCTTATAGATTACAAAGACAAAAGTGTTTCCATAACAGGTGAACACTACGCTGGTCTACTTGAGCAATTAAGGGATGCTATCAAAACGAAAAGGAAGGGAAAACTGGCTCAAGGTGCGCTGCTTTTGCACGATAACGCACCCGTGCACAAAGCACATGTTGCGAGAGTTGCCATACAAAAAATTGGCTTTGAAATTCTGGAACACTCGCCCTATAGCCCAGATTTAATTCCGAGTGATTATTATTTGTTTTCAAAAATGGAAAAAGAGCTACGGGGAAAGAAATTTGCCAGCGATGATGAAGTGAAGAATGCAATTTCTGCCTATTTTGATGACAAAGAAGAATCTTTTTTTTTTTGATGAAATAAACAAATTAATTGAGAGATCTGAAAAGTGCATTAGGGTTAAGGGGGAATATATTGAAAAAGAATAATAATCATTAGTTTCTGTCGGTGTTTTATTGTGCCCATTCCGCGAATTTTTTGACCTCTTCTCGTAGTTTACGAGTCAAAGACGGGTGAAGTAATTTATCCGAAATATGAGTAAATAATATCACACAACTTTTTTCACCTATAAGAAATAAGTATCACGATTTCAATTCAATTTGATTTGATTTGATTCAACAATTCAATTTGATTGTTGAAATTGACATTATTCAAAATGAAATTACCAGAAATGTATATTTTTTTAAGTAGGTATTAGAAAAGTTTAATGATTTAGAACCACGAAGTAATAAATTAGGTAGGAGAACAATATCCAAATCGACATAAGAGAGACAGCAAAATGGTGAAGTAAAGTAGTTTCAAAATGAATGAAAACTATACCGTCGTATAGAGGATTAGGATTATCTTTAAACGCTGCGCAAAGGGCTAAACGTACAAAAAATATAGGAAAAGTTTTAGGGATTTAAATTGTGTATAATAAAGTTCTTGAGAAAATATTTTTATCTCTAAAAATGTAGGCTTTAGAGACGTTCAAGTTTTTCTTATTTTTAAGCGTCAGTACCTGTAGGTTAAATTGTTACGAACAAAAATATCGTCTTGCGGATTTTATTATACAAAATTTAATTCCCTTAGACTTTTTTCTTTAATATTCTTGGTACCTTTGACTGTTTGCGCAGTGTTTTAAAGTAAAATCAAAATTGTAGGATGAAAATAATTACTGCTAAAATTTTTAATTCTGTAATTTTTTTTTTGCTGTAACTGTTACTGTAGATTTTTAATACGACGTCTAGTTTCTGACGTCTCGTTTAGTATAACAAGTGCAAAATATTTTTTTAAATGAAAACCAATCAAATTATTTGTTTTTTTTAATCTACAATTAAAAGTAGTCTTAAGTAGTCTTGAGTCCATTCGCAAATGAAATTTTAATTAAAACGTTATAATTAAGATAATATACGGGAAGGGAAGGTAAGACGGACCATTTAAGCAAAAATCGACATAGAAAAAAAAATAACAGCTTTATTCTCACTTTTTTATCGTTAGGTACATAATTGAGCATTTATTAATTGTACGTATATTTAAGAAATGCATGAATCAAATCACAGATTAGGAAGATGTTGGATGATTTTCAAAATCCTCGCTTTGGTCCGTTTTGCCCACATGAACCACACATGAAGGCAAAATGGACCTATTGCAACATTGCAACTTAAGAAATAAAACAAATATTTTGTGTACCTACATTTGTATTCATTTCAGAATGAAATTGATTAAACTCTCATATATGTAGATATGTCTTTATATGCCTTGATGACATTTTTTTTTTGTAATCAAAACCTGCAAATATTATCTCTGGAATAAATAAAAAAATTTATTTTCTTAGTTCTAACGTTATAACTAGAACATCGTTTACGACTGGATTGTTGTCTTGTAGAATCAAAAATATGTATTTAGGTTTACATTAACAATTTTTTTTGCAAACACTTCTAATATATTAAACGAGGCGGCACAAACCGGACGTCGTATTAAAAAAACTAGAGTAAAATTTCCAGAAGAAAGTTTTTACAGAAGTTAAGAATTTTCGAAAATAAAAAATTCACAGGCACACCGTTCTTCACAAGTAATCAAACGTGATATATCTCCCTATCTAATACTACAAGAGATATATTTTTTATATATTTTTTTTTCGTATTTTTCTGTCTTGAACAAACAACTCAATAATTTCTCACGCCTGTTTTGGTACTGCTGGTAGGTATTGCCTTGAATACTACCACTACAGTAGAGTCACGATGAGGTGAAGTAATCCAGACAAAGCTTTTTTATCGTATAAAATTAATTAATAATAATATATTAGAACTCAAGGGTCTTCTTTTCGTAGTGGAGAACGCAGCTTTGGATGACCGAGGGCGAAGATCGAGCTTTCCTAAACATTCGAGACCACGAAAAGTACCTTATCATTCCAGGAGAGTAATTGTTGTTTACTGTTGCTGTCTTAGTACGGCATTAATTAGGTATAGATATGTTTAAAAGACAGGTGATTGAAAAAAATAATTATTAACAAGTTTTGATGAATTTTGGAAAGATATAAACATTTGAAGAATGTTTGTGGAGTAAATATGTTTTATAACCAATTATTACTAATTTTGGTTCAATTACTAAACTTACCGAATTGGGATAGGTTAGTTTTTCTTTTTCCTATTCTCTTTATAAATTTATTAAGTCGTTCGTTCTATCGCTTTTCTACTATACTATAATTTTAAGTTTTATTGGTTTTAAATCATAATTAAATGAAACATTCACACATCAGGGGGCAGTAAATACAATATGTTTATGTGTATTTTTAACAACAAAATAATTTATTTATTATGACACATTTTACAAATTTTGTTGTGTATTGATGACTATAAAAAAATATTTGTTTTGTATTTATTAAGGATCATCAAGAAAATTGAAATGTGACAGTTTTTTTCCGGATATTATTCGAGTTTGTTTTTCTTTTTCCTTACTGTTTTTTTTAAATTTCATTAAAAAAAATCTGTTTAAACGTTTACCTTCCGAATGTTGAATGCAAATCAAACATAATTGTATGCTATACTGTAAAGGAACTTCTATTTCTTATCTCTATAAAATGATAAATGTCAGCAGATTTTCAGATTTATCTACTAGTGTTACAAGCTGAAACAAGTGGAAAAAATTAAAATAAATTTGTAATTTCTGTGATTGTGATATTAGCAATTTTCTAGTTTTTAACTTTATTTTGTAATTCGTTAATTTATAAACTGTTTTTTTTTTGAATTTTTGTTTTAATTTGGTTGCAAAGCAAATCTTACTTAGGTAATAAAAATTGTATGACAATTTGGAAAGCTCTTGGGAGCAGTTTGCAGGATTCGTTAGAGCTTTGTTTTACTTTTCCTTTATTTTATTATTGTTTCTCCAAATATTTTTTTAAATTTAAGTAAAGGTCAAAGACTTGTTATAATTTGTAAGTTATATGGAATAATAACAAGAAGAGAAAAATTAAGATGATGCATTTTAGTTTGGTGTAGTTGTCTCTGTACAGCGGGGAGTAGCATTTATTTTTAACTAAATCAGCAGTTCCTTAAGTTAATAATAAAACGGAAGATTCTATTTGAATCTTCGGAGCCTACGAAAATGCTACGCAACAGTATTAAAGCACATGTGCTACGCCGTTCCAACTCTATTTGTGAATCGTTATGAAAAAATGGATTTATTTATAATAAAGATTTTCTATTTTTATCTCAACCTTGGTGTTTTACATTCCGTACCATGTTGCCACGTGTCTGAACGGATTCGATAAAAACAATGTAACTGTTGCATGTGGCAAGGTACACGTGACACATTTACCTTCATCCCCAGTTTTCCTATTTATTCTGACAGATTTAAATGAAAACATGTGTCTTCATTTGCAGGTTCTTCATAATTACATCGTTCAACAAAAAAGATTTCTTCCGTTTATCTTAAAAATGTTAAAATTGGGGCGATGCTTTGCGATTGCGTACTTACACTTTGCCAAGTCTTATTTAATCAAAAACCAGCGGCGTAACATGATCATTTTGCACTTTATTTTAACAATTACATTGTAAACAAATTTATTTTGTTTCTAAATAATCATTAACATGTTTCACATAAAATTGCATTGTCATAGTATTGTTACAACTTGTTCAATTTTCAAATCTGATGTCTGTGTTATTATGGTACAAAGATCACTTATTCTGTGACGATTCGTCTGTCGTAATGTTTAATATTTATTTTTTTTATATAAATATAATTACATATTTGAAATTTGCACATCTAAATATACGCATATTATTTTACTCAACCTTATCTTATTTTGTTGAATAATATTGACTGAAATCATAATGGAATAGTACTAGTACCGTTATCAACAAACGGACAAGACTCAAAATTTTAGATCTGATTCATTATCGTTTCATTTATTGATTTATTTAATAAGTTTTTTAAAATGAAGAGCTGATTACAGGGAAAAGATAACAAATTTGATTTACAAATTAAAAAAAAAAATCATCAAACATCAAGGTGAATAAGTGGTATTGATATAATTTTAATAACCATCTAAAGTTGAGTCATTATCATTATCTATTATCTAGATTTTATAAAATTTTAATTTTTAAATTATCAGTTACTTGCTTGGTGTATTGACGTAAAAAAGAAAATTATTTTTATTGTATTAATGGGGTGAATCATGTTGATCTGGTCGATTTTTTTTATTATCAATTAATCGATACAAATTATAACGGGTGTTTCATCGTATACGCACGATTTAATTTTAAGGTAAAACACAATAAATATTTATTTACTAAAGTAATTTTATTAATATGTAAAGCAGACATGTTGTAATTTGTTTTATATCTTAATAACAATTGACGAAGTAAATAGTACCGTTTTTTATTTTAAAAATAAATCTAGCCACTACTGGCCATTATTTTGATACTAACGATTGAATCTTATACACAACAAAAAAATGTTGGAGTGAAAAAGAATCCGGAAATCTGGGTAAAAATGGTGTTAATTTTGAATATTTTTGGTGTAAAAACTAACGACATTGCTGCAAAAAAATAAAAAAAAACACAAAGTACAAAGTGCTTTTGTTTTCTACAAAAAACAGTTAAAATTTATTTAAGCCATTAATCGGTAATGGTAAAGCAACAACTTTGGTTTGGACTTTTGTTGCTAAAATCTTCTAATCAATTCCTTCAACTCATTGATAAATAAACTAAATTCTCAACTAAATTATTGAAAACATTATTTTTTATTGATATTTTGGTTTTTATTTGTTACAAAAAACATTGTACTTAACTATTTCTGGAAAAAATTTCTCGGATTTGCACTAATCTAGCACTCTCTTCACTCGTGCTGCATACAAAATGCTTATGGTAAACTGTCGGCTCAGTGGTTGGGATTTTGTAACTTAGACAGTACTGCAAATTTTTCGTTTTATACTGAGGAAAACATTATTAACAATTTTGCTCAATAAGAACATAGAATTATTAGATTGTTATCATTACACATATCATTACATTTTTAATTTAGAAATAGATTTAATTAAATAATTTAAATTAAATAATTTAGATTAAATAATTTAATTAAAAATAGAAAAAAAAGAGTAACTTAGTTTAGTGATGGTGAGACAAATTTAATAAAAATAGCGAGACAATTAGGGACTGGATGATTTTTTAAATTCTCAGTTGCCAATTGAAAAATATTTTTTAAATGCGGACCTCTGGTTAGAAATGTCTTTGCACAATTTCCTGATATGGATTTATTGGGGTGATAGTCAGCTCTACCATAAACCACCCAAAAAAATTAAATACTCTTAACGACTATAAAATCGGTATATCTATTGGTAAACGTTAAGTAACTATTATTTTACATTTGGTAGAAACTTACTGCGGTTTTTAACTCCACTTTCAAGCAATTTCACCTATTGGCGTCAAGATAATATGAAGTAACTAGCAAACATATTTTATATTTAAACAAAATTATCTAACGTATGTTTATTTTTTATAATTTATTAGATTGGAGCCTACTGCTTAAATTTTTTTGTTTATTAAATAGTAAATATGTTTCTGCTATTTTACTATTTTCAACTAAAAATTATTTAAAAAAATGCGTGTGTTTCCTATATCGCCATGTTTTAGGAGGAATAAAAAAATGTTTTAATAAAATCTTATTATGCCACATTTTTTAATTTTACTTTTAAAGATTTAATTAAAGGAAGCAAACGGAAACTTTTTGTTGTACGTGTTTTAATTTTTAATAGGCTTATTAACCAAAATTGTACGTCTGATTGTTGACTTATTTCATTCGTTTCCAAAAACTTTTTGTTTAATTTAAATCAGGAACTTCACTGACGTATATCCTGATGATTAACTGCAATTTCTAGGTATGTATGTACCTATATGGTAATCCAATACCATAACTTATATGTGGGAGGCTGAGATTCATAGTGACATACCTCAAATTACAAACAATTATTTGGTTTTAAGCCTTTATGAGGCTAAATTTTAAAAGGGCTTTAAAAAAACTGATGAAATGATGAATTTGAGTTATGCTCCTGATATTTGTGTGATAATAATATGTACTAATAGTAGTCTCTGGATGATTTCTTTTTGGCATAGTAAATTAGACATTTTTTTCCATATCTTACAGAGCTGCTTTTTGTTATTAACCTTTAATTTTTAGTAAACAAAGGTTTAAATTTGGTTTTGACTTAACGGTAATTTCAAAGTTTTTTTGATTAAAAATCAAAAGTTTATAACAAAAATCAGCTATAGGTAAGACATGAGGAGAAGTGTCTAATTTACTCTGGCAAAAAAATTATTTTGGTAAATAAATAACATATCTGGGTGTATTATATAAAGCCTTGTTTCTAAAAAAAAAGATTAATAAGCGTAAAGTTTAATATTTTAAACAATTTTTTTATTATTTTTCTAACATTCTTTGAATACTACTAGATCAAGCTTATTCATTATTTAAAAAAAAAATATCTCGATTAATTTTTTATTACGAAATTATAAATCGTAAATTAAACACGAGTATAACGTTCTTATTTACTACTACTTTATACTTTTCTTTGTTCCTCATCTTCCATAAATTTCTGATACTCAACTTAGAGATTTTTGAAGCAATACATAGCTGTTCATTCTGCTGGAAGACTCTTCTTTCTAGTAGTAACAGCTCGACCAGGATAAATTTTCAGTGAACTTTGATATAAACAATGCAAGATGGGGGAAATCAGTGTGAACTGTGAATAATAAATGTTATTACTGTTATCAGTTATCTCCTTAAATGGTAACTGAATTTTTCCTACACCCAACAGGATTAATGCAGAAAAAGGATCAGAGAAAGATTCAGATTGTTTAGACGACGCAGCACAGAATAAAAAATGAAAAGAAGCAATCAGTATAATAAGACAATTAAAAAGACTGGTCAGAAATCAGAAATAGAGAAATTATAATAACTAAAGAACCGTAAACTTTTTCCTAAATAAAGACTTGTTATTCTCAAAGTTTTTTATGGTCTAATTTCAAGTTGAGATACTACTGGTAGTATCGCAAATTTTAATACTTTTTCCTGGTAACAACCAATCACAATCCCGAATTCTTTTAATTTTGCATGGAAACGATGACGGACTAATTTCAAGTTGAGATACTACCAGTAATATTGCAAATTTTAATACATTTCTGTAGCAACAATCAATCACAACTCCGAATTCTTTTAATTTTTAATGGAAACGAAGGTAGGTTACGGTATTATCTCTCGACTTGAAATTACCCTATTAGTTTCTTTGCACATTGTAAACACTGCATAAACGTCAGAACACTTTTTTTAAAGTAGAAAACAAGTAATAACAATTGACTGGCTTTTCTATGAAATAGAATCGTCAGATGTATACAGCTGTAATCAAAATTTATGTTGAATAGAAAAGTTGCATCTCTACTAGAAGAGAAGAAGATGGTTATCAAGACTACGTGAACGTATTAGAAATTTGGAGTCCTAAATTAAATGCTTAAAACATACATTTTTTTTTAAATTTTAATAGTAACAATTCAAACCAATAACAAAGAAGATGGTTGTACGTATATATCATACTGAAGAAAAGTTACCAAAAGGTTAATATTTAAAGAAGAAACACACCTATAGCAATTTATGGTAAGAGTCATACTAAGTTGAAAAAAAAAACACAATCAACAAAAGAAAATATTAAAATAATTTATAAAAAAAGAAATGAAAAGAAGAAAGACAGATAGCCTAAATAATTTAAAAGAAAGAAGTGCGAATTCTATCAAAATATGAGAAAAAAAAGATATCAACCAAGAACAGTATATTATATGTAGGTAAAAACGAAGGAGATGAGTTACTAGCAAATGAAGAATATATGTTGAAAAACTTTTAAATAATTTATTACTAGAAGTTAAATATTATTGAGATCACGAAACAGATTCTTTTTTTTAATTTTTTTTGTTGTAGCTGTTGCAAATAAATGCAGCATTGAAAAGTATACTTAATTGTATTATTTTTTAAAACGGATCTGAAATACAAAAGATATATATGTAACTATTTAAAATAAAAAAGTTTAGTATAACCGGAAGTGCCTTGAGGTTTCATGGTTTTCTACATATAGAAGTATTTTAAAATTTGGGCATTTTAAGCTTAGGGCGTTCTTGCAGGAGATTTTACTAGGAGTAAGAGAAAAATTTTTTTAAAAAATAAAGAATTGAAGATGCAGACTTTTTTATCAAGTTATGTCAAATAAATGAATATGTATTGACGTTTATTTTTATTTCTTTTTATAGATGGTTTATAATAATTTTTATGCAAGAAATAACACTAAGGGCCGGTTTACAGAAAGTGAAATTAACTTTAATTGCGATTAAATAGTTTATTTCCTACTTAATCAATATATCCAAATATTATCTTAGTTACGGTAATCATAACTCCCATGGGAGTTATAGGAGGCAATTATGAATTCTTAACTCCCTCTAATTTTTTAATTGAAAAGAAATATAAATCTAGTGTACTAAAGTTACGAGAAATGAAGAAATGATTAATAACCAATTAAACAACAATTTTTAAACGCCAATAATATCGTTTCGTTTATATTCTTGCTTCCAGTGTTACTTTTATTCAACAATTCTTAAAATTTCTGATATTTTTTCTTGCACATTCCTTCCGATGTTACGGGCACTAAAACATGGGAAAAAAATAAGTAAATATACATACCATATTTGAAAAATATGCCAGAAATATTATTTCATTTACATGTCTGCTGCCAGTGTGGTTCTTTTTTAGCCATTCTTGAAATCGGTCGTATTCTTTCTTGTACACTACTTCAGATTTCCTTGATACTAATACAGCACGAGCTTTCTCAGCTTTTTTTCACGTTCTCAATCATTTTTAAAAATTCATAAATTTTTGTTGACGCAATTGTCAAGAAATAAATCCATAGTAACCAAGCGTAGTTAACTAACTGCAAATTTGTTTTTTGGATTTGTTTAGTAGGAAATAAAATTGTAATTTGTTTTTTGGATTTGTTTAGTAGGAAATAAAATTGATTATGTATCACGTGAATTACTGGGTGTCAATAACCTCGGACAACTTACAATCCCTCGGGCCTAACGGCCCTCTGGATTGTAACTCGTTGCCCTCTGTAAGTAACACCCTCAATATTCCCTTGATACATAAATAATTATAATTCGCGATTAAATTGGCTTTCTTCGTGTTTGATTGGTCAAAATCGGCATTTAATCGCGAATTAACTATTTAATCGCAATTAAAGTTAATTTCACTTTCTGTAAACCGGCCCTAAATCTCTTTACTAGTTTATTATTTATATTTTTGGGAACCAGAAGGTTTGAAAGACACAGTAGAACAGCATTTAACCAATCTGGCCGGGACTGAGTCTTTAGACTATTTAAGCAAGGTTTCTATGAAAATTGTTTATTGTTCAAAGCAAGAATAAAACTGAAAGGAAAAGTTTTTATTTTTTTATTTTTAAAATATTTGTTTCTACAAATTTGGGGTAAAAGACGTCGAAAAAGCAAGAGACATAAAAAAGAAAGAAGCTTGATATCTTAATTGATTTACAGAAAAATGTATTTAGAAGCACAACTAAACGCGTTGCCCTATTTTATTTTCTAAGAAAGGCCCGTCAAACATCATTGTTAGCTATTACAAGGTGAGATCATTAAATGTATAACAATTTTTTGAATAATATTTTTATTAACAGTTGAAACAAAAAAAATCAATAGATAACAAAAGAACAACTATTGTGTAACATTTTATTCAAAGGGTTTCAAAGTGGTCCTTTTTTTCACGAATGTAGAGTTTTAAAATTCAAAGCTTGTTTTAAAACTTTTAAATTTGTCTGAGACTTATAATTAGCGCAAACACTTACCTCCAGAAATGACTAGATGTTGCATTTCTTAAGATTAAGATCTAATGCAAAAGGTGATCACAATTTTTCACCTAAAATAAATCAAGGAAATGAGCTCCGCAATACTTTCGAATTTTGTTTGCTTTGTGAACCGGGTCGAAGTCCTGCCAGATTTATTCCTAGATCCACAAAGAAATTTGGAGGTTTTAAAACAAAAATTGCTAGAAATGGGGTAAAATATTAGTTAAAAGAATACGGCGTGAAAACGTTTGTGACTGTATGTACATCTATGTACAAGAGGAACACTTTAAAACTCACTGAGTATGTTTTTACACAATAGTTGTTCTTTACGTATTTATTATTTTTTTTGTTTTCTTTCTTAATAAAAATTGCTCTTCTTTGAAAAAATATATACTACGCTTAATACTGGTCACCTGCAAGTATTACATTAAAAAAAAAAACATTAAACTTTGTATGGAGTAGATCGGGTAATATCAGGACCGGTTAATTTGAGGCCGATTAAATAAGAGGGGTTGAATCGTAATAGAAAATTTTTTAATTTTTGAGATCTTTGCAAAAAAATAAAATTTGTCTTTTATTGTTGTTTAAGAAATAGACATTCATGGTTTAAATCCAGGGAAGTTATGAGAATATATTTAATAAGACATCATCTAAATAAAGGTGTTTACAATTTTTTCAAAGTTTTGCGCATTTTGTTCTACTTTTACTGGACATTAAATTATAAAATTATTAAATTAGGACATAAACTGGTGTTGAAATTTTGATATTAGAAGATTAAGCTAAAGGTTAAAAAAAATCAGTGCTTTATTTCTTAATTGATGAAAATTCAAAAAAAAAAGATAACTTAAGAATAAGGTTGCCAACTTTTCGATATCGTGATAAAGGACATTGTCAAAGGCGTATCTTGGATTGTTTTTTAAGGAGGGGGGAGGGGAACTCGAGAACGATTGAGTTTGCATTATTTTTGCCATCTTACTAAGGTGAAATCGAAATATAACTAAATCGAGGAGGCTGTGCCTATTATTATTCAGCAAACAAGTTCAGTTATATTTCGAACTCACGTTATAATCTTTAGAAGTCTTTTCTAGGGTAGGCTTTTGGACTTTTTTTACATCCGGCTTTTCAAGTGACAATTTAGGAGCTGAAGGCGATAATTATTCTAAAAACAAATGTTTCTATAAGGTTTATTATAAACAAATAAAAACTGTTACCTTTGGTTCCTAAATTCTATTGAAAATATTAAAATATATATTTTTAAGAAACGCAAACAAGAATTATTGTAAAGTGCCTCTTCTAATCTCAGACTTTTTTCAATATCTTGCTCAAAAGACCATCAATTTTTAACACAATTTTTATATTAAAATAGAGAAAATATAAAAATATAAGGTGTCTCAAAATTTTAGGGTAAATGAGGTCTAATAAGCCGAGAAACGTTAGTAGTAAAGTAACAAAAAAAGTCTATAAAAAGAGTGTCATAAATAGGACTATCGCAAAATGTCCGGTCTATTCTCTAACCTTTTTACTTTATTCCGCTCGAAGGAGCATACAGTTCTAAACTCACTTTGTGATTGGAACAAGCTTATGTTTCTTTGTGAGCCAAAAAAAAAACTAATATAAAAAATGTTTCTGCAATGCTTATAAAAAAAAGTAAAAGTAAACGCTCGCCTGAAATTGTGTTTTTTTATACTCTCAATAAAACGTTTCTCTTCATCTGGCTCGAAGAACCATAAAATATATACACTTTGGGAGCCAAAGGCGACGATTATTACAAAAATAAATATTTACTGCAATGTTTGTTTTAAGAGTACAAACTGTTTTCTCCAGTTCCGAAATTTTATTTAAAACTTAAATATAAATGACTAAAATAAAGAGTTTTGGGTGTTTGAAGGGAAAATTATTGTAATTACTCTATATCTACCAAGACTTTTTTCAGTATCCGCCTGGAAAGATTATTCTTTTATTAATTTAGAATTTTTGTTGGCTTTTTACTACTCTTAACTTTTTTTCCTTTAGCAGGTAGTCGTTTTTCTTATTCTTATTTTTTTTTTAAATATTGTTTTTCAAACTTGCCTAGAATTTTGTTCCTCCAAGACTTCCCAATTTTTTAATCTTCTTTTATTGTTTGTTTTAGTTGTATTTTTTTTTAATCTCTGGTTTTGCACTTTTTAATTTTTTTCTGTATTTGGGTCTAGAATCTACACTTTTAGTTTCTTTAGAATTGTCAATCTACGTTTTTAAAATTTTTTTTCTTGTACAACGTACATATTAATCTTCTGAGTTTTTATATTATGAAGTCATCTTTTCTACAAATTTTTATGAAATTTACTTTTTCAAATTTTTCTAGTATCTACTTCTGTTCTTTTTTTCTACTAGTCGTAATTCTTCTTATTGTTATTTTCTCTCTATCATTAAATACCCTATTTACGTAGGTTTCATCCAGGATAGAACTATTCTTTATCTATACGTATTAAAATTTATTTTGGTGACTTAAAAGGATGTTTAGACAGTTAATTTATTTTTGAAATCAACTATTACAAAAAGGTATGCCAATTTTGATTTTCTATCGCTTGCTCGTTTCTCTTTGGTAAAAAAAAATAGATAGGTAAAAGGACAAATTATGTTCTTTCAGTACATATTAAAGAATAAAGAGAGTTTATAATATTAAAGAACTATCCTTTAAAATAAAATTCATAAAGTAAATTATTTTGGAGATGTAACCCCCTTCAAATAGGTGAGAAAAGTCAAGAAATATTGTGCCAATATTGTACTGACTGCAATCATAGTATCTGCAATACACTGCGCTGAATAATAACATTGAATAAGCATAGTTGCGTTTTGCGTTTACCGCAGACAGTCACCGTGTGTTCCTGCTGCGTTCCTGCTTATCTTTTATGAATTGTAAATCAAAGAAGGCTTGGTTATGCATGTAAAGCTTTCTGAAAATGTTTTCAATCCACGTCACTTGTAGAATTAGTAAATTTCCTGCAAAAATGACGTATCGCATGAGACGCCTCTGGCAGCAGGAGCAAGGTCGGTAAGAGTTGCTCGCAGTCAGTCGCAGGAGCGGTGTTTTGGCCGGCTCTAGCATGTATTGGAAAAGGAAGGTGTTAATCTCGGTATGTCCTAGTGTATAGTTGAATGGTTTAGTCGTTTGGTGTCGCTTCGTTTGACGTTAGAGCCGCCGTCGTCGCGGCCGTCTTATCAATAACTGTCGATCCGACAACAGCGCTTCCGTCCGCGCTGCTGCGGTGGGTTCCTATATTCAGCGTTCCAACTGCGACCGAAATGACCTCACACATAATTGACGAATTAATAATTGTGACAGTTGTGCCGTTGTGGCAGCCGTGGTGAGCGCGAGTGTCGTGGTGACGGTGTCATGGACCGTGCCTAGGAGGATGGCCGAGCAGCAGCGAGAGGCGCCAGAGCGCGAGCTCGAGCAGCAAATCCTCCAGATCAAGAAGCAGCACCAGCTCCAGCACCAGATCCTGCTGCAGCACTTCCAGCAGCAGCAGCAGCACCTCGCCGAGCAGCATGAACAGCAGCTCAGGCAGCACCTGAAGGAGTTCTGGGAGCGACAAAAGCAGTTGCAGGAGCTGAGGCAGCGAGAGCAGCTGGAGGCGCTACGCAAGAAGGAGAAACATGAGGAGAGCGCTATCGCCTCCACAGAAGTCAAGCACAAACTGCAGGCGTTCCTTAGACAAAGGGCGTCGGGATGCTCCAAGACATCCAGAACAGACAATTCCTGCTGGTGAGTCGAGTCCAACAGCTGACTCCTGCTACTGCATTCCTGCCAACCTTAGAGCTGTTTGTAAACAATGAGGTCGCACTGCTTCGTAGTGTGATCGGAATATTTCCTGCGACAAAACTTTGGACACTATTTTTATTATTTATTATTGTAGATGACGATTAAATCAACCAATTCTACTAAAAAGATTACGGGAATCCACAAACATTACATCAACAATTAAAACAAACAAGATCGATTTATTCTACTGATACAGTTGTATTATTGGTTTCATAACACACATTTCATTGCAGGAATTGATTTTTCTTACATTACGATTTCTTTTTAGTTCAAGTTTAAATTTTGTTTATAAACAAAAGCTTTCGGCGCATGTATTGATTCTTAAAAAATCTAGATATAGATCTAAAGTAGAATTTACCCCAAAAGCTTTTACTACACGTCAAGTTGGATTAATTAAAATTTCAAGACTACTTCGACAATCGAAGCTGCAATTATTCAGCTTCATTCAGATTGAGACAGTCAAATTAATTGAACGAAAAACGAGTGGGTAGTTCATTCAGAATATTTATAACTTGGAACCCTTCTAAACGCTATTGGTTCGATATTTTTTCTTAAAGCTTGAAACATTTTGTTATTAAAAATTACTACAGCTACAAAAAATTGTTTTTTAGCTGTTTTATTCACTTCAGACTAAAATAAAAAAATCAATAGGTTGTTGTAGCGTGGGTAGATCTTTTTGTCAAAATATATGTAGAGCAAGCGGATTAATGATTCAAAATTACTTGAATATTTTATTTATTAAACCATTGTTCTCTGAGAATTATGAATATTAGGTATCTTGTTTCATTTCATATCTAGAATCTATACCGACTGTCCCTTTTAATACTTGTTATATCTCAAAACAGAACAGCTAACAAACACGATACCTTACTAAGAGAAGTTGTTTTGTACAGAATTAAATGAATGTCAAGCTTGTTATGAAGAACCATTTATTGTTATTGTTTTGGCTAGACCGGAAATGATATTTCGTGTTTCCTTTAATTTGGATAGCATATTGCCAAAATAATATGCCATTGTTTATATTAAACTTACAGTCCCCAGTACAAAGTCCTTAATTTTTTTTTTTTTTTTGATACATACAAATGTAAAACTTTGTGAGTGCCTTTCTTGCAACGAGTCCGACAAACTTATCTAATTGGAAACTTTCGGGGCTGCTGCGTTTTCGAATGTCGTCATACCGACGTCTTGGTGGACACTCCATACGCAGCATGATTTTTGTCGGACAAATTGACCACTATTTTTAAATTTTAAAATTATAATAGTGGTCAACTTGTCCGACAAAAATCATGCTGCGTATGGAGTGTCCACCACTCCGAAAATGTCGGTATGACGGCATTCGAAAACGCAGCAGCGCCGAAAGTTTCCAATTAGATAAGTTTGTCGGACTCGTTGCAAGAAAGGCACTCACAAAGTTTTACATTTGTATGTATCAAAACAATTTTCAAGGACATTGTACTGGGGCCTATTATCTCTTTTTATTTTTTTATACACGCTCTTCGAGATGGTTACTGGGGAACCAGTTCACAAAATGCCATTTTATCAGCCAAGTTCCAAATTATTATTTTTAAAAAGAAAATTCTATTATTAGAAGTAAATTTAATAAAAAAAGGATTTCTCAAATGCGTTTTTGGGAGTTCTAGTGGTTCTGAACTAATTTTATTTCATTGTCATTTTGAACAAAACATTATTTCGAAATTTGAAAGAAAAAGTCTTTTTCCAGAATATTCTTACAGGAAGAAAAATTAATATAATATTGGCTTCGTTACTATTTTAAAAATTTTATGAATTTTGCAAAAGATAGTAAGACACAATAGTTCTCTTCTATATAAAGTAAGAAAACTGATTTTTATGAAAAGGAGTCGTTGACCACCACATTGTGGAATAACAGATTATTTTCCAAGTTAAAAAAGTAGTTTTTTTCAGTAAATGTTATCTATTTATTTTAAACGAACATGGAAGAAGTACTTTCTTATAGCGTTGGAAGTTGGAAATTTCATAGATCTAGAACTGTTGTTGTGCTCTGACTTAATAGAAGAATAAATTGCAGTTTAAGGGACTGTCAAATTTTGATTTTTTTTTGTAGTTTGATGGAAGCATGTTTTTTTTTCAAAGTGGGGCGATTTTTATATAAATAATGACCATAAAAATCAGTGTCAAACTCACAAGTTTAATCAAAATTCTTATACAACAGCAGCAAAACGCATTCGGGAACTAAAGTTAAAAAAAAGGTACTAAACTTTTGTCAAAAGTAAATTAAAACCATCAAAGAATAAAAATGTATACTAAAATTAGAATAAAACGTTATTTTTAATCCTACTGTTTTTGGTTAACTTAAAGGAACAAATGTAAATAAACAAATTGTTACTATTGGAAAATTGACAAATGAAAGATAAATTTTAATTGTCTAAAAAGTGTGGTAAAATTTGACATTAATTTGACATTTGATTTAAAAAATAGTTTGAAAAGTATAAATACTAATAAAGAGAGTAAAGGAGACAAGATTATAGTTTTTTTGTGGTTGTTAAATTGATTTTTTACACAAAGAAAAATGTTCACTTCTATGCATTTTTAACTTTTTTTTACATTGAACAGAGTTACTGTCTCTTCTGCTTCTTTTATAAATTAGCACAATTTTTTTTTCATCGCGGCGCTGAGAACATATTGGTAGTAAACACTCGAAAAAAATAATAACAACTAAAATTATTTTCTCGCGACTATACCTCTTTTAAAAAATTGTACGATGTTGTCGGATATATTTTTCTTACAAAACACTTTTAGTATTTTCATAGAAGGACCAATCTTTATCATTTTGATGCTTGTATATTTGGCCTTTCCAGTATAATGCAATAGTTCGAAATTAAAATTATGACATTTACTGTTTATATTTTGGTTTTATTTTATTACTCATCTAAATAAATTGACTGTAGATTTCCAATTTGTCTTGCATTTATTTCTGATTTAATGTATAATAAATGATTAAAACAATCATTACTCATATTATAATAATTACTGTTTTAATGAATATTAAATATGTCTTTTTAATCTTTGTTCTAAAGCATAACTAAAATCAATTAATTCATGTTTATTATATAATCGTATTTTTTAATTGTTGGTTTGAATAGTACACACCTTAAGAAACGTAGGTGATCAAATTAAAATATAAAAATTGTGATTTATTATGCTTTACAAGTGTTTCTTAATTGATCGTTTTACTATTACCATTTATATTGTTTAAAATAAAAGTTGATTATTTAAAAGAGGCACTATTAATTTTTTATATAAATATGTAGTATATTTCTTGAAAGGCGGAGAAGTAATGTTTTGAGGCACAAAAGGTACTTTATTTTTTTGCCGCTAATTTCTTTTGCAGTTGTCAGCTTAGAAGTCAAACTTTGACTATGGCACTCAATTTAATATTGTTATTACATTAATTAAATATAAATTTAACAACTGATGGTATTAGTCGGAGAAACTTTGGCCAGAAATTGCAACAGTTATGTGAACGTTTAAAATTTAATAACAGCTTGTTTTTAGTTTGTAAATAATTATACTAAAGTCGACAGTCTGAATTGCAGGGCACTTGAGAATAACACACCTGGTGTGTGGATTATTATTAATTACAACTACTCGGATGCGCCTCGTTTAATAGCCATCTGTACATTAGACTTTTTGTATAAATAACTATTTTGTAACTGATTTGTAATCTGTGCTGTATTCTACATATATTTTCTATATTTTTTGTAAAAAATATAGTTTTTGAATATATTTTTGTTTATTTAAGTCTCTACAGAATTATTACTTTTATACATTTGTTAGAACAATTTATATCTTTATAAAATTCTACAATTCCAATATCAGTAAATATAATACAGGACGAGTTAAAAAAAAATAATGTTATGCTACCGACTTCAAAAGTCAAGACATTTGTTCTAAATTCTTCTTTTTTAGATTATTTAAGACAGTTTTAAGAAGAATATTGAAATATTGACGAATAGATCTTTTCAATTAGTTTTTCTACAGTTTCTCAAGTAGACAAAACGTTTCTATTTCATTAAATCTGTACATCTCTCTTTCAATTACATTAACTTCTAAATGTCTTACCTTTTTTGTATATGTCGACTTTCTCACCATGAACTTAGTTTGTTCTTTGTTAATTTTAAATCTCATTTTCGTAGCGTTTGTAATCTTTTTTTATTATTTTTTATAGTTTTTTCTTAGTTTCAATTATAAAGTATTGCGAGTATGTACAAGAATTTTTTCAATTGCAATTATAAACAAAGTACAGAAGAAAATAGATCTTCTTGTCTTTTATTGTCAAACATTTCAAATTTTGTCAATATTTTTTGTTGTTGTTTAGAGGTCTTTTATTGCTTAGTACAGTTGTTTTCTATTTAGATTGGCGAAGGTTTTTTTTAATGACGATAAAAAGCAAATGTGTTTTTATTCTCTTATAATTGTTGCATTAGAAATATTTAGTTCACGACCGATCTTCTTCTTCGACTAGAACCTAAACCTTCTGAAATTTAGACACAATTTTTGTAAAGAAGACGCAAAATACACACTTTATCAGTAAGCAACAAAAACAAGTATGTACATGTACGGCTCAGTGGCGGGCAATAGAATTTTTAATTGCAATAAAAATGTTTAGAAACAATAACGTAGATTTTTTTATGTCAAGGAGTTACTTCTTTTTGTTTGTACATCTATTTTGAATTCATTCTAATCGAAAAGTTGTTTTATTTGCTGATTTCTTTCACATGTCAATTCTGAATAGCGCCAAGCGAGACTATTCCAGGTGTTTTATAGCACGTTTTGGGAATAAGGGTGAGGTAATGCTTCATTTCGTCATCATCTAACTTTTCGTGAAAATCTTCGTTTGTTTCAATGTTTTTTCTTCTATGAGAGCCCGTATGTTTATTTAAACCTATATTATTCTGTCGCTGATTGCTTTGTAATGTATTGCAATGGCTCTCAGTTACTTAGTAAGAAACCTGTACTTAATCTATTTTCGCTTTAAGTGTAAAAAACGTGTATTCTTCGATACTGATAATTTCCTTACCATTTTATTTTGTTTCTTTTAATGCTACTAAGTGTATTTTACATCGTTTCCATTTCTTCAATTATTTTTTTCAGTGCACCTTCTTTATAAATTTCTCTTATATACATTCCAGTTTGTCATGAAGATTATTTCGTTACTAATGTTTTGTTTGTTTATACTCTTTTTTTCCTTGTTCTTTTTTTTGTTTCTTACGTTTTGAATAATTCAACTTTTCTGTCAATTTATTTATAATTTAAAATTTAAGAGCGAACAAGCAGACCAGTTTTGTCAATTTTTTAACTTTTTCAAAATGTATGCATAAGTATTTATGTAGATAACTGTAGATATAAATTTGTGATAAACTGCACTAATTTCAGCTAATAGCTTGTTTGCAAATCGATTTTCTATCAGTGGTATAAACCTAAACATATGGTTTTAAAAGCCTTATCAAGTTTAGTTTCTCTTCTACATGGTTTATTGTCAGTTTATCGGTCGTTTAATCTAATTTGTTGTGAGGTCTTTGATGGTTTGAGCTAATTAGGATTTGCCTGATTACAAATGTACTTATTGTCCGTTTCATGATTTGTTTTGATAATAAACATTTACGCAATTACAAACCAAGTAATCTTGGTCATTCACTATTAAAATCTTTGTCTAATTTTTGTAAATACGTATTCATAAATGCTAATTATAGCCAGCTAAAAATAATCAATTGGACTTTATTCATCAATAAAATGTTACAACTGGAATTAATTCTCGAAGCTTATGTAAACTGCGGTTTGTTTAAATTTAAAGTATCACTTAATGCAAAATCGTTATTTCATAAATTTAATGTGTAAATGTGAATAAAATTCTAAGACTAAAAATAATTCTAGCTGAAGGTGAATTGTAAAACCGTTTTAAAAATAACTTTATGAATATCAAGACAGTGACATTTTATCAGTTAGGCAGCTTAACTTTTAAACATTTTATGATCCCTATACACTCAAACTTATTAAACGTTATTTTTAGCACTCACTTTGACGATATTTTTTTCCCCTTCAGATATTTAAGGCATATTTTTTGGTTTTGGGATAATTTCGTGCCAAAAGCAACAATTAGAAACTGAATGAGTTGGTCCTTGCCAAAATTTAGTTTCATTAAAATCGCGATTCTTAATTTTCATTAAGGTTAACCACCTGTAACATACAAAGTTCTCTTTGTAATTTCGTGTCAGGGTACTAAATTTAAATAAATAGTCAGGGCCGGACTGGACAGGCGAGAGAAATGATACATAAATCGTGTTTCTGTGATATTATTTTATGCAATAAATAATGATCTAGAGTTTTTTCTTGTTTAAGTATAATTAATTACCTAACTTATTCAGAAAGATGATTTTGTTTGCAGCACGAGGGAAAGGAGTTCATGTGAAAATGCAAATGTGAAAACTTTCGTTTTTTCTAAGTTCTGACTGTTTTCTTTGTAGCATAACTCTTCAACAAAAAAAAAAAAATTATACAAATAATCTTATACGTTGGGTAAGTTCTACAGGGCTCAAAGTTGGCACTTTTTTTATCGGGCTTGAATCTTAAACAAAGTTTTTGCCATTTAAAGTTTGACCTACCATATTCGAATGTAAATAATTATTATTTACTGTTATATAGTTATAAGTTATGTTATAAGCTAAGGCTATTTGTATAAAACTTTTTGGCTAACAAGCTTTAAAAAAATTTTTACAAACATTTTAATAATTTCTTTGGTTACTTGACTTTAAAATTCTTGTATGCAAGCTCACTTAGAATTCAAAGTAACATCTGCTATAACATGATATGCTAGCTATAATAGCCATTTTTTCAGTATTTTTATTGTATTTTGTTGGGCTGGGCGATACCTGTTTTTAGGTATCGGGTATCGATACCTGCAAAGTATCGATACTTGCCAAAGTATGGAGGTATCGGAAGTATCAAGGTATCGGGGATATCGAGGTATCGGAGGTATCGAAGTATCGGAGATATCGTGGTATCGGAAGTATTGATACTTCGATACCTGATTGCAGTCGGTATCGGTGTACGATACCTGAGCAGGTATCGATACCTTCTGTAAGTATCGATACTTTTCCCAGCCCTAGTATTTGGATTTGAAAATTTTAATTAATTAAATACAGTATATATTTTCTTGGTGGAGAGGAAAGCGAGGGTCCTTTTGGAAGCCTTGCTCTGGTGGGTCTGCATTAACCAGTCCGGTCCTGTAAATAGTAGATCACTTCCGTCAAGGATTTAAATTCATTATCATATTTACATATTTACTGAGCCTCACAAATTTATGATAATCATTGGTTTGTAAGAAATATTTGTAAAAAGATAATTAGAAAATTGTCTTGGTGTGAGTTTCTAGTCATAAACAATTTTCCTCGAAAATGATTCTGACGTACGCAGACATCAAATTTCTAGCTTGAATCTTTGATATTTCATCATTATTCATTATAAAATACAATCAGGAAGCCAATTATTTACGTAATCAGTCTTCCATTAAATTGAAACGCGTATAGAGAAGCAAACGTAATTAAATATCGTCGAGATAAAAATAAATATGTAAAGTGAAATAGAGCCTTTATAAGGTTTTTTTCACCATAACAAAGGTTTTTTAATTGTTAAATTATCACACAGGAATCCCACGTTAATGAAAGGACACACTAAAAATAAAACAAATTAAATTTATCTATGACAAAAATAGAATCGACATAAACAAAGTAGGTAGACTCGTTAATGATTTAAATAGTCCTAACTTTTTTAAAATAAATGTATTATATAATATTTATTATCTATTTAGATATCGTAATAACGTCGTTTCTCTTAGAAATAGACATAATTTTTTCTAATAATAATCTCACACCGATCAAGGATTTATTGTAATTGTCAAATTATTGGTTACTTAGCCACAAATCATAAACCGGTTTACGAATTATTATAAAATGCGTAGAGAAACACTATTAATTTCAACTTAATTATTGTAGTTTTTTATTTCTAGAATTAGATTGTGGAATTTTTTCTTATCACCCAGCTGTCTAATTTAATTCTGCTTTAGATAAAGTGCTCAACTTTATCACAGTTTTGATTTTTGAATATTTTTTGAGATAGTGTAAAATGGATTTTTGTTACCTCGAGAAGATAAAATAGATATTAATAGACCTACTCGTGTACGGAGCACCAAAATTGGTATATTTTTAAACACCATGTTCTAAATTTGTCGTGAAACTGATTTTTATTGGCTCTACAAATAACAAATACCGATTGTGAAGGCACCTACTCTTAGAGCCGTATAATAATAAATTTTAAAATCATAACAATCGCACGCAACTTTTCATGACAAAAATTAAATTGAATTTGAAGAAACGAAAATTCTTATGTAACGGACAATTGTGGTTTGAAATTAAACCGTTTATTTATGTGAAGTGTGTTAGAGTAATTATAACACGAAGGAGTCGTCGTTTTGGTTTGATTCATAAAAATATTTGTTGAAGCTGAGCCAAACCTGAAATGTACGTTACACGGTGGTTTTTCCAAATAATATAATCTCTTTTGTAAGAAAAGTAAAAAAATATTATAACAAGGTAGTAAAGTTAAGCTCTTTTACATAAATATGGAGCTTATTCTCCGAGTCAATAGCCGAGCTTGAGTCGACAAATCATTGTAGTTTCTGTAAAATTAATAAAGACTTGACTTTGTGTTGTTTCTTATTTACATGGTTTTGCGTTTTGTCAAAAAATGGGGCAACAATTCCAGGTAAAAAGAGAAATTTGTTTAATTTAATAAGTTTAACAAGTGTTAAAATCTTAATACTAAGAACATTTTTTGTTTATTGTCGTGGTTACAATCACATTTTTAATGTGATCTTTGCTTCTGCACATCTTTTCTGATTCTTTCTTTTGAAAGTGAATCCAGCCGTAGATTCGATCAAAATCAAGTTACTAAAACCGAGCTGCCAATGCTGTCAATGGTTGTCATCCACACTGAACCAATACGGAGCTTTGGGGTGAAATTTACTAATGGCACCAACCTAAATTCGTCATGTCAACAAAAATTTTTACGGTATTTCTGGTAATTTTAACGTTCTTAGGATAATTAAAAAAAATAATTTTATGATGGATATAATGGATATAATAACTATAATTGCAGGAAAAGAATTAAAGAGCGTTTTATCTTGTGATCAAAATCGATCTGTTCGAACATTTTTCTAAAAAATAACTAGAATCATTTATAAACTTGCTTGTTTCGTTTTAAAACGGGCATTCTGTTCCGCATTTCAGGGTTTATCGCTTTTTTGTCAATAGCTTTTTTTTAGCTTCTTTTGTTTTTACTGCTTTTGTACACCAACTTTTCATAGATCTGTTCTTACTTCTTCTGGTCAAGTTTTTTTTGGGTCTTTTTGTATTTACTTTTGGTAATAGCTGTTTTTGGATGCCATTTTTTATGTTTGGGGTGCTCTGAGTTTTAACTTTAGGGATTATACTTTGATACTCATACATTTCTATTATTTCTTTATTTGTTCGTCTTCTTGAAGTTTTTTTTCCATCTTTTATACGCTTATATATTTTACACAGAACATTGCTTTCTAGCTGTTTTTCTGTACTTTTGATCAACACTTACGCTTGATAACTGTACGGACCAGTCTATTGGTTTCTTCATTTTCTTCTTGCATTGCCTATTCCAGTGCTAGTGTTTTAAAATGTCAGCTATATCTTTTTCTTCAAACTTCAGACATTTTCTCTCTAATGTATGTACGTTTCCAGACAGCTTTGATGTTTACAACAAGTTCAGCGCATTTCTAATTTAACAACAAACAACTTCCCAGTATTCTTTTTGTTCAAGAATTTTTTTCACTTTTAGTTTTGTCTCTTGTAGAGTTAGCATCTCTATTTCATATCTTTCAGCAACGTTGACCGAGTCCTTAAGAGCTTCTTTTTTTTTACTTATTTACTTATTCGCAGCTTTTCTACAGTAGGTGTTAGAGATGATGATCTCTCTCCACTTAATCTTGTTTTTTGCTTTTTTTGCTTGATTCCAGCTTAGCCTCTTTTTTAGCGATTATGTGACTTCTTCGTTTCATTTCTTTTTTGGTTTGTTTTTTTTTTGTTTTTGCTTTTTACTATTTATCCGAACCTTGTGACCCAACCACCTTAACTTTTTTATTTACTCACTTTTTATTTTGTCTAGTTTTGTTACACCTGCAATTTTTCGTAATATTTTTTTCATAAGCCGTTATTTTTTATTTTAATTAGTTGTTTAAATCTGATGATTTGATCCCGTATATGAGCATCTATACAATCACTGCCTCGTAAGTTCTAGTTTTAGTCTTCTTAGATACTTTTTTTTATTTATTTTCTTTTTGTTCTTCTGTTATTTTATCTATTCGAGTATTTGTTCCAATTGCTTTTTAACATTGTTTATTGTTTTTCCTTGAATTTGCTATTGCATATTTTCCAGTTCAAGGCTACTTCTTCATAAATCGTATTTCTTACATTACGGCTTGTTACTTTTTACCTGTGCTCATGTTGTTCTTATTATTCTTTTGTTTTGCGATTCTATTTAGTTTTTTAATTTTGTTACTTTCCATTTTATCTCAGTCTTATTTCTAAACCATTCTTCAGTGCTGTCTATACTTTATTAAATTCTTACCTACTTTTGCTTTTTTTTTGTTTTATTTCTCTACCTCTTTTTTATTGCATATGTAAGTCTATCGGTGATGTTTCGGAGCGCAGCACTTTTCCAGACTTCACCTTGGACTTATGTTTTTGTTTAGCAAGTTGCATGTGAGTTGCTGCATTTCTGCTTGTTTCGCCCAGCCCACTTTTAGTCCTAGCTCAACATTATTTCGCCTATCTTTCTCGCCTATTTTTCTATCTGCTTTTTAATTACTTCTAATTCTGTTTTTATCTTCTTATTCTTATTTCCCAAATTTTTGTTTTCTATTTTTAGTTGTATTATTTCTTCAATAATTTTGTTTGGATCTTGACTTATTAAATTGATATTTTACTTGAGGTCTTGGTTTGTTTCTCAAATTATTTTCATTATTTGAGTAAATTTTGTTATTTGTCGGTGTTCTTTGCATTCTTTATGCTTGTTGTGACCGGTAAAACGAATTTTGGACTTAACAACAACAAAAATGATATTTGGTGCAATCTGTCAAAAAAATACTTTTTCTACGTCTCTTAAGAAACCATAAAAATAGGTTTTTTTTAAACTACGGCTAGCAAAATTGTATTTAATGCCGCTGCTACTGATAACGACCAAAAAATAATTTTTTTAGCTGTCTTAATTTGTTATAAAATGATGCAATATTTACTTATTATGGTTACAAAAAACGTTGTATACATCTCGTCTGCGATTTTATTTATTCACAGCCTAGTTAGGAAATTAAACTATTGGCAACCGGTACGGTAGTTATTTATGTTATAGGTTTATTCTTATACTGCGACAAATTGTTTTTGCCCAGAGGGTATAGTTGGAGCACTGTAAAATAGCCTAACGCAAGAGATTTGTATAAAAGTTTTTGGACGACAAGCTTTAAACGAATTTTATGTGGATATTTTACAAAAGTTTACATTTTTTTAATGTGCAAATATAGTGATATGAATTTTTTTTAGTTTAATCGAGAAATATTGTTGGAACATTTTTAGGTAACAAGGATTTTGCTACTTCAATTTAATTATAGTCAAGATAGTTTTTTTCTTAAATATATCTAACTTTAATTTTATACCGCATTGCTGTGTAAATCTCATCTTCCTTTCGATGTATGGACAACTGTCATGTAGATTTTACAATTCAGGAGGTCAAAAAACAAATTTTATTGCCGCTATAGTACTCGGCAAACATCCCATTTGCGGACGATTGCACAATAAGTTTTTTAATGATGTAAATAATCTAATTTTGGTTTTGGTTTCAGGTCAGAGGGAATGGATACAGGGTCTGATTCAACAACTAACAACGATTTTCCCTTAAGGAAAACAGGTAATTTTTTTATTGTAAAATACTATATACTTAATTTTCAACTTTTGTTTCTACATATTGAGCAAGTGGATATAGTTTTATATTTTTTAAAATAACTTCTGATACAAGGGTATTTAATTATGCAAGAGTTTTATGTTTAGAACTTAAAAAATTACTTCTTTTATTGATTTTTAAGAAGGTATACAATGTGTATAATTTAAAAATCAATCAATAATTACATAAATTCTTATTGAAAATAATGATAGTTGGTAATAAATTCTTGAAGATGAATAAATTTTTATTACTTTTTATGTTCTAGTTGGAGAAAACTCAACTTTTTATTACTTCACTCGTTTGTGCTTATGCGAAATCCTGTTTTGAATATAAAAATTATAAGATCGTAATTTATATAAAAATAATCAATGCTGAAATGTACGGTTTTAAAGAAACATTTTTGTATTTCGGAGCACAATATTTCAAATGAATTTCACTCTTGTCGTGAATAAAATAAACCGTCAAAAGTGAAAATCAATTGAAAAGCACGACAATAGTTTGAAATTGATCTAAATACTTATAACCATCATTAATAGCCTTAATTCTTGTTAGTAAGATTTTTTATTATTAAAAATTGTACACAAAAAATATTAGATTTCGATAGAGTTTGTAAAAAAACTCTTATTAAACAGCCCAAATTATGACAAAATTATTTGTTTTTTAAATTGTTTTTGTTAAATTATGTCGTAGAAATACTGATCACTAACTAATAAATAGATTTTTGTATTTTTTTGTAGAATCTATTTTTGGAATGATTTATTCAAATCTATTAGTTGTTGTCCTTCAGTTTAAATATACCTGATATTATACAATATAGTACGATACATAGTACGTACAATTAAATAAATATAAGTTGTATTCAAATTTGTACAAATTTTTTTGCTGAAATATAATTTAAAATGTAGTTTTTAAAAGTCCTTTACAACAGTATTATTTCGGATGTAAGCACTGTTTAATTTGACAGTTAACAATTATTAAAGCATACTAACGTTTATTTTTAAGCCATACTTAATTTTAGGTTTGTGGTGGTGAAACCGACCCTAAGAAACATTTTTTTCTTTGTAAAAGACAAAAGTATTTCCCACCATCTAGTAAAATTACACTGGACAGTTAGAGTTATTTAAGAAAAAAACTACCTATGCCATAATTAACTTTATGTAACAAAATGCTTGTTATACTTTTTTCATAAGAAAAAGAATAGTGATTTAAATTGTAAATCTTGTTAACAAAGACCTCCTAATTGAGCTATTAGCATTATTACGATTTACGACATCCTTAATCTTGCATTGGCAAAACCGAAAAGGGGCTGATGTCAACAGATGTTTGTTTTCGATTTTATCAGTATAAGATTAAAAACGTTATAAATTGTAATAATGCTAATAGTTTAAGCAGGAGATTTTTGTTAGTAAGATTTAAAATTTAAGCTACCATTTCTACTTCTTAGAGAAAACGGGAATAAGCGAAAATCGCTATAGGTACATAGCTTCACCAGAAAAATTGTTATTTAAGAAAAAGTTTTTTTATTCGTGACTGGTAACTAGTTTAGAGTTTATTATTATTAATCCGAAAATTACAATTTTTAGTTTTGAAATTCACTATTTTTTTTAAATTTTATGAAATTTCATGAGTGTAACAATAAACTCTGGTATTTCACAGTCTTATGATTTAAAAAAAATGTAAATGTAGTAGCTAATGTAAATAACTACCTACTACATAATTGTATACAAAGATTGCAATATTTGGTAGACGGGGGAAGATAGGTTTTTAGCCGAGGACACCAAACACTCGCAGACCAGAAGTACACAACATATTTATGCAGTCATAATGGATAATTGATAAAAATTGCATAATTAAGTTTAAAAAAATTGAGGGTGATGAATAACGACATTTTTGGCAATGGCTAAGTCACAATTTTTTGGAAAAATGAATTTTGTGGCCGATGTATGGGCCGTAAAACACGTCTTTATTGACCGATTGCAGAATACAATTATTTTTAGACAAATATAAAACATTATTTCAAAGAAATATGATTTATAATTCTTATGGAAATTAAAATTCTTTAAAAATGTAATTGCAAGACTCATCGGTTACTTTACATAAGATATAATTACAAGTTTCATAACATAAACACGGAACATTTATAACAAACTAATATTGCAAATGCTAATATCAAATAAAATCTACTAAGTTATTTTGATATCGGGTAATGTTTAAGGGAATAACTAAGCATAGATAACGATATTGTTTTACATTAACAAAAATATTTATTTATTAAACATAAAAACTTGTGCTATTATAATTATCAATTTTAATAATAATAATGCACACCAACTGATAATTTTAATTTTAAAAAATGTTGCGTGTACTTAATAAAAAACTATAGAAAAGGTGATAGTTGTTTTCGTAATATATTCACCTGACATCCACTACTGTTCTTTTTCACTCAATTTTTGGGTACGACTGTACTGGTTCTCACCAAAAATATTTTCATTGGCTTTAAAATTTTTTTTATAAAATACAATTATAGTAAATCACTTGGGAAATAGCTAAGAAGAATAGATGTATTTTTCAAAAATGACACTGACACAGTTAAATAGATATTAAAGAGAATTCGAGTGAAAAATAGTACAGTCAAAGAAGAAGATTGAGGTATATTCGATCTAAGGAAATAGTAGAGTGACTAAAGCAATAAAGTTATATCCATTGTTAACTAACAAAGGGTGGTACTCAAGTTCGGTTGCACAGATAATGGGCTCGTTAAACACCTACCTACCTGCCTACCCAAGCCTCGAGGTGTTGGGATTTCAGAAAAGCAACACAATCGGGTGACAGAATAATTTAGGACGGGCCCATTCATCTTCCCTCCAGCTTAACTCGAGTACCGCTCTTTGTTAAGTTAACAATGGTTATGACTTTATTGCTTTAGGGGCTGATTTCAAGTATAAGATAATACCGGTGGTATCTTCGTTTCCATGGAAAAATAAACAAATTCGAGGTTGTGATTCGCTGTTGTCATGGAAAAGTATTAAAATTTGCAATACTACCGGTACTTTCTCAACTTGAAATCAGCCCATTAGTCACTCTACTAGTTCATTAGAGTACTAGTTCAATTCGTTACGATAGTTCAAGTGACTTATTACTTTTTTTTTAGGAATTACAGAATTTTTGAATTAGCAGGATTAAAAGTTAAAGAACAAAAAATTCAAAAACATAATACGACAAAAAGATTAACCATCACAAATATTTACATAATAAAAGTGTTAAGAACAGTAAGAACATTTTACCCATCGAGGACAGTTGTTTGCAGGAGGAGCGAAGTGACAACTTCGTAATATATATTATTATTGGCTGAGATCGGTAAAATGTTCTTAACGTTTGTAATGCTTATGGTTTTTTTTGTGTGATCGATTTTTTTCAAAAAAATAATTAGGTATGTAATTAATTTTGAATAAATTTACTTATCGTTTTAGTACGCCGAGTTTTCTTCGGCAACAAGTAAACAAAGTACTTACTAACGAGTTACAAGAGTCTAAGTCAAATGGTGTTCAATCACACAAAAAACTTTTTTTTATTTTGAACATGTATAAACTCTCTACAGATCAAATTTTTTCAAAGTATATAAACAAAATGAAGTTGAGGATTACGAATAAACGAGTGTTTTTTCGAGTGAATTACGAATTACGAATCAATAATTACGTTTTTTTATTGATTAAATTTAAAATATTATAATGAACTGAAAAGTATTGTTTTTTTACGAATTACCGCATTTATTTTAAGGGATCGTACATTCAGTACGAATTAGCGTGACTTACAAATTATCAGGAGACAATTTGATGAGCTTTTACTGTACATACAAAATTTTACGGATAATTGAACTCAATAAAACTAAAACAGGTGACCGTCAGTAGTTACAATCTAAGGCATTAATAATAATACTTTCGTTAGGGGGAAGTATTATTTTCAGCGGAAACTAAGATGTGAACAAACAATTTTGACCTGTACGTAAAATTTTTCCGATTATTAATCTGTAACACATTATTTTTACGGCACCCAATTTGGTTCTGGGTGCTGGAATTGTCTTAGTACAATTTATTTTTTTAAGGTTAATAACGTTTGTAAATATACTGACTGACATAGAAAATGCATCACCTAGTAAAAATAAATCACAAACAATTAAAGTCATGGTAATTGATTTATTAAGCTAAGATAATGAAACGATGGAAAAAGAAATTAATAATGCGTAATAAACACTGCCACGCGCCTAGGCATTGATCAAATTAGATTGTCAATTTCATATTGAGGTATGGCGTTCCAAGCTTGCTTTACAGCCCATTGAAGCTTAGCTAAATTTTGTAGGGGTGTGCAGTAGGGCTGGACGATACCTGTTTTTAGGTATCGGGTATCGATACCTGCAAAGTATCGATACTTGTCAAAGTATCGAGGTATCGGAAGTATCGAGGTATCGAAGGTGTCAAGGTATCGGGGGTATCGAGGTATCGGGAAGTATCGAGATATCGGAGGTATCGCGGTATCGGAGGTATCGAGGTATGGGAAGTATCGTGGTATCGAGGTACCGGAAGTATCGGGTGGCGATAAATAAATATCGCATCAAATAGCTTGTGAATTTGTTTATAAGATATTCATTTATAGCCACTCTTTATCAAGGTATCACAGGTATCGAAGTATCGGAGATATCGGAAAAGGGAGCGAGGTATCGGAAGTATCGATACCTCGATACCTCGATACCTGATTGCAGTCGGTATCGGTGTACGATGCCAGAGTAGGTATCGATACCTTCTGTAAGTATCGATCCTTTTCCCAGCCCTAGTGTGCAGCAGTAATTTTTATTTATTTTTATATGATGCATTTTCTATGTCAGTCAGTATAGAAACGTCAAATTCCTAACTACAATAAATAATTATTTCATTTACAAAAATCTTTTGCAATTTGATATTTTTTTTCCTAATGTTTTATTATTTAATAATCTCCTTAATGTTTTATTATTTGTCATTTTTATCGTCCTTAAAAATTAAGATTATCACTCGTTCGTGGAAATTGTTTTTTTGGGACAAAAGGGGCAACAAAACAATTTTGTTTACCGTGACATTTCGACCGGTTAACAAGTCACTGAGGATCACTGAAGATACGGTCGAAACCTCGCGGTAAACAAAATTGTTTTTTCTACTTTGCGTTAACAATATTGTCATTGTTAAACGCAAACGTATTTAACAATAATGACACTAAATTTTCATTATAGCACGTTAAACAGTAAAATTTTCATTGGTTATATTGGCACCGTAAGCGTAAAAATTACGTCTACCGTCTACGCAATGGAGATGACATGGAAGCAAAATATCAGTTATTTCGTAAATCAGTTGAAAACCTTAATAAACTAGACAAATGTCATTACTTCATTAGTGCCAACCAAATTTGTCAAATATCCCAAGTTGTGATAATTATTCAAAAGATACTTTTAGAATGCTTTTTTTTGCAACGGCAAGTAGAAAAAATAGTATATTACACTCGTTTCATAAGACGACTTGTGACACTCATTCTATTTGACTCAAAACTCATTCCTGTCACAATAATCGTCTTATGAAACACGCATAATAATGTACTATTATATCCTTTTGTCTCAAAAAAACAATTTCTATGAACAAGTTATAATCTTAATGTTTTATGTTTAATAACTTAATAAGTGACAACGTAATATTGGTTTCGTATAATATTACCCCAAACATATTTTAGATGTTTTTGAGATTGCTCTTTGAGTTTATCAAATGGTATTAGATGGATTCCAACCATGAACTGTGTAACAAAATTAATAAAGCCTCATATATTTTATTAAACCGGAAGGAAAATGAAATACTTTTGTTTGCTAACCGACAAAAGTTTTACTGAACTGAGCTTATAAATAAAAAAAAAATCAAATACGTATAACATTTTTACTGCAAGGATACAATTACTGGTATTTTTTATTTACAAATAAATAAAATTTGATATGATTGTGTTCGGATTTATGTTTTGATAGATGCTAGCAACATTTTGACGCTCTCTGTGTGTATTGATTGAACACAAATTTGCTGCTCAAGGACGGGGAAAAGCTCAAACTTATTTATACCTATGTTCGCATATTGCGCTGTTATAAACAGAGTTTCACCCTCAAACACTAAAGTAACATGCGTATCAAGATGCTTTTGTACGAATCAAATTATATTAAATACATGACTGTATTTTATTTTATTACAAAGTGTTGTTTTTATTGTACATATTTAAATTTGAAACTATAAACATTTATATAATTTTTTTTTGTAAATCAGCCGTCACGAGACAGTTCGTTTACGACATCAATTTGACGCCAACCAAAACACAAATTAACAACTAACCAGTTTTATTAAAATTGTTATTTTTAGCACCAAAATTATGCAGTTTTCTATAAATTACCATAATTAAATGCTTTAAGTTCATATTGAAATACACAATATTAGCAATTCAAAATTTTGAAAAACGCACTTTCTTGTGGCAGGAAGTACATTTTTAGATATAATAATAATTTTTTTTTAATTATGTTAAATTTGAAAAAACTTCGTTTAATACAATTTTAGTTAATGGCAACTAATGACACGTAAGATGCACTGGAAAAGACAATGAGAAAGTGACTCATATTTGTATGTAACACTAACAAAAAAGAAAAAAAAACGCTTATGTTGCTAATTGGTTTGATTATAAATATTTTTTGTAACGTAGAAACAATTTGAATAGTAAAAATGATATTTGTCATTTTTTATTCTCCTTGAAATTTAAGATTTTATTTTCTTCGTAGGAAATGGTTATTTACGACAGGAGCAATATAACAATTTCTGTTTACCGCAACGTTTCGACTCTATATTTAGTCTTCTTCAGGTGGAAACAATTGACTGTCTTGTTTGAGGCATTTAGTTTTTCACTGAATGAAAAAACTAAGAAGTATTGGTTTTTTATTCTGTTACCATGCCTCAAACATGACAGCCAATTATTTCCGCCTGAAGAAGACTGAATACACAGTCGAAACGTTGCACTAAACAGAAATTTTCTACGAACAAGTTAAAATCGTAAGCATGACAGAAAATATCAGCGTATAGGCAGAGCTATTGAATTTACAGAATTAACATTTTAGTGGTCCTTTGAGCCTTTATAGACAACAAGCTTCAAGCTTAAGTATCAAATCTGCACAATTTGAGACGCTGTTGAAGATTTTTATCCAAAAATTTCTAAATTGAAATATAGATTACCAATTTCAGCAATTATAAACTGTACTTTTTGCCAGATAAAAAAATTCTAATTAAGGATCCATCTTTCTGACACAAATGATGGGTGTCGAATCCCCTCTTTATGCGTCTTTCGAACCTACTTTCTGATATTGGTACTTTTTCTTCTGGAATATGTGGCGAGTCTTCTTTGCTTCTTTCGGATTTACAGCGATGTTCTTGGACCCTCTCTCACTCTCATTTTCATGCCAATAAAATTAAGGGCTTTTTTCTAATTTTTTTAAGAGAAGCAGAAATGGATGATATAGCAAAAGTAAATTTATTTATTTATAACAAAAAGTGGCATTTTAGTTGTGTTCCTTGTTTTTACTATTTAACTGGTAGGAATATAATTTATAACCTCAATGAATGAATTCATCAATTTGATCAATTACAGTCAAAAATATGAAAATCAATATTTCCTAACGGTAATGGTATTGTACATAGGGCAGGTATTTCACTGCCAGTTGTTTAGTACTTAATATTATTGTATAAGATTATCAGTTTATCAGAAAATAAATTTTGGAAAATGCTGTTTTTTAAGGAAACTGAAAGGAACGATAAACGCAAGCTTATTGATAAATAATGAGAGTAAAATGTAAAATAGTTTGGCTACGTTATTTTTGTGATTGTTAACTGTATTAAATATTTCTAGCTAATAAAACCGAAGTATTCTATTTAAAAATAATAAATAAAGGTGCTTATTTTTATAACGCCAGCAGTCGCTGCCTCTTGTCTTCAAATTGGTTGAACACTGAATAAAACAAGGAGAAATCGAATAATTAATAATATTAAATAATTGATAAATTTGGGAAAATAAAAAAAATAAACACAAAAGTGCCCCTTGTTATGTCACTATAACATTAGCCCACTTTCGTCTGTAATAAATAAAATGTAAATACCTAACATTTTATAAATGAATGATCATATAATAATATTATGTAAACTACTATTTTAAAAAATGAACTAAAATTTTATTTAATAAATTTAAAAACAAATTTTGTTTAAAATCTAAATAAGCTCACTTTTAATGCACATTTTTTTTGCAAAACACTGCACTAGTTTTCGCTCCGAAAACGCGATAATTTCTTTAAATAATTATGACAGATTTTTTTAAAAACGACCGTTTGACAATTTCTGCGTAAAATTTCATACAATTTTGCATAAATAATAATATTTTTATTTTGATAGAAAATAGCATTGTATATTCGGAGCTATCGATTTTGCAAAAAGAACAGGTGGTGTTGTTAAAAATTTCTAGTCTTTTTGTTTTGAAAGTGACTTTTTTATTTATTAAAAGTGCTGTATTATTAGGATATTCCATATCAAGTAATTAAAAAATAAATAAATAAATGTACCTAATAGGACCCTGGGAAAAAGAAGGGTCATGTTTATGAGCACATAGCCACCATTTTCACAAATTTTGTGAATCACTTGAAATTTTTTTAATAAATAAATAATAATAAATAATAAATCTTTAGCGATTTATTATTTATTAACCTTTTTTTTTAATTTTAAATATTTTGGGATAACTAACTGATTGTGTTATTTTCTAGCATCCGAGCCTAATCTTCTGAAAGTGAGGTTAAAGCAACGCGTGATGGAGCGTCGCTGCAGCCCCATGAGTAAAAGACACCTCCCCCCATCGCTCAAGAAGAAGCTCCTGAGCTCGTGCCTACCTCCCAGCGAATCCCCGCCTCAAGAACCCCCCAAAGAACTGAGTCCCCCTTGTGAAACGGAAGAATATCAACGGCACGCTCTTTTCAGTAGTCCTTCAATGCCGAATATTTCTCTAGCCGCCCATCATGTTCTTTCTCCTGATCTTTCTGAGGCTGCCGTCCGGGCGGCTTGTACCGCCAGATTGGGAATGCCGTTGACGGGACAAATGTTGCCTGGAACTCTACCGTTTTATCCCTCATTACCGGCAATCGAAAGCGAACACGAGGAAACCCCCCTGGACACAATTAGTGAATTACAGGAACCTCAGCAGTCGAGGGGGGTGATACGGCCGCTGGGTAGGACGCAGTCTTCGCCGCTTCCTTTAGGCCATCCTTTATTAGAAGGACCACCGCCTCCGGTGCCCCAACCTCCTCAACCACCTCCTGAAGAACAAGAACAGAGGGATTTGGAACTTAGGGCCAACGAATCGCGAAGGTAATTATCATTACAAAACAAACAAGAACATTATAACAAAGGAGTTACTTACATTTACGTGTGGTAACTTAATTTTACAGCGAGAAATTAATAATATCACGGCCCGCAGCGAACTGTTTTAATTAATTGAACGCTGTAAAATAGTTAACACATAATATTTGTATTTAGGCCCGTAGCTGGGGTGTCAAACGCCTGCGTGTAAAAATAGAAAATGCGCCCTTTTAATAATTATTTTTTATTATTAAGTACATTAAATACATCAATTCCTTATATATAGTTGCGTGCGGATAAACAGGCAGTTATTTTTTTAAAATAAGCGCTAATAAAGCTCTAAGTTTTCGAAAATAATCTTAAAATAAGAAATTTTTTTAACGTAAATTGCTGAGTTTATGCTTTTTTATAAAATAGTCAAAAATGAATCAAAAAAGTCAAAATGCTCTACGAACAAATTTTTAGCATTTTGTGAAAAATACTCATTCTGCGATTTTATAATTGTACATGCCGCGCATTAATAATGGTAGCAAATTTATTTATAATATCATTTAAATCTGAATGTTGTTTAGAATTTCAGTTTACATAAAAATCATGGATGCTAAATTTGAAACGATTTTGAAAAATTGAACTAGGTACGTAGGTAAATATTTTTTTATTAACTTTAATTTTGAAAAGGTTCTTTTACCACCTGCTACAGAGCCAGGAAGGGTTACAAAAATTGTAAGACTTATATATCAAAAAGTCAAAAATAAATTTAGTCTTGTTTGGTCAGTAACTATTGTTTTGAAAATATTTATTTTATCAAATAACTCGGAACTATTAATGTCTATATCGTTTCTTTCTGTTAAATAGACATATTAATCTCAACAACTTTTTTCTAATTCTTCTTTACTAAATTTGATTATATTTACAAAAAAATAAAGACATTTACAAAAGCTTGCATATGTTGAAACCTTTGTGCAATATAATTTTTTACGTTGTAAAAAGTTAAAAAAGAAAAAAAAATAGTATTTCGGGCTATTAGCAGCTACTCGACTGATTCATACAAAAAGAATTGTTTTTTTTTATTCGGTTAATAGAAACTGGTGGGAAACATTTCTTCATCGATATCGTTTCTAATGTTTCTTGATTTTTCAGTTAAAACCTGAAAATTTGCGTCTGTTTTTTCAGTGGAAACAAAATTTACCAAATTTTGCAAAGTTCTCAGACACTGTTCTATTGTCACATTGTTTTTTTCTAGAAAAAAATACTTTATTTAATTTAATTTTTGTTGCCAAAGAATCAGCTATAATCTTGTATTGGCATCTCTTGATTGTTCAGTTGTTAATTACCATAAACTGTCATTATTTATACTTCAGGTAGCTGAAAATAGAAGGGTCTGATCGCTTTAACTCTACTTTTCTACCGAAAATAATGACAAATATTATAGCCGTGGTTTTTAATTGTGGCAATTTTTGTTTAACAAGGTCCACTACATTTTTTTAAAGTCTCGAAAATGCGGACACATTAATCACGAGATTAATGAATTTATTTGTTTAAAAAATTTTGCCCTATAAATTCTTTTTTATAGCAGCTACTCTTAAAAATCTGGATAGCGCGGAGCACCTATTACCTTAAGGGGCAGATAAAGAAACTAGCTTCCGAAAACTAATTTTCCAGTTTTATATATTTAAATAATTTTAAATAAGTTTTCATATGTATTTAAATAAAAAATTTACTTTTAAAAATGCGCTCTCAGATGAAGGCGCCCGTGTGAAAATCTCACACTGAACACCCGCCAGCTATATTAAACCTTTTCGCCGATGACTTTAATTAGAAAATCATAAAATATAAGCGAAGATAATGTTGTGGAGAAAATTTTAGATAAAAGGGAAATGGATACTAAACTTTCACATGTTTCACATAAAAGAATTTGGGGTACGCTTGGGGCACAAAGGGTACATTTGCCTTGCCACTTCACCAGGTCTCTCTTTTTATTGTTTTAATACAAAAGATATTTCCTTTTTTTGTAACCAATTTGGTACCAAAATTGTGACTGCGTAGTAAAAGATTGTAAATGTGCAACGTCAAATATTTAAATTAAGATTGTATCTCTAAAATTTATAGAATTATGACACTGAGAGCGATGACTAACAATAATTACAAATTACCATCACTTTCCTTGTGTCATCGTCATATATATTTAGATTATGAAATAAAAGAGATATGTATGAGTCTTATTAAAAATTTTGGAAAAACATGAAGTACAAAAAGACAAAAGTATCTGATTAGTTAGTCATGAATTAAATAAAATAAACAGAGGAAAGAAATATAAATGTCTAAAACTGAAACTAAAAAATAAAATTTTAAGAATTTTTTTTGATGTTTTTATTGTTTTATATAAGAATAATTTAAAAAATAGACTTTTATGTAAAATTTATTTCTCGCTTATTTATTATATTACCAACTACCTGTATGAGTGTCAAACTTATACCTTTTACATATGTTAGCTTGATTTTCTTTATATTAGTATTTTTATTTTTTGAATAAAGAAAAGGAACTTGTAAGTAGATCTAAATGCCATGGTTGAACAATATGTAAGATAACAATGGCGTCAGTGATGAGAAAAGGAAAACCCAATTACAGATACTATTTATATCACAGAACGACCTGTGACAGTAATTAATACACTCGTAACTCGACGCTCGTCAATATCTGAACCAACCAAGTAGTTTACGGTTGGTGTACGTCGCACGCATCGTGTCTAAATTTAGGTCCATAATGAGGAAACCATTCGATAGCAGGAGAAAAATTAATCAGAGCAACACGTAACAACATCAATATCTTTTGAAAATGTCATGAAAAGGGGAAAATTCCTGAACGTAATTGCCATTACAGAACTTTTAAAAATAGTTACCGCTCGATAAAAATCATTCTCAACTCAAGTATCATCAATTAAATTAAAATAAAATATAGGATGTGGTTGAACTACTACGTTTTGTAAAATCGGCGAAAATAAACTGGGGCATCGCCAGGTTTTGTTTGGCGGCTTTAAATCATATCCATTCAATGATTTCAATTGTCAAATCGGAACGTTTTAAACCAAAAACGCGCTTTATATACTATTTTTTTTATTTACGCAAGTTGGTCTAGAAAATTCATAATATACAGTACATACCTCAAAAAAGTAATGTCTGTAATTAAAAAGTAATTAAAATTCTGTAACATTATTTCTAAATTTTTATTTCTATTTATTAACAACTGTTCTTTAAAAAACTGTCTTCAGAGTGCTACAGTTAATATAATTAAAATGTATGTCTGTAATAATTTTATCTATTTACTTGTCAAAATAAGACGTCAATCAATTGGTAAACATTGCGTTTTTACATTAAACACATAATCACGAATTTTTTTTATCTATTTAAAAATTTGTTGAAACCACTTTCTTTCCTGATAGAATCTTTTAATTTTTGCAATTTTCTGCTGATTTTTGTATTCTTAAACAGATGTAACATTCTAACTACTCACTTTTAACATTCAATCATCAAAAATGTGTTTCACAAATCTAAAGTCTTTGTATTCAACACAGCTCCATGGCATTTCATCATCAACAAAGTTGTTTTAGTAATAAAAAAGATGTTTAACTAAAACAAAGTTGTTTTAGTTAAAGGGTAAAAGCTTATTACCTTAAAAAATATCTTCTTTAACGAAGAAAAATACCGAAGAAAAGCAACAAATGAAGAATAATTAGCTGTTTGACAATCTAGAGCTGACATTTGTAATAGTACGTTTTTACATTATATAGATTACGAAACATTTAAAATACAGTTATGTGTTGTTTTCTTTTCCACTTTTTTTATATATAATAATGAAGTTTCTTGGAGTTAGGATGAATGATAAGAAATGACGAAAGTTTACGACGTTTCGAGGGCGGCCGCCCTCATCCTCAGGTTTATTGGTTAAAAAAAAAAATCAATAAACCTGAGGATGAGGGCGCCCGCTCTCGAAACGTCGTTAACTTTCGTCATTTCTTATCATTCACAATAACTTTCTCCTAACTCCAAGAAACTTCATTATTATTTAAAATACATTTTGTAGGTATTTGTTGCTATTTTTAAATTATTTACCAAATTTAATTATTCAGCTAATCAATCAATTTTATATTCTACGTTAAATGCGTGGGTTACTCTTGATCTAAAAACCTACATGAAGCTATTTTATTATTTTCATGAATAAAACATACTAGCTATTTATTTCATATTAAAAAATTATGTGTTTTTATAGTCACGTTGTGAAAGGATAACCAATTTTATCGGTTATTTATTTCAAATATTAATAAAGAAATTTAAATGTCAATTTAAAGTACTTTCAGAGTTTTAAATTTTCACGACCAACTACGACGTCAAATATTGTCATCATTTTTACCATTGTTCGTTTTATAAGATTTATTTACACATTCAAAACTAAACTGTGCGTTAAACGAATGGTTGATACGAAACATACAAACCGATATTTCAATGTTAGCATGAAATATCAAATTGAAACATTCATTAAGACGGATTTATTAAGGAAAATTAAGTTTAAAATAGAAAAAATTAATCAACCCGACGATTTTACGTATTATTGGTATTATTGTTAAGAGAATGATATAAGAATGAATTCCATACGATTAGCAACTGCTTGATCGTAACGCAAATCACATTTTGCTAAATAATTAAATAATAAAAACATTTTTTTAAAAATTGTAACTCTTATTTTAGAATAAGATTGTGCGAATGACAGCTTAGTTTTTTGTGAAAAACAGAGTCGTACTAGATTCACAGAATACAGTGCAAACGGAATTAAAATTCGTGTTGTTTTATATCAAAAATTAAAATTAATTAAATTCTAATAAAGGTGAAAATAATCAGGTTTGGTGGGTAAGAACCGCAACCGTGGAGCGGTTGTCAATGCTAATTAGGATGTTGATAATAAAGTTTTAAACAAAATTTTAATTTTAAACAAAACTTAAGGCACTTATTTGATTACTCTAAAACCAAATGAAATAACCACTTCGAAAGGCGACAAAGACGATTTTGAGACGACAGGAAGTGAAAGTTTGTAAAATTTCGCGAAACTCAAGATCAAAAACAGGAATCCACAGGAGACTCAATCCGGTCAGAATCTTCCAGACAATCCAACACTGAAGTTGTGGATTAAACCTTAAATTAGAATTGAGAGTGGGCTGCAATTCCAATAATAAAAAAAAGGTGTATTTGAGTTTCTAACCCTGGTAAAACTGAATATAAATTTCAACCCCGGCAAAAAATCTTAATTAAAAAAAGGCGTAAGATAATAATTTTCTTTTTGGTGTAGTTTCCTCGGTAAAAAAACTGCCGCACCTAGTAACTATACCTAATACGTTAAAATATGCTTGAGATTAGTTCAGGTTGCGATGTTGGTAATGTTTTGAATAATTCTCAAATTCAATTTACATACTTGTAACGGTCTCAGCACACCAAAGATCTCAAAACAGAAGTGAAGCCATTTTTGAGACTAAAAATCTTGTAAAGTCGTAACAGAAACTCCTGTTTTAGTTAAATAAATTTAATTTAATTTGGCTCAGATACGAATCTTACCAAACTAAATATTTGCTAAAATTTTATTAAGATATTTAAACAAAACACCACAAAGTTATCATCTTTGATCAAGTGGTTTATTCTTGATATTTTTGTATACAAAAATTTTGTAATTCGTATTCGAAAACCTTAGAAATTATATGATTTTGTGTTTATGTTTAACTGTTTCTCAAGTTTTCATATAGGAAAATTATCGCGTAAATTTTAAGAGTTGACTAAGAGTTACTGTAGGTGTACCTGCGGGTTTTTTTAAGAAGCGTTGCAGAAAAAAACTGGCTACGATACTCTATTGTCTAAAGTAATTGTGGTTACATTTGTGCCAAATAATTCTGGAACACCTTTTATGCAACATATAAAAATAAAGACTCTCGTAAATATTGTTTTTGTAAATAATTTGTACATTTTGACTGGGCCAGCAAATATTTTTATTAAACTAGACTTTGTGTGATAGCAATTATTATAAATTTTTTTTGATATTTTCAGCATTCGTCCACTATCTCGCGCTTTGAGCAGTCCCGTAGTCCACCTGGGTGCTCCTGATGGCCCAACGCTATCCCGTCGTCGAGCCTCTTCCACTCCCACGACAGGATTGGCATACGACAGTCAAATGCTAAAACACGCTTGTATCTGCGGTAACAACGCTCTTCACCCTGAGCACGCCGGCCGCCTCCAAAGCATCTGGTCTCGCCTCCTCGAAACGGGTTTAGTTGCCCGCTGTGACAGGTTACGTCCTCGAAAAGCTTCAACTCAAGAACTGCAAATGTGCCATTCCGAAGCGCACGCTCTCCTCTACGGCACCAGCTCGATGAACCGTCACAAGATGGACATGAGCAAGTTAAGCTCTCTTCCCGTCACAGCATTCGTTCGGTTACCTTGCGGCGGCATCGGCGTCGACACCGACACCACCTGGAACGAGGTCTACACCGCTCCGGCGGCCCGAATGGCCGTCGGATGCACTGTGGACCTCGCCGTGCGTACCTGGACGGGAGACATCCGCAACGGCTTTGCAGTCGTCCGACCTCCAGGTCACCACGCCGCGCCGCAGCAAGCTATGGGGTTCTGCTTTTTCAACTCGGTAGCGATAGCAGCGAGGGTTCTCCAACGCGAGCACCGCGTCCACAAGATACTCATTTTCGATTGGGGCGTGCATCACGGGAACGGCACTCAGGACATTTTCTATGATGACCCCCGGGTCTTGGTGATTTCCATGCATCGCCATGACGACGGCAATTTTTTCCCGGGGACGGGCAGTCCGGGCGAGTGCGGCGCCGGCGCCGGACTCGGCTTCAACGTCAACATCGCCTGGTCCGGGGGGCTTAACCCTCCTCTAGCAGACGCCGACTATCTGGCGGCCTTCCGCAGCGTGGTTATGCCTATAGCACGCGAATTCAACCCTGATATTGTCCTAGTATCTGCGGGTTTTGATGCCACTGACGGCCACCATCCGCCCCTGGGGGGCTATAAAGTCTCGGCGGCGTGTTTTGGGTACATGACGCGGCAGTTGATGCAGCTAGCGCGAGGGCGGGTCGTGCTGGCTCTGGAGGGTGGGTACGACTTGCCGTCGATTTGTGATTCGGCGGAGGAATGTGTAAGAGTTCTCCTGGGGGATAATCCTTCGCCGATTGCGCCGTCGGAGATGGCGAGGGCGCCGTGTGGGAATGCTATCATAGCGCTCCAGAAAGTGATAAGCGTACAAAGTGCTCATTGGCCGTGCTTGCAGGAGGCTGCCAAATCGGCTGGATGTTCGTTCAACGATGCTGTGCGCAACGAGAAAGACGATAAAGATACAGTAAATGCAATGGCGAGTCTTTCAATGCAACATCAGACACATAATATGGTCGGGTCGCCGCCTGGGTATCATCCAGGGTGTTCGCCGGACGCAGGTCGTCCGTCTGCATGAAGAAATCAAGGAGATGTGGATAAGTCTCCAACAGAACATTCCCGCTGTCGCTCAGAGTGACTGCCTCTTATTAAATAAAAATAAATCAAATTATCGTGTGTTTTATTTTTGTTAATATATTCAAAGTTTTTAATAAAAACATTTATTTACTTTAAATTAGATGTATTTATTTTTCAAAAACAGTATCAATAAATTTCCCGTCATGTTTTCAATTTGTAGTTTCTATTATTCAAACAGCCTATTTGGGTTAGATACAATAAATACTGTTTTTATTTAAGTATAGTTATTAACATATCTAGAATGTTAGAAATGTCATAACATCTGAGGCTGGTATGAATAACAGTGTTGCATCCTCGGTATGCTCTATCAGAATTTTTAAACAAGTCATTGTAGCATTTGCAATGTATCATTGCCTGCTGTTCATTATTACAAGATTAATAACATGAGAAATTAAAATAACAAAAAAAGATCAAATTGGAGTGCAGTAAACTCACAATGAATAGATCATTTTTTTCTATGTACAATCGCTACAGACTGTTTTATATAAAAAAATTAGAAACGAAATTACCATGTTTTGGATGTAATAGATTATATAAAATTGGTGAAACTCAAGTAGCAGGCGTTGTATATCAATCGATAGAGAATTTTTTCTCTATCCTTCTACTTATTAACATATCGGATTGTACTATTTAAAGAAAATTGAGGAATATTTAAAAATAACTTACTTTTTTTTATCAAAATAACTAGTAGCTTTACTAGAATTTCTAAAGGGTTCTCTAACTATTGTAAAAATTTAAAATGCTCAGATCAATTTATTACTTGAATAACGATTTGTAATTCAGATCGTCTTTTTCTTTAAAAATTACTTCATAATTTATTTCTACAAAAACGGTAAGACAATAGTGAAAGAATTTTTGCCAAAATTTCTCAAATGGTGCCGTTTAAAGCAACACTTTTCATACAAAAAAGATTGCATATATTTCAAAACAAAGTCATTTGAATGGTCCTCAACACACCCTTAACAAATTCACATGGAATTAGCAGTAGACAACATGAACACCTTAACCCAACAAACAATCTGTCTCGAAGTCTTAAGCATCAATAACAAACAACAATTACTGTCCCAGTAATGATTACCGTAGAAATTACTGCTTACGATCCTTTGGGCCGTAAGTAAATTATTGCTTTCTAATACATTCTGTATTTTTTCACAAATGGAAGGAATGAAGGAAACAGTAAACCACAAATAGACTTGAGAATGATAAATGATATGTATTCTTTTCAGGTGGTTGAAAAAAATACTATATGTACATACATACATATACAGTGTGGTGATAAAGTAAGGAACAAAATTCATAATTCTCTTATTGAATGTTTTTGAACAAAACACTCGGATAGGTCATTTTTATTTTCTATAATTTGCTACTTTATGACATAAAAAATTGACTTATGTCGTCATGTATTAATGCGCATCATTAGTTTTTTTAAATGACAATCCCATTTTTTTTTTGGTGTTGTTTGTAGGCAGTCCAACTACTTAAGGTGGCGCTCTTCGAAAAATTGGTGTTCTCGGTGAACTTTGGGTCAAGATAACGTACAAAATATAAAGTTTATGTTTTGGAATTTTTTATATTTTAAACATAACACAGTGCCGTAGTTATTTACTAAGTTTCATATTTGTGCGCAACCATTTTAATTGATTAAAAAAAAGATAAAATTTTCTTGTTTTGAACACTTTATTGAGTTAATCTTGAATAGTTTAATACATACATAGATCAGACTCGTACTATATAAAAGAGCAAGAAAATGTCTAGTAAATCTTCTAGTTTCAAGAAAAAAATGCTTTTATTTAAAAAAGATACATTTGATATCTCGGTAAAGAAAAAGAAATTTTTGATTGTTGTTTGGCAAAATATTACATCTTTTTCTTTAAAATTAATTGGAATTTTTTGTTTTTAAAAATAATAACCCATTTTCGAAAATAACTAAAAAATAAAGTATAGCTTCAATTTTTCTACAGTGTAGAAATAAATCAGTATGGACAGCTGATAAAAATTTGTCCAAAAGCTAGCATCCCTTCATGTTAAATGTGTTAAATTTACAAAAAACGGTCTATTAAACATCTTAAAGTATAACAAATAAGCTACCCAGAAAAAAAAACACCTTAATTAATAAATTTTTGCAGAAGTTACAAAACTTTAAACTTTGTTTCAATTGTTAAGCTTTGTATTATTCAATGATTTTTTATGTAACTTTTTTGAATAGTGTTTCAGTTTCTCCTTGAGGTATGGTTCATTGAAAGGATGTTTCAGTTATGCATAATGTAATTCAATAAATTTATGATTAATTTAAGATTATTAGGAACGTACCAGAAATAGAAATAGATAAAAAATTGAAATACATACACTGTTAATGACTGTAGAAATTGTATAAATAGGGTAAATAAATAATTCAAATATAATACACAGTTTTTTATGTGATGCAAAGAAATAGAATTCTTGCATAAAGCAATGAGTTTTCAAAATAAGACATTACGAGAAGTTTACAACACTTTTAAGGATTTCACTTTCTCGCAAAAAAACTGATGGACATTTGACATTTATTTAATCAAGAAGACGCAATATTGTACTAATTTTAGCAACTTTAGGGTGTTGATTTTTGTATAAATGGTGTATGGAAGAGTTTTTGAAAAAGACTAGGACGTGTTTAAATCGTTTATAGGACTTGACAGGAAATTGTAAAAAAATCTTTTTGGACAATATATCCCACTGTCCTAATTACACACTTGGTTTTGAAATGTGTGACAAAAATGTATTTTAGTCTCTGATGCTAATTAATAATGCAATATTGTGTATGTATTCCCCACTTTCAAATCACATGGTACAAAAATAAGACATCTCAATGAATTATTTATTGCAAGGGGTAAAACCGTGCGTAGAGACTAGCGAATAAATGCTTATAAATCTTTATTTTTTTTAACAACTTAAAAATGCTCCAGTCATCTAATATCTGAAGGTTAATTTACAATTACAGACAAAAAATTAATTTAGGGTTTTTAGTTTTTGCTTATAAACTATTGACTAGTTTAAATATAAAGTAAAGAAAAATTTTACTTTAATCAAAAACTATTTAATCTCAAAGTTATTTTTGTCGCAGAGTTAATATTTATTTTAGGAGAACGAATGAATGAAACTGTATAAATTTTGAAAAAGTGGAATTTATGAATTAATAATGAACTTCTGGCTACTAGCTCAATGAGCATGATTATTTCGAGAAGCGAATATTTTGGGAGATAAATATTAAAATTTATCTAGAAAATACCTTCACATCTTGTACGTATTTATGTTTATTAAAGTTTACATTTATTTAGATTTTAGAGAAATAAAAAGTCTTTAAATTATTTTTGTTATTGCATACTTAACGAGTGTTTACATACTACAACAATTATCTGATACATTTTTAACGTGATACAACATGAGGAAGGCTATTACAGGTAAAAATATATTATAGATTTTTTATATTTGCACATTCACCTTGCAACTTCTTTCTATATTTAATAAGGATCTGGGAAATCAATACAGCTTTTACTGTTTTAGATAGAATTTTATTTTTAAGAGAGTTTTGCAAAACAACGACGCTGCAAATATTTTAAAAATGCTTTTTGGAAAAAATATTTAAAGCTTTCACGTTATCCTCCCTTTTTATTTCCTTTTGCACGTTCTGCAGTCAACGATCTCTCTGGCAATATATTTCCTCGGATAAGGAAAATTTCGGATGCTTCTTGAAAATATTCCGAATTTAAATTTTATTGTGTTTTACGTTTCTATCTAAAAATATTTGTTTGAGATGTTTCCAAATATTGTGTTATGTAAATTATATGTAGTTGCCAACTTTTTTAACTTGAAGTAATTTAAACCTATTTAACTATTAGTAAAACATAATCTAATATTAATAATGAACCCTGTGTATGAGCAGAATTGGCACCAAACGAATTGTGTATACAAACTTTCCAGTAATACACAGATGGTTTTTGCTTTTAAATTAGATAATTTTACCGCTTATTTCATTTTAAATACGACTTGGCTCATAGCAGTAAGTCTAAAAGTAGAGATTTTCACTAAAAAATGACCGTATATTATGCAATTACTAGTACTTATTCTTCTATCTATTTAATGAAGCTATGTTAGTCAAGTGATGAGAATCGTAAATTGTAAAAAAAAATGTTTAAATAATTAATTATATACATATAAATGAACGCTGAGTCCTAGTGTCTTTTACACACTGAATGAAACTTAAAATTAGGTGAGGGAGACCGTATGAAAGTCTCAGGGTACAACGTATAGAATGACCAAATTTGAGATTAGAATGGCGTTCCTCCAAAACCTACCTATTTATGTGACTGTCTAAGCAAATTTTAAATATTTATTTTTTTTAAGAAAATGAAAGCAGCAGGCTAGGTAAAGTAGAGTTCTGCTTTCTAAAAATTGGTAAAGTTCTACGAACTGTTTTAATCATTAAGTGGGCCTTTAAATAATAATATGATTTTTAGAATTGGACTTCATGTTACTTCTGGTTTTTGAAATTTCTGCGGAATTGAGCGTATAATCGCAAAATCTATTAACCAAGAATATAGAGCATTAAATTCTGCGTCGATTGAATACCATAAAGTGCCAAGTCTAATCAGTAAGTAGATACTTTTTATCGATATATCTTTTTGCTGGGTAATCTCTTGGTTAATGCTCAACATTGATTTTTGGTTTTCTAAACAAGCAGTTCAGGGTTTATTATTATTTAGATTGAACTTTCCCTATTTAGTTTTTTCTTTCAATTTTTAAACTTAATCAATTTCTTATGAATTTATTTATTCATAAGAAATGACACTTAGCACTTCATAAAGGACTTCATCGTTATGCGGTAGAGGAATACTGGAATTTTTTAAGGTACTAGAGTCAAACGATAGAAAATCTGTAGAAAGTAGCAGAGGTATTCAGCAAATACTTCTGATAAGCAGCAGCACTGTGTCTCTAATGAAGCTCTAGTACTTTGTCTGCTTAAGCTTTTTGATGCATTGGACTCTAGATAGGACAATAACAGTGACTCTGAAGAGGAGTTTCTCCATCGTCCAGACAATTTTTGCAGATGTTATCTATACCAGATGGGTTTTTAAATAGTAATGCTCATAAATAACTGTTGGTTTCTTCTTTTGGGACATATCATATTTTGTTATGTGATATTATATACGTGCGCGTCTACGTCGAGGCCTCCACAGGTCTATTCAAGAGTCCCTGCCAGAAACCATCTTTAAAAATGCAAATACGAAGGTGCAGTGCCACGTCTGGTAAGACTGCCTTGCCAGTATTAGCTGCTTGTAAAGCTGTACAAATACATTTAAGACTAGATGATCTATAGTTTGTAGGCTTCCTTCCTTGGGTTTTTGTTAATAAGAGTACGGTAAATTTTCCTATTCTGCTTATACCTACAGCATTACTGCATCAGTAAATTGAGGTATGTGTCCATCTTTTAAATATATCTATTTACGTTTAGCCAGTATATTATTTTCTTGCATTTGCAATTTCGTTAAACCACTAGTAGACAGTACGTTTACCTGGGTTTCTTCTTGATTTTTTTTTGAGGTTTTGTCACAAATTTTTAATGGCTTCATCTATCACGTTGTTTTGCGTACATCTTCTGTATAAATAAGTTAGGGCGCATCGTCGATAAACCGGTCTTGGGTTTGAAGAGATAAGGATCCAGTGCTAAATCCTAAGATAGAAGTCCAGTAGTACGGAGCTGAGCCTAGCAAGCTCTTCTTTTGATATTTGACGAATCCTTAGCAGCTGAATTTAATGTTTTTGTGGGTCTCACTAATTAGTACTGGGGATTAACGCTAACCCTTTACGCATAGAATATATGAGGTGCGGCTAGTATTCCAAGGAAGGTTTTTATAGTTGCATGCTATCCAAGCAGAGAGCCAAGGTCCTCATATTTCTATCGGTAGCGATTTACGTTTTGAGTCACGAGATGGTCCACGTCAAAAGCTTTAGTTTTATGCAATTATTAAAAGCTGATTACCACTGGCCATTTTCCTATACACCATTTGAACACGCACCCGATGCGCTCTACTACTTGAGAGTATTGGAATTTAAGTACGTGTTTTATCTTGGTGCTGTGATTCAAATGATGATTTAAATATTACTTGAAATTGATACTTCAAAATTGTCAGAATGAAAATTATTTTTTTAGATAGTTCAGGGTTCTTTGACTTTGACTTTAATTTATAACTTAAAAGTGAGAACGCAGCAAAAAACAAGATGCTCGTTTAATCAAAACATCGAGAAACTGACGCATTTTTTTTGTCACGTCATAGAATCTAACAAAGAACTCTAGAAAGAATTTCTGGATATAAATGGGCAAACAAGACAGGATAGTTTTAAACAGAAAAATGTTCCGTAAGGAGAAATCTTAAAAAAATAATAATTATCCAAAGTTTTGTTTTGAGGGAATTACCTTCAAAAATCATGGATGAAGAATTTTCTTATTAAGCCCGAAATTGTGAAAATATTTTCTGAAATCATGTGAAATAACATCATTATCGGGAGTATGATATAATTCATTGTTTGTGTTTGTCTTTGTGAGGCTACCGTTGCTGAATCATTGTTTGTAAGTTTTGATTGGAATGTTTCACTGACTCTTTCAGATAGAGCATTTAATTTGAGACTTTGGTGATCTCTTGACGCTGCATGTGTTAGGATCTTTTTCTTGCACTGTTTTTAGCTTAAATTCTGCAAGGTAAGAACAAGAGAGAAACTCTAAACTAGTGTAGATTCTTCACAGCTCTAGTTGAATTTGTTGAAAAAGAAGGAAGAAATTCCATTTTAAAATGGCTTGATAAAAGCCGGGTCAAAACCAAAAATGGTAGGTGGCTTGAAGGCAGCACTGAATAGGGACTTGAGACGTACGTGCTACGTTGAAACGGAGGGATATTTTATTTTACTTTATTTTTTTTATGTCAGGGGATATCCCAAGTCTTATTTAATAGCTTTGTTTTTTGATATTTCAGTAATTTTAAAATGGCTTTGATTTCTAATTAGTTTATGTTATTTGTCATTTGATTTCTTGAATTCTTTATTTATTGTATTGTATGTCAGTGAATAAATTGTAATTGCTCAATGTGAGTCATATTTTCTTATTTTCCCCAACTTGCCCAGTGCTTCAAACAACTAAAATTACAACAACACAACGTAGAGTCTATTCTTTGACGTCATGCCATTTTCAAAAATTTGCAAAATTTATGGAATTTGAATTTAAAGGTTGTAATACCAAGATGAAAACTCTTAGCGGCAACAATTTGAGCCAGATTGTTAGAATTGTTGTCATACTTCTATTATTACTATATTTAATAAAGTTCTAAATTAATACTTTTTGGTCATTATTTAATATTATTTACAACGAATTGTTGAACGATTGCTAATTTCTTACACATATATTTGTGATTTTTCAGTTAATATAATAATAACAAGCGAGTCACCAAATTCTAGGTTTAGATGGGCGTTGGAAAATATTGTTTATTAAGTGTACTTTTATTCTAACCCCAAAATAAAAGCTGTTTAACTAACTGCAAAAAATAAAAAACTGGGTAAAATGTTTGCTTTACTAATTGTGTATTTTTCAGAAGTACATTTTCACTTGAAAAATACTTTGCGTACAAAAAATGGTGGAGGTGCCGGGTTATATCTACCAATTCTCTGTAGTTAACATCAATAAACGGATTATTATTATTGTATCTAACCATAAGTTTGTTATTAGCATATACTTTTGCCTTAATTTTGTACACTTACATGTAATTACCTAAACAAATAAATAATTTTAAAAAAAATTAATCACTTTTTTATATGGTCAATTTTCGTTATTATTTCAATTAATGTAATGAGTACGTTTAACACTTGTAGCAATAATTTCCCTTTGTCAGCTGAAATTTAATCAATGATGCCGAAAAAACAGGTTTCTACAACGTCCCAAACACCCTAATAGATCCTGCAAGTGGATAATGCTTGCAGCGCTTGCGTCATCCCTTAGTATGGATTTTCTGTATTGTCAGTGGATGCTGGCAAAGCATGGCTGATGGTTCTGATGCCGGCAATTTCACTCTGTTAAAACGGTGAGTCACCTTTTCTTAGTCTATCACTTTAGTTTATATTTCTATATTTTTGCGGTTTGCTTATCAGTGTAAATAGTTTTGTTTCAACATTTATTCTTGTTATAAGTTATCCGTGCTTTCAGTTGTATAAATATTGTTTTGAAAATTAATGAAAACAACTCAAGTAAGTGCATCTTTAATAATTATTTTACTGTATTTGTTATTCAAAAAATATCTATTTACATAACTCAAGTAACTTTTATTGTTTAATCGATTTCAACGGTTTGGAAATTTAACCAGTGTTTGTTTTTTGTTTTTGCAGTGTTTTGATGTTATGTTTTTTAGCTGGATGTGTTTGAATTTTATTATAAATTTTTGCAATGAATTTTTTACAATAACAAAGGTTTTATTATTGGGGAAATTAGATATTTACTTTAGAGTGATCTTTTGCTACATTTATGTCTTAAATTACTTAAAATAAATTAAAATTTTTTTCTTGAAGCCGCGTATACTGTAAGATTTTTGTATCAAATCGTTGACTAACGCATGCCATTAATAAATGATTTTAAAGTTTTATAAGCAGATTTGGACGTGCAAAAAACTATTATAATCAACTTGTTTAGACGACAATTATATACACTCACTCGCTAACACTCGTTTTTGTTTCAAACAATTTACTTGTATATTAAATAACTATTAAGATACTTAATCACAATTCTTTGTTTAATATTTAATTAATATAACTATTTGTATTAAGTTAAATTTGGTATTCATATCTAGTGTAATTTGCGTCAAAAGCTGAACGTTTAATTACCCAGAAAATGTAAATTTGTCATGTAGCTTTGACTTTGAATTGGACGAGAAATACGAAAACAGAATTTGCTATTTTCAAAGATATACCTAGATAGATGTAAACATTAAAGTTGGTAAATGACATCTTCTTCTTATTTTTAATGGAGAAATCATGCTTTTGTAAGATAAGGTTTAGTTTATGAACGTCGTGTTTTACGTCTAAAATGAAGAAGTGTATGCTGATTTGCTTATATCTGATTGTAATTCTACGAGTCAAGAATGTTACGTCTTTGGTTTTCTACTCTCAGCGGAACTTTTTATTGACGTCTTGTTTCTCATTATTTAACTTTCTATCGATACTTATACGTTATTAGGTATTTTAATTTAATTGATTGAGGCAAATGCATGAATTAACTTAAGTAAAAATAGTATTTTTGTTTATGTTTAAAACATTAAATGTGAAGCAGTTTTCCTACCTGATTTGATGTTATTTTTGTTTAATTAAATTTATTGATTGAAAAGTTTAATGTCGCGCAAATTTTTGTATTGTAATGAGTATTGTTAAAAAGTGGTAAGGCGTGTTTGTGACAGATGTGTCAAATGATGTGCCAAAAAATAAAATCGTGATGTTCATAACAATAGTGGTACTGAGAGATACAAACTGTAAGTCTTTTTTGTCTTATTAGTGAAACCAATTATTGGTTACCAACTAGAGATGGGCGATTTTTATTTTGTGTAATCGATAAATCAATTTTTTAAATGAAACATAATCAAATCGTATTTAATCGATATTTCAGCCGATTATCAATTATTTTGCCCAGCCTATTTCAGACATGGGACACAAAAAAAGATTCACTTCAATCTGTTTTGATATGATTAAAAATCGATTGATCGATTAATAACGATATTAGTCACGATGACAATACTTGTAACAAAAGCCAAGAAAGGTTAGACATCAAACAACCTATTCATTTTTTGTTACCAATAAAACCAAAAATGAAACAAATCAAAAATTATCTATATCTTGAGGGTTTATTTTTTCTGAAAAAATAAAAGTTGTTATCGTACAGGAAACCAGTTTACATCCGCTATTGATAGCTTAGAAAGATTTTACTATTAACCCAAATTAAGTATTTTTATTATGAGTAATTTTAATTTTTATAGTTACTAATGGTAGGTAAAGTCGTGGCAATAGGGCTAGTCAGTGACCTTATAATATGACTTTTTTTAGTATAACTAGGCGTACGTCTATTCTTATATCAGAAAAGTACATTAGCATAGCTATCCTAATTTTTTTTAATAAAAATTTTAGTATCTCACTGTAAGCAAAGAACAAGCACAATTAAATAATGAAATCTGTAATAGAAGTAAGGAATAAGTCACTCTTTCACTTGCCTCAAGCTGTAAGTGCGATAAAAACTTATAAATTAACTTATAATTATTGACACATTTGACAACCAAATTTGAAGTTTTAAAACTGTGGCATTTAAAAATCTGGGAATTTTTTATCTCATCCAATTATCACTAGTTAAAAAGAGATAAAAGACTGACCTGGGGTAATTCTCGTACTATAATGAAAACTAAAGCAAAAATATTTTTATTACTAGTACAGTAAAGGATTCACTTTTAAAAATATGTTTATCCACAAATGTATTATAATGACATTATTATTTCACACATTTGACCCTGTTTGTGTTGAATAATGACACCTATTATTCCACTAATGGTGTAATGAAATCTATTAACTTATATAATATTAAAATCAAAATTACATACAATTATACCATTTATCTGATAAAATCGAAGACACTGCATGAGCTACTAACTTCTTCAAACAGACTTTCCGCATCAGAATTATTCATTTAATCATTTTATTTCATGTATTAAACTTGTCACGTTTGTTCTTGATTTTGAATAACAAATTATTAATTTTTTTTTAACTTTTTGTGTTTGTAGGAAAAATTTTGAAAATTATTTGTGGGTCTGAGCATACTACAGTAATTCGTGTGATTACAGATGGACTGCGCTTTCGTTATGTGCGATTTTTCCACTTGCAGTGCTGTAATAATGCTTTTATAAACTTAAAAGAAACTTATAATAGTTATTTATGTATTAAGGGCGTAATCAAGGTGATTATCGCACGATGGAATGTTTAAAGCCCGACGTAGGAGGGCTTTTAATTTTCCAAATGTCATTAGTGACAATTACATCCGTGGTGCATACAACGTTTTATTTTATTTTGGATTGTTTTAATTTTTCAAATCAAATGTTTATTCAAAATTCTGGTGTTTCTTGTGAAAAAACTGTGAAAACAATCTAGATTAAATAGTTGACTATCTTGTCGTTGCCAGGATACGGTATTTTGTTATTTTCTATTTTGCGATTTTTCAAAATGGAAACTGATGAAAACTTGTGTGAAAACGTGTATTCTAGAAAAATGTTACAACAGGTAAAAGCCCAAAATTTAAGAAAAAGTTGTGTCACGCTTCGTGTGTTTATAGTGTTTAACTGTTTCTGAAATAAATGATTTTTCATGATAATTGTTATTTAATAGACATTAATAGACATTTCGTTTTTTGTTTTATCATATTTTACTTCGTTTCTATTAATAAGAAATTTGTAGTTGTTATCGGTTCCAGAACGAATAGTAGTTGTAGAAACAATGGACGTCTCCTTTAATAAGGATCGACTAGTACCAGGAGAACCTTAGATTTTTCTTGCGAGATCAAGCTTATTTATTAGATACAGAATCTTCGATATAAGTTTCTGCTATGGCCGAGCTCTTTCACCCACCATGTCGTTTAATTGTTATAAGATTAGCACCTCCATTGGCAAGTAAAGTTGTTGAAGTGCGCCTCATACAATAGTCGGTATAAGCTTCTGCGTTCGCCAGATTCAAAAACGAAGCAACTTTAGAAGGAACTTTCGATAAAGTGTTAATTCCAACATGATGTGATGTACATTTTTGAGTAGCGTATCGTAAAAAGAATCTCTTAATGGATAACTTCTTGGGACGTAAGGACATGTATTTCCTACACTTCTGCACAGTGTCGATAGAAAATTCTTCTTATATAATTGTGAATTTTTGTGAAACGCCTGTCTTGGTATATCTGGTATTGAAACAATCAGGTATGCGCCCCTGTCTTCTACATCACTGATTTTCAAATTTGTCAGCTCACAGCATCGACAGCCACCAGATACCCTCATTATTAATACAATCTAAAATATTCCAAAATTTATTATATACAATGTCTATGAAATGACAGAGATTACCTTAATCATCAAATATTCTTTATCGCAAGCCCTTGTCAAAATCTCTTCAACGTGTGCTCTTTCGAATACTGCAGCTTTCTTCGGCCTGTAGATATCCTCTTGACTGATTCTTCAGATAGGCCATGAGCTTACTATATTTTCCAATGTCTATGTTTTTATAGATCTTCAGCATGGAGTACCTACTTCGACCACATGGATGAAATTGCATACCCGTTCTTCAAATTTAAGAAATACGCTAGCAGAACTTCCTCATTTATTGTCATTACCCTCCGTCCTTCTTTTCATTCATTAAATTTTGAAAATACATTTTCATAATATTTCCTGGACTTCACAGGCAATAACTGGCGAATCGCTTCTTCAGCTTCCTTAAGATTTGTCTCAGGAACAATATCACTTTCAATTTATTTTCACCAACTTGCACAGCGTTTTGTAAAAATGAAGTCGATAAACAATAAAAAATAAATAGCAACAATTTATAAATCTCCCATGTTTTTTAGTTAATTTCAATGATTTTTGAGGTGACATCCGCTGCCAGAGTGTAATGTCAAATCATTTTTTGGAAATTTTGGCGATTCTGATTTTAAATCGCTGTAATTGTGGATAAAACGTTATATTGGATTCGTGTTTTAGTCGCATTTTATCCACTTAAGAATAAACATATTCTTGCGTGGATAAAACGCTGTCTAAAACACTTATACAATAAATATTATGGTTCCAAAATAAAATAAAATCGCTTGTTAAATCCAAAATAAAAGCAATTATACGTCGGTTAAATTTTTTGCCACAATTGTGCTCTTCTGTATAGTAAAGTCATTTCGATAATTCTAAAAAATGACACTGGCTGTGTGAATACCAGATGAATAGATAGTATGAATTATTTGCAATTTTAATAAATCTTGTACGGTTTAATAATTTTTCTAACAAAATATTTTTAAATTTTTTATTATTAATTGTCTCAAATAAAACAAGTTTTTGCCAAAAAGTTTTATTGCAAACATCAGTTTTTACTTGAGAGTTTTATTTTATAATCAGTGACGCAATTTTTAACAGTCAACAAAATTTTCAAATTTTCAGCAGTACTTCTCTGGCTCCTTGTCAACGCAATTCAAATATCTAACATAAATGTTTGATGACTAAACCACTGAAGGCTTTACGAAAATTACAGCCAAGTAAAGTTGAATTTAAGGATTACAAATTTAAGAATTTAAGGATGACAAAAGACATAGTCGGGTCAAGACTTGGACTAAAAATGTTAATATTTTTTTCCCATTCCTGATCCGACTAACAATGTCTTTTTTTCAACTTGAGTTGATCCGAATTTAACTCTGACAAAAGACGGTCTTCTATTGCATCATCAGCTGCTAAAGGTTTACAATTCAGGTTTTTACAATAATCGGAGATTTTGATGTATCTCCCAATGGGAGTATTTGCGTTTCGTTTGGTCAATTAGACTTGTGTTTTAAAAACTATATTTTTTTGTAAACCTTTTAATCTTGAAGATGTGGAAGACATTTGGGTTTGAATGGAGCGTAGCCCGCGAGAATCTGTGAGAAACATTGAGTTAATAATAAGACTGGAGGCAAAGAAGTATGGTGACAACATATTGGTAGGCAAAACATTAAAAGTGATGTATTTACCGTGCTAAAGGTGGTATTTGCATTTAGACAAGTGTTAAAATCGCTAAAATTTGCATATTTCTAAACAATTTTGTTTATAAGAAGCGTTTTAAACAATTTTAGATAATATGATTTTAGATAAATTAAATATTAATTTGTAAAGTATGAGTGTTGTATGCATGCACAATTAAAGCCTGGCGCTTATATGTTTGCTGAATTAAAATAAAAAAATATTTTCTTGCCTTATTATTGCTGTATTTTCAAAAATTCAACGTTCTTGCCTACCAGCAAGTGATTTGCTCTCTCACACACATTTAATCTGTATATTATACTATCTCTTTATCTCTCTTATACTATGTACTGACTATGTTGTCACCGCAGCTCGCTTCGGCAACGTATAAGCGAAGCTCGATCCAGTCTTATTATTAGATCTATGGTGAGAAAGCTCTCATTGCAAACATATTTTACTCCTTATCCTTTAGATAGAACCAAGACGTTTTCTGTACTTTTCCACTCATTTCTTATGGAACTTGTTGGAACGCATTTAAAAAAAGTTGAAAGCTTTATTCCTACAAATTTACCATGGTGTAGTTCCTTGGTGCTCCAGATTATAAACAAAAAATTAGATTTTGTATTGGTGTTTTAAATGATGATAACGTTCTTAATGAAACATTTTGTTCGTAAGAAGAATGATTTTATCTTGACGATTTTATAAGCTCTCAAAATTATCGTGTATGGTTAGCTGGAATTTCTCATGCCATTAGTCGTCAACGTTTGCGTTTTTGAGTAGCCATATCTAGGCACAGAATAATTCGACCGTACTTTTTAATTTTACAGTAAATTTTTACATTATGTAATTTTTATTTTACAATCTTTCATACAAGAATTAGACAAAAACGAATTGCAAAGAGGTTACTTTTAGCAAGATTCTGCAACAACCCACACCGCTTGTGCGACAGTAGAACATTTAGAGCAATTTTATCCGAATATTTTAATTTCTAGAGGAATTTGGCCAAGTAAATCGCCTGACCTCACTCCATTCGATTTATTTTTGCTTGGCCACCTTAAAAATAGAGTTTTCAGCAAAAATTTAGATATCTTTGAAGAATTGCAGGCTCCAATTATAGAAGAAGTGAACAATATATATATATACATACACTAATTAATATATTTAATAACCTAACGCAGGGGGTTATTTTATGCATTGAAAATAACTGTGTACACATTGAATGTTATCTTTTAATTTTGTTTCTGGTTTTTATTTGCATTATTTTTTATTATATTATTTTGAAAAAACATTATTATTGTTAAAAATGTATTAACTATAAAATTTTGTTTGGTATTTTCTTGACAGATGTAAGACATAACCTATAAAGGTATTCTTAACAAACCGACAACTTGCAAAGAAACAAAAAAATTTAGTAACTTTTTTGCCAACTTAATCAGTATTTGTTGATCACGTTGTAATATAAATAACTCTTACACATTATTAATGTTTCTCACTGTCAATAAATCTTTTTAATTGTTTTTCTATATTATGAGTTGATTAATAACGGCCTCTGCGTTGATTGACAGTTATATCAAGTTTATCCATTTAACCTTAAACGGAACTATGGCACTCTGGCCACAAGAAAATAGAAGCTGTAATGATTGTGGATATAAAACGTTTTATGTCAAATTAATTGTCAAAATTGAATAGTATTAATATTTCGAAGTATTTAGTGTTTATGATGAATAAAAATGGTAAGTTTACTTAGGTATTTATCTGGTAGTAAGTTAAGTGTTACATAAATAAGAACATGCACATCTTCAACTTTAAATATGTTTAATAAAAAGATACTATTAATAAAATGTTTTAAAACACAAATCAATTGTAGTTTAATGGGCTAATTTCAAGTTGAGATTATAGCGGTAGAATCTTTGTTTCCACGGAAAATTAGAAGAAATCGGAGTTGTGATTGGTTGTTGCTACGGAAAAAATTTAAATTTGCGACATTACCGATAGTATCTCAACTTGAAATTTTTCTAACTATACTTTCTGAAAGCTGTAGGGATTTTTATATATCTTTCCCTTATATACTCGTACATTCAAAATTTCAAAGAGCTAAAAGTTTAATTTCTGAAAGAGATTAATTTGAATCTACTTATTGATTTTGTTATTAGGTTGTATCTATAAAAGTGCGTGTAGTATCTGAAAGGTCGGATAATGTTCTTTTCTAAGTATACACACGCAGATGTTTATGGTAAATAAATCAGTTTTTTTTCTTCGACCTTTTTGTAAATTGCTTTAGATTTATATTGGGCGTTTCAATAACAATAACTTATATTTGATAATTTACAGTGGTTATTGACGATTAATAAATGCGATACCCACTCTAAAATTTAAGTGTGCAATGGTGCACGTAATAATGTATAGATACAGTTTGTTTACTTTTCAAAAACCACCAACACCGCAATTTACATAAAAAAATACATCCGGCAACATAGCATAACTTCTGAAATAAAATAAAATAAATATTAACATAAAGTTGTTTTCATTTCTATAATACTGTTGATTAAAACGTAACGTTTGCAGTACTATGTAAGGCAAATTTGGTTTTTTAGCATCCTTTTAACTAGAGTTATCACCTATTAAAACTTTTAACATTACTTCAAAAACGTCCTGTATATCGTAGGGAGTAGTTTTATCACAATGGAACCAACTGTACATTTGACAGTCTTCTGTTTGTTTTTCAGCTTTATTTTTTGATATACCAAAATTTTAACATTTTGTATTATTATAAAATTTTATCATTTTTTTTTATTTCAAAAATAACCAAAAAGTTTGACAGTGTGAAAATCTAGTAACTTTTATTTTTTTGATCCTAATTTAACAACAAATGTTTTTTTTAAGGGTACCAAGAGCATTTATGGTAGAGTGTGTTTCAAAACTATTGTCACCAAAGCAAGGTTTGGTTTTTATGACGTATGTCTGGGTAATTTGAACTATTTATTTGGGTATTAAGCCTTCTTCTAAAAAAACATACTATTGAATGTTTGCGTCTACTATCTAAAGAATACTTTTTGCATTCTAACCCCACTAGCCTAGAAATTAATAATTACCATTAAAAATCAAATAAAACACAGAATCCGTTAATTTTTTATTATTTGGAAACACAAGGTAGGAATAAAATTAGGCAGGTAAGATAAAACTTGCCTGGCGAAAGCAAAACATTAGAAACAATACCAAAAGCATAGAAGAAAACCGGTGCAGCACATCAAACAAGATGTGCTACATGACCTCCATTCTGTTCACCTCACACTCTTGCTCGTGTTTTCACAGAAGCGATCGCGTTCTCTAACAGATTGGGTGAATTGTTTTTCTCCTCTAACTTGAGGGTTATTCTTTCCCGTAGGTCATCCAAGTCCACAACAGGAGTATTGAAAATTGAGTTTTTCACATGTGGCCACAAGAAACAGTCACATGGAGTTAAATCACATGACCTCGGTGGCCATATCACTAGCGTATTCAAACTGATCACTCTGTTATCGAAGAATTCACAAATAAAATTGAGATTATCCCGAGTGGTGTGAATACCCGCACCGTCCTGCTGGAAATATCCCTGCTGCAGTTCGTCATCCAGCAGCTGCTCCATATAGGGAGTGAGAATTTCAAGACGGTATCTCTGAAATGTTAATATTTCTACAACATTTTTATTCTTATTGTTGTTTCCTTAAAAAAATGTAACAATAATTACCTTCGAAAAATATGGGTCCAATAAGACGACTTATTGCAGCCCACACTCAAATTTTCTCCGGGTGCAACGGAATCTCAACGTAATAATAAGGATTCTCGCCGCTCCACATCCTCATGTTCTGTGAGTTAACATAGCCGGAAAGATGAATCAAGCCTCATCGGTGAAAAATGTTTTTTCCAGTGCTTCGTAATTGTTGGCAAGATTCTGCATAAACCACTGGCTATATACCTGTTTCTGTGGCAAATCTTTCGGCAGTAATTCTTGATGGGCCTGCGGCCTATACGGATGCATATCGAGGTCAGTTTTCAAGATCCGCCAACAAGTGCTGGAAGACAGCTTCACCTGTTGACGCAGATGACGAACCGAAGTGCTAGGCTCCTCGTTCATAATATTCCTTATAGTGGAGTAAAATCGGGCTAAAATCACGCCTATTTTTGAAATGAAGGTATAACCAAACGGGACCTTCACAGTCTTATAAAGTATCATTTTGGCCATCTGAAATCGCTATCTACAATTTTTTTTAGTAGGACACAACTTTGTAAAATTAATTTTTTTATGTCGGAGCAACAATTTCCAAAATCGTGTTTTTTAAAACATACATCGCGCTTATAAATTAACTATTTAAGATAAAATTTTGAAATTTTGTCCACTTATGGAGAAAACCAGAGCGCATCTAACCGTGCTACGAGATTTTATAAAAAGTTTTTTGTTTTTGAGAAAGGGGTTTCTAAAGTCACTAGTTGCGAAATTGTGCATTGACAATTTCACCCTGCGGGAAGCTATGTAAATTATTAAAAATTTGAGCATATAATGTACATTTTCGGATTTACAAAACCTTAAATAAGTTTTTAAAAAAAATTAGAAAAATAAACCTAATGGTTTCCAAAATATAAATTTTTTAAAACAAGGTTATGCCGCGCTACTCTGCGCTACTCCGCGCCACACGCGTTATATCTACATGCTCACCGTTTGTAACATTCTAACTATATTATGACTTACTTGAAGGTAAATTGATAGCTGTAACTATAAACCACAAAAAATTATTCATTAAATTTTATTAAAACAAAAATGTTTTATGTAAAGTATAAAAAAAGAGAGACTAAATTTCTTCTTCGCCTTCATCGGATTTATCGTTGCTCTCTTCAAAATTGTTGCATTGCTGGCAGGAGCAGTCAACCATACATTTTAGCCCTTTCTTCAAACAGATACATTTTGAAGTATTGCATGTTTTATCAGAGCAAATTATTGTTAGTAGTCTTCTAAGCTTTGCTGGTACAGACGGTTGTAAAATCAAAGTAGGTTCAAAATCGCCACTATCGTTTATAGACCAGCCAAATTGGGTGGCGTCTAATTCTGGTATATTTTGGCTATGGCTTGCCATCCAAATTTTTAATTGATATATACTTCTAAAATATTAAAAACTCGGTAATAATTTTAATATTATATATTTTCACTATGTATATTTACCTTAAAACATGCTGTTTGAAGGAATCGTTAGTTGGTGGTAATTCTAAAGCTGATTTTTGAGATTTCAGGCTTAAATGGTACCTCATATCATTTAACGTTTTAATATCTTTATTTTTATTTCTAAATAATGCCAAAACAAATTTTGTAGCTACTTCAATACTTTTGTTTACATCCGGCAATGTAGCTATTTCGTGCAAATTAAAACCGTCTACACTTTTAACAAGAATATCGAATGCCGTTTTTTCCTCAATTTTATAAATAGAATTTGTTGTGTCACATCCAGTTAAAGCGTGAAGCGCCAAAAGATTTCTACAAATTTTATCTTGAAAATGGTTTACTACGTTTGGAATTGAAATAAATTTTGTTTTTGATCCATGGCCTAAATCAATAAAAAGAGATAAATTTTGTTTTGGATCTGTCTTTAGTAAATTACAATTATAATACATACATATAATACATGTAAAATTAATCGTGTATCAGTTTCTTCGTGATTGCTATATAGATCTTCCAACGTTTTAACACCATGGTTTTTAGTTACAGAGAGACATAAATTGTTGTTATCAAAACCACCAGCAATAACAAGTATCTCATTGTTTGTCATCATATTTACAGAATTTTCTAAGATATAGTTACATAAAAATTTTAATAACATTTTTTGTTTTCTAATAATTGCATAAATTGTCTAAATTTAACAACTTATCTAGGAGCAGTAACGTCGTATGCACGAGCCTCTTTACAATTGCCTCTACGACGTCTTTCATGCGATTTTATCGAAGTATTTTTGTAACTATCAAAAACAATTGTAGTTCTAAATGCCACGTATTTTCGAGATAAAGCAAAAATTTTTTGAAGAAAAATGTTGGGAAGATATATTTAATAACAAAAGTTGTATAAAGTATAACAATTTTAATTAAAATTAAGATGTAAGTGCTTTACGTTGATTTTTTTTTTACATAACTGTATAATTCTAAACAAAAAAGTAACATATTTGATCTAATCTAGTTCATATTACGTATAAAACAGTCAAAATATAGGAAAATAACTAGTAAAAATTTGATCTAAATTTTATATTGGCAAACACTCGTAGCAAGTGATGATTGACAGTGATAATGGTTCAAAAGTATTTATCAATTATTTAATTTATTAACCTTTGAATATGAATAGTTCTGTAATCTTTTACTGTGTTGGTTGGTGCGAATAGGCTATACAGAAATTTAACGCGTCTGGCCTGGTGTAGCAGCGCGACAAAACCTTCTTTCAAAAAAATTATATTTTGGAAACTATTAAGTCTAATGAGTTGATTTTTTTTAAAAAAACTTACTTAGAGTTTAGTGAACACGAAAATGTACATTAAATGATCAAATTTTTAATAATTCACATAGCTCCCCGGAGGGTGAAATTGTCAATGCACAATTTCGCAACTAGTGACTTTGGAGACCCCTTTCTCAAGAACAAAAAACTTTTTATAAAATCTCGTAGTACGGTTAGATGCGCTCTGGTTTTCTCTATAAGTGGACAAAATTTCAAAATTTTATCTTAAATAGTTAATTTATAAGCGCGATGTATGTTTTAAAAAACACGATTTTGGAAATTGTTGCTCCGACATAAAAAAATTAATTTTACAAAATTCGGTCCTACTAAAAAAAGTTGTAGATTACGATTTCAGATGGCCAAAATGATACTTTATAACACTGTGAAGGTCCCGTTTGGTTTTACCTTAAAAAAAATTTTTGCAAGAAAAAAGCCTCGTAGGACGTCGATTTTACTCCACTATTACAGCCTACACATTTGCTTCGGTTCTTACTCGTGGTCTGCCTCCACCTGCCTTGCAATTCACACTCCCTGCTTTCCTGTACAAATCCACAACACGGCGCAAATTTGGACTGAAATGGTCAAAGTGGACAGCCAATCCAGGAAACTCTTCCTGAAAATTCTCAAATGCGGCGTTTATTGAGTAAACCAACTGTTCGTCAATTCTCTGATCATTTCTGAAGTATGCTTCTACCATGAAGCGCTTTGTTGCTCGTTAAAAGCCATCTTGTTCTTTTAAACCTCTAATTTTCTAACTTAACTGAGAAAATCAACCAAAAATGCAGCGAAGTATAAAATTAACAGGTTGTCAACACCTTACGTCACATATCTTATTTCAAGTCCTGTCATAAAAATTTCAGAATTAGACCTAAATCATGCCTAAATCCAACCTAAGACACGACTTTTCTTGCATCTCACTTTTCAATAGCACTCTGGATGACAATAGTTTTGAAACACGTGATATCTACATCAGTTGCAAAATTTGTTTAGGTATTGCGACAAGTGCTATTGGTAACAGCTGTAAAATAATAATTTGTAAATAATAATAAATAATAAAATAATAATTAGGCTGCGAAATGTTTGGTGGATTTTTGTTCGAAATAAGACTAACCGTGAATTAAAACACATTTTGCAAACGAGGTGTCCTGGTGTACACCATGCTTTTTGTGTTACTGTGATGTGATAGATAATAATTAATAAAAGAAATGTATAATCAAGCGTATTAGAATTATAAACAACTTTGTTCCTTAATTTGTTTTAAATTTTACAACATTTTGTAGTTTCTATTGGTAGCTTTAAAAGAAAAGACAATATAAGTAGGTTTTTGTTCCAACAACAGATTAGAGTGAGATCAGAATCAGTTCAGAACGGTCCAGAACTGTAGGTACTGATTTTTTTTGTTGTGCTGAGTTTGTTATTCGTATAAAATTATATTGCAATAAGATGTAACTAAGATTACATAGAGTGATTACATAGAATGCTCCAGATTTTTTACTGGTCCGAAAATTATACTGGATTAGTGAAGCTTTAACGCATAACGTGATTAACAAACAATAAGTAGTCAAGTACCCACTGATTAAGCTGGTTACAAAAAATATAATTTTTTGCAGTTGTTGTTAGTTTGTTTTACAGCCAAACTAACTAAAATTTATTTATTGACAACGGTGTATAATATTTTGTATTATTTTACCGATTTATATGTTATCTAATTATTCTGTCAATATTTGCAGCAAATATCCATTAAATGTAGGGATTAACAATTTAAACAATTTCTACCTTCATCTTATGTTAAATAAAAGTATGTCATAACTACTCTCGAAGTTCTTATCCATATCCATATCTATCTTATCTCCAAGCATTCATTTGATAGTGACAGAGAACATTTTGCAGAAAACATATGTACACAACCTGATCAGTTTAACATATATTTTTATTAGGTGAGTTTTAAAAATTTAGTTTTACAAAAATGTAAATAAAGCTGTTTTCTGTTTTTCAATAGTAATAATAAAATACAATTTAGTTTTTTTTATTTTATTGATATTAATTTGTGGTTTTTACGTGTCAAAATCAAAAGACATTTTAACGAACACTCGTTTAATACGATGTAAATTAGTACGATTAATAATCGAAGCTGTTTAAGGGACAAACGAACATTAACGAGTGAGTGTTTGAAATATTGACATTATTGTACACCTAAATGAAATACAGATTGTTTCAAAACAGACGTGTCAAATATTGTTGACATTTCAGTATCTACTACGTATAGATAGATAGTTGATTATCATTTTGACAACGTTTTTTGGCGGAAGTAGGGGTGTTTAAACAAATTCGATTTCAGTATGGAGAACGAAGAAGGACTGGAGTCTCTCCGACACCGAGGTTTTACGTTTGGGCCCACTGTACTAGTATATTTCAGAGTATATTTTTTAAACCCAATTTTATCAGTATTTAATATGGTAAATACTGTTTACATTGATATGTTATTGAATTTGACATTATAGATACTCATAGATTTCATTGTTATAACTTGGGATAGTACTGTATGTTTATTATAATTTTTGATAAGAGATGGTCATGGAAAACAATAATTCTAAAAATGTAGCATCTGTATAAATGTCATTACTGTTGTGACTGTCATATGTAAAATCTAAAATAAGAAAAATTATAGACTTTACTGCAGAGCAAAGAAATTTTTTGGTAGAATAATAAACATTTGGGAAATAAATAATTGAATTTTACTGGGCCAGGTTTTATTACAGCGAATTTAGAAAAAAATTCTAGTGCAAATGTGACACATAAAATTTCAAAATTACTGTTTTTCTTGGCTGTCTTTTATCGAAAATTATACTAAACATGCGGTACAATGTATAGAGCGTTTCAAAATGACTGAGATCTCGAGTGGCTGTGAAAATTCAAATTTAAGTTGACAAAACAGTATCTACTAAAAGATTTTGATATCCGTAGTTTTTTGACATGCCCCGATTTTGTATAAATTTTGTTCTTGGGCATTTATTTCAATAATTTTTTGTGGTAATATACATCGTTATTCACGAGAGAGTCACTTCAGAAAAAATGGAGCCGCAACCCATAATACAACTTACAAAAGTCTCTAGCTTCCTGATTAAAAAAATATTTAATTTAAAACCAAGACTACTTTGAATATTTGTTATGTCACATATTATGTCAATTTGTATTTTGAACAATTTTGAATTTGAATAGTATTGAACTTCATAATGCCTTATTACATAAATGAAGAGAAAGTAGATATTATTGTTATCTATGGAGAATTAGAGAATGCCAAAAAAGCAGCGGTTGCTGCTGCTCTGTATTTTGAGCGGTACCCAAACCGCTTACATCCGGTTCCTAAAACCTTCAGAAAATTGGAATTCAAGTTATGTCAACACTGCCCCTAGAAACAAAGGATCCTTCAAAGAACTGCTACTGGTCCAAATAATGAAACTGCAGTGCTTCAAGCAGTTGATAAAAACTTTCACAAAATCAAACCGCATTAGCTAGACAAATTGGTACGGTTGGTCGAATTTTTCGTGAAAATTAATTTCATCCTCTATCATGTAGTACTAGTTCAAAAACCAAAACCTACAGATTTTCTAAAAAGATTAACTGTATTCTTGTTACTTTGATCCTTTCATTACTGTCATTCAACGTACAACTTTCTTTGAACTCTGATTTAAATGAAATTAAAAATGGTATCCAGTAATCCATGCTAATAGTATTTTGGGTTCCGGCTCAAATTTTTTCAGAAGTAACTCTCGTGAATAACTGCTGTATATAACTATCCATTTGATATCAACGATAAATTGTTTATATTAACACTCAAAGTTTGTCTATAAATTACTGTGGAGTTTTTATACTGAAATTCGATATTTTTTGCATTTTTCGTTGGTTAAATGATCTTCTTCATCACCACAGCGTGGAGAGGAGAACGAAGCACTCAAAATTTTAAATTTCTTTTACTCATTAGTCTAAAATAAGTTGTAAATTTAGAATTAATAAAATAAATAAAATATAATTCAGGGCCGTAGCCAGAAAGAAATCGTAGGGGAGGCGCACAAATATTCAGGGACAAAAAAAAATAAAATGTAATTATATTACGTATGTTATATACTAGTTCTATAAAACTTCTTCTATAAAACTTCCATAAAAACGAAAGAGTAATTTGAAGAAACGTGAGAATCAACGATCTGATGAAAAATAATAAGGAAGACAACGATTGAACGAATAAAAAGTTTCAGGAGAACTCTAAAAACAATTAAAAAAAATCAAGAATTTAGAAATGTAAAGGAAAAAAGAACAAGAAAAACGACGACATAAAAATCAGCATAAAATCTTTTGGAAATGTGATAGATGTTCTTAATGAAAAACAAAAAGACAATTATTTCGCAGATTCAACGCTTCAGATAACACATTTGCTCTTTTCGGTGTACATTCTACTTTAAGTTTTATGAAGTGTTTAGAGTTTAATTCTGAACATTTTCCAATCATTATAGTATAGTATAAATGAATACTGTTTTAGTGAAATTTCTGATTGGTTTATTGAAAAAAAAAACTTAGAGCGAGGAATGAACTACAATTAAAAATACGTTAAAAACTACAAATACATCTATGGTACGCAGTTTTTGTCACGCCACGCGGTTACTTTAAAAAAGGTCTGGACGTCGCCGCTTGAAATCATGGAGCTTGAAATTATCATATTGTGTAAACACTTTGTAAATAATCGATTACCAATTTCTTTTAGGAAATAATGCAACATTGAAATATATAATATCGTCTAATTAATTTGAAAGAGGAAAGCATCACACAACATGAATTTTATGGGGTAAATACGTCGTGCAAAAGGTTCGTAGAAAATAGCTACAGACATAATGGGCCACTTAATTTTAAAACGTTTAAACACATTTTAGACAAAGAACGAAACGATGCCCATTGTTTTAGAAAAAAAATGACGTAATCTTGAAATTAAATATTGTTTTATTTTATTGTTTACTTTTTTTTGACAATACAGTGCTTTCAATAAAAATTGATAACCTTAGAGAGATGCTTCAATCCTTCCTCTATCTAGAAAAAAAAATCAGTGTTACATTATTGCTTAAAACAACTGTGCATTCAATTATCTCCCAAGTGTCTAAATATGATTATTTGAAACGTCAAAATCCACACCCTTAATGTGTCATGTTGATAGATCAAAACTGTATATCAACTTTGCCATTTCATCATTTTAGTAGAGCGGCATATTTTACTTTCAAAACAATTTTCAGCCCTTATTCCAATGGACATTCTTTTTGTGCTACTCTATATTATGATTTATTACTAAATACATTTTGAAATAATATAGAAAACCACAAAAAAGTCTAATATTTATTGCTTTTGAAGTCTTCAAAATAATTAAACTGAAAGATCGCCTATTTCAAATTTAACAGTTTATTTGATATTATTGTTGTCATCAATAGAATTTTCAACACATGTAACAGTTAAATTAGTCTCATACAACTGTTCAATTATTTGCACGTTTTGACTTGTTTACATTTTCTCACTAAATAAATAACGGGAATATTGAATAAGTTTGCGCAGATACTCGAAAACCTATAACGAGTACCTCCCCGAATGCTTTATATCAGTGATAAAAAGCATTAGATAATACCACTTAGGCATTATATATCGTAGATATCGATTTTGTTAAAATATTTGGCACGACATGAAAGGTCCAGGTTCCAGGGTCGATGCTTCGGTTTAAATACATCGCAAATGAGTAAAAAACAAACATATTCATTAATATTTTTGCAAATAGCGCAATTTTTTACCCTATTGTTTACATGTTAATACCTCTCATGCAAATTGAAAAGGTAAAGCTTCGTTTACAGTTTCTGGCGTATGTTGTGTTAACATCGTGTCTTGTTGGTGCAATTATTCTATTTTGGAATCGGTCAGAAAGTATCGCTTTACATCCGCCCCTTGAAAGTCTCATTTTCCAGTGCATCAGGTTTTGTAATTAAAAATTTCTTCAATTAGATAATAATGGAGTGCCCATGAAGATGCCTCCGCGACTCTCTGCGCGTCGGCTATGCCTAGTAATCTTCTTCTTCGGGGGTGTGACTGTATTGGTGACCTTGCATCATCGTCTGACATGGCCTTCGACAAAATCGAGGATTTCCTCATCGGGAGAAGAGAACGAGGTCGGGGTTCAGTCGACGGTTCCCCCTTTACCGGTTGTGGATGAATATGAGACAAAACAACCGCCGAAAAGTCATGAGAAATTGTGGTTTTTCGAAGGGGGGACGCTTTTTCCTACCGCCAATAAAGGACTTCCAAGACTGTTTCCCGATCAGATGGATGGGGATAGGATTGTTGAACAGCTGATGTATGTACCTGAGGATTACCAAGGTAAATAATGATGTCATTTTATCGGTAGATACTAATTTTTTATACAAAGCAAACAAAAATCTAAAGTTTATTTTTGTGTTTAAATTAATTCATTTTGATAATATATGTTCTACTTTTATCAGAACATTGTTTACTTTAACTACTTACATTAGTTATATTGGACAGTTAATTAAACTACACGGTACATATGCATTGTTCTGTTATTATAAATTACTAAACCGATCGCACTGTCATATAAACTAGTTACATATTTACTTTTCATCACTAGTTATGAAAAGTTTCTTACAACTACCTGGAAATTAAGCAACAGTACCGACTCCTTTGAAGTATTAAATTTATAATATTTTATTAAAATAATTAAGCACAAATTATTTACATTAACTCATTTATTTGGAGTAGCCGGGTCAGGTCAGGCCAGATTAGGCCAGGACAGGTCAGGTCAGGTCAAGTTAAGTCTCAACCCAATAAACAGTACCGATTTTAATGATTTTTTTCTTAAAATAATTAAGCACAAATTATTCACATTAACTCATTTATTTGGAATAATTAGGTCAAGTCAGGCCAGGTCAGGTCAGGTCTAAACCTAAAAATCAGTACCGATTTTGAAGATTTCTTGTTTATAATGTTTGTTATTATTTCGAATCAGAAACACTTTAGTGATAGCAGGGGCGATTTTCAGTGGGAGGCGATGGGAGCCATTGCTATCTCCAAAATTAATTTATTTCTAATTTTTTTATAGTTCATCTGACATTCATACAGTTTATGTTTTTTTTTTTTAATAAATGGGTAGTACTGCACTATTTTTCACTAAAAGTGTCTTTGGCTCTTATTAATTTATTTCATAATTTTTCAAAAAATAGCTTCTTATTCAAACAAAAGGCTCCCACTCAAAAAAGATGCTTTTGGGTGGGTGAGGGCACAAATATTTATTATGCCTAAACAATAATTAGGCGATTTATTACTATTAAAGACATGAAAATTTTCTTGCGAGATGATAGTTTGTTTAGAAGATGCATAAGCAGCGAGTCGAACAACTTACAAATATATACTTACGAAACTCGTATTTCATCTCGAGTAAATACATTTTTTATACGATGGTGGATTGCTAATTTCATCTTCGAAATCCACAAGTATCATTACAATAATCTTAAACTCTCAGTGCAAATTAATTTGGTTTTTACCAGTTGTCTAAGTAACACAGATTTTTAATGTTATTGTTATTGAATGTTCGACTCCAAATCCTTTTCATTTCTAGTGATGAAAGTAATTTTTAAGATAAAAACTAAAAAAACTTGATCTAAATATTTTCTATGTCCGCGATACGTAATATTCTGATATTATTATATTTATAAAGGCCTATTTTTTCAGGCTTTGACACACCTGAAAAGGTTATCCTTGCCTACAATGGGTTAGGCACTTGGGGTCAAAGATCAGGTTCTGGTAGTTTTCACGGATGTCCTGTGAGCCGATGTAGTCTGACTGATGATCGCAGTAGAGCCGCCGATGCCGATGCAATTCTTTACAAAGATCATTTTATTCATCCTTCAGTTCCCAGACCATCACACCAAGTGTGGATTATGTATTTCTTAGAATGTCCCTATCATACTCCAAGTATTAAATTTCCAAATGTGATTAATTGGACAGCTACGTATAGAAGAGATAGCGATTTAGTTGCGCCATATGAAAGGTGGACTTATTTTGATCCTCAGGTAAGAAGATTTTTTTAATGGTTCTAAAAACTACGAATTTTTTTTCTAATTAAATCGATTAATTTTTTTTTGAACGTTATAAATAAGACCTAAGAATAAAAGTAACTTTTTTAAATATTTCGCTTCATTTTTCTTAATTTGTTTGTAATAAAATTAACAACTGTTACAAAGAATTTATTTGTGAAATAGATATCTCAGGTTTAAGATTACTAATTACAATGTTCATGTCAAAATTCAAAAATTCCAAATGGCGAACTAAACGGACTAGTCACTTCTGATTTTAACTTGCAACTAACTCCAGATCTAATTATATACGAGTGTGGAAATTGAAATATTAGTCACGAAAGATAACGTTTAGCTAGGACGCCCAATGGGCAGATCTTTTATCTCTAACTTAATATTTTACAATAAATGTCAAGATTAATGCTAATTTAATTTAATCTTTCTGTGGATTCTTATACTTCTCTCACTGCGTGAGTAATGATCAGTATTCTTTGTTTTTCTTTTATTTCTTTAAATAAAGTGGCTAGATTAATTTAAAGTTTAAATGACTTCTGTCACTGAGTTCATAAAACTCTCACTTGTTATTTATAAGGATTAAGTCGGTACTTGGGCCTCAGGTCAGAAACCGACTAAATAGATATTTCTTGGTATTTACATTTTTTTCTCAATATTATCTAAAATGTTCCAAATTATAATGCACCCTCCCATGGCGTTAAGCCTACTGTTAAAAGTACGATATTATTAGGGTCCAAACCAAGCTTTGATAATTTATAGACTTCCAAACATTCCTATCTCTCAATTTGTCCGACCTCACTGGCTTTCATTCTTGCCAATGCATTTTGTATTGCCGTTTTTAATTTTTTAATCTCCAATTGGAACTTTATTTAATGACCTACAAAGTTGGCGCAATGATACCATTTGCTCCTTATTTCAAGAGCTATCGAATGATATAAAAAAATCTCGATTTGAGTGGTCATTAGATTTCCATAAGATGGGAACGATCCCCTTTACCATAGTAATGCTCTTATTAAATTATTACACACGATTTTGAATAAATATATTTATTACGTTTGCTTTTTTTGATTCTTTCTTAGTAATAACATTTTTCAAGAAAAAATTTCACACCTTTCTTGATATTACTACCGCGTGAAATCATAAGCCGTTGCCCGCAACAACAGAGAGAATTTTAAAGCTCATTGCGTATTTTCAGGGTGTTGCTAAGAACAACTTAAAAAAATGCTAATTCATACTTAATACTTACAAAAATGAAAGTTAATTTGTCAAGTACTGGGAAAACATCTATTACAGGTTCGATGTTATTAAATTATATTTAAGTACGATTCTTTCACTTTTATAGGGACATAATTTATGCTAAAGTTGATAATAAATTAAGTTATGCATTATGTAGTTATGTACAACATCTGGAATCTTCTTCCATAGTTTCAGCCAGCAAAGTTAATTTAATTCTCTTATCACTGGGTATAAAATCCACCCCAGCTTATAAGTCCCTCCTCAGCTATCTAATTTGATTTAGTTTAGGGAGTGGAAAGGTATTATAACACTACAAAGGGATAATATATTCCTTTTTTACAACTTTGGCGTAAAATTCCGAAAAATTTATCTAGTGATGTATTTTGCACAATAAGGAAAACGCGGCAATAAAAACTTTTCTCAGAAAATATACTAATATTTTATACATTTGTTTGCGTCATCGAAAGAAGGTTGTGTTATGGGACAAATATGTTACTTTTTTCTGTTTTTAAAAAGTTTTGTAATAACGTTAATATTAATAAAGATACTATTTTAGTTGAATTTTATTGCTTATACACTTCTTGTAGTTGTTGTATTTATTTCTTATACAAAATTATTTGTTATTACATATTATTATAGCACAAAATTACAAAGAATTTTAATATTGTGTTTTTGTTATAAGAAATTACTTATTTTTTAGTAGCCCATGTTTTTTAGGCAATGAAAATGTTTTTTTTGTGATAGAATCCGACTAAGCAAAATACATTTACGCGATAATTTTTCCTTTAAAAAATCAGTTCTAATATCACAAGAAAATGAAAATAAATTGAAAGTAGAGACAATACAGGCAATAGACACGTTTGAGAAATTCTGGAAAATTATTTTCGTATTTATCGAACTCTCATGTGGTATTCGATGGATTATTTTTTGACGTTATAATTACGAATCACTCCAAATATAATAAACCTTTTTTGATTCATTTTATTCCAATTCATTCAATTTCAATTATAAAACAAATTTGGCAGACGACAACTAAAAAAATAGTTGTCATTGATAAAAACCAAATACTTCAAATTATTCCAGCGGGAATTAGTTAGGTAGAATATTCCCACTATAATAATGATTTGATTGGCTGAAAGGTATACATGTGACCAAGATTAAAATTTTCTATTGGTTTATAGAAACTTCAAAAAATAATCAGGCCGATAATCTACTGTAGAAAATTCCCACTACAATAATATAATGTTTTACTTGACTAAAAAGATTTAAATTGGAATTAAAAGTTTCCGTTGGATTTTAAAAAAGTTCAAAAAATAATTGGTAATTTCTCATTTCCTAGGGTGATTACTTATGAAAATGAACTAAATATTTCAAAATAATATATCAAACTGTAATTTAAGCCAATTTAAGGTCTTGCTGGAGATTTAAGTCCAGGAAAAAATATATGAATTGTGCTTTTCATAACTTTTATATGGGCATTTTATTTTTAGACGGCGATGGTTTTTTACAGGTTTCTTATTCTTCCAACAATTAGGTACACAAAGTAACGAATAATAAAATTTCTTACTACTTTTTTTTGAGATACAGTTTATTTTTAATTTTTGCTAGATTTAAAATTAAAAAATAACTTTGGTAAAATTAAACAATTAAAAATTGGAATTAAGAATTAAATTATGGTCCTTTTACTCTCATGTTTTATTTTTTCAACTGCTACATGTTTCGACCACTATTTTTTTGTGGTCATCTTCAGGCCTATAAGAAATTATCAGATTTTTATACTTTTATTTTGCTATTTTACTTAAATGTCAGTTACACAGCTCAAATTTGACTTAATCTAAAAAATAAAAAAGTAAAATATGGTGGATTTGTGCAATACATAATTACGGTGTAACTGACATTTAAGTAAGTAGCAAAATAAAGGTATAAAAATCTGATAATTTCTTATAGGTCTGAAGATGACCACAAAAAAATAGTGACCTGAAGATGACCACAAAAAAATAGTGGTCGAAACATGTAGCAGTTGAAAAATAAAACATGAGAGTAAAAGGACCATAATTTAATTCTTAATTCCAATTAATCAAACTCTCACAATGGATCAAAACAATTCAATTAAAAATTGGTTATAGTTTTTAATTTTTGAGATAAGAAAAATTCAGGTTTTTTTTTAAAGGAAACTATGTTGGTTGCAAATTTAAAATAATGTGATTTTTCTCCTTTTCGAAATATATACAATGTAAACTAATTATTATTATTTTAAATGATAAAAATAAATTTTTAACACTTTTCCATAGTTTTTGATTTTATTTTAAAACACTACCTACTAAAACAATTTTCTAAAAACAATTTGTTCTCTTTTATCACAAAATAGTTTTTTCTTTTTGTCTCTACTATTTAACGTTCTAGAACAGTAAGTAAGTTTATTCAAAATTAATTCAAACATTTTTTGTTAAAATTTAATTAAAAATTAAAAAATGGTTAGCACAAAAAATGTCATAAACGTCACGAATGATGTTTATGACATCATTATTAGAACATTAAGAATATTTTACCAATCTTAGACATACATTTTGCTTCTATCGATAAAACCTTCTTACTGTTCTTGATGCAAAACATACTATTTTTCTTATTTCAATAAGAAGCTTCATTAGAAAAAAAGTTAGATCCAACTACCTTTTGTCAGTGCTGTCGCTTAAATTATATATTAAGAAACCAGTTACAATACCATACCTCACACGTTCTGGAAGTTCCTGTGATTTTAGTTCTTGTACTGCGATAGAGGTGCATTTTCCGTTCTTTTTTTTTTAACACGTATTGAAAGGTATTGTGAGACAACTAATGAAAGACTTTGTTTTCTGGTTTGGGCCTTCCATGTGATTTTCTGTTGTCTACACTTTGCTTGGTTTAATATCTATAAAAACAGATTTTTAATATTTGGAAACTCTTCATAAGAAATGGGTTATTACACCAATTTGAATTAAAGTTTGTATGAATTACTAAAATATAAGTACCTATTAGGGTGGGCCAAAAAAATCAACTATTTTTTTTTAACTTCCGACACTGAAAAATTGGTTCCTAGGCACTTTTAAAAATTGCTTTTTCAAGATGAGCTCTTAATTTTAATAGGAAAGACTCCCTCATCGCAGTTTTCTATTTTTTTTTTCAGTTCCATATGGCAAAATCCATATCTCGTCACTACTTGATCGTACAGAAAAAAATTATTTACATTTTTTGTAGGAAATTGAATGCTCTAAAGAAAGTATCTTACAGTTTTTTTATAACTCTTACCGTTTAGAAGATATCAGAGGTCAAAATTTGAAGAATTTAGCAAAAATAGCTTTTTCACTTCAAAATTTTATAACTCGTGGATAAATAAATATTTTTAAGTGCACAACATACGGCTTTGTAGGAAATTAAACGCTCTACAAAAAAAGTCGTTTGTGGTTAATCGATTACTTCAATTATCTAAAAAAAAAATGGGAATTTAGCATCAAATTTTGATTTTTAAAATGCGAATATCTTCTAAATGGTTAGAATAATCAATTAATTACGATCGACCTTTTTTATAGAGCGTTTAATTTCCTACAAGGCTGTATGTTGCGCATTTTATAATATTTATTTATCTCTGAGTTATAAAATTTAGAAGTAGAAAAGGAATTTTTGTTAAATTCTTTAAACTTTGACCTCCGATATTTTCTAAATGGTACAAGATATAAAAAAAAGTAAGATAACTTTTTGTAGAGCGTTTAATTTCCTACAAAAAATGTAAATGTAAATTTTCTGTACAATCAAGCAATAACGAGATATGGATTTTACCATATGGAACTAAAAAAAAAAAATGGAAAACTGCGATGAGGGAGTCTTTCCTATTAAAATAAATATAAAAATATAAAAATCTTAAAAAAGCATTTTTAATCGGAAGTTAAATTTTTTTAGTCAGAAGTTAACAAAAAATAATCGATTTTTTTGGCCCACCCTAATAAGTATATTATCAAAAAGCAAAAAACATAACATTTTCAAAGAACACTCATTTATGCTTCCTCTGTAGATCAAATTAAATTCTTTACATCTTTTGTATAAATAACATTATTTTTCTAAGGTTTTTTTTCCTTAGTTGTAGGCTAACTCAAACTGTATTATTTATTACATTTTACTTAGCAATTGTTAAATAAAGTTTATGCTATTGCCATCTTATACATATTAAAACATTACTTTAAATAGTTAGTATAAATAATATATATTTGCCGAAGCCAACGTTGCTGAAGGTTTTGTAACTTCCAACTGATCTTACTCACTATTGTAGTGAAAATTTGTTCAAAAAAACTTAAAATTTGTATTATTTTGACATATTTATGTCTAGCAGTTGCCGGCTTTTATTCTATTAGTGAATTATTTGTTCCAGGTTCGACAAAAGGTCCAGAACCGCGATTACAGCGTAAACAAAACAAAAAAAGTAGCTTGGTTCGTATCGAACTGCGGTGCACGCAATGGGCGATTAGCTTACGCGCATGAGCTTTCCAAACACATTCAAGTAGACATCTATGGCATGTGTGGCCCCCTTACATGTCCTCGTTCAGATAAAAAATGTTTTGATTTGCTAGACCGCGAATACAAATTTTATCTAGCATTTGAAAATTCAAATTGTCGTGATTACATCACTGAGAAATTCTATGTGAATGGCTTGGGACAAAATGTGCTACCTATAGTAATGGGAGCGCGTCCAGAAGATTACCAAAGAAGCGCTCCGGAAGGATCTTATATTCACGTTGATGAATTTACAGGTCCTGCGGAGTTAGCTGCATATTTAAATAGACTGGATAAAGATAGTACACTTTACAATTCCTATTTTAAGTGGAAAGGAACAGGACAATTTATTAATACCTACTTTTGGTGCAGACTTTGTGCAATGATGCATGCTCCAAGAGCACATAGACATTATGAGGATGTTAATGATTGGTGGAGAGGACCGGGAGTCTGCTCTACTAAGTCTTGGAGGAACGCCGATTTTGTGTAGACGCACATCAGAAATAGTGGTTATTACTATTTGCCGAGTCAGTTCGTTGTTGTTTTTGTTGTACAAATGTAAGTTATTAGGCATTTATTAAGTTTTTATTACAGTGGCTTTTTATTTACTTCATTATCATTCTCCCCTGTTTCCCATTTTTAAACAATCCTGATGGCCATTAGCTCAATAATTTTTCCCTGAATAAAGCACGTGTTTTCCAATTCCAAATTCCACCATCAGAGTTGTGTTGTTAACAGTCAATGGTCCTTTTCAATCAAGACGGACAACAAAAAATATTTTTATTCAGATTTAAAAGTAACTTCAATTTGTTGTTAAATTTGTTCCCCGCTCTCTACTCATAGAGGTAGCTTACTTTTAACAAATTTTATTCCTTTGTTCAGTGGAGCTAGACCGCAAGACCATATTAACATTCAAACATTCATATTAATTTTTTAAAAAAAGTTCACAACAAAATTTGCTAAGTCATAAAATTAGGGGAAGTTTTTCATAAACGGATTTCTCGCAAATGCGCGCTAACAAAGTGCGAATCATCAAATCAAATAGGAACGGGTTTTGAATAAATGTCATTTTAATGACGTAGGTATTTAATACTTTACTGATTAATTTCGGATGATCTCAAACTCTAGCAAACAAACACTGTTAACAAAATAAATATCTAGCGTCATCGAACCGACAATGAACACATCGATGTGTAAATGATATGGTTAGTAGGAGTATACTTTAACAACATGGTAGACAAGCAATTACAATTATGATATGATAAATGATATGGCTAGCGATGATCAGCAGGTGGCGGTGGTTGATTAACCCTCCCTGGCGTATCTTGATTCAACTGCGACGCAGTAACACTCCTCGTCTGAAGCGTCGAAGTTGGAGGCTCATCCAACAACTGTCTTAACCTCTGCAACTGTGCCTCCAACTGTCTATTATGATCCTCCAAAATCTGCATCCTTGCTTCCAATCTCCCCTTATGCTGCCTCAACAACCTGGCCTCAGCCAACACATCATGCTGCGGCTGAGGCGGATGCGGCGTTGCTCCTCTCTGCAACTGCTCATACTCTTGCCTCAAAGCCGCGTTTTCCACCTCCAACTCTCTTATCATTTCCTGGAGTTCAGCTCTTTGCTCTTCGTCTATAACTAGCATGAGTTGGCCGGGACTTGCAGGACCTCCGTCCATTGTTTGGCAGTAATCTGCAATTAACCGATGCTCGTCTTCTGGAGATGCTGCTCGTAGCTCAACCTCGGCTAATCGACTCGCATATATCTCTAATCTGGAGTGCATATCGTTGTGTTGTGGTGATGCTACTGGACTTTCTAATTCATCACCTTCTAAAACTGATCTGACAGGGAGATAACCAACACGAGGATGCTTCATAAAGTATCTTTTACTCTTGAATTTATTCTTCAAGGCTTTAGTGAAATCACGCATATCTTCAACTGATGTTGTTGCAGCACAGTATTCATGCATAGGGTGGGATAACTTATGACCTTTAGTTAATCTTCCGGCAAAGAAACATGACTGACACATGTCAAAGTTAAAACACTTTAAACATCTATATCGTAAGCCGACTATTGGGTATTGTTTACAACTGTTACATTTAGCTTGATGTTTGGCAGTTTCAGCAGCTGCTAATCTATGTAACACAGGTACCCAAACTAGTGATTGGGGTTCTTGTTTTAACCAAGCTAAGAAATGCGTCGCTTCTAAGTCTTCCCGTTCTCCTAAACAACTACGAACAGATGGCTCGATATTTGACCCTCCGAAAGCAGCGACTTCTCCCAACTGTCTTGGAACTTGCAAAACATCATGAAGGAGCAACCCTAATTTCCTCTGATCAGCTTTCTGCTGTGGGTCAGCTATCAAGCGGAACAAATACCGATACTTATCTTCTAAATGGCCTTTGCTTAAAAGAGTCAAACCAACTTTAAAACTTAGTACTCGAAGTTGACCTGTCCGTTGACTGTCGTAAACATTTAAAAGCCAGTTTAAAGCCAAATCAACACACAGAGGGACGTCTACTAATGCGGGTTGTTGTGAAGCTGCAGTTCCATAAATTGCCCGTAACACTAAAACCATGTCAGCAACATCTAATAATTTATCATTCTGGCCGCGTAAACCGTGTAAATCAAATGCTTCAGAAGCTCCATTGATGCTAACTAAATCTAAGCATAATTTCTTTTGAATTGCTCGTAATTTTAAAGCGGTTCGATAAGCGGAAAATCGTACTTCGTTTAATTGTAATAGAGAAGTAGCTAATTCGAGCATTTGAGGATGATCCCAATGAGTTGTTTCAGTGCTGTGGTTGATGTAGTATGGGACTTTGTTTGGAGTGGTTGAACGTTCCCATGGAGGTTGAACACTTGAAGGGCCTGGAGATATTTCTCCTGAAAGTAAAATAATATATTGCACATAAATAACTATTAATTTGTAGTTTGTTTTACTTCAAAAATTATAACTATTATTAAGTACTTAATAACTGGAATATTTATAATACTTTTTGATGTTATGACAGTTAAAAGTTAAATCAAGGTACAATTGACAGCTATGGAAATCCCGAATTTTCACTCACTTGTTGAGTTATTTTTATCTTTTTATCACATTTTAATCTTTCTAGTATGTTTATTTAAGAAGGCGGCCTGTGGCGTTAGTCCGAGTTTGGATTTAGAGTGAAGTATGTTAATGTAAGGGTATAGCGCGTAACTATCTTAAACAATACTGAAAATTTTATACGATGGTTAGTAATAAATTAGAAAAAAATGTTTTTTACACTGCTCTCACACTTAACTGACCTTTATTTATCATGATTATTAACATAAAAATACATGTAAAAGTACCGACAAGTAATAAAACAACCGATGAGAGCAGTCGATTGGTTTGATTATATTGATTGACGATAGTTTCAGTCACGTAAACTGCCCTTGCTTTCAGAAATACTTCTTTGAAATAAACATTTATTTCTATTTATTAACCATCTAAAAACAAAAAAAGCTAAATTATAATTTTAATATGCTGATTGACCAAAAATAAATATACGTTTTATATCAACCAATGAGAGCATACATTAAAAAAATCTTTATATTTGAAAAAAAAAAGTATTTATAATTATGGCGCAACTAAAGCGACATAGTTTCGCCTGTTTAAAAGCAACGCGCTCTGAGCCTGCTTTAACTCAGTTTATTTTTGCTCTTATGATGAAAGAAAATTATCAAACATCTTTTAATATGAGTGTGAATTCAAAAATCAACAATAAAAGCAATAAAAAATTTGAAATTCAATTTAGGTTTTAATACCTACTTGGAAAATATCTCCGTTTAAACAATTCTCGTTTTTGTTTCATTGAACCGGCACTTTAATCACTCTTTTTTATCATTAAATTCGGTAGTTACATTCACAAAGTACGTTTATTATGTAAACAGATTATTTATAACGCCTACAAAATGATTTAACACCTTACATCACACCTTGTTTAATTAACCAACAAAACTTCTACAAAGCAAAAAAAGTGCAGTGTATTGTCACAAGTTTCATTCATGTGAGCAGATGACAAAATGTGAAAGTTTGTTGTAGGCATTAAGACTTCTTTGCTATAAAGATAGACAAACATTTAGGTGAGGTCAATAACATTTTTAATTTACATACATGTGGGTAGAACTACTGTGATTTAATAGTTTTCTATCACAGTTCAAGCCTTGTTGTTGCATTTTTAACACTATGCAGTTGTCACGTACCTTGTGTTGTACTTGTAAGTTGCTCTCTTCTTTCCCTAATTGCCGCCTGTAGTGCCCTACATCTCGCACTGCAATCCTCAAGTTGCGTTGCTAAATTATTCGGTAAAGCATTTCCCAAAGAAGCTGCTTGAATTCGGGCTTCTTCAAGAGACCTTTGTAACTGGGGAAGCTGCGTTTCCAAGTTTCTTAAACTAGCTAACAATTCGCGAGCTTCAGCTGCACTTCTAGGACCACTCCAACTTAAAGTTGCTCTTTCTAATCTTGAAACAGCAGCAGACGCCTCCTCCAGAGTCAAAGTTAACTGCTTCAGTTTCTAAACACACAAAAATTAACACTGCTTTTGCAAAAAAAATTAATTGGAAAGCGATAAAATCTCAATTTTGGTAGACCGTAAATATTGCATTTAAATTTTTTTAAATTTTGTTTTTTTTTATTAAAGGCTGTGATAGTAAAATTTTTTTTCTAAATAATGTACACAATTATTAAAAAATAAAAACAGTCCCATAGATAATATAATTTAGAAAATACACGAGTTTAAACTAGAATAAATTAGTTTTTGCGATTTAACTCATTTTTTTCAAATGGAACAATAGTAACTCACTCGACATTTTAAATTAACATTTTTTTTGTTAATCTAAAAATACCAAAAATTTTAAAATCTATTCAGTAGTTTTTGTAATATTGACAAAAGTATTTTGGAAAAATCCCTAAAAGTTAACTAATAAAATTCAAGCAGGCTGTAAACCACAAAAAAAGCTACAAATTATATTTAATAGCTGTCTATTTTATTTTTTTGTTAAAATGCTAGCATGTTTGAAATTTTTCTTTAATATAAAAATTATTTCAGATTTTAAAATAATATTTTTGTAAATATTACAAAAACTACTGAATAGATTTTCAAAATTTTGGTATCATTAGATTGGCAAAGAAAACGTTATTTTAAAATGTCAAGTGAGCCACTATTGTTCCATTTGAAAAAAATGAGTTAAACCGGAAAAACTAATTTAATCTAATTTAAACTCGTGTATTTTCTAAATTAGATTATTTATGAGACTGTCTCTATTTTTAGTGGTTGCCTACTTTATTCGAAAATATTTTTTTAATATTACAGCCTTCTAGATGAAAAAAACAAAAATTGCAAAAATAAATTTTTGTTTCACAAAAAGTTATAAAAAGTAGTATTTTGGACTCAGAATTTAATGTAGATTCCAAAAATATAAAAATATACAGTGTTCCATTTAAAAATCCAAAGTTATAGTCATTTCCGGTAAAACCGGAAGTGATAAATAGTTTATTCTTTACTCACCAGATAATGGGAATTTTCTAACATAATAAGCTTTCCAAGTTTGGTTTTTCTATTTGAAAAAATGCTATTAAAAAAAGGGGTGAGCCTAATTTCGTTTACACCCGGTATATGTAGTTTTGCAAATACAACGATAAAAAAACGTAACCTGATTAATTTGTTAATGTCAAAAAAGAGGTTATACCAGATTATAATAATATTACAAATTATAAAACATCAAATAACAATAAAAAAAAAACAGTTTATCGCAATTATTAAATGTAAAAGGTAACATAAATTATAAAAACACTTGCGCCTGTCACCAAAAACAACGTCCAAATCATTTAGTGGATACTGTTTTGTCAACTTAACTTTGAATTTTATCAACCACCTAAAATGTCTCTATAAGTTGTGTCTAAAGTTACATTCGGTGCCTACCCAAACTGAATTTTTTTCGCTCACCCATTACTCACCATCGTGTTCTGCTCGAACCTTGCAGCCAGCTGATCTGACTTATCAATTAATGCATTCCATTTATCTGAAAGCTTGACTAACTCCCGTCTTAAATTTCGTGCTAGCTCTCCTGAAGGATCCCCAGCTACAAACTGCCTAGCACTCCTCAAACTCGCTTCAACAAGCGGTCTTTTATCTTCTAACTGTTGCCGAAAAGCTCTATGATCATCCTGTCTTGCAGCTAGCCCCAATTCTGTATCTTTCCTAATAACCCATTCTGTTAGCTCCCTCAGAGATAACAAAAGAGCATTCCAGTAATCCGCGTTATGTTCCAGTCTATTCCTCAAATCTGAAGTTCTAGTTTTTAAAGCTTGCCATCGTCGTTCCATTTCGTCGCCTTTAAGTTGAAGCATGAGAGCATCCTCAGGGGCCATAGTCCCGAGCAGAGCCAAATTCGACGAGCGTAGGGCCGCATGAGCCGGGGCTTGTCTTTCAAGATCAGCTTGTAGTTCTTTTAGTTGGTGTGCAGCCCTTCGCGATTCTGCGTCTCCTTCAAGGGTTTCCACGACGGATTCTGCCTCACTAAGCCATGCTAGAAATTTGTCAAGAGAGCGGTCAAGATTTTGCAGAGAGCTTAGAGCCGAGTGGAGCAATTTGCCCCGGTTTATCACACAGGCGTCCAGTCTGATGTAGTGCTGGTTTATGTACTCGGCTGTCTGAAATTTGATTTTTATTTATGGGGTGAGTGGTGAGTATGGGTACCTTTTTGTATCGGCTTGTGTCTTCATGTTGGTGCGCTGTGATCAGTCTTTGGGTGAGTTGGTTGAAAGCTTCGATTTGTGCTTTGAACTGATGCAATTCGGCATGAAGTCCTTTTTGTTCCCTGAGTTGGACTTCGAGGACGTCGGCTGTGTGTCCTACTGCAGCCATTGAGGCAAGCCGGGATTCCATTCTCTGGAGCCATGCTTCAAGTTCTAGTCTCTTCTGTTCAAAACTTTCTTCTTTTTTCTGCATTTTTAGTTATTGGGCGGATGTCACAAGTTTAATATTAAGATAAATTGACTTGGAGAGGCCATTTCAAGAGCCTCTTACTGAGTTTTCCATACAGATCAATGTTTACAACGGCGAGGGTTGATGACCGCGCACCTGTTTCCCTGTCATAACACTCCCTGACACCCTTCTAAGAAATAATCAATACCTCTCTTACATTACTGCTGACAGCAGCCCCAGACAGAATTTAACTCATTCAAATTATTTGATTTATGACTTTTGACATGAAAATATCAAAATGTCACTGTGACAATTTCTTTACAGTGTTGCACAGTTTCCTCCCTGTTTTTAAGGGTTAACTCGAAACTTTACAAAAAACTACTCAGAAATTCAATAAAGCAACACAATTTACAACAAAAAACGAAATAAAAGCTTTTAATGATGTAATACGATACTGAACACTGTTAAAATACCAATAATGCAGTAAAAGCTTCACTCAACATTCTTACATTATTTATTTATTAAAAGGTTTTTGATAAAACTAAACATGCTGTTACAAACTTGGAACAAACTATTTGTGTTTTTATAACGCAATAATTTTTTTTGTGTTTCAAATAAAAAAATTTAAAAAATGTTTTCCCGACTTGGCAACCCTGGATCATCTTGACATCTGAGAGTGACAGTTCATGTTTTGAGGTTAAGTTTATATCTTGAGTGGGTCCTGCTTTTTGTGGTCTGACGTGTAAAAAGTAATAAATGTTTTCCTATGAATTAACAAGTGTTATTTAGTGGCCTTTGTAAGAAAGCAAGTAATTATAAAGTTGTATCTATAGGCAACTTTCAATTTCTATTACTAGTCTTGTATTAGCGATGATCTCTCTTCACTAATGATGGATAAAACTCAAATAATCTTAAATTCCAATGATGCTAAACAAGAAAACAATATAGCAATCAAAAAGGAAAAGTTACCTGATGTTGACACACACAGAGCTGGTCTTGCTAATTTTAGAGCTATAATTTTTCTTCTTTTGTGGTACTTTTTTAGTGGCTGTACTTTATTTTTAAACAAGTATATTTTGACGTACCTGAATGGAAACCCCACTGTATTAGGTAAAACTTAGGTAAATTGACTCTTCTTGAGTAACTGTTATTGTTAGGTGCTTGTCAAATGTTAATGACTGCCACTTGTGGATTTATACAACTGTATTTTCCCTGTGGCATGTACAAACCTTCTCAAAGATTAAGTAAACCGCCAGGGTTTTACAGACATATGGTTTTAGTAGGGTGCACAAGGTACCTAATATTTCCCTCCACATTCTGTATTTAATTTTTTTTTTATTTCAGGTTTCTTACTGTAGTTTTGGGTTTAGTAGCATTAAATTATGTAGCTGTAAGTTTTACAGAAACAATCAAAAGTTCAGCTCCTTTATTTACAGTATTGATATCCAGATGTCTCTTAGGTATGTTTTAGTGACTATTCTAGTGATGGCAAAAACTGTTATTTTAATAACAGTTGTAACTGAATCAGAGCAGGCTGCGTTACTGTAATGATTAGACACTTCATTACAGTTACCTGGCACAGCCTGCTCTGATTCAGTTACATTTCGATCTCACCTTAGTTACTGTTATTTTAAAATAACTGTTATTTGTAAACTGCAATACATACTTGAAATACTAGTTATTTTTGAAATAACTATTACTTATTAAGTGAAATAACATTCTGTTACTATTAATTATTTATAAATAGCAGTTATAAAATAACAGCTAAAAAATGGCAACCCATCACTCTCAGTCTCTCAAAACATTTTTTTCTTGAATTTTTATTGTAGGGGAACAAACTGGGCTATATGTGAACTTAAGTTTATTACCTGTGATGTCAGGCTTAGCCTTGTGTTCAATTAATGAGATTAGCTTTGAAATCCGGGGATTTGTAGCAGCAATGGCAACAAATCTGACTGAATGTATACAAAATGTATATTCCAAGATGTTAATATCTGGAGATAAGTTCAAATACACGTAAGAAACAATTTTCAAAACTTCAAATTTTATTGTTTTATTTTAGACCTGCAGAGCTCCAATTTTACACCAGTATTGCAAGTGTAGTAATTCAAATTCCAGCCACACTATTTTTAGTAGATTTGAGTCACCACAAGTCAATTGACCTCAACGTGGTTTTTTATTTTATGTTGAACGGAATTTTTTTTCACTTTCAGAGCATAACAGCGTATGTTTTAATGGATTATATCAGTCCAGTGACTCACAGGTAGTTCCAAATCTCTGTTGTTTGTTTGTAATCAGTTATTTTTAGTGTTGTAAATACGGCAAAAAGAGCTCTTTTAATCTGGTTATCAGTAGTTATGTTTGGAAATCAAGTTACAATATTGAGTGCTGTTGGAACTATAACTGTGATAGCGGGAGTTTTTATGTATATTAAAGCACAAGAGTATGATGATAGATTAAGTTCTGTTAACTTAATTCAAAGGAAAGTTCGCGCAATTTAATATTTTAATCAATTAAGGCATTTGTCAATTTTATGAAATCTTCCATTTAGTTGTCATTACTTACAAAATGTAAAAGACAGGGTCCAAATTTTTTTTAAAGGTGTTTCAAATGTGGCTCAAATTACACACCTGTTTGGTTCTAATTTAATTTATTAAGTATATTAGAAAAGCGGTAAATATATTTATTTTATTTATTTATTATTAAAGTGATGTTTTATATGGTTGTGTAATTTTGCAATATTCAGGAGTGCTTTAAACATTCCAGTTACGTAATGATCAATTAAGGAAATGTACATATTGTAACTACACTTTTATACTCTAAATTGTTTATAGTATTGATTATTAAATTGTTGACTTATATATGAGGTTTTTTTTCTAAATATTTACCTACAATTTACAGCTATAATAGGTCTAAGTAATAAAGAAAAAGTATCAGTGTTTTTCAGACGGCTCGGCGCCTGGTGGCAAGATTTTTAGTAGCACAAAACAATATTTCGACATCTCTTTATTTAGAATGGCATTAGAAAATACTTCAATTCTATCGTTCTTTCAAAGAATTAATATTAATTAGTTCTTCATTAGAAGGAATATTCCAAAAATTCTGAAAAAATTTACATGCGTAGAGAAAAAAACAAAATTTTTAATAGCAAACTCTGAACCCGATGTGATAACTAGTTTTTGAGAAAAGATGAGATAAACTCTTTACAGATTCACCCTGTATGTCAAATGACATTTTGTTTAATTAAAAAGTGGTTAAATATTTGAAAAAGTAGCTAACAAATAATAGGTACGCCTTCAAAAAAGTTGTTTTCAAGTAAATTTAACTATAGCCCTAGTTTAGAATAACTGTCAGCAGGTGAAGATGTACCAAGTTTTTAAATTTAAAAATAATTATTTAAATGCTTTTATTTGTTGATTGTTGCTTAAAACTTTAGAGTTATAGCAATTGTTACAATTCAGTAAAAACATTTGATTACTCTCTGTATGTCAAATAACATTTTGTTTAATGAAAAGCTGTTTCAATATTTGAAGAAGGAGCTAACAAAATTGAATATGCCGCCAAAAACATAAATTTGCTGTAGTTTAGAGTAACTGCCACCAGGTAGAGCTTCACAAAATGTTTAAGTTTAAAAATAATTATTTAAATGCTTTTATTTATTCATTGTTGTGTGAAATTTTTTAATTAGAACAATTGTTACAAATATTTAACATATTTGAATTAATAATTGTCTATTTTTGTGTGTATTGTAAGAAAAAAAAATAGATTTTTATAATATAATTATTATCAAGTGACCTCCTGTCAAATAAAGCATTTTGGTGCTGAGCAAAATACTTAAGTAATTATTTGTTAATTTTTTGTGTTATTATTGTGAAAGTCTCATTATGGATTTGTGGCGCCCTTTTGATTTAAATCAGAAGACACTTCAACAGTTTGCGGATAATATAAATTTTGTAAAGGAGATCTTAACTAACAAAGAAAAATGTGAGCTATTTTTTGCACGTTTTCCGTTTGAAAAACTGTTAAATGTTAATACTATGGATTCAAATAGCTTTATGTAAAACCGTAATTTGTTATTATTTCGTTATTTATACAAAATTTTAGATTGTGTATTGATCTTCTTGATTTGTTTAGTGATGTTGAAAATTTCTATTATGACAATGATGGATTTAATTATACAATGGAGTTTATTTTGATTAATCTCTCACAAATAGTAAAGGATCGTATAGAAATTGTGTCGCTTTTTCAACTGCTATCTAAAATATTACAAAGGTAAGTCGTAAGTCTTTAAGATTTTTATTACTGTAACGGGTGACTAATTAAATTTTGATTTGAAATGAAGTAAGCCGTGATATTACCACTAACAGCAGCGAAACTTTAACCACATGCAAAGCGTCAGCACTCAGCACATGTCAAAATGCTTAATTCAATTATTTCAAATAAATATTCAATTTTATTAAACTTAAAAAAAGAAAAATACACTGTGATCAGCAAATACTGATTGAGTTGGCAATGAAGTTACCAGATTTTTTTTGCAAGTTGTCGTTTTGTTAAGACTTCCTTTATAGGTTAAGCCTTCATCTGTCAAGAAAATACCAAATGAAATTATAGTTAATTCATTTTCAACAACAATAGTAATTCTATTAAATAACACAATGGAAAATAAAACAAATAGAAAGACAGAAACTACTATAGGAGATCGTTCCCATCTTATGGAAATCTAATGATAATGACCATTCAAATCGAATTTTTTCTGTATTAGTGATGGCTCTTGAAATAAAGAGCAATTGATACCATTGCATTAACTTTGTAGTTCTTCAAATAAAGAGGCTAGATTAATTTTAATAACTTTTGTCACAGGACCGAGTTCATAAAACTCTCACTTGTTATTTAAGGGGATTAAGTTGGTTGAAACTTGGGTCTGCAGGTAGTGGCTGAATAGTAGTTTTTCTTGGTATTTACATTTTGTTACCCCAGACTTCAGAGAAAGTAAATTCTTCTTAACTTGTATTGAAATATGCAATTATCACTATAGAAATAAGATGCGACTATTCACCATATACCTAGATATTAATTTAATTATAATAATTTGTATTATGTATAATAAAATGAACGATCTAGTTAAAACACATAGAAACGTTAATGTTTATAAAATGAAACCTTTAAACCAAAGCGCCAGAAATTTTTTTACATTTTTTTTATTATTACGTTTTTTTGTTTTTATTAACTAAAATTTTCATATAATTTATGATATATATTTTATTTCAGAAATATTACATCACTTGACAATACTTTTAAGAACGTGTTTGACAGAGAAAGAATTTTAGAAGTAATGTTAAAAATGACTAGCTTTAAAACCGTACAAATATGTGGATTTATTTTCTATAGCCCTATTTTAAATAACTTGCTGGACCCAATTTTTCCGGATTCAGTAAATTGTCTGGTTTCGAATTTGTTTGAAAAATTGAAACTCCAAGGTGTTGTATCAGTATTAGTAACTATTACGAAACTTATATTGAAAAGGTATAGTATAACATCTTATTTTATGACATTATTTAATATGAAAACTTATAGCAAAAGTGAATCTTTTGGCGACGCATTTCAAAATATATGGCAATGGCTAAAAGCAGAAAGTGTCAATTTATTAACAAGGGTAAGTAAAGATTGTATAATTGTTATTTACGTAATTAGGTATGAAAAAACCGATCTGTACGTATTGTTTTATGCGAGTTAAGCAATAATAGTTTTTCAAAACGTACTATGTATACACAAAAAATTTTCGATTTTTTTTTTATAACTAGTGATTTAATGAAATTCGTTACGTATCAAGTTACGAAATAGGTGAAATAATGGATTTTTTCGTAACTAGTGATATAACAAAATTTATTACAAGTTATGTAAGATGTGCCATCACATAACGCTAAAAGTTAAAACGAAAATTGACATTTTGTAATGTGAAAGTGTATTCTTTTTGAAATCGTCAGTAAAGTGAACAAAACAGCGTAAAGCCAGTCAAAATGGTCTGTAAAATACGAGCAGTACAAGTCAGCAAACTCATATGCTAAAATTAAAAATTGTCAGTAAATAAATAACAGAAAGAAGCGGCTGTAAAGTGATTGTATTGTTGGTTGCATATATCACATTTTTACAAAATATTAAAAAATACGTTTAGAAAAAACGTAATGTATACTACTATATTAGCACTAAAGTTGTATTTTTATACTCATATGGTTATTTTCCGAGGTGTGTAAAAAGTTTGTTGAACAAATATTAAATTAAATTAACTTTATATACTTTATTAGTGTTTAGTTTTATATAGGTACTTTGTAAGTGTTTGTGCATTCTCACGACTATATGATTTCAGCGCTTAATAAATGAGAACGTGAAGGAAAATTTGTTACAGTGTTTGAATATTTTATTAGAAAATTACATTACTTCTAAAATTTCGGATCAAAAACTCTTATCAGACAAGGATTATTTTTATAAAAATTTAAGAAACGTTGCTAGCGATATTTGCTTGCTTTCATCAAAAGCAGGATTGAGATCAGATATTTTCAAATTACTGGGATTTATGTTACTGGATTTTTTTAACGAAAATGGGATTTTAAATCTAAAAGTAGACGAATTGTTTAATCAGCTTTGTAATCTTCCTGAAGATATCGAAGATTGGACTAAAAGTGGAAACGACATATTTTTCTGTATTTGTCACCTTTGTTTCAGTAGTAGCATGTAAGTTGTTGCTTCTAAAAAATTAAATATATCTACTTATTTTTTTTACTTTAGAATGTTGTGGAAAGATCGTGATGTTTTAACAGCTATAAATAACTGTTTTTATACTCGAAAATATTATCTTCAGCTGCATGTTTTAAAATCTATATACTACCTGTATCCAGAACTTACTCACGACAAAGAAGATGACTTGTATACAAAAATTGTAACCTACGATCTTTTTTATTACATTACTCGAGTGTGTTCAGCCTCTCTTTTGTATTCTTACAACAGTCATCAGTTAAAATGGATGCTTGAAAAAGCACCTAAATATTTCAAATTGAAAGTTCTAACTCAGTGGCTGAATAAAATTCAAGAGGATCAATCATGTGAAGAAATATTTGTGAATACTATCAAGATCACTAAAACTGAACCACTATTACTTGAACTTCTGTTGCATACAGAATTTCGAGAACAATCTGGTTTAAAGTATTTTTGTTATATAGTACAGAGTGGGTCAAAAATATGGAATTTAACTTTAACTACATAAAATTACTTTAACTACAAAAATTAACGTCTTATTAGATCATTTAGGCTTCATATGTACACAGTAAAAACTGTGTTGTGAATTTCACTTATTTTAACAATTATTTTGGAATTAAATGTCTATAGTTAATTCTAACAATATTTTATAAAAACATTTGCAAGAATGTTGTGTTATAGCAATATAGCAATAACCGGACACATAAATTCTGAATTCAGTCAAGTTTAACAAAGCGATTGACCTAAGATATAAAGTGTTATTCAGCTATTTATTTATCTAGTTATTGTTGTGTTGTTCGTGTAAATAGTTCATTGTGAAATAATTTAGTAGTCAAAAATCTTACTCTTTAAATTACAAGAATCCGAATTTGAGGATCCTTACACTGATATCAGACGTGGAATTTTATGATTTGAAGAAGTTAAACGGGTATTTGAATAATTTATGAGTCAGAAACCGACTACAGAAATTTAGTCAAAAATAATGGAAAAAAAATTTGTTTATTGTTTGAAAAACTTGAATAAAGCGGAAAAAACGCTTGTTGGTTTTTGAAAAACGAAAACTGGAAGAAGAACATCTTAAAATCTTTGAAGAAATGGAAAAAGATGTTTAGAAGAATAAAGGAATTTTTTGGAAAAAATATAAAGACGCTTATAAGAACAGAAAAATATACTAGAAGGAATGAAAAAACGACGACTTGAAGAAGAATAAAACTCGAAATACGTCGACAGGAAGATCAGGAGAAAATTTTCGGGATGTACAAAATGTTTTTCTGAGAGACGTTTTAGTAGTGAAGAAACAATTTGAAAACGTTTCAGAACATGAGAATATAAAAAAAAGTTAATAAAGTAGAAGCGAAAGTTAAAAAAGATCTGTAAAAAAGGTCACATGGTCACCATGATATAGAATATAAATGATATAGAAACAAAAATTTAAAAATTAGGAAATGGACTAATTACGGGAATAAAGTGAGATTAGATTCACAGCAAGTAAAAACCTTTTGACACCAATCATCTTGACCGATATCTAAAAGGCGGTTTGAAGCAGGGACTGAAGTAGCTATTAAAATTTCTATGTATTAATTTGTTGCTTTTATGTAACTGTTTTTATTAGTTTGAGGATTACTTTTGATTCGTAACAAATTACAATGGCTATATTTAACAAAAAAAGTATTTTTGAATTTTGCTAATAATTATCGAGAAAATAACAAAACCGTTTTTACTATGTATATCGAGTTTATCATGTATGGGCTTTATTTAAACGCGTTCATGACCTGGTAGGTTTTGAACCTACTTATAGCGGTTTGGCTAGAGTGGCTCGGAGTGTAATACCCTACTACTTAAGATATATTTTGAGAATTTAAGAACAAGACCTATCTTAAAATTTGATGCGTCCAAAGTCGAAAAATCTTTGTAGTTGAAGCCCAAAAGTTGATTCCATATTTTTAACCCACTTTTTATTGTTTTTTGACATATTTTTTTAGGTCTGCTGTGCTGCTACGTAAACTGAAAAATCGTGAAATTTCAACAAAAATTGCAGGTCTTTTACCTCTAACAGTTAACAATTCTACAATTTTCGGCAATTTGATTCTTGCTGAGCCAGGGGTATCTCTAAATTCGGAAGATTCGCTCCTGCTTTGTTCTATAATGGGTGCCGTTATTCCAAGCCTTAACGATTCACAAGTTTTGCGAGGGGCTTGTGTATTTAGCAGCAAACTTTTAACAACTGAAAAAAATAATCCAGTCTATCTTAAGGAGTTTTGCAGAAATTTATCAAATATTCGACATCTTATTGACATTGTGGATATGGTTGATGATGAAACCTCTATTGAGATTATAAGACTCCTTAAAGTATTGGTTATTATTCAAGTAATAACTTTTGTAAAAAAAATAGCAATTGTTAAAACATTTATGTTTTCAGCAACGAAATAAAATTGAGTTTAAAGAAAAATTAACCGAAGACTTTAGAAAATTTTTTAAAGGTCCTGTTGAAAAAATTGGCAAAAGTTTACGACTTCTTAATTGCGTATTGGCTTATAAGCAGTCATTAATTGCAGTAGATTTTCGAAGTGTTTTAGGACTTTTCCACTGCATATTAAATTATACATCATTACCAGATTTTCAGGAGTTTGTCTTTAATTCTGTTGCTTTATTATACAAAAGAAAACCTTGGTTAGCTCAAACTACCACTAGCAGTATTGCTATAGAAATGGCATGCTTAGCTACATATGATACTAACAATGAAAAATGTTTCCTAAAGTTCTTAGATGTTTGGTTGACTGCGATAAGAAATGAGCCCTATAATGGTTTCTGCTTCGTACCAGACACCGCAATCAAGAGTTTTATTATGAGAATTTCTTGTAATGAACGGACTGTAAGTCATTTAATTAAAAAAAATTTTTTTTTAAATATATTTGTAGGCAAAGTGTTTGAAAAATCTAGAAGTTATACTAAAAAGAGAATTTAATGAAAATAATGATATGTGGAAAATTAAATAAGAAGATGAAATTTAAGTTAAGAAAATTGTGTTTCTGTTTTGTTTGTTTTAATTTTTTTATTGTTGTTGTTAAAAACTTGTTAAATTATTGTCGAATTCATTGTTTTACACATATTTTGAATAATATGTTTTTTGTTAGACTTTAAATGGTGTACTTGTTTATTTAAGAATACATTTTGTAAGATAAGTTTTGTATTATGATTGTAGGTTTAGAAAAAGGACCGAGAAGCGCGACAAAGTTGATTTTTTAAAATTTAAGATTTTTGTAAAATGATATTGTTGTCTGGTTGGTAATAAAATGATAATTTTATTTCAAATTGTCTCAAGTAGTTTTTTTCAACAAATTTAACTGTGGCCACTTGCCAGCGAATCAAACTGGCAACATTGACACTTACGTAGTCCTATTTTAAAAATTTATAACAGTGACTTTGTGCAAATATAATAGAAATATTGACGTCAATATACTGTGAAACCACGATATAAACGTTTTTGTTGCTGTCTTAAATATATGAGACAGGAAGACACAGATTTTTGAAGATTTTTTTGTGAACTCACGTGATCAGATCAACATTCCAATGCGTGATAACGGACTTCTTCTTGGGACTTCCTGACCAACATGTGTTTTACATTGATGTTTTTGACTTCAATTTCATTTCTAGAATCAGTGTTCAAATTTCCATTAAACATTTATAGCTCAGTTGCTCTCTTTTATGACGGACTAACTATGTGGTCGATTCTTGATGATGTAGGACCTGAATGATGGCGCTGCTGCCATAATCAAATTTATTTTGTTAAATTTTACGCTACAACGGCTTTTTTGAGTCTTTTGAAAGTAATATATCCAATCTAGTGAAGAAATCAAGATGCAAGGGTAACACAGTAAATGTTATAGTAACCTGAGATCGAAATGTAACTGAATCAGAACAAGCCGTGGAAGTAGGTATATTAACATTAGACATGGACAGTTACAGTTACGCTGGCACAGTCTGCTTTGATTCAGTTACATTTTGATCTCACCTGACTTAGGTATACCATTCAGGAATTTTCACTACTAAACCAATTTTATTATTGTTTTTATTTTATTATTTTTATTTTATTATATTTTTGATAGGGCTTACTGGAGTGTAAAAGGCGTGCACTTGGCATTAACTCTTATATGAGTTGTTAGTTTGATGGGTTAGTTATTTGCACCGGAGTGAACTTGGTTTATATATATTTATTAGTGAATTTTTGGAGAGTGTAAATTGAGATGGGGGACGTTGAAATAACCTGAACTCGCTTAGTGAACAAATTTTTGGGTCGGGGAGAGATGGTGAACATTGAGATCAACTATTACGTTATACTAACTCTTATAACTAAACTAATCTAACGAGATAGTTAGGACATAAGCTGGTCTTACCATCTTGAGCAGGGGCATTGATTGTAACATTGATGCTATTTTTAAAAACACTTTTGTCAAAGTCTTTTTCTACCAAATGTTCTTATTACAGTTTCAGGTAGTTTAGTTGAACCAATACTTCTAACTATAGAATTTCCAGAAATAATTTTACATCTTTGTTTTTCTGTTCTTTCTTCAAATTTAATCTTTTTTCTTATTTTTTTATATTCTGGGTAGCTTATTTCTTATACTTTAAGATGCTTAAAAGAGCGTTCTTTGTAAATTTGTAATTTAAGTTATACAGGGTGTCAAAAGACAGGCCCTGCAAAAAACGAAAAGTTTAGATTACACCCAATTTAACAAAAAAAAATTTTGGATTTTTTTAAAGTGTTCCAGATTAGCGTTGGATTAATTCCTCGATACAGTTTTACAGATTTTGAGCTACACTTATAAATTAAAGCAATAATCTCAAAAAACTGTTTTTTGCGCATTAAGCAATATTTTTTTTTAATGATGAAAGTTTTACCTCTTATTAGATTATTCTAAAGATAAAAGTGCAAACTTGAATTTCGAAAGGAACGGTAGACATGCTGTTAACATTTTGTGTAGAAAAACACTTCCGAAAATGACCAAATTTCTAAACAGCTCCGAATTTTAGTTTGATAAAAGACGGATAAAAATTTAATCGTGTATTTAGACACATAACTTGTTTTTTGTATCTCAACATCTTTGTAGCATTACTTTACTTAGTATTTGTCGATGATTAGATCCGATTCTTATAAGCATATTTTTAGGAAAAAATTGAAGCTTTTTCTAACTTAAACAGCTCGTTACTACGATACGGACGCTTCTGTTAGCTATCTACAATTGTTTCATTAGAAATAAACCATTTAGATGAGCAAAAGTTTTAATTTTTTTCTAAAAACATGACTTTAAAGTTCGTATTTAAACACCAGCTTAAACTGAGTAATCCAATGCTACAAGGGTCTTGAGATTTAAAACAAGTCAAGTTTCAGAAGTTAGAAGAAGAAATTTCAGAAGAAGTTAGAGAATTCTATAACAAAATGTTAAATATAGGTTGTTGATTTATGTGTTTTTGATATGCTTGTTTTATTTTATGATCATTTTGTTTTTGATGATGTACCTTTTGTTTTGTCTGCTTTATTGACAACTATTATTTTATTTATTTTATCTTTCACAGAAAATGTTTTTTTCTACATTGTAGTTTTACTGTACATACTTTACAATCCTGAATCTTTATATTGTTACATCTCACCAAACTTTGCCGCCATCATGGCAAACACAACGCCAACTATCTGTTTGTAATTTGAATTTTACATATTTGGTGCGCAATTTTAGATTTTCGGCGGTAACATTTTGAAACATTACAGTGTTACGTGTAAAACCTAAGAGAAAAAAAATAAAAAATGCTTTGCTAAATTTGACAAAAATGTATTGGAAAAAAGCTATAAATTAAAATTCACCCAGAGTAGTTTAATCTTCCCACAACCGTCTGAATGACATTTTTTTAAATTGACGTTTATAAACGTCAGTTTTAAAAAAATGTCACACAATGGTTTTCATTCGGTTTTCTGCAGGTCTTTATAAAGTCAGAACACTTAAATCTCACCCAACTATACATTTTAGAGGTTTTGTCCAGGATCTATCAGTCCAAAGAAGATGACAACGAAAAAGGCGATTCTTACATATAAGATGCAAATAGAAACGTTGATTACTAAAAATGATGCAAGGGCATAAACGTGAGCGGCGATGTTTAAAACCTGAGTTAATGGTCATTAACGTTGTTAAACGAGTTTTAGTTGCTCTCAGTTTTTTTTAAAATAAGATCCACAATCGAATCTTTTTTTTTTTGACAAAACTTACAACTTTGGCATAAATTCGTCAGAATAAAGAGATGTATTACCACAATACGAATTAATAGAAAAATAAAATTATTTAGAAAAATGTAATAAACAACAGTAGGAACTACTCTTTTAAGAACAGAAGTAAAATTTGGGGGTTAATTAGAAAATTTTTAATTAAAAATAGACAATTTTTTTAAAATTATTATTATTGGGTATTATGTACAAAATTAGGCAATACGATTTTTGTTTATAAACTAAATTTTTTTTCAAATGTTATATAAGAAAAATTCGGATTTTATTAATGGGCAAATTATTTAGAATAAATAACCTACCTTTACTGTTTTGTAAAATAATATTGGCACTATTTGGGCCTGCATAAAAAAATGTCTTAATTACCTTTCTAATTATTATAGAATAATTTTAGCTCAAAATTAGATACGTAACCGACAATTAAACTAAAAAAGAGATCGAAATTTACTTGAAATAAAAAACATTTATTTAGAAAAGTACAAAATTACGTAAATTTAATTGTCGGTCTGAATCTGCGAGAATCTACTTGACCAAGCAAACTTGTTTTAAATATATTTTTAAAACAGTCATATTTACAGAAAAGATTTGTTCGGCTACAGATTTTGAGTAAAATACAATAAATAACTTCCATAATGATATAACCCTATTTATAAAATGTTGAGAATTGGGCATTTTAAAAATTACTCTAATAACTGAAAATCACGGTTAAATTTTCGAAAATAATAGGAGTATTTCATGACTTTCAATTATTCATCAGCCTTAGTTGTGAGCTGCCGGTCTGGTGGCTAATCTCCTTCTTCCTGCAAGCAATTTATTTAACCCTCTTGGTTCCTCAGTTGTAGTACTTGATGTATCGGCGGGCGCTTCAGTTTCTTCATGTTCTTCAGCTTCAGCCGCTGCTTCAGTACTCACTGCTTCTTGTGGTGCTTCACTTGATGAAGCTTCAGTAGTCTGTCCAGGTCTTCTTCTTCCAAGAAGAGGATTAACACGACGCACTTGGACTGGAGTACTTGCTGCTGCTTTTGGCCGGGCTTGCACATTAACCCTATGCTTATTTCTAAGCCTGCTTAGAGGGCTGTTATCTACTGGGGCAGCTGAAGTTTCTTGCTCCTAACAATATAAATTAAAAATTTACAAAACCATTACATTAATGCAAACCTTTTCTTCCGAAGCTTCAGCGTTGGTACTACTTTGTTGTTCAGCATCTCCCGTTGCATGATCTTCAGCTGGTGCTTCAGTGGTGGTTGTGCTTTGTCCAGGTCGACTTCTGGATAAGTTAATTCTTGGTCCTGGTCGGAGAGGTCTGACACCACTTGCTTGAATTCTTCTGCTTCTAGAAGTAGTACTCACGGGTTCAGAGTTAGAAGCAGCTTCTTCGTTATTTGGTTCAGTTTCAGGGGCGTGGGTTGTGGAACGGCCTCTTGGTCGGAGATTAAAGGAGGAGCGAGGTCTGGTGAGAGAAGGGCGTGATGATGGAGCTGAAGTACTACTAGGAGATTCGTCGTTGGATTCAGAAGGGGCAGCAGTTGTGCGGGTTCTAGAGCGGGTTGCACCAAAGCGGGATCGGCTTAGAGTTGGCTAAAATGAAGAGAAATTATTTCTAAAATAATAAAACTGGAGTGCTTTTGATAATTGTGTTTTATTTGCATTTACTGAAAAATAAAAAATGCTGAAAAATTCTTTGGTTTTAAAGTGTTTGCTTTACTGCTTATTAAGTCTATAAAAATGCTGGCGATGGCATATTGTTTAGTCAATAAACATAATAGTTAGATTGTCACTAAATGTAAATAGAATAGAATAGAATCTAAATAGAATGTGAAGGTATTTGTAGACCAATTAGCGTAGAATGCACCATTTACATTTCGGTTTTTTTTTTGTAAATTTGATTCATCTGTATATTTAAATATGTGCTGATGCTGGGATTTTTATTTAGTGTTTGTACTCGTTTTGTGTATTAAAATACAATTTCAAAATTTTTAAAAAAAATAAACCTTTCATGAAGCTATTAGTTGAACTTAATCACTGAAAATAGTAATAATAACGACGATTCATTGTTAATAATTTCCAAATGTCAAAAAACATTATAATGACATATTTAATAAGATATTTAAAAAAATATATTTTTACCAAAAAATTAACTTTGATGGTCTGATGCAAGTGTTGTTTTGATCAAAAAAAAAAATGCATAGTGTTTTCTCATCATAAGGAAGCTTTTTAAGGGGCGGTCCAAAAAATTTAATTTTTAACGACCAGTCTCCTGTACTACTATCTATTTTTTCTGCCATTCAACTGTCAGTGTCATTTTTGAGAACAAATATTGTCTGTTCTATATTATTTTCTAAGTGTTTTATCTCAAATGGACAGAAAAATTGCCAAATTAATTAGCAAGAGTAAATAAAAATATTTTTGGTGAAAAATAGTGCAGTACTACCAAAAAATTGCGTGAAAAATTACAGTAGTTATAGGAATGTCAAAAAAATTAATAGTACCTGTATATTATTAAACAAATTATAGTTAGTTGACGTAATGTTTTAAAAATTTGTTTTGATGGGTTGTAAAAAATTTTATTAAGTGCCTATTTATACAATACATAATTTGCTTTTTAAATCATAAAATTTCTCATTTTTTTAATGTGTAAAAACGTTAATATTATGTAGGTATGCCGCGTGAAGTAACAATGATGAACAAATTGACATTTAACATTCAAATGTATTTTTTGTGTGGAAGTGTGAAGTACTCAATTGTGAATATTTACCCGAGAATGACTGACTGGTTTTGCTTCCTCCTTTGAAACTTCATGCTCTACTGCTGCTTCCGTCGTAGATCTCGCACCAGCTCTATGTCTTCCTCCAAAACTAGGCCTACTGAATTTTTTATTTTGTTTTGTTTCAGTATGAGAAGCTTCAGTGGTCGATCCAGCATGAGTTGTTTTTCTTCCACGACCCTTGAATCTTCCTCTTCCAATTGGTGCCTCAGTTGTGGTTGTTGTAGTTGGAGCTGGTGTTGTTGTCGTCGTCGTGGTAGTAGTGGTTGTAGGAGTTGTGGTTTCAATAATTTGCTCGGTTGTTGGTTCTAAAGTAGTTATTTCACTGTCAGTTGAGTTTTCTTCACTGCTTAAATCACCATCTTCTCCAGAGAGTTTTTGTGTTCCTTGAAGAATTGCATAAAGATCTAAAGCTACTTTATCCATTGCTGACATTGCTGTAGTTCCGGTTTCTTCAGTGACTTCGGTTGATGTTTCTTCTTTTTTGGCTTCTGGGGCAGCGTCAGATGTAGCGATAGGTTCCTAAAATTGAACAATTTTATGAATTGTTTTTAAAGTTTATATTATTATTAGAAATGGAAAAATAAATGAGTGTGATAAAATTTTGTCTGTGCGCTTTTTAAAAATCAAATTTAAACAAGTATTTACAGGTGGATCGACGCTTTCATTAGGCGTTGCTCCCAAGAAACGTACCGGACCAGCTGGAAGGTCTGTAGGGAAGGAAGGGCTGCTACCGGAAGGTTCAGATCCTGGATGAGTATTAAAAGAAGCATTGTCGACCAAAGACGGTCTTCGTACATTAGCTCGCGTACGCCCACGAGATCCCTACAACATTTTGAATATGCATCAATTTAATTATTTCCTTGACTTTTATAAACTCTTCCAGCATGTGATTGCTATAATAACGGTTATGTTAATTCAAGGTGACAAAACTAACCTGAGTTTCGTCCGAAACATTATCAGTACTAGGTGCAGCCTCAGTTGTTGGCCTTCCTCTTCCTCGACCTCTTGTTACTTTAGTTTCCTCTTCCGGTAAGGGTGTAGTGTTGAGATTTCGACTTCTTGGTGGGAACCTAGTGTTTGCTGGAAGTCTTTCTTCACTGACATCTTCTTCACCAAGTTGACGACCTCGAGTTTTCCCACGTGAAGAAGGCACAACTTCGTTTGCTTCAGGAGCTGCACTTGTTCGTTCTACAGTGCCTCGTGACTTGCTGGACGTTTTACTAATTTGGTCTTTAGCTGGGCCATCATGGGCGTTTGTAGTTTTCGCATCGTCATCATCATCATAATAATAATAAACATACTCGTATTCATATTCTTGTCCGTTTGGAGCTTTCTTGATTTGAATCCTCGATCTCTGCTTTTCACTTCCACTTGCAACAAGAGGAATATCATCATCAACTTTTTTTGGGACACTAGCACCGGTTGTTAAAACAGGACTAGGACTGGTAACCTCGGCTTCTTCTTTGATTTCTTTTTTTGTTCTTTTATTTCCTCTTCTTCTTGATGATTTCGTTGTGGTGCGTTTTGGAGCTTCAGTTGTGCTAGTTTTAAGTTCAGTTTTGTATTTTTCTAATAATTTTTGAACGTCTAGTTTTATGGCACCAGCAGGGGCAGGGGCTGGTGCCTCAGCGGGGTTAGCTTCTCGTTTGTGTGGTTTGCTTTTTGTTTGAATTTTATCATCTTCGTCATCGTTTTGATTTAGTGCATATGTTAGTGAAGGTGGCAGTTTGTGGGCGGTTTCGAAAGGTCGTTCCTCACTTGTTTGTTTGTCTTTTCTTGCTATTGGGCGGGCACCGGAACCTGTACTTTGGACAAAAACGTATTCTTCACCAGGTTTAGGCTGTGTTACGACGTCTTCTGGATAGGGGAAAGCGAAAGTTGATACGATCGTTATGCAGACGAATCTGAAATTGAAATTAAATTTTTTTAGGAAAATTTTGTTTTATTATTTATTTAATTGGTCATTTCTCACGGAAGATGCTACTAAAAAATTTTAAAATAATTAATTAATATGTAGTATTGTTTTATGCAAGCTTGTGGAAAAACGAATTTATTAACATTCTATTATTTACTAGCCGTTACAAATCATTATCATAGGTATTTGCATGCGTGGTTGAATTTTGTAAAATATTTTAGTGTAATTTTGATTGTGTATAAAAAAATTAATGGAAACGCTTTGCGTAAAGTTATGAAAGTATGTTCACACAAATTAAATTAGTTTTAAATGTAAATTTATTCTTGTTATTTAGGAGTACTTATTGACAGAAATATACATCACCAGTATTTTGAAATAAATTATTTTTCGAAATAGTTGTTAAATTGAAAATGTTTGTAATGTGACTAATTATGTACAGATTTACGACTACTATTATTACAAATGTGGGTGAATTTCTTAAAAGGAATTTTAATATACTTTTAATTTTATGTTATATTGTACAAGAGGATTTGTATAATACGTAATCATTGGTTTTTACAATTTGGAAGTAGTATTTTTAGCAATGAAATTAAATTTGTTTTTATAAAAATATTTTGTTTTAAAATTAAATTTTAATTTATTTGATAGTGCTTTGTAATAATAAATAACAGTAAATTAATTTAGATAATATTTCACACCTACCCAATAGTACTACAATTACTAAGCAAGAATGCTAATTTTATAAAAAATTAAATAATTGGTATAATTCGACTTCGACACCTAAGAGTTATTCCCAGAACTAAATTACATTATTCAACAATTTATTGACCAATTGAAATTTTTTTAAAGGATTGTACTTGTCAGATTTATTTAAATGTTTAAGAGTATCTAATTAAGAGAAAATATGAGGTAAGGATAAATTTTTGAAATTTTTTGACGAATATTACATTTTATACACCTCCTTTACTTTAATTATTAATTTTCGTTTATTGTGATGCTAACAGGAACAGGCCGAATATTAATGTTGTTTTTGTAATAACCTGTGAGATAATTTTGTTATACTTATTAGTTGTAAGTTTAATAAGTTTTCCTAAGTTTGGCCCTCATTGTAAATTCAAATAAATAGTAGTGGATTGAAGAAGTTTTTCAATTTAGAAATAAAATATGACATGACTAATCATGCTATCACAATTTAAAAAAAATATATTGCAAAAGGATGGACGCCTGAAATTTGCCTTTCGAAGAATACCTTGTCAAATGGGGCATAAATTTAGAACTCAGCTGACTTCTGCCTGCCAATACAAACTTAAAGATACTTCTAAAAAGCCAAGTTACGTATCTTTTTCAAGCCGAATAAAAAAAATCTTATAATTATTTGGTAATTGTGGTATGTGAAAAGTCGAATATCGCAGATCTCATAAAATTGTATAATTATAAATTTCTCTTATAAAAATTTACGAAATTGTGTCAATTTAGAAGCTAAACTGTCAATTTTTTTAGATATATTATTGAGTAAGAAAAAATTAATGAGCTAATTTCAAGTTAAGATACTACGGGTAGTATTGCAAATTTTAATTCTTTTCCGTAGCAAATGCAATCACAATCTCGAATTCTTTTAAATCTCTATAGACAAGGAGATACTACCGGTATTATCTCAACTTGAAATTAGCCTAAAAATCTGCATTACAGGTTCGTAAATCTTCAAAAATATTTTTTATAGGTTTGAGAAGGTAAGAATGTAACATAACAATATGTATTTTTACGCTTTTTCAAAATACATTTACAAAAATCTCCTTATCTGCGGTGATAAAAAGCTAAAACGACCTTTGAGGAAAATTTTAGGTATCAGGGAAATAAGTATTGTTACGGTAACGTTAAAACGATAAACGCAAATAATTTATTTTAACTCAAACTTTGTACACTTACCATTTACAACTAACTTAGTTTTGAACTTTATAAAATTTTACGCGTTTAAGAATTTTTAATATCAAATAAATCAGGTAATCATGCATAATGTTTTTTCGAAATAGATTTCAACGTGAGTGAATTTTTTAATACAAAACCATTGGCAGTTTTGCTTTAAATGTACTAATACTAAATCATTTGTAGCGACGTCCTCCTACTTTTGATAACATTGCTTGAAGCTTCGGTTCTCGATGTTCAATTTATAATTTTGTGTTACGACCTGTGTAACACCTATTGAATTTGGTTTGTCAATATTAATAAATTTACTAGAATTTGAAATTGTCAAACTTTTTGGTTATTTTATTAGATACGTTTCTTTAACGTTCGAGAATGTTGTAAAAATTTTGGTTTTGAAATAAATAAAATAGGGTAATCAAAATGTCTCAAGAAGCTGGCGTTAGATTAACAACTGGGGCTAATTGTATAACATTATATTACGACTTGATTAAAAAATAAATTGTATATCTTAAAGGATTGTGCTTTATTTCAAAAGTTATGTTGTGTTATGTATAAAAGTAAAAAAACTGAATGTTAAATTTCTTGGTGCGACAAAATTAGAGGTATTGTTCAATTACCTTTTTTATTTGTGGTGATTAATAAATTTATTGCACAATTATTGTAGATGTTTTTCAGTTTGTTTTGTTGAACTGTGGTTTCAAAACAATTTATTCTAGTATCGTTCAACACAAACTAGACTTTTCAATTACCTATACACATTTGTGTTAAATTGTCTAACTGAAGAAAACTCATGAGTCATAAGATTCTTGCTGAAATAGTTGACGCTTAAACATACTTGTAGTTGTTATTTTCGAAAAATAAACGACAAATATTTGTAAGATTTGGCAACTTTATGCATTTGAATCTTATAGCTTTTAATAATATATTTCTTTACGTAATATTGAGATAATTATTGAGATAATAATTAACCTATGAGATAATTGGAGACCGGCACATGGTGGTTATTTGTTCAATAATGCTATTATACTAAAAGTAATAATTGATAGAAACCCATTGTTTCACATTTAATATATTTTTTAAAATGCAATATTAAAAAAATCATAAAAATTTAGTCTATATTTGTAATTGATGCCTGTGTAGATGAACAATGTGGTAATTTAAGTTAAACATAACAAATCTGGAAGAAGGAAGAATAAAGTAAAAACTGGTTGCTGCCCTACAACTGTCTGTTTAGTGAAAAAGATTTTGTGACAGATCAAGGTACCAGTATTCTTTGCCGTTTCAGTCTGGAGCAGAATGCGGCTGATGTCGGAATGCATTTCGTACTGTAGTTCTAGTTACCAATTTGTGCTAATTTTCGTAGGTTTTAATGAGATACTACAACGCAATTCAGTAGCTACTTTTTATAAGAGTTATAAAAGACATTTTTAAAAGTCTGTGTTTAAAATTGCCAGATTAAGTTAGATGTATGTATGTACGTACTATTGTATTATTGCGCACAAAAATACAAAAAAATTTTTTTACACAGAATATTAAAAAAGCATTCAAAGAAGTTTTAGAATTTATAAAAATGTGAATAACAAAGTTACATTATTATTTTTTTTGGTATTAAATTGCATGTAGCTGTCTCAAAACTATAAGAGCTGCTAAGTTTTTTTACACAAAAACCTCTAATATATTTTGTTTTATTTGTTTATTTATAACTAAGCAAATGGACTGTGGATACATTGTTGGGCAATATACAGATGATTTAAAAAGATTTAACCACCGCTTGTAGGGCGGTAGAAAACGTTAACAGAAGTTCACAAATCATTTCTTCTACACATCAATTTCACAAATAGTATTTTTTTTAAACAGTTTTGTATTATTGTTTAAAAATAGCTTAATAAACGCCGCAGTGCATCTTAATACCCCTTGTATCTGTAACAATATTTTATTACTACGGATTTATAGTAACGTCAATTTCTTGCTGTGCTGTTGCTTATCAAAAAAAGGTAATATCAGTCTAATAGGCTAATTTCAAGTTGAGATAATACCGGTAGTATCTTCGTTTCTATGGTTGTTGCTACGGAAATGTAGTAAAATTACTTGAAATGAGCTCATTGGCCTTTTGCTAAGTTTAACTTAAATCATACATACTCAAAATTACATTGATTGTTTTTTTTTATTGGATTTTTTTGATGTGTTAAATTAAACGTAAAACCCCAACTAATAACAAACACTTTACTTAATACAACGCGCGTTTCGACAACAGAGTTGTCATTCTCAGGTAGAAATTAACTGAGGAAGAACTGAGTTTTAATTTCTATCTGAGGATGACAACATTGTTGTCAAAACGCGCGTCGTATTAAGTAAAGTGGTTGGTGTTAGTATATGTTTTACGTTTTATAAATTGTTTTAAAAAAATGAACAAGTAAGCAGCATCTTTGAAGAAACGTATATACCACAAAAAAATTAATAAAAATTTTGGTTTGCATTTTTTGAAAATAACTTAATTATTCTTAACAAGCTTGACAGTTCTGTATAACTTATTTAGCACCTTAATTTAGAAACTTATTAAACATTAAATTAGTACTGCAAATTTAACCTATAAACATGTTTTTATATGTTCTATAGATTATGTCGTAATTCTGTTTAATCACTTTTGTCAATCTGAAGTACCTAAAAAGTAAAATTTTTTGCTTTTCTGTTTCTGCTTTTATGCTATAATTATCTACAATCTTTATCAGTATATGTAGGATCTAGCAAAATCAAAATCAGTCCTGTGCATATTGGTGTTATAAAAATATACAATGTCCGGCAAAAAGAACAAACTATTTTATTTAATTATTAACTAGAAATTTTATAAATAATTTTTAATAGAAATATTTTTATATAAAACAGTAAGCTTGGGAGATTTTGTTATAATTGCTAACATTTATAAAAATGGTGCGTAGATGACAGTTTTTGAATTTATTTAGACACACCTTATATTTTAAGTAATTTTAATGAAAATAATCTGATACTGAAAGATTTGGTAATCAACGAAAACACCTTTGCACGGCTATTATTGAATTAAACTGAATAAATTTCTCAACAAAGAAGACTGCTGTTTTGTTGACCCACGCTTCATTTTTATAAATGTTGACAAGAAAGCTTTTTGTTTAATACGTACAAAATATATCTCTATTGTGAATATATTTTTAAATAGGTTTTACAATTAGGTTATACATCTCATATTTTAAAAATGTTTAAAAAGAGGTTTACAATTACAAACTCAGACAGATTTAAGTAATTTGGCAAACAATTGCATTTTTTATTATTGTAAGTGTAAGATGGCATTACTTGTTCTATTGTTTAATTATTTGGAAACACCTACACCTATTGTAAATTTTGCAAAGTAAATAACGTGATATCGCAACAATTTTTGCAGGTACTGCTCCTAGTGCCAACGGCATTTCGGAGAAATTAGGTCGTTTTACAGACTATGCAACATTGTTTTCATTTTCTTTGTAACATATCTGGTTGTGAAAGAATGTAAAAAGTTTATTTTCAAATAATTGTTTTGATCATTTAGTAATGACAATCTTCAATTAGAGAACACACCAAACCTAATTGTTCACCTAAATTACTTTTAATTTCACAAAATTTTATAAAGAAGAAGTAACATTACATAATAAGAAGTTAAGTGCGAATAAATGTCATTTTTATGTAGTTGTCTGCATTACGAGATAGCTTTCTAATCATAAGTATATTTAGATGTCACACAATTGGTTTTTAAATTTGCATTCAATCAATTACTTAATCATTTCTTTAATGCCACTTAAAGAAAGTTTATTAAAAAAAAAATTTCCTAAATCTATTGAAAATTTTTATTTTTATCATATATTTCCAATCACTTTCATTGTCAATGGGCAGTGGCGTCGGTGCCATTGACATACAATCCCCATTGGGTTGGGCAAAAGAGAGTGAAAGATGGAGAAATTTGTTGATCAAGGTCAGATCACGACCTTCCGGACAGAAAGAAAGTTTCAGCCCCAAAATATTTTACTGATGTTTCATATGCAGTAATTAACTCTTTACTCAGAGTACCAAGACATGAAAAAGCATGTAACAACAATTTCTTATTGTAAACATTTTTATAGTCTAGTTGCTGAGATTTTCCGTGAGATTTTCTGCATGTTGTTAATTGCAATACAAGAAATGCACTAATAATTTGTAAGTGATAGCTGATAGGAACACTACAGTTCGTGAAGATGCGTCTTATTATTCATTAGTTTCTCTTCATCAAGTGTGTAAGTGGAGTAATTATACTTTTCCGTTTAAAGTGGGAAACTGATCGAAATCGTGCCAATGAAAATTCTCTAAATAGCATTATGTATTGCTCCAATTTTGGTCGAATTTTGTTCCCATAATATTCGTGTTATGATTGCAATATTTTTCATTGCAAAAGAACCAATATTACAATGTAATAATGCGGTCTCAAGCTACAAAAAGATAACCGCAGTCGACCACTTTCCCTCTTGAGAGATGTCTAACACTGTACTTATTAATTCCGTCGAAGCAGTAAAAGTAAAAACCTTGAGTGAAGTAAAGTTCAAACTGCATATTTTAGCTAACGGGGCATCTACGATCATAAATTTTAATGAAGATGCCGTGAATAAATATTATAATGTTATATAAATGTTGAATACTAAAACTGGCGTTTATCTTTTCTAAATATTTTACTTGTTTTCCTATTACAGTAGAAAATTTGTTTAAACGTAAAGATGTCACTGACTACTACATATTTCACTGTTTTTTGTTATTTCGAAAAGAAAGCGAAATAATTCTTTATTACCTTTTATATTTACACAAATCCTCTTTCACTAATAAAAGTCTGAAATTTTTATTTTAAGTAGGAACAATGTATGTAATTACAAATCAATGAACAGGTAATAACGCAAAGTCAAAAATGATTTCCTAATTTAAATTAAATAGTTTTACATAATGTTTACTATTAATAATATTGTTAACTTAAATGTAAAGTTGACTATTACTTAATCACATAATTAACAGTATTAGTAAAAAATAATGCATAAATGTTTATAAATAACAGATGCCCTGTTTAACAAATTAAAATGATATTTAGACACAACCACTTTCTTTTTTCGAAATATATTTTGGACAAGTTTGGTATACTACGAATATTTTGAATATTATGTAATAACTTTTTTAACATATTTATTAAGTATAAAAATTGTACCAAGCTTTTTTATGAAAATTGAAAGACAATTGCTTCTTATAACGTAAACGCATTACTCTTTTTCAACGTTAGTTAGGTATCTTAGTGGATATTACTTATTACATCGCGTCTAACAAGTTGAATTGAAGCATGGAGATATAATATAACTAAAAATTGAGCTATACTTATAAAATATACAAAGCGTTTTTTATTTGTAAATTTATATTATCTTTTTACCTCATATCTGCAGTGTTTCTAAGGCATTTCTCATATGTTCATGAAAAACTGAAAGAAATACCTAAAGTAACAATAGTCAATAACATTTTTGGTGAAAAATAATACAGTACTATAAAAATTTGGTGGAAAATGACATTCATTATGCAGATGTCAGGGAATAGATGTTACTGCTTTTCAACCTGTTTTTGAATATTTAGGTTGCTACATATAGTATAGTATTCAAAAACACTTATCCACCTAACGGATTCAGAAAGATAAATTTTCCGCATGCAGTTTGTTTGCAGCACGATCAAAGAGAGGAGAAAATTTCTTCCCGAAATAGTCAGGTAAAACATTTTTTGTAATAAATAGAAACCAACATTTAAAAAAAAAATAACGTTTTCAATAATTTAACGTAACTTAGTCGAAAATTTATTTATGAATGGACTAGTAGATTGATTGGAAGATTTTGGCAACAGAAATATAACCCACAGTTATTGCTTTACCATTACCAACTAATGACTTAAGTAAATTTTGATTGTTTTTTTGTGAGGGATAAAAATTACTCCCGTTTTGGAAAAATGTTTTCCGAAACGTCAAAAATGATTGGCAAATAGTCTTTAATGAAAGAGATAGACACAACTTCTGAGAATTGCCTGTTATGCTAGAAGTTTATTTTAACCAATGTGTTATTGCTCAACAAAAAAAGACAGTTTTTTGACCACTCTTAACTATAACTCTTAACAATTATTATTATTTTTAATTTTTTACATTGGGCTCTATAACATTAGGGGCTAATTTTAAATTGAACTGCGATTAGCGTACAGCATTTTTGTTTCTATGGAAAATTTAAAAATGATTTGAGCTGCGTTTGGATGTTGCCATTAAAATAAATTAGTTAAAATTGCGATTCTACAGCTATTGTCTCAACTTTAAATTAACCTCAAAGTAAATAGTTTCTACTGTCACCACTGTTTAGCACAAATAGTGTGTTAAGTTGAAGTAAGAAATGATTTTAATTATTGTCTATTTACAAATAAAAAATTATCAATGGGAATATGACAGCTGTGACAACTACCACTGACATGAAGGGCAACTTAAGATACTTAAAAATTTACATTTTACCTTTATTGTTATACGTATATTACATATAATAATGAAGGAACTACAAATGCTCTATAGTTACAAAAATAACAGCGCTTTACTGTCAACATCACGGTAATTTATATTACAGATTAGAATTTTAAAATCGTTGATTTTAAACTGGCAATCTTACAACAAGCAGTGTCATTTTTTTGTACTCAATTTTTGAATAAAACTAGGTTCTTTTTTACGAAAGATGTTTTTATTGTCTCTTATTAACTTATTTGGTAATTTTATATTTTATTTAAAAAAAAACACACAAAGGAATTAGCTTAAAACAACAGATATTTTTTTGGTAAAAATGACACTGAGGGTACGATGCCTGGCATCGTACCCTCAGTGTCAGGATGTCTGTGTAAATATTTAATATAACTAACAAACTCTTTACTGTTTTGCAATAACAGTGGCAAGCAAAAAAAAACCGTACACCACTTTTGACATAATTGTCAGTTAATAAACCACACCAGGCTACCTCAAGCTAGATTAGACTACACCAAACCACCTTAGACCACACTAAATCAGATCACTTAATTTTTTTTTGTTTTCGTTATTATATTTTTGACAAAATTATTACATTTATTAATTGTGTTTAAACTATAAACTTTGCAATATTGTGATCAAATAATTAGTCAAAGAATATCATGTCTGCACAATCTCTGAACCTATGTTTAGCGATTTTTTTATTTTTCGTTATTTAAAAAACACCTTTTATTAAGAAAGACGACAATAACCTGGACAAAACTTATGTTAGCAATTACAAATAACAATAAATCAGCAAATGTTACAAAAAAAATTTTAAAAATAAGAATACTGGATTATTTAGTTTTTACTGTTTAAAGTTTAATATAAAAAGTAAACATTTGTAAATTATTATGTAAAGTTTACAAATGTTTTTAAACCTGTTCAGTGTATTTTATTTATTTGTTAAAAAAATAATATCTAGAGCGGGTTTTGAACTACGATCAAAAATATGTTCAAAACTTTACGCCATCTTACGTCATCTTCATCACATGGCTAATTTTGTATGCCATTTTGAAACATCAAGACTGTACATCAACTTTTTCGTTTCATTATTTTAGAAAAGTGATGAATTTTCTATTCCAATTTTCAGAAATACCCAATGGATATTGATCTTTGGTTACTCTATAATTTAACTTAAATAATTATTCAGTGACTAGAAATATTTTCATTTAGAACAATCTATGATTTGCTACTGATGGCACTGTAACTTTAACCACATGTTAGCTGGGCAACTAAATTAAACTAACAAAGATGTTCTAATTGTTTTGAGATAAATTAATAATATGTATTTGCAACACCGTTATCAACAAATACTGATTAAGTTTACAATAAAATAATAAACACAATTTGTTTAAAACTTATCACATTTATTGCGATTGTACAGACACAGACTGATTAAAAATGTTATCGAAAATTATGGAATAAAGTAAAACTATTATTTCTTTTTGGTTTATTGTTGTTTGTATTAAGCATGACAATAAGTCAGTCACGCTGACAGTAACTAATGTCAATATTGAGAAAAAAGGTTAGTTTACTGCTTTAACTATTCACAAGTATTTATTGACACAAATGCAATGCCACTGACATTTAGTGCTTGCCACAACACGTAAGCTCTAGCCATAATACCATTATTTTTGGATCTTATTTTAAATACGCCTCATATTTAAAGTAGGCAGGCTGACAATTACAATACGCATATAAATACACAATAACTTTTAAAACCACTGAAATCACAACGCATAACAAATTTTAGTTACAATTTTAAGATTTAAAATAAGAAGAACAAGTTTAACATAGGTGCATAATAAATATATAGCTGCTGAAATCAATTCAGAATTCTATTTGTTTGTGTTAAATGATAATAACGGAGAAAATATGTTTTCTACACAAAAGAGGTTGTGTAATTTTATTCAAACGTTCTGAAAGATAAATTATTTTATTGTATTACTTACATTCTACTAAGGTATAGAAATTTTAATCCAATTTACATTGTTTTCCGTTATAGTGATTTAAAAAATATATTTATTACTTAAACAAAGTTAAAAACAATTTAGCAAGGGTTTAAACTCGACTGCAAATGTGTTGTAACTTTTAACACAAAAAAATGTAACCCACTTATTCTTAATTTTAATATGAGTTTTTTTATATTCTTATGTACTTTCCTCGCCTAACCAGATGCTTTGTTTCTATTTGTTTAACACAAATTTTATGTTAAATTATTAATTATCTTTATAATTAAATTTTCTATTACAAGACATTTGTTTCAGCGAGGCATATTTTAATCAAAACTACTTGATTACGTATTTAACATATTGTCGCTCGTAACTTGGTACTGAATTCGAAGTTTCAACTTTCTTTCTTAATCTCTTATCTAAATGTGTCGAACCAAATCTGTCTGAGAATTTTGGCAAACTTAAAAAACGAACTTACATGAGAAAAATGCCACTTGCCATTTTTCAGTCTTTGCACTAAACTACGTTACAAGTTAAAAAAAAAAAAATTAAAAAAAAAATTGAGGGCGGCGGTATTGCCGCGTGGAGCTAGCTGCACTAGGCACACTATGTCACTATACAAAGCCCGGAATCTCACTCGTTACACACAACGCCACATGCCCAACAACACCACACAACTTCGTCGGGGCAACTTTCGCTATTGAGGCCCCGAGTAACCAGCAAGCTACTGTTAAACAGCCTTTTATAAGCGCTCTCTTTAACCTGAAATAGAAATAAAGACGTCCCTGGATGTCCTGCTGAAAAAAACCGGACTTTATCGCCGAGATTTCAACGAGCGATCAGGCAACGAAATTTCACAAATTTTATCTCGGCATGGCATTACAGTTTAGCTTTCGTGTTAATTATTTGCTCAAATAATTTCTAATCAATTTATTTATTTTTTACATCGTTTCTCTGAACTTATTAATTAGTGTGTGGCAAATATTATTGAAAATGTAAACCGTTTTTATTGGAGAAAGTGTAAACTAAAATGAAAATTTATAATTGAAGAAAAACAGAAAAGAACTATTTGCGATTTTGATAGTGATGCATACAATCTACGAGAGAATTGCATTAGAAAGTACAATTTTGATTATAAACTGTTTCAATGTCTTATACAGGAGGATCCTCGGAATAAATAAATTTCCTGAAATAGAACTCTTTGAAGCAAACAAATAGTGTAAAACAACCTTGATATTTTATAACAAATTTGCAACCAATATTAAAATGTCAAATGATGATTTTTTCTTAGTAAAAACATCGATAATGTTAGTCTCGTAGCAATCGATGAACCAACGATAAAGAAAGTGAAAACACCAATTTATGCAAATCACAAATACTTACTTAAGTCACGTCTTACTTGGTAATTAAACAGTTTGGGTAATTATAATATTTTGTAAATAACAGTATTTGAATCTGACACATATTGTATTCGTTCTGAAAGGTTTCATGTACGTTACTTCCTCGTTGAAACAATTGTGTGTATACAGTGTATGTACCTCCAAACCATCCATTAATCAATTGTTTTCTCTTCCAAAATAAATAAAAAGCATGATGTAGGTGCGCTATTCTCTGTTGAATCATTAAATAAGTAATTCCATGCACGTTAAATTCGAGACGATGGAGAATTTTAATGAAAATTCTGTCTATATTGCAGGATAAGGAAGCTTATTATGGAGCTCATGTCTCCTCTACCAACGGCGGAAATTACGGATTTTATTGCTTTTTAAATTGTTGCATTAGTTAATCGCATGTGTAAAAAAACATAAATCAAAACTTTATAAAGGCCAATTGAGATCAACTCTTTCGTTGTCACAATTTACTTTCTCTTAGTCATCAGTCATCCTATCTTGAATAAATCTTCTCGCCGTGGGCTCTAAAGTAATTTATTCAGTATAATAGTGGGTATATTAAGTCAAGTGTATTGATAAAAATATATTATTAATGTAATTTCTTAGATCATGTGAAGAAAGTTGTGATGTCATATACTTATTTCTTCCTTCTTGTTCTTGGTGTGGAAAATATTTTTGTATAAAGCATATTGGGTTTTTTAGCATCGTTTCAATAAGAGCTATCACCTGGTAACATTTGTAGAAATTTTTTTTGGTGGATTACGTCCATTTTTTTATTAAATTCGAAATTTGGTTTTACGGGGAAGTGGACGACAAGGCAAGAAAAAAAAAAAAACTGTTTTATGAGGCCAACGTTTCGAATCCTTTATTGATTCTTCTTCAAGGCTCCTAATAAATGTCAGATTTGTTTGGCATGGTACCAATTTGTCTCGGCCAGTGGCCAAGAATTCTTCCGGCGACCACTGGCCGAGACAAATTGGTACCATGCCAAACAAATCTGACATTTATTAGGAGCCTTGAAGAAGAATCAATAAAGGATTCGAAACGTTGGCCTCATAAAACAGTTTTTTTTTTTTTTTCTTGCCTTGTCGTCCACTTCCCCGTAAAACCAAATTTCGAATTTGTAGAAATTTTTTGAAAAACAGTGTATATTAAAAAAATTCTGTAATACATAGTATCTCGTTAAAAAAATTTTTTTTCTTAAAAATGTTCTACAGGGTGTATTCCAAAAAATTATAAAAATTTGTATAAGGCAAGTTGGGTTATTTCGACTTCTTTTATTATGTACTATAGCTGGTTTAATTTTTCAAACATACTTCAAAGTCATCCTGTATATTATGTAGAAGAAAAAAGAAATTAATTGAATACCTAGTAAGAAACTAAAAATAATCAGAATGAACATTACTAATGCGCTTATTTCAGTTGAGATAATACCGGTAGTATCGCAAATTTTAATACTTTTCCATGATAACAGCAAATCACAGCCCCAACTTTGTTTATTTTTCTATGGAGACAAATATAATACCGGTATTATCTCAACCTGAGTTCAGCCCATAAGACTGGAATCATTAATATTGTAACATTTTCTATGTTATATGTTGTTGTGTTTTCGGTTCGTTTGTGTCAAAGCACTAAGCAACTTAGAAATTATGTTGGGGAAAATATCAAAACATGGCTCGGATTGAACAATTACTCAACTACCAGTAATTTGTTCACTGACAAAATAGTAAATGTGAAGAAACATTTAGAATGAAATTCGAAGAAATATGAAATAAAATAGGTAAATGAGATTTTTAAGGGCATCTTCAGACATGAAGAAAATCTGAAAAAAACAGAAGGATTCCCCGCTAAACATAGCAAGCACGTCTCGAGTCCCTATTCTGTCTCAAACATTCTGCTATTAGTTGGTTATCTTGTTGTGAATTCCGCTTCTTTTTTGGACAAGCTTTCTACCGTTGTAGTGTTTTAACCTACACTGCTTCAGCATTGTAGAAGTGTAAGCAAATGACAATTAAAAAAAAATTCGAAATATGTGGCGTCAAGAAATTATAAAAGTTATGCATTGAAGTCCCTAACTGAAAAAGTCAGTAACAGATTCTAACCCTACAATACGCAATGCAGCAAAATCGAAATTAACACTGACAAACACAACCAACAATTGAAAAACTCGAATAACATCAAACACGATCGAAACTCTTTTAATTGAAACATCAACGGTACCGAAAATAGGGGGACATCATCTCCACAGACATTGCCAATAGCTGAGGCTTTTACAATCGGGACGCTTTATGCACTAGACATCGCAGTCTATTATAGGAAAATTGATAACCCTCAAAGACAATTATCTTATTGAGACTTAATCAATAATTTTAAGAATTGAGAAGAGCATGAAAAGCGATCATTTAATGTTTGAACACGCAGATAATATTAATCGTATTTGTACAAAACGTTTTCTTCATATATGAAGAAAAAAAAAGTAGGAGATGGCCGTTTCTAAAGTGTACTTCTAGGCCTTTCGTGGCAGGCGTTTATTCTTAGTTATGCTCTCTTTTATGGAAAAAATAACCGTATTTAAACTGATAGTATTTGAGTTTACTAAAACCAAATTAAGTAAACTTGTTTGCGTATGAAAGCCAACACTTTTCTTACCAGGTTGACATATGTTTTAATCTCTAAGAAGTGTTATAAGCAAAAGATAATTTAGTTCAAAAAGTAGTCCTTAATTAAAATTAAAGTTTAGCAATTATTTTTTTAAAAATTGGCGTAAAGATTTACATTAAAATAGTGTCAACTCGGGCTTCAAAGTCTTAAAAATGTAGCATTAAAATGACAAATGTCTTAACTAAAAAGTTTGGATTTGTTATCAACACTTATAAATATTTGTCAATTAAGTTGCTTTGCGACTTTTAACTATGACGTTAGAACGGGATAGAGTTGTTGACTGAGATACATTTATTTAATTATGTATGTACTTGCACATAGGTACTAGTATTACTGCATTCTGCAAGAATCTAGAATTCACTAATTGTGTATCAGTTGTTTATTTAATTGTTGTCACCGATATAACACTGTCTTATACTTTTTTCGATTTAAATTTGAGAAGTAAAAAAATATGCACCGACACTGCTATAATTTAATGTTTAATAAGGTTTTTAAAGTCTATTTAAAGACTTTAAAAAGGCAGAGATGGTGTTTTTGTAATGGATATTTACGAATATTTCGGTAGTAACATGTTTGAAGGCAACCTCGTGAATTTATTCATTTAATAGGTATACAATACGCTTATTCTAGTGATTTTGACAATTGTCAGTTTATTTCATATTTTTTTTCTTCAGGGTATTATGAGATCCAGATTTTGCTGTTTTAAAAGCCATGGCTGCTATTTCATTTCTATGAATTTTGATATGTCCTATCTCAGTGTTTAACCTAATTTTTTCTGACTGTTATATATCCAAGAAGCTAGAAAAATTTTTTGTAAAATTTTTGAGCTTAGATTACTCGGTACAGATTAGGAACGTTTCACTTACGAGTGTTACGAGCAGAAAAAGTAAATATAGTATAAAAAGCTAACAATGTCGTTGTTATAATAGTTCTAAGAGAACAAGTGCTAGACTTACAATATGATGATTTAAAAGCATTAGTTTGGATGAGTAAGATATTTTTAGATGAAGACTATTTTTTGAGTTTTTATCTTTGGACTTTTGAAGCACAAGTTTGTCAAGGAGCAAGGCTGTTTCTGGTTGGTTAAAGTATTGTATCTGAGGCATGTTGTTTTCGTAGTATTCATTGTTGTGAATGTTGTTGCTTTATTTTAATAATTGAAATAAAGATGGTGTAGTCAAGTCAAGTAAAAAATACTGTCGAATTTGAAAGAAGAAGTTAGTTTTTACCTAATACTAGTGATTACTCGCTACTTTTACAATGTAATCTTTGAATTTTTGAATTGCTCTTTTCCAACAATGTTTTCGCTTTTGTTGCATAATTTATAGTCAATTATTAATATTAATAATTATTATCAGTATTTGCATTCATGGTGATGATAATAATTGATTTTGTCGCAGGAATTTGGACTCAGAAATAAAACGCTGTTTACCTGGCTAACGTTTCGGCTTTATTGTTGAAGCCTTTATCAAAGCTAGTAAACTTATAACACATGGCATGAAAACGTCCGGAGCCTCGTCATTTAACATGTATAAGTAGACGAGGCTCGGACGTTTTCATGCCATGTGTTATAAGTTTACTAGCTTTGATAATGGCTTCAACAATAAAGCCGAAACGTTAGCCAGGTAAACAGCGTTTTATTTCTGAGTCCAAATTCCTGCGACAAAATCAATTAATATTAATAATGTTTGTTTGAATTAAGAGAACTGTCTGTTTAACACTACAGGCATGATGACTTATTGCGTGCGGCATTAATACTTGAGAAATGAGAGAAAAGATCAAGGATTTTTTTAAGAAAGAACGCTTTTGTATTCCTAGTAGTAGTAGTAGTAGTAGTAGTTAAACAACTTTTTTTGATCTATTTTAATATTTAATTTGTTCAAGTTTTTTTTGTACAGGATTCTCACTGCTACTTTTGGATTTACGCCTCCTATTTAAAGATAAGTTTAAAATAAAAAAGATGTGCGATAAATATTCTGCAATCGCGTCATTTTGAAATGGTAATTAAAACGTAATTAAGTTGGTACCTTAAACTCTTTATTGGAGACAATAATCCATTTTTTTGTTATATAAAATAATTATTATATAGTGGAAACGATATATTAAACTTAGCAGGCATTCTTGCAGAAGCCTAGAAGAATGTAGACCTCTTAATAATGTGTAGAAAACGAATACTAGAATTTTAAAAATTATAAAAAATTTTTTTTAAATGTTTTTATATTGAATAGGTAAGTTAAAAATTTGGACTGATATGTATGTAGTAAGAATTTAAAAAAAAATAATTACTTTTATTTTGGTGAATTACGTCCATTTTTTTAATTCGAAATTTGGTGTTACGGGGAAGTGAACGACAAGGCAAAGAAAAAAAAAACTGTTTTATAAGGCCAACGTTTCGAATCCTTTATTGATTCTTCTTCAAGGCTTCTAATAAATGTCAGATTTGTTTGGCATGGTACTAATTTGTCTCGGCCAGTGGTCGCCGGAAGAATGACCACTGGCCGAGACAAATTAGTACCATGCCAAACAAATCTGACATTTATTAGAAGCCTTGAAGAAGAATCAATAAAGGATTCGAAACGTTGGCCTTATAAAACAGTTTTTTTTTGCCTTGTCGTCCACTTCCCCGTAACACCAAATTTCGAAAAATAATTACATTATTCCCAAAGAATGAGGAAGTTAAAAATCAATAACACATTTTTTGCGGAAATAGTAACTTTGCGGATGTGGATATAATTTATTTAGGATGAAAAGTAGAACACTTTTTGCTAGTTGTTTCAGTTTTTTACTAAAGCTTTGCCGACTCTCTTAATTATTAGCAGTGAATTAAGAAAATGGCATACATCATGTATTTCATTACAAAGTAATAATTGTTATGTTTTCGTTTTAGAGATATTCAATAGAATTTTTGTCTAAAAAATTTAGTAGTACTTATAACATCTTGAGGAGAATAACCCAGAACTCAATAAAAAAACTGATCTCTTTTGCTTCATTTTTGCAACCACAACCGTACGCGTAAAATTTCAAGGAAGTGTAACGTCCTTACTTTCCGTTTACGCATTTTAATGTCATACATTTTTATTACCTCGTACAACAATAAATTTAAAAAATATTTTTACAAATGTCAACTCTGATTTATTTAAATATTTTGCTAATACCAACCGTAAATCTGTTAACGAAGAACAATGACAGTGACACAGGTAAAAAGAATTTTTATAAAAGGTGTAGAAGAAGAAATTAGTTGAATTGTTAATAAAAGTTAAAAAAACTCTTTATGCAAGTTCAATGAGCGTGTGTTGTAAATATGACAAGTGGAAACAATTACCGTAACATTGCATAAATAATTAACTTATAATTAAAGACGATTAGAGAAACTTGATACATAAGATAAGTTTAAAATAAAAAAGATGTGCGATAAATATTCCGCAATCGCGTTATTTTGAAATGGTAATTAAAACGTAATTAAACAAAAGGTCTAGGCGATCTAATCACAAAAACGTCAAAAAACAAGATTAAGGATTGTCTTTTATATGTTGTAGTTATTTTAAAATTACATCAACGTGAGTTGGAATGGAATGGTGGCACGCCCAGTTATGTCATTGTAATTGCAAATAAGTTCAATACTGAATTGCATTTTATTGTTTACTTAAAAAATTGTTTCCTTAAAAACAATACTGGATCCATTAAAAATTCTGCGGTCATCTTTGTATTGTAGATCTTAATGAAATATTGTATTGTCAATGAATAAAACAACTTTAAAGCTGATTGCCGTTTTTGTATTTAAGAACAAATTAAAGAAAGTAAACAGGATTGCCTTGGTGGCGAGACCATACCACAGAAATAATAAGTGCATATACCTTATCATCTCTTCTATATTTAAAAGTAGCTAATGGAACATGTATTTACATAAAAAAATAAAAACAAATTATTTAAAATTGGTTCATAATTGCAATCTTCAATTATTATTTATTATAATAATTATTTTTCTGTGTGCATTCAAGTAATATTTTTTCTTGCATTATGTTTATTATTATTATTATATGGATTTGTGTTTTTAGAATAATCAAAATTGCATACAATAAAAATTATGATTAAATTATTATAATCATAGAAAAGGTTTCAATATCAAACCTATATTATTGTTTAAGCATAAATATAGACGGAAATGACCTCCATATGATTGTTTTAAATAACTGATTTTTTATAACTGTTAACTGTGTGAACGTCTCTTGCAAATTAATTTTTAACGTCATCTGTGTACTATAATGGTATATTACTCTAGGTGTATTTATTCTAGTTGTTTCAGAACAAAACATGTTAAAAACATGTCAATTACATTTTGGAATTTGGTGTATACAAATATTACTATAACAAATATTTACTAAAATCGTGTTGTTTTTTGCGGTTTAATCTAAAAGTCGGTCAATTTATGATAAAAATTTTAGTTTTGTGACCTTCTATAAATATAATTTTAAATTTCCTTAACTTTCTCTAAAAAGATGTTAAGTAAATGATTAGCACTAATCCTGAGGTTTTGTAATAATAACAAAGTAAGAAAAAAAAATTGTTATTACGAGTTATTACATTTTGGACAATAGAAAATAGAAATTGCATCTTATTCAATAAAAGTTTGGGAAAATATTTTTAATATCTATTTGTGATATTGTGTATAAAATTTGCAGTTTGAAAGTGTTATTTCAAAATTAATTAGATTATATCGTGAGAGATAATCATTTTTATAATTTAATTAAACCGAGGGGTGAACCGCAGAGAAAATCGAGTATTGTAGAAATCAGGGAAGATCTTAAAAAAATCACATGCGCAAGTAAGCATAGTGACATAGAATTTAAGAATATTTAGATCATTTAGAACATTTAGATCATCCCGTTATCCAATAGGGAACAAATGTTTTTTTCTAACCCAATACACGGTTCTTAATATTCTGAAATAAAAATCAAAATTAAAAGACTAGACTGTAATATCAACAATGAGGTAAGTGATCTTTTTGTGATGAATAAATATATAAATAAATAATTTTATAGTGACAATGGTTTACCCAAAGACCAGCAGTTTTCAGATCCTATCCACAGCCTCTGACATGACCTAACGACTACTGGTGTCCGGGACCGGCGGCTTAACGTATCATAGATTAAAGATAATCTAGGAAGCTAGCGTCGTTAAGCAGCTACTTTAAACAATAAGCTCTAGACGTAGAAATTTAAACTTTGCGAACAACGCTTCTACAGTTATCAGAGCTCAGAAACTGACTTTTAAATACATTTATTTGGACGACTAGCGAACTTAGAGTCTGTGAGAAAGGTAACCAAATTAGTCACGAGTTAATTCTCAAGCAAGATCAGGCTTTTATTATTCTGTCCATATGGATAGAAATGTAAAACTGGTAGTCGATAAGATTGGCGAAATGCTTTACGCGCATGAGCTTGACAAAGTGAAGACAGGTTCTTTTCTTCGACATCTTGTTCGGTTTGCCTGGCGAGTTTCTTAGCAGACAAAGCGCTATTAACAAGTTGTTAAAGTTAGAAAAAATTATTAAACTCCAAAATTTATCTTTAGAGAAAAACGGTTTGTAATCCACTTCCGAAAAGGACAAATCAAACGTTTTGTAAGTCTTATTCTGTAAAATGTATCGACTCACATAAGCTTAAACAGGGAAGTTTAAAGTGGACAAAAAGTGAAAATTGAAAAATTTTTTTCCTGAAGCACATCTACAGAAGAACAGCACTAGTCAAAAAAATAATAAAGGTTGTTAGATATGGTTCGTCTTTTTTTTAGGCCGAGGTAGTAGGTTAAATACTACAAATTATAGAATTACAGAATCATTGTCCAAATAATAGTCTCGGTGGGAAAACTTATAAACTGCAGACCAGAACAACGCGTGACATTATTTCATAGAATTTGGATATCGCGTTATTTTGTCATAATTGACAACTAAACAAAGAAAACTTTGATTTACAAATTGATGGGTGTCTTTTTAAGATATTTTAAAAAGAATTGCAAGACAAACAAAACAAACTTAGTATTTCTAAATAAATACAAGTAATTCATATTTTATTTAGTGTCAAGAAATTTATGAATGAAAAGATATATCTAATAATTAGACACAAAACTGTATCAAAAACATTTATTTTTGTTATTTATAATAGCTATTAATAATACCTAACACTTTCTTGCTGAATTCTACAGAGATTTTGATTCATTTTCAGAAATTTCTTTCTCGAGCATTTGGAAAACGTCCAAAGAATAGTAGCGTTTTTTAAATGCACTCGAAAAAACTTCCGGGGACAATTAAAGTTTTATAACTGATATTATAAGTAAAAGTAAGAGTTATTTGATATGACTATCAAAAAAAAAAAAAAAAAACAAAAGAAGAAAAGCTATCATTATTCGTTAGATTCTTTGAAAAAATAGAAAAGAATGATGATATCTACTTAGAACAAATTTATTTTTGAGAAGTTGTTTATACCGAATTTAATGTAAATTGTGGTCTATTATTTTTTACACCGAAAGAACTATTTATTAGAATTACTAAATCTCCGACTTGTGAAAGTCGGGTAAGAAAATTGGATGAAGAGGAATTTGTATAAAAAGATAGAAAAAAAGTTGAAAAAATCTAAGAACTAGTCGTAAAGAACAGAAGTTTAAAACAATTAGAACTGAAACAAAAAGAAAAGACCCAGAAGAAGATGGCAAACATAAAGATGGAACAGGCTGCAAACCTAATCTTTGAAGTGCAGAAGAATAAAAAAAAGAAGAAGACAAAAAAATTTCAATTTGTGGAAGTCGAACAGGAAAATTCGAAGGAAAATTGAATAAAGTGGAGTTAGAACAAAGAAACAGAAGTAAAATAAAACAGAAATAAAGTAGAAGAAGGCCAAAACTTGTCGCAATAAACAGAGGACTGAAGCAAAAAAAAAACTCTACCAATATACATGCAAAGTAGCTGAAGCTAGAGTATCTGCTGTTGTGGAACAGGCTAAAATGCCAGGCTCGACAAGGTATTGAGAGATTTTGAAGCATTTTCAACAAATGCAGATTCTTTTTAGCATTGCAGCATTGGACAGCTGCTAAACGCGTTTACAAATAGATACTTGAAGGAAACGATCGATGTCAGCTTAATTTTTGACAAAAAATCTGATCACATAAAAAGCTATCTACTCATGGGTGCCATTTGAAGAAATTGTCCCAAAGATATAAAGTTTATACAGTTTTGTTTTTAAACCTGGTAGCAGTCTAGCAGCTCTGCTTCTTGAAACTTTCAAAGAAAAGAACAGTAGTTGCTTTGTGATTGACCTAGGTGTAGTAGGTTGTACATTATGTAGGAATGTCAAAAACTGCTAAAGAAGTTGTGTACTTTGTTCATTTTTCATTAAATCGGATTTGAAACATTTGTCTAGAATGATCATTTAGGCGTAGATTTAGAAGCATATAGACATTACGTAAGTACAGCCATTCTAGAAAGAATGTTTTAAAAAACAGATTTGTAACTTTAGAACATGTTTCTATATCATAGCTGTTGTACTGACGGAAAACTTTCTGTGTTTGTCATTTAAGTTATGTAAATCACGTAAGGTTGCTAAGGTATAAGACATGTTCCGTAACCGTAATAATTATTGAATCAACAGACTTATGTCTATTTCTTTATTTGTTGGCGTACGTTACGAAAGGTAAGTGTTAATGTGCATGTGCGCTACAGCTGAGTGTATGTAATGCACTTAAATGACGTTTAATCGAATAGGTTGTATGGTTTTGTTCAACGAATTTAGTTGCTTTTATCTTTTTTATTAAACTCGACTGTATTATAAAAGAAATTGGTCAAATTTGCATGACCCAAATGTATAAAAGTTTATTTAAAAAAATAAGTAGGCTTATCGCATCACAAACACATGTAGAGGCGTGATTAAAAAACGTCTTCAAACATATTAAAAGTGCACTTTTGGTAATTACCAAGAGCTCATATGTTATAAGTCGTTTATTATAAATTGCAAATAACAAACTACATATTTTGTAATTTTGTTATGTTTTGTAGATACGTTAGTAGATATCATGTGATAAAAGTGCCTGATAATGCTGTTAGAAAAGCGAAACCGTTTGCGATATATATTTTGAAAAATTAAAGTGTAAAATATATCTAAACCTTTACTTAAAACCTAAATTTACACTAAAAGGGAGATATTGTAATAATAATAAAAAGTTCTACATCTATGTCACAATAGAACACAATGTGGTTAGAACCAATGTGAACCACGATGTGGTTAGTAGAACCAATGTGGTGGTGGCGGCTGGGTTATATTTATATACACTATTATTTCATAAGTTTCATTGCATTTTGATTATTGTTACTTAATTTATTTCCAAAAACATTAATTTTTACATAATCAATAATTTAACAAGATATTTTAAAAAATCATGTTATCCTTGCTCTGCGTAATACAGTTGCAAAACCAAATAAATTCAACATTGAAAGAATCGATAAAGTACTTTCTGCTACTCTTAAGTATTTCAATAAAAACTTCCTTTATAGCATAAATAATTTATTACTTATGAGTTGATTATATTGTTTGTAGAATTTTTATTGTGATTTAAAATTATTGTAAAACACTTTTTAAAATTAGAATCTATTTTTCTAAGTTGTTTTTAAATTATTGAAGAGTCTTGAGTTCAATTACCTATTAATTTGTTAAAACTTATAATGTTTATAATATAACATATGAACGAAGAGATTAATTAATTTGTTTTGCTTAAGCTTTTAGTGCCGGATCCTGTAGAGTCTTGATGAGTTTGTCTGTACCAGGTATACGTGTATTTTATTTTTTTAATTGAATTTTAAGTATGGTCAACTATAAATAAAATTTATGTTATTTTATTTCTCAGTGGGTATTTCTTCTTTGTGTACATTCCACTTAAACAAAAAATGAGACGTCGCTAAAAATAAATAAGGCACTAAACTTTCAAGGTATTCTTCACCAATTATATAGACTGGTTAGCCGAATCAAAAAAATATTTTATCTTGATCTAGCTAGTTAAAATTTTATTGAAAATGGAGTACAATACTGATTAGTGAATGAAATTATGACCTTACATTGACAAGGGGGCGAAAGTATCTTTTAATAACAACCTTGATTTATTCTCTTTAAAGTCAAACTATGTATTGATTATGTAAAATTAAGTAAAATACCAAGAAGAACCTTGGTTTTGCCATCTTGTTTTGATTATCCATTCAAATGAACCAATTTTTGTGTTGCAATAAAATTTGTCATAATTTTACGCAAAACTTTCGAAGAAATTGATTTGATTCGAATTTTATATGCGATGAGCTTCTTACCTGAGGTGTCAAAACGTCCCTAAAAATGTAACCAATGAAGCTAAGATCTTTACTTTCTATCATTTGCATACATGATCCCCTTCACTTTCGTGAATTCCTACAATCGTACAACCAACTAATACCAGTCAATTATAACCAGAAAGAATTTTTTAAACAAACAACTTCTTTGAACTGTTGTAGGAGTGGAGGTCATGTCTTGACATTCGCTGTCATCTTTGATATTCAAGCCCCATCGACCAATTTTCTTCTTAAACTTTGAGTGATTTAATTTTATTGCAAACTTTAGGTGACCTATTCTGTAATTCGCCTTACAAAGAAATTTTGTAATATAAAAATTTTCTGTTTTTTTTAAAGATTTGTATCGGTCTAAATCGTGCGTGGCCTTGCCCTCAGACATTCTAAGTACCCAAAAGTCTGACTTTAAGTAGAAGTTTTTAGGAATGGTAAAACCCACCTTTCATGATGATTTAAAATACCATCAACTTCTATGATGAGGTTGGTACTTCTTTCACTCTAAGTGGCACAGAGTTAATAACTGAATCTTTATTGTTTTGCAATTAGTGGATTAGACTGTCTCTGAAAGTTTAATTTTGATTATCTTTTATAATAAGAATCTACTTTAATTTTATTGTTTGTTAAAATCATGTGAGTGTCTCTTAAAACGTATTATAATTAATTTAAACAGTAGTAGCCTTGTTAAAAAAAATATAAATACAAACTACAATTATTTTCTCTTGACATTTGCGATTAGGAATTTTTAAAAAATCTATGTAATTTTTCACAGAGCATAAAGTAATTAGCAGCACACAAGAATTTTATTTGATACACTCGCTACGCTCAGACATCAAACACATCCTCGAGCTGCTAATGCCTATATGTGTACTATCTGCCCATGTGACGTGATATACTGTTTTCTTCAATTTTTTTTTGAAATAATGTCTGTGTGAGACCTTGCAATTATTATTTTATTTAGAAAAAAAACTTTTAAAAATAAAGATACCAGTAAGTTAAAAAATGTAAAAGGCGTGATATTTGTTGATATGTTGCCGATTAAAATAACAAGGTTGGTGATCGTTCCTGGTTTAAACGAAAGTGTCCTATAGTCCATTTTTTGTCCAATAGATCTTAGTATTATAAATTATATACATGTAAATCATAATTTAATTATGTAAAAATTTGAATCAATATACTTTAAAACTAAAATAAGAGACACTTATTTGCTGTAAGTATTCACATATCTAAATTATTATAATTTTTACAATTAGAAATAATTGCATAAAATACAAAATTATTGTTTTCAAATTTTCGAACAATTTATAAAAGTAATATTTGGTGTTAGGTGTTAGACCAATCATTAGTTGATGATTTCTAGCAACACTTCTTACACTTGCGTTTATATTTTGCCTTTCTACAGCTACAAATACTATGTACTACATTGGTACTACATGTACCAATTAATAATATGGTCTGTTCCTCTGTTCCACAAGATGTCCGGTAATAATAATTATCTAATTGCTATAGCATTAATTACATAATTTGAATCATGAATATTTAATTTATTTTATTACTGAACGCCCTTTCATAAAAAAATATATACAGGGCATTTTGGAAGTAATCTTAAAGAGTTAAACAAGAGATAGCTCTTGTTGACAGGATACTAAAAAATTAAAAATAGTCTTGAAGAATAAGAATAAGTTTTATTGATGTTTAGGACAATCTGTCATACATAGATCAGGAATAATTGGTAAAAAAAAGAAAGAATTCTTCAATATTGTAAAAACAATATACATATATTTATAGTTATATGAGCTAACTTCAAGTTAAGATAATATCAGTAGTATCGCAAATTTTAATACTTTTCTTTAGGAATAATCAATCACAACAGTGAATTTTATTAATTTTCTATAGAAACGAAGGTACTACCGGCATTATCTCAACTTAAAATCAGCTCAATAGTCTTATACAAAGGTTTGTAGTTTTTGAGATACAGCCTTCTTAATAGAATATTTTTTTTAATTTTTTTGAATGAGGTACGATGTATTTTAACAATTTTTTAGTATGCAGTATTGTGATTACAATATATGCAACAATTTTTCTTGGTGATAAAAAATTTCTAGTTTGAATAATAAAATTAATTACACAGCGTTTTTTTGAATTTTTTTTACAAATATTACCGATAATAACCTTTGTTGAAAGTATGCTAAAAAACCCAATTTGCTTTATACCTGCTTATTTGCTTTATACAATATTTGCTTTAACAGTGTTGTCATACACAGTTTATTTTAAAAATAATGTTTTTTGAAAAAAAATCTACAGCGTATATCTCAAAAACTATAAACATTTGTATAATGCAAATTTGGTCTTTTAGCTTTCTTTCAATGAGAACTATCACCTGTTAAAATCTTTAACATTATTCTAAAAACACTATATATACAGGGTGAATCATCGTATGTGGCTACCCACCTTTTTTAAACTTAATAACTAAGGAAATTTTATAATATTTACACATAACAAAAATATGATACTAGACCATCATTTAGGGCTATTAGGTCTTATATTAAATCGTTATTTATCCGTTCGATTTAAATATTTTTTTACCGTGTTTAAAAAATTGTTACGGTCCTGGAAACTTTAAAGAACGAGTACACCTTGTAATGAATGAGCTTATAACTCTTATTTTGTTGTCCCGAATAAATTATCTAAATTTTTAATTTAAAATTAAGGGTGTGCACTTTGTTTAAAATATAATTGTTTTTTGCTGTTACAGTTACATTTCTTATTTTTTTTTGCTTTATGCTCATATAAAAACCTACAAATTTGATTTTGTAAATTCTCTGTTTCATAAAATGTTTTTGTTTTTTTACAGCCACAATTAAAGTGATATCAAAATATCAAAGATCAAGCTTTGATCAAGTGATATTAAATATCAAGATCTAATAGCTTTAAAAGATGGTGTAGTACCTTATCATTGTTATGAGTAAATTTTATAAAAAATTTTTAATTATTAACCGTGAAAAAAGAGGTCAAAAATTATACACGATAATTCACTCTGTATAATCATTATAAATATAACAAGAATACTCGACCATTTGTTGTCATTAATTTTTGAAAAGTGCGCTATGTATGTACACTCTTGATCACTGAAAATGGGACGGTCGGGCTGACTACATTTGTCTTATTATCGATAATATTAAGATCACAATGGAATACAGGTTATTCAGTGTTTTAAATAAAGTAAATATGTCTTATTTTGATAAATTCTTATAATTACAAAAAAATGCAGGTAGAAACTTGTGTTCGGTTACATGACGAGACCAAATTAACATTAATAGTTTGACAAGTATTTATTAATTTGACTTTAATCGAAAATTCAGTAATGCCAATTTATGTCGAGTTTCCTTGTGGAGAATATTCGAAAAAATTAAAACAATTTAAAAAATACTGAAGAAAAGTGGATCCAAATCAATATCAATGGATAATTTTAAACGTAACTGATGACATTTTTAGCCAATGTCGTTAATGCATTTGTTGGTGGTCGCTAGTATAACTGTTTTTCTTAAAAAATCAGTAATTCTTAAGGTTTGTATAAAAATTAAAATTTTCTGTTTTTAATGTCTTAAAAATTGAAACGCTAAGCTTAACTTAACGGTATACATTTTTTAGGGTAAATTTATGATACTAAAATATAGGTGTTACCTATTATAGTAAAAACATAAGTATTTTGTAAATTTAAAATTATCATGCTGTTAAATCATTTATATGTATGAATATTTTTATGTAAATTCCATAGAACAGAATCTGGTATTTCAGAAAATAGATTATTTTAGATAACATGTAAAGTATTTACTAAAAGCCTATCAAACCTTAATAGCATGTAGCTTCTCTAATATTTCTTTACCAATATTTACCGCCTACCAGCAGCGATCTTCGTGAAATGGCGCATAGCGTTAATCGGCACAACCGCTAACTGAAATTTGAAACAAGTTATAAAAATGACAATAAATATAATCGTTAATTGGTTTTCTCTTATTTTACGAGTACTTATAACAAATTTAAAATGTAAATTTTTTTTTATTCTTTGATATTAGAGATTGGGCAAATAGAAGGACAGGCAAAAACTAAACAAATTGGTTTATACAACCAACAATTTTTCAGTTTACGTCATGATTTTTTTTCTAATAGCAAGCTGCGAGGTTTTTTGTAATAAACAAAGGTATGTTCTGTTTTTCTATTTTTAAGAAAAAGGAGAGTAACATGTTTACATTTTAATATTTAATCAGTATAATTATAATAAAAACATATTTTATATACCAATTCACTGCTCTCGGGAAAATAAAATGCACTTGTGTAAATATCGGTAGGTATATTTAGTAAATTTATTTACAATTTCTTTATACGAAAACTATTTTCTATTCCTTACAAATATTTGAACGTAACAAACTATCGCATTCATAAACATCCGTATTATTGTACAATTGATATTTGATATCTTAATTTTACATTATCTTTGTAATTAGCTTCTAGGACTAAATCTCCTACCCGTCCTTGCCGGAGCTGCAGTCGATGCCGACGCCGGTTGTTCCTCAGCAGCTGGTTCATTATTTTTCGCACTGTTAAATCTCCTTCTTCCTGCTGAAGCTCTCGCTGGTTTCGAAGCTGGCTCATTATGCACTGGAGCTGGTGCCGATTCCTCTGCATCAGTCGCTTGAGCTACTTTGGAATGTTTATCTAAAAATCAAAATGCATTTGCTAACAATCTAATTTTTCTAAAATCAACTCACTGCTAGCAGCTTGTTCCCTCCTACGTTTCAAGGTTGCTAACAACTCGTCGTTACTCCTGAAAGGTCGAACAATTCCTCCTTTCAAGAATTTTTTAGGCGCTTCTGTTGTCGAACTTGTTTGTTCTTGCTGTTCTTCTTGAGCTTCATCCACAGCCTCTTCTTCTTCTTCCTAAAAATTCAGAAATTCCAAAAATTCTTTCTTAATTAGATTGAAAACTTGATTGGATTGTGTAATTTTGTTGAACTAGTTTATTTGCTGCAATTGTATGTGAAATCGTTATGAATTGGTAATTTTGACTTTTTTTGTATTTTATGGTTGTATGTAAATGTTGATTTACACTGAATTCTTGAATCACTGGAAAGTGTTGTCGATGCTAAATTGATAATAACTCTCACTTGTTGCTGACGCATTATCGTGTTTTTATTTTGGGTTGATGGCACTATGTTTTCGAGTATTGACAGCCGGATGTGCACTGTATATATTTTTTTATTAGGTTAAAAGAAAGTCGAAATAATTTTAGGCGCCACCAACTTATTACCATACAGCTTCTTGTCACTACATGGTAAATTTATGACGTGATTTCTACACGACTTTCATACATTATCAATTTATCAACGCCTAATCAGACACAAAATTTTTTTTGTTTTTGCTACTTTTTATAAAACTAACATTAAACAACAAAATAATAAAAAAATTAAAAATTACATTACCTAAATATTTTCAACCAAAACCGGTCACATTTGCATCACATGTTTTTTCAGATAAATATTTTTCAAATATCTAGTTCAAGTTTAATGGCTTTGTTTTTTTCTGTTTTGAATTTTTGATAAAATATTTATATATATATATATATATATATATATATATTTAGTATTTTACAGTGCAGGTACGTTAAAGTAGCTTTTATGACCGAGTAAAAAATTGGTGAAAAGACCTTAAAAAGCAACTCAAACAAACTGGTGAAGCCGTAAAGGTCTTAACAGACGTTTGGCAAAATATTCTTTTGTAAAATCTCTATAATTATTTAATTCTACTATAAATATTTTACCGATAAAAAACTGGAGAGTTGAAGATTGCCAAAAAAAATTAAATTTGTGTTACTACAGATTTTTGAAGTTTTTTTTTTCTCGTTGATCGTAAAACGGTTCTTAACAGCCTGTTACAACATTTTGACTATAAAATGACTTTTTACATTCTGACGACAGGTCGCGTCGATTGTTTACTTGGTAACAAACAATCTTTAAAGCAACCCTTAACAACTACATATTAGAAAAAAATTATTACCGCTGGTGCTGCTGTTGTTGTAGTCGTAGTAGTTTTTGTGTTTCTTCCAGCTAAAGGATTTCGTCTACCGATTAAGGAACTTCGTGCGGGTGCTTTTTTTGGTGGAGGCGCTGGTTCTTCTTCATATTCTGCATATTCTTCTTCTGCTGGTCGAGCTGAACTCAATGCTATTAAAAAGACTAGAGCGAATAACACTCTGTAAAAAAATATGATTAAATTAATTGATTATAGTACTCGTAAAATGAAATTTAATTAATTGCAACTTATACAACGAGTTTCTTTAATTATATTTTCTCACTTGGCATAAAATTGAGATAAGTTATTGAGGAATTTATTACATTCCGTAATTGGAGTTCATAATTCAAAGATTATTATAATGTGTCAGTTTCTTAAAATGGTAAACCTGGCAAATGCAATATTTATAATATTATAGTAATTTATCGTACAATTTATTTGTTTAACAGTTGGCTGTTTGTTAGAAAATGTAAAAAACAACAATGTTTAAATATTTTTTCAATTAAATAGCTTTAGAAATATTTTCAGTTTTGCTTAAAAAAGCAAATTGAAGATTTGATTATGTTTTAATTACATTGATTTGTCATTTGATTTATACAAATTGTTAATCTGTAATTACAAGCAAAAATTAAATAAACCAAATGTTTAATAAAGCAAGTTCTATGCAGCTTCCTCATTATCTAAAAATAGATTGAATAAAACTTCATTGCAACAAGTCAACAGCTTATAAGTTATAAGGATTATTTGAACAAGCAAAGTAAATCCTTTACTAGATTTTGTGTACCCATTCACAAAAAAATTATTGAACGTCTAGATTATTTATGTATATGTGTAGGTAAGTTACGAATCAATATTTTGCTATAAAAATCTATCGTTTCTATCGTGATGATGGCTGAAATTCAATAGCAAAGTGTCGGGGAAGACATTAATATCTATCTACATTTTTTTAAAAGACTACTTTATTTTTGACGATTTTTTTTGCATTTGTTCAGCTTATTAGTGAAGTTGCAAAGTTGTAAATCACTGAGTGCTGAGTTTAACAGAGTATTTCTGCTGCTGAATTAATCTAATGGGTCGTTTTACTATGGAGGTGTTATTTTAAATGCGTTATTTTATTTTATTTTGAAATTATATTCTTATTTATACGCCCGCAAATCAGGGCATAATTTTTGTCTTTACAACACAAAAGATTATACTAAGCACCAATAGTAAATAAATTTAAAAAATTTAAACAGTTTTTTAAATTTTCATTTTGGAAAACGTCAAACGAGCATTGACAACATTATGATATCAACGGTAAAATACTCGACAATGTTTTAATTAATTTTAAACACTTTTTAATAAATTGGTTGCAATTTTAAATGTTTTTTTGATTTAAAAAACCAAAACTTTACTAAATAAAATAAAATGTCTTGTGTACTACGGGCACAATCGTCACTAACAGCCCTCCGAAAATTAAAAATTACACAATCTTCTTGATGCATTTAATACAGGATTACAGGAATAAATATTAGTATGAAGTTATCACTAGACCTCGGTGGGAATATGGGAACAAAAACCCTTTGCAGTCGTCTAGCTAACTACTCGTACCCGCCACGCGATACGCGATAAAACATTGAAACTTGAATTGGTCGATAGTAGTACCGAATTAGTACCGCTATCGACCAATTTAAGTTTCAATGTTTTATCGCGTGGCGGGTACGAGTAGTTAGCTAGACGACTGTAAAGGGTTTTTGTTCCCATATTCCCACCGAGGTCTAGTTATCACAGAACAAAAAAAGTAACTCAGCGACCAAACTTAAATTTTTTTTCTGTTTCTCTCTAACGTTTATTTATTTATCCAAAAGTAGAAAAAAGACAAACGTAGTATTTTGACATATTTTTTACCTGCACGTTGATTCTTTTGTCTATTTTTTTATATCCTCGAACAAATCTGTGCCACCCTCGAAAAAAATTTCCATCGCTAAGTGCCTTACTTGTCTTATCTTGTACTCTACAATAACAAAATAATGTTTTTTTATTTTCTTAACGTTTACTTAACTTTGCGAAAAATGTAATAATTCCGAGACTTCTGACGTTCTGACATTTTGCCTGACTTCATGGGTAATAATAATAATCAACATCCTTTGGTTAAAATTATTATAAAAATTTTCTTATCACACAAGATTTTGAATAAAAATTTATATCTCTACAATTTTAATTGTTTGCATTGCTTGAAATACTTACCAATTTTCTGATCTAAAAAAGTTTAGACTAGAATCCGAATATTTAAATTACTTTGCTGAGTCAGCTTCAGAGAGCCAAATAAGAAAAACTGAGGAACAGATTTGATTTCTGTTTAAAAAGTTTGATGAAAAAAACGAAAAATGTCGGTTGAAAGGGAAGAATAAAAAAAGGTTCTGAAAGAGCAAAAAAATTTTTAAAAAACAGAAAATGATTCTAAAAGAGTTTTAAATATTGCGTTTAGAAAAAAGAAAAATTTGGAAAACCAATAATTGGTAGAACAAGAAAACTTTATAAAAAATCAAAGCAAACAAATTCTAGAAATAGAAAGGCACCGCATTGGCTAAAACAGAAAAAGTTCTTAGAAGAATTTGAAACACAACATTTGGTAGAGAAAGGGCAACAAAGAATTTTAGAAAACGTTAAAAAAAAGTCGGTTGGATAAAAAGAAAAACAAAATAATATTCTGGAAAAACAAAAAAAATTCTAAACAAGCTTGAAAACAATATAGGACAGAAGAGAAAAAACAGCTAAAACAATATCAGAAGTATAAAAGATGATTTTGAAAAAGCTTGGGAAACAAGGTTTAGAAGAGAAAAAGAAGCATAGAAAGATTATGAAAAAAAATTTTTGAAGGCCGTGAAAAAAAATCAAAAAAATTTTAGAAGAAAGAAAAATGATTCTAAAGAAGCTTAAAAAACGTAAATTCAAGAAAGAAGAACAAAATAAACTAGGTATTTGAAAGCAAGAATAAAGAACAAAAAAATTCTGAAACAAACAAAAACCAAGAAAAATGATATATATGTAATATATATAAACAATATAAATGATAAATAAAAACACTACTAGAAAAAATAAAAAAAAGATTTGAGAAAAATTCAGAAAATGACGACTAGGAGGACAAAAAATATCCTCAAGAAATTCGATAGTTTACAAAATGCTTTTTAGAAAGAGGTTCTTAAAGTAAAAAAAGGATACAAAGTTTTTAAATGTTAAAAAAATCGGTTTCTCCTAACAATAACAAAGAGGCCCAAAAATCGAGCCGCTTACGAAGCATCAGTGCCATGCCCATTATATGCAATTTTTTTAAAGACGACTAAAGCAGCATTGAACGCTAGATAAGATGTAGATATCTAGAAATGACCGTTTACTTCTGAAATTCTTTTTTATCCAGTTTTATTGAAACACTGAGATATTACTAAATATTGTTTTATTGAATTTTCTTGCCTTTAATGTAGATTTGTTTTCTCGGTTTTTTGTTGAACAAAATGGCTATATTATTCCATAACAGTTTTGTCTTCACTCAAAATTTAATGTTTAAATTAAAAAAATAAGTTTGAAAGACTTAAAATAGGCTTGAAAACGTACAAATAAAGTACGAAACGTAGCCGAAATCTTAAATAGTTTTTATTCATGTCTTATAAAAAACCGAAAAAACAAATTTACATCAATTACTAAATAAATATTGTAAATTTATGTCACAATATTACCAACACAAAACTTTAAATAATTAATTATTATTAAAGATAAAGAGATATAAATATCTAACACATCGCTTAACAGCAGATAAATTTTCATCAAAGATCGAAACATCAATCAACGCTGTTGTTACTTATTAGTTATTACTCATGTCATAATATTGTGGCAGAAATGCATCAACCATCCAACAAATTATTTTTCTGTTGGTCGAGCTATAAGTACAAAAAAATTAAGACATAAATTTATGTAATATGTTTCAATAATCTACCGAATATTATGCGATTAAAACTAAAGTCTGCAATTTGGCATTAATATTTTTTGATAATTAAGTAGGTACTTTAAAAGATGTGTTGCATTAAAATTAAATTAAATTAATTAATTGATTTAAAAAGTCCGTTTATTATTTTTGTGGATATGATAGCAACATATGATCAAAAAACCATGTTAAAATTAAGTAGTTGATTAATAAACAATTAATTATTTAAGCAATTATCAACAAATTTTGACTGATTATACCCAATTAAAAAAAAGATACTATAACTAGTCTTTCAAAACAATTTTAGTATAAAAATATTTATAAATAAAAATTCATAAATACTCATACTTCTTAATGTATGTATGAGCGTATGTACCATACATATGTGGTAATACAGACTAGAAAAATGAAGACCACATGGTCTGTGCAGTGAAAGTGAGATGTCATAGGTCAATCTGTAATTCATGAGACTGGCATGTACTCTTATAGATAAAACAATAAATGATATAAAATGTTGAAGTGTACTTATTTGCACTTTAAATAAGTTACATCATTTATGTAATTTTTTGGTCAAGGTTTTCTGCAAGACATTTAAAAATGAATTTTTGTTTTGGTCTAGACATGCTAACAATTTGCAACATAGATGTTTATAAGTCTATACTAAAATTCTCTTATTTTCTAGTAACTTTATTAAAAAATCCTTGTTAGCCAAAATATATCATAAATTTACTAATTGGCGCCATTAGTGGTGTCAGTATTTAATTACAGGCAAATTCTTGGCAGCACCTTTCTTGTCGAGTCTTACACTTTCGATAAACCTGTTCATCAACATCCTTTAGCAACCGATCCTTACGTTTCGTAACGCTTGACATTTCTTCCTTTACAATGGGATCTACTAAAAGTCCTGTTTAATATTTACAATGTCAATGTTAAGTAAGATTTTTTTGATATGTCATATGATAACTTCTTTGAAAATGACATCATCTACTTGTTTGCATAACTAGTTTTAACAATTTAATAATATCAAATTATAAACAAATAGTAAAGTGACTTTCTTACTCATAATTGATCACTAATTGGTAATCATTTTGATGAGTTGGATAAGTGAAAGCTTCCCTCAAATGATTAGAACCAATTGGAAGTTACATTGTGTAGAAGAAATTTCACATTTGGATTGCATTCGTAAAAAGATTTGTATCCTTTTAAGAAATCTATCAACTACTTGTTAAGAATGTCAAAACTCTTGTAGTTTTAAGTGACAAAAATAAAATAAGTTTATTATTGTTATTATGTAATAGGAGTAAATTTGACCAAATCCAAAATTTTCTGTAATTAATGCCTATGAAGCAACGCTATATGAAAGTTTCTCTTATTTAAGATCGCGGAACAAAAATCTAATAATAAGAGATTCCGTAACTGGATTATGTCTCTTTGTCTTTAATTATATCATTATTAAATCAGTGGGTGTATCAAATAAAGAAAATAGAAATTAGCGAAAATACACTCTGAAAGGTTTGGATGAATAATGATATCACGCCCCCAGCTCCAACTAATAAATAAATCATAAAGAACTGCAATTAGTTGAAACAAAACGCCTCAATAATTACAAAATACACATTGTTTAATCTTGTCTACGAATATCAAATAAATCAAAAAAGGAACTATCTTTGAAACATGTGGTGAATACAAATGTTGGAGTTTCCAAAAGAAATCTTTAGACAAGTACGAATGTAAATGGCAAATTGTCGACTCACGTGTCGTCTAGTGAAATGTGAAGTATTTGTATGAGAGAATTCTCAATATCATGCCAAACTTTTAAAATGCCTCATTCTCCTCCTTGAAAGTGAAATAACTGAATTGTAAATGTCTGCAAGTGTAAGTAATATATCGATAATAGATAATTTAATGAAATTTCTTAAAAGGTCATGAGAAACGTATAAAAATAACAAACCTATATAGAAATAATGTAGTACAAAACAAATATTAAATTTAATGATTATAGAGCTTAAAATTTTTGTATAAATGGAGATTAAAAAGGAATTAAATTAAAAGAAACCAAAGCAAAAACCCAGTTTGTTTATTTTAAATTATTTAATCTCAGCTGGCACAAATAATCAGTAAAAGCTTTGTGTATAAAATAATGTAAATACTCTATGTTAAAAATTCTAAATTCTATGCTAGAAGTGTAGTTAAAAGTAGTTAAAAATGTATCCGTAATAGCAGATACAAAATTAAATGAATTATTGGTGCTCGTGACTCGCAGAACTTCTGTCTTAGTTTCTAACAGCCTTTTATAATAAGTTTATCAAAATCTCTCACGTTTTTTCAGTTTAATGCCAAAGAATGCAAATTACATGTTTGACATGAATATCTTTTTAGATTTGCGTTGTTATATAGATTTATAAAGATAATAACAAATAACTTGTTAACAAATAACAAATAACTTGTTAGCCCACAAGCACCTAAAATATTATATCTCTGGATATTTTAATATTTTATCAGTAACGACAGTGAGTTTAAATTAATAAGACAACAATTTTTACACATAATTACTCGACCACTTTCTTTCAAGGATAGCTAAATTACTCACTTGATATCGCAACATTTTTTTTTCTGAAGTAACAAGTACCAAAGCTAAAAAAATAGTGTTAGTGCATATTTTAATTTAATAAAATTAAGCACTTATTCCTCAGAATGCAGCTGCTAATCTAAAACAGCAACTCCTATGTCTAGAAATTAATAGCGAATTAAAAAAAAATATATAAAGTTGTTAGTTAACTATTGTAGCTTTAGTTTGAGGTTTAAAATAGGTTCTGTTTAAGTAAGAGTACAATCTATTTATTTTTTAATATTAAATAACTACATATTATCTGTTAACTTGACATCTTCACTGTCAACCAACAGTGTGATTTTATTTTGCTTTATTTCTTACGTGTTTTACTCTAACAGTACGGAACAATTACTAAAAAAATTACAAATTTTAATTAATACTCTTTTCATCAGAAATAGCGCAATTTCACTCAATAATTTGATGGAAAATGACACTAGTTGTGCGGATATAAGGTGAACAGGTAAAAGTCATAAAAAAATGTTAAACCACTAGGTAAAAGAAAATCTATGATGAAATATTTTGATGATTATAACCAGTTTATACAACTTATTAGTAACTAGATTACTATTACGAATAAAATTATTTAAAACGATGGCCAAAGTCGAAGAAATGTTTTAACTAAGTCAGAAATTTAAAGTTCAAGGATTACAGCTTTAAATTTGTTATTTAGGTAATCTTGAAATTAAACTAAAATTCTATTTTTTAGAAATTAAATTTAGCAGCAGTGGTGGCTATTGAAAATTGGGTCACTAAATTTGACAACGTTCTCTTAAAATAAAAAACATGCAGCATTATTAATCTTTTATTAAAGTTGTTAATGTTTAAAGTTGTTATTGTCAGTTTGATTGAGAAGCTCATTCTAGATAATTTAATAAGCAAATTTACAAAATCAAAATGTTTTTATCTAACAGAAGATCTCACTTTTCAATGAATGTCACTCTACTTATTTAAATAAGTAGCTTATATAATAAATATTTATTTAAATAAGCTAGTAAAAGCTTAGGAATAAATCAAAAATTTCTTGTTTTAAAATACATACCCATAAAAAAATAAAAAAAATTTTTGGTAATTTTACAGTTTTAAATACACACCTTTTATAATTGCAGCAGACCTCGGAGGATCCGAGTCTAGATTATTATATTCTGCTTTATTGTGTTTTAAAATTATAGTAATTAATAATTAATTTTTGTTATGCTAAGCTAACATCGAATCTTATCGAAGTTTTTCCTAAAATTGATCAGATCATAAAATGTTGCAAATATAACAAATAAGTAAAAGTCACCATTGTGCAGACCCGACACATTAAATATTTGATATAGTTTTTTAATGTTTAATCTATACACTAACACTCTGTTGCATATCCCTCAATCAAAATTAATGATTTAACTCATTTTTAAGGGCACCATATTTAGAATAAATCAGAGTTTAATTGTTCATTAATTGATTGACGTTTATGCAACCAGGGATCTGAGAATATGACGTTATTCTAAATTAGACAGTAATCTGTATAAACCAATCAGTTAAACTGCCCATTCACTTGCCAAGTGAAAAAAAATGATGATAGTTTATACAAGGTGTCTCACGGTGATGGGATATCATAATAAGGATCTAGACAACTAAAAAAAAAATATATTGAACTGAAATTTTGTACCTAAATCAAGTTAAGTCAGGTCAGATTAGTGTCATATGTATAATCTAACTAAAATATTTTCAAAATAAGCACTTTCGATTATACCGGAATAGAAAGTCTTTGGTTATACCAAAAGTTGTTAAAAAATATATGAGAAAATTTGTAACTAAGGTTATTGTTATTAGTAAATAAATACAATTTAAAAACAGGATTTTGCTTAAAAATTCAAATTTTTTTAAAAAAATTTCTACAAAATAAGACAAAACAATTCCAAATATTGCTATAAACAATGTTTAATTGCACTTCTGTTAATAAAAATCAAACAAATGTTCGTAGTAAATTAAAAAACGCATTTCGTAAGAAATTCAAATTTATAAAACGATATTTCAGGGATGAACTTAAAATTCGGAACACTTGCTATTCTGTATAACATTTATAAGTATTACGTTGTTAAGATCCAAAAAGCATGAAAAAACTTCCTTTGCAGTACTTATTCTACAGTTTATTCCATTTTGAGAAACAGTTTAGTTGTTCATTTTGTTCAAAAAATTAATCATCTGATAAAATAGAACACATTTTTCTTTAATCTTTGGGTTTTTCTAAATGTCTTTATCTATAATTGTAACTGTCAACCCAAATATAATTTTTAAAATATTTTTCTGTGTTCCTTGAATTTTAATTGGCAAACATATGTCTTATAGGGACATCCTATTTACTGTTACGCGATTGAAACTTTATGCCAATATCCTAGTCATTATTGTAATAAAATTTAACAAAACTAACAAAAAATAGCAGCTAATTTATAATCACTAGATCTTATTGAAATAAAAGCCACAATAATTTTTTTTAACTTTCTGAGAACAAAAAAAAATAAGATTCAAACCTGAAATATGAATAAAAGTAACAGTCATTGCAAGACCACAAAGGTTATTGAAGCTCATCTATAAATAATTGTTGTTTACGATCTTAAGAAGAAAAAAAATAAACAATTAAAGTGACTCTTGGAATATTGGATTTCTTAGAAAAAAGTACCACTTTTTATATTTTCTTGTATCTAAGATGTAAACAAAGCTAACCTTACATACAGTGTAATGTTTATGCCGCAATATTAAAACATAATTATAGTGAATATAGTGAGAATAAATGATTCTTAAATTCTCAAACTTCTTGAAGATCTTTTTATAGCAGACCTTAATTTATGACTCTAGTCACATCTGTTTACCAGGAGCAATTTTCAAGTAGAATTATCATTTAGTAAAATATTGTTTTTGAGGTAGTAAAAAGAGACGCTTATAACACAAATTTTTTTGAAACCTTAATTTGAGAACTGGCTGTAAGATTGACTAATCTTTTTAATAATAGGTTAATTAGAAAAAAAATGAAACATATTTGGACAGATCATTACTAAACCTAAAAACACAATTCTAAAATATAGTATAGTTAGTTATGTATTAATAAAATTATAAAGATCCTAATGACCGTGAGCAACGGGGTTTACGGACCCAAAGACCATTAGACCTAGGGAGTTGTAAGTTACTCAAGGTTATTATTATTCCTATAATTTACGTGATAAATAAATAATTTTCTATAAATAAAATAATTCTTGTCTTCTAATTTATACCATTTACTTCCACGAAAAATGCTACAAAACTAGTGCTGTCGAATCCGACTGCATTCTTAGTAATAAATCCAAGAGCGGGCAATTTATCTTTCTTAATTCTTCTAAAGAAACAATGAAGGGAGTTGGAGTTAAGAATTCGTAATTCCCTTCTATGATTTCTATGGAGGAAATCGTGAGAAATCGTGAAATATAATATGTTTAGTTTAAATATAACAAACTGTGGTCACAGATAATAATTTGATAATTAAAAAAAAATTACCAAAATGAGTTATGTTTCTAAAGAGAAGCAGGGAGGTGTTTTAAGCTCGTAGCTATGTGGCGGCCAGACGAAGTCCTGTAAAAATTTCTAAATCTTCCCTAACTCAACCTTTGGTAAGCTCTAATCTAAAAACTGTAATTATATTAGACAAAAGTTAATAAAATTAAGATATTGTACAGAAATGATACTAAAACTTTTGTACTAGAATTTGTTATGCATTTATTTCTAGATACATGTACATACCATCTATTTATAAACAAATAGGTATCTAATTAGTAATTACAAACTGAATTAGGAAATAAATTTTAGATTTTTATTTTTACTGAAAAGTGGTCCAACTTCAAGGGCGCATAATTATCAAAACAAGCCTCTGCTTCATTAAGGTTAAACTGTAACCACTTTTTCATATTCCTGTAAAAGTTAAACTAAACTTCAAAATAATCATTCAAGGATTCCGAATTTTTAAGCTTGAAGGTTACTACCATTATTGTGAATAATTGTAACAAATTCGCTCAACCCTAAGGCAGTTCGACACTTGACACAGCAGTAAACACAGTTATCGGTAACCAATTAACCCAATTTGAATTTTTTTTCTACACCCAATTTGAGTATTAGGCACGTCAAATGAAAACGGCATTGCCCAAGTTTTTAAATAATAAATCGGTTTTAATTATTGACAGACATGTTGCGTAAAATTTCTCAGATTTCATAATTCAATTCACGAAACACTAAGCTAAGGAGGTTAATTTTATTTTAGTGGTGATGCGCATCGTCTTGCAGAACCAAATGCATTTTTTCATTTCCTGCAACTAGGAGGAAGTCTGCATTAAAAGTCGACCTCTATTTTTGGGTTTCTCAATGTCAAATTGCTTCAGAAAAGACCTTCCAGCATATTTTGCATATTTTCGGCACCAAAAGAGAAATAGGTACATTAAAATTTTGATTTTATGATTAAATTAAAATATATTTTGGTAGTATTAGGAGTGAAATGTGCCTAATGATAAGGTCCGGGAGCTTTTACATTTATAATTTTATCTTAGTAGAAAAGATTCGATTTCACATTGTTACGTAAGGATCTATCAATTGAGCTGGAGGCGGTAAATAAATAAAAAGGTTTAATAGTCGATTAGATGCTTCATCGAAGATAACAAATAGCAATGTTAGTGTAAAAAAGTACTATATGCATAAATTACAAGAACAAGTTGCGATAAAATATGAAAGTAAAACTGTTGGTTATGCCCTAGGGCGGTAATTCAAAATGCGCAAAAAATCCGTTTTTTATTAGATCTAGGTTAAAAATAAATCGTAAATTAGCGACTTACACAATGTTCAGTTTCATTTTTGTTTGAGGGATGATCTGCTTACACTGAAGAGTTTCAATTCACTAGAATCAGCAATCCAGCCAAACCTATATTTATAAATTCTGTCTTGTGTTTTCCCTTCACTTTACAATCGACCATGTAAGTAGAAAGTGTTAAGATTACGGTAAACAAGTGAATTTACTGTTATCATGAAAGTGGACGAATGTTTCGCATTTATTTACAGCACGAACTAAAGAATTTTTGAAATTTTTTCTTTGTTTTATCAGTGCAATGATGATTGTCATCGCAATGCTTTGTTGCGGATATCCAAATTTAATTCTTTATTATAACTAACGGACAAATATAATTATACTATATTAGTACTAATTAGATATTAATGTATGTTATGTTCTCTGTCGGTGCTTAAATAATGTAACACAAACTCAACAAATAGCAGGTTTTTTAGGTAATTTCAGGTTAGCTTAAAAATGAGTAAGTTTCAAAGCATTTCAGTAATTTCAGCAAAAAATTTCAGTTGATTTTCAACATCTTTTCAGAAAATTTTAGGAAAAACTATTTTCATATAATTGTAGTGGAATGTAATACTTATTGAAAAATAACTCTTATTTTAACCCTACACATAGGCGCCAAAGCTGTATAAAATATCTAAATATTTTTTTTAAAATATCACTTGAAACACCTGCTACTATTTTTATTTTTTTGGATTTAAAACAAATTATATGGTAAAATAGTCTATTTCCGCTTTTTAATGTACTTTGATTAAAATATCGGAAATTAAGTTTAGCGTGCATAAATCAATGATCAATAAGGACGACCTTTACCCATGAATTTAATTTCTAATTTATATTTTTTTATTTAGTTTTAATTAGTAAATTAGATTTTATTGTATTATCTGGACACTTTTCTTTTGTGTTTAAAATGAATTTAAAAAAATTATAATACAAAAATAGTATTTTATATAACGAGCGTGGAAAATTAAATGCCAATGATTTCATGGTAGTCAAAATTTGAATACACATGGCGTAAGCCGAGTTGCAATAATTTTATAAGCTCAATGCAATGAATTTTCAAAATATTTCAATTCTTTTCGATTAAAAAACTTTGCTTAAATATAAAATTTTGAAAAACAAATATTTATTGAATAATTTTTTAATATATAAATAAATGTCTATATGTATGTATTTACATATATAAATTAAGAAACAGAAGCCAACATTTTTTTAAATTATTTGTTTAATGAAAGTTCAGTGCCTTAAAATTGCTTTTAACCCACGTAACTAATTTGTTTATAAAGTCAAACTACACAATTATTGTACAAAGAACATTGCTTGAGATCAAGATTAAAAGTAGCTCTAAAAAAAGCAGAAAAGAGAGACGCCGTCCATTAGTTGTCTAGTTGTAGCAGAGGAAGATGCCAAAATATAGATTAGGGTGGGCCAAAAAAATCAACTATGTTTTTTTAACTTCCGACACTGAAAAAATGAGCTCTTAATTTTAATAGGAAAGACTCCCTCATCGCAGTTTTCTATTATTATTTTTTCAGTACTATATCGTATAATGCATATCTCGTTATTGCTTGATTCTACAGAAAATTTGTATTTACATTTTTTGTAGGAAATTAAACGCTCTACAAAAAAGTTGTTTTACAATTTTTTATATCTCTTACCATTTAGAAGATATCAAAGGTCAAACTTTAAAGCATTTAACAAAAATTCTTTTTCTACTTCTAAATTTTATAACTCAAAGATAAACAAACATTATAAAATGCGCAACATATAGCCTTGTACGAAATTAAACGCTTTATATAAAAGGTATCTTGTGGTTAATTGATTATTCTTACCATTTAGAAAATGTTCGCATTTTAAAAACCAAAATTTGATACTAAATTGATAAAAGAAATTTAAAAAAAAGTTTTTTCTAGATAAACATTTTTTTTAAATCTTGGCAAAAATTCCATACGGGCCACTGATCAAAGCAGTAGAATGCATCATTATAATGGTCACCATGATAACTATAGACAATTCATGAATTTACAAATTTTCATGAGCGTATCGTACTTTTATAGGGGGATATAGCGGTAAAAAAATTGAGAAAAATTTCATTTTTCGCAAAAATGTTATTTAGGAAAGATGATTGTTTTGGTGAGATCTATTACTGGTTAAAATTTTCGTATTCATTTCTGAAACATCCTGTATATAAACGAAGACTTTACAAAATGTAAACATTTTATTTTTGTGATTGCGTAAAATGTTGACAAGAGATTTTTCACCTCATTTTTCAATTGATAATAACGTAGCTGTTTAAAACAATGTTTAGTCCCATTTGTTTAAATAAAATTAATTATTGCCTTTTCGGTGCTATTTTCGTGATTTGATATAAATTGAAAACAAAACTCAAAACATAGTGTTTATGTACCTAAATATTAAAAAACATTTTTGATTTATTACACTAATCTACAAAATTAAACTTTATTTTTGTTCATCGAATGAAATATTTTTTTTGCATAAGCTACTAAGGGTAGTTAATACACATTTTTTGTTTTCCGCTAGCACGTCATACTTCTCAGAAAAAACGTTGTTTTTTTTTCACTTTTTCATGTAGGATGTCACTAAGTGACTGACGATGACGACTACACTTTTAGACCAATTTTAAGTGTGAGATAGGTATTGGTCGCAGAATTTCATAGTCTCTAAATTGTTGTATAAGAGTTATAAGAGTTTTTGCCTAAGAAACGCAGTTTATAAGTTATAGCCAAAAAAGTTGTTAACATTTAACAGTTCTCTTGTTCGCAAAATGTCATTTATTCTAGAATATTATACTTCTTCAAGAATTATTTAAAAAATAAAGTTAGTTATTTTATAGAAGGCTTTACCATTACTTCATCATTTTTTTTTTTTGGAAAACTTTGAAAGTATGAGTGACAAACATGACGAGAGATTTCATCAAAATCTGAAAGTATTTGCAAAAAATATCAAGATTTTTTTAAAACATTTTTTCTAAGTTGAGAGGACTTTATGTAACAAAAATACATAGGTTTCATATCAAGGACAAAAATATTGTAAACTAGTGCTACTAAAGAGAATATATCGCGATTTTGTTTAAACAAATACATTTTTGCATTTTCAGATTTCCAAATAACACAGCGATAAACAATTTTAGATACTACTTTTATTTGTAATTGTTTTAATAAAAAATTCACGCGTTTTATTTAGAATCCTTTTCCACCCCCCTTTTGTAAAAAATAAATAAATGATTTAAAGTAATTTTTTTATTGAGATTTGAGAGTACGTTCCAAGAAAATTGCAGAAAATCTGGTTTAAAAGTAGGTTTGAAAGAAGCAGAGGGATAAATTGTCACATAAGGCAGAAGAAAAAGCACCAATTTCAGGATTAAAGAAGAATTCGAAAGAAGCAGAAGGAGGTAATTCACCAGTCATCAGTTATGCCAGAAAAAATATTATTAGGACTTTATGTATAGTTTATGACTTTACATATACTTACATATCATATACATACGTCTAATTTTTTATGCAAAATTTTGAGTTTTATTTAAAATTCTTTTTTTTGGAATTTTTTTATATAGGTATAATTTATTTTAACAACCTTTCTGTTTCGGCTTTGGTTGTTCCTTGTTTCGGGTTATAGTGATTTATCTGTTTCAGGTTTTCCTAATTTTTGTGTTTCAGGTGTTTCTCTCTTATTTGGGATTTAATTGTTTTTTATCGGTATTACTTTCGATATTACAGTCGAAAGAAATTTTGTTTCAGCAACATTTTTAAATTGACTTCTTTCTATGTGCATTTTATGCCTCCTTGAATAATAATTTGAATATCTTTCGCTAAATAAATGAAAAAAATTCTCGAAATTTATGTGCCATAAGAAGCATCATGAACGTTGCTCTAACGCTGATGTGTCAGGTGGGTTGCATAAAAGTCTGAAAACGCCTCATTTTTAAGTATCATTCATTCAAAAATCTAATTTTTGAAAAGATTAGGCCTTTTCAGTGTTGCAGTTAAGATAAGACAATTTTTTTGCAGATTTTTATTACCTATGGTGCTGTATTTCTGGTTAAAAAATTGCTCTATACTTTTAAATCACTGATATACATCATTGTGCAGTACTTTTCGACCAGCTCTATATAACATAACCACTTTTCAACTAACGTCAAATGTAAATGTCAAAACAAAAGAAAAGGTTATGTTTATTTACAACCTGTTGCCTTTTGTGTGATTTCCTTGTTGTGAAAGAAAAATAGAGATGTAAATACATTAATTAGAATATATGTATCCCCTTTCTACAAAGTGGTGCCTGAATCCTAGTGTATAATTTACTTTGGAAATGTATAACCTCAAAAAACCTAAACTAAGGCTTCTTTTGAATGTTGGAATTGTATTTACCACCGTGATAGTAATTTATTTTATGTTTTTTAATGATAATACTCAAGCTGATCTAAATAACAATGATATAACATTCTTATTACCACTAAAAAAACCAAAAGAATACAATGTTTGGCTCATTTTCACTAAAGTCTCACAAAGGTCACCATTAAGGTATAAATTCCACAATTTATTAGAAAATATTTTAAATATCAGTTCTGTACCATTAAAATTTCATATAATAGTAGATAATAGCTCAAAGCAATTAGCAGAAAATGAAATATCTGAAGTGGTAACACATTCAAATAAACCAATACTTTATAAGTTTTATGATGTGGAAATCTGTGCAAGAGCCATTAGTGATATTGTCCAAGTTATGACACCTCATTTTAGTTCAAAACCCGGTAAGCTACTATTTTATTTAAATTGTACAAAATTAATTTCAGAATTTTAGGTACCTATTACAGTGACGCTCTCTTTTACATTTCTTTGGGGCTGTACCGCATTGCCCCACCTTCCCAGAAAAACGCTATACTTTTAGACTGTGATCTATACTTCAAGAAAGATATTAAGCTAGTTTTTGAAGAGTTTGACAAGTAATTATTCCCGGAAATATTCAATTTCTGTGCTAAAAATTATATTTTGCAGGTTTAAGCCAACAGCTCTTTACGGGTTAGCCCCCGAATTGACTCCAGTCTACCGACATGTCCTCCAAGCGTACAAATTTAAACGCAATTCAACATTTGGCGAGTATTACCACCCCAAGAAAATTTTAAACAATATGCACCATCCTCGGGGATTTCAAGGTTACAACTCTGGAGTAGTTTTAGTTAATTTAAGTGCAATAAGAGAATCGAGAGAGTATTCTAAAATTATTAAAAATGAAACTGTGCAATATCTTACTTCCAAATATAAATTTAGAGGCCATTTGGGCGATCAAGATTTTTACACTTTGATGGGATTTGAATATCCGCATTTAATTCAAACAATCAATTGTGGATTTAATCGGCAATTGTGCGTTTGGTGGCGAGAGCATGGGTATAGAGATGTTTTTGATTTTTATTTTAAATGCCAACATCCCACAATTATTTTACATGGTAATTGCAATACTAAGATTCCAAAGTGAACAAATTCAGTATTTACTAAGACTGAGCAATATGCTATTTTTATCAAAAGAATCTCTTTTTTTTTAGATTAAATTTATCTAAATTTTGTTTTATACTTGTAAAAGTGGGAGTAACAAGAGTTTGACAAGAAATTGGAGATAAACACAATAAAAGTATAACAATGTAGAAATTCTTCCAAATATTTACTAAATAACAATTTTTTAAATTAATAAACTTTTTTCTCACGACTAATATCCGTAATTGTTTAAAAAATTTGGCATCACAGTTAATCGTGGATGAAGTGGGTGAACGCAGTAAAAAAATATGTTAAACCAATGGGGAAATAAACAGAACTTGGCATAATTATGTAGTTCAGAAAAAAAAATAGAACGCTTAATCACAGTATAGAAATAAATCAGTATGGACAGCTGATAAAAACTCAGAACTTGTGAAAAAGCTATCGTCCCTTCAAGTTAAATGTGGATGGAGCCACTAATTTTTGAATTTACTATAGGCAACTTATGATACACAATTTAAATCTAAACGGCTATAACTGTAAATAATATAAAAAATAATCGAAAGACAAGGGTCAGACAAAGATTAAAATATTTTTTATAATATTTTAAACATTGTAGTTCTCTAGTTTGAAATTGTGTATTATTAGTTGCCTATACTAAACCTAAAAATCAGTGGCTCCTTCTTACACATTAACGTAAAGGAATGCTATTTTTTTGACAAGTTTTTGTTTTTATCAGCTGTCCTTACCTATTGATTCATTTCTGTACTGTGGTTTAATAATCAATGGCGCCAAAATTTAAGTAAATACACTTACAGCTTCCTGCTTTATAGACTGGGCACACTCTTTTAACAATTTAGTTGAGTTATTTTTGTGATTGAAATAGCAGTATTCTAACAGGTCTTTATTGTGTTAATTTGTTTACTGTGTTTACTACTTTTTATTGAGTTTTGGACAAAATAAAGCTAAAAATTAGACCACAACACGCACAAGCGCCATCTATTATTGTTGGAAGGGGTATCTCTCCAGAAACATTTTTTTTTAAACTGTACATTAATGGGTTAATCTCAAGTTGAGGTACTACCGGTAATATAGCAAATTTTAATATTTTTCCGTAGCAGCAACCAATCACAACACATAATTTTATTAATTTTTTATAGAAACAAATATACTACCAGTATTATCTCAACTTGAAATTAGCCCATTAGGAATTTTTTAAATCACTGTTATCTAAGTTGTCATAAGAAATGGAAAAATGAAAATGGCAAAACCAATATGGACGATTGTCTAGATAAAAGTGTTAATGTTACTTTTATGTTAATTTAATCTAATCTTAATAAATATATTGAACAAATTAACATGAAATTATGCATTTACTGGTCATAATTTTGTCATAGAAAATATACAAACTAAAATGGTGGATTAAATATGACCAACTTTAAGGATAAAAATGCTGATACTCCGTGATCAACATATAGTGGATAGGTTGTATTGAAAGGTAAAATGGTGTATTTAATATGGCTGATTTTAACTATAAAGATACGAATACTCCGTGATTAACAAATACTGGATTTGTCGATATTGAAGTTACTAAATTTTTTTGTTTAAAATGTGTTAAACTTTCGAATTTTCTCATTGAATTTATTTGAAATGAGTTTTGAATGTGACTGAAAACCATGATTGAGACAACGAAAGTTCCAAAATGATGTTAAAATGATTTGTACAGTTACGAACCTAATTAGTATTTGTTGATAATGGTATATTTTAGATATTGTTGGACAAAATAAGATAAAACTGTACACTAATGGGCTAATTTCAAGTTGAGATAATACCGGTAGTATCATCGTTTCCATGGAAAATTAAAAGAATTCAGAGTTGTGATTGGTTGTTGTCATGGAAAAGTATTAAAATTTGCGATACTATCAGTAGTATTTCAACTTGAAATTAGCCTATTAGTCGTTTTTTAGATCACTGATTTTTAAATGAAACACCAAAAATACAACATATATTAAATAAGCAGTAATCAGTAGGAAATTCACTAGGCAGGTAATGAGGTCGCATGATTGTTCCAAACAAATCATTGCAAACTATTGGACCTGGTTTACCTCAGTTGAAAGGCACAAAATAAGGAACCTTATTCAAAAACCGAATACTATAACCACACAAGAGTTTTAACTTAAAAATTTTACTTTAGATTTTCTTCGAAAGTATTGATCGCATTTTTTAAATAAGAGCACAGTTAAAAAGAAGATTTATTTACCTTTATAATGATGTGCCATTTGACCCTACTTTTTATTTAAAATTCTATGTGGTAGCCGCCTGCACCAAGAGGGTAAAGTATCGGTATTATATTACCCTAGCTATTTCATCCTATCGTAATCAAAATCGACCTGTTTTTTTTTTTTTTTTTTTGGAAAACAACTTTAAATACTCAAAAACTTCAAATGCACTCCCTGTATGTTTCGATGCAAGTCGCCATGGGTTAATGAGTTTCAAATGACCTAAAAAGTTTAGCTTGTGAGTGCTTTATGTTCGAATTAACAAAATTAGACCCTATGAAAAATAAGGAACAACTTAATGCACATATAATAAGCTTTCTAAAGGTTATTTTCTTGTTTTGTTTAAAACGCAAAGGCGTTTTTCTACAACGTTACAGTTGTAAAATTTATTAATAAAACAGAATATGTAATATAATTCTTCAAATGTAATATTAGTTTGGCAATCTCCAATATTTAAAATTATTCCATATCTACCTAATAGAAATAAAAATCCTTAAAAATTAAGAATTACAAAAATTCTATATTGGTTTTAATTCCAATTTTTAAGTAATAAAATGAAAATCACTGAAAAACAATCATTTTTATGACAAAATCGTGATCAGTGAACTTAGAAACAACAGTGTACAGTTTCTTGTTATTTTGTCCAGTACAGTCTGAAGTATTAGTAATTTCATCTTTAAAATTGACTGTATTAAAGTCCGCAATTTTTGATCTTAGATTTTTTTTAAATAATAATCAGTGAGTTTAAAGACACCAAAATGTATAGTTTCATCTTGTGTCTAATATTTTTAAAAGTATTGCCATTTCCATTCTTTGTAATAAGTCATATTAAGTTCACTATTTTTAATTTTCTAATTTTTACATCAAAATTTCAATCGGTGAATTTGGCAACAGTTCAGAACTTAATCAGATCTTTAAAAAAATAAGAATCGGTATAATCCTCCTATAGTTAAAAAAAATGCTAATTTGGCGCAACTACACTTTGTACTAACTGTGTTAGAGAAAAATCATATTTCCAACTGTAGGCCTTGATTCATTTATTATTTAAAAAATATATCTGAAGTAATTGTTGAAATTTTAATTTTTTTGTTATCTTCAACATACAATCATTAATTTAAATCCGCTTTTGTACTATCCGCGACAACAAATCCCGGACATCAAAGTTTTCCATTGCCAAATAAATCATCTAAACCAATCTTCTGCCAATTTTGACATTTTTTTGTTATTAGAATAGAATTCATAATTGAAGGTTGATTTACTCAGCTTTTTAGAAAAATATCAAAATTTAATATCCTGGACTTTTCGTCACTAATGTTACCCTATTATGTCGTTAATTTTTGTACTTTTGAAAATTATTTTTTTGTTGATTTTTATGTTGATTGAAAAACCTCATTTTTATTTTCAACAAGAAGCAATAAGTGTTTGGGGGTGCAAATTGGAACTAGTGGACACATGCGTTATTGAGGGAGAATACTTTTTGGCATGTTGGTAAAAAACGTCAAAAACACTGATTGGCGAATAACCATGACTTTTATCATCTCTCCCTCAATAACACACGTGTGCTTTATTTAAATTTTAACAACGGGTTGTTGTGTTCTGCAAATATTTTGTTAACTTTAGTGAAAAGTTCTGTCAGAAATATTATATGAAATAAGGAAAATGTATGTTGACAATTTGGAAACATTCTTACACGTTTCGAGTGTTTCCAAATTTGTGGTGTGTTCACAACATTACTATTAACCTTGACGCCAAATTGTTAGGAATTTGGAATCGTTTTTATATGAAATTCAAAAAATACTTAGTGTGATTTTTTTTAGAAAACACCAAATTAAGCTCCATTTATAATTGTTCCGTGCCATAAAACTATGTCCACTAGTACATATTATGTAATAAATAATCAATATTTTAGTATACAGAACAAGTAAATGTATTATCAATTTATAAATGTTGTAGTGAAAAATATTTATTTTATAATTGACTTTTGTTATTACTTTTATATCTAATTAAATGTTGTGCATTTTAGGGTTGTGAAAAAAAGTTTAGTCTCTAAATAGAATTTCTGTTGCGCAATATTTTGAATTTTTATTGTGATTTAATCAATATTTTTTATCAATAAACATTTTTTATCAATATCTTTTTTTTCATATGGGAAAAAATAAAAAACTTTAATATAATCGAAAAACATTTATTTCAAATCTAGGCAAAGGTAATTACAGGAATATAACCAACAGGAAACATTTCAGTAATAACTTCATAATCAATTAATTAATAATAATAATTAGTGAAATTTGAAATTCCAAAATTGCAACACTCTTAAATGTCGAAATTACAATTTATAAGCTTGTCTCATCATTAAATCAAAGTATCCATCATTGTCGATCGATGCACTTATAGCCGCATAATAATTAAAAAACTCTTCGTGGGTTACCTGCAACAAAAATAGTTTTTAACAATTACACAAAACGTATTGTATTTCTAGGTCACATTGTCTGTAGGTCAATGGAATCAATAATGTTTAATATTTTCTTCGAGTTTCATAAAATATAAACCGTCAGATCTAATTCTATATACGAGAAGGAGACTCACCATTCCGTCTTTGGTTGCATCTTGTTCAAAATTCGCTAGAAGTCTTTTTAAAATTGTCTCTTCTGTTTCTTCTCCTGATATGTATCTAGGATGAGCTTTAACATTGTAGACATTTTTTAAATCTTCTATGGTAATTACGCCGTCACCGGTTTTATCCATTTTCTTAAAAGCTTCTTCAACGACTTTTTTGCGTGACTCAGACATTGGTGGCTGAAACAAAGTACTCGTATTAAGAACGCAACAGGCAGGGGTTTCAGGGTGAATGTAGAGTGGATATTTTAATTGGGCCGCTAAAAATACATACACAATGGTGGACAAAAGTATGGAAATATTTTTAATTTGTAAATTACATACATGCACACAATAAAAACTTAATATTACGTGGTGCAAATAAAAGAGTATACAATACATTCTTGTATGTTTTCGATTTTTTGCTGAGTACCTTTATATACTTATCACATCAATTATAAATAAAAACTGGACAAAAGTATAGAAAAAACACTTTTTGTCTTAATATTTTTGTATATTTACGTTATCTGTATTGAGTATTGTAGCGTGGAGTGTAGTACAATTACGTAAATTTGTGAAATGGGTAAAACAACTATCTTTCCGAAGACTTCCGTTTTTTTATTATTTTTAAAATTTTGATTTTTGTCAAAGTTATGAGCATCTGAATTAAATTTTCTAAAAAATTCTTGTTATAACGTTTCACTACCTTATAACTTTAACAAAAATCAAAATTTTGAAAAAAATTAAAAACTGTGTCATGTATTTGTCTGTTAATGAAGAAAATAAATTGGCAATGTTTTACTATAAATATAAACAATTTCAGATATACCAGGGGGTTCTGCACCATTTTGAAAATCGAATTTCCCAAATTTTGATCAAAGTTTTTTTTTGGGTAGCAGTCTTTTATTTAATCCCAATAGAGATCCCTTACAACAGAATTTAGGTAGGTTCCTAGCTCCATTTCGAAAATGCCAGCCGCCACTGATCTGTGCGAATATTTAGAACGATAAATTCGTAAACACAGTAACGCAACTGAAGCGAAACTACACACATCAAAAGAATCTATGGGACAGATATGTATGGCAAGAAATTTTAATAAAATATGTACAAAATTTATACGAATTATTAAGAGTTTTATTTTTCCAACAAAATCTTACAACAAAGAAACGAAAATGTCTAAAAAAAACAAATTCTAAAAAAAAATTTAAAAATTATTATTTTATAAATCAATAGAAAATAAAAATTAATAAGTTGTGTGCTCGACTATTAATTACTGCCCTACACCTGTTAGGCATACTTAAAATTAAATTGTCTATCTCCTGAAACTGTATAGAGCGCCATTCTTCTCTGAGGCATTCTGTAAGCTGCTCTCTTGTTTCTAAAAAGACATTATGCCGTAAAAGACGTCTCCCATCATATCCCATATGTGTTCAATGGGATTTAGATCAGATGACTGGGCAGGCTATGGCTATGGTAAAACGTTGATTTCGTTGTTGGTCAAAAACTCGCGTATCACCCCAGCCGAATGTGGACGGACATTGTCGTGCATCAGTATAAAATTTTCTCCCATTTCTTCAGCAAATGGAAGAACAACAGGTTGGAGAATATGGTTTCGATAGCCCACCGCATTTAAATTGCCATCTACAGAAACGAGCTGCGTTCTTCCACCAATGGTGATACCAGCCCAAACCATCACCGTACCTCCTTGGTAAATGGAGACCTCTTGAGCGGTTGCCAGCCGTTCTGCGTTTCCAGGTCGCCTCCAGACTTTTGTTCGTCTAGTGTCTGGACGTAAACCAAACCTAGATTCATCCGTAAACAAAACTGTGGCCCATTCTTCCCGTTGCCAGCTCACGTGTTCTTGTGCCCACTGTAATCTGATTGCCCGATTTCCTCGAGATAATTTAGGCACTCTTAAAGGACGTCTATCATTTAGACCAGCTTCATGAAGTCGGTTTCTAATAGTTTGGTCACTCACTATAACATTGTGAGTGCTATTTAATCGAATTACCAGTTCTGTAGCTGTTATGCTGCGATTCCTTAAAGCTTGTAACCGGAGAAATCGGTCTTCAATAGCATTTGTTTTTCTTGTACGTCCTGTATGTCGTTCTTTGACGTCATCAGTTTGCTGATATCTCAACCAAAGTCGATTAACAACACTTTTGCTAATGTTGAGAGCGTCACCTACTGCTCGTTGGGACAAACCCCCTTGGAGGATTCCAATAACACGCAACTGGGTATCACGATTTAAATGATGTCTTTCCATCTTTACCCGACCTCATACTGAATAAAATACAAAGAAATTTTACCCTTATCATTATTTAAACCCGATAGTAAAAGTGATGTTTTTAGTCCCACTAAATAAAAATCATTTTAATAGCGTTTCTAATTTCAAAAATTTTCGTCAACCGAAAGTTAGCACTAGAAGTTGATAGACATATGCTTAATTAAAACTTTAGCTTAAAAAATACTCGTTAAAACGGTGTACGATATTTTGTTTTTACATTATTAAGCTTGTCCCCTAGATTCTTTTGATGTGTGTATTTTCGAAAAAAAAAAAAATTCCTTGGTTGGTATCTGGTCAAAATTTGGTTGATTCAATGCCCAGACTATGTCAAGAAGTTATCAAAGCCAAAGGTTGGTTACTAAATGTTAAAAATTGTTTTCCATTTACATAAAATTTTTAATTTATAAATATAAATTAAAATATATTTATATTTTTAATAATATATATTTTATATAATATATTTAATTAAATAAAAATATAAATTATAATATTTCTATTCTCTTGTCCAACAAAATTGTGTTAAAGTGAATAATAAGCCATTAAAATTAAGTAATAAACTAATTGCTATTTATTTTAAGCTAATATTTTTGTTTTTTTCAATAAAATAAAATAATTACATAAAATAAATACATGGTATGTAAAAAGATATCGTGTAATTTTTTATTCATTTAACTTTAGTTGAAATATTGAATACTTTTTCAACAGTAAGATCTAATAAGTGCTCAACTCTTGTCGGCAAAATTTTTACTTTGTATGAGCACTGGTTGCTTGGCAATTAAACGAGATCAAATTGACGATGAGACCCGAGCGCGGAGCGGGAGGGTTCTTTTCCCAAGAATTCGATCGAGTTTAATTGCCTTTTAGCAACCAGTGCGAATAAAAAAAATAAAAATCTTGCCTGACAAGAGTTGATGATCTTCGATTGGAGAATTAACTGAATGAAGCGTTAAATACATCGAATGTTGCCGAAGCGCGACATTTTTACTTTTGTCAAAATGACATTTGATTTTTTAAATATTAATGGTTGCTAAGATAATGCTAAAACAATGAGATAGCGGCAAGAAAAGTAGCGTACATTCTTTTCAGTTAAAGAAATCATTTCTAACCTGTGATTGGTGCATGTGACACTGTTTTTAATGTCTCATTGGTCTACAACACTATGAAGTTAATTATCAGTAAAATCAAGAAATTAGGTACAAAAAGTAAAAATAGTCAAATTATCATATTTTTGAAGAACTTTTTCTTTAGATTTTAAAATATTCGATTCCTAACTTTACTTGTGATTAATTATAAGTACAGTAAAGTGTAAAGTAATAAAAGATACACATACTTACTTGATTAAGTATCTTAATACCCTTGTCTGTCTCTGTTCAATACCTAATCTATATGACATAGCAACATATACAACCATGTGTTGAAAAGAGACAGACAATTTCCCGTATGAGAACTTTGTTTGCAGCACGAGCGAAGGGAATGCTGCATTACGAGTAGCGCAAATGCGAAAAATTTCTCCCCGAAATTGTTAGGTACAACATTTTTTGTAACGAATAACACAATAAACTCCAAAAGTAAATTACATTTAACATGATTTAGGATTACATTATTTTTTACTAATGAGTTGACAGCACTGGTCTGCGCTTGTTAGTCTAGTAACAAATAAATAATCTCTTAAAACCTGTTACTTTTAAAAATGAAATTGCAAATTGCTCCTTGAAAAGAGTCACCCGAGATATAAATTTGTAGATTTTATTGAGAATTAAACCATCACTTAATTTTATTTTCTTTTAATTTGAAACGTTTTTTTTTGTCTCATAAGATTTCGAGATTTGGTTTGTCACATTGTCAAGTTAGTTAAATACCAACCTCGCAATGCAAATATTTCCTATTTGAACTGGGAAAGTAAAAAACACCACAGTGTGGAAAAACCGTTTTCTCAAGCATCGGGGTCGGGGATAACTGGGAAATAGCTTCTCATAAGCGGTGCGTCCAAAAAAAATTTCCTTACAACGAATTGCTCATAAACTACACCGAAAACGACAATTGATTCTAAAAATATAAAAAAAAAACTAAATAAAATGATATTTTCAAATGGCGCCTTTGGCTTCCACATGTTTTGAGAGTCATTTTTTCTGATTATTATATTTTTACATAATCAAATGTCGCTTTCGACTTCCATATGTTTCGAAAAATATTATTTAGCTATGACTCTTATTAGGTCAATTTACAAAAATTCTATTTTGTATGTACTACCATTCTCTTTTTCTGTAAAAGTTTTTTACGGTATTTTTTTCATATTTTTATGTAATTAAATTTAGCATTTAGCTTCTACCTTTTATTTACAAATTTTTGGATTATTTATCACTTTTACGGAAGCTAGGAGTGCTCAAAAAGACTGAGTGCAACAATTCTTCTCATGCAACAATTATAATTTGCGTTTTTTACCTATTTCTTATGCAATAATTTTGCGTGCTATACCCAATAGGCCTAATTAGAGCACTAGTGTTCTAAAAGTTATAAAAGCATCCAAATGAATGTTATAATAAACTTCTTAAACACACAAACTATAAAAAAAACATTTTTACAATTAGCGTTTTTAACCTTTTATAACACGTGTTTGGGTACTTTTATACTCATTAGAGCATTGGCGTTTTAGTAGGGTTTTTAGAACATGTAATATTTAACTTCTTTTACATAACAAATAGCTAAAAAAAAGCAAAAGATGGAAATAAATATTTACATTAGGATTTGGTAGGTCTATTTTCAAAGTGTTGATTATGATCATCACATTTGTATAAAACTTTTTGGTCAACAAGCTTTAAATAACTTTTATCCGAATAATTTACTTAATAATTTTTTTACTTTGACGTTTGGGGTTGACAACGTTTTAGATTTCAAAAGTACAATTTGATGGCACTCTAATAATGTAAATTTAAATTCTTTATATTATATCGAAAACTATTATACATTATGTAGTCCTTGCAGTTATGTTAAGAATACTGACTTTAGTTATCGAAATTTGCGGTTGTTATTATTCAGAATTATTAAAGAATATTATGTAATTTTATACAGGATGTTATGGAGGTGAATGCAAAAATTTTAACCTGAAATACAGGACCACAAATAATAAAAATATGCAAACAAATTTTGTCTTATCTCAACTGATAATAAAATTATAACCTAAAAATTAATTATTACAAAACGTATAACAATTTTTTTTAACATTGGGCAACTATAGGTTTTTCAGGTCAAAATAAAGCAATTTAACACAATTTGCCTCTATAGTAAGTTGCACCGTTTAGGACCTAGAGGACGCCAAAGTTAGAGATTAAAAGTCATTTTTATACTTTAAACCTAAATATCTCGAAAACAGTACGTTTTAGCAAAATTTGCGTTCTTGCATTTCTATTTGAAATCTACTGGCATATTCATTTTTGCTACAAAAATTGAATATTAATAAGAGGAAAATTGGTTAATTACCCAAAATGTGAAACAAAAGTGCCGTAACTTGAATGTGAGATGTGCAGCAAAATTTTGCCATTAGAAATAAAAAGAGTACAGTCAACTTCATTTGTGTACAAAATTTGGTATTAATCGGTTAAGCGGTTTTCGAGATATAACAAAAAAAATATTTTATACCCAACTTTGACAGCCTGTAATTTTGTTATTAGTTGAGATAGGATAAAATTTTTTTGGAGATTTTTATTATTTGTGGTGCTGTATTTTAGGTAAAATTTTTCCATTCACTTCCATGACAGTCTATGTAAATCATTGCATTACTATTTTTTATTTACATGTACTATTTTTTATATCTAAAACAATCAATATAAATCCCCATTAAATGTAATTTGGAACTACAGCTGTGATATTATTCATGAACGTTGACGATTTACAGCAGTATCGATTTGTAATACAAATTTATTTATTACCGAATCAATTGAATTATTTTTGTATTTCTACTGATTTTTCCCTAATGAGGACAATCTCCACTTACACAAACACAACAATTAAGATAAGAAACGTACACATTATAGATAAAACTTACCCTTAAATGCACTAAAAACTCCGTCATATTAACACTTCCACTATTATCATCATCAAACTTTTTAAAAAGCTCTACCGCTTCTTCATCAGTGACTTCCATCCCAGTTTCCCGAAGTCCTCGAACAAACTCTTCCTGATTCAGTTGTTTGCTCCCATCATCATCCATACGCCGAAACATCCTCCCTAAACCCAAAATCCCATTCGCTCCTCTTGATAAACATAATAATCGCAAACGGTGAACTGGATCACCACCTGCTCCTATAGCCTGCAATTCCCGAAGACTTTTCGATGCCATTTCAGATTCCTGACGAGATGTTGCACTTTTGGGTCGAAACATGCTGAAACAAAAAAATTTAATTTTGCTTATAGCACTTTTTTGCCGACTTACTACTAAAACAGCTTTCTTTAAACTAATTTCAACATAATAATGTTTCAAGGCAAAGCGGTTTCGGCAAAGTCTCAGTAATAATAAACTAAAAGATGATTCATACTTACTCTACTGTAACGTGTGTTAGTTTTGCAATAAATTAATAAAGTGTGTTTGAAGATTTTATAGAAAAAGAAATAACTGTTTTAGAAAATATCTAAAGGAAAAGCATGTGGGCGTTGCGGTAATTTGATAAGATTAAATTTTTATTGGTTTCGTTTTAATTGAAAAATTTTAAAAAATTCAAAAATTTAGTTACCTACCTGATGAATGTTCGGTGTTTCCGTGCACAAAATGACTATCAAGGCTCGACTGCTCTGTTTTAATTATTTTGATAGCAGTTCTCAGGGTGTGAATGTTATCACCTGGGAATAGATATCGACCAAACTCACACTTTTCATTAAATTTATTAAATAATTTATGCTTCCACTTATTTTACCAAAAAAATTAAATTATTAATAGGAACGTTTATAGTATAGTGGTTTGAGTGTTACTAGGTTCTAGTGTTTTCTATCAGAGCTATTTGAAATCCTTTTATGGGTGTAGTATAAAATCAACCGTGCGATACATTGACAATAAAACTATGTCCTCAAGTTTTAAAAACGTTTATATCATGATCGACGTTAGGGTTGAATTATGTTGTTGCCAAGCAATTTCTTTCAATAACAACAATGAAAATGAGGATAGTACAGTTGATTGGCCGGAAATACTTATTAAATCATTTATGACTTAAAAGTTGCACAATATTATTTGGTTTTGCTTGACTAACTTCACTTTAAATTTAAGTTAATTAATTTTATATAGTACACAATAATCAAAAGTCCTTCGTATAAAGTAATTAAAGTCTTCCTAAATTTTCATTAATACTACTAATACCATATGTTTATTATAATTTTTGATCAGAGGCTGTCATGAGAAACAAAAATTCTTAAAACGTAGCGCCTAGATTAATTCATTTAATAAATGTAATTTTGCTGTCACTGTCTAAAGTAAAATTTAAATTTGATTTCAATTATGGGGTTCACTGCAGAACAGAAGCTTTTTTTGGTGGAATCATATTTTCGTAATGGGCAATTAGCGAACGGAGAATGGGTGTACTCATCCAGACTTTTTTTGACAAGTTTCGGTATAAATTTCCAGAAGAAATCATGACAGGGTCAAATTTTTGTACCAATTTGAAAAACACTATCACGCCCTTTTCGGGAAACGGGCAGTGTCAGTAGGAAGGATGATACTGAAAAAAATTTATCTTAATTCAAATCAGATTCAAATTTTACATTTGAGAGTGACGTAAAGTGATTTTATTATCAAGTGAAATAAGTTAGGCGCTACGTTTTTAGGATTTTTGTTTTTCATAGAAACCTCTGATCAAAAATTATAATAAACATATGGTACTTAGTTACTTGTAATAGTTATTTCAGCGTTCCAATCAGAAACTGCAGACTGGTTTGAAGATTTTAGACTCTCATAGCCCCAGCAAATAAATATTGCTACATATTAGCTTCATCTCGCATTAATATTTAACTTTTGTTTATCTAGTTATCGTCTTATCTTAATGGCCATTTCGTGTAATTATATAGATACTTTTTGTATATAGATACTTTTTACGAATCCCACAAAAAATGTCAATATTAAAAAAAATAATATTTTTTTTACGTTTATATTACAAAGAAATCAGTTTTTTATTATCTACATCTTTATAGAGCATGTACGTTATGGTGAGTCAAAAAAAATCGACTATTTTTTTTAACTTCCGACACTGAAAAATTGGTTCCTAGAGAGATGAGCTCTTAATTTTAATAGGAAAGACATCGCAGATTTCCGTTTTTTTTTTTCAGTTTCATATGGGAAAATCCATATCTCGTTCGTAAAGAAAAAAATTATTTACATTTTTTGTAGACAATTAGAAGCTCTAAAAAAGGTATTTTACAATTTTTTTATAACTCTTACCGTTTAGAAGATATCAGAGGTCAAAGTTTGAAGAATTTAGCAAAAAAAATTTTTTCGCTTCTAAATTTTATGACTCGTGGATAAATAAGTATTATACAGTGCGCAACATACGGTTTTGTAGAAAATTAAACACTCTACAAAAAGTCGCTTGCGGTTAATCAATTACGTTAACCATTTAAAAAAAAAATGGGGATTTAGTATCAAATTTTGGTTTTTAAAATGCGAATATCTTCTAAGTGGTTAGAATAATCAATTAACCACAAGAGACCTTTTTTATAGAGCATTTAATTCCCTACAAGACTATATGCTGCGCATTTTATAATATTTATTTATCTCTGAGTTATAAAATTTAGAAGTAGAAAAGGAATTTTTGTTAAATTCTTTAAACGTTGACCTTCGATATCCTCTAAATGGTAAAAAATATAAAAAAAATGTAAGATAACATTTTTGTAGAGCGATTAATTTCCTACAAAAAATGTAAATACAAATTTTCTCTATACAATCAAGGAATAACGAGATATGGATTTTACATATGGAACTGAAAAAAAATAGAAAACCGCGATGAGGGAGTCTTTTCTATTAAAATTAAGAACTCATCTTGAAAAAGCATTTTTAAAGGTGCCCAGAAATCAATTTTTCAGAATCGGAAGTTAAAAAAAAAGTAGTTGATTTTTTTGGCCCACCCTAAAATAGATAGGAGTTGGAAATGAAGAATAGAAAGAATCATGGAGTGAAGAATCGGAATTTCGTTCAGTTTCTAACAGAAATATGTATGTCAAATATTAAATGAAGATTTCAAAAATATTATTATAAGCACGAGACGTGCGTGACATTATCTTAGATCCAACGGAATACGAATATTATTATTATTATTATATTAATAATATTATACAAAAATCTGAGTTTAAGTAAATAATTTAATATTTTATTTAATGTTAAAAGTGTTTATTGATCAAAAACCATAATAATTGGATACAAAATAGCATTAAAAACATTATTTTTAGGGCAAGATTAATTATTTGTTATGCGACTCTCTTGCTAAATATCACACAGATTTTATTTTGTGTTACGTTCGGTCAGTGACTGTTCGGTCTAATAATGACGTTTTTGAAAGCATTCGAAAAAACTTCCGGAAAGAATTTAAATACTTGTGATATTATGACTGAAAATTTTGATTTTGGAAAAATTTTGGTAGGTTTGAGATCTGCAGTATCCGTGGAGGGAGGAATAACAATTCATCCCTCCACGGCAGTATCAGAAATGTGATCGAGGAAGGACAAAGAAAACAAAAATAATGATACTGAACGATTTGTCGAATTAATAAAGCGTAAAAATGATTGAAATTTAATATTCCTCAAGATTAGTACCGATTTTGATAACTTCTGTTTTAAAATAATTTTATTTATTATTTGAAATCAGAAAAATGTAACTCAGGGAGGGTGATGAGTTTTATATCTGAGATCCGCACAAAAAGATGTTGGATAATACTGCACTGTTTGTGTTAACTGTAAATTTATTTCATATTATTTTATAAAGCTACTCCTTTTTCTCTAGAGAGAAATTAGAGATAGTTACATCGCCTTTAACATGTTTTTGTAGCTTTAACCGTTTGCGCAGTAATTTGTTAATAAAGCCAGCGCTGAAAAAATTTTAAACTTTCAATATATACTTTTTAATATGTTCCAGTAACTTTTTTAAGGATTTAATCCTCTCCATGACAATATTTTTTTATTCGTTTTGAAACAATTTTAATTGAAAATATCTTTTGTTTACAATTAATAACGGATGAGGACGTCTTCCTGTCAGCCTCTCTCTTCAACGATGTGACAGATTTATTAGTTGCTATCAAGCCATTATCCGGAAAAGTAAGTTCTTTTTTTAAACCCGACATGTCAGCAAAAACATAGTTTCCAATTTTCCTCAATACTTTTATTTTTCAAAAAAAATGGCAACTGAAACTTTTAATAGATTTGATGTAGAAATGCTAAAATATTGGTCTTACTCTTTTTTTTCATGTCTAATTAATCACTCTTTATTTTTGAACGAAAAAATACACATTATAAGATAAAAATTGTGTTTATTAAGAAGGCAAAATTATTAATAACAAGACTGAAAAATAAACATATAAAAACTTATAAATTACTTATTTTTAACAATCCATGGGTGTTTCATAACTTGAGTTAAAGTAAGTCGTTGATCACTTGGACGAATCAAAAGCTGTAACAAAAAGAAAAATTAATTTCAAAAAATAAAACTTGGTTTATTTAAAAAATAAATTCTCACCTTTGAAATCAAATCCCGTGCCCCCTCTGGTACATGGTCCGGAAATTTAAATTTGATATATCGAATTTTTTTATAAGTTTCATCAGTTGACTCGCTTTCAAAAGGTGGTGAGCCAACTAAGAATTCATAACAAAGCACACCCAAACACCAGTGATCTACATATTTCCCATATTCTCTATTTTCAACCATTTCTGGTGGCAGATAATCCAAAGTTCCACACATTGTGTTACGTTTTAGTGACGGAGAATGTACAGACCACCCAAAATCTGCCAATTTTACGTTATCATCTATGGTCAACAGTAAATTTTCAGGCTTAATATCTCGATGAATCACTTGATTTTCATGGCAGTAATTCACAGCATCTGTCACCTGATAGGTGTATCTGGCAGCTCTGCAATAATTTCTTTTAGAAATAGCTCAAATAAAAAATAAAAAAATTACTCTTTTTCAGTAAAGTGACCTCCCATACCGGCTTTTAAATGCTTGTATAGTTCACCTTTACCGGCGTATTCAACCACTAAATAAATTCTGTGACTGTCGTGGAACCAGCAAAGAAGTTGCAAAATATTGGGATGCCTAAAATTAAATTTTTGTATTACATACATTGTTGTTAAGAGGTACTTTAAGGATTGTTTGTTACTAAGTAAACAACTTCTTAACGACCATGGTCTGTTGTCAAGATGTAAAAAGCACCTTGACTGTTAAGAGGCCTTTTACATCTTGAAAATAGAGGTTGTTTACTAAGTAATAAATAATCCTTAAAGCTACTCTAGAATTATTGACAAAATATTTTTTTTATATTTGATAATTGAACTTAAATATTTTTATGCTAAAAAAGGTGCTATGCTATGCTAAACACAGCTTCGCTTATATACTTCAATCTGTCTCACAACACTGACTTTTCGAAACGCATTCTTTAATAAACCATTATGTTGTTTTACTGGATTTTTTTATTACAAAATTGATCTTACAAAAAAAATGCGAACAAACTTTTAAACATATTTTCGGTTTTTATGCTTTTTTATGCAGATTTTTCTTAAATATTAGGCTTATTTTAAAGCATGTTTTCCTTTTTTTTTGGTGCTTAAAAGGTCAAAAGCGACTCTTTTATAAATCAGCTGATTAATGTGACAGTGGCCTCATCTTCTACCTCAGTTGCCTATACCATTTTGAAAATCAAATTTCGCAAATTTCGATCAAACTTTTTTTTGTGCAATAGTCCCCAGTTAGGGACGTTAGGTTCTAATAGTCACCTCTTACAATAGCATTTGGTTCTCATGCTTTATTTTCAAAATACCAGACATACGAAAATCCTAGCGACTTCTCTACATAGAATGTCATTTCGTCACAAACTACCCAATAATAATATCGTAAAAACTAATTATCTTACTTTAAATGTGACTGTATTTCAATTTCCCGCAAAATCTGCCTTTCAACGTTTCCTTTAACAATTTCTTTTTTCAAGAGTGTTTTGAGGGCTACCACAAATCCAGTTTTTTTCTCTCTGGCAATATACACACGCCCAAATTTTCCACGTCCCAATCTTCTACCCAACTCAAAATTGTTCAAAGACCATTTATACCTAAAAGATTTTAATGAAAGGGTTATACAAATGGTTATACAGTGCTCAAAAATTGCTAAGGATCACTCCAATTTTTGCAGCAACATAAAACAGATGATGTTATATTCATCATCATTAAAAAAAAGTAAGTTTTGCAGTATACACACTGTTATGGAAGTAAATACAAAAAATTTAACCTGAAATAGAGTATGTACTACAAATAAAAATCTGCAAAATTTTTTTTGTCCTATCTCAACTAATAACAAAATTACAGGCCAAAATCAAAGTTGGGTATAAAAAAACATTTTTTTGTTATATCTCGAAAACCCCTTAACTGATTAATACCAAATTTGGTACACAAATGAAGTTGACTGTACTCTTTTTATTTCTACTAGCAAAATTTTGCTGCACATCTCAATTTGTTTCACATTTTGGGTAATTAACCAACTTTCTTCTTATTAATTTCCAATTTTTGTAGCAAAAATGAATATGCCAGTAGATTTTAAACAGAAATGCAAAAACGCAATATTTTGGTAAAACGTACCGTCTTCGAGATATTTACGTTTAAAGAATAAACTTGACTTTTAACCTCTAACTTTGGCGTCCTCTAGCTCGTAAACAGTGCAACTTAGTGTAGAGGTAAATTGTGTTAAATCGCTTTATTTTGACCTGAAAAATCTATAGTTGCCCAATGTTAAAAAAAAATTGTTATCAGTTGAGATAATACAAAAAAATTTTTGCAGATTTTTATTATTTGTGGTGTTGTATTTCAGGTTAAAATTTTTGCATTCACTTCCATAACACCTTGTATAAATAAAAAGATTCACACCAGACCCAGAAGGTAGTATTGACTCGTTGTGGAGCTGTGGGGGTTGTTTTGGGTCCTAGACAAATGAAATTTTACCAGTAGACTATTGGCATAAAAAATTGGTATGTGACTTTTTTTAGATTTTTATTTCGATGGGAACAGCCCCAAACTCAAGATATTCACCCGTATTCACTGCTTATTCCAGCATCTTTCAATTTTTATTCAATAAAACTTACACCTTTAAAGTTATCATCATTAAACTTAGGGAAAAAATTAAAAATTACTTATCAAACTTTACTGCTTATTTAAAAATACCAAATTTATTGTTTTCCACCACCACCCCCGTAAAATACTGTTACATTAGAGGTGGAGGGTTGAAATTTTAGGGATAGGTTTGTGAGACTATGAGATTGCTTAAAGTTGGTAAAAACTCCTTCATAGTTATAGACCCGAAAGACAGAAGCTTATCGCAAATTCGAATCTTATTCTACATTATCGTATTTTTATCACCCCCCATTAAAGAAAGCAAAATAATGTGCCAAATAGAGCCAAAAAAGTTATCGTCATAACCCAGTGCCCGTATTTTCAGTTTAATAGAAAAAAAATTGTACTTTTCACTTTGATTCCTATCATTGTTGAGCACTGTACTTTCAGTAGTTGTACAACTTACTCAGGATTACCATAACATTCATGAGACATCATTTGTTTTACCAGAAGTGTGGTATCCTTCTCAAGTTCTGGAGGAATATCTAAAGTCTTGAGGTACTCCTCTGCATTTTTTTCTACTTCTTTACTGAATGCCATTGTTGAACACCGAAGTATTATTTTCTATTTCAATTTAATCACACTTATTACAATTATAAACAATTAACTCTAATATAAAACAATTTTCTTTTAAAAAGTTCAAATTCACAAAAGACAACACACAACAACCGTTGTCCAATTTGACAAGTGACAGATTCAAAGATTCAAATTTGAAATACTTAAATCTGATTGGTCAAATTCTTGTTGTCCCAGTGTGTCCCATCTGGTGTAAAAACTAAAATAACTAGAAATTACATATGTTTTTATTTTTGTCAATTTCCCTAAATTTTGAAAGATAATTCATTAATAATACCTAATTATAAGAAGAAATAGTTATTTCCAGACGTAAGACTACATTTTTAGTCAAATCTATTTTCTGAATTATGGCTGATACAGAAATTTATTTCAACATTCCAGTTTTGTTATTATCCACAATTGTGAGCTTTCTCAGTGTTCATTCCTCAATTATTGAAAAGCCTGTAAGTATAAAGATATTCAAATAATCTTTAATTATTATAAAATAGAATAATTTCAGATATTTAAATGGCTAAATAAGAAGACAGGTAAAGAAAAAGAACTTCTAATTCAAAAGCTCACATTAAAAAATGAACAGTCATCATTAAATATAGTAGACCATTTTGCAAAATACTCAAAAATTCAAAGACGTATCAATTCAATTGATGAAGAACTTGAGAAGATAAAAGGAAGCAAACCAACTAACAGTTTTGTTATACAGATTGGTTTCACATACGGTGTTAAATTAGTTTTTGCCTTTTTATTACTTGTCTTATCACTGTATTATAGATACACTCCAGTACTTTATTTAGGCGATAAAGTAAATTTAGTGCCATTTACAAATTTTATTTGTTATCCAAACGACGCGAATTATGTATCTTTTTACTTCTGGGTAATGTGTTGCGTAAGTGTAGCAAGACTAGTTTAGAAGACGTTACTTATATAACGGAAATCATGTATAAATTGTTGATTTGATCAAAATTTCTTGTATTATTTCAATATTCCCGCTTAAAGTTTGACAGCTGTCAAATTTTCCTAACCAAAAAACCCTAAACATACCACATGCCTCCTTTCACTTTTGCGGTAAAATAAAATTGTTCTGCCTCGTGGCAGATTTCTACCAATACAGTCAATGAAATTATATCACATTTCGTTTTATTTATACAAATTTAGTGGCTTGACATTTGCAAATACAACAAAGTGTGTTAATCAGCGTACTTTTTGCATCAGCTCAGTTCTCTCCGCAAAGTGGGGCACAAATAAAAAGCACAGAAACGTTAAGTTGCAATTGTATTTCGACTCAATGGCAGATCCCCAAATGGAGGAAGTTTTAGCCCCCTTGAGGGCCAGTGTTAAAGAACAGGTCAGTTTCTTGTATGGTGTGGAATACACAAAATTAACCAAACATTATAGGGCGACCTAGTTCGGAAATTAAAAGCAGAAGGGGCCCCGGTTTTAGATGTGAAAAAAGCTGTTACTGAATTAAATGCAAGGAAGAAAATTCTTGAAGACAAGGAATTGAGTTTAGCTCCAAATGTTGCTACTTTTGATAGAGCAAAAATGGAAGATTTGCTCAAAAGACGGTTTTTCTATGATCAGTCTTTTGCTATTTATGGAGGCATTACAGGACAGTTTGATTTTGGTCCTATGGGGTGTGCTTTTAAAGCCAATTTGCTGCAAGCCTGGAGACAATTTTTTATACTGGAAGAGCAAATGTTAGAAGTTGACTGCTCAATTTTAACTCCTGAACCTGTTTTAAAGTAATTCTGAAAAATAGTTGAAACAAGTAGTGAAAATTGTGGATTTTAGAGCTTCTGGACACGTTGATAGATTCGCTGATTTAATGGTGAAAGATGTAGGAACTGGAGAGTGCTTCAGATTGGATCATTTGATAAAAGCTCATTTAGAAAAAATTGCAGCTGATAAAAGAACAACAGACGATGTTAAATCTGACTGTCAGGATATTGTTATCAAGTTGGATGGAATGACTAAAGCTGAAATGGCTGCTGTTATGCAGAAATATAATATGAAGAGTCCTCTTACTGGAAATGACCTCACTGAACCCATTGAGTTTAATTTAATGTTTGGGACACAAATCGGACCTTCAGGGCTTATCAAAGGGTATTTCTATAAAATAATTTGATAAAATTGGCATCGCAGTTGGTCATGAACGTGTCTCTTAACATTTGAGCTTATTAGTAAACTATGCTATACTCAAAAATAATTGGGCTGCCAAAGAAGCCTGCAAGAGTTAAAGCCTTGTGACGTCACAAATGTGGCCAATACCGTGAAACGTGAAAAATTTTATGTAACCAAAAATAAGAAAATAAAACGGGCATATTATAGAGGATTAATTCTGACAGCATATTTTTTTGTCTTATCTTCTATATCTATAGAAAAATTTAATTCTTAACTGTGATGTGTTTTTGTCCAGCCTTAAATATTGAAATAAATAAGTTCTTGAGTTTTTTTATATGCAACAGATAAATTCTTCCACAAACTCAAGAGTTTTTTCATTTCAATTAAATTTTTACTGCTGACGTAAACGCTTGCTTTTTGCGGAATATGAGAAAAGTTGATTCGTTGTTTCCAAGGGCTAAACTATTAGAGATAAAATATACCATATCCTTAATTTTCTACAACTTTTTTCTATAACATTTTTTGTATTATTGGTCATTTTAACTTTTTCTGTGGCTATAAATTAAAAACACTTTATTTAGCGAAAGTTTTGATGTATCAAAGACGCTGTTAAAACGTCTTTGTCGTTAAAACGCTGTGCAAACCGTCATTTTGAACGTCTCTAGAGTTTAAACTGTTTTAGAGTTTAATATATTGCCTCGCGGTCTTTATTATACAAAATTTAATTCTCTACGTTTTCCTTCCTATAACATCTTTTTTATATCTTTGATTGTGGAACGTTTAAAATAATGTTAGTACTGTACAAATTTTATTCTTTCTTCGTTATTTTTTTTAGGTATTTTCCAGTTCCACTGCTTTGTGATTTTTTTTTTAAATATAAATATGAAGAATGTAATCCTCTACATAAAATAGAGGAAAAAACTAAAAAAAAAAACTGTCATAACAAGTGTTTTTTTAATACTGTGTTTACATTTTATTTTTTACTACTTAGTTTATTGCAACTAAGTCAACTAGGTTAGACACTAACATCTTTAGATTTGCGCTTTTTTGTAGTGTGTAATTTAACATTTGTGGTGTTTACAATTTTGCCAGTGCCAATTTTAATGCCAAATTTAAAAAAAAAGTTTTTTGACATAGTTTTTATTAGATTTTTGCGGCCAGAAACAGCTCAAGGCATTTTCGTCAATTTCAAACGTCTCTTGGAATTCAATCAGGGTCGTTTACCATTTGCTTCTGCACAAATTGGTAAGTTAAAAAAAAACATTGTAACAAATCTGAAATTGTACATTTAGGTAACGCTTTTCGTAATGAAATCTCTCCAAGATCTGGTTTAATTCGTGTCCGTGAGTTCACGATGGCCGAAATTGAACATTTTTGTGACCCTTCAGATAAAAAACATCCCAAATTTGAAAGTATTAGAGATACTGAATTGCTTTTATATTCTGCTTGTAACCAAATGGATGGAAAACCAGCTGAAAGAGTATCTATTGGTTCAGCAGTTGATAAGGTTTAATACAATTAGAATTGTTTTTTCAAAAATTGAAATTTCCATTTAGGGTTTGGTGGCAAACGAGACTTTGGGGTACTTCATGGCTCGTATTCAGAAGTTTTTGGTGAAATGTGGAGTTGATAAGAAAAGATTACGTTTCAGACAACATATGGCAAATGAAATGGCTCATTATGCTCAAGATTGCTGGGATGCAGAGTGTCTAACCAGTTATGTAAGTTTTTTTTTTATAATTTTTGTAATGTATAGGTGACAAAAGATTTTCAATGGAGATGGGTACTGAACTATCTGTTACGCGTAACATTTCACATTATTGACCACAAGAAGCAATACACTTTAGTGGACATGTGCCTTTTTGAGGGGGAATACTCAAATTGTTTTTAAAAAAAATAAACATGACGGCAGAGCTTATGTTAAAGCTCAATAATACTAATTTTAACATTATTTTGGTACTTAACTTATCGCAATTATGGTTTTCAGTCATATTTTTAACAAATATCATTATTCCAAATAATTTCAATGAGAAAATTCATTAATTTTAATACATTTTAAACAAAAAAAAATTATAACTTCAATACTATTCAGTATTTGTTGATTACGGTTTTATTTTATTTGCAGGGTTGGATTGAATGTGTTGGTTGTGCTGACAGGTCCGCATTTGACTTAACACAACATACCCAAGCCACTGGTGTTAGACTAGCAGCAGAGAAAAAATTAGCGGAACCAAAAATTGTTGATGTTGTTGAGGCAACACCAAATAAAGGCGTCTTAGGAAAAACATTCAAAAAAGACGCTAAAATAATAACTGACGCTCTTGCCCGATTACAAATTTCTGAAGTTGAAGCACTGGAAAAAGATCTGGACAATGGGTAAAACACCTAAAACTTTTTTTTTCTTTTTTAACAATTTTCACAGTTATGAATTGACCGTCGACGACAAAAAGTTTAATTTAACAAAAGAAATGGTTACTGTGAAACGTTACCAAAAGACACTTCATGTAGAGGAAATCATTCCAAGTGTTATTGAACCATCTTTTGGTGTGGGAAGAATAATGTATGCAATTTTTGAACACAATTTTAAAATGCGCGAAAACGATGAACAAAGAACTTATCTTTCACTGCCTGCTTCAATAGCACCGTTGAAATGCTGTGTTCTTCCTTTGAGTTCCAATGTTGAATTTGCTCCATTTGTTAAAAACCTATGTAAGTTCTTGATTTTGCTTAGACCACCCATATTGTCCACCTCCGATTTTATTGCGAGTCTACTACGCTACCACAGGCCACGCGTCTCTTGCATACTTCAAGAAAAACTGAGCTTTTTTATATTTATTTTGGTAAAATCGACTTTAAAATTATTGAGCGTTGCGTCAATTTCCTTTTAGCCACTTGCTAGAGTTGTAAAGCTCATTAAAATCGGAAGCAAACAATGTTGATAGGCTCTTTCTTAGTAGTGTTTGTTAATATTGGTGTCATTACAGCTGCTGCCTTAACAAAAGTTGATGTTTCACACAAAGTAGATGATAGTTCAGGTTCTATAGGGAGACGGTATGCTAGAACTGATGAAATTGCTATACCATACGGAATTACAATTGATTTTGATACATTGAAAGAACCACATAGTGCAACTCTCAGAGAGCGGGATTCTATGGGTCAAGTCAGAATTCCGGTATACATCTGTTTAAATGTTGATTTGTTCTTATTTTATTTATTGTAGCTTGCTGATATTGCAACAGTCTTACATGACTTGTCCTATAGTAAACAAACGTGGGCTGATATTGAAAGCAAATACCCCAAGTTTGAGCAACAAGAAAGCAAAGGAGTATAGGTTCTATATTATTAAGCGAAAAACAATATATTATTTAAGCTTTATCTTGAATTTGCTTTTATTTATTAAAAAACAAAATTTTGAATTTATCAATTATATGGTTATTTGCAACACATTTGCCTTGACCTAATTATATAATTAAATCCTACAAATAAAAAAATCCTATTTAAAATTAAACAACTCTGTTACCTACAAATGTTTATTTAATAAATACTTGCGTTACACAAGATTACAAATGAGACGGTTGGAAGGAAAATATTCTTATCACATCTAACACTGAACAAGAAATAAAATCCGGAATTACCACTAAACATTTTATTAACTTAACAGATTGAAAAGATACAAAAGGAAAAAGTGTTATTAGTAAATAGTTGAGTGGTGCTTACTCAAGGTCAGGGACAGGTTCATCGTCTGAATCAGCACCATCATCATCATCCAGATGATCAAATGAAGGTTTACCCTCCCCTGCTCCCAAACCACCCATTTGTCTCATCATTTCTTCAAAATCACCGCCTCCCATACCGCCCATTCCTCCAACACCTTCATCACCCGAATCGTCCTCGTCTTGCCACTTATTAAAGTCACACTTTAACCAATGATGTTTTTTCTTATCAGATGTTAGTGCCGGCCAATATGATTCGCTTGTAGTTGCTTTAACTAATACTATTTCAATACACCGACCTCTGTTGAAGCTTTTGCTCTTTTCTGGATCTATTTCTTTGTATAGTGGGATTGTTACTTCATAATTTTTCTTTTCCACACCGCCAGTTCCTTTGAAATATACGGAGTCTTTAGTAAATCTGTAATTGAATCAGTTAACTTCCGGTTTATTCAATATTGAAGTATTTACTTAATATCTGGATCTTTGCAGTCCTCTAAGTTTATCGTTAAAAAAACTACTCCAGTTCTTTGGGCCCACATTACTGGTGGAGGTAACCTAAAAAGTGAGGTTAGAGACGCCATTACTTTATCATTTCATGAATTGCAAAAAACGTGGTTTTATGTAAATTCATGTTTGCGGTAATTAGCATGTTCATTACAGAGTTTTAAAGTGAATTCGCTCATTCTTATTATACGAATGTTCTAGAATCGATTATACACAATGCATACAACATGGCCGTTTTTACAGAAAAATTTGATTAGTAAAAAGTGACAAATAAATCAAATTTTAACAAACTCTAAATCCGGAGTTTCAAACTCCGAAAGATAACGAATTGTTTAACTTACGTTTGTTGAGTCATTTTGGGATGTATTAATTTAAATTAAATGAAATAATACGTCCAAACACTCCTCTCCTAGCCGGGAAACTGCGTGAAATTGCGACTGCACATGCGCTTGTTTGCGCGGAAAAGCAAAAGACACTAGATTTTTCAAAATTCCCCAAACAGCGCGATTTTCAAAAATTACATTTTTTTGTAATACCATAATGCTATTAGAGTTTAATAAACTAAAAAAAAATCAAAAATCTGTCTTTAAGGAACGACGACTCTTAAAACAATAACGGAAAGCTGTTGTTAACATGAATAAAACGGACGTCGCGCAAGACTAGTATAAGTCGCTGTCGTTTTTTTTTTAATGCTCAGCTTTAACTTTTTAATAATACATATTACAAAAGAAATTAAACGATAGATGACTGTGAACCTTATGTTATCGTATCTACAAAAATGAAATAATTAAAACGCAGCCCGTAATACAGCCAGTGCTTGTATTACTGGTTGCATTTTATTTACGTTTAGCACAAATTCTGGCCAGAAGTAACCCAACACAAAAGGTGTGATATCGAACATAAGTCAGCACCAAAAAAAGACTTTTGATTTTTTGAAATTTCAGCAAGTATTTAGGGGCTTCTACTTAGGATTAAGCTGAATTCATACGTATAGACTGATGCTCATGGTAGACGAAAGACGGAATGGGATGACATGATAGTCGCTTCACAAAAAAGCGTAAAGTACAATCGGTGACATCCAACATCGATTCTCAGATTAGTTTTCTGAATTTTTTTTGTATTTTAGAATCCTATTTTGTCTTTTTTTCAACCAACCTTTATCAACTTTTTCTAAAATTTTCTTTGGTGCGCTTTTTTTTCTTTCAATCGTCGATTCTTTAAACTCTTCTAGAAACTTTTTTCTTTGCTCTTTTTTTTTCCAATCACTGTTTATCAAAGTTTTCTTTTTTTTTCCAAAACAGCGATTTTTCAGTACTTCCATTGTTTTCTGTTGTCTTTTCAGAATTTTTTCTAGCATTTCTAAAATTTTTTTTTTGCTCTTTTTTCCTAACTGACGCGATGTTTTAATTTTTAGAATTTTATGCTGCTTTTTTCTGTCAAATGTTTCCCAAATTGTTTTTTCTTTTATGCGTTATTTTTGAACTCTTTTCTAGTTAACTCTTCTAGAATTTACCTTAGTTTCTCTAAAATTTTCTTTAACTTTTTCTAATTTAGGACCAAATTAACTTATAAATGGTTTAATGACATATGTCAAAATTGACAAATCGTTAACAATATCGAAACATACAGGGCCAGAGCGAAGTTTACAATAGTAAAGCTCATTTTTTCTTAAAATCAATTGTCAAAGTGTTTTAAGGTTGATAACTCCATTTAAAATTGGCTTTTTTAGTTTCGTTTCCATGGCAATCTAACAGGGTTCCAACATAATTTCAGAATTTTTGACACTGACATTTGATTTAAAGAAAAAATAAGCTTTACATACCTACAAGCCTGGATCCATCTCAAGACCTTTACTATGACGTCACAAACGTGGTCAAAGTGCTATAGCAGTTTTACATGGAAAGAAGTTTTTTTCTACATATAAAGCAGCGGAGAGGAGGGCCAGATTTAGGTGTTTGTTAGCGGACTTGTTTCGTGAACAATAGCTGTTTATACACCTTCACCTAGTGAATTAATAGTATATTAAAGAACGCGTTTTGAAAAGTCAACTTTGTGGCACGAATTCAAGTTTATAAAACGAGCGCGAGCGCGAGTTTTCATAAAGAATGAGTGCCACAATGACTTTAAAAAACGAGTTCTTTATGCTATTTTTTCTACTTTGCGGGTTTTACGTGATTTTTAAATAAAAAACATATTTTTATTTGTAAAAATTTTTTTAACTTATAGGCGCATGAGAGTAAGTTTAGATTGAGTGCTGCTCAAATTTTAGACTTTTTTAAATATGTTTTTAATCTAGGAACTTTTTTGTTATTTTTTTAATCAAAATATCACAAATATTATCCTCTATTTAATGACAGTATTTTACTATAATTCAATTCGTTTTGAAACTATGTATTGATAACTGATATAATTTTCAGCTTTATGTTTCACCGCTTTTAACACATTTTTGACGTCACAGTTTTTGTACCCAGACTTGAACTATTGTAAATTTTAGCCGGAGAGAAAATATTACAACCGTGGCCAAACTTTGAAACACGAGCAAAGAGAGGGTCTTTATTCGCCAGAGGGTAAACAAGAAATTTTGATTTAGTTGTGTTGAAACCAAGGAGGTTAGATAGAAAGGAGAGAGTACGCCCTATACTTCCCGTGTAAACAGTTTGGTACCAGCTTGGTACCAGTTTATGACAGGTTTCAAATGAAGCGCAGAATCGACAGACCCTGTTTGGCTGTGTCTGGTCTCGCACAGTGGCGTAGCTGACGCAGGATGCTAGTTTTTGTTTGGTTGTTTACAAATAAACGTTGTTTTGTTTTTTTTACTAATTTTTTTGGTCTGTGTGAATTGATTGTTAATATTTTGTGTTATTGTTGTTGTCGTTTTGTTGTGTTTTTATCCTTTGTTTAAACTTTTTACACTACATTGTGTGACGCTACTGACTTCAACCTCGTGATGCGCCTGCTTTCAGTACCAGTTTATAGCTTTGCGCAGTGAAGGCGGCAAGTCCATTTTTTTCAAGTTGTACTCTCTCCGTCCTATCTAACCTCCTTGGTTGAAACAGATAAAAAATATTTGCTATTTATTGATTAAATCTCCCACCTAGTTAATTTTTTTTTAATTTTTTTAAACTTTGACGAAAATGGTTGTACATTAGGGTGGGCCAAAAAAATCGATTTTTTTTTTTTAACTTCCAACACTGAAAAATTTACTCCTAGGCACCTTTAAAAAATTTAAAATTTTTTTATATCTTTTACCATTTAAAAGATATCGGAGGTCAAAGTTTGAAGAATTTAACAAAAATATCTTTTCTAATTCTAAATTTTATAACTCAGAGACAAGTAAATATTATAAAATGCACAACATATGGCCTTGTAGAAAATTAAACGCTCTATAAAAATGGTCTCTTGTGGTTAATTGATTATTCTAATCATTTAGAAGATATTCGCATTTTAAAAACCAAAATTTGATACTAAATCCCCAATTTTTTTTAAATGATTGAAGTAATCGATTAACCAGAAACAACTTTTTTTGAAGAACGTTTAATTTCCTACAAAACCGTATGTTGAGCACTTTATAATATTGATTTATCTACGAGATATAAAATTTAGAAGTGAAAAAGAAATTTTTGCTAAATTCTTCAAATTCTGACCTCTGATATCTTCTAAACGGTAAATGTTATAAAAAAATTGTAAAATACCTTTTTTATAAAGTTAAATTTTCTACAAAAAATGTAAATAAACTTTTTCTGTACGATCAAGTAGTGACGAGATATTGATTTTATCATATGGAACTGAAAAAAAAAATGGAAAACTGGGATGAGGGAGTTTTTCCTATTACAATTAAGAGCTCATCTTGAAAAAGCATTTTTTAAAAGTGCCAAGGAACCAATATTTTAGTGTAGGAAGTTAAAAAAAATATAATCGTTTTTTTTTTGGCCCACCTTATTGTACATACGTGTAAAAACCTGAATTTAAAGTAAATATGACTAGTACCATTTTTATTTTTGTGGAAATTGATTGGTTGTTATTTGTTGTCATAAAAAAGTCGTAAAAAAATTGCAAATTCACAGGTATTATATCAAGTTAAAATATAAAATTAGTTCTTTTCAAAACACTAAATTTGAATTTTTTACACAAATGTGGAGCTTAATGTTTTTGGCAGATGCCTCGAAGAATAAGCTGCATATTCGAATATAATTTTATATTACATATTATTAAAAATTTAATTTTTTTAATGTGGTAAAAATATAAAATATGCAACTAACAATACACAAACATAAACTTTTTTGATTTTTTTCTACCGACATTTTTATCTATTTTACATTTTATGAATGCTTTTTTTATTTTAGGGACTATTCTTGACTTTGAGTTTATAAAAGTATTTATGTACGCTTTATAAACAGTTTTGTTCTCTATACTGACGATTTTAGAAAAAAGTTGATTATTTATCATTTCAAAAAAATATGTATATGTATTGTGTTTATTTATACCACGATAGCCGATTAATTAACGAGTTTAAAATCTGGCTATTTTAGTTAAAACTACGAGTATAATTAACCAGTAAATATAAAACAATAATCTCCCTTCGCTACTATCCTAATAAAAAAAAACTATTTTTCTTTTGAATAAAAAGTGGGATAAAACGCCGTTTTTCCCATTGCTTATAAAATGATGTCGCGTACCACGTGTTCTCTTCCTACCAATTAGAAAGTCCGCATTTCGCGGCAGGTAGTTACAAATCGTGAAACAGCGACACAGCCAGTGCTTTTTCATGTTTGTTGTTAGATTGTTGATTAACAATGTCGCGTCATAACGTAAACTTTTGAGATAGGTTAACTGACAAGACAAGGGTCACCAACGGCTAGTTGGAATTAAGCTAAATTGGTTGTAATTTGAGAAATCGACCATATAAGCTCAATTATTATTCTGCTCTGATTAATTTTCTACCGCAGGAGGCATGGACTTATCGTTTATATTTTGTTTTGCGAATTTAACAAGTTGGCCTTGTCTGATCGTCTGATTTTTTTAAATTTTATGTTTTGCGGGGATTTTAACTGTTGCGGATAAGTTCTGAGTGAGAAAGTTTGTGCAATTTTGTGTGGATTTAAAATGGTTTATCTATGGTGAAGCAATTAGGACACGGAATGTCGGTTTTTAAGGATAATAATTGGGTAAGTTCTAAAGTATATTATTTTCTTCCTATCTAAAAAATTTATAAAAATATTTCTGTTACCTATCGAAGTTTTTTATAATTTACATATTTTTATCTTTTGTTTTTTAAATAACTTTTATCATATTCGTTTCAAATGCATTGTACTGCTTTAAAATAGCAGTAGGTAAGTACGTGTCGGAAGTTATAAACGGATTTTTAATTTTTATTCAACTGTTTGTCCTAGAATAACCTTGCTATTAAAATAGAGAAATTTTATAGCTTTTTACGCAAACCTTTTTTCCTTTTTTTACAATTGTTTAAATATAGAAAAGAGTTTTAGTTTTGTTGCAAAATAAATATTTATAATTTTCGCTAAAAAATTTAACATCTATATCGTTATTTTTTTAATGACTCACCTAATAAAGCTAATAGAAGATAGTACTATTTACTTAATTAATAATTTCACTGCCTTATGTCTTTTCAAAAAACGCCGCTAGGTGTGTTTAAATAATTTTATACTTTCTATCATTAAAATTATTGTATATTATCAATTGTATCTACTTAAATGTGTTTCTATTTTATCGTTGTACATTTATGTGAAAAGTGAGTAAAAACGGTGTGTCAAGAGTGTGATATTTAACATCTTTCTCATCGACCAAATGTAGAGAGAACGCTTGTTTGAGATATTTCACATGCATGCAACTGACGATCATTTATCTAATGATCAGCCTTGAGGCAAGGATTGAGATTAATTTGGTGCAGATGGAAATTAGCAGACTTGGTTTTAGGTATCAAATCTGGATTAGAAATATTACAACAAATTAATCGAGTTTAAATATATAATTTTGAATTGTTTCCCATATCGCAAGATGTTGCAGCATGGTACTAAATATTTACCAAATTGTGATTATTTACATTTTTGCATAATGCATATTAGTACAAGTTGCAATTTTGGATGAGTAATAGATACATAGTTGCAAATTATTGCAACGTTATTCAATAAAAGCAATATTATTACAAATCAATGTCTGAAGATGTGTAGATAAGAATACGAAACGTCAGCAAAAATGTTTTTTTTTAATATAGTGGATATTAGGGAAATAACTGATTGAATATGAATTTCAAAAAGTAATGTCACTTAATTTTACTTAAGCTTTTTCGCAAATTACAGAACACCGAAATTTGATGACCTACAGTTATATCAATTATCACATCCGCAGTTAATAGAACGCTAACAGGAAGTTGGTAAAGCTATGTGATGTTCGCTTATTGTTGGATGTTTATATGATTGTAAAGCAGTCAGAAATATTTACTGTTGTTTCTTGCTATTATCATTATTATTTAATTAACGATACAAAGTTTGTTAAAATTATTTTATTAAAGACAGCATTTGAAAATTAATAATTTTCCACATTTTTAGTGCATATTACTTACATGATACTTGTAGAAACATGTTTTGCAGTAATTAATATAAAATTAAAATAGTTTTAAGTTATTTTTTTAAATCATAATGTAGCGGATGTAATCAATTCGATTAGTTAACAAACCTATCTACCGGACATCCTAGTTAGTTCTTTACCTCTTTATTAATGTTTTTCTTGTTCAGTCTCTAAATGTTTTTTTTTTCTAAGTTTTTTCAAACGTAATAATTTAGAAAAAGTGATCTCTATATTTTTTTTTTGTTAGATATTTTTTCTTTGTATCGTTTTAATTAAGCGGTACAACCATTACATTTACAATAAGCAGATATAGTTACCTCAAATCGTTTGTTTATATATTTATTTAAAAAAGTTGGTCTTTTTGTTCGTTAAATTGTAGAAATTTGTTGTTAATCTTGGTTGTTTTGGTAATTTTTTTAACCCTTGCATCTAGTTTTGGAGTTTTTTATTTCTCATGAATCCAAACCTTTTCAGTTTTTTTGTTTGTTCTTAAATCTTATTTCTTTAATTTTTCTTATGTTAGAATCTAATATATATTGTTAAATATTAGAATTTTTTGTAACTGATTACTTCCATCGTTATTATTAGATTTTTAAGTAATTCTAATAGTTCTAGTTCTTATTTCTTCATTTCTCCTCATTAAAACAAAAGCATTTTTTTTCTTTTTTGAGTATTGATACGAGTGTAATTATATTACGCTGGTTGCTAGAATTTTATTGTTTGGGATCTTGTTTGGTGTTAATATTTGTCTGATTAGATAACCTATTTGTGTAAGTTTTTGTTGTTTTGTTGTCTTCCATATTTCAGTAATCCTGTTACTGTGTTTTCTTTTTTCCATGATTTATCGATTTCTTACACTTTTTTGACTTTCATTTTTTATTCTTTTATTTGTTCTTGTTTTTGGCTGTTTATTATTCCTTATAGGGAGGTATAGTATTTTCTTGTAATGCTGTTTTTACTAATACATCACCCATTTTTTTAAAAAAGCTATTTTATTTTTCACTAGTTTTGTTTTTAATTTTTTTATTATTAGCTTTAGTTATTTTTTAATTGATTATTTTTTTTCATCTACATTATTGTTTACAATTTTTTTTAGTTTTATATTGGGTTTTGTCTTGTTAAGTTTTTTGGTTTTTTAGCTTCTTCACATTCTTAATGGAACCATTTCTTATTTTAACAGTTTTGTTGTTTTTGCTGTTTTTATTTAAAAAACTTACTAAATTTTTTGTATTCTATTTACTTTTATTATATTTTGTTTTAATTTTTCCAGTTTTTTTATTACTTTTTTGTTGCGGCTCTACATCTTTTTTTTATTGTTTTAATGTTGTTCTGATATTTCTAATTTCTGCTGCACCTATACGCTGTCCGCTGAACAGATAGAGTAATAAAAACGCCCATTTTAACCGCGCTGTTTGAATAACGGTTCTTTATTGGTTAATTTTAAATAGAGCGCTTAAAGTAAAAGTTTTTAATACACTAGAGCATCTTTTTAGAAAGTAAGAATTTCCAGGCTTTTGCCTAAAATAAAAGCTAAACAGAGGGTGTGTTTGTTTACTGTGTTCTGTTTTGTTCGACTGGGTAAGCGTTTTTAAAACCAACAATTTTATATTTTAAGCGCCTACATTCACACTTCAAATAATGATACAGTGTAAATATGACTTCACCGCAGAACGCTCTACGCTGCTTGTCTCCTCGCTGAGTTTTATTACTCTATCTGTTGGGCGGACAGCGTATAATACTTTTGGGGTGTTCAAATTTTTTTTGATTGTAATATAAATTATAAGTCCTTTATGAGTCATTTACATTACAATTAGAACAAAACGCTAGAGCACTAACGAATTTAATTTACTTATATTGTCAATTTTTATTTTAAATTAAAAAAAAACGATTTGCGATACAATTTTTTTTCTTCTAAGGGATAAGCTGCATAAGTAACTACTTTTGAAGTATCGAATTATAATTAAACACTTTCATTATAAGACTAGTCATTAGACCAGTAAAAATATACTAATAAATTCTGTACTCAGTGATTCGTAACTTTGCAGCTCCACTGAGTTAGACAACTGCAGATTTGTCTATCATAAAGTATTGAAGCTCGTTGCCACGTTAAGACTGTGAATGTACGAAGTTTTGGTAGTTAATTGTTTCAAATTTCAAGTATTGTTTTCAGTCACATTCTTGACAGGTATTGACACTCCAAATAACCTCCCATTACGTAAAAACATGTTACTTAGAAAAGTATCCAGAGCGTAGACACTGCATTAGCAAAAAAGTGGTTTTTTTAGATATTTTTTGAATAAAATATTTGAGGGTAAATTTATTACTGTTTATTATTATTATTACAAATTTATTCAAGTAAATAAATAGCGCGAATGGAAAATTATTCGAGGGATTTATACATAAAACCATTAACTTGTGTAGCTGTCACTCAAGTAACAAAGACTATGGTGATGAAGGGATTTGAATAAACACCAACTTAATGTTTAGTCAGTATAAAACGATTGCTATTGGTTAAAATTCAACGTTTAGGTGCTTGTGATTGGTTGTATGCAAAAATCATTGCCAAAATGATGAGTCCATAAGTCTTATGTCATATAGGTGTCACTTGTATAGTAGGGGTACAGTAAAAACGAAAGAAAATGACTAGCCAAAAAAAAAAGTTTAAAGAAGAAATTAAGGAACATATCACAAGAAAAAATACTAGAAGAAACAAAAACTGTGATGGCTCGGCCATTATCTACCGTCTAAATAGTAATGGTAGATTTAAAAAACCAATACGAAGTCCAAAATAAAAATGAAGTAGCTTGACAAAGAAAAAATTGGAAATGAAAAGAACTGACTGGCACAATACAGAAAAAACTAGAAGAAATTTCGTAAAGAGGAACAATAAGAAGACTAATCTAAAAATTCAGGAATTCTATCAGTTAAAGTATCAGTCGTTGTTTTCTTTGTAACCAACACTGTTACTACATTGACAATATTAATTTTAATATAATATTAATAAAAGAAAAAAGGCCCACCTGTATAAAAATCATTGAAACTATTTGTGTCAATTATAGAGATTCTTTGAGACAAAAACTGTAATTAAAACTCAATCTCAAGTTGATTTAGAAAAACTTTACCCACTTTCTACAAGTAAAAAAATATTTTGAACGTAGAGCAGAAGTCATTAATTTTATTACTTGAGTGCTACAATATAGCTAACATCTTTTATTATTTTTACTACCTTGTATAAATTTCTCATCTTTTACTTTCAATTTGAATTATTAAATTAATGAAATAATTAAAAGTTGGCTAGAATAATAGTGAGTAATTAAAGTTCATTATACTCTAGAGTAAGTAAGTCAACCCAAAAGAAAGTAAAATATATAAGTATTATATCAATTGCAGAATGCTTATTTATTTAATATATTACACCTACTTTTCCCAATTAAAAAATAACAATAACACAATAATACATTGTATTATTGTTACGTGAGAAGTTGAAAAATGATTAACTTCAAGGTGGTTAGCCACATAATCTATCAGCAGAATATCTCTTGTTATAGTGTTTAACGTTTTAATTCATTCACTTTTAAGACAGTTTCTATTTCCCAAGTTTTTGATAAAGAATTTTAGTGCCCAATTAGTAATTAATAGTTTTACATTTAAACTATACTTAATTCTTTCAATAAAAGCAACTAAGGTATTATCAGTCAGTCGTTATGCAAGGAAATAATTATTCAAATAAATAGTTACGTATTTAAATAAAAATTCTTAAGCGATACATTTATGTATGTATATCTAAATTGGAACCTTACACAACTAATAATTATCGACACGAGCCAAAGTATCCACATTTAAGGAAATTACAAATATGTTGAAAGAGAAATTAGCAAAGCAAATCGATAGGTATAGAGGTTATCTTTGATACCTTATATCCTCTAGTCTAGTTTTACAATCACAAAAGGAAATGGAGGATATTTGAATGGTGTCGCGTCGTTCTACGGTTAACATTTGTCTAACAAGTTATTATCTTTTATGTAATGTTCATTGACATTGATATTACAAAGATTATGATAAAATTATAGCAGATAAACCGCTTTTTCTCTGTGTGCATATTAATACAAATTAAATAATCACCGCTATTCTACGCAAATTCTACAACTAGATATTCGAATAATTACAGACCTTAACTGGAGAGAATTGTTTAAAAATGAAACGCTTCCGCTACAGCCTACCATAAATTGTATTAAATAAAAATCTTCTGTATTGTGACACTGAAATTACTACATTTTTTTGTGTGTGGGATGTACGCGCAATGATGCATTAAAAATGTTCCTAAAAAGTACTCACCGTGTTCATCTTTTTTATTGTTTTAATAAATTATACTTTTTATAATAAAAGAAAGTAGTGCAAATATTTTTTGCGATATCTATCTATTGTACCAACAACCCACATAATACACACTTAAGTACATACATGGAAGAGTTTTACTCAGTATTAATTTATGATTAATTTCTAGTTTCCAATTTTTGCCTGTTTTTAGCTAATTTCCGAGTATATTTTTTGCAGAGTAAAAAATTATTTCTTTAATTATTCCGCCACTTGTAAAAAATAAATCGGAAGAAAATTCTTAAACTTTCTATACCAAGTTGTCAATTAAAATCGTTATGCTGTTTAACATTTATTAAAGAAATGTTAGGTTTTCCTTCTACATGCGTGTTCTAAGAAACGCAAAGCTAAAAAACGAAAAAGCATTCGGCTGTAAACGAAGGTAATGCAATGATAATGAAGCATGCGAGGAAAAGCAGCACAAGTTTAACACAGTTTTTAACTGTAGTTGTATTCTCAAAAAAATCTAAACAAATTACACTAACTTTAAAGTGTGATGTAAATATTAAATAAAAAGTATTAAAATACTTTTGGGATTAAATCTAAAAGTTGAATAATGAAAGCAATGAAAGTGAAACCAAATTATTTTTTGCAATTTACATAAAACAATAGATTACTACTTCTTAGTTAAAAATAGCTACTTTCAGTTTCACCGAATATATTAAATATTAAAAACCGTAAACGCTTTAGGTAAAATATGTAGTGAAATTCTTTTAAAATTAATTGAAAATCATTTTTTGTAACAAGTGTTTACTTAAAAAAATTGTCAATTTTTATTTAAAAAAATGTAGCGAAAAATAGATATCGAAACTTGATACACTGTAACTATAAAAAATATTATAATTAAATAAATAAATAAATTACTTTGATTATTTATTTCTTACTACATCAATATAGCCAAATATTACCTTAGTTACGGTAACCATTATGACATTCATAACTCCCGAGAAAGTTATAGAAAGGAGTTAAGAATTCTTAATTCCCTCTAATTTGCATATTAAAAAGAGTTACAAATATGGCGCTCTAAAGTTACAAGAAGAGAAGAAATGTTATTAAATAACAATCTTTGGCTTAAATACGGCTTTTTTTGTAATTCTTCTGGAATTTTACTATTTTTACTCATTTTTGCAATAGACAAATTCAGAAAAAAAAATTGTCAACAAACATTTTTCATAGCAATCATGCACAGTTAGCTAAGTAAATAGTCCGAAAAATTCTATTTATTTACAAAAAACACGTTAATTAAGTAAGAAATAAAATTATGTATGAATCACGTGAATTATTAGATGTTAATTACCTGGGGCAACTTACTGTGCCTCGGGTCTAACTGCCCTCTGGACAGCCGTTGCCCTCGGTAATTAACATCCTTATAATTCCCTTGATACATAAATAACTATTTTGAGTACGTGTTTACAAGATTCCGAGTCCTTTTCGTTGCGAATAATTTTGTTGTTGTAATTTCCAGTTTCATTTTGTTCCTTTCTTTTTCGTGTTCAGATTTTGTTCGTTCTTTAAATAATGTGACAATCCTGACAGTACTGACATTTTTCATTTTTGACAAGTGTGACTAACAGTACGGCAGTCGAATGTAACTAAGCAAAATGTTCAAAATGTTTTTGTTTTGTCATGGCACTTTTGACAACTTTTTTAAGTAAATACTTTATATTATTTGTAATTTGCAGAACACTTGATTAAAGAACTATGCTTATTTTATAATTGTTCTATAAACTCATAATATTTACTTATTTTAGTTTCGGCATTAAGAGGACAACAACAAATTTGGCTTCTAGGTTATTTATTATTTTAATGTTTCGTCTTCTTTTCTGATAAGCTTCTTCGGGTTAATGTGGAACAATATAATTAACGCCCAGTCTAGAGAATCCAACTCTAAAGTAGGCGAAACGTTGCTTTAATAAACCTAGAACTCCTAGAAGTAAAGTTTGTTTTAATCTGACGTCAATGTTGAAACCAATATTATAAAAAACTGTATGAAATAAACCGATAAAAGTGTCAAACTACGTACATTAAAATCATAGTAGATAAAAGTTATTTATGTATTAATGGGCTAATTTCAAGTTGAGATAATACCAATATCTTCGTTTCTAGCAAAATTAAAAGAATTCGGAGCTTGATGGTTGTTGTCACCAAAAAGTATTAAAATTTGGAATACTACCGATAGTATCTCAACTTGAAATTAGTCTAAAAGAACATAATTAAAAGATTATGGCCCAAAAAAATGTTTAAAAACCAATGTATAACAAAAAACTATACAAAAAACGTATCCTGCATAATTGAAAGCAAAAACTAAATTTTTAAAAAATTCTGTTATTAATTTGGGTAACACTTTGTCAAAAGTGACAATTCTGAGCAATAAAGTGCCTTTATTGCCCGTAATTTTGACAACGGGCTTAATTTGATTCAATTGTGCATAAAGTAAGGTTTATATTTCCTAACTAAAAAAAAAAATAATTTTTTGTCATCAAAATTATTTGACAGTGTTAATTAAATCATAAGCGTCTGTCTAAAAAAGAAAAAAAAATACTGTATAATTTTATTCTAAATCTCTAAAATTAAGTAGAAAGTTACTGGAAACGGGAACATTTTTTTCAGCCTCAAAATTTGGATAGCTTTAAATTTTTTTTTATTTATTAGGGAAGGTAAAAATAAATAATGTTAGATATTTAAATATTAGAAATTCATAAATATTTTTAAAGTTAATGAAACAATGCTGGTTTATTTAAATAATTTGTTATATTTATGAGCAAATTTCAAATTGAGATAATACTGGTAGTATCTTCGTTTCCATAAAAAATGAATAAAATTTAGAGTTGTTAATGGTTGTTGATACGGAAAAGTACATATTAGAAGGCATTTATTAGGCAATACCTATGAAGGAGGAAGTCATATTTATACTCAATATTGCTCAAATAATAGCTGACAAAGGCAAAAAATTTTATTTGAAGGTACCTTCATTGTGCCACTCAGGTTGCTTTTAAAAAATTTGAAATAGTACATATTGCTTTAATTCTGGCATGGAAAAAATTTGTTGTTTTATAAATACAGTTTTATAAGGTGGTAGAGTATGTTTTCCAGAATTTTTTTACAATTTATTATGAAAAATTATAAAAAAAGAACTTTATTAATTTTAATAATCTAATACAAATTGTTCATTATAATTTTGTTTATGTATTTTTGTATATATGTAAACCTCTTTTCTATATAGGATATTAGGTATAGATTTGATATTTGCAAATTTGACATTGGCGATCAAAATTTGAAATAAAACCCGGACGTTGAGAGTCTACTGTAATTGTTCTTATCAGCTGTTTATTTCACTTTTATTTTTAAAGTCTTCCTATATTGTACTTTTACTAATTGTCCCAAAACTTTCTTCATGTCTATAAAACAGTCATAAATGTCTTTGTCTTTTATTAATTTATTTTCTATGACTTACTGAATATTAACTAATGTGCATATTATGATAAAATGTATTTGACGTATAAAAAAATTCTTGCCGATGATATTTAAGCGAAGAAATTTGAACTTTTTGGAAAGGCACTTAACATATTGTGCAATTGTTATTCGATCGCAAATTTCTGCTGTTTAGTCACTTTCTATGTTTTTAAAACTATGAATACAAGATTTTTGACTTAATTTGAATTAGTATTCAGCAAGCAATTTTTTATCTATTAGAAAGACTGAAATAGGTTAAATCTTAAATTTAATTATTCATTGACAAGTTTTTAGATGGCCGTTTTTTCCGCTTTCTTTCTCGTTATGAGCGTCAATGAAGCACGTCGAAATTCTATGCACGATCTCGATTGATCACCTAAATCTGATAACGATTCGAAAAAAGATTTCTTAATCTTTAATCTTCACGGTATGATATTATAGTGATTTTTATTTCATTCATAAATTTTTGTTTATTCAAAGAGAGAGAATAGGAGAAACCGTCTTGCATAATGAAAAACAAAATTATATACATAAAATCTAACAACCACATTTGGTTTTCTCGTATTCTTAATGAGCAAGGTCTTTGACATTGTGATGCTGTGAAATTTCATGGTTCACTATTGTCATTGTCACTGTCACTTAGCAAAGAGCCGTTAAAATAAAAACAGTGTAAGGCAAATGCTCTTTCACCTACTTTAAATTCAGAACAATGCTCGAATAATGTGAAACTTCTAATGGATTAATATTATTAGTCACAAAAAGTAAGAACAATAACATGATGGCATTGCAATGTTAACATGAACTACACGTTCATTCTCGTTTTAACTGAGTGATTTTAAAATTCACATCTAACGTATTCCTACATATTTTGTTAAATATTGCATAAGGCATGTAACAGGTCTTTGGAAGTGAACACATTTATAAATTATAGAAGGCGAGTCAATAGTTACGTTTAGGCCCCAGGCGATACCTCTGCAGTCTGTAGTAGACCATGCCATTACTTATTTAGATAAACTAACAGAGAAAGTGATTGAACCAGAACTTTGCAAAAATGTTTTATTTATCAATGTGGGAAAGTTAGAATTTTTGAAAAATAACTTACATGGTCATAAAGGATATTTTGAAATTAGAATGTTTAGAATTACTAAATTATGTAATTGGCTGCCACAACCTGTTCCAAATCCACCAAATGCATTTGCATTTTGGTTAAATGTTACTTGTTTTGAGAGAACTAATTTTTATTTCTTATTAATCACTAATTAGAAAGGCTGTTTTAAGTTTAATTTTGCTTTGACTATAAAAATCCTTATCAGCTTACACAGTAAAAACGTTTAAAAACGGTTTTGCAAATTTAACTACAATTTGGAGTCCCCACAGGTTTACGCTAATTTATTAGTGAACTTCAAAAATATTTTTCTTTCATTAAATATAGCCAATGTAATTTATTAAATTAACGACTTTAAAGTAATTATCTAACTATGTAATCAAAACAGTTTAAGTATAACAAATATACAATTTGCAACAACATAAATTTGAGACACCAAATTTTAACAGCGACAAATAAAAACATGCAAGTCAAACATTCTTTGCTTTCTATTACGGGCTTTTATGTCAATATCAAAATTTAGTGTTTTAAATTTATGTTGAAACGAATGGTATTAAAAATAAAAGGAAGTTAATGTTATAACTTATTGTTAACACCACCAGATTATTACGACCACAACTAGCTTTGATAATTTATGAGCTTCCAAACATTTCTACCTCTCGATTTGTTATCAATGCATTTTGCACTTGCTGTTTTCAATTTTTTAATATTTGATTTAGCCTTTATTTAAAAAGCTACAAAGTTGGCGCAATGATACAAATTGCTTCTTATTTCAAGAGCTATGGATTATAACAAAAATCTAGATTTGAGTGGTCATTAGATTTCCATAAGAAAGGATCTCTTTTAGAGTCCGAAATATTCTATTAAAATTGTAAAAGTTTGTTGCAGATTTTTAATGTAACAAAAAATGTTGTACCATTATGTATGTTATTAAAAAAGAATAAAAACATGCTTCTTCTCTTCTAATAAACAAAAAAAATAACTAATATTTATAAAAACTAAATCAGAATCACAAATAATATAGATTAGACTTTTACAAGAAAAGCAACAATTCTACTGAGGATAACCAACTACAAAATACAGTTTAGAAAAATATTAAGCTTATATGTCATTATATTTTAAATATATACAAGGTGTAACATTGAAAACTTCTACTTCAAATAACTTTTAGACAGCTAAAGATAAAAAAATTACCAAAAAATCGTTTTGACAGTATTAAGGGGAAAGTAGGAAGAGTGTGTTATTTGGTCTGTATGTGTTAGAGTATTAGCACTTCAACCCCAACCCCTATAAACTTTAATAGAACTATACTATTTGTGGTACACGAAGGGTACATGAAGGCTAAACCGAGAGAATGCGACACAAAAAATTCAACAAAATGTTTTCATTATTAACTGAGGTACAAAGTAAAATAATTGATAAACGGATGTTTGATGTAATATTTATTAACTTAAATTAACTGTTTAAAATCTGGCATTCTGGCCGACCATTTGATGCTACTTTCCCGACTTATCCATTTGTTTGGGTACCTGTTGTTTAAATACTCTCTCAAGGGTCTAAAATAATGAGGTGGTGCGCCATTCTGCTGAAAGAATACTTTATTAGAGATTTAGGTGGGGTTGGTTTTACCTGCATTTACTGAGGAGAGGGTCTATGATATCATCTAGCAACTTTAAGTATCTTTTCCTTGTTTCCATCCATCAAATATTTTTTATATTCTATATAGGTAAAGGCTAATAAAAGATATATTGATGCGGTTTTTTTTGTCACACTTTACCGGTCTTTACCTTTCATTTGATGTATCTCAAATAGTATAGATCTGTTAAAGTTTGTAGGGGTTAGGGTGCTAATGCTTTAACACTTACAGATCAAATAACATACCCATCCTACTTCCTCCTTAATACTTCCGAAACGGTTTCTGTTTAAAGGTTATTAGAGGTAGAAGTTTTCAATGTTACACCCTGTATACGTATAAATTATAAAAGATTGGTTAAACACAAAATGCTTGTTCTTTGTTTTTTACTACTAAAATGAATATATTTGGTTGTAGCTTTTGTTAGGCATAAATGGCAAATATTTAGTGGCATTTGTAGTCTTTAAAACATCCATTTGTGCCTTTACCGGATTACTTTATTTCAATTTTGAAGACAAAATTACGAAATTTTTACTAAATATGCAACAGATTTTGTGAAATTGGCAGTATAGGCAGTTAATATAATAATTAGAATTAGCCAAAAATTGCAGTTAATTTTTCATATTTTTTTGATTTTGTTTGTATTGACGTTATGACATTTGACAATAATTGTTTAACCACATTTACTATTTTGTTTAGAGAATTAACAAGATAATAATATTAATCAATACAATTGCAAAATATTTGTTAAAAAAGGTGAAATTGACCTGAATCAAAAATTAGATTTAAATTGTTTTTTATCATAATACATTCCGACTTTGATGGTAAACAAACATTACTGTTGTTCTTTTTTCGTATTAAGATTATTCAACCATAAAATAAATATAATTCGACATAATAAAATTTGTAGTTTGTGTAACCACATTTTATGAATTATCTTTTTTTTTTCTGAAAGGATCCCGTTTTTGTATCTTTGATATTTGAATTATTTGAAGAATAAACCGGAAATAAAGTCATTTACACATCTGCATGAGAATATCATCACTACTGTGTACATACATGCCGTATCCTGTCATCAGAACATTACAAACCTACCAACAAAGTGCCACATTTGAATACAATGAAATTATTTTTTCACTATAAGCGCTTTCTAATTGATAATAACATATTTTTGAAGATTTTAACAAGAATGTAGTGTTTTTCAAAAGGTTAATTGAATGTTGACCCTGTTTTATGTACAAGTTTACTTAGTGTACGACTTAAGTTCTTAAAACTTAACTGTTCCAAATATTACGCAGACAATACTCGTACGTATTACAACAGTAAGTTGATGGAATAGCGGCATCCGATGTTTGTTCTCGAATAAATGCACTACATAAAATAAACAGTAAGGGTCGGACGTGATGTAGGTAGCTCTTATCGTAAAAAGAAGCTAAACTAATTTTAAAATGGTGTCTAAATTGTTTACAAAGCTAGTAAAGGCATTGTTAATTAATTAATAATTTGAAGATATTCTTACACTTCATACGAATACAAACAGGTGATACTGATAAGTGTCCACAATTCTAGAAATTTCTAACAATAAACTTCAGGTATCTTGAAGTTACAATCAAATTAAAAACTTGAATTACGACACATGTAACAGACTAGAAGTAAGACATAAGAAAAATATATTCTTGTCACGAAAAAAAGAGAGTGCTAGTGTGCAAGATGTACAGATCTTGCTTTTTAAGATTCTTATTTTTTTACACTTATTTTAATAAATAATCAAGGAATTGAGTTTTTGTTTTATTTAAAAAATGCATAAATAAAAATATTTAATTACAGTTTGATGCCAGTCAGAATTTTTAAAAAACATTTAAATAAATGATAAAATTTGAAGATTTAATGCCTTTTCTGAAATCAAATCGCGGTTGCGTTTTGACTTTGAGCTGCCAGCCGCGGCATTAAATCATTATGCACATATGTTTTATTGCTTAATTAAATAAATAACTATTTTATATACATAATCAGTATTATACAAATAGGTTACGGTCATTATAAGTTAAAGAAAAGTGGTTTTCATCTGTATAAAGAAACCAAGATTGAAATGTATATACATATACACGTAAATGTAATAAATTGCCAACTGTTCTATGCTTTCTATTTGTAAAATAATAAAGGGTAATTTTTAACATCTGTTGACAAGTTTTTGTACTTCTAGAAAATAATATGTTGTATGTATGGTGTAGTTCTTATTTGCTAATATAGTTTGTGTTGTTTTTTTTTATTTTCAACCATCATACAAAAAATTATGACACAATAACGTAAATTTCTATATTTCTAAATTTATATTTTTGCGTTCTTTATTGTATTAAGTTGATTTTTAAACGCCTATATTTTTGGATGTTTGGGATTTGCAGATTACTAGATAAAACTTAGATACACTATTTAAAAACCATATTAAAAGCAACTTAAATGTGCAGTTAATTGTTTAAATTCAAAGATAATAAAACTGTTAAATCTTTAACTTTTAAGATTCTTGAACATCTTGAAAAATTCTATAAAACTTTTTTATTGTATTATTCTATAATTCTATTATTTTTTATAAAATAGGTAAATTATGATGATTTTCTAAATCTTAGAGTTCTTCATAATAGGTTTAAATGTGTAGGTTATATCTTAGATCTAGATACTTACTTCATTTCCAAATTATATCTATATTTTTTTTCAGATGTTAGATGATTGTAAATTAGTTAATCTCCCATTTTTATTTGTTTTACATTCTTGAATATTCACATTTTTAAAATTCTTTATTTTTACATTTTTCTTAAATTTTTAATTGTTATAGGTATTATAAATTTAAATTCTTAAAATTTTATAAATATAGTTGGAAGAGCACCACATGAAAAATATCATTATACTACATGTATAATAGATAAAAATCAAGCTGTATAATATGTACTTAAAAAAATCTGTTTTCTATATTTTTTAATTTTAAAATGTTTATAGATTTTAGACGTTCAAATTTGTACATAAATAAATACATTTTAGAGGAAACCAAAAGCGATAGTTACATTTCTAGATTTTGGAATACTAGTAATCCCTATCCTTATACTAGTCTTTGATATTTCTTTAGATTTCTGCTAGATAAAGGGTTTTTCAATAAGGATGGGTTGATGTTGGCACGCTGTGGCGGCCATGTTTTTTTGGTAGTGTCTGTGTAATCTGGTGTTTATTGTTCAGTCACTGATGCCAAATTACCATGGTAAATTACACAATTGAGCAACACGTCCAAATGATAAAACTTTATTATCAAAATGACTGTTCGTTAGTTCGAACATTGCGCTCGTTGCGTCCATTTTATGGAAGACACGGTGGTCCTTCAAAATCGACTCTGCAGCGTTTGATGACCAAATTTGAAACAACGGGTTCGGTAAACAATCAGCCAACACCCCGTCGTCAAAGAAATGCTAGATCGGCCGAAAATATTGCTGCCGTACATGAAAGTGTACAGCAAAACTCGAAGCAGTCAATTCCGCGTCGTGCACAAGAACTCAGTCTTTCGCAGACATCAGTTTGGCGAATTTTGCGTCGGTATTTGGGATTACACCCGTACAAAATCCAATTGACTCAGGAGCTTAAAGCTAATGACCATAGACAACGCCGTTTGTTCGCTGACTGGACTTCGAACCGTTTAGAAGAAGACCCCACATTTGGTCAAAAATCATCTTTAGTGACGAGGCGCATTTTTGGATGAATGGCAACGTTAACACTCAAAATTGCCGTTTATGGGACGACGCTAACCCACACGAGGTTCAGCAAGTTGCAACGCATCCACAAAAAGTTACTGTTTGGTGCGGATTTTGGGCCGGCGACGTCATTGGTCCATACTTTTTTGAAAATGACGTTGGTGAGGCTATCACCGTCAACGGCGAGCGCTACAGAACGATGCTAACGGATTTCTTTTGCCCTAATTTAAACGATATGGAGGTAGACGGCATGTGGTTCCAGCAGGACGGGGCTACGTGCCATACAGCAGACGCCACGCTGGACGTTCTGCATGAAAGATTTGAGGGCAGAGTTATTTCTCGCAAAGGTGACGTATATACTCGTATATAAGATCGTACGATTTGACCCCGCTAGATTTTTTTGTGGCGTTTTTTCAAGTCGCAGGTCTATACCAATCAGCCGCAATCGACCGATGCCCTTAAAGTCAATATCACTAATGCTATCGGTCAAATTCAGCCAGATCTATGCGAGCGAGTCATTCAAAATTGGTCCACTCGGATTCATGCCACAGTTAGAAGTCGGGGCGAACATTTGAACGATGTTATATTCCATAAATAAAGGCATGCATGGACCTTTCTTATAAAAAAAGTTTTTTTTAAATACTTCACACACAGCTTGTTTTATTCCATTTTAACATCGACCCATCTTTACTGAAAAACCCTTTATTTACCATAGATTTCAATTTTTAGGTCATCTGTAAAACTCTAGTTTTTAAGATTTTCCATACTATTAGATTTCTAAATTTTTGATTTTTGGTAATCTACATATAACTGTTTTCATATGTTACTTTTATATTTATATTAGTTTTATATGTTACTGTTTATATGTAACTTTTTTCAATTTTGTTTTTTGTATTTTTTGATTTTTAAATGTTTAAAAAAGTTAATACTTTTTAGAGGAGACCAAAAGCGACAGTTACATTTCTAGGTTTTTAGAATTTTAGTAAATTCTTTTCTATACTATTTTTAGATATTTTCTAAATTCCTATTAGATGTTTAGATTCTTCAATTTTTAGTTAGAAGATTTCTTTCTTTAGATTTCTAAACATTCCTAGATTTTTGATTCCCAAAGTTTAGTTTCCATTATTTTTCAATTTGTAGATAATTGAATGTTTTTTAGAGAAGACTAAAAACGACAGTTACTTTTTTAGATTTTTAGAATTTTAGTAAACCCTTTCTCTATACGATTCCTGAATATTTCCTTAGATTTTTACTATTTAGATTCTTCAATTCTTAGTTAGATCTGCCAAACATCAATTCTTTAGATTACTGCACACTCACATTCTTAGATTTTTAATTTTTGTAAGCTTCTGTCTGTCTTCTAAACTTTAATTTTATGTAGTTTTCGATTTTTAACTGTCTAGGTTCTAGGATGTTTAAATTTGTAGATAACTAAATAAAATACATTTTAGAGAAGATCAAAAACGACAGTCACATTTCTAGATTTTTAGAATTTTAGTAAATCTTATCTCTATACGATTTTTTGATATTTCCTTAGATACATTTTTGCAGAATTCTTATAGTCAAATCTGGATTTTTCAGACTCTAAATTCTTAGATTTCTCTTCTCTTACATTCTCAGATTTTTTAATTGTTGGAAACCTATTTTTGTCTTTTAGGAAAATAACAAAGGGATAAAAATATCTCCAAATTTTTGGATTCTTAAATTTTTAGATTTCTAAAATCAGGAACAAAAAAAATCAATCAAAAAATACAGGGTGTAATCTAATGTGTGGAAACACGAGTATTACCTCTGGTAATATTCCTCAGTGAAAGGATGTTAATGCTAAAAACCCTAATTTGTTTTAGACAAAAGTTGATGGTTTTTAGATATACTTACAATGTAAACATTTCTTCTTAAAAATCTAATTATCGTTCACTGTGTATATCAAAAAAAAGTTCTACGTAACTTCAAAATCAGCATAAAGAAATTAATATTTATATCATCTTTAAGAAGGACTATTACTATTACTATGTAAAATTCCACAACAATTTGATACGTTTGAATTTAAGTGATATAAACTGTTTTTACATTTTTATTACATTCAGAATAAATAAATATAGGTAATTAGATCAGTGCTTATTAATTTTTTTGCTACAAGTTCCAATAATTGCTAATTATGAAAGTTTTATGGTTGATAACTATTGCTAATGAAGAGTAATACTGAACTAACTGATTTATAATTGCTTTTAAACTCTTTTCCTTAAATATTTGTGCACCATTTGTAAAAAATATTATGACATAAAAACCTAAAGTGTCAATTAATAAAATATATAAAATGATGCCATCAGACACTATTTATCGGTCTAGTTACATTTTTTGAGACACCAATCAAGCTTAACGCTTCTTATTATGCAGTTGAGAAAGCATCAACAAAAACATTTTTTATGTTAAACTGTAAAATGTAATTTTTATAAATCTGCATGTTTCTAAGAAAATTTCTAACTAAAAAATTCTAGAAAATTTTAAACCAGTGAAGTTTGTATTTAAAAAAATCTTTATTATTACGAGTTACTAAACAAATAAGGAACTTTTAATGTGGCTTTCTACTTTTCTTCAATGGGAAAATTGTTTACTTTAGTGTCATCATTAGAATCGGTGTTGGAAATATTTATTTTCCAATTGTTTTCAAATTAGAACGTTTTCTCGAATTTTACTTTTACTCTATCTACCTTGTCGGTATTTTTACTTCTTATGAGAAAATGTTTCTTATTTATTACCAAATGAAGCATCTGTAAGAACTGAAGTGATATTATTAAATTTCATGTCATAATTTACAGAAGAAGACACATAACAATTATAAACTGATCAAATCTTAACAGTTCTACTCAATTAATCTAAACAGAAACAAAGCAGCTTTCTAACGAATGGCGGCCTGTGTGAAAATATGGAAATTAATTTTTGATTACAATCGTTTTGCTTATTTTGATTTAAAATATCTTGATAAAACATAATTATATTTGTTCGTATTACCTAACGATCCAAATCTAATCTATGACTATACATTAACAACAAATAACAGACTTATTCAAATATATAAATGAAATATTAAACTTGCATTAAGATTACATACGGTAAATTAGATAAATTATAACGGCCTAAGGTAACATAAATCACAAAGCAATTAAATACAATTTCCTTTCAAATATTGTAAAATGATAATGTAGGTACCTATTTATCGATTAACAAATCTATTCCAATTTTTTGAAATTATGTAATTGCGTGATTTTATAACATTTCACACGAGAATATTAATTTTGAAAACACGCACTGTATGCAAATTACGCATTGAGGGCATAAATATATTGCCATTATCAAATTTTAACTTTCACATTGTTTTTATAGCAATTAACATTAAAATACAAAAGGTTAAAACACTTGATGGCCCAGGTGATGAACTTCCTGCAATAAAGTTATGTTAGTGTTAATTTGTCTTTAGTATATAATATTTTTCACTGATTTTTCTGCGAGTTATAAAAGTGAAAAAGTTAACTTCCTATAAAGCATGACTTTATGATTGTAAGATTATACTTTATTACCGTTTGAACTTCAAAGAACTTAGGTCAGGCAGTGTCTGATACTTATGGCATGCATTACCATTATTTATGTTTTTTCATCTTTCCTTGTTTATATTATAAAAAAGTATATTTTGTGAAAGTTTTCTGTCCGTGACATTCGTAATGTAGAAGCAAATGTACTTGCTCATTTTCAAATAATTATTCTTTAACAAGTTTTGTATTTGAACTTTTCGTTTAACACAGTTACCTTGTTTACTTCTTACCCAACTTGTGAAATTGAAATGTGATGCTTGTAATTACCGTTCTTTTTTTAACCACGGTTTAAACTGTCACGGAAATGACAACGTTATGATGCGCTACTGTAACTAATTGTCTAGAAAGAAATTTTATGGTGGTTCCAAGGGTGAACGGATCCAACATTTGACTGAATTTTGATTCGGATAGTTAAATATTTTATTACGATTTTAAAGTTGATCCGGATCTGACCTATACCACTAATCGCTTCCGTATAGAATCTATTTCAATGAGTTAATCAATGAATTGGTATTTTTGAGAAAATGATATGCAAACTTTTCTCAGCTGCTTTATTTTAATTTGGCACATCACTTTCTAAATTTGTAGATTTTTGACCGTAGGCTCATGAATAAAGATGTATGAAAAATTAATGGATGGCTAGTTGGACGATAACACTTTCATTCGTGCGAAAAATATTTACCTAAAAAGATATTTTGACGTATACATTTCAAAGGATTAATTGGCTATCATCGAACACTATTATTCACAAAAGAAAATAGAAATCCAACCTATAATTCTATCCTTCAAAACACTTAAAGATATTTTACTATTACTATTTCCTCAGTTATTTAGTTGTTCAATTTGTTTTATTTTCATAAAATTAAAGTTATTGTTATAAGTGTTTAAATTTTGTTAAAAAAGTTTTGTTTTTAACATTTCGTAAGTAATAAAAGGTGACCTTTATCTTCCTGTTTTGCTAAATATTCAATAAGATTAAATGTCAAAATTGAATAAAAAATGATGTATTTATTATCAAGACTTAAATGGATTTGAAAATACCAAAATAAACATTCTGAAAAGGTTGCAACAGGCATTTGTCAACTGAAAAACAATTGGGAAATATCTAGAATATACGACCAACTCGTTAGCTGTCTTGTCAAATTGCTCTTTTCTTTAGGTTTCTTTTGATAAAATAAGGCTATTTGTAATTAACAAAACTAACACAGGTAATTTCAATCTTTACTTTATCTGCCGCTTGTCTTCTTTGATTATTTTTTCTGACTGCTGAACTACCTTCTAGCAATGTAGGTTGGTAGAGCAACTTTGCCGCAAAAACAGGTACCCAATTGCAGCAAAAGTGATGTTAATTGAAGCTGTGGCTGCAACCACACCGAAAAACAAGTTTTTTAAAAATAACAGTAAATGTAAGTAAAAATGGTTAATTTTTATTTATTTATTATTTTTAAAATTTAAAGCAGTGTGACCCTGCTGAGAAATATTTTAAAGAATTGAGCCAAATAAACAAGAAATTTTAAATGTTTTGAAGTAAGACAAGCATTGAAGATACTGAAACTCTTATTGTCACAACCGCTTTTGAAACGACTGAGAAGGTTGAACAAGTTATCGTAATAGACGATTTGTTGATCTTACTGACTGGTCTCGCAACATTTTCGAGTTCTTTTGTTTTCAAAAATTAGTTTATTGTCCGTGACCGTGGATACTGAGATTATTTTTATTTAACATTATTTAAAGAAGTTAAAAGTTAACGAGTTAGAAAAATCTTCTTCTATTGGCATCTACTAAGCTTCTCTATTCGGTTTTGTCTTTGGAAATCTACGACAGTTTGCTTCTACTGTTTATAAATTTGTTACGTTTGTTCTTCTTACCCTCTTCTATGTTATTGTTATCTTTTTGCTTTTCATTATCATTGGGGTTCACTTTAGAACTTGCTTTTTAAATCATTACTTTCTTTTTTTAATGTGTCGCATTTCAAATTCCATTTTTTTGTTTTAATCTCGTTTTTGACTGGTTCCTGATTTAAAATATATTTTGTGACATAAAAATTGCATTTTTTAAATAAAAAGTTGATGGATCTTAACCAAATTTGGACTTAATTTTAATTATAAGTAGTTGCTGCAGCAATAATTTTTCTTTGTTAAATTTTTAACAGTTAATGTGACTCTTTTAATTATTGTGTTTTTTAATTTTTCTAGAGTTTTTTATTTATACTGAGTTGTTTAAGTTTTGAAATTCTGCGTAGAATAAGAGTATGTTAAAATTATCCACAGTTGAAAACAATCTACTGCACCGAAATTATTGGTCTACGTAAGTAAGATTTTCTCACTTAATGCAATTTTTGCCAAGAAAAACTGCTCATTTGTAGTTATGTATTCTTAAGTCTGGCTTAAAACAATTAAGAGTGGTTAAAGATGACCATCGCCAAAATTTGGCTTGTTAGCTCCAAAAGATGTTTAACGTAATTTAGAGCTGCTATGTCGCTTTTGAAAAACACCTAAGAAGACTTTTTTTGTAAGCAGTATTACTCCATATCAAAAACTCTTCAATTTTGTGAATACATCTTATGACAATTTGTTGAAAACTATGATTTTTTAGATTTTTCTATATGACGTTGATTCAACCATGATACCGTCTAATTAAAATTAGAACTTAACTCTAAAGATAACTTTTTAGGTTTATTGTCCCAGTGAAGTTATTTTCTTCACTGCTTTGATAAATGTTGTAGATGTTTTATAGTTAAAAGAATAAGCTCCATACGAAATCTCAAAGAAAATAAACCAAGAAATTTAATTTAGAAATTTTTGGTTTGCAGCTGTATCGTTGAACTTTTGGTAATAATTGTTGATCAGCAATTCTGTAATAAAACGTTGATTTATTATATAGTCAACAGTTTTAAGCGAAAATTTTGGAGAGGTTCTACACGCTTCTCGGTCTTGTCTATATTTTTTGCTGCATTCTTTGCTTTTCACAAATTAGGCTTCTTTGAGAAGAAATCAGAAATCTATAAGAGATTTACCCTTGTATTGTACCCTGAATTTGTCTCTCTGTTCCTATTCTATCATCATCCATTGTCTGGTTTTAATTTTGCTCAGTTTTTTTTATGGCAGTGCATGACTTGGTTATTTACACTTGATATTTGACTCTTATTTTAGCACCGTTTTTCTATCTTCTCCAGCTAGATCTCAGATTTTCTAGTATTGCGTTTTGCTCTATAATAAGCTCCGAAATACTAACGAAAACGTAATTTTTTTTATTTAAAATTATAAAGGTGGAATGAAACAGATTGCCTGTTCTGTTCATCTGACTTTAAAAGTCAACCCATAATTTTTAAGTTGTTTACAGTCTGGTTTAATAAGAGACTTAAAACCTACGCTACCCCAAAAAGGAAAATCAGGTGTTTGCAAGATAATCTATTGTATGTATGTACCTCTATTATGTAAAAAAGCGTCTGCTTGAAGTATTTTACAATTTTTAAAGTGTTATGATACAAACAAAAATAATCGAAAATTTGATTCTATGAGATAAATGCATTAAGTTATCTAACCGATTAATTGTAATTTATGTGAGAATATGCGTAATAAAATAAATCACATGAGAACTGAAACTCGGCGATTAACCGATAACTTAATTTATATAGTGTCACAGTTCGTGATATTAAAATATCATTCAGTTTTTTCCCTTTCGGCAATGGTATGTAAATTGCGACAAAAGTTGCTGCTTCCTTATACAGAGGCTGAGATAAAACCAATTATGATCATAACAGTCAGATATTGTACGTTTATTACGTAAATAGTAATAAATACGTAAAACAACGAACATGGGAAATAATCCACCACATAATCGATGAAAGTTGAAGATTCAACGCTAATTATTTCAGAATTCCAGGTCAAGACTGGACATGAAATGATGCAATTAAAGACTACCTCCGCTTAAGAAGCTCGAATCTGAAATTCATTTTTTTGTGCCTACATTGTAATTAATTTAATTTGCAAGAAAAAATGGACTGACTTCTGATTTCCTAACAATTCAAACCTACGCCATTCTTTCATAATGAGCGTTTAATTAATTATTTGCATGTTATTCGAAACTAAAAGTTCTAAATTTGTGAGCTAATGATTTGTTGCAAAAACAGGATATCAAACTGCAATTTTTCCGTAAGTGACATTTTTTTCAATGAGGACATTTTTTGTTGTGTTTTCTAAAATCTAAATTTAGGAAGTTCAAGGTCGTTGTTTTTAAAAAGTAAAATGAAATATTCAGGAATTTAAACTTAATTACAATAAAGAATTTTAATAAGTTTGTCGCATGACCTAAAAGTCTACAGAGTTACCTATCGTTTCAATATATCGGGTGATTTAAAAGTATGGAGCAAGATTTTAACCTGAAATAATATAGCACCACAAATGATACATTTTGTCATATCTCAAGTGTACTTTTAACAAAATTACAGATCTTTAAATTTGGGTTTGGGAATAACGATGGCACAATAAGAGATGAAAGTGTCTAAAGTTTTTCACGAGATGTCAAATTTAAAAAAATTGCATTATTTTAAATTTACCTATCTATTTTTATTTATTAATGCAAAAAATACAGCGAACAAGTGCTCGCCTTAATTGATCAAGCAAAACTACCCAAAAAGAACATACTAGGGCCTGCTATAATTCTTCTTTTTCAACAGAAGACAAAATATTTTTAAAATTTGTAGATAGAAAAAATTGTCCTTTCACAAAGGATTTATGCTAGAGAAAATGCTTACTTTTATATGCATGAGTAGAAAAAATAATTTACTATCTTAGTCGGTCGAGAGTAAATACTTAAGCATTATACTAATGTGTCACATTTACTACCCAATCAATGTGTCTAATTGACAAGGCAGTAATGTAGACATTTTAATGCCCGCGAGAGTAGTTTTGTTTTTAACGTTTAATGTTAAATAACAAAAAAGCATTGAAAAATGTCAAACTTGAAGGATCGGGATCAAAAATTCTATCTCCAATATGATAATAAGGAGATATAAGATTTTCAAAAGCTTCAAAGCCACGGCTGCTCTTTAGTTATAAACTGTCAGCTGTTGCCTCATTAAACCAATTTCTATTTTGGTATTTCTCAAAAACCACTTCCCTAACCGAGTATTATCAAATTTGGTATATAAACAGAGCAAAATACCCTTTTTATTTAAAAATAAATTTAATAAACAAGAATAAATTAAAAAAAATTGTTTTAAATTTTTGAATTCAGTACTTTTGTCGCACCAATTTTTGTTACAAATTTAAATACGGATTAGATTTTAAATGAAAATATACATTTCGATAAAACTATGTTTCAGATATTTTTGTTTAAAGTTTAATGTAAAAATTGTAAAGTAAACAGTATGGATTTCCACCAAGATGTTACCTTATAAGACTAATTTATACATTATTACTTATGTCATTTTGACGTATCTATATTTTATCAGCTTCTTTAAATCGAATTTTGAATTTTTATTAACACAAATCACAATATCATTTCTGAGACTCTATCTTGAAATATCTTCTATCTAGTATCTTGAAAACTAAAACAACTAGAATTTTTTAGAGATTTTTTAAAACTCCCTTAACTCTAAGAGAACGCGTACCATTTCGTTGGTCTCTGAATCGCAGGACATTCAGTATATTGTAATTTTATGTAGAAAAAAACATCCTACGAATTAAATTCACGACTTATAGTATTGGAAAGCTTTTTCTTAAAATCAAAAAACTTTGAATATTTGATATCGCCGCTGTCGGTGCCGTTGATTTACTTCTGGTTTGCTTCATAAGTGGACAAAATAATACTTTATAAGGCTATAAAAGTTCTATTTGATGGTACAACGTGATAAAAAAAATGTGAAGAAGAAGCGAAATATAGCTGTGTTTAGTAGTGTTTTAAAAAATATACATTGCTGTTGTAAATTAAGGTAAAGTAAAAGTAAAAAAGATGAAAAATAAGATAATTATGTATCTAAAAAAAAACATTTTGTATATATACCTATAGACCTAACTAAAGTGCATGATTCAATAGCAGTAAGAGATTTTCAAGAAAAATTTTTGTTTTCAAGAAAAAAAAATCACTGATAACTAACGTTAGGTGCGAGCGAGTGGATTGTCAGTTATTATTTACACTTTATTTATCGTTATTTAAAGGTAGTACAACTTAAGGGCACATTGACAATCACTCAGCCAATCAGTATTTAATAATAATAGACTATAATAGGTTCTCTCATTTAAGTAGTAAATATATTTTGGGTACATTCGAGGCAATGACGCTGCTGGGTTTTTAGCGCTCGTGTAGAGTGTGTCTATATTTGGATGAATTTTATGGCGCAATAGAGGAATTAACTTTTCGGTCCCTTACCGATAAAGAAACCCCAGCCCCTGAATTTTAAGTGGATTGTAAAGGTCTGGCGCGTGGCACCCGTTGTTCGTTTCCTTCGAGAGACTACCTGATCGCTTCGGTAACAATAAAGTTCACATATCTTTACAACCACCCTTATCAAATCCCTCATAAACTAGTTTGTTTGTCAAAACCATAAAATTCATCCAAATATAGACAAATAATAGACCATTTGAATGACTAACACGCGTGCGCTGAATTACACCGATTAATTAGCTGGCCAGTTGCTGAGCATCACTGGAACGCCGAAGCTTACTGATCACACAGTTCAAAATTGCAGCGATATCTCAAAAACGAAACGCCCTATAAAAATATTGTATTGTTTTATCTAAAAACATTATTATAAATAGAAAAAATTGGTAGAAATCTGAAATAAATTAATAAAATACAAAAAAAATCATAATGAAAGAAGTGTACGTTGGCGACTGTTAAAACGTGTGACACGAAATTTGGCAGCGTTCTCTCAAAACTAAAAAAAATTAAGCGTATAAATCACCCCTGGACAAAATTTAATAATAAGTACTACATAACTAAAGATGTGGATTAAGCTTTATTGATTAATAAAGAAACAATTATTTATTTATGAAATAAATTCGAGAGGTATATACTTGAAAGATATTTTTATGAAATCTCATCCTCTTAAAACTAACGGCACTAATATGAAAACTGTTAGAAAATATAAATTATAAAGAAATTAGTAAAGAAAATTAATTAATTTTAATTTATCAAGAGTTTAGCAATTTCATAATATTTTGAACCTACTTATGATAATGAAAAATAATTTATCCATTAATTAATATAAATTCTTCTATTGAGATTACATTTGAAACTGTAAATTAATAATTACTGACCCACTATTCCAATAAATTTTATTTAATTGAAATTATAAATGTACTTATAACATTTTTTGGAATTTCTCTATAATTTTACCATATTTTCTCATACATATTTTCAGAAATATTTTAAGTCTTTTCCCAGATTATTTTCAGACTGGAGTAGATATTAATTATTATTATATATATATTAAATTAACTTTAATAGCATTTAAAATTATAATAATTAAAATTGTTGTTTCTCACATATTTATGAAATAAAAACAGTGTGGGAATTTATAAATATATCTCATAAAGTAGTAATACTTATAAATTTTATTCGAGTACGTATATTTATTTTAACGAAACATTTCTACTTTTCCTGTCAAATATGACGTTTTTTGAGTTTTGTACCTAAAAATGTTATAAAATATGTCAGAATAAATTCAAAATTCTAGTAGCTGAAAATATTACTATTTTAAATAAAACAGACGAAAAAGTTTCAAGCTGACTATGAGAGATGAAAGATGTAGAAAGTCCCGAGAAGGCAAAGAGGGAGGTACTGAAGTAAGTACAACTCAAGAACAAGAATGTGCAGTAAGCACAGAAGGTGGTTTAAGCCCCAACGCATTAGAAGAATGTGCAGATAATTCACAAACAAATCAAGAAACTGTAACAGCTGGTACCAAACGAGGAGCATGTTCAAGGACTGAAGGTCGTAAAGGAGCAGGAGGTGGTGCTTCAGGCGGTAAAGAAGGAGAGGGTGGCGGTGCAGTTGGTACACAGAAATGTGAAAAGCCTAAACGAAAAGCATGTGAAAAATTAGAAGGTGCTGGGGGTGGTGGTGGTGGCGGGGGCCAAGATGGTCAAGGGGGAAAAGGAGGACAAGGAGGACGTGGAGGATGTAAAGCACGATCCTAAAAAAATTATAAATATTTAAAAACTTTTTATATTTGAAATATTGTTGGAAAAATAAATTTGACATTACACAAATTAAATAAAACAATTTTTAATACTAAATTAAATTTGATATAAAACAGACATTTATTGTAAATTTTAAAAATATAATATTTATTCTTTAAAGTAAGAAATTATTAAATTGCAGTCAGAAAGGTACTGAAGATAAATCACAAATGAGTATAATTCAGAAACAAGAACGTGTAGTAAGCACAGAAAGTGGATTAAGCCCCAACGCATTAGAAGAATTTGCAGATAATTCACAAACAAATCAAGAAACTGTAACAGCTGGTCCTCAACGAGGAGCATGTGCCAGTACTAGACTTCGTGGAGGGGCAGGAGGTGGTAGAGGTGGTAGAGGTGGTAGAGGTGGTGGAGGTGGTGGAGGAGGTGGTGGAGGTGGTGGTGGCGGCAGGGGAGGTAGTGCAGGCCAAGATGGTCAAGGAGGACAAGGAGGAAATCAGGAGAAAAAATTAGGAGGTGCTGGAGGTACTGGAGGTAGTGGTGGCGGCAGAGAAGGTAGTGCAGGTCAAGATGGTCAAGATGGACAAGATGGACAAGGAGCAAATCAGGCGGAAAAATCAAGAGGTGCTGGTAGTGGCAGTAGTGCAGGCCATAATGGTCAAGATGGTCAAGGAGGACAAGGGGGAAAATCAGGAGGTGCTGGAGGTGCTGGAGGTATTGGAGGTGGTGGTGGCGGCGGGGGAGGTAGTGCAGGCCAAGATGGTCAAGATGGACAAGATGGACAAGGAGCAAATCAGGCGGAAAAATCAAAAGGTGCTGGTGGCAGGAGTGCAGGCCATGATGGTCAAGATGGTCAAGGAGGACAAGGGGGAAAATCAGGAGGTGCTGGAGGTGCTGGAGGTATTGGAGGTGGTGGTGGCGGCAGGGGAGGTAGTGCAGGCCAAGATGGTCAAGATGGACAAGGAGCAAATCAGGCGGAAAAATCAAGAGGTGGTGGCGGAGGAGGTAGTGCAGGCCAAGATGGTCAAGATGGTCAGGAGGGACAAGGAGGACAAGGAGGACGAGGGGGACAAGGAGGGCAAGGGGGGCAAGGGGGACAAGGAGGACGTGGAGGATCTAAATCACGATCGTAAAAAAATTATAAATATTTATAAACTTTTTATATTTGAAATATTGCTGTAAAAATAAATTACACATTACACAAATTAAATAAAGCAATACTTAATGCTATATTGAAATTGAAATAAAATAGACATTTATCGCAAATTTTAGATATATTTTATTTATTTTAAAGATATTTCTTTAAAGTACGAAATTATTAAATTTGATGAACAAGACATCAGTGATTTCTAAAAAAAATGGAGACAGAAGTGGAGATTTTACTATTTTAATAAGTAATAGTTATTTAAAAATTCGAGAAAGAGATATATCAATAATGCTAGTCTGTTTTGATTCATAAAAGAATTTGAAAATCGACGATTGAAAGAAAAAGAATAAAGAACTATAACTGAAGGAAAAAACTAGCTTTAAGAAAGAGAATGAACATTATCAATTTTAGAAGAAAAGAATTTGAATATTATCAGAAGAAAGAAAAAAAACTATTGGAAAAAACTCAAAAATCACAAGACTAAGAATGATTACGTTAATAAAACCAATAGAGATTCTGGAAAAACTAAATTAGATTTCAAAAAATAAAAAAATTGTAAAAATAAACAGTAAAAAAACGATGACTGGAAAAGAGAGAAAAACAAAAGAAACAGCATGATTTTTATATTTATGTAAATATTTTTTAAATTTTATTTATTATTCGTTTTTAAATTTTACTTTCTTTTTTTTTGTCGCAAATGAGGCACCTTGATTCATGGAATTAATCCTAAATCCGTCCATGGCGGTCTTGCCTCTATAATTAACCACTATAAAACTGGTCCTAAAAATAATCAGACAAGAGAAATTTCTGTCAGATTTAGAACTTCAAATTTCAATAAGTTTAAATAAAGGATAGCAAATGCAAGTATGTAGTAAACCTTTTGAAAAAAATGCAAATCCTTTTTATATTTGATATATGACTCTATCAAAACGCACCCATAAACATGTATGTGAATTCCATAGTTATATATCTCTTGCAAAATAACACTTACCTATCCTGACAAATAAAAAAATTAAGCCTCTTTGCTCAATGATTTATAACTTATGACTTAACACATTTTGCTTTTTAGAGATTACTGTAAGCTTTACTACAAAAAAAGATACATACCTAACAATGCAAAACTTAATGGGGACATTGCATGATTTGGCTTGATTTTTTTAAAATTTAATCCATAACAACATAGTTGTGCAATGATTTGTTGTTAAAAAATACGCTCCACCTAATTAGAATAACAATTTTTTTTCTATTGTACTTATTAAATTAGCTATTATAGATATAATAGAAATACATTGCTTGTATATTAAGAAACTTTTAGCAATAGGTATACAGTATGTCATATCCTATAGAAAAAGGTGTGGTAAATTAATTATCTTATCAATTATAATTAATTAATGAACTTGTCTAATGCTATGATATGATCCTTCTCTTTGAGAGTATTCTCATACTTTGTCACATTAAAATTTTATTTCAGTTTATAACTTTATGGGGTGCAATTATAATCAACTTTGTAGTAATAATAATTACATGTTCATTGCTCTTTTGGTATGAAAGTCAAACAACAAAGTTCAAACGAAAATAAAACAAATGATTGAATATTATGCAATAATAATAATTTTAATAAATACAGCACTTACATAATGCAACTATTTATTTACAATAGTTTTCGGTGTTACAAGTTATGTAAATAAAAAAGTTTCACATCTTTTTTGATTGTGTTGTCAGTCATAACATGCAAACTCATTCTTGCTGATAGTAAACAGACTCGTGAGTGGCTAAATTAAAATATCCGTTTCGAGTATGAAGCAAGTAGCAGGAAAGAATCAACTTTTTTTTAATTAAGTCTGTTACTAAAGCTGACATTGAAAAACTTGATTAAGAAATTGTAACAGGTGCCTTAATTTCATAAGAATTACTTTTATACAAATAACAAATTTCAATGAGAACAACATTTGATATAATAATGTGTGACTGTGACCAGCTCGTAATAGGATATTTTTAATAGATTTTTAAGATAATTTTTTATAACTGTACAAGTAGGTAAACAACAAAAGACTTGAAACCGTATCGTAATTATAACAGATTCCGTAATAATTACACGATGTGAGATAGCTGCTACACTGAAAGGTTACTCGCAATTACCACAAGAACACTATCGGAATCAGGTGCACTAAAAATAAATAACAAACCCGCTTAACGAGATTAAAATTTTGAAACAGACTTTGCAGATACATAAAGTGGAGCACAATTATTAGCATTACAGCGTATTATAGAGAAATTGCACGAGTTTAACTTATATGATTTATTTGGCATTGCAAATTAATCGATTTCTATTAGAAATTACAAGTACTAAAAGTTCAACTATTCACCTGAAAGGACATTAGAAGGTAGGTGGTTTATTCGGTTCCTGCATCCAGCTGATATCTACTTTGTTATTTTTTATAAAAAACGATATTGTACTCAAACCACACAATACCTTATCTAAGCCATTGTATAATTACAATTCATAATAACTTGGTCTTCAATACGGTCGCTTAACACATGTTCTGCAACTTCTGCACCAAAGAGGAACTCGATATGATTTGCGTCAGTAACTCTTCTTTCTGCTCTCGTGGCTTGATGCATATCCTGTTACTCATCTTTCATATAAAATATGATATTGTGAAGGAAGAGAAAATGAACAGATTAACACAATACCCAACAGGAAGACGTTTTTGTAGATTCATTTTTGTGCTGCCAACAAAAGGCTCATTTAAATTTAAACACCATGTAGCTAAAAGATTATAAACACAAATTCATTCGCACATTATTGTCCATTTATATATTTTTTTTGTTTTCTTAACTTAAAAACTCATTTTTATAAAGTTTATTTATGTGGAAATGGCTTCTCTACCACAGCGGTTACTAGCAGCCAGTTCGCAATGATTTTTGAGTTTTCTATTTATTTATCCACATTCAGAATTTTTTTTTAAATTCAAGTTTTATTCCACATCGATAAGTATATTATGTGCCAAAGTGCAGAAACACATTGCTAGTAGCAGTAGTAGCTACATCAAAACTAATTTACTAATTTTTAAAAAATGAGTTTACAATAGTTACCTACTACATTAATAATAGAACAATTTTCTATTCTGTACATCGGTTAAAAATTTCATATTCGTCTTTACAACACCTTATTCCTAGATTATAGGACTGACTTTTGTGATACTAGTCGAGTCAAATTCTCTTTTTTTTAAACTTTGTGGGAATTAAAACGATTAATTTTTTGTAACCCTATTATAAAGTCTAATGTTTTTTGTCCAATATTGTTTAAGTAAGAGTAAGATATCTATATTAATATATCGTCCCTAACTATAAAAATGTGACAAGACTCAAATATGAAGTGGCTACCAACTACTCAGGTGTACCACCCCTAATTTTTGCTTCAGTCATTCATAGTATCACTACTACTATATTTTCTGATTCATTTTTACAGTTGTTTAAGCATATTAACGATAAACGTTATAAATAAAAAAAATGTTGTCATTGCTAAAAAAAAATATATAGGTACTTTACATTATTCTCGCAACAATAATCTACTGTAAAAAGTTTTCACTATAATAATGTTTTGATTGGCCAAAATGATCAAAAATGACTAAAATTGAAGTTTCTATTACATTTTAGAAACGTCAAAAAATAATTTGCAGATATTATTTTTATTTCTTTATAGTTATGATCGACCATAATAGCTACGCTTATAAAATGTTTACATAAAAATTGTAATTAGGGAACCTAAAATCTTCACTCTTTCCGCGAGCACTTGTTTTGATGCAATTCTGGCAAATATTACTCCAAATAATAATTTAACAAATAAATTTTTCTGGTTTTGCCGTTTTTTATTGTTTTTTTACACTGACAAATCAGTCTGGTTACTTCTTTCTAATGCCGCATCTACAAGACTATCTTGGTTTGCAATTGTAGAATCATATATTTTCATATCAATAGGCAGATAGGCCACACAATATTTTATTTTTTTAAATTTTATCAAATTATTTCTCGTGTGACTCCTTGTTAAATGTTCCTCTTTCTTATGGAATCGGCCTGTTGAAGTTCAAAGGCGAAACTGCTTGCTGAAATATAAACATAAAATATGTTAAAGTATAACAACCCATCTATCAGAATTTTTTTATTATCAAAACTGTTCTGCAAATATTAATTATTCTAGAACTAAGAAAAAAAAATATATTCTTGATTGTAATGAATAATGATTTAATTAGAACCTTGTTCAGCAATGGATTTTCAACTACTTGTACAATCAAAAAATGATCGGTGTAAAATAATGACTCTATATTTGTAAAAGGCTGTCACAGACCGGAGGCTTTATTTCGTTACGCGTTCAGATTTTTTAAAATAAATATTTTTATGCGAAAACTTAGTATACTAATCGATGTGGCAGAAATCGGACGTGGTATTAAAAAACTCTAGCTTTTTTACTTCATCTGTTACCCCAATTACTCTAGTAAATGAGGTAACACAAAGTTTCCAACGAATTAAACAATCTTCAAAAATAAAAAAGTTAAAAGGGGCGTCAGTTTTATAGTGCTAATACAAAAACGTACAATCACTAAAGAAAATATATCATTTATTAATAGTAATAAAATTGTTTGTTTGTTTAAAGATTAGTCTGTAAACTAAATTAATTGCTTTTTATAAAACCGAACAATACGTTATTAATTTTTAATGTAAACTATTCTGTCTATCTAAATTAGAAATATGTAGTATGTATGTATGTATGTACCATTGTGCCCATAAGTAGCGATACACTTTGCAATAAAAGTAAGGACATTTTAAAATTTCAGCTCACCTAACCGTTGAGATTGGTTTTGTTGGTAGCCAGTGCTCGACTACTAGCCATACTTATAGTAATCCAAAAACGCTAACATTATAGAACCACCAGTAAAATAGTATAATTTCAATAATGAGAAAATTATTTACTGCTTCTGGTTTGTTTGTTAGATGAGAGCTCAGCATCCACAAATCAGTCTCAGAAAAGTCAAAACATTGGGCAGGACTGTTTTAGGGTAAGCGACATTGGAACACATTTTATTATTTAAAAGTCCACGAAGAATTAAAGAACAAAATAAAAAAATAATACTTTTTCTGTTGCTTGTTGATATGTGAGGGTTATTAATGCATTCCAAGCTATTCAGAAAAGTTTGTTAAGCACCCCTATTAATAACCTGTTAATACCAACTATACAAACCAAAATTTTGACATTTATAAACTGTCATAATTATAAAAAATTTGAAGATAAATGATTTTTTTAAAGAAACTTGAAATTGTCATAATTTATACTGTATGTTCATTTTAATAAATACCTGCTTATAGAAAAATGAGAGGTCTAATTAATATTAATGACAAATTTGTTTGAGTGTTTTGTAGCTAGGTAACTGAAAACAATCTATATGTGTTACTAAAAGGAGGCAAGTTGAAAAATTTTGGAATAAAGTTTTTCAAGTTTATTGTGATATGAGCAACAGGAAAACATTGTGATTAATGTGCAATTAATAATCTCAACTTCCATTAACTTTTATTATTATTAAAATGTCTCGATTATTACTTGCTTTCATTAACAAACTTGTTGGTTAAATAACAATTAACGTTCATTATTATATAACATTATGATATCAAATCTATGTATATTAAATAGCGTAGATATACATATTTTTTAAAAATAAAAACAAAATTCATATTCAAATAAATAGAAAAACAATTATTTTTAATTAAAAAAAATGAAAAGTTGAGTTCCAAGAAGGCCCGTGGCATTAAACGTATAACGAATTAAAGTATTTTTTTAAATAAAATAATTGAAATGACAAAATTTTAAAAAAATATGTTTTTTTCAAAGAACTCAAAAATATTATAAAAACATTTTTTTATGTTTTATTATAAAACAAGAAATTGAAAAAAAAATGTTTGATCAGTTCTTGGAGGTCTTCGAAAAAGACCTTTTTTTGGAAAAAGTAGAGTATTTATATTATATAAAAATCAACTAAATCAAAGGGGGGTGAACGAGTTGAAAAGTGGACGATGTGATTTTGGCTCCATATGTAGCAGAAATATTCAAAAATAGAAAAAAAATATATAATTTAATTATATTTCTCTCTCATGTGGTTTACATTTTATTTTTAGGAGATGGCATATTTTCAATAATTATTTAATTACCTCGTTAGTAAACCAATTAGTTTCCTTTAAAATAATGACCTAATTAATTCACTAGAACATGATTTAGTGATTCATATTTTAAAATATTTATCTTATCAAAATATTTGCAAAATTTGTGATGGCAAATCTATGTTTGTACATGTGTAACAAGTAATAAGTAATAAAGAATGTTGAAAGGAAAAGTTTTATTTTTGCTTACATCTCAAAACATTAGAAATGCATCATAAACTGCTGTAAACAAATCAGTTTAATGTCGGCAGTGAAGCTAAAAAAGCATCAGACGGTTTATTAAAAAAATTAACAATAAGTCAAGTAACACTCTGCAAGAGTGGTTCTCACGTGGTCTGATGGGCATCATCAATGTATCCGTCTGTATTAGTGGAGGACGGTCATAGAATCCACACACACCACACACATGTGATAATTATAGCACCACAGACTAATATAGTGAGGTCTTGCACTGCGTTGGCCCTGCGGTAGTTCAAAAGTAGTAATCGGCCGATTCTTAATGAAACGTGTGTGCAAAAATGTGAGCCTTCGAAAATTTGTGTAGTGTTATATCATCGTGCCGCAACAATGTCACTATCATATGACAGTGAAACACAATAATGCGACCTTCCTAATAATTTACCTTTAGTTAATGCTTTAACAATTTTATCGACGTCAACATTTCCTTTCCTTATCTAACCGTATATACACTCAACCTAATTAGTGTTTGTGCTGCTTTTCGTACTTTTTTTTCCAAATAAACGTCAGTAGAGTAGCAACTATTCGTTGATAAGTTGTGTTAACAAAATGAAAAAATTCTGCAATAAAATTTCAAAGCAACAGTGGAGAATTACAGTCCCAAATATCAACAGTTCGGTACTGAAAAAACTTCCAAATAAAATCAGCGACGATATTAGAAGCAACAGCCGAAATTCAGGTTCATACGACTTGGAAACCGCCCAAAAAGAATACGACAGAAGCAGAAGTTTGCCAAATAGTGTTTACCTAAACAGTGATACTAGTGATAGCGACACCGACGATGAAAAATACGAAGACGCCAGGAACAGTAACGTTGACACCAATCCGAGCGAAGACGACTTCCTCGACACCGAATTATACGCCGATGTAGTCATTACTAATAAAATGGAAGCAATCAATACAGACACTCAATACACTTACGACGTACCTAAAATAAGTTTCTCGTTTTTTTCTAAAAGCGAACCGAAATGTGATAGTGAACCCGAACAAAAAGTGCTAAAAAGTGAACTCCACATCCAAGTTGACGAAACACCCACCATCAAAAGTGACAGTGAAATCCTCCCGGTTGTAGGTATTATAAAATGCGGAAGTGACCCCAACCTCGTCATGAGAGACAAAACCGAAGACGAAGACGACGGACTCTACAAAATCCCGCGACAACTCACCCGCTGCAGACTATCCCAATCCCTAAATGACTTCAACGTTGAAGAGTTTCAACCCTACACTTCTGACCATTCTAGTATTGAACACGTTTCCGCAAGTCAAGTAATCGCGCAAAGTCCGCCAACTGCGCAGAATTCCGACATGGATTATTGCAAAGTCAGAAGTAAACTCCCGATGAAGCTCAGGAGACCCACGTTTTTGAGAAAGCCCAAAAAGGCGGTTGATACTTGGAACACTTTTCGAACAAAATTCAACAATATAATAGTAGAACACGCGGCGCAACAGCGAGTTGGCGCCTTCAATGATAAGGAAAAAATCACGATTAATTTCGAAGAGGTCTACAAATCTTCGAAAAATAAATGCAAAAACGCGTTTAAAAGCACGACGAGAATTTTTAAACGGAACCAAGATTGTGATAGTGAAAATACGAGTCAAATTGTTAAAAACGATGCATTTTTTGCGAGAGTTCCTCTCACGCCCAATGATATTGAGTATAAGTTTGATTTTAATAATGATAAAGCTACGACTGATTCCAATAAAACTATCGAAAATGATGACGAGAAAGTTGATTCTAATTTTTCTTCGATCAAATCGGCCTTCCGAAGGAGTAAAATTGTAATGGAGGTGAGAACTAGTTAAGGTTTTAAATCGTGCGAGAATTCTCTTTCCTTAAGTTATTTTTAAATTAAATTAAGTGGAGCAGGAGAACAATTGGCGGCTTAAGTTGAAATGTAAGAGGTTAAATAAAAGGTGAGAGGTTCTACACTTTAATCATAGAAATGAATTAAATTAATTGACCTGACTTGACTGAATACAAAAAACTTGATTTTCTAATTTAGCAAGTCATTATTAATTTATCACAGTTTTTACTAATTGTTTTTGTAAACTAAAAAATAAACAAATATTTGAACGCAAATATTATCTCACGAACTACATAATTCTAATTTAAATAAGAATACATTTGCGGTATATATTGTTTTTCTAATTTAATTTCACAAAAATCACAGGCATGTTAACAAATGTTGCATAATTAAAATTTTGCAAGGACTGACAAGTCGTAAAATCTAATTGTGTTGATCCACAATTAAAATACTTGAAGTGTACAATAATTATTCATTTGTAACTGTTAACCTTTTAGGAATTCATTGATTTAAACATTTCATGCTCAAGTAATATCTGTAGCTTCTACATAATTTTGTTATTTATAAAAGTTTAAAACATTAACCTAATGCGGTGGTGGTTTCTGATTCTTCCGCATCGCTGAAGACACGATCTGCCTTTACTTTTACTTTTAATTTGGTTCTTACATGGAATCGAATTATGGCTCTAGTATTGTTCCAGAAACAATAAACACATTATGCGTGTTTATTTAGGGAATTATATTATCTAAAAATGTGTACCACAGGATTATAAAATTACCAAAATAGATAATAAATAATAAAATCTGTTGGTTTGGTGCAGAAATTGTGTCTGTATTTGCGGTGATTGTTACAAGAAGAAAATTTAGATATTATACGTTCAATTATTCTCTGTATCAGTTTCACAAGAATTTACTATAAAGTATATATTTAGTTGCGTAAGTAATAATTATTAATAAATATAATAATAATATGATAATATAATATATGATAATGATAATATGTATAAAGAAGATTTTTATCACAGATCTTTTTTCTTTGGAAATTATCAAAAATATATCCGGGAATATTCCTTTATCCTTGTACATTTGATCTTTGTAAGGATTAAATGTTAATATGTATCCATTTTTTTTATTTCACTCAAATTATTTTTTTGAAAACATAGTTTAATTCAGATTTTTAACTTCTAGTTATTTAATCTTAAAAAAGGAAAAGAGGTAGTTTCTCTATTTATTTATTGAAATGTGTGAAGTACTCCCTGTTTATTTATTTTATTTATTTTTAAACATGCATTCACTACCCATTCGTACTTTAGGGTATCTGTTTTCTGTTTTTTATGTATAGTAATGACTACGGGATGTCTCTAGTTATTCCTACACTCTCAAAATGGCATTTTCTATTTCAACAAACATTCTAAAAAACATGATGTAAAAGTATTCTATAAAACTACTTGCATCTTGTCCAAATTTGAAATCGTTTAATTGAATAAACAGTGTTTGGCTTTTATCCAACAATTTATTACTACTTACCTATCGCGACCTTCTCCTTCTACCATATACAGGTGTAGTGTAAAGGTGATGACCATTCTTTATTCTTTTCTGTATTTTACTTTCTTTGTTGCTTGAGTCTAGAAAGAGTATTTCCTTTTTCAGCAATTCTACGAGTGGTTCGTTCTTTCTTTCTCGAGTTTTTTCTTCTCTTTTTCTCTGTTTCTGCTTCCTATATTATTTTATTTTTAACTGTCATATTCTCCTTGATTCTTACTACGAGTATTTGTCTAAACCATTTTGTTTGTGTTGTTACATTTTTGGTATAACACGTTCTATGTTTTGTTCGTTACAATTTGTTTATTTAATTTTTACATTAACTTGCCTGGTCATTCCCACAATTTTTCGTAATATTTTTAGCTTGCAGGCCGCTGTTGTTTTTATTTAATCTGCTGTTTAGGATACTTGATTTGTCTCCGTATACTTCTTCTTGTAGATTGTTTTACAATTTTTTTTGCCTGTTTTTAGTACACTCTTGTTCATTCTATATGATATCATCAGTAATTATGTGTATTTCTTTATTTTATTTGATTTCTACTCTACTCATTAAGCCTTCTGGCATTTTGTTCTAATCTCTAATTTCGTTTTATGTTTAGTTTATTAAAACGTCCACAACTAAGCGTTTTTTTGTTTTATAGAATTTGTCAACCAAGCAATTCCACTTTTTCTCTTATTTGTCTACTTTGTATTTGATCTATCCACATTACTCTTTTAACTTTTTGTAAGTATTTCAGTTCGGTTTCAAAAAAGCTGTGTTATTACTGATGACATATTTTTTGGTGTAATTGTAAAAGCTTTAAATAAAATTTCTTAAATTTTTGTTAATCTGTTCATCTATTTTTAAACTGAGATAATTTTTACATTGCTGTGTGTTTTCTTTTTTGGTAATATTGGTCCTACCTCCCATTCCTTAGGTATTTTAACGAAAGTATCATGTTTTCAACGACCCCCATTCTCTTGATTATTTTTGCTGTTATTTTATCGTGTGCTGATGAGTTTTCTTTCTTTATTTTTTTTAGAAGCTTGCTTTAATTGTTTTTTTTATTTCTGATTTTTTACGTATTTTATCTTTTACTTTGTTTATACGTATATCTTGTTTCTGCCTGTTCATTTAAAAACTCTTTTATATCTCGTTGATACATCTCTTTGCGATGTCGTTTTTTTGATTTAATTTACTATTACTTTTGAGCTTCAATTAAAATTATTGTCACCATTTTTCTTAGCGTTGGTTTCTACTTTCAGTAGATGCTTTTTGTATTTGTTGTACATTTCTTGACTTTGGTTGTTAACTATTATAAAACTTTTTTTTTTATTTAATTTTTTTTTGTCTATTCACCATGGTGGTGTTATTATCTGCTTATTTATTACAGTAATTCCACAAGCTTCTTTTGCTGCGCTTCCTATTATTGTCTTTATTTCTTGCCACATTTCTTCTTCCAATTAACTTATCACCTCCGTCTTAGTTGTACTTTGTGACTTTTTATTATTATTTTTTTTCGTCTTATTTTAGGACTTTGATCTTACCTACTAGCAAGTGGTGTTCACCGTGAATTTCTGTACCTCACTTGATTTTCACTTCCTTACTACTTAATCATTTTTTTGCCATTATTTTCTACCACATAATAAAGATTATCTTCTAGAAGATTGTGAAATGCTTTTTCTCATTGTAAATTATATCTGGTATATATTTGTATGAATCGTAAAATTCGTTCGTAAAAATTATTGGCTGCAAATGTTGAAGATACAGTATCAATTATAGTCTTTTGCCGTTTTATTTCCTACTGCTTTGCTATGTCTCCCGATTTTTTTTGTCTTTATTTTTTGTACCGACTCTGCTGTTAAAATTGCCTGCATATAAAATTTGGATTTCTTCGGATGATCTGCTACTTTTGGGCGACTTTCCTGGATATTATTCATGAGTTGTATCCATGAGTTTTACAACTCCTGATTCTTTTTTCTTTGTTTCGGCTGTTACTAGTATTAAATTTATGTATATACAATTTTATTTTTTTGTTAATCTAGTTTCTTATGTTTTTCTCAACGGCACGATCTCAAGTGGCAGTTTCTGTTTTCTATTCGAAAAGTAGAAACTGTTTCTTATTTCATTCCATATTTTCTTTTATAAGCATTTCCGTAATTTTTTGCTTACTTTTACTTTTATTATTCCTTATAGTATTTGTGCGAACGTTGTTTTTACCTAAATCGATTCTGGGTTTTACAACTTGTTTATTTTTTACAAGCGTTCTTCTAATTAATTGCCTTTTTTAGAAAACTTCAAAGCTTTCTTTTTTTTTCTTCTTCTTGTATTTTTTGCTCTTCTAGAAGTTCTCACTTCTTACTTCTGCTTTGCTCATTACTAACTTTGTACCCCTGAGTTCAAGATTGCAATTTATTTAAGTGTTCCCAATTTTTGGTTTTTGTTTATCGATTCGTAATTGATTTGAAATTGAAATTCTAGAAATTTTGGTTATATACAGGGTGCGATTAGAACATATGCAGAAGATTTAGCTGGTGATAGTCTTTGTTAAAACGATGCTAAATAGAGAACATACTAAATGATGGTTATTAAATAATGATTAAAAAATTAAAAAATAATGATTAAATATTAAAATGATGGTTATTACTAAATAATTTTTGAGATACTCACTGTAGATTTTTTTTGAGAATTTACTGCAAACGTTTGGATAAGGCAAGTTTTGATACATATTTAGCATCTTTTTAACGAGTGTTATCACCTGTTAGAATTTCAACAAAACATTCGATTCCAGTCCAGCCTGTATCTGCTCAAATTTTGTTATAAATTATATCAGTGATAGATCAAGATAAACAAATTACATTAAATAATTACTTAAAGTTTCTCTTCAAACTCCAATATTTATTAATTATTAGGTACTGTTTTCCACACCCATAAGACTCATTCATTAAACATCATAAAAGTTGTACTCTCATTAGATTGAAAAAGTAGGTAAGGAGTCACTCCTAAATGAAATTAAGTGTAAAGAAAGAAGTAAACAGAATTGGTAAACAGTTAAAGCACGACTCTTGCACAATAGACAATTAAACTAAATTACTAATCTAAACAACTGTAAAAACTGTTTAGATAAGTGTGTAGGCATCTCCTGGACATTTCGATTAGATACTGTACGGTATATGTTCTATGCACATATGCACATACCCAACTTATTGGCTATTGGTGTAAGTTAAAAGCCTTTTCACCCATTCAACTCATTGATCAATTGGATGGTTTTATGCAAAGGGACTTCCGCATAGCGGAACTGAGTTTAAAAAATCAAGACTCTGTCCAGGTCATTCACACATAAAGCACAATGCTTTTCATAATAACAATAATAATAATGACCATCGGCGCGTGGATGCAATTTTTCCTCCGGTTGCAAATATCTTGCAGATGTTTAACCAGCCAATAAGAATAATAGCTGCACTGTGGCATGGAAGCAGTTGGATGATGTATGCAAATCATGTATGAAAACTTGACTATAGGCATTCTCGGCTATGCACTTTATTATTATTATTACAATATGAAATATGGAAAATATTTATTAAAAAATTTCTGAAGATTATAATTTGTTGTCTTTTCAGGGCCAAAACGGGTTCGAAGATCTTAGAAGATATGTCAAACAAGGAGGCGATTTTTGCAAAGAACTTGCAACGATTCTTCAAGAAAGGTAAAGTGTCTTTTGATACTGTTTTATTTTTATATTAAATTATCTTGTTGAGAATACAAAAACCTGTTCGTTTTCATGTTCAAATTGTATCGTTTATTTTCTGTTGCAAAACTAGTGGAAAAATAGAATTATATAATAAAATAATGTACTAATCTATAATAAATCTTTTAAAATACTATTTACTCACTTAATATTCGCACAACTACTGTCTTTTTTCAAAAAATTTTTTGGATAGAATTGCTCTGCTATTGGTAACCAAAAGTATTTGCATTAAAATCTATTAATCTATCAGGCCAGTTGTTATGCAGTAACCGTAAAACACTTGGGTTATAGCGTTATAGCACAAAAAAAATATATACATATTAGGGTGGGCAAAAAAATTAAATATTTTTTTTTTAACTTCCGACACTGAAAAATTGGTTCCAAGGTACTTTTAAAAAATGCTTTTTCAAGATGAGCTCTTAATTTTAATAGAAAAGACTCCCTCATTGTAGTTTATAAAATTAAGAGCTCATCTTGAAAAAGCATTTTTTAAGAATGCTTAAAAACCAATTTTTCAGTGTCGGAAGGTAAAAAAATAGTCGATTTTTTTGGCCCACCTTAATACATATTCTTTTAAAAACAATATTTGTTTTTAAATTTTATTAGATTGTTTTAAAAATCATACTAAATTTGTTTTTTTGAAAAATATACTCGAGCACTTTTTGTATACTGAAAACACCAAAATATACTACCTACTTATTTGTGAATTCGTTCAGAAAAAAATTTGCTAAATATTTCTAATAAAAATTCATCTAAAAATTTTGTAATTTTTTGAAAAACGACTGCAGAATTTTTGTTCAAAAACATATATTTCGGCAGTTTTTTGTGTTTTTAAAGATAACTTATTACTTTTGTGTCTTTACCAAAAGAATTTAATCTAAAAACGCGTTTACTACCATCTTATGTTTTTTATTGTACAAAAAGCAACTTTGCAGAACGAAAATTTGATTTACGATTAAATTAGATTTTTTTAAAGTACCTACCATTTAGTTTATTGTGGTTTTTTAAAGATGAGTGGGCAGAAATATATAACTGATGTTTTCATTTTAGTATAGCGCAAATTCATTATAAAATTAAAAGCTGTTGATTTATTTTACTCTCTTACAATTTTTATCTTTAAAATTTATTATATTTTGAGTTACCTATTTTGATTAAATAAACCATAATTTTTAGAATGCACTCTTTCGCAGCTCGCTCATTTTAGGCTGAAACCATCATATCTACTTCTAAAATTCTGAACATTAAATACACAAATATTAATTTATTTTAGAGGTTCTCATGCCATTTTTTGAAGTCGTGTTTATAATTTTTTTTACTCTTTTCTCCTCTTTTTGTCTTTTATAGCTATCATTTTTCAAATACTTTATAAGGTTCTGTATTTTTTGAAAAATTATTATAGGTACTATACTCCTACATCATAAATTGTGTAATTGTGACCTCTGTATACCTGATTGTTTAACAAAAGTCTTTAGTAGTGATTTATGACATCTTATAAATTGATAGATAATGGTCTATTGAAAGTAAATCAACCGAACAGAAAGGTCTTGTTTTACGGCCTCTACGAGTACATCGCTACAAAATTCGGTGTTTCCGCTAGTAATTAACGTCCAAAAAAAAAACAATAAAAATTACAATTTTAGTCTTGGAGATCCATTCAGTGGCTGCTGGTGGATTACGAAACTTTTATGGATTATAAAAAGTATTTTAAAAATTGAGTTCGAGATTAAAATTTTGTTGTAAGAGATTACAATTGAGACCAATTGAGAAGACTGTTGTACTAATAAAAAATTTATCAAAATTTGTAAAATTTGTCTTTTAAAATAGTACATTACACCGTGATATATCAGAGATATAACAGCAAAATGGTTTATAGTTAAACAGTGCCAATTTTTTTCATAATTTTCTTTCAAAATTTTGATGTTTTTTAACGTAATGAGCATTAAAAACTTAATTTTCTAAAGATACTTTTTCTGACTTTTGATACTTTATAACTTTTTCTAAAATAAAAATTTTGAAATATAACAAAAAACGAGGTCATAAGTTTGTCTATCTTCAATTTTTTTTGTTATAGTTATACTACAAGGTGTGTCCTACAAGAATGAAGTCATGTCTTTTTATGTTTCGCCCAGAATTTCAAAAAACGTATTTTACGTTATTACTGTTTTATTATAAGTTTGTCAAATATTAAAATAAACAAAAAAATTAGGTGCCCACTCTCAGTACGTTTTAATACTTAACACTATTTTTGAAAATATTTTTAAATGGTTATATGCATAAAATTGGTTTGCTTTAGTTGAGCTGTATTAAGCTCTCGTTTAACCAACAAGTTTATCAATCAGATTATTACTCGCTCATTAAAAAAGAGTTGATTAGGCAATATTTTTACCTTTGTTTGGTCATAATTTTGAGACTCCGGGTATTCCCTCCCCTAACACATTGTAAGCAGATTTTGAGTATTTTTTCTTGAAATCGTAGTTTCTTAATTTTTGTTTACATATATTATTGTTACACAACTTTTTATTTTTTGTGTTTTAATGGTTAATAAGTGAATATTTCTAGTAAAAATTGTTAATATTTTAAGCTAAATACAAGGGCCCAAAAGCGATTTAAAAAATGATGACGATGAGTGAGCATTTCGCTCATACGCGGGCAATGTTGTGACTTACTGTCGTCCTCCCCAAATTTGGAAAAATGACTTAAGTTATAAATCTTACAACAAAGGGGCTTGAGACCGAAGTTAAGTCGCCCTCAATAAAGTGCACTCCTACTTTATACCTGCGGCAGACCGGCAGAGACCAGATCCCAAATATCCGTTTCAATAACCAGAAAAATATCTATTGTGTACTTTATTGCGGGCGACTTAACTTCTGTCCCAAGCCCCTTTGTTGTAAGATTTATAACTTAAGTCATTTTTCCAAATTTGGGGAGGACGACAGCATATTAGAACGCGGATAACGAGGGGTTAAGTGGATATCTCATTGTCACGGTATTGAACCCTATTCACCTCATTATTGGTATTATTATTTGGTAAAGGAAGTATCCCGTTATTAGATCTATAGAATTATAAAAATATTAAAGATAATTTCAAAGACGAATTTGAAATATCGCTAGAAATTTTAAACATTAATAAAATCAAATTTCTTGATGTTGCTGCAATAAATCAAAACAGCAAAAGAAATTATCTACTTCAAATCATGATCATCCTTTCTATGATTACACGATGTGCTAATTTATCCTACTAAAGTTTCATTGATAATTTTCTAGACGATCTTCCATTCACTTTTTTCTCTCGAACCTAAATTTAAAATATCACAGTAATCTAGTCTCTATCTCTTTTATACCTGCATACTTTCCCACTAATTAACTGTACCACCTCATTTGCTATAATGCTATAAACAAAACTAGTTTAAGTAGAAGAAAAGTAAATAGGTTTTTAAATGATAACTATTTTTTTTTCACATCTTTTGAAAGTGCCACATTATTACGAGTAATACATTGTTTAATGACTGTTTAGTCAAGGTTAAAAAATATACTTACAGCTATAAAAATGGAAGAGAATTAATCATTATTTAACATTAATAACCGCCTCTTTTGCCTGATTGATTATACTCCTACCATTTTTATAAATACTTCAGTTTTTATAGGTACCTACTTCAGTGTATGTATTTGGTAGTTTTAGATCAAAATTTTGACCACCTTGCACTCTATCTAGTAAACAAAAATGAAAAAAATCCACTGAATGTCATAATTAAGTTATAAGAATCAATATGACGCATTCTTTATGTAAGCCATTAATAATAATAATGTTAGAATAAACATAAATTTGCAGCGTAATAAATGTCAAACCAATTCATTTACAAATACCTGAACTGTGATTTATGACCGTTATTTAATTTCTTTACCTTATTTAGGGCCGAAGCTGAGACTCAATATGCCAAGAACTTATCAAAACTAAGTTCGAAATTATCACGAGCTTGCCGCGATGGGGTCGGAGGTCTAAACGAGGCATGGAAAGCCGTTGCCGTCGAATTAGAAACGCGAGCTGAGATCCATCGAATAATGGGCCAAGTCCTTCTGGAAGAAACAGCCAAACCTCTTCGAAACATGACCGAAAATCAACACCGGACCCGAAAACAATGCGAAGGAACTGTAGATAAAGCGGCCAAATCCTTAGCCGAATGGCGAGCAGGCGAAGCCAAAAGCAAGAAGCAAAGCCATACGTGTGCCAGAGATAATGAAAAATTACAAGATGCTGCGATTCTAGATACTTCGAGATCAGGGAAATTAACGTAAGTTTCATACAATATTTTTATAGGTTTGAGGTTTATTTTTACAGGTTAAATAGAAGCACCAGTTTGATCCAATTAGCACACATGCATAATAAAAACACACCGGATAAAGAAAACACAAAGGTACTTAATTAAAAATCAATACCGACTATCTTGGTTAACATTTATTGTTTCAGCTTGAAGGAAAAAAACGGAAAGCTGAAGATGCAGTCAAGAAAGCCGATATTGAGTATTATACACTTTGCGTCCGTGCAGAGAGAGCAAGGTAAATAGTTATTTGCAATAAAATTTGTGATAACACTTCTGTTTAGACTGGAATGGGAATCGGCGGTTTTGCGTGGAGTCAACACATTTCAATCACTTGAAGAAGAAAGATTAAATCATTTGAAAACTGTTTTAACGTCGTATCTTCATCATAGTGCTGAACTTGGGCCAAGGTTAATTGAAGTAAGTTTGGAAAATCCGTGACTGGACGCTAAAACAACTTTTGTGGCCGTTACTAGTAACAATCTAAATATACAAAATATTGTTTTTTAGGCGACTGAAAGGCTCAAAGCCCCGGTGGTGCAAGCTGAATCTGGCAAAGATTTGAGCACTTTTGTAAATCTAAGACAGTCCTCTCAGCAAGTATCAGAACAGCTCTTACCGGACTTTTACTGCGAACATATTACCCTTGCTATGAATAGGGAACGCCGGAAGCAGGTATCTATATTTAGTAATTTGTTTTTACAAATAGTGATAACCTTGGAATTTAAGGCTTTGGTTAAGTTGTTACACTTAATCCGGCAAGATATCGAAAGAGAAAGAAAGTCGAAAAATGGTCTCGAAAATTTATCGAAAGCTATTAAACAAACGCCCAATTTTGGTGCTGAAGATTCACAACAAAGTGTCAGTGAGAAATTGTATCATGTATGTTAATTTTTTTATCGATACCATAACTGTAGACTGTAGATGTATAATGAGAATTTTAAATGTTAAACGAAAACTGGTTCTTGGTCTTACCAAATAACAACAATTAGGAAAAAACCTGATCACTGTTTTTTTGCAGATGAAATCAATGTTGACGTATCTTGAGGGAGCAAGATATAAGCTACATAATGCTCTGGCGGAATTAGATAGTAAACCTAGATCTGGACATCCTCTAGCTGCCCACATTACGATAACGAGAGATAAATCGGGGTTGCAACAAAGTATACTTAAGGTGAGGTCATAGTTAAATATTTTTTGCACTCCTGTTACTAAAGTTGATAGTCCCTACTGAAAAGGAACAAACTACCGGGATTTAAAGTGACATTTGAAATTTCTTAGGATTAAAATATCGACAAATCTAAATCATAATTGACTTTTTTATTTATCCGAAATGCCAAAATAGCTTATACACCTCAGGATTAAAGTATCTTAATACCTTAAGGGGCCTTTCCCTAAATTCGGTATATAGAGAAATCAATGTAAAAGTTTATTACTCATTACTCAAAAACCCGTCCACATTTTTGAATGCGGTTTTTACAATATTAATTTATTTACATTTTTAAAGCAGTGTGAAACAGAAAAAATAAAAAATAGCATTACTGTTGTTAAAATTATAAATTTTTTATTATTATTTTTTTATAAATTTTTATTTAGTTGTATCTTGCGACTACATATCGGTCTAAGAAATGTGTAAAAAATTAGAAATTTAAATTTTGTCTAATAATTTACGAGTATTTGGTCATCAACTTTTAAAATTCAATCCATTTTCTATCTTCTACAACTTGTCTTTCTCTTCATGATAGTGGCTGAAGGGTGTGTCTAGGTAGTAGACCTTTTCTGAAAAGATCTCTGCGGCAAAGCTATAAATAAAATGTGTACCACAATTGCTAAATAAGATGTAAAAATAAAAAATATTGGCGAGATTCATAATGGTGTAAAATTTCCACTGAGGTGATAATGTTAAATTTATTCAACTTTTGTGTTAACAATTGTGTACATAGAGTGTGAACCATTTGTATGGAATAATTTCGATAAATATTCAGGAATTTCTTTTTCAAGAAAACGCTTGAACACGTATCCTGTTATTTTTCAACGCGCATTTTTTGACAAAAAAATTGGATATGCAGGGTGTCCCAACAACGAGATACGATCCTCAACTTTGAAATTTAAAATAGAAACCTCATTTTTTTAGCACATCTGGATTCTACGTATAATTTTGCGTATTTTTATGTAGCACACACTATGTCGATCTTCAGTTGTTTTAAAATAAAGCGTGAACTATTTGAAATGAATAAATTCGATAAAAATTCAGGGACTTGTTTTTTAGGAAAACGCTTGGAGTCGTATTCTGTTATTTTTCAACGCGGATTTTTTGACAAAAATGAATATACAGGGTGTCCTAAAATCAAATTACGACTTAAATTTTTTTTAACATATCTGAATTCTAGGTATAAATTTCTGAATTTTTATCGAATTTATTTATTTCAAATAGATAACGTCTTTTTTTTTCAAAAACATCTGCAAATCGACATAGTGTGTGCTACATAAACAATACGCAAAATTATACGTAGAATTCAGATATGTTAAAAAAAATTAGTTTTTATTTGAAATTTTAAAGTTGAGGGTCGTATCTCGATTTTAGGACATCTGTATATCTTTTTTTTTGGCAAAAAATGCGAGTTGAAAAATAACAGAATAAGGTGTCAAGCGTTTTCCTGAAAAACATATCTCTAAATTTTTATCGAAGTTATTCATATCAAATAGTTTACGCTTTTTTTAAAAAACAACTAAAAATAGACATATTGTTGCTACATAAAAAATACGCAAAGTTATACGACCTTGAATTCAAATATGCTAAAAAATTGGGGTTTCCATTTAAAATTTCAAAGTAGAAGGTTGTATCTCGATGTTGAGACACCTGTATATCCAATTTTTTTTGTCAAAAAATGCGCTGTTAAAAAATAACAGGATACGTGTTCAAGCGTTTTACTGAAAACAAATCCCTGAACTTTTATCAAAGTTATTTCATACAAATGGTTTACACTGTATAAGAATATATATTAATCTATTTCCAATTATTGCAGAAAACTTTATGATACAAATAGTTTTATAAAAAAAAAATCTTTGACACGAATGGGATGTCTAATAAATTAGATGTCATGAATGACATATTTTACAAATAATATGGATATTCTTCACAAATTAAATTAGGTACCATGTTTGTTATCAAATATAAATTTTTTTTCGAACAAATCTGTGTCTATTTTTTTAGTGTGTAATAATGTTCTGGTTTTAGATAAATTTAGCAAAATATAAAATACTTTCATTTTTACTTCTAAGAAATTTAGAAAAATCTGGTTTTTGTGGATTATTATCGACTGTTTGTTATCTGTGATGCTAGTTTACCTGATACTAAACTAAGGCGACAAGAATGGGGTGGCTACTAAATTACAAAGTTTGTTATAATGTACAAATTTTTTATTGTTTTATTTCTAACAAATCTATGTCTATTTTTTTTGGGTATAATAAAGTTCTGGTTTTAGATAAAGTTAGCAAAGCATAAAGTGTTTTCTAAGTTTTACTTCTAAGAAATTTGGAAAAACCCGCTCTTTGTGGATAATTATCGACTGTTTGTTATCTGTTAGCCAGTTTACCTGATACTAAACTAAGGCGGCGAGATTAGGGTGGCTAATGAATTACAAAGTTTGTTATCAAATACAAATTATTCTTTTTTTTTCCTCAACAAATCTGTCTATATTTTAATTGCATCTAATAAAGTTTTTTTAGACAATTTTTTAAAATTTGTCTAAAAGCAGATTTATAAAAAATTCTATAAAAAATTCTTTATATATTTTTGTGTGTGTGTGTGTGTGTGTGTACGTATACACCTGTTTATAAATTTTTGCCTTTACCTACAAGTCAATCTTGTCCTTACTAATTTTCTTACTTATAATTTCTAAACCATTTCCATTGCGATTATATGAGAATGCAGCTGTAAAACAACTCATTTTCATACCTCATTATTCGTATATTTCAAAAGTATAGCATTAATAGCTCATTAACTATAAGTCAAAAATTTAATTACATTTTTTACAAGTATCGCATTACAAAATAAAAAAAAAATTTTATATAAAAAAATTCAAAACCTATTCAATAAAACTGTTTTCTTAAATTTTAATGCGATAGCTAACTTCATAATTAAAAGTATTTTAATCCCTTAATAATAAACGTTATTTTTTATGTATGATTAATAAACATTTAACCTTATTTTTATTGAAATTTTTTATCAAATTAATTCTACAAATTTTCAAGAACACTAAGTATTCAATGAAATTAAGAGAAAGCATTTTGAAAAGATAACTAATAGCAGAAGAAAAAATTTTACGAATACCAATAAACCGACCCAGGCCTAAGATAACCGACCATCGACCTTCATTGTCGTGATGATTTTATGGCATCTGTCAATCATTTTAAAACCCATTGTATTTTCATAACACGTCGACTCAAACATTGGTTGAATTTTCCTTTACGTCAGCTCTTGATCCGAGGCGAGTTGAAATTTACCGTTACGATTTAGGGAAAGGCCCCTTAAGAGATTGAAACCATCAGGCCTTCCGGGTCATCAAGCTCCAAACTTTTACTTTCGGGATTAAATAAAGCACTTTAGTTGCTTGATATGTAATGTAACTATTAACTAATATACTATTGTTGTTTGAAAAAATTGCTATAAAATACTCAATAATAGCTTTAATTATAATTCTATTTACGTCATGGAAATGATGTATTTTTCCTATCTCTTGTTCACTTCAATGAAGAAAAAAACCGTATTTAAAAGTAGATAAACTTCTTTTATTTTAATTGATATGTAAAACGTGGTTGAAGTTGCAAATTACATAATCTAAAGTTGTAAAATGTGAAAAATACAGCAGATGATCTGTGAAATGTATAAACTCAACCAATTTAAAATCATTAAGTAAGTTATGTCTTTTGATTTTATGTTAATAACGATTCAAGATGTTAGATAAATTAGTAACAAATAATTTGTCGTTTATTTTGAATTCGACTTTAAGATATTTTAAAAAATGTTTTAATTAACGAGATTTTTTATGTAAATTGTCAGAAAAAGGCCGCTAGGGGCAAGCGCGGAAAATTGCGGGACGGGAAAACACATTTTCTTGGTTACGGCTAATGTTTTTAACAAATTTAAAATAAATAGATTACCGGGAAGATTCTTTTTATTAATTTCCAAAATTTGGTAAATTTAGTCCACTATCAGGAATACATAATTTCTTGTTCAAAACTTATTCCTTTTTATGCGCAGTAGTGCCAAAAAATTGAAGTAAATATTGTACAAGAAACTACATAGTGCTTCTTTTTCACTTCTGCACGTTTCTATTGAAAACATTTATATTTTATTATCTTTATGTCAGCGTTTCGTTCGCTCTTTTTGCTTTTCCAGTCTTAAATAGAGCACTGTTAATAATCATCCAACATGACTGGCAGAGAACCTAAATAATAGTATTCTTATGAATTTTTGCTTGTTATAAGCTTCTACACTGTGTTTTTTGAGTATTTCAAGATTAATAATAGACGTGATCCCACAGCCAGAGTCAGTATGTGAATTTGTTCTTCCAGAATTGGACTGTCTCAATAAAGTTTTTGAGCTCGACGTTTCGCCAATCATCGTAGTTAGCTTCTTCAGTGGAGTAACAACTGTACTTATTCCAGTCCACTCCTGAAAAAGCTACCAACGATGGTCGGCGAAACGTCGAGTACAAAAACTCCATTAAGACGGTCCAATCTCGGAAGAGAAAAATCACGTAGGACGTAGGTATAATAAATGCATTTGTTAAAAAACAAGATTAGGTGATATTATGTGCAACAACTAGTTTTATGCCGTTGTTAACTGCTCTCAATACCTCTTTGTACTTCAATACAAAAGCAAGATTTTTTATTTTCCTGTGTTAAAAGATAATTTTTACTTACAAAGAGGAGATTTGAAGCAAATTTAAGAAAGAAAAGCCGATCTCTATGGGAATCTGCGTGCTCTCTAGACAAAATACAGAGATTGCGAAATTTACCAGCCGCCACTGTCTAGGCAGCCACATGTTCTGCATTTTAAAATTTATTAGTAAATTGGTCTTCAGAAACTATCTCTGCTTTGCGCTTCTTAAAACTGTAAGTAAATGCCGTTTTTGTGGTTATCAATTTCAAAATTGATACGAAACGTCCCAAAATTAGGTATAAAATTGGACCCTTGCTTTTATCATTTTAAAACTTCATAAGAAATGTTACTTCGGTTCCCAACAAATTTTTTACTTTCCTCTGGCTTCCAAAATTTGTGAAATATAGCTTCCGACTTACAAAATCACAAAAACAATGTCGCCTAACATCTTTATATTGATGCCTTTTGGTTTAAAAATTGATAAGAAATATGGCCCACGGCTTCTGACATTTAAGCATTAGACTGGTCGTTAAAAATTAAATTTTTTAGGCCGCCCCCTAAAAAGCTTCTTTATGATAAGAAAATACTAGGCAATATTTATATTTTTTTGGATCAAAACAACACTTGCCTCAAGACGATCAAAGTTAATTTTTTGGTAGAATTTTTTTTAAAATATCAGATTAAATATGTCATTATAATGATTTTAGACATTTGAAAATTATTAACAATGAAACGTCGTTATTATTACTATTTTCAGTAATAAAGTTCAACTAATAGCTTCATGAAAAGTTTAAAATGTCTGATCATATAAGCTTATGTCTGAATTTTTATTATGTTTTTGGGTTTTTATACGTCTATGAGCAGTACACAGTACTGTATATTGTGCCCAAGTATTTTTCAGAAATTTTTTTAAAAAACATGATTTTACCAAAAAATTTGCTTGGATCGTATTGAGGCACGTGTTGTTTTAGTTCAAATTCAAAAATAAAAAGTGTCTAATGTTTTCTCATCATAAGGTAGCTTTTTAGGGAGCAGCCCAAAAAATTTAATTTTTAACGACCAATCTAATACATATATAGATCTCAAAATCAGTAAAATGTTTCCTTCAGCTTTTAAAATTAGAAAAATACTTTGATTTTATTAATTTAAAATAAATTGATAAAAAATATTACTTTCGGCTACTAAAATTGTAAAATATCTCGTGTTATAAAATTAGTAAAATAAACATTATAAGATAAAAACTAAAAGAGATATATATATCTAACAGAAATTTAAATATGTTTTATTTTTATAAATTAATGATGATTGGAATCACCATCTAGATAGTAGGTACAATACTAAATACAACAATTTTTCTAATAAATATGTCTAAAGTCGTTTCCTAAATATTTAGGTTTTGGGACTTTTTTAGAACAAGATAACTTTTGGTTTGTTTTTTTACCAGAGAAAAACCAACAAAAGTTGGAAATTATCACTAATTATCATTAGTGATTGAGTGCTTTCAAAAATTACTAGTTTTTTTTTCTAGTAAAAACAGGTTTGATGGAAAATAGACCTGACCTAAATTGATAGCCTTAAAAGAAATAGAATACCTCCAAAACTTTTTGTTTTTACAAAAGTTTAAAGTGCCAAAACCAAAATTAATTTAGAACTGCATGTTTTATGTTGAACAACAACAGGTTAAGAAATCTCTTTGATTTTTAGGTGCCTCAGTGGTTGAAAGAAGAATGGTTTGAACCTGAAAAAAGCCCTATAAGTGAAAAATCCATCAAATCCAATAAATCGGATAACTCCGATCCGCACAACAATGACATTGCTGATCCAGAATGGACAGATAGGGGAGCTGCCGACGGAAACTCTAATCAACCTGACTCGGATTTCGGTTAGAAATTTTTAAATATTGTACTAGAGAAACAACAATAAATATATTTTCAGATGAATTTTCTTCTCAATGCAGTAGTGCAGAAAACATTTGCAACACAGAAGAAAGTCCAGTTCAGCCAATCGCACAATGCAAAGCTTTATACGCTTATACTCCAAATTTAACAGATGAATTAGCTTTACAACCAGGAGATCTCCTTTCTGTTTATAGACAACAGGATGATGGGTGGTGGTTGGGAGAATGTAAAGGGAACGTCGGTATTTTTCCTGCAACTTATGTCGAGTTGATCAATTCAAATTAAAGACTGGAAACGATTCCAAATTGTAACGTAATCAAAACTGAGTTCTTCCATTTTTTTTGGGATAAACACTGTACAAATAATTTTAGCGTTTCTTCCCTAATTTATGATTTTACTCAAGTTAAAAAATATATAACTTACTTTACATAATTTTTTATCAAAATGTTTGTAGCAATATTTTATAACTTGTATTAATATTTTGTTAACAGTGATTTTACGCATAATGCAAGTTGATAATAAAATATATAACTCTACTGGTTGTTTTTCTTTCCCTGGTGGGCTTAAAAAAGCTTAAAATTAAATTAAGATCACACACTCACCAATAAATAAATAATTCAAAGCCTCAAACAAATCCATGAAGCCGACCACAAAAACAAATCCTGTTGGCTTATCTTTCCAAACAATTTAGCTTATAGTTCAACAATTGAATACACCGGCATATACAGGGGTGGCTACAAACCATGTTTGACACATGTAAGTGGGGGTCTCTCGTGTTTAACACGTGACCAAGTCACGTGTTGGCCAAATCATAGGGCTGAAGAACAGTTTGTCACATGCAGGAAGAAGAACTGGGCTGAAATAGACACTCCCACTTGTGATGTAACTAATTTGAGAGCACTTGAAAACAATGACAGTAAAGTTTAACTAGGAAACACCCCCACAGAATACTCTAGACTCTAGAGATAAAAATACTAAAAAAGACAATTTTGGTGGCAGCGCAGCGGTGGGAATTTGCAAAATAAATTAATGCAGTTTAATGTTTTTTTTATGTTTCTAAATTCGGATTGTATCCATACCATTACTGATAATATGTTGGTGGAGTATGCATTATTGCCATAGATAATTGAAATAGCCGTGACTATGACAGCTATTAACAAATCACCACCAGAAACGTGTACTCGAGGAGCCGTGAAATTGTCTTGTTGACACTTCCCCACAATCGATGGGATTCTCCGCCCCTTTTGAAGCAGAAAATTCTGCACACGACGCTCCCTTTTCACATGAGGTTTCTACAAGGGTTGCTCAGTAAATCTATTAAAAGTCTTTTACTTAATTTTAATGAAATAAATCGTTTTCAAGTAATGAAAACACAAATCGTTGTGTTTTAGACATTTATTTTCTTTTGCTTAAGGTAGGTAACAAAAATAAAATTGAATTAAAAAAAATATATTGTGTTAGTCTCGTATAAATATTTAAAGGGATGAAATGACCCCTCATAAATGCTCCTAATTGGTAAGCCACACTCCTATAAGCACCGGCAATATGTTTAGTCCTTTTGTGCCGGCGGTTATCGCGGCCTTGTTCAAAAAATATTATAGCCCTAGTTTAAAATAGGGTTGCGAAAGCATGGGAACTTGCGGAAATGCTATTATTATTTCAATTGTTGATTATTTGTTTGCTTATATACTTAAGTGTGACGATTACTGTCATCATGGATAGGATTTCGTTTCCGATATGATAACAATAGACATTATGCATTCAACAATTTTGTAATAATGAGAAAAAAGAGATAGATATGCAAAAAAGTAAAACAAATCAAAGAATTTGGAAGATGAAAGAATTAAAATCCAAGTTAATCAAACAAAATTTTTTCATAATAGTGACAAAGCGCTTTCGAAAAATGTGTCTCGTTTATTATTATCAGTACCTTAATAATATGAAATAATTAAATTTATCAAAAATTTACCAAACTTTTGTCATAGACATTAAAAACATAAATGGATAAAAATGTATAATAAAAATATTGATCAATCTGAAAGCATCAAATAAATAAATAAATGAATGGTTGCTATTTGAAAAATTGGCAAAAGAAAGATAAATTTAACCCGCCTAAAATATATATTATTATTTTTAAAGATTTTACATCAGTTTAACATTTAACAAACATTCAATTAACTAATGAAGATAAAATATTACAGTAAAAATCATTTGGTCATTTAAGATATGTAGAGAAGATTCCTGAGTAAATTTAAAGATTTCTAAAGATTCTAAAAAATTTAAAGAGTAAACTTGATTGGAGGTGAGGCTTTCACGGCTAGAATCAGTATGTGAATTTCTTCACCTCTATTGCAGATGTGAAAAATTTTAAAATTAACAGTAGAAAAAAAGAATAGCCAAAAGAAAGAATATGAGAAGCAAAAGCAGATAAAGTGTTGATTTTATCTGTATTTTTGTACTTTTTTATTATCCTTACATGTTCATTTATTTCTGTTACAATCCTTCGTCCTGTTTGACCGATATAAACTGCGTTGCAGTCATAACAAGATAACTTGTTGATGCCTGAATTATATGTAAAAGAAGGATTTGATTCTTATTCCCGATTTCGTATAACTAAAGCGACCTCTGGGGGCGTTTGGAACAATCACATCGAAGCGTACTCTATTATTATTGTTGCTTACGACGTAAACGTCTAAATTCGCCGTTTCGTTTTTAATTTTTGTGTAAAATGTCTGGGACAGCAAAAAATACAAAGAAAAATAAGACTAACTGTCGTGTTTATGGATGTCACATACTTAAAAGTAAAGAACTTAGTGTCAGTTTTCATTTCTTTTCACCGCTAAACAGTTAATCGTTAATTTTTACGGTACTGAAGAATTTGTGGACAGAAAAAAAGCTTGGGAAAGAGCCTTATTGATGGAAAAACATTCTACAAAGTTTTTAAGAGTGTGTGTAAACTCTTAAGAGTGTGTGAAAAACATTTTGCTGATAAAGACTATATTTGTCATTCAAGGTTGTCTAAAAAAAAGTTTAAAAAAATCAGCTGTGCCTTTGCTTAACCTACCAAAAAGGAAATTTGATCAATCATCCCATAAAAATGAATGAAAAGAAAAAACAACGTCCTCTGAAAAAAAAATTCTAAAAAAGTGAGTTTCAAATACAAGAGCAAAAAGAACTAAAAGAAGTTGCTGTGAATCATTGTGATGAAAATATTACATCACTCACTGTCAAAACAAGCTTTTTAAACACAGTTAGTTCTTACTTTATGGATAATAATTAATGAGCTAAAAATGCAGAAACAAAGACACGTTATACGTTAACACACGTTATGCTTTTACACGCGGTATGTTTTTCTGACTGTCAACTGTCAAATGTGTGTCACACATCAGCTGTTCGAAATTGCGAATTGCGTACAGAAAAAGTTAAAAGACTACCTTTAGAAATAATAACTTTTATAATAAGGTTTTTTTAAAATATACGAAATAGAAAGAAAAATTTTGCCAGGAAGATGATAGATGAATAGTGAGGTTTTAAAAGAAAAGATGTAGAAGCAGAATTATGTGGTATGTTAAAGCTTATAGTGGATCCACAGTTTCACACGTACAAAACGCAGACTAAAAAAAAAAACCTTGTCCACACATTTTTTTATGTTTTTTATTATTATTACTATTATTATTATTCTAGCTCAATTTCTCTCCGCGATTTCAGAGCCACCCTAATCAATTATTATAACCACAGTAACTAATTTCCAGTTTAGTTAAAATAACCGACGATTGTAAAACTAAACTAATTATAAAAAAAACAAACTTTTATTGTAAGTTTATACTGTTTTATAAACTTTTTATATTTAATTTATGTCCTATCGTATATGCATAGTGGAATTTTGAACCTTTAGAATAAACAAAAAAAAATGAAAACTTTTTATTAACTATTCACTTATCGGGCGCTACAATAATCTTAAGAAATATTAGCGATTTGTTAGTCCGTTTAAGAGAAAAATATCAATTTATGCAATAAAATTTTATTTTATTTTTTTAATTTAGAAAAAAATATACTTCTAACAAACTCACCTTGTATTAAAAATGATTTAAAATAATCGCAAAATTTAATTTTAAAAAAAGTACATCAGATGGTCGAAAATTGCAAATATTTTTATTTTTAGATTAGACATATGTTGTCATTTTGTGTAAAAATTTCTTCACACAAAATGGCGACAGCTGCGCCTTGGCTTTGAACTGCCAGTAGCGGCATTAATTAAATAAATTAAGTATTTTGCATGTCGTCCAATTAAAATTTACAATAAAATTTTTATTAAACAAATATTCAAACTTCAAAAATTCCAAAAAAATTTGATGTTGATGTTTCAAATTCATAACCAAAATAAAGAATTGTAAGCAAACCATCGCTGAATTTTTTTTATACCACCATAAGTTTTTACAGTTTTTAAAACATTATAAGAGCAATCCGTGTTCAAATTTCATCCTTATTGCAACTGTAAAAACAGAGATAGATGTTTTAAACATTATAAGAGGAAGACAATCCATGTTCAAATGTCATCAATATTGCAACTGTTAATACAGACATCTATTTTTTTAAACATTTTTCTTGCATTTTTGGACTTAAATTGACAGCGTATTATGCCTGTTTTGGGACATTCTGTATAATAAAATAAACAGAAAAATAACGTTTAACTGTTTAAAGTGTACAAAAAAAGATTTTGACAAGGATTTTCTACAAAAACATATTACATTTCGGTCAAACTTCAAGAGGAACCAATATTTATTAATTTTTTAGCTGTTATGTATAAATGCATTTGACTTTTATTTTTATTACCTACTAAATTTTTATGTTCGTAAAAACCTTTTTTCACTGTTATAACATTGATCATTTATTCAATTTTGTTGTAGATGTAGATTAATGTTGTGAAAATAAGTGATAAAAAGATGCTATGTTTATTTATTAATACAAACCTCATTTTATTTTTTAAATTTTTATAACTCAAATCTGATAGAGAAGTTATAGCCCCCTATTTTCATTTTAAAAACTACATAAAAACTCCAGTTTCTGTCCAAGACAGGTCTTTATAGACCATACATAAAAGGAAACGTCAAAACCAGAACCCTATTTGAAATTTGCTAAGCGTTCCACCTCCTTTTATTTCCGCTTTTTAGTGTTCCACCAATAAGAACCAAAGCAATTTAATTCTGCTCCACAATTGGCTATTCTGAGGGTTCTACACCCACCGATCAATACCGGATTTTGAATCAACTCACGCGCAAAAACGATCTCACAATATATACGCTAAAAGGGTGAGAATTCTTTCACGTACTGCGTACTGTGCAAGGCTGAAATTTAGCAACTTCGTCCTTAAAACAATTTGGTATAAAGTTCAGATTTGATTGCGGTATAATTTTTGGGTATGAAAATGATGTTATAAATTGCGAATCCCAAGGGAGTTGGTGGCATTCTGCATAGGTAATTCACTTATAACGTTAATAAATTGAATTACTTGTTATTGTAATTAAGTGACAAAATAATGAGTGGTAATCGTGGACAGTTACCGGATTCCTCGTCTTCACCCCCAATCAAGTAAGATTTTTTTTACATTTTAAAATACAAATAGGTACATTTCGTAATAATGTATTTAAAAAAAAAATGTTTTTAGAGTGATATGTAAAACTGTAAAATAATAAATTTGTATGTTTTTGATAGATCTATCAATCTATTTGTTAAAATAAAATTTTTACACATTAAAGCACAAAGTTATGAAAAGTTATCACTTAACTATTATATGTTATTTTTTGTCCTATTTGATTGACTGAACAATTTTGGTCCAACATGACGAATCAGGATTATCCAAAAACTATTGAAAATAAGTACTTCCCTCCTTAATAAGATTTGCATAAGTTCCAGCATTTTTTTTTTGTTGAACTTTAAACTTTTGAACAGGTGTAACAACAAAAACAGTTGATGAATTATTAGTTACAAACGTTTTTTTTTTTCAGTCTTAACTTTCAACGAACTAATTTAATTTTTTGTTATTTGTTAATTTCTCACATTCCGAGTTCGTGTAAACGTCTGGTAAAAAATGTGTATTCGAATGTATAACTAAATATGATATTTAATGCTAGTTTTTGAACATATTATAAAATCAGTATCCATCAGAAAACTTTATACCAACGCTGATGCTCAAAGCTTAACTTGCCATCCACGAAATGCGTATTTGAATGCAAAATTTGCTGAAATGGAGATCTAGACGGTCAGAGTCAGTATGAATATTTCTTCTTTTGAGATTAGGCCATGTCAATAGAATTTTCGTATTCGGCGTTTCGTCAGTCATTGTACGCAGCTTCTTCAGAAGTGCAGTGATAACTGGGAAGGGAACTGGGATATTTAAGAAAAAAATCTGAGTTTTATTTTGTTGGAAATAGAGAGGAAGGAACAGAACAAAGATTGAATTACATTTCAAATCTACCGGTTTTACATTAAATTATATATTCCTTTTTTGTTATATTTTTGTAAAGGATTTTTGCCAAAATCCAATTCTATGAACAGTCCTTATCGCGTTAACAAAAAAAAAGAATAATTATAAACAATTATGGACGTAAAATCACATGATCATTAAATTAAATCTAAATAATATCTACATTTAATCTATCGGTTAAAACTGTTAGGATGTTGCCCTAACGCGGTAGTTTACCTCATTATTCTCAAAAAATTTTGGGAAACTTGGTTAAACAGAATCTTTGAATCTGTGGTCAATTTCGTGTCGATGTTCAGCAACAGCAAAACGTGAAATCAAACCATCCGGTTTCCCCAATTAAGAGTGCTCCACAAGAACATAAAATTTCCTGAAGTTTATCCTTTGCATTTGAAAGAAAGTTGAGTAGATCTACAACCCTGTTGTCACTCCACTCCTGAAGAATCTACCTATGATGACTGGCGAAACGTCGAATACAAAAACTCCAATGACACGATCTAATCACAGAAGAAGAAATTTTCATATTAACTCTGGCCGTGGAGATCCTTGTAACGAAAATTTCGTTCTATCAAACTGTGTATTCGAATCTGCATTTCGTAGGTGGCAAGTCTACATATTAATTTTTGAGCATCAGTGTTATTTAAGGTTTTCTTCTAATGTATGCTGGTCTCAAAATATGTTTTAAGTTAAATTTAAATACACTATCTGAGAGTCAACCGACAAGCATTGCGAACTCAGAATTGGACATGGACTCGGAGAGTGATTTCTGCTCATAAAGATAGGACAGCGACAAATTCGATTAAGTATTTTGTTATTAGTTTATGTTTTCTTTATGTCAATATAATTATTCTACTCAGAAACGTTTGTAAAATAGGTATCACAATAAAAAGTGACCGCTCAAACAATAACTGTCAAGTTTGCCCCACAAATCTATACTGAAGCAACTTGGAGAACTCTTTAAAGTTAATTTACCTTGCAATTAAATGGATTGTAGACATAAGTTATTGCATTTAAAATTTCAAACATCATAACCGGCTTACAATTGTTCATAAATTAAATACACTTTAAAGAAATTCAATTAAAAAAATGTATTACAATTATTTTAATTATTTAACAAAATCAAGAAATTTTGTTTATTTTAGTTCGTAATATTTGCCACGCATGCGGCTTTATCGCCGTACGAATTCAACAAGATATACACGAAATGTGGTAAAATTCTTGTAAAATATAATTCTTTTATTTTGGGTTGCCGCTTATTAAAAAAGAAAAAAGCAGAGTTAGGATCACACCGTCCGTTGAAGTACTCATAATCTAATGAAAAGTTCTGCGATTCCAAAACGGTTTTAACGATAGATTTAAACTCAAGCAGCCGCATTTGATTTACGAACAAGATTTAGACAGTCAATGTATAGTTCGTTTCTCTTTTTAATGCGCTTGTCTGTCTCTTTTCAACACATTGTTCTATATGTTGCTATGTCATGTAGATAATGTGTTGAACAGAGACAAACAAGCGCATTAAAAAGAAAACAAATTGTAGCAAGAATTTAAGTAAAATAAAAATTGTATCTATTTTTATTTTTAATAAAATAAACAATTTGTTTATTACTTATTATTGAAAAAAAGACATAATTATACCAATGTATTAGTATGTAAGTTAAGGTGAGCCAAAAAAATCAACTATTTTTTTAACTTCCGACTCTGAAAAATTGATTCCTAGGCATCTTTAAAAAATGCTTTTTCAAGATAAGTTCTTAATTTTAAGAGGAAAGACTCCTTTATTGCAGTTTTCCTTTTTTTTTCAGTTTCATATAGCAAAATCCATATCTCATCACTACTTGATCGTACAAAAGAATTTGATTTACTTTTTTGTAGAAAATTAAACGCTCTGAAAAAGGTATTTTACATTTTTTTTACAACTCTTTCCGTTTAGAAGATATCAGAGGTCAAAGTTTGAAGAATTTAAGAAAAATTTTTTTTTTCACTTCTAAATTTTATAACTCGTGGATAAATAAATATTATAAAGTGCGTAACACACAGTTTTGTAGGAAATGAAATGCTCTACGAAAAAAGTCGTTTGTGGTTAATCGATTACTTCAGCCATTTAAAAAAAAATGAAGATTTAGTATCAAATTTTGGTTTTTAAAATACGAATATCTTCTAAATGGTTAAAATAATCAATTAACCATAAGAGATCTTTTTTATAGAACATTTAATTTCCTACAAGACTATATGTTGCGCATTTTATAATATTTATATATTTCGATGTTATAAAATTTAGAAGTAGAAAAGGAATTTTTGTTAAATTCTTTGAACTTTGACCTCTGATATCTTCTAAACGGTAAGAGATATTAAAAAATTGTAAGATAACTTTTTTGTAAAGCGTTTAATTTCCTACAAAAAATATGAATATAAATTTTCTTTACAATCAAGTAATAACGAGATATGGATTTTGCCATATAAAACTGAAAAAAAAATAGAAAACTGCGATAACAGAGTCTTTCCTTTTAAAATTAAGAGCTCATCTTAAAAAGCATTTTTTAAAGGTGCTTAAGAACTAATTTTTCAGTGTCGAAAGTTAAAAAAAAAATAGTCGATTTTTTTGACCCACCCTAATATAATTATAGATGTAAGAGCCAATCCCAGAATAAGAGTATTACATTATTACCAACAGTTTACAACCAACAGAAAAATTCTAAAAAAATGTTATTACGCAACTCTCTAATAAGTGATTTTTAGCATTTGTTTTATTGATAGCTGGTTTACAATATCTTTTCTGGTATGTATATCTGATGAAAAGAATCTCAATAATTATTATTGTTTTGCTATTTTATGTGTTTTGCTAAGGGAATAAGATTGAATACATCCTCGTGAATAATATGATATAACAGTTCATTCGGTAAATTACAATTTTTTTAGTGCCCACCGAATGTACAAAAAGTATATTGTTATGATAAACATAAGCAAGTTGCCCAATTTAGTACAAATACAGTTCTTTCAGAAATGATTTCAACTTACGTGACTAATTTGCTTATAAAATCGAACTACACAATTGATATTATTTAACGCAAATGTAGCTAAACAATTACCTACTTTGATCATTTTGTTGCTTCTACCAATAGTCTAATTTCAAAAAAGATGTGATATACAAACCTTTTGTTCAATTTTTGTATTTATTTGATCACGTGGCTTGAGGTTATTTTTGAAGGCACCGTATATGTATGTATTTCAAAAAATCATTCACTATGCCCTTATGCAACAAATTCGTTTATTAAACTATAAATTAATTTTTAAGTTTTAATAAGTAGGTGTCATCACTGTTCAATAAAAATTGTAGAAATTATATCGCTACTTATGTGCACAATACGGTGGTAGAAATGCAGGGTGGTCATTCGAAAACAAAACAAGCAAATTTATAGATATTTCAGTTATTTTTATTGTCAGTAACCCGTTCGAAGTAACTTCTCGTATTGACTGTAGTCAAATAATTCGATCTAATTTATGATAGTGCAGTCAAAGCAAATATTTTCGTCAAAAATTCTTTGCTTCAGCCTAAGCAGATATTTGCTTTATACGAAACCCATAGAAAAGGCATAATTTTGGCTCTATGGTTTCTTTAGTTTTTGTATACGAAAATTATACCATTCGAATTTCAAGATTAAGCCCTTCAGGTCAGATCAGGTTAGGTCAGGAATTTCAAGATTAAGCCCTTCAAGCCGATTTTCTTTAGGAGGAGCACAAAAATTACTAAAGATACCTAAAACCTTGCTTGTTTCGTTTTTAAATGCGCACCTGTAGTATAACAACAATTAATTTTTGTTTTTTTAGCATGCAATTTGGTGGATATAGTGCTGGTGAATTATCAGAAGAAGAAGTATCTGATCTTCCGAGTTGTGCATTTGCTACTCGTCAAACTTCCAATTCAAATTTACAACATCACTACTTGTCGACTTTACACCATAATCCAGGTACAATATTCCGCATATTCTCTTTTTACTTCATAACCGTAATTTTAATTTTGCAGACAGTGGTCAGTGTGGAGGTAGCTCTTTGTCAAATTCAGATTATTATGGTACATCTCCCTATAGAGTCCAAAGACATGCAGCCAACATCAGGGAACGGAAACGGATGCTGAGGTCTGCTATTGGACCCACCGGGTACACCCGTCTTGATATGTGGCTTGCTTGCTATTTGTTCTGTATTTAGGTGATTTATTTTTGTTTTGTGTTGTAGTGGTTATTCATTTTTATCCAGTCTAATTCGATTTTTCCTAATTAATATCGGTTTGCAGCAGTATCAACTCTGCGTTCGACGAGCTACGTATGCATGTTCCTACTTTTCCGTATGAGAAGAGACTTAGCAAAATTGATACATTGAGACTAGCTATTGCCTACATAGCTTTACTAAGAGAAGTTTTAACTGCAGATTGTGATCCTTTAACTTATGTTGAGAGGTGTTTAAGAGGAGAAATTAAAGCAGATAGAGCCAATTGGAATACCAGTGGTAATATATTTTCTTTTTACATGATAACTAGCTTAAATAAAAATTTCAGATTTAACTGCACGATTGTCCTGGATTAATTGGGAAAATTTGGGTGTTAGTCCCAACAGAAGAAGTGCACTCACTTCATTAGCACTGACTTCGGATAATATTAGTCACTAGCTTCACAATACAGTAAATGAATATTAATTATTTATGTGCAATATTATTATTGTGTAAATAAAAAGATTTTTTTTAAATCGACTTATATTATTTAATACAGTGTTTTTCAAAATTCGCAGACCAACAAAATAGTAGGTATGCGTTTCCCGGTTTCCCTATAGTTAGAGAAGCTTCACAAAAAAATTCAAAAAATCAAACTTTTTTAGTTTCTAAGATACAAGAACACAAGCAAAAAATTGTGGTAACATTTATTATTACATCTTAAAAAAAGTCACCTTGAGGTGTTTGCATTAAAACTTTTGAATGATTATAAGTACTATTGCAAGATTTATGATCTACAGTTTTTTACACTTCGTTTAAACTATTTTACTTTATTTAATTAAGAAACAGTCAGATCAATCGTAGAGACCAAATAGTGGAGTGCCGTAAGGTTTATACCTCGGAACCCGGTTCCACTGAACGGATTTTTATAAAACTTTTTGGAATGTTTTTCTAACACTAAGTACTAAAATGTTTACTTATTTATTTTTACCGATTTGAATTTTTTAATTATATGAAAATTAAAATGAACCGGGCATTTTATATTTGCCAATTTCGTTTCTTCAAATCCACTCCGAAGCCCCCAAAATGGAGCCAAAAGTGACAAAAATCACAAATTTTAATTTTGAAAATTTATTTGACCTCTTGTATATTAAATCGAAGAAAGGATACTCTTAAAATAATTCTTGCATGTGTCTTAAGTTTAATAATTTGAAACAAAAATTTCTTAGAATAGTGCCGTTTAGGCTCCCCATCGCTGAAAATAAACCTCTATGGACCTCTGTAACGGGATGTTGTAGAAGAACTGTAAGAATACTAGACACTTTAGAAAAATAGGGAATTTACATGCACAAAGTCTCAGATTTTTTGGACGGTAAATAAAAAAGTTTTTGGTTTTTCCAACTGTCCACAATACGGATCTTGAGCTGTGCAAAGTGAACTAAAAATTGTCCGATTTTAATTTTTTTTTTAATCGATAGATATAAACGTGGAATAAAAGAGAAAAATATCAGTCGCCCCGCCCCCCTATTCCTACAGCCCCCAGACGTGGCCTAATTTGACGAAAATTTCTAAAATCTATAAATAAATCTAGAGCAGCGTTTCTCAACCTTTTTTGGACTGCGGACCACTAAAATTTAACGTTAAGTATATGTCACTAAAATTAGTTTGAGATATTTGTAATTTAATAAATTAAAACGTAGTTTTTATTATTTTTTTAATTTTTTTGCGGATAAATAAATGTCCACAAAATAGTAAAATTTCTTAGCGGACCACTACTGGACTAGCGCACCATCGGTTGAGAATAGCGGATCTAGAGATCTGTGATTTATTTTATGGGGGTAGTACTATAAATCCTAAACACATTTTTATAAAAATTAATTACTCGATTTAATTAGGGAATGAAAAACAACGAGGTACAAAGTAGCAAAAATTACCTACTTTTACTTTGAAAATTATTTTGAAGGCCTGTATATTAAATCGAACAAAAAAGACCTTGAAGATAATTTCGGAACGTATTTTAACTTTAACAATTTGAAAAAGTTTTGTTTTCGAACAGTGCCGTTGAGGCTCCCTATCGCGGACAATAAACTTCCATGATCCTCGGTAACAGGACGTCCTAAGAAGACCGTAATAATTTTGGATACTTTAAAAAAATCGGAAATTTACATAGGTACCCACACAGTTTCCCACAGTTTCAAAATTTTAGAGCCATATATAACAAAGTTCTACTCCAACCACCTGTTAAAAATACGGATCTTGAGCTGAAATTGGGCGGAAATGGAACAAAAATTGTCCGATTTTAGAAATTTTTTCTTTTTAATCGACAGATTATATGAATGTAAAATGAAAGAGAAAAATAGTAGTTACTTTGCTCCCCCACTCCTACAGCCCCCAGGAGCGGCCAAAGTTGACAAAAATTTCTATTATTTATAATTAAATATAGAAGACTGCGTTTTTTTATGGAGGTACCGTGTATAAATTAATATTAAAGAAACTATAAAACCATCATTTATGGCATAGAAAATTAAGATCTTTACTGCAAAAATTTTTTTCTTCATATTTCTCTCATTTTTCACTTAATTGTTGTTATAAATTGTTGCAATCGAGATCGGCGAATTTTGATTTTCATACAGTGGAACCGGGTTTTGAGATTTTTACATTTTTATGTCTTACGGCACTCCACTAAAACGTTCCCCAGTCACCTTTAAAATGTTGCTGTGAGTATGAGCGCGCGCGTGAGAATTAAATGCCTTTTTAACACAGCTTTTTGTGATTATGTTGTTAATAATCTAATAAAAGTTTTGTGATTGTGGCTTACAAAGAAGTAAAATAGTCCTCTAAGTATCATATATAAAAATAAAGTCTAAAATAATATAAGTAAAATTGATTTTTTTTGTCAATGTTGAAAGCGTCTGGCGATAATTACCGCCGACAGAAAGTATCTGGTAATTTTGATTATTATGTATTTTTTAACAATATTTTGTAACCTCTAAAATACAACAGTTAAAACAAAAGCGTTTCTCAATTTTATTTTCCCTTACCTTAATTTTTTTAAACTGGCCGAACAATGCAGAGAGAAAATTAAATAATAACAAAACTAACGCTTTTTTATTCTACTGTCTTTATAATAAATTACTGAATAATTTACTCGTGTTATTTAAATAGAAATATACTCGATTCGGTTGTTAATACTTTTTCCAGTTTCACGCTGCAACCATACAAAAATTGTTTATTTTGTACACACTTTAAATATACCATACGTTTATTATAATTTTTGATCCGAAGCTGTCATGAGAAACAAAAATTCTAAAAACGTAGAGCGTAACTTATTTCACTTGATAATAAAATCATTTTACTGTCACTCACAAAAGGATTTGTTTTTGATTTTCCAGTACCTTTCTCGCGATTGACGCTGCCGGTCTCTTGAAAGGACGTGATGGTGTATTTCAAACTGGTATAAAAGTTTGACTCAGTTATGATTTTTTCTGGAAATTTCTCCCGAAACTCGTCAAAACAAAGTCTGGATGAGTAAACCCATTCTCTGTTCGCTAAGTGCCCATTACGAAAATATGATTCTACTAAAAAAATCTTCTGTTCTGCAGTAAACCCCATAATTCAAATCAAATCTAAATTTTAATTTTGACAGTGACAGCAAAATAACATTTACCAAGTGAATTAATCTAGGCGCTACGTTTTTAGAACTTATGTTTCTCATGACAGTCTCTGATCAAAAATTATAATAAACATATGGTATTATATAACTCTTATTCCTTGATAAATAATAAGTGGAATTCTCCATTGACAGACTGTATTTATTCATTACTCCCAACAGTCATAATCTAAACAAAAAACATTTTTCTCCTCTCCTTGATTGGCTTAATTAAATATTAAAAAAAATATAAACCTCTCAGACGGTTATAATCCGATTTAAGAGATATCTTCATGTCTATTGTTTCAAAAAACAAAACAAAGAAATTGATGTACCAAATAACTTAATTTAAAAAAGTTCTCTGTTTTATACTCTGTATAGAGTCTTTATGAATTTTGAATATTTTCAATATCGATGTATTATTAATTTATTATCAAAAATAGCACGTTTGTGAAAACTCTTCGTCATTTTTGATTACAAAATCGATGGGAACATTTAATATTTATTAAAACATCGAATTAAAATTAGATGAAAAAATCCATCTTTACAAAACATTTTCAGAAAACAAAATCTAAAATTACCAACTGAACTAATAAGAAGAATAATAACATCAAAAAAATTGATAATGTTATTCAAATATGAGTAAATTTGAGGGTGTAAATTTCCGTACCCTGAATTTTGGAGGTGATTAGAATTTTAATACGGTGTTGGCGGATTCATTTACAATTTTTAATCAAACATTGTAATAAGATACTTTGTAAACAGTTTTTTTCTCAAAGTTTTTCGTCGTTACGTCAAATTTTCAGGGACGTTCTTTATTCGATATATCAGTTTTCCTCAAGCAATTGTCTGTTAAAGACGTGTAAAGATCGGTCTAATTTGTTTAAATAAATTAAATTGTGGCGCGTTTTCGGTACAATGTTTTATTGTGAGAAAATTTGGAACTACTAGTGGTAAGTGGTTTTACGTACCTACCTCCTGACTTTCGTGTTTTTTTAAACAAAAGTTTGAAACGAATTTGTTTAAACAGTTAAGCGCATTTTGTAGTAATTTACGTAATTTATATAAAATTATATGATTAATTTATTAATTATTAAACACACAAAAATGCTCTGATGTTACTGTGACTACGTAATGAATTTTTTGTTGTTTTTTTTGCCACTTTAACGCATTGTCTTTGTGTTTTACAGGCAGTCGTGCACCAATTTAACAACGGGACACATCGCAATAAAGCCAAGTACTTTTATTTATTATTAATTAAACAAAATATACCGGTTTTTTAAAATTATTTTTGCGTATGAATATGTATTTAAACAAATCTAGAAATTTTATTTTCTTAAATTACCAAAATAACAAAGAGAATAACATTTTTACTAGTTTTTTATTTGTAATTTACCTCGTTTAAAAAAATAAACAAATAAAGTAAATTCCTTGTGTTTTATTAGGGAAGAGTGGGGTGTTTTCAGGGACATCGCTGAATATCCGGATTAAAAGTAGGTCCGAAAGAAGCAGTGGGGAATCGCCACATACGGCAGAAGACGATGCACCAATTTCAGGATTAAAGATAGGTCCGAAAGAAGCAGAAGGAAAGATTTTGTGTGGTAAAAGTAAAAGTTTTAATTAGGACTTGATTTTTGTAATATTATTTTGTTAAAAAATTGTTTATCTCTTTTTTTTTTAAATTTTAGTGTCAATTTTTTAAAATGTATGTACCTAATGTTTTAAAATTTTAAAATGTAAGTATAATGAAAATAATTTTCTTTATACTTAGTATAGGTGATGTGTATAAAGAGTAGCAAAAACCTTTAGTAACTAATTATCTCATTTCAACAAATTAATGACTTAATCAATTAAATCAAGTAAAAGCATTTGCTAACTTATTATGCATTTCAGGTATTGTTTATTTATATTTCTGTTAATTAATTTTTTCAGTTTTCAGGTGCTGTTTAAAAACCTATTTAGTCCAGAGTTCCAGACCCAGACCAGAGGGCACGTAGGTACCTACCTACACCGACAACACCTGCTGTAAAGGTCAGATTTTTCTATTATTTTACAAAACACATTTTTATCTAATTGCATTAAAATATATGGCAAATTTTAAAAAGTTTTAATTAAATAATAAAAGGGAGATAACAATTTTTTGTTTTTTTGCTACATTTACCACAAGTACTTCAGAGAAAATCAAGGATTAAAATTAAATACACTTGCAGAATTTTTTTAAATTTTTTCATTTAAAATTCGATAATTTTTCTTTTTCAATAATGTCAAAAACGTTGTTGACAACACTGCAGAGATTCTTTTGGCAACAATTTGAGTTTTAATTATGTTGTTTAATTTTTTTTATTGTCCAACAAAATTTTAAAAATGAATTTTGTCATAATCAGTCTCAGTTTTATGAAAGCCTTTTCAAAGCTAAATTGAAAATGTTTTTTTTTAACTTTACAAAATGCTCACTTTATCGTTTTATTTGCGTATTTGCGGTTCAAACTAAAAATGAACACAAAGGTGTACTATTATTGTTAATGTATTTGTGTTTTATTTATCCTTTTTCTCTCCCCTTTAAAAAAATAAATAAATAATAAAAGTAATTCCTTCCGTTTTATTGGGGCTGGGGAGGACAAGGTCCATGGACATTGCTGAAAATCTGGGTTAAAGGTGGGTCCGAAAGAAGCAGAAGGAGGGGACCGCCACCCATCAGTTGTGGCAGAAGAAAATTCCACAAAAATGAGTTTTTAGTAAATATTTTTTAGATTGTGTATTTGAATTTTATTTATGCTTGTACAGTTCATGATTTTGCAAAAATTGTTGATCTCTCCTTTAATATGAAAATTAATATTTTGAATTGCAATTAACTAACGTTCTTTTTCCTTTTTCTGAAATTTACGTTTTAAGTACTATTTTATATTTGAGTAATTTTTGTTTCACAATTTAAAAAGTTGTTTTCTATTTCAAACCTTCATGTTTGAAATTTATCATTCTTATAATTTTCATGTTTCAGGATTTATTTATTTCAGGTTTTCTATTTTTTCAGGTCTTCATATCTTCGTTTTAATAATTTTCATGTTTTAAGAATTATTTTTTCAGGTATTTTATTAGTTTCAGGTTTAAGATTATTAATTCTTCTGTTTCTTGTTTAAATTTCTTTCTATTTCAGGTTTCAATATTTTGATTTTAATAGATAATAATTTTTATATTTCAGGAATTATTTTTTCAGGTATTTTATTATTTTCTGGTTTATTAATTATTTTTCTTCTTGTTTTTTTTTCAGGTGTACATATTTTGAATTTAATATTAATTTTTAAGTTTCGAAAGGCCCCTTATTTGGTTAGAATTTAACGTAAGCGCCAGCTACGTCCTTATTTTCTATTTTGATTTCTATTTTTTCTTTCAGGTCTAAATATTTTGATTTAAATAATAAGTTTTATGTTTCAGGAATTATTTTTTCAGGTTTAGTAATAGTTAAATTAGTTTTTTAAGTAGATGGTATCGAAGGACCTTTTGTCTGGTTAGCAAATATTGTAAGCGCTAGCTACATACATATTTTATAATTTTTGTATCACTATTTAATCAAATATGTAAGTATTTTCTACAAAAATGGGAGTATTTTATTTTTTTATTAAGACATAAACTAAATATTTAGTATTTGATTTGTACTTTGCTAAGGCACAAGAACAGTTTCCTGGCTTTATTAAACGTATTATTTGTTCTGTACTAGTTAGTGTTATTATCATCTATTAAAAAAATCGTTGTTTTGAACTAGTACTTCAAGATTTGTGCTTATCAGTGACGATTAAACTGCTAAACAGATTTCGTTTGCCGCAGCGAAAAATTATCATTGCGCCATAATCACTCTTTTTCCCATCACTAGCTGTATGTAATAAGAAGCGCAAAAGTTTTTACTTTACTTCAAAATTTGTGTTAAATACGTTTGCTTTTTTTATAATTAATAACTGTTGATAATTAAAGAGTAACAAGCGCTCCAAAATAATTATTTAGAACATGAATTCAATATGGTATAGTTATTGTGACGTCAAGACTTGTAGAATTAATTAACTAAAAGTCCCTGTTAGGAAAAAATAAAAAGCAAATTATTTAATATATCGTTTATTCATAGTACATAAAATAAAGAAATAAAACAATAATTTTGACTATATTATTCTATTAAATATATGACAATCTAATTAATTCCACTTCTACTTTTGATGACAATTTACATATTTTATGTACACTACGTCATAAAATTCAAATGAAAATAAACATACATATTGCTTATAATAGACAAAATAAGATATTTTTGACAAAAGCAGTGTAAAGAAAAAAAGGAATGTAGAGATATTTGAAAATATGTATGTGTATGTATAACATTGGTCCTTATGTGCAAGTATTGCTTTTACAATATCATGGTTATTCACTATTCTAGGAAAAATAATTTATATATAAAATGACGAAAATAGGATCTATAAAATATTATACAATATATATTTTAATAAAGTTCTATATCAAACAAAAACCATCATCTCATCTCTTGTAATTGAATCACGTCATAAGCCACTACGTTTAAAATCAATACATCTAATAGATCTTAAATAATTAATCGTTGTACACGCATAATTAGCTGCAGGTTGGACGGTACAGTTAGATATGCAAGATAAATTAGCAGACTTGTATATAAATTGATGGGACTGATAATATTTTATATATATAATAACAAGTTATAAGAATCCACTAAGAATATCTTGTATATTTGGTCATCTTAGTTCAGTAATATTTCCCTTTTTAAATCTATCACACATTTTACAACTCACTGATAAATATTAATGAACAAGTCCTGAACTTGGTGATCCCAAATTGTCAATTTCTCTTTGTGCCCTACTTATTTTACTTTTATCTTTTGGAGTTTCTTGTTCTCCAGTTTCCATTGCAAACATTTTCATTTTTTCTTTAAATGAGAGTTTCTCAGGAACTGGAGGCATTGTTTGATTTTTCTGCTGAGCTTGTTCAGCTAAACGTCGTGCTCGTGGATCTCTATACACTTCCTGAGCTCCAATCACACCAGGAGTCGCTGTTGAAACACCAGGAGAAGCATCAGTAGGAGTGGTGGGGGATGCCAGCATCGACTCAGCTTGCCGTATAAAACTCTGCGAAATATAACACAAATTGTTATTTAATTAACAAGTTTAATTAAAAAAACATGACGCAATATTTTAATCACTTTTGCAGATAAAAACATTTTTTTTTATTTTAGAAAGCGAGGGCAATATTTTACTAATTTTGAAACCAGACGCAACATCTTACTAACTTTCAAAGCCGAGAACGATATCTTAACAATTTTGGAGCAAATAATATAGCAGAATAATATATTACAAATTCTAAAAACGGTATCTTTATCATTTTTTTTTTTTATTTTTTTTTAGAATCGATGGCGAAAATTATAAAATATTTCAAGGTTCCATCTCGAAAACTTTTAATAACTTTTAAATACGTTAATAAAATAACTAGTATTTATAAAAACATACATTTGGATCTTCTCTGACAGTCTCTTCCAACTGCAGAGTATTAGGAGGCAGTTGTGGAACAGCAGCTGACGTATCAAAAGACACCCTTTTCGTATTTTCTTTCGCCCTCATTGACATTACAGCAAAACTCGACCCTCTTTCTGGTGGAGGTGGTGCAACAGGTTCTGGTGGTGGCTGAGTCGTATTAACAACTCCTGGTTTCAAAATCGAAGTAGGTGGAGTTTCTTGTTTGGCTGGTGCTGGAGTCGGAGGAGGATTTTGAACTGCCGGCTGAGACATATTCGGACTCGAACTTTCCTAAATATACAAAATTAACATAATTACAAAACATTTCTACCAACTACCTTTTCAGTATCATCGTCATCTTGCTCAGCAGCCTCCATAGCTCGTCTCTGAAACTCCCTTTCTAACTGCAACACCCTCAACTGCTCTTCCTGTTGCGGCGTCCTCTGTGGCAAAGACATCAACTCCCGAATTTGCTGTTCCTGCCATTGCCTTGAAGCTTCCCTTCTAGCTTCAGCTTGCCGTTCTTGCTCCTCTCTCGCCCAAGGATCTCGCGGTGTTTTACCACTTGAAGTAGATGTTGTCGTTGGATAAAACGCCATTTTTGGTGGATCTTGACTACTAGCAGAGTACAAAGGATGGGTACTTGTAGGAGGCAATTCTGGTGGCTCTTCAGTTTTCTTGGGTTTGGGCGCAACTGGTGGCGATTTATATGTAGGAGAGGTTGGAGAATTCATTTGACTTGTAGGTGGAAGGTAGTATTGGTTCTGTTGGTGGTAGTTTGGATAATTCGGATATTGTTGGTTGAGAGTGAGGTTTTGCATACTTTGGGTGTTTTGAGCCATTTGCATATTGTAGGTTGGAGAGTACGGAGAGTTGTTTTGTTGGTAGTACTGTTGGTGTTGGTAGTATTGGTTATTGGGTTGGTACGTCTGCGGACCTCTCTGTTGTTGTTGTTTCCTCTTCAATAAATCAGAGTTATCTATGAGTTTCTGCGGCCGGACATTATTAGCCATCCTCATATCTAATTCTTCTTCATCTTTCATTCGATATAAAGGTATTTCGACTTTACTACTTTCATGTGCTCTTATATTTCCACTACTGGCATACCTCATCATGTCATTAGGTTGATGATTTACAGGGTGTTTTAACATATCATCACTTTTTGAAACTCTCATTTCATTGTCTTGTATTCGGTTTTGTTCATTTATTCTCGCATTATTCGTACTCAAATACCTCATAATCTCTTCGTGACGAGCATTTTGCGACTGCCTTACTATATCTTCTCTGAGTAAGCCACCCCCAGCATTGTTATACCGATTTTCTGTTTCCTGTCTTTGTCCATTTGAATGAACGTGTTGTACGTTATTGGGGTAGTTATTGTGTTGAGGACCAGAATAGTTGTTTGTGTCTTTCATGTTTTGTCCTTGATAAGGTGGAGTGTTGTATGTTCTGTTAGGTTCATGATAATTTGTGTTTGGATAATTAGGACCGGGATAATTTTGAGGATGGTGTTGATTAACACTGGGGAAAGAACCAGACCTGTTATCTTCGTTGTGGATACGGTGAGTCGATGGGGGACTCTTTAAATTGGGAATTGATTGGTGTAAATTCGAACGGGATGCGTTTACAGACATTGGTGGGGGATAATAAGCTGAAGCTGGACGTTGAGAATTCACTACTGATGATTGAAGAGAGTTTTGAGAACTTCGAAGAGCGGAAGTCCTATATACAAAAAAAATCAGTTTATTCTTCTACTAGAGCAAGTAGCACTTATTCTAAATATAGCAGAATTATATTCTCTATATTTTTTTAACAATCATATTAATTTTGTTTGCGAATATTAATTTATTTTATTCTGCATGATCTTACATGCAGCTACAAAAAACTATCTAGAACCGTTCTGTTAAAACTCAGAATATTATTTACAGAATAACCAAAAGATTCTTTAAAAACAAATAGATATTTTGTACACTATTATTCACTGTACCTGTCTCCCAAATGCTGTGGACTGGGAATTTTATTTCTGTAAACGCTGAGATTCTGGTAAAATCCCCCATCTTGTTGATGTAGATTATGTGTGGACCTGCTTCGCAAGCCTGGATTAGTAACAGGTCCGTTAGTGGATGCTGGTGCAGCGCTGTTGGTGTTGATGCTATTATTGGAAGAAGTACGGCTATAACCCGGGTTAAAAACGTCATGTGGATTACGAGGTTGCTCGGAATTTGGTGAAATATGATGAAGAGCCGGAACAGATTTCGATGAAGGAATAGTGCGTTCTGAATCCACCCTCGATGGCAAATCTCGTTCAGACATGCGTCGAGGACCTAAGAAAAGCAAACTTTTACTCTAAATTCACAATGATTAATAATAACAAGGCAAAAAATGCATAAAATAAAAAACATTGCAATCTAAACTAAAAAATAAAGTCGTGCGCAACATTGAATGCCATTTCTTACAATCAAAAGCGCCAACTTGGAAATCCTTTAATGCAGCTAACCTAGCAGCGTAATCCCGTTCGATGTCCACGCAACTTTGCGTTTTTCTTGAAGTTTCAGACGAGCTCTTCAAGATGGGACAATTTTTTTTCGCGTAGCGACAACATTTCCGCACCGTTTTTCGATGTTTTATATCTGAACAGCTTTTCCATGTTTTTGGCAGGTATTTTTTCTTTAAGACGATTATTTTTGGAGACTTTTTTGGCGACCTGTTGGTCCGCTGGTTCCTAATCAAACTATTGCGTCTAGTTACGATATATGACTCAGGAAACTTTTTATAAGGACTTGATTTTTTATTTAGATGAGTTAATCGTTCTAGACTATCACATCTAACTAATTGACTATTAAAAGACTTTGGTTCAATGATTTCACTGTAACGTCTAGTATTTGGGCCCAGTTTTGGTGTTTTTCGTAGGTTTGTTAAATTATTAAGACACTCGGTTTCTTGGAGACGCTCTTTGCTATTTTTCAAAATACTTTTCGGTTTACTAATTTTATTTTCTACAATTAAATCTTGGTCAGTTTTACCCGCAAAGTCTTCGTTAAAAATACAATTCCTAAATTGGCATTTGTGCATCAAATCAAAATCTGTTACTTTCTTATCTTTAACGTTATTTTCAGAACTGTATTTTGACAAAATTATATCCCTGTTCCTTGTTTTAGGAGACAAATTTGGTTCAGAACAAAACTTAACACTACTTCTCTTTAAATTGTTAAAAATATTTTTTTCCGACGTTTCGAGATTTTCTTTTTCGAGATTCTCAGACGACTTTGTTAGCCGAATATTAAAATCACTTTTCGAATAGGACCCATTTAAGCTCCAGTCATGTAACAATTTTAACAGTTCTAGTCTCTCATACTCTGTTAATTTATCATTCAGCCTTTCTTCACTAACACTTTTGTTTTTATTCCCAAAACATTCATTCATTTCATGCAAATCTGGAAAACTCGTTGCTTTGCTTTCATATCTTTGCGTATCAACTTGTCCATGTCTGACTTCATCCGGTGATTTCCAATTTTTATGTTTTATTGGAGTGTCTGGATCAATATGACTCAAATCTAGATTAGATTCGTGCACTCCACTGTTTATACTAGAAGTCGAACTCGACAAATCTTGTAACGAAGATGAACATAATCTCTGTTGGCGTGATTTCTTCGCACTTATACTTAAAAATTTATCAGTTTCTCCAAGTTGTTCAATGTCAACGTACGGATTCTCGTGAATGTCTATCGAGTAGCTTTTTTGCTGAACGAAATTGTTTGCTTTGTCCTTCCACGATTTATTATTAATTCGCGATTCGGTGGTAAACTCCTCAACTTTTCTCGTTTCGAAATTAGTTCCTGATTCGTCGTAACCGAGAATTATGTTCTTAGGGGAGGGTTCGGAAAAATCGGTTACTTGGAGATTGAAAACTGGTTCGTTGGTTTCGACTTCGATTCGAGGGATTGTAAATTTGCGAGTTTCTTTTTTGTATAGAGTGTCATCTGAACTAAAAAATACGTTGTTTTTTGGCTTTATTGCTGGTGGAGTGAATAAATGACAATTGTTTAGACTGTAGAGGGACTCTTGAGAGCTGTTCAGACCGTAGTAGGATTCGCTGTAGTAATCCCCAGCTGCATGTGCAAATAACGGAATTGGCAAATAAGAAAACTGGCAACTTTTTTAATATTAAACACATTTGGAAATACAGGTATCGTACTTTTATTTTGCTAAACTTTGGAATTAATTTAGTTATACAAGACTTTTTTTATTTTATATTCACACTACTATAAGCAATGTACGCAATGCACAAGAAAGTTTCAGAGGAGAGTATTATTCCTCTAGAGTGTGCGGAGAAATATGAATCAGTTCGAACTCTTTCTAAACAGTGACCGTGACATGATATACAGAGTGATTTTTTATTTGCTTCCACCGGAAACTACAAAAATAGGTAACACATTATACTTTGCTTATTTTTAACATTTAATTAGCATAGAGAGTTGTAAATTAATTTCAACATTGCTGACAATACCTTTGACAGTGCTTCCAGAGTCAGTTCATTTGGATAATTTGTAGTTTTTCCAAAGTTGCTTATCGTTTGTATAACGTGTTGCCTATTTTTGAAATATCGGGCGGGAGCAAATATAAAATCACCCTGTATATTCGAAAAAGAATTTTTAAAATTTATATGTTCATGCTGTTTGAATAAACTATTTTGTTAAATTAAGCTTTTTAAATCAAATTAATTTGCAATAAGTGTACATTGTAGATTATAGTATATTCCAAAAATAAAATTCAAATTATTTAAAATGTAAATAGAGTTATCAATACCTTCTTTTGTACATACACCTTTTTTTGATTATACTTCCAAATGAGTTTCATTATTGAATAGAATTGTAAAGTAGTTGAAAAATACGTTGGATGTTGGCGATTTAATTATGAATAACCCGATTTATAGTATTCATGAAGTCATGCATAAAAATTCTGCTTAACATAGATCTGGGAGTAATACATTACCATCTTGTTAAATTTAGACCACAAGTTATAAATACGTTAAAACAATTATTTTCTGCAAGCCTTCTATAATTAGCTGGAATAAAGTACCTCAATCAACTTTCTTTGTACACAAAATGTGCTTAATTTAAACTACTTCAGAGTAATAGTGTTTTATTTAGCAGTTTACGACAGTTTAACTACCACTAAAATACTTAGCAACAATTTGAGATTCTTACATTTACATTTCCGAACTGTTATCACTTTGACTGTATCAAAAAATTATTAAATTGAAAAAAATAATGAAAACCTACCTCGATGAGGTGTAGGACTCGGTTGTTGTAGCAATGTAGCTAATCCGTGATACACAGCGCCCCCTTTTGCCACTTCAAGCGTAACAACACTTCCAGTCCGCACTAAAAACTCAGCTGCTTTTTCTTGTGTAATACCCAGAAGCGATTGTCCATCAACAGACAATAACTGATCACCAGCAGCCAATCGGCCATCTCTATCAGCAGCTCCTCCAGGAACTACCGATTTTATATAAATTCCCAGACGTTCCTGACCTGCTCCTTTCGCCGCAACTATCGATAATCCCATACCACCGCCTGCTTTATGCAGCCGAATGACTTGGACCTTAATCAAACAACTAATAAAGAAAAAAACATCGAAACTTCTCGAGACTTACTTCAGGTTGAGTTGTACTTAAAGCACTTGGAGGTCTTGGTGCAGACATGTAGACTGTCCAATGGCCTGAACTTGTAGGTTGTGCCGCCAAACGACACAAGCCTGAAGCTTGCAGAGGGTGAAGGAAGTCAGCAAGACCTGGAGGTACTCCTTGAACGACATCACAACTGAAACCATCATCTGGAAGCAGAAGCTGGAGAGGTGGTGCTGGGTCCTCGTAGAGAGTCACTTCACGACCTTCAGCTCGTGCTAATTCATCAGCCACGCTTTCTGCAGCTTTGGCGGCTTGGTCCAAAAGTGGAGGAGGGGCCAACTTCTCGCCAGGTTCGGCTAAAATAAAGGGTATCACAAAATCAGAAAAAAAAAGATCAAAAGTGGTATCCAAGTACGATTCATTTTTAGTAATGAAGCAAATAACATACTTTGTAACAAAATTCGCAAGAGAACGAAACCTACTCAACAAATTTTGTTAATAATCACCAGAACTCAAAGAGATTATTCGTTTTTAATTTCCTTTCTTACAGACTTTATTATAGGTACTTAAATAGGTTACTATCACAAGCTATAACAACTATAACAACACAGGACTATACACTTTCAGAGCCAACCGCTTACTTGTGATAGATAAATGTGGAACTATGTTGAAGTAAGAGAGAAATACACAGTAATTTGCTTCAGCGATGAACTTTAAAAATTGAAAATTTTCAATTCAATAGTTTGTCTGCTTTTACGACCTTTCTGACGTCACGTTTTCTACATTCGGGTTTAAACTATCGTAGGCTTTAGTTCGGGTCGGCATGTCAATACGAGTACTCCTTTCTTTATTTTACTTCATAGTTATTACATACGTAAATAAGAATAGTTCAATTACTTTTTGTATAAACATTTGATTAATTATTAATTTGTAGGAGCATTCGGAGTCGACTCTGACTTAAATTGCCGCTCCTTTGGAGTGCAGTGTGTGTTACACTAGAACAGTGCAACACGACCCTGATCTTAGCGGTTTTGCTGTATCTTAGGTGCTCTTGTTAATCATCAAGTTACCCCTTACCTTTATATTGTCTGAGTAAAGCTCCCAGTTGCATAGAGTTCAATTTGAAGCACGCTGAGGATAAGTTTGCTAACTCCTCTGGCGTGTATTTGGGTGCTTGCATCAAATGCGCAAACTGAACAATCTTGGCAAGATGACACTCCGCCGCCAATTCCAGTCCTTGCGATTCCGCCCAAGCTTGTAAATTCCTCAATCTATTGAAGAGTTTATTCCCGAAACTTCTCGTACACAAATTACTGTTACTTATAACATTCGCTAAAGCTTTCGCTGAAATCCAGTGAAACAATTGCGAAAATAATTGTATAGTCAGCGCTGCATTAACTCGACACTTCCTAAGCAGATTCATAGCACTACTTAAAATATTTATAACTTCTCTAGGATGATCATCTCCAGTTACAGACATCAAATGTACCATAGCTGAGTTTAATTCATCGGTCAGACAAGCGACTAAATTTCTAAAAGCTAGTTGTACTGCATCTGCGAGTGTGTCTTGTGCTTGGATTGAGAACGCACTGACGTGTCTATCAGATTTTAAAAAATGAAGTAATTCACTAGCGTTAGCTAACCAGAATGCCTGCGAGATACTTTCAGTGCTACGGTCTTGGACTGTATGTCTGATTAACATTGCGGCATGTTGGAGTAAAACGGTGAGTTTATGGGCACGTTCTGTTGGTGTTAGTTCTGGTCGGTAATGTGTCGATGCTCGATAGCGGGCACAAAGGTATAAAGTGTAGGCGGGTGCTAGTCGAAACGTTGGTGTTGTTACATCCAAATGGGTTATGACACGAGCGAGAAATTGCTCTTGGGGCTCCTCAGGGAATTCCAGCACAGCCGGGAGGATGGGATCCTGGCCGCGGGGATAGCGGTCCATTCCACTTAACCTAATAAAAAAACAAATAACAATCATTAAGTAAAAAAATAATTATAAATATACGAATTTAAAAAAAGAAGCAAAAACAATTATAGACATACAGTAAAAACTCGATAACCCGTCTACATATTATGTAAATTTTAAAAAATCCTTTTAAAATCCGTCTTCAGTTCAAATCATATAAGTTCAGTAATAATTGCTTAAGACATTAATTCATTGTAATGTATTTAAATTGATTTAAAAAAATGCATATTAAGTTACATAAAAAAGAAAACAGTATTCATACGTCTTGGTTTTATGCACTGTCAATAATTTACTAGTTTTCTTCCTTAATACAGATTTTTTTATTTGTTTGTGTTTGTTTTTCGCTTATATTACGTTATTATTATTTTTTACTTACGCCTAACTCAAAGCAACTTTTAATACATAAAAAATTAGAGCAACGGACCTCCATAAAATAAGTATACACATACGATTGGTTACTAAAATAAAAAGAAAACACATAATATTTTTATATATTTCTACGACTTTAGATATAATGTATAAATCAAAATAATCATTTGTAATATGTAATTTGATCAGTATTCGGTCTCAATTAGTTCCAATTTCCAATAAAATACTTTTTAGCCTTCTAGTAGTCTTTCGGTTATCAATATCAAAATAAGACACAATCGACGGTCAGTTCTCAGTTTGCATAGTGCGCAATAAGCGATGTAATTTGATCGTGATTGGTTAGTATTTGAAATTTTAAGCAATTTCATTGGCTCAAATTGTGAAATTTAAAATGCCCATTTGTAATTGGTTGATTTCGACCAATCACAAATTGTAGTATTTCAAATTTCCAACGTTTACTGGTTTGTCCAGTAAAAAAATAAATCTTTTATACGTTTATCAAAATTGATGAGCCATTAATCTCTCATTAACGCACTTTTAACCAATCAGGACATTGTATTTTGAATAAATCAGAAATTAATGGCTCATCAATTTTGATGAACGCTTATGTAAATGAGCAAAAGTATAAAAAACTATGAAATAGTTTAAATATACCAAGTGGTGATAAAAATTAGTTAAATTGCAGGTCTTTGTACTATGAAAAACTTCTGTCTTAGCTTATACCAACTTGTTGAAAAAAAACTTGTCCAAGTATATCACATTACGTCAATAATTCAATGATATCCATAGCCTGGCTAAAATTTTCTCACATTTTTAACTAAAATCTTCCTCATTTTTATTATCATCAAAAAAAAACTGGCTAAAATTGGAAAATATATCAGCTGCTGACGTACTTAACATATAAAAATTTTGACAAAATTTTTGAAAAAGACTGATGCAAGACAAAATATTATTTTTCAACAACTGTGTGTCACTTAATTTTTGATCTCTAGATACAATAAAAAAATTATAAAAAAACTGTTAATTTTATTTTTGTAAATTACAACCCTGAAGAAAACGACAAAATAAAATTGTGCAGAAACGTTAGAATTAACAAATAAATTTTATTTTTCATCCCAAAATAGTTCAAGAACCCTCCTAAAGCTAATAATATAAATTTTAGTTTTTTACTACTTCCATTTGTTAAAATCAAGATCAGCAAAAAATGCACGGTAAAATTCCTTGTTGTAACTTTACTCGTAATCATCGGCGTAAAGCCATAAAAAACATTTATTTTTAATGGCTGTGTCATAACTGATTTACATTTTATTGAATAGTAATAAGATAAATTAATAAATTTACAATTAGAACAAAGAGCTAGAGCACTAGTGAATTTTATTTATTGTTTTTTTTAATTATACGGAAAAAAGGTACGCACCTCAAAATATTTAAGAAAAACACACAAACGAAGTTAGATGTATTTTTTTAAATGATGGCAGCGAAAGTTAGCTACATCGTCTTAACTACCCGTTGCGGTACTTCCGTTACACATCTTTTTGTTATATATTTTACAATAATTAATTTTTAGTTTATAATTTTGTAATCAGTTGAGATAATACAAATATTTTTTGCAGATCTTCCTCATTTCAAGTGCTGTATTTCTGGTTAAAATATTGCTTCATACTTTTGAATGACCTAATATAACAAAATATTGGGAAAAGACTCATATATTTAAAAACTGATTGCTTTTACATAAATTAGTTCACCTTATTTCTGATTAGATGAAATCACTTCATATATTTTTGAAAACTCATCTTTGGTCAAATCACAGACACTAATAGAACAACAAGCTAAAAAGCTTCTAAATTGAAATAAATCCTTTTCCACAAGATCGATTATACATTTCAGTATCTATTTTTATTAAAAATAAATCTGATTTTGTCAGAGACCTAGAACCACTAGAAATTTTATAATTCGACACTGACACACTGATCTACATCGTGTCGTGGCATATAGATAATCAACAATAAAATAATACCACACCCGGATTATCTGCATAGCGATAATTTTTGATTAAAAAAAAAAGTAATCTGATTTTTATGTAACAAGAATGGTGTCATGTACTAAAAATAAATTTACTGTTTGTAAATAAAAACTTATCTTAAAACACTTTTAAAAGTTCTAGTATTTGTGCAAAGCGAAAATAATTTGTAGTTTCAAATAATACCTATTATTGAACTATCCAAACGGAAGTGCAGACTATTGAACTGCAAAAAGTTCTCATGCGGCAACTCTAACAATTTTATCACATTTACAAAACAAACATTTATAAGCATCAAAAATTGTTAAATAAGCCCAACTGACCTGTTTTCCGATGCCGATCCTAACGACCTGTTATCCTCTCTAGCTCCACTCGCCGTGGAAATTGTTTCGACGTTTCCTTCCAGATCAAAAGTCGTTTCGATATTTTCCCTAGAGGGTTCAGTGGGACTGAGGGCTCGAGGAGACCGGCTAAATATTACACAACGCACAACTTAAAAAACAGCAAAAAAAAACAACGCATGCACATGCAACGAAAACAACGACACCTACCTGTCGTATATCCTGGCATTGTCCATAACAGCAGGATGCCTCATTCTGTCTTCATGTACCGGATCTAAAAATCGGTACGTGTTACTGTTTCCGAATTTAACAAGACTGCCATGGTTTAAAATGGTCGTTTGATGGATCCTTTGACCATTAACGTACGTATGGGCGTCCGCATGGCAAGGTGTTAATGATGTTACGCCGTCTGCGTTGGTGATGACGCAATGTCGGGGCTGGATATGAGGGCCGTAGAGCTGCAGGGCGATTCCGTTCGCTGATCCCACCTAAACAAAAAAATTAAATAAGAATATCGTGTGTTACTTTAAATTTTGCGATAAGTCGGCAAAAACAAAATGTTATAGGCGCGTCAAAACGATCTCTACAATTGTTGAGTGTCTTTAATAAATTCATCCATCTACTCGTCAAAATAAAACATCGAAAATTTTTGGAACTATTCGTTAATGTTGCTTTGGTTTATAATATTTTCTTATGTACAGTATAGGATAAAGCAAAAAATCTAAGTCATACTTTGAGTGTTTTACTCAGCTTCCACATTATAGTATGTATAAATAACAGGTTATGGGCTCAGAATTTTTTTTTAAGCTAGAATTAAAAAAAAATTACCTTTGGAGCACTCTTTAAATTTAGAACTGCTTAAGATTTTTTATTTTAAATCACTGAGAGCTGTTAATTGTTCCTCCCCCGGTTCAACGTAACTAACTGAATATGATCGTTGTTTTTCGGTTTCGTATTCCCACAATAACAATATCCATATGGCGGATGAAGTATGCCAGACGTTTATGCTTCCCTCAATATCATCAAATTGTGAGTTAATTTAGATAATTGAATAGTAATCTACTAGTTGGAAAGGCTCTGAACGCTCCCACCTGAATTTAATGAATTTTAATTAGTTTCACGTCATACATGGATAGTATTGACTTGAAAAAAACATCGATAATAATTTGTTGTAAGTACGAAAACAAACAGTGCTATCCGGATTATTAAATTAATTAGAGATGTAAATATGTATGTTTTGCCAGAATATTCATGACGTCTGGAAAGTGGGTGCATTTCAGAATTCAAAAATAGAAAAATAACTCTTCTAATAATCAACAACTTGATGAATTTTATTTTCATAAATTGTACTTGGCTTGATTAGCATAATAAACTTGTTCTATAAACAAACCTAGACATGAATGTTCTGTCCAATTTTAAGTGACTAGATTAAATTATACCTATAAAGGGTGAATATAAAAAACGTTACTTTTAATTCTCTATTAATTGGCATTGGTTTAGCCAAATTCTGTTGCTCCGTCATCAGTGCAGTGTGTTCTGGTGCTGCAGCTACCTCTTGTATCCATTTAAAAATTACTAACTTGGTTTGACAGTTTTTTGACGTAAGTAAAGCTACGTTTAGAAACCCCAAAAAAATTAAAATTAACAAAAACACAAATTACACTATTTAGAACAAAAGTAAAAATTTTGTTAGTTTACGAGAACATAAATACTTTAGTTTTTTGACGTAGCGCGTACAATATTTTTTCTTCACCCGTTACTTTATTTATTTGCTTTTAAACGGTTTGTTTAAATTTTTAATCTTTATAGGACCACAAAAATTGATTAAATTTTAACGAAATAGAGTAGCTGTATGAATAAAAAAAGCCAATTTATTCCTGAGATATATGTATACATTACGTTTTTTCTGAAATCAAAAGTTGTGAAAATGTAAAATATGCAACCAACAATAAACTAACTTATTTTCTGTCTACTTTGCGAATGGTTTTTCATTTTGATAGTGCGCAAAAATATTACCACCCACAATCCTGAGTTACTTTAAAAACTATTTTGTTTATTTTGAACGATTTCAGGGATAAAAATATTTAAATAAGATATTTCATGGTAAACTAAATAAAATAAATATTAATACTGAAATAACTACTAAAATATCAACTCCCTGTAATCGATTATTTAAAAATAAAAACAGACATAATGATATACAACGTACTGAATTAATAATGTCAACGAAAACAATTTTTGTAGTCCTTGTCAACAAAATTAATTTAATAGCTAATACTGCAATAGAAATGCAGAGAGAAATAAAAGAACCTAACTAAACGAAACAATGATATTTGAAATTCTTGCGAACATTATTTACGCAGTGAAATGTATTTACATAAAGAATATTGGAAAAAAAAAACAATCAATCATAAGTAATTAGTGTTCTATAAGACTTCTTTTCAATCAACAGGTGTTGACTGTTACAGAAGAACAAAAATAACAAGATAATTAATAAATATCTACAATGAAAACCGGTTATAACAACTCCGTTTAGTCCTCATCGACACTGATTGTAAAAGATTGGCGTTTCTAACGTTTTAGAAAGATTTTTCAACAAATCGCATGACAAATACTATGCAAGGTAATAAATTTGGTACACCAAATTTAATCGATTTATCAAAAAATGACAATGCGACTTATAGGCTAATTTCAAGTTAAGATACTACTCGTAGTATCGCGAATTTTAATACTTTTCCTTAGCAACAACCAATCACAACCCCAAATTTTATTAATTTTCCATGGAAACTACGATACTATCAGTATTATCTCAACTTGAAATTAGCCCATTAAAGCATAAACCACCTCTATTAATCCTAATTAAACTACTATACTAACGCCGATTAGCCGATTTAGGGGCTGGGTTTGAATTTGATTTAATTTAGATTGCCACATTCTCACTCTTAGACAAACTTTGTAAACTAACAGTGATTTTAATATCTATTAACGAAATTATTATTAAAGACAAACGTTAAACTAGCTATTTATGTAACGAGTTGCCCAATGAGTTTTTTTTTTGCAAGATTGGTCCACGAGTGTTAACGAGTATGCAAAAATCAGCCATTTTTCACCGTGTTTCATACAACATTTTTACCAATTCAGTTACAAAAAGCAACCATTTAAAAATAAAAGTTAATAAAAATAAATAATAAAAAACGTATGACAACTGAAATTACATATTAAAATGGTTGCTTTTCGTAAGTTAAATTGGAAACAAAATACAGTAAACATCGGTTGTGACGACATAGCTGGCACCTATACGAACGTGGAAAATGTTTTGTATGCAATTCGTAATTAAAGTCAGTTTTTTCACATATTCACCTACAGCTCTTGTCCTAACAAGGAAAAAGAAATACTTTAATCACTTGTTACATAATACATAGTTATTTATGTAACAAGTGATTAAAGCAATACATTTTTCCACGACTAGGGCAGCTTGATGCACGAGCCATAGGCGAAATATGGAAATTAGTTTGCACTTAGAAATAAAATGCATACACTTTTAAAGACATTTTTTAACGTACATAAAACTATTGTAAATGTAGTCCTAGTACCAAATCATAATTATTCTTAATAAGTAGTTGCAGTCTCAATAAAATTGTCATAATTAATTGGTACGAGTATTATTGACCAAATCGTTTTAACATAAAAAATAATAAAAAAAGTAATATCTTCTTCACGATTTGTTGACAAAAACAAGACTTGTTTGAACAGTACACATAAAATAATGATACAAAAAGTATATTAAAAAAAAAACTAGTGTTACAATCCCCATTTTGATACGAAAGACGTGTGAGACAAGTCACTAAGTGAGGAGTGAGAAGGTTGTAAATAATACATATTTTTTTCTAGTTTTTCTATTGCTTATTTTAGAAAGTATTAATTTGTTATTAACTTTTTTATCTGTCATCCGCTGTCATCTGTTTAGTAAGTTAGGTGTTAAATATTTTTTGTTGGTAACATTAAAAAATATTTCGCATTTCATAATTAAATTAATCAAAATCCTCACTGAGTGAACTAACCTTGCTATGAAAACCTTGCTATAATAATTTAAAGTGCTGGTGACATAAAGTTACCAAAAACAATGCTACAAGTTAAACATCGTAATACTGTTTTTTGAGAAAACAGTGCTATATTGTCATAAACACAAAATATAAACATTTTATACTAATACAGTTAGATGCAACTGCAACAATTTTAATGGAACAATGTTAAACCAAGAAATTTTTATGATGATGTTAGTCCCTGTTTTAGTGCAACAATTTTTATTTTTTAATTTTGGAATAATAGGGTTGTTTGTTTTCACTGTCATATGTCATATAAAATTTAACATTCTTAGTATTTTACAACAACTTATGTATTTAACGTTTAGTGTATTTAGTGACATTGTGAATTTTGTTTATATACTAAGTAGGACGGCCTCCTTTTATCATTTTACCTCTTTATAAAAATTTGCTATAGCGCCTGAGGATGCCGAATAGGCGAAACCGGCAGCGACAGTGAATTAAAATAAAAGTGCAATTAAAGTATTATTCCAAAATTAAAAAAAAAATTTTTAGATGAAGAACTACGAAAATTCATTGTTCCAATACCGGAAGAACCTATTTTTGTTACGACGACCAACAAACATGTAAATGTCACTGTTGCCAAATAAAATTATTATTATTAGTTATTATGATTTTCGCTTTATACTTATTTAATACGCCTAATGATAATCAAGAATAAAACAATTTCATTAAATAAAAACCACAAAAAATAATAAATAAAACAAAAAACAGTAAAAAAATTTAGATAAAATACGTTATTATATTTTTAAGTATTTTATTACTTTTCTTTTCTCATCACATTACAACAGTACTATTCATAAAATGGTAATTACAGGAATTAGTATGTCGTTATACAGGGTGATTATAAAGTATAAAGCGAAATAAAAACTGTAAAAAAATTGTCTTAACTCTAGTGATAACAAAATTGCAGGCCCTCAAAGTTGGGCATAAAAAACCTTTATTTGGAATATATTAAAAACAGCTTAAACGATTATTATGAAATTTGGTACATAAACAAAGTTAAATATCCTCTTTTTTTTATAATAACAAAATTTTGCAAAATCTTTTCAATTTTCCGTCAAGTACTTCCGTTGCACATTTTTGATATCTAATATTCCATTTTTTTCCGTTACTAACTCCAATTTTTATTACAAATATAAATATATCAATGGATTCTGAACAAGAAACTTAGAACGCAAAAGTCCGCTAAAACGTACCCTTCTCGAGATATTTACGTCCAAATTATGAAAACGCATTTTGCTCTCCAATTCTACCGCCCTGTAGCTCCTAAACGTGCAACTAAATATAGAGATTTTGTTATCAGTTGAGATAGGTTAGTCAAAAATTTTGTTGCAGATTCTATCATTTGTAGTGCTGTATTTTAGATTAAAATATTGCTTCATACTTTGGATCATTATTATTATCGCTTTATTATAAAAAATGTTAAAATTTCTAAAACTAAACCCATTGTAATTCTTCAATCAATTGATTTATCAGCTTTGCTTTGCTAGTTTTATTGGCTTCGATCCATTTCAATCATCAATGAAGAAGAAAGCACTGTACTAATAAACCACGAAACTGTTAAACCGTTCTGAAATTTGCTTATACACAGTGTCCCACGTTCGCTAACCAACACGAAAAAAATGTTGTGAAAAAAAATTCATCTCTGTTTAGGCAAACAAGAAAACTGATAAATTTGAAACAATAGAGATCTTAATTAATAAGAGTAAAATATTGAAGTCTGAAAGATTATGTGGTCAAATTATTTTTTAAACAAAATTAACAACAAAATCATATAACAAAAAAATTTCTTCAGGTGTAAAAATAAGATTAACCAAAATTTTTTGTTTTGAACCCTGTATCTTAAAAACTTAAAAAGCTGTTTTTTTTTAAATTTTTTTACTCTTCCCTAACTGCAAATTTTAGAACAAAAAATAAAAATTTAACAAATAGCCTCTTAATTGATACAAATGCAAAAGATTTAAGTTAAATTACGATGTTTTATCCCGACGTGATAAGGAAAAACTGTTTCAGAATTTGCTTAGATCATCTTATAAAAATAAAAAATAAGAGTCTGTGTTATTGTGAACAAATAAAATAAAATCAATTTGCCCCCACACTACTTGAAAATTGGTCGATAATTTTCGAGTTGTGTTTACAGATCCCTCAATAAAATTTAACGACAATTTACATATGTTTTCGAATTTAACGATCCTAAATAAGAAAATACTTACTTCCATGACATCGTTTGTAAGTCTAATCGTCCTCGCGGTATCCCCTGGGTGAGGTGCAGATCCGTCTGGTCCCAATTCAACCAAAAGTGGTACGGCATCTCGAACATCCCGAGGATTTGTGGTATTGGTGCCAAGCGCTCCTGGTTTTTTCTTTCTTTTTCGTGGAGCGCAATCTGCTGGCCTTCTTCTAACATGAAACATGATGGAGCCTATAAATAAAAAAAAAATTACATCAAGACAACTACTAATCGCAGTTATTAGAAGAGAAATGCAATAATTAACAGACCGAATCGTGGCACGATTTTGAAGGCGTTCATAACGTTGACACTGACACACGTCCGTTGCAAGTAAAACACTTTGCACGTGTGCTACAGAAAATAGAATTCGCAGCAATCTGAAATGATTTTATTTACGCATTTTACCAACCTACTTGTTGTGTGCGTAAATATTTAACTTGCAACGTGAAGAATGAACAGCTGGAGAAAATTGAAGCGACACAAAGGAGATACTGCGTATAAGATTGCATTCGAACAAATCAATATTTCCTTCAGTTACTATCAGAAAAAATAATAATAAAAGAAATAAAGTTTTGCTCGAATTTGAGCGCCATAAGACTAATAATGAACAAAGCGCGAATGTACACTTGGCAGTTCATCATTTTCAATGGTATTCGACTATACTTCAACTAAATATTTGTATACTTTTAGAAATCAAGCTTGTCTAGATGCCTTTATGTTCAATATTGTCCAAAAACGACAGTAATACCACACGTCACGTGACATGTGACGAATTTAGAATTTAAATTCAGGCACCATCGCTTTCGAGTACAGTTTTTTATGTAAAATTTCACACCACTAACTATCTTGTCACTAAACTACCCTTAACTTTTATAAATTTTTTTATGATTACGAAGTTGTGAGTTACAAATTGTTCCATTAATTTATCCCGATAAGTCATAACTCATAAATCATTCGAAGTATGGCTCAAGCTATGACGTAGATATCAGTAAATTTGACATTTGGCAGCAAGAAAACAAATATGATATTGATATAACAAAGATATTGCTTCTCTGATCAAAATTTAGTAAAATTCGTAATAAGACAAAACTTAATACAATAAGTCCAGATAGAAATTTACAATAGAGTAACCAATCTACTAATAATTTCAAATTCCAATAGAAATTTTAATCTTTCAGTTATTGAAGTGATAAATTTGAGGTCAGTGACAGCACGTCCGGATAGATATATTATTTTGTTAAGATAGTATAGCTCAATTTATACAAGCATCTTTTACTTAGATTAATGTTTTTACCACAAAAAAATTGTCAAGCTTGCAATAGTAAATCATTGAGAAAATTTCTTAATTTCTCAGGTACCAGAGAATTAAAAAAGGTCATAAAAGTAGAGATAGAATTATAGATGATTAGAGTTGAATGCTTTATTCCTGAAAAATTAGTGCGTTGGCGTCTCTTCACCTTTTGATTTTTATAGTGCTTTCTATTTAAACTCTATATAATTTTTTTTCACAAATAGTTTCTCATCAGAACCTAACAAGGCTCCTTCTTCTTTATTTGTAAGTAAAACTCAAACTGCCATATGTTGAATTAACTTAAAAAAAAGCGAAAATGATTGACATTGACTAATTTTTTGTGCTTAAAATAAAAAAGTAAAAATGTAACAAAACATTTTAAAATTTCTTAGCACAACAACCAAAGTGGTTCAGTCGAAATTATTATTTTCTGTCTACATTGCTGTATTAGTGTTTTTTGTAAAATAAAGAAATATTAAAATTTATTATATATTACTCTGTTGCAGTTTCTATTCATTATTTAAAAAAGACACCACAACTTATTACAAAGTACAGTCGTGTAGTCATTTTATATCTAAATTAATAAAAATTGTATTCAAAAGTGACTAAATAATTTTTTTGTCTGACCAGCCACAAAACAGCATTTTGCTGTCAGTAACTTAATTCAAAATATTGTGAATTAAAAAAAAAAAAGATATTATGGGTTTAAATATCTCGCTATTTTTTTTTAAGGCTATTAACTTTTATACCTTTTTTTTGTGAATGAAAACTTGGACTGGACTTGGAACCATGCGGTTTTGTTCTAAAATATAAGTCTTAATTGAATAAAGTCAGAATTTCATGTCAAAATAAAAAACTAAATCAACTTTGACTATGTGACTATGTAATAGATTGCCTCGATTCACAATTTTACAATATGCTTTTTTATTCAAAACATTTCACTGAGTTATTTCCATCCCGGGAGTATAACAAAAAAAAACAACCAAATCTATCGTTCCTATCGTCAGTTATAAAGTTATAATCGAAAGTGAAAACAAAAATTATGATTTTTAGTTTGTCCCAAGGAGGTTAGATAGGATCCTAGTTAGTTAGTTAGATCCTATCTAACCTCCTTGGTTTGTCCAAATTTTCCGGCATTGTAATTGTCCTGAATTTTTTTTCCTGAAAACTTCTCCAAAACCATAGCAACAAAATTTCTTTTAATCCAACTGTCAAGTTTCTAAGTCAACGGAAAATACCCTTTAAGTTTGTTGATAATTCACGATGCGCTGCGTCTGGCTAGTATATAAAAAAACAAACATGTTTAAAAAGCCGTATCTTTCTATTGTTAAAACTTTAGAAGCACAAATGTGACATAGAATACGAACAGGCAGACAAAAAGTGATGATATAAGGATTCCGTTTTTTTATATTTTGCATTACGGAACCCTAAAACTCGAGTGTTGGGTATATTTGAAGAATATTAATATTTTATCTTGTGTTATCAACTTCCTCCCCAAAACTTATCGGAAATCGTTCCCTTGGTGTTATCTACCGTTCGCCTGAGCTAACAAGATTCGCGAATTCAGTTCCCGAAGTGGAAAACGGCTGAAACTTTCCAAAAAACTTTGTTAAAGTCAAATAATGTCCAGTAATGAAGTTTTAGGAAAGTTCTTTATTATCCACTATCCATAATAACGTCTATATTTAGCTTGAATTAGTTGATTACTTTCTCATTTAATCCTAGTTTAATTTTCCAGCCTGCAATGCGCCAACCAACTCCAGAAATAGCTGGAAAGTTGCTTTATTGTATCAACGGAAATTATTGCTATCCTGTGCTGGATATCAAAGGTATAGTTTTTAAAAGCAGGATAAATATCAGTGTTGTAAAATTTCTGCAATAAGCTGAACACTGGTTTGTTCGGTCGACCAAATATCGCATTATCAATGGTCAAGTGAGTACTCGTATTGGAATACCTAATTTGACCTAGAGTTTCGACGTCATTATGTGAAGTAATCCAAAAATATTTTTATATAAAAAACTTGGCAAACAACGTGAAAATAACTATGAAAATTAAGTGTTGGGTAAATAAACGGAAATTACATATAAATCTAATTAACGAATATCCAATACTATCAATAGTCTATAAAAAACCAATAAATAAACCAACTTCAATTAAATTGACTAACACCGCGACATCAGTTTATATTACGGGTTAACTCAAAAGGTTAAATTTACAACCGTACTCCCGGATTTAATTTCTTACAATTGAATTATGTTACGGAGTCCCTAAACACATTTAATCGTTTTTAATGGCCTCTAGTTTTAGTGCAACTAATATTAATGCAGTAGAACCAGAAAAACAGTCCGTGTTTTAAAACACACATTTTTCCGAACATTTTTCTAATTCTGAAGCATGTTTAACCTCTGGAAACTATCCAACGAATTTATTTTTTGTAATTATAAAAACAAAATGTTTGCAATTGCATTACATAAATTTATGGCAAGTATTTTAAATAGTTCTTCAAGTACAAATTATGGTAGAAAACCTTGTACACCATTTTTAACATTATTTTATTTTTAAAAAACGTTCATGTCACTGATTCAATTCTAGAAAATGCTTAATTGTAATGTATTGATTTCACTTTTTTGTACTTTAACCTTTAAAGCAATCATTTTAATACCTACTTGTATCTAGTTTAGTGGATCAAAGCAAAAATAATAAAATGGTATCGGTTTTCTTCATTTTAAATATAGAAAATGCTAAAAATGTCACTTTATTTTTTTTCAAATTTCAAATTAAACTAATTTTAAATTTTTACAGACCTTTTATAATTTTATGTAATGTATTAATGTTGTGTATCCAACGCCTCTATAAAAGAGTTCACAACTATGCTAATTTTAAATAATTAAAATGCCCATTAAATCACTCACTAGTGAGATCTTGTCTTTTAATTGATTTAAAATTTAAATCAAATTTATGCTTAATTTTGTAAGGGTTTAGTTGCTGTTGGGAGTTGTTAGATAAAATTTTGTAACTATATTAACTTAATTGAATGTATGTTAAGAATAAAAATACCTGTGTTATTTATTTTTGGTCAAATCCAGTTATGATAACAAAGTGTCAATAAAATCATGTATTTTTAAACAGGCAGTTTGCGCGCCGAAGTGTTGTACAGGCTTTTTATATATCAGTTAAAGATTTGATGGCCGTGATTTCTTATAAACTCAAACAAAAAAATTAAACTTGATCTTTAGTAAATTGAAAATGTATTAAAAAACAGTTTTCACGCCTTGAACTGCATCTCGCTCAAAATAAACGGATGACTGTTGAGTTCAGCAAAATGCGACATTACAGCAGCCGAGCGATTCAAGTGCGATATTAATAGAGCGATTGTTAAATTATTTAAATCGAATATAATAGGTTATAATATCACGAATATGTTGCAAATTTCAACTTTTTTTGTAGTCTTTTATATACAGCCGCTTAAAAACGACACTTAAATTAATTTGTTAGAAGATCGCCATTAATTAGGTAATAAAACAACTTTCTAACACTTCCGGTTTCATCAGGAATCATAATAACTTTTGATTTTTAAATAAAATTCTAGTATATTTGAAATTTTTGAAATTCTACAGTCTAAGTTTAGCATAGCACTACTTACAAATTATTTTGTTAATAATTTTTTGTTAAAGAAAAATATATACAGCCAACATTTTGAAGTTTTTTTTGCTAATTATTTATTTTGAAATATTACTAAATTGCTTTTCAAAATTTTCAAATTATTAAAAAAATGTTTATTTAAAAATTCCAGTGTGCCACTTTTAAGTTGTATTTAAGCGCCTGTACTTTCTAAATTAAGGCGTTTATTACATATTTAATTAATTGTTGTCTACATTTTTTAGTAGGCAAAACCTTGTACATAAAAAAAATCAAACAAAAAGTTTTTCAAGTTGAATTAATTTGAGTTCGTATGCAATCTGTGTAAATTGTTTTTACATTTTGATGTATAAAACCCTAATCAAGCTAATTTAGGATAAAATTGTTACAAATTATTGCAATAAAGCTGTATTGAAAACCAGAAAAAATATTTGCTCTTTTTTTTTTAAATGAACGCGAATAACAATCCAAGTAAAAAAGATGAAAAAAATAAAAGTAATCCATTGTTACAACAAAATATTATATGTCTTCCTCTATTTTAATTACTGCCTCCATACGTCGTGGAATGCTAGCAATTAATTTTTTTATTACACATAAAGAATTTTCTCTCATTCTTCAATAGCTACAATTATCGGTTCATTGTTGTTGGCAGGTGTGGGTCTATGACTGCAAATCGGTCTTTAAAGACAGGCCCATAGATTTTCAATGGGTTCAGATCAGGATAAGGTTAGACTTAGATAGTAATAATAATTATTATTGTAACTGTAATAAATGTTACATTATAATTATATCACAAGTATTTTAATTCTTTTTGGAAATTCTTTCCAGAAAATTTCAAAAACGTCTTTATTAATTAGCCCGAGAGAAACACAAGAAATAATTAGACGTTTTGAAAATGTACAATTATTTTCGAGAAAGAAGTCAATGGACGTGTGGTTTTCAACAAGAGAGTTGCAATAACAAATAATTCTTTTGTACTACAAAATTATAATATGATTTAGAGAGCTATTATTTTGTTTCTTGAATAAAATATTAACTTATTTATTTAAACTTAAATCTAGAATATCTCCACTTATTAGTTTCGTCTTATTTGGATAACATGACTGTAAGTCCATTTTTTAATGTTACATCTACAAGACGTTACTTAGGCAGAAGATTTCATAAATGCGCTTTATTTTCCAACATTTATAAAAAATGCATATAAATATTTTTAATTTTTATTTTGATTTTCTTGCTGCTACCTTTAATAGTCAGCCAATTGAAAAAATTAATTGTGATTTTATCAGTCTGAGTTTGACGCATTCTGTAAGTTGAATCGAAATATTTTCAATAAAAACCAAGTCTTGTATTTGTAATTTCGTAACGTATATAAACTTATATTCTCAAAAAAGTAATTTTACAAGAAAAATTAATCAGAGATTTATGAAACATTGTTAAAACAAAAAAAGCGTACAAGGATAAGTAAACTAATGAGAAAGAAATTGCAAAATTGTTCGCATAAATGAAGACATTGGCTGAAGCGAAAGAGCTTAATGCACTCAGCTGTAATTACGTTTAATGTTGGAAAAACTTTTAGACAGATTGCCATTGTCAATTTTAATTAAAACTCAAAGATCATGCGCAAAAATATCATACAAAATTATAGATAAATAATTTGACATTTTTATATTCCAAGAATTATATTAATAAATAAATACCAAAAAATTTCAAAATTTATTCCAAACATGCCAATCCTCTTTTTGATATCATTATCTTTTACAATCATTACATACATGCAAAGTGAAATAATTCAAATTGATTAAACAAGATAATATAAAAAAGACAATTTTATGGTAATTTTGTCATAAGATGTGGAACAGCCTTCGCAAAGCAACTTTTGTTTCTATTGTCCTTAGTTCGTCTCTGAAATAGTTATACAGACATTTGTAAAGTATTGTTAGTTTTCGCTCTTCACAGTTTCTCCTGTAATTCTATTGTTTTTCCTCGACATATCGTAAGTTGCGTTAGTTTGTAACAATGAAATTGGAAATAAAATTATTGTTCACTTTTCTTCACAATACAGCATTCAACCAAAGAAAGTAAATGAAGACTCGAAAATGAAAAAGTGTATAAACACACAATTAAGACAGAGCAGATGAATCTTTCATCACTTGAAAAAAATTACAAGGATTCTTGTTTAGAAAATGTAGCAAATTCGATATACCTCTTTTTGACCTACAAATGAACAAAAGATAATTAACTGTTGCAAATAAACAACAGAAATTTTTGCGGTTGGTCGATTTCAGTTAAATGAAAGATTCGCCTAATGAATAATCCTTAATACTGTCATTAGAAATTAAAGACGAAAAAATCGAAAACTAACTAAACACACATTACAAAATGTTTGAGTATTATTAGTTCACGTGTCTGTCATTATTAATTCAAGACCAAGGTCCAATTAAATTTTAAGCTTGTTTATTGTAACGCATAACGAAAAAAGTGAAGACAAAATCAATAAAAATTCAAAAAAAAAACATACCTAACATAATTTCGCATTGGGCGTTCCTCAGCCGTTTGTAAGACCTAAATCCCATCATTTTGACTCACTTATTTTATTACTTAACAAACTTTATTGCTATTGAATACTATTTATTCCCAATTTATTTCAAATCGAATTCTCCCCTAAATACGACGCATTTATTGATTTCTCATTAAACAAAAATAATTTAAAACAGCAAAAATTAATCATAATTTTAAAAAATCAAAAGACTACATCCTCAATTTGTCAAGCGTTGAATCACAGGTCGAGCAGAAAGCCGAAGAATGTCATGAAGATGGATGAGGTGTGATAAATGGGCGTCAGAATCAACAAACATTAACATCACGAGCTCAACGGTAGCGAAAGAACAAAGAAAAAACTACGGAAGAATGGTGGCGGCGCGTGATGAACAACCCTCGGCGGTTCGAGATCGACTAATACCTCTACTATCAACAATAATTAGGTTTGAAGGCACTACTACATGGCATGCGGTGACGGCGGACAGGTTATAACCGCCCACCCCTATCGACAGACTCTCATCGTTCAAGTTCACACGGGTATACAACAGCGTTCGTGACAAAATCTTTGTGCCCTTTTCAAATACACAATAGTTTAAAAAAACATTGATCTGCTTTACTGTCATTGGTTTTCTATTGAAAATCTTGACCTTTACAACGTGGTTTAATACAATATTTAGAGACATGATACAATAGTACGCATGCACGTACTGTCTATGAAAATCATTATTTGTGATATAAGAGTGACGAAGATGAAGTGTACATTACCTTTTATTGAAATTGGAATGCGCAAAGCCATTATTTATAAAAATTATACTCTTGATTATTTTTCTAGAACATGTTTCGTAATGACTGTATTGTGCATCAGAGACAATTTAATGCTCAATATGTCTGTAGCCTATCAAAGTATTGATAAAGTTTAATTAGTAATAATTTCATATAATGACTTAATAGCAGATATTAAAATTAAAATTAACTCAATAAAATTTAATGGTTATATTTATTATTTAATAATAAAGTAATTTTCAGTCGATCAAAAAATATGTACAACCAGTAATGAGTTTTATTCAGTTGACCGCAAGCAAATTCAGACAACTGCTGAATTAATTGATGATAACTCTTCTATACATCAAAATCATCAACGTTTCTGCAATAAACTTAACAATGACTAACATTACTGTAAGCTTTTTAAAAAGTCAGCCCACTTATTTTCAAAGAGACAATACCTACAGATAAGCCAAAAGTTTTGTGCTCTATTTATTACAGTGTGAGCTAGGAAATTCTCAATTTAACTAAGCAGTGAAAAGCAACACCCTAAGCGTTAAGCAGCCCTAAAATGTTTGGATGGCCTTTTAAGTACTTGTAACAACCAAAATATAACAATCATTTTTGAGTTGACTATAGACAGACCCAGGCCGCTGGTATATTTTAATTTATGATAGTTCTATCACAGATACCCCGCATTGAAAGCAACATTTCATAAAGCTCTCTATGAAAGGTCAGCTCATCAATGGCTATTATTATTTTCTTGTATTGGAGAAGCATGAATGTCGCAAATTGCAGAACGATTAGTCGTGCGATTTATTATAATATCGAAAGTTTTAAGTTATGGAAAAGTTACTCCAGTGTTACTGCATGTAGGCGGATAAATTAGCAAACTTGAGCACAAGCAATAATTTTGGAACCCAGCATTGAAGAACAGATAATAAAATCAAATCGTAAGTTGCACGTTATTGCAGAAAATCGAAACTCAAGCTGAAGAACATAAATAAACAAGAGCCTATAGATTACACTCCTTATTAGAGTGGGTAAGTGGGTTTTAACCCTGATAATCCCCCTGATAAATAGTAATGTGGCAATCACTATGGTACGGATTTTGTTATTTGGTGGTTCCTTTGTGATAATAACATCATTAGCTTAACTAGTCCTTATAGAACCGGGTTCTTAGCATATAAAAATCTTGAGTTTCTAACCTTAGCAAAAAAATAAGATGGGTTGTAACCACAACTCTAACAATAATAATATCAGTTAGGCGATTTTACCTTCTTTTTTTGTCAACTAATTTCGAGCTCACTAGTCCATTTTTAAGACCTATCACAACAGATTGCCATCATAATGTTCATATAATTCGCTAAATTACCTTATACAATAAACATTATGCAGCAATTTGTTAATATGTCTTGAAAATATGATAGTTGACCAAAGTAAAAATTTAACAGAGAAAGAAGGGTTTACCTAACACATAAAAAATCCAAAACTTTCTCTCACATGTTTCCAAAATTTTGCAATTCCTTTGGTAATTAAGAAAATTTTTAAACGGTATAACAAAAAAACAACAATATGTTTATCTTTAACAATAAAATAAATTGCTATTTTGATTAAGAGATTTGGTGATCCGTATAATCCAAAAACAGTTGTTAGATTACTATATACGCACCAAAATGTTTATTATGCACACGTCTGACGGATGAAGATCATGTTTGTAAGTAAAATTTTAATTAACAAATTTTAGCTTACGACAAGATAAAACGAAAATAAAAAACTAATATTTTATAATCAAAACCCAGCTGTAAATGTGTGAAGACACAAAAAGATATAATAAACGCTACATCAAATAAAAATTTTCTGAAGCCCGCAGTTTCCAGAACGACAATTAACCGTAAATTTTATTCTGGGTGTCTGTAAGACAGTCACGATATTAATTAATTAATAATAAATATTTATAACAATACAAAAAAAATAATAATAATAAATGAGCAATCAGCCATACAGCGTTAATTTCCTCTGTATAATAACTCAGGATCACACTACTAGTTTTTTTTAGAAAATAGCAAGCTAAAAACTAGAGTTACCAAAATTATTCAATTTAAATTATCCTTTTCTACAAAGAATCTTATAAAAATAATGTAGTGTATATTACCACGCTAGGAGTAGAAAAAAAGAAACTGGAAACTCTGGCCAGATGGTCGTAATCATAAATCATCAAAATGGTCATTGTTAAAATGATTTTACAACAAAATTTCTAGAGAAGGCGCCTTTTAAATCTCTATCAGATAAAAGTAGATTCTTCCAAAGAATGGACTTCACTTGTTTTTACCTATACTATCACTCCAAGTAAAGCTTAAAAATTTATGGCACCCATTAATGTTTCCTTTACCTCCCTTCAACAGGTAGGATAGTAAAAAAATTGGGGAGTTTCATCGAGTGTGACAAGGATAAAAGAATTCAAACGTATTTAAAATAAATAAAAATCAAATTTTGAAATTAGATTTTTTACCCTAATATCATGACTAATATGAAAAATTCTTGTTCGCTAAACAAAAAACAAAAACAATAAAACTCCGCTTTGACATTTAACCGTAAGAAATCCACCCGATTCGCATTTCCTTTATATACCCTTCTTACGATTTGAATTGCTTGCCGTTTCCCCACAATAAGAAAGTGACTTCTTACAATAAGAAAGCCACTCCGACAACTGATAAAACACTTCACAAAACTCTTGAGTATTATACTTACACTGGACTGACTGACTTTTAAATGAAAAGGGCGTTATATAAATTGTTACTAACGGATAAAACCAAATTTTTAAAAGATGGTTTGAATATTTAAACAAGCTGTTCATTAAAGGTTAATTTAAGCCAACACCTGCCAGGCCAACGATGAGAATAAAAACTCATCCCCTTATTAAAATTAGATTAACCTTCGTTAGGGCCAGCATTACTCTTTGAGAAATCATTGAGTCAAGTCTTTCATTAATAAAATAATAGTCTGAATCGGCGACCGTATTTTGTGGCAAAATTAAAGCGACAAAAAAGTCAATAAATTTTCATGAATTTTATTGAAATTACTTATGCATATGTATGTAAAACGACCTTATAAAAATTTAAAATATGTACCTTACTAAATTCACAAACTTGTTACTACCTTGGCAGCAAAATAAACCTAAACCTCTGCATTGCAGTTAAATGAAACTGAGATGTCAAGCTATTTTAACATACAAGTTTTATGATAAAAATTCTTTGATATTATAACAAAAATAAACAAACATAAATAGAAGAGATACAAACATGTAATATCATAAAATAAACGATTCAACTATAAAACGTTTCAAAGTACGATTGTGAGTCTGGTTTTTGTCATTGTATCAGAGCAGCTATAACATGTATAAAATTAAAATAAAATTGTATACAGGCTGTCTCTTTAGTTTAGTTAAGTCAATAGAAATACAAAGTAGGCAAAATTAAATGTCTGCAAATTTCTTCTTCCGGGATTAGACCGTGTGAAAAGAGTTTTGGTCTCGACGTTTCGTTTTTTCGTTTTTAGGTAGTTTCTTCAGGAGTGGAATGACAACTCCACTTCTGAAGAAGCTACGATGTGAGCGAAACATCGAGTACAAAAACTTCAATGACACGGTCAAATCCCGAAAAAAAATTACATACTGACTCTGACCGTGAAGGCCTTCACTCCAAAATTAAATGTCCTTTGGAGTAGGTGTTAAAAGTGTTCACTCGCCCTTTCTTCTAGATATGAAGAGAACAAGTTTCTTGTTTTTACGAAATTTTGAAAATTGTGGAGTGTTTTCTAATTTGCTGTACCTACATCTTAGAGTAAATTATAGTAGGATCATTTTCCAAAAAATTTCTTACTGGTAAATTTAGTTTTTAAAAGTGTTCAATTATTAATAAATTTTCTGCAAAGCACCCACTGGACTTGACTCTATAACCAGTGGTCGGTCAAAGTGGTTTGCCAAATTGTCAAAATTATATCACTGACTTTTTAAAAAAAGGTGCAAAACATTTTTTAATAATTTTTTGGGAGCGCTTTTAACAACCCCTACAACGTGCTGGTGAGCTATTCCGCCATTTTATACTCACCCTGTATACTCTTCGTTTATGTTAAAATAATTTGATAAACTTTAATTTTTTTATTATTACATATCTACAAATTGAGCAAAATTAAAATGAACAAAAAATAATTTATTCAAACTTAAATACATTAAAAACTACTAATGATTTAAAAAAAGTGCTCGGTCATTTGTAGATAACATGTAATAACAAGGATTAATTTAAAGTTGATCATATTATTTTAATCAAGAATAAATTTATAAGGGCAGAACTATTAAAATCATCAAGTTTTTAAAATAAGATTTGTATAATACTTTGTAACGTAACAAATTTTAAAAACAAATTCACAAAATTGTAGAAAATTTTATTTTTTATTTTAATTTTATTTAATTTTCTGGGTGTATGATTGATTGTACACTCATATCCTAGACATTATTCACATAAAAATCAAGCTGTTCTTTGAAAAAATAATTCGTTACAAAAATATCACCCGCCGATGAAAATAATCATTTTCAGAAGACAGTTTCAAAGAAAACAAAGAGTGTTCAAAGACATTCAAAATCATTCGACCCACTTTCCCTATTTAAATTCCCAATTTAAATGCCTTATGCTCAAGAGGGTGGTCGGATCAACATGATTTTATCACGAAAACATCTCCCCCTGGCAAAATACAAACATTTTTTAATTGAAATTGTTACTAAAAAAATCGGAGAAACTGTTTTCAAAAAAACACCCTATATAGTACGCCTTTATATCCAATAACAATTTTTATACTGACGTATAATTAAGTAAATGACCATTTAAATCGCTTTGAGCGCAGCCTTCTACGTATTTTTGTATTTCAATACGAGTTTATAAAAGAGTTGTTCAAAAAATTTAAATCAAATTATTTTGTGGTTCTCTGTATATATTTTTAACCTAACGGTAGGCTCAACTAGAAGAGGCATCCGATATAATAAAAAATGTTAATTATAGGGCGGAATCTTGCCGATTACAAATTATTTGGGTCAGTCTATGTGAAGAATGAATAGATTTTCAAGTTTGACGTCCCAAAATAAATGTTAAAGGTTAATGTGGAAATTCTGTTTTATTATCTACTTGCGGTGCTGCAGTAACAATAAAGGGAAACGAATGGAAGTTGGAACGAAGGTGTACTTTTGTGGAAAATTATGTTTGCTATAAAGATTTATTTTTTGAACTACAACAGTAAAAACAGAATTTTAATACGTAAAAAAAGGTAATAAAAATAATAATCACTACAACAATAATAACAGTTAGATCAGCTTACAAAATTATTTAAATTGTTGAAATGTAAGATAAGAAATATTTATTACTAAAATGTTATCTGCCCAACTTGTCATAATTTACCAAATTGTGTATAGAAAAAAACCTGTTCAAAAAATTGCGTCAACAGCATTGCTACTGAAGTCAAAAACCTCATTATTTTTTAATACAAAATTGCAAGTTATTAAATGATTTAACAAGCAAAACATATTATTTTGTATGATACATATACGATAGTCATGTCACTTCACAATTACTGCTAATCTTCAAAGTTTGCTTTATAGTTCTAATATTAGGAGGGAAGGAAATGAAGTGAAGCTATTCCCTTGAAACCGGATGCAAATAATGCTCTCTTTATACACCACTCCTTTATTTATTTAAAATCCACAAAGTAAATTACATTTCTAGGCAAACTTTTGCATAAAATGCATAATCAAAATCGATAGTTTGACGGAAGCACATGTAAAAACAAAGCAATCAATCATGAGAACCCCAACAGGTTGGCTTGTTAATTATCAGTCGGAAACAGCAACCCCGCATAAATTTTTAAATTTTGATCAAATATTGAATATATAAGCTTAAGCTAGTACCACGGCGCGTGACTGGTTTTCGAAAAATCAACTCGATAAATCAGCTTCAGCGACTAAAACTCGTTTGCTTGCGTCCCTCCGACTCGGCTTATATGCATCTAAACACAAAGGCACAGAAAATACGTACGTCTGATGCCCCAGTCCATCATTTTTCACCGCAACTAGCATATTCCGGTGAGGCGGAACGTCTCAGGACCGGATCACTGCCAAAACACTTGAATCACTGCCCGGACGGTCCGGACTCGCACGGGATTGGTCCCGGATTAAAATACCGATATTGTCCATTTTGGTCCTCGAAGAAACTAAACGTTCATGCTTCCGCGGCGAAGTCTCGCCGAGAATGACGCACTGGAGGAACGGTGTGCACCCAAGCATGCGCCACTTCAAGTACAAGAAACCCTCACCCACGCAAGAAAACCCGGTTGTTACGAAGATGACAAAAACCAAACGATAAATTACTCAGTGATTCTCTGACATTCGATGTTTGATTGAACCGGAATTAAAAATCTGGATTGTTGGCGCCGGGTGGGGATCACTGCGCCACCTGTTGTCTTTTCAGATGAACGCTGGTGAGGTATCTTTAAAAATTTGCTTACCTGTGTTGGGGGAGTTCATGAGGATTGATAAAGGGCATTCATCGTCGTCGAGGACGTATTCAGTGTCGGGGGTACCTGGTTGTTGGGTTACTTGAACAAGACACCATTGTGATGGGTCAGTTTTGTAAAGACCGTATTTTTCTAACATTTCGCGAACAACAGCACCGGCGCAATCACGAACTGATAACAGGAGGGTTTTGTAAGGCACGTCTTTGCATAAGGCTTCTCCGTAGATTTTCAGAGTGCCACCTGAAAAAAAAAAAAAAAAAATTATCATGAAATTAATCAGAAAACAATTGCGTATTAACATTTTAGTTAGCTAATTGGTTTATTATGAATTTACATAAGTAGCTCAAGTGGAAAATGTATTCAATCAATATTTAATGATGTTTAGATAAGCTAACAATATTTAATTCGTTTTAAACTTATTACAGACATATTAAATCGTAAATGTCTATAACATAAATATAGTTAATTTTAATTTTATAAAAGTTTATTTCTGTATATGATTGAGTTTATGCAATATGTATAGTTAGTAGGTAAAAAAACAATATTTTCTAAAACTGTAAAAAAAATGATTTTGGTCAAACTTGTTTTCTAATTAAGTATTTTTCTAACGTCATTATAAAGCACTTTTTAATCTTTTACCCGATAATATTTTAAAAAGAATAAAACGTTAAAAAAGAATAAAAGAATAAAAAGTATACAGTATTGTTCGTTCACCTCTCATCTGCACTGTGAATGTCATTTTTACCAGAAAATCTCGGCTGTTATCAGCTATTTTTGGGTGTAAAATAACAGTAGTTGTGAGGATGTTACCATATAGTTAGCCTATTAATACAGTAAATTCTAACTACAATTTTAAATCCAATTTGAAATTTAAGAAAAGAGGTTGTTTCGGAACATCTGTATGAAATCAGCGATAAAAAAATCAAGCATTTTATTGCACTACAATTCACTTTTGTCATAATTTATATTGTTGTTACATTACATTAGTTAAGATTCACTATTTTGAATGGACCACTATATACAATGTGTCTCAGAAAGACGTTGCGACAGAGCAACTTGAGATTTTTGTAAGCAAAGTAAAGCGATTTAACGCAATTTACCTGTATAACAACTTACACCATTTAACTACTTCATCGATTTTTATGGGGTCTAGCCAAAAAAAATAACTACTCAAGTTCTGGTATCTCAATTATCCTTTTTATTGTTATTCTAATGCACTGAAGTAATGCCAACCTTATAAATTATAATTTACTTTTTTTGTAGGTCTTATTAATGTATTTTTTATTTTAAATCTGCATCATTTTTAAACATTTCCTGTCTTCTGAAAAATTTTATTATTTACTCTAGTTTTCGAATAATAAATTAATTTAAGTAGTTTTGTCTGGCTTAAAATCGATAATTTAATATTACATAGTTATTTTTTTAGTAAAATTAATTAATTCAATTAATAAAAAATAATTAATAAAAAAATTAAAAAGTTAAGTACTCTTTTGTTAAAAAATATTTATTAAATTTTTGGCATTTTCGAGCCATGTCTAAGCACTTTCTACTACTAAACTTTCTGATTAAAAAATACGTTATTAGTCGGAAAACGCCGCACATAAATTGTTATTACTGCAATGAGCAGCACGTAAAAAGCACATTTTGGGTGGCATAACACTACATTTGCACTACATTTTGGGTGGCACAAACAGTTTTTCTGAGAACTTCAATCAAGTAGAGTTACACCTCATACTTCCTGTTTAAAAAAAAAAATCTCGTTATCAGCTTAAATAAACAAATGGGCGAAATGGACAGCCCTTAAATAACACAAATTCTGCGCTATTTAGGACTGACAAACAGATTTTCGGAAAAATCGAGTAAGTCAAGCTACACCCCACACTTCCAGATTAAAAAAACGCGTTATAAGCGAGAAAATGTCATACATAAATTGTTATTACCGAAATTGGGACAACATAAATAGCACATAATTATGGGCAACCTTTAGGACTGACGTAAACAGATTTTCCAAAAAATCGAGTCAAGTTGAGCTACACCGATAAAAAAAATCGTGTTATCAGCCTAAAAATGCCGCACATAAATTGTTTTTACCGAAATAATGGGTAGAACATAAATAGCATATAATTCTGCGCTACCTTGCGCTATTTGTGGAGCACATAGAGTACAAAATTCATATATAGTTAGAGTCGAACTTTGATAACTCGAACAGCCACTTGCCACAAAAAAGCTTGAATAATCGACAGATTCGACTTATTGAAAAAATAAAACAAGAAATTTGCCTCTTTTCTGCCATAAATTTGGTTCGAATTAGCGAGAAGATCGAGTTATCGACGGTTCGGCTTATCGAAGTTTCACTGTAGTTTTAATTTTAACATTAATCTTCTTAAATTAAACAATAATAAACATCAATAAAATTAAATTATGTTATACATTATTTTTTATTTTAATTTTTTATTCAAAAACTAGAGCAGATAATTTTTTTTCCAAAAGATAAAACTTATTTAGTGTGGCTTTACAATAAAAAAATATTTGAATCAATCCAATAACACAAAAAAAGCTTTGCAAAAACGTTTATAGGCTTACTATTACGCGTACCAAAATAGTAAATAAAAAAAGATTAACATCACAATATTACAGTGTGACTTTGAAGTATGCTTGGAAAATTTATTTAGCTATAGTACATAACAAAAGAAGTCGAAATAACCTAACTTGCCTTATACAATATTCCCAAATACGATAAACATTTGTATAAGGCAAGTTGGATTATTTCGACTTCTTTTATTATGTACATTAGCTGGTAAAATTTCCAAAACATACTTCAAAGTCACCCTATATGTAGTTTTAACAGTAATACATCTCTACTAAATCTATCACTCATAAACTATGTTCTAACTAAAACGTTAGAATTAAAAAGATTTAATTTTAAATAAAGACTTTTTATTATATTTGCTATTTGAATCACCCTATCCAAAATACGAGTATATTCAATAAAAGCCTCGGTAAGTGTTTTTATTTAAAATATCTTGAGGAGACTAAATCAAGAAATAAATTTAATAAAAAAAATAGTTGTAGGCTACCCTACCCCATAAACTATCCCTTATTTTCCCAGTTATTTTACTTCTCTCATTAGAAAAAAATAATTTTTAAACTATTTTTAATACAACAATACTGTTTAATTGTTTTGTTTGCTCATGAGAACGGTTTCTAGATTTGTAGTGGACGTCAATTGCCTGCAGAGAACTTTCTATGAAAAAACCTAAATAATATAATATGCCTAACACACATAATTTTCAAAAATCGTTCGCTACGCTTGCTTGATTTAGAAGATAATACTTTTTGTATTTGTTGAAATTTCTTTCATGTATCGCAAAAATAATCACATTAAAATAAGACATTTATAAAACGAAGAGAAAACAACATTTTAATAATCTTCAGATTTTGATTATTTATATTACAACACTTCATCTCTTAGATAATGGCAGAACTTTTCTATCACTTTTATTTTAGTTTTTTCAGCATCTTAAATTTTTAAGGTTTTGGGGGAGCAATGCGACTGAAATAAATAATAGAAATAAACTATATTTATTTACAAGAGATTAAAAATTTTATATATAAAATATAAAGTTTCTTACTTTCCAATGGTTGTCTGGTTGCCTACATTGCTAACACGTGTTTGAAATCATCCAACTGACTTTTACTGCTTTTTTACAGAGCACTCTGTACTGCTAAATTTAAATAAATATTTTTTAAGAAAGAAACCTACAATTTGTATTCAGTCAACACAACTAGGTAACACATTTCCCGGATTTTGATAAAAACTCCTAATTATAGTTTTTTGTTATGTGTGTGTTTAATTACAGGTATGCATATCAAGTACTTCCGACAATATCAATTATAGTCATTAAATTCAATAAATTATAATAAATGTAGTTCCTACAGCTAGTATGTACAAATAAATATTATTTTGTTACGTTACGTGCTCCGATTTTTTTAATACTCTTCTAGTTGAGATAGAAGTTTTTCACGTTTTAGAAAACAGTAGTTCATTAATTTAATTAACAGAACTTTTTAAAAGTTTTGTCTGTTTGTTTTAATTTTTTTGTGTCCTATATAACTGATTATACTTTTCTGTTGACCACTAAAAGGTAGCGAAAAGATGTTAAATAAACAAAAAATACATTAATTAAGTGGATCTATAAATTCAAGAAGAAAATATCGACCACACTTTATACAATAAGTATTCGTTTCATTAATCCCCCAAGTTTTTAAGCCTGACAGCAAACATAAATTCTTTTGTATTTTTTAGGCGTAAAATATAATCAATTTTAGCACCACGTAAAATATTTATAGCTTAACATTACTATTTTGTAGTGCTTCATTTTAATTTCATAACCTTCAAGTCCTTCGACACAGCCCAAGGTGACATAAATTTTGTTAAGTTATCCATTTTAAAATGCAATGATCTATAATAAACATATTAGCATTGAAGTGAATAACAAGTTTAAAACGACTGGATTTTATCACTTAATTTACTAAATAGATTTCCAATTTACAGTGTTTAGCTTGTCTGAAGAATTGTTTTATTTGTTTCAACATCTGTGTATGTTTTATTACTTATTTCATTACTTTCTTTTATTAGTAATTCCAGTAGAAATCAAGAATTGAAGAGTAAATAAATACTTATCTTGTAATAGACTGTGATGCAAATTTGCAGATGTCTGTATTTTGAAAAATAACAACTCTAGAACTAAATAAAACAAATATTCCAGTTAAACTCATCGCTTGACTCCATGCTCATTTGAAACAGACAACACCTAGTTAATAAATAATCTAGAAACTATTAAAATATGGAAAATTCTAAGAATGTCAATGACTGCATCAAAAGATAAATATTTGTAATATCCTCGGAAAAGACGCATAAAGTAACAAACTGTTATGACTGAGATGGTATTTTTTTTTACACGTGTTGCAATGTGCTAAATATTCCTTATTTTATGAAATTGCTTTGAGGACAATATCAAGTATGAAAAATGTGGTATGACTTGATTTGATCAGACCTAGAGATCCTTTATGTCATTTTCTGTCGTTTGTCGTTGATTGAGAGTTAGCACACAAAACGGCACTTCTTCTTCACTTAATACACTATAAAAACACAGCAGATTGTGTTAATTTGGTTTTTTTACAACTGCAACCCTCAACGCCCAATTAAAAGAAAATACATTGAAAAAAAAAGTAAATAATCAGCACTTACCTAATGTATTTTTTATTTTAGTTTGTAATTCACTTATTGTCACTCCCCAAAAATTTAAAATTGATAAGAAAATGTCTACTCCGTCCAAATCTAAACATTCTAAATTATACAATCTTTGAAAGGAATTTTTAATGTTGTTTGTTAACTGAACCAAAACAAACCTTCCTAATGTTGAACGTTCAAATGATTTAGTTTGGGTGTAATTGTTTATAATTGTTTCAATTAATAACTCAATAACGATATAATATTCATAATAATTAAAAATATTTTCTCAGTTGACAGACTAATAAATTAAATTTTTTACTGATAAAATGTTGCTTACATGTATTAACACAATTTTAACCAAAAAATACCTTTCTAACAACTGATAAAGAATAAATTATAATTAATTAATGACAACCATAGTATATTAGACAACGACGCTGACAGCTCTTATTATTGAAGATGAATTAATTTACAACGTGATCAACAAAAAATGAGTAATTTGCCAACACAAAATGTATTTTGGTAGTTTATCTGTGTAAAGCATTGTTTCCGGCAAAACTTTTGACAAATTCTAGTCCCAATAACCTCAATGATTTAAATATTATAAATTAAATTAAATATTATATATTAAATATTTTTTTTATTCCATTTGACCTTCTAAACTGCCGTTTATTTGACTGTTACTAGGTTAATAACGCAATTGTTTTGAAGCCGGTTCTTATTATGCGGTACTTTTAAAGTTTTTTTTTATTAAAGATTAAAAGTTTTTAACAAAAAGCAGGATGGTATGCCCTAAGAAAAAGTGTTTAATTTACAATACCAAAAACAAAATTTTTTTGGTAAATAAATAACAAATCTAGATGTGTAATACTGAAGCCCTGTTTTCAACAAAAAAATTATTTACCAGCTTGATATTTTAAACCATTTTTCTTCTATTATTTTTTTAACGTTCTATAAACACCACTAGATCAATCTTCTCCATTATTTTGAAAAAATAGCTCGAATAATTTTTAGCCGAATCATAGGGACTTAAAACTCGCGAAAATAAAAATCGTACAACTGACAGCTGTTTGTCTATTTTGAATCTTTTCTATATTTATAAAAAAAATCTTGTAAAATAAAAGAATATTTATTGAAACGTCAAATGTCATTTTATCGAATTTTTAATTGTTAAATAAGAAACACTAAATTATATTAGAAGATTTTTAACTCCAATTAAAAAACACCATTTGCTGTTGCGAAATGTATTTCAATTATAAATTTTTGCAGTAGGATATCGATCGTGCAAAACAAGCTATGTTACCTAATAATTTATGATTTATTAATAAAAGTGTTTGGCCAAAAAGTTTAATATAAATTTTGTGTTAACTATTTTACAGCGCTCAATTATAAAATCAATCAAAACATATCAAGAATTACATAATGAATATATATAATATTAGGCGTAAATAAATTTGTGTCAAAAAAATTTGATTTACGAGTACTTTTAACTTAAACCTACCGGTATCAGGCCCTCCATCTTTCGATCTAAATTGCTGCAATTTCTTCTCTAATTTCTGCTGCCTTCGTCTTCTCATTACAGCTTCAGGATTCGATATCGATCGAGTAAATGACGTTTCAGGTAATTCTACAAAAATCATGCACTTTCAAAACCCCAAATATTTAATAAACAAACCTGTATATAATTTTTCCGCCACCCCGTCTTCTTTATCATTAATATCACCATTTTCGCTTTTCATTCGAGAGAGTTTTTCTTGTTTTTTTAATTGTTTCTTTTCCCGTTTCGATAATTTTCGTCGAAAACTTGCGTTCGAGTCGAGAGATCCAACGGAATTTGTCTAAATTGGGAAAAAATGTAAAACAAGTCGTAAATATTTAAGTTTTTTTTACCGTTTTATCATCAATATTTTTTAATAAAAATCGTCCTTCGCGGTCGTCGACATGCCAGTTTAGTTGGACAAGGAGCGGTTTTTCATCGGGAAGCATTCGCCTTTCAGGGCATCCCTCGTGTAATTCATAGAGAGCGTAGGAAGGTACAGATAACATTCGCATATCTGGCCGAAATTTTTCGACCAAGGTACCGATTACATCCTCTACGGTAGCATCCGAAGCAACCCTTATGCATTTCGTGGCGACTTTTTGACCAGAGTCTTGGAAATAGAACCGCATAACTCCATGGAACTCCAAATCCTATAAAAAAAAATAATTTTTGAAATAATTATCCGTAATCTCTAATTAGTACCTACAGTAAATAAAGCCAAAAATAAAATATTATTTAGAAAAAAAAATAACGAGAGTTTTCTGCATAGAAAGAGAGAAGTGGGAAAAAAACAATAAGTGCGTTATTTTTCAATTCGCCATCCCAATCTAGAAGATTATTAAATAGATACATGTACAGCCTGCCTCTAAATTGGTTTACAAAAAATGTAGTCATAATGGACAATACAAGAACATACCAAAAAAAAAATTTTTTTTTAAATTATTGGATTTCGCACTTCTCTCAAGCTATAATCATTTTTTTATGATTTTGTCATTACATACAGTAGGCGCTCTATTATACAAAGTAATGTGGAGATAGGCTGCTTCAGATAACTGAAAGTTCGTTTTTTATTAATAAACGCATAATATACCAATAGTTTACATAAATAGGCAGCACAAATATCAAAATTTGAATTATTATGCAAAGTGCCCCAAAGTTCGAGCCCCAGAAAGACGTAACAAGTGCCGACGAAAATTCAGATCTTAAAAATGCAAACGAAGAAAATTAATTGCTGGCATAACAAAATCGAGAATCATCCACTAATTCCAGAGAAAAAACTACAGGTGTTTGCGCCAATAAAATCTGTTGTTACGTGTTAGGTTACTATCACAGTGTCAGAATGATATCTCTGCCAAAGTGCCAATAGGTTGCGTGCAAGGGTCAACCGATTGGTGGTAAAATAAAAGTCAAAACTGCTTTTTACATATTATTCTATTTGAGGTAAAGTAAAGGCGCCAGTGGTCAACAGTGCACCGTGTTTAACATTATTCTCTATTGCTGGTAATATTAAGCTTATTTTATGTTCAAATAAACTACTAACAACAGTAAATTGCTCCACATTTATGTTGGCAACAATGGAGAAAGAAACAGAAACTTCACTAAACTTACACCTAAAAAAATGGCTTTGATAACCGAAAAAACCAATGCATGTGCTTTAATGTCGTTTTTATAAAGCAGAAGCGTAAGGTAAGTGGCACAAATTATTGCATCAAACTTTTTGTTAATTGTTTTTGACCGTTATATCAATGTTCGAAATGAGAATACATAATATTAAAGCAATCAGTTTATGTCAATCTAATTTTGTACATTTTCTAACTTATATTGGGAGGGTGTCGATTTTTGGATACCAAAAATCATTGGGGAACCATTGACCGACAGTGGTGTGGATTATAGGGAAAAATGCTTTTTTATATTGGCAACGCTGAGATAATGCACGCAAAAAAAAGACTAGAGAGAAAAAAAAAGAAAAAGACAAAAAAAAGACAAAACTAAGAAAAAACTAAACAGAATAAATTACTGACAACTGATTCTGAATCTGAGGGATAATGGTTAGAAAGTGGTGAAGACTAATTTTTTTTTGTTTTGCTGTTAATTTTCTAGATTATAATTTTTTTGTTTAAAATTAAAAAGAATTAAATTTTTTTTATAACATTTTGTCTACTTTTATTCAAGTCAAGCCTCTTCAATCGTGTCGATTACTGGGGTGTCGATTATTGGAAAATTATAAAATTCGATTAATGCAGAGTTTATTTATTATATTATTTTTGAGAAAACGACATAAGAAAAAAATTTAAATGAGAGACCATTCCAATCATAAATGAGGGAACAAAAACTTCTTAAGAAACATATTTTTTAAATTAAGGCTTAGTTTTTGATATAATCGTTGAGAAGTGTCGAAAAGCCGTAAAATCAATTACATTTTTTGGAATCTTAAACAGAGATATTTAGCTTTGAAGTTGCAAACGCCCATAATAGCCAATGGATTTTCAAATATATTTTATTTTTTTGTGGCAAAACGGCTGGACAGATTAAATTGAAGTTTTAGTAGAAGAAAGTCTATGTTTTGAAGAACTACATTGTATATAAATATCTAGAAAATTATAAATAGTGTCGTTTTGCACAGAACAATTTTTGGACAACTTCGTATATAATATATTTAGCACATAAGCCATCATTTTTGAATAAATCAACTTTTAGTCTTGAAACCCCCAAAAAATCACTTTTTAAAGGGTTTAATGCGCTACGTGCACCGTACTGTTTATTAGTCATTTGATGTATTTCACACTCATTTCACTAATTAATGTGAAAAATCACAATGCGTTTTATTAAAAGTGTATAATAATTGTTGACCCTATAATAACAAAAATATTTAATTTACACACTAACAAAACATTAATGGCATTTGAACAATTTTTACAACTAACAACAATCTTCCTTGACTGGGATCGCGAATTAAAAAATGACACATATTTTGTCGCCTTTTTCCACCTTTCTACGCAAAAAAACCGTAGTTACATATTTTCCAGATTTTTTTTTTTTTTTTGTTTTCTTTACTGAACCAAAACACATAGTTAAAAAAATAAGTTATTAACGAGAGTATAAGTCTATATTAGAAACAAAGTTGATAAACCGTTAAAATAACGTCGCGTGCTAATTATGAAATTTTTGTACCGTTGTGACATTTCAAAATATTTTCACAATAATAATGCAATTACTGGAAGCTGGTTAGGACATTAGAAACCAATGGGGTCGTTGTCCTTTACCTTGTGAAGCAAATAGTAACCCACTACTACGCATCATAGTATTTAAGACACGCCTCTTTCTCACAGAAACAGGTGCATACATTCCTTACTCAAATCAGATGATAAACATATGCATCACAATTATTACTTAATCCAGATTTTAAACAGCCAATATGTAAATGATCAGTAAAATTATGGATTATTTGAAAGTAACTATTATTTAGAATAGGACAGGAGTCTCTAACCCTACAAAAAAACATCTCCCAATTCGACCTCTACTTCGGCCTAACGCAGTTAAATATTTTTTCCTCCAAACAATCCATCTACTGACCAAAATTGAAAATATAACTGACAGCAAGTAACTTATATTACTTATATTTAAATATTATATTTTACTGGCGCTTTTGAATTAAAATACTGATCGCAAATACAAGCCATTCTAAATCTCTCAAATTGTGACAAAATGACTAATGTAATGTCGCGGTTTGGAGATTTTGGACACTAATTACGTCACATCATTTCATTTGTAACGCTTGAGAGAGCACCGCGAAAATTTTGGTTATTTTCTTTTCCGTATAAACATTATCTGATTTAAATTGCAGATTATATTTTATTTGTGAAAGTAACAACTAAATGCATCAACTCTTCACCTACTTTCGTGATTTTTTTCTAGCTTTTGTATGTTTTGAGATTTCTCATCAGTAATTGCCGTGTTAAATAGCTGAATTTTTTAAGCAAAGTAACACAGAAAATAGTCTTTTTATTAAAATGTGAGTAATAAAAAGACATGTAACACATAAATTAATTAATAGAAAAGGTATGCTAATAACTCTTTATGAAGATAAACAAATACCTATTTATCATAAAAAGATATTTATAGAAGATTCTGCAATGTTTCTAGTTCTTAAAAAGAGGGTGAAAATTCAAAGTCTAACTTCCACAATATTCCATTTTTATTTAATTTCAGGAGAGCTTGCTATGATTCAGAAAATTTTCGTTCTCAGGTTAGAAGCTCATATAAATTAGAAACCTAATTTTAGAAACATATTAAAAGCATAAAAAATATGTATAAATTTTTGTGCTACTTCAACAGTAACGATAAGATAAAAAATGTCTAAAATAAAATATTACAAAGAAAAAACCCGTTGAAAAACTGCAGACATATTTAATTATTAACACTAGTACACTGTTAAATTATGAACTAAAAAATTACCACCATAAAGATAATAAATTACAAATAGTTTATTACAAAAGAAATAAAAACTTACATCTATTATTAATATTAATTTAAAAAATAAATACCTAATAAAAACAGCCGAAAAACGCTTTTTAGCCACCACTAGTGACAGCTGCCTTAAATAAGATTTTATAAAAAAATAGACAACCAAAGAGTCTAGAGTTCATAATGTTTAAAATGTAATCACTTTCTTGTCAATTTAATTGATCACATTTCGGGTTTACCCTCTTTCACGATCCAGTTAAAAAAAATCTTATTCACTAAGTTAATAACTAAAAAAATTGTCTCCAGAGAGATAATAAAAAAGAACCGAAATTGTAAAAAATGTATGTAATTAAAAATCCTAACAGCTGCAACAAAAAATATACCTCCTATTAAACGAATAAATACTCCTAAAAAATTATCCAATTTTTGAACCCTTTTAGGTATTTTAAGCTTCACTGAACTTCCGATTACCTACTCCGAAATTGGTACACTAGTTTTTTATAAGAGAATTTTTTAAATGTATTATTGTGTTTAAATTGGGAACATCCAAATTAGCACGAAAGCCTGAGATAATCCTTTTGAAAAAAAAAGGATAATGAACTGTTTCCTAATCCTTAACGACCAAGTCATAATTACCCTCACTTGTAGAAAGTGGTAAAACTATCACGACTTGCTTAGACACAATACAATAATTACTCTATTCATTACAGTAAAAAAATCGATTGCATGTAAAAATTAGTTGAATGTACATTTGTACAATCTGGGTTTATGTCATGTCAACATGTCAAAATAAATTCGTCGCCCCAATTAAGTTGAGACACCTGCTGACCCCATAACTTCTCAAGAATCAGTTGATGCAAGAAAGACCTCGCCCTAGTAAGGGATATGTGAAACGGGAGACACGGTCGGTTGAGTGGACCCAGCCCGAGGAAGTACCCACGTCTTATTGTCCAAATTCATCCAACCATATTGAATAACTGAACTTATTGAACATTCTTGTGTCATTATAGCAACTTCTTACCGAAACAACGACCTATTCAAACTCTATTTATGTAAATTTTTAGTCATGTCAGACAAAAGACAATACAAAAGTAGTTCAAGTTCTTGTATGCATAATAATCAGAGCACAGTTTTAGCCAAAAATTAGCAAAATCAATGAAATTACGGTTACCTCATTCGGTTCGGATAACTCGAAAAGATCCAGTCGATTAGCGTTCCATTGGTTGATAACATTTCGCAGAGCCTCTCTTTCGAGGGCCCTGCGGTCGTTGGTGTTACCATGCATCTACGTCTGGAACAAAAATACAAAGTTAGTTGATACAATAAAACTGACTTCCGGTAGCGTGTTTGAAACGGAAGGGTTGATACGCTCGGACACCCGCCCTCATCTCCTTACAGCTACCACTAGGAAGTCGCCGTGGGAACAACATTCATTTAGTTTTTATACAAGTTTGTGATTTACTCTCGTGTGTCAATTCCATTGAAACAAATTTGTCTACCAAGCAGTACCTCGTTACGTTGAAATTGTACCATTGTTATGCGGACAACGCGTTTTGTGGAAATTTTCAAACAACAATAGCAACGATCCCTTCAAACTTTGTGTTTAATTTGCATTTTGCTTTTTTTACCTTGACATTCTTGTCAAAGTAAAGCCACCCAAAGAAGACTTTCGCTGTTAGGTGTCTATTTCGCACGTTACTTTGTGTTTATGCTAACCAGAATGTGTGTTTGTTAACGCACGACATCGACATACGTCTCAGCTGCCTGTCTCGAAACTGCATGAGAAATTTGTTGACACTGTTTTTGTAATATGCAGTGATTGTTTTACGTATTAAGTTTTTAGCACAATCAAATAATTACCATAAAAGCCGGAATTTAGAAATTCTAATTAAATGTACTTGTCGTGAAATCTGATCAAAATGGGTTAAGCAACTGGCCTGTAACTTTGATTTCTAGACTCAAATAACAAAAAAAATTACATAAAAAATGCTCAACTGCTTCACAATTTGAAGACAGAAAAATTATTACATTGCAACCAATTGCACTTAAAGACTTTATGAAGTCATAAACAAAGATAAAATTGCGGGTCCCATTAGTAAAATACCTAAAAATTTTAAAAATTGTGTAATAATGATATGTACATTATCCAAGTGGGCAAAAATTGTTGAAAACAAAGGAATAGACTCGAAGTGAACCTAAATATATTTATTTAAAATAAAATCATTTAAAAACAAAATATTTCCTTCGAACGACGATTCATCATCAGCTGAAAACAAACATCTTGTTCTCTTCCTTTTATTAAAGAATGATTTATAATATTCTTTCTAAAAATAATTTGGCCCATTAAAGAGCATTTTGGAAACTGTTATAGGTTCCCAAAGTTACCATTTTACAAAACGTAGACTGGAACGTAGATAATACCAAAAGATATTAAACGCTTATATTTGAAAAAAAAGTACTTTCTAAAAAGTTGTGGTAAAAACATATTTTTTGGTACACGCTCCCCAAAATTACTACTTTGAGAACTAGAAATTTACCGGCCTAGTACTTAAAATGGCTATGGAAACATTTTACCGAATTATATTTATATTTTGAAAAATTCTGCACAAATCATTATTTTAGCAAAAAATATCCCATTGTTAGAAGTAACTTTTAATAGAAAAATGTTTTCTAAATGCATTTTTGAAAGTCAAAACACTTTAAAGTTGTTTTTATTTAATTTTATTTTATCATTATAAGCAAAACTTCATTTTAAAATTTGAAAAAAAAGTACAGTTTATAATTCTTGTCCGTATCCAGTTTTCTAAAATAACTTTTGCGATGTATAAGAACCAGCAATAATACAACATTGAGCTTAATTGCGAAAATCTTAGAAATTTAACTCAATTTAATTAATTTTTCAATTTCTTGTCTTTTTACTTAAATGTAATCTACAAAATTGTACCAAAAAATGTTGTATGCAATACGTACGCAAATGATTTTAGCGGCCTTATCTTTTTTAAGAGACTCGACTAACGCCTCCTTCTTAATCTCAGATTTGTCTGCAGAAACTCTATTTTGCATACTTGTTACGTAAAATAGTATATTTCTATTATCTTGGCCAATATATAAAAGAAAAATATATATTTATTACAAAAATTTATTCTGATTCTCTTGAAAGTTAATGCCAAATCACAGTCATCGAGTTAACACTGAACTATGCTACTTTTTTTTCTAATCACCCTTTATCCAAATAATAGCCGTCTTGGCAAATTGTCTTGCAGCCTTTTGGCATAGAAATAGTTTTTCACTGGTAAAAAAAACAAACCATAGGTATTATAAAAAAAGATCTAATTAAATATATAAAATCGAAGCAATTCCAGACAAAAATAAGGCATATCCATATAATAATGATTTTTATAATACTTTTTCTATTAGCCAATTCAGCACCCAAATTGCATGCGTAAAGTACTAGTGCAATTTACATTTTTTGGGTTGGTAACACGCTTTCGCTAGAATAAAACGGCATTTGTGACGTTTCAGTGTTTATGTCAGCGTTGAGATTATAATAATTTTATTCGAATAAATTTTGTTGCACTTGATGACCAGGATTCCTTACAAGGTGTTTTTATGTGTGTGTCGCAATTAACCTATAAAACATTCGAAAATGGGGTGGACAAGCGGCGGTTACAATAAGGTAACTACAATTTTCTTTTTGAGGTTAAAACAGCTTTAAAATAAAACAGCTTTCAGACACTATTTTGATGATTATAACCCCAATAGCGTTTGATAATTTACAAGTTATTTGCTAGATGAGAATATAGCACTGCTTCATCTGAAATAAAGATGAAAGGAATCGATGAGAATCGCAATTAATTTGGTAATTTAAAAATAATGTTACTATGTTTTTGGAGATTCTCCTTACTGTGTTTATGCCAATTAGAGTATTCAACCAATAACCGATACGGTAGGTAAAAAAACCATTTGTATGTTACTTACACAGAATTTTGAGCAAATTTCAAAACACTTGACACTTTCATGAAATTTACCACTAACTATCTCGTATTGACGCAAAAGTCCCTAAAAATTAAATAACTAACTTTTACTTAAAAATCACGCAAAACGCGCAAAGTAAAAGAAATAGCATAAAGAACTCGTTTCGCAAGTAATTGTGGCATTCATTTTTTATAAAAACTCGAGCTTTGCGCTCGTTTTATAAACTTGAATTCGTGCCACAAAGTTGACTTTTCAAAACGCGTTCTTTAATATACTATTTTTTTAATTTATATTTTTTACCTATTTTTTAGGTAAAGAAGTCAATTATTCAAAATTTACGAATTTTTATGATGTCACCAATTTGTCAACGACCTAGAAAATTGTCACAAACTATCAACAAATTTACTTTTAGTAGTTTTTGTTATTTATAAAACCCAATTAGCAAAATGTGATGATTACTTATCAACTACAAAATGCCAGAAGGTACAGAAGCCATCTGTAGTCTGTAAGAAAAAGTAGTAAAATGTGTAAAGCATTCATATGAATGCCATAATAGCTCTCTTAAAGAAAAAAATTACAAGAAAATAATAATACTGACACCTTAACTGTTAGTTTTTCTACACAAAAAGTAGGTTTAAAAGCTAATAGCGTATAGTCAAAAATTAATTTTAAACCAAAAATATTTTCAGTAGTACGTTAGTTTCGTAATTAATTTAAGTTTAATTAATAATATTTAAAATTTCAAAAAATTTCTAATGATATATTAAACAAAATAATAAGTAATTCAAATAAGTAATATGTGTAATTGAAAATCTAAAAAGTATTAATCGTATTAGTGCAAAGGTAAATAACAATTATTATCAAATTACGTATAAATCACCATCTATTCACAACATGTTTTAATTATGATATATGTATAGTTGTTGCTAATTAATGAAACTACATATTATTAATTACAATGCACCGAAAATATTCCTTGTTGAGTTTATGTGCCATTCCTTTTAAGTAATAATTCCATTTGCATTTTTAACTCTTACAACCCAAACATGATTAGAATATGGTCACGCATAATAGATCCTTTGATAAACGATTAGCGGTTAACGAATCTACAACACGATTTATGTAATTGCGGTAGTAACGACTCGAACAATGATTGACGAATACTAAATATAGCAATCACGACTAATTTTGTTACTCTTGAAACCGAAACGTGTCCACTTTCTTATTTATTACCGTCTTGTACAGGTAATCTTGAAGACAAATTCAAGAAATTTAAAATATTTCCGGAATGCTTAAAGCAGAGGATTGACGGAGTGCCACCTCAACCTAAATATTTACATTTGTAAGCACTCCCTGCTGAATCCAAAAATAAGCCAACGCAATTCTTTTGTGTAATAAATCGAGGTAATTTATTTTAAAATGAAAATTTTATAAATAATTGCATGTAATTGCAAACATGCAAATCCACATTAGGGCTGGTCAATCACTGGCACAAATTCTTTGTAAGTCAAGGATTTGACCTTTACTGATTTTTGCAACTTGAGTAAAATACAAGCAATTAATTATAATTTGTAGTTTACAATAGAAATTATAAGGACCACTAGTTACAATGATTATCTCTTCATTAAATTAAATTATCCAAACAAAAGTACATAGTTTCAGTTGAAGTTAGCAATTGTCGTAGATAATTAACTTGTCTTGTTTGTTTTACGCTTTTTAAACATCGTAATCTATAAAACTGCATTTCATTTCACAACTTCTCTTTACTTCAAAACATCAAGAACATAATATAAATATTGCATTTTATCAAAAAGTTTCCCATAAACTCATATAACATCTTGAGAATCAACCACCGACGTTAAACAGAACACCTCCTAGGTTTGTTTACGTCTGGCATTCTTAACGCAGATAGGTTATCATTAGTTTAAAACATCTCAAGTCATAAATAACCACTAAGATAATGCGTTCTTTAAGTTATGCACTTCATTCACTAACGGGAAATTTGTCTGACTCGTTTCCTCATCCTTTTAGCAAAATTAGGCATCAAACTATCCTTTCTCTTATCGATTGCAAAAACCTTAAAATTATAGACTTCGCACTACAATTTGGAATTAATAAAGTAAAAAAACTATGTAATGTTATTAAGTCCGACATAAACTAATTACAGAAGCCCTTCATGTATTAATATTTCTTGATTAAGATTCCAAACTTAATTACATTGCAAACCTATTGTACAAGCGAAAATACCTGTTATCGTTGACATAATGCAACTAATAAAATTTCTACAGTAATTAATTCTACAGTCCCTCCTTCACACTGTTACTGTAGATAATCTAAGTGTGTGAGCCTAATTATAAGTAATTACTCTAAATAAAGAGCTAATGTAGCAGCCATTTACTCTTGGATAACCATCTTCAAGTCATTGAGGCAAATATTAACCAATTTGGAGTTTACATAATTAAAAAACATAAACTAAATTAAATTTTCGGCTTACAATGTATTAAAATCAATCAAAAATTTGCCGCAACACTTAAGGTGTAAGTGTTGCCCTCTCCTCGTAAATGTAGACTTTTCACCACCAAGTACTTAACCGTTCACATAACAATTAACAAGAATAGTTTGTTTAGAAAACAAACAATTCGTAAATCTTGTAAAGATAGCAAGTAGGGTAGAATGAAGAATAACACAAATATTTGGTGAAAAAATTAACACCTCCTAGCAAAATTTTTGTTTGAATGTGTTTCAAATGAACCTTCTGGCATTTATTCCGTTTAGAATGTGTTCGTAATATGATACAGTGTTGTAAATAGTAACTTTACGCAACTTTAATAATAACAGTTGTCAAATATTTCCTTCCTTTTAGCCAACCCTACATAATTACATAACAGTGGTAGTGTTAAATTGATTGACATATAAACAAACGAGTCTGAAATAAAACTCCTATGCATAATCTATTAATAAATTCCTTTCACTATTTGTCTTGAAAGTATTTAACACAATTCTAGACATCACTTTTATTTGAAGAATTTTTAATTCAAGCATTAATCGATCCACGAAATGAATTATCTTCGTTTGCAAATATACTCATGATATTCGATAAATGGTTCAACTCAGTACCACGCTTCCGGATTTTAGAAGCAATAAAAAGATTTTTGATTGACTCTCTATTAAAGGATTTTGTCATGTCAAAAACGTCGAGTTTTTAGAATTCCATTAAATACATGTCAGTCTTTTGTATCATCACAAACTTGTGTGAACAGGATTCTTATTAAAAACAGTAGAGACATCATTTAAAACAATCCTGAGACCATGTCGATTATTCTCTTGGGAAATCGCCACAATTTTAACGCTTTCTTACAAAAAATATATAGCAATTAATTATAGCTAATAATGTAGTAAATAACTAGTGAGCAAAAAAATTCTTAAATAAGGTAGGCATTGTACAATACACATACTCTTTTAGATACCACTATTTTGCGGATTAACACATCACAAACTTTCATTTTATTTAATCGAGACGGATTTCGAATCATAAAACCAAAAATATACCAATTTATTTAAAAATGTTGATGTTAAGCATTATTTCCTTACTTACATCAATTTTTTATATAAATTCGGTACAATTTACACATTATATATTATTTCAAAAAATTGTAAAAATCAAAACAAACTGTTTCACCTATACCTAGTCTGTTTCTTTACCAGCGTAATACCAGTAAGCAATAGAAATTTAAAATACCCATTTGTGACTGGTTGATTTCAAGATTTAGTCAAAAACAAATGAGTATTTCAAATTTCCAACGCTTGCTGATTGGCTCTGGAAAACAGAACTTGTTTTCCATAGTCATTGTTTTTTTTTTATTGTTTTTTTTTATATTTTTTTTAAGGGGGTCCGACTGGCCGTGGCGTGCCCGAATTACCGAGCCCAGTAGTACCACCGTGCCCGACCGAGCCCACCACATGTGGAGGGTTTTTGGTGGCCTATGTGGGCGGACCGCTCACTGAGGCAAATACCCATTGTGAGCTTCCCTTCATACGACTAGTCATTGTTTTAATATTCTCGAAATTCTTCCCCATGTGTCAAGTTTTCCACTTTCCTTTCTCTATCTCTTCTCTTGTACTTCTTGATCATTTGTCCTACTTCTTTAACTAGTTTCTTTACTATCGTTTCATTATATCCCTTTTTTCGCTATTTGTTTTATAATATCTTCTCTTTCTTTATATTTTTGTTTTGTTTCGGCATTTGCATTAAACAATTTACGTAACTCATCAAAGCCGATTTCTTCTGCATTCACACATGCTTCAAGTCCCCTCTAAGATCCAAAAAAGTAATTTTCTTTTCCACCCTCAGTTCCATTGTAAATTGTATACAACAAATAACAATATAAAGAAAATAGAGAAGAAATTAACGATGGTAAAAGCAGATACAGAAAATGCGATAGCTGTGTTAGAAAGAATATAAAAATAAAATATGCTTACTTTAACAAAATTATTAAGACGAGAAATACAACTAAAGAGTTGGAAGTCCAATAAAGACAGCAAAGAATCCAAGAATGCATAGAATGTATGGTCTGAAAATACACAAACAAGGGTAGCTAATAAAACCGGTAGTAACTGGAATAAAGTCATCAGCACAAGACAAGTAGAAGGTAGTTAGGAAAAACAATCAAAATACAAACCGAAGTTAAACCGAAAAAGACAGGACTGAATGATATGAAAGCAATAAGAAGACTGAGCCAGATAAAACCAACAGATAAAATGTTTTGTTATGTTTGTTATGAATGTTATGAATGTTATAATTGTTATGAATGTTGTTTATAATTATTTAGATGTAAAAAGTTTATTCCCAAGAAAAATAACTAAAAACATAAGAAGAAACAATTGTAAAAATGCTTCATCCAGTTTAATGATAAGATATAATAGTTCTAAAAAAACTGAATATACATAGAATAGAATCACCATTATCACCAATTTTAACTAAAATTTACATAAATAAACTTGAAAAAAAAATTAAGAGAAAAACTACACAGTGACAAAAAGAATTAAAAGCTTGGATAAGATTTATGGATGATGTACTGTAATATAGGACGTTGTAAGAATCTGGGGCTTTACCAGCTTCTGCTTGGTGCACTTCTTAGGAGTCTTTCAAGAGCTTGAAAAGGCATTTTCTACTGTACTGCTTTATTTACATATAAGTCTTTTTTACATTATCTTAACTACACAATATAGTTTAAGGTCTAGCAGTCATTTTGGCATTTGCACACGACACTCCGTAGTCTTTTTTTAAACGTTCGATCATAACTTGCCCACGCTTCTTCTGACTACCACTCATTCGCACTTTCTTTCGTTTCTATCGACTTGTTTTGATCTACCATCAACGAAAGTTTTCGAGTGTTTACATTTTCTTTTTTTAATTTTTTAATAAATTGGTAGAACTGATCTTTTTTCGTTAGAAATAGAAACTTAAATTGTATTGTAAATTTTACTAAGAAAGATCCTTTACTGAACCTATGAGCATTATTACGATTTACGACATCTTACATTGACAAAATCGAAAAGGGACTGATACCAACAGACGTTTGTTTTCGGTTTTATCCCTCATAAATCATTGTTGAAATCTTTGTTGGTAAAATTTACAATTTAAGTCACTATTTATTATTCAGTTACTATTTTTCATGTAAAAACTATACTTACTTCAGCGGGAAGGACCTCTTCCGCTTTGGAATGAATGAAAAACTATACAAGAAGAGAGTGATCAATTGAGCAAAGTAACTGCAATAGCGTTAAATGATGACTGTTCGCTTCGAATGTGTAAAAGTGTTGGTAACACAAGTTCCAGTAGATAAAAGTTTTCAAAAAGTGGCAAATTCTTGCTTTAAAATTTTGTGGCAAATTTTGTAATGTCAATTGTAAATAATGCAAAGATCTGTAAATGCAACTTTTTAAAATTTTTGTTTAAAAACCTCTAAAGCGAAAAATAATGTAAATAATATAAATTAAACTAAATATTTTTGTAGTGCCATTAGATCTACAAAATTTCAGTCTACTAACTAGAATAACAGGAACTGGCTCAGATTTGATTTGCAAGATACCAAGCAGACAGATATTCATATTACGACCGACAGAAAACAAAGAAATCTAAATAAAAGCTTTTAAAAATATTTTTATGCCAAAGATAAATTAATTTACAATCAACGAAAACATTGTAATCAACTCTATTTTAATGAGGTACTAATAATCTCGACAATTACAGACATTCACTCGCTAACGTTCGTTCGGGTTTTATTATTAATCGCCTTCATTAACATCCTTGTTAATTAAATAAAAACTATTAAAAGGATAACTTGCCTTATAGTTTTAAATGTCTGTTCCAAATACAAGTATTAAAAAGATTTGCGTTTTAATGTAATACCTAACAATTTTTTCTAATTACAATTATTTACCAAGAAAGATCGTTGAAAAACAAGATGAAAATTGCATAGGTAGAATAATTTATGAAGCGACATTCCTCGTGATGTCCTTGTGACTGTTTTCCATTGAAGCACATACCATCACCATCTTCACCGTTTTTAAATAACAAATCACCTTCAGTAAACAACAACAATTAATATAAATCTTCAAGAGTACTTCGTCGTTTCTTTCAATTTCTAAAATTTTATTAAAACAAGGAAGGATAAAGATAACTCCGACCAAATCATGTTGGTCAAATAAATTTTCAATCTTTTTGCATAATAAAGTTACTCGAGCATGTTAGGCATACTTTATTTATTTGTTTTGCAGAAGTCACATTTATAAGCATTGCATTGCATGAGAGCTCTTGTTAAATTAACGGATGTCATCCTGTTATGTTCTTTAAAATACTTTCGAAAGCAGTAATTGGTAGCTGTTTTTGTCCATTCCCAACTGCTCGAAACAATGAATGAAATGTCGTACATATGCAGCCCTACTTGGAGTTAACCATTCGAAATGAAGCCAAAGCTCAAACGTTTAAAACAAGTGATATAATCATAACATAATATTTACAGAGTGGGAGCAACGAACTCTTCAGTTCGTCAAATTGTCTTGAGAATGTCTACCTTGACCTTCTACTAGTTGGCAATACAGCTGCAACAAGCACCTCTAACTTGCTGTTCACTGTCTACCAGAAATTTTACAACCACTTTATCTGGATAAGATAAAACACATACTCTAAGTAATAAAAATCAATTTATTTAGGAAAAGATGAAGAAATAAACTGCATGTAAGTGTGCATTCCTTAACACTTCGTCATGTAGGTCAAATTACATAAATAAACATTTTTTTCTGTTTGTAATTTCTGCGGTGTAATCGTAATAACGATGCAGATGGCAGTTTGAGTTGTGAGCCAATTATTAATTTTTCCTGTGGACTCAAGGTCATTGTGACGACCTTCAACAGTCGAAGATACCTCATTTTGTAATTCTCTTTTTAGTAACAATAAAACGTGTTTCACGATGACTTAGACAACTCTCTGATTATTATAAGTATTAGACAACTCTCTGATTATTATAAATTATTATAATTACACATATGATCTATTCTGGTCCAATCAAACACTAAATGCTAATTTAAAGATTGAAAGGAGGAAAAGACTCATTGTGGTTTTATTTCTCTGAAGCTCTTTGGTGACTCAACTTGCCACTATGTCTCATTGGTTAACTCTTAAAAATCACCTTAATGGCGATGAACAACCTTCTTAAAAGTTTTTGACTGAAAAAGATTTAGTCATTTATGCTAAAATAAACTCACAAACAATAACAAAAGAAATTTAAATAAACAACTGGCATAATTACAATTACGTATTAACAAAGGTTAAGTATTTTGCATGCAGAAGTTAAAAAAATTAGCTACGTTTTATTGTTCTAATGTTTTCTCTACACACAGAGTTTCGTTAGATAACTTTTAATAGTCCAAACATTGTTACATTTTCTATTCATGGTGAAATTGCAAGAATTGACGTATCAGCTGCTACCTATTGAAAAAAGACATGATTGACACATTTACCATGCGGAAACTTAATCTTTAGAAGTTTATATACGGAAATGTGCTTTCATATTTTTAGCTTCATTCCATTTTACACACATCAAAGAGTGACATCAACCGACTTCATACATTTTTTCCTTTACAAAAACTACTATATGCTTATAAACACCCTAATATCAAATTACAAACAACCCCTAAAAATCTTAATCGAAGGTTCAATTTCGAGATATTTATCTATTTAATTAAATCAGCTGTATCACATTCGTGTACATCTCAAAATCTCTCAAAATATATAGTGCGTTCATAACTTTGCCTTTTTTTAACCACGATCTAAAGTAAAAATCAATAAACCACCGTATGCATCTGAGTCTAGTGTAGAATCCTGTAGACAGAAGTGATAAAGACCAATAATTATTGGTTATATATTTATTATAATTTAATTATAATTAAATCATATGTCCACTAAGTTTTTTCTCGGAATTTCCGAGATAAAATGCATAAAATCATTTGTTCTAGTAGTAACTTTTTAGAACAATAGAAAAGAAACAAGATATTTCACCTAATCTTTTGACCAACTGTCCTTAATTTGTTTTTAATTAGACTACTCGTCTTAGAAAATACGTTTATTACCATTTAACAAATACCTAGCACTTCGTTCTTCTGCAGTAAATAAGATTTAATTGTTTCTGGATAAAAGCACCTTTTGTCGACTTAAAAATATTACGTATTATGCGATTAAAAATTACTATGGGTTCAAAGCCTGATAGAAATCAATATGAGGTATATCTATTCAACGCCAAGTTTTTGAAGATACCCTTCTCTTTGTGACGTCTTTATTGTTAAAATTTCTGCCTATTGCTTTTGTTCAAAAAACTGTTTATAATGTTACGTCAGTCCCATCCGATTACAATCACGATGAGTAACAAATCCGAAGAGAACATCAACTTTACGGAAGTTCACAAGACAAGAAAAAATGTTTAGATAATGTAACTTTTGTACCGCTCAGATTTAAATAATGCTTACACAGAAATTTTTAAAGAGATTCAGTGATATGAAAATTAGGAGACCAAGTTTGTAGATAACAAAAATGACGTCGTTACACAAAAAACATTTATTTAAATAGGAGTATAATATGTATTTTAAAAACGCTTAAGTTTGTTTTGAACTATAAATATTTGTTTAATAACACGTATACTCGACTTGGGATTGTTTTGCTTGATTAAATTACCTTGCGTTAAGTATCAATTCTCAATCACAAAACAGCATGACGTAATCAAATTACTAATTTCAAAATAACAAATTATAATTTACTTTAAATAGTTTTTTTCCGTTTGCGTATGAAGTTTATTAACGCACTTCAAAAAGTTTGTTAAACACCCCTTTTACGAACTGGTCAGATCAATTTTACAAACCAATCGTTTGAATACTTGTATATATAGTTTGTAATGTAAATTTACTTTTAGTCAACTTTTGCACTGATTTACTTGTTTATTCTTTGACTTTTCTGTTGGACCATAGAAGTTAAGTTCACTAACTACCCATCAGTATTGTAGTCTCTGCCTAGATATTTCAATGATTTTCGTCATTTAGGTTCTAGAAGAAACCAGAAAAAAATAAAAAATATATTTTTTGTAGAAAGAGAAGCTCTAAAAAGTAGCTTGATTTACCTTGTATATTTATATTTAACTTACGATCTATTAATTCATTACAATTTTTAATGAGAAATTGCAATTAGTTTTATCTCGGACAACTTTGGTAAGCACCCTGTATTTTGTGTATAACAAACAAAATTACATATTACAATTACTTCTTGCAAAATATTTTTTATATAAAAACAATCATTTTACAAATGAATGTGAATAATTATTATGTTAAATTTCAAGTCTAGAGTGTCTAGACGTTTAATGGTTTTTTCGTAAAATACTCTGAACACGTACATACTACTTTCATCTCGCAAATGGACTTGCTTCGTTCGTCCAAATTTATTAGTCTACCCCTACATTCAATTGTGGGGTGCAGTTCGTACTCTTGAACTTCTAAAAATAATACTCTTGAATTTTAATCATAAGTTCAAATTGTTCTGAAAATATTGACTATATCCGACGAAATTAGATTCAGACGTGGTAAACTTCACTTTATACCTACGCCCAACTTTAAACTCAGCTGCATATTGCATTAGTAATGGACGTAATAAATCAAAGCAATTTCCTTTCATCACAATAGATAGCTATTATGTAAGTAACTGTTATTTTTCACCTCACTTTTCTGAAAAATGTGTAATAGGAATATTGTAGGTGTGAAATATTGCTTCATATTTATAATAAATCTTCCTGTTTGTGATGAATGTATTTATATAAAACGGTTAAAAAAACAATAACAATAAAAAATTAAAATAACAATTTTATATTAAGGATGGGAAAGTGTCTGTTTTTTAGCGGCGAAGATGAAAATTTTTAGTCGAGACTAAAAATCATTGGAACCGTTAAAAACATCTCTACCTCCGTAATATAAGAAACGTTTTTTCTAAAATTAAATGTGCAATTTCTTGATTTTTTACTATTACATATTTTCCATAATCTAGTAGTGTTTTTATATCAAAGGCGTGAAGTGACTGTTTTTAAGCGGTAAGAATAAAAATTTTTGGTTGCGATCGTAAGTCGCGACTAAAAATCATTCAAACCGCTAAAAACAGCTTCACTCCCGCAATATAAACAATGTTTTTTTAACAACTAAATTTGCAACTTCTTGATTTTTTACTTTCACTACTTAGTAGCTACTTCACCCACTGTTAGTAGAAAAAAAAAGTATTTTTCTACTTTGCGTCTGTAACAAAGCTTAATGCGATACCAATTTGGATGTCGTATAAGACAATTCAGCACCCAATTGCGTGCGTAAAGTACCAGTGCGATTCATTTTCTTTAGGTTGGTAACACGCTTTCGCTGGTATCGGATTTGGAAATGATGAATAAAACGTCATAAATCTCCGAAGACATTTGTAAAGTTTCAGCGTTTATGTTAGTGTTATGAGATTATAATAAGTACCTAATTTTATTCGAGTAAATTTTGTTGCACTTGATGACCTATATTCTTTACCAAGGTGTTTGTGTGTCTGTCGCAATTAACCTATGAAAATGGAGTGAGCAAGCGACTTGAACAATGAGATAACTTCAACTTTTTTTGAGCCTAGAGACGCCTTAAAACCGCTTTCAGGCACTGTGCAACCCCCATAGCGTTTGATAATTTACAAATTATGAGCTAGATGAGTACATAGCACTGCTTGGTCTGAAATAACAATGAGAGGAATCCCCATATAAATTCTGCAATTTGGTAATTTAAGAAATATTACAAGTTTTTGAAAATTTTCCTTTGTGTTTATGCCATTTGGAGTATTCAATCAATAACCGATACGGTAGGTAAAAAAGAACCATTTGGAAGTTACTTACACAGAATTTTAGACAAATTTGAAAACACTTCAAAAACATTTGACACTAAGTATGATTACATAGTGACGAAAATTGGAACAAAACCGCATGGTTCTAAATCGATCATATTCCAAGCACTTATGTGGTGTGAAGGTGTGAGACCTCATACAAAAGGTCTTACACATTTTGAGAATTACAGCGTTGTATTGCCAATAAAATTCATCTCACATGTAAAACTTCCCTTTGGCGTACTTTTTCCCAAATTACCACAATTAGTTAATAGCAATAGTTAAGAGATATAAAAATCACTCCAAAATCCGTTTATTCTTTTTTCTCATTTTTAATTTGTTTACACATTTCCAATAGCTTTTCACAAAAGAATCTCAAACAAATTTATTGAAATTTGAACAGAACGTCTGTTCATTCAACTAGTACTAAAAAAAACAATAGGCACCATAATTTCGTTTCAATGAAATGAATATGACATGACTCATCACATCTCTTTAACATTTCAATTGTATGACAGTGGCTTGGCAATTTTTGATCCAATTTAGAAACGAAGCTAAGTCAACAGTATGTACGTCCGTCAATGGTTTTAAATGACCATAGTCAAAGGTACTCATGTATAAAGCAGTGAATGTAGTCAGTTCGTTTAAAGCAACACTGCTTCTGCTTATTAGAAATGTTTCCTGTGTCATGACACGGTTTATATTTCTTGGGTCAGCGACTTGGCGGACGCGCCATACACGGTGGTGATTTTCAACAAAGTTCTAATTCGTTGAACGTTTCGGATTTCCTGGAGGATTTTCTACAATCTCACACGCTTTAAACGAAAATTCGCGTGACATAAACAATTACTTATTTAATCACTCTAACTGTAGATTTGTGTTGATGGTGGTGATGGCCTGAATTTAAAAATAATCAAAAATTTATTTTCAACACTTCATTGACTGTCTTATAAACAGGATAATTGGTGCTATTATTAATTATCATGTTTAAAGTCCGGAATAATAAGTGTTATTATATTAAACTAATTAGATAACTATATTGCTTTCCATTAAAATCAATTGTCTAATAAGTTAATCCAGACGTCAAAACATATCACTAAGAAAGCCTCAATTGTACTGTAATTCATGACAGTACATAAAAAATATAATTAAAGTATTGTAGATATAGTCGTCAATATTTATCTCTTTAAGAGCTCATCGTTTGCTTTAAATATCTAATCTTATTGGTTATTTCAAACATAATATTCAAAATTACCCTAATAAAAATTCAGTACAACCATAAAAAAATTGTATTTTATTAAATGCGATTTTTAATACGTGGCGGACAATTAGTCATATCATATTTTTTAAAATAGTATTGCCATAGGTGCAGCAAAATGATTCATTGGTTCACTGCACTCAGGCGAGGAAATGAAGCAATTCTCTCAAATTAAAACAAATTTCACATTTTTTAAAAAAATAAGTTTTAATCTGTCTTAATCAAAATTTATTCATAGTTTGGATACAGTTTTTACTTTATTTACATAAAATAATATCGGACAATGTCAAAATATATAATGTTGACATAAAAAATTTGCAAAACAATTTCAATTTTTGAAAATTTTATCAGAGCCGTAGCACAAAGAGGAGACATACAAATTTTTAGAGCTTTTAATCCCCTCAGACCTAGTAATAAATATAACATAATCAACATGCTGATGGCGAATAACACCAGAGTCAGATTTCTAGTGTTCGAAGATTTATTACTTTAGTCACGGTGGCCATTTGAGCAGAGCAGTACTATACTCGTACGTACGTAAAATAAAACATTGACCACCTAAAAATATACCTATCACACAACATAAATTCCTAAATTACGCAAATGTCAAAAATTATTAAAGTGTTTTTACACCCATTCATTTATATCTCCAAAATAAACTCTTAATTTATTAAACAGGTTGAGTTTTAGTCATTAAATAAATAATTTTTTTACAGTTCCAACTCAAATCCAAGTGGGGTGTACCTTACACACCCCTATCCCCTTGAACTACGGCTCTGGTGTGTTTTATAAGCATAATAACAGTATGGGTAACAATATTATTATTTACTAGTGGTGACCCCAGTCCATTATTAGGTCTCGCCACTGCGTCCCCTGTAGTCTTGTTGTTCTGGAACTTCCACTCCCATATATCCTTAAGGACATCCATAGCTAGGCGGGATTTGAACCCACACCCCACACCGGTATTGCTCTGATGACTCAGATGCTGACGCTGCTATCAATAATTAGGGAAAAAAACTGTCAGACATTTAATAACATCTCGCAAAATACAAAAAATACCAATAATAATTGTCAATGTTAAAACTTCTTAAAAAATTACATTACAATTTACAAATAACTGATTACAGTTTCTATTTATTGTATAAATATAAAAAAAATTCTGTCGTTCCTAAACTTTTGTCGTGTTTACATAGTTCTATAAGAACCTTTTCGGTCGTTGATTTACTCTATTTTATCGTGCAGATGACATCGTTTATTGCAACTGCTTGCCTTCTATTTTGTTTTATTGTCGTAAAATTATTTTTTTTTTGTGTTTGGTACATTTTCTGTCGTTCAATGTGTTTTTCTAGCAGTGTAAAATATTTTTGTAATATCTAATACATAATTGTTAAACGTTATTTTATGGACTGTTTGCTGTTATGTAAACAAGCTCTTTACAGCCGAAGACAAATTATTATATCCACACAAATTACAACAAACATTTTAACAAATAAAATTAAAAATTCGAAATGCTTGACAATGACAACCTGCGCACGTGTATTTTTATGAAAAAATAAATATAAAAATATTTAAAAAATATTGCATAGTATAGTATTTGCATTTGGATAAGGGAAAGAGACTTAAACCATAAATTACTTGATGAATAGGGATTATTTAGAGTAATAAGTGCTTTATAATTTATGACACTATTGAGGCGACCGGTACGTACCATCTGTTGGCAAGGGTCTTGGGCGAGTAGTTGTCGTTCTTTACCTGTTTCCTTGCTTAGAGACATCATGCCGATATCGGGTAGTTGATCATAATTAACAACTTAATGTTTAATAATTGCAGTTTAAATGTAAACAAATTGGTGGCTCTCATATACCTGTGATAGTACCTTTTAGAAAAGTATTGCTAAAAGTTTCTAATAACTTCTTTTTAGTTCTGTTAAAAAAAATATTTCTAAAAAAGCTTAATACCAAGTATTATAAAAAATTTTTTTTTTTTGATAAATCACACATTGGTAAACCGAATAAAGCTGTTTAAATTTCTTTGACAAAATGTGATAATTTGGTCACTACACCTAATTTAATGTATAATGAGAGATTGAGAGTCTTGGAAAAAGAGTTTTTTTCTTGTAAAATGAGCTATTTTTAGAAATTTTTTATTCTTTTAACATTTCAATTATTGTAAAATAAATAATATTCTTTAATAAAGAATGCAAATTAATAGGTATTTATTAATCATTTTTCTAAGAAAAAAATATAATTTCAAAGAGAGGAGCATGAAATAAAAAAACAAAACACTTAAGCAACATAATAAATTTATTTAAAAAACATTACTAAATATTTTCATCATTGTCACTATCATCGATGCCATTTATTGTGGGAATTTTTTTTTGTTACAAAAGTATCTGCTACAGTTTTAATCTGGTGAAAACAATTTACGTTTTTTGTTCATATCTTTAGCGACATAATAACTAATATTGTACTAACTATACTCTATTAATATAACAAATACTCTATTGTTAAATTAATATTATGCTTATCCTAATTATGTTTGAAAGTATTTCTTCGAAAAGTTTATCTAAATTCTTATTAAATCTTCTACCTGTTTACCTCTGACAAATATCTCAAATTGTACAGAAAAACACCCCCAAAATTTCCAGCCACATTTTCTTAGTAAAATGGATTAGAAAGTTCTATTTGTTATAAGTTGGGGCATGTAGTTGAAAGGCTACCACCCTACTATTGTATATTAAATCCAATAGAACTAGTGTGGAGTCAATTAAAGCACAAATTAAGAAAAGGCAACAAAAATCCTAATTTGGATTCTACTGTTATAAATTTAATACGAGCTGTCACTGAAGGTATGAACACAAGGCTGTTTGAAAATTGTTTTAATCATATTAAAACTGTGGAAGACACATTTGTAACAAAAAAAAATTTTCCCACATTTATTATAAATGTAAATGACACGGACGATAGTGACAATGATGAAGATATTTAGTAATGTTTTTTAAATAAATTTATGTTGTTGCTTAAGTGTTTTGTTTTTTTATTTCATGCTCCCCTCTTTGAAATTAAATTTTTTTTTCTTAGAAAAATGATTAATAAATACCTATTAATTTGCATTCTTTATTAAAGAATATTATTTATTTTACAATAATTGAAATGTTCAAAGAATAAAAAATTTCTAAAAATAGCTCATTTTACAAGAAAAAAACTCTTTTTCCAAGACTCTCAATCTCTCATTATACATTAAATTAGGTGTAGTGACCAAATTATCACATTTTGTCAAAGAAATTTAAACAGCTTTATTCGGTTTACCAATGTGTGATTTATCAAAAAAAAAAAAATTTTATAATACTTGGTATTAAGCTTTTTTAGAAATATTTTTTTAACAGAACTAAAAAAAAGTTATTAGAAACTTTTAGCAATACTTTTCTAAAAGGTACTATCACAGGTATATGAGAGCCACCAATTTGTTTACATTTAAACTGCAATTATTAAACATTAAGTTGTTAATTATGATCAACTACCCGATATCGGCATGATGTCTCTAAGCAAGGAAACAGGTAAAGAACGACAACCACTCGCCCAAGACCCTTGCCAACAGATGGTACGTACCGGTCGCCTCAATAGTGTCATAAATTATAAAGCACTTATTACTCTAAATAATCCCTATTCATCAAGTAATTTATGGTTTAAGTCTCTTTCCCTTATCCAAATGCAAATACTATACACGTCCGTTGAGATCTTTACAGCCTCGCCATTAACTCCCTTTTCGGGCTCGTCTCACAAACGTTCTAACTCGCCCGAATAGGCTACTCTAACAGACCTGTAAAATACTTTATTTCCGTCATTCGTTACATTTTTTTGTCGTTAGAACATTTTTTTTATCGGGCTGATAAATTCCACTCATTAAAAACCAATATTAGCCTATCATAAAAAAACGCATTAAATTTTTAAACGTAATACAAAGTTATTTTAAATATGAACTACTAGATTACTGAGGCAGTGAGTGTAATAAAAAGTTTTCCCAAGACGCTCGATTAAAAAAACAACGCTTCCCCATAAGATGCCCCCCATACACAGTTTATACCCAACAAATTAATGCAAATTGAGGCCAGATAAAGAACCAATAAAGGCTCCAAAATGTCGCCAAAAATTTTATTTTCTTTCTCATTAAAGCCATTTCCTCAGTAGTCTGCTAAATTAAAAAATAGGTGATAGACAACTTCAATTTATTAAAAATAATTACCTATACTATCTTATTATATAGCTTCTAGAAAATTTGCTACTTTATAGTGTAATTTGTCAAACTATTTTTACAAGTTAGTGTTTTCTCTCATTTTTATCAAGGTTCTTGCTGTTCACATCCTTTTTATTTTCACTGCACTTAAAATAGTTGTATTCAAAAATAATTTGAGTGCATTAATGTTTCTTAAAATTTCCAGATACACTGTCAAGTTTTCATAAAATCTTGTACATCATCAATAAAAAGTACAAAACCCACTATTTTTTATAACTTATATAGTTGTAGCCACCAATCAATGCGTGTGCGTTATCTACCTAAATTTCCAAAACTGTGAGACATAAATAATTATTACTAATATTAAGAGCGAGCAATATAAATAATAAATCAAACAATGATTATAATATTAATGACAGTCCTAATAAAAACCGTTATACATAGTTGTAAATTGTTAAACCATAATCATAAATAACAATGCTGCTCTGATCAGAAAAAGACTTCTTGTTTCTTAGTTTTTCTCTTAATTTATGTTTTAGTTTATAATTTTGATGATGTAAACGCACTGAATAGTGGTCGCGGCTTTACATGATTCTGTATCCAAACATGCGTTTCAAATTTTTTTAGTTTTCGAAATGTTTTTTTTTAACTTTTATGACCTTGCTAGAATTGGTTTACAGATAATATTTCTACCTTGAAGTTAATTAAAGAAAAAAATTCAGAACATTCAATTAAACACTAAAATATATGTAGAATATTTTATACATATAATAGAACTTAAAACACATATTCGTGTTCACATCATCTTTGATCTCTGAATGTGAAACAGCTACCACATGGAAAGAAGCATTGTGTCTTAATCTATTGATCTTATTTAGAATTAGATAAGCACTTATATAAAATGCAATTTTTGGAATAAAACCAACACCGTGTAACCAAGCCACAATTATTTATTATCGTATCCTTCAAACCAAACGTCAGCTGTTTTTAGGTTCATTAAATTAGAATTTACTAATTTAGCTAATTAATATTCATTATCACATTGCAAAAAAACCATTTTAACTAACCAAAAAAATAATATAAAGCAGCCTGTATGTAATGTCGTTCTATTAGATACACAAGAAATATAAGAAATTATATACTATTTGTTAGGTGTATTTTATAATAAAATAAAATTCTAAAAATAACATAAATTAACCTACAATTTAAATCGTGAGGTCACTTCCGCCAAAACCAACACGAATTCATTGGCACTTCAATGACATATTTTAACGAATTTTTAGACACTTTTGTAACAAATGTGCAAAGAATTTCTAGAAATGCCTAACAAGAAAACTAATTCCCAATTAAAATAAAAGTCAAGTAATGTTAATGAGAGGACAGCAAACTAACTTCTAAGAAAAAAGATTTACTAGCAATTAATTTTGAATGAATAAGCCAACTTCTAGGAAAAATGAATAGTGTTACTAAACTAATTTACTATTTCAGTCAACAATGTAATAAATTGTAGTTAAAATAAAGGATATAGTCTCGCCAATAATGACTGTTTTCCCTCTCAACAATTTTTCTATACATGAGTGTGCAATAGTTGTCAGGTTGCGTGCTGTTTGGATTTATATCTTGGTAAAAAGTTTAATTTTATATCCGCATTTAAACCAACGTTCTTGAAGTTAATATTCTTATCTAAATTTTATAACGATTCACGATTAGATTCCAAAAATAACTAGAGTAAGCTGTAATGGTTTCGCATTCATAAAATAAATATCTGATTTATTTGTTTTTACACAACTTGAAAATAACAACACTCTATTATCACTTTATACAGGCTGACATAAAAGTATGGAATAAAATTCGGATTTTCTAAGTTAATTTTTTTTACAAAAACGCCAAGACAGGTCGATTTTATTTTTTATAGTGCACGTTTTTCAATTATTTTCAATTTTTTTTGCCAACCGTTTTTTTGCTGCGTCGTAATCGATTTTCTTTAAATAGCAACCCTTATTTTTGGTGATAAAAATCGAAACTAGTTTTTTTTGAGTAAAACATTTATAAGGTCTAAAATGAACACTTTGAGTAGTTTAACCAGTTTAAATGTTGTATTAAATTTTTCAAAATACACGCAATTTTTAACAGAATTACTGAACTGAATGTTTAAATCACAACCTTCTCGATAAAAAAGGCGTTTTATACAGCCTGCCACGTGGTGAGCTTATTAGAGTGATTCTCCGCTTGGCTCTGCTCGGCTATACACGTATTCTGCATATACATCTTATCTCTAGGTATCCATAGATCACGATTGACAACTGTCAAATTCGAACTATTTTTTTTATGTTTTTATTTACCTATGGTTCTTCAAAATCACGTGGTTCAAAAGCAATCAGCACAATGGTTTGCCCATAAGACAACAGCAAGTTATTAAAAGCATCTGCACCTTACCAAGCTATGACCATACACTGTACATCACAAATCACACGTGTTTGATTAGTGTATAATCTAGGTATGAACAAGTGTTGTACGTACCAAAACACCAGTTTTTTTTTTGCTTAATCCGATGCTTCGACTTCGACGTAACCATATTGTTTTAACCATAGATTTTGACAGTGCAGTCTGCATTGATCTGTCAGTGGTAACTGACAGATCAATGGCAGTCTGTGGTCTAGAAGTAGTACAACAGTGCCCAGCGTACCCCATTTATTCAACCGAATGTATTTTTTCTTATTTTGGTATCATGTGTAAAATACATATAAAAAAACATTTTCATTAGCGTCTCATTTTTTAAGCTTTTTACTAAATTAGAATAGAATCAAACAGCGATTTTTTTAGGGTCACAGCCAACTATGATTTCTATTTAAAAAAAAAATAACTTTAGTCCATATCTCAAAAACTAAAAGATATAAAAAAATGACTACATCGTTCGATTTTACATAAAAATCTGTAATAGCACCAATTTGATTTTTTTAATTGATTAAAAAGTGAAAAAATAACGAAATTTTAAAGAAAACCCCAAAAAATCAAAAACGCCCTATATCTAATAAACAAAAGGTGATAAGACAAAACTGATTAGACCATTAATTTTGTCTCAAAAAAGTAGCACGAGAATGTATTATTCGCTTCTTTGTATTGTGTGGTGATCTGATATATGAGAAACCTGCCAAAATAAACCATCGAAAATAAACCACCCTGCACAGTTATTTATTTGTTATTGTTGCATAGCTACTTTAAAAAATTCAGTGCCATAAAAATAAAGATTACGCCCTGATTTGCGGGCGTATTAAGTAGATTATGGTTCCAAAATAAAATTAAAAAATAAAATCGACTTGTCTTGACATTTTTCTAAAAAAAAATTAACTTAGAACATACGAATTTTATTCCACACTTTTGTCACCCTGTATATCTCGTTTTTTTCTTTACACACCGCTTAAAAATAATAACACTCTATTATTACTTTATATTACTCCTATTATTTATTAAATTTGAATCTCTAGTCTGTTTTTTGGATAGGCAAACTACATAGTAAGCACAAGAATTTCGAAATACTTATTTGTGATTGGTTTATTTCGATAATTATCCAATCAAAACAGTATTTCAAATTTCCAGAGCTTTCTAGTTTAACTGTCTTAGTCTATAAAAGACTTTAGATATTTTTTAATATTTTTTTTTCTTTCTTTATTCTTTCCTCTTGCTTTTTATCCTTCTTTTAAGTTGTAGAACAATGAATAAATAAGGAATTTAAAAAACGTTAAGAAACGTTATTGCCTTATAATTTACATTCAGTGTTGGTGTTATACCGGACAAGAAAGCCAAATTAGTATTCTCCATAGGTCACATTCTTGAACAAACATGAACCACGTATAAATAATATCATCGTTGTTTAATTGTTAACAAGTGTTCATTAGAAAAATTCCGATAAATATGTGTGACACTTATCACACCGTCGAAGCACTTCGGCCAACATGACAGCCTCGATCTTGACCTAAACAGTGGATTTAAAGCACCGCGTGTCCAGTGAGCCGGTGTGAACCTGGCTTTTACCTGTTCGTCGCAAACTTTTCAACAATTTCAAACTTCCGCGAAACGCATTTTGTCCACAAATTTGGGGTCAACAGTGCAAGGAAAGACGCAATAATTACCTGTTGTCGTAGGTTATCCGACAGAGTTCGCCGAAACAGCACTTCCAAACGCAAACATTTATTAATCACCAAAGGCCACTTTGATGTTTACGAACAGGATTTTAAGGCACTGCACCAGTCACTTTATGCACTCGGAACTTATTACATGGTGTTTACGCACTTTGATGGACACTTTATTGGAGTTTTTTGATAGTTTCTCTTGAGATGAGTTTGAAAATTCCACGAAACGGTACCTACACACCTCAACCGCGTCCTCGCAACTCACAGCACACACTTCGGAAGGTAGGCTGTGAACTTTGCGACTGCGCAACCGGTTGACGCATTCAACACATTCAAACTTTCTACACTTCGAAGTTATCCATGCAAATTCTTAGTTGAGTGATTCATTCATTTGTAGATATTATTCATTTCTGATAATTTGTCTGAATAAAAAGTGTTAGCAGAACTGCCTTAATTAAAGAATAAATAAAAGTTAAAAGTATTACAAAAAAGAACGTTTTAAGCTATCTAAACACTAAATCACTTCATTTTGGGTTAATAGATAAATAATAATTAATAATGTTTTGAAGAATTCAACATAATTATTAACTTTAGGGTCGGTTAATTTACAGAAGGTGAATTAAATATTTAATTTCGATTAACTTTTAATTTGCGATTAAATCGGCTTTCCTCGGATATGATTGGTCAAAATCGCAAATTAACTATTTAATCGCAATTAAAGTTAATGTCACCTTCTGTAAACCGGTCCTAAGGCGTCATTAACTTTAATTGCGATTAAATAGTTAATTCGCGATTAAATGTGGCGCTTAGAGTGTTAAAGAAGACGAAAATAGTAGCAGCTGACTAAAAATTGAATGCAATATTTTTATTTAATTAATTATGTTTATATATTTTAAGAAGTAGGTACATACAGTAGTGGCCAAAAAGTTAGCAACTATCATTATTTTATAAATAAAATATTCTAAAACGTAACAAGGCAAAATACTAGGTTAGGGAGCTAGAGACTGCGTGATAAGCAGTAAGTTTATGTATTATTTCAATCTATATATTTCATCCCTCAAACTAAATTGAGAAATTTGTGTGTATAGGATGGACAAAAAGATAGAAACAAATTTAAAACAGCGTAGATTTTCTTTCATTTATTAAAACAGAAGCTACTACATCAATATTTGGTCCAATAACCTTTCGCCCTAATAACATCTGCACACCGTTTCGGCATAGACTCAATAAGTTTGTTAATTCGAGCTTTATCCATATTATTCCATGCAGTTTGCAATGCGGTGAACAAAGCGTCCAAATTTGTGAAGTTTTGGCCCTTGATAGCTTCGTCCAGTTGATCCCAAAGGTTTTCGATTGGGTTATGATCCGGCGACTGCGAGGGCCACTTCTTAACGTCAATTTTTTCCTCTTTACACCAATTAGCAACAAGCTTGGATGAGTGTTTTGGGTCGTTATCTTGCTGAAATTGGCAAAGAATAGACATGATGTCGTCGAGATAGGGTACTAAGTTGTTCCATAATATGTCTCTGTACATAAACCTGTCTATCTTGGCGTATATTCTGCAGATGGGACCCATACCGTACGAAGAAAAGCATCCCCAAGCCATCACAGAACCGCCACCATGTTCAACTGTAGTTGCCACATACTTTTTGTCTAGTCTATTACCTCGAGGGCGACTTACATATTGGGCCTCATCACTTCGATAAAGATTGAATTTAGACTCATCGCTAAATACAATTTTTTTCAAATCATTCACCGTCCACTGTAAATATTCTTGAAGTCGCGCTTTTATATTTCGCTTAGAAAGTATCGGTTTTTTAGCAGGACGGCGGCCAAATAAACCAGCCTCCACTAATCTTCTCCTAATTGTTCGTGCACTCACTTGTGCATCTTCAGACTCTGCTAATTGTCCACAAATCTTAAAAGATGATAAAAATGGTTGCTGCCCAGAGAGGTTTTGTATCTGTCGGTCCATTCTTTTTGTGGTTTTCTGAGGTCTCTCTGAACTCTTTCAAACTAAAACTTCTCCCGTACTGCGAAATCGCTTAATAATTCGGGACACCACAGACTTGCAAAGTCGAAGACTTTTTGCAATATCCACTTGTTTTTCTCCGTCTCGATACCGTTGTACTATGATGTTCCTTAGGGGTTCAGACTCTGTCTTCTTACGGCCCATAGTCAATTCATTAATTAATATCAGCCGATATAGTAATGTGTGTAGTGTGTACCAATACTACAATTGAGACTTATTCCTTCGTCTGAAACATCGGATTTGCTTTTTTTTGACCAATGTAAAAACAACAAAAACCAAATTGTTTTTATAAGAACTGAAAGATATCTTATCTCAGGTGCTGATTCTAGCTTTTATGTGAAAAAATTTTATTGGAGCTACATTTGGGTAGTCACAATTCTAAATTAGTATTTATATTTAAATTTATTTAAAAGTTGCTATCATTTTGACCACTACTGTACATATTTGTCTTTGGGGCGGAGACATGTCAAACAGAGCTTTCGCACTATTTTAACAAGGTAATTAACTTTAATAAAAGAGACAAAAATATAGATCATTTAAACAGAATTTGTCAGTGTACTATAACAAATAGTATACACTGCTCTAAACAATTGAGAAAATTAGCCTAAAATTGAAATATAGTCGAACTTCTGTAACTCGAATCGTCAAGTGGTATGAATATTTGTTCGAGTTAGAGAAATTTCGAGTTACATAAACTGAAATTAATTTTTTATTGGAAATAAGCATTATTACAGATTTGTAAAACATACATATATATTTTCTTTCTCAATGCATATAATTTGTGATCAGATTTTGACGTATAGTTTTTTTGATACAATTAGATTCATAAAATCGCTCGATTTTATTTAGTGAATTATAAACAATATCAGTTGTGTTTTCCTCTATCGTAAGAAACGGTTTAAAGTGTCAAAAACATTTCTAACTTCAGAATGAGAAGGCTTTTCCAGCAGTGATTCTTCAACTAATTCCTCATCACTCTAATTATTATCTAGGTTGTTCTCTTGTGATGTAAATGGGGTATTAACTTCCTACAATTTCTTATTCTGCAGGAGATTCACTGATGATTAGATCATTATCCATGGTCAAAAAGTTCTCAAGTGACACATTCTCAGAACCGTGTATTCTCACAAATTTTTAAATTTTAAACAATCTGCTACATTGTCTAAATGTTTTTCATCTATCTGATATGTTAAATATGTCATTTTCATTATAAGGTGCCAAAATTTCAGGTAAATTATTTTTCACCCAAGTACCTATTACACTGTTCTTCAGCTTTCGTCTAGCCACCCAATACTGGCTTTAAAATTTTCTTTTTCTAAACTTTCAGCAAACTGCAAAGCTTTTTTCTTCAAAATTGGACCAAATATTAGAAGGTTTTTGTTCCTCAGTCCCCACAGAAGAAAACCATTTTAAAACGTCCGAATTTACAATTTTTCGAAGTCTGTTTCGCTTTATATTCGCAGAATTTCTAAATTCCTGGGCAAACTGTACCGTAGACGCTCTATTTTTAATAATTGTAGATAATGTACTTGACGGCATTTCATATTTTTTAGCTATAGATTTCTTTTTCAGCTCACTGTCTACTTCTTTCAGAATCTCTAACTTTTTTTCAATAGTAAGGTTTTTAAGTTTAAGTTTAGATGTCATTTTTCTAGAAAATGAGCTACTTTTTCGAATGTAAAACTTCACAAAAACAACGCAACAAGCTTTGACACGCATTAAAAATTAGAATTGTGGGTATTTCTGGAAATGCGCAACACTACGCAGAATTACGACAAATATTTTCAAAAATAATTTCGAGTTAGAGCAATTTGTGCATGCTTTGTTCATTAAAATAATTTCGAGTTACAGAAATTTTCGAGTTAGAGAAATTTGAGATAAATAAAGCTAAACATATGTGAATAAGATTGGAAATGCAAGGGAAAACAAAAAGCTTCGAGTTACAGCGAAATTCGAGTAAAAGGAGTTCGACTTAAAGAAGTTTGACTATACTCATAATCTGCATATAACTTTAGAATATACAAATTGTCCCAACTAATATTTGCATATTTGCAACCCCTAAAATCTCCGATTTCGTCCAAGTTTCAAAAAAATGCTAAAACAGGTCAATTTTTGCTTAAAGAGAGTTCAAATTTGATTGTAGTTTCAAAGTTATTACCACATCCCTCTAGCGCCGGAGCCACCCCTTCAAAAAATTTAAATAGCGAGTAAGATTGAGTGACACATCATTTTAAAGCTGCATTCATTGTTCATGCAACCACGTATCTTTTATGAATTTTGAGAATCACAAAATTGTTTTGGGCAAAGGAAAAATAGAATATGGTAATCTTTTAGCCATAATTCAGTTAATTTTAGAATATGATCCGGTTTTAAAAAAAATATTAAATATTTTTTCAAAAATTAATACTTAAGTCCTAAAATACAAAATGAATTTATTGATGTATTGGCAAAAACAGTCGAAACTAAAATTTTGAATAATAAAAAAATGCACTATGTTTTTCTATTATTTTGGACACACCGCAGGATATAAGTAAAACTGACCAGCAAAGATAAAATAAATTATCCAATAAAAAATTATTATCAAAGAATCATTTCTTGGTTTTCATCCCCTATTTGATCAAAGTGCAACTGATTTTCAAGACTTTATAATAAATTTCTTTACATCAAAAAAACATTAATATCAACAAATGCCGAGGACAAGGATTTCATGGAGTATCATGAGTGGCCGTTACACAGGACTCCAAGCCCGGATCAGTTCGATTGAAAAAAATATTAAATATGTGCCAATGCACAATGCCGGTCACAACTTAAATTTAGTAATAAACGACGCAGTAAGGGGTGTGGCAGTAGTAACAATATTCTTTAAAATTGTGCAAGGAATTTATACATTTTTTACTAATATGTGGTATAATTCGGTGGAATTTGTTAAAGACTCAGGAAACAAGAGTATCTGTAATACTTAAAAAATTGTGTTCCAGGCGATGGTCTTCCAAAAATAATTATTTAAATGCTTTAAGATTTAGGTACACTGATGTGTTCAAGACTTTAACAGAAATAAGTTTAAGATTTACCAAAAGAATGAAAGAAACACTGCTACTGCAATTTAAAAAAAATAAATTTTCAATTTATTTTTTTATTGGTGATTTTTGAAGAAATTCTCAGGATTGTAGATGTTGTTAATAAATATTTACAAACATCAAATACAGATATAGGAGAAGCTTTAATAGTACGTTTGGAAAATGCGTTTCACCAATAACTCCAATTAGAAATTGAATCGGTCATTTGAAAGACCACCAAGTTAGACCACCAAAGGCACACAATTAGAATTTTTCAGGAATCAATAAAAACTGTTTAGTTTACAAATAAACGAATAAACGAAAAAACGAATAAACGAAGACTTTTTTAGGCTCAATATAGTATTTGTGGTTTAAAATATTGAAATGTTAAATAACTTTTACAGTTTATTGATATTAATGATAAAAAAACTTAAAAAAACTGTTCTTGACTTATGTTGTTTTAACAAGAAACAGGGTTATTATTAAAAATTACACTTAAACATTAACATATTTTTATGTCTCATGTTTTATTATCTTTAAAGTAAATTATCATATTATCCATTAATCAACATTTGCAATTAGCCAGCAAATATGTTCTAATAAGATGGCATATGCTCTTACAGAATGCGATTTTGAACTCGTTTTAAATTATCTAATTTTTTACTATTAATGATCACTTTCAAATCATAAGCCTTAGCTGATGTAATAAAGCAGAAGTTGATAGTTTTTCGATTAATATGTTTAATAAATCCTTAATACCAAAACAGTGAACTCAAATTGCCGTAAACAAAAAATATGTTTTGTTAAGGTATGTATGTGTGGCAATGGTAGATTTTACATAAAATCGAATGTTATAGCTACAACCCTACCTTGTTCTACATTTAAGGAAGCGTTTACAGGAAAAAAAGCATGTTTGAAAAAAATGTGACATACCCGGATCACTTTTGTAATAATAAATTTCAAAATTCAACTCAAAATTTTGGCTTTGTAAATTATATGATACGACAACGTCAACGTGACCTTGTCATATAACATGACCTACATTTTAAAAACCCGAATTTTCGGTATAAAACATAATTCACAAAGCTAAAATTTTGGGTTGAAATTTTAAATTTATTATTACAAAAGTGATCCGGGCTTATGGGTTTTTTAAAATGACCGATTCAATTCTTTTCAACAGTATAAAGTGCAGCAAAAAATTTTGCAATTAAATGGAATATATAACCCACATTTGAAGTTAAAAAAATAAAAAAAAAATATGACGAATTAATGGAGGATTCTCGTATTGAAGACAACGAGAAAAAACTTCAAGTGGAAACGTTCAACAAAGCGCTAGATATAATAATCATTGTCGAGTCTTGTCTGCAAGATTAGGGTAACCTGGGTGAGTAACACGTTAGAAAGTCTCTGAGACATACATTTTATAAAGTCTAAATAATGAATACCCAGGTTGATTTGCTGAAATTCAAGGTACGACGAGTTGCTGGCAGACTGGAAGCTGGCCATTCTCAGAAAGCAGTCGCCGAAACTATAGAAGTGTCAGCCAGTGTCACTTATAGGCTCTGGATAAGGTTTCAGGACACTGGCAATGTTTGTACAAGACCTGGCCAAGGTAGTAGAGCTTCAACCATTCTTGAAGACATCGTTGTAAAATCGCAGAAACTGACGACGGAATTCAACTCAGCTCCAAAGTCAATTGGCAGCCGTTACAGGGAGATATGTATAGCTGATTACCATTAGATTCAACAATGACCACTGTTTGGTTTATTGCGAGCTTTAAGGCTCCCGGAATGAGGCGTTTAACGAAGAAAATGTGCTGCGATCTTATTAAACAAAATTAACAAATATTTTTTTTTTGCCTAATACTAAAGACCTAAAACTAGGTTTTTGCGTCGAGTTTTTTTTATTGTTATTATTTTTAGGTTTTCAAAAAATTTTGTATCAACAAATTTAGCAATGTTTTGACGTAAAAACCTAGTTTTAAGAATTTTAGAAAAACTGAATTTTTTGTAAATTTTTATCTCAACTCAAAGTGCCCTAAAAACATTTTCCCTCCTTTTTAAAATCTCTGACCGTCCGAAACGCTTTAGTTGATTATTTACGCATGGGACATGGCTTACGATAGAGGACGTATTAAGGAGGAAATTAAAAGAGACTCAAGTTTAAATTTTATTATTATTTAAAGTCGTTGAAATACACAAATTGTTAATATAATGCAAGATAATAAATTAATAGTCGCATCAAATAAGTTTTATTTGAGAAATTTTGTCTATTTAAACGTATTACTCTCGGATTTACTTTGTACTATTGAGTGTTTTTATTTTGTCTTAAATTATAGTATACATATCCAATAAATTCATGCAAAGTTGTTTTTATTTTATAAATTTTAATGAAACTTGACTTAAACTAAATTTAAACATTATTCAAAAAAATGTGATATCAAAATTCTACATTTAAACTACATAAATTACAGGCTGTAGCAGAAGCCTCTTAACTACAAATTATTGTTACTATTTATTCAATTAATTTGTCTATAGTATTTGGCCAATCTTGTTGTTAAATTGAATTGAATGATTAAATTGAAAATGTTTCATAAGTTTTCTAAACATATACCCAATTATTTTACTAAAAATGGTGACATTAAATTAGATTTTTTTCTGGAAATTTTAATCTAACTTTAATTAGTCGTTTCAGATGTTTAAAATACAATTTAATACTTTGTAAATACCTGACGGCTTGCCGCAATAATAACTCATACAATTACAAATTGTACCATAACGGGACCATCTATTAGAGCGGGCCTAAAAGAGCCAGTCAGTCTCTGAAAAAATGAACAAAGACGGCGACAAGAACAGAATGTTTTGGCTTCGTAAGCTCCTCCCACCATTTTCAGCGGTCCGGGAGCCTTAAGAGTCAGAGAGCTTAGATTTCCGCAGCGCCTATATTCACCCCAACCATCAGAAATCGGTTGCGTAGAAATGGTCTATATGCTAGACGGCTACCGGTTTGCATTTCACTCTAGAGATTACAAAAAGGCTTGTAGATGCTGAGCACAAGAACTTCAAAACTAGCAACTTGAAGATTGGGAAACTCTTTAGTGACGAGTCGAGGTTTAGTCTACACCCGGGCAGCAGAACAGTCGATATGAGGGTGGTCTAATATAACCACAGGGAATGTGAAGGTGGTATACTATGGTGGTAGTTTCATAATGTGGGCTGGAATCAGTCTGGATGGGCATATGGATCTTCATCTCATCGATGATGATGCACTGACTGCAGTAAGATATCGAAACGAAATTCGGGAACCTACAGTGCTTCCATATGCTACGGCAGTGGGCAATCGTTTCATTTTTATGAATAAAAATGCTCGACCTCATCAAGCATACGTGATTGATGAGTGGTTTCGAGGAAAAGGGAACTGGACATACGAAGTGGGCGGAGCGGCGTTCACCGGACTTAAATCGAATTGAACACTTTTGAAATGCACTAGGAAGACGTATTGCATTCGTTCCATGCCCGTAAGATGTGCCACTGTTCTGGCTGTACGGGGGATTATACGCCATTAAGTCTCGAAAAATGTTTTCTATTATAAAAATATGTTTATTTTGCAGAACTACTGTTTATATCAAATGTTGCTTTCTTTTAGAAATATAGAGTTATAATAAAACACCGAAGTCATATTTTTAATTTAATGATCAGAAATGGCATATAAAATGTGTAACTTAAACGGAATAATTAAAAGCTCAACATCATTGTTACACACCAAAACGTCAGAGATTGTTGTTTTTATCTTCGGTTGAAACTGAAATCCTTTCATGATGACTCCACTCCACACTATATTTTTCTTCTTCAATCAATGGAAACGCAAGAATAATTTCAAATTATTTAGCTATGTATGTTCTTTTGACTTTCGTAAATTCGTCTTTAAACTGCGTCATTTTTACGCACTGCAAACTACGAATTATTTAGAATAACCTTTTCTTTTAAACGCACCGACAGTATCGATCTTATTAATTTATTTCCTGCATTTTAAATTTTTTTCATTACTGTACTAGATATTTTTTTTATTGCACATTGTTATTGTAGGAAGAATATTTTTATAAACACAGTAAAGTCAATTTAGTAATGGTTATAGATGAATTAAATAAAGCTAACAATCAAAATGTATCTCACTCTTTATCTTAAGAAAAAAGCATTATAGTTTATGATGTATTGCTGATATATGCGCGGAAAAACAAGCTAAAAGTCATCATTGTCAGAATAGTATAATTCAATCAAGAAGAATTGTAATAAAAGTGGTATGATTTTCCAGTTGCCACCTTTGTAAAAATTATTGTAATTTCACGTTTCCTCGATTGCATAAAAACTTGGGGTCCGGAAGTGAATATCTAAACCTATAGTTTATTTTTGATATTTCCTCCAAAAACTGTTCAATAAATACAAGTTTTAAAATTCAACCGACAAGTGCTTTACAGTATACCTATAGTCGTATTAAATGGTAAGAAATACTTAATTATAATTACGTTGTAAGGGCAGAAAATATAAATTTGGAACTCAAGATTTTGTTTAATGCCTGAGCGTAGAGAGGGTATCAAATGAAGCTAAAAACTCTTAATGTTTTTATGAATGATGCCTTTTGCTTTAGGGCAAAAAGTAACACTTTCTATCAAAATTTTGGGGCTGTTATAATTTATTTTTGTGAAAAGTAGAAAAAATATAAGTGACAGCTTACAGGTATAATGCTATGCAAAATAAAGTTCAGATAAATGTTTTTTCTAATAAATAAAGTTTAATTTAAAACGTTTATCATCAAAACCATTTAGTATTAAAATTAAACGGGTAGATAGTCAAGTCATTATCTAGAAGTTCATTTATTTGTATTAGTAAAAACGGTTGGCTAATATAGATATTTAATAATAGGTATATATATATATATATTCGGTTTATAGCGTCTTGTGTCGCCTTCCGATTCCCAATCTCCATTTTTTTTCTGTCTAACCAATCTGCTTCGGCTACATTTCTCTCACTCATGGCCTTGGTGATACCCTGTATCCAGTTTTTCCTCGGACGGCCTCTTCGATTTCTTCCTTCTGGTGTCCATTCTAGCACTTATTTTGGTAACCTATCTTCCCCCATGCGACGTATGTGTCCATACCATTTTAATTGTTTTTGTGTAATCTCGTCAATGACTGCTGTCTTTGTATTCATTATATCTCTTATCTCGTCGTTTCTTTTATGGTCTAATTTTGAGTGTCTGGCAGATCTTCGTAATGCATCCATTTCTGTTGCCAGTATTTTCCGTTTGTCATTTTCTGTCATAGTCCATATTTCGGCGCCATATGTTAATACACTTTTTACCACGGTGTTGTAGATGTTTAGCTTCCTTTGTCTGTCTATATTTTTTGACCAAAAAATTCCATTAAGTGCTCCTATGATTCTTCTACTCTGGCCTACTCTTTTTTGTATTTCTTTTTCATCTTTTCCGTTTTCTTCGAACGTTATTCCTAAGTACTTGTATGCTGTACATCTTTCAAATGTAGTTCCATTCTCTAATAGTAAATTACCATCATTGCTTCCTATGCCCATATATTTAGTTTTTCCTATATTTATTTCCATTCCCCAGTTTTTATATTCCTCACATAACTTTCTCGTCATATATTCTAAGTCTTCTTTTGTTTGAGCTACGACTACTTAATCGTCCGCAAATTGCATAGTATAAAGAGTGGTATTGTTTAATTCAAAGCCCATTCGGCAGCATTTCTTCTTCTAATTTTTAAGGGCGTGTTCTACATATATCTTAAATAATGTTGGTGAAATGCAACAACCTTGTCTGAGGCCCTTTGATATCCGAAATCCGCTTGACAGTTTTTTGCCAATTTTTATTTGAGATCTACAGTTATTATACATTTGTTGTACTGCTTTTATTAATGTATTATTTATATTTGTTTGTTCCAATGCTTCCCATAATTTGATAACTGGTACTTTATCGTACGCCTTACTCAGATCAATAAATAATAAATGTGTTTCCCTGTTTTTTGCAATTTGTTTTTCAATTATTTGTTTAATACAAAACGCATTGTCGATACATGATCGCCCTCCGCGAAACCCACTTTGTTCTTCTGGTTCTTTGCTAGAATATTCTGATTTTATTTTATTGCGTATAATCCGTCTATATAACCGGCTAAAGGTACTTGTAACCGATAGTTAATAATAGGTTAATAACAATAATTATTTAAAACACTTACTTTTTGTAAAAAACTAAAAAATTACATTAACAACATACAGTCGTACAGTCGTTATTCTGAGTGCGAATAATACCGACCTTTTGCGCAGGCCGGCAGAGATCTTTAGTTCTTTACGATTTACCTGCAGTAATGTATTTACTCTTGATTGATCAATAAATCAGTTTAAGCAGCTTTAAAAATGTGAGATAAAAATTGGTTTTATGTTTGTACTTAATTTGACTGAAGATTGAACAAAAAAACTTTTCTCCTACATAAAAACATTAGCAACTCTTTGTTTAATGTACCCGCTACACGCAGACATCAAACACACCCCCTTGGAGTGTAATGTACTATTTTTTACCAGTTAATATTCAACTACAGAATTACTCGTGAATTGGAAAACAACAGTTTTTACCTGTATGCTTTTGATTCTTTGAAGAGTTTTGGAGGAACTGACAAAAGTTAAATATAGGTTTAGATATTTACTTCCGTACCCCAAGTCTTTATGTAATCGGAGAAACGTGAAATAATAATAATTATTACAAATGAGGCCACTGGAAACTTATATCATTTTTATTATATATAATTATTCTTGCTTGAATTGTACTATTTAGACTATCAAGAAGCCTAGTATTCTCCTGATTAATCAACATTCCAGATTCTGTGACTTTTAAGCTTCTCTTGCGAGATAGGTAGAGATAGACGTTATTACTATTAGCTTAAATTCATCTATTTTTTACTATGTTTTTCAAGTATGTTTTTCTACCAACTGATAGGCAATGACAGTTTTTGTGAAAATTTAATATCTAATAATAATTAATAATTGTTTCAATGTTAATTTGTTTTAACTAAGAGTAATTTTTAATAAATTTTTGTAATATACTTGTTTGGAAATGCTTCTTAGTTACTCAAGAAATTTAGTGACTATCTTTGGAACGTCATGTAAAACTTTTTCTTTTTTGACAAAAGACAGGGTGATTTTTTGATAAAACAGTGTACCCCAATTTTATCGGTAACGATTTCAATTTAAAAAAAATTGAGGCAGGTCGATATGTTGCTCCTACCAACCTCGGGAAAATGGGTCGAGTAGTACTTATTTTAAAAATCTTTAAACATTCTATCTACTTATATACTTTTATTTTTGTTTTTGTTGAAATTTTCTTCTAAAAATTATTATTTTACTCGGCGGGGTTTATTTTTTAAGCGAAATATTTTTTTACCAAGTAGGATAATAGTACATACTTTAAAACACTAGTGTTACAACTACCCTCATTGTGATATGAGTGTTACAGAGAACCAGTATCAAATAGATACGTTAAGACGTATTTATTATACTATTTTTTCTATTCAGCTATTTATTTTTTTATCTCACCTTACCTGTTTGCCTATTAAGTTTTTGTTTAACATTTTTTGGCAACATTGTAACAATACTTTTTCAAAAATGTTTGCTTTTAACTTTGCTAAAAATTAAGCTATTTCAGACAGTTTTTTCTAGATATTTGCTTCTAAATAAACTTTACGAAAAAAATGGTAAACAAAATTATAACCATTAATCAATATTGTTTAATTTTTTAATTAAAATATTAACTTAAAGTGCATAAAAATTCTACAATCTAAAGAAAAAATATTTCCTATGATAAATTGCCCAATAAATACAGTGGTGGCCCCCTTCAAAAATAAATAAAGTTTTTAACAATTGTATGTTAATCAACTTGAAATTTGACACACATATTTGTAATCATAAACTAAATACTTCTTTCTGAAAAGTTATTAAAAAAAAATATGGGTTACCCTCATTTTTCTAAATTTTTAAAGTTATGTTTTTTAATTTTATGTTAACTACAAAGTCCAAGATTTTAGATAAATCTGTAACAAATAATTTGTCTTTTATTTTTAAATCAATTCAAACAATAGATGTCGAGATATTAAAAAAATGTTTCAAAAAATGCGGTAATATATGAGTATGTAGATTGTCATTAGTAATACCACGAGCTGGTACGAAATTGCCGATAATATTTGATTCATAATTTTACGAGTATTTGTTTTGACGACAATTTACCACGAGTAAAGCGCAGCGAAACGAGTGGAAATTGTCTAAGAAACAAATACGAGTAAAATTAGGAGAAAATTTGCAGTAATTTCTTACCGACGAGTCGTATTCGACAGACAATTCCACGATCCATACTGAATTACAGCGACAATTCCAGGACCATGCTGGATTATCGCTGTAATTCGTTCCTAATTGGTCCAATGATTCAAAATCCTGCAACCTGATTGGTTGAAATTTAATGAGTGGAATTGTCAGAAAAACACCACTAAGAGGCCGCGTGAAAAGTTGCGAAAAGAAAAAACATATTTTCTTGATTACGGATATCTCGGCAAGATTTTTTTTATTGATTTCCAAAATTCGGAGGATATACGACTCTACTTTTTTTAATTTAAGTTAAAGTTTTTAATTTAAGTTGAGTTTTTAATTTAAGTTGAAGAATGTTTGATGACATTTTTCTCTTTTTTTGTGAAATATTTTAAGAACACAATTTTTTTTAAAAAATGATAGAGATAGCTCAATTTTTGCCAAGTTAAGAGAATTTAAAAAAATGATATTTTTTAAAAAAATCTATAATACTTTATGAATGTTTTCAGATTAAGATCTGAAAATTTAGTATAAGAATTTTTTTATTGGGTACTAAAAGAATAAAAAACTTCAAAAAATCGCAGACGATAACGTATTTGGTAGGCTGATTTGGCATGCCCCATGAATAGATACAACTTTCTAAAGGTATTGACTATTTTCCAAGAAAAAAATGTCTTAAATATCATCTAACTTCGACCGGATGTAGATACTTCAAAAGTGTCACTTCACGAGTAAAGATTTATGTTATAGCATTGATGTTAGATACTTCAGAGAAAGAATATCCAGTTAAATTTACCCTAATATGCTAAAATACTGTATAACAAAATTATTTACAAGTATAATTGTAAGTATAAAAGGACGAGGTCGAAGAGCTCGTCAAATTGCAGTGGCGAAGCCGTAAAGGCCCTAACGGGCATAGGCGACCAACTAATTCTTCTAATATTTTTATAATTCGTTTATAACTTTGTAAAATTATAAAATTTTAACAACTAAATATTACAAAAAAACTTTTGTTTTCATGTTTGATGAATCAACAAAATATACTCTGTTTAACAATTTAACACATTGAGTAATAAGAGTAACAACATGGTAAAAATAACTAGGTTTGTTTATTGTATAGTATAAAACATTTTTTGTTTCTAAAAACAACAGTTATTTTTATAAAAGTACTCTGCAATATTTGTTAAAAAAAGCAATTAACATTGAATAAAAGTTAGTTTGTTTATTGATAAAAATTAACTTAAACAAATCAAATACAGTAATTTAATAATATTTAGTTGAATAATTTTGTCCAAAAATTTTGAAGAAACAAAAACGTATATTATCAATTAATCACTATCAAAGTTTCTATCATATCTTTTTTATTGGAAAAGTTTGTTTGATGTTCCTTGTTTCAGAAATTAAGCGGCTGCTGTCCTCTATGATCACAAGAATTAAACAGAAATTTAAGATTTAAAGATTTCAGCTAAATTTCAAGATTTCTTTTAGTTTATGCTGCGCAAAAAGAAAGCATAAGCTATAAGCTTCACTAATAAATTTTATTATTGAAATTAAATTCAAATTTTTCAGACTAGAAAACACTCTATTAACCAAAATTTAATGCTAAAATAATTAATAATAATTCATTCAATCTAGTAATGCTGCAAACAATTGTCGAAATTTATTTTAATGACAATATTAAGTACATATTTTAATAAATAGTTAAGAATTTTGGTTATAAATAAAAAAATCTCCGCGTTAATAAGTAAAAATTAAAATTGAATTGAATTTTGAATTATCATCAAATCATCATCATTTTTTATAAAAATTACTAAAGTGAGAGATGTTTATAAATATTCCTTCTGTTTAAATCATTAAAATTGGTTACAATGTTACAAAACATAAATTAGTAATTAGCAATAATACAAAATTGAATATAAAAATTATTTAATATAGTCTACAAATACCTATGTATATAAAATAAAACAATAACCTGTAACAATAAATAAAAAAATAAGATTACTACGTTCTTTTAAAATATTAAATTTTGATTTTTTATTAGACTTAGAAAGTCCCTCGCATCTCCAAAATTCAAAATGTTTTTGTAACGACTAATAAGTTAATATACGATATTTTAAGAACGGTTAGTACAACACGGCGCTCAATATCGATTTTGTTTAGAGCGTCGCCGTCGTTTAAGATGGAAAGATCGTGCCCCAAAAATCAACACCAATAATATTAACAATAATAAACCACAATGTACATACACTAGTGAAATTTTCAACCGAATAGAAGTGATAAGTTAACAAAATGGGATCAATTGTTCTAAAATCCCTATCAATATTACTAGGACTGTTTTTTATTTTTGTGGGATTTATAAAATTATCCAGTTACATCTCAAAAGACCTGCATAAAGACTTGGTGAGTAGATTTTTAATCGCAAATAATTGTTACACAATACAATGATATTTTAAATTTTTGGCCCGATGCCTACCTAGGTTGTTGCAAATATTTTCGCGACACAAAAATGTCGGTATTATTTCATTATTTATTATTGCAAGTTTGTGATTAATCGCTTCTATAAACCAACGTTTTATGCTTCTGTTTGCGTCCAAGTAAAAAGTAAATTTTTGACTTAATGCCGCACTAATGGTGTAAACACACCCACCACAGCTTAAAAAATAAATTCTGTTTCAGCGGAAAGAATACGTAAAATACGCAAAGGTTTTCCCATTATCGGAAGCACTGGACTTTAAAATCCCATCGAAATGGTACAGGAGAACAGTGGGCACTTTAGAAATAGTTTGCGGGGTCGCAATGGCATTCGTGCCAAATCGTAAGTAAATCTTTTATCACATAAAAAATGAATATGATAATCGATCGGATAAGTGTATAAATAATTTTTGTGGAAATAAACCGTCTGCTATAATATTTATAAAATAACATTTTATTTGTGGATCTCTGAGCAATGTGTTTATTTTAGTCCAATATTACCAAATTTTCGACCGCAACCTATATAATTTGTCAATGTTAAACCAAAAATAAGCACATGGCAAACATATAAAATGTTGCGCTTCTCCGTCACAAGTTCATGAATAATAATTGTGTCACGCTACAGCTGTTTCGACAATTTTTACCATCCTCAGGCCTACAAAAATTAGTAAACGTGATGATAAAAATAATGATTAATTTTTTTCGACGAGAAATAAAAATAGTGTCTTGTAAATTTTACTAAAAAAGACTTCATACTGGGGCATTTAATATTTTTTTATACATATTTTAATAATGTTTAGCATATAGGAATTAAAAAATTAAAAACAAATATTATTTTTTTAATTAAAGCCGTTTTAAAAAACTTGCTTTTGTAATGAACTAGTTAATTTGCGATTAAGTTTCAATTTTGACGGACCAAACATCAAAAAACTAGTTATTCGCAAATTAAAAGTTCATATGTAGTTGTTAATTATTTTATTTCTTACTACATCAATATAGCCAAATAATAACTTAAGGGAGTTAAGAATTCTTAATTTCCTCTAATATGCATATTAAAAAAAGCTACAAATATGGCGCTTTAAAGTTACAATTGAAGAAGAGAAGAAATGTTATTAAATAACAATTTTTCGCTTAAATTTTGGCTTTTTTTTGTAATTCTTCTAGAATTTTACTATTTTTATTTATTTTTACAATCGACAAATACAGAAATAAAAATTGTCAACAAATATTTTCTATAGCAAGTATGCACAGTTAACTCAACAGTTAACTAAGTAAATCGTCCACAAAATTCTATTTATTTACAAAAAATACGTTTATTAAGTAAGAAATAAAATTATTTATGAATTACGTAAATTATTAGATGTTAATTACCTTGGGTAACTTACTGTCCCTCAGGCATAACGGCCCTCTGGACAGTAGTTGCCCTCGGTAATTAACATCCTTATAATTCTCTTGATACATAAATAACTATAATTTGCTTTTGTAATTTGTTTCTTTATAGCTTTTTTGTTTAAAACAGCTTTTAGTGTTTGTTTTAATTTTAGCTCTTTAATTTTTGTCACTTTAATTTGAGTTATATTTAAATAATAATTAAACAATAAATTATGTCCAATTATTTGTTACCTATTACTTTAAGGCTACCGGTTTCGGTCACCATCAGACCTACCTTTAAGCACAATAACAATTTCAAAGAATATTGATTTTCTATAAACTTCTAATTTCTAATAAAATTTTTGTCCAATTTTTTTTTGAATGTTACATGAAGCAGGCAGGATTCTTTAACGTATGTATTATTGTTTTCATCTAAAACGGGCTGATACCAGATGCTTGTTTTTGGTTTTGCTGATTCAAAATTTAAGATACTCGTATTGTAAATCGTAATAATCCTAGTAGCTTTATTATGGAGTCTTCCTTAGTAAAATTTATCTACATTTAAGTCACTAGTTCTATTTCTTATGAAAAAAATTTGCACGAAATAATTTTGTCTCAATTTCAGACAAAGTGAAAAACGGTGCAAACCTCTGTCTGCTCCTGCTGACATTGATGGCTGTCTATTCCCATTATATGGTAGCAGATAAATTAGAAAGGACAGCACCAGCGCTAGTATTTTTATTTATGTTAAGTGGACGACTTGTTGTATATTATCAACTGACCAGAAGAGAATCTGAAAGACCTGAAGCAGCTGTGAATGGATTTAAACAAGAATAAAAAGTGCAAAAACAATTATCAGGAAAATAAATTACGTCCAACAAAAGCAGAGAACAGTCCATTCGCTGAATCCAATAAATACCTACTTATGTGTACCTATAGTAATTTGTCGTTTTTGAGTTTTTACTAAGAACACAAACAAGTTCTCTTAATTGTTTATTATTATTTGCAACTGTTTTAGACTGCTAGTATGTATTTTTTATGATTTTTTTATGTTTTTTATTGCTTTTATGCAAGTGAATAACAAATAATATTATATTGGATTATAAAAAAAGACAAAATTAGTTAATGTGTATAAATTATTATTATTGTGGAATATTGTTGTCTGATGTACAAATTGTGAAATACCTACTTATAACAAGTAGTTAATAGACATTTTTATTACACTGCCATTTATTGGACATATAAATAAATAAATATCACGGTTAATTTGGTGAAAAATAAAATTATAACGCTGATATTGATTACTGTATATGTGATTGTTAATACAGTACAGTTGTTTTGCAACTACTTTTTTGGTTATTACAATTTTTTTTATTAATTTATTACAGTTTAACATTAAAAAAAGGTATATTTATTTCAAGTTCAATTATTGTTCTTTGAAGTTTGAACTTACTTTCTACCTATATTTAAAAATAATTCTATTATTGTTGATAGTGACATCTTTAGAAGTAAAGGTAAGTTGTGTTAGTTAGGAAACTGTAATAGGTCAAAGCGATGCTATACTGTAGCGCTATCTTTATTGTGGAGAAACATCAACACAGAAATCTTATTCAAATATGTATCATAAAGTAGCGACATCTTTAAATCAGTTTATTATAAGTTACAAACGACGCTGATAAAAATTTATATTATTTATTTATGAAGTATATTACTAACTAACTAGACAATATTCTAAGTCATCTACCTCTACCGTACTTTTAAACTTTTAAAATCAAACTCTGCACCGTTAAATGTGACAGTACTTTATAAATAGGCATATAAATAATGGTTTAATCAATTATTAAACAATTATTAAATTATTACTTTATTAAACTTGTGGGTTCGAAATTGATTTTTATTCTCAATATTTATATGAAAGTTTTGTCAGTTCGTGAAAGGATGCTTTCATCAAAATAAATATATTTTGGAAAAATATTTATTTTTTATAACTTTTTTAAAATTATTTTATATATTAAGCTATTATGTCAATTACCAAATGCAACACGCTCTCGATATCTATGTCGCTCTCGATATTTATTTATTAAGAAAAAAAAAAGTCAAATATAAAATGCAAGAATTTGCATGTTCTCTCTCAATAACGCACGTGGTTCTCTGTTTCAAATTTCACTACCAGCAAGCGTATCGCTTCTTATTAATTTTCTGTAAGCTACTCGTATTAAAACACATGTTTTTTAAATTTATTGAATAAACAACAAATTTGCAATTCTGTGTTTAAAATATTTTATCAAAGTTATTGTCTGAAAGTTTATTGACGAAAGGTATATAAGACATGTTGGTTGCTCTATGTTGCTAATAATCAAAGTTTAATTGCATGTTGTAAAATTTCCGCAATATAAATATTTATGGTCTATCAATATTAGCAATAAAAACGTACGATAATAAACTAATAAACAAAGCAAACTTTTATACACAATTTGCGCCAAATAGGTAAACCATAAAAATAAAAGTTGTGGGCCTTTTATAAGACTCGTTTCAAGTTTATTGTCATCTTGCTAGAGTATGTCTTATTAATCCAGAAAAAATAAGAAGAGGGTCTTAAAAAATCTTTTTTTTTTAATGGTTATGACTCTAAAAAATTCCTCAAATAAGATGCTGTGTTTTTTATAAATTCTTTGTTACAAATATAGTTTATAAGTTAATTACAAAAAAAATATTTGAATTTATCTTTTATAAATTTCGTCATTTTCAGTTTTTATTATTTTTATCCAAAAAACTTTTGTCTGTCGATTTTTTTTGCAGTTTAATATTATTTTTATAATAATAGTTATTTGTGCTACAAGTGTTGTTAACCAAATAAGTCACGAGAATGACTGTTAACCCAAGAGTCACGAAGTGACGAGTGGGTTATTGTTTTTTGAATGACTTATAGCTAATTAGCTACAACACAAAAGCTGGCATACAAAAAAAACTTTATCCAACTCCCAAAAGCCGCCAAATCCTTAAAATAGTAAAAATAAATTTGATTTAAATTAACTTTATTAAATACAAAACATTCTGTTACATTTAGATTACATTTTAGATGATATAATGTTATAATAAAAACTGTAAAAATTTCTATTAGTAAAACAAGACAAAATACAAAAGCGAGAGATTTTCCCCTCTAAATTAAAGACATCAACTCTAAGTTTGAATCCTCAAAATAGTTAAGATGTTTAAATTTTAGTATTTTTTCATGATTTTTTAAAAACAAATTTAAGTAAATTGTGTTACTATGTCAGTAGTGACTTAAAAAGCTTTTTTTTTCTATTTGGCGTTTGTAACGAAGCTTCATACAATACCGATTTGGGTGTCAACCAATTCAGTACTCATTTGCGTGTCAAAAATTAATTAGTACAATTTATTATTTTACAGTTTGTATCACTTTCGCTAGTATCGGACGTCAAAAAAATAAATGAAACGTTATAAATGTCGGCGTTATAACAGGTCATAATTTCATTCAAACAAAATTTTGTTGCGCGTGGTGACCAATATTCTCATCAAAATGATTTGGTGTGTGTGACAATTAACTTGTAAAACACTCGAACACTGGGGTAAGCGACTTGAACAATGAGGTAACTTCAACTTCCTTTTTGAGGTAGAAGGCCTTAAGAGCAGCTTTCAGCTATCACTGATTGACAATTGATAACTCCCATAGCATTTGATGATTTACAAATTATTTGCTACATTAGTGTGTAGCACTTTTTGGTCTAAAATAAATATCCGTAAATCCGTATGAAATTTGTTATTTAATAATTTAAGCAATGATACAATGTTTTTAGAAAATTTCTTATTGTGTTTATGCCAATTAGATTATTCAAGCAATAACCGTTACGGTAAGTTAAAAAAACCGTTTGTGAGCTATTACCTCCACAAAATTGTACAAATTTGAAAACAAAAAATGGTTTAAAAAAAACAAAAGTTAAAGTGAACCTATTAAAAGTTTTACAAGAGTTATAAAAATAACGTTTAAAAAAAAGAAAAATTTGAAAAACGATGTGTGACGAAAGAAAAGAGTAAAATAAAATTCTTAGAAGTATATACAGTGGAAAGATATCGGCTGAAAAAAAAAAGATTAAAAAAGCTCTTGGAAAAACAAAGAAAGGTTGAACAAAAAAAAAACTTTTTAAAAATTTAAATAATAAAGTTTAGAAAAAACAGGAAAATTCTACTACTAGAAGAACAAAAAACGATTGCAAAAAAAATTTAAAATTGCGGATTAGAAAAAAAATTAAAATTGAAAAAAAGAACTAGAAATTAGCAATTAAGATATAATAAAGATCAAAATAAACTACGTCTAGCAAAAAAAATAAAACAAAAAAAATTCGAATAAAGAACAGAAAAATTGATTTTTTTAAATCTCAAGAAAATTATAGACAGTGTTCATCTTAAAAAGAATAGTTAAAACACTTTATAAATTGTAAATTGATATAACTGTCTCCAAAAAAGTTGAAATATAAACAGCTGTGTCATTATTTTATAAAGTTAGTTTTTTTAAGTGTGAGTTGCCGAAATCCTCTTAATGTTTCTTGATTAAAGTAGAGTTTATTGTAATTTTTTTAGAAGTTTATTTAGAATGCCCAGGTAATAAACGTGTTAATGGTAATTGACTAGATAAACTACCAAGTATTGTTTAAAGATTTATAACTTTAGTCACAGTAACCATTTAAGCAAAGCAGTACTAACTGTTTGGACTAAAATCACAACTTTAGTTTTGGAATTGACAGTTAATACATTAGTCCTTTTTTGCAGAGATCAAAGTGTATCATTTGATTTTTAGGAAACAAATATAATAATATTTGTAATATCTCTGGTGGTAATGTTTAATAAGTGAAAAAAAAATAGCGTATCAAAGCGTCTTTTAATTTCTAAAATAATTGAAGCTTTTGAGCTGTTACTCTCTAGGATGATTAACGAATGATTAGTCCCTTTGTATATAATATACTATTATTTATGGCTCTGATAAGAGGCCATCCATAAATTACGTCACACGTTAAGGGGGAGGGAAGGGGTCAACAAAATGTGACATTTTGTGAAAAGGAGCAGGGGGGGTCAAAAGCTTTGTGATGTCACATGTCAAAACTTAAAATTTTTATTTTATTATTATAGTTGGTTTATTCAAGAATGAGATTTTGACTTTAACCATAAATTACCCTAACAAAAGAATCCAAATTGACCAATTATTAGTCATGCCGATTTATAATGCTTTAAAAGGTCAAAGAAGCAAATAACCTCAAGCAACGACACCCCAGGCGGGGTTCGATGCAGGGATTCTTTCTACCTGATTCTTGAAATAGATTACAAAAGTCAATACAAATGCGATAATTTTTAACTACAGTGTTTCCAATTATTGCTTTTCATTTTGAATCAATTAAGATTTATAATAATTTAAATGACTTTTACATTTGACAGTTTACTTTAATATTTCATCAAATATATTTTTTTTTCAAATTAAAGTCACTAGTAGTTCCTATTTATAGCATGCTGTGAAAAACTTTTTTAATAATTATTTATTATCAAAACAAGAAAAATTATTTAATAATTTTATTTTTCGATCGAACTGTGCGATTATTTTTAGCAGTACATATTTCGCAGCTTTTACTAGAAAGTTTATTTTTTTATAAAATAATAATTTCCCCTTTTCTTGTACATCTTATAGTTGCACCTTTGTCTAGCCGCAAGTTAATTAATAACCACAAGCAGTGACATCGAAACCCAGTCCTTAAAACCAGTACTTTTATACCTGCTGGAAACAAAGTAAATATAAAACTAATTTTAAAGATATTGAACAGAAGTATTAGCAGAAATAATCTTAACTACAATGATGTTGTTATCTCTAATACCAAGAAAATGACATTAGAAAGTTGGTTTTAGTTTGGTAAAAATAAATACCAGATAACACTGGAAGGGTGGGATAAAAAAATTCCACCTCAGACGTTGAAATTCGTTTAGTTATGATTTGCATTCTGAAAGAAAACTATAATTCAAATTTTAACAATGTGGCAACCATGAAATTGTGATTGTAATGCTATGGCAGAAGATGCTGATAATGTGCTTGATATTGACTCGGCTGAATCACTTCAGAATCCTAATTTACATGAAGAAGGATATTAGAAAATTTAAAAATATTTACTTGCATTAACGAAATAAAAAGGAACAATTGCAAACACTGCAGTTAAAAATTATTGCACTTGCATTGAGTTTTGTATTCTATTTCAGGAAACAGGTAGAAAGAATCCCGGCATCGAACTTCGCCTGGGGTGCCGTTGCCTGAGATTATTTGCTTCTTCGGCCTTTCAAAGCATCATAAATCGGCATGACTAATAATTGGTCAATTTGGATTCTTTTGTTAGGGTAATTTATGGTTAAAGTTAAAATCTCATTCTTAAATAAACCAACTATATATTAAGTGTATCGTTCTTAACTAGTATTTTGTTTTGTCTATTATCTACAATATTTGACTTTATGTTCATTTTAATAAAGATTATTTAATAAAAATAAAAAATAAATAAAATTGCTGTTTTATTTTAATTATTTTTAAATACAAAATTAAAATATGTGACATCACACCAGGGGGTGGGGGTTCTAAAACTGTAACTACCTGTGACAAGCAGAGACGGGAGAGTTAAAAAATAGTAAAATTAGTGTAAAGTAATTTATGGATGACCCCTAAGAAAGTGTATGGTGTACCCAATGTAGAATAACCCTATTGCCCTGTACTTACATTAGAATTTTTATTATGACTTACTTATGACTACCATTTATTATGACTCCGCTTAGAGTGACTGGATTTCCAAGTCTCTTATTGAATAAGGATGTCACTATATATTTTTAAAAACAAAACTCAGAATTCAGTAAATAAAAAAATCAGGAAACGTATTCAATATTTTTTAAATTTTAAATGCGACACTAAAGAAATTTAATTTACATTAGTTATTATTATTATCAAGATATTGTTAACTGTTCGCCAAAAATACGACTGAATATTAAATTTCCATTTTGGAATATAATTTTATTTACTTGCTATTTTTAAAAATTTCAATTTTATTCATTTTATTTTATGCAAAATTTTATTCAAATTTTAAAACATCACCAATTATTTACCAATTTCTGAAAATGGATAACTCTCAACGCTGAGCGCGATTTCCGTCACAATCCAGAACAAGTTGATTTGTGATTGCTGATTGATGGACTTTTTTTATTACCTTTAGACACGTTGAGTTAAAAAAGACAACCAGCTCGGAATACATAAAAGCCGAGCTATAAACTGAGTTATAGATCATGAAACTCATGATACCAACAGCATTCCTTAAAAACTGTAACAAAATGTACATACTTATCATCAAGTGAACATTTATAAAAAAAGAAACATCTTAATTTTTAATTTTTTTAATTAATTCTCCTTGTAGGTATATAAAACTAGACACTATTCTATAAATCTCTTGTGATTTATGTAACAAAAAGATGCTATGCTACATGCAGGATATTTCTCACAGTTTGTTTTCTTGAATCTCCAAGCTAATTATAAAAATCTTAATTTTAATAATTTTGTCAACTTCTTTGAGGCCGCGTACTTCTTGCGTTTGTAAGTGTCAGAGACTGAGGTCAAAGTTTTCGAAGCAATTAACATAATCTCTCAAGTATACAATGTAAGCTGACCCTTAGAAATTTTAATTGCCGCCATTATTATTTCAAAAAAACGATCTAGTAGTAAACGACACCTATAACAGTGTAAATAAAAACATTATAAACTTACGATTTGCTTTCTAGCATACAAGAAATAATTTTTCTCACAGAAATTGAGCTCATTGCCTGAATCCTGCTGTGTTGTGCAACAAAGTGTTTGGAGAAGAGTCTTCCTCTGACAATGTTTATATTAAATACAAATTTACCGTTTCATTACATGCCGAGATTAAATAAAATGTCTATAAAAAATATTAAATGGTGTTTGAATTTGAACTCAGTGTCGTGACCTGCACTTTTCCACTGGCGATAGTTTCAATGTGAAAATAGGACAATAAACAAATTAATCAGATGGTCAAGTATTCATCCATGATTTATTACCAGATTCTTGGTGAATGGATGTTGCAAGATAATATCTTTTCTATGTTGTGATATATCTACTTACCATACGGTCATAAGGTTCGGAAAATAGAACCTGGTTTGATTAAACTTTATTTTGTATTAAAGCGATAAATCATTTCGCAGCTTTTATGTTTGCCATAAATAATAAACACAAATAAAAGTTTTTAAAAGAAACAACAAAATGAGAAAAAACAGCAATATAACAACTGCTCCTTAAGAACAACCTTTGGATTCCCATAAAGTTGTAAAACAATTAATATGTCTGTCTTAGATAAATAGGCTAATGTCAAGTTGAAATATTACCAGTAATATCGCAAATTTTAATACTTTTCCGTAGCAACAACCGATCACAACCCCAATTTTTTTAAATTTTTTATGAAAACAGCATTATCCCAACTTGAAATTAGCTTAAAATTCACCAACCTTTTTTCAAAGTAAAACATTAATCAATTTGTAATGTGTTACATTTTCATCATATTAAAGCAGATAATCATGAAGATATTATTTATTTCAAAAGCAGTTGAAAATATCTTGTTTATAACAGGATTTGCAGTAGTTCTAGCAGTTTTGACATGTAGACATACGACAAATTACTCGTAATAATATTAATATTCGTAGTAAATTAATAGTAAGTAATAGTACAATACAAAAATTGTTCCATTAGCTTATTATTACTTATCAACTTTTACAAGTCATAAACCATTCAAAGTATGGCTCAAGCTACAATGTATGGGCTTGTCTAAATATGCATTTACCATTTGAGAAAACAAGAAAACAAATTTGATATTGAAGTAAGAAAAATATTTTATTATTTCGATCAAAACCTAGAAAAATTTGTTTTGTTGCAAAGACTTAATGCAATGAGCACTCACTGCGCGTCCGGATATAATGTAAGATTTTTACAATTTATATGAGAATCCTTTACATAGCGTTATGTATTTACCATCAGTGAATCATCGAGAAAGTTTTTTAGGATCTCGTAGGTACCAAAATATTTTAATTGTTTTATCACAAAGTAGAAACGAAATACCAGGTGATTAAAATAGAAATTGATTTATTTTTGAAAAAAAGGTTTTTATCGAAACCTAGCAACAGTGCATTTTTTTTAAATAAATAAAAATTACATTAGTATATGTATTTTAATGATCTATTGCATTCTTGTCATCCTCTACAAAATTATAGAAATTTTGAAAATTGATGAATAAAAACTGTCACTATTTTTTTTGCCTAATTGTATTTTGCTTCTAAGTACAACATGATCAAAAAATATATTTTTAAGTTAGCTGTAAAAACACTTTTGCCAATGTAAATTATATGGAAAGACACAAAATCATAGCTTTCTAGCAAATAAATTTTTTAGATCAAATGATAGCATCTAAATAAAACTGTAAAACAATACTACTTTTAGCACAAGTTTAAATTACATTTCTTTTATTCTTTATTTATGTTTTTTCTATTTGCTTTATACAGCCTGATTCAGATAAGATAACGAGCCCGATGTTTTGGCGATGTAACTAAATAAACAAGTTTTATTTACGTCTTGATCTAACTTAAAATAGGGTTTTCAAATTAAATCGAAGTTATCATCTGCTTATGTCACCCTGACATTAGCGCAGAAAACGGTCATATGTGTCAGAGAGAGAGAGAACATAAAAAACTTATTTTAATGTGCCTAAACTCCAATACAAAATGTATAAAAGAATGAAGCATTAAAGGTAAAGAAACAGATCTTTTCTGAATTATAATTTGAAAAAATAAACAGAAAGACAAAAATTATTATTATTTAACCAAGAAGGTGCTCAAAATGATGGCCTCCTGCTTGTTCGCAAGCCGCTGTTCTTTTGAGGAAAGACCTCCGAACACGCTGTAAAAGTTTCGGCGAAACATTATGCACTGCGTCGGTTATTCGTTCCTGTAGCTCTTCGAGGGAGTCAAAAGGTGGCGCGTATACTTGCTCCTTAACAGCACCCCATAAAAAACAGTCTAAAGAAGTCATGTCCGGGCTACGAGGTAGCCAAGCATTAAAGGCCCTTCTTCCAATCCATTGCTGATTGTAAATATAGTCAAGGTACTGTCTAACATGTCTATGGTAATGTGGTGGTGCCCCATCATTTTGAAACCACAAACCGCGATAGACGGCTAATGGCAAGTTTTCTAAAATTGGTTCTAATGTGTTTCGCAAAAAATTTAGATAGGTTTTTTTCGTCAAATTTTCTTGGAAGAAGAAAGGTTCAATTATGTGATCCCCAAAGATGCCACACCAAACGTTCACCGAAACAATTCGTTGAAGATGTGTTTCACGTATCTATCGTGGATTTTCTTGAGGTAGTAACTGCAGTTGTGCTTGTTAACGTTACCGTTGTTAGAAAATTTGGCTTCATCATTAAATAAAATATTTTGTATAAAGTTATTGTCAATTTGTATTTGAGTTCTGATAAAGGAGTTTCCCTAAGTTTTTGTACTATCTGGAGCTGCATATAATAGGGATGAAATTTATTTTCCTTATTAAGAATACGATTAACTGAAGTCTGGCTGATGCCAACTTCTCGGGCTACACTCCTCTGATCGATATGTGGGTTCTGTGTCACGGAAGCTATTACAAGAACTTCCTTTTCCATACACCTGGCAGTGCGTTGTCTTACTTTATTACGAAGAGGCCAATTTTGTCGAAGTTCCCTCTCAAGACGTTTAAAAATCATGTCACTGGGATGTCGTCTATTAGGGAAACGTTGAGCATACAAATTCCTTGCAGCAACAGCATTTTTTCTGTATTCCTCGTATATTAAAAATAAATCGTTTTTTTTTTGTTATTGGTATACAACACCATTTTTAACTAATGTCAAAGCACTGTTAAAGTAACATAAGATAACTTAATTGCAAATGCAAATCGTAATTAAAAGTAGATCAAGACGTAAACGAAATTTGTTTTTTTTTGGTTGCATCGTCAAAACATCGGGCTTATTATCTTATCTGAATCAGGCTGTATAAACAAAAAATTTTACAACGATTTTTCAATGAAAATTTTGACCAACCCTAATTTGCAATTTAGTGCAGTTCACTAAAAAAAGAATTTTAGACCACTCCAAGAAAAATTTGTCAATCAATTCCTTTAAATCAACCAACAACTATTGTGCTAAAAATATCTTTTTATTCTATTTTTACTATATATTTTTATTTTTTTATGTTTTTAATTTGTTTTTACTAAAAGTTTGGTAAGTTTTTCTGACATTGTTTAACTTTATGTATACTTTTTTACATTGCTATTCAGGCACTGATGAGATAGTTCTCAAAAGCGCTCTACGACTCTTTTATAAAAATTTTGTTTTGATTAAACTTGTGGGTTTGACTTTGAGTTTTATTCATTATTTATAATTTAAAAAATGTTTAATAAATATTGGCGTTTTGTTCATAAATAAAAATTATTTAATTGTCTTTTTGTAATTTTTAATTTGATAAAATTTGTCTTTTTAAGTAATCTGTAGTTTTCTTAATATTTTATTGATCAAAATTCATTTTATTGCAAATAACTATTAGGTAAGTCGAAAATAAATTGAATTGTGTAAATCTTAAATATTTTCTGCAACAACTTGAATTCTAATAAATTTATGAATTAACCAAAAAAAAAATTGTAACTCTGCGCTAAAAATTCGGTAGGTTTTCATTTTAAATATCAATAATTATCAATATTATAATTATTATAATCAATAATCATGAGATTTCAACTGAAACGTCTTAGATTAGACCTACGTTATAAGCTTTGTCTCTATCATCACATAAGACAGAAAAAAGATAAATATATGATAACATTTTTGTGTTTGTTTTATTGCTGTGTGACAAAAATTAGATGTCAATAAGAGTGTAGTTCTTTACTTGTTTGGAAAGTTTCGTGAGAAATATGTGAATAAGTTAGAGAAATAATCAAACAATTTTTGATAAACAGTCGTTATTTTTGATGTACCTATCTGTTCAAAAATGCTCTGCACTAATGAGAGACTAAACAGTAGCAGTTATGTTTTGAAATTTAACATCGCAGAATTTGCATTAGGCGTAATGGTGCTACACAAGTTTTAAAAGATCTGTAGTTGACAAACTTATTTTCTATGTTAATCATAACTATATAATGATACAGTAATAATATTAGACACATGTCTTGCGGTTTAGCTTGCATGTAGGTATGCTAGATTTCGTGTTATAGAAACTGCCACTTGCATTAGTAATGAACCAGAAAGCAAAAATTGTGGTAAATTATAAGACTTGCGTTTCAGTGGGTGGTAAGTTGTGCCATCAGCGCTTATGAATTATTTAATTATAAAATTTTATTTTAGTTCGTATTCAAATTGTTTATTTCTACAACAACAATGTTATTAGTTATTACTTTCCAGGCCCATTAAAATCAGATTACTTGTTTTTGCTCCAATCTCGTTAAAAAGGTATATAGCTATAACATATAAGTTAATTGATAATTATAAAAACATTGTAGCTAGTTAAGATAATTAAAATATTATGCTTCTGAGTTTTTCCAATTTCTAATAGAAATTTGGCAAAATTTGATATAAACAAAATAATTTCGTTTGTGGTCTGTTCCGCAAGACAAATATAGAGTTTAGGTGAGGATACAGTTAGATTTGGATAGTTTTTTGTGTTTTACAGTTATAAAAATTAGTCTTCACTGAATAACAAATCAGATTAACAAACTACAACTTACCTAAGGTAAGGGTTCAATAATTAAATTTAATTACTGTTTTATACTGTTAAAAAATAATTTAATTAGTAAATAAATTTAGTGGATTTAATAGCCATTTTAGTTGGAAGTTTACATAGCTCACGATTTCTCAATGGTGATATAAATAATTTCCGTACATAGATAAAATATAAAATTTCTTTAAACACAACATTCTCTCTTTATAATAATATAAATTTTCAATTATCGCCTTTCATAACGGAAATATTGCAACGAGCAAGACCTGGTGAACTGGAACCGAGGGCATCACCCAAAATGATTTTTTTAATGAAAAAATAATCAGATTAATTCAATTTGTGATTATAAACTTGATTTATGCTATTTATTAGTATGCAGTATAGTGCCTAATTTTCATAATAAAAGAAATTGTTTTTAATTTGCCATAAATCTTTTAAAATAGAAAATAAGTATGCTTGTATATTTTAAAATAACTGGTATACAAATTGTTCAAGAATTATTTTGCATTTATTTAACCACTACCACAGTAATTACGCAAAACAATAAAAGATGAAAGCCGGTGAAATTATTATTGTGTAAAGCTACCTTAAGAAGTTAGATCTGTCTAAAGTTGCGCGATTTGAGATGTTTTTTTTTATATTTCAAAAAGCTTTATGGTATCGTAATGAAATTTAAGGAATATTGTTTATTTTTTAAAAGCAGATATTTGAACAAAATTTAATTATTTTTTTTTAAAGACATTGGTCATTGGTCATATTTTAATATCACATAAATCTTAATTTCAATCTTAGATTTGACATAATAAAAAAATATTTTATACTAAAATTCACAGCTATTTTTACACCACCTGTTGATTTTTCTGAAAATTCGGCATTGTACAGATAACTTAGTTTGGTGTGAACTAGACTTTTGGTGACATTTCTTAATTCTAGTTACAAATCTGATGTCATTTTTTGACAAATTTTATTCTAACCTCTACGAATGCATGAGCATTCAGGTGCAGTTAGTGAAAATAAAGTGACAAAATCAAAATAGTGTTATATTTACCTCATATTCTGAAATATCAATTACCGCATATTTACCAAATGATGAGTATACGCAGCTCGTGATACACGCAAGTGCCACGTTCAAATAGAATTTGTTACATGATGTATTTTGGCTTTTAAACAAACTGCAGGTTTTAATACTATTTGCTTACTTAGAAATATTTCTGCCAGTTCTGGCGAGATTTTTCGCTTTGACCACTCAGGATGATTTTTGGAAAACTTTTCAAACAATTTTATTAGTGCTGCCTTCATTTGGGCGGAGAGAAAAACTCTTGATTTTTTCTGCTTTTTCTTCATTTTTAAGAAAAGCGCAAGAATCTATTGTAATGCAAGATCAAATTTAAACATTCAAATAATAATTTGACTTTTGACACTTTGCAATTATTTTGCATATAACCAACTTTGTTTTTAAAAATTACTGCATAGGGGATTTTTGGTTTACAACTTAAATCAACAGGTGGTGTAAAAATAGCTGTGAATTCGATTATATATAACTATTATGTGACCAAAACTGATTCTAGATTTAATATCTAAAAAGCCTAGAAACTAATCAGTGGCAATAGTTTTCATAAGTTTTAAATTTTTGAAAAACCATAATATAAAAGTTGCTTTTAATTTTAAAGAAAGTCTTTTGACTGGTCTGGTACGCAACAAAAATTAAATTACTTCTTTACATTATTCAGGCGTCTACAAATTATTTTATAATGACTGCAACGCAGTTTATTTCAGTCATACAGGACGAAAGATTGCAACGAAGATATATAAACATTTAAAAACAATAAAAAATTACAAAAATACAGATATAACCAGCACTTTATCTGCTTATGCTTCTCATAATCTTTTTTGTATTTTTTTTATTGATTATTTTCAAAATTACATTTGCTATATATATATAATTTTTTGAAACTTTTAAATCCGCTCACAAAACTTCTCAACAAGTTTTAAATGACCAAATAAGCTTTGAATGTCTTATTCTATCTTCACTAATTTAATCTCTATTAGTTAATTACTTGTTTGTTTAGAGTCTTGTCTCCTTGTTCTCTATATTAGTATTTATTGTTTTTTAAATTATTATTAGATATTTTTTTTTTAATAAAATATCAAATGTTAAAAGAAACGCATATGTTTAAGAGGCTAAAATTTATCTTTATTTTGTTAGTATTTCAAATAGCAGCCATTTATTTATTTAATATGTCAGACTGATCAATATACTTTTTATCAAAAATAATAATTTATGGTTTTTAAGTATACATTTATCGTAAAACGTCCACTAACATCAAACTTTTTACTTGATACGACGCACGCTTCGACAACAAAGTTGTCATCTTCAAGCAGGAATTAAAACTCAAAAAGTTTTTTACTTTTCTTTACAAAAAAATACTTTTAAAAACATTTAGTTTCCAGTACAAAACTTTGTGAGTGTTTTTCTTGCAACGAGTCCGACAAACTTTTCTAAAGGAAAACTTTCGGGGCTGCTGCGATTTCGAATGCCCGATTCCCGGAATTGCCGATATGACGTCACTATTGACGCTCCGTATATATAAATTTGATTTTTTCAAATTTTGTTAATAAAATTGATCTAAAAATAGTGGTCAACTTGTCCGACAAAAACCATGCTACGTATGGGGTGTCCACCACCCCGAAATTGTCGATATGACTTTACTCTATACGGGAGTCATCCCCGTATATCCAATTTTCATTTCTTGAAATTTGTTTAGTAATATTAATTTAAAATTGTGGTCAACTTGTCCGACAAAAATCATGCTGCGTATGGAGTGTCCACCACCCCGAAGGTGTCGGTAAACCCAGCAGCGCCTAAAGTTTCCCATTAGAAAAGTTTGTTGGACTCGTTGCAAGAAAGGCACTCACAAAATTTTACATTTGTATGTATCAAAAAAAATTTAAGGACATTGTGCTGGGGACTAAATGCTTTTTTAAGTTATTTATTGTTAATTAAAAATACAAATAAAACACAAATAAAAATTTAATCATTTCATAATTAACTTTTAAAAATATGTAGCTCAACTATAAAACAAGATTAAACAAATTTTTTTGCTAAAGTGTAATGGGTGATATTTATTACAAATTAAAACATTAATTTAAAAGTAGTGTCTTACTTTTTTAAGGATATCCTTATAAGTTTAATAACAATAAAATAATAAAAAATTTTAAATCTACATAAATTTATTATCTATCTTACAAAATACCTCAGTTAATAGGTATTGACTTGAAACAGTCTAATATTTACTGTAGCATTTAGCTACTTAGCACATGCCAAAGCAAAAGATTTCCTAAATTTGTTTTAGAACGTTCTTATAACTCCTGTCAGATGACATCTTGTAAACATTACCAGTATAACAAATAAAATACTTGGCAAATTAATGTAAATCATACAAGCAAACGATATATATATTTAGATCATGTAGCTATTATTTTGTCTTGTTGAAACATACTAATAGGATTCGATAGGAAAAATCTCTTCAGAAAATCTGATGAGTCACTCTGTTATGAAATAAAAGTCATCTTGACTGAAATTTGAAGCAATTGTTGCCGATCATTTAACAAAATTCTAAATCTATCATCAATAATAGGCCTCATTTTCTATTCGAAAAAAATCAAATAAGGTTCTATATTATTATCTTTAGTAGTTTCACTCTAGTACAACACAATGAGATTAAAATTTGTGATTTGTTAGTAAAGTTAATTTACTAAACAGTTATGATCGACAGATCAAGATCAAAGTGATATTGATTATAATTAATTTAAATTTTGCTATAAAATCTCTATGTAACAGAATATTTTTAAAGTTGGCTGTAATTACAAGTAATTTATAAATTGTTTTAATTTAATTACATGCAATTATAGCTTTTAATCTAATCTCGGCAAATAATGAATCTGGGGATTTTTCATGTTTGTACTTCATTAAAGCATCTAATCTCCATTTAGAGTCTTAAAAAACGGATACAGTTGCAATTATTATATTAGGTACTTCTTTTTATAAAATCATTTAATTATTAATTAATTATAAATAGTTAACCGTTAGGTACAATCAATCAATAATCTCTGATTTATTAGTTATTTTATTAAAGCATTTCCTTCATAGTACAAATATTTTCTGCAAATTTTACATTCAGATTTTTTTTCCTGAAGTGTAGGAAGAGGAAAGGCCGCAATCTTGCAGAACGACATGGGGGTGCGGTCTTATTTTATTGAAGTGAAGGTGCAAGAAGAGACAATAAAAATATCCTAACTGTGCATTCTTGCAATGCATTATGTGCACGACATGTCGTTTCGTTCGAAACGCCAGGATATTCAGAATATATAAGTAGACAAGATGTTGCTACTAGAAAAAAATTGCACTGCTATGTCATAACGAGCAAAAATTATATCAAATGTCTGCTTTAATTGGGTTGTAAATAATAGTTAAAAAATATTTAAAAAATTCTAATGTGAAGATATATCATAATTAAACGTCACAAAATTAAGAACTTTGTATTTTCTTACTTAGGTCGTTAATTAAATGTTAATGGTTCTAAGAAACTTTGTGCTTTGGAAAAAGCTGGAGTATCTCTATGACCTCTGGCTCTGAAAAACGATGCGTGTCACCGTGTTAGTGAATTATTTCAGTTATGTTTGGAAGATTAATCATTAATTAAAACCGGTGTTGAGTGGATGTGAAATTTACTAACAAGTCAACATATCTCCGAGGGCTATTAAAAAAATTGTAAAACTGCACATCGCCCACATATGTCGAATTTTTCAAATCGGGTATTATCATTCACCCAATTCTTTATTTCTAATGCAATAAATCTAAACGATTGTGGCCTCCTTTTAGTTGGTGTAACTAGTTTTTAATCATGATGGTACATTCAGCCTAGATAATTATACCCAAGTGTTGAATAGAAATGTCTTTCACTGCATCGCTGCTTACTTGGCATTGAATTATAGTGCATTCGGATTAGATGCATTTATTAATTGTTGATGATTTTAGGACTAATAACAGTTAGTCTGTTTTTAGTCGCTCACTTTCGATAAGCAAAAATTTGTTTCGAATATTAATGAGCGAAACGGTTGTTTTGTAGCTCGCCTGAAAATCGGAAAAATTCTACTAGTCTGCTTCTCTTTCTGAAAGACTTGTTACATAAAACTTTTATTTTTTTATCTTACCTACTGGTTAATAAAACGTACAAAATTATTAAAAACAAGAACATTATTTAACATACCTTATAAATACATAAAAGTATAAAGAGATGTAACGATAGTTAAAACAGTAATTGGGTAACCATAGTTGGTCAAAACTTTTATAAATAAAATTTTAATGACATTCTAATCGTATTAAGTCTAAAAATAGCTCTGCAAAAGCAAGTTTTTAAGCTGGCATGCGGCTGACTTAAACGGAACTGCAGTACATATTAATTACCTAATTACAATATTAAACTATTTCATATTATTTTATTTTATTTTATAAGAAAAATTGAAATTTATGATATATAATAATATGCAGTTTATTTGAATTTTAATTATTTTAATTTTAATTTTATTTGAATATTATAATTTTTATATTGTAACGTTTGATTATTTTTTAATAATTATCGGTCATCTAAGACAATCATAATTGTAGACTGTAGAGGATTTTATACGTATTTCATATGTTTAATATAGTCAACATTATAAGAGTAGAAACACTCAAACCTTGCATATTGCTGGCTTTTGGAGTTAAAAGGTGTTGATGTCTTCATCGTAACCAAAGCACTTGTTTAATTTCTAACAAATTCTTTTAATTTTTTTCTATTATTCTCTCCCGACTTATAATAGTTATTTACATAGGAGTGCGTTAGGTACAATTTACAGTGCGCAAACTCAAGTTTAGATGAGTTTAGCACTGTAAATTACCTTATGCACGACACTTGTATTACTTTTTCTAGCCGAAAAAATTACTAAAAGTCAATATTTATAATTATAATTATTTTAAAAATTAGGAAAAATTTACTTTATGTTAGCAACACTGCATTTTGACTGTGCGACTTTTGTAGTTCTTACAACAGTGCTACCAACCTTAATAACTTGGTTCTTTTTACTTTGGTACATTTTTTCATTATTGAAAACCTCGTTGAAAACTAAATAAACTATCTTTTGCAAAATTATATATAAATTTAATTTAATAAATTTAATATTAAATTTAAGTAAAAATTCTTTAATTTTAAAGTAACTTATTGTAACCGAAAAATTTATCTTTGCATAAAACTGTTATTTTACAGTATCGGTAATAATATGATTAACAGATTAACGCTTCCAAGACCAAAAACCTATTTAGCATTTTATTAAAGAGGCACAATTGTTAAAGCTTCTTAATCCTCAAAATAATCAGCAATTTTGATATTTATTTTAATATGTTTGTTTTCAAATATAATTTGAAAACAGAAACATTTTGGAAGGTGTAGTAAAGACAGATTTAGGAAAGAGTGATCGCTCTTTAGGTTCAACTCTAAGATTTTTTTCTATAGTTTTTCTCTAGCTTTTATACATAGTAGTTTTATTAATATTTGCATAATTTGTATCGTACTCCAATAAATATTCTTCAAATAATAAACTTCCAACAGCTTATTAGCTTTATTTTTTTTCAGTTTTAGAATGCCTTTTTTTAAAGTATTAAATTTTTCTGATATGTTTCTGTTCTAGAAACATCGTTTTCCAAATCAAGTTAAAAAAATATGCCTTAATTTTCTGCAATGCACAGTTTTTCTTGTACAAAATGTTTTTCTTGTTTTTTTTTAACTTAAAGAATTTTTTTACTAATCTTCGTTTTGCAAATTCTTCTGCAAATATTTTTTTTTGTATAATTTTATTTGCTATTTTTTTCTTTCGAGTGACGTGTTGAGTTATAGCCTTGTGCCAACTAAAATGAGTATATTAGTTTACAACGAGTTTTAAATTCAAATCTCTCGTAATTGCTAATAAAAAAAAATTCTTGAGCTGGCAACCTTGCTTGAAGCCCTCACGGCTCACTGTGTATAGAATTGCTATTTCCAAAACGTATTTCGGGCAAGAGATAAACAATAAACGCTGGTGCTATTCCAAAAAACTTTCGTGTCAAATATTTTTTTATCAAATATTCTTCTTACTACCGACTCTAATAGTTTTAATAAATCTTTTAATTGTAATCGTAAAGAGAGAGCATAATGCTAGAGTAATAGTAGTTATCACATAACTTTATAAACTTTTATAGTTTATAGAATTTTTATTTGTCTACAGCATTTATTAATATACCCTATGTAGCAGCTATTGGTGCTCTTCTTACCATTCCTTTGGTATGATTGTGTTGGACCAGTAATTCTAACAACTACATAATTTCCAGAAATAATCCCGTGTTTCTATTCTTTAAATTTTGAAACTTCATACTTTTATCTTTTTTACAAGAAAGAATAAGTTTTTTTTTATCACTACTAGACCGCTTTGTATTTCTACTTATTTTTGCTTCGACTTATTTCACAAGCCTTTTACCGTAGAATAGAAATATGCAAATTTTTAAACAATAGCTCTACTATTACTGTTACTAATATCTGTTTAAAATCTTAAAATTTTAAAGAAATATTGCAGAATAAAATGTTTAAAACGCTGTGTAATTAATCAATGCTACAAAAAATTTAAAAGTTATACCGGCCATGTCGTATTGTTAATTTCGGGTATCCGACCATCTAAAATATTCAAATTGCAATTGTGCCATAACTAATGGTCGAATAACTATAACGCTTGTTTTGCAGGCACAAAGACACAAGTCACTACTTTTTCGCAAAAGATCAGCCTCTTAATATATCTCTTATGTCTCTTAAGATATCTTAAAAAATAACAAAGCTACAAATTTAAAAAAAAAACCAAGGCTTTGATCGAGTTTATTCATCAAAATCAGTTTTGTTCGCATTTTTATTTTCTATAATCTTGTCTTTTTAGGACATCATGATTGTTCTATTAGTTTTAGTTTTTTCTACACAAAAAACTTAAAAAAGATGAGTTTTTAGTTTTAAATGTTAATAAAGAAATTAACCGATAATAGCTGCGAGTAGGAAATATAGCAAAATATAACTACAGCAGAATTGGGCGTTAGTCGAATAAAAATTTAGCCGATTGAAAAAACGACTAAAAAATTAGTCGGAATTTTTAATCGTAGAAACGACTAAATTGAAAACGACTAAAATTTTATCCGACTAAAAATACAACTAAAAAAATCGGTTAAATATTTAGTCGTTAATGATGAATAAGATTTCAATCGGATAAAAAATTAGTCGGATAAAAATTTATTCGAATAAATTTTTAATCGGATAACAATTATTTATTATTTACTATTATTTATTCATTTACTTTTCAATGTAGTAGAATAGTTTATTGGTAAGTGATAGTGTTCGATAATTTTTAAGAGAATTGCCAATTATTTTAATTTTATAATAATTATTTTTTTAATTTTAAGTATTTTTTATAATTATCTTATTATCAATAAACAAAACTCTAAAACGATTGTTTTATTATAGGTTATGTATACAACCAGATTTTCATAATTTATTTATTAAGTTGTATTTATTAAGATTATTTCCTGAACCAAACTTGAATGTTGGTAAAAAAGCTTTTGCTTTACTTTAGATTATGCCTGTTTAACGATTTTCCTTCCTTATAACAATTTTAAATAGTCGATGAAATCAGTTTCTGACTGGTTAAACAAAACATTTTAAATTTAGTCATTTAGCAGCTGAATTTCGGTTAATTTATTAGTCGTTTTTTAAATCAGATAAACTTTTGCCCTTCTAACTCTGCGGACTATTATTACACTGCGCAAATTGTTATTATTAATACCTATCTATACCAATTTAGTCTGATAGAAAAAATAAAAACACATTATAAAAAATAATTAAAATTAAAAAATAATTATTATTATAAAATTAAAATAATTGGCAATGCTTTTAAAAATTATCGAGCACTATCACTTACCAATAAACTATTCTACTACATTAAAAAGTAAATAAATAAATAATAGTAAATAATAAATAATTGTTATCCGATTAAAAATTTATTCGAATAAATTTTTATCCGACTAATTTTTTATCCGATTGAAATCTTAGTCATCATTAACGACTAAATATTTAACCGATTATTTTATTTGTATTTTTAGTCGGATAAAATTTTAGTCGTTTTCAATTTAGTCGTTTCTACGATTAAAAATTCCGACTAATTTTTTAGTCGTTTTTTCAATAGGCTAAATTTTTATTCGACTAACGCCCAACTTTGAACTACAGATTATCTTTAATGTGATAGCGTAATCGGTTCTCTGGTAAAATTTTCTATTAATTGGCCTATTAATAGAAAACTTTACAAAACATTGAAATTAAGCTACCTTTAAATTTTTGAGCTTGGATGTTATTCTCTAACTTTCTAAAAATTTATGTCTAACTTTTCTAGAAATTTTTTGTCTTATTGTATTATTTATTTATTTGCACTTGTTAGTATTTATCATTTTTTTCTCTACATTTTAACACGACAGAAATCATATCGTTATTGCATTTTTAAACTTGCTTTTGTTAGTACATCCGTTATAACAGTAACTAGGGTTAATCTACTCATATTTTACTACAACAATTAATAACAAATTTTATGCTTCATAAAATCGAACAAATTAGGTAGCCGACCGCCCTGAAAGCTACTTGCAATGACATTTATCGTTATATAGAGAGAAATATGCTATGCTGATTCTCTTTGTAGGAAACTAATCTAACATTAAATTCATTGTAGAAATAGAAACATAATTTTTGAGAGCTATAAATGTGTAATAAAATATATACATATCTTTAGACCCACCTACACCACAGGTTGATTCCTATAGATACATGATAGACCTAATTTTAATATTTAAATTTTAAACATTCAGAGTGTAGCCAATCTGTGTAATATAATAATAAAAATATGTTTGTGACTTTTATTAGTCAGCAGATACTTAACAATTTTCCCCTCATAACAATAAATTTTTGTATGCAACATTTTGTCTAAAAACTTGTATTTTATTTTTACGAAAGTTACAACAATATGTTAACATTAGTTTTAATAACTGACCAGGGGTATTAAGGTAAACTTTCTCATGGTCTACATAACAAAATAACTGCGTCAAATTTTGAATTATCTAATTAGAGCTACGTCAGATGCTCGTTTGAGTGTGGGACCCCATCCATGTTCAAAATACAACGAAATAAGTGTTTGGAAAAGTGATTCGTTGACCCAGATATTTGCAGATTTCTGCTCATAACCATAATTATAAAAACAACAATTTGTTACTCAAGTTTGCAAAATGTTTAAACTTACATCAAATTTAATTCAATTAATCAAAAAATTCAATTATATAGAGTCGTTCTTTCGTAATCGACAGGTGTGGTGCTTTAAAAGAATTTGTAATGCGTATACGCTTCACTTTAGATTAATGGCTTTTAAACGTACTCTTCTGACTTCTAATTCATTAGGCATAGTCAGTCAAAGATAAGGTCGCGACACGAACCTTATGCACTAAAAATGAATCCGAATTTGTATGCACCTCAAGCTTAATTATGTATGGGAATGGGTGTGAATAAGTAACGGAGTACATGTTCTCAAGAAAATGTAGGTAGGAATACAATATGCCTCATTGAATACTGTTGGAGCTTAAATCTGTAAACAGTTTGTTGAGCGAGCTTTTCAATGAAGGAATATGTAAGCAACTGCTACATATTCACAAATCAAAAGGAATCGATAATTACATTTCTGATGATCTTGTGACTTGAGTAAAATGCTAAGTAACTGGTAATAAAAGCAAAATGTGGCCGCTTCTAGAGTTAACAAATGTATCGGCAAAAATCTATCAACCATAACCATGTCCAATGAACACATTTACGCTATCAAGGTAAGTTGAATCAAAATGAATAATTCATTGAATGCCCTGTCGAGCTGAAAATTATTTTAAATTGTAAAAGAGAAAAAACATAGTTTTTGCAGAAATTTGTTTTAAATGCAAAATGGTTAGAAGATTATTCATTTAACTTACTAATGTAGTAACACATAAAAGTGTTGTTAGTAACAACTAAAAAAATTAATTAGAATTATAAATTTTAAAATTTTTATTGAAACAATATAAACAATTTTAAAAATAGTACATTATTATTCAGAACTCAAGTTTTGTAGCACGAGTCTGGATTTATTAAACGAGCGGCAAACTGTCTACAAATTACTTATAATTTAAGTTTATCACTCATTTTTTATGTACTGTTGTATTGCAAGTTCAAAAATATTTAAGAACTGAACTTTGTTGAGTTAATCGCAGACAAATCAAACCACCGGTAAATTTTGATTTCTGGTGGCTTTTTTGGTTAAAATCATCTGTGGCAAAACCATCATAAATTATAATACATCGGCGATTTAGTGCTTATTAGAAATTTATAAATGAATATCAATATTTTATAAAAAAAATATTTTCTAAATGACTGTTTTATCAAACTAAATTACATAAAAAAACAAAGTCAGTCCTTTAAAAAATCATAATGTATTAGGCTTATTTTAATAAGCTCATTTATTTCTCAAAAAAATTCAAAAATCAGTTATTAAAATTTAGAAATTTTGTAAAGTGTTAATATGACCACATTAAAATTTTAATTTTTAGTTGACACAAAAAGTTTTCAATTTTTTGTTTTATAACTCATCTGCTAAAATGTGACAGTGATTTATTAACCATAAAACATCATAAAGAATGAAAAATTATGTACACTCGCTGAGTGCTATGTTCACGCTTTTTTAAAGCGAATCTTTATTTAAAAAATTTCTTGTATAAATACTAAAGTAGATAAAATTTAACTGTGACACAAAAACACATATTATGTAATATATTAAAGAGTAGCAGCAATTTCTTATAAAATGTGGTGCATTGTTAGTGCATACCTTTCAAAATTACAAAAAGTTAAAAATTCTCTGTTTTATTGTCTTGTATTCTTGGAAAATGAGGATATAGATACTTAGTTTAAAGTTAAACTATTACATGACATAAAAAATAATGAAAAATTCATGGTAAATTTATTCTAGTTTGCATTTAAATTACAAAAGTATTTTTTTAAAACAAGAACAGCTAAGCAAATGCAGTAAGAATGATCAAGTAATATGCATATCCACTTCTATGGTAAACAGCTTTGTCATAAAAGCAAAGTAAAATTTTACGATAACGATATGTGAGAATAAAATATTAATATTCATGTAAAAAAAGTACTCGTATATATAAAATCAATAGAATAGAGTTTACAACAAATATTTTTTTTTACAAAAAAATTGTGTCAACCAATAAAATATATTCTAAGCAGTTACATCAAAAAATTTGTTTCTCTCATTAGTATACAACGTATATGTGTCCTACTAAAAAAAATAATTCATTTAAAAAAACAACAAATAATTTGCAAACGCGACTACACGTTTATAGTTCTACGTATGTCATTGTACAGTAATCCAAAAACGCTAACATTATAGAGCATAGAGCCCCAATAGAACAGTTTAACTTCAGTAGTGAGCAAAGTATTTATCTACCGCTTCTGATTTCTTTGTTAGATAACAGCTCAACATTTAAAAATCAGTTCTAAATGCAAGTCAAGACATTGGGTAGTAGTGTTTTATAGAAGGACAGACCTAAAGCAGCATGTCGTTGGACAAGAAACGTCGGCAAGAGACAACGAAATAAAATGTAAATTTATTGTTAAAAAAATACCTTTTGCACAAAGAGATAGAGCCATATAATATTAGCGTTATTGAATTACGCATAAATTTTCGAACTATGGTAAAACCTATTATACAAGTGTAGATTCGAATCCTACCAAGCCATGAATGTTTGTTAATGTTCAAAAGATAGCATTTACTGAACATTGTTTCTGTTGGCGGCCCAGTCAATAAAAAATCACAAAGGACTCTGACATAGGTAGTAGGCATGGTCAAGTACAGTAAAAACAAGCTTGATATAGACATTTGAATAAGATCTTGTAATGGTTTGACTATAAAAAAATAAATAAGTAAAAAATCATCTCTATTTGCCGCTAAAATGACATTCTGTAATGCTGGGTTGCTAAGTTGGATTTAAAATTTTAGCCACCCAAAATGATATTTATTAATCTCTTGTTTTTTCGGAATCAAACGCTTTCGCTACGTCGACTTTTTTTTTAATTTCACTAACAACACTAAATACATATTTCCAAACGATATATCCATAAAAATAAATAAAAAATAAGCACATGTGGCATTTTTAACATTATTTACGCGAGTATCGTTAAAAAGGCGCGAGCTAAAATGGAAAGACGACATTTAACATATGATATTGCCAGCAGAATGATTGGTATGTTAGAAGTGACTGCATTCTTTAATATTAGACAAAGTGTAATTTCTCAGCTATAAAAAAGATATAGAGAAACGGAAAGTGTATCCGAATCTCTACGACAAAGTTAACCAAAAAGCTTAAATGTACCAGAAAAAAAATTTGTAATAAGGAACGCTCTGAGAAGCTAGAGTTTTACCACGCCGCGGGCCGTTCTTAAATAATTTGATATTTGATATCAATCGTTAATAAATATCGATGTTTTCGAATTCAATGTAAATCAAACATCTCTCCTCACTAAAGCATCAGTCAATTTTTTGTTCAAATTCTATGGCAAAGCTATGGATATATCTAATTAGCTATCTAATTTTTTATTGATTGAAATAGAAAGATTAACAATTCAACTACTGTTTAATTAAAAAATTGTGTAAATGTAACTATACTTGTATTTAAAAAAATTTTACACTATCCAACATCCACTAACTCTTAATACTCTACTTTAACACGTTGCGGGTTTTGATAACAATGTTGTCATCTTTAAGTAAGAATAAAACAAGAATGACAATCTCTCTTTTATCCATAAGCTGTAGAAAGTCAGTCATTTAGTGAAATGCTATTTAAAGTCGACTCATCTACTTTTTCTTGCGCTGCAGTTTCAGAATTATAGATTTTGGCAAACGTTCTATTCCATGATTCTAAACGTTTGCACTTTAATCATCCAAGCTAAGTATTAGTGTTCTATGTTTTTCTTATTTGCCTGTGGTAGCTTTAGAAATAATAAATATAATTTTTTTTATTTAATAATCTATGATATAATTAATGAATCTATTTTAAAAATAAGCTAAAATATTATTTAGAAACAGTAACCGAAAATTAGTTTATTAAGGAGATAGTAGGGTAACTAGCTTGTTTAATAAAGAAAAAGATATTTTAAATTTTGTTTAGATTTTAGAAATTTAAGTTACCAGAAGAAAGATTTTTTAGTTTATTTATCTAAAAGCTTCTACATAAAAAGTTTATAATCATGCTTATTTTAAGTGAATTACCATACAAGTCACTAGTAAAATAAAAAGCTGTTTAAGTCACCAGTGAGATAAAAGCGTTTTAAGTCACTACTGCCATGGCAACACAAAGCACTGAAATCGTTTTGAAAAATTATCAAAAAAAATACTAAAATTTAAACATTTTGGTATTCAAACTTACAGTTACTTCTTTTAGTTTCGTGGGAAAAACTTTTTACTTATTATTTTATCTTGTTTAACTAATAGAATTTTGCACAGTTTGTATTTTAACATTGTCATCAGAACGTTAATTTTTTAGGAATTTAGATGCTGTTGAGAGTTGTTGGATAAAGTTTTGTATGGCAGCTCGTGTGTTGTAAACCTAAATTACTTAAAAAACAATAACCCACTCGCCACTTCGTGGGTTTTAAGTTAACGGTTTTTCTTGTGACTTATTGAGTAGTTTAGTTTATATAAAATAAAATAAAAATTTTTGTTTTGTTCAAGCATGTGTTTTTTAGTAAGGTATCTCAAATCAAAAACCTAGAACGTGAACATACTACGGGTATTGTCATAAATTTTAATTTTATATGTAGAGTTATTTTGTGTTTTATTGTTGGTACAGTTAATCTAAAATTACTGTTCCATAGAATATTCAGTCAAATCAATCAATCAAAATCTAGATCTTTTTGAAATGCTTATGTACCTTATTTGCTTAACACCGTATAACTAACTAGCTTCAGGATATTGATACAAACTACTATTAGAGCACAAAATTTAAAAATTTTACTGTACCCTAAAAACCAGTATATGTAAATTTCTTCGTTTAATTGTGCATAAAGTGCCGGAGCATATCTAATCTCTACAATATCTTCCATCTACTCGTCATTTATTTGAAAAATACTTTACGTTATAACTCCTACATTAACTGCAATTCTCCTTTATCTACCATAAGTACAGCAATAACACGTCGTAAATAGATGCTACCAACTTTTCATTTATGTGAAATCAAGCACATTAAGGACATTACAAATAATTGCGCAAGCATAATCTCTAAATGCTTCAAAGATTTCGATCAAAATTCTTCATATTACATGACGTTTTTTCTCTTGTTGACATGTCAAGATAAAAATCAAATAAAACCAAATATATGTTGCTGCTAAAATCGTTCAACTTTTCAACTTTGAAACGTACTATTAAAAATTCTTGTTGGTATTTGTTACAGTTCTGACAGATTCCTGATCGTTTCGATACAGAATAATCACAATTATTCATCAAAAAATGTATCATGAAACAACGTTTCTTTGAATACCTGGTGTACAGTTAATTAATAGTTTAGGGATCTGTGCTTTCAACGTCACTGTCAGTTGATGCAAACAAACAATTACATTCAAGTTAATTTAATAGTATACTTTTTTAAACTTTCATCGTGATTAGTTTAGAAGTAAAAATCTGACTAGTATTATAATTTAATGTAAATACTTTTTAATAGTAACTTCGTGAAGTTGCTTTAATTATAATAAAATATATGTCAGGAATCTAGTCCTTAAAAAAATTTAAACTATTCTAAAACGATTAACTCTGTTACTGGAAGATTTCCAATTTTGAAATCGTATCGTATTCAGTCAGAATAAAAATTTAATTCACTCAGTTATTAAAGTGATATTTTGAGGTTACTGACTGTGCATTTGGCTAAAGATTGCTAAGATCGTATAGCTTATACGAGTATATTTTACATAGATTCATGTATTTATTATCACAAAACATTTGTTGAGCATACTACAATAAATTATAGACACAACATTAGTTTGTTTTAGTCACAAATGTGGTGATAAACTTAGTTACAGTTGAAAATTATTTATTCTTGAGAGAGCATTGCGTTAGCGTCTCTCTTCTTTTTAAGTTTTGATATTTCTTGATTAAACTTTATGTCTTTATACTTTTTTTTCAAATTGATTTTCATCCCTTTAATAAAAAAATGGATTTTTTTTATTACCTTTCTTATAAATAATTCTTCCAATAGCAGACTTGAGTAATGTAAGAACAATTTACAAGAAATAGTACCATTTTTGTGACAGTGTATGTACTGTCGTCCCCCAAATTTGGAAAAATTACTTAAGGTGGCGCTCTTCGAAAAATCGGTGTTTTCGGTGAACTTTGAGTCAGGATAACGTAAAAAATATAAAGATTACGTTTTTGAATTTTTTATATATTAAACATAACACAGTGCAGTAGTTATTTATTAAATTTCATATTTGTGCGTTAACATTTTAAATGATTAAAAAATAAATAAAGTTTTCTTGTTTTGAACACTTTATTGAGTTAATCTTGAATAGTTTAATACATACATAGACTAGACTTGCACTATATAAAAGAGCATAAAAATATCTAGTAAATCTTCTAATTTTAAGAAAAAAAATGCTTTTATTTAACAAAGATACATTTGATATCTATGTAAAGAAAAGGGAATTTTTGATTGTTGTTTGGCAAAATACTAGATCTTTTTCTTTAATATTATTTGGAATTTTTGGTTTTTAAAAATAATGCCCTATTTTAGAGATTAACTCAAAAAACGGTTTTTTGTTAGTTGCGGCATCGACCACCAGTTGTCGCTTGAAATTCGAGCTGTCTATAACGTCGCCCCAGACAAAATATCTCAGCAAGCCTTTGTAGGTAAATGCCGTCCAACCTCTTATTGATAGTTTTATTACTCTCTATTGTTGAGACTGGTCATGAAGTGATTAACACCACTTGCTTGCTAAATATTGAGTGATAAAAATATTGTTATGAAAATACCCTTATTTACTTTTCGTTTATTTACAAAATTTTGGATTTTTATGAAATTATACTTCACGTCTTTTCAAAGATTGGTAAACAAAAATGCGACGGGTAATAATATTTGTCAGAACTGCTTCACTTTTTGATTTAGAATAAATTTAGAAGTTACATTTTAATTTTGTCATAACACAATTTCTTACTACATAGTTATTGTTTCTTGAAACACTATGAACTACTTAAAAAAATGTACAAATTTTTTTATGACAGTTCATTAGACTTTAATTAAAAATATTTTGTACTTTTTCTGTAATTAAATTAGATTTTAAATATAAACGATTTAATTATTAAATTAGGTAATAAAATAAAAAAATTATAAACAATTTATTATTTATTTATTTATTTATTTTTATTTTTAGCATCTAAAACACTTTGAGGTTCTTTACATTTATTTCCTCGTGGGATCCTTCTTAAAACAATTTCCGGAAGCATTGCTTCTTTAAAGAAATTTATTAATTTGGATTCCATTTTTATTTTCCAAAATAGATCATCCTTTATAATTTTTTGAACGAAGAGATCATTTCCATCGCTGAACCCGACAAAGTAACAGAGATTAGCTTTCGTAATATGAAGCTGGCCTTGTACTTGAAAATAATAATTATGATTTATGTTTAATTCTAAGCCTTGTTTGAATTCCAAATTATGAATACATCTATTTCTTTACCTGTTGCCGCCGGCTCACTCAATTTCGACGAAAGGGATAATCCGTCATTCATTCTCTTCTTTTTTTCTAAGAACATGTTATATCAGATTTTGGGAATATTTTTATTAAGTATAGTGACTAATGAGAATAAATAAAGCAACAAAATAAAATTGCATGCTTTTTCATCTTGCCTTATCAAATTGATTTATTCCGGTTCTCAATGTAAATAAACAAAATTGTTGTAAAAAAATGTTGAGAATTTTTTTATATTTTGCTTACTAGTTTACTCTCCTAATTAGAATAAAAATGTTAATTGTTACATTCATTTGTTAATAAATAAATTGCATTATTAGTCAACATTTCATAAATGAATGAATGTCTTATGTTCATTTTGATAAATAAAAATGTATTTACTTGTTTTAATATTTGTGGTAAAACAAATTCCGAATGAAATTAGTGATATTTCCACTTTATTCAATGCGAGCTACCTGCTAGAGAAAGGTTTCATTGGAATTCAAAACATTGGGGTTGTAAATTATTGGAAAAGAAACTCAACCACGTCGTAAATCATTCTTAGCTCAAACATTTTCAGTAAAAACTCGATTTGAGCGCCCCCTGAGCGGGAGTAATTGTCGTCCCCTTCGACTACCGCCACCTTAAGTTACTAATCTTACAACAAAGAGGCTTAGAACCGAAGTTAAGACACCCGCAATAAAGTACACAAAAGGTATTTTACTGATTATTGAAACAAATGTTTGGGATCTGGTCTCTGCCGGTCTGCCGCAGGTAAACTACGTCCATCGATATTCTAAAACAACCTTTTGATTCTTTAAGTGGTTTATTATCCGTTTAATAAGGATTATCATAAAAGTGGTGAGCAACCCATTCAAATTTTAAAAACCCAATCCTCTAGAGTTTATTGTAGAGTAGGTAGATAATTCCAGAACAATAAAACTATCGTAAACGACTCAAAATGTTAACTAGTAGTAATAAAGTCGTTTTAGAATATCGATGAACCAACTTTATAAAGTAGTACCAGAGACCAAAGACCATATCCCAAACATATATTTCAATAACCAGAAAAATACCTATTGTGCACTTTATTGTAGGCGACTTAACTTCGGTTCCAAGCGCCTTTGATGTAAGGTTTATCACTTAAGTCAGTTTTCCAAATTTGAGAAGGACGACAGTAAAATTTACTTACATCTCGCTTTTACAAAATGTTTTAAGACCAAAATAATAGGATAAAGCAAGTGACATACTGCTAATAATTTATTTAAACGTAATTTATACTAATTCCAGTATATCAGTTAAGAGGAATCAACAGAAATGGTAGACCAGTTTTCTATAGTATATTACGTAGCATTTTGAGAACTTGCTCTGCTGTAGAACAACATAATTTACAATTTGTTGTTTGGATTTAGAATAGAACGCCAAACTTAAAAATAATCGGTGGTTCTTAAACAAAATTGATACAGCGTGTATCTCAAAATTATAAGTATTTGTATCAAACAAGTTATTTAAGTATTTAGCATTTTTTCAATAAAGAGTTTTACCAGGTAAAAGTATGAAATGGCATGGGAGCATAATTTTTATCTTATTTGTAAAATTTTATGAGAAATCGAGATAAACTGGCAAAATAATATGTAATAAAAGAGCCGCCAATATTTGTTCCTAGTTCACAGTGGTGGCCACTAACAAATAAGTACCTATAATTTGTTTTAACTTACCTACTGTTTTAATTTTTATAAAAAAAAGCTTTTACATAAGGAAAAAGAAAAGACCGGGGTCCCCTTGTACAAAAATTTGAACTAAGACTAGTCTTGCTGTGCTTTTATCCTCACTGTCAGTTGCTGCAAGATTACACTCAAGTTAATAATATACTTTTTTCTCAACTTTCATCGTGACTAATTTAAAAATAAGAACCTAACTAGTATTATAATTTATAGTAAATGCTTTTTAATAGTAACTTCGTGAAGTTAATGTTAGGTTTATTCTCAATAGCAGGCAATAAAACGTTAGTTTCTTCAAAACCAGCAAATGTAAGATTCATCTATTTTTAATTCTAATGAAATATGAGAAAAATATCTTAGCAAAATTTACTAACTGTACTTTCTGACAGAAAAGATAAACTACAAACCGTATCTAATAAACTCCATATAACTGAAAGTACATACATACTTGCTTGTGATGTCCGCCAGTACTGTTGTTCCTATTTTCTTGTAGGAAAGTACCGCTTTTTCATGAAAGTTGTAATGCCATATATACACACAACTTTTCCAAAAGAACATTAGTACCCAATAAATTAAAGCTTTAGTAGTTCTTATAGAATTTATGGCAATATAAATGATAATTTTTCGTCTTAAAAAACCTGCAATTTTTAGTAAAACATCAAAGTCGGGTTTAATTACACTAAACACGTTTGAAAGAATAAATTAAAATGCAAATATTTCAGTTACTGGTAATCATTTTCCAACGTCAGTTCTAATTAATTTATTCATAGAAATAAAGCAAAACATCGTTGTAGCAAGATTTCATAATTTAATTAACTCAACACAATAGATAAAGTTTTTCAAATTGAATTTTCTTGTAAGTTCGCTTTGTGATCGAACGTTGAATTCTCCGACATTCTCACACGCAGCAGGAGTCGGTATGAATGAACGCAGGATAATTTTGGTAAATACACGAGTTAAGAGCTCATCTACATCCCTGGATGCGCGGAAAAGTGAAACAAAGAGAGGATAACCGTCTTCGACCACCACTAAGCAGGCCGTAACCAAAGTCAGTCTCATCGTGACCTGTGCTCGCATAGGAGGCCCCTTCTCACATGATATAGTTTTACTCATGACATGTGCTTTACGAATTTTTTTGTAAACAAAACGTGAAAGACAATTAATAAAAGTGAATTTTGTGCTTTTTTTTCAGAAAAAATTGAGTTGCTTCCGATTTGTTTTTGGTAAGTCGGACTATAGAATGTCAAAAATTTGATACAGTTACTATAATAGTGCATAATTACAATAGAAATACAACTTTCAAATAGCGCAAATTGCTAATTTTAGTTAGCTGGCAAAAACTGGCGAAAGTTTAGTGCACTCTTAGATTTATTTGGCATTGTTGAGGTTTTACAAATGTAGATAATTGGTCCTGGAATGATGGATGAGTGGTTGTTACTCGCACTCTCAGATTTATTTAGTATTGTTGAAGATTCACAAACGTATGTAATTGGTCCAGGTATGATTGATGAGTTGTTGTCATTCTTGACAATATATTACCTTAACCTTGTGACCTCACGTTTGGCAAAATGATACACAAAATCTGAGCACGGATTGTCGCGGTCTAGAAACTAGAAGCGGCTTACGCCCACCGCTTCTGAAACTATTGTGTCCGAAATCAACAATTGCCATTGTTCTAAAAAGTCATAATAAAACGGTTAACATACTGACATTGTTTGGGAATTATGGCGACTTGCTATACGATACAGCAATAGAACGTGCGTGAGGAGGAATTATAATTATTATTGTTGTGAAAAATTCCTACATGACGATGACCGCTATAAAAGAGAAAGAAGATGATTTTTACATAAATAAACGTTTCTCCGGTCTATCTAATGATGGAAGACCGTTGTTGTGGATATTTTCATTTTATTTTATGGAAAGTTTCAAGAAAAATTCACTGAATATATCAAACTCACAAGTAAAAGGTTGTTGTCTTAATGGTATAATAAATTAAATAAAAACGAATGCATCGCTCTCATTTTAACTATTTTATTTAAAAAACATTTAGACGTAATCTACCGGAACAAGTTATAGGCACTGCATATAAGTAATACACCTAGGTCATTAATTTTATAACTAATATCCTTAGTTCTATTGTTCTAGTATAAAGCAATCGATTCTTCATTACTAAAACAGGTGTGTTTTCAGTTGCATTCACCCTAAATCATGCGGAAACAAGACTGTTTTTCTCTTATTAAATGATATTCTTAGAACTCAAAATTAATTTAGTATAAAAAAATATCATCTAGAACTGCACTGAATTCAAAAAGATTTACAATTCATTTTTTAAAGATATAAATTAGTGTATAGAACAACTCCAACATCATTTTACATTACTTCTGGTTTATAGTATATCCCAAAATTCGAGACTCACGAAATGATAAGCATTTCTTTGGGGTTAGGAAAGCTCCAAAAAAATTTCAAAACAATTATTTTTTTAAGTTTTTAAGATACAAGGCTTCAGATATATTTTTGGGTACTTTTTTTCTTATAACGCTTTTGCATTTTGTTTATTAAAGTCTTTTAAATAAATATTTAGATATAAGATACTTTGCAGCATTTAGTTTTTTAGTTAAATATATTTTTAAAAATATTTACGTTGTTGATTTTGTTCAAAAATTATCTGACTATAATGGTTCACCATACAGTGCACATCTCTATAGGTTGCGTGCAAGTGTCAACCGCTTGATGGTAAAACAAAACCAAAATTACTTTTTACAGATTATTCTGTAAGCATTTTAGGATACCTGCAAACTGACAAGGTTCTAAATTAGATTTACATCTATTTTATGCTCTCCTGTGTGATTTAATTAGAGAAAATTGAGATTTTAGATAAACGAATTAAGTTGGGTTATGTGCCAAATCATTAAAAGTTCTTCAATAAATTAACAAAGAACAGTGTTTAAATCTATTGTAAAATTTCTAAATTGTATTTCAAATAACATTCAGAAGAAATGGTTTCATTACTTAATTACATATTTTGAAAAATATTTAGTTTTACTACCAATCGCTTTGACAGCTCATTACCTGCACGCAACGTATTATTCCAAATGTCAAATTGTCAAAAGAGTGGTAGATTTTAAACAATTTTTCGTGTTTTTAGATCTTAATTGTACTCTTAATGTGGAAGTAAAAACCTAAATTTGCTTATTATAAATAAAAAAATGCGTCATTTACCTAATATACAAAATATTAGACTTCACAAGCAAGCTCAACGTAATAAGTAGATCTAATTGTATGTACAAGACTCGGCAAAAAGACGGACGTATTTTATTTAATTCATAATTAAAAATTAAATCGATTATATACAGTGGTGATATTTTTAAATAAAACAGTTTTAAAGTATTTTTTTTGTAATTGGTAACATTTATAAAAATAGTGCATTGGTCAACAGAATGATGGTCTTTTTTTCACGAACTTGTTTAATTTAAAAATAGCTTTTTAAAAGTATTTTTCAGTTGATCTTTGAGTCTTTTAGTATCAGAGTATTTTTATATTAAAGCTTTTCAAAGCATAAAGTGCAAATAAATACTTAAAAATTTAAGAGAGCTAAAAGATTTGAATATCAACTCAAAACCATCTTGAAACAGATATTTTTGATATCTTTTATAATTTCAGTAATTCGGGATTATTTATACAACCGACTAATTTTGGGTCTTATCCTAACTAGGTTAATCTTTAATAGACAGAAAACGGATCTTTGACAGCGTTTTTGTCATTAATTATTGTAAAATTGCAAAATTTAGAAATTGAAATTAACAACAACTTATGATTAGATAAACAAAGGCAAAGTTTTAGCATGCTGTTGTGATAAAATCAAGAATATCATAAATGTAATATTCAAAATAATATTACAAATCTATTACACAATTTTATACTAATAGACAGCAACTATTAATCATAAATACTCTTACTTCGAAAATTTATAGAACGCATTTTAATAAAAAACTGTTTTTAGTTTATTATTAAAAAAAAGAATTTGGATAATTATATTTCAGTGTGACATTCTATTTTACAATAAAAGTCGTGGCTGAAAAATAGCACTACTTTTGTAACAAAATGAATAATTCACTGCTAAAATAATTAACAACTTTATCCAAAGTCATGTGTAATAACCAAATTGCCATGGTAATTTAAAGAAAAGAATGTTGATCATTACTCACGCAGTGAGAGAAGAAGTACAAGAAATCACGGAATAATTAAATCACTCGTAAAGTTATTGAAATAATTTAAATTAACAATAGGCCTTAATATATATCATAAAATATAATGTTTCAAATAGAAGATTTGTAATTTATTATTTCAATATTTATTTAATTTAATCACGGGTGATTTTGGATAAAACTGTATAAACTCTATGGTATTACACTTGTGTGGACTGCATCTAAAGCCACTTTGTTCTGAGCATCCTGACTAAACTGTTTTTTTCATGCCTAAATATCACACTTAACACTTACATAATATATAGCTATGTATTATAAATTGTAAATTTTTTCTGTTTTGTTTAGTAAAGACATAAAAATTGTTTTTCACAGAAATAATAATAAGATAGTTTTCAATTTGTTTTTGTCGTCAAATTTTGAAGTTACAATCAATATTATATTTGACAAAAAATTTTAGCTTGAGTTTACGTGTTTGTTAAAGAATGGTTGTGGTTAGAGGGTTCGTTTATAGATGCCTCATTTTCACTTTGAGTGAGTGTATGTATGTACATACATACCAACTGAAAACTAAAACCAAAAATTGTTGTTGTCCAAAACTATCCTCTGCCCACCGTTTTATGTAACAATCCTGCTCAGTCTTAGTCATCGAGCCTTAAGAGTTAAATTTTATATTTTGAACAAGAAAGTATTACCTTTATAAGTGGATGTAACGAGATAAGCTGCATCTTGGTTTTTAAAACCTGTTATGTGACAAGTATTTACAACAAATAATCACACAGCTGACAATGAAAAAACTAGTGTGAATGTGAGTTTTCAATTGCAAAATTCTTGTATTAGATTGTAATAAAGTTTCTTGACCGAATAAAGCCAATGAAGATATACATTATATAATTAATTAAAAGTTATCAAAGATTATATAAATATTTATATTCAGAAAAACTAGTCAGTAATGTTTTTAAAATCAAGTGAGTACTCACTATATATTTTTATAAATTAGTAATTAGATTTATTTTCTTTTAAAATCATTAAAATTGTTTAAATTGTAACAACTAATTAGACTCGAGATGGCTTTCAAATTCTTTAATTTTCTTTAATGATAGTCAAAATAATTCTCGTTTAAAGTAAAATTAGTTCTCGTCAACAAGGTAGATCGTGAATTTAATATTTAATTGCAATTAAAGTTAATCTCAAGTTTTGTAAACTGGCCCTAAGAGTACAATTTTAGATAGGTTTTATTTGTGCCAACAGGAACAGGTTGACTTGATGTATTTGATTTTGTCTTATACGATACGCAGCGGTAATTAAAAGTTATCAGTTGCGGCCGTCTCGTACCTTTGTAATATGGTAGGTATGTCAGTTATGTCACAAAGTGGCTAAGATGGTAAATACTTGTTAGTTAGCAATGGTTATAAGTTTCGCTTTCAAAAACTGTATTAGGTAATTTACCATATGATCGAGAAAATATATTCTCTAGAAGGCTATGGCTTAGTTTTTACTATCAATTTATATTGGTAGCGATGAAAACTGTGACCTACCTTACTGACAATTAAACTCATTTTTATTGAAAGTTAACAACATATTTATTTGTTACACAAAAAAGGATAGTTTAAAAGTTTAATGATCACGTTTTATAATCGTAAAATGAAATTAATAATTTATGTAAATATACTCTTTTAAAAGTTCCCAATAAAAAAAATAATCTTTCTTTATGTGTATCCTTGCATTTGAGAACCAATTCAACTCTCATTCGAGAACCAATTTTACTCACTCGTTTTAAACTACAGTACAACCTTGATAATCCGAACTAATTATTGCTAAGGTCAATTCCGATTACCGATTCGTTCGGATTATCAAAATATGTGATAAATGTAACATAAATATCTAAGTAATAAATACACAAACAAGTACTTAATTAAAAATTTGCTTTATTTTTTACCAATATAATAATAATACATTTACGTTGTTAGCTCAGAATTTAACTTTGGTTAAGATGAGTGAAAAAATGTGTAAGTTTTTTTTTGCTTCATACTAGATGCTTGTTCTGTTTCAGCTTTCTTTTTCATTTTTTTATTCTTTCAAAAGAAAAATGTGTTCAGCTGTTTCGAGAATTTTTTTCTGCCTATTTCAAACAAGTCTGAAAACATTTAGCTGCTTCTTTGTGAGTCACGTTGGTTAGCATAATTTCTTCAATTTCTTCTCCGGATTCTGTTTCGGCTTAAGTGTCTTCTAAGATGTCATTGTCGGTTAAATTTTCCCAAGATTCTTCTTGGCCCATTGCCCATTCTATAACTTCTTACTTCTGGCGAGTAATGTCGCCATCAATTTTTTTGGTTAATTCTGTAACTTTTTGGATGTCTCTATCGATGCTGTCTGATCTACAATACTTTTGTGCTAAACGCGCCAGAGGTATCTCGTCTTCTTCTTCCCAGCTATCAGCACCCTCTGTACTTAAAAAAGGACCCCAAGATTTTTTAAAGAGTTCTTTCTTAACACTTTGTCAGGCATTGTCTAGGTTAAGTACAACATATTTTAAGTTAATTCTTTTAAGTTCTGCCGTGATATCTGATGTTTGAGACGCCACAATTTTTTTAATAGATTTTTTTTGTAATTTAGTTTGATCGCCTGAATCACATTCTGATCCATCGGTTGGAGTAAAGGAGTAACATTGGTTACTCAAAGGTTACACAAAGGTGTAGTGCGGATGTAGTGCGTGTTAATGAATTGGTTTTCACCAGTTATTCGGACTATCAAGATTTGTTCGGATTATGACTTCAAGCATTCACTGTTCGGATTAGCGGATGTTCGGACTAACGCATGTTCGGATTATCAAGATTGTATTGTATATTAGTTATAAAGATTAAAAAAAAAACGTGTCTCCGACTTTTAAAATATTAGACACGTCAGTTAGAAGTACTAAATTGTTACATTAATTTTGTTTAAGTTGATACACCTACTACTTTGTCTCCACCTAAAAGACTTATAAGTATTATAAAGTGAAGTTTATTGTACATACAGTTTTGCGGCTGTAAATTGTACTTGTAATACAAAGTTATACTTTATGTACAATTACATCAAATAAAGCTCACTGTCAACTTAAATTTTAACTAAAACTTTAAAAATTAAGTTTTTAACAATAATAATATATAAACAAATAAAAGAATAAAAATGTATTATACTAAAAAATTCCTATTTTAAATTAAGAAGTTTGTCTCACTTTATAGGTCTTTAGATAGCTGTTTAGCAAAGCTGGTTTTGTAGACTATACTTAATCTATGAAGTTATAGTCTATCTACCGATATTCTAAAACGACTTTATAGTCACTAGTTAACATTTTGGGTCGTTTATGATAGTCTCATTGTTAGGGAATTATTTACCTACTGTACAATAAAGACTCGAAGGTTGAGGTTTCTAACATTCAGATGGGTTACTCACAACTTTTACGATAACCCTTTTTAAACTGATAATAAATCACTTAAGAAATCGAGAGATTTTTCCAAATATCGGTAGAGGGACTATAAACAACGCTGACTGACGTTATCACTTGTATTTTTTTAGTGGTGTTAAATCTGATTGTTGGTAGCGGAAACAGCGTTTGGCAACATCGAATTTAATCTTATGAAAGCGAACTTTAAAATGTTAAAAAAATAAATTTTTTTGTCTTTTATGAATTTTGACAAACACGTCAAAATACATAAAAAATTTTCAATCTAAACTATATTTATGCAAACGAGTATTGTACTCGAACCTTGCTTTTAGAAGCTCTCAACATAAGAGCAAACTTACAGTAATTTTATTTATAGCAAAGATTTTTGCTAAAAACATATTTATTACTAATTTAGTTTTTAGGTAAAAATTTCTGATTTCAATAAATCTCAGTTTATAGTTTTTGAGCTTATTTGTAGTAATTTTTCCAATAAATATTCTATGAAGCAAATTGCCGCTAACGAAAGAAGCTTCCATAAAATAACAACTTTGACAGATTTTTTATATACGTATTACAAGTAGCGTGATAAACGAAAATAGTATCAAATTCACGTGTCAGATAAATTTTCCATCTTTGCTAATTTTCCCAAATTTAAATTTACAAAACTTTGTAACCAGATTTTTGATTACAAATTTTTATAATCTGTTTACAACAATTGTTGGTTAACAGTATGCGATTTTTGACACGCCCTCTATATTTAAGGGTAGAACTCTTTAGGTGTTAAAACCAAACCAATTTAATAACTATTATTTAAAACAAAATTAAGATTGCTCGATTACTGGCGCACCTGTGTATATTTTAATATAATTATAATAATTTTAATATTTTATTAAGATTATTCCAGTCAAAAATCACTGAGTCTTTGCATTGACGTCAATACAATGGTTAAATTGAACAGCGGAACCGACGCTAATCCTAATGTTTTAAAATTATAAAACATTACGAAATTATGTATGAAAATTTAGAGTAATTTTTTATGGTAACATAGGTATACATACTTTCTCTATCTCTAGTGTAAATAATTTTTAGCTACATGTGTACCTAGTAGTTATGTTATGTATATCTGTGTTATATAATTAATGCCTAGTAGAGATTTTTAAAATATAAATAAAAAATATTTTTAACACAATTTTAAATGCTATAAATAAACAAAATTATTTATGCAAATTCTAATTATTCAAATACTAATTTAGTACATGTATATTTAAAATAAATCGTATATTTGAAATGCAAAATTACTTTTTCAACAATGTAACAATACTTCATTAAACATTCAACTATTCTATTTCAAAAATTTGCACTTAGAAATATTATATTTATCCCGTTACTTCGATTGAATAGATACTATCATACCTATTCATCGTGACTGAAGTATGATAAGGACGCAACTTATTTAAATCTGTCTTTGAAGAAATATTTTATTGTAATTTGAATTATTGAAACTTGAATGATTTTAAAAATAACAGTCGTGCAATGATATTTTCCTTATATTTTACAATAGAAAGACATTGTGACTAGTTATTATCTATAGTTACTATTTTACACCATATAAGCACCACTTACACTCGTAGTTATTATAATAGAGCGTTTTTCAAATAATTGGCTTAATAAAAGCAATTTGCTTACTGTTAGAAAGTAACAAATCATAGAATTTTTTCTAATCTCTGTTTTAAAACATCATTTAATTTTTTATTCTGTACAGGTTTTAATGAGTTTGAAAAATGTTTGTGATCTCATCAAATTTTATGTTAGAATTTCGTGACCACCAGTCAGGCAGGAACGCGTGACGTCAAGCTTGCATTAGCTCAGAACTATGCCACAAGAAACTGACATGTATTTGTGGTAGATACATTTTTTAAAATTAATGATTTTCTTTAAACAAAAACACGAAACGTGCTTGATTTCCATTCATTATTTTATGCAAGGCATGCAAAGATTTTGCAGTAATCAAAATTGTGTTACTCTCTAATATGAAAATAATTTGAGCGGAAAAATTTTAAATTACAGTTAACCATATGTTACCAAAATAATTATTAAAGATCTAATCCTAGGTCCAGCGTAACGGATTGTCCATGAAATTTTAAATTTATGGGCATTCAAACGTGTTCGTCGGAACTTTTAAGAGGTGTGTTGCACAACACGATAAGAGATGTATAAATGTGTGAAAAACTGTTTGACATGCAACAAACACACAAACACACCAAGAGCTTTATTACTGTGAGAAAAAGTGAAGTACGACATCAATCACAAGAAAAATAATTATTATTCTGTTCCTGTTGTTATGCATGTCTGTAGTTCCAACTGAATTACCTTATGTTGACTCTAGATCAAAATTGTTTTTTTGATAAGGTACTCCTGTCAGTTTCTGTAACAAACAACAGTTACTTTAAATTTATACATCAGCCTGTAATTAATTCAAACATTAGTAGGTTTGGATTTTTCCGGTACCTAAAAACGACCCATCATAAAAAGAGATAGACGTAGAAAAGATTCCATCCAATACCCAGATTCTTGAGTCACATCTATCTGAGAGTTTTGAAAATTAGACAATTTTTATTTATACTTTGTACTTTTATAAATTGTTTGATTTAAGATAAACACAATTATTTAAAAAAAAATTGTTGTAATTTATAGTCAACAATAATTATTACAGAATACATATCGAAAATAGAAATAGTGTTATTTATTACAACTAATCTAATGCGTAATATAACCATCAGTACTCTACAAAGTGTAACGGAAACTTTTTACCTCATTTGGTTGTAGTAATGATCAGTAAACATATAAAAAATGATGCCAAAAGAAAGTTGATTTCAAGTGTTTGGTACAAATATGTAAAAAAAATTAAATAATAATTAGAAATTGTTTTTGAGACACGAAAAATATTCCGGTATTAACCATTAAGTTTTATAATTATATATAGCAAATTTCTTCTCATTTTTTTTGGTATTATGTGTTATTATAGTTAGATTTAGAAATTGTCTAAATGGACCTTTTCAATAAGTTAGTTATCTCTCTTGCACAACAACTTTATGATGCTCAGTAGCTCACCGGTCATCTTCACAGAAAGATCTATAAGTGTGCTGGTATGCCATATCAGTTTGACCATATTTTCAAAAAAAAAATTTACGTTGATTTTTAAGTTAATAGGTGATATATTCCTCTTATACCTAACTTAATTATTTAAGTAATAAGTGTGTTTACATTTTTTTTATTATTTTTAATTAATTTTGTTATAAATGTCGAACACCAACAACGTTAAAGTAAAAGATTTTTTGGTTATTTCTTATCATTATCAATTATGTTGGTACACTTTTCTAGAATGCTAATTTGGAAGAAACGATTTTTTTAAAATAATAAATGTTTTTTGCTTAGATCAGAAGAAATGCTCTCTTAATTCAAAATTTAGTTAACGCCTTTATATAGGTAGTGTAATAAACTCAGAAAATGGAAGACTATTATAAGATCAATCACTATGAATTTCATTTGTCAAATAGAAGAAAAGCAGAAAACATAAAAGGCAAAAAAAAGAGAGTGTAAGAAAAAAAAATTAAGTTTGGCCTGATTTTTAATAATATACTCAAGACTAAATTGAACTTAACAGTGCTGTAAAAAACTGCTTATTATTTCTTATAAAAATGCTTTAAAAAATATGTTTTTGTCTTTTTTATCTATAAACGGCGGTGAATAACATAACACTATTCTTATTTTTATGGGTATAAAGCAAAAAAAAACAAGGACCTACAAGTTTCAGAGAAGAGCCTTCATTGCAGAAGACAGTAATAATTATTTTATTGATACAACTCGATCAATGCGTGAAGAAATGTCAGAGGTAATCACTTTAGTAATATTGAAAAATTGGTGTTTGTCAAGCAACTAATAAAAAACAAAAAAAAAATTATCTGACTAAAAATACTGTCGTATAGAGGATTAGTTTTACAATATTTGCATTCAAAAAAAATAACAATATGGTACTGGAAAGTACAAGAAAAAAAAAGCTTTAAAAAATATTTACAAAAAGTTTGAAATTTACATAGTGCTGGCTTTATTTTAAAACGCTACACAGTTTCAAAAGGAAAAAGTTGTATAGAATTAAAGTTTGCATAATAAGATCTGTAAGGCAATATTTTTATCTCTAACACTTTAGACACTAGAGACCTACTAACATGAGAAGTTTTGTACAACAGGGTTGTTAAGAAAAATCCAATTGTTCACAACGTTAGAATTATAGTGACAAAATACATATTTTTTTATTATTTCTATTGATGTTAACAAAAAATAATTCTTCTAAATAAGTAGTATATTATAACAAACACGAGGATTGGACACCAAAAAAAATTTTTTTGCAGGATATAGGTGTCTCAAGGTGGGCAGGTGTATTCGGAAGAGAATCAGTCGAGTAAAAATGAATATTTGAAAGAAATTTAAGATCAAGTATAAGCCAACAACGTATTTTAATATTTGTAATAAATAATTAAATTAATTGTTCATTATCTTAATTATTTCTTTTTATACCGGAGTTTCCAAAATTTTCACGTTTTTTCTAGGACAGTTTATTCGAAAATTTTTTCCTATAGAAATTAATCAAACTGTGATTGGTTGTTATGTAAACAATTCAAGGTTGTGATTAGTCAATATAAATCATGTGACATTTGAAGACGATTTTCTAAGAAATAAATACGAGTGGGATGAGCCAAAAATTTCCTTCAATTTGTGAGTTGTACTTGACGTGACAATTTAAATTCACCGAACTAACACACAAAAAACTTTTCAAAAATTTTTACTAATGAAAATTTTTTGCAGAATACATAACATGATTAACCCATTATGTCAAAATAAGTGGTTCTGATTCTTGGAGAAAATTGAAGTTGGAATATCAACATCATAAATTTATTACTTTGTAATCAATCAACTTTTTTATGTATTTATGGTGCTTTGAAGTACTTTCAATGATCTTCCATACTAGAACTCTTGTAATAAAAACTAACATTAACTGATTCGTAAACTTCTCTATATTAAGTTACTTACAACATTCTTATAAAAATAGTCTTTTTTATGAATTTGGAATTTGTTTTTGAAACGTAAAGCTTAGATAAATTTATATAAGTACAAACGGCAGTAACGATAGAATGATTAACATCATGGATTCATGGCCAAATGTTGCATAAAATTAAGTCAAATGTTTTTAAAAAACGAATAATGCTTTTGTACAATTAACACGCCGGATATCCACCTTGATGAATTTCAACATTTATTTTATTTTTTTAATATTTTCAATCTCATTAATCTCAATTGAAGGATGGCATCAGTTACTTAGATTGCCTCATAACTTAATAATTTTTACTAATATTCTTCACTCCCAATCTTATGTGTTAAAAATTTTACAATGCTCAATATTAAAACACTCCGCTAGTGCCTCGCGTTTCAAATTAATTTTGCTCTGTAATATTGCTAATGTATGTACAGTCGCGAAAACCAAATCTTAACCGTAAAATTGATTATTATTCCCACTAAAGAAATGGTCTATTATAAGCATTGTCAACCTTTTGGCATTTAGCTGTTGGCTACTGTTTCTTTTTTTTATCGGTTAGCTCAAATTCTTCTTAGCTTCGGAAAACCTCTTAGAAGTACTCAAAAAATTTAAAAAACAACTTTATGACCAAAATTATGTTCTTGCAACTGAAAATATCTATTATAAGAGACAATTAGTTGAAAGCGTGTATTTCTATTTTTAATTAAAAATGTATTCAAACCCTAAATACATTTTTGTACATAAAAAAAGAAACTTAATGACGAAACTTTTGACACTCTTTTTCTCTAAAATTTGCAATTCTTTTAAAGCCATTTTACATCTTTTACGTGTTTTTAAGGCGTATAGCAATTATTTAGAAAGTGCATCTAAAGATGCGCAGTTTTTCAGCCGATCTAAAATCCATTAATCGAGAAGAAATGTTAGATTAGTTCTGTCAGTTCAGCTTTATACTACTATCATTTGCAAAAAGAATACCGAAACTTATTCAAAGATAATATCTCAATAGTTCGTCATTGGCTAAAGCCAAGTAAGTAGCTTAGTCATCATTGGCTTCTTAGCATTAGCACCTATCTCATTCAGAGATTGATTATTAGATACACACTTCGGGTATAATCAATATCTGTTTTAAAGCATTAAGTAACCATCCTAATAATGTATATTTCCTCTCTGTCATAAAAAAGTAATAACATATCTCAAGTAGACTTCATTACAAGATAAAATTGTTAAGTTTAAATTAAATTTCGGTTTTAAAGCCTAAAAGACAGTTAATTGCATTTAAATAGCTGTTAAGCAGGAAAGAAGCTAAGTGACCTCTTATTATTGACTTTGAAGCAACTCACTTGATACATATTGAACAGTTGAGCACACACCTGCTGTCATACATGTTGTTAAAATAACATCACGTATTATGAAAGAAATCTTCCAACTAGAAATGCCGTATGTGTTACCTCATAAGTTAATATTTAAAAAAGAGAGTAATTGCTTAGAAAAACTTAAATCAAAAGGTACAGTAACGGTTATATTAATTCAATTAGCTATTGTCTATCTGATCTAATGATGTAATTTAGCTTTCTTGTGAAATTCTTATCTATTAACATTTTTATAACTATTTACTTGTGTCTACCACTAGTAAAAAATAGTAAAACAATTCATGATTTGGCTTGATACAGCTTAATTTGCAATGATTACCTGTCTGTTCCATTAAGGAAGTAATTAAAAAAATTATAAAATTTGCACTTCTCATGTTCGATAAATTTCCTATCTCTCTCTGCTAATAATACATTTTTAACAGATTATCATTAATTAAAAAAAACATTTTATTGACTTACTTCGTATACGTTTCAATTTGTCATTGATAAACTCTCTCCTTCATTGAAGAAAAAATTTCCCTACAAAATAATATTATTAATATTTTTGTAAAAGTTTACTACTAATTAGAAGACATTTCATTGACACTGCGTGAAACAGTTTAATTTTCCATTGATAAACTCTCTCTTTCATTGAAGACAAAATTAAAAAATAATAATTTTTGCATTTTTTATCTCTCTAGTAATATTTTTATATCAGTTTCCTATTAATTAAATTAATTAAAAGAAACCTTTTATTGACATTGCTTGATACAGTTGAATTTTCCATTCATAAACTCTCTTTCTCATTGAAAGAACTTTCTTTTAAAAAAATATTTTTTGCATTTCCTGCGTTAGATAAAAATCTCTTTTTATAACTATTTACAACTAATTAAAGGACATTTCATTGACATTTCTTCATGCAGTTTATTTTACCATTGATAAACTCTCTCCTCCACTGAAGTGAAAATTTTACATAGAAAAAATATCTAATTGAAAAAACTTTGAAAGACACGTGAGCATAATTTAATTACTTGCAGAACGTGATTTATTTTCATTAATCTTGTTGGCATATCCACCATCACGCAAGTTGTTTTGTAGTCCTAGAATCCTAGATAGAAGTGATTATAATTACAAGTTATTTACAAATATTTAAATTATTTTACATTTTAGACTACAATTATTAATGCTAATAATATTTTATTATATTGTTAAACAAATAGAGACTAATTGAAAATTATATGGGTTTATCTTATGTGAAATTTTCTTTTCACAATTACTCCTTTCTTAGAAGATTAATCAAGCGCAATGGATTTCTTGATACTCTAATTAAATCAATAATGAACAAAAATTTATTTTTAGATTCTTTCTTACAACTTTATCAGTAATAATTTACTGAAGACACGAAATATAGGAGTAATATAAAATATACAACAAACTAAAGCTTGTAATTAGCTAATTCTAATTTTTACAACACTCAACCACAGTTTGTTGTAAAACTGTTTTTACGACCCTAACAAAAAGTACATAATTCATGACATAAAAGAACAAGAAGATTTATTAAATAGTATTATTTAATAATGGGAAGTGTTAACAAAGATTTATTTTCAATCGTCATTATTGGCATCTGCTGGTTCGTCACCACAACTTGCTCCAGATATTTTAACCTACCAACATAGCTTGTGTAAGTAAAAGTAAACAAAAGAGATTTTGGTCTTATAGTTAAAATGTTTACCGAAATTTTAAATTGACCTTTTGATTTCTTAAGTGATTTATTATCCATTTAATAAGGATTATCGTAAAAGTGGTGAGTAACCCATTCAAATTTTAAGGACCTCAACCCTCCAGAGTTTATTGCAGAATAGGTAGATAATTCCCTAACAATTAACAATACTATCGTAAACGACCCAAAATGTTAACTAGTGATTATAAAGTCCTTTTAGAATATCGGTAGACGGACTGTACAATCAAGTATGTCTTAAATATTACTTGGTTTTATTGTAATTTTTTTAATTTTGTTTGTTTTTGTTTCATTATTGTTGTTACTTTGCATTTTCTCTTTGAACTAAAATTATCATAATACTGTTACATTAAAATGGAAAAAAAATTAGATAAAAATGTGCGAAAAAATAAGTCGCATGTTTATTTAAATTATTATTAGTGTTATTGCTCACATAAAAAATTCTGTCATTTTTTTCTTACATTTGTAGTTTTTTATTTTGTTTATAATTTTTTATAATCTTTGTTGTTTTCTTAAATTTTTTTTAACTTTTTTTTCTTTTCTAGATGTAGCTTTTCTTCTGCTTTTTTAATCATCCTTTTTTAAGGAGAATTTTTAGAATCAATTTTCGGCTCTTTTTTAAAATTTGTTTTTTATGTTTTTTTAAAATTTTCTTATAATTTTTTGTACTATTGTCGTTTCTGTAAATTTTACTATAAATGTTTTTTTACTGTTCTAAATTTTCCTTTGCATTTTCTTTCAGCCGAAATTTTCTAATTTTTTTTTTGTATAATTTTCAAATTGTTTTCTATTTCTAACAAATATCATGGCTTTGACTTGGGTTTGACATTATAGTTATCTTAATTTTTTATTAATGTTGGTAATGCAGGGCTTTTAATTTTCCGAGGGCCATTAGTAATAATTATACTTGTGGTACATATAACTTTTTGTTTAATTTTGAATTATCTTGCTTTAAGAACTGTATAAAAACTGTAAAATCGAATTAACAATAGTCGGCTATTTTGGTGTTGCTACAGATTCTGTATGTTGTAATTGTTGCTTAGTAACTGTAAAAAAAGTACTGACATAAAAACTAAGATTACGCCTAAATTTGGGTGCTTATAAACAAGATTATAGTGTCGAAACAAAGTAAATTTATATACAAGTAAACCTATAAGGAAAATAGTAATAATCATTAAAATTACTGCAATATAAACATTAAAATAAGATTTTTTTAAGTAGATAGGTATATACCTACTTAACCTTTGGATACATTTAGTACTTTGGATACATTTAGTAGTTTAGTACTTTAGTTGGCAATATAAAGATTGACAGCAGCAAATCACACTTGCAGTGTTACAAAAACAATGAAATACCGTGAGATCAGGTTAATTTATGGTCAAGCAATCTCTGATTTGTGGTCTTTATTTGGAGCTTCTATAATTATTTTTAATTACTACTAAAAATTGTTAAATAAAATTGTTCAAAACGCACATGAATCTATATAAAAAATAAGTTTTGAGTATTCAATACTGTAATGCGCCAAAATTTGCATTAAAACTTATACTCGTAGGTCACTTGTTCATAAATTCAATTTAAAGAAGAAAATTATGTAGTCCTAGACCCAATATTATTCTGCTATGTAGTACCATTTGACAAGTAAACCAAACAAGATTTATTTATTTAAAATAAATTTCTCTGTGCGTAAATAGCGTAACTCATAAAATCAAGACGTGATTACTCATGTAGAACATTTAAAAGAGCATAAAATCTGTTAGTATGAGCTTCTTAGATCTCAGTAATGACAACAATAGCTGTCAGAAACAATTCTTCCGAGTGATCTATAGATACCTGTCTCATTGTTTTTTTATCAAAGACTACAATAATTCGATTCAATTTGTGCACAGCTTTTTCTGACCATATGTTACATATCTAGATGTTGCATGCTCTACTTAATAAAAAAAAGAATGTAAAAAGTCGTTTCTCTTGTTAGTTTGTAATATTTAATTAAGCCTTTAGACAATTGAGATTTTACAAATTCTCTACCGACAACAAAGAAATATAAAGTACTAGATTTACACAAAATTATTTTAATGCCGCAAGAGGAATGTATTTAGAGGTTGATATCTCGCTATTCGTGATGCTGCATATCACAGTTAAACAGTTAACCAATTTGAGAAACGGAAGTTAACAAGCTTGGTTGTTCTTCAGGATCAAATTATTTATTCAAATTGTCGTAACGAATTACTAAGCAGTGACACAGGATGTGATCAAAATAAATTGGTTTGTTAATAAACATAAATATTGCTGTTTGCAATTTAACAATTTGTATTTTTTCTAAAACAAACATTGGCGCTTTTATGCTTTATGTAGTGTTTAAACAGTTGGATGATGGTCTATTAGCATAACAATAATCTATATGACTATTCTCTACTGGAGAGAGACTTGAGAGCATGTTTCATTTCTATCAGAAGTAGATTAATTGCAAAAAATAAGTAAATATTTCATCAATATGAAAGTATTTAATTAATGTGACAGGCACGTGATAATAGTACCTGTTGATTGCTATAATGAACTACAAAATTTGCATGGTGTTGTTTTTTAAATAAGTATATTATTTATATTTGTATTCAGATATAAATCTTTAGAAAAGTATGCCAGAAGAATTTGTTACAAAAACATAAAAATATGTGTCAAATGTCACCGAGTAGCATGAAAGAATTATTATTCATAAAAGACTATCAAGTTCCAATAACTTTACTTGATAACGTGACAATTCAATCAGTGTTGAAAGTTGTAATTATTTATAATTGCTGCCATCTCAGTAAGTAACTTAATTATTGTATCAATAAACAAACTTTCAAATCAGTTTTGATTAATTTCTGGATAATTTCATCATTGTTGATTGTTATTACCTGATGATTTTGCTTTGCATCATGTTTCGTTAAATGCAAATTTATATTTTTATGATACTAATGACTGTTTCATAATACTTTGGTAAATTTTATAATAAATTCTACAAACGTAACTGTTGAAAACATTTACGATTATTTTGTTAATTTAACTTCATTAATGCTAGTGTTTATTCTAGAAAAACATTCTTGCGAAAAAGATTTTCTTACATTACGAAATTCTCACTGAAAATATCTCGTATGTAGGTTCCATTTAATAAACGGAAATTTAATCTACCTACTGTTACTGTATCCTGTATCTGCTAAAATACAGTTTTGAGAGGTGAATGTCGGCAAGTTGAGAAGTGAACTTTGGTCGTGGATCTATCTCCTACGTCAATTTGACTTGTTTCTAACAAAATTATTATAACGGGTTGTTGGACTAATTTTCTCTGATTTATCGGAGAAAACTCTATGATCACGTACATAACTACATACCTAAGTCTTTGATGCATTTTAATTTTTAAAAACATAGATTTTTGTTGTGTCGCATAACGGATGTTCAAGATTTGTGAATTTATTATAATGCAACGCATCCTTTTCCAAATTTTAACAGCAGACTGTATTTAGGGCTAATCGACTTATTAAACTGATTAAATATAAACGCCATAGTGTTATAATATGTAGGGTATAAAGCTCTAGTATGCCTCGATGCTTGGACACTTTTTATGTCAAAAGCAAGAAAGATTTTTTAAGTTATGAAAGTTGGAAAATTGACTCAACTACAAACAATTAAAAAAATTAATTTATTTGCAAATAACAGAATTATAAGTGATTGTTTCTGTACTAGTAGACAATTTAGATTCAGAAACTATTTCCGGCTGGATACCGCACATGGTTTTAGCCTTTATATCAAAATAATGATTTAGTCTATTGTAATTTTTTTATATTATTAACATTTGGTTTAATTTGGTTTTTTCGACTCGATTTGGCACTGAAGATAAGATTTTAATTTTCGAAAATTTTGCCACTTTTCTTGTTTGATTAAAACTTGTGAGATTGATTTAGAATGTAACTATAATATACAGAGTGTCTCAGAATTGACAAAGAAGCTCTTAAAGATACACTAAGTATCGTTAACTAAATAGGTATAACAAATTTTTGTTTATTATAAATTCGTTTTAAATTACATGACTTTAAAGATGACCAATGAGAGTTTCTCTCGTGTTAAGCACTCGCAAAATTGTTTCAAAATTTATATCCTGCTTTAAATATTGAAGAGGGATTTACATCGTAATGGAAAAAAATTTAAGGCTTTCTAAGCTCTCTCTTAAATTAAAATTTTATTCTGGTTTCCTTTGGTTTTGGAGTAACGATCCTAAAATAAATAGTTATTAAACACAAAATTGCGATAAGTTCTTTAAAAAAAAGTTTAGAGCCCGGTACCGTTATTTATATTTTAAAACCTTCAGCTCCTAAGATGAACATGGTGTTACCAGGGTTCAAAATATAAAATTGCTAGACGTCAATTAAAAAAATTAAATTAAAAAAAATAGCAAGTTTAAAAATTTGTGCAGCCCTAGATTTATTTAAAAACGCTACGCGAACGGTCCCAACTACCAAAAATGTCAAAAAACAAAGTTTAAAGATGAAAATGAGTTAAACACCCCGAGTTATACGACTTATTCTATTATTACATCACTATTATTTTTTTTTAATAAAAACATTTTTTAATATTATGTTCATAGTGCGAAAAAGCACATTTTCCGAAATGCAACATTGCAACAAATAAAATTTTGGAGTGTCTAATTCACGTAAAGTTTTTCCCAAATCAGAAGAATCGGAAAAATCTAAATTTGAAGAGGAAGGAACTGTAACCTAAAAAAATCATTGCGACACAAGCATCGTAACCTAAACGTCTCTAAGTAGCCAAGTTACAATAAAACAGAATGTATAATTAAAACTTCTAAATAGTTTTAATGCAAATCCCTAATTTTAGAGATTATTAACTCGGAGAAAATACCTATCAGCTTAAAACCTGAAACCTCGGATGTCAGCAGCTACAAAATATCTGGCAGATGATGCAAGATTACAAATCCAACAACATCAAGAAACTGCAGAACAACATTCCAAAACAAACAGTTGCAAAAATCCGATTACACCGTCTTAAAAAGTGTTTTCAGTTGATCGTTTAGAAAAAAGATCATTAATTCACAATTTTTTCTAAAAAATTGTTGTGAAAAGAGATGTTTTACACACTTTGTGCATGTGTACAATTGTTAAATAAAAAATAAATGTTTTAAGAGTAATTACAAGACGCAGCTAAGGTGAAGCAAAGTGAAATTATCGAATTAACTTAAAATTTTAGTGTAAAATACTACCGTTTTGTCTCAAACTAAACTAAATTGTCAAAATACTGTGTCTAAAATTGTTTAAAAAATTGACAATTAAATATAATTTTTATTTGTCCAGTGACCAATAGATAGCACTTTGTATAATTTTTTTTAGGTTTTCTTTTTATTATCTAAGGTATAATCAACGGAAAACTTTTATAATGAACTTCTTTGTTAATTCGCGATTAATGATGTCCACTTTATTAAGCGTACTCGCTTCGCTCATGCGTTAAAACGTTTCGACTATTAATCACCCTTATTACACGAAGTTTTGGTGTGGGCACGGACCCACCCAGACTCACCTTTAACGACGTCCCTACGAGAGAAGAAGCTGGTCGTTGATGTTCTTCTATTACCTTGTGACAACCGATCAAAAAAGAGATAGATGTCAGGTACAGAAAGCACACTGAATGTGTGCTTTCCGTATAATGGGATCGACCCATATGTCTTCCAATTTTCGAAAGTTTTTAAAGGCTTAGTACGCTTAGTGAGTACGGATTTCTAAGATTGCGCAGAGTCAAGTTGAAACTCACAGTGACTTTGTAAGCTATACAGGCTTTTTTGACAAATGACCATTTGTAATTCAAACCTAATTGGTTGCTAGTCACATAACAAAGTGAAGATTACAGCAGAGTAAGATCTGGAATAGAACAAAACTCTATTTTATATAACGCGCCTGTAAGAGTACTGGATCCTAATTGGCTAATACGATGCAAAGGCTATGAATTTACGATGAGTTGGAGCTTTTAAACTAACTTCGAACCATAGAGCTAGTCTATGGACGATGAATCATAAAGATTCTGATTTCTTCCGTGATCAAAAGTGTATCAGGAATTAGTAATTTGAATTTTAGGAATCTCTCGCGAAAGAAATTTTTATCAAATATTTGTAACTGAAATAATGGAAAATTGGCTAAATTAAAAAGAAGTACACAAAATAAAGTTTTAGGGAGCGAGACGACATTAAGAACCGAGTTTTTAATGACAGGAGTCTTCTAAAACTATTTGCGTATGAGGTGCATAAAAGATTTTGTTGTACTAGTTTTCTAAAACAACAAATTACTTAAAAATTTGTTTTAAATATTTAAAAAAATACTCGTATTTCGTCAATATAGCAGAAGAGTGTGATCTGCTTGATTTCATGGAAATCAGTTTTCTTGTTGTAACAATTAAGTCAGTGAGAATTGTTGTGTCTTGTGCAAAAACAGTAAAATTTCTAAAAATAACACAACTAATTTCAATTTCGTAGTAACTTTAGGTTCTATCGCAAAAGGAACATTAGAAAATTATACGGGGTGGACAAAATTCATTGTCATTAAAATAGCGTTAATTGGTAAACATTTAGACGTTTTTTCATTTTTTTTTAAGGCAGTAATAAAAATTTGAATTATCGGGGAAAACTACAAAATAATGAACTAATAAATTTTAAAGTTCTAGCGATGGTACAATTTTTTTGAAATGCTATGCAGTTAATATTTTAGTAGAAGAAGTGTCCAATCTTACATCCAAAACATAGTGAGAACGTATACCTATTCTACTTGTTTTTGTCTTATACTACCTACATATATTACGAGTACACCACCTGTTGATTTAAGTTGCCACATAGACAATTCTCTTAAAAGTAGTTTTTGGTATAAAGTTTACCAGGTCGCGTATCATTAAAATAATAATCAGAAGGTATATGTTAAAACAATTTAACGCAATTGTTTGATATTCATTAGATGTCATAATTAATTACCTTCTCATATTAACAATACTTTGAAAATGAATAACTTTTAAAAGTGCTTCAAAACGTATTTGTTTGTGCTTGACACTAGTTTATAATAAATCTTAATTGTCAAGTACCAATAGAAGCGCTTATTAGAAAATCACATTTGAAATAATAAATATGCTCACTGTTTGCTATAGTCTATAGTTAAGTTGTAGTTAGTACCAATTAATGGATTAAGTATGGCAAATAGCACGGTTTATTGAATGTTAGTGTTTGAATAGATGTTAGATAAGAAAACGCAGTTTCTTATCGATAAACTTAACACGGCACTTAACGAATGGGATTACAATGTACAGCCTGTTTTGCATCAATATTTTGTATGAATATATGCTAAGATTTCATTTCAAGTATCCTCAATTTTTACCTTTTACCTTTACTACAAATAACTAGTGTTCTAAATTAATTAGGTAGGAATATTACTTGATTATAGGTTTTGTAATTTAATATTTAGAACAGTGCGACTTTCTTTCAATAGTTTTAAATTTTCCAGAATAATAATTAAGGTTAGTTCCAATCAAATCATCAGGTTGTTCTTGAATGACTTGCATCATAGAATTTTTTTTTCTATTGAGCTGTCAAGAAATATTTTATTGGTGGCTTTGAAATTATTCCACCATCATTATCGGCTGTGCTCTGTGCTTATTTCAATTTTTACTGTCTTCATCTTTTCAGAGTGCTTAAATCCGGTTGGTTGTTGAGTTCTTACAAACAATTTATTGACAAATTATGCGTTAATTGTAGTATAACATAAACATTTTTAAGCATCACCTCACTTAATACATTTTTGGGTAGGGAAATTTATGTTCTAAACATAAAATTTTGATTGAGTAATGAATGCTCCTACTTATTATCGAAATGTATTCTGGGTAATAAAGTGATAGAGTATCTTCCACATTATGGTAGTGTGTGTAAAGATGGAGCTTTATAAGGCGCTCTCCTATAAAAACAAGCACTAAAGACGTGTTATACAAACACTAGAGAATAAGAATAGATCAACAGGTGAAGCTAAATAAACTATTTTAACAAGAAATAAAAAGAGCTCGTCCTATTAATAAGTAAGCTGAACCGGTTTAATAGTAAAAACATGGCACGAGCGATGAACATGTAGGTAAGATCTGGCATCGTTATAGCATGTTAACATTTCTTGCAAAAGTTGAAGTTTTTTAAATCAACTTTATCTATTATGACAAATTTAAAATTGAAAACCTAGTGGTTCTATTTAAAATAAAAAAAATCTGTTTTTTAACGAATATAAAATGAATTTTCAGATCAGAAGAAATTATTTTTTACGTTACAAATTAATTACAGTGTTTCAAACTCGATCAACCTATTTATCTTGGTTGAACACTCTCGATAACTATCTTCCTCAAACCACAATTACGTATCGTGTTGTCTTATTTTTACATTTTCTTGATATTAATCATATCTCGAGAATATCGACATTTAATGATAAAAATTCTATTGCCAATTGACATACACTTCTTATCAAGAAAGGAATATAACTTTTTAAGTTTGATTTTTATTATTTCACCCTCAATAACGCACGTGTCAACGAATTTCCAAATTGCACCTATAGAGCGGGTTTACATTTGTTCGTTTCAAATGTGACTGCATAAGGATTCGAGATGAAATGAGAGTACAATAAGACTAAAAAAAATTGTTTAAAATCTGATTGATAACCATTATTGAAACCGCAAAAGTGCCAAAATTTTGCTAGAAATATAAATTTTGTGTTATCGCAAATCAATACTTGTTGATCATTGTGTGAAATAAAAGTTAATCAGTTATCAATAATAGTTTGTTGTAGTACTTGTATAGTTACTGTTTCTATTTATCCTACTCATCTCAACTCACTCTCTTCCTAACATTTTTTAATTAATAAAAAGTGTAGTGGTGGTGGAAAGCTCCAAATGATAAAAGTAATGTAGAAACTAATTTTACCCTAGCATTCTAGTCTCTTTACACAACAATTCAGGGTAACCATTCGTTTGGTAATTTTTGGACATGCTCGGTATTTGAAGTTAAATTAGTGTGTCCGGGTACATTTTTTTTTTAGTTTTGAGACTTAAGTTGTTACTTTAGTCCTTCCTGAGAGGGACTAACCTACCAGTTAATTTTTTTCTTAATTTTTTAATTTTAAAAAAATTAGTTTTGTTCCAAGGGATCTAAAGTGACATTTAAAATTTTTTTGCGATTTAAAATATGAATAAATCTAAATCACAAATAAACACTTTTTTCTTACCGGAAGTGCAAAATATATAAATATACTTCAGGACTAAAGTGCGTTAATTCCTCAAGTGATTAGAGCTTTCGGGTCCTATATTTTCATTCTCGAGATTAAATAATATAGTTAAGTCCCTTGGCTATATAAACGCACTGTCTGCAGATCTTTAAAATAACACTCTAATTCTTATAACTTTTGTTTTCTTTTTTTATTTATTCAGTTGTAAATTTTCTATGTAATACTGAGTTGAAATGGTACAAGATTCGTATATATGTATTTTTTCAACCACCTGTTTCGTAAGCAAGTCATTAATGCGTACACTAAGTAAGCAACAATTACTGCTCATGGAATGATTACCAGAAAAACGACGCTGCTTAAGATACCTAGGGCGGTAAGATACCTAGGGTGGTTCCTGTTTTTTAGGTGGTTAAAAAAATCGTATATAATCTTGAGGTGGTAAACGTCTCAGGTCAAAAGTAATAAGTCAAAAAATACGAAAAGTTATGTTTATGGCTCTTGGGGTCTAATACACTATTCAATACCCAAAAATTTTTTAATGTATTTTGTAATTACAAATGACAGAAGAAGAAGTCATTTTTATACTTCAAGAAAATTATATCAAAAATCTAGAGAAATAAAAGTAAGTACAGGTGGTTTTAGAGTTATTTGGCACTAATTTAATTACTACAGTTATCCCTGTAATATAATAAAATATAGCACTTCGTAAAATTATTTGTCTGAGGCGCTTTTTAAAAAAGTACCTATTCAAAGTTGATGACTGATGTTTTCCTTTTGATTGTTTCGAATAGTTTTTAAGCAATTTTAGTGAAATTGAGATAGAGTACTTACTTTACAAATAAAAAAAATTAAAACTTAGTTTTGGAGAGTTTTCTGAATACTTTTATATGTAACAGACAGTCTATTTTAAATGTCCGTCTACCGAATAACGAGTTAAGTTATTTGACGTCTTTGAAAAAGGAATAAAAGCATTCCTGTACGTTGCAAAAAACTAGATTTTTTATTTTTAATGGACGAATTTTAATTTAATTTTAAAATGAACGATAACACCATCTTATATAATACAAAAGTTTATCTAAAATTAGCTGTTAGAAAACTGTAATTTAAGCAATTAAACGTAAATTATTGAATAAAACAATTTGTGATCTACGCCCTCTCAATCAAACAACAAAAATTTATTATTATATTTAATAATTAATTCAATAATCTTTCTTAATAATGTAAACAGGTTGCTCAAATTTTGTGGTGGTAGCTAAAAAATTTTCGTCATATTCAATAAAAAATCTCAACATCGTCAATTTTGGTCAGCTGTAGTTTTTTAAAGAAACGCCACCCAACAATTTTTTTCCGGCTTTTATCGTCTATTGGTCTAGGATAGTTAAATTTGTGCCAAATAATTTTAAGTTATCCTGTATATCTAAAAACTGTCGTTAATATATCTACTCAAAGTCGTCAATTTTGGTCAGGTGTAACTTTTAAAAAAAACGTCACTGAATAATAATTTTACCGGCTTTCATCTTTGACTGATTTAGGGTACCTAATTGTGGTTAAATTTGTGCATAATAATTCGAGACAGTCTATATATTATGTAAAAACTGTCGTAGAAAATTAATAGAAGTCTCCTAATACATATAAAATTGTCAGAAGTTAAGACTTCAGAACCGATATATTATTGATAAGAAGTTAATTAAGGAAAATTTACTAGACTTCCATATTCTTGCTGATGACTAAGTTTAAAATACCTAATAAATACATAAACGCACTAACGCTGTAATTACTAAATATGTATCATCAGAGTAATTAAAATTTATGATCAAGTGATCTATAATAATTTATTATATACAGTTGGTGTTGGTAGCAATTTTGTTAAACAACTAGATAGGTTGTCACAAATTATATTTAATTGGAGTATATTTGATTTTTAGCATTCACAAGAAGGAAATTAATTTCGAAGTTAGAGAGTTGCTACAACTTTAAAATAAAGAAAAATAAAGTTCTATGTTTGTTTCGTAATTTGTTTTTAGTAATATTGTTTAATATAATATCTATTCTTCAATATATCAATTTACATTTCAAGTAAATCATAAACGTTTTTATTTAAACTACTGCTAACTAATATCTATTCACATGACATGTCCACAGTCAATGCCACTTTTAATAATATACAAAAAATTTGGTTGTTTTCAGCTATTACTTATATGTTTTACTTTAAATGTAAAAGGAATTTATCGAAGACATTTATTTGCAGAAATTTTGGATAATAATAAGGATAATTCTACCCAAAAATTGTGACAATTGATAGTAATTGTGCGGATGTCACGTCAACTCTATTTTACTAGGACTAGATAGTCAAAAAGTGTGTCTACTCCAACAAAAAGCAATGAGGAAAAATACAATTTAGTGCTTCTCTTCTGTATTAAATAGATACAAATAACTAAAAATTAGTAACTAAAATTTGATATTGATTTATTTCAATACAGAAATCAAGCACATATTGTATTAATGCTGAATGCTAAATGCTTCATAACTCAACTAACTAAAATACTATATATACGGGCAATAATCAAACGTTTTATTCTATGCGACTGAAAAACTATCTTACAATGCAATTCTTGTTTGCTTTTTTTCGAAGACTATTCAAAGTCAGAAAAGGAAACTTAACTAACCTTTTCTATAATGTAATTTAAAAAGAAAATGCAAGTCTCGATTTTCTATTGCGTGTGGTCACCAATACCAATGGGATTGAATTTTTGTCACGTGTAATAAATCTGCAACTGTTCTTTGAAGTAGTATTCCATTAAAGTTTCAATGGAAAACAAATCATTTTTACTTTGCCAGATGGTAAATTACCTACATACGAATGCAAGTAAAACATCATCATTTTATTAACTTGTTTGACAACAAAACCTATTTCCCAGTTCTCAAAAAATAAAAATTTTGTATACAATTTTATTCTACCTTCCCCTAAATTAAACGAGTAATTTATCACTGTTTTTTCAAACAAAACTGAGCAAATCATAATTATTACAATTTTAATTGGTGTCACTTATAAATCGATGTATGGAATTATTAAAGTACCCAGAAAGGCACTCTAGGCGAGAAATTGATGTCAGAAAAGAATTAATATAGCAGTTAAATGAGGCAAGTAATAAAGTCGCTTTAATTATTTCGTCTAATCGATTATAATAATTGTAAATAACTTTGAATGATTTTTCAAAAAACTTATCTTGAAAGTTGTGCCCCCATTTTTGTTTAGAACGGAAACCGCAAGCAATTAGTTGTTTTAATTGATCATCATTATTTTTCGACGTTTCAAAAATTAACAACTCGTAGAATAAGTAACCATGACATTTAACTTGACTTACTAGGTATAGCTACACTAACAAAACATAGTTTACCTGACAATTTAATTTGACACATATATCCTCATAATCGCTGTTAATAGCCAGTTATCAAGTTTTCCTTCTAAAATACAACTTGTTATGCGCCAACTTCCATATTTGGAAAAATACTTTATTGCAGTGTATTTAACATAACTCCGACAAAAATGAATAATAAAAGGAATATACAAATTACTTTACATTTATGGAACTACAAGAATTTGTATAAACGGCCGACCATAAACGAGAATAGTCAGAGAAATTGTAACGAATTAATTATATGTAGATTGTAAAAAAAGTCAAAAAATGTAAGATAATTTTGTAATTAGGGGAAAATACTTATCTCAATGTTTAAAATGAAGCAATAAATAATCTACCTTGCGTGGTTAGATATAAGATAAACTATCATTTCCTCCTACCACAATCGTGTTAAAACGAAGTTGATGTTAAATATAGGAAATTAGACCAAATTAGTACCTCCATTTTTTGAAATGGGAAATAAAACATATACATGTATAATTATTTCCTGTCGGTGTACTATACTTCACATTATGATTTAATTGGTATCAAAGAAATAGTAAAACATCTCGTGGCATGCAAACTGCATTTTTCTTCAAGCAAATGAATCTGGAATGTATTTTATGTAATATTGTAATATAACAAAATGTCACTTGAAAATGCAAAACATTCACTAAATACATATTTTTAAATAATTAGTCAAATCATGAATGTATCATAAATATAACCTGCTTACTGTTTCCGTTTTAAAATAATGGCTTAAATAGCAAAATCATGAAAACATTTTATTTAATTTCTAATACATCCGCGACAGAGATTTCCTTCAAACTCATAAAGTCATAAAGCAATCTAAATATTTTTAACTTTACTTCAATGACATCATGAAGCGCACGTTTCGAAAGACAATTTATATACCAAGAAAAGATATCTGTTCAAAGCAGGAAAGAAACTTAATTGAAGCAATCAGTCTTAGTAACAGAACAAAAAAAGGATTTGAATACAGATGGAAACGTCTTGGTACGGATAGAGATAAGGAAAAGATTTAGTCCTGTTAATGGTAAGTATAACTGACGGCTCCTGGAAGAATATATCACCGGAAACACAATAATTAGCACTATTTATGATAGAAGCAAACGTAATTATAGAATTTTAATATTTATTTTGATAGAAACAACAGCAATAAATTTATCTGTTTGTTTAAAACAATTTTTCGATTTCCTGACAGGTAAATGTCAAATTAACGTAAAATTAACACCAATACAATTTTTACGGTTGGCAGGCTTTTGTACGCACGACTGTGCGGTAAAACTGTCATGAAATTATCTACAAATATAATGCGTTTATAAAAAATGTTTTTGTAGGATCAGAGTATCTTCGTTGAAAAAAAGCTTGGCGGTTTTAGACTCTTGAAGCTAAAATGTTTGACAATTCAAGAACATTTGTTAAATTATCGCATACGTTAGCTTGTTATTGTTATTATCTTAGATAATACGTTAGCTTTTTCGGAAAAGGGAAGAAATTTTTTCTATTGGGATTAATGTAGGCACTTTCTTTGCTCGTGCTGCAAACAAATTTCTCATGCGGGAAATTTATATTTCCGAATACTACCCCAGTTATTTTTTGCGTTTTAAGCATGATAACAGGAAATAGCGTCTCAAAAGCATTGATTTTATTTTTTCTTAATACTGTAAATAAATAATGTAAAGTGACTTATAACAATGTTAACTAATAAAGTTAACAACACTAAGAAAAGGTGGACAACAAGTAATTATCTTATGATAATTACAATTACAAAGCAAGTTTAACATAAGAACATCCCACCCACTTCCTGACATAAACAATAATAACTATAATCTCTATTTAACGTTTTATAGTTTTATTGATTGTTAATATGTAAATAAGAAATTTTAAGAGATCTGTTTTACAGTAAATTGATCGTAAAACTAGGTACATAAACACATCACATTACTAAAATATTAATACTATGTTTATGCATTTATTAATGACTTAGGTATCTATTTCCAATTTCTTAAAATTTATACAATGTGAGAAAAAGAATTTAGATAAACACTAAAAAACATTTTTTAACGTAATTTCAGACACACAATCTGGATGCATACTTGTTTCTAAAAAAAATGTTTTAATGTTATTCTAATGACTATTAACTACCATATGTTTATTATAATTTTTGATCAGAGGATGTCATGAAAAACAAAAATTCTAAAAACGTAGCGCCTAGATTAATTCACTTGATAAATGTCATTTTGCTGTCACTGTCAAAAGTAAAATTTAGATTTGATTTGAATTATGGGGTTTACTGCAGATCGGAAGATTTTTTTAGTAGAATCATATTTTCGTAATGAACACTTAGCGAACGGAGAACGGGTTTACTCATCCAAACTTTGTCAAATCCAAACTCATCCAAACAGAGTCAAATTTTTATACCAGTTTGAAAAACACGATCACGTCCTTTTGAGAGACCGGCAGCGTTAATCGGAAGAAAGATACTGGAAAATCAAAAACAAATCTCTTTATGAGTGACAGTAAAATGATTTTGGTAAAATGATCAGTAAAACATATGGTATTTTTACTAATAAGAATAATTTAATGATAAATCTAGACTTAAGATAAAATCTTAATAAAATAAATAAAATCTAGATAAAGAACTTAATAAACGTTTGATCTAAAAAATGTTTTACTTAATTTAAACTTTCTTGACATTATTTATAAACTACAAAAGATAAAAATTAAAACTGTGGTGAGATTTGATTTACAACTTGTCAAGTTATTGGTATGATTATAAGATACAAGTTCCGCCTCTTACGGGCCTACTTAACTCTGATTGCAAATTGCAAGAGTTTATATTGACGTAGTCATCAGGGTGGTCTTCGTTAGCATTTGCATTTGCATTTTTCTTGCATTTTTTAAAATGTTTACCGATTATATGATATATGGTCTAATATTAATCTCCATTACAGTAAAATAAAATATGATCAAAAAAGAGTATTCTTCATAGGCTTGTGACTTTCTTTCTTACCATATAATTTACATTGACTAAAAACACTTTACAGTTTTCTAGAGAAAAATCGTTTTTGATCATATAAAATATAAAACATGTTAAAATTAAAACTGCATTTATGGCTATCACATAACTATAACAATTTGTTCTGTAAAACGTATGTGACAGTCGCTCTTCTCATATCCGAAACGATCTTGGCCGTAAAAACTCTTAAATAAGACAAGAATTCCTCAAAAATTATTATATTACCAACGACGTTCTGGTTAGGTCAGGTCTCGCCCAGATAGCAAATTCCGTTTACACAATTTTGACCTAACCAAGATTCTTTCCATTCAAAATCGAATACCGAATTTATACTTTCATGGTAAAAGGCAGGTAGGTAGCGCCGTCAATATGTCATCCCTATTATACCACGGGAAACCAACTCGACATTGACCGGGAATCAATTCGGCTATCATTAGAGAAAATTAGCCAATTTAGGAACCAACTTGTTCAGAGTTTTTTTGACCAAAATTAGAAAATTTCTAACAAAAACTCAATCACTCAGTACATTTTTTTGTTAGAATGTCTTCTTAATTGCTTTATGACGACTAAAGTTGTAAACTTGAAGTAATTACCCATTAACAAACATTTGCAACAATATTTTACAGCAATAAATGCTTGTTTTCGTCAGCTTTTACAATTCTTTATCTATTTTTTATATCTGTTTGTAAGTATTTTAATAACAAGAATCTTAAAAAATACCTTAATACGTAAATACCGATTTGTAAAAAAAACACGTATATGCAGCTGTAAATTTTATTTTCGATTGGTTTGGACCATATTCGATTCATTAACACTTCTTAATGCTTAGCCATAATTTGATAAAAGGCATAAATCATACTGTCTGGAGTTGTCTCAGTCTCAAATGAAGTCGTAAATAGTAAGTAGGTGGTTAAGTAAATAATAAATAAAAGTTGTAAACATTCCCACCTTAAAAAAATCTATCATGCTAAAGACATACTAAAAATTCTTATCAACTCAATAAGGTTATTGACTGATCTCTACTTTTGATTGAAATTTATTGAAAAACGCAGCTTAAGGCTGGTTATTAGCTATATTACCGCTTATGGAAAAAATGAGCGTATTTAAATCACATACAATTTGAGTTTACTAAAACCAAATTAAATAAACTTGATCGCATATGAAAGCTAACACTTTTCTCAGAAAGTTGGTGCATTTTTTTAATTTTCAAAAAGTTTTATAAACAAAAGATAATTAAGTTTAAAAAATATTCTCACTTTAAACCCAATGTTTGACAATTATTTTTTCAAAATTACGTGATTAGATTTATACTAAAATACCGTCAACCTCATCTCCAAAGTCTTACAAATGTATCACCAAAAAGCGTTAGTTAAGACGTTTGGGTGCGTTATGTGCTTTAATAAATATTTGTAAATTTCACTTGTTTTGCATCATTTATTTATGGGTTTAGAGCGACATAGATTGAAAAGTAAGACAAAATTTTACAGTTTTTTTAAAGAGTTAATTTGGCTATTTACTATTTACTAGTTTTGCCTCCCTTTGCCACTTCGTCTCTAGCCCGAGCAAAAAAGCGGGACGCTCGTGTTAAGAGTTAATAAAAATGAATAAATATCTTTATTTGCGTAAAAACAACTACAAATATTTTAATTTTGTTAAATAAAGTGCAATTTAAAAAAAAAGTAGTTGAAAAAAAAAGCCTGAACTGAAACGCCAATAGAGTGTAGTGCATAGTAACGTCACATCACTACACTGCTTTCAATTGGTTATTATTAGACCTCGGTGGGAATATGGGAACAAAAACCCTTTACAGTCGTCTAGCTAACTACTCGTACCCGCCACGCGATAAAACATTGAAACTTGAATTGGTCGATAGTAATACCTAAGTAGTACCGCTATCGACCAATTTGAGTTTCAATGTTTTATCGCGTGGCGGATACGAGTAGTTAGCTAGACGACTGTAAAGGGTTTTTGTCCCCATATTCCCACCGAGGTCTAGTTATTATAGATGGTTAGGTGCATATGTATAGGCAACCACCAGATTTCCCGTTTTCGGTGCATTCCAGTGCTGGAATTACCTAAATCAAAATCCAACACAATCAATTATTTAAACAATTTTAAAGTACAAAAATCTAAAAATGACCTACACCCTACACCATCTTCTAGAGAGTGTCTAAGAACATAAAACACAATATTTTTTAGCATTTGGCATGTGTTAAATCGACTTAAGAATGTATCAGTGTATTTTTTATAGAGGTACTATCGCCTTGAATTATAACTATTTGAAGATATAGTAATTTTTGTTAATTTATCCCAACTTATTTACAAATTAACAAACCTCTGCATGTATATAATGGCAATGAAACGAACCGTTTGTTTTGCACATAAGTACGTCACACGAGTAACACATCACGTGACTAGGCGTTTTAGCTAGCTGCAGCACGCAATTTGAAATTTAAAAAGTTGGCAAGTACCCTATTTGCAAGATATTAGTGATTAAAGATGGCGAATAGTAGTTTTTATCAAATATTTTATTTTTTATAATTTCTATGAATTGTGTTTGGAAGATGTTTGAGCCTCTTATTTTAATTGATTTTTTTGAATTTACAACTAAGAGAGATAACTGTAACTGTAAGCCTCTTCCAAAAATAATTTTATTTGTAAATATTTTCTACATTTTTACTAAGCGATACGGAGTCTAGACTGTTTCAGCAAATTTCTGCCCTCCGCTATATAGAAGTGAATAAATTATAGTTTTTAAACAATTATAAAAAAATGTAATTGAAGACGATGGTGCAAAGCAATATTATTTGTTATAGTGAAAATGTATGAGTTGTTTTTTACAATTACAATTATAGCTTTTGACCACTAAGTTATCTGACTTATATGTTTGATTTCCAGGTAAAAGCTCCTCATGGTAAAAAAACCTTAATTTATAAACATTTTAGCAGTTTCGCAGTTGGGATTAGACAATAGGTAACTGAGTTACCAACTTTAAGGTCTAAAGATGGCGTTACATCTGAAACAACTGGGCTAAACTAAAAATAAATAAATAACTAATAAAAGCCAAAAAAAAAATAATTATTTTAGCATTTCAAAAATATTTTAGCAAAAATTTGATTTTTTTTGTTTTTAATTTTATGTAACTCTTATTCTTGAGTTTGTAATAGGTACACACACAATCTCCAACAGCGTCTTAAACCATTTTTATTCTTTAGCCACAAAGCTGTTAAAATTCAGGGTTTTTGCTTAACAATTTTAAAAAAATCTTAAAAATATACGTACCACGCCCTACTAAATCAAAGTTTGCTGTTAAAAACTAATAATTATGTTAGATTGTGATAAAATTTGATAGATATTATAATATAATATCTATATTATATATAATATATTACAATACAATTATTATATATTATCGGGTGTTTTTTTAAATTTGACGTCAAAGTTGGCTGTGCATTGTCGTTTGTGAACAAACCAGAAAATGACAACTAACCTCACTTTTGTGAATTAAAATTAAAACTGCTCTACTTACGGTTTATAATTACAATGTAATCGAAAAGAATTATAACAAATAATCGAAATGTCCACCAACTTCATCTAGGCACATTTGGTTTCGTCGACACATTCCATTAGCAAGGTTCATCAGCATGTTAGGATGTTCATTAATTTTATTAATTCTTCCAACAATTCGATGTCGTAACTCGTCCAAGTTATGTACTGGGCGTTCGAAAATGGAGATTTTCAAATTATTCAAACTTTGACTATTGCCTTTTGCTACTTTGCAAATAATTACAAAAGTGAGGTTAGATATTATTATGTGGTGCGTTCACAAACGACAATGCACAGTCAACTTTGACGTCAAATTTAAAAGAACACTCTATATATTATAATACAAATCTGCCGCAAATATGGTAGGTCGCTTTTTCTTTCGAATCCAGACATGTAGTTAGTGTAAACAATTTGTTTACATTTACATAAAAGTTAAATAAAAATTATATCAAACAATAACACAAAGTTTCATCTATAAAAATGAAATTTTACTTTACTGTTGTAAGATCTACTACTTTTCATAAAAATTACAATTGACCACAGATGCTTAGAACGAAAATTGTTAAGACAAAAAGTCAAAAACGTTTCTGCACAATCTTTGACCACGAATAACTCGCGAGCCAACACGATTTTGAAATTTTATTCCAACTTTTATTCCATTTATTAGAATCGAAATAATGTTTTATGCAAAAATTCTGCTTTCTTATACATTTTCGACAAATAAAATCTAACTTACTGGACAAGTAAACAATATCTAACAGTCACGTACTTATCACAAGAAAACATGTTTACAATTTTTAAGTTTAAGAAGACACTTCACCTTACATTTATTGCTGCTGTATGCATAAAAATATAAAAATCGAGTTGAAAGTGGTTGACTTACTCTTTCTTACCTGTGGTAAGAAAAAAATTAGCGCAAATTCTAAAAATAGTAGCCAAAATTCGGTTTTTTCACTGTGTTTACTTGATCTTCTATTGCAGTAACTGTTTTATAACGATTGCTACTCATGCATGAAATAAATCTCTCGTTGCGGTACCTTGCCTAAAGGCATCATTGTATGTAAATGAAGAACACACGCCATTAATTTCATTTATTTTCCTTATTTCAGAAAAATGGAAGCAGTGATTCGTGAAGGAGCGCTACGTTTGTTGACATCTGAAGCATCCTGTGATGTTATCCTAAGCTGTCAAGGACATCGTCTAATGGCCCACAAATTGATTCTCTCTATTGCTAGTCCTATATTACATGTAAGTTTAACTAAGTGTACGCCTTAAAACATGTATTCGATAATGAATCTCAATAAATCATACATAAATACATATAGGCAAAATGTTATTCCGAATTCACCGTATCCGTTAGAGGCCTTACATAGTTTCCTATTACTTGTTGTAATTTATTATTACAGGGAATAGTGTCGACACGTTTTGTGTTATACGTAAGAACATCAAATTCCACCTGAAGACTTGTATTTTATGTTGACTCAACAATTTCTAGAGTATGACAGGATACCTTTAAAGAGTATGTCCCGTTAGAACCGAATTAAATACCGAAGAAAAAATCAATATACAGCCTACCAAATACCTACTACTATGCGATGCCTACTCAGCTAATTTAATAATAAGTAACTTAATAAAAAATGAAGACCGTATAAAATCAATCAAGTAAGCATTGTGTTGCGTAAGGATAAGTTTTTTTGATACTTGTTTACCACACTGGAAAACTGAAAGGCTTTCAATGCTATTATAGTTTTCAGAAAAAAAAACAAAATTTGGTATCACCTTTAGGTCTGTATTCTTTTTTTATATGGATGGTAGATACACTTTTCTATTGCCATTATATCTAATTCCAACAAAAGAAATCATTACTAAGCACTTTTTTCAACACAGAAGCACTAATAGACCGGCCTTAAATAGTACCGAAAAGAAAATTGGCTATAAACAAGCAGCAGTCCAGAAAATGATTCAAGAGTAACAAACACTATTATAAATTGTACTAAAATAGTAATTATCTACTTTTATTTAATTACAGTATATTTAACAAAGTCAGTTACTTATTTTTCGTGGTACCTAACATTATTACATAAGACTTATTTTATTCTTTGTCCTACTTTAGTTTTGAAAACTAAAAAAAAGTGTTTAATTGTTTACTTGGGTACCTAACTAAAATTAATAAGATGGCAACACTGAGAGATGCTTATTCATTGAAACATTGTGTATAATTCTATAGCGTACTATATCAGGATGTGATATACATGATGTACAAAGTGGCAACCTTTAATAAATTACTACTTCCAGCAATTTATAGCTACCCCAATAATTATGATTTTTTATGAGTAGGAAGTACGCTACCAGATGCTTCAGGTAATCATTAGTTAGATAAAGTGTTCTCTAATATTCTCAACTCATGATTTATTTCAAAGGTATTTACTATCTTTCATACAAATGACTATATTTAATATTTAAAATGAAAAATAACTAATCAAAGAATTTAAAATTTAAAGCTACTTGTATGAAGATTTTTACATTTGTTAGGGACCTGTAACCTAGGATCCCTTTATGGTCAAAAAATTAAAAATTATGAAAACATAATACAACAATGATTAAATGTTTGAACGTTAAATATTAGGGGTATCTAAGACCTTCCGTTGATTATGTGGCGGTGATTTGATTACCGTAATTTCACTTGTTTCCAATTTCCTAATTTTTTTATCTTTTTTTATTACCTTTTTTCTAGATTTTACTTCTCTAAAGTTTCTCATAATAACATCTCGGTAACTATCGAATTTCTCGAAAAATTTCTCTTAATCTCTATTTTGGAATTTTTCTTGTTCTTCTTCTTGATTAGTCTTTTAGATTAGAAGCTTTTAGATTTTTTCTTTTAGTATGTGGTGTTTTTAGTTTAAGGCATCTTTTACGATTTCTCTCAATAGTTGTTTTTCAAGTTTTTAAAAACATTTTTTTTTATCTTTTCAGGATCTATGGATCTATCTTTTTCTCTTTTGCTTTCAGCTTTTTTAATTTATTAATTTTTTTTAACGTAGGTTATATTTTTTTTTCTTTCCACCGCAGTTTTTTGAGTTTTCTGTATAATTTTTTCTTTTTAGGCGTCGTTTTTCAAACGTTTTTCTTTTTCTAGTTAAGTAATTAGATTATTTTGTAGAAGACATCTTAGAAAAATTTTTAACGGTGATTAAAACATATTTCAAAGGCTAATCTAGTGCTACAGTTCTCTTGCCTTTCTTTCTTGTCTAGTGATATTTTTTTCTTTTAGACTTCTTGACATTGCTAATTTATGGTAGTCTAAGAAACACATATCAGAAGATATTTTTTGATATTTACAAATTAGTATTTAGTCAAAAGCTTTGGTAGTTTTTTTGAAATTTTTACAATCTGAGGTAGTCTTAAGAATCTTAGCTCTTTTAAGTTATAGTGTGGTGTTTCCTATTTTTGCTTTTAACTTACTTTTCAATAAAGTATGTTATTTATCTAAAAAATTTTCTATTTAAAAAAAAAAATTTTTTTGGTAAAATGTTGAATAATTCGCTCCAGCAAATTTCATTTGAAATAATTAGAGAGTACTCACTAAGTGTCAGCTCAGAAGGGCCACCAAAGTTAGCGGTCCACCCCTGAAATTTGTGACTACTGCAAAAAATTCCTGCAGATACTAATACTGAATTGTTCGTTTGTTCCATTGGTTTGATATCAAATAATTGAAACGCATAGTAAACAAGATCAAAGATGCCGACAATCAGCATTTTCTAAGGTAATAAAGCATAAACAAGAATCTGCGAATGTTTTATGCATTAGTTGTATCTTTTTTTTGCTAGTGTAAATTAGGCAAACACAATTAAAACAGTATTACTATTTTGTATAATGTGCTGATAACAAGGTGTAAAATAATTTGCTACAAACTTAATAAAAAATACTTAATTACATTCGCGTGTGGTAACAGGACGAATAAAGACTGTTTTAATAACTGAGCGATGTAAATTAGTTAACACACAACGTCTGTTACCAGAAAAAAATATGTTGCCATTTCTCTCATTGATCACATTTCACATTATCTGGCAACCTTCATTTGAAATTTTTTAGAAACTGTCTTTTTCCAAAAATTAGGTTTTCTAAAGGCATTTCTAGAAAACAATTTTGTCACAATTCATACCTACTATTCTTCCTCAGACATTTTATCCAGTAAGTAATCAACCCATTTCTTTTTTGCGGTCGCCTCTGAGATTACTAGCTGTTATGAGACCCAAAAATAATATTAAAAATTGTTTAATTTTCTTAATTGTTTAATAGCAATATAATCCTGATACAGAATGTCCCTGTAAAGGATTTACAAGCAATGCACAATCGTAAAGAACGCTACATTGTGGTACCCAAAAAAAAAAAGTTTTTCTAGGTTTACTAATGTCTAAACTTATCTTGTAGAGAGCATTTTTTAAATAAACTAATTTTGCAATTAGCCTTTTCCAGGATGTTTTTTGATCAAGTGGGTTAAAAAAAAAATTAACAATTTTTTTAGATGAATCGTAAAGTGTCTGTATTTATGACTGTACATTGCTTGTAAATCATTTCCGGCACATCTTGTATAAGACAATTTTATTTTTCTAAAAAATCACTCACCATTTCTTGATGTAACCTAATTATCGGTCTTACTTTAAACAGAATTTAATTATAAACTCATTATTAAGTTCGTTTATTATCCTATCAATATTGTCCAATTAATTAAGAAACTGTAGCATTAATCATTGTCGTACAAAATAACACTATTAGATTGATATAAGTAAAAATACTTTAGCACTATTATTGAGTGCTGATAATAACACTAATAATTGCTAAATAGCCGTAGTGTGTGAACTTAATTGACACAGCATGAAGGCTTTGTAGTGTATGAAACATCTCATATTCATATATTACACATATACTTGTACTTATACGACTATAATATACGAATTTTGATTAATGAACTTGTATAATATATATCTGCTATTTTTTAGAAAATAGAAACGTTTTATTTACTAAAATTAGGAATATCTTTTTTTGTACTTATCTTTTTTTTTAGAGAATAACTAAAAAATAAAATGGGGCATTATTTTTAAAAACAAATAATTTCAAATAATTTTAAAGAAAAAGATCTAATATTTTGCCAAACAACAATCAAAAATTCCTTTTTCTTTATATAAATATCAAATGTATCTTTTTTAAATAAAAGCATTTTTTTCTTGAAATTAGAAGATTTACTAGACACTTTCTTGCTCTTTTATATAGTACAAGTCTGGTATGTATTAAACTATTCAAGATTAACTCAATAAAGTGTTTAAAACTGGAAAAATTTATCTTTTTTTTAATCAGTTAAAATGTTTGCGCACAAATATGAAACTTATTAGTAAGTAACTACTGCACTGTGTTATGTTTAATATATAAAAAAATTAAAAAACGTAATCTTTATATTTTGTACGTTGTCTTGACCCAAAGTTCACCGAGAACACCGATTTTTCGAAGAGCGCCACCTTAAGAGGTTATTTCTCAGTCATTTTGGACGCTCGTAAAAAAAGTTTTCTTAAACCAAAATGTTATTTATTTTCCACAAATAAACAGTCAAAATTCGTTGGAGGCATTAAGATAGTAATAGTAACAACTTTGGTTTGAACTTTTGTTGCCTAAATCTTTAATCCTATCAACATTAGGGTGGATTTTTAAAAATTGCTTTTTAAAGATGAGCTCTTAATTTTAATAGGAAGGACTCTCTCATCTCAGTTTTCTATTTTTTCTTTAGTTCTACTTGATCGTAAAAAAAATATTTACATTTTTGTAGAAAATTAAACGCTCTACAAATATATTTTTAAATTTTTTTATAGCTATTAGCGTTTAGAAGATATAGAGGTTAAAGTTTAAAGAATTTAACAAAACTTTCTTTTTTACTTCTAAATTTTATAAATTGTAGATAAATAAATATTAGAAAATGCAAAATATACAGTTTTATAGAAAATTGGACGCTTTACAAAAAAGGTCTCTTGTGGTTAATCGATTACTCTAACCACTTAGAAGATGTTCGCATTTTAAAAACCAAAATTTGAGACTAAATCCTCAATTTTTTTAAAATGGTTGGTGTAATCGATTAACCACAAAAGACTTTTTTCGTAGAGCGTTTAATTTTCTACAAAATTATATGTTGCGCATTTTCTAATGTTTATTTATCTACGAGTTATAAAATTTAGAAGTAAAAAAAAAAATTTTGTTAAATTTTTAAAATTTTGATCTCTGATATCTTCTAAACGCTAATATCTATAAAAAAATTAAAAATTATATTTTTAGAGCGTTTAATTTTCTACAAAAAATGTAGATAATTTTTTTTACGATCAAGTAGTGACGAGATATGAATTTTGCCAAATAGAACTAAAGAAAAAATAGAAAACTGAGACGAGGGAGTCCTTCCTATTAAAATTAAGAGCTCACCTTTATAAAGCATTATTTAAAGATGCCTAGGTACCAATTTTTCAGTGTCGGAAGTTAAAAATAAATATTTGATTTTAACTTGGCTCACCCTAATTAACATATTAATAAATAAAGTAAATTTTTGATTAAATTATTGTAAATATTGAAAACAGTACTTTTTCTTGAATGTTGGCTATTCGTTACAAAAAATATTGTACGTAACTATTTTGGGAAGAAATTTTATGCAGTTACAATGATTTTTTTTATTATTAAAACTTTGTCTCTTATTAATGAAAACAATTATCACCATTTTACTAAAATAGACACTCCCAGAGAATTTGGGTTTATTTTTTCTTCTGAATATGCAGAGATTTTAAAATCCACTAGCCGACACTAAAGTAACTTGTTTTATTTGGTCATAAATAAAAAAAATATTTTTTTTTATTTTTAAAAAGGTAAACTGTAGGAAAGTCGAAAGAATTGTATATTCAATTCAACAATAAAGCAGATTTATTGTCTTGTCTAATTAAACTAATTTAAAGCAATGTTAGTAAACTGAATAACCAGCTAGAAAACAAAACATAACAGAAAAAGTAACGTAAAAATGCATTTCTTTCTATTGAATATTTAAATGTGTTTAATTTTTTATTTATAATTTTTTTTTTACCTAAAATTATTTAAAATAACCAACCGGATTGTGCAGATGTGACATTTAATCCTCAATTAAAATGCTTTGTACCATAAAATAAAATAAAAATTTTTTTTAAAAGGCTGTGACTTTGTTTCTTTTTATATAATTTGCATTGACAAAAGCATTTCACAGCCTTTTAGAGGATAATCTTTTTATGATCATATTGCATTTTGGATACGAGTTATTTTATTATGCTGCTTTTATCTTTAATTTTGAGAAATATATTTTAAATGCCTTTTGTGAGTTTTACTAAAGTCTTTATTTATGACAACAATTAGGTAACAATATTAGCAACAACAATTATGGTAACAATATTGCTACTTTCAAATAGAATTGGGATAAATATTTAGCAGCTATTTTCAAAAAAATGGTTTATTTATTAACATTGTTGTAAAGTTGCAATGATACTAAAAAAATCAAATTGCATACAGTTAAAATGTAATTATTACCAGTTTATAAAACATGATAGTCACTAATTTGTTCTTAAAAATTTTAAGAAATGTTTGCGAAAACAAATAATATAAAATTAATTTACGTATAAATCAATGATTAAATAAATGTAAAATGTTATTCACATACTGATGTATTCCTAGGAATGATAGTAAATCGCAATATGCATTATCTTTTAAGATTGCAATAAACGTTTATTTCATTGCCAAACATCTGTTATTTTACTAAGCGTTTATAATCATTATTACGTATTTATCATTTTTATAATAAACTCAAGTAGGTACTTTACATTTACATTAAACATTTGTTCATGATATATTGTCATTTTAGTTAGAGACAATTATTGTAAAAGCCCATAAAATGTTTTTAAATTGTACAGATAATTTACAAGAGATAATTAAATATATTTATAATCTTATATTTTTACACAAATCTGATCTCTACAATAATTTTTAAGTACATATTTTTATTTAAAAAAATCGTATAAAGGTTGTTTGTAATTTTGGCGACTTTGACTATTATTATAAATCTTCGAACAGTAGCTATCTAAATAAGAAACATCTTGTTATTTTAGAGTCCCCTAAAAAATAAACGTAATTGTACTAATTAACATACTGCACCAGTCAAAAATCCGTTATTCGATGATATATAATTTTAGTCATAGTGGTCAAAATTTGAGCGGTAGAGAATTACCAATAATTTCTTAAGGTCTGTCTCAAGTCGAGAAAATGTTATTCTGAATCGTTAACACTGTTCGTTTAATTATGAAATATATGAAAAAACGAGTATTCTAACTAAATATTTTTAATTTCTAACTGAGGGTGATAACTTTGTTGTCAAAACGTGCGTCGTATCAAGTAAAAAAGTTTGGTGTTACTGAATGTTTATGTTTCATTTTAACACACCAAGAAGATCCAACAAGATAATTAAATATTTTTATTATGCATTTTAATTTTCCAAACACGAAATGATATTGATTATTCAAATTATTTCAGTTTTCTATAAATTTGTTTTAAAGGTTGTTAACATAAAAAAGTCTAATTTCAGATATAGTTACTTCTTGAGTTATTTTAACGGTTCACGTTCACATAAAACTTAGAGAGAACGTGTAATTCTATATTTTTTCAAATGCAATTTTAAATCACCGGAAAATCTAGAATGTAGCTACGTACTACATACAACCTTAGCATAGCATTTATCTATTTCACGAGTACATCATTATTAAAGTCTCAATTAAGTTTCGACAGAATAGCGGTTGCATGCATGCGAGTATAATCAACTTTTAAACGGATGTGTACCTTATCCTTAAATAAGATAGAAAAAACCGTAAGTTAATTAATGTTGTATCTTTACAAAACAAAAAAATGTGAATCTACATGCGTAAGCATGTTTATATTATTTATTAAAACACATAAATCATAGATAATTGCTTGAATAAAATGTTTTATAAACCGCTCAGTTTACCACAGCATAGTAAAAAATACTCAACCGTAAAAGAATAAGGAAAATATTTATCCTTTCTTTGTCTTTGCTTAGTTGAAACTTTAACACAACTAGACTTAATTGATTATGACATTGCTCCGGAATAAGATCATTCAACCGAAAAGAACAACAGTAATAGCACTCGTTTTGCCTCGAGTAAAATCTTGCCAGTCATTAGAATCAATTACTAAAAATAAACGTTGCACTGAATCGAATTTTTCTTTCTAGGATCTGCTCCTACAAGACATGACCGAGCCATCCGTTCTGATTTTTCCTGACATAAACGGCAATACAATGTCCTTAATACTGGACTACATCTACACAGGAAGTGTCATAATTTACTCAAACACAATCAACGATTTTATAACAGCAGCGAATCTCTTGAAATTACACATAGACGTAGAATTTTTAGAAAAATACCAAGCAAATTCGCTAAGAGAATACAAATTATTCGAGAAAAAAGAAGAAAAGGCTAATGATGTGTACAGTAAACGAAACCAAAGGAAGTTGCCCAGTTTAGTCCCCATTGCCAATTTAATGCCCAAAGTGAGGGATCAAAGAAAACTGGTTAGTTGTGTCATACCCAGTCCTTGGATGCCCAGAGAAATGCCCGTTTTATCCGACCCAAGAACATACTGCAACTCAGTACAAGAAAGATCGGTAAATATTTTTACATGTTATTATTTTATCAACTTAAGCTTGAGAAAAGAATCATTATACTCACTTCACGTTCAATATACACATGTTATATCCATTATTTAAATCAGCATTCATGCAAGAAAGTTTAAATATTTGCTTTGAATCAATATTTACCATTGCTTATGTCAGTTGGAAACCAATTAGATCGCATTGGTTTAACGGTCCCAAAAATACGGATTTTATTTATGCTTATTTACAGACGATTATGATAATATTGAGTTGTTATTTACCCGTGTTAAGCATTTATATTCATTCTTCAGACATTATTAAATCCGAATTCCGGTGAAAGCACCAACAAGGATTTCTGTGTTCTGATTGGCTACATCTACGCGTACATTCGACGATCTGATTGGTACAAATCACAGTGTAATTAATTCTATTTAGAAAAATTATCTAGAATTTACTATATACTATTGGACTAATTTCAAGTTAAGATAAGAACGAAGTTGAATCGACAACGTAGAGTTTTCATTGGCACCAACCGAATTAATTTTTTTATGGAAATGAAGATGAGACCATTCTTTTCTTAGCCGATATGATTGATCAGTTTTAGTATTGTGACGTTTATTATATGTGGGTTTCTGATTTAAAGAGCTGGAGATAATTTCTCGGCAAGTTTATTTACAAATCAAACTAATTACAACTAATTAACACAGCTAATATTCTAAATCACTAACGGAACACAAAACACTTTAATTTATCGCTTTCTAAATTCGCTGGATATCGCCGGAGTTCGCCTTTATGTCGCTCTCCCAAAACCAGACTGACTGACTGACTCGCTGTCTCGCATATATATAGGGGTATGGACTCTTTCCAGAACTTTCGAGTATTTTCTCGCGTTTCTCCTGAATTATTTCAATTCGGCAAGATGATTGGAATTCAATCACAATAGCGACAAACAATGCCGACGTAAACAAGAATAAATAAACCCATTCAAAACGTAAATAATACTCGAAGTTCTATTCAGTTCCTAGAAGTGAGCGGTCCACAACACAATACTCGATACTCTGATTCACCGCTTCTTAGAATTGAGTCGTTCGCGTCACACTACCCCCCTCTTAAGAATTGTTCGTCTCGAACAATCATTCATCGTCATTTGAACCCGCATAGGGGGCTAAACGGTCTAAATGCACTACCTTCATCTTAGCCCTGGGGTTCTTTTGGATTCTATACACCACGTCGTTAAGTCGGGTCAGTACGGTATAAGGGCCTTCCCATTTCGGCTGAAGCTTCGGACATCGCCCTTTCTTCCGTTGAGGGTTAAATAGCCAGACCAAACCTCCCTCTTGAAACCCTACCGAATTCGCCCTCAAATCGTACCGCGTCTTCATCCTGTCACTGGCAATCTCAATTCGGTCTCGAGCCAAGTCGTGGATATGGGACATCGTCTCTTGAAGCTCTTCTACATAGCTTCTAACTTCCTTGGGTTCTTGAGTGGGTGTCCCAAACACAAGGTCACAAGGCAAGCGGAGTTCCCGTCCAAACAAAATCTTGGCTGGAGTTTGATTTGTAGTTTCATGGATCGCCGCTCTGTAAGCCAACAAAAACAACGGTAAATGGCGATCCCAATCTCTTTGATGGGCCTCTACAACTTTCGATAGGTGCTCTTCCATGGTGCTGTTAAAGCGCTCGACCATTCCGTCGGACTGAGGATGCAGCGGTGTAGTCCTGGTTTTCCGAATACCCAAGAGATCACAAATTCCTTGGAAAACCCCTGACTCAAAGTTTCGCCCTTGGTCCGAATGCATTTCCATGGGAAGCCCATAACGAGAAATCCAATTATCCACCAAAGCACGAGACACAGTAATAGCTTCTTGGTTTGGTAACGCGTATGCCTCAGGCCATTTACTGAAATAGTCGGCAACAACCATAATGTATTTGTTGCCCGAGTCGGTGACTGGAAATGGACCCGCAATATCAAACGCAATCCTCTCAAACGGAGCCCCAACGTTGTATTGCTTCATGGCTCCCCGGCTACGAGTTTTCGGGCCTTTACTCGCAGCACATATTGTACATTTCCGGCACCAATTAGCGACATCTTCTCGGCTATTGACCCAATAAAAGCGTTCGCGAACCTTCCCCAAGGTTTTGTTGACGCCGAAGTGAGCTCCAGATCTTCCATCATGGATTTCCCTTAAGACTTCCTTTACACGACTCTTCGGTAGGACTAGCTGCATTGTTACCGTCTTTCCATCCGCGCTTTCCCAAGCCCTTTTGAGCAGCCCATTTTCGACTTTCAGGGAGTCCCATTGTGCCCACAACGCCTTCAGAGCAGGACTCTTATTTGAAATGTCATGCCATTGCGGTCTTACATTTCCGTTCTCCTTGCTTTGTAAAATCGGTCCGATCTCATCGTCTTGCAGTTGCTCTGTTCTTATTTCTTCAGCTGTCCATCCGTCAGTAGGTTGCAAAACTAGCCTTCTAAGGTTGCACAGGTGGTCAGCTTGTTCTCGTTGGCTACAATGTTTGCAGTCGGCTCTGCACGGTCTTCTGGACAAGGCGTCTGCATTTTGATGAGACCTTCCCGAGCGATGCTTGATTTCAAAATCATACTGCTGAAGTCTCTCAATCCATCTCGCTGTTTGACCTTCAGCATTCTTCAAATTTAACAGCCACTTTAAAGCGGCATGATCTGTCCTTATTGTAAAATGTTGGCCGTATAAATATTTGTGGAAATGGCTTACCGCGTTCACGATAGCCAACAGTTCTCTTCGGGTGACACAGTAATTCCTTTCCGGTTTAGAAAGAACCTTACTATAATATTCGATAACCCTCTCTTCGCCATCCTGTACTTGAGTTAATACTGCGCCAACTCCATTATTACTGGCGTCCGTATCTAAAATAAACTGACCTTTTGCCCTTGGGTAAGCAAGTATTGGTCCCGTACAGAGTGTAACTTTTAATGTTTTGAAGGCCGATTCACACTCTTTGTCCCAAATAAAAGGCGTCTTCTTTTCGGTCAGTTTATGAAGAGGTTTGGCAATATCGGCGAATCCTTTGACAAAACGGCGATAGTAGGTGCAAAGACCCAAAAAGCTTCGTAGTTGGTGCTTATCATTAGGTCGGGGCCATTCCCGTACGGCTGCAGTCTTCTCAGGGTCAGTTTGTATCCCATTCGATGAAACAACGTGTCCCAAAAACTTGACTTTTCTTTGGAAAAGGCAACACTTTTTAGGGTTAAGTTGAAGACGAGCGTTTCGCAATCGGCTGAAAATTTCTTGCAGGTTACTTTGATGTTCTTCGAAAGTTTTCCCAATAACCATCACATCATCAAGGTACACAAGGCAAGTTCTCCAAGTCAACCCTCGAAGGACAAGTTCCATTAGCCGCTCGAACGTAGCTGGCGCATTACAAAGTCCAAAAGGCATAACATTAAACTGGTAGAGCCCAGTTCCAGTCGAGAAGGCAGTTTTCTCCTTATCCTCAGGGTGAATTCCAACCTGCCAATACCCACTCTTCAAGTCTAAAGTAGAAAACCATTGGGAACCAGCTAACATGCTCAGTGTATCGTCGATGCGTGGAAGTGGGTAACTATCTTTCTTCGTTACTTCGTTGAGCCGTCTATAGTCAACGCAGAAACGAGTTGACCCATCTTTCTTTGTTACTAGTACAACTGGTGAAGACCAGGGACTTGACGAATCTTCAATGACGCCATCTTCTTTCATTTTTTCGATCATTCGAGCCACTTCTTCCTGTTTCGCAAAGGGGAGTCTTCTCGGGGGCTGACGAATAGGTTGTACTGATCCCGTATTAATTCGATGCTGTACCAAATTAGTTCTTCCCGTAATCTTGTCCCCTATTGCAAAAATGTCTTGTTCCTTTCGAATAAAAGCAGTGGCTGCTTTCCTCTGATCTTCTGATAAGTGTTGCCATTCTTCCAGAAAATAATTTTCCAATTCCGGGTTATTTTTACCTTCTCCTTCCTGGTAACTCTTGTTGTCCTTTTCTTCACAACGAACAACTCGTAATGCAGGCTGAAAGAAGCCAATCTGTTCCCCTTTCTGCAACGTAACTCGATTTTCGCTGAGATTGGCTATGCGAATAGGAATCTTTCCACCAGCCTCAACGAGTGCTCTAGCTACCAAGATCTGTTTATTGTGTGTCGCATTCGTGAATTTCGTCATGTCCGGTTCAACAACTCCCGTTCGGTATCCCCCAGGATCTTTTTCCAACTCTGCCAGCACAATTTTCTCAGAATTGCCGGGGACACGAACTGATTCTGAGACGATGATGTTTACATGGTCAGATGAAGCGGTCGCAGAATGTAACAAGATTTCTTCGTTTCCCATTTGTAACATCCTGTTCTTAATATCCAGCACAAATCCATATTTGTCCATAATGTCCAAACCCAAGATCACTTCATCAACTATCTCAGCTACAACCATTCGGTGTACAATATTGAATGGTCCTATCTCAAGTTTGACATTAGCTTCTCCATGTACTTGTGCTGTTTCACCAGTAGCGGTTTTCAAAACGAAGTTACATCTTGTCATGTAGATATTTTGAGATGTTTCCAGCATGTCCCGTCTCACTAGAGAAAGTGTTGCTCCCGTGTCAACCGTCATCTTGGTGTCTCGACCGTTGATTCGTCCATCCAGCAACAGACTATCATTTCCTTTTCCTAGCTGCGAGACGGAGATGATCCTAGGGGCTTTGGGCGTATCAGCTAGCACACGCCCCAAAGTGCTAGCTGAAATTAGTTTTCCTGATGCCGGGAAATTGAGGCCTGTGACATCTTCCTGACCCCTCCTTACATCCTCAGACCTTCCCCGTTGGCGGCAATCCCTTCTTATATGGCCTATCTTACCACAACCATAACACTTAGGCCGTCCTCCAGTGCGTGCTGGTGTCTGCTGCATCTTTTCCAACATACTCTTCAGTTCTTCGCAGCAGCAATTATTTGTTGGAGTTTCCTCTGCGGACATCAATCGCACGCGTTGAGCTGGTCGTCGTGAAAAGTCTTCATTTGCCGCCTCATATTCTAACGCGTGGATAAGCGCGTCAGCACAGGTTTTATATCTATGTAGACGTAGATAACGTCGTAAATCGCCATCTCTTAAACCATCAATAAATGCGCTGGCTTCCATCTCATGGCGAAGGTCTGCAGGTGCGGAAGGATAACCTAAATTAACCAATCTTTCTATTTCCGCGGCATATTCTTGCAAACTTTCGTTGCTTTTCTGATGTCGGGACTTAAGCATCATTTGGTATACTCTGTCCATGTGCTGGTCTCCGTAGCGCAATTCCAAGGCGTTGACCACTGCGTGATAGTTTTTCTGATCACGATCAGATACATTCTGAAGCAGCTGGAGAGCTGGTCCTCGCAGTGCTAACACCAGAGCTGTGGCTTTTTCTTCATCATTCCAGCAATTTATCTCCGCCGCTGCTTCAAACTGCCTCCTATACATTGACCACGAAGACTGACCATCGAAAGTTGGGGGTTTTACTCGTTGCGATGTTACTTCGCTTCCTAAAATTTGTCCTGTTCCAAGTTTCTTCATTTTACTTTCCAATTCTAAAACTTTCTTTTCTAATTCTTCCCTAACTTCTTTTATCTCTTCTTTTACTTCTTCTTTTACTTCGAAAACTTTTTCCTCAAATTCCTTTTTTACTTCTTCGACATCTTTCTTAAGAGCATCTTGTAAGGTATCGAATTTTTCGAAAATTCTTTCTTGCTCTTCCATTCGACGTTTTTCTTCTTCTTCTTTTTCTTGCAGTCGTCGTTTTTCTTGATCTTCTAGAAATTTCTTCTGTTCTTCTAGAAATTTCTTCTGTTCTTCTTTTTCTTGCAATCGTCGTTTTTCTTCTTCTTCTTTTTCTTGCATTCTTCGTTTTTCTTGATCTTCCAGAAATTTCTTCTGTTCTTCTTTATCTTCCAAGCGTTGTTTTTCTAGTTTCTCGAAGAATACACGAAGTTGTTCCTCCATGGTTCTTGTCTGACTTCTTGTTGTTCTTCCAGAAGGTTCCAGAGACATAAACTTTTCTTTGTCCACCAAGCTTCTTTAAATCCCACTTCTGACACCAGTGTGACGTTTATTATATGTGGGTTTCTGATTTAAAGAGCTGGAGATAATTTCTCGGCAAGTTTATTTACAAATCAAACTAATTACAACTAATTAACACAGCTAATATTCTAAATCACTAACGGAACACAAAACACTTTAATTTATCGCTTTCTAAATTCGCTGGATATCGCCGGAGTTCGCCTTTATGTCGCTCTCCCAAAACCAGACTGACTGACTGACTCGCTGTCTCGCATATATATAGGGGTATGGACTCTTTCCAGAACTTTCGAGTATTTTCTCGCGTTTCTCCTGAATTATTTCAATTCGGCAAGATGATTGGAATTCAATCACAATAGCGACAAACAATGCCGACGTAAACAAGAATAAATAAACCCATTCAAAACGTAAATAATACTCGAAGTTCTATTCAGTTCCTAGAAGTGAGCGGTCCACAACACAATACTCGATACTCTGATTCACCGCTTCTTAGAATTGAGTCGTTCGCGTCACAGTATTCTAGTATTTATTATTTATTTCATTTTCAAATTTCTTTATACTGCCCAAATAAATTCCTGATACCTTATAATTGATGGTTTACTTTAATACAACATCGATTTATAAGATGATCAAATTATTTGATTTTCGAGCTAGTATACTCGTAAAGAAAAATTTTAATACATAAAGGCTTTAATTTATGGTAGGATTGTAAAAAAATGACTTTTCGGACAAAGGAAACTTATATACCTGATTGGACACAAGCTTTTGTAGAATATATCTTCATATCTCTTATTATCAGATAATTATTATTCATAAATTTTACGCATATTTTTTCCTGAGGTAATCAACTCGGTCAACTTTCCGTGGTTAATGAAAATAATAATTGTTGTTCATTTACACACTGTTATTTAATTTTGCTAGTGCTTGCATTATTGCGTGATTATCTTCGCGCTTCGATACTTTTGTTTGCTATACGAAAGAAAACATAAATCAATAGATAGGAAAAAACATATTGAGTGTCGATGGTATAATGTAATGCAATTTAAAATCAAAACAGTGATAGAGTGTGACGGATTTTGAAAATTTAAATTAATGAAAAAAACGTGTCACTATGATGTCTTTACAATTTCTAATTTTGCTTTGGTAACTACACTCATAAAGCATCGATTTCTAATTTCACAAAAAAAAAAATACAAAAAATATAATTTGATCGATTTGTGTTTGTCAATACTATAATTTAACGATGTTGTCATTGATTTTTCATGCTTTTTCACCCAAACAGTATGACTTCGAGCATAATCGTACAAAAACGCTGAAAGTTTATTGGAAATAAATCTCAAAAGTTTTACTTATAGGTATACAACACCTACTTATAATAATTGTTTTCTGACCACTGAACTATGAGATTTAATTTTCTTGAAGTTGAAAACAATCAATCAGGCAAGTTGATGCAAAAATTAAATATTTATGCATCAGACGAACTTGGGAAAACAAGATTATTGTTATAGTCGGTATATTTGCCTAACGAATATTGGCATTAGTTATAGATTAATTTAACAATATTTAATTATGATGCTTGTGCTAAAGCACACCGTTTATGAAATCCAAGAGAGATTTTTCATTCTCTTATGTTTTTATCTGTGGTAAATATTGCTCAAAATTATTGTATACATTTTTTTATAAAATAATGTACAACTAAAGTCAATATTTCATAGGTAAATGCATAGACTTTAATGTCAGATACTAACTAGTATTTCCACTTAGTAACTGACATTGTCAGATTGCCACATAACACCTCATATTACCAGATAATAAGTTGTACCTATTTCCAAATACTAAGTGACACTGCCAGATAGTATCTACTTGGGAGTGTCAGATACTAAACGATATTGTCAAAGAATCAGCTACTAAGTGACACTACCAACTAATAATATTAGTTTCTAAACCTGCTAGAGAGACAGTAAGTAAAATTGCCAGATAGTAACACTGTCAGATAATAATTAGTAAGTAACAAAGCCTCTAATTCTGAAATAGCAGTCGTGTTAAAATAGCAATATTAATTTTCTTTGACAACAGTCAATTTTATTGCTACTTTCAAACATAATTATGCTGAATGTCAGTTGCCAGTCGAGGCAACTCTGTTCTCGAATTACCAAATTGTTAAAATAGCAAATCTTCTTTTAAAATACTGTAACAACTAACAACCAATTAAAAATGTAATCTCTCAATAATAACAGAATTGCCATGATAACAGTACTGCTAACTTCAACAAAACTTAATTATTTTAAAACAAAAGGTAATTATTTGGTAATAGTTACTATCAAAATCTCTGTCAGATCATAAATAGCAGTTGCAGAAAATAAAAGCAATAACTATTTGGCAATATTATTAGTGTCTAAAATTACCAGATAACAAATGGTATTACGTATTACAGGACAGTAAGTACCACTGCCAAATAATAAATGACAACACCATTACTTCACCAGTTATTAAATTTAGCAAAACTGTTGTAAGTTTGAAAAGTAAAATTGGCAGTGGCAGCAATGAGAGGAAGCTTTGGTCTGTCATTTTTGTTTTTTGTATAGTTTTACACTATCAGGTACGCACAACTAACTATAATTCTGCTTATTCTCGTTCTCACCAATTATACAACATTTTTATTAGTTATTAATGTATGATCTGTTTATTTAAAAGCAAAAAACCACTGTGGTGCAAATAAATGTAATCCTGGTATTGTTTCTACGACCACACAATGCTTTTAATTTAAGAAATTAAATTTAGGGAGGCATTTTTTGCACCACAAAGGTTTTTTGAAAAATAAACAAATATTAGTACAAATGATTGGCAATACAAGCGGTTAAAATGTTCCTTGATGTTGTTCTTATTGACAAATAGGAGTAATGAACCCAAGAAATAATATCTGATCAGTGCAAAACTCCAAAGAACAAAGATCAATGTCTGTTATCGCTTGAAATATAAAAATTTGCTAAACCATCAGAAATATTACTAGTTTTAAAATTAAACAAATATTTAAAGATAGATGGTAGACGTTTTCAAAACATAAAGTATTTCTTCTTTTTGATAAACTAAACAAAATAAATTACAGAAGACTAAATTCAAGAAAAGACATTACGATTTAAGACAATTGGTAGTTGTACAAATATAACAATTAAATTAAATCGGAATAATAGTAAAGTTCTTCACTCTCATGTTTTATTATTTAAATGCGCTACATGTTTCGACACACATCTTCTTATAAGTGATATCTTAGCCTGAAAATGGCCACAGAATAGTGATCGACCTTACTATTATTCCGATTTAATTATCCTCTCACAATGGATCAGAACAATTCAATTAAATGAAATTACAATTAAAATACTGTGACGTTTATTATACGTGGGTTTCTGATTTAAAGAGCTGGAGATAATTTCTCGGCAAGTTTATTTACAAATCAAATTAATTACAACTAATTAACACAGCTAATATTCTAAATCACTAACGGAACACAAAACACTTTAATTTATCGCTTTCTAAATTCGCTGGATATCGCCGGAGTTCGCCTTTATGTCGCTCTCCCAAAACCAGACTGACTGACTGACTCGCTGTCTCGCATATATATAGGGGTATGGACTCTTTCCAGAACTTTCGAGTATTTTCTCGCGTTTCTCCTGAATTATTTCAATTCGGCAAGATGATTGGAATTCAATCACAATAGCGACAAACAATGCCGACGTAAACAAGAATAAATAAACCCATTCAAAACGTAAATAATACTCGAAGTTCTATTCAGTTCCTAGAAGTGAGCGGTCCACAACACAATACTCGATACTCTGATTCACCGCTTCTTAGAATTGAGTCGTTCGCGTCACACTACCCCCCTCTTAAGAATTGTTCGTCTCGAACAATCATTCATCGTCATTTGAACCCGCATAGGGGGCTAAACGGTCTAAATGCACTACCTTCATCTTAGCCCTGGGGTTCCTTTGGATTCTATACACCACGTCGTTAAGTCGGGTCAGTACGGTATAAGGGCCTTCCCATTTCGGCTGAAGCTTCGGACATCGCCCTTTCTTCCGTTGAGGGTTAAATAGCCAGACCAAATCTCCCTCTTGAAACCCTACCGAATTCGCCCTCAAATCGTACCGCGTCTTCATCCTGTCACTGGCAATCTCAATTCGGTCTCGAGCCAAGTCGTGGATATGGGACATCGTCTCTTGAAGCTCTTCTACATAGCTTCTAACTTCCTTGGGTTCTTGAGTGGGTGTCCCAAACACAAGGTCACAAGGCAAGCGGAGTTCCCGTCCAAACAAAATCTTGGCTGGAGTTTGATTTGTAGTTTCATGGATCGCCGCTCTGTAAGCCAACAAAAACAACGGTAAATGGCGATCCCAATCTCTTTGATGGGCCTCTACAACTTTCGATAGGTGCTCTTCCATGGTGCTGTTAAAGCGCTCGACCATTCCGTCGGACTGAGGATGCAGCGGTGTAGTCCTGGTTTTCCGAATACCCAAGAGATCACAAATTCCTTGGAAAACCCCTGACTCAAAGTTTCGCCCTTGGTCCGAATGCATTTCCATGGGAAGCCCATAACGAGAAATCCAATTATCCACCAAAGCACGAGACACAGTAATAGCTTCTTGGTTTGGTAACGCGTATGCCTCAGGCCATTTACTGAAATAGTCGGCAACAACCATAATGTATTTGTTGCCCGAGTCGGTGACTGGAAATGGACCCGCAATATCAAACGCAATCCTCTCAAACGGAGCCCCAACGTTGTATTGCTTCATGGCTCCCCGGCTACGAGTTTTCGGGCCTTTACTCGCAGCACATGTTGTACATTTCCGGCACCAATTAGCGACATCTTCTCGGCTATTGACCCAATAAAAGCGTTCGCGAACCTTCCCCAAGGTTTTGTTGACGCCGAAGTGAGCTCCAGATCTTCCATCATGGATTTCCCTTAAGACTTCCTTTACACGACTCTTCGGTAGGACTAGCTGCATTGCTACCGTCTTTCCATCCGCGCTTTCCCAAGCCCTTTTGAGCAGCCCATTTTCGACTTTCAGGGAGTCCCATTGTGCCCACAACGCCTTCAGAGCAGGACTCTTATTTGAAATGTCATGCCATTGCGGTCTTACATTTCCGTTCTCCTTGCTTTGTAAAATCGGTCCGATCTCATCGTCTTGCAGTTGTTCTGTTCTTATTGTAAAATGTTGGCCGTATAAATATTTGTGGAAATGGCTTACCGCGTTCACGATAGCCAACAGTTCTCTTCGGGTGACACAGTAATTCCTTTCAGGTTTAGAAAGAACCTTACTATAATATTCGATAACCCTCTCTTCGCCATCCTGTACTTGAGTTAATACTGCGCCAACTCCATTATTACTGGCGTCCGTATCTAAAATAAACTGACCTTTTGCCCTTGGGTAAGCAAGTATTGGTCCCGTACAGAGTGTAACTTTTAATGTTTTGAAGGCCGATTCACACTCTTTGTCCCAAATAAAAGGCGTCTTCTTTTCGGTCAGTTTATGAAGAGGTTTGGCAATATCGGCGAATCCTTTGACAAAACGGCGATAGTAGGTGCAAAGACCCAAAAAGCTTCGTAGTTGGTGCTTATCATTAGGTCGGGGCCATTCCCGTACGGCTGCAGTCTTCTCAGGGTCAGTTTGTATCCCATTCGATGAAACAACGTGTCCCAAAAACTTGACTTTTCTTTGGAAAAGGCAACACTTTTTAGGGTTAAGTTGAAGACGAGCGTTTCGCAATCGGCTGAAAATTTCTTGCAGGTTACTTTGATGTTCTTCGAAAGTTTTCCCAATAACCATCACATCATCAAGGTACACAAGGCAAGTTCTCCAAGTCAACCCTCGAAGGACAAGTTCCATTAGCCGCTCGAACGTAGCTGGCGCATTACAAAGTCCAAAAGGCATAACATTAAACTGGTAGAGCCCAGTTCCAGTCGAGAAGGCAGTTTTCTCCTTATCCTCAGGGTGAATTCCAACCTGCCAATACCCACTCTTCAAGTCTAAAGTAGAAAACCATTGGGAACCAGCTAACATGCTCAGTGTATCGTCGATGCGTGGAAGTGGGTAACTATCTTTCTTCGTTACTTCGTTGAGCCGTCTATAGTCAACGCAGAAACGAGTTGACCCATCTTTCTTTGTTACTAGTACAACTGGTGAAGACCAGGGACTTGACGAATCTTCAATGACGCCATCTTCTTTCATTTTTTCGATCATTCGAGCCACTTCTTCCTGTTTCGCAAAGGGGAGTCTTCTCGGGGGCTGACGAATAGGTTGTACTGATCCCGTATTAATTCGATGCTGTACCAAATTAGTTCTTCCCGTAATCTTGTCCCCTATTGCAAAAATGTCTTGTTCCTTTCGAATAAAAGCAGTGGCTGCTTTCCTCTGATCTTCTGATAAGTGTTGCCATTCTTCCAGAAAATAATTTTCCAATTCCGGGTTATTTTTACCTTCTCCTTCCTGGTAACTCTTGTTGTCCTTTTCTTCACAACGAACAACTCGTAATGCAGGCTGAAAGAAGCCAATCTGTTCCCCTTTCTGCAACGTAACTCGATTTTCGCTGAGATTGGCTATGCGAATAGGAATCTTTCCACCAGCCTCAACGAGTGCTCTAGCTACCAAGATCTGTTTATTGTGTGTCGCATTCGTGAATTTCGTCATGTCCGGTTCAACAACTCCCGTTCGGTATCCCCCAGGATCTTTTTCCAACTCTGCCAGCACAATTTTCTCAGAATTGCCGGGGACACGAACTGATTCTGAGACGATGATGTTTACATGGTCAGATGAAGCGGTCGCAGAATGTAACAAGATTTCTTCGTTTCCCATTTGTAACATCCTGTTCTTAATATCCAGCACAAATCCATATTTGTCCATAATGTCCAAACCCAAGATCACTTCATCAACTATCTCAGCTACAACCATTCGGTGTACAATATTGAATGGTCCTATCTCAAGTTTGACATTAGCTTCTCCATGTACTTGTGCTGTTTCACCAGTAGCGGTTTTCAAAACGAAGTTACATCTTGTCATGTAGATATTTTGAGATGTTTCCAGCATGTCCCGTCTCACTAGAGAAAGTGTTGCTCCCGTGTCAACCGTCATCTTGGTGTCTCGACCGTTGATTCGTCCATCCAGCAACAGACTATCATTTCCTTTTCCTAGCTGCGAGACGGAGATGATCCTAGGGGCTTTGGGCGTATCAGCTAGCACACGCCCCAAAGTGCTAGCTGAAATTAGTTTTCCTGATGCCGGGAAATTGAGGGGCCTGTGACATCTTCCTGACCCCTCCTTACATCCTCAGACCTTCCCCGTTGGCGGCAATCCCTTCTTATATGGCCTATCTTACCACAACCATAACACTTAGGCCGTCCTCCAGTGCGTGCTGGTGTCTGCTGCATCTTTTCCAACATACTCTTCAGTTCTTCGCAGCAGCAATTATTTGTTGGAGTTTCCTCTGCGGACATCAATCGCACGCGTTGAGCTGGTCGTCGTGAAAAGTCTTCATTTGCCGCCTCATATTCTAACGCGTGGATAAGCGCGTCAGCACAGGTTTTATATCTATGTAGACGTAGATAACGTCGTAAATCGCCATCTCTTAAACCATCAATAAATGCGCTGGCTTCCATCTCATGGCGAAGGTCTGCAGGTGCGGAAGGATAACCTAAATTAACCAATCTTTCTATTTCCGCGGCATATTCTTGCAAACTTTCGTTGCTTTTCTGATGTCGGGACTTAAGCATCATTTGGTATACTCTGTCCATGTGCTGGTCTCCGTAGCGCAATTCCAAGGCGTTGACCACTGCGTGATAGTTTTTCTGATCACGATCAGATACATTCTGAAGCAGCTGGAGAGCTGGTCCTCGCAGTGCTAACACCAGAGCTGTGGCTTTTTCTTCATCATTCCAGCAATTTATCTCCGCCGCTGCTTCAAACTGCCTCCTATACATTGACCACGAAGACTGACCATCGAAAGTTGGGGGTTTTACTCGTTGCGATGTTACTTCGCTTCCTAAAATTTGTCCTGTTCCAAGTTTCTTCATTTTACTTTCCAATTCTAAAACTTTCTTTTCTAATTCTTCCCTAACTTCTTTTATCTCTTCTTTTACTTCTTCTTTTACTTCGAAAACTTTTTCCTCAAATTCCTTTTTTACTTCTTCGACATCTTTCTTAAGAGCATCTTGTAAGGTATCGAATTTTCCGAAAATTCTTTCTTGCTCTTCCATTCGACGTTTTTCTTCTTCTTCTTTTTCTTGCAGTCGTCGTTTTTCTTCTTCTTCTTTTTCTTGCATTCTTCGTTTTTCTTGATCTTCCAGAAATTTCTTCTGTTCTTCTTTATCTTCCAAGCGTTGTTTTTCTAGTTTCTCGAAGAATACACGAAGTTGTTCCTCCATGGTTCTTGTCTGACTTCTTGTTGTTCTTCCAGAAGGTTCCAGAGACATAAACTTTTCTTTGTCCACCAAGCTTCTTTAAACCCCACACCTGACACCAGTGTGACGTTTATTATATGTGGGTTTCTGATTTAAAGAGCTGGAGATAATTTCTCGGCAAGTTTATTTACAAATCAAATTAATTACAACTAATTAACACAGCTAATATTCTAAATCACTAACGGAACACAAAACACTTTAAGTTATCGCTTTCTAAATTCGCTGGATATCGCCGGAGTTCGCCTTTATGTCGCTCTCCCAAAACCAGACTGACTGACTGACTCGCTGTCTCGCATATATATAGGGGTATGGACTCTTTCCAGAACTTTCGAGTATTTTCTCGCGTTTCTCCTGAATTATTTCAATTCGGCAAGATGATTGGAATTCAATCACAATAGCGACAAACAATGCCGACGTAAACAAGAATAAATAAACCCATTCAAAACGTAAATAATACTCGAAGTTCTATTCAGTTCCTAGAAGTGAGCGGTCCACAACACAATACTCGATACTCTGATTCACCGCTTCTTAGAATTGAGTCGTTCGCGTCACAATACGTATCTATATGTTTACCTAATATCTTCGAAGTTCATGACAGTAATAAGAGATAAAGATTCTTAACCTGAAGAAATGTTTTAGTGTATAGTACCTACCGCCTTCTTCATATAGTTTTGGTAGCTTAAAAGTCTTTTCTATAAACAGCAATCAAATTATTATCTAAAACTTCAGCATCAGAGAATATTATTTAGTAATCAATGGGGTTTAAAAAAAATTGGAATATCGTATTATAAATTGTGACATTGTTGATGAGTTGAATAACGTTGTAGAATTTCCGTAAGCAAAATTAATAGTTGTCATCGCTTCAAACCAACCCGCATCGACAATAACAAATCGATAAAGCTATCTATAATTATTAATTTGTACTAGTAATTTATAGACCAACAGATTGCAGCAGTAAAATTATTGAAGAAAGAGTAATTAATATTCTTGTTATGTTATTCTCAATTTTTCCCGTTATTTACCGTGAGCTTTGATTGAGAAAAAAACTCATTACCTACTATAAGTAAAATATGTTCGTTTGTTTTTTGATCTATGAGAAATTTATCTTCTTATAGATCAAGTTATTTATTAAAATCACGAAAGTGACTTAATCAAGCATCTTCAAAATCGATCTCATCATTAACGCAGCGATTTAATTAATCAGCTAATTTCCAGAAACAATTAATAATGCAAACACATTCATAAACCTCTAATTGGAGTACATACCAAACGGAAATACCTACTCATGTAGGTATTAGAAATGCAAAATAAAAAACATCACAAATCCTTAAATAGCAAAGATTATGTGGTATAAATTATTGCACATTTGATGATTATCCCAACAACACATACACATTCAACAATTATTGCTATTACCTGACTATTAAAAAATGATGATTTTAATTGAAAATTTCATATTAAAATAATATTTTAATTATAGTACTTTAATTTATGGTGTTGTAAAAATTATAAATGCAAATAAAGCAAAAACTGTTTTTATTATAAAAAAATTTAAAACATAAAATTTTGTGTTTGCGTATGCTTCCTCTCTAAAAACAACAAGAAATTTATTTCCTAATTAATAACTACAAAATGGAGACCTAATTTCAAACAACTCATTAAATAAAATTGTATAAATAAAATCCAAAAAAACCTAACTGTAAAACCTCACAGAATAGTGTAATTAATTGATTGGAAAATACGTTATACAGATCTAAGCAGCAACAATAATAAATTATGTACGCAAAACTATTCCGTTCTACCTTATTTCAACCTGTGAGAAGAAAGAAATGATTTTCTTTTAATAATTAATGGACTTAATTTGAGTGAAATATTGCTGGGTCATGTTGCGGTAACCGCCCAAATTGATAATAAAATTGTTAATGTTCTATAAGAACGATAGTTCGGTGCTGCCGATCATTTTTCAATTAAAATTAACCGCCAAAGTTAATAACAGACAGACAACTTCCTAGTACAATATTTTTTAACAATTAACCTGCCGCAAAGCTAATGAATAATGCAATATACGAAAAAATTAAAAAAACAAATATTTAGTCGGTCAAAAATTTCACACTTGGTTATTATTACTGTGTTTGGTAATCTTGTAAAACGGACACAACTTTTGGTGGTCAGATAGTATGGTAGAATACTAAAATATACAAAAAAAAATCACAAAATGTAACAAAAATTAAAAAATATGTCTAGAGGACTTTCTAGGACAACTTTTGACACCTGAAACCTTTTAACTTTTTTCTTTTATTTCTCATTTATTTGATCATTTCAATTTTATTATATTATGTTCTGCTAATTTTCTGTTTTGTTGTTAGGTTCTTAGTGGCATTATTCAGTTTTTCTTCTGCGATTTCTTGTGTCTTTATTTTTTTTCTAGCTTCAGTTACTTCTACTTCTTTTCTATATTTGTTTCTGTATAGCTTGTTAGTAATTAATGAAAATATTATTTTCAGCTAGTTTATATAATAAATAAATTAAAAATAAATAAAAAACATAACCTTCAATTTTTTATTTTACTTACTCTGCATATAATTTACTGGGTAAAACAGATACACATGAACGCTAAGATTGTCTACTAACGAAAAAAATAAATTAAAATAGTTTCCCTTCTTTCACAATGTTTGAAGTACCTGCAACTTGCATTTAAAATCAGGTTTTTGAAAGGCAACCAATAAATACTATTTTAATCAAAATTTTATCCCGTAATTAATGCACACATTTTTTTGCTGTCGTCTCGTAGAACCTAAATTATACTCAAACTTCTAATTTTCTAGATTTAGTCGAGTGCCGTAAGACATAAAAATGTAAAAATCTCAGAATCCGGTTCCACCGAATAGATTTTTATAAAACCTTTTGAATTGCATTGTTGAAAGCTTAAACAAAAAAGTTTACCCACCAAAATTTGCTGATCTCGATTGCAAGAATTTATAATAACAATTAAGTGAAAAATGAGAGAAATATGAAGAAAAAAAATTTTGCAGTAAAGATCCAATTTTATATGCCATAAATGATGGTTTTATAGTTACTGTAATATTAATTTATACACGGTATCTCCATAAAAAAAACCACAGTATTCTAGATTTAAATATAAATAATAAAAATTTTTGTCAACTTTGGCCGCACCCGGGGGCTGTAGGAGTGGGGGAGCAAAGCAACTTTTATTTTTCTCTTTCATTTCACATCCATATCTGTCGATTAAAAAGAAAAAATTTCTAAAATCGAACAATTTTTGTTCCATTTCCGCTCAATTTCAGCTCAAGATCCGTACTTTTAACAGATGGTTGAAGTAGAATTTTGTTAGATATGGCCCTAAAATTTTGAAACTGTGGGGATATAAATTTCTGATTTTTTTAAGGTATCCACAATTATTACGGTCTTCTTACGACGTCCCGTTACCGAGGACCGTGGAGGTTTATTGTCAGCAATAAGGAGCCTCAACGCCACTATTCGAAAACAAAATTCTTTCAAATTGTTAAAGTTAAAATACGTTCAGAAATTACCTTTAAGATCTTTTTTATTCGATTTAATATACAGGCGATCAAAATAATTTTCAAAGTAAAAGTAGGTAATTTTTGCTACTGTGTACCCCCTTGTTTTTTATGCCCTAATTAAATGGAGTAATTAATTTTTATAAAAATGTTATTTAGAATTTAGAGTAGTACCCCCAGAAAATAAATCACAGATCTCTACGTCTGCTATTCTCAACCAATGGTCCGCTAGTAGTTTCACTAGTGGTCCGCTAAGAAATTTTACTATTTTGTGGACATTTATTTATTCGCGAAAAAAATTTAAAAAATACTAATAACTACATTTTAGTTTATCAAATTACAATTATCTTTAACTAATTTCAGCGACAGATACTTAAGCTGCTAAGTTTTAGTGGTCCGCAGGCCAAAAATGGTTAAGAAACGCTGCTCTAGATTTATTTATAGATTTTAGAAATTTTCGTCAAATTAGGCCACGTCTGGGGGCTGTAGGAATAAGGCGGTGAAGTAAGTGATATTTTTCTCTTTTATTCCACGTTTATATCTATCGATTAAAAAAAAAATTGAAAATCGGAGAATTTTTAGTTTACCTTGCACAGCATAAGATCCGTATTGTGGACAGTTGGAAGAACCAAAAACTTTTTTATTTACAGTCCAAAAAATCTGAAGCTTTGTGCATATAAATTCTCTATTTTTCTAAAGTGTCTAGTACTGTTACAGTTTTTCTACAACATCCCGTTGCAGAGGTCCATAGAGGTTTATTTTCAGTGATGGGGAGTCTAAACGGCACTATTCAAAGATTTTTTTTTTCAAATTATTAAACTTAAGACACGTGCAAGAATTATTTTAAAAGTCTCCTTTCTTCGATTTAGTATACAAGAGGTCAAATAAATTTTCAAAATTAAAATTTGTGATTTTTGTCAATTTTGGTCCCATTTTGGGGGCTTCGGAGTGGATTTGAAGAAACGAATTTAGCAAATATAAAATGCCCAGTTTATTTTACGTATGGATATGTCAAACTTAACAATTTGAATTTGGTCTAAATCCAGCTCACAATCTCAATTATATGTAATCCCCTCCCCCTTCTCACTTTTTTACCTGTGGTCCCTTGAGGCCCCAAAGACAGGTTTGTAATAATTTTCCGATGTAAAATCTAACTTTAAGCAAAAATAATTCTAACTTTTATTAAATAATAAAACTATTTTATTAACAAATAAATTAAAACTCAGAAAAATTAATAATTATTAATGGGTAAACATTTTAGTACTTAGTGTTAGAAAAACATTCCAAAAAGTTTTATAAAAATCCGTTCAGTGGACCCGGGTTCCGAGGTATAAACCTAACGGCACTCCACTAATCTTTAGGTTAGAAAATTCTATTTAAAATTTGAAATTGGCAAGTGTCAGATTTTTATTTTTTATTTACTTGTATAATATAATAAGAGCTTTCTCTATGCAAAATTTCACATTTTTACCATTTAAATCATTATAAATCGGGGTTAGATAAAAATTGGTTAAATAATTTGCTTTGCTGGAATAATTTGTTACTTTACTCACATTCTCATTCTTTCGTAAATACACAATACCTCTATCCGTTTTTGAAAAAAGTTTTTGACAGACAGACTGACTAGTTCAGCTTCTATCCAAATATTTTTTCTAGTCAATTAACGGTTTTGCAATCTGTTGATCAAATTGCTACACTAATTTAGTAATTTGTAGAGAATGCATGTAATAAACTGCAAACGATATGTATAATGCAGAGGATCTAATTACAACACAATTTCACTTATAGTGCGCGTCTCCAGTTACTTAATAAAGCCTAAAATAAAAATATAATGTAATTTTAATAATAATAAAACCATTTTCACAGATACTTCAATTAAAATAACTTGTAGAATATTAATAAAATTAAAATTTAAAGTAGCGTATCGTTTAATCGGCGGTTAGTACAAAAGAGCTTTCTAACATCTAAAACAGTATCATTTACTAGACGTAAAATATGTAAGTTGTAATTAATAGTTTCTTAGAAACCTTTTTATAGGTTTTTATAGTTTCAAGTTTTTTCTAGTATCACTACATACTTTGACGAGCAAGTGCATCTCTTATTATGAGCTTCAGATTATAGATAAAGCAGTAATTACTAAGAATTGCCTTGCGCAGGTATAAACTGGTAATTACAAAAAACAAAAAAAACTCAAATGCTTCAAGAAAGCCGTACGTGTTATTAAAAGAAAAAAACCGATCTGCTGAATTGAATGCAACTGGCTACTTGCTATTAATAACAATTTATCAAACCTTAAAAAAACACTGTATAAAGATATTAAGCAGAGTATTTTAAGTAGGACACTAGGTTCTACGTTTGGTCACAACTTGGAAAATCTAAACACAAAATCAGAAAGTTTGTTGGCTGTACATATATTTTCACATGACAGAGATCGTGACCCGTCCCTGTAGCATGTGGGCAGGGTAGAGACATAAATTTAATCAGCTTTGCAATTTTGCAAAGTAGATCCTGGTGGTACACCTTTTTCCCATTCATAGCATCTTATAAATCATTTTCTCACTTTACCTGCATAATAAATAAACCTTTTCTTTTTTTTTTTTCAGAATATACAACAAATACGTGATAGGATAGAAGAAAATGATCCAAATAACAATTTTCAACAGAAAAATATAGCTGATAATTATTTAAATAAAGATAGTAACACATTATCATCAAATTCGAATTCTTCCTCGGAAATAGACTTATCTACCTCATTAAACAGAATAGTCTACGAACAAAAGCTGATACCTCAATTAAATGATTCCTTAGTATTAAATAAAGAAAACGACAAATATAATAATGACAGTAAAATTATTTTTACACATCCGAAAAAACTTAGAATGTTGTGCAATAGGAAAGAAGAAGAAAGGGAAGAGAAAAATATCTGTAATGATAACGAAAAGCAGAAGCCGTTTAAATGCGAGGACTGTAATAAAACTTTTAGTCAATTAAGGAACTATAAATACCATCGGTAAGTACTAAATATTTTTATGTACATTCATTAGCACATATTTGAGTATCGTATTGAAGTTCATTACGAAACTAATAATAATGTAATAAACACTCAAATTTTACAAATAAAAACAGTCGTGCTCTAACAAAACTTGGTCTACAACCTCGTCGATATTTTATTATTATTATTACTGATTTAAGTGTGGTACATACCCGACCCACTAAAGTTCTAGGCTTATTGTGCCTCTTTTACGGTTCATCTGAATAAGCTCGTATCTTCAAAGAATCTAAGAATGGTAATCTTGTTAACTCTTTGGGCTCTATTGTAACAATCTTAAAGTAATTTTGTTGTTTGACATTACTAAAAGTGGAACACTGACAAAGAATCTTTTATTTTGTTCTCTACACTACCATTACAAAAATTTTTAAATTTGCAGTGTCCTGAAAAAAGTCCTTTGCTCATTTGCAGCAATTCTCATCTTCTTTGCGGTTTTGTAATTTAGCCCACAAGTGGATGAAAAATCTATTAGTTCCGATTCGGTTCTTTTTTAGTGGGAAAATCCGTCTGTTCGTTTCCTTTGTTTCCGTGGTGTTTCAGCACTCACTTAACGATATGTACCTAAAGGTGCAGAGTGTTAATCTCTTTTTTAGAACAAGAGAAGTGTGTCTCTAGTAGAAAGTTTAACTTATTTTTCTAAGAAATCGCATTTCTTCTTCTTGGTTATTGCAAAGAGCCCTTTTTTACTGGTGGTTGTTAAATAGAACCTTTTGAAAACTTAGTATATTCCAGAGTACTCTCGCGTAGATGTTGTATTAGGAATTTAAAGCTTTGTATTCGTCTCAGACATCTCGAAAAGATCGACCGAATCAGCTGTATGCTGTTTACTAAATCGACAAATATCATTACTGGGAGTATTCATTGGCACTGAAAAAATTTTTGACAAAACAAATCTTCAAGTCATTAGAGTCGCCATAGAGTTTATGCTGTTATCATAGAATAGGTCGAAAGCATGTTAGAATGCAGAACGATTTAACTAAATGTCGGTAATTACAGCATTGGAGATGCCTGGTGCTACTCACATGGAAAAATGTGTTTGAGATTTGCTAGGTCTGAAGAACACGACAGTAATTAAATGGCTGATGGACTTATGGGTTTCACCACTTTCACCGCGATGCCTAAATATGCGCTTCTACCTCTCTCATTGTTCTGCAAAAGAATCGCTTACCGCTAACGAGAGATAATGTTCAGAATCTTATAAGGATTTAGACTGTTGACTAAATAAGCATCTACATAGAATAGAAGCCGTCGACAATCTTACGTATCGAGGCTGCAACAGAAATGATCAGTGTTTGAAACATCTGCATTGTCACTGTCCAGCGCTCTCATGACAGATGATACATTGTAAAGACTAAGTCCCAGAGAAACGTATAATTCAAAATTTAGAATCTAATGTTTGTCTCGTCTTTTAATATTTTTAAACATTGTTAAACTGTTTTCCAACTTGTCCCATCAGCATAAAAATCTGCTGGTTACATCAAGAGGCTATACGCTGAGTCACTTTCTTTTGCAGACGCAGTTCTGCTCATAGAGCTGATATGATTAAGTCATTTAGCACTTCATTATCTTTAAGAGTTTTAGGTCTTGATAGATAGTTTTCTAACCTTTGTATCAAATTTTGTCTAAAAACTCCCCACCTGCACTTTTTTGGATTTCTAAACGTCTCTATCTTTCCGTCTGGAAATTCAATTTAAAGTATGATATACTTGTGATATAACAGCGATGGCTTTTGCAAAAACATATGCCAGTCGCTTATTACAAAATTAACGAATGGCGTACTAAACGTGATATCTATAACTTTCCATCATGTTGCTGTAACAAGGGTGGGCTCATTATCCGTGTTAATTGCCTAATATCTTCAAGTTTTGGGCGACAATAAATTTTTAAAGTGTCTCCTCTCTGTAATAAACATTCCGGTCACAGCAAAAAATAAATTTTATTGTGTCAGTGTCGCCATATTTGACAAGAATTTTCACCTCGTTTTTTTTTTGACACTTTCTCTTTTATTCAAAATCTAACTAGTTTTAGACCGGCCAGCAGCGCTTTTATTAGTTGTTGGGGTTTTGCATTTACTGGGTGAAGTATGAAGAGAAGTCTGGCTACTTCCTGGATCTGGAGTAGTTTGTCTGAGAAATACCTCGATTGCACTACCCAAAGCATGTGCATCAGCCAATAAACCACTTCTTTCATCTCAAACAACTTTTCCAAGCTCTGTTTCAACAACGGTGTTTTTTTCCTGTGTTGATGGCGTTTAACGAACCAGTTTGAAGGTGTGTTGACGGAATCTACAGATTTCGGTTGTTCACTATAAAGAATAGATATGTCGACACTATTTGACCTGTTGCTCTTCAATCGACTGCGTTTCTGGTCATGTTCATGTTTTTGGAGGCTTCAGATTTCGGAGTTCGTGCTGTCTTACACTGATTAATTTCCGTAGAAGATGTTGAAAAAGAAGATAAAATAAAGATAAGATTATTATTAGAGCAAACTATTTCGGTTTTGGGTAGCTTACTTGCGCTAATCGTGGTGCAGGTGTTGGGAGGTGGCACTTCAGACCCTCGCCGCTTGTTAGAACTCGGAATAGGCGCTAAAGTGGTACCCACGAAGTCGGAATATCGCCTATTGGAAGAATTTGTGTATCTTTGTACGTTACCAGAGCTGGAGTCATCAAGGGGTTGAACTTTACAAACACGTTCGTTGCTGGTGTTCCACATCTTCATTCGTACCTTGCGGGCTTGGACTATATCATTTACTATATCTAATTGGAGGTTGTGGACGCTGCCTCTCAGTTCGGTTGAAAGAGGACAAGCGATTGATTTGCGTCGATTTGGGAAGATTCGTGTAGGGAAACCAGTACCGGAAGGAAAAGCTGCCACAGACTCGCGTCTGTTCCTCCCAAACAAAATGGAAGGAACTTTTGAAATAGTTACTACAGAATGTCTGCGACCGCTTGGAGAAGGTGCTGGAGCGGTGGAAAGTATAGCAAGGAATTCGGTTTGACGAGGACCAGGTCCTACAGTTTCTCCTCTTTCTGATAAACGCCGGACTTGACTTGCTGTTATGCCACTACATTGTGGAGTAGGTAACGAGTGCTTACGAATGTCTCTTAAATACGGTGATTGGAGATACGGGTGATTCATCTTCGGAACTGTGTCGTGAATCAGGATCTCTGGAGTTTTTCTCTTCGACATTTTCGTAATTTGAATCCTCTACTACAATTGATGGTTTCGATGTCTGAGACTGAAGAACTGCATTTGACGATCTTCTCATGGTTCTGAAATAGGATACTAAAGACCAATACATTTTTCGACGACAGTTAGCGAGATTTAAAGATGCTTTTGTAAGTTATTCAAATATGTATAATTGTATAGGTACTTGAAAGTTCTTCTTTCAAGACTTCTTAATGAATTTTTTTATACATATTTTGTTATTCTAAAACACAAATACGTTGTACGTTCAGCACTTTTATACTTGCATAGGTACTCAGAATTAATGTACGATTTCAGCCAAATGATTAAATGATGGCGAACAAAGGGGATGTTGACGCATAGAGAAAATTTAATAAAAAGTAAAATAAAATTTCAAAGAGCTTAACTGCGCCACTAAGATGAGAGATTTTGCCCACCAAAATTGTCCATTACGCGTCCTTTTACTCTTCGCCATCACTCGAACGTTTTGCTGCAGCCACATCAGTTTTTTTTAACAAAAACTTATCAACACAAAAATTATTTATTTGTTCTCAGGTCCGTACATGAAGGAACAAAGGAATTTGCAGCGAAGTGTCCAGAATGTGGTAAAAATTTTAATGACAGAGGATATTTAAGTAGTCATATGAAAATACATCGTGACCGAAAAGAATATGCTTGTCCACACTGTCCAAAAAGATTTAATCAAAGAGTGGCTTACAATATGCATCTGCGAATACACACAGGTAAATATCACACAAAAAATTATTCCGAATTTTATTAATAATAAATTGTAATTTAGAAGAAACAATACCTAAATGTTATGTACTAATTGCCACAGGATAATGCATTTACATCAGTTTAAAATCTAAAATTATGAATAATGATGTGAATTATTAACGCATTCTTCCGTGGCGATAGGTATTAAATAAAAAATGGAAATACAGGATATACAAATTGTCAATTTAATGTCTTGCGTAACCAGTTTTAAAGCACTTATTCTAAGTATGTAGTTACATTTTTATAACAGTACTAATTATTTTTGAGTATTATCTAAAATGAATCGTGTTTCTATATATAATTATAGGAGTACAAATATATGTATAAGTCACGTCAAAACGTCAGACGAAACAAATACAGATTACACAAATGAATAAAGCACACAATTATGGAATGAGAAAATTACAGCTTTACACGTCATATTTTATAGCTTCAGTCTAAACAATACTTCCATGTATGTAGATATAATTGATAAACAAATATGAAATTATGTTTAGAGTCTGTCTGTCGGCGTGTCTTGCGGTGTTTCAATAATTAATATAATTGAAATTGAAAACAAAAAATATCCGTATAAAATTCTAATTAGGTATCCACAAAATGCAAGATTTAATGTAGAAAGTTCGCGATGCAACTAAACGTGACCACAGTTTCACAGGTGTGCGGAAAGCTCATCGTAAATATAAATTCTTTATTGTTACTCGGTTACTTGTAACCAGTAATTTCATTGTGTTCTTCAATTAAAAAATAACATGTTATTCATCAGAAACGTTATTGATCTACAAAAGTATCCATTGTGTTTCATCTCTAAAACAAGTGGTTTTAAATATTTCAGATCTCATTCTTATTATTTAAAATTAATAAGACTAGTATCTTTTTTCCAGGAATAAAACCGCACGAGTGTCCTACATGTGGTAAAAGCTTTTCAAGAAAAATGTTATTAAAACAACATCAACGTGTTCACACAGGAGAAAGACCGTACTCATGTCCGGAATGTGGAAAAACTTTTGCAGATCGATCTAATATGAGCTTACATGCCAGACTGCATACAGGTATGTGTAAAATTACACCTCACACCTTTATAATTAGATATGTGCAAAACTGAAAAAGGTAAACTTATATGTAATGTTGCACTAAATGAATTTGTGGTATTTTATTAATCTGATTTGGTATAATTGGCTATTACTTTTCTCACTGTTATACTTTTTGATTGCATAGTTTATTAATTTTTTCTTATAAATTAAATAACATAACGGATAATAATTAGATTATACACCTGTTTAATAACCACAAAAAGTGCTGAATAACTGAATATAACATCAGATGCATTAGCACGAGTTTCTAATTTCTGCAATATATTTTATGACTTTCATTTTTTTTTCTATTTCTTAAAACAATACCTTTTTTAGTTATTTTATAGATTTGTTAAAATCACACATTTATGTAAATAATAAACAATGTTTTGTGTGGAAACATTCGTTTATAACTTAAAATTTACAATTTACACCTATTTAATAGCTGATGCTGACTAAAATTAAAGACAATTACACTTACATAATTCTAAATTTGTGTTTATTATCTTTTTTTTATATTTTCGTTATAAATGTTAACGACTGTGAATCTCAAAATTAAAAATTTTGGAAATTTTAATTATCGGCTAAATAGCTGACGTCGCGACGTCATAGAACAGAATTTTAGGTTTTAGGTCAATTGACGAAATAATGTCCAGTTAGGTGCATAAAGAATGTTACCCTTTATAGTATGGTTAATTAAAGCTGTAAACATGTCTTTTTAGAGTTTTAAATTACAAAATTTTTGTTCTACACCGAAGAAAAATTTATTGTAATCTAAAACTTAAAAAAGACATGTTTGGGGGTTTAATAGAGTTTTCTATGACCCGAAACATGCTATAAAGGCTGACATTCTTTACGCACGTGACTGTCCTGTTAGCAACAAACGGGGTAAGCGTTATTTTCGCTGTTTTCGCTGTTTATAAAAAATACCTGCAACATCGATGAGCTTCAGTATAAATTCAATACAAAATTCAAAAAAAAAAACAACTCACAGTTTGTCTTAAATTTGTCAAAATCGATAATGTTCTTTGACCTCACATCGAATATAACGCGAAATTTAAACAACAATTTAAAAATTATAGACGTCAATTTCGTTTCACAATGACTTCTTTGAATACATTTAAAATGTGTTCTAATCACCAGAATTGTATTGAGTTAATTCTGGATCAAAAAATGGGTTGCCTAGAAATATTCTTATTGAAAAGAAATTAATAGAACCGCACAAAAAATATCAATAGTCAATAAATATAATAACTTTAAAATTTGACATAAATATAACAACTTCAAAAATTGGGATGCGGTAAACTCTGAAAAAGTAGAAAATACTTTAATGTACGAAAAGTCCGAAAAAAACCTACCCTTTATTAAAGAAGAGACGAAACGTAGCTTAATTTAATAAAATCCTTTAATTGTAACTGTTTTTAACCTTGGCTTTAATGCCAAATCTGATATCGCTATAATAAACCAATTAGTATCGTTCAAAAAAAAAAAATATTGATAAATTGGATTTTTAGAAAAAATTTAATCCAGTCATTTTTTCATTCAAAGTTTCTTTAAATTCTACGTGCGTAAAGATGTCATCCTTATCGATAAAAAAATCATGTTAAAAAATTATTTCTACACCGAGTAAACATTTTTTAAGACATTTATTAAAATTTATACCACAAGAAGATTTATGGTTGCAGCTTCAGATCAGTCTTATATAAATCCAGATTATACTATTAAATCACAAAAAAAAAAATATAAAAAACGCAAAAAGTTCTCTGACAAGGGCTACTTCAATTGTATCCAATTATTTTTTTATAATTTTATTTGTGTATGTAAATTAAAAAACTCCTTTCGCGAGAATTTGGATTTTTTAATTCTTACCTAATCAATCAGGAATTAATTAAGAAATCAAACAGTTTTTTATTTTATTTTTTAAATTATTAGTTTTTGAAAAAAATTGAAGTTTACATTACAAGTTTAAAATGACAGGTGGTTGTGGTAAGTCTAACACAGGTAAGTACCTGAATCGCACAAGAGCCAGACTGAAAATGATCCAACTTTTTTTCTTGATTGGCCCATCAGAAAAAAAATTCCATTATCAAAGTTAGAACTTAAAAAAAAAAAAATTGGATACATATTTAAATAATGTAATAACACGTCTAAGAAAGACATTGTAATCAAAAAATTATTTAATTATTTAATAATTAATTAAAATAATTATTATTTAATCCAATAATAATATTTATTTAATTTAATTATTATTTAATTCCATTATCAAAATAATTATTATTTAGTTATTTAATTTATTTAATTGTTTAATAAATTTTAAATTAATGAATAACTTATTGAATAAAAGTCAAAAAAACTGCCTCTTAAATAAAATAATTTCAAATTTGGACAAGATATACTCTTACCTTTGAGGAAAAAGAAGCTATTATAAGGGATCTATAAGGGATATATAAGGGATCTATTTCCTCAAAGACTCTTACAGTTAGCGGCGCAACAACCAGCCCCGCAGCCCCCGCAGTGCAGGGTGGGGGTGGGCAAGCTATAGGGGCTCCCGAGCGACAGAAAAATTCAGTCTTTTTATGACACTGTTCAGTCTATTAATTATTTTTTGGTAAAAGTATTAAAAGACGGGAAATGTTAAAAAGTATTCAAAAAAATAAATGAGTTAAACAAACAATTAAAAAATGATGTACGACTAGGTGGGCTTCACGTTATGACTCAGTTACATCTTTACGTATTATTATCAGAAATTGCACTATCATTTGATCAAAACAATTAACGTGATGAAGCTTTAGCCCTACCTTAAAAAAGGAAACATTTCATTTTGTATTTATTTTAACCTTAGAATGTCGAATATTAAGAAATATTAATTAGGGTTATAAAATTTTGCAAGAAAAAAAATTGATATAAAACACGCAGAAACAGTTTTATGGGCTGATTTCAAGTTGAGATAATACCGGTAGTATCGCAAATTTTATACTTTTCCATGACAACAGCGAATTTCAGCCCCGAATTTGTGTATTTTTTCATAAAAACGAAGATACTACCGGTAATATCTCAACTTGAAATCAGTCCATTGAGAATATTTTTAAAAATTTGCAAAAGTTACGTCAAAATTTTGAAAATCTTAAATAAGAATCTGAAATTTTTGCTTCAGTGGAAACTCATTCTCAAGTGTTTCGTTATAGAAAAATTAAATTTTTTATGATGAATTAGTAGAGGATCAACTTCCGCGTAACTCTGAAAAAATTATGGAATTATTTACTTCCAATACCTCTTTTGATATAACAATATCGTTGTTTCACACTTTAAATTTTTATCACCAGAAATATTTTTTTAATAAACAGAAAAAGAACTTGTCGCCATAGCACAACATTTGCAAAGCATATATTCCGGTGATTTTTCTGATTTGTTGTCTGAACAGCTTCTTTCTTTCCGAAACATCTTTTACAGCAAAATTATACAAAAAACCACAATAAGTGGTCTAGCTAATTTATTAATAGTAGAAAATTATTGTACTGCTTCTAATCTTTTAGAAGTCTCTACGTTGTTTCTTCCTTTCCTTACATTGCCAGTGACTGTAAACTCAGCAGAGCGATCGTTTTCAAAATTAAAAATAATAAAAACATATTTAAGGAATAGTATGTCACAACAGAGACCCTCAGGTTTGGCTTTAATAAGCATCGAAAAAAATATATTAAATAATATAATATAATATTGCTCAGAAATTAGATATTACAGATTTAGTAAAATCTTCTGCGACTGTAAATATTTTTAGAAAAAATCTTTTTAATATTTAATAAGTGTAGTTTATGTTAATGTGTTATGTGTTTTATTTTTATCTTAAAAATATTAAAGGGCCCCGGTTCTTTTTTGGGGCTCCTAGATAATTGTTACGCCACTGCTTACAGTAGAATTTTTTTAGAATTCTTTTTCAAATAGAAAATATTATTTTAATATATTTAGGAAGTAGGTAAAACTTGACACATCCGACATATTAGGAAGTTGAAATATTTCCACCATTTTTTTGTTTATAAAAAATAATTTGTGGTACTAAAATATCTTTGATCTGACTTAATTTTTAGTGAATCGTTTATTGTTAATGATTATTTGATATTTGCATTAATGCTACCTGATTTTGCTTACGGTAGTACCAGAGTAAGACTACTCATTTATGAATTTTAATACCGCAAAATCCGTAATTGAATGTATGTTACCGATGTTCGATGTATTTATGTTTTTTACATGAAAAGGTTTATTTGCTTCTACTTTCCATTAAAATAACTTTAGTATAATAACGCGAACTAGAATACACTTAAATTCTACTCATCCTATAATTTAATATCTATAAACTTTACGTTTATCTGTTTAAAGTAGCAACAAAAAATCATTTATTCTCCTACACCTCAGCATAATATTTAGTTGTAACGTTCCAGAGCTTGCGTTCAATTTTCCATTTTATGAAGTTTTTTCCATTGATCTGAAGTTACTCCATAAATTGTAATGAAACGTCACACACCTTCGGTGTAAAAGTAATTATCCGGTTGATTTTACTGACTCATGCTTCGATGACAGCGATGTCTTTCAACCATCACATTTTAATTGGAAAAATAAGAAAATAAAGGGCACATATCAAACTGTTCAAGACGTCATAAATTCTTCAATATAACTTATTGTTTACTTTTTTTCAGGTGTGAAACCTTACTCTTGCAATTTATGTACCAAGAGTTTTACAAAGAAACATCATTTAAAAACTCACATGAATTTTCATACCGGACTAAAGCCATACACTTGTCAAAAGTGTGGATTAGCCTTTTCACAAAGTAGCAATATGAGGACGCATTACAAGAAGTGTGTTTTAAAAAGTAATGGAGGACCGTCGTCAGCACCGGAAAATGCAGATGCTGATAGTAACTGAAGCAACATAATGAAAAATTTTTCTCAAGTGTAATTAGAAAATATTAAACTTGCTGTGATATTTAGTTTTAACTATATTTTTAAAATATTATTTTATTTGTATTTTATTATTTATTATTGTATTTATATTTTCTTTATAAAGAATTTATTTACGTATTTATAAATAAAACTTTCTTGTTATATTTTTGTGTTTTTTTTACCAAAAGGGTGTTTGTATTCATCAGCAAAGTAATTGGTATCCAGAAAATAATAGGTATCTAAATTTCTGTTACTATTTAGTGATGGGAGCGGAAAATTACAGACCAAAAAAATATTAGAATACTTCATTACCAAAGTAAAAAATTTACAAAAAAAAATATAACTTTACTAAAAAAGTACAGTGTCACATCACACTATTTGGCCTCTTGCTGCTGCTTTTGCTTTAGACCATGTTTTTCCTTTTTTTAAGCATTTTCCCTACTGTATTGACCATGTTTTTTGTGGTCTGCACTTTTACTTTCTTTATTGTACATTCAGTTCCCACACTTCTGTCACCATTTTGTTTTTGTTCATTTTACATAGTGGGCCCACCAATTTTTTATTTTTTTTTCTATAAATCACTTAAGCTGCCAACTTCCAAGTCTTCCCTTATTTGACGGCTTCTTATTTTGTCTTTCTATGTTCCTCCCCTAACTCTTCTCCTATCTTCCGTCTTCCATGCTTCTAATTTTGCTTTTGGACGGCTTGACAACACACATGTTAACACTGGTCTATACTTAAATTCCTTCAATTTTATTTTATTACCTAATTTCTCGTTTATTTATAAATGCTTTGTTTATTGCATAATAAAGTCTGTTACTGTTTTTATACTTTTATTTACGTCTATCTCAAATTTTCTAGTCTTTTCAATGGTCACTTTAAATATTTGCACTTTTTCAATTGGTGTTCCGTCAAAGTGTTGTTTTTTATTGAATATTTCAATTACTTTTGTTTCTTCTACATTAATTTACATATCGAATTCTACTACCACTTTTTTCAGACGTACAGATTTTACTGTTTTATCTATTTTTACTTACAGCTATTGTTACAACATCATCATCAAAAGCACATTCTGAAATTGTTATCGGTTGTAAAGTTTTAAAACTTTTCTTCTTTACTTTGGTCTTGTATTTGTTACACATTTCAAATAATAAGTTTTTTTCTACATTTCCTATTTGCTTGACAATTTTAGATATTATTTTGTCATGTTTTGGCGATTTCTCTTTCTTTAGTTTTTAATTCCATCATTCAAGTTTCTTCCGTTAATTGTTATGTGCATATTTCTTATGCTTCAGTTTCTTCTTTTTTACCTTCAGTTAATTTTTTTTTTATTTTTCTATATTTTTATCGGTCTCACCGTTTAGTAATTCTTAGAAATTTTTTTACATCTGGTTTTTATATCAGTGGCAGTCGTGCTCTTGATGATAGTCCACCTTTACTTTTTACATTTGTTGTTTAGTATTTTTTTATCTTTTTTTGAATACTTCAGGACTTTGTAGAAAAGCTTTTGATTTTTTTTTGCTATAATTTTCAAGTTTTTCCCAAAATTTTTGTCAACTTTTTTTCGCTTCAGTTTTCGTTAAATAATTTTGAAATATTTGCTTTTTTTCTATATTTCTGTTTTTATTTCGTTAGTTCACCAAGTCATTTTCTTATTCTGCGTGTTTTTTACAGTCATTCCGCAAGCTTCCTTTGCTAATTCTCTTATTATTGTTTTTAATCTCTGTCACATTTATTTTATGCTGTTGTTTGTAATTTTTTCTTTATTTTTATTACCTTTTCAGTTAACATTTTGTATTTCATAGCCACATACGTTTCTTGAAGTATGTAACTGTAAATCTCCGCATCTTTTTTGACTCTTACATCTTTATTTAAATTTCTGTTGTTTTTTCGTCTAAAATATATGGTGTATTATCGATTTTTTTCCTCTACTTAGAACTACTGTTGTATATTTGTGTATGTTTTTATGTCCGTAGAACGCATTTGTTATAATTAGAAGGTTCAGTGTCTAATAGTCTATTCATCCAATTCCGTTGTTGTTACTTCTTTTTTTCTCTATGTTTTTTATTACCTTTTCTACTTCATTATTTCTCACTTTAAAGTGGTTTAGTCACATAGCTCTAATAAACGAAGATAGAGCAGTAAAAAGAATATAAAAACCAGAAACAAAAAAAGAAGACAAAAAATAGTGCAAAAGAAATTACATAATTGTTAAAAAAGCAGTAACTAAGCTGAAATCAAACAAATAGAAAGCAAAAGGCAGAATTAAGTCTAAAAGATCAACACTTTTACAACCACTGTAAAAAGGGTTGTAGATAAAAAAGTACTTTTCACTCCCATTCTGCTAAAAAAAATCTTAGCTAGTAGTATTATTACTTCTATTGTCTTTGTTACTAAAAACAGTTTTTCCGGATCTTATCCTTATTCCTTGTCCTTATCTTTTGTTCGTTTTCGTTTGATACATAGAGTGCAATTATCATAAATTTTTCTTTATTAAATATTAGTTGTACTATTAATATTCTTTCTGACCATGCTCTCTAGTTTAAGATATTTCCTGTATATTTCTTGTTTACTATACATCTACTTCTCCAAATGATCTACATATTGATTTACAGTTGTAGTTTCTTTCAACTTTTTCTTGTTCTTTCAACAAAATCTTGTAGTTTTATTTCAACTTTTCTTTCATTTTTTTGTTTCAGTTACTATTAGCAGATATATCCAATTCACTATCGTCAATTTCCTGAATAATCTCCTTTTTTTACTATTCCAAATTCCAACTTCTATTGTTCCAAACTTCTAAGTTACAAACTCTGTAGCTTTTTATTTACCTATTTGTTTTGTTTTTAATTTAAAGTTCCGTCTTCGTTATCTAAGTTTTTGCCTTATTATTGTCATTGCCTTATTATACTTATTTTTTTTAAAGATTTTGATTTTTCATTTTTCATTGTCCACTACAACTTTTTAAAAACCTATTTTTACCACTTTACCTATTTTTATTCTTTCCTTAACTTTTTTCTTTGTTTTACTTTCTGCTTTCGTCATTTTGTCATTTATATAATTTTTTTGACTTTCATATTCTTCAGTTTGTTCTTGTTTCTCATTATCTTATTTTTTTTACTGTATTATTTAATTCGATTAGAAATGCTTTCCATTTTTTTAAACTCTTTTCTTTCTCTGGTATACATATCTCTAGACTTCAATTCCCAACTCTTCTTTCTTCAAATTAGTTACTTCGTCTTTTAAGATATTTTGATACGTCATGTCGTAGTAACTGTTAACCTTTGTGTTATCATATTGTTATTATTTTTTTTAATCGTCTAATTTTGGGTTTTTTTCATAAATCTTTTTTATGTATTTTTTCTGTTACTACTTGCAACTTCTAGCTTATCCTCACTTTTTTCTTTCCTTTTTGTGGTGTTTTACTGTTTTTCTACTTTTGGTGAAAATGTTTACTAATTAAGAAGAAGCGCTGCGCGCCTTGGTTTTGTATTTTGAAACGTAAACACGTGCATTATTGAGAGATAAAACTCGAATTATTAACATGTTGACAAAAGAATTTAACTTTAATTTTTTTCCCTCAATAACGCATGTGTTCACTACTTCGAAATTCTACCGATCCAGTCCGTATCGTATTTGTCAATCAATTAATCGTCAATACAACAAAAAAAAAGATTTTATATGTAGTAACTAGATTATTCTGACACTTGTAAATAGATTTAGGGTTCAGGTTTAATAGTTTATTACTCTAACTAGTTCACTTGTGCATAAAATATTCTTTAATTTGAAATAACATGAATCGTTATCAATAATTTCCTGTAATAATTTCATTGCACTGAGATTCCGTAACACATCTTCCACTTCGCTCATCTCTAAAAAGTCCTTTTTTACAATAGCATCCTTCGACGCATTGCAACGTGCATGGTCTTACTTCCGGTTGTGTACAAGTTACAGGACAAGCGGTGCCACAACTTCTATACTCTTCTCCTTCCCCCAAACAATCAAAATCGCTTTCATAAGCTAAAACTTAAAAAAAATATTTTATTTCAATCTTGTCAGAGGTTGTAATTAATTACCTGCAGTGGCAGCAAATAAAACTAATAAAGTAAAACTTGAAGCAAATTTCATTTTGGAAACTTTAGACGGAGGTCTAGATACTGTTTATGCAGATATATATACAGTAATTACTTTTATAGTATTTATTTATCGGTTAAATTTGTATATTCACGTATAAAATTTGAATTGGTAATTTAAAATATAAAGTATCGAACAATTAAGTATAATTTTCGAACATTATTTTGATAAATAGACAAGAGTAGTTAGAGTGACACTTACGACCGATTTTAATGACTTTTTAATTACCACTTTCACTTTCACATTCCAAATGACGTAGGTATTTGTTATAACCTTGATTAAATTCCAATGACGTAAAATGAAATTAATTAAGACATTTTCGATGACTGATCCACATTACGTCACATGTAAGGGAATGCGACCAATTTCTTTCCGAAATATCGCTTCTCGTGAATTGATCTTAATTTTCGCGCTTTGATTACTATTCTCGCGATTTGTTCTTTTTTCTCCCGAGTTGATCCTAATTTTCGCGATTTAATTCCTATTTTTGCTATCTGACTTCGTTTCTTGCAATTTGCTCTCGTTTCTCGCGAATTGATTAAAAATTTTCGCGATTGGATCACTGTTCTCGCGATCCGATCTTGATTCTCGCGGTTTGCTCTTGTTTGTAGCAAATTGATCATAATTTTCGCGATTTGAACTAGATTTCTTGCAATCTGACTTTTCGATTTTTGCGATTTAATTTAAATTAGTTAAATTATTGTTTCTAGATGTTTAAATCGCGGTTTGATCTCAACTCTAGCGAATCTATCTCTATTTTGCGATTTGAACCAGATTCTCATCAATTTGATTTTTGCAGATAAGATCATATGCATAGTATAAAACGAATAAGCGTTATACATTTATCAGAATAAAATAAAAAAAAAAAATATGAGTTTGTTTCTTTGTGTTAGCCGGTGATACGCAAGATTTTCTAGCATTTAATATTTGCAATCGAAAATTGAACCAAATTTCCGAGGATGTGTTTCCGATTCTCGCAATTTGATTTTAAAAACACCAATTTGATCATTTCTTTTTGCAAATAAATCATAGAAAAAGTGACAAATAAAGCTTTAGACAAAAAATTTGAAAGAAAAAACCAGACAGACAAAATTTGAAGTTAACGATTTTACTGTCTGCCGCAATAGTAAACTTTTCATTAAGAATGTGTTTTCTAATATGTTTGAAATAGAATTGAAATTGCCGTTTAAGTTCTCGTTAGTTACGTCACAAGATTTTCTGGCTTTTAATCTAGACGATCGCTAATTGAACCAGATTTACAAGATGTGATTCCGATTCTCGCAATTTGATCTCGAAAACACTAAGTTGATCAGCGCTTTTCGCAAATGAAATATAGAAAAGTTACAAATAAACTTTAGACAAAAATTTGAAGTTACCGATTTTACTGTTTTCAACTATTGCAAACTGTTTATTAAAAATGTGCTTTCTAATATGTTTAAAATGGAGTTGAAAGTGCCATTTAAGTTCTCGTTAATTATGTTTTTCAATGTATGTAATTTTAAATATTGGTCGCTTGTTAGAAAATTTTGCAAGTCTTTTTTTATTTCATTTTTGTATCAAACTGTTTTTAATTAAATTTAATATCAAACTTTTTCTTTTTAATTAATCGTCATATCAAACTTTAATGATTTCGGCGTCTCAAACAATCATTAACTTTTTATTAAAGACACGTTCTCTAATATTTTAAAAAGTTTAGAAACTATTGTTTAAGTTCTCGTAGTTGTGTTTTCTAAAATATGTAATTTTGAATATTGCTTGCTCCTTAGAAATTTTTTGTAAGAAATGAAAACATTCTCGTTGTACGTAACTAATGAAAAGAGACGTCAATTTAAAAAGTCTTTTTAAAGGTTTACATCGCTTTTTCAAAATTGTATTTCAACTTTCAGTTTGTGATAGCGTTGTGTTTGTGAATTTATTTTCTGACATGTGTGATTTTGAGCTGATTTTAAAAGCGCTTAAATTAGTTGTCTATCAAATCAAATAATAGTCAAATTTTAAAAAACAACAACAAATTGCTTAATTTTTGATTATCGAGTATGAGACATGCTTAATAGTACGGAATTTTGTAGAGACTTTGAATTTCTAAAGTAACTTAAGAAAAATGGAAATAACGACAGATATTTTTTACATCTAGCTTTCTGATCGTCAGATCTCAGATTGTTTGAGACGTTACTCGTGAAAATTTGTAAATAAAGAAAAAACACAAATAACAATATTCTTATTTATCAAAATGATTTGCAAAAAAAAATTTACAAATATAGAAATATAGCGTTTTCAGAAAAACAAATTTATTTGAGAAAAATTTTAATGTATTAATATTGTAAATAGTTATAATTAATTAAATGGATAATTAAAGAATAGATTTGGAAGTAAAAAAATTTGTATACACTTTTTTTTGTTTCTGTAATTAGTCAGCTATTATTACAGATGCCTTTTATTGCTAATTCATTTCAACATTTTGTACAAATTTTGTGAACTCTTTACATACTTTGCAAGCGAAATTTGTTGAAATGCCTAGTAAATTTCAGATGTCTAATATATAATTATAATATTTTAAAATAATTAATTCAGTTTAACATTAATTAGGAACGCGTCAAGCTTTAATCAAAAAATTTCAAAAATTGTATACATAAATTCAAAACTGTTTATCATTTTTATTCTATTTTCAATTATGTTATGAGTTATGAGGTAAAATTTATGTAATGTTTTGTTTTTGCAAAATTTATTTATTTATTTCTTTTTTTTCTTAAATTTTATTTAAATTTTATCAGTTATGTAGACAATTTGTGTATATATATTCTTATATTTTGTTAAAATAAGAAAAATATAATGACCATATAGTATGAAGTGTACGTATCGCAATTGGGCAGTATGTATTTTGTAAACTGTTTACAAGTTGACAGTTATTAAAAATCCGAATATCTACCTCTTCATGTTTCGAATAAATTACTACATTTGTAATAGACACATGATAAATAAAAAAAATGAGATCTGCACAAAAAAAAAAAATATCTTAAACCGAACTTTGAATTTTATAAAGTACAAGCATGAACATAATGTTTTTAAAGTTTACAAAGTATAACTGCTTTAAGTGTATATAACGATTTTTTTAAATTTATTAAATAAAAAATAATAGCATACAATATACACAAATCCTAAAAAATCAACGATTACAATTAATAAAGATAAAAAAATGCAACTTAAACTACAAAGACTTTTACACAAAAATATAAAACTACATAGTTTAAATATGGTAGGTTTTTAATTTGATAATAAGTTATATTTATTTTTTATAATTATTGTGCATTCTGTTCTGTTTTAGCAGCCTTTTTATTGTGACAAATATTTTAACAAACTTTATGTATGTTTTATTCGTTGTGCTTATCATATTTTGAAATTTTCGAAGTTTGAAAAACATTTTATTAGTTTCTAAATAATAGTTTTCAAATTTCAACACATTTTTTTAAATTTCTACTTATAATTTAATTTTTATTTTTAATTTATTTTATAACGCCTTTCTCGTTGTATGATTGGCAGTCTAGAAAAAACCTTTAATTGTTTCAACCAATCAAGTAGTGGTTTTTTCTTCTTGTTGTATAATTGGCAGTCTAGATGGTTATCTATCCTCACTTTCCAAATTCCAAAAACCAACGATTGCAATTAATAAGAATAAAAAAGATGTAACTTTAACTTCAGAAACTTTTACACAAAAATACAAAACTAGTTTAAATATGTTAAGTTTTGATTAGAAAATAAGTTATACTTTTAATTTTATAATTATTTTGTATATTTTGTTTTGCTTCTTTGCTCGTACTTTTGCATTAACTTTTTTAGAAAATGAAAATACAATAGACTATTTATGGTTTAGTGTTGTAGTCAACAAACATGGGTAATTCATTTCATTTCGGTAAAAGCCGTAGTAATACATTTTTTATGTTGTTAAAGTTACCAAATTCACAACTTAATTAAAGTTTTACGAAAAATTTTGTATTTACTTTTCTAGAAATTAAAATACTAAAAACTAATATTTATATTTTAGTGTTGTAGTTAACAAACATATGTAATTTTATTCAATTATATAAAATCGGTAATGATACATTTCGTTATTGATAATATTAGGAAAAAACCTAATCAGAGTTTTCAGAAAATTTTGCATTTATTTTCGAGTAATTAAAATACGAAAAATGAAAATTTTCATTTTGCTGTTGTAGTCATCAGCACATTTATTTCATAATAAAAAGTAAATTTTATTTTGTCCAATCATGTTTTCAAATTCTAATTTGTCTTTTTTTCAAGTTTATGCTATCGAATTTATAGTTACCGTCCAGTTGTTAAATATTATTAAATAATTTTTAAAATTATATTAAATTCAGAAAATCAGTGACGAAATAATTATTTGATACATACATATTACTTTTGTAAAAATATTTTCGTTTATTATAATAACAGCAGTTACTTTTCGAAACTACAATATTTTTCTAACTAGTTTAAACGAGTATAAGCAGTTTAAGCTTTAATTATTAGTTTCTCTGCAATTTGTTTAAAAATTTGTAGAAACTATTTTAACGTTTCTAATTTATAAAAAAAAAATATTGTCAGCGTATATATGAAAATACTTTTATAATTATAAAATAGTTTAAAAAGTTGCATGTGTTTAGCATTCATTCAAAAGTGATTTTCATGATTTATCTTTATTACAATATAGTTAACCCAATCTTTTACGTTTAGATAAAATATTGGATTAGAGAGAAGCGCTATAAATTAAGGATGTTGCTTTGAATTGTAGGTACATTATTATTTTCACAAAATTTAGGAAGATGTAAGGATAATTCATCTCAAAATTATTGTCATCTCTGTAGACCATTATGAAGCGGTACATAGTGCTGCAAACGTAACATTAGAATAAATTGTTAAAATCAGAAAAATAATTTAATATTACACTAAGCGTTGAGAAATTTACTTTCATGTGCAAAAAACTTGTAAAATAATTTATTGCAATTATTGACAACATAACAGCTACAAAACCAAAAAAAATATTACAGCAAAATTTGTGTGCACAAATTAAAATGTTTGATAAAATTTTTCAAGTGAGGTAATTGGACAATGTAATTTTTGTTTGCAAAAGTTATTTGTTCCTTTTCTTTTCTTAAATTTTATTGTGCAGACTTTTTTCTATTTAATTTATTTTCTAATTCAACTCGAGTCATAAGAATAAAGTAATAATCAGTTTAATATTTCTGTTTTAAAATAGACACAGATGTTTCAACAAATTTTTATTTTAGAAGAAAATTTGTAATTGGGTACATTGTTAAAGAAAACAAAAATAACATATTATTTAACAACTTTAGTTTTAATTTTACACAAACACGTTTTTACTCTGATAAACTAGTCGTTACATAAAGATTTTAAAATTCTAAAAAATACTTTTTTTAAGCTTTGTAAATTTAAAATTAAATTATTAATAGTTTCAATATAAGGATATTTTATAGTAATAATTGTAATTGTTGTGTTTAGTAAGTTCTTAGATTTATTAAATAAACAATATTATATTTATTAAACATGATTTAACATAAAAATTGAAATAATTTTAATAAAAATAAGAATAAGTAGTAAAAAATTTTCAGATTATTACAGCATCAGCTAGCTAAGACCTCTTAATATTCCGACATCATACAACTTACTTAAAAGTTAACAAATAACAAGGGAGTTAAATGTTTATAAAATTATTACTAATACTTAATATCATTTGAATAAGTTGTGCAGTTGTAGGAATTACTGTTATGATATATTTATCTATTGATGTGCATTCTTACATCTTGACGACACCGTAATCTTGTTCAACCACATGGATCTTAAAAAAGCAGTACCTGTTATAACAATTCCATTTTTCTACCCTAATAACAGCGTTGTATCAATACTTGAAAATAACGATTTAATTTGTAATAAATTGTTTATTATATATTTTCTCAAATAATTGAAATAAATAATCTGATTTTCTTTGTTTTTATTTTTATTTAGATTTATTACAAACAGCAAATGTACATACGGGGCATGGTTGGTATCAGAGGCGGCGGAAAGTGCTCAGAGGCGTCGGTGAGAGTGCGAATCAGGGATAACGCGAATTCCAGAAAACGCTAATTTTTCCATTATTTCAGAAAGAATTCGGGCACATTCCATTTGTATTCAAAATTTCACTTTCTCTACAATGAAAACAAAAACTCACTTTAAAAGTAATTTAGTTATTTTCCTTTATTTCGGATCAATTAGAAAACATTGCATCACTTGTAAGAAGAATGCGACAAATATCTTTCGATGCGTTGTTATTGTGGCAAACTAGTCTTTATGCAAAAATTTCAAAATTCTAAAAATACTTTTTTTTTGCAGATTGTAAATTCAAAATTAAATAATTAATAGTTTGAATAAAAAGATGTTTTTTATTACAGTTATAATTTATTGGTACTTAGATTTACTGAATTAACAATATTATAATCATTAATCATGATTTAATATAAAAATTGTAAATGGTTAGATATCAATATTTTTAATAAAATAAGTATAAATATTAAATTTTTAGATTAGCCCATCAAAATCATCAGATTGATATTACTTATAAATATTTTAACATCATACAACTTACTTAAATTTAATAAAAAACAAGAAAATTAGACCATTTGAACAAGTTGTGCAGCTGCACGAGTTACGGCTCTGATATCTTTACATATTAATGTGCATTTCTTAAAGCTTGATAATATTGAACTCTGATTTAAAATCCATCACCGAAATTTTAAAAGCGGTACCAATTACCAACATCTTCCGACACCCTGATGACCACCTATAGCGTCTGTTTCCGCGGAGCGGATATGGACGCAATAGCTAGATGTAAAAAATATCTGTCGTTATTTCCATTTTTCTTAAGTTACTTTAGAAATTCAAAGTCTCTACAAAATTCCGTACTATTAAGCATGTCTCATACTCGATAATCAAAAATTAAGCAATTTGTTGTTGTTTTTTAAAATTTGACTATTATTTGATTTGATAGACAACTAATTTAAGCGCTTTTAAAATCAGCTCAAAATCACACATGTCAGAAAATAAATTCACAAACACAATGCTATCACAAACTGAAAGTTGAAATACAATTTTGAAAAAGCGATGTAAACCTTTAAAAAGACTTTTTAAATTGACGTCTCTTTTCATTAGTTACGTACAACGAGAATGTTTTCATTTCTTACAAAAAATTTCTAAGGAGCAAGCAATATTCAAAATTACATATTTTAGAAAACACAACTACGAGAACTTAAACAATAGTTTCTAAACTTTTTAAAATATTAGAGAACGTGTCTTTAATAAAAAGTTAATGATTGTTTGAGACGCCGAAATCATTAAAGTTTGATATGACGATTAATTAAAAAGAAAAAGTTTGATATTAAATTTAATTAAAAACAGTTTGATACAAAAATGAAATAAAAAAAGACTTGCAAAATTTTCTAACAAGCGACCAATATTTAAAATTACATACATTGAAAAACATAATTAACGAGAACTTAAATGGCACTTTCAACTCCATTTTAAACATATTAGAAAGCACATTTTTAATAAACAGTTTGCAATAGTTGAAAACAGTAAAATCGGTAACTTCAAATTTTTGTCTAAAGTTTATTTGTAACTTTTCTATATTTCATTTGCGAAAAGCGCTGATCAACTTAGTGTTTTCGAGATCAAATTGCGAGAATCGGAATCACATCTTGTAAATCTGGTTCAATTAGCGATCGTCTAGATTAAAAGCCAGAAAATCTTGTGACGTAACTAACGAGAACTTAAACGGCAATTTCAATTCTATTTCAAACATATTAGAAAACACATTCTTAATGAAAAGTTTACTATTGCGGCAGACAGTAAAATCGTTAACTTCAAATTTTGTCTGTCTGGTTTTTTCTTTCAAATTTTTTGTCTAAAGCTTTATTTGTCACTTTTTCTATGATTTATTTGCAAAAAGAAATGATCAAATTGGTGTTTTTAAAATCAAATTGCGAGAATCGGAAACACATCCTCGGAAATTTGGTTCAATTTTCGATTGCAAATATTAAATGCTAGAAAATCTTGCGTATCACCGGCTAACACAAAGAAACAAACTCATATTTTTTTTTTTTATTTTATTCTGATAAATGTATAACGCTTATTCGTTTTATACTATGCATATGATCTTATCTGCAAAAATCAAATTGATGAGAATCTGGTTCAAATCGCAAAATAGAGATAGATTCGCTAGAGTTGAGATCAAACCGCGATTTAAACATCTAGAAACAATAATTTAACTAATTTAAATTAAATCGCAAAAATCGAAAAGTCAGATTGCAAGAAATCTAGTTCAAATCGCGAAAATTATGATCAATTTGCTACAAACAAGAGCAAACCGCGAGAATCAAGATCGGATCGCGAGAACAGTGATCCAATCGCGAAAATTTTTAATCAATTCGCGAGAAACGAGAGCAAATTGCAAGAAACGAAGTCAGATAGCAAAAATAGGAATTAAATCGCGAAAATTAGGATCAACTCGGGAGAAAAAAGAACAAATCGCGAGAATAGTAATCAAAGCGCGAAAATTAAGATCAATTCACGAGAAGCGATATTTCGGAAAGAAATTGGTCGCATTCCCTTACATGTGACGTAATGTGGATCAGTCATCGAAAATGTCTTAATTAATTTCATTTTACGTCATTGGAATTTAATCAAGGTTATAACAAATACCTACGTCATTTGGAATGTGAAAGTGAAATTGGTAATTAAAAATTCATTAAAATCGGTCGTAAGTGTCACTCTAACTACTGACAAGTCTAAGCGAAGATACAAGTTGTGCATATCGGTGACCAGTATTCTTCATTACAGATACTGTGAAAATTCAATATACCTAGCGCCTACAGAAAAATTATAAGTTGTTAATAATTATATATTTTTATTAATAAAAGTGTTATAAAGAAACAAATCTAAATTTTATTTCAAGATATTTCTGAAACTTCTTGTCCTTAAAACTAAATGTTATTTACGTAATTTTTGTAAATTAGATAAATAGATAAATTAAACAAAATAAAATTTTTCAAGATGCACTATGTAGAAATAAATTTTCTCGAACTGCATCATCACTCTTCAATAGAAGCAATTTCATTTTTCAACAAATATCAATTAGGTAGTGTAGACTGCACATTTTCACCAAAAGTGTTTTCATTGAAATTTAATAATTTATTTAAAAATAATTCCCTAAAAACTGCTTGTTGAATCTTTTTGATGTGTTGAATCTTGAAGCAAACGTAAAAACACCCAATCACACCAAACAATTTACTTTGCACGACTCACGTTTCGACAACAAACTTGTCATCCTTAGGTGGGACATTAAACTCTAGGTATATGTATACATAATTAAACTCTTATATAAGAGCAAATAATTTTGCATTTTCTTTTAATTCTAATTTTAAGTTAATTTCTAGTTGTATCCTAAATAATTTAAAGACTGAAATATCCGTTTTTTTTTAAAAAAAAATTTTTAAAAATTGTGCTGCAAATGTGGTGCACACGGGTAGAGCACAATGTTTTTTTTAATAAAAAACATATTATTGAAACGTTTTAATCTTATTTTTTAAAACCTAGTCGTTATTAAACACCTAATAAATCATTTTTGCTGTAAAATCAATGCTTCAGAGTTAAAATTTTCAAAAAACAAAAAAAAAATGTCGACAGCCGGCGTCCGTCAAAATAAATGAAAAGCTTCGTCTGCGTCTCGGTTTACAAACTTGCCTAATCACGTTAATAATGAGAAGGTTAAATAATTTTAATAATGTAATAAATAAAAAGCTATTAAAAACCTGTAAACTATGAAAACTGAATTACCCCCGTTTTAAACTTAAAATGTCACAAATTTTGACTTAAAAAACAAATACACCATTTTTGCGAAAACAAAACAATGTTAAAATAAACAAAACCAAAAATCATTTATTTAAGAATTTTAGGCACTTTCGATCGTCTGTCGAGGTCAAAACTTAGATACATCATTAAGCCTCAACCACGTAAACATACATATATATTAAAAAACTAGAACTACCCTATCTGATGCGAAGTAGTCTTCTTTTTCACAATAGATTGACTAGACTAGATTTTTTTTAAATACATATTCTCATTTAAAAATTATTGAAAATTTTGGAGATATAAATTTCCCGCCAAATAACGTCAAAAAACCTTAATTAGCAGCACAGTTTATTTTTTGTTGTATAATAGATATCAATTTTTTAAATTTCGATCGATCTGACTTGACGTCATAGAAAAATTAGCCCTAAATTTAAACTCAAAATTTTAAACGGCAATTTTGTTTTAATCGGTAACAGTGTTATGAAAATCTTTTAAAAGTTAAACTGAATGTATTTTAACTATTTTTGAAAACTGTAAAAAAAAACCATGTTATTGGACCCAGAAATGTATGCACACAAAATTTAATGTTTATTATGCCATATATTAATTTGTTTTATTCGTCCTTTTCCCTATCTATTAAAAATTAAATAAATATTTTTAAAAGTAATACTTTTTGTTTTATTGGAAATGGAGGGCTCCGAGAAGCAATTGCTGAAATCCAAAAAAATAAGCAGATGAAAGAAATTTGCCACAAATTGTGTCAAAAAATTGCCAAAATACTTCCAAAAATAGGTCCATAGATAAAACATTTTGTCTATGTACTTGTAATTTATTAATGCTAATACAGTTCATAATTTTGCAAAAATTATTAATTTTTGCCCTAATTGAAGAATTTGTGACTTAAAAATTTGAGTTACATTCTTCTAGAATTTACGTTAGAGGTACTATTTTCCTTATTTTAACAATTCCTGTGTATTAGATTTTAATTTTTTTTATCAGATTTAGTAATTTTTACGTTTCAGGTTTTAATGAATTTTCTGTTTTACAAGTTTTAGTATTTTTAATTTCAGGTTTTCATTAATAATTTTTTTCTTTTAGGTTCTAATATTCCTTGTTTTAGGTTTTAATAATCTTATCTTGTTTCAGGTCCTAATAAAAGGTTTTCAAAAATAACCTCAACCCATGTGACTACATGCACATTTTTTCTGATGCTACGGGTTACGCTACTAAAAAAAGCAAGGTTGAATTTATTAGCAAATCAGTCACGTGGGCTGAGATAATTTTTGAAGGCTCTGTATTTTTCTTTCATGTGTTTTCTAATTTTAATTCAGTAAATACTTCATTTTTGTAAAATTTTGATATCATTATTTTCTAAATAAAATTTAAGAAATACGAGTTCACGTCGTTCACGATTCGATATCTTGTAGATGCTACGCGTAGCAGTAAAATCTCAGAGCAAATATGAATGTTTACATTGCGTGTTTTATCTTACGACCCAAGTAAAATTTACGACCCGATATCTTTGTTTTAGAACTGGGCCCTATGGCTACAATAAATAACATTAATAATAGCAAAATTTGCAAATAATTTATTGACAAAATTCAAAAGAATAGTAAACATTCGTAGCTTTCCTTTTGCAAACGCTTCTGAGCTGAGATCAGCTGAACTGATATGATCAGCTCACCTTAAATCATCTCAGTACAGTGGCTAAAAGGAACTCACATCTGAGTTTCTCGTCTCAGTTAACCTCAATTCAACGATTCAACTGTGAGTGAAGTATTTAGCTATTTGTTACTATAATAATAATAATTTATTGTGTTAGAATTTACAAAATAAATTTACACTCCTCTAAAATAATTTGATACAGATTCAATATATACCTAAAAACTGTAGAAGGCTTCATTAACTAGGAACTTCTTAATAGTTTTTTTGAACACTTTGAAATTATAGTTTTTTATCCATATAGGCAGTGTAATGTAAAACTTGGTGCAGAAGTATGAAAGGCTATATCGTGATCTATTTAACTTAGTAAAATCTAATTTTATAAAAGACTTGTGTCTAGTAGAGTGCCTATACATAAAATGAATGATATTGAGAACACTATTCCTCTAAATGAATGTCTTTTATTTATGTTGCTTAAATTACCGGTCAATTCCTTAAATTTAAAAAAAAATACACACCTAATTCTTTTTTGCCTATTGTTATACGTGAATCTTACTGTATTATGCGATTATGTTGTAGTTTTCAAGCGCCGTTATAAAACACACAACAAATTTTGAATGCAACACCTATTCGTTTGATAGACAAACTTAAAATAGACTAAATGATTTTCATGTGAAAATACAGTACTACATCCAAAAGGGTCTTATTAATATACCGAAATTTATTACAAAACTATAACTATAAACTAAAATTGTAAAATTTTTGAACTTTACCGCGTTTATTTTTACCCCCACTACCCAACTGAGACAATCTCACTAAACTGCATCACCGCTGAGGGTGATGCTTCGGCGGTAAGGGGGGAAGTGAGAATCTCAGATCAAATCATCTGAGTAAAGACAAATGGAACGAGCAAATAAGTGAGCTACACGAACTGAGCTGAGAATATCTGAGATTAGGTGCAAAAGGAAAACAGCTATAATACTTAATTGAAAATCGCTACCTAAAAAATCTTTTTCTTGGTAATCAAAATGACACTTATTTTTCCAAATTAGCTTTTCTTAATTTCAAAAAAATCTCATATTTTCACATAATATTCTGGCTTTCCCTTCTGCAAAATGAACATTTTTTAAGACGTTAAAATTTTCTTGTAATTTAATTCAAAAGATAAGTTTTTTAGGTTATGTAAGTATACTTTCTTACTGTTCCACCTCTTTGAGTTTTCTGATAAATCTCTAGGCAACTTGTTGCATTTTAGATAATTCTTTAAAACCATTGCGTGAACAAAAGTAAAAAATATTTAACAGAATAAGCAACATTTAATTTTATTAATATGGCTCAAATTATTGTTTACTGGCAAATTGTATTTTTTTGTACAATACAATTTTAAAAATTATCAGAAAATTGCTAATACCTGGCAACTCTTAAAAAAACAATAAAGCTTTTTATTATTCAACAGAAACCGTTACAGGACAAAAATTAAAAATGTAAAAAAAAAATTCTTATAGCACAACTGTGGCCTCTGCTATGAGTGCCGTGGTTTATTCTTTGTGAGTAAAAAAACGTTATAAATTGATTTTTAAATTTCCCGCACTTCTAAGCGTTAAAATGGCGTCTATTCATATTCCGCTTAAACACGCATGTAAAGTCAGCTTTCTCTCTCTGTTGAATTTCTTTGGTTGTACGTCAAAAAGTTACGTCATATCGTTTTTTATAGGTTATGTTCATGTTGTCATCATTTAAATAATAATTTGAAAAAATCTTTTTATCACCTAGGGTCACAGTAAACCAATGTTTGCGAGTTTAAAATAGATTCTAGATAATTATATTTTAAATGGATAAGGTCCTTAATTCAAATATAAAAACGGTATTCAAAATTCACATACAGGTTTGCACATTCTAAAAGTCTTCTTCAGGTATTTTATTTATTAAATGAGGGCAAAATATCTGCAAGTGAGTTAATTACATCATCCCTAGAAAAAGCCAAACGATTAAAAAAATTCAACGCTTTAATAACTTTAACTGAAGATGAAGCAAAAAAACAATCAAACGAATCTGAAAAACGTTATGACAGCAAGAAACCTCTATCTGAACTTGATGGTATTCCCATAGCTGTAAAAGACAATTTCTGTACTTCACAAATTAAAACAACATGTGGTTCAGAAATGTTAAAGAATTTTACACCAACATACAATGCTACTGTTTGTGAACGTTTATTTAATTCAGGATGTATTCTAATAGGAAAAACTAATTTAGATCAATTTGCAATGGGATCAGGCACTGTGGACTCAATATTTGGCCCTACAAAAAACCATTGGGGGTATAAAGAAAATGAGTTCTACATTTCTGGAGGAAGCAGTGGTGGAAGTGCTGTTTCTGTAGCCACAGGCACCTGTCTAGCGTATGTTGGATTAAAATGTAACTAGATTCTGTAACTATTTGATTTTTTAGTTCTATCGGTTCTGATACTGGAGGTTCCACAAGAAACCCAGCATCTTACTGTGGATTAGTAGGTCTTAAACCCACTTATGGATTAGTTTCAAGGCATGGGTTAATTCCTCTAGTCAATTCAATGGATGTCCCAGGAATTCTTACAAGATACGTTGATGATTGTGTTTCAATTTTAAATTGTGTGGCAGGTTTTGATCCCAAAGATTCAACTTCACTTACAAAACCATACAAAAAAATTAGGTAACATTCATTTTAACTGGATATAAACAACTCAAATTGAATTTATTAGATTACCTCCAGCCAATAAGTTAAGTATAAAAAATTTACGAGTTGGAATTCCTAATGAGTATCATTGTGAACACCTAGATGAAGAAATTTTAGAAACTTGGAATGACATTGCCAAATTTTTGGAGGAAAATGGAGCTATTGTCAAGGAGGTACTTCCCTTACAAATCTCTATTTTATGACAAATAGTATAATTTAGGTTTCAATGCCTCACACAGAGTATAGCATTGTCTGCTACTCTATCCTAAATCAATGTGAGGTAGCAAGCAATATGGCAAGATATGATGGCATTGAGTTTGGTTTTCGTGCTAAAGAAGACACATCAACAGAAAAACTGTATGCTACAAGCAGAAGATTAGGTTTTAATGAAGTTGTCAAAAATAGGATACTGACTGGAAATTATTTTCTTCTCACTAGGTACTCTGGATGTTTAAAAGAGAATTGTTTTTAAAGAAAGTGTTGCTTGCAGAAACTACGACAAATATTTTAATCAAGCACTGAAAGTCAGACGTTTGATTCTGGAAGATTTTGATAATGTCTGGGAAGAAGTCCAGTTGCTATTAACACCAACAACTCTAACTACAGCTCCTTTATATAACGACTTTGTACAAAAGACTAATAGAGAACAATGTGCATTACAAGATTATTGCACACAGCCAGCAAATATGGCTGGTAAATAAGTAATTAAGTAGAAATTAAATTATACTAATAATTTGTCTTAGGTGTTCCTGCAGTAACAATACCTATTAAATTATCAAAAAAAGGAATGCCAATAAGCTTACAACTGATGGGTAGAAACCTAAGCGAACCTATGCTTCTAGCGTTGGCAAAATTTATAGAAAATGCAGTACAATTTAAACATCGTACTGATATTTAATAAAGATTTATGTATAGTTTAATCTTCCCCTGCTGGCATAGCATCCTCTAATCTCCTGATGAATTTGACTCTGATTTCTGTATTTTGATCCCCTTTCAGTTGATCCTACAATCAATTAATATAATTACCGAAATCTTTTTAAATATTTAGTTGCATTTACTTGAACAATCCAGCTTTGAACATCTAACTGTACCATCTCAAGGGCCCCTCTTATAACCCCACAAATAACATTACAATATTTCAGACTTTTCAATTCATCAGGAAGTTCAACTAAATCAGTTAATGGATTAGTATCTAAGATGAAAGAGAACTCATCTCCTGCTGCACTCCAGTTTGCAACATTTGGTTGAACTCCCAAATACATACGAAAAGCGCTCTGAATCTTATCAGCAGTGTCTTTCAAATCTAAGCAACGGCCTGTTCCTGTTTTTGCAAGGAAATCCTCAATCAGCCTCACGCCCATATTGTAACCTAACCTCTCCAGTTGTTTGCTTACATCTTCTGTGTTATCTAAGTCTTTTATCATTTGGGTTACTAAGGCCCCATAAGTTAATGTGACCAATTCTGAGTTCTAAAATTTAGGGTTTATTATTTTACTACAAGAAATACAAGAGACACGTACCACTTTTTTTGTATCAAACCGGGTCGAAGCTCGAGACATTTTGAAGGTTATGTGAGTTATTTGATGACACAAAATACCAGTTGAGTGAATAAATCAAAATAATCACTTTTAACTTTTATTTATTTACTTATTGACAATTTTTTTTGAGTTTTTGACGCAAAAAATAGGTTGACAGATGAGATATCATGACAAGCAGGTTAGGAAACATAAAAAAATATTGGTGACTGCAATTCCCAGAGATATACAGAGGTGGACAGAATGCTGATTAATTAAGCAATCTGCACATGAAATGTTATTTTTTTGTGTGGCCATTTTGACAATTTTATTATAAGATATACCTATACAGACTGGACCAAATGTATTCTTGAGTCAAGAGATATAGGGCTCACCAATTAAGTCGTAAAAACTATGTAAACAGTCATTAAATTAAGTTGCCATGGCCTTGATACAGTCGCTCAGCATTGTTTTCGATGTAACAAAGCGTAAAATAACTAATCATTGTCCAACTGAACAACTATGTCAACATTTCGTTACTAATTGATCACAGAAGTGCATCTGTGCCCTTGAACTGTCACCGCGAGCTGCAAATGCCTACTTTCTGCCCTAGAGACACTAAATACTATTACATCATATTAGGTATTTATGAAAGTAAGCCGAAATGAACAAAGCAAAAATTGCTTAAGTAATAAAAAATAAATGCACATAATTGTTTTCAAATAATTTTATTGTTATCAATAAATAATAAACAAAAAATAAATAAAGACTTATTGTAAACTGGTTTTTTACAACCAAAATAATCAATATAAAAACTTTCTATTGCGCTATTAAAAAAAGTAGACACTTTGTTTCACAAAAACATTTAAATAAGTTTTAACAAAATACTGGTTCATGTGCTTTAAAACATTTGCTGTTGTTTTTAATTATTAACAACTTACACTAACAACACTCAATTTTACAGTTTTATGCATCTCTAATACTTGTATTTGTAATTATTTAGGTCATAGGTTGTTGGGAACACTTATGCATGTCTTTGATAATAACACAAATTTTTAAACCCCAGATAACCAACCTATGATCAAAATAAGAAGCGACAGTTTTTGTTCAGATGCAGTTGATCTGTAAACTTAATACAAATTTTTGATCGTTCATACATTGAGCAAATATTTTTTCTATAAAACGTGTAAAAAATCTAGTCCTTGCAATAACAATACTTCCTCAAATCTGGCAAATTTTCTTCCACGCATCTTGCTTGTCTTCCATACATGTTAATTCTACTAATATCACTCATTTTTATATTCAATTCATCTTCATGAATTGAATAAGTAGCACTAGCTTCAAATACTGAATCTCCAGGAGTTAAGACAACTTTAATTTGATATAAATCTGATTTGATTTTCATTTTTGCTGAAAGATCTGCTACAAATCCATCCAAATCAGCGTTTTTATTGTATTTTATAAGATTTTCATTGGGTGTCATTTTCATCACCCACTCGATATCAGATACTGATAATGTTTCACATATATGTCGGTAGGGTTGGGTATATTCATTTATAGTCGAAACTAGTAAATCTGATACTCGTTTGGCAATAGGATCAGAAATTGGGATTTTTTTCCAGTCTAAACATGCACACCAGTGGGGCTCTATGTAAGCATGGGAACAACTCCTCTCACCTGGAATCTTAAAGAAAAACATTGATTTTATTTCAAAAACAAATTGTCTTACTTTTGTAAATAAAGACACTGCTCTGTAATTAATATTTGCTTCTCCGACATCATTTAATTCTAGCAAACTTTTCAAAGTCGAATGGACGTCAAACGGTGTTGATAATTTATCAATATTGCTTTTAAAATTGTCGTAAGCTTCTTTGAAATGTTTTTTAAATGTTTCAGGAAATGTAAATGAGAAAAACGGTAGACGTTCTTCTTGTTTCCCTTGGAGGGTATTTCTGATTTCTGCAAATCTTAAAACGGCAATTCATATACAAAAATTAATAATTATTAATTGAATATACCTGTGACCATGATCTGCCATAATTATTAAAATAGTGTCTTCTAAAATTCCGGAATCATTTAAAAACTTTAAAAAATTGTATAAATCATTATCAGCAACTCCCACCAAATTATAATCATCATGTGACAACTCTCCATGAAAACCAAACAAAAATTTCGGTTTTTGTTTATAAACAGTGAAGAACTGAAATTATAACAAATAAACTTGTATCCGATATTAGAACAATGTTTTATATTTTTGTGAAAGTAAAATGTTGGAAATCTTTAATATTTGTAAATTTGCTACATGTTATAGGCCAATGTTGTAAAAAAACATGCATAATTACGAATTAAAGCCCTAAAGGTAGCTAAAATAATAAGCTGAAACATATAGAACATCGACACCACTTCCATAATTTGACTTTCACAGTAATTAATGCTGTGACTATATTAAAAATTGAATAGTAAAAAATTAGATAATAAAGTATTGCCAAGAAACTACACGACTATTAGAAAAATATTTGTCAGTTTAAAAAATATTTTGAATTTCTCTTTGTGAGGTTTCTTATTTGTAACTTATTCTCAACTCATTTTCAAAATTTATTCTGTAAGCGACGTTCTCAAGATCATTTTGTGATGAACTCTTCACTTTTGTGAACAACACATTTTTTAAATAGTCACTTTCCAAATTTACTCAACAGACGATTAATTGTCATTTTAGAATTATTCTGAACACGTACATTTATTCTAAAGATAATTCTTTTTCTCTGTCCATTCTGACAGTAATTCTTGACTGTAATTCTTTTTGTAAACCACTCATTTTTCTCAAGACTCGTAGTTTCAATTTTTTTTTATCAACTCACAACCCGTTTTTTCAAATAATTCTGTACAATTATTTAAACTAAGACTCATTTTAAAATTCATTCTTAAGACACTTTTCCATTCTGTAAATAACTCAATCTCTAACAAAATTCTCTAAAGTCTAAAGTTCTTTAAAAGAATTAAAAATTTTAGCATTTAACTATTATAGAACTACCACAATTTTTAAGAACCTAGTACTTAAAATTTCACAGCATTAATAAATTAATCTCAGAATACAGTAGAATCTCAATAGTGAACTTGCTGTAATAGTATAAACATCTCGTTAGTGTAAACGCTAAATATTTAGAATGATGTTTTTATGTGAATACGACAATCAGTAAGATAAACTATTCTCCATATGAATAAAGAAATAAGCACAGAAGACATCCTTACTTTAAAACAAGTTCAACCCTTGTTTTTTGTTCACGGTTTCGAGATTCTACTGTAGTTCCAAATAAAAGTTAATTACATTTTTGATTTGATCTAGCATAACCTGATGTCTGGGAATTTCACCAGTGCATAATTTAGGCCATTTACGTCTATCTCCAAGAGATGCAAGATAGTATGGTCTCATATAATGATCTGTTGGAGTCTCCTACAAAAATTATTCTTCAACTATTAACAAAAAACTAAAAAAAAAGACAAACATTAAAACCATTCAACCGATATGTAAAAGTTCCCAGTTCTGGAACATCTTCAAAAAATCCAGTAACATACCCTGCATTTCTATAATCATTCCAAATAAAAGGATAGGAATTTACAAATTTGGTATTAGAAAAACGTTTTCTGGTATCAGGAAGTTCTAATTCAGTTTTACCGGTTAGAATTGGAATTAGAGCTTGCGGAGTCCCATCTCCGATTATATTGTACCTAAAAAGTACCACAATAAGCCCCAAAACAATTCAATCAAAACTCCTTTTCTTAAATAAAATGAAAAACATACCCTTGTAAAATATCCCCATGCAAAACTTGTGTCAAGTACTCGTAACTTTTTGGTAACTTCCTCACAAAAGAATTTCGAGAAATTGAATCAAAACCAAACATTAAAACATTATATTTTGCAGCATCAGGGGGTAAATTACTCCAGCTTGTCCTCTGCCAAACACTGTTATCAAGCCGAATTCCTGTTAGAGTAGCTGACCACTGCTTGCTTTGTGAACGACAAGACACTTTTACAACATCACTTGCTTCTAATTTGTAATAAGAATCTGAATAAGTTGTTTCCCCATTTGTTGATTCAAAATCATTCACTCGAATTATATCAGTAAAAGAACAACTGACTCGTCCATACATATCTTTAATTTTATCTTGAACTGTACATTCGTTACCCTTCAATTTTAACGTTACTAAAAGGTGCTAGAAAAAACACGGTATTTACTTCACATTTCACCCAATCCACTCCTGCTGACGAACAGTCAATTGGGGGCACTTCATGGACGAATTTCATCATTTCTGGAGAAAATACTGGAAGTTTTGGCTGCCTACAAGATAGGGAACTTGACTGGGAGTGGATAAATTCATCTATTTTTTCCCTAGAGGTAAACACGTTAAATTGAGACATGAGACCGTTTTTATTCACTTACAAACGAAATTTTCTGTCTATGTCATTGATGGGAGAGTCGCGTGTAATTACAACTAACAAAATTATACCAAATATTGAAGATATAATTAGGAGGAATAACTTTTTGATTTGCATTGTTCTGGTTAATCGCATTTTGTGCTTACAATGAAATTGATACCATCAGCTGCCACCCCTCAAGGCTCTTGGAGGTTAATTGAATTTTCTTATCGTTTTTTAGTTATCAGTATATCGATATGGAATTGTAAACTGTCTACAATTAACATTCTTAAACAAATAAATTCCATTCCAATGAATTAATTGCAAATATTCGATATTTTTCCAAAGACAGGAAAAAGCAAAAATGGTCACAAAAGTCAAAACAAGACAATGGAGTACGTTAAGTATTCATCTACTCATATTAAATTTTTAAAACAGTTTAGTTTTAATTAAAACAAAGTGTGTCTTATGTGATATTTATGATTCGCTTAATATTTACTAGAATTTTTAAGATTACAAATTTTTAGAACAAAAACAATAATAACCGCACTTTTTTTGAACGCGGCCCCTATCACCTGTCAAAACAAATGTCAAAAAAGTTGAGGTTATTTTGGCGGCTTTTTATTTCGTGTTTTTATTAGAATCTATCTAGTTTAAGTTCGGCCTAAATGAGTTTTTGAATTTTGAGAATGGATGAAACTACTTCTCCTGTTGAAGATGACGAGAAATTTTACTCAAATGCCGTCCAATATTGGTCTGAAATTCCTCCAACTATAGATGGTATGCTTGGGGGCTTTGGATTTATCTCACAAACTGATATTAGAGACTCAAAGTTATTACTCAAACAATTATTTAACTCGAAAGCCTCACCTGGGAGAGAATATGCATTAGATTGTGGTGCAGGAATTGGCAGAATAACAAAACATCTCCTCACTGAATTCTTTGATAAGGTTGATTTAGTTGAGCAAAACCCAAAGTTTTTAAATCAAGCCAAACAGTATTTAGGGACCAAGTTACAAGATAAAATAGGAAATTACTACTCTGTTGGATTACAATGCTTTAAACCTGATGATAAAAAATACGATGTCATTTGGAGTCAGTGGGTTTTAGGGCACTTAACAGAATCTGATTTAGTTACATTTTTAAAGTCGTGCCAGTAAGTAACGAAAGCTTGACTGAAATATAAATAATTGTACCGTTTCAGGCAAGGACTTAAACCCAACGGAGTTATAATTATCAAAGAAAATATGTCTTCAACTGATGAAATTGATAAAGACGAACAAGACTCTTCAGTAACTCGGCCTCTTGCTTTATACCGTAAGATATTTGAAAAGGCTGGATTAGACTGCTACAGACAAGTAAAACAAAGAAACTTTCCAAAGGGACTGTACACAGTTTACATGTTTGTCTTGCGGCCACTAACTGTACCTGAATAAATAAAAAACTCTTTTTATGAAACCTTTATTTAATTATACAAATCAAGCTTTCAAAGCAAACTTCCTTTGTGGATAAATAGATTTCTTGTGAAGCTCCTTAGGCGTCCTAATACGTTGCTCATGCTTGGTAAGGGCGCGACGTAGAGCTCTAGTCTTCTTGGGTCTTAAATCAAGAGGCTTATACTTTTTGTTTTTGTACAACTTCCTCAAATTTTCTTTTTGCTTTTGGTGCATAACGATATACACACGAGCTATAGCTTTACGCACGACACGTCTAAAAAATCCAGTAAGTACCCTGAGTTACACTTTTAGACACTTACATTTTGGACAGCTTTGAAGGGGCACCACCAGTCACTTTGGCCACCCTAAGACTTGTAAGCTCAGTTTTAAGCTCATCGAGCTGTTTTGTGAGCTCCTTTTTGTCACGGAGCCTCAAATCGGAGCACTTTACCTTACCCTGAAACAACAAACCCCTAATTACTTAACCTATAAAATGACATGTCGTCTCATCAAACTGTTTGACATAAATACAGGAAAATTGAGTAATGTACTTACAAAAAGAGCTCTCCTATAATTAAATCTTATTGAATTATGAACAGATGATTCAGATTTTTGCTAATAAAAAGAGATTTTGAAAACTTACCATCTCGTCTTGTGAAACAACAAACTGAAAGAATTTGTGTTTGTCAGGTTGGCACCGGCAAAATCACTAAATTAATTTTAACTAATTAGTGGTGAACTTATTTATGAATATTTTTGCATAAATATGGTCGTTTTATAACAATTACACTACTCGTACTTTCATATTTTTAAATTAGTTGTAATAAGAAAAAGATTTCGTATATATTTAGTAACTTTTTGTTAGGTTGGTGTATGTGACGTCACGTGTCTAACCTTAAATTGTCAAATTTGTCACTTCCTCATCTGGGTGGTGTTCAAACAAAAACAAATATTTGTAATTATTGAATTAATAGTTTATTTTTAACAACGTTCGAGCAATAAGCACAAAAAGTCATGGCAAAGAACACATCGAGTTCAGCTTTTCGAAAAATTGATGTTGATCAGTACTGTGAAGACAATTTTAAAGAAGATGATGGTGATCAGGGCGGTCCTACTGGTCCTGATGAGACAGAGGTCAACAATTTACTACAAAAATATCCTTTTTCTACTATTTTCTTAATAGTTTTATGTTTGAATTTGTTATTTTCCTTAATTATAAACACAGGTAAACATCTAGAAGCTTTAAAAACCGTTTTAATGAATGCACCATTAGGAAGTAAAAACCAACAAATTAAAGTAACTAGAACAGTTGCATGATTAGTATTTCACTAAGTTTATTTAAGGAAAACGCCGTGAGTTTAACTTTACGAGTACTCTTAGCTATTAAGCCCTCCCAAATTGAAGAAGCTGTGAATTCATTGAACCCAGATTTAATAGACGTGTTGATGAAATATATTTATCGAGGATTCGAGTATCCTTCTGAAGGAAGCAGTGGGCACTTGTTGGTATGGCACGAAAAAGTATTTAGTGTTGGAGGTGTAGGTTGTATTGTGAGAGTGCTGTCTGACACAAGACGAGCCTAATTGTATTCAACTTGTTTATAATTTTAATCAAAGCTTTTACTTAATAAAATACAAATTTATTGAAGCCATGTTTACAACTTCGATTTTTGTGTTTTTGCCAAAATATCCTGCATATCCTTCAAACTTTCTTCAAGTGCTTGACGAAATTTTGAAGCAGCAGTTTCAGGGTGTTCAGTAAATGCAGAAACAGCGAAATTTATGTCATTAGCTCGGGGATTGTAGCAACATCCGTAACCGTCAGGCACTAGTGGTGCATAACACATAAATCCGTCACATTTGGTAGCCACCTGACTTGTAGAGAGTCTCATATGGGTACTTCTGGTGTATGAAGGGTCCTTGTAAAGTTCAGGGACTGGAAGGTTATTTTCTTGTGCTATTAATTTTAAACCAAGAAGGTGTCTATCAACTCCAAAACCATTAACAGCCTAAAATTACAATTTTGTGTTTGTTTTTAAAATTATTAAACTCACTTCAATAGAATATTTTTTGTGGGCGTTTACTGCTTCTTTTAAAGCTGCAACTTTCTCACTATCAGACTTACAAGAGTCTAACATTGCCTTAGCAAACGCAATTGATTCATTTGAACAAGATCTAATTGTTTCAGTACGGCCATGGATGTATTTTCGGGTTGCGGCAGATTCGTAATGGGCTCCTGGTACTTTGTGAATTCTAAAAAAATCACTGGTTTTTCCAGTGTTGTGTAAATATAACTCTTTACCTGAAAAAAGCATATTGAAAAGCAATTTGAATATAACTGTCAGGACTCATTTTCTGGGACTTAACAAACTCTTTGCCATAACACTCAAATTTAAATGAATCCAAGTCTAAATTTGCAGCAAGTCTAAAACAATTATTATAAAACTTGCTAAATACTTTAATGGATTTTACTTGTCAATATTTGTGTTTGCACAATTAATCGCTTTTTGCACATTTTCGTCAATATTAAAATTTAGTTTTTCTGGTTGTCCATTAAATCTAACATCAGGTTCATTAATTGAGGTATCATTTTTGCTGTAAAAAAATAAATAGAAATAAGGGGTGAGCGAAGAAATATCAGTTTGGGTGTGACCTTAGGCCCAACAACCCCTACCAATTTAAAACTTAACTACATACATGTAATTAACAATGTAATCAGTCATAACAGCAATTGGTTGTCCTTCACTTGGCGAATGTTCATAGGTCAATCCTACATAACCATCTTCACTTACAATAAACTGCACGGTTTTATCAAACCATCTATTGGCAGAATTAGCACTACTGCCTCCTCCATGAATAAACTGTTTACTTGCTACAGTACTATCATTCTCGCCACATTTTGGCATTGCTTTATCTAAACAAACCAAAAAGAGTGAAGTCTGAATTTCTCTTATAGATTTTAAACTTGTCAAATCTAAAATAAAATAGTTAGACGTTCATAGACGAAATAGATCAACAGAACCTAGCGTGAGATCTTGATAAGCCCTGCCCCAAGCATTTCTGTTTTCTGTAGTTAAAATTCCTACAGGGGGTCCTATGTCTTTCGACTCACATATGATGTCATTTAAACAACTAATTAATTCGCCAGCATTTAGCATTTTACCACACTCGTCTATCACTTGTAGCTTGAAGAACTACAAGTGAAACAATAAAATGTCATTCAGGTGTAATAAAAAATATCGTATATCACACGTGTGAAAAAATATACCTACGTTATTATTCCTAACGACCACAATATGCCTTGATTGTGGATTAAATTCCAAGTGGTCTTCTTTAATTCCAGGAATTCGGCAAGTCCCATAAATTTTTTTGTACTGATTCATATCTAAGGGGTCCTTTCCCATTTTATCGAGGGGCATTTTCCCACTACCAAAATTTTTTTTACATATTTTACATGTTATTATAGAGGGATTCAAAATGAATGGAATCGAAGCAGGTCAAGACAAAAATGATGTTTGTCTATCATTATTGTTACTTTAACTTTTAAAAATAACAGTGTACAATAGGGTGGGCCAAAAATTTCGACTATTTTTTTTCACCTTCTGACACTGAAAAATTAGGCACCTTTAAAAAATGCTTTTTAAAGATGAGCTCTTAATTTTAATAGGGAGGTCCGCCTCATCTCAGTTTTCCACTTTTTCTTTACTTCTTTATGGCAAAATCCATATCTCCTCACTACTTGATCGTACAGAAAAATTTTATTTACATTTTTTGTAGGAAATTGAACGCTCTAAAAAAGGTATTGTACAAATTTTTTATAGCTCTTAGCGTTCAGATATCAGATGTCAAAGTTTGAAGAATATAACAAAAATTTCTTTTTTAATTTTAAATTTTATAACTCGTAGATAAATAAATATACAATGCGCAGCATATTGTTTTGTAGAAAATTAAACGCTCTACAAAAAAGTCTTTTGTGGTTAATCGAATACTCCAACCATTTAAAAATAAAAAGAGGATTTAGTCTCAAATTTTGGTTTTTAAAATGCCAATATCTTCTAAATGGTTAGAGTAATCGATTAACCACAAAAGACTTTTTTTGTAGAGCGTTTAATTTCCTACAAAACTATATGTTACGCATTTTCTAATATTTATTTACCTACGAGTTATAAAATTTAGAAAACAAGAAATTTTTGTTAAATTCTTCAAATTTTGATCTCTGATATCTTCTAAACGGTAAGAGCTATAAAAAATTCTAAAATATCTTTTGTAGAGCATTAAATTTCCTACAAAAAATGTAAAAAAAATTTTCTGTACGATCAAAAGAAAAAATGGAAAACTGAGATGAGGAGGACCTTTCTATTAAAATTAAGAGCCCATCTTTAAAAAGCATTTTATAAAGGTGCATAAGAGCCAATTTTTCAGTGTCGAAAGTTAGAAAAAAATACTCGATTATTTGGCCCACCCTAGTGTACAAAGTACAGTAGTGTCCAGTTATAACGAATCCGATTAGGGGTTTAAAGGTACAAACATTTTCACTTCATAATTTATTTCCACGAAAACTCTAAAAGATAGATAAAAAAATTGTCAACTCGTACAATTCTATGTAGAATTCAAAAAAAAAAAAATAAAAAATTAAATTAAAATACTAAAGGAATGCCATTACGTTTAAAATAATAAAGTTACTCACAATTATTGGTATAACCCAAAGTGCTTAAATTTTGAAAATATTTTAATTAGGTAAATAAATCATATTTTACTGGGATTATGTGGAAAATCTGAGTTTAATACCTTTTTTATTTCCATAAATTCTCCTAATAGTCCATTACTGTGGGACACCATGTATTTACTCAGTAAATAAGCCAAATGTAAAAAAAATCATTTCTGACATTTAAAATGACATGTCTTTTTTCCAAAGGCTGCTGATGAGATTCCACATTTTTTGATCACCTGATATTTTTTACCTGTCAATTAATTCCTTGTATTTGAGGGCCCCACTGATTAGTTTCGCGGTATATTCAAGCCTCCGCTCCTCAGAATCGAATTTTTGAAAAGGAAAAACAAGTCCTGGACTGGAATAAACCACAACAGGGTCTCTATACCCCAAATAAGCTATACTGAGCCACCAGTCAGCTAACCAATTATCAGTCTCTTTTGCTTTCTGTACTAACAAATCCTGTAATTTTGGTCCACTCTCAGACTGAAACTGGGCTAGCAGTTTCTTTGTGTGGTTTAATTCAGTCTCATTCAAGAAAGGTTCAACTGACTTCAAATACTTTTCGAGGGTTTGACTCAGTTTTGGGACAGGTAAGTGTGGCAATTTCTGTGTTTGAGGGGCTGCAACGTGCGACATTGTGGGTGTTTGGTTTTGGAGGTAATTATACAGCCCCCTGAAGTTTTTATGAGGTGATAACTGAAATGTTTAACATATGGACTTTGGAATTTGAATAAATTGAGGTTTTGGATACTTACAAATCTGGTTCGTGATAGGATCATCTTATCTTGTGATAATTGTGTTCTGTAAGCAAAAATTATTGTTTAATAATACGAAAGATAAGGGAAAAATGTTGGAATACCTTGTTAACATTATCGGGTTATTAGAATAATTGTGGAAGGTCAACAAATTATGCATTGAAAAAACAAGTTGTGTAAAGTGAAAGTAATTACCTGGAGTGCAGCTAAATGGTCGAAACAAAAAAATATGTAGCTCAATTTATGGATAAATTAGAAAATATATTCACAACAAATGTAAACATTTCATAAATAATACTCTGAACAAAACTGAATTTGACAACTAATAGGTTAAGAATGCAGTAATAAAACCCGTGACAAAACAAATTATTGTTAATAAAGATGTGATGGATTGAGATTGTGCAAAAAACTTCTAATCCTTATTTAGAGTTGATTTGTTCGTAATAAATTAATAATTTTAATTATCATAATAAAATAGTAAAAATTATTCATTTTAACAAAATAAAAGCAGTTTCACGATATCCTAAATTAAAAAAAAAATATATTTAAATTCCACAACTGAAAGAGCATTTCATATCCTAAAACGTGTATTTGTAAATAATGGTCAATAATGCAAAAATTTGAGTGTTTTGAAGGTTTTGAACTAATTGTTCATATTTACGGTTACGTTAAGTGTTATGTTACATTTTACGTTATGTGTTAAGCACACTTTACGTTATGTTGATGAACGTTAAGCAAGTCTTACACGATTAGAGGGCCTTTAAAATGTAAGTAAACCACTTAGAAACAAAATCTAAAAAATATTACTTTTGATTTTGTTTAAATGCACACTTTAATAAACAAAAAAAAAATTATTTTTAATCTGAATTTACTAAAAATGATTATTTATTAAAAAGTTATTATAAAAACAAGCGATGCACGTCATCAACATATGATGACGTTACTATAAAGGGTAGTTCACACTTGCCATCTTAAAAATAGCGGTAATTTCAAAATTTTACAGTGTAAATAAACGTCAATTTCAAAAAATGTCATTCAGACGATTGTGGTTTAGAGTGCTTCATCCCACATATCCAAAGCTTTATTGTCCCATAACCTTCCCTATCAACATGGAAAAAACTCGCCAAGCACATGTTGCACCAAACAACAGGTGTCAAGTAAAAGTGCAAAGACGCCTTTAGTTGTTGCCAAACTTTTAGCAGCAAAATCCCTAACTTAGAAAATTTTATTCTAATTTTCTGCAATATTAATGCATTAACACTAATTATTATTTTTACTCATCCTATTTGTTTGTGCAAGAAATATACATTGTACTCCATTAAAGTACTATAATATTTTATGTTTATAAACAAAAACTGTCTATATTTAATTGTTTTGAGGTTGGTACGAATGACGTCATCAATGACGTGCATCGCTTGTTTGGCTGGTTTGACTATATAAAAATGCGGGTAATTTAAAAATTCGAGTTTTAATAATTAATCTACATAAAACAGTTGAAAGAAATTTAGTTTTGACTACATTTTAAATAGACTTGGTGTCATCGTTTATGCCACCTTGAATAATAATTCGAATATCGTTCGCTAAATAAGTGAAAAAAATTCTCAAATTTTATTCGCTATAAGAAAACCATTGGACCCCTGTCCTGAAGTTGATGTGTCAGGCGGGTTACATAAAAGCTTGAAAAGACGTCTCATTTCGAAGAACCAACATGAGCGAATTTCAGCGAACCATTCCGAATGTGAACGAATTCTTTTTCATTTCTATGAGCGGATTTCTAATTTTATAAGTACTCGGTCATCTTCGGCAGTTGCTTTACGGCTGACCGGGTGACTTTGACAGCACAAAGCTTGCACGGTAGTTTTTATTTTCCATTAATTTCTTCATTATACGAGAATTATTTGTAACTTGTGACTGAATTAAAATTATAGAATTGGAGTAGGATGTTTTTATGCCTTGTTTCTGCTTCTATATGAGATTTTTTATCGGTTAAAAATTAAGTATTATAATTTTAGTCTTATGTACCGATGCAATAAGGGCTTTTTTAAGGAATGTTTTTAGAATGACAGTGTTTTGAACTTTTGAGCGTAAATAACGACACTCCTCCTGGAGTCTAGACAAGTAGCTATTAGAGATTTTATTATTTTACTATTGGTGTACCAAATACTTTAATTGGCAACTGTTTTAAGATCAATAGAGAGTAGAGAGTTAGAGACGTCAAATCAGGCAGATGTAATTTTTGTTATTTAATTTAAGTAGTATTTAAGTAACAAAATTCTGTAACAATTAGGGTTATATTTTAATCATATACTTTTTGTGGTTTAATTTATTAATATTTATTTTTAATATTTATTTAAGGGTTGATTAATAAAATTTAAGGGTTGTTAATATGACCTTGAGCGGTTACCCACCAGCAAAGAATAGAATATATTTGAACATAGGCTTTTCCTGCGAATAGAAATCAAGTCGGCAATCAAATCTTCAAAGGAGTGCAGTCTAAGTGTGGTGGGGTAGAAAAACTACCCTGTTTAAAGTCTTTAAAATTCATTACATTGTATTGAATTATTTCTAAATATAAACGTTTCAATGTCAGCGAAAGAACAAAGCAATGTGTCATGCGGAAGCGATCCAGATTTTTATGAGTTTAACATGGTCAAATTTTTATAGGGTCGCGCAGTTTCTTTGTTTTAAAGCAAGGCTAGTTCACAAAAATAAGTTTATGATTTTTTCAATGAAATGACTCCTCAAAGTCAGATGACGAATTCAACTGAAACAAAGAGATTCGTAACTGATGACGCGTTGTTATTCAACTTTCAAGGTAATGACTGAGATCATGAGAGTCAAAAATAAGTTTACATGGTCACAATGACGCGGTTTCCCATGTGTAACCTTACTTGGGATGATATAAAAGCTTCCACCCAAAAGTGGGATAACAATAGACCTCCAAGTGTGGTTAATATGTGCACTTCTCCTTAATTGTTTTAAACAATAAGTGTGTGAGTACAATGGAAGCCAGTCCAAAAGTCATCTGAGCCCAAGTGTCACCTGGTGATAGCCGTAAGTCCAAAATTGTTTGACTTGAACCGATGTTTTTGTAATTCAAAATTCTAACTATGGCTTTAGAAGCTAAACTGATTTTTATTCTGATTTATGAGATGGCTTTAAGTAACTTATTCGTGGAATTTTTGGTAATTAATCACAGTTTTTCTAAAAAGTCGTTGAATATGTAATTGTTTTGGGACTGGATTTGCATCTGAACGTTTTGAGTTGAATATTTGATTTTGGAATAAAAAGTTATTGGTAACGTAAGTTTTAATAGTTAAAAGAGGTTTTGTTTACTGAAAATTAATTGGAAATTAATTTTAAAAGAGAATTTTGTTTCATAGGATTTTTAACCGCTCATGACCCTTGATTTAGAAGAAATGTCTAATTTGATTGAGAGTTGTGATTGGAACTGTGTTAAAGAAAATTTTGGCTTTTATACATACTAAATTTTGAGTTTGAGTAATGAATTTGCGTATTTAATCACATATCTGAAACGCATTGTCCTCTCCTTCACTTAAGGTTATTTTTAGTTTTAATATTTGTTAAAGTAATAATCAATGAAATTGATTGAAATAAAAGAACGATTAATTTAAAGTAGAATTAACTTGGTTTACTTGTTTTTGAATTCGTTTATTTATTGTCAGATTAATTGCTAAGTCGTAGTTGATTAGTCATTCTTTTATTAATTTCGAAACTTATAGTTTTTATTGTCTATGTACCGCTTTGAATTTTAAAACAGATAAAATGTGCTTTAGTATAAATTCAGTTTTAGAGAAAAAAATGATTGATACTCACTAGTTTCCAAGTGTTTGTTTTTGTCATAAATTGAACGTTACTGGATCTAAATTATTGTAATCATTACAGTAAGAAAATTGCTAGAGATCGTGTTAAAAAGTTTAAAAACCTTTACATTTGTTTGTCATGAATTGGAAGTAATTTTAACGGTTATAGATTTTATTATGTTATATTTTAGTTTAATTTCATATTTAAAGAGTAATAAATTGATTAATCACGTTTTGTATATGACTAAAGTTTTATTTGAGTTTTGTATTAATGTTTAAGATTTTATCAAAATTATATCATTATTTAATTTGTTGTATTAACTAAATATCTTTTAATATATTTTGTATTTAATTTAAAAACTGAGTCTTGTTTTTAATTGATGGTAAAGATATTAGACTGCACCCCTTACCCCTAAAGCACTTGATTCCCGACCCCCGGATTGGTATTTTTATAATATTAAACCCCAGGGAAGGCCTACGTTCAAAATATAAATTTATTAGCTTTGTGGATTAGGAACCGCTTAGGCCTTATTAATAACATCCCTTAAGATTTTCCTTTAAGTCTTAAGTAAAGTAAAAGTTTATTTTTCCTAAAAAAAAAACAACCCTACCACATAAGATCTTAAAGAAATTCTTGAAGACAAGCTTTAAAATTGAATTAACAAGTGTATTAATTGAATATAAAGTGATTTAGTAAGACAATAGAATATTTGATTAACTCTAAAAAAAAACATTAAAGACTGATAAACAAATCATAATTCATTTATTTGCATGTGAATTTTAAATCATTATAAGTTTTCTAAATTTATCAGTTTATAAAATTTAAGCGGGTATATAAAAAGAAAACTATGTTTCGAAATTGATAAAAAATGATTAATCAGTTGTGAGACGTAAAAAACACCTAATAGCACCAAACAATTTCATTTTGCACGACGCAGGTTTTGACAACAATGATGTTATCCTCAGGTGAGGAATTAAACCTAGTTTAATTTAAAATTGATCTATTTTTTTAACTTAAATTTAATAATTTAATATTAAATAACTATTTAATTTAAATTTAAACTCAGTTTAATTCCCTACCTGAGGATGACAACTGTGTTGTCGAAACATGCGTCGTGCAAAGTAAAATTGTTTGGTGCTATTGGGTGTTTTTTACGATTCATTCTACACACCAAGGAGATCCAACAAGAAGTGAAATCAGTTGCGATTCTGCACTAAATCTGACATATAATAACTAAATAAATTTTAAAATAACTAAACCAAAATAATTGTATTTTAAATTAATCGTTCTTTTATTACAATTGGTTCCGAAATTATTTTAAGGAGAAAACTTTTATGATCTCAAGTAAGGCCGAATGTGAAAACCGTGACACTTTGACTATGTAACTTATTTTTGTTTGCGATGACATCACAAGATGATATACAGTGGCGAGCAAAAAATTTCGGGCGTCATTAAAAAAAAGCAATGTAGTTTGACCTTTATTGTCATAAATGTCATGATAATTTGTCAAAATGACATGCGACAGTACTGAATAGTTATTAAATTGAGGTTATTAATATGTCTAACACGTAAAGCTCATTTCACATTTTATAGCACTCAAATTTCAAGTCTGCCCGAAATTCTTTGCTCGTCACTGTACTTATTAATTAAATAAAAGCGTGCACAAAAACAACTACCCTTTTTTATAATCATTTTTGTCAAGATTTTTGTATTTGATTTGTAAATAGCTTATAATTTAAGTCATTGCTAGAAAAAAAAACCAACCCAAATACCTACCTATTTTTGAGGCCATTATTGTCCTTTATTAACTACGGTTTACTCATAACACTTGCGTTAGAAATAGGTGTAAACCGCCCATTAGTAACAACGATTGATCACGTGCACTTTACCGTTAACGTAACCATAGTAACGTTGCGTTCGGTGACAAACAAACTTCGCCGGTGTTTTGGTGTTTTCACGTGGTTTTCACTGTTTTCACAAAACCAAACACCAGCAATAAATCTCATTTTTGAATCTTATTTAAACTAAAACAGTTGTTTCTAGTGCTTAGGGCTTAAAAATGGTTAATTTGGGTGAGCTTTTCCCAGATTTCGAAGTTGATACAACAGTTGGAGTAATGAAATTTCATGAATGGCTTGGAGACTCGTGAGTAAAACAATCTTAATTAAAAAATTCTTATCATTTGTTTCAGTTGGGGAGTGTTATTTTCACACCCTGCGGATTTTACGCCAGTCTGTACAACAGAATTAGCACGAGTTGTACAGCTAAATTCCGAATTTACGAAACGTGGCGTTAAAGTGATTGCACTGTCTTGTAATTCAGTGGAAACTCATAAAAAGTGGTTAAATGATATAAAAGTCTACGCAGGATGTGCCCTCGAAGGCTTTCCTTACCCTATAATAGCTGACGAAAACCGTAGATTAGCCACTATGTTACGAATGATTGATCCAGATGAGAAAGACGCTGATGGAGTTCCTCTAACTGCAAGAGCTGTTTTTGTTATTGATCCTAAGAAAAAAATGAGATTGTCTATTTTATATCCAGCCACTACTGGCAGGAACTTTGAGTAAGTTTATTATTATAAAAATAATGCTCTATTAATGAACAATTTTAGTGAGCTTTTAAGAGCGATTGATTCTCTTCAATTAACTGACAAACATAGAGTTGCCACTCCTGTTGATTGGAAGGTAAGCTTCATTTTTATTTTTTATAAATATAATGTAAAAATTTGAAGCCTGGAGATCATGTTATGGTGCAACCATCTGTTTCTGATGAAGAGGTGAAAATTCTATTTCCACTTCTAACAATTGTTGCCCTACCATCAGGGAAAAATTATATAAGGCAGACTCCTCAACCTTAAATCTTTTTTTGTTACCAAAATGATAAAGTTTCGTTATTTTTATAATCATTTTCCTCAAATAAAGTTTAGAGTTTATTTAAGGTTTTATGGCACATAATACATAGAATAAAGAGTTTAAAATAAATAGTAAACTTATAAAAATTCACAAATAAATAAAATTTACTATAAAAATCGACGAGATTCCAAAACAAATACATTCTAAAGCTACTTTTACACATATTATAATAAAGTTGGTAAGATATCACAATTCGTCTTCAAAATGATGAATATTATGTAAATGATCTCCATAATCAGTTGCCTCACTTCCAACAAAAGTTTCATGATGCTCAAGAACTTCATCAAAACTTAGTAAATCGTCATGATCGTCATCACTGGATGCAAATAAGTGTTGAACTTCTTCATCAGCAATTTCTCTAAAACAAAATTTGTTTTTTTTTAACAGAAGAAAATAACGTACTCATTGCTTGGCACAATCCATGATAAAATTTCATTACTGGTAAGTTTCCCATCACCATCTTTATCTAAATCATTATCAAATTTATCTTTTTCAACTTGTAACCATTCCTTGTCATGTTCATGTGCTCTTTCGCCCACAAATTCTTGAAAACTTATGGATTTATCACCGTCTTTATCTTTGTCTCTGAGGGTCTGTTCTAAAATAATTGGGAGCATTGAAGGGTGCTCCTCAGGGTGAGAAAACGCGATCCACTCTTTTGAGTCCAAGGAACCATCATTGTTAGTATCAGCAGCTTGCCACATCTCCTTATCATCTTTAATCAACTACAAAGCCTTCAATTAAAAATTAAATGGACAACTGAGCGGTACAAATGTGAACTAACAGAAGAGTCGTTTTTTTACAAATTTTCTTTGACCACTTTTGTATCTTGCCTGCTTTATATGATAAAAACGAAGTAAGACGAATCTTAAACAATATATTGTTTTTTTTTAGTACACATTATGTATTTCTAAATATGAATAAAACTGAGAGCCGCAGGAGAAACTTGTTTTAAAAAGGAAATCTTTACAAAAACATTTTTGGTCCATTGATCCGGAAGCAGGTTTGTCTTATTTGGAAGCTTCAAGAGTATTTTTTTATTTTACAAATAGCTCTTGTTTCTGAATCTGAACAAAACTGAGAACTCTACTTAATATGAAGCTTGCCAAAATACTGTAACTCTACCTGCTACCCTTAGACTATTTTTCTTTCAGCAGATTGAAGATGGTTTTACTTGTGTTTTTTTTACCACCAAACGATTAAAGAACTAATCAAGTGCACACAGAATATTTAAGCATGCATAAGTGCGTTCGACTTTGACACTCCGAGTGCACCTACTCTGTCTTTGTTTGTCTCATTCAGGACAGATAAATCCGTCGCATTATTTGAATTCAGGATTTACTAATATACTGTTTTCATGACAACGTACGCTCTTTCTACTCCATCTAATAACTGAGTGTACAAAGAGCGTGTCTTGTTTTGGATACAGTGTCAAAAAGCACCAAGTTTTGATCACCGGATAGAAATAGTGATATATAGACTCTATGAAGTAGATAAGGAAAGAGGAGGTGCACACGGAGTGGCTAAGCCGAACGCAGCTTATAGAAGAGAATAAACAAACGTGTAAAAGTAACAAGTCTATAAATTGGCTCATTCTGAAAGTGGCGCCTTCGTTAACCATTTCAGTTGTCAATTTTCTACCTACATGTTCATTTTCGTCCCCTACAGATAAATTATCCTCGTTATCTACTCCGTAAGCATCAGACAAATACTCTTGCCACGTAACAACGCCATTGTTATCCTCATCGGCATCCTCTAAACGCTCATTTGCCTCTTCTTCAGACAACATTCTAAAAAACTCGTTCTAAAAACATTTCTCATTAGAAAAACGTACTTAAATGACCGCAGAATCCAGGCTTTTAGTTCCTTTTTATCAATTTGTTCATCCCCATCCAAATCCATCTTCTTTAGTAAAATTCTAAGGCGTCTTTTTGCTTCATCTGGTGGCAAGTGGTCATACTCTTCTGCTTCTTTATGACTTCCCAGAATTGCTTCATGATCAAATTCATTGTGATGCTCACCACTATCTGAAAAATGAGAGTGGTCCCTAGGGCTATACGCCCCATCTGATTCTCGTTCTTTTTGAATATCATTTGAATGGCTGTGCATCACGCCAGCATCTCCAAGTTGAACGGAATTTAACAAATTCACACAAATTAATAAAACAGTTGCAATGTGCATCAACATCATGTTTATTAGTACTGGTTTTAAGTAATAACAAGGCGAAAACTGAGATAGTTGTCATAAAAGCATTCTTTAAAATTATAATAATAATAAAACCAGCTGATTACACAAAGTCACTGACAGTAGCATAGGACAGCCAACTTCAGAAAATTAAAAGTTTAACCTAAACTATTTAACCAAAAAGTGCTTACTACAAAATTAAAACCTATTTATTAATACAAATAATGATTAGAAATGTGAAAGTCTTTCTTAAGAGTCAAAAACTCTTGCATTTAATAATGTTTTCCCTTATTTATTTTAAACAAAATATGTCAACATTGCGACACCAAAGTCCCTAACACCTGTCAAATGTCAACCTCATCAAAATAACCTACAAAAAATCTCATTCATTAATGTAAAATTTAAATTTAATGTGATCACTTAAAAGTGTTACAAAATGTGGGCTGATACTTTGTTAATTGTGTTTATATCAGTTTGTACTGCTTTGTTGGGTGAAGGTCTAACTTGGTTGATGGTTTATCGTACTGAAAAGTACCAAAAATTGAAGACTGAAGTGGAAAGACAGAGCAAAAGACGTAAGAATTTATTTTACTTGTTATTTTTGAAAATATTTAGATAATTTCTAGTTGAGAAACGTAAAGAAGCTCATGGGGACTCACTTGATAAACAACACAAGAAGAAAATTGAAAGAGAAGAGGAACGTTTGAAAAACAATAATCGGGACTTGTCTTTGGTCAAAATGAAGTCTATGTTTGCAATTGGTTTTGCATTTACTGCTTTACTTAGCATGTTTAACAGCATGTACGTTTTTTCTTTGGCAAGTTGTAAAAACTGATTGTGATTTTGTAGATTTGATGGACGAGTTGTTGCACGTTTGCCCTTCATGCCTTTGACCTGGATTCAAGGTTTGAGCCACCGTAATTTACCTGGTGATGACTACTATGATTGTTCATTTATTTTCCTGTACATTTTATGCACAATGTCAATCCGACAGAATATTCAAAAATTGTTAGGTTTTGCTCCTTCAAGAGCAGCTTCAAAACAAGGAAATAGTATATTTGGTCCTACACCTGGTCAATTTAAATAATTTGTTGGGTTAATGTTTGAGATGTGTCTGTGGAATAATTTATTCTTAACATGTAGATAAATAAATATTAATTACAACAATATACACAAACACTATAAACTGTTTCATGTTTCATATTGTAAAATTAATATGTGCATGAAAACGCTCTAAAATCACCTTTAAAGTCAGATGAGACAAGCAGAATTTTGTATATTAGCCGATATTACGTTATAATTTACAATGGAATCTCAAAATTAATATCTAATTTAGCATCACGCGCCAAACTAACAATATTAGATAATTTAACAGCCAAACGTGCAGCTTCATCAAGATTATCAACAGGTAAAATCTTCAATCCTGAACTAGCAATTAAAACTTTGGCATCATCAACATTTGTGCCTTGTAAACGGCAAATAATTGGCATTTTGAGGTTGAGTTCTTTCGCCGCAGCAATAATACCTTCAGCAATAACATCACACCTCATAATACCGCCAAAAATATTTACAAGAATTGCGTGAACTTTAGGATCAGCTGTGATAATCTTGAAGGCTTCTTTCACAGCTTGAGCTGTAGCACCACCTCCAACGTCAAGGAAATTCGCAGGGGAGCCTCCATGCAACGAAATAATATCCATAGTGGCCATGGCAAGACCAGCTCCATTCACGAGACACCCAATACTGCCGTCTAGGGCAATGTAGTTAAGGTCAAACTTAGCAGCAGCTACTTCTTTTTCATCTTCTTGCGTCCAGTCACGAAGAGCGAAGAGTTCCTTCTGCCTGAAAGCGGCGTTGTCATCAAATCGGAATTTAGCATCAAGAGAGAAATCTGCAAATAAGCGTTATTAATTGAATCTAACAAGATTTGCTAACTATTACATGTTTCTCCAGCATCTTCAGCGTAAGGATTAATTTCGATCAGGAGTGCATCCTTTTTGCAAAACAGGTCATACATTTTTAATAACATGTCTCCTGTCTTTTCCTTTTGGGAACCAAGACCGACCTTTACTGCAACTTTTTCTGCTTGTTCTTTACTCAAACCTTTGCTGATATCGATTGGTTCGTATAAAATTGCGTTGGGATTTTCAGCTGCTACTTCTTCAATGTTTATACCTCCTTGAGAAGAGGCAATGATTACAGGTCCCTGTAATTTTATAAATAAATTTTTGAAAATACGGGTGTTTTGAGACGTACAGCAAAAGCACGTTCCATCATAATTGCAAAATAAAATTCTTTTCTGGGAAATTTCCGTTCGGCTACCATAACAGCGTTGCAAATACGTCCTTTTTCCCCAGTTTGTTTAGTGACCAAATATTGGCCAAGCATTTGTCCGGCAATCTCTTCAGCTTCTTCAGGACTGTAATAACAAACAGTTCGGTTTGAAAGTTAGTGTTTTAGGGCACTCACGAATAAACCATCCTAACTCCGCCTTTGAGTCCATTTTTGAAGTGACCTTTGCCCCTTCCGCCAGCCAAAACTTGTGCTTTAAGTACAATGTCTTTGGTATTTAATTCCTGAGCAATTTTTTTAGCTTCTGCTTTAGTTTTAGCAACCCCAAATTTGGGGACTTGGATTCCTGCCTCTTTAAGGAGAGAGTAACTAATGTGTTCATGAACATTTAAATTTCGTTTCTGTTGCTGCTGGGGCTGCCAACCTGACGCTGTTGACCCCAAAATCTGTAATTATGTAATATGTAAATTATGTAATGCGGAAAAATTTGGCTAAATTAAATTTGCAGGGCTGACAGTTCAGCTAAAAATACGAAATTAGCAAAAAATTGTCAAGGTCAAAGAGTTACATGAAAATTATGCTGAAATAATAGAGCACTCACCTTTGGGCCGTTTTTCAGGAGGTTTTTTTCGGCCAAAAATATACTCCGCAACATTGTAGCCATTTTTTGATAATAACAAGAACAGTTTTTGTTGAGATTGGGGCGGACTTTTGCAAATGACAAAAATCTAGGGATTTTCTTTCGTTAGTTTGGCAACTAGGCAACAACGGCAGAATGTCACTTGTCAATTTAATTTATTTTCAAAAATAAAAATATATTTTTGTATTTTACACGTTTTAAACACTCGAAATGAAATAATTATGTGATTTGATTGGACTACGTTTTGTAAATAACGTCTAAATATTTTATTGGTGCAGTTAACGAATATTTGTGTCCAAAGATCAAAAATGCTCAAATAACCTTTGATCAAGGATCTAAACCTGTTTTATAAGCTGATTTAAAGTATTATTATCTATTTACACGCCTTGGTGAGTGACCGTTCATGAAATGATATGTTATTGAATTAGAGGAACAAAAATAAAACAATGATTACTAATTTTCTTTCTCCTATAGTATATACATTTCTGAAGGAAAATGTGACTAGAGATATACATGATTACTATTTAACTATTTAAAGAATAACTATCTTAACTTAAAGATTATAGAGACGTAAAAAAAAATGAAAATACGACCTTGAGAAGCAATGCTTAAATTGTGTTAACAAAACTGTTAATTTCAATTTGACTTTTGCTTTTCCCTTAATTACGCACGTGTTCACTAGTTACGAATTCCACAGAAAGGATGTGTAATTTGTGGAGTACGTATCGCCTAACGTGTTAATCGTTAATACTTTTGTCTTTAGTTAGATTTTCTTCTGGAAATGTATCAACTATACTATATTAAATTATTTTAATTTTATCTAGGATAATTAGTTAAGTGATTGTAACAAAGCTTTAAAAAATTCCTACTTCATCAGTGCTTAATTTAAAACATGTCCAAGCCCACAGAAATTAACGTAACAATAAGAAAAGCACAGAAAGAAGATATGATTCAAGTTTACAAATTAATTAAGGTAATCAGTATTTATTACTGACCAAATTCGATATTAAATCTCCCCCAGGAACTTGCAGAGTTTGAAAAACTAGAAGATCAAGTAAAAATAAACGAAACAACTCTGATAAAAGAAGGTTTTGAAACTGAAAGTCCGGGTTTCACATGTCTTGTAGCAGAACTCTCAGATGGGATATTAATAGGATATGCATTGTACTACATGTCGTACTCGACTTGGCTAGGAAAATCTGTTTTTCTTGAAGATTTATATGTACAACCTGCATACAGAAAGATAGGAATAGGGAAACAATTATTTAGAGCAGTAGCTAAAATTGCCCATGAACTTCCAAGTAAAAGATTAGACTTCCATGTTCTGTCCTGGAACCCAGCAGGAGATTTCTATAGAAGTTTAGGTGCTGAAAATCTAACAGTTTCAGAAAAATGGGAACTATTTCGTTTAAATGAAGATGCTTTGAATAAAATGTTTTCTTAATTTTTTTAATACAAGAAAAATCCATTGTTATGTTGGTAAAAGTGGGTGCACCTTCTGGTGGACATTCAATAAATGTTCTTCAAGCTTAACTTGTCCACTGTACATGTTATCACAAATCTGACACCTAGAACAAAACTTATTGTTAGCTTTTGTGAGAAATGAAACCAAATACTCACTGATACTTTTTCTTTTTTGAAAGCCCCAAGTGCAGTTTTTCATGTACAGCTAAATTGTACCTCTCTGCAAACTTTTTCCCACACGTGCCGCAAGTGAATTTCTTTTCACCGGTATGCACCCTCATGTGCCTTTTCAAGTGTGACCCTGATATTAACAAGTAACCACAGACGTCACATTTGTACGATTTTTGTCCAGTGTGACTGAGTTTATGCATGTTAAATGATGTGTGGTGCACAAATCTTTTGCCACATAAATCACACTGAAACGGTAGTTCTCCTGTGTGAATGGGTGTATGTCTCATGAGAGCCCCTTTCTGGGTGAAAGACTTGTTACAGTAGACACAAGTGAACGGATTAATGCCCTTATGCATTCCTACATGAACTGTCAAAGCTTGTTGCCTTTTATATGCTTGTCCACAAATTTCACAAATGTAGGGGCGCTCTTTACTGTGTGCAGACATATGATTTTTTAATTCTGCTGCTGTTTTCCATGATTTGGAACACTGAGGGCATTTGTGTGGTTTGGGATTCTCAGGACTCTGTTTTGTTTGATTTGTTTTATCTTCATTCTTTGTTTCAACTGTTTCAGGTTTCTTAGTGTTCAGTAAATTGATATCTCCAAGTGATTGTTGGATATCTGTTATTGAATTAAGTTCTTCAAAATTAAAACTTGGCTCCAAGTCATTCAATTCTTGATGAACTTTCAAATGATTTTTGTAATTTTGACCCGTAACTTTTTTACAACACACTGTACATTCTTCAGTCTTGTTACTTTCTTCATTTTTTGTCACTTTTGTGCAATATTTGCGTACGTAGTTTTTGAATTTATTTTCTATAATTTTTGCTCTTACTTTAATACTGTCTAATTCTTCTAATAAAAGGTAACACATTTTACATATTAAGTAGTTATTTGTGTAAAATTCTTCCTTGACACATCCTTTTAATAACAACAAAAGAGAAGTTTTTGAATAAGTTGAAACCGATTTTTGTAAATCAAATTCAGGAGTTTCAATTGTGCAATTACATAATGTACACGGTAAATGAGCCATAACGAAAATTACACAACAATAAAAGGTTTTAATAACTTGTAACGCGTTAATAATACAAAAAAAGCACAAAAAATGTTATTGTTGACAGTTTTTCAGATTGTTGTTATAGGTTATGTTTACGTCAAATGTCAAAATGAAATGCCACCAACATAAGGAAATAAGAAATTTGAAAAAAGTAATATTTGAGCTGTTTTATATTTTTAAGAAAAGATTTATTATCACACAGGTATATTATGTAATTTACAGGATTTACAGTAAGTAATATCTATTTTATGTAACAGTTTAAAATAAAGAATATTTAAATAGGTGTAATGTTGGTTGCCTGTCCGATAAAACGTCAAAAATTCGACCAATCACAGCAATCCACATGTTTTGAGAAGGTCGCAGATGATTTTTCGTTGTGTGTGCATAAATACAGTAAAAGTAGATTAATTAATTAATTCTGTATATAATATGTGAAGTAGTTGTCCTAAAATGAACGTGAACTGTCTACCAATCCTGGTTTTATTAACCTTCATATCTCTAACCTCAGTCTTAGCAGGCAGAGACTTCTATAAAATCCTGGGGGTATCAAAAAGTGCCAGTCTGCACGAAATCAAGAAAGCCTACCGCCGCCTTGCCAAAGAACTGCACCCTGACAAGAATCAGGAGGATCCTGAAGCCTCTCAGAAGTTCCAGGACCTGGGAGCCGCCTATGAAGTCCTAAGCGATGACGAGAAACGAAAGAAGTACGACCGTTGCGGAGAAGACTGCCTCCAGAAAGACGGTATGATGGACGGGGGAATGGACCCCTTCGCCAGCTTTTTCGGGGATTTCGGGTTTCCCTTTGGTGGCGGCGAGCAGAAGCACGAGACTCCCAGAGGTGCTGACGTGGTCATGGACGTGATGGTGACTTTAGAAGACTTGTACACTGGAACTTTTATTGAAATAACTCGGAATAAACCTGTGATGAAAGCAGCTAAAGGCACGAGGAAGTGTAATTGTCGACAGGAGATGATTACGAGGAATTTGGGGCCTGGAAGATTCCAAATGATGCAACAGCAGGTCTGTGATGAGTGTCCTAATGTTAAACTAGTCAATGAGGAACGGGTCTTGGAGATGGAAGTTGAGCAAGGGATGGTTGATGGGCAAGAAACTAAGTTTACTGCAGAAGGGGAACCACATCTTGATGGGGATCCTGGTGATTTGATACTTAAGGTTAAAACGCAGCCGCATCCTATTTTTGAACGCAAAGGGGATGATCTTTATACAAATATCACAATCAGTTTACAAGTGAGTGGTTGAACGGATTTAACCTGAAATACAGCAAAAAAAAGTTCTTATCTCAACTGATAACAATGTTACAGGCCTTCAAATCGGTGTATAAAAACATTTCGGGAATCAAATTTGGTACACAAAGAAAGTAAAGTACTCTTTTTTTTGATAATAGCCAAATTGTGTTATAATTAAGCTTCGGTGCAAGAGAGTTTTGGCTACACGATCACGTAATTAATCGGTGTTCAACGGGCTGTATGTTATTCATTCAACTGGTCTACTGGTCAACTCATGTAGACCAGTTGAATAAATAACATGCAGCCCGCTGAATTACACCGATTAATTACCTGGTCGTTTAGCCAAGACTCGCTTGTACCGAAGCCTAGTTATAATACAGCCTTCTGATTCTCGGTAGCAGCATCCATTTTAAGAAATTACCTGTTTCTAGGCTATTATCCCATAATTTTTATTTCAAAGTGGGTATCTCTATGGATTTTAAATGAATGACTAGCAAAGTTTTGCTAAAACGTACCTTTTTTAATATATTAAAAGTTCTAGTCTGGTCTTTAATTTTGGTTGTACCGACAGCCGAAATTGTAATTGTACTAAAATTTTTGTTTAAAAAGCAAGCACTATTTTGGGTGACACCACCGGGTAGACATATACCATTGGAGAGAAATCCCGTTATTTCTTTAGTGCTTACAGTCTTCTGGTTTTGTCATCTGGCTATAAATCGCTTCGGAAATTATTATATATTTTTCTCCTTTGATATGTAATGCACTATTTTACGCATTGGAAGAATAAATTGCTAATTAAATGATAGGTAACAGAATATGTGATGAGTTGTTCAAAACTTTCTCAACTTTAAGTGTCTCTGGGAGTCTGGGGCCTAAATTGTTAGGAATAAAAATATTGCCTCGGGGACTTTGTTATACAAAATTTAATTCGCTACAACTTCTTTCTATAACATTCTTTTGTAACTTTTAGTGTTTAAAAAAGAAAGCACTGTTGCACAAATTTTGATCGCTAAGAGTAGCTGACTATTGTGGATTTCACTGAATCTGAGGTCCCAAACAATAAAATTATAATATTCACCAAATGCAGAGAGCATTAGAGTTAAATTTTAAATCTCAATTTACTAAGAATGCTATCTGGAAATGAGGGACTGAAACTTGAATGGCAAATCAGGCAAAAATTAACTCTATGTTAAGACGTTTTTAGGTAAATTTAGAATTAAACGGCATCTCCAACTGCATTTGCGGTGCCTTTGGTTAATAATTGAATATAAACGGTTTATTGCTCGGCACTTCAGAGTCACTGAAGAGACCTATACGTCTCTTTTTTTCTATATGAAACGTGATTTTTGTGAGTGGGTTTTTTTTCTAATTTTTTTTTTATAGTTGCCTATTAATGGTTAAAAGATAAAATGACAGTCTAGAATTTTCATAGCAAGTGTTGTAGGCCTGTAATTTTGTTATGACTTAAGAGGCCTCTCTATCTTAATCTACAATGAAGCATCCAGTTCATTGTTTTGCGGTCGTAATATAAACCCTACTGACTAAATTCTTACAAGTTATACACCATCTGAAAGGGAATAAAATTCTCTATAATTCTGTATAATTTTTTTTTATTGGTTATGTTACAAAGTTTTATAGACATCTTATTTAAAGAACTTGATGTTCTTTATAGTCCTACCTTTATAATTTCGTTATTTATTAAAATAATTTAATCAACATTAAACTGATATACTAGTATTACATATTATCTACAAATTGACTCAGTACTTTTTTTAATTACGTTTAGTTTTCAATGTATTTAATTTTGAATAATTTTTTTTTTGGTAATTTTTAAAATATTGTTATTTTGTAATAGTATTTTATTTTTAAACTTTGCTCGGTCAGTCTGTAGATAATAATATATAATAAAATTTTTTATTTAGAATTGTAGAGAATTTGATTCTCTTTCAGATGGTGAATAACTTGTAAGTATTTAATCAGTAGGGTTAATATTACGACCGCAAAACAATGAACTGGACGCTCCGTTGTAGATTAAGGTAGAGAGGCCTCATAAGACAATTTTTTTGCAGATTTCAGGTTAAAATTTTGCTCTATTCTTTTGAATCACATGATTATATTTTATTTTATTATTTAGGACGCTTTAGTGGGTTTTACTATGGAACTTCAGCATTTGGATGGTCACATGGTGTCTGTGAGTAGGGATAAAATCACGTGGCCTAATGCTAGGATAAGAAAGAAAGGAGAAGGGATGCCAAATTATGAAAATAATAATTTACATGGCACTTTGTATATTACTTTTGATGTAGAGTTTCCTAAACAAGAATTGTCAGACGATGACAAAGAAGGTATTTTGTTCTTTTTTTTTTTGTATTTGTTATATTATTTACTTTCTGTTTCAGCTATTAAGAAAATTTTGAACCAGAGCTCAAAAAACAAAGTTTATAATGGACTAAGAGGATTTTAATTTATAATTTAGCAATTTTTGTACATAAAAGACATTTACGTGAAGTGTGCTTGAGTGTGGAGTTATTTATTACCTTTTCTGTTTAAGGTATATCATAAAACCTCTGCCTAGACTTTTTCTACAATTTTACGTTTCCTGTTCATTTATAAAATGTATAGGACAATTTTGTAATATATTGTATTTACCATTTGTTAGTGTTTTATTTCTTTATAAATATTGTTAGGCATGTTCTGCATATAAAGTAGGCATTTGCACTATAATAGAGTAATATTGTTGGTTAATTTTTGTTTTGGAACACATGCAAGAATTTACTGTGATATCAACAGCTGGTGGGTGTAACACAAATATGTTATCGGATTGCAAGGAAATGTCTTAGTAGTGTTTTTAACGTTTATTGGAATTTTTAATTGTTTCCAGTTAATTTTTTGGTAAGAAACATTGTAATTTTTTAATACCTTTGGTACACGGATCAACCTACGTAGTACAATAAAAGTGTCTAAGGCTTATTGTTTATGATGAATTAATCGAAATTATTGTTATATTGTAAGTGGGTGTTAAGTGAAAATGAAAATAATTTAAATATTGAGAAAGCATTTCAATTTTTGATTAATAAAAAGGATAGCAGGTAACACCATAAATTCTAATACAAAAAATTAAAGTAATTTGAGAAGATTTAAACACTAAAATCAGTTTAAAGATGTTGCTGAAGTCATGATAGTTTTTTTAATAATATGCTTCAAATATTGAATGATAAAACCAAATTAAAAAAAAATATATGAAAAAAAATTGTAGTTGTCAAATTTAGATTGTACTGCTTGACAATTACTAAATAAGATCATTGAATCCTTTATTCAATTATGCGCATTTTATATTTTTATTAGGACGTGTAACTTATTACCTGATTGTACAGTGTTCCATCATATATGCATAGTGGAATTTTGAATCCTTAGAATAAACGGAAAAAAACAAAACTTTTTAACTAACTATTCACTCATCAGGCGCTACAATAGTCTTAAAAAATATTAGCAATTTGTTAGTCCGTTTAAGAGAAAAATAGAAATTTATACACTAAAATTTAATTTTTATTTTTTTAATTTTTTTTCTTTTTGATCTAGTAAAAAGTCAGAAAGTGTTGTTGCAAAATAAAAAGTCTCTAAGCACAGCGGCGAAATTAACCAATTTTTAAAAGCAACTAAATTGAAGTATTATTTATTGGTATCCTACCGATAATTAAAGTTAACCGCAAGGCAAGACCTTTATTTATGGTGACAAAAAATTATGAGCTTTGGGATAGACGGCTTTGATTCTTAGATAAATAGAGCTCATGGTTTTTGCAACTGTTAGTTGTTAAAGTACATACCATTCAAAAAAGAAATTTAAGTTATTTTTTCGAGACGAGTGTTTATTAATAATTATAAAAATCTAAATTATATTTGAAAGGCAAGAAACCCAAAAACTAAAATTTAAGTATTTAAACAAAAATCAAAATTCTACCTGCCAGCCCCCTAAGCGAAATAAAATCCATTTGATTAAAATGTTTGATCGACAAATATTGAGAGTTTGGCTTATTATGTTATTAGTTATGAGGGTGGTTTGATTTCCGTAATTTTTACTGTTGTCAATTTAATAATTTTATTTTTTGTTGATTTTTATTTTTCTTTTAATAACTTTTTTCGAGGACCTATTTTTTTCCAACGGCTCTACTAAAAACATTTTCTAAACTGTCGAAGATTTTCTCCTATTTTTTTTGATTTTCTCTTATTTTTTTTACTTTCTGTCGTCGTTTTTCAGTAAGTTTCTCTTGATCCATCTTTTTCTTCTAATTTTATTTTCAAGTTATTTAAGAATATTTTTTTAGAAACTACCTTTGTTCTCATTTTTTATAAACAGGTTATTTTTTTTTCAAGCGTATTTTTTTTCTAACCGCCAATTTACAATCTTTCCTGTATTATTCATTTTTTTTTTGTAGAATCTGTATTTGTTCTTCATCTTCTAAATGTAGTTGTTTTTTTTCTACTTTTTTTATTCCGATTTTTTTTAAGACAACGTTTATTGTCGTTTTTTCTTAAAGTTTCTCAAATAGGAAATGATTCATTTGCTATTCAAAGAACATATTCTGCTTTTCTATTATTGTTTCTCTTTTCTATGTTCCTCTATTATTTTTGTCCAACTTCCTGTAGTCAAATTTCAATGTAACGTGGACTTGAAAGCGTTTATTCAATTTAAAAATTGGAACGCTCCGGATTATTAAAGGATTATTTACAACTATTTATTTAGACTACTTCTAACTGAGAACTGAAGAGTAGAGCAGACGAACTGGTTCAACTGTCTTATAATTTTTCAAACATTTAGGTTCAAGAAGTATATTATTTCTATTGCTAAAAAAGCTTCAAAAATGTGTTAAGCAGTTTTCAGAAATGTTAATATTTGCTTATAAACTAGCGTTTAGTTTCTAGGAGTTAACACTAGATGGTCACACCTTTTAAACAACAAACGTATTCAAGCCTTTCACAATAGAAAAAAATCGTTGACAAGACCGCTATACCGCCAAAGCAACAAACTCGAGAATACAACGTTTTTCTAATAATTATAATTGTACTTCTAATTGTAATTACGATTACATTCTAATGTAATCGTAACAGTTAAAGCGGTCCGTCTGCGAAATCGATTTCGCGGCCGACACAGAGACTGTAAAACAACTGAATATTTCGCGGAGAGTTGCACAAAAAATATCTTTCCGGTTCAAGGGTGTAAAGTTTTATTTAGGGCCTTGTACCTGATATAAATATTAAATAGCAACCCTAACGCGTTTCATGTTTTGTAAAACGAATAATTGTTGCAAAGATAATAAGTTGAGAGGTAAAATCGATGAATCGTTAAATGCATGATAACGAATTTAACTTACAACGGTTTTATCAATTAATAACAAGTAATATTCATGTTAATGATTGAGATTAAAGGTATTGATCGATTCTAATTACCTATTATTCCGTCCACATTTGCTCATAAAATATTAGATACGAGTATTACATTGTCATCGTAAAAATACTATTTCAATGAAAACTAGAGCTTTCTGAGAAAAATTTGTTTTAAATAATTTGTGTTAAGCCAATTCTAGTTTTGTTAGGTAAAATATTTTTATTTGTTTTATCTTAACAGTATAGAATAGTTGCCAGTTGGCAAATAAATTAACAAAAGACAATGCAGACATTTTTGGTGATAAATAATGTAGTACCACCTAAAATTTTGGTTAAAAATTAGAGTAGTTGTGCTTGTCTGATAAATCTTATAGCTAAAACTCATAAATCCAAACGTATTTAATTTTTTGTCTTCCAGGATTGTAAATGGACTATCACAGTTATTCATTCACCAATAGTAAACCGGACTTTTGGAAACTGTGCGGTAAAAATGAGAAAAACACCATGTCTCACATTTTACAGTTAGTAATGTTAGTATTACCACAGGAAATGCTTGAAGAAAAAACTACCCTTGCTGTAATAAATTTTATGTATCAAAGAGTACGTACCTAAAATATTTCCACAAATGAAGCTTATATTTAATAAAAAAATTTAAAAAAAACGCTGAAACGTCACTGGTCTTACTTCAAAAGTAAACATAGCGGTCAAAGCGGTTTTGAACAAAAAATCTGTATAAACATAGCTTATGCGTTAGTTAATTAAAGGCTCTAACTAATCAGGTTCTTTGTTAAAAAAAATATTGTTTTTATACTAACACTTTTTTGTATATTCGGCTTGAAGTACTATAAAATTTTTAAAACAATTCGACAACTGTTATAAAAACAAGTTCAGCGTTATTTACATATTAAAAAAATAAATTGAAATTGGAGCAGTTGATTTCCAAATTTTATTAAAAATCTTAAAATTACACTTTTGGAAGTCGAAAGCGATAACCTTTGTGAATTAACCCTTAGATCTATAAATCAGACTTTTTCAACAGCACACACAGGATTGCTTTTCAAAGAGGCTTATGTTTATTTATATAAAATGTTAAAATGGTTGTGTAAACCATTCTACATTTAAAAAAATAGGTTTGAGAGGGGCTTCAGCTTCTAGAGGATTCTCTTGGTTTGGGCCTTAGAAGTTACTAGAAGAAAAATTATGGTTTTGTTTAAGAAATAAAATAGTTATTTATGTATATATTTATATATACTTTTATTATTATTATTTTAATATTATTATTTATGTATAATTAAGTAGGTACATACATACGTAAAATAGAGTTTTAAGAGACGAATTTTATTGAGAGGAGTGTTCTAAAATTATTTGTGTACGTGGTGCATACTAAATTTTTTTTAAACAAGTTCTGTAAAGCAACAAATTAATTAAAAATTGGTTTATTAATATATTTTTTAAAATTTCGCCATGTGGCAGTATCTTATGCAAAATTAGTGAAATTTCTAAAATTAGGTATTACAACTAAATTCAACGTTGTAGTTTCAACTTTGGGTCTTATACAGTCAAGTTATATCCGCACCCCAAAAACACTTCTTAAAACACGGAAAAAAATTATGAAATTTATATATTACGATAAAGTGGTATCTAATCTACCTTCAAATTTTTTTTTGTTCTGGCAATTTATTTGACCTATAAAACTAAAGAAAAATGATTTCGAGCAAAAATTTTACGTTTTGTTTTTTACATCAACCGATCAAAATATGTAACAAAATCAAACTGCAAAATTTATTATTAAAAAAAATGTTAGATTTTGAATAAAACCAATTTTTATATTATTTGTCAAATATTTTCGCCTAATTTATGACTTGCTATGTTGGAGTAGTAATAAATCCCCTGCTTATCACCGTCACTATTGAAGTAAATTTATGACCGACCCTTCGGTACTACCCACCCAGTTTCGTCGGTTGGCTGCATCCAGGGCCGGAGTAAAAAAACTGTTCTTCTTAATCTTAGAACTGTTTTTGCTTTTTTAAGTTTAATTTTCAACAAAAAATTTTAAGAAAATTAACAAATAAAAGCAACACTTTAATCAAAATTTTTTGTTTAAATTAAAACTCTGTCCAATAGTTTTAAGATAAAAAAAAGAATGTACGATAAAATATTAATAAAAAAATAATGAAATTATATGTTAAAAATTACAGCAAATGTTTAAAATGGTGTCCATCTGCTTACCAGATCATGATATTATGATCTGATATGAATTCTTGCCGCCAGATTTAATTCGTTTATCTCTTCAAAAACCTTTAAAAAACACTTGATCAACACACACTTAAAACTATAAAATTGTCTGAAATACTAAAATAAACACTAACACTAAACTAACGAACTAAAAACAAGAAAGAGAAAATCAAAGACGCGCAACAAAATTTGAAAAATACTAAAAACAAGTGCCAAGAAGAAATAAGTAATCACAACTCAAAATTGTAATCAGAAATGAAATGATTGTTGTGTTTGTCAGATAGGGGTACAATAATTTACCTGATACATTGACTCTCGCCTAAATAATGGGTTTTCATCATTTCTTTCAAAAAGATTAACATTCCATATACAATAAACACATAAAATAAATGGGCGAATTTTCAACGCAGAGCAACTAGTTTCTAATCCGATCAGGATTAACCTAGAAATTCCGAATATCAGATACAACAAATGCTAATGCAAAATTTACTTTTAATCAAAATTTTGACGTCATTCTAACTAAAATTTTCTGTAAAAAAACACTCCAAGTGTTGATCGGCAATAGAAATCTTTCAAAAATAATTAGACAATCCGGTCCTGGAAACTTGTAACCAGCTGTCTTTAACCTTCAAGTTTTCACAATAGACGCGTGCGAGATTTATGACAAATACCATAAACTTCAAGAACCACCACTATAATGGGGTTCTTTTTTGAATTTACGACGCTCGGGTAAATTATAAGACAGAAAGTGCTTCTATATCAAAATATTAATTAAAAACAAACCACACATTTGTTCAAAAATTTAATGAACCACTTTGATGCATTGCATCAAAATACACCTGTACCCAAAAAATCGTTAACATTAAATTATAATTAAATGAGCAAAAGTGAAAAAGTAACCGTACAAGTAAACAATTTGAAACTTGGAGAAAATCTTCTTCTATTTGCAAATATCACCTACAAATTTTTGGTGAATTTTTGCTCAATTAGAAATGGCTGTTTTTGGGGTGCGGATATAACTTGACTCACCCTGTACTATCTCTACACTATTCCATAATACTATTCCATAATAATTGAGAAACTTGCGTGCAAAACCGGATATATCCACTTTTTACAAAAAATCATGTTTTGGTAATTTCTGAATCAAAGTTGTGATATCTATAGGCCCATATATGCGTTTGCAACCAAAACCGTTTAAATCCTCGTAAATGCGTTAAGTAAAGTTCGACATTTGGAGCAAACAGCGGATATATCCAGAAAAAAAGAAAACAGCTTAAAACATTTAATAAAAAACATTTTGCGGAAGATTGGTTAAAGAGAGAAGACCTTTTGTGGTATAAAAAATTATTACACAGTAATGGAGGAAGAAACGAAGAACTGAATGAAACCCAAGAAGCTATGCGATAACCTGAACGAAGAGGCTGCAGTACATATTTAATTTTTTGTTCTCTTTGCAAATACCAATTTAAATTTGTTTATTTCAAGAAAAATAAATATTTTTTTCGCTCAGTGTATGTCATTTGTGAGCAAAACTGGATATATCCAATAGTTTTTTGCTAATAACGCCAAATTGTTTCATACAAAAAAATATATGTTAATCACTTGTATAACCCTATTAAATTTAAACTGTTTTCGCTAAATAACACTTGTAATCTGTTTAATCTACTTCTTCGTCGTCAAGCTCCACTATTACTTCTATATTATCTAGCCCTACGTTGGGCGCCACTAAATCGGTTTATTCAAAAAATAGTGTATTTATAATAATTAAAAATTACACTACAAACAGTTTATTTACAATAGATGGGTTAATGTTATTTCGCACTCAAGTCGAGACCGTGGTGTTAAATTCGAACGCGGATGTACCTAGAGTCTGACCAGATAGGGACCCCTAGGATGCCCTGTTGGTGCAGAAGAGTATGAGTAGCTCACAAGACCAGTTGGGACCCCCTGGATGTCCGGTTGATGCAAGAGAGCAACTGACTGCATGATGGCTGTGGAGAAGACTTGCGAGACCAGATGGGACCCCCAGGATGCTCGGTTGATGCAAGCAACTCAGCGTTTGGTTCTTTGGTTGTGGGTGGATGCCTTTTATTACGGTTTGTCGGTACTTCTCGGTGTAGGGTGGTTCCTTCCGGACTTATGGGAGAGGGTGGAAGCAATCTTAACGCTACTCTGGTAGGCGCTCGCATTATTCGAGAATACGCGGTTACACACTATTTTTTTAAACAAATATGTAGGGTGTTTTTTTCATCTCCTCAAAAATTTGTAAAAGTGGATATATCCGGTTTTGCACGCAATAAGCTTCTCAATTATACTATGGCACAAGAAATACCGCACAGTAATTCTAGATTGTCACTTCTTTATTTAAATTTTAAAGTGACGTTTTCTTTACAGTAACATTTAAATAAGATTATATAAAAACAATATCTTTTTTTGCGCGATTGGTTGTTTTTGTCAGTTTACTGTGCCTGTTTGCACGACGGTAGTGTGGCAGGGTTTTCATTTCGAAAATGGCAATTTAGGCACGAGCACGATCTGCCACTACAATGAATAAAATTTATTTGTTCGTAGGAACAACCCTTTGAGATGTTGGAATTGAGGGACAGCAAAAATTGGGAATGTGAGCAGTTATTAAAACTCGAATTTGACATAATTATAAAATTTAATAAAAGCAAAATAAAAATAAGAGTAATAAAGGTTATACAAATACAAAATGAGCTAAGTTAGCAAAATTTAAGTAGAATTTAACATACCAAAAATGAAAGCAAAAATTGTGTGGATACAAACAGCATGACTAATTATCAAATTACAAGTTATTGCATTACTAAAATTATGTGGTGCAAGAAAACCAGATTACAATGATGGTTGATTTTTCAATAATTTTACACTCATTAACCCCTTGGTCGAGCTTACGATGTTCACATTTCCGACTCTCGGGATTATCATTGAAATTTAAACGTGCAGATAGCAGACAGAATTGGTTCATAAACAAAAATATTATAATTATATCGAGCGTTGCCTTAATCTAGAAAGAGGGTAGGAAAATCAAAACTAATCTCAAAAACGGTATAAAAATGACTTACTTAAAACAACAAAAATTATAAAAACAATAGGTCCATCCCCGAACAGTTCACATTTTTAATTTAATACTATTATGCCAAACCATAACATTTTGAACCCTTTTGGCAATTATAAATTACCAAACGAAACCTCAAAAAGGCTGCCATGGTTGTTAAAAACATCGAGAAGAATTAAATCAAAAGAGACTTACTGAGCAACATCTTGTGGAGACGAACTTTTCTCTTAACAAACACTTTTACTTTTAACTTCACAACTCAAAACGGGGAAACATCAATTACTGCTTCAATTAAGTTTGCTTCAATAATATGACAAGTTACCGCTGGTAACTTGTCATATACTGAACTTTTTCGCCTCAAGCGTCTGGGGCTTTATAGGGACCCTCCTTTGTGTAATTAGAGGTCATAATAAAGTATTCCAGACGAATTTTGAGCCACAACTCCACAAGATTTGTTTATATTATAAGCTAAAAGCTTTTCATGGCTAATTGGTGTCAAATCTCATGGGAAACTGTCCAGTGACCTTACTTTGACTTTGCTTTGTTTGAACACTTAAAAATTGAATCGCGAAATGAACTCCTTAGATTTGATTTTCCTTTACATAATTTTTAGAAGACCAAGAGGGCATCAGTGGCCCTTCACAACCACTCCCCCCTTAAAAGAAAAACACGGGTTTTAATAACCCGTGGCTTTTCCTTTACATACAACTAACTTACAACCTATAAGTCCTTCACTTTCCTACTGGAATCGTTACTTGATTACCAAAATTCACTTTACTTTTATAGAAAGACTTTCTAATTCCAGTAGCAAAACTTGGGACGTAGAGTACAAATTCTTGGTTGGATCGTACATTGGCTGTGTCGCGAAACACCTTTTCACTTCACATTGCGCACTCACTAGCTCTGTTTTTAATTAGCACAACACTTTTAACTTTTACCTGCTGCTGAGTGAACACTGGGTAGATCGATGTTGTTGATGTGGGACATGGACCAAGGAAAATGGATTGTCAGATTTCTGCCTAACTCGTTAACTACCAGTCTGATAGCAGACTTCCTTATGTAGACCAAGACTTGAAACTTGAAACTTGAAAATGCAAATGAAACTTGAAAATGGGCAAAGTTGAGAACTCATTGACTCGGTGACCACCCTGGTCACTCTAGTCTTCGTTCTTCTATTCTTCTTTCCACTTTTTTACTTGCTACAGTAAACAGCTTAACCAGCCCCCTTCTTATGACATTGAACCACTCTCCAAAGTCCACCCTAATTTAACCCCTCCCTTTTTAATGCTTAAAACAACCATGATTTATACCCTACTTGAATAACTGTTACAAAACTATACTATTAATCCGACTTGTTATATGGTTTGGCACGATATGTCTTTAACTCAAACAAACTAAAATTCAGGGTATATAAATTTTGCTTACTATTACCTCTACGTTTTCTTATACCCTTTCTGATCGGCGGTACTGTTACATGGGGATGGACCTACGTATTATTTTAGTTTATTTATTAAAACACCCTACGATTTTGTAAAAACAAATTTGACTTGATTATGACACTCAGTAAGTATTTCTAACCACCTTTTCTATGTAGGCAAGGACGCAATTCATATTTCTTATATTTTACCTTAACTAACACTTTTAAACGCTTACCAGTTTACCAGTTTTTTTTTATTATAGGCGACCATCTAGTTCGGTAAAATTACGATTTTTACTATCAGTTCTGTTCTAAGATGTTTATTATTTATTTTATTTTTTTTCTTAAACCTTTCTCAGTTTCACTACAAACTTTTACGAACGGAGCACTTTATTTTATAGGCTTCTTCTGCTTTTCTTTATATTATTTTTCTTCAACGGTACTTGAACAAATTCCTTAACTTAGAGCTAAAATTTCTATCTCGTTTACAAAGTTACCATTAGTGTTTTGTTGCTGTCCATCTTCTGTAGAGTTCGAAATTCATTCTTTAGTAGAATTTTAAAATTCATTCTTTTCCATTTTAGGGCCCATGTTGGAAAAGAATAGACTTTATGAGATAGGTCATTCATCCGGTTTTTCCTTCACTCTTAAACCTTCATTTTGTACACAGGCCGATAAAATCGTGTTTTTATCCTCAAAATTTTTAACTGTAACATTATCTTATTCAACATCACTGGTATTACTGGCCGGATAAACTTCAACGGCACTTACAACCGGAACCGACTTTTCGGAACTACTGGCCGGATAAACTTCGACGGCGCTTACAACCGGAACCATCATTTTCTTCTCCAAGATTATCTTTATCAGTATTACTGGCCGGATAAACTTCAACGGCACTTACAACCGGAACCGACTTTTCGGAACTACTGGCCGGATAAATTTCAACGGCACTTACAACCGGAACCACCTTATCGGTACTACTGGCCGGATAAACTTCAACGGCATTTACGTAGGAACTCGGAGCTTCTTCATTTCTTTTATCAACTTCACTGGAATTACTGGCCGGATAAACTTCAACGGCACTTACAACCGGAACCGACTTTTCGGAACTACTGGCCGGATAAATTTCAACGGCACTTACAACCGGGACCACTTCATCAGAACCACTGGCCGGATAAGCTTCAACGGCACTTACGTGTTCAACCAAGATTTCTTCTTCCATAACACTTTTACTGGAACTACTGGCCGGATAAATTTCAACGGCACTTACGTCTTCCACTATTTTTCCTCCTTCTTTTCTCTTATGTACTTCAATTTCGTCGACTTTATCGCCAATAAAAAACTCTTTTCTCATATTTTTCGCTGAAACCGTAGCGACATTATTTAATTTTGACCTTCTCTCTACTTTCAGATTGTTATTCACAAATCGATCTTCTTTCACATCATTATAAGTTTTAATTGTCCTAATCTGTTTCTGTTCTTCCTCCAATCGAAATGGCAACCTGTAACGCAAGATTTCTATAATGCTTTCATTCCAATCGGTGTTTACTTTAAACTTGTGTACAAAATCTCTTCCTAATAAAATAATCCCTTGAAACCGTGTCTCGTCATCCACCACAAAGAAATGATGACGCAATTTCTTTTTCCTGCTCAGCCGTATAGCCAGCTCAATAATTCCCCTGTTTGGTGCAATAGCTTCTTCCGTATTCTTTATTGACAACCCATTGCCAATAAGTTTCTTACGTTGATCCAAATTTAACTGCGAGTATTTAATTAAGGAAACCTCAGATCCGGTGTCGATAATGACTTTCATCATTACTTCTTCAATTTTAAGAATGACTGAAATTAGTTTCTTATCTAACTTGATACTACAAACGTGTGACTGTAAGGCATCCTTAGTTTTGTCATCTCTTGTGTCCTTCACTCTGGACACGGTCCTATTCTTTCGACCTGTATTAATCCGAGCCTGTGGTCTTGAGTTTTCTTGGTGTTGTCCTAAGGTATCACAATCATCTTTAAAGCAAACGCAACAATTTCTACTTGAAAATCCAATTTGTCTCCATCTACAGCTGATTTTGTTTTCGAAATCAAAATTTTGATTTTGATTTTTCACATCATGGATGTTGTTGATGTTTTTAATTGCTTTCTTCTTTCGCTTTAGTTGATTATTTTTACCGATGTTATTGAATTCTGTTAATGGTTGTCTATTTCGTTTATGCGATGTATTTTCTATTTGTTCTTCTCTAATTGCAATTTTAATTGCTTCTTCAAAATTGTTTGCGTTAGCCGACATAACCCTTTGTTGTACAGGCATCCTTAGTCCTTCCAAAAATTGATGCAAACATTCCTCTTTTAAATACCCTAGAGCCAAATCATCTCTCTCTTTATTTTCGCTTTTGCTCAATCTCGTTGCTCCTAATGTTTGCAACCGTTCCACAAATTGAATAACGGATTCTCCTATGTTTTGCTTACAATTTCTAAATTTATGAAGGGCATCACCAAACGAAGCCTTTCGTCCAAATCTGTCTGTTAATGCTGATTTTAATTCTTCCCACGAACTAAGTGGCGTTCCAAAATTTTCTTTTAATTCAATCATTCGTCGAGCCGCACCATGTAATTTGAGACGCGTTATCTTCACCTTTCGTTTTTCAGACCATCCTTCCAGGTCAGCTACATCTTCCACATAACCTAAGAATGTTTCTACCGATTCATCTCCTTCAAATGTTGGTATAAGGTGAACTAAATTACATGTGACTGGATCCGCTAGTCCCGAATTATTATTACTATTATACATAGTTATCTTTGTATCGATCTTGAATTTAAGTGTTAGTCTTTCTTGTTGGTATTTATAGATTCCGATTCCGTCTTAGTTACTTTTTGTTTGACCAAAATCTATAATAAAAACAATCCGCTTTAGACGCCCTTCCTTACCTTTCCCTTAAGATTTTTATTTCTAATTGAACCGTATCTTTCAACTAAAATTTTTTTTTTTTTTTAAAGTCACATCTTCAAAAAAAAGTCGTTAACTACTTTCTGTCTGAATTTAAATTCAAAAATAAAAATTTCTTTTAACTTTTTTTTTCTAATCGATATTCAACCATTTTAATCTTTTTTTTTTTCTTTTAATTTTAAATTTTTTTTTTCACGTCCCGCCCCCTCGCATTAATGCTTCATCGTTAGTATCTAACTGAAAGCCTGTGCTTCAACCACCTGTGCTATTAATTTTTAAACCCAAATTAATTACCGAACTATTTTCACAAAATTACTTCCTTATTTATGTAATTCAAATTGTTATGATGAACCTAACTGCAATCATAATTTCGTAAATTATCACCGATCAAAATTTCAAAACCTAGATTTCTAGACACAATTACATTCGAATTTTAATTGCTCAACTCGTGTCGCTATCGTTATCGAAATTTTTCTCACAAGAACGATGAAGTCATCTGCATACCTTCCTCGACTCGCATCAACAACGCGAGCATTTATTACGAACATTTACGCTATCGAACTGCCCCCGATAATTCCAAGGTTATTTACCGTAAATGACCAAATTTCTATAAACTTTGGGGAGCCATATAATTTTAAAACAAATTCCACTTCATATTTAATTTTTCTTTGCTTTTTTTTTCGAAAACACAAAAATTTAACTTTTACAATTTTGTAGTTTTTCAGCCTGATTTATTTTTAAGTTATTTAAGAAAGTTCTCTTCTTTTTTTCCAATTTACAGAAAGTTAAAGTGTTTCTTAACCCCTTAGTGCGGACCTGTGCTATGTATTAGGTGTTCTTATCGGGAGTCACTCAACTCGAGCTTTGACCTTGCTCCCATTTACTATAAACTTTTAGAGTAAAATAATTCTTAATTGAAAATATACCAGAAAATTTTTGAAAAATATTCCACAATAATAGAGAGGTTAACCAAAAATTCAACACACAAAAATTTCAATCCAATTTTTAGTTCACAAACAAAATTAAATAAAACCGTTTGATTAATAAGTCGCATTATTAAATAAAATCTTTCTTACTTTTTAAAAAATTTAGATTTTTCAAACAACTGAAATTTGACTCGACAGCCAAAACATTACTAATTAATTTATTTATAAAAAAAAAAGAATTAGAATTTCATTAGATGAATTATCAAATTAGAATTATTGTCTTCAATAATTTACTGCTGACCTTGCCCTTGACTTGTTTAATTATTACAGATCCACATCTAAGCACTGCGTTTAATCGGGATTCGTTTTTTCGAACATTATTAACATTAATTTTTCCAAGGTTATTAATTAATTTTTCAAATAGAATTTTGAATAAATCCCTATTCACCCGGTATTGTATTAAAACGGAATTTTCCCAAAAAATTTTATTAACTTCCGTTATTTACACGCATTTTTCAGGGATCTTTTCCATAAATTCCCCTTTCTTTCTGCCAAAATTACCGATTTAACAACAAAATTTAAAATCATTTACTTTCGTCATCGACTTTTCCGCGCGTTCTCATTTTCTTGAATAACGTAATTTTTGGAATTCACGTATCCGAGTCATTTGATGGAGTTTGACTGCATACAAAAGCTCCGAAAATTTTTAAATTTATGATAACCGTTTTTGTGACATTTGACTTATTTTAACGCCCAAAAATTTTCAGTTTTTCCACGATTAATTCTCACGTAAAGGTAGTTAACCCAAATTATGACACTAGGCTCCCGAAATTTAATTTTGCATTTTCTTTGTTTCGTGTGGACACAAAGATTCTCACGCCTTACGTTGTGATAACGCATCGGTGGCGGCGTCGTGACCTCGCTGGCTAAAAGAATTCGTCAACGTATCGTATTTCCGTCTGCACGTGCATATCGTTTTTGATCTCACAGATTTTTGTTTATACATCCTAATTGAGGCACCGATTTCTCGCACCAAATAATCAACGCGTTCTCACGGAAATTCATTACCGTTTTAAAGCAAAATTTTGACCCTTTCACAATGTCCATTTTCGGCTCATTTTCGACCATTGTCTTTTACGCAATTTAGTGGTCTCCTAACATAAATTATTACTGAAAAAATTTCTAATTTTGACTCAAAAAAATCTTTCTTTTTCTGCTCATTTTTGACCTTTTTGACTTTCCCAAAATTTACTGGAACCCTACTGACTGCGCCAATTCAATTGTGTGGCAGGGTTTTCATTTCGAAAATGGCAATTTAGGCACGAGCACGATCTGCCACTACAATGAATAAAATTTATTTGTTCGTAGGAACAACCCTTTGAGATGTTGGAATTGAGGGACAGCAAAAATTGGGAATGTGAGCAGTTATTAAAACTCGAATTTGACATAATTATAAAATTTAATAAAAGCAAAATAAAAATAAAAGTAATAAAGGTTATACAAATACAAAATGAGCTAAGTTAGCAAAATTTAAGTAGAATTTAACATACCAAAAATAAAAGCAAAAATTGTGTGGATACAAACAGCATGACTAATTATCAAATTACAAGTTATTGCATTACTAAAATTATGTGGTGCAAGAAAACCAGATTACAATGATGGTTGATTTTTCAATAATTTTACACTCATTAACCCCTTGGTCGAGCTTACGATGTTTACATTTCCGACTCTCGGGATTATCATTGAAATTTAAACGTGCAGATAGCAGACAGAGTTGGTTCATAAACAAAAATATTATAATTATATCGAGCGTTGCCTTAATCTAGAAAGAGGGTAGGAAAATCAAAACTAATCTCAAAAACGGTATAAAAATGACTTACTTAAAACAACAAAAATTATAAAAACAATAGGTCCATCCCCGAACAGTTCACATTTTTAATTTAATACTATTATGCCAAACCATAACATTTTGAACCCTTTTGGCAATTATAAATTACCAAACGAAACCTCAAAAAGGCTGCCATGGTTGTTAAAAACATCGAGAAGAATTAAATCAAAAGAGACTTACTGAGCAACATCTTGTGGAGACGAACTTTTCTCTTAACAAACACTTTTACTTTTAACTTCACAACTCAAAACGGGGAAACATCAATTACTGCTTCGCTGGTAACTTGTCATATACTGAACTTTTTCGCCTCAAGCGTCTGGGGCTTTATAGGAACCCTCCTTTGTGTAATTAGAGGTCATAATAAAGTATTCCAGACGAATTTTGAGCCACAACTCCACAAGATTTGTTTATATTATAAGCTAAAAGCTTTTCATGGCTAATTGGTGTCAAATCTCATGGGAAACTGTCCAGTGACCTTACTTTGCTTTGTTTGAACACTTAAAAATTGAATCGCGAAATGAACTCCTTAGATTTGATTTTCCTTTACATAATTTTTAGAAGACCAAGAGGGCATCAGTGGCCCTTCACAGTAGGTTGCTGTTACTGGGTTGCTACGTGTAACAAAACGGTAAGTAATTCACTTACCGTTCAGTGAACGGTAAGCAATTAAATCTAAAAAAAAACAATTTTGCGATTTATTTATTAAAATTAAATGTACAATTATTATAATTAATAGTAGTAATACCACTCGCATTTGAGTTTCTAGTGTTAATAGAAAAACTTTCCGACGTAGAAGTCGCAGGTTGTTGTAATAGTCCACCAACATCGCTGTGTAAAATTTTATGAGCAAATTCAATTTTGTTTTGGAGGGAATCTTCCACGTAACTCTCGGCCACCGTTGATGAACGCCACCCACCATGTCTTTTTAGTCTCAACACATCAATCCGTTATTCGCCAAAAGTGTAGCCGATGTGCGTCGAAACGAGTGTCCAGTAAAACCTTCAGGGGCTTGCAACTTTAAATACTTTGCAATTTTTGACGGCCAGCCTCCAATTGTGCCTTTTCCTGTGACTTGCCTAGTGCATTTGCCATTTCGATAGTTCAGAAATAAATGATCTGACGTTGGGTTGCTTGGTCGAATTCTTAGATATGTATTTTCGAAGTATTTTCAAATGAACTGCTTTATTTTCTTTATTAATAACTGTGAACGCTCGCTGAATATTCGTTTTTGTATTTGGAATATTTACTATAAACATTTCTTCATGCTCTTCTATGTCACTCATTTTAATATTGTACAATTCCTCTCGTCTACAAGCGTCCGATACTCCCAATATCATTGCTACCTGCAAATATGTTGTTTCCTTAGAACTCAGATGTACCACCTCATCATCTACAACATACCTTTTGAATTAAAAATTGTTTGTCTGATGTCTTCTTTGGTAAAAATTTTAGCCTTCTTAGGCCGATATTCAATATTTTTTCTCTTAAGATAAGCAATTAATAGCAAACTTAGAAATATCGATAGCATCATGGAGAAAAATTGTACTCTTCAGCATAGAATACTCCGCCCATAAACTGCCTGGGGCCTTCAAGTGTCCACTTTTCACCACAAAATACGCTAACAAGCTCTTTTCATTTACAGAAATCTTCTTTGCTTCACGCCATTCCTTAAACAACTTGTATATCTGTTCATATCGGGCTTTAGATTTTTCTGGAATTATTGCCGAACATCCTTCTTGCCAAGCGTCTTCTAAATCATCCGGTAGATCATCACTATCACTCATATTTGCTTCGAAAACGGAACCACAAGACAGGACTATGTAGGAATGATTGTATAAAAAAGACAATTTTACTTGTTTGAACAAATCCATAGCAACCATGGAACAGCCACCCAAAGTTTTCAGTTTCAGTCTTCCCGATTATCACAAATGTATTGATATAAATTATTATTATTATTATTCTAGAAACTCCAACCGCGCAAAAAACGTTATAACCATCTTGAACGTTAAGGATTACCGTTCTCAGACAATAATTGGAATCGTCGCTTCGCTTCTCCTCCAAACAATTGTCTTCGAACGGTAAGCATTCCTTACCGTTCTCCATACTTAATATACTATTTGTTTGACTTCTAAAAAGCATTTTGAAAATTTCTCTTTTATTGAAATTCAGTTCTAGTAAAAGTGTAATACTTTTTCCAAAAAATATAATTTGTTCATAATTTGTGAAAGTAGTAAAAATAATCCGCTAATCCGTTCTCATGAGGACTTTAAGCATTAGGTCTCAAAACGGACATTTTGCGGAGTGTCTTGGATCCGCAAAATAATTATTTTAAAGAGCGAATGCAAAAAAAAATCAAGGTTAAAATTTTTTTGTGTAACCGGCTGTGAAGTAGTCCTCTGCAGCGGCCGCAAAATTTGTTTTCGTCAACCAGATACAGTAACGGTTAAGAATTAATTAATTAATTAACAATAATCAATTAATTTTGCATAATCGATAACGATTATCCAAAATAAAAATTGAACAGTCTTAATTCGGAATCAAAGTAACGAGATAATACTATATTTGTTTTAACACTTACAATAATTTACATATTTATTTCAGAAATTTGTTCGTAATTACGTAATTCTATTTAAAATAGTACAATAACACAAATATGCATTTTTTTTGATAATCTCAAAGTTATTTAGGTATTTAAGTACTATTTATATGTACAGAATGTTTCAGAATTATTTGGCACAAATTTAACTATAATAAATTATTCTATATGAAATGACAAAAGTGGGTAAAATTATTGTTCTGCAATGTTTCTGTAAAAAGTTACAGCTAACCATTTTGAGATTTTTTTGTAATAACTCAAAAAGTTAATTAGATATTGCTTTTTAGCTATACAGACTGTTCCACGAGTAATAATGAGCGAAGCTAAAAATTCAACCAGCAATACAATTCCAGAGTTAACGTAGATAATATTGATTTCAAATTTTATTTGTCAAATCTGTCACCAATAAAAAAAATGTATTCAAACGATGAAAAAACCGACATGATGATGATGTATGGAAAAAAATGCCTCTGCCGCGATGAGTTTATACAGACAACGTTTTCCGGGTAGAGAAGAGCTCTTGTTGACACCATATTCGATCGACTTGAAACCACCTTAAGGAAAAATTGACCACCTTTGAAAAAGCCAAAAGCAAGAACAGCTACTGGTCCTGCTCACATATAAGTCAAAGAATAATTTCACAAGCAAGTGGTATTAGTTTGTCTTCAGTTAACCGAAAGATTAAATGATGTTTTATTTAATGTATTTTTAAACAAAAAAAAAATAAATAACTACGTTACCTTTGGAATTGTATTGCTGGTTGCATTTTTAGTTTTGCAGGCTCATTATCATTCGTGAAACACCCTGTATAGTTTTTTATTAAATTTGCCTAACTGTAACATTAATTTTACTAATATCTCTGAAATTATCCGAAAAATGATTTTAATATTTTTTGATAGAAAATTTAATTTAGATTTTTTTGGTTTCTGCAAAAGTTCGGTAAAACGCATCGATTACCAATAAAATTAAAAAAAACTGAAAGAATGCATAAACTGTGCTTTAGAGAACATTCAAAATGTGGGACATAAAATAAAAAATGAATTATTCAGAGTTTTTGTAATTGCTGTGCTTTTAGTTAGGTTGCTTCTTAGAAAAGCTGGTTTCGTAGATTTTTTATTAATTAATTGTTATTTACTTATGGAGTTAAGCAACGCAGTTAGAAGTCATCTCTTGGATGCATGCAGCTAATAATATATCTAATCACATGTAATAAATATGTCCAAATTTTGGGCCCGTTTGAAAACTGTATTTTTTAATTTTACAACCAGGTCGATGTTTCTATTTGTAGAGAATAGTGTAATTTAGCCCGCTATGATTTGATTTTTTCTATAAATTTGTATAATTTCATAAAAAATCGCAATTATTGTAAATATTTGGTCCCATTTTTCTTTGAAGCGGTATAATATTTTAACTTGTTTTTTTTACAGAGTTGTATATAATGTCGTTGCCGGCTACCAGTGGTCGTCAGGTCATGTCAGACGCTGATTATGCGACCTGAAAATCCTGGCACTTGGGTGTAGCATCACAAGCATAAAATAAATTCAAAAATTAATATTCCAGTTAAACAAAATTAATAAAATTTTCTGAAACATTAAAAAGCTATTTCAAAAACTTCAATTTTGGTAAGCTGTAACTTATTTTTACAGAAGCACTGCAAAACAATAATTTTACCTATTTTATCTTCTACTAGTCTAGGGTAAATCTGGTTAAAATGTGTGCTAAATAACCCTTTATAGTGCAATAATGTATCATTTGTTTTACACAATAGAAAGTTTAAATTTAATTGTTATTGTTATATTTTTACGTAGTACCTATAAAATTTTTTAATTAATATTTTGGATGTAATTTCTACTGTACACCCATATAAAAAATATTATTTTAAGAATAAGTTAATTTAGTGTAGAACTGTTTAAGTCACAAAACATTGTTCCAATATTTATGTAAATTAGATAGTGCATAAAAACAGTTATCAACTTGTGTAAAAATCAGTCCGTATACATATCTAAAAACAGTAAACAAATTTATAGTTTTCTTTATTATATTTTTCCCATCTTTATTATTGTCAATTTATCAAAAACTTTACCAAGGTCAATGTTTTAAACATTGAAATTATCTCAAAATCACAAAATGGCTTTATCAGATAAGATACTGTGATATCAACAATATAAGATAGGTGACTAAATTAACATTTGTATGGATCATTCTAACGGGTATAACTAGCTTCAAATTAGTTCAAAAAGCACACATTTTAAAATTTCTTCATGGTGTCAGTTAAAGTTCCTAAATATGGATTTTTGTCAAAAATCATGTAAGTATATCATTTTCAAATCTGGCGCCTAACGACTCCGCCGTCCCGACGCTTTATCGAACCATCCCCTTCGACTGTCAAAATTCACCTGTTCGTCCAAAACATGTTACATTGTATTTTTGTAATTTTTTTAAACAGTTTCAAGTTCACGACACTGAAGCTTGATTACATCACATGCAGTTAACTGATTCTAATTTGGTAAAGTATTAACATTTAATTTTTTATACTGTATTTTTTATAGCAATAAATTGATACCAATGTTAAGAAATTCATTTAGATAAGACAAATTAGAAATATTATTTGTCAATGTTTCATTTATGTAAATTATTTAACAAAGTTGTTTTATAAATCTAAGAACAATATTATTTTTTCTCAAACACTACAACGGCGACGATATTATCAAAATATAAATAAAGAACTCTTTATATGCAATGTATAAATCCTGAATAAACAGTGCAAGATTATTTGGTTAAACGGTAAACACTGCCATATTTTGGAGATACTTTTAACAAATTAATAATAGTTTTAGAAATTGAGTAACAAAGGTTTGTTTTAAAAACTGGACTTTGCAAAATTTAGATTTCAACCAAATTTTTAAACAAATAATGTAAAATTTGGAAACCGGTTATAGCTCTTCTGAAAAAATTTAGCAAAAGCTGTCAAATCGGTCATAGGATTTATTTAGATTAATGATTGTTTTCTCAGCTTTTTTAGTTTAAAATTTAAAAATTAAAGCTAAATTTATTATCTTTAATTTTTAAAAAATAACTCTGTTCCAAATATTGAGAAGTGTACGTATCAACTGTGCTAACTATGAAAATAAATTTTTAATTCTTTTGTCTGACAATAGAATTTTATTTTCTACTAAACAATTTCAAGTAAATATTATTGTCTTAGATTAGTTTTGATACTCATAAATTTAGTCTTAATTTCCATGAGATATGTCCAATGTTTTAACGACCCTTCGGCTCTAACGGTCCTCATCAGGTTTGTAACACTGTTGCTCACGATTATTATTAATAAGCTTCTTTTAATTATTTTGATACATAAATGACTATATTTTTGTAATCTAATTACACTTTTTAGCGTTTTTATTTTATTATGTGAATGCCTTGTATTTTTTATTGCACAAGGTTTAATTCTGTACCTGCTTTTTTGTGTAGAGAAAGAAGGTCTGTTTTAGCCTGGATCCAATTGTCCAACTATCTAATAAAATTTTTAAACTTAATTTAATATATTTTAGTCTTCTAAATTATCTCAATTATTTAGAAAGACCTTGATATCTGCAAACAGATTCGTAATCACAGAAAAAAAAATTGAGTAGCTTTTCTTCAAAAATTGATTGATTATCGTTTAAAATAAATACAAATTTTAATCTTTCATAACTCAGCCAATCTATTACATAATCTACAAAATACTTAGTAAAGTGAAAGAAGAGTACTAAACTACCCAAATTTTATGTAAATTTTAATGGTGTCTTTTTTCGTCGTGTGAAGTCAGCTACAGGTTTCTGAATTCTAATAATTGAAAATAATCTGATCTTCAATAAAATAAACTTGATTTTTAAGTGACAATTTTTTACGGTAAATTATATTGAGAGCAAAGTAATTAAAAATTAATTGTACCTACTTTTACTCTCTAAATAACTTTATATAAACAGATTCACATGAAAGCTTCTCTGATGTTTGATGTTTCTCCTAGTTTTGCAAATAAATCTATTTAGATACTGTTTATATGTAACAATATTAGCTACTTTTTGGTAAGATTTAAAGTCAGCCTGAATTAATTGATTTTGTTTTTTTTTTACATAAGTGTGGCATTGGATTTATTGCAAGAAATTTTAGTGAGGTAATATGATTCACAATAATACTGTGCAAAGACTCAGTTTGGGTTTCTTAAGAATTAAAGAGTTGAATTTTAAAGAAAAATTTACTTAATAAGAAATTAATTTACACAATTATTTCAAAAATTACTCAATTAAAAAACACATGTCTATAACGCATTACTATCACCTTTATTAATCCTGTTTTGTATTTATTAAAGTTTGGGATTATTTCCTGTTCTTCCAGTCGTCAATAACTAGTACGCTTGACAAAACAGAGTAATATAAAGCTTTTTAAGTGACAACACCCTCGAAAGACGTTTGACAGCAATCTCTTTACCTTAAATAACCTTTTCTATCACAATCTAAACACCTGATGGGTAATAATTATCGCATTTCTTACAACATGGTTCTAAGCTGTTAAAATTATTAATAATTAATAGTATAGACAAGAGTCAAAAAAATCGCAAAAAGGTTGTAAATGTTTATTCTACTTATTTTACTTTTTTGTTTTTCGTTTTCTCTCAATCGTAGTATTACAGCTTTTCTTTTTCTTTCAAAATTTTTTTGTTTTTTTTTTGTCTTTTTACTGATTGTAATTGTTGTTTTTTAAGTTTTTAAAAAATAAAGTTCTTGTTTTTCAAGAATTTTTCTTTGATACTAGTTTTTCTCTTTCTATACCTAGTTGTTTTCTAATTTCTTTTAGAAACTTCGTTTATTTTATAAAATTTTCTTTTTCTTTTAGTCGTCATTTCTCAAATATTTTTTTATGTTCTTCTAAAACAAAATTGTTTTTTCTTAATTTTTCTTAAAACCTTTTTAATTCTTCATTTATTTTTATCCGACGTTTCTCAACTTTTTCTGAAAACTTTTGTTTGTTCTTTTTATTCTACTTATCGATTGAGCTTCTCTCGAACAAGGACAAGTCTGTTTCTCCCTCTGTAGTCAGACCAAGAAAAATAAATTATTAAAATTCTGTATTAACTTCTTCTTTTACAACTTCTTTATTTACAATAATGTAAAATTTTAAACAAATAATTTATTTAATAAGACATTAATTTATATACCTAAATAACACAAAAATAATCTTTAAAAAAACAATAACTGTGTAACACACTTCTATCGCTTTCTATAACCGCTAGATAACCGATCGTGATAACCGCCAAATCCTTGAATTAATAAAGATAGAGCAAACATAAACTGATTTTTGTACTCTAATCGTCATGCTCAAGTGAGAAAACCAATAAATGTGCACGAAGTTTTATACCTTCTTCTCACATCGCACGTCGTCTTATCAAAGCAATCAAAAAACTACTCTCAAATATGGTCCGTTTTTCTCATAGAAATTACATTTACTATTTCATAAAATCTAAGATATAATTGTAACTTTCCTTTCTAATCGTCGTTTTCAAGCTCTATCAGAATCACTCTTTGTTCTTCTTGTGTCTTTCTGTTGAAGTTTTAGAAGATAATCTACTGTTTTTCTAGACGTCCTTTTTCAAAACTTCTTCCTTCTTTTCTTTAGCCATTTCTCTCGGTCATAGTTTTTAAAAAAAAATCTTAAATCTAATGTATTTTTTGTTTTTTTATGCTTCTTAAAAATAGTTTTTGTAAAAATGGAGTTCTTCTTTGCTGCTTATTATTTCTTTTAGATCGTCGTTTTTTTTAAGTTGTTCTGGGATACTTTACTGTTTTCTAAAACAATTTGTCGTTTGTTAACTTTTCTAGAATCATTTTTTCTTCTTATAGAACATTCTCTAATTCTTTATTTTCTTTCATTGCTGTTTTTTAATTTCTTGTTCAATTTTCTCTTGTCCTTCCCTCTCCAGCAATCGTCGTTTTTCAATTTTTTGTTTTAAAGTCGTTGATAAGATATTCATATAAGACTGAAATAATCTCCTGTAATATGTTTTGTTTCTTTATATTCTTAAAAAATGAGCTCAAAAATGTGTTTCTTGTTTTCTTCTAAACCTTCTTGTTTCATAGATACTAGTACCTCATATGAACATTCAGATTCCTCTGTATAGGTATATACATAAAAAATAACAAATTCTTTTAATTCATAATTACATAGTTAAATGCTCTAAATAATTAATAAAGACAAATCATATGTAAAATGTTGTCTTAGCTCAAATTTGGTCTCAAACTGGAATATGTTTTGTAAAGGTAAAATACGTACAGCATCTTTGTCTACATTTCTAATGTGTTTTGGGTCACATTGTAAAATGTGTTTGTTTAAAAAGACAGTCAGTGGCGTCAGTCCGAGTTTGGTTTTAAATTGGGGTTTGTTTTTGTATAAGAATGTAGAGTTTTAAGTGCTCTAGGTCGATCCGTATTTTCAAAATAAAGATTTATAGTCTGTAACCTTTTATCGCAAAAATTATGTAAAGTTTTTTTTCCAAAACAAAATTAACTGAAAAAAGAAATATTTATTTTCTTCTGACCATATTTTACCAAAACTTCGAGAATGTTTCAATACTTTTGAACAAATTATTTGTGTACAGCTTGCCTTTAGGAATCATTTGAAGCATTTTTAAAAATTTTAAAAACAGGTGGCGCCAAAAGCATGCACTAACAGTTTCTATTTTTTTTGTACCACCCCTGACTTCATTCTAGTTCCAAATATGTCAAACTTTAAAAAAGAGGTTGATTAGATTAGTTTGGAAAACTGTTTAAAATTTCAAACATTTTTGTTTATTATCAAATGTCAATTTTCTCAAAAACTAATAGAAGTTCTAGGAATTGTCAAAGGTAAACTGCTACTTCTCAAATTTTTTTCGAACTGTCACACAATGACTTGTCGAAACCTAAACAAAACCCATTTGCAGACCAGCATCGAATGGCATGGAAGTCAAGGACCGTCGATGGAGAGTCCCATCGCTCTTCTGGTTCCCTCTTATCATTTTCGGCTTGTTATTATTCGTGATGGATGTCTTCCAATCTCCATACACCATGATCCCAGCTCGATTGCCAACCGAAGATTTCTCAACACAACTCAGAGGCTTTCTAATTAAAACAGCAGGGTGTCGAATACCACACATGGATGCGTTCGATGCCACCATCAAAAGTTTCATCTACAAGGAAAAACGACCAGTTTGTAACGAAGGTATCCCAGCATTATTTGACTCAAACCTGACCTCAATCTTTCTAATAAACTCCTCCCTGGCTAATTACACCGATCAGGATATCAGTGCGTTAAAATGCTGCTACCAGCCCTTCTATCGTGCAGAACCAGAAGGAAACGACGGTGACAGCAACATAGAATTTGATAAAAACTGCATTCCTTTTAATGTTACCACAAGAATTAGTTACGAGTATATTAAAGTTACGTGTAACGTTAACGAGGCTTTGGTCTACACAGATTTCTTTTCCTTCGTGCCTGTAAAAACTGAAAGAAAAAAGTTTGAAACACAACCACTCAATGTTTTGGTTGTTGGAATTGATGCACTTTCGAGGCTGAATTTTCACAGACAGATGCCTCAAGCAGTAGAATATTTAAAAAATATTTCTGCTGTAGAATTGTTAGGATATAATAAAGTAGGAGACAATACTTTTCCAAATTTAATTCCAGTTCTGACAGGTCTTTCTGAAACTGAATTAGAGAAAGACTGTTGGACTGACGATAACAAAAAACGTTTTGATGCTTGTCCTTTCATTTGGAAGGATTTTAAAACTAAAGGTTTTGTAACTTCATTTGGAGAAGACTCATCATGGATGGGAATTTTTAATTACGTGAGAAAAGGTTTTAAAAAACAACCTACAGATTATATGTGGGGTGCTTTTAACCGAATTTCTGAAAACTCAATAGGAAATTCGCACAATATGAATGTACAAGAATGTGTAGGTGCTAGAGAAGTATACAAAGTGTTTTTAGAACATATAAAAAATTTCGTTATAACAATGGATAAAGAACAATTAGCGTACTTTGCGTTCTATTGGGGTGCCAGTTTATCTCATGATTACCTAAACAAACCAAATTTAGGTGACGAAGACTATTACGAACTGTTTAAATATTTGAAAGAAGGTGGTCATTTAAATAACACAGTTTTGATTGTGATGAGTGACCATGGGATTCGATGGGGGGATATAAGACAGACGTATCAGGGTCAAATGGAAGAACGACTCCCTTTTGTTTTCATGGTACTGCCAGAATGGTACAAAAGACAATACCCGGAAGCCTATAGTAACCTGTTAAAAAATACCAGACGGTTAACCACTCCGTACGATCTTCATGAAACTTTGAAAGATTTATTAAATCCATTTGTTTTAAAACATGATTTTCTCCAGAAAAGGTACCAAAAAGCGTCACGAGGATACAGTTTGTTTAATGAAATATCACCAAAACGAACTTGTGAAAGTGCGGAAATTGCAAGTCATTGGTGTACTTGTCAGCAAAGTGTTGAAATTGATAAAAATGATTCAATGGTGATTGAAGCTGCGAATTTTGCTGTTGATTATATCAATCAGCAGTTGGAGGGTTACGCCCAGTGTTCGAATTTGACTTTAGAAAACATAAACGATGCTAGAATAATGACCCACGGTGAAGATATTTTAAATGGAAATGAAGTGAAAGACTACATGATTATTCTTCAAACGGTGCCTGGAGATGGCGTATTCGAAGTGACTCTTAGACGTACTGCAGAAAACGACAAAGCAAATAAATATGAAGTTATGGGCACAATTAGTCGATTAAATTTGTACGGAAAACAAAGTGCTTGTATAACTGATTTTCATTTAAAATTGTATTGTTATTGTAAAAATTTATTAGGTAACTGAACGAGAATTTTTGGGAAAGTTACCTCTAGATTTTATTTCAACAATAACCTGTGATTTTTGTGTATGTGTGGATTTTATGCCACACTAGATAAGTATGTAAAAACTGTTAAATGTTGTGCGTATTTAGCTCTTGTTGAATATTTCGTATACGCAATATTTGCGTGTGCTTGAGTGTAGATAATTGTATCAATGTCTACAGGATGTTTCATATGTTAACGGCAGTTCTGAGACATAGTTACTAATCCAAAAAAATGTTATGTCTGTTTGAAAATTGACCAATTTCGTAGAGGAGGCGTTACGTGCAATAAAAAATTGTGCGTGAGTGGAAAACAGTAATTACTAACAGAAGTGCCAACTGTGTTTTATTTGTAAATTATTTGTTTTAACAAGCAGTTGTTTCAACTTCAAAACTAAAATAATTGGTTTTTACGTTTTTTGAGGTTTAAGATTCATTTATTTTTATTGAATTTGTAAAGGTTAGTGAAGTTTTCTAAATAGTATTTTCTATGTTGCTAAATTATCAAACTCATATATACCTAGATATAAAAATTAAAGCATTATTTGTGTTTATTTAGTCACTGCAAAAATTTAAAATTTAGATCTGTGAGTTGCTGTCAGTGGTGTTAAACGATACACAAAAATACAAAAAAAAACAGAGGTTTTCGATTTATAGCCTCCTAGTTGGTCAGATTGAAAACTTTTTAGAATAAAACTTTGTTTACAATTTACATAAATTAATTTAAGCAATTAATAAATTATTTAAATTAACGTAATTTAGAAAAATTTTAACGTAAAGTAGTGCTAAGTAAAAGTTAAACGTTATAAAAATTGATAAACCTAAATAATAAACAATTAATCTCAAAATTTTGTCAATTTAAGTAATTGTAAACAAAGCTTAACATTTTTGGCACTTATCGATTGTATTCTAAGAATTGCCGCTTAGTCAGGAAACACCTGTATAGGTAATAAAAAATGCCATGTGATATAGAATTATAACTTGTTTTTATTAACATTTATGTACAGGTAAATTTATTATTTTCACTAGTAATTGTTATTACTTCTTGTAGTCATTTTTATAAAAACATGTTTCCAATAAAAATTTGTTTTTATGAGTTGTTTAAATAAAAATCCCATAATATTTAACCTAAATGTATTTCCCGGCGCATCCACCATAATTACTAGGTTATTAAAACATTTATTTTATTATAATATAACTATCTACTGTATTCCATGTTAAAGTAATTTATCGAAAGTCACTGCCGGAAGGTCAAAGTCGATAAAACTCACAGGAAATACTAAATTGACATTGTATTAATCTTATCTAACCGTTATTTTGATAACGTTTTATTTGCAAACACAAATTAATAATGTTCTAAATTTAGACCTTGACATTAAAAAAAAATGTGTAATTTACTTTTTAATATTAGGACATGAGCACTTAAATCACATAAATTATAAAAAATAAAAATTTAAATATTCAAAATTATAAGATTTGCATGGGGAGATCGTCTTGAAGTAGGGTAGAACCGTTTTTGTGTTAATTGTAGTAACTTGAATTCTAGAAGTACAGGGTGTCCCATCATACGCATAGTAAAATTTTGAATCATTAGAATAAACAGAAAAAAATTAAAATTTTTTACTAACTATCCACTTATTGAACGCTACAATAATCTTAAAAAATATTAGCAATTTATTAGTCCGTTTAAGAAAAAAATAGCAATTTATGCAATAAAATTTTATTTTTATTTTTTAATTTTTTTTTCTTTTGCCCACAAATAATGCTCATATATCAGGAAGTCACCTTGCGCAATAAAAATTAATTAAAATCTATTAGTAATTGAGATACCTTTGATTAAAAAAAGACTTCACTTTAAGAAAGATATTTATGACAAATAATTGCAATACCGTAAAATGAGGGGTTAGAGTTCGACCACCAATAATCTGCATTTACAACGTAATCATGTGATTAACTTTTCCATATTTTTACAACACTCAATCACAGTCCGCTGTAAAATTCTTTACCTACCATAGTAGATATCTCTTAAGCCTATTGTCAACATCTGGTCGGCACTATTTTTATTGGGGGTTTGCGGTTCAACCGTTATAAAGTACTTAAAAGGTCAAAGCAATAACCGCTGAATATCTTTAGTCGTACAATAGTCATTTATGGTTCAAGCAGTAGGTAGTTTTAACAATAAGTCCTATTTGCCTAAGTAGCCGTCTATCCCAAAGCTCGTAAATTTTTGTCACCATAAATAAAGGTCTTGACTTGCGGTTGACTTGGATTAGTATTAGGATACCAATAAATAACGCTTCAATATAGTTGCTTTTAAAAATTGGTTAATTTTGCCGCTATTGTTAAATTTTTTTAATTTTATACTTTGTAAAACCACTTCCTGACATATTACTTTTTACCAGATCAAAAAGAATAAAAATAAAAGCAAAATTTTATTGCATAAATTACTATTTTTCTCTTAAACGGACTAACAAATCGCTAATATTTTTTAAGATTATTGTAGCGCCTGATAAGTGGATAAGTATTTAACAAATTTTATTATTTTTTTTTTCGTTTATTCTAAGGGTTTAAAATTCCACTATGCATATACGATGGGACGCCCTGTATTTTATAACTCGATTTTAAACTTCTCGCGAGGGGTTAAAATAAAACAAGTAATGTTCAATAAAATTTATACAAATAAAGTTAAAAAATCTAGTTTAATAAGTAATATTTATTAAATTGATAACAATACAAATAACGTAAGATTTTAAATAAATAATAATATATACAATTAAAATATAACATTTCCAAATTATAGCAAAAATGTCAGTTGAAAAAATCGGGAAATAATAGCTATTTACCTAACGTATTCAGAAAGATAAATTTCCGTGCAGCACGAGTGAAAGAGATGCTGTACCTATTAGTGCAAATGCGAAATTTTTTTTACTGTAATACCTAAGTACAACATTTTTTATAACGAATAAAAGCCAACGTTTCAAGAAAAAATAATGTTTTCAATAACACTAGTTTACAACATTTTTGTTTATGAAATGTGACCAATATATTATTGCTATTTAAGGCCTCCTCAACTTAAAAAAATTGATTAAAAAAATCTGCACGTCAAACTTTTACGATATTTAATAACAAAATTCTACAAAAAAAATATTGAATAAAAAACTAAAAATAAAGAGTTTTAGCTTTCTTCTTATAGCTACTTACATCTGTGTCTGTCTCTCACAGCAGATCAACAATGTCGCCTAGTATGTTCTGATTCCAAAAACCTTGAAATTTTTTTCAAATACTTTTAGATCTTTGTGAAATTGCTTGTCATGTTCGTCACTCATACTGCTAAAGTTTTCCGCAAAAAAATTATAAAAAAAGTAATGCCACTCATAAAATGAATAATTCTTTTTTCAAATAATTCCAGAAAGAGTATACTCCAGAAAAGATGACATTTTGCGAGCTGCAAAACTGTTGAAAGTTATCATCTTTTTGGCTATAACTTTCAAACCGCGCTTCCTATAGCAAAAACTCTTAAATTATTTAAAGACCATGATATTCTGCGACCAATACCTATCTTACACTTGAAATTGGTCTAGTAATATAGTCGTCATCGTCAGTCAAATAGTGACATGTTATATAAAAAAGTAAAAAAAAAAAAACGTTTTTTTCTGAGAATTGTAACGTGTTAGCGAAACACAAAAAAATGTGGTTAAACTAGCCTTAGTAGCTGATGCAAAAAAAATATTTCATTCGATAAAAAATAATAAAGTTTAATTTTGTAACCAGTCCAACCCAATGTTGTTGTTTTACCATTCCCGACTAATATGACTTAAACAAATTTAAATTGTTTTCTTGCGAAAAATAGAAAGCACCCAGGTTCGGAAAATCTGTTTCCCGAGCGTAAAGAACAACTGGGAAATAGCTTCTCAAAAACGATAAGTACAAAAACTCGACTTTAAAGTTATAGGCTACTACTATTAGGCCCATTACTAGAAGACGTAGAATAAACATATCCATGTCCGTCATTAACGGTTAGGCTCAGATATTTTGTTGTCCACAGACCGGTCAGGCTTGGAACTTTTGTCGACATGTTTCTTTTTTCCAGGTTTTATTATCTTTTAATTTTTCAGTTTTTATTTGATGAATTGCTTGGGCATGTTTTAAGGAATTCTGAAAAAAGAAAACCGCCCACTTCATTTTTTAAAATAATTTTAGTTTTTTTTTTAGAATTCTAATTTTGATGCCTTTTATTTCGAAAATTATCATACGTAGAATGAACAAAATGATCCGTAAAATAGGCAGAAGGCCCAGTGTTATATTGTTGGTTACATAGTTCAAATTTTTACAATATTATTCCAAATTACGATTTCAAAAAAACGTAATGTATCAAGTGTTCATTTGAAAAAGTCATCAAGTTAACTTTGATACGTCCAATCTTTCATTTATTCTTATCAAAAATTTGACAAGTCATAGTTAACTTAACGGATTTTTCAAATGTACACCATTTATACAGAATGATTTTTTTAACTGTTCCCGCCCGAAACTCAAAGAATAGGCAACACATTATACTTTAAAAAAATTATTTTTAAAATTAAGGCCTTTGGAGTTGTGAATTAATATCAATATTGTTGATAATACCTTTAACAGTGCTTCCAGAGTCAATTTATTTGGATCATTTGTTGCCCCATTATTTAATTAATTAACTAACTTTTCGTTTGTATAACGTGTTGCCTATTTATAGAGTTTCGGGTGGGAACAGATAAAAAAATCACCCTGTATCTCTATACAAAAATTGCTTTTTTACACTCATATGGTTATACCAGGTGTAACAAGGCTCTGACGTTAAATTTTTTAACCGAAATATGAAGCTTATACCGGATGTAAACGAAATTAGGCTCACCCCTTTTTTAATAGTATTTTTTTAAATATAAAAACGAAACTCTGGAAACTTATTATTATGTTAATAAATCCCCATTACATAATTGCGTAAAAAATAAACTTTCTATCATTTCTGGTTTTACTGGAAACGACTATAACTTTAGAGTTTTAAATAGAACACTGTATATTTTTAGAATTTACATTAAATTTTGAGTCTAATTTCCTACTTTTTATAATTTTTTATGGAATTCAAAACATTTTTTTTATCTAGAAGACTGTGAAAAATATTTCTACATAATGTAGGTAACCATTAAAAAATAAAACCAATCCCATAAATAATCTAATTTAGAAAATACACGAAATTAAATTAGAGAAAATTAGTTTTCCGGTAAAACCCGAAGTGATAAAAAGTTAATTTTTTACTTAATGGAAATTTTCTAACATAATAAGTTTCCTAAGTTTCATTTTTATATTTTAAAAGATTACGATTAAAAAAGAGGTGAGCCTAATTTCGTTTACACCCTGTATAAGCTTGTGAGTATTGTGTGATTCAGTTAACTTGGAAAGTAGGTTTTATGAATTTTAAGAATTTATAAATCCACGCGCCATTCTTAAAAAATAAAATTATATTGATTCCTCAATAATTTTTAATGATTTTTATAAAAAAGAAATTTATGGCTAAATCCGATTATTTTAATTTACAGTTGCAAATAAAATGATGTGGAAAAAATAATTACTTAGATACAATTGCAGCAGACACTTGTCAGAGTACACTCTATCTTTTCATTTTTTTTTTTTTCGATAAGATATAAAAGAAAAAAGGGGTTAGAAATAAATTAGGACGTTATAATTAGGACATCCGGTAAACAAGTATCTGAGAAAGTCTTTCCCATAAAGAAACTAAATATTTTTGAGGTCAAAATATAGCAATTTAACGCAACTTACCTCTACACCAAGTTACACCGTTTAGAAGCTAAATGGCGAATTTAAATTTTTAATTTTGGCGCCCTTTAGCCCCTAAAGGGTGAAACTTGGAATAGAAGTAACTCATGTTTAATAACTTTGTTCTGGTCTCAATAATCTCCGGTTGCGCTGTGGAAGCATCTTTCAGGGACTTGTAATGAATTATACTTAAATAATAATGTATTTACAGTACTTTATGTAGATCAAAGTTTTAGTCTTGTATTTTTTTAACATACAAACAATAAAAAAACACTATTATTACACCTCTATATTTTAATCAAAACAAACACTAAAACAGTACATTACGCCTTCACTGCTCCTTATAAACAATTGTGGGTTCCCCAAACTCATGTACTTCCTTATCAAAAATATTTTCAGGAACCTCTTCACTTCCCCAATAAGTAGGAAACGGTACAGGTTCTGTAGGTTGTCTAGTTGGAAGTTTGGTATCATAAATATATACAATCGAGTTTGTAGCTCCTGGAATATTTTGTCCAGAAACATAGAGTACATTATATTTTGTATTAATCCTCCATATTTTAAGTCCTTTAAGAATCCGGAAACGATTACCCATATGACCCGGCATTTTAGTACCAGGCCACACCCGACCCTTCTCTCCTCCACCACCAATATTTCCACCACGTCGATGTGTTTTCGTCACACCATGTGATGCAGGCATGCCTTTAAAACCATGACGTTTCATTACTCCCTGAAAGCCCCGATCAATCCTACAACCAATAAATTAACAAAAAATCAACTTTTTGATAAGACCTACGTTAGACCTCGTACATCTACATAATTTCCCACTTGAAAATGTAAAGCGCTTATGGTAGTTCCAGGAGGCAAAGCTGCATCAGGACTTACAAAAAACTTCGCCAAGTTTTTCGTAGGGATGACTCCAGAGTTTTTGAAAATTCCACAATACTCGCGGGTAAATTCTGAAGGATCCCCTTGTTCAGCCCCTAATAAGAGGCAACCTTTCCTATTGTAGATCCTCTCGGCTCTTGATCTAGGTGGATTGTAACTCTCAGGTGCGTAGTATTTAACTACGTGATTGTCTAAAACTTGTAACAGAGTTGTTGATATTTTCTTGCCATTTTTGAGCCACATTGGGTAAATTCCAATTTTTCGTGCTATTACTCCAGTTCTTTGTAAACCAGGCCGCCAAACCACATTTTCAGCCAAGTCTTTGGGTTTCTCAGCCACTGAATTACTGTAATGATCCTGAACCACTTCTTTTAGAAACTCTCTATTATCCGGTGTTACAGGATCAGTAAAAGACTAAAAAAGCCACATGAATTAAATTAAATGCTTTAAAAATTACTTACGACTCGATTTTTTTGAGTAAACCAAGTAGGATTTCGTAGTCTTGGTTTAGGATTCAATTTATGTTTCTCTCTCACGGATACATGTGAAATTCTAGGACATAAGACTTATTTTGAAGCCTCCTTGCAATCATACTTACGTCAAGCCCAATAACTTCTCTTCTAACAATTTAATAGTGCATTTAGTAACTGCAACTGATAAAACAAGAGCCATTTCACTTAATAAATACTATTTTCCACTTAAAAACTACCGAAATTTTTCATTTTTGAGGTTATGTAAAATTTTGAGGTTATGTTGCTAATCAACCAATCAGAAACGAACATTATGCTGTTATAGATGATTCATTGTAATGGTCGAGAAATTTACTCATTTAGTTCCACCTCTTGCCGGTAGAGACGCTTTTTAAATTCTAAATTTGTTTTTAAGTAAATGTGATTAGTATGTCAAAACTATGGGCTGGAGAAGTGTGTCGTAATTTTAGCGCGAACGTTTGAAGCACTGTCATTCTGAAAACATACCTTAAAAAAGTCGCCCTTATTGCACTAATACATAAGGTTGAAATTATAACAGCTAAACTTTGACCGAATAAAAATCACATATGGAAACACAAATAAGGCATAAAAACATTCAACCCCAATACTCTAGACATTCTAGTTTTAATCCAGACACAAGTTACAAACAATTCTCGCATATTTGAGAAATTAATCGAAAATAGAAATTACCGTACAGGCTTCGTGCTCTCAAAGTGACCCGAACCGCTGTAAAGCAACTACCGTAGATAGCCGAGTAGCAAAGTAGCGCGCAAACGCGCTCACGAATAGAGAAAATTGTTCACGTTCGGCATAGTTCGCTGGCATTCGCTCATGTTAGACCTGCGTTAAAGCTTAGAAATGAAGGAAATCTGTGCATCGAACATTTTATTTTCCATTAAATTCTTTATTAAGTGTAAATTTGTTGTAATTCGTGACTTATCAATAAATGAAATGTTTAGGCTATCGAATGTCGACATTTTTAGGTCTTATTTATTTTATTTAGTGTATTTATTCATCGCATAAAATTTGATCTTTATAAATTCAACCTTATTTACATGTGCAATAAGGTCGACTTTTTCAAGGTATTTTTATCGAATGACAGTGTTTCAAAATTTCGCGCATTTTTTACGTCACGGCTTCTGGAGCCCATTTTCAGAATCAATCAGAATATAAAAATTTAAGTTGTTTCAGGGTTTTCATATCTATTTATAATCTGTATTTACAAGCATTCTTTCGTATTATTGTAACTCAACATATTTTTTTACAGAATTATCTTGTTTGCATATTTTTGTTAGTTTAGTTCTGTGTAGTAGAGTTTACTTTAATAACTACGTCTATATGTTGCGTAAAAAATATGATAGTTCTAATAAAAGTGATCTGCAGTTTTCTCTTAAGGGCAACTTGATAAAATGCAAATCTCGATGTAAATTTTTTTGTAATAAGAGAACAACAAATAGAAGGTCAAAGAAATAAAAAAATACAATTTTGTTTCAAAAAGATTAATTTGTCAATGTCTGAAAAAGCACTGAGGTTATACTAAATTATAGTAAAATAATTTAACATAAATTGAGATTCTCCAAAACAACTTGTAAAGATTGTAATAAAAAATTAATTGAGCAAATACGCAAATCTATTTACATTAGATTTAAAAAACATCGCCCTTATTTCAGATTTGACAAAATAAAAAATTTGACGTTGCACAATATATTTTTGAAAAAGACCACAAAATTGGCTAAAGTAATATTAAAATTATTAGAGCAATTATAATTATAAACTTCTAGAGGCTATTAAAGCTTTGAAATATGTACTACTCGTAAGTGAATCAAGTTATATCCGCACCCTAAAAACACGTCTTAAAACACAGAAAAAATTTTTTTGTTCTAGCAATTTATTTGACTAAAACTGAAAAAAATAATTTTGGAAAAAAATCTTACGTCCATTTTTTACATCAACCGATCAAAAATGTATAACCAAATCACTCTGCAAAATTTATTTTTAAAAAAATGTTAGTTTTTGATTAAATAAATTTATTTAACCCATAAAACCTGAAAAAACAATTTTTTAAAAAGCTTTTTGTCTGTTTTTGTTATCAATTGATTACAAATGTGTAGCAAAGTAAGTCTGCGATTTTTTTTTAAATTGTTAGAAATCGATGATTTGGTGCATTGTATTAAAGTACACCAATACACAAAAAGTCGTTTACATAAAATTATAATTAATTAGACATAATTAAAAAAACTAACCGTATAAGTAAACAATTTAAAAATTGACTCAAGTCTTCTTCTATGTGTAAAAATCACCCTCAATTTTTTCATATTTTTTTGGTATTTAGAAGGCAGCATTTTAGGAGTGCAGATAAAACTTGAATCACCTGGTACATACTATAAAAATTTTGTAAAAACTTTTTTGTAGTGAATAATATTATTTACCACTGTGTTAAAAGCTTTTTATTCTAACTTTTATAGACAAATAGTTATAAGCAAAAGTTTAAGTAAAATTAAAGAATTGATGATAAGCAGGGCCGGATTATAGTTGTTAGCGCCCCTAAGCTAATCTTGCTCAGCGCCCCCTCCTTATTTTTAAAAACTATTTTATAAGAAAAAAAGTGTCTTTTTTTATTTTATATAATTTACACTTTTTATTTGATTGTTTTTAAGTAAAAAAGTAAACACAAGGATTTATTAAATTCAAAAATTAAAAAATTACAAATATAAACACTAAAATTTAATTTTCCGACACTTCATAGAAGCAAATTCTTTTATGACTTCATCAAAATTACAATTTTTAACCAAATCTAACTGAATAGCCAAAAGTGAAGGATATATCAGTTTCTTTTGTCTTAATAGACTTTTAAAAAAAAATTTATACGGTTAATTGTCGAAAATGATCTTTCTCCCGAACAATTTGTAACAGAAATGCTTAAAAAATTCGCAGCACCATATCAACATTAGGAAATGTTGACATAAGTTTGTTGTTCAGAATTAATTTAAGCATTTAGTCCACACTTAGACTAGTTGAACTAATATATTCTTTAAAAAATATTTAAACTGTACCTAGACATTCTTAAAAAATGTATCATCTACATTATTCAAAAAAATTTTGCTTAACATTTTTTAGAAAATATTAAAAGATTCACTCAAACTTTGGATTATTCAATTTAAGCAATTTATTTTTCAGTTAATACAAAATTTTCAAGCATTTTATCACATTAAATCTAAATACGGACTAAGCAAAAAGCAACTATAATTTCTTATTTTTTTAGAACTTTGTTACAGATAATACATTATGCTTAATAAGTGTAAGCATTAATAAATGAATTCTACTTATATTTTTACGATTTATTTTGGAAGGTTTATACTGTAGCTCGAATTATGTGTAAATAATACAATTAAGTACTTCTCAGTAATTGACATCGCCAGTATATGGTTTCAATAATTTTGTGAATTCTACAGAATGTTGTTGTTATCACATTTTTATTAAAGTCAGTCTCATGGACTTACTCTCTTTTGTAATAAAATTATTAGAGTATGCCTCAATCTACGATGTGTGAATTTGACATTTAACTGAACACAAACGAAACATTTAAATAACAGAAATATTATAATTTTGGGAATTAAATTTCAAAAAACTTTGGAATCAGTACAAGAAATTATAGCCAAAATTTTAATTTCTTAGGTAATGAAAAAAAGTGTAAAGATAGAAAGAAAGGTACAGTAAATGCACTTTTATAGCGTCCAGCTGATAAGTTCTTGGGTTAACAGCTATGCCTACTTTTTTTGTAATGTATTGGTTGGCAGTACCAATTCGCTGTCAAGTTTGGCAGCTAAAAAATATTTTTAATTTAATATCAAAAATTCATCAAAAATGAATCCTAAAAGTTCTGAGAACAAGCGAACAAAGCTAACTGTTGCTACAATGCACGCACCATCGCAAAATGTTATGCAGAAATACAAAAGTCAGATGCGCCTAATAAGAATGTTGAAGACAACGTTCAAAAAACGTGAATCTTTACTTACGTTGAAAGGTTTTATTACAAAAAGTTATAAGACTGTGAGACAGACTGATTTTACTGATTAGCATGAGTAATTCTGTTTCGAAATTTTTTTTCTAAAAAAAATATTTTATTTTTTATTTGTATTTTTTTTTTGTTAAATGCGTCCCATTTTTCTGGCGCCCCCATTTTGCTGGCGCCCCTAGGCTACAGCCTAGATAGCCTATTGGGTAATCCGGCCCTGAATTGATAAGTATTGCCCGCTTAAGTTTGCCGGCATTCTCATTATTTATGTTTTATTTAAAAAAGAGCTTATTCACAAGTAAGACTAAAACTTAAGCCGGAAGATCTAAAGATATTGAGAGATGCAAACTATAGAAACTAGCCGGAAAGGTTTAAAATAAGTAATTGGAAAATTTTGGTGTTTAACTTGAAAATGAAAATTTAGTTATCCCAAATCTAAAAAACATTATTAAAGTTTAAATTAGAAACGAAACTTTCTGCCTAAATTTGGAAATTTAAGTAGATAAAAATTTATTTTGTCAGCTTATTGATAAAAATATTTTTTACCACGCCACAAAAAAAAGAAGAAAATTTTTGTTTTATACTACTAGATTACGGACAATAGGATTAAGATTTTAGAACCACTTGAGGTTTCAGAGCGCACCGCAGTTCGGTCGCCAAAATATTCTTTCGTAATGACTCATTTACCTGCTTAAATAGTAACCGCAGTTCGGATATTTCCACTGTCTTAACCTTTAAGTCTCCACAATAGTCGTGTGCCAAATTTATGACAAATACCATAAATTTTAAGAAATCACCACTCTGATAAAGTCTTTTTTGAATAAAATTTACAACACTTTTATAAATTACAAGAAAGTAAGTGCATTAATATAAAATGTTAATTAAAAACAAACGACACATTTGCTCAAAAATTTAATTATTCAGTTTAATGCATTGTATCAAAATACACCTGTACATAAAAAATCGTTAACGTTAATCTGTAGTTAAATGAGCAAAAGTGAAAAAAGTAACCGAACAAGTAAACAATTTGAATCTTGGAGAATAACTTCTTCTATTTGAAAACATTATCTAAAATTTTTTTGAAGAATTTTGACTTAATTATAAATGGCTGTTTTTGGGGTGCGGGTAAAACTTGATTCGCCCGGTACGTTAAAACAAAGTTAGATTTATAAACTCCATCAACATATTTATTTTTAGCTTCTCTCTTTTCTTATTAGTTAAAGTGCGAAAACAATAAATCTTTTCTAAATAAATAACAAGTGTAAAGCCAAAATTGTATTATTTTTACAAAAATGTTTTTCCAAAAATTATTATTCTTGTTTCTTTGTGCACAATAGCTCTTTAAATTTCCTTATCTATGTTTTCAAATTTGAAACATAGATATGTCAAGTGTAATACTGTCAGTTGTCACACAATAAAATATTTAGGGTCGGTTTACAGAAAGCGAATTAAATATTTAATTGCGATTAACTTTTAATTCCCTATTAAATTGACGTTTGAGACATTTCATTCGACAAAATAGTCACTTCCTTCTGTAAACCGGCCCTTAATTATATTTTATTTTTCACTTATTGTGTAATAAATTAATATACAAGAATTAAGTAAAAAAGTGTCATTTGTCACAATAAATCATATATTATATTATTTAATTTTGAAGCTATTATGTAATCGATTAGTATATAAGAGACTGTGGTTTGTAAAATATTTAGTCTTAATTTTGATTTAAAATTGTAACACTGTTACCAAAACCCGCGTTGTGTGCAGAAAGTGTTTGGTGTGATTGGGTGCTTTCTTTCCAATTTATTCGATACGCCAACAAGTTCCAGCAAAAAGTTTACGATTTTCTATAATTAAAGTTTTTACTTAATTTATAAAAATTTAACATATATCGGTTTAGAAAAATTATTTAAAAATTTAATTGAAATATTGAAATTTAAAATTAGCGCTATGTTAGTACTCAGAACCTAAGCGCCTCTATCGACAAGAGGTCTAAACTAAATGACATTTTAGCGGCGGACCTTACTGCGCAAGTCCTCAAATTGACAAGTTTGACGGTTTGAATTTTAAAAGTTTTTGTGTTTGTCTCCAAAGCATGTGTTTTTAGTTTATTTTCCATGACTATATTAAAAAATGGCAATGCCTATACCAACAACACCAAAAACACCATTTACAACACCGAAAAAAGTGCGTACCATTCGCACCCCACGAGAAAATGAAAATTCAGAATTTGTCGCCCCTACAACCCCCCGAAGCCAGTTTGCAACACCCAAATCAAATAAAACAGTCAGTACTCCAGAATGCTTTAATATTGTGACCCTCGAAACGCCAAATTCGGCGTTAAAACGAAGAAGCAGCAAAGAGAAATTTGACCAAGTGAGTAACTTAACGGTGGCTGTACGAATCCGGCCAATGAATTCCAGAGAATTAGCATGTGTGGGGGCTGCAGACGTTGTAAAGGTACGAAACCAAGAGTTAGTAATCCGGTCAAACCCTTTAGGGAACTCTGCAATGAGTCTCGATCATGTGTTTCAATATGACCACATATTCTGGTCTTGTGATGAAACAAATCCTTTGTATTCGAGCCAAAGTGACGTTTTTACGACCATTGGGAAGCCGTTGCTTGATAGCGCTTTCCGGGGGTACAATGCGTGTCTTTTTGCTTATGGCCAAACAGGCTCTGGGAAAAGTTTCAGTATGATGGGGCCTAGTACCTGCGAAATTGTTGACATCGACTCGGACCAGTTCTCTGGGATTACGCCACGGTTTTGTCGCGATTTATTCGAGCGAATTACTCAGTTAAATCCTCAGTCCTCAGTCTCAGTAGAAGTTAGTTATTTTGAAATTTATAACGAAAAAATCCACGATTTACTTGCCATCTCAAATTCGGCTAATAAAACACCGCTAAAAGTTAGAGAACACCCAGAATGGGGGCCTTACGTTGTCGATTTGAGTGTACACAGTGTCAAGTCTTATAAGGAGTTGAGGAATTGGTTACTTCTAGGAAACAAAAATAGAGCAACAGCTGCAACTACAATGAATGAAAAATCCTCAAGATCTCACAGTATTTTCTCAATTGAGTTGTGTCTAACTGAAGGACTTGAAGAAAATGATAGCAGTAGGAGAAGCAAAGTTAGTTTAATTGATTTAGCAGGAAGTGAAAGACTTGGGACTTCACACAACAGTGATGAAAAAATTCGACAAGGTGTTAGTATCAATAAGTCATTGCTGACACTTGGAAAAGTCATTTCAGCTTTAGCCGACCAGAAAAAAAATCAATTTGTGCCATATAGAGACTCAGTGTTGACCTGGTTGTTAAAGGCAAGTTATATTTTGTAAATAATATATTTATTTGCCTGCTTGGGTTTAGTTCTATATAAGATTCTCGGCTTTCTGAAATGGCAGTAGTTTTTTTCTTGTTCATCTCATTTCCCTATTTTTCCCTCCACTTTCACTTGTTTTCTTTTTCCTGGATTCCCGAGCTGCATTTTAAATACATAATTTGGTCATCAATTCTTTTCTTTGTTAGGTTACAACCGAGTTTTGTATCAATATATTTTTTGATTTTAGGAAAGTTTAGGAGGAAATTCGTTGACTTGTATGTTGGCTACAATAACTCCAGCAAATACTCATCTAGACGAGACTTTAGCTACTTTAAGGTACGCCTGTCAGGCTCGTACTATAGTAAATCGGGCCCGAATCAATGAGAATCCTCACGATCGCTTAATTCGGGAATTAAAGTCAGAAGTGCAAAGACTGAAAGCTTTGAAACAAGACTACGAACGACATTCGTTACTTAATTCGTCTTTTCCACAAGCTAATGTCAGTAGTAACGAAGAATTGGAAGAATTACGAAGCAAACTGACAGACGCTGAACAAAAATTGCTAAGTGCTGAAGATAGTTGGAAGCAGAGATTTATGGAAATTGCGAAATTGCAATTAAAGGAATTAGCAGAATCTGAAAAACGTCGAGAAGAATTGGAATCAAAAATACGAGTTATGAATACTGTGGACACAAATCTGGATATTTCTCTATACAAGACGAATTTTCTAGAAAAACTTGAAGATGTCCTTACGGAAGAAACTGAAAATGAACAGAAGAGTGTTGATAGAATTGTTGATTATTGTCGCAGAAATAACTTACAATGTCTGTTTACGTCTTCTGCTTTGTCGATTTTAGACGCGGCTAATAAGAAGCAGACAGTTATTTTATTAAAGGATGTCATTAGAGTTAATAGTTTTGGAAATGTTTGTGAATTTCTACACAGTTTAACATGGACAGAAATTAAAAAGGATTTGAAAAAATTAAGTAAAAGTGAAGTTAGGTCTTCTCTAAATCAGATTTATCAGGTTTTAAATAATTTACAACCTGCTGATAATGACAATAACTTGAATTTGTTGTTTGCGAAAGTTAACAAATCACTGCAGGCTTTTGAAGCTGCTTTGTTGCATAATTTAACTAGAAGTAATAGTCAAAAAACTGTAAGTTTTAATGTGTAACTTGTTGTGTACTTTTATTATTGCATGTAGATATATTTATTGTTTTTAAAATTAAAAAGAATTTGTGCATTTTTGTCAGAATTTTTTTTACATAAAAACTCTGCAAACATTTATTTTCATCACGACCTCCTAGATTAATGTAAACAGTCATTTTGTATACACCCTGTACTACAAGTTTAACACTTATGTAATGTTGGCATTATCTTAAAACGTTGCGCAAACATCCAAGGAAAGAAAAAATGTTATAAAAAGTTGTAAAAAAATTAAATTTTTCAAACTAATTTACTATAATTTAGTTTATATTATGTGATGCTATTGCCTTCAAAATCTTCTATTATGGCTCCTTTTAAGAAACACAAAAGATCTGAAACCAAGAACGTGAAAGCAAAATGCTACAGTCTACAAAGTCATGAAAATTTAGAACTTGTACAGGCCGTAGTAATCAATGAATAAATCCAGGTGGTCGTGATTTTTATTATTTGATTTAAAACAGGTGTGCCCAAAAGCAAATTTCGTACAAAAATATTTAAACTTATTTTATTATAAATTATTTATACCTAAATTTACAACTTACATCCGTCCATACAATATTTCAAAAGATGATTTTATCACAGACATAAACAGAAAATAAAAAACACTAAAAGTCTGGTTCATCATTCCGCTTCTGGTAAATTTCTCCAAACTTACTCATATATTTACGAATATATTCCTTAGCTTTTGCCTTAACATTTTCAGTACAAACCAAATCTTCAATCTTCTCAATATGTTTCATCTCTTTTAACATAACAAAATGAGTCAACTGGAATGTAAAAAAATTTAGAAACAAAGAATCATGTTGAAGATATTTATTTACCTTCCTAGCTAAATGCTTAAATTCATCTGTATTAGTAATCCGACCTTCTTTACAATCTGGCTTCCTATACGCGTTAAGAACACTGACAACAACAGTCGCCATATTAGACCGGAATGACTCTTTAATCTTCTTAGCATTCTCACTATTAGAGTCAGACATTTCTTTCATTTTTAATTTAATTGTAGTCTTGTGACGTTTTTCTTTCAAGTGTTTTTTAGTTTGTTGTACAATTAATTCTTTCTCTCGTTTTAGTTTTTCTTTATTCATTTTATACCGTTTCAAATCTTCTCTAAACTGTAATCTATCCTCTTCTGTTCTTGGCTATTGAGATAGAAAAGAAGTAAAACAATAAGATACAAAAATTTTAATAACATCACTTACACTAATAATAATTTCTTGGACTAATCCAGACCGTCTTTTCTTACTAGTCGATGGTTGTTTTTCCTCTTTCACTACTTCTTTTTCATTATTTTCTTCAGGTGGAGGCGTTTCTTCATTGTCATTTTCTTCGGAAACTTGGTCAAGTTGATCAGTTACTTCTTTCTCTTCTGGTATAGGACTAGGTTCTTCTTCTTCAATTTTAATAGGAGTTGGAAGTGATAACTTGACTTGCTTTTCAACTTGTTTTCGCACTTGCATCAACAACCTTGAGTCATCCATATCATCATCACTATCAGACTCCTCTGATGTTGTGTCTGAACTTAAGCTACTCGTATCCGAACTTGACGTCGTATCACTTGCTGAAACCCAACCCACTAAGGATCTTTTTTATCACACGCCACGAAGAAATGCGTTTCCGTACATGATGTAAACGCACTCTTTCGTGGAGAGACTCATACTAAACTTACTGTCATCTAGCTCTTCTTGGGGCTGCACGAACGGTGGTGGTTCCCACTGACTTTTCCTAATCTTAATATGGTAATAATAGGGTCTTCCATACTTGTCTTTAGCACACTTCCACTTCGGTGGCAACTTAGCCGGTGGTGGAATGGGTCCCATGAATTTAACCTGAGTATAGTCCTCCTTTACTACTTCTTCCTGATATGGAAGACTTGGTAATGTCTGTAATGGATTCACGTTATTTGGAATGATTCCAGGTGGAGGTTGTAAGTAAGGATAATTCGGATTAGTTGCTTGTAAGTTCATAACAGGTGGATTTTGTGGATTAAAAACGACGTTAGGTGTTTGGAGGGGATAATTCTGCCATTGGCCAATTTGTGGATTCCATATACATTGGTACCCTCGATTTGGATCAAAGGGAGCAGTTAGGCGAGGATCAGTTCCAAGAAGTATGCAATGTTGTTCATGCTGTCTCCACATTTCTCTCTGTTTTCTTCGTCTTTCTTCCTCTCTTTGTTCGACTTGCAATGCAAACATTTTTCTTCTTTCGTATTTACCTAGTTTGGGGAAATTTGCGATGTTTCTGTCTTCTAATTTGATGTTTTTTCGTACCAAAAAATTAGAATCTATTTTATCTATACTTCTGTAACGTTTCAAAATACGATATCGACTTTCGCTTTTCTTCTCAGAATCTTGTTCGAGACCTAAACCGGCAATGTAGCCACGATTTGCTTCTCGTTCGTGCTCTTTCATTTGTTCTATTCGTTCTTTCTTGGGAATTTTGAATACTTCTTTCAGATTTGACCATTCTTCTAGAAGTTTCAAAGCTAACGCTGTTATTTCTTCTTGGTAGTTTGGTTCATCAGTTTTGACTTCAACTGGTTTAACTGGTTTTGTTTCCAGTACTGAAGATTGAGTTATATCCTCTTGGAAAATATTCGTCAGTTCCTCAACCAACTGTTTATCTTGTGTTTCTGTAAAACTGACATTTTCTGTTTTTGTTTCCTGTAATTCCGTTCCAGTTTGTGTATTCTCTTCTATTTTAACCTTCTCCTCTTTTACTTCTGTTTCAACTTTAGGTTCTTCTTCTTTGGGTGTTTCACTTGGTTCTTGATCGATTTGAGGTGAACAACTATCAGAATCCATTGGTGAATCAGTGTGTTTAGTAGATGACCACTTTTCAACTGTTGGTAAAACTTTACTGTCTTGTAACATTGTTTTGTTAGGAATTGGTAAAGTTGCTAGTGTTTGTAACATTTCTAATCTAAGAGATTCATATTTGTTGTCATTTTTAGCCAAGTCTTGAGCATCTGTCATGTAACCATGCATGAGTCTCAATCCGTGATAGTCCAAAAATAGTCTTCTGCATGGCAGTTCTCCTCTTCTCAAAACTCTCAACAATTTTGCTCTTTGAGCAGGCTCTTTGGCTCTCACCATCAATCTGCTCAGTTTTAAAGTGTGTGCTTGATTTTTTAATCCTGTAGTTACCAACATTTCTATTTCGTCATCCAATTGCTAAAAATAATTTAAACAAAATTAGAGTCATGTCATTATCAAAAATACAAACATCTAAATCTTCAAGGAGTTCTTTTCGAGGTTTCTTCCGTGGCGACCTCTTCTTCTTTTCTTTTACTACAGGTTGCTCAATCTGCTCCACGGTCTTCTCTTTCTCTTCACTTTCTATTTTTTCAACTTCTTCAGGTTTACCTTCAACTGGTTCCTTTTGCTCCTCATTTTCTTCAACTTCCTCTTCATCTTCTTCATCCTCGTCATCTTCATCATCTGGTTCTTCTCCTAACCAACCACGACAAATTGAAGCTTCACAAAAACATTTCTGAGCCTCTTTTCTAAATATTATAATTCAGAAAAAAATTTATAAATTACAAGAAAATTTAACTAACCCATAACGTTGAAATCTGTAGTCAAAAGTTATTTCTTCACCAGCTAGAATAGTTCGTGTACTAAAAAATCCAATTCTTAATTCGCCATTAACAGTCCACTTTTGGGTTTCAGCATTTGGATCGCATGAGTGATTAATAAAACGAGAGATATTTCCTTAAAAAAATTATAAAACATTTTATTTTATAAAAAGATTATTCACCTTTCATGGTGGCATCTATTATGGCATCAGCTCTCAATGACATAAAATAATAATGTTGATTCTTATCATTTGAATAATCGTCAGCACGTGCATCAAATTCTTCAGGATCTAATACTTCGCCAACATATTCCAATATAAATTCACCACTAAAAGTCAGATAATATAATAGTATATTACATATCAAGGGAGTAAAGTGAAGTTTGGAACCTCAGGACCAGAAAAGTCTGAGGGCTACAATTACTTGCAGGATTAATTCCTGAGGTATATGCGCTATTTTCTGTTCATCCGATAAAAAAAGGTAATAAAGGTAAAATAAGTAATAATTTAAAAAAATTGGTTAGTTTCTTAATTATTTATGGATTGATTTTTGTAAATGATCAAATTTTTTTTTTCAAAATCTATTTTTTTTAATTTTAGAGCCAAAATAAAATATGAAAAAAATAATAAAAAAGAATTTTAAAAATTAAATTTTTTTAGCAAGAAATAAGGTAAAAAGGAGTAGATGGAGGTAAAACATGAGGCAGCCTGTATAAAAAAAATCTCTATAAAAAGCACCAATCATTTATTCCCTATACCGTAATTATTTACTTACTAAGGAATGTTTGCAGCTGCTCTCAGGCCCAGCCCCTTCTTCTCAGTTTTGAAAACCTCCACAGGAGCAAACTGTGACTTCTGGAATTTTTTATTAGTGCATCTATCTCCCACAGGACATAAACCCCCACTAAAATACTCTGTTATTCTTGTATCAAATAATATTTAACGTCTTACCATTCTATCATCAGCAACCGATTAAGACAATCCTCCCCACATCCAAATTCCCCCTTTTCAATTTCCTCCGAAGTCAGAAAACAATCACAGGTCATTTTCTTAGCTTCTTTACACGTCATTCTATCAGTCAGATAAAGATTTTCCTTCAAGTGAACAAACTGTTTAAGCCTCGTCTTAACTTCTTCATCTGGATTTGTTTCATTTTTCGGTTTATTTTCTAAATTGTTAGCTTCAGCTATTTTCTCACTGTCTCCACAAGTCTCTATTACAACTGCAGCAGGTGTTAAGACATTCATTTCTAATTCGCTTGATCTTCTCCATCGGGACTTCACCTTAACTGGTTTATTGTCAAGTTCAGATGGAGGCGCAGATTGAGGATCTGAGGGTTTGTCAGATTCGGTTGACGGAGGCGTAGATGATTCACTCTCAGGCTCACTTAGAGTTTTGGCTTGTTTGACCAAACCGTGGCCTTTTGAACGCTGTTTTAGGACATTAATTGACTTAATTCTACTCGAACGTCTGACTTCTTCGGTTTTATCAATTGGTTCTTTTTTAGGCGGTTTTGGTTTTGCTGGTTTTTTCTTAGGAGGGTTTTTCTTGGGCTCTTTTGGCTTTGCTGCTTTCTTTTTAGAGGGTTTACTTTGAGGTTTTTCTGTCTCATTTTGGGATGCTCCTTCTGTGACTTCCATAGCTTGAGTCTCTTCTTTCACGTCTTCAATGCTTGGATCTTCTAATTTTGTTTCAGTGTTTAGTTGTTCCAATTTTTCCTCAACTATTGTCTCCTCTTCCGATTTTGTTTCGATTAATGTCACTGCCTCCTCGACTTTTGTTTCTTCAGGTTTAATATCTTCTGTTTCTTCCGGTTTTGTCTCAGGGATTATTTCTTCAGGTTTCTCGTCCTCTACAATAACGATTTCAGTGTTTTCCGCCACGGGTACAAATTCTTCAGTTATGTACTCGACAAATTCTTCACATCCGTCAATTTCGACAACCTCTTCAACTACATTTTCTTCACTAGTATCATGAATTTCCACAGACTCTACTGGTTCTGGTTTTTGGGGCTCCTCCACGTTCAGATTCTCGAGTTGTTGTGTAATTTCACTTGTCTCTGGTGCTTCACCAATTTCTGTTGTTTCCATAAAATCGTTATCCATTGTAAGAAATACTTGTTCTATGGGTGCGGTTGTTGCTAATTCTTCGTCATTTGTTTTATCACTTTCAGATTCCACGGAGTTATCAAGTGTCTCAAATTCAGTCGACTTAACCTCATTTTTTTTCTTCTTTGCTGCAGGCTTCCTTGCTTTGGTTTTAGGTGCGGCTTTTCCTTTTTTAACTGCCGGTTTGGGCATTACTGGCACTTTTGGAAGGGTTACTTTAGGTTTTTCTGTCGTTTTGATGGCCTTTTTACCAGACCGAGTTGACATTTTACTGACTACAAAAGTAACCTGATTTTGACCCCCACGCTTCTTCTTCGGTGGCATTATTAATGTTTATGTAGCTAAAGCCAATTTTACAAATTTTGTCAATAAATTTGCCTAATTAAGTGGACGTAATCGATTTTCAGTTCGCTGAAAAAGCATTGCCATTTATCTGTTAATTTCTGTTAAAAATCCAACAAACCTCAAATTCATGAATTAAAGCCGTATTATTAACCTAAAATTAGTCACATAAGTATAAATACTGGCACTAATAATACACAATAAATTTTAATCAACCAAAGACATGTTTTACAGCTCTCCCCAATTTTTAGGGATGTTTACACACATTCCAGGCAACCTCAACCACCCACAACGTAATCTAAAACTTTTGAGAACTACTGCTCAAAGCTTTCTAAAGGGGGGGTAGGAGCAGTTTGAAAGGGAGGGTTAATGATTTCAAAAATTTTATTTCAAAAATGTATCAGGTGATTCAAATGTGTGGGGCAATATTTTAACCAGAAATACAGCACCATAAATGGCACAAATGATAGAAATCTGCAAAAAAATATTATCTTAACTGATAACAAAACTACAACCTATACATTAATTATTACAAAACGTATAACAATTTTTTTTTTAACTTAAGACTATTACAGGTTTTTTAGGTCAAAATAAATTAATAATGCAGCAAAATTTTGCCATTATTAATAAACAAAGAACACTTATGTTTATGTACCAAATTTCATAATGATCAATGAGCGGTTTTTGAGATAATCCAAAAAAATGTTTTTTTATACTCAACTTTAAAAGCCCGTAATTTTGTTGTCACTTGAGATGAACCAAAAAATTTTTATGCAAATTTTTATCATTTGTGGTCTGTATATCAGGTTAAAATTTTACTCTATACTTTTGAATCTTCCCATATACAAAATAAACAGTCATTTTGTGATATGATTGGTGAATGCTGATAAATGAAACGTAAAACACCCACTAACACCGAACAATGCCACATAAAATTGCACGTACAGCGCTTAAAAAAATTACAAAAATAATAGCCTAAATTGTAGTTAATCACGCTTATTAATAAAACCGTTATAAAACAAATAAAGTCTCACTCTTAAAAAAATATTTGCAAAAAAGATATAATGGTGTGTTGTGTTGATACTAAAGAAAATATAAAAAAAATCTTGAGATTTACATAACTTTAGTAAATAACTATATTTGGTTAATTTTATTAAAAAAAAATAATAATTTTTGTACACAAATGATAGATGCATCCGCCATAATAGCGTTCAAATTTAATTATTAACATCTCGAACATATTGACAATGGTTAAAGTTAAAAGAAGAAATATAATCCCAACTGTTATTGGGGGAGTTGCATTGATTTTTTTTTGTTTTTTAATACCTCATCTTAAGGATCCCATAAAATAAGATTTTTGTAATAGATAAACAGAACTTATATGCTTATATGTTTAGAAAAAAAAATAAAGCGTTTATTTATTAATGGCACCAGAATTTAAAAAGTTTGCAGTGTCCTGTTTTACCCAATCGTCACTCTCTTCCAACTGCTTAATTGGGTTGTTTTGGTGTTGCAATGATTGTGAATTAGCGGCAATTCAACAGGTGTTTATTAATCTGTTTACTGCTCTTTATTGAGTTATGGAGACAAAATGAAACTAAAATTACTAAGTTGAGACCACAACCAAGCACTACCGCCATCTAATATCGTTGGTAAGAGTAATTGCAAAGCACCAAAAAAAATTTTTTTTTCTAAAATACTCAAGTGGTGTTAATATGAGTCAAGGAATCGAATTTATATACAATTGAAATGGAACACCCTAAAATTTTAACAAAGTTTAAAGTCTTGCAACTCCTACAATAATTTATTAATTGAGATTTTCTTTCTGGGTAGCTTATTTCTTTAATAGAGATGTTTAATAGAGAGTTTTTTTATAGATTTGTTGTTCAATTTATATAGGGTGTTAAAGACAGACTCTGCAAAAAACGAAAAGTTTAGACTGCTTTCGTTTTAACAAAAAAATGTTTTTTTATTTTCATGCGTTCCAGAAGAGCGCTAGACTAAGCACTCGAACCGGTTTTCCACATTTTAAATTAAATTTATAAGTTAAAGCAAAAATTTAAAAAAAGAACGTTTTTTGCGCTACAAGCAATAATTTTGTTAATTGATGTTAACTTTCCCTTTTTTTGCCTTGTTCTAAAGATAACAGATCAAACTTGAATTTTGGAGAACAACGATAGACATACTGTTAGCATTTCTTGTAGAAAAAGACTCAGAATAAGGAAAAAAAAAGGAAAATTTTTACATCGATTATCAAAATTATTGTTTATACCGCAAAAAAGTTTTTTTGATTTTTTGCTTTAATTTATAAACTTAACTCAAAATCTGCAAAACCGTTTCTAGGGCTTAGAGTAGTGCTCTTCCTGAACCCATTAAAAAATTCCAAAAATTTTTTTTTGTTAAAATGAGAGCAGTCTAAACTTTCCGTTTTTTACAGAGCTTGCCTTTAACACCCTGTATAACTTAACAACAAAATCTACAAAAACTCTCTATTCAACATCTTAGAGTATAAGAAAAAAGCTACCAAAAAAAAAGATTATCTCAATGAATCAATATTTGCAGGAGTTACAAGACTTTAAACTTTCTTAAAATTTTAGGGTGTTCCATTACAATTGTTGACCACAGTATTTTTAGACACTAGCGGTTAGTTTAACAAAACCCATTATTCGGTTTATTGTGGGCCCACTTATAGTTGGAGAGACTGTACTCGTTCCCTCAGCGATGCCCAAAAATGAAAGCTGCGATTTGGCTATTGCCATAGCAAGGTGACTTCAAATTGGCGTCAAAAAGAACAAATCAAAAAGACCCGTACCAACTGAAAAATATATTAACAATTACAAATTTTACACACACTAATCAAAATAGTCCTCGATATCAATATTAGGATTCAAAATATCGTCACCATAAGGCGACAAATCCAACTGATTTAAAATTAAATTCTCGCACATTTCCTCCAAGTCAGTATCCCCAATGAGAACAGCCCCTTGCAGTTTATTATCTTCCAGAACAAATTTAATGTACTCCTTCTCCTTCGTCATTCTTAACAGAATCTCGTAGTTGGTCCCCAACTTTTGACCGTTATAAAGCCCCAAAAGAATGACTTTATACCCGAAGAGTTTTGTTGAATGTGCAAACATTTCAAAACAAAAATCTTGCAACAAAGTTTCGTTTTGTGAATGAGCTGACATGGATTTAGCTGCGTAACACCCCATTTGCCTAGCTTGTGTCCATAATTTCATTTGAAACCAATGCTTAGCTAAAGTCCAATTCGCAGTGCAGATATCTCCAGCAGCATAAATATTACTGAGAGATGTTTGCATAAATTCGTTGACTTGAATACCCCCATCTTCAGATTTATCAAACTCTTTTGTTATTTTAAAATTGGTTCTAGGTGTGACACCTGTTGCTGAAACAACAAGATCACAAGGAATCTTCAGAGAATTTGTCAACACAACTTCAATAGGAAATTCGCAATTTTCTAGAGGATTCACTTGCGTTACTTCAGCTTCGTAGTGAATTTTAACTTCAGTATTTTCTTTCTTACCGGTGATTATTAAATTCTTGTACCAATCAGGTCCTAAAGCTGCTCCAGACTTCCTGAAGTCGTCTTCTCTGTATCTCATTCTTTTACTAACAGGTTCTTCAACAGTTTTTCCTTTTTGTAGAGTTGGTTGGAAAAATTCAGCAGCTCCAGGATCCACAAAAGTTGCAGAAATGTGTTTGTCCCTGACTATCCAATCAACGTCAACGTTTCGTACTTTAAAAACAACTTCAGAAGCAATCCCTCCATTACCAACAACCACGATTTTCTTGGCTGATTTTATTTTCTCAACTAAACTTTCAACGGAATCTGTATCTCTGATACCTAAAATTTGGGGAATTACAGAAGCTTGTGGTATTAATTTAGGTTCTGCTCCCATACACAGACATAAAAATTCGTATTTAATTCTCTTATTGCTAGAAGTGAGCACAAAGTGCTCAGAATTGTTTATTTCAGTTAACGTATCATGAATAACATTAACATTGAGATAGTTGTGGGTTAAGTAGCTTGAATCTGTTTCTGTTATATCAAAATCTGTTAAAGTGCGAGTAATTGTATGTAAATTTGTAACTGTTTTAATGAGAGATGATTCACTAATTAGAACAATTGTTTTTTCTGGTTCTAAGAATGCCAAAGTTTCTGCACAACTAACACCAGCAATTCCTCCTCCTACCACAACAAAAGTCGCTTCCATTATTGCTTCAATTCGGGGTAAAATTCAGAATAGTCGTAATGCCTGTGGGGCACATCAAACGTGATTAACCCACTATCAATAGCTCGTTTGATACAAACTAACAACTCCCGATGCTTATTCTGACACAACCCAGTTTTGGAATAACTCAAAATGCTCCCAGTATGTTTACAGATAAATTGTTTAAGCAATTCTATGTTGTTTTCATTCAAAACTAAGTACTCGTCACGACAAATAGGGCAAGGGTTTCCACACGAAATTTGCCCTCCACGGATACAAGTTTTTCGGGTTTTTCTTGGAGGAAGCGCACCTTTATGATTTCGTCGGTATGGGACCCAAACAGGATCTTCACCGTAGGTCTGTTTGTAAGCCGCACTTTGCAGGTATCTGATACTTGTCTCAACGGGGACTGGTGTTGAACGATCTTTGGTAATTTCACGAACTTCTAGTTTCGGTTCATCGGTCGCTGTAAATACTGCCGATTTAGAAATAAAGCGTCTCCATAGAGGGGTGTCGGCAAAATTCTTCACAAGGAGTGACGAGAACATTGCGGAATTTGAGGTTAGACGGAAATGTCAAAGTTGTCAAATGACAAGGTACTGTGACAAGGTCAAATAAAATAGAAATGATACTCTCTTTTTTGTCTTGTGTCGTTTTCGAACGAGCGCCATCTCACAAACTGGGATGGAACAAAATCTGCCCAAAAAATTAAATGGCTTTTTTGAGTCTTTTGTTTAATCTTTGTTTTTAATTATTTATTGGCTTTCTTTACAAATGTTGAAAAAGAACAGAAATTTTCGTCTGAATGGTTTCTATGTGTATATATGTTCAAGCATTTAAAAAAGGTTTATTAACTTTTAAAAAAACCACCAACATTGTAGTTTACATCTAAAATACATCTGGCAACATAGCATAACTTTTAAAATGACGTACAATAAAATTAACCTAAATTCAAAAGGCATTTAGAGCTGCAATTTATTTTTTTGATAAATTGTTACAACATGTTACAGTTTGCTGCAGTTGTTGATCGAACAAATTTCTAACTGTTGTAGTATTTTAACATTTTTATTTTAATTGGAAACCAAAATTTTCAATTCTTTTGAGCATGACAAGAGAGTGACAGAACAACCAAAAATTATGACAATTTCAAATTCTAGTAAATTTAATTTTGACAAACTTAATTCAAGAGATGATGGTTTTTAAGAATAACGTTTTACAGACTTGCGTGCTTTATATTTTATTATACAGAGTGACAAATTGAATATGGCTACTTTTTTTAATTTTAATAATTTAAGGAATTTTATTAAATTAACACATAACAAAGAGATGGTACTAGATAATTTTTTTATTTTTAGATAAAAATTTCCTACAGTAATAAATAATTTTAAAAGACACATAAGAATGCGTTTTTAACAAGAAGTGTGTTAATTTGAACATCTAATAAAATTAAATAAGTTATTTTGTTAATTATTAGTTTTATTTTGTTGTCCTAGAATTTACGACAACCCAAACAAAAAATAATAAAAAAAAAATAGTTTTTTGATGTTTTAATTTCACAGTTAGATTCTTTTATTTTTTTGCTTTATGCCAGTATAAAAATATTACATACTTGATTTGTGAAAAAAAAAAGTTTTTTTTTACAACCACAATTAAAGTGATAGCAAGAATTTAGTAACTCTAAAGGATGGTCTAATATGTACCATCTCGTTACGTGTAAATTTCATAAAATTTTTTCAATTACTAACGTTAAAAAACAAAATACTGGCATTAAATAGTTACAAAAATGCTATCCGAGGCTATGTTTTAAAAAAAAATATTTGTTTAAACTTTTATTTTTTTTAACAAACTTTTTAAAAGAAATTTTGCTGTATTCATTGTTTTAACATTGATCTTATAAACTTTTAACAAAAAAATTAAACATTACCGAATATTATTTATAATTATTGCCAGACCTACAAAATGTTTGGTTAATGGGCTATTACACCACATTTTTTTTATTGCAAAATCTAAAAGTATTTATCTCAACTTAAATTTTGACACTATTACCATGGACTTTATTATTGCCCTAATGCACAAAAAAAAATATTTAATTTCAAATTTTGCTTGTGACGTAATAGCCCTGTGCTTGCGTTATTGCACTAATTTGGTTCAATGCGCATTCGACCCGATATATTCGATTTAAGTTGGCAATAGATTTCTAACTGTATATGTCACTCGACCAGTCACTGTAAACAAAGAGATTTTTTGGCGAATTATCGATAACCGCTTCAGTAGTAAACGGTAAATTAATAAATTCACTACCGCACCTAACAACGCAAAAATATACTTGGTGACACATCCCGGTCAGTATGTCTGCTAAAGTTTGTTATTTGATTGAGGTTATGTGATATTGTCACGTGCCTTGAAAAACATTTGAAGAACGTTTATATTATTATTAATTATATCATTATGGATAATAATAATAATGATGTTACAATCATCTCAAACCATGAGGTACAGGATATGGCTGTGAACGTTGATTTAGAAACAGCAAATATTCTATTTAAGGGTACGTAGTGATTTGTACATATTTATATACTTGAATTACATTAAAGGTTATTGTTTGTAATAAATATTAACGAATAATACGTATATCGTAGACTCCAGTCAAGCAAAATTATTTTTGGAAACTTGCATACTCCAAGACAACACTGAATCTGATGGTTTTTCACCTGCACCTTCCATAAAAGTGCATTTATGGTAACGAATTGCTGATAAGTTAGAAGCCATTGGTTTTACGATAGGAAAAAATGGGGCCGAGAAGTGCAGACAAAAATTTTCAAATCTTTAGAAGCAATATATTAGCCACATTACCGACGTAAAAACTACAGGTGAAAAGAACAGGAAACCCCATTATATTTTGAAAGACTACATACCATATTAGGTAAAAAATAATTATACATATTTAACCATTTCAATAAAAAGTTAGTAATGTTGTATTATTAGGTACAAAGGACAGAATTAATCCGAAAAAAACAAAGGACTCTATCAGAGGAGGAGCCAGCAGTGTCTGACAAAGAGAATATCGTAAACCGATTTGCAAATAAAAAATATACTTTAGTGAAATCAAACACAGATACATAATACATATATGTATGAAGGTAGTTAAAGAAGAATTAGAAAAAGACCGTAAAATTAATAATGAAAATTTCAACACATTGTCCACTTTATTACGCGAGCAACATAGCCAAAGGGAAAGAATGATTGATCTTTTTGCAGATTTTGTTACAAGTAGCAAGAAACACAAGTAGGAATCAGAGGAAAATGATTTCTTTAAATCAGAATGCTTTTTTTGGGTGATTTTATTTTGTGAATTAAGTTATGTTTTTTGTTAATTTTTGTGTTAAAAAGTAAATGAAGAAATAAATATTTTTATTGATTAAAACACTTCAAATATAGAATTTACATATTTATTATAAGTTGTGGCAGCAATTCTGTTTCGTTTTGCTTTTCCCAACCTTTACTGTTCTAAATCATTATAAAATCATTCCGCACATTAGTACGTATCTGCAATTATTTCTCCAGTCTATTGGTCATTATGTAGTATACAAAAAAAGTATTTTCTATAACTGCCCTGCACTTAGAGAGTGGTTACTTCTGTCCATACGGTTCAAATTTATCACACGGGATTTATCACTAAACTGGTCACTTCACCAAAACTTTCTTATTTAACACTTATTTATTAACTTTGTCCCTTTGTACGCAGCGTCATGACGTGTTCTCCACTTTTATTAAAGAAACGAAAACACGACTGTTAGTAAACAAAAACAAATCACAGTTGTCAAATCACACATGTCAAATGAAGTGAAGTGGTACCAACCTATTTTCTCCCAACATCGAAACTAACTAAAACTCATCGAGCTTGAACACGATTGGTTGATAGAGTCATTAAGGGCTATTACGTCATGGCCTCCAGATTTAAATTTCTAATGCCCGTAATTCAAAATCAAATGCCATTTTGACATAACCAATTGTGTCATAGGGCTTCTTCCTATATATATTTTGTGTGTATAATGTTTTTTTTCGATTTCGTTTCATGGTGTAATAGCCCATTCAAGTAATGCATGTTAATAAAAGTTTTTTAAGAAAGTTTAAAAAAATAATTTATTTAAATAATTAATAATTTAACGATAAAACTTTGTAGTGTACATTACAAGTATGTTGTAGTACTGGGTAAAAATAAATAAAATGTAAATAGCATATATTAAAAACGTATAATTTTTTATTTAAATATGTAGTTTGTTTAAAGAAAAATGTTATCAAAACTGTTTTCAACTTTATGGACGCCGGTGGAAGGTCAAGTAGGCGTTTTTACTGTTTTTACTCACTTTTGAGCTGTTCTGTTGCTATTGTTATCTTATCTTATTTAAAATCAATTAAATGAAAATACGTACCATTGGTGTCCATAAAATGGTGAAGCAAATCGAAAATTGGATAGTGTCATTAAAAACTTTTCATAAAAATTGTCATAAAAATTTTTATCAGAAAAATTGGTACAACAACATTTTTTTAAAAGGCATGTATAAAAAAGTAAGTATTAATTTTACAAAAAATCAAAAGTGTTGCTATAATTATCTTAAAAATTTAAACAAATTTTATAACTATTTAATGTCTATATATTGTTTTTTCAAATTTGTTGATAGGTAGTTTAGTCAAAAAACGCTTTGATTCATACATTTAGCCACTCGGTATAATACTATTATACTTTATACTAAGCTAATCGTTGATTTTTTGCCAAGTAGAAAAGGTAGTAGTAGAAAAAGAAAATTCTATTTGTGACAATGGTAAAGCAATGCTAAAAATGAAGGCAACCTATTCAGCTTTAGTTTCATTTTAAATTATTTTAATATCCAATGAGGTTTACATTTTACCATAACAATCAAAACTTTTTTAAGATTTGCATCTAATAAAATAAATTCAGTTAAGAATATTTTAATATTGTTTTAATTTGGCGTTTTTGTTAGTGCCAACATGGAGATAATTGCCTATTTATAGACTTTATGTTAAAACGTTGCTGGCGCCATCTCTTGGTATGGATTGTAAATAAAGAACGTGTAATCAAGGCTGGTAATCACCTTGAATTTAGACTTTTATCTCTTATTGTCAAATGACATTCAAATCCAAGACTATATTCATTAACATTTTTTTTAAATCAAAAAACAAGATATCGGTTACTCAAGGATTAAAAAAGTTGTTTTAGTTTTAACAACAGATTTTCGTTTGTGCTTTTATCAAATTTATGCAGGAATAACGATTTTGTAATTTGGTTGGCAATAACAACACAAAATATTGTGTGAATAAATTATTAAAATCTTTAAAAGAACGAGAAGTTTTGTCTGATTTCCAAATTACGTGTTTCAAGAGCAAGTCCTAAATATTATTGATTTATTTTTGATTCAAGTTCCTGTATTGTCGCCAACATAATCAGTTGACCCTAATAAAATTTTTCTAATATAGTTTAGGGATTTTCCGTTTGTTGGGTTTTTGTTATTTAAATTTAAAAATTTGAATCTGAATTATTAGTCGTAGGTAAGTATTTATCCACTAGAAAAAGGTGTTTTTAGTTGAAACTTAAAATTAAGGTATTGTTGAAGCAAATTATGGTTAAATTAAATACAAATCGTTAGTTTTTGATCAAGTGTACATGCGCGTAGAATTTGACTGCCGCCATTTTATTTATTCTCGTCTCTCCAACTACGTCGAAATCGATTCATTTCCGCTCAATTCATGGTGGAAAACGTATAGCTTGCATCTTTTAGTGCAAAAATTTTGCGATTTTCTTTGACAATTTGACGTAATTCATATCTAATTATAGAAAAATAATAGCGTAAATCATTTTAAATAATCAGATAAGTTGTTTTAAAGTAATTATCACTGTAAAGAAAGCGGTTTCGTTGAACGTATGGTAGCCGTAATGGAAGACAGGGCGTTGTCTTCACCTGGATAGCTTTTAAGTTGATTTTCTGGTTTATTTATCGAACAATTGTGACATGTAACGATTGTTTTAAGAAGAATTTCTACAAATTGACTCGATTACAGTGTTTTATTTATAGTGCGACAAGTTAGGAAAAAAATGGTAAGATGTTACAGACAGTTGTAATTAATAAAAATCTGTATAATTTAAATTGCGTTTTCATAGCATAAATATTTGTGTATTCGCATTTAAAGTTTTTTACATTTTTTTTTAATCCTATTTTTGATCAATATGGCAGCCATGTTGATGACGTACAAGATTCATAACTCTTCTTTTGTTTTTGACAATTTTGACAGTTGTTTTTGACAGTTCGTGTTTTTGTTACAGCCGCGCATTGATCCCTACCAGTTGCTGAAATGCTTATCAGTCCTTTTAAGTCCCGAAGGGGGCATACTTTCCCAAGATGAAGTTCCTCGTCTTGTCAAGTGAGTCATAGTTTTAATTTCATAATATTGCAAAATTGGCATTCTATTCTTCTTCCAGCCTAATGACTAAATTTTCCAAAAAATTAGTCAGTAAATGTGTATATATTTTAATACTTAAAAGTACAGAACAATCACTAGTCGATCTATTTATGGCTGAAGGGGGTTGGCATTTAATTCATACTTGGTTACAAGATGCTATTCATATATCAAATTGGGACCTCGTCAAAGAAATTTTAAGCCTTCTTTTAGTCACTCCTGTTGATGTTGAAAGGCTGAAATTAAATACCATCCCAAAATTGGTCAAAAGCTTATCTAGGCTTGATGAAGTTAAAGGTAAGAATATAGTCTTAAAAATTGAAAAAAAAATATTAAAAAATTATACTTATTTGATAGGAGTTCAGGAATTATCAACGCAGCTTGTACATGATTGGTTAGTGATAGTTAAAGGCAATAGTAAAAACGAAGAGGTTGCAGCAACACAATCTATAGAAGCAATAAAGACTGAAAATGATGTTTCTGAAACAAATAATTCTGTAGATACTGTAGATAGCTCTCAAATAAATGCAAGTGATGATTCACTTACAAATCAAGCAATATCTACCAATACATTTTATAAAGTTACTGTACGAGATGGTAAACAGGTGATAAGCAGAACTGCTTCTGTTGAAGATTCAAATGAATCTGTAACAGCAGAACCAGATCTGGCTGAACCACCAGAACCGGTAGAAGCTAAAAAAGAATCAAAAGAAAAGAAATCTGATAAAAGCGATAAGAGTAAATCGAAAAGTCGGTCTAGTAGTTCTTCAAAACATAGTAGTAGTTCATCAAGTCGATCAAAAAGCAGCAGCAGTAGTAGTAGTAGTAAAGATAGGCATAAATCTAGCAGTTCAAAAAGTAGTAGTAAAGACAAAGAACGAGATAGGGACAGAGAGAAAAAAGATAAAGCTAACGGAGCTAAAGTCAGTAGTAGAGATAAAGCCGATTCTAAAGAGAAACAAGCCGAGAAAGATAAAGATACTCTTGCCAAAATAAAACCGCAAAGTATTGATAAACTAGGTAGAATTCCCAAAAAGACTGACGATAAATCGAAAGAAAATAAAGAAGTCAAAAAACCTACTATGTCTATTGAAGTTAGGAAAAATACCGAAGAACGCCCTAAGACAGTAAAAGTCTTCAACTCAAAACGTCGTTCAACCGGTTTAGAAGAAGAAGCAAAGCCACCACCACCAAGACCAACAAAGAAACCATCAGTCGTACTTCCAAGTATTCATCAGAAGAGGTCATCGCCTGTTAAAGACGTGCCAACACCTCCCGAGAAGAAATTTAAAGTTGATATACCAGAACGACCAGGAGCTATTAAATTAATACCCCCCAAACCAAAACGTAAGTTCTGCGAGTACTTCTTCTCATTGTGTTTTTCTTATTTTACAGGTTGGAGCTATTTCGGAGGTGTTTCAAGAGGCGCAGACAACTCTTTTTCTTCTTTGCTGACTGTCCTTACAGGGAATGGCAGAGCTTCTCATTCAATATTACTATTATTATATAAAATTTTAATTACAGTTACACCGTGTTAAAAATGCACGAAAAATTACTTAAAAGGGATGGGGTCAAATGTGATTTTTGCGTGCATTTTTTACGTTTTATTAACATTTGTATAGCATTAAATACATTTCTAATTTAACAAGTGATCAGTGTCAGACGAAGAATCAAACAAGTGCGACCGTGTTTTATTTTTCTACTGTCAAATATATATATATTTTTGAAATAGGTACGACGTGTGGTAAGTTCCAATCTGTAAATTCTGTACAATTTTAAAGTAATAAATAAAAAGACCTATCAAATATTAAGGTATATGGGCAGGCCCTTTCCTTCCTAAAACTAAATTATCTAAAGTACAAGTTTGTACAAATGTGAGAATTTCTCACATAAAATATAAAAACACCAATTATGGTAAAAAGAGCAAATACTGCAGTGAATAGACAAGTGAGGTGTTACCAGTGATTAGCAAAGGGCTACAACAAGATCACAAAATCTGAATATAGATGGCTCCAAGGTGCATGAGAATTTAAATTATTTGGTAATTATAAATGATAGGTCGACTTAATTATTACCACAGTCGATTAAATAAAACACAAATAAGTGAATAATTTGATGACGTAATCTATGTAGATATATTAAAATCTGCTTAGATAAATAACATCAAAAACGTATGTTGAAGATGATCACTTAATGCTCGAAACGCGTCGTTTTCAAAAGTTGTATATTTGGGCATGTCTATTTCATTTGCTAATTTTCAAATGTAGATTTTTACAGTTCGCCGAGAATCTGCATGGACATCTTCGAAGTTTACGTCTTCCTCAATTCCGCGTGACAGATTCTACCTCAGAGGGTCCAGAGTTGTTACGTGCGTAAGTATAGGAAGTCTGTAAACTTCGAGATGATAATGTAGTCGACTCATCATTTATTCTAATCAAATAATCTAACAAAATAACTGACTACACTAGTCTTAACAATAAGCAAAAAACTAAGCGTTGGGAAAACAAATGAAAAAGAATTACACTGCGCAAACGCAAACATAACAGTGATTCCCAGAAATCATACCCCTTTTGGCTAGAAAAATGTATATAAGTCATACAAGTTGAAAAAATTACTGAGTACCGATAAATAAGGTGCAATCACAGAGTGGCACCACTCAATAAAACATATTTTATCATATTACACTCAACTATGTTGAATATGTGATACCTATACGAAATAAGACAAGAATACGTTTGTTTACATTATATTTAATGAGAATTATAAATGCTTTATGTTAAATATTAATGGATATAGTCCAATTTATTAAGAAATGCACTTGCCGCAGTTTGCAAAATAGTAATTAAGACACTTAATTAAATTTTATTCATGTCGTATTATCCTATTTGGTCAAAATTAAGAAAGATAACAGAATAGTAATAATAATAATCAGATTTGTGCTTGTTCGTTTAAAAAAATTGTAGTTATAATGATATAATAATAGTTTTAATTGATTTTATACTTAATAATTTCCTTTTTTTGCTTAGAATTTTTTTCTCCATTTCCCATTCCAAGGCCATCTGGATGATTTACTATGATTTTTGCTTGCAAAAATGTTTTATTAAAAATAAAGCCATTTTTCGATTTTAACAATGCTTTTTATTTCCAGCGTCGGTGTTACAAGAGAGTGATATATTTATGGACGCTCTTACGGCTTCTGCTACATCAAAGAAAGAGCCCAAAAAGCGAAAACGTCGTCCCAGTGTTACAAAAGACACTCCAAGTTCGCCAACAACCCAAGATCCACAAACTCCATCTCCAGTCACCTCACCCATTGGTTTGAAAAATATTGCAGCTCCAAATTTTTATCAAGACACTCTACAAACCGACCAAAATTCGGAAGAAAAGGATGAGAAAGAAGAGAGTACTGAAAGATCTGGAACTCCGATAGAAAATGAAGAAGAGAGACCCAAACTAGATGGGGAACTAAAAGGTGTTTTGGTGTACACGAAAAAGAAAGGTCCGAAAAAATCAGTGAAGTTTAATGACAACAATTTGACACAAGTCCGCTTCTTTGAACTTGATGAAACAGAGAGAGTTAACGTAACAAAGACTTTCTTGGATATGGCCAAAATGGAGATGACAAGTGAGAGAGAAACATTACAGATGGCGAGAAAATTACCAAGTGAGGATATTATGGAGCCTCAAACAATGTGGAGGCTGCCTTATCTCATCGACCAGCCGGATCCTCTAGTAACTCCCGGATGCAGAAGTTTGGAAAAAGATATTCAATTTGCGCGGGAGAAAAGCGTGTTACAAGCCCTCTACTTTGATAAAAGAAAAATCCCCGATAGTCCTGAGGAACCAATCCCTGAGAACTACCAAGTGAAGGATCCAACCAACATTCCTTTAGAAGATTCAGACACTCAAGAAATGGACTTGCGGAATACTCCCTGGCCGGAACCTAAAGGTTCCCCGCCTCCGATGCAAGAGAACATGCCACCGCAGATTTTTTCGAATATGCCTATGCCGTTCCAGACCTTCCCGCATGGAGCACCTCCTGGTTTCCAGGGAATGCCGCCTAGATTCGGGCCGCAGAATGGTCCAGGAGTGTTTGGAGGTCCTCCGAATATGATGCCTAATGGTAATATGATGGGACCGCCCAGTATGGTGCCGCCGCCGGATATGATGCACCAGGGGCCTTTGAATCCTAATGCATTTGGACCAGGCCCAGATAATTACAATAACCCCATGATGGGCGACAATAATTTCAATATGCCGTTTAATCCTCCAAATATGGGGATGTTTCCGCCGAATAATTTCAATATGAATCGCGGCGGGGGCAGGGGGTTTAGGAGAGGGGGGAGTAATAATGGGCCGTGGGTTAGGATGAACGGGCCGGGGAATTGGAATAGGGGCGGGGGAGGCAGAGGACGGTTGTGTAAAAACGTTAAAAATCACGGATTTTGTAGGAATATGGACAAATGCCCCTTTATACATCCAAAATGAATGGATTTTTCTAAACTTTAAGTGTTCATGTGATATATTAAACTAATAAGAGTGTAATTATGTACATTTTGTGATTTTTTACGTGTAGACGATTTTTTTACAGTACAAATTGCGAATGACACTAATATTTTTGATGAGGATGCTGTCATCTACTTTAATTTATTCAATTGTGATTTAGCACTAGTGTGAATATAATATGTACAGTAACAACTATATCATACCGGTGTAAATAATTATTATTAGGTATGTTTATAAAATATAACGATTTTGTACAATACGTTTCAATGTTAATTTCTTTGAGCAAATTTAATATCATGTTAAAATAACTTCAAATGAATATTTATTAGCAACTTTAATTTTGTACATTATTTTTAAGAGCGATTATTTTAATTTTTTCAAATAAATTTTATAGGCATATGAATTTAATAGTTAGGCATGTTTTTAATTATTCACTTTTTTATCTTTGACCTAGTAACCCATTTAATACACCATTGAAAAATAACAAAATAAAACTTAATAGGTACTCCCAAATTTTAAAAAAGAACATTATTCATTGGTAAGCAAAGATTACAATAATTTAAACAAATTTAGGTCCGACTATAAGTATTTGCTGAGGATTATTTTCTTGCTTTTATAATTTATATAACATTAAAAAAAAATAGTATTATCACAACCACACTAATGAAAACGGGTTTAAACAAGTGAAAACTTGAATTTAATCTCAATTATTTATTTCAAAGCGTCATACAAAAATTTTAATTTAACGTGAATATCGTCAGTTTTTCACTGAATCAATGTAAGTTCAACTTTTTATTAGACTTTTGGTAAAATATGTTAAATAATTTGTATTATTGGGAAACAGGTTCGATATGCACACTTTTGATAAAATTTGGAATTAGTGGACACATGCGTTATAAAGGGAAATGCTAAATTTAAATTCACAGTTTATCAATTTGAGTTTTCTCTCTCAATATGGCATGTGTTCATCAGTTTCAAATTTTACCATCAGAGCGCGTATCTTCATTCAAGATTTAAATTTTCAAAAAAATGAAAAACTGCGATTTTTTGATGTTTTTTGGTTCACAGGGCGGAAATTAATTTCAAAACATAATTGACAGTTTATTATAAATATGTGGCAACATCAGATATTGTCTTCATTTTTCAGTTTTCTAAAATTGTGCTTTTTTTATTCCACAATAGAAAAGTGGGTAGTTTTCTTTTCGAAATAAGAAACCTGTAGCTGGTTTTTTGAAATCACGTTGGAGCTATTTGTATTATCACATATTGTGTTATTAATAACTAAACCTTTTGGAAACTTTTTTAACATTAGTTTAATTCTGACTCTTTAATAAGTGATACAATAATTACTTTTAAGTTTTAAAATTCGAAAATAAGGTAACTCGTAAAATAATGGGGTAAAAAGAATTTTTGGTAATATTTGAGATGACGCTTCAAACATAAAAAACTATTTACGCATTACATTTTTTCGCTCACTTTTAACAAAAATAAGTCATAATTAATACATAGCCCTAAAATTGTGACAAAAAGTTTTATTTTCCGTCCTAGTACAGAAATTTTAAATGAGCTCGCATTTGTCACTTGTTTGTTATTTATGTCAACTCTCAGTTTTTTCATATATAATTTTTCTGTAACTTTTTGGTCTGAAATATATGGCGAGTATTGTTTCCTTTACTTTACTAAAAAAACTAAAGCTGATTATTTTGAGCTCTCAGTGACTTTAAGATGTTGGAGTTGGCTATTATGACTAGCCTTAAAATTTTTACTGACGGAGCGTTAATTTTAAACTTAAATTACTGAATCCACATGTCCAGTACTTTATACTTATGTGAGTTTATTGCTCTAAAAGCAACTTTAGTTCTGATATTAATACGTTTTTGCAATATGTAATCAACCATACAAAAACACTTTACGGATTGTTTTCTCTATTTTACGGACGATTTTTGGTTTGATATAAGGCTCTGCAAGCTTTTACCAATTGTTTTGTTTATTTTAGGGAAGATTCAGACATATATTTTTCACAAATCATCAGTAAAGTGAACAAAATAGTCTGTAAAGTAAATCAAAATAATCTGTAAAGTAAATCAAAATAATCTGTAAAGTGGTACTTTTACGGACTCATGTCAAACGCAAAAATTGTCAGTAGATTAAAAAAAACTTTTTTATAATTAATTTCCAATGTCAAAATTTCTTGAAAAATCATACTGTACCACCCTAAAACATGAGTTTACAGACTAATGTTATAACATTTTCCCCATTTTAGAGTTTCGGTTATGCGCATTATTAATAATTTTTTTTACGTTTTAGCAACAACCGTCCTGTACTATTCGGTGGTGAAGTAAATTTAGTTTTAAATACAAATATTATTTTCACTGTTTTAAGTATTCTCAAATACCTATTTGTCGACACAAATGAAATGCCACTGACTTTTAGTGCTAGCAACATAACATGGCGAAGTTACCATTTGGCAGTACCAAGCAGATGGCACTTTGACAATTAATTATTAAAAAAAACTTTAGATAAAAAATAAATAACTATTCTCGTAAATCGACTGTTCATTTTTTCGCCGATTCTTCTAATTTAGAATTTTTTTAAAAATTTTTGCTGTTTGACATTAAACGTCAAATTTTTGATGTATTTACTGACTAGGCATTATAATACCTGCAACAAGCAATAAAACTAATCTGTGTGGAACATATGTGTCGACAGCCCTAAGCCGAGAGGAAAAATAATGATATAATGCAAATTTGTGAACGTTCTTTTAATAGCAATTTGTTTTTTAAGTGCTTGAATAACTATAAAAAATAAAATCATTGCATTTTTAAGCCAAGTTTATTATTGAATTTTTTTAAAAAGGCGTTGATACAGTTTAAGGATCAAAAGTGACTTGAAAATATGGCCGCTGGACCTTTTTTGAATTTATATTAAAATTAATATTTCGGAAAATATTTAACAAATGGCGTTTTCAACAAAATAATTTTCTCAAAAATCAAATGTCGAGCTCAAAAATTCGTTTTTTGCTAAGCCTCCTAATTTCTGAGATACTCTATATGGACATCCAAATTGAATCAACCTGTAAAAATATCAAATTGACTTATACCAACTTTTATGTAAAAATGGTGCTTTGCCTAAACAAAATATAAAGTAATGTGCTAAAATTTTTCCATTTTATAATAATGTGACAGACAATTTCTTTCTTGAAATGGGGTGATATTTTTTTATAAATAATTATAATAAAAATTAAATTATAATTACACTTGTGGTTTCAACATTGATTTATATTATAATTATTTATAATAAAAATTTGTTTATTTGTATTTTTTTCTTTGAGACAATCAAAAAGTATTGAACTAAAAGTAACCTTTTATTCCATTTTTGATAATACATTTCTATTCTTTAATATTTTAATTCGTTTTTGAGAAAAGATTGGTAAGTTTTTCAACATTTTTAACCTTTTGTATAACTTTCGTTTTTACATTGTTATTCTTAGACACTCAAGTTGAAATCTTAGATTCTGAGAGCGTTTTGCCACTGCCGTTTTGACATTGATTTTTGTCATTATTTATAGATAATAATTATTTTTTGTTGTGGCTTTAAACTCGTTTTATCATTATCTTTTTATGGGGTTACTTTCCATATTTTACTAAACCTCCAACTGTGAACTGTGAGGGTTCCTCTATTAGAAATACCTAATTGGGACTTTACAAGTTAGTTGCTCAGATATCAAGTTAAATTTTTCAAAATGATTTATTTCATTTCTAGTGCCTGTATTATCTCAATTATTTATAAAGATTTTTAATCCAAAAAAAAATTCGTAATCAGTAATCACAATCAAATTCTCTTGAGTAGATAGTAATCGCATTTGAAATGCAGTTATCGATTAAAATAAAGGAAAATGGGTATTGCAGCAAAATTGTTAATCCTCAACTCAATAAGATTAATATTTAAAAAAATTTGAAAAAGAAGAATTAACTTGTGTTCTAAATTTTTTATAGATTTTAGAGATATTTTTTTAACAACTTTTTTTTTTCTTATATTGAAATTTGTGTAGAGTTTAAATAACTATTTTTAGCTGTTAGTAGTGCCAGCGGCCAAAAAGCTATTTAGCAAGCGTACAAGAAGCCTTTTTGGTAGGTTTAAAAAAAAAATTCTATAACCGGTGTAGCGGCCGTAAAGCAAGTCTTTTTTTGGCTAGTTACATAAAATTTCGGTATCATTGTCCGTAATGTAGTTTCTTTCATGGTTTTTCGTCTTTATGAGATATGGGGATCAGCAAAAATGTCGTTTTCATGCATACTGCGAAAATTTTTGAGTAGATTTTACAATATATGAACCTGAGTTGGTGTTGATACGATGAGTCCCAATAGTTAATAGAAAGTAATTTGCATTTGAGAATTTTGTTTAAGACCGTTTTAAGACTTAATATACAGTTTTTTGTTTTATTGAGACATAAACAATAATAATGGTTGTCAGCGCAACCCATCTAGCCACCAATCGTGCCAGACTTTGACCCTATCGTCCTGTCAAAGCCTGACGAGTGATGCAGCTGTTCTGTCAATATTTACATTCTATCTGCGATAAAACAGAATAAAAATGAATTACGAACCAATTTTTTTCTCTTATCTCTCGTGTAACCACCAGACTGCGTGTGAATAATTGCGCAAATGAAAATCTAGTAAATTTATATGCGCAAACTCGCTTATTTTTCACAAGCAGTCGCAGTCAGCTGTCGCCAGGTAAAGTGTACAAGTGTTGTGACCAAAACCTCGTCGAATGAGTAAATTTCGGTGAAAAACTTGACTAAAAATCTCCCAAAAAATGCATAATTCCCTTTTGATCTTGTCGAGGTGACATTAGCTGTGACTAATCATGCATTTTCATGTCATTCTTGCTGAATCGGGGCCACTTGCAATTTAAATCGTAAATTTGGGTGATCTGTGTGACAATCCGTGCCATTTTATAGATAGTATGCATCGCTGGCTATTTCACCAAGACCCACACAGTGGCGTGGACAAGAAAGACCAGTTGCATCCCTCCGATAAGATTCCTCTCCGAAGATGGCTGTTCCGCGTGCGAGCCCCCGACTTGAAGAAGGACGAGGTGGTGTGCGTCTCCGGGGACATCCCCGAGCTGGGCTCGTGGCAGGCCGAGAAATGCGTTCCTCTCGACCAAGAGGACGACTCTGACATCTGGTCGCTAACCCTCCCCATTCCCGAGAAGACCAACGTGCACTACCGCTTCTGTGTCTGTGTGATCGTCGACGCCGGCCTTCAGGTGATCGTCCGCAGCTGGGAAGCGCAAATCCGGACGAGATTGATCGGCGCGCTGGATAAGGCGCCCCACGAGCCGCTGGTGTATGGAGAGTACAACAATTTTTGTAGAATCGACCGAGGGTGGCTTAATAGGGAGACTGTGATTCAGTTGAAGTTCTGTAATAATCCGTTGACGCTCTGGAGGACGAAGTACACCAACCGGCCGGTGTATATCAAAGTGACCCCTGTGGGGCTCCAGCGGAACATTTCCAGGACCATGTCGGAGGTCCTTGAGGAGTCGCTAAGTGCTGATACTCAAGATGCGTTCGAACACCCCAAACATGCTCTCAGTGAAGTCGCCTCTCTTAATGCCGAAGATACGTCGTTTCACCCCCAGCCCCAATTCGGGGAGGCGTACAAAGAAGATGATATGCTTGTGTTCCAATGTAGTGTGCTGTTTCCGTCAAATGTCGCCTTTTTGATAGACTTGTACGTTTATAGATCGAAACATGACGATGAGGAGCCGCCCTATCATGCTGGCTTTAGTTACCTGCTGCCTACTGTTTTGACATCGTCTGAGGGTTCGGTGGTATTGCCGGTTACTAGTACCAAGCATAGGCCTTTGGGACAAGTTCGGATTGATTATATCGTTGTCAAACCTATGCCTAATTTTAAATGTGATTTGAGTGTTTCGTATGAAAGGCATTGGAACAAGAGAAGATCAGGATTAGATGTGGGACATAGAGGATCTGGTTCCAGTTTCAAAACGCAGAATTGTGCTGAAGTTAGAGAAAATACTATCGCAAGTATGAGGCATGCGATTGATCATGGAGCTGATTTTGTTGAATTTGATGTACAATTGAGCAAGGATCTTATTCCTATTGTTTATCATGATTTCCATGTCTGTATTTCGATGAAGAAGAAGAAGCAGTTGGATGAGACTGATATGCTAGAGTTGCCGGTCAAGGAATTAACATTAGATCAATTGAAGTTATTAAAGGTAAGAAGAAAAGACGTTCCGTCTTTCTGCTTTAGTGTAAGGTTTGGTACAAGAACTTTGTACAATTTGTTGAACCTGAATAATTAACTTAATTAATTTTCTTCAATATTTTTACACCAAAAACCTGGAATTATTAATTCCATCAAATTTGTTTATATTTTTCTATTATTATGATCACTATAAGTCGAGTCTTTGTACGAGTATAACACTGCATATTTAGAATTGAAAGCACTAAAAATTGTAGTCTTGTGGGTTAATTTCAAGTTGAAAAAGTTACTGCTGGTATCTTCGTTTCTATGAAAAATTAAAAGAATTCGAAGATGTGATTGGTTGTCATAAAAAAGTATTAAAATTTGTGATACTACGGGTAGAATCTCAACTTGAAATTAGCCCATAAGCCAACATACCTACTATTTATTGTATAATTTGGAAAAGTGATTTTTAGAAAATGTGCTAATTTTAACTGCTATATTTTTAAGTAGTATGCTTAAAGGATGAAGATAAGGGCAATTAACGGGTATTAATGGCTGGTAAAATTTGAAAACTATTCATTACACTCGTTGTGGAAACGGCTTTATTGTGTTAAACAATAATTAGGAATGCTAAAATGTTAATAAAGGCAATTTTGTATTGAGATAATTATGCAGCACCTCGTTCAGCACCTTGAAAACTAATCAATATTTATTATGCAAATTCGAAGTTTCAGTACTGTCTACTGCCCATCAAAAATTAGGTTTTTGTGTAATTTATTGTATTTACGACAGTATTAAAATAAATTGAGTAAAGTCAGTTGAATAAAGGTAACAATAACAGTATTTTCGCCAGTAGAGAGCACGTCAAAAGGGAATTTTGGCACAATTTTGAAAACTAACCGATATGTTTAATAAGTATTTGGAAAATTTGTTAGTGAGGACACACTGCTAAAATAAGAACGCCCTATATGCCTTTATATTATTCATTTTATTTAATGTAGAATTTGACAAAGCGCCTGACGATGCCAATAAGTCGAAACCGGAGCAGCATTTAATTAATAAAAAGTGTCAAAAACAAGTACAAAAAAACTCTATTTCTCCAAATATTTGGGAAATTATTGTTTTATTTTTGCCATTTTATTTTATAATGAATAATATAAAGCACAGTTGTGTTGTTTCTATTTTTGTAAAGCTCTCTGGCGGCAAAAATTATTATTGTTGCTTTTTTGTAACTGCCATGCCATATTATTATATTGGAGGATTTTGTGATTAGTCGACACGTGCGTTATTGGGGGGAAAACCGATAAAAGACGAATTGAGACGATTATCTTGTCGGGCACTGTCTTTGACGTTGTTGTCAACAATTTGACTTTACTGGAGTTACTCAATTGTCTAATAATAATTGCTAAAATCATTGTCTTTAAAAGGCAGAATTTTTTTTATTGTTTCCACAGCCTCCTACGACCCTACAATCATTTATAAATACCTTGTATTACAGCACCTCTAAGATGAATTGACTTTGGAGATACAAAAAATAAGACAATGCATGTGTTATTTTGTTATACGTATAAAAAATACCGTGTAAATATCACATTTTTTAATTGTGGTGTGAAGGTCATGGCCTGCTACGTTGTTTTGTTTTTCGGTAAATAATATGTTATTTGGGAAGACATTTTGTAATTTTTTTTTAAAGATTTATTAGTTTTGCATTTTTTATCTAGCGGTTTGTGGTTGCCAAAGGAAGTGTTATTACATAACTGGTATTAATTATTTTGTGAGTGAAAACTACTGTTTTTTGCTAATTAATTTTGCAAAATAATATTTTTGGATTGCAAATTTGAAGTTGATCAATCATTTAATATACAAACTCTAGTTGCACAAAGTTTGTGCCACAAACGTCAACCAAAATTGACGAACTATTAAACTCTGATTAATTCAAAATACCGTGTTCTGATTGGTTAAAAATGCGTTAATGAGAACTTAATGGTCATCAATTTTAATGAAAGTTGTGCAATCGGGCAAATGAGTCGTAGAAAAACGTTTTTATAAGGCAACCTGAAATTTTTGAAGCTAAAGCAAACTAATTTGACGCAACTTATTGTTGATACCAGAGATATAGGGCTCGTCAATTAAAAAGTCGTAACAGTAAAATTTTACTTTTACGACTTAATATTGGCGAGCCCTATATCTCTTGAATCAAGAACACCTCTATCTCAAGTTACATCTTTACGAGCCAGAGGGCGTCAAAGTTAGAAATTAAATGTTCGTTTTTTATTAATAACTTTTTAACCACTTTAACGATTTTTATTGGATTTATGAAAAAAATTCTTATTTCCAATTAGATATTTTGGTGTTATTATTTTTAAGTGGGCTCTCTTTTTAACATAGATCTAATAATAATACTGGATCGAGCCTCGCGTATACGGTGCGGAAGCGAGCTGCGGTGACAACATAGTATAAGAGAGAGAGAGAGATAGTGTAATACACAGATTAAATGTGTGTGAGAAAGCAAATCACTTGTTGGTAAGCAAGAATGTTGAATTTTTGAAAATACATTAATAATAAGGCAAGAAAATATTTTTTTAGTTTAATTCAGTAAACATATGAGCGCCAGCCCTTTATTGTGCATGCATACAACACTCGTACTTTACAAATTAATATTTAATTTATCTAAAATTATATTATCTAAAATTGTTTAAAACGCTTCTTATAAACAAAATTGTTTGGAAATATGCAAATTTTAGCGATTTTAACACTTGTTTAAATGTAAATACCACCTTTAACACGGAAATACACCACTTTTAATGTTTTGCCTACCAATAGGTTGTCACCATACTTTTTTATCTACCCTCACTTCAGTCTTATTATTAACTCAATGCTTTTTAAACGCTTAACTGTATTTTGATTTATGATGCTCCCATCATAGATTTCGTACTGAAAGATTGTCATAAGTCAAAATATATCTCAGCGTCAGCTATTAGTCGGTTTACAGCAATTTATTAAAAATTTCGTGCAAATATTTTTGATCCTAAAGTTTGTGTTTTTGCCAGAGAGAAAGCAACCAATAAGAGTTAGAATTTTGAAATACCCGTTTGTGAGTAGTTAATTTTTGAAATCAACTATTCACAAATAGGTATTTCAAATTTCTTTGGTTATTTGTCATTTTTGTATTGTTTGATTTTGTTTGTATTGTTTGATTTGTTTCTCGTTTGAAAATAGCCATTTGTGGCCGAAATTTGAGTCAGTAATTAACAAAAATTTGTCGACATTTGTTTGTGTTTAATTTTTTATTTTAATCAGTCGAGACGACATTAAGCATGAATTTCAATGTAAATACCTATTTGTACTAGTGATATACTAGAATTTCTTTTGTAATTGTAATAAGTAGGTGTGGCGTGTTTTCAATGTTCAAATGTTGAAATTTTGGCATTAAACTTTAATTTACAGTTTTTGTGGTAAGAAAAAAATTTCAAAATTAATTCTTCGCAAGTTAATTAGAGACTTCACAATGCATTAGACCATTAGAGAATTATAATATGCGTCTTTATATGTATCAAATGAGTATATTATGGGCTCATTATACAGAAGCTTCAGATAAAATTAATTTTACACTTTTACACTAAAATCAATTTTTATGTGCCGATGTATTAAAAAATATATAATACGAGCAGTTTTTTTCTAATTTGAATCTTCAAGAATGTTATTATAACATTCATTCCGGTGCTTTAAGAGTCATTATGCATTTTTCATGAGGGAGAAGTTTCTTATAATTATTTACAAACGATTCAAACTATCAAAGTATTTGTTCACGCAAGTTGGTTACAAATAATATCGTATCCTTTGACCTTCAAAAGAGAAGCACGTGCCGTGTAATAATTTTGATACAAAATAATTTTTGTAATTTGAAATGCATTATTATCATTAATCATTATCAATAATAAATTATTGTTCCAAACTAGTAGATACCTAGCTAAAAATCTAATTTATTTGAAAACTATTTTACATTTGATAAAATAGCTGGTTCAATTACCTTTGTTTATAGGTATTTTGATATGAGAGCGTATCAGTAAAATTGCAAGCGCTTATTTAATTTATTCAGTTCAGATTTCAGCTGTGTTATAATTAAATAATACTATCTATACTTGTAATTTTTTACTGTGTAGTCAGGTGTTTAATATGTTATCTGATTCAAAAAATAGAAATTAATCGCAAAACCTGTGACGTCTTATTAAATAAAAGATAAAAGTAGAAAGTAGTTATATGAGCATTTTAATCGTATTTCTTTGTATTTGTTAAATTTTTAGCTTTATAGTTTTTTTATTAACATGTACAACAGTAGGTAGTTTAATATAAGTAGTCTTTAAATATACGAGTGTTCCAAAAAGAAGAACTTGAGACTACGTTTTCGTTAGGGAATTCGCAGATTTTGTCTTCTATTAATGGCAAAACTGAACAAAGTCGTAGAGTAATTTAACGCAGTGACGTACTTAAAACTTGTTTATAAAAACTCAGTGATATTGTTATTTTCCTTATCATTGCGAGTGTTGAGACAATTTGTCTTTGTAATTTGTAACAATGGTTTTATAAATTGAACCAATAACTTCAATCTCAATTTGGAAAGAAGAATTTTATGGCGTTTAAGTTTATTTATTTATAATTTTTAATTATGTTGTGGATTTATAAATGTTTTTATTGATTATTTAAATTAGAAAAACAATTAAATACATTGTATTAATAAAATTTGTACGTTATGCCATTCATAACGATGGAGGCAAGGTAAATTCGTGTTATTATCAAATCGAGCGTTCGCTGTGTAGACAGCGTTTTACCACGATAAGTCACTCGTTGCTAAATTGTGTGCCGCTCTGCTTTGCGAAAATATTTCTTTTCGCTCCATGTTTTAAAATAATTAAAATTTCTTTTTTATCTGTATTACGTAATATCAGCTTTAATAAATGCCCTTGAAATTGAAAACGATTCGGAAATGGGTTGAGCTTTATCACTATCAGTAAACAAATGTTAACATTCATGTAAATTTAGATTATTGGTTTGTTGAGATAAATAGAAATTATTATTAATTTTTATTATTGCAATAAGTTATTAGAAAAATTATACTGTATCATACATCATATGACAGACCGCAATGATGGCTTTATGGGCAAAAAATTATTATAGTTTGCTCAAAAATTCAGAAAATTTAATGAATGGCATTTTTGTTTTATTATTATGTATGAAAGTTCTATTTTATTACTTATTGTAATAGTTTTTGCCATTTGTGAGTCACGGATACAGAAATTCTTAAAAAAAAATAGTTGAGAAAAGAAAATTTAATACTTTTTGCCGACTCTTATAAATAATTGAATTTATTGTTAATTAATAATTGTTTTCGGCCGCTTTTGACTACTATTACTAGTAAAAATTGTTAGTCTTGCTAGACAAATAACTATTTTGTCAAATAACTAATTAATTATTAATTTAAGTATTATTAAATAATTAATTTAAATATTATGAAAGTAAGTTATAATAGAATAAAATAATTGTATTATTTCATTTAAAAAAAAACTTTTTTTTTGTTTAGTATCTTATGTCTAATTGTTTAACATGTGTTTTCAAAGATTTATGGCATGTTATGTAATGTGTCATATAACATTCCGATTTAATCTCTTTTAAGGTAATGTGGAAAAATTGTTAGGAATTTTCATGATATTATATCTGTCTCTATAATTTTTTTTTAATTTTTATTTACCTGTAGAAAGATAGATATAGGTAGTAGATATTTATCTGTTATTACTTATTAATTCATTTCTTCATTTTGCTTTCTACTTAGTCAATAATAGATGAAATTTTTTTGATATGATTAGAAAGTCATGATTTTTTGACTTTGTTTCGTATTCGGAGAAAATGAGTTACTAATTTTGAGGTCGATCTATTTCGCTCGTGGAACTTGGACTTGAAAGTTAACACGCGATCTTACCAATGCCAGATTACGTAAATTTAGCTTGGCTCAGAATCACAAGTACAATTTTTGCACGTCATGTCAACTAATAATATTGATGAAACCAATTAGGTACATTTTTCTATTGAGAAATAAATTACTAATTTATTAGATAATCGTATTAATAACAATCCTCAGTAAAACGATAAAATTGTTATCGATTGTACATGTCAGAATTAATATACACATACTAAGACGTATACGCATTTGAACTCACCAAATGATTGCAAGAGAAATTTATATTTTCTTTAAGCTACTTTTTATGGGAGACAATAAATATTATTATTAGTATAATTATAAATTTTTTATATGATTTTTTTTGTTTTATGTACTATTGTACCCACAGTCGGCTGATTAGTCGAGGACTTTGTGGTTCCTTATTTATTACAACAAAAATTATTTTCTATGAATTTGCGGAAAATAAAAAACAATTCAAAAAGATTAATCCATTTTTAGGATACATTTAATTTTTTGTTTTAATTTATCATGTCATGGTAAGTTTTTTCTAATACCTATCTTCTAACATTTTATTATTTCTTTTTTTAACATAATTATTAAGGCACTGAGAATTAGAGATAAACTACTCTCAAAAGTGCTCTGCCACTTTTATGTAAGAATTTTTTTAATTAAACATATGGGATTTATTTGGATTTTTAGTTATTTCGTTATTTATCTTAAAACACGTTACTTTGAGAAAAAGAGATGCCAACGAATTTAAAAACAGTTCAGACAATTTTTATTGACTTTGAACACATTTGTGAGAAAATTTGGAGGAAACCTTGATTGTTAATTTTAGCTAATTTGCATCAATATTTAACCACACCTTCTAACATTCTTCTTGATTTTTATAATGTAGCTGACATCACCTAAAAGATTTAAATTAGCGGGTACTCGGATATTAAAAATAAATTGCAAAAAAGATGGATGCTTGATCTTGAGAATAGTTCATAATGTTGCAATGTCATTTATTTGTATTTAAGATACAAAAGTTTTATTATTTTTATTAAATTATACTGAAGATTTAAAAAATGACACCAATATACAGGTGAGTTCAAAGTATCGAATAAAATTCATAATTTTTTTATTTTTTAAAATTTAAAAAAAAAGCCAACAGGTGAGTTGTCATATTAAGTGAGCACAATCCTGACTTAATTGGATGACTCGTAATGGCCAATATGGCGGCGCCATAGCGTCATAACGTTCTCATATGTTTTTTTAAATAGCACGACATTATTTTTCTATTATATATAAATACATAGATGTCTTATTAATAGAGTTTTACAACTAAGCAAATTTTTTTACATAAAATTTTGTAATTCTATAAGAAAATTGATAATACTAAAAGATTTATACACATATAAAAATGTTGGTAAATGACAGCAAGTGACACTTTTGGATTTTGAAAAATGGTATAATTAGTGGTGTTTCTATCTTGAATTTTGTGCATTTGTTATTCTGCGAATTAAGGGCCATTGTATGTAGAGAGGAAAAATACGAGTATCAGAATTTTACGTAAATTCGCGGTTCAACTGTTTGAAATACAATTAGCTGAGTCACTTGTAAAAGTAAAATAAATATAAATTTTTATGAAAATGGTGAGTCTAATAAGTTCGAAAATAAAGGAATACTTAAAAAAAAATTACACTAGCGGAACGCGGTTTCAACATTATTCTCAACACAGCAATTTTTTTTGTCGACGACAGTTTGCTTCGTAAATATAGAATTTATTAGACAAATTATCGTTAACACTACTGAAGAAATCGTTTTTGAATTTTCTTTTAGCGAACTTGCCAATATTAAAAATTAAATAAGTTATATGAATTTTTTTTAAAGGTGTTTTTTTGTAATATTACCGTAAAATAATAAAATAATTTTATCGCAACTTTTAGAAGCTGTTGTAAGGTAACAAAAAAGGTTTCGTAATTTTTTATTTTTTTTGAATTGCTTTTTAGCAGCGTTTTTTGCCACACCTGATAATAGTACTTAATAATTAAAGCTCGCACGAAATATGGGAACAAAAACGCTTTTCAGTCGTCTAGCTAACTACTCGCATCTGTCACGCGATAAAACATTGAAACTTGAATTGGTCGATAGTAGTACCGAATTAGTACCGCTATCGACCAATTTAAGTTTCAATGTTTTATCGCGTGGCGGGTACGAGTAGTTAGCTAGACGACTGTAAAGGGTTTTTGTTCCCATATTCCTACCGAGGTCTATTAATTATAATACTTTTAGTTCGATGTTGTTCGATTGGAACACCTTTGCTAGTTCTGGTTACACTGCCTTTCAGTGTGTTGCTGGTTGGGCGATTAGGTGATGTAATTCAATGTCGGTCGGGGCATTAGTCCGCGAAGTAGTTGTTTTTGCCTAATCGTGGAGGTTGGTTATGTTGGTGGCCGAGCGAGAGCCGAAGAGATAACTTTGTTATCCGCCAACATTATTACACCAATTCTCGCATCTTCCAGTACTCTTCGTTAGATGGCACACTGTGTCTGTCTATACGACTACTTTTAGTTCGTTATTAATTTATTTATAATCTTGTAAAGAACAAGTTTTAATATTTTATTAATTCAGTTATTTGATGTAGGTGTACCACCTTAGTGAAGGCAAAAGCAAAAATCCCCGGTTCTTTGACGAAGACCTTGAGGATCATCAGCCTTTTCCAACCCTTCAACAAATATTGGAAGTACTCAATCCACACGTAGGTTTTAATATCGAACTGAAATGGACCATGCAACTAGCCGATGGATCTTACGAATTATACCATCCGACCGACATCAATCTCTATCTCGACACTATACTGGAAGTAGTTTTACGTTTTGGAGGCAAAAGAAGAATAGTTTTTTCCTGTTTCAATCCAGATATATGTACCATGATTAGATTGAAACAGAACAAATATCCAGTTATGTTCTTAACTGTTGGAGAGAGTACAGTTTATGATAAGTATAAAGATCCGAGATGTTGGTCGATTCCAGCAGCTGTACAGTTTGCCACTATGCTTGAACTGTTAGGACTTAGTGTTCATACCGAAGATCTCCTAAGGGAACCATCATTGGTAAGTTAGATATTGGGATAATCTAGTACTTTATGTATGTACTAGATATAACAATAAGTATTTACTAGTTTTAACAATCGAAATAGCTTTTTTTTTTGTGAAGACACAGTGTAATACTGCTTCTAAACTAGAGCAAAATTGACTTGGGGTATACGTTAGTTTTTTTTTTCTTGTATTCGTATTTACTTACATTGTTTTTAATCATATAAGTATGTTTTATCTAAAGTATTGTTATGCGATTTGTAATCTTTATTGTCTCTGTTAAATTAATTTATTTTGCACACTGTAATGGTTTAAGTGTTTACTTTAGTTAAAACTCGAAGTCCGTTTATTATCACTTTCAATAGATTTTGTGAGATTAAAATAGCTTTCTTGGCTACAAATTAGACTATTACGTGAAGTGATTATCCTTTGTTTATTGTGTAAATATTTGAATGTGACAGAATTGATTTATGAGTTTATTTTTTAATTGATTAATTCCTAATTAGAATCAGAGTAGCCATTTCGTGTTGCGGAAGCATATTGTTTATTACAGATACATTAGAGTATCTACGGTAAAAAACTATCGTTTATGTTTATTGAATTTTTTAATAAAATTCGTCGTCGGCCAAAAAGCTTAGCACAAATTTTGTGTGTTAACTATTTTACAGCTCTGAATTATTATATCACACGCGAATGTAAGTAAATGTTTTTTTAAACATCGGGTAAAACAGCAAAATGTTAGCGGTCTGTTTTATATGTTTTTGTAATTTTTACTTCTATTTATTTTTTGATAATTGTGCTTTTTTGTTAGTTATTTAAAAATTTTACTGAAATTTGTAGGAGTAATGCCTATGTGAGTTTAGGGGATTTCGTGTTTTAACTTGTTTCTTTTATATTAATTTATTTCTAACTACTTTGAATTGTATTCTTGATTTTAATATTATTTGGAAGTGGTATTCTGTTGTCTAAAGTCTGTAAATGTTATTTCTATAGATTTTACAATGTAACACTACTTGTTTTACTGCAGGATAAGTCTACTAAAAATTCTTATTTTTCAGAATTTAATAATATTTTGGCACTACTTATTTATAATGCAATGTTTTGCCAAAAAAATATAAATAAGATTTTCAGTTGGCAACTGTTTTTATCGGTTTAAATAAATATTATTTTCAACACTTGAAAAGGATTTACTAAAATACTTTTAAAAAAAATAAGAACATCTTCAAATATTTATAAAGGATTTTTCATTATCATAAAATGATATTTATTTTAATACGGCTTTATTATTATTTTTTGAACTTGGGTGCTTTTTGGGTAGTTGATAGAAATTTAAAAATTACTATTAATTATAATTAATTTTATTTTGAGAATATTGTAATTTTTTTAAATATTTTATATTCTACTCGTAATATTTTTAATACAGGTTACTATTATCTTATGTATATAAAATAAGAAAAAAAATTAAAACCTAAAAGATAAGACTTAAAGTATAAAAATTATTAAAATATGAAACAATTCTGAAACGCAAAATTTAGAAAAAGGAAGATGACACAACTCAAATTTTTATGTCAATTTTTTTTTAATTAAAGCAAAGGTTAACTATTTTTGCAAAATTGTGAACTGTTTTAGCACAAAAGATTACAAATAAATAAACAAAGAGTCCGCATTGTGGCATCTTCTTCTGCCACAACTGATAGGTGGCGCATCTCCTTCTTATGCTTTTTTCGGACCTACCTTTAATCCTGAAATTTGTGCATCTTTTTCTGCAACATGTAGCGAGTTTCTTCTACTTCTTTCGGACCTACTTTTTATCCGGATTTTCAGTAATGTTCTTGGATTTTCCAACCCCAATAAAATAATAGGAATTTATTATGTATTTATTTTTTAAAAGAGGGTGGAAAAGGGTTTTATAAAACATTTAAATTTATTATTAAGTAATTGCAAATAAGGGTAGAAATAACTCTATGAAAAACTCTAATTTTAAAAAGTAAAATTTGTAGTAGTTGATTGATAATTTTAAAAAGTAGATTAATTTTGTTTAATAACATAAGTAATAACTAAAACTACTTATCTTTTGACTAACTGATGTGTATTCTTTTTGAGTGAAATTGAATCAAAGAGATATTTTGATAAATTTGCAAAACAAAAAAAACACAACGACAAAGTGACTTACGTTATGTCATCATATAACATCAGACCGGTTTTGTGTCTCTAATAAACAGGCTTGGGCCACAGCAAGCTATTGAATAAATCGCTAGGTAATTATTGCTCGGTGTAATCCAGCGGTCTGCATGTTATTCATTCAACTGGTCTAGAATGTAATGCGCTGGGAAATAAGCAGCGTCGATGCGAAAAATGCTAAAATAAAATTTGAGATCGAAATGTAACTGAATCAGAGCAAGCCGTGGAAGTGGGTATTAACATTAGACACATCATTACAGTTACGCTGGCACAGCTTGCTCTGATTCAGTTACATTTCGATCTTATTTATTTCTTAACTGTAAGGCTCTGTTATAGTTGAAAATAGACAAATACTGATTGACTGAGTGTCTATGTGGTAGTTAGTTGTATCGCCTTTAAATATTGTAAAAGGTTACAAATAATGTAATATTACGGCACTGCAAAGAGCTCGCTCTCGCCAAAACCTGCTAATAACAATAAGTGAACGATAGTATTACGTAAATTACTTTAAAAAAATATAATAAAATATTTAAACAAAATCTTTTGACTTGTGTAATTACACTGAATTTATCTCATTTAGTTAATAAATTACATCTTTCTTTAATTATTACTAATTCAAAAACATAACAATTTAATACTAAATTCCTGCTACGCATAGTCTACAATTTTTTTAATTTTTAATTGGTAATTCAGACATTTAGTTGATACACTGGTTTTTATTAAGTGAAAACGATAAAAAACTCTCAAAATGGCCAAAAAATTAATACTTTAATAACAACATTTCAATTAAAGGCTTTCTTTAACATTTTTAGTGTCGAAAATATTTTCTATAATTAGACTTGTTTTTACATTTATTTTTAAGATAATTAATTATCTTTTTCTTTAAATTAGTAATTCTAGAAAGATTGCTCCACAGTATAGGAAAAAATCAGTATGGACAGCTGATAAAAACTTGTCAAAAGCTGGCATCCCTTCACGTAAAATGTGTAAGATGGAGCCACTGATTTTTAGATTTTTAGACAACTAGTAATACACAATTTAAATATAAATGGCTATAACTGTAAATAAAATACATACTATAAAAATTATTTTAATTGTTGTTTTACTCTTGTCTTTTGATTATTTATTATATAATTTACAGTTATAGCCCTTTAGATTAAATCTGTATTATTAGTTGCCTAAAAATCTAAAAATCAGTGGCTCCATCTTACACATTTTACGTGAAGGGATGCCAGCTTTTGACAAGTTTTTATCAGCTGTCCATACTGATTTATTCCTATACTGTGATTGCTCTATCAGAGCTGAAGTTAATGCGTTAATCTCGGTTAACAGAAACGAAAGTGGGTCATTTGTTCCCTAGGGAACAAAGCGAATACCTTATAAATAATATTTTTATTATTATATTTATATTATAAGGTATTTGGGAACAAAGACATTTTAACACTTTGTTGTGTTCAAAAATGTAAAATGTATGTTTAGTTCTGAAGAAGCCTAAAATTAAACTACGCGAAACTGTCGAGAAATTAAGATTGTTTCTTAAAAAAATAGTGAAGGGAAAAAGAGAAAAAACCAAATTTTATTTATCTGTAATAATAACTTATAAAAAGTTTAGATATTATTGTAGTTTTTGTTTTTTAAACTGTGCTTAGGAATTGAAAAAGAAAGTTTAGTTGACATATCCTGTAAATTTTATGCTTTTTATTTATTAGTTAACTTGCATGAGATTTATTAATTTTTTTTATTTTAACTTTAACAATAAGTTTTATAAGTGTAAATAAGATATTACAGGTACTGATGCATGCTGTATAAGTGTATGTCCTCCAGTTTGTTCATTCAAGAATGACCTAGGTCAGGTGTGGAAAATGTCTACAAATTTTTTTACTATTAAAAAATAATAAATGTTAACTAGTACTATAATCTGCCCTACTTTGTTCTTGAAGACTTACAGTGGAGCAAGATTTTTGAAAACCTGAAACGAACTAAAAGTTGTAAATTGCAACTGAAAATCCGGGATCTCGCTTTCGGAAACGAATTTATTTTAAATGATAAAGAATGTGAAAGTTAAACTGTCAATAATTGGAGGAATATATTTTTTAGATATGCCAATAAACGGTTAATGAAGAACTTGATGCACTTAATAAAAATTACAAGGGATTTTTTCAAGACGTAACAAGATTCAGCAAGCAAACAAAATAGGCAAATAATTTTGTAAGTATCAGGCCACAATTATTGATTAAAAGAAACACTCGGAGGCAGATAAGTAGCAAAAAATACTACGAGATAGATAAAATATTAGATAACTTGAAGAAACGAGATATCTGAGAAAAAAGAACACAGAATACATAACAAAAAATGAATTAGAGAAAAATAAAGAGAATAAAGGGTAGATTCGCATTTGAGGTGTTTTTCGCGCTTTAAATATTATATTTATTGAGCAGTATTTTTCTACAGTTACGAAATAAAGTTTTTTAACTGATGTTTTCTTCCAGGTTGAATTGGTGAAGAAGGCGGGTTTGATAATATTTTGTTGGGGGGATCAGAATACCGATCCTGCGAACTTGAAACTGTTGAAGCAATGGGGACTACATGGCGTCATCTTCGACAAAATTTATCAACTGTCAAGTAAAGAAGTAAAAGAAAGTATCTTCTTGGTGGAAGCTCGCGAATCACAGAAAGATTTAATCAGACTTGCTGCTGCTTCCGCAGAAATAGTGGTTCCTCCAGTCCAGGAGCCAGTCATGAAAGCTGCGCCTTCAGTTGATAGTTTAGAAAGTAGTGTGTCTACAAGTTAGGGTGATTTTACTAGCAGAATTAAATTTACAAGTATTACCTCAGTTGGGGATGTTTTAAAGAGCTAAATTATTGTAGGGTACTTTTTATTAAATTATCTACTGTAAGGTTGTGATTATTTTCTTGGTTTTGAACATATCTTCAGGGTTTAAATGGCACATTTTTGTTGCTATTTCACTAGTACGTAATTTTATCAAAAGAAATGCTTCATTTTTCCTAATTTTTAAAAGCAGGGAAGTTTTGGAGTTTTTTATTATTTTAATTTAAGATTTATTGAAGTAGATATTTCGATAATGTGATAAAATTCTTCCATTATTTACTATATCTAAACGTCAGAAATAAGAACTAAAACTTTCTTAATGTTTTCAAAAATGAAAGGAATAAAATTGATTTTAAATAACGAAAATTATTGTGATAATGATAAGACACTTATTAATTTCAGTGATTTTGATTTATGTGGTAACAGGTAAAAAATGATAAATAAAAAAAGAAATATTACGAAAAATGAAATAATTCTTTAGTTATTAACTTTTAACAATTTATTATTTATTTTAAAATGTGAGTTAGAATATAATAAATATGAAAACAAGAGAGAGTATTTGTGGCGAGGTTTTGTTTTATAATAAAATTATCTTCTACAACTATATACACTCTAAGCTAGCATAAGCTTTCTTATAACTGGTACTTTAAAAAAAATCTTATAAAAAAATCAATGATAGCGAAGTATATAATAAACAGTTCTTGTTATAAATTTTTCTCTATTCAGATTAGATTGTAATTTAGCAAATTATTTTCTATAAGAATTAAGTAGCTTTGTGAATTGTCTCTAGAATATCTTTAGCGAGGTATTTTTCCAATGTGTAGACAAAATTGGTGATTTTTGTTGCCTAAAGCGACATCTGGTGAGCCCACAAGAATTACTGAAAGGCATACCTACTCTTTACACTTTTATATAATATTGCATACTCTAAGACATTCTATCATAAAATATTCAATCAATTAAATACTAAAAACACTTGTTCTCTTGTAAAAGTACTTGAAACAACAAAAACAGTATGACTTTCAAATCAGTTAATAGCTCGCTAACAAAACGTATTTTTATCTATAATTTAGTTATTGTTCTTTGAGATGAAAATTGGTGTTTGATTGGGGCTTACACTAAATTATTTTTTCTATTAATTAGGCTGTTGATGGTTTAGTTTAGGAGCTTCTAATATTTTAGTGCCATTTATAACACTCTGCGCACAAATTTTTGCAGCTATTCACCACAAAGGCAAAATTTTTTAAATAATACTACTTGTCTGTATTTCCAGACAAGAGCACTTTAATTCACCAAATTGGACAATGCTTTGTGAAAAGTTCTGCATTTTTTTGTGCAAAACTTTGAAATGTTGAAATTTTTATGATATTTTTGCAATAAAGTTCTAACCACTTTTTTAGTATTTATTTTAGTTTTGTAAAATGTGATTTTATTTTTTACTTGTATGTAAATTATTGTTCCTATGTATTAACAGGAGACATAAAGTGATAATTAAGTGCGACCAAGATTTTGGAGATGATATGAATGAAGAGGAGTGCCTAATTTCCCAAGATGAATGAAGCTCTTTAAACTTCAAAGCTCAGGAAGTAATATACCAAAGTTCTGATATACGAAAAAGTGATATTATATAAATGAAATAACTATTATTTATATTCAAGTAAAACAAATAAAAGTTTTTTGCAAAAAACAGGATTTTTTAGTAACATTGTTCCTTTGTGTTTCTTTAAAAAATATTTTAGTAATAGTATTTAAAAATTGAAACAAATCAAAAGCTAAAAATTAATAATTTCAACTTGTTTCCAACGACTACGGTTTAGGTGTTTTGTGATTCTCAAAAGATTTGTAGTGTTTCAAAACTATTTTGGCGTTTGTGGAAGGTTTGTGTTGTGATGTCTGTATATTTTTATGAGTATTTATTTAATACTTTTTTCGGTAAGTAACAACCCATAAGAGAACACTGAAAAATGAATTTTTGTGGTAGTTCATTTCTGCTTCCTGGTCAAAAGTAATTAATTTGGCCGAAATTTTGTAAATTGTCCGTTCTGTACTAAAACTTTTCTATATCCGGCTTGAAGGACCATAAAAGTTTTAAACCCAATTTGGGAGCTGAAGGCGCCAATTATTGTGAAAAGCTATTTCAAATGTTTCTGGAACATTTATTAAAAATAAAAAAATAACAGAACTGAAATAGACAAAAGAAGATTCTGAAAAAGCTTGAAAAACGGCGATTGAAAGAGGAAGAAGTTCTAAAGGAGATTGTAGAAAAGCATATAATGATTCTAAAAGAGTTTGAAAAGTAAACAAAGGGACTTAAAAACAATCATTGGAAAAGAAAGAAGAACAAAAAAAGTATCTACGTTTAGAAGAAAAAAAAGAACCTCGGAAGGTAGTGGGAGAGAAAAGGAAGAGTCTAGAAGAAAAAGAGGAAAAAATTGGAGAACTACGACTGGGAAAAGTAAAAAAAACTTCTAGAAAGATTCGGAAAACTATTACCAGAGGTTAGGAGTAGAAGTAAATTATTTCAAAACAAATAAACAAAATACTGTTATAGAGGATTAAATTCTTAATATTTGTATTAAAAAAATTCGGATAAAATTTACTCAAACATATTGAGAAATATTGAAAGTTTTAAATTCGTGTAGCGCTGGCTTTAATTAATTAAAACGGTTAATGCTACAAGAAAATCATTATAAAAAAATTATAGAGAATTAAATTCTGTATAATAAAGTTAGCAAGGCGATTTATTTATCTTTGAAATCAAAGGATATTTTTATTACGCCTTTAAACTGAAAGTGCTTACTTTTTTCTGCATTATACGAGTACAGTATTGGTATCTGTAAGTGGGCCGATTTTTTAAGACCCTTCTAAAAACCGAACAATATCCATTGTACACTTTATTGACGGGGATAATCACCGTAAGGATGGATCTTGATTTATGACAGTTTCCTCTGCCAGAATGTAATGCACTCAAATACCTACCAAGATTATGTTAATTCTAACTATGACCCTGTTTTTTTATTTAGAGCCGGTTTACAGAAGACTAATTAAATATATATTCAATTGTAATTAACTTTTAATTCGCTGTTAACTTGGCTTTTCTGATATCTAATTGGTCAAAACTGCATTGCGAATAAACTATTTGATTGCTTTTAAAGTTAATGTTATGTTTTGTAAACCAACTCTTAGGGTCAGTTTACAGAAAGTGACATTGACTTTAATTGCGATTAACCATTTAATTCGCAATTAAGTATCCAGTTTGACCAATCAATTGTCAGAAAGTTTAATTTAATCGCGAATTAAAAGTTAATTGCAATTAAATATTTAATTCACTTTTTGTAATCTGACATTTAATGTAACGTCAGGTCAGGTCAGGTCAGGTCAGATTAGTTAAAATTAAAATAATCTTAGTAGGTATTTGAGTCCATTGCGAGACATCTGGCAGAGGGAACCGTCAAATCCAGATCCACCCTTACGGTGATTATCCACGTCAATACAATACAATGGGTATTGTTCAGTTTAGAGAAGGGTCTTAAAAAGTCGGCCCACTTACAGATACTAATACTGTACCTACTTCGTGATGTGAACCAACTTCAAGATTACAGATTAGGGTGGGTCTTTATAAAAAAGGTCTCTTGTGGTATTAACCACTAGAACCTTTGGCAAAAAAAAATTTTTTGATAATGGTGGTATTAACCACCATTAATCTATTAAGATTACCCTAACCACTTAGAAGATATTCGCATTTGAAAAAACAAAATTTGAGACTAAATTCTCAATTTTTTTAAATGGTTGGAGTAATCAATTATCTACAAATGATTTTTTTGTAGATCGTTTAATTTCCTGCAAAATTATATGTTGCGCATTTTCTAATATTTATTTATCTACGAGTTCTAAAATTTAGAAATAAAAATGAAATCTTTGTTAAATTCTTTAAACTTTGACCTCTGATATTTTTTAAACGCTAATAACTATAAAAAAATATAAGATGCCTTTTTTAGAGCGTTTAATTTTATACAAAAAATGTAAATAAAATTTTTCTATACGATAAAATAGTGGAGATATGGATTTTGCCAAATAGAACTAAAGAAAAAATAGAAAACTGAGATAAGGGGGTCCTTCCTATTGAAATTAAGAGCTTATCTTTAAAAAGCTTTTTTTGAAGGTGCTTAGGAACCAATATCAGTCGAAAGTTAAAAAAAAAATCGATTTTGTTTGGCCCACTCTATTACAGATAATAAAATGATTGTGGGATTAATATCTTCGAAATACACCTTTATCATTAATGCTTTAAATAATTACAATTTTGTTCTGCAGTGAGTTTTCTACATATAATTCGGTGATCTAGTCGAATCGGCATCCACTCACATAATTCTTTCACATTCGTTGATTATATTTTTCGCAAACCACCACTTGAAAAATTTGTCATGATCTTTCCCACACAACATTTAAGTCTTTTAGTTTGCAAGGAATAAGTTTTTCAAATTTTTCTAAAAAAAATTTTTGAATAGATTTTTTGGACTTTTTTCTTTCTATTTTTAAAAATGTCAGAATGGGCAATAACAACGGCTTCTCTCACAAAATCTCTCACCGTTTACCGTCTATTTATATCATGATTTTTACTCGGTTTTTAACAAATTTTTCGGAATCCTGATTGATTTTAAGAAGCAAAACCAAACGTTCTATGCACCACAAGCACATTTGTTGATAATGGTGCTCAGGATAAAAACTCTTTGCATCGAACTTTAAACATTCCCTAAGGTTATAATCTCTTTGGTTAATGGTTATGCTTCTAATACATAAATAATATCGTAAGTAAATGCTGATCTAAAGCACTCAGATGAGTGCTATAATATACTTTCTTCAAGACGCAAATTAAAAAAAAACTGTTATGGATAAAACAGTCAAAAAATTACTTAATTTAAATGTAACAAAGTTTGGTCGAAAGAGCGACGTAATAATAATTAGGACCAGTAAACGGTTAATTTCAGTTTGTTTTTGTAATTTCTGTTTGTATCAAATATGGCCGTATAAAAACGGTTTATTACATTGAAGTAATTTGTGAGATGTGCTAGCCGGATGTCATTAAAGAAAAGTAAGCATTTAGTTTACAATTCCTATTACCTTATTAGTGTACCTAATGATAATAATTCTCTTCTTACTTTCCTTGTATGTAAATACACATGTCAGTACACAAGTGTTTCAAATTTTGCTTAGCTCATTTATTTTTATTCTTTAGCAGATTTCACTAACAATTAAAATTCTTCACTTACCTACCAATACTAATAATATAGCGTGCATCGTGTTTACCTATTTATTATCATTAATTTGAGTCTAAATACTTGCTTATTCACACTTATTCACATAAAGCTATCCAAATATTTCTATTGGTTAAAATGGGTTAGTTATTGCCACTCTTCATTAAATTTTCTGGTCATATCTTCAAGAATAATCTCACACACCATTATTTAATAGGATTAAGTAGCATTAGCAGGTCAATGATTACATTTATCATAAACCAGACATCACAAATGAAAATCTTTACGGAAGTTGTCATAGAAGAAAAATAGAACACAGATAAGTGTGAAACACAGATCATGCAAGATGTAAGAAACATGAGTCTTGCTTCGTTGGTTAGACATGCACAATTTTCTATAAAACCTCCAAGATGTTTAAAAACCGATCATTGTAGTTTAGATTCTTATAAACAAAACTTCGAATATGTTTTACTACTGTGCGACATTAGTGCTGTTATTTAGTGCAGTTGTACAAAGTTCTACACCAAAATCTCAAAATTCTGAAGATAATCTTATAAAACGAGTGGTTAGAGAGTGTATAGTAACCAAAACTGGAATTTCTTGTTTCGCTAATAAAGCTGCAAAAGCTTTAGAACGAGCTTTAGACTGGAACGTCGAGCTTTTTGATGGTGTCAAATTTGCCAGAAACAAGGAAAAAATTCTTCCAAACACTGAAGCCAGAGCTCGTTCATACGGTTTCAGCCGATTGTCTAACGCGATAAATGATTTTCTCAACAGTCACACTTTTACTCTGGATTTGACTGAAGAAGATAAAGCGGTAGAAGCTCGCGGTGGTGGTGATGGTGGCGGTTTTGGAGGCAGCGGCGGTGGAGGTGGAGGAGGAGGGGACGGCGGCGGTTTTGGAGGAAGTGGTTTTGGAGGATATAAAAAAGCCATAAAGAAAGAAAAGAAATACATGCAGTATGCTTTTATGGTTCTTCTTGGTATTTTTGGTTTGACTGGACCTCTAATAATGAAGACTCTTGCTATAATGGCAGCTAAAGCATTGCTAGCTAGCAAAACAGCTCTAATTATTGTGGGGTCAGTTGCTTTGAAGAAGATTTTTGAAAAGGATCAAGAAAAGACATCTGTGAAGGTTCATACTATTAGTGCTCATGATGAACATGACAGAATTTACGTTCCCAGCCAATGGTCGCCGTATTATTGGTCATATGATCCTAATGTCAAACACACGTGACCTCAAAAATGTGTTATATGTACTTATTATTTATTATTAGGGATAATAAAGTTTTCTAACTAAAAACTTGTTTTCTTACCAATTTCACAACTTCAGTTTCTTGTAGACCAATTAATGGCGAATTGTAGCGAGAAAATCACTTGTGGAAATTTATCGCGATAATACTACGCCGCCATGGAAATCATACTCCTGATTTGAAATCAATTTTTTTTTATCAGACAATTTTTATGACGGTTATGTATGTACGTTCCTAGTGAAGTTTAATTTTTAAAAAACTTGGATGTGTATTCGTGCTTGATGTGAGCACTCATATATAAAATATCCAAATTTTTCCATTATTTAACCACCACTTGTGTGATTCCTGATTCGTATATACGAGTATGAAAAATAATTGAGTTGTTGCTGTGCAGTCAAGGGACTAGAATGAACCCACATTATCGTAAAATAATAATTTTATACCTATTAATTACAACTGTAAATGCTCTTCGTGCGTACTCTTATGTAAATATTTTTATTCTGGATACGGTTTAAAAATCGGGTAATGTTTTTCTTCTGAACGCCTTATGAATTATAAAAATCTTGGCTTCAACTTGTTGAAATTATAATTGACCATTGTAGGGTTCAAGCGACACCTGTATTTGACCGTGAATATTCCCAAAGGATTCAAAATGTCGCACACTAACACGACGTGGATAACATGTCCTTTAACTTTTAAATAAGGATGTTTTATTTTTTATTTACAGCGATAAGCTATAAAAAGGTATTTTATATGACGTGAGGGTTAAATTTTCCGCATTATGTTGCTTAAATTTTATATAACCTTTCTCATTTACTTTCTACAAGAACAAAAAATGTATTATACATTGAAAAAGGTTCGGCAACGCTTCGATTTTATTTACAATAAAAAAACAATTTTGGATGACTGATTTTTATTTAGATTTGCTTATTTTGCCACATGTCACGTGACACATTTTGGTATCTGTTTTATTCATGTTCAGGAGCAATATTCAAGGGTGGGCTTTGGGGTTAAAGCCTGGTTCAAAACTTGGATGAAATTAGAAATAAACAGGTAAAGAGTTTTATTACTGTAGTAATTTTAGTCAAAATTAGTCGGTCTAATACTATAATTTTTACATTACTAAAACTTTAGCTTAAAAAATATAAAACATTTTTATTAGGAATATTAGGATTCAGTAATTTAAAAATTAGAAATTCTATTCAAGGCTTTTAAAATTAGTAAAATGTCGCCTTTGGCTTCTAAAGTTATTAAAACAATGTCGTTCTTGTCTTCATTAATCTAAAAATTGATAATATATATCACCTCTAAGCTTGACAATAAAATTAGTGGCCAAATTTTAAAATTTTTTACAAAATTAAATAAACCTTTTTTGCTTTTAGAATTAGTAAAATATTTTCTCTGAAAACTGGAGGCGACAGTTTACTAATTTTGAAAGTTGGTGAGTTAACTTTACTAATTTTAATAAACTTACCTCACTTCAAAATTACTAAACTTTTGCGTCTAGTTTCTAAAGAATGTTGGTTACTGTTATTTAACAGGAGCATTCTCAGGGAGGGAGAGTTTGTGAGGGTAAACAAAAGTGCATAGTTCCTTACATGGTTGCGTACTATTAGCATTAATGCAAATAAGATTTATATTTGTTTTCACCTAATTTGTTTGGCGGAAATCAGCAACTTCATGTTTAGTGTTGTAATACACTTATACATATCTTTTCATTTATATTGTCATCCATCATTATATAGCAATACATTGCTTAATTATTAATAGTAGTTATTCACGTAATCAGTTATGAAAAGACCGATTTTGTTTAACGTGAATGTTTGTCAAAACGAGTAAGCAAAGCGAACGAGTTATGCAAATTAGGCGAGAAACAATACGGGTTATTCACGAATGACGACGAAAGATTTATGCAACCAATCTTACATTTTTGCATGAGACTCTGATAAAATTAAATTTAAAAAATGTCTTTGCGATTATAGTTACTGTATATCATTTTATGTTAATCTGACTGTTTTTGAGCAAATTTAGTCAAAATGTTTACTGATAACGAGAGGACTGGCATCATCTTGATATTTGGGGAATGCTTCAGCTGCAGTCTATTATTATTATTATTATCTGTATTATTTATTCTAATTTTTTTAAATTTGAATTTTATTCTAAATATCTCGGAAAATATTAAAAATTTTCAAAATTTGCAAAAGGATTTAAAAAGATCACTAAATTTGTTAAAAAAAAGTTTCGACTCTCGGAACTGTATCTCCAATATTTATAATTTTAACAGAGCTCTGAAAATAGAGTCAAAAGCGGTCAGCCTGGCTTCCACGCGCATATTAACAAAACACACTGACATAGTAACGAAAAAAATATTTAAACATATTAACATATTATACAGGGTGACATAAAAGTATGGAATAAAATTCATATTTTCTAAATTAATTGTTTTTTTGACAAACGCCGAGACAGGTTAATTTTATATTTTTGTTGAGCACGTTTGTCACTTGTTTTTAATTTTTTTCTTCCAACCGTTTTTTTTTTTGCTGTGACATAATCAAACTTTTTTTTAAATAGCAACCCCTATTTTTGAGGTTAAAAATTGAAAGTACTTATTTTTCTGAGTTCAACAATATAACATTTATAGGGTTTGAAATGAAAACTTTAAGTAATTTAAACAAATTTAAATATTTTGTTAAACTTTCCAAAACAAGCGCAATTTTTAACAGAATAACTTAATTAAATGTTCAAATTGACATCTCTTCGTTTTTTGGCAATACTACAACCGATTTTCGAATTTATTTAGCACATGCTTCTTATCACTGACACAATAATACGTCATTGACAGTTAACTTTTTCTCGCAAATGTTTTGAATGTATTGGTTTTCATATTAGCAAAGTAGTTTTTTTTATATTTTGATTTTAACTATGTCTTTTATTAAAATAATTATTATCATCGTATTATGACTAAAAATATTTTTTTGTTTTTATTGTTTATTATCAGGCACGATAAGTTTTTGACACTAAGACATATCAAAGTTAATTTGCTTTTTCGTTTGATTCTTTAAAGTAAATTAGTGGTAAAACTATTTTGTGTCTGCTGTCGGAAAGTCGTCAATTTGAAAATTGCGTTTGTTTTGGAATGTTTAATAAAATATTTAAATTTGTTAAATTACTTAAAGTTTTCATTAAACCCTATAAATGTTATATTGTTGAACTCAGAAAAATAAGTAGTTTCAATTTTTAACCTTAAAAATAGGGGTTGCTATTTAAAAAAAAGTTCGATTACGTCCAGCAAAAAAACGGTTAGAAAAAATAAATTAAAAACAAGTGACAAACGTGCGCAACAAAAATATAAAATCGACCTGTGTTGGCGTTTTTTAAAAAATCAATTAATTTAGAAAATATGAATTTTATTCCATACTTTTATGTCACTCTGTATATGAATATTAAGGTATGAATAAATTTATATAGTATTGGAATACATGATTAAACAATAATCCGTGGTTAAATTTTTTTATATCAATTTGTTCATAAATTATGCATTTATTAACTAACAACTTTTTTCAAACTGAATGTTAACATAGACACCCTAATAATTATTGAATAAAAACTCTAGGATTTTTGTCACTTACTGAAGTTATTCTCAATAGGCTTACAAATAGATCACCGTTGCAAAAATTTAAAAAAAAATATTTTTTATTAACAATTGAAAATTAAAATATAAAATAAAGTAATATTTTTTTTTTAATTTTTTGAATGTTTCGATTTTTAATTGTTAAAAGCTACATAAAAATATTTTTTTTAATTTTTGACTGCAATTAATTATCATATGCAAATACATTGTTTATCTGCAAATAAAATTTTTTTTTTGCAATATATTCATTGATGCAAATTATGATTTTTAGAGAAAAAAACATTCTTTAAAAAAATTTATTTGCTGCTCAAATATGCATTTGTTAATTAACAATCATTTTTTGCGACTAAATATCATAATTTAGGAACTGTTTAAACTCTAAAAATCACAAAATTTATTGTTATTTAAGATTTTAAAAAAAGTTTTGTTTCATTATTTATTTGTTTAATTAATAAACAATTTGTTATAAACAATTTTTTTTCCGTTTATTTATATTTATATACTTAATTCTGTTATAAAAATAGTCATGAATTGTTTTATGCAAAAAAAATTCTCTATTTTTTATATAACTTTGAATAATATTTTGCCTTAAAGCTTGTGCACTTTTGTTTATATAATTACAATAACTTTTAAACTATTGCAGATACGACAATAATGCATCAGGTCTTTTTTATTTGTTATTAATTAATTAATAATTTAAGCTTTTTTCTAAAGTTTTTTCTATATTATTTATATAATAATCGATTATTGTATTGGTATAAAAAAATTTTTTTTACTAATACTTTATGCAGAAAGATATCTCCATCGAGAGGTTCCAACTGCCAAAAGTTTTCGTACACATGAAGCAAAATTGCGTCAAGGCTGGCTTACCTTAAAAAAGCTACAAAATAAAACTGCGACAGGAGAAAATAATGAGATTGCTGTAATTTAGTCGATTACAGAAAATCTACATATTGGGCAAATGCTGTGGCACAAAATTCAGGAATTAGTCAAAGTTCTGTTTCTCGAATATTATGCGCTAATAAATCCATCTTTACCGTGTCACACTGGTACAAGAATTAAAAATAACGGATTATTAAGTAGTCATTCAATTTAAGATTTTATGAGAAAACTGACAGAAATCGATAATCTTTGGGTAACTCTGATTTAATATTCCCAGTGAAATGAAAATTTTATTAAGAAAGTTGCTTAATATCTAAATTTGGTTGCAAATGGATTTGTCATTATTCGTGAATAAACCCTGTATAGCTTAACTAAAGTGACAACTTTTTTTTTACAAAAAAGGACTATATACGGTTTGAATGTCACTAGTCATTCTGAAATATAATTAAACAACACGGTTTGAAATTAATGTAAAATCAGAACCGAATTCAAAGCTTTTTTAATTAAAAATTAAAAGTTGATAACAAAAAGCAGCTAGGTAAAACATAAACAGAATTCTTTTGGTAAAAAAATAACAGATTTGGTGTACCTAATAGTAAAACCCTGTTTTCAACAAAGAATTATATGAATAGTACTAGATCAAATTTCTTCATTATATATAAAAAAATATTTCGATTAATCTTTGGTCGAATTATGGGTACCGAACCGCATTAATAGAATAGTTTAATATGAGTGAATTACGTCCAGTAGGTATTATTTGAATTTGAAATCATTTCAAAATTTTTATTTCGAGTGGAGATTTCAAAATAATCTTTGTCGGCAGTCGATTGCAGATAACTTTAGTAGGTATCTTATAATATTTTGTTGTTGATAAATACTCAATTTTCATCATATTTTGCCAGATGAGTTGCAAAATAACAAAAATTGCAGAAGATAAGTGCTTGATAGTTTCTAGATCATTTGTCATTGTCGTCTAAAATTTCTAAGTTTCTTAAAATATCTAAAATTTGAGAGAAATTTGTTATACATTTAAAGAATAGGTAAAAAGCTTAAACTAGAAAAAAAATGTCAACAGAACTTGTTTTATAAGTTTTTGTAGACATTGCAAATGAAACGCGTTTTTTAAAGTATTATCAGGAAATTAAAATTATCAGATATTCTTTAATAGGTACTATTCAAATTCCATATAGGTGACTGTTCAAAAAGAAATGATATTCATAAATTTGGTTACACAGTTAAGTAGTTAACATTACTTTTGTAAATACATATAGTTAACTGGAAATAATATTCCCAAAAAATTTCTGTTATATTCTGATATATTGATTGGTGCTAGTTAGTTTCGTTGAGGATGTTGTAAAAATATATTGCAGTGTTGAGATTAAGCATGAGTACAAAACAACGAAGTAAAAGATTTGCCATGTGAAAAAGTACAGGAGAATGTGTTTGTCTTTTGTGGATTTCGGCTGGGTATGAATTTGTTGTTGGTGGAACATGACGGGCCTATTCATTTGCGGTGTCTGTATTAAGCCGAAAATAAGTGGAATGCAGAGAACGTATAAAGCGCCATTTAGCGTTCAATTACGTTCTGTTAAAATTTAATTTGTGCCGACGAAATGTAACTTTGTTTTGTGCAGTAAGCCGGTGGGAGATGATTCGCAGTTAGATATAACACGTAGATAGAACACTTTAATATAATTTCCAGTTGCGCGGTTTTGTTCAATCCCTTCGGAGTTTGCACGTGCGTATGCGGCCACCAATTTTCCAACAGAATTACGTTCCATCGGAATTACACAATCCGCCAGTACTCTGCCATCTGTGGGTTTTCATTGCGCTCATTTCTGATGCCTGCTGACCTGCCTAGTCCGGATCAATTAGTCTGATTCGAATATACGGCCTACTGGATTCCTCATAGGTGCCATTCTGGAGAATTATCGACGATGACCACTGTCCCTTCTATAATCTAATTTAGGCCATTATCCGCCCTCCGACAAACACATCTATCAACCTAATGGGCTCCCATGCTCCCACTCGCGGATCCAAACACCGCATCTCCAGAAAAACAAAATCTAAAATTTTACCCATATCAATCACCCCCACAAGATATAAGGACACGAGAAAACCAATAATTAACACCTAAAATACTCTCCAATGATAAAAAGTAGACAACAACCACCAATAATTTACAGAAAATAATAAAAAAGTGATAAAAGCTAAAAATCGTGATCATCCAAAAAAAGAAAGATTTCTAAAAAAATATAGAGTAATAAACAAATAAATATATAAGAAATATGCACTGGCGTAGTAATTAACATGAACACATACGGCATTTAGAAGACAGAAGCTTTATTTTACTAATTTTATAAACCAGAGGAAACACTTCTTTACTAACATACAAAATTTAATAAGTACCAAATCTACCTCCCTTTGGTACGGCTCTGCTTATAGCATGATATTTTGAATGCAACCGATATTCTTTTGCAATATTTTTAAGTTCGATAAGGTAGTTACACTAATTTTAGAAGCTGGTCTTCTTAATGTCGACTGATGGAGAACGGTGATTTTTTCTTTATTGTTCCAGTCGTTTATATCCAATGCTTCTCTAAACTGCTTTCTAGCCATTGACCTAAAATCTTGACCGTTAAATATATTATCCAGATTATTTTTAATTTCTAGAAAATTATTTCCTAAATTATTCTTCACTTTTTTATATCATTTTTGTTTTTTTCTGTCAGTCGTATTTTTATGTTTTTCTTTTTCGTTTAAAATTTCTCTTTATTTTTCTGGGACCGTTCTTAGTTTCTCTTTGTCTTTTAGACGTAGGTTTTCTGGTTTTTCTTTGCTTATAATTGTCGTTTTTTAAGCTTTTTGGAATTATTGTTTGTGTAAGAATTTGTTTTTGCTCGTTTTTTAGTCGTTGTTTTTTAAACTTTTCTAAAATCTTTTGTTCTTCTAGAATTTTTTACTACTCATCTTTTTATTTGCAATTGTTTTTTAAGTTATTAGATTTTGTGTCTGTAGAATTTCTTATTGTTTTTTTCTAGATGTTTTCTAAAATTCTTTTTTTTTCACCAATTATCGTTTGTTATTAAATTTTTTTCTTACGTCGTTGTTCAAGCTTTTTAATTTTTTTATGGTTTTCGAGAATCTTTTTGTTTTTCCAGAATTTTTTTGCTTTCTTGGAACTTTGTTTTATTTTTCTTATTCTTACAGTCGACGTCTTTTTACTTTTTTTAAAATATTTTTTGTTCGTGTTTTTTCTATTTATCATCTATCTCAAATTTTAATTGAAACTTTTTTTCTAATATATTCATTGCTGTTGTTCTTCTTCAATGTTTTTGTCTTTCTAAAATGTTCGTTTGCTTTTTTTTTCTACCAATCATTGTTTTTTAAGTTTTTTTTTTCCGATTGTTTTTTTTCGATTTTACTTAGGAAGTTTTTGTAGTCTATTTGTTGTAGTCGGACTTGGGAACATAAATTATGTGGATTTTCGTCTAAGTCTTTTATAACTCACTTCTGTCTTGAGTGTGACGTGAACTCATTTAGGGTTTTTTATGTTTAGAAGATCCAACAAAAAGATTAACGATTTAAATATTTAGCCCAATGTTTAAATGAACAATTTTTTTTTAAACAACAATTTGGCTTAAACAGATAATTCAGTAATAACTCTCAACACTTAAACAACTGAATTCTATCGTTTTGAATAATTACTGTTGATTTGTCCGTGATAACCGCTGTATTCGGCTAAGTCAAACTCTTTCTACTTTCGTATTTCTTTCGTTTTATACCCAGAAAGGAACATTTTTGTATTTATTGGTTTACGAAAGAAGTCCATTAACAAACAACCAAATTCTTCTTTTTGCTGCTTTGCGTGTTTAGAAACTGGACCTTCACTTTGTGAACCTTTCTCTCACAAATGTGGAGGTCGGGTTACTTGTAATGTAGCGGACTGGAGAGTCAGCTTTTCAAGTTTTTTAGCGTACTTCTTTCGTAAATTAAGCTATAGGTTTGCGTTAGTTATAGTTCTTGAAAGAAATGATGGCTTTTGGAGTTTTTAACTAATTAAATAACTTCTGTCGGCAATTGTTTTTCGCTTATTGATATAAATCAACATTTTGGAAATTTTTTGAAAGACGTTTTAGTTGGGTTTTCAAATTTTTAATTGGTTCTATTTAACAGTTCTATTTAACAAAACAATCAATTTTCTATACTTGACAGTACAATTTTTTATTTAATTTGTTTTTAAACGGTAAAAAGTAAAATTAGCTAGTGTGGATCTATACTTTTATTTTTAGAGTCGTTTAAGTAATTTTGAACAGTTTTACCATTACTATACAACACTATACAAACTCAAATAAATGTCTACTCACCTATTTAGAGCCACTGCATGTAAATGGTAGTTTACTAATGGTTAATGGCAACTTCACGTAAGACAGTCATAATAGCAAAGTTAGTCTAAAAAAATTAGACATAAATTTCTCCAAAGTTGTAAAAATTAGTTAAGGCTCAAAAATTTAGAAGCAGTTTAGTTTTACTGTTATAAACGTTGTGTTTTGCGTGGTTAATACTGTGGGGTTAAATATCGCGGAATATACAGATATATACGGTTTTTGGAAAACAGTGAACTTTTTGAAAATAAAGCTGAGTTCATTCTATACAAGACGGTCCGAAGGTATTGCACTCATATCAGTAATTTTTTGTAAGATAAAATGCTTTGGGCAGGGAGCTTCACAATGAGACAGTTTTTGATTTTCTTAAAACTTACACCACTTTCAACAAGTACCTTCTTGTAGAGAATCAAGTTAACTACAATTTATTATTGATCTTTTATTGTGGAAAGGTCAACCGTTTATAAGATGTTCGTAAAAAAACGCATTCTGCGACTTTTGATGTCGTGCAATTAACCGCGCGGGACTATAGTCAGTGAGGAATTTTCACAACACATTTTTTTACAAACTCGATGAAACTATGCTTTCTTAATTTTTCCATCTTGAATACCAAATTTTCCTAAACTAAGTTAAGTTTTGAATGTTATCCGAATTTAATCGGATAGTGTTTTATCTGCATTAAAATATTTAAGGTGTTTCTAAAGTAGCACTCTTTTAAATGAAGTATTCTGTAGAGAGTCTTGTACTAATTATAGAAATGGATGTCATTGACTATCTAGTAAAATGTCATTACCATGGACGGTGAATGATCAACTGTGCTTTGGCGTCGTTTTCACTTTTTTGGTTCTGATCACTCAACATCATGGCCATTACTAGCTGTGAAACTGCAAGAAAGTTCTGTCAAATTCGAAGTGTCAAATGTCATGGCTTGACATATTAACAACTGACAGATATGAATGTATAAAATGGAAACAACGAAGAGCTAAATAGAGCCGAACAGTTTTTGAATAGTTTTAAAATTTTACCTAAGTTTGAAATTGGAATTTCAAATGTGTAATCAGGGTGCCTAAATAACGCCTGTTTAAAAACTGTTTAGAGTAACTAGTTTCAATATTTTTTTACGTTGGCGATTTGTAACGTAGATAGTACGTGTGTATATGTTGTCAGTCAAATAGCGACGGCGTGATCTGGCACGTGGTGGAGCATCAGCGACGCCGCTCGTCGCCAGCCTATTGATTACAGTGTGCATGCTAATGCCGCGAGAACAGTACGCCTCTGGTCTACGGTGCAGCATCCCTCGCGTCCTCTTCGTCCTCCATCTCTTTCAATTATGGTAAGTCTCAGTGAATCCATCTAGTATTGTTCTGGTGTATTCTCGGCGCCCGCTGACGCTGTTATGAACGCCGTCCAATGACGATATACAATATGATATGAGACTCACGTGTGTATTGATCGTTGCGCCGACGCCACCGACGCTCTCAACGACGCTACCCGACCAACCGCCGCCCGATATTATTTCATATTTGACTCGATTGGCGACCTAGGGGGCTCCACTGACCAATCCAAGCACACTTATGATATTTCATAAGTTACAGATATGATTGGTGGGCACCGCCTCTTTATCATAACCCGACGTCGCGGCGCCATTCCTAACCGTATACACGTGATTCTAACGTCAATAAAGATTTTACAATTTTTATTTTTTTATAAACATGAAACCTAATCAATAAATCTTAGTACAATTAGATATTAATTTCATTTTGATTTGGTAGTAACGATCAAAAATGAATTGCATCGAAGTAGGCTAAGAGAAAAATTAGGTATCACCTATTTATCTGACATCTAGATTGTCAGTACCATTAAAAAAATGTTGGTTGCTTTAAGCCAATTCTACCTTAATTCTATGGAAACACTACTAAAATAAATAAATAAGATGCAACGAAAACATTTTTGGTGACACAATTGGGTCTAAAATATGTGTTTATAGTACAAGATGGCTTTGAAGAATATTTGGGGATTTTAACCAGCTGTAGTACATAATAAAAAAAGTCGAAATAACCTAACTTGCTTTATACAAATGTTTATAGTTTTTGGGATACACCTTGTAGAACTTTTTTAAGAAAATTTTTTTTGAACGAGGTATGTACAATGTAAAAAGTTCATGTATTTTTTAATATACAGTGTGCGATTGCAATATATGAAACAATTTTTTCTGGTGATAGTTTTGGTTTAATGTTAAAATTAGATAAACATGTTTATAGAATGTTTTTCAAAAAATTTCTACAAAACTTACTGAGTCTTTCTTGAGACGATGCTAAAAAACCAAATTTGCTTTATACAACTGTTTATAGTTTTTGAGATATAAGCTGTAGACATTTTTTTTCAAAAAACACAATCTTTGAAATACACGTCGTATAATAGGTATACTGCTTTTAAGCAAAAACTTTTACATCGTTAATCTCCGAATCTATATGCTCGCAAACAGTGTTCTCATACATCGTATATCTTAAAAATAATGTTATATGGAAAAAATTTTTTACAGGGTGTACTCCAAAAACTATTAACATTTGTATAAGGCAAGTTGGGTTATTTAGACTTTTTTTATTATGTACTATAGTTGGTTAAATTTCCTAAACATAATTCAAAGTCACCCTGTACAGTTGTTGTGCGAATTTTTTAAGTGAATAGGTACGATTTGCGTCAAAAAACTTGGAACCGTATTGTGACTTGATGCCCCACATTTACTGTCGCTTATAGTACAGGTACTTCATTTTTTTTTTAACTGTTACCTGTTTAGTTTTCATGTTTAAAGTAAGATGTTTGTTGATGTGTAAGTACTAAATGACAGTTACAACAAACATATTTTAATTTTAACCATTTAGTAGCGAACCTAACAAACCTAATTCTGAATTCTGACAGTATAAATGAATCGCAATTGTTATCTATAAACGCTGTGTTTTCAGCTGTGCCTATACTGTCTTCCAAGGCTTACTAGGTTTCATTTTTTTTTTGATTGCTCGATATACCAAATAAAATATAATATGGAGATAAAGCTTCATTTCTTTTGCTTTTCCCGTTTTTTTTTTTAGATATCAGGATGGACTAAAAACATGAAACCAGATTTGTCATTAGAGAATATGTTGGTACAATTTGTTGAATTTGATTTTTTATTGAGAACTTATTAGTGTGGACGCTACCTCTTAAATCTCTTATAAATTTTGCTATACACAAATTATTGGTATTTTGTTAGAAGTAATGTTATATGTAAAAGAAATTAAATGCAATTGTTTTTGAAGCACTTTTGCAAATTTTAATCGGTGATAGTTTTTTTTGAAACGAGGTTACAACGCCAAATTTGTCTTATATGTATAAATGTTGATGATTTTTGAAATACATATACCTATCTAAAAATTTGTCCTCAAAAACATTTTTATCATACAATCTCTACCTAAAAAAAGTTTTTTGAGAAGCAATATCTACACCTTACAATAAAGTAATTTTAAATATTTGGCATTGTTTTAATGAGGATTATTATTAAGCAAAATTTTGGTAGATTTTTTTATAACTCTTTAACAAAATTTTATCACATAATGCTCTGTACATACAAAAACATTTGAAAAAGTTTTGTCTGAGTTCTACATTCCGTTTTTTTCAAAAATTAACGTTGAGAATGAAAATTGTTAAAACCTTTATGAAATTATGTAGATTTTAAAGCTCTCAAAAAGATATTTTGTGTTTACAACCTTTATGGCTTCGATTCTTTAATAAGTTTATTTTTTTTTTAACCCAGCATTGACGAAATCTGTTTACATTCTTTGGTTTGGGCCTAGAAATGATGGATTGTGGTTAGATCTTCATAAAAATTAGTGAAAGTAATACCAGATTAAGTTGTAAACACGAAATATCCTTTTGATGACTTTACAAGACTCTTATAGGTACTAGTATTGAATAGTAAAGGTACTAATTTTTTTTGTACTTTTGAAGTTATTTTTCGATTTTGAAAGGCATAAAATTAACTTGAGTTTTTGTCGAATTGCACAAAGCGACAATTGCAGTCAGTCTAACCCCAAATTTGTTGTTTACTCATTATTAATTAATTTTTAAATTTTTGTACTTAATAAAATGTAGGTAACGACGTAAACGTAAAAAATACGAAAGCTTTAGTTTGAAGAGGAAACTTTTGGCTTTCGACTTGGATGTGTAATGTAGCAGGAAATAAACATATTCAGAAAACAGAAGGTGTTTAACAGCGTCAGTCTTTTTTGGTTTTGAAGTGGGGTACATTTTTGTAAAATTAAAGATCGCAAAGCACTTTAAGTAGGAGGGTTCGGTCAAAACTTAACAATTAATTTTTGCAAAATTTTGGAGCATGTGCATATGTTGGGAGTTTTTATGAATCAAACTCTGGTATGGCGATTAAATAACTATTTCTTTTATTCTTCTTAGAAGCAACACAAACACTCGTAAAAGTAACAGTGGATTTTTTCAGTGGAGCAGTGTTTTCAGTGTTTTTTTTCTAATGTTTATATTTTTTCGAAAACCACCCTGAAAATAGTGCTTATTGGAATACCTGAAATACTTAAAAAATGCTTGAGAAACCGACATTTCATCTCAATTACTATTACTTTGGGTTTTTTACTTTTTTATTTTTATTAAACTGATTTTTTTCTACATTTATAATGTTCTTAAATTAATTGCTCTTAGAGCTGTGATGTCCGTATGCCACCCACACTTCGCACAGACACGGCACTGCCCTTAGACACCTAATAAATGTATATGATTTACATTATTAATGTTAAAATATTTGACTTGTTGACATTTACCAACGTTTTTTTTTACAAATAAAACATTTAAATTGACTATACTTTAGTACGAGCATGTGTCCATACTAGAAAACGTTCTAATTAAATTAGAACGTCTTTATCTCGTTCTAAATTAGTATGTTTGTAGTAAGGGTATTTTCATTTTAAGTTAAACGAACTCATTTTCCCTTTCGGGGTGCTATATGTGGATGTTTGTAATAAACGTAAGTAAACTTGTCGAAACCACTTAACATCTCCTTCGCCTAGCACCTTAAGGTCCCAAAGGAAATGACAAAGCTAGAGAAAAATGGACTGCTTTAGATACGATGTCCAGTCAAAGGAATTGTTCGAGATGGACTGGATCTACGATGTTGATATTGCATTTCTCGTTTCTTCTTTATAATGCAACAGGAGAATGTTCTACTGGAATCGAATTCTAATAGGACCGTACTGGATTTTTTAACTTGGACTATTGGACCAAATGTTTGGAGTGTTTATCAATTACAAGTACAGAATAACCAAATGAACTGTGTTACATAGTCACTACTGAATTATTATTTATTATTAATTCATGCTGTAGAAGAGTTTAACACTTTTGGAAGTTGTGAAACAAACTTTGCTTAGACTTTATTAGAGTCTGTCTTGTCTTTTTGCTTTTTGGTTAACTAATAATGCGTTCTTCTAAGACACTTCTTATCTAAAAATGTAGTAACTTGTATAAAAGATAGAATGAAGGAAAAGGATTTGTATTAAGGATATAGTTCCTGGAATGGTCAAGAGCATCTTGGATGAAGGATATTTTTAGTTTGGGTGCGAGTCCATTCCCCATCACCCCTGGGAAAGCGATGCGTGTGTGCACTGCCAAGTGTTTGCTCAAAGATGTTATTGATTTTCAAGTTGTGCGGGCGCTGTCCTGTCCGGCAGCTCGGCCAGGCTCCATCAGCGCGCTAAATTGAAATCTTTTAGATGTGTGCCGCTGTGAGGCTTTGTGTCGCCCCAAGCTCCCAACCTCCCAACTCCCTGTCCTCACTCCTCACTCCCAACAGTAAATATCGTTTCTCTTCCATAATGAGGTCCGGCGCTGTCCAGCCGAATGCGCGCGCGCGTCTCTCGCGACTTCAGACGCAAAAATTCAATATTAATATCGGTGGGTGCGAGAGTTGGGGCGGAGTGAAGAAGTCCGCATTGCGCCACGTTCGCCAATGGCAAGACGGCCGACCCCGCGAGCTATGAATATGATGAATTTATGGAAGTAATAAGCGTCGGGGCGGCCATTGGCTGAGCGACCAGAATGCGTCGCCTGCCACCGACCACCCGAGCAAAGGACTCGGGACTCGGGTGGACACTCGCAACTCACTCCAACTTTCACGCGGTTTAAACAGAGGCGGACTCGCCTTTTTACCCGATAATGAAGCACGTGGTTTTAAATCACTGTAGTTCAGTTCAACTACTTAGACATTAGTAGCTATACTCTTGGCCACATACTAACGAATTTATATCATCATTTAAAATTTGGAATAACTATTAATGTGGCATGAATTTAACGCACTTAATCACTAATATTCAAAGAAAAGTACATCAAAGACAATTGTAACACTAAAAGATATTTCTAAATACTAACTTAGTTATAACTTGGTTATAGTTGTAAAACTTTGTTTTTATTAAATTTTTTGAGGACGTAAATTCACTTTTTTGTGGCTGCTGTACGATATATGTTTGATTTCAGTACACGGAAATAATAACAAAACTGTTTAAAATTAACAAATTTATTACAAAATAATTTATTGGTAATAAAATTCACGAATAAAAATAGAGAAAAAGATAATTAGAAAAAGTTATTGTAGATAAATTAGAAAAATAATTGTGCCAAAAATAAGCACATAAATATAAAAATATGTTATTGTTTTTTTGCTTCTGTATTATTATTATTATTTTTAAAAAGTCTAAATGTTATATTAAAGATTAAATCAAAGAGACTGTTTTATTTTTGTACAATTGTTTTTTGACCAGTTGAAGGCGGTAGCATTAGCATTTAAAATATGTATAAGATAGTTTAAAAATGCTGAACTAAGTATGTTGTATAATTAAAAATAAATTTAAAATTATGTATTGAAGAAAAACTACTTAAAGATTAAATTGTTTTCTTATTTTTTTAAATTCTAGACATAGGCTAGAACCTACATATATAAACTAAGTTTTCTTAAAATTTAAAACATTTAAAAAAAAACATTATTAGGTATTATGTTTCTAATGTTTACTTAAATCGTAATGTTTACTTGAATTTTTGATCATCTTTATAAATTAAAACTTACTTTATAAATGATATTAAACCGGCGCATCCACCATTTTTGCTTCCTTTGGTATTATGAAAAATTAATTTCTGCAATTGGTTAAACGTTGTTTTACGGACTTTTTTATGCTATATAAACAGTTGCTGCAAAAAAAACTGTTGGTATAGTAGCACAAGTAAAGCAAAAAGGTTTATGTAGAATAGTTATTTTTATCACAAGGCCAGAAACTATCGTTTTGCGAGTATGAGCACAAGTGCGAATACTTGCGAAAAAGTTTCTGGCCGTGTGATAAACAACGTTTTTTAGGTTTTAAGTTGCTTAATTTGAAAAAAAACATTTTTCTTGTAAAAATTTTTGGCGCTAGAGTATTTGTTTTTCTGGGGTTGGTAGCATTATTATGATAACTATGTAGATTTTAAATTTAAAATATTATTGACAATAAACAATTATAAATTCTGTAAAATCGTGCTTTTGTGCTAAAATAAATAAAGCTTCTTCCAATAAATCAGAAAATGAAAGACGATAATAACCCAGAACATATAAAAAACGCAGCCAGAAAGGAAATTGAAAATTTGCTGTCTGAAAAATCATATATCAGGTATTAGAATGAGTACAATTTAAAAACAGAAAATTTTTAGATTTTACATTTAATTTTCAGACAGTGCCAAATAGTGACAAACGCAAACGATCACTTTCCGGACGATTTATACGACTAGAAATTTAGTGTTTCTCTACGGAGGTCAAAAAATGCTTTTAACGTGGAGTTTTTGCCGCTCGATAATATACTAAACATGAGCAAAATGTCTGTCATTGGCGTAGAAATTTTACTGGAAGCGCAAGCGTGTGGATTGTTTAATCTAAACGGGATATTGCCTGTATATATAGTACTCACCAAGCGTCCAAACCTAGTTGGTAAAATGTTATAAAATCACAGCAAGCATTACTCAGACTTCAGACATTTGCTAGAAAAAACCCTTTTCTAAACACCCTTGCGTTTCTCGTAAAATTTCTACGCTATTGACAAACATTTAGCTTATATTTAGTATATTATAGAGCGGTAAAAACTCCACGTTTCTGCATAGCGCTATTTATCATTATACAGGGTGTTATGGAAGGTATAGCAAAAATTTTAACAGGTGTTTTAATTTGTTGTGAAGATGTAAATTTCACAAATTTTGTTTGTGATATCAAAAATTTAATTTTGCATTTTTGTAACCCCTAATTTAACACTCTGCTTATGATGCCACTTTCAAGTTCAAGCGAAGCGATAAAAATTTTAATCTTATAAAAACCTGAGCGTTTTTTTTTTTAGAAAAAAACACTGATACTGGCTACGGACGTAACCTCATTTTGCATTCTTTCGTTGTGATCAACAGTATTTCGCTAATAAATTGTGGTAGTGTGACAATAAATTTATAACGGGGTGAATTGTATACGTACTAATGTGAAGTACACGGACATAGTGCCGTGTTACAACAAAAACAATCATTCGTGTTATCAATCAATTAAACCCATGTGATTTTTTATGTGGGGTCATTTAAAACAATTAGTTTGGGCATCTTCTAGAATTCACTAATCGTTTAATGCAAATGGCCGAAAAAGTTTGCACAAATGCAGGAATGTTTGTAGGAACCACAGGGTATCTATGATACGCCGGGTGCAAGCGTGTAGTGACAACAAAGAACGACATTTTGAACATATTTATTGTAAATTTGTGATTAATTTATCAGGCAAGTCTCATTTTGATCTACTAACCTACCTAAAATCAGCTGTGTTTACACTTTTCTTTGGTAAGTTTTTGTCTTGAATTTTTTCTGGTGTGTTTTGATCGCTGCGTTAACACATAGGCGGGTATGGTTTTTCGTGGTCTACTTACTTTTAATTTTAACTCGGTAAGGGTGCGTTTTTGACAAAAATGCTAAATAAATATTTTGTTTATTTTTGTGAGTTCTATCTATGGTTAAATTTTTTGCATACACTTCCATAACAGTCTGTATAACGTATATACAAGGTGATATAAAATGACGTGGCATAAATTTAACCTGAAATAAAGCAGAACAAATGATCTAAATCTGTAAAAAAAAATTGTCTTATCTCAACTCATAACAAAATTATAGGTCTTCAAAAAAGGCTAAAATCCAAACAAATTTTTTATATGTGTCTCGAAAACCTCTTAATAAATTACCTCTTAAATAAATTTGGTAAACTAAGTCAGGTCAGGTCAGATCAGGTTCTCATGTGTATCTCGAAAACCGCCTAATAAATTATTATAAAAGTTGGTACACGAAGTCAAATGTGTAATTATGTGTAAAAGTTATAATTTTGTCATTAATTGATATAAGCCAAAATTTTTTTTGCAGATTTTTATTATTTGTGGTACTGCATTTTAGGTTAAAATCGTGCTACGTAATTTTACAAAGTGGTATGCTTTGTATATAAAAGTAGAGCTAATTTTTATGCCTCTAAAGAAAATTACATTTATAACACCAAAAAGAAAGACGACTTAATTTCCAGTCAACACAAAATAGGCTTATTTCAAAAAAGTGAAACTTAGGAAAATTAGGTTTGTACTTTTTTACAATATTGAAAACTTTAGAATTTAATTTATATTAACTAGAGTTACTTACTACTAAATTTTAAGATTGCCAACTGATTTAAGAATTCAAAACATTGTAGATGCTTCGTCAATTTCTTTTTTTATATTTAGTTATCTGTGTCAATTATTCTATAATACTTTATAATTATCAATTTATTTAATTTACGACATTTAATAAAATTTATTTTAATAACGAAAGAATTAAAAATCCAAGTCACTCCTACAAGTTTACTTAAATAAATCCTTATAAAAAATTTGATGGAAGCATTCTTTTTTCTCAGAGTGAAGTGTTTTTGCAGAAATGATAAAAAAATTAAAATCTAAGTCAAACTCACAAGTTTAATTAAACAAAATTTTTAGTTAATAGTGGAAAATAGCTTTCGAGAACTTAGGCTTAAGTTTAATTGGTTAAAATTTCTATTTTTTTGTTAGTTTTTTAAATAACAATCATTTATTTACTTATTTGATGTTTTTATATTGATCAATATCTTTATTACCAAAAATAATATTTTATCTTATTTGGTGCATAAATTTATATGTTTTTAAATTTATTATTGACATAAGTTTGGTAAGTTTTTTAAATGTTTTTGTATTTTTTATTTATTTTTAGTGTTTTTTATTATGTAGGAATTGATGATGAGACATAGCTCTCGAAAGCGCTTTGCTACTGTTATGTAAGAATTTTGTTTGATTAAACTTATTTGGCTTGGATTTTAATCATTTCTTACATAAACTTTTGTCAACAATAAATAAAAAAAATGTATATGTACAAAAAATAAGATAAATTGGTATTTTTAGTAAAAAGTGTGTTGATCGATCTGATAATTTTTTCTCAAAAAATAATTACAACATTATTATAAAACATAATAGGAGAGATATTGCAAGTATTTGTTTTATTATAAATATTTTTTAAATACATTTTTTTACTGAGAAAATCTCGTTTATTTTATGTGTAAAATAAAATTGAACATTAGAGTAAAGGAAGGAAATTTGCGGTAATCGTCATTTTTCGATTCCTCCGTCCTTTCATTATCCTCAAAGCGCTACGTTGGTTAGACTGTCTATCAAAAGTAATTGAACAGCGTTTAAAAATTGAAAAACCTGGAACTGACGGTCTGAAGAACACGCTTACAAATCGTAGATGTTTATTCGATGCGCCATCTATTAATAAAATCATGATTTCGACTCGTGCTTGTTTCGTCTGTATCTGACAGGATTAATTTACCTTTTGGATAGGTTTCTCTTTGATCTAACGCGTCACTTACCTATTGACGGTATTATTTTCGCACAGGTTTTTTTTCTTTTACTAGATAGATGATTTAATTCCAGCAGTCTTTGTTTGGTCAATACTACGATGTCCAGTGCTAAACTTTTATCGCAAGCTTTCTGAAATCCCTGAAACTTCGTTCTTAGTTCGTTTAGCCTGAAGCAACGTACAAAGCGACGTTGAGAGAAAGGTAAATACAACAGTATGGAGAATGACAAAGAAAGCTTGGTGGATGAGATTTGCCAAGAATCTGCGGGGCATAGCACTGTCGTCTTAAATAATCCAACCGGACGACGACTGCATATTCCCTAAGAAAACATACCACTAAAATCGCAAAACTCCTGCTACAGAAAACACTTATTTTCCCTCAAACTTTCAACAAACTTTATACATTATGAAAAATTCAGCATTTTCCAAGCAACTGAATCATTAATTTTCATGTTTTGAATGCAAATCGACAACAACAGAAAACTAATGCAATGAAGCTTTCGCTTTTTAATTGAACTGCTTGCTTCTAAATGACACAAATCGTTCAAAACAAATGGAAGTTTTATACAAAACCTTCCCTTAAGGGCCAGTTGTAACGCGATTTGTTCATGGACGAGAGCGCTTCTGGTAAGCTTCAATTGTAGATTATTTCTGATTAGGCGAAATAATGGTTGAAGCACAAGCGACCGATATCGTCCCCCGATTTGCATACCAACCGGCTACCTGCGGAAAACCGCGGCCCAATTGCCTCATGTCAAAGACGACGTTCATTCGACCGGAAGTAAGGAACTCCTCGTTTTCCGCTAGGACTGCTTTGTCCCGTCCGCATGATCTGCATACCGACGATCACCCATCGGTTTTCCTTCTTAAGACACGCTAATGCACTTTAAGATTTCTAACGCCAACCTGATGCTTACAGGGGTGTCAACTACAATCGAAATTTATCCCAACACATGTGTTTGTGGTGTGTTGCACCTAACTTAGGTGCATAACTACACACAAGACAAAGTTTGCCAAAATACAACAAGCAAGAGTCGGAGTTGAACAAAGACAAGGTATACAGGGTGAGTCTGTTAACACGTTGCTGCACACTTTTAATTTGACGATCGTACTTAGAAACACATTTTTTTTTAATTGTATGTATGGAAGTGAATATTATCACATTTGGCCACAGTTTTTTCAAAAAAAACTGTCGACGGATATAACCGTCATTTGCTCATCATGTCATTTTTTTTCTTCGCGGAGCAAATGCTGTTTTTTTATTTATTGATTAAAATGTGCACGGTTATAGCCGTCGTTTGCCTACATATCGCCAAATATCGGACGGCTATAGCCGTCATTTAGGCAACGTGTTAAGAGTTTATCTAATCTTTTCTCAAAAACTAGTTATCACATTAACTTCTGTGTTTTCCATTAAAAACTGTTTTTTTTTTCTCTACGCATGTGATTTTTTTCAGAATTTTTCGAATGTTATTTCTAATGAATATTAATTATTTAATATTATTTTTCTGCTAAAATAAATAAAATTTATATTTTTTCTAATGTCATTCTAAAGAAGAAGATGTTGAAATGTTGTTTTGTGAAAAAAATATTTCAAAAAAATTGTAGATATTAGATAATAATTTTGACTAAGTTTCTCTCTCTTACCCACTTGCTTGAGAATAATGGCGTAAAAATTTAAAAAAATAAAAAGATCAATTTGTTTTTGTTTGTCGATTTAGTAACAATACTTACTTACACATTAAAAAAAATTGATTGAAAACCGATCAACTGTCGTTTTCAGTAAAAATTTTAATTCAAGACATTGAGTGAATACGACATTTTTTCCAAGACAGTGCGTGAGACAAAAAAGTTACAGAGAGTAAGTTATCTACACCATTGTCAAGAACGGCAATGCTGCATTAAAACAGGTCTTACAAAACTAATAAATTTTATTAGTTTTTGCGGTTATCTACAATTTTGAAACATTTAGAATGGCATTAGAAAAAATGTAAATTTTATATTTTTTTAAAAGAATTAATATTTATTAGAAAGAATCCTAAAAATCTTTAAAAAATTCACATGCGTAGAAAAAAAACCAGAGTTTTTAATGGAAAACTCTGAAGTTGATATGGCAACTAGTTTTTGAGAAAAGATGACATAAACTCTTAACAGACTTACTCTGTATATACAGGGTATGTACTCCAATGTTGTATCAAATTTTTACTTGCTATTATAACTATTACCAGATAAATATTGTTTTTACTATCAGCTGTTCAACCAATTGGTGGTAAAATAATGTAAAATCTGCATGAAAACAATATTTTGCTGAAGTGTTAAATATCCATCTGTAAAAGCTATTAAAAATAAATTAGTTCTACGTTTTAAATATTATTTTTGTTATTTGTAATAAAAAAAATTAAATTTAGAGTGGGATATAAATAAATGATTGTGGGATTTTTCATTATTACCACTCGTGTTGGTTTTTATCTATTTTTGGATTTTCTCTATGTTCTTTATCTTCTAAAAATCATTTATAAATACTCTGTATAATGTTTAAATAATAGTTTTGTGTATTGGAAAAATAACAAACGTATTGGAGATAGAACTATCGACTTTATTATACAAGAAATTAAATCTCAACAACTTTTTTTTTAACATTTTAAAAAACGTACATAGACGTATATAGCGTTTTAAGTTAAAGTCATGCCAGCGTTGCACAAATTTTAAACTTAAACTCAATATATTTTTTTAATATGTTGTAGTAACTTTTTGCTATTTTTTTAAAAGAAATTGTTAAGAATTTAATTCTTTATAAGACAGTATTTTTATTTGCCTTGAAACTATATTAATTAAAAATCTTGTTTTTTATGTTCCGGTGCTTTGACCACATTTGTGACGTCACAATAAAGGTCATACGTTGCAACCGGGGTTGTAGGTAGTAACGTAGGCTTCGGGTCTTCTTATCAAGAACAATTATAAAATCTAGCACTATTTACCCTAAAGTAGATCCAAATGTAGAGACTGTCTCATAACATTTACAAAAGACATATTTAGAAATTTAGTACAATATTGTTATGGCAGACTGTGCATTATTTTACCACCAATCGGTCGAACAACTGATAATACAAATAGTTTAAAACAAATTATGCGTAAACATATTACTGTTGCAACATTGTTGTCGAAGTTTGTTTTGTTTGAAACAGAAAGATGTCAAATTCTTGGCCGTTGCAATGCGGTCTTAAAGTACGTATTTTTTTTAGTACTTAAGACGCCAAATTTAAAAATAAACCATTTTTATAAGACAAGTTTGGGTATTTAACATTTTTTTTACAAGGACTATTACCAAGTTAAATTTTAATTAAATCCTGCAGATCGTTTGTTAAAAAAAACTCGCAGCATGCTTTTATGAGTAAAACATGACGAAAATGAAAAATTGTGTATTTATTTTTGTAGTAAACGGACTTTCCATGCGTGGAGAATGGTTGAGAATTTGGCAATTTTTTTGTAATAATTGTTTAAAGACTTGAGTCTACCTTTTAGTTCCATCCAAATTATCCGCTTTCCCTTTTTGGGTATTTGTTCGCTTTATGTGGTAACAAAGCAGTAGAATGGTGGTAGAGCAAGGCCATTTTGGCGGTAGCGGTCCTGCGGTGGATTCGCACCTGCAAATAATACGTTGGAGCACAAGTTAAAGTGGAGTAATTCGGCTAAAGCTTTATAAGTTCGTGGACTTTCCCTGCTGCTTCATTTATTTTCACAATTGTCATAATGGCAGACCAACTCCACTAAAACTAAATAGTATTCAGTTCGAGTATCGATTTTCGTTAATGGCTTTTGTAGAAGGTTGGGATTTTAGGCACATCTTTTAAAAATCTGATACGATAGCAGTGGTCTAAGCGGCGTTTCTAGTAATTAAGCCCATTTTAGAGATAGAACGATCAGACACACACGTGTTTATGTTTGAGTGTGGGTCGGCTCGACCCCTGACCTCGCTTCTGTATCCCCTTTGCTCCTACCACCCGCTTCACCTTCTGTATTTGTTTCCTTTATCTCATTTTGCGAGCGTTCAATTGTTCTGGCTGTCAATATCCGCTCTCGAAAAGTCTTTGAGAGAACTCCTGGCCTGCCATTCTTATCTGGTAAAATTCAATTTCTGGTAACCGGCCACGCGTTGTAAATACTAACACGTATCATCTACAAGAAAATTAACTATGAAGAAATCTTCCAAGTCCTAAGCAATCACAAAGAGAATTTTGTAGATGTAGGCTAATTTAGTTTTAAATGCAACCACAACTGTATATACCGATTAGATTTATGATAAACAGAAAATAGTTTAGGAGATAAATCTTGTACGAGTAATAAAGAGTGAATCATAAAGATTTAATTCGATTATTGAAGATGAAAGGTGATGGAAAACAATAAAGAAATGTAAACGTCGTAAAAAAGATCCAAGTTTTATACATCCAGGTGTTTGCAGTCGGCTCTGAATCAAACTTTTGTTTCGGTTATTTGTTCTTTTATCAAGAAAGTTGAGTTCGCAGGATGTGCCGGTGGTATATCTCGAGGCGCTGCCATCAAACTTTGATAAGTTTTCCTTTAACGGAATGAGGCGCTGGACAGCGGTCATTTTTCTTCCGTTTTCAATCTACGCAGAGTTCTCGGCGGATTTTCTTGTTTTCTTTGTTTCGAAGAGAATTAGAGTTGGACGTGGCGCAATGGACCGTCGAGAAATGGATGTGCCTCTCGGAATTGTCCGTCTCTGCTTCGAGTTTAAATATTATATAGACAAAATCAAACAGCAAATAAAGTAGACGGGAAATGGTGGATCTAACACCGCTCCGCTCTCGCTCCGGGCGCAGCTTAATGGCCGGATCCCGGAAATTGTGAGCACATATATCTCGCACCAGATTTATGAAAGTGCTTTTCTTCCGAGTGGGGCAAGGGCGAGGAAGAAATATATACAATAGCGGCCTCCCCCACCTGGACCGGCTCCTACCTCCTTTACCTCTTCTCCTTATCCGGCCTCCATCAAAGAAGATTTCATAAAAATTACAACGCAAGTCCTGGAAATTACCAACTGATACGAATACCTAAACAATTGTAACTAATAATAACTATAGCCAATTATTTAAAATGATTATTAATTAATTAGAACCATATTGAGTGAGTAAATAAATTAAGAATTAAAGTTGTCTACAAATAAGAGGAACAGGAATGAGGCTCCTAACTGAACTGCTGTTTATCTGATTTGTTAAAAATATCACTTGTTTGAATCACTACTGAAATAATCGCCAATTGAAAAAACTGACTATTTAAAAAGTACTATACATATTAACTAGATAAGAGGAAGAAATAAAATTTAGAGGACTTGATATGTAAATCATCTTATTTTGGATGCTTAGAGAAACTTCCAGTTGCGAACTATCTAGTTATCGAAGAGATAGTGTCAATTTTTCGTTAATAGCAATTATTAAGCTAGTAGAGCTTGGATTTGTTAAGAGAAAAATGTTTGAGAAGTTTATACAGCGACTCAAAAATCATGGAATCTTAGCTGGTCTTAGAAGAAAAATGTAGACATTCTACTTGACAGACCTATATCTAAGAATTTTGTGCCAAGGACAGTTAGAATTGAATTTCAATATAGTTTGCCATTGGAAGACCAAAATTAAATAATTCAAAAATTCAAAATTTTTAGCATCTGTCGCAAATTTTTTTTATAGAAAAGTTGTTTCTTTTGATAAGATGGTTAAATTGATAATAATAAATGGTCTTTATTTGAATTGTAAATACAACTTGGGAGGCGAAGTCTAGCAACTGCTATTCAAACTCAACCCTCTTAACAAAAATAACAAAATAAATAAAAATAAACAGTAAGGAAAACATTAAAAATAAAAAAAATATGATTAAATAAAATAAAATGAAATGAAGCATATTAAAAATTGCACTAAGTCAAAACTACAAATAAAAATGAACACAAAGAAAAATTACAAAAATAATAACAATAAGCAAAAACAATACTGACAAACAACAAGAAGATACTACTAGATATACAACTAGATACTAGCAACAACAAGAAGATAATTACAATTTTTATTTTTCAAAATTTTGTTTTTGTACGAGGCACAACAAGCAGAGGGACAATTCGCTCTAGGTAAAATTACTAACGAAATTATTCTATCGTGTGTTAACTTGTTTTCTACTGAAACCTGAACAAATGACTGAAGTAAAGAATAATATCTAAATTCTTTATTTTAAGGATAGAAGAAATTTTAGACGTTGTTTTACTTACAACATAAAGTGGATAACTACCACAAGAAATACATTTTAAGAGATTATTTTTATCTCAAAATGACAGCATTGTTGTCGAAAATGCGCGTGTTGCTTAAGTGAAGTGTTTAGTGTTAGTGGGTATTTTTTTAATTTTATGCAACATCTAAAAAGATCTAAGAAGAAACTTAAGCAAACATTTTTTTGAGCGACGTGTTAACATTCAGAATTTACTCAAATGGCAATACATGTGACATCAAAGTCATTTTTGCTATTATGAAATAAATTGGAATTGTACAACATAGCTCATACTATGGTAGTTTAACCAGTTTAACTAGCAGTTTAATAAATCTAAAGACGTAACTGGTTGAGATCGTGCAGTGGCACGAAACATATCACTAGTTTCTTCTGTTGGTACCATCAACACTTTTAAGACAAAGACAAAGGAAATGTAACATTATTGAATACTCAAACAACAAAAAAGCAGTTATAGTAGCGTTAGCTGATTCTACTATTCTCAAATGCCACTTTTTCGTGATTGAACACTTTTTAAAAGTAGACCATCTAGTGGACACAAGTGCAGGCGTGAAGTAAACTGCGTTTTTCTTCTTATTTATCGATAACAAACTTAACTTGGGACTTTGTGGCGAATTTACGTAGCGTTTTTTGACAGGCGACATAGACTGAACTATACCCTTCTGGGAGCAGACTTTCTTCATGAATACGGATGCCTGATGCATTTACAAAATTGTTGTTTTGTAGTTTACTAAAATCAACTTTTTGATAACAATGTAGTGATGTGAAATTAACGCTTTTCGACTTATCATTGATTACTAATTCTCCTAATTAAACCGTAGAATAAAACACAGCACAAGGTACCACATGAAAACAACAGCAGGATTTTCAGTTAGGTGTCATCTAAGATACCTTGCACTAAACTCGTATTAGATAGTCAAACAAGGTTTTGACATTATAATAAAGGAAAGTATTGACTGTCTTTCAAATAGCGGTCTTTTTCTTCTAATAGATACTTATGTATTAAAACGCCATTTCTTAGACTGCAATTACAACTTTATTCGATTATTTGTCGTTGGGTCTAGAACATTGGACAAAGATACATGAAGTGGCAAACTTCTAGAAAAAAGCAACATCTTCTAGAAGAAGACGTTTAATTAACTTATCTTCTTGTTTTCGGAATCTATAACGTTATGACTGGGAGGGGATAATAATAGAAATACAATGATTACTAGGAACAATTTTTTTTTTATAATTTATAATTTTTAGGTAACTATTGTTACAAGCGTTTTCAAACGATAGTGGCAAGTTTGTAGGAATTGAGATAACGCTGGCTTGCATCTTTGGCCATCTTTACACTAAAACATTATCCTCAAACAGTCTAAAGATAAACAACTACTCTTCGGACAAAAGCTCAGACAAGCATTGGATTACTCGCGAAAGTAAGGTAATAACAAAATTGTTTAAGCTAAACACAGCAACCAAAATGTTAGAGACTGGTTTCGAGGTAGTTGCCCCATCTTCAATGTAGCACATCTTAGTGAATACTCAGCTTAAACAGGTTCACGGTTATAACTTATAAGCCTACTGCGATAGACTAGTACATACATGAGATGGAGCTATTAGCGTCATTTCCAAACGGCGCTACCAATTTATTGAAGTTAGTTTAAAAACCAGTGTTTCTTGAAATATTAATAACCTCAATGTTAAACGATTATAACTTTAGAGAGAAAAATCTAGCTTTTGTTTAAGCCTGTTTTGATTATCTGACTTATGAATCTGTCGTTATTTTCCTATAGGTGTAGTGTATATTCTAGCTAAGGTTTTGAGTATCTCTTTAGAGTTTAACCCCTTCTTCCGTTCAGTAGATTTACCATATCTAACATTCTATAGATCCTTCACTTTTATTGAGTTCTTTATTTATGTTTTTGTTATTAGATGTTTTATAAATCTGACTTGCATAAAAATTAGTTATATTGTCCGAATTTAGAGAAAGAATGATCTAAAAAAAAACATTTATATTTGAAAATTATTTGTGCTCTTAGTTGTCTGAAATAAGGAAACATCTTAAAAAATAAAAGTTTGGTATTCCTAAAGGCCATTTGTTTCAGACATTGTTCATAATGATGTTGATAATTTTTGAAAATATACTGATTGTCTTTTGATAAACGGATTTGTTCTTGTGTGAGTAATGGGTTCAGGGTTGCTGGCCACATCGGTGCAATTATGATTTGGGTGCGAAGTGCTCGCATCAGGCATAATCTAATAATTGGGAGTAATTCGAGAGTGCGACTGTCAATAGCAGTTATATATCGATTGGGTCGAACATTTGTCATAGTGTGGTGGGTGCCGAGACCGGGACTGGCCACCGGTCAGTGAGGGGCCCCGAGGGGAAGTCGGGGGTCCGTCGGAGCGCAAGGGGAAACTCTCTGATCAATACCCAGGTCTACCGCCGGAGTGCCAACAAAGCAACTATAACGGATTCTGGACTATTGTTCATCAGGAGATAAAATGAGAAAATGGATTTTCTCTCCATTTCTCTCATCTTGTTTCGTTTCGCTGTTTTATATGTTTCTTTTCCACTTGGGTCCTTCATGTGCCATAAAAAGTAATGGAAACATGGCCCGTGATTAAGGAGAGTGTATAACTCTCATTAACAAATGTCAGTCGTGTAAAGGAACAGTTATTAAATCGAATAACACGTCGCGGGATTAGCATATTGACAAGTTTTCGAGAAGTCTTTGTAAGAATTCTTCAACATTTCCGAATTAAAATATTTACATCTCATCTCTGTTGATTACATTTCCAATTCTGAAATTAATTTTCTCCGAGTAAAATGCAAAATCACAAGCAATCTCGAGTTCTAAAAACGAAATTATTTCTCCCCATTCACTTTGTCTCCGGTCGGAGCCGAATCCAAATACTCAATCATTCATGGAAATGACGGATTTTAATGTTACAAAGTTTTAATTCTCCAGAAGAGGGTGGATGTCATTGGAAATATCTCCACATTTCCATTTAAATGTATTCAGGAGTTGGCCTGGTCGCCTTTCAGATGTCGAAATTACTCGGCTTTTTATATCTCCGTCGAGAACAGTATCAAAAGTTAATTTGTGGTAAAATCTGAGGGACTGCCTCTATTTACTCTCTAATGATGGAAATGCGCACTTCTTTGCTTTCGTTTACGTTTTATATTTATGGATGTTCTTTTAAATTAAACATGAAACGGACTCAACTGCAGTTTGATGCCTTGTTTATTTTCTTTCCCTATTTACCAGTTCTCTGACACTGCCACTGCCTACAACTCATTCCCTTCTACCAAATCTTCTCAGGATTAACCCAACAACTATCTCAATCATTCACTCAACCAGATTAAAATACCTTTTTGGAGTTTTTTATATTGACGGGTTATTTTCAGAATTGTTGATCGCTGTCAGTCAGTCAATGCTGTTGTAGGACAGCTCTCGTCGAAATTATTTATTAAACTTCGAAGCCTTCAATGCCATTTACGTATGAAAAGTTCGACCACATTAAACACGCAAGCTGTCTCGCTTGAGTGCTTCATCTGACATGTTTGATGGGGGATATTTGAATATTGTATTTTTATCGAAATGCTCGAATGATCCCTTTAATCAGGTCAATCATCGGCACGAGCTCATGTTTCATGCAAGAATAAGAAAACGCCAATCATCAAAATGCGAAAGGGGGTAGCACATAAATTTTTGCAGTCGTTATATAGCCACATTAATTTTAGCTCATCGTAAATATTTTACTTCGGCGCCTGAATATTTATATGAACAAAGAAAATAGGTTTACGTTTTACGCGATATAATCTCTTAAGTCAACATTGTATTGTTATGAGCATGGCTTCTATCAATAGGTGCAGATGTTCACACGTTCGGATTAAAATAGAAATTAAAATCTATCTAAATCAAACCCTAACGTAAACAATACAAAACATTATTGCGGGGGAGTCGGAAATATTTTCGAAAGAAAGAGGAGAAACAGCTATTTCAAACGGAGGAACGTAATGAATAATATAAATTTCCAACATCTGTGCTCGACTGCAAAAGGCACAAGAATTAAGGGTGCATTGTTCTTTTATTTCCGGAATTTGCTAACAATTTTGCGTTACGGCTATTTCATTTCTCTGTTCAAAACGTTTTCTGAACAAAGATGGAAATGGACGTGTGTTCCACTAAGTGGAAAACTGTAACTGATATTCCTGCAGAATTTGAAGCTGACCACTGGTCAACTTCTCTCCCTGTTTTACGACTCCCCATCGAGTTATTGCTTAATCTCTCGGCTTACACACTAATAACATACGCGAATGGGTTCTGGAATATAGGATCATTAAGAATTTACCCTAGTCTACAACTTATTACTTACCAGTATCATTTATGAAATGTCCGACAGTTATTGTGATTAATAATGTCCACTGATTTTAATTACGACTACAATTTCAGAACTTAGAACATTAAAGTAATTTTTTTTTTAAAAAATTTTGATTTTCCTCAAGGTTTTCTAGAGGTATGACTTCACTTGTCATTTAACATTTTGAAGATGGCAAGTTGCCTGGCCGAGCATTGTTCTAAACATTAATCAGTAATGATCAAAAACTTACTTGTTTTGTTTTTGAATGCTAATTGTTTAGAACAAATAGGTATATACATAAATAAATTAACGAAAAGTAAAACTTCTTAAACAAAAAATATTATTTATTATTGGCTGTATGTCAAACTGCCTAAGTGTCTAGGCTATTGTGCAAAGGAGGTGTATCCGAATTTGCCAAAATTTAATTGTTGCAATGTTATCTTTGTCAAAGCTGTCATACAAGTCTTCAAAAAATTTTCAGAGTCATTATTGATAACTGCACTGAAAAATCAATTTATAAACACTATAGGTAATTTTTCATATACGTATATTTATTACAAATTTTAGCAGCGATAGGACCCATTGAAACGATGCTAAGTTCCTATACGGGTGTTTTTTTAGCATTATAGGACTTTAAATTATAGGTAAATTATTGAAATTTAGGGGCACTGCGGCGAAATTCATTTTCTTGTTTTGGTCAATTTTTTGAGCAATGTTAACTGTTTATTATAAATATTTTTTGGGTGTTGACCAATATCACATTTATTAGTTGACAAGAATCTAAGAAAGAGTCTTTTTGTCGGTTTTAATAGGTTTTAAAAAGTTTTATATAATTAATTTTATTTGTAACGAATGCGCCTGATGATGCTGTAAGACGAAACCGATTGCGAGAAGTAATAAATAAAGTGTAAGTATGTACAAAGACTTTGCACTAACCGGAATTTATATGAGTGCAAGACAAAATATTTTTACAAAATTTTTATGTAACAAATCGACAGTCACAAATTTTGGGATAGATTTTGTATCATCAAATCGTCTATAAATTGCCGAATCTAAGCCTCTTTTTAAAGTAAATTAAAAAAATCTGAAAGCTTTTATTCATATTAATTTGGGATACTATATTAAACACGAAATTACAAAAAGCAAGCAGAATAATAATTTGATTTGAAAATTATCTTAATCAAAAATTATGTAACACAAAAATTAGCAAATATCTTAATTGTTAAGATATACAATGCAGAATTTTTCTTAAATTTTTTTTATAAAGCACTTTGTATGATAATTACAATGTTTTTGACAAAAAATACCTACAACGTATATCTCAAACACTAACAAGGCAACTTTGGGTATTTAGTTTTGTTTTAACGAAAACTTTCAGTCGGTAAAATTTGTAAGGATATTTTAAAAACAGCTTCTATTTTAATGCATGTATTACCAACTCTTTAAACAATATAATATTTTAAATATTCAATATGGAAGACGTGAGATGAAGTTATAGCAAGATTTTGAATCATTGACAGTAAGCAAGGAAAGTAAAGAAAAATGGTAAATGTATTAACAAAACGCTTTTTAAATTCTATCTTCAACGGCTGGGTAAAACAACTACTAATTGGTAGATAGAATTGGTAGATATTTCTTTTTATTTTTAAAGATTTTTAAAATTATCTGGTTTTTAAATAAATAATTATTTCATTTTTTTGTAAAAATTGTGGACATTAGTAGCAAACATTGTTGTATTAGTATATTTTTTCTATGAGAAATAGATATAGTGACTTAAATTGTAAATCTTATTGTTAGTAAGTACAACCTTCTACTTAAGCTGATACTATTACTACAATTTAGGTAATCTTTATTCTTACACTGGCAAAACCGAAAAAGGGCTGATTCTAACAGGTGTTTGTTTTCTGTTTTATTAGTACAAGATTTGAGACGTCATAAATCGTAATAATGCTAATAGCTCAAGTAGGAGGTCTTTGTTAGAAATATATACAATTTAAGTCGCTGTTTTTATTTGTCCTGGAAAAAGCATATTATGAATTTCAAGAAAATGGGTTAATTTTAGATATTTTAACATCCGTCTTAATCGTCAAGCCGCGCGGGGGGTGGGAGTTTACTTAGAGCATTTACACCTACTTGAGATTTTATTGGCACTGGTGATTTAGACGAACGTTTGAACAACAACAAAATGTAAAAATTTTTTAATTTAAATTTTTAAATAAAACTAATCTTTTTTCATACTTATTGTTAAAACGGATTGAATGTTTATTTTGAAACAAAATTATTATAAACTGTTTTCGGGATGTTTTCATTTGAGCTCGAATAATATCGGCACAGTATCGCCTAATCAGTTGAACAGTTTTTAATAATTTTCTTAAGATTTTCTTTGATTTCTTTATGCTTTCTCTTGATTCTCTTTGAACTTCTTTAATTTTTCTCTGAATTTTTCAAGATTTCTTGTTTTTCACGGTTGTTATAAATGGGTATTTTTTAAGTGAAATTGATAATATTAAATTGTTCAATTTTAATTTTACGAATTTAATATTTTCAGTGATTAATTAATTAATGAGACAATATAATGATTTAAATGTTTTTTTTTGTGATGAAAACTATTAAAGATATTATTTTTTATCAAACTCACAAAATTAAAAAGTCATAACAAGTCTATAATCTTGCTGTGCTAGCCATGTAGCTAAAGCAATTTATTTTTATGATAAATTATATGGTTTATTTTATACATAAAAAGTGTAAACGTGTATTGAATATTTCCTACCGATAAAGATGCTAATTCGCAACATGCAAGCCAAGTCTCTTCCGCAATTTAGGTTTTCAATTAGATCTTTGGTTATTCCCTTTTTCATCGACTATCGTTGCGGCGTAATCAAGTCGCAACCAATTTACTGGTCAGAATTGGTTATTAGGTTAGACGTCGGTGGTGTTATCATCCACGCAAATGGCAGCAGGGTGTGAAATGACCGTGTGGATTTCATGCCTGCTGCAATCTCCCAAATCAGGTGGAAACATCTCATCTGGAAAATTCTATTTAGACCCTTGGTGTATATTAATATTGTTTTAGCGATCTCTTCTTTGAATATAGCCGCTGTAAATGCTTGTTTATGATTCCATACGCACCCAGAATTTATGGGAGTGTAACAAATCGTCCTTGTATGGCGATCGATTCTTCATTAAGATTGATGGACGTTCTGCACTTTTATTGTCCGTTTAAGCTACGGCTTAACGTACTCATTGTCTGCACTCTTCTCAATTCGGAATCAAACATCACAGAAAGAGACGGTCTTATTTCTTGTGTTGATGGTAAAAATGGTGATTATTATTTCTGTTTTTTCCTGCTTCGTTTTATCCCTTATCCGAGCAATTTTATTATTTTAACTGTTTCTGACGCGCGAGTGGGATTAATTTAATAAATTTTGAAGCAGGAATGGAATGGTTTGGAGACGAACCGTCAAAATTGTATTTCAGCAGAAGCAATTACGCATTAATACGACTATATAACGAGTTAGAGTTTCCCCTTATAACAATTTAATATCTCTAAAATGAAATTCTCGCCTATAAAGTAAATTCATTTGAGCCAAAGCCACTTGAGCTGTAATAATTTCCAGGGCGCGTTTCTCGAGAATGCAGGTAAACACAACGATGAAAACGAAATCTTAATAATTGTGACACAAACATTATAAGGTTCCTATTTCCAGGCGACGGTTTCATCCACCATTCCAGACGAGGGGTATTAAATTAAACCAGCAATTGCTAAGAAAACTTGAGCATATAAAGTGGTATTCCGCTCCAGACCCATTTGGATTTTTATATGACGCAGATTCCAGACGAATTCATAAATTTTAATTTAATTAAATCACAGAATCCAGATGCTGGTTATATAGTGATTTGCTAAGAATAGCTACCTTCTAAATGTACACCAATAGGTATAAAGAAAACAATGAAAATTAAGAATGTTTTAATTAAGGAAGAAAAAAAGATAAAATATGTATTGACTGAAGCTAAAGAAATAAGCACAATTTCAAGGCAGTATTATATTATTGAACAATTTACTAACTAATATATAAATGTAAATAGTGCTCGTTGATAACAACACCTAGACCTTGTTGGTTAAATTTATCTGACACAACATTAAAAGTGCTCAAAAATTGTATTTTAACGTAGGTGTGAGAAATAGACATATGACTTTGAAACTTTTCACTTATTTACTTGTTTACTTATTTACTTCCTGTTTGAATAGTTTTATTTTTCTTACTTTTGTTTTCTAAATTTTTTTAAGCAAATAATGTAATTTTGCTTTGTTTTGATAAGTTAAACTTAGAAATAGACTCAGGCTTATAATGGTTTTTTTTTGATAAGTTAAGTCAGTAACAGCAAAAAGTTGTCCTTACGTGGTAATAAAATATTGTTTCCAATATCGTTCAAAGTGTATTGAGGTGCCTTAACATACAGTGTGGGGTTGTCGGTTTGTGGTATTTATAAATATTGTCTGTAAAATTACGAGAAGTGGAAAAGTCTTCACATCATATTTACGCATCTCTCTACGTTTTATAATTTCTATTACCTATCACAGCAGCGATGGTTTTACTTTTTTGAATCGTCCTGTATAATTGTGTTTAAATGCATAAAATGTTGTAAGTACTTCTTCAATATGTGTTTTATTGAAGTTTTATTATGAGTTATAAACTATCATTCTTTTTTCTGTATTAATTTTTATGTTTATCTTTTCTAGTTTTTTACGACTGTGATGACGATTGGTGGTAAAACAAATAAATATTTTTTAAAATAATTAATTAATAAAACTATTTATTCTAAATGTTATGTTAAGTACAGTTTAGAAATGTTAGGTTTTAGGTTTTAAACACTGTTTATTGTTGATTTAGTAAAGAATTTTTAAAGTCGGGGAACATAAATTTGTTTAACTAAAATATTAATTTTCTATAATTAAATTACACAGAAGAGCTTGAAATTCATTGTAAATATAATTTTAAAACTTTATGTTCTTGCAGGTACTTTAAAAAACTCACAAAATAATTTCTAAAAAGCAATTTTAGCTTTGTTTTACCACCATTCGTTTAAGGCTTGCATGCAACCTGTTTCTGTTTATACCTGATGCAGAGACCCGGACCCTAAATGAAATAAAGTTTCCGTTCGGGTTTCGGTTCTAAATGAGTAAAATAATATTAAAGATGGTCGAAAATTAAAAATATATATATAAATTCCAACCACACGATATTTATTATTTTTCACCAACCCGGGTGTCGGCCAAAGTTAGGCCATCATCAGGAGGTAAAGTCATCAGAAACAGTAAAATAAAATAGTAACCTAAATGACAACAAATGACCAGAGAAATTGTCAAAAAATTTAAAAAATAAGAGTTAAAAATTAATAAATTACAATAATTGTATCCAGCCTAAATTAGCAAATAAAATGTATACAAACTTTTTTTTGTTTATTATTGTTTTTAGCTATTATATCTGTTTACTATTTAGGTTTTTATGTTATTGTTTGTTATTCTTTTTTTTATCGCAGTTTTATCCAGCTGCAATTAAGTCAATAAACTGCTTTTGAAATATTTTTTGATAAAAATATTTTTAACACATGTCCAAGTTTTTTATTTTTTGTTTTATTACGCACTTTTTTATTTTTTTAGTTTTATGTTTATTCAGATTTTACATCTTTTATATTTTTACATACGTAAAAATAATCTATAATCGCTCTTCCTATTCTCGCATACTCTTGTATGTTTGGAATTCCAACGGATATTAATTTTTTTTAACTTTACTAAATATAATTACAGAAAACAATGTTTTAACATTTATGATTTTATGGATTTTTAAAGATTACGATACAAGATTTCTACTAATGCTTGAAAGTTTGGTTGCCTAATGTACTAGTGCGTTAACTTACTGTGACTTATATCGTTATTCAAATTTGTTGAGACCGCAGAAGGCCAAAAGTCAACACAAAAATAAAATTTGGCAAAAATACCATGACTGTAACTTTACATAACTGCCGCAAATTTCTACATATCTAGATACCTATTTATTCTTCTAAAATTATTATTTTTATCATTTGATATGTAATAAAATAAGCCAATAATAATAGTTATTTAATTAGTTGGTGAATTCTAAATTACATGATTGTGAGAAAAATATCAATTTGAAAGATTGATGATGTATATGTTCGCACTATCGTGCTAATTACATCCGAATGCATAAAATCAGTGCTGACACGCTTTTTTCATCCCACCTAATCCTAGTTCTGATATCTCGCCAGTATCCATGTCCTTCCGTTCTTAATTCTAATCGCTCTCCCTGCTTTATGACGTAGTAAAACGGCGCATCTCGTTCCCTAATGACGAGCGTTTTGGGGGTGCAAGACCGAGATGACGGATGGATGAGCTGACACGGGGTTAATTTGAAACAGGAACCAGATAAATGTAGTTAATATAATAAAACCTCTCCCTCGCCTCTCTCTTCTGAATAATTCGGCAGTTTGTCAAAGATGTGCTCGACGGGGTGATAATAACGTGGTGTCGGTTAGTGGCGACTTTGGCTCAGATGGAACTTGCATTTATCATTATTAGAGTTGTAGTGGGGCGAACGATCATATTTTCTACTTTACATTGACAGGGGGCAGGCCGTGAGACGCCGCGAGCCCGTAAAAACCAATGGCATGCGTTGGGGGAAGGCCGAAATTAATAACCAAGAAAAAAATAAAATAAAGCGAGGCGAAGGTGAGGAGATGAGTGAACATCCATCACCGGAGGCTTCCAACATTTATTCCCTGCGATGATGGAACTGAAGCTTCTACAACATCCCTGATAAGAGACGGCAAAAAAGTCGGCCTGGATGTCTCGAGATACTTTATGTATAAAAGAAACGCGCAGACGAGGAATCTCCTCAGATCGCGCAAAAGCTTCACATTTATAACTAACCTCATCCATCTTCTTCTGCCGGGGGGAACTCAAATGCAGCTCAATTTGTCAGAAAATCTAATGCTTTAGTTTCTTCCATCTCTAGCAATGCCAATGAAGGCGAATCGAAGTGCGCGCCAGTTCCTGAGATGCATACGTCTCCTCTCAACGATACTCCAAATTTCAATAAATTTCCAGCGTTTTATTTGTCGTTTACTCGAATTGTATCAATTTTTTTCAGGGATTCGCACAGACACGCCACTAATTAGACGGGAAAGAATGAAATTGGGGGAGGGACATCAAACATCCAACAACCCCTAAGTGTCGCCCAATATTGCCGAGTCTCCACATTGCACCGATATATTTTATAAGCGATGTTCGGCGTGTAACATCAGCCGCTATTTGTACTGCTGGATCGAGACAAGCGCCATAAATTAGGAGATATCTAATAAAGTCGCACGGATTTATCGGCCCGTTGCTCAGATAAATTCCAATCGCCCTCTCTATGCAAATGCCTTTATTGCGATCATGACGGCTATACTCATATACTAAGCGAACTTTTACGAATTGCCATTTTCTGCTAAGCCTCGTATATTTTATCTTCACAGTTACAGTAATACCCATATGTTTATAGCGCGCTAAAATTGTTCATTTCTATTTTATCAACGCCATACCAATTTATATCTTGCGGATTTATATCATTTCATTAACTTTATATAACACGTTTCCCAGTTAAAACAAAATTAATTCATTAATAATAATTTAAAATCTAGTTAGTAGCAAAAATATATTATAGAAAAACCTATGCCAAATAAACATCTTTAATACACCCCTTAAAGAATAACAAATGAGCTACCAAGTAAAAAAGAAGATAATTTGGTTCAATATACGGATGTATGTAAAATAAATAAAATAAAAGCAGATCAGTTATTAATAATACAAATAAAACAAAATACAAATAATACAAGACGAAACATACCTACACATTATAAAATAGGTAAATCAACATAATTCAATAATAAAGCAAAGATTCAGTTAGGACAACTACAAAAGATGGTTTTACTCTGTTTTGGGGTTTATAAAGAAGGTTAGAAATAGAACTTTTTTATATTTAAATTATCAAGCTTGTGAGTCTGATGTTATCATGTTTTGTGACTGATGCGGCGCTGCGCAAATAGCTATTCTGAATCAATTTGATGCCATATTTCTGAAGTAGTTACTACTCTATCTTTGTTGTTCTTTAAATTTTTGCCTAATTTTTGGTTCTGTCTTTTCTTTGTTTCTTAAATTTTTGTAATAATAGTTTGGTTAGTATGTTTCTGTAGTTGGTAGTAGTTAAAGCCCACCAGAAAGCACTTAAAGGTGTTGCAATATATAAAGCTATAAAGATACTTACAGTAATAAAGACAGTTTTGTGGCTGAAGCTGCGCTATAGATTTGTATAAAAGTGCTGTAGTACGAATATAACCTCAGAAATTTACAGAAGCAAGACGATCAGTGTGTCTGTTGTTTAACAGAATGACTCAGAGACTAATAAACTATTTTATATTAATTGTAATGCAAAATACTGTCATAACACTAATAACTATCAAATTAGTTTAGCTTATCACCCGTGTGGCGCTGTTTTATCACCACTTTGAGAGCTTTGATATATTTAGTAAATGGGGCATTCTAGGACAAAGTGACTTACGAAATATCTTGACATCTGCCATACTGTTAAAAAAAATTTTTAAATTATTTATTGTGCAAATTTTCAGTGTTTTAACTACAAACCATTTATGAGATATAAATTTTTTAAAAGGTGGCGTTTTTATATAATTTTTTTATATAATTATATACTATAACTATATCTATTTAAAAAACCTAAAGGCTATAATATATAGTATAATAATATACTTTAACTATATATTATAACTCTTTTGATTTTTTCTATATGTACTCTTTTTTTAAAAAAAAATAATATAAAAAGAAAATTGTTTGTTAATACGTACATTATCAAAAAAAAATCATCGTTTACTTCAAATAAAGGGTTAACAAGTTGGCTATTGATACGATTTATTACACTACATAGCACTACTTGTAATGAAGTCCGCCTATCTTCTCCTATATTTTGAAGTCTGTATTCGGTTTGCTGTCACCAAAAACATCTCTCAAAAATTGAAAACTTTTTGTGAACAACGTTTCGTGTCTCTTATCTTGTTGGTTACAGTTGTTTAATAACAAACGCATTTTAAAGTTTAATGGTCTTAGAAAACAAATAACAGTTTAGTTTTTAACAAGAAACTTTCTTTAACAAAAATATTACGTACCTAAAAACACTGTTTAACACTACAACTGATAATAAGGAAAAATTTGTGTTGTAGTAAATTATAAGTTTAATTGTTTACAATTTATTTTTGTTTAAAACTTTTGTACTTCTACGGTTTTTTCCTAAATTTGATCGTTGAAACGCTGTTAAAAACCTAGACTTGTCTTATATAAATATTTATGGTTTTTAAGATATAGGCACAGGTAGCAGTTATAGATATGGGTAGCAGTTGTTGACAATTTTTTTGGTGTGTTAAAGCGTAAAACACCCACTAACATTGAACACTATACTTAACACAATGTTTTACGTTCCTCAAAAACAATGTTGTCACAGATGCATCGGGTATATCAAAAAAAGTTTTTTTACAAAAAAATTTACAGGTGTCTTAATAACCAGCAACACTTTAAATGGCAAATTTGGGTATTTAGCATTGTTTTAACAAAGACTATCATCAGATAAAATTTCTGCAAATATTTTACACTCTATATATAAAACAACTTTTTTTTAAAATCTATATTGTTCTTATATCATGAAAACTGTAATCATTTGTATAAGGCAAATTTATCATTCTTCTAACAAGGACTATTATCTATTGAAATTTTCAATGTAATTTTATAATAAGTTTTTATTTTTTTTAAATGTTTTGCTTAAAATTGCTAATAAGAGAATAGTTGACCTTTGAACACAAGTAATTAATTAATATTTCTTATATATTAATTTTTATTTAATTTTTAAACAAAGTGTACAGCGTGTTTTAAAACTGGCGGGCTATATTTTTGAAACGCTATCAATTAAGGTCTAAAAAATGAGAAAATGTTTAGAAAAACCTTTTTTTAGTTTACAAAATGCAAGCCTTAAAACATAACTTTTTGGTTATTTTTTTTAACATTTAAAGTAAATTTAGAGGTCTAAAAGGTACGAGAAAAAATAATTTTTTTGAATCTTTTTTAGTTATTAAGATACAACGCCTCAAAAAAAGATTTTCATCTAGTCGCCTGTGAATTTCCCATGTAAAATAAAAAATGCCGCTTTAGCAAATAGGGGTAACGAGTAAACTTAGTAATGTCACTAAGGTTGTAACAAGAAAAATGAAAATCCCCATATATTTGGTCTCTCTACAAGCGGCAATTTTTAAAGAAAAAGTTTTCTTGCTTGGATGTTCATTAAAGGTCAAAGTCCCCTTGCCAAACTTCAAATCTGAATTGACATTTGATTGATAGGTGATAGAATAAATTAGTTCAAACTTAAAGAGTAGAGCGGCACAAAAAAAATAACACGTAAAATAATTTCAAAGGTAACTAGATGAAAATCTTTTTTTGGGACCCTGTATAAGACCTCAAAGCTACCACTTCTGAAAAATTTTTATTAAAAGATTTTTGCATTTTGTTTAACTAAAGCTAGTGAACAAGGCCATTTGCAGTTATTCTACATTTGGGTGCAATTTTTGTTCTTAATTTCAATTTATAAAATCCCTTGACAATATAAGATTTTGCGATTTCAGCAGTGTTAAGTAAGATTTCTATTGTTTCAAATGTTTTTATTATTGTAACTGTCAAAACAGAGATGGATTTTTTGTGTTTTTTGAAACTCAATTGACGGCCTATCAATAATTTGACATGTCTGTTTTGGGACAGCCTGTATGTATTTAATAAGTTTTTATACCATAAAACAGAAAAGATTTATATGTAAATAGGCATGCATGTTTCCAATTAAAGCTTCTATAAGGATAAACCAGTCGGCAATTATGGTGAGATTTATGTATTCTGCATTATTTTTTAATGATATTTTATATGTTTAGTAGATGTTGAATATTTAATATTTACCTTATAACTAAATTTTCTAGAATGGTAGAAACTAATGTGTAATGGTATATAAAATCATTGCTATGTTTATACTATCATCTTCATTACTCTTGAGTTAGATGAGATGCAGATGTTAGGTAAGCGAGCAATATGAGCGAAAGGTCTTTTGACATGCTAATAATATCCTTGTCCGATTGGTACGCGGGGTTCTCCGGGGTGCGGCCGTTCCTAATCAAGCCTGCAATGAGACGTTTCCCATGAATATTTACCAGCTAATTCAGTATTGCTTCGAGATAATGACGGTGTCTGATCAGCATCGCAGGATCGGTCTGCAATCTAAAGCTGATTATGCCGCCCCCGCGTCGCCAAATCCGGCCACCGGAGGTATCACACTTACAGCACTCATATGTGATTTTTAAAAACAGATTTACAAACAGATAACAAGCTCCAAATTGAGACATTTTTGCTTAATCCAAAAAAAATCATAATGGTGTTGTTTCAAAAATTTCACTTCTACCACAAATCTTATTATTAAAGAAGTGTTCTGGTAATTGCGTTAACTTTAATTTAAAATTCTTTTAAACCGCGCTCCCCTAAGACTTTTTCTGACAACCCTTGTATTTTTATTGCAGTCTAGAGACTTTTCTTTCTCTTCTGACTTAATTACTCTCATTTAATTTTTACTATAATTTTGCTGCTCGATGTCATTCTAAAAAATGACTTTTCTCAACTTAGGAAATAAAAGGAACAAAAAAGAAATTAAAAAATGTTGATTTTTGATAAAAACGATTTCACTTTCGTCAAATTAATCAGTGGTAAAATGCAAGCAAAGCAAAAGGGTCGGAAGCGAGGGTTTGTGCGCGAGTGGCACGGATTAATTGTGAGGCATAACTGCAGAAGATTAATCAATGGTCACCTAGTCGTAATTTCTGGTATGGTCGTGCACTAAACAAGCTGCAGGCAGACTTATATTGCCGCTATTAATTTGGAGGCGAGGGACCAGCTCAGCACTCATACCTTATGTCTCTAACTGTATCACCGTGAAATAAATAGCGCGCAATGCATTAATTACAACAACGTGGTGTGAGGGTCCGTCCGTCCATCCTTGTGTATGTATGAGCTATACTAGGGTAGATGCGAACGCCATATATTACGCTCGCCGGACGTGCAGAGTATTAAAAACGAGGCACGTTTTGGTTTGGACGAGAGATGACCGGATGCGATTTTACAATACCTAGGTCTTGCGCTCTAACGCTAAGGACAATGAGAATTGAGCAGAATCCTGCTCTGTTATTAAATAACTAATAAAGTTTTTTCAATCACTTGTTTTTTAATGTTATATTAACAGCAACAGTAAGCAACGTTTACTGTTCATGTAATGCTTTAAGCAGCCCTTGGGCCGTAAGCGCGGACATAAGGTCTTCTAATAACTTCTATATTTTTTGAGCTATAAAATAAAGAAATTTAAAATTTAATTAGTGGTATTAAAAGCAGAATATAGAATGATAAATGTTTTTTTGTTCTGGTGCTTGAAAAAGTAGTATATAAGTCTCGAGGCGGTGAGATAAGAGGTTTAAGAAGCATTTCATAATGCTACCAAACCTGCACGAACAGTTATAGATTACTTATAATTATAAATTTTGTTAATATCACGATATAAATTGACCATTTACCATATCTGAAAGAAGAAATGATATTGAAATTTTGTAAGGATTAAGACTTAGAAAAATAAAACTTACTAATAACTTATAAGGTAAGATCGAAATGTAACTGAATCAGAGCAGGCTGTGCTAGCGTAACTGTAATAATGTGTCTAAATGTTAATACTCACTTCCACGGCTTGCTCTGTTTCAGTTACAATTCAATCTCAGGTTAGTTTAATGATTTATTGTCAATTGTCTAATAGTCTAACATAAAAATGAGCTGTCGGTGTCAAAATTCAATATTCAATTTTTTTGTCGCAAATTATATTTTTTAAATGGGATAATTTTTAAATTTTTGGTATTTTGATGTTTTTTTTTTGTTTTGATTAGTCGAGTAATCAATCCCTCGCTAAGTTAGTCGTTTTTCAAAAAAAATAGCGCTAGAATTGATATTTATTTTGACGAATTTTTGTTCAAATCTTAAAATATTCTTTTGCACTACTCTACTAAAAATTAAGTGATTTCGTCTTGAGCAAACAATCGAGACGGTCTATTTCTGGACTTTTCTCGTTTAAAAAACGGCTTAAAATGAAATTATTGCATCAGAGCCCAGGTTTATAATCAAACAATGCACTTTATCACTTTTATTCAGATAAAACAACAGAAATGCATTCACAATAGGTAAAATGCATAAAATTTAGCAAATGCTTTTGCTTGATTAAAACAAGACAAACCTATGCAATTAGCATGAGCTAGAAGGAGATAACTAGCTAGTAAAAGCTTTTGCTACTCTTTATGCATATCACCTATTATTGCATTTAAAGTTTATGTTTAAGCTGCGTCTTCTGTGAGAAATTGTGTAAGACATTAAAATGTCAAATTTTGACAGTAGATTTTAGTAACTTGAAAAAAATCTGACAGTTAGTTACCTACATTATAGACTTGATTTTTTCGACAAATTAACCTTTTTTTCCGCCAATGTGGAGGATTCGTGCAAAAAATAATATACAAGAGACGTGCGGGAACAGCTTTGCTTTATTTGTGCGACATTTTTCACTCGTGCGTAAAGCCTACTCGTGTAAAAAGTGTTGCACTCATATGCAAAATATATGTTCTCGCACTTATCGTGTAAACTGTAAATAACTATTTAAACATAGAAATGTGGCAACACTCTTAAGCTAGACTATATTTGCGATCACCATTCAGTACATTTCTATATCGAAAAAAGCTTACCAAAATTAAAAAAATAAGTAGTAGTAAACTAGAAATGATAACAGTCTAATATTTAGTTACTCTTGCATACTATCTTTTGGGGCATTTAATGTTTGTCTGATTTGTATAATTTTCTATGAATAATTGAATAACCTTGTATTAAAATTGGTATGTAGAAAATGGTTTTACCAAAATAAGGACAAATAAGAACAAAATACATAGTCGAAATGTCGTGATAAGTTTAAGATTTTTACTTGTCTTAAAAGAATATTTCTTTTTGTTGAAGGAGTATCTAGGATTGTTTTTTATGGAGTGGAAGAGGGATCGTCAGTAGTAAAATATCAAAAACAAAAATAAAAGTTTAAAAAAAAGAGTGCCATAAATAGGACTATTGCTTTGAGCCGAAAAACAACCAGTATAAGAAAATGTTTCTGCAATGTTTATAAAAAAAGTAAAATTAAACTATCGCAAGAAATTGACCTTTTTCAAATTAACAAGAAGACGTTTTTCTTCATCTGGCTCAAAGCACCATAAAATACGTATTTACTTTGGAAGCCAAAAGCGACAATTATTACAAAAATAAATACTAAATAATTTTTATAAAAAGGAGTGTAAACTGTATTTTCCAGCTCCTAAATCTTATTAAAAATTTTAATATTGATAACTAAAATAGAGATTTTTGGGTGTTTGAAGCAAAAGTTTTTGTAATTGCTCTGTATTAAGACTTTTCTCAGTATCCGGTTTGAAGAATTATTCTTTTATTATCCAAAATTTTTTTTGTTTTTTTTATTCTTAACTTTTTTTAATAGTCCTTTTTTTATTTTTTTTCAAATATTGTTTTTTAAATTTGCTTAGAATTTTGTTTCTCCAGGAAATCCAAATTAACATTTTCAACTGCTTAAATTTTTCTTTATCGTTTGTTTTAATTGTATTTTATTCTTATTTTTTTCAAATTGTTGTTTTTGTAATTCTTAATTTTTTTCTATAGGCCTAGAATCTACAAATTTTTAAAATTGTTGAAATTAGGTTTTTAAAATTTTTCTTTGTTTCTTTTTTTGTACAATATACATATTAAATTTCTAAGTTTTTTTGTCATTAGGTCATTTGTCATTAAATTTTTATAAAATCTACTTTTTCGAATTCTTCTAGAATCTACTTCTGTTCTTCTTCTTTTACTAGTCGTAATCCTACTTATTGTTCTTTTCTCTCTATCATTAAATATCCTGTTTACGTAGGTTTTATAACTCAAATCTGGATAGAACTTTTGTTTGTTTATACGTACTTAAAATTTATTTTGGTGACTTAAAAAGGCAATTAATTTATTTTTGAAATCAACCAATTACAAATATGTGAATTTTCTAACGCTTGCTTGTTTTTTTTTTAGTAAAAAAAATAAATAAAAGGTGAAATTGTGTTCTTTAAGTATTGTATGTTAAAGACTAGAGGACAGTTTATAAAATTATAGGACGGTTCTTTGAAATAAAGAACACTCTAGTGATGACGTCAACGTATTGAATGGTGGCCGAGGCTATAGATAATATATTCATTAAATATTTTATTTTTCAAAAATTTTTGCTACTCGCTATTTAAAATTCAAAAACTCATTCGCTATTTGTGCTTTTTTTCGCAACTATTGTGTTTGTTAAACAATATTAATAAGTTAAACAATAAGTATTGTAAATAATAATTTCAAAAATTTTAAAAGGAGCAATTTTGATTTTCTTTTAGATCTAATATGGCTTACTTTGAATAATTTATTTCTTGATTATATGATATATTTTTTGTAGGTTTAAGAATGGCGTAATTGCGGAAGTATTATTATTTTATAGCTTTGTGATATTTAGTTAAAAGTTTAATTTAGAATTTTTGTGTTTGACAAGGTGTTTTTTTTGTGTAGAGCAATTCTGGTGGATGCGCTGGGTAAAGTTTGGCGAGTGTCATCCGGGCGCCTTGGAAGGGTCAAGCTTGGATGATTTGTAGCCCGCAGAGCGCAGAACGGCCGCGCAGAGAAATGGACTGTCCACTTTGGACAGCAAGGGCGTCTTTCCCCGCGGCCCGGAATATTGACGAGTGTTCCGGAGCTGCAGGACCACCGGAACCCCTCATCCCGGAATTTATATGATGTTCTCGAAGCGCCCAGTATTGGTCGACGTCGGCATCCAATAACCGGCACCATTCCTGTCAAACTGAAAGAAACCGCACCGATAAAACATGACATTCCTAAATGGACAACCGGAATCCATAACTCACGCATATTGCAGCCGATCGGGCATTTATTCATTTCTGGTTCCTCGCCGGTTGAGGGAATTTGATTTTTCTTTGCTTAGTGATTCTTTTGCTCAGGCGGGGGCTTTTCAGGAAGAGATGATCTGAATTATGCATCCAAAGCCCATCACAATGAGATTTCCCCTACGGTATAGCCTCGTTAAATGTTAACGTCGATTGTAAAACTCGCCAGTTATAAATCTTCCGACCTAAATTATATTTGTCCGGAAACTTGTTTTATGTTTTTCCATTTCACATAAAGTGGAGCATTTCATAATTAATGAAGACATCGACAAATAAAACTCTCTTTTAGATTTCGTTTTTATTCTATCGAAATATTTCCTACCCTCAAATTCTTTTAATAAAACAATCATCCATGCCATTAACTAAATTTTAAATGAATGGACATGATTCCTGTCGGCTTCCCTAATAGTCAATTATGCATAGATAATGGCTGTGCTTATACATAAACATAAGCAGCGTAGCTGGCATAAAGCAAATGACATGAATTAAGCATTATATCAATTTTGTGCCTGACGGCCCAGATAAAGTGACAGAAGGTCAAATGACATTGCCGGAGACAGTGAAGGGAAATCTACCCCTATATCAACACGAGCAGGGATAATTTCAGTGTTATGTTGCAACTGAGTCTCAACTATTCTCTAAATAATCCTTATCTATTATTCTCATCTCTAATGAACAAAATGATCAATTATTAAATAACCGATTTATTAATGAAAAAGTAATGTTAGCTTATTCCAAGTTATAAAAATTATCAACAATGTGGTTTATATGTTTTATGATCAGAGCCAAGATAATAGTTTTAAAAAGATGATATAAAGGTTATTATGCTAAAAAAAACTGCTGTCGTATTTTAGCGCGTATTTTAAAAAAATTTGAAAAATTCATAATTGAAGCTGATGATATTGTTTATATTATTCAAATGTTTATAAAATAACGTCCACAAGTTACCAAACACGATCGTTTTTTGTGAAATATATTAATAGAAACTAAGGATATTTTGGGAGACATTTTTAACGTTTTGGTTGAAAATGGTTCTGTAACCAGTAAAATTTCTAATTTTTATTTTTTTAAAAATGTTTAACGTTTGTCAGAGTGTAACATCTTTGATATATTTTTTTATCAAAGTACATACTTATTGTTGTTTATTTTTTTTGTTACTACTTAGATGTAAAGTTTCAGTCAAAATGTTTCATTACATAACTGGTCATGTAATATGTGTCACAACATAACGCTAAAAATTGATGTAAAATTGAACGTTTTATAATGATATGAAGAAAAAGACATTAAATAAGGTAGCTTTGACTTATTGATCTTTGTTTTATTTGTACGAATTGCAAGATCTCAAAACTTCCAACATCAATCCATATAATAACTCATTGAAACTTATTCCCAATGCGTTCTAAAAATTCCAAAACTGTCAAAGTTTTTCAATCTTGGAAATAATAACTCGTGAAACTTCGAGGACATTTAAATTCAAAAGTTCTATAAAATCGTTTTATTTCCAATATTAAAACTCTGCATGTAGCACTGTGCCATATCAATAAAGTTGAACCGAACAAGAATTTACCATATTTACTACCCGAAAATAAATTTAATAGACTGTTTACAAAATCAATTAGCGTGAACCGTGAAATATGCATGATTCGTAGCTATTATCATGACGTTTTGATTTGGAAATTTTTGAATAACAACGTTACGAATGAATTGATGCAATCACAAATTGATAGTCGGATAAAATTGGAAAAGTTTCCTGTTTATGGAGTGATTCCAAATCAAATTGCTGTTACAGTGTAAAGCATGCAGACATGTAATCATAACACTGTGTTTACTTATTGATATCTACAGGATGGCGTGACAGGAAACGAAAACTTGACGTTAAACAACCATATTGACAGATGTCACGCTATGCCAATACCACCCCGATTATGCTTTTCATTCCGGACAATTACCAGACACGCGCCGATTATTTCATAACAATGCTGATTTCGTTTTACCCCTGGATCAATTTTAATCATCATTTAAACTTCTCAAAACAATATACAATTAAAATTAATAATTACACAGGATAAATTGCCTCAGGAGCAAATCAATAAACATCGAGCACTTTATTGTATTATTTAAATATAATTTATTGTGTCTCCTGACTGCATTGAGATGAATATGGCGTGAATTCCCTGTATACTGTATCTGATATGGTTCTAGGGGTTGTCCCCCACGTTTATGTTCGATGCACTTGACGAAAAGCAGAGATTCGAATAATGTAAACTGTTTCAGAATATCAATAATTAATCCTGCAATAATTAATCATTTGGACCAAATTTTATATTTATTGTTTATGACAAAACTTGATTTAAATTTTAATACTAAACAGAAATTTAAAAAGATAGTATTAATTTTATTCGTAAAGTTCTGTTTCCAGTGTTTGCTAACAGATGGCTATGTGATGTCAGTTCAAACATTTGTATCATTGTTTGTACCAAATTAATTATATAGGGTGACTCATTAATATCAGTGGTAATTTTTTATGGTTAAATTAAAAGAATTTACTAAAACAAATCTTTAGAAATTAACAGAAAGAATAGCAATAACAAAAATATTAATTAGTTGAAGAATTGACTCTAGATTTTACTTCCGGTTCAACTGTATGTGTTTAACTACCTTCTTAACTAGAAACTGATTATTGAATGTTGAAATAATTACTAATTTAAAATAAGTAAAGAACTGGAGCGCAAGATTTTTTTAAAATTTAGATATTTAAAGACAAATCTTAAAACTGTTAACAAGAAAATAAATCAAAGTTAATTAATGGTTCTTCACAAAAGAAACTTTGCAGCATGCTATGAGAAAGTGTATTACGTACTCTACACAAAATTAGTTGTATATAATAGATATTTATGTATTAAGAGCGTAATCAAAGGGATTATGGTACGAGGGAATGTTTAAAGCACAATGTAAGAAGACTTTTAATTTCCCGAAAATCATTAGTGATGGTTACGACCTTGGTACATACAACGTTTTATTTTATTTTGGATAGTTTTAATTTTTTAAATCAAAGGAATATTATTTAAAACTGTGAAAAAATCCAGATTAACTAGTTAACTATCTTGTCGATGCCAGGATACTATTTTGTTATTTCTGTTTTGCGATTTTCCAAAATGGATATTGATAAAAACGTGTGTGAAAACGTGTATTTTAGAGAAATGGTACAACAGGTAAGAATTCAAAATTCAAGAAAAAGCTGTGTCACGCTGCGTGTGTTTGTAGTGTTTAACAGTTTTTGAAATAAATGATGATTTTTTATAATAATTGTTATTTAATGTAAAAAGTAACGTTTACAAAATTGAAGACGTTTTTTTGACAGCTAGATGAATGAACAGTTATCTACTTGTAATTGTTGCATAGCAACTTTAAAAAAATCAGTGTTATAAAGATAAAGATTACGCTCTGATTTACGGGAGTATAAAGTAGATTATGGTTCCAAAATAAAAAAACTTGTATTTTGATTATATATTTTCTTTTCGAAGCTAAATACGAGTTTTATTAAAATAAAGTTTTATTGGAAATAGTCAATATAATTTTTAAAATCTTTACTAGGAGATAAATATTTAAATATTAATCTTAATATATTTAAAATCTAGTATAATGGATTAACTGTTTACTATCAGTAAAATTTCAGATGTTTTAAAATTAAGACTTTCCAAAATTCAAAGCGTTGCAGGAGATCTTATCAAAAGTAATAAGAAAAATATTAATTAAAAATTTTACGATCTCTTTTTATAAAGATGTAAAATATTGAAAAATTATGGAAATGTTGAAGTTTATTTTTATTTATTATGAGTATTATGTGTAATAACAGTTAAAAAAAATGTTTTAAAAATTTTTGCAAATTTTTGGTTATAAAAGAACGGCATCGAGGTAACCTAGTGAACACCAAATGCCTAAAAGTTGTGTTAAAGATTCAAGAAATCCAAACTTTTATGACCACTCAGAACTAGTTTGGTTTTAGAAAGGGACAGTCTTCCACTTTTTCAGTACAACAAATTTTAAATTTATGCAGTTTTTAAGTATGTAGATTGGGAAAGGCGTTAAAACTAATAGATTTTATAAGAAATCTAAGAAAAATCACACTATCGTGTGGAATACAGTTCTATTAATTTTACACAAACTAGTTCCTTCCACTTTTAGTAATAATATTTTGTAATGTGGTGGTATAAGTTGAAAAACTTGGATATCAACTCAAAATTATCTTGAAACGGTTAATTTTTAATAATTTGAATGTATAAATTTCTTGATAATAAAGATCATTTTGTTATGTTAATCGACATATTATTTATCTTTTCTATTTAAAAATATAACTTTTGTAAAAAATTGACTAGATTTTTAGCTATAAAATAAACAAAATAAGCCGTTTTTTTGACAGAGTTTTTACACTCTGAGTAGAATTAAGTGGACTAACTTTATAAGAGGCTTAAATACACCGAATAATGCCTTTTTTTTAAATTATAAGAGTTTAAACGACTCCGATAATGAATTTTATTTTTAATAATTCTATGAATAATTAAATTTTTCGGTGCGAAATTTCGTTATATATAGAAATGTCTTAAATCAAAATCCATCGTGAGAATGGTTTAGACTCTCGTAACATTAATAGTTGGCATTATGTGGCTTATTATTCAGCTTCTTATGAAGTCAACTCATTTAATTCTGCCTGGATTGTAGGTATATATTTTTTAAAAAAGGTAAAGTACTTACAATATAGCAAAAAATTAAAGCGTTCTTACAAATTTAGTTTTAACATTTACTTTATTAAATAATGCTATAAGTATCGGAACATACAAATGGAACATACTCGTACATAAGTCTAGAAAATTCACGAGAATAGTCATAGTACTAAAAGTCATAGTACTCTTTTACACTTGTATAACACTAAACCCGGATCACTTTTGTAATATTAAATTTCAAAATTCAACCCAAAATTTTGGCTTTGTGAATTATGTTATATGACAACGTCAATGTGACATTGTCAACGTCAATATGACATTGTCACATAATGTAACCTACATTTTAAAAACCCGAATTTTTGGTAAAAAACATAATTTACAAAGCCAAAATTTTGGGTTGAATTTTGAAATTTAATATTTCAAAAGTGATCCGGGTTTATATTTTTGAATACAGTCTGTGTATTAGCTAACATATCACTAGTAGACTTATATTTTTGTGGAATCGAAAAGAGGTCACCTTGTGGGGAATTGTAGTACTTACAACTTGGTTAGAGTTTAAAAATGTCTTAATGGAGAAATTTTTGGCCGCTTTACTATCTAAATAGAAGAAGGGATGGACCACGTCTTAAAAATGAATTAATTTATTAATACAGAAAAAAATTTCTTTTAAACATGAGCTAGATAACATACAGTTTTCCTCGTCCTATCGTAGATAATGTTTTTTCTGATCATAGTTTATTTGAAGCTCATAGGTTATGAGTCGGAAAATCACTGGATGGTATCTACAATTGGCTCTTCTTTTCGCTGTTTATTGAACTGTGTACTATTCCGAGATGACAAAACTGCTGTTGCGCTAGATTGGAATAGAGTTATGATAAACTTTTCCCGATTTAGCCGACACAAAACCAGAATTAGTAGTTTTTTTTTGCTAAAACTATTGATTGAAAAACCTAGTCAACTAGTTTAGGTTTTAGGTTTGGTTGTTTTTACTAAGTTATGTAATTGCTGTTTGATATAATTAACATATAAATAGGTATTTGTTTAATTAGGCAATAAAACATGTGATTTGATGCCCTGACTGGCAAATCAAAGTCAAGGCGCAGCCAAGTCTATTAAATCTGCTTTTGGCGATCTTACCAATTTTTTTTTTTAAATATTGCTGTTTAACAATCTTGAACGGCTCCAAATTGTCTTCTTTCCTGCTTATTATGGTCAATAAAATGCTGACATATTGCCCAGTCAATAAATGTGATAGTTTATTGCTCTTAAATTGTCACTAAAATGTGGTGTTTACTTTCGATTCGCAAAAAAAATCATTATTTATATTTTTGTTGAATTTATTTGGTTATAAAGCAAAAATTTGATTTTTAATAAAATATGTAAGTTTTGAATTGGCGGATTAGCTACGCTGTTCCAACATTACATACTCGTACTGTCATGTATTTATAAATTTTGAATAAATGTGCTACGAAATTTGAAGTTACAGTTGGTGTCTTTATTTATTTATTTTGCGTAAATTAAAAATTTAATTGTTGCTACACCTGTTTAAAGTACCACAAAAATTTGTTATGATTGCTAAGCATTTTCAATAGTTTTTGTAACAAGTAATAAGTAATTACCTACACCATAATGTCAAAAAGTAACGATTTTAGATTTATTGATGTTTTATTTTAATAAATAAATGGATCAATTTATCAAAGATTTTCAAAACATATTTATTTAATGTAAAATATTTTATTATCAGAAGAAGGGTCTTCTTATCGTGTTGAATCGAAATTTGGGTTGCTTAAACGGCTTTGCATTGTTACATTACAAAGTGGTTGCAAAATTTATTACTAATTAGAGCCAAAGACAAAATCCCTTTCATTAATTACTACTGCGGTTAACACTTGTGGTAGGAATTTGATGTTTGGGGGAATATCAGGCATTGAATTACATAACGAGTTACAGTAGAATTATAGTCATTTTTTTTATTACACCTCTCATTAATTATTATTAAAATTGTTGCTGTTTTGTTAAAAGTAGAAGACGAAAGCAATTCTTTGTGTATTCTTTATAGGAAAGATACTATTTATTCTCTTTTCTTTTTTATTTATAATTAAAATCAAATTACAATTATAATAACAAAAGGTTTTTAATTAAAAAATTATTTACATTATTTAATTTTTTGAAAAAATGTAAGGTATTGCTTAAATATTTGATATCTACCAAAGGGAAGTAAAGAATTGGCAATTCAAAGCTGATCAGCCAGTTCTGTTGTAACCTGAAAGCTATTGAATTTATATACCGAAGAAAAATAAGAGGAAACGACTTCATAAAATTGGGATTTAATGGGTATTTCTACAAAAATAGACAATAGGATGGTCTGTTAGAAAAAATAAAGAATGAAAATAAATTAACAAAAAAAGATAGGGTAGACGAAACATAATAAAGCACACATTAATGAACACACAAACAACAACAAACAACCCCAAGGAATATTAAAAAACTCTAACACGAAATACCTACATTTATCTTTTATCCTTAGATAATTGAGATAGAATCAACAGATTGGTGGTCAGAGTTAATAAAGGGTCACATATTTAAACATTGCACAGATTATAATTTTCTTAATTATTAAGTAATGACTAATATTTTTTGTTTGTTTCTAAATTGCACAATTGTTTGAATAAATATTTAAAAAGTTTGTCTGGATATGTAAGGAATTCTTCAGTAGTAAAAGCAAATGTGCATGTGTTCTATTTATCGTTCTTGCACAACATAAACGCACTTAGTGAAAGAATAATGACTGATGTAAAAATATAATTAGTATTTAAAGAACAAGCATTTACTCAAACTGGGCATTAAATAAAACTTGTTCATTAACATGGAACCAATTTAATGTATTCAGTCAGTGCATTTAGAATATCTATTTCCGTAACATTCATTTAGCCTCAATATTTATAAGCACAGTCGAACTCATACATAGTAGAACGCTTTATAATCCCCACGCAGTAAACTAGATGGATAACACACACCATTTACTCTCTTCTCAACCCAAAACAGCCCGAAAAATAACCAGCCATTGTTGATAGCTACATTTTATTAGGGCCGCCATATGGAATACTGATTTGCTCGCCTATGATAAAAGCTTCAATTGACTTTGGCTTTCACAATATTGCCAAAACATGTCATTTATTAAGTGATACTGGTTTATTGACCGGTTCAGACTCGCATACTGTGCATTGCGAAATTAAATGGGACGCCATACTCATCCAATCAAAATTTGCATTTTCGCAATGAATTTAATATTCGCATTTAGAAGCTGAAGGATCTGTATTAAAAAATAAAATATTTAAAGCACATAGATTAACCTGTCTTTTTTAAAAAAAAAACCAGCTTGATCCAGAAACTGGTTAACTCTGGATGTCATCTTAAAAACATAAACAACCACATGGATTCTATCTTCTATCTATCTATCCTCGGCTTCATTTAATGTACTACTCTACTATACTAAGTACAGTGGAGTGTATCTGTAACGATTTCTGCGAGTTGTTTAAGGTTATCGAATATTTTGAGACAAGATGATTTACTGAAGATTATCTCTAAGTGGAATTAAGAGAGTTGATTTGATTTTATTTTGATTGAAGGAAGTAATGCAAAGCCAAGTATTGGTTGTCGTTGTATTTGAACAATTTCCAATAACAAGTGATAAAGACGGCGTTGTAAGTCGAGTACCCCAAAGCGTCATAAGTAATTCTTGGGAATGGCAGTCAGCGGTAGAGTTTTAAAAGCTTGGCATCAAAACAATGTGGAGTATTTCTTGTTCGTTTTTGGTTTGTTCGCTAAAAATAATATTAACCAACGCTAAAACATAGCGATAATGCATTACACGAGTTGTTGTTTTTTGTCTCCGTACTCCGTAGTGGAGTGAATTCTTTAAATCAATATTGCATTACGACGAGATCGTTCAACATAGCCCCTGAACGGAGCTGCCATTTATTTAGGCGATCTTGAAACAATAGATTGTGATTCCGAGACGCATTTGAATGTTTTATTTGCATACGTACAATGAAATTCTCGAATAAAAAGTAATAAAACGGGCAATAAATTTGTCCGGCTGCGTTCATAAGAGCTAAACTCTAGTTACAGCTGCATGCTTTCAAAATGCCGTGGGAACGATCAAATTTTCAATCCGCCAGTAATGCCAATCCGAGATAATAGATTTCATAGAAATTTATTCCCAAAGTTTTTATTTTCTTTCGACTCTCAGCACTGCTTTAACTTCTAGAAAGTATCTACTTTTCAAGCACTTATATCACCTACAAAAACATGTTCGCAAGATCCATTTTTACGAAACGTCCCTTTGTTTTATTTTCAAAGGTGCATTAAGCTTTATTTCAGGAGTTAAGTACAAACACCAGTTTGCACGTTTGTGCTGTTTAACGTAATACACTCTGTACTCACAATGTGAGCTTATTTTAATCAGAGGGTTGGGCGCTATATTATTTAAAAGCCGATCAACAGGTACGTAAACCGTTTTAAGCACTGAAAAGATCAAAAACAAGCCGATTGATTTTTAATGATACAAACATGTTTTGCTCTCAACAAGTATCTGTCATTAGAAAATGATTAATACGTAATTGACTCGCTGGTAGGTATTTATTTCACATTTAAACAGTGAAAAATAAAGTACATTTCGATCTGTTTAAGGGCAAGCTATCACAATATTGAGAGATGAAAATCAGAAAAAATCAATAAGTAGGCCAACAAAAATGATACGGGTGATGCTCCAAGAAAAATTTGCAAAACTTTTTAAAGTGAAGTGTTATGATAGAAGTGATAAAACCTACAAATTTTAGGGACTCAACTATGACGAATCAAGTGGTGGAAACGCAAAAAACAACAAACTTATGAAACATATGAACAAATATTTTAATACCTTAAAAAAGCTAAATAACTGGTGTTGTTGACAATACGAGTATATAAACAACGTCTACTGTTATCAAAAAGTCTTATATGCAGGATGTAATCAAATGTTGTGTTGAAATTTTAAGAGGTGATACTTCTTGTTGAAAAGATGCTATATATCCAAACTGGCTTTATCCGAATGTTTAAAATTTTTGAGTGATACAATGTAGAAGTTTTTGCTTCAAAACATTATTGTCATAATAGTCTTGATGACATCCATGAAAAAATTGATGAACTTAGATTTAACAGGATCAGGACGAAAAAAACTAACGTTTATCAGGCCGAGGTTTCCTTTTATTAGTTAAAGCTTTTTCAGGACTAAAAAGGCAAACAATGGTATGGAAATTGTACAATATTTTTTACATACTTTTTCTTTTTTGCACGACCATTGTGTGCAACCTCTTGAAACAGCACTACTGCAGTGGCCCTGTGTCTTTGATGAAGCTCAGTACCTTGTCTGCAAAAGTCTTTTCAATAGCACTGAGCTTCAGATATCGGGAGTAAAAAAGCCTGGATTGCCGCATGCCATCTTGAAACTGCCATTCAGAGAGATGGCAAAATTTTATCTAATTATGAAGTGTGTGTATCTCTCTGTCTTTTTTGATAACGTCTAGAGCTGGTTCTGCTCTGATAAAGTCTATAAGTAGAAGACTTAAAGAGACAACGAAATTCAAAATTCTGACAACGAGAACGACTGTTTGAGCAAGAAAAATGGATTCGATTAAAGAAAAAAATCAAGGGAGACCACGACGCAAAAGATGAAGACAGAGGATGTAAACACGAAGAAAAAAGATGTAAAAACTAAAAAAACGTGAAGGCAAAGAAAGAAGACGAATTGATGAATGAATATGTAGACAGAATTAAAAAACAGCAGATAAATGGAAATATAGAGTAAATAAAAAAAATTATGAGATTTAATTTTCTGAATATGGATAATAGCGTAATTTTTTACATTGAGAGCAGATAGAAGTCAGCATTTCTGAATATGATTTACTAAAGTTTAGTGATGATGAATACCCAAAACCTAAGTAGAGTCAAGATTAGCCAACTATTTAAAGAATTATAATGACCAACCATTAGTGACACAAAAAAGCTAAGCGACAGAAAAAAATGTATTTAATTTTTGTTGGTGGTTTCGCTGCTACAGCTTTTGCAGCTAAAAAATTTGGTTCACGACCAAAACGAATTGTTATCTATCAATAAAGTTAGCTTGTAAAAAATTTTGCTAATTGTTTACGAATAATTGTTGGCTAACTCTCTAAATGCTAACATTTCATTCAAAAGCATTCATTATAATAAAGAAAAAGTAGGCTTTATTTGATACAACTTTTATCAAAACTATCTTATCTATAGATGACAAGTTGCAACTATGTACTTTAAAATTTAACAAATCAAAAAAGTGTCGGACGAACACTTTTTGAAATATTGTTTGGTTAAAAAATAAAAAACAAAATTAAGAACTAGAGGAGACCAAGATATCAACAACTTATTACAAAAAACTTTTATCGAAAAAATTAACGACAATTGAGAGAAGCTCAGAAAGAAAACTAAAGATTAAATTTTACAAATACAAGCTGAATAGACGAAAAGGAAGATACTGAACAGATTACAGCTATTATAAGAGGAAAACAAAAAAATATTTGTCATGAACCAAATGTCAAAAGAAAATTATAACAATAGGTGTTATGGGCAAACATTTTAAATTGTATTTGTTTTATTTTTTATTATTATAACGAAAGTCTGAAGAAGGCCAATAGGCGAAACCGGTAACTTGATAAATAAACATTAAAATCTAGGAATGCGTTTTCTTAAAAAAATCTTAAAAAATATTTGGTAAATAAAACTCCAAATTTTTAAAATATTAGACTAAAAAATGTAGAGGAATAAAAATACATAATAATAAGATCAGGATAATACGAAAACTTAGAAATATTTTATTATAATTTTATTTATTTTTTATTTTGGAACTATAACTTTATTTATTATAACTAAATAACTCAATAACGGGCACAATTTTATAGTAAGCATTAATTTTTATACCCGGCTTTTTGAAACACATTTGTATATCACATTTTTTGCACATCGCTACTTAAAAAAATTGTACTCTTTTGCATATGTTTTTTGATTGCACTTTGATTCACTGCTGATTTAAATTTTTCCAAATTTTTTTTAGAATAAAATTTTTAGACTTTCTTAGTTTTAATTTTGGAAAAAGATGTAAACAAACATTAACAACATATCTAATGCATTCCCAGCCACGACAATTTATTTAAAAAAAAATTACAAAGATTTTGTAGAAAGTCTTTGATATTTTTGTGGTAGGTGAGAACTATGACTTCGAAGAGGCTTATAAACCAATAGCAACAATGCTGGTGGCAGCTTTGGAATTATGTGGTTTTGTTACTTTATAATTTGTGGTTATTTTATTTAAGTTTTATCTTTTATAATTATTTTAACGGTGTAGTAATCTTTGCTATAAATGCAGGTGCGTCTGGATCGCTGTAAAATTTGGATTAAAAAATGCTTGGATTAGCGAAATCCTACTGTATTTTATTTCAAAAAGTCAGTGTTAGTAGAAGTAAATTTAAATTTTTTGTGAATGTGATTTTAAATGAACTCTATTTGATCTCAAACGCTACACCATACTGCTCATACATCATACTTTTAAGAAAATTTATATAGGTGAAAAAAAGATTTTTAGAATAAAAAAGATTTATAGAACTAAAAATTGTAGTAAAATCAGTAAATCAATTGAAATAACTGCCAAAAAGATAATTTGACGTCTTATTCGGAAGCATCTCTTTCTTTGTAATGTGAATTGCATTTACATTTCCAAAAAAGTAATTTTATTTTATACTCGTACATAGAAATTTAGAGCAATAATAAATGGAATAATAATTAAGAGATTTTGAATAGTATAAAAAAATTAAATTTGACATTATTCACTGGTCTTTAAATCATGACGTTAATTAATACAAGATTTATTTTTTTTTAGCTTTTGTGAAAAGTATTATCAACATTTTGTGCAAATTTAGTCGTAAAATTGTGTTTCCATCTTGTTAAATTCGTCTTCTCCTTCTGTTTAACAATTCTCTGGAACAAATGGAACTTGAAGATGTCCAAATATTTTCTTTTAGAAGGCTGTGAGAAGCAGAGTATTCTCACTGGACGCACAATAGTCATTGATGGCGTTCATCCAAGCAGAAAAGCAAAGAGATGAAAGTAGCCGTGCAATACTGAAGGGATATCGGCTATGTGTGGGGCAAGCGATGCCTACCACCACCACCGCCACCACCCCACAATATAAGCCGCGAGGTGGTGATGTTTTATCAGGATGGGGCGCGGTCTCATCTCTCTCTGTTTGTTATTTTATTACTCTGCGCCTTGTTCCAATCCTTGCGAGCTGCGTCAGCTAAACATACTCTCCTCTCCTATGAAGAAAACCAACCTGCCTTATGAGTAGCGCCGTCACGTATATCGCCCCAGAAATAATCCAACTTGCTTTCCACTACAATCGCTATATTGAGAGGGTTGCCTTCACCTGAGTTAACTCCTAAGTGCTTCTTCTCTCACATCCCTCGAAGCAGCTCATTTTTACCACACATAATCAGAAAACAAATCAAAATTTTAATTAAGAGTTTAAGAATGCTTTGCTTGTATACAACAGGAAATATGTAAGGTCTTTTGAAGACATCGAGAGTTGGGGGTTGGGTGGCGCGTATCCAATTATAACTTGGAAACGAATTTCTCATTTCGAGACAATTAAGCGGCATATTATAGTCACTGGAGCGTCGTTGCAATACAGCAGTACGTCAAGGCGGGCCGAGTCGTCTCCACAAATTATACTTTGGGGAACATTAATTTCCATGATGGAAGACGTCGTATTCGTAGAGTACAGCCTTTAATCGATCGTTCTTGCTTTCGGTCAAAATATTATAGAGAGACTTTCTCATCACTGCTAGTGATGCAGTTCCGGGCGAACGTGTCCGGCATGACGGCCTCCACGCAATCAGAAGCCGCTCGTGACGGCAATGACAACTCGGCCCGAGGATCATCTCTCTGGCCTTCTGATGATGTTTGCATCTAGTCCACAGACGTGACGTGGACCACGAATGATATAACTCCCTACAAAATGAAGAGAGTTTGAGGGTTTATAAATAAAAACCTTTTTGATTAGAAATGAATAAGCAAAGATTTGGTGAGTGTGAAACAAGCGAGTGGTGAAAATCCGGCCCGCGGTCTGTATGTTTTAATTGCTCGGATGTCGCGCGTGTAAACAAGGAAGCGGTTAGGGAGTATTGAGATGTAAGTGACACCGCGCCGAGGAGATCGGATAACGGCGGCCCCAGCTGCGACTGTTTGCTCCATCTGGTTCCATTTCGCGGCTCGACGATCTCAGTCCGACCGCCTGACTCATTCACTGGTTCTCGTCCTCACCCGACAAATGTTTTGATTTTTAATAAAGACTGATACAATTCAAATTGACACGATTACGCGCTCACTGCAAACAGACAAATTTTAATCCCCGAAGAAAGGGAATTTTAATAATGGCAATATGGCTCCCCGTCAGGATAAGCGCATCCGTGTGGAAGAATGTCTCCGATTGGTGGTCGCGTTATCATAATAATAGCGGGTAGTTACCCTTGTGCGTGTTTACACGACAGCCCTTCGCCCCCAGGAATATTTCATGCCTGTGCGAACACATTCAAAGATGAACGGCCTTTAATCTCTTCATAATGATTAAATGAAAGCTATTGGGAACATAGGGACCGTTACGATTCACTTCTTACATATTTTCTACAACTAGCGATTAAAATGGATGCCCGGATTAACTGACGCCAAAAACTCGACAAATCCTCTATAATCTATAATCCATCAATCTTAAAATAACGATTTTAATGATTGACATCAGGATCATACATTATTTAGATTATACTCATTGGCATTTTGTGAGCAATTTGAGACAGAGACACATCTTGATCATAAAATCCTTTGTAAAAGCTGAGATATATAACAGGCATCTAACTGGTTAATATCATTTGTATATTAATTTCCAGGGAATGCAGTTAATCTTATTTACATTCCGAGGATAATAATCATTATTAACGCAAAATAAAATCTCATAAATTTGTTTGTAGAAAAATTAAAACTGATAATTTTATCATGAAATAGTTGCTGCAGAAATAGATGCTGCAATATCACATTTACAATTATTTCTTCATTTTTTGACAATAATAGGTACTTTGTTTTCCAAACTTTATTATCAATTTAAATCATTTTTAAGTTTATATGTTCTTGAATGTAGATAAAGAAGAAACTTCGTATTTTTTGATGATCATGAAAGTAGACTGGATTTTCCACACAAGCTCATTTCAGTTTTTCCATTTTCCTATACATACTAGGGTGGGCCAAAAAAATCGAATATTTTTTTTAACTTCCGACACTGAAAAATTGGTACCTAAGTGCCAACAAACTAAAGCATTTAAAAATGCTTTTTAAAGATGAGCTCTTAATTTTAATAGGAAGGACTCCCTCATATCAGTTTTCTATTTTTTCTTTAGTTCTATTTGGCAAAATCCATATCTCGTCACTACTTGATTGTAGAAAAAAATTTTATTTACATTTTTTATAGAAAATTAAATGCTCTAAAAAATGTATTTTACAATTTTTTTATAGCTATTAGCGTTTAGAAGGTATCAGAGGTCAAAGTTCGAAAAATTTAATAAAAATTTCTTTTTTACTTCTAAATTTTATAACTCGTAGATAAAAAAATATTAGAAAATGTTAAATATACAGTTTTATAGCAAATTGAACGCTCTACAAAAACAGTTTTTTGTGGTTAATTGATTACTCTAACCACTTAGAAGATATTTGCATTTTAGAAATCATAATTTGAGACTAAATCCTCATTTTTTTTTTAAATGATTGGAGTAATGGATTAACCACAAAAGACTTTTTTTGTAGAGCATTTAATTTCTTACAAAATTATATGTTGCGCATTTTCTAATATTTATTTATCTACGAGTTAAAAAATTTAGAAGAAAAAAATGTTTGCTAAATTCTTTAAATTTTGACCTCTGACATCTTTTAAACGCTAATAGCTATAAAAAAACTGTAATATACTTTTTTTAGAGCATTTAATTTTATACAAAAAATGTAAATAAAATTTTTCTGTACGGTTAATTAGTGACGAGATATGGATTTTACCAAATAAAACTAAAGAAAAAATAGAAAACTGAGACGAGAGGGTCTTTCCTTTAAAAAGCATTGTTTAAAGGTTCCTAGGAACCAACTTTTCAGTGTCGGAAGTTAAAAAAAAATATTAATTTTTTTGGCCCACCCTAATATGTACACTTAATCAAACAATATTTGTGTCTTCTGCAAAACGTGTATTTTGAAAAAAACATAAAATAGTGTCAAATATACACTTATCATACCGAATTCTCATCACTATAACAAAAAACCACCTTTGAAAAACGAATTAAAGCTTTCAAAAAACGGAGTAGCAAGAATATTTAGTGGTGGAAGCTTGGGCATAAAAAATCTTTTTAGCATTGACTATTTAACGCGCCCCAACTCGGTTGTAGGTAGCACTTTTAATTTTATCGTTCCTTTCTCTCTCTCTAAACTGTCAGATAGCTACCTTCTAGAGAAACTCGACAAGAATATGGTAGAGTAGATAATAAAAGTTTTCTCAGTAGTTTCAGGCATTTTGAAAAGTTTTAAAAGAATTTTGTTCCTATCTTATGAAAATCTAATAATCACTCAAATCGAGATTTTTTTGGATCAATCGATAGCTTATGAAATAAGGAGTAATTGGTATTATTGCGTCAACTTTGTAGTTTTTCAAATAAAGTGGCTAGATTAATTGAAAGTTTAAATGACTTCTGTCACTGAGTTTATAAAACACTCACTTGTTATTTATAGGGATTAAGTCAGATGATTTCTAGGTCTTCAGGTACCGGTGTGAAATAGAGACATTTTTTGGTATTTACATTTTATTCCTCAGATTTCAGACAAAATAAATTCTTTTTAGTTTGTATTGAAATATGCAATTATGATTATTATAGAAATAAGATGCGACTATTTACCATACACATAGATATTAATTCAATTATAATAATTTTTATTATAATAAAATGAACGATCTAGTTGAAACGCATAGAAACATTAGTAATGTTTATGAAATGAAACCTTTACGTGTCAGAATTTTTTTTGCAACATTTTTTTTAGGAATGAGAATGATTTTAATAAAAATAATAAAAAATCTTTAGTTTCCTAGCTAAAATTGATGTGAAACTTTGTCAGACTTGTGAGAAAATCTTAGACAGACTTTTCAGGCAGGTATATTGGACCACTGATGTAACGTAACAGATTTTGAAAAATTTATTTAAAAAAAAAGATACAAGCTATGACAAATATATTTAAAACTAGAAGCGCCTGCGATCTATTTAATTTTTGATATCTGTTATATGAAATAGCATAATATACACTCCATTTCTTTTTTTATGCCGTTGTTTGTCTCTTTTTAACACATTGTTGTATATGTTGCTATGTAATGTAGATAATGTGTTAAAAAGAGACAGACAACGGTATTTAAATAAAAAATGACCTATAGTATTGTGGATTTGGTATAGGAATAATTAAATAAAGTCATTTTTCGTTACTAGTTATAAAATAAAATTCGGCAACAAAAATTACGTACCGCAATAATTGGTTTTTGTAGCTTAGTTAGACAAAGTTCTAGATTTTATATCCAGTATATCCGTTATATCAGTATATATAAATGTTTTATTATAAATACCAAGTAATTAGATGTTTCAAGATTTTTTTTCTGAATATTATCTAAAAGGACTCAAACTGTAATGTACCTTCCATGGGGTTAAGCTTATTGTAAAAACTACCAGAGTATTACGGTGAAAACCTAGCTTTGACGATTTATAAACTTTTAAACATTCCTATCTCTCGATTTGTCTGGCCTCACTGGCTCTCACTCTTACCAATGCATCTGCATTGCCGTTTTTATTTTTTTAATTTAGCTTTTATTTGAAGAGCTACAAAGTTGGCGCAATGATATGAATTGCTCTCTATTTCAAGAGCTATCGATTGATACAATAAAATCTCCATTTAAATGGTCATTAAATTTTTATAATATGAAAACGATCTCTTTTGAACAAAGTCTTTGTTATAAATTCTGTCAACTGGCAAGCAGCGAGAGATTTAAATCAAAACGCGTTACTTTACAATTTTTCTAAAATTTTAATAATTTTCGATATGCAGCAGAAAAAAAGTAATAAGTAGCACGGAATATATCAACTGGTATCATCTTCGGCAAGCAATAAGCTTCGTTTTTGACTCGGCTTGTACTCGCTAGTCTTGTATGTTAATACGTCTTTACATTCTTTGTTATTTAGATAACTATTAGTTTTTTGGATTTTGGGACAGTTTTTTTTTCTGTTTTACTTACCTTAATATCTGGAAGCAGGCTTGATCAAAATTCTAGCTTATTTTTTTACCAAAATACTTTCCTTGGGTTTATCATTGAATTTATATTTAATAATCTCTAGTTTTTTATTTCTGTCATGCTATCTTCATCTTAGTAAAGATATGAATTTGTACCACTAAATGTTCTATATAATCAAAAAATACAAAACAACAAGAGCATTTTTTTACTTACATAGAATCAAAACAATATTTTGGCATTTTATATTTTGTAGCAATTCAAATTATTTAAAAACAGGTTAATTATGGGTGCAAACTCTCTTACAAAGAAAATAAATGAAGAATAATAAGACATTAAATAATAAATTTTGTTATAATAATACTTGTACAAAACATAAAAAATAATTATTATGGAAACGATACAGATTTTTATTTTGATTAAAACAGAACCAATGATCAAACTGTCTGTTCTAGTGTAAACGCACCCTTAGACCATTCTAATCGATTCATTGTCTCTCTCTTGTGTATTCACTCAAGTTTGATGACCATTTCACAGTTTCTTTGCTTTTACCTGAATAAGTTTTGATTTGGCATGAAAACAGTAAAAGAAGCCTGGACTTATTTAAAAAAGAAAAAATGTCTATTCATGTATATAGGTATTCTAGGTATTTTATAAAAAATATAAGTTTATAAACTCTTTTATTTCTACAATTTGTAGAATATAATCATTCTAGCATGTATCTATCCAATTTAACAAACTGCTGTAGTTTGACGTTTTTTTGATTTTTACTTCAAGATCATAATATCATATATCTACCAACTATAGCTTCGCTCTACTCTTATCAGTTATGACGTCATCAGAGTGAGAGAAACAGTGCTTGAAACTTAGTTTTACTTAAATAAAGAATATAAATTATTGCAAGCTCAGCGTTTTTTAAACGATTTTCTTATCAATCTCTTGTAGTCTTGTTGATAAGTAATTAGCACCAAGCAAATATGAATCTTAATTATCTCAAGAGCTGTCTCCCTCAGTTTGAAAATCTTGTTGGCGGAAATGCAGAGAGCCGGTGGCGGCAGCAATGTGTGAAGCATAAGCAGCCGGCGCTTGACCACGATGCCGCTCGTCATAGCTTTGGCGGCAAAGGACGCGCAAGAAGCGTATCGACAGGCCAGGCCAGGCCGCTTGAGATTGCGTGATGGCCGCCCGAGCAATACTACCGCCGTCGGCCCGCCGCCCCCGCTCTACCTGCTGACCGGCCCTGCCCAGTGCCCGCCGTCTCCATGACGACCACCTCGTCATTAAAGCATCGCCTTATCATAACCGCGCCACCGACCCCGGCCATCTTTGGTCACCGCCACCCGCTTAGGGCGCAAGTCGTAGGTACAGTTATGAACATTTGTCATCTACAACAACTAAACTCTTTACACTTAAAATGTCTTCCCAACACTCAAATACTCATTTTATATGAACACAAAGTAATCAAATCAGAATATCTGAACTTCTTAATACTTTTTACTTCTTCATGAACTTTGACTCATATGTGTGACGAGTATTGATTTGTGTATATTGAAGAAGAGCAATGACAGTATTGGAAAGTACCAACGAAAGAAACATCAAACGTAAAATAATGACAGTTGACAAAGCTATGATTGGTTTCCCAAATACAAGTAGCAACAAAATATATTTTTTCTAATAGTATGCTTTTTTCGGCTTTATCCTACTTTTCTCTACATAAAAACCGGCAATAAAGGAACATTTTGATTGTAGTTCAGATAAAAAAACTGACTGAGATAAGTTGATAAAATAAATTGTAAAAAGAAAGAAAACGTAGATATTTAGAAAACAAAAAACGGAAAATCGAGAAAAAAATAAAAACGAAGACGTAATAAAAAAATAGTAGGAGACAAAAATCATAATGAATAGAATTTTTTTGGTAATGTGACAAGACTAGGTAAAAAGAATGATAATTTTGGCGACTAGGTAAACAGTTTCGATGTTGTCAATTTGATGAAAATATAGGTGGAAGCAATATGAATACAAAAATTTAAAAAATACTGTCCAGAGAGATTAACTGTAATAGCCAGAACGCAGTTACGGAGAAGGAACAAAAAAGGTAGAGCTAGAGGTGGCATCATGACGAGACTTAAAAAGCTCTGAAAGAAAAACAAAAAGAGAAGATATAAGAAAAATATATTTTGGAAAAAAAAATTAAATTTAATATAGAAACTACAGCAAAGATGAAGTTAATTATAGAAAGAAATTTTAACGCGAGAGTGAAGTCAAACAGAGCAAGAATAAAAGACAAAGCGAAAATAAAAAGTAAATCTGCAAAAGTCAAATTAGAAAATATAAAAGACAACACTAATTGAAATGGTTGAAGAAAGGGATTAAAAATGAAAATAAAGAAGGTGATTATAGAAAAGAGAATACACATTGATTTTACAGAACGAGACGACTACATACAATAGATTATGGTACTACAAACGTTTGGCAATTTTGTCTCAAGCTTTTTCGTTTGTAATACCATAATCTATTGTAGTCGTTCCGTTTTATACAATACATCCTCTTTCTCAATCGTTTACTTTGTTTTCATTTACAATTTTCCAACATCTATTTTTAATCATTTCAATTAGTGTTAAGAGGAGTAGTTACCAATTTCTCTAGTATAGGGATTCCAATGTAAACGCGCAAATTTGTAGCTAGTTTATTTATTTAAAAAAATAAAAACGGTTTTTGCCACAAGTATTGTAACAACATGGAGAACATTTTGACATTTTTAAATTTTTAATTTCGTTGATTTTTAATTTTAATAATTTTTTAATAATTATTTAATATTATTTATAAACTTTTTTTTTAAATCACTTTCAGTCATTTTGTAGCTCATAATGAGAAGAATGATTGTGCCAAATTTTGTAAAAATATTTTCATAAATAAAAGTGCTACAGATTCTCGCGTTTACATTGGAATTCCCATAAGAGAAATTACCTCAATTCTCCTTTTAAGTTTTCTTTGTTTTGGAATTTGTCTAGTAATTTGTCTTTTGCTGATCCATCCTTTATTTTTGTTTTGCCTTCTATTCTTGCTCCTCTTGTTCCCACCCTCGCATTGAAATTTTTCCTTATGTTTAACTTCTCTAGAAGCAGATCACTTGCTTTTAGAGAAAATGAAGAAAGGACAAGGCACAACGAAGAAATCGAGAATCAGAAAAAAAGTACAAGTAATCTGACGACAAATCTGAAATAATTTTTTTGAAATTATAAAGATGCTGACGAAATGTATGATAAATAAATGAAATAAAAATTCAAGCAGCTATGATGAAAAGAAAAATATACATATAAACAGATAAGTCAAAGTAACTGGTAGAATAAAAAATGCAAAAACTGAAGACAAAGATTTTTTGTAAAGTAAGAAATTAGAAAAAAATACGAAACCAGGGCACCTAAAAACAAAAATCGGTACAACATAAACAAAAGTGTCAGAGACGTAAACCAAAAAAGAAAAAAGCAAAAACAAAATAAGCGACAACATAAGTATGTAGACACTAAAAACATTTTAGTTTTAGAAAAAAAGTTTTAGGTGACTCTAATTAGGTAAAAAGTAAAGTTTATTAGAGAAAGAAATAGGAAAACAATTTATAAAGTTAAAGAACAGGTAAACTTTATGCAGAAAGGAATCTAAAGGAAATGTGGGTGTATGATTTAGAAAATTTTCGAGAAAAAATGAAAAGTGTTTAATGTAGTGTGGAAGGGAGGGTTTTTTTTAGGGATTAGAGATACAATTTTCCCACCACATAAAAAAGATTAAACTTAAAGTTACCGTGGAGTAAAGCTACTAACTGAGTACTGCTTACAAAATTTATGCTATGGTATAGACGAAAGGCTAAGAAAATAAATTAAAAAAAGGTGTATTTAGCAAGTAGCCTTCATAAAGAAAAGGAAGCTAAAGACAATAATGTATATATTCTAAGTTATCTTCTAAATAAAGAAATAGATAAAAGGAAAAAACGTATGTATGCATTGTTCATAGACTTCAAAAAAGCATTTGATAGTGTGGACAAAGAAAAATGGTGTCAATATTTGAAAGTAAGAAAAGCGTGTAAATGTCTGGTAAAAGTATAAAAAAAATATACGAAGAAACTACCATATGTTTATTATAATTTTTGATCAGAGGCTGTCATGAGAAACAAAAATTCTAAAACCGTAGGGCGTAACTAATTTCTTTAATAATAAAATTATTTCCCTGTCACTTACAAAGGGGTTTGTTTTTGATTTTCCAGTACTTTTCTTCCGATTGACGATGCCGGTCTTTCGAAAGGACGTGATAGTGTTTTAATATTTGACTCTGTTATAATTTTTTATGGAAATTTCTCCCGAAACTCGTCAAAACAAAGTCTGGATGAATAAACCCGTTCTCCGTTCGCTAAGGGCCCATTACAAAAATATGATTCCACTAAAAAATCTTCTGTTCTGCAGTAAACCCCATAATTCAAATCAAATCTAAATTTTACTTTGACAGTGACAGCAAAATGATATTTACGAAGTGAATTAATCTAGGCACTACGTTTTTAGAATTTTTGTTTCTCATGACAACCTCTGATCAAAAATTATAATAAACAAATGGTATTAATCAAGTAAAGAGAGGTAAGGAGCAAGTGAAAGATTTTAGACAAAGAATAAAGTGAAGAAGGAAAAGGGGACATTAATAAAATTATAAAGACATGATAAAAGTCGGAAAAAGAATTGGGCAGTGCGTCAGAAAAATAAATATGTAAAATATTCTAATTTTTGTTAACTTACCAATGTATTTTACTTTTTGTTTACAATGTATTTTCGTACGCTAAGACTGTTAAGCCAATTGACAATAACGACAATTTACTAGCACTGGTAGTAGATTGACTGGTACTAGTACTTGCATATATTGTTTACAAATATACATAGTTAGTGTTCAACAAACGTATAATTTCAAAAAATACATATTTTATTCATACATTATCTTTCTTTAAATAGCTGCTCTCCATCATGTGGATACCAAAAGTGTTCTTTTGAGATGACCGAAAAATTTGCGAAAAATGTGTGTGGACGAAGAGAGGTCTGAAATATAAATTCCTGCATAAAATTAGCATGTCTGTGTGCCGGGTTATGAAGGGCAAGTGAATTAATCATCACAGCAAGTCGCGAAGTAGGATTCGGTGTACGTCATTTATATCCGCTGTTGGTTGAATGGGGCGGCGGTGACGCTTCAAAGCCGAGCAGGCACCTGAACATTCATAAGTGATTTGGAAAAGGCAAGTTGACTGCATCCACACAATGCCGCCACTCATTTATATCCGCACGGGCCAACATCGAGCAATTCATTACCGAAGTGTAAAGAAGTCGATGGAAGCACGACTTAATCTCTAGTGTTGGATTCGATGCAAAGTGCAGGGATTATTATCAGTGAAAATCGTCGCCGTGGGCACTATACGCGCCGGAATCGGCGCCGAACGAATATCGAGTCGGAATCTATGCTCAACTTAACCCGACATTGATGGCGACGATAAACATCCGTCGGTTTGCAACAGGTACGCGACGCCACGCCGCACTTACCCCTCATTACCTCAGAAAAAACCAATCGCCTAATTCAGACGAACTGATTACGGAAAAGGATACTTACCGACACGACAACGGGTCAAACACGGAAGATTACTTACTTCATTTCCCTACTTTAATTTATACAATTACACGTAATCTTCAACGTTCTACTTTTACACCGACATTCCAACAACTAAGCGCAACAGTACATCACCACAACTAAATTACAATTATTATTATTAAAATAAAAATATTAAAACTTTATTTAGCCTTGGGTTGCTACATTATTTACAACAGCAAATAGCAAGGTGTCTGATTATACTTTCCTTGAGCTTCATGACATTTAAGCATTTTATTTATATTTTTAACAATATGAGTATCTTGTACAAATGTACAAGAACAAGTAATAAACAATTTTGATTTGTTAAAGAAATTTCCGAAAACAAACGGCAAATGGGCTGCTTCAAACCACATGGAACAGCTGCACGTTGCACACAAGAAATTTGAAGGATTTTGAGATACTGAGACACATTTTTGATGATCAATGATTTAGTTAATTATAATACAAAAAATTTAAGAAAAATACCAACTTTTTTTAAAGTTTGTACATAAGAATCCGGACTCATTTATAGTAGAATGATTTTATTATATCTTATTCTTTATTATTTCTTCTTCTTATATCTATTTTAATATATCTTTAAGACTAACAAATTAAACATTTATATATCTAGCTTGTTTATAACTTTTAAATTATGTGATATTCATATATAATATCCCGAGTGCATGTCGAATTGTCGATAGTGCACGTTGTGCACGAGAGCAAATTAAACAATGAGACATGCACAAGAGATATTTGAACGACTATTTTCCGAACAAAACTAAAGCCTTAAATCTCTTGAATATCTTTGCGAGAAATAATGAAAAAATAGGAATAATAGGTATCGAGGTTTAATAATCACAGCGGCATATATTTTCTAACATTTTCAATATTTTGAAAAGTATCACACTGAACATAAAGTTTTTTTGTTCATTGATAATTTGCACTAATGCAATAGTTTTGATAATTTGCACTAGTGCAGAATTATCGCATAATTTGATTATGATAGCTTGATTTTAAAATTTTGAGTGATTTGATTGGCATAGGGAAGAAGTCAAAGTAAATCATATACAACAATTACGATCCTGTCGAACTTTAAATAGACCCATAAGATAGTTTGCATGAGTAAATGAGTTCAAAACATATTATAAATTTTATCTAGTAATTTTACTTCTAGAACGACTTTCTCTTTTTGTTAGTACTCAATAGGCACTAGTTTGTCAAAATTAGATGTTGCAGAGAGTATTTTAAAAAACTGAAAAATGCATGCAATACTTAAAACTGTATATTTAATATTAACAAGTGTTCACTTAAAAAAGTTGTCAAGAGTGCTATGACAAAACCAAAACATTTTGAAGTATTTTTTAGTTAAATGAGGCTGCCGTACTGTCAGTGATAGTTGTCAGAAATGTAAGAATTGTTACATTATGTTAAAAATGAACACAAATTGAACACGAAAAAGAAGAAACAAAATAAAACTGGAAATTACAACAACAAAATTATTCGCGATGATAATGACTCAGAATCTTGTAAACATGCACTCAAAAATAATCATAATCATAATTATAATATTTATAATATTTTTCATAGTTAGAGTCCATCAAGTTTCCACATCCATTTTTTTGCTATATTTTCTTTTATGAAAACCTCATAGCACTCTTGTCAACTTTTTTCATTGAACGAACACTTGTTATTTATTAGTTTTTAATTTGTAAAGACAGTAAGAGAGGCGAAGGCAACAGTTTTATAAAAATTGAATGCCAATGATTGTAAACAGGATCTACGACTCTTATAATTTTTTACTGAATTGCACTTTTTCGTGTGGAAAGTGCTTGATCATGTCTTTTAAACTCTAGAATATCTAGACTCTAGATTCTAGAGTATCTAAAATTTGTGACGTTTGAAAATTTATTTGCCGAATAAATTCGATTTTATGTTCTTCGATTTGTTGTGAACTGAGGGCGAGAGTAAAGTAAGCATAGAGTTAAGGACACCTTGACAGAGGTTTAGATAACGTCAGGAATAAAAAGCAATTTGGTCGAATGACCTCCGCGGCCGTTTGTCTCAATCAGGGTTTAGCTGTGTCTTGCCGGCGCGTTCCAAACAATGCGAAATGTGAAATAATGAGAGTAATTAATTCAATTAACCGTTAATTAATGGCGTCGTATCCGTGTATTTGCACGGGTCGGGTCCTGTAATGGAGTTTTGAGCCGGCAATCAATATTTTCAAAAGACTTAGTGCGTAGGGCGCCCCTTCAGGCACACTTCTAAGGGTCACTCCATGTTTATTCCTGCATTAGACCAAATATTGGACCACCACCACTTACACCTTAACCTAATTCGACACACACCTGCCAAAATGTTCACGCAATAGAGGTAAAGATGTTATTAAATATCTCATACTCAATCAGGTCAATTAGAAGACAGAAAAATAAATAGATCTTCACAAGTTATAGTTTTATAGTTATATCTAGTTAAAACTACATTCTTATTCTCCTTATTTTATAAGTGTTTAACATTTTTATTTAAAATCATCAATAAATTGGAAAGTCACAAATAAATTTATCGAAGCTTGAGATTAATTTTTTTTGTGAATAAAATGCTATACAAATCTTTGTCTGATATAGCTGTTATCTGGAATGAATTATTTCTTTTTTCGGTTATGTTATTCTATGTGTTTATCACACATCTTCGTAGCAACCGAAGTGAGTCTTAGATTTTGAGTTTATGGAGTGGTTATGGTTGTGGGCTAATTTGTTGGAGCTGTGGGTGGTCGGTTTCGTCGTTGGGATTCTTCCGGGACACATTGAGTGATGGCCCCCTTGCAGATACAGATGTACGGTATTGTCCTGCGAGCTCGTGTGCCATTACATATGTTTTAATTACGGCGATCGATGGCGGTGCTTCCGAGATTTGTGAGGGCTTGCGTCGGGCTGCTCATAAAGACGGCGAGGGTGTAGGCGGGTGAAAGAGGAAGGAGGCCCAGGGCTGAGGTGAGATTAGCGGGCGGCCTCATTAAAGTTGTGTAATAGCTTTGCGCCACCTTACGCCTGGCTTAGCTCGCTCAACTTTCATCACTAAACAACACAGCAGCCGCCTCCAGATATTATTAACTCATATAGAATATCACAAGTTGAGAAAATTGATGGAAGTCGGCTGGAATCAGTGTGGAATTCCGGCAAAGGTTTTCCCTGTTGAAGAGGCAGTAATGCTAACTAAGCGAATAATAACTCACGCATAAATTAACAATTTAATCTCAGGAATTGGCGGGATATTTCGGTAGGGTTTTCCTTTTTGGCTGCGTTGTTCAAGAACAATGCAGCGGGAGTTTTTCGTGAGCTAATTCGGTTTGTTTCTGAATACCTGCGCAATCGGCAAGGTTTGATCTGGCGTAGTACTTTATTTCACTTCATCGGTTGTAATAAATCCAAACCGGGCTGAGGTGGACCGGTTATAAAAACACCTCTTCAGCCATTTAACTTGGCGGGCGAGTAGAGAACGGGCCCAAAATGAATCTTATCGAACATCCCATAAGTCTTGACATCACCTATTTCTTTCTTTTCGTTTTGTGTGAGCCGGGGGAGGAGACTTATAAATATACGTACCGAGGGAAAAGTTTCCCATTTAAGAAACCAAACGTGGCGCGCTCGTAATGAATGCTTCGCCATCAATAATCTGGACCCATTCTCGCAGTTTTAGATGCGAACCTACTTCAAAACTAACTTAAAGCTTATCCCGCTATGCACACTCAGCACCAATCTCCACTGCAAGCTTTATTGCTTTCACTACTCTTATTTTCAACATAAAATTTTATATAAAAAGTCAAAACGAACCGTTTACAAATACTAGTAGGGCCCTACAGGGACACATTCCTCAGTTTTGAAAATACAAATTTCCATTAACCAAAATCCATTTTTTTTTATTATAATGGTTCCCATTCTAATATTTTAATATAAATTATAGATTTACGCTTAGCTGGTATTTAATTTTTGGTCGACGGTGGACATTGTTTAGATTAAAAAATTAACTGAATAATAGTAACAGCGGAATTAAATAGATTGGATTGGAATTTTATTTTATTTTAGTTTAGAAAGATAAAATATACATTTATAGATTTAGAATGTGCTGAATTAGAGCTGGCTTTGCGCCTCTTGACTTGAGCAAAAATATCAAAATATGACCAACCAGAAATTGATATGATTCAACAGATTTTCGCTCTTAACGTATTTAGAACACATTTATTACGTTTTTATATAAAAGTATATTACTCTTTTTTATACTCAGTGGTAACTATATCTTACCTAAAAGATAAACGGTTTGATTTTTTTAGAGATATTTGCTCTTAAAGGCATGTATCGTTTACCACCAAATTATGTCATTGCAAAAAACAATCTTACAGCAGCTATGAAAAAGAGATATACTGGGTGTAAACCAAATTAAACTTATTCCTTTATAATAGTGTTTTTGATAGAACAACAAAACTTGGGAATATTATTTTGTTAGAAAATTGCCATTAATTGAGTAACAAATCAACTTTAGAAATTTTAAAAATTGTTTTAAAAAAGGGGATGAGTGTTATTTTGTTTACACCTGGTATGCACATCTTGGGTTTTCTAAAGAACGTAGCACTAAGGAATTTATTGGTTTAAGATTTTTTAAATCAAAAAAGATAAGATAAGATATAAAAGTAAACTTTACTGGTACAATGAATGTAGTGGTTTATTTTCGGAAATTTGTTTAAGGTTTTTTCGAAGAACAATATAGTCGTATGAAGGTCTTATAAGGTAGTAAAAAAAATTACAATTTTTAATATTTTGTAGAAAGTCCTGTAACCTGAATTGTATTTTTTTTGTTGAAAGTTCTCATTGTTTATAAAAAGAGATCTGTATTGATAATCAAAATTATTCTTACTACAGGTTTTTTATATCTCAAAATAATTGATAAGGATCGAAATGGTACTACTGTAATAATTTAATTAGATTAGATTAAATTATTGAAAATCATTAGAGGAGTATCATTTCGATCATATTGATCTTTATTGATGTTTATTAAGGATAACTAATAACTCTCCAATACTTGGAACATACTCGTATTTTGAAGCTAAGGATGTTATAAACAAAATTTTGACGATGGTCTAGTACGTTTCCAGTTTTTCTTACCTATTTTACAATATTTACTGCGGAGTGCTTATTTTAATCCAGATTTAATCCAGATATCTCATTATAACTGCAAATTGCAATAAGGTAGACCAACAATTAGATGCAAGTGTTGATAACATTGACATATTATTATTGTAGACATAATTAGAAATCCTAAACAACTCTAAATAATCAGAAGTAACAAAGAAACATTATAAAAGTAAGGATTAAACTACATTAATATACTTTTAAAAATTTTGCAATAAATATCATTTCTATAAAGCAACTACTTAAAATCTTAGATCCAAATTTATATTAAAAGAACTTTCCTACCAAATTTGGTTCAAATCTATTTCTTAAGTTTTTTTTTTACTAATATCTGAATTAAGTCAAGACACCATTTTGTAAAAACCACGCTTATTTGAAGAAAAGACGTTTTGAACTTTGTGAACAAACTAGCACGTGCTTTTAAAAAAATGTAACTCCTGAAATTTGTTTTCTCAGTTAAAACAAAACATTTTAAAAGCCTATTAAAAAGGTCATAACATTATCCAAATTGATGCAAAAGTATTCTTAGAATTGTAAAAGTAAAATTTATTATAAAGTTGTTTCAAAACAGACGTGCCAAATTGCGATAAATTGTCAATTAGAGTCTAAAGAGCACGAAAAAATAAGATTTTGTGTTTGTATATTCTGTAAATTAAAATAAGTTTATTAATGACGAAATTATAAGTAAATGAATTTATTTTAAAAGGTTTTCATCTCACTATTACATATTTTGTTGTAGGGGCTTCTACTCAAAAAAATAATATTTGTTGTTATATTCAAAAGATTAACTTGCTTCCGCTCACACAAGATTTCAACTTTAAATAAAAGTTTAGTTTTTAATAAACAACGTTGAAATGTGAGGCATCTATCCTGGACTTTTTTTATTATAAATATTTTCAGTTGTTTATATTTTATTTCTCTGCAATCTAAACCATACAGTTTAACCCTTTTAAACCTCAAAAAGATTGCTTTCGTAATTTGAGTTCGCTGCAGCTTTGATTCCGGAGCAATTTTGAATAATACCGAAAGCATGTGAACCCCTTTCCCCGTTAAACAATACATTACGTTATCAGTCCAGATCGGCTGTGCAGATGGCGTTTATCGCAATTACTGGCATTCGAACCGTCCCGCATTGTTATGAGAGAAACAAAGGAATTACGGAGAGCATATTTATGTGTAATTTGGTGATGCCATGGCAACTGTCAGAGCTATAGGGCGCGTGGTGTCCGTTGTTCAGTTTCCACACTGGCTTAGGCCGCTTATAAATGTAACGTCAGAATAAACAAGATAAAGCAATGCAGAGGATAATCACACCCCAAGATATGCAAAGCGATTCCCGTTATTATAATCCATGAATCGCGTAATTCACCACCCCGGAGATACGCACCCTAAGCACTTATCGAAATTCGACGACAATTCTTGAATACATAAAGATAAGATCTATTGCAAATATAATTGCCTTGAAGAAAGAGCATATTTTGAGAAGAATCACCTTCTATTTTTAGACTGTTTTTGATATTATTTGCTATTGGTAATTCAAGTTAAGCTGGCGACACCGACGGCAAACAGCCAAAACTGCTTTAAATTAAAATATATTTGTAATATATGAACTGCCTTGATTTTGTGTTAAGACGTACAAGAAAAGGTAACAGAATTTAATTTTTAGGTTTATTTATATACGCTTGCTTTTTGTTTGAAGCACAATCAATTGATTACATTTATTTTTATACTGAGCAATCCAAAAGTCATGAAATTTCAATAAGCCATGGGAGAAGCAGGTAGATGTAGTGGCTATGTCTGAGAATTGTGTGTTATGTAAACTGACCAGAATTTCTATTTAGTTAAATTTGGTTTGCCACAAGTGGAGATGATTAAAAAACGAGCGTAGCGAGTTTTTTAACTCCACGAACAAAATAAAATCACTTTTAACACGTATATCATACACTATTTTTTCTACAAAACAATTAGAAGAACTTTAAACTCAATAAAAGTAAAAAATCAAAAAATAATACCACACAGATCGCAATGTTTATGAACCAAAATTTTCGTAGCAACCAGTTACTTTAACCACGCGTATCAAAAAATGACACTTTTAACATCAAAAATGATAATTATAAAGCCCATTTTTAACAGTTTTGTAGAAAAATATATTTTTAACTTTATACTGAAATAATTATTTTTTATTTTTAATTTTTATTTGTCTATTCTAGGCCGATTCAAATGCAGTAATATCAAGGGCTGGTCTAAAGTGACAAGAGTGGTATTGGGCTTTGTATGGGTTTTAAAGCAATAACAGCAAGCAGATATTTTGAGTTTGTCCAAGTGGCTAAAGAGTTAGAAGGTCTCAGAAGGTGCACTCTATAACACTAAGCGCATAATCCTGGTCAGCTCGAATAGACCTAACTTCAGAAATTTACTTGTGTACCGTATTATTGTTAAAGCAACAACATTGTTTTAAAAATACTCATTGGTATCAATAATTATTATTACCATGGCTGTCGTAGTTATAGACGCCCAAACAAAATTTATCGATGTCTATCGCTTTCTTGCTCTGGAAACTGCGAGCTCCAGAAAATTCATAATTCGACAAAGAGTTTACTGTATTATTTTGTGCTTTTACACAATTTTAGGAGTAAAATTATATTACTGTATCCTACAACTTTATTATTGACGTGCTCCTAAAATTCAAAGGAGAACATATGCAATCGTTGTGGAGATTTTGTTTGTTCGTTTAGAAAATCGTAAACTCTTTTTAAACAAGTTTTAAAAACTAATGTTTTTTATATAATATAAAGTGTCGTATTGATGTGTAAACGACCTTACGGTAAATCTTTAGGTTTTTTGTTTTTCTTCTTATTTCTAGCTTTATGAGTGTTTATAGTTGGGTTTTATTACAAAAAATTAAGTTTAAGATAATCTTTTGTTTTTCTACCGTGCTGAACTCACAAAATAACTGTAATAGCAAGCGCCATTTCTTTTACATTTAAAAATTTGAGTTATTTTAATTATTAGTGTTTTATTTTATTATAGTGTTAGTTACTATAGAAACAGGGGTTGATTAATTTTTGACTTTTTTTTCTAACATTATTTATTATTTGCTATCAAGCATAGTTATTATGGTGATGGCGCCCTGTTATATTACATAGGTATATGGCTAGCAATTGAAGTCTCTAGCTACTGCCGAAGTTACAATATTGTTTGTTTTTTTAACATGTGGTAATTGGATAACTGCTAGTAACCGATAATCAAACTTTGCGAAGTCTGCGAAATAAAACACAATGCGCGGCAATTCTTAGTTTGTAGAGAATAGGTATGTACAGAGTGTTTAAAAAGATCTTTGTTTTATATACTTTGTTTGCTATTCTTGGCATCAAGCAAAAATAAATGATTTTGGCGAGGAATTGTTTGTTAAGGTCTAGAAGATGAGAGGAGAATTTGGTAAAGAGCGTTGATCGTGCGTATTAGGATCTAAGAGCGATTCATGTTTAAAATTCAGGACGCTGTAAGGTGGATTTGCATATTCTTGTTATTAGCCATAACCGAAAATGTAGTAACTACAAATTAGCATATTAGGCGACGAAGGGGCTGTGGGCCGGGGGCGTCAGGTATCTCGTGGAGGCGTCCCGCGGATTGTACACGTCGTGGAGGAGTTCGCACCAATCAGCGGCCTTTCAGGTCGAATTCGCATCACGTCTTCGGCTGTGCGATATTACATTCGGGAAGGAAAAATTAACATCAGTCGTTTTATGACTGCTTAAAATTCAAACGGGGCGACCTGTCGATGCCATGTTCCGGAAGGTGGCGAAAGCAATATCGGTAGGTGGCGTTACGGCGAACTTTTAATTTAAGCTATCGACTCCATATGCAAATCACGCGTGTCGTTTAGCCCCGAGATCAGTTATTTTATAGCGGTGTGCGAGCTCGGATATAAGAATCGATGGGTCGGAATCCTGGGGATGATAAAACCCGGGCGGTACCTGCGCTCCGAGCAATAACATAAAACAGAAGCAATTCATTTCTATAGCACGCACTCGGGATCTTATTACTATTCAATGATGCAGCATCTGCCGGCGAACCCGCCACCGCCGCCGCCGTTATGGCCCTCCGAGGCGGAGAAACGATGATGCGCATACGAGGATCATCCCCGATATCCACGATATGGATCTTCCCGTTGAATATTACCAAATTCAACCTTTGATTCAAACTCGAACAAAAATTTTACTCCCGACTGAACAAAACCAAACTGATGCCGTTGCAGCAATAACCTCCCCAAGCACCACCAACTTCCTCAAATGTTCGATAAGTTTTTTTTAAATATTTTTTTTTATAAGTTGAGAAACACTGCTTAAAATGGTCTTCTTTCAAATCAGATGGTGTCAAAGTCGACAATGTAAAAGGATTAAAAATATTCAAAAATCTGTAAAAACTACAGAAATTATTGACAACTTCGTATAAATAAGAGGACATCTGGTGAGCTTACAAGAACTATTGAAAATTACTTTTTTTTGAGTAATTAAATAATGTTTGGAGACAATTGAATTATTTTATTGTCCGGAATTGTCACTTTTAACGATTTGACATTTAATATTTTTGATTACAATTTTTGTTTTTAATTGTTTATAAAATTTTGTATCTATTATGAGTATAATCGTCACTAATTGTCCTCGGCAAAGTAAAACGTCTTCTACGTTCGACCTCAAACAGTGGCTCGTGCCATAGTCTTCTTCATAGTTTGTTAAAAAATAAAATTATTTGTCAATAATGTTAAAATTTTGTCACTCACTAACGCTGACAACTTCTACAAAAATTTACCACTTTGTTAACTCACCAAGAAGAAAATAAAGAAACATAGATAATAACCCGTATTTGCGTAGTTCAAAATCCGTGTACGAAGAAGACGGTATGAACAAATGTCGAGTAAAAACGATTAAAAAAAATTGTGAATTATAAAACCAGATACTTCCTAAGTAAAGAACATATTTAGTAAATTATTTTGAACAGATAACAAATTTAGTAATTTTGAGCAGATCAACCGCAATTATGGAGAAGAAACTAGAAGTAGGATTAAGAACCTACTAACTCTACACAGAAAGTTAGCTAACATGAAAAATCGATAGAGGTTTTTATTATCATGTAAACGTAACAAAATTATTCCTAATTATATAAAAAACAATTTCAATTGTCTATATTCGATATCAGTTGATAAACATCCCTTTCAAAAACAACTCGACAAGATAATAACTAATTTTACGAAAGAGGTCTTTGATTTAGAACTAAAAATCACTTATTGAAAGATTATAAAATTGAAAAAAGACATCAAGTTTAGCAAAAACTGGTTAGAAACGAAACTGTCTCAGGAAATAGTATAAAGAGGTACACAAGCAACTTCAAAAACATGAGAACAGTTAATAAGAAGAAATTGGACAAATTAAGGAAAAAAAATGGTATAATAACTAGGTAAGAAACGAGGAGTGGGTTAAAAATTTTACAAAAGTACAATTACCAGATGAGGTCATGGGAATTGCGAGTTTAGGACACAAATTTGGATTATGCAAGAACAATAATAAGAACATTCTAATACCGACAATCTTAAAAGACGTAGAATATTGCATAAGTAACCTTTCTGATGATGAAACTAAAGTCAACAGAACAAGAGCAAGAATTGTGAACATTCTAACTAACACTTTAAACAATACCAAGGAACAACATGACAAAATAACAAAAGAGTACATATATATCAAAAGATACCTCAGAGAAAATAAAAATATCATTTTATCAAGATCAGATAAAGAGAATGTAACAATAATATAGGATAGAATAAAGTATATCTAGAATATGAAAGAATTTTTAAAGGACAATAACACATATAGACTTATGGACAAGGATCCTACCAAAAATTGGAAAAAAGTGCTAATTAGCTATTAAATAAATTTGCAAAAAACGAATAAATAACAGAAAACAGATTATATAGATATAAAACAAAAAATTTAACAGCATCAAAAATGTGTGGACTCAAAATCTACAAACCAGGAATGAAATTTAGACCTTTTGTATTATGCACTAATGCTCCAACTTACAACCGAGAAATAATGGTACTCGTACACAATATATTAAAAGAAGTTAGTTTAATTTCTTACTACAGCATAAAAAACGGCTTTGAATTTATTGGAAAATAAGCCTGGAATGATCAAATTAGAGCAAAAAACTAATGGAAAAGAAGAAAATTAAAAAGGGCAATATTTTGATATCGTTGGTCGTTTGTTCTTTATTTACGAATATAAAAAAAGAATTGGTGTTGAAAATAATAAATAAACGGTGGAATTTTGTCAGCAATCATACTTTTTTTATAAAAAAATCTTTTATAAAACCCATCGAAATCTTATATAAATCAGGATATTTCAGTTTTAATAAAAAGTCTACATACAAGTTAGTGGCACAGCTATGGGTAATCCAGCGAGTCCCATGCTGGCGGTCTTAGTGATGGAGGATCTTATTGATTGAGTATTAGAAAGAAAAGGGAAAGAAATCAAATTTGTAAAAATTAATGTTTACGATCTAATCTTGATTATTCCGAAAGAATTAAAACAAGTCATCAGAAACATTTTTGGTGAACATGACAAGAATTTAATCTATAAGATGGAAGTGGGAAATGGATGATTACTGCCATTTTTAGAAATAAAAATAATAAGAACTAAAAATGAAGAAATCCTAACAGAATGGTACTATAAACCAACAGCTTCTGAAAGGATCATCAACTATTTTTTAAATTAAAAACACAGTATTAGGTAAAACCAACACCGCCAAAAATCTAATATTGAGAGCTGACATACTGACAGATAAACCTTTGAAAAAGAAAGCGTTAGAGAAAGCAACAAAGATACTAAAAGATAATATAATTACCCGAAAAAATTTATTAACACTTTATTACACAGAAACTTCAGAACTGACATTAAAGAACTGAGCAACATCTATGAATTTATAATACAGAAATATAATACAAGAAAAAGAAATAACTAGGTATAATAATATAACATGTGTCGATTCTCCATCTATTCATATGTTTTATAAGTTTAACAACAAATTTTTATAGTAAGGTTGTTAACTAAGTTAATTTCAATCACTTTTATTTATATTGTCCATCTCCCGGCTCGATAAAGATAGAATAAGCCATCGAAACGTTACCAATAAAAAAAATAAATAAAAAATTTTGAGTTTTGTGGTCTACTATACCTTTTTACAAATTGGAGATATTTAGTAAAATTGGCAATTAAAATTAGTCAAAATTGCAAAAAAGAGGTTTATTCTTTACACTTTTTTATTTTAGATTCACGTAATCGATAGATTTTTTTACAATTGCTTAACCACATTTAATTATTTTATTTGGAAAACTAACCTTTAAGTAATAGTTATTTACAAAAGTTACAAATCAAAATCACGTGATGGCAGTAAGAAAAATTTGAGGCTAAGTCAACAGACAGAGCACTTCTTTTTCAAAATTTGTAAAAAAATATGAGTATTTTGCCTCACCTTACTCTACCTTGCTTCTCAATTAATTTATGTATTTATAATAAACAGTTAGCAAGTCTCTGGAGTTAATAAGTAAACACATTTCTAATTAACACTTAGTCGAACATGTCTGCATCCTCTAACATTTTGCGTTGCCGTAATGCAGTGCAATTAAAGCCGGCAAATTCATATTTCATTAGAGTTCTTTTAATCTTCACTTAACGCAGCTGCTGATCGTGTGTAAACGCCTTCGTTAATTAACCGTAGCTCATAATTTAGAAGTTCATTAGACGGTGGTAAACGCTAGGGTTAAACCAACATTCAATCATCGGCCGTCATAATAACACGTGTTTCGTCAGTCTTTAAAACGACACGATAACCTGCCAACCTACCGTTAACACGCGGCGATAACATCATCAGCGGTTCCTGCATGAACTCTAAGTGTACGTTTTAGGACCATTTACATGCTGAAACATGTGTCCTTTACCCTTTTTAACTCATTTGCTAGCTTAAAATGACATTTATGACGGCACACACTTAAAGCATCATCATAAATTTCTCAGCTCGGCGTACACCTTTTAAGGATTTGCATAAAAAATCGGCGACAATAGTATCATATTATAACGGGTTATTTATTAAAAACTTGAAAAATAACCTAATATCAATTTATTTTTGGTAAAATATAGAAATATTCGTAGGTGCTGTCACCATTTCTTATTGAATGCGGAACTACATAGTAATAAAATTCAAAATATTTTACATTTTACTAAAGTCATTTAAATTTTTTAGCTAAATCTAAGCTCATAAAAAGTATCAAATTAAATTTTGATTAATTTACCAACATCTTATACGAGTACTTAAATAAATAGAAGTGTGGGAGATAGCGGCGTGTTTTTTTTCTCTATACAACACGAAATTTTTCTATACAAAATATAATACATAGGTATACTACTTATAACAAAATTTTAATTTCTAACAAATTGAACAATGTCTAATAGACATTGTAAGGTAGAAATAAAAATATTAATATTTTCAGGTTTGGGCATCGTTCATGGAGTATTTGTCGTAACTAGTTACAAATTTATTCGTTTTATATAACGCCAAATAAGGTCTTTTCTAGTGTTCTTTTTACTAGTCTCTTATTTATAATATGGCTGGATGCATTCAGTTATTTTGCTTGATAAACGTAGTTATTTATTAAATTGTAATTATTTCGCTTCGTGCCTAACTTTTAGGAAAACATACCACACTTTAAAACCATCCTCGGGCTGACGTTACCAAAATTTTTTCAGTTGCTTTTCTGATACTGACATCTACGGCTAAGATTTTTTGAGCAATTTGCTTCGTTTCTTTACGTAGATGACTATTGTAACAGTTGGTTATTTTGGGTTATTACTTATAAATGAAAAGATAAAGATCAATTTTTTAATTTTATATTTTTGTATCGGGAATAATTATTTACGTTATCGTTTATAAAAAAATCGATTTTGTATAATTAACTTAATGTTTGCCAAAACGAGTAAGCGAAGCAAACGAGTTTTGTACATTATGCGACTTTTTCACAACGCATTACGTCCAAATTTCGTCGAAAAAAGAAATTTTACTCTCAAAATACTTTTCATAATTAGTGATGTAATAAAATGCATCACATAATTTTACATTACTAACTGTAGTGTAATATGTGCCATTACATAAAAATTAATGTAAAAGTAAATATTTTATAACGGTATGAGAAGAAAATATTTTTATCAGACACTGCACTGATTCAAAATTAAATTTTGTAGTTCTTTAACAGTCAAAAAAATTATATTGTTTTTGGCTAATTGAGAAAAGAAATGGTAAAAACAGCACATGTCGTTACCATCGTTTTAGGCGACAACAATTGTATCAGTTACTGTTTTTGGGAGTATTTAAGGAGCTTTTACTCTTATCAAGGAAGTACTCAGAAAACTTCGTTTTTGCCAGAAGAAGGGTTTTATACATATTTTGCTTTCTTTGAGAACTTGTCTCTCAAAAAGGTCTTCTTTGAATACTTAAAAAAAATTGAAAAATTACATAAAAATGGTGTAGAATTGTAATTTATTAAATAAAAATTGTCTGGTAAAACTATTGTTTTATTGCTGTAGTCCCGTGGAGGTGTTGGATAAAAAATATTGTGTGCACCTCGCAGAGAAAATACTTTTACAGGTTTCAGAAAGTTATCTCTTTCTTCGACTTGAAAAACACATTCTTTCTCGGTTAGGTAAATCAGCAAATTACTGTTTCACTAGTGTTATTGTTACCATTATTCTTACCGTCATTGTATAGGTGGTGTTACACAAAAATGAAATGAAGATATAAAAAAATATATATCTTCATTCAAAACTCTTCTCTAATAAAGACGCATTTGCAACAGGCAAAAAATTTTGATTTCCGATTAGAGCGCTGTTTATAAAACAATATTATTAGAGTTGGTATTGTAAATACCAAAAAAATAACATAAATAATTAAATGACTTACCTGTTTACATTGAATCTTTTTGGTGTATTAAATAAAACGTAAAACACTTACTAACACTAAATATTTTACTTAATGAATGACAATTTGACAAAAGTGTTTGGTGTTCGTGGGTGTTATATTTGTGGGTAATATACGAACGATATAATGTGTTATATTTTTATAATTAAAATAAAATTGCAAAACAGATTTTATTTGTCAGAGTTAAACATTTAACTCATATCTTAAAAACACTTATCTGTGAGTTAGATTTTTTTTGTATAACACCGTTTATATGTATAACATTTTGAAAAACTGTGAGAAGGAAATTGTTTCTTTCTTGCTAGTCAATCGACGTTTTTGATCTTTGGATCCCAAATTTAGTCTTTTTAGGCCTTTTTTACTAGTCTTATCGACTATGTGTTTAAATATTTGAGAATAGCTAAAAATCTTAAGTAAAAATAAAATAAGAGATTTGAAACGTTGACTGATTAACATGAAAAAAAGTTTTTTGTCTACTATTTCATAACCTTTCAAAATAATTTTTTAATATCGATTTTCAAGTTTGTCTATATTTGGACTGGTTCAAGAAGTCAAAAGCTTTGGATTTCGCATTAGTGTCAACGCTACAACACCTAGAACACATTTGAGCTGGTCCATAGGACTGTACAACTATAGATATAGATAGTGGCATGTGCTTATTCTAAGTATGAGTAGCCAATGATACAATCGGTGACGGCAGTCATTTAACCTACCGTTGCCGGCAGAAAAGTTACTTCTTTTTGAAAATAATTTTGTTTTAGTTTTGTTGGAAAAGGTTGTACTCTTGGTTGTGCTTGTATGTTGAGAATACTGGCGAATGGGGCATCTGCAATTTGAAGTGTAATAATTTGCAGTTCGATTGGGTTAATCCATGTTGATGTGTAGGCGTTTGTACTTTGGTAATTCTCCAATAAGACGGTATCTTTTGCGGAAGGAAACTGTCAATCATGTCAGAAGTCGTGATGTGCAATTTACTGCAATATCGTGTTGGTCGATCTCGTCCCCGATTACCCACGCCCGAGCCTGACGTCGTAATTGTGAGTCTTTTCGCCTCGATTTTCATTTTTCTAGCGGAAGACCATAATTTGTGCAACACCGTGTAATATTTGCTTCACATTGAAACGATAATGCCTGCTCTTACTGGACGGGCCACTAAGCACGGCCTGTTTAACAAATCTCTCGTTGCTGGTCTTGCACGATATCCTCAGTCACTGCTTTCGGAAAGCATTGTTCTTTGTTTCGAAATTAAGCAACGTTACGACTGCTTTCAACTTGGATTCTAGGGTTGTTAAGTTCTACACCACTAATAAGTTTTTTGGTTTAGATTAACGCAACAGATATGGAGAGGATAGAAAGAGAATTATTTCTAAAGTTAGATGGGAAAAAAGCGTTATGTAGGTGAGTGAAACAATGTATATGTCTGGAGGTATTTGTGTTTCAATTTTGTGAGGAATGGTAGACGAAAGAAAATATCTCTTTGTTTACTCATGACTCTATAAAATGTTTTACAGCGTCTAGTATTCGGAATAAATTCAGAAAAGTTAGAGAAGAAGGGTGCGATGCGTCCTTATCACATATAATATAAACGGCGTTGAGCATAAAGCTGATAGCAATTTCTTGTGAAAGATACACGTATTTCTCGGTCTGGTGGTATTCAGCATTCTTAGTTATCGCACCATAAAAGTGATGAAGCACGGGGTAAAACATGGCCTAGTTTGTTATTCCCTGCATCTGTACGGGGTATACGGTACGCCAGCTTATCTGTAATTCTCCATTTCGTCTTCAGGCCGCGTGGATCGCTACGTAACGCTCCAGAAAAGTGCGAATTTATTCATAGACTCGCATAATGAGAAACTGTAAAAATGGACATTTCCGACGCTGTGACGGTTTTATGTTTTGATAAGGGGAATAACACGCCATTTTTCCAGCCACGCAATAACGATGCTCTGACTTTCCCCGACGGTTATTTAGATCTCTCCTGCGGAAATAAATACCGGATAACACCCAGGACTAGACCGACACCAACGCATCAAACGCGTCCGAGATATCCCAAGCTATTTTAATGCTTTCGATGTTTTTCACATTATTTACCCATAGGCGTTAGCCTTTATCCCGGAACGATTCAACCTGCTAATTAGCTGCGATTGCTGATACTTGAAAAATACTATAAGACTAAACACCAAATCTGTCAAGCTTTTTAATTCCCAGATTTAATTAATTTACTGTTTATGTTGGGATAAATACAGTTAAATGTAGGTGTTTCTTTTCTCAAAATGTTTTTATTTCTTACTAATATATTCAGATAATAATTTTTGTATTTCCAAAATTAAAAAGTATATTTGAATATAACAAAAATTTATCAGTTATGTATCCCAGTTTGATAAAAAATAAAAACTAGCTGAAAAAGAAAGAGTTTAAAATTAATTCTATTTCTTTGTTGTTATTGTTCATGAATAGTCATAATTTTTCTGGGGTTTATAACTGCAGTGGTCAGCAATTGAAATGAAACTCAGTAAAATTGTAACATAGTTTAGTTTAGTGACTATTAAAAGAAAAAAATTTATTGAGATAATCTTTCAAATTTTGCATCTTGTTTTGCAGATTTTGACCTAAGTTTATATGATAAAGCAAAGGTCTAAAAACTGTTTTTTTGCGCTACAAGCAATAATTATAATAATAATAATAATATGTATTTATTCCTTTAAAAATACAGACATATGTATACAGGAAACGTCAAAACAGAAAACAGAGACTTTCATGATAAGAAAAACTCATTTAAAGTATAAAATGTGTTAGTAATTAAAAAGTTTTTTAGATTGAGCTTAAACTTTGTAATAGTTTTGCAGTTTTTAATTTCGCTAGGTAACTTATATATTGTGGGACCTAAGCAACGTAGGGAATTTTTGACTATGTTGTATCTAGTATAAGGAATAGAGAGGTTGTTGCTTTGTCTGGTGTTTAGCATGTGCACATCGCTTACATAAGGTAACTTATGTCGATTGGAATAAATAGAAACAGCCATCTCGAAAATTAAGAGGGAAGATACCGTCAATATTCTATACTCCTTAAAAATATCTCTACAGGATTGTCTATTAGACAAACGAAAAATTACCCGTAACAATTTTTTCTGCGAAACAAAAACATCTAGTGCCATCGAAGAATTTCCCCATAGGCAAATTCCGTAGCGAAGTCTGCTATCAACTTGAGCAAAGTAAACTTGCATTAGTTGTTTTACATTAAGAATATCTTTTAGCACTCGGAACATATATGTTAAAGAAGACATTTTGGTTATTAAAGCTGCACAGTGATCTTTCCAATTCAAACATTTATCAAATACTATTCCCAAAAACTTAGTGCTATTGGTATCAACTAGTTGTTTATTAGTAACATTTACATTTATTGGGATAGGACAATTCTGTGGTACATGGAAGCGCAGGCAGTTAGTTTTTTCAGCATTGAAATGTAATTTCTTAGAATTAAACGAATTAAAAACATTATCTACAGCATCTTGAGCTTTTATTTTCAGAATTATATCAAGTTTGTCAGAAATAATAATTACAGTATCATCTTATAAATCCCTTTGATGAGAGATGTTCAATGTCATTAATAAACAAAATAAATAAGACTGGTCCAAGTACAGATCCTTGAGGAACACCCGTATTTAGTTCCACAAGAGTTGACTGTACATTTTCAGAAGAATTTTTCCCGGAAGTTCAACGTATTGTTTTCTGTTCTGTAAAAAAGTTTTAATCCACTCTAGAGCTACATCTCTAATACCTATATTATTCAATTTGTCAAGTAGCTTAGCATGATCTACGCAATCGAATGCCCTACTAAGATCACAAAAAATCTTAATAGGGCATTCACCGGCATCAATATGTTTTAGGATATTGTCATAGAAGGTTAGTAAAGCCATTTTTGTGGAGCATTTTTCTCGAAATCCAAACTGATTGTCGGATATAACATTTGTTATCTTTAAAAAGTTACACAAGCGACTAAGATAGCTATACTCAAATATTTTAAAAAAACCCGAAGTCAGGGTAATAGGCCTGTAATTTTCGATAGCATGAGTATTTATTAGTTAATGTAAAATTTGTTTTTATTTTTGGCATACCTATGCTAAAGATGAAAGTACAAGCTTAAATCCTAGAAGGCAAAAGTAGACATACCGTTAACATTTCGTGTAACAAGAAGATTCAAAAAATAATCAAATTTTTAAACAATTCCGAATTTTAATTTGGTGAGAGAATGTTAAAAATTTAAGCGGGTATTTAGAAACATGAGTCGTTTTTTGTATTTCAAGATCATTGTTACATTGGTTTATCTAATATTAGTTGGTGGTTAGATCCAATTTTTGAAAGCATGTTTTGAGAGAGAAATTAAAGCTTTTGGAACAGTCTGTTACTATGATTCAAACGCTATTGTTATTTATTCACAATTATATTTCATCCAAAAAAAAGCTTCAATTTTTCTTTAAAAATATGTTTTTAAATATCGGATTTTACCTTGGCCATGCCTGTGTGAACGGCATACAGTCTTGTAAATACACCATTGCAAAAAAATAACCAGATTAATTTGTGAGTGTCAAAAAAATTAAGGTTATACCATGAGATTATAACAATATATTTGTAATATACTGAGTTTTAATAATATAATCAGTTTAGCGCTGATATCAAATGAAGAGACGTCTAATTTCTCGAAAAATGATTAAAAAATATACGCGAGAATAGAATCTATAAAAACACTTTCGTTTTTTGTTAAAAATTACAATATCGTAATGTATATATCATCTAGTCGATACTGTTTTGCCAATCTAAATTTGAATTTTTCAGCTGTCTGAAATATCAGTTAAGCTGAAATGCTCTACACTCTTTTTTTTAGATTAATTTTTAGAAATATTGAATAATTTTTTACCTAACCAGAAACAAAGTGTATCATAAGAAAAGTTACAAGTTACAAGAGCTTTTATTCGAGGTAAGTAATGCAATGTGAGTTTTTATTGTAGTCATAAAAACAAAATGCTTTAATTAAGGTAGATTATCGTGGAAGCAGGTGTGATTCATCTTCTACGATATTCTCGTAACGATAAATTGAAATAAAGTTAAGAGATTTTGCTATTTACATGCGTTTTAATTATCTCGATAAATTAACCAGATAATAATCTAAATGAAAAATGCATTAGATACAGTTGTTGAAAATGTAAATCGTATTTTTATTAGAAAAATGTACAATATCTGCTTTGTTAGTGTTATTTTTAAGAAAAACGTTAAGGTTTTTAAAGCTATTTTTTGTGTTTTATGTTAATGAAACAAAAAAAAATTATAATTTTTTGTTTTCCCAGTTGTTGTATATAGAACAACTGGGCAATGGTCAGTAAAAGTTTTTGTATAGAAAATAATGCAGTAATTAATTGGCTGCAAAATGACAGTTATTAATGCGCATATCAACTGAATAGATATTATACTGGGTGTATCAGAAATAATGGTCAAAACTTTAACCAGTGATACTTCTCATCAAAAGAAACAATTTTTCTATAGGTATACCTACCATTTTTGCGACAGATGCTAAAAATTTTAAATTTTGTCTCCCAATAAAACCACGATATAAAGAAAATAGCATTACTTATGTGTTACTATTATAATATAGTCTTGGTATTTTAGTATTTTGTACTAAATTTTTAAATAATTTTATCTTAATAACGGTTGAGAAAAAATGGAATCTAGAAAATTTTTTTTAAAGCGAAATCTATCACTGTCTAAATTTTTGACTATTATTTCTAATACAACCAGTATACCTAGCAGTAAAAATGTTTGAAAAGGTAATATATTGTTTGTTGAAAATGAATTTCTGTCAAAACTTGATAAGAAACCAGAAAGCAAAAGTAATAAGATTGTTTTCTGTTTGCATAGGTAATTACTTACTATGCTATTTTTTTACTATTTAACTTTTTAAATGCCGACTATTATTTTAAAAAAAACTTAAATTTGATTAGCTTTTTATTGTTTGTGGTTAGAAAAGGCTGTAGAAACTTGTAATTGAGGATCGGTTCTAGTAGCAAGAGAAGACGCTTTTCAATTGAAAGTGTGGTAAAATTATTAATATTCCTTATTCATTAACTAAAAAATTGCGTGAAATGCCATTTTAATAAAAGAGTGGTTATTTATTTAACAAATAATGTAAAGATGTGTTAACATTCTAGGTAAACTACACACGAACTGAGCCGAAGACGAGTTTTTTCAATTGCCAAGAATGTTTTAACAGTCGATATATTCCGTGTTTAATAGCTATATTTTTCGTGCTGCTCATCGAAATTTAATTGAATCAGGAAATTTTTCCAAAAAATTGAGTCAAATATCTGAAAGGCTCAAAAATAATTTAAAAGAGACGTTTGACAAAATGGCAAAAAAATTTTTATTATATGTACATACTTTTAAGAAATTGCAAAAGCATGTACGAAAATACGCTTTGTGTTCAGTTTAAATAAATGATTATAATATGAATCTATTGTACAGAAAATTTCAAGGTAATAGACCATCATTAGAACTTGTTTATAATCAAGTCATTGTACCATTTTTATTGTAATTACTGGTATTTAATTATAAGATTAAAACTAAAAAAAGAAAACAGCAAAAAACGCATGAAACTGGAAGACAGTACAATATAAATAAACAAAACTTTTTTTTGTCTGTACAAGTGCACATTAAGGCTTGGACTGCTTAACTTAAAAAATAGCTATAAGAAATAAAATTACCTTTTTTTGACGATCAAGTTGAAAAATTAAAGTAAAATCGGTCAAATTGGAGTATAATCAATTAGTTAATGTAGTCAATTAGTTATTGGAGTATAATCAATCAGTTGGAGTGTTGTATATCAGTTTAATTTTTTTATCCAATTAGGTGTTAACATACATATAAAGTGTGTTATTTATAAAAATTTGACTTGATCACTTTTATAATTTCAAAATTAAAACTTTGGCGTATTTTTTGTTATTAAAATGGCAAGTGCTTTGCTACATTTCTTAAAGTGTTCTTTAACTACTATAAAAATTTAAAACGTTTAAGTCAATTTACTACTTCAATAACAATTTTTAAAGCAAACCGTGTTTTTTTAAAACATTAATTTATTATTTATTTCTACAAATACGGTAAAATAAAAGTACAACAGTTTTGGCGAACAAAAACTTGTGCAAATTATGTAGATTTTATAAAATATTTCGTAAAAAACTTTTTATTTTATTTTTAAAATAACAAAATTACTAACAACTTTCGGTATAACAAAAAATTGTTTTAAAAAAATTTGTGCAAAATTTTAGTTTAATATCTTTTTTAGTTCTCTAGACATTTCTAACGGCAGATCACCGTGAGACACTCTGTATAATGTAATCAAATTACTTTTAAACCTGAGTCTTTTATTTGACTGAAATTTTTATATATGGTAATACCTCCCTTAATACTTCCTGTAATTTGTTCTAAATCTTTATGCTTAATCAGAAAATCAAAAATATTATTCTAAAAATTGATTAAATAAGACGATATTTTTTAAAAACTTTATTGTTATTTTAATCAAAAAAAATTATTTATTCTACTTTTAATGCTGCAAATTTTATAGTAAGTTACCTTTTCTTTCTGAAAATGTTTGTCCATTTTTTCGCAATTTAACTTTGTTTTTATAATAAATAATTTTAAATAAACATATTTATTAACAAAGGAAGAAAGAAACAAAGTTAAGTTACAAGTGAAAAGCCAAGAATAGAAAATTCTAATGGATTGATTTCAAGTTGAGATAATACCGGGAGTATCCCAATTTTTAATACTTTTCTATGGCAACAACCAATCACAGTTCTAAATTCTCTAAATATCTTTTAGTTTTGCCTAGAAACCGTACTACCGGTATTATTACAACTTGGAATCAGCCCATAAAATTTAGAAAAAGCAACTTTGATTGTCGCTTATCGATTGTCCTCAGGCTTAGACTTTGGCTAGTCCTTAACAGGATTATCGTTTCGAAAGCCCCATTATGGACCCATCGTGTATGACATAATATAATCATTTGCCTCCCCGTTATGTAATGATAAGTGTCCATACACACTTGATCGAGAATTGAGCGCTTGGTACATAGGGTCGTGCCCTCTAACAACATAATAGAACAATCGGTGATTCAATTTAGATTTTTTTAGGTGTGACGATTATTTGACGCCTGTAACCACTCCAGCCCCTTGTAGACGCGTCGCTTTTAATGAAATATGTTCTCCATTGGGAATATGAGCACAAGGGCGTCGAAATGAAATAGTTTAACTTCAATAAGTACAGGAAATGTTTAAAATCCATGCATAATTCCCCCCCTTTTATCAATTTATAAAGAGTGTCAATATTTATGAGATCCATTCGTACACGTGTTGAAGTCAATTTTGACACTCCATGATCGATTCCGGTTCTTTCCTTCCCAACGTGATAGATGATGATCGACGAATGGAAATGGAAACTTATTATGCAAATCTCAAAACGAAATAATAAACGACTTTTCATCTCTTTTTGTAAAGGCAACTTTATTCTTAAATGAAAAAGATCAGTAACACAAAATTGAAGATATCCTCTAGAAATCTGCTTATCTAGAATATTACTAAACAATTTAACTAAAAATAAAAAGTAGTTTTAACTCTGTGTTTTCAAAGTTTTCATAAAATAAAACTAATACTAAAGAATAACGTAAGAGCAAATAAATATTAATTTAGGTAGCCTGTAAATAATTTTCTCATGGATGTTATTCAAATTAAAAATTTTGTATGATTTAAAAAAATTTGAAAACATTTTTTTTTATTTTTTATAGTACCCATTTCTTTCTGTTTCGTAGACTGTGAAGCAAATTATTGTAGCAACTATTAAAATGATTTATTTGACATTTCCACTCTCTTGTAAGTGAAGGTACATGTTCGAGCTACTAGAGGAACATCATATGGTAAATGTACACACAATGGGGTATAAGGGGAGCAAATATTATATTGAATAGGCAAGGGAATAGAATTGTCGCTATACAATTCAATTGTTCCTTGTTAACCCTACACCACACGGCCAGCACTGTTTCAAACGTGCTCGCTACTCGAATCCTCTGCATTATTAATGCGGTCTACTGTTTTTAACATACTCCATTCCATACACTCAATTCATGCATATTTGATATATTTACGTGACAAATTAAAGCCTCCCCCTGCGAATAAATTGGAACGATATTGTTTAATCTGCAAACTTTGCAAAAATCCATATTTATGACTCTCCAATCCGGAATCAATATTATGACATAATGCCGGAAGTAAGTGAACGTAGTTTTCCAAATGCATGCAGTTAGCAAAATCAGCCCCCAAAGCTTGCTAGTCATAACCGATACATAAGCTTCCGGAATAGACAGGAAACTCTCTTTGGTTGATTAGGCTCTTTTCATTACGATTTGACTTAAATTGTCGTTCATCACGCCAAGTCGTTTATTATGAATTAGTTGAGCGTATGTCCAAATAATTCACGAAGTATACATGCAACAAGAATAATAAATACATACAGCATGTACATATTTTATATTGTATGGGAAAACGATTTTGTAAATGTGACAGAAAAATTGGACTCCCGCCTGTCACCGATGGAATAATGTATGATTCATTTAAATATTAACGGGATATTACTCTATAAAACTCAATAGAAATGATAATGAAACAGATTTTTTCAGCTATGAGAAATGTAGGGTTGATTTATGGTTGTCGATATAAAAACTGAAAAAATAGGAAGTGGAGTAATACACAAATCTTCTCAAAGAAGTATAAAAAGAACTGTTTTATTTTCATTTTTATCTCTAAAAGAGAAAATATGGAATTACGAAAACTTTATGGATGTTTAGAAAAGTTTGTTTAATTTGTGGTAAAATAATAGTTTTTTTTTTTTCGCCGATCGACAGTAAATACCACATTTTAGTGATAATTGAAGAACCATCATCACATTTATTGATAGTCTATATGTCAGCATTTTTATTAACTAGATGTCAGATGTCACAAAAAATTTACCAAAACTAAAGAAAAAATGTAAATTGGTTGGTTTGGCGAAAAATTACGTTCAAACGGCAATAAACCAGATTTAATGCGTTACCTGGCTTCAAAGCTTAGGCTTGCGTCTTGGCATTAAAGCATATTTTTTATGGCTTAATTAAACAATTAACTATTTTCTGAAATTGTCCGTAAACAAATTAATCTATAAAATAAATTAAAATATTTAGTTCTAAAATAGTACTTTTGTGGACTCATGACTTATATGTCAAAATCAAAAGTTGTTCAAAGACAACTGAGTATAGGTTGTCTATATTCGGATGAATTTTATAGTGTGATAAAGTAATTAATTTTTCGGTCTCTCATCGATAAAGAAACCCCAGCCCCTGAATTTTAAAACGGTTCTGTTTAATGGTAGCTTCAGTAACAATAGGAGTCGCTTATCTTTACAACCACCTTTGTTAAATCCAACATAAACTAGTTTGTAAATTCAGCCAAATATAGACAACCTTTAACAGAGTCTGTAAAGTGATTGTGTATTGTTGGTTTCATACACATATTACATTTTTACAAAATATTAAAAAATGCTACTTTAGAAAAACGTTATGTACCTATTACTAGGATATTGTCGATATTGTCTCAAAGGATAAGCTTCATATTTATAACAGAAAGTTTAACTTTGTGCTTTGTTATAAAAATAACAAATAACATTTTTTAAATGGTGAATACATTTGTAAACTATTGCTTTTTATGGTAATTTCAAGTTAAGGTAATAGTGGTAATATCTTTGTTTTGATGCAAAATTAAAAGAATTCGGGGCTGTGATTGGTTGTTGTCATGGAAAAGTATTAAAATTTGCAATACTACTGCTTTCAACTTGAAATTAACTCATAAGTAAGCAACCTCATATAAGACAGACTGCTAAAAGCCCAACAACTATTATTCTGTAAATTGCATGACATTATTTTATAATTAAAGAGAGACAAGTATTAGTACGTGTTTCGTGTTTCTATAGAAATTTAAAATTATCCTGAAAGTGGTCATGTATTTTTATGTTTTTTAACTAACTAATTACTAACTAATCTAATTTAAAAAAATCAAATTAAAAAAAACTAAGTTTTAAAATATAATTCCGTATTTATTTTAGTGTTAAGCGTTTATTTGTAATTGGTCAAGAGATATAACAATAAAAACAAATTTTTTAATATAAAATGTGTGTTTAGCAAAAAATTTTGACACAGATTAAGAAATTACGAAAAGTAAACAGAACTAAAAAAAATTAATAATAACATTCTTAATAGAGATTATAAACAACATACGTTTTGGTTAATTAAACAAAATGGTTTCTGTTGTATTTTGCTTTGTTTCACTAAAACAAATTTGCACATTTTTTATTTTAATATTGTCATCTAAACTGCTATCAGAGAGTGACGGAATGCCTGAAAGCTTGCTTTTGGTATAATCAAAAGTGCTACAAAGTTGAAAATACATATTTTGTCGATTAACAGTCGATTACAAATACTACGTCATCGTGTTTTGGAGTGAGTTATCTTGTATGGATGATAGTTCATCAATAATACATTTTATTAATATTCGTCGGTCGCAAAATTTTTTGGTGCTTTTTGTGTATGGATGTATCAAAATATTAATAAATTAACAACTTCTACAAGAAAACTCATCTTAAAACTTAATGACGTATTTTTTTTGTTGCGAGCTGCTGGTCTACAATGTTACATATCGTATAATATAATTATTTATAAGTTATATTTATAAGTATAAAATAAGTAAATAAGTATAAGTATAAGTAAATTCAAAATAAGTCGTAAACAGAAAATTTGCCAGTACTTAAAACTGTCAATTTAAAGTATCACTATTGGCATTTAAGTGGCGTTTCACTGACAAGTAATAATGAGATTAACGTTCAGGAGACTAGAAAGTTTATTATTATACTTGCCACAATCACTACTTTAATTATAATACAAACGCTGCACTGGAATCTGATAACTGTATGAACACAAAATAAGTAGATTGTGAGGAAAAAGACGATGAGTAGCGTCAGCCCAAGTTTGTTTTTAAATTGAGATATATTTTTGTTTTTTTGTTAGAGCCGTATTTCTAAATTAAATTAAAAAAAGTTAGGTAGTTGTTAAACTTAGTTGTTGACAAAATGAGTCGTTATTTGTTGATCAGTTCATACACTGATTATTTGGAGTGTTCATAAGCTTGTTGTTAATTTGGATGTGAGCAAAATGCGATTTGTGAGCTGACGAGTTGACTTATTTAAAAAATTAAAAGAAAACTACTTATAGTTTTTTATTCTTCTTCAATACTTTTTTAAGTTAAGTTGGTTGCAGATGTATAATCTTTATTATTGAAATAAGAGATACAACCAATACCTACAATTCAATTTCTTTTATTTTAAACTTCGTTTTTGAGATATATGAGATAAAATGTAGTTTACATAATATGCAATTAGTCAAAGTGTATATTTCAAAAATAATTTAGTTTTTATGTAAAATATTTTTAGAAAATCATCCTAAAAAAGTAAACAGAATAAATATCTTATTCCCTTGTGGCGGTAACATTAGACAAAAACATAATAGTTTTAACCAAAAATATAAATATTAGCTGTATCGGCTCGCTTTTTGTTTCCCTGGTTTACCATAACTTTTTTATTTTCGGTGATAATGAGTTGTTATAACTTTATGTGTTTTTTATTTTTGGTTGTAGCTATTAAACAACCGTGTGTGAAGGGTAAGAAATGAAAGTTATTTCAGTTTAATCTAAAAAAAGTATTTGTTCTTAAGAAGTAATTCTGTAGCTTTAATACAACCTTTTTAGAGTAAAGAGAAAAGTTATTTCTGAAAGAAAAATAGTTACAAGGGATGTCAGTGGCAGCTTTGAAATAAAATGTTTTTGATTCGGTGAGAGTTCTCGAATGGCAATAGAAGAAATGATAATAATGAAAAGCACGGAGAAAGATAGGCTCAAGATGGCAAATGTCTGGAAAGTAATCGGATTTGATGACGTTTATTTGTCAAAGTTGCCGGTGGAGAAGTCCCGCAATCTTTCCCGTCACATATTTTAATATGAAAGAGGAATCCCAATAGCAATTCTGAAAGCTATCTCACATATCAAAGGAAGTAATATTTGCTGAATGGCCGAGAGGGTCAGCAGCGTGCAGAATATCTATTTACGAAGTGCGTCCTTTAAAATGGTCAGTCGGTATTCTCCAGAGGTCTCTCCCTTCCGAATAATGCCTAAATTGATTGCACACACTACGACACAATCGCAACGATATACACATGTCGGAATTCGCCCCAGAAAGCCCCATTTTATTTTAATTCATTTATCGAAACTGGCAAAACGGCTAAATTATCAAATCTGGAATTCCCAGCGCTGCGACCCTAAAGAGACGCTGCATCGCATTATCTGGACACAGAGGGAACAAATACGAACTTTGATGCGATGGACTTCAAGTACCTGTTCATCAATAATTCACTGCATCTGCTACATTTGCAGCATGTGAATCACCGTCATAGAGGGAGCCATCGGCAAATCCTTAACCTCCATATGTGGCACACATCTATTTATGGATGTTAATTAAAAAGCACCATTCCATGAAAATTACAAGAAGCAGCTGGAGAAGACCTCTTTGTTTATTTTTTGATGTGTTGTTGCAGTGACAAATTTACAATAACTTGAAATATCCATTATAAGATGTAATATGCGAGTCATCGAAGCTTACATCCTGTGATTGATGATATGGTTCGGTTTAATTTTGATCGGGATCTGAAATTAGCCATGCCTGAAGGCGATAGTTCCATGAATGGAACGTTTTTTAGAATTCTGTTATTTTGTCTCATATAATTACGACTCTGCTATAAATAGGAAGAAGGGAGACGGCAAGCCAGACAACATCGGATTTTAGGTAAAAACCTCAGAATGGAAAATGACTACTTGAGACGCTGATGAAGATATAAAAGCAGTTTCTAGACTTTACGAATTCTTTAGGTTTTACGATAATGACGAGTTGTTGGCAACTTTCTTTTAGAGAGGTCGCAATTAAAATATAATTAGAAATGCGAGTCCCGTTCATACATGCATGTATGATAAGAAATAACATAATTTATTTAATTAATTCATTTTGTGATTATCTGAAAACATGCGTTTAATGTGAGGCTATCTCGATAATTCCAGCTGTCAGCATATGTCACAGGATCTCGCCCAGGTGGATTCTCGCGTAATTGGGACAATGATGCAGCAAAACTAAGCTTAATTGGATGTTTCAATAGCGTTCACTTGAGAGCAAGCATCATCGAGATGAATAAATCAAACTACTCGTGTTCTTGGAACGATGAAGACTTTGCGATAGGCGACCAGTAGCCAGGATGGCGCTTGGTGCCTTATCACCGTAAACAAACCTTCCGTTTTTATTTAATTTAATTGAAAAAGTTGACAAAATTTACATCCCCTGATCTGGTTTTTAATTATAATCAGTAGAAGATTGAATGAATTCGAGTTGTAAATAGATGAATAAAAGTGGCAGAGTTTTATTTAAAAATCTAATGAGTTGCTCCTGATCAATCCGTAATGCATGCAAAGTTAGGGGCGATTTAAATTGGTTCTTTGTTTTCATTACAAGTTGAGATCTCGCTACTCGTCTCTTCGTACGGTTTCGCAGAACTTTGGATAGCAATTAAAAAAGACTGCCTACTAAAATTTAACAGTTCCGAGTACCATACCGAACTTTTTCATCAGATTCTTATTGAAGGATGGTTGAAATAATTAATTAAATTTCTTTCGAGGCCGAGGAATGCTTATGTGTCTTTTTGCCTAATAAATCAGGTGCCAACACAGACGGCGCCCGCACGGACCATTCCCAACGACCTCCAGGGTTGTATCTAGCCCACGCGGCCCATCATACACCATTCAAACACTCAGAGATCTGCACCTTTACTACAACTCTTTACTTTTTACAGATTTTTCTTTAAAAGTACAGTAAAATTTTTTCTAACAGACACCTTCGCACATTATGTAAAAAGTACATAATTTAAAAAGATCAAAAAGATAGTCTTATAATAATAACAGGCAAAATAAATAAGCCTGACAGCAAATCGGTGATTTATAAAAAAAATTGTTTCTACATTCGTTTTTGTTAAATTAAGATATCTTTTTTAAAATGAGTCTATTTTTAACGCTAAAAAAGAGTTAAAAGAGTAACTTTATAACACTAATATCTTATGCTGTTTTTATAAAATTCGTTGTCATGACAACGTATTTTTTTATGAGTACAGAGAATACATTTTTGTTTTTTTCTAAAAAAAACTGTTGGAAAAATATTGAAAATAAGATGAGTTTTTATAGTTTAAAAATTCCGTTGTATTGAATTTTGGCTCTCTAAAACGGTGAATTAAATTTAAACTACGACTTCAATTTTCAAACTTCGATTTTTACTGTCCGTAAAACACAAAAGCGTGAAAAAGTACAAATAGTTTTAAAGTTTTAGAGAGAAGTTTTAAACAAAAATATTATAAACTATAATGTTTAATTCTATACCGGGTGTAAACGAAGTTAGGCTTATCCCATTTTTTAACAGTATTTTTTAAAATAGAAAAACGAAACTTAAGAAACTTATTATGTTAGAGAATCTCTATTAATTGAGTAAAAAATAAACTTTTTATCACTTTTGATTTTACCGGAAACGACCGTAACTTTGGATTTTTAAATGAAACACTATCCATATTTTTATATTTTTGGAATCTGACAACTGTTCATTTAAAAAAGTTGTCAAGTGTGCTATGAGATTTTGATAAAAGAAAATGTAGCGAAGAAGGAATGTCGGAACTTGATACTCAGCTTTACAGTGCGCGCGCAGTCGTAATTTGTCATCGTAACTGACAGTACGACAGCCGAATTAAACTAAGACATACTTCAAAATGTTTTTGTTTTTTCATAGCACACTTGACAACTTTTTTAAATGAACACTTGTTACATTAAATTCTGAGTGTAATAGACTACTTTTTATAACATTTTGAAAAATAAATTATTTTTTTTGTAATTTTTATTTTTTTATCTAGAAGGCTGTGATGGTTAAAAAATAGTTTTAAACAATGTAAACACCCATTAAAAAATAAGAGCGGTGTTATAAATGCTCTAGATTAGAAAATACAAGACTTTTAATTAAATGAAATTAGTTTTTTCGGCTTAACTATTTTTTTTTAAATGGAACAATAGTGGCTTATTCGACTCTTTAAATTCATTTTTTTTGTGAAATTAAAGATACTAAAATTTAAAAAATCCATTCACCACTTTTTGTAATATTTACAAAAACAATTTAGAGAAAAACTCCGAAAATGTTTACTGAAAAAAATTTAAGCAAGCTGTGCACTAACGTCAAAATTTGACTAAAGTAACAGTTTAAGCTTAACGGCCGTATGTTTTATTTTGTTGTCTGTGTAAACATATTGTAAACATATGTAAACATATATGAAAGACGATTAAATTACTGTAACTTTTTTTTGGAGAAAATGAGTGAAGATCTATTGTTTCCTAGTTGCATCTTTTATACTGATGAGAGTCGTTTCACTAATAATGGCGTTTTTAACAGAAATAATACACGTTACTGGGCTCAAAAAAATCCCCATCTTTTAAGAGAAAATGATTTTCAAGAGCGTTTTGGTTTTAATGTTTGGATGGGTACTGTTGGAGAACGACTTATTGGACTCATTATTTTTAATAGACATCTAACTGGACAAAGATATTTAGAGTTTCTCCAAACCGAAGTAGAAGAATTTATAGACGATTTACCAGTAAATGTGTTTGGAAGATTATACTATCAGCAAGATGGAGCACCATCTCACAATTTCATTCGGACCAGTCGTTGAATATCTGAACCACAATTTTGAAAATAGTTGGATTGGTACTAATGGCCCTGTTAGGTGGACCGCTAGATCTCCTGACCTAACCCCGCTAGATTTTTTTTTGGGGGTCATATTAAAAATAAAGTATTTAACATATTTAACATATATTTAACATTACCTAATTTATTTTAAAATTATTATTTTGTTAATATGAGAATCTGCACCAGAAATTATTAATTCGCTTTCTTTATTTTGATTTACTTTCTTATTCTAATTTACTTTTTGAGGGATTAAATTACAGTGTTTTCTACTACTTCCTTTATTAATAAATGGGTTTTTTTATTAATTGACTTTTCAAAAAGTTTCTTGGAGATGAATGGAAATAAGATTGTCGACAGCTAAATAAACCTTGAACAGGGAACGGATAGTAACCATTGGGGATAATTAATGTACATTATACACTTCTTATATAAATAAACTTTTAAAATGTTGTAGTAGCTGACATTATTTAATGTTTACCCAAATATAGCAATAAATACAAATCTAAACTTTGTTTCTAAACATGGTTTAGGAATGTTTTATCTGGTTTTTCTTGCTGTAATTTAGTCAAAAAATGCCATAGCAGAAAGTTACTTGTACTTTATTTTTCTATTTGTTTAGATTTGTCTATTTGATGTTGTGTATTTTGTTTTATATGATGTACATTTTGTTTTGTTTATATTACTGACTATTGCACTTTTATTATACCATATAATCAAGAAAATTTATTATTAATATATTATGTTTTTATTGTTATTTTTTTGTGTAATTTACAAAAAGCATTTCACAGAAGATACATTCCCATTATGAACGATTTACTACAAAATCAATAAATATAAACGTTTTTTTTATATTAAACTTTCATTATACTCTCCTATCTCAAACCCTCATCCAATCATATTTTATAAAACTTCACTGACATCTTGTTAAATACAACGTTCTTTAGACCTATTTTTCTTTGAGATGAAAATCATTACTTTCAGCCATTTTGTTTGTATTTGAATTTAGCAAGCAATTTTTTATTTTAGATTGTAAAATGGCTACTTTAAGTCATTACATTCTATACACAATTATAATAATAAAAAAAATTATGTTTTAGAAAACTATAACTTTGCAAAAACAATTCACAGTCTTATAGAGGATAATAGGCAACTAAAAATACGAGAAATACTCGACATAATGTTAGCCGATGACATTTTTAGTTGATAACGTTAACGCATTTGTATGTAGCCGTTTTTAAGAGAGTTTTTAAGGTATAGTGAATGTTGTTACTTACACGGTGAGAGCGCGAATGTGTTGCGTTAGAATGGGCTTTGCACACCTTGCCTGATCTAACAAAGATATACAAAAATCAGAAATCACAAGAGTCTGTTCTGATTTAACAAATTTTAGTTCTCACGGTTTTATTATTCTATAACTTTATATATTTTTGTATTATTTTTTGGTTTATTTATAGTTATCTTAATGTGTATTTAAAAACATGAATGGTAGTTATTAACCAACTGAACATTCAGCTTTCTTGCTTTCATTGGGTATTTATTTATAATGCAAGCATGATATAACTAATTTGTTAATTTAATTATCTGCACTAAGGAGTAAGAAAAGCAGTCGTTTCGTCATAAATGGAAGTTATCAGGTTAATAATCACCATCCAATAAAGCCTCTTGAAGTTTTCTCCCTATTCAGCTCACGCATGAACTTTTTTCCCTCGGTATACCTTTTTAATAAGCCAAGAGCTATACACAAACGATTTGTACGCTTGCCTGATAACTCCTTGCCTTTCGTGTCATTATGCCCTGACACTTTTTATATAGCGAGCAGTCCCGGTGCCGTGACAATACTTAAATTGATGCGGTTGTCCATTACAGCATTTCGCAGAATAGCATCATTTTGAGTTTTTGATCGGTTTTGAACGGGGTGGCATTTGCTGAAGGAATCTCTGATACGCGGAGACGGCAGTTATTTTTCTCTTTTTTTCATTTAGTCTGTTTTTAATTGAAAGACGTCAACGAGGGCAAATAAATATTTTTAGAAAAGTGTTTTTATAAAAAATAATGAGAAAGTCGAGAGAAATGCCTTTGGAATCGTGTCGATGCCGAGACAGAATTCTGTCACGTATCCAGACGGGGAGAGTCCCAGCTTCCCGTTTTTAATAACGCCGCTCTGGGCTGGATAATAAACATTTACTCTCTTCAAATACGACCACTCAGGCGCCCTATAAAATAATACGGCAACTTGAGCTTCACTCGATAACATACATACTAATACTCCCTTTAAGAAAAACGACTGGGAAATGGCAAGAAAATGAAGTCGACCGATAGAAAAAAACACCTATTTAGTTATTTATTCACTAATGGAAATAATGTAGTATATTATGTCGCATAAGCAGAAAAGAAGCATTAGCAGCCTGAGTGTAGCGAACAACAAATCAGATAATAAAAAACAGATTTATATACGAGGTGTTTTTGAAGTAATGTTAGAAATTTTAACAGGTGATAGTGATAGCCCTTGTTAAAAGAAAGCTAAAAACCAAATTTGTTTTTTACAAATGTTTATAGATTTTGAGATGATCATATAAAAGATTTTGTTTAAAAGCATTGCTATCATACAAAATAATATTTTTTGAAAAAAAATCTCTAAAGCAGCAATATTTTAAAAGTCAAATTTGGATATTTAGCATCTTTTCAATAAAGACCTATTAAAATTTGTAAACTTACTTCAAAAACATCTTGTATGTGAGACACCGTCATATTATTTTGATTTAGATCCAATTCTTGTCCAATTTGAATTATCTATAAAGGGGAAGGTGGATAAAGTAACCAAAAAAATGCAAAACAATTATTTAGCAGTTTTACAGCACTTTAAATTTTTTTTTAGTGTACACGCACTACGACTAAATTTTAACGCCTATTTAACTTAAAAGAAAATTTTTGAAAAATATTAAATTAATATATATGTAGTTGTAAAGAGTATTAGTTATAATTGTACTTACAAAATTAAGATTATTTACACGAAATTATTATTACCGTATTTGTCCGAAATAAAGACGCGTTTTTACTTTAAACGATTTAGTTAAAATCGTAACAAATGGTGTCGATACTAGACGCAGTCCAAAAGTTTCGAATGTAAGACGCTATGCAATATATAATACGCAATCGAGTTCAAAAATATCAATTGTTAAAAAAACGTTTAATAAATTTTTGTAAAAAAATAATCTCAAATTCTAACATAAAAATTTTTAAATAAACAGTAAAAGTAAAAATAGATAATTTTCAAAAAATACTTAAAAACTCGTGTTATCGATTCTATACAAGGACCAAACTAATCTTTCGTGATTTTAATAATTATGTACTCCTTATCATTGTTATTACTATGAGTATCGTCAGTGTTATTGCTATTAGTCTCAAAATGCTCACCATCGACGATGTCATTTCCATTGCTCTTGCAATCAGCCCCTCAGTCTCAGTGCTATCATTATTATCTATATCAGTTTCAGATATCTTAGTGCTATCATTATCATCTATATCAGTTTCAGCTCTGTTCGTCGTAGTGGTACCAATTTCAGTGCTATTTATGTCGTCATTTTCAAAAATGTTTTTTCATAGAAGATCATCTTCGAGTTCACCTATTGCATTAGATATACAAAACTTTTTAAAATCTTTTACAATGGAGTTTTTGGAAATTTGTTCTCAAGCATTTATTATCTATTGGGAAAAAATTGCTACAGATGGGTTTTTGATTTTTTTTTGAGTAAAAAAGTGTTTTTCGTTAACCATCCAATCATCATATTGGTCTTTGAGTTTATTTTTAATCGGTTTATTAATAACAACATCTATAACTTGCAACAAAGGTGTTAAACCTCTTGGTATAACTACGAGATCTGTTCTAAGTCTATTTAGTTTTATTTCGTCAGTGACATATCTCATAAATGAGCCAAGTATTAGCATTGCTCGTCGTTGTTGATGACTATTGGGTCGTTTACTCCATACATCAGTTATCCAATCTATCATCAGAGCAGAAGTCATTAAACCTTTTTCTTAACATTTTACAAATATGCTTCTAGGAATCTTTTTTTTGGCATAGTTTTTCTTTTTAAAATGACAAAAGGGGGAAGTTTGGTCACATTGGCTAAAGCCGTCAACATTACTGATCTTCTCAGCTTTTCGCCTCTTGTTGTTCTAACTGTAACAGTTTTTGCACCAACTTTACTAACTGTAGTATTGCTGGGCATGTCAAAATAAACTGATGTTTTATCAACGTTTCTCACTGCTGATAAAGTAAAGAATAATCATGATCTTTTCGCTTCTTAATAACATATTTTTGAAAAGACAAAAGCTTTTCAGTATAATAATTAGGAAGTCTCTGACATATTGTAGTTTTTCTGCTAAAAGTCAGTTCATGTTTTCGCATGAATCTTCGACACCAACCTAAACTGGCTTTAAATTTATTACGGGTTATATTCCGGTCTCGTGCTTCTCTTAGAGCTTTTACCCTTACCATATTTAGATTACTGGAAAAACCGTTTCTTCGTTGTTCTTTTACCCAATCTAAAACAATATGTTTTATTTCAAGCAGTCTTTCTTGTTTTGGTTCTGTAAATGACTTTCAGTTATATATATATATATATATATATATATATATATATATATATATATATTCGGTTTATAGCGTCTTGTGTCGCCTTCCGATTCCCAATCTCCATTTTTTTCTGTCTAACCAATATGCTTCGGCTAGATTTCTCTCACTCATGGCTTTGGTGATACCCTGTATCCAGTTTTTCCTCGGACGTCCTCTTCGATTTCTTCCTTCTGGTCTCCATTCTAGCACTTGTTTTGGTAACCTATCTTCCCCCATGCGACGTATGTGTTCATACCATTTTAATTGTTTTTGTGCAATCTCGTTAATGACTGTTGTCTTTGTATTCATTATATCTCTTATCTCGTCGTTTCTTTTATGGTCTAATTTTGAGTGTCTGGCAGATCTTCGTAATGCATCCATTTCTGTTGCCAGTATTTTCCGTTTGTCATTTTCTGTCATAGTCCATATTTCGGCGCCATATGTTAATACACTTTTTACCACGGTGTTGTTGATGTTTAGCTTCCTTTGCCTGTCTATATTTTTTGACCAAAAAATTCTATTTAGTGCTCCTATAATTCTTCTACTCTGGCCAACTCTTTTTTGTATTTCTTTTTCGTCTTTTCCGTTATTTTCTTCGAACGTTATTTCTAAGTACTTGTATGCTGTACATCTTTTAAATGTAGTTCCATTATCTAATAGTAAATTACCATCATTGCTTCCTATGCCCATATACTTTGTTTTTTCTATATTTATTTCCATTCCCCAGTTTTTATATTCCTCAATGACTTTCAGTTAAGTTCAGTAAATGAAATCAGTTTCGCGCAATTTTTTATAATCCTTTTTTCAGCGCCGAATATTGCACTCACTACGAGTTTAAAAGCCGCATCATAATATTTTGGATTATGGATTTCTTTTCTGGGGTTTAATCTCGCAGAATGTACTCTTATTATGCATCACTAAACAGAAACGTACTATCTACTTACTTATTTTATAAAAAATCAGCGGTCTTACTTACTGGTTACGAAAAGTCTACATAAAAGCTATTATGTCACAAGAAGAAGTGAGGTTAAATCAAAAGGTTTCGAATAGAAGACGCAAAGCTCGAAAACAAGACGCATCTCTAATTTGCCTCAAAATCGCACATAAAAATTGCGTCTTTAATAGAAGACGCAAAGCTCGAAAACAAGACGCATCTCTAATTTGCATCAAAATCGCACATAAAAATTGCGTCTTTAATTCGGGTAAATACGGTATCTATATACCTATATAAGTATGGTGTTTACAGACTAAAAACAAATTTTACTGTTTGTATGTTTATCTACACATGTAGGTATATTAATTTGTACAATATACACAATAAATCTGCCAAACAAATAACTTAATTTTTAATTCTTAAGTTTTAATTTTAGACTACTTACTAAAGTCTGTTATTTTACTACACAGAAACTAGGAATCTTTGAAAATTTGAAATACCTTGATTTGACTATTTGACTAATCACAAACCACCAAATATTTCAAATTTTCAACGCTAAATAATATTTCTCCAGAAAAAACAGATTAAACTCTTATAATATAGTTATAAACTAAGTTGTATTAAAATCATACTCTGGAAATATAAATATAGCATGGTTTACACAAGAAGTCCGATAACTTCGCCGATAAACAATTTTGATTTTTCTGTTCTATGTTTTACAATGTAAAAAAACTGGATCTCCACAGTTATGAACGGTTTACTTTTCTCACACAACTGTGGAGGTCTGGCTTTTTTACATGTCAAGCAGCAGACAGGAAAACCAGATTTGCTTGTTTGGTATCGAACTTCTTTCCTGAAACAAGCTGTATCTGCCCTATTAATCCTAGCTAAAAAAAATTTCACTTTTAATTCTATATTTAGTTGATAGATAAATATTTTACATACAAAGCGGCCACAAAGTTGACTGTATTGTATTGTTTTTCGGGGTCAAATTGTTGAGTATTTAACAAACGGGATATTTTTTAAAAAGCCAAGTACCTATTGATGCAGGATAAAATTAATTATATACCCAAGTGTCATATTCGTAATTTTTTGTATCTTTTTAATCCCTTTATTTAATTTGTTGAATGTTGGTAGAGCAAGTAGCGTATTAATTTTTATTATCTACGCTTGATTATTGTATCCGTTGGCCACCAAATATATATAGCTTTTACTAATTCAATAATTCAATGTCATTTCTTTGTTACAGTATATTTTACTAAGAAATTGCTTATTTATGCAATTACAAATTATTCACGATAGTCGACGACTGTAAGTACTTGTTAATTTAGAAGTATTTAGAAGCAATATATAATGGAGATATCGGTCATCTTGTAGAAGCTTTTCTGGTATAGTAATGTTCGAGTAGCAGTTGTACAAACCCAAAATAGGAAAGCATAGGGCCGCCGATAGCGCCTTGTGTGACCTAAAGATTATCGAAACGTCAGTCCCGGCGTGTCGCCGTTTAATCACCAGGCTATGTACCCGGGAAGGCCGTCTCCCGGGGTCTTTATTGCGTGTTTTCTCATCGTGTTTTCGCCGTAAATCAGATGCAGACCGTCCCGGAGCCGTATCCGTATCGGAAATAGTCGCTCCTCGGATTGACAATTTCTATTAGCCTGTGCGGGACAAATTAGTGGATTATTAGTCCGGGTGATCAATGATACGGTGTTAATTCTACAGTGCGGGGAGTGCACCCGTCCAACGACACGTTGCCTCGATCCAATTTGGAGCTCCAATAAAACTGCCAACGTAAAGCCCCGTCGATGTTGTTAAGTGACATGAATTATCCTCCCCCAACCCCCCACGGATCTCTGTAGCAGGACGATCGCTAGATACGCGACATGAAAAATTTAAGACGAACAATAAACACTCGCAGACATACCCTCTCCAATCATCTCGGATTCAAGAAAAAAAATTAAATTTGAACAAAAACATCCCATTTCAACACTGAAAATGTACTCTAGGTCTTAAAAAAAGAAACAACACAGAAATTACAAAATTGTATATTTGTATATAAGAGTCAAAATAGCTATTTGAATAACAAGACACTAAAGTTAAACTTTCTTACATGCATATAGAGCTTATAACCATAAAACCATATGAGTGTAAAAAAGCAACTTTAGTGCAAAGATGAAAATTACGTTTTTTTAAAACCGTAATTTTTAATGTATTATTGTAAAAATGTTATTTATGCAACCAACAATTAACAATACGGTTTACGGACGCTTGTCAGTCATTTGTCTACTTACTACTGATTTTTAATTTCGACTTTTCGAATCAGTAAAAATACTAGTTTACAAACTATTTTGGTTTATTTTACGGACTATTTTGTTTACTTTGAGAGTGATTCCAAAAAAATCTAAGTAAATCATTTTGAAATCTTTAACTCTAATTATAATAAAACCTATGTTTGTGTCATAAATTCAAATTTTTTTTAAAGAGAGAGGGTTATTGTATAATCAAATCCAAAACTTTAAAATCGAAAAATTAAATAAAATTTTCGGCAATAAACAGTAAACACCACACAGAGTTGGGCGTTAGTCGAATAAAAATTTAGCCGATTGAAAAAACGACTGAAAAATTAGTCGGAATTTTTAATCGTAGAAAGTGAGTTAAGCGTTAGTCGAATAAAAATTTAGCCGATTGAAAAAACGACAAAAAAATTAGTCGGAATTTTTAATCGTAGAAACGACTAAATTGAACACGACTAAAATTTTATCCGACTAAAAATACAAATAAAATAATCGGTTAAATATTTAGTCGTTAATGATGACTAAGATTTTAATCGGATAAAAAATTAGTCGGATAAAAATTTATTCGAATAAATTTTTAATCGGATAACAATTATTTATTATTTACTATTATTTATTCATTTACTTTTCAATGTAGTAGAATAGTTTATTGGTAAGTGATAGTGTTCGATAATTTTTAAAAGCATTGACAATTATTTTAATTTTATAATTATTTTTTTAATTTTAAGTATTTTTTATAATTATTTTATTATCAATAAACGAAACTCTAAAACGATTGTTTTATTATAGGTTATGTATACAACCAGATTTTCATAATTTATTTATTAAGTTGTATTTATTAAGATTATTTCCTGAACCAAACTTGAATGTTGGTAAAAAAGCTTTTGCTTTACTTTAGATTATGCCTGTTTAACGATTTTCCTTCCTTATAACAACTTTAAATAGTCGATGAAATCAGTTTCTGACTGGTTAAACAAAACATTTTAAATTTAGTCATTTAGCAGCTGAATTTCGGTTAATTTATTAGTCGTTCTTTAAATCAGATAAACTTTTGCCCTTCTAACTCTGCGGACTATTATTACACTGCGCAAATTGTTATTATTAATACCTATCTATACCAATTTAGTCTGATAGAAAAAATAAAAACACATTATAAAAAATAATTAAAATTAAAAAATAATTATTATTATAAAATTAAAATAATTGGCAATGCTTTTAAAAATTATCGAACACTATCACTTACCAATAAACTATTCTACTACATTAAAAAGTAAATAAATAAATAATAGTAAATAATAAATAATTGTTATCCGATTAAAAATTTATTCGAATAAATTTTTATCCGACTAATTTTTTATCCGATTAAAATCTTAGTCATCATTAACGACTAAATATTTAACCGATTATTTTATTTGTATTTTTAGTCGGATAAAATTTTAGTCGTTTTCTATTTAGTCGTTTCCACGATTAAAAATTCCGACTAATTTCTTAGTCGTTTTTTCAATCGGATAAATTTTTATTCGACTAACGCCCAACTTTATTATCCGATTAAAAATTTATTCGACTAAATTTTTATCCGAGTAATTTTTGGTGCGATTGAAATTTTAGTCATCACTTACGACTAAATATTTAACCGATTTTTTTAGTTGTATTTTTAGTCGGATAAAATTTTAGTCGTTTTCAATTTAGTCGTTTCTACGATTAAAAATTCCGACTAATTTTTTAGTCGTTTTTTCAATCGGCTAAATTTTTATTCGACTAACGCTTAACTCATTTTCTACGATTAAAAATTCCGACTAATTTTTTAGCCGTTTTTTCAATCGGCTAAATTTTTATTCGACTAACGCCCAACTCTGACACCACATTTCAGTGTCAATTTAAAGCGCACTAAACTATCACGTTTATTAACTAGACAATATGTCAGCATTTTTATAGTCTAAGCATTAAATCAAATCTTTTAAAATAATTTACGAATCTTCAGTTGTCACAAAATTTTGAGATTACATGTTCAACGGCAATTTTTTTTTTTTATTTTGACTGCGTCTTGATTTTGAACTCTTAGTCATAGCATTAAATCAAATGCTTTATTGCCTAATTAAACATATAAGTATTATTTGTAAAGCTCCCGATGTAAAATATCTGATGATAAAGGAAATTGGTTTTTATTAAACAGAGTCATTTTTGATACCAAATTATTTAAATTTTTTAGGTTGTTCTAGGCTTTATTTAACGCATGTGAAAGAATTGTTTGCAAGTGTTTAGACCAGAGGTGCACTCAAAAAGTATTTTTACTTTTTACTTTTTTTAGTTCACTAGAAAAATTGTATCTATTATTACGCAAACTTAATTTGAGTAAAATTAATACTGTAATAAAACTGCTTAACTTGTTTATTCCTGATTTTGTCTACATTTTCTCAAATAATTTTTTTTGCAGAAGTATTCGCTGTGGCTAGACTAAAAATCTAAAAACTTTGTACAACCATTTTTGTAGATTAAAACCAACAAAAAATTAAAAACGCATTTTTTTTTGCACTACCTGTGAGGTACATACAGGTTATTTCAGAGTTTTTCTCTGGTGGAATAAATCTATGGTAATATTACTTTTTGTTATTCTTAAATTTTTTTTGCTTTTTATATAAAAACATAAACCATGCTTTTAGTTAGAGATTTTGGGATTAAAGCAGTAGCAATGTAATATTGGAAGAACGGCTGCTATTGTTTTAATTCCAGATTTTAGTATAAAATTTTTGCTTAAAGTATTTTGTTAACATGTGAAAAAACTGTAAGCCTGAAAAGTTAAATTATCAACAAAACGATTTATAACAGTTGTTTTTATTTGCTTCTATTAAAAGTCCTGCAGCAGTAGTATACGCGACAACAGTTTTCACAAATTAATAAAAATGCAGGCGACATTGTTTTATTGAAATTTCAAAAAACAGAAATATTTTTCACTAATTTTTAAATCATTTAATATATACAAATATTTCAAAATTTTCTAACGCTAGAAGCTTGCAGACGACATTTTAGTAATTTTAAAATCTGGAGATGCAATTTTTTACATAATTTCAAGAGCAGAAATTTATGTTTTTTAATAATTTTTAATTACTAACAATAAAAGCCATATTATTTTTATAATTATAGAAGCTGAAGGCGACATTTTTCAAGTTTTTAAAAGTGGTTCACTCTAGAACTTGTATTATTAGTTAAATCAGTTTTGATTAAGGTTACTTCTGTAATAAATTCCTTAATCTATTTATTTCTAATTTTGTTCACTTTTTGAGGAGAGAGAGCTTTAGCCCCAAAGTTTCACTACATATACTCATACTGTAATTTTTTGCCTATTAGAAGTTGTTAATAAAAGGCACAAGCTTCAATAACTTATAGAACACGTCTTTAGCCTTTTTCCAGTCTTATCAATACAAAAAAGGCCTCAAGACATTTTCCTAATTAAACTAGCAATTGTAAATCTTCCTTGAAATAAAAGGATGGAAATTAAAAATAGCCGGACAAACATGGAATGAAAGAAACAAGTCCCAGTCTTCTAAACTTTATAACCCTGACGCATGACCCGACTTACTACGACCGTTGATGTGACAATTAATTTGTTTGTTATACCCTCTGATTTATAAATCTTCGTTACCAGAATAATCAAACGTTATTACAGTTTGGAAATTACAAGAAAATTCTTTATTAACAACAAAATTACCTAATCGAGCGTTCAGTAAATATATTAGGTCAGAAAAAACGACAAGCAAATAAAACCAGCAATAATCTGTAGGTGACGAAGAAATCGATCGAGCAAAATAGATTTAGACACTCTTCTCCAAACAAAGGTTACTCACACCGAAGTTTTTTTGCTCCCGATGATGTGTGAACTGTGAAATAGCATAAAATTAAACTAAAATGTCGACTCATTGCCACCACTTTGTTGATTCTTGGGTAAAATATGAATGATTCTCTTCTAAATTAAATGCGTTTTTTCTACCAAAATGGAAATATTCGATTACATTGGATACCTGGCTCCAACAAAAAATAAATGCTTCTTTTGTGGGATATTAAACATAAAAGACTTTATGCTTTATTATATCCTTGTTGCTTCTTTATATGCTCTCGGTTATATAAATTATAATCATCACCTTCAAAGCTCCAGGCCCAAAAAATTTCTGATAAAAAACTAATAACAAATTTAATACATACGGCTGGTTTAGTACTCAAGCTGACAAACAACTCTTTCACAACTGTTTCAAAATTGATATCCAAAATTACTTTTTTTTCTTGATGGCAATAATAATCAATTTCAATACATATCCAGCGTTATCAATAAATACTCATTAAATTAGAAATAATAAAATTCTATTTAAAACTGGTAAACTTTATTACGCTTCAAATTCAAAAATGTCAAAGTTTAAAATACAAAATAATTATGCAAATTTTGTACAAAAATATTTTTATATTAATCAAAGAACTCATCATTTATTACATTTTTTACCATTAACTATCAAATCTTATCAACTAGCTTGACTGTAAAAGAACTATTGACCGTTTAAAAATCGAGGTCGTAGTTTAAATTCCAGCTCCTGAAAAGAGATAATAAACTATAAAATTTGAATTGTTTTCAAGATTTTTTCTAACATTAGTAGAATATTTTATTGAATATTATCATAAATGTACATATTTTGAAAACCTTTTGGTTAGTTTAAATTTTCTTTCAATTATATAAGTCTGTCTATGAAGAAAATGTGTGTGCTATAGCAACAAGTCAAGAAAATACAAAATATACGTCATTTTTTATTTATATACCGTTGTCTGTTTCTTTTCAACACATAATCTATATTACATATACACCAATGTCTTGAAAAGAGACAGACAACGGTATATCAATAAAAAATAGAATGTAGTAATTTTTTAGATTTATAACAAGTCTGCTCAAGCATCTCAAGGGCTTCTTTAGTCTGTTGGCCCTGTTTGGTAATCTTCAAGCCTTATCATTACAGTTTTCCTGTACACGATAAACGTAATTCAAAGTTTATTTTCCGACAATTTTGAAACTGTTACGTAATTTAGACCATTCTGGGTGGGTTTCACCCATTTCTTTTAACATTAATTTGTTTTGTATTTTCAAAGAAACAGTTGACAAAATTTAGAAAATATTTATTTAAAAAATTTTGTTTGACAAAATGTATGAAAGTGTTCCTAATAAAATATTACAAAAAGACAAAGAACTGTCAGCAAATCTATTATCTGTATAATCAAAATATGCATATAACAAGGTTTATGTAGCTTTCAAACAATGGAAATTAGCAAAAATGGTAAATGAAGTAACGGAAGGAGTTATTTTGAAGTATCTTAATGAAGGTAAGTGGAGTAAGTTCCTTGTAATGTTTCTTGTTTTGAATTAAAATTTTACAGCCTCAAAAATTGTGTTCTTCTTTACGGTCAGAGTATCTAATCAATATGATTATTCAATGTACGAGCAATCAATAATACGAATTCACACTTAGGAAGTGCCAATTTTTACTTTTGTAATATTTAAATTGTAATAAAATTTACATAAATGCCGAAGAGTATATGATATATTAAAAAAAATATTACTGTTATTATTTTAATATAAGTTAAGAAGTTATTAAGTAAATTATCTAAATGCAGTTTATCGATAAAAATTTTTGTTACTTATTTCTCAATCTTTTTGTTCTTTATTTATTTCTTACTCAGAATTCCTATTCAGTATAAATTTGTTGTAATGTAGCTTGCTGATGAGATAAGTAGTGTAGTGGGTGTAATGAGTAGAGTCCGTACACTTTTAGAACAGCACACCAATAAAAGTGTGCAGATGACAAAATAGTGTCAGGCCAGTCCCATTTGCAAATTGAAGGGGAGGAAGCCAAGCGGCACGTGGTCAGCGAAAGGTCAGCGGCGTTTGTCATTCTTGGTCATTCTGTTTAGTGTCGTTCGCGGACAGATTTTGATGATCCAACATGCTGTTCTGAAAGTGTACGGTCTCTAGTGGAGGAATTGGAGCACTATAACTTCTTGTAGGAAGAAAGTGTGGTAGTATTAAAAGGAATCGTACAATAGCGAGAGTATTTAGTGTTTTTAGAGACTATCTAAACCTACCATCGAAAAAAATTTAGGATTAATGCTTTCTATTAAAATATTTAGGGCCGCATAACAAGGCAAAAACCTGCCGTGACAATACTGAAAGAACCGTCACTATGGCACCTAAAGTTAAGCAGAAAACGAACAAAAAAAAACACCTAAATTTACAGCCGTTAACGTTCTGTGTAAAATAACTAGAATGTAGAATAGAGGCTATAAAGACACCTACGCTTACCTATATAGTCCTATCATTACAGTTATGACGACAAATTTGTAACCTATCTGTGCTATAGATTTGCGTAAAAAGTGTTTTTTTATAAATTTACGCAACGCCATACTATAACTCTGTAGAAGCAAAACGATCAGGATGTGTTCTGCTAACAAAATAACTTGGACAGTTAAACTTTTTTTTACTACCTGATTTATCTTTGAGGCTTAATATTTTGGCCCAAAATTATATGTGTGCTGGTAACCCACAATTTAGAATTGTTCTCCATTTTATATTTTATATACTAAAAAAAGCGATGTCAAAAATATATTTATTGCTGGTATTTTAATAATATAAGTTTTTTAATATTTATTGATTTAGGATAAATACGAGTAAATCACATTTTATTATATTGCTGTGGGCAACTCCGACCAACTGTGAAGTAAAAGTTTAGGATCATCAATTGAATTAATAAAATTTTCTAATCAAAAATAGTAAAACTTGTTTTTCGGGTAACATCTGTCAAAGTTCTAAAAGAAATTCTTTAGTGGTATTAGCATAAGGTAATGTTTCTGTTAAGCACTTTTAATAAAACTTGCTTTAAATATGTCTTTATAATATAAACATGCTGCCAAAATTACATTGCAATAACTAAAAAAATTGAAAATATTTAAAAAAAAATGCAAAATCGTCAATTTTGGATAACTCTAACTTTTTAATAATTTTAGTAGATTTAATCTTCTATTGATCTAAGATATAATAATCGTGGTTAAATTTGTGCCGAATATTTTGGAACATCTTGTATTGAGTAAAATTTAATTACTACAACATTTTTAATTTAATACACTTGTCTGTTTTTTTTTTCAACACATTGTTGTATATGTTGCTATTTCATATAGATTATGTGTTGAATAGAGACAGACAACGATATATAAATATAACGGAGTATAGAACATTTTATTTTTTCAACATAAACCTGGATCACTTTTGTAATAATAAATTTCAAATTTCAACCCAAAATTTTGGCTTTGTGAATTATATTTTATACCGAAAATTCGGGTTTTTAAAATGTAGGTCATGTTATATGACAATGTCATATTGACGTTGTCACATAACATAGTTCACAAAATTTTGGGTTGAAATTTGAAATTTATTATTACAAAAGTGATCCGGGGATATTTAAGCGTTATTTAAAGCACATTAATTTGCCCAACATATCTAAAAGTAGTTGGTTGGTAGTTAGTTACCCAGGTATTTAAAATTCTTATTTAAAAATTGTTGTTAGAAGTATATTACAATAGTTTGTATTTTATTTAAGATACAATATTTTATATTAAAAACTGTAAGTTCATGCTACAGCAGCGAACAAATAAAACCGCAAAACCAAAAACTTTGTGACGAATTTAAATAAACATCTGCTTATTTATGAAAAGAGTGCACATCTGATTGTTTATAGTCATTCCAATTCAATTTTTTTTGGATTTTACAACATTGTGTTCAAATAAATAAATAGTGAAGATCCGTAACCATAAAATGTATATATTACTTTAAGTTTCTTTTTGAATAAATAATTTTTTCAAATAGAGTCTCTAAGTTTAAACAATCAAGGATTGAGGTAAATACTCGTACATTGGTATAAGTTATTCCTATAAATAAATCATTAAATTTTATTTTTAAAAGTTTTTCGAATTATTAGAATACATAAACATTTTCAATAAAAAATATGTCTTTAATAATAATTTCTAAAACTTTTTTATTTAACTCTCTAAAAAAATATAATAAATATTTATAACAATAACTGCTCATATTATCTACGTAGATAATAACAAGTTATTATTTTGTTGTTAAAAACTGAAGAAAAACTTATCTGTAGTTACTTAATAATGCGTAGATCGTCAACAAAACCTTAGAATTTTCTACGTTAAGGTGAATCAATTATGATCATCCTACGTTATTGTTATCCTCATTTTTATGTTTTTTTGTAGACAATAACTGCATTGTAAATAATAAAGCAAGAAAATTATATCAAACAGTTGAAAACCGACATGAATGAATCGTTAATCAAGCTTGAAGCATTATCTTAAGAATGAACCATCAACCGGATACACACTATTTATAAAATTTTTATAACCCACCAATTTTATTATTTTTAGTCATAGAAACCACTCATGTTAATCGAAGAGTTCTCACCGATAACCAACGAACACAAATTTTTTCTCCCTATCGTATCGATGGGAACAAACTCTTCATTTCCTGGAGCTAGAATATTCGTATAAATTAAAAAAAATTGAATCGCGTGCTCAGATGGTAGAGGCACGCGAAGTCAGCAACAACAGCATCAGTTGTCAGTCAAGCTGTATCGGCGGCCGTCGTCATTCGGTTTTTCGCACATGTTTCTGGCGGTGGTCATGTCGAGATGGTGACGGCCGATTGCAGGATTGACGAGCCGGCCGCATGCGAAAAGTTGATACAGCAGCCCAGAAAAAACGCCAATAGCTCTGCAAATGGGTCTGGGCAAGACGTCGTGGGTGGTAGGCGACGGGATCACCTATGATCCAATATTTATAACTGCAGATATCCTTTGACGGACGCGGTCTTGGCCGTACCGACTTCATACCGTCCATAACTCTTCCTACAAGGACTAATCAACAATCTATCTGTAACGGCACTACTAACATTTATCAAGACCAACATTTCACGTCGGAACAACGAAGTTTCTTCACTTTTGAAAGAAGTTTGATTTATGGAGATTTTTATAATTATACTTACATTGATCCAACATTAATCTTTCTCAACTGCTACTTCCGTACTAAAAGAAAAATCTGTTTATGTCACTGCTTACTGAGAATTTATGCATGCACTGGGTTGGATAGGACAAGCGCAACGCCGCTCCAATTTATTTTTTTTTAAGTTTAATTACAAAATAATTTTACAAATAATATCTAATAGTTTTTGAAAAATTAAACATTAATAATAATAAGAGTAAGCACCTATCGGCTGAAGATGACATTATTTTTTACTTTATTTTAGTGAAAATATGTAAAGAAATTCAAATAATTATAGCAATTGTTCTATTTCTTTTAGTGAAACAAAAAAAAACAAACATTATTGTTGCTTAAATTTTGCAAAATATGTTATTAACGGCCGCTAAAACTGAATTTAGGGAGGTCAAAAATACATATTTTTTGACTATTAAGACCAAAAAGTAGTTTTTTTAGCCGAGCCTTGTTTAGCGCATTAACAATTTGATTTATTGCAAATATAATTATTATGAATTTTTAAGAAAAATTTAGCATTTTAATATTGTTGAAAATAGTACATTTTAGAACAATTCAGAAAAGTTTTTTTTGTAAGATGATGGTGGTTCACAAGCTGCGTTAGCAGCGAGTGGAACAATTTTACGAGTGAAAAAACGGTATTTTATGTTGAGTAGTAAATATTATTTTATCTACGATATTTTAATCTACGTTTTGGCTTAGGTTTTAGACTTTACAAAGTCCTAGAAAAATAGAGTATAAAATTGCATGGCGTCAAATTGCAAGAGAAACCATTAATTTTTCAAAATAAATTTTTTATCGTTGTTAAAACTGTTGGATAGAAGAAGCTTATTTTGTAGACTTTATTACATAAAATTTTATTTTCTACAACTTTTCCCTTAATTTTTTTGCTGTTTTTACCATTTAGGCACAAAAAATAGGTTGAAAATAGGTGTTCTTTCAGAAATAATTTAGAATATTTCTTCTGTCTCTGCACTTGGGTTAACGAATTGTTCTCTAATTTAAAAATTTTTTTGATATTGTTGCGGTTTATGTTGATAGCTCCTCGTATTTAACTGTAGCCTGTCATTTCTTGTGATTGGTCAGTTAAATTATAATTCAGTTTTCTGATAAATCCGTCGGCTTTTGATGCATGCTTTGCCGACTGCGACACGAATAGATATTGCTCATTTAGGGTCGTTTTAAATTCATTTCAATTATAAAAAGATTTTTAATTGCTAGGTCTATTAAGCACTTTTTCTCTTGAGGTATTTATTTTTTCCAGGAGCGGTGGTATGCGCTTTGGTCTTGTATAATTTCTAATCATATTATGACTTTTGATTGCGTATGTTCAATGCTATAAAAATGAGTTACGATTCTAATAATAGTTTACTTTGTATTCTAAATATAATCTGGTTTATATGCAGATGTTTATTGTTCAATTTTAATTGCTGGAAATTTTTTACTGGAAACTCAAAGCTTTGTTCTAAATCGTAAATGAAAAGTTGTTACAATAATAACGAACAAAATTAATTTTTTTAAAATAAAAAATATATTGAGAGAGAAACATTCTTTGATGTCTCATTTTGACAAAAATGTTTTATAATGCTATGCTTGGACGAGATTTCAAGCAATAGAGCATGTGACTAAATATATCATACATATTCTTTTTGAATACTTATATTTAACTTTTTCATTTTTATAATTAAGGGGTTTTGTGCGTTCCATATGTTAAGTGATGGTGAACAGGTTCTAAAGGATGTTACGGATTACTTAACGTATAATTAAAATTATTGTTGGCATCTCTTGAGTAACATTTGTTGGAATCCTGGACGTACGTAAAAGCTTAAAAAATATATAAATCCACAACTGAAGTTTTAAAGACATTTAGTTAATTTAATTCTTTAGTTTTTTACTAAAACATACTCCATTTTGGTACTAAACTTTGGCTGACGCCATTCACCGCCTTTTTTTTATAAATTTTTTTTATTTTAACGAGGTTTTTGTGAAAGTAAAGGGTTCTTATATGTACATATGTGTTCTGGGTCGAATTAAATAATTAAAATTCTGGCGGCGTAGATCGTCTGTGACTCTCTGGTGTCTTTAAACAAAAGTCATATTTACTAGTAATTGTTGACATTCACTAGGAATTGCTGACATTTACTGGATTTTTGACTACAGATTTATTGCATTATTTTTTAATTTTTAAACAAGTCGGTTTATTTATATTAAAATTATATTATTTTATTTAGACATCATAATCTACTTTATACGCTCGCAAATCAGAGCGAAATCTTTATTTTTATAGCACTGAATTTTTTAAAATTGCTACGCAATAATTATAAATAAATAAGTATACATTTGTCTAGCTGTCAAATAAACGTCTTCAATCTTGTAAATGTGACTTTTTTTCTTTAAGTAACAATAATCATCATTTATTTCAAAAACTGTTAAACACTACGAATGCACGGATCGTAACACAACTTTTTCTTTAATTTTGAGCTCTTACCTGTTGTAACATCTCTCTAGAATAGACGTTTTTACACACACGTTTATCAGGTTCCATATTGGAAAATTACAAAACCGAAAATAACAACATACTGTATCTTGGCAACGACAATCAGTTAATCTAGAATTTTTTACAGTTAAAAAAAAATACATTAATTTTGAATATTTTTTTGATTTGAAGTTGCATGTACCATGAGCGTAATCGTCACTAATGGTCCTCAGGAAATTAAAAGTCCTCCTAGGTCGGGCTTTAAACATTCCCTCGTGTCATAATCCCCTTGATTACGCCTTTAATTCATAAATAACTATTATGTCAGCATTTGAGTTTTTTTTATTGCAAACAACTTTATAATCAGGGACACAAGAGAACAGTGGGGAGAAAAAAGCAATTGAAAGTTTTTTTGTCCGTATTTTAAGAGATCTGTTTCGAATTTTGTATAGTCGGGACAGAATTATGTGAGCTGATTTTATAAGAAGCTGGAATAAACAAAATAATGCCTATTACTTATCTTATAAAGCTTTAAATCGTCCTAACGATAAATTTTAATAGTTCTATCTATAACAGATACTCTACTCCAAAAAATATAATTATGTGTAGAACAATCATAAATCAAAAAATATCACCAGAGTGGCTTGAACCCTCATAATTTTAATAATAGGTCTTATACTGTTTATTGCAGCTTCCTATAAAGTCAGTCCACTTAATTGTGCCCGGGCTGTATAAATCACTGACCCAGCAAGCCCTGACTTAGATTGTGGTCTCGATACGGAATTCTTATACTTTTTAAACTTTTTTCTGACGTCGACTATTTATTAAATGTAATTTTTTAAAACATTTTTTGATATTTTCGGTAACTCATTTTTTTGTGGTAGGTCGTAGTTCAAGATATCAAAGTTTCACTGTAGTAACTCTTTTTAAAAGCATTCAGAAACCGGACAATGAAAAAGAAAAACAGAAAACACATTTTGAGATTCGAAGAGAAATAGAAAGAAGGAAGGAAAACCGGAGAAGTTAGCAAAAATATTTACAAAAAAATACAAAGTACACAAAACAGCTTAAATGAAAAACCGCATAAAGAAGATAAACTCCGGACCCAGTTTGTACTAAAAATAATAATAATAGATTCCACAAACAAAATAAAAATTAACATACTTATTTTATGTTTAGAAATAAAATAAGATGAAAATTGTGGATGACAAGGCTGAAACGTATAGAAGGAAGATAAAACAAAAAATAGTTTTAGAATTAAAGCAGAAAAAAATAGAAATTAGCTTAAAGAAAGAATTCGTGTAAATGTAGTGGCAAAAGAAGCAATACAGAGACATAAACAAAAATTTACAAAAATGACCAAGACAACAATGCATACAAAAGAGAAATCGTACCTAATTTACTTAAACATGACGTTTGTTTTAACAATAATGATGACATCTTCAACTGCAAATACGATTAAATAATATATCAAATAATCAAAAAAAATACAAAAAACATAAAAAACGTAGATGAAAAGGCTATAGAAAAAAAAAAAGAAAAATATGGGAAGGAAATACTAAGAAACCACGATAGATTGAAAAGAATGAAAACAGGACAAAGATTGAAAAAAACTGTTGGTAAAGATCATACCAAAATATTTATAAATAATAATAGAAAGAAACTTGTTAACGATTTATTAAGCAAAAAAAAGAAAAGAAAAAATTTTAAAAACGAGAAAACTATTAGATGTGCAAAACGTATTTAAAGTTTTTTTCTAACTGAGTGTTCTAACAATAAAAGAAGTGGAACATTTCGACACATCTTTGGTAAATGTACGGAACACCTTGTACGGAATGAGTAGAAACTAGAATGTTTTTTTAAGGCACTTACAAATAAGACTGACTCTTAAATCTGTTCATGGAAGTTAGATTTTGAATTACTCAGTTTGACATTAAAACGTTTTAGTTACGTCTTGTATACAAGAAACAGCAGAAAGAGTGAGAAGTCAACAGTTTTAAGTTCGCTGGCTTGGAAGAACTCAAAATACAACTCCAACATTAGAGTTAAAAATTTAATGCGGTATAAGTTTACGAAAGAAAGAGTCTTGAACAAGCACATTTTGAAAAACACCATATTTTTTATTTCTTGATCGGGTCAGGTCAGTTCAGGTCAAGTCAGGTCTTATCAGGTTAGGTCAATACTATTACTTTATTATCAGTTAAAGTCATTGAAAAGAACTTTAGAAACGTTGGATGTACGATAGACATAATAGAATGTTACTGGAAATAGTCAAAAGCGGGTAAGTGCAATAAATATAGAATTTACCCATAAGAAGTTAATGGTAAAATGTCAATATTTTATTATCTTTTTTATTATGGCTGCTGTATGAATGTTTAACCAAAAGTTTGCTGTTTTGAAAGCAAACGACACAATATTTTTAATTTTATGTACAACTTATTTTATTGAGTGTTTTTTTTTATTTTTTTTTTGTTCTTGGGAATACAAGTAGAATTATAGTACAGTATCTATCGTATGTATTATCGCTCTCCTACCCACAAAAATTGTATAGCTGGTCGTTGTGAAGTCTCTGTTGATAGTTTTGGTCTCAAAACTTCAAGCACCTCCGAGTTTCTTAAAGTGCCTTTATTTCTTTTGAGTCGTTACGTTAAATTTTAGAATATTTTAATTTTTTTTTTATTTTCAGCATTGAGATTATTTACAGTGGTATGTTGTGCTAGATAATAGTAATATTACTTATTAAACTTTTATTTCATTTAAGTTATTATTTTAACTCCGTTTAGGCAGCACAAAATTTGTTAATTTTGTTTGTAAACATAAGCTTTAAAAGTAAACAAACTCTGTTGACGTTTGGTTATAGCAAAATGTTTAAAAATTTAACTTGTACAAAGTCTTATCGTTTATAATTATCTGGCCAAACTTTAACTTATAAAGTAAAATAATGTGCATACCTAATCACAATGAAATACCTGTATCGGGTATCCTTAGTTTATTCATTTTGAAAGTATTTTCAATATTATCACATTTATTTTTTGATAAAAAACTTAACATAAAATTTTTGCTTGTATACCTAGTGTTGCATTCGCTTGTGGTTATTTCGGACTTGTAAATCCGTTTGAATTGTTTAGTTGGAATTAGTCGGACATACTGTTATTACAAGACGAAGGGTTGTTAAATGATCATAAACTGGTTTAAATTAAACGCCTGCTATAAATTCAAGCTATGTTTATGTCACAATGAATTGTGGCGAGGCCCCAACAAAAAAATAATGGTACATGTCACTCTGTCATAAAAGTTATGGTCTATAAATCAGTTTTTAACTGAGTCTGCGAACCAGATCGAAAGATAGCAGTGATGTTCCTTTATTAACTGACAGTGTCGCTAATTTCCAAGAAGGTGAAGCGGTAATGGATTTATCCTTTCAGATTTTTGATAGGGGTTATTAAATAACTAATAAAACTCGATGTGGTAATGAAGCATCCAGCAAATTGGCAACAATAAAACACGCGCATCAGACATTGTTCGACGAGTTATAAAATGATTTTAGTCAGAAGATAATTCCTAAAAATAAACTGTGCATCCATCGAATAGCTCCCCAACGACTGAAAAATCTCCAATGTCCGTTAAAAATAAAAAAAAGTTTTGTTAAGATTGGCAGCTAGGAGACCACCACAGCGAATAAATCTGCAAAGAGCGATTCTCATTGTCGCGACGTCCCCTTGGTGTCCACATAAACCATGGTCCGGGGACGTTTCCGGCACGTCACTACTAAATCAAAGAAGGCGCCACTCACCTGGGACTTACATCTAGATATCACGGCATTCATCCCTTATCTCTGCCTACCTGGGGGCTTACCCGCTGTCTTACGCAAATAAAACGAGGGGTTCTTAGAAAAGACTAGAAAATATCGACTCAAATTTTTGCTGTTATTATTACGGACTTGCATACTATCACGAGTCAAGGTGCGGCTTTTACCTTACTTTTCAGTTCAAGGACTGTCTAGGACACCAGCTCGACCTGTCAATCAAGCGGAACACCAGCGGCCACCGAATTATGATCATGAAATTTGTAACACTCAACGCATTCGTCGCAAAAAAGAGCTCCGGGATGTGATAACATGCTGCAGGACACTCCCAAATCTATGGACAATAATATAGTATGCAAAGGATATAAACACTTAAATAAAAATGAGTCAAAAAGTTTACTTAGCGCGAAAGGTATTATAATTAAAATCATTTAAAATTAAAAAACGTTAAAGTTAAAATAATAATTTCGAATATATTGTATTCTAGCCTCTAATTTAGTATAAACAGTCACAATTTATTTATTTTCTGGCTGTACTTTGTATTAAATAAACGTTTTATTTAAGTTTTTACTTTAATTTTTTCCCATTTTTCCAAAAAGAAAGAGAATATAAAAGATAATAAAATCTTAAACACTGGTTTGTTTTCGATGATTGACTTTTAACCTTTAGTGAACCAGTGACGAGTACATTAGGGCACCCAAAATCGGAGGTGCTCAAATTTTGATTCTGTTTATTTACTCGTAATTTATACTCTTTCCTCTCTGCAGCTGATCGAGTTTACTTAGTGTGCTTTTTTCTAAAGTTTAGAGTGCGGTTAAAAAGAAAAAATTAAATACACGATTGGTTTAACAAATAAAGTAGTGACAGTATGCATCAAAAATATGTTGGTGACTTTGGCGACACCTGTATTAATGTATTTTCTTGTAATTTTAATGTTGTAAAGAGTGTTCCAGCAATAAAATAAAAAGCAAAAGCCTTGCAGCAAACGAAGACCATTTATATTCTAAATGGATATTATTTAATGCCTGCCATTTTTCCAAGAATTGCTGCTAACTGCAGAATTACATTAGTAAAGAAATGTTTCTCATTTCTGCACATTTGCAATTATCAATTGTCAAGTCATAGCAAGTATATTTATTATGCACGGTTATTATACTCCGGTTAGAAAATTTACGGTACGGTAGCCCTTCCTAGAACCCTCTTTGATTTTTGTCCCACATTTCTCAGTATGCAGGATATTAAGATTATTAAAGGATGAAAACGTATCAAATTGACTTAATAAAATTAATAAAGGTTGTGATGCAGCTTATTATGTGACTAGATTGGATATCACCAGCCGTTCTCTTTCGGAGGACTCACCAGGAACTATTTTAGGGTCGTTGCAATTTCGCATAATTAATCATTTCGCGCGCTATCTATGCTAATGATATAGGAGTGTCTGCAGTGTAATTCCATCGATGGTTCTTCGATAGACCACTATAATTATTGTGTGCTCAGCTTTGGAATGAAGAAGACACGATCTGGCGATAGTGTGATCGCTGATAGCGTTCTGCATGCGACACAATGGATGCACACGCACTTTTGATCGACCAGAACGACCATTCCCACGATGCTTTTTTTCAAATACAGATACATATATGTTTACAGCGGATTTAGATGTATACATTTCAAATAACAACACTGTCTAAAAACTTTTTTGAAAATGGACAATTTTATCAGGACAGGCGAGGCGGGACGATATGCATTTGCCTTTTGCGCTAGCCGGTTCTAAGTTTCGATTTTTTAAAAGCATTATGTCACTAATGGGCTAATTTCAAGTTGAGATACTACTGGTAGTATTGCAAATTTTAATACTTTTCTATGGCAACAATGGCAACATCCAATCACAACTCTGACTTTTTTAAATTTTTTATAGAAACAAAGTTACTACTAGTACTATCTTAAGGGGAGTATGGAGGTAATTTTTCTCATGGGAATTCCAATGTAATCGCGCAAATCTGCAGCACTTTTATTTATAAAAATATTTTTAGACATCTATATACTATATACTATCTATATACGCTGATAGCATATATATTAAAAAATATATATTTTAGACATATATAGGGGAAACTTATGTGGCTTATCATTATGTTGCAATATGCTCTTCAATTATAAAACATAAGCAAATCAATATAATAAAAAAAAGAATATAGTGATTAAATAGGAAATATGCTCTGCTTTTTTTTAAGCTTTCTCTTATAGCAATATCTCAAAATTTTGAGTTCAAATTGTAATGATTTGTTACTCTTTATTAGACAAAGTTTTTTTATTAGATTTGGTTCAAATCTATTAACTACTTTTACGTGTTCTATTTTTAGGACACTCTGTATACTCTACACATGTATTTAAATATAACGCGGTGCTGAGATTTTTGCTTAGAGTATATACCTGATATGTATGTTTAATTTCTTAAGTTTGCACCTAATTTTTTCATTTAGAAAAAACAAAATTTCCAAAATTACTGATTTTGTATTATGCAATGACTGTATTAATAGACTTTGGGGTTTTTCTTGGTCGTTTTATTTCAAAAAATATTTACGTTAATTGACCTGCAGATGATAATTATTTAATATTAAACTAAAAAATGGACCGGTTAAATATATTTTTTCATGACCGATTCACTAGGCTCCATCCAATCTCGAATGCTCCACCCAAAACCGGATTCAACGAGCATTACGTTTTAAAATTATGAATAAAGTACTATCAATATGATAATATTTGAATGAAGCCGTATTATTGGTAGTTGGAAAATTCAATACTGGGCGGATCAATTTGGTTATTATGGCTCGACAAGAGCTTTTCTCTTTGGTTATAAGTTCTCGATAATAATCTAAAGTATTTTTAGCTGGCGCTTGAATGTCATTCCGCTCAGCGGGGTGGCATATTAAATAACAATTTTATCACGTTTGTTTGAAATTAATTAATTAATTAAACTCGTGGCAGGCAATCCGTGTAACGTAACAATTTGGGTTTAATCAGTGCTGATCAAGCAGCTTTGGTGGAGAATCTCGGCTGGATATGAGGAAAATGTAGAGCTTTTCCTCGGATAGGGATGACAGTTTATGCGGACATGCCCATACCGTGTCCCGATACCTCAATCACTCACCCACCTGATGTACTCCGCTATTAGCGTAAATTTATGCAAATTGCGATGATATAGCAGTTGAATGTCGCAATTTCCCTGCTAAATTGATTACAACGCAGTATTTGAAAATGGGAATGAGCGATGAAGACGTGTTTCAAGTTTACAAAAACCGATAAAAATGAACCACACATGACATGATTTGCGTGACTTAATATGCACGAACATGGGTGGTGTGTGTGGAATTTTGATGGGTGCCATCAGCGATGGTTGCTGATTACCAACATTCGGAGGTTAATTCATTCATATTTACATGGGCCTCAGGTGACTGTCATAACGCTCTGGTATGCTAAGCCACCGTGCGAAAATATGAATGACATATTTTTGTTATGATATTTGCATATGGCACTCCTTATATTGTCTTGTTATGTAGTTTGGAGTAGTTGTTTGCATTTTAATCGCGGTTTACTACGCGGAATCACCGTATATGTAATTGATTTACCGTATGTTTGTTTACAAGAAGCCGGGTCAGATGCGGTCAAATTAACGATTTATACCGATAGCGAACTTTTCTGCTTTTTCATTATTAATATGGCTTATTTGAGGGGGAGGAAAATTTCTTTAACAAACCGAATCGGTATTCGGCATTAAGCGACGAGACCTCTTGAGCCCCCTTTAATGTTTGATGAGATTAAGACGCAAACCATGTTTCATCATCACTGTCGTTTACTCATCTCTCATCTTTGGTCGTCTTCCCTGATTTGCATATGCAGGAAGCTTGATTTCTGCCAATGTTAGGTCGTGCGTCCCTTCTAGGCACACGCAAAATTTACACCGGAGCGTCAAGAAAAGAAAAGTGATTAAGTGCTACAGGAAATTATTTACAGAAATATTCGCGTTCGATTTGTATTACATTTTATTGTACAAGTTAATTTGATTGTATGTCATTTTAAAAGTTGTGCTAGGTTGTCAGATGTATTTTTTGTGTAAGTTATAATACTGGTGGTTTTTGAAAAGCAAGCAATCTGTAATAAGAAAGTAATTATAGTTATTGCTTGTAAAAAATAATTTTGCTGTAAAGCAAATATACCTACCATATATAATAAGTTTCTATGTACAGATTTTAGTCTATTAGTTTGCAAGACTGTATAGAGATATGTACTGAACTCATCATGTACAGCAAAAAAAATTTAATATTGATATTGTGAGTTAATAATAATTCTAAAATTTTATTTACTCTACAGACAATAGAGTCAATGTGATAATCAAGAGTTAATTTAGAATTAAACAAAACGCTAAGATTTTTAATTTCTAATAACTAATTTCTAATTTCTAGCTCAATTCAAAAAAAATATTCAAATATTTTTGACGAAGTTGCAGATATTCGAAGAAAAGACCTATTTTTGTTGATACCCACGATGAGCTTAGTCTTGAAAATTGTAGAAAAAATAGTAGTTTTTATTTAATAAAACAAATCTATAACGCAAACTGTTTCAAAAATAAAAATTATTAAAAATATTGCAAAGTACAAGCATTTGAAAAAAAACGCCGTTTTATCAAAAATTTATATTTTATGAATGGTTTGAAGTTAAGGTCTAAAAATTTGCATAAAAACTTTTTTCAGTAAAGACTAATAGAATAGTAAATTTGAAAAATGTCATAGATATCAAGGTATTTTGTAGATCAATTTGGCATGGAATATCCCATATATTTTTAAAATATTATTTATTAAGTTCAGTACTATATTTCAATAAAATAATAAACGTTAAGCAACTTTTTAAGTGATAAATAGTAGCACTTTTTTTTAATTTATATATATTACAGTTTCTGTTAAGAAATAAGTAAACTAAAAGTAAATTGACAAAGATATTCTCAAAAAACTAGGTCTAGGATGCAGCAGCATCTCACATCATCTTAGAAAGTTTAATGTTCTGTTTTATACAACAGAAATATCATTGTAGTTAGAGGTATGTACATAGAAGCAAGTGCTTAACTGCAAAAGCTACACAAACAATAAAAGCGTTCAAAAAAACTCCCAAAAAAAAATAAGCTTGAAACAAAAATATTAAAATTTGTTTATAAAATTATTAAAATTTAGTAAGCATTTTGCCAGACATTTGCACTTTAAATCATATATATTTTGTACTTTTGTAACGAGAAAAAAGAAAATGTGATCATGTCTGAAATTTGTATGTTTTTTAAAATGTTAAAAAGGTCAGAATTATATTTGATTTTTTTTAAATATCGTTTGCTTCTTGGAAAACTAATATTAAATTGTTCTTACTATAATAATAATTATTGCTGACTACATCTTTAGCACAAAACAAAAACTTGTTAACTTATTCCGTAGCAGTAATTTGCACTGTTATTTCTGACAGTACAAAAGACATTAATAATCCAAATAAACAAAATAGAACTAAGCCTGCTTTTATTTTACAAATTTTATCATCCTTTGGTATTTGTTGTTTTTACCATAAGTTTATCATAATTTTGAATAAAGGATGGCATTGGAAAATAAAAATTTTAAAAAAGTTTGTTTTATATCTGCTGGAAATTTATTTCAAAATTATTTGTAACAAAGTATGACTGAGTAAAGCCACTCTTCACTTTGCAGCAAACCACATAATTTACTTTAATCTATATTTTTTGTACTACAATGACGGTAATTAACTAATTAATAACAATCGATTTATTTAAATGTAGAAAAAAATTAAAAAATTAAAAAGATGAATTTGTTTCTATTTGTCAATCTGTGGTTTTTGAAATATTTGAAAAATGTTACAGATGTCATATTTTATATATCAATTTGGCATAAACTACCCCATACATTTTTAAAATTACATTTATTAAGTTTCAGTACTATATCTCAATAAAATAGTGACAATACTTACTTACACAGTAAAAAATTTAAGTTAAATCAGATTTTCAAATTTTATTTTCAGTAAAAATGTAACTCAAGACATTGAGTAGATACGCCATCTTTTCTAAGAAAGTGGGTAGGACAAAGAAGCTAAAGGGTAGGTTATTCAGTGCGTGGTCGAGTAACGGCAATGTTGCACCAAAATAGGTCTTACAAAACGAATAAACTTTATTATTTTTTGCGGTTATATATTGTACATTTTTTTTAAGATATTCTTTTTACAAAACAATATTTTAATATTGTTTTCAGCTATTCCATTGATAACGGACGGGACATTTATACATTAATTTTTAATATTTACAACACTGAAGTTATCGATATACTTTGGTGAAATGCTCTAGGTTGTCATATTTATAAAGAAACATAATGAACTATATTGCTTTTTATAAAAAAATTGTGTTTACAAAATTTGCAAATCAATTTATTAACATAACGGACGGAACATTCAGATAGAGGGAGAAATTTTTTTCGATGTCTTATATGAAAATTCAGCAATTTGGTAATGAATACATTTTTCTAATGTAAGGCATGAGGTTGTTATAGATTTGTACTTGATAAAAAACAGGTTGAAAGACTGGAAGTAATCTTCATAAATGTGAAATTTAAAGAATTAACTATAACGGACGGGACATAACATTTTATTTATCGTATTTATCCACTAATTTTAACTTAAAACAAGGTAACAATTGTTTTTGAGCCGCAGGATGTTTCTGCTACTCGCATCAATCATTATAAATTAATTTCAAAGGTTTTTTTGGAATATATCTTAGTCTGAAATTTGGGTGTCGGTAGACTTATTCCGTGGAATTGCTGTTTTATAACAAATTAATTTTAATTAACTAATATTATTTAGAGAAAAAATTAGAAAATTTTTGAAAAACTTACATGCGTTGAGAAAAAAAGTTTTTAATGACAAAGCTTGAAGTCAGTGTGATAACTAATTATTGAAAAAAATTAAAATATATTTTTAACAGACTTATCCTGTATAGACTTGAAATAACTAGAATACAAAGAAATAAATAGAAACAATTTTCGTAGCATAGAATTCTAAAAAGACTCGTTCGTATATCGAAACATGTAAATTACTGTTTAATGTGTTTGTCAAAATTTGGGTGAGATCAGAGGAACAATCGTTTCTAGAATTGAGATTTTGCAAAATTAGCGTAAACAATAGTAAAGTCAGTGTCCGCTGTGAAAGATGTCCTGTATGAAAAAGGAAAGTTATTTCACGGTTGAAAGATTTGGCGCATTAGGCGAGGTCTTCCAATATGTCGTATGCAGGTGTTAAATGCAAGGCAACATCAAGTTAATAACCACAGTCTTGCAAATTATGATGGGACAGGTAGAAAAGTGTTTTGAAGATAATGCGTTGGGTAATTAATTGGTGGTATTTTTACCAATGAACATCAAAACTAGACTGAGGTAGAGTTTGGTGAGGAGAAAGAGTCCAGGCGTGGCTCGTAAATATGTCAAAATCGGTGTTGTTTTAAAATGGGAAACAATGAGCCAAGGAGATTTGTGTGTCTGTCTTTCAAGTCGCGTCACTGCAGCTGTCACCCTAAACACTGGCTTCGTAGAGGCTCTAGTTTTTAAGTCAATCTCGACATTATTTTAAATATTACGTTTTGCTTCCATATTACACCCTCCCTCTTTACTGAAGCAATTTAGATAAAAATAAACTGACAACGAAAGCGTATTTTATGCCACCCCCGGGATGTTTTTTGTTTCCGAAAGTAATTTTAAGTAAAACAATTAAGGCAGAAATACAGATATGCAGATGTTTCCTAAACCGTTTCGAAAATCTGAGATACGACACGTTGGAAGCGTCTCATTTCTCGCGTTCTTTAATATTCGGTGACAAAGATGGATTTCTATTTTCGGAATGACGATTTCCTTTTGAAATTTATTGCTTGCATTTAGCTATTATCGATACATTTCCGTTCGTGGAGATTTTTTGAATATTCATCAAATCTGTTTACAGGTGCATGTTGAGGAATTTGTAGCATTCAAGTTTCAATACCCCACTACAAAAAATACATTCTTTATTTCTCTTAATTAATTAAACTTTTTAATTTGGTTCTTTACCATTAAAATGCTTACACATTTTAATATGTTGGTATCTCTTTCCGTCCCCTATAAATTCACCGTAAAAAAGGTGATGGAAATTTGTGATATCGTGAATAAAAGTAAATTAAGATCAAATAAGAATCAACCGTGGTTATAAGAATGGATGTTTATTTACCTCTCCGTATCAAGATTATACGCTTAAAGTCACCTAGAAAAAATATATGAAACGGAAATGTTATTCAATTAAGAAACCTTTCGGATGAACATTCAATTAATTCGTTATGTGCCTAACTTTTGATAAACATTTCTTGTTTAGAACGACAAACTTATCTTTGCGTCATTAATTATTGCAGCAATACGATAAAATCTGGCGGTATTTTATCCTCATCGTACTCTTATTACGGATGTTTGTCGTCATACTATTCGAATGATCATAGCTATAAAATGTAAAAAAAACTATTTCTATTTAAAATTTTCAATAGTTGCTTATATTACAAGTTTGTAAACTGCTATTTTGCTGAGTAGGGTTACGAAGCACGAGTATTTACTGGCATTATAGTTTCCGAGCGTGTAATACACAAGATTTTTGTGCTGATAAACTTTTGTATCAAATTTGCATGTCATGTCATTATATTTTGTTTAGATCTTTAATTTTTTTAATTTTTGAAAATGACGTTTTACACTGACAGATAATAATGACAATGGTTTACGCTAAAAATAACAATGAAAACTAAGGTGAGATCAAAATGTAACTGAATCAGAGCAGTTACGCTGGCACAGCCTGCTCTGATTCAGTTACATTTCGATCTCAGGTTATAAATTAATTTATCAATATACTTTAATATAACATAGAGAAATAATGAGAAAATAGAAAGAAGCCAAAGTTGGTACGCTTACACTGAGAAAAATATCTGTTTGAGTTACAAGAAACACCTCCATCTTGAATAATTTAGCAAGAAAACCAAAATTTCGTTTGCAGTAGACAAACAGTTTGGTAAAAATACCAAATTTGGTTTACTTACCCTTATTTAGGCTGGACGTCTTTTATGTTACCTGAACAAATTTTTGCTCTCAATGTACAGTAAAACGCCGATTATCTGAACGCCGATTAACCGAATTGCCAATTATCCGAATCAGTTCTTAGCGTAATATAAAAAATTAAAACCAAGTATTTTTTGTTTTGTTTTGTGGTAACAAGTTGGAACTCGCTGGAGTTCAAATATATTTCAACTGTTATGGTTGAAAGCTAGAGGCAAGACACTACATGTCGCCTGCATGACCTTGCCTCACAAAAACGAGCTTCATCGTCGAGGCAATTTACTCTGATCGAGATGTTCAAGTGAGCGTTATTGTAAAACTGTGTTTGTTAAACTTAATAAAGTTTATTCTATGTGTGACAGTTCGTTTTTCTTTATTACCAGTCTATGTCCGATTATCCGAATTTTCGATTATCCGAATCGACCCTGGTTCTAATTAATTCGGATAATCGGCGTTCTACTGTACTTGTATTTTGCCGTACTATGGGGAATAGTACAGCAGTAGTTTTTTTTACTCTACTGGAGTAGAGTATAATATTTGTATTTTGGTCGTTTATTAAAGTCGAAAAGAAACAGCAATTATAGTTCGTCAAAAAATTTTTTTTCTCTAATAGGGAATAATGAAATGTACTTTAGAACAGAAAATTGTTAATGTTCTATGATGTTTCTTAAGTTTTTTGAAACATTTAGATCAGAATGAGTCAACTTCTACATCTATAAAATGTAGCTCCAGCTTCATTTGCGCACTGGGTTTAAACGCCAGAGTAAATAGGTAAACAAGAAAAAGATAAAGTATTCAATTAGATAGAATTGTCTATCAATACGTCTAAACTAATGTTTTTTGTGTTATTGATAATTGTATATTTTCTGTATTCAAAGTATTTATAAATTTTTTAATCAAGACTGAAGTAAAACTACTGTCTTTATTGCATTTGCCAACTTCTTGAAACAGTGATTTTTTAGTAGTTCTATTATCGCGTTACAAACACCAAAAAACTAAAACAAATTTACTAATTTTTAGTAAAAAAATGCATGGCTTGTGGTGACCTAATTGCGTTAAAGTTACTTCTAAAACTAGTTACTTGCTATAGAAATTTAGAAGCTTTAAATCTATAATTTTTGACTATAAAGTTTTTCTTGTACTAGAGTTTGTTTCTGAGTTTTCTTTATACAATTGAATTTTATGACAAAGAGATAACAATTGCAGATAAGACGGCACATAAACACTAGTAAAGTAAAAAAAGCAAAATAAATCTAGGTAGCCTACAGCTTGCTGAATTATTCTATTATTTCTCTTAAGCGATGCAAAAGTTTTAGAATTTCAGTTGTCAAAAAAATTTCAAAATGTCATAACTGTAAAAATTGGACTTCCATTTTTCAAATTTGTTTTGCTACTGAGAAAACCAAAATCATAATTATTCTTGTTGTAACTGCTGCTTACTACACTTCTAAGATGACACTCACTTAAGATGACAATAATGATAAATTTTAGATAAAAAAAACTTCATTTTGTCATAGCTTGCTTGATTCTACGACATTTGAATCGCTTTTTATTATTTTCTTCCAAATATAGGTCTTAAATCTTTTCTTTTTCAAATTTTTATTCAGTTTTGTTTTCTGTTTCTTTTTGTTAGTGTCTAGCTTTGGCATCCATCAGTTACTATAGCTCTTACAGTAGTAAGGTATTTTACATATACCTACATAGCTTTAATGACCTAACTTCTTCTAGCTTCTGTAGTTATAGTCAGTGTGGCTATACTTTAGTTTTTCTTTTACTTTAACTTTTCGGACAGTTTTTCTTTTAATAAAAAGTAATTAAATACCGCAAACAGAAAACTGTAAATCGGTCTCCGAGCTGTTGCTTAATACAGTGCATTTTGGTGCTTGTAGTTGACTAGAAAGGAGCAACAACTTTGAAACCGGTCTACAGTCTTTAAGTTGAGGTAATTGACTAAACTACTTGCGCTAGTTGGGTTATAATTGGTTGGGCAACTATGTCGTAGAAGATGCTAAACTAAGTTAAGTGGCGTTTTTATTCAGCATGTTCGGCATGTTTTGCTTTGAATTTTAAATTCCACACGTTTTAAAATAGATTTCTTTTTATAGCATAGTTCTTCTATTTTTCCATATATTGATTCTTCTATTTTGATATTTATTTTGTTTCTTTTTTTGTATTTTTTGCTTCATCTGTCAAAGAATTTTAATCTGCACTATGTATTATAAAAATGAATATTATTGTACCTTGGTTTTAGAAACAACAGAAAACTTATAGAAATTTTATTCAAATAAAAAGCTTTTGTTAAACATAAAATTGTTTATTAATACTTTAGTTTGTCGGTTGGTTAATTGTCGCCAATTTCAATAAAACTCAGGTTGCAGTTTCTGAGTTAATTTGCAACAATTTTCTAATTTTTCTAATAAACCTTATTGTGAGAAGCAAAAAGCCGGCAACGAATGGAGCTTTCATAGAAAGTTCGGTGTGAAAAACCTTTAAATTCCATTCGGCTAGAATGAAACAAAAATGTTTAAGATAAGTATTTCTTTAAAGACTGTTGTTGTTGTTTAAATAACTGGCTAATCTTTTAGACCGAAAATTATGAATAAACTAATAATATAGAAAATTATGTTTAATAACATTGACAGGTATTTTTATATTCGTGTTACAGGTAACAATCAAATATAAAATAGTATAAAACTCAAGTGCCAGATAGATAATAATAGTATCCTAAATAAACTGTTGAATAATATAAATTGCTTCAGGGTTTGGATTTCATTAGGTGGTGAATTATATCCACTATTTATCAATTTTTTTTTCAAAGTTGTGTTTACGCAATAAATCAAATTGTATCATTAGTTATGGTATCAAAACGATAAAATCTGGCTTATTTACCCCCATCTCCCTGTTATTACGTAACAATTTAACGGATGTTTGTCATGTAGATTAAGATAACGTCCGTTGAATATAATAACACATAATAGGCCGCATATAATGCCAAGTGTAAACAAGTCTGATCATATCGTTTGGCTATTATGAGCATTAACTTATGGCGTAATTCGACTACAGCTCTGATAAAAACCCAGCGAAATGGGGTGCTGTAATCTTCGTAGATGAAAGAGGAATTTGAGTGGCGGATCATTGTGAAGACTGGAGTGTTGTATTGTTTGGGGAGTTTCAAAACTGAATTAACTAAAAAATTCCAAGTTATTATCCTAATGTAAAGTTTCGATAAAAGAAATAATTGTGGCAGCTGTAAATCTTGTCTCGTTTCCGATACCTGTAACTGTCGAGGAGGCCCTCATATATTACCACTGACTTGTCTTGACATTAACGCATGTCAATCGAACGTGGTCCGAAAGACACTACCACAAAACACCAAAGACCAGCATCACTTGCAAGAATTTTCAACTCTGCATTAAAATTTTTGGAAACGGTGTATACCTCTTTTGATTTATGTCCTCGTTAAATTATACGCTTTTTAGAAAAAAAGCAGGTAATAAATGTACTCCCAAACAAAGACTTTAGTCATAATAAAATTGAAAAAAAAACTGGGAAATGTGCGATTTTTGACGTTTATGGCTGGGTCTAATAAAACTATAAAATGTTTAAGGCCACATCTTTATTTACTACAAAAAATTTTAGTTTTGTTGGGTTCACTGCAAATTTGTTGGAGTTATAATACAAGTCTTTTGTACGTAATAAATCATGTTATGTCGAGAAAGCGGGGTGGGTTCTGCCTCCGTTCAGGGGGAGGCTTCGCTTATTTACTGATAACTTCATGTCATGCTGATTAATGGAAATTTAATGCTAATTTCAGCTTAGTTAGCTCGTTTAATAAATAAGGTTACGTTTCATACTATAAAGGGAACAAAGCGCCAGGGTTTAGATATTCTAATTTACACTTATACACCCAGATACTCATAAAACAAACAAACGATTTTTATTTAAAAATTGACTTTAAGTATTATCAGAATTTTATTTTTGGTAGATAGTAAAGAAAAAGGCTACAATTTTTATTTTCATTTGTATAAATTGTGCAATTTAGTATATTATAGTGAGGCAACGAGACTGAAATTTTTACAAAAATAGCCAAAATGCATTTTTTAAATTCCGGATCTAATCACAAATTAAAAATTTGAACCCGCCAGGTTATTTTACATAAGAATCATATAGTTTTCGTAAATGTTTCAGTTGAGTTAAAAATGTAAAATTTCACTTTCGTTTCCGACAAAGTTAAAGTCACAACATTAGAAATTAAAAAATTAAATAAATTTGTAAAAGATTTACGGATTAAATGAAATTGTTTGTAATATTTTAAGCAAAAGTTTTAATTTTAAGTTAACTTTTTGCTGTTGTTTCTTTGCAGATGAGCTTCATTATCATACTCCAAAGAGTTAGTAGAAAACTACTTTTAACGAACTTTTGATACCAGCCTTTCAAACCAATATTTTGCCACTTGTATAAACTGCTATCAAGTTTTAGAATTGGGTTTTTTATTTTACTAACGTACAATTTACGATTATGGTAATTAAGCTAAAAATGAGATTGCTAACGTGCTCGTGCCATTCGAAGGTGTATGTTAGGTTTTTTAGTGAAAATACGCTCAAAAATTAATCTCGAGCATATTTCGAAGTTTTTTCTGAAGCCATTTTTGTCATTTTACTGAAATTGTTACTTCTACATGCATTAGAATTTACACAAACCGCTTCATGGTTTGCCAATATAACTGATTTCTGAAATGTGATGGTAGGCGGGAGGCCATACTGCAGCTATAGTGCAAAAAATAACAATAGAGCTGTTGCTGTTGTTAAATGTGGCATATGCCAAAACTTTCAGAAATCTGCAATTATAAAAATTTTAAGTTCCAAACGCTATGTTGCTAGACAAAGTGTATTCAAAACATTCCTTCTCATAGCTGGTGTCTATATTGATAGTATTGATACTATCATAGCAGGTATCACCGAGAAATAAGGCGGAAATGTTCTAAAACAAATTAGAGTTCAATTTTGCAAAAGTTCTGACAACAGAAATAAATTGACGATTTGTCTAACTCCTAATATCGCATAACAAAAACTTGCTAAAATTTAGATAGAACAGTTTTTGGATATCAAACTTTATCTATTAAATGCTCAATCATGGAATGTCTACAATTGCAATGTCAAAAGAGAAGAAAACTCTATACAGCACATTCTCCGAAAAACATTTGTTATTTACAAAAATGAGAACTTGTATTACAACTGAACTGTGAGTAAATTGCTTGGAACAATTTATGGAAACAATAGAAATGGTTTAATATCCAAGTGTTTGAAATGTAGTTATTTAAAATGTTACATCTTAGTGAAGAAGAAGCATAAATAATACAGTAACTGACAAGTCTAGTGGTATTCGCTGGTAAAAAAATCTGTTGCCATCCGGACAGTAAATATGTTTGGCCGTCGTAGTTTTTTAAGACAACTTAAGTTCATTACTTCTACCTGATGTTGAAGCTATTCTGAGTATTTGTCACTGTTTGCTATAAAAAATGACAACTACAGTCTCTAAAAAGAGACAAATTAACGATAGAAAACTAAAAAACCTAATGTTTAACAACTAGATTTTTACAAATTCTGTACAAAGCAATTAATATGCTTTGTATTAAAGCGCACATAAATAACGATACACATCAGCAATATAAATAACAATTCAGAAAAAGGCTTTTTAATTTCAGTCAGTGGTTTTCTAGAATTACCTGTCTTCTAAGAGAGAGGAGTGTATTCCTACTTAAGTAAAAGATGATTAAGTTGCGAGGATGAAAACCTAAGACTAGTTTTTGCTTTCAAATTTGCTTGAATTATACAAAAATACCTAAATTTTCTCGTTGGATCTTTTTGGTGTGTTAAATGAAACGTAAAACACAGTCTAACACCAAACACTTTACTTAATAACGCGCGTTGCGCCAATAAAATTGTCATTCCACTACTAAGGTAGAAATTAAAACCAAATATTTAATTCCTACCTGAGACTGACAACTTTGTTGTCAAAACGCGCGTATGAAGTAAAGTGTTTGGTATTAGGTAGTGTTTTACGTTTAAAAAAACCTATTTTGTTAAATATGAAATTTTTACATTGTTTTTACCATTTTGAGCTTATAGATATAAGACACAGCTTTAGATATAGGTCATTTTTTAATTATTTACCGTTGTCTGCCTCTTTTTAACACATTGTTGTATATGTTGTTTTGTAATATAGATTATGTTTTGACCAGAGACAGACAACGGTATATAATGACCTATATACAGCTGTATCTTAAAGGTTTGGATTGTCTATTTTTGTAAAAACTTTATCTTGGATTTATCCTGCAGGTTCAACATTAAAATTAAAAAAAATGGAGTGCCGATTGAAGCAGAACTTCTGGTATCGGCGGAATCAACCGCTAAAAGTTCGATTAACATACTGGAACATTGTTTATTTATTTATTTTTTATTTTATTTATTTTTAATATTATTCATACAGACAAACCTAAAATACATATAAGATGGATGTAAGTACCAATTTTGCAGTTAATAAATTTTCTTTATTCAATTCTGACTGTTAAAATTGCATTTTATCTACTCAAAATGTCATGTTAAAATTCTGTTTTATCGTCTAAACGATAAAAAAGAAAAAAAAGAACAATAGTCGGATTTCTATGCCAACATCTATTGTTGTATTAGTTTCTAAGGTTTTATGACATTCTATTGTTTGATAATTATGTTTTTTTTGACACTTATAAATAACTACATATTATTTTAGTATAAAAAATAAGGATTTAATAAAATTGTGTATGATACACGACAATAAAATTTTCCATTATCTTCTTAAGTGTTTTAATAAAATTCAATTTTATCGTTTTTATATGTATAATTAAAATAACTATTATTTGATTCCTCTATGTCAAAAAAATTCAATCGCTTGCAAATATTTATGTTCTGTGAACGTTTGAAAAGCTGTTTAGCGAAGCTGGCTTTGTAGATTAAGTATATTTAATTTTTTAATGCACATAGTAACTGCAGCTATCTCGTAACGGCAGCTATCTTGTCTTTCAAAGGAACTATTAAGTCGTTGATTCCGGCCACCAATGGTCGTTAGGTCATGTCAGATGCTGTAAATGCGAGCTGAGTACTCTGGTATTTGGGTGTAGCATTACGATCATAAGATTGTTATTATTTATTTAAAAAAAATTAGTTACTAAATTTGTTGAATAAATATCTATCAGTATTTCAATTTGTGCGTAATTGTGTTTTGAAATTTTGTATTTAGTACATGGTCACGTGTTGAATTATTATTATTATTGTAAAATGATATTTCTTTGTATTTGTGATTCAACCTGTCGGTAAATTCGATTAAAGGTTTGTAAAGCCTCCCATGTGAATCTTTTAGCACGGTCGCTAATAAATTAACAAGCATGTGCATCCCAAGTGCTTATGAATGGAAACTGGAAGGGCATTTTGAACCTACCAGACACGAGAATGTGCCTTGTAATGCCGGCTGCCACTGTTCAACACCAATTCATAACAAAATTGGTTCAAGTAGCAGCAATAAATTTACAGAGGATATGATGAGAGGGCGGTTTTTTAATAACCTGTGTCACGGTACGTTTCTCAACGTGGTTTATTTCATCGCCGCTATATACCGTGCAAGATTACTGACTTATTAACTGAGGCATATCTGTCAGTCCTCTACAAAAACATTCCCAAGGTAGGTAGCTAAAAATATATGACTATAGTTATATCATTTTAATTTTCGTCTAGTTAGCTTCGCTACTGTTACAGCGGATATTACTTCTTTTCTTCTCTTGACAAACTTAACACACACATAAATTATTTTCTGAATTTTATAACCAAATGGTCAACGTATCGTTTCCAAGATTTCTTTTTTAGTGAAATGATTAATGACGGATCTGTTGTTTTCCCAAATATGATCGCTGAGATAATATTTTGAATGTGATATTTTTTTGGAATTCCGTCTGTGTGGTTGCCGAAATCTCCGATGAGTTATTTATGAAATATTTGAGTTGGACAGGAGTTAAATCATGTAAAGGTATTGTTTTTATGGTAATATGAACCATCGGTCCCTGCTTTAATAAAAACAGCATAAGCATCCAAAACATTTTTATTTATTGTTTTTAATATGACATTGATTAAGGACAGTACATCGTCGTTTTAATTAGAGACAAAAAGGACGGCTGTAAATCAATGTTTTATTCCCACACTGTATGAAATGAGGGAATTTTATAAATTTCAACTTTAAAAGCCAAACAAAAACCTGATTTAATTATGAGGTGTTTTAAAAGGGTTTCTGTTCACTTTGTTTCTCCTTTTTTCATAAAATCCGTTTTATCTATAATTCGAGTTCTGAACATCGCCTCTATAATGTTCCGATGAGCGGGTTAACTATAAATTAGGCATGTCCTGGCGTCTTATTACCTTATAACTCAAGACAAGGGTGTGGTAGAATCTAATTATCGCTTGAATCTATAAGCTTTGGCCGGTTGTTCCAGCACGTACTCAGTCTTTCCACCAAAGTTTAATTAACGTACTCAAAAAACAATCATCCCACACAAATATCTTTTTCCTAAATACTTGTATTGTTCTCATTAAAATTCGTACCAGGTTGTGGTTCAACAGTTGGAATGTTGATTTCTGCAAAATATCACAACATGCATCACTGATTTTTAATAATATGGAAACCTGTTTTTTCACTAATCGATTATTCAAAACTTTCTTTTTACAACAATTTTTTTTATAAAAGGTGCAACCTGCAAGACATTCTATCGAAACCGGAACAACACATTATATGCAATGAAATTACACCGGAGATGACATCATTTATCTGTCTTGACACAAAATAAGTATAATTTATGACATTCTTCCGTCTATTTCAAAATAATCTATTATACCTGTTGAAAGATTTTCATTCAGCATATGTTATCCTTTGTTGTTTCCGCTCAAAATAAATTCAAATCTATCATCAAACCACTAAACCATACCCAGTAAAAACTGTTTCGTTAATTTTAAAGTTATGGTAAATGGTTTGTGATTAGTTTTAACAACATTTTATGACAAAAATGTTGTGAAATTAACAAAAGTTTGTATTTATCATCATGCTGTTAAATTAGTAATATCGTCTTCTTAATACTTATGTTAACGTTAATAAAATTGTTGTTAAAAATGATTAAGCAGTAAAATGATATATCCAAACGTATAACCTTATTCTCAAATATAAAAGTGTGAAAAATAAATACTTTTATCTGCATTTGGCTAATTCTAATTATTACAATAACTATTTGTTTTGCCAATTTTACGAAATATGTTGTTTATTTATTATTTGATGATGATGATTTACTGATTTTTTCAACATGTAATTTGCAATCGTCTTTGACTCGACAGTTATCGCTTTTTATTGGTACTCGCATTTTGAAATCCGGAATTAGGGAATAGATATAAGCTTATCCTACACCTTGATATCTAAATAGATTGCAGGTGCTTGTTATAAAATTGACAGAAATAGAACAAAAATTCAAAAGTATTTAGACTCTTAGCCTACAATTATTTTTTTATGTTAAAACTAGTGATGACAAATGTATCGGTGTAAAAATCGATACTTAGATTTTACTTTCTTTTTGTAAAAACTCGATACTTCGATTTAGGAACTTTATGAATAATTAAATTTTTGGCTTTAATTTAATTTTTTTGTCAAGTTTTTAGGGCTATTTTCTATTTTTTTAAAATTTGTTTTTTGTTTGATGTTTTGAAAGTTTTGTTTTTTAATTTTATGTTAGGTTTTTTGTTTCAGAGTTTTATTTTTTTACATATTTTGTTGTTTTTTTATATTAAATGTTTAATAAACTAATTTAAACAATGAACATTTTTATATAAAGCATACATGAATAAGTATCGATATATCGAGGTTTTGTGTAGAAGGTGTATCGATATATCGATATACTTTTTTTGTTTGATATACTCTCTTCACTAGTTAAAACAAACTTTCTTCTTTTTACTTTTTAAATTAAAAAAAAACAGTTACAATCTAACTTTTTTTTCTTACAACACGTTAAAATATTTGTCAAGTCACTGATCTTCTCACTTTTTCTCTGCTCTCTACCAAATCACTATTTCTATCATCCTTCTTTTTTTTCTCCTCTTCTGTTACCGGTTATATCGGTTTATGTCATTTCAACTTGTTTATATAAGCATACCACTCTTCTCTTTTTCATTCTTTTGTCCATTTCCATAAATTCTAGTTTAATACAATTTTAAAATTAATTTTCTACAGTTTTTTCTTTGTGTAAAAATTTGTTTTTATTTAGATTGAATGTACGCTGTACACGAAAATATTTGGTGACTGAATTTTTAAGCTGGCAGTAAGCCAAATAAAGGTCATTATTGTTAAATATAATGTACAGTAATATACAGTAATGAGGCATCTTGATGGTTACAGATATTGCAAGAGACCATCATAAATCAGAATGTCTCATCAGTGCCTCCAAAAATGCTAAAATGCTTTTTTACTATTGGATTTAGCAATGGTTATTATTTTGTTTATTGCAAGCTTAAATAGTTAGTGACCGAATATTTCCTTGTCTAGTAGGTATTTAAAACTTAAATATTCTTTTGGGTCTCCAAATTTCTTTAAGCCCGCAACCTGGCTAAAACTGTCTTTATCTATGCACTGTGTTTCTTAGGTTAGTAACTGAAATGTTTTAAATCTATTGTTGTAGATGAGTTAATCTGGTCAACTCGAAATTCAACTCTCACAAACAGAATTACGAAACGCTCTTACTTACAAGTGTGTTAAGGTGCGTTATAATATCCGCTTAACCAAAAAAATGTTCTGTACTTTTTACAAGCACGTGTTAAAAAATGGTTGACAAGCTCCACCTCTTTTATTGCTTTACATGTTGAAGTTATTTAAATAAACTATACAATGTTTCCCATTGTTTACACTAAATTTTATGTTCTCCGCTTTGTTTTTCTTTTGGTATTTTATTCTTTACGTTTAGCAACTTTGCTCAGTGTTCCATTTGTCTAAAATTGCGATGGTTACTTATTTTTTTTTAGTATTCTTACCATTTTCTGTAAGAGATGTTATCTTCAATTTACGATATTTTCCTATCGATAGTTCTTCTCTTCTCCTTCGTTCTTCTTAAATTTTATATTATTTTTTTTATTTTTTTTTTACTGTTTTTCCTTCACATGTATTTTCTCTTGCTATTTGCTTAAAAAAATTGTTGCTTTTTATGTTGATTTTTTACTGGTATCCTTATCATTATCTGAATATAACTCAGTAATAAAGTAAATCAATGAATATTAAAAGTTTAAATTACTTTATTTAAAGAATAGAAAGCTACTATAAACAATAACGATACGTTTGTTACCATCATCAAAATCAAAGTAAAGTAGGGCAGCAAAAGCACAAAAGGATAATGTTTTAGTGTCTACAAATGCAACTAAATATCTACCATTTTACCTAACAAGAACAACAACCAAACATATTAATCTTAGCAGTAAAAACCAAGGAACAAATGCGTACTATGGATGACCAAAAAAGTGGAAAAAGCAATGTTTCTAGTTTGTAATCTAGTTTTTAAATTACTGCATCTTTTGAAACACTTTTGACTTGGTGACGTTTCTCTAAACCAACATGATAGAGAAAACTTGATTACAAAAGTTAAAATCTTCAAAAAAATTATACCTAATTTATGTTGGTGTTTCTGTTTTTTTTTTGGCGCCTATGGTATTGGGTTTAACCAATACATTTTAAAGTATATTTCTTATGAAATGTGGTTTTGTAGTTAATTTGTTAAATCGTTAACATCGTTACTAAATTTGAGACATGATTTTGACATTGATATAAATTCGTGTAATATAAAGCAATAAATGTTTGGTTTACTCATTTTTATTGGTCAATGTCAAAACTTGTTACAGATCTTAAAGCTATTTACAGTTAAATAACCTGCACAAAACTGTCAAATTAGTTATTAAAGTTGTTTAAAACAACACAACAATTTGTGAAACGTGAAAAAGTACATTAGATTTCTGTGGTTACTTTTAACCGTATTTGTATTGATTATATGGTCACTTTCAATTCGCTAATTTAACTTAACTAATTACATTAGTAATATTTAAAGAAATAAATATTTATAATAATTAGTATGGATCTGCGAGTACACAAATTCGAGTAAAATTTACCAAAATCATTTTTACTACAAGTTATAAGTTAAAAACTTGTAGTGCTTGGTGGAATAAACGTTTATTAGAGGGCTTTCTTGTAGTTCCGGTTTGTGGTGGTCAGGCCACCTTAAACCAACACTTCCATGAAGGCGGAAACTTCTCTTAACTACACGCAAACTTGGGTCCTTTGACAATGACATTAACTTGATATCTGGCACTAATTAAGGCCAAATTCTAAATATCAGAAAATATGAGAAGCAATGACCGCCGCACACGATGCAATTGAATTAAGCATTTGAAAAATTGGCACGTATGGTTGGTACTTGTTTCCGATTTAAATTGGTTGATAAATAACCCGGCTAGGATTCCTGTCCGCGCTGGTGACAGCGATACACAGGCGGACACCTGACGTCCTGCCCGTACCATTGCCTTATACCTGGTCGAGGATGTTGATGGACGACCGTCTGGCTCAGACCGTCATTCGACACCTTAGATCAACTTAATTTTTTAAAAGATGAAACGCCCGCTTACTAATAAATATGATAAAACGGACGCGATTTTTCGGTATTTAAATGACTAATGTGCGATTAAATCGACGAAAATATTCAGCTTATCTTGATGAGGGGAATTAATGGGGGGATTAAGTTCACCTAAAGAATATCTTATATTTGATAAATATTTGCAGGGAAAATATAAACGACCTACTACAAATAATATCATGAAAATAAGAAAAAATATAATGTAAAATTTGACTTATTATTTTTTATTGAAAGAGGTTAAATCGACTAATTGTATAAAAAAAATATTTAAAAAAATAGAAGTAAGCACATAATGACCGTGTCGTGACAGAAATTTTTTTGTGATAGTAATGCACTAACCAAGAAGCAGTAAAGTTAAGGTATTTTTGAAAATTAAACAGTCATAAATGAGTATCTTATTAAATTATCAGTGCTTACTGGTTTCTTTCTGGTAAAACCACACTATTGCTGCCAGTTTATTTTTTTCGAATGAGATTTTTATGAAACTATTTTATTTTTGCTTTGATTGTTCCTAAGTTGCTTTATTTATACATTACTTTCGTCTTCCAAATGTTTATCTATCTTTTTTCTTTCTTTTTTACTATAAAGTAAAAAAATTTCAGTTTTTTTCTTATAATATTTTTAATTTTAATTCTATTTGTTTCTAAATATTTTGTCTGCGTGTCAATTCTCTCCTTTTCTTGGTATCTAAACTGATTGTTTTCTTTTTGGTTTTTTATTAAAATCTTAATTTTTCTGTATAATTATGCACTTTTTTATACAGGTAGTTTTAATATAAAATAGAGAAACTACTTTTCAAGTAAGTTGTAGGAGATATTGTTAATAGAATTCGGGTAAAGTAGTAAAACAGTCCCATTATTTTTAAAACATGAGCGTTAAAGTTGTATAACTATTTTCATCTTTAAACATCTCTAAGGCTTAAACTGTCAGATATAAAAATAACGCTTTTTAAACATTATTAAATTAAATTTTTATAAAGTAATACGTTTCTAATGTGGTTTTTGTGGCACTGCAGTTAGTATTTATAGTATTTTTATTAAAAAATAAGAATTTGACTAAGGTAATAAATTATTGTTAACAAAGCAGCTGTATTTAGGCTGTTTCCACCTACTGCTGAGTGCAAACTCAAAGTAATAAATGACGTCAAGCAACGGCATCTACAAATCAACCACTCGCCTAAAATTCCTGCCTACTTTTTGTAAAATAGTGTCATATATTGAAAATTTATTGGCAAAAGCACTTTGCTAAATAATTTCTGACTTAAGTTAAATTCTCATTTTATGTTATAAAAAGTATACATATAATTATGACCAGTATTGAGATTAGGTTAGAAAGGTCTTCATAATTGCAAATCAAATTCGCGTGCCTAAATTCTGGTTTCGGTTTAGAGAAGGACTGTCTAAAAGTTTGTTTATTGTTTTATTGCAAAGTGGCACGATCTTCTTATCAGTATTTTTAATTTTAACGTAATGAAACTTTACCTATCATAAAAATCGCATTAGAAACGTACGACTTTACAAACTACAAAATTTGGGCAACAAGCACTTGTGATTCATTTTTAAAATTTTTTATTAAGAAATCGATATTTTTTATTTTTTCAACAATATAAATTACTTACAATTGGCTATTCTGACTAAACTTTAAATTCAAACGACATTTCAAAAATAAAATTAATAAGTTGTTACTAAAGTTTTGTTAAAATAGTTTTTGAATTAGAACATGACACTTTTATTGTAATGACTAAGCTTCGGTGTTGGAGAGTCTTGATTAAACGACCAGGCAATTAACCGGTGTAATTCTGCGGGTTGCATGTTATATATTCAACTGGTCTACACCAGTTGACCAGTAGACCAGTTGAGTGAATAACATGCAACCCGCTGGATTACACCGTTAATTACCTGGTCGTTTAATCAAGACTCCAGCACCGAAGCTTAGTAATGACTTACTTCAGAAGTGGAGAACATAATGAAATTAATGGTTGGCAATATTCTCCGGACTCAATGTCCAATATTAACAAATTTATCCTAAGGTGCTTGTAGATCTTATTGTGTTTAAATATCATACAGATAATGTTGCAAAAACAAAAATTGATTGAACTTTGACTCTTACTGAAGATGTTATTGTAAAAGACATTTGCGTTCGAATAGAGGAAAACCTACAAAAATATGTAACGAAATTTTTATTGCAAGAAGATTTTACTTCCTATTAAGTCTAAATACACTAATTACTGTATTTAATACTTTAAAACGACGAATTAAGCTATGGATTGAAAATAACAGTATACACTTTGAATCTTGCCTTTAAATTCAGTTTATGTTTTTCTATTTGCACTATTTTCTGTTGTATTATTTATATGTAATTATTTTTAAATAATATAATATAATTTTATGTTGTATTAATTATAAAATCTTTATTGTTGATAAAAATGGATTAATTATAAAATTTCATTTGGTATTTCCTTGACAGGTGTCGGACATAACTTATATAGATAATCTGGATAAACCGATAACTTGCTAAAAAAAGCTCTAGTATCTTCATTGCCAACTCAATCAGTTGATCATGGTTTAGTATAATTAAAATTTAATCAGATACAAACTACGTAGGATTGGTTAATAAAGTATTTAATTTGTTCAGGTCTAATAAGAGTAAAATTATCTCTAGTATTTTTTCATAAAGCTAAAGTGCGTCAGTACAAAGTAATATGATACATCTTAACTCGCATAATTTTTTTATAATTATTATAAACATGGAAAGTACTTATAAGTATAAAGCTTGATTAAATTACTCAGGCTATTCTTGTTTTAAAATTTAAACAAAAATTTTTCTAACAATCTAATAATAGATTAAAAATTAACATTGTAGTGAGGTAATGCAGATTAAAATAACACGTTTGTAAAGCACATTGAAAAAATGTGAATATTTTGCAGATATGGTTGCTAAACAGGTGCGTAATGAAGAATAATTATTCATTCTGTTTTAAATCTCCATTGTATAACAGGCTTTAAATGTAAATTAATATCTGGTGTTTTGACATCAATTTTTATTTAGTTGTGTTTATGTTTATCTTTATGAGTAAAGAATTTCATTAAACTCATGTACCGTATTAATGTTTTAATTAACAATCAGGTTTTGTCCACCATAAGTCCTCCGTAAATAATTTATGTGAAAAATATTCATAAATGTATCACTGTGCAATTCCGGTCGGGTATAGTTTTGAAATCTGTGTAGAATGGCGGAAACTGCGCATCCTAAAAACTAGACAAAAAGTGCTCGTATGTTTGGTCAGTTTGCACACAGATGGCTGTATCGTGACTTTCACGGTGAGTAAAAAGCAAAAGGCGATCCAGGACACGTACGAATACACCGACCGCCGTTCGTTGCGGCTCCCCACTGTTTGTTTACTGAATCGATTTCGCTTTTCGCCCTTATTGAATAGTTTCCGCGGCTATTTTACTCATCCTTCCATTTTATTAATTCTCTACCATCGTTTGTATAACATTTTCGCTCTTCTTTCCTTACTTCAATTCTGGAAGCAGCACACGTACGTATAAATTTATTACAATTCAACCCGTTCCAAACTTAATTTCATTAGGCTGCATTGTTTAAAATTGAAAGCTGGGGGAGAGAGATTAGTTAATTTATCATGTAATTTGGTGAATTTCCCTATTTTACAGTAGAAGGGCTTTTGTACTCTTCAATCAAATTATGCCTCTAGCAGAAATATTACCAGGACTTACTCCAAACACCTCTTTACCACATCATCCCTAACTCTCAAACAATTACCTTTCTTCATCATTTCGAAATTAAAAATTTTAAACTGCATGTTTAATAGTTAATAGCAAATTTTGAATTATGTGAATATATATTTTTTTTAGCATATTATTCTATTTTTTAAATGATCAAAAATTTAATGGAAATATGTATTTAAGCAAGTTTGCAGGTAACAAAAGATAAAGATTATCTTAGAATAGGTTCTACCAGTTCTAACTTTTGGACTTAAATTAATATTATAATCTGTACATAAGGCATTTTTATAAAAAAAAATATGTTTAGTCACAGCTCTGTTGTTTTCTATTCTCAGAAATTTGACTCATGCCAATCTGCGTTTCCTTGGTCGCCAAGGAATTTGTTTTAACTGGGGAATAATCTGTAATTTTTTTCAGATATGAGATTATTCTTTTATACATTCTTTTAGTAAACGCAGTACTGCACTATTTTTTTACCAAAAGTATTTTTTATTGACTGTTTTTTATAGATATACTTATATGAAACATTTCTCTAAAAACAATTTGTGAGTTCGTGTTTCTTTACAGGGTGTTTGTGAACTTGGAGTAAAAATTTTAACCAGAATATTACGTATTTAAAAATAAAGGTAATTTTACAAACACTCTCCTCTATTTCTTGTAATTGTTCACACTGATTAATTTGTCGAACATTACTGTACATTTAAGGTAAAATACATAGACAATTGCTTTATTGCTTATGTCAAAAAAAATATATAGAGATAATACACTTTTAACACTCGCATATTATATTAAAAAACACGTTTCGAAAAGTCAACTTTGTGGTCCAAATACAAGTTTATAAAACGAGCACAAAGCGCGAGTTGTTATAAAGAATGAGTGCCACAACTACTTGAGAAACGACTTCTTTATGGTATTTTTTCTACATTGCGCGTTTTACGTGATTTTTAAGTAAAAAAGTTAATTATTCAATCTTTAGGAACTTTTGCGTTAAACAATATAGTTGGTAATAAATGTCATAAAAGTGTCAAATGTTTTTTGAACTTTGAAGTGTTTTCAAATTTGTCCAAAATTCTGTGTAAGTAACTCACAAATGGTTCTTTTTTACCTACCGTATCGGTTATTGGTTGAATACTCCAATTGGCATAAACACAATAAGGAAAATCTCCACAACATTGCGACATTTCTTATATTACTAAACTGCGATTTTCAGCGATTCCTCTCTTTATTATTTCAGACCAAGCAGTGCTATATACTCATTTAGCAAATAACTTGTAAAGTGGTGCCTAAAACCATTTTAAAGTGTCTCTAACTTAAAAAAAGGGTTGAAGTCACTTTATTATTTAAACCGTTTGCTCACTCCATTTTCGAATCTTTTGTAGGTTAATTACGACACGCACACAAAAGCACTTTGGTGAGAAATACGTTATCAAGTAATCTCATAACACTGACATAAACGCTGAAACGTCAAATGTCAGCGAAAGCGTGTTACCAACCCAGAAAAAAATTGCACTAGAACTTTACGCACGCAATTTGGGTGCTGAATTGGCTAATACCACACCTAAATTGGTATCGCATTAAGCTTTGTTACAGATGTAAACTAAAAAAATATTTTTTAGAAATCTGTTTTTTTAAGTAATAAGTTACTATAACTATACATTAATGTTTAAAATATAGTAACAAATACTTTGAAGTCAGTTTATAATTGTAATGTGTGTACTAAGCAGGGTTGGTTAACTACAATTTGATACGTTTGCTACGAGTAGCAAGCTACGTAGCAAACGTAGAATGCTACCTCTTATGTTTGCTACCTTTGCTACTCGTTAACTACTAAAAACCGTTTTTGTGATAAAATTCTAAAATTTTTATTAAACAACTTCAGTTGGTTAATAACAACAACTGAAGTGCATTGAATTATCTAAAAACTACGAGTACAACACAAAAACTTTACAACACGGTTTTGACTTTTCGTTAGTTAACAACAGGTAGTATAATAGTAGAATATGATCTGATCGTCGTACTGCACGTCAGGTTTTCGCCCTGTTTGAGCTTGCATTTTGAATGTTTGACGGTTTGCTGTCTTATTTATTGTATAAGATGGTATGTACTTTGACAGTAATGATAGCTAATAGCTCTAATGTCATAAGACAACCAATCAGAACAGTTTGCTACATTTACTACGTTTACTAGCGTAGCAAACGTAACAAATAAAAATTTTCAGTAATTCACCCAATCCAGATGCTAAATATTTGCACTGTTTTTTGTTTTATATTTTGTGTAATTTAGACGTTCTATTCACAATCTGTACATTTGATTTATTTATTTGAGTTTAATCCCTATATTCTTTTTAAATTTGTAAATAGTGTGGTGGTTAGAAACATAAAAAACTTTTCATTAAAATTTCTATTCAAAGTATACAAACACCCTGTATTAACACATTTTTTAAAAATTGTCTGAATTTTGTACTCTTTACTTTTTCGCAACAATTTCAAGTTTTATTAGATGTTTTTACTTTTATACACAGGAAATATTAAGTGGTTCCCAAATTTTAAAAAAGCTTCTTTGTTTTTAAGATTTATAAAAAAATATCACTGCTTCAGGATCGGTATTAGTTTCCAATCATGAGTTTAAATATTACTGCCAAGTCATTGAGCACAGTTGCGTTGACTTCTCATAAATTAATTCATTCAAATTTAAACACCAACCTCATGGTGGCGACTTTGTTGTCAAAACGCGCGTCGTGTTGAGCATAGTGTTTGGTGTTAGTGGGTGTTACGTTTTATTCGACACACCAAGAAGATCCAACAAAAAGTATGTTTAACCTTAAATGTACAGAAAGTATATTCAAAGGTAGTAAGCTAATAAACGTCAATGTAACGCTTCATGTTAATGTTAATTATTAATTAATTAATGATTAATTTACTATTGATTTTTTATTGTTTTTTTTCATGCTTTTTTTTCATGCTTTTTTTTTTGTCTTTTGATACCTAATTGACAGATTGTGCCTGCTTTATTAGCTTACATATACTATATTAAAAAAAAAAACAAACGTTGCTACAAACACTCCCTGTAATCTTGCATTGTTATTACAAAAAAATATATTGAGGTATTCACACCACCTTCGGGCCAGCTAGCAGTTTCATATTCGCCTTCACAAAACTTCGTTTCACACAACAATTTGAATATCATCGGCTCGCTGATGTTATAGTTATTTACAACTTTAGTCACATTTTCTTTCAGAAAATTATCAACTATATTGTTTTAAGGATTTTTGTTTGATTTTATAGTAGCGAGGAGTTGGAAATTCGAAATTCTGGAAGTGAAAATGCACCAGAAATAACTTGCCATTACTATTTAGATATTTGAAATACCTCTCAATCTTAGGCACTTCTTATTTTATACTAGAGTTTTGGTTAGAGTAGTCCCGGTTAATCTTTCTGACCCGGAAAAGAACTCATTGCTGTATTAATAGCTCAAAAAGCCGATCCATTTAAATTTTCGGATTTGGGGGTTTCATAAAGACGCATTCAGGGCAGTTAGGCGTGTGCCGTAAATTCCCATGGTGTTGTAAATGAGACATTTGTTTACATAAAGCGCGTGTTTCTCGTATAAATATAAGGCTTCTGGCGAGATGAGTAGTGTTGTGTTAAACGTTATTGCACCGCACTAAATAACAACTACCTTATACCAGCAATAACATGAAGGAAAAGGGGTTGAGACTGTTATAAGTTATATTGCTGCGGGGTGCCACAGTTATACCATGTCTTAATAACATCGAGCGTCACAACAGCCGTGAGAAATTAAGCAGTTACACGCATGCAATTTCACTACAAACATATCAAAACGTCAAACCGCAATAACCCACCGGAAAAAGCTTACACCTACACATATAAAGGTTAATGGGTGAAAGGAAAATCTAATAATAAAACAATTATACTAAACACAACGCTAATTGCTAATTTTAACTAGAAATATACCTATAATCACTCACACGAATCCTACGATCTTTCAATTTCTATTAACCGTTAAAAGTGATTTTACGCCACTGCTGGCTATTTCAATTCAAAATTCAATAACAAAATACTTAAATCTAACTGTATCTTGAAATAAGTCATAAATTCATGTTAAGTAATTACAAAAAGAACATAAATATTGAAAAGTTATTTCTGTTTCGTTTCAAGTAAAAATAAAATTATTTTCAACATTTATTAAGTGTAATGAAATGCACGGGGCAATGTTAATAAGACCACACTTCAAGTTACTTCTTTATCTGCCGCTTTTTCACTGCAGCTAAAAATTGGAAGAAACTTTAAAATATAAATTAAACAAAACAAGTAGACAGCAATATTGTTTTAAACTTACTACTATTTTAAACAACTAGTACCAATTACAAAAGTTTCTTAAAATTTGTTTAACTTTTAGAACATTATTGGCGCCAATTTGGGTAACAGATAAGATGATGTGTACTCAATTATATTCTATTTTCTTACAACGTTTAACGAATGCTTTGACAGAAGTCACCTCTATTATTGTTGACGTTTGTTTTTATTTGGATGATTTATCGAACATTTTGAATTTTTGTGTAATTTTTTGTATTTTTTAAACTAATTGGAGTAACTAATTTTTCATTGATACATTTAGTAACATCAATCAACTCTACATCTAATATGAAATATATGTTACCAATTTCTATTTTAGAAACAAGTTGAGAGATTATGCAAATGAATTATTTGCATAAATTTGCTATTGCAGAGGGAATGGATTGATACTGCATTAAAAAAAAACAATACACTTCTTGTTCTTGTAATAACTATGGAAAGTGTGTTTAACTTTGCAAGTGTCTAAACAGAGATTTTTTGGTCTGCTGGAAGTTTAAAGATATTGCAAAAATAAGTGTTACTCACAACTATTAAAGATTATTAATAAAAATTGAAATTATTTTATTGATATTAATTTAAAAATCTAAAAAAATATTCTTTATAAGAAATAATATAAAAGTTTTGCAAGCTTCTAACTTGTTGAAAAGAACCTATTAAAACAATCTTTCCTACTATTTTTTTTTGTGTGAGACTTCTTTCTCAAAGAGTCAGTAGTAGAAAGACAGTAAATTTTCTAGTTCTTATAAAGTCGACAAAATTGGGGTATCGTATGGAAAGCACACCTTGAACAATTAATTTCGATAAAAATCGCAAAGACAGCAAGTTAGATGTGGATCTTTGATTTATAGCATTTAGTTTGTAGTTGAATGAAAAATGTAAACTGTTGGTTAATAAATTGGAGAGTTCGCATGATTATAATTAACGTTTTTGTCGAATTGCTCCGTTAATAAATGTAGCTTGTTGCGATGAAATCTGTGTGGATCTACATGTAATTGAAATACAATTGAAGCGTCAGTTTGTTTAGTCAATTCATTCACGTTATAAACGAAAATCTCTACCTTTCACAAATAAAATACATCGCTAAAACAGATAACAAAATCGACAACGTTCTGCTCGTATTAAGATCTAATCAGTAACCTGACCAGAGACGTAAAAAGACGTAGAAAACCCAACGATCCCATTCGACTTAATTAGATGAAACTTACAAAAATGTATAAAAAGAACCAGTTTAAATCAGTTTAGCTCGAATGGAAGCTCCCTTTGAAATTGTTAATTTTGAAAACCGGAGAGATGAACTGATAATCAAACTAAACGGACACGGGGAGGTGCAAAATCTAATCAAAACCGATTGCTATGATGTTTTGACTGAGTGGTCTGTTTGCTCACTGCACGGGCTCTGATTAAACCCTTTGTACATTAGTATAGAGAGTAGAGGTTACTAAATACATACATCGCACTGCAAACATTATTGCATGAACATGATGAACAATTTACTCAATCAACCTAACATAATCTGCATACCTACATAATGAGTTTAAGGTAATATTTTCAAAAACACTATTCATCAAGTTATTCCTCAAAGACAATGTGACAAAAATTGTAATTTAGTTACTTCTACACTACAAAGCAAACACCTCAAAACTTAACTCATTTTGGTCACTTTTTGACTTATCAAATTATTTTCAAGAACTTTCAAGAACCTTCTGTTGAAACTAACAAAAGATCAAGTTATTTCGAAATGTTAGAAATTTTAATAGTCAACTGTGTATTAAATATTAAAGAAACAAATGGCCAAATGTATAAGCATAATTTTTTCAATAAACTGCAGATTAAAAAATCGATATAAAAATAAATGAAAAATTTACAGTAGACCTTTATAATTAAGTGTAGATGTTACAGTTGCTTGAAAACTTTTTCGCACTGTCCTAAAATCTATAATACTAGCTGAACAATACTATCAACTAGCTGAATACAATACTTTTTGGACTCATAACAGATAAAGTCAATATAGAATTGACAGCTACGGAAACTTTGTATTTGCAATTTTTATTACATATGTTTAGTAAAAATTGACCTATATTTATCTTTCTTCAGATAGGTTTATAAGATGATGATGATAAAGTATTACATTTTGAAAAAAGCTTTAGAAGAGAAAAAAACTTTTTTCTATACCAATATTACCTCCCTGATATTTAAAACTTTGAAGTTGAACTCCAAAACATAAAATTCTTTGAAATTTATTATGAATGATGTTAAAATCAATCGACGCTATTACAGTTTTTCAATTTAATTTGAATTCAACTTTTATTATATAGTTCTAACAATTTGTTTTACAATGTCCCTCCCGTCTATATAGATCCTTCTTGGGTATGTAGGCTCTTAAATTTTTCTTTACATCTAGCTCAAAAAACTATAAGACTTTTTTTATATAATTTGGAAACCAAAGGCAACAATTATTATATAAAAAATGTGGCTACAATGTTTATAAATAGAACCTGTTGCTTTTGGCTCCAAAATTCTATTAAAACTTTTAAAATATGTATATACAACTTATAAAAACTACGAAGAGAGACTATTGTTTGTTAGATTCTCTATTATTATGAGCCGATTTCAAGTTGAAATAATACCGGTAGTAACTTTGTTTCTATGGAAAAATAAACAAATTCAGAGCTGTGATTCGCTGCTGTTATGAAAAAGTATTAAAATTTGCGATACTACCAGTATTATCTCAACTTGAAATCAGCCCATTAGACTCGCCTCAGGCAATGCACATTTTTCTGTTTTCTTTGCGCCTTGTTTTGCAGTTTGCAGATAGGTACTTTGATACATATTAATACTTAACAGGTATAGTAGGTAACAGGTATAATAGGTAATACTTAACCAATTTTGTCAAACTAGTCAGAGGCTTCAATCTCAGTATAGTTTTATTTCTTGTTTTGGCTTGTGTCTCTGTATCAGGGTTTATGTGTTTGTACAGTGTTGGCATTAGTAGTTGTTTATGCAACAAGTGTGTTGTTGGTCAAATAAATCATAAAAAAAATTTTAACCGTAGAGTCACTAGACTTGGCAAGTGGGTTATTGTTTTTTAAATTAACTTAGAGATACAACACAACTCCCAACAGCAATCAAATCGTTAAAAAATGAAATTGATATAAATCAATTTAATTATTTTTTGAGCGACTTAAAGTCACAAAACACAAGCTGGCATATAAAATGTTATCCAGCCACTTCCAACAGCAATCAAATCCTTAAAAAATAAAGTCAATATAAATTAGTTTAATTCAAGCATTCCCTCACGATCTGATGTGAAATAAAAATTGTGCAAATTTGCGTTAATTAAATAATGCAAAAAACAGAAAAAAATATTTTTCTTACTGAACTAAAAGCAGTTACTCTAAGTTTAAATTCTCAGAACGGTAATATTTTGGTATTTCTCTTCATAATATGACAGTTTTTGCTAAAACAAATTTTAGTGATGCCTGTAGTGACCTGAAAAGCTTTTATCTCACTAGTGACTTATTATAAAACATTTTACTTATTTAAAGTAACTATAATTATGAACTTTTTATATAAAGGCGTTAAATTAACATTTTAATTCGTTTACATGATTATTACATGATGAAGTGTGAATCAGATCATTGTGTTATTTTGGTGTTGATTATTTAAATTATATGATAATTTGAGATAAACTTAAAAGATGACGATACTGATACTGTAATACCTCACCTACAGATCTTAAATTAATCTATTTAAAAAATCGATATTTGCAAAAAAAATATGATGTTGATGACTTTGAAAGTCGTTAATGTTCATAATGAACTTCGTTTACAATTTATCAATTGTCAAATATTTGAAGAACGTCGGTGAAAAACCTGTTTAGGCTTGAAGAAATTTCGATCATATTAATTAAAACTAGATATTTATGAAAATAGCTTTTATGGGAGCTCAGGTAAGCGTTAAATACAGTCCAAATGAACGACTGCAAAGTTGTACCGATATCATCTTTGAAAGGCTTTACAGCCCTGTTTTGTCCGCCAACTTATGGAGAATATTTTAAAATTAACGATGCCACATCCTTACAAGTGCAATAAATCAATTACCCGAGTGTAGCAACGAACGTATAATTGCGTAAAGAAGCCGAATAATGCAGGAAATTATGTGAAATGATATCGTGTGAAGCAGAAAACGGAAGGAAGGTGCCGTATCATATTCAGTAAACGACGAAAGCTCTTAAAATGTGGGAAACGATGAAACCAAGTATTTTTATTTTGGGTGGTTTGACCACAAACACTATTATTTATGACTGAGAAAATCGGAGAGTCATAATAAAATTATAATGTCGATGTATTTATCACCGTCGCTGTTTTACCAAGGTCAGTCCGCCGCAGCTTTACGGGATCATTTCTTCATAAATTTTAGTTTAAATATGTAACCTGAAACTTATGAATTTTAGTTAAATACCTTTCACTTAATTTATCCATCATAGGGGTTGTAAATTATACCACAAGCTAGGGTTTATGCTTTATTTTTATGTTTTCATATCAAACCAAAGCTTATGTCCTCATAAATCAAATGCTGACTCAAATTATCCCAAAAGTTGTTTCTCTATGGAAGTGGGCAAAGGAAAAAAACAAGGTAAATAGTGATTTACAGTAGAATGATATAAATAGGTATTTTGCAATCTGAAAGTTCTCTAAAACATAACCCCGGAAGGGGAGCTGCCTTATTGCTGCTTTATTGAAATATGTGGTTAACTTTTTGGCCGTGTATAAATTTTAATTAAATATATGTATTTAAAAAAATATAAATAAGTTAAGTTTTTCTTTATAAACTCAGGTACTATAAGCAACATTTATTTTTTGAATGCGTCTAAAGGCTTAAAAGTTACTCACAGTTTTAGCGCATTGTGCGTAAAATTTCTCTTTCCACTCAAGTGTATTTGTAATGTAGTATTTCAATTCTTTACGCCAAAAAAGTACATAAAAGTTTTAAAACTAATTTGTCTTTTAGAAGACAACAATAATAATTTTTTTCAATTTTTAGTGGTATTATAAAAGATGAGCTATTTTTCTTAATATTAGCTAAAAATTTACTCCCACTGAAATAATTTAAAGCTTTTTATTTAGATGCTGCAGTAAAATTGACTAAAAAGCAACTGTCTTGCTATAACTCAATATTTATTAGAAAAACGTTAACGGTACGCTATAAAAGCCTTTATAGCTTTCCGTCCGTTTCCAGCTTCCCAACGCATGTTGAATGTGGAATAATATAAAAACCTCAAACCAGAAATAAGAAATATATCGGGAATAATTTCCCTTATACGTTTAGTAACGTAAATATTTAGTACATCTGTTTATGTACTTAATTGTCTGGTATATAACTTTTCGTCAGTTGTTCTATTTCAACATGTCATTACTACAAGAAAACTAAAGTCTTTACACAATTTATAGATATAATTACAAAGGGAGTAATTTGGGCACCTACTTATAAATATAACCCACGAATCAAAGTCTCGAAACATCCAAAATGTTCCAGAAACAGTCGCAGACAAAAAGTGAGTTAGGTCAGTTTATACAAAAGATAAAGAAACTATTTAGAGTTATATACCTCTGTTAGTGTGATATTATTTGTTAAAGATTGTTGATATAAATAAAGTAAATAAAACAACAAAAGATAATTTATTGCTCACATAAATACATTGATATAATAACCGCTGATTAGTAACACTAGTATCAGCAGTGGGATAACAGAAAACTTCTAGTGGCAATAGAATACAAATCGTGAAAAACTTTAATCTAAAAACTCTTTGAAATCGCACTGAAAAAATTAAAAAATGAGAATAATAAAGAAAGAAGAAATAATCTTTAGAAATAAACCTTTGCATTTGACAAAAATTGTTTTTGCTTTGGTGTGTAATATACTATTCTTTAAGTGTCGTTTAGCTTCTAGATTTAAAAACGTTAACACATGTTCTTGATCCTAATATGTACTAACAAAAATTGAATAAAAACTTTTTTTCTTTTGATAGAAAAAAAACAATTTAGAAATTTGAATGATAAATCGATTTCTGAATGTATTCACTGACAATATACTCATCAAGCCCAACACATAAACGCTACTCATGTGGCGCATATCTATCGATATTATCCCGGGAGTCAGCGTGATTTGTCGAGGACCGCGGGTGCCCCCCAGGAGGCTCGTCTCACGGCAGGGGTCAACTTCCTCACACAGCGCTTTGCAGTTTATGGTTTATGTAATTACAGCAGACACCCTCATAATTTCAGTCGATCACTTCCGTTAGACAACTCAGAATTAATGGGATGTGCTTTCTATATTCGATAAAACTTGCAAAATTTACATAATTAATCAACGAAATAAATTATGGAACATGTTTCGATTTATCGACTTATTATCCTCTATCATTTGACCTTATTAGCCGACTACTGCATTTAATCAGACGTAATTGAATGCTTTGTTTACGACTGCTTGTGCATTATGTTTCATAAATTTATTTATCTGTCGGTATGACAACAGAAGCTTGTCAATGCCTTAATGCAAAGTATTGCTTTTAATTTCTTAATGGATTTATTTATGCATGCATTCATGCATTTTTAGAGAAATTTCTACATCAGAGAGCCCGACACACTTATGTACTACTAAAACACTTTATTACACATTCATATTGGCGAGTTCGACTAGCGATGAGGCCGCTACCGCATAAAAAAATGAAAGAAAGCAAACTAGATTTTGGTAAATTAATATAGACAATATAGTAAAGAATCAAAATTAATACAACAACCAGAGAAAACTTTTACATTTACATTTTATTTATCAGCTTTAAACAATCACCATCAGACTGCATATATATAGATATTTTTAAGATTATTTAAAATTCCAAATATATAAATATAACAATTACATTTTTTATACAGTTTGGTAGTACTATAACCAGACATCAGTAACACAAATGTCAAAACATTACTTACTTATCTTAGATCTTTATTTGAATACATGTTATATACACAGTGTAATTATTGATTTTAAAATGTTATATGGATATAGTCTTTGGTTTCGACAGTAGTGACTTCAACATAACCTGATCAAAGTTAGATTGACATTCAACAATTGCTAGAATGAGGAAATTCTGTCAACATGTTTAGATCATTTAGGGATTTATTTATTATATAATTAAAATGTTGTCCAAAGTACTCTTGCAAAAATGTATAATAAATTTAAAATAAATTTAGAAAATATTAAATAAAAGTGATAGAGATAGGTATTATTATGCTTTTATAAAAATAAAAACATCAAGGATTGCCAAAACTGTAGAGAAGTTGCGATAATTGGTACAGTAGTTATAGTTGAAGTACTTATATAAAAATCACTAGAAATACGTTGCGAGAATTCCATTTTCACTTATAATATCACAAGAATTTGGATTTTTTCCCGGACTTAAATCCAAGTTCGTGTAGTATTCAACAAGAAAATCGCTAAAAAATAATCAAATTTGTAGTAAAATATATGTTTTAGATACGATTTTGTGTCCAATAAGTAGTATATTCCTTGGTCAACCACTTTTAGCACTAAAACAAATATAAAATTATATATTTAAAATAGTTTTTCTTTGATTAGAAAATACCTCCAATTATTAGTATCGTCTTAATTCAGTAACATGAAATTATTTTTAGGAAAACTTTGAATTTCCATAGAAACACTCGTTTCTCATTGTCTCTGTTATGTCATGAGACTGTTGTAAGTCTAATAAAAGAATAACAGATGATTTATTTCTATTCTAAGGCAAACTCAAAAAATGCCACAAGAGAGAAAAAAATATTCTTTTTGTTTTATAGTTATATCTAGAAATGACTTTTAATATATAATTTAAAAGAGAAGACAAAGTTACCTAAACCTCGTATGTGTAAGGCTCTATAGATCATCACCACCAAAAATTATTTACCAAATTTTTCCAAAATAATGAAGGAATCTACAAGGAATCTTGTAGTAGAGTTCATATAATGTTAGAAAAATTATAAAAAAAATGTTTAGGCTATTAAGCTGACAAAAATTTTTTGTTAGAAAGAGGGCTTCAGTATTACACACCCAGATTTGTTATTTATTTACCAAAATTATATTTTTTTGATAAGGTAAATAAAACTCTTCTTATGTCTAAGCATCATGAGTTTTGGTATCAAATTTTAATTCTTAATAAACAAACGTTTAAAATTAGCGTTAAATAAGAAGCAATTTTGAAGCTTTTTTTATTAAAAATTGAATCTTAATAACAAAAAACAAGATTGTTTACTATCAGAAAAAGTGTCTAAAACTGACAATGCCAACAACAGAATTGTTTTGTTAAATAAATAACAAATTTGGGTCTGTAATACTAAAGCTCTGTTTTTATCAAAAAAGTATTTTTTTAACTTAATATTTTCAACTGTTTTTTTCAATTATTTCTTAACGTCTTACAAACACTAATCAAACCTTTTCATTATTTTAAAGAAAATAGCTTGAATACTTTTTGACCGAATTATGAGTACCAAACCGCCTTAAGCATTAAATATAAGTTAGGGAAAGAATAATTTTAGGTCAATCTATCAAAAATTTTATATGTGACCAAGATAAAGTATCATTCAGTTTACTTAAAGAATTATTAACTAATTTTAATTATTGTTAAGTGCATTTTCTCAAGATGTTAATATTTTTGAAGAAAGAAATTTAAAGCAATGGACATTTATTAACTAGCAGTTTTTGACAGAAGTATATTCAGTATCAATTTTGGATTATAGAAATTTAATCTTACTAATTTTTGGTAAATTTTAAATGCTCATAAAGTCGTAAAATTAAAATAAAAAAACGAAGTTGTATGTACATTTGTTCCTTAATAATTAAATAAATAAATAAAAAATTGGCACTCTTTTATTATAAACCGTTTTGATTATACGTGGTGCGGCACGATTATTTTTGGAAAAAATCTTTCGCAAATTTTCTTCAAAGTTTTTTTAGTTTCACTGATTTAATTTAACTTTTTCAAATAGGTAAGTACATACTTTATGAAATTTTAGAACAGTTGTGGACAGTTTGTTACACAAAAATAAAATTAAAATTTGTGTTGATGTTTACAAAAGTCGTTTGCGCAACATTCGTATAAGTCAAGTTAATTAAGATTGAAATCTGAACAATGAACTTCAATTCTAATCAAATTTTTCACTAATAAAGTAATTGTTATTTGGATTTCTAGAATAAAAAGAGGTTGTGCTGTACCTAATATTTAGATTTACAGATGTAACAAAATCATTAAAAAAATTTCTAAATTTTTAATTATTATTAACAAAACATTTTTAATATCAGTCATCTGAAATTCTATTTTTTTGGCTCTTTCTATTGATGTTTTTAATAAAGTTTTCCATTCAGATGTTCTGTAGTTTTCTTACTAAGAACTTTTGTAGAATCTAGTACTATTTATCCCAAAATAGCTTCAAATGTAGAATTTGTCTCATAACTTTTTCAAAAACGTATTTTAAACTTTGACAAAATGTTATTCTTGTGTCTAATTGTGTATTATTTCACCACCAATCGGTCGAACATCGGATGGTAACGTAAATAATTTATAACAAATAATACGTAAGAACATACTTATTGCAAGAGTTTTGTTAAAATTTGTGCTGTATTTTGAAAGCTAAAAAGGGTAAATTGTCAGCCAATGCACGCATTTTGTTAATGCGTTCTTTTTTTGTGACTTGAGGCGACAAATTTAAAATATACCAACACAGCTCAAACAAAATAGCTACATCGTAACTTCAAAAACCATAAACTTTTGGATATTTAGTATCATTGCAACGAGGACTATTATAAGGTAAAAATTTCTGTATATTGGATAATACCTTGTAAATGCAGAACGTGGAAAACGTCTTTTATGTAATTACAAAATGATACAAAACATACATAATACAAAGCAATAAATAATTCTACAATTTCTAGTATGATTTTCTAATAATATTCACCTTGGCTGAGATGTCGGGATATTGCAGTAATGTTTATGAGGCATTTGGCTCGTATGTCAGCTTTCTCGTTGCATTTTTGATTTTGAGGTAAGTGATAGTAGGGAAAGATAGTTGAATTTGTTAAAAATGTTGAGGGATCGGATGTATGGTTAAGTGTGAAGAATTATTGTTATGCAGTGCTAATATATTCATACGAGAAGAGTCGTAGGAGGTTGGGTGTTGTTGTGGGTATTGTCTGGTGTTGTCTCATTGTCGCTCTAGACTGGGTCGTAGCTCTTGTGTTGTGTTTTGTATTTTTAACATCGTCAGTGTAAACAGAGTATTTAGTTATTGATATTGTGGGGTATGCACACGGAGGCATTCCTCTGAAAATAGTCGAGACAAATTTAGTGGTCCGTCGCGATTTTTTGTGGGTCTCTCAATTATTTGTCGATGACAAATGTGTTTGAATCGGCAGTGACCATTAAAATTATCGAGGTAGAAACTAAAACAGAGTCGGTGTTTCTTGCAATAAAAAGGCAACAAAAGTCGGGATTACCATAAGCATATAAATAGCCATAAAACGATGGAAAAAACAAAACCCGATTCCCACAAAATTTAAATTGAATGCTGCATATTATATAGAATATTCTACCTTGGCATTCTGGAGGTGTCGTTAAAGATATATGCGATACTCTAAAATTCCAACACTGCCACTTATCTCTACAGCCATTAACGAAAACGAGAGTTAACTTGAAATACAATGACGGCTTTGATCCTTTTTTACAAAAATAGCCACACACAAACGTCCTCCGCAATAAATAATAATGCAGACGCAACATATCTCTCGATGCCCGATTTACACGAGGATGTCACGGACTTTTTTAAATCAATTAAAATCTTTTGAAAGCGAGTAACAAGCCGTCAACAGACAAGCGAATAAATTCGAAAATTAAAATTTTAATCGCTCTGCCTGGACCCACTTTAATTGGGAGAGCAAGGGTTGACGACAAATTATTTTTCTTCTTGGAATTTCAGGGTCTGACCCTTCTTTTACTCCAAATGATGGCTTGTTTATAAAAGGGTGGTGTAAATGAGGAACAATTTGAAAACGATTCAAATTATTTCTTTAAATCCAACGCAAGAGAATAAATTGTCAAAGGGTTGAGATTCTAATCTCGAAGGATCTCACCATTCAAGTTTTACCCATTTTTTTTCACTTAATGGAAGATAATTATCTTCAGTGTTATTTGAGTCGCTTTAATAATTTTATGACAAATTTTTACTTTGTATCTGCGGCACAACCGCATTGCTCTTTTAAAATGAATGAGAAAAAATGTGACGTTGATAAAATTTGTTGTACAAATACACCGACCAGGTGTTTACCATTATGTTATTCAACGATGTTGCTTCTCAACTCTAAAATGAAAACTACCACGTTACTTACAACGTTAATTAATACAACGCTGAGAACCAGGGAAAAACGAAAAAATCACAAAAATTATACTGTCTTACATTAGCTGCAATGATGGATTTACCGATTTTGTTTCTTTAACAATTTGTAAAGTAGTTATTTTTAATTTTAGTTTTCAATGACATATTTTCCTATAACATAAATTTAAACAATTGTTCTCTTCAAATTGTATGAGTGTTATTTGCTATATTTTTAAATTTTGCAAAGATTTTAAATCGCCAAAAGTCATAGATTTTTAATTTGAAATATAATTTTTTTTCTGTTATAAATTTAGGTAAACAAAAACAGAAAGTATGTTCTAAATATTTCAAGTTATATATTTTTTAAAATTTTATTTAAAAATTGAAACAGAGAATAGGAGACATCGAGTGACTATCAAAATATCTATTCAGAGTAAGCCAAGACTTATCACTATCATCATTGTTATCACTGACAATTCAGTTACTTTAACCACTTGTAAAATGTTACCAAAACATAACCTAACAAATTTTAACCATTTTAATTTTGTAAACAATAATGTATTTAAACGACTAATTAAACAAGAAATGACCAAGAATTTTGAGAAATTTTTCTTTTATTAATCATTAAGTCATAGCTTGCTTTGAATGAATTTTTTTAGAGTTATCACTAAAATGGAAAAAAATGGTGAAACTGTCGTTAAAGAATTCATAAAAGAAATTTTGAAAAAATTCTTTAAACAGATTTATCAGCAAAAATGCAGAAATTGTTTTAAACATGTTTTACTCAAAAGTACAAGAAACTTTGGGAAACAAAATTAGCAAAGTCTTCTTAAGCAAAGGACCGTATTTTGAATAAATATAAAGAAATACAAATACATAAAAGAGAGAATAGACTGATGCAGTAAAGAGTAACAATTGCATCAGAGTAACAATACAAATAAAAAAAATTAAAGTACTAATCATGGACACCCAGGTTTAAGGTGTCAAACGATTTGAGTAGTACCAGATTATCCTCATAGAAGGCATTACTTCAGCTTTCTTTCCATTCTCTGATTTTCGTTCATTAAATGATCTCTTTGAGCAATGATATTCCAACTGATTTCTCAGATTTTCAGTAGCAGAGTAGCTCTACATTTTATTTTGTGATGACATATTTAGTTCTCTCATTTGTTTATTTTGCTCTTATTTCTTTTTATTTGCAGTACTTTAAACATGGTATTGTCAAAATCATCACCTACGGCACAGTATCAGAATCATAATCCCCCGTTATGTTTTTCCCTATCTAGTATAAATGCTTTCTAAATATACCATTACCTTACCTATCTAAATTACTTAGTATTCCTGCTTTGACATTTTTTCTACCTCATCTAGTAATTGCAAGAAGGTTGATAAAATACACTAAAAATAAAGATTTTCACCCATTACAAAGCTCTGTACATTACTTTATTTTTATTCGTATCTACAGGTTGTATCCTTGATGTGATTACAGTGATTACTGATGGTTATATTGTTACATTTTTTATTGACTATTTTACTCATAAATTTTTTAACCAATTACACACTCTCATTCAACAATAAAAACGAAAATTATCATTGAAAAAATAAACTGTCAAAATTTTTTTGGGAGTTCTCAGCTAGTAGGAAATCTGAGAAACACGAGGTACCTCGTTTTTCAGCGAAATATTTTGACCGTAGTAGCGTTGCTTTAGGCGAAACTCTCGTAACAATCGGTAAATTTTTTGGGCAAAATTTGAACTCTTATAGTATTACTATTGAATAAACTAGAATAGAATAAACTCTTAAAATCTTCTTGTTTACCCTAAAACAAGTTACTCTTCAACAAGATAGTCAAATATATTTTTGTATTTAATTTTAAAAAAGTAAATAAAGTAATAGTCAGTTGATATATACAAAATGTTTTTTTAAACAAGGTGGTCGTAGAAATACCATAATGAACTTAGCCTATGGAGGTTTTACATTTTGTATTTACCGGTGAAAATCCTGAAACTGAATACAGTTTATTTACTTTTCAAAAATCACCACCATCGCAATTTACATCTAAAATACATCTGGCAACATGGCACAACTTTTAAAATTACGTACAATAAAATTAATCTAAATTTGACAGACATTTGAAGCTGCATATTATCCTTTTATTAAATCTTGACAGAGTGTTGCAATTAGCAGCAGTTGTTGATCAAACAAATCTTTAACTGTTTGTAGTGTTTTAATATTCTTATTTTACTTAAAAACCGAAATTTTTTAACTTTTTTGAGCATGACAGCAGAGTGACAAAATAACCAAAAATTTTGATAACGTCGAATTCTAGTAAATTTAATTTTAACAACTTTATTCAGGAGGGGGTGGTTTTTTGAAAAGTAAACAAATTTTATATGGTATTATAATCATGATAAACTTACCTAACGTAAAATGAAAAATATGAAGATGTAAAAGAACATTTTTAATTATAAAAAAATAACCAGTAGAAGAAGAATTGATAAGTAATCTCTATTGCAATATGTGATAGATGGTATCAACGACGTGATTAGCGCGAATTTATATAATTTATATTTTTTGAAGCGAAAAACTATAACTAGCTTAAAGAAAAATTTGTTCTTTCAAAAACAAATTTAGAGGAAACCTATAGTATCAATCAGAATTTAGAAAAAGTACAACTGCCGCGGAAAGAACAAGTAGCAAACATCTGCAAAACAAAAAATCTAAAAATTAAGTGCTCAAGTATAATAATAAGCATAGAGCCTAAGACTGTAACAATAAATAGAAAAATAAAAAAAAGTTCTACAAAAGATGATAATCAAAAAAAAAAGACAGATAGCATAGAAATTATTCAAAATCCAGTTAGCAAAAATGATAAATCGTATAAATATGTTGTGATTGACAGAAAGCAGGTATTTGGTTTTATAGATTTGGAAAGTGACATGACAATGATGACTCTAAAAATTGTTGAATAATTAAAAGTGGCAAAGTGCATGACGGTGAAGATTATAGAGGGAAGCACCTTGAAACACCCCGACATACGTATTGTCAAAAAAGCAAGAAGATAACCATTTAATAAAACAAATTATTGAAGATAGTTTAAAAAAACAAAAATAAACAAGTTAAGCATTGACCGTTGTAGCAGTGTCTAACATGGGAGCACTCAGAAAGGAAATTAAAAATCTAATGTTAAGAAGAAACTTACCGCAATGTTGTAATCTCCACGAAAGTTTGATAGACGAGATACAGCCGAGACAAAAATAAAGACATTATTATCATTTTTAATAAATTTAGCTATGATATTTTATGAAGTGTCACATAATTTTTTAAATAAACTTTTGGAAAATCTTGCTTTAAATTATGCATGAGACGATTGACGTAGTAGATTTGTCGATTATGGCTCTTGGAAAAATAAAAGCTTTCATACGCCAAGCTTTAAATAATTTTTTAAACTATAACTGCTTGATTATTTAAATAAAATTTAATTAATATTTAATTTAAACAAAAAGTGTTTTGTACGTTAATTAGTAGTAGAATCACAATTAACGTCCTAAGAAATTCAACATTTGTACAACGTTTTTGTAATAACTGCTAAGTAGTTATGTATTTTTATTGCGCAGTTAGAGATGTACCTAGAGACTTAAGATGTAATATGTAGTATTAATATTAATAGAGGTCGATATTAGCACGGGTGTTTTTAATATTCCATATCGTGATGTTTGGAATTGTGCAACATCATATTAATAAATGTGTAATAATATGGGCATTAATTATCATTCAGTAGCCGAAGGCCGAACCCATTTTCCACAAATCAAAATGTAATTTCAATAAAACTCACATAATGCCATTATGAGTGATGTGTTGTGGAGTCTCTGCATGCATAATGCACACACATTGCGGGACATCCATCACTGACATGACGGCATCAATATTAACATTCACATACCTCAGATATGATCGGGTCTTGCACGATCACATTCAAAATTCAAAAAAATCAAACTACAACCATTCATTTTTTCATTGGGAATTAAATTGGGTTGGTCGCAATCAATCCAGCCATCCTATATTAACAAAGTCAACAATGTATATTATGAAAATTAAATCATTCTTTTATCATCGACCGGATATCCTAACATTTATATTAACCGGAACTGTAAACTGTTTTGTTCCATATTGATGCATTTTGATCATGCGCGATTCACAAAACAAGGCCGTTTTGTCAGGTGTAATATTATAATAGTGGGTGCCGCTTTATTATTCCATTATAGTGTGATATGATAATTTGCTTAATAATGGAATGAATGAGTTTTATAAAACGCAGTAGATTCGACTCACTGATTTCTATACAATTTTTAAATGGATATTTTTCATATTGTCACACTCGCTTCCTTATCATCCCGTTACAACTCCGAGCTCATCAAGGTTTTACAATAAGATTTTTTTTTCGTTTCGTTCTGCACATTCCAATGCCAAAATTATTCAAAGTGTGCTCAAATGGTCACAAAAAATCACTCACCCTATTTCTATGTTTATACCTACTATTCTCCTATATCTACAATTTTTTTAATCACTCGATATAAATGATCTTGGTTAAATAGTGTGAGTAATGAGTAGTTAAAAATTTTTATTTTCTTAAACTTTTTCTTTAGCTTTTGATTGATAATTTTATAAGTGGCTTTATTTGGCAATTATTTAAATTAGAACCGTAAACAAAATGTAACAAAAAACAGTATTTACTATTTAAAAAATTAACAATCAATCAACTGAAGCGATAATTACGTTAAACAATAGAGTGAAATACAATAGAATTTGATTAATTATGGATGTTATATCGTGTAAATACAACACAATAATAAGACACAGTAACAAGGCGTTTCTTTAATTGATAATTAAAATTACAGGAAACTTTTTTAGATCCTCACGAATTTAAACCTTTTGTAGTTTGTTCATTTTACTAACCAAAAATCCGACAATAATAGTGTATCTATCATATGGGAATAATCAGCAAAGATAAAAATCTCTAAAATCTAGCCAGTAGTGAGCAGAGAAGTGGAGCATAGGATATTCCAAAGAGTTGGAGGAGTTGGAGAGGCGGTTAAACATGAACACGCACGGCAGAACAAAGCCTTTATCACTGCACAATTATGTTTCGTGTCAGATTATAACATGTGGTGGAAAGCCAATTAGTGATGAACTCAGTCGTACGGAACAACATAAGCTCCTGCAACAAATTGCTGGTGTTGCAACAGAAATCCAAGTATCATTATAACTCGAGCTTCCGTTCTCAAACATTTTGTCAGGAATTATTCAGAAAGACGGCAGTTAATTGGGGAAAAGTTGGATGAAAAATCTTCTTGGGTCCGTTCATGTGACCGGACAGCTGGTCATCTCATCGATTGTAAGCTTGATGAGTACATCTGGCAACTCGCAGCCACCAAAGGGCGAAATTGCGGCCCTTCTCCATTCTCTGACGAGGCTAAAGGCACTTGCCTCTTCGACGCCTAATGAACTCACAAGGACTACTCAATTACCAACTCTAACAAACAATTATTATTTTTTTGAAAATTTTGTTTTTCAGGGAAAAGATAAATGCGTATTGATTTTAAAATCAAATTTTAGAACTCGTTGAATAGTAGCAGAAGCTATTTATTCTTTTAAATATTTATTTAATTTATAAATATTAAAGCTTGATTAAAAGCTCTACAGCTGATTAAAATAGTCAACAAGAGCGAGTCTATAAATTAACACTAATTTATTAATAACAAGTTTTTCTTTTGTTTGCTAGTCGTAAATATTTTTTATTATTGGATTGAAACATAAGGCTAAGATTGTCTCTGCCAAGTTTAAAATAGTCTCATAATTATATTTATTGTTATACAACAGATTTAAATTTCATATTTTGGAGAGTGCGAAATTGTACTGCATATTTCTATTTGAATAAGCTTTATTAATACAAAAAATAGAGCTTTTGTTATAATAAAGCGTACATAAATAACAGTGCCTTTGATTTATTAATAAAAATTTTAAATTACTAATATTGATTATAATACTCATACTTATTTTATAATATTGAAAAGTAAAAAATCTAAGAAAACGTATAGAAAATTTATGGTGACGATTATTATGTGGTGGTCTGACAATTTGGACAAGAATAGGGGTGCAAAACTTACATATTTTTTATTTCCGAAATATTTTCTGTATATTAAATAAAATACCATCATTATTTATTAACCAACTATTAATTTGTAAGACTAATTTAACTTAAAAGAAAAAACAAATTTTAGCGTTTGATTTTTTTTATAAAAATTTACGTTTTATGTTAAGGGTGGTATAGCAGACAGTTTAGATAGAAATTGGAGTGCCAGACTTTGATATCTCGGTAGGACTAATCATTCTCTACATATTAAAAAATATTTATTTGTATAAAATGAAACAAATTAAAAAAAAGACAGGATGTAAATCACTAGAGCAACAGTTCCTTATTTAACCAAAATCAAATTATTAAAAAAATATATTTTTGTTCTTATTTTGAATACCCACACTTCGAAAGAGGTCGCCGCTCCACTTATTATAATCACTTATAATCAGTATAACCTGCAAAAATAGTAATTTTACATTTTTAGCATAAATTTAAAACAATTAAAAATGTTTTTCATGTTTAAAGAAATAGTGTAGTACCTAAGTTTTTGCTCAATGAACAAAACTGCCTTCTGATAACTGGTAATTAATCATATTTTTGAAAAATATTGAATTTTATAAAAGATACTCATTGCAAAATAAGAATAAATTTCTATAATTTTGAACACTTTTACCAGACACAAAAAACAGAATAAGAAAGAAGAAGGCAGAAAACAGAAGACAAGAAAAAAACTTATTTAAAAAAGAAATATACCAAAATTCAGAGATAGGAAAATCAAGCGGCAAAAAATCAGCTAAAATTTGAGAATAAAAATTCGAAGAAGTGTTAAAAAAATTTTTTGCTCAAAGAGGAAAAATAGTGTAAACGCTACAACAAAAGCAAACAAAGTATTACTCAAAACTTATAAAATAAAAAGCACATGTTGACAATAAGAGTGAAGAATTGTCAATAATAATAATTTAAATAAACACTAGAAACAAAAGATATTAAATTTAATAAAAAAGAAAAAGAGTAGGAAGTAGAAGAGTGTCACTAAAATAAATCTTAAATTCTGGTGTACTTACAAGATTGAAAACGTTAAAAATTATTTTTTAAGTCAAAATTGCCAAGTGACTCAATCATTTACACACACTATTATATTATTATAATACAGTTTGGTTACTCTTCAAAAAACCACCACCTGTTAAATTAAGTTTGTCAAAATTAAATTTACTAGAATTTGACGAAAATTTTTGGTTATTCTGTCACTGTACTGTCATGCTCAAAAAAAATTTAGTTTAAAGTAAAATATGAATGTCAAAATACTACAAACAGAGATTTGTTCGATTAACAACTGCGGATAATTGTAACTATCGCTGTTAAGATTTAATAAAAGGATATATTGCAACTTCAAATCATGTCAAATTTAGGTTAATTTTATTGCACGTCATTTCAAAAGTTGTGCCGTGTTGCCAGATAAATTTTAGATGTAAACTGCAATGTTGACGGTTTTTTGAATAGTAAATAATAATTTTTAGGTATTACGTACACTTGATTGCATAAAAACCAACTACATCAAATTTTTGGCTGTGTGGCCTTAGTTTTTTTTAACAAATTTAATATTTGTTTATGTCAGTTATTAGAATGCCAAATCTTACTCTAGAGCAAAAAGAGTACATAATTGCAAAACTAGAGGAAGGCTGGTCAATTAGAAAACTTCCAAAAGAATTAGGAATTTCTACAAGCACAGTTCTTAGAATAAAAAAAAGATGGAAGCAGAAAGATACAGTCACAAAGATAGTTAGAGCTCTTTTAAATGTTTTACGAGAAAATCCGTATGCAAATGCTCGAAATGCCATTATGCAAACCTAATTTCTAGATTCCTGGTCTACAGTCTCACGAAAAATAAAGGATTTAGAACTAAAAATTGATCGAGTGCTTAGAAACAATTTTTTTCTGTAGAAAATAAACAGGCGCGGATTCTTATCGTTTAAACTACATTTATCGACCTTTAAAATTTTAGAATAAAGTGATCTTTACAAATATTTTTTTTTTAAATCAGGCAATGATGGTCAAGCTCGGGTGTATAGACCACCAATTTCTAGATTTGATAAACGATACGTTACTCTTACTCTTCTAAACAAGTCCGGACGTTTTTCTGTGAATGTTTGGGCCTGGATGTGTGTGCGAGGACTAGGTGCTTGTTACCGAATTAAAGGTCGGTTTAAGAGAGAGACCTGTTGTGATATTTTGGAAAACGTTTTGCTTCCTTCGGTTAGTCAAGTGTATTCGGATAATAATTTTATTTATCAATAAGACAACTGTCCAGTTTATACCGCAGTTGTTGTTCGCCACTGGTTCGAAAATAATAACATTGAATTGTTACCTTGGCCAGCAAACAGTTCAGATTTAATAAATCCAATCAAAACTTTTGATAGTTGCTGACAAAAAAAATTATACAAAAAGTTTTAGACCCCAAAATGCAAAACAACTTTAGAATTTTATAACTAATGCTTGAAATGATTTGCAACCAAACCTAGAATTATTTGGAAATCTTGTTCATTTAATGCTTCGAAAATTCAATACAGTGATACAAGCAAACTAAAGCTTAATGTTTTAAGTTATATTGTTTTTTATTAACGAACTGTACTTTCTTTTTAAATTAATTATGTATAAAAGTGCATAATATTTTTGTTAACGTGACAAGTGGTTGCTACCTCATCGTGGTAAAGAAGCCTATTAGTACCTTTTCTAAGATTTTTTTCTAAAAACCTAGGTTTTTGGAAAGCCTCGATTAGCCACAGAATCTTGTAATGTGTTCAATCGCCCAAAAAAATGGCTCTACGTCAAAGAATATAAATGGTGGTTTCTAGGACAAGGAAAAATGGTTATATTATTTACCTCTTCTGTGGTAGGTGGAACTCTGACGTATTAGAGGTTTTTTTTGCTTTATTTAATTCAGTTTATCACATAAGACGAGGAGGTGAGCATGGTTTCGTGTTTCTAGAGCTATTTTTCAAAATTTTTAAAGCAGTCGCCGGACGCTGTCTATAGAGCATTTTTACAAGAATTTAGTGACGAGGCTTTAAACTCTTAAAAGTCTAAGATTTTGATTAAGAATCTTTATATTTTGGGCGCAATTTCTGAGATCTTTACGTAACCAACCACCTGTAAGTTCATCACTAACAATAAGCAATGGACAAACAGACCACAATATTGGTGTCGAAATCTTTGATCTTAATAAGACAGTTTTCAGAAACATTTAGTTTTGGGCATCTGCACTGCCTAGCGCGCAAGAGCTGACAGGATAGGCACTAGGCTTCATCAGTTTTTATTTGAGAGGTTTCATCCTAATGTCTCGATGTGTGAATTGATTTTCAAGTCTGTCTTCTCAAAAAGAGTGACAACTAAGATAATTTTGTTTTATAAAAGGCTTGTTCATACTATAAAAAATTTAAAGGAAAGTATTACTTGATTTTTTTTGGTGTAGTCGTTTTTTTCTGCAAGCTAGTGTACTAACGATTAATTTTAATGTTCATCACTTAGGTATATTTTTACGGTAGGTATATAAATAACAAACCAAAATCTGAGCAGTAAAAACAATTTGGGGTTAAATCATGGATTTGCCATCAGCAGAGTTGCTTTTTTGAAAGCCATTGTCAGCAGAGAATTCTTTCATAATATTTTTCTTTAAAGAGACGCTTTTAAAACCTTGAACGATTACAGATATTTTTTTGCCCCAGAATGTTTTAAAGTTAGTGATATTAGATTTTAACAAAGAAGTCGAGTAATTAACAAAAATTTACAAAAAAACTATTTCTGACATTAAAAAATTAGATTTTATTTGCTGTATGTCGCGTCGGTTTGCTAGTAATGGCGCAAAATAAAAGTAATAAATAAAACTGTAACTATTTTATATTTTTCCTTGTTATACCTATGTGGAGGTATGCACATTAATTAAGAAGAAAAATTTCTCCTTTTTTTTCTTTTAATTTCATAAGTGTTGAAAGCTGTATCTTTAAATATCTCTTCCGTTGGATTTATGATTGTTTCCCAGTTTAAGTAACTGGATGCTATCTGAGTTATTTGATGTCCTTTTTTGTTGGCTATATGAATTCCGCGAATAATAAAAAGTAACGAGAGCGTGCTCAGCTCATCTCTTCCTGCATTATAGTTGCCGTCATAAACTAGCGATACTGTTTCCATATCTAAAAGCGGATTTATTTACAACCGAAGCTGCTGGTCGTTGTATAACGGCTCGACGTCCGGCGGGATTTCGTCCTGAAAAGCCGTTCATCGGTTATTACGATCGAATTTTAACGACGATTTCCGGAGTCCGGATCTCCGGAATCGGTCGCGATTATTTTGACGAGCTTTCGTGTCCTCGAGCTATCCCTTATGACCTTGCGCAGGTGTGCTATACTGGACCAACCGCATTCCGCTGGATGTGAGTGGCAGACTACGAAGCGCGCCCTGTATAAATCTTAATAAAGCGGCAGATATATGGTGATAAATTCCCATTTCTCTCGGAGATACGTCCTCATTTATCCTAACCGGACATGTCCGTTTACGGGGCTCCCATAAAGCACTTCCATGTTTCCGGATATCATCATTTTCATTTCTATAACCCCAATTTATCAAGTTCGCTGCACTTGCGCTAAAATACTTTTCGTGTGATTATACTGCCTGCTCGTCATGCCCAAGGAACAGCGATTCCTTCTAAGTGACAACTACAATTACCGGAAATGCTTACAAGTACACTGTCAATATACTATAACGGCAATTAAAACTTACCTACGTATATTTATCCCGGATAGCTACAAGAACGAACCAAGTTTCTTGACTTTTAATACTTGCGACTTGCTTCTATTGTTTCAAACCGTTTCATCTTACTTTTTGCCAACTATATTCTGTCATTATCGTTTTTCAACATTGTAAATCAAAATAAATTTGTATGTATATTTACCAAAATTTTTTATAACAAAATAAAATAAGTACCTAATAAAAAATTTGCTTTTCCTAATTTTAAGTTTAATCTGAATTTTGATTCTTTTGGTTTAAAATCGACGAAAAGTACAAAAGTTTAAAACCAGGTTTTACTCGTAAAATAAATATTTGTATACAAGCTTTTATAATTTTAGGGTTGCGATTTACCTCCATCAGAGGGTTAAATATATGAGTTGCAAAATATTCTTAAAATGTGTTCCCCTTCAAAAGAAAATTGACGTGTCCGAGCATTTCTGCTTTAAATTTTACAAAAAACGATAACGCTAGGTGGAAACTTTTCATTGGACCAGGATGTATTACAATAATCTTTAATACAGAATATACCTAATATAATCTTTTAAGACTAGTTTATTTATTAGCAGTGTTAAAAACACTGGAAGAATTTTCTTTTTAGATTGCGAGGTTAATGTTTTGAATAAATTGGCAGTTAAGTTATTAAAAATTTTTGTTTGAATTTTGCAATGCGTCGGAACTGCGGTTCGTTTTTAAGAAGTGACGGAATTGCGGTCAAAATATTTCTGCTTATTTAAGTAGATGCTATCCTTGTCGGAACTGTGTTCAAAATGTCAGCATGGGGCATCACTAGAAATTACGGTATAAGAGATCAAAAAATAATAAAAATTTTTAGTTACTTATGAGGCATTTATTAATCTAAATAAATTACATTACATTTCCAAACTTGTGACTGACACATTTCACAAAGTCATACCTGCAAATATTTTTCCTTTTCTATTGAATAATTTTGTTTTTGATAAATTCTTGTTTTAATAGAATGTCGCGTCTTAATGAGCGTTTTTCATTTTTCGTAACTGAATTAATTTTTATATATGTAAAAGTTTTAAAATTTTTTAATGTTTCAAAAAAATATAAATATTAGGATGTGGTGATGGACATATTTCTCTAAATTTTGCATGAAACGATTCACAAGCATTGGTTGTTCTAAATATACTTGCACTGCATTCGGCTCACAATTGTGATGGAATTTTAGAATCTTCATCTATATAATTGTCAACCAAATAGTCGACAAATTTATCGACTCTTTGGTTATTTGGTTTCTCCGACATAAAATCTTCCACGAAAGATTCTTCTACGTCTTCCGGCGCTAAGAAAGTTAAACCAAAAAGTTTTTCAGCCATGCTTCTATTTCAGAATTTTTATCCATTTATTCGACAGCAAGACCAAGATTTTGTATCTTTTGCCACCTAACAATAAAAAATGTTTTTAGTTAGAAAACATATGCACTTTTTTCAATAAAAAAACATACCATGATTAAGACAGTTGAAAACAGCAGCCAATAATATTTGCTTCTTCAAAAACTTCATTTACACTTAAGTGTATTGCCGATTCAAAGTCAATGACAATAGTTCTTGGATTTAGTTCGCAATTTAAAACTTCACGACATTTTGATTTGATCAACTCAAATAACGTTCGATAACTTGACTTTTGTTTGTCTTTTAACAAACAAAATGCTAATGGGCTATAATTTTTATTGGAAAGGGCATGGATGGTAAACATTTGGAAGAAATGATTGGTACAGTAGGTAATTAAAAGTGCCGTCTATGTATAGTGTATGTTGACTACACATAAATTGCATGTTTAAGGTAGTGGAAAATACCACTATATTATTTCCAAAATCGTTGACGAAAATAAAATCTTTGTTTTTGGAGGTTGTTATTTTCATTCTTTTCAAAACTTCCTGCAGTTCTTTTAATAGTTTTGGCAATTTTGAAACTGTGTGTGATCTAGAATAATTGATAGTTTGACTAATCAAACAAACATCTTTGTTTGTTAATACATCTAGATATTTCTTATTTGTATTTATTTCACGGTGTATAAGTTTTGAGGGTCGTTCGGAGATATCTTCTTTGGCTTTTCTCTTCAGGGAGTTACTAATTTTTTGTCGGGATAATACATTTTCGTCAATCCTGTGATTGTGTACACTAGCTTTTCTTAAATACACCTCATTTAAGGTATACACTTTAGCAACACAATTTTTATTAGTGCAGCACCACAGAGTTTCACCAAATTTTTTTAATTCACGATATTTTCGGAATTTAAAATTATCAAATATAATGAGCCGATGGCCTCGTTCACTAAACATATGTGATGTGGTTCCATGATACTTTTTCAAACTTCAAAGAAATTTTTCTTCTCAAATGTCATATTTATAATCTTTTGTAAACACTCCTTCTTTATTTATTTATGAAATTTGGCTAAAAATTTTGGGTAATTGACTTATTTGTATAATAAGGAGAAAGTAGGTACCTGCTCAGAGCCTAGCAAACTAGAATTGAGATTTGGATTAGCGAATCCTTAGGGATAAGACAGTGACCGCAGTTCCGTGAAGAAAAACATCTCACTAATCAGCCCTTTACCTGACTGAAATTTGGACCGCAATTCCGATGCGTTCAAATTTTGATCCGTATAAATATTTGATGTATGATTAAATGCCACTGCAAACAATGCTTAAGTAAAGGTTATTATTATTATTACGATCAAGTACAGGTTATTGTGTGACTGAAGAAACAAAATACAGAGTAGCTGTAAATGATTTAGTCTGTTGGCAAACCTGCATTGGTTGATTTGACTTTATCTGATTCAGAAAAATTATAATATTATAATTATAAACTTAAACCTCTATAAGTAAAACTATGAATTTGATAAACCCAACTTTCGTCTCAAGCACATAAACGATTTAGTAAAAATATTTCGATATCTCTAATTTTCGATAACTAGAACTACTTGTGGTAACAAGTTGTGGTTTAAGTTACCGAAATTCTACTGTATATATTTATTATAAATATGATACAAGATGTAAAAAAGCTACAGCTAATTAAGATATAAATTTAAAGAATTCTTTTTGTAAAAAAATAGCATCTAGAAACCGACTGTCATATCAAGGATGAGCTGTAAAGACCATTTCACTTACTTTGATCGGACTAGCAATAAAAACAGTAGAGCCTTCAAACACGTGTTTATTGAAAGTATGAGACACACTCTTTCATAAATTTAAAAAGTTGTACTGCATTAAATTCTATATTAAGTTATAAAGTTATATACTTTATATATATAAAGTTTTTTATCTTCGATGGGAAAGAAGGTTTGGATTTCACCTAAAATCTTGCGTAGGTACTGAATATGGCGGGTCAACTCAAAATCAAACTTCCACCATATAAATTACAAATAGTTTTATTTATAAGTAAGTTAAAGTGCATTATGTGTTTGCTTACCCACTTACCCAAAAAAACGTTCCATAAAAAAAATATGTTTTTTTTTGCTAGACTAGTCACAGTTATCTTTTAGTTATATTCTGCTATGTTTTTCACAAAATTTTAAGCTTAAATATCAAACCGCATTTTTTATTTAAAGGTAATCTGGTAGAATAAGCAAAAAAGTTATATGTTTAATCTAGAAATAAAGAGAATCTAATACCTTACCTGCGCCTTACCTTTGAACTGCAAGTCAAGTAACTTTCAGAAAATCTGTATGTTTCATAGATAATCTGATTTTAATTTGCGAAACACGTTTTTAAAGTAGAAGTGTAGGACAAGAAAAAGTATATTCCTTTTTGGTAAAATGCTGTAAAATAAGTGAAAAATGCTTGGAAACATAACTGAAAACAGAAAGGGATCAACTAGTAGGGAAGAAATGGAAATAAAAACGAGTATTATATTTTATATATGTATATGTATTTACCAACAAATTATAAAAAAAATAGTTTTATTAGTTGCTGAGAAAATAAAATGTAAAGATTATGAGTTGTACAATTCTATTCTTACTAGTTAATTAGATAAGAGCTTTTGCTAAGATCTTTCAGTAGAGCTTGCTCTTGAAGAAAGTGTTAAATATATAAATATACGTTAAATGTACTCGTAGGTAACAATATAATACACAATGTCATCTTTACCTGAGCAAAAAAATTTCTCTTTAAATTTGATTACTACATATTTTCGTTTTTGATAGAAAAAGTTTAAAAGAAAGTAAAAAAGGTGCTTGCATCTATACATAGAGTTCTAAAGTTAAACTTATTCCTTTATTTTGATTTAATTAGGCTCAGTTTCGTTGAAGAATAAGATATTAACTCTTGTCAGATAAAAATCTTGAATTTTAATGACGCACAAAAGGTGAGTAATTATTTTGTGTTAAAACTTTTTGAGAAGTCGTTGTTTTCCAAATGTAAAAATCTTAAAAAAGGGGAAATCTGTAAGACAATACATAATAGTCTTTTTTTTTAATATTAGGCGTAATTAGAATGAGCAACGGTTTGAACTAAATGTGTAAAGCATGTTTTACATTTGATTTGCATTAATTTCTATTTCCTAATCGTTACTTTTATGGTAGTCATAAAGTGCTTTCTTTTCAAACCTCAGTAATCACCGTGCGTATCAGTCTTTGGAGTAATGTAAAACAATTGCTCCCTATTGTAAGTATATATTTATGATACAACAATTAACAATAGTGTTGGTGTGGAGCAGAGTAGAGAAAATAATGGAAGTGAGTAACGGTAGTGCTTGATTGTGGGAAGCAAAGGCAATGGTTGACATCACCTCGAACGAATTGATTAATAGTAACGAACTGTCTGATGTTTGTTGAAAGCTAAATAAAGCAACTTTACATTAATTCTAATTCCGAAAAGATATTTTCAAAATTGACGAAATTTGAGATTTGGACGCAGCAGGAATTTATTGAACCACTCGTCAACTAAATTGACTTTGAATTTGATATGAATGGCGCATGTGAGTCTGAATACCCCGTCCGGTGTGCTAATGACAATTGGCTACCGTGAAAGGGTTGTACAGTATAGAAGACCCATAATGGAATCAAGCATTTACATTTACGGCTCTCGGATTAATACTCCCATTTCACCCTCGCACCCGAACCCAGTTACCAATTAATAAATACACTATCTACTCAAAACATCTACCAACTAATGGCTAAGGGGCATTCTAAACACAAACATCTTTGAGACTATAAGCTTGGCTTACTCCGCATACAAGCAAAATAATAACTTAGATTGCCCGATTAAGATTTTAGTATCTTCATCCTGACAGTAGTATGATGTACCTACAATCAAAAATATTTATCAAAAACCCAAAACGTGTTTGATAAGTAAGATATTGTGCTTTTATATCTGAAAGACAAATCGTCCTAAACACCACACAATTTTCGCTTTTGCTTGGCATCGTGCCACGACTGATTCATCGCGGATCGACAATCACCATTAGCCACAATAATGATAATGGTAATAACAAGAACAAGGGACATCTAACGATTACTACAGTGGTCGCCGCAAGGATGTATTCCGGAAACCAGTAACACTATGTAGTAGCCGTATTAAGGCAAAAGCACTAATTAGCCTTTTTTTCTGGTATTTTATCTCTCGAATCGGTAACGGATATATTTCTCTGCATTTTGCGGAACATCTCTTATATACGCGTTTGTGCAGAAACTAGCGATAATAAATATGTCATGTGAAACTTGATACAGTCGCATTAAAAGTAATTATAATAATAATTTAGTAACATTGACAGGATTCGTAACTCAGGTATGATGTAAGATGAAGATCCTAGGCGGCTAAAATTGAAAACGAGTTTTTCTTGAATTAAAAAGCTATTATCAGGTAATTGTTGAGAATTTTTACAAGTAATTATGTCGTATCTTCTTAACGTGGTTATTATACACACATGTGCATAAATTATTTAATTGTTATTTTAAATTGTTAATAATGAAAAGACAATTATAACTATAACTCTTTTTTATTTTACTATGCGTGAATATCATTTAATCTACAAAACACGTAAATAGAACAAATTTTCTTAACTTTCCTGTAACACGCAATGGGCTCTCGATACGTATGTTGTCTTGCTTTAGTGAGTCGTCTAATAGTTGAGCTTATGTGTATTATGGAATTGTAGTGGACACCATATTATAAACATTCATTTAACATATTTTGAGGCTAGAACGAGCAAAATGTAGACATTGCAAATAAAAAAATAAAATCAGCTACCAGCTGCCAAAATAAATAATACTGCACATTGCTATCAATAGTAAAAATTTATTGACTAGAGAAGAACCTGAAAGCTGAAATAAATAAAAGAGATATGGTACCGACTGGACAGGCGGGGTCTAAGAGAGGAAGAAGAACCAAAGACAATGTATACATACCAAAACATCTAGCAAAAAAGAAATAAGACAATAAGAAAAACCTATGTTGTTGTTCATAGATTTAAAAAATAACCTTTTGATAGTGTTATGTGAGAAAATAGAGAGATGTTATGTAATTTCTTGAAAGAAATTTTTTTTGTGTAAGTTGTCAGCAAAGAAAAAATAGAAGAAATATATAAAGAAACTATTAACCAGATCATAATAGTTTAGGAAGTACAGTCAAAGTACGTTTAGTACGTGATCGGATAGAGAGTTAACTTGGCTAGTACGCAACATTTAAGAGGTCCCTGCAACATTAGAGACTATAATTTTACCTCGAATTTTGCGTCAGTCTGCTTAGAACGTCAAAATTCCGCTGGTCCGGTAATTGACGTTATATCCAAGTTTAACTGTAAGTGAATGTTTTTGGACAAATAAAGGTGTGAGTTGCCTGTTAAGCCCAGCATTGTTTTTAGCTGACCTGGAAGAGGTAGATAAGGTACTAAGAATGTTAAGAAAAGATGTAGAGGTATTGAGAAGATTGAGAGCGCAAGTGGAGGGAATAGTTGTGGATACAAAGAAAATGAGGTTCCTGGCATTTGCGGATAATTTGGTAATTGTAGCAAAAAGCAAAAGTAAGATAAAAGAAATAATAGAAGTAATAGAAGAATACCCAAAAAACAAAAAATTACAAGTTTATGCAGATAAAACAAAAATTATAGTGTTTGGTAAAATAGTTAGAAAGAAGCGACAAAATAAATGGTTTTGTGAAGGAAAAAACATAGAAGAGACAAAAAAAAGCTATGAAAGAAATTAAGCTTTAAAGTAAGTAGTAACATATGTCATATATAGCCGAAGTAAAAAATCTGTATTTTCTTTCTATTAAAAAAGCAAATAAGACTAAAAATAATTTGTGTTATGTATTACGTCTATTATTAAGATTTAGCAAAATATACAGGAAAGTAAACTGGAGCAATAAAAGACTTGTTATGTAGCCGACGTTTCAAGTCTTTTTTAGCTCTTTTTTTAGCCTTCCAGATTTCCAGTCTTGAGAAAGAACCAAAAACGTCCTGAAACGTCGGCTATACATATAACAAGTCTTTTAGTGTCTTATTAGTCTACATTCCTGTTTTGAAACAATTTTGCTAAAACTAATAATAATGTAAAGTTTGAGAATACGTAAATTTGGTAAAAACTACAAAAAAAGAATAATAATGTTTGATAGTGAAAAGCATTATAATGTATAGTGCAAAGTTGTGGGGTTGGAAAAAATATGTAAAGATTAGACGTGTGCGTGTACAAGAAAAGAATATTAAATGAGTATTAAAGTTAACGCCAGGGTGCATAATATGAGAAGAGATAAAAAGAAAAAAACTAAGAGTAGAAGCAGGTAAGAGAGCGGTCAGATTTCAAGAAAAAATAGGTTTAAAAGATGAAGATTTTACAACATCGTTAAACCGAATTTAAGAAAAAGAAAGAAAGTGAAATGAAAAGAGAAAAAAAACAGTAGATACCTAAATACTATAAAACAAATGAGTACGCAAGCGTAGAGGTAGAAAGAAATGAGAGATGGTGGTGAAAAAAATAGAAAGAGAATTAAAGCAAAAAGGCAAAAATACTGACAGACAGAAGACAGGAAAGAGCAGCTTGTATCACACAATGCAAAATACATGCAGATAATTACTGAAGAACTACCGAGACATTTCAATCAAATGAAAGTAAAGACAAAAGATTATTGCAAGATTTAGGTGCAGAAATAAAGAACAAGATACCAAATTTTGGAGAGAGCACTGGAGGAGAATATGTAGATTGTGTATAGATGAGGAGGAAATTATAGAACACTGCTTGTTAAAATGTGAAGAGCTAAGAACAGTTCAGTGTGGTAAAAAAAAAAGTATTGAGTAAAGATAGTACAGAAACAAAACGTCAATTTTTTCCAATATTTTTAAAACAAAAAACGGTAGCAAGATGTGGTTTATATCAAGAGTATTTTCTTAAATAATGAGCAGAAAATGTATAAATCGGTTTTTTTTTTGCACTACTCTACTAAAATTTAAGTGATTACACACTGAACGAACAATCAATATCGTCAATTTTACAATCATCCTCCATTCTTACCGCACTAGTACCTGCAAATAGCACAACAATTTTTCTTGTTTAAAAATCGGTTTAAAATTATATTATTATATTATATTATATTATATTATATTATATTATATTTGAGCTCAAGTTTATAATAAAACAATGTTCTTTACCACATTTATTCAGATAAAACAACAGAAATACATTCATAATATTGCATTTAGAGTTTAAGTTTAAGCAGCGCCATCTGTGTGAAATTGTGTAAGACATTAAATTATCAAATTTTGACAATAGCTTTTAGTAACTTGAAAAAAATCTGACCGTTAGTTACCTACATTATTGTTTTTCGGCTTTGTAGAGGATCCGTGCGAAAAATAAAATACAAGAGATGTGCGGAAACAGTTTTGTTTTATTCATGCGACTTTTTTCACCTGTGCGCAAAGCACACTCGTGTAAAAACTATTTCCTAAACTTTATAGTTTCGGATGTACCTTGTATATACATCCAATTTACACAAACCTGTACATGATATGATTTTTGATTATAGATAATTTGGTTAATAATAATTTTTATGTTTATTTGACTTTTATTTATTATTTTAATTGCATCTAAGTAAAATTTTGTACCTTGCCTCTATAGGTACAGAGATCCTAAATGTTACAAAGACTTGTTTTAACTTTTGAGTTTTGTCGCTTAGTTATCTAGTCAAACTCTTTCTGTTTTTTTTTGTAGATTAGATAAATAGTCTGAGAAAGCTTTTAATGTAATTTTGTCTTTGGTATAATTTATATCTAATTTTAACAGGAATAGAAAAACAATTTTTGTAAAAAAAGTTTGTGTAATTAGATTAGACAGATACATGAAATTGAAATCCGGCAGCTGTAATTTTCTTGTAGGAACTAATGGTTGCAAGTAATAAACAGTTGGAATTTTCAGCGAATCGGATGTGTCGGAATTATGTTATAAAAAAGTTATAACATGGACGAGGCCTTAATTGGAGTCTCTTGCTGTCCTCAGTCGTGAGATGAAGTCCTGATACCTCTCTGCAGACTCTGCTATCTCCTCATCCTGCGAGTCCGTTTGCGAAGCGTGTCCATCGTCGCTCGCATCTGAAACTACCTGAAACTCCAGCCCCCGTTCTGATTACGCCTCTTCTTATTTCTTGCAGCGAATATTAGAATCCCGAATGAGATTTATAGGCGGTGTCGTGCTATAAGCCATTGCAATCTTGGATAATGGGCCCCGCTTCTGCTGCTACAGAACTAACATGGCGAACGAGAATTAATTAATTGGCTCACAAAATAAAGACCATAAATTCTCATAGCGTCACAAATTATGGCCGAGATAGGGAGTGTCGCGAAATAAAATAACCATATCTGAGCCCGGCTGCTGCGCACACTGCCATCATGAATTTATCACATTTTCGCGAACGAAAATTATTTTCACATGCAAAAATGTTGCGGAAATGATTTGATCGCGGATTTCAGGCTGTAAATATTAGTGAAATGTGAATAATTTTCAGCTTCCTAGAGATAATCATTTACTCGAAATCTAAATGGATGCCTCTGAATCTGTGTATTTATTCAAATCGATTATATCTTAACCGCCGATGTTATGAACTCAATAAATAGACTGGTATAGAATTCATAACAAAAACAAGGCACTCGTTTAAATGTTGAAATGTTTTATAAACACACAAAAACATATGGATTTCTGGATTTCATCTGTATTACTCAAATACTCAAGCAATCGTTATGCCACTGTATAATTTATACCAGCAGTAACTCTGTTTAAATACTACCAGGATATCTCACCAAATTATTTCTACCCACTTATTAAAATAAGCATTTATATAACTCTTTTATAAACAGACTGAAATACTCGAAAATTACATACATTTTCAGGCGTCTACTGTATAAACGGGATTTGTGCAGTGGACGTGCCCTTACGTGCACCCATTAGTGAGTACAAATGGCAAAGCTCTCGGTACACGATTCACACATTGCCAAAGAAGGACGAGATAATCCGCATTATCTCATTGAAACTCAACCAAATATACACTTTTCCATACTCACGTCTTAATTCTATAAATTTATACGGTGATGGGCTACAAGTATCTGGAGAACTTAACAAGATATTGAGCTGAAATTTTGCACATCAATTAACTTTGACATAATATATCGAACTAAAATATTTTTAAAATAGAATATTAGAATATTAATGGAATAAGTATAACTTTCGGTTATACCTTGCTATTGCTTAATTAAATATTTTTTAAAAAATACGAGATTAAGAAGAACTTTTGTTTAGCCTTACAAAATGTTCGAGGCAGGTAAAAAATAATACCTTCTGAAAATAGGTTTATTTTTAGTTGATATTAAACAAGTATTTATCAAAAACTACATTAGTTTGCAAAACTATTCTACAGAAAAAATTATATGTAAACATGTTATGCTTAAACGAGTTGAAAATTTTTAAGCCATTTTTCCTGCTTACTTTCTTCAGAAACGATTATCTTGCTTCTAATGACAGTTTTAACAAGACCGTCAAAGTAGCATAGTTACGTTTTGAATGTTATCCAAATTTTATTCATTTGTGAAGGGGATTTTTTTGTAAAATTTGGTAACAACAAATACCTAAATACAACTGCAAGGAACAAGATTCTACTTATTTCGTTTAATTTACATATATATATATTTGTAGTTTTCATCTAAAAAAAAATCTGCCTTCAGCTGAGTTTTAATTCAAAACATTAGTCTACAAAGCTTTTTTGATTTATTTTATTATTTTATCGTATTAGCTACGTATACTTTATTGTACAAGCAAATTGGTTAAACTAAAAAAATTTAGCTTTGGTTTACCCTAAAACATTAATGTATGTTAGGTCTTATGACTTTAAATTTCGCATAAGCGCAGTAAGTTGATCTAGAATTGGGATTACCTTATTTCTTTTGTTTTCTTTTTGTCCATCAAAATATTGTTAATTAGCCTACTTCTATTGTTTTTACATGTACCTATTTACAATTTGCTGTTGTACTATGGATTTTATTTAACAGAAAATACAAGAATTCGGATTTAATAATTAAACCTCTTATAATTTGTAGTATTGAGAACTGTTTCTGTTGACAGTCTTAGCAACGTTTTATAATTTTGAAAAAAGAAGGTAATATTTTTGCACAATTTTAAAATTTAGAGACGTGCAATCGTACTAATTCGAAGATCAGAGACGATATTTTGATATATTTGGAAGCCAAAAGCCGATTTTTTTATAAAGTTTTAAATTAAACAAAGAAAGGATGATAACTTTTTTAATCTCGGAAACTGGAAGAGACATTTTACTAATTTTGAAATTCGAAAATGTAACGGCATTTTCTTAATTTTGCTTTCCGAGATTCTTTTAAGTTTCTCAAATGCAGGATAGTTTCCGTTAAAGGCTTTTGAAGCTTGTGGCAAAAAGGAATAAATAAGACTAGAGAGAAAGTCGCCTATATTCACTATGTAAAATTCTTGCATAAAACTCAAACACATTTTATGATCTTTTTGACCAACGCGCACAGAAAGGCGCATCAAGTTTTGCCGATTACCGACGAATTTTGGAGTTCTGTTATGCATCAGTAACGTCCTATTCTTAAAATACTGAATAGTAGCGTCATTGTCTCACATATCAATAATGCGTTGTATTTAACTTGCATTAAACGTTTATAACAACTCTTAATTTTATTTGTAAATCAATATTGTAAAACAAAATTTGTTTTTAACTTGTGTTGCTTTCAGAAAAAATATTAATGCTACGCCTCTGGAATCCGGCACCATATACAAACACCTTTTATGACTTTGTCGCTTGATGCGCAATTTCAACTTTTTAAACATTCTTTTCTTCAATCTTATTTATTCCACGACGACGCTACTAAAGAACCTTAAGGAGAAGGGTTTGAAGAGTTGTTTCTAACAGTAGAACAAACGCTCGCATACCTAAATGTATTCCATAAAGGAGCAACCTGTTTAGAGAAGACAATGTTTAATTTACCAATTAATTATTAAGAAGGTTTAACACCTAGTTTTTTAAGAACCGTTTTCAGGAATAAATTTTTTTAAACATATCTTTCAGTGCAACTAAACTTTTTATGATATAAAATTTTAGACAAAAATTAATTTTTTTACAATTTTATTTAAATTTGTTGCACTTTTTTATAAATTGTTTTAATAAGTACACACGGCGTCAATAGTTTTGGCCGCTATGCGGCCAAAAGCAGTGTATCCGAACGTATCCGAATCGTTCGAAATTGTTGTGGTTTGTTCACAAACAAATCGAATTATTACTAACAAATAATGTAATTAAATGTGGATTTACTAATCATATATCGAAAACAAAAACAAACATTTACAGATGAAGAGAGATTCCTTGTATTTTGTTATTATTCTCTAATGGAAACGCTAAGACTAATCTCTATCCTATACATTTATGAAAAGGATTTTTAATTTACACTTTTTCAGATTAAAGAGGCACGTCATAAACTATAAAATAAAATTAAAATGTTGTTATAATTCTTTGAATTTTTTAAAATTTTAACAAAAAAATGTTATGTGGTGTCTATTATTAATTTATTAAATCATTTATTTTATCTTTGATATCATTTTTTATTTCTTGCAATCTCCATGCACTGAGTTTGGAGATAAATACACATCTACGTTGGAACCACAACGATTTCGAACGATTCGGATACGTACCGATTCGGATAGACTGTTTCTGGCCGGACATCGGCCAAAACTATTGACGCCGTGTGTACATTTGCTTTTTGAATTACTGTTTAAATATTTGTATTGAACGTAGTCAAAAAACATTATTTCATTTTTTTAAAATTTCGTATAATAATTTTAATATAATAAAGTAAATTTATAATGATTATTTTATCCTACTCTTTACCAAGACGATTTATTTCAGCTTTATGTACTCAACTTTACGTAGCTTATAAGCCGCCTTAAATAATTTATTTTTTAATATTCTACATATTTTTAGACAAACCACATAGTCAACAAAAATGTATAAAGACCCAACCCAACAAGGAACAATAAAATACAATTCTAAAACAAAGCAACACTTCTGAAAATGAGAAAAAATCTTAACCTTGGCTATTGAAAACACTTTAAGCAACATTTTATTGTCATGATATGTTAAATTTAAGATTGTATAGATTTTACTTTTTTTGCAGCACTCTCATCGGTCATTTTGTTACCTATATTTTGCAAATTTAGACTAATGCTAAATATTTTTTGGCATGTCAAAAATTTTAATATTTTACAATGTCAAAAATTAGCACTACCAACAATAAAATTAGATTTAACGTTATTAAAAAAATATTTTAACGATATGGTTTTTAATTATGTTAACAAAAAAATTCGTCTACCTTTAAAAAAATAAGTCATAGCAAAACTCAGTAATAACATTATTTAAAATAAGTATAAAATAATAACGTTTTTATTGTTAATTATCGGGTTTGGCTGGCTTTACTAGTCTATCCTCGTTTCTTTTCCTTTTTTTGCAAATGTAATTACATAATAATATCCAACCATTTAAAATCATGTGCTTTATTCGACTTTAATTTTTTAAATTTAAAATTTAAAAATTTATGTTCTGCTTTTTTAAACTGATGATGAGTGACTTACGAAACTATCGTCTTTAATCGACAAAATTTAAACATTAAAATTTTGAGATAATCAAATTTGATAAAATTATTAGTTTTTGTTTTAGTTAGTTTTTGAGTATCTTTTACATTGTTATTGCTATTTTGCTGATTAGATTTGATTTAAATTCTGACATTGTCATTTTGACCTTTGTATTTTACCATACAAGCAAATTTGATGCAATTTATTATTTAAATAAATGCCAGTATCAAGTGGTAAGTGGAATTAGTATTTTTGGTTGCATCTAGAAAAATTGCAGTAGTAGCCCATAACTAATTCACCTTGTATATGTATAATTTTTTTAAAAGTTTTTTATAATAATTAATATTATATGAGCATATTAAATAAATGAGGGTAGAGTGGCTACGTACGAAGCATGAGTGATAATTCTGGCAAGATGAAACTTTCCATTGAATAATTGAGGCGTAGCAGTATTCATCTGAGAACTAATTCATCAGTTGATTAATATGAAGAGGCTGAAAATCAATTATGCATTTCCACATCTTGGTTGAGCGCGAATCTGGAAGCAGAAGCAGCAGGCAGGCAGGCAGGCAGCATCAGTGGTGCAGTGTAGAAATAATTTGTGAAATTATTCCCGCTGAATATGCCCCTAATGATTACCAAACGGAAGCGATGTTCATTTGCAAATGACTTCATCTCGAAGTAAGTCTGGCTGGTTGCTCGTCAATTCCAGCAATCTTCATATTAAAGCTGCCCTTTTCGGTCCCTCTCTACACAATATGAAGTTGAGAGTATAATTTTGATAGACGTCGAGGGTTCAATTTAGGAGCAAAAAAGGTTGTGGGATCCTTCCGGAAAATTAAATAGTCATTGAATCCAGCGATCTACATAGAACGGTCAGTCGTATGCTAATCGCGGCCGTTCCCTCGCCGACGATGCCACTTTGCATCATGCCGAATCATGGAGAGACGGCGATATTTTTAATTAGTTCGGCCCATTGCCAACAAGGGACCCGTCGAGATTGCCTCACTTACAATTTTTTCTCGGATAACTTTTACTTTGGGGCCACAAAATTAAATAATGATGAACTAGAACCCTCGCTCTGCATTATTGATTAGCGCTAAATAAACATCGCTGCTTCATCAAATCGCTACAAACCTTTGTTGGTTCTCTTTTAAAGGCGACACAACTTTGCTCGCTTCCTCATGCATCATCTCCCTTGCCACTCTGGGGGAGTTTTTACTTCACCCTGACATTTTTTAGCAGTAATAAAACTATTACATTAGTTTTTTGCGAGGGTCAGCTTGTCCCTTGACGAAGTGACCGTGATACATCAAGTAATATCAGTTGTCTGTGCAGAAAGACCCTGGAGCCCTTGGTGGCCATACATTTCAATCTCAACTGTCACCAGGTCTACGATTCTCACCAGCCGCGAAAGCTTCCACAGCGAAAATTTGTCGACTGAAAAATTAACACCGCAGATGGCCCTCTTTGATTAATTGGGATATCATGTCACATATCTGGCCTCATATGGCGGGCGGTGCACAACACGATTAATCATGGTAAAAGAGACGGCATGCACACGGCTCCATCATTAATAAAATGGACACTTGCACCGGCTACAGGTACACAGAGCTAGAGGTGTCAGCTAGACCTTTCGGCCCAAACACAAACTGTAAATCAAGCTGGCCACAAGCTCACGACCAAGTGTCTTACTCAAATAGCTTTCAGGGACCTATTAGTGTGAGTGGTGGTAAATAATTATCCCCTAATTACTTGATACTGCTTCTAAAACTGTTAAAATAAAAAAACATAATGAAAAGTAGGTAAGTAGTAAAGTATGCAATTTTTTTAATATAAAAAACCAACACTTCTAAGATGGCTTGGACCTTAATTAATCAAAGAAGAAATAAGTTTAATAATACTAAAGCAATTTTGTCAACAACATAAAGACTGCTATATCACCACTTTTACAACTAAGTCTGATCTATTTAAATTATTTTATTATTTAGCTTTCCAGTCAAAGATATTTAACTTTTTACAGGTATCATTTATCAAAAAACAAAGCATTAATAACAAAATAAAAAACACAAATACAAAATACATTTGATTATCACACCACTCACAAAATTATTTTTTTATTTTTTAAATTGTTTAAAGCTTTCTTAGTTATTTCAGTTTACAAGAAAGGAAGTGCTTATGAAGCAGACATAGATCGGCCGATATCTATTGTACCCACTTTTAGTAAAATTATAAACCAAATTAACTTTTAAATTGTTGTTTAGATTTGGGTAACAAAAGTCAACAACATTTTTAGCAATTCAGAAATTAATAAATTTGGTAAAGAGAAATATTGAAAAAGAAATTTATACTGCAGTTTTTGTTACCTAAGTAAAGCTTTGGACTGTAACAGCACAAACAATTTCATTAAAAAATTGAAATAATATGGTATTACTAGTCTTTCGTTTAGTGTATGTACCTACTACAAAGCGATCACACTAATAGAAAACAAGTTAAAAACTAAACAAGTGTTCAGTTGAACAGTTCATCCAGTTAACTTGAACTTTTGAATTCGACATCTCTTACGTACTAAATTTCTATAATAGTGAACTGTCTAAGGTTGCTTCCAAGAGGTAAACACATAGAAATTTCTGGTGTGCCAGTAGCAAAAATTTCTGTAGTTTTATGTAGATTTTCTAGTTGCTACGAGTTTTACACGAAGACAAGTGCCTATACACTGTTCATAATAAATTTGATCTTTAGGACTGATGAGACGTAAGCTTCAAACTTTCTTTTACTTTTAAAGTTTTCGTAAACTATGTTTTTTTGCTAAAAGTGTTGGAACTTTAAACTACACATTTGTTAATTTTTGAAATTAACTGAATACAAATGGGTATTTTATGTTAATTTTACAATTTAATAGACTGAAATCAAAACAGTAAATTAAAACCCAAATACACAAAAGTTGCCTAAAAGTTGTACCAAACATATACATACAGGGTGTTATGGAAATGAGTGCAAATATTTTAACCTAAAATACAGCACCACAAATAATAAAAATCTGTAAAAAAATTTTTGTCTTATCTCAACTGATAACAAAATTATAAACTAAAAAATAATTATTACAAAACGTATAACATTTTTTTTAACATAGGGCAATCATAGGTTTTTCAGGTCAAAATAAAGCGATTTAACACAATTTACCTCTATACTAAGTTGCACCGTTTAGGAGCTAGAGAACGCCAAAGTTAAAGATTAAAAGTCAGTTTTATACTTTAAACATAAATATCTCGAAAACAATACGTTTTAGCAAAATATTGCATTTTTGCAGTTTTATGTAGAATCTACTGGCATATTCATTTTTGCTACAAAAATTGGAAATTAATAAGAAGAAAATTGGTTAATTACCTAAAATGTGAAAAAAAAGTGCCGTAACTTGAAATTGAGATGTGCAGCAAAATTTGGCTAGTAGAAATAAAAAGAGTACAGTCAACTTCATTTGTGTACCAAATTTGGTATTAATCGGTTAAGCGGTTTTCCAGATATAACAAAAAGATGTTTTTTATACCCAACTTTGACGGCCTGTAATTTTGTTGTTAGTTGAGATCGGACAATTTTTTTTACAGATTTTTATTATTTGTGGTGCTGTATTTCAAGTTAAAATATTTGCACTTATTTCCATAACACCCTGTATATTCATTTGCATTAATAAAAATTAAAAATCTTTTTTACGGAGAAGTGAACAAGGCAGATAAACTATTTTATATAACCGACGTTTCGAATTTTTATTGGATTCTTTATCAAGGCTTATAAGTAATGTTAAAATTTGTTTGGCATGGTACCAACTTGTATCAGTCAGTGGTCGCCGGATGAATCAAACTGATCGAGACCAGTTGGTAGAGTTCGACCATCAATATTCTGCGTTTACAACATAATCCTGTGATTAACTTTTCGAAATTTTTACGGCACTTAACCACAGTCCGCTGTAAAATCCTTTACCTACAAAACTAGATATTTCTTTAGCCTATTGTCAACATCTGGTCGGCACTATTTTTATTGGGGGTTTGCCGTCCAACCGTTATAAAGTTCTTGAAGAATCAGAGTAATAATCGCAGAATATCTATAGTCAGACAATACCATGCGAACCAAATTTTCACATTACTTATAAGCCTTGATAAAAAATCCAATAAAGATTCGAAACGTCGGTTATATAAAATAGTTTATCTGCCTTGTTCACTTCCCCGTACAAATTTTTTTACACTAGATAAATAATGGACGTAAAACACCAAAGAAAATTAATAAAAATATTTTAATTTTTAATTGAGATTTATTATATTAAAACAATATTAAATTTAACTGTTTTATACAAAGTTTATTATTACTTACAAAATTTAATGGTTCTTATAATCATTTTCAAACTGACAATAACATGTGAACGTTTAGTTTTTAATGACAAACCAAAATTCCCTAACTGTGCTATCAATTTATTTTATGCACAATTACTCGTAAATGAGTCTTTACATGATCTGTTAATTATGCAAAATTGGCGTCTTTCAAAAGTGGTCGTACCCAATTTTTTTAAGTAATGTCTGAAAAAAAAACTTTTGATAATTTAGATAGTTTTTCCCTTTACTACTTAAATTTTGTCAAGAATCAAATTGAGATAAACACACTAAATCTTTTTTAGACTGAATTGATCAATAGAAGTTGAAAAAAAAAATACATTTTGTTTAAATAAATATGATATATTATTAAAACTGAATTAAGCTTGGATAAGCTTCTTGCTTTGTCGTTTTTCCTTCAAGAAGTAGATTACATTGAAAATCAATCGAACATTCTTTTAATATTTAAATTAGTATTTATGGTGGGTAATTTCCATAACAGACGCCGTTTTCGACACCCTGTCTTCGAGTAACACACTTAGCATACAGAACGAGAACTATCCGAACGATGACATCGTTTATGATACCATTACTGAATAATGTAACTGTGGGCCAGTCGATAATAGTGCAGTTAATAATCTAAACGTACCTTTTATTCACAACTAGATAAACGTCTATAACTCTTTGTTCATGTCAAAACTCAACAACAAACTTATTGAAACAATAAGCTAGCTTGAAGTTATGTTTTTATAATAGGAGACGTGACAACCATTTTTAAATCAAGACAACGTTTCCTACTTCAATTACATTTTAATGGTTCGAAAAATACAGTGTTTTAAATCTGATAATCCACCCTGTTTATATGAATTTGCCTAAGTATGGAATGTGACGCGTTTGGAAACAGGATTTTGAAATGACGAGGGTGCCAGGCCCTATAGGAGGTGTTCAGCGCGACTTTAAGCCGATTTAGTTTATCTCCTGATTATGTCGATCAATCAATTTGATATTTATTAAATTTTGGATTACGGAAAATTAATTTTTCATTTAAACTTTGGCATTTCGCCCTGATGGAACAAAAAGGGATAAAATTGAAATACCCTTTTTAAAATCTATAGGCCTTAATAACATATTTATTAAATTAAAATGGGAAAGCATAAAGTAAACAAAATACTGTACAAAGTTGTATACAAAGTAATCTTTTAGGTAACTCCTGGGAATATAGATAATGTAATCCTGTTCCTTCAAAAAAAAATATAAAAATAATACTTCAAGTATGTAGCAAATTTTCCCCTTACATATCTACACAATACACAGCAAAAACTATCACTCTAGGAGTAGATATGTCTTAAAAAAATCTACACCAGAAATCCCTTGGACCAGAAATCCCTTAACATCGTCTAGGAATTCCTTAAAATATTTAGTTCATAATTAGTTTTTATTACTAATATTATTAATATTTATTTTTATTTTGTAGCTTCTCGTGAATAGTATATTCTATCAGAATTAGTTGCAAGATTCAAATTTTATGGTATTTAATTATGCCCATTGTGCAAATTGTTTGCGCATGCGCAGATTAAGATATGTGTAGGAATTCTCCGGAAATGCTAAAAATCTCTTATAATTTCTTGGAAATCTTATGCAATTGCCAGAAATTTTCAAATCTATTCAAAAATTTTAGAAAATTGCTAGTAAATTCCTGCTCTTTGTACATACTTACATATACCAGAAATCTCTGTGTCCCACCATTCGTGATGACTGTAAGATTGTAAGGTTCTCATTTATTTGCTTTTTTTTACTTCGGTACTAACATTTTTAACGTGTAAAGCAAATAAAATTTATATTTTAATTTTTTTTTTATTAAAATGGCTAATGTAATTGGGATGCTATTGAGTGTGTTCAAGAAGTGAATCAGTGCCGGCTTGCCAAGAAGGTAAACTTAAAAATTTAATTTTGGGTTAGTTTTTTACATTTCTTTTGCGTTTTGTTAACTAAAGAATAACTCTGTATAATGAAAAAACAAGAAACACAAAACACAAAGATTTTGTCTAACCAGAGATCCTAGAGATGTAAATTAGCATATTTTTCAATGTCTTTTATAGACAGACTTTCTTCATTTACATTATTTTTTGAAGATTATATTATTCAAAAGATTGATTTTGCTTGTTATTATCGATCCTTTTAAGCAATGAAAATTAAGTAGCTGTTAGTAAAACAATTTATTATCTAAATTTATCTTGTTTTGGTTATTAAGAACGACCATACTGGTATGTTGTTAGAAATATAACCGAATGTCCTTTACTGAACACATCCTTCAAGTAAAGTAACAAAGCTGATTATTATAATAAGAAATGTTTATGTAAATGTAAAAATTCTTGGCAATCATTTATTTTCATTAAAAGGAGTCTTATTAGCAACAGTTGTTGAATATAGTAATCAAGTGAAAATTATTAAGACATTTTGCTTGATCAAGGGGAGAATCGTTTGGTGAAACGGGGTTAATTATAAACGATCGCAATTACAATCTGTCATCGAAAATGTGTTAGTGTGAGTGATGGCATCGCATGAAATAAATAAATTATGGTTATAAAAGTAGGCCATCAGTGTCTGACAATGGTGATAAATTATTTTTTCGACACCTATCTGAGATCGACAGGTTGGACATCGAGCAAGGTAACAAGAAGCAGACACACGCCGTGTGGCTATGTTATTATTTCCGAACACGGTTGGAATAAAAAGTCTAAGCCATATTCCAGTTACAAGTACGGTATAAAAGACATGGTGCGGCATATTGTTATCCTTGCTCATAACAACCTCGATTATAATAGATTATTGGCCGACTTGCCATCTTGGAGTGATATGCCTAAAGATGGGCATGTCGCCAATTACATTCCGTATTTATGTAAACCGTCCCGCGAGGCTTTTCACGTACGCGTATAATAATTAAAATGCTGTGACAGGATTTCGCCGTAAATGAGGTTTACTTTAATAGATATCATAGAGGATCAATGCATTCACTTAATAGGAACATCAGCATATATTAACATTATCGCCTTGTTCTTTCATCAAAAACAATTATGCAAATGCAAAATGTAAAACTCTACTTAGAACACTAAATATCGACAACTTTGAAAACTATCAATTTAAACTACTTTCACTCTAATCAGACCATATTTACTCACTTTGATAAACATAAACTAATCTAGTTAGATATCCGCATATATACATGTACTGATTTATAAATGAAGTCTTTCCAATCCAGTCATACTATCTTAAATAGATTTACGAGAACAGAAGGTTTACACACGTCCGACTTTAATATTAAAAAAAAAAATACATCAAAAGCTAAAAATATAGAGAATGAATTAGTGTCATTTTTGTTAAATATTGTCGAGGAGGTAATGCAGTAATTGAAACAGGCATCTTGTTATAAAATTTAATTTTTTATTATAGTTAAGCAAACCTAATAGTAAATTTTGACTTAAATTGTAAATCTAACAACAATACCGTTTAGGACAAAAGGTAACTGCACTGCACTTCACTCTACTCAATATTTTTTTTTATTTATTTAACTAAAATTCAACTAAATAATATATTTTTTTAACTAATTAGACAAACACAGAATGCAAATGTCTTTAAAGACGTTTAACCTGAATATTAGTCTCTATAGGTCTTTTTAGTGACTCTAATGTGCCGAGCAATAAATCGTTTATATTCAATTATTTACCGAAGACACCGCAAATACAGTTGGAGATTCCGACTGTTTAATTCTAAATGTACCTAAAAAACGTCTTAACATAATAGACATCATCTTTGCCTGATTCGCCATTCTTGTCACATCTGCGGTAGAAATCCTGAACTCAGTCCCTCATAAATTCATTCCCTTATTTCCAGGTAGCATTATTAATGCTAAATTTGTCAAAAATCATTAAATTTAAACCCACGATTAGCTTTCTTTATTTTTACATTTTTGACCAGAAGTTTATAAGATATAAAACTGTTATATCAGTAGGTCTAAAGTCAAAAACATAATTTAGAATTTTTAATACCAATACAACACAAATTTAATTTAAAGTTCCTTAACTCCCCTACTTAACGTAACAACTTCTATGCAATTAGGCCTTAGTAAATTGGGATTTAAGCTTAACATTTAGAGAAATGCAACTATAGAATGCCGCTGTCTGCATTTGTTCAATATTATAATTTTATTGGTTGGGACCTCAGAGTCAGTGAAATCCACAATATCAACGCTTCAGTAGTGTTTGCTTATGCCAAAAGATTTATTCACAACTGCTGTTTCTCTAAGTAACGAAAAGCTACAAGAACGTTTTTCTTCAGTCGAACTCGATGATGGTTCAAAATCTCTTGTTTAAGTCGCACAGCAACGATATTTTGAAAAAAAAAACTGTAATAATTAACAAAGATTAGCTATCACCCTTTTCAAATTGCTCTACTTATCTCAAAGTGAGCGGCTAAATAACGCACTTAAGTTTTTTGTTCCTCTTTTTGTTTTAATTTCTGAAATAAATAATGTGGGAACTACACCAACACAGAATAAAAAATTTTTTAAAGACGTATATTTCAAATATTTTTCTTTAGCAAGACTTCAGCAAGCTTATGGGAAAAATTTATTTACAAATATTTTTTTTCAATGTATCGAAAACTAAAAGGTTTTTTGTTTTTAGTATAATATGATAATGGTTTAAATTCGTTTGTTTAATTATTACAGCAACGGCATTTTGAAAAGTAACCTATAGTAATTGACAATGATCGTCTTACTCTGCTTCACTTCTAACAAAAAGCAAATAGATTTTTTTTCTTTTCGCCTCGCATCCACTTCTTTAGCAATCACCCTTTTCTAACCCCTCTAGTTATTTTATAGTGAATGATCACTTAAATCTTTACCTTTTTCTATTGTATTTGTGCTCATAATAAATTCTTTTGCTCTTTCAGCAGCAATGTTTTGAGTTCATTTTTTATTTTCTCTCTCTCTTTTTTTTTTCGTGTTTTCTCGCAAACATTTCTTCGAATCTTTTTTCTTTTTTATTTATTTTTTCGAATGTTGTTTCAAGATTGGTAGGTGGTGTGAGAAAGAATTAAAATTTAGATGTCTATTTTTAAGTGGGTTTTCCCGCACACTAGCTTTTTTTGTTACTATCGCTTCTTTGTGTTTACCAAAGTCTGTCCAGCCGAAGAACTTTGCAGAAAGTCTTCATCTGTCATCCCTTAGATCTCTTCCACTTGGTAGAGTAGAATTAGTGAAGAAAAGATGCACCACGCAGCTTAGACTGTGAAGAGACATACACCAACCAACGCGCGCAATCTGTGGTAAGAAATACGCACAGTCTAAGCGTTTTCGTGTCCCTTTACTTCGGTAAATTATAGTGTAACAACTCGCCAAAAGTAGGAATTATTTTATTTTGATACCTGGCAGTCTAAAAATTTATTGACAATAGAAATTGAACTATTAAAGAAAAACATTAATTTTCACGTAACATTGATTTCCCGTTCTCTAAACTTAAATAGTTTATTAATTTAGGGATAACACTATAATTACAGGAGTATTACAATTAAAAAATTTTTATTAAGTTTATAATTTTTATTTGGTTGATATACCTTACAGTCATTTTACATTTTACTCTAAATGTTAGTCTGGTTTCTGCAGATTTCAAAAAGTTATGATGTGTTTACAACGCTTCGTTGATAAATTTCCTGATAATTTTCCTGAGCTGTTACTAAATGGAGACGATTATGAAGTAACGACGTGGGAGTTTATTGCCCAATTAATTTTATTTTACATAACTTCAGTCAGTTTATCACTTTTTAAATATGATGTTTTACAAGTGAATTCTCGGTATGATTAGGAGTCAGCAGAGCGTGTTTGTAAATCTGTAAATCACATCCACGACTCCGTAATTAAATCTTCAAGCCATTCATAATAGCATAAATTAAAAGATCAAAGATTTCACTCCTTCTGACAAGTATAAATGCGAAGCCCTGTTTTTAAATGGGCAACTTTCGTTTTGACTTGATACATTGCACATCTGCCGCTTCACTTCATTTATTTATGAATATCATGAAGCGCGCCGGCCAATATTTCCAACCGCAAGAAGTCGAAGCATTACTGGAGAGCCGCAAAATGGAATATTTAAGCGAGGATTCTCAGGATTTTAAAATTTCAAAGCTCTCTTTGCCTTGCATTTTCTATATTTGCAGAGGGTAAGTGAAAGAACGATCGAGTTTTCGGCATGAGCCTACCCTGGGGACCACTAACCTACTTATCAGTGCTAGGCTCTTGCAAAATGTCTCAGTCGCACATACACCCCAGCTATGTACGCTTATTTTTAACTCCATCTACGTTGCCTCGTTCAACTTCAAGCTTTTCCATCGATCGAAAAAATTACCAAGATACGTTTTACCTCAGAGAGTGGAATTTCATTCCATCAAAACCAAAGCATAAAAGCTACAATAAGGTGAAACAAAAAGTAAAAAGTTACTTTTTGATAAAATGTAGTAGTTTGTTTATTCTGTTTGTTGAAAGAGATTCGATAGGAGTTTAAAGAAACTACTGATATAGTGATAACTAGGCGTGGAATAATCGTTTCGAAGACTCGTCTAACATGATATTCACATTTGCTGGCGGCGATTATGTGGTAGGAAGTGACATGGGCGTGATTCCCTCAAAACTGAACACGATCCTACTATTACAACTGTCCTAATATGTAAAACACGGTTCATAACTTAATTCAAGGTGTCTAACGGAAGCCGTTCTCATAACAGAATGGCATTTAACAGCAATATAAAAACTAGAGTTGATGGTTTTTAAATTACACTAAGTGTTTTGCTATTGTTTCCGGTATAAATTAATCTCCCCCAACAGATTAAAACAGAAGAATGAATAAAATGGAAACTTGTTGTTTGTTTAGCTATAGAGAAGGTTAAAATATTAATAAAAAAAGAAAACAATTAGATATTATTACTGCGATCTCTGTTCTATTTTGATAGGTCATTGATGTTATAATAAGCCAGCAAATGAATTTCAAATTTAATTATGTACCGAAATTGAAAAAAAAAAAAAATTACTTTTTTTGGAAATAATTCAAATTAATTTCTGATGGCAAATAATTTTTTTGTAACAGCGTTTTATAACAGTGACTTTTTAATTGTCATTCTGATTGCTAAATGACGTACTTTTACGCACTAGTGCGTAAAAAATGAAAAATACACTTTTTATTTTATTTATTTATTATAAAAATGAAAATTACAATTACTTAAGTGATTAAATTGAATATACGAAGATTTCAAATTTCTTTCTTGAACTTCAATACAAGGGGAAACGGTACTTCTAGACGCCACGTCAGATTTGCTATTTTCTTTTCTTTGATACAATTTCTTTTTTTCTCATAATTTTTATCTAAATTGCGTTTTTGCTTTCAACAGAGTTATCTATGTAACTTTCCGCAACAGAACTCGATCGCCATCTTCTATGTCTTTTGAGTAATGTAAAATCTGCTCTTGAATCTGCTAACAGTGTTGTTGAACAACGGGGTATATTCTTTTGCATTTGAAAGACCGAAACATTCTGCAATTTTTTAGACATACCTCCAATAGTATTTATACCAACGAGTAGCGTACAGTAGCACCTGGAATTTCTATAGGTTAAGAAGAATCTCTGATGATCAGTATGAGGAGGTCGAAGCTGTGCGTAGTTGCGAAAAATTTCTAAGTAACTGGTTCCATCTAAAAATCCTTCAGTTAAAACATTCGTAAAATTTTTGTCTTGATGTTCGGTATATTCACTTTAATAAAACTTGTACAATCTTCTATATCTTCCACCGTTAAAAATGTAATTTCTTCTCTGAGTAACGCGCCAAAAATTTCAATAATTAGCACAACTTTTGCCAACAAATAATCTTTGTTAAAGTTCGACCATCGATATTCTAAAACGACTTTATTATCACTTAGTTAGCATTTTAGGTCGTTTGCGATAGTTTCATTGTTCGAGAATTATCTACCTACTCTGCAATAAACTCTAGAAGGTTGCGTTTTTAAAATTTGAATGGGTGGCTCACCAGTTTTATGATAATCCTTGTTAAACGGATAATAAACCACTTAAAGAATCGAAAGGTCGTTTTAGAATATCGATGGATGGAGTTTATCAGCTGCTTTCATGAAACGTTCTATCTCTTGCTTGGTGAACATTTTGGATTTTTTAGCCCTGTACCCACTGGCATTTCTGTTTAGCAATGCAATCAAGTTTGTAACGTTTTGATATCTACATTCTTGTTAAGATTTATCATGGTTCTTAGCATTGAGTAGGTACTCCATAAAGTAGACGGCTTATACAAATTTTCTTAGATTTTTCGAGCACTAGCGTGGCTAGTGCAGCTTCCGCAGCATTTTCAATGTCGGAATGAAATTCAGAATCGCTCATTTTTGTGTTCCTTTATCACAGAACTTAAACACAGAATTCAAGTTGACAGTCTGTAATTTTATAAAAACAATAAACGACGAAATTTACATCCATAGCAGCCTGCCGTCTGCCTTCTGTACAATGTGAATGTTTGATTGAAATCATTATTTTTGAAAGAAAAATCTGTTATAAATCGCTGTAACAAAAAATCTTGAATGCAATACGTTACAAAATTGATGTCTATTTGCAACTTATTACATTAATAGCTATTTCTTACTGGTTTCCAAAACGTCATTTGACTTGTTAATTGTATGACTATACCTTATGTATGACATTTTTCGAAAGTGTTCATAGCAATCAATAAAAATACCGGTAATGGCAATCATTTAGCTTTCCGTGGACGACAAAGAAGTTACTTCCATCGTTTCTTGCTTCAGTTGTGCTTCGTGGAGGTTTTGGTGTGTAAAGCTGTTGGTGTTTATCTGTTGTGTCCGCTGTCAAAACAGCTCAAGCCTTTTGACCGATGATTATTAAAGCGCGTTATTAAGTACATGTCAGCAATTAAAGATAGTGCTAGTACATTAAGCTTAACAAATTCAACAGCTGGTGAAATTATCGTTTGAGAAATGTGAACCGTGCCTATGGTTTCTGGAGATAGCGATCTAAGTTATGGTCCGCGGTGGCGGTGACGCAGCACTCCCACACTCCCCGCGGGGCCCTTCCGGCCGCCATCTTGCCCCTAACTCATGCAAGCTTACTAATTACAGATATGTAAGCAGTGGTTGGCCGGTCCGGTGAGCTCGCCTTGTAAGACACCGTTCCAGCATTAGAAATAATTTAAATTAAGTGCGTTTCCGCGTGCATTTTCTTACGATTTGCATACAATATGAGAGTAGAGGCGGAAGGCTCTGCTCGGTCAGGGCGATGATAAACTGCCGACTCCTGGGGCATCCGCGCGATTCACCTGGGTCCAGCCCCGGGCGGCTCCCACCCACAGGGGCAGGTGCTTGGCTTATGACTTATGCTAATCGAAGTGTAGGCACTCACATGCTAATGCGGCCGTAAACGGACGCTTTAATGCCGCGGGTATTGCGATTAGAACACTCTTCCGGCCTATCTCCTTCTCTGATGTAATCAGAGCATTCGCTTCTATACCTTTATTTTCTTTTTCTTTTCAAAATAATAACAGTTTGTTATTTGGCCAAATCCGGAATCCGGCAGGATCAATCTTTGTAATAACTTTATGATTCCTGCCGGTCCTTGACAAATGGCTCGTATCGTGAAATCGCCGTTGCCGCCCTCAAGGTATATGGGTTATTGAATCAGCATTTACGACTTTATCGGCTGACTGGTCATATCATAACTCAGCCAGATGGGGATTACCTCTTAGGTGATTAGGGTCATCCATCTCGAATATTGGGAAAAGCTAACGATAAAATATAATTCCATAAAATGTCATTTATTTTTAAATACGTGATAAACATGTTACACTTTTTTACTTTCTTATTCATTTTAATTTTTTTTATTATACATAGTGTTTTAAAATTATTTTTTTATGTAACATGTACATATAAAAAAAATACTAAATAAAAGATACTAAAATACTTTTTTTGAGTATTTAGTATCTTTTTAACATAGACTATTAATTGTTAAAATTTTTAAAGAAATTTTAGAAACACCCTGTATAAAATCGTGGATAAACTATTTTAAAAACAGTTCTTTTTTTACATTTTTATTACAAAATATATAAGAAATTACATAGTATTATACAAGGTGTCTTAGAACTAGCGGATCAGCTATGAACCTTACATCTATTTGATTCTGAATTTGCAAAAATATTTTTTAAACTACGTGGTGTTTAAATTAAAATATTTCTGCATTAGTCAATCAGATAATTATAATAATTAAGTGCAAAAGTAAACTATTCAATAAACCGGTGATACTAGGTAATAAAATGAAAGTATAAATAATGAATAAATATTTAATCCACTGGGCTGGAAAATGTCAAAATAACAAATCTGTTTTTTTTTTATAATTTTTCAACTGTTCTACAGAGAGAAATATTTATTCAGCACAAAAAAAATTGCTGAAATAATGATAATAATCTACGAAAAAAGTCAAAGAAACTTGTAAAATTAATAATAAGGTTTTCTACAAAGTCTCTGCTAATGGTTGAATCTGTTAGCAACCCTGAAGTTAGTAAATTTAGTACTATGTCGATTTTTAACGTTTTCAAACGGAAGTATTGATCTTGTTTAGTTTATGTTTGACAATTAGAACAATTTCAAAGTTAAATACTTTACTTTATTTTATTAATCATTTTACATATTTTGCGAAAAGCTTTTTTATGGTGGTATAACGAATATTTAGGAAGCTCTTCTTGCAACAGAGTTTGGTAGGTTCTCAAATGAACCACTCCACTACATGTGTTCGAATTTTGTTCAAACTTGTTTGGGTGTTTCAGTGCTCAAGCGAATACTAAATCAATGAAAAGGCTTATAAATTTGCAAAAGAGGCAGCTATAACGCTACATTTTGAGCCCCAACATGGCTTTTTCAACACTCACTATTGCTATTTCTGCTGAAAGAAAGCTGAAGACCGAACTAATTAAATTAAAGTGACTTGGCCAGCGGTTTTGATTATACTAGGAATACACGCATTAATGTAAACAGACATTTGATTATTTAATTCAATACATTTTAATAAGTAATATTTAGTAGAGAGCAGAGTGAGCTCCTGCGATCTGTGCCATCAGTCCCATTCCCTTTCTTCTCTTTCATCGCGGAGTCGGCCGTGAAAAGAAACAAAGTAAAACAAAACCCTTAAATCTTAGAAAATTGTTCAAAATGTGCTGTGTTATAATTATAAAACAAATTTAAAACAAAATATTTAAAAAAATTGTTTAAATTGTGCCCCTCCGTGTCCCTGACATAAAGCGATTCTTCTTTTTAAATTTTCAAAAGCATTAACTAGCATTTGTGATGTTACGTTGGCAAATTTATCTGTTATGGTTTTTTGTAATTCTTCTAAGATATGCAGTGTCCTACTAAACACTTTGTTTTTTAAATAACCAAAAACAATAAAATCAAAGAGTGTCAGATCCGGTGATCTGGAGAGCCAAATGTCTACTTATTAAACGACTTCTAAAACCTTTTCCATAAATCATAGAAAAGAATTTAGTCACTGTCCTAGATCTGGTAAATTTAGAGTTTGAACCATTAAAATTTTGGAGGGATAATTTTTTTTCAAAATTTTGGAACAAGTGGCTTTTGTTAAACCTACAATAAGAATAAGAAATATTAGAACCAAGGATGCCTACATTATAAAAAAGCTAAAATAGGAGGTGTCCTTATTACATATATTAAAGAAATATAACCTGTTTGAAGAGAAAGCTTTCTGACAGTTTTTTAAAAACTTTTTTCAGTTCTTTCTCTTACATCCTTAACAAAATCTTGCGTTATAATTGAAGGACGGCCAGAAGATTTTTCCTTTTTTACAGTACCTATTGTAAAATAACGGTCTACCAGATGCAAACAGTGCTGTTTAAAGAGGGGCAATAAAAATTTTTGTTCTGGGTACATTTCGTAAAATTGTCGGTATGTCTCCTCTAAGGAATAGTCTCAAACATTTTGAAAATTTCTCGTACCCATTCTAAAACATGCCATGCATATAAAAATTTCATGTTCTTCTGAAAACGTAATACCTTAAAAAACCGCAATTTTTTTAAACTTTAGAAAATGACAGCTAAAGTCAGCTAATGGCAGCAGAAAACAAGTTAAAATTTAATACCAATTGCTATCAAATTTCAGGGCTGCCAACAGATTCAATCATTTACAGCCACTTTGTGTATCAACAGTAGTTGCTACTCATCAACGATGGTCATACCAAAATTGCTAATTTTGGGTTAGCCAGAACTTATGATTTTGAAATGAGGTTGACCTTGGTTGTTGTTACTTTATGGCATAGGACACCTGAAGATTCCTTAAGAGTTTTCTATGCAACGGCCGTTGACGTGTGGTCGATTAGGTGTATCATAGCTGAGCTTTTCAGCTTAAAGACGTTGTTTTATGGCAGTTCTAAAAAGGACCAATTGAGTAAAATATTGAGGATTTTAGGACAACCTCTACAGCATGAATAACCAGATAATAGTGTGTTTAAGAAGATTATCCAGAAACTGGATGAAAATTCACATGATTTGCTTATTAAAATACTTACCTTTGACCCTAAAAGAGAAAAAGTACTTTAGATAACTACCTACGTCATGCGTATTTTACCGATGAGCAAATTTAGTTGGTTTAGTAAAATGTGATTATATTTTTGATCCAGTATATTACTTCATTTTTATAGAACTCTTTACATATCAGAAGCGATGTTTATATGTATTTTTTATAAAAAACAGTTTTGTTGAAGTTACAAATTAGTTTCTTAAATCATTTTAATCAAAAACAATAATAGCTGTACCTACTACAAAATAATAAGTTTCAACAAAATTTGTAATGTAATACAATACTTTCTTACTATTAAAAATACACCAGTCAAATTTCTTTAAATATAATATTTTAAGGATTTATTAGGTTTGTTACTTTGTTCTAACAATAGTTCAAAACGGTTCAGAATTGTACTGTACATGCAGAGTAGCGTTTTATCGGTCCAAAATCTCTATTGTGCATGCTCAGTCCAGTTTTAAACCGTTCCGAATTGGTTCTGAATTGTTGTTGGAACAAACCTATTAACACTTACTTCAAGTAAAGTTTTAATTATTAGTAATATCGTGTTTATCTTGATTTTTTTTGGTTTTTGAGAAAGCTTCTGAAGATGCCTATGATCAGTTACTGACTGGTTACTTCAACAGTACAAGAAAGATTCTGACTTGTTTAGAATATTTTGTCTAGGAGGATGAAAACCTATGTCACTACAATAATAATCTGAAAATATTAAACCATAGAATTGTTTTGAAAAGCTGTGGGACTATTAAGAACGCCGGATATGTTACAAAACGCGTTGTTTTATTTTTGGCAATAGGAACTCAAAAAACAAGTCTTGCACACCTAGGCATCAACACCCATTGCTTACATTTGTAAATTTTTTGAAGTAGCATTAAAGACTAAAATAACAGCTCAGCTACATGCCTCCGCAAAGTGGAGATCCCTCTTTAAAAAAAATTGAATGAGTAGGTTTCTGTAATGAGTATAATAATATAATATTTATTATACCACTATAATATTTTCAAGAAATTTAGTCAGACAGAAGTAGAATCTCTTTTATTATTTATTTAGAAAATTATCGTCATAACTTCTGGAAGTTGTTTATCTAGCCTGATGTAGCAGAGTGGAGATTAATAATTGATGTGGTAAAATATGTCGGTGTTTTGAGTTGAGCTGTCGTCCCCTAAGAAAGGTAGAGGAATCCCATCCGCAACCTAAACTAATTAAAGTTGTTCCGAGCATGGTGCATAACAGAGAGCGGAGCGCAAAACATATAAATTACTTTTAATTACAACAATTTTATAATTTGTACTTGGCGAGTCTTGATTAATTAACTTTGGAGATTAATGGACATTGTAAATTATTATGCACATACCGGAAGATAAATTTAAGACGGAAATAATTTCGTAAAGTTTTCCCTAAATAAGCCCATTATTTTTCTCATCTCCTATTCGTCACATTTGAATAGACAAACACATTGAATAAGTTGTCCTGCAAGGGTACATATTCCCAGCGGTCTGTCGCACTCAACGTTCCACTGTCCAAATCAGTATAGTCCCTTGAGCTTTCCTCAAAGCCGTGATAAAACACAAAATATTCCTCGCGACAGCTTTTATGCGCCTCCACAAACCTAAAATCTTGAAACTTTGACGGATGCGTTTTAAAGTGTCTGCCGAAGTGCCGTCATAAGTTACGCTACAAATATTAGATCAAACCTCCAGGGTCGTATCAATAAGTCGGCCAGAAATGGATTTTTCATCCCGCAGACAAATGGCCTCTGGTCTCATTCGCCATCCCCGGCAGATACAAACCTGGAAGCCGCCACAAATGTATGACGCACGTTGAACGCTCCTGCCGTTACGAACCTAGTGAATTATGGGATGGCTCTCTGATATGGATACTGGATGTAACTAGTTATTGGATAGGTAGCTATATGGAATGTCGATAGCTTTTATGATCGGACACGAGAGAGTCAAGGGAATAAAACACAGCAATCGATAAGTCATTTTTCGACCACCACATATCACTTTTGTGGGATTTTGATTGAATAAGCCATCTCAAATGAAAAAATATAACAACAATAACTTTCAATGTTTTACAACCTCTCGAATTGTATTGAGATGATTGAGAGCATTCAAAACAATAGTTATTTACGTAATCAGTTATGAAAAGATTGATACTTCTTAATGTACATAATATTAGTTAAATCGAGGGTGTGGCAAATAATAAAACGTAAAGTAATACGTTTCCAATCTGATTATAATATATTATAGTATTGTAGTACTGCAGTTATAATTATTATCAATATTGTGATGTTATTAAAATCTCTGAGGTGTATTAGAAATAAAATTTGCGTACCTGACTTCAAGCTCGGAACCTACAGAAAAAGATCGAGAAGAAGTTCGATTTATGGCTTTTTTGCAGAGTGATACTATTCTTAGTCAGTATTATTAATTTTAACACAATGGAATCTTATCATAAAAACCACATCAGAAACGTATTACTTAAAAAAAAACTGTTGGAAGTGCTTCCAAGAGAACTCCTGCTGAATTAAGTACCTGAAGAAAAATAGCAATATTCTTGGAGAGAGCAGCAAATGTGTTTGTACTATTATCTGGCGTTATTAGGGCGAAGTGCAGCATATTGTCCAATTAATTCTAACATGGTAACTCCATCAATTCCGCGTAACGTAATAAAAAATTCTCTGGATATTTTTGTTTTAGTGTTTGATGTTAGAACATGGAAATATTGTCTCTGTTCTTTGACATCTTCCAAAAGCATGTTGGTAAGTTCTTGGATCCTACAAGCTCCACCAACTCCAATAATTAAAGCAACCTTGAAATTAACATTACTTAGTAAGAATAATTTATGTATAAAAAGAGTACCTTCATTAACAAAAATTTATCATCATTTGCTTCTTGTAAAAATTTGCTAATATTTTGTTTAGTAAAAATTTACGATTTTTTAGCGCGATATCCTTCAGATTTTCTTTATAAAAAGGCGATTATATGCACGTACTTACTGATGTCAACATTCTTCTTCATTTTCATTATTGTTCTAATCATAGAATAAAAAGCCCAGAGACTCGATGATTTATACCGTTTTGTTAATTGATCAAAATATGCAAGTAGAACCGTCTCATGCGTAATATTTTTAACATTTTTTTCGTCGCACCGTATACTGAACCGTTGAAAAGCCATATCGTACTTTTCTTTGGACTTCTCTGGCACTAAGCAAGAAGCAGCATTTGTCGCCTCAGAAGGTAAACTTTCTGAGTCACACAAAACACAATTTTTACTAATTATCTCAAAATGGCGAGCTTTGTTTTGAAAAATTGTAAGCGGTTTCTATATTGCTTACTGACTCCATATCTCACCTTACTTTTGATGTAAAAAAACAGAAGTTGTAGACAGCACTAAATTTTCACTAAATAAAGTTTTGTGTAACATACGTGAGATAGCGCACATTAGAGTAACTCATGTGTTACAGATACTTGGGCTAACGCCCTCGTTATCTGTAATCTACACACTCGTTGCGTAATGATGCTTCCATGTCACTAATAATATAAATAACTAATATTTTTATTTAAATGACAGTCCTATTGCTAATAAGTAAAGTACTAAAATAAGCATTAAATATGGTAGGATGAGTAGTACCTAAGTACGGACCGTCCTGCTGGGAGGACGTTGTTTATAAGCTCTGTCATTAAAATAGGTTACAAAATCTATAGCCCAGTCATTTTAGATACCAAAAATGTATTAGGAAGTAAATTTTTACATCTAGCATTATTTTATTGTTCTAATAAACATATTAAAATGTCCTCATCCTCTTTCTTATATTCCAAGTCAAAGATGACAAAAGTGATTTTCTGAAATATTTTTTTAAAGATATTTCTTGACTTAAAAATATTAAAAATGTACATAAAAAAGGTTCTGTACAACACTTTTGTGTAATATTAAAACACAAAATTTTAAATACTATTTAAAAACACGCCCTGCATTCTTCCTCGCAGGTGATACAAAAAAAGTATGTTTTCTTTTTTTTTTGTTTGTTTTAAATCACAAAAGTCGTTGTACAAGTTAATACTATATATATTTTTAATATTTGTCAGTTTTAATTCAGCGAAAATTTCTAGAAAAAAAAATATTTGAGAAAAACCACTTTTCGTCATCTTTGAACACTTTCGTCATCTCGTGAGGCCGGTTACAATACCGATGGAAATTTTTAGGTATTTTTGAGTATTTTTATTAGATCATCAAAATAAAAATTTATGCTAAAATTCTGCTTTCCAACACATTTACGGCAGAGAAAATCTAAAATAACTATACTATACATTAGAAGCATCAGTAATGAGTTTTTAGGAACTTTAAATTTTTAGTAATTCTTGTATTTTCTTGTGACAGTAATTAGAAATCTGACTAAACTACAAAAACACGGCAAATAACAGTGTTTAAATGACAATGTAACATTAATCTAAAATTGAGATGAACAAGTTGTTATTTTTATGAACTACTTTCACGTCGATGCTGATGTTAAGTTTATGAAATTGTAAATAACATTTAGAATAAATTTCCATAATACCAAATAAAAATAAGAAAAAAATAATAAAAGTTTTAAGTTAGGTTAAGTCAATAATAATTAAGAGAGAAATGAAAATTATTATATTATTAAGCGAAATAATTTTCTTAAGTAAACAATGTTTATAATTAAATACAAACTTTTCTAGTTGTATATTTCCCGTACTTAACTTTATAAAAAATTGAATTTTAACTGTGAATAAAGTGTTCATTGTTATTTTAATTCCGGTGCGTTGAGTAAACAATTACACAATTTTGTATGTAAATGTGCGGTTGAATTTAAACGATTTTTCATGTCTTATCGTACCGTCAAGCAACGTAAAATTTATTTCTATATTAGCATATGCAATTAAGTCCAATGCCCGCCTACACTCAATTATTACAAGCTAAAATTCTAACCGAATCCGTCATAAATCTCATATTCACCATTCAATATCAATATGAAACGACTGAAAAAGCCTATAAAACCCCAAACATAACATATTGGTACTCAAGTTTCCCCCAATATGATATTTTAGCAATCCCTACACCTGTAGAATCTTATATCCTGCAAAGTTTCGTGTAGTTTTCCACACGTGGAAGTTGTGGTCTTTTTTTGACGCGTTTACTTGAGGGTAAATATTTGTGTGTTTAGCCAAAGATGTATCTTGCATGAACATTGAGGTGATAGAGAGGAGCTGCCAAGGATGATTGAGAGCTCTGACGGGCTATAACATCATATTACGGGAAACTCACGGGGTGAGATGATAAGTGCGCTGTCAGCCCATCATGTCTGGGGAATTCGCTTCATATGTTACTTATAGGGAAGTTACAGCAGATTGTTTGCGACGAAAATATCTTATAGATTTTTCCTCTCCGGTGGCCCACTCCCGAATGACCCAGAATCTACACAAATTTAACACAAATAACGATTTTACTCGTATATTTAAAAAAAAACTTTCAGTATTACGCAGTTACAAGACTATTGTTTTTTATAGATTTTAGTCAACTAATTTTTTCCATGATAAGAGTTGAGGAACTAAATGACTAATTTTATTTGGTTATTTTTTAAATATTTTATTTATTTTTTTAATCTTTAAATTTAATTAACCTCTTTAAAAAAAAGATAAATAAAAATTTAATTAGGTATATGAAATATAATCATTTGATAGATTCACCCACCTACCAGTAAAGACAAAACATTTATAGAAGCACTTTAGCACATTACATTTTGTTTAAAGCAGCACCACTAATTTTTGTCAACGCAAAGTTGTTCTTCAGTTTGTATTAAAATTGTGTCCTTTATAACACTGTACGGCTTGTAAACCATTTTAGAGACATTCTGTATATTGTTTTTAGAAGTTTATATAAGGAATCATTAAATAAAACACAACTTTTTTACGTTTTTCAAATTCAAAAACAAATTTCAATTCTCTGTGCATTTCGATTACCGATTACCAGCCCGACAATCGAGGTCCTACTATACAAACTAATTAAAAATTACAAATTATTAGTAATTTATCATTATTACAAATATTACAAATTACTGAACTAGGTACACATTGATTATTATTTATACCAAAAATAATTTTTGGCAAAAAAAGCATTTTTTAGTTAATTTTTCAGAATCTATCTTGTTCTACAATATTAATTGGCATTCGTCCTCTTTATGCTGTCTTAGATATTATTATTTTTTTTCCTTATTATGGATTTAAATGGAGGGATAATATAAGTATCGATTTGGTTGCTGGGTCAGTATACCATTCTCTTATATCCGTTATCCTGCGACCCCATCAAGAGCAGGAGAAGCGTGCTACTGGATGATGTATAGCCGTTTTTTTATTATGATTCCACGTCACATATAGAATCAATGCGCCGAGCAAAAGTTGTAATAGCCAACCGATAATATCGCTTGATAGATCGCTTTTGATTCACGAAGGTGATTTTTATTGCAACGCTTTATATAGAAAGTTGAAAGGTTATAGGTTTTGCTTCTGCCGCTTGCTCCGGTCAATAGCTGCCTTTCATATCAGCATTCATCCCTGATTTATTCCACATGAAAACACACTATAGGGCACTTTAATTGCTCCACGTAAAATTCGAGATTTTTTTGAAAACGTAGTATCGTTATGCCGCAGAGGTTGCTGAAGGATTTCTTAGCTGCTAGCCGGAGTTTGCGGTGAGAGAGAATCATTCCAAATCCACAGTGCGGCAAATTGGAGTCGTATTTAATGTTGTTATTCGGATTACTGTTCGTTGTTATCTGTATCAGCCGCAGGCACTCGCACTTAATCTCTTCAGGAGAAGCCGAGATGCTGCCTGGATTTCCCATTGCGTACCGGCATATTGCTATTGTTTATCGCTGATGCCCTCTGTATCGCACAGACATATTGTGCCTGACAAAGCTTCGACTTATTTCGATAACAAACACGATTTGGTCAAATGAAAGAATTCGAATCTAGAAAAATAATTCTACTAATGCATTCTACTAATTCAAAACAACATCTCGTTTATTTTTCACTTTATGATATGCGAAGCATGTGCATTAATATAGTCGAAATTATTAATTACCAATTAATTAACATAAAACTTACTATACATTTATCAGTTTTTTAAAGATGTCTTTACAGGAAAATAGATTTTTCAATTGAGTGTGAAGTCATCTTAAACTTTATTGAAACTGACTTTACTTATTAAATTTCAGTTATTATAATTTGTCTAGAACTGCTTGATTTTTATGGTAATTAACTTCACACAAAATGTAATTCATTTTCTGTTTTTTTTTATAATTTAAGGACCTACTAAAAATTTAAATATAAACTTTTTTTGTAGTTTCAGAAGTCTCTGAAGAAGAAGAAAAGAACCACAATTTTATTTACGAGATTGTATGAAAATGTCAGATGAATGCTGGCTTAACATTTTTTTGCTTAAATATTGATTTTTTTAAAACAATTTACTACCGTCAAAACAAAAATTTTCTGAATCAGTAAAGGTTCTGGTTTGTCATATTTTGGATATTTTTTCTCAATCATTTAAGCGACACAATACCAACTCTAATTTAGCACATACTTATTCCCACCGTAGGATAGGGCAGGTAAATGAAGAAGAAAGAAATATTAGGTCATAAATACTAAAAATTAAACTGAAAAATATTTTTTTCTTATCTGTTGTTTACCTAGAATGACTACTACTATATACATCTATAATAAATTAATTAGATACTATTTTTTTCTAAATGTTTTTTTTTGTTTTTGATTTTTGTTGAAACGACTACACGTAACGACTACACGTTCTGTATTTTTTGGTCCTGAAAATAGTCTGAAAGCTCGTATTTTCGAGAGACAATACTTGTCAAAAATGATTATTTTTTCGTTTACTAAGCAGTTAATAACACGGTATATTTAACATTGAAGCCCACGCCAACAAAAACACATAACTTGTATTGAACGAGACACGAACAATATGAAACTTAAACAATAACACAGTAAATCCAAGCTCTTAAAAATGTGACAAGCCATCAGAGTTTTTTCGATAAAATATTTAAAAACCCACTAAAAGAAAATTTGGCAAAAGTGAGCTAATTTGTCAGCTTTCATAAAATATTTTCTTACAACTAACGACTTAACCTAAATGTTTTTTGATTGTTTTGAGCAGGTGTATGGTTTCAAAAAACTCATTGTTTAACGAAATTATTTTTAGGGACTTTGGTAAAATATCTGGTATTCATTTTTTGTTGTTCGCTTTCGGATTTACCACAGGTTTAGCACTAAATTTAACCCCAGTTCGAAAAATGTAGTGTCTACATGCGAGTGTGCAGCTGTCAGAAGAAAATTTGAATAATTTAAACAGGTTGCATTTCGTCGTCTTGCCTAATGGCTCAATTTTAACAGCATTAATCATGTATTGTACGGGTCGAGGGATTTGCTTTCATTATTTGGACTATAAATTAATATTTCCTGGCAGCTTTTGATAAATTGACTTATGTCTGTTTCAATGCACTTTAAATTTATGACGATAATAAATATTACGAAGTGGTCGACTGTCAACAATTAACTCATATAATGCAAATTCGCTGATAAAGTCTATATGAATTACTTCACTCACCTGAAAACCAAATGGGGAAAAATAACACTTTTCACTTACACATGTTCTCATTATAATAACCGTTTTATGGTAATTTCATGTTGGTATTTGATAGGAATGCAGATTTGTGGGTGTTTCCGATAGTTCATTTTACACTAAGCACGTAATTGTGCATTCAAATTTGATTCCGAATACCAAATTCGGTAAAATATGGTCATCTATACAGCAAAAAATATAAAAAAAAAATTAAAAAAATCTAAACGCAATTTATTCACGATTATAGATAAATATATAATAAATAATCCATTAGCACTACAAACGACATACATTGTTTCTTATATCGGTAAAAAATTATGAATAAAACCATGGGCGTAGAGGCGGTCAGGAGGATTTAAAGCTTATGAAGGATTTAATAGGGTTCAGTTGTAAAGAAGAGTGTGCGTTGTTGTTATCGAAGAGATCAGTTAATTTGTTGAAACAATCTCGTACTACAAATTTAGTTAGTTCAATTTAGTTTAATTCTTGGTTAATACATAGTTTCACATTATTAAAATTAGAAACAATTTGTTCTAACTTAAGGTGGCGCTCTTCGAAAAATCGGTGTTTTCGGTGAACTTTGAGTCAGGATAACGTAAAAAATATAAAGATTACGTTTTTGAATTTTTTATATATTAAACATAACACAGTGCAGTAGTTATTTACTAAATTTCATATTTGTGCGTTAACATTTTAAATGATTAAAAAATAAATAAAGTTTTCTTGTTTTGAACACTTTATTGAGTTAATCTTGAATAGTTTAATACATACATAGACTAGACTTGTACTATATAAAAGAGCAGAAAAATATCTAGTAAATTTTCTAATTTTAAGAAAAAAAATGCTTTTATTTAACAAAGATACATTTGATATCTATGTAAAGAAAAGGGAATTTTTGATTGTTGTTTGGCAAAATACTAGATCTTTTTCTTTAATATTATTTGGAATTTTTGGTTTTTAAAAATAATGCCCCATTTTAGAGATTAACTCAAAAAACGGTTTTTTGTTAGTTGCGGCATCGACCACCAGTTGTCGCTTGAAATTCGAGCTGTCTATAACGTCGCCCCAGGCAAAATATCTCAGCAAGCCTTTGTAGGTAAATGCCGTCCAACCTCTTATTGATAGTTTTATTACTCTCTATTGTTGAGACTGGTCATGAAGTGATTACACCACTTGCTTGCTAAATATTGAGTGATAAAAATATTGTTATGAAAATACCCTTATTTACTTTTCGTTTATTTACAAAATTTTAGATTTTTATGAAATTATACTTCACGTCTTTTCAAAGATTGGTAAACAAAAATGCGACGGGTAATAATATTTGTCAGAACTGCTTCACTTTTTGATTTAGAATAAATTTAGAAGTTACATTTTAATTTTGTCATAACACAATTTCTTACTACATAGTTGTTTCTTGAAACACTATGAACTACTTAAAAAAATGTACAAATTTTTTTTGACAGTTCATTAGACTTTAATTAAAAATATTTTGTACTTTTTCTGTAATTAAATTAGATTTTAAATATAAACGATTTAATTATTAAATTAGGTAATAAAATAAAAAAATTATAAACAATTTATTATTTATTTATTTATTTTTATTTTTAGCATCTAAAACACTTTGAGGTTCTTTACATTTATTTCCTCGTGGGATCCTTCTTAAAACAATTTCCGGAAGCATTGCTTCTTTAAAGAAATTTATTAATTTGGATTCCATTTTTATTTTCCAAAATAGATCATCCTTTATAATTTTTTGAACGAAGAGATCATTTCCATCGCTGAACCCGACAAAGTAACAGAGATTAGCTTTCGTAATATGAAGCTGGCCTTGTACTTGAAAATAATAATTATGATTTATGTTTAATTCTAATTTTCCGTTATTTAATTTTAAACAAAAATTTTTCATTTGACTTGCAGCTTGGAATATTGTAATTTTTTTTTGTTTTAATGATGGGAATGTTTTTATTTCGCAGATACTTCCATCTTCCAGAACACCTATAAAATAATATAGTATGACATAAAAGTTGTGCGACATTTGAAAAAAATTTTACCGTCTGGAGAAGCAGCCAAAAAGTTGTGAATTTCATCAATAAAAATTCCGCAATTTCTAATTTTTTGTCCAACTTTCTCTTCTAATAAATGTTTGACGAAATCTTCTTTTTCTATTCCATATGACATATAAAAATTAGTTTGGACTTGAGGATATAAATTTTTTTTTAAAAGGCCTTGGCAAGACGTTTGAGCCAATTTATGGCAGACTGCCCCAAAAAGGGAAGCGGTCAATCTATCCTTTCTGTAAAATTTATACTTTACATTTGTGTGTTGGCCGATTGTTTCTTTTTCTATTTTATTTATTTCGTCAGGTGATACCTGTAATATTTAGAATTAATATAATTATACTGAAATTATAAATGTGCAACGAACCGTAAAATTTTTTAGGTGGTGATTACATAATTGTTCTAAATCCTCTTCATCTTTAAAATCATCAGCATCTGGACCATATTCTAAATTATTTGTCGAAGTATGCTGCTCGCTGAAATGTTTTCGTGGTCTTGAATTTTTTTTATATGATTTTTTTCTGGACACACATTTTTTAAAAATACTTCCCGGAGATTGCTTTGTATAATTTTCCCATGCTTTTAGTTGCCATTTAGGGTTTCCATATTGAAGAGCAGTCGCCATACATCTTCTTTGAAAAGATCCTCTTTGTGTCAAATTTTTTCTTTTACCACAATTATATTTTGCCAATAGACTCATAAAAAGTTCTGCTCTATTATTTGTCACATTTGGACGAATACGGTCGGCTTTATTAATTATTAAATCTATTGTTTCCGAAATTTTTTGAAACAATCCGTCGCTTTTTAATAAAGTTATGTTTGAAGCTTTTGAAGTGCACTTATGTTGAAAATAAGGTTTACAATTTTTATGTTCACCGAAAATATGATAAGGTACATTACGTAAATCATCTCGAAGATTTTCAGTTTCCATTTTATTATTTTTGTAATTATGACGAATTGCCGTTCGGACCGCTAATGTGATTCTGGCTCGTTCTCTTTTAACAATATTTCTTGCTGTTAATGAAAACTTTCTATCATTTATTACCTACAATATTAAATTAAATTAAATGTAAAACAAAGTTACTTTTTTATTTGAACTGTACCTTGTAAAGAGCACTGTTTAGGTTTTTTATTATATGGTTTTCACATTCGATTTTAGTAACTTTTGAGCCATAAGGCACTTTTTCTTTAATTCTAGCGAAAACACTAGAATCTCCATCTGCAATAAATGTAGTGTACTGCAAATTATGCATTTCTTCACTTTTTCTGAATCCATCAACAACAATATCCGCTTCCATTGCAGATGAAGAATTTGTCCAATTTTTGTAACAGGTATGATTGGTAGGTACGGTTCCTTTATATTCTGCCATACTACAAATGCTGCAGTATTTGTTACGCACTCCAACCCAAAGAACATTTTTTGTTTCACTACCAATGATACAAGCCTGTAATTTTTTTTTCTTATTGCAATTGTAAATATAAATATATTTAAAACACTAACCACTCCTGAGTTTGCGTTATAGTTATGTCCATATGATCGCTTTGACCATCCTCCATCAACATACACAGAAATCTGGCCAATGCCATCTTGTACCTTATTCTTCTTTCTTGCAATTTCTAGCTCTTTTTTTCCAGATTCTTCCATTGTTTGTCCCAGCGATTTGAACCAATTATTTCCTATATCTTCTTCTAATTTATTAAAATAAGAAAAAGACATAAAAGGCACGTCAATTGTAGCCAGAAGCTCTTTGGTAGCCGTATAAGTACTTCCAGAAGTTATTGTTCCCCAAACAATACCATTATTAACTTTTGATGTTGCTGATGGTTCTTCTGTAGACTTTCGGAAACATTTATTGCACATCGAACATTTAAAATAAAGATAACTCAATAAACCAATACGAGTTTCTTTATATAATATTAATTTGCCACAAGTGCAAGATAAGTTGTGTTTTTGTTGAATAGACATCGCCCAGTTCAAAACATACACAATATCAACAATTCTGTAACCGTCTACAACAGAACGATCATAATGTTGAGGTTCGCTTTCAATGCAGAGTTCATGATTTTCTATTTCGCGTTGCTCCTCAATTATTTTTAAAATTTCAGGATCAGTACTGAAAACAGTTATTGTACTTTTTTTTATTAATTTTTTAACTTACCCTTCATTATTTTCATCATTACAATTCTGGGAAGAATTGGTATCTCGGTTTTTTTCATGTTTCCTTCAAAATTTTATAAATAAATAAAATGTTACTCAGATATAATTCTTATTAATAACAATATGTAATAGGGTGGATTGTTTTTCAAAATTTTAAAATATTTTTAATCGATTTATTCGAGGTACAGATTTGATATCCATCAAATCCATCATCGATAATACATATTTTAAAATTTTAAAAAACGATCCAGCCAAATATCTAATTATAATAATAATAATAATAGATCTTAAAAAATATTTTTACTTACTTTTTCCAACAGTTTTTTAATGCTTGAACCCGTCTTTTTTGTTTCAGTCCGACATATTTTAATTTGTTACCCATTTTATCAACTTTGTAGTTAGATAAATAAAATCACTAATAATAAATTCACTTAGCACACTCCAATTTACCCAACGAACAAATGGACAATGAAGTTCAGAAAGTAATAAAAGTCTATTTATACCTGTTTTTAAAATTTCGTATTAGCACAAAGAGGGGAAATTTTCTAAGCCTTGTTTGAATTCCAAATTATGAATATATCTATTTCTTTACCTGTTGCCGCCGGCTCACTCAATTTCGACGAAAGGGATAATCCGTCATTCATTCTCTTCTTTTTTTCTAAGAACATGTTATATCAGATTTTGGGAATATTTTTATTAAGTATAGTGACTAATGAGAATAAATAAAGCAACAAAATAAAATTGCATGCCTTTTCATCTTGCCTTATCAAATTGATTTATTCCGGTTCTCAATGTAAATAAACAAAATTGTTGTAAAAAAATGTTGAGATTTTTTTTATATTTTGCTTACTAGTTTACTCTCCTAATTAGAATAAAAATGTTAATTGTTACATTCATTTGTTAATAAATAAATTGCATTATTAGTCAACATTTCATAAATGAATGAATGTCTTATGTTCATTTTGATAAATAAAAATGTATTTATTTGTTTTAATATTTGTGGTAAAACAAATTCCGAATGAAATTAGTGATATTTCCACTTTATTCAATGCGAGCTACCTGCTAGAGAAAGGTTTCATTGGAATTCAAAACATTGGGGTTGTAAATTATTGGAAAAGAAACTCAACCACGTCGTAAATCATTCTTAGCTCAAACATTTTCAGTAAAAACTCGATTTGAGCGCCCCCTGAGCGGGAGTAACTGTCGTCCCCTTCGACTACCGCCACCTTAAGGCGACTTCTAAACGAAGGAGTTTTTGTCAAAGCTTTATAATATTTACCGAAAAAAAAATATTATTGAGGTAGTTTCTTAGCGTTTTAGTGCTTCAACATTAAATCAGTTAGTGAATAAATAGGCCAATGTAGAGAATCTACTAATGGTCTGTTTTTTTACATGAAAGAAACCAGAAAGCGCTGGGATAAAGAGTATCATAAAGAGTAATGTAAACATTACCGCACAGAGCCATAAAAGCGTAACAGCAAGTGTTATGAAATGGTACCATTAACGTTGATCCTTTTTGGTCTTTACCAGAATCAGATTAAAATAGCTGAAGATATAATAAGATAAGCATTGATATTTCGAGGTCTTAAGATCTAATGAGCATCGATATATCGATGAGGTCTTAAAACCTGTTCTTTCAACTTTGCTCAACAAACATGCCGAAATAATTTTCCGAGAAGATTGAGAAGATTTTACTCGATCTTATGTTAGACACACTCACAGACTTTTTGCAACAAGCAGAGATAGGAGTTCTTTCTTGGCTAGCGCACTTTTCTGATTTAAATCCTATAGCACGTATATAAAATAGCGGGGTCAATGTCTTTCACAACAAGCAAAAACTTTCTATGTAAGTTTTGTGTCAACTACTAAGTCAAAAATCTATAAGATTGCATTCTCTTGCTAGGTTTTCTATATAGACTAAAAATTAGCGTTTATTGAGCTAATTTCAAGTTAAAATACTACTGGTAGTATCTTAATCTTAATACTTTTCTCTAAATTGTTTTAATTCTTTAAGAAAACAAAAATACTACCGGTATTATCTTAACTTGAAATTAGCCCATTTGAATTATTTATTACGAATTTTTTTCCTTCTCATATACAAAACTAACTAATTAGTCAGTATTAGATAACCTATTGTAAAAGATATTTAAACGATAATCAGCAAGTAATTAGTCGATATTGGATGGCAGTATACAGTAGAAATGTAGATGTCAGTTAAAATTTGTGATCGCAATTTACTGATCGTATTAGGATGAGGTAATCAAACTGAACGCAATTCAGCTATATCAATTAATTAAAAAATTGTTTTGAAATAATTTTTCATTATTAATCAATCAGATTGGCACAACGCCGTCACATTACTTAATCTGTTGAAACTACATAATCCCATCATGTCGAAAGCGCGGCTTAAGCTCATTAAAAATTTGAATATAACCGAGTCCCCCGAGGTGCTCTATTAATTATTTTATTGAGCGCTTAGCATTGAAGGGCGGAGGTGGTATAATCCCATGTCTCTAAGCAACGAAGCATTAAGAGGCAATTTTGCCTGTTTTTGTGTCGTGCATACGAGGAGCGATGAGCTTAGTAATATGGAGATCGGACTGCGCTTAGAGCCTAATCCGTTAATAGAGCGTCGCGACCGTCCGGCAGTCATTTCACGCTCGACGCTCTCATTAATAATATCCCTAGCGTCGCTTTATGTGCGTCACCCTTATTATAAGACCCCTTCAGGTGCGCAAGTCAATCTGAAAATGGATTTTAAAGGGGTACTAAAATTATACTGTTTAGACGTAATTGACTAGAAATCTGCACAGTTTGGTTACATTAAAGCAACTTATCGGCACCTCACTATTTAAAAAACAGTAGGTATTTAGAAACTATTATCAGTGAATGGTCTCGTAGTCCGACACAAGATTAAGGACATATAACGTGGTTTTTGAGATTTTTGCCACTTATCAGAACAGAGCTCCATTCCATATTTCGTAGTCTTCATTCTATTTTCTTATTTAGCTGTGTTCTGACCACACATTTTACACATATCAGTTAGCAGTTTTAGTATCCTCTATTAGTTGCCAATGACCCCACCAGACTATTTGTGGTCTTTCTACCACCTTCCAACATTGAGTCTATTTCTCGTATTCTTCTTAAGTATTTTATCTCAACTGCTTACTACTCTTCTATACTCTACTTTTCTGCCTTTAATTTAGTCTGTCTTTCAGTACCTATTCATGACTCATAGAGTTTGACCAACAATATTCTGCGTTTACAACATAATCCTGCGATTAACTTTTCCAAATTTTTACACACTCAACCTCAGTCCGCTGTAAAATTCTTTACCTACCAAAGTAGATATTTCTTAAGCCTATTGTCAACATGTGGTCGGCACTATTTTTATTAGGGGTTTGCGATCCCACCGTTATAAAGTACTTAAAGAGTCACAGAATATTTTTAGTCGTACAATACCTAAATCACAATAATTGTAAACCCTAAAACCTGAAGGTAAAATTGTGACCACGTCAGCTTGGTATGTGGGTAAACATCTAGGTTGTGGATTCAAATGTTAAATAAAAAAATATGTATTATTCAAAACAATACAAATAATAAATAATTAATAAAAAGATAACAGATATAATACGAAAAGAAAAATTAAATTTAACTGAAAAAGTGTTCAATATAACTTCAAAAACCAAGAAAACTGCAAAACTCAGTACTGTATCTTAGTTCTGCACCCGGCTTGAATAAATTACTCATTTATTTGTAGCAGGGAAAGTCGAAAGTAAGATGCTGCCACAGCGTCATTTCGAAACAACACTGACAAGTATGTAGATTTCGGCTTTTTGTTAAATGACAATTTGCCATTTTATACCAACACACTATCTCTAACGACCAAAATGGAAACAACTACTCCTTGGACAAGAACTCTAACAGGTATTGAATTACTCCATTTTGGTCGCCTCACTAACTAACTGATCCGTCTCTAAGATCAGCGCACATATGCAAATCAATAAAAAGGCGTTTCTCCCAAATACAAAAATTAAGAAAACTACAGACCGGTTTCAAAGTTGTCGCTTCATCCTCGCTGAGTAAGTAAAGCTAAAACTTTAAACATTGTTATTAATATATAGTTTATTTTAATTCTTGTTTTATCAAACTTGAGAAAGATTGATAGAGTTTATCGAAACGTTATCTAGTAAACAAATTGAGTTCTATAAGAGTTTCTTGTCTGTCCACAATTAGGCTAATTTCAAGTTGAGATACTACCAGTAGAATTGCAAATTTTAATATTATTCCCTAGCAACAATCAATCACAACCCTGAATTTTATTAATTTTCGATGGAAACGAGAATACTACCAATATTATCTCAACTTGAAATTAGCCCATATGTTTCTTGTTATATCATTAAATTTGAAAAAAAAAATTAAAGTTAAAATATAAATGTATTTTATTATTTAGTGAAAATAAAAATCTAATGTAATAGGGCACTACCCCGGACATTATCACTCTACAGAAATCAATTTTTAGTAAACAAAAACCTCGACTGTGGAACAATTTGCTGTAACTCTAATTATGATAAAAATAGAAATATTAATAGATATAGCTATTTCTATTCAGACGGCGATAACACTTACTTAGCCACTCTAAACAATACTGCTGTAAAAAGAAGCTGTAAAGAATCTTTCGGAAGACGATAAAGTCAATTCCGTAGAAAGCAAAAGTTGACAGCTTTTAACCACTAACCAAAGCTTAACATCGAAAAAGAGATCACCGAAAAAGTTTTTTCTGGCTCAAATCTTTCGTTTAACTGCACTTTCCTTAGTGCAATAGTAAAGTAAATTCTTTCAGCCGAGCTGAAAAAGAATCTAGAATGAGTCAAAAACCAGGAAAAACAACTGTTGAATTTTAATGATTTTTTGTTGTATTTAGGTAACAATCTTAGTAAAGAAAGTCTCTTATAAGAAAATCAAAATCTATTAAGTAAATTTTTATGAAAAGTAAGACCTTGTTGTAAACGCTCATATAGCTGAAAACAACAAAAGAATAAAAAGCTTAAAAATTAAATTGATGCAATAGTTCTAAAATGCTCGAAAAATATACCGATAATTGGCAAGATTTTTCAAGGAAAAGTAAATAACTTCAATATTGTGACTTGTGAAAGGTGTTCCTATCAAACATAACGTGAGAAAGCTGTATACTGGTTTTGAGGTATTTGCCCTTTATTATTACAGGTGGGAGGACTCGCCTATAACAAACAGAGAACAACCACTAGCCGTTATGACTTGTGTTTACAGAATCTTTTATTGATCCACTAATATAATTTCTCGTACTCTTTTCGGTATTTATGTAGTAATTACAACTCGTATATACCCAAAGGTCAATAATTTCCGAAATAGTGAAGTAAAACATTTTTTATTTTCTCTAATAAAAGCTGCATTTCATCGTCGTTTCATTTAGAATCTTACCTCAACTTTCTTTATTTTTGCTATGAACTATTAACTGAAGTTAATTCTGCTTTTTTTACTGTAAATTTGATTGCTTTACTTCCTTGCTTTTCTGGCTTAAAACCTTGTTTAATTTTTACTTTTTTTTTGTTGACTGGTTTTCCTTCCGTCATCTTTATTTTTTTCCTTCTTCTTTCTTTGTTTTTCGACTAGTGTGTGCCGTGTGGTTTGCAATGTCGACATGATATGGTTGCACTTTTTTAACATTTTCAGTTTATTTATCGCGATTTTGAAAAGTCGTAATTTTGGCAGAATTGTTTTTCTTTTTTTGACCGCGTCCATTGCTAGCAGCATGTTTTTTTCGTTTATTGTTATTTTACTCACAATTTATTTTTTTTTTTGAGATCTCTTAATTTATGTTTGGAAGATGTTTTTAATTCTGTCACTTATCAAATTAGTATTGGTTTATTCAATAATTTCTTCCCTTGCACTTTCTGAATTTGTACAGATTATTTGATTACAAGTACATCGATGTTAGACTTGGCTTTAGTGTTTTATGAATTAAACGTTTTTAAGTAAAAAGAAAACTGAAAGATTTGGATAAAAATCTAGATAAATGTAATTACATTTCATTTTATATTTGTGTTGTTTCAGAATCTCTCTACACGTGTAGTTATTTAATTTCTTTTTCAATTATTTTTTCTACTTTGTAAGCAAATGTAAGACAGCTTATTTCTTAAAATGTTTATCAAGCCAGTTAATTCAATCAATAAGACTTAAATTTTGAAACAAAATTGCATGGTTGTAGGTCTATCATGGTCCATCAGGCTCTTCCCAAATTTCCAGAATTTCAGCGGTGTATTGCAGATAGAATTCATTTCGGATGTAAAATTTCCGATTAGTGTACTTTTTGAATGTACTTCTGAAATTGAATATCCATGACCACTGTGATTAAAAGGTACAATGATCAGTCAAAAATAGGTGTCTTTAGTTTTCTCACTTTTATGTTGTTCACACATTTCCAATAACATTTCATAAAATCACAAAACGATTAAAAACAAATTTATAGAAATTTGGATCTGTTGGGTTAGCTAGTTTCTAATATGAAACGATCTTTTCGGACCTACCGTTTGCTACCTCACACCATGCAGGAAAAACATAAAAGAAAGAATTGAATGAACAATAAACCCTTGTAGGTATATTAATTACACTTATTTTTATCTTTTATTTTACGGTATTTTATGTAATGGGTTGTTTGGTTTTGAATAGAAAGCATTGTAAAGCTCGACCATCCACCATTGTCCGAGGTCGTCTGTTAAATATGAATGAAGAAGTATGTGAGAACAGATAGCGGTGTCTCGTGACAATGTCGGATGGGGTTATTAATATGAGTAAGCCAGCTCATAGTGTACGGTACTTGAGGTGCCGAACGTAGATATGATCATGACCGACGCCGGAGGTCTCCCGTCAAGGCTGCGCCCTGAGAAAAATGCGTGAATTTGAAAAAGCGCGCCGTTTTTTATTGGTCGCGACCGCCGCAGGAATTCCGATGATGAATCGTTGTAAAAAAATTGTCACATATGAAATAATAATAAATAACAGCAAGTAAAAACGGATAACGAGAGCGGTGACTCTAAAAACACCTGTTGTTTGTAGTCGGAGAGAGTGCATGCCGCGCATCGCAATAGCACGGCGGCTTGTTATGTCCAAAGTTACCTCCAACCCCGACCACTTAAATAGAACTAGATCTACACACACAAAGAATTTGTTAACAGTCGTGTATCATGTCAATCAGACATCGGACTCGTATATTTTTATTGATGCGATTACACGCGAAAGCTCACCGCTCGCTGAAGAACTCGCCGGTTGCAAGCGAGATCGTTAGACAACACCATCGCCGCTTTTTCACCCTCATACTTTTCAACACGAATCTTAATAACAATCGGACACAGTTTTTCTCACAGATCAAACACTCAATCGAATCAAAATGACGACAACGACGACGCGTTACTTGTACACAAACCAGAGAGGGTGGAAATGTGAATATTGCTCAGGGGACTTGCACGAAATATGAGAGGGTTAGCGCTCACGTATACGTATAAAGCCCGATGGATGGAACGCGTCAGGTGCCGAACATAACCTTAATGTTATGGAGAAATGCCCCGACGAGGGGATGACGGATGGGACAAGCCCTGACTCTATATGCCATATACTTGATGACCCCATTAGCGAGGATATCTCTATAAGCTCACGAATTATGAAAACATCCTCAACTTTACCCCCTACCCCCTTAAAAATAAAAATCAATGGCATAGTTACACAAACTGAAGGTAAGAGAGTAAAAGAAATAACACTCAGCTAAAAAATAATGCAGAAAGAGTTGGGCAAAAAAATGAAAAAGAGAGATTGATCAAATACTTTTTATAAAAAGTTAAATTCGCTAAAGAATAACAAAAAAGTCTCAAATTAGATTAAAAATTTGAATACATAAATGCCTAGAAAATCATTCAATTAAAGAGTAGAATTAAATTATTAATATAAACTTATTTAGTTTATTTAGTTATTTATGTAGGTATATCATAACTTTTATTATACAAATTTAATTTATTTATTTATTTAATTTACTAAAATAATTATAACTTTTTTCTGAAGTTTTTGTTGTTCTATGCCCACATTCAATATATCTTAATTGAACAAAATGCAAGTATTCTAAATCAAGCTGAAAAATAGTGCAACAAATTAGTATAAAATTATTGAAAACATTGAAAATTGTGTGATCTGGACTAGCTGCTGAGACCCCTTATTAGGTAAGCATTTCGAATTTAGACGCAGAAAAAAATGTTGAATAATAACGAATATTTGAACTGTTTAATACCAGTAGTGATAGTAAACAATTAAAGCAGAAAATAAAAAAATAACAATGAAAAATCCATAGACTTTAAACAACAATTTAATAAGTATTAAAAGGACAAAAGGTTTAAACTGATAGTTTGCCACTACCTACCAATTTTTAAGTCTTTAATCCTTTTAATATTTGGATGTTTTGAATAGTTCCTATGGAAACAATTTTTTGTAACATTTTTTTAACGTAATAATAGTACATTATTATACATGTGTCATACGACGATTATTGTGACACGAATGAGTTTTGAGCACGACGAGCGAAGCGAGAAGTGCTCAAATAGAATGAGTGTCACAAGTCGTCTTATGACACAAGTGTAATATACTATTTTTTCTACTTTACATTACAAAACAAGCATTTTAAAGTCTCGTTTGAAAAATTATCACAACTTGAGATTTTTGACAAATTTAGTTGGCCCTAATGAAGTAATGACATTTGTCAAGTTTATTAAGGTTTTCAACTGATTTACTACTTAACTGATATTTTGCTTCAATATTTTCGACAGCTCGCTTATGATTTTATCAACTATTCCATTGCGTAGGCGGTAGACGTAATTTTTACGCTTACAGTACCAATAAAATAACCAATGAAAAAGTTACTGTTTTGCGTATAATAAAAATTTTGTGCTATTATTGCTAAACGCGTTTGCGTTTAACAATGACAATATTGTTAACGCAAAGTAGAACAACGTTAATTGTTTCACCGTTGATTTTATACCGATTGTTTGTTTATTTAAATAAATTTGGGTCGCTTAAGTTCTCTAATTATGCCTAAAATAGCAATATTTCAAAATTGTCAACAATTAGAACAATTCTAGGAAAGTAGAGTTATTGGTGTGCAAAAACTATTTTTTTCAAAATTTATTGCAATTTATGTTAACAAAAATAATTCTATTGTAGTGAGATGTTGTTAAGTCTAAATTAAAAGAAGCATAGAAAACAGCAAGAGAGGTAGGAGAGGATGAGGACATACAGAACATCACCAAGATCTTTGCCAATAATTCAATCGCAAACCAAAAACCGGGGAATTGAGTCGCTTGATACATTTTCTTTGAGATTTCATCTACAGCTTTTTTGAACTATACAACACAAACAACAATGTTTTAAAAAATTCAAAAATAAACTTTGCTGGAACAAGCCATGTAATGAATCTTCAGGACTTTGTTGAAGTTTTATTTCGAAGAACATTATGGTCGTATGAAGCTTATAGAGGAGTCGAGAAGATCATGATTTTTAACTTTTTGTAAAAATGATGTGTATACTTAACTGTAATCTTTTATAAGTTGTTATTGTTTTTGAAAGAAGATCTTTCGTCAAAGGTAACATAACAGCTCTCCGTTACTTGTAATATATTTTGAAGCTAAAAATAATATTAATTAAAATTTTAACAATAATATGTACATCTCTAGTTTCTATTCAGTCTAGATTTAACAATATCTTGTTGATATGAAATAACTTTGTGAGAAAACTGGCTTATGTAAGCAATAATCGAACGCAGTGAATCTCCATTAATTGTTGTCAACATTGGCATATTTTTATTTCAGTTTAAATATCTACAACAAGGTGTAATTATCAGGCTTCGGCCACAGCAAGCTATTAAACAAACCGCCAGGTAATTAATTGTACAATCTAGCAGGCTGTAAGTTATTCATTCGTGGTCTACAAGGTCATGTATAATGCCCTTGAAAATCAGTAGCGTCGATGCGAGGAAATAAGATATAAAAATAATGCGAAATCGCGCCACTGTAAAGAGCTCGCTCTCGCCGAAGCCTGGTATCATAAATCATACAATATGGTACAATGATTAAATGACTCTGATATGTTGTTAGAAATTTGAGAGGAATATCTTTCTATCATCTTTGTAGGTGTTGTGTTTTTATTAAATTCAATTTATTTGCATTGTAACAGGTAACCTGGAATTTCTACAAAAAAGAAAGTCTAATATACCGCGTATATTAGAAATGGTGGTCGAAAAGTTAGCCAGAGATAGATCCCGCTTAAAAAAGATTTTTTTAGATTTTATTTTGTCTGAACCTTAACCGTTATTAAAATAAAACAATTTCAAAATTTAGTACAGAATACTATACCCACCACTGACTTATGTAGTATTATAATGGTAACTAGGCTATATTATAATGGTAAGTAACTGATAATAAGCGTATCGTGATTTTAAAGGGGGGAAAAAATTCCAAATTTTTAGCATCTGTCGCAAAAATTATATAAAAAAGTTTTTTTTTTTTTGAAGAGTTGTATCATTGGTTAAATTTTTGACTATCATTTCTGATCCACCCTGTATATAGATATAATTTAAATTTATAAGACGAGAGCAAAGTGCAAGTTTTACAAAGAATGAATGCTCATAATGACCGATGATTATTTGACAAGTTTTCTATCTATTTTGTTTTTTTTTTTTTCATTTTTTAACGGAAAAAGTAAAATTTTGATTGCTTTAATAAAACTCCAACATTTCCGTTTCTGCAGTCGTTTTTAATTACTCATCTCTAAGTAATGGACAATTTGTCAATTTTGTCAATTAGGGGTATGTTTGATTCCATTAATCACAGGGTTCGTTCTTTTTTATGATAATGATATTGGCGTGGTGATGATGTCACGGTATTATGCAAATCGGGCTTAGTGTGCGAAATCAATTTGATAAAAAGCATAAAAATGCACTCGGCAGCTGTCCCTCCCCCGTAATAATCTGAACAAGTTGATGAATAAAGTGTTACATTTATGGGAAGCTGCATATGACAAAGCGTTCCACCCCCAATCTGGCGGACTTTCCCCTAACCTCGAGGCCTTGCCATTTTAATATTCAGATTGGTTACACCTTTTATGTGTATAGGAAATAATTTCGAGCTGTATTTACCCCTAACATGACCCTTGTTTGTTTTTTACACTTGCTCCCTTTGATCGAGAGATTAATAAACACATCTGAATTGAAATTGCGTTTCAAACTGATGATTCTTTACATTATCAATGTGTAAATGAACACAATCATCGACAGTCATTCAGTATTCAGTTTGGAGGCTTCATCATAAATGTTTACGTTTGGTAATGTGAATGACAATAAAACTATATTGGTGATTATTATTCTCAGCCACATGCACTTGTGCAGTTACTTATAACATATTGAGGTATTTCCATGGGAATTTATTTTAAATTGAATCTAATTTTTCCACACTGATTTCATCGGATAAACGGGTTTTGTAACATACTTAAGTAACGCTGCTTTCTTTAAATAATAAATAAAGTCATAATGTATTGTGACATTTTACACCGCATAATATGCTTCAGTATAAATTAGGTACACTAACTAAAGACGCCAAATACGGACCTTCAAAGAACAACCGTATTTCTCATCAACCAAACAATTTACAAATTTAAAAAAATCCAAAAAATTTGCTTCCATTTCATGGCAGAATAGTATTTTGTATCTCTGCTTGACTCCAATAAAGTCAATAGACAGTCTATTTGAAAACATGTTAAAACGATAAATAAAATTGTAATAGATTTTGTTATCAAAATAGTACATTTACGAACTTTCAAATTTGCGGTTTAAACTTATTTTCTATGTAAAAGTTTTGTTTTGAAATTTAAGGGTTTTTGATAAAAAGACACTAATCTTAGAAATTATAGTACGAACGTAAGTCTTTGTTATTTGTTTAACTCATCTAGCAAAATATTATAGTTAATTTTATTTTCAACAAAAAAAATGTCAAAAGGCATAAAAGCCACTTGTAATGGCTGAGAATTATTTTGAAACTCTCTGAAACAAAAACATTGAAGTGGTTTAGGTGCTATCGAATAATAATCCTCTTTATATCATAAATTTAAAAAGAGGCTTGAGTCCTTTGTGAACTATTCCATGAAAAACAATTGAAGATTTTGCAAAAGCACAGGTTTACCTCTCAGATAATTTTTAGAGAAAGGAAAAAAGTAAAAGAAGAGTTTTAATAAATGAAATACATGATGTCTTACAAACTTATTTAAGCAAATCTATAGATAATATACAAAGTAAAACAAGTTACAAGTAACTAAGTAGCTCTCTGATTCTGAAGAAACAATCCTTTGGAGGGATTTCTTGCAAAAAATTTTAGTAAAAGCAATACAATCATTCAGACAAAGCAAAATAAACGTAAACAAATGACAAAAAAGATAAACAAGTCTAAAACACGTAAATAAACAATAAAGTATAGTAATATTCTGTTATAACATTTTCAGATTGGTTTACTGTAACAAGGATCAGATAAAACGTTCCTATACCAAGTCCACAAACAAAGCTTAATACAGTGATCAACAACTGACACCCTAAAATTTTAACAAAGTTTAAAGTCTTGTGATTCATTTAGCTTATTTCTTTGAATTTAAGATTTTTAATAGAGCGTTTTTTTGTAGATTTGCTGTTTAAATTATACAGAGTGTTAAAAACTGGCTCTGCAAAAAACGAAAAGTTTAGACTGCTCCCATTTTAACAAAAAAAAAATTTGGATTTTTTTAATGGGTTCTGGAAAAGCGCGAGTCTAAGACCTCAAAACGGTTTTGCAAGTTTTAAGCTAAGTTTATAAATTAAGGCAAAAATTCCAAAAAACTGTTTTATTTTAAATGTTTTTTGTATCTAATCACCCTTGCAGCATTAGTTTACTCTGTATTAGTCGGTGGTTAAATCTGATTTTTGAAGCCATGTTTTTGGAGAAAAATTAAAGCTTTTGCTTACCTGAACGACTTGTTATCAATGATACAATTGTAGATAGCTAACAATGGCGTCCGTATCATGGTAACGACCTGTTCAAGTTAGAAAAAGCTTCAATTTTTCTCTAAAAATATGCTTTTAAAAATTGGATCTAATCACCGATCAATACTAAGTAAACCAAGACCAATACAAGAATCTTGAAATACAAAAATTAAGTTATGTGTTTAAACAAACGCTTAAAGTTTTATTCTTCTTTTATCACACTAAAATTCGAAACTGTTCAAAAATTTGATTTTATTTTGAGAGTCTTTTTTACAAAAAATGCTACAGAATAATCACTATATTTACTGTTATTTTCTAAAATTCAAGTTAGAACTGTTATCTTTGGAATAAAACAAAAACAACATTTTTTTACATTAATTAGCAAAATTATTGCTTGTAGCGTAACAAAACAGTTTTATTTAATTTTTGCTTTAATTTTAAAACATAGCTTAAAATCTGCAAAACCGTTTCGAGGTGTTAGTCTAGCGCTCTTTTGGAACCTATTAAAAATCCATTTTTTTTATTAATGTGAAAGCAACTTAAACTTTTTGTTTTTTGCAGAGCCTATCTTTGACACCCTGTATAACTTAAAGAACAAATTTACAAGAAACGCTCTATTAAACAGTTTAAAGGATAAGAAATAAATTACGCAGAAAAAAAAATTTTTCAATTAATAAATTTTTGCAGGTGTTGCATAACTGTAAACTTTGTTAAAATTTTAGGGTGTTCCATTTCAATTGTTGGCAACTGTATATTTTCAAATAACACATTACTAAAGTTAAACCAAATTTCGTACAACAACCTTAAAATATTTAACAATTTTAAATAAGCGTAAATTATTTACAAAGACTAAGAAAGGTGTGATACGTAATCAAATGTGATCAAAATATACATATAAGACTAAGTTATTGCCTCTTGTGGTGTTTCAGAAAATTATGACTACATAATTTTCTGAAATTCCACAATTCGAAAGTATTGATCAGATTGGTCTAACAAAACCCTTTAAAAACTGATAAATACGTTTTAGTGGAGTCTCTAGATGATAAAATGTAAAGACGGCTTTCACCGTTATAATTTTTCATTTGTTAACACATAAAATACTTTCAAAGGATCCAACAGTAGCATAAGCATTTAAGTGAACATTTAGAAAATAAATTTGGTCTATGCAAACCCACATTTAAACTATTTAAATAAAGAAAATTGCAATTTAAAATTTAACTTATTAATGTTAAATGGTAGAAAAATACTTGTAGAAAACTTGCAAGTTCTTAACCCTTCGTTAGGCGCGCCATACTATGTGACACCGTTAGTCGCGCTTTAGTTAATCCCATAACAAATATTTTGACTATTTTTATTGGTTATCTTGTAAATTTTTGCTTGAAGTGTTTATAGTAAATTAGTTTATCACAAACGTACTTAATTTTGCAAAAAAATGTGTCTCAAGCAATAAATTTATAAGTTAAAATTAAAAATGTCTCTAGAAATATGTAACACCTGCATAATATTTTATTTAATTTTATTCTGTATCTGACAACAACTATTTTTTTTGATTATATATATTTTATTTCATATTATAAATTGTTGAGTATCATTTTTATATGATTACAAAATTTTTATAAAATTTTTTGCATAAAATTAACTAGTCCCAAACCAGGTACCCGATGAATTAATTGGGAATTACGAAGCTGCAAAACTAAATTTTTGCAACTAACTTAAACAAAGTGTTCATAAAAGATCAATTTGAGATGTCATAAGCCTACAAAGTTGTAGCTATAACCGTTTCTATTTAATTACAAAAATAGTATAGTATGGGACTATCAGTCCCATGCGCGACTAACGAAGGGTTAATTAGCGTTGAAACTATGAGAAAAACTGTAAATATTTCTATGTTTTGTTAGACGATTCATTTAAGAGTTACAATAAAAAAAATGAGTGATTTTACTGTAATTTAGCACATATAGGAAGTAAAAATTAGAAAATCGCATCTATAAGTTATCAAGCGCTTTTCTTACTGGATAACACTTTTAATTTTTCTTATAGTTTATTTTATTCCTGTTTTATTATATTGTTAAATCGTAAAAAGAATTTGTAATTTAGGTAAAAATGTTCCACCAATTTTAGAACAGGTCGCTTCACTTTAAAAATTGTTTGGTGTCTCGAATTTTTATTTATTTTTGAGTTTAATTGAATTTCGTTGGAAGCACATAAATTTTTTTAGCATGAAATTAAAAGTATTTGATTGGCGCGATGTGTGTATGCAGAAATCCCGAGAGTAAACAGGAATAATATTAAAACGGGCAAAAAAACGCAATCACAATTTCCATCCGACCGAATCCAATATCCAATAAAAATAAAACTATGCGAAACGAAATAAATATTCCTTTTTGGCCGGTGACGTCCCCTGCAGAGTTATAGCGGGTGTCCAGCGGCCAGTAGATCGCCAAACAATCTACTGCTGTCAATAAACGCGTCGGATAATATTTCCCCCGAGTATGCGTTGACATATTGCAATTTCGCAAGTACACACGTCCAATGCAAACATACAAGAGGATTCACGCCTTTCCGTCCGACTCCAACTCGATAACCAAACCATAAAATGTGGGGCAGACGATCCGTGGGAGCCGCTCGACCTTCCAGGTGTCACAAGGTGTGCTTTACGATCTCCACTAACCAACTCATTTTTACACGACGGGACTCGTACATGCGGCCAACATACGATTACATCGGTTTTTACCCGGCCTCAAGCTTGCTCTATGGACTCGGGCTATTTATTGCTGAATTGTGGCACTTTTTCCACGAGGAAACACAAAACGCCTCATCGACGACGGCGCCACAAGCCCTTCTTCACATAATTAAAACCATCCAAGTTCCCTACGAAAAAACTCAAACCAATGCAATCAGCTAAAATATTGCCAACTTGCAACGATGCTTGGTACTTGCTACACCTGATTCTGATTTATTTGCCCAACCCCTGCTCAGGCTATAAACCAGCTGAAGGGAACTTTTATAGTCGACACTCTGATACTAACTCAATGAAAATATTTCACCATACCAGCTTTATTTTTCCGAATTTACATTTTCACGGACGCTTTATATCTTTTCAAAACATTGTAAATCTTCCATACACTATTAATTTTACTAATGCACTCTACTCACTAAAAATATCTTCAATAATGCAACACCAAAAGTTCTTGATTCATAAACTGTTACATTTATTTACAAACGTATTAATACCAAGTTATGTACATAACTACATAAATTGATAAAACACCACATTAAAGTATTCATTAATTTTTTTTTTCGCTATATAATACATACATGAGCAATGTTTGCTATTATATAGTCAATGGTTACGTCATCTCAAGTTATCAATAGACAAATTTTGACTAACCATAGCTATGGTTTGCTTGTTGTTAAGTGTTTAACTACAAGTATACCCGGATCACTTTTGTAATAATAAATTTCAAAATTCAACCCAAAATTTTGGCTTTGTGAATTATGTTATATGACAACATTAACGTGACATTGTCATATACCATGACCAACATTTTAAAAACCCGATTCTTCGGTAAAAAACATAATTCACAAAACCAAAATTTTGGGTTGAATTTTAAAATTTATTATTACAAAAGTGATCCGAGTTTAGTTAGAAATGTTTTGTTATATTTAAATATGGCAAATCTAACCACAGTATCTAACCACCAAATTTAAACTTTATACATTCCCGAAGCAGAAACAATTTATTTTTAAAGAGTTTGACCGCTTATAGAAGACACAACTACCGCTTTTCAGCTATAAGTATTATACATAAAATAATCATTAGGAAAGCGATTGGCAAATACAATATTTTTATATTAGTAAAACTAATTCCTCTATTAAATTATATATAGCTATAAAGTTATCATATTAGAAAACTGTATAGTTCTATTAAAACTAACCCTCTGGGTTAGTTTTACTAAAATTTATTTAACATTAATCGAAGGAAAAACAATCTGTTTTCAGCGTCATCTTGGTGGGATAAATGTTACATAAATACTAATTTTCAAAATTTAGTATTTCCTGACCTGCTAAAAAACTCGTATCACTTTTAGAGCCAATAAAATGAACAATTTGATATATTCTATTCCAAGTACCTACCTATAAGTAAATCCATAAACAGAATGAACTCGCACCTAAAAAAATCTACAAATTTATCGCCAGTTAAATCAAAGAATAAAAAAAGTCTAACATAAACTCAATAAATTGAAAGATTAAAACAATACAGAAAACCATAAACAAAATTTTTAAAAGTGGAAATGAAGAAAGTTGACTAAATGTAATTTTCGGTATCTTGGTGTCTCCTAACAAATTAAAATATTAATTTAAGCTTAAAGCTTACAATTGGACGTATAGCTGCCTCAGAAATCTAAGATCCCTGACTTCTAAAGTCCGCAATAAACCAAATAAAGGTCATTGTTAAACCTAATGGTACGCTAACAGCAGGACGGAGTAGTTCACTACCTGAGGCATCGGCAAATATCTTATATAAATATCTTATCACTGAAGATTAGCTTACCATTAGAATCAACAATGGCCATTACTTGGTTTATTCCCGATTATAGAAGTCAGAGATCTTACATTTCCGAGGCAGCTATACCTAATTTTATTTATAACTCCTACCTATAATATTGAACAAACACATTTTTTTAAATTTTTTGATATTTACAAAAATGGGAAAAGTATGTGAGCGGGAACTAGTAAAACCGCACCTATTATCTACAGTCTATTATCTAGATTCTAGACTAAAGTAAGACATTCAAAAACTACCTTTGTTTTTCTCATTAAAAAAAATTAAATAGATAAAAAAAATTATACTTTATCTAAATGTATATGGTAGATATTAAACATCCAGCTTTTTTTGTGATTGCAAAATAAGCTTTAATAATGGTTTCAATCTTAAAAATGTTAAATCGCAAGCTGCTTCTTTTGATTTGTTGTTTTTCAAGTAGTGGACTAATAAAACCGCCCATTTATAATGTTTTAACCACAACTATATGTGTCATAGGCAAGTTTATAAGCTATATTTTGCTTCAAAAACACTTCCGTTCCAGACTTTAGGTGCTTTAGTAGCCACTATAGCAGCCAGTGCTATAATAAAATATTACTAAATCTAAAATTAATAACTGCATTTTATTCTTTAAGTTTTGAGAAAGAGAAATATTGTCTCGAAAATGTCTGCGAATTATAAGAATTAATTAATAGTGCCTAAAAGTTAATTTTGAACTCAAAATGTTGATCTGGCAATTCAACGAGAAAATGCTTTCAGTATGCTTGGAACGGCTAATAAAGAAAATTGTCCTGAAAGATTATATTGTATTTTTTGTTAAACTTTTTGTAGTTTTTTATATACTAGTTTATTTAATAATTTGTTTATTTAATAATGAAAGACAGACATATTAACTGTTAAATATGTTGGTGAATTAACAGATAAATTGGACTGAATTGAAAAATTAACAATGCGTTTTTGGTTGCAATAAGTATGTTATTTTAAGCAATTTATTGTATCAGCTATTTTTGAATAAACTAATATCTTCATCAATGTTAATTTGGTCTCATAAATAGTAACAAATTAATTTGCCTTTAAAAACAAGAAAAAACTTTAAAAAATCTCCGAAAAGTCGGCAATTTTGAATAAATTTTTATTTTTGTTCTTGTGCATTCAACTTGTTAATCTACAAAAATAATAATTATTATGCAATACTAAACATAACCTCATGTTAACTGTTAATGTTATAATTATGTAATGTAAATGTTAAATGTTAAAAATCAAGCTGGTTTACGCATAACCTAAAAAATTTAAAAATAAACTCATTACAAATTTTTTTGCTAGGAGGCGGTCCAATAATTTATGAAATACAGAGTAGCTCTATTTTAACTGTTGAGTCTGTTGGTAATTCTGAGTTAGTAATTTTTGTATTAAATAAAGTTTTAAGCTTTTCAGTATTGTAAATAAGTGCAAGTGGCAATCAGACTTGGAATGGAGTGGAAAGATAAAGGAAAGATCTAGAAAATAGAAATAATGTTGGACCTAACTGACTGCGGTCAAAAAATAATAGCAGCTAATGAGTTACATCAATACTGGATCAAAGTTTAATTGTAGAAGAGTACAAGTCAGACGGCCTGACCGACAGGTCTATAAGTCAACAATTATCAGATTCCCTGGAGCCTATGGAAGGCATTACCGAGTGTCGGCTATCAGATCTCATCTCGAAGAAGACATCTTAGTAGCTGCAACACCCCGAATGTTCCAATCACGGCAATATGGCTACAATTAAACCCCCTTTTATGGTTGATAGAATTCGGTGTTATAGCTTCACACTTCTACGTGTCTGCTAAGTTTTGTGGAGATAACAAAACTTTTTGGTTTTCTGTTCCCCTCTTACAAAAACTGTTGTAATTATTCTAATTAATTCAAATTTAATGATATGTGGTGTAATTAGTAACGAATTATAATGAAGCATTATATTACACAGTGTTTAGAAAGATTTAATTAATCGAATTTTTTGTACGAAGATAGGTACATCAAAAATTAAAACAACAAGAGCAGTTAATTAAGGATCTGATTTCATTTGAATTTTAAACATCGCAAAGTTCCTTAAACATTCATTAAGAAATATGCTGATGTCGAAATTTTGCCTGAGGTTATTTTTGTTATTTACGGAACAAGAGAAGATTGAATACATTCTTTGCTTTTTCCTGAACTTTCATTGTAGCCTTCAATCGATCAAATAAAATGTAATTACTCAGGATTAAATATCTTGGAAAATATAGGTACGATAGCAGAATAAGTTATTCATCGTGTGTTTGAAAAGTTCAAAGTGTTAGAGAATATCTTGTAGGAAAAGTAAGTTTGTTCGTCTCGTCTATAATAAAGTAAGTCTAAGCTAAAGTAGACGACATGAAATCAGGCGGTATAGTGCAAGTTACGTGCTGGAGTTGGGGGGAGCGCATAAGGTATAATTTCCTGAAGACATAAAGAGAATACGCTGATGTCCAGCTCTCGGACCCGGCTGTCCCGCGGGAACCTTAAAGAAATTGCCGATGTATGACTCCCGATTTGTTACATCGTGAAAGCCCCGATCAAAAAGATACTCGTGAAGATCCCACCAGCCGGTCCTGATCTTTTATCAGCGACTTCTACCGAATTACCTCACTGCTCTCTCTCTCTCAACTCAGACTGAATTTCCTAGCGAAATGGTTTTGTTTTTAAATTTCCCTGCATTTCACGATTAGACTCGCTTGTGGGAAAACCGAGACTGCTTTCAAAAGTGTCTCCGACATCACAACAGATCAAATAGCAAACACGATAAGTATAATGCACTGAACAACGTAAATCCATAAAATATTTATACCACTGGCTCTCAAGGGAATCAGATTATGACGGGTTGGACAACGATGCTCTGTCAGAGATCAGCTACTACGGCTATCACATACTACGGCTCTTATCCCGATACAACGAAACGGATAAAGCAACTCACGAAACAATATCAAAGAACAAAATGTTTTTTATTTCGTTCTAATTCTTCAAAACCTTATACAGGCATGTATCATTATAAAGTATCTATAATCTCTTTTTTTTTGCTTTGTCAGTGTTACTTTTTACTCAATTTTTAATTTACTTTAAACTGTTCTATTTATTACTGTGTTTACATTAACTTCTGTTAATTGTTTTGCCAATTTTTTAAACATTTAGAGTAAAACATATGGGTAATAGGTAAGATCGAAATGTAACTGAATCAGAGCAGGTTGTGCTAGCGTAACTGTAATGATTAGACACATCGTTACAGGTTACGCTGGCACAGTCTGCTCTGATTCAGTTACATTTCGATCTCAGGTTAAGACATTAGACTTTAGACTTAAGATTTTTTCTCAAAAATAATATTGACAGTGTGTATGTCACAAGAACAGGTTATACTTTTGTGTATTTTTGCAACGTTTTAAGCATAAGACTATTTTACTTCACACAATGTTATTAAATATGATGTGTTATTTATTTATTCTCACCAGTCTAGGGCGTTATAGAATTTGCAAAGCAATTGTTTTGAATTTATAAAATTGATTTTTCTTCACATAAAAAAGATTCATCTAATTTACAAAAAATTGTTGAAAAGACTTTCTTGTTTGACATGATTTGATTATTTTTTTTTTACTTTTTATGACACGACTTTTGAACTCTTGTGTAAAATTAGATTTGTGTAACCAGTAAACAGTATTGTTAAAATTTTGTTAACAATAAGTTAATATAACGGGTAACTTTTTAACTTCTATACTTCAGAAGAAAGATCTTTTTTCTCGTAAAAGCAACTTATACATTTTGGCTATTTTTCGATTTATTAAAACACTATACCTTTTTAAGGCACTGTAAGTTTTTTTTATTGAACACATTTTTACAAGTTAGGTTTTTATTATTCATAATTAATATAAATCTTTATCTTAATAGTCAGTTGGTTTAAATACGAGAAGCAATTTTTGTTTTTTAATTAGTTTGTTCAAATACAATTTGACAATAATGATTACCAATGTTAGTTATATATGTATCAAGGGTTTTATAAAGATGCTTATGGCCTTTAAGAGTGACAAGTTTACAAGGTTGGGGGCCCCAAATAATGGTCATGGTGTATACACAACTTTTCAGCATTAGAGTTCACGTAATTATCTCGCTGCCAAGTTGGTAAACAGTCGATAATGATAAGGTGTGAAATAAATTTTATAAAATTTTTTGAATAGGCGAATTACTTCTCATTGTCCCTGCAGTAAGTAGCATTATCGGTAATAGTTGTTGCCATTTCCATTTATTGTCGAAAATGTATTATTTGTTTTTTTTTAATTTTTTTTAGAGGTAACAGGTTACAGTAAGAATAAAATAAACGATTTGACTTTAATCCGACGTTTCGACTGTTTTTTTATTACTGTCTTTTTCAAGGAGTTAAGTCATACTTATAATAAAATAAAATATATATACTTAATTAATCGAGCAACTATATCTATCACTTGAACAGTCAGCTGTTCAAATTTTTGATATTAAATTTAAATTATTTTTTAGCTGTCAAACTTGACAGATGCTTGACAGCGAATTAGTACTGCCAACCAATACACTACAAAAAACTAGGCATAGCTGCCAACTTAACAAATTATCAACTGGACGGACGCTATGAAAATGCATTTACTTTAGGCGCTACGTTTTTAGAATTTTTGTTTTTCATGACAGCCTCTGATCAAAAATTATAATAAACATATGGTAGAAAGTAGACAAGGCATTGATATACTAAAAGTTTTGATTAAATTTTGTTTCAAAAATGTTCCATTCTATTATGCCATATATTAAACGTGCCTCGGATGTCCATCTTATTGACGATAACAAGAAAGAGATAGTCAGAGTCCATTTCTGAACTGACTTCTTAAGATAGAAGTTTACTAATTTGTTTTCGTAAAATAATGTTGAGTTGGTAGACTGCTTTATATAGTACGTAGAATAATTTGAAAAACGTGGCTTAAGGATAAATAAAGAGATTTTGACCGGCAGAACTGTTTTAGCCTTGAAACTCCAAGAATAATTGTTCTTCTAATGTAAACCTTCTATTATTGTACTGTTAAATAGTATTGAATATTTTGTTTGAATTATAGAGGAAGAAATAAGAGTAGTCGGCATGCCTTATATCGGCAGTGTTAGGTTCTTGGTCGAAGTACAAATATTTTTTATGGTCTTATTCTTTTGTCAAAACTACCGTTTGCAAATTTATAGTGGAGGAAAAAGCTATCCCGGATACTATAAAACGACTATAAAAGGTGTTTGCGGAACGACCACACTTTCAATGCTTATGCCCACTCCTGTTGTTTCTCCCTCTTCGGTTTGGCTATCTTTATGCGCTTATTATTTTGGGCTTATTTCTACCTCATTCTGTAGCTTTTAGTTTGATTATTTCCAAATCTGTTATTAACATTTCTTTAAGATGATTTAATAATGTTGCATTGACCGGCTAATAAGTATCGCAACGCCATCGCTACCGACTCCTTGATTACAATTTTGATCAACCCTGTATAATTAATACTCTGACAACCGGTGGTCTTAAATGTTTGGTACAAAATATGTTGTAATGTCTGTCATCTCATTGGAAGAAAGGCTGTACATATTGTTCTTTGAGATGTTGAACTGAATTTGAATTCTATGATCCATCCAAAACTTACAACTTGATGAGTGATTTTCTCCGCAGTTAGCACATACAGAAGGTAATTTCAAACTTTTTTTTCAGTCTTTGGTATCGTCGCTCTCTGAACAGTTGTCACATCAAGATTGTAAAACACAATAATTTTTTTGTATGCACATCTGTAACATTGCAGTGTGTTTTCAGATGTTCTGAGCTGTTCAGTGACTACAATTCTTTTAGAACTGTGTTTTATTGTAGGTGCAAAAAATTTCCTTAGTTTTTTCTATATGACATCGTAGACTAAAATTGCGTTTCTTTTTTTTTTGTTTTGTTGATTCTGAGAGAAAAAGGCACATTTCTGGTAACATTAGGAAAAAGGGTGTAGTCTTAGGGTGTTGGCTTGTATAATATGGGATTACCTGATCTTTTCATAGTTTAGTTCCTGCGTGATGTAATATTAATTTTCAACGACTTTGTTGTGTTGAGATTAGAGAATGCGTTTTTTGCTATCTTTTGAATCTTGCCAAGGACTTTATAATTTAGAGGCAATTTTGGCGGCAAATTATTTCGGATTTTTTATTTGACTACTTGCTTTTGTGAGATAGAAGTTTTATAACTATGGTGTTATAACTAGCTCTCTGGAATGTAATATAGGTTTGAGTGAGACTATCAGATTTACTTTTGAGATTTGATTAAGTTGTTGGAAATAGTCATTAAGTGATAATTATATAATAAAGAGACAATTTTTATATAAACATTTTTTTAATATTTTTGGCGATCGACTCAAAAGCATTTCGCGATTGACCTTATTGACACACTGACAAAAAGGTTTGTTAATTAGAACCCTGCTGCCATATATTGTAAAATGTACTTTTTAGGTATATAATTTAGATTCGGCAACGCTTTCCTGCTATTTAGCGCAGAATTTTTTCGAAAATTTATAGAAGTAATAAGTTGTAATATATTGCGAAGATGATAGAGGTGAATTAGGGTGTATGTCTGAGAATCGATTACCTGATGCCGACATTCATTTTGATCGTAGTTTTGTAGGTAGCTCTGCCATACTTCGGCGAGGTCTCGGGAGTAATATTCACATCTCCTCCAGTGCCAGACCGACGCTTTATGTCTGTCTATCGCCGTTCGTTATCAATGATTATAGTCTGTCGATATCGGCGCCGTAGAGAAAACGTCGGTGTTTCGTTTGGAAAGTAGAAGTCTTAATGCCTTACGATTGTCTCAACAATCCAGGAGCCGTTTGCACGATTCCGATTAGGGTCACAACAATAAAAGCCACCTCAGTTTCGGATATCGAGTGTGCGGTATAACTGCATAAAACGAGAATAAATTCGAGGTAAATATTTGGAATGCAATTTTATCGTTGGAATTAAATCGTTCGGTAATGGACATCGAAATTTGGCGCCCTTAATTATGCAAAACGTCGCCAATTAAAATGGAAATATTTTTAAGTTGCTATAAATGGGGGCAATAAGCAATAAAGCTGAAATGACGACATTTATATTAGTGCATTTTATATGAAAACGGGCTGAATATCCATTCCGGGGAGATTACGCTGATGAAAATGTAGAGCCATCGTAGCGCAGCATCTATTAATTAAATATGCAGTAAACATGAAATTCATCGTAAAGTGTCGTTTGCAAAGATTATATCCAGAGCGTGTATTCGACGTGGCGGCCCTCCGCCGTCGGGGGGCGGCGCAGCATATTAACTAGCAAGGTGCGAGGCAGAGAGACATATCTCAGTCCACATAAAATGAATCCTCAAGCCGTTTTGTCGGCAGTTTATGCTTGGAAATGCAAAACCCCGACTGTTTTACATTTCAGTAAGCTCATATTTAATGGCGGAGTCTGTGAACTATATTCCCCCGGATCGGGCCGCATATGCTTCCCCTCCGTATACCAGATTTAGAGCAGCTTAGATTTTATGGAGCAAATGAAATTACATTCCCCTTTAAAATATGATGAGCTCTCCCGATAATGAAACCGACTCAATCTCGGGATATCGGAGATACCGCCTGCCTGCCTGTCTCGCGCAGCTTCATCTCGCCGCCTCCGATCCTCTCACCGCTCCCACTCATTACACCGTCACGCCGCACCACCTCACACACACCACGGCGACGGCACCCAATCATAACAATCAATTACTAATTGCTACCTAATCCCAGGAACAGGCACAGAACGCACGAACACACGACCCTCATCATTTAAACCATCTTAAAGTAATCTCGGTTTTCTACAAACATAAAACACAATTACACCAACTTTTAAAAAATATTACTGTCAAATTTGCTGTTATAACACCCATGTATAGTTTCTACACTTCTGCACGAGATTATTGACTTATTGAGGGTAGAGTTATGAGAACGACCGCTGAGCTGTTGGTGAAAATCTTAGCCCTGGACTCAAAGGTCAAAGGACATGACAAAAACTGTCTAAAACAATACATATAAAAAACAAATTAAGCAAAAAATCTAAGTATCTAATCTAATAGTAGACTTTTTTGTTGGATATTATTGGTGTGTTAAATGAAACGTAAAACACCCACTAACACCAAACACTTTGCTAAATACAACGCACATTTCGACAACACAGTTGACATCTTCAGGAATAAGTTAAAAACATAATTTACAAAAACTCGTAGCTTATTTACTAATCGCGCCGACTTTTATCTCTTCGCAACCAATGAAAAAAGAGAAGTAGGAATAGGTTCAAAATCAGCGTTGATAAGACTTTCTTTGTTTCTATGTATTTCTAGACTCTCGAAAGCCTCAAGTTTCTTTTAATCGAATAGTGTGAAAATTAAATTTATTTATTATCCAATAAACTAAAATTAAAGTGAAATAAAATAGAGCACTACCACAATCATTAAAGTGCAAAAATCAGTTTTAGTAGAAAAAAATTGCGACCGTGAAATGGTTATAAATAAACAGTTATTTTTATATAGTACCTACAATTGTGAAAAGACTGTTAAGTTTCAACAAAATTTAAAGCTCTTATCAATCTGACTAAAATCATTTAGCTACAAAAACTTCTTCGGGAGACGATAATGGCGATTCTGCAGTTGAGAGGAGTCAAAAGCTCGCGAAGATTCTCTAAAATCTAAGACCAAACTCGAGACTTAAACAGTTGTTTTCTGTTCGAATCCTCCGGTTAACAGTGGACCTAGACAATGCAACGCAAAAGTTATTGGTTACAACTCTGGACTGAAATCAAAAATGGGCAACAATAGTTAACAATTTTCTTTATTTATTTATTTTCAAACGATCGATTTAAGATAAATTTAACTGATTTTATTACTTCCGCAGATTTAATGATCACTGCTGACAAGTAAATTTATACCTATAAATTATAAATCAAATTATTGTTAATCAAATCTTTCCCGGTAGACGCTGGAAACAACGAGAAAGTTAAAATTATCAACTTAAAGTGATGATTTAACGTCATTACACACGAGAAACAAATACTTGAAAAACTTGCTCAAAATTTAAAAAATATATATATATATACTCGTACAAAGCTCTCACAACGGCCAATATCCAGTTCTAGTAATTTTAGAAGAAAAATACGTTAAATCTACTTTCAAAAAAGTGATACGATTGAATTAAGGATTTCCTGAGACTCGCAGCTCTTATAACTTCAGAACAATAAATCGTAGTAATTTTTTGTTGGAAGATTGTACAAAACAATTAAAATGACAAGTTATTATTACAGTACTAAAACTAAAAAGAAACTTAGGTAAACAGGTATAGTAACCCACTCGTAGTTACAAATAATATATATATATATATATATATATATATATATTCCACGTGTATAAAGTGAGCCCCGGCTGTGGAAAAACTGCGTTTGAAGTGAGGTCCGGTACAAAGTGAGGTCCAATATACGGACCTCACTTTGACAATCCTGTACAATTCATTCCAGCACCTTCCCCTACCACTACATAGGCATATCTGTTAAATTTAGCTGGACCTCACTTTCATCACACTATGGTCCAAGTTGTATATTTTAGTTCAACAGTTATGTGAGTGGTGGCGCTCTCCACGGTGTATAAATTCTAGACGTATACTTTGCAGATCGTGGCCATTACCTAGTGAGGACCGATGATGCGGCAACCGCGCAAGGACCTCACTTTCCGCATAGTATATGTTTGAGGGTTTCACTTAACGGTGCATTTCTAAATACAATTATCAAACATTCCAAAGCATTGCAAGGTCACATTTAGACTTGTAGTGGCTGGCGGATTTTGTCCTTTCTGTATTATCAAACGGAGGACAGAATGTAACTGTTTCTTTCTTTTTCGTTTCTTATACAATAAGCGGCAAAAATATGGAATATCCAAGATAACTTTAAAACTATTTATTTATTTAAAAATCGCTAAGACAAGTCAATTTTATTTTTAAATTGGGCATTTTTTAAAATAACAATTTTTATACAAGGTATTTTAAAAATAATATACACATCAACTTTGTTTTTTTAAATAGAATCTTGTATTATTTATTGCATTTTAAATACTATGACAAATTCTGGACATATCTTATAAATAATGTTTTATACCTATCTTCAACTGTTTTCGAAATATGTATTGACAGTTAAATAAAAACAAAAAAAATATATTTAATTTTTTCTTCAGTTAATTGTTTAAATAACTACTCACAGATCATTTTGTAGTTAGATGTCTGTCTGTCTTTAACTTATTAAAGGTTGAAATAATATAAAAATTAAGAAAAAAGGATATTTATTATTATTGAACTCATTTTAAAAATCTATAGCATCCTAGAACTTTTTGGCAAATTACAAAATAGTGACAGTTAAAAACTTGTTGAAAACAATAAAATAAAAAAATTTAAAAATAAAATTTACCTGTATAAACATTTTTTTTTATGTTCCATAATTTCGCCGCTTTTTGAAAACTTGTTTGTATCGGGTGTAAAAAATATTAGGCTTACCCCTTTTTCTAATAGTACCTTTTTAAATAAAAAAACGAGACTTGGAGAACTTATTATGTTAAAAAATCTTCATTAATTAAGTAAAAAATAAACTTTCGATCACTTCCGGTTTTAACGGAATCAACCGTAACTTTGGATTTTTAAATAGAATACTATTACATTTTTATACTTTTAGAATCTACGTTAAATTCTGTGTCTCATACACTAATTTAAAAAAAATGTGATAATTTTTTTTGTAATTTTTGTTTTTTTATCTAGAAGGCTGTGATAATAAAAAAATATTAAATAATGTAGGCAATCATTAAAAAATAAAACCTATCCCACAAATGATCTAATTTAGAAAAAACACGAATTTAAATTAGCATGAATTAGCTTTTCTGGTTTAATTCATTTTTTTCAGATGAAACAATAGTGGCTCACTTTGCTTTTGAAATTAACGTTTTATTTGTCAATTTGTTTAAAATTTGAAAAAAATTTTACGTTAAGAAAATATTTTAAACAAGTTAGCATTTTAACAATAAAATAAAATTAACAGTTATAAAACATAATTTGTTACTTTTCTTCTGTTTTACATTTTGCTTAAATTTAGATTAACTTTTAAGAATTTTTCCAAATATTTTAAATTTTTGTTTTTTTTATTATCAGAAAAAATGTATTTAAAATGTCGAAGAGCCACTATTATTCTATTTGAAAAAATTGAGTAAGACGAGAAAAACTAATTTATTTCAGTTTAAACTCCTGTATTTTCTAAATTAAAATATTTATGGCACTGGTTTTATTTTTTAGTTGTTGTCTTTTTATTTAGAAATATTTTATAACCATCACAGCCTTCTAGATAACAATAAAAATTACCAAAAAATTTTTTTATATTACAAAAAGTTATAAAGAGTAGTGTATTAAATTCGGAATTTACTGTTGATTTTAAAAATATAAAAACATGCACAGTATTTTATTTAAAAATCCAATGTTACAGTCGTTTTCGGTAAAACCGGAAGTGATAAAAGTTATTTTTCATTTACTTAATGGGGATTTTCTAACATCATATGTTTACTAAATATCATTGTTTTATTTAAAAGAAAATACTACTAACAAAAAGAGTAAGCCTAATTTCGTTTACACCCGGTATATGTTTTTTTCCCTAGTTGGCTCCTAATTGGGATAGCCTGTAAGCCATCTTAATACGAATAATAGTATTATTAGTATTATTGTTATTGATAATTTATAAAATTATAATAACGGTAAATATAAAATCGTTTTATTATTAATAAAAAAAATCGTTTTAAAAGATTTTTTCTGGCAAAAGCTCAATTCAGTCGTTGTGGCTGTTTTGCCAAAATAAAAAATATATTTAAAAATGTATTGGCTTTTGTGGGCGTTTCAAACTTTAAAAACCAATATCTCCGTTCAACATTGAACAAAATTTAAGTGACTTTATAGTTTTTTGTCACTTTTCAGCAATTAGGTATCGCAACAACTTAACTTAACTTAAAAACTATGTTTTTAGAAAAACAAATTGTCACAGTATTTGTGATTAGAATGGCGTTACATTTATATTTTTTGTCGTTTTTGCAAATATAAATAATATAATAAATAAACTCTTAGGAAGAAATATCTAAAAGTTATGCTATCTATAATAAATGCATTTGTGTTTTATTTTGCAAGTTATTTAGAAATATTTTTTAACCATCACAGCCTTCTAGATAAACACAATATAAATTACAAAAAAAATTTTATTATACAAAAAGTTATAAAGAATAGTGTATTAGATTCGGAATTTACTGTAGATTTGATAAATATAAAAACATACACAGTGTTTTATTTAAAAATCCAATGTTACGGTCGTTTTCGGTAAAACCGGAAGTGATAAACGTTTATTTTTCATTTACTTAATGGAGATTTTCTAACATCATATGTTTACTAAATATCATTGTTTTATTTAAAAAAATACTATTAACAAATAGGGTGAGCCTAATATCGTTTACATCCGGTATGTTTTTTCCCTAGTTGGCTCCTAATTGGGATAGCCTGTAAGTCAACTTAATACCAATAATAGTATTATTATTATTGATAATTTAATAAATTAAAATAACGGTATATTTAAAATCGTTTTATTACTAATTAAAAAAAAAAACAAATCGCTTTAAAACAAAGATTTTTTCTGGAAAAAGCTCCATTCCGTCGTTGTGACCGTTTTGTCAAAATAAACATTACATTTAAAAATGTATTGGCTTTTGTGAGCGTTTGAAACTTTAAAATCCAATATATCCGTTCAACATTGAACAAAATTTAAGCGACTTTATGTAGCAAAACTAGAGCCAACAGAACAAAATGCTTTGCAGTGAAAGTGTCTTGTAGGTCTTAGACAAACAATGCAGGTATAAAGTAATAAAAGTAGGTAGACGCCCGGCCAGGCATCAGGCATCCCCTTCTGCTGGAATTTTTAGAGACCTTCGATTCTTTATTTTAATTTTTATCAAATAAATAAATAAATAATAACTCTTAAATAATGCATCGGAAAATGTAAAACGGAAAAAAACTAAATTACCAAAGTATGCTCATATTGTTTAATGTATGGAATTAAGGTAAAATTTTGTTTTTCCGATCAAACACAAAATTTATTTATAAAACATTGTGTTAGTTTTTAAAAAAACATTATAAAAATTTTCATAATTTTCAATAAATTTTAGTCAAAAAATAGCAAGTTTTTTCATGCAGCGCAAATTGAAATTAAAAGTTTTAATCTGTTTAAGTGCTATTTCTGGTCAAATTTTTCATTTATTCTTTCTTTCTTATAAAAGAAAGTATTAGAAAACGAAAAATAGAGTGCTGCTTTTAAAAATAAAAGCTAGAAAATTTAAGTAAAAGCTGCTTAATATATGGTTCATTATGTTTTATTAAATATAGTAGTTATTATTGTAATTAAAAACTAACGTAATAAAAAAGATTTATAATAATTGTCTTTGGTATAAATTCGAACATTTAGCTTATGTGCAATAAATAAATTGAAATTGTGACTGAATATTTATTATTGATTATTTCAATACTTTTTGGAAAAAAATTTGGAAAACTTATTTTTTAAATGTATTTTATAATTTTTGATAAATTTTGCCCACACAGGAAAGCAGGTGCTTTTATATAGTCAAAACCGCAATAAAAATTTTTTATTTGTTTACAAGTCAAAAATTGCATTGATTTTATGATTGAGAATGAGACTGTCTTAAGCAAAAAAAATGTTTGCCAATTTTTATCATTTGTAATGAATGCTATATTTCAAACTAAAGTTTTGACACCTAATTTTAAATCATCCCGTAAAATTTTTTTTACTTTTGAGATATATTGTTAAAGTTTTTCGTCAAAAACTTTGCTGTAATACGCTGTGTATTTAAAAAAAAAACAGCAACAAAGTCTTACACCAGGCAAAATTTATGCACATATTTCAATCATAAGAAACTGAGATAATACATTGGGTTTAGTACAAAAACAACTTTTTATTTTTATTATTTCGCAATCCTTCTACAAGGACGATCATTTGTTAAAATTTCTAAACTAATTGCAAAAACACCTTGTATATTTACTAATTTTTGGAGACACTTTTTATTATTTATTTAATTGTTACTAATAGTATAAAAATATGTATTTGTTATTTAGTTTAAAATTTCATTCTGATTCTTTATTTAGTCGAAATTATTTACTTCTTATTATTTTTCTATTATTTTACTTTTTACTATATTTACTTCATATAATATTAGAAAATCTTGATATCCCTAGAGCAGCGTTTCCCAATTAATTTTAGCCGCGGAACCCTTTTAGATTTGGAACATCAAGACGGAACCCGGTATAAAAGTAAAATACAAAAAATCAAGTTACATTTTAATGGGAGAAATGTGATTTTTTCTTCCTTTGGCAAATTCTTTTTATATCTGTTTTATATCTGGACCAAACGTTGGCCCACGTCTCGGAGTAATTTATTTTGTACATTTATTTATTTTATTTTTTCTATTCGTGTGTTTTTTTAATCGTGGTTTTGTCTTTTCGCGGAACCCCTGCTTTTATCTCGCGGAACCCCAGGGTTCCGCGAAACCCAATTGAGAAACGCTGCCCTAGAGTAACACTTTGAATACGGCCAGCACACGGCCCAGACGCCAAGCAAAACTTGGCAACATCGCATGGACCTCACTTTAATCATTTGATAAACATATACACACAAATCGGTCCTCACAAGAATCAGAGACTGAAACGTAAATATACGGTCCTCGCTTTGTTAACAAGACGATAAGGACCTCACTTTGACATGATATACACCGAAAGATTATATCCGCCACCTGTAATTCTTTAAGTGTATATTTGCGAGAAATCTATGAACTTTGATGTAGGAAACTGTAATCAACCTAGCGCGCCGCTGTATATCTGGTCTTTTTAGTGGTCCTCACTTGATACACGCTACGGTTGGTCCTCACTTTGGTATCTGGCCATATATATATATATATATATATATATATGTTAATGCTTACTACAAGAGCAAAGAGGTCTAATTAGACTCTTGTCTGATTTATGTCAATTTTCGAAATTAGTTGTCATCTGTCATAATAGTTTATGTTACTAATTAGTTACTAATGTTTTTATAGCTTATTAACTTACGTGTGGCATACAACGTTTTATCTACGACTGCAAATTAGTATTAATAAACATGAATGATATTTAGGTATTTCAGAAATTAAATTAGATATATATTAAAAACATATTAGACATATTAAAAAAAACTAAGAGATACAGTCAGCAATTTAAAATATTAAAGAGACCAGTGGCATTTTATGAAGACTGCAACCAAATCTTTTTTTGTAAAAAAAAAATATTAAAAATTGTAAGGCTCGTTTTATAGAAACTGGCTGTCACATAAAGCATTTCATAAAAGTTGGAACTATCAGAAAAAATTTATAGCTCTGTTTTATAAAAAAGCTACAAGTGGCATTTTATAAAAACTGGAAGCCGCAGGCGACAATTTATAAAAATGGAAACTGCTCGAGGGGTATTGGTAGAAATTTTAATCAAAAATGGTCTTTTTATAAAGAAAAACATATTCGAAAATGGGGACTCATTTTATAAAAATTAGCTGTCACAAACACCAATTTATTGGATTCAGAATATAAAAAGAAAACATTCTAAAGTTTTTATTATCAAAGCTAGAAGCCGTAAGTAAGGTTAAAAAAAATTGAAAGCCACAAGTAACAATTTATAAAAATGAAAACTGCATGGAAGATGCTTTATGCTCTATGGAACCGCTTTATGAAGATTGCAATCAAGAATTTTTTTTAAATATTAGTATGTGTATTAGAAAACCTAAAGGCTATATTTTAAAAAACTTATCTGCACAGGTTGACTTTATCTGTTACATAAAGCATTTTATAAAAATTTCAATTAACAAAAAACACTTTAATGTCTTTATTTAGCAAAATCAAAAGTCGTGGGTGACATTTTACAAATTATATTTAAACATTATCATTACTACGTTTTATCAAATGGTTATATTCTAATGATTGCACTAAATGTAAAAAACACAACATTTTATAATAGACTTTAATTATTGGCTTTGTAACAAGAAATCTTTGGTTTACACAATTCGTCAGCGTCACCTAAACTAACCAGACATTTTATGAAATGGCTTCTTTTTTATTAAGTGTCTGCGCCAAATATAAGTTCACCAGCCTTTGGACGTATTATCCGATCTACATCTAGTAACATCTGTGTAGAAAAATGCTTTGATAGCCAGTTGATTAAAGAACCTAATTATAAAATATAATAGTTAATAGCTGGAATGTCAATACACCTTGTAAAAAAAATTAAAAACTGAAAATGTAGTGAAAATATATTTATAGAGAACTAAATAAAAATGCTAACTTTTGTTTGATTTGATTGGTTATTAGTTGTTGATTTGTGATAAGAGGTCTGTAAATAGGTGCATTACCATGTAGCTTGGGGGTGGTCGGTGGCCCCTTAATCTGTTGGGTAAGACGAGCTAACAATCCAAAACTCGGCTAAGCTCTGAGCGTTGGCCACTGATCCGGTCGAGTTAGGGTTCTACGTATTGCAACTGCGGCTCTCCAGATAACACCTCAGATCATAGAATGTTCCGAATTGTTTTCAAAGCAACTATTATATACCGTCAATCCGAATTAAGACAGAGATTCCAGCACGAGTTCAATAAAATGGTCCGCCGAGATCCTTTACTGTCAGAACTTGGATGCTATAAAACCATATAAGGCTGAGAGTTTGTAATTATGGCCCCCGAAAGGTTCGATTTTTTCCAAACTTATTGACGAATATAGTAAATGAAGTTTGGTAACGTGGGATAGAAAGAAAAGCATCAAACATTTACTTGTTTTATATTCACGATGTGACGTGCGTAGGTAAATTTTATAACCAAAGAAAGGAAATGAGATACAGAATTTAGAACACCTTTGTTTCTCGTAAACATTTTATTGAAAAAATACACATATGCGCGCGTATAAAATAAAAGAACGAAAGCTAAATAATACGGAGCTGTGCTTTCGATGAGATTATCTCAGATTTAACTGATTTTATCCTTTCTGGGTGAATACTTTTTGAATTTAAGATCTTTTGGATGCCGGCAGGCAGGACTCAGTGTTGATTTCTAATTAACGGACTTAATGGAGTCAAGAGCAACGCACATCATTTCATTACCTCGCCTCTGTTGATCATCTTTTCAAATGAAACTAATTAATTAAGTAATTAGCGACTGTATTATCTACAGCATCGTTAATTTTTTATTACTTACCGTCTTTTCATCTCAAATAAACTGATTTTTTTATTTGCTAAAATCACAGTCAAATCACTAATGCTACATTTCCGATTAAAGCATACTCTGATATTAATTGGTGTAGACGTACGTCAGGACGGAACCTATAATCAATGTCAATCAACATCCTACAACACTGACAGGGTATGGATCGGAGATACTGACAGTTATCACAAGGAAAAATGTATAGGGTTATTCTTTGCATTCCACCCTAGCATGGGACGTATACAGAATTTAAATTGAAAAAATATTGGACGTTACAGACCCTTCACTCATGACAAATTCGTTCATTATTAATACCGTTTATTTGACTTTAAGTGTGCAATCAATCATACTACATATCTTTGCATGTAAAAGCCAGATCAAAAATTAAATTATTTACATTCATATTAGTTTAATTACTTTATTCATCTATTAAAAGATTGGAAAGTCATTTCGCCCCACATTTGGGTCATTTTCAACCTTTTATTTTCTTGACGCTTATGTTACATTCTGTCAAAATGATTTATTAAAAGCTTGATTCTAAAGCTTATTAGTATCTAATAATTATTACTAGATTTGATAAAAGAAATAGTATACAAATTTACTTTTTTAATTTCGGAAATTATCTGAATGCGAGTTAGCGCTCTTGCTTAAGGCCAAGTCAACGGAATTATTTTTTCTCAGTCAGTTGTAATATTTCGCGGCTTGTGTCCACAGAGTAGTTGTTTTCACTAACTGTTAAAAATGGTATGTTGATATTAAGTGACAATTTATTTGTGCGTCAACATAATTGGTCATTCCTTGTACCACTAACAATTCTAGCCTCACTGATTTTGAATCATTCCAGTTAGGCACATCGACATAATGTAGCAATACTGATTTTGTGCTAATTTTAAAATATAAATTATTATAGGAAATATAGATTTCAATTTTTATATAAAGATTGCCAAGTATATAAATGAACGAAAGCAATCAAATAATTCTTTAAAAGTGATACATTGGTTTTTCTTTAACGCTTTTCTTCTCTTTTAAATCTAAGTCTACAAAAATTTATGCTTCCGACGTGATTGAAAAAGGTAGCAATTTGACAAAAAATATGAGTAAATCTGAAAACGACGAAATTGAAGATTTAATTTAAATTACCACCAATAATTTCGTAAGCAAATTGGTTTCTCTGATTTAGGGCGTATGTTCTAAATAAAACCAAATACTACACGATCATTAATTTTTTATTGGAAATTTCAGGCTTTAACAAGTATCACGTCTTGGTGCACCACTACATCATTTAACAAATACATTATTTAAAATTCAGTTGAGTAGTTGCCTTATAAAGTCAAATAAAAGTCAAATTAGAAATTTTTTTAATATTAAATTTGAACAAAAAAACGTTTAGGCTGCTAAGGAAAATGAAAATTTTCGCAACTGTAAAGGTGAAATCTGAGTTATTTCGAGCTTTGTGGCTCTATCTTTACCTGTGCTTATGTAGTACTATTAATAAGGTTGAGCTGCAATTTGCTAGAGGTACAACAGATAAAATACTGATAATCAGCTGCTATTTTGAACTTGCAGAAGCAAAAATATCTAAGCTACCTCATTTCTAGAAAAAAAAGCTATTATCTTTGCAAGTTTTAAGCTATTCTTAACTGAAGGTAGAATGATGGTGCAACAACTCCGAAACTAGTCTGTAGTTTCCTTGGCTTCTGCATTTGGATTGAACACTTTTTATTTGCTTTGCTTTACCTCAAAAAGTCTAGTACGGCAATTGATAAGTTCTTGGGAGTTATTAACAACAAGCATCATTAAATCCCTAGCTTTATAATAAAAAAAAACAAGTCGTTTTTAAACCGCAGAAGTTGAGCAAGCTTTTGAAAACATTGCTAAAGCTACTCTTCTAGCACATGCAAATAAAACCTGTGAACTTGCTTTAACCTATAATGTTGTTGATGGTTTATTTGGAGCAGTGTTAGAACAGTTAGAAAAAATTTAATAACAATCCTAAAAGTCTTTTTAAGAAAACTGCTAAACAGCAATAAATATGCTGCTAAAAAACATTTCCAGTATCTTATCAAAAGTAATCATAAGCTGTTAAAATACGACATTTATAAAAATTTTAGAAAAATATCTTTTTGACAATTAAAACATTAGTTTTATTTTACAGTTTAGTGCCACAATTGTTTGCATTTATAGAAAAAATAATTTCGTCGCAGATGCTTTTCGCATACCGTATGCCTGTTATCATACAAATAAGCAAATTAACAAGGAGCAGATACTGAATTACAAAAACTTCTTCATTCGCAGACATCATTGAAATTGCAATTACTTTTTGTCCTAAACAATAAAAATTTATATTATGACAAATCTATTGAATCTACTCGACAATAATGTTCCGGAAAATTATTGGAGACAAATTTTCTACATTGTGCATTGAGTCATTGACCCTCCTACTGGTAGTTGAGCCACATCTCTCTTGATTCGGCAAAAATTTATTTAGCTTTGAGGAATGCCAAAAAAATATGTGCTTTAAAAATACGTCTATTTTTTCAACGTTTTAAGATACATTGCCAATCAGTCAATTGACTGATTCAGCAAACTGTTTTTAAAAAATGTTACTGAAGACAGTATTGATTTTTATTTTTTTTTTGGGTTTCAAGATGTGACGCTCTCGACAAAAGATAGTTTTGGGTCTAGAAACTCAGTTCAAAGCTACTTTATTTTATTTAAAGTGTTAGCACAATTAGAAAAAGACCAAAAAATTTAGACCAGAAGAAAACACGGAGAAAGGTGTTTAAGGCTGGGTTAAAGGGATTTCTCTAAGTAGCCTTTTTAATTTGGTTTTTACGCGATGACTAAGTTATTTAAAAAGATATCAACTTCATTTAAAAACTAGTATAATCCTAGAAATATTATCTACTCAAGTAGACGGTTTTAATTAATTGTATTGTTCTAAATCACAACAGCAGTCAATTAGAAAGTTTATCAAAAGTATTTAACAAATATCTTCATTATTATTAACATTATAAAAAAACTGAAATAATTCTTATATTTGTAGGAAAAAAATCTGTTTATCCTACAAAGACTTTTTTTGATATAAATTATTTTAAAAACTTAAATAAAATATAACGTTTAATAATTGAAGGGTATAAGTTCTAAAGGTTCTAAGTGCCAAAAAATAAAACCCAGATAATCAAAGAAAGCTATCTTGAAAAGTAGCAAACAGTATTTCAGGTTTACCTATCCTATAGTAGATGAACACCTAAATAAATCGCCGGCACTTATACCGTTTGAATTACTATCAGGCATAGCACTTAGACTTTTTCTACATGTATAACTAAAAATTTCAGATTTTGGCACTTAGACCCTTTAGAACTTACACTCTTCAATTATGGTTAATTGAAATGAAAAAAAAATCTTAAAAAATTAAAAATGACTTGCATAAAAAAATGATTTATACGATAGATAGATTTTTCTCCTTCGAATATAATGACTTTTCTAGTTTTTTTTTCAATGTTAATAATAATGAAGATATTTGTTAAAAATTTTTGATAAAATTTCTAACTGACTCCTGTTGTGATTTAGAACATTACAATTGACTAAAAACGTTTATTAAGTAGATGATATTCGTACCTTTCCTTTTGCAAACGCTTCTGAGCTGAGATCAGCTGAACTGATATGATCAGCTCACTTTAAATCATCTCAAGGTTAAAAGGAACTCACATCTGAGTTTCTCGTCTCAGTTAACCTCAATTCAACGATTCAACTGTCATTGAAGTATTTAGCTATTTGTTACTATAATAATAATAATAATAATAATAATAATAATAATAATAATAATTTATTGTGTTAGAATTTACAAAATAAATTTACACTCCTCTAAAATAATTTGATACAGATTCAATATATACCTAAAAACTGTAGAAGGCTTTATTAACTAGGAACTTCTTAATAGTTTTTTTGTACACTTTGAAATTATAGTTTTTTATCCATATAGGCAGTGTAATGTAAAATTTGGTGCAGAAGTATGAAAGGCTATATCGTGATCTATTTAACTTAGTAAAATCTAATTTTATAAAAGACTTGTGTTTAGTAGAGTGCCTATACATAAAATGAATGATATTGAGAACCCTATTGCTTAAATGCTTAAATTACCGGTCAATTCCTTAAATTAAAAAAAAAAATACACACTTAATTCTTTTTTGCCTATTGTTATACGTGAATCTTACTGTATTATGCGATTATGTTGTAGTTTTCAAGCGCCGTTATAAAACACACAACAAATTTTGAATGCAACACCTATTCGTTTGATATAGACAAACTTAAAATAGACTAAATGATTTTCATGTGAAAATACAGTACTACATCCAAAAGGGTCTTATTAATATACCGAAATTTATTACAAGACTATAACTATAAACTAAAATAGTAGAATTTTTGAACTTTACCGCGTTTATTTTTACCCCCACCACCCAACTGAGACAATCTCACTAAACTGCATCACCGCTGTGGGTGATGCTTCGGCGGTAAGGGGGGAAGTGAGAATCTCAGATCAATTCATCTGAGTAAAGACAAATGGAACGAGCAAATAAGTGAGCTACACGAACTGAGCTGAGAATATCTGAGATTAGGTGCAAAAGGAAAACAGCTATTGCTAAGATTATACTAGTTTTTAAATAAAGTTGATATCTTTTTAAATAACTTAGTTATCGTGTAAAAACAACGTGGGTAACAAAACTTAGAGAAATCCCGTTAACCTAGCCTTAAGACACGCATACCAAAAGCAAAACTCAAAAAATTGTTGAAATGTAAGCAATCAGAGCATGTAATTTAGAAATTTCCTAAGTAGAGTAAATGCGTTGACAAACATTTATAGTAAGGGGACGAGACTGCAGAATATGTTTTCTGCATTGACAGGAAGGTTAAAATAGAACAACAGACTACAAAATGAAGTAAGAAACAGTAGGCCATCCTTCCTCGTGATCTGACTCTCCTCGACTTATCCTATATAAAGATGCGAGAAAGTGTAAAACCCGTACGAGTTATTCCAGAAAGTATCAAAAAATAATTGTTACATAGTCTTCGACCACCAGAAGTAATAAGAAGTAACAAAGAAGTCATCTTTGGTGACGACGCAAAGGAAACGACTGCTGAAAGAAGAAGATTCCATAATTTTAGTTTAGTGCAGATATTTATTTATTTCAAAATGTTGTTGTTTTCGTAACCTTCTCGCTTCAACAAAAAAAGGATATAACGTAATTAATTTGAAGATTATTAAAATACGTAGAAAATGTTAGGACATTGATCGTCATAGAGTCAATAATACCAACATAAAAAAAAGTATAAGTTTGTAACACAAGCAAATTTATTACAATCTCATATCCTAACTCTTCCTGGTAGACATCTTCTAAGTTTTCCTAATTTTTCTCTAGACATTTCCATAGCACCTTATTAACGAAAAAATTGTTTTCTTTTAGGTAATTAATTGCTGCTTCTTACAAACCTCTTCTGTGAGACTACCGTCTGAAGGACAGTTTCTTGAAGAGTCTAATGTTTCGAAAATCCGCAATTAAATTTAGAATATTGTTTTTTATTATTTACTGTATATTTTGTTATTTGTTTAAATAAACTGGTTAAGTAAACCTTCGGTGTTTTAATTATAGAACGTGCCACCTTTCTTAACTGTCTAGAAGCTAGCCGATAAGTAATTTTTGTGTGTAAATCTGTCCAAATCGGTCTTAAGCAGAATTACAAAAATAAGCAAAAGAGCCACATAACTAACCATGTGTGAGGCCCTTGGCGCACATTACAACCTTCGACAAATTTGTATCCCACTTAAAGCTTTCCTCGTTGAATTTTTATTTATACAGCTAAAAGTAATGGTCTTTGCAATTTTAGGAATATTTATGAAATTTGGCAAGGTTTTTAATTTTAAAATAATATTTCATTCAATTTTATTATTCCACCAACTGACCTAATTCCAGTGTCACCCATCTCTAATTAAACCAGATTTGCTGTTTGTTTTTTGTATATTTTAGTCGCACTTTAAAATCGAGTATAATGAATGCACGTGATTAAAAACCCGATCGAGTTAGATGTTTTGAAGGTATAGGCGAGTCCCCTCGGTGTAAAGTTCCAGGAGGGATCTCGAACAGAGACCGATGAAGGTAATTAAAGAGGGTATTTTTGAGAATATTTATCCATAATTAGAGCTATGTTTAGGTAATTTGAGTATTAATTAACTGCATCGCATTAAGATAAGATCCCAAAACTTTTGTTTAATACCGTTTAAAGTTGAAGATGCGCTCCCAATTTGAATTTATTAAAGTTTTCCTCCTGTATCTTGAATTTCGTAAATAAAAGCTATTCTACTAAGTATTTATGTAAATTTCTTAATGATTGTTAAAAAGGAGAATTTCTAACTGGCTTAATTGCTTTCGTGAAACTTGTAGTAATAATTAAAACAATAAATTTTATTTTTTTAGAATTTTTTATATTGTTTTATGGTATGCATAAATCAGTCGCTAATAAGAGTTTTATTAGTTTAATAATTTTAACAACATTCTTTGTGATTAGAACATCTGTCTTTTTCAGTCAGGAAAGTAAACAAACAAAAAAACTAGATTCTGTTTAGCAGTGTCGGCAACAATAAAAATATTAAGAAGGGATCATATCGGAAAAAGTTTACAAACATTTTGTAAGCTCATACTTAGGATGTAATCCCTTTGTGTTGCGGTATGTTTTGAAAAATCAAAAGTGGCCGACACTCTGTCACTTTGGAGGATTAGAAGGGACTTAGGAATATTTTTCCAGTAAGAGTGATTCCGCCGCAATTACGTTTGTTCGACTAAGAAGCAATGGATCGTATGTAGTCCTTTTGAAGGTTTAAGTCTAAAATTTGATAATCCTTATTGGAACGTAAACTTGTTCCCAATTAAATTCGCAACTAAGTATAGCAATTCGACCATTAATTGTATCCTGTAGATTAATGAAGTTCTTGGACCACCACGCCAAGTTTGACTATCCGAGATTACCCAAGTTGGAATCTAAAGCTGCAGCATTTGATCTTAGATCGCAATTTTTGTCTAGGACAATTAGCCAAATCCATTGTCTGATGGACAGTAATCATTAAGTAACGATTACGCATCACGCCGAACAACAACAATAATGATAGCAGTGATTAAATAGTGGGGTGTCTTAGATAAATGAGTGACAGCTCAGACTGGGATATGCCAGAGTTCCCAGTGGTGTATTTATATAATGATAGAGCTGAGAAAACACGAGCTAGTCGGGTCATAACCTGATCCTTGATCCACGTACAATAGCCTCGATCTTGGACTGAGGGTGCACACTGCGCCAATTATTTGCCCTCCCTTTGGATTCAAGACTCATACTCTCTAATGTCAAAAATCTAGTCTCTTAACCACGAATCTAAACATAATTGCCTAAATTTTATATAAATGCTTATTAAGCTATTAATGTGTTATGGATGATACAAAAATTAGTAAGCCGCAACTGACATGTGATGGACACCACTATAAGCTCATATATTAGGCGCAGCTCGCAACTATACACATTTATTGTCCATAATTTATTTAATTATGATTTTTTGGATTTGACATGAGGTCATTTACATATCAAAAATAATTATGGTATTAAAGTTTCTTAAAGCAGATAATTTTCTTGTTAGAAAAATATAATTTTATTAAAGTAAATTATACAATTTCTCAGTCAATAAAATTAGAAATGTTAGTATTCAAGGTGTTTTAGAAAAATTATTTAAACCCACACTAATGACGGTCAGTTATATCTACCACTATATTTTTATGAAAGCTTATATTGCAGGTAATTTAAATTGAGTGTTTCAAACATTTATGGCTGAAGCGCTAAAGCGATAATTTATGAGTGCCATTTGACTTACATTATGATAAGTAAGTTTTTATTTCCGGTTGCATTTTTATTGCTTTATTTCCCTTTTAATCTGTGTTATCTAAAAATATTGTTCAATTTGTTGTATGTCGAGTTCTACACCTTATTCATTCATACACCTAGCAGCTATGTATTATAATTATTACTCATATTTTTGGAAACATAAGTAATGTGTATGTAAATGTATTTCTTCAAAACAATGTTAAAAAATAGTAGATTATGTTTTATTGTGTTAGAATTAAAAGTAAAAATTGTTTAACTGCCAATTATGGTAAAGCACAAAAAGTCTTTTTGCCCCCAATAATATACCTACACTAATTTATAAAAACGTCAAAAACTTCAATCGCTGTAAACAGTCAACTCACTGTACAACATAAATTTCTTCAAAAGTACTGTACCTACGGTTGTGTACCTGTGTCTAAACTGTTCATTTCGGCTCTGCGAAGATGCTTTTTTATCGTTTTTCACCCAAACATCATTCAATTTATCTGTGTTTCTGAGTCATTGCAGGGAGCTACTGAAAAAATAAGCATGTAGGCAAGCTCCATAGTAGAATAGATGAACTTCTGCAACCAGCTCAATAACAAAAAATTTTTTTAAAATTTGAATAAAGAAATCAGGTCTCAATTGTGTCAAAATTCTAAATTGTTTAAAATTGAAAATACCATTCTGAGAATGTGAAAAAATACACGCAAAGCGATTTACAATCTTTTAGAGACAAAATCTTTAAACTAAAATGTGGCGCTGTAATTTTTAAGAGGGTTCCACCTTCAGCAAGAATCTTAGTAGCATTTTTAAGAACCACAATTAAACCAAGTGTTTCCTCAAACAGTGTGGAATCTTGAAAAGAACTTTTATTATACTCCTATCGTGTTCTTCATATTCCTTTTGAGAACATCATTAAAAAAATGTTTTTTTTAGTTAAATTCATTTGCTGAGAAAATGAAAGATAACGCTAACTTGTATCAATTTCCAGAGCTTACGAGTACTAATAAAGCATTCAAACACAATAAACTGTCCTACAAAACAGAAGAAACTAAACTGAGGAATGGAGATATAAAAGGAGCAATTAAGATTTTAAGTTTTCAAAATAGTTTTGCATAAGATGATTTATTAAAAACATAGCAACCTAAACCGTCTCGTGATCTTCATAATCCTCAACCAAGAGAATGATAATTTGTAACTGTTATAGTTAACAAAAAAGAGTTTCAAAATGATATTATGCCATTTTCCAATGGCTTAGCAGCTGAAATTGATAACTTAACCCCAAATTCTGAAGGACTTATATGGCAAGTCTGCAGAAGAAACAAGGTAACAATTATTGTATCGGAATACCAGCTCTTGTATCCTTATGTTGTCCGGCAAAGTAAATGTAAAATTACTTCTTTTTTATAGAAAATCTTTATGTGTCTTATCCAAAAAAAAAAATGATGGCATTTTCCGATTGCTGTTAGTTGTATCTTTCGTCGTTTGGTTTTGAAACTTCATTGTTGAACTTTAGAAAAACTTGCAGATTACTTAAAACCTATTTAGCTTGAAGTTGGTGTTAAAAGTGATTGCGAGGTTGCAGTTTATGCTGCTAGAACATATTCTGCTGAAAACTTAAATTCTGGTGTTACTTAAGGTTTACATTAAAAATGTTTTTAACACAGTTTAAAAAAATGTGCTACTCCAAATTATTTCTTACTTTTCTTAATGTTATACTTCAAATTATTCTACGAAAAACATCAAATTTTTTCTAGTTTTTTTCCTCGACTCAACTTAATAAACTGGCTTCTAAACTTAACATTTGGTACTTAAATGATAGCACTCTTGCTGATTCTTTTAATAAAGTTTTTTAAAAAAATTAAAAAGTTTTTAAAAATTTTCAAACACTCATCAATTAAATTAAAACGTCTTGAATTATACACTGCTCCAAGAAATTAACGCACCACTTGAAAATAAAGTAAAAAAATTAAAACTATGTACATTTGACAACTTTGGTTGAGAAGGTTTAATCAAGCTATAATCTAGTTACCCATTGTAATAAAAGTTTTGATATTAAAGTCAGAAATTTGAGTTTAATAGTTTTTTAAGCAGAAATTTTAAAATAATTTTCATTTTTAAATTGTGTTAATTTGTAATTTCGTTTTATTGTTATTTGAATTTGCCGTTCTGTGGATAGTTTTTATCATTTGATACAATAATAAAAACATTATGAGGAATTTGACTCGAAAAGAATGTGCCCAAGCTGTGGTTTTGTTGGAGGAAGGATGGAGCTACAGAAGAATTGGTGAAAGGTTTGGTGTATCTCATACGTCAGTTTCGCGTAAGATATAAAGGTACAGAGAGACAGGAAGTCACCTCTGAAGACCTGGGCAAGGAAGAAAAAGGAAAACCACTTCTATACAGGATAGATTTTTAAGAATATCTGCGCTAAGGAAACGCTTTGTAACCACCAGGAAGCTACAAACTGAGTTCCGTGACGTAGAAAGAATTCAAATCAGTACCGAAACTGTTAGAAAAAAACTTAAGGAGGATAATTTAACACCCCATATTCCTGCTCGTGGTCCTGCATTGACTGCAGAACACCGCAGAGCCCGATTAGAATTTGCTAGAGAGCACATAAATTGGCAAAGAGAGGATTGGGAGTCTGTTCTTTTTACGGATGAGTCAAAATTTTGCTTTTACAATTGCGATAGACGTGTTTGTGTGTATCGTAGACCAAATGAGCGGTACGCACAGAGTAACATTCAGAATACCACATTGTTTGGTGGAGGCTCAGTAATGGTTTGGGGTGGTATTTCCTTACAAGCTCGCACGGAGTTAGTGGTTGTAAATAATGGCTCTATAAATGCGGACCGTTACATAACAGACATTCTTGAAGAACATGTCGTACCATATGCCCCTTATATTGGTCCAAATTTTTTGTTAATGCAAGATAACGCAAAACCCCACACTGCCCGAATTGTTAAAGATTACTTGAATGAGGCAGAAATCAATGTTTTGGATTGGCCAGCTCGAAGCCCTGACCTGAATCCTATTGAGCATGTTTGGGACATTCTCGGGAAACGTTTAAAAAATTTTCCACAGCCTCCTGTCCATCTTCAAGAGTTAGGTCCTCAACTAAATGAAATTTGGAATAACTTAAATTAAGAAGACATAAGTTCGTTAATTTTGAGTATGGAACGAAGATGTGCAGCGGTTATTCAAAGTAGAGGTGGAAATACGCAATATTAAGATGTTTTCTGTAACTTTTATAACGGCCTAACTTTAATAAAATTTTGTTTTCGGGTTGTTTTTCTATATTTGGACACATTAGATATTAATTTACTTTAAACAAATGTTTTTGTTAAATTTTTCTTAATTTTGTACCAATTGGTCGAATACATGTTTCAATTTTCCAAAAAATTCAAGTGGTGCTTTAATTTATTGGAGCAGTGTAGTTTCGATGTTTTGATATTTTGATGAAACTGTCATTATTCTGGAGACACTAAAACCAGTGCGAAGCTTTTGAAACAATTTAAACTACATTATAAAAACTCTAGATATTGATATTTTTAAACCATCTTGGCTTCAGGTTTTATTTAGTTCATTTATTGTGGCTTTGAGTGGTCTAGATGCTTGTTCTGTTGCAGATGTGTCATTGCCACCATTTTAGTTTTGGTTTCTGGCACTCCAGGTCCTGTAAAGTCTATCCTTGTTCCGTCTCTGACTGTAGATGCCTGTGACATTGAATACAAGAGCAAATACTTTTGACTTTTAAACGATAGTGACAAATTTTGTCTTGAATTTGCTCAAACTGTTTTTTACACCCACTCTTCCGTCGTTAAACTAAGGCCAATTCTCTAGCGAATCTTATTACCATGAAGCTTCTGTACCACTTTATAAAAAATGAATTGTATTATGGTAACCACCTACTGAGTACCCCTCAACCTCAAAAGTCAGTTTAAAAAACTTTTTAATAAATACTCTTTTTAGAACAAATAATACCTATATGGCAATCAAGATTCTTCTCTCAGCAGATGCCAAGTGTTTCTATTCAATAATCATACCTCTGATAGTGTCATCATATCAGTCGGTGCTTGATATAAACAAAGCAGGCATAAATGTGATTATTCAAAATTTAGTTGCAAAATATTATTAAAAACTTTTTTTTTGTCTTAATGTATCTTCTGGTAGGTACATATACCTTGAGCAATAAGTAATACACGCCATTGTTCAATAAATTAAAAACGCCATTTTTTTTTTGTTTTTGCATGTCATAAAAAAGTCACTTTCACTAGTTAACCTTAAAGTTATAAAACAGAGCCTTATCCGGTTGGTTTTATTGGTTTATGTGTTACCTATTCTATATGTTATTCTAAAGCAAGGGTGTTAAGAAGTTTCTAACAGGTATGTCTTTGTCAATAAAAATCTGTTTGTAATCTACTTTTTTAAAGAGGTAAACCCATGTAACCATGTAGGTACTTCTAAATAGATAAAAATTCCTGAAATCGTTTCGCGATAGACTTTATCGACACCTCTACTTTAGAAGCGAAAAGCTGAGTAGTCATTCGTCTATCTAAATACAGTTCTTATAGCAAACTTTTTTAGTAGAAGTAGAACGTTTGATACAAATTGAAATAATTTCGTTAATTTGGTAAATACCAAGATGCAGAAGAGGAGATTGCAGAATGGTGAAGAATAATTAGAATAGTTGTGTTAAAATCTATTCTTGCATTATAATTCCTCCATCATATGAAAGCAAAGTTGGATTTAGAAATCCTGCATGGAAGAACATCGGTCGCATTCCAGCGAGTCGCTTAGCATATTCATCGAGAACAATGAGATGAAACCCGCGCACGGCGTAAATTTCGCAAAACTATTCGCGGCAGCCGCGTTATTATTCTCTGGCGCATAAAATAAAAGAATTCAAATTATATGTATGCGATTTTTTCGTCACCAGTCTTGTTGGTATTTCATGTTTATATTCAGCGTGTCGCATATAAATATCAAACTTTTTCCACAAAACAAGCGCGTTTGAAGCGAGATATGCAAGTATGTTACTTTATTGCTACAATTAGAGGATGCTGGATGTGCCGGCTATTACAGCGACGTCAACTTCAGGAATGAATGAATGAATATGCTGATAGTTAAGAACTCAACACTGCTAATAAACTGCAATTTCGATCAAACCTCCGTAAACATTTGCATACACCCAGCCACGGACTATTTACATTTTTACCATAATTATAATACCAAACTAATGGACGATTACCGATAAAATAAGGCAAAAACTATTTCCAGTAATATTAACAAATGGCGTTAATTATTTTACAACAACTGCCTAAGGTGAAACTACGGGGTAGGGGTTTCTTGCCAGGTAGCAAGCGGAAGCTTTGACACACCAAATATATTTTTAATGAGAATTGCCCTAAACACCAAAAATTCTTATAAAATATTTTTTTATTAGTTAATTCTTTTATAGTACATAATTACCTACAATTTTAATTTACGAGTACTCTCCAATGTACATAGTTATACGAGTATCTACCTACGTATATAGTATATCCATCAATAACTTTTTGAAATATCGTAATAACGTTAAAATTACTAGAAATACTGTAAACATTTCTGTTGACAAAACAAATTTAGGTTGGTACGATCAATACATTTTTACAATGCGGATGACAACAATTGACAACATTGGCAGTTGTATTTAGTAACTAAATTTTGGTCGAATCTACGGTTGGATCTAATATACAACACTTATTTCTTTATTTAACAAATTTTAACAAAATTAGCCCCAATGTAATTAGTAAAAAATAAAAACTTTGTCATTGCCTAATAATCAAATCGTGGAAATCAATCAAACGGCTTATTAGTGTGATAAAAACTCTTTTCATGAGATGACTATTTATCTCATTGACAATTTTTTAATCATGTTTTCTAAGATAATGGTAATCCAAGAAACTCTATGAAAAGCAACTGGTTTTGCAAAATAATCTCAAGCAACTGTTGATACATTGTAAGACCTCTCTTTTCTCAAAAGTTTCAATAATAAGCAAATATCGCGAATTTTGATGCCTCTACCAAACAATAGTTTTTAAAATCTTTAATTGCTAGTTCTTTTTCTAAGTTTTATAAACTTTTTTCTTTTTTAAACGCTGTGCTTAGTCTTTGCATGTTTCTCTTTTCTGTCTTATAGACTTTTCCTTTACAATTTCTCTGTTCTTTCTTAGAAATAAAAGACAACTTTTGTTGTTCCTATTTTTAAGAAGGATAAAAAAATTACTTAAATTTTGATGAAAAAATGACCGATCAGTCTCTAGAGTTGTAAAAATTATGAACAACATTCTTGTCAAGCAAATAAAACCATTTAATACAGAACACAACATTTTAATAGAACAAGATAACGAGTTTTTTTCTGGCAGGTTAATTATTAGTAATCTTTATTTTGTGCAATAAACCTATGCAAATAATCAAAATATTTCTCAAAATTTTGAATAAATTAAAATATTGTATATCTTAATTTATTTCGCGTTTTTGACAAAGTATCTAAATAAGAACTATTGCTAAAACTAGAACATCTTACTATAAAAGGTCTTTTTTTCTAAATTTATTTCTGTTTTTCTGACCAAAGATTTTGTGTTTAAGATTGATGATCAATTATCTTGCAAAAGTTTTTAAATTAAGTTTACTTTTATAGGATTTATTGTTCACTGATGCCTGCTCTGTTACCACGACAACTCATAAAAATTAATGCCAAGTGCTCATCAATTGGACCACAATAAACCTTACCAAACTGCACTTGGTTTAGTAGTGCATGGAACGTAAAACACCCACTAACAACAAACACCATAGTTGATACCACGCGGGTTTCGACAACAAAGTTGTTATCCTCAGATAAAAATTATAACTGTACATTAAAACAGTTTTAATTCCTACCTAAAAATAACAATTTTGTTGTCAAAACGTGAGTGGTATCAAGTAAAGTGTTTGGTATAAGTGGGTGTTTTTACGTCTCATTTAAACACCAAGAAGATCCAACAAGAAAATTTTAATAGTGTATGTATGTACGTCAATTCTCTTTACTTTTTTCATTCTATATTCTGTTTATTTAAATTTTTTTTTATCAAACTCTACTTCAATTCTGTTACTGATCATATTCTGCTCCAGATTTAGCGTAATCACATTAATTTTTGTTGTTCAATTTATGTTATAAATGTTGATGAAGACTTTATAAAATATCTATTTGTTGATCACGATTATTATCGTAATTTTGGAATTTTTACTTCTTTTGTTTTTAAAAAAAATTAGGCCTATTTAATCAATTAGTTTTTTTTTTTATCCTAACCAAAGTTTTTGTAGCTTTATTTTTTCTCTTTTTTTATTAAATTTTACACTTTATGTTATTTTACTCCCATTAAATTGGCTATTTAAATTTGACAAAACTCTTTTTGAATCTGTTGAGAAATTATTAGCTACTCATTTTAGTTAAGTATTCTACAAATTTTGTCCAAAAATCCTTAATTTATGTTCATTTGAAAAGTATCGTCTAAGTGGTAATTTAATTTTTTATAATGTACTTATTGTTGATTTATCTAGTTTTGTCGTGATTAGTTTGTGATCAATACTGACACAAAACTAAAAGATCACTTACGAGAGAAATCCTTTATTCAAGATGTCAAACTTGTATTTCTTTAACATCTCTAATTTTGTGATGTGGTGGTTGTCACAGCTGTCTCATTGTCTAATAACCTGAAACTTATTTTTATAAAACTATTCACCTCAAAATTTTTGCGAATAATAACTTGGATTATCTGATTATGGAGAAATACAGAGCTATATAAAAATAAATAAGTAATAAAAATAATTATAATGACCTTAATTTTCTAGTTTAGTGTGAATTGTTATTTTAAAAAAATTTTATTTTTTGCAACCGGTTTCGTCTTAGAGCATCATCAGGCGCGTTCGTTAGAAATAAAATTAATTTCTACATAAAACATATTAAAACTTATTAAAACCAATACAGAGACCGTTCCTTAGATCCTTGTCAACTGATAAATGTAATAATTACTGCTTAACACTTTAATTGCCTGATTTTTGTGATTATATTAAAAGTATTTTGGTATTTATTTTATTGTATTATACACACTTAAGACGTCCGCCATATTTCTATAAAAACTTAAACGAAAACATTCAAATTTCGAAATGTTAGATTTTACGAAAGATTTCATTGATTATTATCAATATATTATCGATGTGAAAATCGATAATAGTAATTTAGTTCAAGGAATACCTAATAGAAAGAGATTTTGGCACGAGAAAATGTTTAAAGTCCGACGTAGGAGGCTTTTAATTTCCAAAGCGCTACTAGAAACGTTTATGCCCGTAATACATACCACATTGTACAACTGAAACCATAAATCAGAAATATTAAATGTTAAAAGTGATAATTGCGGGCAATAAAATATTTTCATTGGCAACGAGTAATAAAATGATTAAATTGTACATGAAAATTCATAAAATCTTTCACTAAATCCAGAATTTTGAAATTAAATGTTCCCGCCTAAATTTTACTCTAAATATGGTGGAACGTTGCGGTACTGTTTGTTTATTTAGTGACTGTAATATATATATATATACATATATTACACATATATTATACATATATTACACATTTTGTATATACAGGGTGATTTTTTTTATCTGTTCCCGCCCGAAACTCTAAAAATAGGCAATACATTATACCTTGAAAATTTTATTTTCAAGAATAAGGCTTAAAGAGCTGTGAATTAATGTCAATATTGTTGACAATACCTTTAATTGTGCTTCCAGAGTCAATTTATTTGAATCATTTGTTGCCACATTATTTAATTAGTTAAGTTACTTTTCGTTTGTATAACGTGTTGCCTATTTTTGGAGTTTCAGGCGGGAGCAGATAAAAAAATCACCCTGTATAAATATATTACACTTGATAAAGTTAACACCTACTTGTTAAAAAGCTAAGTACTCGTAATAATGCTACATAATCTAACATTGATCGTAATTATAAACCTTTGCAAAAATTCAAATTTTATATGGTCATAAATGTCAGCACCACTTGTCTTTGTTTCTACAGCTGTACTTTCTTTAATGCTCTACTAATTTTCTTCTTAAGTGTTATAGAATAGTGGTTATTAACAGAATGATTTTATTAATTGTATCCAGAAACACTATTATAGAAATTTCAACATTCCAAAGACATACTACAATTTTTTCTGAATATTATTTTTTAAAGATAAAAATCGGTTTGTTTTTTAAATGATCATACAGATTTTAATATTTCTTAATAGACCTTGTATTTGGAATAATGTTTTATTATAACCTAATCCTAGTAACGAAAACTTTTTATTGTGCTGTTGCCTGACAAACCTGTCAATAAAGATGATATTAATTAACTTCTTGGTTGCATAAACGTCAATCAAAATTGATGGTTTGCTAATCCTTTTTAACGAATCTTCAAATAATTAATTAGTACTTTAAATAATAATTAAAAAATAACTAATTAGAGCATCGTATTTTAAATAAGTCAAAGTTTAATGGTTCATCAATTTAGATTGACGTTTAGCAACTAGAGGTTAGTTTTTTCTAAATTTAAATTAATATTAAAAATAAAAAAATACATTATTTGCTTAAAAAAGTTTAACTTTAAAGCAGTATGTTAAAAAAGTCCTATACAGCACAAAATAGAACATTTTGTATACATTTTTGAAAATAACTTGATTGTCTAACAACCATGCGAGTGATGGTATAATCCATTTGTCCATTTATCCATCACTCTATAAAAAGCAAAAGTTTTCTGATTTTTAATCAATGACAACTACAAAACTGATACTTTTAATTGGAATTGACTATTTTATCGCAATTAAAGCTTGAGTCACATTTTGTAAACCGCTTTTTAATATATTTTTTCTTTCAGTTTTATTTACATTTTTTAAAATTGCTGATTGACATTGACGATAGGGACATGGCCATGGTATGTGTATAAAGCATTGACAAGCGCGACAGAGTAATTTGTGGAGGTAAATCTTGACTGCGGTATAGTCGTCTGTACAATAAATCTATGCACCATGAGGCAGTGAATACTCACATATCTAATACACCCTCTCTGTGTATTGAGGATAATTAATCCCTAGTGTTGCACATAATATTGTTTCAGTATAATTAGCGAGCATGTAGTTCTGACTGCTGTCTGGTTGGTACAGTTAAAGTTGCCTTAGTGGCGCTTTACTCATTATATATGTGGTCTGTTCTCCTGTTCTACTGAAAGCTTATGTTTATAGTGGTTTCGTTACTGCTCTGTAAGCTGTTTACCTGCGACTACGCCAACATTTATGTAGATACTTTTACGTGTACTCTTGATTTCATTAATATTCTCAAGTGTTGAGCACTCGCTAGACTCCAGCTACCGGTCTATAATTGGGTTTTAATAAATTTTCTTTGAGACAGCGTGCAAAATAAGGCAAAATGTGGTGTCGTGCGTAAGTCGCAAGGACCACACTGCAGTGCCACCCAACGCATTAATGACCATTCGATGTTGGGATAATTTATGAGACCATGTTGGGACGTGAGTGGGATGCTAACGCACACACCACTGCTCTTATTATCTCAAACTATTAGATATGGAACAATCAAGACTTGTTCTTATAATTAGAGGGCATTTAAGCTTTTTTATAACGCCATTCGAGGAAAATTTGCTTAATTGAAGCAGCGAAAAATTGCACTGGACTAACGAATCTTGTTATTTAAAGCATTCATTGTAAGAATCGGTGTCGGAATATGGACATGCAATAATCTCACTGAGCGCGTGTCATTCTGTCACACCATACTTAGCCATCTAAGCGCTGATCTTAAACACACCGCCCTTGTAAATATAACCAGTGCAGGACAATGCCGCATTCATGATCCTTCGAGCACCTCAGGTGCTCGACTCTAATCACATTCGTCAACTCCGACCTTATCGCATCCGGTAAATTGACAGTTTCCCGCAAATGCCAATGGATAGACTTTCTGACTTTCCCGGAAAGACAACGACGGCTTGACTTTAATGCATATCTACTCCTAGTGCATTCTATTCAATAATTTATTGACCAAAGAATTCTGCCAGATCAAATAGATCAGACATTTATACACCATTATTCAAACTACCTGCTGGGCATTGTTACACTAATGTCAAAACAATACCTTCTCCTTTGTTGTCAAAACAAACACCTTGTACATATTTTTTAGATAAGACAAGAGTCTTTTGAAGTGTAGGGTAGAAAACGTATTCTTTTCAGTATTAGACTCTAAAGAAAAAAAATGTTGGTCGGATTTGTTTATCATATGTAAGATAGCAATAAAAAATGGAAAAACAATTCGAAATAGGCATTAAAAAGGTTATTAACGTTCTTGTCTCGTTCCCCCATTAATGTCCAGATAGGCTTATACAGCGGTGACAGTCAAAGCCTTAAGAGAAGGTATTTACAATTTTATTGTTGGATATTTTCATTATTACCCGCTTTGGATTTTATTCCCTTTTTAGAAAAATATTTTTTGTTAATTCAGGTATTATATGCAAGTGGTCAGTTAACAATTCCCAGGAGCCGTAGTTTGCAATTTCTGCTTGAGCATTTGACTTTTCAAACGATCACTACTACTTTCGTTCACCGCCATTCATTAAAATTTTTTTTCACTAGCGAAATCTAAATTAAACTGAGACGTTAACAAACGTGCAATTATTTCACACATTTCCAAATCAACCATTACAAGTTCCAAAACATGTCTTTAACGAGACAAACAAATAGAGAACAGACGGTACAAATAACAATATGAATAACACATTTCTTGGCAAGGAAAGGTTTAGATGAAGTGGTGGTGTCTGGAGTGGGACAACTTGACTGTGGTCATATTAAAACTAGCTGACGAGAATGAAATCGAAATATTGCACGAATTTGTCAGGAGCGCGCCGCGGCGACTGACACTTCAACAAGAAGGACATTGTCCTAACAAAAAGGACGATTCATGAACACCGTAGTATAAAATACAGCAACAAGCAAATAAAGGACTATGAGATCAGCAATGCATGTCCTACCAATGTATCTTTTTAGTCCTGTGAAAGTATACAAAAAACCGCCAGTTGTAAAAAAAATAATTTAATATTATTGCCTGATTTAACTGGACTATTTCAGACATTTAGATCTTATTTAGATTAAATATATTATAAAGAAATCACCGACGTTTCCTAATCCATAACCACTTGTCCTTCTTTTTGAATATCTGGTACTGGCTCTAGTACAATGTAAGTGAAAAAAAAATAATATGTCTTTTTTGTAAAATTGTGAAACGTGTCAGCAGTTAATAATATCTTGAATTTGTTTAAATATTATAGTTATAGTATTAAATAGTATAAAAACATAAATTTTTAGTTCGATTAAAAGAAAGTAGTATAATTAAAATACAAGGGCAGAAAGTAACTACATATTAGCAGCCGAACGTTGCGTAAAGCTAAAGGCTCATACCACTGCTCTTATGGTTGTGTGACTTACAACTATTTTTCATCTATCTTCTATTAAATTAAATAAAAGATATGAAACAATTTTTTGTTTATTTTTTACATTTTCAATTTTTTTTAATCATTTACTTGTACTCCCAATTGAATTTTTCTTTTTCTGTATATTTTTTATATACAGGTTGTCTTAAAATAGTAATTAATCCTTTAGGGTTGCGTTAGAAGAGCTCCACACAAATCAAAAAAATCCAACTAAAAAACGATAAGCAATTTAAAACAACGAAATATGGAGGTTAAATGAGTATAAAAATACAGCTTTGTTAGAGTAGTTTTTTAGTAGAAATCTACTCTGACTTTTTCTCTCAAACAAGCTTTTTAAACGAAATGTCGCTGTATTATTATTAATAGTTTCAACTAACCCTAACTATTTGAAATTTTATTGGTACTGATCACTGATCAAAAACGTCTAAACATTTTTTTATTTATGTGAGTAAATGAAATATACAATATGATTTAAAAAAATATTCTCTAGAAGCTTTAGACTCTCTTCTTCAAAAAATTTAAAAATAGTAACTAGAACGAAAAATGTTACAGAAAGGAATTAAACGGGCATAAGAGAAGACACTTCCACAGATTAGATACTGCCAAAGAAATAGAAAAAAAAATAGTTTGATGATACAGAATGCAGTAGCAAACAAAAACCTAAGAATGGCAGTGCTAGCAAAAATCAAAATAAAACCAAAAAAAATAAAAAAAAACAGTTAAAAAAATTATAAGAATAAAAATAAAGCAATAAAAGAAAAAATACTAAAATAGATAAAAACAATCAAAAAATGGGCAAAATCTATTTTAAAATGTGAAAAAAAAACATACCAGTCAAAAACAGTGTTTTAAAGAAGTGAAGGAGGTATTTCAAAAATAGGTCCATCAATCAAAAATACAAAAAACACAGATGTCTGATAAAAAAACAAGCAAAAAATAAGTTTGAAAAATCTTTGGATATTATCGATATTAGAAATGTAATAAAAAACATGAAAAACTACAATAATTTTGATCTAAGTAATTTAGATAATAAATGTTGCAATAAGAAAAAAAACTGATAAAAAAAATTTAAAAACTAATTGAAAAAGTACGGGAAAAGAAAAGACATCAAATAATATTGAAAACCAACTTATATCAGTATACGAAAGAGATAACAATATACATTAAAACAAAAAAATAGAAACAAAGTACCAAAGCAGTTTTCATAAAATAAGATTATTAAAGATGGTTAAAGTAACGAGTCAGAATCAAAATAAAAACTATCTGGAAAATTTATAGTAATAGTAGAATTAAGACAAGAAGATTCTATATCACCTACACAGTTCAGTTTTATACTAGAGCAAGTGATAAGAAACGCAGAAATACATATATTCATATAAATGGATCAAAGAAAAAAAAATGGTTAAGAATGAGCGGAATATTGTTGCAGCGATAAAAGCCCAGAGAGTATGGTGCTGGGACACATTCCAAAAATGGAAAGAAAAATAATTCTAAAAAAAATGTTAGACCCAGATATTGAAGAAAGAAGAAAAAAAACCTTACACAAAAATATATAAAAAAAAAGCGGAAAAGAAAAGTAGACCAGGATAGTTTACAAAGCTATAGACCACCTAAATAAAATGTTAAATTATACAGAATGTTTAAAAACTCCAATGCAAAGAAAAATATACGTTGAAGTTGTTTTTAAAAATACTATTGCCAATTTTATCTACTCCTCGTTTAAAAAATGCAAAATACTTAAGATATATATACAGGGTGTTCCTTAATGATATGCGAATATTTAAGGGTGTGAATATACATGAAAAATTAATGTTAGTTTGTATTATAAACTATGGTCTAAAAATGTTTCCTTACAAAAACTCGGAGTGTTAAAGTTTAAGAGAAAAAATGGAAATTAATTTAATTGGAAATAATATATTCAGTACGGCTTCAGATGTTTCAGTGATATTTAGTACGTAGTGAAAGTTAATAATAATAAATAAAAATTGCATTTTTCAATTATTACATTAATTTTCTCTGACAATAGAACGGTTTTTATTTTTTTACGCAAAAATGGCGCATTGAAGGAAAACAACTCAAGAAACATCTTCTGTTTTAAATTAAACGAGAAATTCAAAAATAATTTTTATTTGGAAAAAAACCATTGGCGTACCATTTTTTTCTTAAAAAATATCGAAGTCAATATCAGTGCGCACGCCGCTGTTAAAGCTAAAAATTCTTTTTGCATTGAAAAATATGCACCTTTATTAACTTTCACTACGTACTAAATATCACTGAAATATCTAAAGTGGTTTTGAAAATATTAATTAATTTCCATTTTTTTCCCTAAACTTCAACACCCCGAGATTTTGTAAGGAAACACTTTTGGGCCATAGTTTATAAAGCAAACTAACATTAATTCTTCATGTAGATTCACACCCTTAAATATTCGCATATCATTAAGGAACAGCCTGTATATACGATTATACGTATATCTTTTTTTTCAAAATTTGGTTTTTGTACAAGCCACAATATATTATAACAATTTTAGTGTTAAGAGACTGCAATTAAAAAATGAGCAAAAACTTTACCTGGTATCTAATAGTTCTCATTAAAACGCTGCCAAATAACCAAACCTGGCTTATAACAAATGTTCATTTAAAAAGTTTATATTTAATTAACTTTGATACTCGTACGTTAAATCTCTAATGTATTCTTATAAAAAAATTGAGATACGCTGATAAATAACACTTTCGGTTGCATAAACGCTAATCAAAATTGACGGATCATTAAACTCTGATTAATTCAAATTAACGTATTTTTCGTATTGTCTAAAAACACGTTGATAAGAGTTTAATGGCTCATCAATTCTGATGAACGTTTGTGCAACCAGGCATGAGAGATTGGTGTTTACACCGCACTTAAGATACACCACCGCAATGTAATGTAAACGTCGTTATTGCACACCACATATAACATCATTCCAAATTTTCCAATTTAAAAATTAACAGAAATGGCCATTGAAAAATGGGACACTAATTTGGCAACGTTTTTTTAAAAACTCAAAAAAACGTAGCATTTACATCAAAAAGCTCACTCTAAACAATTCATAAGGGCACCGTATGTAAGATTGCTGTGACTTTTAAGCAAATTCACAAAATCAAAATGGTTTTCAGTCAAAGTGTCCCACTTTTCAATGTGCACCACTGTACATACATAATTACATAAAAACTATGTAAAAAATATAAATAAAAAAAAGTCTCTATAACTTGTTTTTCATAAGACTTTTGTGAGCTTTCGGCTTTATAAACTCGTATGTACCTTGCTGCTTTTAAACCTGGCCTAGTGTAACAAAACTTGTCTTATACTATATACTATTACCACACACTACATACTATTATCTATTATTGTTATACTACATACCATAACCGTTTGCTTTATTAAAATACAAATTTTGTTCAAGTTATTTAAAGAAATGCTTTCATGTGCCTTGATTTTATAATTTTTTCCAGAGTAAGTAATTTGCAGTCGTAATCAAAATAACATTTCTGAGACTAAATTGTATGTTATCAGTATCGACATATGTTAAAACGCTTATTTTATTTTATTATTACTGAGAAATTTTTTAAAACGTGACTGTAATATGGTCTTTATTGCCTTTCTTTGCTGACCATGTACGAATAAATCTATTGAAATTATGGTATGATAAGACAAGCAGACAAAACAATATCTTATATTTTATTCTTTTCTCCTTGATATACTAAAGTGTACTAAAGACATTCCTATGTTGCTACTATAACTTGCTTAAAAATTATAAAAATAATAATAATCATTACACTTCAAATCTATTGATTATAATTATTACAGTAGATAAGTGGGTATTTTACTACTTGAATAAAAATAATTGATACTCTGCATTATCATTAAAATTCATAAAACATTACAATTCACTTCAAAACAATAATTTGTATTGGTTATAAATTATAAGCCATATCATGTTAATTTTTTTAAATTAATACACCACACGCCATAGATTATCGTTAATAAACCAATATAATTACACTGAACACAACATTACAATTTAATTTTTTTTTATAGTTAGTGCAATATGACGAAAGAGTGATTTAAGATGTTCATGGTCAGGGTCGTTTATAATGAAAATTTGCTAAAGGTATTTGTGCGAATATACGTGAAATCCTTGTGCTTTTGTAAAAATGTCGGTTGTAAATAATCTGCTGGGGTTTTAGAAAGTGTTTCAAAGGGTACTTCTATTCTTTAGTATCCACACGCAATCCGCTAAATCACCCCTTCCTTCTAACTAGGTCAGATAAATATACATTGTGAAACATGTCCTCTTGAAATAGATATATTTCAAGTAATCCTAAGAAAAATTTTTGCAAAAGATTTTCTCTTTGACACAGGACAGGTAAGAAATGCAGGTATACAAATACCTAGAGTTCGAATTTTCTGGTACAAAACCCACTTGATATGCAATTAAAAAAAAATTGAGCGACAATTTTATTCAGCTCAAGTTGCGGGTTGTTAAAGCTTATTCTCGTAAATGATTGGAATCTAATATTATCAATCTTTCAGATAATCTCTGTAGACAAATAAAATGAGCTGATCTTAATAGAAGTCATAGCATTTTAGACGGAGCTTTGTGGTTTAATTGACAGATACTTAAAGGAAATTTATAAAATGATTCAGCTTATCTGAATCATTTGATCATATCAAGTGTTACACAAAGAATAATAAGTTAAAATAAATGGTGAATAAAGTTCTATCACCTTATATAGACATGATGTGAGTGATAGGTATGAATAATTTAAAAACAATTTAATAAATAAATAATTTTACAGCATCTCTCACTGTCGTACCTGAATTACAAGGAATAAATACAATTTAATAAGTTTAGTTAAATTTTTTTTAGTCTAAAGATTAGATTGATTACGACAATAATTTTTGAATGTACATATATGTAGCCCGACTAAAAATTTATAAAAGACTGTTTAACACTTGATAAAGAAACTATACAAAATGGTTTAAAAAATAAATTGTGATAATAATTGACGATAACAATTATTATAGTGATTGTACTAATATAAATGTGGCAAAATATAATTTAATTGTAAAAATTTAATTATATAATAAAGTTTTCAAATTTTTGCGTTTTAAAATATATTTACCAGTGACTTCATAAAAAAAGCTAGAAGCTGGGGATCTCTTGCAGGTCACTCAGTGGGAAAGTTGCAACAATTTTTTTTAATACTGAAAGGAACTAAAAACCGAAATTAAAATTACTTCTTAAGAATTACATAAAATGAAATTTTTTGATCTTAATTGATGGCGCTAGAATTTAAATAAAACCATGTATTGCGTTCTGTTTTACCGACTGTCGGCTGTCAGCAACGATTCAACAGGCGTTTATTTTTAGTCTGTTTACTGTGTTTGCTGTTTTTTATTGAATTATGAAAACAATAAAATCAATGTCATTAAGTTTAGACAACAGCCCATCACTAGCGTCATCTAACATTGTTGGCTGGGATAACTGCCAAGCTCTAAAATTTAAATATTTGACTTCAGTCAAAATTTACTATTATCGTTACTCAACTATACCTACACCAAATTTTGAAAATCGTAAGTTACCAATTATTGATAAAAATTTGTAGCACTAAAATAAGCCCTAAACAAGTAATTGCTTTAATAATATTTACAGGTTTACCCTAAATATTACTGTTGGAAGGTAATTTTTGATCTGAAGCAAAAACTATTCAGACAGGATCTACTGACTTTATAATCAGCTTAAGTGTAGTCTAATGACAAAATCTTTTTAACAAACAGTGATTGTATCTTGTTAGGATAAATCGTCCTAAGTAATAAAATACCCCCACACATAGAGTGTTGTATCACTTATTTCAGTCTTTTCTGTAATGACCTAATGACTTCTGTGAGACATAAATAAGTAAAAAAATATAAAAATAAAAATTAAATGGATGAATCAGAAACACATCATATTGTTCACAAACAACATTTGTCTAATCAACATTTGATTAGAAAATTGTAAAAATTTCTTTGTAGTGTTAGTATCACTATTTATAAATTATACTGCAAATCGGTTTTTATTTCAACCTTTATGAATCGTAAATTTGCGTAATTTAGATATTTATCTTGTGTGACAAGTAATTGTTAGTTGGTTTAGACATCTATCTTTTGGATCTTTACAAATTTTCACAAGTTACAAATTTATTTGGCTTATTTTAATAAAAAAAATTACAAAGCAATCGGTTGTATCAGCTGTATTTGACAAATAAGTGAGGAGGTTATAAACTTATGATATTGTTTCTATCATATGATTGCTAAGTAACAAATGTGTTGTAGTGTAGCAGAAATGAACCTTAATAAAAGTTTTATAGATTTAACAATTTTGTAGATACAGAACTTAAAAGTAGTTAAAAGTTAGCATAATTACACATTAGAAATGACGAACGAAGATTTAGAAAAACCAATTAAAGATATGGAAAAATTCAAAATAAAAATTTCTAAGTTTTTTTCCGAAAAAAAAAAAAGAATTAGAACGAACTTAAAAATAGTTAAAGAAAAAGAATAAGCTCTTACTTAAAATTTCGAACGTTGCTTGAATCTCAAGTTAATAATAATTCTTAGAGCAATAATAAAATACCCCTATTGTTACTACTGGTGCGGATCGTTAGAGCTGTAAATAAAGAATTAGCTAAAGGTAAAAAAAATGCAATGAAATGATTATTGCAAAAACAATACGATATTAAATATAAATAATAAAAAAATAAAAATCAAAGTCAAACCAACAAATTTAATCAAAGCTAAAATTTTATATTACAGTAGCAAAGCACTTTCGGGAACCACTGTCATATTATCAGTGCCAAATTTTTATCATAAACGAATTAAAAACATCAAAAAAATAAAAAATATACTAAAAATAGAAATAAACGTTATTTTTAGCACAATAGCTTTTGATTATTTTGAAGAAAAAAAAAAGTACTAATGAGCTAATTTCAAGTTGAAATATTACCAGTAGTATTGCAAATTATAATACTTTGCGATACCAACAACAAATAAAAGAAAAAAAAATACTTTTATAGAAACAAAGATACTACCAGTATTATCTTCACTTTAAATTAGCCTATTTTAAACAATTAAATATTAAACAATAAACAAGAAACTGATCAGTTGAAGAATTGAAGAAAAATTAATGCTGGTTATGAGTGTTAACAGAAACCGCCACAACCGCCATGCTATCTGAAAATTTTGTGTATTTTGATCCAATTTGTATACATTTTTTACCAAAAAGATTACTATCTGTATTCTTGAGATGTACAACTGTACAGTACAAATAATGTCATTTTCATATAATTGTATTTCTCGTGTTTTTATTAATTTTTGTTAAATTTTGTTGAGCATAATTACCGTAAATCCCGTAAAAATTAAGAATGGCCAAGATTTTCATAAGTAACACTAATAACTTAGATGACAACTGAATAGATAATACACCACACATCAGTTAGTAAACAGTCAGACGTTTATAACAGATTTATTTACTTTTTATTATTGAGTAAAACCAAAAATGAGAAGCACAAAATAAAATTTTGCTTACCTAAATAGTTTTTCAGATCTCTTTCAATAAAAATAATTAAAATTCTTTTTAGTTTTAATATAGCTATAAAAAATTTACAAGTGTGAAATCACAATTTAAAAATAGTGAAATCAGTTTAATATTCACTGACAATTTTTAATTAATTTTTCTTTTACAATACCACTTAAAACTTTTTTTGAAAACAATAATTATTAACATTTCTTCATAATATCTAGTTCAAAACATGTTATCAAATTAATGTCATATAAATGACAATAAAAATCAAAGTCAAACCCAGAAGTTTAATCAAAATTCTTATATTCTTATATTGCCCCTGCTATATATATTCTTACATAGCAGTGGCAAATCGCTTCTGGAAATTAAAGTTGCATCAGTAGTGCCTGAATAACAATGTATAAAGAATATATAGAAATAGTTAAAAAATGTTGAAAAAATTTACCAAACTTTTGTCAAAAACGAATTAAAACATCAAACAGTAAAAATGTATACTAAAAATAAAATAAAACGTTATTTTTAGAACAATAATTTTTAGTTAACTTAAAGAAAAAAATATAAATAAACATATTGTTGTCATTGGAAAATTAACAAAAGAGAGATAAATTTTAGTTGCCTAAAAAGTGTGTTAAAATTTGACATCAATTTGACATTTGATTTAAAAAATCATTTAAAAAAATATAGACACTAATAAAGAGAGTAAGACAAGATTATAAACAAACATTCAATTAACTAATAAAAATTAAACTAGTGAATATAAAATATTACCGTAGAAATTGATGTTTGTAGAAAAGGTTTTAAAGATTTCTAAAACTTCTAAAAAATTTAAATAATAACCTTTATTTATGTTGTGTGTTACGTCCTTTATTTAAATTTTGAAAAAAATCACGGAAAGTAGACTGAGGCAATAAAAGACTTTGCTACACAGCCAAAGTTTCGAGTCCTTTTTGGCTTTTTATTAGTTAGTTTTTATCCTTGATAAATAGCCATAAAGGGCTCGAAACGTTGGCTGTATAGCAAAGTCTGTTATTGCTTCAGTCCACAATCTTGGGGTTTTTTATAAATAACTTTTATTGCAATTGTGAAGGACTTTAGAATTATCAGTAAGAAAAAATAGTGACCGGAAAAAAAATATGAAAAATAAAAGCAGATAAAGAGTTATATCTCTATTTTTGTATTTTTAAATTGTCGTTACATTTTTACAAATTCTGGCTTTAATTTTTCGTCCTGTTTAACCGACATAAACTGCATTGCAGTCATTACAAGATAACTTATTGACCCTGAATGATGTAAATCAGGAATTTTACCTTTGTTGTGTACGACATATGTTGAAATATTATCTTTAAAATTAAAAATAACTTTTATATTAGAGTTTTTTAAAATAAGAAATATAGAAAGCTAAATTTCGACAATTAATGAAATAGAAGAATAAAGAGGTTTTAAAAGAGGAGGTACAAAAAAAAGCTGTGATGTTGCATTTATAGAGAAGTGTATTTGAATCCTGTAATTTAAAATGATTATTTACTGCTATTTATTTAATGATAAGCCATTCTTTTTCAAAAAAACGTGTTTTAGAAAAAATATAAAATTTAAATAATAAGGAATTTAAAGCATCTACGATATGAGAATAACCATGTTTGGAATAAGGAGGAATTACAGTATCAGTTGATGCAGGTTTTCTATAAATTTCAAAAGCAAAAATAAATTGTCTTCTTCTCCAAGGCGTGGAAAAATTGAATGCAAAAGTTTGTATTTGTTTTTACAGTAGATTTAATGTTTTAATGTAATGAGTTAATAACCAAAAGAAAATTATCTAATTTTATTCAATCCAACCTTGTTTTTACACAGAAATGATCGTTTATAATATTATTATTCTTTAATGTGTGCAGTAATTAAAATTTTTATCATTTCTTTCAAGTAGTGAATAGAGTTTGCTGACAAAAAGCTCGAAATGTGTTTTGCAGTTCGAGAAAAGGTATTGATCTGTCTTTGATTTTTATCATTTTTTTTGTAAAAGATAACAGATTTAATAAATTATAACCTACATTAATAATTATAAATGTTAATAGTTATTGTATTTAGGAAATTATTGGTCAGTAGTTGGAGTAAACTTTAAACCAATAGAAAGTTAGTTTATTAGTACAAAAAAAAAATGTTATAACGATTCTTGTGCTGAATGCCACACTTACGATCAGCTAAAAGTGTACGGTTTTTGTGACTATGGCAATTTTTTTTTCTAGGTATATTACAACCTATGTGATATATGTATTCTTTTAAAGAAATAATGTTGGCATTTTGTTTGTAACAAAGAAAATATGTTTCAATGACAATAACATAAAAAATGTACATACTTATTGTTCATAAAAGTGTGTTTTATGATGAGAACTAATTCGTAATTTCTATCACGTCCTTCATTTTCTATTTATATATGTTGGGCAGGTGTATACCACCAACCACAAATGTGCGTCTTGTTACTGTGAATTAGTTAATAATTACGTTATTATTGTTATTACCACAATTGTGCAATGTAATACAAATGAACGATCTTTTATCTTTATGGGATTTAAACGCCATTAAACGATGAAACATTGCAATTAAAAATAAACACACGTATTAACCAGGTGCATTTTGCACCAAGATACAAAGAAATTAATAAATTGTCGCTTTGACACATATCATGATTCAATCATTCCAGTTTTGTATCAAATGTATCCAAGTGTATCAAGTGTGGGAGTAGAGTTCAAATAAAATATCCAGGTGTTTGGCAAGCATTTATCCAAGTAAACAATAGAAATCGCACGGTAATTGCGTCATTAAACCACTGGTAAAGAACAAGGTGTGTTAATTTGTTTTTCGGTTTAAATTTAATGAATTGCTATCTCAGTGCTAATGACCACATAGATCTGGCACTTTTTCGGTCGGGAAAAGCATCAAGTGTAAACGTAAAGTGTTTATGTCATTATTATCTACTTTGTATGTGATATGGTGAAACTTGAGTAGGAGTTTAGTAAAGTCGGTAGTCGCATAGCGGGACAGGTGGATATATTATATGCACGGTACGGGCCCACCAGAAGTGCGACATGAAATATACATGTAAACACAATAATAACAGGCCCCGTTACTGATAATATTGTGTGTGTTTCTACGTGTTTAGCCCAAATACCGAGTCCGAAATAGGTAAATGCACGTGCGGTCGCGATTATGGCGACAGACAGAGAAATTCCAATAAACTATTAGCGGACGACGTGTGCATACACTACGATGGTTTATAGGAATTATAATTAATAGACAAATACAGAAAACTATGACTTGTTTTTACTGAATAGCGCAACTACTGCACGAAGACGATTTAAGCCAGAGAAATTTATTAATTATTGTTTCCTTCTTGGAGGTTACCTTTTGTGACAACATGGGAAACTCATAAAAGTTAACCTTAATTAATTTTCGGAGCAGCTGATGAGCCCAAATTTGGGGAAAATATACCGATTAAGTTTTATTTCATTTCAAAAAATATCTAAATGGCTTTTGATTAATAAACATAAACATTCAGTTGCTTTATTTGGAGACCCAAATGACTGTGTCTTTGCTTTTTATTACCTGAAGTTGATACTGCGTCAAGAGAGTAGGTATCAAGAAGAGGCTACATAAGCTGAAGCATAAAAAGAAATTGAGAGAAAAGATTTAGTAAAATACGTCTAGCAATAAAAAATCGGCAAAAAATACTAAAATTTTGTGTTCTTATAAATTATTGTTGCTAAAAAAAAAATAAGTTTTAGTCTTTTTAGCAAAATTTTAAAATCCTGTTTCTATTTTAACAAATGTTTTTTCTCAGTGTAGGCTCTTGAAAAAATTTGAGTATAAATCGATATAGAAGACCCAATTTACAAAAATACGCTCATAAATCGTATTTGAAAAAACTACCACTATACCTAAAGCACTTAAGAAATATTCAATCCGTATTTTTTCTCTTTGTGTTTAGAAGTTTATCAGAGAAAAATTAATTTTAAAGGTAATAAAGGGACATCTGATTTGATTGACAAAATTCACGTGGTGCTGAATGTATGTCTGGTACTTAACGATTTATTAAAATTGTCACCCAAACTTATGAATGTTATTATAACATAACAACATTCGTTTTTTTGGTTATAATAAAACCATTTTGAAACGAAAAAAATACGGGTGCTTTCATTTCTAAAAAAGTAAAAAAATAATATAGTTAAAAACAAAATTTGAAACATGGTTTATGAGCTTAGTCTCCCAACTCCCAAATATAAATATCTCTAGTTTTTTTATTACAGTTTAGAAACCGACGGCACGACTAATTTTCGCGCAGAATTAAAAACAAAAGTACCCATATTAATTTTATTTTAACCAAATCCTTTTAAAACCATAAAATATATATATTTAAAATGACAAAAGCATAATGTGCATAAAAAAGCATAATTATCTAATTTTATTCAATCCAACCTTGTTTTTACACAGAAATGATCGTTTATAATATTATTATCCTTTAATGTGTGCAGTAATTTTAACCAAATCCTTTTAAAACCATAAAATATATATATTTAAAATGACAAAAGCATAATGTGTTTTTAAACAGGCGGTTTGCGCGCCGAAAGTCGTTGTCAACCAATGAAAGTCACGAGAAACGCGTTTCAATATTTTGACATTAAATATGTTAGTATTTGCACATTTTGTCACAGAAAACTTTATTTGTTGATTAGATTAATAAAACAGCGCTAACCGACGAGTTTGTTTAAAACTGATTTTAACAGCTGATAGTAGAAGTAGAGATAAGCATTTTAATTTTATCAAAGATCGATTCTGTCTACTACAGAAGCACGAAGCTGATCCGCACCCTACCGGCAAAAATTTCTACTATGAAAGTCCTTTGAAAATTTGGCAGCATTTTGACGGTCAGCTGTAAAATTGTATGTGCTGTGTGAAACATCAAATTAAACCGACATATTTATTGCTGGGAATTATTAATAATGTCTTTGTGTTCATTTGATATTAATCCTGCTTACGTCTTAATTTACTATTTCTAAAAAGTTCACCAAACTGTATTTCAGAAGCTAGAAGCAACAAAAAAAATCATATTTTTAGCGGTAAATAAGAAGATCTACAATTAGAGATAAAAATGAAAACCTTTCCTCACCCAGTTTCACTTTCATAAACAAACAATTTTGGTATATTTGTATAAATGTATTTCAGCAAACAGTTTTTTCTATGCTACTGTTATAAAAGTTGAATAACGCGAAACAAATAGATTGAAAATTGCTAAATTAGTTAGATAGCAAATCTAATCGCTTTAGTTATCACATATGCCCTTTTGGTGCTACATTTCTAAGACTTAGACGCTCGGGTTGACACTATTTTAATATAAATCTATACACGTATTTATGTGAAAATGATTGCTAAACTGTACATTTAATAAGAGACTATTTTTCAGATTGAATTATCTTTTGTTTATAAAACTTTCTGAGATTAAAAATTTGTTCATTGGATTGTTTAAAATTGTGGGCTTTTATATAGGTATAAAATTATTTTATTTGCTTTTGGTAAACTTAAATGCTATCTGTATAAATAAACACGTATTGTTCCCAGTGACTGTCGAATTCTAAAGTATTAAAAACTTAATGGTATTGCCAGGCGAATGTAGAAAAAAATAAAGGACCTAATTCTAAATCAGATTTACGCCGGGATAATTTGAGTTGCTAGGGGCAACGTCGTAACTTTACTATACTCTTTATATTAGATGGCCTAATTTTGCGCTACTCCGATGGAATAGCGTAGTGATTTAGAATTCCAGCATTAGTGTAAAAGAAATAATTAATACTTCTCTCTTCAAAATCCCAAAAAATATAGTTATTATGAGAGACATAATTTGTTTATGCTTCTTTTAATAAACATCTCAGCAACATTTTGTATTAATATTACTCACCTTGGGTTCCAAAATTGCTTTAAAAAATAATTTTTTCTGATGCAAATTTAGTGAAAAATCTAAAGAGCAATTTACAATAGCTCTCGCTTCCGACTTTCAATTAAAAAAAATATATGTTTTAAGGTTTTCAACAAAATTTTGGAGCCGAAGACAACAGTTTCATTTTTTTTTATTGGTGCTGTAGATGTTTTTTTAAACAACAGTCGCCTTTGGCTATCAAACTGTATTTAATAATGATATGGTTTTTTGCGTCATATGTAGAGATAAGTTTGAAAGGCAGTTCTCGCTTCTGAATCTTAAAAAAATTGTTCCAAAATTGTTAATAGAATTTAATAAAAAAAGTTTTTTGGAGTCGGAAATGGTAGTTTCTACTTCATTCAAAAAACATTTTAAATTTTTTTATATAATAATTATTGTCGCCTGCGGCTTCCAAATTGTATTTAAAAATATTATGGCTTTTCGAGAGGGATGTAGAAAGAAGTCTGAAAAACCGTTTACAATAGTTTTGCTTCCAAATCCCAAAAATTTATTTTAAAGTGTTTACCAGAATTTTGGAAAAAAAGACGACAATTTCTTTCACTATTACGTATCCCAGAAAATTTTTTTATAATTGACGCCTTCGACTCTCAAATTGTTTTTAAAAACTGTATGATTTTTCGATGCGTATCTAGTAAAGAATCTGAAGAAAAAATTTGCAATTTTTGTTTTCAATTCCTAAAAATGTAAGTATACTATTAAGTATTTTAAAATATCTACTTTTTACTTACTTTTTTATATTATTATTTTTATTACTATTTCCGCAAGAAACAGATGTCTAAATAAAGATACCTTTCACTAGTAAAACTTTGAAGCAGATGACAGTAACATTTCCTATTTTTTTATATTTATATACTCATAAACAATGCAATATCATTTGACACCATCGTTTCTCAATTTTTACAATTTTTCGAGCTAAATATTTAGAAAAAATTGAGTATAGAGAAACAATTTACAATGATTCTCATTTCAAATTTACAAAAATATGTATTTTAAGGTATTTTTTAGAAATTTTAAAGATGAGAGTTTCAGTTTATATTTGAAGAATTTAAGATTAAAAAGATGAATGTCCAAAAATTTGTTTTCTCACAGAGTTGGGATTTCTATCGTTTTTCTTGGATTTTTTTTTTTTTTAATATAACTCTTGAGTAGACTCAGAAGTCTTGGCAATTAGTGTTTTTAACTCTTTTCTGACAGTATTAGATTTCATATTGGTCAAAAACGACGAAAATCTTATTTCTATAAGAAATCGAATTTTAGGACATTTATCTTTTTATCTTATCATCTTCTCATCCGTCCCTTTATTTGTTTTTCTTTTAAACATTTCACAAATATTTATTGTATAGAAATTGTGTTTAAATTATATTACAAATTTTATAACCCAATGTAAAAAAAGACTTATGCACTGTTGTCTCTTTCGAGGTGTCGAAGAGTAGTATTTATCTAACTATGTAAAGAGCTATCCAAAAGTCGTAGAATCAAAGCAGACAAATACAAAAATAAGTTTTGTTCATTTAAAATTAATAAAACTGTCATCTTAGATGTCAGAAATCTAATAGTTAGCAGTACTTACAAAAAAAAAACAATTTAATTTAAGTCTTCCAGTGGTAAACCAAATTTAAAAAACCAGAAACCTAATTTTGGCAGTTCTGACATTTTAAATGATACACATTACACAATTCTAGGACATTATCACTATATCTACTTTTTTCTTCCAGAGCCAACTGAGACTCCACGACTTTTGGATCGCTCAGTATAATTAAAGTCAACATTTCTTTCTTTCGCAAAGATAGAAATTGTAATGAATAAAATTTTTCCTCTTTCAAATATTGAAATAAGGGTAAAAAGAAAAATAATCGTTTCTTTTAGTTAGTTACACTGAAGTAGATGGTGTCTGAACAGGAAGCCATAGAACAAGCTTTGCAAGCTTTTCACTGTGTATAGAATACCTACAGCACTCTGTTGAATAAATTGAATTGATCACTGTTAATCCAATGAGTTAATAGTAAAGTCATTAACTTTTCAAACAAGCATTGCAAAATAATACCGAGCTAATGAAACATGTGGGTGTGCATATAACATGAATTATTTTAAATGTGAGCTTTTTAGAAATGAACAGAAAGACAATAAACTACATTTTGATTTGATTCGTCACTTAATCAGGTTAAAATCCAAAACAGCAGCAGGTGAAATGAAATTATTCAACGATGGGAAAGCTATTTCTGTGATTTGGGTGTACGTGATGAATAATAACAGTCCAACAAACGGTGATATTTTTCTGACATAGCAATGGAACGAACCCTTGACAGGTTTATTGCTTCAACTAAACATCATTTAAATTCGAGCGTTGTGTCATCTCTCAAACTTGCTCTCTGTTTGTGCTGCTCGACATTCCGTTGTTGCTGTCGCATCCAGATGCATTGTGTTATTTGCATCGTTATTTTTTATGCATGCAATTACGCACTAAATACGTGCTTGATGAACAGGACTGGTTAATTTTGTCCTCAGTTACCATTCAGATAGAAGAAGCTGAGATTAACGAGAAACACTCCATAAATAAACCAACTATGTTGCATACGAAATGAAATTATTTAATTTCAGATCAATAAATAACCTTCAATAAATATATAGATAACTTTAAACACGAGTGTTGAGTACCAACAATGTATTTATTCAAACATGAAAGATTTTAGATTTATATAAATTGAATTCGTTTCCGTATTTCAACCATTTTTAATGGAGGGCTAGGACGCGTCCAATTTACTAGTCTCTCCCATAGTAAATGGGCCGATCACATTCATAACCAGAAACTTGAATGGACAAACAAGTCGTCCCACGCCGGTCGAAATTTAAAACCTTAACATTTTAAATGATAGTGCCTTTTCGGCTCATTATTAAACGTCCAATGTGACCGGATGAAACAAAGGGTTCATATATGTTTATTAGGGTCGACCGCTATAAATTAACATTGATTAGGATTTTGTGTGATTATATCTGATTGTCTCCAGAATGAGCCATAAATAATGGCCAATATACCTGAACCAGCCCTGCTCCTGATAAAGCGGGGAAAGCAAAACGTTGTCTCGAATCGCAATACTCTGACGACGGTAAATTGAGCCCGCCTGGACAGCTTACTTTGAGATTTTTCAAATTTATTTTACAGTGCCTTGAAAAAAGACTAAACTGTCAAATCTGGTTTTAGACAACACGAACTGACACCCATAAATTATTTTTTCTACTAAAAACAATTTTAGAAATAGAAAAAGAAACAGATTTAATATCAGCTATAATTGGGAACAGAAATAACTGATAAGCGATAAGGGTGCAACATGAGGGAAGTAATAATTTTAAATTTGATTTGCAATTTCGTCAAATTTGAAATTACTACAATAATAATTAAATTAATGTTTTTGCAATCACTACTGGTTAGATTTTACGTGATTCTCAAAAATTTTGTAGTGTTTCAAAAGTTCAAAGAGTTCGTGTTGCTTTATTTGTGCATTTTTTTTAACCAAAAACAATTTATTATGATACAAGATAATATTTCTCGAACACGAAAAGATATTTTCCCGAAATGAATCAGTAATTGAATAAATAAAGCAGCCAGATGTGGTCCTTCATATCTCTGTCGTCATTTGTAAAACTTACAAATTTTCCTAAATACAAATATAATTCTGTATCATGCATTTATTTTTCTTTGTAAAGTTTTACATTCTATGATTAATGATTAAAAAACAGATAATTATCGTGCAAATAAAGCATTCTAGATTGTAGTCTTTGAATTCTTCTCTTTCTTTTTTCTTTGTAACTGTTAATATCTCTTTGTTTCATACAAAAACATTACATTTTGTTTTATTAAAAATTATTACAACTGAAGTATGAATATCTTTAGATTATATGTTTATATATATTTATATATTAGATATCTTTGACATCTAAATATTATCTATTTTTTGACATACTCACTGTTAGAGTCATTTTTTACTTAATTTTTGTAAACACATGGAAAATATATAGGTATATAAGTAGTTTAAAACAGTCGAAATTTTTTCCCAAAATCTACACTGTTAAATTGTTTTTTGTGTTTTTTAATGTGGTGTAGTAGACCAGAAATTGTTTCAATCAATGATTTATTTCTTTGACACTCAGTTTTGAATTACCAATTTTATTTCTGAAATCAATGTTCAGATGTTTGTTACATTTATGTAACTTGGTTGATCTAGTTGATGACTCATGATGTCACTTTTTACTGTCACCAGGACTTACAAGCAGAGAAACCATGTCCCGAATTTTTGATGGTATAGGGCCTGCAGGAAGGCGCTGCAATATCAGAGCTTATTCTGTCGAATGTCTACACTACTCCGACTTTGTTTATTCCTCTAAAAGTAGCGTAATTAGACGATGTTTCTAAAAATCGTCTAACCCACATAGGGATGTTTTTAAGATAATTAACTTAAAAGTGTAACAGCCAAATAATAGTTATATTTAACCAACAAGTTTGTTAGTAAAGGTTATTAATAATTGAGACATTTTAACGCGTGAGCAAAGCGAATTAACAGAAGCGTTGATTTCACTGTTTTTCTGTTGCTCATAACACAATAATCTTGAAAAACTTATTTCCAAAAATTTTAGAAATTCCACATACATGCCTCTCTCTACTAACACAACTCTGGTAACACATCTAGATTGTTTTCTGTTACCTGGCTACAAAACACCAAACAAATTTTTCAGTTGACTTTAAACAAAACATTTATCTTCAAACAAATTTGTTTTTATAACTTTTCTATGATTATGACAGTTTATAAATGTAAAAATTTTATAAATGTAAAAATTTAGTTTGTATGGTTGGTATTAACAGGTCGTTAATAGGGGTGTTTTACCAACTTTTTTAAATAAGTTTGAGTGCTTTAATAACCCCCATATGTCAACGAGCAACAGAAAATATATGTTGCAATTTAATAAAAAAAATATTTTAATCATAAAAATTTATAAGAATGTAGACAAGTAAGTCTTTAAGGGTCGATTTAAATGATGTTTAGACTGTAATTGTCAATGATGTTTTGATGCATATTGTCATAATGACAGTTACAGTCTAAACGTCATTTAAATTTAAAGAGCTTTTAAGTTAATTATGAAATCGATCCTTAATTATTTATTTATTTATTGTTATTTATAGTAACAAATCTGATAATTTGAGAGTTAAGATATTTGATCTATATTGCAACATATGAGCGAATTCGGCATTTTTTGATTCAAAAAGTTGAACTAATAACAAATAATTTACATCTACTATAAACACGATAATAATAATTGATATATAAATAATACACTAATAACGCCTACAATTTAATTCAATGACGTCGCTTCCGAGTTTATCGCTCACTTTACTTGATTGTCTAGTTCCCACTAACTGACCTAATTTCCCGGCCAATGTCTCCAGAACGTCCTTCCAGAATGTGTTCCAAAGTTTCTGGCCTGTCTCCACTCAGGAGAAGCAATGACTCATTATTGTTCTTTTTGATCGGTCCATAGGCGTCTCTATCATTAATTATGTAGAATTTTACGTTAAGATGCAAAATTTTTTACTCGGAATTTGCGCTGTAGTGTGATCCATAATTCTGGAAGTGTTTGGCATTTCTCTGCACTAATTCCTAACAATATACAGCTCTAGAATTAGCAATCAAGTAAAATAATTTGTGGTAGTTGGAAATGCATTTTTTAAAAAGACTTTTTAATTATTGTTTTTCAAAATTAATATGTTGATTATAATATTTTTGTATAACACCGTCTACAAGAAAAAACCTTAGTAATTATCAAATACGCGTATATATCTAAATTCAAAGTGGTTGTTGTGACTGCAATTGTCATTAGAACCGTCATAATAATGCTATTAAAAGAACTGTCAAAGTCTGTTATGAATCAAATTTGTAGCTACCACTAGTAAGAAGATTTATGTTTACAGTTTTATTACCCAGCGGCAGCTTTCTTTTGTTACTATCATTACCTTTAATACTATAGGTCTCTGTCATAAACACCATTTTGAATTTGAGTAAGTATACTACCAAAAGAGACTTATAAATATCTCTTAGGATTCGATGGTGGACTATAAACTGACGTCACCAGTTAACATCGGCAGGAGATAGACAGTACACATTGGTCTAACGAACTCTCGTGTCAAAACTTCTTTATCGACGACTGAACTTGAAAGTAGGCTTTTCTAAGTGTCATTTGACATTCGAAAGTTGACACTTGCTGCAAAGCGAGTGCAATCCAATAATAACAAACTTTGATTGGATTTGACTGGATGTTAGAAATTGGTTGGGCTGACAACGGTATAAATAAAAATTGATTGTGTTGACAACGGAGTAAACAAAAATTTATTTATAGCAATACATAGATAGCCAGATTGTTCATTGTTATTAATAAAAAATTTTCATGACGTCTCTGATAGTTATTTGAATAAGTGTGTGTCGAATAAGTCATCGAAAAAATAGCGTGTATTTTTCTATTTTCGCCGCTCTCATGCACAGAATTTGCCGAATTTTTATGCACGAGCGGCAAAAATGTACTTTCTGCTTTTATTGTTAATATACAATATACTCGTACAACCAAACATTTTCCTTACTGCACTTCCAATGATTAAGTGTAACTTTTTAATTGTAGCTACTAGTTTGTATATAGTAGATTAAGGTAGGCACTTCTATTATTCAAAATTTTCCACTGCTGATTATTAATAAACCTTAAGATGAGGTATGACAAAGAAAGAACTAATAATACTTAATCATAGCAGGCATTACTGCTATTCTAACCATTTCTTGTGTCAAGTTTTTCTCTAGCTCTAAATGGTTTTGTTCACATATTAGCTTTTGCAAATTTTAACATATGAATTTGGCACGTTTTCTTCATATTTAAATGTTAAATATTACACAGTCGTTGTAGTTGACTTTTCTTATTTTTTGTTTAACTTATTAATGTTGTCTAAAAATGTATTTGAATTTGTTTGCATACGGTAGTTTAGGAAGGTTTTATCCGGCACTTTTTTCAGTAAACTAATTAAAAACACCTTAAAAGTTGTTACTTTTTTATTGATTTATATGTTTGATTTGTCTATTTATTTTGCAATTTATATATTTTTTATTTTCTATGATTGCATTATTGAAAACTAATTTTTATTTTACATGTTTTTAGCTGTTTTACATATTTATGGTTATTGAACCAAAAAACTAAAACGAAAAAAACTAAAAAAAGACATAATATTAAAACAGCAATTATTATTTTTTCTAATAAAATAAAAGTAGATATAAAAGTTATGTTTCTAAATCAGAATAACAGGTAGACATCAGACACTCGTATAAGTTTTTTTTATAATTAAGTTACTTACCCAACGCACGTATGTTGGCTGCAAGTTTTTATAAAGTAAGGTAATAAGTTAATAAATCATTTAACGTTAAATTTGTTTTACAGTTTCAATTTTGAACGAAAGATTTATTGTTTAATGACTTTATGATATTCTTAAACTTTTTCTCGCTAACACTTTTATTAGAAAAATAAAATTTTTAGTAATGAGGTGGAGAAATATGATGTCCTTCAGGCGGCATTTGAGAGGAATTCGGCAAGTCCTTGAGGTTAGCCGCGTAAGGTTGGTGCATGGTTGACAGCGGCGAGGCGTTGTCACCGTCTGGTAGAGCCTCTACAATCTCGTTCTAATTGGGTTCCGTCCTGATATAATATAGATTTATGTAGAGTTTTGGTCGAAAACTGGATCCTCTTCGGTGATTTGTAGGTCTGCGTCTCTCGTCCTACTATAAAACTGATGAAGACGGAGAAGAATTCGCCGACGATAAAAGCTTTTGGCAAGGAGCTTTTTGTCCCGTCATAACTGGCGGTTATGATGATCTGCAACACGCACACGTGTGCCTTTCAGATGGTTCGACGACGATATTCACCGCCGGGGCGCATAACTCTTCACCACAATGGCTCGAAAAACGCATGCCGACCAACTTGTTTTCATATCACCTTGTCGCATCCCCGCATGAATTATTTATTTTGCGCCCGGCCAGACGCAGGAATGCTCCACCAAGTGTGAGAATGGACACCTCGAAGACGGCCACCAAACTCACACTCAAAAGGGTTTTTCTACTCGGTATCTCTAGCACTTGATAGTCCAGCAAAATTAGACTTAACTTCAAAAAAATAACTACCAAATTAAATTTTTTGAAGACCTTTATTTAGATGTCCTAAACATATCGTCACAAGTATCCTTGACTGAACTGTGGCACAGTGGGCTACAGTTCAGGAACAAAATAGCAAAAAGATAGTTACTGAAAGTAAATTTTAAAAAATATCAAAATACAAGGATGGATGACTACATTTAACAACTTGTAACCAATAAACGCGCTGGTATTAACGGTGGTATAAACGGTCACGGAATAAAATAAAATTAACTCTTAGAAATTGTCCACCAAAAAATTCAGATAAATTGTTAAAAAATTGTAGCAAATTAAAAGAGGCTTGACAAGAAAGCAAAACAGTTCAAAAATTAAAAAACAACTTTAATTTCAAAATTTTCTAACAACTTTTATATAGGTAGATATTTACAGTAAAACCTGGTTATAACGTACCCTTTAGAACCCACTTAAATAAGACGTTGTAAACAAAGTACGTTATACAAAAATACAGGGTGACTTTGAAATATGTTTAGGAAATTCAGCTATATAAGTACATATACCCGGATCACTTTTGTAATAATAAATTTCAAAATTCAACTCAAAATTTTGGCTTTATGAATTATGTTATATGACAACGTGGCGTTGTCATATAACATGACCTACATTTTAAAAACCCGAATTTTCGGTAAAAAACATAATTCAAAAAGCCAAAATTTTGGGTTGAATTTTAAAATTTATTATTACAAAAGTGATCCGGGTATAATAAAAAAGTCGAAATAACCTATTTTAACTTATACACATGTTAATACATAGTTTTTGAGGTACACCCTGTAGAAATTTTTTTTTCAAATAACTTTATTATTAAAATTCATAATAGAGTTTATAAAAATGTCTAAGACGTATATGTCAAAAACTATAAACAGTTGTATAAAGCATATTGGTTTTTTTAGCATCGTTTCGGGCTATCACCTGGTAACGTTTGTAGAAATTTTTTGAAAAACATCTGTATATATGAGTTTAAAATTAAAACTAGAACTATCACCAAAAAAAAATTGTTGCATATATTGCAATCACACACTGTATATTAAAAAAATTGCTATAAACATTGATCTCGTAAAAAAATTTTTTCTTAAAAAAGTTCTACAAGGTGTATATGACATGTGTATGACTTCTTTTATTATGTACTGTAGCGGATTAAATTTTCCAAACATATTTCAAAGTCATCCTGTACAATATTATATGTTATAAAATTTATTATATTTATTAATAAGCATTTATTTACTTGAAGATTATTTTGATAAAATGTTTAGATGTTCTTAAAAATATACGAAAAACTAAATAAAAATACACACAAAATTCAATACTTTACTTTGTTTCCAATTTTCATATAGCAATTTGTTCTACTAAATAAGTTAGTCTTCTATCATTAGTAGTACAACAAAAATTTTATTTCCGTTTTGTAGCTACATTCAAAGTATTTGCTATACTTATGTAGAATAACACAACCAAAATTTTTCATCTCTCAACATCTCCGATTTCGTCTAAGTTTGGAAAAAATTCTAAAACAGTTTAATTTTAACAAAAAGATAAGACCAAATTGTATCTTAGTGTTAAAGTTATAGTAGCATTTTTCTAAAGCGCTAAAAGCCAACAAACATTTTGAAAAAAAATTAAAATTTATTACTAACCGGAAAAGTATTTTTTTAACGCAATGAAATTTAGACAGCATGTTTACATTATTAAAACAGATATCTGAGCAAAATTTTTCAAATAGCTGTCATAATAATGTAAATACGCTATCCAAATTTCATTAAAATGTCGAAAAAATTTACTTTGAACAAATCTCAAAATTGTCAATTTGGTCAGCTGTAACTTTTTACAGAACAATAATTTTACCGGCTTTCATCTTATATTGGTGTAGGGTAATAATTATTGTGATTAGGTTTGTGCCAAATATTTCTGGAACAACCTGTACATACATTCTACATTGTTGAGATCCATGTAATATTTTGAATTTTGTGGTACTTTCGGTTATACCGGAATTGACGACTGACCCTATTATCCTAATGGTATCCGATAATTTTTATAATTCAGACTCATATTAAAAAAAAAACATAACTACTTTTGATTTTAATGATGTTTTTAACCAACGATATATATTTTTTATATCTAACAGTTGAGGTTTTACATAAAAAATTAATTCTAAAAGTCTATTAAGAATAAAAATTTCACCTAACATTATTATTAAAATGTCTCTCATTTCAACAACATAAATTTTGTCTCAAATGTTTATAACATGTATTTAAAAAAATACTACGAGTAAAAGTTTTAATAAAAACCATTCAAAAAAATTTAATTAAATTTTGACTAAACTAAATTTTTGTGGAAACTTGTATTTAAACGTCCTGAAACGTATACTTGTATATGTATGTAGGTATCTACTCGTATATTGAAAAATAATTATTGTAAAACCCTGGGTTTTTTTTGAGAGGGTGCGTAGGGAGTTAGGTAATTCTTTTTTGCAAAGATCTCAATTAATTAATTTTGCAAAAAAAAATAGTTATAATAAAACATCTACTTTAAAAAAAAAATGGTCTCTAGACTTTGTAACGTATAATTAATTGTTTTACTGTTATACTAACTTAAGATCAAAATGTAACTGAATCAGAGCTAGCCGTGGAAGTGGGTATTAACATTAGACACATTATTACAGTTACGCTGGCGCAGCCTGCTCTGATTCAGTTACACTTCGATCTCACCTTATATCTTCAAAACAATTAATTATACTCGTATCTGATATAGTCTATATCTGATATATAGACTAATAAATAATAATTATGAACGAAAAATACGCACACGACTATCATCACAAATAATTATTAATTTTTAGTAAACAATTAGAGGTAATTATTGTCTTAGTTACAGTAACCATAAACATAGTCTTAATTCCCATGGAATATTTCGAAAGGAATAATAAATCCTTAAGTCTCCAATGTTTTTTTTAGAAAAAAAAAAACAAAGATAAGTTAATAGCTTCCAAATCTACCACTAATGTTTTTTTCATACAACTAATAATATAGAATTTTTTGTGTCAATCGCGTAATTTAAAGAAAGCAAAATTTCCTTGATAAAGACATAAATAACTACATTATTACCCATGACTTTCAAATATTTAAAAATTATTGTTAATTCCTATTATTATTATTAATCTATTATTTATTATTAGTTACATTTTGCTGTATAGAATAATTTAATCTTCTGCAGACAAAGTAAAAGGTTCTAGTGATCAAGATTGATAACGCCTTTACTTTATCGATAATCGTACTTCTTGCCTTTTTTTTTGTCTATATTATAATTTTTTTTTGTAGTTTTGGCGGCATTTGACAATGGTTGTTCACAGCAATGCTTGCATACCAGAAATCTATTTTTTTGCAACAACAATTACCATTACCTTTTTTATGTACCTAGTTGCAAAATATTATTTTTGGTTTCCTGACAGGTAAATGGCAAATTAACGTAGAATTGACAGCTATAGAATCACTGTGTTTACAGTCGGCCGTGTATCTTAAGGATGATCCTGCGGTAAAAGAGTCATAAAATTATCTCCAAAAATATATGTTTATGTAAATAAATGGATTGTACGATGGTAGTACATAACTTTTAAATTCTAGAATTACTAAAATTATTACTTTTTTAACATGTTTAACATCTATTAGATTGGCGGTATCTCTTGCTGCAAAAGCGTATTGTTCATTAGACATGTTTACCATACTTTTCTTTAATTGTTTACTATAGCAACAATTATATTCTGTTATCTAATAAAATACAAATTTTTAATAAAATTTGTCGGTCAAAAGTTTTAGTACATATCTTGTGTGTTAACTGTTTTACAGCGCTCAATTATTAAAACACTCCGCTGGCACGTCCTGTTACCAATTTATTTCGTGCTGTAAAACTGAAGTTACCACACGCTAATCTAAATAACTATTAGTAGTTTATCAAAAGGTAAAAGTTTTTAAATAAATAATTTCTAATCTATGACTGTTAATTAGTCCTTGGTCTTCAAGATTAAACATAATTTCAAACCAAAAAAATAAGTGTTTGTTGTTTTTTTGCCTATGGGCTATCATGTTCAAACGTAAGAACTATAGAAAAAGAAAGTAGAAATATAAGTAAAAAAAATAGGGGCGCACACAAATTCCGCCGATGGTCAAAAGGTATTATCCCTAGGGTATGTAAACTCCGCCGATGGTCAAAAAGTATTAACCCCGCGGCAGGTAAATTCTGCCGGTGATAAATTCTTGGATTTTAATCCTCAGGTAATTTGCGCTCACTCAAGAACTAGGTGGCTTATTATAAGATAAGAAATTTGCCATATTATATTCGGACCTCAAACATATTGTTTGTATTTTTCTGTAGGTATCAGCTTTGCGTTAAGTGAAAACAACAACCTATTAGTGTAATATTGAATTCCACAGCATTATGAAACGTTTTTTCAAAATCTGCTACCATAAATTGGGTTTAAAATTAAATTTATTTTAAAATAATTTTTTAAATAAATTTAAAAGCTTCCATATAAATTACAGCTTCTTTACTAAGCAAAATACGAAAAACTATAGGAATGTAATGAACATTGACGTAAGTACGTAATGTAAATAATTAATAATGTAATAATTAACAATAATTAAAAGTTCCATCTAATTAAAAGTTCCATTTTTTTGCACCAGAATCGCACAAAATATTACATCTTTAACAAAATTTTTGTTTCTTACATTATTGAATTCTAAATTTTCCAAAATTTTGATTGTTTTCACTGTATTTTTTGGTAAAGTAGGCTGAATTTTTCGTCTTTTATAGTATACATTATTCCTAATGCAATTTATATCTTTAACAGTTAAAGTATCCATAGTTTTTTCAAGCTTCAGTCACATAAATGCAAATGTTCTAAGAATTATTAAATGTCTTTCCAAGGATGAAGTAAAAATTCATTTGACTTGATAAGGTTCGGTGCCGAATTTAGGTGTAGCGACCAGGTAAAGAAAGGGTGGCCGTTATTGGGGATTAAATAGTGCTGTATTTATGTATGCCCCTCATTCTACCTGGGGTTAAAATTTGACCATCGGTGGAATTTACCATAAATATACTAACCATCGGCGGAATTTGTAATCACCGAAAAAATAGAGTCAATGACTTTCTTGATTTAAGAAATTGAAATAGCAACAAATAAAAATCGTTGCAGTAAACACTTGATTGACGTTTTGCTTGACTAAAATGTCGAAAAAATATTGTTTATTTTTTGAAAATAATTATTGTGAAATAAAATAAACAATGTTACGAAGAGAAAAAATTTTAGTTGTTAAAAAGTCAAAAAAATGTCACGAAAAATTTTTGTAAATTGTTTAGTACATACTTTTAAAATGTCTTTATGGGTAAGAAAAACTTTGAGTTACTTGATAAAAAAAGCAGAGAGAGCCTAATTAATAGCTCATTGCCAAAAAGTTAATAATAATAATAAAATTGAGCATTTTTCTTGATGTCAAATATTTTTCTTTTTCTTCTTTCTTCATTTTTCTTCTCACGACTGTTTCTATTAAATACTTAGAAATTATAAGTAAGGATTATTTTAATAGTTGTGGGCGCAATTTTTGTTCATAATTATGAACTATATAGTCTATATTTTTGAAACGATTGATTCTTGAACAAACTCTTGAAAACAAGAGTCAAATTTTATTATGACTACTTTTTTAGAAAATTAGATAATTTTGTATTTACTAGATGTCTATAGATTTGCTCTCTTTCGTCCCCTAAAATGCAAAAGCCATTCTTCAAATTAAGGGTACTTTTAAAGATATGTTTAGGACTTCTAAATAATAACCTCAACAAAAATCCAGCTTGGTCAGAGTCTTCTCGAAATTTTGCACAATTTTTGTCTAATTTTACTGGGCTTTTTAGTGTTTCTACAACGTAGATTTTTCTAAAATCCGAAACTGTTTAATTATTTCTGATAAATAAAATTTTGTATGACCAAGCAGTCAGTAGGAATAATCGTAAAATAGTCGTATGTGAAGGTAATTGGAGTCGAATTTGTATCAGTGCCACGTCCAGCTGGATCTAATCAGCATGCGGCACTTTAAAATGGTGTTATTTGTTGATACAACGGCGTATAAGCATAATCCTGTAGACCACATAGGATTTAACGATAATGCAGCAGTGTTTACACATGTTATGTCTGAAATGGACGCAGACCGACGCGTTCCCATCGCTGTCATGCCATAACAATAAAGGATTTTAATACTGACTTCCCTCACAATCTCTCCAATAAATCTGTCAAAGACGACAGCACCGACGACATGCAAATGTTTTTCATATGATATTTGGATATCTATCCTGCTGTCGCGCTACCGATGGACGGATCTCCCCTAATAAATGCCCATCGGCATCCATGAAAGAAAATACCAACGGTCTCGACGACAGACGCATAATATTCTTATGGAAATATTAATATAGACTCGAGAAGAAAGGACGCATAAATTTTTAATGTGGACGATGCCAAGTGACGTTCATGAATAAATTTTTCGGTCAAAACATAACTCGTTTTATAGTCACTTCACGATTTTCACAAAGATATAACTCTCAAGATATATCATTAACAAAATTTACCAAGACGAAGGCGAAAATAGCATTTGTCTTAATTTGTGCCTCTTTGTAATACCGAACGTTACTTGCTTTTTTGCAAATACATTAATAGGAAACCTGGTATCTGAAATATCTCCTCACGACTTCTTTTGGCGTTTGATTTAGTATTCTATATCTTTAATAAAACACTCAATTTTAAACTGCCTAAAAACCAACTATAGACAAGTAAAAAAAATTTTAATTGTTATAAATGCAATCAGCAGAACAAAATGTTAAGTAAGATATCAGATAATTTATCCGAATAACTGCGAATCTAATTGATTATTAGTCAGCAATCGATTTATTTGTTATTTCAAAAGCTATAATCTGTTCTTTTTGTTAATTGTCGTTTGTTAAATAAGTGTGAAATAGCTTATTAACAATTAAGAAGGCGCGTTTAATTTATTTAATTAACAAACAGTTTTTAGGTTTTAATTCATTTGTAATAATAAAGTATAACAACTTTATACAGATACGTATATACGAGTACGCTCATCTTATATCTACATAAAATAAACATAAAATTTTACGCAAATAAACTTGTGACATTTATTATTTACTAATTTAAGCAGTTCACACCTTGCTGTAAGGTGTTTTCATTAGTTATAATAATTCTATTTTCCATATTTGCATATACTATCTATAATAAGATTTCATTGATTAGATTGGTAGACGCAGCAGCAAATGTCTGATTATTAAATAGTCATGTTTATTCAGTTAGAATATAAATGTAAGAATTATGAAAAATAATATAGCAAAATAATTTTCAACATTCTTTAAATAACAGATGGTACAAATAAGCTTTTATTACTAAAATTTGCTTTGGTCACAGATTGTGCTCTGTATAGAAGGAGTAGGTAATACGTATATAACTGATATCTGCAATTCAAAATTATTTGCAAAAACGTTGCCTAATTTATAGAAGCACCAGTGCTATCAACCTGTTTGACGAACTGTGTACCATTGCCCACATATGTAACAATACATCCTGCACAAAAAAGAGAGCTTTTTAAGGTTTTAACCAGTGCCTTTTATGCATACAATAGTCAACAACGTGACGTAATGTATCTACTAATGGCTATCTACCTTAAACACTAAAAAGTATGACTTTTTCTTTTGTATATTTCTTAAAATCTATCCAAAATCGTTAAGCGATCGATGTTATTGACAGCTCCACCCTCGAGCCTGAAGATTTTTGATTATATTTTAGTAATTTTTGTTCTATCTCATGTCATTTCTGCTTCTAAGATCCCATCTATTTTCTTATTTTTTAATATTTTATCTATGTGAATATTCCATTTTTCTTTGGTCTTTTTTTTACAAATTTGCTTTAATGTTACTAAATGCCATTTTTTACCAGCATTTTAAAATATTGCCTGCTTTTATTTCTAATTCCTTTTTTATATCTCTTTCTACTTCTCAATTCCTTTTTCTTCAAACTTATCTCAACTAGATTTTTTTTGTTTTTTTGTTGGAACCCAATGTTTTTTTTCTATTTAGTAGTATATAATTATATGTCAGCGATATTTTGATTTTGGCGTATCATCTCATTTTAATTGCCACCATGGTCCAGCCGGAGAGAGAAATAGTCTTAGATTTGAACTAAATGGATGAGGAAAGCATTAAGACATCGCGACGTACACTGTATTGCCTTTTATTAACTGCATGGTTATTAATTAATTATTGTAAAATAATGTAAATTGAAAAAATAGTTTCGTTATTAAATTTCTAACATATATGCGCATTGCTTTGTAGATTACGATAATTTTGTTTTCTTTGGTATTTTTCTAAGTCCAAAAATTTTTGTGCAGCATTATTGTATACTCTGTTTGCTGTCTGTATTCTTTGGCTGGTTGTTTCCGTTGTTGTTTACTACTATTCCTAAATATTTATAGGTGTTAACATATCTTATCTTTCTTATTCTACTTCTACGTTAATTGTCTGTTCATTACTGCTAACTGTCATTTTTTTTATAGTTAGCCTCAGATTATTATTATTTCTCGTTTTTTTTAAGTTGTACACGATCTATGATTCTCTCTTTATCATTTCAACCATTCATTTTTGCTGCCGCTTTAAACTACCTCCTGCACATTGAAGCTTAACAAACAACTGTCTTATAAAGTTCTGACGCCAGTTCAGTCCTCGTAATTTGTCTTATTTCTAATGTCTATTATCTTCAGATTATCATTAGTTCTAGACATTTTTTTACATTACTTTTTTACATTTTTTTTTATTTCTAAATCATTTTCTCTTAAAGATATTTTTATAATACAGGTTTTTCAAATTTTTGTACATGTTTTTATTTGTTTTTCTTTCTTTTTTCTACTTATAATTTTCATATTTTTTCAGAATCTTCTTTTGTTTATTTTATCCCAGAAACAACTTTTTCTTCTAGACGGAGCTTAGCTACTTCTTTTTTTCTTAAGATTACTTTTCTGGCTTCTTTAAAAATATTTCTTGTTTTTTTAGAATGCTTTTTAATTTTTCTTTTCTTCCAAACGTCGTTTATCAAGCTGTTGCCAAAATTTTTTTTTTCTTCTGAAATCCTTAGTTTTTTTACCATCGTTTTGTGAACTTTAGAAAAAACTTTATTTGTATCATCTTGAGAAAATCATTTTTTTCAATCATCGTTAATTTTTGAGCTTGTTTTGAACTTTTATAAACTTCTATTGTTTTTTCTTTACTTCGAATCGACGTATTTTAACTTGTTTAGTATTTTTCTTTTTTCCTTTTTTACCAATCATCGTTTCTCAAATGTTTCTAAGCATTTTTTTTTGTTTATTTTTTTACGACTTTCAACTTCTAGAATTGTTTCTTGCTTTTCTTATCCTATCAATCGCCACTTCTCAAATTCTTCCTTTTCTTTCAAACTTCGATTTTCAAGTTTTTCCAGAATCTTCTTTTTTATTCATCCAAAATTATTTTGTCTTTTTTTAATTTTTAATCTTTTTTTTTTCTTCTAGTAGACGTCTTTCAACTTTTTTCAAAATTTTGTTTTTCTTTATCTGTTACACGCCGTTTCCTAGCTTCTTCTTGTTCTTCCAGACGCTTTTTTCCGATTCCTTGCGATTTAAAGAGTGGATTTTTAAACATATAATTAAATACTTTATTTAGTAAGCTTAAAGGATGTTCTGCAACAGTATGTTAACACCAACACGGTGTTACTTTTAACTGTGGTTTCTTTTATATTTTCTTTCTCTTCTATGCTTAAGAAAGAGTGGAAAAATAATAAATGCATTTAATTTGCAAAAAGGATTAAAAATATATACAGAGTGGTTTACATAAAACTAGAAGTCTGACAAATTTTAAGACAGTTCGCATCTGTAATATAATTCAAAATATATAGTGAATTCTTTGAAAAGTTGAGTTCGAATTTATGACATGTTTTGAATGCATCAATATAATGAAAAGATTTCTGGATTAGTATACATCTATTTCTGTTCTTGCGGCCAAATAGTCTTGGTCTAACGAGTTAGATCAAGCTTCTGTGTACCGATTAAAAACCTATTAAGCATGCGTTGGTTAAAAGCAATTGATATAAAATCAACTTAAGGTAGATTATACAAAACAAGTTTACCAAAGTCAATCTTGAGCAGCAATTAATTGCTGCTACAAGTACAATTGTTAGAACCAACCAAGTTTCCCGCAAAGTTCTTTGAACTGCTATAGTATCCATCTAAGTTGCCCTTGGTTACATAACATTCAAATGTTTTTTTCGCTGTTGTGTATAGAAAACGTAGCGTTTAAATGTATGTTATTATAGTGTAGGTCTCGTTAGATGTAGCGCTTGTTATTCGCGGCGCGAGTTCTGTAGCCGTTCAAGACATGTGTTATGATGCATCCTCGACCCCGTAAAAACTGATGTCTGCTAGTTGCTGCCTGCAGCCTGCTGACAACCTCAATAAATATATTAGATGTTTTGTAGCGGTCGTGCCGCAATGCGACCACTGTACTTCGTCGTTGTACTTAATATCACGCTCATTATTTTGATTGATTTGTTGGCAGCTGTCGGTGAGAGCCAGTCTTTAACAAGCTCGAACGCACGGCAAAAATCCACCAGGAATATCGACAGCAAGTGAGAGACACTTGCCACAATTACGGCACGATTGCTGTGTGGATATGGCCGTACAAGGAAAACGGGGGTTGCAGAACGAAACGATGGCCCTAAAGGATTAGCCAAAAAACAAAGTGTTTTCTCCCAGGGATAAAAGCTGGGACTGAAAGGAATAGATACATATTTGCAGTAATAGCTGACAATTTACGCTAATGGCAGTCATTTTTTTTACATATAAACTCCAGAAATCTGTTCACAATTATACGAGGACTTAATGAAAATAGAATAGTCAAGACTAAGAAAAAATATACCTACATATATAAAAAAATACAATGTGATCAACAAGTACTGACTGGGTTAGCAGTTAGCAGCAATGAAATGTCACTTAAAATTGGCTATACTGATCAAACTTTAAATTCAAATTTAGTTGTCATTAGTTTTTCATTGTAATGGCGTACTTGAAAAGTGGAACCTACAATGAAATTAATGGTTGGTAATATTCCCTGGACCCAACGTATGTCCAATTTTAACAAGTTTACCTCAAAATACGTATAGTTGTAGATTTTATTATGTTTAAACAACACTGTAGGTACGTTGTAAAACGTCTTTTAAATACAGATAATGATGCAAAAACAAAACCTGATCAATCTTCCACTCTTACTGAAAATGTTGTGGAAGACAATTGCGTTCGAATGAAGCGAAACTTTCAAAAATTTGTGAAAAAGTTTTTATAGCAAAAAGGTTTTACTTCCTATTAACTCCAAATACCCTAATTACTGTATTTAATACACTAAAATGATGAGTTAAGGTATGGATTAAAGACAACGGTGCATACTTTGAACTTTACCTTTAAATTTAATTGATGTTTTTCTATTTGCTTAATTTTTTATTGTATTATTTAATAAAAGCATTATGGTTGTTGAAAATGGATTAATTATAAAATTTCGAATTTTTAATAAAATAGGTAATCTTAAGAAACCGACAACTTGCAAAAAAAAAATTGTGACTTCATTTCCAACTTAATAAATATTTGTTAATCACAATTAAAAAAGCTTTTACTTAGAAAATGAGCTAAAAATAAATATATAAAACATAATTTTTGTAATATATTGTTTTATTTTATGGCAAAAAATACTTATCAAATAATTATTTTTCTAATCAGACCCAGCTTTTTTTGTCCATAATACTTCCAAAATTTCTATAATTTTAGAACAAAATCCTATACAACTGCTTTTTTAAAAATGTTATATATTAATGAAATACATTATTAAATTTTAATTAAAACTACATGTATATTAAAAATTCTTCAAAACTTGTAAAGTAACAGATGGAATAATAGAAACCTTTTGATCTATATGTACTTCTGTAAATTCAAATTCATGTTGGCACTCTTTCTAGTAAATTTCAATTTAATTCTTTCAACAGACCATTTTCTTTAAAATTTTTGGTTTAGGTTAAGATCTTTAGTAACTCGTTATAATAGTACACCAACAACACTTATTGAATTCAAAATTTGGCATTGATATATCCACAACAAAGTATCTACACCAAATTTAGAATTTAACCAAAAATTTACTGTTCGAAGTCTAATTCAAAAAGTGATGACATTTGAAAAAAAATATAGATTGCGTGCAAGTGTCAAATAATTGGTAGTAAAACAAAGCCGAAATTCCTTTTTACAAAATATTCTGTAAGTTTTTAGGCTACCTGCTAACAGATAAGGTTATAAATTATGTTTATCATCTATTTCATGTTTTCTGTGTGATTCAATTAGAAAAAATTAAGATTTTAACAAAACAAATTAAACTTGGTTCCAAAACCTAAAAAAATTTTAATAAATTAACAAAAAATAGTGATTAAAACGTGAAACCTAACATCTCTGAACTTTACTTCAAATAGCATTCAGAAGAAATGGTTTTATAAGCTAATTATTTTAAAAATATTTATTTGTTTTATCATTAATAGCTTAACCAGTCGATCACTTGCAAGCAACCTATGTCAGAACTGTGACAATTCAAAATTTGTGGGTTAGATAAACTAAGTTCCTAACTTAAGTGGATAAGGTAAGGTCTGGTGGTAAGTCATTTTACCGGCAGTAAAATAACTATTGCTTTACATCTCTAATAATGGCTGCCAATTTGTCATTTATTATTTGCTTTTCTTCTGTTTCAAAATTATCAAAACGAAGAAAAGCTGTTAGCTCACAAAATCTCTATTTTGATAAATCTGTAGGAATGATAAGCCAACAAAATGCTTCATATAATGAAGATCAAAGCATCTTAATTTGTTTGTCGGATGATGGGTGCCAGAAATCAGAAAACTATGAATGCTCTATAAATAAAAAAAGTCTAATATAACGTTTTATTTTAATTATATAATTTGGAACTAATTTGCTTTATTCTAATAAAGAAGGTTCCATTATTCATAAATGCTTTTATTGCCTTTTTTATTTGTTTTAGTGTTTCTTCAACAATAGATAATGCCACAGAAGACTATCCAATTCTGCACAATGCTTGCAAGAGCAAAGCAGGCCAATCGTGTAGGTAAAATATTTTCTTGTCTCTGTTGTTTTGTAGCATTCAGTGAAACTTTTGTCCACTTGGTTTCATCTTTACTTGTTATTTAAATTCATCATTTGGTTGAATTCTTCTTCATCAGTGAACCCCATTTCAACCAGATCTAGTAATTTGTCGTTTTCTAAAACATTATCTTCTTTTTCGTAGTCTTCCGCTAAATCCAAATCATCAAAAACCAACTCTTCTACAACAAGTCTGTAGGTATAGGCTGTCTCGAAATTAAGGCATTCCAAGTTTGGAGCGGTGTAGAGGGTATCTTTTAGAGTAAGTAAAAATGTACAAAACAATTTTTTAAATTACTTCTTACAAAGTACTGGTTTTAAACTTTGTTCAATTTTAATTTAATATTGAATTTTAAATTAATATTTAATTTAATTCAACAAACATTGAGCAAACTTAAGCAATAAAAAAATATTTCACTCAAGCCGTCTACACAGCAACAAAATTATATTCTAGCCTCGTTTGTCTTTTCTTTTGGCCAAAATTTGAAGAAATTGAATATTTTTTTTACCTCGTTTTTTATCCTAATTTGTTCTTAGTTACAACTAACCTCAGATCTGAAAACTATGGTTGCGATGTTGCGAATCAGTGGTTCTCGACATAATCGTATACAGGTGGGATACCTGAAGTTCGTTTACTCTTTTGACTCTTTACACCACTTGTATTGGTGTATGTAGAAATGTTCAGCACAACAGCTAAAGCTGCTAAGTTGTCAATATAGAAATAAAGAACATTGTCCAAGGCGTATCTAGGATTGTTTTTTAGGGAGTAGGATGGAGAGTCTAGAAAAAATGAGTTTGCATTTTTTTACCATACTATATTACTATAGTCTTCAGAACTCTACTCTTGGGTAGGCTCTTAGACTTTCTTTTAACAACAATTTAAGAGCCGAAGGCGATAATTATTCCAGAAACAAATGTTTCTACAAGGTTTATTATAAGCAAATAACAACTGTTTTGTTCCTAAATTCTAAGAATCTTAAAATATATCTACATTTATGAAAGACGAAAACGAAATTTATTATAAATTGCTTCTTCTAAGTCCAGACTTTTTCAATGTCTTGCTCCAAGGACGATCAATTTCAAACACAGTTTTTATATTAAAATAAAAAATATATAAAAATATAAAGCCTCTTAAAATTCTATTTTTTATGTTCGGCATTTCCGTTTATTTGTTTATGAAAAATTATATCTTCTTTAATGTTTCAAAGATTATAAGGACTAACAAGCGCTGAAACGTTAGTAGTAAAGTTGCAAAAATCCCGCTCGAACAAAAATTGTCTTTTTTATACTAACAATAAGACGTTTTTCTTTATCTGACTCGAAGAATCATAAAATAAATACACTTTGGGAGCCAAAAGCGGCGATTAATACAAAAATAAATATTTACTGCAAATATATTTGTATAAAAAGGAGTACAAACTGTCTTCTGCAGCTTCTAAATTCAATTAAAAACTTTAATATAGATAAATAAAATAGAGATTTCTAGGTGTTTGAAGCGAAAATTAATGTAATTGTTTCGAAACTGCTAAAACTTTTTTGAACTATCCGGCTCAAAGAATTATTCTTTTATTAATCTAGAATTTTTTTGGCTTTTTACTATTCTTAACTTTTCTTTTTTCTTTTAGTAGTCGTTTTTTCATTCTTATTTTTTCCAAATATTATTTCTCAAATTCGCCTAAAATCTTGTTTCTCCAAGACCTTCAACATCTTAAATCTTCCTTTATAGTTTGTTTTAGTTGTAGGTATTTTCTTCTTCTCTTCTAATCGTTGGTCTTGTGATTCTTTATTTTTGTTTATTCATATTAATCTTACAATTTTTTTTGTCATTAAATCATCTTTTGTACATTTTTTATAGAATCTACCTTTTCATGTTCTTCTAGAATCTACTTCTGTTCTTCCTTTTCTACTAGTCTCAATTCTCTTTATTGTTCTTATCTCTCTACCATTAAATACCCTATTTACGTAGGTTCTATAACTCAAGCCTGGATAGAACTTTTGTTTTTTTGTACGTATTTAAAATTTATTTTGGTGACCTAACAGGACGCTTAGACAATTAAATTATTTTTGTAATCAACCTATTACAAATATTTTCTAAATCCTATTACAAATTTTCTAACGCTTATTTGTTTCTCTTTGGTAAAAAAATTAGTACAAATTGTAACCTTTAAGTACATGTGAAAGACTAAAGGACAGTTTATAAAATTAAAGGACTATCTTTTGAAATAAAGAACTGTTGTCAACCCTAACAACAGCACAATCGAATAGTTCAACCAGTTTTTTAGACGAAAATTAATTATTGATAAAAAAAATTGTTATAAAGTCAACATCACAGACTTGTGATGTTTGTTTTCGTTTTTGTTTCTATAATTAAAAGTGTTGAGTCTATAATAACCTTTTAATAGATCTAAAAAAATGCAGGCGAAGATTCATAAGTGTTTTTATTTAATACGTTGAAGTGATTTATTTATAATTTAAACCAATTGCAGTGGCGTCAAAAAAATCCTTTAAACCTCCATCACAAGTTTGTATTTGTGTGTAGTGTGGGAAGTTGCAAAAGCAAATCGCGCCGACATCGTTTCCTTGGATTTCCTTCAATTCCTTGTTCTTCGTTGAATTCCGGGTGTATTCATCTAGTGTAGATCTGTTCAGGTGGTGCAAGGCTAGCGCCCCTCGTCCAGCGTACATTAATCCGCGCCAGAATATCATTAAGATACTCCGGCAATATCATCAGTGATTTATGAATCGGTGTTGGAGTTGTCGGTGCGTTGAATGAGTAGAACCTGCCCCACTCCCCAGGTAAGAGCGGTGGGCGGGTCCTCGTGGGGCAGGCCGAGCTAGTCACTTAGTCAAATGCCGCTCGCCGAGTCGGCTGCTTGTCCTGCCAGTTGATCAGTGAGCCACCGCCGCGACGCCGCATCCAGAGGGCATCTGGCGACGTCTCCTCGTGCTCCTCCAGGAATGTCGTAGTGCGTGTGTCCTGTTCCAGGATCGCGGAAGACTCTGCGCGTGGCCGCCGACCGAAACCGACCCCTTCCGAGGGTGCGTTCGACGCGCCGCCCTTATCTAGGCCCCCACCACGACGCGGCGCTGAAGCAGACAGCATCGCGGCGCCGACGAGTTCGTACGGCACCTGCACCAATCACGGCCACATCATAACTCCATATTCCGACATGAGTGCTTCTTGTAGTTAGGTGACTGGTGACGATTCAGTGAACTGTGATTTTGTGATGTCTCGCAGGAAGCAAGCGAGGCCCATCCGCCTCCTCGACGACGACGACGCCGCACCGTTCCCAGCCACTCCAGTCCTCGGTAAGTCCGGAGGACTTAGTGACTTCACCTGGACCTATTTCTTCTACTTCTTCCTCTTCGTGACCGACGGCTCAAATCCGATAAACGCGAGTTATATCCACGATTAAAGCGGCATTTATCGAAAACCAGATGTAATGTAATACGCTCATACCAATGATTCGCGATAACATTCAACGACTTCACAGACCTGATACACTACACCTGGACCGCTCCTAAAGACCCCGACCAACAGATCAACATACATATTTACCAAAATTTTTACAAACAAAAATCAAAAATTATTATTTATTCAAATCTACTTGACTAAACCAGTGTTACATAAAAAAAATTTCAAATTTCTCAGTAAAACCGGAACTTTTCTAAAAAAAATTTAAAAAGATTAGAAGTGTTCAGCATCATGCTTTTACTTCATTTTCTTTATTTAAAACTTTTGGAAAATATACAAAGATAATCCAAAAGGCTTCATAGATTTATTTATCATAATTAAACAAAAACATTTTTCTAATTTATTATTTTTTGTTTTTATTTATTGCATAGTCTTGTCTAGAACTTAACAAAAATGCATTTGAAGAGCTTATAGGAACAAAAAATGTTTAAATATTTTTATAAAAATATTATCAATCCTGAATATTTTTCTAAAAATTGGTGGACATTTTTAGGGTTTTTTTCTTAGTCCCAGTGCTAAACAGATTATAAAACTCAAAATATATAAAAACAAAATTTTTGAAATAGAAGCATAACTTAATTAGTTTGTAATTTACACATTTAGTTCTGAATTTTAAATTTATAACATTGTTATAATTATGTGTAAATGTACTTTTTTAGTACGAAAATATCAAAACCGTTTCATTCCTATTCCAATAAAACGTAACATTTTTTTCAAAATACCTAGATCACAATTTAATAAAATGTGGAAATTGTAATTTTTGTTTTTTTTCTTAAATATTTATAAAGTCATTACGACAAAACCATATTTTTCTAAATTTTGTGAAAAAATCGGAAAATCTCAAACGTCATTAAACATCAACACGAAACCTTTAAATGTAAATTTTTTCGTATCTACTTTTAACAAAATTATATTGTCATCTCTTGGGAAATCATGACATTTTGTTTTTTATTAATTTTTATAACCCACAATAAAGATCGGATGTCTAGTTTCTAAATTGAATTAAAATCTTAAATTGTACTGTGTTGTTTTTGCTGCGTGTATGGGATTTTGAGAATAGAAAATGCATTAATATCAACAAGACTTCATAACGCAAAAATCTTTAATATGTAAATTATAGTTTTATAGGGTCGACAAATTTTAAAAGTAGAGGAAAAATTATTTGTTAGAACAAATTTTGACTTGTGTAAATGTATTTCTTTGACACGAAAATTCCAAATCAATTTCAAAACATTTCCAAAATAGGTTAAAAATAGGTTAATACACACATACACACAACCAGCAATGTTTTTGAAGGTCTATGAAGTCATTACGATAATAAATGTCTTTCAAAATTTTTTGACAACATTGAGAGAGCATCTCCAAAAGTCATTAAAATAAACACGGATTTTTGTACTGTATATTTTTTGTTTCTACCTTTAACAAAATTACATTGTCGTCTCTTGGGAAATCATTACATTTTTTTTTTATTAATTTTTACAACCTACAATAAAGATCAGATCTCTTGTTTTAAAATTGAATTAAAATCTCAAATGTGTTGTGTTGTTTTTGCTGCAAATATGAGATTTTGAATAGAATGTGCATTAATTAATATCAACAAGAGTTTATAATGCCGATTAAATACCTACATGCAAAAATCTTTGTGTTTAATTATGTAAATTATAGTTTCATGCGGTCGACAAATTTGTTTTTTTATTACAACACAGACATTTAATCATCCATTAACCCGGTAAATAAGAGATAATTACGTTTCGGGTTGATTTAGGGATTGGTGGTTTTTGAAATAGAAAAATTAGTTCTCGGACGTCCTTACTTGAACAATAAAATGACAACAGTCATTCATCTGAAAGTAACTCTTTTCAATAAATAGGCATCCAAACGGCGTGACTAAAACCTGCAAATTCTATGAAATAACAGACAAGGAAATAGTGCAATGAAATAATTTATGACTTCTAGCTATTCTAAAGGAAGAGCATCCAATTTTGTATTTTGTTCGGGGCCTTATTGTTGTACAGTCGGTCGGTGTTTCAGTTTCGTCCTTGTCGATTTTTTGCTGAAAAAATTTCGGCGAATTTCGAATAATTGTGACAAGTTCAACACTTTTACTTTTGACAATTCTGGGAAATGCGTCCAGGTGTTAAAAAAATTAGTTGCGGATATTAGTGGTCGTTAGAAAAATAAGTGGTGTTTAAACGGTCATCGGCTGGCAATTTTTATTTATTTACAGAAATGTTGTTGCTAAAGTGTTTATTTTTTTGTTGGGAATATCAACAAAGCGGTTTTAACGACCCAAGTCGGTTTCTATAATTTTACCTTATGAGCCATAATATTTCCGACGGCTTCTTTAAGCAAACCCATATCATCGAAACTACAATTACCGAGTTTTTCTCGAGCGAATTATAAATATTATTGCCCTATAAATTGTGCGTAATTTGTTCTTATTATGGCAATTTGAGTGAGTTTATTTGTGTCGCGGACTGCGAAGTATTTGGAAAATTGAAATACTTGAAGCGAGCTGTGAGTTCAAACGGACCGCTTCGGAGTCGAATAGGCCCCAGGTGGAAAGTCGCGGCTTCTCGGTACAGCCGAAAAATCACCGTTTCCAAGTGCTAATTGCGTTTGTCATCTGGAAGATGCCAAACTGTCAGGTAAAAAGTCCGTGAGAATGCCTCCTCGACAGCTAACCGTGTAGCGTACATCAAATCATAACTGCTTATGCTACCAGTCTTGAAAAACTCGCTTTCCTGCTTAATTGATGATGGACGATCGGCCGACACAAAGGACCATAATTTGTTGTCAATTTCTGGATATATTAACGTTCATAATTGTGCGCGGCAGGTTTGATCTGGCTGACCTAACTTTTTATGCCCTATCCTTGCTGGGGTGTTCTTTTGCGAAGGCTGCGGTGGGCCGCATCGATATTTCATCCTGCGAATATTTGCATCGCAAAATTCGACGGAACGGACGCTTTTTGCGCCCGAAGCCAACAGAACTAATCGATTTGTTACGTAACTACTGGCTTCGCATCGGACGATTTCTTCTTGAGGCTAATTTGTTCACGAATCACTTACTAAATTTTGCTTGAGATGTTACCGTCATAACAAAGACTAACCGGCAAACTGATTTGTCATAAGATTTCCCAATAGTTTATTTAAAGCGTTTTTTCACAAAAGCTCACTTTTGCGGTATTTTATTTCGTTTAGCGCAAAAAAGAATAATATGGAGATTTTATGAATTATCCGCGACCATAAAAAACTCAAAATATATTGCAACGTTTCGTGTTCAACAGGTTGAACAAGAAAAAATTCCAATTCGTAAAACTATAATCATTTTAGGATGATTTGCATTAATATCAACGAAAATGACTTTAACAACCAATTTTACTTAATAAATGTTCCTATAGAGAAATCAAAAATGGCTCTCTAAATAATAACTTAATTAAGTAATTTTACTGGAAAAGAAAAACTGTTGTAGGAAATTTTCCGGTGCTCAAGGATTTCTTAATTTTTTTAATTAAGTCTTACCATGACATTTTTACTATATTATCAATGCCAATTACATATATTAATTTAATATAGCATAACAAGAAGACAAAAAATTTTAATCCAAGATATTTTTGACTCAATTATAAATGAGTCATTTATAGATATCAATCAGTGTTATTCAAACTAATTATGGCAGCAAGTCTTTCTAAACTTTATTAAGCTGATTATAAACTACACTGTTATTTTACAAAGGTGTTGATAGGCTTTTTATGTGTTTCAATTTAAATTTGGTGCAATACCTGGCTTACTATATTAATTGGACAGACAAAGACCTTTTACTGTATGGCTGCTTTTATCAAAAAAAGAGGGCTGTAATACGTAAATTTATAATGTTTATAAAATAACGAGTAACTAGAAATTTTGCTTTCTGAGCAAGCCATGAATTCCACTGTACTAGCTTTATAGCTATAGCTTTAACTGCAAGTTGTATCAATTGTAAATTCAAATAACCTAGTAAATGAGAACTTGATATTTGACAATCTGATTACTTAAATTTTTAAACAATGTGTTAAGGGAATTAAATATTAAAACTGAGTGAAATAGTGCCCTTAAGTGTGTGGACAATATTTCCAGCACTTTAGTATATTTCTTTATTAGGTAACGAAGAATTAATTTTTTGGTACCAAATCCGTAGCAAGTTTAGTGTGACGGACGAACGAAGTAAGTCCGAGATAAAACTGCTACAGATGAGGCATAAACAGTAGATTTAGCGCCGCATAAAGACCGTTATTTTCTTAAACGTATTACACAATGTGACAATATCAAAAAATTGTTTTGATGTCACTAGCAGAAAATGAATTTTCAGCGGCATGAAATAAATTTTCACTAATCTAAGGTCTGTTTATTTATCAAAAAAGCACTGTGGTGCAAATAAATGACACCTTATTATTGTTTCTATGCAAACGTAATGCTTTTAATATACTATGGTTTTTTGAAAGATAAACAGATTATATGATAACTTGGTTTTGTCAAATTGTGGTAATGTTAAATTTTCCTGATATTTGAAAAAAAGTACTTCTTCGCCTTTGTTCAATAATAAATATCACATATTGGTGACAATTGAAGCGCACTAAAGTGTCAGGTTTATTGCCTAGTCAAGATATCGACATTTTTATTGACTAGGAAGTAAAGCAGACATTTTAGTTCCTGTCAGGGTTTTTCAACTGTTACAAAAATTTGATATTTAATGATAAACAGCAATTTGTATTTTAAAAAATGTTAAATTTTCTGGCTTAAAAATCACGGCATTAGTTCATATACGCCCTTAAAGAAATGACTAGTTTATGCTGCTACTATAATAATAATTACTATTATTTACAGCCTAGGTGTAAAAATGAAATTTTAACTATGGCAACTCAAATGTTTGTTCACTATATTTTATTAGATTATTAATTTGTAGAGTGCTTGCGTCTATTTATTTCATAAGTTTAGATTTTCATAAATAGATATTTCTTATGATTATGATATCTTCTTTGGTTCTCCATTAGAAAACAAATCAAAAGATGCTCATCAGATATTGATTTAAGCAATTTATAACATAAATATCAGTTCTGAAGAAGAGGTAAGCAACCAAAATTGTCAAATAATATATTGCCAAATATTTAGATATCTTTTTAACTTAACTTTCTAATAGGCTGATTTCAAGTTGAGATGATACCGGTAGTATCTTTGTTTCCATGAAAATTTAAAAAAAAATGTTGTTATTGGTTGTTGCTTTGGAAACGTATTAAAGTTTGCAATACTACCGGTAGTATCTCAACTTGAAATCAGCTCATAAGGATATAAGACATACGACATTTGCAAAATCTTACTCTCACACTCAATCTCAGAGTATGATTTTACAAATTATGCAGTACGATCGTTCTAACGATTTTGATGAAAATCTTATAGATAGCTCACTCTTTGTGAAATTTTACAGATTGTACGTACCGACTAGTGTTTGCCAAAGAAGTTGTTAAATATGTGAAAAAATTTATTTTTTTTATATAAAAATCATTACGTTGTCAAAGAAGCAATAACGGGGCGATATTTGTTTGCACTACAACTGTGGTCAATATTCACACATTTGGGATCTTCACTATATTTGACCAAGGCTTAACAACTAGTAGCGACAGTCAGCTCATTCTGTGATACTGCATATATTTCACCATCCTTCTCAACTTTCGTGAGAGTGACAAAGTGAGACGAAGATTGTTTTTCCCTTCGACGTCAGAAGTGAAGATAAAGGGGAAAGTGACGTGGGAAGGGATTTTCTTCGAAATACTCTTATACTGCTTAAAACAGTTGGAAGCGAAAACAGACTTTAATACAGTGAGCAAACAGTTCACAAGACTTTTCCTGCCAATGGGACTGTCGCTACTAGGTTTTAGATAGTTTAAGCAAAATAGTACTTATTACCGTTCCAAAAATGACAGTCTGTTTTTCTATAGTGCCACCTATTAAGTTCTAAGTAAAATTCAATGAAGTGTTAGTTTGCTGTTTTTTGCTTTGCCTAAATAAATGGAAAGCTAAAAATTATTAAATAATTTTTTGTTTACATATAATAACTACGAAAAAATTGACAAATAAGAATTAGATTGACAAATTTAATATTCTACCCAATATTTTCAAAAGGTTTTAATTTTTTTGTTAGTTTGTTTTGATACAGAACTATTGTTGAGATTGACCAATTACGACTAATAAACGTTTTCCAGTGCAATTTTTATTTATTTATTATTAAAATAAATATTATTTGCAGATTTCTTAGCTGCTCTAACTGGAATGATCTATGAGAACACCACAGTGTGGGAAGTAATACTTTTAAATTTGACATAATCATGAAAGTTTGAAGTAAATCAACGTGTTTTAAATCGCTAAGGTTTAGATTTTTGTGATTTTCAATTGTTTTAAAATTCTTCAAACACTTTAATTGGGGATTGCTACATATTTTTATTAAATATTTTAGCATGTTCTTCAGCAAGTAATGTAACCCACAACCATCCACAGCTATTTTAGTTAGTCTTCTAATTTGCACAGGTCTTTGGGCGAAATTTTCAATTTTATTAATTTTAATTTAAATTGTATTAATTTGAGTGACAAATTAACTGCTAACTAATTATCTAAATACAATAATTGTGTAGACAATTGACGTAATTCTTTTTTTTTGGTGAAGGTGGGGAAAGTGCTAAAACAAATTTGTTTAGCTAATTCGTGTTTCCTTCTTTCCACATAGTTTCGAGGTTTTTGGTCAGAAAACACTATTTTTTACAGCTTGTAAGAAAACACAAATATTTTAATCACTGCACAGGTTGAACGGTGATAATACTAATAATGTTATAAACAACCATAAACGTATAAAAACGAAGTTCAATTATTGCTACCGATATTTTTTTGAAGATTACAATATATAATAATTTGATTATTATCGCAAAATCTTTTGACTAATGTATCTAGTCAAGCATGAACTTAATTTCTTTTTTTTTGTTATAATATACAAATTCCAGAAACTAAAATTGAATAAACATTCAGATCACACGATGCATTCTGTGAATCTGAATTATGGAATCGATTTAAATTGGTTTATAGGATTCATACAGCTAATTACAATTAAATCCGGAATGGCGAGATGCTACTATAGTTTGTTTTTATTCTAAAGGGGTTCTTTCAAATTTTGTGGTGCATTTGGTTATTCTACCTCAAGTTTTGATTTCAAAATACTAAATTGGATCTCTTCTACACCTACTGTGATTCAAAAAAACAACATTTATAGAAAATACATGATCAAAAAAAAGAAATTTGAGATATTTTACAAATTTGTGTAATGATTTTATTTTTGTCAATGTAAATTGTGTTAAAAGAAACAAAGTCATAGCCTTTTAGAGGATAAATTTTCTTTATCATATTTTGGGGTATTTTTTGGTGTGTTCAGTATATTATAGAAATTGGCAAATTAATAATAAATTTTAAATAATTCTTTTGTAAATATGATTTAGCTTTTGAGTTTGTATAGTGAGTGTGAAGTTTGTTGTCATAATACGGCGATGGTGTCGGTCTCGTCTGCCTCGATATCCACTAAACTGGAATGGACACAAGTGGGCGCAAAACAAAACCTGTTCGTTATTACCGGCATCGTTAATGGACGGCAGTAAATCTGTCATTTTTATTAGATAAATACCGTCGGTCGAGTTTGATAATCTCTTTATGTTAGCGGGTATACAGGTTAGAAAACAAAAGTCCGCGTAATAGCATCCATATATCCGGTCGTTTTAAAATGATCGCCATATTAATAAAGGCGGCGCCATTTTGTAAACGGTGCAACCCTTTCAGTATGATAATCTCATTAGGTGGGGTGTCTGTTATGCCCGGCCAAGCGTAAGAAATACCAGGGTGAAAAGGGGTATAACTGGGTCGAGCGATCTTTGATCGTGCCGTTGGTCATACTAACACATGTAATAATAAGCCCCAACGCAATTAATCGGGGAGGGTGCTTTGAAATTTGATTTTTCCGACTGGTATTTACTCAGGATCGTTGCTAATAATCACGAGGACCCCATTCCAGTGGAGTTTTTACGTTTCATTTATCAACGGGCTCCAATTGAATTTTGTGAATTTTAATGTAGGGTTGTCAGTCATCCAGTAACGCCACTTGCGATTTAATAAAAATCGTTTTTCCACGATTAGACATTCTTTAGGGAGGGTCATAAATTATCCCCAGCCCACCTGCCTTTAAGGTCGTTTACCAAAAAATTACACGCTCCGCAAAATTATTGTCAAAGGCATAAATATTAGCTCAGGTTGTCATTTTAACGACAGCGGAACGAATTTAGATACAAAATATTCATTCTTCCTGGGACAAAAATGTACAGTTTTGAGTTTTGATGCACAAAATAGGGTAAATACGGGAGAGATGTCGCATATTTTGAAACAAAAAAAACTTAGACTAACTAAAAAACTAAGAGTATAGAGTCTTACTTGTATATAATGACACAATATAAATATAAAAACAAATAAAAACTCAAAATTAAAAAGAAAGAAACACTAACAATGTGGCCGTTTCTCCCTCATTCTTGGTAGAGATGCGGAGACGCCGCATTAAAAAAGAATAGATGCAACTTTTATTATTTAAACTGTTTTCAATTTTTCTCTAGTAGGTTAGCTCTAGAACAGAAATTACTCATCTGTACACATACATTTTGCAAGACTTATAAAACCATTTTGAGCATTTGATACATTAACGCCAGGCACTTTATTTAGATGTTTTGTGATATGACTAGAAACACTGAACCCAATATTTTTCCTTTGTTAATATAATAAGTTATATCGTGTGTTTTTTTAAATAAAAACTCTAGAGTGCTTTGAAACTAAAAAACAATTGTTTTGTATGTCTGTGATTAATCTTTACACACTTGTCAAACTGACAGATCTCATAACCTCACTTATCGACAATTAAAACAAAAATACATTTTTATAAAAATATTCATTTATTACCTACAAAAACTGTTGAAAATGTCTTCCTTGATGTTGAACACATAAAGCATATCGTCTTCGAACATTATTTATCACATTATTTAGTTCAACCAAATTTTCATTAATTTCATCAAGTTGTTGTATGGGGTCACGTACGACATACGTAACAATGTCATGGCTTGCTACGAGTTTTTTTTTAACGAACACACATTATAATAAGTTGTTCATTATTGTCACTCCACTGACTAAAATAATGGTTAGGATCTATTCACTGTTTGAATCTTTCTTCTCTTTCTCGAAGAACTTTTTGGTATTATCTTCTTAGCGCCACTCTTCTTGATATAGGTACTGTTATTGGGAATACTTTTATCCCTGTCTTTATCCAAATTGTTTTTCCTACTCTGAACATTCTACTCAGTAGTCAACGTACTTGCAGTTTCCTTTCTTCTGTTGTTCAGTGGTAGGTATTTAAACTTTTTGAAGTTGTTGCTTTTTGAGAGTACTTTTATAGTAGAATTAAGTTTGATTTTTTGTTGATAAGTAGTGTACCTAGTCCAAAAAATAAACTACCTACAAATATATTAAATTATGAAGCATTTATCCTCATTCCTTGCTGCAAATGTCCTTTGTGTTAAGGTAGAGGTTGCATGAAATTGTCATGCAGATAAATAGATACATCATGGGTTAATAAGGTATAAATTAGGAATAATAATGTATACAAAAGAAAAAGGCTAAATAGTGCAAAAATCTTAACTTAGGGGCTTTCTACAGGTGTAAAATACAATATGATTAAAAAAATATATCCTCTAAGGCTATGAGTTTTTACAAATAATCTTATTGCCAAAAAGCATTTCATAGCCTTCCAGAGGATAAATTTTCTTGTTCATACAGTATATTCATATATAAAAAAAATATAATATGTTAATTTTACCTAACTTCGTAAAAACCTAAGTAATGACTACAGAATCACTTCATTAACATAGAATGCTTTACGTAGCACCATCTATGGTGATGATGGGGATGTTACCACCTGTGTGGCGTCTTTTCTGTCGCGGCATTTCTCCCGCATTTACCCTAGGCAAAAAGGAAATCATGCTTGATCGGTCGTTCTCAAATAGTATAATAAATTTGTAGTTCACCTAACCATAACCAATAATTCGCATTAAATAAAGGATTTATGGTTCTGTTATAACTAGAAATAATTATGAAAAAGCGCGGTTGCTTGCACCATTATTGCGATAATGCATTTGTCACAAATTAAAAGAGAAATTACACGAATCTCCTAATTAAAAATTAATTACGTTGTGTTCTAACACAAGTTACGTAATTAAATCGAGGGATGCCAAAACTGATCGATTGTTCGATGAAACAAATAAGTAAAAGCGACTCTCCAATTATTTACATAAAACAGAATATTAAGCAAATGAAACTGACAGCAGATAAATTATATGGTATAATTGCCTCTAAGTACATTCAGCGGCAATATTTTATTTACTTTTATTGACAGAAATCGAAGTGAAACCCCCCAGTCTCGAGGGACAACCTGTCTAAACTGAAACAGGCGTGCATACAAATCGCTTTTATAAACAAACACACCAAGGCGAACTTTATCTTTTTTATAATAATTTTTATTAAAATCTTTTTTATATTCAGGTAGCATAAACACTTAAATTTATTAAAATCCGTCATATAAATAATGTATGGTTAACATTCTAGGAATACGTAGGCACTCAACAGCCGAGAATGTATTCACGTAAAATTGCATTATCCAGTAATTTAATTCTACGGCAGTCTTTACTCAACCTCTTATCTGACTAACGATACTACATTAAAAATTATATTTAATGTTAATGTCGCATGATTAAATAAAATAGGAAATATTATTTACACTTTGTGGTTTTATAATATTTCCACGATTGCTATCACCAACATGCCAGTAATAACAAAATGAGCTGAATAGTAATTCGTAAATTATGAAAATATTATTATCATTGTATTTACTCGTCCAATAAACAGTGCACTAAATTTCTTAAAAAAATAGCACTCAAGTTAAACCATAATTTTAAGGGGAAAAGATAAAACTCAACCGGAAAGTCGAAAGCACTCTCATTTGACAAAATATGTCACTTACAAAAATATGCTTTTTTTTCTACGAACTCACCCATTTGTCAAAGACACCCCATGTAACAACCTGGGCGGTAAATGTATTTATTTATCTTCAGACAGTGATTGGTGTCTTTATGAATTGCAAATTCCATACGTAATTGTGCTGTAGGTTTGTTACTTAATTTTAATTAAATTAAATGATAGACCTAGACAACAACGAACATTTGCTGATCTCAATTTAATTAAGTTCAAGAACATAAACGATTTAATGGAAAAATATAATTGTAAAACAAGGTGTCCACGGCAATTCTACTAAAGTTCAACAAATTATAATTTATGTATGTTATACATGATTTGCGATAATTAAGTATTTAAATGCACGTAAATGCACAGATGGTATAATTTCGCCGGAAAGGCGTATTTGCACAGAAATTGTAAGATTTTTACAAATAAATATAAATGATATTTTGCCTATATTCGTAGGAATGAGAATGTGACTTAAGTAGTAAATAATTCCAACAAAGTAACTCTAATTCAGCAATTATTACCAATGGCGACTTATATCAATAGGTTGAGAACTCGAAGTGGTAAACAACCTCAGACAGGAACATCCAAAACCAGTCCCTAAACTGAAAACACTTAGTGCCTGCAACATCATAAATCGTCATTTGTTATAATTGCTTAATTAGGCTTGTTAATAGTATAAGAAAAACATTTTTATTATTTTATTGCAGACTATTTCTCGTTTCTTTTCTGTTTTATATATTTTATTCTATTGTCGAAGATTAGTTTTTTCGACAACAGAAGTTTAACAACAGAAGTTGCTGATGTGGCATTTATCCCGCATTAGAATGCTTTGTATTTTAGATACGAGATGTCAGTTATTTTATTAATTAGTTTCAAAATAACGTCGAATTTCGGTGAAAGATATTGCGGAGAAGAAAATTTGATTTGTTAGGTATAAAATATGGAGATGGCGAAATTTGTCTAATGGTGCACATCCAAACAGAAAGTATTAGAACTTGTGCTATTTCCGCCTTCAGTTTTGACTAATATATTTGCAGGAACTCAATCTTTTCTTCATTGGAATAGTTTACAATTTGACACCACAGGTTATAGCTACCATGTTGATTTCTTTCTTTTACCAGCAGAACATTGTCAACTGTGTTTGGTCAAACAGCTAATATTTATGTTTTTTTTTTTTTTGATATGTGAAACTCTGTGTTTAAATTACTCTGTTTACACTAACAACGAAGAACTAACACTACATAATTCCAGGTAACTTTCAGTTTTTAGTTAGCTGCCGTTTCTCTTTTTTTCTTTGACTGTTTATTTTATCTACTGACTGATTCTCTGTAACTAAAGGCCGTAATATCTATTTTTCCTAAACCATTGTGGTGCAATTGAATGTTTCTCTATTCTTGTTTCTATGACAACGTAAGGTATTTTGAAAATTCAAAGTAGAGTGCCATTATTTGCATCACAATGTTTTTTGAAAAAAAAAACATTTAAAATTACAAAATTAATATTAATATAATTTATTTTTATTTAAATTGTTGGAAATAGTTTTCTTTGACTGGATTTGACTAGGCCCTGCAATTTTTTGGTGATTTTCGGACTTCGGTCAAAAACCTGTCCCAAAAACTGAAAATTCTTTGCTTGCAACATGCAGAAGTATCTCACCTTGTTGAAAATAAAATTGTTCAACAATAAACTGCGTTTTGATAACTTTCGGAAGTTTAAGTTTTTAAATAACAAATAATTCTTTAATTTTTAACAAGTAATTTTAAGAAGAATTTCTTATAATTTTTTTAAATAATGTTGTTTGCATTTGAATTTTTTTTTTTTTTTTTGAAAACTGTTCTGGCTGGACCAGTGGGTAGGTCTGCAGATTTTTAAGGGGGATCTGGCCTACCCAGGGCTACCACTGGCTCCGCCGTCTCTGTTTTGATTGGAACTGCGTAAGTTGTACTTGACTATCGAAAATTTGACCACTGTGACTAAGTTACAAATCTTCGAACAATATGTATATCTCTGAAGAGGAAGTCAATTACCATAATCAAGTTTACTACCTAAGATGAGAGGACCATAAACGACTTCAATAAGACTAGAGGCTTGTGATTCAAAAAACCGTTAAAAAAAATTTATTCTTAAATTTTGAAGTTATGGAAGTATATATATTATCTAAAGTTTTATTATTTTAGTCAGAGTAGACAATTTTGTCGTCGGCGAGTAGACTTGTCTACAATCTATTCTAGATGACTCAAAAACTTCTATTTGTAAACTACACCAGAATCCAAAATAGAGCTCACTGCTTTATAAAAACAGCGACATTAACCATTCTTATTTAAATTGGCAATATGAATCAGAACAGAACTATGAATCATTTTTTTTAAACGTTTGCACTTTTTATAACTTCTCTTAAAAAAAAGAAAAAACATATATGTAAAACATTCAATTCACACATTGATAAATATGCATCAAATTTAATTTTTTAGTTGAGAAAATTGACGCAATTTTTTTTTTGAATTTTTTTTTGAAAAAACGCAATTATTCATCAACAATTTTTCTAAGTAGACAGGGTTTAAAATTAAAACTCTTATTCATTATAGCTTGCCAGTCAACTTTCGGGCTTTTATTTTAACTACATCGCGTCACTTTGCAGATTGCCGAACTCAGAAGACATTCTGTAGAATGTCTAATAACTTTAGCAGTCAACCCGCGAACCGGCAGTAAAATAAATTGCGTTTTGTATTTTAAAAAATTAAAGTGAATACTCGGGATTGCAAAAATTAACTGTATTTCAAAATTCGTCAATATCGAAATGACTGCAGATTGTGTAATTCACGATATACCCAAAAGAAAAAGGCATTTCTCGAAGAGACTAGGCAAATAACGTATAAGAACAAGAGTTCACTATACGCCGGCAGTTCGTGAAATGCCTAAGTTTTTCATGAACTGACAGATTGACTCCCTATGTGACTACAACATATATTCGTAAACCAAAGTCCCCGGATACAAAATAAACTATAACTTGACTAAAAAGCTTGAATTTTATGGTTTTGACTCACAAACTAGTTTATGAGGGATTTAATAAGAGTTGTTGTAAAGAGAGGTGTGTACCGAATAAATAAATACTCGTAATAAAACTGGTAATTTTTTTTTCCTAAGGCACATTATTTATTCTCATTTGAGCACCTAAAATTAATCAAAATTACGTTTTGTATTTTTTTAGGATTATAGCTGAGAATAACAAACAATTAAAGAGTAGATTTAAATAAGGGCTAAGTATCAAAAATTAAAAATAGTATTTTTTTCTTTAAGAAAATCCTAAATGGCATACTTTGTGTTCCCTAAAATGGACTAAAAGGGAAACACAAAAATTTTTAATATTTGTTTTCGTTTGGAACTTAGTATCTTTTAGGGAAAAAAAACCTTTTTAAAGAAACACCTTTTAATGAAAAAAATTTTTTTTTATTTTTGATACTTCGTTCCTTATTCAAGTATAGTCTTCACTTGTTTATAAATTTTTTCGAAACGGCAAACAATAGTTGCAGTAAAATTTTGCTACAAATTGAGCTATAACTTCGATTTATGTATTTGCTTTGATCCTTATTTTTAAATGCTCATAAATTACTGCAACTGTCAGGATTAATTTTTCGAATGAAACTTAAAACAACTTTTTGTATATTTTTTGTGTTATTGTCAAATATTTCAAAACATATAAATGTTTACGTAAAATTTGGATAACAAGTTTGACATACTTAAAAAGTACTAAAACCCTTGTCGCTGTATGTTGTCTTATTTTAAATTTATTGCTCGAAAATCTGTTGTGCAAGCTTTAATTGTGAAGATTCGAAGGCAATAAAAATTGACCAGAACAGAGTCCGTGTATAATGAAAAAATCGTCATCAATATTTCGGCACCTGATTTTAATGGTCAATTAAAAGTATCCATAAAACTACTGTTTTATCTATTCGATAATTACGTATTATTTATGGTACAAAATTAACATAAAGTAAAATTTTTAATCGAAATCAAAGGACAAAATAATAAATTATATTACGAGAAGCCTACCTATGCCACGTTTAACTTTTCCAAGTACCGTGAAATGAGGCAATAAGTTTCAATTAATAAACATACGTCGTCTATTAGATTTAATGACAGAACGAAATCGACATAAATCTCCGATATCAACGTAATTCTAATCAAGTAGCAAGTTGTTCACCGCTAATATTCTTCAGCATTAGCAAAAAGCTGTTCTGTTGCTGTCACTTCTACTGAAGATAAAATTTGTAACAGACCAAATCCGCCATATCATGGAATTTCTCACTCAACCTGTTATCGTAGCTAAATCGACATTTTTTAATTAAATTATTAATCGCATTCAATCCTTCTTAATTTCGTGCTACATCGAAAAAACCAACACAACATCATTTAATTGGACGGTGTCTCGTCAAAAGCGGACACTTAGACGCGTTTCCAGCCAATTTCAATTCGAGACTATTAAAGAACAAACTCGGGATATTTTTAGCTTAAACACCAGTTAAATTTGGATACACGATATATCTTCCCTATTGCACTTCTACCAAAGAATTATCAATGTTTAAGCGTGATTTTTGATGAAAGAAAAGCGAAACCACACGTGGGATTTGCGAATTGATGAAAGTAATAATAAGCCGGTCTTATCTCAAACATGTGGTTCTGGAACCTGATTTATCCAAAGTTATTTTGCTTCTATAATCTGCCTAAATAACCGTTATGGATTTCTTCACAGCAGGATAGCCTAATTTGTTAGGTATTAGGTATTATAGAAAAAAAATTAATCCCCCTTTACAATACCTCACCCGGATTTATTTTCTACTATGACCAAAATTGCCCAGTACCTAAGAAAGTACCCGACTGTATTTACCACAATTTCAATTACATTAAAACGAATTGTAGTTAGTTTTATGGGAACTTCCAACTTGGGGGATTCCAGTTTTACCACGCGCACATCTCCGGATTCACAAAGCTGGTGACATATGCGACAAGATAGTCTTTGATAGTATCTCATTCATGCAGCTGGTCTTTTGTGTTATAACAATTTTAAAGTAACATTAAATATGGAGAGATATAGATCAGCTATATTGCTGAAAGCTCTTTTTATATTCGGCTTTGAATATTCGAATGATGCTTTTGGCTTTTTAATGTGTGGTATGTCAGACTAAGGTGCCGAGATGACTAATTATCCTTCAACTGACAGAAACACATCTTACAAATGGACCTATCTGTGTGATTAATGAATTATGGGTAATATACTAAATTATTGTAAACGATACAAGACACACATCACATTTAATACTAGAGTTACAAAAGCTGTTTCACAAAAACTAGTTTCATGCACTTTCAACAATTTTATTGGAATTCATTAATAAATATAAATCTATATAAAGTTATAATCGTTGGTGCCTCAAAAAAAATAAATATTTTTACTAATTTTTGAAATTAGAAATTACAAAAGCAATACTTTTTTATTAATATTACGAACTGGAGGCAACAGTTTAGAAATTTTCAATCTGGAAAGGTAATTTTGCTAATTTTGAAAGTTAAGCAGGATATTTTTTATTAATTTTCAAATCAGTAAAGACAAATTTAGTTTTAGTAACTTTAATAGTCGCGAATAATATTTTATTAATTTTAGGACCTAAAGATATACTTTTTACTTCTTTCTTAAAATTAATTAGTACAAAGCGATAATTTGTCTGTTACTTGTTACTGGGAGTTGAAGGCGACATTTTATTAATTTTAGAAGTTTCGAAAATAATTAACTAAAGTTACCAAATTTTCGGAAGCATCTCAGTTAAATATTGTCTGTAAAAGCATTATATTATGAATGGAGCTTATATCTGCGCCCAAATAAATCCGTTTTGTCCCCTTGTATGAGACTTTTGAATGATTTTTTATTCAGGGGTAGGATGACATCTCCATCGGGCCGGTAGTATCACAATACGAAGATAGTGTAAACAATATGACAAGCGTCTAATACGGGGTCCCCTGCCCTATATGTCCGATTTCACGGGCCAAAGGCCTCGACTAGGGGTGCCAGGTCCGTACTAAAAAAACCTTTCCACATGTCTGTGCTTAGTATTCGCGTCAGGATATGATGGGGGCCCACCTGCGTCGAGTATGTGCGTTTGAGGCTATTAGTGTCATAAAGCGCCAGACGGCCTAATTACTGATGCTAGTTGTCATAAGTGCGAGTCGCGCTCATTTGTTGGAAACCGGCGACGTTTTGTCAGCCCTTTATTAATTAATATACGTTTTATCCATCATTCGTGCCTCATTAACTCGGAAAGGACCAATTTACAAGTCGCTACGCACTTATTTAAAGAGAGCACTTTTCCACATGACGATTTATAAGCGCGTCACAATGTCACATAACTCTTGCTAGCGTCATCAGTCTTACGGAAAATTATTTTTAATATTTATGGCGTGCCTACTCAATGTGGAATACCGTGGGGTTATTAGCTGCAGACGGATCTTGTCAAATGACGGGCCCCCAAAACAGTTTAATATGTTTGCTGTCAAATAAAAAAAATTGGGCGGGATCATACATCATCACCTTATTAATTCCACGAGTATTGGAAAGCTGATATAAATTCAAACTGTTATTAAATTATTTATATCACGCCTTTCCGATAAATTATTTTGCTAAAATGCTAATTTTTATGAAAAATTTGAAACACGCACTATTCACATGCGGGCCGTAATTACATAAGTTTATTATCCTTCCAGGAACATTGTTTAATTACTTTTAATTTTAAGTAATTAAAATTTACATTTAGGTAATTCTATTCTTGCACATTTTTATAAAACGAGCACAAAGCGCGAGTTTTTATAAAGAATGAGTACCACAATGACTTTAAAATCGACTTTTTTTCTACTATTTTTTCTACTTTGCGCGTTTTACGTGATTTTTAAGTAAAAAAGTTAATTATTCAATCTTTAGGAACATTTGCGTTAATACAATATAGTTGGTAATAAATGTCACAAAAGTGTCAAATGTTTCTTGAACTTTGAAGTGTTTTTAAATTTGTTAAAAATTTTGTGTAAGTAACTTTTTTACTTACCGTATCGGTTATTGATTGAAAACTCCAACTGGCATAAACACAGTAAGAGAAATCTCCAAAAAGTTTGTAACATTATTCTTAAATTACCAAATTTATTTGCTATTCTCAGCGATTTTTGTTATCGTTATTTCAGACTAAGCAGTGCTATATACTCATCTAGCAAATAACTTGTAAATTATCAAACACTATGGGCGTTGTAAATCGACAGAATAGTGGCCAAAAACTGTTTTGTTTTAAAGTTGTTCTATAACCTCAAAAAGAAAGCTGAAGTTACCCCATTGTAACTGCCGCTTGTCTACCATATTTTCGAATGTTTTATAGGTTAATTGCGACACACACACAAAAACAGCTTGGTGAGGAATACTAGTCATCAAGTGCAACACAATTTATTCGAATAAAATTATTATAATCTCCACGCTGACATAAACGCTGAAACGTGACAAATGACGTTTCATTCCAGCAAAAGCGCGTTACCAACCCTAAAAAAGTAAATTGCACTAGTACTTTACGCACGCAATTTGGGTGCTGAATTGGTTAATAAGACACCCACATCGGTATCTGTTACAGACACAAAAAAGGAAAAATAATAAGGTTTTATTTTGAAATATTTCACAAGTGCGTAAATTAACATAAAACTATTAATTTGTTACCTAGCACTGAATGCTAAATATATGACATTTCAGGATTTAAAAAAAAATAATATCAAAACTTCTAGAAATGCTACGCATAATTAATTTATCTATACCACTTTTTTATTCAAATAGCTGATTTATTTTAATTGGATTTTTTAAGATTAATTTCGACAATCTGGATGAATTAATAAATAATAAATGATTTCCTTCGAGAATAAGTTAATTTAAAAGATATGAGTTAAATAATACCGATAAAACATTAACATTTTTTTAAATATTTTCGCTTATGTATTATTTAAAATAAATAATTAGTGAACATACCAGGGTCTATATTATTAAAATTTTTATTATATTATGTCATATGTTTTTCAAATCTTTGCATTCTTAAAATTTTTATGAAAAATTGCTGCTCCTTTTTCTTTAACTTATTGGCAACTGAAATGAGAGATGAGAGCGCCACAGTCGAATCACGAGAGAAGTAATAATTTAAAATTTTACATTATTATAGCAATCATAAGCTACATTCGAATGCAATATAGGTTAGTTTGTCTTAAGAGTTTATCCTGGTCATTTGGTCAATTCAGTTACCAATAGAGTTTTTTGTTGTTGCTGTAGTAAGTTATTACTGCTATTTTAACAAATCACTATTTCTTGTTAGGTATTTTGGTAGTGTTTTTTTCTCTACTATTGAGTGTTTTTGAATGATTTTCTTGATGCTATCCAAGATTGCATAATGATTGAACCATCTCAGTTTTTCTTTTGCTGATTTAATCTTTAGTTGTTTTCTTCTATCTTAATTTTTTTTCTATCTTTTGTTCTTGTTCTGTTTTCTTTTCTAGCTATCCTATGATATGGTTATTACAATGATGGCGTATGTAATTTGGCACATTTTTTTAATAACTTGATTTAAATAAAAATGTTGATCAACCGAATTTTTTTGATTTCTTAGTTTTGTTTGGGTTATTACTAATTCTTATCGGCGACTTCTAATTTGATACAAAAATTTTAAATGATGTCTAGTAATTCTTTTAAAGTGATATTTAAAAAAACATGTCGTAATTGGCGTCTTTCTACAATGTCAAAACGTAAAGATGGCTCTGGTTTCAGTGTTTCGCTATTTTCATTAATCTACTCTTTAGTATTTATTTGTAAATTTTTTCCTATCAGGTACCTCGCCAAATTAACTTTTGATAAATGCCTGTTGTAAAATAATCCTAACTGATTTATAACAGTCCGGTCACAATAACATTTGTTTAGACTAACGCAAAAAAAGTTTAAACTAACAACCGGGTTGTCATAAAGTAGTTTGGATTATTTTAGAAGCATTATCAGAAGGTAATATGAAAGGGTTCCTGATGATTTTATTTATGATTTTTAAGAGGTTGCAACCTACTTTATCACTACCAATCTTATAGCCATTTTCTGCATCTTTTGGTATTGAAATTTTGTTGGTTTTTCTAATAATAATGATAATAAAATAAACAGACTTAAAAAAAAAGTTTTTTTTTGTTATTTTTATTCAACAAAGTAAAATCACTTGTAACACTTTGCTTGATGAAAAATAAACTTATTTATTAGCTGAACTCTGTAGTGTTTTTTTGTATTATATGATTGACAGCCTTGTAGAGTGGTTTTGATTTAAAACTAGAGAAGCGTAGACAATTGCAATAATTTTGTTAAAATTTAGAATTTCCGAATACTCAAACTCTGCTTAAGAATGAAAAAACAGTCTATACCTACAACAAATTTCAATGTCTCTCAGCATCAACTGCTTTTTTTTTAAAGGAAATAACACGTATATGACATAATTTGACGTAATTGACAAATTGGACACATTATAACAGAATTCTAACTTCAATTTTTTAATAGTTTCGCTGTTATATTTACTCTAGTGAACTTTCTAATCTAATTAGATTTTGACGATTAGACAAACAAAATTTGTAAGGTATTCTGTCATTTGTCTCCAAACTAGGTGAGATGAAAAATTACATTTTCATTGATATAATAGATAGCTTCAAAATCTTGTTTCTATCTTTCATTTTAAATCATTTGGATAAGAATCAATAATTTATCAATTGTGGACAGTCGTTTGGGAGTTGAATATTGTTTTACGGAGGAAGAAAGACACATAAAATATTGATTTATGTTTGTCATTTTGTAAAAAAAAATTTGAATCGGTGTTATATTCCTCTTTGGGTTTTGTTTAAAATTTAAAGTTTTATGTGTTTGGGTATGCTGTTGGTGTTCCTTTGGGAGCAGTCTCTGTGGAAAGATGTTAGAGTCGGCGGTCATCCATGATGAGATTTGCATCCCCGCGAAACGACGACCCTTCGGTAACGGCACACTCCTTTATGTCAACCGTCGGCAATATCCTTCGACTACAACAGTTATATTATATTCCCAGCAATATCGAGTATTTGCAGAAGGCGCAGGGATATATTAGCATGCTGGCAGGGTGCCAGAGGCGTTTTGAATTTCATATTTACAAAGTTAACATTGGTTCGCCACCTAAGCGTCTCGACGCTGCCACCCGGGGGCGTCTCGACGGTGTCACCGCCAGTTAGCCACCGAATTAAAACTGGTACACTTTAACTTAATGGACTTACTCGACCGGAATTTATAGTGACTTTGGTGGTCGCTTTCAGGAATTAGTATACTGAATGGAGCTATAGAATACTAATTTAATTTCTTTCGATCCAGGTAAAAAGTAGGCTTGCTTGCTTCGTTGTTTATTTATAGGGGCGTTTGCCCATATTATGGACCATTCAGTCGGCTTAGATCATCTGGCCCTGTCAAATTGATTAAATGTAATTTCAATTGGGCTCGAGAAAACAAAAATACCTCCCTAAAAACGGCGCATATATTTTATCAATATCCGATGAAATCCTATTTCCTTAAAACTTTTTATGAGCACATGAGTAGCGGGAAGTATAAAACAAAAGACATAAATATTTGAAACGCCACTGAACACATTCAACTTTATTAATACAATTTAATCAGAAAACTGCTCTCTAGATTATGATTGCAATATTTCTAATCACAATTCGTTGACTTGATGGGTCTACACCCCATTTGGCTTGAGTCGAGTTTCGTGTAAACCCAGCTCGAGAGCACATATGGCACTTAATATTAAATCTTTGTTTTAGTTTACTTCAGCACGAGCCAAATACAGACGAAACGTAATATTTCCAAATCCCGTGCGACAGCCTCCATATGTGAGGGTGGCTTTCGACATACGATGCCTGTTATTTTGGGACCACCAGTTCGGGAACTTCTTAACAATGATTTATATTTTGATAATAGTTCACCACAGAATCACTGAATCGCCTTAAAGGCAAGCTCTGGTTGGGTCATTTTAGGGACATCTGTCAAATCAATCATAGCCACTACTTAGACGGACTGCTTTGAACTCAACAAGTCCCATCTTCTATATTTACAAGTGTAATAAAACTAATCTGCATTTTGGAACCTGTGCCAATAATCGAGAAAAAAATGATAAATGTATGATACCCCAAGTAACTTGAAAAACCGGGAAAACCTGGAAATGTCAGGGAATTTAATTAATGTACATAAAATCATAAAAATCGAGTATTTAAAAAAAACTGTAATTAGATGGGCTAACTTTATAAAAAGCTGCAATAAACCGAATAATGCCTTTCGTTGATGTTTAGGAGGGTTTAAACCGCCCTGACGATGGATGCATAGAAATATCATAAATTAAAATCTATCATCAGGGTGGTTTGTATTCTCATAACACCAATGGGCACTATTCGGTTTATTGAAGCTTCTTATAAAGTCAGCTCACTTAATTCCGCCTGGACTATATTTGCTTCAAATTTTTGAAATTTTTATTAAAAAAGGTTTAAACTCTACAATTTGATTTGCTCTAAATTTCAACTCTAAAAAAGAGTTATAAAAACTTTAAAACCTCTATTTAACTACCACTATTTTGCTAACCAATAGTTTTTATGACCTACTAGTAATGAAAAAGCTTAAATTAAACATTTTATTATCATTTATTTTAATAATGTGTTTAAACATATTACTTTGAATTTTTAGAGTAAATTATTTGGTCGATTTTAATTCTGACTATATCAGTAGATTGCTTATTGATCAATATTGATTGATTTTGATCTTGTATATAAAGTGTCGGAAGGGTATGGCATCATTAAAAAAAAATTGATAATGGATGTCACACGAAGAAAGGGCATAACTGTATCTTCCATCTCTAAGAAAAAATATTTAATAAATGCGCTTAAATGAGTCTTTAAATTAACATTTACCTATTTATTATTTTAACTACAGAGTACAACTCTGTAGTTATACCTAGTTATAGGTTATCTTTAGTAGAAATAATGAAAGAATAAAAATCCAAATTAAACCCACAAGTTTAATGAAACAAAATACTTATACTTAAAATATTTAGAAATGGGCTGACTTTTTTAGACTCTTCCATAAACCAAAGAGTAGCCATTGTTCATTTTATGGAGAGGCAAACCACCGTAAGAATGGATCGTGATTTATAACAGTTTTCTCTGTCAGATGTTTTGCACGCAGATATATATTTGAGGAAACTGTCATAAATCAAGATCCAACCTTATGCTGGTTTGCCTTTTTCCCAAATTTACCAAACCTTTGTCAATAGTTAACTAGAAAACAAAAAAAATGTAAATTAAAAATAGAATAAAACTATATTTTTAGCAAAACAATTTTTGAGCGATCTGTATAAGAAAAATTAATGAACAAATAAATGGTTGCTATTTGAAAAATTTGCAAAAGAAAGACAAATTTTAGCTGATTAAAAATACTAAAAAAATAAGAAATGTGTACCTAACACACAACATGATTAATTATTATCGAAAAGATTAAATTTGAGAAAATGAAACTGAACATTTGACTCGTCCTCGACTCGTTAAATCTTCAGCTCTATGTATTTTTGTTAAAAGGGGAGTGCTAGGGGTCCTATTCTTTTAAATGATATTTACTCGAAAACAAGCGGTATGCAAACTTGTGCAACATGAAATGAAAAAATTATTACAAAAATGTTGATATTAGTTAATTTGGGGGTCCCACCGTCAAATTAGTACTTCCAACACAATCTTGATCATATTTCTATCAATTGTGTGCAAAATTCAAAATAGGGTGTGCAAAATTATGACCCTATTTGTTTAAAAAAAATGGGGGTAGTAATAACTGACCCTCCATATGTGAGGGTAGCTTTCGACATGCGATACCTGTTATTTTGGGACCACCAGTTCGGGAACTTCTTAACCATGATTTATATTTTTTTAATACTCCTCCACAAAATCATTGAATCGCCTTAACACACTATTCTTTCCCGACAATGCCCTTTGTACAGAGATATTGCGGCCGCATTGTCGTCATTATTGTCGCAAAATATCGGATGTAAGAGCTCCGTTGACAAAACTTTATAAAACCAATAAGGCGTAACGCAAGGCCTGGATGCACCCAAACAAATAAATGCTCATCGTATAGTCAGATTTTCGAATGATAAAGCCCGAATGGATAGAATTTCGTGCGTTTTGTTATTACTGTCATTCACCCTTTGCAAGTTACCGGACTCTTCAAAGCATTTCAACGACTTCGCTTAAATGCCATTTAAGTAGGGTCTTTGAAATTTTAAGTTTTCCTGCTTAACCTTCGACACCTGCCGCATTTTTAATATTCGTCACTCGAATTTGAAACACCGAAAAACTGTTAATTTAATCGACTTGATACGGGTTCATTGTAGTGGGTCCAAAATACACTTGGCAGGTCCAATGAACACATCAGCGACAATAAAAGAGTATGATGTGTCAGTTGAGCAACAACTGCGTCGAATAATTAAAAATTAATTAATTAGTCATATTGTTATTTCGGTGCAAAATGTACAATTTCCATTAAGCCGATTTGGACCGCATCCAAGGCAAATTCGTAATATTTCATACCGTTACGTGTGACATTTATGATAAATAAATGCGATCAGCTATTAATTTCACGATAATTAACGCATTTTCGGGTGTGGTTGTCCATTAATCAGCGCCTAGACTCGAAATATGGCATTGGTTAGAAACCTACATTACCGTTAATAAATTTGAATTATGGCAAAAAATATTGTATTGCGTGTGGATGGTGAAGAAAAAATTGCGTGACATGAGACTGTTTAACTTCCTGTTGTTGAGACAGAAATATTCCTAACACCTCCCTGTTATGAAAAAAATCTCTATAAAACAAGGAACGTCACGGAATATTGCTGTTTTTAACACCTATTTTATTGAGCTATTAGGATATTACAAGGATGCCGAAAAGTTTACGAAATATTTTATTCCATTTTGTATTCGGGAGATTTTTTAAATCAATGAAAGGCGTCTCAGCATATTTACAAAAGAATGAAATTCTATACGAAATTTAAATTGAATTAAAATCGAATCACTGAAGGGAACTCTTAACGAAATCAAAAGAAATTATATTATTTGATGGATTTAGAAAGAGAATGAATGGAATGCACCAAATTAATTATAGTTTTTAAATTGAATTACTGAAAAAATAAAAATCATCTGGTTCATTATTTACATCTTGCCATGTTTGTTTTATAATAGTGAACATCCTACAGTTGGGTGAATCACTCAAAGCTATTTTTACAGTTTTTAGAAATATTTGTTTTATTGATGTTTGCGGATCTTGTATTATGTCGTTCAATTGGCAACACTTTGAATGAACTGTGTTGGCACTACCATCTACCTAATTAATTTTTAGAAAGTGACTTCTGGACCATTTCAGTGGCCCTTCCACCCGTAACAAATTTTGATTCATATTTTAAAAGAGTAAAGCCGCTTTTGCTAATATCTTCTACACAAGTTATATATAAAAAATAGTTTTCTTGTTGATCGTTTATTAATGAATGATTTTGAAATTTTAAAATCAAATGTTTATCTCAAGATTAAAATAGTTTAAAGCCAATGAAAAGACATTGTAATTAACTCTATGCCAACCCGAACTCGTAATCATCTGGACAATTCTTCACTCGTTATAGCTCGTGTTTGCTTTATAAAAACAATATCGATTGTTAATTGTCTTGGAGTGACTGAAGAGTCATGGCTAAAAAGATATCGATTTGCAGTCTTTCTGTAAAATTGTTTAAAATTTCAATTAAAATTTTAACAGAAATGAACCCATAACAATGGAATGACCCGTTTCTGCTGGGTGCTGACTGCAAATATATGATCTAACCTAAAAATTTTTCTTTCTCAACTATCTAATACCGATATTTCCCGTTTTTCTTTGGTAACATCAGAAAAATTTTAATTTCAAATTCTACTGCACAACTATTCGCTTCTTCTGTGTTGTATCCTATACTCTTTCCTATTCATATCACCTATTACGAATATTAAAATTTCTTTAGTCCAATCTACTTCTTCTTGTAGATCTGTCAAGAATTTTCTGCTATCTAACCCATTTACTATTACTGTTATCAGTATCCTATGCATTTCTACATCTTTTCCTTTTTGTACTCTTTTTAACCTTTCTGATATTTCTTTCTAGTTTATGATTTCATTTATGTTTCTGTGTTTTTTTTTTAATTTTGATAATCTGTCTTACTGTTATTTTCTCTTAGTTTTCTTACTTTTCATAAATAGTATATTAGATCTCAAGTTTCGTAAACATAAAGTCCAGATCAAAATCTATAAAACCAAAGACGAAGCCCGAGGTTTCTTAAAAACTCAAGACCACGAAAACTCAAGAAGAGTGCTTATCCGCTTCGAGCTTCATATACTGATTGTAAAGTAGTAACTAATTTTGTCAAAAAATATAGAAGGCCTTAAACTGCTTACGGCCCAAGGCATCGTAAGCAGAGTTATATTTCTATGGTTGTCATTATATGGACAGTTGATGTTAGTGTAGCATTAATAATATGCTTACGAGGAGGTTATTATTTTTTTTAGACAACCGTGAAATTTAATATGATTTCCAACGTAACAATACTTCTGAAAGTGTCCTAATTGTTCTTAAATTAAGTTCCTAAACAAAATCGTGTTTTAAATTTATATTTATTGAATTGAACTTATGACATAGGTGTATAATTACAAAATAGTTCTTTTGAAAAATTATAATTATATTGTTACACACGTATTTGATTATTAATGGCAAAATTATGTAGCTACTGACTGTATTTATTGCTAATTTTACATCATATTTTAGTTTAACATGCAAAATTGGTATTGTTTTTGCTTAGAAAGATGATATTCTTAGTGATAAATCTTGTCAATTATGCATTAGTTATCAATTAAAAATGTTATTTTATTGTTTAACAGCTTATTTATTGAAGGATGTTGTGGAGGTATCTACATTTCGGATTTTTATAAATTAAACATTACATAAGTTTTTTACAATTTATTTGCAAGAAAACGGAAAACAATAAGTTATTTACGTTGTTTTCATTTTAATTACAGAATTACAATATTTAAAAACGATATTAAAAAAAGTTATTGAAGAATGTTGGATAAAGTTTTCTGAAAAGTTGCCAAATTCCTAAACAAACTACAATGGCATAATCTATTTTATCTTCTTCTGCTAGGCAAGAAGAATTTATCTAAATATTTAGCATTTTTATGTTTAGAAAAATAATCATATCAATAAATGTCGTATATTTTTGTAATTACTTTTGTAGGTTTTGAATGAAAGAATGTTAAACAGAGCCACATGTTTCCTTTCGAATATTGATTGGCTGGAGGGTAATTAAAACAGTCTATTGTGAGTTTATAAAAATAAATTTGTGTGTTGAACGTTGAGAGTCGGCGAAATATTACAGTGTTTGAAACGTCGGAAGAAATACGACGTGAAAAAATATGTTCCTTTGTTATTATCACGGACTAAAACAGAAGCTTTAATAACGCCAACATAACTGAAAAATGTTGATTTGGAAGTATAATGTGCACTTTAAAATTCAAATAGGGTAAAACAGCTAATAAATTTTATGAAAATCTTGTAGCTAATTCGGATTTAAGTCAACACAGTGAGGAGAATTATGAATACAATTTCCTGCAGACTGTCATAAAAACTGAAATATTTACGTTGTGGTTACTTGGCGCCTTGTTTGGGTGAATTGTTTGCGACATATTTGAATCACTTGGCACGTGTTGCGGTTGTCTAGTAAAAATCATCGTTTTATTGGTAATTTGTTTAAATCGGTTGAACGCATTTTTGTTGCACAAGAAGACCAACATATGGCTACCATACTGACAACTCATAAATTAGCTAAAGTGATTATAAAACAACAATAATACTTTATATTTTAATATGTTGGGTAAATAAATATACCATAAAAATCGGAGTGTTTATGACTGAATTTTATTTGTGACATTAAACGATGGGATAAATATTATGACAAACCATAAGTGAATCCGTTGTCCTGTTCACAGAACTGTAAAATATTTTTTATTGTCACGTGTGAGGCTTAATGTGTCGCATATGGTACATTAGAGCCACTTCATGTCATATTTTATAATAGGGTTTGTTTCCGATGCTATTGATTATAGTTAATGCCATGTTAAATTAATTTAATGTGCCCGATGAAGCTGGTAAAAAACAACATATGTCTTGCTACTAAAAACTACATTTAATTATGCATTTGATAGTTTCGTTAATCTATTCTACATTTATCATCTTTCGCGTCATTTTTTACCATAGATTCTCTGCTTATACTTTTCCAAATTCAAAGGGCTTTTATGACACTGTGCAATTGTCCTTAGAACCGTCATAATGACGCCGCTAAATAGGCCTGACTTCGGGTTCGGCATCATCACTTTCTTTCAATATTTTAGTGTTTTTTTATAAATAAGTTAGAAAATTAAGACAAAATCTGAGCGTATTTATTTTTTATTTACAAAAAATTTATAATTTAGCACTTTCACTTATTCAGAAATAAGTGAATTAATAAATTTTAAAGACGGACCTGGCTATAAATAGTAAGAAAATTGATGTTTATAGTTTTATTGCACAGCGGCACGTTTCTTATGTTACGAATATTACCTTTAACTGAATAAGACTTTGTCATGAAAAGAATTTTGAATTTGGATAAGTATACATTCTCACTTACCCATTTTTTTTTCGGTAACAATGAAATAAAATTTAAATCCGAAATTTTTAAAGGATTTGCGACCTTATGTATTTACGTTCCATTAAACACAGTTTTTTTGACAATAATTGGCAACATGTTTACCGGCTACACAATGAACTAATGGGGAAGATTTTAGGGTAGCATAATCAGATTGTATCTCCAAGATTTGAGCCAACTAAACCCGGTCTGTTGTCACAATATCCGTTTTACAGATGGATAACTTCTCCAAAAAAATGTTTCCATCAGACACGCACTTTTTAACGGATATAACCGAGTTGCTTCATATTCAGACCTAAATATCCATTAAATGCACAAATTAATAGCTTTTTTGTTAGATTCTATTCAATTCTAAATTTAAGCTTTGCAAAAGAATGACTTATACAACAAAACATAAGATTGTTACTTTGATTAAAGTGGTTATTAATTTTGGTGGAGGCTTAAATATTTGTAGCCGAGGGAGTAATAAAAGTACCTGGATAGTAATGAAGACACACATTATAATTTAATTAATGTAATAAAAATATTTGGTGATAAAATTTGCCCTTGGAGGGAAGGTAGAAATTCTTCATCTGGTCAATTAAAAAGCTGGACCTTATGGAAGATGACAATCAAAACGTATTTTTCCCATGGCGCAAGTCGTAATGACTAGAGGCATGCACAGAGCTTTGCTCCGCAATTACCCTAATCATTCTGGAGTAATGGTTGGCTGTCGTGTTGTTTGTGAACATTTTAATAACACTGTGCCGTCCCTAATAAAATAAATACTGTTCTAATTATGAAATAATTCTTTTCTAAGGCCCGATTTTTTGCTCTAAAAATTCCAAAAGAAATTCCATCTTGGCCCTGTCTTAGACAATCCAGGAGTATTCTAAAAGTTTTTATTGGATTTTATTGGTACTGGTTCTATAAAATCCTACCTGAAATGGATGCATGTAAGTTATTTATCAAAATACAAGCATTGGTGGTATTTCAAGGTCTCGAATTATCATTTTTTGACCATAAAATCTTTGGTCTGCTCTTATTCCCCACTAATTGACTGGTATTCCAAAAAGAATGGAAAAATATCGACCAGATAATAAAATTATTTTTCAACTTGTTAAAGACGTGCTCATATACTTTATTGGGTGGCTTATTATAGTTACAGCTGGATTGTGATTGGTTTGTTGAATTTTATTTTGGTTGCAATTACTGTTCTAAAATTATTACAAAAAGGATTCTAGAGATACCATTAATTAAAGAAAAGATTTATCCCTTGTCAAAAATAAACTTTGAATTGATTTTCTGATTATATCTCGACATAATAAAATGCTGGCACATTTAGAAACTTGGGATCAGATAGTACCTTAGATGAAAACTATCATTTAATGCAGTAGTGCATTAGTATCATGTAAACACACTAAAAATAGAGTGATTTAGGACTACATTGTGCAGCTTAATGCAAACCTTTACATTCAGTTACTTATTTACACCATTTGTGTGCAAGCTATCGATTATTTATCTCATAACAGCGAAGTAGATAAACAAATGCGGTCTAATTAAATATGTTTCAAACTCATTAAGTCTCGTGTACGAACTGAATTATTGGCAGCAATCAACGGCTTCGGCGACGACATGAAAGCTCAGCTTACTTGAATTCTTGCTCTTTTTACTACTCGTTACGCTGGAAAATGTTTACCGAATATTCAAAAAATACGACCATATTTATTTGCAAAACCTACTTACACCGTTTATATGCGGCTTTTGCCTACATTCAGATTCGCTACAAGCAACTTCATAATTACCAATCCGTTTTAAAACCCGCATAAGAGTTTTTATTTAAAAAATTTCATACACGTTTACAGTGAAGCAATTTTGATGTAATGATTAAAGTAATTATCAATAGTGAAAGCTATTTGTTCATACACTCCTATACATATGTGAAAAGTACAAACATAGAACATTCATAAATAACTTTTATTTCTAACTTAATAAAATAAATAATTTGTTTTCTGTCTTGTTCTAATAAATTGCGTCTATTTTGATTTTTATCCAACACCTCAATAAAGAGAAACCATAACTGAGCTCGTTTTAGATAAGTGAAATGCTTAATAACTCACTAGTGTTTTATTAATTTGATAAATTAATGGAACAGCAATACAAATTTTAAATATTAATTTAACAATTTAAAAAATTGTATATTCTATTTCCATAGCAAACAAATTAGTTTTTTTAAATAATGAATATAAGGAAACGTTAGTTAAAAAATATAGACAAAGTGCGCTAAAAAGCAAACTTCAATATATTTTTTACTTCTAATTTTTTTAAATTACTTTTAAACTTCAAACTATTTTTTACTTTTTCTTTAAATTTATAATAACTTTGTGACAGATTTTAAGAAACCTATTTAAATGTGTGGATTTGCCTCCACCTTACTCTATATTGCAGTATATCTTTTTAAACTATCGGGTAACTATAAATGTTTATTAAGTGTTTGTTAGGCATTTCGGAGATTCTAGCTTGTACAGTACCCTAGAAAGTAATGTCTTCCCCAAGTTTAAATATTCAACAAATACAGAATACAGTGCTCGAGTTACGTATTCAATAAAAAATAACATTTTATATCTTTCTCTTTAGATTTTCATATCTATTTAATGTAGAAATAAAACAATTCATTGTAATTATTTCTGATTGTTTTCAGTTAAAGCTGTTAATACTATTTTGAGTACTGCATTAAAAGCAGAAGAGTAGCACTCAGTGACGTAGTAAAAAATTGTCTCAAACACCATTTTGATATATAGTCGGTTTATCCAAGGATAAGGATTTGACTTTAACTATATATGAGCTTAACAAAGGTATCCTAAATGAGCAATTAGTCACATCGATTTATGATGTTTTAAAAGCCCGAAGTAAATAACCTCTGTCAACAGATTCTGCTTTTTAAAATAGAATCCATCATAAATCGGCAGGACTAATAATTCTCATTTCTGATCTATATGTGCTTACATATAGTTTTTCTTTTGTTGTATTATACTTCATTCTTAAGTTTGCAATAATGGTTTTTCATATCGTTACTTCAATATTTTAGCAGTTTGTATACCAACGATGGAATGAAAGTTTCTACATTTCTACCTCGTTAATAAGATCTGGCAAAAGATTTTTAATGTATTTATAACTTTAGATTTTACCATATTTTATCAGTACCCACAGTAACACCTCAAGAAATTCTTTACCTTCCGTGGAATGTACAGGGAAACTGTAAAGTGTCCAAATAATTCACAGAATTAATATCGCTTTAGTCAATTTGAGGATTAGCTGTCGAACTGACACAACGTAGTCCTTACTTTGTCTGTTTTGAGTGATAGTTTCATTGAAATTAGTACAAACCCAATAAGTATAATTTACTTGGAAAAAATACCAATCTCCAACCACTTTAAAAAATGTTGTCACACTAGTGGAGTATAGTACCTTAAAATTTCATTTTTAAAATCCTGTGTTAACATATTTGCGATCTGTGTCATTGTTTTTACACTTTTTTAAAAAAAAAAATTTTGAATTTTCACCGTGGGTTACTATACATAGAAAAATAAAGAGTATTTTTGGTTGCCTATCTAAGTTTATTTTTAATTTTGTATCGTGATTATCATTAGGGACAATGGAATTAACACAACACCAAGCGGACATTGTGGCCGGTTAGAAGGTCTAAAAGGGTTTCGAAAAGTGCACTAGTACTAACGCAATACGTGATTAACGCGACAACATCAGACGACGAACTAAAAATATTATTATTGCTATATGGAAAATACTTAAATTTGAATATTCAACAATAAAGAAAGTTGATGACAAATTAATTTTATCATTATAAAAAATAAAAACAAATTTCTAGTAAAACAACATTTTAACATTTAATGATAATAAACAACTAAAAATATGGAAATAAATGAATTTAAATTTCACTCAATTTGTTTTATTATTTACATATAGCAATAAATTATTATCCCAATTGAGATTAATAAAAAAGTTAAAATTATCATCGTTTATCGTACTAACGGACGTTCAAAAAAAATTGACCATTCATTATCATTCTGTCGTTCCGGAAGTTGCGAGCTTTAGAAAGTTTTTATTTTGACCTACTGCTTAACGTATTACTTTGTAAATTTACACAATTTCGGGAGCAGAATAGAAAGATCGGTTGTCGTAAAGTTTCTGTTTGTTTGTACCTTTCCAAGAAAAATTTGGATACCTTTTCCCTCTTCGTTTCTTATGTGTTATTATTACATTAGATTTCGGAGCATTTTACCGTTGTTGTGAACCTTTTGTTTTTCTCATTGTTTCCAGCGTTGGGAGCCTTAAGAGTTGGGATGGCTTCTGATTATAAAATTTTCCATCCGTTTCTCTCTTTTGTTTGTTACCAAACCGGGAGCGCAAAGTATATTATTAGTAATTTTGATGATAAACATCGTTTTTTACTAGGTACTGCATAAACTTCATGGTTGCATTGTACTGTTTGTATTTTTCTTCGGTCTACCATAAAGTTTTATAGACTTCCTGAAAACCACAGTGATTAGTTTCTCATTATCGAGGGCTAAGAGGCAAATACCCGTTAGATGTCTAATCCCGACTACCCTTAGCAGGTAGTCTGAAATCATGCTACGATGTTTTTATGCTTGCCATGGTAGTGTTTACTACTTTACTAAACCAAAATTCCTTTAGAGACTAAAACTGACACGATAGAAAAACGCTCGTAACCATAAAATCATGTTTTCTGACTACTTGCTACGGGAGTAAGTACAGGATTAGACATCTAATGGGTATTTTTGCTTTTGAGCTCACAATAATAAACATTTAATAATGATAAGGTTATCATTGTGATTTTTAAGAAGCCAACAAAATATTATGATAGACAGAAGCAAAATAGAAAGAGATTAATGAGCTAATTTCAAGTTGAGATAAGACCGATAGTATTTTCGTTTCTATAGAAAATTAAAAGAATTCGGGAATGTGACTGGTTGTTATCATGGAAAAAGTGTTAAAATTAGCGATACTACTAGTAGTATGTCAACCAGAAATTACATTATATTAATAGAGAAAGATTTTGTCATGACGAAATCGACGTAAGTGTAAAAGCAAACGCCATCCATACATTTGAAAGTTTTCGTTTTTTATAAATTGTTTTTCTTTGTAAATATATTGGACACAGCAAAATTTTCAAACAATCTCCGTTTTTTCTTTGGACCACGAGGTGACTCGTGACTCAAAACAAGAAAATTCATTTACCGGGGTTAAAATGCATTTTCGACTTCTCTTATCAGGGTTGAAACTCACCTTCGACTTTTTTACCGGTGCTATCGCCCAGTATTTTAGGTTTTGCCAGGGTTAGAAAGACACATTCGACGTTAATCTTGTTTTCGGGGTTCTTTTACTTTTAGGGAGGATTCAAAGCGGATAATAATCATGTGTTTCCCTTAATTCCTGTTTTTGACTTTAAGTTCCGGCGATCTTTGCAAGCGACCTCACTTCATTGTTTAATCACTTTCGTGTTCCTTGGTAAGACAGTTTCCACATATCACCGTGAGGTTTTATATATTATTTGAGTTTGGTGTGGTCATTTGCGAGCCCTAATTTTAATATAGTTTAGCTTTCATTTTTTATGTTTTAATTAGACTGTTCTCATCCTCATCATTAACGTAAAATTGAGAAAAAAAACATGATATAGTAGACAATTATGTCCACTCAAAATTTTAAATTAAAGATTTCTTTAAAACTGGATATAATAATAAATGCCTTCATTAAATTAAAATAAATTCTATGAGGCGAAGTCTAGCGAGACTTGGATATAAACAAACAAAATGCTATTGTTCTTGAATATTTAAAAAGAGGTACCTACTATATTATCTTGTTAGATATTGAGGTTTAGGTACAGAAATCTTCTTGTAATAATTTTGTTTGGGTAATTTTTTGGAAGTGTCTAAAGTTTTGGACAGTGATTGTGTTGTGACAAGAACAGCAAGTAGGATGTTGAGTTGAATAATTGAAGCGAATATCCACTTGTCAATTTGTTGTATCATGTCTGCAACGTTCGCAAATATAACATCATTAAAGTGTTCTCGACATCAGAAATGTTTTGCTTTACTAATGAAGACAACAGATGCAGTTGAATCGGCTGAAATACAGTCACTTATTAATAAATTAACATTTTTACTCTCCTATTTGGAGCATAATTGAGTTACATTCTTCGTCTTATCCATAATTTGTTGGCGAATTAAGTCCATTATCGCGACCCGTCCGGCCTCTCACGCATTAACGTCCTTTCGTTGTCAAAGCACCGTCATAACGATTTTGTTTATGTCCATCAGTTGTGACAGAAAAGGTTAACGGGAAAGTACCTGCTCTACATTAAATCGAACAAATTACAGGAATCAAAGAAGGCGCCATTACGCTAAAAAGGCAAATTCGATCTGAATTTGGCGTAAACGAGTTGCGTTTGATATTGTTTCCATTAGCATAAAGTGTACAAAGCACAAATGCGCTTTTTAATCCTCCGTAATACAAATTTAGTTTTATAGAGCAATAAATCAAGGCAATAAAATGAAATTTACACATGTTTGGCATCAATTCACAATAACATTAATTTATATTTCATAGAGGATGGAATATCATTTGTAATTTAGCAGTGAATAGTGGAAGTATCGATTCGGCTCAAATGAACTGACCAAAAACCCATTGTGGGGAAATGAATATTTAATAAAAACAACATTCGGAGTCTCCGAATGAAAATAGCTTTTCCATTAAGTAATTAACCGCGCATCAATGCGAAGGTGATTTACCACCGCGCTCCGGTCATTTTTCGTCAGTTTGACCACCTATATGTTCGGAATCCGGTAAGAATCCGGGACTCACGGAAAGGCAATTTGTTCGTTTTTTAAGCGAATGCAAATCACGACGAGTCGAGTATTTATATGCGCGGAACCGTGAGAGTGGCAGTAGTCGATTCTAATGGCAGAACAGAGCAGCAGAGATATGGAAAGGCGTTTTCTCTGAATGTTGTCTCACCTGTCCTGAGAGATCAGCTGCGCTGCAGAGTCGGTTGCTCATTTGAATACTTACAAATGCCACCCCCGCATCGTTTCCGGACTCACACCTGTTCCCGATATCGATACACATCCAAATTAAATAAAATAAAACCACTCCCAGAGGCATGCACTTACTCTGCGCTTTATGCACGACTCTGGTTGCTGCTTTTAATCAACACGAAGGCATCAAAAGGAAACGCTTTGTACCCATCCTGCACTACTGCTTTAATTTCTTTACGTTTTTACGCTTGCTGATATATCGATATATCGCATCTACGTTATTTCATGTTGAATATATAACCACTAGCTGATATTTATTATGTATTTGCATGAAACACAATGAGTTGCTAGATATAACTAGGTCAAATGCATCTATTGATGCATCATCTAGATAGATACACGATTTCAACACCAAGATTGAAAATTATATGAATGAGCGAATAAAAACACATTTTTCAGTAAGAAAAAATATTACTTCCATTTTTCTTCCTAGAATTTTTACTGATATAGAAATTGGAAAATGGATAGTATTTTTTCAATTTCTAAATTAATCACTAGTTTCAGATCTTTTCAGAAATTTACAAAATACTCTAAATAACATTTTCTCTATTATTATTGTTACAACTTTTTTTGCGTTATTATTACTGATTAACGAATGGCTATCGACACAAGAATTTTTTTGCTGTAGAAATAGTAACAATATCTATTTTTTATGGTCGCCATATTAATCTTTTACAGTATCTAATAAAGTTAAATAGAAATGTTTAATTGTATTTTTTTATTTTGACATTGTCAATCTGAGTCAATTGCTCATCTTTATAATAAAGTATAAGCCAGGTTTTACTGCTCGTTTTATAAACCTAAAATCGTGCTATAAAATTTGTTTTATGAATTGTGTGTGTACTATTAGACTAAGGTAAATCGCGAAAAATGATAATAGAAAAAGGCTTTTTTTACCTTTAATATACATTATATAAGCTACTTTTTTATTCTATTATTATTCAGACACTATTCAGAATGCCTTTATTTCTATTAAGATACTTAAATAAAAATTCTATAGAGAAGAATATAAAAAATAAAATTTACATTATAAAGACAGAAGTTTAACGATCAACATTTTACCCAGCCCTTAGTTAAACTCTGCTTGTTTCCATTTCATTCCATTCCTAGTCTTACAGATTCGATTTGCATAAACCACGTTTCAGACTGCAGTTTAACTCATTTGTATACTTAAGTTTTCTCCGATACTGAAACTTTTTTTTCTTGTGTATACAACAATTCCATCTTCTAGCATTTTTGTTTTTTTAATCGATAGATCCGTATTCAAAATCTGTAAGTTTCAATTTGCTCAAATGTATCACGGCTCGCTAAGCTTTATTCTCATCCGACCTTTATGAAGAACGGCGATAAATTTCGATCGAAGCTGTACTCTAAAATCCCGCTAGTGTAAGTTTAATTGAATTGTGTATTTATTTATCTCGTATTTCTATAAAATTCGTGCGATTCAGTCGAAAGCTTATGTGATCGTAATGGGGATTCGTGCCGGCGTCTTACCGATTACATCACGTGGTCGAGCAGCTGTCACGTGACCTTATTTATATGAATCGCAAAGCACGGGACCTCGGAAGGGCACCTGCGGTCCCTCCGGTCCGATTCACCTACGCCAGAATCACTAAAAACTTGATTAATTACAAACACGCGTCTGCCTGGAGCTCCGGCACGAAATTGATATGGAAATAAGGAACGTTCCCACTCGCTCTGGTGCTGTAAACATGCATTGTACCATCAATTTGCATTTGTTTAATTGCACACATTCAGAGAATTCTGAAATCGGGCGAGGGTAATTAAAAAATTAAACCAAGACTTGCGTGAGCGCTTTTAACTAAATGGTTGACATTTTTTTTAACTAAACCTAACCCAAATATGTCCCTAAACAAGACTCATTACATGGAATTATTATAAGTGGTGAGAGAAGGGTGAGGTACAATGAGATTTAGTAGTTTAAAGCTGCAATGGTCCAACTTTTAACTGTAATTTTAAAATTTTGCTAATGTAGAAATGCTGTTGCAAGCTATTAGTTTACTACAAACAATGTGATTGTAGTTTTTGGGGCTTTTTGTAACAAATCCATTTTAACATCAAACTATTTTGATAAGCGCCACGAGTATCTACGATATAATGCAACATTTTTTTTTCCTATCTACTTTCATCTACGCGCACGCAGCCTTTGAAAAAAAACTGTTCTTGCATGTGTGTCTTTATGCCTCGTATCTTGAAATTATTAAATTGGATCTTGTTATGAAAAAGTTATGAAGCCTGACGTCAACAAACTTGACAATTTGGCGGAGGAGCCGGGCAAACTGCGACGCTCCATGATATCAGTGAAGATAATCAGTGAAGATGATATCAGTGAAGATAATAAATTTCAAAGATAATCATTGAAGAATCCAAAAGCAGTGCAGTATAATTATGCATAGATCGGGAGCTCCACGAAAAAATGGACTTGAGTGGTTCACGAATATGGGTAACATGAAAAAACTGCAGCGAAGCTGGATAAAAGGATTTCCAGAAAACCTGCGGCTAAGCTGTAGTTGAGGACCAAAGCTTTCACACCGATAGGCTAATTTTAAGTTGAGATGCTACCAGTAGTATCGCAAATTTTAATACTTTTTCATGGCAACAACCAATCATAGCCCGAATTTTTTTTATTTTTCCATCGAAACGAAGATACTACCGGTATTATCTCAACTTGTAATTATCCAATAAAACTGTTTATATGAGAAACAAGGCACATTACTTCTAGACTCTAAAAAGACTCTAATACAACAATTTTTCAATTGGCTTTATTATGACAACATTCCAACAAGAAGGTTTCAATGTGACAAGTTTTTAGTACTTTTGATCCTATTCTCAATTTCTGCAATAGGGCTCTCGCAGTCACAAAAAACTGGATCAGATCTTCAGCAGCGATGATAAATTGCAAACCGCAAAACAACTAACTACTTACTGCACTACGATCCTCACCAACACTAAATTACTCGCACCCGAGTTTAGCTTCTTAACATCAATTTCAATGCTTCATAGAGAAATACCAAGACATACAACAAAACAACAGAAGCAGAGAAAAACCTACCAATTTTATCCTCTAACTTTATACAAAGAGCCCCACTACTAGTATACTCTGTTGTATTTCTCCAGTTGTTCTCCACTAATGTCCAGATTGCGTTATTTACTTTTATATAACACTTTATCATGGCCGGTTTCATCTGCTTAGACAAAATAGCTTTTTCCATTTTTTTCTTCTTTCTTGGTATTCAGTGTTCAGGTTGTAAACCTATTTCACCAACGCCAGGCGTTAAAAGAAAAGCTACTACTTCTAGCACGAACTGCACACCTAAAGTGATTAGCAAGCGATAGGGAAATTTGTTTATAGACAAATAGACTATTAAAAAATTATTCGCGCGTTAGTACTACCAATAGAAACAGGCCAATGTAACCAATTAAAAATGCATTTATTTGTTTATGTTTTTTATTATATGCAAACGTTAAAAATGCAAAATAACCAGGGCCATTGCAACCTGAGACGACTTTAATTTTAAAATGGTTGGGTTTTTTCATTCTTCTTTTGACAGGAGTTGAGGTTTCTTTTGACAGGAACTGTATATACATAGTTCATGTCTTGTTGTAAGATATACTATTTGCTATTTACTTGTTGTAAAATGTACTATATGCTTGTTGTAAAATATATTATTTGTTCCTCGTTATTTTGGGTATGTAATGTTTTTCTATGTAAAGAACAACCAGAAATTTGGTGCGATTACAACTTAAGCCAATGATTAACTTTTCCTAATTTTTACCACACTCAACCGTAATCGGCAGTAAAACCGCTTAGTTCAATAGTATAGGATTAAACATCTGGTTACTATATACTGTCACAAAATACTTAAGAAGTCAAAGCAATTATCGCACAAAAATTCTGGTTGTTCTTTAGTCATTTAGTGTGGACTCGTAATAACTCTCATGTCTAATGCGTCAATGTTTCGACTGTTTTATTTATTAATTAATACAACTTTTTGTATCACCACATACTAAGTTATGATTCCAATCCAATTTTAACAAACTTTGGATTAGTCCATTCCGAAAAAATACTCCATTATACGCAGCTTCAATATTTATCTGACCGCGAGCTGCGCCTTTGGTCTGATAACCACCTTTCAACTGAAACTCCGTATTTTCTCTACTCTATTCATTTTCATTTTTCTCAACTCTACTTTTATTGATTATTCTCTACTCATTGCGTAATATACTATTATTTATTAATACATTGATATTTTTAAAAATCAACAAAAACAATATTACCAACCCTTTTGAAACTTTAGCCGTCCAACTTGGACGACTGTCTAATTTATTGAACTCAAAACACGTATGTACCATACAAATTTTATCCAGCATTTTATAAAAATATAAAAAATGTTTTCAAATGTTTTGTAGCAAATTAATATCTTTTAATTTCAAATCGCAAATTCTTAGAATTGGGTTTAATTAAGGAAATGAATTTAATTTTTACAAAATAATTTAACAAAGAGATAACGAAATTTGTTTATTTACTGTTAATGGCAAATATTACACACTTGAATCGTCTGTAACTAATTTTAATTGGAAGTTTTCACTCAAAATTGCAACAATCAAATAAAAAGCAATATCCTTTGTATGTATTGTGTTATTGTTTGGATTATATGGTTTCCTGCAAAGATAAAGCTTGTTTTAAAATCAAACTCATTCTTTTAGGACACCAAGTTATGCAAATAGTCGATATTTTTACGAATATCGTAAATGATATGACGCAGTAACAGTTATTCTACTTAATATTTAAATATACATTTAGTTAATGGTTTAATAAAAAAGTATTAGCTGTATCAATATTAATGTATTTTTGAATGGTTTAATAGCGCTCCTTGGTTTTATATATTCAAAATAAATTTATATGTCTTTATTTTATTGGTTATTATTTTGATTTTAGTAAATTTCAAATTAAAATTACTTTTTAATGACATTTTTGTGTAAATGCTTTACGATTTTATTTTATTCGAAGGATGTCATAGATTCTAGAAAGAAATGACGAAATTGCGAAAAATTTTAGGTGAATGATTAATGACTGTCTAGGGAAAAGACAAGGCTGTCATAAGATTTCATTTTTTATCTAAAGGAATTTTAAAATAAGTAGTTTTGTGCCAAAATTCTAGTTTTATATTTCCTAAAATCATAAATATTATTGCGCAAAATATTTTTAAACACATTTTCATAACTATTTTGTATAATTTTATTCATTGTTAAGTGATAAATAAAAATATTCATTTTTAATGACCTAATACTATCTACCATTTAGGAAAGCAAACAAAATTTAAATAAGTTATCGTCTTGTTACGCATGTCAAACGGTATTGGTTTCAACAATTTCAACATATTTTGGTAAGAAAGAAGTATCTACAATTCACAGCGCTACTCGTATATAAAATAAATAAATAAATATTTAGCGTTCGTAGGGTACAAAAAATCACTATTAATTTAATTTCCATTATTTGTAACAGACAATGAATATCTCACTTATTCTCGTCCAGTTTAAATTGCGTTTACAGTCTACTTTACGAAAGAATGAGATTATGACCTAAGTCGTAAAGAATTCCAACAAAGCAATTATTACTAATGGCGATTTATGGTGGATTGAGAGCCTGAAGTGGTAAATTACCTCAGGCAGTGGTATACAAAACTAGTCCCTAAACCGAAAACTTTTATACCTGCTGCATCACAAATTGGTATTAGTAATGTACGTAGATACAGGGCGAATTTTTTTATTTGCTCCCGCCCGAAACTCCAAAAATAGGCAACACATTATTACTTTGCTTGTTTTTTAAAATTTAATTTTTAAAATTAAGGCATAGAGTGTTGTGGATTATTGACCATACCTTTGACAGTGTTTCAAGAGTGAATTCATTTGAATCATTTGTAGTTTTTCCAAAGTTGCTTATTGTTTGTCTAACGTGTTGCCTTTTTTTGAAATTTTGAGCGGGAGCAAATAAAAAAATCACCTTGTATAGATACATAACATACGATAACATTGTGCACGATAACATAGTATTTGTTGAAGTAGCAAAGAATATTAGTGTTGTAAAAAATGTTTATTTTTTTGATGGTGTTGATTCCCTGTTAGTGTAAAATTTCTTATATTTGGAGAAATAGGGTTTTTTGTTCTTGTTTTTTTACACTTTTCATTAGTTAAATGCTGCTACTGGCTTCGCCTTATTGGCATCTTCATGCGCTTTGTCAAAATCTGCAAAGACTGACAGATCAAATTCATCCATTTTAGTGTATGTTGTATTTTGTAATACATATTTTATTTTATTTAAGACCGTAGTGTGTCCTCACTAAAATAAGAACTCCCCATATGCCTTTTTATTATTTATTCTATTTCATGTAGATTTTGACAAAGCGCCTGAAGATGCCAATAAGGCGAAACAGCTAGCAGCATTTAACTAATAAAAGGTGTAAACAACAAGTTTTTTTTATTTATTTAATTGTGTTGTACAGATTTTAGTCTACATTGTTTTTTCTTGTTTTGAAAGAATAACTAAAAAATATTGCACTGAATTATGTAGTTAATATTATTTTAAATATTTTATGACTTTCGAAAATATATAAGAAAATTAAAATTTTATTTCATTTTTTATGGTACATTTTTTCGAGTTCTCGCCAAAACATGGAATAAGTAACCCAAAACTATTATTCTTAAAAATAATAGATAGACATTTTATTAACCACCTGTCTTGTAAGAATACTATTAATGCTTCACTCACAGCAACAATGAACAGCAATTACTGCTCATGAAATGATTACTACAAAAAAATTTTATAAGCAAGAACACTTCTTTGACCACACTTGCCATTTAAAATTCGAAAAGTGGGAAGGGATATTAGTTTTTTTGTAACTAAAATCGACTTGTCTTAGCGTTTTTTGAGAATATAAATTGTAGAAATACCCAAAAACTTGCTTGTTTCATTTTAAAATACCCACTTTATATGTAATGTAACAGATACAGGGAGTGTTAATAACAATATTAGAAAAAACGTGTTGTTTTACTGTTATAGTTAATATTTAGTAAGAGAAATGTATTATGCACTTCAAATTGTCGACTAAAGACAAAATGTACAAAGAGTTTACAAATTATTTGGCACAAATCTAACCACAATAACCCTAGACCAGTAGAAGATAAAAGCTCCAAACATTTTCTAGTTATTGCAATAAAACTAGGGCAGCATGTTTATATTATTATTGCATAAATATTTATTAAAATTGATGGGCCATTAATCTATTATTAACGCATTTTGAACAAATACCGCACTGGGAATTAATCAGAGTTTAGTGGCTCATCAATTTTGATAAACGTTTGTGCAAATGGTCATAAGAGTGATTGAATCGTAATAGGAATGTATTACCTATAGAATTGAACCATATCTATAACTTGTCTATATTTTAACATTAGGCAAACATTTATAAATATGTAGATAACGTAATAATAAAGATGGTCTAAAGAGTATTGATTTGACCCTGACTGACACTTTTGGACAATCGACATTTGGAAATATTTACATTTGGTATAAGGTATCAATTTGTCTAGTGTCAAATTTGGTTATAGCTTTCGGTTATTAATAGCCGTGGCACAATGTGCGTGTGTCTGGTTAATTATAAAATTCGTTTTCGTTTGTATTGTAGATATTATGAATCTTTGTCAAGTTTGGTTTAGGGGGTGACAATTTGCGCGCGTCTCCCGAATTAAATTTCATTATCTGAAATAGCGGCGGATTATCGTCTAGCAGAGGTGTTATCGCACGACCGGCCTATAACTTTGTGGCTATTTGTAGTAATCGCGGTCGGAACGAAAACACAATGGCGTATCATCCTGAAACAAGGCCGTGGGCGTATGTTTCATTAGAAAACCTCCTCCCAGCATTAATTTCGACCATCAATTTACGTTTATATGACTAGTGTCCGTGTTCAGCGGCGCGAAATAACTGGCGATATCACACGCAGTTAAAGTTTACGTCAAGATTACACTAATTTCCACCGACCCACTATATTATGTCGGTTGAGGTGACAGCACATGCATCAACAAATAACAAAAATCACAAACGCATGCGAGACGGTTCCCCATTGTTCCCCTGAATTCATAATTTGTATTGTTTATATAAGCCTAATTAAAGAAATATTTTAATTTTATTACAATAGGAGTGTGAAGAAATAAGCGGAGTTGTTTCGGTCTGTTTGACGGCGATCTTAATTAAAATGTCTGCCATATTTGAGCCTTGTTTTCTCTTGTTTCCGAATTAAGCCATATTTGTTAAAGTTAACATTTACATTTTTGCTTAACTGCCGATTAAAGATTTCTATTTTTTTACAGGCGGTTTAATTAATTCTTATCCGAGATTCTTTACAAGTGAAGCCAACGTCCTGGAACGTTTTCGGGCGAACAAAAACAGATCCACATATTTGCATATAGATGGATGGAACAATAGTGTAATAACCCGTGGAAACTATAAGATCAAAATCAATTCGACAGCAGATGAGCTGAAACCGGCCAAAGTCACCGTCTGACGTGAAACATTTCAGATTTAAGCCAGATCCAGATGGTTTAAAACATATACTAATTGGACATACGTCAGTCCTATGGCTGCATCGCGGCTTTTTAAGTCTTCTATACTGATTTGATATATTATATCAAATGGAAACGCAAATGCATTTCTTTGTTTTCCATTATTGCACCGGCTTTTTCACGTCTACTCCAGTTTTGGTCACAAGCTATTTATCAGATATTCTACATACTGAAAGTCAGATTTAGCGAACATCTAATTCTCATCATTTTCCAAATCATAGATAATTGCGTTTATAATTTTTTATATCTGCTAAATTAGTAAAGAGAGAGTTTTATATCTTCTACTTTTTTAAATAATTGTGTCTCAGCTAAAGATACATTCAATATACCTACAGTGTTCTAGTGCTTACTCACAACTGTTGTATTCGTGAAGATAATGACCGATAAAGGCGCTGCAATTACAGGGAACATGGCGGTTAGAAAACTAGTTGTAAATAATACGCCATAAAAACTAATGCCGCGGACAGCGTTGTTAGAAAAATCATCAAAATGCATTGTAGTAGTGCAATTTGATTTTACCATTATTTTTACAAACACAATGTGATCAAAAAATATTTTCTCGAAGGCTGTAAATGCTTTTTGTTAAATTATATAGAAAAACACAAAATCATAGTCTTTTAAAAGATTGAAATTTTTTGGTCATATTGTAGCACTTTTCATAGCAGTATCTCCTCATCTCTTCCTGTGACGTCGAACCTATTTTAAAAAAGTAAATAAATTTTAATGGTATACGCGTAAAATCACTCCTACATGATCTCTTAAAACAAATTAAAACAATAACGCATGTTTTTAAACCAAATTTTTTGCAATAATTGTTTAACTACTTTGGAATTAAAATATTTTAACAATGATTCCACCAAATCTGAAGCTAGAATCCCTCCAATAACTTTTGTCTCGATTTTGTTAGATTTTTGATATTTTAGCTAGATTCTAGAAGAGTTTGTTTTAACGTCTGGAGTAATTCACTAAATACCACAGATATAAGAAAGTATAAAATTTATTTAATGCAGAACACTGTTTTTTTTGAACATTTATTTTAAATTGCTTTTTTAACTTCTACGTATAGAACGTCTCTACTCAAAACATCTTGTCAACTGTCAAATTTCTCGAAAATTCTCTTTTAGATATTGGCGTTTTGTATTGTTTTTTACCCGAGTAGTACCTAAGTAATTTTGGATTTTACTTTCTTTTCTCTAGTTGTAGTTTTCAACTGCTTCTCCGTCTAATAGTGATTTCAATATGTTTTTTTTCTAAGCACACTTCTTTGTTTTCTTTTAACTGTTTTGTCTCGTATTTTTCTTTCAGTTGTAGATTTCTAAGCTTTTCTAGAATCATCTTTCGTTTTTTTTTCTAAAGAACGTTTTTTGTGTATTTGATGGATTTTCTTGAATTATTATCAAATCTGCGTTCTCTCTGCTTTTTGTAGTCAAACTCAAGGATATAAATTAAGTATTCACTATCCTATTAAAGCTTTAGACACCAACATAACACGTTTTTATTTGATTTAAAAAACTTGACTTAACAAAATAATTTATTTAGCAACAAATATTTTTACTAAACTCAAAATGGTACTCATGAAATATAATCATCATACATTACTTCAGCGACTTAAATTTTTCTAACAATAGGGCGTTGGGTTATTCTAGATCGAATTTACTGAAAAAAAATATTAAATCATTTTTTTTTTAAATCTAAAACTCTTTCTGGGACAATGTTTTAAGTTGAAAATGAAAATCAAATTAAATTTAGTTTGGCTGTCAGACGGCTATTATTTTTTTGATCGCATTTTAGATTGTTTGTCACGCCCGTTCTAAGGCCAATTCTTTAGCGAATTTAGCGAAACAAGGTGGTTTATTTGCCGCTTTACAAAAAAATGAATCGTTCTATGGTTACCGCTCACCGACTACTCCTCAACCACAGAAGTCAATTTAAAGGACTTTATTTATAATATACCGAATGTCTCAAAAAATTGATTTCTTTTAGATTTTAAGTTACAAGGTCTTAAAAAGATGATTATGCTACGATTATAAAACCCTAAATGCAACTATATTCTATATCAAGTAAGAAATTTCCGAGGAAATGTTTATTGAAATTTAAAACCCAGAAAGATTTATATTTGCGCTACATTTGATACATAGAGTTTTATTAAATTCTAATGCCATAGGTGAACGTTCGACTATGACATTACAATTGAACAAGGCGGTACACAGTACTTTCCAGTCACTACTCTGACAAGCCCGACGCTAGCACCACCAAAATTACTGGTCCACACTTCTTAAAACGGTCATTAATTTTTTTCTAAGTTTTTTATTTTACATGTTTATTTGTCTTGATTTTTAAATATGTTCCCATAACTCAATTTAACTTAGAAGTACTGTACCTTAGCCGCCTTATTTAAATAGATGTGAAGATAATGACATTTTCATTAGATGCGACCGTAAAAAATGTGCTCACTTTTTTCTCAATAAAAAAGAAAATTGAGCAACATGGCTATATTGTTATTCTTGATGGGGATATGTTTGAAATTCAGACCATAGTTTCTATCTATCTAACGATGTTCTTTTGTTTCAGGTTAGTATCCACCATCTTTCGCTTTATAATCTAGGAAATCAGGTAAATCTCCACGTGTCAGTATAAAAAAGCAGATTACTAAATTATTTTAATTATGACAACTAGTAAGAAATTCAATAAATGAGTTTGTGCGTGGGTTCATTCGCTTGCATATTTAATTTTTATGATTAGAAATGGATTTATTAATTTTGTCAAAATATGCAAATACTAGTTAATTGATTTATGTTAATATTGATATTATAAAATATCACATTTTTGACCTCCATTTTTGATTTAAAACTAATTTATTTTTATTAAAGTGGATCGAACATAAACTGCTTTATGTTATTTTACATAAAATCTGATAGATATTTCTAGAAAGGAAATTAGTTTTTATCAATTCAGTAGCCAATTAAAAATTTCATTCGTTAGAAGCGACAATCCGTATTTCTAAGAAAATGAATATAAGTTAGACCGTTTAAATCATAAAACTAGAGCTCAATTAAGGTTTTATATAGTGTTTTTATTACTCTGACATTTGGGATTATTTTATATGGAATATATTATTCGAAAAAAGAATTTTAATTAGGTCAGTTATAAATTTTTATATTAGTATGATTTGAATCTTGGAAGTTCGGCAAAACAGAACTCTGTAATATCGGTCGAGACATCGCGCCTCCACTTGTTAGCGATAACTACAGTTTATACCTGTTCGATGGCTTTTGTAGACTGGCAATCGCCTATCTGAGAGGTTTACTAATTAACTAAGACTCGTTTACTAAGTACCGTGCTAGAAAAACGCTTACTGGGAATTGCAGATCGTTTTACGTGCTCAGTACTGCCTTATTTGTAACAGATTAAAAGTTCGTAATTCTAAATAACTCTAATTGATTAGAGTTTTCTAATTAATCAGCGACGTCCCGAAGTCCTGAAAACCGAGGATTTCCGCAAAATGTTCAGAAATATGTTTTTTCAATAACCAAATCAAAACTGTAACTAATTAAAACTTTGTATTTTCGAGAGGTCCTTCAGGACAAAATCAGAGAAGTGGAAAATTTACAACCCTTTGGCCGCCTAATGTAAAAAGTGGCTTTCAATGTTTTCGCTGAACGAACCGTGCTAAGATTTCACTTTGTTAACAATGGGAAGAGGTAGAAGGTGTCGTAAAGTTAAGGCCAGGACCATAAAACAGGTGCAAACCCTGCATCAAGGTTTTGTATTTACAGCACACGCCACCCCTGATCCAGTAATAAACGTCACAGCGGGAATTTTGGCTTTAGTTGCATGCAATTGTCGCTTTTGATCTATTTAGCATCCGGTCCTTTCTTGGAATTCTTCGTTTTATGGATTTTTTACAAAAAATGAGAGTCTTAATTAAGCGAAAAATTTCTTTATGAAAGCTTTAAACGTGGGTGAAGATGAGCTCGAAGCGAAGCTTTCGGAACGTTTTAATCTATCAAACACGAGAGATATCAAGTAGACTTGGGCGCGGTTTTATAGCTCATATAGCTGCACTCACAATAGCGCCGGGTCCACCAATCACTAATAAGGTCATAACTTCTCCGATATCATAATACTGCCTTACCCAACCAAAGATTTTAACATTAATTAAAACATATATCAGTCGGCTGGAATCTATTTCATAAATTTATTGGCTCTCCTGCTCGACTAGCCTTGAATTTATTGCCTTCTTCTATACTATATTTAATCTGATAACTCTCTCAAACAGAAAAATATGGATTGTTTACAAAGGATCAGTGAGTTTTAAAATTTCCTGTATGAAATTACAATTTAGGTGCACCTGTTTTGTTCTAGTTAAAATCATGCTTCAAAATGAGAGGAAAAAAGAAGAAATGACAGCTGCAGCTTGAAAAACATATTTTCGATCATCATCAAAATAAAGCTTCTGAAATGTTAGAATTCCACATTTTTTTAATGGAATTCCGTGCGGGTTCAAAATTAATGAGAGTGTTTTTGTATCTAAATTTTAAAACTGATCTATGTATTTATTTTTTGTATGTCCAGAAGAGCGTATTTCATATAGTTGGTGGTGTTACTTAACTAAAAGTAAATGCTGTTTAATTCTCTCATAAAGTTTTACTGAACCTGAAAACATATGTTAGTTGGTGTTATAAAATTTTTAAATTAGATAAATAAAATCAAATTATCAATAAAACAATTTGTTTTCTTAATTTTTTATAGCAATTAAAAAAAGATTTCAGAGATTAGAGACTTGTTTAAAACGTGATTTACAGGCGATAAATCCTGGAAACACATGCACTTACTTGGATGATTTTATATCTTCATAATTCTTGTGTAAACCAGGAAATAATGGTTTTGATCTAGATTTGACGTTTTAGTGCTTTGAAATTCCTTTTTTAAAACTGTGGCTTGACTTTCTAAACTTTAACGCTAATTTCTTGAAAATTACCTCTATATTCAGATTTTGTGTCCTTTTCAAAAGAAATCCGCATTTTTTTCTACACAGATCCATAAAAGAATAATTAGTATTCAGTTACATTAACTTAGGTAATTTAAACGTTTTAATTTATTACCAGATTTTCGCTGGTTTTCACTTCCGTTCTTGTTTCTTCAATCCGCTTTTGTATTCATAGTGTTAAAAATGTAATCTTAATTAGTAACAAAAATATTTGTTGCCAACACTATGAGAGTAATGCACTTTATAATGCTAATTAAAAGTAATACATTATGATAGATACTTTCATTAAAATTAGGCTAAACGCAGGAATGGTAAGATAAAGATATAGTGCGTTTTCTGTTTTCCTTTTTTGAACAGTTTATGACCGCAATCCTCAGCAAAAAGCAATAAACAAGTTGTTCGTTACATTTGGGTTGGTTGATAAAGATCTAGAAGATAATGAACCCTTTAATAATGTCTTATATGTGAACTAATAAAATTTGTTATAATACAAAAGATAAATTAAATCATAAACCCACTCAATTTCTAAGTTAACTAAAGAATTGTTTTCGGATTTTTCTTTTTCTTAAAATCATTCGGATTTTTTTCTTTTGAAATCAATATATTTATTCTTTGTTCAAAATAACAACTACAGTGGTCAAAATTTGAAATGGAACACTCTAAAAGTTTAAAACCTTGTAACTTCTAAAAAAAATTAGTAAATTAAAGGTATTTCATAGGTCAATTTGACATAGAATATCTTATACAGGGTGAGTCTGTTAACAATATTTCTTACCTTTTTTCAAAAATTAATCTGTTTTTTTCTCTATGCATGTGCATTTTTCCAGATTTTTTCTCATATTCATTTTAATAAATATTAGTTAATTGATATTAGTTTGTTAAAAAAATTTAAAACTTACATTATTTCTAATGTCATTCTAAATGACTCGATGTTGAAATATTGTTTTGTGAAAAAAAGGTTCAGCTTCTTTGTTCCATGCACTTTCGAAAAATAGCGTATTTCTCAATGTATTGAGTTAAATTTTTTACTGAAAATGAGAGTTGATCAGTTTTCATTCACTTTTTTTATTGTGTAAGTAAGTTACACTTACTTACACAATAGAACGACAAACAAAAACAATTTTTTTTTATTTTTTAAAATTTTTTTTACATTAAATAATTCGCCATTATTCCCAAGAGAGTAGATGGGAAAGAAGCTGAAGGATGGATGTAAAAGTAAAAGTCCATCCATAAATGTCCAGTAACCTAGCAAGGCTGCTTCAAAATAGGTCTTACACAACGAATAAACTTTATCATTTTTTGCAGTTATCTACAATTTTTTTGAAATATTTTTTTTGGAAAACAATATTTCAACATGTGTCATTTAGAACGACATTAGAAATAATGTAAAAAAATAAATATTTTTCAACGAATTAATATTAATTAATATTCATTACAAGGAATATTAGAAAAATTTTGAAAAAATACACATGCGGAGAAAAAAAACAAAATCTTTAATGTCAAACCCTGAAGTAGGTGTGATAACTAGTTTTTGAGAAAAGTTAAAATATACTTTTAACAGACTCACGTTGTATGCAGTCGCGAGAAAAAAATTTTGCTTGTTACATTGATTTTAGGCACATCTAAAATGCTCAATTATGAGCATTGCTAACATTTTGGCATTAAGCTTACTGTTTCTTCTTTTATCATTCAGCTTAAAGTTCTTATCACTTCTTAAACTTCTGAAACTTCTTAAAAGTATTTAAAAAATTTAAAAAAAAGCAATGTGGTAAAATAGGCTGTTAAACACATCGTAAAATCGCTCGGTTTCGGATGTGGTACGTATTTGATAATGTGACATCCAAAATTTTGTTAACGCCACTGTTTGTATGTACTTAAAAAATAATAACAGAGATTAATATCTGTTATCAAAAGTCATAGTTTTTACCATTACCATCACTATAGTGCGGCACCCCATCGGTCGTAGGGACCGCAATATAAAAAAATGTAAAATAATTATGATTACTGAAAAATTCAAAACTGTAAAAGAAACTTCAAATTTATTTTCTGTTGATATTATAGGCGAGAATTAATTAAGCTACATATCTACTATTTCTTCGTTTAACATTTGCACAATTCTATCATCGTTTACTAAATCTTTGGGTGGAACTTCTACTTCTCACAAAAAAGGTATTTTCACTGACTTATTTTTACTTATTTAATTTTAATACGATAATAGATTTTGTTAGAACCAAAAATGTCAAGATTATAGTGTTTTTTTTTAATTTACAATAAATTTTGCACCGTGTAAGAGTCAGATGGCCTTAGTTGTAGGTTATTGACATGAGATTTTTTGTCGCCTTGAAATATTTGAAGGGTGAAAATGAGAGTATTTCCCTGTTTTTGCCAAATTTTTTGCTGTGACTTTTATGATTAAGAAATATGAACCTTCTACGAAATTGTACCCTTTTAAATATTTGATGTTTGAAAGATTTATACCTAATTATGGAGCTCTTGATTGGTACTCTCAGTAATATTTGTGACTATATCTACACCTGTGCAGTAGATACATAAAGATTACAAACTATTTGCGATCGTTTTTTGTTCTAAAGGTATCGAAACGAAATTTGTTTATAGGTTCATGGTTCATGATAAAAAGTTCCGAGTCCGTTTCGTATAAAGTTGATGCATTTATCTAAGAAATATTGACATTAGTTGATACATGTGTTTTAACGATACCGTAATAACAATATATGTATATGATGCTTGGGACAGAAGACGTCTGATAAGCATTTTCTTTATGTGTCTATCACTGGAGATTATTTTAATTAATTTTTATTGTTATTGTGAAGATTATTTATAATGAAAGTCAATTTTTCTTGGTTAAATGCACCGACTTTATAACTAGGTGCTAAAATTGCTTTTACCACACCTGGTGGGTATAATGGTCGTGAAAGCACTAGAGGTCAGATTTGGTGCTGCCAAGTTAACCTCTTAACTAGCAGTCAGTCAATGACATATCGCTATTAGCATATAGATTACACCCTCTAGTATAAATAGTGTATCGAATGCGCATCGGAATGGCTCGTAATATTCACCAGCAATCTGCATGTTTTAAGTACCGAAAAAGTGCACGTCAACGTTTTACGAGGGATTTACGAGCATTAATTAACGACAGCGGCTGAGACGGCCCTCTCTACCTCTCATAGTCCGCGGTTATTATCCGGAACTAAAATCGAATCCTTTGTGTGAAATGCGGGGGTGTTATAGGGCACGTGCGACCCCTGTCCATCTAGGTGGCAATCCTGCGGACACATGTCCGGCAGCTGCATTTCTTTTGTCACCCACGCGCTTAGACCTTTGAATCGGTTGCTCCTTGCCAGCTAATTTACTTCCACTTCACTAGACTTCCCTAAATATTTCACACATCTGGCCGTAATATTTTGCGGGGAATTATCATTCCGGCCCGAATAACTAGCGTGCCGCCTGCGATATTGCCACTAATTACAAACGGCCCAAATGTTTGTTTACTTGCCGTAAAACGTTTAAAATAGGCTGTTAAATACATCGTAAAATCGCTCGGTTTCGGATGCTCGAAGTGATGGCGAAATTGTTCGGTTAAATTACTATTTTTAATTGCGTTCATTACCTCACAATATCATTTCACCAGCTTTTACTGATTTCTTATAAATGCTTACAAATTACAAACAAGTAAAGATGTGGCTCTAGTATAAGACATTTCATTTCATATATTATATCACCAACATTTAAGAATCACCAAATAATTGGCGCAAATTTATCGAATCAAATCCAAATGGAATTTACGTCGTTAGAAATGATATTTCAGATTTACACGCCGCTATTAATTTTTGTTAAATAGTTAATTCGCGATGAAATGTGAATTATTAATATATTTTTTTTTTGAACAAAATAACAGAAAAGCTTTAGTTCACTCGAAAACCAAATTGGAAATTACATAAATTAGAAGTATTATATTAGTCAACTTTTAGAAAAAATAATTTAAATTATGAAAAGCAGCAAGTGGCTGGTTGGACATTTACCACCTCCGAATAATAAGAATTGACCAAGAAATAATGGATGGCTCGCTTAATCCTGGGAAAAACTAAACGAACGTAAAAACACCCAATAACACCAAACAATTTTACTTTGCACAATTAATTAATCATTAATTTTCCTTTGAATAATGAGAGGTTTGAGAAAGGGCTCAAAATTATAGAAGATGCAACTATGAATAATGGTTTTGAAACTGGAATTATTTATAAAATAGTTCGGAAAAATAAATATAAGAAAACGGTCACTGAATTAAAGATTTTGGAATACAGCCCGAAGAAAACAACGTTCATGTCAATACCCTATGCACCTACCATTACAAGAGGTTTGGGAAAATTTTTCAAAAATTTAGACCTTCAACATACAACTCTTACAACTCTGGTAGGTACAAGTCTACAAAGTCTTCTCGGTAACCCTAAAGATAAAACAGGGTCTCTAAAATAGTCTGGGATTTATGATATTAATTGTGATTGTGAAGATTGTATCAAAAATATATTGGACAAACACGAAGATGTTTAAAAATTCGATATCTTATAGAACTGGGCTTTCCATCGTTTTTAATGACAAAACTCTTTTATACATTTAAAAAACAGTTAAAAACAATAACTTTCAAGACTCCTGAGTTTACTTAAAATTTATATCAAGTAAAAAAGTCTGCCGTATCCATGAAAAAACGATAGGAATCCTACATCTTTACAAAAACGAATTTTTGGACATTCATCTTTTTATTCGTGTACACTTCAATTTACACAAGATTTAAAAAAACACATGGCTCATCTCAAATTCAACAGAATAGAAAAATCAAGTGTTGCCCTACATATATTTGAAAAAGACCTCAGAATTGATAAAAATACCTAATAATAAACTCATCAGGGCGGTTAATAGTTGCAAATTTCTTGATGCTTTTGAAAGTTTATAAATGTACCATAAAAGACGTCTAATCAACGCTGATTTTGGACCTATCCCCACTTCTTCTCTTTTCTTATTGGTTGAACGGCGCGACTAGTGAGTGTAGGTTGACTAGTATATTAGCTGAGAATTTTTGTAAATTATTGTGTTTAATTCCCTACCTGGGTGTGACAACTTTGATGTCGAAACCTACGTCAACGTGAAAAGCAAAATTGTTTGGTGTTATTGTGTGTTTTTACGTTCCATTCTACACACCAACAAGATTGAAGAAGAAGTTTCTGGGAGAAACTGATTTGTTACTCATTTTTTAAAATTTTCATTATTTATCAATTCATGATAGTCGGTGCTTCTGTTTTTTGGATAAAAAACTAAATTTGCTTCTTCTATAAACCTGCTGTTTCTAAGTCTTGGAAATGTACTTTTTTCCTTGTTCTTCTTCATTTTTGACAGATTTGAAATCTTTATATTATCTATATACATATTTATATCTTTTTTGTCTCTAGCAAATAATAATACAAATATAATAATAATAATAAAATTGTTATCTTTCATAAATTTAATATAATTTATTGAAAAATCTTTTGGTGAATAACAACTGAGCTTTTCTTACAAAGAGCTATCTGTAATTGTTGTTTTTACTATATTTAAATCCAGCCTTCACTTGTCATAAGCTCGTTCGACCAAATTCGTACAAATGTTTCTTTTTTTTAATATTCTGAAAAACTAGATATATGTTAAAGTTGTTATGCTCTTTTTTATAAGCATGTCGTAGAAAGCATTTCTAATTTTAATTTTTTTGGTGGTAAATCCTTTGTGGTGAGACATTTCTTATTTGCTTCACCAGAGGAATATTCTCTCATTTTAAATTTTAGGGCCTTCCTTCTGTTTTAAAATGTCTTTTTTAAGTATCTTATACTCGTTGACTGAGCTATAATTTGTCCTGAAATGCTTGAATTTCATGATTTTGAGAAATTAGTTTATGAGAGATTTAATGAGGGTTGTTGAGAAGTATGCGCTATTGTCACCAAAGCGACCAGTTGGACCTTTTATCTCTAAAAAGATCCAAAATGTTAATTGCTTCTATTGCACCATAAAATTCAGGCATTGATAGACAAACTATAACTGGTAGTGCTCAAGGGCGTCTCAAGGGAAAGTGCAAAATAAATTTTACTTTTTCGAAGCTGGTAGTTTTTTAATGGTAAGTAAAAATAATAGGTAAATTAGCGTAATTTTTATGTACCATTAAAGAAAAAACACCGTTGGTAGGTTCTGATAAGAATCAATTTGAAAAAAAGTATATACATAAGGTTTAAATAATGAGCACAAGAAAAATTAAAAAACGAGGAGAATCTAATCTTTATCTCTTAAAAATAAGTAATTTTCAAACCTAATCACTTTTAATTTTATACCAACCTTTGTGACCAAAACAAGTTAATGTTCACTATATAATTCACTATAGCAAACTCAACAAATCTTTTGTAGTAAATAGATGACGAATTTATGTATCCGTATAATTTAAGGTGGAAGATCTTAACAAAATAATACATCTATCCGGCCACGCGGTCAGTGACCTGAAATTTATCACTTCAATAACTGAGTGCTTATTTATTGTATGTATACATACCTACATATTTGATTTGGTTTTAACAACAAATTTTTCTAGGTTTTGATAAAAAAAATACAACATTTTTGTTATTTCAATTTTCAATATTAGATTTGTTTTCTTGATGTCAAATGTACCTATACGTCGTAATTTGGATCATACTTCGAATAGTTTATGACTTAGGATATGGGATAATCTGATGGAAGAGTCTGTAAATTGTTCTAAATAAGTTTCCACTGATAAATATTTTCAAGCAAAGTCATTGTTCCTTAGATAAGTGCATGAACTATATCCGTGCGAGTTTTGGCGGTCAGGGAGGTGGCTGTTGTCGAAAAGTTAGTCCATAGTTCGTCGTTTTAAAAATATCAAGTTTACCGATTGTCGTAGTCCACCGAATCAGCTAGTGAAGATATTGTGTCTAGCTGAGAGCGGTTTAAGGTAGGTCGCGAACTCTGCCCCCAATCTCCTCGACAACCCTCGAGGGGAAAACGTCAGGTCACATTAACAAAACGCCACAAATGCGGAACACGTGTGGAAATACTGGAAATTGCCCTGATACAACTAAAATTAGCTAAAGAATGCGGTGTTTATGGCTAGATTATTCTACCAAGTCAAAACAATACTAAAACGGAACTTGATAAATCATCACGTTTATACAACAATGATCTTCAACACACGAAAATCCCAAAGAACACGCGAAAGAAATTAATGACGTGTGTTGAATTATTCGTTCAGGATTTGTTAGACAATGTTCTACCAATTTATGTCCAAAGGATAATGCATACGGTTTGTTAGCATCAGGTTTATTAATATTTATTGCTTGAGGCAAGCTCAAAGCGACTGTAAATCGTTTTATGGGCTCATCTCTGCAATATAATATGGGAACAACCGACTCGACACGATGCACCCATCAACACTACCTTACAAGCGACCTCCGAGGATTTAATATGCCACATGTTTATTATCAAAACCAATATTTTCAGGCAGAAAATTGCAGTCTTATCCTAACGGCTTGACTATCCTACAATATTTATTGGAATTATTTTCAGCAAAAAGCTTGCCAGTAATAGATTGATAAATAATAAGTCTTGTAGAGATCCTATATGTCATTTTTCTAACGATTCTTGTCAACTAAGAGTTAGGACACTGATTTCTTTTTTTTTTTTAATTTTTGGCCCTGTTGGGCATTTCTGAGATGGAGATTTTTTACGATTTTCTTACTTTTTCTATTATGACAAAAATAATATTTTGAGTTAAGGTAAATGTCAATACATAAGCGTATAACTTTTTTAATACTGGGCACTAAGATTTGTAGTTATAAAAACAAAATTAACCCAATTGGCTGTTTTATAATGTGTTAAATGAACCTAAAACAAAGATCTCGACAAACATGGATTTAAGACATTTTATTTCTCAAACAATTTCTCCGCCTATGTCCCCTTGTCAATTTATTCGACCAAAATGTCATTAATGACAATTTTAAACCATAATTTTTAAAACAAAAATTTGTAAAAAGCGAAAGAAGTGTGACGTTTTGTGTTCTGACTCCCAATTGACGAGAAACGTGAAAGAAATGAGATAAAGGATCTCTCGTCTTGTCTTATTCCTTCAGTCTAAAACAAAATAAAATATTGATTAATTAAAGTGTAAAAAAAATATAGGTGTTGACAACAGTGTCGAAATCAAGTATTTTTATGTATAAAATTAAATATTCTGTCATAAAACGGCTTCTAATTTAATGAAATTCTAAATTGGTCATAATTTATTATTGAATAGAGGGACCTGACAGCTATCAATTCGCATAAAAATATTTTTTTACAATATATTTATTAACGCTTTCATAAATTGTGGAAATATACTGAGGTGTCAACGCCTTGTGTATGCAAATTTGGATTAATTATTTTTATTTTTTAAGCACATATTTTTACAAATTCGTATAACTCCCATAAAAAATTTAAATGAGCATAATTTAAATTTTGTTTCTAGTCAATATTTTTTCTATTGATTTTTCTATTAATTTTAGGTCGTTGTTCCCGTATTATTAGAATAATAAATGTTAATAAATGTATACAACCAACGGAGGATATTAAACCCACTTTGATTAATTTAACATATCTTGATTTTATTTCTTAGCTTATTCCTTATTAAGCGAGAACAAAATGCCCACCCACAAATCACTCTCGACATTTCATTATTAAACACACTTTGTTTCTAAAGCTGAAATCTGATACTGCTCATGCAAATTTTCATGAGCTTGTGGTTTTCATTGTTTCAATTAAATTTAAGCACTTCAGACTATAAGAATTCGTTTTTTATCACACTATTATAAGTAAAAGCAATAACAAAATAAATTTATCTGCAGCCACTAAACAATTCGTTTACGTCATCAAAAAGAAACCCCATTGAAGCAATAATAGAGTTGACAAGTGCTGACGTCAAAATCCTTAGATTAGTGGGGGTTTTGTTTTCATTTAAACAAAAACAATATGTACTGTTTTGGACCGTGTTTTTTACTTAAAGGTTAAGGTTAAGGGTTTAAAGCAATGCAACGTATTCGTCTTAAAACAGCAAAGTCAAGAATTTGAACACTTTTGAAACACAAACAACAACATTTGAAGAGGTTATGTTGAGGTTAATTTGACGTAAAATAAAGTAAAATTGGACTAACTTCCGGCTTTATTAATCGCTTTTTGCTGAACTTTTCTTGTTGAGACAGGAAGGCAGTTTCGATCTCGGGTTTCATCTTCTTGGTGGACGCTGTTATCTTCGTTGTTATATCCATATGCAGATCAGCCCACTTCTTATGTGAAGAAGTGAGAAATTTTCTGTTTTTCTTACCTATTCTTGTAGCATTTGTTTGTTGGCCTCGAGTCTTTTCCGTTGCCTTTTTCGCCCTCTCAATTTGTTCTAGTATATTTTCCCAAATCTGGACTGTTCTTCTGGTAATGTCTCGTTCTTCCCTTATTCGTTGTTCCTTGTGTATCCATTTTCACTCTGTCACTTTCGTCACCAAAATTGCTTATTTAAATTTGATGGAAGCATCCTATCTTTAAAATTTAATTCTTTCAACAAATGCTTATTTGTTGGTTCGCACTTATGACGTTAGTTTTTTCCATAAAGGGTAATACGTTTCTTAGTTTTTGTTGTGGACACCCATGAGAGACCTCAGTTGTTACCTACTATTTGTACCAAAGGTCACAACTTCAACAACTATAAAGTTTGCTCGAAGTACCACGTTTAAGTTCACCAAAGCTTATAAAGTTTTGACTTATTATTGGGCTTGGTAAAGTAAGAAAGCTATACAAAATATTTCTAATTTATTAAAACTGATTAACAAAAATGTATAAATTGTGCTGACTTGATTTGGCAATCCCCGTCAATGCTTCACTTTATTTAATTGTAGCATATTATGAAATAACTGACTTTTCCGAATTATTTAGGTTGACATTAACCATTTAATGAGAATTCAAAGTTTGTAATAATGCAAGATAAATCTGTTCAATCAAAGATTGAACAAAGATAAAATTGAGAATTTTGTTTCAAAATATAATGGTAAATAGGTAAATAGGAAATAGGAAAATGAGTAAAAAAACAAACGAAATGTTTTTAAAAAGATTAACAGACATTTTGTAACATAAATAAAATTTTGGGGTAGTAGAAGTTTTGTGGTAAAGCATCAGGTTTATCGGTATAGAGTACAGTCAGTTTAGAAAAAGAATGGCACCCCTAAAAACGAATAAAATCACAAGATGTTGAATCTATATCAAGTTTTAGTGTTTTTTCTTTAAAAAAAATATTCAAATATTTAAAAGAACACAGTTGTTTGAAAGTTTATAGTATATTAGATAACATATTACATAGCAAGAGCAGAAAGTAGGCATTAGCAGTCCGAGGCTGTCAAAAGAAGGTTGAGGGCTACTAATACCTTTATGCTTTTGTAACCTATAATTGTTTTCGCCTATCTTCAAAAAAAGAAATAAAAATAATACAATACATAGGCTTTCTTCTCTAAATAAAAAATAAATGCAAAAATAAACAACAAGTACAGATTCACATAAAAATTTCTGCTCTAGGGCGGAAAATGACACTTTAAGTCACATTTTTTAGGCTTGTTATGATTCATTTTTGTTAAAAGTAGGTAAATTTCTTTGTAGTGGTTTGCTGTGTCACCTGGTGTGGCATCTCCAGGGCACCGGCCGCGGTATCAAGCTAACATACGAGTACAAATAGGTGATGCTCAGTGTTATCTCTGGTCGTCCCAGCAATAAGGATTTATTTATCAGAAGTGTGCAGTGCTATGGCACGCTATCGGAACTTGTTAAATGCGGACATTACAATGCGGAGGATCGTTATCCAGCGCTATTCCATCGATACCAACGATTCTACATCAACATTATTGCTGAATCGTGAATAGCCGCGTTGTTCCTACCCACGCGGGGTTGTTCGTACCCCACCAGACGAATGCCGTTCGTGCGCTTTAATTGCGTGCTAAATACTAGATGCCAAAACAAAAATCCTGATGACAGGATTATCTAAACCGTTTCTGTGTCAATTCCTTCAAAGGATTATACCTACATAGAGTTTTTTGCATATCAGAGATTACAAGACCAATCGGTATTTCTCTAAAGAAGACAAGCGAAAGGGAAAACATCAATAATTTTTTTTTCGTTAAAATTCTGTTTCTTTGACCCAATCTGTATTTATTTATCTAATTTGACCCGGGAAGCCGCCATGTCAGAAGCCGTAGTGTCTGTTGAGTATGCAAATACCTTTTCTGAATCAATCCTCGTGTTGGTGTTTAGCGTTTTGAGTTAATTAATAAAAGTCGGGTTCATTGTGCGCTAGAAAAATGTAAATGAGAGTGTTGAGGAGGTGCCATCGTGTTGGTTGGACATCTACTGGCGCGAAACCTTGGTGGCATTGCTCGGTCTCAAGGTAATCTTATTACCTGATCAATACACAGAATTCAATACAGTTCTTAATGAGTCAGCTTAATTAAAATAGGTAGTTGCAGTCTGGTGCATCTCTTCCGAATATCTCTAGTCAAAGTCCTTTAAGGATAATATGAGCGTTCGGCGTCGGAGGATCGAAATTGGGATGAGTTTTCGGACGACCCTTTGGTTGTACAAACAGCCTCGTCCTTTGTTTGGGACCGGTCCCATCAGCACGGCCATGTTAAGAGCACGTCAACATCACCAAAACTGGTTCTCCGACCGGCAGAGTACTTCATTACGTTGCACCGGACTATTTTCATTCCGTAGTCTATTTATTGAGGTGTTCAACGTCTGACCGGACTCGAACGTACCCTCATCTAATATACCTGGCCGACACTGGTAATAAAGCAACTTATGAACAAGACAAGCGAAGGTTGGGCGAAGGCGGTGCTCGGGCCAGGTACAGCCAATCTCACCTCATCATAACTTGTTCTATAAGCCAATGGGGGAATGCATTCTTCATTGACCAGTCACATAAACTACCCGTGTCACAGCTAGTAGGCTCATATACATGCATATGAGTTCGCCGAGTAACAACTCGAATTCAGACTGGTTGCTGTTTATATTCCCCAGCTATTGTTATCATTGCTATCTATCGCATAGGGGAGTTCTTGATTTGTTCCACCAATGTTTACATTAATGGTTTCATTATCTGCCGTGAGGCATTACCCCAGAAAAGACCTGGTTATACCACGGCTTACGATGGGAATATAAGCCCCACTCCTTCCGGAAACATTGCATTCATCACCCACCGTAATATAACTGATTTTTCTAGTATTTATTTGCTTTGTTTAGACTGACAAGCCGGAATAAGCACAAAATTTCAGGAGTATATATTTAGAGACTTTTCGAACAAAAGGTTTATTTTTGTCTATTTATTTTCACCTAAAATTTTTTTAAAATGAAATACAATTATTTTCAATGGATAGGTACACATAATCCACTCTATACCTAATAATACTAGTATCTATAATAAAAATTTATAAAATTTAAATAGGTTATTTTTCAGTTTGTACTAAATGTATGTCGAACAACGAGCATTGTTAGAATACCATGTGGTGTGAAAATTTTTGTAGATTTAAATGAATGTATTTTTGTAGGTAGTTACTTATTATTAGTAGGTATTATTAAATTTATTGGAATTTTTGAGTGAATTTTTAGATGAGAAATGCATATGATGCAGAACAAGATGCGCCTTTTTATTTCCCAACATTAGCGAAATCACGGAGAAGATTTAAAGCTAATTTAATACAATAAAAATTAAAAAGACATTATTTTAAATAATGTTCATGACACGCGTTGTTAACCGGCCTTTATAAAATATAGTTAGATTTTTAAATATCTCATCTCCCTGATCATGACTCAGTTAAACTCAGAAGTATTGCGATATAATCATTTATTTATGTATAAAGATGTAGAACATATTAAAAAAGGTGTTTTTTTCTTTCATTTAAAAGAAATTGAACAACATTATATTGTATGGGAATATACTTTGGGATACACTTATTTAAAAACTGAGCCATTTATATAATAATAATATAAACAATTTAACTGATTTTTTTAAGCCAACGTTGAAGATTTTGATGTTGCAATGTCTGTGATCTTTATATCACACATCACATCAGTCATCACTGTGTATTAACTTATTATTGGATTTACCAATGACCATTATTTGGTTTATTGCCAGCTTGAAAAGGCAGAGGCCAAGTATTTTTGTGCCTACTGTACGCTGTTGTAATTGTATCAAAAATTTATTTTCAATAGCAATTTTTTTTCTCTTGGTTTTAAAATGGGAGGTATAAATATCTTGTGGCGCCCGACCTTTATGATATCACAAAGGTCGAAAATCTTACGAAAACTTGGGAGAATTAACACAAATTGGCAACTATGGCACACAATACACTCGGACATTGGTCACATTTTGCTTAATCTGGGGCGGTAATTCAAAATATTGGTGATTTGATTTGTTACATTATATTTTTTACTAAATATTTGCGAATAAGCGGTTACTTTTAAGATTTTTCTTCCTCCTCGATTTGCTAGGGTTGACTTCAACCTGCGTTGCCACATTGTTTAGTTGCATATGCGCTAATTTCAAATGCAGACTAAATTTTTATTATTTCTTTCTAATTATTGCAATGTTTAAAAAAAGTAAAATGTAACAAAATGTGTCTTCCGTTTAATATTTTTTTATTGACTCTCCCCCCTCCCCCTAAACATGATGATATTAATGCCATATTAAATGACTATTTAAGCTTCATGAAAAATGAAAAAATCTGTACCGGATTAGTTGAAAAAGCAAATTAAAATGTTTAATATTGTTTTAATAAATAATATTGTCAATAGTATTTTTGCTTGATGATTAGCAGTTGTTTCAAATGACGGACTTGATTTAATGCTAAAATAGTATATTAAAGAACGCGTTTCAAAAAGTCAACTTTGTGACAGTCCCCAGTGACTTTAGAAACGAGATCTTTATGCTATTTTTGATACTTTGCGCGTTTTACGTGCTTTTTATATAAGAAAGTTAATTTTTCAATCTTTAGGGACTTTTGCGTTAATACGAGTTGGTTAATAATAAATGTCATGAAAGTGTCAAATGTTTTTTGAACTTTGAAGTGTTTTCAAATTTGTCCAAAATTCTGTGTAAGTAACTCACAAATGATTCTTTTTACCTACCGTATCGGTTATTAATTGAATACTCCAACTGGCATAAACACAATATAATCTTTAAACCGTTTCTAACTTCAAAAAAAAAGTTGAAGTTGTTCAAGCCCACCCATTTTTGAATGTTTCATAAATTAATTGCAACACACACACAAAAACACCTTGGTGAGGAATACTGGTCTTCAAGTGCAACAAAATTTAATTGAAACAAAATTATTATAATCTTATAACACTGACATAAACGCTGAAACGTCACAAATGAGTGTTACCAACCCAAAAAAAAAAAATTGCACTAGTACTTTACGCACGCAATTTGGGGGCCGAATTGGCTAATACGACACCTAAATCGGTATCTGTACAAACGCAAAGTAGAAAAAATTGTTTTTGTTATTTTTTTTATTAAAAAACAAATTTCTAAATATAACACGAATGCTATATTGCTACAAAAACAAAATAAAATGCTAAATAAAAATAACAAATTTCAATGTCTTTGCTCCACACGATCCAATGCTACTTTCAATCAAAAATTTATTGTAAGACAAATTAATTTTTAATATTGCGACACCATTCTAATTCCAAATAGGTCTTAATATGTTTGCTTCAACAAATTACTAAAAAAAAATCGAACGAACATACAAATCAAACCGTTCAGTTTTCTAAATGGTGTTACGGTTAGAAAGAGAAAAAATCTAGCTTGCTGTACAGTTGCAAAACAATTTTTATGGATGTTTTTGATAATTTTATTTACCTATCTGTTAAAATGATGTGTCAATAAATTCTAGAAATGTTACTTTTGACATTAAAAGCAAAGTGTCATCAAAAATATTTATTTATTACCAAAAAATGTTGAAAATGCTTGACCAGATTTGACTTGTTCCACTAAATTTTTGTTGAATTTCTGTCTTTATTTACATCGGTTACGATTGCTTTATAGTTACAATAGCGGCCATTGAAAATGGCACACTTTTGTGTCGGTCATTTTGACAGAAAAGAGATTTGTCTTCAAATTGCGGCATTTTTACGTACGGCACACCTATAAATTGTCTAGAATGACATTTTTAGTTAGTGAAATAACACTAATAGTAGCATCCTAATGATAGAATACTTGTAGTTTATAGGTATAATCGTATACTACATTTTTTTTAAACATTTAGAGAACGATGTCAAAGTTGGTTCTCATTTATTAATGGCCGCCACTGTACATACATACAAATGTAACTACTACATAGGATTTGTTTTTTATAGCAGAGAAAAAGCATCAGGAAGCGTTAGAAATTCGAAATACTCAATTGTAATTGGTTTATTTTTGAAATCCAATGAATATTTCAAATTTTCAGTTCTTACTGATCTTTCTCTGCTGAAAAAACAGACCTTAAAATCAAATTTTTTTGACAAAGTGTGAATTTGGAAAATGAAATCAAAATTAATGTCACTACCTACTAGTTTGTTAAAAATTATTAAATAATAAAAATGTTTTTTCCAAATAATTAGTTGTAACTATTAGGTATTAGGTACCAGATTTGAAACATTCATTACTGTTAATTTATCGAACAATTTTCAGATTTTAAACATTTTGAATTTCTTGCAGTGATTTAAAACTTGTGGTGTGTTTTACTATTATTGTCTCTATTAATTTTCGTATCAAATTGTACTGACCACACAGTACAATATAGCTAAAGTCGGAGCTAAAACAAACTTATTATATATTTTCAAAAGCGGCAAATACCAAGCTCTCAATTAAAATGAAGAAATATCCAGTTATAAAAATTATTAAAATATGTATCAGACGTTTGATTTGACTTGTGGAAATGTCATATAAATCTGATAAAGCTTAGCTATCGATAGAACCAGTTTTTATTCCTGATTTACTGAATGTAATAAATTTTCTGTGATTTCTATCTCAGTATTTAATTAATTAATTTCTTATTAGACATACTAAACTTAATCCTAAAATGTTTAGTGTCTCTATTTTCCTATACCCTTACGAAATAAGCGAAATTAAATTTGAAACCATGAATTTAACACAAATTAAATCTATTAAAATTCATTATTGCAAATCAAAAGTAATGGTCAATTACTTGAAAATCATAAATAAAACATTGTGAACGTCATTTTATTTAGTTGGGCGCATTTTATCTCGTAAAGTGGAAATATTTATTGGTAGGCATAAGAACTTTAACGACACTGTAATATTATTTTACAACACATAACTTTTATTAATGGCGGTATAATTATAAATATCGTTTAAGATGAAACATTACCCCAAGCCCCGCTTTCAAAATATTATTCGATTCGAGTGATTTTAATTGCGCTGTATGCCTAAAGGCTTGTCGTTATCGGTGTGCGATCTGGAATGCCTTAGGTGACTGCGCCCAGATTCCCTAGAATCCGTCCATCTGTTAAGCTTGAAAAAAATCAAAGTCGCATTCACACCGGTGCAAATTTATCACGATATGAAACATGCAAGCCGTATCGAAAAATAGCGATTTCGCGGGCTGGATGCGGCCCTGGCCAGTCCCTGTCACATGATCTGAGTTATATGGCAACTGCACTGCCAGCAACAAGCGAAGCAAGCCTTTCAATATGCAAGAAAAATAAATCTCCACGCTCTGCCTTAGCAAGCTTTATAATTAGTGGTTTTTAAACAATGCCTGCGATTCCTCCTCTGTCGCCAGAGGAGCGCTCCGAAGCCATTGCTGTTGTCGCCATACTTTTGTTTTCTTTTAATAGTCTCGCGTTTTATTTCGGTGGATTTTTTTAGTCGTTGAGGGGCCACAACTCCGATATAAATTAATTAAAAGATGCAAAGATTTCTTATTCTGGGGTTGATGCAAATGTCGGCGGATGCCTTCGTGACTCGATCGAGACTTTTACATTCCGTATTTGTAGCAAAGTGGTCGGCCATTGTTGCGCCAAACGTGTTACATTTATATTTCTAGTATTGCTTTGTTATAAGCAATTTATTGGATTATTCCAACTGATTCAGTACCAAATACAACCCTGGGCCATTGTTTTCTAAGAAAACGATAAATCACAGACTACTGTTTACTTACACCTTGCCGAGACATTTTACAACTTTTTCACTGATTTTGTTCTTATTTACCTTCCGAAACCATAAAACAATGCATTGTATAGTTTATTATTCGTATTCATATAACGTACAGTAATTGTTTTCAAATGCTATTGAAAATTGGATTTTATACGGTTTTTGTCTTTTATAGCAAACGATTTTTATCATAAGCATTCTTTATTATTAGATGCTAGATTATTGATACATACACATATATAAATGTGTATGTAATAAATGCTGTAGAGTTAAGCAGAAACATCATAAATTAAAAAATTGAAAATATTGTGACACCAGAAGTAAAATCTACATTGCTAAAACCTATTAATTATATAAAATAAATGTAAGAATCCCTAATTAAATTATGCTTATCTATATCCGTTTATTTTTTATACGCAGTTAAATCAAATAAAGTCCGTCAAAGTCATAAAGTCACTTTATTGCTCAGAATTGTTACTTTTGCACTCAACTTTTTATTTTCCACACGTCCGTAATTGTCGATTATGGGTCTCGGGGAAAATAAAGGCTCTCTCTTACTCCCCGGGTTTTAAACATTCCTTTGGGCATAACCTCCTTATTATGCCCTTATTACTTAAATAATTAATATGAGTAAGGTGAAACATCAATGTTTTCAAACATCAATATTCAAAGATTTACTTTTCCATTTCAAAAAAGCCCACTTAACTAGCAATTTAATAAATTGAATATTTTAGTTGGTTCGTACATGCCGTATGTACCAAGTTTGTTTAAAAAATTACTCTTATGGGCTAATTTCAAGTTGAAATACTACCGGTAGTATCACAAATTTTAATACTTTTCTGTAGCAACAACCCATCACAGCCCAAAATCTTAATGTTCTTTGGAAACGAAGATACTGCTAGCCGGTGTTATCTCAACTTGAAATTTACCCATTAGTGACTATTTTAAGATCAATGATGTCAGCAAAATCGTAAAATTATACCAAAAATTTATTAAGTTTAAAAGAATCTCTTAAATTCACAAATTTACGATTGAATAATATCTTGAGGTCGTTGGCTTAGGACATTTTAGACCCAAGACTAAGGTTTGTTCATGAATCAGTTATTTTCCGATTGAAAGTCCCAAAATTCTCGAACCAAAGGTCGATTCATAGTAAATTAAGGTCTAAAGAACACGCGAAAAATGTTTATTTGTTGTTTCGTTTGTTTTTGTCTCGTTTCTATGTTTACAAATCGTTCGGAAAAGCTCATTTTGCTGTCCTAGGATGGCTTGCTAATTAACTTTAGTTACCTGTCATTTTCTCAAAATGTTTATTTAAATGATTTTTGATTTTGTCCATGACTAATTATTATCTATTATTAATTAAGTTAATTTTCCAGGGTAAAGACACGATTTCAAGTTGAAAGATATTGTTGCATTAATTTATAGTTTTCATTATTATTACAGAAAAATTTCAGAATAAATTGATCAATTGATGTCACTGCAAAATGTCAATTTAATAACCAGAAAATTCCCGAAATGAGAACGGAATATCAGATGATATTTCGTAGAAATTTGATGAAAAGGTACAACACAAAAATATTTTTGAGTATTACACGTTTGGAAACATATCAAGGAAATCATCGTGTGCACAAAATGACAGTTTCCGCATACAAATAACTAATATCTGTTTTAAAAATTTTGAATAATAATGATATTGATTATATCGCTAAAATAGTGAACACAAAGATATGATTTTTTTTCGAAAATTGTCTGGGGCTTTCTTACCTAACTCAAAGAAAATGCTCATCATTGTATGCGTAAAAAAAAAGGAAAGGAAGCAAAACACTTTGAAATATGATTTATTACTCTTATTTAATGCAGGCTTTTCATAAATGATTGTAACAACGTAGGGAGACTGTGGAGATTTTTGATATCACGAATATTCATTGTAATGTCCTATTTACGCAACGGAACATTGGAAAATGGTTTCTGGAGTTACTTATTTGTCTAATAATAATTATAATAATAGCTAAAGTCTTTTTTGTCTTTAAAAGATAGAATATTTTTTATTTTTTCCACAACCACTTACGATGTTACAATCATTTATGAAACCCTGTATTATTGAATCATTTGTAAAAAAATATTCGGACTAGATTTGGATCTAAATTATTAGTTCACCTGATGACATCCACATTGTCAGCACTTAATTTGTATTTTTTTCGACAGAAAACTCGGCTGTCCTGCGCTACTTCTCATATATTTTACTTTAACTGTGTAGAAAAATACTATTATAAATAAAATAAAAAGATTTCTGCCTATAATAGAAGGTGATGGTAGTTTTGCGGATGTTAGGAGAATAGGTAGTCATTTTTTACGATTACTAATCTTTGAATTATTTATTAATGTTTAAGTAAACTTCAGAAATAATATTTGGTAATATTAAGCAAGTTCTAATAGAAAACATTACTTGTTAATCTGTGTTTTAGTTTGCTTTTCTAATAACGTCACTGCACTCAATGGTGGTCGCGATTATAATTAGCAATTTATCTCATAAAATTTAAGGGACTTTGAGTTAGTTTACGTGAGTGTAATCAAAGTTGTATTCTTCTTGTCGATGGAGTAAGAGAATTAGCTAAGTATTCGTGATAAAAAATTCAATTTTAGAGTTTTGTTAGAGCTATAATTGTTTTACACTAACATAATTTAATGCCGCAGCTGGTAGTACAAAGCCAAGATGCAGCCGTGGCTTTGAAGATAACAGGTATAGTATTAGATCTGCTTTATCGCTGTATTAAACATTTCATTTTCACGCCAATCTAATTAACGTTTTTTAAAGGAATTTTTGCTATTTAAAATTTAAGGTCAAATATTTGTGACAGCTGAAAGATCCTGACTAACACTAAATTGTCTGCTCTATTGTCTAATTAGTCAGTAAAAAGGTTGACAAATCGACTAGAAAATAAAAGGTTCTGTTAAAGTTAGGTTTTTAATCTGTTAAACGTTAGGCGTTACACAGATTAAAATAACCCAAGCAGAAGTTGAAGCACTAAATCCAATCCAACATCACATCATTTCTTCTCTTGTTTCATTGATTTGACACTGGAAGAGGATGATTCACGAAAAGTCTTCAATTTGTAATTTACTTAATTTTACATTTACTTATTCTGTAGCTTTTGCAGATTTTTTTAAAATTTTATTAGAAATATGAATTTTGAGTAATTTATTTTTACTGTTATTTAAAGTGTTGCCAGCGATCCTTGTTATCTTCCTAAATGCTCTTAATTCATGAAATAGTTTAAGCAAATCCAAATTTTTGTTGTTGATGTAAATGCATGGGATTGTGGCGGGATTTAAAACTTCTTTATTTTTCACAAATTTCGATTTATGTTTACGTTATACGGCGGTTTTTGAATAATGGATGAACTACTTACCGTCGATAATTTGTTTATTAAATTATTCATTTACGAATTCTCCTATATGTATACAAAAATATGCCGAACGACTATCGTTTTATATCTACAAATTTATCGTGCATTTTTTATGTCCCTACAACTTAATTATGTTTTGTGTCCCACTTACTTGTAGATTTTGTGATATTCGACAATTAATAAGAGGAAATAAATATACATTTCAGATATTCTCGTCGAAAAATTTGATCTTTATTTGCGATCTATCTTATTTAGCATTCACTAATTAATTGCATGATATCCTTAACAGCATACCTCAAACATGTCATAAGTATTTAAATTTTGACTGAGTTCTTATGTTTATCGGCTCTTGAAAAAGCAAAATTGAGTTCCGACCACATAAAACTGAAATTTAGACAAATCTACCCAAGCCAATCAACAATTTATAATGCAGATGAATAAAAAACAAAAATTTGTTCTACCAAATTACATGTGAGGTCCTAGATGCTTTAAAATTTCAAGGATAATTTAATTTAAAAATAAACCAACACCTTGATTTTATCACTTTTATTTACTTTTGGTCCCAATAATTCAGTAAACGGGTTGTTGGCGTAGATAAACTAGATTTTAAGTGTGATATTTTCGTGACTAACCATACTTTCAGTTAATGACAGTTTTGTCCCCGTATTTGTCAAAAGGGATTACAAAACGTATCTTTTTAAAACGTTCCTAGAATTGGAATCTTTACCCATTTTGGCCTTGAAACCCGTCTCCATATAAAAATATACGTGTGTTAATAAAACTGGAGATTTGGGGAAATAAATGAAAACACGTCTCCTCATTAAAATAAACACGGGATTCTAAATGTGGTGGGCCACAGTCGTTATGTTGGGTTAGGCTGTTTCCTCGTGCTTATTTATAATACTTAAATTTATTTTCGTTGGCCTTGGATGGATGCATTTGGTTTTTACCTAAAAAAGTGAAATTATAGGGTGACATCCGAAAATTAGCCCAATAAATCATCAATTGCGGGGGTGTACGAGTCAGTTGCGCAACTGTCGTCCGAAATTTCATTGAAACGAGAATAGGAGGGTTGCACATCTGCCACCCCCCGGCGGCCTGTCGCATACCTACCTGGCATAATCCCGGACATATTTAGGACACAATAGCTGCAATGATGACATTACAATGACATAAATATAGACGTTGTTTGTCTTCCTTCAAATATCGGCCCGTATTATAGTTTGAAGTTTGGAGCAGTGCCTATGCGGTCAGGTAAGGATAAATATCTCGTATTACATTGCGTCGCATTCACTCCACATAAAAGAGCGCGGGGACAAATTTGTTGCGGTAAAACTAAAGAAAGGAAATGGCCCAGTCTCTCTGTTATTACTATCGGTATTTGCGCTTTATTTCCACACAAGTGCATCGAGATTTTATCGCAGCGGTCGCTCTAAGGGATTAACGAAATTTCAAGGGACAAATCCAGAAATTTCAAAACATCGCAAAACCGGTACTCCATGACAAATTACCTCGAAAAATGTGGAAATTCATATTTTTACACCAACACTAGCCAAACTATTCAGCTATAAATTTGTTTTTAGATACGCGGTTTTCGTTACCTCATTTTTCTCCGATTGTTATTTTGTTAAAAGTGCTGGCAAATTGACATGAAAACTAACTGACCCATTCATAAAAATAACTATTTTAGCCGCTAATGTCAATATTTTGTTGCAGAAAATCATGAATTAAAGTAACTGTAGACAATCTACTGCTAAAGTGACATTAGACTAAAGTTGTACTCGCTAACAAGTTAAATGAGACGATTAAGAGTCAGCGGTTCAATAGCCCGTTACGAACTACTATTTACACATATCTTTAAAGGTTATTTCAGTTGAAAATCTATAGTTAAACTCCTTGAAAGAATTTCACTCAAAATAATCATTCTACTTTTACTTCCCTGTTTTATTCGAGCATAATATACCTCATCAAACACTTTTTTTGACCTCATTAGCAAAATTCCAATTTCGTCAAATTGGACTTAATTTGAAAATACGAAATTTACTTTTACTATTGTTTTCACAGGAAATAAAACATTACACTATTAGTGAGTGAACTTCCGAACATTGAATGTTATTTATTACCTTCATGGATAAAATTAAACAGTTTATTGCATTCGTTCTTTTTTTGATTGTAATTAGAGATTTAATTAATGTCCATCATTGCTACTTTATAAAGCAATTCAATTTTGTATTAAAGGTTTAGGTTTTTCATTGGTTCTTGTTTTACATGGCATTTACCAAGGAAAGTTTTTTCTTGTAGGTATAGATATAAGAAGCCACCTATTTTGTTAGTTAATTAAATTAACATTTTATTTGTTTTTTTATAAAGTTTAACAATTTAGGTATATTACGTAAAAGTACCTATAACTGCTAAATTCGTCCCTTGTACTTTCGACCTTTTAAAACATCTGTCTTACTGTGCGAAACAACTCGATAATTTATTATTAGGTTTGCTTTAGTATACTCTTTTTGTCAAAAAGATAAGCATCCAGCTTTTAGCTGATATTTTGTTCTTTAAAGAAAATGATAGTTGTCTATATTGCACCTCTGTTAGGTTTGCTTAAATCATACCGGTACGATTTAAGATGTTTTATACTAAACTGCCTTTGCAGAATGGAGAGGCGTGAATTGCTGCAAGTGGACGGGAGAATCTATAGAAGCATCCCCCAAAGCATTTAAAAATAAGTAATTTGGACTTGCAAAGTTCATTAGGTTTTTGGGTTAGAAATGGTTCATTTCAAACTCTTCCACCAGATGTTTAGATTGAACTTGTTTACAAATTTTGTAACCACCACCGCTTTTTTTTTAATTTATTATTACTGATGTGAGAAGATTAGCCTTTCAAATTGCTGAAAATTGGCAACAAGCAACCAAGATGGTTGGCAAGAAATGGTTTTATAAATCCTTAACAAGTCATTTCAAGTTCACAGTACAGCAACTCGAAAATACTTCAATGATCAAAAGAAAACAGTTACTAAATGTTTTGGTTTTGACCTATTGCAACTGATTACTATTGACAACATTCTAGATGAAACCAGAATTAAAAATATGGATGACCAGTTTCTCAATTGTCCAGAAAAAGTGTAGGAATATAATGGAATAAAAAGGTTAAAAAGATGGTGATGGTAAAAAAGGCTAAAAGATGGTCTGTAGTAATTTTTAAACAACTGCGTATGACACCACAGCTAGGAAATGTTGCTCTACTACAATTAAGTAATAGAGCACAGATTTATTCTGATCGCACTGTTTGTAAAATGGTTAGAATATTTTATTGATTTTGTAAAACAAACCTTTGATGAAAGGTTTTTTTTTTATTGACTGCAAAATTTGACTGCTCTTGATTTAGATATACGTGACGGAATCATGCTTCAACTATCCTATGGCTTACGACCAGGCTTTGAATCAGTAAATGACAAGTAATTCTGCCCAAGCACTTAGCCAGTATGATGTCATGCCTTGATACTCCTATAGCTAGACGCTGTTGAACTATAACAATTGTCTTCAATAATTAAGCTAAACTTATTTTGCTGCTAGTGATGTGCACAAAAGTAAAGCAAATCCACTCGAAGCTAAACCATTGAACGCATCACTTCCTGCTTCAAATGAAAATGCTAGTAATCTAAACGTATATCGGTCTCTGAATTATAGTCTACGCACCAATACGAAATTCTTAGAAAATAAGGAAAAAGATAGACAGAACACTACCAGCAAACCATAGAAAGAAGAGCTAGAAAACAATAAAAAAGTGCACTTTTGTGCACTTTTAAAAAGCAGCCACCATCAGCTATCCACAAGGTAATCGAAAGAAATTGACATTTCTTATAATGAAAAAGAGTGAAGTAGCTTCTTGTGTAAAGAAGTGAAATTGCTAGATATGATACAGTGCTCCATAATGTACTTAATATGGGCTCATGGATCTCGCAAAATTTCAAAAAAGAATATGGTATTTGCATGAAGCCATAATTTTTACAAGTTAGAGATTATTAGAAACTTTATTAATTAGAACTACAATTTAGGAAACTCTTTGACAAATCTTCACAAAATTTAAATTATTAGTTTCCAAAAGACATTATTTCTGCTTTTTAAGAATATTCTTAGTAGAGTAATGTGTGTTATAAACAGTATTTTAGAGCATATTTGACTTATTTTATAAAACTTTCAGTGACAGCAAAAATAGTATTTAATTGAATTATTCCTTTATTTTGTGCGTTTTTGATTTTTTTGTAAAAATTCAGTAAGAGCAAAAATTGTGGAAGCACTCAAACACGATTTCAGATTTATCATCAGCTTTAAAATTGTTTTAAAAAATGTATCGATGTTTATACTTTACAATAAAGGATAAAACAGTTGAAATCGTTCGCCTTCAAAAGAAACAAGTTTTCCTATAGATGAGACGCTATTCCTATGGATAAAGACAACATAGAACACAACCATAACATACGTTATGTATTTTTTAAACACGGGCACTCTTGTGTCATTTTTGAGAAAAAATCTCGGCTGTTCTAAGCTATTTGCCATGTGTTTTGCTCTAAATATACAGAAGAGAACAAAATAATTAACAGAAGTCAATAGTCATAAAAAATAAGTAAGTTATTTTAGAAAAATTGGAGGAAAAGTAGCACGGGCAGTGCGTGTAACAAAAGAATAGATAGTAACCACATATTTATAACTGATTTATTTACAAATGGGCTAATTTCAAGTTGAGATAATACCGGTAGTATCTTCGTTTCTATGGAAAAATAAACAAATTCGGGGGCTGTGATTCGCTGTTGTCTTAGAAAAGTACTAAAATTTGCAATACTGCCGGTATTATCTCAACTTGAAATCAGCCCATTTGTGTTTTAACTAATTCAACAGAAAAGTTGCTAAAGCAATTAAGTAAGTAAAGCCTTACAGTAAGAAATAATAGTTCTACCCAAAAATTAAATATAAAATGGCACTATTGTCAAAAAAATAGATAATGCATAATAACCACAGAATCATTGTTAACTCTTACTAATTTCTTGCACTGTCCTGTTCGGTTACTTTTTATTTTGTGCCCGATCGTTCTATCAATATTTGTTTATTTTCAATTGTGTACACTTTTGTCTTGGCTATATTATTTAACATTTTTAGACGGGTGCGTTTTTTTTTTCAATGATTTTTAGGCTATATGATTGTGTTTTCGGAGTTTGGGATGTGCGTGGATACCTAATAAATTGGGTGTGTAGTGGGGGTGTTGTGGCAACGAACGAACGGTTTGCGAGTGAGTCAGTGTTTGGGTTGAAAGTGTGTAATTAATTGTGATTGCAAATAGCATCTCGTGGTATCCGTTTTTACGGGTCCGTTTCCCGCGAAACTGGATAACGCATCACTGAACGGCTTCGATATAGAAACGTGATCTGAGGAAGCCTTTATATTACATCCGGCATGCGGTGTTTACGGGCAAAATTGAAAAGTCTGTTCACAGTGGGTTGAAGTCCCATCTCGCGGAAATATTTTATAAACAAGCCCTTAAATTTTCGTAAAAAAACGAAGACGCGTCACATTAAAAAAACTCTCACCCCTAACAGAATAATAGACGCGGTGTAATTTAACGGCGGAAGCGATATTTAAAAATGCGGGGAATCCGGCACATATGACAACAGCCTGTTTCCAGCTTTATGAAAACGGAAGCTGGTTTTTCGTCGAGCACGAGCCAGGAGTCCCACCATTTGTCTGTCAAACGACCCTCTCCAGATAAATATATCAGGGCCCTATTCGGCCCAAAATGCACGTGCCACAGACATCTATTTATGACGACTGGTTAAATTACCTTGACACTAACGAACTCAATACAATGTACTCGACACACCAAAAATAAACCGGCTACTTCTCTACGTTTCCACGAACGCGTAAACGAAACTCGAAAAAATTACAACACACCATCTCTCTTCTTCTCCATCTCTAGAGACGACGATGTTGTGAAATATATAACATCTATCTATTGCTGTTTGCGAAATTCTTACTCGTAAAGCTCTCCGCCACCCCAACCTTTATATCGAATTGAATTTCTAACTCGGAAAACCGATCGATCCCTCTGAGTTGACCGCTTTTCATACCTCCCGCGAGGAAATCCGCCTAATGGTAAACAAATCTGATCGCATCACCACCAACCCCCACGTATCCACACAACACAAAATTGCGCACACACCCCAATACACTCAATACACATTTTACAGATATTGATACCCCAAAATTTATCTCACTCACCCAATAATTCCAATTATTATATTGATCGGTCTATATACTTTTCATTCATTTCATTTAATTACACAAAATGTAGCTTTCTGTTAACATTTAACGCTGAACTTCATGAAACAACCATTTTATTTCGCTTGCCATTTGGGATGTTAGCAAAACAGCAATTATTTATTTTAAGTTGATTATCAAAAAATGTACCTAATAGTAATAGCACAATATGTTGCAAGGGCAGAAAGTTGGCATAAGCGGCTCGAGACAGCAAAGCTAAAGCCTATTTCACGTAACTGTTTTTCGTATAACTTTAAATAAATTTAAAAAATACAGATTTTGATCTATAGGATAAGATGGGGTAATTGTTGTGTAAGTTAAATTGAAGCTAAATAATTTTTCTTTGAATGTTTATTTATACCAATACTTGTACAATTCAACAGTATTTGATTATAACTTAGAATTTATCAGAATACTGTTTGGAAAAGAAACAAATGCAATTTATAATTACCCCAACATATTTAAATTTACCCCGACCATTACGGGTAAATGTCAGTGACAACCTTTTGTTAACTATACACATATAATTTTCATTGGTAAAAGTAGGTAAAGTAATTAACACTAATTTAGCTCACCATATCAAGTATAAATTAATAGTTAAGTTTTACATTTTTTTATAAGATGTGACCCCCTTTGGAAACATTTTAAGTTTGTTTGCCTTCTTATAGACAAAATTTTCATTAACGTTTTTAAATCTTCTGTTGTGTATTTCCAATATACTTTCGAGACATTCCACAACAAAAATAAATATTATCAACGTGTTCCAAGTTTTTTTCCGAGATTTTTATCTAATTTACAATTAGTCTGGTATACCATTCACAATTTCCCCAATGCTTAAATATTTGGGGAAATTGTAAACGGGTAAGTTTATTCATGATATCAAGCAGGTAATAACTTTTATATTTTACAGATCATTTATTCATAATAAATAACTATTTAACTACGCACACTGAGAGAAAAGATTTGCTAAAATACGTCCTGCAATAAAAAATTTGGCTAAAGAAAACCAAAACTTAATGTTTTAAGCAAAAGTAATTTACTAAGAACACCAAATTTTGGTTTTCCTAACAAAATTTTTTTTTGCTTTACGTATTTAGCTCTTATGCAAAACGAAAAGCATATCTACGCGTGAAATAAAAAATGTTTTCCAAAAAACAGTATTTCAAAAGAATATTGCTAAAATAATACAGATTTTTAATGACGTTACTCCTTCTGTTTATCAGTTGTCAGTAGTACAAAGACTAACACAAAAATGAGAAATTTAAAATATTTACTGATTTGCCATATTTAAAAAGGTTATTTACATTCTCCTCTAATTTACGATTACCCCACCTGGATCTGACTCTAAATCAAAAGTGTTCAGTTACATGTCCATCAGTGACGGTTCAGTTCTCACAGGAATGGAAAAAAGGACAAGTATAATTTTCTGTGTTGGGGCTAAAATGACTTTCTGCAATAATCTGACATATTTTTCCAAAATTCTGAATAACGAATTTGACGCTAGATGTAAAAAAATTAAATTGTTTATAATTTTAATGTATTAATTTGAAAAATATTAGGGAATCCGTAGAAATTTACATTTGCGCAATACCCTGGTATGGTACTAAAAACCCCACTATGTCCAAGTATTTTAGATAAATGAACCCAAAGCATGGCGTCTTTTGTGATAAAAATGTTTGGTAAAGGAGGCTTAATTGAATTTAGGAAAGTAAAGTTTGGTGGTGGTAAAAAATGTGCATGTGCCGTGTCGTATAAGCGTATCGAATTCCTGCTGGTCTCGGTAGCGATAACGAGTTCTCGGCAATAAGTAATAACTTTTATAAGCAATCGATACTAAGAACACATCCAGCAGCCAGTTCGGTCCTCGTAACGTATTCAAGCGTCAAATCGCGTTACTTCAAATGAATTCCTCCGGGATTCTTTGGTGTCCGGACCCGTTGAACAAAGAAGTCTCAGTGTTGTGTGACTCGTTCGCTGCTACATTCGCGTTATGGATATGGAATCTGGGCGGTCCCAGAAGGCGGGGAATATGAACGAGCAACAAGTGCGTTATATTTATGAATAGTTAGACACCGCCCAGCTGTCATAACCGAGATCCTGGCTGGTTCGCTGCAACCACTTTATCATCTCTCGCGCTTGCTCTATCTTCCCCTACATATCATCCCCACCCGTTTCATATCTCATTTAATAATATCTCGACCTATACTAGCGCAGCGCACGCCCTTTTTTATTGCTTCGTTGCTTCTCCGGCCTTATTGTCGAGAATTATTCAGTTGGGACTTTCCGACTAATTGATTTTTTTATTTCCAGATGAAGCATCGCCATGTATGGACCGGGATATATCGTCGCAAGATCTACCTGAAGTTCTTATGTGTCAACGATGTCAAGAACAGTTCACTGACGTTCAAGAATATCTCACGCACAAAGCAGAATGTGAGAAAAAGGCTATCAAACACGACGATCCGGCCCATTCCGATCCCGAAGACATGGTTGTCTCCGAAGAAGACGACGAAGATGACGACGCAGGCGGCAAACGTCTTGAACGTATGCGACGTCATCGACAAGACGCCGCCAATAATAACAGCGTCGAGGAAAATTCACCGGAAGATACCAGTCCGAGGCTGACCTTCCCCATCCCAATACCGTCGGCTCCGGGACATGTCACGTTGGAAGCTCTTCAAAACACAAAAGTGGCAGTTGCACAATTTGCAGCAACGGCTATGGCCAACAATACGGACAATGAAGCGGCTCTTCAAGAACTCGCAGTGCTACAATCAACGTTATTCACTCTTCAACATCAACAAGTCTTGCAGTTACAACTCATCAATCAACTGCAACAACAGTTGCAAATTGATAGATCCAAAGCTGCAAGTCCGGTTTCACCCCCACCTTCCGAAAATGACGGAGAAAATATTCCAGCGGAAGCTTCCCCACCCCCACAAAATCTACCAGTATCGCGAGAACCTACCCCAACGCCTATAATACAACCACCGCAAGCTACCGCACCCCAAGAATCATCCGAGAACCAAATGACTGAAATCAATGTTCCTTGCTCTCTACCTCTACAGTCGCAGCACTGTTCCCTATCATCATCACTAGCTTCAACCATAATCACACATAATAACGATCCACCTTCATTAGATGAACCAAATACCCTAGAAATGTTGCAAAAGAGAGCTCAAGAAGTTTTAGATAATGCCAGTCAAGGCCTACTAGCCACGAATTTAGCCGATGAATTGGCTTTTAGAAAAAGTAAAGGTTCCTTATCACCTTACGATTCCAAAGGGCGAAATGAACCTTTTTTCAAACACCGTTGCAGGTATTGTGGTAAAGTTTTCGGTTCTGACTCAGCCCTCCAAATACATATCCGTTCTCACACCGGAGAACGCCCCTACAAGTGCAATGTTTGTGGTAGTCGTTTTACCACAAAAGGTAATTTAAAAGTACATTTTCAAAGACATAGTGCAAAGTTTCCTCATATCAAAATGAATCCGAATCCGGTCCCGGAACATCTCGATAAGTATCATCCACCGCTCTTAGCTCAGTTAGGACAACAACCTTCACTATCACCAGGTGGTCCACCACATCCTCCACATATGGGTTTTCCAGGAGGACATCCATTCCCGCCTACTTCTTTGCCACTGTATAGACCACATGGACCACCACCTCCTGATCTACTAAATAATCGATTACAACCATCACCTCACCGGCCACAAGACCCACATCAAAGACTATTTCCACCTCATCCACTTTTTATGAAACGAGAAGAACAAGACGCTCCGGAAAACTTAAGCAAACCTGCAAGATCTCCAACTCCGGTACAAGATTCTCATTGTAAATCTGAAATTTCCGATGAGAAACGTGAATTTAATGATGATGTACATGCACAATCTAATGTTCCTCAAATAACACCAAAACAAGAACCAAATGATGGCGACAATGAAGGGGAGCAGGAACCGGAAAGATATTCCTCTCCTGCTCCCTATGACGAATGTAGTATTGATAGTAAATACAGTAACGAGGATACTTTAGGAACGAGAAGTCCTGGAGTAGACCATTCGGAAAATATGCAAGACGAGCCGGAAAATCTCTCCAATAAAAGTAATTCCATAACAGTTCCTTTGAGCATTTCCACCGGCCAGAGATTACCTGCAAATTTTTCATTCGGACAAGTGAGTTCACCGCCAAGCAGTACATCATCGGGAAGCTTAGGCCAATTTCCAACAACGCCACTGGTCGATCCCGCCAAAGACCCCGCTATCTACTCGAATTTATTACCTCGACCAGGAAGCAACGACAATTCATGGGAGAGTTTGATCGAAGTGACAAAAACCTCGGAAACTAGCAAGCTTCAACAGCTTGTTGACAATATCGAACATAAACTTTCAGATCCGAATCAGTGTGTGATATGTCATCGAGTGTTGTCGTGCAAAAGCGCCTTGCAGATGCATTATCGAACTCACACCGGAGAACGGCCGTTTAAATGTAAGATTTGCGGGCGCGCATTTACCACCAAGGGTAACCTCAAAACACACATGGGAGTGCATCGAGCCAAACCTCCAATGCGTGTCCTTCATCAGTGTCCAGTCTGCCACAAAAAATTCACAAACGCTTTAGTTTTACAACAACATATCCGGCTTCACACAGGCGAGCCAACTGATCTCACCCCCGAACAAATACAAGCGGCAGAAGTCAAAGATTTTCCTTCGCCAGGAGGGTTTCCTTCACTACATAATTCCATTAATCCATTCCTAGGGCAAGGATTTGCCGTTCCAGGATTGTCGCCTCTAGGTCACAGCGGGATGTCAATGAATCATAAATATGAAAAATTTGAGAAAGAAGAGCACGAATCGATGGATGATGACGAGGACGACGATGATGAAATAAGCAATTCTGATAATCATAATCCGCGATTTACATCATCACCGTCTGATGTGCACGGTGTTCCGACCAGCATGGCTTCCCAGTTATCAGTGAGTGGATTAAGCTGTTCTGCTGAGGATTTATGCTCGAACAGAACGGTTGCATCAACTTCACCAATGCAAAATGGGGAGAAGTCACCGTGTCAGTCTGGAATTACAAGTCCAGGAAGTTCGGAGATTCGAGCTTCGCCAAGTCGTGTATCAACAACACCCGTCCAGGTAATAACGACAAAATTTTGAAGTTTTAATTGCTAATTTTGGTGTTTAGGTTCCACGTCCACCTTCGTCTCAACAAGCCGGCAGTCCGACTCCTTCCGAGTGCAATTCTTTGGGTGCTTTAGATTTAACCCCTCGAACAAATCAGCCTTTAATAACGAGTCCGGGTCCAAGTCCTGGCCCTCCTCCGGCTTTGTTTTCAACGTTCGGATTGTTACCACCAGGTCAAGGTTCCTCTCCTTTGATGTCATCAGCGCTTTCATCTTTGACGTCGTCTGTTTTGACATCAACGGCATTTAGTCCGTTGCGTTTAGCTGTTGGACCACCAGGTAATTATTTTTATCATTTTGGTTGAACGAACTGTGAAAATGTTTTGAATTTAGGTCGTGGGAACACCACCTGTAACTTGTGTTTCAAGACGTTTGCTTGTAATTCTGCCTTGGAGATTCATTACAGGAGTCATACGAAAGAACGTCCCTTCAAATGCACTGTCTGCGATCGAGGCTTCTCGACTAAGGTACGTCAAATGAGCTGTCTTTAAATGCATGTGATTGAATTGAGAAATAAAAGCGAGTTATTTTTGTGTACACAATAGAGTTGGCGACATCTCGAATTAACTGTTGGCTTAAAGCCAGCTATAAGTTATGTCGAATGTCTAAGTGGTCTATTTTTGATTAAGAATCTCACTTTTATATTCGTCTCCATTTTAAAATGATAAACATCGTAATGGTAGACATGCGAGATCGGTTAATAAATAACCAACTTCACCTGGCACCTAAACAACGTTTCGAAGACTGGAATCAATCTATTCTTGACCTCGCTAACATTCGATATAATTCCGGAACGAATTAAAAGTTATCGCTTGTTTATTTAAAATACTATTTCAGGACGGATGTGTATGCAGAGAGAGGCGTATCCAGGATGAAGCGGAGCCTTGGAAGACAACCAAAAGGAAACCTGCTTCTCGCAAGTCAATACCATCGGTACTTCCGCTACCGATGAGCCCTGGATACGCCTCAAACTGGATGCATATCGCGGTAAGAGCCGCAATTTACCATCAAACTGGCTCAGGAATTTCAACGTCTAATTTTTCCAGGGTAATATGAAGCAGCACATGCTAACACATAAAATAAGGGACATGCCACAACACATGTTTGAGAATAAACCAACAATGAGCGGAGATGAAAATTCACAACAATCCCAGCAAAATATGCCTCAAAGAGAAGTTCAACCCAACGAAAACGAACAACCCAACCAACCCACACAACCATCCATATCCACCGAACAAAACAAAGAGCAACCGGTTAAGAGGGAGCCCACCGAGACAGAACTACCCTTGCCGAAACGTCCACCCAGTAAGTGTTTGTTGCATTTTTCAAGCAAAGTTTAATATCATTTTTAAATTTCAAATAATTTTTTTTATGCAAAATGATGAAAACATTTTGTGTATATAAAATGAAAGTGACCATAAGCGATACGATTAACCTTGTTGTCATCGCTTGCACTAACTAGCTGGTTGTGGGCTCATGTGTGTTGTGTGTGTGTTTGCAGGCTTACAGGCAAGTAAGCACTTGTGCCACGTATGCAATAAGAACTTCTCGTCCAGCTCGGCCTTGCAGATACACATGCGTACGCACACGGGCGATAAGCCGTTCAGATGCACCGTGTGTCAGAAGGCCTTCACCACCAAAGGGAACCTTAAGGTAAGAACTGCTTGCGCTTCACTAATGCCACTAATTTGGGGTCGGAGCCGTATGCACATGTTACACATTTGAGATTATCTCATTCGGGTGGTGGGCTATTGTAGTTTGTCATTTAAATTTTAGCTATATGGACTAATTTCAAGTTGAGATACTACCGGTATTCATACAACAACCAATCTCAACCTCGAATTCCTGTAATTTTTCATGGAAACGAAGATACTACCTGAATTGTCTCAACTTGAAATTAGCCGATTAGATACTAGAAGATAGAACAATTCAAAAGTGATAATGTGCATATTTAGTAGTAAATACTAATTAAAAGAAGAGATTTAAAGATCTGATTTCCTTTAGGTACATATGGGAACACATATGTGGAGCAACGGAGCATCGCGACGCGGTCGTCGCATGTCCCTAGATCTACCCCCCATTCCCATGACACCCAAGGATTCCGAATTTCTGCAACGGAGGCCAGACCTTTTTTATCCGTACCTACCGGCTCCATTCCTTAACGGCATGCAACAAAAGGTGAGAGCTTTATTAATCTAGTGGGAATTGTTTCTAAAATTATGATTTTTTGTAGCTGAACGAGATGTCAGTTGTGCAGAACAATCAGAACGGAATAAGTGGAGCCGGCAAGTACAGCGGTCTTCTGGGTTTCGGCTACCCGCCCCCAGAGGCGTTGCGATCGCAGGGTGGTTCGCCCGACCGACCCGAGAGGCCTCCAAGTCGCGATCCGGAATCCCGAAGCCTGTGGGATCTCCACTTTGAACGAAAGTCGGCCCCGGAAGCCCCTCGAGAGGAGCTCCTGCCCGCGAGCAGAGAGGGTTTAGCGGCCTGAAACGTCTGGAACGGCTGCCGTGTTCCTATTTCAACTAGTCTAAGAGCGGATCGGGGCAATGCATACTGTGATACATCAGCCGTAAAAGCTGCAAGGACAGCTACTAATACTGCTGTGTTTTCTTAGAGTTATTTTCATTATTAGAGCCTGTATTATAATAGCTAAGTGTATATGACTATAACTCGTATATCGTTTGCTGTGTTATATATACGTGTCGAGGACACTGGCTATGCCAGTTATTAGCTTTACAACACCCTGTACATAAATAGTACATAAATAGTACATAAATAAATGCATTTGAGAATCATTGTACCGTATGTTAGATGTTGTCCAGGAGTTTGTTAAATCCTGCTTAGCAGGTCACGTGGCATTCTATGTATATATCACTCTGTACGATGAGACTGTTTCATATTATTGATGTATGCTTTAAACCTTTCTTTACTCAAATACAAATCCTGAATCATTCAAATATCCTTCTTTCGAATTTTCTTCCTCTTTCTCTCTTGAGACAGATATTACTACCTGCTCATCAAATATGACATCAATACGTATCTGAATTGATAGATATTGTTTGTAAACATATGAGATTTATAAAATAATACAGTGTAAATGTAAGTAATTTGAAATGTTTTTATTTCAGGATGAATGTACAAATATTTTTAACTGGTGCGCTATTTAACTATGTCTGTATTTATAAACTCGTACAAACCAGTTAAACTCTGTTTAATTATAAAATATAAATATTTATCACATATAACTTATGGACTTTTATTTTATCCCGATAAAATATAGTGTAAATTTTACATGATATCAATGGAAAAAGAAAAGTAACTACTTTTTTACATTTGTATTAGCAATGAAAAACAAAACTGTTAATTTATTAATGTAAATGTGGACAGGCGCGCATTAAAACAACATAAATCATGCCAACGTTTCGGCCATTTTCTATTTTTTTGTTTTTCAGAGCAAACAAAAATATGGAAACAAACTCTTAAAAATGTGGACGATAACTATAACTACTTATTATATAAATAATGACAATAAAAATCAATGGAAAACCTACAAGATTAATCAAAATTCTAATACAACAGTGGCAAAGCGCTTTCGGAAACTAAAGTTCCATCATCAGTGCCTGAATAATAATGTAAAAAGGAAAGTTAACAAAAAAATTTAAAATGTTACTAATTACTGGCAAAATTGGTATCAGCTTGTAGTTAACAAGTGCCGAATTTCTTTTTTTTTAATAGGTATTACTCGTACTTTAGCAAGCTTGAAAGCATCTGGAAAAATATCTTCAATCAAACATAGATTGAAGACAATTGACAAAATTGGTGTAATACCATTTGCAATGTTTTTGAGCATAACACTTGTAAGTCCATAAATATCTGGAGAGTTAGAATTTTTTAATATATTTTTAGTTCCACTTACTTCCTCTACTTTGTAGGAGAGAGAAAACAAGATTGATTTGAAGTAACCTTTTTATTTTGGGTAGTATATCTACAATTTAAACTTGAGTTTGGCAAACTATTAATTATATTCAAAGCAACACTTGAAAAAAAATTCTTCTCTTGAAATTTGTGAAGTATTATTTAGATTATCACGATTTCTTTCCCAACTGATTAACTTTCAAGTCAATTTACTGTAGTTTTCAGAATTTACCGTAAGCTCTTTTTTAGCATTTGCAATGGAACTGCGGTAAGGCTTTTTGAAATCGTCTAAGATTTTTTTTATCACTCTGATGACCAGTAGTATTATATACATATTATATTCAAACTTTTGAAAGTATTGCCCTTTTGCTTAACATCTTTAGTGAAGTGTCTGGAGAATTAAATTATTTGCATTAGTCTCATCTGCTTTTTGCGGTGGAGTCAGATCTTTTTGCAATAAATTTTTGATATCTATTAACTCTGAGATTTATAATTTAGTTATTTCATCAAACTTGTAGTTTATTTTATTTCTAAAAAATATGAAAATAGCAGAGAACTTAGCATCAATTATTACTGAAAATTGTTTATATTTTTTAGTGCGCTGTTCCTCGATCTTGCTTAAATTTCTCATCTTAAAGAATCAAATCGTCTTCTAATATCATAATAAGTTTACGACAATTTTTATTTTGTTGTTTCCAGCTCGAAGTGTCTAAATTGCTGTCGAGATTTGTGTCCTCAGTAAGATCAACGGGTTCATGAATTTCTTCCGTAATGCTTTTTGCCAATATAAATTGTACGAAGAGAAACAAAATCATAATCTTCTAGAGGATAAACTCCTAGATCAAAGTGGTATAAAATCATAGTCATGTCTTTGAACTTCCAAGTTCGCTCGTGGCAAACGAGTAAATGGCGGATGCGCCGGGTATAGGAGTAGCATGGAGAAGGTAGTAAAAATGGTATACCTATACTTCTGTGACAAAATCAGTTAGTCACAACAAATTCTTAAACTCGCTCGTAACAATGTTATTATTTTTTTCCTTGCTACTTTTGCAATCTTCATTAAAATTGAAAGACAAACTGACGTTATGACTGGCATTATTTAACAAATTGATAATTAGGTCTGGTACCGGTTTCCTACTTCGAATACATGGCGAACACAATTTTTCCACAAATTAGACGTAGTTCTTTGTACAGTACCCAAAAAATGTAATGTCCTCTCCAAGTAAAAGTATTCAGCAAATATAACGTGAGATCGAAATGTAACTGAATCAGACCAAGCCGTGGAAATGGCTATTAACATTAGACACATCATTACAGTTACGCAGGCACAGCCTGCTCTGATTCAGTTACATTTCGATCTCACCTTAGAATACAGTGCTTAGTATTTTTTTTAAGGAGAATAAAAAATTTTGCAGCCTTATCTTTAGATTTTAGGGTGGTAATATTACCGAATATTACCACCCCCCTTCCTCTCAATCATATCTTCATCAGCTGAATGCCCTCCAATATATTGGGCTGACAAAAACAGAAGTAACTGAAGAAGTAATGCCTAGATTGAATCCAGCTATTTTCACTTCCAATTGTAATAATTATAATCCACTTTCCATGAGTTAGAGGAATCAGAAAATATCTTTTAACCTATCAGTTGTGTCTCTTCTAAATATCAAGCGAGTTACACCTACCCTGGTTTAGTCTAACTAAATTATAGAACAATTTTCAGCGCGGAATTTTCGAATTTGGAAAATGCCATCTACAAAATCAGTTTAGTCATGTATCAAGAGCTTATTGGTAAACCAAAAAAAAATGGATAATTTTACAGACTTTTCTAATCGTGATTATGTAGCTTGTAAGTTCGTAGAATTTTTCGTTTCTATGGTTGTGTTCGCTTAATTGGTTTTAATAATTACTTTATTAATTACTTAATTGAATTAATAGATTTGTTCCCCACTCTAGTATCACGTAAGTTTGCTCCTTCTGTCGTCATTTTTTTAGGATTTACTGCGGTGTACTTACAAAGAATATGTCAATAATTATTGTAGATTTCTACGGTGAATATCGAAATTGTCGATCGCCTAAAATAAATAATTGTCCAAAAATACATAATTTCTGCAAAATTAATTATATTAGGCACTTTCAAACTGTTTTGAGTTCGTTCCTGGAGCGTATACAGGGTGAGTCGGGTATATCTTAACTTTTCTCAAAAACTAGTTACCACACCTAGTTCAGGGTTTGCCATTAAAAACTCTCTTTTTTCTCTGCACATGTGAATTTTTTCAGAATTTTAGATTCTAGATGAAAGGATGTTAATAAACGATAAAAAAAAATATTTAAAAAAAGTGTAGATAACCACAAAAAATAATAAAACTGCCTTTTAGTATGTTGCTGGTTGGGCGATTAGGTGATGTAATTCAATGTCGGTCAGGGCAATTAGTCCGCGAAGTAGTTGTTTTTGCCTAATCGTGGAGGTTGGTTATGTTGGTGGCCGAGCGAGAGCCGAAGAGATAACTTTGTTATCCGCCAACATTATTATACCAACTCTCGCTAGATGGCACACTGTGTCTGTCTATAAGCCTACTAGCCGAACTTCGCTTGATATAGGCGAGTTCTCCCCACCCGTTCCAATCGAGCACAACGCTATGTACTGATGTACTGATGAGGGGTAAAACCTCGAAACTGGTATAAATTTTTCGAAGTTGTTGCTCGATTGAACACCTTTGCCAATATCTATTATGATAATTATTTTTTTGTATTTTATTCCTATAAGAGTTAATTGTGATGTTATAAAATTACATAGAAAGGACTTTGAAAGGTTCAATAAACGTTGAACCTATCCACTTATAGTAGACTTTCTCTCTCATCTTATTTGATACAAATTCTTTATTCATTGTGTCAAATAGTCCTTAAAAAGCAGGAAAACAAAATATAGCTTAAATTATGACAGGCTTAAAAATCAATTATTATTATTATTATTATTATTATTATTGAACTAGATTATGAGTATAGTATGTACGCATTATGCATAATTCTAATCTAATCGATTCTACTCTATTTAATAGTATATACATACGTACTTTAGCCTAAACAAATACAAAATCAAGTAAATTCAAACTAAAGCACGCATGTCTAAGCTTTCAACAGGGGACCTAATCAAATTAAATACTTTATATAATCTGTTTCTGTTCCATTTAGTTTATAAAACTTCAACCTCATACAACATTCACAATACCTATGCATTCAAGAAAAGTGATGCAAATTTTCCCTTTGTTGCTGCTTTTTTACTTCTGTGCAGTAAGTCGTAAAATTCATTTATAGCTTAATAAAAACGCAATATTCATATTTAGTAGTCGTGTTTTTGAATAATTTAATTTTTAGGGTGACTTAATAAAGGTAACTGACCGAGTATACTTTGATCTAGAATGTGATGGTAAATATCTCGGTAGAATCACAATCGGTCTCTTCGGGGAAATTGTACCCAAGACTGTTTTAAATTTTAAACAAATTGCAACAAACGGAATTGATGGAAAAACGTACGAAGGTACAAGATTTCACACTGTTATTGAAAGATTCATGATTCAAGGTAGCTGAAATTTTAAATTTGTCAGTTTTTCACGTATTTTTTTGTAGGCGGAGATATAATTTTTAATAATGGTTCAGGATCGACTAGCATCTATGGAAAATTTTTTAAAGACGAAAATTTTACGATAAGGCATAATGGACCAGGAATTGTAAGCATGGCAAATGGTGGTAGGTATTTAATATTGGTTAATAAACTTAAAAGCTAGTAGAATTTTAAGGACAAAACACCAATGGATGTCAATTTTTTATAACAACTCTTCCAACACCTTGGTTAGACGGATTACATGTAGCATTTGGAAAGGTATGTATTTATTTTTGTTATTTCAAATAAATTCTGAATGAAAAATTTTGAAATGTAGAGGAAGGTGAGACCCAATGAGACAAAAAAAACACATTTTTCAAAAATAATTTTTTTTTAAATTTACACCATTTGTCGCTTTGTATACCGTGTCTCATTGTGACCCTTCCTCTCTGATATTGTAGCTTATGATTTCTGCTACTAAAATAAGTAATTACTGACTTTGACTTCTTAACAACTTGTAATTGAAGTAATAAACAATGGTCTAATGAGCTAATTTCAAGTTGAGACACCACCGAAGTATCGCAAATTTTAATACTTTCCGTAGCAACAACCAATGATTAGTTTCCATGAAAACGAAGGTACTATCTGCATTATCTCAACTTGAAATTAGTACATAAGTCTATTGCACCCTCAGATATATTTTTTTTGGTATCGGTAGTTTGAGTCAGGGCCAAGTCAACAATGACTATTATTTAGTTTATTACAGGACCTTAAAACATCCATCCCTTCATTACCTGAGTCAATAATGAAGGTTTTTACTTTGTCAGATACTTTGATTATTTCTTTTTTATTTGTTATTTAAAACAAAGATATAAAATATTTGTCTTTATTAATTATTGTAAATCAGAAACACTTTAGTGTGGGTAGAAGCGGATCTAAAGACAAAGTGCTTGCTCTCTCCAAATTCAAAATTTTTTCTAATTTTTTTGAGACTTTTATTAATTTATTTTAATTGTTAAAAAAATAGCTTCCTAAAACTAGAAATCGTTCCTTACCCTTAAAAAAAAAACGCTTCTTGGTTTGCTACTGGGTGGGGCATATCAATATTTATAGTAAATATAAATTTATATATTAAGTGTTATTAAGGTACATTAAGTAAATCTTACAATGTTTCCGGTTTTCCTAAATTATATTTTATTATATCTTTTAGACCAATTTTTCGATACCAAAAATTGTTACATTTGTATAATCTACGTATTCAACACGATTTTTTATTAGCAAGATATCCGCCTTTTTTGACATACAAGGTTATTGGTGAATGACGACGAATCCAAATGCAACCAAATTTACATATTAAGCAACTATCTTGATAAAATTTTCATTTCAATAAAAATATTGAATCAAAGTTACCTAAACGTTATCAATTTTTGTGCCTTTTTTCATAACTTATCAAATTGAAATAATTGAATGACTACCCAATAATCCGTTATTTTTAGTTCTTGTACCAATGTAACATGGTAGGGACGGAATTTATTAGGGCGTATTACTCTAGGAACAACACTTTGGCAAATTCCAAAATTTTGTGCCACAGCATTTTAATATTTTAAATTTTGACATGTGACGTCACCAAGTTTTCGACCCCTCCTACTCTTGTCACAAGATGTCACATTTCGTTGACACCCTCCCACCCCCTTAACGTGTGACGTAATTTATGGATGGCCCCTTATTACTGTATTATAACTATACACCTAATCTTTTACCCGTCTCAGAGTTGAAGTTAGGTGCACTATTGGCATTTTCGTAGATTTTAGCAATGACACTTTAATATACTTCGATCTTAAAGTGATATTAGTTTTAAATTAAAATATTATTTTCACTCTGAACGATATGCAAATATTTAATGACGCAAGCGCAATGCCACTGGTACTTAAAATTACTGCTACCAACTTAAAATTTTATCTTACCTTTTATAACTGGAAGTAAATACCAACCTGACAAGACTTTAGCAATTAATTTTGTTTAAAATGTCAAATATAAGCAATTTATATAAATTTTTAGGTTCTAAAGGGCCAAGATATTGTACACAAGATAGAACATATGAAAACTGATTCTTACCATCGTCTTCTGCTTGATGTAACCATAATTCGTTCGGGAATACTGAAAACAAGACCTTTTTATGAATCTGATGAGCCTTATGAGTATGCAAATATCATAATTTCTTATCTTTTCTAATAAAATAATATCAACAGGTTAACATTGTGGGCTTGGATTAAAGCTGGATGGTTTCCTCTATCGTTTTCTTTTGCAATCTTAGGATTTTTCCATTGGTTTATGATTCAGTTAAAATAAATTTTACACTAAAAACACTATTCCAATTTTTGTACATGCAAAGCATCAGGCATATAAGTAAATAAAATAAAAACTAAAAAAATTAAAAAAAATTGGTTGAATTGTTGGTTGTCTACCCTTTTCCTCTGCAAATCGATCGTTTTTTGTTTTTCAAATTGTCAAAACTGACGTTGACGTTTAATTTGTAGGTTATGTTTTGAAATGTCAAGTTATTTACAAAAATATGTTAAAAAATGAACGAAGAAATTGACGAAAGCGAATTCTATCACCAGGATTTTACAACAGCCTCAGAATGGGAAATTTTTATTGCACGGATAGAGGAAATCATCAACCAGTGGAAGACAGAAGACTTAAAAGACGAAGAACAGGAAAATGACTTAACTGGAGGAATTTGGCACATCAAAACTGAAAATCTCTCATTTGTTGATGTTGATTTTAGATTGACTTTTCTCAGAAAGGACGAAAGTGTTCGTGTAAGTCTTGTAAAAGATGAGGACAATCACGAAAATAAGGATAAGAATCCTTTTGATACAATGCATGATTTTGAGTTGTTTGATGCAAGACACAATGTGGAGCACTCGTGTTTAAGCAAGTGGTACGGAATAGATGATTTTATAGTGTTGAGTCCAACTGGCAAGTTTGGAATAAATTCAGAAAGCCAGATAAAAGTTCTGTTAAGTTCAGTTTATGTTGCATCAGCTAACTTAAAATGCGAGATTCCTATTTTTGTGCAAATACGAGACAAGTGGCAGAGTTGTTATTTGGGTGTTTATGAATCTGACTCAATCAGAACTAATTTAGAAATGGTGCATTTAAAGACAAGCCCTAGACTTTGCCAGTACTTATCAGGATTATTAGAACTGTTTAAATCAAAAATCCTTTCTCCAATGCTTATGACTACAATAACAGTTTCACTGCAATCATCTTATATTTTGAGTGATTTTGGGAATTTCGTTTGGAAGCAAGACTACATAAACTCAGACAGTGATCATTTTGACAGTGGAGATATTTGTAGTATCCCATTCGGTGTTACAGTAGACCCTATTGAATTCCTAATCCTGAAAACATCGTGGTTTCACTTAAATCACAGAGCTGTGAGAGACAGTGAAAGCTACAGTGATTTTGACCCAATGTTGGCGGCAAAATGGACACTGTTAATATCCACAGCTGAACAGCCCCTTTGTTTACTTGGGGAATGTTTAACTGAAATTCTGCATTTATTAAATAACTCTTCAACGACGTATGATGTTTTGGGGGACTTTGCTTCGTCAGCTACATCCCAACCAGATGTTAATAATCCTCTTGATTTGTTAACTGAGCCTAAAGTTCCGACAATTTCAAGTTTGCTTACAAGAGCTGCAAGAAATTCATTGACGAGAAATAGGAGGGGTGTAGCACCACTTTCTGAGGATATTTTAGTACCTATTTTGTATTTTTTATTTCCTGATGCAGAGGAAGATTCTCCTCATGTTTATAAAGAAATCAACAGTAGTAATCTCACCAATCCACCACAAGCAGTAAGTTATTACAATTGTAATTTATTAGAGCTATTTATTGTAGTTGTTAATTTTTATTTATTAGTTTTGTAAATTTGTTGGAAGGATCTTATTCATTATTTATAGTTTTGTAAATGTTGAGATTTTTTGTTTATTATACCACAGATTAACGAACGAATTTGAAAACAACAGTTTATTTTCGTTCGCATGGTTGTTTTTTATTTTTTGAAAAAAAATGGTTTTCTGTAACCAGATATAATAATTATTGTATTTTATTATTATTTTATTAATTTCTATGCAAGTTTGGAACAAAAAAGCTATCGGTATTGGAATTTATATTTGGGACACTCGGTGTACTGTATATTTTGGTTCCTTTCTTTAATATCTTGATGATAAATTAGTGTTGTAAAATTGCAACTAAAGCATCTCTTTCGTTTTAAAAATCTTGATTGACCTAACAGAAAATAATGGTAAAAAATTTGCTTTTTTTAAAATAATTTTAAAAAAGTATAAGAAATGTAGGTCAAGATGGAGCGACAAAAACAAGATGTTTATTTAATTAAATAAACACAAAAAATATAAAATATTGGTGTATCTGGCACTAAGAATAAATGCTAACCAGCCAAGTAGTCCTACATCAGTACCGCACATACTGAAGAAATAACCTAATTATTATCGGAGTTATTATCTTATGTAACTTAAAATTTAAATATACAGATACAATTTTTCCAAATTATTTAACACTCCTAATTCTAAATCATTATTCACTAATTCCTAAAATTCTTAACAAAAAACAAGAGTAGCATGTGTGTAACGAAAACCAAACAATAAACATTTTAAACATTTGTTTAACATATTCGTAGAAAATAACATACCTAAGACAGATACAAAATAATTCCTCTTCTTAATTCTGTATTTAATCAGTGCTAAAATTTTATTTTTTACTTTAAATAAATAAAATTTGTAAAATGCAAAAATTAAAAAAATCAGGAAGTGACTGGTTTTTACATAGTCCGTCGACGGGAGCTATAAATATTAACTTCGTCCTTATTCTAGTCTAATCTTAACCGGTTGCTTACTTATTATTAATTCATTTTCGTATTTTTGGAGTTAATAAAATGTAGATAAATAGACAAACGTTAACAATAAACCTTCACCTGAATAGGAAATACTTGGCTCTCAACTCCTTGATATGTAGGCGTTTATTATGTGTTGTACCCGGTAAAAGATTAGGAATCATTTCAACAATTAATTTTTCATTCAAAAATTGATTGATAAATAATCCCTACGACTTGTACACACCACTGACCCGGCAGTATTAACTTATAGTCAGGCAAGACATCATTACGGATAAAATTATCAAGTAATGATGCTAAAAAAAAATAATGAAATGAAAAAGATGTAAGGAACGAATTTCCTTACTTGACGTCAAGCGTGGAAATATTTTTTTTAGAGAATTGGTATGCCCAACGCAAATTAAACAATAATTTGTTTATTAAAACAATGCATAAATTTAATGATAGTTGTTTGGTTAATTGATTAAACAGGACTTTAAATTACAAAATTAACTTTTGAGTAATTAAATTTTGAATACAAAATACGAAGTTAATAATAATGTTTTTGGAAAAGCTGCTTAACATTGTGATGGGCTTTGTTGTAAAGAATTAAATTTTGTATAATAAAGTCTGCAGAGTAATATTTTATCTTAAAGTTTAGGCTCTAGAGATGCTTAAAAATATGAAAAAAGAATCGTTGAATTAATTGCTAGATAACTTTACCTGAAAGAGAATAACTTTGGGATAAGAGGAAGAAAGAGATAATACAGTTTAATAAAAATAACAGTTTTATTCTGTTGAAAAAAATACATGAATATAAAATATTGACGTAGCTAGCGTTGGGAACAAATATATATTTACAAATTAACTAACAAACAAATTATTAAAACTAAATAGAGAAAAATGATTTATTAAGACCTGAAAACGTATTAAAACCTGAAACCGAAAAATTACCCAACCTGAAAAAAATAGAATACCTGAAAAAATTATTCCTAAAATATAAAAATTATTATTAAAACCAAAATATTTAGACCTAAAATAGAAAAAAAGTTAAAACATGAAACAGAAAAATTATTAAACCTGAAAAGAATAAAATACCTGAAAATGTTAATTTCTGAAACATGAAAATTATTATTAAAATCAAAATTTTAAGACCTGAAAGAGAAAAAATATTAAAACCAAAAACAGAAAAATTACTAAACCTGAAAATAATTTAATACCTGACAAAAATAATTCCTGAAACGTAAAAATTATTATTAAAATCAAAATATTTACACCTGAAAGAGAGAAAAAAAAAATTAAAACAAGAAACAGAAATATTGCTAAACTTTAAAATAATAAAATACTTGAAAAAATAATTTCTGAAACTTATCATGCGTTCAGAAATTGAATATCTCACTCACGAGTGCGGGCTTAGCAGGCTAAGGCCTCAGCCCGAGCGCATTTATTTAATAATAATAATAAAAATTATTGTTAACACCAACATATTTAGACCTGAAAGAGAAAAAAAATTAAAACAAGAGACAAAAAATTACTAAACCTGAAAATAATAAAATACCTAAAAAATAATTTCCTTAAACATGAAAATTGTTATTAATATCAAAATATTTACACCTGAAAGAAAAATAAATTAAAACGAGGAGGAAATAGAAAAATTACTAAACCTGAAAATAGTAAAATACCTGAAAAAATAATTCCTGAAAGATGAAAATTATTATTAAAATCAAAATATTTACATCTGAAAGAGAGAAAAAAAAATTAAAACAAGAAACAGAAATATTGCTAAACCTAAAAATAATAAAATACCTGAAAAAATAATTCCTGAAACATAAAAATTGTTATTAACACCAAATTATTTTGACCTGAAAGAGAAAAAATATCATCTAAACAGGAAAAAAGACAAATTACTTACAGCAAATAATTCCTGAAACATGAAAATTATTAGAATCAAAATATGAAGGCCTGAAATGGAAATAAAACCTTTTTAAAACGTGAAACGAGAATTATTAAGATATGAAACTAAACTTTAAACGTAAATTTCTAAAAAAAAGGACATTGTTAAACGCAATTAAAAATTTTATGTCAAAAATTTTTAACTTAAAGGAGAGATCAACAATTTTTGCAAAATCTTGAACTATACTAGCATAAATAAAATTTAAATATGCTCGTATATAAACAAAAAATTCTTACTAAGGAACAATTGTGGAATTTTCTTCTGCCACAACTGATGAGTGGCGAATCCCCTCCTTCTGCTTCTTTCGAACCCACGTTTAATCCAGATTTCCAGCGATGTCCTTGGACCGTACCCTCCCCAACCCCAATAAAACGGAAGGAAGTACTTTTATTATTTATTTATTTATTTTTTTAGAGGGTAGAGGAAAAGGATAAATAAAAACAAATAAATTTATTGATGTATTAAATAATAATTGTACATGTACATCTTTGTGCCTATTTTGAGATTGAAGCACCTGAATTCGCAAATAAGCCGATAAAATGAGCACTTTGTATAGTTTTGAAAAATAATTTAAATACTTTCAGTTCCGCTTTGAAAAGATTTTCGTAAAACAGTTATTAATTATGACAACATTACTTTTTAAAATTTGGTTAGATAATAAAATAAACATACTAAACAACAAAATTAACACTTAAATTGTTGTGAAGAGAATCTCTGCAGTGTTGCCAAAAACGTTTTTTGACATTATTCAACCGGAAAAATTATTGAATTTTGAATAAGAATATTAAAAAAAATTAAAAAAATTGCAAGTGCTCTTAATTTTACTTTTTGATGTTTAATTTTCTCTGAAATACTTATAGTAAATTTAGAAAAAATCAAATAATTGTTGATCTTCCTTCTTTTATTTAATTAAATCATTTTAAAACCCACGTTATATTTTAATCCAATTAGATAAAATTGTATTTTGGAAAATAATGGCAAAATCTGACCTTTACAGCAGCTGTTGCCGGTGCTCTCTGGTTTGGGGCTGGCTCTGGGTCTGGACTGAGTAGATTTCTAAACAGCACCTGAAAATTAGAAAGAATAATTAATAAAAAATATAAATAAACAATGGCTGAAATGCATAAAAAGTTAGCAAATGCTTTTACTTGATTTATTTGATTAATTCATTAATTTGCTGAAAGGAGATAATTAGTTATTAAAAGCTTTTGTTACTCTATAAACAAATCACCTATTAAGTTTAAAAAAATCAAGTACATTTAAAAAAAATTATACAAAAATTGAAAAAAAGAGATAAACATTTTTTTAACAAAATAATATTACAATAATCAAGTCTTAATTAAAACTTTTGCTTTTACCACACAAAATCCGTCCTTCTGCTTCTTTCGAACCTACCTTTAATCCTGAAATTGGTGCATCGTCTTCTGCTCTATGTGGCGAGTCCCCTCTGCTTCTTTCGGACTTACCTTTGTTCCGGATATCCAGCGATGTCCCTGAAAACCCCCGCCCTGCCCCAATAAAAAAAGGAATTTACTTTAATTGTTTATTTTTTTAACAGGGTAAATTACAAATAAACAAATAGAAAAATTGTTTATCTCTTTGTTACTTTGGTAATTTAAAAACATAAAATTTCTAGATTTGTTTAGATATTATTACGCAAAATAATTTAAACAAAACCGGTATTTTACGTTTAATTAATACTAAATAAAAATACTTAGCTTTAATACAGAGCTGCGGTGTGTCCCGTTCTCGGGTGGTTGCACGGACTGAAACGCACTTTGTCTCTGGTCTGAATCTGGGTCTGGCTCTTGCTCTGGACGGAGTAGATTTCTAAGCAGCACCTGAAAATTAAAAAAAAAAAAATTAATAAAGATAAAAATAAACAATGACTGAAATGCATAAAAATTTAGAAAATGCTTTTACTTGATTTACTTGATTAATTAATTAATTTGCTGAAAGGAGATAATTTGTTACTAAAATATTTTGCTACTCTTTATACATATCACCTGTTAAGTTTAAAAAAATTAAGTACATTTTAAAAAATTGACACTAAAATTAAAAAAAAAAGAGATAAACAATTTTTTTAACAAAATAATATTACAATAATCAAGTCTTAATTAAAACTTTTTTTTACCACACATAATCCCTCCTTCTGCTTCTTTGGAACCTACCTTTTATCCAGAAATTGCGGTGCATCTTCTTCTGCTCTATGTGGCGATTTATCCCTCTGCTTCTTTCGGACTTACCTTGATTCCGGATATCCAGCGATGTTCCTGAAAACCCCCCACCCCCCGCCCCAATAAAAAAGGATTTTACTTTAATCGTTTATTTTTTTTAAACAAGGTAAATTACAAATAAAAAAATTGAAAAATTGTTTATCTCTATGTTATTTTGGTAATTCAAGAAAATAAAATTTTTAGATTTGTTTAAATAGTAATACGCAAAAATAATTTAAACAAAACCGCGATATTTACTTTAATTAATAATAAATAAAGGTACTTAGCTTTATTAAAGATTTGCGATGTGTCCTGTCCTCGAGTTGGGGCACGACTGTCTGAAACACAAAGACAAAGCGATAAATTGGCGAAAAAAAACAACAAAAAAATTGGTTACGTAGTCACTGTGACATCAAGGCATTTTTGTGTGTTTAATAAATGAATCACAGTATTATATAAATTATGCAAATTACTACAAAAATGCGCTTAAATGTTTAAACAAAATCGTTTAAAGCTTTTGTTAAAAAAAATACGAAAATCTGGAGGTACATTAAATCAACTCACCTCTAGTAGTTACACATTTTCTCACAATAACAAACTGCACCGACAACGCGCCATAATTTAATTTATTTAAACAAATCAGGCTGATCTTTACACGTCTTTAACGGACAATTGCTTGACGAAAACTGATAACGAGACAAAGAACGTCCGTGAAAATTAGTACGTAATCACAAAAAACTTAGAAGAAAAACTGTTTACAGCTTAGCTTATCCCGGTGAGGTGATTAAAATTGGAAATCAACGCTTTTAAATGAAAGTGCCAGGACGGTATTAACACTCTAATCACCCCCAAAATTCGAGGGCCGGAAATTTACATCCTCCAATTTAGTCAGATTTGAATTACGTTACGATTTTTTTTCTCATTATACTCTTTATTAAACCAGTTGCTAATTTTTGGTTTCATTTTCCGAAAATGTTTTGTAAAGCTAAATTTTTGCAAATCGATGTTTTAATAAGTATTAAAAGTCGCCATCGATCTGTGATCAAAAATGACGATGGGTTTTCACCAAAATTAAATTTTTGTTAAAGATACATCGATAAAAAATTGAAAATATTAAAAATTCCTATCATAAAGACAATTGAATTTTGATGTTAATATTTTATCTTCACAAGTTTAATATCTTTATTAGTTAATCGTATGTTTGTTTATAATCTTGTCATTTTAGTTTCTTTGTCATTGTTTATACTTTTTTAAATTATTTCTTAAATCAATTGTCGATTTGCTATGATTTTTTTTTAAAAAAACACAATTTTTAGACAGCTAAAATTTATTTTTTTCTTGTCTATTTTCTCAATATTAACCATTTGTTTATTTATATTTTTTCCGTGAGATCGATCAACAAATATTGTGCTAAAAATAACGATTTATTCTATTTTTGGTATACATTTTTATTCATTTATGTTTTTTATTTATTATTGCCAAATGTTTGGTAAGTTTTTTCTAACATTTTCTAACTTTTTTTGTAATGTTTTTTTACATTATTATTCAGGCACTGATGACGATATAGTTCTGGTAACTGCTGTGCGCTGTGGAATATAAGAATTTTCTTTCATTAAACTTGTGGGTTTGACTTGGATTTTCATTCTTTCATTATTTATATAATTTTTTGTCATTGACAAAATTTGTTGTACAAGATTTATTGTTGCGGATAATAGACGGCATTAGAACTCTCGTTGGCTTAAGCGATCGATGGTGCATCTTTTCTGAGACTTTACAATATTAAGACCGTTTACTCGACTTAGAACACAAATGTGTATGTCAAACAAATTTTTTTTGAAAAGGCGGGGTTTCTCTTGGTTAATTTCGCGTTTTTTTGATTATACTTATTATCAAATTTTTGTTCGAACCTCTTAACTTTGCATTCTATTTTTTGTTTAGAATAAAAAAAAAAGTAATCACTGTTATAATAACTTATAATATTACAGTGAATGCAGATATATTTGAAATTCATTTGATATACGAACTACTTCTGTTATTTTGCATCCAATTTTTGAGTAGAATTGCACAATTTCTAAAAAAAGTTATTTTTGACTTGAGTTAATTTATTTGGTAATTTTTTTATATAATTGTTCTGTATAGGTAATATTTACCATAGATAAGAGTAATCGTTTTTTTCTTTTGTTAAAAATAACACATTAGATAACACATGCAGATGTCAAGTAAACAAATAATATGAAAATTTTGATTTATGACAGCGTCTGTCACCAATGAAATAAAACAACTTTTTTTGGAATAAATTTGTTTGTGTTGTCTATGATTCAAAATTCAAAGTGTATTTTACAATATATTGGCCACGTTATTAAAAATTTATATGTTTTCTTTCATGAAAAAATGATGAGAAATAAAAAGAACGTCAACTAAATGATCATGATCACCAAAAAATAGCAGGACATTCAAACAATTTTACACCTGCTGCTTTTATAATGTTAAAATTTGGGTAAATATTTTTTTGGAAATAGTAGTTTAGTAAGTTTGTTTGTACATAAAACTATGTTTGATTTATCTATTTCAGGAAGAAAATACTCTAAATTTGGAATACGAATGCCGAGGGTTCAAAACATGCAGTACCGATTCTTTGATTTGGCGCCTGTCAATTGTTTTATCTCACGCCCTCCAATCACTAGGCGGTATTCGGGCATTTTCACACCTCTGGTTCGAATTTTGCCAAGAAATGAGATACAGATGGGAGAAAAGTATTCCAATACCTGGGTAAGTGTCTTAAATGGAAATTTATTGAATTTTTTAAAAATATGTACAAAATAAATTCATACAATCATATAAATAAAGAAAAAAAAGTTTAAATATAAAAGTACTCATACAATAATAATTTTATTCCTATAACTATTTTATCTACGTTAACTGATTCTACTATCAGTCGTGCTGTGTCTTTCTGAAATTAAGTAACAGCCTTTTGAATCATTAGCGAACACATAACCATTGAGCAACAAAATCAGAGCGGTACAAGCCCATTTCTGGTTGTGGGATTCCTCGCCATGTAAATATCCATATCATGATCTGTCCAGTTATCAGAATTGTCGCAATAATTGTTTAGAGTGTGTGTCGATCCAGCTGTACTGTACCGGCTGCTTGGCCTGTTATAATCCCGAGACCTGGATCTGGGTCTTGAACGTCTGGAAGATGCCACTGAGTGAGTCGGGGCATGATGACTAGGTCCTCGCGTTGACATTCTATCCGATTGCATTGTTAAAGACTGTCTGGATTGACGCAAATCTGTAATAATAATTGTAATACGCGCACAATTTAACCGATAATTTACCTTGACGTGACGTAATTAAGTTACTTGGAAATGCGTTCAAGTAACGACCGGAATGATTGGAAAAACTGTTCTGGGATTGACCGTCGGCTATTGAACGCGGTTTTGTGCCTTTTGTACTGAAATGTGAACGCATGTCGTCGGCAATTAGAGTTGGTGGTTGGTCCATTGAGTACATTCGGTTATGACGCTGGACACTGTGGGTACTATAACCGGAAACTTGATCCCAATCCTGAAACATTGTACCGTGATTTATTTTATTTGTATCGTCAAAGAACCAAGAATTCATACAATAATATAAACAATGACTCATTAATAAAGAAAAAGAGACAGAAACCATCAAAAGAGGATTTTTTTGTGACAATACTAGCACCAGAAAACCGACTCACAGTGGATCAAACCAATACATTGTTGCGGACGTTGGACAAAAATGCATTTCGTAAATAGTTGGTATTTTTTTTATTGTAATATGTTGTTTTTTACATTCGATCTCTAAAATTAGAATTTTGCGAACTCAAAAAACGCCGAAAAATAAATCTTTAGCGGCCTAGGTCGCTAAAGTTGTTATGGCAACTTTATAGGATTATTTTTATTGAACAGTCGATAACCTACAAAGAACTATTTATTTAGACGCATGAAAATGAAATCCACTGTTTTGAGCATATTGGAAACTATTAACGCTAAATGAAAAACCATTTTCTTTCTCATTTACTGCAGCAATTTGATGTGATGAATTGCAAAGAGAAGATGATGTTACTGCTAAAATTGAAAAGTCAAAACGAAATACACACATGCAGGTGAAGTTACTTTTTCATGAAGATAAGTTAAAATTGCATCTTCATTTACTGTTGTTACGTTATTTTTTGCTTTCCACTCCCAAAACAAGGTAGACTCTTCTCTTTTCCCAAAATATATATATATTATAAGGTTTATATATATAACCTTAGGTTATATATATATGTATAATAAACAAGGATTAGTACAAGAAACGGACTGGGATGATTCCTCTGTTTTTGTAACATCTTTTGTTCCAATAAAATTATTTGAATCACTTCAAAAATCGAATGTGATTTGGGAAAACAAAAAAAACTTCATCAACCAGCTTTTGCCGGCCAATAAGATTTTGTTTTTGCAAAGAAACTCCTGAAGTTATAAACGAAGAAGTAAACAGAATGAAAAATGAAATATCTTTATTTCTGCCAACTTCTATAGAATCTGTTAACGTTAAACACGAATTACTAATGACGATGGTAGATGGAAAATTATGTAATGCGGTATCTCAAACTTCTTCAGCTATTCGCTGCTATACAGGCTATTTCAGAAATGAATACAAAAATTTTAACCACTTGTAGATCTCGTTTAAGGAAGAGTTTTTTCTATATAATTTATTTTCGAATCTCAATCGTTATCAAGATAAAATTAGTTAAAGTCTTGTCGAAAATTCCACACCGGCCACTGGTCAAACCAGTAGAATGCACCATTGGTCACCATGATAACTATAGACAATTCATGAATTTACAAAATTTCATGAGCGTATCGTACGTTTATAGGAGGGATATAGCGGTAAAAAAAATTCGGTAAAATTTTATTTTTCGCAAAAATGTTATTTAGAAAAGTTGTTTGTTTTGGTGAGATCTATTACTGGTTAAAATTTTTGTATTCATTTCTGAAACACCCTGTACATGTTTAGCAGGTCCCAGAGACATGAACAATTTAACAAATTTAGAAAAGTGAAAGACTAACGAAGAATTTTACATCACCTTTACATGCTAATATCCGGTTCTTTGAGTGCGTTTTTCACATTTCATATAACTTAAAATTTAAAAAATGGACAGCAAGGTCTCTAGAAGAAAAAGGTTTACAGTCGGAGTCTAAGCTGTTGATTCAAAATAAATTTTGCACGAAATTAGGACTGATTGTGGACCACATTAGACAAGGGAAAGGAAAAGGAACAACAAATGATGGGAATACTACTCGCAAATTTTTTAGAAATTATAAAATTTCATCTGAAATTACTGGAATTGTTAAACGTTTGGTGTATAGATTTGCTGTGATTATTCTACAAGTGATTGCAGTAGGAAGAGAAATTGATTCAGAAAAGTTTAGCTGTTTTGGTTTAGAAACAGCCCAGCTCTATGTGGCTTTGTATTTTTGGTACTATATGCTAGCAACTGTGCATAAAGTTTATGGCGCGGAAATTATTAAAAAAGTTTTGGTTTTAATTGGACAACTATCTGAGGAAGCACAAGAAGCAAGGAACAAAGATTTTCGAAAATTTATAGAACATAAATCGAGAAAACTAAGTCGAAAAGCAACTAACGAAAATATTTTGCATGCATTACTGACAACATCTGATCCTTTTATATCAAGTATAAAACCAGGAAGTTCAGAAAATTCAAATATTATGCTATTCCCAGAAGCACTTAATCTTCTAAAAGGTGGAGACGAAAGTATGACAGAAGCTAGTGATACTGAGATGGAATGGAATGAAACTGAACCAAATACATCTACGTACGAGTAAAATATATAAATATACTTATTTTATAATTTTTTTAAAATTTAATTTTAAACATATCAAATATGTTATATCAAATCACCAATTTTTTGTAAGTATTTAAATTTTTTTATTTTTTACTTTGCGACTGTGCCATCACCTTAAAAATAATCTGTAGTTATATTTTGCGAGGTTTCGTTCTGTGCCTGTGGTACATTCGGTTTCCTGCTGCTATTTTCGTCCCATAATTACTTATTTTATTCTGTTTGTTCATAAAAAAAACTCACAGCTTGCCATGTAAAGAGAAAACATGTCGCTTCATAATAGAAATACATTTTTGGTTGTCTAAATTATTGCTGATTGTATAAGAGAAAAATCAACACTTCTACAATTGCGGTAGAGGTTGATAAGGTGCTTCACTACCTACCTTGTTATTATTAAACGCGCTAAGTGTCGCCAACGACGATAAGGGCCCTCCCGGACTAGCCGCCGGTCCTAAACCCGTACAACAGTTAACCGGCAATCCACTTATAGGCAAACCATTCTTCAATCCCATCTTCTGCTGATGCAATTCATGTAATTTCCTAGTTCTTCTCCTGGAAGCTGCCACGAATATAATCACAGCAACTACAATTGTACCACAAATTGCAGCACTTGCAGCTATTGTAATTTTATCCATATTTGAAGACGCGCTTGAAACGGTTCTCACTTCACGACATTGGGAGTAAGGGACGGTGTCGGGCGTAACGTTAATCTCTTCTAAAGAGACCACGCAGACGATTATACATTCCTGAAAAACCTTAATTATTCAAAAAAATTCAAGTTTTGTTTTTCCTAACCTGCGATGGCACATTTTTTATTTTAAATTCTCGCTCACTGGCTTCTAAAGGCGGTCCTTGCTTGAAGCTCTTATCTCCAAATAGTCGATAAACAACTCTGAATCCCAGAATATTTGCCGTTTCTGAGCCCCATTGTATTATGACCGAATTGTCCTGTCGGAAGGCATTTTTCACTAGCACGTCATTCGAGTCATCAATTTTTGTTTTCGGTGGGTAGTTCATAATCAGTGGAGGTCTCTGCGTGTTTTTCCAAGGTGGTGAAGTGGTCCTCACTTTCGTTTTTGTCGTTGCTTGTTTTGTGGTCGACGAAGTAGTTTTTGTGGTTGTTGTCGAAATTGTACTTGTTGTAATTGTTGTTTTTCTTGTGGTTGGTTCCTTTGTTGTAGTTTTCGGTTCAGGATCGGCAATTGAAACATCGTCTAAATCAGCACTGACAACTGTTGCAATTCCCACTCCTTCTTCTTTTTTACATGATAATTCTTCGGGTTGTATACTGTAGAAACCGCGATCTCTGAACCGTGGAGGACTGCCACAAAATTGAGGGTTACGTTCGCGACTTGTTACTTGTAAATCACCGTTTCTTATCCAATCAATGACCCAAGCTAGTCGACAATCGCAGTGTAAAAAGCGGCCACCTAAGCTAAGTCCTCGGAGAGTATTGTTTAAGTGAGACAATGCCGAAAATGGAATGGTAGCTAACGGATTTCCGTCGAGAGCTAAGAGTGTGATTGAGGGATTGCCTTCAAAGGCTTTGTCGGGTAATTCTGTCAGAAGGTTGAATCCAATATCCAAAACACGTAATTCAGATAATACACTTAAAGCTTCAGTCGGAAAGTCAGGTAACAAATTATTGAGTAAACTTAATGAACTTAGGGTTTTTTCGACTCCATGAAACGCATTTTTGTCTAATTTCTGGATCAAGTTTCTTTCGAGATTCAAAGCAGTCAGTGAATCTAAACCTTCAAAAGATTCAAGTCCTGTTGTCCCTGGAAGTTCCCTTAAACTATTCTGGGATAAATCAAGGAAAGCCAAAGTTCGTAAATTTTTAACAGCTTCAGGAATATCCTTCTGACGTGTTCCTTTTAAATTTAAATTTTTCAAAGAACCTTCAAGTCCTTTTAAAGCACCAGAAGATAATGTGACATTATTATCAGATAGTTTGAGCGTAGCTAGTTTTTTTAAAGTTTCAAAAGCACCATCAGGAATTTCACTTATCCTGTTATGTGATAAATCTAGAAGGGATAAAGTTCTTAATGATTTTAAACTATCAATAGGCACTTCAGTCAAATCATTATCTTGTAAATTTAAATTCTTCAAATGTTGTTCTTGTCCTTTAAAAGTATCACCTGCTACACTATTTATTTTACACCCCGATAATTGTAAATTATGCACTCGAAGATTCACAAAGATATTATCATTTAAAGCACCGATTGTTGAGTTGTTTACATAGAGTAAATCAAGTGGTGTTGTTGTGGCATATTTTTGTAAAGCCGCGAGAAGTTTTGACCAGTCTACCATGTCACATTGCACTGATAGTTCGTGTCCTAAATTATATGAACATAAACAAGATGATTGAAGATCGATGGATTCTCGTTGCCAAGGGCATTGAGCTGAAGATAGGGCGATTAGTGTTGTAAAAGCCACAATAGTGGCATGGATTTTTCTTTCTTGCATGATCTGGAAATTAAATTGTGATTAATTATTTGAAGCACATTGATTGTAATTAGGATTTTAACGGGAGAATTATACGGCACTGCGTGACTTAACTACTAGTACGGATTCTTTCCTTATTTGCGCATTAGAAGCAATTATTTTTATATTAAAACAGCGCGTGTTGTTAGAACCGCTAGCAAATCTTGTTTAGTGCATCCGTTTAAAAACACTTTAGCACTCGAAAGCAGGGCTAGTTTTTATTGTAGCTGGTTTTTAAGGTTGCATACTAGTGCTGTCTAGTTGTATTAATAGGTGGGCTGACATTTTAAGAGCTTACAATAAACTAAATAATAGGAATAGGTGTTGTTATTGCATGCTCGTGTATTTTGATTTATTGTGGCTTTATCTTAGATGCTTCGCACTTCAAGAATCATAAATCAAAATGCAGTGGCGGTTTGAATTTATCTGCGGTCAACAAAACTTATTATTTAGCTTATTGCAAGCTAATAAAAAGTTAGACTAGTTACTTGTGAATTTAGTAATCGCACAATAGTATATTAGATAACAAGGACAGAAAGCGGCCATTCGTAGGCCGAGGCTGTGTTTAGTGCCTAAGCGTAGCTAGTGAAATAAATAACTAGTTTTTGCCTATTCCCAATCAAACAAATTTTTATCTCTAAATTATTAAACAAATTATCAAAATTTTTATCTCTAAAAATCAAACCGACACGACAGTTCTCACCTAAATGACAAATGCGGGCTAATATAAAATGCTCCGCCTACCATTAATGAAAATGAATCATAGTAACTCAAAAACATATGACAGAAAGTGTCCTTTTCCACCCTGGATAAGATCCGGTCATCGTATTATCAACTGATATGGCAGCACACGCGGTGGAGTTATAAAATGCGTTATCTATTGTGATATTTGTCAAGTTTTGTCTATAAAAATACCCGTATTTTTTATTTGGTATAAATTCTGTTCCAACTAAATAAAAAACGTAAAGTGGCATGAAAATAATGGGTTTTTGAACAGGCAGTTTGCGCGCCAAATGTTTGCCTCAACTACTTAGAGTTGCGTGAAGCACAATATTTTGGTATAATTGTAACAATGTTTGCACGTTTTGTTACAGAAACTTTTATTTAGTTGATTAGATTGTTTATGTGTGTTGTCTGTGTACTGATTGATTCTTTTAAAATAAAATAAACATGAGTCTCTTGAACGCTAATTCTAAAAGCTGATAGTAGAGCACGTTGATTTTTTCTAGAATCGATTTAAGATCGGTTCTGCTGGAATAAATCGATTAAATTCTTTTTTTTTTTAATATCCTACCACTTTTGGGCAAATATTTTTTAAATGTTTAAATCGGTTCGATTCATTTTTTTTAATTATGGAGGTTTGAATCGATCTGCAGATTTGTAGCTTTGCTTTGAACGCCGCTACTTTGCTTTGTTATCATCTTCTCTCTGTGGCTAAACCTCTTGTTTGAATTTGATATAGCACATTGTTAATTTTTAAAAACATTTATTTCAAAATGTTATGTCTAATTAGCAAATTAGTATTAATACCAACAATTCAAAACCGAGGAGTGGACACGTAGGATTTCTGGTGTACAAGGAGCAGAATTGCCATGAATCGTCATGTTTTTACGTGGATTTCCAAGGACTTCGTAAGAAAGAAATCCTAGATTTAAGGATTTTCTGGGATTTACACAGGATTTACAGGGATTTCCAAGGACTTTTAAACATTTTGCTGGATCTGCGCGTGCGCAAGCAATTTGCACATGCGCATAATTGAATACACAATGCACTACGTGAATCTTACAACTAACTCTGTATAAGAGTTCATTCACCAGACGTTACAAATAATAATAAAGAATATTTAGGAACTGCAAATTTTAAGGATTTCCGAGAGGATTTTCTACTTGTTTCTGTGGAATTTGTTTGGTACAAAATATTTCTGGTGTTCATTTTTTTAAGTTATGTCCACCCCTCGTTTAAAATATAATGAAAATACAATTTTTCGTATATTTTTTTCTATACAGGTCCATTTGTACAGGTATTATAAAAACTGTTGTACAGTATACAGGTGTTTCTGAAATTGTTTATACAACTATAAAGAATGCTACATTTTGAAACCCAATATTTTTTTAAAAAAAATATGTTTTTTTAAAATGAAACTGCGGTAAAGTTTGTATTTAACACGCTCCATATGTCCTATTAGAAAGGGTTTTTCAGGTTTACTAATGAATCCTTGATACATGACTAAACTGATTTTGTAGATAGAATTTTTAAAGCAATCTTTATGACTGTTCATTGCTTGCAAAATGTTTTAGGAATATATCTCTTAAATGTAAATAGACTGTAAAGGTTAAATAACGACATTTCTACAGTTTCTATTCGAAAATATCATAAAAAAAGTCACCAGTTGTATCTGTAGCGAATCTGTAGGATTTTTATTTATAAAACTATTTTAGTGAGAATTGGTACAATGATTCTTCTAATTATTAATTGCGAAATGATTAAAAGTAATTCCAAAATAGTTATTTAACCAACAATTGTGTTAATATAGGCGATTAATAATCGAGACATTTAACGCGTGAGCGAAGCGAATACAATGTTTTTCTGTTGCTTATATCACAATAAACTTGAAGAACTTTATTCCAAAATTTTTCAACTTGTCTCTCTCTACTAACACATCTCTAGTAACACTAATAATAGTTTTCTGTTACCTAGCTACAAAAGACCCAAACAAATTTTTAATTGTCATTAATATTAATCAATTTCTAAGTGCTGTCATCATTATTTGATAGTGGTTTTATTGTTAAAAATATGGAAGAAATTTTTATTCTCACTTTACTAGAGATACGAGAAAGAGCCAATAAATCTTCAAATATACCGTTGTTATAATTTTTTTTATGATTTTGACAGTTTTTAAATGGCAAAATTTTGGTTTGTATTGTTGGTATTAACAGGTCGTTAATAAGGGTGTTTAACCAACTCATTTGAACGGCTTGGTGTGCATTAATAAGCCTCATATGTCAACGAGCAACAGAAAAAATATTTAAGAATAATAAACATTTAAAATTAACAAATTTAAAAAAGTCAAAGTAGAGTTCATAATAGAGAAATTTGTCTATACTCCTCTTGTTTAATAAACCACTATATGTACTTAATATTAATGGAAAACCATTTTGTTAACTATTTAACAGTAATTTTTTAAATATTTTATTCTATTAAATAGATTAGTGCATTTTTTGATTGGCTCATAAGTATTTTGAAAGAAATTTCAGTAGATTATGAAAAATTGTTATGAAATATACTTCAAAGATTAATTGTTAAGTAAACTTATTCGACGTTTGTTTTGGCTCCTCTTAGTCTGATGCTGTTTTGCTTTCTATTACCTTGTACAGGTATGTACTAAATCAGTGATTATTAGTTCAAGTAAACAACTTATCGATAATTCAAGAACACAAGTGAAAAGAGAATACATTTACATAAACAGCTTGAAATATAAGTAATGAAAACTGAGATTTCTGAGTCATTTTTAACGCTTCATGTTCAGGGTCTGAAAAAATTCCAATTCAAAACGTAAACATCTTTTTTTCAATTTTATGTAGCTATTTTTGGCTTTTTTTTAAATTGAATGAGTTGATTTACAAGATGATATATTTATTTTCCATAATAGCAAATATTGTTAATGTTTGTAAAACTTATTTTCTATAATGTCAGTGACATTGCCTGACCTAGGTGCACCATGGGTGCGTACAGTTTCGAAACCTGAAGATGCACCAAACTAATTTAGCAATACTTGGTGAACGGAAGAATGAAGAATGTTGCATTTCTGCCTTTATAAATTTAAATTATGCTTGCAATGTGGTCGTCCCTCAACATTTCTCCCCGATGTCACAATACGAAATTCCCATGTTAAACAAGACATAATTTACATTTATGTATCACTCAACAGTAATGTTAAAAAGAAAGACTCTTTGTGATATTTTGGTTCCCATGTTATGTAAGGTGAGAAATGTGAAATGTCTATAACTCACCCAACTGCCCTAATTTTTCTTAGGCAATGTCTTAAATGAAACAATAGGACAACATCTGAGCCATTTATAAAATTAAACGTTTTTGCACAATCAAAAAAAAATTGCACTAATGCTTAAAACTTGGGTGTTATGCACCAGTTATTTGCCGTTAGGTTTTCGCCGTTACTATCAATTGTTTGTGTCGATTTCGTTGAAAGCTTATTAAAAATTAGGTCAAATCAAGTCAATTTGCATAGAAAAACTTGTAAAACAAGTGTTATACTCACCTAAATATTTTGCCACAACCTACGGTAGTAACATGTGCCGATGTCCATTCTGTTATGTAATGTTAATCCATCATTGTCATTTTGGGTGGACCAGAGTTGAGTATCCGCAGCCTCAGGCTGTAGGTGAAGATGAGGACCGTTATGGTCAACCAACCTGCAAAAGACTCAGTGTCATTCTTTACAAATCTAAAGAAAGTGTTGATAACATCGGTAAAGCACAATTTTTTCCCAATGACGAATTCTACAGTTATGCCAAAGGTGTTGCAATAAAAATGATGGTACCGTAAATATTTTTCTATTTTGTAAACCAAACGGTAAAACTGATAATACATAGTAATCACAATTTTGCAAAGCTTGATGTTGATTTATTTGTACTCTTACCAAATATCCTTCACACAATTTCCTTTGGTGTTTATTCTAAATTAGGTATATATGAAATAACAATAATTAATTCTATACCCAGATATTTGGCAACCACATACCATTTCTCATCGTTTAGATTTGAGGAGTGTCAAATTGTTCCAAGTGTTGCAACTCCTACTGTCTTCTCAAATCCCGAGGGGTTCCTTCGGGTCATAAAATTTTGCCAAAAATTATGCAACAACTCTTTAATAATTGAAAGTCGAGTAACGGTGCAAAATTTTTATTCACTGTTATAATTGTATAACAGTCCCGTTTTTCACATAGTTTAATTACAAAGTCTAATCTCAATTAAAAATCTAAACAGTTTCCGAGGGTCCGCAATAAATTTATATCGCGTAATTAGATTTTTCTAAGAGAATGGTTTTGATTTGATGTGGGTCACTAGAATATTTAAATATTTTTTTTAAACCTTAGCGGTACTCGGAGTCGCCAAGGGCTATTTTGACTGTGACCTGTATATAGCGATTTTTCTCTATTAAAATGTTAATTATTTTCCATCCAAAACGTGACTTGCTAAGGTCAAGGCAATAAGTCGTGTGTTCACCATAAAATAACAGGTCTGTCAAAGAAAAAATGCACTTGAGGTGGTTTGCCTTGCGCATTCTTTAATCAATATGGAATTAGAGATATCTACCCACATTTCTAATATTTCGAAATGGTCTCTTTATTATGCACTTATTAGAGATGTGTCTTGGGTTACATCATATGAAACAATTTTCTTTTAGTGAAAGTTTCTTCTATTATGTGGCAGAGGTAATAATATTACTAATAATTATAGCATGTGTCCACTATCAAATGAGAAGATCTTTATACTGTGATTTAGCAATACATTAGCAACAATCACCTGTGAGACTTTAAGTGTCTAACAGATTTAAAAGCGGATAAATTCTGGAAAAGTAGTGTTATATAATGACTGAAGATGAGATAAAAAATCATATTTATGTTAAACACTAACTTCCGGAATAAAAACCTAGCTTTAATCAAGTGTTACACCGTTTTGTTGTTTCTGTTTTGAAAGCATGCAGTTTTAATAGCATATTTTTCTAATAAAGTTATTAGGAGATTACTGTTTCACGTCCTTAGATAAATAGGTGAACGTTGGAATCCACGATAGGACAAGTGAGCGAGTTTCGTCACGTAACAATAATCTACCACCAGTAGAGCGGCAAGCTCACATTAGATTGCATGTATGCATCTAAATTTCAGGTCTTGATGGTCAATAGCAAAATATCAAATGATTCATACCAATTGATACGAGGTAGACCAAGAAATAGGTTTGATATTGAACTATTTTCACATTAATTCAGAGTTCTGTCGATAGCTAATGAATCAATAAGTTTGTTGAACAACCATCAAGAAGATTCAAGAAGAAGAAGAATTAAGTTTGTGAATGAAAACAATTAGTAACTGTTATTTCTATCTGTCGATCTGTCTTATAGCTGTATATTATATCTATCTGTCTATATTGTTAATCGCTAATTTACAAAAGAGTTGATTATTATATTTTGTTTTTGTCGTACCTTATAAATTGATAAATAAGATATTAAAGAACGCGTTTCGAAAAGTCAACTTTGTGGCACGAATTCAAGTTTATAAAACTATCGCAAAGCGCGAGTTTTTATAAAGATTGAGAAACGAGTTCTTTATGCTATTTTTTTTTACTTTGCGCGTTTCTTGAGTTTTACGTAAAAAAATGAATTATTTAATCTTTAGGGACTTTTGCGTTAATACGAGACATTGGTATTAAATGTTTTTACAGTGTTTTCAAATTTGTCCAAAGTTTTGTGTCTCAAACAAAAATAGTTTTTTTTACCTACCCTATCGGTTATTGATCGAATACTCTAATTGGCATAAACACAGTAAGAAAAATCTCCAAAAACATTGTAACATTATTGCTAAATTACCAAATTAATTGCGATTCTCAGCGATTCCTCTCATCGTTATTTTAGACTAATGTTATATATTCATCTAGCAAATAACTTGTAAATTATCAAACGCTATGGGGGTTGTAAATCGTCAAAGTAGTGGCTGAAAGGTGTTTCATTTTAAATCTGTTCTAACCTCAAAAAAAAGTTGAAGTTACCTCATTGTAACCGCCGTTTGTCTACTACCATTTTCGAATGTTTTGTGAATCTGTCTTTAAACTATGACATTTTTAACTGATCTTATAAAAAAATAATTTTTATACTACATTTTTTTTAATTGTGAGAGAACATTGCCAAATTTAATGTCCCACTTTTTATTGGCCGTTAGGGGTGGACTTTTTGACAATAAAGGTTTAGTAACAAATTGTAACGACCTCTTCTTCGCTCATATAGCCTTCGCTCCTACGCGGCCCACCAGGTAGTATTAAATTATGCGAAACTACATACTTAGTACATTTTAACAAATTGTAAACCTTCACGTTTTACTTCTATTTAAAAAATAAATTTTAAGTAATTTCCCAAACAATAGAAAATACAATAATGCTATTTCCCATTAAAATTTAAAGTACGCTAATGTCTAGTTCTAGTGAGTAGATTTCCGTATATTTATGAAAATTTTCTTCTCATGGTATTATGTTACCTTATTTTTCTCTAAGAATATTTATGATATAAACTTTTGTTCGCAACATGTCTAATGTGAGAATTTGCATAAAACAATTGTTTATGCATCTAAAACAATACGTGGCAACTTGAAACAGATCTAGAATTATATCCATTTCAAAGTTTATTTTTCTTTGTTATTACTGAAAAATAGATAATTTTCACATAGCATTGTTTGATATCCTTCGCTGTTATATTTGTTACAGAGTCACTATTAAGATTTTTTAGTAAACAATTAAGATAATTTATTTAGATACAATGACAGTAAATAAATACTTTTTACCTGCTATTGATTTATTAGAAACGATAAATACATGAAGCTCCAGGCGTAAAAATATACACATTAACGGTCTTCCTTTATATACCTACATTTCACGAGTAAATTAAAGGTTACAGAAGATCGATAAGCGTAGCCTTAATTTTAGAAGAATGTTATAATGTAACCAAACGAGCCGATGAATGCAAGAACTGTGTTCGTTCACAAGCTATATTTGTAGATTTCCAAAGCCCATTTTACAGCATTTGGACATCAAAGTTATTATTACAAGACCCCACATCTAACTATGTATTTAAATAACGGATCCTAGTACAAGTACTAGTTTTTGCAGACGATTGAATAAATAAATTTGCAGTATTCAAATTAACTAAAGTAACAATTTTTTAGTACTTTATTTAACCAATATAATTTACTTAAGATAGCGGGTCCTTCTTTGTAACAACAATAACAAGCAAACATTTGTGTTAAATTGGACTCGTTAGCATATTTGCAAACTAATTACTAGTAAGTACTATAGCCTGGAGAAAATTTGAAACTACCATCTTCTCATCTTAGACTAGACTTGAATAATTTAATGTAAAAAAAAGATTATTTATTATTAAGTTTCACTATCATTAAAGAAGACTAGAATTACAATTTCTAACTGTAAAGTCATAAAATTAATATATTTTATATTAAGCTCAGAGAACATGTAACTAGAATTTCTCTTAAGTGTCGTTAGATGATGACAAGACCGTCCGGTTTTTCAAAACAAGTACTCTCATTAACTAATTTCGTTCTACATATGAACACAGTTGACGTACTCTACATAATTATGAAGACAAAAAATAGGTCTTATCTGTTGTAATAATCTCGCTATCATGAGTTCAGGACTTCATTATTCGTACATGACTAGTAAATCCATTGAATAATAAAATTTCTCTACACGTTTGTTTTTATTGCTTCCTTTTCCGGAAAAATACGAGGGAATATTGTATATACCTTCAGTAAATCGTCAAAAATATATCCAGAAGCTGTAGGATAACATATCAAGATTAGCTAAAAATTATTGCTTTTCCGAGTTATAAAACTTGCTATGAAGAAACGCTGTCATGGTAATTTTTTATATTAGATAGGTAACTGTAATATAATCCTAACTAATATTACATAAAGCATCATTTTCGAATTAGGAAATCCGTAAAATCAGGTGTTTGTTGTACACAATACAACATATGACAAATCCGTTAAAGCTTTTAAAGTGGTAATAATCTGTCAATCCTCTTACCGGTGTGAACATTCCTTCACAACACGCGATTTTACACATTCCGTTAAATACAAATGTGTAATTATCCATAGTAAATATACGAGTATGTGTCAGTCCTGCCAACACATATTGCATAAAATATAATGTTTGGAATTTATAATTTTTTCCAAAAAAAGTTATAGATGTGGAAATACAATACGATTTTAATAACTAATACTAGCTGTAAACTTGCTTATAAACTTGCTGCTCAAAGTCATTATACAGGCGGACAAAAAAAACTATATTTTTTTTTATTTAGTGTTATTTTTTTCGTAAGAAATGTCATTTCATAGCAAGTACCTAACATGATTTGTTAACTCCCATTAGACAGACTATTGTTGGAATCCATCAGCTTCTTCTGTATGATGCAATTTAAATGTCATAGAGTATTTATATTCATAATTTCATGCAAATGATCTAAATAGGCCACGGCAGAATGAGGTAGTCACAGTAGTCATGCTTGGACATTTTAACAATTGCAGTTAATTTAAACTGTCAGAACTGATAAATGGTAATTTATTAGTTTTTACATTTGACTAGGGTCGGCGATATTCTAGTGGTAACGGCTTCAACCATCAAAGCGAAACTGGTATGGGTTCGAATCCCATATTAGGGATGGATGTTGGTGAATATCCTAGAGGGAACAACAGATTCAGATTTTATACCGCAGTGGCGAGACCCATCCTATGATAAGTAATACAGTTCGCTTTTCTTTGAATAATTTTTTGTGTAACTAGATAAATCTAAGAACTTTCTTAAAGTAAAACATAGAATACCAAATTTTGTCTATTTTGTTATTCGTTTACATAACATGAGCTTAAATAACGCTCTTCAATAATAATCCCTGTTAATGAAAGCTTGATACTACATATAAAGGTCAATATCTTGGCATTTGTATAAACTGTCCACAAGTATTGACATTAGTTTTTTGACTTGCTGAAGGAAGACCAACAAAAAAATTTTTTTAAGAGGCTAATGTCAAGATATAGATATAGGTATTATCGTATTTTGATGCCGCTGATTTGCTACCTGGATGAGACTGATTTAGTCGGTATTATTTTTTGGTTGTGTTTATAGTTATGTAGGATTTTGTTGTGATTTTGCAAATATTGCATAAACGTCAATCAAAACTCTGATTAATTCAAAATACGGTGCACTGATTAGTTAAGAAAGCATCAATGAGAGATTAATGTCTTATCAATTGTGATTGACGTTTATGCAACCGGTTCTAGAGTACATAAGGACTGTTGCCATACAAATTTCCTTAAAATAATCTAGAAACTATCAGTGTGGATTACAATTTAATTCATTATATTTTAATCTTATGCAAGTAACAAATCAGGGACATAAATTTGCGATAATGCCGTAGTTGTAACTTTAACTTAAAATTAGCTTATTAAGATTAGATTAGATTAATTTTCTCCTAAGAGTCATCTACTGGAAATATCTTTAAATTTTAAATGAGCCTTTCTGATACGCCTTCGGTGCGATCTCCAATACTTTATGTCTAACAGGACTTACGCGCCCGCGGAGCATTACGACATTATGAATAAATAACCTCTTTAAATTTTGTTAGTTTGGTATCTCTAACATGTTAGTCATTTTTAAATGTATCAACGCGCACATAAGTAAGGATGCACTCTTTTCTCCTAGGAGACTACTAGCTGAAATTTTAAAGGAGCCTCTATTTTTGTGCAAGCTGTATCGTTACTCATGTTGCTGATTATTGTTAACATATTGATACTGGTCAAATTATAAGGTTTTTTTTGCCGGATGTATCGCTAGTTTTATACTCATTGGTACCTATGTATTGAAATTATAGATAAAAAGATAAATAGATAAAGTTTTTCCGATAAGTCGCCAGTGATAGATTGGGAGCTTAGTGGCATTAAATAAAATATAAATTAACGATTTTTTATAAACTATAAGTTAACTAAACCTTCGTAGAATGTTTCAATAGTTTTTTTTTATAATTTACATTTTTAAAAAGCCTATTAACCACATATTTTACGAGCGTTTATAGCTATTAAAACACTAACGTTCTTGTAGGCCTATAACTAACGTGCAAAATGTTAGGATTTACAAAAAACGCTATAATTATAAAAAATAGTATAAAGAACTCATTTCTTCAGGCATTAGGGCACTCATTCTTTATAAAATTATTTTATAAAATTAAATTCGTTCTATAAAATTGATTTTTTGAAACTCGTTCTTTAATATACTATAACCGCCTAATAATTAGAAAAATGTAGCAAATTTAAATAAGTATATTAATTTAGCTGACGAGTATTTATTTAATTTAAATAGAGCTTTTTGTTGACAAAATTAGTTTATAAAAAGAGTTTGATTAGATTTTTCGTTTTTGGTTAAATAGTTTCTTATTTTATTTAGTAACCTGAAAGCAAAACTTACAAGAAAATGATTATAACAAAATTCGTAAATTAAAGAAGCACGATTTTGAAAGTTACATAACCACGATATTGTAACTGCTAATAGGTATTAGAGATGTCTGAACTGTTATCCAATTATTTCAGAGTTGCTTATTAGTAATAAAATGGGTTAACAAATTACTTAATTTAATTTTTTAAATTATATCTATTTAACAGTAGTTGCTATTAATTTTGATGCAGCAATTTTTGGGGAGTTTTTTTTGATCATCGCGAAGGTACGTAGGGTGAGATGCCTCCCTAATTTTACTACCAGCCATAGTGCACGTGCGTGCTAACCTGGGACTTTCATCCCTCATCACCTAAGCATCTCGCTCTGAAACAGGCGTTTCTCCTGCATTTAATTTTAAGTTTAATTTAGTGTGTAAGACAGCAGATGTACTAGTTTTGGATGGGGGTTTGTTTTCGCCCTCCTGTTGCTTATCACACCGGTAACCGGGCCGGATGGCAACGGATGTGGCCAAACGTCTATCTAAAATCCACATGGCCACATAGTCTAAGGCGATCAAGAAGAAGAACAAGTTTTTGTTGATAGAAATTTGCAAATTGAAGAAATGTTTTATATTTACATTTCATATTTTGAATTTTTGACATTTGTGACGAAATAAAAAATGTTGCAATATTGTAAATTAAAGAGCGTTGACACTACAAACGTATGCCATGCTTCGAAAATCCGGAACTGTTTTTTAACGAAATGAGTAGTAAATATTCCGCGTGCTTTTAAATTTCTCAAAGTTGTTTACATATAAATTTTATGTGACATTGGTCGAATTTCAGCAATGACATTGATTTTCGATTCAGTAGTTTTATCATGTTTGGCTTAGTTCAGTTAAATGTTTGAAAATTCTTTCTAAACTAATGTGAAATACATAATATAAGTTACGCTCACTTTTTATTATTTCAGCTGATTATTTCGCAAATTACTAAAACAATGCTGGCATTTAAGCAAAGGTGAGAATCATGTATACGTTTTCAAATGACCTGCTTCAGTACAGCGAATAATTTTGTAAGAGCAGATGTCGTGTAGGATTTACTTTCGTTTCATTATTTGAAATATTTTACAAAGTCACGATTCTGGAGCACAATAAAAATAGACAAAATGTGGAACAATTACAAGACAAGATCATTACCAAGGTTTCTAAACAAATACTTTATAATACGTTACGTGAACTTTACTTAAGAGGCTTATAAGGTCATCGGATAATAATAAGCCAAAGGTTCCGTCGTAAATTGACGAGAACCTTTCATTAATCTAAAATTGTTCATGTATGGAAAAAGACTTTATTAGTGTGTCACATGTGAGTCTAGTATCGTAACGGAATTGATTCCTGGTATATCAATCATTTAAACGGTTGTAGTTACGGTAAAGGAAGATCGAGTACAGTAACACTTTGATTTTAGTGAAAAAGAATTCAGTTTTAATTAAACTTCACCTAATTAATAAATGAAATGACATCACACCGTAAAGCACTTTAAAAATTAGAACAAAATCTTAATTCCAACTCGTTACTTGTCTCATTGAACTAAAAAATCCGAAAGTGTCTATAATTATTATTAAAATAATACCAAATGTGTTAATATTTTCCACTTTTTTCACATTTTTTCCAGCGAAAGATTTGAAAGTCGTGAATCTAGGACGTTTCAAGATCAGGCAAAATTCGATTGTGAGAGTGTTGCAAATCATAAGCAACTGTTTATGTCGATTTAAATTTTAAAAGTAATTATTGGTAAAGCAAATTTAATATTGAATTTTGCTGTAAATTGTAAATCTAACAACAGTGCTGTTTGGGACACAGGTTCAGTGAATTAAGCTGTTTATAGTGCCTAAATTGTGCCTTATCTTATCTTACTTATCACTTTGGATCTTTGTACATCCGCTTTACTGAGTCCAAACAAGCAATAAATAGCGTAACTACTTTACTTCTGTCCTGATTGGTTTTGTTGTTAGATTAACAATTTTAGTCAAAATTTCCTATTAGTTTTGCTTTCCTCTACTCATATGTCTATGTAGCAGTTGTTTCATCTTTTCCGAAAGAACGTTGGGCAACAGTTTGGCGGGCCGTTAGAGTCAATGAACGGAGTCGCGTCCGCTTTAGCCTTCGGCCCATTTAGTTGTCTTGCACTTGCCGAATACCAATTAGCATCTCAATCGTATTAATAACCGTGTTCACCTGATAATTATGCGATCTGCATCCTTGCCCTCCCTAACCTCGTTTCTACAAGTGGACTCGTATCATCATCAGTGCGTATTTCACGCTTATGTGGATTGTTGCTATTTTTAAAGAAATTAAATTATTGCTTAGCTTGATTTATGTTATGCAGATTATTAGCGAATTTGTTAAAATCGCAGGTGAAAATTGAGAAAGTTGAAATCCTAATTTATCTCGCCAATATTTTAATTAGACATAACTTTTATTATCTATATTTGCATATAGACATTTTTGAAAACAAACATTTCCCTTTTACAAAAGTGTACAGAATTAGTTTTTTATATTCAGAATTGTTATTGATTTGTTATCTTTTATTACAAATTTTGGTTAAGACTTTGTGAACAGTCACTAAGTGCACTATATCTTTTGCTCTACTGTAGTTAGTAGCTAAAGACACTATTTGTTAGGAGTGATTTAGGAGCATTCTATTTTTGCAGGAAAAAAGTTGTAAAACAGTTTTCTTACTTTGGTTCTGTGTCTAATACAAACATCCGGCATTATCAAAAGAAGGCACTACAAGAATCAACACTTGGCTGCAATTTTCAATCAGACAAGCGTAAAACTAGAGGATGTTTAATTTTCCACGGAATGCTCACACAAAAATAAGACACGAAAATACAATTATATCTTGAAAATTGTAACAAAATTGAAATATTCAATGAAAACTAGTTACGACAACCTCCGAAGGATCAACATATTTGGTCATTGCAGTCGATAGTTGTAATAAACATATATGAATAATAATTTTACTAAACGTGTATACCGAATAGAAGATCAGTATATGTATATCGAATTTTCAAAAACTTTTAAGTTTAGTATTAACTATTTTTTTGACATAGGCGTTATCATTGTCATTTCTCATCCAATTTTTGTGTAAAAGTGTCATATTTCTTACTAAAATGTTTACGTTGATTCCTGTTAATTAAGTTGTCAACTTTCCTGCACATTTAGGCTAAATACATGGGAAACAGCTTAGAACAGCCGAATTTTTCTTTAAAAACACTGACAATACGTATGTCAAAAAAAATTTAGATAATAGTTTTTAATGACATCTATTTTCAGCTAGATAAAATGTATATTATTATTTGGCAATAAACTTATATCTATTAGAGTAGTTTTCTTAGAAAGCAATACTTTTAGCAATACTCTTAAATAAAAAATCCGTCATTTTTGGAAACATACAGGGTGTTATGGAAATGAGTGCAAATATTTTAACCTGAAATACAGCACCACAAATAATAAAAATTTGTAAAAAAAATTTTGTTCAATCTCAACTAACAACAAAATTACAGGCCGTCAAAGTTGGGTATAAAAAAACATTTTTTTGTTATATCTGGAAAACCGCTTAACCGATTAATACCAAATTTGGTACACAAATGAAGTTGACTGTACTCTTTTTATTTCTACTAGCAAAATTTTGCTGCACATTTCAATTTCAAGTTACGACACTTTTTTTTTCACATTTTGGGTAATTAACCAATTTTCTTCTTATTAATTTCTAATTTTTGTAGCAAAAATGAATATGCCAGTAGATTCTACATAAAACTGCAAGAATGCAATATTTTGCTAAAACGTATCGTTTTCGAGATATTTACGTTTAAAGTATAAAACTGACTTTTCATCTTTAACTTTGGCGTCCTCTAGCTCCTAAACGGTGCAACTTAGTATAGAGGTAAATTGTGTTAAATCGCTTTATTTTGACCTGAAAAACCTATGATTGCCCTATGTTAACAAAAAAATGTTATACGTTTTGTAATAATTAATTTTTAGTTTATAATTTTGTTATCAGTTGAGATAAGACAAAACGTTTTTTACAGATTTTTATTATTTGTGGTGCTGTATTTCAGGTTAAAATATTTGCACTCATTTCCATAACACCCTGTATATCATTTTAGAAAAAAATTGCGTATTTTGCAGCTAAATTCTGGGACAACCGATATACAATATTCTGCGTGCTTATTAAAAAAAATTTATAATGATCTGGAATTCTGAAATTCACCTATATGTCAAAATGAAATGTCTATAAATTTTCTAAATGTCACTTTTGCACATTAAAGCACATTTGTCATCAATAATATGATTATTAATGTTGAAAATGTTTTACAGATAAAAAAAAGTGCCCTTTTTCATTCTAGAACACAAAATATTTGCAATCAATATGTCTTTTCTTATACTCGTTTCTTTTACATTTTTAGAGCTGCTATGAAATTTTTTTATTGAAGTTAAACGAAAATAGAATACTATATTACAGGGGCAGAAATGAGGCTTTAGTAACTCGTGTGGGAAATGTACATATTGTAGTCTCATAGCGAAATCCGTTATCTCAAGGAGAACCTAGACATTTTACGAACTAGCGATTTATAATGAATTCTCGTTTTTATGTATGTATTATCTGATTAGTTTTTTTTATGAAACACTGTTTACTTTTAGGCATATCGTGAATTACCCAATCTGTCGTAATTTAGATATTATAAGCCTACCAACTGACTATTTGTTTTAACAGTGAAAATATACTGGGTGTTCCTGAATTGGTTTACAAGCAATGCACAGTCATAAAAGACACTGTAAAATGTACGCAAAAAATGTTGCATTTTCTAACTCGCTTCACCAAAAAAAATTCAAAAAAACCTTAATTTTTTCAAAAAAAATTGTTTCATGGAAAAGATGCAACTTCTAAAATACAATTTTTGAGACAGTATTCTAAATTATTTAAAAAGGTATAATTTTGGCAACATTTTTTGGATTCCACAATATAGCGTGAGTGTGCATTGCATATAAACCTAAACCTTTTCAGGGACACTCTGTGTCTGTATAGAAGAAAATAATTATTTCTTAAGCACTACAACTCATTACCAAAAAGAAACTAAATAAACGTCTTCATATTTACTTTATATGTACTTTAAATTTACAACAAAAATAATTGAGGGTAAGTTATAAAGCTGGATATGGTCATTCAAATAAAAAATTGTTACGATGCACTATGGTCGATTTTTTACTAAGTAGAAGGTAATAAATCTAAAGAATTAATCAATCACAAATTCCCAACGTTTTTTTTTTTTTTTTTGATAAAAAAACAGTATTTGAGCAATGCTTCAACTTCTCTAATTGCTGTTGTAAATACAATAGTTGGAATACAATAGTTAGTTACATTGTTGCAATTTTTTTATTAAAAATAAATAATCAAACTCGTTGTTCAAAATGCTATAGATATTTAATAACATAAAAAATTATTAAACATTTTTATTAAAGGACTTTTTTTGAGAATACATTTATGTCATTTATGATTCATCAGTGCTAAAATATATAGCCGCTTCGCAGTTTTGTTTATGAATAATAATACAGCTGAACTACTACGAGTATAGTGGATGTCTATAATTATTTTAATCAGGCTATTTATGAATAATCAGTCTGAATCTTTAATTTTGTCTGACGGACCCTTACAAAAAAAAAAAAAAACAGTAATAAGTAATACAATCACTATTTTTGGAAAACGACAGATTATGACATAATGGCACCAGTAGATCAGTGATTGTATATACATAAGAAAATAATCTTGGTCGTCAAATTAATTTTTTGACAATAAATACTAAAATGTAGAAGCATTTTAAACTTTTTGGCATTGAGCTATCAGTTACTGTTTTGTTTCTTTTATCAATTATCTTAAAATTCTCCTCTTAAAAATAGGCAAAAGATTTCTCACATTTTTTCGATTTGGGCTTATTTTCCATTTACTACCTGGGCACCAACTCACAGATAAATCGAGGTGTCGAAACAAAATTTGAGTAGGTAGTAAATACTTATTTTTATGCTTACGACCTATCGATTTATGTTCTTTCTTTCTTTCCTATTTAGTAATAGACGAATTACCATTTTATTCTTGGTTTTAATTACATACTGTGATGTCAACATCTGCGAATAATAGAAATTAAAATTAAACTCCTCACAGCCAATCGCTAAACTGTATTCCATTATTTAAAAACGATTTAACTTTTGTCAGGTCAGGGGACTAATTCTTGAAATTCATTGAATCATAAAATATTTAATTAAAAAATTAATATTTATTCTAACACACATTTTTTGTATTCAATGTGTATATGTTGAAGCACATGAAAAAGTTTGATAGATCAGCTGATTACTGATGATTTTGAAATATCAGTTGACATGATTCTACTGATTATACTATCAGTAAATTTTTGTTCGATCGGTATATTGTTAGTGATTAATTTTGGCACCGTTCTTTGAGATATGTAACGCGTTAAATTGAGTCATTCCAACCAGTTTTCACTGTACAATAATTTTTATATGTATTAATAAATTTAATTAAGAAGTACCTACACTGAACAGCGTGGGCGATTACTAGAAAGCCTTCTTGCAAATGCATTATTATGAAAAGTTCAATGTCAGGCTTATTGTAATAATTTTGAGAGATCCGTCAAAACCCACTGACAATATACAATAATTTAATGAAGGAACTTTATTAAACAATTTCTCATAAAACTAAATTTAATGATGCACTCGGTACATTTTAAGCACTGCACTAACTGTATATTTTGCCATAATTTTATTACTTTTTTCCCATAAAACTAACCTACTCTCAGAACTATTTAGTGATCTTGCGATTTCTAGGACATTCGTCCAATTTGCCAGTTTTTTATCTGAAGAATCGAGATTTTTATAAATCTCTAGAAAATGTGAAAAGGAAGTTGCAGTTTTTACCAACAATTTTAACTTGCTCTGTTTGTAATGAATGAACTTAACAATGATACAAAAAAAAACCGACTTTCATTTTTATCCGCGAAAAATTATCACGATTTTATTAAATCATCGGATCCTTGCGAAACGAAATTGTGTGCGAATTTATAACATAATTATAGGTCCTAGTTTTTTTTATAACTGATATTTAAATTAATCAAAGTGTTAAAGTGAAGGACAATTTAACGCAGATATAGTTTTTGTTTTGGATCTTTTCACTAGAAATTGTAACGAATTAAAAGTGGTCCAAAATTAATGAAGCGGTTCGTACAAATTTACAAAAACTTTGAGAAAATATGCGAATGAACTTTAACATACTTTGAAGACAAGGTGTGGAGGAATAATACCGATGGTATGTGTAACACTTGTAACAGTATCGATACGCTTTGCTTGCTTTATAATTTCCCACATGGCAAATTGTGGGTACACCTTGTGGTATTATAAAATTTAATCTACTCTTCCTCACTTTCAAAATTTACCAAAAGGTTATCTTCAATCAGTAATATTCACGTTTAGTACATCGCAAAACACTTAATAGATGTAGTATTCAATGATTGGAGAAAAAGAACCGCATCACCGTAATAATTACGAGGATCCGCATCCTCTTTCTCCATTCTTTAAAGTAATTTAAAAAAATTTAATCATCATTATTCATAATGACTTAATTATATTCAAATGTATTCAGCTTAGATTTTTAACATTGATTTAACAATGTGTAACTAAGAATATTTAATAAAATTTTTGACATGAAATAAATTCAATTGCCCTCCCTTGGTAATAATAATGGAACCTGAGTTGCAACTTTAATCATATAACCGTACTTTACGAACAATAATCTTTTTACCAAATAAAATAAAAGAACTAAATGTAATTTCCTTCTTAGATGCACTTTACGATATACTTTCTGTTTCAATCTGCCCACAAAATTACCACGATTCATATTTTATAGCAACTAGATCTTAAATAACTACTTTACAAAACCATCTTGTTAATTTTATTACCTCATAATTGCTTTTAATGTGGATCTGTTTACAGAGGGAGGAAATATAAATTGCAGTAGTCACAGGACAAGTATAGCATTAGAACAAATTTTTTGTATAAACATTATACCTAATGGGCTAATTTCAAGTTGAGATAATACTGGTAGTATCTTCGTTTCTATGAAAAATTAAAAAAATTCGAGGCTGATTGGTTGTTGTCATTAGTAATAAAATTTGTGATACTACCGGTAGTATCTGAATTTGAAATTAGGGCATATGTTTTTATTTATAAATTGAAAAATATTAATTTTTTATTTAAATTAAACTTACTTGTGAATATTCCAAAAAGACTAAAATTGTTGCTCCGATTTAACGATTAATTGGTTATTTATTAAACTTGTAAAACTGCACATGCACGATAGTCTCGAAAGACCAATGCACTCACACAACATCGACCTACCAGTTCTTGTAGCTAACTGGACGCGCAACCATAGAAAAGTCTTGAGTTGGTACCTACATACACCTGCCGAAGGCGTTTTGTGGCGCCCGGTAAAACGAAGAATCTCTTAGAAAGCACAAAATTTTTCATTTAGGAAAAAATGCCTCGCTTTCGTTATATTTGCATCGTAGATAGTCACTGAGTAGATTGTTCGTGTTAATTTTAATTGTTAAGTTGTACATTGCGAGATGCCGTGATGAGGTTTTAATGCTTGGGTTGGTCATTGTATTATTATGGAAATCTGTTACGTTATGTTACTCCCTACAACCTTCAATTATTCGGAATTTAATCGATCGAGCGTTGTTTTATCGTGGGATCTTGCAGAGACGTGGAATCTCTATTAGTCTTGCCTTCGTGGTCAAATTACACCAGGCAATCTGAAGAGAAATCCTGGAGATCTTCAGTTTACGACATTTGGGCTGGAGTCGTGAAAAGTGAAGAGTAACTATCAGAAGATGAACGGTATTCGTTAATTGGAGGCAATTTGGTGCCCAAAAAAGGGTGAAAATAATAAGTTTGGAATCAGCAAAAAATGGAAAACACGAAGTGTTTTGTAGCTGATCATTATTTCGTCAATTATTTTAGTTGTTTTTGGAGAACCGGTGGTTGCAAAGTTTTGTTTAATTACTGTTATGTTTAAAACACATATATTTAGCTGTTTTTTAAAATTATTTCCATATCTAATGAAAACGGTTCGAGTTCTAGAATATTGTTTAAAAAGTTGTCTAGGATATTACAGGTGTAACAGGTTGATACGGATTTGCATTTAAATAAGGAAAAATAGGCTTGAAACTTAATTATTCTGAAAAATAATAATAAAAAATGGAATAAATAAGGAAAAGACGTTCCAAAAAAAACCTAAATATTTTATATTTTCAACAAGATTTACGTATTGTTGTGGAAAAAAATATTATCATTTTTTTTGTAAATTCTAAACTACATATAAAAAAATTTTTTCAAAATTTACAAAATAGTGTATCTTTATAACTCAAAACAAAAATGTAACTACATATTTTAGAAAATTCAAAAATTTTGAACATAAACAAATTTTAGACAATTTAGGAGTAATTAAATCTTTTTTTTTGTCGTTATTATCTGAATTTTTTAGAAAAGTTTTTCAGGGCTGAGTTTATACTGAATAAATTTATTATTTCAGTTACTGTAGAATTAATAGAATTAAATAAAATTCTGTTATTACAGAAATTCGCTATAATATACTCAAAATGTAAAATGTAATGGAAAATATTGCCCAGACGTTCGCGGTGAACATTTTGAACATCTACTTCATTGGTATTTACAATTCTTTTTAGTATTTTACATTTTATTACATTTTCCATTACATTTTACATTTTGAGTATATAATAACAAAATTAAATTCTGTCTTTATTCTTGCAATAAACTTGAAAACGATAACGTTTTTGAGTAGAGAATGAAGAGACCTGTCAAACGATATATCACAAGCCTATACTTCGCATTTAAAAAATTGGAGGTTGTACCTGTCATTCGAAGGGGGTTGAAAGTAGGAATCGCATTTTTACGTTAAAGAATGTCAATTTATAATTTAAATTCGATGTGTTTCGAGTTTTTTTATAAATATGTACAGTAACCGAAATAATGAATATATTCCATTTGGCTTTTACATACTATATAAACCTGTACGTTATTGTATTACATAAAGTTTAACATATTTGTTACAATAATTTTATATAATTGTATTATTTTATATTATAAATTGTTCTACAACATTTGCTTTTTGATCCATTGAAATATATTGATCATAGCCACAGAAGAATGAATACTACGAAAAATTGTGTATTTTATAATATAAAATTATTTGATTTTTAAAAATTAAGTACATAATAAGTATATATTCCGTTTTTTATTTATTTGCCGTTGTCTGTCTTTTTTCAACACATTGTTGTATATGTTGCTATGTCATACAAATAATGTGTTGAACAGAGACAGACAAGGACATTAAAAAGGAAAACGAACTATAATAATATTAATGCAATTTGATTTGAATGAATGGATTTTTTATTTAAAATTTTTGTTGTTACTGAGCCGTCTTAAAGCATTTTGGAGAAGATAAAAACTTAGAAAATCTAAAAATGTGGAAATCTTGTTTATTGAAAAGCATAGAAATTAGAAATGTTCAAAGGCATATAAAAGAATTATGGAAATTCTTTTAAAAAAAAAGAGAGACTAAAGTATTTTTAGAGGTTTAGGTATCTTTAGTAAAAGCTGAAAAAGGTCTGAAGAGCAAAAAAAAAGATAAAAGATCTACAAAATTTTGTAATTTTTTAGAATTGGTAGAAGACCTGGAATCTACAAACTTTATGGACTGTGAAAATAGTAATATGTTTAATTCGACAATAAAGCGTATGTTAATGCTGCGACTGGTAGTTTGAAGCCAAGACGCAGCCGTTGCTTTGAAGCCAGGCAAGTCATTACATCTGTTTTATTGTCATATTGAACACAAATAATTTTATCGTTAAATTTACTAATGTCCTATTTAAAAAAAATGCTGTTTAATATTAAATGTCAAATTTTGTGACAACTGAAAAAGCCTGACCGGCTCTAAAGTGTCTCTAAAAGTCTAAAACCTAAAAAAGGCGAAATAACTTCAAAAGTCTAAAGAATGTAGAAAAATTAGAATCGCAGTCTAATAAATAATGTGGCAATTCCGAAACTTGAAAAATCATGATCATCTAGAAAAGTTGGAATGCGCAAATAGATAAGAATCTACAGAACTAATAATAAATTTAAAAAAAAAAACAAAGAATTTAGAAACACACAGTTCACACACCAAGGATTCTTTTAATAAGCACAAACTCTTCAATAGTTATGCTATATATGCTATAGAAAAAATTACGATTTAAAATAGAATAGAGTAATAGACAATAAAAATTGTTGTTCTCTAAATAATATTAATATTGCAACAACCTGTTCGGACAAATTCTAGTGGTGCTCCGGAAGCCTTAGTATTTCCAGACTCAGAGTGCATCCATACCTAATGGGAGTTAGGGAACACAGAAACTTATGCTGTATTTAGCAAGCGATAGGCTATTGATTTAGCGAAGTATTAGAGCGATTACATTGAGCAATTCTCTGAGCGCGTATTCAAGGCGAGAGAAGTGTGTTATTGAGTTTGTTTGAGTTATTTGTGTAAATATTGTTGTTAAATAAATTATTCATTTAAAAATATAATTCTTTTAGTTTAAAAGAACTCGAATTGTGTCTATGTCACAATATAATTTACAAGTTGCAACGATTAATCACCAATTTTCTTTTATAAAAATTATATAAATTAAATAAAGGATTGTAATTTTTGTTTTTTGGCAACGTAAGTAAGGCTTTTACTATAGGGAATTAAATTTAGGGCGTTATTACTTGCACCATAAAAAAACTGATATTATATAAACTCTTGGATAAAATTAACCCACCACTTAGATATTTTAAAATAATTTTTATTCTATAACTACATTTAATTTAATTCCGAACTGAACCTAATAGAAGATTTGTTAGACTCTTAAAAAAATTTGCAATCACATTATTGAAGAAAGAAGAAAATTTTTCATAATGTTATAAAAGAACATTTAGAGAGATACAGAAAGAGGAAGATACAGAAAGTATTGTCAAATGGGCTGATTTCAAGTTGAGATATTACCGGTAGTATCGCAAATTTTAATAGTTTTCCATGGCAACAACCAATAACAGCCCCGAATTGTTTTAATTTTGCCTAGAAACGAAAATACTACCGGTATTATCTCAACTTAAAATCAGCCCAAAAGAGTTTTAAAAAAATTGAAATTGTTGTTAGTTATATTTAGTAATTATTTTTATGTTAATAAATGTCAAAAAGCAATTAGGACCTTATTTAAAAGGAGTTTATTCCCTTAGTAGTCGTTTGAAGTCGATATATCGAGAAGCGATTGCAGATATATTGATTATTATATTGGTGTCAATCATGTCATTATTGAAAAAAATAACACTTTTATTAACAATTTAATTTTTTTAATTGTAAAATTTACTATAATAGTATGTGCCTGAGTTAAATTAAACGACAATTTTTAATTTAATTTTAGCGTGAAATTTTTAAGTTATTTTCAAAATTAAATCTAACAAAAATCTAAGAAATTATAAGCTAGATTTCGGTGTTTATATTTAGTTCACCACTTTATGCATGATTGCGATTAGAAGCTTGACACCGACAGCAGGGACTTGTTTATAGACGCGACATTTTCATTTTGACTGGGTGTACTGTAATGTATTCGAAAGAGTTTTTTTTTTTTAGGGGGAAAACGCATTTTCGTTACTCATAAAATACATTAGGATACATCGTATTTAAAAAATAGTTTTTTTTAGGATTCCATGTTTTAGTGCTTTTCACTTTTCCCTAACGATAAACATAACTTTCCTTTATTGAATAAAGAATTCGTTATTTTTCTGATGATTGAGGTGATGTTATTTAATGGGAAAATGTCTACATACTCATTATAATATTTTCTCAAGTAATAAAAAAACGAAATATTATTCTTTTTTTTTGATTATATAATGTAGATAAATAGAAATTTTTTTTCTTATACATGTATCAATAATCTTTAGTTAAAACAATAAAGAGGGTGCAAAAAACAAAATTAAAATACGGCGTTCGTTATGAATTTACTGACATATGATTGAACTAATATTTCTAATGGTGGGTGGTATAAAGTTAGCGATATTCAAAAAGTAACGTTTATTTGATTTATACCTTCACATTATCATATTAGAAAATAGCGTCTAGTGCATAATAATTATCTAAATAGTACCTTTTACAATACTTACTGTGATTTCTATAACGAAACTGTTTTTTGGTGAACAAGAAAAAAAATCTAGAGAATTTTTGGGGAAACTCTTGTCTCGCTACTACTTGCAACGGGAGCGAAAACAAATTTTGCGGCCGCTGCAAGAGTCTTACATCTTTTCTCCTAGAACGGTTGCACAATAGCTGTTAAAGCATCCAAACGAGTGTTGTATATCTTTCTTAAAGACGAAAATTATAAAAATATAGGTAAACTTTAAGAACCTTCTTTCGTTACCAGTTAACTTAAAGACCTTACTAATAATATACAATTTTGCTAACTGAAATAAATTTTATTTTACATTAAAATCAGGATTTTTCTAATAAAAGAGTATGTATTAATAATTATGTAGGTCAAAACTTTTTCTTATTTTTGCCAAAGTTATTGTTACGAATACTCTAGCATTTATTTAAAATTTATATGTAAAACTATATTTACAACGTTCATTATACATACATTAACCGAATTTCATGTAATTAAATTTTACTCAATTTTGTTTAATATAAAAATTTTACGTTCACTTTTGAATCGTTATTCATGTTTAAGTAGACCGACATGCCCAAAAAATAAGTGTTATAAGTTAAAATCTACTCAGAAATGAAAATGCATTAATAAATATTTGATTACAAATTTGCAATTTTTTTTTTTTTTTTTTAATTTCAGACTTCTTCCCGGCTATCCTGACTTACGTACCAGTCTTTTACACCAAAAACTCCAAATGCTAAATTGCTGCATCGAAAGAAAACAAGCACGCGAAAACACAAGTAATAATTTTGATTCAGCTGAAGGCTCATCAACCGACGAAGAAGAATTTTTTGATTGTGCAGATAAACCAGAAGAAGAAACAAAGAAAAAAGAAAAATACTCATTATGGAACCAACCAGTCGGAAGATTGGGAAAATTCAACAACTTGAAATTATTGAAAACCGGTGACCCTCTTTATATCCCAATCACTCAAGAACCAGTTCCAAAAAGCGAAGACCAGCTGGAGGAAGACACTGATGTCTTGCTTAAATTAGGCTCAGATGCCCAAGGTTCAGAACTACGAGCTAAAATGATGAGCGCTTCGCTTTTATCGGACATGGAATCTTTCAAAGCCGCCAATCCTGGATCGATCCTTGAGGACTTCATCCGGTGGTATTCCCCCCGGGATTGGATCGAGAGCGATGAACTCGACGACTGGGGCCAGAAGAAGGGCCAACTGAGTTCCCGGATGATGATCGAGGATAACTTTTGGGTGCAAATGTGGGACTCAGCTAAACCCGTTCCCGCCAACCGTCAGAAACGCCTCTTTGATGACACCCGCGAAGCTGAGAAGGTCCTTCATTTCCTGGACTCTAGAAACCTATGTCAGATTTGCGAGATGCTAATCCCTGTTTTATGTCACATCGCCATCTATAGATTAGGCGAGGAAAGCCGGCAAATTCCCTCCGAGCTTCCGGACGCGGTCGAGAGATTGCGCGCTCTAATTAAATCCAGCGAACGGATTTCTAGAGAGAGCAAATTGCAAGTTCGACGTTTCGAGAGTTTTATCCAAGAGGTGACAGCACTTGAATTTAAATTCGCACAAGTCAACTCGCTGATGTATAAATTTAATCCCGCGGGAGTCGTTGATGAGAATTTATCTAATTTGATTGGAAATCTGGTTAACGGACGCGAAGTGGAAATTGCCGATAGAGTCGATTCCAATTTAGGTAATAGAATTGTTAACATGTTTTCCGACGCTCAAAAGGCAGCTAATATGATTCTTACGGAACAAACGCCTGAAGATGGAAAAAGCGTCAAGGGAAATGCCGTATTTCCTCAAGCCAATGAGAGGGAAATTGTTATGAGAGTTTCCGTGCCGAGACCGGCGACTTATTCGGCCGAATGTCCACAGTTTCTCAGAGCGATTCTCAACAAAAATGAATTTAGGCTGGTGGGGGCCTTCTCCGAGGATATAGTCTTCTTCTAAGATACCTATTTTATTTTATTATTCAAATTATACCCAAATAAAAATTTACTTAAGAAAAATTGTTTTATTAACCTAGATTCTGTTCTCAAGAATCTGCTAAATAGTTTTTTTATGACCTTTATATCGCCCGGGCCGCAAAAAATATTTTTGCAAACCGGCTGCTAATTGCAAATTGCAATTATGATTTACAAAATTGTTGTATATTATTATTGCTAAAATTATTAAAATAATTGGCTGCAAAATCTTTTACAGTTCAACGAAAGATAAGTGAGGTGACTTTTTAAGCCCTCCCAATAAAAAGAAGCATAAAAATTATTGTAGTTACCGCAAACCTCAAATAAAACATAAAACCACTCATAAAACTTGATTTGTGAGGTTCCTATTTCTCGGAACCATTAAAAGATGTAAGCAAATCCTACCAAAGGTCGTTGTTAGATGTGCAAGTGTGCACCCTCTTTTGTTGAAGCAAGTTGTTAATCAATATTGCGGCTGGAAAGTAACTCTTTATCAGACTAGTCCTGTAAAATTTTATCTAGTGGACGAAGTATGAGGAACCCCACTGCTGGAGGAAGTTAAAGCTAACACTGTTCTTTAGATATTTAATCAGAATTTGCGGTCTTCTGTAAAAATAATAATTTGGATATACGACTTTTTAAAATAAAATTCGACAACAAAACGAAATATAAGTGACGCTTATCGAAACCAGTATGGCAGGTGTTTAATGAGCCTGGAAATTGTTGTAAATGATGATAGTACGTTGTGTGATTTTGGCGTTTTTTTGAAGAATATGTTAAAAGTGTTGTTGTTAATTAATCTTGTATAAAATTGTTGGATATTCTTGGTGTATCGAATGAAACGTAAAAGCACCCAGTAACACCAAACATTATACTTTTCACGACGCAATTTAAACGTTCGACAACAAATCAAAACCTTTGATTCCCACCTGAGAATGGCAACTTTGTTAACGAAACGCGCTTTGTGAAAAGTGTAGTGTTTGGTGTTAGTGGGTGTTTTTTAGGTTTTATTTAATTATTACACTCTATAGAACTAATTGATTATAATTACTTTACACTTTACAGAAATAAGTTCAAGAAAATAATAAGAGTATCTTTCTAGTAGAGAAGTTTATTTTTTTTTTTCAAATCATTGTTGAATAGAATTTTAATTGCCTGTTTAGCATTTTTCATTAATGTACTAGGTACGTATGTTACATACAATTGAACGGAGGCCACAAAAGCATGTATCATTAAATGTTTAACTCAATTGAAAAGTTCAGCAGTGTAAATTAGTTACAAAGGGGGAAATGTTAATACTGTTAATAGCATAACGCAATTCAACAACAGCCCGACAAAAATTTTACATTCAAAAATGTTTGAAGTATTTACCCTAAATAATAATAATATTTTATGATAGAAATATTGTTATTACAGAAAATTTTCAGTCATTGACAACATTAATTGTCAGTGTGAAATATACGTGTTAATACTAAAAAATTTGAGAGATGAGAAGTACGTCAACATAAAAAAACTTGTGTATTTCACGCTTGGAACTGTTTTGCGAGTTTTCCTTGCTCCTGTCGTAAGAATACTGCACTCGCACTTGCAAAAAGGCGATTTTTGAACTTGTTATAGCTGCGTTCGACTTTGCCACTCCGAATGCACTATGTTCTTCCTTATCTACTTCATTGTGTCTATACTAACTCTATCCGGTCACCAGAACTTGATGCATTTTGACACTGTATCCAAAACAACACACACTTTTGTTCCCCCAGTTATTAGATGGGGCAGAAAGAGCTTACTTACGTTGTCATGAAAACAGTATTAAATAATTAGTAAATCCCGAATTCAAATAATGCGACAGATGTATTTGTCTTGAGTGAGACAAACAAAGACAGAGAAGGTGCACTCGGAGTGGCAAGGTCGAACGCACCTTTTATAGTATATCCATCGATAGATTAAATATCCTAAGAATTTTAAAATTACCAGAAACATTGTAAAAATTTGAGGTGAAAGGAAGGATTTATGTTGGTGCGAGTGGTCAGTTTTCCCGCCAAGACTCTATATTGGTACAATGCTGATATTATGTTGAAGGTAATTTAATAAACAATAAACGAAAAATATATATATATATACAACGACAAAAAGTTAAAACTCAAACCCTTACTAAAAAATATGCAATATTTGTCATATGTCATTAGACATATGGCCTACCATTTAAATCTTTGATTTTTTTGATTTTTATTTTATAATATCTTCTGGAAGATGTATTTTTCAAGTCTAAAGGTTACATTATTTTATTTCATCTATGTTGATTCTAATAAAGTCTAATTTAAAGATTACCACCTTATGATGTACCTTATTGAGATGAGTTTAACCAAGAACTGTTTTAATTTTAGCCGGTTCTAAAAGTTGATAAATTAAAGAAGATTTTTATTAGACATGTGAAGAAATTCACGACTAAATGTCTTTTCGGTGACGCTGAGGTGCCGAGCAATAAACCGTTTATATTCAATTATTAACCAAAACGCCAAAACAACCAAAGCCCACCGCTTAATTCAAAATTTACCTAAAAAACGCCTTAATATAGAGATTATTATCGCTAATATTATAATTTTATTGAATGGAACCTCAGAGTCAGTGAAATTATCTGAAGCTTTGACATTTTCGGGTCTTCTGACGTAATGACAGACTGATTATCATTTATTGTAAAATTATGTAACAAGTGAAGACAAAAATTTATCAAGCTATAAGAGCTCTATTTAAGTTTTGATCTCATGATTTTTACTTTTTCTGCAAAAAAATTGATCTATAAATCGTTTATTTGGCATCTGCATTGTCAAACTGACAGTGTGTTGGCGAACCTGAAAACTAGTTATTTATAAATTATTGTGTTGCATGCTAAAAGAAAACAAAATTTAAAATGATTGACATCAATTGACATTAAACGTCAGAAAAAAGTTTATTGTTAGCAATGATTTGCTATCATTTTCAATTGGTTTTAATTTCAAGTTTTAGGTTTTGTGAAATTTTGTGGAGTTTCCTCAGCTTTTAAGGGTTACGCTTTCGGCTCGAGAGAAGCAAGCCGTAATAAACTATGGTTTCCAAAGAAAGGAGTTTTGAGTTTTGAAAAGAGTCTTGAGTTTTGAACTAACCTAAAAATATTTTCACTGACACTAGTAACTTTAATAGTTATTTTTGAGTACACTCAACGTAAAATATAATAGAAAATTTTAGTACAGTCCAAAAAGTTTGTTAAAAATGACACAGACAGTGCAGATGTCAAATGAACAAATAATATCTTATTGAGATGAGTTTAACCAACAAGAGTTTTAATTTCAGCCGGTTTGGTTGATAAATTGTTGATAAAAGTTGATAAATTGAAAAAGATTTTCGTTAGATATGTCACTAAAGGTCTTTTCAGTGACTCTGAGGTGCCGAGCAATAAACCGTTTATATTCAATTATTAACTAAAACACCAAAACAATCAATGCCGATCATTTGATTCTAAATTTATTATATAACTAAATTTACCTAATAAAACGGCTTAATATAGAGATTATTATTGTCTGCTTCGCCATTCTTGTCATATTTGTGTTAAAACTTCTGAGCAAATATTCAATTTGTCAATTTCAGGTAGCACTCTTATTACATTGAGATTTAAACTTAACATTTAGAGAAATACAACTACAGAATGCCACTCTCTGCATTTCGTGAATATTATAATTTTATTGGTTGGGACTTCAGAGGCAGTGAAATTTTCTGTAGCTTTGGTTTTTTCGGGTCCTCTGACATAATTTTGTAAAATCACGAAACAAGTAAAGACAAAAATTTGTTAAGCTCTATTTAAATTTTGATCTCATGATTATAACTTTTCTATAGAAAAATTTAATCTATCTATATATTATTTTCTTTATGGGGGGCTTAAGTCAAACCATTAGGTCTTTTCCATACCATGACAAGCCCATTTTTACCGGTTCTGAATGAGGTCACCTTGTAGGGCTTTTCTGTAGTTATATAAGTGCCTTCAAAATGGGTCTATAAAGAATTTCGAGGTTTAGTAAATTACTTTAAGATTTTTTGTCTTTAATTTTAACCCAACAAAAGTAGTTGAAAATGTTTTATAATATGAATTAATAAGTTGGACGGCATTTTGTTAATAGCCCAGAACAAAATGTGCAAAACTTCAAAAAAATTTCTCTATTTAGATGTTAATAGAGACCTTTATTTAAATGTTTCGAACATTTTTTGGAAGCCTAAGTGTTGAAGTCGATTTTTTACGCAACTTTTCCAATATGTTGTGGATTATCCCTCTCAGAGCTTTCATGACTCTCAATGTACGGAGAGAATTGCAGAAGTGCAGCAGATACATATGTTCTACACATCAAACTTAGCCACAAAGACATAATATAAAGCCCAATGTAATTCATTTCATAAATATGTTGTAGGAATAATTATTCTTAAACAATGTTTTTGTGGAAATTCCCGCCGGTTTCTATGGAAACCCAGGTCGATCCAGTAGCTGCGCCGTGCCAACCCCTGGCTCGTTTTCCCAGATGATCTCGTACTCGTCATTCTCATAGATCAGTTTAACTTCGCTCGCTACTCAACTTTAAAATGCTAACGTAATATCTATTCGGTATCTTTTCTAAGACTTTCTATGAACTTATAGTGTCATGTGAGTGATTCATTTCTCTTTTCTTGCTGTCTTCTCTGTTAAACGTTTTGCGTGAGTATAGCTCCTGTTCTTACCTTGTTTTAAATTTTCGCATTATTTATTCAAGTCAGATTCTCACCACTTATTTTTTTTTATTAATTTTTAAATACGAAGAAATGCATATCTCGAAATACATAAAAAATGTTGGATCGCAGAGACATATTCTGCGGATCTTTGAGTCAAAAAGCGAAAGATTAATTTTATTTGCGAATGTCTTTGACGATCTTTCGACCGATTTCGTCGGATCCGAATAGAATCCATATCTGTTATTATTACATGGAACATTTGGCGTTTGCATTTAACCGGCAAGAGCTATAAAAGAATCCCCTTGTTCACATAAATAAGCAATCGGAGAATAACGCTTCTGTGTTCGCAATTGCGCATTTATTTGATTCAAACGAGTTTCTGAAATAAAAAAGAAAATAAAATAATCGAAAATTCTTGATGTATACTTTATGCCGCTGTTTACCGAGTTATAATAATCATTGATGAATTATTGCAGTGGTTGTTTGAAGTATCTGGTGAGTAGATACTAAAAATAGTGTTAAAAAGGAGGAAGTTGATTCAATTGATTTTCATTTGTGCGAATATTTTAATTAAAAGTTTTAAAAGTTTAATTGAATGCTACGTGAGGCTAACACAAACAAAACTATTTTGGAATATATTACGGTGGTTGCAAAAAGCCACAAATCCCCTAATTAAATTTGGTATATAAAGATAAGATTTCGATAAATTTTTGTGAGGAATGTTGTTTACATATTTTCCAGAATTTCGTTTTGAAGTTTGTGAAAAACAAAATCTAATAATAGTTAGTATCTTGAAGAAATTGATTATTCTTTTCCAATGAATATTAATCCTAAAAATATCACTTTTGTTTACATGATTCTGTCAGAAACAACAGAAAATATGATTGAGTCTTTTCACTAAATATAGCAAAACCATTATGGCTTAAAAGTGGAACAAAATTGTTTCTTTCTCTAGAATTGTCTGAAATAAGGTAAAAAATACCCACTTTTCTTATTGAAAAAGTTATGTTTTATCTTCTCATTAAAATTTTTATTACTTTGATGTTGGTAATGCTACTTCAAAAGTTCTTTTCGTTTTTATACGCAATAATTCTACCAGTTGATGAAATTCAACCTGTAGGAAATTAAAAGGAAGTTTCTAAAAAGTACATCGGAATTTATCTACTCATATTTATTACTGCCAAGTTTAACTCTGAAAACATATTGTAGCTGTAACTATAAACGGAACTAATGAAAAAAGTGATATTAAACCGAGTTGCAAACACTTATAGCGATAGAACTTAAATGAGGAATTTGTTCTCGACTTCTATTTTTCTTTAGCTTCTTCTACTGCTTATTGCAAAGCTATCTATTCTTATATAGCACAATTTCTGAAATTAATATTATTTATTTGTTATTATTTATTATGTTTTTGCAAAAAAAAAGAAAATAATTCTTTTAAGTACAACGTACTTCAACAAAACCAAAATAGGTTTTTTAAAAAAAACTCATCAATTTAAATCAAAATTTGTCACTTTTTAAATAAAATGCACCAGAGTAGGAACGTTATTTAAATCTGCTCCTTTGGAGATAAAAGAAAATGCGGTAAAGAGTTCTTAAACGAACCTGAAAGCAAAGCAAAGTTTTTTAGGGATTTAGAATATAGAGAAGTTGCATGACGCAAAGTTCTCTGACTGCAGATCTAACGAGAGACATTACATTTTAGGTGCGAGTGTTGCTTGGGAAAATGTGGCGCTCTTTTGGAATATAAATGAATTTTTTCTCAAGCAGTAAATTTTTCAGTGTTTGGTTTGTTTAAAATTATAAAACATTTTGAAGTTTGTAGAGAGAGAGAGAGAGAAGTTTTTAGAGTGTAGCTGAAAGGTTTCTTTGTAGTTCTGAAGTCAGATGATTTAATAAGGGATTGTTTTTTTTAATTGACATTTATTAATAAAATTAATATAGTAATGAAATTTTTCGAGTTAGGAGCCAATATAATTTGTTTACAACTATTTTCACTTATTTAACAAATATGTATTAATCTTTACAAATGTAAATAGCTATTAACATTCTCATTCTCATTTTATTCACAAATAGCTATTCACATTTGTGTAAGAACTGTATTAAGTACAGTCTTATCTTTCTTTCTTACGTGATCTTTTTTGCGCCAGTTTAAAAATGACTTAGAAAATGAGCCTAAATATTTTTCAAAGATTTGGTTAACGAATGTAGATGACATTTTTGTCATTTTAAAAACCCACAAAATAATGCACATCTGTTAGAAAAGAACCCGGCCCCACAATGTCCAACGTGCCAATGCAAGCGAAGTATCAAGCATATTCTCCTCGAGTGCCTCCAATTCGTCAAAGCTCGCACAAGATTCCATATACCAAATACAACAAGATTCCATATACCAGACAGCCTATTAGAAGCCCTAGACATAAAGAGCCCCCCAAGAGTGGAAAACATCGTAAGATTTTTGGAGGAAACTCAATTAATTAACTGTGTATAATATTTGGCAACCATTGTATTATGTATACACCACTGTACCCAATCGATGCCAATAACCCAGTTGTTGAGGCATCTTTTATTAAAAAAAAAAAAAATGCAAAATTTATAATTTTGTACAAATTTTAAATAATATTTCTCTAATATTTATTAAATATAAGAAAACAGTCAATGATTTCGTTTGTTTTTGAAAACACACTAGACAAAACACATTTTATAACAATAATTAATACTTATGCTTCTTCAATTACATACCGTTTGAGCAAGATTTGCAAAAAGGTAGATAGAATAGGGCATTTAGAAAAGTTAGGAAGTTATGTAATAAATTTGTAAGAACTGCAAGTCTGTAATCAAAAATGTTTGTTTCTGGGGAAAACTCATAGGTCCATTTATACTAAATTTAAAGAATATATAGCTTAACTTAAATGAAATTTAAAAAGATCACAAAATTAACGAAAGTAAGTATAATAGCTACAATATAAAAACAAATCGACTGCGTCAAGTACATCTCCAACCATTTTTCACTCCACTTCTGAAGAAGCTATCTGAGTGGGTTGACAAAACGTAGAGTACAAAAATTCAATCCCAGAAGAAGAGATTTTCGTACTGACTCAGACTATGGCCATGGAAGCCTTTGTTCTATTGACAACAACGTTGTGGAAACGCGCTTCGTGTTTAAATTATTGGTGTTGTTGGGTGCATTTTTTCTTTTTTTTTGACTCCTTGAAAATATTTAACAAGAAGATAACTTGTTACTTAATAGATTAAGAAAAAAGTTTCTTTGTTGTTTTATTAGATCAAACACACATTTACAAAGCTGAACCTGACAATGACAGCTTGGTTGTTTATCAAATTTTTGTTATTAAAAATAATAGAGACTATTTATACAATTTTATGTCTATTTAATAACACACGTATGTGGTACCCTGCAATTTTTTAATTTATTTTACTTAGTTTTATTTGTTCTTACCATGTATACAATCTTAATCAGATCTTAATCTAGAAAAATTTTAGAACGTCTACGTAAAAACCAAGATTTTTGTTTTAGTTGTGTTCAAGTCCTGAGAAAGTTGGAAAAGCCAACGAAACGTCGACAGTAAACAAAGGTTAAAATGGGTTAATTGCAAGAGCTGCAACTGCAAGAGCTTCTGGAAGTTTTATAAAAGCGATAAATTTATTTAATTTTTAATATAGACAAATTCCCTAAAAGAAAACGTTAAACAACGATTTTTTCAGTAGTGTTAAATTCAATTTATTAAAATTATATCAGTGTTGCAAATTTTTCTAAATTTTGACTTATCTTTGTGATCAAAATTTCTGTTACAAAAAATTCTGCGTTTTAACAATCTGTTCAAAACAATTTTTGGTTAACAACAAATGCGCGCTTTTTGACACACCCGATATAATGTTGAGTAGGATACTACTAATTCTATTTCGGTCAGTCATATCTTTAAATTTTCTGATTTAAATAAAGTGAATGTTATTATATGTTTAGTTGGCAGAAAAACGGTTTTATCTCGTTACATTTATGTATATAAAAGTTGCATATTTGAGCAAAAAGCTTATTGTTATTCTTTGAATGCTTCGGTTTGAAGAAAAGTTTAGAGACAATAGATGTACAACTTCATAGACATACATAATGTGTACCCACGCTTTAACAATAAAATTTTATTTCATATTAAGTGACAAATACCACATTATTTGAAGGACAAAAAGCTCCATAAATGTTTATGTTACTATTTTCTTTCTTCAATAGCACGGTATTGCAATTTTAGCGGCATTTAAAAAAGTATTGTCTTCTTGGGAATTAGGTGGGTTGATTTTTTAAGCTTGCAATAAACCCAAGAATAAACTAAAAAATAACATTTTTGACTTGCAATAAACTCAAAACTGCCATCATAAACAGATGTTTTTGTAAGAGGTCAATTTAACAAAGCTGTTTTGTTGCAACTAACGCAAGTTATTAAAAAGTTCTCCCAAATACACAGTGTTCAACAAATACTGAGTTGACTGGCAATGAAGTTACTAGAATTTTTTTTCCAAGATGTTGATTTGCTCAGATTACCTATACATATAGGTTATGTCCTTCATCTGCTAAGAAAATACCAAGTGAAATTTTACAATTAATCCATTTTTAACAACAAGAATGATTGTATTAAATAATACAATGAAAAATAAAGCAAATAGAAAAAGAAAAATTAAATTTAAAGGTAAGGTTCAAAGTGTGCATTGTTCTTTCCAATCCATTACTTAACTCGCCGTTTTAGGGCATTAAATACAGTAATTAGTGTATATGGAGTTAACAGGAAGTAAAATCTGTTTGCAATGAGAGCTTCTTCACAGATTTTCGTGGGTTTTATTTTATTCGAACGAAAATGTCTTCCACAACATCTTCAGTATGAGTGGAAGTTCGATCAGATTTTGGTTTTGCTACATTATCTGTATTGAAACGACATTCCACAACCTGCATGTAGTGTTGTTTAAACAATAAAATCTACTAATTTCGGGTTAAATCTGTTAAAACGAACGTACGTTGTTGAGTCCAGAAATTTAGCCAACCATTAATTTCATTGTAGGCTGCACTTTTGAAGTACGCTATTACAATGGAATTGTCATGTTCTAATTCGAAAATTATTTTAACAAAACTTTAGCAACAACTAATGACAACTCTAATCAAATTTTTAAAATGTCAAATTTGAATTTGAAGCTTGAATTTTGAAATTTGAATTTTAAGTAACATTACAATGCTGCCAACCAAGTCAGCACTTGTTGATCACGTTGTATTTCTGAATCTAGTATATCACTTGTTTAGTTATTTATATTTTCTATTGTATTTATTGTCTTTAAAAATTTATACTGAATTGCAGTAGACCGTATACTAATAACTTTACCTTGTAGTTGCACTTACTCCCCTCTTTTTACAAGCCGCAATTTATTTTATGAAAATATTTGCACTGTAAAAGGCTTTCCTATTATGAAAACCATCCAGTAAATTATACTTTTTTTCATCAAATATTTGAAAACATTAAAACTGCTTTTAAAGAGAGACTATGTAGTTTTTCCATCATTCACAGGCGAATTGATTAAAATGCAATTATGTCCGATGGAGAAACCTCCGTAAGCAATTTATCATTTTAATTAGAATGAATGTTCGATGCGTGATCCGACTCAATACATTTTCTATTATTTTAGCAAACACTGATACTTCACGCTTCCGTAACAAGTTCTAATTGCGGTGGTAATAAAATTACCAAACAGGTTAACTCTCCCAAGCTTTTGTTTTCTACGTGTACAGATTAATCTTTGTGGTTGTATTGACAGGTATTGTTCAATAGTTAATAGAATTTAAATCAAACCATCATTATTCAGAAAATTACATCACAGTGGTTTTGACTTTAACAACTAGTTACTGAAACTTGTTTCCAAAATGTGAAAAACATTACAATATACGGTACAGCACACATGTAAAGATAAAACTTTTGCTCTTGATGACAATTACAAGTCTGGTCTTTGTCTTTACTTGTCGCAGCGAGAATGACATCCCATTTGGCCATATTAATCAGGAGAAGGATAGCGCCAGGAGCAAGAAATCGATACAGCTTGCGGATATACCGTGCAATATATACTTAAAATATGTAGATAGGTAGTCGGAATCGTTGCTGGAAGTTGACGTAAGTTGTCATATTGACTTTACGGCCTAATTTATGTTTTACGATTGAGTTATGGAACGTCAATGGAATTGCTTAATTAAAAAAATATTACGTATTTGGAGTATCGATAATAAAAGCGTCTGGAAGACTTGTAAGCTTTTATTGTCGTAATATTCGATCATATAACAGATACTAGAAGAAATTGAGACGACATGCTGTTGAGAAAATAAATGATCTCACTAATAAAGGATGAGTTCTTAAAGTAATTGCTTCTAATTGGGAAGAGATGATTGCAGATATTATAATTATCAACTAGTCTTTATCAACATTTATATTATTTGTATCAAAAATTTAAGATTTGTGTTAACGTAATTCTAGAACAGTATTAAGTCAACAGATTCAACGTACTTATCTAAGTGAAGTTTAATCTTGATTACATTTGCACCTTGCCTTCAGATCAACATGTAGATGTTAAAGACTGCGGAAATGCAATAACTTCTCACTATAACAATTTGTTGTATCTTTTTTTTTTGAATAAAGACTACTGGACTTTTACTTGAACCTGTCTTGTGACGTAATAACTGAGTAAGAGAAGAACACTATCCTCAAATTCGAAATAGCACCTTTTCATAAAAGGAATTTTAGTATAACAGAAAACCTGTATTATCAAGGGCACCGAAAAGATTGTTTCTTCTTTGACTTGTTAAACTGTGTTTCTCATTTTATTACTAACTTTCCTCGCCGAACGTCATTGAAAAAGTCATCGCTTATAAGTTATAATAACTGAGCGTAAAGAAATATTTTCTTGAAGCAGAGCGGCACACGATTTAGCAATGAGTTATCGTGGTAAAACAACGTCCAAACAGTGAACGCTTGAGTCGATGATAACATGAAATTACTTTGTTCTTCGATGATTGGCTAAACATTCAGACACTTTTTGCTACGTGTGTCTGTTTAGAACGTTATGAATACCGTAACATACGAGTTTTATTAATAAAGTGTATTTAATTGTTTTTTTTAGTTTGAGTAATTAATAAAAAGTGGAAATCTTTTATAGTCTTATTTCATTGTTAGGACCACCGTTTTCAAATTTATATTGTAGGAAAAAGCTTTTTCGGGTACTGTGAAAAGGCCATAAAAGATGTTTGTGCAATGACCACAATTTCAATGCTTATGCCCACTCTTGTTATTCCTCTCTTTACGGATTTAGCCACCTGATAGGTAGGTACTCTGTGAAAATTACAAAATTTGCTAAAATCACAATGTGTTATTGTTTTTTTTTCTGTATTTCTATAAGCTGTAGTCACAGCTTAATGCCACAGTAGCAGAATCAATTTTAATTTTTCATCTCAACTTTCAAAGAGAAAGGTCTACTTTAAATAAATTAGTCAACTCTTAATTTTGGACAATAAACCAAATGGTTTTTATTTGTTTATTTTCTTTTTTTATTTATGACCTTTATAACCAATGGAATTTTCTTTTTTGAAACCATGCAAGATTAGATGTTCTAAACCAACTGGATGAGCACCGATTGAAAAAGATAAAAAATTTAGTGTATAATTCCGTTTATGTCTAGCAAATACCACAACGTAAGAAAATAAAAAAGGATGGGCCTGAAAATTAATATTTTTTGAGATATTTGCAAAAAACTTAAAATGGTTTTCTAAAAAGCAAGGGTACTTTGGAGGATATGTCTAGGAAATCCGAGCTTTATCCAAATTTTTTAAGTTTAACAGACCCTCATATTTGTTGTGACCATTTTTAACTTGATTTTTTATTTATTTTTTTATAGTAAAACTATCTCAAAAATAACTTAGTATTTTTTTTCACCGGAGAAGCAAAGAAAATAGTGTCAGAAGATCGTTTTATTAAAAAAATAGAAGAATGTGCATATGTAGATGTAGATATAATTTTAACTTCAATCTGTAGTATTAGTCTAATGAAATTATTAAAATATTGAAAATAAAACGTTTGGATTTTCCGTGTTTTTCATTTATCCGTCAAAGGCCTAATGATGTTGAGAGTCCATCTAATGGAGGTTCTACTGTAAATTTCTCCACAAAAATTTAACTTTATCCGAATTTTTTTTAAGTTAAAGACTAATTTTACTGAGCTATTGTTTGATAAAATTACCTTGTTATATCAAGCTCAAGTTTCTAAATTTTAAATAATTTTACTTTATTAAGCACTAAAATGTGAATTAAATAAAATACAATAATTATTGTAAATGTGCTGATTGGTAGATTTTGTGATCTTTCTTAGTAAGGTTGCTACATGTCACAATTTTCAAAATTATTTATTTATTTCAAAGAAGTTATTTTGTTTGATGAATAATTTGTATAAAGCGAAGTGAATAAAATTGAAGAGAATTTACTGCGGCGGCTTCAAATACCAGAAACAAAGTTGGTGTGATGTTTCTTTGCCTTTTTATCAAGTTCCCTCTTGTTTTATATTTGTAATATAATTTATTTTGTTTCATGCGCTCTCTATTCCACTAAAACTTTATTTCTGCATTGATATTGCGTAACATTTTATAAGATTTCAAGCTATAGAACTACTTTATAAAAGCTTGTTGTTCATTTTGTGAATATGTGACAACATCAAGCACCTTCTTTCAAAGGAACAAAGTGGCATCCGACCTTTTAGCGTGGCAGTCTTCTGCTTTCTACTAACGAGTTTTTTTCCTTATTCAGGTTGGATAATTACCGTCATGTCAAACGTTTAAAGGGGTTACATTTACGACTAGATATAAAATAAAAGTTTCACCTACAACTAAAAAGTATCATGCTAATTTTATGTGATGAATACTCCAATTATTTCCACAAAGAAAGCACCCGCTTTTTTATCTGTTTGTTCTACTCGGTGGGCGAGTCTGCGACTAATCAAATTTGAATTTCTTAACAAGATTTTTAATGACTTTCCCTTTAAGTTTGAGTTTACCCTGTCATTATAGAAAGCGGTCGTCTCCTTATAGTAGAGTGCTAAACATGCTGAATTTTAAAACAATTATTTTCTTATCTATGTATTTTCTACCAAGATTTGTATCAGCGCAAAACGTGATAGAGTTGTTTAAACGAAAATTCGGACAATAATTTTTACCTAAAATTAGGCTTTCACACGCAAAAACCTATTTAGAAATAAAACCAGCAGGGTCAAATCCACTTAAAAATAACTACTGATCGATGGAACAATAATCAAGAACCCCAACAGGTCTTCTTATTGAATTGCAATTATCAAATTCCATATGTAACTGAGAGTTACATATATAATTAATGGAATACCAACAAATTAACGAGGAATTAATAGGAGAGCCAAACGGTAAATCATAGATAATCAAATTGGAAAATTCAAACTAACTTCACGATCTAATTAATTGTCAGTTGATATGTGATTATTTTCATTATAAAAATTCGTTGAGTATTTTTTTTTAATTCCAATTTAATATAATAATATAATCTACATTACTACAAATGAAAAGCTGTTCGTTGATAAGCGTTTCACTCGAAAACGGCTGGACCGATTTGTCATTTTTTTAAAATGTTTGTAAAAGTAGGAATAAGGCTTTTACGGAAAGAATAATTAAAAATTGCCTAAAATATTAGAAAATTCGGGAGCAACTGAAAATACTCTTTTCTATGTGATTTTTACATGAATTAAAACCATGACTTGCGATTTGAACGATGGAAATGCGTAATTCTTTCTTGTTTTCTTCGTTATGGTCAGAGCAAAATCTACAGGACAAAAAATTTGGGCCAATTAGAAAGAAAGTCGAAAAATTCGGACAAACTGCAAACATCACAATTTTTATACTTTTGACTATAACTCACGTTAGAAACGACGTGTTTGAGTGATTCTTTTTTTGTTTTATTTGTTATGCCTTTAGGATGGATATAACTCAATTAAATGTTTTCATTAAAAAAAATCTGGAAGGTCAGGAGTAAAATCTGAAAAAATGCATTTAGATCAATCAATAGAAAAAAAAAATTGTGACAAAAATAGTAACAAGAAACCGACTGTGTTACCACCTTAAGAATAGTCTATAGTTACGTACAATCTACTATGTTTCCTACTTGCAACAATCATAGGATAATTTGTTATTGTCATTTAAAACCAAAAAATTGTATTTTTTTAAAGTTTTTGCTTATAAAATTAAAACTAGTAGAGCAATCTTAACGCTACAAAGATACAAATTGTAGAAAATTAAAGCAAGAATTGTAGAGAATCGACACGATCTGATGATTTTAACAGAGGGAATCTAGAAAAACTAGAAACATTTAGCCTTTTTGTGAAAAAATGTATAACTCCACCAGTTTTTGAGTTGTAAGGCTGATTCTTTGCGAAAAAATAGTAATTTATTTTTTTATGTGTGTATAAAACGAGATTAACAGACTATTAGTTTTTGCACATAATTTTTTAAGGCAGTATTTTCCAGAGGAATTGTATTTCTCATAGATGGTCTGATTTTAATTTTTTTAAACAAATTTCGATAGTAGAAGTTTTGTTCAATAAAATCATTAAAACATTATAAAAAGAATTGAAAACCCTTTATGTTTGTTTTTAAATATAGATGTAGGATTTGATAGATGTTCGGTACAAGAAAATTTTACAATTTGGTCAATCAGTTATAATATCTATTTATAATTTATTAAATTATTAATAAATTACGTCAAATTTAATATATAAAAAAATTAAAGTTGTGGAATTACTCTAAAAACAAAATAATTTTTTAATAGCGATGTAGACCTGGCGGTAGCAAGCCGACCGTTATTTCTGAAAGATACTATCTATGAATTATCTCTACAAGAAAATTCATCCCGAAACACGATGACGTAGTTTTTTTGTTGCCGCTTTCCGGTCTAAAAAATAATAAAAGATTAAGTATGAAATTTTAGAACTACTACCTAAATTCTAGCTTTTGAAAATAAAATAATTTAAGCTTATTGAGATCCTTTAATCGCATGTTTGGCATACCACATGCATATAAATGGGGAGCGTTCGAGAGAAGATCGCGACATTCTATTGTGTTGCAGATTTGTAACTAATCCAAGCACTAATCCATAAATAAAATATAGATTTTCATTGAGTTCTGCCAAAACCGCTTTAGCTCCAGATTCAATCAATTTCTTGCACTGAAAACGCTGCACAGATTGATTTGATAAAGGAATAAAAAATATATAAAAGGAATTATCGAGTTTTCAAAAAAAGTTTTATATTCGGATGAAAATATTATTTTATTTTCTGAACTAAATTAGGATTACAAACTTGTTTATATCTCACGTAAAGCGAATATTTTTATAGAAGGTGTGTACATTGACGAGAGAGTGTATATTACATCAATTAAGTTTATGATGTAAACACACGAAACTACAAATTAATTTTTTATTAGATAACTTTATTAACTGTTGACCACTAGAAATCACCAGGTAGTTAATTTAGATTAAAACATATTTTATAAACGTTTAATTTCTGCTGCAGATCATTAGAAAAAATTGGACTAATTTTGACATATGTAATGTATTGATGCAATTGAGATTTATATGAACTGTCATTACTGTCAAATGTGAATTTTTACGAAACCCTTTACAGTTGACACGATACTAAACCATTACTTTTCAAGAACATTGGGACATCAAATTTTGATAATGAGAAATAATGTTGTTGTTTCTATTGGCGTTAAAATCGGCTTTCAATTCTTTATCTTTAGCAAGAAAACCATTTCGAACTGGTAGCAAAAATATTTCGTAGAGTAAAACTTGACACGAGAGTACGTTACGCATTAATGATTATTATCTATCTCTTTTATCTTCACACAAAGGTTTGTTTTCGAAGTGATAGTCTTATGCCTCTTCTTATCCTTCTGAGACTTTCAAATGTTTGTTGTGATAGCACTAATGTTATGATTATTATTTACCTCTCTTATTTCAGTTCGTACATTTTAGGGACTTCTTTTCTAATACTTAAATTGAAAAGTTTTATGTTATTCAGCGAGAAAAGGAACAAAAGCTTTTTCACTAAGTAATATAACAATTAAGTTTTATCAATAAAATAGGAAAATAATATTTAAATAATTAGAACATCATCTATTTGTAACGTTTCAAAATAAATCTAAAATATTGTCAAATTGTAAACGTCAATATGAAAACATTATTAAAATCATTTAATGCTTATTGACCAAAAAAATTTTGTACAAATCTTATGCATTAAGTTATTTTACGGAGCTCCAAGCTATACATCATGTGTCCTATAAGTTTATGACTTAACAAAATTAGACCTACGTCGAATGTAAATGAGTGTTCTGTAACTAATGTTAATAACACAAAACTCGACATATTAATAGTTACATTAATAAACAAATTTTGCCTACTTTGAATAAGTTTTTTTGAATGACTTGATACCGAGGTTCTACAAAACCAAACAACTAGTTGTAATTGTTTTGTTAATTAGCTGCGTTCTGTGTAAATCCTTTACCTTAATTAGGAAAAACACAATTATCATATTTTTCTGTTTCAATTTTCTCCCATAAGAATAATAAAAGAGTCCATAAAATATTACGCCGATTTATAACCACCGTTTTTCCCGTCAAACATCTCTAACGGTTTGAGAATAAGAACTCATAACGACACTTTTATGAATCACTTATTATTTAGGTTGTTTAAGAATTAGCTTCATTTTTGTCCAAATCAATCAAAATTAGCAAAGGGCATGTTGGTTTTTTTACAAAATATAGTTTCAACGAATTTACTTTTTATTAAATTTAACATTTAATTTTTATTTAACTTTTCAAAAGATTGATAGATAAATGATAACGCCAAACTGACAACTTGTCAATTATTTTTTAATAAGAGACGTGCTGAACAAAAGTTATAGGCTGCAGCAGTCAGATTCTTTATTGATCGCGCTATAGAAAAGTGAGAATCGATTGTACAGGCTGTTCAGTTAACTGCGTGACTTATCGTTATTCAACTAGAATAAAATTTTATAACAAATTCCGATTTTTTAGATACTAATATAAAATAAATAAAAGAAAAACATTTGGTAGACTAAACAAATATCTGTCTTTCGAAGTTATTTTTATTTTCAAAATCTCATCTCAAAAATTATTTCACTGCTAATTTGTATTATTTAAATTAACAGATTTTTATTTCTTCAAATAAGAAACACGACTAATTTAACATAAATGTTGAAATGAATAATAAAAATTTCGTTAAAGGCATTCTATCAGAAAATAACTGCACGATTTTCTAAACGACGTCACGTGCTGCAGGAAAGTTACATCTTGACTAAATTCTTTTTTGTAGATAAAGGATGTGGGGTTGTTTAGCAAACAGTTTCACAATTATGGCGATAGCGTTAACTTTATTTTTACACCGTATCATTTATGTGTTAAAAATTGTACCTCGAATGCGAAAATCTAATTTAGCGCTTAAATTTACTGTTATAGTATCAGTTTTTGTTCACCAGAATGTGTGGCTTTGGGTATTTAGAGCACAAGAAGAACAACTCGTGTGGAGAATATAATTACAGTCCACTTCAACGCCTATCGCTGTTAGATGCATGTAATCCCTTTCTCTACCTAATAATACCTAAATAACATACAGATCGTTCATCAGCTTATTCAGATAAGTTATAAACCATTCGAAGGCCCAAGCTACGACGTATAGGTTCAATTGTATTTGACGTTTGACAGCAAGAAAATAAATTTATTATATTGAAATAACAAAAATAATATATTTTTTTAAATCAAAATTATTGAATTTGACACAGTGAGGTCACTGACCGCTCATCTGAATAGATGTATTATTTTGTTAAAATTTTATAGTTCCATTTATACGACTATTTCCTTACATAGATTTATGTATTTACAACAAGTGATTTGTTAAGGTCGAGAATTATCGAGAAAGTTTCTTAATCTTTTAGATTCCAACACATTAATGTGTTTTTAGTTAGAAAGGTAGGAAAGAGTATCGTTTTATTTTAATTTTATATATTTTTTATTTCAAATTGATCTGTATCATAACCCAGCAGCGGTTCCTGTTCCCTAACACTGCAAGTTAAAATTACACTATTATTTAATTCATTTAAATTTCATAAAAACGATAAATAGAATTAACTTAAAAAATAAAATTTATTGGAAGAATCATTGAAATTACTAATGTTTTCCTGATTTCTAATTTTTTGAGGGGTTTCTTTTGGTTTACCTTTTCCGTCGTGCTAAGAATACTTTTTAATATAAAATTTTTGTCGCGTTGGTGTCCTGTTCTATCGTCTTATTTAGTTTTTTTATTAACGAAAAAAGCTCTGCTTTTCCTGACTTACGAGTATGACGAAAGCATTTTCTATTGTTTATATATATTTTGCTATTTTTTTTATATGAACAAGAATTTCTATAACGATGCTGGACAATTGCTACATGAAGTTAGTCAAGAAGTAACTATTAGACGCTTTAAAGATTGACTTCAAAACTGTGGCAAACGCGTTAAAACGTTTTATAAACCTCCAGAATCAAAACGAAAATGTTTCTCCGGATGAAACAAAAATGTCCTACCTCAAAAGATATGAATATCAGCTAACAAATTGAAATTAGAAATGTTTTTTTAGGAATGCATAAAATTATTTAAATTTATTTAAAGCAAAATCATCTGGCAAAAAAGAAGATCACTACTGAAGTGATAAAAAGTATGGAAAAGTAAAAGAAAAATAAAGTTTATGTTGACTTATCCATTTTTTTTGTTGTTGAACGTATTCTAACACATATTTTTTTTTGGTACGAGTACATATATAGTATGTCTCCGGATCTACTTTAAAAAAGGAAAAAAATTCTTATTTTTGATTTTTCAGAAAATTTCAAACTTGTTTTCAAACCTTCCAAAACGCAAATAAATTTTTATTTAACTCGAACGGTTTTTGAGATAATATCATTTTATTGCTAGAAAATATTTAAATTGGGCTCAAGTTAAAATTAATAAATTTAACAAATAGTAAAATGAAATAAAATTTTCAAGAAGCTAAATTATTAATTTTATATAAATAATGGTTCTTCTTTTTCTGCACATATTTTAATGCGAGCTCTAAATTTATTGAAAGGGCGTTTTATTTCTAAGATTGGTAAGGACTGGACTGCATTTTGTATCCTATTTTTTAATTGCTTTACATTATTGTCTATTGACTCACTGTACACAGATAAAAGTCCATTATTGTGAGATCAGGACTTCTCGGTTGCCATAAAATGCTACCATCTCTCCCTACCCAGTTATCATGGAACTCCATACTGAGCCATTGGCGAACAATGCCGGCACAATGAGCAGAGCACCCATCTTGCTGGAAAAATATTTCCATTGGGTAGTTTAACGGCAATTCATCCATTTTACTATCTACAAATTTTTCGAATATTTTCAAATATAAATTAAGGTTTTAATTTTTATCAAAAAAATATGAACCAGTAATCTCATAGCACGAATTCACACACCGCACATTAACTTTTTTTAAATACTGCCTGCGACAAGAAATCCTGAAGTTTGAATTCGTATTACTACAGTACCGGCAATGTTGAAATGAATCGTCTCCGTCAGTTCAAAAGGTTGATTCTTCGAAGAACATAATTCGTTTATGAAAATTTGAATCTTCCAAAACTCTGTAGGCCATTTCGAAACAAAATCCAGACGTTTGGATTTATTTACATTTTCTAAAGTTTGCCTAAATTAAGGTTTAATTAGTAAAATTTTGTATTGTCCTGCTTTTTAAAGACAACCTTGGAGCTTCTTTTGCGGAATAAACAGCTAGAACTGAAGCAGCATCGTGTTCATTGAACAACTTCTTTGAATTTTTAATGTTTAAAATCGAGCCCGTTTTAAAAAAATTGTCACCAAGTTTTTTGCACCAGAATTTGAAATGGTAACTTCTGGGTATTTTTGGTTGAATTTGCTGATAACTCGATACTGCTCTTCCCCATTTCCGTAACATTGAATTAGATAAATTTTTTGTTGTAAAATCAACTTTATAGCATAAATATTGTTCAAATTAGCGAATTTTTAATTTGCAGTTCTACTAAGTGATTAGATTTATCATCTGCTGTTAGTGGTATTTTGGTAAGTAAAAATTTTGAAGAAAACTGATATTATCTCGAGAACCGTTTAAGTTAAGTAGAAAGTAATTTATGTTTTGGAGATTTGAAAACAAGCAGGGCAAATCAACTATAGTGAAACTTTTTGAGAAATCAAAAATAAGGATTTTTTTCCTCTTTTAAAGTCGATTTGGGGACTATATAAAAAGAGCATATTGTCACGAATTGGAAGATAACATTAGGTTTTTTTTTTAATTTAAAACAAAACCATTTGATGAATTTGATTGAACGAGCTTATGGCATGATTTACACTTTTTCACAATTGTTAATTAACACTAATAATTTGGTAACTTTTTATTTTAAATGAGATGATTATAAGACTTCAACTGAAACGTCTTATACTAGACTCACGTTGAAGCTCTGTCTCTGTCATAACGTTAAGCTGAAAAAAGACAGTTATATGATGATGACAAAGCCGTTTTGAGTTTGTTTCATTGTTGACTTTGTTTAAAGTTTTATACGAAATTGGAATAAGCTGGTGGAATGACCCTTAGATTCTTATTTTTTCCGATCATAGCAAAAATTTGTATACAATATAAAATTATTTGTCGAAAGGTATGAATCCTCATTATTGTCAATCATCAATTTTCTGCTAACTGCTTGTACAAATGAGGTTAATCCAATAATTGATGCAACGTCAACAAACTTATTATCATCTAGTGATGAATGGTAGTCCAACACTGTCCCTAATAATTTCAACACAACGAGCAAAATATTTTAGCGATAAAGAAAGTTAAATTATAACACAGGCAAGGCAATTATTTTTTTTTATAAAATTTAACAAAACGTAATCTAATTTGTAATTAAAGGAGTGAATGTGATGTATTAAAAGTCTATGAAGGAAAATTTTACGTAATAAAGCAGGATATTAAAAACGTTTTATCAAAAGTTAGAAACTGGAGATAGGATCGCCTAATTCAATTTAAGTTTGTCTTATTTAAAGTAAGTAGGAAAAACTGGAAAGCAATTATGTGAATGCGAGCTTTTAATTTCACATAAATTTGTTATAACGGATTAGTTAATAAATTAGTGATTCATTTTAGCGACTCAAGGTAAGCAAATGAAGTGACGCTTAAATAAATCTACAGGAATATTTCTTACGTGTCATCATTATAATTCAGTAGCGTATCCCTTAGTGTAAAGTTTAATTAGTTACTTAACTTCCTGTTAGATGGATTAAATAGTTTTGAATTTGATACTAGTATTTTGTTATCCTTGTGTTCAAGTGCGAACAATTTCAGTGAGTAGACATTTTGATTGATTGTAAAATTTTGAAGTAATATTTTTTTAATCGTATAGTCATTGTTTCAACATACCCTAATTAATTCCAATAAATTGCAGAACGCTTTTGAAGAAATTGCTTGATAAAATTCTTAATTAATTTTCGTCATGTCTGTAATTTATCATCCTGTCAGTAAATATGTAAACAATACTTCCAAATATTTAAAAGGTTTTTACTTTCATGTTTTTCAAATATTTCATTAGCAGGAACGCTGCTTTGTTTGGGCCTTTCATACAAAAAAGGATTAAGGCAGGAATCAAATAACAAAACAAAAATTTGAATTTTTTAATAACATATGAGAATATTTGTCTAATCTAATTGTTTAAATGTATTAAATTTCGTGCAGAAAGTGGAAACACTACTGAAGCCATCACAGATTAATTCTGAAAAAAATGTGCAGTGTAGTAAGTGGTCGGTTTCCATTTATCTGAAAATAACTTCTATAATTATGCATATCGATTATAATGTAGGTGTTCTTTTAAAATGGATGACATTCAAGCATTTTCAAAATTCCACTCAACATCTACAGTTTATATCATGAAGACTATCTGTTTAAAAATTACCTAATTTTTGAATATCTACTTCTTTTGAACACTAGTTATACTAAAGAAAAATGCTTTATGAGTCTGGATTTTTGATAATGGTTGGTTCCTAAATAGCTAGCTGGATAGAAACTGAAAGAATCAGTGGTCAATCAATGACCACAGAAGACAACTATCAAGCGATCGATATTCGTTTCGAGAGTGACAAAAGATTTCTTCAAAATTATCATTGAGAACCATGTAAAAATGGAGAACCTGGGAAAATAAAGTCTTAAAGACTTTCGAAATTCGAAGGGTAAATGTGACTTTATTTCTAAGGATAGCGATTCGGTGCAATGATAAGAAATGACCGATTTTTCAAGATATGGAAATTTTATTTTGGTGTATTTATGTTGAACAAACAAAAAGTGTTTCAACTAAACTTAACGCCAGGAAACTGTAGTACGGCTTTACGTTTTTCTCCCTTATCATTAGTACAGCATGCTCTGAGTTTTGTTCTTGATTGGGACAACAAAACTAGATACAAATTATTGCATAGTATTACAAAATTTGTTTAGATTTACACAAATTTAGATAAAATAAATTTTCTTAATGAAAAGAGGTAAAATCTTGAATCATTTATTAAAATTCAACTCGCCAGCTTTTGTGTCGGTATGAACTTAAACTAATTTATACCTGAAAGTTTGCAAAATTAAAAAATAACTTTTGGAATATACAATTTAGTGAGCTAATTTAATTTTATTTAATTGTATTTGTTACGCTCGATGAATTTATTCGTTATATACACACTACCTCATTTCAAACTTTAATTACTTTTCTGATGTTTAATTCTACGTAATTAGCGCCGAGGTTTACGAAAATGTCAATGAGAAATTTCATTCCTCATTAGGAAACTTCGTTGTAAAAGGTTTAACAAGCTTTCAAATTACTTGTTCATAAATATTTTCAAAGAATAATTACAAGCCTATTCAAATTTTAATGCATAAATCTAGAAGCGTCCCCATTTTTCATAATTTTCACTTAAATAATTCTTTTATCACAAGAACTTTCAAATATTCCAAACGCTCCTAATGCACAAAAAGTATTACAAATTTCCTAAGGAGCGATGAGACAATACTAAGACCCTAATAGGGGAGAGCTACCTCAATCGCCCAGACTATACCACATTCTTAAATTTACCTACATCTAGCTAAAAAGTTAGTGAATAATTATTTTTTGATTATTTGGACGAGGGAAGCGAGTCATTTGCTAGATGTCAGATGAAACCATTGCCACTATTGTGTATATTTACGAAAAAACTATTGAATGTGTAGACTTATAAGTCACGAATACACTACCAACTAGCTGGCCTACCAACTAACATAATCAGGAAAGATAGAAGTACTAGACTACCTAATTTCAGATTTTATCATATTTTTCCTCTAAATTACCTGCTATATGTCGGGCTATATCCATACTTACCGACAAACGGTATCCATACCTGCTCAGTATCGTTCACTGATACCAAATACAATCAGGTATCGCAAATTATTCCGATACCTTGCGGTACTTGCGATACCTCAAGATTTTCAATACCTCGATACATCCGGTTAGGGTTTCCAATCGTCCTTTATTTCAAAGGATAGTCCTTTAATTTTAAAAACTATTCTTTAGTCTTTAAGATGTACATAAAAGACAAAATTTGTCATTTTATATAGTTTTTTAACAAGTTTGGCTTGAAAAATTGAAATACCTCTTTGTGATTAGTTGATTTAGAAGATTAATTAATTGTCTAGATGTTTTTTTAAGTTACCAAAATAAAATTTTAAGTTCGTGTAAATAAGCAAAAGTTCCTTTCAGACTTGAGTTATAAAACCTACGTAAATAGAATATTTAAAGAGAGAAAAAAGAATAGAGAGTAGTACGACTAGTGAGAAAAAAAGAATAGAAGTAGGTTTTAGAAAAATTTATAGAAAAGCTGACCAAATGACAAAAAAACTAGTATGCTGTAAAAGAATAAAGAAACAAAAAAAATCTAGAATAATAAAAGAATAATTCATCGAACCGGATACTGAGAAAACTCTGAATACAGACGGAGCAATTTACAATAATTTTTGCTTCCCACTCCCAAAAATCAATATTGTAAGGTTTTTAATAGAATTTCGAAGCTGGAGGTGGCAGTTTGTACCTACTCTTCTTTTAAAAAAATTGCACAATTGCAAATTGTACGAGAATTAAACATTTTATGGACCTTATGTAGATGTAGAGAAATGTCTTATTGTTAGTATAAAAAGGACAATTTCTCGCGAGTGTTTAATTTTACTTTTTTTATAGATATTGCAGAAATATTTTTTTATATTAGTTGCTTTTCAAAATTGTAGTCATTTAAACCAGATGTAGAGAAAAATCTGAGAATAGATAGTACAATTTGCAATAGTCCTGTTCGTGCCTCCCATAAATTTACAACTATTTTATTAGCATTGACTACAAAGCAACAAATACAAATATAAAAGTATAACAACATAAAAAAACATGTAGTTTTTTATAACCAAATAAATAGAATTAGCTACTAACATAAAATATAAACTTTTGAAACACTTTCTGTTTTTTTAAATATATAATTGTATTAAAAAATGATGATTCTTCGAGCAAGATATTGAGAAATGTCTGAATATAGAAGCGACAATTTACAATAATTCTCGTTTCCGCCTCTAAAAATGTATATTTTAAGTTTTTTTAATAGCAATTAGAAGCCAAAACTAACAGTTTTTATTTGTTTATAATAATTATTGTAAAAACATTTGCTTTTGCAATAATGATCGTCTTCGGCTCTCAAACACAGTGCTCAACAATTAAACTGGAACACCCTAAAATTTTAACAAAGTTTAAAGTCTTGTAACTCCTGCAAAAATTTATTAATTAAGATGATCTTTTTTTTCTGGGTAGCTCATTTCATATACTTTAAAATGTTTGATAGAGCGTTTTTTGTAAATTTGTAATTTAAGTTATACAGGGTGTCAAAAACAGGCCTTGCAAAAGATGAAAAGTTCATACTGCTCCCATTTTAACAAAAAAAAAAATTTTGGATTTTTTAAGTGGGTCCCAGAAGAGCGTTCGATTAAGCCCTTGATACAGTTTTACAGATTTTGAGCTACACTTATAAATAAAGCAATAATCCAAAAAAAATCAGAAAAAAAGATCATCTTAATTAATAAAATTTTGCAGGAGTTACAAGACTTTAAACTTTGTTAAAATTTTAGGGTGCTCCATTTCAATTATTGAGCACTGTAAAATTGCATTGAAAAGCCGGATGTAAAAAAAGACCAAAGGCTTACCTAAAAGGAGAGTTCTCAGTTCTAAAGACAATAGTGAGATAGTAGAAATTCAAACTTAATCCCCTCTCGTTCTGCCCCCCCAAAAAACAATCCTTGATACGCCTTTGACAACGTTCTTTATTTCGATATCGAAAAGTTGGCAACCCTATTTCTGATACTTCAATACATCCGATACCTTCGATCCTTATGATATCTCGATACTTACGATACCTTGGTTAGTATCAATACTTCTCAGATATCGATAGCCAATACCTAGAAAGAGATATCGCCCAGCCCTAGTCCCTACACACTGTCTCTTGCCTCTGAAGGATACTTTCTAGCCCAGTCACACATCTCAGTAACACTTTCAGACCTTTTGTTCCTGGAGGATAACCAGTTTAGTCTCTACCAACTCAGTCATATGAACATACTGTCATCACTTTCAGTACTGGAGGATACTCAGTCCAGTACGGATTCATATATCACAAACCTAGGGTCATACTTTTCATAAAAGACATATTTCATAAAATTAATCTAATATCTAATCTAGCTTAATTTAGCTCGTATAACTATAAATACTCTGTGGGAAACAACCCTCGCCTTAGAAATTTTATGCTTATTAAAGAAGAATTATATTGAAATTAAGCATTTAACGAAAAACCGAAATTTAGATTTCTAGAATTATCAAAATTTTGAAAATAATTAATCTATGACAATGATTAGATTTGTTTTCTTGACTGTCTAATTTTAATTCACAGGAATTTATATCATCGTGGCTTGAGCCCCACTTTGAATGGCTTATGGCTTATCTGTAAAACGATCTGTATAATATAAATGCTGTTTAATTGGAACATTATTTGCTATCCTTTTTATATGCTTACAACACCATCACACTACATTTTTGGGTGTTATAGTTTTTGTCAGTTTATGCGGTTATGCTGATTTAAAAAAAATGCTTAGGTAGTTCAAATTTGGACTACCTAATTTCCTCTTATCCTTAATGGGTACTTTGAAAGCTCTTTTTAATCACGAATTTAATGTAGGGTTTTGGCTTGCATTTAGACAATATGATTTCCATACCAATGAGCGTAAAACTTCCAATCGATCAAGCAATTCAATTTGCAAAGTGTATTTTCCCGATATGAAATTTAATAGGTACACTTAGCACAAAACACCGCTGATTTCTCAGTATCGTTTATCGGATCGTTTAATTTAATTGCTATTAGCTGAATGAGGAAAACTAATCTGAATCTTTCATATCTCTCGTTCGTTTCAGGTCTCCCTTGAAAAGCATGAAGTTGAGGATGATATAATGACGGTATGAATGAAGCTGTTGTCCTCTTACTCCTCTTGACGTCCGTATATGCACACGACAATGAAGATTGTAAAATCCGATTTCTTTCTAAACCAACCACTCCATCCCGACTGAACTTCAACTTAACTGCTGTCACAAGCTCTATTTTTGCTAATAGTAACAGTAATTTCTCGGACATTGCCCGTCTTACTTTGTCAACACATCCTGAAATACTCGGGCTTATTCTCAAGTCCTCCAATGAACAAATTTTAGCGCTTAATGTTGCGAAGAGACTGAGGATTTTTCCTAATAAAACGACTGAGAGTGAGGTTTTTTGGACAAGTGGAGGAAATTATACACAAGGATGGACACCAGCTTTCAAAACATGTCATTTTTTGAAAGGCAACTGGTTTTACGGTTTTGTTGCCGCCAAAAGCAATTTTACTGCAGTTTTGTTTCTGAATTTGTATCTGAATCAGTGCGATGATAATTTGGAGGAGATTTTTGGAACAACACAAAAATGTGATCAGGACACCACATACGTAAGTAATACTTTTGAATTTTTTTAATATTGAAACGGGAAAAGTTTATATAACCTATACCGCCCACTTATTACTAGAGCGATCGAATGTTCGGGCGCTGCACCAACTGCTACACCCTCGCAATAATTTTAAGTTATAATCCAAACAGATACTAAAACTAATTTAACGATGTGTACTTAGACCACTTTTCAACCGTTATTCTCGTTTGTTGTTTAATTGTCCTACTGGATTGCTGTTGTATTTGCAATTTTCTATTAGATTTTAATACAATTTCGAAACCTTCGCTATTACCTGTCAGGCTTTACAATATTTGGAAAACGTAGAGTCAAAAAAATGAATTTCAATATTCGTATTTTTGGCAAACTGTATCAATCATAAATAAGTCTTCTAAATCCTTCAGTAAATAGAATACAAAATGAATCTACTATAAACAGGACCTTTTGTAAAGTTTGTCTTGCAATTTTAAACAAATTTCATATTCATGATCAAACACAGGAAGCACATATTGGAAGATTGGTTTTATTATGTTTAGCTTTTCGTAAATGTGGTGGTAAACAATAACTGAAATATCTTCTAAAGATGGGAGATTGGGGGTATGTTAAAAACATATTATAGAGTTTAATCTAGGATAGAAATCTAAACTTTGGGATCATGTTAATACTAGAATTTGGATTCGTATAATTGTTATTTTTTTATCTAATTTTCAATGCTTATAAATTCGAAAAGAAAACGTAAGAAAAATAAAACAAATACTTCGTTTCTTTACTACAGGAAAATCGAAGTGGTCTAAGCATAGAACTGATATATTAACATAGAAAAAGTTAAAGATGATCGCACAAAGTAAGACGTCGATAATAGACGACAAGAAAACAACAAAAATTAAAATATTTAAATATGTATATTTTCACGAAAAATCCTTGGATCTTTTGTTTTGCCTCAACAAATATAATTCCACAAACAGCCAGGCAGCCTCTCAAAACTCAAAATTTATGAATGACTCTTAAAGGAAAAGCGCTACGTTGTGTTTGATACGATGGTGGCGATGTTTATTAAAATTTGACTGCATGAGGGTTAAAGATGGGAGAATAGTAGAATAAAACTACAATGTGGAACAAAATATTTATTTGTTTCTTGCAGTAAATCGTTTATGAAATGTAAAATAGATAAAAGAGAATTAGTTGTCAATAACAAATGAAACAAATTGTACGTTACACAGAACAAAACATATACATCACACAAAATATTATTTTAAATAATTATACCTAATAAAATAAAAATAACACAAACATTAAAGAAAATCAGTTACAATACTTTTGACAAATTTAAATGTGTGAAAACGTGTCAGATTAATTTCTTAAAATGCAGAGGCTAGATTGTAGGTAGCTGGGATAGGTGTGAATAGATTTGGTTGAAAATATAAAAGACAAACTTATTGACTCTGTTCACACCAAGATTCGTTTTGGTGGTGACTATTTGTATACCTCTCATGTATCCCTTTGGCGACTCTCTAGTTTTATTGGATAAACATGATAACTGTAGTTCGTCTCACTGTCTTATCCCCATTAGTAATAAAATTATTAGATTATGCCTCAATCTACGACGTTTAGCTTTGTGTGAAATTGACATTTGACAAAACACAAACGAAACATTTAAATAACAAATACATTGTAATTTTGAAACTACATTGCAGAAACCTTTGTAGCTGCAACAGAACTGAATACAAGGAATTATACTCTTATGCCCAAAATTTTTATTTCTTAGGTATTGAATTACGCTGAGGTAATTGACTGCGCTGCTTCTCGTTTGCATTCGAGTTTCTAATACTACTCTAGAAGCTTTGTCTTTGTCGTCGCGTTAAGTTAAAGAAGATGGAATTATGTGACTTTCTTAATACAATACGTTTTGTATTCGTTGCATTTTAGGTCATGATGTAGAAAGACATAGCAATAAGAACGTGAATCTTTACTTGAGTTGAAGGTTTTATTAGAAATGGGGATAAAACGGTGAGACAAACTTTATTACTATTTACCTCCTAATCTAAATTTACTCTCTCCCCAATGTAGCATCTACATTTACCCTGGTATTCTGGCTTCTCTCCACAACATCGAGTAACTCCATTTGAGAAACAATACTAAATCTTAAGAAACTGAAGTAGCGAGAATATTTGGTGTCGAGAGCATAGTGGCTATCAATCTTTATTTTTAAAGCAAGCCATTTTTAATGGCGGCACATTGATACAGATTTTACCATATCAAAAATTTATACGATTACTCTGCTTATACTTTCGGGTAGTAAGAAGTAGCTTATTATTAAACAAATCAAACCAGTGCTATATATCTAATGAAAAATCTGGGCATTTTGAACGTCGATGGTACATCTATTTCAGTTTCACTCTGTATAATGCTAACGATTTTTAATAAACAATATTAATGATGGTAATAATGTCCTCAAATAATTTTATTAACCTAGTTTTTATTTATATAGAACTTGTAGTATAACAATCTTAAAGTGACTCAATTTTATCATAAACATCTATAATTGGTTTATTAATTTTGCCAATATTTTCCTGTAAGACATAGATTTATTATAACTTCTTCCTCTAGAAGATTAGAAAGTGATATCTAAAATAGGATTGAGCAGTTTTTTGAGATAAAGAGGCTGTAACTGTGTAATAAACTATAAAATTGGGGCAAAACTCAAGATACGTAAATCCAGAAATAAATTAATAATATCAGTTTCATCTAATAAATTTGCGTTAAAATTTAATAAAACAGCTCATGCATAATTGGGTGTGACAAAACTGTAATTTAAGCCATCAAAAATGTGAATCATCTAATGAAAGATTTTCTGGTCCAAGCTCCCACATTAAAATAAAAACGCTATCCTCAAATTGTATCTAAAAGTACTTTTTCCACTATTATTCGTGTTTTTACAATTTGTTCAATAATATCTATTTACTGAATATTGCAGAAAATAACGTTTTGGATTTACCGAGCAGTAATTGCCGAAAAGTACATCGTTTTTGAGATTTTTGCAAAAATCATATTCTGCGACTTTTGTTTTTCTTGTAATTAATTGCGTGGCACTCGAATTCCTGGAAAACATATTTTAACACTAAAAATAACTTGGTTTTTAAACTTTTGAGACTGTATCTAATTTTTTCTTTGTTGAATATCTAATTTTTTTTGTGAAATTGTATATAATCTTTTCTTGTTGAATGTCTAATTTTCTTGGACTAAGAATAAGCTTTGCATTCTTTTGGAATTTTTTTCGTTTTTGAGTACATCGTTAAATATTATCTCTGCTAGTTTATTTATTTTTTCGTTTTCTTTTTATTATCATTTCTGGAGTGTTGTTATCTTCTAAATCTAAACCTAATTTTATCTTTTTTATTGCTCTTCTTTTTTTTCCTATAAATTGTATCTCTTTTCGATTGTTTACTTCTTCGTCATCTTCCTTTTCCTGACGTTCTGTTATCCTTACATATTATTTCTTCAAAACAATCTTCCCACTGTTTTATCTTCTTCTGTTTTTATGTTGCCATCTTTACCTCTTATTACATTTATAATCTGAGTGTACCCTAGAATAGTTTTTGGTTCTCTCTTTGGTTTTAGAAAAATAAAAGCTGTGTTATGCTTGCTTAAAGTGCTTTTATTCTGCTTTCCATGCCGCATGCAGTAATTATGGTTTTAAGTTTGACTAATTCAGTAGTTTGTCTGCCGTGACATTTGTTCTTTAAAATAAACCTGCTATGAGAATTACATTTGTTATTTCAGCTTTATCGACTTTCAGGAATCAATTTACTATTATTTGCTTTCAAAACTAAATTTTATTAGGTTCAATATAAAATATACATTTTTAAAATATTTAGTTAGCATTTTCAAATTTGTTTTGCCTTCCGAGGAGACATAACTCTGAAACTTGCTTACACTAAATGTGTCCTTAGTTACATTAAAACCCAAAAGTTTCTGTAGGAAACAGATGACATAAAAGATTCAGCTCTAAAATACAAGTGCAAAGGCCGACCGGAGAAATTATACATTAGTAGAGATGTTTGTTCCCTCCTGTTTTGCGGCTTTTCCAAACATCCTTATCTGTTCAACACGGAATTATAATATTTGTCTTTTCTAACAAATATTAAATTTGTATTTACATTTAGTTATTTGCTTTTTACAACTTTGGCGTAGTGTCGACGTTTCAGAATGCTTTTATAAATTAATTTTCTGAGCGGATTTATTCGGAGCAAAGCGGTTTTATTTCCGAACTTATGAACACTGCTGAAGCTGCAACGTCTAGAAGGTTTTCACATTAATTTTTCTCATCTCTAATTCCAGTGCGCACCACAACCAGAGTTCGCCGAAAAGAAAGGTGGATATTCCTGTTTGTGTCGACACGGATTTTTTCATCCCGAAGCTAACCTCAGCTGGAAAGGCTTTGCAGGAAAAGATATCGAAAGTGGAGTTATCAATTCAACTAGGTAAGTATAAAATATGGATTTTTTCACTTGTTTTTATAGTGCCGGTAAAGTTATTACACTTGGAGTAATTTTCCTTTCATGAGATTTTCAATAAGATCTGCCATTACCATAAAAAAGTCATAATGCGGCTGAGAGAAATAAATCGGGGATAAAATTTACATTCTTCTAGACGGAACGCTGAAATTTATAAAAATTTGTATGAATTACGCCTTTTTTCTGTTTCTACATTTTTTATTTCATTTTTGACTTTTTTTCTTTATGATATTGTACAGAAGCCATTTAAACATGCATTTTAATTTAAAAAACGGTTTGAGATTCTATTCGTACATCCTTAGAAATGTTGCATCAATAATTTCTTGTTATTTAAAAAATTGGATTTTTAGACGAATAATGTATTCAACACGAATAATTATAAAAAACTTGTTGTTAATAAACAACTCAATTTACGCACTTGTATCGCCTTGAATATTGGGCAAAGATTCACTAAAGATAATCTCTATTTCTAGCTAAGTTGAACTACTACATTAACCTATGTTCGATAATATAAAACCAAGCTCAGGCACATAAAATTCTATGTGATTGCATCCGTATTTAACATATTGCTTCTAAATAGTACCACAGTGACGTAAGGCTTTTACAAAACTTGCTCAATAGATGTGACATATCAGCATACCACCGTCGAAAGCACTTTTTGAATGTAATATTAAATTTTATAACGACAATAAATTTTATCTTCAAGCGGTCTTTGTGTATCTCTATAGAAACGGTTGAAGTTACGTTTTTTTTTTAGTCGGAGTTGAAATACTTCAATCCATAGACGGTTCGTCTAAGATAAATTTTGAAAAGTCTTACGTGTTGTAATCACGGTTTATTTATTAATACATACGTAATATAATAATAAAATGTATTACATTCATTCAATTTACTGGATATAATGATCTTTTTAAAAAATTTATAATTTTATTCTATGATCTAACACGAGCCGCCTATGGGTATGAATGCAATGAATGACGTTTGTTGGTTGACGTTTGTTTGTCAAAATTGAAGAATAACAAGATGGATGATGCTTTAAATTGATAAAGGAGTTAATAAATTGATTAATGTTACTTAATATAATTAATAATTGATATTATTGATAAAAATAAGGTAATTTTCTTAAAATTTTAATTGTTTTTGAATTTTTTGTTATAATAATAATTATTAGCGAATACTTAACTATAGCCGATGAAATTCAGACAATGCAGGCACGCCTCCAGAATTGACACTGATTGCAGCAAAATCCTTACAGGATTTAACACTAGAAAAATCTCGAAAAGTTTATGATTTTACATAACAATAAGTAGATAACTTTTTACATAATGCTCCTAGTGAACAATATTTGGCGACAAAAGTAAAATTTTTAGTTTTTTTACTGGAAGAATTATACTGAATTATTATCGTAGCTTATATTGATACTAGGCGTGTCTGGGGCCTGTTGGTGTGATGAAATCACCAATTTGACAATAGCAGATGTAGAAGATTTTGGCTCCGCTATAATTAGTAGAAACTAAATATGCTAAGAATTACAAACCACGTTCATTCACCATCCTGGGAGAGTTTTATTTTGACATTTGCAGAATGTATATGTGTCTTCGAAAAGATATAGAAATAAATAGATTCATGTTAAATACCAGAACGGCAAATGTGCAAAAATGCTTATGGGAAAACGTAAAATATGATCGGCACTACAAGAAATAGCTACCTTCTTAAATCTGCCTAACTCTAGTGAATATACAGCTCTCATTGTCTTCGGCGTACATCGTACAAGCGTTTGTTGGTGTACAATGGAGATGACATATCAGCCTTAAAAAGACATGGGGGTTGGCGATCCACGACTGTCGCAGAAAGTTATATAGAAGAATCCATGGAGAATAAAAAACAAACAGCTATGAAAATCCTAGCACCTATAAATAATATTAATTATAACCAATCTAGTACATCAGATTATTTAGAGAACGTAAATTTTAGTATTATTATTGAAGAAACTCCTAGTACTATGCATTTTGCGACTCCAAATATTAATAACATTGCAACAAAAAAAGCAGAAATCACTAGTGCCTTAAAATTTAAAAATTGCAAATTTGAAAATTGTATTTTTATTGTGAATACAAAAAAATAATAAATTAGTTCACGTTTACATTTTTTTTATGCTTTTCGCTTGAAGATAAAATAGTATATGTCATTCCGAGTAGAAGGTCTTTTTGTGCTTCGCCCAGTTTTTGGCTTCGAGTGCGTCTCGGCCTTTAATCTCTGGGCTCACTACAAAAAGACTCACTTCTGCTCCTAATGATATAATCTACTATTTCCTGAGTTCAAAAAATCTGTTTTAAAAAGCTCTTTTTCTTCCTAAAAAGGTAAGAGGTAATATTAAAAAAAGGTGGATTGTTTTACAAACTCCGATGAGCTTAACTAACTTTTAGGACTCTTAAAACTGTTCAAACTAAGTTTGCTTTAATTTAAAAACTACAAAACTTTGTCCAATTATTTAAATATGCAAAATAAAACCATTGATTCCGAATTTTCTCCAAGGTTGTGAGAATTTCTATTCGTAAGCAGTTGCACTTGGTCTTGAAAGAAACGTTTCTAATAATAAAATTCTGCTCTTGATGGATTAAAATTGTGCTTGCAAGTAAGAAGTATTGTTACTGAAGGCAAATTTTTAATAATAATAATAATAGCAAAATATTGATTTTTTCAAAAAATATTTGAATGTCGACAGTTAACCAGGTTTTTTTGTAAAGTAGGACTGATTTCGCAACTCCACATTTAGGTGCACGAGTATCACAAAGACTTTTTCTGATAGATTAAATATTTGTTTTTAATTAGTTATGTTGACAAGTTCTTTTTAAAGGGTAGATATTTTTCCTGTTAAACGTTAATTAAACAGACATTGAAAGCTTTACAAAAAGTATCAAACATTCATATATCAGGCGTTCAAATAAAAACTACGTTTGATGTGAACCGGATTTAAAAACACTGTATGTATACTTCTTTTATCAGATAAAGAGAATGTGATTTAAGTCATAGATTATTTAACAGAACACTCTTTTATTACGAGATATAACTTTTGGGTTAGGAGCCGATTTTTGAATGCCGTTGCTTGTGTTCATTTATACTTCGGGTTTAAACCCATCAGTAGGTGGTAACAGCTTACATATGACTGATTGATTTGTTAATAATAATTTATTAAGTCCAATTTTTATTCTTATATCAAAATCTATAAGCGTTCTTTTCGACAACTACTAGCTTTGTCACATCTACCTAAAGACATTTAATCAGTTTCAAAGTCTGAATTTTCTGAACCTGAAGGACCAAAAAACTCCAGTTTACTAAATAACTGTGTGTTTGTCGTATGTGTGTTTATAGTTTTCAAATTGTGTACTTAAAAAATAATAAATTTATTAATTTTAATAATAAATAAAAAATATTTGAGTAATTAAGTTAATTTCCTTTAGGTGATTCAAAAGTATTTATCTTATCTAATAACAAAATTATAACCTATAAATTAGCTATTGAAAAATATACATATAACAAAAAAATATGTGAACATAAAGCAAGTTAGGAGCCTAAGTTGAAAATTAAAATTTGTTTTTATATTTTAAACGTAAATATCTCAAAAACGATATGTTTTAGCTAAATTTTGCGTTATTGTATGTTCAAAATTAATTGGCGTATAATTACTAAAATTTTACAACAGAAGTACCGCAATTGGAAATTGAGATAATATTATGAAATTTTGCTATTATCAATAAAAAAAGACATTTAATTTTGTTTATGTACCAAATTTCATAATAATCGGTTAGGCGGTATTTAAGGTATTCTAGAAAAATGTTCTTTTGTACCAAATTTTGAAGATCCGTAATTTTGTTATCACTCGAGCTAAGACAAAAAATTTTGAGTAGATTTTTATCATTTATAAAGCTGTATGTCGGGTTAAAATCTTGCTTTAAATTTAAAATTAACAAAAAATTAATAATCGATATTACGAATTTTAGTCAAGAATAAAAATCTTTAGTTATTTATTTTGCACAAGAAAAATAATACGCTGCCAACAGCAGCCTTCAGTTTGAAATCCTATCACAATCAACTGTTTGCTATGTGGCGCTCGGGGCGCTAATATATATTGCTTTTCCTTTCCTACCACAATATTAAAAATCTAAGAATTGATAAACCCCTTTAGAAAACCGTTATTTGTATTGCCAAGCTTTTCAAAAGATGACTAAAATTTTTGCAACTACACCTTTAATTAGCATCAACAATCTACCATGCATATTGTTGTAATTTGATTTTTTTAGAAACTTTTCTCAATACTTTAGCTACATAAATGTACAGGGTGACTTTAAAGTATGTTTGGGAAATTTAACCAGCTATAGTACATAATAAAAAAAGTCAAAATGACCTAACTTGCTTTATACAAATGTTTATAGTTTTTGGGATACACTTCTTTAAGAAATTTTTTTTGAACGAGATACAATGTATTACAGCATTTTTTTTAATTTTAATATACAGTGTGTGACTGCAATATACGCAACTATTTTTTTTGGTGATAGTTCTAGTTTTAATGTTAAAATCAGATATAAGTACAGATGTTTTTCAAAAATTTCTACAAACGTTACCAGGCGATAGTCTTTGTTAAAACGATGTTAAAAAACCCAATTTCTTTTATACAACAGATTATAGTTTTTGAGATATACGCTGTAGATCTTTTTTTTAATAAACACTATTTTTGAGATACACGATGTACAACATTGTTTTTGAGCAAAATCTTTTACATCGTAAATCTCCAAATCTGTATGCTCGAAAACAGTGTTGTCATACATCGTGTATCTTAAAAATAATGTTAGATATTTGAAAAAAAGAGTTGGTACCTCAACAACTAAACTACACACAAATGAATAGGGATATTCTGAAAAATCATACGATTTGATGATGTAATCAATTTTTTTCAAAACTATGTCACTAATTAACCTTTATTTGGCTTATCTAAAACCTAAAAACCAAATGAATCGTTTTTCTTTTGGTAAGTTTAGGGCCCGAAAGAAAAGGCTCCAATGGAGATATGAGTTTTTCTTAAAAAATTTTGTTTTCTTTTGTTGTGTCCACTTATTTGTATTAGTTTACGGTTAAATTATGGAACGGCATCATCTTCCAGGCAACCTTTGCGAAATTATTGTACAAATGCATAATGAGGGTTACCGAGAAGTTGACTTTGGCCAAACTATCGGTGTGTCCCAAAGCGTGCTTTCCCGCACTCTCTCACGTTTTCGGGAAACAGGATTTACCGCTAGGCGGCCTGGTAGCGGATACCAACATGTTACAACCCTTAGAGAAGATCGTAACATAGTCATACAAGCCAGGCGCAACCCCTTTTTGACAGCGCGTCAGATTTGAAATCAATTGCAAAATGTTCTCAAGCGGTCTATTGCACTTTAAACAATTCGGAACGGTTTACGGAAAGTTGGACTGTTATCGTATATTCCTTTAAGAAGACCATCCGTCACAGAACGTCACTGATGGCGGTTACGAAGAAAATGGTATAGCAAGCGGCTGACCGAGCACACAAACTGGCAAGCTGTTGTGTTTACTGAAGGATTTCGTTTTTGTCTACACAGCTACAGCCGACGACAAATAATGTACAGAGAACGAGGAATGCGCACCATGCCGCAATTTGTGCAGCCTGTCTATCGGTTTGGAGGCGGTGCGGTGGTGTTATAGTCTGAACTGGCATTTATTCTGGAGGTCGTACAAACCTACACATTATTGATGGGAACCTCATAGGGGTGCGTTATGTTCAGAAAATTGTGTAGAAATAAGTGTTACCCACAAGAAACTTTACAGGTGAAAAATTTCGCTTTCTTAGCACGCCCACATAGAGCTCAAATAGTACATCAATTTTTGGAAAACTATCAAATTTTACATTTGCCTTTGCCACCAATATTACCATACCTTAACCCAATTGAGCATATGTGGGATGCAGTGCAAAGGATGTTTTCCGATCATTATCCACAGTCCTCAAACCTCCATATACTACAAGATAGTTTATCGTTACCGCCCCTTAGGAACGCAATTCCTTTTGCTATTAACCCTATTAACAGTATGCCAGAGAGATGTCAGCAAGTTGCTAATAACCATGGACATTATACTCGATGTTAAAAGTTATTTTAAATCATTAAAAGCAAAATTGCATAAACAAGCAACAACAATTTTAGTTTTTTTAAACATTTTTATTAGTTTTTTATTACAAAAAGTATTCCAATTTGTAATATTTGATGCTATTTTGTTACTTAAAAAAAAATCTCGCTTTATTTACAAGTAAAAGTAGAAATTCTAGCAATATCCCTATTCATTTGTGCGTAGTTTATTAACATTTATATAAAGCAAGTTGGGTTATTTCGACCTTTTTTATTATGTACTATAGCCTGTTAAATTTCCAAACATATTTTAAAGTCACCCTGTTTAGAACGATTTTAAATAATTGTTTTTATAGCTTTCTTATGATAGTTTTGAACAGAAAAAAAAAACAGTGACTTATAGAAGCAGTTTTACCCGATTTTTCTATGAATTTTTTAATAATTATGTATTAACTAAATAAGTAACTTACGAGAGTAACATTAAAGCCGCTTATAATATTGTGTAGTGGAAAATAACTGTTCCAAGTCACCAATAATTAGTTAGATTCATCTTCCTGTCTTGATGATAATAATCAATAATGAAGACTATGGCATTAAAGAATATTATCTAATTTTTCAAACGTTGTAGTTAACTTTAGCGTTAACAATAGCATTATGATTATGTGAAGCTTTTGATATGTTTAACTATTTTATAATTGTTTTCTTTGAAAGGATTTTTTTGCTAATACAAAGACACAAGTTTTCGTATTCTAGTTTTTTATTGCTACGAAGTTAAATGAAAATTAAGAAGCATTTTTGTATATACCGGAACAAGCATGGATAATAAACGTTTAATCTGTTCGCGACCTTTTCAGTTAATATTTGTGTATTTATCTCGAGCAAATTGAAAAGTTACAGCTTGTGTAAAACCTTCTTGAAACTTTTGCCATCACCTAATATTTAGTAATAATTTAAATGGCATCAAAGTTCTCTGTCATTTGCAGGTTCACACAGAAATGAATTATAAACGTAAAACTTTGATGGCATAAGTGAATAATCAAGAAATATCATGTTATGACAGTAAACAAAAAATGTGTACCTAAGCAAAATTTCATTTTGTTGTATGAAAATATTTCAAAAGTAAACTTTGGTATTGTTTAATAAAAACTGTCAGAATGTAGCCTAAGGTTTTGTGTTAGAGTTTAGGTGTTTTTGTTTGCTCTTTCAGCGCATTTAGTTCATTATTTTGACGTCAAATATGTTTTTGGTGAAAATTTCTGAATAGTTGACACTTCCATAAACGTGTAGTTGGAAAGGATATCTTTTGGTGTGCAGGAGTTTGTACACAAGCGTCTGTCAGCCCCTTATAAACCATTAAACGGACTTCATCAATTTTACATTGTATAATCCCTTTCACCTTTTACTTCAGAATATTGGGAGCCGCTCATACACTTCCATTTGTCACGGCCGGGCCGCCCTAATGCGCTGCTGCGTGCTGCGTGTTTTTGACCCCTTGAAAGGGGGACTAAACGACTACTTTTAATGTCCGGCTACATCAATTCATCCATCGATTCATCTGCTTGTTTTCAGCACTAAAGTTCGAGCGAAACAAGGAAAATTTCAGACGCATTTACATTTTGCGGTATAATTCGATTAATAACTTTTCAAGTTGAAAGGTATTCAAAGTTGGATTTATGGATGAAAACACGCCGAAACCTAATTGTAAAATATTGTTACGGGTCATCCTCGTTTCAGATTTTTTACGAATAAAATTCTTTCGGTAATGTATCATGAAAAGTTATGAACGAACACTGGACGTAAAGGACTGCTTCAATAATTATTAATGCATCGGACGCTTTCGAGGCGAATACGATTTCATTGATTTCTAAAGCTCGACATGATACTCTCGATTTTTATTATGGCACGATTTTATGACAAAACCATGACTTACAAATGGAATCTTGGCGCCATTTTTGATTGATTTTTTAATATTGTTTAACTTCTATTTCATTAAAGGGAAGGATTTTATGTCTTGGGCTTGAAGAGCAAATTTACAAGAGCCGATAAGGAAAATTAAACAATTCTTTCTTTATTCTTTCACTTCTATAAAAATGTGGGGCTACAAAAAATACATTTTCAATTAAAGACTAACGATGAGTAACGCTTAATTAGATACAAAACAGTTCATCAACTTTTGCAGCTTATATTAATTAATAGAAAAAAAATACTTCAATTGGTCAAGCAAGAATTAGATTTGTGAATTTAAAAACTGTTCATTCAGAATTTTACACTAAAATTATTAATTATGTAGCTATAAACCTATGAAATTATCACTTGGATTTAAATATGCCGACTCCTAATAGTTATAATAATAAGTACTTAAAATTTTAAATAATTAATACAGATAGGAACGATAAAATGGCAGTATCGACGAGTGGATTTTGAATTCTCTATATTTTCAAAACGGAGTATAGAACTCAAATTTTATTATATGTGATGATGATTATTGAGACTAAATAAAAGATTATTGCAGTGGAAAATCTTTGAACAAAAATTGCGAGTTTTATTTTCACGAATGAATGGGGTGTCTTTCGAAAGGGTTTATAATAGAATAGTGACAAGATTTTTCATTATAATCGTTTAAAAATTTGATTTTTGTCAAAGTAATAATTTATTTTTTTTTAAATTCTTTACTTAACTTTTCGGAAATTCTGATTTTAGAAAAAACAACAGTATGTGACCAAGTAAGTGTCTCTTAATGATAAAAAAAATTGTCAATGTTTTACCCTAAACTGTTTTAGATATACATACGTAGCCAGGGGGAGCTGCCAATTTATGAAAACAGAATTTCGCAATTTTGTTTAAAGTTTTTCCACTGCAATAGTTTTTTATTTGGTTTCAATAGGTACCAATCACCACTTGCCACTTAGAGTTTGGATGCCAGTTCCATTTTGAAAATACTGAAATTTAAAACTAACGGGTAGCCACTGTAAAATATAAATACTTTTTCTGGAAAAATAGAAGGGATCTCTAAATAAAAAATTAAACAAAATTGGTAAAAATAAATTTAAATTGTCACAACACAATAGTTATAAAATCTTGTATAATTTGATTTATAGTTAATTTAAATTTTGTTTCTTACGTTATTTTTGGATGTTAAAATTGATGATTAAAATAATTTTACTAAAAATAAAAAGTTGATAACAAAAAGCAGCTGGGTAAGACTAGGAAATGTGTCTAATTTACAATGCCAAAAATGGAATCCTTTTGGTAAATAAATAACAAATCTGAGTGTGTAATAGGTACTAAAATATGTATAGGTACATTACTAAAATATTTCTAAAATTTTATAAACACAACTAGATCAAACCTCTTCATTATTGTAAAAAAATATCTCGATTAATTTTTAGCCGAATTATTGGTACCGAACTGTAACAGCCGTTATTTAAAAAATAAGATAGGTTTCATAAATAGGTGTTGCAAAATTTTGATAAAAAGCACTATTTGTTTTCTGATAAAGAAAAAGCTCAGAGGTATGATTAACTCGCTGTAACGTCCCTATTATAGGAGATACAGTTGGATACAACCTCTTTAAGCTTAACCTAAAATAGAAAAAAAAATGAAAATGCATCCAGTTTTTCAAGTTTTTGAAGTTCTATATTTTCAGTAAATTTATAGTTTAAACAAAAAACGTTTGGTTTTATAATTTTGGTCTATCATACGCCAAACACATATTATATTTTTGATGGTAATGATGGTAATACTAATTGTAGTGAAATTCTTCCAAAGAAATTCTAAACTAATATTCAACATTTTAAAGAATCACTGTGGTGCAAATAACAATCTTCTAAATTTAAGTTTCTATATTAAAAGCATTATGTTGTTAGAGGAACAGCCTCACAACTTATATCTATGGGTATACCACAGCATAGATAAGAAACCAGTATGGACAACTCGCTTTAAATTTCTGATTTAATATGACTGAGCTAGCATCCTTTCAAGTAGTTCTATATTATAGTCTACTAGGTGGAGCCACAGAATATGTAATCTTGGTTGACTAAAATAATTTATCAAAATACTTTTGTAGAAGAGAATTAAATGAATCAAATATTTATTATACAACTAAGTGAAAATATTTCTCTTAAAAAATTAGTGCTACTATTTACAAAAAATAAAGACAAAAGTTAGTATCTTTAGGTTATATGTCTTAACTTATAGTTGGATGGTGTTAAGCAACAATGTTGTTAACCCACAGCGGCATCGAATCGAGATAATGCGCATGAAAGTTTCGCACCGCTTAAAGAAAATCTTGAATATTTGAACATCAAAATGTTCTGCGACTACAACTATCTAGGAACCAAAACGTGAAGTGGGAGATAAAGCTAAAATCGGAGTTAAAGTGTGGTTTAAACTATTGGTGTTATTTAAAAATTCTGAAATACCGCGAGCCTGGATTCACGTTTTCTTTTGTCAGAGACAGAAAAGTTAAATTTTGACTTGACACATTTTTGTCTCAAATAAAGACGATTTTTTTCTAACCTAATACCTGTCTAACTCATTTTTTTCAATTTTGTGAGTTAATCACATTGTTGCTTAACACCGTCCAGTTTATCTAAAAATGTTTAATCTCTTACAAATTCTAATACTGAAGCAAGAGAAATGAAACAAGGACATTAAAAGTACTGTTAATTAAATTAATTTTGAATTTTTTAGCAAGTTTCTTACGAGTATATGGGAATAAACATTAGTTTTTAGAGACAACTTTTTTGTTTCCAAAATTTAGTACCCAGTTTGTTATGCTTACAAAAATTTTAATTTCAGCGGTTTTAGGATTATGGTTTAAAAGTTTAGAACTGATTGGCTTTAGATTTTTTTTAACTAGACGTCTTTGCAAAGACACTTTACAAAATATATTTGATTTTATTAAAGAACAGAGAGGAAATACATTTAATCTAACACATCAATTCAATTTGAACAAACATTTCAAAATTTATTATTTAAAGCATTTTTTAAAATTGTTAGTTGGAAGTGCAAAGTAGACAATACTCGTATAGTAGAGCAAAGATTAAAAATTAAACATTCCAAAATTTAACAAGTTAAAAAAAACCAACACACGACATAGAAAAGATGTGTCTCTTTGTGTCACTTCAGTGGTTTTTTTCACTCTAGTATTTGCAGCTAGCAGTCATCTTAAGACATGTCGATTTATAGGCAGTTTATTATTTGTTACACGCTAAAATGTTTTCTAATTTTTAATATATTTTTTCTTTGTATTTTTAGTATAATTTTAATTTTTGTCTGATCTTTGTCTTTCTAATGTTGTCTTTCTCTTGTCTAATATTTATCATATTATTTACAATTACAGCCCTTTAGATTTAAATTGTGTATTATTAGTTGCCTATGCCTATAGTAAATCCAAAAATCAGTGGCTCCATTGTACACATTTAACTTGAAGGGTAGTACAAATTTAACTATATTTGACAAGTTTGTCAGAAAAAAATCAAAGGTGCTGATATCAGCTGTCCATACTGATTCATTTCTGTACTGTGGGTATACTTTTAACTAATCCATTTCTGATTTTTTGTTTTTATTCCTATGTATACTCCTATAAGTACAATATAGTTAACATTGATAGATTTTTTGATTGAAGTTGTTGAGTAGTTTTTTCTTTTTTCTCTATAACAATTGGATCATTATACTATTGGTGACTGGTGTTTAATATAGTTTTTTTTATTTACGATAATTACGAATAGGCACATCAAAATATATAACCTTTTCTACTTCCATATATTTTTTTAAGATTTCACTTATTAATTTTTTTAAATTTGATAAACGTTAAATTCGATATAAAGCCTAGAAAGCCTAGAAAAAGTTTTTTGCAATTTTGATTAAGTTCTTTCACTTATAGTATGTACATATGAGGAATACTCCTAATTTTTGAAAATAAATCTGTAACACATTCATTTAATGTAGGTAAGAATGGATTTTCAGGGTAAATGTTTCTTTTTCTCATAAAGTATATTACAAGATTTTTAAAATGTCGAAAATTATGACCACTTTTTTGACAATGCGCTACTATCCATTTGACGATTCTACATTAGCCACACATTAGCATTAATAATTTGACTATAGGTCGAAAATTTTAGCTCGGGTGATTTATTAGTCCTAAATTATTAAAGCCAATTTGATCGTGTCAAACAACTGTCTCGAATTTATCAAGATGGAACTACGGTTATTAAAATTATTATTACCTGAGTCATCGTTGATGGACAAATAATGAAAATGCAAAAACAGATCAATACCTTTTCGAAAGCTACACAACACACAAAAATTCATGTTGTTTTTTTTACATAATGCTTTCAAAATGGGTTTTTCGCCAGAAAACTCTACTTACAACTTGAAACAAATTACAAAAATCTTAATCACTGCCAAGTTGTTATATAAACAATTATAAACGTTTATACAGAAACAAAGTTGAATATTAATAATACCGGCAAGGCATTTTTATTTTTGTCAACTTGTCAGGAAACTTTATTTATTTCCATCGATTAGTTTAAAGTAGGTGGCGTACCCGCACGCTTCATTCTCCTATTCTGACAAAAAATTTTGTTTTGTCTAAACCCTTCACGTGTACTTTTAAAAATTTAAAAGGTGAAGGAAATCATCATAACTATCTTAAAATATTTTTTCATCAGAAGGTTTAATTACCGAAATAATGGCTGCACTCTGCATTATCCTTTTAACGTGCATGAAGCAAGCTTAATCCGTGTTTTGTAAACTTCTTCTAAATATAATTCGTGGAGAACAGTTACGTTACATACATTTCAAAATTTATGTTAACTATAATGCCAGTTTATACGAAAACGATTCATGACATCCGGTATTTGCCACGAAATAGCTTACAATTTTGCCACCGCTGCACAGTGTTTCCAAATCGCAAATACGCGATCGAAATTCACAGCGTTTTTATTTTACGTTCATTTTTGTTCAAATTTTGTAGATATCTTTTTAACATGATATTTTATTGATATGATCAAAAATAATAAAAATAATATAAACAACAATAATAATAATAATAAAAGTTTATGTAAAAAAAATATACATACAATTTAAAAAACATTGTAGCACATTATTTACAATTTATATACAAAAACAGTTATTCCGTATCATCAGAATCATTTTCATCATCGGATGAAAAAATTATTTCATCTTCATCTGCTGTAGAAGCTGGTGAAATTTCTAATAATTCTCTTGCTTCTATACTCATGTCCTTATAGCTTATATTTTCGTTTAAGCCAAATAAGCTTAAGAAAGGATTGGAACTCAAAATTAGTCTTTGAAAAAGATCTTCGTTTAATTTAGTTCGAGAAAATTTTCTAGTATGATGCTCTCGAAATTTCCTTATATCTTAATTTATGGACTCTTGAGTCTTTTGGGATAATTCACCAATTGGTATTATTGATTCTTTTATAACATATACCTTGTGTATTAAAATTTAATGGACAGAAGGTGGCATGTAGTACTACTCATAAAGTTCTACAAAATCTTCTGTCGTTTTTAAGCAATAAGCTTTGAATTTTTCGCTATTTATTTCACGTTGACTGTTGAGCACTTTTAAAATGTTTCCAAACCGCGCAATATTATTTTTATAAAGTCCTAAAAAATAAATGTTAATACATTATTTTTGCAAACAAAAGTAAAAACTTTTTTACCCGTAATTTCTGATACTATTTGTGGCTGAGAGAAAAATCTAAATCTCCGTGCAGTATTGCCGGGAATTCTATAGTTGTGTTTAACCACGAATTATATTTTGTTGTAAACTTTTCATTACTTCTTCCACAAGCAGACCAAAAACGAAAATAGGGTGAAAAAATGAATTTCTAACATAATTTATTAGCTCTTCTGAGGCTGCGTGGTCTCCGTTGGTTTAAAAGATTTTTTTCAAAAATTCCAGTATTAATTCCTTTTTTTTTTCATCACCCACAAGATGTGCTTCAAGAATTTTTTCGTGAAGCATTCTTCGTGTAATTTTAATATTTGCCATGTTTAGAAACGCCACAGAAATACTTTTATTCGCACTCACAGTTAAACAGCACAATCAAAAATGATTCTTGAACAGGGCGCGCAAGGGATATTATGCCTCCCACCCAACCCCGGCGCAGGTAGGCGCAAAATTCGTGGTAAATACTTTCAAGCTAAGACATTAAGAATTTTAAAAATATTTACTTTATGAGTTCTTGGTAATTCCTACTAAACGAATTGAGAGTTTTATCCCATAAACCGCTTTTATGCAGACCTCATTTGCCCTTTCGCTTGAGTAGGTACCTGAGCAACAAATAACAATATAATACCTAGAAGGTAAAGATTAAAGTCCCCTCTTTTAAGTGGTATCTATATTATTGTGCTGACTTTCACATATTCTCACAAATTATGTGCTTAAATATGTTGAATTTTCACAGAAAGCGGATTTATTAAATTATCGCTTTAAATGCGGTATTTGCAGGCCTGTAACTTTGTAAAAACAAATTTACCAGGTTTAATATTTGTCAAAAAGTTGCTTCATCTTATGGACTTTCAGCATGTAAAATTTGAACTTAAACAAAAAATGTTGAAAATTCGATTTTCGATCACGTTTTTGCGGTTTGGAAACACTGTGCGCTGGTTTGCTATAGTCACGTTAATTACGTACAAATTCTTAGATTGCATGTCGACAACTGTACAAAAATGTTGTAGTTCTATTTCAGTAATTTGATAATCATTTCAATCTCTGATGATTATAGCAAATTATGTATAATGTTCTGTGAATATTTGTGTTTAGATGCTAATCAAAATCGATAAATTCTATTGATATCAAATATTTTTTGCTTGTGTTTGCTTTTGTAAATTTACCAAAATAATTTGATATTTATATGATCAAAAGAATTTGTTACTGTATAAACGTATTAGCTTTTAAATGAACAAAAGTTCAATTAATGCGGTATTAAGCTCCCTAACCCCACAAAATTAACATTTATGTTTTCAGAGCACCTAATACAGGATTTTTATTTGGAAAATGTATCAAACAGCCATGAAATAGGCAAATAATTATTTGTTGATAAATTCAGTCACATCTGACGGAAATATGCAAACACTGTACAAATTCAGCTTTTAATATTGCTCTATTTTGGGAGATTTGAAGGATAAACTCCACATGTGAAACAACACCGATGGATTTTAGAAGATTAGTAAATATTATTCAATGACAGATGAAAACTGCGTCTATATTTTTTTTCTAAAAACATCAAATAGTTATTTATGTAGCAAGGGCTTTATGAAGATATTTATGCCTTATAAAAACAACAAGTTTACAAGCCAGAGATTTTGTAATTCACCCGGAGGTTGAAAATATCAAGTAATGTCCGTAGTGTTTAAAAAATTTTAGAATTTAGTAAAATTTTAAATTTTACTTTAGTAACGAAATTAAACATTTTGAATATAAAATGTCAAGATAAATATGAGGTTTGTCATTAAAAACTCCTCAGCGGGCGATAAATATAATAGAAACCATGGCAGTTGGCATAAATTTAAAAACAACTGTGGGCATTATGGCCCACTTAATATACAAGCCACAAGGTGTAGTCAAATGACCATAGTGTCTAAGTGCTATTGCACTGTTGTCATGTCGCACATGTTTTGTTGACGCGTTTCTCTCTTTTTAGCAGTGTTTTTCAAATAAAGAGTATCTCAAAAACTATAAACATTTGTATAAGGCAAGTTTAAGTATTTACAACATTTGATTACACTCCTTATCTCGTCTCTAAGATATTAACAACATATAGTGATTACCTGAGCTTTTTCAAAATTATTAATTGACCTGAAACATCATTTATTAGGTATTGTTCCCTGTACAATGTATTCAAGATATCTTTAGAATTGATTACATTCCAGCTCATTCTATAACAGCGAGAAATGTTTAAAATTGAATAGAGGTAAGTAAATAAGCAGAACCGAGGTAATACACAATTGGTCTTGTAATTGGAACGAATTCCCAAAGAAAAGAATAAATTTTATTGACGGTTTTTTAAGCAGACGTAAATAAGGGTTCGAAGAGGTTGAATTAAAACCGTTTATTTCATTTTTTATTTCCGAAATTGATGAATCTTGTTTCTTATAAACTGTCACAAAAATAGAAATGGAAAGTAAAAGAGGAAGTGTTTTTCAGCAGCTATTGCTGAAAGTCCAAACTACCTAGCCTTAGACGTTTTACGAGGGTCAAAGAGCGCGAGCGCATTGTCTACACGTTTGTATCTCGAATCTGTTAGAAACGATCTTGTTACAGGATCAGACTCAATGATTTTAGTTTCCCATGCTTATTGCCTTATTTACTTACTTTCCTCTATAAAATAAACTACGTCGATAAAAATTAGGACGAGCTAGAAAATATTACACGCTACGTTATTGATTAAACTTTCTCATTATGCTCTTGAATCGTGTAATCTCATCAAGTAATTGTGTAGACATGCGGGAAGTTGTCAGCGAGGAGCGTTAAAATTAAGAAGCTGCTAACATTAGTTAACACAACCAAACAAAGTCGGTTATTCCTGAGAGAAATGAATAAAGGGATTATTTTCTTGCAGGTGTGGTCCATGTCCTTCGAAATGCGACGTTTGCGAATCAAATGGGATTTGTTCGGCTCGCCGAGACGTTTATTTAAAAACTGCAATACTCAGCATTCAACTTGGGTGCATGGCAATAACCGTCATTATTGCCCTGGTGGTGTTCAAACAACGCAAGACCAAGGTGAGGACATTTGTCTGTGCGACTAGAGTCCACGAGAAGATTGCCTTCCACATCCAACATCCTCAATAGAAATAGTATTGTTTATTTAAATGACTTTGACCGGTGTAACAATAAAAGAAGTGAAGCTTTTACCACGTGCTTGAAGAAAGTACGCGACACTCTCTTTCATAAACCCGTACTGAATTAAATTCTCAGTTAGTCCATGACTCCTAATGCATTTATAAATAAGGTTCTTTCTTAACTCTGATGTTAGCGGTTGCGTCTTGGATCCCTCTAAGCTAGCGACTGTAAAACTGTAGGCTCCTTCACCTAAGCACTGTGTTCCTTGGGTAGAAATGGTTAGTAACTAGAATAGGGGTGCAAAACTTAAATATTTCTTTTATATTTATCATTCTATATTCTTAAAAAAACATTCTTATTCATTGTAATACAAAAATTTTATTGTCGATTGTTTAACAGGTCGTTACGAATGAAATATCAAATTTGGGTCTGGAAGCCATTTTGGTTGGGACAACTATTAATTTGTAAGACTAATTAACTTAAAATAGAGATAAAAAATTATAATAAAATATACACAATTTAATTTAATTACAGAAATATGCACAGGACTGACTTAGGGCAACCAAATACTTTCGAAGGGCGATTATGTATACTTATTAAAGTGGGCCAAAAAAAACAACTATTTTTTTTAACTTGCGACACTGAAAAATTGATTCCTAAGCACTTTTAAAAAATGCTCTACAAAGATGAGCTCTTAATTTTAATAGAAAGGTCCTCCTCATTGCAGTTTTCCATTTCTTTCTTCAGTTCCATATAAATTTATTATACATATATTTATAAATATTTTCAAGATTGTATCACTTAAGTGGATAAATTTAAAATATTTATTAAAAAATTATTAAAATCAGTACGCATTGGGATTTGAATGCGAATATCTTCAAAATAGTTAGAGTAATCGATTAACCACGAGAGACCTTTTTTATAGGGTGTTTAACTTCCTACAAAACTACATGTTGCTCATTTTATAATATTTATTTATCCACGAGTTATAAAATTTTGAAATAAAAAAGAAATTTTTGTTAAATTCTTCAAATTTGACCTCCGATATCTTCTAAACGCTAAGAGTTATAAAAAAATTGTAAGATCCTTTTTTTGTAGAGCGTTCGATTTCCAAAAAATTTAAATTACAAAAAATGTGAATAGAAATTTTCTGTGCGATCAAGTAATGACGAGATATGGATTTTGCCATATGGAACTGAAGGAAAAAATGGAAAACTGCGATGAGGAGGACCTTCCTATTAAAATTAAGAGCTTATCTTTGGAGAGCACTTTTTAAGCGAGTATTCTAGTGTAAAAGCTTGAATTTGAGGTGTTTTTTCGTATGCTATAAATAAAAAACAATAATATATTTACTACCCATTTTTTGACAAGAGATTTATTAATATTTTAAAAATACATAAAAAAATAAAACATGTCAAAAAATTAAGAACTCAAAATGTTATAAGTTGTTGAATTAGGAGGTTGAACAAAAAAAGGCGCGCCAAGTTTGTCACGATTGCAACCCTTCTGATAATCCGAAACCAAAAAAATAAAGATTAATAATTTAGATCGTACTAACTAAAAAAAAGTGGATTTTTTTTTGCTAAAGTGCGGCTGTCCGAAAAAAAGAAAAAAATTCTGTCTTATTTTTTTATTTTTCGGAATTTTTTGAAAATAGTTTTACAATATTTTATTTTGTTATAATAATAGTTAGTACAATAGAGATATATATTGAGAACACTCATACCAAAGTTCAAGTAAATCGGTTAAGTAGAACCTGAGAAATCATGACAGACTCTTTGAAAAATGTAGTTTTGAGAAAAACGCCTTTAAAGTTTCGGGTAAAGTTAGCTAGACGGGTGATCCCTAACGTCTTTTGTTGAAGTCGCGTTACTAAAATGACTATATCACTGAAAATAATTAAAATTTTAACAAATTCTTTTAAGGACATATTCTTGAAAGGTTAAGCTTTGAAAATATCAAAAAAAATTTTTTTTCAAATATCTATACCAGAATATCTCCTTAAAGATGTTTAGAAATCAATTTTTTAGTGTCGGAAGTTAAAAAAGAAATAGATATTTTTAGCCCACCCTAATACCTATTATTAATTTAGTATTCATATTGAGGATGATATAAGGGTGACATACGGGAGGCAATCTTATCCTGGACTGTTGCACTGTTTTGCTAATCTTTCTCTTCTAGTCGATAGCATCAGGAATGTGGACTATCCTGGAAACAATTTTGGTGGGAATATTCATCTTGTACTGCACGGTGGGTACCTAATAATTAACTCTAGGTTCGTGTTGAGGAAGTGGTCCAGTAAAGTACGTAATTAGGAAGTTCTTTGCTCGGACAGGTGACCCTCTCATCAATATTTCAGTAAAGTAATCCTGAAAGAAAACGCAGCTCTGGGCCAATATCGACCTATCCACTTACTCTCCAATCTCGTTTCGCACAAACTTGCCCAATACGGGGCTGTTAGCACGATCCCTCCTCAATTTTATGCATTGAATCTTTTTTGATTAAGGGATGTTTTTAGGTAGTGGTGCGTTTTTTCGAGCCGTCGGTGGTGCAGTGTTTGCTGGAACCGTGGGCCAGAGAGGTCGGTTTCATTATTTGCTACGGGGCGATAATACTCAAATTGTACAGACATCTGATCGAATTTCGTACAAGGAAAGCCCACAGATGGGTCGTCAAAGACACGGATCTCCTCAAGTATCTCCTTATAATGATTATGTCAGTCCTGGCATACATGGCGGCGTACACTTCAATTACACTCAACTTTTTGAAAGAGAACTACAGCTTATTGAGAGAAGAGGTTACTCTAGACGGGGTACATTACCAAGTTTGTAAGCCGCTCTGGTGGGACTACGTTACAGAAACAGGGGAAATTGTTATTCTTATATTTGGAATACATCTGAGTTATGCGAGCCGAAATGCCAGAACGCAATTCCATGTAAGTTTTATTTACTATTTTCGATCGATTCGAACAATTTTGCGTGCTTTGTGAGAGAATAGACATACCATGTGTGTTTCAAAGGCTACACGCAACAGTTAGGGTGCAATAAATGTATGTAAATGCATTCAAACTGGCAGTGGTTTGAGATGAGATTAAAAGACTGAGGTTATACAGTTCCCACTAGACTCGAGCTCTGGATACTCCAAACGCATATTATTCGCTCCATTTACCCGATACTCTAAGATGTTTGCCTCGTAATTCTCGCAAGATGCTGCATTGCATGCGGTCCTTAATTGCACTGTTTGTCATTGTTTGTTCTATGGATTGGTAAATATAACATTTGACCTAGGAGATATTCCTTGCTCTTTAGGTCAAAACTGTATTATTCAAAAACGTTACAAGGAAAGGAAACCTAAAAAATGAAAAAGCTGGTTGTTGGATCGAGAATTTCTTTTTGGATCGCAGTTGTTTGGTCATGACTTCAAATCACATAAAGTTTACCTTACGTCAATTATAAATTTAACATAAAGACAATTTTATTTGATGAAACTGTTATGTGACATGAGTTGATTCTAGATTTGATTTTCGTTAGTGTACATAGCTAAAGCTAACCTTAACTCTTTTATGATATTTTTATACGATTTCTATCATAATGGAATTAACCATACAATCCACTAAACTCGGATCACTTTTGTAATAATAAATTTCAAAATTCAACCCAAAATTTTGGCTTTGTGAATTATGTTTTTTACCGAAAATTGTTGACGTTGTCATATAACATAATTCACAAAGCCAAAATTTTGGGTTGGATTTTGAAATTTATTATTACAAAAGTGATCCGGGTTGTGTTATTTTATAAACTTCTTCTCGACGTTTTATTCATTTTACCAAAATTAAATCTTTGATTAAAAAGGATAGTTTTAAAAACAAGCTTTCTTAAGTTATCCATTGTTGGGTGATAAAACACTAATTTCCCATTTATAACTCTAAAACATCTTATAAAATATTGAAAAATATATTGACGCTTTTGACAGTTAAATTAAAATTCATAACTATCTTATAGTAGGTAAACCAAAATAAATTATAAATAATGTCAATAAAAATCACTGTTGAATCCACAAGTTGAATTAAAATTTTGATACAACAGTGGCAAAGCGCTTTCAAAATTTAAGATTTTATCTTCAGTGTCAATTTTTTATCAAAAATGCAAATATTCAACACTATATTTTGACCAGATAGCAGGATATAGTAGTAAGTGTGTTCACTGGGTTCTAGTCACGTCAAATTAGCTATTATTTGTCTACATTTGGAAGAATTTTATGATTTTGACTTACAAACTAGTTTATGAAAGATTTAATAAGGGTGGTTGTAAAGATAAGTGAACCATATTGTTACCGAACCGACCAGCTGGTTCCTCGAAGGAGACAAAGAACGGGTGCCACGCGCCGGATCTTTACAATCCACTTAAAATTTAGGGGCTGGGGTTTCTTTATCAGTAAGGGACCGAAAAGTTAATTCCTCTATTGCACAATAAAATTCTTTCAAATGTAGATAAAGTATACTAAAAGTGCAAAATTGCACCTTTTTACGAGGTAAACTAAATAATTTAATTTTTAAAAAAGTTATAATTGGTGTAAAGATCAAAATTTATTTAAAAAATTAAGATGCTTAACCTGTTTTAAATTAATTATTAACAAAATTAACAACTGTTAATAAGAATTCACTTTCAGAATTAATATCTTGTAAATATTTGACAAAGTTGTATCAAAACAAGAACACGAAGGTTTTCAAGATTAATGGTTACAATTTTTATGTCTAAATTGGAAAATTAAGATGGCGAATCTAAAATGGATGTCCTAAAAAGTAAATAATGAATTCCAAAAATATTGGGGAAAATCGTACAAAATTTGTACATTTTGTCAATTTCTATGGGCGAGAACAATGATTAGTGATTACAATTTTATAACAAATATTAAAGATTTAAAATGGCGAACTAAATATGGCAGACTATAAAGATAAATCTATTCATATTTTAGCCAATTTTGGGCTAAACAACATAAATCTGTACATTTTAGTGTTTTTCACATCACCTATAACGATTTTGCCATAAAAAATATAAAACCCGAATGACGAAACCCAAATTTATTATTACAATGACATGTTTTTTGTTTATACATCTTATAGTGGAATCATATATTTATTGTGTTGGATTTGAGAAACCAGGTTATTGATGAATAACAATAAATAATAAATTTCATGTAGTGTGGTACTGTAATTTCACGTTTCGTACAGTTAAAATTTATTTTAGTTTTTTATTTTTGTTTCGTAATTTGCAACAATTGTAACATTTAGTCACATTGGACACAATAATTCTGTCCTTTTTTGCGATTTTAGGTTTTCTATCGATCTTAAGACGCTAATAACAATTTCATGTTATTTTATTCAATATTGTTTGAAATATTAACATTTTTATTTTTATATGCAGCCACATTAAATCTGCCATTCAGTTTTTTTAATTTTTATTAAAAAATCCTTATCAGTGATCTAGAAAACGCCTAAATAAACCGTCTTATACTATTTTCTCTAATATTAAAAGAAACGTAGAAAACACCCACTAACACCAAACACTGCAATTAATTCAACTAGTTTTAATGCCTACCTGAGCATTAAGTCTAGTGTTTGGTGTCAGTTGGTGCTCTCTACGATTCATTCAACTCACCAACAAGATTCAACAAGATGCAACAAGAAAATTGTTTAAATTACTTGCATTTTTACCTTTTGTGTCAGCTATTAGCATCGTTATGAGCGACCTGAAAAACACTGAAAGTTCACCGTTTTTAATAATTCAATCTTTATTACAAAGTCGTAGGTAATCAGTGATCTCGTCAACAAAAAAATACAATTTTTTGTGATATTATGTTATATGTTACTTAGCATATAATATATAATATATATTAGATCCATCATTTTGAATTTTTCAATTTTACCATTAAAATCCTAATCAGTGATTTTGAAAACCCATGATTTCTCTTTTCGATGCAATTTTTCTAATATTCAACGAGATATTAATTTTATTTACTTTTTAGACTTTAAGTAGATAATATTTAAAAAATTCATCCAACTCGCAGAAAGTTTAAAGAAAAATGCTAATATAAGGCGATTGTTGGTAGACTTTTCAACCTTAGGCTTTTTTTTATATTTCTAAATTTTATATTGAATTCTAAGTCCCCACAATTTGGTGATAATAACTTTTCATGTTATTACTTAATTGATAGGTAGTAAGTCTAATTAGTTGAATTGAATTGCTTTGCTCAATTTGCGTGGCAATGGCAGCAATATCTGCAAACTGTTGAGCCAATGTAGCTAAACTCGTTAATACATGCGGTTGATTTTCCGCATTCAGCCAACTTTGCAGTGGCTTTTCTGGTGGATTTGTTTTTCAGAAGCTGAAAGACCAGGATTTGAATGTGGATTACGTTTGCTATCTAGGTTCCCGTCAATCACATTTCAGCGAAATTACAAAACATCGCGTTATATGATTTGTTCGCCGGAAAATGTTTGTCATACGTTGTAATAATGAAACTGGAAAATGAAATTCAAGCACGTTGCACTCTATGGAAAGACAAATTCAGAGCATTTAAGGACAAGAGTGCTGACATAGTGGCTTTATAATGAGCAGTACAACTACTATAAAGCCAATTCATCACAGAACAATAGCTTGTCGACTATGCTTCCTCACAGCATTCATCACCTTCTCCTCTCGACCATCCATCTACATCACTTCATTACTTCCGGTTATTCAATATCTGTCTTACAAGAAAAACTTAAAACTGCCATATGCATCCCTTGCCAATTTTCCGAATCCCACTTGAACACATCTTCACTAAAGGAAAGTGGGAATGGGTCAATGTGACTATAAACACAGACCCCTATACTATTCGAATTGTGGAAATGTGTTTGTTCATTGAAATTAGCAAGCTAATCGGTCGGCATAATCACCAGATGGTCGATAACTTCATCAAACACTAATAATAATTGATCGAGAATGTTTCTACAGTCCTATTCAAATTTATGGGATAAAATTAATATTGATTGATTGAAACTGTATATTGAAAACGTCTGAGAACTTGAAAGGTTTCGGTCGTGCGTGTACCGCTCCGAAGTAAAGTGTCAAATACTGTGGAAATTGGTACGTGTACCGACAAGAAAACTACATCCAAGTACCCATCTCGAAGTAAACAAACAACTCTGATAAGGGTAAGCTGATCGGTCCAGGGTTTGTCCCTAATCAACTACCAAAATTCTTATTTACCAATATCCATTGCTACGACCCTTATCGTACCGCGCACAGATAGTGAAGCCCGTAAGAAACAGCCCGCTGCGTTGATACGCGGCGAGGCCAAAAACTATGAGTAATTCACAAGCAATTATACCATCCCAGGAACGTACCTATGCTAATGCGTCAAAAACCCAACCAACAACAAACATTATTAAACGAAATCAAGCAATATTAATCGACACAATAAGCGAACTGACATTAACAGACTATGTAGTAGCAGTCGGTACAATTATTGGACCCAAAAATATCATTTCTGCGTCAAGGATAGCCAACAATCGCATATGCATTTACCTAACATCAACCACATACGTAAACTACCTAACAGAAAACATAAACACAATAAAAATCCAAAACTATGAAATAAAAGTCAGAAAGCTAGTTTCACCAGCAAAACGCATAATAATATCTGCTGTAGGTACTTCTATACCAAACAATACCCTTGAAAACGAAATAAAAAAACTAGGTTTATCAACAGTATCACCAGTTACGACACTAAAAGCAGGCATACAAAACGAAGCATATGCACACGTCGAAAGCTTCAGACGACAGATATTTGTCACGCCGCCTCCTGAAAACTTTGAGCTTCCTTCTTCTATTGTTATCACTCACGAAAATACAAACTTCCGAATTTTCCTCACATTTGATGAAATGATCTGTTTTCTATGTAAACAACCTGGCCATACAGCTTCTAAATGTCCGACGAACCCAGATAAGGTCATCACCCTCCAGCAACGTGACCCAATAAAATCCCAAACCGAACTACAAAACGCTATAGAAACACAAATAAATGTAGCAAAAGAAACAACACCCACATTATGTATCACCGAGCACACCGCACCTGTACCGACCACAAGCACATTCACCAAAGCACAAACTAAACGACCAGCAAGCAATATTTCAGATGAACAAATAGACACAAGTAATATGGCTTCCATAATCCGCGAAACCCAAAAGCAAAACGAAGACCAATTTCTTACACCAAAAACCTCAAAAAAACACAAAAACAAGAAACCTAAAACTACGAATACATCTTCTGCTGAATCTCTTAACTCACCTCCCAACTCTCAATACATACAAGACCAATTAACTTCTATCAAACAAATAATTGGAGAATCCGACACTTTTCCACTAACTTTTGAACAACTAGCAGATTTTCTAGCAAATGCGGACACATCATCTGATATCTTACATCTAATACGAGAATACACAGATGACATCTCTGGCGTCATAATCATGATGAAAAGTCTTTATCCTAAACTCACAGGGCGCAGCATTAAGATAAAATTTACAAAAATCAAAAAGAAAATTTCAGAACTAATAAAAACCGACTGGGAAACAGATTATGAAACCGATAGCTCCCAACACAGCAACACTTTCTAGTTCTACTAATATTCACTTACTTACTTCAATGGAATATAAATGGGTATTATGCCCATTTAGAGAACCTACAACTTTTAATGTCCGAATTAAAACCCTTAGTAATAGCACTACAAGAAACCAGATTTCGCAAGGCAAAAACTCCAACTTTGAAAAAATATACTGTATACCATAAAAGTCGCGTAAACGAACCCATATCATCTGGAGGAGTAGCACTTTTAGTAGAAAAATCACTCACCCCACAAGAAATTCCATTAGACACCGAACTTGAAGCGGTAGCGGTAACAATCCACTATCCCCAATCTATCACCATATGTAACATCTATCTTCCTCCAAACAAAGATATTTCGTTTGCTGATCTCTCCAATCTTATATCTCAGCTTTCTGGGCCATTACTTTTAGTCGGTGATTTTAACGCCCATAGTCCAATTTGGGGAGCAGTCAAGACTAATAAAAAAGGAAACATCGTAGAAGAGTTACTTGAAAAAACAAATCTCATACTACTTAACAATGGATGCAAAACCAGATTTCACGCTGCGACTGGTCAGTTTTCAACCCTAGACTTATCCTTTTGTGATGTGTCTATTGCTCATCTTTACGAATGGTCTGTCCATCCTGAACTACACAATAGCGATCATCACCCAATTTGCATTTACCATACCGACAATACTACAGAAGAAAACACATTCCGCCCTCGCTGGAAAATCCGCAACGCAAATTGGGACGAGTATACAGTCATTCTTACAAACAAAATAGACTCTTTTACCCCATCAAACTCAGCAACACAACAAATCACAGAACTGACCAATATGATTAACCAAGCTGCCGAAGTCTCAATAGGAAAAACTTCACCAACAAATAAACGCCACACAGTGCCATGGTGGAATGACAAGTGCGAGGAAGATATAAAAGCAAGCAAGAAAGCCCTAAATCGTCTAAAACGCCATAATACCATCGAAAATCTTTTAGAGTTCAAGAGATTGAGGGCCAAAACTCGACGGACTTTAAAAGAAAGCAAAAGAAATTCCTGGCGAAATTACGCTTCAACAATAACCAGCTCAACACCAGTAACAGAAGTCTGGAACAAAATAAAAGCAATTAAAGGAACAAGAACTAACACTAAAATAAAAATGCTAAAAAATGAAGGAAAAACCTACATCACAAATAACGAAATAGCGGAAATACTTGCATCTCAATTTCGTAGCTCTTCAGCAGACTCAAACTATACACCCGAATTCTTAACACGAAAGAAACGTGTTGAAAAGAGAGACATAGTTGTAAACCTTTACGATAACCACGATTTAAACGATCCCATCCGATTAGAAGAATTAAATGAAGCCTTGCATAACAGCCGAAACACTACACCTGGCCCTGACGGCATTCCTTTTATTTTACTCAAAAAGCTACCACCTGCTGTCAAACAGCGTCTCCTAGATGCTTTTAACTTACTATTAGATACCGGCTCGTATCCAGACATTTGGTCTACAGCCCTAATTTTGCCTTTCGCCAAACCCAACAAAGATAAGGCAAATCCTTTATCATACCGACCAATCTCACTAACTTGTACTATGGGAAAATTGCTGGAAAAAATAATAAACAGAAGACTTCAATGGTACCTAGAAACCAAGAAACTACTAACCCCAACTCAAAGTGGCTTTCGTAAAAATAGATCCACAACTGATAACATATTATTTCTAGAATCTGAGATACACGAAGCTTTTGCCGACAATCAAAAAGTACTAGCCGTCTTCTTTGACTTACAAAAAGCGTTTGATACAGCTTGGAAATATCCTATACTAAACACACTACAGACATGGGGGGTTCAAGGCAAAATACTTGCATTCATAAAAAATTTCCTTAACAACAGAACTTTTCAAGTTTTCGCTAATGGCTATACATCTTCCATCCAACAACTTCAAAATGGTATTCCACAAGGATCGGTACTTAGCACCACCCTATTTCTAATTGCAATAAATAACATCGCAAACGATATAAAAGCACCCATAAAATCCCTACTGTTTGCAGATGACCTGGTCATATTCACAAAGGGTAAAAACCTGGATACAATGAGAGCTTTGATGCAAGAAGCTTTACGAACGGTTGAAATCTGGTCGCGTACAACTGGTTTTTCGTTCTCCACCGAAAAAACTCAATGCATAACCTTTTCCAAGAAACCAATGGTAAATCCACCACTTCTAACATTTCATAACCAATCGCTAAAATTTGCAAATCAAGTAAAATATCTGGGAGTAATTTTAGACAACAAATTGACTTGGAAGGCTCATATCAACAACATTATAAAAGAAAGCCACAAGCGTTTAAATATATTAAAAACTCTTGCACACCAACAATGGGGAGCAGAAACCGAAATGTTGCTGAAATTTTATCGCACACTTGTGCGACCAATAATAGACTATGCTTCGGTTGCATACACTACAGCCTCTTCTAGTGATCTCAAACAGCTAGATATCTTACAAAATACCGCTCTAAGAATTATATTCGCAGCCTTTCGTACAACACCAACGGCCAGTCTTCACTGTCTAGCATCCGAAATTCCACTACATCTTCGACGACAATACCTGACTATCATGTATTGTTTAAGAGCTTCAGAAAACACCTTTAATCCAATAAACACACTCCTAAATTCCCATCGCTCCCAAACCATTTTTGACAAGAAAAAAACTGCCAAACCGCCAATATACCGTCTACTCCAACACACCCTAGAAAACCTTCACTTTACCTTACCCCCAATATTCACTCTTCCTTACAATTCATGTCCGCCTTGGACCCACAGCAAAAGAAACTTTAATTTTGACCTTGCCAACATGACACAAAATGAAGAAGATAACTATACCATCCAAACAAAATTTTACTCTATTATTAACATCATTCCAGACCCTGTAGTAATTTTTACAGACGGTTCTAAAACCAGTGATACAGTTGGATGCGCATATGTTATAGAAGATAGTATTCAAAAATACAAACTACCTCCAATGGCCTCTGCACTAACTGCTGAACTAACAGCCATACTACAAGCACTCAGCTCAGACACATTATCTGAGCTCACAAACAAACACATAACTATCTGTACCGACTCACAAAAATGCATGACACTATTGAACACCATATTCTCACCCTATCCTATTATCCGGATTATACAAGACCAAATACACAGCCTTGAGTCCAAAAACAACTGCATACACTTCATCTGGATACCAGCCCACGCAAACATAGGCCAAAATGAACTCGCCGATAGCGCAGCCAAAGAAGCAGGAACAGACAACAACTCCCACATTGTGAAGAAAATACAGCGTAGCGAAGTGGAAAAAGAAGCTAAAACCAGCATCCTTAGGAAGTGGCAGAATATTTGGGAAACAACCAAAAACCACCTTCACATCATTAAACCGGATGTAGGAACAAAATGGACTCACACAGGCCACTCTAGACGTGAAGAAGTCGTGCTTTCAAGACTACGTTTGGGACACACGCAAATGACGCACAAGTACATTCTACAAAAAGAAGATGTCCCAAAATGCACATGTGGACAAAACCTTACAGTGAACCACATCCTTTTAGAGTGTACTCTTCACGACGAGACTAGAAAAAAATACAGCTTTCCCACCACAATAATCGAACTTCTGACCAACAATCATCAGACTGAAGACCGTGTAATTCATTTTCTGAAGGAAATTAAATTGTTCAGTGCTATATAACAAACAGTGTCAGTGTATTAAAGCAAAATATTTAATGTATAAATTAGTTGTACGGTTACCAAATTGTATCGGTGCTAATAACCCCAGGGTGGATGCACCTAAATTTAAATAAAAAAAAAAATAAAAAAACTGTATATTAATGAAGATAAACACTGAAAATATATTAGACAGTTTCTGTTTTCTAACTCAGAAATAAAAAAAATAAAAGGAAAGAAAATGAAACAACAATAAAGACAACGAAGAGAGAAGTCAAGACTAAACAAGTGACAAATTAAAAAAAAATAGAAAAAATTAGGTTATAGGAAAATTATTTTTAAAGTGATACCTGATCCCTCTTTTGAAAATTATTACATACATAAAAAACTTCTGTATAATAAGTAAAAAACAGTTATATACAGGGTGAAATCGGAATAAGTGCACAAAAATAAAACAACGAATCTACTTTTGCTAATTCTATGTTTACTCAAAGTTTTGTTGTCTTAGTAGATAAATGATAAACATGAAAACAAAAGCAAGATGACGTTAGTCATTACACAAAAAAGCTTTTTGCAGTACCTACTTTTTATCGTTGCTTACTGAGAAACCCGAACTGTAATAAAACAGGACTTTTCATTCCGTCGAACAACAACTTGCTATCGGCTAATAAATATGCCATCATTGAAGAAAAAAGGCTGAGAGAGAGAGACAGAGACGGTTTCATCACTTTATCTGCTAATTAATCGTTAAAAAAAACAAATTTTTGAAAGAAAATTGTCTCAAACAAAATGTTTTGCAGATTTTATTATACAAAATTGAATTTTCTAGAACAAGATGGTTGTAGCTTAAACCGTTTGCGCAGCGTTTTTAATTATTTTTTTTAAATATGTTCCAATAACATTTTTGTTAATTTTGTTTGATTCAAATATTAAGAATTTAAATACTCTGTATGGCAGAACTTCTAATTTGTTTTATCATAAATAACAAATCTTTTATTATTTTTGCTTTATCACACTGGAAGTGTGCCAAAAACTATACAAGTTAGAAATGCTGATTGCCTCCATCAAAGTGTGGACACCACTGCCACAAAAATTTGAGGTACATGAGGTATTTTGCACCAAATTGCATTAGGTGTCGGAATTTGGATCATTTAAGGATTTAAGGATCATTTATAGCCGACTAGATACAAAGAGTCAGGACATGCACCACCTATTTCGATTTTACCCTGTATGTTCAGCCTCTTTCTGTTAGTTTTCCAAAGTTGATTTATAAAACTATTGCACTGCTTAATAAAACGAAAAAGCAGAAGAACTTCGTCGAACTTAATTCTTAATTAAGACAAACTGGAAAGTTAATACGTAAAAAAAGACCTTTTGGAGTACTTACTGATGTAATACAAATTTTTTTCGTAAAAGATCTACTCTTTGACCGTAAATTTAGATCTAAAAAAATGAATTACGTAATTACACGCTCTAGTAACAGTAAGTGTGTACTTCCTGAAGTCTGAGTACAATATTTTCACCAAATAAATCATCTAGTTACACACTAATAACAGTGGCACTTTGTATGTGAACATTTTAAGACATGTCATTTCACACTTGATGTCGTTCAGTATGCATCAAATAAATAAGCGACCACTAATACAGTAATACTAGAACAATTTTTTTAGTTAATTCGTTTGTTTTCAAACAATTTGATAGAAAATGATTAAAAACACTAAATATTTTTTAATTTTAAAGCAGTATGAACAGTATTAATTAAAAATGAAATTGAGCTATTAGTAGATCGATTATTTAGTAAATTTGAAAATTGACGGTAACCATAACAATAATGGTTGCGCCATTATTAGGCACCACCATTGTTAATGATTTACTCTAAACTTTATCAAATTGCAAAAATAAAATGTTTCAAAAATATGTGTTATAAACTATTATCTACTTACCCTTTAAATCTCTAAAATGTCAAGTATTTTCAACTACAATTTATTTTTTAAAATCAGCAACATTATCTTGAAACCGTAAAAAACACAATATTATTTTTTTGATAGGAGCGAAGTTTCCTATGCGCTGCAATCAGCATCGAGTTGACAGTGAGCACCCTTTTTTATGTAGGACGTATCTTGTTACTTCCTGGACTTCACCCGGACTTCGTTTTCATCATTTATTGCCTACGAACTCAACTATCTACAAGTATAACTTTGATGTTGGTATTTATTCCGAAGTTTTGGTACCAACAAAAGCAAGTGAGATCACTTGCACAAGAATATTCCTGCAGGATACCGGTGGATGCTTTCAAGGTAAGAACAAAGTCAGTTTATTATAAAAATTTATTTATTATTTACCGTTTTTTAATAAACCCGTTAATGTATAATTTTTTCTAACAATTCTTCGTTTACGTATAGGACATTCATGACAGATTCAAATATAGGCAACCAGATGTACGTACAACAACGGCAACAGATAGTCACGCCAGAGAACAATGAGAAGCTACAAAAACTGCATTTTGCACACGCAACTTTAACGGCTTTCTCATCCTTTTTTGTAGCGTCAAATTTAAAAGTGTAAATTCACATTATTGACCACTGAAAAGTTGGAGACTTTGTCAGAAAAATTATTTTGAATTTGTGTATTTTCTTTTAATTTTCCAATTTTTAAATTTCTAAAGGACGTTACCAGATTTAGTTTTCTACTTTTCAATTACCACTACCGTAATCGTTACACTATTATTATATTCATAATGAAAAAAAGACAACTAAGTTAATAAAACATGGCTTAAACCCCATTGGAAGTTCTCAAACACAAAAGCCATTACGAATAATTAAAATCATTACTCACGTGATTAACACATCACTTTGCTATCTGGACTCGGAGCAGCTTCCAATATACACAAATAGTTTTGTTACATTTTAGAGGAGTAGTAAAATTTCATTCTCAGATTTATTGAAAAGTAAATTTTCTAAATGTTTACTTAAAATTAATAAGTTATTTAATCTTATTTTCTTCTATTACTTCCACAAACAAGCATGAATATGCAATAGAAACTATTGCATGGATATACATACAACAGAAACTATTTTTGTTATTCAAACATCCTGCTTCTCGTTGGCAGAAAACCATCGAGTGGAAAATACAGCATATATTTTTATACCTATCATTAGGTTTTTCGTTTCTTTCGTTGTCCCTAGTTTTGTGAGGCATCTACATCTGTATTTTTTTTTTTGATTATAAAATTTTAGATAACCGAATTCAAAGTCATTGCCAGAGTTTAAACCTACTTATAACATTTAATATAGAAGTTATCACTTATTTTCATCAAGTTGTCGGTTGAAACCTACTTTTACAGCTTACTGAGGATTCAGCCAAAGAAAGGATAACATACAAATGCATGTCTGTTCAGATATAGAGTTCTGCCAAGTCTTTACAAGATTTCTGCTCTTGTCGTGTGATGAATCGCTTTTATTGTTTTCCAAAGAAGTCTTTACAGCTAATAAAGCTCTTGAATTTTCTTTGTGTAGAATTTTGTTGATATTTTTGGACATCCGTTATCTCGAAAAAATTTTTTCAAAAACATTTTTTTATGCGTGGTTTATCTCTCAAACATTAGAAGCAAAGCTTCTTTTCTTCCACCAAATTCTACTTATTTTTCACTGGTTCTTTTAAAATATTCTTGCATTGACAAAATCTGCAGTTTTAGTTGCAAAATATAAATGTTTCCAACTTAAACTTATCTTTTTCATCTTTAAATACAAAGGCGTGTTTAAACTGCTCGTAACCAACTGTTAAAGTTAAACTCGCTCAGATTTAATACTTGCTTATCTTCAACTTCAAGTCTCTTTTTCATTCCATAAAGAAGTTTGCTCAAAATCTTTATCTCAAAATCAATATTATCTCACTTCAACCCAATCAGCAGTTTGTTATCATTCTTATCTAGGCGGATGTCGAGCTGATACAAAAAATTTAAGAAACGTATGCCCATTTGCAATTTTACTAAATCCCATCATTTAGTTCAACTACGTTCTGTCTTTTGCTACTTTTTCCTTCCTCACAAGCCAGATATTGACGGCAGTCTCAATACTTTTGTAATTTGCTACCTTATTACATAATTAACTCAAAGATTTATATTCTTGCTTTGCTGGTTGTATATTTTGTACATCAATCAACAATTTTTTCTTTTGATCCAATTTTTTTGAGCATTTCTGTAATTTCTTCAATACAAAATTTTTAGAAATTCCTCGGAGATCCTTAAGAAATCCCATGTATCTTTTGTAAATTCCCGGAAATCCTTAGTAGATCACCGGAAATCTGTAAATCCAATAGAACATCCTAAGAAATACACGTAAAAACTTGTGAATTTCTGAAAAATCTTACTGGTTACAACAGAAATCCTAATGAGTCTATACTTCGTTTAACGTCTTCTTAACATTTTTTTCGTTTGACAATTCTAACAACTTCGTGGACGATTTAAACTGTTCAAAAAAGTTTGTCCATCCTTTCACTTTGCCTGTGAATTTTGACAAGTCTTTGTGATTTATTTGGTGAAACAAAAGTTTTCTTATTTTACTGTCATCAATGCTTGTGACTTTAAACGATCTCTTTTTTCTCTTTTTTAGTGCTGTTTGGTTTGCTCTTTATCCAGCTTTCTATCTTTTTAATCTAGGTTTTTTATCTTCAAACAAGGAGCCTTTATTTATGGTAACTCGTTTATAATTACATCACCAAGAATTTTTTTTCCTGAGTTTCAACTCTAAAAACTGTTTTCTTTTAGTCGACTTACTGCTCTTGACATGGAATTTTCTTTTGCAAAATATTGCTGCATGGAGGTCTCCCACATAAGATGTGGTTATCTGCCATTCGAATATTTGCTGCTACTTTTATTTCAAAGAATGCTCCATGAAAAAAAAAAAATTAACAACAACCTTAAACTGTCAAAAACCTTTGTTCATCTTCAACATTTCGTAAATTTAAGTTTTGTTGTTTTTTTTGTCAAAATATAAACAATTGATTATGTTAATTTTAAATTATGAGAAATGCACTAAAAGCCTGTCAAGCATGTGTCGTTTCTTTATTGTTCTCTTGTCACGCACTCCTTTAACACAGATTTATTTTTATTTATCGTTTTCAGTGTTCGCCAGACAAGGCAACGGTTAGTCTAGTCTCTAGTTTTCAGGCCAGCTCTCATTTATTTTTCGCCAAATCATTATCCTTAAATTGTTGTATTTGTATATTGTCAGTCTAGCGTTCCCTCCAATAAAATATTGATTGTCGCAGTGTTTAATGTAACTTGATGTCATTCGCTTTAATTTCGTTATCGTCCCTTGCAAGTCGTGACATTTACCTTCCTTGTTGTCCTAGTTGCGAACAATTTTTTTTCTCTATTAGTCACGGTTAAGTTTTAATGTCTACCTGTTTCACCTCGACAGGATGTTAACGCACACGGTCCACTAACGGGCAACAATAGCGATGTGGACGTGGGTGAGGTCACTTTGGCCGACATGAGTCCAGACGACATCAGGGCCGAACTTAAAAGGCTCTATCTGCAGTTGGAGCTCTTCAAGAGTAAAACTATTTGCAGAGATAATCCACACATATCGAAACGACGCGGAGGAAGGAAGGCCCAACATCGCAGATTTAGTCTCCAGGTATTATTTATGTAAAATGTGATGTAAATTCATTTGGAATATTAAAACTTCGTTTCTAACACTATCTATGTTTAATTTGCATGCAGAAAAAAGGAAGCAGAGAAAAGGTAAGTCACGTATAATCAGGACGGTCTGTTTTCAAACCAAAACGCACGACCGAAGATGGTAAACGTCGCCTACCATAACCAAGCTCATAGTGTGTAAAGATAATTATTCGTTTCGAGGCAGTTCCATTAAATTTCATACTTTTTTTCATTAAAATTTTGACCATTAAAAACAGATTTATTTACTTGCATTGCTACCAAATAAGATTTGGTATGCAGCATCCGTTACGTATAATAAAACTGCAGAATATGGTTTTGAATTGCTTATCATCTTTCACTTTATTTTAGAATCACTACCGGGTAATATATTTTTTACCGTTAATTTTTATTTTATGAGTACTTAAAAGCGTCATCCTGTGAATATTCGAAAATACGTATTAAATTTAGAAATTATATTTCATTTGATAAATAATGCAAATACCTATTACATATGGATGAAATGAGAAAGGTATTTAATTACATAATGTCAGCACTTGTATTAGCTCGTTTTGTAATATTTGGATCAATGAAATAAAATCAGTTTATTTTACATAAAACTGAACAGCTATTGCAATTCAATAATTAGTTTTTTAAAGGCAATAATTAATACAAGTATGGGATTTAATCAAAACTTTTCTTAAATTTTTTTAAGTAAATAGATGATAATAATTTTCATAATAATATACAAAGCGTTCAAAAACGTTTTAAATCCACTCTTTCTGTGCATTGGCAAAAAACTCATAAAAGTGCAAAATGGTGTTCACTGTAGAGCAAAAAATTCATTATTGAATTGTAGACAACACGCGGGTTACGCCAGTATATTTCTCTGAACTAATCGTACAGAAAAAAAAAACATTTCAAATAAATTTCATAGCAACAGTTGATCTAAATAAAAAATGAACGCACGTTATAATTGTAAATTCTAAAATAAGTCAATCCAGCATTTAAATAAAAACGACGCTATAATATTTTGTGTCTTTAGTATAGCGTAGCCAGAAATAAAATCCTTAAGAAGTCAGTCCCAACGACGAGTGGTCGTTAGGTCATGTCAAAAACTGTAGATGAAACCTGAAAACTTCGGGTGTAGTATTACTACTATAAGATTATTTATTTATTCGTTTGTTTTTGAGAATGTTTTTACTAGCCAATGGCATTAAAATTGAACACTGGACCATGCCATACCTTCATAGCCTTTCCTCCCTAACGGAGACTTTCTGAGCAATTGTCAGGCATTTGACACTGCCTGGTTGTCTCTGCAAAATGTGGTTCACAAAACTGTGGCGCACTCCTGCAGTTACTAGTTTGCATGTTCTTACGGGTACTGTAATCTGATTTTCTTAGGATAATGTAGACACATTTAAAAGACGTTTAAGTTGAGACCAATTTCATAAAGTCCACAACCCCTCCTGAATTGCTGTGTTACCACCCCCTGTGTTGTTTACTAACATTACAAGTCTGCTGATAACTCAGCTATAACCAATTGAGGGGTCCAATGCGATCAGTGGACAAGCGAAATTCGAATAATTTTACAGGAGAGCCAAAAATCTTACTACTATTGCACTGTAAAGATACGGTTGGACAACTAATAAAACACTTTTAATTAATGTAAAATATTTTATTAAAGTAGACATATTTATGGTAAAAAATATGTAGAATTCTTAACTTGACATGTCTGTACAAAAATCTCAAAATAGATCAAAATGGACATGTCCACTTACTGCATTGGACCCCTCAATTGCTAACACTTTCGCTAATATTAAAAGCAGCAGCAGCTTTTCAAAATCCGAACAGCACGCAACTTAGTCTATCGATTTAAATAATGTTTTTCCATCTTTAATCAGTTTCAAACTGATTACAATTTAAAAACCAATCAAATTTAATTAACAATTGAAACCAAATAACAAAAGTTAGTTTTTAGTTCAACTCAACAAAACTCATTAAAAATTTTGGTCACCTAAAGTTAACACCAAACTGTTATATTTTAATTTCGTTCTGTACAACTTTTCCCATTACATTTTTTTGTACCTCTAATCATTTGCGCAGTGTTTAAATTTGTTTAGAAATTTCGTAAATAGAAAATTTCATCTTCTTTACTTTACCACTTTAACCACGTTTTTGTGGTTACACTTAATATCACGGCTAGATCCAAGGTTGTAAAATTATAAGCTTCTACTTGCACTAAATAAGCCTTTTTTAAAGGGACAATAAAACAAAATTTCATAAACACATCTAAAAATTCTTAAAAAATATTTAAGATAATAAATCAAAACCGCAAGTCGCTACGATCTTTGGTTTTTGAACAGCGAAACAACAAAATTGAATGCGTGACGTCATACCGACATCAGACCGAGCAAGCATCTGTGGTTAGTTTTTTGTTGTTGTTGTTATTTATGGTTACTAAAAGCTATTAAATAGCCAAACTTTTGTGTTTTCAGGTGCTAGTATTATGCTCATATTAGCATAATATAATAATATATAATATTAAAATATAATAATAATTTAAAAAATTCTAACGCGACACTGCATAATTTCCGCATTACCTTTTCTTTTCGTCTCGTTAAATACTTTTTTTAAAATTACGTTATGGTGCGACAAATTTAAAGAGTCGAAACTTAAATCTATGTTTTTAAAGGCTTCTTGGTATGTAGGTACTACACTCGCTTCATTTCTCATATTTGTACTCAGCTCTAGTTTATTCTCAAAATAACATAAACCTTTTTTTGGTTTTGGTCTAAATACTAAATAATACCTACACAATTTTCGCACTTACACCAAAATATGCTGTTTAATCTTTCAAGATTTTCGTCGTTCTGCAGATTATTCGGATCCTTCTTTACCTTACTTAAATAATTTTTGGTATACTTTGAATTAAAACCGAACACCATCGAGATTAAAAGATAATGAAAAACTGCAAAGTTTATTGACAGGCGAGATGACAGGACATTAACAATCTCACAACATATCAGACGGAACAGAATATGTCGGTATGACGTCACAATCAACATTTTCCACACTTTGGTCTCTAATATTTCTAAAACCGCAAATCGCACGTATCTGCCACGTTTGAAGATTTGTTCTTAGAATTTATTTTATCATGTTTTATTTTTCGGTATACAACCCCTTTAAAGGCTGTTTATATTGCTGAACACTGCTACATTATTAATAAAATGGAAATTTCGACGTTTACTAGTTTTGTTTATTATTCGAACACTCTTAATGATTGGACAATTAGAATTAACTGTACTGATACTATTTAAAAAATTACAAAATACATGATATGAGACTGATTTCTATGATTAAATAAAAAGGTTAATAGACTTTACTGGTGTAAAGAGAAAAGAGCTATAGGAAAAAGTATTTGAAGGGTACAGGAATAAAAAGAGGATGTCCAAAAATTCGATTCTTATCGAACTGGAATTTCCATCGTTTAACGATTAAAACAGTTAAAAACAATTACTGTCAACACTCCTAAGTCTAGTCAAGAGTTATATCGAATAAATAATCTGCTGTATTTATGAAAAACGATAGGAATCTCACCTATTTACGAACACAAATTTTTAGACATTCCTTTTTTTATTCCTGTATCCTTCAATTGATTTCCAAAACAAGATCATATCAAAAAAATTGACGTTTTAAACATTTTTTTTTCCAAAGACTTAACACGCGTTTTGACAACAATTATTAGAACTCTAGTAATTCTCACCTAAGGATGACAAAATCGTTGTCGAAACGCATGCGTTTTTTAAGTTAAGTGTTTGGTGTTAGTGGGTGCATTTCATGAAGTTTAGAGACACTTTAATGCATAAAATGCATGATGGTTATGAATTGTTGGTTTGGAACAATGTACTTTGTTAGACAACACGAAATAAATGTATGGAGCTTTTCTATTTGTGTTATGTAAGAAACAATCATTTTATAGAGTAGGTACACAGAAAAAATGACGATGCGGTTTTGCATAACAACTCCCTATTAAAAATCCCAACAGAAATCAAATCAAGAAATGATACAATTTTAATTAGATTGATAAACAGAACTTAATTGGTTTTAAGACAACCCCTTGCTTTTTAATAATTGCCATTATATACCAAATTAATTTCGAATATATTCAGGTAAGTAGGTCTAATGACTTACCTTTTAGCGCAAATTTCATAAAAATAATTGCATTCATCATCATTTCCTATCTTTATTGCGTCTTAATGATACATTTGAAACAGTTTACAGTTAAATTCTCCTAAAGTCGTAAAAGATCCAATGTTTATTTTGCAATTTGTAATTAATAATATGTTGTTTATTCATTGTTAAATTGATTAATAGTTATATGAATTTTGTATAGAATTTACATGGAAAACACCGCGTCCAGAAGCAAGAGGAAACGACTGAGGCGGAACCGTCCCGGACTCCTGAAGATTCGGTTTGTAGCAACGAGGGCCCCAGCGCCATTTACAGCGACCTACCATCGACCGCTCATACCACCGACCATAAATAGAGCAGATAACCCATATTGTGAATTTGTATCACTGTAGATGTATGCATCCGTTATTTAGAGATTTTTGTAGTTGCCAAATGTTAACTGTCTTGAATTATACCATTATCCCACCAAAAATTACACTAAACACGTCGACTTAAAGAAATGATTAAATTCAAAATATTCAATTTTCTAAATAACCCTAAATAAAATAAAATCTCTAAATAACCAAAATGGATAAATCAAAATCAAAGCCAAAAACAATCCTCGTTCAAATTGCGTCCAAATTGATTTTGTACCCCTAGTTAACGTGCTTCGTACAATGGAATTTTGTATCATGTTCAGCTTAGTCTACTAGAAAGCTTCTTTGTTGCATTTTAGATTGAGAAGGTATGGGACCAACTAGCCCAAACTTGGTTTTATTTCAAATGCAAAATTACCATTTTTCGAACTGGAAGTCTTTTTCTTGGCCCAATTTGGGCCAGCTTAAAGACACTCAAGTGATATTATCGAAGGGTCTTTAATTATTTGTGATTATATGTATTTTTATCAAGTCATTATTATTATGTATAAAGCGAGTTAGAGCCGAGTTGTATAATAAATTATTATTTTGTATATAGTTTATATTGTTGTCTTGGTTTTTATTTAAAAATAAAACATTATGGTGAATGGTGTTTCTTTCAAATATGGGATCCAAAAGTAGACTAGTGCATCCTGAATATTTCTAAAAATTAATTAATGTAGCCGTTATTCGCTTCTAAAAAGAAAATGATTTAATAATAAAACTTCTTTGTTCGGAAACAAACTGTTAACCCAGTTGAGTGAATCCGTGGGCGATTAGTACAGTTCACTTCATCCTTTCAATAAATTATAAAAGCAATTATAGCAAATAAAAAATAAGGTAGAGCACTGTTTAATTACTCATCTTTAATATCCTATCAATTTTATCTATGAGCAAGTGCTTTTTCAAAAGCAATAATTACGTTTGATCTTCTATTCAGCAGTACAAATATTTATTATGAGATAATAAACCCATCATCATATATTATTATTCACAGGAGCTTAAATTCCATTCAACATTTCTTAGATTGTTACAACAATATCAGATTCACGCTTTTAGTTTTATCTGCTAGCAAATTGTAAAAAGTACAGTAATTGTTTGTAATTTCTCGAATATATTATTGTGATTTAGGAAAGCACTAAAATTAGGTACAGTTACATTAGAAGTATACTTTATCTGATACCTTGTAACAAAGGAACCGTTACTAACATTTAGTTTATTAACAACCATGAGAGTCATTTACTTAATAGATATTTTTTAGACAAAATTTACAACTCTTATTAAGCAAAAGCAAGATACGTCAAAATTTAAATAATTTGTGACCACACAAAACGCGTATTAACCCAAAAAAACTTGATTTTCTTTATTGGAGCAAATTACTAATAGCTTGTAACACCAATTTGTCGGTTTTTTGTTGTAGTTAGTCAGAGTCTAATAAGAATTAGGATAAAAATCAGGCCAACCGTTATGTATTTGAGACAATCTTCCAAGAAACTGTTAACATTAACTTACAAAATTTCATTTTCTAAGTAAACAAGTTTTTTAATTAACTTATTTGCACTGCAACTGGAAGTGTATCAGAAAAACTAGTACAAATTCGAATAGAATTACTATTTTTCGGTACTGAGGCAGCTTCAGCGGATTTTACTGGTTGTGGACACAAATAGGACTAATTTTTATATTTTCTTAAGCATATCTTAGTTATTAAGAAACTGAAGCAGTAATTGTAAAAAATTACTTAAGTATGATATTTAACAAAGCTACACTAAATAAGTGCGTTCTTGAGTTGAGAAAATGGTCAAAAAAATTTAAAAACAAATTTTTTTTATTTTATTAATGGAATATGTTTTAAAGTTCTTAAATAAAAAACAATTTAATTTAGATGCAAACGTTCTAAAAATTGGATCCATAATTAGTTAATATTAAAATTATCAATTTAATAAATGAAAGAAAAATAGATAAAGAGTAACATTTTTAATTCTTATTTAATAATTTATGTATTAAATTATTATTGATATTTTTTTTAAGTTAATTTCTTACATTACCAAAAAGAAGAAAATAAAATCACTGAATTGTGAAGATATTGAAATAAAAAATAACCTATTCTAGACATAAACAATAAAGACGTTAATTTGAAGATAAAAAAAGGCAAAATGTGGAAAGAAAGTTTTTCCAAAAGCTTAGTCAAAAAACTGGTGGAGCTACAACTAAAATTTTGAGAAATTGAAAAAAACGAGTACTCTTAAGATGCTAAAGATGCAAACCGAAAATAAAACGATAGAGAATCAAATAAGGATGGCAAAATGTCAAAGTATAAAAACAACAAAACCTCTCTTTCAAATTTTTTGAAAAATTTTTCTTTACTTTTAAAATATCTCTTCTCAAAGTAGTTTGAAAACTGTAAAATTTGTAGAAAATAGTTTTTAATTCTTCTAGTTGTTGTTTTTTGAATTTTTTAGATTTCTTTTATTAATTCTTTGCTTTAAGTCGCTTTTCATTTTCTTCTTTACTTTGTAAAATTTTTCTTTGTTTTAAAATCTATTTTAATATTTTGTTTTTGTACTAGGCGTTGCATTTTTGTTTTCATTTTTTTAATAGTCGTTTTTAAAACTTTTTTAAAATCGTTTTTTGTTTTTCTGGAATTTTAATTTACCTCTTTTTTTCTTTTAATAATTGTTTTTCAAGTTCTTAAAACTTCTTTCGTTCTTCTAAAATCATTAGCAGATCTTTTTTTTTTTGCTCTTTCAATTGTTGTTTTCCAAGTTCCTCTACAAATTTCTTTACATCATTCTTACTTACTTTTAAGTTACTTTTATACATCATTCGTTAATTCTCAAATCCTTCTTTTTTTCCAAACACTGCTGTTCAAGCTTTTATAAAATTTTCTGTTTTTCCATAATGTTTTCTACTCTTCTAGGACTTTTTTTGTTTAGTAATGTCTTTCAAATTTTTTTAGAATTTTCTGTTACTGCCTTACTACTAAATGTTTCCCAAACTCAACATGTTCTTCTAAACTCCGTTTTTTAAACTCTTTTAGAATCTTCAGAGACTCTCTAAAATTGTTATTATTCTTTTCAAACATTTTATTTCCTGTAAATGGGTTTTCCTGTTGGAAATAAAGTTATTATTTTGGGGAAAGATACAAATACAACACCTGCTAAATTAATATTTACTTGCTGCCGTTTCTCTGTTTATTTTCAGTTTTTTCAAGTGCTACTCATTTTTGACTTCAGTGAATTCATTTTTGCGGAGTCAATTTTTAAATTTTCCACCAGCCCAACACGCTCTACAAAAATGAACCCACTTAGATTGTTGAATTTATTTTTAATAAACTATGATTTGGTAATGAACACTCGAGACATTAAGAGCCTTAACATCTAAAAATTAAATCAGTATTAAAATAAGAATTTAAGAAGAGAGCCAAGACAGTTCAAATTTATAAATTATTGTTGTATACAGATGAAGCAAACATTTTGTTGAAAGTATTGATATATCATATACATATAACCACTTTCAGTGTCGAAGAATAAGTCCTAATAGACGTACAAAGCTACTCTAGCTATAAATGAAACGACAGTGAGAAAAATTGCTCTAAAAACATCGAAATTAAACAGAAACTGAATTGAGATAATAACACAATTCTTTAAAAACAATTCGTTTCAAAAATTTATCAAAAAAATAAAAAAATATAACCAGAACGAGTATTTGAACAGTGTTAAAGATTAAAAATTTGATGTAAAATATAAGGTCTGCAAGAATGGAGAATGAAATAAAGGTAATGCTGATGTAAAAAAAGCTTTTTAAACCTTAAGGCTATAGTGACTATACAGTTAAAAATAAAATTTCATAAAAAAAAAGAAAAAAAAGTCTTAAAATAAGCAGAATATGCAAAAAGGATTTAAAAATAGGTTTCATAACAAAAATAGACATGTCTTTAAATCTTTAAATTTTAAAAGATGATAAAAGATTTCTAAACAAATTTACTTCAATAAAAAACATTTTTTTGGTAAGGAAACATATACAAAAATTTCTACTACAGGCCAGGCATGCAGACATGAGTAGTCATCATCACATATTAATTTATTAGGATGTATTAGGGCTCTTTATAAGGCAATATGAATTTCATCAATTTATTTAGGTGACTTTTCTACATTAGTAAAAAGAGTAAACCTTTGAATTTCTACAGCAAGTTTTCAATAACTATAATTTGTTTACATTTTAAAAAACCACAACCTGTTAAATTAGAATCGAAAAAACCAAAGCTGCTAGAATTTAACGCTGATAAACCTGGTAATTTTCATCTTTCTGCGATAAAATGGTTAGAAAATTGCGATTTTGGAATAAATGAAGAAGCCAAAATACTACAAAGCTGTAACAAGCTGTCATAATTTAATAGAGAAATAAGATTCAGATTTTGAAGACTGTCAATAATTGGTTAATTTTTATTTTATTTAATATAAAAAATTGTGCCAGATTGTCGGATGTATTTTTGATAAACATTCCGTGGTGGCCCTTAAAAAGTGGGCATTTGTCCTAAAACTTACATTTTTACGTAAGACACACCTATAAATGATCAAAAATGACATTTATAATGGCACTGATGATATGTAACGACTTTATAAAAGATTAATTACTTAAAGTTATTTTTTGAGTATTTAGAAAATGTTGCCAAATTTAACCTCCCACTTTTTAATCGTAAAATACTGTAGTAACCTACCAGTCAATAGTCATAACCTTCTAACTGAGAAAGAAAATAAATTGATAATTTTTCGAAATATGAACTAGAAAGTCAAAATAGCAATGGTAAAACAATAGCATAAAAATTTTATTATAGCTAGCTATAAAGACATTCTTAAAAACAACAAATATTTTCTATAGAAGAAAAAAATCATTGAACAACATAGTGCTTATCTAACTACAAAAGTTACACAAAAAAGAAAAATCTCTAAGAAATAAAAAAACTAAGAAAATAAGCCAAAATAAGCTTACGTATGTCAAAATAAGCAAAAATAATCTATTTTAAACAAAATAAGCAAAACTAAACTAGTGTCAAATATTAGTATTTTACGAAAAACGTAGATTCTTAACGAAAATGTTTTGTAAAAATTCGATAAGAAACATTTTGCTAGAAATCTGCCCTCTATTCATCATTATTATAAAACTTTTAAAAATTTTGCCAAAATAGTGTTGTATAATTTTAAATAACTTTATAGCTATATTTAAAAAATAGAGTTTTGGTGGATGCGCCGGAAGAGATTACCTTATAGTTATATCATAGAAGTATATGTGTTGCAAATGATACAAATGTTGGATATGGTTTAGATGTAGAGATGTTGTTTGATAATAAAAATTATTCGATTGATTTAATAATTTATATATTTCTAATAGTAAGCGTGCTATAAATCTAGCCACAAATCAAAACCTCATTGATAATCGTCTTAGGAAAAGTGCTCGTTATTCATAAGCAATTTATTCCAATGATTCTGCTAACGATTTCACGGTTTCCAGTAGCGGACTGGTTCTTGCAATATATAATTGCATAATACCTTGGTCGAGCATGAAATGCAATTTTCCATCTCGGACTCCCATAGAGCGACCACCGTTCCGTTTAAAATAATGCATTTTCGATGTTTTTTTTTTTTTCGCAAATCTACAAATGCACCAACCAAACCAGAACACAGAATGCTTGGACAAGTGACGTAAAATATTGTGGGGAAGAGCACTGACCCCTCCTTGGCGAAACAGTGGTCGTCTCCAGCGAAACCCAAGTACACTGTGTATACCGACTGACTGTTAATCCACTCGCGAGCACCAAGCCGGTCCCACGTAAAGCGCATCATACATGAAGTAATTTCATTACTCTATTACGCGCTTTGATCCTATTTCAACACCCAACAACTCGATTAATTCACTTATGATCTCAATGAAAATGTATTAAACTTTATTCCGATTGTTGCTCTCTTTACTATTTATTTACCAAAAAGTATTATTCTTGTTGTGTATTATTTGTGTTGTGAAATGTTATTTATTTTCATCGCCGCTGCTGTTGTGAGCACAGTGACTGCAGAATCTTCCGGTAAGTCACAATATGTCATTTATCCATTGTTACACGACACACATATATTTGCATCTATTTATATTTATTTAACAAAATACAGATTAGGGTGAAGAACAAAGTCCTTTTTTTCAAATCCAATTTTTATTTTTAATACTTTGCTAGATGTTTCGGCCACTTTATGGCAATACTCAGGCAATTTTTGTTATAATTTATCTCACTTGTTATCTGCTCTAGTTTTTATATAATTTTTCGATTACAAAATAGAGAATAGATAATACCTAAGTACAGATATAACAAAAATTGCCTGAAGATAGTCGTAGAAAATTAAAGGCAAAACATGTAGCAAAGTATGAAAAAATAAAAATTGGACTTGACTTCTTTATCCTAAAGTTGATCTTTCACAAAAATGGTTCAAATAGCACTAAAATTAGATAATACCTAAATGAAAAAAATATAACAAAAATTGCCTGAAGATAGTCATAGGAAATTAAAGTGGGCGAAACATATAGCAAAATATAAAAAAATAAAAATTGGACTTGACTTCTTTACCCCAAAAATGGATCAAATAGCAATAAAATATAGATTGGTAAAAACTAGTAAAAACTTTGTGGTTTTTCATTTGCTACAACTCTAAAGATAATAATAAAAAGTTAAAACAATTATTATTTACTTATGTTTTTGTAGACCAAACTCAATTTTTTATACTTAAGCTATTGTTATTGTACCTGCTCTGTTCATATCATTTATGGCTTGTTAAGGTGTTAATGTTAATTATGTTTGGGAACAATTAACTTTCATTTCTTATTGGAACACCTTTAATGGAGTCAGAAAGTCGTTTATAATCAGAAGCAATTCTCAAATATCTATACCTCTTTAAGAAATAGGTGACCATTTTTACATTTATAGATAAATAGGTGTAATTGAAGCTTTTCCGGCTTGGATAGTAATTGATGTCAGAAGCAGTTAGCGTTTTATCTAGTAAGTGGTTTGTGTTGTATCTCTCACTATTATCGTTGTATTTTATTTTGATAACTTAACATTTTAATAAAACTGATATAACAAGGAACAATAGCCTATTTAGGTATTTTAGATGTTTATCTACTGTTGTCTAAAATTTCTGGTTTTCTTAAGCATGAATCTGAACTTGTTGTACACCTTAACAATGAAGAGTACTGAAAAAAATTAAAAAATCATACTCGTATTATTTGAAGAATTTTTTGACATTTTGACGACAAAGATTTTTTTCCTGTCACTTTTTTCAAATACTAAATTCTTACAAAAACGATTTTAAATTATTTAAAACAAAAATGATTAAACAAATAAAAATATGGGTCAGTCTCATTCAAAAGAAACTTGTGGTTTCTTTAGGTAGTCATGTGTGAGAACTGTAGAAATTTGAGACAACACAATGTTAAATGTTAAATCGTATTAAAAATTATTAAATTATTATAAGTATTAAATCTAGATTAAAAACAAATGTTAATGTCAAAATTTAAAAAAAGAATGAGACTGTATTTGACCAGTGGTATAAACGTTTTACACCATATCAAATTTATAAGAAAAAAACCATTACTAAAGATAACAATTAACACATTGTTATAGTAAATATAGAAATATAATTCAATTAGCAAAAATCAGAAAATAATGATATCCAATTTCAATTTTAAGATGTTTGGTGATAAGTACGTTGGTAGATTTTATTTGTGACAAACGCACCTGATGATGCCGTAAAGAAGGAGAAACTTGTTGTAATATACATATTAGAGTGGGCCAAAAAAATCAATTATTTTTTTTAACTTCCGACACTGAAATATTAATTCCTAGGCACCTTTAAAAAATATATATTTTTTTAAATGGGCTCTTAATTTTAATAGGAAGGACTCCCTCATCGCAGCTTTTATTTTTATTTTTCAGTTCCATATGGTAAAATCTATATCTCGTTTTTGCTTAATTGTACAGAAAATTTGTATTTACATTTTTTGTAGGAAATTAAACGTTCTACAAAAAAGTTATCTTACAATTTTTTTATATCTCTTACCATTTAGAAGATATCGAAAGTCAAAGTTTAAAGAATTTAACAAAAATTCCTTTTCTACTTCTAAATTATATAACTCAGAGATAAACAAATATTATAAAATGCTCAACATACGGTCTTGTAGAAAATTAAACGCTCTATAAAAAAACTCTCATGTGGTTAATTGATTATTCTAACCATTTAGAAGATATTCGCATTTTAAAAACCAAAATTTGATACTAAATCCCCAATTTTTTTTAAATGGTTGAAGTAATCGATTAACCATAAACGACTTTTTTGTTGAGCGTTTAATTTCCTACAAAACCGTATGTTACGCACTTTATAATATTTATTTATGTACGAGTTATAAAATTTAGAAGTGAAAAAGAAATTTTTGCTAAATTCTTCAAACTGTGACCTCTGATATCTTCTAAACGGTAAGAGCTATAAAAAAAATGTAAGATACCTTTTTTAAAGAGTTAAATTTTCTTCAAAAAATGTAAATAAACTTTTTCTGTACGATCAAGTAGTGACGAGATATGTATTTTGCCATATGGAACTAAAAAAATAAAAAATAGAAAACTGCGATGAGGGAGTCTTTCCTATTAAAATTAAGAGCTCATCTTGAAAAAGCATTTTTTAAAAGTATCAAGAAACCCATATTTCAGTGTCGAAAGTTAAAAAAAATAGTTGATTTTTTTGGCCCACCCTAATACATATATGTTTTAAAAAAATAAAGTATAAAAAGTATCTGAAACGTTGATTTACTAAAAGATTTTACACCAACTTTAACTTCTGTCAGAAAAATTAAAATTAGGATTAGGTATTAATTAATTCCAATTTGTTAGTATTTAAATTTTACACAATAAAGGTTGATCATGTACAAAAAGATAGGCTAGTACCTGACTAATAATTAGCGCTTCTCATACGAGTAAATGCTACTAAATGAACTACCAACCTAATAAGATTTTGACAATTGTTGTTAATTTGTAATCCAATTATAGTTAAAACACAATAATAAAGATGATTATAAGCTAAATTTATAAAAACTGCAACAAAGAAGCTTGTATTGTCACAAATGTAACTCCCAATATTCGTGCTAAACATTTCTACTGTTAAGGATTATGGTTTTTGAATTTCAAAATCATTATTTACTTTGGTTTTACTACCCACAACTTCGCATTTGTGATGATAGTAGAAGTGACAGTACTGATTAATTTTTAAGTGTAGAAACTTAAATTTTCTCATTGTTTGCTTGGACTCAATTTATTTTAGGCCACTCGTTATAATATTATGATTATTAATTATTTGTTGTAAAGATTAGACTTTTTTAAAATTTTTGTACCCTAGAGACTATGATTATTTTTCTTTGTTTAAGTTGGCAGTAAAAGTGACTGCGCTCACTGCTGACAATTGAGGTTTTATTATTTTAACAAACAATATAAAGCACATACACACATTAAAGTGATTCTACTGTACAAATAAAATCTTTAATACAATAGCCGCTACGACAAATATTAATAAAAGGAAGCTTCTTTGTTTTCTGTTTTTTAAATGTCTGCTATAAAGCGACGACATCTTTTCATTTCTTTTTTTTTGAAAACATAATTTTGTTTATTTCTGGAATAAAACAGTAAGGTTTATATATGTGTAACATATTGTAATAAAAGTTAAAGCTAAAATTAATACCAGTTCAGCAAATATTCTGTGAGAAATTTTTCTAATCAATCTAAAAAACATTTTTTTAGATTTAGGTGTCACTAAATGTGAATACCTACAAAAACATCCTTGTCATATTAACCATATCCTATAATTTATACAAAACGGAAGCACTTTCATTTCCAATTTATGGTAATTAGTTATGTAAAAACGAAACATACCTACCTATGAGTACATCTAAATTATTAATTTTTTTTTAATTTAACTATTCATCTAATTTATCGTAAAACTTCACTGTTCGTACATAATATACTAAAATCATAACATACTACCCATAGTATTAATTATAGTAACAATCTCGCAATGATGCATTGATTCGTTTCAGGTAAAAGAATATTTAATCCGTCTCCAGAATAATAGAAATACCATTCGAATTATTCATTTAGTAGAATTGATTTGCAAGATTTATCCTCAAACATGTTACCTAATGGAAAAATATTCTCGTAAAAACATCCCCTCTGCTTTTTAAAGTCCTCACGCTTCGCTTTTGGTCTTTAAATCAGAGATGTCACTGATTCATTGTTCTCTGAATATTTTCCTAGTTTTCAGATGCCTAAACGTTTTAATTTATTCGACTATTAATAGTCGAATAAAAAACGAATAGTTCTTATGGTATTATACCAGAATAAATAAGAATTAATTTCGCTAAAATCATACTTCAATAGTAATAGCAATAAAATTTGAAGTAATGACGTCAGCGCATTCGTATGTTATTAGTGATTACTACTATAGCACAAAATCAGTTAACAACTCTCTTATGAAAGTACGAACATAACAGCATGAAGACAACAATAACGATATTTTTGTCTGTAGATGGCACTTCTAAACAGAATTTTTACACAAGTTTTAATATCACCGACACGTTTAATATTTGGTTAATTATTGTTTTATTATGTTATTACGTTTTTCGATAAGAAGTATAAAGCAATGTCGTGTTGTTTCCATTCGAGAAGCCCTCCAGCGGCAAAAATATCGTTATTGTTTTGGATAATGTAGCTACTTTCTAGAGAGCATTGGTATAGCAGCCCCTATAGCGCCCCCTTTGGATACCTCCTGTATTCATATTTTTTTTTATTTGTTGACTATTCGTACATAGTTACAAAACTAAGAACTACTTATTGCTAATCATTACAGGTACAACGTTTTAGTCGTTTAAAAAATCTGTAGTATAAATTATCATTATCCCTAGCGTCATATTATTTTAAATGTTAATAATAGTATATTAAATCTCAAGGAGCGTAAGAAATGCTTTTCATAGTCAAAAACATAGCCTAGAAGACAGGAGGTAAAGCTCGAGATGTACTAAATGTTTGAGACCACAAAAGTGTTTACGGCCTTGAGGTGCATATTATTTTTTCAACCACCTAATAAAAATATTTATCATTTATCACCCTCAAATCTGCTTTCAATTTTGTTTGTTTCTAACTGCACGTTTAATTTTTTCTCAAAAATATATAAAATGTATCAGAGCTCTTTAATTTATGTACGTCTCGTGCTTACAGCTCTAGGGCTGCTTACGGGCTCTAGGAATTATAAGCAAAATTATTTCTATCCTAGGGACTAATTGTTGCTTATTGTAGTATTAATAACATGCTGATAAGACAGGTAGTTCACAAAAAAAAATCAAAAAATATTTTTTTTATGATTTTTCATAAAAAAATTAATTTTTTCGTCTTGTTTTAGATGGTTTCTTGATAAAAAGACATTTGCATTCTCCATAATAATGACCATTTCTTAGGCAAATTTCGCTAACAACACATTCAGCCGTTTGCGGTTTAAATAAAATAGAATGGCCAACAAAAATTAAATGTCACTGACAGTTCATACAAATGAAAAATATCGGTTTGTCTAGATGGTATCCACAGTTCATTAACAGGAGTCTCTAAGGAACTTTTTGGAGTGCGTTAATAAAACTCATAATTGCGTAAACGAGCGACGATAAAAAATATTCAAAATATCGAAGGATAAACTTACAAAGAAATAGTGCAACGGTTTAAAAATTAAATCGTTTTATTAATCCGATTTTAATTAAATCTCAATATAAGCTGGTGCTAAAAGACAAAAACTTGTTCAAAACTAGACATTACCATAGTCAACTACTGAATGTTTGAAAAACCCTGGTTCATATTACGGTTCTTCAGATTGCAAAATTAGAAAAAGTGCTTACGAATGCATGAAATTAAGCTTTTCAATTTGCACAAAATAAAACTAACGAGATTTCGCTCATTGTTTTGCATTTTGAAACAATCTGTGAGTTTTAATTTAAAATTCTTATTTACATCCGCTTGAAGAAAAAACAGTTAAATGTGTGGAGTGATACATCACTATTTGCAACAACCGAACAATTAGATGAAAATTTTGTATAAAAATTTTTTCAGTATTAGGAAAATAAAAACAGAAAATACTTTTTCTGTACTATGTGCTTTGAAAAAACTTTTATATATTAATGATAGATACAAAACTAATCCAAGAAATATGTAACGACAAAAAATATTATCAAAAAAGTTCATTTAAGTTAATTAACTATTTAAAATAAAAAAAACACAATAATTTGTTGCTGCATCACCATCACTTCTACTGCAAAAACTTATAAGAGCTTATAAACTATTCGTATCTAATTGGCTATAGCTAAGGCAATGAATGTCTTTCAAACAAATTGATTTGTTTTCTTCACAATATTTTAATAGTTTTAATGAATATAATGTACCTATTCAGTTTTAACTTAACAAATGTTACTAATTAGCGAGCAACCATAAATTTTCTAACGACCTTAATTATTAATTGTTTAGCATCATGATGAAAAAGTGAAAATAGAAATAATTGCTGATTATCTTTCTATGCACAATTAATTTAAAATCCACATTATTACATTCAGTTCTATTTAATCTGATAAAAAATAAACTCGTATAAGAAAATTGCAATCTTCGAAGAAAAAGCTAATAAAATAACATATGTGAATTGATAAGAACTGTTTTTATAGAAATAGATCTAATAATAACTATTAAAGAGTAACTAATAACCAAATAATTGCCTGATTAAAATGATCAAAGTTTTAGACAAATGGGAACAAAATATATTAATAAAGAGTTTCTAACTTATTTTAAGAAAGAAGAAAAGTGCACCTTATCCTCCTCAACAAAACGGAAGATCAAAACAAAAAGTACGATCATTTATTGAGAGTGCTAGTCCTATGTTAATTTCATTTGGGTTTCCCAGCAATCTTTCGACTGAAGCTGCAAAAATAACTATTTATCTGCTCAATAGAACTTTGCAAACTTGGTATAAGTAAAAATTCGTATAAAAACTTTACGAGAAAATTTAAAACTTATGGGCTAATTTTCCAGTTGAGTTACTGCCTGTAGTATAGCAAATTTTAATACTTTTGCGTGGCAACAAATAATCACAACCCCAAATTCTTCTAATTTTCTATGGAAACAAAGATTCTACCAGTATTATCTCAACTTGAAATTAGGTCCTTAAACCATTTATGTAAATTTGATGTAGAAGTTTAAAAAGAAGTTTAAAAAAGAGTTTTTAAAGAAATCTGAAAATCTGCTATCTCGTAGGATATGAAAAAGATAGTTTCACTAAAGACTTTACAGTCATATTTCGAAGATAATTACTGTATCCAAATATAAAGAAAATTCACAAAGGCTTTGTAATTTAGAAGTTAAAAAAATGTGGAAAACAAAGTTAGTTTCACTGAGAAGATAAACACTGAAAAAGAAATGTCTTAGAAAAAGTGATAGTTTAAAAAGAAAATTGTTTTAAAGCTCCCGTAAAAGATTCAGAACCTGTGACAAACAAAAAAGCAGTGTAAAATAGTAAAATATAACAAAACATCGTTATGAACACAAAAAACTGCATATCTTGAAAGCAAAGTTGAGGTTGAAGTGTGATTTACAACATTGGCGTACCTACTGGTGAAACAGCAAAACTAGAAGAACAAGTGAATTTGAATTATTTGTCTAAAGAGCTACTGTATTTTCTGCAATAAAAAAAATATTTGAAAGACTTTTACCACTAAAACAAGCGTTAATAGTTTCAACAGTAGATATAGAAGAAAGAAGAAAACTAAAATTGAAAAGAACACGATTTCTTTCTGGAAGACCTGTGATCAGAAAATTTAAGAAGTTAATGCTAGAAATAAAAAAATAAATGTGCCACTTTCATAAGAGCAAATGCAAAAACAAACTATTTTAAACACTATAGAACTACAATAACACAAACTGTTTAAAGTTTATTAGACAGCTAATAAAAAAAACTTACTTAATAGGAGAAAAATCTTAGTTTGATAGGAACTAAGTAGGCCAGAAGAAGAATAAAGTTTAATAGAAACGTTGCCCAAAAATTAAATTGTTTTTCATAAACGGTCCAATAAATGCCAAAAAAAATTTTTGGCTATTAAATTCAACTATTTCTAGCAATATATCCAAGCCCTACATTTTCAGCAGCGAAGATAGCTCGTTGACGAAAGATTTGAGTCACTCGTTATAATATTTTAAAAACATTTTTATGTACTGAAAAATGAATACTTTATGCTTAAATATAAATAGGCTCCATATGTCAGTATTTTTTTGTGTAATTAGTTTTGCAATTTTTAATTCAAAGTTTGTGACAAAGTTAAGCAGCAGGTACTGTTAGTGTGTTATTTTTGTTTTTTTATTACTGTTGTCGTAGGATGTAAAATAAGCTTTGCTGAGTCATTTAAGTGATACATAAATTATACTCTCAAAGGGCAAAATATGAAGTAATCAAAAAAATAAAAATTTTGAGATTCCATAGAAAACAACACAGATCTAAATAACTTTAGACCTTCTAGAGTTCCTCAAATGTTAAAAAATAAAACAAGCCCTTCAGGAATTTCACTTATACATCATTCGTTTTTGCTGCTACGTGGTCATATTTCGCTACTATGTTGCTTTGTTCTTGTGTGATAAAAAAAATTTAAAAATATGATTATATGCAAAACATAAACAAAAACGAATTAAAATCGGTGTTTTCTTAAAGATATCTTATGTAAAGATATCTCAACACTGCTACTAGAAACAAATTGAATTATTCCTAGTCTTGACTCATCTTAGCAATAGTTTATGCTCATAGTAATACTTTATGATACCTGTGTTTTATTAAATGAGTTTCTGATCCGTGAGATTTCTCAATAATTCGTTGTTGCACGATTTTCGGTGATGCATTTTAGAATAATTCGAGCATACGTTTCGATCTGAAGAGATAAAATTATAGTCCACGCTGTTTGAAAGAATTGAAAAAGTGCAGTTTCTGTTGAATGCAGAAATTATGTGTAGTTAAGGTCGTTAAGTGAAAATAATTGTGAGTTATTCGAAATGAACAATAGCGAGAGCAAAGAAATGTAACGAAGTAACAACTTCCTTGTAATAACAATAATTTTTCTCATCTTTCCCAAATTTATCCTATTAACTAATTAATTATTTTAAACAATAGGCCAAACGAAATCACTGAACCATAATAGCACATTCTTGTGGAAGGCCAACGATGAATGAGATTGTTATACAAAACTCACAACAGCGACTAATAACTGTTTCTAACATTGCTAACGGTCAAACATGAAAAAAAGGACCATTATCTCATATGTACTATCCGTTAGAATGAAAGCTGATAAGCGTTACATATTACTCCAATCGTCTTAACACTTAAACGGTGATTTTATTTTACTTAATTGTTGTGACATGTCGTCTTTGAGTGGAACTTGGAACATCACAACACGTGATGGATGCAGCCTTAATTACCCAACACTGCAAAATCAACACTCTAACGGTCCAAAGATGTAAAAAACAATTAATACAAGCTATCCTAACCAGGTTACCTCCTTCACTTCACTTTTACATCAAAATGGATAAGCCATGACGAACCCATTCGTTCAACGGTTCCACTATTTTTACTAACAAAATCAAATTAATTTTTTACAGGTATCAAAAACCTCGCCGGTGAACCGGATTATAGAAAAGTACGATTACATTGGGAAGTCGATGATGATTCAGAAGCCGAATTTCAAGTTAGATATTGCGAGCTTCAAACGTGGGGTGCACAAAGATGTAGGACTCAAATGGTAAACGAATCTGAAGAGAATGAAGTGGATGAACAAACGAAGGTTTATGCGGCTGAAGTCAAAGGACTTAGGATGGCCACCACGTACTCGTTTGAGGTCAAGAGGGCGAAAGAACAAGGAGAAAGGGAAGATAGGGCCGAAGGCGATGATAAAAACCAAAACATCATTGTGATACCCACCAAAGGATGTACGTAAAATATCTTATTTTAAATCACAAAAAATTCGAGAAGAATCTTATTTAAAAAACTTGTACTGATTCTAATTACACTATATACAAACAATGAGTATTATGCGAGAAAAATTTCCTTTGAAAGATTATGAATCGTGCTTTTGAAATTAATATTAAAAAATGTCTAGCAGTTTTTTCTATAAAATTCACACGTCTGTTAACTGTAGGATTAGCCTACTTACTTCACTTGTATTTATATCGGATTATATACAATTAGAATTGCAAATGCTTGACTGGGTACATTTAACCAAGTTCATGCATATGATTCAATCAATGAGTCTTTAGGTTAACCTGAAATTAGCACATCACACTGCATATTACAATATTATTTCTAAATGAATGCTTTTGTAAAATCTACCTAAAAAAATTAGTGCCACTACAAAAATTACAAAAATTAAAATTCGAAATTCTTTATAATTTTTGTTTTCTTTAAATTCTAATTTTGATAATAACCTTCTGTTGGCTACATCAAAGTTAAAACAGGGACGGTCAGGTGGGATACCCCAACAAATAAATTTTTTTATTGATCAATAAGAGTTTATTGATATTTAAGACATAAAAATAGTAAGTAATAATAATAAAATAAATTTAAAAAACGGTTATTAACTTTATTGAAACATATTTACACCAATTTTCTTATTTTTTACGAAAAAAGCAAACTGTAGAATTTTTGAAGAGATAATTTAAGTCAACTGATAACATTTATTTATAACCTTTGTTCATGTTTTTTTCTTTTTTCTAGTCATACGAAGACTGATCACTTTTGGTGAATAAGTGAGTGTGACTTCCGTACGATTTTCTTTAATTAACACTACAATGTTTCACAAAAATTATTTCAGAAAATATCCAATGTACCAAAAACAGTATTTAAATAGCAATTTGATAGAAAAAGTAGCATTACTACCTGGCCATCGGAAATTAAGTTTTTTTTCTAATGGTTATTTAAGACAAGATCGTAAATTTTTACAAAAAGTTGGATCCATAGAAGAACGTTGGGTCATTACTTAACTTTTTTGTTAGGAATATATAACGCCCCAATCTCAATTTATAATGTAACTTATTTAATTATTATTACACCATATAGTAAAAATAAGATAAAAAAGAAAAGAAAGTAATTTCCAGTGTGTCTTGCAAAGCTACACTGGGTGTCCCAAATTTTATTTCAACTAACATTTTTCATAATCTAAAATATAAACAAAAATTCTAAAAATAAATCCCATTTTATTATTTTTATCGTTTGACTAGAGTAGGAGTACATCTTATCCAAATTCTATATTATTTTAATGAATAGTCAGTTCGTTGGCCTTTATTCAGTAATGTAATAATTTGTATAAATAATTTTTGAAAAAAACAGTTTTTTTGACTGGGTCTTTTTTAATGACTAAGGAAAACCTGAAACGAAAAAAAGGCGAGGCGGAAAAAATACCTTTTAGCCATATAAATTTTTTTAGTCGACTTCAACAAAAAACTGAATTTTTACTAGTATTTGTATTTATTTTTCGACCATATTTGAGGCTAAAAATTGAGTTTTTCGGCCTCAAATGCGACCAAAATATGACCGTTTTAACAGCTGCCAAAAATGATCAATTTTTGCCAAATGCGTCAAAAAGCTAACATATCTTCTTACCAGTAAAATTCACTTTTTGTTTTAATAGTCGACAAAAAATCTTATTTATGCCACGACCAGAAGGTGGTTTTTTCGTCTTCGTTTATTTTCTTAGAAATTAAAAAAGACTCAAAAATAGTTATTTATGACATTAGTGTTAAAAGTAAGATTTTATTTTGGGAGTGGAGATGATTAAAAAACGAGCGTAGCGAGTTTTTTTACTCCACAAACAAAATAAAATCACTTTTAACACGTATATCATACCCTAATTTTTCTAAAAAATAATCGAAAGAACTTTAAACTCAATAAAAATAAGAAATCAGAAAATAATACCGCACAGATCGCAATATTTATGAACCAAAATTTTCGTAGCAACCAGTTACTTTTAACACGCGTGTCAAAAAATGACACTTTTAACATCAAAAATAACAATTAACAGTTTTGTAGAAAAGATACTTTGTGGCCTTGACACACAACTAACTTTTTCATTATATGACAAAAAAGTCATACTTTATGGCACAAGCAGTGACTTCGCTGTCGCATAAAAAAACGCAATTTTTCCAACGATACGATTTTTAACAAAACGTCATTTCTGCTGTCACGAATTTTAAGCGGTAAAAATGAGACTGAGAAGGAAAACTGCTCGGACTGAGCCGCTACTTCTCCGTCTATGACAACACAGTTAATAACGTAAAATTTCGTAATAATGTATAATGATGTATTTTATTTAGTATGCTAGAGTCTAACCTATTCTTTTTTAAATAATTTTAGATATCTTTAAATTCTAATTTTGATACTTATATTCTTTTTGTGTGGCCGAGCTGTAAATTTAATTGACAAAAAAAGTTAGTTGAGTTGTACTATTAATTGTTGTTCTCGTAGGTTGCTCCACTGAACATTTACTGTAACATTTTTTCAGTGATAATGTAAATGTAAAAAATATTACAAATAATTATTTTCAAAGTACGACATATTTCATTTCTTCATGATTTTTGACCAAACAAATGCTCTTTGTTATAAAATTCATTAGTTGAAGCACTGTAAATAACCTATCGCATGAAATTTATATAAAACTTGTTTGTCGAAAATCGTTAAATGACTATCCAAATATTTTTATAATATATTTCGGGTTAACATTTTTTACAATTTGATAACATTTTCTTCTTAAATCTTAATTTTTTTTTAGGTAATAATGCCTAAACTGAATTTTGACAAAGATAGCTATTTTTAATCTCAAAGTTTAATCTTGTTATTTTACCACATTACTGTAAAAATATGGTATAAAAAGACGGATCAGAGCCTACTCTAATTGTATCTACTTACAAAATCTTGTTCCTTTAAAAGAGAATATTTCTTATACTTTAAGATGTTTAATAGAGCGTTTTTTTTTTTGTAAAAATATAATTTATTTACACAGGGTGTCAAAGATAGGTCCTGCAAAAAACGAAAAGTTAAGACTGCTCCCATTTAAACAAAGAAAAACTTAAATTTTGTTAATGGGTTTTGGAAGGGCACTGGACTAAACCTTCGAAACGGTTTTTCAGCTTTTGAGCTAAATTTATAAATTAAGACCAAAATAAAAAGCTGTTTTTTGCACTGTAAGCAATAATTTTGTTAATTGGTGAATTTTTCTTCCTTTTTTGGCTTATTCTAAAGGTTAAAGTTCAACTTTGCATTCTGGAAAGAGTGGTGGACATACCGTTAACGTTTCGTATAATAAAAGGCTTCCAAAAATGATCAATTTTTTAAACAGCTCTGAATTTTAGTTAAACAACAATAAAACTTTAAACGTGTATACGTATTTAAAAACATTACTTGTGTTTTAAATCTCAAGACCCTTAAAGCATTAATTTACTCGGTGTAAGTTGGTGTTTAAATACGATTTTTAAAGACATGTGTTTGGAAGAAAAATTAAAACTTTTGCTCATCTGAACGGCTTGTTTCCAATGATACAATTGTGGATAGCTAACAGTAGCGTTCGCATCGTGGTAACGAGCTATTTAAGTTAGAAAAAGCTTCAATTTTTCCCTGAAAATATGCTTTTGAAAATCTGATAATCACCGAGCAATACTGTAATGCTACAAAGATGTTGAGATACAAAAAACAAGTTATCTGTCTAAATACACGTTTAAATTTTTATCCTTCTTTTATCAAACTAAAATACGGAGCTGTTTAAAAATTTGGTCATTTCTGAAGTATTTTTCTACACAAAATGTTAACAGTATGTTGCCGTCCGAAATTTAAACTTTTATCTTTAGTACAAACCAAAAAAAGATGAAATTTTACATCAATTAACAAAATTATTGCTTAATGTGCAAAAAACAGTTTTATTGGATCATTGCTTTAATTTATAAGTGTAGCTCAAAATCTGTAAAACCGTATCGATTTTTTTTTTCGTTTTTTTCATTTTTTTCGTTAAAATAGGAGATGTCTAAACTTTTCGTTTTTTACAGAGCCTGTCTTTGACACCCTGTATAATTTAAACCACAAATTCACAAGAAACGCTTTATTAAATATCTTAAAGTATAAAATAAATAAATGATCTACACAGAAAAAAAAGATAATTCCAATTAATGAATTTTTGAAAAAGTTACAAGACTTTAAACTTTGTTAAAATTTTAGCGTGTTCCAATTGTTGGGCACTGTATTTTAATAAACAAAATTTATAAATTTTTCAAATACTTTACTTAATTTGTCAAAACAATTTATCCTTCATATAATTACATTCTTTATCTCCAGTTCACAACAATACTAGTTTTAAAAAAAATCAAAATTCATTTTTATAATACCATTTCTTAACTTTTTTTCATACACTGCATGTGAGCTTCACATAATACTCAACCAGCTGGTGCTGAAAAGTAACGTTTTAATGATTTTATGCAAGCAACTATTATCTGCATGGACGATAATAATATACGTTTCGAACTGTTCTTCAGCATTAGGTCAGAATAATTGAAACTTTTTTCTTATTGTTCCTTAGAGACTTGTAAACAGTTACCTTAAAGATGTGATTATATTAATCATACAAATTGCCATCGTCATTTTGTCCTGTCCTACGCTATACATACAAAGCAAAAGTACAATAAATAAATGAATTAATTATCAATTTCACACCTTGAGCATTATAAATCTGACTCATTATGTAGTAATTCCAGGAAATTAAACCATTAAAAAATTACCGTTGGAAACTTAAAATGTTCCTATATAGCTACATGTATTGTTCTGAATTTTTAACAATAACGTTCTATAGTTGAAGCATTTTTTGAAGAAAATCTAACTAAAGTTGGAAATAATTATAGGGACTATCGCTTTGACGAACCTCTGGAGCGTTAATGATAATAATCTTCTTGTTGTTAATGAGGTGTTGGGTCTTTTATCTCTTTACCTGCTCTATAATTCGTCCGTCAAAGCTGTTATTACACTTTAAATAATTCTATTGTTATAGAATAGTATGTTGTATATTAAGATCAGAAAGTACATTTTTGCCGCTCGTGCATGAAAATTAATGAAAATCATGTGAAAGCGGCAAAAATGCATTTTGCTCGAAAATATACAAGCTATTTTTTTGACGACTGATCACACACTTAACTGAAATAATTAAATAACTACCAGAGACGTCACAATTTTTTTATTGATAACAATGAACAATCTGGCTATCTCTACATTGCTACAAATAAATTTTTGTTTACTCTGTTGCCAACACAATCAATTTTTATTTATCCCGTTGCCAGCCCAACCAATTTCTAACATCCAATCAAATTCAATCCAATCCAATCAAAGTTTGTTATTATTGGTAGAAAGCGGCGAAAACGTTCTAGAGCGGCAATTTTGGTGATTGCGCTCGCCCCGCGGCAAGTGTCAACTTTCGAATGTCAAATGACACTTAGAAAAGCCTACTTTCAAGTTCCAGTCGTCGAAATAATTATTTACAACTTTAGTAAGATTTTCTTTAAGAAGTGCATCAACTTTATATGAATTATAAATTTTTCCAGTTTCCGCAAAAGCGACCCAATGCCTCCCTCACGCCAGCGAAATCGAGGTATCAACCGGTCCGTACTTTGGGGGCCGCATCGCCGTGGAGGCGGCCGACGGCGAACGCTGTGCCTTAGACGGCGAAGCCACCAGCCCCCGAGACACCTACACCCTCCGAATCAACCACACAGAGTGCGGCAGTCAAGTGAACGAAACCACCGTCGCAACCTTCGTCATCGTCCAGGAAAACCTCCCGATTTTGACCCACAGCACCCGGAGGTTCCTCGTGTTGTGCTCGTACCAACCGGAAACTCTCACGGTGCGTGCCGGAATAAATTTACCAACGGGACATTCCGGTCGTGGCCAAGCGCATATGGCTCCGGTACCATATGAAGAAGATAACACGCTTGGGAGAAGAGGTCGCAATTTCCGAACGGGGAGATTACTGCAAAAACCTGAAGCGTTAGGTGAGTAAAACCAGTATGGGAGCAATTTTTACCGTTGATTAGACGGCAAATAGGGGAAATTTCGTGACTGACTTAGTTGAGAGATGGTGCGAGAAAGTTGAGAATAACGTCACACTCCGATTGTTTTCAAATCGGAGGATTCATATTATGTTAAGTTATTCGTAATAAATTATGCATTACGCGAAATGAAAGTATTACTGAAGGATGCGAGGTTTTCTGTGTCAGCGAAAAACGAGTTTGTTGGATGAGCATTCGTTTCGAGTAATTGAATTAACGAAAGTGAATTAAAATGCATATTACACGGTTTGAACAATATTGCAGCAATTTTTAAGCTGTTCTGGTTTTATAACATCATATAAACAACTTTTTTTTATTACATAAAACATATTGCAACTTTTATTAATATAACATATACAGTATATTCACGGATCGATTTTAAGAAGAAAAAAATCTTCTTTTTGATTTCTCAGAAAATTTCACTCTTGTTTATTTGCCCTGCTTGTTTTTAAACCCCCCAAAACACCAATTACTTTTTACTTAACTCAAACGGTTCTCGAGATAATGTCATATTTCTTCAAAATTTGAAATTAGTTTTCTTCGTAATTTTTAGAAGTAACACTAGTAGGCGGATTTCATTGAAAAGTACCACTGACAGCAGATGACAAATCTAATAAGTTAGTAGAACTGCAAATTAAATCTTCGCTAATTTGAACAATATTTATGCTATAATGTTGACTTTGGAACACGGAATTTCTCTAACTCAATGTTACTGAACTGGAGAAGAGTGCTACCGAGTTGTTATCAGAAAATTCAACCAAAAATATCCGAAAGTTATCATTTCAAATTCCGGTGCAATGACTTGGTGACCAAATTTCTTAAAACAAGCTCAGTTTTAAACATTAAGAAGTCAGAAAAGTTGTTCAATGAAGACGATGCTGCTTCAGTTCTTGCCGGTTATTCTACGAGAAAAGCTTCAAGGTTGACTTTAAGAAGAAGGGCAATACAAACTGAAAAAAGAAAATCTCATTTATAAAAAATCTTCAAGGAGAACAAAATTTTACCATTTACCGTCTGGATTTTTGTTTGGAAATAGCCAACAAAATTTTGAAAAATTCAAATTTTTACAAACGAATTATGTTCTCCGATAAATCAACCTTTTCAACTAACGGAGTCGTTTCATCTCAACATTGCCGGTATTGAAGTGAGACTTTAGACAATCCAAACTTGAAGATTTCTTGTCGCAGACAATATTCTAAAAAAAGTTAATGTGTGGTGTGCGGTTTCGTACTATGGCATTATTGACCCATGTTTTTTTGATCAAAATTTAAACCGTAATTCTTATTTGAAAATGTTGAAAAATTGTTAAACTACCGAATGAAAATGTTTTCGAACATGATGAGTGTCCATGATAGCTAGATAGGGAGATATAGTAGCATTTTATGCCCACCGAGAGGTCCTGATCTCACAATAATGGACTTTTATCTGTGGGATCGTTTAAAACAAATTGTGTACAGTGAGCCACTAGACAATGATGTAGAGCAGTTAAAAAGTAGGATACAAAATGCAGTCCAGTCCTTATCAATTTTAGAAATAAGACGCAGTTTCAATGAATTTAGAGCTCGCATTGAAATCTGTGCAGTAAATAAGAGTATTATTTGAATAGAAAATGAATAATTAGCTTCTTGAAAAATTTATTTCATTTAACCATTTGTTAAATTTATTAAATAAAACTTAAGTCCAATTTGAATACTTTCTAGCAATAAAATGTTATTATCTCGAAAACTATTCAAGTTAAATATAAAGTAATTGGCGTTTTATTAAGGGTTTGAAATCAAGCAGAGCAAATCAACAAGAATAAAATTTTCTGAGAAATCAAAAATAAGAAATTTTTTCTTCTTTTAAAGTCGATTCGGGAACATACTGTATATAAAAAATTTCATTTCAGTGTAAATTCCCCAAATAAATTAATTACTTACGAAAAAATATGTCTATCTATAAAGACTGGTAATATACAGAGTATTTTTTTAAAACAATTAATCCCAAGGAAATGAAAGCAGATCAGCAGAAAGAGTATTCAAAGATACCTTCAAATATACCTTTAATATGAGTATCACTCGATCCACTTTCCCTATCTAAAATCTAGGGTAGATAACCTTGTATTCAAGAGAGTGGTAAGATCAACGTAATTTTACCAAGAGAACGTGTCCCCCTAACAATAAAAATCAATCTGTCTCTTTTTTTTTATCAAAATCGTTACCGAAAATTAGGATGAACAAAAAATCATTCTGTATAAAGAAAAAAATAATAAAAATTAAAATACCACCGAATTCCGACTAAAACCCCTCTAATCTATTACCAATAATTTCCCTAGATCCTTAAAGGGCATCACATCTATGAAAGAAAGCAACTTGTTGTTCTTTTGTCTTTTTTTTGGTTTTTCTTCTTCCTTTTTTTATCCCTTCTCGGTAAATTCGTCCTCTATGTTTATCACGTCTTCGGCGTACAGACTTATAAGGTCCTAGTTGGTCTTAGTTTCAGGCATAAGTGCTATTACTTTTTCCACAGTTTTTCTTGTGTCTATTTTCTTTTCTAGTTCTTTTCACTCTGGCAGTACAAACAGTTAGTCATGCTTCCTTTTCTAGTTTTTTTTACACGTATGTTAATTAATAAGAAAATTTTCCGTGTTTCCTCTCTACTACTCTACCTAATTCTCGGTGGTTTTAATTAATCTGTAAGGCCTTCATTCTTCATTCTTCTATTCAGATTAACATCTTCGTTTGTTATGTTCTTTTTCTTGCTTCTGCTTGTTTTTTTTGTAGATGTTTTCATCTTCCCTGCAAAATAATTCGTGCCTTTCTTTGGCCAAAAGGTGTAATGGTGTATTAAGCCAGCTAAAGATCTTAGGCATTAATTCTTTAAGTTTTACGGATTTTTTCCTATTACATTCATTTTTTATTGCATTATTCGTATATATTCGTAGAAAACACACTAATATGGACTGAGTAGGTACTCATTGCCACAGTTTTGCTTTATCTAAATCAGGTTTCTTTAAATTAGGAAAAAAACATTCTTCTGTCAACTATTATTCTTAGGTAAAAAAAGATCCAAAAGTCGTGGAATCAAAGCAAATTAAGAAAAAAATGAGGTTTGTCCATTTAAAATTAATTATTACTGTCACCTTAATTATTGAAATGGCAGTGCAAAATTGTGTTATAAAATAAGAAAAGAAGCCAGTGTTCTATGCTAGAAATGTAATACGCGTAAGCAAGAGCAAATTTTACTTTTCCCACAGCGAACCAAATTTATAAAGGAAATCCAATTCTGACAGTTTTGACATTTTAAATAAGACCCAATTCTCGTTAACAACTCAGACAAATGAGATTCAAAGATTTTTGGATTCTGGATATTTTACTTCGTTTACTAATTCAATTTTCCTATTTTAAATTTTCAACTAAACTTTCCCTTTCTATCTTTTATTTACAAAAATAATAGATTATATTTTTTTGCTTCTATTCCCAATTTGTTTTCCTTTAACAAAAATTCTAAAGTATGCATAATCTAATTTCCGTTTAAGATCAGTTGTTCCACTTGCTCACGGTTACCGAGAATCTCAAATGATTCACATAGAATATGTTTAATTTCTACTCCATTGGAGGCTTACGTTCACGGTGTAGTTCATAAAATATGTTCGACAGACTCCACAGGTCCAAAGATTAATCCCTGTGGAACACTTTCAATATTTCTTTTTTACTCTCTATTGATAATTTATTTGTATTTTGTCTGCAAAATCATAACATAAACAATCTGTGTATCTATTATACTAGTTTTTGTCATTTCTTTTGAGCTTAACATTTTAAAATCAGCAACCACACACCTAACAAAATGCCTGCTCCCAAAGAAAAAAACTTCAACTTGAATCGGTATTTTTTTATTCGCTGTGCTTTTACGGTAGATCTTTTACAAAAAAAATGTTAAATTTTAGCCAAAACGGCATGTTTCGTTATATGAATGCAGTTTTAAAATTAAAGGTCAGCACTTTTTCCCGATAACCTGACAGTTAGGAATCAGGAATTAATTTGACCGACAGGAATTTTCTTGAATAAGTAGAGCGTATACAAAATTTAATTCAGCTTTACATGTTTCGATAATCACCCGTACACGATGACACTCAACAATAAAAAAATATAGGTTAATACTGAATTCAAAAGTAAAACAATTCAATTCTTTTTTCCAGTAAAAGAAGAAATCGAAACCATGGAAACCGTATCAAGAACCAACGCAGTCCCCGTTATTGTAATTGCAATGCTATCAATCGCCGGAGTGATCGGAATCATCGCTATAGCAATCAAGATCACCAACAAAAAACTACTTGAAGAACTTGACAACATATCTATTGCTTCCGAAGTGTCTACAAGTAGTTGCAGTACATCACCTGATAGCGAAATATCTTGCCAGACACAACCTCGTTCTGTGATACATGTATAACATGTATACAACATTAAATTTAGTTTTTAGTAAAAGTGTGATTGAGAAATAAATCGGTATTTTATTGAATTAATTTATATTTCTATTTTTGGGTATTTGTTAATTCAATTGCGTATTCTCTTATATACTAGGTGTTTGCATAATTCTTTTGGAAACAAAGAGGATTTTAAGGAACAAAAACACCGTGTATAGTATGCAATTGATAATTTATTTTTTTATTTCTTTTCCTTACATACAAATTAATAAACTTCTACAAAATGAAAATGTGTCTTATTTAATTCAGCATAACAATCTTCTTTTCGAAACTAAGTTCCGGATTTGGAAACACAAAACTCTTCATATTATCATTAAGTTCCTCTAGTGCCAACTGGGCCTGTAACCTCATAACATCATCCTTATCATTATAATAAATCTCCTTTAAAGTCCTGTAAACAGGCAAAATTTCTTCCTTGAGAAAAGCAATCATTTCTCCTTGAAGACCAACAAACAGCTGTCTTATGACCGTAACGGCGGCACGTCGGGCCTCCACGGCTTTATCTGTAGCAACTATGGCATGTACACACACCAAAACCTGAAATTAATGCAAATATGATAATTAGAATTCCGTCCGGATAATTACATTCCGCTATATATTCGCACACAACTCACGGGACAACTGTACATACCTCAGTCACTATAGTTCCAAGTTTGTAATTTAAGACGCGACAAAGTTCGCCTAAATTTGACAAACTTGATGCTCGGATCAAGTGATCGTCGTCTTTAGTTCCAGAAAGAAAAGTGTTGAGTAAAAGCGCCTTGTACTTGGGCGCCATGTCCCCTAAAATCAGAGCACTTACTGGATAATGGAGCTAGGAAATGCAAGTAGCATATTGGATTAACGGTTCATCTTTCCAACGAAAGTAATCTAGTAATGATCAAACAAACCGGTAATCCACTGCAATTATCTCTTCCCCCCGAAGACAACTTTAATAAATTTGTAATAGACACTTAATTTATCACTCTCGACTTTTCATTTTACACCAATACAACACAACACGTAACATCATTTTCAGTTAGCAATTACCGGTATAATAATAAATTGGTGAAACCGTAACTTGACTATCAATTAATGCTAAGTTGTTCTCGTAACTATAAATTTCTATAACCCACAGCATGCCCTTACTGTTGCAGGAACTTTATCAATAAAATGCAATGATCATAGTAATTCTAAATATTAACGGTACATAAATAATTTACCTCCTACAGTTACATTATAATACACTTTGACCCCTATTTGAAAATCACTCACCTAATATTTTTACGACTCGGACCAACGCCTCACCTAGTTTCATTCGAGATTCAAGATCTTGGTAAAATCGGAATTGTATAAATTTCGCAAATAGAATGCCGACCAAATACAGCTTACCTTTAAGTGAAACTAAAGAAACATCTGAATCAATGGTATTGTTTATTATTTACCAAAGAATAAAAATGTGACTTAAGTTGTAAATAATTCAAACAAAACACCCTAATTATGCAATTATTACTAATGCCGATTTATATTACCATAGATATAAAAGTTATCGGTCCCTGTCTAAGGTTCTTTACCACATTCAACCTCTCATAAATCGACAAGGTTGCTGCTTTTTAGAACTATTTCGTGGAAGTTCCAGCACTTATTAAGGCTAGTCAGACCCCCCTAGAAACTTTTCTATGACATTTTTTTGGTCTTTAAAAATGTATTTTTTTAATATATTATATATCAAAAGACGTGTTTTTTAAATGCCTAGGGCGCTTAACTATTGCCATAAATGAAAAAAAAAGTTCCATTGTTTTATTTAAAAACAACGTATTTTAATGTTTCTATGACATTCTTTTAGGTCTAAATTTTAAGAAAATACTGTAATTTTTTTTTGTAAATAGATAATATAAAAGTAAAGGGCGCTTAACTATTTTCAACTTTTTTAATCAATTATTTATTTAAATATTGTTGCCAATATAAACAAATCAATATCTCATAATTTACAAAATCTTAAAACATCAAATTAGACTTACTTGTCTAGAAAAATATGCCAAATATTATCACCATTTAATAATTTAAAAAAATCTTTTCAGTTTTAAGTTTTTTTAATGTGTATTTACGTTAAAATTAGCGCTGAGTTCATAGGGTTTGTCGCCAGAGCGCGCATGCTTTGAAAGTATAGTGGAGGGAAATCATCTCAGATATCAGGATAAAAATCGTCTATTTTAACTTTTTGATGTAGGACCAGCTGAAATTTTAATTAGATTATCTGAAATGACCAAATAAGACATTTTTTCATGGTTCAGATTATCGAAACTTAAAAAAAAATCAAAATTCAGACTTTTTTAATATTTGTATTTTGTTATCTTTACACTGAGCTATCTCAGAAACCATAGTAGCTATTGAGTTGATTTTTGTAGCGTTCGAATGTAAAGACTTGAGCGCTTTTGGTTGTTTGATTAAAAGTATTTTACTTCCCTTTTTAATATATTTTTTGATAAGCTAAAGTCAAACTTCCGGTGTCACGGTAATCAATTATAAACGATGCGACCAAAATTTTTATTATTAGAGATAAACCCCTACATTAAGCGAACGAAATGTAGAGAAATGATCCAGAAAGTTTTTAGTAAAACCAGAATTAGATTATTTTTTGGGGATTACGAGATATGATTTTTTAAAATGGTGACCATCCGCTTTATTAGCGTGCTGTGAGATGGAGGCTTGTTTGGACTATTATGGTACTATTGGTACAGGCATAAGTTTTGGCGGAGGAAAAAAACACAACTGTGGAGTGGTTCGCTTAAATTCCAATTTAATGTATACAAATAGCTATTTCTGTACAAGTTTCGACAATGTTTAAAAAAAACGACAATTAATTTTTATAGAAATTAGTCACGAATACACAATAATTCTAAAAGTTACTTAGTTGTAATAACACCTCTGAAAGACGACAAAGACAATTCTTTCCGCGATAGAAATAAAAAGCTCGAACGGTTTGGTAGAATATAGTATTCTTAATTTGAATAGAACTCAATAGAATTATATAGAGTTTCTCTTCCCTCTATCTCTGGTTGAATTCACGCTGCAAGTGTTTTCGTCATCGACGCCATATTGGCTGACTGACATCATAGTTGCGTTCCAAACAAAGTGAGTTCAACACGTTTAAAGTACTTTAAATTTAATTAGTATTGGTTTGAACTTTGATTGTTTATAAGGTAAGCATTTTTCTTAGGTGTACGCTTCAAAGCATTTTTTCTACGATCTCTAATAAGATCAAGAATGATGTTTAAAATTGATTTTTAACCAAAAGCGTCTACTATATTTAAACTTTCATATTTTTTTATTTTTATACATTTACATTGCTTAAATTTTATAAAAGTAATATGTTTTTGATAGGCAATGTCCTGCTTAATCGAATAGTACTTGTTTCAATTTTCTACGATCTCTAATAAGATCAGGAACTTGGTTTGTTTGGAACGCAACCCGAACCTACCTCAACTAATGACGTCACACTTGCGGCGTGAATTCTCCATAGACGATACAAGTGGTTTTGTACCACCATAAATCAATAAATTGGGCGACAAATTTAAAATCCAAGCATTTAAAAATATGAATCCCAAATAATAATCTTAGGCTGTGGTAACAAAATCGAAGTGAGTTTGCAGACTACATCTGTTGCGAGGCCTGCTATTGAAGCAGCACAAAACGCGTGTAACTAGTAAAAACTTAAAAACGCAAATGGCAAGACAGTACCAGAACAATTTCAAGTTATCCTAGACGTAGAGGTTGCTAACAATTAATACGGTTTCAGAAGACTGATCCTCCCAATCAAGTCCAAATAACTATAACTCTTAGATAATGTATCTTGCGACAAGTAAATCACAGATCCTAGCTATTTCTAAAAGAATACTGTGTTTAGTGCACAAAAAGTTGGTAGGTTTAACACAAAACAAAATTAATTGGGCTTGCCATTGAAAACACAGAAACTCTTAAATCCAAATCTTAATCATAAGATAATGAATCTGACGATGGTCAGAGAGAATGTTCTTCAACAAAGTAAGTTCACTACTGTACCACTTAAATATTGCAAAATAAGTTTTAATAAAGTTAATTCGTCACGCAGTTTCAAAGCAGTGCCAGTGAGCAGATTTAGAGTAGGTACCAGTTACAATGTCATCAATATAGAAACAAAAATATAAAGCCTTCAAAGGGCAACTGCAAAAACGACACGTATGAAAACTATCGTAGCATTTAAAGCATTTTTTAGCATTTAAAGAGTAAGTTTTGTTGTCTCTTCAAAAGAAGGGCCCCAGCGGATTAATTAATGCGATGAGAATTTTAGATCAAAATTTTTGAACACCTTAGCGACATCAGATTTTGAAGATAAGCAAGCTAACTTATAAGTTGCTTTATTAGCAACTTATCAACAAGTTTGGTTTAAGAATTTGGTAATCTAACGACTTTTTAAACGAAAATTGTATGTCAAATGTACCAATAGTGAGGGTCAAAATATCGCGAGCGTCAAAGAAGAAAACTTTGATCTGAATATCACTTGACGACTTCTTGCTGGATCTCTTTAGCATGTCGATTAAATCGAAAAATGTACCCACATCCCAAATTTGACAAACTTGAAAAATCTATAGTTTCAGAGCATATTTTTGAAGAAGAAAAAAACACAGAATTAACGAAAGTAATATTCAAATTATTAAGACATTAGTAATTGTAAATGTCTCGACGATTTTAAGTCTTAAAATATACATACAAGAACAAAAGCTAGAGCGGGCCTATCCCCAGTTCCTGCCTTTTCTCATTAGTTAAGATGCGAAATCATTAAATTTTCTCTAAATTAAAATGACAAGTGTAGAGCCAAAGTTGTTACTAAGAAAGTATAAGTATTAACATTGATTTACTATATGTTATTTTTAAAAAAATGTATTTTCAAATTGATGTTTAGCTGTTTCTTTTTGCACAATAATTATTATTTTATTTTTAAACTATTGTGCAATAGACTAATCTATAAGTAGTGTAAGTGAAAAATTAGCAGCTGCCACAATAATACATAAACTCTATTGTTTTATTTTTTATTAATCTCTTATGTAATCAGTAACATCGTTACCGAAAAACGCGTAATGTGCAAAAAGTGTGTGGTGTGATTGAGAGCATTTTCGATTTATCAACTGGAGAGATGATTATTTTGTAGGGTATTTCTTCAATTTCTCAAAAAGTTTTAAGAGTGTGATTCAGCACCAACTCAGACGCAATAAAAAATATATTAAGAGGAGAAATAGACGATAAAGAGTGATACTCAGAAGATCCAACCAAAGACTGCTTCAATCACTACAGGACAATAATCTTTCACTGAGATTCAAACCATCATTAAACAACTGAATAAAAAATATCAGATGCTAACTGCAAATCGCTAGTTCCAAGTTTGTGACACTCAGGATCAGCAAATTTTAAGCTAGCAAAGGTATCACGTATTAATAGGATATAATAAAGTATTAGACATATCGCATATTCGAACAAATTGTAAAACGCCTATACAGAGTTGACCAAATATATGAAACCATCGATTTTGGGCTAAACTACAGTGAGAACAAGAATGTGCTAAACTGAAGTGGGTTTTGCGTCCTTTGACTAACTGAGTAAAAGTAAATTTTCGTTCGAACGATATAAATATTTTTAAAAAAACCAAAAATGAAAATTTAGCGTTTTATATTTTTTAAATTTCTGTGGATCTACCGAGTTTGTTTGATAACCAATTCAAATCGCACAAATAAACAGAAAAGCTAAATTTTTCTTTGAAAAACTCACCTAATATTTTCACGACTCGGACCAACGCTTCACCTAGTTTCATTCGAATTTCAGGATCTTTCTTCGTAAAATCTGAATACTCCTCACATAATGCTTCAAGAATTGTGTCAGTAAAACTATCAGCTAGAGACGCCAATCCTTGAACTGCATTTAAATAAATAAAAGAATCCTCGTCTTTCAAATGCAACTGAAAGCACAAATAAAAAAAACGCATTTAGAGAATCTTCTATACCTGAAACAAGTTCAACAAGTATTGTTTCCTCTCAATTGCCTGTTTGTCTTTCTTCTCAATCAGCTTTGATAAAGTAAGTAAGCCGTGACCCCTAACCGGAAGTAAAGGATCAGAGACATCATCCAAAGCTTTGTCAAATTCAGTTTTTCCGACTTCGGTTTTAGAACTTTGTGCTTTTTCATCTTTCAACACTGTTATAATTTTGTAACACAAACTTTTTACTTCCTCATTGCTTGACTTGTTATCTTTGACTCCAATCACAGACTCTTCCAAAGATTTATATTTTTGTAAAGCGTTAGAAGACGAGTTTTCTATTAAATTATCCAGAATCATTAAAACAAGAAAAACTAATTGCTCGTCGCTTTCTTTTGATGTTAAAACATTATTAATGTATTTAATAATATCGTCTGGTTTATTCCTGAGAAACTGTTGCACTTCTTTGTTTTCAGATAATTGTGATAAAATTCTATGGATTGTTAAAAGTCGTTCAAGAACGGTACCCGTTACATGATCTTCGTTCCCTAATAATTCTTTACTGTTACAAATCGGAAAATATTTTCTTTTCTCAGTTATACAATTTAACAAATATCCAAATAAAATGACTTTTTGATCGGTATCAAGAAGATTAAAAACTGTATCGACAACATCTGCAGTCGTATAAATAATAACATGTAGACTATTTCTTACAATTATCTCTTGATCAATCTCCAGAATGACATCATTACGAAACTGTAAAATCCCGTTAACACTAAACCCAAAAACAAAGTTGTCCAATAATTCGTGAATCTCTGAATTGGTGCAAGTTTGCAGATATTTAATTAAAATTTCTTTAAGTTCGTTTCTGGTCGTCTCTAATTTCACAGTTAGGTGATATAAATAAAATAAGACGTTTATGAATGTTTTCAACAGATCGGTTGGCAGGCAAGAAGCATCACTAAAACAGCCGTAAAGCAGACGCACAGTTTGTTTAATGTCATCCGTTAGTTGTTCGCCGTCACGAAATTTGTGTTCTTTGTTAGTAAAATATAATAAAGGAGTCGTTATTCGAGAGAAAAAAACACCATTGCACAATTCTTTATCTTCGGAATATAGACATTTCGTGCAAGACACAACTAACCGTTCGTAAATCAACAAATCACGATCTTGTGTTTTCGCTAAATGGAGAAGATTTAGTACTTGTGGGCAGATGTTAGATGCGAAGTCGGGGAATTTTCGACAGCTGGTTATGAGTTTTGTTAACACGTCGAGGATTTTCCAGGATTTGGTTGAGTCGTCTTCGGAGCCTGACAGCATGGCGGAAGCGATATGTTGGACGCCTTTCGGCGACCGAATTATTTTTGTTAAAGTGTTTGAAATGGCTTTTTTGAACCAAACTGGGGCATTGCTTTGAAACAGAACCATCGTTTCTTTAACGAAAATCGTTGGATGGATATTATGACTCATGTCTTGTAATATTTTCCGAAATTCTTCTTGATCGTAGAGTAATTTCTGATACATGTCTTCAGTCATTGTAAATTTATCGTTGATTTCAACTTTTATCGGTTTTTTTAAAGGACAGTAAGCTATTTGGTACATTGCTACTAACATTCCTCGGAGAAAATGAGGTAAAATTAACATTCTCAAATTTGGATATTTCATGTACTTATAAAATCCAAAAACGGTAAGTTTTAATAAAGTGTAGTCGGAATAAATGTCCCCACTGTTGTTGCTGTTAGTGGTTATAAAATAAGGAAGATTTGGTTGAATGTTTTTTAAAATTCCGTTAGTCATTAGTATTTGTAGAGATGATTTTGCATTTTTTGTTTCTTGAACGCTTAAAACCAATTCTGGTGATGAGAGTTGTTCATTTAGTAGCTCTAAGATATAAAAATTTAAGACCACATATTTTATTTTTAAATTGGGTTCATTTCCTTCTAAAACGCTAGCGACTGAAGAAATTTTTATTAATATTTCATCGTAGGAACACATTAGAGCTTCCAAAACATTTTCGTAGTTTTTTTGCAATAGATCTTCCCATTTTTCACTCGAATCTAAAAAGACATTTTCAGAATCAAAATTTTTGATTAACAAATTATATTTGTATGTTCATAACATCTAATTTTATAAATTAATTCTTGTTTAAATGTTTCTCTACATTCGTTAAATGTAGAATGTACACAAAAAAATACAGCCGATTTATAGAATGTGATTGTATATACTCAGTCATGACAAAATTGGCCACTTGTACAAAATTTTAAAAATTTATTAAACAAATTTTCTACCTGTTTATCTAAACAAAAGGCATCTGGTCATTTTATAGTTGTATGTAATCCTCTCAGCAGTCTCAGCACAAGTAATAACTATATTTATCTTAAAATTTATTATTTTAGTCACAATGACCAGATCTTCAGTGACCGAGTATACAGTATGTCCCCAGATCAACTTCAAAAATAGAAAAAAATTGCTTACAACAAAGAATTTATTTAATTCAATGTTAAGGAACTGAGAAATAGTGCTACCGAGTTGTTATCAGAAAATTAATCCGAAAATACCCGGAAGTTACTATTTCAAATTCCGGTGCAAAAAACTTAGTGACTAAATTTTTTAAAACGGGCTCAGGTTTAAACATTAAAAAGTCAAAAAAGTTGTTCAATAAAAACGATGTTGCTTCAGTTCTTGCCGTTCATTCCGCAAAAGAAGCTGCAAGGTTGTATTTAAAAAGAAGCCAAGACAGAATAATAATAAAAAATTTGGCAAACGAGGTATACATAACGTTTTTTCTACAACCGTAACAATTAACTATAGTAATTAATAATTCTATAGTCCCAAGAAATAACTTGATATGTCAAAAAAGAGCCAAAATAAGTTAAATCTCTTATGGCCGATTGCATAAACGTTCATCAGAACTGAGGAGCCATTAAACTCTGATTAATACAAAATACGGTGTCCTGATTGGTTAAAAATGCATTCATGAGAGATGAATGGCCCATTGTTTGAAAAACGTTTATGCAACCGATCATTTGAGAAGTATAGTCGGCCCAGGGTCGAATAGCCACTCTGACTTAAATCGTAAATCTTTACATAATAGATCTCCTGCTGCGGTGCCAATTGCAGTTAACAGGTATTTTAGTTGGGCTGAGAGTTTTTACGATTGTGCCACAGGTAGATTTAAGATGTTTCTCATTTAAGTAAATAAGAGATAATGGAAAGTACATGATAACTGCAATTAGCACCGCAGCAGGATTATGTAAAGATTTACGATTTAAGTCAGAGTGGCCATTCGACCCTGGGCCGACTATATCTACTACCGTAATTGTAAACAAGCTGTTTATTCTTCTTGTGAGGGAAGAAAAGACTTGAACTGTGTTTACATGTTTATTTCTCTGTTAGTTCTGTTACACTCTGTCAGTGCCAGAGTGGCTCTCTGGTTTTGTTACAAAATTGGTACAGGGTGGGAGGTTAAGATGACGGTCGGACGATGCCGAAGATGGTACCGAACACAAGCCTTTATAGCCATTAATAACGGCCACAAAAAATTAATAATTTCATTGAAATCGTTCAATCGTTGATGATTTTCGAATTTAAAAACAAAGTTTTTTATCCTAATGATATACTGTAAACAAAAAAATGTTGTAATAAAACTGTATGTGAATGGGTGACTAATGAAATCTAGACAATTAAAAAAAATTTGCTCGCTATCGCTCGTACTTGCTCTATATAGTCTACGTAACTAATTGCTTTTATTACCTAACATCTTTTTTTATATAGTATTAGTATTATTACAAAAAATCTTAATCGGTGGTAAAAAATAGGCAATGTAATCAGAAAAAAAATTGTTTTTAAACCGATAAACAAATAAAATACTAGGCTAAAATCGGCTATCGCCTCGAATTACAATTTTCAGTCACGTATTGGTCACGTCTATTATTTGCTATATATCAACCTAATGACGTTATCTAATTGATATTTTTGGCCATTTCCATTGGCGATTTTTCCACAATTTTTTTTTTAGTTCATTATTTAGTAATTATCTATTATGGATGTACAAAAAACGTTGTGTACACTTCAACTTCAAAATGTATTTGGTGTCCCAAGACTTTCTAGGCTCGGCATTTCGCCATCGATATATAAGATTATACTATTATATGCCTAGGCCGTAAAATCATTCTTTAACGTACCGAGATTTGCTTCAATTGCTATATACAGGATGTTTCAAAAATAAATACAAAAATAATAACCAGTAATAGATCTCACCAAAACAAAAAACTTTTCTAAATAACATTTTTGCGAAAAAAGTTTTTCCGAATTTTTTTACCGCTATATCCCCCTATAAAAGTACGATACGCACATGAAATTTTGTAAATTCATGAATTTTCTATAGTTATCATGGTAACCATTATAATGGTGCATTCTACTGTTTTAATCAGTGGCGCGTATGGAATTTTCGCCAAGACTTTAACTAATTTTATCTTGATAACGGTCGAGATTCGGAAAAAAAAAATATCTAGAAAAAGCTCTTCTTTAAACGAAATCTACAAGTGGTTAAAATTTTTGTATTCATTTCTGAAACACCCTGTATAATAAATTTCACTGAATTTTTACAAGACAACAATTCTCACTGATTTGCTTATTAGGAACTCCTTTTAATTTTAAAGACTCGACTCCTAACTTCGCCCCGTCCTTAATTACGATTCGCCTATGAAACCTCTATTTTAGTATATGTATAGTACAGGAATAATTATTGATGTATCTATTAAGATCGCAAAATAGAGGTTGAATTAATATAATATATACATAAATAACTATTCTTGAACTATATAGACTACTAACAGCACTGTTACTAACAGTGTTCTATTAACAATGTTAATTGCCTGCTGTGTTGCAAGGTTTGTAGATAAACACAAGATATTCTTAATTCAAGAAATATAGAGCTCGCCAATTAAAAAGTTGTTCAAGGGCACAGCTGCACTTCTGTAATCAATTAGTAACGAAATGTTGATAGTTGTCCAGTTGGACAATGAGTAGTTATTTTATGCTTTGTTACATCGAAAACAAGACTGATCGACTGTATCAAAGCCACGGCTACTTAATTTAATGATTGTTTACATAGTATTCACGACAATTTTACTTTTAGGACGTAATTGGCGAGACCTATATCTCTTGAATCAAGAATATTTAAAATTGCAAAAAGGCAGATATTTATTTAGACAACAAAATTCCGAGAGCAATAATCCACCTTAAAAATGTACTCCAACTAAACTTTAGTTACTAAAGTAAATAAGCGCAAATCACCAACAAAACCATTGTTTTATAATTACGTAATTCACTGTCAAAACCATATTTATTAGCATTTTATTAAGGAAATTATGAATAAATTAATATAACAAGAAAATTACATTGCGTTTTACGTTCTGCGTTACCATGTGTAAACGTACCTTTACGCTTTTAAGCGCAATGTACGGAATTTGAGGTTATGTCTAGTGAAATAAACAAAATATTTTACCTGTGGAAATTTCATTGAGGGCACATAATAACTTTATTAATTTCGATTTATCCATAATGTTTCATCAACAAACAGAAAAAATTATAAGAAATAAACACTTTTATTTAGGTAATGTTTGGGTTCACGTTCACTCGTTCCCTCCAACTTTTCAACTGACATTGACAATTGATACCAATTTGATACATATTTGGTTTTGGCAATTGATCATTTAATTACTTTAACAAATTATAGTAGATATAAAATCAACAATTTTAATACTACTAAAACTTATTAGAAGTGAAAAAACTCGAAACTCGTGAGCATTTCAAGATTAGGAGTTGCGTGTATTAAGTTTTAGATATTTATTAAAACAAAAATTCAGAAAAATAATTCAATCATTTTACGAGTTACATCATAACCTAAATAAGAAAGACCACTTAGCGAAGTGGCAAAAATAATTAAGAAGAACCACCACGTAGTGCTAAGACTAAATGCAGAACAGAGCCACCTTGAACTTTGTAGTCTTGTGCAGTCTTTTCATCATTCCTAAAGAAAACATAAATTAGAACTAATCTACTCTTCTAAATCTTCTTACATTTGTTTTCCTGAAAAGATTAGCCTCTGTTGTTGTGGCGGAATTCCCTCTTTTTCTTCAACCCTTTCTTTAATTCGCTCAACCTTATCTGTTGGCTCTATATCAATTTCAATTTCTTTCCCAGTTAGAGTCTAAAATTTACATTTATAAACAATACAAATTACAACAAATTGAACTAAAAATATATATTCCTAACCTATAAAAACTAACCTTTACTTTAATTAACATTGTGGCAAATTATTAAGAATGCAGGCAGAAATCTTACGGTTATACAAACACTTGGCTTCAATATTCAATTTATAAACAATATAACTAATAATTTATTTCTGATTTTTGCATGAAATTTTGCAACTGTCACTACTAATGACTTACGTCGTGCCGGTATTACAGAATTCTGCTTCTAATGCTGCTACCGGCAGTTTTCGTAAGCGTACGTTCACATGTCGAGACATAAAGTAAAGCAACACAACAAATTCTCAATAAATATTAATAAATAATATAACAAGTGTTCATTTAAAAAATTTGTCAAGTGTGCTATGAAAAACAAAAACGTTGAAGTATGTCTTAGTTTAATTCGGCTGCCATAGTGTCAGTTACGACGACAAATCACGACTGCGCACGCACTGTGAAGCTGTGTATCAAGTTCCGACATCCTTTTTTCGTTTATCAAAATCTCATAGCACACTTGACAACTTTTTTAAATGAACAGTTGTTAAAAACATCTGTTGTGATTTTCTCTTTATCTGTTTTCTTTTTTTAATTTTTGTGATTCTTATTATATGTAGTTATTACATACGTCGTTGTTCTTATTAGTTAAAAATGAAGAGATCGTGAAGGTACTCCTAGAAGCAAACAAAAATACAGAGAAATTAGAAAAGATTGAGACAATTTCCAGAAAAATTATCCATAAACAGCAAAATCAAAAAACGGATAAAACAAATACTAGATGAACAAGTTCAAAAAAAAAAAAATGAAAATAAATTGCCAGAAAATAACAATCGAAAAAAAAGGATAAAGATAAGACAAAGATGAAATGGAAAAATTATAAACAAAAATACAGAAAATACAAAAATAAAATCAACAACAACAAACCACCCAGCATAAAAAAAACTAAAAAAAATATAAAAATATTTAATAAAACAGTCACAAAAGATCAAGAAAAATAATAAAAATAAAAAACAAATAGAAAAAAACGAGAAAAAATAGGCACATAAAATATAAAATGTAGAATAGGTGAAAAAAAACCACATACCCTATAAATAAATAATAATAGCAGAAATTGTAAAACAAAATGAAGAAATACTTGAAATCACGGAAACAAAAAAAGTAGTAAAGAAATACACAAAAAATAATAGATAATTTAGCCGAGATTAAATAAAGAAAATAAAAAACAATTTTTCGAAAAAATACAAAATAATTTGAATAATGGAAAAAGAAATATAATAATAATGAAGGATTTAAAACGATAGTGCAAGCCCAGATGCACCTCATCGGTCTCACTGAACGTCACAAACATTATCAATAAAGCGCTAAAATTTAAATACCAATTAAAATAGTTTCAGAACGAATAAAAAAATACTGTCATGTACAAAACTAAATTCACAATTTTGTTTGTATTAAAAAAAATATTTAAAAAATTATTAGAACATATACTTATAAAAAAAATATAATGAAAATGTAAAATTTGTGCCACGCTGGCTTTATTTTAAAACGCTGCGCAAATCGTCAACCCTACAAAAAATATTAACAAAAAATGGTGTAGAAGATTATAATTTTTAAAATAGTCTACGAGGCGCTATACAAATCTGGAAGATATACAGGGTGTTATGGAAATGAGTGCAAATATTTTAACCTGAAATACAGCACCACAAATAATAAAAATCTGTAAAAAACTTTTTGTCTTATCTCAACTGATAACAAAATTATAAACTAAAAATTAATTATTACAAAACGTATAACTTTTTTTTTTAACATAGGGCAATCATAGGTTTTTCAGGTCAAAATAAAGCGATTTAACACAATTTACCTCTATACTAAGTTGCACCGTTTAGGAGCTAGAGGACGCCAAAGTTAAAGATGAAAAGTCAGTTTTATACTTTAAACGTAAATATCTCGAAAACGATACGTTTTAGTAAAATATTGCATTCTTGCAGTTTTATGTAGAATCTACTGGCATATTCATTTTTGCTACAAAAATTGGAAATTAATAAGAAAAAAATTGGTTAATTACCCAAAATGTGAAAAAAAAGTGCCGTAACTTGAAATTGAGATGTGCAGCAAAATTTTGCTAGTAGAAATAAGAAGAGTACAGTCAACTTCATTTGTGTACCAAATTTGGTATTAATCGGTTAAGCGGTTTTTCAGATATAACAAAAAGATGTTTTTTTATACCCAACTTTGACGGCCTGTAATTTTGTTGTTAGTTGAGATAGAACAAAAATTTTTTCACAGATTTTTATTATTTGTGGTGTTGTATTTCAGGTTAAAATATTTGCACTCATTTCCATAACACCCTGTATATGTTCTAGTAACTTTGTTATTATTAAAAATTTTAAGAATTTTATGGTCTATATGACCGTATTTTTTTATTTACTTTAAAACTATTTTAATTAAATTTATTTGTATTTTTATATTTTAGTGCTTTGACCACTTTTGTGAAAATAAGTTAAAGAAAAAGTTTCAGCAGATAACATCTCAAAAACAGAGGATCTAACTGCAGCTGAGCTGAAATAAACTGTATCGTCAAAAAATAAACAACAACATAAGAAAAAAACAAACAAAGTATGCGAAAAAATACACCTTACAGAAAAAGGCAGAAATTTTTTACCACAGAAAAACCAGTAGACGTTGCAAATTTAAACAACTCATTTGTAATTGGTTTAAATAAATTACAAATAAGTACCTTAAATTTACAACTGGTACCTCTCTGATAAAAAAAATAACTTAAATAATAATATTTTATATAACTTATTTATATAATAAGTTATTATTTTGCTTCAGAGTATAATTCAGATTTTTAAGGATAAACATGATGTTTTACGAGTTTGAATAAATATAAAACAATAAAAACATTTTAAAACATTTAGTATTACATTTATTATAATTACATAACAATTACTTGAACCATAATATATTATGTCACTTTATAAATATGTATCTTAAAAATAAACTGATTACAGAAAATCGACCCTGGAAGACAAATTATTAAATAAAAAAGTACACATTTAACAACAAATTACAATAACTATTAGCTAAAAATACTGATTTTGTGACACTTTGGGAGGTACAATAATTACACTAATATGTCTAATTTAATGTTACTTAAAAGTACTATAAAATATATTTTGTATGAGCATTTATATTTTTGAACATTAGCCTTATTTATTTAAATTCTTTTGTACGTAAAAATTTAAAGAAAAATGTTTTCATTTAAGATTGTTTATAAATTTATAGTTGGTATAAGTGATATTAAGACAGTATTTAAAACCCCAATTTCACCTTATAACCATTAAATATTCAGTCAAGTTTGTTAAATACCGCCAACACAAAACAATGTAATAAGAGATCATTAAACAGTTAACTATTATTCAGATACGTACGAGAGTAAAACATACATTCAAGGGTAAAAAGTTTTCAATTGATTTATAAATTTTCCTATCTACATTAAACATAATTATGGGTACAGCAATTTGTCTAATATTATTTTTAGCAACTTTTTTTAAATTTAGCGCCAAAAGTGACGAGTTCGAACAGCCAGGCTTTTTTGCTTTATCAGCCTAAATAATTGCCAATTAATCGAATGTCTTATTACAAACGAGTTTTGAGACAGTCAACGTATAAAATAGAGGGTAAAATGTATGCCTTTCAGTAATTCTTAGAAGCTCACCAGATGTCGCCTTATCCGAAATCGCCATTATTTTTTAATAAACTTATCAGAACACCCTTTATTTTTTAAATTTTTAATATGTTGGTGCTTTAGAAGTTTTGATCTTTAGATAGATACTTGACACTGACAAATATCTACATGCAGTGGGGTAAATTTAGTTAGTCACTTCTTTTGGAAAACTAATTAAGGGTACAAAAACACGGAGAAATTTTCCGTAAAAAGCGTTTCCATTTGTCGACATAAATAAATAGCTAAATGTGCATTCAATAAATGTCTAAACTGGACAATATCGTTTAAAATATACAGCTTTATCATAAAATACATATCTATTCTGAACATTCAGATAACACTGTTAAAACGGAACGGATTCGATAATTTTTGGACAAGACTAGAAAAAATTTATCCATCTGCTAGACTAGGAGTAACCCAGCCGTATTTATCATGTGTCTTAACCAGCGACCTAAAGCTTTCCTCGGCCGTCCTTTTACTGAACACTTTTTGCCCTTTGTTTTTCTTTTGAATACGGCCCTGACCTTTAACAACACTGGCAGCGAATTGCATGATAACCGCTTCGACTGTGTAAGCACTCGCCCATCCCCTTGGTGTCAATAATTCCATGCAAATTGCGCCACCCTCCATAACAAACCCCTTTTCTATTCTCGGAGAAATCACCCTCATAAAGGGAGGAGCAAACGGAAAGTTTTCAGGAAAAACTAAATGCAGTAAAATGTGGTTGATTCCCAACTCCTTCATGTCGTTGCCTAATTCACTTTCAGCGTCTAATTTGAACACTTTCACGTGCCACTCGAATAAATTATCGTCAACTAACTCGACGGTAAACACCGGGTCCGTTTTGGAGTTTTGGAGACGCTGGAGGTCGCGGAACTCCTTCATTAGTCTACGGGCGCGAACACTTTTATGGGATGGTCCGTCTTCCCCCTTTTTCCCTCCTTTGGTGAAGGCAGGGCTGGCTTGGGGAGCAGCGGGAGAAACAGAGTCACGGCAGCCTCGCAGAAGGCGGCGTGCGGGAGAACCCGAGCCAGAAGGGTTGGGCTTGCTGGGGCCTTCACCTTCCTTGTTTGATGATTTAAACAGTTTGCGGAACATTGCGGATACTTTTTCTTTCGAACGGCTAGTCATTTTCGTGGTTGGGATGGACAGACTACGGGTGCAATAAGCCGATAAGATCTGGAAGAATACAAAAAATTGACAAAAAAAGATAAATATTTATGAAATTCAGGAAAGCACTCTACCCTAATCAAAACTTGTACGAAACTTTCAGAGATCTTGAGAATCTGAACATTCCAGCGATTCACGTAAAAAATAAACTCTTATTTTTGGTATCTGAGGTTTGAAAATTAATTAAAGAGAAAACTTTTCAAAGTTACATTTCAGAAGTAAAAGTGGAAGACGTGTAATGAATTCTGTAATAAACTTAGTCATTTCAAATTTAGCACAGGGGAATAGTTTGAGGAACTAAAATTAACTTAATAATTAGTTTAAGCCATTTCAGAGTTAAAACCTACATATATATGCTTTTATTATAAGAGTGGCATTTCCTAGAAAACAACTCTTGATATTTTGTTACAAAAAAAAGATCAAAATTTTTGGCTAATGCAAACATGTAGTCAATTTTTAAACATTTTTTAAAATATTGCATCTGGTTGTATACTGATTCAAAACAAATTATATCACAATTTATTAAGATAGGTACACCAAAAAAATATATATTTTTGTTCGTAGGTTGTAACAACTTATTAGTTACTCTAAATGTTAAGTTATTTTCAATATTCGTGCAGATAAAAAAAAATGTAAAAATTCAGATATTAATAGGTGCGAATTTTCTTTTATCTTTCATTTTAATATATCAAAATTCACAGTTTTACCTCAATTTAGACAATTTAATTTTGACATTGAGAGTCGACGAATATCTATTAAACTTCTTGAATAATTTTTTTTTCAACCACATTACGATCCCTTGGGGATAAACGCGGATTTTAAGATGGTAAGTACGGGCCCTTGGGCGGTAAGTGCAAGCTGTACGCAGATTAATGTCCTCTTGTTATTTTTCCTTTTTTTGAAAAAATGATATATGGACCTCATAGTAGAGTGCCAAATGCCCTAAAATGCGTCACCTTGTGAAGGTTTCAAGACTAAAGGTTTTTTTTTCAGAAATGATGGCTTATGCCCTAAATATATTATATACGAAGTTGTCCAAAAATTGTACTGTGCAAATAGACACTATTCAAAATTTTCTAGATATAATTACAGTATAATTTTTCAAAACATAGGCTTTCTTCTGCTACAAGTTCAGTTTAATCTCTGTAGCCGTCTTGCCACAAAAAAATAAAATATATTTGAAAATGCATTGGCTCTTATGGGCGTTCGCAACTTTAAAGCTGAATATCTCTGTTCAAGATCCCGAAAAATGTAATTGATTTTACGGCTTTTTGTCACTTCTCAACGATTATCTCAAAAACTAAGCCTTAATTTAAAAAATGTCTCTTATTTAAGAAGTATTTGTCCTCTCATTTATGATCAGAATTTATATTAAAAAACATTTACATTTTTTTTATGTCGTTTTCTCAAAAATAATATAATAAATAAAGTAGCGAAGAGCCGTAAAATCAATTAAATTTTTCGGGATCTTGAACAGAGATATGCAGCTTTGAAGTTGCTAACGCCCATAAGAACCAATGTATTTTCAAATATATTTTATTTTTTTGTGACAAAAGGTCTGCACAGATTACAATGAACTTTTAGTAGAAGAAAGCCTATGTTTTAAAGAACTACATTGTATAAATATCTAGAAAATTTTAAATAGTGCCTTTTTGCACAGGACAATTTTAGGACAACTTCGTATATAATATATCTAGGGCATAAGCCATCATTTCTGAAAAAATCAACCTTTAGTCTTGAAACCCCCACAGAATCACTTTTTAAAGGGTTTTTTATACGGTCCGTGCACCGTACTATCAAGGTCGTAAGCACTTTTCATAGCCTCAAACGTTTACCAAAGCTTCGCCCTCGGATTTCGAAACTACGTTCTCAACTAGTTATCCTTACAACCCTTGAGATCTGATATACGTTATGGTGAGTCATCGAGACAGATGTTTCTGAAAGATTCGGAGCGCTATTTCTAGAAACGGATAGAATAGAACGTCATGCTTCGAGATAGTTCTAGAATATAGTATATGAAGAGAGACTGACCGGCGATTAGTCAGTCAGAAAGTCAGATAGTGAGCACGAGATAAAACAGAGAAGTGCAAACAGCAACAGTGAACGGAAACAAAAAGAAGTGATTTACTGTGTTTAATTTTGTCGTGTAATTATTAGTTCTAAAAAATAAATTTTGAGTTTTGAAATTCAGACCGCAAGTTTAAATTTCTCATAGTCGTAACAGTACTATTAATCACTAGTATGAGCTGTTAATAAACCTAGGATCCAAAGAAATGTGTAATTGCCAGCCCATTTTTGTTTAACATGTAACGTAGGTTTTATCACATAAAAACAGACAAAAAAATTTACATTCAACCTTTTCTCATCTTTAAGTTTTCTCTAGTCTCTTGTGTTACTACTGGAAATATATCGCCTTGCAAACTTAATTATACAAAATTTCATTGTTTACAACTTTTTCCTTTAACATTGTTTGAAGTTTTAACCGTTTTCACAGCGTTTTAAAAATAAAGCCTGGACTGCGCAAAGTTCAAATTTTCAATATATATATATTTTCAATATGTTCCAGTGACTGTTACAAGTCCAAAGAACTTAATCCTCTATATTCTATTATCTTACTTCGTGGTAGAAACCTACTCTGAAGCGCTTGAAACTTTGCAGGGTGAGCCACATAATAGTAACCAGTCCTGTACTCAAGTAAACCCGAAATAGCATCAAGCCAGCTTCGTGCTCAAAATCGTAGAAATAAATTAGTTGTATTATGTGTAAAATATCCAAAAAAATAATTGCAATTACAAATTGTATAAACAAATAAACATGGTGAATATAGTACTTACAGATTCTTAATTGTTATTGAAATTTAAATTGTTTAATTCCTCTTTTTTGTCAAACTAAAAATTGCATCTTAAAAACTAAAAAAGAAAAAAAATCAACTTTTCCTCGTGCCTTTCAGACCTCAAAATTTATGTCAGGTGTTAAGAAGGTATCCAAAAATTCTTCTTTTAAGCTTTGTTTCTTGCATAAACTACTAAAAATCATAATTCTTTTTTAAATATTTTTTCATATTGTTTAGATCGCAATTGACAACGTATAAAAAAATTTGGCGCGCTATTTCAACAATTATAGAGGTATCAAAGTAGCTTTAGACTTTTAAATATTTTCATTAAAAAAAATTACGTCATTACTCAAAATACAAAAAAATAAAATTTAAATCAATTTAAGGATAGTGTTTTAAGAATATAGTTTCAGTTTCAATAAAATTAGTCTTGACGTTCACTATTAGAAAAGAGTTATAAATTCTTAACTCCCTCCAATGATTTTGTAGAAAAAATTAATAAAGATGAATTAACAGTTTTCAAATCTAGGTACAATCTCTGTACCTCTAAAATTGTTTTTCGTACTGCTAGTAGTGTAATAAAATTTTAGGGGTAAATCGTGTGATTCAAAAAACAACAAAATCCAATATTATTTTATATGTAAATTTGTAACTTATTGTAGTGGAAAATATAATTATATAGGCATGACATAATTTGATAACCTTAGACAACTTACGAGCCCTTAAGCCTAACAGCCCTCGGGCTCGTAACCCCGTTGCCCATAGTCTTTTGATTGCTAAATAACTTATATTTTAGTGTGTAATCCAGTTTCAATTTTTAAAAAGCAACTGTTAAACTATATTAACAATTCTTAAACCTATTTTTTTATGTCTTCCTGAAAAAAATCCGCCAGTATTATAGATATCTAAAGAATATACTCTTCAGTAACTGCCAGTTTTCTAAATACCAAACGGTAGCATTTTACATTACTGTAATGTCTCGTTTATCCATACTTCCAATAACACAGATTTCACGATAATCTTTACTGATAAATATTCGGTAATCCAAATTTAAGCTGATTCAATAATTCGGATTCAAATAACACAATTATACTGTAATCCGGATTTTTATTCAATTTGTATTTCCGCTTAAAAACATACACAAAATCAAAGACCAACAGCAAGTAATAAAACCCCAAAATTATTAGTATATTAGTTTAGTAAAGAACTGTATTTTAAAAGAAAAAATTATTGCATACTTTCTAGGATGGCTTTTTTATTATAAAATCGAAAATACCTACAACACATATGTGATACAATTCTCTATTTGGCTGATAGCCTCAGTAGCTAAGACCAAGAAAAGAAGAACAGAAGAAGAATGTGATACAACTACTGTATTTGCTTTTTTGTTATTTAACTATGTTTAGTTTTAGGGAAGTAATAAATTAGATAAGTATGTATACGTTTTTTAAGTAACTAAATTGATTTGTAAATTGTTATTTTTGATGTCTGAACTTTTGCCAGACTAATATTAGCAAAATCAGGTGAGTGAAATTATATAATTAAAAGATGAAAATTAGAAACATTCATACGTGCATCGTCACCGAAAATAAACTCCTTGATTTAAAAAGGTAGATATATAGTTTTAAAATAATTAAAAACAGAATAAAACTTTATTACGACTAAAAACAATAATGTTATTACTAAAAAGACAAATTATTATTAAATATAATCTTGAATTACAAAATTGAAAAAAAAAATTTTAATAACTTGACTGGAAATTAAACGATAATATGTATTTATTATCATACGAGTATATTCAAAAACCGAGATACAAAAAAATATTTACAAATAATTATATTACAACGTGTGTAATGCACCTTGTATAGCGAGTAGTTAAAAATAATATTAAACAGAGCAAACTTTAAAAAAGAAAATATAGAATAGAACATACCTTTTTTTGAATGCATACTAAAAAAATTATAAAAGTAACTCCTAACTAACTCACCCTATATATTGTGGTTCATTTAATAATAAACTTTCAGAACTATCAAAATTAAATTTTAACTTTTGTACATTTCACTCGAATACTAAGAAATAAAAAATTAAATTATATTTATTATAACTGCGAACCGCTATTCAATAAACGGCTATTCATTAAAAAAAGGACCCTTCTTCTCAAAGAACCCCTTGAAAGCTGTGGAAAAAAAATAGGTATTACTTTAAAAAAACCATAGTCGTCTACTTTCTACCCCTTTTCAAATTAGCATTCCACCACAAAAACCTTAAGAAGTTGTGTGCTCATACTAACTTACTGAAACTGATTTATTCATTTTCAAAAGCAGTAGGTACTGTTACAACAATTATGTATCTATAATTTTCAATTTTTAAGAAACTCTTGCTTGAAGCTCAAAATTTTTATACATTTTTTGCCATTTTATAAGTAGTATCTATTGACAATTAAGAATGCGATTCTTTCTTTCGTTCTATCACCCAAATATCAATTTAGACATAGCACGTGCGTTATTGAGGGTTAAACGTCAACCAGATGTCAATAATTTGACTTTTCTCCTCAATAACACGTAGGTTCACTCGTTTCAAATTTTACCACTACACAGTGACTTAAATCTCATCAAAATTGACCATAAATGTGAAATAAAAATAACTTTATGAATACCTTTCATATTTTGCATGTCTATTAAAAAACATGAAACTAATATTTTCCAAAAGTAAGAAATTATTTAAGTACGATTTCCCTTTATTTAAAGTGAAAATTAAAAAAAAGTTAGTGGTCGACTGTTAGTAGTACTTTCGTTTTGAAATTTTACCTACAAAATCTGTAAGATGAGTACTTATTTTGATATGCACGAGTTCATTAAAAAATAATAACAAAGTAATAATTTTATTATAATTTACAGCGGTCATTTTCATTGTAACTTCGAAGTTTAACAAAGATTATAAGAAAGTTCTAAAAGTTGGCTCAAGGAAACGAAGGAAGCAAGCTTCTGAGTATTTAACCTAATTTTTTTGAAAATCGCTTGAACCGATCAATTTGATTTAAAAAATAGTCATCCTCAAACTTAAAAAAGTTGTCATCCTCAGATAGAAATTAAAAAACTTCTAAGTTTTACTTTCAAGATGACAATTTTGTTGTCGAAATGCACGACGTTTTAAGTGTAGTGTCTACTGTTAGTAAAGATTTTACGTTTCATTTTACACACTAAGACAATCCAACAAGAAAAATGTGTATTATGTTTACGATGACAAGTAGAATAAAGTTATCAAAATAGTATGTACACTTTGGTCTTTAATAAGCAATGGTTGTTTAACGCAAAACGCAGAGTACTTACCTCACTTTATACATAGATGAATATAATAAATATGATAAACGGTTTTCCATAACCAAGCATGGTTTTTCTCTTGGTTTATTTCGATACAACTTATTTGGCGAAAGAAAACTGTATGTATTAGGGTAGGGTAGGCCAAAAAAATCAATTATTTTTTAACTTCCGACACTGAAAAATTAATTCCTAGGCACCTTTAAAAAATGCTTTTTTAAGATGAGCTCTTAATTTTAATAGGAAAGACTCCCTCATCGCAGTTTTTTATTTTTTTTTCAGTTTCATATAGTAAACTCCATATCTCGTTTTTGCTTAATTGTACAGAAAATTTGTATTTACATTTTTTGTAGGAAATTAAACGTTCTACAAAAAAGTTATCTTACAATTTTTTTATATCTCTTACCATTTAGAAGATATCGAAGGTCAAAGTTTAAAGAATTTAACAAAAATTCCTTTTCTACTTCTAAATTTTATAACTCAGAGATAAATAAATATTATAAAATGCACAACATATGGCCTTGTAGAAAATTAAACGCTCTATAAAAAAGATCTCTTGTGGTTAATTGATTATTCTAACCATTTAGAAGATATTCGCATTTTAAAAACCAAAATTTGATACTAAATCCCCAATTTTTTTTAAATGGTTGAAGTAATCGATTAACCACAAACGACCTTTTTTGTAGAGCGTTTAATTTCCTACAAAACCGTATGTTGCGCACTTTATAATATTTATTTATGTACGAGTTAAAAAATTTAGAAGTGAAAAAAAAATTTTTGCTAAATTCTTCAAACTTTGACCTCTGATATCTTCTAAACGGTAAGAGTTATAAAAAAATTGTAAGATACCTTTTTTAGAGAGAGTTAAATTTCCTACAAAAAATGTAGATAAACTTTTTCTGTACGATCAAGTAGTGACGAGATATAGATTTTGCCATATGAAACTAAAAAAAAATGGAAAACTGCGATGAGGGAGTCTTTCCTATTAAAATTAAGAGCTCATCTTAAAAAAGCATTTTTTAAAAATGCCAAGGAACTCATATTTCAGTGTCGGAAGTTAAAAAAAAAATAGTTGATTTTTTTGGCCCACCCTAGTATGTGTATTATTCCCATTTTTTTTTTCAAGTAAAAACGACACCTACATTAATAAATGAGGTCTTATAATATACATTAGCATATATAAATAAATTTGTTTCTTTTTAAACAATTTAAAAAAAATAATTTAATTTTTGAAGGACTCTGTTCTATTATATTCTCTGAACATGCGCATTGTCAGTGTCGTTTTTTAGAAAACATCTCGGCTGTTTGAAGCTATTTTCAATGTGTTTTACTATAAAAATACAAAAAAAATGACAAATTAATTAACAGGAGTCAATGTAAATACTTGTTACAGTAAGAAATAGGGCAGTTTTCGACACAAATTGAATGAAAAATGACACTGACAGTACGTATGTCAAAAGAATAAATATTACTTAATTTATAATCGTCGTCTGCGTTGATTGACAAGTATGTCAAGTCAGTCCATTCAATTTCAGCGCTCTAGTCACGAGCGAATAGAAACTGTAATTGTAGCTATAACACTTAAAAACATTTTCTGTCATATTATGCCAAATTAATTGATAAATTTGAATGATAAACTTTTGTTCAAAATTGAATAAAATTAATATTTCGTGTCTATATTGAACGGAAATTTGTTTTACATTTTACGCCAAGTTTTTAATTAACTTTTTTTAGAAATCGTTTTTTTTTTTATTTAATAACGCTACAGGTTCCTACAATGCGTCAGGTGTTACCATCTAGAAATACTTTTCATTTTTTCCGGACGCACGCTTTTTAGCCATTGGAATGACTTTGCATAATTGTCATCAGTGCAGACAACGCTTATAATTATCGTATTTTATATTGATTTATTTTATTTTTTAAAAATTTTCTTATGTAGATAAAACTGGAGCAAACTAAAATTAAAAACTCGGCCACCATTAAAATTATGAAGAGTCACTGCGCATTGAGGAAGTGAAATTGTCCGGCACTAAAATTTTAATTAATGGTCACACACTTGATAATTATAGTAATTTGTCGTTGAAAGCATTATTGATCCTTCAAGTATCATAAATTAAAAACAGTAGTTAATACTTGATGAATGAATACACAAAGGCTATTATTATTTTGTATGTCTTACAAAGCTTTTCAGTTCATTTCAGTAAATACAAGAAATGATCATAAAAGGCAAACTGAAACTTGATAAGACAACCAAAACGTAATCTAGTCTAAAGTTTGGAATTGCTATAACGCAATCAATATTGTTGTTACGTTCAAGTTTAATATAGAAATTCTCAAACCTCACAAAATGGATTATTAGCAAGATAATCTCGTAATAATCTCTTAAAAAAATATTAAACATGTGTTTTTCTATTCACGCCTCTCATTACATGAAACAATTTATTACATACGAGACATGTTTTCTGAAGATGTGATGTCATATAAGTCAGCAGAAATTTACATTACATGAGGACAAATTGAATATGTATTTAGATTTCCTCCTGTCATGACGTGGAGGCATGGTAAAGAGTAAAAAATAAAATAGTAGGTAATTAAATTACAGATATTATACACAAGATTTTATCACAAATTAATTTAAAAAAAGATTAGTTTGTTGAATATTTATGGTTAAAAACTCTTTTTTTAGAAGGTGTTTTAGAAGAAAATTTTCTTCTAGCTGCTCTATAAAACAGATTATCTTAAAAATATAGTACGTGTGGAAATAACAGCCTAAAATATCCGCCAAGGTGAAGGATTTTAGCAAATTACCATGAATTTACATAAGTAGATTCTAATCATATCGTTTAGCACCAACAAGACAAAACATAATATCCAAAAATTGTTTCTTCAAATGATTCACTTCGAGGAAACAAAATATTTAAACAATCCTTTTATAAAGGATCGTCTTATAATATTCTATCCTCATGTCAAAGGATAATAATAACGTTGATGATTGTTTGCTAATTTTAGTTTTAATATTTGATTGATGACACCTGAACAGACTCAGGTAAAACAAGTGCATAAATTTTAACCGAACCTTGCTAAATTTAGAATAGTGACCTTTCTTCAAAGTACGTGATAATATGCAACGCGTGATAACGATCGGTAATCATAAACAAAATAATATAAAATAAAAAATAAATAAATTTTTTGTTTATCCCTATAAATCATTTACGAATTTCATTTTGGAAAAAATACATCAAAAGAAATTGTTTTTGTTGTGTAAACGTCCATTATGTGTCACCAACATGCCTCTGTGATAAATTGGGATACGCCCACACAGCATTCAAGATGTACAATTTAGTGATTGACTATACTGGGTGTCTCGGAAATCGTTCGAAACGTGGCTATTACTGGATTAGGATTGCCATTAGACAACGATATAAAATTGAAAAAAAGAGAGTTCATTCTTTTAATAAGAAATTGAATTAAGATCAAGCAGTTCGAAAGAAAAAGAAAAGAAAAAAACTAGAAAAAACAAGAGGCAAGCGATAAAAAGACAAAATAATTTTTATAAACAATCACAAAATATTCTACTAATAGTCCATGATCAAAAAGGTTTATCCTCTAGAAAGCTTTGAAATGCAGAAACAGGTGTAAAGATACAGATTAAAGAAAATAACAATAAAAATTTGCAATATTTGTATTATCAAAGTAGACAGTGTACATAAAAATTAAATGGTAATGAAAGAATAAATTTACTAAAAAAAAAAAAGAAAAAAAAAACAAATAAAAAATAAAAAGAAAGAAAAAATAGAAAGCGAACAACAGTTGAAGAACGGGATAGAAATAAGACAAAGATTTAAAAAAAAACAGTAGGAAGTATCAATTCAAAAAACTGATTGAAAGAGAAACCGGTAGAACACAGACGACGACCCAAATAAATCAAAAATATATAACTATAAAGAAAAAGTTTAAAAACTTAAAGAATTTACCAGCAAAAACTAAGATAAACAAAAGCATCGGTAGATGAGAATAGGTAAAATATTGATATACAAAAGAAAAAAAAAATAAACAGAATAGAAATTAGCTATTACTGGCGACAAAAAATAGAAATACCAGTGTCTCTATTTTGTACATCAATTTTCAAATAACTTTGTTTCAAAACTCTTGAAACGCTTCTGACTTGGTGACGTTTTTGCCTATCAAAAAAAAAGTTGATTACAGAAGTTAACATCTTTAAAAAATTGATACGTAATTCATGTTTGTGTATCTATTGTTTTTTTTTGGCAGTGGTTATATTCTTTATTCAAGAAATGTAGGGCTCGCTAATTAAGTCGTAAAAGTAAAATAGTCGTAAAAACTATGTACAGTGTCATTAAATATCAATAAAAGACACAGCTGCATTTCTGTAATCAATTAGTAACGAAATGTTGACATAGTTGTCCAGTTGGACAATGATTACTTATTTTACGCTTTGTTACATCGAAAACAAAGCTGGTCGACTGTCTAAAGACCACGGCTACCTAATTTAATGACTGTTTACATAGTTTTTCCAAGAATTTTACTTTTACAATTTTTTAATTGACGTGCCCTATTTCTCTTAAATCAAGAATACTTAGAGAAAAAAGCAAATATTAGAAAAGACAGAGAAAATAAAGTTAGGTAGATATAACAAAAACCAAAAAGAAGTAAAATTTTCAAGATGACAGTTTGAAGGCTAGATGTGATAAAAATAACAAAAAAAGAATAGCGGCTGAATTGCACAATTAAACGAAAAATCGGTGGCTATGGTTTCGAAAAAACTTCAACAAACTGAAAAGAATCATAAACAAAATTTACGTGTCTGCGCCCCAAAAATGGTCAAAACTACTAAACAAAATTATTTTCGTAAAAAAAAAAATAAAAAACTAAAATTAAAAGTAATTGAAGACGCAACAGATTAACAGATTAAAAAAATATATGCACAAGAAGGAATAAGACCAAAGAAAGTCTAAAGAAGGAAAAAGAAAGAAGTTTTAAAAACTAAACGAAAGGTTGTTGTCTATAAATAAATGTTGAAAGAGAAGAACACAACGATAAAAAAAAAGACAAGGAAAAAAGACAAAGAAAGCTTTTTTTAAAGTAATATAATTTTACTTTATAAAGACGAGAAGGAAATGTGCGAGGGGCAGAGAGCAATCCGTTTCGTCCTCCAGCAAATATTTGACAGACCAATAATACAGTTAGAATTAATCGGAATTAAACACAAAAAGTATAAAAATTGCTGTTAAAAAAGTAAATTTTATAAACAAAAAATATGTAAATATAAAAAACACAGACTTACTTTGTTTAAATCAAATTTATTTTTGATATAGTTGCATTTTTTATGATGATACAGTAAAATATATTTCACAATGGCAACATCCATAATGAAACTAAAAGGTTCAGCCATAAATAAAATGAAATTTTCGTTTAAAAATAGAAGTTTGTTGATTTTTATTATTCAAAATACAAAATATATATAATTAACCATTTCATTTATGATGTCACAAGTAACTTCCTTGATCTATTTGAAACAAAATAAACTAAAATTTTAATTATACAAAAAAACCAAATTGTAATTTAAAGAAAAGTAAGATGGGTTAATACTGTAACACTGGGTGCTATAATGGCTATTAAAGTACCCAAAAGACTTAATGAGTTTTATAATAAGAAGGTTTCTTAAAGACACAAATTATAAAAACTATTATTTGGAACATTAAAAAATTATCATAATACAGCTAAAAAAATAAGGCAGCTACGATGACACAGCCACATAAAAAATAATAGAAGAAAAAATGATCAATCAAGTGTTTAGATGGAAATCCAAAAAGAACCTGAATACATAGAAAATCTGGATGAAGTATTTAAAAGCCCTGATATATCGCGTAGTTTAGAAAATAAAAAATTAAATAAACTCACCCAAGATAGAAAAATTTGGAAAAGATTAGAATCACACATGCCTTACACCTTGATAGGTAGATTAAATAAATAAGTACAAAAGTAAAAAATATATGTATGTAAACAAGAAAGATAACAGTTTTATTGAATCTATTAAAAACAATCATTATTAATGATTTATTTATAGCAGGACCTATCAGTCGATTATTGCTCTACTTTATATTTCCATAGGAAACATTTTACTCGAGCTAATAATAACAAATAAAAACATCCGTGACGATTTTTAGTAAATATATTAATATATTTTATTTTTTATGCACAATTATTTCCGAGCGTTTAAAACAATTCGCAAGCTAAAAAAAATAACGCGAAATATTGATTGTCCTATTCGTGATTCTTATCAGTAGAAAAACGGAATTCTACACATGCTCTGAATAACCTTACGATTTTTTTAAATAGCGCATTTGCACATTTATGAATAGCTTTCAAATGAAACTTTATTCAAAGTAATTTCAGTCAAACTTAATTACATATCAGATAGTTAAAAATGAATTATTGTACCTCAAACCTCAATTTATTGATCTTAATATTTGGACGATAAAAATTGTTAGAACGTGAATGAAATAATAAACTTTCGATCTATCTTCCAATCAAAAATAAATGACCTAAGAAGAAAACATACAATACTTTAATCGCTACCAAAATAAAATCAATCAACGAAAATAAAAGTAAAAAGTCGCTTTCATGTAAATAACAATCTGCATTACTTTCAACAGCTGGTATATCAACAAATCATTTTTTAACATTATTTGAAATGGAGAAATAAAATTACTTTAACAGAGTTTGACGACAGAAAAGAGAAAAGTTTACACATATTTATTTCACACTTCCATCATGCAATATGTAATAAAAAACTAAAATACTATTACTTTTTGATTACTAGATTATTATATAAATGCTTGTACTATTTATAGATAAATCCAGGTGTTAAAAAATCGCGCCAAATCAATTGAATTAAAATCAAAAAAATCTTTCCAAATTTCGTATTAAAAAAAAAATTGGTTAAGCCAAGATATTACGTTTAAAAAATAGTTATATCTGTTTTTTAAATCTTCTAAGCCTAAAACGCAAAATAATAAATCTCATTTTGCAACAAATTTGCCGGGTGTTTCTACATAATTTTTTCTAATACTAAATGTATAAAAGAAAATTTTCTGTACTTACCAAAGCCAATCCAATTCTCCATTGATAAAACTAAGATAAGCAAGATGTTGGTACAGGCTCTAGTTGACCCTTGCTGATAAACTGGCAGCGATGATGCACAGGCCACTTGATTTGGCGCACTAAGTCGGATCGATGGCCGGCGCCTCACAAAACCGGCGTCCAAGATGGCTCAAAAGACAATATCGTCAGCTGAGCTTGTTTATTTTCACTCCTCGTAGACATACTATTTGATAATGATGAGTTAATGACACATTTGTTAGTGTCGCCAAAGTGTTAAGTTTTGTTCTACTTGTTGTCCTGCTTTAGATTCGCCACTCTGATAATTTAATTTATGTGGGTGTGGGTGTTTACAGCCCCTGGATTTTTTGTGTGTTTGTGATTTCTTAATATTGAACTGCTCAGAGTGGGCGATTATGTTTATATGACGTCAGTTGAGGGAGCAATGAAATGCGATTTTTGTCAAATATAATTTATTTTTTTGATATTTACAAGGTATCAAAAATTACAATTTTCGAAAATGAAGACGTAATTTGGCAATACACTACTTAACTTTTTTTTTAAATAATTACAATAACGTTGTTCATACTGGAAAACAAAGTAGGTACTGTTTTGTTATTAACTGGAATGTTATACATTTATGATTAAACTCTCTGATCTACTTAACACAGTTTAGTGCAATTAGGTGATATTTTGACAGTAGAACATTTTTTAAAGCTGCTAAGTCATGTTTAAATTTTATTTAAGCATCTCCAAATCAAACTATTGCTTCTTTTTTAATGTTAGAACTATCAAGCAATTTTCATGTTAAAATTTGGACTTAACACATGATTTAACATTTAACATCTCTTTACATTTTTATTATTGTAGGCTATACCTACTGCAGAACATTAATAATTTTAAGGCTTTTAATATTTAAAATGTAGCAGAACTTTTGTTATAAAGTTTTTATTTTTAAATACTTCAGAAAGTTTGGAAAGTTGTACCACCACCATTTTTTGTAAAATAACTATAGTAAAAAAAGAAAATACCTAATAAACATAAAATTAAAAAAAAACATCGATTTTCAAAAAGATTCTAATAGACAACTAAAATATTACGAAGCATTAAAGCATCATATTTATTACTCAACTGATCACAAACAATAACAAATTATTTGTCTCTATAAAACTTACTTACCTTAAAAAATTATATAAGTTGGCCTTTAAAAAAGTCAAAAATTTTAGTTTTGAAATAGTTATAATTTAATTTCTAATTGCACTAGACTAGTACTTTTTATAATGCGCTATAAGCATTTAATTTAAATAAAACAATTAAAATAAAACACAAAAATCTAAATAATAATTGAGAGAGCATATATTAGAATAAAAAACAACAATAAAATATCATCTAACAAATGCAATTGTAATAAATAAAGCAACAATATGTACTACTTAAATTTAAAACATGGAAGATAACAATTACCTAATTAATTTCAATTAAAAATATTAGGTTAGGTAACAAAAAATTTCGGAAGCAAGTCATCAAGTCATAATATAGTGCATGAAGCTATCTGAGGAATGTTGACTCTAATTATAACAGAGTAATAATTATTTAACTGATTATTATTCTAAGTAAGTTTGTATTGTTAAAAATATTGCAACTGAAGTTAAAATTCCGTAGATAAATGTATGAACTATACTTCTTGATTTCGTAATAATGACTAGGAGCTTATAATCACAGAAAATGAGATAATTAATAATACGACATAAGACGATTAGGAAGAAACCAGATATTATATTTTCTTAAAAAAAATTGTCACAACGGTTTTTTGAAGACAATAAGAATGAAACATTGACTCTAGAAGCTACTTAATGTTGTAATAATATCAAAATTTATTTGCTTGTTCGTATAAAGTTTTACGCGATTCGGGTTTCTTACGATATCTTAATAAATCAGACTTTATACGATTAAAATAAACTTGATACAATAATTGTCGTTACCCAAATAATAATTAGAATTGCCTTTAAAATTTTATTACATTTAAACCGTTGTGAAAGTGTTAAATAAGTGTCTCAAAAAAACAAAATATACAACTAAAGTTAGCATTGTTGCATCATTCACGCATTTTTTATTTTTTTAAATATGTATTTTTTATAACGGTATCATAAATACAGGGTATCCCAGAAACATGTTCATGCTATTACGGGAGAAGCGAAAATGTTTTGATTGGACGTTGGAAGTTTATTTTTATTAATTTTTATTTTTTAAGCCGTCAAATATATATCATATTTCTGAAAGACCCTGTACAAACAGGTGTCCCCTTTTTGTTATGTCATTGGAAATACATGGCTATTGACGTAAGATAATAATCACAACTTAAAAGAAAAAAAATCTTCGCCTACCTTTAAGGAAAATCAATCGTAGCAGTCCTAAAAATTTAACAAAAAAAATTCATTTTCTGAAACTTTCGGCAGAAAATTTCATATTAGGCTCAGTCAAAATTGTTTTATTATACAGACCGTTTCTGCCATTGCGACATAATAAACTATTTTTTCATCATTACATTATAAAATGTTTAATTCTAGATATTATGTAATGACACATTACGTCACTAGACATGTAACAAATTTCATTACATCACTGGTTACATAGCTTCGAATTTTATTACATTACTAGTCACGTAAAATGCGACTTTACTCATTATGAAAAACCTATTCAGTAGAAACAAAAATTTTAGAACACAGTCACAATTATTTATAATACCTTTACAAGAAAGACCCAAGAAAAAAGTCGCAAAATTTATGACCGGTAGTAACTTGGTATGAACTAATATATTATTCAACTTGAAATTTGTCTATTAATGTGCATTAGAAACAAGTATGCTGTTTTGACCAGAGTTTTTCCCTATCAACAAATTTGTCTACTTGTCATTATTTTTTATTTACGTTTCAAATTCGCCGCAAAATTGTAAGTAGTAAGAAAAATATTAAATTTAAAAGTGAGCAATAATGAGCAAGAAAGCAATGCGTTCTTCATGGTATTTCCCATTTACAAACTTAAAGAACGCGAGAGATCAAACTCCTCCAGGATCATTAGCCACGTAAAAACTTTTTAAATGAGAGGGAATTGAACAAATATATTGAATAATGTATCCGGATAAGTGCGACAAGCCCTTAAGCACGCTTCTACTCTCGGAAAAGTCATCAAACATCAAAGAAGAAAACGTCAGAAGTAGCGAAGGCAACGAAAGCGTCATTCCACTAGTCCCAATATTGTTTCACTTCCTAGTGAGTTCAATAATAAACAAAATAATGAATCTGACAATGATATGGACTTCCATCGTCATCCATGTGATAACCCAGATAGTTTTCGTAATATAAAAATCGAAAAACTTACAAATTTTGAAATGGATGATTTGTAATGTCAACATTACAAAGTTTTTTCTTTATTTACTCTTAGAAAAATCTACAACCAGCCCACAGAGCAAGCGTTTGTTATGTCAGAGTATTGACATGTGTCACTATTATCACTCCATTAAATGATCTTTATAAATAAATAAACTCATTTGCTTGATTAACTCGAGCTGCGCCCTCGGCAAGAGATCAAACTTCACCAAAATTATTCGCCACGTAAAAACTTTTTTGAAACGCACGATGTGTAATGGCATCATGCGTTACTAGTTTTTTCTTTATTTACTCTTAAAAAAATTTACAACCAGTCCACAGGGTAAGAGTTTGTTACGTCAAAGAGTATTGACATGTCTCTACATGTGTCACTATTATCACTTCATTAAGTAATCTTCTTTATAAATAAATCTTTTAAATAAACTTACTTGCTTGATTAACTCAGGCTGCGCCCTCGGTATTTAAACATCATATTTAAAATTAGAGTAACTTGACAAAATTATGTTCTATATTCATTGAAACAACATAATTTGTATCCAGGCTACATCAAATTCCATTTATCAAATAAGAACATTATCTTAGTATAGTAAGTTTTTCTTTTTAATGTCCTTGTCTGTCTCTGTTCAACACATTATCTATATAACATAGCACCATATACAACAATTTGTTGAAAAGAGACAGACAACAGCAAATAAATGAAAAATGGAGTATAGCTAATTTTATAAAATAAACAGAGCTGCCATTCGAAAATTTTTCATTTTCAAAATTTAATTCTTTGTCAAAATCTTTTGATCACACGTGATAAATGACCAATAAAAAAATAAACATATTAAGAATAGTGCTAGACAATATTAACTTTTTATTCTAAAGATGTTTTTTTAAAAAATGTTTTGTGTTTACGAGAAACTCATTTTTCTTAAAAAAAGACTGCTTAGAAACTGTTTGAAATAAAGGTTCCATTTAAAAGCACAAAGTCATGCTATTTTTTTAAGACAAAATTATAAATGTAAAAAAATCATTTACGGTTTAAATAGTAATTAATTTAATAATTATTTTTGGTAGAACCACAAATACTATAAGTGCTATAACAAAGAAATATTTTACACCAAATAATTTCGACAATCAAAAATTATAATCAAAATGTCATCATTTCACAATGGCAGACCTCTCAGAAGTAAATCTGGGCAAAATAATTGATAATTGAATGAGAAATCGATTAATAACGATGTCATTGTTACCAAAATTAATCGACTTTTTAATTAATTGATTTTTGACTATTTGATTAATCAATTAATTGATTTGTCGATCATTCGATTCGTTGATTAATCAATTATCGACATGTTATTTCATAATGAAAATTGTATATTACAGAAACATTACAAAAAATAATAGATTAAAATCAAATTAATTTTTTTGTAATAGATCGATTATGTAAAATAAAAATGGTTCAGCACTGCTCAGTAGGCCATGACTGTGTAAACGCCCCATCGCGCTGAAAACACGACATTAGATATTTACCCTTAATACTACGTTTTCAGTTTCATGCCAAATTATGTCACATATTTTTCAAAAAATCATAAATCAGCCCAAAGTGCACATTTAAATTTTCCCGAGATGACAATCTCTTTGAAATAAATTAACATTATGTGTTAATACATACAATATGTATTTCTAATGTTCTAATTAAAAGAGGGACATCCTGTATTATAGTATTATCTCTGAAACAATAGTTATACAACTCAGCAAATAGAAATAGGAAAAAAGCCGTGTTATCTTACTTTGCTGCCTGTTTTATTACCTAATCTATTAGAATTAAATTTTATTTTTTGTACATTATGTGTGTGCAATAATACATAAAATTTCGAGAAAATTAATATAATACACTGTATTCAGACATATATCAAAGAAATTTTTTTTTACAAGGTACACACGACTAGGTTCGATTAAATCAAATAATTTTTAATTAAATTTAAATTAATTAACTCCAATTATTGCATTTTTATGAGCATAAAAAATAGTAACAATATTTAGTTCCGCCAACTTGACGCCGTTTTGTACAAAATAAATAAAATGGCTAATATTTACAGACACCACTCAAAATCGGCGTTATTTGGTTCTTACATTTGCATCACAGAATCTTACAAAAATCGTTCTCTTAAAACTAATATGATTATGTTTCTCTCTAAATAAAAAATCGCACTTTAACAGCAAATATAAACCGGAAAATTTGTTGCCCTAAACAAACCATTTAAAAGCATACGTCATAACGTATGTCGATGAATTAACATACTAACTTTATGTTTCGTGTGCTTCTTATAAGAAAAATGTGAAGCTCGATTTTTAAAAACGCCATTACATTTACTTACAGAGTCATTTTTAACTTCACCATCAATTTCGTTACTAATTTCATTCTCGTTGTGAACATCAGCATTAGTAACTTCCTTTTCGGAATGTATTTTACAACTATCACTATTATTTAAAATTTTCTCACTGTGGGAACTTTTCGTTACTTCATCTGCACTGTTATTCATATTTGACTCTTCAGAAATGTCGTTAACTTTACAAGTGTCTTTACTTTGTTCTGTTCCATCATCATGAGTCCAAATAATAACCACTCAATCTCCTCGGTGCACTCTAACACGCTGAGGTTCCGTATTTCCCCTGTATATATAAACTTGTAATAAAATCAAAACGTCCACAGCCACTTGCACTGATCCGCAAATCCAAAACTGGATCGGAGCTTCACGAAATAAAAAATATAAAGTTTTGAAAATGTCACCGCATGTCCACATAATCACCATACTGAGACTAAAAAATAACAGGTTACTCAGAAAAATATACCACAATTACAAAACTACCTCATCCCTTCAGTAGATTTACTTTTAAAATTTTTTACTAACTGTGGGGTACCTAACATGGCTTCGGTAAAAACGGCAAGGAAGCCCATTAATTCAACAAAAACTATTTTGTCTATGAAAATATACATGAGGATCGATGTTGCAATTGTAAATACCAACATGCAGTCTATATACGACTGGAAGTCATTCCAGTTCCAAAAATATTTAATATCGAAATCTGAAAAAAAAATATCTTCGTTTTGCCTTGATTTCATGAAAATGAAGAAGATGATTAACATGCACCTGTGTAACACACTTTAAAACGTTTGAAGCATATTTAAAATTATTTTGTTAATATAAATTCTTTAGTAGAAATACGAAAGCTTTGGCATTTAAAGCTGTTATTGAAATTATTGATTTATCCTCCAATATCATATTTACGGGGCAAAAAAATTAAAAAATCTTATTTTGCAATCAGGTATTTGGCATGAATTCTGAACTAAAATACAAAACAAAATAGATTTATTCTTTTTATCTTGTCTCTAAAAATTTTATTAAAAATATGTGTATTTAGTAAAAGAATTACATCATAAATCGCAATTAGTAATAATTGCTTAATTAGAGTTCCTTTGTTGAAATTATTTACGGTTTGCGTCAAGTTGTCATTTTTTCACAGACAATAAAAAATATTTATTATATTGTAATATGTATAATTCGTTTTTTTATAAATATTAAGAAATAAAGTGTAAAAATAAGGTGAATTCACGCCACTGAGACGAGCTCGTTGTCGCCGAAACCTGGTAATATAACATGCGATTTATCAAGCTTTAATTTAATGTGGCTTTAAAGCCAGGCAAGGCATTAAATCTACTTTTTTCTACTTTGCGTTAACAATAATGACACTAAATTTTCATTATAGAACGCAAAACAGTAATTTTTTCATTGGTTATATTGACACCGTAAGCGTAATTACGTCTACCGCCTACGCAATGGAGATGATATAGAATAGTTGATAAAATCATAAGCGAGCTGTCGAAAATATTGACGCAAAATCTCAATTAATTAGTAAATCAAGTGAAAACCTTAATAAACTTGACAAATGTCATTACTTCATTAGTGCCAACCAAATTATGTTGTTATTATTATACAAGGTAGACCAAATGTATGGTTTTTTGACTAAACTATAAAGAATTTTGAAAAAACAAAATATAGGCATTAAATAGCTAGGAAGATGCTACCTGAAACAATGTTAAAAAAATTTTTATTTGTTTAAATTTCTAAGATAACTATAGCAAAAAAAATTTTTTGTGAAATTTTTTCCAGATTTTTCTTAAGAACAAGCTTTTTAAAGAAAATGTTACTGTGTTAATTGTTTTAATATTAACTTTATAAGTTTTCAATAAGAAATTTAAACATTACCAAATATTATCATTGATTTTCGCCAAACCTACAAAATTTTTGGTTAATTCAAGTTATGCATGTCAAAAAGCTAATAACAGTCTTTTAAAAAAGTTACAAAAAAATAATTTATTTAAATAAATTAATATAATTTAACAATAATAATTAATGTGTTTTTTCTTAATTTTTTATTATTTTGTAGTGCATATTACGAGTATGTTGTAGTACTAGATATAAATAAATAAAATGTAAATAATAAATACCTAGAATACCCGAATTTTGGTTTAAATAAATTGTTAAAAGAAAAATGTTATCAAAACTACCTTCCACCTTTTAAACGCTAGTATTTGATGCTAGTTGAGACAACAATGAACAATAGCAATAGAAGATGTCGGGGGTGTGTAAAAACGCCTTATCGATGTTTGAACGGTGGAAGACAGTTTTATGTACATTTTGCTTTTAACAGTTTATTTAGATAAAAATTCGGGTGTTTTTGATACTTACTATTTACATTCTATTTATTTATACCTAGTACTACAAGATACTCGTAATGTTCACTACAAAATAATAAAAAATTAAGAAAAAACACAGTAATTATTATTGTTAAATTATTAATTATTTAAATAAATTATATTTTGTAACTTTTTTAAAAGATTGTTATTAACTTATTAACATGCATAAGTTAAATTAACCAAAAAGTTTGTAGGTTTGGCGAAAATCAACGATAATATTTCGTAATGTTTAATTTTTTTATTGAAAATTTATAAAGTTAATATTAAAACAATTAACACAGCAACATTTCTTTTAAAAAGCTTTTTTTTAAAAAAATTAAGAATAAATTTCACAAAAAAAAACAAAAATGTTGCTATAGTTATTTTAAAAATTTAAACAAACAAAATTTTTTCAAACATTGTCTCAGAAAGCATCTTCCTAGCCATTTTATGCCTATATTTTGTTTTTTTTTAATTCTTCATAGTTTAGCCAAAAAATAGCCCGTTCCATACATTTGGTCCACCCTGTATTATGTTTAATAGCCGTCTATTTTATTTTGTTGTTAAAATACAAGCTTGTTTAAAATAGTTCCTCAATAAAAAAAATCAAATTTTTAAAAAATTATTTTTTTAAATATTACAAAAACTACTGAGTAGATTTTCAAAATTTTGATATGATTGGAATGACAAAAAAAGCATTAATTTCCAAAGTCAAGTGAGCCACTATTGTTCCATTTGAAAAAAAAAGTTAAACCGGAAAAACTAATTTATCTAATTTAAATTCGTGTATTTTCTAAATTAGATTATTTATGGAATTGGTTTTATTTTTTAATGATTGCCTACGTTATTTAGAAATTTTTTTACCATCACAGCCTTCTAAATAAAAAAACACAAATTACAAAATAGCTATTTACATTCGTATGTGGTAGGCTTAATTTTACAGGCGACAGCTTTGTTTCAGGTCCGAGCTGAAAGCGAGGGCCTGATTAGTTGGAGCCTGTAAAATTAACTAACGCATAAGATTTGTATAATATTTTTTGTCCGAAAGAGTCAAATTCTCTTTTTTTGCGCCATATCAAAAGTTAGGTTAGGTACAAATAAATTCTAAAAACCAATAAAACGTACCCAAATGCGGCTTAAATACTCTGTCATTGCTTGCATAATTTTCTTTAAAACATGTTCAAAGTTCCAGTACTTTTATTCACACTTTTAATTCTAAATTGATAATTACTATAAGAGATTCAAAATTTAACAATAATAATGACCATAGAAAAGAATAATTATAGAATAATGACATTTATTAAGTAGACACGAACACACGTTTTGAATAGATGGCGCTGTAGCGGTTTATTCTATATAAAATTGCAAATTATTTTTAAAATTATTTTAAATACATACGTTTTATTTTTTTAAGTTTATTAACTGTAACTTTTTCCAAAATATACTTTTATTCCTATAATTTTGTATTGTTAGTAATTAAATAAAACTCTTGCACTACGCGTTGTCTATGGACCTGTGACGTTTCAGCGATTTTTTCAATTCACCATTTTTCTATTAAATATAGCTTTATTTGTGGTAATATTTTAGGTACGTACACTTTGATACATAAACTTTATTACTGTAAGGTTAGTTTTTTCCTCAAGCATCTCCTGTGGTAGTTCTAACCGTACAATGTGAGACCCGGTGTTTTTCTCATTTTTACCGCACAGTTTCCAAAAGACCGACTTACTATTGGTGGATGCACAACTATGATAGCCTACTTTACAATACGGGAGGACAAAAAAAAAATTTTGTTTATAGTTTTCTAGATTCTAAAAATATACATAGTGTCCTATTTACAAATCCAAAGTTACGGTCGTTTCCGGTAAAATCGGAAGTGATAGAAAGTTTACGTTTTACTCAATCAATGGGAATTTTCTAACATAATAAGTTCTCCAAGTTTCGTTTTTCTATTTAAAAAATTACTATTAAAATAAAGAAGTGAGCCTAATTTCGTTTACACCCGGTATAATTAAAAAATAGAGTATAGTTAATTTTACAGGTTCCAACTAATCAGAGCCCTTGTTTTTAGCTCGTACCTGAAACAAAGTTGTCTGTAAAATTAAACTTACCGCATACGAATGTAAATAGCTATTTCACTATTTAATATTTATCGAGTTATCGTAGTTGTATATTTCTTTTGTAACATTATACATATTTTGACAAACTTGGATTTTGATTTGAACAACCTCAGCAAATAAGTATAAATAGACTATTCAACCTGTCACAAAAGTTATCCAAACCGATAAAATCAATGTATTATATGGTTATATTTCATATTGGAACTACGCCAAAAAACTTAGTTTTTCGTTTAAGAAATTCTCAGACACTTCAAAACATTAATCAATTTCTAAACATTATCTATTTACATGACATCCGTACTGTCAGTGTCATTTTTCAAAAAAAAATCTCAGCTATGCTCTAAGGCTAAGGTATTTACCATGTCTTTTATCCTAACAGTATAGATAAATTGACTGAAAAAAGACAATAATTTGGTAGATGTTTAATGAGTAGAAATGTGTAACAAAAAATATTGAACAATCTTATGTAATAAAAAAGTTTTAGAGTTATAATACGAAACGATGTAATATATGATCAATAACCCATTTACACCCTAACAAAAAAACCCATTTCGAGCAAACAAAAAAAACCTTTTGATAATTCAAATACATTAAATGCCAATGTACACAAATCAACACAAATAATCATAAATCTTTCAAGCTAGAAAGCATTTTTATTGCCTTTGACTATACACTTTAGTACACAGGATTCCTAATAACCCTGAAAACGCTCAGTGATTGATTTTGTCCAAAGTAATTGCTGCCAAGCAACTTTAAAATTAAGTTATCTTGTGATCAAGACGTAATAATGCCACACAATTGAATTATAAAAGATTATAATATTTACATGAGACATGACTGTTACGTATTTTACTAATTACAATAGGCTTCAAACAATAAATTTTACACCTAAAAAAGATTCGCTTAAATGAAAAACTGTACAAACGTTGGTCGTCAAATTTGATAAAACTATTAAAAGCATAGATAATGAAAAACTACTTTTATTTATTTACTGATTAATTTGACATTAATGACCTCAGCGATAAGAAATAGAAGTCCAGGTTAAATATGGGTTCAATGATAGAAATAGAAAAGATTTATCATGCTGACTAAAGTAATGCCAATAATCTTAGTAATTAGTACTGAAATATCCTTGTTAATTGCTTCAGATAACGTGTTTACAAACCCCTAAATAAAAAATTGCAATAGGTTCATAAAAAAGTAAAAGGTGCAGGATTGGCAATACTTTAAATCAATGTTAGTACTGAAAGCAAAAAGCAAGGCGTGCAAGCAAATTACCACAAATATTGTGAGAAGAGCGGGGAGGCTTAGATTTTAACAATCTGACGACTTCACTGGGTTTAGCTGTCAAAAATAAAAATTTACATTATACCAATTTTTGAAGCTAATAGAATAAAATTAAGCAAAACATATTTTAAAAAATTGATTGTTTTTACTACAAAAACAAAAAAAGAGTCGTTAATTTCATATTAGGGAGCTAATCATCTTAGATTTGTTTAGATATCGATTCAATTTCTAAAAATAACATACCTGCAAAAAATCCATACCTGTAAATATCCTTTGTCTAGCTTGCATAAGTTGGTTTCTATTCCTTACTCTAACACATAAATGAATCATAATAAACATAGTTACATTCATAATTATACTTTGAATTAAAAGGGGGTACTCAAAGTGTCTTCCAAACCTAAAACACCACAACTGTGAGATGTCTTCTATGAAAAGTTGTAATTCTTACCAAAACATGATACGTAAAGTGTTAGCTACCAAAAGGGCAAGACAAACCAGCAGGGAAAACCCTTCAGCATCCTGTGTCTTCCTTATTTGCCTGTATTGGGGAATGTAAGGGATGACACCTCCTATAATCATAGCACCAGCGCTGACCCAGCCAACAACTGTTCCCACAGTGAGGGACAGCTCGTCCGATATCACCCAATCCATGTTTCTAACTACTTAATAAACAAGCAAAAGCCTTATTATTTGCTGTTACCCATTTTTATTACCAGTGTTCACTCAACTGTCAAATGTCAACTAAAAATGTCAAGTTAAGTGGCCTGTGGCAAAGGTAACGCGCCGGCGCACCCCCAAATTTAATTATAAATAAAACAGTTTAATTTGCTTTAAAATAATTTCACTAAGGTTTGGACACGTCTATCAGATTCATTTCATTCAGGGAGAAGTCCACTAATATGGATTTTGGTAATTTTAACAAATTTCTTCACATGATCACGTGACGTAACCTTAGTCACATCGTTAATTTTGCATCTGGGGATAGCAGACAACAAATGATCAATGAAGGCAGAGAACAAATTAGATGGGCTCCAGAAGCCCTGACGTCACCACAATGCTAAATTTTGAAAAACTGTCGTTCGTTGAAAATACTTCAAAAAAGTTCAACATATTGTACGTGTAAATGAAATTAAATTTACAAAGATCAAATTTCAAGCGATGAATACTCTTAACAAAATAAATACGATTTAAAAATGCCAACATTCAATAACCTAAACCCTAAACATTATGTTTATTGATGAGTCACAAATTACAACAAACTTACACCTAATAAATAAATTTATTCGGTCTAACATGAGCGAATTCCAGCAAACCATGCCGAATGTGAACGAAGTTTTTTCTATTTCTACGTACAGATTTTCTGTTTATGTATTCGGCTATCTTCGGTAGTTGCTTCACAGTTGATAGGGTCACTATGACAGCACGAAGCTTGTACTGTAATTTTTACTTTCGATTAATTTTATAATTATGTAAGAATTGTTTGTATCTTGTGACGAAATGTTGTAGAATGTTTAGAGTATTAAATTAGAGTTAAATTATTATAATTTTAACCTTATGTACTTAAGCAGTAAGGGCGACTTTTTTAAAGCACCTAAAATTTTAGAATAACAGTGCTTCAAACTTTCGCACTTGAATGACGAAACAGTTGTGGAGTCTATTAAAGCATTTTTTCTGCCTCAACTGATAGGTGGCAAATCACTTTTTCTGCTTTTTTTGGACCTACTTTTAATCCAGATATGCAACCCTGTCTATTTTTTAAGGTTAATAATGCGAAAAACTCACTTTTAAAATGTTTATTTACTTTTTAAAGGAGGTGAAAAAGGACGATAAATAAGACACAAGTAAATTTATTATGATATCTGTTCTAATTAATAATACCTAAATTGTTTATCTCTATTACTTATGCGATTATGTAAAAGAGTAAATTTTAGAATTATTTATTTACACGTAAATATAATTTAAACAAACTCTTTTGTCAATTAATATTTTTAAGTTTTTTGTTCACATATATCTCGCGTTTTAATAAACTTTGACATGTGACATTACGATGTTTGCTGATGCTGCTATTGTAGATATTTTTAGAAATTGTTTAAAAATTATTACTAAAAAACAGTACTTAATAAAAAAATAAAGTCAAAAATACCTATAAATGAAACAATAAAAATTGAGATAAACAATTTATATAGTAAAAAGATAAATAGCAATTTACATGCAAGTAATGAGACAGATAAGTGTAATAAACTGTTAGTTAATTACAACAAAAAAGCCGTTAATATGTTCGACACGTACAAATCATACGCAAAACTAACTTAATCGGAAAAATAATAATGAAACTAAAAGAGCTAACAAAATGACAATTAAAGATTGGGAACCACCAGACTACCAGAGGCTCCTCTGTGACTATAAGTCGGTAAATACAGATATAAAGTGATAAAATTAGTTTTTACTCTTATTGATACTGATCTGCGAAAATACAGTAATCTTCGGGAGATGGTGGCTGCTCGTGGACTGTCAAATAGTGGTCTTTTGGTCTCTCTGACATCGTGGACAGCTAATTGGGAGAGAAATATTAATTAAACGAGAGTTAGCTCGTTAGACAATTTGGTTGTTTAAAATTCGCCTTAGGTGCCAACTACCCATGGAAGACTATTAATTTGCACGTAAGGTAAATTTTTAGTTTAAAGCTTTCGACGCGATCTACCCGTCGGAGACTAGGAATCCGCAAGTAAGGTAAATTTCTAGTTCAGAGCCTTCGGTGTAATCTACCCGTCGGAGACTAGAAATCTGCTATTTAAAAAAAACGACCAGACTGGAGAGTATTTGAGCACTCTCTGACCAAGACCACGCTTTTGTCGAGCTGCCTTTTATAGCCAAATTTTGAGTGACGTCTGTCTATGTGACTCTAATCAGGAGCTGCTATTGGCGCGTTTTCAAAAACGATATTTTCGAAAATTTAATTAATAATCGGCGATTTAGAATTAAATAACGGTTGTTCTTATGGCTTTTTTTCGATTATAAGCTTGATGGTGCTCGACTTTATTTCTGTCAAACAGTGATTCGTTTTGTCTTCTAAAATTTGCTAAAATAGGTTTAAAAGTTCTTAATTCAGCTAATATATAAACAATTGTGCGTCTGTTGAAACATTTAGACAATTTATGTTTTTTTCATTATTTTAAGCTTAATAAATAGCTCACTCTGGGCTTGCTTGACTAATAAAAATGCTGCAAAAGTAAAAAAAGAACAAAATACAACGCACGAGCCTACGATAAATAAACAATTTTTAATTGTGAATAAATAAACTGTATTAATTAATATAAATCACTTAAAGTTCCACTGTAAAATTGGTAGTTAGTTGTATTATTGTCCATGAGAATGCGGAAAGAATTAGACAACAAATAAAAAACTCAAAAAAAATAAGCACATTTTTATTTTATTTGGATGTGCGATTGCTTATCCATTCCTGTAATAATAATTAAAAAAAACGCTGTATTGTTAGTTGCATTAAAAGGCCAACCAAACCTGAATAATCTCAACATTCTAGTTTTAATTCAGTTTTAAGTTTCACATAATTAAAAATGTGATTGGAAATATTTGTATAAGAAAAATGGAATTTTTCTTATCTTAGATTTAAAAGTTAATAAGGCCGTAAACGGTTTCCCACCTAACAGATCTAATAAATTTATATTTTAAACTTAGGTTTTTCCTGGGGTTTAATATTGTAAAAATACCAACCCGGTGATCGGAAATCGGGTGTTGGACAGTAGCGCGCCGCGGTCAGGTTAACCCCTGCTGGTTGTCCTAATACCCAAATCGGCAACAGGACACTTGCGCGCCGGTTGAGAATTAACGTAACCATTTCTGGCTCCTTTTACTCCCATATTCTGCCAACTTTATCAACGTATATAAGTTCAAAATTTGGTTCATTATTATAGTAGAAGTTCATTCATCAAAATGGAGACCATGTTAAGTGTTAAGCGTTACACTAGTGCAATTTCCGATAACTTGCACTAGTTCAGTATTATTGCTGTTAGAAAACGTCATAAAATGTCATAGGAGTAAAAATGCAAGAAAATTGAATTTGTTAGCCATTTGGTTGGATGTTGCACTTACAATTGCGATATTTATAAAAATTACTGTCTTCAATATGGAAAATATTTGGAAATAAGCAATTGAGTGGTTTTACCTGCTCTAATGACCCGGCGCGCAACTGTCCTGTAACTAAAGAGTATCCGCCCGGCGCGCTACTGTCCTGTTGGATTAGGAGTACCTGGGGATTTTATTGACCGCGGCGCGCAAGTGACCCATGTTCCGGAAATCAAGTACTTTTGGGGTAAGGGGTGCAGTCTAAGATGTTTATCATTATTCAAAAACGAGACTTAGTTTTAACTTAAATACAAAATATATTAAAAAAGGTCTAGTTAGTACAACAAATTAAATAATGATATAACATTGATAAAATCTTAAATATTAATACAAAATTCAATTAAAATTTTTAGTTAAAAACGAAACAAGAATAAACAATTTATTAATTTTTTAAATATGAAAATAAACTAGAATATAACATAATCCAATCTATAACAGTTAAAAATTTCTTCCAAATCATGACAAACAAATGTAAAGATTTTTAAACTTTTCATTACGTATTCTAACAATTTTCCTGCTTTAAAAGTTTCAGGGACGTCGCCAGGATATTTTTTTAGGGTGGGCACACGTTGGTTCAGATTTTTTTTCAGGTGGGCACAATAAAACGTAAGAGTATATAAGGTGTACCATATATAAGATTTAAAAGTAACAGAACATTATAACTTACATATAATTGATACATATAATTCATACATATTTATATAATAGAATTAAATAAAAATAAATAAGCTTATATTCTTGCTTTAATATAGTATTAAACGTCTTAAATTTTTTGCAGCAAAAAAATTTACTATTTTATCCAAATTTTTGTTTTACTAATTGTCTTTCTATATTAACTTCTGCCAAACTGGACAGACGCTCGTCGCTCATTTTGTTCCTTAAATATGTTTTTATTCGTCCTACAGAAGAGAAGAACGTTCTCTCGCATTCTGAGCTACAAAGTTTGTAAAATTCTAAAAATACAATTTCGTTGATCTCTAACAGATCTAAAAATTGCATAATACTTTTAATTTTATATTCATCTTCATATCTTTTTTTTTTTCAGTAAAATCTTTATTTCGCTTTGCAGCAAATCAACTTCTATACTTACTGTAATGTTCAGCAAACGGTTGCAGATTATCTAATAATATAATAAGTAAAAAAACTTGATTTGGGGTTAAGAGAATTAAGTCCTATTAAAATATTTTTATTAGCAATGAAACGGCAATTTATTTCGTTTATAATTCTGCTAATGTTAAAGTGTATATAAGAAATTAAAAAAATGGGTTTTTAGAAAAATCATTTTTATCTTCGTTTTCAACGGACTCTTCTATCAAATATTTTTTTTATCTTAGACGATACTTTATTGGCCGTTTGTCTTTTATTTCGATTATTATATTAGTTTCATTACAAATTGTTACTGCCTCTTTGTATATAACATTAAAATGAGTTTCTACACTTCCATTTTGTTCAAAATTGGTTTCTACACTTCCATTTTGTTCAAAATTGCTCCTGTTTACACAAAGATCTTTAAAGTTTTCAATAAAAATTAAAGCCGCTGAAAACTCAGAGGTTACGCTTTGTGAACAGTTAGTATTTTTTTAAATGAGATAGCATATGTCACTAAAATAACAAATGTTGAAAACAAATTCAAAAACAATTTGATTCAAAAGCTCTACAGCATCAATTTTTTGATGCTTCTATTATTAGTTGTATTATTTAATAAAACTAATACATATATTATGTTAAAAAAGTTTTTATATTTTACTTCTAACTTTATGTGTTAAATCTAGGTGGGCACATCAAATTTTAGGGTGGGCACGTGCCCACCCAGGCCCACCCTTAATGACGTCCCTGAAAAGATTACAATCATTTAGATCCAGATCCAGATCCAGATAACATAAATAATCACTTGAAAACTCGAGAGTATCATTCATTAATTTCCATAAAACTGAATTTACTAAAGCACATTTTAACTGTTTCAAAAATTTAAAGCGGTTACATAAACAATAAAAACTATAAGTTTCGAAATTAATAAAAGAATGATTAATCAACTACGATTTAGCAATTAATCTGACAATAATTAAATGAATTCAAAGACAAGTAAACCAAATTAATTTTACCTTAATTAATCGTTCTTTTATTTTAATTGATTATTAATTACTTTAACAAATCTTAAAATCAAAAATATTCTTAAGTGAAGGAGGGGATAATGCGTTTCGGATAAGTGACAAAATACGCAAATTCATTACTTACACTTAAATCTAGTATGCATTAACTTATAATTTCTTTAACACAGTTCTAATAACAACTCTCAATTAAATCAGACTTTTCATCGGAATATAGGGTCATGAGTAGTTACGAATCAAACAATTCCTCTATTTTGCAAAATAAAATAAAATTTTATTTTATAATTAAATCTAATTTCCAATTAATTTTCAATAAACAAAGCCTCTTTTAAATATTAAAAGTCTAGTTACCAATAAATTTCTATTTTAAAATTTAATATTTAAATCAAAACGTTTAAATGCAAATCTAGTTCTAAAACAATTACATATTCAACAATTTTTTTCACTGTATATGATACTTGGGCTAGGTTGACTTTCGGACTGGCACACACATTTATTTACAATAATTGAGGAGAAATGCACATAATAACTACTCTTGGAAGTCTATTGTTATCCCACTTTTGGGTGGAAGCTTTTATATCATACCAAGTAAAGCCACATATGAAAACCGCGTTACTTTGACCATGTAACTTATTTTTGATCTTGATGATTTTAGAGAAATTACTTTGTAAATTGAAAACAATACGTTATAGAACACAATTTTTCTTTGTTTCGGACTGAATTCGTCATTCGTCTTTGAGGAGTCATTTCATTGAAAAAAACCTTAACTTATTTTTGTAAACTATCTTTTATTTAAACAAAGGAACTGGGTAAGTTTATAAAAATTTGACCATGTTAGGCTAATTAAAATCTGGGTCGCTTCTGTATGCCACATCTCTTTGTTCGCTCTTTGTTATTGAAACAATATTATATCATTATATGAAATATTTAAAAACAATTTAATACAATGTAATAAATTTTAAAGGCTTTTAAAGAAGGTCGTTTTTCTACAAAAAAATTGATAAACAATAAAAGCTACCATACAAGTTTTGTGCTGTCAAATTTACTTGAACAACTGCAAAGCAATTGCCAAATATGGCCGAGTACATAAAATTGGAAATCTTTGCATAAAAATAAGATTTTGTTCATATTTGGCATGGTTTGCTAGAATTCGCTTATGTTAAGCTTTTTGGAATGTAGGAAGTCTGTGCATTAATTGTTTTATTTGTAATTATTTTAATAAAACTTTTAAATAAAACAAAAATTGGGGTATTAAATGTTGGCATTTTTAAGTTTTATTTATTTTATTTAGTGTATTTATCGCTTGACTTTTAATTTTAATAAATTTAACTTTACTTATATATGCAAAAAGATCTAGTTTTATGACAGTGTTTCAAAATTTCGCGTTGCAGTGACATCACATCTGCATATCCTTTATAGAATGCGCACGCATCATAATTTTCTAATCATTTGTTGCACGCTTTCCCTAGACGCAAGTGTCATTTATATTTATAGGTTATGTAAAATGTCATTCGAATAAGGTGCATAAACATTTTTATTTTGCTATTTTTGCCTAATATTTGTGTTTCTAGCAATATGATTACAGCCAAGCTACTTAATCCATTATGTAGGTGCAGATTTCAGCTGCTACTTAACACCACTATTGCCCCCCAGTTCCAGCGTAGTAAAAGCCGCTCGGCTTTAAGTAAAACAGTAAGAAATGAGGTTGATACAAATGTAAAATTAGGTGAAAAAGTCAAAGAAACCACAAAGACTGCTTCGTATGTAGGAATAATATTGCTAGGCGTGGGTGTAACAGGCTCACTGTTTTATGCAGTTTTTAATGAATTGTTTTCAAGTAAAAGCCCTAATAATGTATATTCGAAAGCAGTAGAGAGGTGTAAGTCTGATACGCGAATTCAGGATAAACTTGGACTTCCAATCACAGCTTTTGGTGCTGAGACAACCAGAAGAAGAAGGCAACATGTGAGTCATGTGATTTATCAAAGGGATGGCAGGCAGTGCTTGAGGATGAAGTTTTTCCTAAAAGGAAGCTTTCATCAAGGAACTGTGCAACTGGAAATGGTTGAAGTAAGGATTTTGTAATAAATAAACAGTGTTTTTGAGGCACTTTTTACAGAATGATTCAGGAAAATACGAGTATCGTTATTTGTTTGTCCAAGTTGATGACTTGTTGCAAACTACAATTGTTTTAGAAGATAATAGGAGTAAGTTTACAGCTTCGGCTTCTTCTTCTTCTTCACAACCGTTAGACTTGACGTTGTAAATAAAACGAATATACTTTGTTAAATTTTTATTGTTTTTTCTTGATAGGATTTTCCTCAAAAAACAGAATTAATCTCCTACTAAAAATATAGTTTTTTATTTTTGTAACTATCCACGAGACTATTATGAATATTGCTAGGTACTGAATCCAGGCCCATTTTAATATTTGCCAAAAGTCAGGCTTATAGTATATTTTATCTTCTGGAATTTGTACATTTAAATTAAATAAAAAACTGTGGGTCCTCCCTGGAGAAAAACTCTTGTAGATATCACTTAGAGTTGTAGTGACTGAAAATAAGAAAATTCAGAGAACATTTTTAAATCAGGTTTTCAACTTACTGTTTCTCTTTGAATATCGTCCTATAATGGTACCTATCTGATAATCTGCTAGATTACCAGAATCCACAACACCAGAATAATTATAAAAAACATTGGTGTTTCTTTTGTAACAAATTAAAGGACTTGTTTGGGTTATAACTAAATTAGCAGTTAATGAATATTCAGCTATGTGAGTTGGTAAAAACTCTTGAAAAATGATAGCAGTCTGCATTTGTAAAGGACAGTCCTGTGAAAATTTTTAAATAAAAAATAAATAAACCAGTGTTTCTTACATGTAATTTATAATCTAATGGAACAACAATGCTTAGGGAGGTAAGTCGAGTTTTGGTTGGAAGATTAATTTGCAAAGATAAATCTAATTCTTCTATTTTGTCATCAAAGTTTCGATCAAATACACGCACCTACGAAAGATTTATTATTTATTTAAAAATGTAAGAAAATTATGCTAAACCTTGATAAATGAGCAGGTATCTAACGACCAAAACACTTTTTCATAATAAGGTAAACTGCTGCATGTTATTACAGGTTTATTGGGGTTATTTGTGGTTGCAAGAAAAATATATTCTCCTTTAAATTTAACTTCTGGTTGTTCGTAAAATACGTCTCTTTTTAACCAGAGGCCTAGAAAATTCTTTTTAGAAAATGTGTTTTTAATTAATTTTCTTACCTTTGCTTTTGTATGCAAATACGAAAGGTAGTACAATTGTCAAAATTCTCAAAAATAGAGCTAGTAAAGATGCTTTAGACAAGAGGGTACTTTTATAAGAAATCTTTATATTTTTTGTAAAGACTTCCAAGATTACCATTTTAATTTGAAATTATTATTGTCAAAAAAAGTTTAAATCTCGAATCACATCATGTGGATTTTGATCTATTTTTTTATGTTTGTTTACGTTCGAGGTCAAGTGAATTTAATATACAAACAAAATTGCCATGGCAACAAAAGCGCGCGCATTTTGTAAAGCGTACCTACCGCTCAACTCTACGTAATTTATTAGTATGCGGACTGTTTAGTCAAAATGTTTTCGATAAATAATTACTATATTTATTTCTAGCATGTGATTTGAAATAAATTATTTTTACTGGTTTTTTCATTAGGTAATATTTTGCATAGATTTTTTTTACTAAAAATTTACATTTTGCATGATGCGCTATGTTTTCTTTCTCGAATTCTGTATAATATAATTTTTACGTTTGGATTTTGCTGGTTTTGGCTAGTCTTTCATAAATTTGATTGGCCTACAATTTAAAATATAGGTAAAATTTAAATATTTTAGCTGTTGGCTCTAAAAAAATATGTACAAGGCTATAAGTTTAGCACGCCTTTATCATTATCGTATTATCTGTTATTATGCATAAATTCTATAAATGTTTATTATTATTGTGTTAAAAATATAGTGATCAACAATAGAAATGGTACACCCTAAATTTTTAATAAAGTTTCAAGTTTACTAACTCCTTGAAAAATTGATTAATCGTAATGGTCTTTTTTTTCTTTGGTAGCTCATTTCTTATAGTTTAAGGTGCTTAATAGAGCATTTTTTGTAGGTTTGTTGTTTAAATTATACAGAGAGTAGCAAGCAGAAACTGCAAAAAACGAAAAGTTTAGACTGTTCTCATTTTACCAAAAAAATTTTGATTTTATTTTCTGTTATGTTGTTATTATTTGTTCCGGAAAAGAATCGAATCGGTTTTGCAGATTTGAAGCTAAGTTTATGAAAACTTTTTTGCGCTATAAGCAATAATTTTGTTAGTTGATATAATTCATATAATATTTTCTTTTTTTTTGACTGATTCTTAAGATAACAGTTCAAACTTGAATTCTGGAAGGTAGAATAAATAACATACCGTTAACATTTCGTGTAACAAAATGCCCCCAAAAATGAATAGATTTTCAAACAGCACAAACTAAAAACAGGATTACAGTTGGGTAAAAGAAGAATAAAAATTTAAACGTGTTTTTGCAAATACGACTCATTTTTTTGTATCTTAAGATTCTTGTAGCATTGTTTTACTCAGTATTAGTCAGCGGTTAAATCTGATTTTTGAAGGCAATAAAAAACGGGCTAGTATATTATGTCTCTTAATAATTAAAAAAATTGGCACTGTTCTTTGTATAAATCGTTTCACATATACGAGTGTATTCTGAAGTCTGCAATCAAGCAGTTTTTATCAAGCTTTTTTTTAGTGACTTCGCATTGAAACTACAAACATTTCAAGATCCACCAGTCGTGACTGGATGCAGGACTTTCTTAAATTTTGTTCGATTTTTAAAACGCTATTCTTATTTATTAATTTTTTATTTAAGGGATCATATAAATTTAAGAAATTATTTTAGGGGGTTATGCAGGAAAAAAATTGATTTCACATTTTAATTAACTTCTTATTTATAAAAAATAGTTATCTTTGATTCTAGATATAGAAATGATACTTTCGCATTTAAGAAAGGAGCTCTTTTTGCTAGCGACAGCGAGTTGTTGAATTTGGAACGACTTGTTCTGGAGCAATTCAAAATTTTTCTGGAAGTATTTCCAAATTAGAGAAAAACTGAAAATATAAAGAAAAAATTGATTTTACATTTTTTATTGATTTTTGATTTATAAAAAAACAGGTAATTATAATTTTGATTCTAGATTGCGCAATTATGACTGTGACTCTGAGTACTATGAGTTGTTTCTCGAGAAATTCAAAATTTTTGTGGAAGTATATTCAAATAAAAGAAATAGTAAGTTTAGATAAGTAATTTCACATTTCTTTAAGTGTCAAAGGAGTTAATAATAATGACGGTTTTGAAATGCACTCGAAAAAAATTCCGGAATGAATCCAAGTTTTTGAGATATTTGTTATAACTGAAAATATCGAGGCTTAATACTAGTTCAAGATTTTTCTCAAATATGCCAATGCAAAATGTACAAACCAATTTGTTGTTGAACCAAAATAAAATTAGAAACGCTTCAAAAGAAATGGCCACATACTTAATTACCAGAGGCGGAGTGCTACACAGGCCAGGGTTTTCGACGATCTTTTGCAACTTTGGTGGCAGATTCTGGAGCTGATTTTGTAAGTCGGAAGAGATTTAGGGCTGGCAACAAACAGTAGTGGAGAGCTACCATATACCTCGAAAGAAAAATTAAAGTTTCAAAAAACAGTTTAAATATTTTGCAATCTGAAAGTTTTTCAAGGAATGGACTAAAGTTTTTAAGCAGACAAAACTTTTATTAATAAATTTAATTAGTTAAATATTAATCAAATTAATTTTTATTAAATTAATTAAATAATTTTATTAGTAAATTAAACAACGTCTTCAAATGGGTCTTTAAGAATACATTGTTTTAATTTTGAAAGTATTATTGTTTTCAAACGGTTTGACTTTTACAAATTTTACTGCTCCAAATTTTTATTTAAATATTCTCTCAAATTTTTGTCGATTTTAACAAATAATTGAATTTTACTAATATCTACAGGTTAACTTTTTGACACAGTGGCTGAAAATTGCTTATTTTTGGCTGCTGTCATAAAGGTTTATTTTTCGGTTGCAATTTGAGACCGAAAAATACAATTTTTAATTAAGTAATAAAAATAGATATATATTTTTTTAAATTAGGATTATTTTGTACGGGTATAAAAGGACTACCGATAAAAACCCTGGCGCCTTTTAGTCGACATCATTATGTAACTTCACCAAAAACTTATCTATTTTATTATTTATTTTATTTTTTTAATTGTAATTGCAAACGAAAAGTCTATAAAGGGGTAGATTTTGGATTATTCTGAGATGATTACATCCAACTAATTACGATGATTTAAGATTTGGTGAGTAACTAAACCCATATAATGACAATGACATAAATACTTGAATCTTGCGTTATGTGGTTTTTCCAGTAGGTATTACTGATGGAATAATCAAAAGATATAGCAACTGGATTCCTGTGAAAATATTTTATTCTTTATTTTAAGTGGGTCACAAGTGTAACATCTAAAAAAATATTTCAACAGTCAACAATTACTATTATTAATTGTGTTGAGATACCTAATGGGATATCAATAACAAAAAGCATTTCATTCTTTAGGTTCCAATTTCGTTACCTTATTTCCATGATCTCATTCTTATATTTTCAAATAAGTACGCAAATCGCGTGACTAAATAAAAATGAAAATTGTAATAGAGCGTTTGTCACATTTTTTTTCTGTTAGGCTACTGATAAAAGCAACATTTGCGTTAAATAATACCAAATGCGGGCTCATATTTTAGCAGAAAATTGGTCATGTGGCTTGAGCTCATTTCTGAAAGTACTGTATATGTTTTAAAATAATACTGAATTATAAATACCTAGTCTTATATCTACAGGATATTTCCATTTTAACAACCTAATTTATCGTTTGATTTTAAACAATAAAAAAGTGATTAAATGATCTTATAGTTTACTATAAATTACTTTTAATTTTATTACTATCTTGTTAAGTAATAGTCAACTTTGGTTTGCCAAGAAAATGTTATATTATATATTCTTTTTATTATTTTTAACATAATACTACGATAAAAAAAAATATCATTTTTTTTGACTTTATCATGGAAACGCAGTTTTACTCACAATCTGATTTTGTCATGTTAGTAAACATAATGACATTAAAATCTTATCGTTTAGCGTTTCAAAAAGCACTTGATTTTTTTCTAATTTAGAAAATTTAACCCCAAATTTAAAAGTATTATTTAAAATGTTTACTTGCAAAACAAACTTAAGAATATTTTAAAATAGATATCGAATCATTTAATTGGTTTCTATTTAATTATAAAATCACGATAAATGACATAGTTATCTATGTACCTTGGGGCGTTTTTTAGAAGACAGCTTGTATTTTTTTAATACGAAATATAAATTAATTAACAAATATCTTGTCAAGTACATTAAATTTAATTATTATCATTTTTTTTAATATTCTCAGAAAATTAATTCAAATATTGATTGCACTAACTGATCTTATTACTCGCATTAAAATTTTATCACATAAGAAAAAATATAAAACAGATAACCTTTAATAAAGTTCATATTAAACTAATTTATTACCAAAAAGTTAATTGAATAATCAATAGATGCAGATATTTTGTAAATTGTAAAAAAGTATGAAGGCACCTACTAATTGGTTAAAAGACTAAATTTCAGTTAAATTTTGTTGCTTTATTTATATTATTTTAGATGTCTATATGTATGTGTAATTATTCTTTTCCGTTTGTTCTTACATGTTTTTTTCTTTTACAATATCAATTTACAAATTAATTTATAAATAATTTATTTTTTGTATGAAATGTGTTTAAAATTAAACTTTGTATCTTTTGATCAGACATTCTTACTTAATACTGCCAGAGGGGTTTTACTCATTCAGTCGCATAAATAGTAGCTCCAATCTCGAGGAACATCAGTGCTTGTGTAGTGTTATTGTAATGTAAACATACCGGCTTTGAAGTTTAACTTTTATTAAGTATATGAATCATAATTTTTGCTAACTGAGGTAAGATATAAAAGTATCTTAGTCAAAGCTTATCAACAATTCGTATTTTAACGAATAATAAGAAAAATTTTTTTTTTCCTTTAATTAATTTTTATTTTTACAAAATAATATACCTATTAAAAAAATTTTTAAAAGAAGTTTTTCTATCTGCAGCTGAAAATAATTATTATATTTTTAATTGAATCTTTTTAAACCACAAAATTTTATTATCTTAGGTACTTTAATGGTAATGTACTGTTCCAGTTTTTAAGTCGACATTTATGATCAGAAATCTAGGTTTCTTTTTTATCCAAAATATTGCTATATTTGTCTGCAACTTTCTATTAATTAGGGTTACTGATTAATAAATTAATTATATAATTTTAATATTGATTTGTACGAATCTTTACAATCTAGAAAAACATACAGGGCTTGTCAGAAATACGTGGCTAATTATCAGATTTAATAATAGCAGACAAATTAAACATTTTATTACATATTTACAATTTTTCAATATAAGCTTCAAAAATTAATTTAAAATTTGGATAAGGTAACATATCAAAACATATTTTGCATGTGAGTATCAAAATAAAAGTGCCGAAATGTTTCATGTCTTAAACATTTTTGTTTCATTATTCAAAGATTATTAACAACAAAATTTTTGTGAAAGCTTTATTGAAGAAATTACTGCAAATAAGTTCAGGAATTGCGACTTGAGCTTTATTGGAAGTGATATTGGTTCTTCAAACCGAAAAGCCGAAGTAAAAAATTAATAAAAAAATTAGTTAATTTTCAGCAAAAGCCTTTGATTTAAGTAAAAATTATCTTAAAATGATTCTCCGTTATTTTGAGGGTTAAAAAAGCGAGGTATAATACCTGATTGTAGAATAATAATACATAGTCTAGAAAATTTTGGACTTATTTTAGCTACCTTGTCAAAATTTTGAAACGACAGTTTTTTAATTATTTTAGCAATGCAAAAATTTAACGCTACTTAAGAAATCGTTTTTGAAATTTTTTGTAGGGAAGTCATCTATCTATAGCAAAAACTAAAAGTTCTGAATTGTTTTCAATAACATTTTTTTTAATGATAAAACAAATTTATCGCTTTTGTAAAACTTCCATTAGCTCTTGTAAAATTTTATGATTTTTATTAGATTGATGCTTACGGAAAGCTCTAGTGTTGGTACCATTGCGCTCATAAGTACTCGTATCGATACACTTTACAATAAAATGCAGAGCCTTTTAAAATTTCAGCCAGTCTAATATGTAAACAGTAATCAGCAACAACAATATAGTCTGCACGAAAAAAAGAGTTTTTTTTCTTTCTTTTATTTTTCAATAATTTATATCAATTTAAAAAAAAACAAAATTTTTGAGTGTCAAATTAATTTTTTTCAGTTATCGACATTAATTAGCAATTAGTTATCTTCATTCGCACGGAGAAAATTAAATATTAGAGCGCGAAATCTGTTTAAAGCATGATGCACAGCGAAATTAAAGCTGTAAAATGGTTAGCACACAGATTTGTAATAAACTTTTAGGCCGTCGCTTTTTATTAAAAAAATATAAATTAATTAATTAGGTAACCAATTTTTTTTATTAAACATCAAAAATGACAGTTTGTTGTCATAGTTACTGACTAAATAATACTGTAGAAATCTGTAAGTGACAGTCACTCTTTTGTAACACGAGATGCTTTTCAGTCGTTGGACTTAAAATTTTTGTAAAACAATTTATCATTTCTTATTCAACAATTAAATTTTGTCTAAAATCGCGTTTTAATAAGTATCTATATTTTTCTGTTTTACAACAAAAAATTTTTATAAACATATTAGATGAATTAAAAATTTGGGTCATTTTTGTCGCTCATGTGTGGTAAAAACCTAAGTAACTGCTACTACCAAGGTGAATAGGGTGGCCGCATCCGTCATATGAAACAGGCGAGACCTTAAAAGGATTGCAAAAGCAGTTATATGCAACCTGTTATACTATACCTTATGATTTGTATACATTAGAATGAAAAGCAAGATAAAGATAGCGCTATAGTTGCAACTTTACGTTGATTGGCTAAATGCACTTTGTGCAACTACGGAGTTTCCATAGCTGTCAATTATTGTACTTTCATTTAACTTTTAACTGTCATGAGACCAAACATAACATTTAAGGTTTATCATCTGACTTTTTGTTATGCCACACTTAATTAATTTATTAAAAAACTAATATTTTCAAGACTAAGAAACAACATTGTCACCTTAGCGTACTTATCAAATTACACAAAACACAAAATATTGCACTTAATCGATTCAGAAAACAAACTGCACCAAATTTTGTAAACAAATACGTATAAGAAAAAATACATAACGTATATAGGTGTTTATTTGAAAATAATGAGTTGACTTTTCCTTAAAATGGTAATAGTAATAACATAACATTGTTATTAAATTATTAAATATATTATTAAATAACATAGTAATATAGTAATAAAAGAAAAATCAAAGTTTAGACTTCTCTAGTCTTAGATATTGTTTTAGTTAATTCAATTTTTTATTTGATAAAAATGACAAATGCAGAAACGTACCTCACTTGACAAAATTCGGACTGACGCTACTGAATGCATTTTTAAGCAAACCCCTGGCAAAATGTGGCCCAGACTAGTTAAGAAAGAACTCTATATAAAGAAAGATTCCTCTTTAATTCTTGCATAGGTATTATTAAGATGTGTTGTTGCTGAATTTAAAAACAAATATTTTATGACAACCAAAATTTTTAAATGTAAATAAATTGATTCAAACAAACCAAAATTGTGTTTGTCTTTACTTAATTTTGTGACACTTTCACTTGTATAGTCAGGTTTTTATTCAACGTGGTTTATGACTTTTGTTAGATATTTATGTATTTTTCTACAAAAAATTAAAAATTTACGTTTAATAAATAATTATAATGAAAAGACACAAGATATTTCGAGGACACTAATAATTTATCTGTCTACGCATTGTTAATAATTCCTCAACAGTGATTAATCATCGCCGATCCTCATTCTTAAGCATGTGTGTTTCTTTATTCTTTATATAATAACCAATACTTTTTCAATTAAAATATTACTAACATCAGATTATCAATTTTTGTAATTAACAACTTCAAAGAAATTCAAACAAATTTTTAATAGCAGATTTTCGTTGTTTACGCATCATCATCATTGTAATGACTAATTTAGTAAAAATAACTGTAAAAATACTTCATATGTTTCTGATTAAATTATGAATGACCGTATCAATAGGATAAGCCGGCAAAGCATCCGATCCCAATTCCGTGCCAAGTTTTTTAATCCAGAATAACATTCTAATCAGTATCTCCAACAATGGACCCCATTCAAGTTCAGTCAACAGAATTTTACCCAAAAGACAACGCTAAAGAAAATCACACTACAGAATATGATTTAGTGAACAATGCTGACTTTCCAACACCTATATTAAGACGAGGATGCAACTTCTTTCTTGCAGTAAGATTCAACCGAGACTTTGATGAAGCACACGATGTTGTTCGAGTTAGTTTCGGATTCGGTAAGTACTTACTCGTATAATATTGTAAAAAAAAGATTTATAATGTTGTTTACGACGTGATGATGAATAACATAATTAAATATCATTTGATGCAAATTTAAAATTTAGGTATTTGTAGATCCGAAGGTCGGCATTGTCTTAAGAATAATAATTAGTAGAATTGATTTAGTTTGCATAAGATAAAAAATTATATGCAAGTTTAAAATTCCAGGAGCAAAGCCTAGTGTAATTCGAGGGACAAGAGCAATTTTGCCAGTACTAGCAAGACAAAAAACCCTACCAAAAAATAATTATATGTGGTCATCTTGTGTCAACAGAATTGATGGCAACATTATTCAGTTACAAGTTCATATTCCTCCAAATGCTCAAGTAGGAATTTGGAAGTGTTCCATCCAGACTAACATTTCTGGAATGCGTGATAAAAGATACGATTATAAAGTAATTCTAATTTAACTAGCACTTTTAATTAAAAGGACTACAATAAAAAATTATCGTAGGTTGAAGACGATATTTATATCTTATTCAACTCTTGGTGTGAAGAGGATGGTGTTTATATGCCAAACGAGAAGGAAAGAAACGAATACATTCTGAACGAAAATGGCAAAATTTGGTGTGGTACTTTCAAAAAACCTATTGGAAAACACTGGATTTTTGGTCAATTCGATGACATTGTTTTACCAGCAGCGGTACTTTTGCTTGATAAATCTGGATTAGCTCCCGCTGATAGAGGGTCTCCTGTTTTAGTAGCAAGAGCTATTTCTGCTGTGGTATGCAATTCAAAACGCAAAAAAATTTAGTTGTAACACAAATTTGCTGTTTAGATAAATTCAGTTGACGATGATGGTCTTTTGGAAGGCAGATGGGACGGAAAGTACAGCGATGGTACTTCACCTCACGCTTGGACAGGTTCTGTTGCAATTCTGGATCAGTATCTTCGAACAGGTGGAACTCCTGTGAAATACGGTCAATGTTGGGTTTTCTCAGCCGCTACTGTTTCTGTTTGTCGTACTTTAGGAATTCCTTGTCGATCTGTGACAAATTACGTGTCAGCTCACGATACTAACTGTTCTTTAACTGTTGACAAGTATTTTTTATTAATACAAATGTGTACTCAGATAAATATTAAATTTTTTTCAGATACTTTGATATATTTGGAAACAAAATTGAGAATGGACCTGAAGGTGACTGTAACGACTCTTGCTGGAACTTCCATGTCTGGAACGATGTCTGGATGACAAGACCTGACTTACCACCAGGTTATGGTGGCTGGCAAATAATTGATGCCACCCCTCAAGAAGAAAGTGATAAAATATTTAGATGTGGACCTGCATCAGTGGAAGCAGTCCGTAAAGGACTTGTGGGTTATCTTTACGACACTCCTTTTGTCTTTTCTGAAGTTAATGCCGATATAATACATTTCCAAGAAGATGAAAACTCTGATTGGGGTTTTTCACGTTTAAAAATTAACCAATATCAGTAAGTTTTCTCTTGTTTAAATAAATGTTAATGATAATGTTTTAGTGTGGGTCGTAAAATTTTAACCAAGAGTATTGATATAAATGATGAGAAAGGAGATTCAGACATGTGGAATGTCACTTCATTTTATAAAAACTCTGAAGGAACTGAAGCTGAAAGATTAGCTGTTTACAACGCAGTCAAAGGAGTTCCCAAAGCTCAACATCTTTATGATTTTCCGAGTGAAGTTCACGAAGATGTGTTTTTTGATTTAGTTGATATCGATTCTATTTCGTTTGGTCAAAATTTTGAAGTGAAAGTAGAAATGGAAAATAAATCTAATGAAACACGTACTATTAGTGCAGTATTATCTGCAAGTTCGATTTTTTATACTGGAGTTACCGCTAGTGGTATTAAACGATTCCAAAAAACTTTTACCTTAAATCCACAACAAAAAGAGACTTTAAAAATTGATATAACTCCAGAAGAATACTTGGAAAAGTTAGTTGATCACGGTTTAATCAAAATTTATGCAATTGCGAATGTTAGAGAAACTAAACAGACTTGGAGCGAGGAAGATGATTTTACTTTGATTAAACCTGAGGTTACGATTGGGGCAAATGATGAATGTAAAGTAGGGGAAGATTGCAATGTTACTTTCAGGTAAACACACCTAAAACACCTAAAAAATGTACATTAAATAACTTATTTTTTCAGTTTTCAAAATCCGTTATCTTTGCCTTTAACGGATTGTAGTTACACGATAGAAGGGCCGGGGTTAAAGAAGCCTAAAACAGTTCAATACAACGACGTCCAACCTAAAGAAACTGTTAATTTAAATGAAAGTTTTAAAGCTAAGCGGCCTGGAGATAGAAGAATCGTGGTTAATTTTAATTCAAAACAAATTCAAGGTGTTTCTGGTAGCAAAAAAATTATAATTGTTCAATAAAGCGTAATCTACATGTATGTGTATTTTGTAATTCCTATGTTAAAAATGTACTTTACTAAATATCACAATCAAATGATTATAAAAATTGACAAGAACCATTTTGTTTTTCCTTTCAACATATTCTTCCAGTCCTATGGCTGATCAGCATTTATAAACGACTCTAAGACCAAATATTACGCTTGCGTTTGGTTTAATATTGGTAAGGTGGTTAGATAATGTAACATATTGCCAGTTGAAGATAGCCGGTGAAGATAGTGCTATAATTTAAGTGATGATTTGTTTTACAATACATTGCCAACACTGTCTCAAGATGTCACTACGGCACTGTCGTCTTATGAAAATTATTCCGTCGCAGGATAAAGACGATTTTGCGTCATGAGCCAGGTACACAGGTCTGCAGATTCTTGGTGTTTTGTCTGGTTACTATGCTTTTTATTATTTCAAAAATAATGTTTAGTTAGAAAAAAAAAGAGTAATATCTTTGAGAACTCTTATAGGAACACTCTACAACTTTTCTGAGCATATTAGAAATGAAGTGGTTGATAACATCTTGGAGTAAGGTGTTTCAGACTTTTTCATTTTTAATGATTTTGACCATCTAGCAATTAAAGCAGTGTAGCGTTTTAACATAGTAGGTATAGGTATATTATAATAAACTTATTACGTAACAATTCAAGTTGTAAAAAGGAGGACCATTGCCGGTGGTATCGAGGCGGACTTATGTATTAATAAATACCAACTGAATTATGATGACTGTATAAAAAAGAAAACTTAATAATAAATTTTAACTTCAGGACAAAGGTTGATTGCACTGTAGTAAAGTATGTAAGCTATTTATTAAAGTTTTTATGACACCTGAATTTATCTTTTTATGTTCCATAATATTACGTGCAACACTGATATGACAATATCTGTTAGTGCTATTACCAGTCTTCGGCGGGAGCGAACTCTTTGCAGTCGCGTGATTTTCAACTTACTTTTACAGTTTATTTCTGATTATTTAAAAGCAATACAACTGATTGCCAAGTGACTGGCACATAGATAGTCACTTACTCAACCACTATTATTTGTTTATTTTCAACTAAAACAGATTCCTACATTTAAGCAATAAATACACTAACGAGCAAAATATTGAGGTCACTTTGAAATTACAATCTTATTTTTAATTTTTTGTTTTTAATCAAAATTTGCAAATTGTAAACCATTTTACTACATCTGTAGGTTAATCCAAACTTTAAATACTAAATCGCATGGTATATTTTTTCTTTTTTACATTTTATACTAATAAAAAAACAAATTACAATATTTTAAACGAAATTAAACCAAATTTTTTCAGCATTAATATTGGATTAAAAAATAATAAAAATTATCACTAATAAAAAAAAAATATCTCTAATAAAGTGTATTTCCTCCCCTTGCGTTAATAACGGCCTGCATTTGGCGAAGCATACCTCCTTTGAATTAGTTTGGGGATAACATTTTGATCGATGTTGTCTTACTCCTACATTAAAAATTCAAGATTAAAGATCTTCCAGAACTTTAGTATTGTACCTGTGGGCTGTCAAAAAATCATTTTCTATGAGAACTAACTCAATTTGTGCTTTCAAAGTGATTTCTTGCCAGACCATAACAGACCTACCACCAAATGAAAGTTGTTCGTCAATACAAGCGGAAGCGTATCTTTCTCCAGGTCTTTGCTATACTCGTTGATGTCTATCTGATCCATTGAGGCAAAAACGCGACTTATCTGAAAACAGTGTTCTGCTTTAGTCTTTGTTGTTCTATGCCACGTAATTTCGAACAAAAGCCAATCTTGCAAATCGATACCGACGTTGTAATGGTGAATTTGTATCCTTGTACAAGACAATCCAGCAGCACGAAGTCTTTTCCTTACAGTCTACTCTCCGACATTTACATTTCTAACTTTTTGGAGTTTATTTCGCAGTGAAACTGCAGAAGCTGCTCTATTCTGCAAACTTGCAGACACAAAAATGGTAATTTTTTTGAGTGGTGACTCTTTTTCTCTCGGATCCTAGTTTTTTGCTTAGTAGATCAGTTTCCACATAGCGCTAGTACACTTTCTGTACGGCACAGAGGCTCTTAGACAATAATTCTTGCAATTTCTTGTTGTTCTCGGCCATCTTGTGTTAAGGCTACAATTCTTGCTGTAATGATCTATCTATAGGTACTACAGATATTTTGACCTGGGTTATAAACACTATGGGCACTACTCCGTGGGACTGATAAATTGTACAGAAAACAATCAACGTATAATCGCCCAAAAGACCAAGAAATATGAATTGATAATTAGAGCTGATAACACCGTTTAAAAAAAGATGCGACGTATTGTGATGAGCTAAGTTATATAACAAATATAATTTACACGTTACAAATTAAGCCTAAAACAGAAAATTAAAAAAAAATATAATTTTAAAGTGATCTCAATTTTTTGCTCGCCAATGATTATTTTACCACATTTTTCGTATCGACGCTACTGAGTTCCAAGCACATTATGCATGATCTTGTGAAACAATTAAATGAATAAAATGCAGGGCACTAGATGACACCGATTAATTATCTGCTGGGTTTTTTAATAGCACGCTGTGGCCGAAGCCTAGTCATTAAACACAATTTTCTATTGGTTTGTTGGTAATTCTGGCTCAAAAAACTACCAAGTTTTAAAGAAAAGATATTCTGTAAACAGCTTTGAAATGAGTACCTACTCGTCCTCAGTGTCTACCAAAATTTTAAATTATAAAGATGTAGAAAATTATTCAGATGAAGAGAAATAGGCTGATTTCAAGTTGAGATAGTATCGGTAGTATCTCAAGTTGAAATCAGCCCATAAGAGTACTAGAAATTTATTTAATGTTAATAATACTATTATACTTAATTAAATTATACAGGGTGTTTTTGAAGTAATGTTAAAAATTTTAACAAGTGATAGCCCTTATTGAGAGAATGTTAAAAAACTAAATTTGACATATATGTTATACAAATATTTATAGTTTTTAAGATATACGATGTGAAAGTTGTTGTTTCTAAAAAATATTAAAAATTTGTTAAATTTTATGTGATTACTTGAAGAGTGTAGGTGCACCAAAGTATGTGTTTATACATATAAATTTATCCCTAAAAACTATTTTTAAAAATTTAAGTAAAAATTTAAGAGGAAAAAACTAAGAATCGGCAAGGTTCTGGGCCCCGTTAAACATTTTTCTTTCACACTAATTGAACGCGTTTTCAAGATTGGAAAACCTTCTTTGTTTTGAAAGACTTCAAAAGAAAGTATAATATTTATTTGCATAGTTTTATTTAAATAATAAACGAATTGTAACGTAACTTAATAAAATTTTTAAGCAACAAAATTTTTTAATTTTTAACACTGTAAAAATTCGTTTTTGCCATGGTATTCAAATTCAATGCTGCCAAACGTTTTCACTGACAACAATCAGATCTAACACTATTGTAGAAATAATTTTTGAACATTTTCTTTTAGTGATCAAAAATTAAACAAATTATGAATTGTATTTTTGTTAATCCACTAAGGATTTTTTCTGTTAAATTAGTAATTACTCTTCTTAGTTTGGCTTATTTTGATTTATGAGTTTACGGGTTTCAGTTGTGTATTCTTCGGACCTATAAGCTAGAGTTCAACATAAAATTAAATTTATATCAATAAACTATTTAGTCAATATAAATAAATCGAACATTTACTAAATTTTTAAACATACCTATTTAAAGTTTAAAAAAAAATAGCTTGGACATCAATGACATAATATGACCTTATTCGAGGAATATGAAATGTGAGACTATATTTTGTTTCTGATTCACTGTTTCTTTAAACAATATGGTGATTGTAAGAGAATTTTGAGCATGAAAATGAATCTGTAAGGAATGTTCCACAACAGTAGAGACGTGATGCTTTTGTAAACAGATGTTAATGAATTTCAATAAACATTGTTATTTATGAATAAACTTTTATGCATCATGCGAAAAGGAATTTAAATTTTTGTATATTCTAATTTAATTATGAATATAAAATGACTTCATAAAAATACCCCAAATAAAGAATATCTTTATTGGAATCAAGTGCAGTACAACTTTTTTTTTCATTTTTTCAATTTGTACACAAAATTTTAAACTAAAATTTATTTGGAACATTGCCATAATTAAGTTTGGAATTTAATTAACAGAAGCTGAACCCACCGGAATTGACACATAAAATGATCTATTTATAAATTTTAGTAAATTCAATTCTTCTAAGAACAATTATTATTCATATCTGTTTTTTCAATAAGTAGAATGTAGATACGAAAATAAGTGTTACATTTCTCGCATTTTATTATTTAATCAGTAAATAAACTGATTCATCGTAACCTATCCCCACTATGCATCTTTACTTAGCGCGTTTATGTTGAGAATTTAAAGTCAACATTTCATCCTACATCCAAACCAACCACATGGTACTTGTGATATTTTTTTTTCCTGAGTGTTTACGAAAATTGTAATTAGTGTTCAACAAAATTAACAAAAATGGGAAAATTGCGGTGTCCCCATTGGTGCAACTGCATTCCTTGTTTCCGTGCTAAATTCACCCCTAATCACGAGCTTCAACCTTTACCCAAACCAAAAGAAGCAGGTAAGTTTGATATTTTTTCATTACTGATCTAGTTATCAAACACATAATTATTTTTTTATTTATATTTAAAAATAATTGGGGAAAATGGGAAAAATAATTAATTATTTACAAAAGGGGCGTTTGTTTGTGACATCCTTACTGAAAGGAAGGAATTTCGTAGATAAATATAAAAGACAAACAATCAGTGTTGCCGAAAATAGCGTTAGTTAAAAATTTTACAGCATAATTTCACACATATGAAGGCTTTTAAGAATATTTCTGTTTACGCAATGATAATTTATTCCAAATGGAACTTAAAATAGTTCAAGGAGTGCTGATCTAAATGGCTTTCCAAACTTAAAAACTTCCTATAATTAAATAGCCAAAAATCTAGTTTATTAAAGCTAATAACAGTTTTTAATTACTTCAAAGAGATTTTATTTGCTCTTAAAATTACAAACAATTGCAGGTAAGACACACCTGCATCTATATTTAATGAGCTGTAACTACATCCTATTAAAGTCAAGTATACGTGACATCCACAAAAGTAAATAACTATTATGTAAACATGAAACAGATAGAAAAGAATTCAAATCAATTTAAAGAAATCAAGGTAAACTTCTTGATACTCACTGACCACCTGAAATTAAACTACTTTAGCTCTTCGTAACTATTCTTTGTGATTCTGGGAAACAGCACCTACGCTTCTGATAATACAAAATGAATCAAACTTAACAACAAAACCACCTAAACCGCAAAGAAGCTATTGAATCATTATCTACTGAGTTTATTAACTAACAGCTGATTTAAATATTTTTCTACAATATAAATTTGAGTCATAAAACTGAAATGACAACAGTAATCCTTATTGTTACTAGAGATATTTTTAAATCTTGAAGTCATGATGATGTCACAACAACAATAATTTATGTTAATTTTATTAACAGAAGTGTAAGATAATTTAATGCAATTTCCAAAGACTTGTACCTATAAAATAAATAAATTTGGAAAAGTAAGTAATGAATGAATGTCTGGTGTGAGACATTCTTATGCCATGACTCCAACATTTTTACTTTCGTTGGGGTCCCGACATCAAGGTTAATCACTTGACCTACTCCTAAATTAAATATAATAGATAGCACTCCTACTGATCAAATTTATGAACAAAACATATTTTTTTGATTACAGAAGAGGTAGATGGGGTCCCATTTATCGATTCTAAAGAAGAAGATATTCTGATTATTCGAAAAATCGACCCATGCACAATCATAAACGGCATTTCCCATCACACATCCAAATTTGAACTTATGAACCGTCAGTTCGAGCCTCAACTTGTGGTTCGACGAGGTCAAAGTTTCAGGCTTGATATAACACTAAATCGACCATACAAAGAAGAAAAGGATGGAATTTCATTTATCTTCACAGTTGACGGTATTTCTATTAAATAATCTTTTTATTTGCCTGCTTAGTTTACAAATGTGCCTAATTTATTTACACATTTTGCTTTTTAACAAATTTTATATTTCTTTGAATCTTTCCCCGTTTCTTTGCAATATGATCCTGGCACTCATGACTTATTTTGATTATTCTTTATTACTTGTGCTATCTTCACTCAAAACTACTTCTTTTCTGCCAGACATACTCTTTCTACATTCTGACAAGCAGTGGTCTATAGTTTTACTTAAGCTAGAAGCAACACTGAGCTTAAGGGGCAATCCTGAGAAACCTATATTTGTCTTAAAACATTCATTTACTTTATCACTTTTCTGATCTGGTTAATTGTTTTCTCACATATTTCTTCTATTTTTTTCACTAACCACTTTCCTTCAAAAAATTACCTAACTTCTTTCGATTTACACTATCAAATTGTGATTTTTTAAAATTCATGAACATAAGTCAATCCATGAACAAGTCCTCCCTATTTTTATTTTTATTTTTTGCTGGAAGTTTACGAGGCGCCTCCACCACAAGTCACACCCAGCGTGATAAGGTTTGTATCTCGGAGGGTTAAATAAAAAGTATTTTGGTTTGGTAGCAAGGTACCCAAGCTTTTTATTTTCTCGTCTAGTACCATGGCATATGGTGCCGATGAGAAGGGTTTATTCTCGTTTTTATAAATAGATCAAATTAACTCTTTTTTTTACCTCTTCTCTAAATCTAAATTTTCTAACGCATTCTTTTGGAGCTCTTTTTTAGTTTCTGTATTTGATTTTCTGCTTCATTTGTGTTTTTATATTTCGTCCAATAGTTTCGAAATCCTAGTATTGCCTAAGCTATTTCTTTGGTATTTCACATTTTTATTGCTTTTTGTATTTTTCTAGAGTTGTTGTTCGCACCTGTCGTCGACATCTGTGTAGTTTTTAAAGTTTTTATGTTTTTATTTTGTTCTTATATTTTAGTTTGCTTATTCATTTTGTTTCGTTTTTATTTACGTTTTTTTTTCTTTTCTTGTAATATATGTTTTTTATATCTTGTTTTTTAAACCGTAATTTCTAAAAGCATGTGATTGGCTTCTACTCTATTCGCTCCCTATCTTAAATTTATCAATTTTGTTTCATACTTTTTCATTTGCAGTGCTATAAGCATTGTCTAAGTCTCATTGTGTTCAATTAATGTGAATTTTTTATGCAAATCTTCTTATTTGTTTCTATTTTAAAATTTTTTATTTTTTATTAATCATGATAATTCAACCGATATGAATGAATGTTAGAGAACAAAGAAGTATTTTGATCAAAATTTTTCTTTCTATTCTATTTTGTTTTCTTCTTCTGCTGTTATTATTTTTGCATTAATTTTTCTTTTCTGTAGTTTCTATTTTCCATCTAATATTTTCTTGTTTTTTTTTATTTGTTTATTATACACTGCAATTATTCTTCATTCTTGTGAACTACTACTGAACACGTATAATGGCGAACATCACAAATCCAACGCTCCTCAAAAAGGAGCTATTAAAACTTCAAAAAAACGACTTAGTTGATATATTAATTAATTAATAAAAAAGTTAACGATACAGTGACGGTGCACGACGGTGTGAAAAGTTATATATTGGCTCTGTTTAAACACGAAAATTTGGATTCTGACGAAAGTGACACTAACGAAGATGATGTTTCGCATGAGGGCTGTCGCAACATCAATTGCATCAGGCAAGCTACCCAACTAATATGCATGCAAGAAGAAAAACTCACATTGACTAAACTAATTAACCATTTAGAATGTAGAATAACTGATCAAGAAATAATCGTAAACCTTTTCAAATCGGATTTGCATTCAAACGCGTTATCAGCAAATAACAAGGAAAAACATCCCGCTACTATCGCTACTATCACTGAACACAAAAACAGAGTTCTTCAACCTCACACAACACAAAGCAATAAAAACATGGATAAAATAAATAATATTCAATTAGCAGCCGAAACAAAGGCAAAAATACAATTAAATTGTACCAAAAAGGGTAATAATGAAATAGAGAACTCTGACGTTGAAAAGTCTGATAAAACAAAAATTATTGGAACAAAAACAACACAAAACTCTTTTAGAGCAGCTGAAAGAAGGGCATGGCTGTACGTTGGTAGAGCAAGTGAAGACACAACTGTGGATGATGTAAGGGATTATCTACAAAAAGAGAGACCTAATGACAAATTTGTTATTGAAGAAATAGAAAAACGACCCTCAAACAAAAGTAAAAATAAATCATTTAAAATTGGAATGAACTACGAAATTTTAGATGAAATGAAAAAACCGGAAATATGGCCTGAAAAAGTGGTTATTGAAAGACTAAAGTTTTTTCGGGGAAACACAAAATATGCACACTCTAAACAAAAAAACAACTACTTTAATGAACCTCAACATCCAGTCAATACAAAATAAAATTGATGTTTTGGAACACCTATTAAATCAGAATAAAGTTGACATTGCTGTAATCACAGAACACTGGCTGCAACTAAGTAATCAATCCAAAATAAAAATTTCCAATTTCAACTTAGAAACATACTGTAGATCACAAATAAGGCATGGAGGTGTAATGATAGCTGTTCGGAACAATATCACATACAGACATATAAGCGAAATTATGCAACTATCAAAAGAAAAAGTAATAGAAATGGTGGCAAACTTCATACCCGCTAGAAATATGTTTATAGTAGGAATTTATCGACCCCCTGATTCTGATTTTAATCTTTTTATAAGTATATTGGATGAAGCGTTAAGGGTAATTAATGAAAAGTTTCCAAAATGTCAGCTCTATGTATGTGGTGATTTTAACGTCAATTTATTAGAAAAGTCTGATAAAAAAAATGTTTTTCTAGAAGTAATGGAATCATTTGGATTAAGTCCTGTAATGAAAACTCCATCGAGGACCACAGATACAACTTCAACTTGTATTGATAATATATTCACAAATATTAACCGTAACCAAATCTTACAAAAAATTACAAAAAATTTATATGTTTCAGATCATTGTGCTCAGTTTATACAAGTTCGATTAGAACAAGAACAAATTAAAAACAAGTCAGTTATAATTAAAGTTAAAAGAATTGATGCTCCACATATAACAACATTCAAAACAACTTTGAGTACCATTTCATGGGACTTCTTAGTCAATCAATCCGCCGCCGAAGCATATAGTAGTTTTCACAAACTGCTACTGCAACATTTCAATCAGCATTTTCCAGAAACAGAGAAACGCATAAACTTAACAACATCTCAAAAAAGAATAATAACAACACCTGAAGTTCAAAATATTGAAAACTTAGTAAAAGCTCTACACACGATATGGTTAGTAACAAAAAATCCAAGAATAAAAAAAGCATACAACGAACTTAAGCAAAAGTATCAACAGAAAATCACAGAAATAAAGCAACAACTAAACATGCAAACTATCAGCAGAGCAACTAACAAACAACATGCCATATGGAATATTATACAAAGAAAAAGGGGGTCCAAGAAAAACTCCAGACACTGAATGTATATTAACTGCAGAAGATTTAAATAAATTTTTTTCAGAAATTGAAGAGACAGTCAATAAAAATACACAACAAACAAAAGATCCTTTAGAATTACTACAGCACATCAAGAACAATCAAGATTCAATTTTTCTTGAACCGACAAACACAATTGAAGTCATGAAGATAATAAAATCTTTAAAATCTTCTAAAGCCAATGACGTCTATGGATATACAACCAATCTCCTTCAACATACTGCTCAAGAAATTTGCAGTCCGATCACAACTATTTTTAATAAATGTATTGCAGAAGGAATCTTTCCGGATGAACTAAAAATAGCTAAAGTTATACCAGTCTATAAAAAAAATGACATTAACACTTGCAGCAATTACAGACCAATCTCCATTCTTCCAGCAGTATCAAAAATTTTTGAATCGTTGCTTAAAAATAGAATCGTATCTTTCTTTGAAAGAAATGGCATATTTGACAGTAGTCAACACGGATATCGAAAAGGTTACTCAACTACCACAACAGTCATAAGAGCGCTTGAGCAAGTTTTCCAAGCAATAGACAATAAAGAGATAACTGAAATTGTAATGTGCGATTTGAGCAAAGCATTCGACACTATTCCACATAGAATTTTAACTCACAAATTACACGTTTATGGTATAAGAGGCGAAGCAAACAAATTATTCAAATCTTACTTGACCAACCGACTTCAACTTGTAGAATGGAACTTTAAAAAATCCGAGAAACGAGAAATTAAAAGTGGCGTACCGCAGGGATCTATTTTAGGTCCAATTTTATTTATCATATATGTAAATGACTTTTCTCATAATTTGAAAGACAAAGTTTTGTGTAGTTGCCAGTATGCGGATGATACAACTCTGGTTCTTAAAGCAAAAGATATAGAAGAAATGCAAATAAAAAGGAATGTTGCCATGCGTGAAGCTCACACTTGGTTTGAGACCAACAGAATGAAAATTAACACCGAAAAGACTCAAATATTATCCATTTCAAGTATAGCAAAAAAACCATCATCAATTAAATTTTTGGGCATACACATTGATAATAACTTGAACTGGTCAGTACACGTCGCAGAAACTTGCAAAAAACTATCTTCATCTTTATATGCAATAAGAAGAATAAAAAATCTTTCTACGTTTCAATGTGCGAAGACGACATATTATGCAAATTTTCATAGTATTGCAACGTACGGCATATTATTATGGGGTAGCTCCTCAAATATTCAAAAAATTTTTATCCTTCAGAAGAAAGCTTTGAGAATTTTGTGTGACCTTAAATACAATGAAACATGTAGAGAAAAGTTTAAGGAGAAAAAAATACTTACTATACCATCTGTATTTATAATTGCCTGCCTCAAATATGTCTACTCTAATATAAGTATTTTCAAGAAAAACAATGAGTTTCACAAGTACAACACCAGAAACAAAGAAGAACCTAAAATACCACGACACAGACTTAAACAGACTCAACAAAACATAGGATATTGGGGAGCCGTACTTTATCAAAAAGTTCCACAGAAGATAAAACAACTTAATAAAACAAAATTTGAAATTAAAGTTAAAGAAATTCTTCTGAAGGAGGCCTTCTATTCAGTGGAGGAATTTTTAAACTGTCCTTTTTTATAAGTTTTTATGTTTATTCTACATTAATGTTTATACTACATTATATTATCATATATATTTATATATATATATATATTGTGACATACCATGTAAACTACTTTGATGGTAAATAAATTATTATTATTATTATTATTGTTCTTTCATTTTGATTTCAGAATTTTTTTGTTTTGTATCCACCCTTTTTACGTCTTTTCTGTATAGTCTTTTTTTATGTTTTCTGTCTTAAACTTACAACTTATATACATAATCCCAAAAACTGGCTTTTTTATTTTTCAGTTTTGCCACAATCCAAAACAGAATTCTTGGACTGTCTTTTTTCTAGTGGTTCTTATTTCTGCGTTTTTTTTATTACTTTTTTGTTTTTATAATATTTTTACTTTTCATCTTTTTCGCATTTTTGTCTTTACCATTTTTGTCTAATTATTATTTTATTTCCTTGCTTTGTTTTAGCGATTTCTCCGTTTACTGAAATAGCTGTATTTTTTTTTTGCTTATGTTATTTCCGTATTTTTCTTTATACCTCTAGTTTCTGATACCTTCCTTTAATTTTTTTTTGTTTTCTAGCTTTTTTAGCTGCATTTCTATTAGTTTTTATTCTTTCCCTCTCTTACTGTATTTATAAATAACTTTTTGTTCTTAGAATTTTTTAACTTCTTAACTTTATCTTATTTCTTTTTATCATAACTAAGCAGGCGTTTTTTTTTCCACTTTACACCGTTGACAGTAAAATAGCACCCAATTTCACTTTAAAAATTTCAGATGAGGACAAACCAAATTATGGTCAAGGCACTTTAGTTGCTGTTCCTCTTTTAAAACGAGCCGATCGTCACTTGAACTGGAACGTAGTTCTTGAAAATTCTATGGACAACACAATTACAGTCCAAATTACCACAGCACCAGATGCAGTAGTTGCAAAATGGAACATGGAAGTTGATACTAAAATTATCAATAATAGTGCTTATAGCTACAGTTGGGATACTGGGATTTATCTTCTTTTTAATCCTTGGTCAAAGCAAGATCAAGTTTATATGAAATCAGAAGAATGGAGAGAAGAGGCAGTTTTGAATGATTGCGGGATTATCTGGAGAGGGACAGCAAACAGGATGCGTCCAGTCATCTGGAAGTACGACCAGTTCGAGAAGGATATTCTTGAATGCTCTCTTTATCTGATCAGAATAGTGGGAAAAGTAAAATGTGGGTACCGAGCCGATCCTGTGCGAACAGCAAGAGCTCTAGCAGCTGCTGTGAATTCAGCTGATGATTTAGGAGCAGTTATGGGAAATTGGTCAGAAGATCATAGTGGTGGTACACCTCCTACTAAATGGATCGGCAGCAAAGAAATTTTACAGAAGTACTACAAAAAGAAGAAACCTGTAAAGTACGGCCAGTGTTGGGTCTTTTCAGGAGTACTAGCCACAAGTCTGTTTCACTGCTTGTTTTAACAATAAAAAAATTGTTTTGGTTTATAGTTTGTCGAGCTGTTGGTATTCCTGCCCGTACGGTCACAAACTACTCTTCTGCTCATGACACCCAAAGCTCTCTAACTGTTGACTATTTTACCGATGAAAAGGGCTCAGTAATGGAGGAACTAAATTCAGATTCAATTTGGAATTTTCACGTTTGGAACGAAGTCTGGATGCAGAGACCTGATTTAGGCCGAGATTACAGCGGCTGGCAAGCTATTGATGCAACTCCACAAGAATTGAGCGAAGACATGTACAGAGTTGGCCCAACTTCAGTCTTTGCTGTAAAACAAGGAGAAGTTTTGCGACCCTACGATGGATCATTTTTGTACGCTGAAGTTAATGCTGATAAGGTGAGTCTTAATTTTTGTAATTATCTGTAATTTTCTTAAATGTTGTGTGGGTTTGGGAATTATTTAGGTCAATGTAGGCGTTTAAAGCTTTATAATTTAATTTGCTTTTAAGGTGTTTTGGAGATATGCAGGTCCTACGCAACCTCTCAAACTTTTACGAAAAGACGTTCATGGAGTCGGGAAGCAGATCAGTACGAAAGCTCCTGGAAGATTCGAACGAGAAGATATCACAAGCTTGTATAAATACCCAGAAAAGTCACCAGAAGAAAGAAATACAATGTTGAAAGCTTTACGTCAATCAGAAAATCTCTTCTCGCGGTACTACCTCAATGAAGATTTTAACGATATTCATTTTAATTTCGAACTGAGAGATGATATTAAAATTGGACAACCTTTTGATGTCGCTTTGGTCATGAAAAACAAAAACAAAATAACGGACTACAAGGTCAAGGTTATTCTACGTGTGGAGGTTGTCACTTACCGAGGAAAAGTAGGCGAAAATGTTAAAAAAGAAGATTACGATATTACAGTTAAATCTGATTCGGTTTGTGAAGTAAAAATGAACGTGACTTATGATGAATACGCCAAACGTGTTGTTGATCAATGCTCGTTTATTATCTCCTGTTTGGCTACTGTTGAAGATACGAAATTTGAGTATTATGCCCAGGATGATTTTAGAGTGCGTAAACCTGATATTAAGATAGTTTTGCGAGATAATCCAGTTGAGAATAAAGAAGTCATTGCTGATATTTCTGTAGAGAATCCTTTACCGGTGCCGTACAAAAAAGGTGAATTTACGATTGAAGGACCGGGTATTGAGAAAAATTTGAAGATTAAAGTAAAGAATAATGTTCCTCCTGGGGAAATGGCTAAAGCTGAGTTTAAATTTACGCCACCGAGAACAGGACGTCACACAATTGCTGCCAAATTTGTTTCCAAAGAAATTGATGATGTTGATGGGTATCTTGTGATTATGGTTGAACCCAACAAAGAGGAGAATAGAAGTAGGCTTTAATGTGTTTTACTTAGACTGAATCTGAGAGAGCTTAATTAAGAAAAAGATAATAATACTTATATAGTTTAACGAAAGATAAGTGAGCTGACTTTTTGAAACCTTCCAATAAACAGAAGCTTAAAAATTATTGCAGTTACCGCAAATCTTAAATAAACCATAAAACCACATATAAAACTTGATTTGTGAGGGTTCCTATTTCTCGGAACCATTAAAAGATGTAAGCGAATCCTGCCAAGGTTTTTGTTAAATGTGCAAGTGTGCACCCTCATAAATCAAGTTTTATGATTTATTATTATGGTTTATTTGCGGTTAGCGGTAACTGCAATAATTTTAATGTTTTTGTTTGTTGGGAGGGCTTAAAAAGTCAGCTCACTTATCTTTCGTTGAACTATACAATATTGCGTGGTGTGCATGTGAGCCATAGGAAGTACAAAAAATTATATAAATGATTAAGAATTTAATCTCCAAACTTACAATAACAACAAATGTATTTGCTTTAATATATATTTTTTAATGCTGTATGATGTCATTACAATGATTGTGTTTAATTTTATTTTTATAAATGGTAAATATAATTACCAAAGAATTTTTTAAATACTATACTTATATTCTTATATTTATTATGGGTACAGCCTAATAATTTTATATTATCTATAAATTTATAGTACATGAATAAAATAAATTATTTTTTCTATTGAATTAAAGTTGTTTTAGCAATTTAAAAAGTCTTAAAAGTTTTATTTATCGTTTTTAAGTTTTACTATAGAGCTTAATGTCTCTATTTTGACGTCTCGAGTGGCTATAACTCCTAAAACAATGAACCAATTTTCAAATTATTAGCAGCTTTCAAAAGAACATCTGTTTGAAGGCAGCAATCTTGTTGTGATAGTATTATTGTTAGAGTATAACGATTTTTATTAGCTATTGCCGTAGTATATTAAATTATTATTTTAACAATATTACTGTTATGCTATTTTACACAGAATTAAAGACCATGTATCATCTAAATTTGAATGTTGATTTGTTTAATTTAATAATACAGAAATCTGTTATTGACACAGAAATCTAACAGATTGGCAGTCTGCGTCATCTGTTATGTAGTAGTTGAACCACAAACATTTAACTGAAGAAATCTGATAAAAAAATATAAGCATAATGTGTGTAATAAAAAGTTGGAAAAGATGGCAATGTATGTCTAATTTTATGAAAGTTTTAATAAAAATTTATAAAAAAATTATAAATCCTAATAAATTAAATTTTAATAATAAAAAATGTAAAAATTTAAAAAATAGGAAATACGAAATATGCCAGAGAATAATGATAGAGAAAAACATTCCGTTCGATAAAATTTATATCAAAATGTTTATACAAATTATGCAAATACGAACACATGTTTTTGATTTCTACAATCGAAAAGTTTTTGAATTTATTAAAACTGTAGTGTAATTTTTATTTAACATAAAACAATCACATTTGGAAAAATAGAAAAATATTTTGGGAATGGCAGATGAAAAGTTCGTTGAGGGTGAGAAGACCATAAATGGTGCGTTTACAAATATTATTCTGTAGATGTAAAAGTTTTAAAAAAATGTATTTTGTTTTTATTTAATATATGCAGAGTATTATCGAAAAATGTAATTCAATTTTTTTTTTTTGAAATAAATATTGTATGATAATGTATTTGAAAAAAAAAAATGTTTATTTCCAAAATCATCAACATTATTTCTATAGAAGAAATTTGGGTATTAAGAAACAATGACTTATACATACCTACCGGTTAAAATTTGTCCAGAAACTTCAAAAACACTCTTAAACACCCTTAAATTATAAAAAAAATTATTAGACAATGAAGTGATGTCAAAGCCAAATAGTAAACAAAAAATTAACATTTCGGATGTCAATAAAATTTTAATGCATAGTATTTTTTACATTATATTATGTAAAAATATTATTTATATTTATATATTTATATTAAGACCAGGAGTGACTGTTTTCTAGCGATAAGAGTAAAAATTACATTTGCCCTTCTTAATTAAAAATTGAAACGAAATATCATCTCTGGTTTTAAAATAGATAAAATTACATCACAGTATTTTAAATTTAGTAAAATTTTATCTTTCTATATTATCTTTAAGTTGCCAAAGTTTAAAAAATATTGCTTCTAGCTTCTCCAATTAGTAAAATGTTGTCACTGTTTTCCAAAATTACTAATATGGTATATATCGCTTCTAAAACTACAAAAGCAATGGGTGAAATGTATAAAAATTTAATAATTGCATTTACTCGATTAAAATAAGAAAAATTAGTGCAATTAGTATTTGCTGAAAAAAGATAATTAGTTAGTAAAAGTTTTTGCAATTTTTTATGCATATCACCTAATTATCACCTTTGCTATTACAAATTTAAAAATTGAAAAAAATTGCCGCCGTATTTCAAAATTAGAAAATGTTGCTTGTGCCTACCAAAATAAGTAAAATGTCGTTTGATGCATGCAAATGAAGCAAATTACATAACTTAATTACTTTTTATTTTTACCACAACATAAAGCTAGTCTCATGTAAATAAATTATGAATGTTTTGTTGTTTCTAATGTATTTTTACTATCATTTTACTTTGATTTTATTTTTTGGCCCTCAACAGACTCATGTTTCTGAGTACGCCAGTGTTGTGTACATATTTATTAATTTTAAAAAATAAAAAATATTAAATTTGGCTAAAATTAGTCAAATATTGTTTCTGGCTTCCAAATAAGTAAAACATTTCTTCAGGTTTCCAAAGTTAGTAATATGTTTTTGACGGTTTTAAAAATTTATAACCCTTGTTATTATTGATTTAAAAATTAAAATAAAGTATATATCGCCTCCGCTCCTACTTAAAAAATTGATAAAATTACATCTTTTCGTTTAAAAATGTCTCTACTTTTAAAATTAATAAAATGTCGCTTTTTTGTTGTCAAAATTAGTAAAACATTGCTTCTGGTTTGTCGTTATTTATTTAAAAATTGAAAAAATATATTATCTCTAGTTTTCAGATTTCAAAAATTTGTTTTTGTAGGAGATGTGTTATAGCAATTTTGATAATATACAGTCTGTGATTGAAATATGTAAAAGAATTTTGCCTAGTGTTAGATCTTGTTAAAATGATGGTAATTTCTAAATTTATTTTACCAAATGTTTGTAGTCTATGAAATACATGTTATAGAAAGTTTTTATCAAAAGAAAAACATTTTTTTAAGGTACACGATGTATGACAACAATGTTTTTGAGCAAAACCTTCTACGTTGTATATCTTAAAAATTATATTTGGATTTGGATAAGGCAAGTTTGGATAAATAGTACTTTCAATAAAGACTATCACCTGTTAAAATTTCTATACAACATTTTATTACAGTGATTACACCCTGTATATGCGAAACGAATTTATTCAACGGCAACGCCAACTATACATAGAAATCTTTTTTTTCTTATTAAAATTGTAATTGATAAAAATTTATTTCTGATTTTTTAGAAATCAATTGTTAAATTAAAACTCTTTTATAAATACATTTTTATATTTTTAAATATATGTTGATAAGTAATTGTAATGAAAACGTTGAAAGCAATACAAGCAAACCAGTAGGTGCACCATTGTTTCACACTACATGCACATAATTTTGATTTATTATCTTGACGTCCATTCTGTGGAACAATCGAAGAAACATTTCGTTGGCTACCAATATCTACACGCCACAAAATTGTATTTAATAAGATTTAACAAGAAGCAAGACGAGTTGTACAAACCTCACACGAAGCTTTCAATTTCAAAGAAATCAATATTCCAAATTGATTACACATTGTCAATGGGAATAATCTACAGTAATTTGATTAATCGGTTAATAATAATAACAATTAATTTTATACCGCGTGTTTATTAAAAAAAAAAACTTTAGAACGTGTGTAATTGAAAAGCAATTGTTTTGGATGTTTTTGTAACTTCAATCTATCTGTCAAATTGAAATGTTAATTTTAAAAACATTTAAAACAGAATGTCATTAAAAATATTTATTAATTATCCAAAGAAACTGTTAAAAATGCTTTCAATTTTATCAGAATTTGACTGATTCTAGCAATCTTTTTTTTAATTTTGAGAGTACCAAAGTAGACCGACTATTATTTGTAGCGGATGCTGTATCATTAATGGTTGTTTAATAAACTAGATACTTCTTTTTCCTAGAGCTAGCTGGAAGTTTTTTTTAATGAACAGTATAGATTCTAATTTTTTTCTCACTCTAGAATAGACTAAATTTTTAAAAAACGTAATAAATCCAGATAAAGTAAATGCTAAAATAAATTTGTAGGCAAAAATATACTTCTATCGGCAGAGATCATAAAGAAGTGTCGGAGAGGATCAGACCAACCTCCGGCGGTCGGTTCTTTGTTTCACACCTCCGACCCGTTCCAGCAGTTAATTAGTTTCAGCATCTAATTATCAGGCCGAGTTTAGTTTTCGTGTATCCCATAAATAATCGGTCCAGGTCGAACTCCAACTATTAGTCCATTGTCGGCCATCCATCCAGCGGCCCCTTTTAACGTTTAGTGTCGAAATCATTACTTAGGTGTAAACTTGGAAGGCTATTACCTCCGTCTAATAATTTATTATGGTCACACCGCTCTGATTCCAACTCGTATCAACTCTTATACAGGTTAACTTCTTTAATGAACAATCAACTCGCTCCATATTTATTGCATTGTGGTGTTTAAAATCTCCACCCTTGAGATTAATCGACATTTTATTGCCTTATAACGAAAACTGTTTTTAATAATTACAACACAAGTAGGTACACGGTAAACGCCAGCAATCAAAAATGAACAAATAAAACTACTTGCAGGGTAATACACTACTTTGGTTGTACTTTTTGACTTTGTTGTCATAATAACTCCGTCTAGCGTAACTGAAACATTATTTGTATAATTACTATGTTATTTAAATGAAGACAAAATAGCATGTAATCACAACGCAGAAGAAAAACTACAAGAAATTAAATATAGATTACAATTAAAACTTCTGTTATATGCTAGCAATTACAACCTAGTTTTTAACATGACGTAAAAACTTCTGCAGCACTTTAAAATTTTAACGTCAGAATATTAATTAATCAGGCAGAAGTACTTAACATTGTGAAAACAAATTTTTATGAATTAGTTAACTAACTTTTCTGTGCAGTCATTATTTAGCAGAATGTGCGTTTTGAATCATATCCAGTGACTACAGATCGTACTACCGGCTTATACCTATCTATAAGTCATACTATTCAAAGTATGGTTCAATTTACGACGTATAGGTTTGTAATATTTTTACACTTTACAACAAGAAAATAAATCTGAAATTAAAATAACAAGAATATTGTTTTTTTATTAAATGTTATAATCAAACTTAATACAATAAGTCAAGATTAAAATTTTAATTATTCGAATATTGAAGTAATCTTTTTGAGGTTACTATCCGCGTGCCCGGATAGATGTATTATTTTGTCAAGATTGTGTAGTTTAATTTATATGCATACATTTTTTTATAAATCTATGTATTTACCACAAAAGATCTGTTGAGCTTGTTATAGAAATCATTGAGAGAGCTTCTTAATCTTTCGGTTCTAAGTAGCAAAAGTTTCTCATTTTTTAATTTTTTTTGTGGTTTTTGTTTAAACTTTATATACTTTTAAATCGATTTTTAGTAATGATGTTTTTTTTTTCAATGATACGGTCAATGAACATTTTGATAGTCACTCGCCATGATTTTAAAAGTGCAAGTTAATTATCTCTTGCTAATAAATTTTATAATGGTCCAAGTCATCGAGTTAACCTCAGCATCTTAATACGAAAATGGTTTGGTATTATGGGCAAAACAGTTGTATAAGTGATGGGCTTGACGTCTGACGGTTAGTTAGCCTTTGGCAAGTTGGCTTTTATTTTTCGAAACAAATTAGCGGCATAACAAACCGGTGCAATAAAATAAAATTATTACCTTACCATACATCACCAAAGACATTTAAGACGATTCACATCAAGAAAAAACCTATTGCATTTTCATTCTTTGGAACCGTCGATGAGTTAAGCGGCTGTAAACGCCATTCACCGCTCTTACGCATCAGACGCAACGCTTCATTAAATTTTTTTGTTTGAAATTATGGGACGAATTAGCCAGCCGAGGCAAAAGCGTTCTAATAAGAAGATATGATGTGGTGTGATCTCGAGCGCAAAGCGAGAGATGAGAGGCAGTAACAGCAACTAATTCATCATATCGCGGTGACCGAGCCCTGTAATTATCCCGGGCGCCGCTTACACCTTCGTTCCTCCACCGCATGGTCGTCCTCTTTGCCTAATATCACCAACGCGATTAACTACATGCGGCATATAACAGCTACTTTGACTGCATTCCAAAGGACTTTTTACAAAACATTTTTATGCACCAACTACCATTTTCAACTCATTTACAATTTGCTGCTCTACGCGCACTTATTAGCTCGCATTTTTACAGGCTTTCATTAAAATTTCGCCGACAAGAAATTTCTTTTAGATTCATTACTTATTTCCACTAATATTACTTTAATTAGTTCTAAGATTTTCTACACATTAGATGCAAGACTGGTAAGATTAGATTCTGTACTTTTTGTTTCTATAGTTTTTGTCATTTTTTTTAAATTTTTCTTGACTGTCAATTTATCTTATTATTAGACTACATTTTTTGTGTTATTTCGATATTTTTGTTTCAAACACTTTTGTTTTTCTATCATTAGATATTGTTTCGTTACCTACCACAGGTGTTAAAGGTAATGTAATGATTCTCCAATTGTTTTTATTTATTTATTGCTCGAATTCAGTTTCTTATATTTTTCAAACCGAGCTATCTTTCTTCACTCTTACAACGTAACCGAATCATCTTAATTTTGTTCTTTACTTTTTTTATTTTACTTATTATCTTTAATTTACATATTTCTATTCTTTTATTTTTCAGTTTTTTCTATCTCTGGTTACTTTTTTGCTGTTAATATTTTTAACATCTTCTTTGATATTTCTACACAGTTATACGTTTCCTACCGTCTTATTCTTATCACTTATTAGTTATTATCATTAAATTTTATTCCAAAGTTTTTGTAGGTTTATTCTTAGTGAAGTACTATTCATCCTACTCCTTCTTCATTTATATTCGGTAAGTACATTACAAATTGATAACAATTTTCATGTTTATTTATTTTTTCGTTAGTTGTGTGTTTTTTTTTTACTTTTGTTTCGCTATTTTTTTATTTTGTGACTTAAGCAAAGAGATTGCTGCATTAGTGCGAATGCGAAAATGTTTCAAATTTTGACTGTTTTCTTGTGGAAAATAAAAAACACTTTGTTTTTTTTTTGGAAAAAACTGTTTTTCCGAGCATCGAGAACGATTGGGATACAGCTACTCAAAGCGATGAGTACAAAATAGTTATTTGTGTGTCAAGGCCAAAAAGTAGGTTTTTTCGGCCGAGTCTTTTTTAATTTTTCGGCCGTGGTACACATGAGATTTTAGTCGACTTTAACAAAAAATTGAATTGAATTTTTCTCAGTAATGATAGATTAACTTTTTGACAGAGCGCCCGATTTTTTTTTTTTGGCCGCTATCAAAAATGATCATTTTTCGACCGCGTTTGAGGCCGATAAATTCAAAGTTTAGATAAGATCGACTAAAAAAATATTTTTTGTCTGCTTAAATAAAAATCTATCAGTAATGACGGCATTTAAGAGCAAAAAATACGTCTTTGTTTGCCCTCTGATGTCAAAACTGTCTTGTTATCCTCTGATGTGACAGTTTTGTGTCTTTTTATGTCAAAATATGCTGACATCACATCGTTACAAAGTAAAAAAATGTTAATCAAACCCAAAATGTATTCTTACTAGAGACAATTCTTGTGGCCAAAATGCTTTACTTTCTTTTAATAAATTAAAGATGAATTAACGACTAAATTAATTTCAAGGATATCCGTAGAAATTTCGTTAACAAATTGATGATGGCGCATTGCTACAGTATGTACAAAATATTTATTTTATTTAAAACAAATTGTCTTGTAAAAAATGCAAAATGGAAATTTAAAGATAACATTTTATAATAGATAATCATAAACAAATTATTGTTTTATATCAGTAAAACATAGTATACAGATGTTTTTTTAAAATTTACAAATTTTACAGATTATAGGCCTTGATGAAAGTATGCTGAAAAACTAAATTTGCTTTATAAGTTTATACAAATGTTTATAGTTTTTGAGATATACGATCAAGAAATTTCGCTCAAAATTAGTTGATCATAATATATCGTGTATCTCAAAAGAAGTATAAATAATTTTGGGGATTTAGTTTTTTTTAAATATACACATTTTTTGTAAACAGTAAGTAGGTGAAAAACTATCGTATGTTGCTCAAACAGAAAATCATTGTCAGCTCTTGGGCTTGGGTGTTTCTTGCTGCCCTCTCTACGCAAATGTCTACTTTCTGCCCTAGAGTCACAAAATATTATCGTGTGTTTTTTTTTTTAAATTCGAGTGCTTTGAAACTAAAAAATAATTGTTTTTTATGTCTGTGACTAATTTTTTACACACTTGTCAAACTGTCAGATCTCATAACCTCAGTTTTCGACAATTAAAACAAAAATACATTTTTATAAAAATATTCATTCATTATCTACAAAAAATGTTGATAGCTGTCCAAACACCTACTTTTTGTGAATGGAGAGGTTCTTCTACAATTTGATGAGAATGTTCTGTTCCCCAAATTCTTATGTTTTGTGAATTTATGTAACCGGACAAGTAAAACCACGCTTCATCCATAAAGAAAGATTTTTGAAGGAGTTCATTATTATTTGCAATGTTATTTAAAAACCACTAACAATACTGCAATCTTCTAGGGAAATCTACGGGTCGTAACTCTTGAACGGCTTGGAGACGATAAGGGTACATATGTAAATCTTCTCGTAGAAGTTTATGACATGTACTAATAGAAAGTTCAACTTGCTGAGACAGATGTCTAATCAACGTTTTTGGATCTTGCTGTAGAATTTCTTGTGCAGCATGAATAACTTCTTCTGTTTGTTTAGTTGGTCTTCCACTGCCCTCTTTACGTGTAACGCACTCAGTTTTACGAAACAGGTTTACACTTCGGTGGAGAGTGTTTATAAACTCTTCACACACAACAACAACGTCAGGAAAAGCTTCTCGAAACGAAACTCCTCCAGGCACGGATGAATTGAATATTTCCAAACACCGTTAACTTTCTCTCCATTTCGGAAATAACTTTCCAACAAAAAAGCTTTTTGTTCACTGGTGTACACCATGATTACAAATCAAAGAAAACACAAAATTTAGTATAGAGAAATACTGATAAATAAAATCAAGAATCTTTGAAAAACAAAAACACCACGAAAGCAACCACAGAAAAACACACCAAGACCAAACTCGCTTTGACTGGAAGAGAAGACATTCTTAGGTTATGGTTAAGATAATTTGTGACGGGTAAAATGGCATAGTAGGCAACCAACAATACATAAATGATGTAGATAATAAAAATTTTGTTGTATGGGTTTATGTACGACATACGTAACAATGTCATGGCTTGCTACGAGTTTTTTTTTAAACGAACACACATTATTATTGACCGCAATTGTTACTTTTGACATTTTAACATTTAATTTTTTTGATATATATATTTTTTTTTGAAAATTTATATTTATTATTGCTATGAATTGTTTATAAAAGCTTGTATCTACTACGGACATAAATGTCTCTAAAAACTCTCGGAAAATTAAAGGGATTTAAACATTTTCTTGTGCTATTTCTTATTATTTATGCTCTGAACACAAACTATTAACAAAGTGACTGTATCAACTCTCACAATGTCACAATGCCAATGGTAGAAAAAGTAAAATATTTTTTTTATATTGTAACTCACGTAAACAAACAGTTACAAAAAAAAGAGTTTTTGAGTAAATAGTTCGAGTAAATACCAGAAGAACGTCGCGTTATAAGACATGCTATAGCGCAAAATTCTGCAAAACTATCAGTTACGCTCATCGATCGGTCAAAATAAATTATGATTCAGCGTTCCGTCTATGGAAAAAACTGTAGAAAACGTTTGAAAACTTCCGGATAATTGCTAGAAAGATGTATCGTTATAAAAACGGCGCGAAGACAATGACGAGATAGTAAAAATCTGAGAAGCGATGGAAGAGTAAGCGGTTTATCGAGAGCAACGTTATTTAATCGGCAATCGTAGTTATTACTGTCGTAATATAATAGAAATAAATTATTCGTTATTAATCCAACTCTTGAAATCAAAAGAATTCTCATTTTGCACATTTGTTGGAGTATACTTAAAACAAATAAAATATTTAGGTTCAGAAAGAAGAAGCTTTATGTGGAATTGCTTGTTACTCATTGAACCACTTGCTCGTGAGTAAACCTTTTGTAATAAATATAGCGCATTCCACACTCGATTAGTAGATACAAATTATTTGAAATTAATGTATCTACTACAGAAATCTACGCATTATTTAGATTAAACAAATTAAATTAACGAATAATAACAAAATTGTAAAACATTTTTAAAAAATTAGAATTTTAAAAATGTATGATTTAATAATAATTCCAAAAAAATTAATCAAAGCTTTAAAGGCTATTGTAGAATTTATAAATGTTCATTTGACGAGAATTTTTTATGCTTAAGTGATTATCTCATTCAACGAATAACAAATGTATAAATTGTCAAAACTTGGAGCTTCTATAATAAATAGAGACATCAAAACTCTATTACTATGCCTACCATTTACGAGTATTTGTTACGTAAAAAATACGTATAATAAATTATGCTAGGCCGCTCTTTATTCTTTTTTCTTAATTTTTAAAATTTATTTTATAGAATTTGAAACCAAATAGATAGATATAACAAAGACTCAAGTATAATTTATGTTAATACCGCAATTTCAGTCTTTATGAGATTAAATTCCACTCAATTTTACAAATTATAACTTAGAGAAAATAAAAATAATTTGATATTTATATGGTATAAAATGAAAAAAGCTGAAAGTGTCAATAATCAGGTAATAAATTGTTGTTTTATGGATTATACGTTACCTATAGGTATTTATTATGGGATTATAGTATTGCCATCGGTTAGTATTTTCAGGAAACAGCAAATAGGTAATTTAAAAATTTTCTTTATTGCCGATGTAATCAAACATTAATAAATAATTGAAGTAAATAAATCATTAAATAAATCATAAATGTTAAGATCGTGCGTTTATGCTTGGGGAGGAGTTTTCATATATAAATCGAAATAAGTGTAATAACGTCATGAAGTTGCGAGATAAAGGGGTCCAGATACGTCGAGATTTCTCATACAGTTGTTAGTGATCGACTAAACCGACTGTCTTTGAAGATTTTACCTCACAAATTGATTTGTAAAAGAAAGGTTTTAAGGAGTTATAATTTGACACATTAATTGCGATTTTCTTGATAAAATCGGTTGTTGATTGAAGAGAAAAAGCAATGTCACATTTGATATCCTCTGAAACATATGGCTAGCTTCATTTAAGCACGAGTCGAGCATGATATCCTGATATGGTGGCCATTAATTAGCGTTGCCGCCTGTTATTGCGTTCCAGATGACCTCCTCAATATACCGGAGATGTAGTTGAGACTTAATCTGCCGCTAGTCGTCTTATCAGAATACACGCGTCCCTTGGCTCCTTTGTGTTTCCTGCTTTTATCCTTATCAGGACAACTCTTTACTTGGCTGTAACGACCACGTATATGGCAGCTATTTAATTATCGCTACTGTTAATGCTGTTGCCTTCGGTAATCGTATGAAAGTCGGAACTGTAACTTGGTTTGCTATTTGGTTCGAAAAGACTACGTGGATGTAAAAAGTAAATTACTATTGGAATGAAGCATTACTCAGAGATTATAACAAATTTGCATAGAGATGAAAATCGCGGTAATATCTGAGTGATGTTTTGTCTGTTTTGAGAAGGGTAGTCCGATTCTAATCCAACTTATCGGTCTACAGGCCGGATTTTTACAGTTTACAAACCCTTTTGATTTGGTCCCCACATTTATGGAAATTGTCCTTAATCCATTGTTCTTAAACTGGTAAATATATGTTTCCCATCAGTCATTTTTTAATAAATAGATACTAGTAATTTTGAGCCAAATTCTTTTTCTATTTATTAAACTTTTCATCAAGGATCCACTAACTGAATAGAATTAATAAACATTTTTGTTGTAGTCTCAAAATTTAACTGTGACTTAAGATCTAATAAAAATCAAAAGTAACCTAAAAAAAATTGGCTACTGGATTTATTTTAAACTTGTTATAACAAAATTATATTTCAATTATTATAATGTAGATATAATTTGTAAACTATTAAATTAGAACAAAGTTATGTTATATAGTCGTAATTGTTACGAAGAATATAACTTTTTGTAAAACTCTTATATCTCGGAAAATATTTGATAAAATTATTTCAAAACGAATAGGTACTCGGAGGTTTATAATATTACTAATTAATATTTTTATGTCAAAATTATAACAATCAAAATGTCGGATCTAATACAGGTTTAATCAAAATAAGTTTTTGCCTAAAAGTGGCAATTTAGAAAAAAACATATAAAACCATTCTCTGTAATAAATTAAAACATAAAAGAATAAAAAATGTTACTAATAACAAAATAAATTTTTATTTTTAAGTATGTTATATCGATCTGACATATCAAAAAATAGTTGCTATTTAGAAAAATTGTCAAAAAAATGATAATTTGTTGCCGCATAAACATATATATTTTTATGACTTAATATTTGACTTCAAAAACTAATTAAAAATAATTTATACAAATCGAAAAGTTTATATATATTAATATAAAGAGTAAAGCAAAAAGTTTATAAACAACCATTCAATAAAGATAAAATTGCTGAAGATAAAATAAATAAAATTTGATCGTACAAGAGTAAATTTAATGATTTCTAAAACTTCAGAAAAATTTAAAAAAATAACTTTTATGCAAACATAAAAGATTTTAAATTATCAGTCGCATGTCACATTAAAAAATGACTAGAAAAAAGAATGTGATAAGCAAAAGCAGATGAAGTATTGATAATATTTGTATTTTTGTACTTATACTGTATACTTCTTTTATTACAAAATGAAAATGTGACTTAAGTCATAAATTATTTAACAAAGCAAGCGTACTTAGACTATCAGTACTTCTGTCAACAAGTTTTTAATTTATGCCACTATTTTACTAAAAGCTGGTAAAAAATTTTGGTTTAGGAGTTAAGGACTGATTTAAGAAAACTGTTGTTTGCAGCCATCTACTACTTCAAGTTTAAACCCATCAGCAGGCGGTAGCAGCTTAAATACTTTGTTAACAATGATTTAGTACGTAAGTCAAATTCTTATTTTCTGATAAAAGAAGTATATTTTTGTTGTAATCTTTTGTTCACTCTGACCAGTATAAACTGCACTGCTGTTTTTACAAGATAACTTGTAAACGCCTGAATAATGAAAACGGGAAATTGTATTTTTATTGCGTTTCAGACAAGTCGAAAAACTATCTTTATTAATTTTTATACTATGGGTTTTTAAAATATGTGAGATAAAAAAAAGAATAAAAAAAATAGAATAACATAATAGTATATTAAAGAACGCGTTTTGAAAAGTCAACTTTGTGGCATGAATTCAAGTTTATAAAACGAGCGCGAGCGCAAGTTTTTATAAAGAATGAGTGCCCCAATGACTTTAAAAAACGAGTTCTTTATGCTATTTTTTCTACTTTTCGCGTTGTACGTGTTTGTTAAGTAAAAAAGTTAATTATTTAATCTTTAGGGACTTTTGCGTTAATACGAGATAGTTGGCAATAAATGTCATTAAAGTGTCAACAAAGTCATTGAACTTTGAAATGTTTTCAAATTTGTCTAAAATTCTGTGTAAGTAACTCACAAATGTTTCTTTTTTACCTACCGTATCGGTTATTGATTAAATACTTCAATTTGTAAATTTATTCCTACATTACCACACTAATTGCGTTTTTCAGCTTCTTTCATCCTCATTTCAGATCAAGCAGTGATATACACTCATCTAGCAAATAACTTGTAAATTATGAAATGCTCTGGGTGTTGTAAATCGCCAAATAAAGACCAAAGCTTTATTTTAGTTTCAATTTTCGTTTTAAAGCTGTTCGTTCTAACTTCAAAGTTTTTCACTTTTCCACTGCCGCTTGTCCGCTCGCTTCATTTTCGAATATTTTATAGGTTAATTACGACACATACACACAAAACACTTTGTTGAGAAATACAGAATCATCAAGTGCAACAAAGTTTATTCGAATACAATTATTACAATCTCGACGCTGGCATAAACGTGACGTTTTATTCCAACGACAACGTGTTACCAATCCGAAAACAGTAAATTGCACTAGTACTTGACGCACGACGCAATTTGGGTGCGGAATTGGCTATCACCGCACCCAAATTGGACTCTGTTACCGACGTAAAGTAGAAAAAGTAGTTTAAAGTAGAAGATGTAAGTCTGAAGAAAAAAGTCTGTTTAAGTCATGTATAATAAAAAGTGATTATTTACTGCTTTCTGTTTTATAACAACTCATTTTTTTCAAGACAACGGAGTCGAAAAAAAAATGTAAATGTCTAAACCTCTAAACAATAATTTAGAGTAAAATGCAGTTATGGTGTGAGAATAACAATGTTTATTGAAATCGTGCAAAATCTCAGTATTAGCTGATGTAGGTTTTCTATGATTTTTAAAAGCAAAAGACAAAAAGTGGCTCCAAATTATATTAAAATCCAAAAATAAAATGCAAGTAATGCAAGAGTCTGTTTTTGTTGCTACGATAAATCCTCTCCGAACGCTAATCATTTTGATCTTAAATTAAGCTGCTTAAGACACTTAAAATTTATTTAGATTTCTATTTTGTAGTTTATTTTGCAATAAATAAATAATTATATGGCAGTAATGCAATAACCAAGTGCCAAAGTTTTCAGATTACACCTACAGCTCCTGACATAATCTAACGACTATTGGTGGCCGAGACCAATAATTTTTGTCTTTTTGTTTGTTTTTTTTTTGCTTTAGTTCGGTCTAATGTTTTTCGATAACTGTAACAGTTGTATGTTAATTTGTTCAATATTTTTTAAACATTAGCATTTTTATTTTTATAGTCGGGTATATTTAATTGACCGAGTCTGCCATAATTTTTTTAAATTTCTATTAAATAATTATTATCAACATGTAAAAAGCGTTTAAATATACCGTTTTACACCGTGAAGGCAAAAATTTGCTGAATCAGAGCGATCTCTGGTCTATTATATTTTGATAGTTTTTTTCGATTAGTCAAGAGATGCAACGCCAACTTTAATTCATCACATTATTACTCTCAGTGTATTATATCGTATAATCTTATCTAAAATGTTAGCATTTTTATCTTAATAGTAAACCATATTATCTCCGTCATTTTAATTTTACATTTTTTATAACATAGTAATAGTAATTGACCTTAAGAACACCTTATATTTAAAAACATTTTAGGGTATGTACATTCAGCTACATGTTATTTTGTCGAATTATGTTAGAAATATTATAATTTTTATCTTTATAGTTGACCACATTAAATTCGTCATTTTATATTTCTTATGACAATATCGTTATCAGTATTTGAAAAACACGGACGTGCATATTTTTATCAATATTTTAATATTTTTTAAGGTTTTATTATTAGATTTTAACAAGAGTTTATTGGGTATTTCTCTTAATAGAAATCTTAACAAAATATCCAAAATTTTGAAAGATTAATTAAAGACTTCTAAAATGAATATTATTTGTGCTAACAGAACAAAAAGAATTGTGCTCTAGAGGGCTTAATTTTTATTGTTAATTACAAATACGTATATTTATTATTTATATTTTCTGTGATTTGTGCAGTGGATAAAATTAATCTGTGATTTGTCATATTCAAGTCACGTTTTTAATCGTTTGAGTCCGAAAAGCTAAGAAGCTGAATGTGGCGACCAGTTTCTGTATAGCATTAGCACCTTAGTTCAGATGTCAACGTTATAAATCTCGCGTTAGTTAACCCTTCGGGCTACCATGAACCCATGTTTGACTTCGGAGTGAGTTATAGCATCGCCTCACATTTAAACAGCAAATATAAATGCGATTAACGTATTTTAATGAGACGGCAATCTGGTATAAGCGCATTTTCGTTGCTCCGACCGGGGTCTGAGAAGGGTTGAAACAGAATTTACTAAAACGCTTTTAATATGAAGCGACATAATTGCGGTGGATTTGTAGCCCAGCTTCTGGCTAAAACTGGCGAAATTTTTCTCACCGGAGTCGAATTTGCGATAATATCCGGTTTCAGCCTTACAATACCGCGGCTAAATGTGATTCAAATTATGATTGACAGACTCGGGGTGGTATTGGGCCGTAGCGGCTGTGTCAACACACAAACCAAGCGTATTGCGTGTTACATGCAAATTAGGGTACATTAATATGCGTATTTTACGCACACCACATACGCTGTTGAAGGCAATACTGCACAGATGTTACCCTTTGGGGGTTGTTTACACAAACAAAGGATTTTTCACCAGGAGCGCCGCCAAAATTGACAGTTTCCGTGTTATGATCCAACAGAATTCGCCCCACATTTGACCGCATAATATTGGTTATTTCGCCAAGAATGGAGGTATAACAAAAGCTTGTCAGAGGCTCTTCCGTTGAGCACAACAGAAATTCGCACTTTTATTGCGCTATAAAAATGTTAATAATTCCATTTATTTCGAGCGATTTCGAATGAAGCAATTCTGAAAGCTATTTTAAAATCGCAAAAATAAATTACGAGAATGGATATCAAGCATTGAGAGTGTGTTACATATTTCGAAACAACCCTAATCGCCTAACTCGTGTAGAGTTTATGTATAACATCAACGAGGGTGGCTTACGTAAATAAATATGTATGAGCTGTACAGATTAGCCGCAGGGGATGAAAGGACCTCGCTTGGTGGCAATCCCTAGCACTATCTTGCCTTTCGGTGTAAATATTTTTAATTAAATGTTTATGTCACACACTCAAGTGATTTTTTATTATATCTAGAAAAAAAAAGTTTGTACTCACGTCTCACACGTTTCTGAAATAAATCTCTCTACAAGATTAAATGTTCTGCTTCTAAAAGATTTTTTTTAGAAAAATAATTACTAATTTCTCGTTCTAACGTTAAAAGTAAATATTTTGAAAATTGTTTATAACATTTATCACTCTATTAATACACTTCATATACTTAAATTTATTAATCATAAATTATTGACAGATTATCACAAATATTTTCTTATTCATCATGTTAAAAAGACATATTTTTATTGACGATAACACAATATAAAGATGCCGACGTCTCATGATAAATTATAGAAATATATTTTATTTTTTTATAAATTACCTTTTAAAATAATCAATCTGTTTTAGCGTTTACATCAAAGTTGATAATAAATGTCACTAATTACTAAATATTTTGTTTTGTTGCTTTATTGATAAATGTTTAGCTGATAACGTTATTTTATTTTATTTGTAAAGAAATAATACCGTTAATTTTTCAAGAAATTCAAAAAGCTTTAAAAATTTGAAATTATAGTGACACTCTAAATTGTTTAAGTTATTGTTAAATAACTGAAATCGTAAATAAATGTGTATTTAAAATAAAAAATATACAAGTTATTTAAATTATTATTGAGATAGAAGCATCATTACACAACGAGTGTATAGATTACAAATAACGAGAGCATTAGCCCGAGTATCCATAACACACGAGGTACTGCAATGTGCTCTAGCCCACGTATGATATACAAAACTTTATCTGTGACTGCAAGAAATTAAGAAAATCGAAAATTTAATGCTGCCGATAACACTTATTTTTTACATCAAAGTAAGGTGACCTATGGATATGTTCAGTAAACACTATGGCAACCGCTTACAATTTTTCAAACAAAGCTGGCCATTTTAAGATAATCAGTAAAAATTGTGTTTTGTGGTAAAAGTAAAAAAAATTGTAAACATGAGTAACTTGGAAAGTTTACCTACTGACACCGAAGAAACCGCGACAAATGCTGCTTTTAGAGAAGTCCAAGAAAAGTACGAGATAGCTTTTCAACGGTTCAGTTTATGGTGCGACGAGAAAAATGTTAAGAATATTACGCATGAGAAGGTTTAACTTGCATATTTTGATCATTTATTAAAACAGTATAAAAATCATCCAGTTTTTGGTCTTTTTTATTTTATAATTAGAACAATAATAAAAATGAAAAAGAATGTTGACATCAGTAAATACGTGCATTTAATCGGCTTTCTGAAAAAAAAAAAAATCTGAAGAATATCGTGCTAAAAAATCGCAAATTTTTACTAAACAAGATATTAGCAAATTTTTATAAAAGGCAAATGATGATATATTTTCGTTCATGAAGGTACTGTACCTTTTTACGCATAAATTATTCTTTCTAAATAATATTAATTTCAAGGTTGTTTTAAATATTGGAGTTGGTAGAGCTTGTAGGATTCAAGAACTTACCAACATGCTTTTGGAATATGTCAAAAATCAAGGACAATGCTTCCATGTTGTTCTAATACCAAACAGTAAAACAAAAAAATCCAGAGAATTTATTATTACGTCAGGCGGAATTGATGAAGTCAACATGTTTGAATTAATTCGAAAATATGCTGCACTTCGCCCTAATAACGCTAGTGGTAAACGGTTTTTTTTAGGATACAGAAACCAAAGGTGTTACCTGTTAGTATAAACACATTTGCTGCTTTCCCTAAGAATATTGCTACTTTTTTTCAGTTACCTAATCCAGCAGGATTTACAGGACATTGTTATAGGCGCTCATCTACTTTGTTGCTTACTAATTTGAGAGCTGATCTTTTAACAGTTAATATATATAAACATAAATAAATAAATATAAATATGTATAGGCACGGCAAAAGAAAATAAAAAAACAAATTACTTCAAAAATTCTGGGTGACAAAAACACTATAACAGTTAGAACTACTGCATCCACAGCTATTATCGAAATAATGTTTCAGAAATGGTTTGCCATAAGTAGGTGAAAAAATTGTGTTATTAATATTTATAACAATAATAGGTTGTAATTAGGATTGAGTTTGAAATCAAAACAAATTATCAAATTATTTTAAAGAGTAGATTTTTATTTAACTACTTTACTAGTGAAGTAATATGTCACTATATCTCACTCAAATATTCAATATAATATGCAGTTATCAAAGCAGTCATAGATAAATACTAGTTATAAACACAATAAACTTTAACATAAAATATAATACATTCCTTTAAGACCATTTTGTTATTAGCTGTTTTAAGCACATTGGAAGCATTTTCCCGTTGAATTGCCTAACCAATATTTTGTGTTAAGCATTTTTCGCATTTAATTAACTTGCTATGAACTAAAAACATGTTTTAATTTTTACCTTAATTTTTGTTTTGTTTTTGAGTTAGGTACATATTTAAAATATTTTCTATTAGCATAAATCAAAGTTTGTCTGCAAATTCTCGAACAAAAACAAAATAATAGTCTAACCGTTCTTTCGTAAGCACCCTCGACCAATTTATCGTCATTAGCATTAAATAAATCGCTTATTTACACAGGCAAACACAACAAAGTGACATTAACTCCACTTGCACAATAGGGATGACGCGCTTGTAGAATATGAATCAAGAGGGTGGCAGACTTTACAACACACCCAGGGTGAAACAGACACAGATTAGCGGTATCGTACGATACGGATGTTACTTATTAAATGTTGATCTCCAGGGTTAATCGGCCTAATTCGAGGGGTGGACACCCTATGTCTCATCAATTTATTCTTTTTTATCTTTCTTTAAATTCTAATAGCAGCAGAAAAAAACAGTAGTACATTTAGGGTTCGATTTTAAAAATTTATACAAAAAGCTACTCGTAGTTTTTACAAAGTGTAAAAAAAATTAAAGATAAATTAAGAACTTTTGTAATTTGTTCTAATTTACGCCTTATCTTATTATACAGTCTTCGAATCAACTTTAAAAAAGAAAAAAATGTCTTAGTTTTAATTTCTCAGAAAATTTCACTTTTGTTGATTTGCCCTTCTTGCTTTTAAACCACCAAAACACAAATTACTTTTTATTTAACTCGAACGGTTCGCGAGATAATATCATTTTTCTTCAAAATTTGAATTTAGTTTTTTTGTAATATTTAGAAGTAACTCTAGTAGACAGATTCTATTGAAAAATGCCACTGATAGCAGTTGGCAAATCTAATAAGTTAGTAGGACTGCCAATTTAATTCTTCGCTAATTTGAACAGTACTTATGCTATAATGTTAATTTTACAGCAAGAGTGCTACCGTGTTGTTATCAGAAAATTCAACCAAAAATACCCGAAAGTTACCATTTCAAATTCCGGTGCAAAAAACTTGGTAACCAAATTCCTTAAAACAAGCTCGGTTTTAAACATTAAGAAGTCAAAGTAGTTGTTAAATAAAGACAACGCTGCTTCAGTTTATGCCGTTTATTTCGCAAGAATTTAAGGAAAGGAGCAATGCAAACTGAAATAAGTAAATTTCATGTACAAACTATTTTCATGGAAAACAAGATTTTACCATTTAAACCGCAATTTAGGCAAACTTTAAAAAATGGCGATAAAGCCAAACGTCGGCATTTTTATTTGAAAATAGCCTACAGAGTTTTGAAAGATTTAATTATTTATAAACGAATTATGTTCTCCGATAAATCAACATTTTCAACTAACGGAGTCGTTTTATCTCAACATTGGTGGCACTGAATGAGACGAATCCAAACTTCAAGATTTCTTGTCGCAGACAATATTTAAAAAAATTTAATGTATGATGTGTGGTGTTGTACTATGACATTATTGATTTATATTTTTTTGATCAAAATTTAAACCGCATTTTATATTGGAAAATGTTGCCAAATTTTTTAGCTGATAAACTAGATGAATTGCCGTTAAACTACCAAATAGAAATGTTTTTCCAGCACGATGAGTGCTTTACTCATTATGCCGGCATTGTCTGCTAGGGGCTTAATACCGAGTTCCATGATAACTAGATAGGGAGAGATGATAGATAGCATTTTATGGCCACCGAGAAGTCTTGATCTTACAATAATGGACTTTGATCTGTGGGGTCGTTTAAAACAATTTATGTATAGTGAGCCACTAGACAATGATGTAGAGCAATTAAAAAAGAGAATACAAAATGTTGTCCAATCCTTATCAATCTTAGGAATAAGACGCAGTTTTAATGAATTTAGAGCTCGCATTGAAATTTGTGTAGAGAAAGGAGGAGTATTATTTGAATAAAAAATTAATAGTTTAGCTTTTTGAGAATTTTATTTCATTTTATCATTTGTTAAATTTATTAAATAAAACTTAGGCCCAATTTGAATATTTTTTAGCAATAAAATAATATCTGGAAAACCGTTCGAGTTAAATAAAAAGTATATTGTGTTTTGGGGGTTTTAAAACAAGAAGGGCAAATCAGCAAGAGTAAAATTTTCTGAGAAATCAAAAACTAGAAATTTTTTCTTCTATTAAAGTCGATCCAAGGATACACTGTATAAAAGCAAAACATCCAATATTTACATTTATTTAATCTAATTTGACATAAAGAATTTGGCAGACTAATTTACGACCCTTTCTGCTTAGTTTCAGCAGGAGCTATCAAATCAGTTTTTATTTATTTTATTCTCATTATTCGTCCAGTTGCACATGAAAAATGCTAGTCAGCCGAATTTGGAATGCGGTCGTGATTGTGTTGCCTTCTTGCTCTTATAATTTTATTATAATCAGGCAACAAATTTGACCGTAAACGGTGCGCAGGGAGGTCTATACAGGACCCCAGAAGCATAAATGGCTTGATGGAGTGACACCTCACGGTCCAACTCGCAGTTAAGCACTGAATTCGATTCGACATGGACCCTTTTCACTGTCACCGGTACAATAGGTGTGGACTCCACCTATGAAATATTCATATATGGAGCCATGCATTTAAGCAATCATCATCTGAAACGAGCGGAACTTGGCTTATTCACAAACACAAAATCAACGGAATTCAAATGGAACTGCCTTTGCCACTCACTTGCAATCAAACCATTGAAAAATTAATTAGTTTTTAAAAATATTCAGTTCTTTATTATTAAAATTGAACGATTGTAAGTAGCTTCGAAAAGTTAACAACTGCCTGACAGGTTGAAAATTTTTACCAGATTTGTTGAAAGAAGGGCGGTTTTTGTCTTATCAAAAATTTTAATTTGACTGCGAGAATTCATTTGCATAATTAGCTCAAAGTGAACATATGTTGGTTAAGTACTTAATGGCGATACCCATTTTATTAACCCATTTTATAAAAATGGCGATACATTTTTAAAATATTCATTTCGAGTTTAGGTGTAGCATTAGGCAATAGAAATTTGCACTATTTTGGCAATTGATTAGAGAAGATTCTATCAGATCTTAGAAAGATTTTTATCTAACTTTTTATACAAAAAAAAGAACATTGTACCTATCACAACTTTGATGTTTAAAATTCACTGTTTAAATTTCGCGCCAATTTTACTGTGAAGTCAAAAAACAGTAGCGAAGTGACGTTAACAAATTTTTGGCAGTGGGTATTTTTACAACTGATAAAATATTAAGTTTACGCTAAAATGTTGAAAGTAAATATCTAATTCCAATAAACATTAGAAGAAAAACTAAGTATAAAACACTAAAAATTAAAAATGTTACGAACAATTCAAAATAACGGTAAGAAAAAGAAACTAACAAATAAATACTTTTTTTAGCATTTTATTTTGTGTCTAACAAACACCAGTTTTTGAGTATGACTAAAGTAATTTTTTATTACCTCTGACATTTCTTCAGTCATTGATCAAATTTTGTAAATGAAATAATAATTATTTTTTTCTAATAATGCCTTTTCTTCTTTTCTATGAATCTTTCAGGTTGTTGAAATTTACGCCACAAGATTTACACACTAAATGTAAGCTATTATTAAATTTTAAACGATCAGAAAGCTTTTGCTCTTTTTGACTACAGGCTCTTCTTGGAGCTTGAGCAGTAGTTACGTAATGTTGTCATTTTGTTGGTTCTATAAACTATTTATTAAACTACTGTTTTATGACGTCATTAGACATTTGGTCTACAATCCAAATTTTTAAAATGTTCGAATTTTAATTAAAAATAAAAGACACATACATTACTTTCAAGATCTAAAAGCTACATTATTTTATTTAATTTGGGAAGATTCTAATAAAGCCTAATTTAAAAAAATAATGCCGCTTTATGCAAGTAGCCTGTTGCTTTCATAATATTTTCAGACGTTAGTACAGCAGACAATAGTGGTTCATTTCCAGTAGCTCTAATAAATGTCTTTTCCAACGAGAAATAAAATTTTGAAAAATAAGTTAAGAAAACATTTCTTTGACTTCAACAACAGATAGAGTGTATGATTAAGTGCACATAAAATTTCTTTTGTGTCAATGTATTCACCTTAGTTCTGCATAATTCCGTTTAAGGGTGGTATATGTTTCCTGGTGTTCGGGAGCCGTGCGATTCTCCTTGGTCACGCGCGGGCCTCCGTCAGCGGATACCGCAATTACTAGCCCAACTTCAAAGGAAGACCGCCACTACGGCCCTAATCGCTCTGCGAAATGCACGGATTTATTAATATTCATCTGCAGCTGCGATTGTTCTCTCTACAAGAGCGCACGTTTAAAATTAACTAACTCCGTCGCATCGGTTCGTTTACAACTTGTTACACGCTTTCATCCGTACCGACCAGAACTTTTTTCAATTTACAGAAAAGAAAATAAATATTCATTATGATGAGATCCATGCAAATTATTAGAAGCATGGGAGATTAATGGATAACAGAAAATTAGATCTAATATCGTAATATCAGATATCAGCAACTGATATACTCTACATCTGGGAGTTTCGTATTCTTATAATAACAAGATATCGGGTGACTATTAACATTTCTATTCAAAGGAAACCTTACTTTTGACATTTTTTGATATAACAACAACAGATAATCTAACAATTTTTGACTTACATTTAATTAAACAATAATAAAGACAATAATTTGGAGCATTCAGATAAGAAGTGGCTCAAATAAAGTCAATTTACTTAGTAGAGAAAACTTTGAGACGAGAATTCGTTCCTCATTAGAATAGCACCAGCGATTTCTGTTCTTTACATTTAGATTCTTGTGACTTTTAGAATATTCTTAGATACATTATTAAATGTGTTATGGTGACTATTTATATCTCTAATCTCACTTCACTCTCTCCAAAGACTTATACTAACAAATGCAGTAGTGGTAAGCTACGAATGATAAAATGTAGCATTTATTGTTACACGGTTTTTCTTACTACAACAAATAAGTAACTACATTTGGATGATCAAATAAAACCTTCAAAAAAAAAAAAAAATTTCTACAACATGGCTACTCTTGTTGTAGGTCCTTATACTAAAAAGTATCACCATTAGCCACTTTTGTCATACAAACCAACCAATTTGCAAATAACTAATAGCAATTTGGATAATTATATATTTTTTAACTCTTATCTGACAATAGGGTTGTGCGAACGCTTTTAACGCCTCTGGATCAACCACAATGCAAAACGACAAAAACAAAAATTATAGGTCATTTTTTATTTAAATATCGTTGTCTGTTTCTTTTCAACACATTAACTATATTACATAGCACATATTTTATACAACAATGTTAAAAGAGACAGACAACGACATATATAAAAAATGAAGTCTTTATTAGAGTTCAACACTTGCTGTTGTTATGGGAACCATTGAACCATATACTAGTACCCAAATAATTTTGGAAGTTTAGGTCTTTCCGAAGCGATTAAAATATAGTTTTATTCATTTTTAATAGTATTGTCAAGCTCCCAATCTTACTGAAATCTAATAAATTAATGCAAGTTTTAAGCTCTCGACTATAACAGTAGACTTGAGTAAAACTGTACCGTTGATGTTACTGCGTTAGTATACCCATGGAAACACAGAAATTTTGTGTCGGCAAAGTTAGTAATTTCGCCAATTTCTAAATCTTCAAAATTTCTCAGACCGGCTCAAATGTACTTACACTGAATAATTATATTCTAAATTTTTTTCAGAAATATTTTGTCAGGTTATTCGTGTAACAACAAAAGGTATATGGTTTTACTGTATTCTAGTATTTGTAGAAAATCCCAAGAATATAGAGCGTTAACATTCAAGATTTTCTCACACTGACTTGTCTGCGCTCGCATATACATTACTACTCTCTTGCAGAGTTAGCCACTTAAAATTACTTCTGCTGTTGGTAATCGCAGAAAATTTGAATTTGAAACGTATTATTTTAACCTTTAAATTCAATATATATCTGAGCTTCAAATATATCGTATTGTTCATCAAATTTCGAATAATTTTTTAAAAACTAACAAATTTTTTTTAATATTGCTGATTAAGATTAAGGAATTAGGAATCGATAGTGATTACAATTAGGCATCAAAATATCCATTATTTCAATAATTCTACTGCGATCTTTGCGATACTCCCGACTCCTCGATACCTCTAATACCTCGACTTTTTTGTTACTATTAATCCTTCGATACTCCGATATTTCCAATATCTTGATAAATCCGATAGGAACTTTCAATATTAGATACTTTGACTACATTGATACCTTGAATTTGGCGAAACTTCTGGTATTTTTATATGATATCGGCGATACCTTGGTACTTCTAATACCTCCAATACCTCGATATTGTTAATATCCCCGAAACACTTATAATTCTGATTTTTTCGATTCCTTCGATACTTCGATACTTCTAATACCTTGATACCTCCGATAGGTACTTTAGATACTTGCGATATCTCGACAACTTTGATACCTCCAATACCTCGATACTTCTGGTACTTTGATATAATATCTACTATACCTCGATACTTCCAATACCTCCGATACCTCGATATTTTCGATACCTCCAAAACATTAATTACTCTGATTTCTTCGATTTTTCCTATACTTCGATACTTCCAATATCATAATATCTCCGATAGGTATCTTAGATACTTGCGATACCTCGACAAGTTCGATACCTCCAATACATCCGATACCTCCAATATCTCGATACTTTTGGTACATACTTCTAATACCACCATTTTCTCGTTACCTTAGACCATCCTTGTCGTAACGATGATAAAAATCTAAACTTCTACAATGTAGAGTGAACAATGAAATCTACAATGTCAAAGTTTTTGCTCAAAAACATTGTTGCCATACATCGTGTATCTCAAAAAAATGTTTCGAAAAAGAATCTTTAGTATATCTCAGAAACCAGTAGTATTTAAAACTAGTATATTGTATAGTATAGTATAAGTCGAAGCTGGCCACTTCCTGAGGCTTAGAAAATCCTCTTTATTGATATAGTGCACACATTATTTTCTATCCTACTCAAAATAAAAACTTTTAGCGGTAAAATAAGCTAACAGACACGTGACCTTACCCTAAAATATTTCGTAATAACTTGACTCTAATAACAAGAACTCCGCAGAGTTTTTATATTTTTACCTGATTTATGTTAAACATGTCGTATGTCAAAGCACTTACTGTGTAAAAATCACATTTTTTAAACAAATACAATAGCTGACGGAAAATTTGAAATTGAAAGGTGTTAAACTCAAACAATTGACCGACACTAATTACGTTGATTACGGCCAAGATATCTCAATATTACAGCATAGATTACAGTACGGATGGTGATAAAGTTCTACTTTTTTTCTCTTTATTAGTTTGAGGTCATGTGTCGTGACAAACCAGGCTTTTAAATTTGCAATACTTTAGCCTGACTTTCGTCTTTCGTATTTACAGTACTGGTAGTTTTTGTATTAGATCTCGTATTCTGTAGAAACCACATTTTTACATAAATTTTAAAAAACTTGAGGCGTTAGTTGACGTATAACCCAGCGCCATCTAAGGGCCTCAAACTGGGACATGCTTGTTTTTCTAGCGAAACAAGAGCGATTTTCTAACCTGCTACGAGGTTAGAATTAGCTAACTTTAAAGTGGAGTAAGATAAAAAGTTATTTTTTTTTCTAATTTCAATGCCTTAAACAGGTAAAAAAAGTCGGTAATTAAGGATTTAATAGAGGGTTTTCTAATAATTTTGTAAATTAAAAAATTTTGGAAGTCATATGTTTACACGAATAATATTTCCAATATTTTTAACATTCTACGTATTTATAATATTAAGTATGTTATACTCTAAGGTTGCGCAATTGTTAATGGCCAAGTCACATTTTGTCCTGAATACACTAGTCTACAAAATTAAACTTTAGTTTTGTCCTTTGAATGAAATATATTTTTTTGCATTAACTACTAAGGGAAGTTAATACATATCTTTTTGTTTTCCGCTAGCACGTCACACTTCTCAGAAAAAACGTATTTTTTTTACTTTTTAATATAAAATGTTATTATTTAACTGACGATGACGACTATATTTCTAGACCAATTTTAAGTGTGAGATAGGTATTGGGCGCAGAATTTCATGGTCTTTAAACTGCTGTAAGAGTTTTTGTCAAGAAACGCGGTTTAAAAGTTATTAAAAAAAATAGGTATTAGCTACCCTTAGTAACTTATGCAAAAAAAATATATTTCATTCGAAGGACAAAACTAAAGTTTAATTTTGTAGACTAGTAATATTAATATACATAGGTAGACTCGATATAGTTTATGTAAGTATTTATTGATATAGTGATATACTATTAAAAAATAATGAAATAATATTTCTTTTGAATTATGAATGCAGTAAAAAATAATTTGAAGACATTAGTGTCAGAGAACTCAACAAATCCACCTTTAGGAATTTCATTATCGTGCACCAGTGTTGAATTTCAAAGTAAGGTATCCCTCGGAGAAATCAGAAATATGACATATTTCATTTAAACTGTTGCGACTTAAGCTATGCGTGTCTTGCTGGAAGGTATTTCTCCACTTCATGTTATAATGCAGTATTATATATTTATGAAAACCACAATCTGATATATTCAGGATTCTGTGATTACAGATGTCGCGCAGGTGTCTCTCGTTTCCGGCATTCATGTGTAAGAATCCGGGTTTTTCTTGGGTCTTCACCGGATTTGATGTAATTCCTCGGAAAGACAAAACACCTGCACAAAAATAAGATTTTTATTATACATAAGCCTGTACCTTTCGGTTAATCTCAGTTTGAGTAATATCCGAATCAATTTTTGGGTTGAGTGACTTTTAAATCGGATTTTTTTTGTTTTTTCTATCAGTTGAGCGGCATGTGTGGCCGTAGGGGGCGCTCATGTGGATTGTGAACAGTTTCATGAGTCGTGTTGATTATTTTAATGTTCCGACTATAATTTGATTATGTGACCGTATCTGACGGCTGTTGCCAGCACAGAAAGGCCGTGAAATATTTCTCAAAAATCGGTTTTGTTTTTCGATACAATGTTGAAGGACGTGGAACTCAGCTTTGATCTTTTAATGCGCCGGATACAATTACCCTTTTATGACTTTTATCCTCATTTCATCTGATACGGACGCGCCAGCACATATTTTAATGTAATTGGCGAAGTTATCGGCACGAAATCTTTGCCAAAACACCCCGCTGCTTATACATAATTTTATTTCAACATTTTAAATTACAATTCAAATTGAAAAAAGCCTTTCTCATTTTTTTCTTTTTTGCTTCATTACAAGAGGATTTGCTAATTTACATCTTACAATTACTCTCCTTGTCGCTGCTAATACCTAGGTACTAGAGAACTGCACTCAACAATGGGTTGCACTGATCTGATAGGGAACAAAACTCAAAAACCAATTTGCATTTTCCTGGTTTGTGTCTAAGCTAAAAATTTTGTGCTATAACTATAACAAGTTAAAAAGATTTTTTTTTTCTCTACCAAAAGATAATTTAATATTTATGTAAGTATACTAGACTCAAAAATAAATGAGTTGAATTTGCAACAATTTTTTATTCTAATAAAAACTCCTAGATTTGATTTAATTAACTCAGCCTAAACTTTTTTTTCTTATCGGCTCTCTTGTTTAAAGTTTGTCGTAATAACCTATAAAAAATTATCTATAGTAAAACTTTCTCAAAAACACTTTATTTTTATTCTTAACTGCCGGCGTCCGTTATATTTGTCTTAACGGTCTCCAGTTGTTTGACCATCTGTTAAAAATAGTTTTTTATAATTTTTTTTTAACCATAATAACGTAATGGTATTACTATAAAAATATGAAACTATTACAAACTCTTTATAAAAGAAAACTTGCAGCATGCCATAGTAATGAAAATAGTAGTGAAAATATGTCGTATATAAACAAGTACTTTTATTATAAACGGCAAGGTACTGTATAAATAAGTAAGTATTCAAAAAACTTTAGATTTACAAAACACGTTTTTTATCACAGAAAACTGAAATAGAAAACTATAAAACTAAAAGAAAATAATGGAATGAAGGCCAACCAGAAGAAGAAAAAGGGGATGACTAAGCAAAAAATGAAAGAGCGATATGGAAAAAGCTATGGAAAAAAAAACTTAAACGAAGAAGATTGTATAGATAGGAGAAGATGGATATTAGAATGCGGAATACAGTTACAATAAATCTGTTGAAACCCGCTAAGATATATAAAACTGAAATAGATACAATACTTAATAATTAAATATAGAAAAACCAAAATTTAACAGAAAATTAGTGGAAGTAACACAAATCACAAATCATGTCAGAAACGAAAATATTTTTACAACAGTTTTTGAAATAAACGTAAATGTTTAAGATAAAATTTAATGTAAAAAAGTGATGATTACAAAATTGATTGAAACTTTGTTTTTAAAAGAAAATAATAGATAAATTATCAAAAACTTTTGAAACAATTTTTTTGCAGTTTTATAGCACTCTACCGTATTTTAAATTTTAGTTTTATGTTTGTTCAATTTTTTTTAGTGCAGTAGCAAAAATTTTGCAGTTTTGAGGCTACAAACGTCTTGTGAGATATAAACATTGTTGATTTTGACCCATGTTTTAAAGTTTTTCAATGTGGTTGAATATGTAATTTGCAGCTAGGAGAAACCAGAGACATAAAACATTCAAAGTAAATTCCAGTGGTCTATGTAACGTATTAAATTTTTTTTTAAGGAAAATTAATAAATCGTGAGGCGACGACAAAAACTATAATTTTTAGTTATATCACAAGACCTTGAATGTTTACCAGATTTTTTTTAATGCATTTTTAAAACGTCATTATAGTTAGACGATTTTGAAACACAAAAAAAATGTTTCTGGAAATAAATTCAAGTTTGTGTGGTATTTACTATTTAGCAAAAGAGTCGCATAACAAATAATTAAATTTGTACTAAAATATGTTTTTAACAGATTTTGTGTTCTATTATGCTCTCTTAATCAACTCTCTTTAATTAAAATTTTAAAAATTTCGAACCTAAAAAATTGTAATTTTATTTTGGTGGTTCGAGAAAAAAGACAGTCTATCTTTATAGTTATTTTGAGAGATTATATTTTTATTAAGATGTCTTTGTATTTCTACTTTGTTGTTTCTGAATCATTGAAGCTTTGGAATTGTTTTTCCACCAAAAGAACAGGTAATTTACTCAAGGAAAACAACACCAAAAAGCTTAGACTGTGCGTGTTTTTTAGATCAGGCTTTCCGTGTTACTAGCGCGTCTTTTCACCGTCTAAATTTTACGGTATACCTTTAAGAAATTTACCTTATCAAGTAGTAGATTGACTTTCGAAGCCAAATTTAACAGTAAAGTTATAATTTTTTTCTCGATATTGAATCATCTATAAAAACATTTTATGTAGTAACTTTTGATTTAATAAGCACTTATTAACCTAATTTATGTTAATTACTAAATTACAATTGTAATGAGACATTTTGAGGTAAGAATATTTTGAGATTATATAACTTGATATCTTTTAATAATAATAGATTTTAGATTGTGTCTCAAAAATGACACTAAAAGTGCGTACCTAAAACAAAAAATAAGTTAATGTACTTCTGTAGTATTATTTATAAATAAATTGTTTAAGGATGGCATTTAGGCAGACTCGCGCTTATAGAAAAACAAATCGTTTTATAAAATAGCTAGTATTTGTATTTATCAAAACGAAAATTAAAAAAAAAATGTGTTTTAACAAAAAATCTGTTTTGTTCTAACGTTATCGTTAAGTAAAGCCAAACAACTAAATTAACGATTTAGTTTGATTGATAACAAATCCAAACACTTTAGTTAAAAAGTTTGTCTTTTTTAACGTACATTTCTAAGACTTTTGAGCTCAGGTTGACACTATTTTATTATAAATTTATGCACGTATTTTTGAAAAAATATAAAATTGCTAAACTTAAGGTTTGATTTGAGACAATTTTTACACTGAATCGTTTTTTGTTTATAAAACGTTTTGGAGATTAAAATATCTATCAACTTGGTAATAAAAGTGCTTTTATATAGGTTAAATTTATATAATTTAATTTTCTTAATCTCAAATGATATCTGCATTAAGAAACGCTTATTTTTCCTATAAGCGATAACACACCTACATGCCGGTCCGGTATTAAAATGAAATTTGGGAAATCGGTCGTAAACATATGATTAAAATCACTTGAATACAAAATTGATAAGCTGGCGCGAGTATAATCAAATTATCAGTTAAAATAGCGTGTGATTGCATTGTAACTACAATGCAATCATACAGTTAAAATGGCGTGTGATTGTATTGCACTCGTAATTCTTGACACGTATCCATCACGTTGGTCTAGCTGAAAGCTGAGCTCTTAATAAGTCAAACATCTTGGAACATTTTTTAATAACTTGCAATGAACAATAATGGGCTTTGTTGTTTGCTGCAGGCAGCGGTTTTTTTAAAGCAAAACATTAGTTAAAATTGAAGACCCAACTTACAAGGGTTGCTTGTAATGTAATAAACTTTACAATAATTTTTTCTGAGAAGATAATAATCGTAGTATATTCTCCAATAAACCAAGTAGCTTATAATATATCGAAGAGTAAGGTTTGTGACTTATGTTATAACGAGTCCGGCAAACTTATCTAATTGGAAACTTTCGGCGCTGCTGCGTTTTCGAATGCCGTCTTAGCAACACCTTCAGAGTGGTGGACACTCCATACGCAGCATGATTTTTGTCTGACAAGTTGACCACAATTTTTAAATTAATTTTACTAAACAAATTTCAAGAAATCAAAATTGGATATACGGGGATGACTCCTGTAGAGAGTGAAGTCATATCGACATTTTCAAGGTGGTGGACACCCCATACGCAGCATGATTTTTATCGGAGAAGTTGACCACTATTATAGTTCTAAAATTTAAAAATAGTGGTTAACTTGTCCGACAAAAATTAAATTAAATCTTTTGGCCTAATTTTTTTCTGATCTCATTTAGTTTTTCTATTAACTGCTAATCACCGACTCTAAAGGCTAGAATAGTGCATGCATTACCAGCATTGAGACACAGAATGGAGTCATGTGGTGTTCAGCGACAAATCTCGGTTCTGTTTAGGTATGCACGATGGTCGAAGAAGAGTCAGAAGATGTTGTGGAGAAAGATTCAATATTGATTTTTTGGTAGAAAGGCATGAACACCATACCGTAGAAGTAATGGTTTGAAGAGCAATTGCTAATGGTAGCCGATTACCTCTTGTGTTTATTCGGAAGAAGCAACGTTACATCGATACCGTTCTACGACCTTTTTTATTGCCCTATATAGAAACCTTTCTCAATGCGTTATTTCAGCAAGACAACGGGCGTTCACATATTGCCCAACAAACAATAAACTTCTTAGAAGCTGAAATTGAAGTTTTACCATGGACTCTTAGATCGCCGGATCCAAATCCAATCGAACATTTGTGTCATACAATCCATAGAAGACTAAGTAATTTAGTTCAACCACTTTCAACTTTGACCAGGTTGTAACAAAAAATTCAGTACGCTTAGGATTATTTACTCCAAAAAGACATCGATCATCTGATTTCTTTCATGCCGAGACGTCTGAATGAGTGTATTCGCAATAGAGGACGTCAAACCCTTTATTTAATTTTTTTCTTTATTTGTATTTTTTTTAATCATTTATTTATTAACTCAAGAGCAACATGTTTACTAAATTTCATAAATTAAAAAACATTTTTGAAGCTGTTGCACTTCAAATGTCATTCAGTATATTTTTCGTTTTCTTAAAAAAAAACAGCATAAATGCAAATTAATTACCTATTCTGACAGGCAATATTCAGTAGCGGTGGCCCAGGTACAATTTTTCACTGATTTAGTGTTGGCGTCGTTTTGTCAGATTCTTTACCAACGACCCCCACAGAAGCAATTCCCTGTATAAAAGTGGCGTGTATTTAATCTTGATAACATAATAACGGAGATGGGTCCCTTGTCGCCCTTCTGTCAGATATATGGAGAGGAATAAATAGGGATTTGGTCACAGGGATTATTGGCTAATTGTATCACTGCATCGGGACGTTTTTTAATTACCTTAGCGCTCCAATAGGTGGCGACGATTTATGGTGGCGGTGGTGTTTTAAAGAACGAGGTTTTGTCCCATTTCGCGTAAATTTGGATTTTTTGTGATAGGGAAAATAATCTCAGTTAAAATTTAATATTTCTCAACGGCCATGACATGTCGGACTTTATTATAAAAACCGTGACGGTCTGTGGGGATTTAGATACCCAAATGAGCCTCACTCGTTGAATGTTGCGATGAGCAGCAGACGGCGCCGTCCACACGACCTGCATACTAAACTTATATACCGATAGAGTGCGCCACTTGCAACATTATAAGCTCGCAACGATGAGAATTCGCTCCGGAAAAATCCAGGGGCTGAGCTGTTAAGTCCGGATGCACGGCAATAACTGCAAGATTAGGGATTACCAAAGGGGGAATATCAAAACATATATCATTTTGTAGAAGTAATTTGATCCTTTATAAAATTTAAGTATACCCACTAGAAACAATAGTAATACAATACTATCTTTTGATTTGTATTAAGTTAATTTGGATATTGTTAAAAACCGTCCGCTAAAAAGTGAAGCAGTCGCGAATTTTTTTATAGCCATATGTTTTTTTTTCATTATGGCAGACATTAATAAGAGCCTCAGAGATTAACTGGGCCAGAGTCTGTGGAAGACGGTGCAAAGCAGACAGTCTTTTCCCTACTATATTCTACACATGCTCGATGAGATTTAAATCCGGTGAACGGGGTGGCCACGGCAAAACATTAACGCCAGCTTTCTGGACAAAATCCATAGTTTGATGAGCAATAAGTGAGCGTGCATTGTCTTCCTGAAAAAAGATATGTTGACGGCCATCTAGATAAGGCAGTGAAGTGGTTTGTAGGACGTTATCAACATAACGCACAGCTGTCATACTGCCTAGAATAAACACAAGAGGTGGTCAGCTTCCATAAGAAATAACTCCTCAAACCGTTACTCCAACAGTCCTGTGCACATGCCTCTCAACAGCAAATTACATTATGCTATTCTGTCTTTCAAACTTGCTGTTTTCTGCACTGGTCCAAACGTTGACGACGCTGTTGCTTCCAATGAAAGGAAGCACTAACCGTAGATGATAAGAGTAAGGTCTAGAAGCTTGAATGCAGCAATATAACGTCCGCATACTAACAAGTCGACCTTTTTCTCTAAACCATTGGTCGCCGATTTGTCGCGTAGTAGCAAAACGGTTTCAAAAAACTAGTTGTTTAAAAGAGCTGTCTTAACGCTATGTAGTACGTTTCGCTTAATCTCTTAGTTTGTTTCGTGTTTTTCTACCTTCTTCTGTCTACACTTAAAACACACGCAATACCGTCATTGCAGTATAATAAATGAACACGGCAAATTTTTTTTGGATAGGACAATAGGTGTAACACTTTTAATGTTACTGAGTGTATAATAAATTGATAATATATAATTTACTAAAATGTAAATTTATGAATTTTTTTACTAAGGTTATTCGGGCTGTAGATATTTGTCAAAAAAGTCACTAAAAGCAATGCTTAAAACAACTAAAGCACCAAAATTATGTTAAAAAAATTAATATTGCTCGCAATATTGTGTTGCTAACATAATCAGTATTTGTTAATCATAGCGCCATGTTTGTTGATAATTTTAAAAACATATTCTTCAGAGTTATGACTTGTAAATATAAAAATTATAATATTATATTTTCTCTGCTATCTTCTTACAATTACAACAATTGAAACGATATTTAATTTTAAACAAACAAGTTATTAAAATAAGCATGAAAAGATGTGGTTTCTCTGTGAGAAAGTGTCAAAGCTCTAATTCTCTGTATTCCGAGCTTGAAATTACTGCCTTGACAGGCAATCCATACTCAATTGGATACGCTTTTACAAGGGGTTTCCGTCACATTAGTTTTCAGCATACCAACTGTCTTAACTACAGCCCCTAAGCAACATTAGAATAAACCATAAATATTAAAACTTAATAAATGTGGATTCTAATAAATGTGCTATTTTAGAAAATGTAGGATTTTATTATAATTTGTAATTTTGAAATTGCATTAACATAAGTTCTGTTGTGAATTTAATAAAGATAATATTTTATAAGAAAGTTGGGTGGAAAGATTTTTTAAAAAATAGCGAAACTTATATTTTTGTATGTACAATAAATAAAAAATATGTTGTTAATTAATGTTTTTAATTGATCTACATATATTGTAACAAAAATAATGAACACGAATTTACCTAATGCAACTATAGTTATAAGTTTAGAATTTTGCAATGTTAACTTATTTGTTGTTTCTTGGTATTTAAAAAGTCGATTTTTAAACAAACAATGTACTTAAGAACAAATTAATTTACTTAGTTAACTCAAAAGTAAGTCTCAATAGTTAAACAACTAAATAACACACTTCTATCGCTTTCTTGATTAATCACTAGAGAAGCGTTTGATTTAATCGCTGTGTGTATTGTTAAGCTGAACTGCGGTTATTAGCTTCATGTTTGCTTATTTAGAGTGTTTATATTAAAATACTCGTATATGGAAATCAAAAAATAATTTGATACGAATTTTTATACATAACCATGTTTTACAAGTTGAGATCTACGAGTCTAGACTTTCAACTTTTTACTTTCAACTTTGCACCGAAAACTACTAATACCAATACTAATACCACTACTTACTAATACTTTGAGGTCTTATCAGCTTAACCGAACAATAATTTTGCTTCTTGTCCAGTGGACAATATCCGTCTTTGTGGGGTTTGATTTTAGTGTATTATTATACAAAATCTGTGATATCAGAGTACAAAACATTCTCTATTACTCAATGCAGGTTTGATTCGTGGGTGAACGGCGGTCACAAATATGTTTTATAGCTTAGTCCTTATGTAGATAGGGGTGAGCAAGATGTTTGAGACGGGCCTCAGCGGCAATAACACTAACATAAACTTAGGATTTGAATCAGAAGTCGCATAAGAACGTGGTCAAGCCATTTAGATAAGACCCTTCGTTTTGCATTACTTACCGATTCAAGAGGGATGTTTTGCGCTGATAGATAAATAAAGAGATATTAGAAGGCCGACGAACAGATGGCGCTTGTTGGTAGGATGAGCACGTTTTCCGGTCAAGCGGCAGAAGCGGTTATCTGCCTGATATATGTTGCTGATCCGTGCTGAACACGTTCAGCACTTTTGGTTCTTCCAAGCCGCGCGTACTTTATGATATAGCCACTGATTGCCCGGCAATACCGACGTCTGAACTTCTTATTGCAACCACTGATCCACCATCAAATTTACTAAGACACTTACAACACAAACTAACCACATTGCATACATCAACCCCAACAAACTTTTCGAAAAACAATCAGAAAAATTGCTAAACTTTTATCATTAACCGTTCATTAACAACAACATTAATGTATGATTTTCGCAAAAAAATCGTTTATTAATATGGAGATATATGTTCATGAAATTTTGATGGCAGCAAATTTTTGTTTCAAGATAAACTGGCTTATGGTCAACGAAAAAATATTGTTATCAACTCGTATATTAATGAGCAACTAACAATCTCTACAAAATCGTCTGTCTTTATTAACGTCTTTGTTTATTAAATAATTTAAGAATAAATATTGATTCCTTTTTAAATGTGTTCCAAGTCCTTTTGTCAGTTTGGCTCAGCTCATATTATTAATTAATTTATTAAGATGTTTCTACTAGTATATGAAATGTACTTTTTTTTTTGTTTACTGTATGAAAACATTTTGGTGTGTAGTGATGTGTAATAAAATAAAAGCAAGTTGTAAAATGTGTGGAAATGGTGTTGGAGCGCAAACTTTATCGTCGTTCATAATAGTGGCGACAGGTCTCGAGGGTGGCGGGTGGCGGTGGCATCCCGGTATGTCCCTGGGGTATATGGAGAGAGCAGTTCATTAGCATGCAGCCCGCAGGGCACAATCGCAGCTCCGTTCCACGCGAAAATAGCCGCATTAATTAGCATTTAGATGGTTTAATGATAATTAGTCTGCGCGCATTAGAGCGACCAGCTGGGGGATAAAACATGGCGGCGTCAGAATGGAACGCAGGAAATGGTGTGAAAAGAAGAAACCAACCCCACGGAGATGACGCAGATACTCAAATTATCGTGACGCTCCTGCGCCTAATCGCGTCTCACCGACGCTTATGATGAACTTTCTCAGATCTGCATCATTCGACTAAACGAGATCGTTTAAAACTTCTGGCCGCGATAACGCTCAGATTATGCTCAGTTTATATACGCACTGCTTCAAATTTGCATAATTACTAACGAAATTCATGCCGAAAAAAATACACTTGCTAACGACACTTTGCAATTACACAGAAGTTTTCTACACGAGAGCTGAAAATTTCAAAATCAAGCATAAATAGTCACTCAATCTTTGTTGGACCTAAAATTTCAACAATTTATTATATTTTACTAGATATATTAAATCTGCACTACCTATATGCGTTCTGCACTTTATTATCTTATAGTCAGATTTAGATATTTAATCTTACTTGAAAAAAAAAGTTTTGTTACTTTTGTTCGAATATTTTATTTCAGTCATAAAACTAAAAAAAAACATTTTACAAGAAAAAAATTTGTTAACTATAAACCAGTCAAAAATTGTAAATACAAATTTTCGTAAGAATAAATATTAAAACTTAAAGTTTAAATGTAAAAGTTATACCTACGTAACATGTTTTAGAAATTTTGACAAAATTTTTGGAAATAAATATTGCTACATTTTAGTAAAACAAGAAAAATATAAAATAGAATGGAGTCGTAAAATAGTTCCAAGCAGCGATGATAAAATATGGTAAAACATAATTGCTATAAGAAACAAATTCTGTTAGACCATTAACAAGAAAAAATAAAAACAAGAAAAGTTTGGTAGACCTCGTCGTCGTATATATATTTGTTGGTACGAATATAAATGGCATAAGTAATCGTAAATAGCGAGAAATCCAAAAGTCGTGGAATCGACATAGACTAAGACCAGAATTTTGCTAGTATATATCTTAAAGTCGAAATATTTTTATAAAGAATTATCACTGTAAAAACATTGAAAAAGATCAGACTGCACCACCCCAAGATCAATAGTTAAAGACCAGCGGTATAAGCATTTATCACCAGCAAAACGTCATTTGTAATTGAAGTTAATAGCGTTTTCACAATTTTAAAAATATTAAAATTACAAAAGTGGTATTCTCGTTCTCTTCTTTCTTGAAGAGCTTGAAGGCATAATTTAATTTCTCGGGCTATTTAATTTAATATTTTCGCCAAATTTTAAAACGCAGTCGCAAAAGTGAAATTATTAAAGCGCAGACTCTGTCACTTTGACATCTGTCAATGCAATCAAGTTCAAGAATGTCAATTGCATGTTTCAAATTCTTTGTCGCTTTCAGTACCACAAAATTTTGACAATTGTTTATTAAAAAAATTCGAAAATATAGTGTTATTCACGTAAGATGACGAGCGTGACTAGGTAAGAATGCAACCCAAAATACGATTTATTGAGCCAACTAGATCTCTCTTACATTATCATAATTCACAAAACATAGATAGTTGCTAAATTCTTTTCTAACAAAATTGCAAAACTGGAGCCTTTTTGAGATAATCTCTCGGTTTTAACTTTTGGATAAGTTGTACCTATATGGCACAGATAAAACTTATTCTCTCTCAAAATCTAACAAACTAACAATTCACTAATTCCTAAATGTCTTAATATCTTTTTTTGACTGATATGTAGATTTTCGGCTGCAGCTGTAATTAATAACTGCGACTTTAATTTTAGGACAAGTGACAGTTTATGTTCTTACTTTCTTAAAGCAAGGCCAATTATTTCCCAGCGTGCTTTCCAGTCTTCAAAAATTTTGTCGGTCGAAGCTCGGCCTTCGGGATAACGTTCTCTATACAGCAACACCATTTCTTCGATAATTACCAAAAATTAGTATCATATTCGTTCTTTTGTCGTTAGAGAACATTACGTAAAATAATTATGAATATATAAAATGTAATAACACTGACAACTACTTGTAATACGTACATACTTGGATTCTTAACTTAATATTCTACTTCCAAAAAACAATGAGTTTTTTAAAAACTATATTTTAGGTTGCATTTTTACCTGGTCAGGCTCGATATCTTACGTAAATAACTCTGTATATTTTGAGATACAACTGTAACCACGAAAATCTTGTAACAACAATTTAAGTTTAGTTCTCCTCTGGCAAACTAAGTATATAGTAAAATTAGAATTTAGTTTTGACAGTTTTGACATTTTAATTAACACTTAATTTTGAGACATAAATTTGCTCTATGACAACTAGTATTTTTCAAATATTTTGAATCGCTCAATACTAAATTGTCAAATGTTTATGTATAGCAAAACCCTGCGTCACTGGTTTTATCAAAATGCAGAATATTTTTTTTTTGTAAATTTTTGACCTTTTAATCATTACTTTCAAAATTTTTCGCTTGCAAGCAATGTGCACGCAAGCAAAAGCAAAGGCTGAATTTACTCAGACAGTTTTACAAGTTAGGTGATCTGTTATTTGACATCAACTATAACCCAATTTTTAACTATACAGCGTGATTTAAAAAGGTCAAACGACCGTTTCAGTTTGATAGGAGATGTTATCAAAAGAGCATTTATGCTACCAAAATTTTTCTACAACTGTTAGTTCTGAAAATATTAATGTTAAAAAATGGCGCAAAAGATAATGCCGCAGTACACCTTAATAGACAAAATAATTATACCTGAAATAATTTTTTATTATCACATATTTATATTAACAACAACTTTTTGATATACATAGTACTGTCAAATCTTTCAGACAAAGTAATATTAGACTTGAGTCTTGTTTTAGGTTTCACTTATTAATAAAAACACAAAATTACATTGTTTGTTTGATAAAAGTTAACTTAAAAGCAACTTATTTAAAGAGCCATATAAACTATAATAAAGCAAATCAAAAAATTTTTATTAGTTTTTTTAAAAATATTCTTAGTGATATTAAAAGTGTTACACCTAAAAGAAATAATTTTTTGAAAGTAATTTTTTGGCAACAGATTGTGTAAACGATTTATCTTACAGTTCTTGCAAAACAAAAGTTTTATCTCTTAGTTTTTGTGAAGTAAAACGCATATCAGAGCTAATAAGTAGATGTATTTGCAGTTATTGTGTCTCCGACTACTTGTTTTAAAAGTAACAAAATGCCTCCAGTCTGAAGACATCAACAATATCGTCATCTTAGCTACTTTGACAGAGGTAGAAGTGTAGCCTTTCGAGAAGTTGGTTTGTCCTATCGCAAAATCGCCCGCTATTTTTTGTGCAAAAAATGATGTATTATAGCAGTTTTTCGTCCTAAGCTTAAAAATATAACTGTTCAATTAAAAAGTTCATCAAGTTAACTTTGATATATCAAATCTCACATGTATTCTTATTTCTTATGAGAGATTTCACAAGAGACAAGTCATAGTTAACTTGACGAACTTTTCAATTGAACAGTTGTTATGTATGTGACATTTTAGGTCTTTGTAATAAACATAATATGGCGATTTTTATTAAATTTCAGTCTACTGGTGCGTAGATCAAAGTGCATTAGGGATTTGAACATGCTTGCTTGTCAACTTAACTGTCTTTCGGTTTAATGTCGATTTCGAACAATTTTTTATTTGTTTTAAAATTGTTTGATATATTGTAACGCATTGTTACTATGTTATTAAGGTGTATGTAGGTATTTAAATTTATTGATAAAAACCTAAAAATATATATCTTTATATTTATCTTGTTAATTATTAAAAGTTTATTAGCCAGAAACCACTAATAAAAAAACTGAATATCTATACTACACACAAAAATATTTGAAGTGGCTTTTTAAAGACTTGCAAAAAATTTAAGAATGGGTTTTGATGTATGAACACTAATTTAACAAAGGTAAATTTAGACCACTGGTACATTTTGATCTGCGATAGTTCCATCGGCGATGTTTGGTACCCAAAAAAAAAGTGAACTAGTACCTTATTATACTGTTTACTACAGACTTCTAAAATTTTAGCTCACTTACTGGTAACGGTAGTGGAGTAATTAAAAAAATAAACTGTACATACCTCTATCAAGTTATTTCAAATGAAAAAATTCTATAAATCAAAAAAAAATGGAAATTATTGGTGGTCTTGTTATTCTGTTCTAAAAGCTTATACCTACTAATTGGCTACTAATATAGAAAATTTTATACAAAAACTAAATGGTTGTTTCTAAGTTAAACAATCAAACCGTGTTAATAAGAATCTCAAATTTGAAGAAAACATTTTAACTTTTATTAATAATATCCAGATCACAAAGCAGTGCACATACGTGATCATTTGATTAATCAAATTTTCAGATTTGACAACTGTTAAGCGCGAATTGATAATTTAGTAGAAGCTAGCTATCAAGAGCTAAAATCTTTAGATCCTTGTTACTAAAGCAATTTGAATTATTTTGAATGCATTTTTAGTAGCTTAATACCGATATTAAAAAAATAAAATAAGTCACGTGCATGTACTGTTTGATAATCTTTACGATATAATCCTTAAATGTCTCTTCCAGCTTTTCAAATAAAAAATAAAATAAACTGCCATTCAAATAATTGCTGTAATTATACCGCGTTACATATACTACCACTAGCTTAGTCCAACAAAACGCTTCACACAATTCAATTTCACAAGTCGCTCGTTAACTACCATTAACTTCACCCACCGCTTGCAGACCTAATGTTTATATGAATTTGTAGCTAGCTAATTGCGTCACAATGAGAAATATTCTTCTTCATAGGCATATAAGCACCAGGTAACCGCTTGACTTGTGTGAAGTTTGGGTATTAAGCAAGCATTTGTGATGGTTTGGTATATCCTTTTCAGTATTGTGTCAAAGCCATTAATCATGCAGTTAGTGTATGGCAATATAAACAAGTCTTTTTTATGTCATCGGATACCTGACGCGTTCGAATAATACCTTGTTTATCAGTGCCATCAACACCATGGGGCGATATGCTAAGCTCGAGGAATGTTCTTCATTCAAACCAGAATTGTGGGTGGCCAGAAGTTCTTCTTCACCGATTATTATAAGCTGTCTTTACAGCACCAACATCCGATTGTTGGAAATTTTATTGGCTAAAGTCCTCGACAGTAAGCAGAGACATTCGCGACGATTTTTTATTTAATATACGTGACTGGTTCTTTAGAAACATACAATAACCTGAAGCAGTTAATGTTTTTACCTACACCAAACGGAAAATGCCCTCATTATGTAAATATTGTAATTGGAATGAAAATCCAAAGACAGCATTTAACGATTTTCTGTTTAAGTGCTGCAATTTATCAATTTGAATTAAAATTCTTAAACACATTTGAAACGTTTAATAAATCATAATCCACGGGTGTCAAAATCCACCTCTTTCTCTCGAGACAATTTTCAAACAGGTGGGAATAATTTCGAAACCTTTAAAAACCCCAGAAGTTTCTGAAGACACAGTGGAGCCATAGAAATAATAAATTTATGTATTTATAGTTGGTCGTTGAGTAACGTCGTCTCGTATCACCTTTCAGGGAGTGGAAACAGTTTTCGAACAACAGGAGGTCCATCCCAAGCTATACAAGGGGGTTTGACTTGTTAAAAGTGTCCCTTTTTCTTCTTATTCTTAACGGTCAATTAACTGCACATTCAATCTGTGGTTGATACAATATATTTGTTGGGCGAATACAAAAACATTGGGGCTATTGTACTAGGAGCTAGGTCTCGACTATCTCTCCTGCTTTGGTGGCCTCTAATAGATGTCACCAGAAGAGAAGAGAATACAATTTATGAGTTTCTTCTCGGCAATTGTTAAAAAGTATAGCACGTAATGTAAATTTTCGTATTGTTGAGGGTTCAGACCAGGTAAGTTGTGGAAAATAGAACGGCAGATCTATGACGAGAGATTGTCTGAACCGCTGAAAAGTCATGACCCACCTGGACCGAGTCTAAAGTCATTTCACACGGTCCTCGTGCCTTTTCATAACCCCCAGATATTTTGTTGGATACTGCTTTATGATGATTAAATGGATTTTAATGAATGGGTTTTGAAGCACTCGCAATAAAATGCTATTTAGAGGATGGAGAGGTTTCAATAGAATTTCAATCAATGATTATTTAGAAGATATAAAAAATATAATAATAAACGAGTAGATACAAGGTTTTAATAATCGTAGTTTATATGTAATAAGTTTTATAAACTGTCAGGTACTCTGTTCTAGTACTAAACTCTATAATATAATGTGTTCTAAAAATTGACCAAATTTGGTAGGTATAGAAAAATAATGTACAAAATTAGCTCTAGATTCGTTTCGCTCAGGCATAAATTACAACTTCAAGCTGCTAATGCCTTTTGGCTCTGTTACATATTTACAAGATGTTTTTCAAGTAGCTTTACACATTTTAATAAAAGATAGCTTTCGTTAAATTGTTTCTAAATAACCCAAATTGTCTTTTATTATTGTTTATAGTTTTCGAGTTGTCCAACTTTTTTTTAAATGAAGTTGTTTATAAACAAAATACGATGTATTATACCAATTTTTTTGTGCTTAAAATATGTGCAAAAATTTGGTCTTATGATAGTCCTTATTAAAACAATGCTAAATATCTAAATTTGTCTTTTAAAAAATCATTATTTTTCACACACAATGTATGACAACACTGTTTTTGAACAAAAATTTTTTTATGGTATATCTCTAAAACTATAAAGATTTATATAGAAAATTGGTTTTTTTAGCATTCTTTCAACAAGAGCTATCACGTATTAAAATTTTTAAAGTAACTTTAAAAACACCCTTTATAATAAATATCTTTCGTCTGCTTAAAGTGTGTTTACATTATATGAGTTTTCTTATGAGTACTCTTAAGTAAAATCATATGAGTTTTGTTAGGATTTTGTTAAGAGATGAGAGCACACTCATTCACATTTACATTGTTATGAGAAAGCTTGTGAGTGGATTATGTGTTTCGTTAAGAGTGCATTGACCTTTTGCTTTTCTGCTTTCTGATTAGTGTCCACCATCCTTTTTCACTACTAATATAATACAAATAACTAATACAAATTGTACAGCTCGTAACACGACAAAGATAACACGTGAAAACACCGTCTACTCACGACAATTTAAAATTTAACCGTCATTAACATAACCTCAATAACGAAACGTCAAAAATCACACAATGTTTCTCATAACGAATAGGTGCGAACGTATTCCTTATGAGTCCTTATGTTTGCTTAAGATTTCGTTATGAGTTTTCTTATGAGTGCTTATCTTAAGAAAAATCATAAGATGTAAACAGGAAAAGAGTTTTCTTATGAGTACTCATAAGGAAATCTTAACAAAACTCATATAGTGTAAACATACCTTTAAATAAAATTAAATAAAGATATGAAACAAATTTTTATCTCCATAGTACATTTTTTATTTATATACCGTTGTCTGTTTCCTCTCAACACATAATCTATGTTACATAACAACATATAAAACAATGGGTTGAAAAAAGACAGACAACGGTATATAAATAAAAAATGACCTATTCTTTAAAATTGTTAAATTAGTTATAAAAGCGCCAAATTAATATTATTTGTTAAAAAAAGCTTTTTGTATTATTGATGGCAAGAAAATGGTTAAGCATTTAACAATTTTTTTAGGTAAGTGTACTGGGCAGTTTTATAAAAAGTGGGAGCCGCAGGTGACACTTTCTAAAATATTTAAAAATGCGATACGCGTTCTATTGACAAGATTTGGAACTAGTGGTCAGGTCGTCATGTGCATTATTGAGGAAAAAACGTCAATTACTCATCAACGATTTCAGTTTTTTTCTTAATAACATGGGTATATTAGTTCTAAATTTTAATACTAGAATGCTTATCATTTTTGGATAATGGGACTCAATAGCCAATAGTTTATCAAAGCTAGATAGCTAAGAGCGGCTCTACAATTTTTAAGATTATGTTGTTTTTTTTTTAAATAGGACTTCTTTTGTAAAATTTTGTTGTAAAAAATAACCATAAAGGCTAAATAAAAGACTACTTCTAATTTAAAAAACTTTGAACAAAATGCAAAATTTGATTTAAAAAAATGGGTTACTCTTTTCCTTATTTAAATTAAAAAATTAAATTGAAAATTAAATGATAGAACTTTAGTGATCAAAAGCTTTTTGTCACTGTTGTATTAGAATATTGATTGAACTTGTGGGCTTGACATTATTTTTTTTATTGTAATTATACAGGGTGTATAATTACAATAAAATTGTATAATTACAAATATATAATGATAGTCAAAAATTTAGCCAGTGGTAGGACTTAATGCTTAAAAAAGATTTTTTCTAGATTCCATTTCTTCCAAATTACAACCGTTATTATGATAAAATTATTTAAAAGTTTAGGAGAAAATTCCAAACTTGTCACTCACGTATGTAGTATTGTAAGGGTAACAAGGGTATATTATAATGGTAACTAAGTGATCATCAGCTTATCGTGATTTTATGCAGAAGACAATTTTCAAAATTTTTAGCATTTGTCACAAAACTGGTTTATAGAAAAGTTGTTTCTTTTGATGAGATGTGTCACTGGTTAAATTTTTGACCATAATTTCTAATACACCCTATATAAGAATTACCCCACTTTGAGAAAAAAGAATGCTTTCACCAAATTTAAATTAAAAATCTATGAGCATTTAAAATTTAATTATGTAACTTTCAAATCTTTCATTACCTTAGGTATAAATTTTTAAAATTATTTTTTTGGAAAAAACAAGAAAATTTTGCCATGTATTTGTAACAATATAAAATAAGCATATAAAAAATCAACAGAGTTTTACCATAACCCGTTTCAAAAATAAGTGGACGGGTAACCTATTTTTAAACAGGAAATTTTGTTTACAGTTTTGTATTGTAGAGCAGACCTCTATTTGGTACCAACAGTCATCTCTTACAACAAAATTTGGGTTTTTAAGCTTTTGCTCTGTTTTCGAAATACAGAAATTTGAATATCTTAAATTCGTTCTTGTAGATGTCACGGAAGGTATTTTAATATAAAAAAATTAAAGGGCAAGCAATTCTATAACACGACATTCTTATTTGTAATTAAATATTTTGTAAAATTTATGACATTAGGATTCTTCTATTCTAGAAAATATGTTAAAATATTGGGAGAGAAGACTCGGGTTACTTATTTAAATTAAAAAATAGTCTCCACAGCGCTTTACCATCATTGTTGAATTAGAATTTTGATTAAACTTGTGAGTTTAACATTGATTTTTTACTGTCATTATGTAAAAATCACCCTGCTTCGAGAAACAAAGAATGCTTTAATTAAATTTAAATTTAAAAAGTTGTCAGCACTTAAATTTTAATTTTGTAACTTTCAATAATTTTAACACCTTATAAATTTTTTAAATAAAATTTTTGAAAAAAAAAAATTAAGATAAATCTACCTTTCCTGTCGACTGCACTTTACCCATAGGAAATAATGCTTTGCAAATATTTAGAAGTTCTCATAAAATAAGAAAAAAAATTAATTTTTTTAAATATATTTTTGCAGTTTCTTATTGCAAAAAAGATCAAGCTATGTTTTTCTAGTAATGTTTTGTAATTATTATTTTTAATTGCTTTTTAAAACTGCTGTTAAAAAGACTGAAGAAAAAACAAAGTTTGTACTTTAATAGTTAAAAGAGAAAAAATATTTTTTAATATAACATTAGAGAAGCATACCTTTATCTTTTTCCTATAAAAACCTGCAAAAGTTTATTTAAAAAAATTAATTTTACTTCGTGTTTTATGGGGCCTTCGAAACCCTTGCAAAGCATTATTTCCTATTGGTATAAGGTACAGTCGGCAGGAAAGACACGGATTCTTCTTAACTGCCTAATAATAAAAAAATAAATATATAAAAAAACTGGCACAGTTCTCATATAAACCGTTTCGGAAATAAGTAGATTAAAAGTAGAATTAAAGCCGCAAATTAAAATTTTGCAAATTTTGTTTAAAGTTTTTTAATTTACCTTCAGTAGTTTTCTATGTGATGCCATAGTCACCCCTTACAACAAAATTGGGGTTTTTAAACTTAAGCTCTGTTTTCAAAATACAGAATTTTGAATATCTTGAATCCGTCCTTGTAGATGTCACGAAGGGTATTTTATATAAAAGAATTTTAAAAACGCAAGCAAAACAATGTACAATAACAATTAAAAACTATAGAATTAGAAAACTATAGAATACTATAACTTTAGTATTTTTCATTAAATATTTTGTAAAATTTTTGACATAAAGGTTCTTATTTTCTAAGAAATATGTTAAACTTTCGGGAAAGAAGTCTATAAGTAATTTTCTGTTTGAAAAAAGAGTAATAAATTAAATAAGTTTAGGAACAAAATACACAGATATAATTAAGCAACTGTAAGTAAATGTAAGTAAAACAAATCGATACGTTAAGCTATTTTTTGAGTTAAGTTAATTTAAGTAATAGTAAACAAGGTTTTGTTATTTAGAACAAAATTAATGCTGAAAGAACAAAGACAAACATCTATTGTCAATTTGTAAAAAACGGATTTTTCTAACAAGTTTGCCTTTAAGAATAAAAAGGAAATTGTTTCAATTTAAAATTAGAAGTTTTTGTGAAGCAAAATGCATTTTGGATTATGAAATATTAGAATGATCTCCAGTTATGAGACTGCTCGTATCCAGAGACTAATAGTTGGACCTAGAAAAATACTCAGCTATTTCAAGATTTTTATAAAAAAAATAAAAAACATGAAAGTTGCAACTTGTAAGGAAGCAAATTGATTTGGCATGAATATAAAATCCTTGCCGTCATCTAATCTCTGAAGATGGTGTCCGCTGTCCATCCTGACATCTGGAAATGCGCATCTGGCAAGGTGTGTAATAATTGACGTGCGTGAGACAGGCTTCAGCATTGCTGTATAGCACTCCTGAATGAGTATCTCTAGTACAATGGTCAGCAATGGCCGGGTTGGCGATAGCCGTCGGTGTCCGGTGGGTGGCCCAGAACGGGCAGGGAATCCGGGGAGTGATATCAAGTGGCCTGTCTACAGACTATGTCGCCACCGCTACCACAGCCTCTGATTGATAGCTCAAGTCACGCGAAACTGATAGTAGACCACACACACAACCCTCCACGCCTCCGTACGCCCCGCCTCCAAGACACGCCCTCTTCACAGCGCCGCCGGTCCGCGGCCCCGACCAGTCAGTCGAACAGTGGGTACCAGTTGTACTGGACATGTGTTGACTGACGGTGGGTTTTCTTTGTGAATTGTGACTTGCCAGTGTTTGTGATGCTACTCGGTGCGATGCCCGAGGAAAGTGCAGCCGCGGGGTTGCTCGCACCCACGGCGAAGACGCGCGCTACTGACTTTTCCATCGCCGCGATTATGGCCAGGGGAGCCGTCGCGCCGCCGGACGCCGACGCCACGGAAATGCCAGGCGACGGTCAGTGATTCTATTTCATCTTACCTCTTTACAATCTTATTACTACTTCTTGCGCTTTCAAGGTTTATAATAGCTAGTTAATTATACCAAGCAACAAAGTTTAAACTGATGTAGGTAGTCGTGGCATTCAAAGGGCTAATAAACCCCACAAATTATGATTGCGAGAAGCAGTAAAGTCTACTTAATGTCTATGTCACTTTTTATTGGTGACATTTGTTATGTCTTATGGTCTTGCTCTAGGCTTTACCTACCAACCTACCTACCATATAATCTACTATTTTACTATTAATAGAATTACAATAATTGTTGCTAAATCATCTATAACTTCTATCAAACATGATTTGTACCAATAAATCAAAATAACAACTGGCCTAAATCTTTCGTCATTGAGTTAGTTACCTTTGCCTGTCAAAACGTGGAGGTTGGATAGATTCTTAATATCACATTTTTGATAAATTTAATTTTAGAAACGTCAGGAAAGTCACATTATGCTTTTTTAATTTTCAATAAATTTTTCATTTATTTTTCAGGTGAACCTATTGTATATTTTTGTTGTATCTAATGCTTTAAAGTTTTGGTATTATTTTATTGTCAACTGAGTATTTTGCAAATAAGTTAAATGTTTGTAGCAGTCTATTGAAGCCCTACGTTTTCACCGGCAAAGATAATTCAATGACAAAAAATTTTGGCCACTCGTTATAATATTATGTTTTATGATTAAACAGGTCTAAAAAATTCAAACAGGTCAAATTACCTTTTTCTGTACCATTTATACTAAGATTGGCTAAAGCTAACTACAGTGACGAGAAGAAAATTTTGGTCATTACAAAGTCAAAAAAATGTCACATTATTTGACTTTTTAAAAGGTCTTCAGCGATAGTAAAAATGTTTTTGTTCTCGAAGGTTTAACAGTGCTTTCAATTAAGGGATGTTTTTGGTGTCTAAACGTCAATTTCTCGACCAAGATTAAATAGGTAGACCTATTCTCGCGACTTATCTAGTATCTAGCTATTTTTTTACGTTTAAAGTTTTCTAAAGTCACAAGAATAATACGCATTTGTCTGTTGCCAACAATAAAATATTTTTGTTATGTGCCAGTGCGCAAAATTTTTCAGTAATTCAGTAATTATCTAGGCTGTTTTAGAAAAATCGAAAAATGTTTCTAAATTAAGATTTTCGGTTTGTTTCTACCTGTACAGAAAATTATTGCTTACAATATTAAGTAGGTATATGTATAAAAAAATTAAGTTGTTTACGTTAAATATTCTTATACCTAAAGGTTGGGTTTAGATGTTCCAGGTGTATCTGTCGTAAAACCTGGACTAACTAATTAATTGTTGCCTATTTTGCTTTAGATTTTGTTGATTTTGTTTGTTTCAAGTAATCAGAAAAAAATGTTTCAACGCAAGAACCCTAGTAGACGAAATAAAAATCGGGTTAGGTAGAATATGTAATAAAATTTTATAATAAATTAATTATTGCAAAAAGTACTACATTAATTATACATATATTAATATTTTTTGGCATAGCTTTTTAAAGTGAGTAAGACAAATATACTCAGAGTGAAGATGAACAAGAAATGAAGACGAAAAACAATTTGTAGTATTGTTTAAAAACATTTGTACATATTGTAGTGTATTTCATTATTGTGACAGAAGTTCTCAAGTCAAATTTTCTACAAACATAAGTAAAAGTTGCCTGTTTTCTTTAGGATGTCTGTTTACTTATACAATCGTGGATGTCAGCATTACTTATATCTCGCTACTACTTAGCGCTCTTACCATAGTATACCTATAGCAGGAATTAATTCAACATTTATTATTTACTAACAAAATCTTGATGGGGTTCTTTTATTAATACATATAAAGCAACCACTTCTAAATTGATGCCGATTATTACCAACCAAAAAATTAATACGAGTACATACTAGGAGCACAGATTAGAGAGTAACGGTTTTACTCTTTAATCTGTGCTAGGAGTACCTACCTACTTTTATTTTCTTTCTTGTAGTTTGGAGATAGTGCTGTTCATAGGCTTTACTTGTGGTGCTGGGGCTAACTTCTTGTCGTCGAAATTAATATTAATAAATTTAATATACATTAAAATTGTAGCAAAATAAAAAACTATTGTAATAGGATTTGCTACAAATGTTATTTAATATTTTATTACAATTACTTATTATTGTTAAAAAAGCAATAATTACGGGAAGACCAGTAACAATATTTTGGTACAAATGTACAGAACCTTACTACAATTTGTAGGAGTTAATAAATTGCCTTATTATATGTATAATGACATCTGGCGTCTAAGTTCTACAAATTCTAATACCTTTTTCTGCAATTGTAACAGTTTTTCCTACATTTTTTTTTTATAATATAACCTAGAACATAAGGGAATTATTGTTATAGATTATAGCAGGGGTGTCAATAAGGTAGAACGTGATCTACCAGACGATCCCAAACGCTTCTGAATCGATCGCCAAAAATTTAAAAATAGAAACTGTTGTTTCTGTAGCAGCTACTTAAATGCTATTTTCTTCATGAGTGCACACTAAAATGGTTATACTTTTTTCAAAAAGTAGATCACAAAGAGATTTTGATTGACAAGATTGATTTTATCAGAACATTAGTTGACACCTTTGAATTATAATTATAGCATATTAACTGATGTGATAAACTAATTTCGGTTATAATATTTGGGTTAATTGTATAAGAGATACATTCTAATTGTAAGCAACAAACAAATATGTAGTTAGTAAAGAACAGTTTGGTTAACTAAAAGTTTGTAAAAAAAAACCTCGAAAAGAGATATAAATGTTTCAGTTATATAATATAGGAGTATTTAGGTTAGTAGACATACTAATTAAGTGACAAATAATCATGTAGTAAAAATTGTTGTTATTTGAAAAATGCTTCTGTCATAAATATTACTTTAAAGGCCTATAAGCATCTAATTATCACCTCTTTTACTTTTATTGCAGTGCTAGCACTAGCTAGTTAATTAATTTCTAATTAGATATGATACATCTGAAGATTAAGGTTGATTCTCAATCCCACAACCTTAATTAGAGATAACAAACTACTAAAAAGGAAATCTGTACTTACAGGTAATTATCTGTACTTTAATAAATTATTCGATTAAAAGCAAGTATGAAGTTGAAACAAATTGTTTCACTCAGACTGAAATTTTCAAAATTATTACACTTATTATTTTTAAAAAATAAACCCGTCAAACAGGATTTATGTCCTAGTCGTCAACGTTTACGACATTTTTTACGTTCTCTGAATATTATTAAAATAAGTGTCAATATCAATGATAAATGATTGTAATTATTTAATTTTTATGCACATTGGTGGTGAAAAAGAGAAAAATAGTAGATGTCATTGGTTTTTATTTAAAAATAAATTATTGGTGCTAAAATTTTAGAGGATTATAAATCATCATGACTGAATAAATACTTTGACCACAAAATATGTGTCTATGTAAAGCCAGGTGCTGAGGAAATGATACCTTCATATTTCAAAACATTTTTTTGTAACTGTTTATATTGAATTTGTGTGTTTACTACTTATTTTGTTTTCGACATAATAAAAATGTTAAACAATTTTAAATTCATAAAATATTGTTATTTTGTGTTGTAAATATCGAGTTTATGTCTTATCATTAATAAGAATTTTGTTACAAAGTAAAGTAGCGCTGTCAAAAAATAAAACCGTGTTTACGATAAGAATAATCAGTTTTGAGCTGTAAAAATTTGTTAAAAACAAAAATTTGGTTAAAAATGCCTAGCCTTGTCAAGCTGAATTTTATGTCTATAGAAAATATTTTATTCGGCATGTAAGTATACGACATTTTTATTTATTAACTTCTTTTTCTATAATATGTTTAAGTAAATGGTGGGTTTAGACAATAATAATCAAAAATGTCACTAAAAATACTTCTCAAAATACTCACAATTATTTAAATTTTAGGAATGCCCAACAAACGCGTTAGTTAGTTTTTTCAATACATGTTTATTTGTTTTTAGTTTTTCTGTAAATTAGTAAACGTTGACAAATTTTAAAATCACTGAAAAGTGTTTAATAAGAAAGGTTAGCTAGTGGTTATTTTGTAAAACTAAATATGCCTAATTAACAACTTATTTGTGACTCACACTCTTATTTAAAAATGTAAGAAACCTGAATTTATTACCTCAATTGGTTATGAAATTTTTAAATAAATGTAACATTTATAAGTTTGTCAGCAAAAACTCAAATAAATTTCAATAATTTTCAAGCCTTAAGCGATCAAAAATTAAAATTTACGCACTATATTTCCCTGTAAATGTGAGAACTAAGATTTAAATTTTTCTCATAAATTATCATCAAATAACATATTCAAATGAAAAATTTTAATTGACAGATCAAAATTATAGATAAGAGCTATTTCCTACTTTGACAAATAGTGAAAGTCGTAACCTTATATGAGTCAATTAAGAGACTTTATTATATCAGTTTTTGCTAATTGAGATCAAATTTTTTTTGATACAAATAAAATAAAATAAATTATTAAAATTTGTCAAAAAAATGCGTCAAAAATCTGTCATTTATACAAAAGTGCTGTATAAGATAATAACATATACAGGGAGATCTAAGAAGATACTGTACTAGTCATAGTACTATAATGAAATCAGTTGAATTTATGATCAAATGATCTATGACTTCTAGTGCAAATTTGGCAACATTGGAGTATTAACAAATCTGCACAAATTAATTTTTTGATTAGGTTTATGTGCGTCAATGCATTGATTGATAGAAAAAAGTAATAAAATAAAAATGGAACGAATTTGATCATTGTTAAGTTGCATTAGGCCCGTGTTCAAACTGATTTTTTTTCTTGAAAGCGAAAAGAACATTTAGAAAATATGTTAAAAAAAATACGCCAAATCTATTTGATAAATATTTGTAAAGAGGCATTTTTGAACAGATTACTTGACTATGTATTTTTTGACTTTGATATGTTAAACACGTTTGTCATTTTTTTCTTTACTTTCTATTTGATTTTTTGTCTGTTATTTTTCTTGTCTTGTAATACTTTTCTAATTAACATTCTGTATTTGTCGCCATGTCTACACTGAAAAAACAATTTACTCGAATCACAAAAATTCACTAATAAAACACGTCAGGCTAAATAATTTCGTTAAGAAAATCAAAATTTGGTTTTTTCACTAAATTATTTGTTTGTGACAGAACTCGTTTTGATTTTTTTACTAAATTATTTAAACTGGACGTGTTTTCTGTTACTATAACAAATATTTTTTTTCATTGCGTATCTTATAATTTGTACGTTTTGTCATTTCTCTTTAAGATGCGAGTTCTGCTTTTTTATTTTTTTTCTTGTTTTCTTTTAGAGTTTATAATCTTTTCTACTAGTGAGCAATTTTTTGTTATTTTCTACTAAAATCTAGTCTAGGCTATTACATAGTTTTCATTTCTAGCTGTAATTTTCTGGTTGTCTTTATCAGCCTCAAAGCTTTTGTAAGTTGTAAGAGCTGCTTCCACAGCCCGTTTTTAATATGTTATTTTTTATTTAGATAAACTTTAAAAACTACCATTATAATTTCTTTTTAATAATTTATTATTATAATTTTAAAAAATTTTCTAACGAATAAATCTTTTTTTCACTCTATTATAAAATGTTTAATTTTACATTAATTTTTATTATGTGATGACGCTCATTACATCACTCATAATGTAATGAATTTTGTTAAATTACTAGTGACGAAAAGAATTTTGAAAACATTTTTTTTTTTGATGGAATGAAGTAAATTTTTGTACGTAATACGTTATGAGAAACGTATTATTATTTAACTTGCTTAATTTGCAGAACTTGTTTACTTCTTTTACTCCTTTTGGCAAATATTTTACTCGGTAAACAAAATCGGTCTTTTTATAACTAGTTACGTAAAAAAATATTTAGACTAAGTTTTCAAATTTACAATGTTTTCTACGTATTTCTTATTTATAATACATCTGAGATTTTCCGCACCTTTACTAATTTTGGAGACTCTAGTGTATATTGTGAAGTCTCATTTTTTTTCTTTGTTTTAGCTATGTCTAAATTGGTTTTATTAAATTTTTTTACTCAGTTTTTTGTGTTTTATAGTTTTAATTTTTATGTTTTTTGTTTTTTTAACTACTTTTTTTATCAAATTATTGTACTTTCCCACACTTCTCAATTTTTTGTTCACTAAGCAGTGGTTGTTCTCGTTCTCTGCGCTTCTTGTAAGTTGTGACTTTTTTCTTCTTTTGTTTTTTCTATTTAAACCTATTTTGTCCCATTAATAAACGATTTTAATAGTTTTTAAAGTATATTTGACCTGACCGGACCTACTTTTAAACTACTTACTGTCATTACTTGCATTATTAAGTTCAAAAACTAGCAACGGCTGTTACTATAGTGAGAATTATTGCATCTTTTGGCGGACAGTCTTCGAAAACAATTTTTACAGCCGCTGTAGAAGTCGTAAGTTATACCTTTTGGAAACGGTGTCACAAAACAATATTAAAGATAACAACTACACAAGAAAAAAATAACATTTTATTTAAGAATTATTTCTAATTAACATTAAATAGATGAAAGGTGTGGTTATGACACCGTGTAATTAATTTTTTAATAAATGGAATTACAAAATTGCATTTTCACATTGTTGAGACATGAAATAATTGAAATCCATTATTTTGATAGTTGTTTCATACATAAGAAATATCACTCACATACAGGAACAAGTTATTGTATAATTGAAGTTATTTTATTGTCCTAGCAAAACTTAATTCTTCAATTTCCATTTCTCTTATGTTCAGTCATTTGTATCTTTCAATTTAACTGTGTTATAGCACTTAATAGTAACAATTTGTTTTCTTCCTGTTGTATACAGTTTATATTTTAGATAGAAAAAATTAGATACTGGATAGAAAACAGTTTTTTAACCAACAAACGTGGTTTTAAGTTGGAAGCATTTACAAACGCGGAACGATTACTATAGTTAGTCTCAGTGGGTATACAGGGGTATAATTAACGAAATTACCCACTGATTGAATTAACGCATCCCTTGTCGTGATTCAGTTTTTGATTTGGGTAACTTTCCAGGTGCCGCTTCACGATCCAGCTCACCTGACATCGAGGATCCCTTAGAGGACGATGACATAGAAGTCGACGTGGAAGAATGTTCGGACAGTGAGTCCGCCCGAGCCACGAAACCCAAACTTCTCCGACAATCCCCAGCAATTTCGGATTGCGGTTCAGAACCGGCTGATCTAGACCGAGAATCCCCCGATATCGTTCACGAAAAACCAAATTCAAAAACAAAAATTCTGTGCAATTGCGACGAATTACTCAACGTTGAATGTCACCTCGAAACCAAAGACCTCTGGGACAAATTCCACGATCTTGGAACAGAAATGATCATCACGAAAACTGGAAGGTAGGTAACTTTGGGAGAGGGAAATTTTTACATCAAGACGCGATGTTCGAGAAAATTACTGGGGTATAGTGGCGTGAACAAGAGCGAGGATTTTGTTCCGGAACGTTGCTACCATTGTTGGAGTAATGACGAGATGAGGCCAGTGGCTGCTCGTGCACAAGCCAATTTAAAGCGAGCTCTAATTTGATTGTTTTCTATAATGACAAAGCTTTTAGGCTCTTGCCCAAATTTTATTTTTTATTAATTTGGACCACCCTGGCAGGGGCCTTAGAATTATTTTTGCGCCTCCTTACAATTAACGAAAGTAAAATTTATATATTTTATTTTAGTAGGCAACTGACATCGGGGTTGGGTAAATAATTACAAAATAATAGATTCAAACAGTTTTTATTTATACACAGTATTTTATTGAAAAATATCATTGAGAGCAGATGACAAGGCTAATTAGTTAGTAAAACTGCAAATTAAATCTAATTTGAACAGTATTTATGGTAAAATGTTGAATTTACAACAAAGAATTTATCTAATTGAATGTTATGAAACTGGGGAAGAGTGCTACCGAGTTGTTATCAGAAAACTCAACCAAAAATACCCAAAAGTCACCATTTGAAATTTTGGTGCAAAAATCTAGGTGACCAAATTCCTTAAGACGGACTCAGTTTTAAACACTAAGAAGTCAAAGAAGTTGTTCAGTGAAGACGATGCTGCTTCAGTTTTTGCTGTTCATATTGCAAAAGAAGCTCCAAGGTTGTCTTTAAGAAAAAGGGCAATACAAACTGGGATTAGTAAATCTCATTTACAAAGAATCTTTAAGGAAAACAAAATTTTACCATTTAAATCGCAATTTAGGCAAACTTTAGTAAATGGTAATAAAGCTAAACGTCTGGATTTTTGTTTGAAAATGGCCTAAAAAGTTTTGAAAGTTTCAAATTTTTATTAACGAATTATGTTCTCCGATGAATCAATCTTTTCAACTAACGGAGTTGTTTTAACTCAATATTGCCTGTGCTGGAGTGAGACGACTCCAAATTTCAGGATTTCTTGTCGCAGACAATATTTTAAAAAGGCTAATGTTTAGTGTGTGGTTTCGTACTAGGCATTATAGGTCCATATTTTTTTGATTAAAATTTAAACCGTAATTCGTATTTGGAAATGTTGCAAAATATTTCAGCTGATAAACTGGATAAATTGCCGTTAAACTACCGAATGAAAATGTTTTTTCAGCACGATGGCTGTCGTGCTCATTATGCCGGCATTGTTCGCCAGTGGCTCAATACCGAATTCCATGATAACTGGATCGGGAGAGATGGTTGTGTTTTATGGCCATGAAGAAGTCCTGATCTCACAGTAATAGACTTTTATCTGTGGGGTCGTTTAAAAACAAATTGTGTACAGTGAACTACTAAACAATGATGTAGAGCAATTAAAAAATAGGATACAAAATGCAGTCCAGTTTTTATCAGTCTTAGAAATAAAATGCAGTTTTAATTTAGAGCTTGCATTGAAATCTGTGCAGAAAAAAGAGAAGCATTATTTGAATAGAAAATTAAGAGTTTAGCTTTTTGAGAATTTTATTTTATTTTACCATTTGTTAAATTTATTAAATAAAACTTGAGCCTATTTTAAATAATTTTTAGCAACAAAATGATATTATTCCGAGAACCGTTAGAATCAAATAGAAAGTAATTTGTGTTTTCAGGGTTTCAAAACAAGCAGGGCAAAGGAACAAGAGAAAAGTTTTCTGAGAAATCAAAAATAAGAAAATTTTTTCACTTTTAAAGTTGATCCAGGAACATACTGCATAATATATATAAAAAAAATAAGTTTATTTCGATATAGGAAAAGAGTTGTTTAACTTTTTATTATTTTAAAGCGTTTCTAGCACTTTTTTTAAAAGACAAAATGTGGTTTCGCATTTTTTTGTATCGTTAGCCGTTTGCACAGCGTTTTCAAATAAAGACCAGCAGCGCTACCACATATTTTAAAGTACATTTTTTAAAAATATTTTTTATTAACTTTTTTGTTATGTTTTTTTAATACAAATATTGAGAATTTAATTTTTTTTTTTATGACAGTACTAACTTTTTTAGAGCCGGCTCTGACTTAAATTATCGCCCTTGTGGAGCATTGCCTGCGTTCGTTGCGCACAATGCAGTGCACTGGTGTGATTGTTTTGATTGGGCAATTAGCCTGATAAAAGATTAATCGCCGTTGTAGGGCCACTTGTGATGATAGGGGGTGGCCCCTTGTTACATCACAATCAACTTGCTTCCTATTCATGTAGCATCACTCTTGGGGTTGTATTTATTGACTTGTACCAATGACATTATCGGTTCAAGCCATCAGAACGGAACAATTACGAGTCTGATTAATTCAAATTGGAACTACTCGCAAAACTGAAACCTTGTAAGAGCAATCAGAATCCGATAAACGTTCACGTAAACAATGTAGTTGCTCGCTTTCTATCTACAGGTTGTCCCAAAATTACGGACTAACTTGATACGTTGTCAATTATGGTCCAAAAAATTCGAAATGTATGTTTTAAAAGACCACCTTTATTTTGACAATTACAATAATAATGACATTTAACATAATAGAGACCTTAATTAATGCAACTAAAATGGTGAAATCTGAAAATTTATACTGGCAAATAATTTCTTAAACAAAAATTAAGAACAAAACCATTTAAAAAAATGTAATGAACTGTAGACTCAATGCTGTAAACTGACTTAATTTGTTTGTGAATTTTTACCGAGAAAACGAAAAGAACTGGTTTTTTTAAAAAAATTTTAAGATTTTTTAGTCTCAATTGGTTCGCAAATTTTGGGACACTTTGTATACGAATCTGGTGACTCTATCCTTGCTGAAGTTCGCAAATAATTTAGCAATTTTGCGGTTGAATGACTGCTTACAATGGACAAAGAAGTTTAAACGGATACATATGATGAAAAAGTGCACGCAAGCTGTTCCAACGGATCAAACACGATGCATATACAACAACTGGCTAACAATAACGCTAATTGCTGTAATATTGCAAAATGTTAAATAGATGTGATAAATAGTGGAGACAGGGTGTCTTTACTTTAAATGACTACATACTTAACCTAGCCATTAGACTGATAATACGTGTTGTATATTCTATGTTTTAACCTTTGTTTGTTATTAATTGGAGGATAACATCTTTATTAGTTCTAAATTATCGCAAAAACAAATATTTTGATAAAAATACGTGAACACGTGCATAAATTACATTTTTGTGATAAGACTTGTACGATGGACACTAATATTAGATTGATACATTTTAATCGACTAATTATTGTATTGTTACCTAATCCTACTACAACAATTACTACTTAATTTTTTTATTTTGACATGTTTCTTGAACAAATATAATAGGAAAAAGAGAAAATGACAAATGTTATAATAATATAGTTTTATATAATGATGTATATTAAATAAATCAAATTTTTAACTAATAATTTACAGGAAAAGCATTATTGAAAATTTTTGTCTGTTTTTTTTTAAATACATTTTTTACTTACAATCTGCTAAGTGCATTAATTATTTCCGGAAATTTTTTGTATACAATTTTTGCAAAGTCACGCAGTCAAAAAAATTTTTGATTTTTATTTTTATACCCATCTTCATACCCCCCAAAAAAATGAAGCACATTTTGAACATCTTACATTACATAGATTCAGTGGCTATTTTAATTTTTATAAAAAAGGTGGTTTTATTACAGCACTTATAGTTATAGTTTAATTAAGCTATATAATTAAAAATCAGACTCTACATGTACATATGTTTTATCCAGCTTTACTTACCTATTATCAAAGTATCAAAGTAACATAAATCAAATACAAAATACTTTTAGAGAGACATAGTACAGTTAGTGCAGTCTAAAAATTGTGTGATTAATGACAGTCTATTTATAATAGAAATAACGTATAATGGTATTTATATAATTTTAAATTTGACTTATCTTACGATTTTTATGGTGGTATTAAAACTTAAATTGAAGAGCGAAACTTTTATATAACGGGATCTTCAATATAATTAGGTTATATTAAGTTAAGTGATCCGGATCTTTTTTAATAAGGTGCAGAGGTGATGATTATTCTCTACTTAATCTGTCTTTTACTTCTTTTTTTGCTTGATTCTACCTTAAAGTCTTCTTTTTTGGCGATTCTGCGACTTTTTAATTGACGGTTTTCGGAAAATTAAAAAACCACCTACGTCGTGCTATAATTTTTTTTATTATGTCTTTAATACATAAATAACTATTTAAAAAGTAGCAAAGAGTAGCAAAAGGTTTTACTAATTCTTGCTGTATTAAAAAATTGCAATTAAAAATATCGAAAATCTCTGAGTACTTGTTTCGGTGGAGTCTCATCAAAAACTTTTGGAAATATTAGTCCTTTAAGCTAGAGATTAGCAAGAAAGAATTATTAGAAAGAGAAACAAAAGCTTTTACTCCCTTCCTTTCAGCAAATAGTAATTGCCTAAGTTTGTTATGTTTTAAACAAGCAAAAGCAATTGCTATTTTTTTTTAATGTTATCTTATGTCATAGTGTTACCAAAAATTTTAAGTGAGACAAATGTCAAACATTTTCCAGGATTTTTTCTATAAGCAAAGGAATGTTTGTTGTATTCCTGGCAGGTATAAGGTCTAACTATTTTTTTTTGCATTTATCTGACACCAATCACTTAATTTATTAACGTTAATTTATTAATCAACGATCTCTTCGTAAGCCAATTTGAAACGGGCGCAATTTTTTTTAAATAAACACAATGGGAAATAAAGCTGTATAAATTCACATTTTATGTATATTAGTTAGTAATTAAAAGATTTTCGTTTACTTACCAAGCACTCAGTTTAAATTTAGGAATTTTTAATTTAGAAAGTACATTGCTATTTCTCTATCTCTGTACTAAACGCAAATTACCTTGAGATTTACTAAATATTAGCATTTTTACCTGATGTTATTTGCTTCGCGTTGTGCTTTAAATTAGTCACTTATTTTTGTCTTGCATATATACAACTTTGTCATAACATATGTGATTCTTTAAATTAAAATTGATGTACAATTATGTAAAGAGGTTCTGTCCTCATTTATTTTTTCCGAATAAATTTTTGTTTAATTCCAATAACATAACACACCGCAACTTAAAATAGGTAAATGTTTAACAACTATTAATTTTCTGAAGAAAAAAAAATCATTTCAACACCAACCAACTCATTTGATGGTAAATTTATTTCAAGGTGTTGAAAGGAGTGTTTATCCAAAGTTTATTTTGCTTAGGTCATCTTTAATATACCTACACACCCAATTAATGAACATGATGTTGTTATTTAATTAAAAAGGTTACAACATTTTTTATTTTTATTACCTTAACGTTATAAAAGAATTAAAACGTATAACAGCTTACTTATCGAAAGCCACATTGTTTCTTTATAGTAAAATTTTTGGAAATCTTGAAATATTCGAGGCTAGTACATATTTATTCACATTTAATTAAATGAAACGAGCTTTTTATAAATGCTATGCCATATTGTAGACAGGAGATCTATCTAGGGTTGCCAACTTTTCGATATCAAAATAAAAGACGTTATCAAAGGTGTATCTACTACCTAGGAATGTTTTTAGGAGGCGGTGCGAGGGGTTATTGAGTTTGAAATTTTACTATCTTACTATTGTCTTTAGAACTTTTTTTTGTGGACTTTTGGACTTTTTTTACATACAAAGCAAATGTTTTTACAATATTTATTATAAACAAATAAAAACTGTTATTTTGGCTCTTAATTTTTATTAAAAATTTTAAAATATATTGTTTTGAAGGGCGGAAACGAGAATTATTGTAAACTGCCTCTTTTATACTTAGACTTCTCTCAATATCTTGATTGAAGGACTATCAATTTTATAATACAAGTTCTATATTTAAAAAAATAGAAAGTGTTTCAAAATTATATAGTTTTTATTTCAGGGCGTGTAAGGGCCAAAAAGCTTCAAATATAGATTTTTAGGAGTGGGATGCAAAAATTATTGTAAATTGCTTAGTCTGTCTTTAGACTTTTCTCAGTATTTGGCTCGAAAGATAATTTTTTTATTAATCTAGAATTTTTCTTTGTTTTTTTACTACATACTAGCTTCTTTTGTCATTAGGTCACTTTTTTCTAAATTTTTCTAGAACTTATTTCTATTCTTTTTTTTCTCACTAGTTGTGCTTCTTCTTGTTTTTTTTCTCTATTATTAAATATTTCATTTACGTAGATCTTATAACTTCAGTCTGGAAAGAACTTTTGCTAGTTTACATGTATAACCTATAAATGTATAACATGTATATACCTAAAATTTTATTTAGGTTTCTTAAAAGAATGCCTAGACAATTAATTAATTTTTGAACTCAACTAATCACAATTAGTTATTTTAATTTTTCAAGACTTGCTTGTTTTTCTTTGGTTAAAAAACTAGATAATAGGACAAATTGTGTGTTTTAAGTACACCTTAAAGACTAAAAGATAGTTTATAGAATTAAAGGACTACCCTTTGAAATAAAAGACGGTTGGCAACTATAGATCTATCCTACATTTAACAATCTAGTTGACAGTAGTTGAATTGTGTCTTTTAAGTACACCTTAAAGACTAAAGGATAGTTTATAGAATTAAAAGACTATTTTTTAAATAAAAGACGATTAGCAACTCTAGACCTATCCTACATTTGATAGTCTAGTTCAACAAACCTAATGCGATACAATTTTTATAACGTCTCTCGATACTTAGATCATTGTGAATAATAATTGTCTTTTTTAGATTTTATGGTGTTATAAGTAGTTTAAAGAGAGCTTTGGGCTATTGTGACCCACAATTTGTGGGATTTGTCATGATATGGTGTCAGGTGTTGTAAAGAGGGCGTTCGAAGGTCCATTTTGGTGTAATTTGTGTGGAAAAAAGCGTGAATAAGCCCGTTGTCCGGCATTACTTGTAATTTGGTCGTACCTCAATTATTCTAAGCGACTCACCGGGTGTAAATATACCAAGTTGGCGTTATACAAATGTCGCATAGTTGATGATCAGATCGCGTGTATGGCCCAACTGTCGGTCAATTGTAAAGTATATCGTCGCATCCGCTCACTGGTTTTCATCATTAAACCTCGTCGCTTTTTCCTAGTTATTTATTACAGTATTCCTCACTTTTTGTTAACACTTTCGAGAAGAAATTAGTATTATTACGTCTCGCAACGGTAGCCATCACTTACGCAAGAGTACCTTTTCAGCTTTGCAAAAACTTAATTGAGGAGAAACCGTAGACTACACGTGAAGCAAACATCTTGTGGTCGAACGGTTGGGATCTGATGATCCATTCATTTCAGTGTTAAAAGTTGACACGTATGACATTTCGAATAAGTAGCTCAGCGGGTCGGCTAAAGGACTTTTTCGGAAAATAACGTGTTGATTTAGGAACACAGGGTCTCGCATCATTACCGAAATAAATTCAGAAACGTAATGCCAAATGCAAATTACTAATAGGCGTGCTATTGCTTTAACACGCTTTTATGATTCTTTGCTAATAAACGCGACGCAACTTTTTTATTTCTCCAAAAATAACTTTGGGTTTTGTCGTTACGAATATGTTAACGAATGCCTAATGATATTCTACACGTATCTGGCGTTAACTCAAACGTAAAACCTTCTAAGACTGTTCTTTCCTCTATACAATGAGAACTTAATGGTAGAAAGATATATGACACATGTCAGATTAAAAGGCTGATAATAAAAACCTGCATACCAGTGGAACCCTGCTTAAGGTAGATTCTGATTTTTTTAGATACTACAATAAATTTATTTCTTTGCGAGAACAATTATATTTCATTAAATTAGACTTTTTACTACACACTTTTATAGCCCAATTATATACCTTTATTTCATTTGTAACACGAAACGACAAACTATCTTCTGGTCATTACAGTTTATTACGTATCATTTTTGGGTATAATTATTAATTTCTGCTTTGCGGTAGGATATCTAGTTCTTCAAAAAAAAATTCTACTTTAAGGGCACGTATTTTGACATAACAGTAAGTTTAATAATATTTGGGCTACTTTTTTAAAAAGTTGTAATAAACCCAATAGTGGGCTTAAACCTAATCGCACATACTTTTTGATTTTTAATGATAATTTTTTTGATACAAAGCATCTGACGGAATCATTATACATTAAAATACACTATCAGTGATCTGAGTTTTTCTGTGGCTTGTACAACAAAATTATTAGTGGATTTATTGCTGGCTTTTAAAAAGTTAGCCCACTTAAAGTCGGTACTACTATATATTAGTATATTACGTAACGAGTCTAAAAAAGTGATTTTTTTACACTTATTTTTATGAATATTAAGTGTAGAGAAATTGTAACTTTTAACTCTATTAACAGAAATTACAAAACGATGAAAAACCAAAAATGGCAGAATCGTATTTTTTATGTTGTTTACGAACTATTTACGTTCTTTTCTACAGTACATTAAGTAAAGTAATTTCGTGTTAAAAGAAAAAGTTGTAACATACCTTTTACTGTTTTCTTCAAAAAATTTTCACAAAGAGAAACAAAATTTTTGAAATTTTCAACAGTAAAATTATGAGAATATAAATTTTGTTAATTTTTTTTATTTTTTTATTTGTTTTGGTTGCACGGCAATTAAACAAAAACATAGTAATTAAACAGAAAACATTTCTATTATTTATCTTTTTATATACTCACTGTACGTTGTCAATGTCATTTTTGAGAAAAATCTTGGTTGTTTTAAGCTACTTTTTATGTATTTATTCTAAATGTACAAAAAAATGAGAAATGAGTTAATAGAAGTCAGTGTGAAGACTTAGAGAAAGAAATAAGACCGTGCTAATCAAATATTAGATAAAAAATGACACTGGAAGTAGATATCTCAAAAAAATAAGTAATAAAAGTTTTATTTGAGTATAATTACAAGTACCATAACGCATTCAATACAAAAAAAAAAATTAAAATTTTTATTAGACATGAGTTTTCTACGAATAGTCTTTGTTTAGAAAATTACCTAAGTAGAAGTTTTCATTAGAAGAAAACGTTTTTATTAATTTTTTTTTTCTATTATATATTCTTCTATGTATATTCTTTTTTATATTTTTCTGACAAAAGTTTGGTAAGTGTTTTCCAACATTTTCTAACTTTTCGTTTATTTATTTTGTTTTATTATTTGTTTGTATTTTTTTTTTTATTAAATTATATATATATTTATAATTGTTATTCAAGCACTGATGATGAGACAATAAGTTACGAAAGCGCCTTGGCACTGTTATATGTATAAAAAAAAATTCTTATTAAAGTTGTGTATTTGACTTTGATTTTTCTTTTTTTATTATTAATATAAAAATCACCTCACTTAATAATGTCAATCGTTTTAAATAAATTCATAAAAACAATTTTGTACAAGATTAATTTTTGGATAAGTGAAGTGTATGTATAACTGTTTGCTTCTCTCAAAATTTTTATTTATAAATTGCATTACTACATGTCTCGGCGACTTAAGCTTGCAATGGACATTCTCGGGCACTACAAGAAGCTACTATTTTAAAATTTAGAATAATGGTTATACACACAGTTTACAATTAAACTTTAATAAGTGAAATTAGTCTAGTTTTGAAAAGTATCTTAAAAAATTTTAAATTGAACTTGTACAAAAATTACACAATAATGAGACACGCTATAAGACTAGAGTTAGGCACAGTATGGCATCCGTGGTCATGGTCACTTAGATATGTATGTATTTATGAAAAAAGGAATTTATTAGTACCCATTTTATAAGACCTGGTACTATGGTGGGTAAGATAAAAATTTTATAAATTAAAAATAAATTTACATATAATTATTTAATAGATGAACAAAATTAAACAACTTTTCTACTTAACACTAAAACTAATTTTAGTTTAATTAAATATTGTTTTAATTATAAGCTTAAATAAATCTACCATGAGAGAGATTTAGTCTAAAATAAAATAAGTTTTTGTAAAAATTCTATTGTATTGTTTCATATTTGTCTTCTTGTAAAGAGCAACAGAGATGCCACAATTTTTTGTATTACCTAATTTTTAATAAGAATGTAGATATTTCTTTTAATTTCAGTAAGTAATTTTTATCAGTAAAATCGAATTATCAGGAAACATATGCAGATTTAAGATTGTAACATTTACATAATATTAAACTGTTTACACCTGCTACCACTCACTTCGGTTCTTGTTAACACGTTGTCTGGCTTTTCTTTAATAAGGAAGAATATTAAAGACTTAAATTTTATAATAATTTATTTAAATAAGTGATCGATAATTCTTATGAAAAACTGACAGAACTTAAAGATAATCTTTTAGAGTGTATAAAAAAATCAAAAATACGTTATATACTGTGTTTTAGGCATTATATTTTTAAGCTAAGTAAGGTACGATTTTTAAAAATGACATTTATTAACACAACATTTTTATATTAACTAAATTTTTCTATAAAAAAATGGGATACACGTTTTATCAGTTCTATCGATTCGCTTTTTGGGCTCGTTCATCAAACCAACTGTCACCCTGTAAAATGTCTTTTTACATCACTAAACTGTAAATAACAGACTATTGCTGAATTTTAGGTTATACACGTATTTGAGGTTACACCGGATTCATATAGATGAAATAAAGCTTGTCTGCTAGAAACAACTAGAAAATTTGTTAAATAGCAACAGATTAAAAGAGGAACTTATAAGAATATTGTAATAATTTTTAATTTTTTTCTGTTAACTTTTTGTTACTAAGTCTTTTTACTCAAACATTTTTCTATTTTACAACGCATATAATTATTGTTGTTTAAAGTAGTCGTAGTTTTAACTTTTAATTTTTCAAAATGATACTGAAATAAACAATTTTTTTATTTTTAATTTGCCAAAGTCGTTAGAGTTTTCTATTAAAGTAGTCAATTTTCACTAGTTAATAGCTTTTGCATTTGCTGCTATTGTAGTTGATATGAAACTCTTATCGCTGCAATTTTTAACAAGTTAACATATGGAGTAGTGTGACAGTTTAGCGATTGTGTTTGCTTTATCTGTTAAAATTATGACATAACTAGAGCCATATTCGCCTAGGTTTGAGTAAATGTTGGGCAAAATCAGCAACAAGCACCAGTAAAGTCGAAAATGTCTAGTTGAAAGTAGGAAGAATCGTGAGATATTATGGGCCACCTCGTTACTGCTATTGTCCGGGGCTCACATCTGTCCTCCCAAACGACGTGTTTGTTACATTTGTACACATTTCAAATATAATCAGCAGCCTACACAGGCTGTCGCTACTAGATGTGAATTATTGAGCGGGCGTAGTATCAAATTTTTACGTAATCGTCGATCAGGAATCAATGCCGGTGATGTATCGGGTATTAATTGGGCGGGGGCAGCTTCCACCTTGACCATAAATTACCTCCGGAATCCGGTATTTACACGAGGCAGGGGAAGAGGAAAAAGCAATTTAGTGAGCTTTAGCAGGAGGGAAATCAATGAAGACAACTCGAGGGGCGGCCGAAACGAGAGCCGATCTGAATTAGATACTCTTCAGGCAGAAATATCTCTGGAAATGTGTCTGGAAATGGCTCCCTAATTCTCTCCACTGAGCTACGTAGTTAATTACGGCTCAGTTTCCCTCTAAATCAAATCACGCTCGGCTTTCCGCCTCTGTTAGACAACCTTATTACAACTTCCCGCAAAAATTACAAAATGGAACTCTGATTCCGATCCAATTAAATGGGACTTACAACAACGCCCACACAAAATCCTACAAATAATTATTATTACGAATATCACAAGAGAACGCGCACAACATACCAGAAATATTAACCGAATTTGATTCTTTCCAAAAACTATATTCAACGAGTAGACGTTGGGTTCTGTTATTATGAACCCAATATGAAACACAGGACATAAATAAAGAAAATGGAAAAGACAAAAAAGTTCCGGAAATGACACTAACAGAAGTGAAAACAGCATTGAAATCATCAAAGAATGGAAAGACGTCTGAACTTGGAAACATCACTATAGAGTTAGTTAAATATAAACTAGAGATTTTACATGAAATCATAACAAAAATATACAACAAGTGTATATTAGAAGAAAATGACATCCCAAAAGATTGGACCATAGCTTACATTAGCTCAATATATAGGAAAGGAAACGATTATGCCAGATTTATAGAGACATAAGTGTAACTAGCTCAATGGGGAGGTTGTATGGCAAAATTTTCAAAAACAAAATAAAAAAAATCAATAAAATAGAGGAACAAAGTGGGTTTCGCACTGGAAGATCTTGCATTGATAATATATTCGTTCTTCAACAAATAGTAGAAAAAAGAAAAACTAGAAATTTATTTACTCATTTGACGTTTGTTGACTTGGAAAAAGCCTATGACACGGTACCCTGAAAAAAATTATTTGAAACACAAACAAAATGTGGAATTAGTAAAACCTACATATATCTGTGCAATTTTGAATATTTATCGGAACTCAAATAGTTCGGTTAAACTAGATAACACAATTTCAGAACTTTTTCGGTTTACGAAGGGTCTTAGACAAGATTGTTCCTTATCACCTACACTTTTTAAAAAATACATTTAAGAAGCACTATATTCGTGAAAAAAAACGAATTAAGAGAATAGGGATAAAAATTGAAAAACAATTTCTGACAACGCTGCTATTTGATGCCAACCAGGTAATTATAACAAGCGATGAAAATTGATAGAAAAATATAAAAAATGGAGATTAATACAAAAATTTAAACAAAAACTGAATATCTAACAATATGAGATAAGGAAATAGACTCCAAACTACAAATAAGAAACAATTAAAAGGTGCAACAATTATAAATACTTAGGCAGTATAATATCAAAAGAAGGAACAACAAGAGAAGACTTAAATAACAAAGTAATACAAGCCTAGAAAAGCATTCGAATTCTTAACTCATTATTATGGTCAAACAAATTAAATTAAACACTAAAATAAAATTGTAGAAAACAATTGTAGAGTCAATATTAACATAAGTTCGGAATGTTGGCAGCTTTCAGAAAAAGAGAAAAACAATTGAAACGATAGAAATGGACTACCTAAGAAAATTATGCAAAATATCAAGAAAAGAACACATTCTAAATGAAAAAATTAGACGACACACAGACGATAGATTATATAGGAGAACGACAATTAGTATGGTATGGACACGTAATGAAAATGGCTAGAAACCGATGGCCAAAAAGATTGATAGAATACACGTCCCTATATAGAAGAAGAAAAGGTAGACCCACGATATCCTAGATACAAGGAATTAAAAGAAATCTAAACAATCGAGTTATAAATGAAGAAGATATAACAAACAGAAAAATGACGAATGAAATGTGAAATGCGGCGAAAGCTCTAGGAACTCTACTACAATAAAAAAATCGCTTCTATAAAACTCTGTTTTCTTCAAGTAAATGAGGTATAACCAAATGCCATCTACTTATACTAACTTGTAGAGAACATCTAGGGACACACACAATAGTTAGGTCACAATAACTTTTCAAATCGGTCTTAAGTATCTTTAAGCGACAAATTGAAAAAACATTATTTATGACATATTAAATCAGTTTTAGAAAATGAAGTTTTGATTTTTTGTATATTTGGAAGAAAAACTTAGGCGCTTTATGGAACAAAACTACTAAGAAATGCAGTTACAATTACAGAAAAACTTATTGAAATTTGTAGAATTATAGGCGCTAGATGTGAAGATAATAGAGCAATTTATTACAGGTTTCTAGCTAGTATATTTTAATAAGAATCCTTACAGATTGTAGTAAAAAGTTCTTGACAAAGTTGCATCAGTTTCTGCTTATTTAATACTTCTAATTAATAATTATACTAAAATATTAATTAAAATTAGTTTATTGTGACAAGTTTTTTTTTAATAATAAACTTAAATTAAGAGATTCAAGACCAAACATCCAACACTGGAGCTAAGAAAAAACCTTATTTTTACATGTAATAAAAGTCACAGACTATCAAAGAATTTAATGTAGTATGGCTTTAAGAAAGAAGGTTTATCGTACTTTCGACAAGCACGTGTTAAAAAGCTCTACTTTTTTTATTGCTTGATCGGTCAAAATTATTTAAAAAGACTTTACCAGGGTAGACACTTTATCTTTTAGGACCCAAATTCAAAATTTTTTTAAAAGTGTTTAAAGTATTTGTGCTGCATTTGGCTTTTATTTGATGCCAATAGTTAGCTCTAACAATAAAATTTTAAGTTTAATGCTCTATTTTCAAAATACACAGATTTAAAAATTTGTTAACTACTTGCGAAAGAAGTTTTTGAAAGAATTAAGAGTAATTTAGCATGATGATAAATGTTTTTTTTTAAATTTTTTGCTTAAAGTTATTTAAAATCGGATTAATAAGTTGTGATTTTTTAAAAAATCTTGAAATTTGAATTCTTGTGTCTCTAAAGTGTAGTTAGGATTTGGTTTTAACCTTTGTGTCACATAAGTTTATAATTTCAGATAATTTTGCTTCACTATTACTTCAAATTTACACTACACAATTACTGTTTTTTCGGTTTTAAGGAAACTGTGTGTGTAGGTATATTGAAAATCGAGTCATTCGGCTAAAATTTATAATAGGACAGTGACTTGTCATAAAAGCGAGTACTTATGCATGTAATCGAACACTTTTACGGCAGTAAAACCACGTCCCATAAACAATGGTGATAGAGTTATCCGGCAATTAAGTTGCTGGGCCTATCGAAGCCATCTTGGCACCTGTAAACCCATGCCTACATACAATATACCATCCATAGATGCGATCTTTTATAACTCAATCGTTAAATTGTGCACCTTTTTGATCCCCCTGATTGATAACAATACAAATTATTTTTTAATAATAGATATCTACATTTATTTTTTCTCCCTAATTGTAAAAATCAACAAACAACTTGCTAATACATTAATCATAGCAAAGCCGCCGCCATCGGCCGACTTGATTGAGTATGACAGGCTGGGGGTGGTTGGCGGTGGCGGCTTTGTACTGTATCGACGCATTTTGCGGTGACAGGTGTGCTAGTCCGGGTTTCCATCGATAATTGAGAACGCTAATATCGAAAGCGGCAAACTTTGTCAATAGACAGATAATAACAGAGCTGGGCTGGCCTGTCCTATAATTTCGATAATAATCGAACTTGCAAATAGTGCGATAAAAGCAGAATCGTAATCATATTAGAAGGTGAATACTAACTAGCAAAAATTATGACTAATTAACTATTTAATATGTAAATGCAAAAGATGAATGTCATTTTTTGTCTGGAAAAACCTTTTTGTTTTTTCTCTTTTGGATTTGATGTAGGTCAGTTTGGCTAAATGGATTTATCGCTTTCTAACTTTTACGATGGATGTGACATTGACAATATTTATGTAAAGTGCAATAAAAGTGCATCAACGTCCGAAGATGTCCGAGACAAAGGTGGTCGTAAATGGACACACTTGTTAAATCTAGTCTGAGCCACCCACCTAGCACACAAAACCTTGGCTAGCGATGAAGTGTGTGATTTATTGCACACACCCACCCGCTGTTCTCTTTACAATCACTCACTTTTGTTTATTTTTCATTCTTATCTCAAACTATTGTTACTTTTGGTTTTCAAGAAAATGCAGTGCCTGCTGCGATACGTTTTTAAAGCTTGTTGAATTTATTACTGTAGAGAGAAGAATGCCAGTTTCGGATATTATCCTTGAAATTAGTGTTGTGACAACTGGGTTTGACTTTAACCCTCTACGGTATTGACTTCAACAATAGGTTTCCTTTAAAATTACCTACCGCGAAACGACTAAATGGGAGTAGGAAGGTCTTGCTGAGAATTTACAGCTGCAAATAGTTTCACCACCAATTTGGTGATATTTTGTTTTAGGAAGTGGTTTCTCTGCTTGACTCATATGTCACCAGATTATCAGTAAACAGTAAACACTTGACGACATAAAATTTTATTTGTTAATGACAATTTTTTAAACAAGTCTGAATTCTCTGCACACAAGAACAACAAAATGTAGGAATGCTAACTTTAGCTATATGCGTTTTTAGCTACTATAAAATTTTACAACTATTCATTATTAGGAAGGCAATGAAAGCTGACTACAACAGATATTAAGGTTAGGTAAATATAGATACCTATTATCTAAATATCATCCTTAAAAATGGTTTTTGCTTGTGGCAGGGCTATATAAATCCTAAAAAAAAATTATTTAGCAGAATTATTGTTTGTAAATAAGTTTACTCTCATTGACATTAATTTCTAATAAGTGATTGTAAATAAGTGTCGTAACCTCTTATTGACTAATAAGGGATGGTTTTAAAAATTTTATAGTAGATAAAGAACCCACAGATCTGCTATGTTCCGAGACAATTTTTTTCAATAATTTTTTCTCTTGATAAATTATTTTTATTAGATTCGTAGTTACTTATATTATTACTGAGATAGAAGCATTATTACAGCACGACCAGTGAGACTGTGGGCACTAGTTACTGTAATATACTCTAGCCTACAAATGAGATACAGAATTTAATTTACAAATGCAAAAAATTAAAAAAAACAATTTCATAATTTGTTATTCAAAATTAAGAACGAACAAACAATTTTTTTTTAACTTGAAGCTTAAAACAACTAAAACAACTGATTTAGAGGGATTTTAAAGCGGAAAGTCTACCTAAGGAAATTTAAAGGACAGTAGTTAATGCAGTGTCTTCGATTTTAACAAAGTTTAAAAATTTAGCTGAGCAATTATTTATTATATTATTAATAGAATAATATGGGTTACTACCTAACTCAAACATCTTTATACCAGCGTAGATAATAGGTTTGTTTCAACAACGATTTAGAATCAGTTCAGAACTACTTTTGAACCACTAAAACGTTACTGCACATGTGCAGTTCAATTCTGAACCATTTTGAACTGTTGTTAGAACAAACCTAATGTGAATTGCATCGGTCTTTGTTGGATAGTTTATACCAGCTTGTATAGTAGCTATATTTTAACAATTATACAGCGTGAGTCTATTAAAAGTATATTTTGCTTTTTTCCCAAAAACTAGTTATCATACTAACTTTAGGATTTGCTATCAAAGACTTTCTTATTTTCTCTACGCATATAATTTTTTTTAGAATTTTTATAATATTTCTTCTAATAAATATTAATTAATTACCTAATATTACGAGTAATTCGTTTAAAAAAAATATAAAATTTACATTATTTTTAATGTTATTCTAAATGACACGATGTTGAAATAGTGTTTCGTAAAAAAAATATTTCAAAAAAGTTGTAGATAACCGCAAAAATAACAAAGTTTATTAGTTTTATTAAAACCTATTTTGAAGCAGCATTGCCAGGTTATACTCGACAATAGATTGGACATCCACTTTTCAACTTCTTTGTTCTACCCACTCTCTTGATAATAATTGCAAATTATTTAATATAGAAAATTTAAAAAAATAAAAAAGATCAATTAGTGTTCGGGGGGTCATCCTCATCTATAAATTACGTCACACTAATTTTACGATTTTTAACTCCCCTCTTTCTTCCCGCTTGTCACAGGTATGTGTGACGTCACAAATTTTTTATTTTTGTATTTAAAAATAACTAAAATAAAACAGCATCAATTGAAATAAACCGATCAACTCTCGTTTTCAGTAACTATTTTAACTTAAAACATTAAGTAAATACGCTCTTTTTTCAAATAAGTGGGTAGGACAAAGAAGCTAAAAAGTAGGTTCCTACCTCATTGTGGAGTAACGGCAATGCTGCACAAAAATAAGTCTTATATAGAAACTTTATTATTTTTTGCGGATATCTACAATTTTTTATAAAAACATATTTCATCATCGTGTTATTTAAAATAACATTAGAAATAATGTAAATTTTATATTTTTTTAACAAAGTAATATTAATTAAGCAATATTCTTTAGAAGGAATATTAAATTTTTTTCCAAAAAATGCATAGAGAAAAAACAAAATTCTTAATGGCTAACCCTAAAGACAGTGTAATAAAATGATTTTGAGAAAAGTTAAGAGTTAAGATAAACTTTTAACAGACTCACCCTGTATACATAAACCCTATGTTTAAATTGTTATTGTTAGTTTTATTCTTTTTCTAAAAAAAAGTCAAATAATTTTATTTTTTACTGTTCTAGGCTGAGAAGAGCCATTAAGTGATTGATATACAGATATTTAATAATTTTAGTCGGAGCTTTAGTCCGCAATGTAGTTGTTTTTGCCTAACCGTTAAGTTTGGTTTAAAATATAAGGTCTATTTCTACTTCTATATAGTTTATTTTTTGCACTTTAGTGACTGGTTTCACTTGTTAAGGCTTTATTAGAATTAATATTTTTACCAAAATTTGACGCACCAACTAATTATAAGGTTTTAAAAATTTATTAATACACTATGTACAAAGTTACCTACTAACAAAAATTGGTGATTGATGTCATAACAGGCGAAACCGTAAAAAAATAACTGTGTTAAAGAAATAGCATTTTTATTTTAATTACTGCAACAACACAACTTAGAGACAACCTGGAGATTGGTTTGTCAGTTGCTGAGCAAAAACCAAAATGGCAACTTTGTTGTTTACCAGCATTATTATTCAACCCTCACTACTATTTCGAGGTCTTCGTGAGATGGCACAGGGTGTCTACGTGTATCTACAGGTGTAGACCTCCTCAAGTGAGAATTAAAGCTTTTAAGTTTTAGTACTCATATAAGAATGACAACATTATTGTCGAAAGGCGTTTTGAGTTAAATAAAGTGTTTGTTGTGATAGGGGTTTTTTCATTTTACTAGTCATACCAAAAAGGTATAACAAGAAGACTAATAAGATCGCAAAATTGAAAAATTGTATTGTTATTGCAGAACTATTGTTTGTTTAAGCCAAATACAACAACCAAGAAACTGCAGACCGGTTTCGGGGTTGATGTTTGATCTTTAGTGCAGCGTATTAATCGCGTATATGAAACGACTGATGGTTAAATCTCTAAACATGGTTAATTGGTGTATGTGATGGCGAACGACCAAAGTAACAACTATTTCTCGGACAAAAGCCCACTGGGCATTAAATTACTTTATGATTGCTCCATTTTGAATTATGTCTAAATAAAGACACTAAAAATTATTATTATTAAGCTTTAAAAAAGAAAAACTATAAAATAGCAACAATATAGAAAGTGGGTTTTAACAAATCACGTTTATGATGCCGATTTGCTGTCAAGCGGATTTGATTTTTTGCCTGCAGTTGCCGTCAGAAAAGTCACTTTCTTTGTTTTACAGCAAGAAAAAAATGTTTAAAACTTGGGAACACAGCATTTAAGCTGTAAAGTAGACTCAGTTCTGGGCCTTTATCTTATTATTGGGATATTGGGGATCTTTCCTGTTTTTCTTGCAGGATCGTGGGCGATGGACGCAATTGATGTGGGTTGTCGTTCTGGAACGACAGCAGACGCGTCGCGCCATTGCGACCACGGATCGATACGGTGGCAGATGCTGCTAGCACCACGCCCCCACGGGAGGCTGCCGCCGCCACCACCTCACCTAGCCTGTCACCAATTCCCCCAATAATTAATGAACCCGCGGTCTAAACTGAAACGATAATTCCATGATAATGGCAGCTCGCGACCTGCCGTCAATTATTAAGCCACGTCCACATGAGAGATAGCTAGAACCTCGAAAATATACTAAATATAAAATATTACAAACACATCAACATCACACAAACTCAGTTCTCACCGGGTTTTTAAACGAATTTTGCCGTGATTATAATAGATGATTAGTATGGTAACAAATGGAATTATTTTTCATGTTTGTGGGTGGTTTTATTTTATAAAAAACGGAAGTGAATGTGGAATTGTAATAAATTACTAATTAGAGTGCTGGTACCGTAACCACGAGAAATCAGAAAAAAATGATTCTACAAAACGAAGAAATAAAATTTTGTTGCATAACACTCATCAAGTGATAACTGTATTTAGTGATAATTAGTTAAAAATTTGAAATCTGAAAAAGTTTAAACGTTTGGAATTTAGAGACTCCCAGCATGGAGCAGTGCGTTTAAACGGATCATTATATGTGATGGAAAGATAGGCAGGACGTTATTTGTCAAAAGAGTCGACTCGACTATGATATATATTATCTTTAAATTACTGAAGATTATCCGAGTGATATTGAGTTATCTGTGCATTAATCTTGGGACGGAAATACTGTTACGCTCATAAGAAACCGGAAGAACACACGACTCAAGCTTTTACCACTAAAAACTATGTTTTCATTTAATGATCCTGAGTTATCTTAATGACGAGTCTCTTTCTCTATTATAAATAACCAACATTTAAGAAACATAATTTTGGAATGAGCTAACAATGTCATTGTTTGTAACGCTAGCTTTATGACTTCTGGAAGCATAAAAATCTTATTTGACATTTTTTAATTGCAATAATTATATCCAGTGTTCAAATAAAAAAAAATGTCGAGTGCATGTGCACTTTACAAAAGTGGTAGTATGCACAATGTTATATGGTGGCTAAAGTGGCTAATTACAAAGTGATCATTAATATGTGAACCCAGCTGACAAACAGCTGCCCGTCACTTTGTGCGCCCTTCTAAACGAAGAGAGGAAATTATGATAAATATCTACTTATAATATTTATATTTACATTCTTGAATTACTTTGCATGCCGATATTAATATTTTTTAATAGTGCGGGTCAAGCACCAGCTACCCGCCTGGCTCGTACCAGCTGACAATGGTCTTAAATCATCTTCCCTTGTCCTCTTCACTCTTCAACGACGACGGTGGCTTTTCTCAAGACGATGAACAGACACGAGACAGGACAAAAGTAGTGTCTAAGACCTCACATTCAGTCAAATCTTTTCTAAAAGTTTAGATATTTTTTAGGATTTTTTAAATAGACTAAATTCGAAACTGTTAAAGCAACAACTACAAATTCAAAATCTACAGCCACAATTTTCTAAATAAATAAATACAAAAGCGACATTCTGTCCAACACATAGAGTCAAAAACGACAGTTTACTAATTTTAGTTAAAAGACAAAATATTTTTCAAATTAATAAATATGAAGCGACTTTTTTTTAGATACTGAAAGTTGGTGGCGACATTTTACTAATTTTTAATATTATTGATACACTAAAAAATATTTTTAGAGAGGGCTTCTTCATAAAAATTGTTTCATTAGTTCTTAGCTTAATATCATCTAGGTTTGGAAGTAGCAATATGAATTTTATTTAATTTTTTTTAATTTAAATTCCTCGAGAAAAGAAAAAGAAATGTCACTGACAGAAACCAGGTTTACTTTAGGGAAAAAAAGAAAAAAATGACTATAGTAGCAACGAACTTTTAGCTGGTCATAAGAGTACATACACTCTTATAAAATAAAATTGACGCGTTCATATCAGTTAAAGTGTTCAATTTTCTTTGAAAAACTAATTAGTAAATTAAAATAATTTGTCGTTTTTTTTTAAATTTACATTAAGTTTGCGATCTATTGGCTATAGCTGGAAATGCAGTTAGTAATTTCAAGACAAGCACTATAGACTTGTTTAAAAACGTGTGTTTTTCAAACTGAGTGACTGTACATGCGTTTTAATTTCACAAAAAATATGTTTATAAAGCAAAGGTAAAGACATTGACTATAACAATATTTTTTTATTATTAGTTTATTAAGTGCACTATCCAAATTTTGTCTAAAAACAAATTCTAGTATTTTGTGTACTTCCTGCAATGCAGGAATGTCGGTAGTATTGTTTCCCTAAGGCCACGTACCGCACGTGCTCTTAGTAATGGGTGATTATTATAATTTTATGACTGTGGTTTATGTCTGGTAGGAAATGGAAGATGGGTGTAACGTCAAAAAATAGTTTTTTGTAAAAAAAGTTTGTCGTTAATTAAGAGTAAATAATTTTGGTCTATCTTTCATGTGACAGAGCTTGTAAAAGTGGTGATAGTCTCGAGGCTAAATCTCATCTACGACATAGTTGTCGTCTAGCGATAATTCACGCGATTATTAGCTTCTCCATGTAAACTTAATGCCTTCCGTAATTTAATGCTCAAAGGATAATACATGAGTAATGACTTTATGAGAATGTGTAAATGTTATAAACTTCCCAAATGTCAGAATTACAGTTACGTTAAAGCATTAAAACGAGTACGCGAGTGTTCTTAGTTGGAAGTGCAAACGAGATGCTAATATTTTTATATACTCTCTCTGGAATGGCTGATATAACGACCCGTAACGGTGAATGTGTAAACGACTATTGCTAATTGTATTTCGTGAGTTCCTTTGTTTTACGAAATTGCTAATATTTTTCTAAGTCGCTACAAATGAGATAATTACCACACATTGTGAACCCTCTCAGATGTGATTTACTCTCATGATTGGAATGAATTAGTGCTTAATTGCCCTCTTAGTTCAGACGGAAGCTGCAAAAAATAATTAACAATTTTTCTTCTTTGAATTCAGTGAAGTATTATAATGTTTTTCGATGTGAGTTAACGAGGCCAAAGTCTTGTTAACACACTAACAGGTGCGCATTTAGCAGTATTATGTACCTACACACGATTATATACAATAATTATCGCACAACTGTCCACAGCAAAAAGCCACTGCTTTTCAATAATTATTCACCATTTAATGCATATCTCAGAAAAAGCAAAAATTGCAAAATTACAGCCACTAAAGCCTTATACACCAAGCTCTTTGACAATAAATGATAATTTGTGGCCCAACACACCCTTTCTACAAACGTCTACAGCAATTCTGGAGAAACATGACTCTTTATAATCAATAAATTTTCGATTATTTACGTAATTGAAAATTAAATTATGCTTATTTATTCATATTTAGTCGAGTCAAGGTGATATTTTCATTTAATATTATAGAAAGTCGCTGGATTGTAATTAAAATCACAATATTTATGTCGTGCTATCATCTGGTTTGTGGATACTGCAATTCGTTATTAATCCTAATTTTATTCAAACCTGATTGCGGTGACTCAAAATTGTTTATATAACTTTTATTGTTGAAATGTTAATTTATCATTATTAGAAAGTTATTTACGACAAACTGCTGAGCAGAGGAAACATTATATTTATTATTAATTACTAGAAATGCCGCTGATAAACTCAACGACATCTAAAATGACCACAAACTAGAACCTATACATACTAGAGACCATTTAAAATAATTTCTCTGATACGTAATTGCACAACAAGACCAGGATAAATAAAAGGTTAAATGCATATTTTCAAATGTGTTTATTGCAATTTCACGAAGTAGAAAACTCATGATCTAATAACAGATTTTTTCTACTAAACTATCTATCAGTACGCACCTCTAAGAGTGCACATCAGAAGATTTTTGCATTTTTGCAAAAAATCTGTAAATTGTTTAAAGTAATGTTGTCAAAGATGTTTGTTAATGACTGAAATTATTTTTTTTTATTGTTTCAAGGTGTAAAATTAATCATAACTCAAAAATTTTCAACGTGATAATAGTCCACACTGAGAAAAAATATTTTACGTTCAGCCAAAAAATTTAAAAAATTGTTCTGATGCAGAAAAAAACTTGCTAAAAACGTGAAATTATGGTTTTCTTTAGAATTTTTTTTATTGTTGGACATTTTTTGTTATACCAGCAGATTTTTTTCTCTCAGTACAAAAAATTTGACCATTATTAAATTTGACACAGACAGTTTTTTAAATTTGTATAAGAAAATAAACGCTTTAACGACAATCGAAAAATCATTGGAACCTCTCTGAAAAGCGTCCCAAAAGTCAAAAACTTTGTTTTTGCATTTTTTGTCAATTTTCTCTGAAGATAGGTTAATAAACAATAAACTATAGAGTGAACATTAAGTACTGATTGAGTTTGCAGTAGATTTAGAACTGTGATAAAATGTTAGGAACTACGATTTTATAAGAAACGTAATGTATATCTATCTCGTCTGTTGTTTTTTTTTACACTTTTACACACATTTTTACATTTAACATTTTTTACACTTGGCTGTCGCCTCGTAAAATGAGCTCTACATTTATGCAAGAAAGTTTAATTTTAGTGTTTTGTTACATAGATAACAATATTAAGAAATTTTTAAAAATATCTGTTAATGAATTTTAATTTTTTTTATATACTTACATGTTTCACTTAAAATTTTGTTGCTTTTAAAAATATTTGACATTTTTAACAAACTGTTAGGTAAAACTGTTAAACTATTAATATAAAATATTAGAAAATGTTAAATAAAAAAATTGTATCAATAAAGACAGTTAGATTTTCTGCAAATGCAAATTCACAGTGCACTTAGCAACTGCAGTCATGGCTCTACACTGGGTAGAAATGTAACCAAAAACTCGTTCAGTCGTATCAAACTGTGAATAAATGTGTGATATTTTTATGGCATAATTAACGATGTTACAAAACTATGAAACTCGTCACATTACTGAACAAAATTAACTACAAGGACATTGCAAAAGTTATTGATCATAAATTGTAGAGTATTTCAAGCTCCAACTTTTAACACCTTTGTTCAACAAAGACATCTTTTGCATATTGCGGAAAGTTACATATTTCGAAATAAAATTTATGGTTTTAATTGTTTGTTCAGGATAATCAAGAGTAATTACGCTGTTACGCTATTTATTCTTATTTATATTCATACATTATGCAAAATGTCACAAGTGTCTTTCAGCTTGGATATAGAGTTGGTAAACGCAGCTGCCGAAGATATGATATATTACAGGCAATTTGATTTGACAGTGAGACAAATAATTATATTTAATAAGTTTAATAGACCGGACTAAAAACTTGGAATTCAAAGATGTTAGAGATATTTCTAACAAGAGAACAATTTATCATGTTGTGTGTGCTTATGAGGGTGTAATTTACCACAAGTTGTCTATTGTACGTTGTTTACTTAATGTAATAAAAAATTAATAAAGCCAAGCACTTGAAAGCTTTTTAAGCGAATAAAACAGTGTTTGTTTCTACTGGAGTGGTATCAAGAAAAACAAGAATATTAATTTGTGGTGTATATTTTTGCATTGCAAAGGCGTCGGTTTCAATATGTTAACAAATTTTCAATTTAAATACGGTATTAGTTGGTTTTACGTCGTTTTATGTATCCGGCTTTTAATTTATATATCTGAACATAAACATTTTCAAGGTGATGAGACACATGCTATTTGTAAAAAAATGAAATCATAATATTTTTAAACATAAAGAAATTTGACTTGTGTGTAATTATTTAGTAAGTTTATGATAAGCGTTCGAAAAGCAGAATTTAATTTGCGAATAACCTTTAGCAAATGCATTTTAATGGCACACGAAACTTGTTAAGTTGGGAATATCCATCTAACAATTTCGGTATTATTGGCCATCAACGTTTAAAATATAGTTTGTCGTTTAGGTCGGGTTAAATTTTTGTAATTTGATCCGGGGATTACCGCTGCGCTGACACAAACTAATTTCAAATTTATAAAAGAGGATTGAATTAAATGTTAATTTTGTTGGACTGTCAATTAATTAGGCAAGGTAGTTTTGTAGAAATTAATTACAGCATATTTCATATTAATTCTGAAATTATAAACATTAAGCAGTCACACACGTTTCTTATGTTAATTCTAAATAAACAGAAGTGTGACCAGTTTAGCTCCCAAAAAACGACTTCGACGACTTAAAAGAATGCAAATGGCCAATAACCATATACCCGTCAAAACGTTATAGCGTATAAGCCCAGTGTGAAACATTCAAAAGCTTCGCTATAAATTAAATATTAAAATTGTCTCTTATATCACAGAAAAATCGCTTCGAAAGTGCTAAGAATTTTTATCTGAGAGAAGCTTGCATTTACTACAAAATATCACAACAGCAAATTGCAGGCTTTGCAAACCTGTACAGCAGGTGAATAAGCGCACTACAGCGGATATGCTTTAACTCCTTTACGTTATTCACTTCCACTTTATCGTTAATCGATAGCGGTGCTAAGCTAAGTTCACACCGCACTCCATTTGTCATCGTTTTCGTTTTCGCACGTCGACGCAAACCTTGCGTGGTAAAGGTGTCTTTTTTCCAGGTCTTGAGGAGTGTGTAAAATGATTTAGTGTAATAATCGTAATACCCGGAGGGAAAGTCGGCATGAGTGCTGATTAATGATTCCAAGCCAACTTAACAATAACCCGAGGACCTCCGCTAACTATTAATTAAAACAACTCGATTAGCCGCATAAAAATAATTAAATGATCCTTAATCACTCAATGCTCGCAGCGCAATTTTCCAAATTGCGTAAAATCAAGATGTAGGGCCTTCAGCGAAATGCCACAAACCTCAATCTGACTTTTTTTCAAACAAAACATTGGAAAACTGTAATTTTTACACCTTTCCACATGCAACATCAGTCGTAAACATGTTTTAGAGTCGACGTGAGATCGAGGCGGCTAAGGAAACCAAAATTACAGGCTGTCTACTCAGAATGGAGGTAATTTAGGAATTTTAACACCAGCTTTTTCGAAACATGCATTAGCAGGTTCAAGAACGTCCAACACATGTGCAACGTTTATAATATTAGCCACCTTACAAACATTTCTGGTTACCAAATTATAGGCAACGGACTAATAGCCCTTTTCAACACACAGCAAAAATAAAACGAAAATTTTGACTCAAAAAAAACTAATTATTTTTTATCTTTTTTGTTTTATCTATATTAGTCTTCAAACTAAAATAATGTAAGTACTCATTTCAAAGTTAAAGTCTACCAAGTAAAATTTGCATCTATTACAGAGTAAAGGAATTTTTTTTGTTTTATTAATGCAAAAATAGAAACCCTACCCGAAAGAAACAGTAAACTCGTGTCCATATATATCTCGAAAACGATTTTTAAGATAAAGTTATATTGTATAAGACAAATAAGGCTTAATTGAACCTTAAGACATTAATTACAAATTATTTTCGTATAAATCTAATAAAAGAAGAAAGCCAACAAGGAGAACGTACCACATCGTTATAAAACTTACATTGAAATTTTTGGTTCTTTTCTGAAACGAAACCTGGTTAAAACTTAACTTTAAAAACCTTAAAATTTTATACTGGTTTAAAATTTTTACTTACGATAGGTCCCAGACAACCTATTCGCATGAAAATACCGCTCATATTATAACTGCAGTGTAAAAAAATCATTTTAGAAACGTATAACTTTACCTTCAGTTATATACCAATTCAGCACATAAAATTAGTTTTAAATTGTCTCGTTATTTGATTGGTACTGGAAAACACCGGAAACGCAAAAGTTAAATGTTGATGAACTATTCTTGTTAATTTATGTAGTCAGTTAACGAAACAGTGTTGTGTCCTTATCGTTTTAGTTGCAGTTGCTGTTAACATTCAGACTGCAAGGAGTAAATGAAGTATATAACTTTGCATTCTTGTGATGACATTTTAGGCACGACTACTTGATTTTATTCTTTAATTTTTTGAAGATTTATTTGGTTTTTTGTCGATTCTTAAATCAATGTTAACACAAACACCCTTAACTAACACAACATGGTAACATTTTACTAAATGTGAAACATCTCTGAGACTCTACTTGAAATAGTTGGATAATTAACAATCTGTTTAGATATTTTAATAAACATTTCTGTTCCGTATAACCAAATTGGACACAGGGATACACACTTTCTGCACTTTGCTATATACTCATTCTTTTGACAAGGAATAAGCATCTACAATTTTTAAAGTTGCGGGTTTATACAATTTATTTTATTTTGCAAATATAATAATCTTTTTTATGCGCTCGCAAAAGAGAGCTTATTTTTAATCTTTGTGGCACTTAAAGTTAAAAACAGTTAGCATAAAAAAAGAAAACACTTAGCATAAGTAATTTGCAAAAAATTTATGAATTAGCTTCTATAGGCTAATTTCAAGTTGAGATAATATTGGTAGTATCTCCGTTTTCTGGAAAAATTAAAAGTATGCGGAGTTGTGGTTGGTTGTTGAAAAAAAATTGCGAAACTACCGGTACTACCTCAACTTGAAATTAGCCTATAAGAAAATTTACATGTCTTGTATTAAATTACTCGTGTGAACTATTTTTTTTTTGGGTATCTTTAAAGTTCGTCATGCTTGTAGTTTTATGAGAATCATTCTGTATAATAAATACTAGATATTACTTGATTAACAGATTTAAATAGTAGCTATGACTTTTAATAAAATCATCTAAAAGTTAATTTTTTAATTAAAAACAAGAGCAAATACAAAGTTTGTATTGTAGCAAAGCACTGTAGTAACAATTAAAAATAAGAGTAGCATTAAAATATGTAGTACTAATGTACTAACAGAAACAGAGTACATCATTCGTACTATGTGACGACCTAAAAAAAAATTATTTAAAAATTTTGATATTGCTTATAATTCGTTCATTATGTTTGGCCTTATTATCCATTTGCTATAGGTGCTACAGATACCACATACTGGTAATTTTACTTTGTGCTTGGGTAGGCACTCTCCAGCTTGATTTTAGTTTCTTTCTTTCTTTTTGCCTTAATTTACAAATTTTAATAAATGTTTTTTATTTTAAACATTGAATGCTTGTAGTGATTTTTCTGGACTTACTAAGTGTGTTTATTTTTAATAATTAAAATTGTTTGCTTAAAATCAAATTTGAAGTTTAGTTGTTTTTCTAACTAAACTTAGTTGCTGTGTTGATTTTGACTTTTGCACACACTGTGGTATTACCGTTTTTTAAAGAAAACAGCAACTGTTTCTAGCAGAATTTAGTAAACACGTGTTTACGACCGGTTCGGAATTTCTTTAAAAAAGAGAGGGCTACCTAACGGTTTTTTTTCTGGCTTTTTTTACCATTATTTCTGTTTATTTTGACTTTTATTCTAAGTATATTTTGTTGTGATTTGAATTTAATACATCACTACCTTGACTTTGGTCGTCGTTACTTGTTGACTTTTGGAATATATAGTTTTGCTAATTCAACAACTTTTGGACGAAGTTACCAAAAAACGTCGACGAAGTTAGGCTGCTATTTGGCCAACAAAATCTTGTTATTTTTAGTTTTCCTATTATCAGCAAACTTCTTTCTCAATTTTAACATGAAACTAAAAAAATGTCTATCAAGCAACTACTACCTTCTCCTCAAATCATATTTATCAAATAGACACTTCTCTATCAAATTCTCAGACCAGCAATCCATTTTCTACCCTATCAAATCTGGAGTTCCCCAAGGTAGTGTCCTTGCGCCACTGCTTTTCCTTATCTACACAGCAGACATACCAGTAACTCACAATACCGATATAGCCTCTTTTGCTGATGATGTAGCTATCCTAGCTTCTCATGATGATCCACATGTCGCCTCGAACAATTTACAAAATCATCTTGATCAACTCCACGAATGGTATACGAAATGGAGAACTAAGATCAACCACACCAAGTCGGTACAAGTTACCTTCACCATGCGGCGTAACACCTGTCCTCCTGTAACTATGAACAACCAGAGAATACCAGCTGCTACCGAAACTAAATATCTTGGTCTACATCTGGATCAACGACCAACCTGGAAAAAACATATCGAGACTAAAAGAAAGCAACTGGATCTCAAATTCCGGCAAATGTATTGGCTCCTTGGACGAAAATCAAAACTTTCTCTATCCAACAAACTCTTACTGTACAAAGCAGTTTTAAAGCCTATATGGCTGTACGGTATACAGCTTTGGGGATGTGCCAAATCGTCAACCGTCAATATAATTCAAAGGTTTCAATCAAAAGTTCTAAGAAGTCTAGCCGACGCCCCTTGGTTCGTCAGCAACCACACTCTCCACACTGACCTTCATGTGCCCTATGTTAAAGACGAGATCACTCGTATGGCTTCGTCATATAATCTACAAACGTTAAACCACGAGAACAACCTAATAGACGAATTATTTGCTAATGGACCACAAGTGAGAAGACTGCAGCGCACCTGGACCCACGATCTTGTACTACAACAATGAAAAAAAAAAAAAAAGTAACCCGGCCATAAGGAGATGCATCACTGGATGCTTCCCTTCCAAGCAAAACTAATTCAACAAATTTGCTTAATACTCTATTTTTTGATGTAGATTGCAAATACGCAAATAAATATATAAAAAAAAAAATTTTAATTTTAGTTATTAAATTGGGCAATTGTAAAAATCATTTAGTTATGTTTTTTGATGAGCGCTTTTAAACAAAATCATTAAACTTTGCGTTCGACTTTATAGACTGTTTTGTATTCTTACGGTTTTTTATGTAAGCTGTATTAAATGGCTTTATTTTTACCTCAAAAATCTCAGATTGCTTTATGAGAACACTTTCTGTGACATCTTGTATACTTTCTTTTCGATATTATGTTTTATTAATTAGAATTTTGTTTAATATTGCTGTCAAGAATAATTTAGGAATTTTAACACCACCTTTTCAAAACATGCATTAGCGGGTTTAAGAACGCCCAACATATGCGCAACGTTCATAAAATCAACCACCTTCCAAACATTTTTGGTTACGAAATTATAGACAACGGACTAATAGCCCTTTTCAACACACAAGAAAAATAAAACGGAAATTTTGACCCGAAAAAAACCAAATTATTTCTACCTTGATGGTGTGAAGGTGTTGTGGTTTTATACCACCACTCCTACAGCCATTAATTAATCTAAGTAGTGATTAAAGGAGTTAGTACGTTTTCCTGTTGCACGAGGCGTAAAAAAGTAAATAATTCCAGTAATTTATTGCATTGTTTTTCCTTAATATAATCTAATAATGAAATAATACAGAAGCAAATTTATTGCACTAAATAATACGAGTAAGTTCTCAAAATGACATTTAATATTTCTACCTCGTAAATTAACATATCTGAGTACTTTTTCATTTCGGCTCATTTTTAATTATAATTTTAAAATTAATTTCGAGCATGTGTAATTAGAAGAGACCGGAAGCGGGTAAGAGGCAGGCGCCTGTAATGGGAAAAACTCGTACGATTAGCAATCTCTACACGTTGTTATTAAAAACTTGCTTGGTCATCTTTACTTTATGCATTTTTGCCGCTTCATTATTGTTTGTTGTTTCAGACGAATGTTCCCGACTTTGAGGGTTTCCTTCACCGGAATTCGACCGGATCAACGGTACGCCGTACTGCTAGATATCGTTCCCGTTGATAATAAACGGTACCGGTATGCTTACCACCGGTCCTCATGGCTTGTGGCAGGAAAAGCCGACCCACCAGCTCCCTGCAGAATATATGCACATCCGGATTCGCCCTTTTCCGGGGAACAGCTTAGAAAACAAGTGGTTTCGTTCGAGAAGGTTAAACTCACTAACAACGAAATGGATAAGAATGGACAGGTTGGTGTTTACTTTTTTTTTGAAACTCTCTCAAAGCATTGTATTGTAATTGTTGTGGTCATTAATAATACATTGTACGTTCACGATATTGAGAACAACTGTTATTAACTAATTAACATATAGCTTAGAAGCTGCCTTGCGTGTTTATGATTTTAATTCAAATTATGAATTTTAATATTATTAAATTATGTGCCGCCTGTACTCACTTGCATACAAAATCACGACTTTTGCAATGTCATTTCAGAAACTAACTCCTTAAATTTATTTTGCAATCTTGCTATTTTCATTAATGCAAGTGATTACAAAAGGTGTTCAAAAAAGTTATCAAAAGTACTATGAGATTTTGATAAACAAGAATGTAGCGAAAAATGGATGTTGGAACTTGATACTCAGTACCTAATATTTTTGAGTGCGTGTTAACAAGATTCTTAGACATTTTTATATCCAGTTTTATTTTGTTCTTTCTTTTTTCGTGTTCAGTTTTTGTTTGTTTTAAGTTTGTTTTGTTTGTTATTGGGACTAGTTAATTGTTATTTTGCGCAGTGGCTAAATTACACTTTAGAGCACCAAAAGTTTTTAGTCGAAAGTTACTTTCGAAGTGGTAGAAAAGTTGAAGGCGAGAGCAATTTACTTATATAGTTTCAATCCCTGAAATTGTAAAATTAGTAATGAAAATTTTTTTTGTTTTTACTCATTAATTTTAATTTACGGTACCAATATGTTAATAAAGACTGTGATAATAAACTATTGTGGGGAGCAAAAAAAAAAAAGAAAATGGACATCAAGACATCTGTTTATTATTGTGCTTTCCTGTGATTAGGAGGGGATTGTTTTAATATGAACAATCAATTAAATAGCAATTAAACAGTCAATTAAAATAGCATTTGATAGAAATCAGTTTGAACATTTATCTACTATAATTTTATAATAAGATTTTAAGAAGATTTGTTTCATTCAACAGATATAATTTAACCAAAAAAATAGTATGTGTTGTGTATTATCAATGTTCTAGTACTACCATATTTGCATTAAAACTTATAGATCACTTTAGCATAAATTTAGTTGACCTGACCTGACCTAACCTGAAATAAATAAAGCATAAATTCTGTTAATTTTTCGATATTATACCCTCTACCGAAAATAATAAAAAAAGCTGCTATTACCAACTTTATTCTGTTAGGTACCTGAAAAATGTAAAATACTGCTACGAGTTTATTTTATATAGGTATACTGTTCCAAACGAACTTTGACGTACCTGACATTAAAGGCAAGTTTTTTGTTTATTACTAGTGTAATAAAGATTGTATTGTTACTAAATGCAAGTAATTTTTATGATTGTTTGACTCTTCGAGTCTTCGGTGACATCTGAGAAAACCGTTAGGGGCAGATCAAATGTACCTAAAAGTGGTGACAAATCTGCGGTTTTTTTCAGATGGCACTGAAGGGTTTAATGACAATTTTTATTGCACTAGTAAAAAATACAAGACTTGCCTTTAAAGCTAGCAGTGCCAGAATTGATTTGGAAAAGTGTATCTACTTGGTCAAAATTATGAAAGCTAGCGATTTTCGGCTAAACAATAAACATTTTTAGTAAAATAAAACACGAGGGTTAAGTGACTAGAAAATGCAACTTTATTAGCGTATTTACCATTTTCTATTTATTTAAGTTTTTGAAATAATTATAACATGATTTTAATGAAAATCTACTCTGATTTTTTTTTCTGAAACAAGCTTTTTAAGTAAAATGTTGCTGTATTATTTTTTTAATATTAACATTAAAGATATCACTATTAAAATTAATTTTTGTTGCTTTTTTTTGCAATTGTATCAACAACACTACTACTTATTTTCTGACTTGTTATGTAATATACTAGGATTTTGTTCCATTAATAAAATACTATAAATTGTCGCATAAAAATATTACTTTAATTAACGGAAATATTACTTTTACTCAATTTTTTGCTCTATATTGAACTCTTATTGTTTAAAATGTTACTCTACTGTTATACACTTGTTATAATTGAGGATCCAGCTGATCGTAATATTAATATTATAAAAAGTATCTGCATTTGGTGAAATAATTACATGAGGGAAGATGAATTCAGTAACGATAGCCACACAAACCCGGAGGATATCTTGTGCTCCGTCATTACTATCGGTCATTATGCGTAAATATTTCTTTCTACCTGCAAACCAGTAACTATTAGTATACGAGCGCCGCGAGTTACTACCACGACCTTCGCTTGAAGAGCCATGGTGTGTGTGTTCCCAACGAATGAATGCCATTTTTTCACAAAATATTTTGTTTTTTCTTGAGTAATTTTAAGTGATATTTTGAGTAATCATATTATACAGAGAGATTCTTATAAAACAACGAACCTGACAATTTTCAAAAGTATTTAAAAGACAGTTCGTGTGGGTAAATGAGTTTAAAATATGTTGTGAATTTGCTTAGGAGTTGCATAGTGAAATTATGGCATGTTTTAAATCTAAGTTTTTTAATCTTCTTGTTAGATCTTCTTGGTGTGTTTAAATGAAAAATGAAACGTAAAACACTCACTAACAATAAACTTTTTTACTTGATACGGCGCGACGCACGTTTCGATAACAAAGTTGTCATCTTTAGGTAGGAATTAAAAACTACAGTTTAGTTGTTAGTGGGTGTTTTACGTTTCATTTTTTTTTTAATCAAATTACTCATACAAACTTTTTTGAGTGCACTTAAAGCTTGTCAGTTTTATGAAAATCTGTTATAGTTTTATGCTAATCACCTTGTATAAGTGCAAAAAGAATTAACATGCTATTATTGCAATTTAAAAGATTTAATTGCATTAACATGTTAAATACTTTTAATATAAGATGTACTAATTTTTATAATTTTTTTCAACGTTTCTGATATACTAATCAAAATTCTTAAATAAGTTATTTATACAACATATCTTTCCGGACTATAGATTCATATTATTTTATATAATGCAAAACTTCAAAGCAACTCATTTCATAGGTTTCGAATTATATCGATTTCGGTTCAATAAATAGAGTTTTACTATTCATAAATAATTTTATTATAGCAAGCTAGTGATCTAATTTTGACCAAAGCACCTAAAAGTCAAAATGTGCATCATAATAAATTCACAGTTTTAAACAGCAGATAGTCTTTGTTTTCTATTAAGGGACCGAAACATGCATCAATTTATCTTAGTCAAAAATTTCGTTCAGAAGGACAAGACTTAATCATTCTCCTCATTAAACCTCACTGATCTGGAAAATTTATCTGATCACCATAAAAATTGAAAGGTTTTATTTCAATTTAAAATTTATTAGATTTTGTTTATTTTTAATGTCAAGTGATACTGTGCAATACAAACCTGTTAATGTTTAAATTGTGCGTATAATATAACATTAAGGCCACTGAATGACTTTAAAATAAGCAGTATTTCATTATTTACCCTTTCAAAAATGGTTAGTAGGTAGTACTGCGCGAAGAGAACAAATAGGCAATAATTCAAATGCAAGCGCTATCTATGTACTTTAAAATTTGAGTGTTTTTTATGTAATTTTTTTGTAAAGAAGACTATAAAGGAAATTGTAAAATTAATCAAAATTGCTAGCTTTGTAAATAAAGATACAAAATTATTTAACTGAATAACTGTTAGCTTTCCAGTTACTAAAAGTGTTTCTTTGATTTATGTAGCGGTTACTCAGTGTAAAATCTTTAGTTAAACAAATATTGAAAAACAAGTAATAATAGTAGAAAGAAGATAATTCAAAAACATAACAATAAAAACTTTTTGTAATACAACTTTTAGGAAAAAAAAGAAGAAGTCAAATCAAAGTAAGAAATCGTAAAAACATCATTTCTTCTTTTTTGTTTTTCTAAATTATTTTTTACAAAAGATTTATTTTTTTAGTGTACATCACAAGCTTCACATATATCTGAAGAATTAGGATTGAAATAAAAATATCATTGCAAATACTTTTGTAGAATGCTTCTATAACATGCTGATATAGTTTCTATGTCAATTAATATTCTCCTAAGATCTACTTTGTCGATTAAAAACTGTAGGATTTAAGTTGCTAAAAGTTTACAATTTTTATTCTTATAAGTTTTTGGCGATCGACTCGAAAGAGTTTTGCAATCGACTGATCAGCTGGCGGTCGACCTGATTGACACCTCTCTTCTACAGCCACTCAGAAATTAGAGCCTCCGCTTTTTAAGCATCTTGGCTAGACTTTTTTATGACTAATGTAACTCATTTCTCATTTGGTCATTTGTATAATAAATATCAATTAGATAGATACAGGTGTAAAAGAATAGGTTTAAAACACTGTATACATAGTAAATGAGATCATCAAATTACAATTACCATAATATGTCGAGCAAGTTGACTACCAGGACGTCCATAAAATTTTGAAAGTTACGTAAAGAACCATCAATTTAAGTCTTAACTACATTAGACCGGATTATTGTGCGCGATCTCACGACAATTTCTCGCTCGTTAAATTGAACTTCTATGTGTGGGTTTACAAAGGGTGAAAGAAGCTGCTGGTGGTCTTCATCCTTACCGGTCTTGGCGACATTTCACGCTTTAGAACCCGCTGTTATGAGATTGCTTTATGCCAAGTCATAAATCAGTAATGAAATTTTTCCAATGATTGACATTTCCAAAATTCGTGAGAGGATTTGAATTTTTCATGTTCTAGGAAGAGGCCCAAAAAAATAAACACGCTGTCAGTTTAGTATTAATCAAAAGCATTACAGAAAAAATGTCATGCATATTAAAATCAGGAGTTATGATTATATGACATTGTAAACTGAAAGGAGAGTGTTGTGTCCCAGCTGTATTAATCTCGTGCTGGGTGTCCCGGATGCATGTTTACAAAACGAAGTCGTCGACCAATCACCTGTTCGTCCCGAAGAAAAAGCGGAGGATGTGCGTTCGTGAATGCGCTACCTGGAGCGCAGCTTCTCCTCGGGGAGTCCAAAGGACAACAAATTTCTCACCTAGAGGCTAACAAGGCATCTCGTTTAAAATCCATTTCATGGAGATTGAAATATGAGCGTTTGTGTGCAGGCCAGGCCTCAGGGGGGCCCATTCATAAACGGCCAACCAATGTTTGGAATATTACCCATAAAACACGCCAGATAATTCGATTTTTTCCAAAAAAGCTTTTATAAGTTAATCAATCATGCCACTCGAGTGGGGTTGACGTGAAAACATGAAATCTTAAAACACGGAAAATTATTTTCGTGTTGCTGGGGCCGTTTGATAATGCATTGTGATTGCAGAATTTTTTAGAAATTTTGACGGCTGAGATTTACCGACAAGGCACGAAACCTCTTTCGAGGAATTCTTTAAAGCTTCTGCACTTGAAACTGATCGGATGGGTGTTTTATTACAAACGACAGTGACCACTGGGTCAACTAATTCTTCTGTCAAGGCCATAATTTATAGAGTTACAAGTAAGCGTTGTTGGAGTCTTAATCGCATTCCTGATCTGACATACTGAACAAAGTCACAAATTAGTACTAAACATGTGCTCTTGTGTATTTCATTAAGGTAACAAGGTGTTCACCTTATCTCGTATAATTTCAACGATGTCTAGTCTTCATAAACAAATTCGTAATTTTTCAAAAAGTCATCTTTTACTGTTTACACCGAAACTGCTAGACTTAACAAGTTTTAAAACGATGATGAAAGGCTAATTTTATTGGTCATAATTATTATTTTTATAGTTATATTGCCACAGGCTGTATAAAATACGATATTTACGACTCTGCCTCACCTGTTCTTTTCTATTCAATGGTATATAATCCGTGGGTCGTACACATCTTATACACCTGACAAAAGCTGTTTGCTACCAACAAAAACCACTTATTCATCCACACAATTCTTGGATAAATAAATAGCTTGTGAATAAACGTGTAAAATACACAACTATTTTTAATCCTATTAACAAAGGGATGACTTTACACCGATCTGGTGTCACAAACGTCAAAATAGATACTCCACCGGGCCAGTCCCATAAGATCATAACCCAATCCTTTCTTTCATAAACACTACACCAAATAAAATAAGCTAATATACAAGCTGTTCTAAAAAAAGACATGCCAAGTTGTTAATTCGTTGTCTATTAAAGTCCAAAGAACACGAGAAATTATTTAAAACGTTTTACTTATATTAGGCCCAAAATAATTTTTGGGTAGTTTTTTAACATCTAAAGTAAATTTTTTAGTCTATAAGGCAGTAACAAATAGCTAATATTTTTCTAATTTCTTGTCGTTTTTCTGATGCAAGACCTTAAACTTACCACTTTGACATTTCAAGTAAATTTTGACTAAAAGCTTTTGAAAAATTGAAAAATTATAAGTTATTCTACAGTTTTTGTAATTAATTATTAAAAACAACTGTCAGCATAACTTTTTAAACTGTATTTGTACGTAGTTAGTAGCTGTCAAAGCAGATATAGATTTTTTTTAAACATTTATCTCGTGCTCTTTGACTTATAATTATAATTATAATAGACAGCAATACATATTTTTAGTTTTGACCAGTAGATAAATAGATTGTTAGTACCAATAAGTCGACTGATTTTTATAAATGCATACTTTTGGAAAACGATTAGAACACATTTGCGAATCTAAAATCTGTTTAAAATATTTTACTAAGTTTGAAAACAGGAAGAAATATTTTTTATAAGTTTCTGAGTCAATAAAGGTAAATTCAATGGACTGTTTAACAAGTAAAGAAAAGTAAAAAAGTTTTCTACAAAGGTGAGAATAGATTGATTCAAGAGTACAAGCTGAAAAATTTCTTTTTTTCGCATTGAAACGTTTAAAGAATGTTATAGTGTTTCTTATAGTATAAATTTTACAGAATTTGCAAATTTGTTAAAGTATTTGCGTAGTAAAATATAAAAGAAAAGTTGCGGATTGTTACACTGCACTGACACAGAAAAAAAACCTGCTGTGGTATAAAAATCTACAAAAAAAATTTCGCTAAAAAAATTAAACTTGGTGTTCTTAGCAAATTATTTATCTGCAGCAGGTTAAATTTTTTTTAGCTAAATTACTTAAGATGGATGTATTTTAGCAATTTTTTTTCTTAGGATGCCTTTCCAAGAATTCAATAAGCTGATTTCCATTTAATAACAAAATAGTATTTAAAAAAAATAAAATAGATGAATTATCTACAATTTAAAAAACCGGAGGCAATATAATATAACAACTTTAAAATAATGAAAGCAACATTTTTTTTCTAATTTTGAGAGTTGAGGACAATATTTATTCTTAACATTTTTTAATAGTTATTAAACCAGCAAGTTTGCTAATGAGAGCAATTAATAATCGAGACGTTTTAACGCATGAGCAAAGCGCGTGCGCTTAATAAAGTAGGAATTATTAATTGTCAATTAACAAACAAGTTGGCAACAAAAATTTTCCGTTGATCGAATTTTAGTTAATTAAAAAAATGCTTTAAATATTATACAAAGTGTCATCTATCAGTCACTGCACAAATAAAAAGTATATTTGGTTGCCTATATTTTAAATAATTTTAGACAGTATTTTAAATTTAAGCAAAATAAAAAATAATGCCTAGAAATTTAAAAATTTGTAGGAAAACCTTATTGTAAAACTGTAACAGTTTTGGGTTCCGAGACAACAATTACTAATTTGGAAACGTAATTTTACTAATTTATAAGCCGGATGCAATATTTAAAACTGATGAAAAGCGACACTGCTTGTTATTTTTCAAATTAACAAAAACAGAAATATTTTTTCTATGATTTGGCAAACTAGAGACATTATTTTACTAATTTTTGAAGCGTGGGGCAACATTTTACTAATTTTGAAAGTCTTAAACGTAATTTTTTTAAATTAAAAAATGCGTGAAAATTTTAGCAGCTTCAGGTGGTTTATGTTACTACTCTTAAAAGTTAGGGGCGATATATTTTACCAATTTTTAATGTCGAAAACAAGAATCTAGCGGTCCAGGCAAGTACTCCTGTTACCAGGTCATAGCTACCACACTGTATTTTAATATAAATACGAACATTTTATTTAAAATACTGATCAAATAATGATTTAAAATTTCTGATAGGTACTATAATACAAGTATAATATAAACCTGTAACTTGGTATCTCAAGAATTAAGGTTTTTAATTGAATAATTTTTATGCAGGTATGAGTTCTCAGATAACGTCTGTTAAAGTTATGATGAATAAATAATTAAACTAGCGTAACAAATAATTTGAGATGGTAATTGCTATGCTAAAAGCATATTAACATATTTGTTGTTTACAGCTTTAATTACATTTTGCAAGTTCGCTGTGATAAAGAGTTTTATATGGTTAGTGTCTGTTGAAATTAATTGTTATTAATTTTTGCAGAGTATAAAGATAAGAAGATTTATTTGTTGCACATCAATATCTAACACGGAAGAGACTATTACATCATAATATTTTTTCTTGATTTATTGAATTAATAGCAATTATGCTATTTGTATTGTTATTAGAGTGAAAGGCGTTACATTATAACCGCTCATGCTTATATCTGTTATATCTGTTATTATGTATTGTTTGGTGATACTAAAACTGTAAATTCTTAAACATTTGGAAAATATCTTTGTGGCTATCAATATTATTACGGTCTTCTTATACAGTATAGACAGTTAAAATTTAAATCTCTGCAGGCAAATTATTACAATAAAATTTTATAGCTAAACATTATAATAAAAGAAGATAGGTCACTGCTATTTATTTTGCTATAATTGAAACACTTTTATTGTTATTGTGTTTGGCAATAATAATATATTCAAGACTTGTTATTTTTAGCCGAAATTGAGCCAAACCCAAATCCATTTTTTTTTTATAATTTTATATTTTTATCAAACATGAAACATCTAAAATAAAGTTAATACTCTACGGTAAACTATTAAGTTGTTATAATAAATAATAATTTAAGTATTTAAAATATAAATGCTCGTTTAGTCACGGAAGGTATGCTGAATTAAATTTTTATATATACAACTGAAAACTACTAAAAAAATAAATAGGCAAAAAGCTAAACCCTCTATGAATTTTGAAACAAAAATCAATAAAACAAAATTTATTATGTTCCAGTTTGAAACTTTTTAAACGGAGGTATAAAACTCATAATTGCATTTAGCATGACATCGTAAAAATCATTTGATTATAATGAAATCGGAATTTGAATGGATTTATTTCAGTTTTAATAGTTTAGTTATAGGTACTGTTCAGTATGGTCATACAAATTAGTAACAGGTGACAGGTGCTCTAAAAATAAAAAATTTGTACAAAAACTTAAAGTTATAAAGCTGTTACATCATATTCAATTGTTTCCTATCTTAAATTGCTACAATTATTTTTCTGTTTTATTAGTCATTTAAGTGAAACATTTATTTAATAATCTTGTATAGTATATTATGTTTCCGGAATTAAGTAACATGATAGCCTTTCAACAAACCCTCTTAATATACAGTATAAGGGCGCTTTGTTAAGTAGTTTTTTTTTTAGAGAACGTTGTTAGCATCTGTTGAAAAGTAGAAATTGACTCAATTCGAAATATCATTTACCAGATTATATATTTTCAGTATATATATTTTTAAATAATTGACGTTCTAGCTCTCAATTCAAATTTTCAATTCTTTCATATTTTGGTTGAAAAGCTAAATAGCGTACGTAACTAAAAATTAGAAAATAGACAGCTGTGATAATATACCAAAGAACTACGTTTTATAAAACCCGATTCGTAGCACAAATGCTCGGAAAAAAGTTTTTTATAATATTTTTTGTAATTTGAGTTTTTTTAATTGTTAAGCATTTGTTTAACATTTACTTGATGGTAACAAAACGACATAACATCTATTTTTACAAAGTTGGCGGACTTAAAAAGTTTTTTGTTTTATTTTAGCTTCTAAACGAAGAAAAACTTGGTGATAGGCTACCTTATATAATTATCTATTGTAAGAGTATAAACATCTTGCCAAAATTTAAAATTATTTTATGTAATAGGCGTTGTTTGTTTTTATTTAGTAAGTTACTAATTATTTTGGATAGTTTTTTAACCACTAATAAAATTTGGTGTAGGTAATACATTTGGACCTTTTTTATTAGGCAATAACTATAGTTTTAACCTCTTTTTTTTCCGATGGTTTTATAGCACTATCGTAAAATTGTTAAGAAAAAAAAGTTGGGCTGTTTGCGGTGTGACTATTGTGTGATTTAAGTATACTGTTTTAAACCAATTTTGGCGTACCTGTTTTTAAAGGCAAGTTTTCTGTTTATTACTAGCGCAATAAAGATAGTATTGTTACCAAACACAAATAATTTATGGTGGTTAGACACTTCGATGTCATCTGAGAAAACCGCCTGGGTCAGATCAAATCTACGTAAAACTGGTAACAAATCTGCATGCTCAGGACGATTTTTTCAGATTGCGTCAAAGGGTTTAACGACCATAAATTACTTGCATTTGGTAATAATATTATCTTTATTGCACTAGTAATAAACAAAAAACTTGTCTTTAAAGACAGCTGCACCAAAATTGGTTTGGAACAGTATACTTTGAAGGATACTTGTTTGAGGTACCAGTATTTATAATTATAACACTCACGCATCAATTTTAATTTATATTGTAAAATTCGACTTTACTTAAAAACTATTAATTCAAAAAATAAAAGAAAATTACAGATTGAGTTTATAATTTTTCAGTTGTTTTTTAAATTTAGAGCCGTAAAAACATATTATAAAAAATTAGAAATCATTGAGGTAGACTCTTGTCTAAGGTAAAAATGGGGGGTAGAGGTAAAACTTTAGACACTCAGTACAAAGATTGTAGTGAACGATATTGAAGAAAGAATTTTAATAAAACATTGGTATTTAGGATTTAAAACAAAAAAATTTGTAGACGCAAAATAGAAAAAATTTTTAAACATTACGAAAAAAGTTGCTAAATTTTACTACTCAATTTTTGTCAACAGGGAGTTTTCTAATTCAATAAATTATGATATTTTATTTTATAACAAGGTATAAATCATTTTGTAATTATACAGTGTGAAAACTACTTATGGAATAAATTCAGTAATTTCAAAACCAATAACATTTTTCGAAAACAGGTTAATTTTTATTTTTCATAATGCTTATTTTAAGTTGCTTCACTTGTTTATGACGTCATCTATTTCTGAGCTATGACGTCACACTTATTTTTTTTTAATGCAATGCAATAATTCTTGTTTTAGTTTTGGATACTACTGTATTTAATTTTAATAAAAAAAGGGATTTAATAGTACTATCTTTAAATTTACAAAAAAAATGTTGCATGCCATTTAAAAAAAAGCGTGTGACGTCACAGCTCTGAAGGAGATGACGTCACAAATGAGTTCAATAATTTAAAAACAGCGATTTTTTAAATAAAAGTTGACCTGTTTTATCGTTTTACAAAAATTTCATTTATTTTGAAAATAGTGAATTTATTCCATTAGTAATTTTTACACTGAATACTATTGTCTGTCTTTTTTTACCACATAATCTATATTACATAGCGACATATACAACAATGGTTGAAAAGAGACAGACAACGGTATATAATTAAAAAATGACCTATATGTTTAGGTAATTGCAAAGTTTTGAGTATTTTAGTATTGGTTATTATAAATTAGTTATTTATTTATTGCTTTAAAAAAATTGCACTGGTCTATTAAGTTTTTTACATTAGTTTGTGCAATTTTTTAGTAATTATTATATATTTTAAGTAGATAAGTATCTACTAATTACTAATTATAGTAATTAATAATTTAAACGATTAATAATAACTATTAATTATCATAAATAATAATTAATTTATTTTTACTACTTTCAAATTAACTATCTATACAATGTAATTTAATAAAAAGCTGTACAGGCTGTTCTAAAATTTGCGGACCAATTTGTTGATGTAGTCTATCTACCGATATTTTAAAACGACCTTTTGATTCCTTAAGTGGTTTATTATCCGTTTAATAAGGATTATCGTAAAAGTGGTGAGCAACCCATTCAAATTTTAAGAACCTCTACTCTCCAGAGTTTATTGCAGAATAGGTAGATAATCCCTAACAATGAGACTATCGTAAATGACCCAAAATTTTAACTAGTGATTATAAATTCGTTTTAGAATATCGGTAGACGGAGTTTACGTTGTCAAGCAAGGTCTAAGGAACACGAGAAAAATGTTAAAAAATTATTATAGAGATGGTAAGACTTAAATGGTAAAATTTAAAAAAAGTTTTTAAATAAAGCATTTATAATCATTCATGTGTCTTAATGCAAAGATTTTATAGTATTTTTTTTAAATGTAAAACTTGAGGTAACCAAAAATTTATGTTTGAGTTTTTGTATCTTCAAAACCAAATGAGCTAGATTTTTTGGAGCTTTTTTAACTTTAGAAGAAGAAGTACTATTTTGTTGGTTTACAAATTTTGAGACAGTATGGGTATAGTTAGGAAAAAATTAAATGTCACGGTTAGGAATGGGGTGAAATTTTTTTCAGTCATTTTTTACTCATAACTTAAAGAGTTTCGTTTTTCTGTTAAAAATATTTTTTGCTTAATTTGATGTTGAGAGACTTACATATTTTTTTTAAATTAGTACATTTTCAGGATTAATGACGGTTGATAAGAGTGGCATTTAACTTTTTCGTGGCTGTTCATACAACGAAACGAATAATAAAAATTTTTTTATATTAACCAAAGTACAAATTTTAAAATACCAGTCACATTCTCTTTGAGTAACATTAATGTATGAAAAAATTGTGCAGTTATATTAAAACCAAAAATTACTTATCATTTTGATGAGTCTTAAATAAACCTGTGATAGTCGTAAAAAATCCAGAGTACAGTTCTGTCAGAAAAGTTAGTTTGTATCTTCGAATATGTGTCGTGTCGCCCCTTCATTCCGGCGCTAATACCCCATTCGAGGGGCTTCACCGTTTGATGCTTCCGTTTGAAGAGAAGTGCAATAGACACCCGGTTGGAGTTGCGCTTGCGTTCAGCAGAGCGTAACCTCAACCAGGTCCCCTCTAGGCCGGAGTTGCTAAGCAACACACTCCTAACTCTTGCTGGAATAATGATTGGTGGCGTGAAACCTTACAATGGCTGCCGCGTCTAAAGGCGATAAAGACGCTATTTAGCGTACCTGTGCCTTCAGCAGCCCCAAATTACGAGCTCGAGAGAGCCCGGACTCAGCCCAGATTTCTGTTTCAGATCGTCCTCAACTCCATGCACCGGTACCAGCCCCGCATCCACATCGTCAAGTGGCGGGAGCACTCCGGCCCGATTACGGACCTGGAGCAGGAGCAGTACAGGACATTCATTTTCCCCGAATCTGTTTTCACGGCAGTTACGGCCTATCAAAATCAACTCATCACGAAATTGAAAATCGATTCCAACCCATTCGCGAAAGGGTTCAGGGATTCGTCCAGGCTCACGGATTTTGACAGGTAATAACCTCTCTGAAACGGTATCGATTTGCTTGGGCCCTACACTACCTTTAATTAAATTGGGCCGTGAACGGCTGCGAGTGGTCGTAAAACGGGCGTTTTTTCGGGTGATAGGTCTACAGTAATTATCTTATTATTAGTAGTAGTGGGTTTTATTGGCCATAAAGTAGCACGGTAGCTGATGACTTTTGGGTATCTGCCAGGGTGTACATGATGAGGTTTGAGATTATCAGGGAAGTGGGCATTAAACGTCTTGGTAACGATTCGGGAGCTTCCCGCAATTTACGGATTACCTGAGGCGATAAAAGTATCATCTTCACGACGAATTATATAGCAGATTATCAAAAAGTTTTATGTTATGTGACGTTTTATGCACCGTCTTAATGGCTACACTCTTACACTTTTAAATATAAATTTTAAAAAGGAAATTTAGTTCAAGAAACGTGGTTACGTGATTTTAGATTTACTGTCTGATGTGTCTGTAAATGCTGTTTTAATTTGGATACACGATGAGGCAATTTTTGCTGAAACTATAAATCACTGATTCACTTTAGTAAAATACTGTGCTCTGCAGCCTGTTATTAAGTATTTTTTTACTAAAATTATACATGAGGATAATTACTTTTAATTGAAACGAGACAGGTAATTTTTAGAAATAATATCACTTGTTTAAGTAGTTATTATGTATGTATCTACCTACATATTTTTAAAAATGTTTTAAAGTGACCACTGAGGCAAATTTTAGGTATACTCTTTCTACTTTTCTTCGGTCTATAATAAAAGATAATGAACTTCTTAAAAACTATACTGATTAGATTATTATCACTAGTGGACATTTAGTAAAAAGGTTATTAAAGGCAAATGACCAACAGATGTTCATTACCGAGTTTATTCTCTAAGCATAAGCTAATTACTGTAGTTTTTAAACAGTTTATAAACTTTTATGATAGGTAGAAGGAAAGTAGAAAGAGTAGGTATGCCAAAAAAAAATAAGTACTGTCACACATTTTAACGTTATAGTGTTTAATAAATAGTTATTTACATTTGTTTGGTAACTCAAATTTGACAGAGCGATATTAATTTAAAACACGGCGCAGAGCATTGTAAAATAGTTAACACATAAAATTTCGTAAATTATTAGATGACTTAACATTATTTCTATTTTGTTTTCATATATACTCTACTGCAAAAAATTGACAATTCTCTTTCGTAACACGAGATGACGCTTTCTAGTTGTATTCAACAAAGCCAGTTGATGTTGTAAAGTAGCGACACGAACAAATGACGATTGCCATTGAGCTCAATATCGATTTTTTTGCCGCTAGGATCGCTGTTGTTAATGGATAAATCATCAGCGCTAATTTATCAGCCGCGACCTCTGACGGGAAAAATATTTTTATTGAGCTCAATTCATTGTGATTCATGTCGAATTCATTTGTTTTGTCGGTACTTTATATCATCAACTGGCTTTGGCATTTTCAAAATGATGTAAAATAATTTTTGGCTTTCTGAATTGTAAAACTTGTGTCACAGTTGGTCTTTTATCAAAAGAATAAACTATCCTTGTCATAATGAAGTTTATGTAACAAGATGCTTGTTACCTAAAAACTTTTTAAAAATAGTTCTTGATTTAATAAATAAAAATGTTGTCAAATATTAATGTTAAAAAGTATTCGGATAAAAGCGATTTATAGCTTGTTGGCTAAAAAGTTTTATAAAAATTTTATACGTTATTATTTGTCCAGAAAATAACATACTACCTGTTGAATTATGTTGGCAACAACAAAATTTTACTAAATAAATTTGGCTTATAAGTGGTTGGTTAAGCAAAAAGATCGCTATTTTTTACATTTGAAATTGTTTTAAAGTTGAAGCGCCAAATTTTTAAGTCTGATTGTTATAAAATACTTCGATAAACAAAAACCTCACTGAATGCAGCAATTAAGCAAGCCGTTCTACGGCGTCTATCAGTTGATTTTCAAAAATTTTAATAACAATCAACAAATTTTCCTCAATGTCAATTTTCATCCAGTGTTGTTAGTTCTATTTTGGGATAAATTGCGAGGATGGTGATTTTTTAATTTCTGATGGTCAAATAATAGTTTATTTTCCAGTGTCTCAACTAATAAACAAATTTTGATGTAATAGTTATTACTCTTTTACATTTAACGATTAAAAATTGGATAAAATGACGTTTCAATAATTATTCTTTTTTTTGACAGTAAGATAATTTTTTTGTAAACTTGGTAAAAAATTTAAAAATTTGAGACATTTTCTACAGAAATCTACAGAAAAAAGTAAAGAGAGTGAAAATACAGAGTTTTCGTTGCATTTCGTTTATAAGTAACGATACACCCTGCAGTAAAAAAGATGGAACCAGTATGTAAACAATAGTCAACAACATAAATAACGATCTATTCTGTATTAAAAGAAAATGCTTTTTAAAAATTTAATCAGTAGTCTTATCTTAGGATTATCTCTAACCTAAGAGAAAAAGGTGAACCGTTATTTATGTTCGCGATGTTAAATTAATTTATTAAAAAAAAATTACATTTGCAATTTACAACTAACTTGGTTTTGAACTTTGTGAAATTCGACACGTTTCAGAAATTTAATTTAAAACAAATCAACTAAGTCAGTAATTAGTAGAGCGTACTTATTTAAAAATGTACAAAACAGTTTTTTAAATTATCTCAGAGAAGATAATCTTCTATCTTAAAAACAAGTATTAATCATAAATGCTCAACATTATATGATTTAGATCGGATATAAAACAGTTTTTTTTTCTAAAATACTGTTCGTGAAAAAGTATTCCCAAATTTTTACATAATTATTTTTAAAATCTAATTTGTCTTTTTGGGCCTGGTAAATAAGGTACCATGTTTATTGAAGTAATTTTTATATTTTATATATTTTCTGTAACGTCGGTCTCCGAGACCGAAACAATTATTTACAGAAAAAACAACTGAATAAAAACACCCTACCGGTCAGCATGCAATACGTAAATTGCATCTTGAGGCATACCTAGGCGGACAAGCTGGTGCGCACTTGTTTTTTGTGTTACTATGGAAAAATCAGATGACTCGGTCTAAATGACCGGACAGACGGAGGGTTAATATAAATAATCTATTAACCAATAATAGGAGGTCTTTGAAATTGTATCTAAATTATATTTCTAACAGCTATATTTTGTTCAAAATTAGACCAAATTTTATTGACAGCGTAAACATGACCTATTTGACGTTTTATATATCGAATTGGTGGAAAAATTTGATTAAAGTTTTATTGTCAGGACGCTGTGCACTACTTTAAAATCTTGACATAATTATTTGAGTATTGTTTAGTAGTCCTAGGAATTTAGAGTACAATGAAATGCATTTTTTGGTAATAGTATTTGGTACTTATTGGAAATCATTGGTAGTTTTTGCGGTAATTAAAATAAACAATGGTATTCTCAAAGTAATCTGTTTTTCTGTGGTAATCGTAAATATTTGTTGCTAATTTGATTGTATTGTAGTATCAAGATAATTAAAAGATAATTTTATTGGTAACTATAGTAGTATTTTTTTAGGGTTTTTGACAATGCCAGTTTATGAGTATTTTTTGGTACTGTTAAAAATTTATAACTAGTTAGTATTTGCTAGTATTTGTTGGAAATCTTTAGTAGTTTTTAGAAATTTTTCAATATGAAGTAACCTTAAAAAGTTGGTATTTTTTAGAAATAAAGTAGTCTGGTATTCTTTATTTTGACTTGTGACTGGCCTTTCAATAAGCATATTCATATTACGAAAATATCCACTGTGGCTTTTCGCGTTTCAAGGAAATGAAAAGAGGTATCGTTTATTGCAGAACATTGCCACAGTCGACAAATTCTATATTTTTACCATGTTTTGGAGCTGTAAGCGAAGCTTTCGCCTATGTTTTCGCTGACTGCTTGTGTATTGTAAGACGGCAGCTTCTTTTATCTAAATTTTAAAAATATTAGATATCTTCAATCAGTTTAAAGTTAATTTTACGCAATAAACGAAATGTATCTTAATGGTAGTAATATAATACTGGTTTTTGTTATTTTTTATTTAAATTTTTTGATTACTTTTTTATACCTTTACATATATTTTTTTAGAAAGGTTATTTTTTAACTGTGCGTTCTTTCTTGTCCCAATTGTTGAATAAGTTTGAGTTAGGATCTCGGGTTGGAGGCAGTAAATTAAATAGTTGGATGTATTGCCGACGTTTCGTCAATTTATTTTGACTTCTTCAGAGCTAAAACATAAAATGGTACTGAACTACCTAATACTATTTTTTAAAAATTATTATTAATTATTATAAAATTAAATATTGTAAAAGTTATTTTTTAAAATAGCATTTTTTAAATTAAGTGCTATAATTTCTCTTTTTTTTTATAATATAAATTTTTTTATAATATAATAAAAACAAAAACAACCAAATTATTATAGAGTTTTTATAAAAATTATTGGTTGTGTTTTAGAAACTCAGCACAGTTTTTTGTGTTAGATAATTTGTGGTGAAAATTAGAGCCATCATCCATCCGTTCTACCTGTTTGATATCTGGCGTTATAAATTTGCTAATTTCCGTCGTTTAGTGGCATTCTGGCAATCGATAATGTAGTCGGGTCAGCAGCAGGATAAAGCCATCAATATTGTCGATATTTGCGATATTGTTGCGGTTGAGGCATCATCATCATCAGATGAGTGGTCCCGGTCTAATTAAAGGAGTCGGTTTGATTTGGAGGCAAGCTCGCACACGAATGGTGAAAGTGATAAGTAATAATTCATGTGGCTTGGGGCGCATAAAAAACAGCCTCATTTCTGTTGTGATAGAATTTAATTTACGTGTTTCAATCTTGCGCTGCCGCTAGGGGGCGTGTTCATATGTACCGCCCTGTAATTTCAGACAATCGTTGTCTTCACGACGACGGCTTGATGATATAATGAAGGTGAGATATTTTCTCACACCTCAGGTAGACTCCGGTGTTTTCCCAGTTATTTTCTCGTTTCGGGTTTTTGCTTGTCTTTAATTAGGACGCGGTATACACATCTAGCGACCCCTGGTGGCCGGAGGCGGGGCCCCGGAGCCTCTCATTATCGCTTCACCGCGCGATCGCTCCGTCTCAATATTATTGATTGTTTTCGCGGCTCTGCTCCGCCCGCACACTCTACAACTGCTTCTTTCTCCTTTCTTCCTTCATCGGGCGTTCGTTGCCTCCGGGTTTTTCACCGGACTCTGGACCCGAAGCTTCCGGTTAACGCGACCAAGATAAACCTTCATTGCCCGCAAATTTGCAAACCGAAACTTCAGCTTCAAGCTAGACGACATTTTCTCATTTTCCAAAATTAGATTACTTGTACTAGGTACAGGTTCCCCAAAAGTATGGAATCAAGCGTTTTTTATCTAAACTATACAAGCAATTTTAACAAAAATAAAAGATGTTTAATTGCTAAAAGAATAAGTCTTCGGCACTATAAAGGACCCAATACACCTAATAACTGAAGTTACATTTCATCGGTAGGTTCTAAATCCTATCGATCAATTACGTTTTGCTTTGCTTTTCAAACCACAACAATAGTCACGTGCCAAGTTTATAAGGAATACTATAGACTAGAGAAACCACCACCCCGATTGAGCTTTTTTCTGAGTGACACTCACCCCCGGTTAGGAGATAAAATTTGGAAGATTTTTACATTTATAAAATATGTTCTCTTTACAATAAAAGTTAAGGGGTCCCAGAATTTTTTTGTTGTTTTACATCAAAACAAAAAAAATTTGGGTGGTCACCTTGTATATAATCAATATCCTTCTACCTACTAGTGAAGGAATAATCGTTTCAGGGTTTTTTTCTGCAATTTTATCTCACATTTCTCGCGATCTTTTTGTTTTTTCTTTGCTTTCCATCCTTGTTCTAAAATTCAGTTTTTTGTCATTCTATTTAAATGTTTTTGTTAACTAAACTGTTTTCTTTTTATAAAGTTTGTTAATTGTCTAATTTCTAGCTCTTCTTTTATTTGATTACTTTGTATTTTATACATCAATGCTACTTCTTTTACAATTCGTAGGTATTTCATTTCTGTTGCTTTTAGTCTTGATTTGAGTTCTTTCGTTATGACCTGTTATTTACAGCTACAGGACAAGATCGGTCTTTAAATGGCCTTGCATACGTTTATCTTAAACGTTAATAAACGTTTTATTTATTTTTTCTATCTTTTTTATTACATTTACTAGGTTTTGTCTTGTTCTATCTTTTGTTGTTACTCTTAGGTAATTGAACTTTTTTACTTGTTCTAGTTTTTGTACTAGTTATGAGTCATAATTAATACATTTATTAGTTTTGCTTTGATTCTACAATATTTTTTAAGATGTTTTATATTCTATTTCTTGGTATACTACCAAATGGTTTTTAAGATCCATATATGGCAAATATAGTTTCTTAGCATGTTTAAATGTTTTTTATGTTATTTGTTTGATGGTGAAGATTGGTCAATTATGCTGTCTATTCTTGGAAAAAAAATTGGTAATAAGTGGTATACTCTTAGTAAAGTTATCTCTCTATAGTTATTTCTCTTGCAATTTTTGATATCGTTTTTTATGTATTGAAACTATTTTTTAGATATATTTTTCTCTCTACATCTTATTATACATTATCAATAGTGTTCTTTTCTTCTATTTTTTGATTATTTTCGCTTCTATTTTTTCATGATCAAGAAGCTTTTTGTTTTTGTGCTTCTTTTAATGACTTTATTCAACTTTTCTACAATTATGTGATTTTCTGTATGTCAGAAAAGCTTTTGGTTGACTTTGCTGTTAATTTCAAGCTTATTTCCAAATTTTTTCAACATTTTTTCTTTTTATTACTGCTTTTTACCATTTACCTAATTTTTATTTGTTGCATCTTATATTTTTGACATAGTTTGTCTGCTTTGGTTGCGAAGTAGTTTTGCAACTTTTCTTTTTTAATCGTTACTTTTTCTGCCTGCCATGCTGTTTTTTTTAGGTGTTTGCTTGTTACAGTATCGCATTTTTCTATTGCTATTTTTTATTAAAATATAGTCTGTTATAGATCTTTCATTTCTTGTAAGTGCCGTTTTTCTCTTTGCTCTTAAAAATTGTTAAATCGTTAAGTGCATGAGAGTAATATCAACTAGTCTTTAGTCATTCTATTCGTTTCAACTACTCAATTTCTTACTTGCATTGATGAATTCTTTCACTGTGTTCTTAATATTTTGTAAGACTTTTATTGTTTTATTATTGACTTATGTACGACGCACTATCTTAAACTTTAATAAAACCTATCATTATTATTATTCCTATTCTTAAAATTTTTTGATTTTTTTTATGTCTTTCTATTATATTACCTTTTCTGTGTCATTGTTTCTCATATCGACTGTGCTGTTAAAATTACCAGCCGCTTTTCGCATCGAATGTGCTTTTTTAGCATTGGAAAGGTTCTGATATTTGTATAAGCTGTTCCCAAAAGTTGTTCTTAGTATTTTTCGGCTGTTTTCATTTATATATCGACTTGTAAACTGCAATTATAGTTTTTTTAAAGCGTAAATTCTAGTAACAGAAATTTTTTAGACGATATTGTCTAGTTTATAATGTCTTTAACTTCGTTTATATTTATAATACATTCTATTCTTTCTATAGTACATCTTTTCTATTCTATGGTACAACATCCTATTCTTTCTATTGCTCTGTTATTCTCCGCGACTCTACTGCGTAAATGCCTATTTACTTTACTTTTCCTGTTACGTTTTTCTTTATTTTGACTATAATTATTAAGTTTAAATTGTTTTTATTAAATTCATATACATTTTTTTCTAGCTTTTATTGTTCTATACTTTTAACTATTACCAAGTTCTTAATCTATTGCCGTGTGGTTTTCAAATCATCTTTTCTTGTTTTTCTAAGTATTTTATTTTATTTGTATTTTTTTATTTATAAATCTTTTCTGTCGCAAAAGTTGCTTCTGTTTCTTTGTTTCCTTCTTTCCGTTTTCTTTTTCTAATTATATCATTATTTTCTTGCTTTTTCAAATGTTGGCAAAAAAGGACCTTTTACCTGTTTTAATTTAGATATTTATATTTTTGCAATTTTAATTTTTTTTTCTGCGTTTACCATTCATATCATGCACACTTTATCTGTTAATTCTTTTTTGTACTTAATTTTTATTTAAATTTTTAAATTTGCCGATAAAACGTGATTCACCAGATAATTACTACAACTATTATAGCCTCAAATTTTTATAGTATAATTATTGCACTCGATGCTGCGCATATTAGTCATTGTTATATCTAACCAGCTCAGCTAGCAAATTTTTTTTTGTCTGTCTTGTTGTTCCTATAACTGTATTGATTTTATGATTATTTTGTTTCTATATTTACTTTTATTGTCTATATATTTTTTTGTTTTACCCGTTTTGTTTTCTTATAGGAACAGCTGCAGGTATATACATACGCTAATTAATTCAACTTGGGTTAATAACCACTCTTCTTGGAAATTATCAAGGATAAGATTCAATTTTTTTGAGTGATGAGTGATAATTACCTACTTAATTCACATAACCACAATTAAGTTTTTGCTTTAAAATGAACCGGAAATGACATGGTATTTTCTGCTAAAGTGCGCCATATAAGCTTATTTGTTTCTTTTCGACTTGTCAAATAAGTAGTTTTATTAATGAATCAATCGCCTGTTATATATCTATAGTCTCGAAGCAAAATTAGACCCTATAATTGGTGATTGCCCGACTATTAAAAAAAATTTTTTTTCAGAGAACCAATGGACAGCCTATTTATGGACCAGCACTTCCTGCGTTCATCCCTCCGCTTGTACTCCGGCGACTCGCTCGACGCCGAAAACAACAATGCTGGCTCCCTCTTTTCGGCCGCGATGATGGAGAAGGCTCGAGCGCACATCCAGATGTGGGGTCGAGCGTCTGGCGGCGCCCCTTACAACCCCAGCGACTTGCACGCGTTCCTCCTCAACACTACCCCAAGCCAGCAGATCTACCTGGGTCAACGGCCCTCCGTTCCTCTCGGCCTCACCAGCCAGCTGTGGAGCCAGGGCGGCTCGTCCTGGCAGTCACCCATCCACGGCGGTTTGCCTCCGGGTCTGCTCGGGCCGCCGCCGCCCCACCGGCCGCAGATGACCCCGCCGCCTTCCTCTACCCCCAGTTCCTCGGGATCGCCTAGTCCCACCTCCGTCAGTACTTCCGATCTTAGACTACCCAAAGCTGTGTTCCCTTCGTCGATGCACCGGTTCAGCCCCTACGCGTCGCCCTTGCCTCGACAGAATCCCTCACTGAGTCCCACTACGCGGTCCGGACACTGATAAAATCGCGGAATACGAAACTAATACCAAAGAGTCTTTCCGGAAGACGCTAATTGTGAGATTATATCCTTGTAAATAAACTGTCGTTGAAATTATTTATTTGTGTAAAGAGTTAGGGAGTCCTGGTAGAGTCACTGATTTTTTTTATTACTTGGAAAGTGTACGTGTAATTATATTTTGTACAACAGATAGCAGTATTAATGTACATAATCATCAGTGTAGTACTTAAGTTCTCGTTATTGTGAGAACTGAAACGTTCCTTTTGTTGTTGGTTCTACAGCACGTTCGAGCAGTTATTATATTTTTTACGTTACAACCGGCATTCCATATCAGCGACGATGTTTTAAGTTAAAATCCTTTTTACCGTTGCTATAGAACCAAAAGTTTTTTTATAAGAAATAGTTTATGTACCGTAAAATGTATATTTTATAAAAATATCCTTCACTGTCAATTATTTACTTAGTTTTTCATTGTATTACACTACGTTAAAAAGGAATTTGTTGTTGTGTATATATAATATGTGGATTGTAAATTAAATAAACAATTATTGAACATCAACAAGATTCTCTTGTTATTTTCTTTCCTTTTTTTCCTAAATAGCTATTTACATACAAAGGACTAAAAAAAACTGTTACAGCCGAAGACAAACTTTAAGACATTCTTAGAAATAAAAATATGCTTTGTTGTTTTTTTATATAAAATATAATTTATTTGAATTTTTTTTTAACATTTTTTGAGAATTAGCCGTTTGCGCAGCGAATTAAAATAAAACCAGCACTGCAAATTTCAAAATTTTAATAATTTTTTAATATTATTTTAGTAATAAATTAATTTTTTAAGTAGAAATATTGAGAATATACCTAGTTCTTTATGACACTATTTTTTGTATTGCAATTTTTAAATCAAAATGCATCACAAGGTTAAGCAGCTAATTTTTCTTTTCTTTAGACATATTATATGAGTGAACACTTTTTTCTACTTCAATTCTATCTCATTAATCGATTAAAATCTAGAAAACTTTTTTGAGTTGAAATCACCAATATTAAAAACTTTTACATTTTTTATAAGTGACGAATTTATGTGGTCCAATACCCAACTTTTCCATAAGAATTTAATAGAAGATAAAGTATACCTGCAATGGTTAAACTAAAATCGGTCTAGGTGAAATTGAACAGATTAAGACAGGTTATACTAGATGCTATAGGTTGTCTATATTTGGATGAATTTTATGGTGCGATAAAGAAATTAACTTTTCTATCCCTCACCGATAAAGAAACCCCAGCCTCTGAATTTTAATACGGTTCTGTTTGTTGATGGACGAGTTGGTAGCTTCAGTAACAATAGGGTTTACTTATCTTTACAACCACCATTGTTAAATTTCTCATAAACTAGTTTGTAATTCAAAACCATAAAATTCATTCAAATATAGACAAACTTTATATGGTCTTCTTTAGGTATAACATTTTTTTTTAATTGTTATTTTTTAAGCTCTTTTAATTTTTTTTGTTCTAAAATCTGCCTCATTCTCTCTTTATTTGAAGAGGGTTTTCTCTTTCTGTTAACTTTAGTTTTCTTTGATTTTTTTTGTCGTACATTTTTAAGTGTTTTCAGAATACTCTATAGTCTATCTATACTATTCTACTTAGAGTTTTTTATTTGTGTTTTTTTGTTAAATGTTTTGTTTTTTATTTTCTAACTCTCGTTTTTCGAGTTTTCTACAATTTTTTATGTATTTCATTTATTTCAATTTTTTTCAGAAGAGGTTTTTGTCTTTCTGTTCAAGTTTCTGAAACGGTGTAAGCCCAATACCATTAAAGTTAGCGGTCTTTCCCTGTATTTACCATAAAAATTAAAAAACTAGAACCAACAAAAATAAAAAAAAGCAGAGTAACTATAATAATAATAAATAACAGAGTAAAACAGTAAAAACTGTAAAACTGCTTAATAGTATAACCAAAGTATCACAAATGAAGAAAAATGAATACATTTCGGATGCAAACTGAAAACCAAGAGAGCGAGATTAAATCGTCAAAAAAAGCTGAAAGAAATATTTTTCAGCAAGAGCAGTAAATTTATTCCTGAAAACACGGAAGATGGAGGGATTTGGAAAGATGTCCAGTAGCTCTTTATTCTAAAAATTCTGTTCAAAATAAATCAGTTTTAATAGAAGATCGTGTCTTAGATGTTGTACCAAACATTGTTTTTTCTGAGATAAAATAATTGTATTTAAATAAATAAAATAATATTTAAAGTCAAAATGAAGCAGCGTCCAAAGCTTTCAAATATAGCACCGATAAAATAATTACCCATTCCAAAAAATAAAAATAGATTTTAAATTTTTGGGGGTACTTCAAATGTTGCTAAACTTTGATAATTTTATCAGAATTCAGCATAACCTGAGATCAAAATGTAGCTAAATCAGAGCAAACCGTAAAAGTGGGTATTAACATTAGACACATTATTACACTTACGCTGGCACAGCCTGCCCTGATTCAGTTACATTTTGATCTTACCTTAGAACTACACTGCTCCAATAAATTAACGCACCACTTGAATTTTTTTGAAAATTGAAACATATATTCGACCAATTGGTACAAAATTAAGAAAAATTTAACAAAAACATTTGTTTAAAGTAAATTAATATCTAATGTGTCCAAATATAGAAAAACAAACCGAAAACAAAATTTTATTAAAGTTACGCCGTTATAAAAGTTACAGAAAACATCTTAATATTGCGTATTTCCACCTCTACTTTGAATAACCGCTGCACATCTTCGTTCCATACTCAAAATTAACAAACTTATGTCTTCTTAATTTAAGTTATCCCAAATTTCATTTAGTTGAGGACCTACCTCTTGAAGATGGGAAGAGGATGTGGAAGATTTTTTAAACGTTTCCCGTGAATGTCCCAAACATGATCAATAGGATTCACGTCAGGACTTCGAACTGGCCAATCCAAAACATTGATTTCTGCCTCATTCAAGTAATCTTTAACAATTCGGGCAGTGTGGGGTTTTGCGTTATCTTGCATTAACAAAAAATTTGGACCAATATAAGGGGCATATGGTACGACATGCTCTTCAAGAATGTCTGTTATGTAATGGTCCGCATTTATAGAGCCATTAGGTATTTACAACCACTAACTCCGTGCGAGCTTGTAAGGAAATACCACCCCAAACCATTACTGAGCCTCCACCAAACAATGTTACACTGTGCGTACCGCTCATTTGGTCTACGATACACACGAACACGTCTATCGCAATTGTAAAGGCAAAATTTTGACTCATCCGTAAAAAGAACAGACTCCCAATCCTCTCTTTGCCAATTTATGTGCTGTCTAGCAAATTCTAATCGGGCTCTGCGGTGTTCTGCAGTCAATGCAGGATCACGAGCAGGAATATGGGGTGTTAAATTATCCTCCTTAAGTCTTTTTCTAACAGTTTCGGTACTGATTTGAATTCCTTCTACGTCACGGAACTCAGTTTGTAGCTTCCTGGTGGTTACAAAGCGTTTTCTTAGCGCAGATATTCTTAAAAATCTATCCTGTATAGGAGTGGTTTTCCTTTTTCTTCCTTGCCCAGGTCTTCTGAGGTGACTTCCTGTCTCTCTGTACCTTTGTATCTTACGCGAAACTGACGTATGAGATACACCAAACCTTTCACCAATTCTTCTGTAGCTCCATCCTTCCTCCAACAAAACCACAGCTTGGGCGCATTCTTCTCGAGTCAAATTCCTCATAATGTTTTTATTATTGTTTCAAATGATAAAAACTATCCACAGAACGGCAAGCTCAAATAACAATAAAACGAAATTACAAATTAACACAATTTAAAAATGAAAATTATTTTAATATTTCTGCTTAAAAAACTATTAAACTCAAATTTCTGACTTTAATGTCAAAACTTTTATTACAGTGGGTAACTAGATTATAGCTTGATTAAACCTTCTCAAGCAAAGTTGTCAAATGTACATAGTTTTAATTTTTTTACTTTATTTTCAAGTGGTGCGTTAATTTCTTGGAGCAGTGTATAATGTTTTCAAAGCTAATATCAACCACAATTAAAGGGTACAGGAATAAAACAATGAATGTTCAAAAATTTGTTTTCTTACAGAGGTAGTAGGATTTCTATTGTTTTTCATAGATACGGCAATTTTTTTTATTTCATATAACTGTTGAGTAGACTCAGGAGTCTTGACGATTATTGTTTTTAACTGTTTTTTTGTCAGTATTGGATTCAATATTGGTGAAAAACGATGGAAATCCTAGTTCTATAAAAAATCGAATTTTTGGACATTCTTCTGTTTATTCCTGTACCCGTCAATTTGCTTATAAAATCAAATATATTTATCGGTTGATAAAATATTTAGATATTTAGAAGCAAATGTTAAAAAAGGGTTACCTTTGCTTTCATCATTGGTGTAACTTCATAAGAAACGCAGAACACAAACGATTTATTAAAATATTTACATAGAATTTACCTATATTTAGTCACGTGGGTTCATTTCAAGTCATTTAAAAAAAAACCTTGTATTTCGCTACTGTAAAGGGTGGTTTATTTTTGATACTTTTTATAGGTTTTTTACAGAATATACTTTATAAGACTATCACGCAAAGAGACGAATAATAGTATGATACTTTTTCAAAACAAAATTAATGATCTAAACAGTCTACAGTCTTGTACTATTATGTTTTAAAACATATATACCTATTGAAATAGCGTTTCTGATTTTGCTTAGATTTTATAAATTTCATATTTTTTAAATTTTTAACCAATTCAAAAAATACGTTTTATTTTTGGAGATATTAACTAAATCTAGAGCTTTCTAAAGTTTTTTTGAAATAATTAAAAATCGGATAATTTAAAAAAAGATAAGTAAATAAGTTTATATAAATAAAAACATAAAACATTTTTGTGAATCTAATTTAAAGTAACATTAATACAAAAAAACTTTTATTGAAAATAAAATATTGAAAATAAAAACATCACTTATTTTAATAAGTGTTTTAACACTAAAGTGGTTTTTTTTATTCCTATAAAATTATCTCTGTGAGCTTGTTTTACATTTTTTCAAATTTTTGTACGGTTATTTTATCAAAAATAAATAGTTTTAAAAAACTAAATTTTATCATAAATGACTAATCATTTCAAAAATCCTATTTAAAGTTTTTGTGTGTCCTTTTGTCTATTCCTTGACTGTAAAAGCTTTGAATGATGACATTTGCAACATGAAATACAATAACATTCGAAAAAGTCTGTTAAATAACAACAGAAAACGTGTTATAAAAAATACAAAAATGTATATATGTAGGTAAAATTTCTAACTTTGAGTGATGATCAAAGGTATAAAAAACTTGGGCAAACTATCGAAAATAAACCACCCTATATATAGAATCTAGAAAAGTACTACATACTTCGTCAAATAAGTGTGGCCTAGACAACATTTTACACTTGTCCTATAATTATTAGAGTAACAACTAAACCTATTTTTCATTGGCTTAGTTAAAATTTATTATTATATAGTTGTTTTTCTGATTTCTTTTATCGATTCCATGACTGAAATAAAGTGTAACAGAAGAAAAATTTTAAAGAGTTTATCAAAACTCAAGGCTTAATTAATTATGAAGAAACATAATATGTATCTACTTAATACTCGTGTAAAATAGATAAACTAAAATTTATTATAAATAAAACTGATGGAACATTTTCGGCAATAAATCTTTCACGCTAACGTATTAATTAAGGTAATTGTGTTGATATTTCATTGACCATTGTCGAAAACCGAATGTTGCAACCTTTCAGGTCTATAGAAAGCCTTTAATTAATGTTAATATGACCAATAAATTAAAAGTTTCAAATTTATAGCCCAAAATTAGCGACACACCTTCTTAAATTATTCAGTAGGTACAAGAACTTAATGATAAATCCTATGAAACACCTTATTAATATCAATTTAATAAAAACTTTCAAAACATAATCACCGATATTATATTTTTTATTTATCAAGACCGTGTCTAATTACTAAACGTCGCAAGCAACAATAATTTGACGCTGTGTTATAATTAACCCAATTTTAAAAAAAGTGAAAATACCAAGAAAAAGTGTGACAAAGAGGAAGATTTACAATGGAAATAAACCGAAAATGCCACAATTCATGCGAAACCACAGTGCGGTAAATATTTACGCCCCTTGTAAAGCGAACCCTTGACGCTTCCTCCTCACCTGGAAGAAGAATTTCGAAAATGGCTTTAGTTGAATTGGCGTTGTAAATTTTATTTGACAAGATGTCAAGATGAGTTGTGTGACTAATTTCAAGCGAGTGCTGTCAATATTACGCATGGGTCTGGATTATAAGCCGATGTAGGTAGAGCATCTTCGTTTGGTGCTATTTTATATTCATTCATTCCGTTCATAACTTATAAGCCGAGGCATTAACTCGAAAGCCTTTTATGTCTCATGACTCGGAATGATTTATTTATTTAATTTTTAATAAAGTTATAACCGTAAGAGCTTTCTTCAATTTGACACAAATTACTCGATACCATCAGATTACGTATCAGAGCAAACATACCTTTTTTGATCTATATTGGATGAGGACGCTCCAAATTAAATTACCCAACCGAAAGCTCAAGCTTTGATTGCTACCGCAATCGCGTGCTCACAATCGAATCCAATACCATAAAAAACACATTTTTCTCTCATTTCCTTATCTTCCAAATAAATAATGACCAAAGCAACTAATTTGAATAGAGCTTTTTTATTACCAACTCTAATATGCTTGACGTAACGAGATTTTATTCAACATCTGCCCACTCACTGCTTTTCGGGTTTTTTTCTAACTTATTATTGAATTAATCCCTGAAGTTTTAGGTGATTACAACTACTGACATCTTGTGTGATAAAAAAGCCGAATATCAGTATTAATATTCATGAACGGACGTTGTCTACCACTCAACATATTAAATACATTTCGACCGGGAGTTTGTATACTTTATTCCAACATTACTTATCAAAAGTTGTTTGTATTAATAAATTAACGACACATAAGCTAACAGGCATTTTATTGAAATGCGGCTAACGGAGGTCCAATAAACAGATATCTCAACATAAGAGTACCACTTGTAAAACAGTTTTTTATTTGATATTTTTTAATGCTTTAATGTTATAACTACATAATGTACAACTGGTATAATCTGTTCATTTGATATCTGAACTGTCAGTGTTATTTTTGAGAAACAATCTTGTCTATTCTAAGCTATTTTCTGTTTTACCCTAACTGCATAAAAAAGTTTCCAAATAAGTAAAGATCAGTAATTATTCTCGATGAAGATTAATCTATTTAAAAATTGGGTTTAACATGACTAAAATGACAGTAGTTGTGCCGATATCAAGTGAAATAAGTTTAGTAGGATTTAAAACATCTGAATATGTACTAAAATTATTTAAATTATTAAAAAAAATACATATTGTTACGGAATGTCTTTGCTATCTTATGACAGCTTCTTGCAAAAGCCTATGTCATACTTTCCGCCAAAGAAAAAATGGTTGAGCTAAAAAAAATTATAAAGACAGTTCGACAGTTGATAAAAACGCTAGAGTGAAGTAGTTTAGTTTAGCAAAGTAGAGCGACTCTACTCTTTTAGTATGTCTTCCTTTAATGCTTCAGATTGATGTAGATAGGTTAGACAGTACCTATAAGCCTACCTCTGGTAAGTGGCAATGTTATAATAACATCGGTCGTTTTTATTTCTCTCAAATCCTCCTATCGTCATTCTTTTACGGTTTACCTCGTCATATTAAGAAATCGATTAACAACTTTATTTTACTTTTTTAATTTATTAATTTCTAACTAAAACTGAATATAACATTATAAATTGAAAGAGTCACAAATCTTTAACATAAAAGCTGTCTACATCACATAGCCAACAAAAACTTTACAGAAAAAAAGTTATAATATTAAAATTAGAATTAAAATGTATCTAAAAAAATATAAAACACGTCTAGATACAGCAAACTAAAATAACTTTTGATTAAAAATTTATTTAAATTTATTAATAAATTAATGAATAAAAACCAGAAACAATAAAAGTATTTTAAATTTAGAGAGAATGTTGTGATTTTTTTTTTATTATAATAGATTGCATTATGTAACATTTATAATCAATAAAATCATACGTATTTTTTTCAAATTCAAAACTCAAATAGAAAGTGTTATTCTGAGAATTAAGGTAAAAATTGAGACTTTGGTATAATAATATTGATTTTGTAAATAATATCTATTTCAATTTTGTAGAACCATGAAAATATTAAGATAATTTTTTTGCTGCTGACAATGTAAATATAGTAGTATTTTTTAAATTTTACTCGAATGTTGAAAAATTGTATCAAATAACACCTTCCTACGCGCTACTACTTTTATCTTTGTTGTTACTAGGCGAATGAGTGAAATAAAATACAAGCCGCCAAGCGTTGTCTACATTACAGAGGAGAGAGCAGGTTGTAGTATCAGCAGTTCTCAAACTATCTGGTCATTTTTAAATACGAAAAGCTGTTTAATCAAAAGATTTTGTTAATAGAATTGTTACCATGATAGTGATAGTAATAATAAAATGTAAATAGACTTGTACATAAATTCAAATATTTGTTATAATTTTTTTTTGTAAATAAAATTTATCTCGTTCTATTTTTAAGACTTGTTGAGAATCACTGATAAATTTTGGGTGGGTAAATCAGAAAGGCGTGCTAAACTTTGCTGTTTCTTTTAAATGGCTTTAGAGTGAGAGAGATGAGAATCATTTGACGGATTAGGGAGCGGACAAAAGTTTATCCTACTTGCTCGTACCTACTTTTTCAAAGAGCAAGCAAGAGAACTAAGTTTTACGACATTCGGGTAAAATTAAAAGAATACTACTTTAATCCATATATCCATAACAAGTAAATGGTCAATATTATTTGTTTATTAATTTCTCTTGACAACAGAATGTAAATAGTGTCATTTACATTTCTAGAAAAATAATAATTAATAACGCAAAATAAAGATTTAAAAATGTATTTGTAGAAAAATTGGATTAGTCTATTAGATTATTTTAAAGTAGGCACAAATTGTGTTTAAGTCAAAACCCAAATAGTTATTTAATTTTACAAATTTTATCATCAGTTTAATCGTTTTTAAATTTGTGTTTCTAAATCTAGATAAAGAGAATATTTCATATTCTTCGTACTCTCTGGTCATAAAGATAGATTAAGTTTGTATAACAAAATTTATCAATGTTGTGTCAATTGCTAAATTATCTTTCAAATTAAAATTTATAAATAAAATTGTGGATAATTTAATTTTATATTTCTTATAACATACATTTAATAATTTTAATTTTTATATATTATTCACAGATTACAGTAAAGCATAAAACAAATAAATGTATTAATTTTAAAAAAATATAAAAATGCAGAAAAAACCAACTAATGTAGCCCATAAACTAGAGTTTGATGAATTACATTTTACTCATTAAGTTGAGTTACCTAATACCACACAATTTGCTACTCCGAGTGCACCTCCTCTTTCCTTATCTACTTCACTAAGTTCATATATCACTATCTCTATCTGTTGACTAAATTTTGATGCTTTTTGACACTGTGTCTAAAACAACACACGCTCTTTGTGCACCCAGTTATTAGATAGGGTAGAAAAAGCTTACGTTGTTATAAAAACAGTTTTTATATTAGTAAATTTTAAATTCAAATAATGCGACGGATTTATCTGTCTTGAATGAGACAAATAAAGACAGAGTAGGAGCACTCGGAGTAGCAAAGCCGAACGCACCTATAGTATCTTCGTTTCCAAGTAAAATTAAAAATGAAAAATAAAAATTTGAGTTGTTGCCACGGAAAAGTATTAAAATTGGCAATAATACCGGTAGTATCTTAACACTCAAATTTAAATTTGTCTATTAGTATATTTACATCATATATATCTTGTGACTAAAATTTTTTTTGGTAATAAACACAATGATTAAACAAATAAAAAAATTGGAGAATATACAGTAGAACCTCTTTATGTTTTTAGCTAGCTTTAGACATGTAGTCGATGTCTACCAGAAAATAATGACAAAAAGATCTAGTTTATTTTAATATATAAATTAATTTTCTAAATTCAATGCACGTTTACAATACAATTGAAATGGTCAAAGAAAAGAAGAGAAAACAACAATACCCTATATTTTTTAAAATTATGATTTTTTCTTTTAATATTTTTAGTTTTAAAAAAGAGTAAAATAAGAGATCTAAAACGGTAACTAATTAACATAAAAAAAATTTTCGTCCACCTTCTTATGAATCTTTAAAATTGTAATACATATAGTAAAAATTAAATAAAAACTTTGAGTTTGTACTCTTCTTAAATACTGGTGTTTACAAATATGTTTCTGTTTTTTAATCATTTTTTTTTTGTTTCTATTTTTAAAGTTTAGCATACCGAATGTTCTAAAATTCGTATACCAACAAAATGGTACGCGTTTCCTTATTAGAGTTAGAAAAGCTTCCAAAGTATTTCCAAAAAACATTTTAAAAATCTAAAGTCCCACACATTCTTTGGTTACTTTTATTTTTACATGTAAAACAAATTTTGACTAAAAAGTTTTTAAATAATTGTAAGCTTCTTTGAAACACTTATTCATTTTTAAAAAGAGGTTTGTTAGTAATTTTGTTTTATTAATCAATATTTCAGTTACATTAATTAATATCTGTATTATACCAAATCTTATCATTATTGCAGTTAAAACAGTGATAAATTTTTGTGTTACTTAAACTTTAATTGAATGTATAAATAAGTCGGAGTTTTTTTCGCTGCTACTTTAACATTAATTACTTTACTTAATTTGCGGAATGACTTACAGTTTTTGTTCATATTTTAATTGTTTTTCTGTTTCTGTTATTAGTATTTTTATGAACTTGTTTAATTTTATTTTATTTAATAAGGTATTTAAAAAATATGAGCAAATAAAACTTTGCGCATTTTAGCTTTTAAAATCCAATAATCGACTTTAACGCCTCGCTGAGACAGCTTGTTTTCTGAAAAATAAATAAATACAATTTTTAAAACGTCAATAAAATACCATTAGCTTTTGAAATAAATCCGACAGCTTTCATTACCGCCCTCTATCTTATTAGTTTTTTTCTCCATTTCCTGTAGGTACTTTTCTTTTCAGCAATCCATTATATTACTTATCACTTATCCCTATAATTAATATATCAAACGCAAAAACTTCAATTAACTCTGTATATTAGTTTTAACGTTTTTTCTTAATTCCTTCGCTGATAAATTCTGTAGATTCGCGTTGCAAACTAATTACAGACTTATATAAAGATCAGGGTGCGATTATAACAGATTGCCGTAAATGTTGGCTGTTCAAGATGGATGTCGGCATCAGCATTGTATAAGGTCCAGCGGCTGTTGGGTCGGTGAATTATCTGTTAAACTGCTTCACTAATTGATTCCGAGTTGCGCCGCCGCCGGTGTTCATTACGAATTAGCTAAGCACGGCTCAACACCGCTCACCGATCTCATAAATAATAACAGCCAGGGCCGGACTTGACAACCTAGAGCTTACACAATCCATACTTCATCACACATCTGCTCAAATTTTACCAGATTTCAACGATCTTTCTACAATCTTGCCTAAATTATGATTCCTCCAAATTTTAACCGCAAGTAAACATGACTTGATAGCTACAAAAAGTTTTCTTAACTTGACCTGACCTGATTGTTCTCTCTGGTGATGATATTTTTAATTGTTGTTTAAAAAATAGTTAAGCACATTTTTGAGATTAAGGAACTCATTTTATAAAGTCAACTTTATTTCTAGCACGAGTTCTGGTTTATAAAGATGAACAACGAAGCGCGAGTTTTAGAAAGACTGAGCGTCCACACTGACTTCTTTATATCTGTTATTTATTAAATTTTTATTTCATTTTTTATGTTAAAAGTAAATTTTTGTAAATTCAGAAATTTTTAATAATGTTGTTAAAGTTGGCAACATATGACACAAAACTAAGAAATGCTAATTATCAGAACAAACCACTTTTCTTTTGTAAGTTGTTTTTAGAAGTTTGTGCTACTCATCTGGTAATACAACAGCAAACTGTATTACTGATTGCATTTTCAAATGCCTTTTGTAGAAGTAAAATCCACCCATCTGGCAATAATTGTTGATTAATGGTAACGAAAGATTTATGCAACCCATCTTACATTTTCGCATGAGGCTCTAATAGAATTTAATTTAAAAAAGTTTTCGCGATCATAGTTACTATTTATTATTTTATGTTAATTTGACTGTTTTTGAGCAATTTTAGTCAAAATGTTTACTAAAAACGAGAAAACTGACATGGTTTTGTTATATGGGAAATGTAGAAAAAACGCTTCAGTTGCAGTAAGACTTTATCCAAAAAGATATCTCCATCGAGTAGTTCTAACTGAGAAAATTTTTCCAAGATTTGAAGCAAAATTGCGTCAAGACTGGCCTTTTTTCAAACCACCTTCTCCCAAAAAAAATTGCGACAGGAGAAAACAATGAGATTGCTGTAATTTAAGCGATTACAGAAAATCTACATAGTGGACTAAATGCTGTGGCACAAAATTTAGAAATTAGCCAAAGTTCTGTTTCTATATTATAGAATAAAAAGCGTTAATAAATTCTATCTCGACGATGTTACTAAAAACTATCAAAAAGTAGAAATAACAGATTATTTAAAAGACACCGATTTTTATATAATTCGACAAGTTATAAAAAAAAACTGACAAAAATTAATAGGGTTTAGGTAACTTTGATTCAATATTTGTACTGAAATAAAAATGTTATCAAGCAAGTTGCTTAATACGTAGATTTGGTTGCATATAAATTCGTCATTATTTGTGAATAGGTCTGTATTAAAAAACTGAGTTTCATTGTTTTCTCTGCCAGTGGCTTTTTATGTGGCTTTATTATTACTACTTAAAGTTTTGTCAGCCATATACGTTTTTACCTTATACAGAGTGGCCATAAACAATGGTTCCACCTAGTGTGCTGTGATAAAAAGGTACTGTCATTTTTAAAACCACTTAACCATGAAGTATTAAAATAGACTGGAGCGAATTTTCTAGTAGATAAACACAGCAAATTTGTCAGCAAATCAGCATAGAAATAGTTGTATGTAATAATAATTTCTATAATAAAGTCCTTTAGGTTTAAAAATAAATAATATATTTAGACTAAATTATAAAAGAAATTATTAAAACAGTTGATTTGGTAATACTGAAAAATACAGTTAGAAAAAGAAGTGCAAAAAAGTGTTTGAAAGTAAACGCAGAAGATTTTAAAATTTGTATGTAATTAAAGTAAAGAGTGTAGTTAATTCTAAAAAGCTATTTTTAGAAGGGTCACATCAACATTTTGACGGTAATTTAGAGCTTATCTTAATGAGACAATTACTTGTAGCCACCCTGTACAAGAAACACAAAATCTATGTTTATATTATGCAGTCTGTAATAGTTATTTACGTACTAAAAGCTTTTAAAACATTTATAACAGACACGAAAACTGTTTGAAACCTGACAAAAAAGAGTCGTAACGCTTCCACGGCCGTGGTACCTATCATATATTCTAGCAACGATAATAGTAAATTTTAGCTTGTACATACATCTGCTAATCTGCTTGTATAAGCTGCTTGAGACAAAGCTTTTAATTGTAAAGCAATAAGATGCTTAAGCTTTTCAAAACAGATGTTCAAAAGAACTACATGATAGAAATATTGTATACACATAGTAGGTAAAAAATAAATATAAACAGCTTATTGTAGAGCAATTAACCTCTGTCCTAAACAGTATTGTTGCTAAATTTAAAACTTCAAAATTTACTATTATTGTTGCTTAACTACACAACATTTTTTGTCACACCAATTCATTATTACAGAATAAAATTACAAAATAAAAAAAATGTCAGAATATGTATTTATTTTTGACAACAGACTGTTAAGAAGAAATACAGGCTGTTATCAGTTTACAATACAAAAATATTAAAAATTACAAAATGTGTATTGACGAGTTCTAACAGCTCGGCCGCATACCAGCCTCAAAATTTTGGTATGTCCCTCAGAGTATGAGACAGGTAGGCACTATAATCAAAGATATTCATAAAGTGTTATATATCAATCGATTGTAAATTTTATAGGCTACAAAAAAAGCTCTCTTAAATTTTTTACGTAGCGGTTTAAAAAAAATTAAAAACACAAATTTGTTTACTTTAGAGGTAATTTGGGATGGTTTTCAACCTCAAAAAATCGGTGAATTTTGAAATGTTATAAAAAAACAATAATAGGATGACATCCTCCAAATTACAGATCCTAACTTGTACTTAACTTTTTACCTGACTTTTGAAATCGAACACATCGGCATGACTAATACGAAATATGTTTCCGAATTACTGTGAAATTAATCATAAGGTTTTTATTTTTGTCAATTTTTATTTATCTTGTAATATAGTTTTTCAACATAATCTCTATTTAACTAAATACATTTACTCTACCGATGGACTAAGCACAGTATAGAAATAAATCACTTGTCAAAAGCTAGCATCTCTTCAAGTTAAATGTGTAAGATGGAGCCAATGATTTTTACATCTACTATAGACAACAACATGGATTATAATTGTAAATAATATAATGAATAATCGGAAGACAAGAGTCAAACAACGATTAAAATAATTTTATAGTATTTTATTTACAGTTATAGCTCTTTAGATTTAAATTGTGTATTATTAATTGCCTAAAAATTTAAAAATAAGTTTACACATTTAACGTGAAGAGATGCTAGCTTTTGACAAGTTTTTGTCAGCTGTCCATACTGATTTATTTCTATACTGTAGACCAAGTTTTAAAGCCATTTTTAAAATTTTTTTTTGGTGTGTTTTTACTCATTTATGACAAGTTTTACGTCAGTTATTCTCTCAAATCAAACATCTTACAAAAAAATTTAATTCTGGAACGAAATGAAAATTAGGTCCGGCGAGTAAAGCGGATACCAAAGCAATTCCTATTTACTATCGTAAATCTTTCAAAATATTTATTGTCTCTGTGTGGTTTTAGATCAATCTGCTGCAATAACAAACGCTTATTTATGTAGTTTTTTAACAATTGTTTGCTGCAGAAGTCCGAATAATAAATTCAAATATTTATTTTGCATTCATCATAGCACTTTTTGCCAGGTAATCTACATATAAAAACGATTTTTTCTAGACCGAAAATACAGCAAGCTTTACCTATTCCATAGAGATAGACGAAACTGCATGCATCTTAAATAGAGAGTGGAGAACTTTTATCGGGTTTGCGCCAATCTTTAGATTGACTTCTAGTTCTAGAATAAAATAAAGAATCTATGTTTTGTCCGTAGTTATTATCCGCTGCCAAAATTTATTATTATTATAACAGGATAACAGCTTTCGAAGTTGACGACCAACAGCTTTGGTACCCAGTGGGATGAAACCTTGTTTATGTCTACACAATCATGTAAGATATCATAAACTTGTTGTGTACTTATTCTTAAGTGTACACTCATTTGAAGGATAGTTATTCACCTGTTTTCTTTTAGCAGGTCTTCCACAGCAGTAATGTCACTAATGTGTCTTTCAATTACCGAGGAACTCAGGCGACTACTACGTAGATCGCCTTCTAATAATTTTTACCAATATTAAATAGATTGATTCACATATATACGGCACTTTTAGATTTTGCAAACTCACCAAACTCTTCTTGAAGACGTTGAATAATTTCTGATGTTTTCACACCTTCCTTTTATAAAAACAAAAATTTTTATTTTTTGAAATTTCTTCGCGTCTTCTATGGTTACAAAAACAGGGCTATAAAAACGCGTCTATAACAGTCGACCACGTAAATCAATCCAAACGATATTGCAATAGATAGCTGCACAAAAATGTCATTATCTATAGCATAGCCTATAAGTTTGTGTAATTTAATTAGAGTACAATTTCCAGAACTTTAAAAACATTTTTCGTAATTGCCCAGTAATGTTTTTTTGTTGATGTAATTTATTTTTAATGTCAAATTTTTATTTTTACATAAACCCACTACACCAAGCCGTAACTAGTTTATTTTTCTAAGTTTTGTGTATGTTTATTATTGGGGGGTTAAAATGGTAATACGTTGCTATTCTTTTTTCTACTGTAAATTGTAATCTGATAATCTTTCTGATACAAATAATCTTTTAGTACAGATTTTGTTATTGGTGGTTTCTTAGTTATAAGAACGTAAGTAGCTTAACCACTTCTAATAGAATAAAGAAAAATATTAAAAAATGTAAAATAAAATGTTCTTAGTAAATGTTTTAATTAAGAAGTTTATAACTATAGTTGTTGGTCAAGTTGCTAGTACTGGGCTATCTGGAATGCCCATCGGAAAGCTACTTAGCTGTAGATAGGAAAAATTAAATTCAAAATACTTAGCAGGAAAATAGTTAGCATTTGTATGATCCTTAATATGTCGAAATCGTATATTATATCGAATGATGATATTGCGCTAGTAAAAATATTTCTTTTTGAACTTATTTGGGTCATTTAACAGACTATTTTGTTTAAAGTATTTTTGCTACCGTTTCAAATGTGTTGAATTCTTTCCTGCTAAGTCATTTTGAATACGTAGGTAGTAATGCAGCAGCCGCGTAAAATATATGCCTGTATAATGTATAATCTCCCAGAGACCTCGGAGGGATCTAGCAAGTGTCAGAACCAATCACTACGCCACAGTGTAATAATAAGAAATGAATCTGAAAGTGCGATTCATCCAGATATCCTGAAATTTTTGTTGCAAAAAGCACTAGATGCAGTAATTGCACTATTGTTTATTCATCTGATTAAGTGACCTACCTCAATAGCTTGTCTGTTACATCCGTTGGGCTAATAGCAGCAACTTCCTTTTCATTCGTCACGCTTGAGCTGATCGCAGAAAATAGCTTTAAAGTGGTTCAATCGAGCGAGAAGAAACGAAAATCGTAAACGCCTAAATATATGTACCTAAATGTCATATATTTTTTGTACGATTTAGAGGGGCCAGAGCCCATTCATCATATCCCGAGAATGCTGATTTCGTATAAAGTTCCCAGCAAGTTGACCACAGTCTGTCGCAAAACAGCAAAAACTTCCCCAAATAACAAACTTATAATGCATAAATAAAGGAAAAAGAGCGACGCAACTTGTCCGAATCATCAATTCGAATCGGACGGTGGCAGAACATGGGGATAGGAATAGATTTCCGGTGTCGTTTTCGTTCACGTCATTTGAAATCCGAGGCGGCGAAGAGAGATGGAGATTGGAACGTGAACGGTAAATGAAGGGAAGGCCACGGCGAGGGTGTTGCACTGATTTATTGTAATAGCCGTTCCGCCTCAGTTTAAATTGAGATTTAAATTAGCAGGCAGTCGATATGTTAAAGCTAGCCGCGCTCATGGCGACATAGCGCCAATAACCGGAAAATTGAATTTGAAGACATAAGCAGCCAGTAACTCCGTTGAGAGCTTCACTGGCTCTCATTGTTGCAGGGCTACACTTGCCCACTGTTAATTGATGTTATTTATTACACTACTTTACGAGGATTGCTCTAGCGACACACTCACGACACTTCTCTAACAAAATCATTAACAAATAAATGTACATTGACAGGCAAAAAAAGCATATCATCTTAAAATTTTATTTTTTAACTACAGTGCTCAACATTTGAAATAGAATACCATAAAATTTTAACAAAGTTTAAAGTCTTATTGTAACTTCTTACCGCTAGCTCATTTCTCATACTTTAAGATGTTTAATAGAGCGTTTCTTTTAGATTTGTTGTTTAAATTATACAAAGTATCCTAAACATACTTTAAGTTGTTGTAACTTCCGTTTAAAAACAAAGGTAATTTTGTTTATTTGCCAAAAATAATCGTTGTCAACTACGTTGTCGGGTGGTCGCTGTAAAAACAAAAAAATAAATTTTGGCTTTTGTTTTTTTGTTTATCTCTAGAAACAAGTTGGAAATAAATTTGTAGTAAAAAAGTATGAAGAATTGTATTGTAAAAGTAAGAAGTGTATATTTTATTTATTTAACGTAATTTTAACTTTTATTCTCTCTGATGATGTTGGTTAGTCGTTTGAGACGCTGGAAACCCTTAAAAAAGACAAAAAAAGTGGTGCCTTTTCTTCAGGTGAATTGGGATAATTTGGAGGTCTTGCAATGCTCAACGTATCGCAAAGATAATTTATCACCTCCAGAAGATGACAAAAATAAGGAGAAGAAAACTGATGATATTTGTCTTGAGATGCCGACTTTCTCAGAGTGGAGCAAAACTTTTTTTTAAACTTGATATTAAGGGGGCTGTTTGACGTTAGTTGTACGACATTTGCATGTTGAAGGCAAAGCTCCGGAGAAAATTATTGGTTTAATTTAGAATAGTTTTCGAAAGTAAGAAAGTGTGAGGAAGTTAGAAAATTTTAGAAGAAGTTGGATAAATTAAGTATCGGGTATTAATTGCAGTAGTGGATTCAAATCGGTTGATAACTGTTAGTGTATTAGAGGCAACAATTGTGTTACAATTTTTAATAAAGCGTTTTTTTTAAATTTGTTGTTTAAATTAAACAGGATCTCAGGCAGACACTGCAAAAAACAAACAAAAAAAATTTATTTATTTTTTAAATAGGTTTCAGAGAAGCACTAAGTTAAGTTCTCAAAACGGTCTTGCATAATTTGACCTAAGCTCATAAATAAGAGCAAAAGAAAAAAAAACTGTTTCTAGGCTGTAAACAATAATTTTGTTAATTGATGTATTTTTTTTTGGCTTATTCTAAAGGTAGCTTTAGAAAAGTTTAAGCTTGAGTTCTAGAAAATAGAGATAAACATTAACGTTAATATCTCGTGTAACAAAAAGCTCCCAAAAATGACCAAATTTTTAAACATCTTTAAATTTTAGTTTACTAAAAGAAGAATAAAAATTTAAGCATGTATTGAGAAACATAACTTGTTTTTTGTATGTCAAGATTTTTGCAATTACTGAGTAAACACTCAATAATTGTTGGTAGTTAGATTAGATATTTGAAAGCATGTTTTTAGAGATAAATTAAAGCTTTTACTTTCCTGAACGGTTCGTTACTATATTTTTGCGCGATCGGTTGTTTCTATCAGTTTACTGTGCCTGTTTCCACGACGGTAGGTTGCTGTTACTGGTTGCTACGTGTAACAAAACGGTAAGTAATTCACTTACCGTTCAGTAAACGGTAAGCAATTAAATCTAAAAAAAAAAACAATTTTGCGATTTATTTATTAAAATTAAATGTACAATTATTATAATTAATAGTAGTAATACCACTCGCATTTGAGTTTCTAGTGTTAATAGACAAACTCTCCGACGTAGAAGTCTCAGGTTGTTGTAATAGTCCTCCAACATCGCTGTGTAAAATTTTATGAGCAAATTCAATTTTGTTTTGGAGGGAATCTTCCACGTAACTCTCGGCCACCGTTGATGAACGCCACCCACCATGTCTTTTTAGTCCCAACACATCAACTCCGTTATTCGCCAAAAGTGTAGCCGATGTGCGTCGAAACGAGTGTCCAGTAAAACCTTCAGGGGCTTGCAATTTTAAATACTTTGCAATTTTTGACGGCCAGTTTCCAATTGTGCCTTTTCCTGTGACTTGCCTAGTACATTTGCCATTTCGATAGTTCAGAAATAAATGATCTGACGTTGAGTTGCTTGGTCGAATTCTTATGTATTTTCGAAGTATTTCCAAATAATGAACTGCTTCATTTTCTTTATAAATAACTGTGAGCGTTCGCTGAATATTCGTTTTTGTATTTGGAATATTTACTATAAACATTTCTTCACGTTCTTCTATGTCACTCATTTTAATATTGTACAATTCCTCTCGTCTACAAGCGCCCGATACTCCCAATATCATTGCTACCTGCAAATATATTGTTTCCTTAGAACTCAGATGTACCACCTCATTATCTACAACATACCTTTTGAATTCAAAATTGTTCGTCTGGTGCTTCATTCAAGAATTTTTCCATGTCTTCTTTGGTAAAAATTTTAGCCTTCTTAGGCCGATATCCAATATTTTTTTCTTAAGATAAGCAATTAATGTAGCAAACTTAGAAATATCGATAGCATGAAAATTGTACTCTTCAGCATAGAATACTCCGCTCCGCCCATAAACTGCCTGCGGCCTTCAAGTGTACACTTCTCACCACAAAATACGCCAACAAGCTCTTTTCATTTACAGAAATCTTCTTTGCTTCACGCCATTCCTTAAACAACTTGTATGTCTGTTCATATCGGGCTTTAGATTTTTCTGGAATTATTGCCGAACATCCTTCTTGCCAAGCGTCTTCTAAATCATCCGGTAGATCATCACTATCGCTCATATTTGCTTCGAAAACGGAACCACAAGACAGAACTATCTAGGAATGATTGTATCAAAAAGACAATTTTACTTGTTTGGAACAAAACCATAGCAACCATGGAACAGCCACCCAAAGTTTTCAGTTTTAATCTTCCCGATTATCACAAATGTATTGATATAAATTATTATTATTATTCTAGAAACTCCAATCGCACAAAAAACGTTATAAGCATGTCGAGCGTTAAGAATTACCGTTCTCAGGCAATAATTGGAGTCGTCGCTTCGCTCCTCCTCCAAACAATTTTCTTCGAACGGTAAGCATTCCTTACCGTTCTCCATACTTAATATGCTATTTTTCACGATTGTATCATTGGTAATAAACCGCTAAAGTAAGCAGAAGCTTTGATTTTTCTCTAATAACGTGTCTTTAAAAATAGAATCAAATACAAAGTAAATCAATGCTACAAGAATCTTTTTTACCAAAATTAAATTCGGAGCAGTTAAAAAATTTGGTCATTTTTGGAAGCCTTTTGTTACACGAAATGCTAACGGTACCTCTACCTCTGTCTTTCCGAATTCAAGTTTAAACTTTTACCTTTAAAATAAGACAAAAAAAAATAAAATTTACATTAATTAACAAAATTATTTCTTATAGCGCCAAAAACAGTTTTTTTGGACCTTTGCTTAAATTTATAAAGTTAGCCTAAAATTTGCAAACCTGTTTTAAAAGCTTAGTCCAATTTTAAAAAAAAATTTAGTAAATGAGAGATTCTAAACTTTTTTTTTGCAGTGCCTGTCTGTCAACATTTTAAAGCATAGTAAATAAGCTACTATTCTAACCTATAAATTTTTCTATAAGTTACAAGACTTTAAGCTTTGTTAAAATTTTAGAGTGTTACATTTCAATTGTTGATCACTGTATATTTATGACACTAAAGGCACATCAACTCTAGTAATAGGTAGCTGACAAACTTTTCACTATATTTCAAAAAAATATATAAGTTTTTTGAATTGCACTAAACATATTTTGACACAGAAGTAAAGCACAAAACAATTTTTTTTATTAGGTTAGAAATTTTTTTTGTCAGTTTCATATTTCGTTTATGTTTTGACAAAAAAAACCTTTAAAAAGTAGATTGTAATGGCAATCTTTTAAAAAACAATTATATTACAAAATCTGTAATTAATAATTACAATTAATAAATTACAAAAAAATTGTGTAAAAAAAACTCTTTCTCATTTTTAATCGAGCTGGATCGAGGGTTGTTCAAAGCAAATTTTTAATACATTAGATGCAATGAGAATTAGGTACTTTTTGGCTGCTTTTGCAAAGTCAAACCGCTGACATCAGAATTCTATTGTGCCCAACTTAACCGCGTATAAAAAAAACTTGTTGCAAAAGTAATCATCCAAGCTCGTGTCTGCCTCAATCAGGAAAACGCCAAACCAAATATTTTCTATCCGACGAAAAAAAAAACTAAACGAGTGCTAGTAACTCCTCAATTACCCACCATATAGTCTTGATTTTGGTCTATGAGACCACCACTTGTTCACATTGATCGAGCACTTCGAAAACTCCCACGATCTTTACCAGCTTATCGCTGACATCTTCGCACAAAACTAGCAACGTTTTAAAATAAAGACGTGGGTAGTGGCAAATACATTAACGCAAATTTGTTGCAAAATCAAAAACGGGTAAAACTTTTTTCCAATAATAATCTTATTTAGCTTATAAACTCTTTATTGAATATTTCGAACAAAGAATTCTACGCAATTGGTGGGAGATTCAACTGTAGGTATAGTTGGCGAAACGTTGAGTTACAAAAAATTTTTCAACACTGTCTAATCCCAGCTTCTTTTTTTTATTTGAACAACACGAAATTTGGAACTTTATAACTAGTTTACTGATCAGTTTACTGAAATAACTTCACAATTTTTGTAGCAGTAATAAAAATAACCAAAAAATATATTTTATTTAGTAAAACAACAATAATAAAAAAAACTTCTACAAAGTAGGGTATTAACAAAATATTTTAATTCTTCGTCTTATACCTACATACATAAAACAATAAAATAAAATAAATATAACATTCTAACCTAATTCACCTTACTGTCACGCAAAAACTGTGACAACTGTCTTTTATTTTTGATTATTTTTTTGAATTTTTTTAATTAATTTTTAATTTCCTAATAGTTCTTCGATTACATCATATATTTTATTTTTTTCTTGTATTTTAAAATGATAATCGTTTTTATACGGCCTCAAATTAAGTCTTATTAATCTGAATTTTTATGGCACAAAAAAATGACTAACCAACAACGACAAATAAACACTATTCTTTCAGTATTTAATTTGGAAAAGGAGCAATGAGAATACTTAGCGACGCCTATCAACGACGACAAGATAGCCGACTATTTTCATATCGATTTTTTACTGTTTTTACTAAGCTGACTAAAATTTTAAATCTTATTTTTAATTTAAAGAATAAAAAAAGTAAAAACTAATACAGTGTTGTATGTAACTACACGGTCATAATCGTCGCTAATAGCTTTCGAGAATTTAAAAGTTCTTCGTTGCACGTCGGGCTTTAAACATTCCCTGGAACCATAATCCTCTTGATTATGTCTTTAATACATAAAAAACTGTTGTAAACTTAATTTTTTACTTTTTTGTGATACAAACTTTGTGAAGGGCCTTATTGATTTTAGTAATTAGAAAGTTATAAATAGGTGTATATTTGCACCATTTTTCATCGGCTTAATTCCTGAATAATGCATTCAGTTATTGCAATAATTTACACTTTGGCAAAAAATATAGCGTAACTTCCGTATACCCGTAATGGAACCTGGAGGATATTACGGCAGGACGAACCGCCTCCTACCATTATAATTAACAGTTGCAAACTTCATGTGGTATGCTGAATTGAGTATGCAGTGTAATTATACCCGCATTCTCGCCTTCATTAGCGTTTTCTTCCTACTGCAAAATGTTGAAATTGACAAAGAAATGATAATTTATGACAGTGATAAATTAGTTTTGATAATAATTGTGAAAACCGCGACTTACGTTAAATAATTATAATAAATTTTATAAGTTAAAGACATTTTTTTGAATAAGTAAATAACATTATTCAAATGTTTGACGACACCTACCACAAACTTAGAATGTGCTTAATCTACTTACAATAAACAAATTAACTGTTAAGTAAACAAATTTTTATTTTTTAATAATAAATGTAAAAATTTCCTTATCCTTAAATTTTTTAGTTTTTACAGGCAAATGTCAAATTAATGTAAGAAAATCTCGTATTTGCAATTACTTTGGTTTTTCTGTGGGTCTTTATTATACAATAATAGTAAAAATGACTCAAATTTTTAATCCTTTTGACACATTTATAAAAAATTCTATATTGTACAATTAAAAAATATTTATTGAAACGTAATTTTATCTAACTTCTAATCGTTTAATAAGAAACATTTAATTGTTCTACAACATTGCCAAGTACAGATTTTTGCAGTTAACTGTCTATAAAAACAAATAGTAATTTTTAGAGTTTAATAAAGAAAATTGGGATACCTAATAATAAATAATTTTTAACAAATTTTAGAATACAAATCCTGTGTGTTAACTATTTTACAGTGCCCAATTATTAAAATACCTTGCTGCACATCGCGAATATGAATTGCTATTATTATATTTTATTTGCTGTTTATCTATTAGACTCTACAATAGGCAAAGTTATATTAGAAAATCAAATTAGAAGCTTCTACAATTCTTGTTATTTAAGAAATTTTAAGTCTGTTAATTTAGATCCAATTACGCTGCAATCAAAATAGTAATTTTTCTCATAATTTATCGAAGATTATGATCTATGAGTACCATTTAATTAAATTCAGGTTAGTCAACTTGGTCAATTCCTTGCATACCTGCAGAGAATTCTTCAGATGAACGAGAAATTCTTGGGAAAAGGAATCCAACCAACATATCATATTAAGCGGATTCGGTGTCAGCTAACGATGTGTCACCCAAAACGTGTTAGAAGCTTATGAGAAAATGATTTAGTGAAATAGGATTCACAGTTCATCTGTCACGAAATATATCAACATGCACCCAAATATATCATTTACTATCTTTATCTAGCTTTAGTTTAACAATCGGAAAGTGTCTCTTTTCAGCAAAATACATTAGTGCAGATACGTGGTGTGTGGTCCTTAAAATATATAATTTAGAATTGGTTGCAAATTTCATATTTTGGTATCAGGAACAAACCTAGAAAACTTATCTAATAGAGGTAACTGAAGTAACTAAGATAGAACTGTATCAAATGATTGTTTCTCGTTGAGCTACCGTACTTTAGGCAGGTAAAATTTGGTGGTAAAGACAGTAAATATTGTCTTAACGCTTTGTTTAGTGCTCTGTTTTTGGGGTAGAGGTAATAATTTAATATCGAGAGTACTAAAGCGCACACCATAACAAAGTGACAACATATTCTATATCGTGACAATTACCTGTGCTCGGCTGGAGGCGGAAACGAGGCTCATTTCCTGTACACCGAGCTATACTTAACACGTTCAAATACATTTTTGCCCACTTGCCTAATGTAATGTTAATGTCTAAGTTTTTATTGTATGATTTTTGTTTAAATAAATGATGCGTTTGCGGCATTGCAAGCGCGGCGAAAGTTACGATTTGCGTTTGAATAAATTCGGGTCCTTTTTGAGATAAAAGCCGAGACAATAAATTCAAGTCGTTAAATAAAAATGTTGTAATCTACTATATTTTCCGTTTCATGGATAATTTGGATGCAATTTTTACCCCAAGTTTCGAGTTTGGTAGTCGCTTTCGCACATCGAAATTATTTATGACATCACCCCGTAGAACATTAGGAAAGTATTTTCAACGTGACGGGTGGCGCGCCGCTTTCGGGTTTTTATTGTAATAACCGCGAACCTTGTGAAATGCTGACTGCATAAAGACACGTGTTGCGATGGAAATGGATATATGAAAAAGATACGTTGCCTCTGGGACACGCAATATTTGCAAATTGAATTTATTCTCATGTCAGCCGAATTTCCCACTCCTCTTTGTACCACTGGTGTTATCTCAATTGAAGCGGCGCGTTTCAGGGGAATATCGTAATTGATGGCAAGGATTATTACTGTCTTTGTGTTTTTGCTTTGCACAACTACTCACTTTCAAATCTTTGATTAATAAATTCTTCAAATTTAAATTGCTGAAATTCATACGGAAAACTTTGTATAAATAAAGTTTTTTTTATAATTAATTGTCAAAATGCGGTCAAGTTGGTACTGCCATTCGTTAAGAAATGGTAATTTTGACGAATTATGTTACTAGTACCATACTAGTACCAAATGTCAGTGGCATTGCATTTGTGTCGTTAAATATTTGGGAATTGTTTAATTAGTGAAATTAGTTTTTTAAAAAATTTTTACATTGAGAATTGATTATAAAAAAAAACTTTATATAATATAATTTTGAAAAAAACTCAAATTAGAAACCCATTCTCTCAAAAATTTTTTTTATATAAAATGGTTAAATGTTTGTTGAATGATTGATAGTACTACTCTTTGCTGTTAGAACTTGCGAGTAGAATGACTAGTGGATTTTTATGAAGCAGGACCTATCAAAAAGGCGTCATAATAACTGAACTTTCTCTGTCAAATGTTCACTCTATTACTACTTAAATTTGTATATCATATATTTTTTGTCAAAATGCGGTCAAGTTGGTACTGCCATTCGTTAAGAAATGGTAATTTTGACGAATTATGTTACTAGTACCATACTAGTACCAAATGTCAGTGGCATTGCATTTGTGTCGTTAAATATTTGGGAATTGTTTAATTAGTGAAATTAGTTTTTTAAAAAATTTTTACATTGAGAATTGATTATAAAAAAAAACTTTATATAATATAATTTTGAAAAAAACTCAAATTAGAAACCCATTCTCTCAAAAAATTTTTTTATATAAAATGGTTAAATGTTTGTTGAATGATTGATAGTACTACTCTTTGCTGTTAGAACTTGCGAGTAGAATGACTAGTGGATTTTTATGAAGCAGGACCTATCAAAAAGGCGTCATAATAACTGAACTTTCTCTGTCAAATGTTCACTCTATTACTACTTAAATTTGTATATCATATATTTTTTTGCTTGATTTTCCAAATGTAGATATTTGATGTAATTGAGGGAGGTCAAAATAATAAGATGGAAGTAATTCAGGAATTTTTCACTGTAAATTTTAGGTGTAGTTACAAGGAGATAAATATTAGTCATATGCAGTCCTACTGTTAATCCGATCAAGTAAATTTTCGTGTAAAAACAAAGACATAAATAGTAACCACTAATAATATTCTAACGAATTTTTGTGCTAAGGATTAACGCAAACTGTCGACAACGACTGTATAATTAAGCAGAGAGGTGTTTTCCAATTTTGTTCTTGTTGCATTGGTCGGATTTTTTTACTCTTGTAGCAGCTTATTAATAAATGTCTAATATGTACACAAAAAAATTACGCTAAAAAAATTAGTTCTTCTCTAACGGTTGCCAATGACGGTAAAAATAAAAAATAAGTAAAAAATTTATCGCTTGAAGAAAACGAAATATATTGTCGAAACGTCGCGCTTTTATTTTACCTGTTCTGCAACAACCAATTTTTACGTTTTTTTTCAATAAAATCTAGAATTTTTTAAAAGATAAATCATATAAAATTTTTGTTACAAAAAGTCTTAAGGATTATTTAATTATTTAAACTAAAAGTTTTTCTGATATTGTTAGCTAGCTTAATTTAATTAATACTACAACAAATGTGCAATTTCAAAATGAAAATTTGACTTAATAACAAATAAGTTATTTTTACTATTTAACTCGATATTTACACAGTAATAACTACGATTGTTGTTTATATAACGTTGTTTTTGATAAAACGCTCACTCTTCAATTGCTTGTAGGGTTTGAAAGTAACTGTCCAGTTATTGTCTTCACACCGCTTTTGTAACAATACGTCTTTCTAGCAATTATCCAAAAGTTTACGCAAACAATCTTCTTTCAGGCGGAACGATGACAGCTTTCTCGTATCCAACCAATAGCCGCGATAAGTATTTGTCAAAATTACTCGCTACATTGTGATTTATAATTTTGGAAGTATTTGGCATCTCCCTGAACTAGTTTGTTACAATATATTCAAATATCAGAACCAAATTTTGCCAGTATTTTTGAGATACTCCGTATTTACCTCTTCATTTCGTTTGGGTGAAGGTTTTGGGTAAAAATAGTTAAGGTAATTATAAATATCTAGTTATAGTCTTTATATTGTATTTTCAAAGCTTTTGTTTTTTTTTTTAAATATTATGTTAACTATCATTTGTTGCTTTAAATTAATATGTATGAACGGCAATTTAGAAACGTTTTTTGTCAAATTTAAATATTGATAAAACGTTGCAAATATTAGCTTAGTTTTTTTTATAATCTTGCTCTTCGACTTTCCACTCCATTCCACTGTAATCAATCAACCGCTATCTTCGCTTTTTAATTAGCTTATTAATTTTTTCTATGACATTTTGTTTAAAACTTTGTTTATATTTTAATTGTTTGATTTTCTGTTGCATAACCTTATCCTCCTTTTTTTATTCTGAACTTTTCTGATACTTTCTTTTTTTGAAATATTTTGCTTTAACTTTCTTTTTTTTTTGAAACAATGTTTTGTCTTTGCGTTTTCATTATTCTTTTACTCGTTGTGTTTAGTTTCTTTTATTGTCCACAACATCGTTGCTTTTGCTTTAGCTTGTCTTTAATGATTTTATACTTTTATATTTTAAAAGTATATGAGCTAACAATAGGTGTGCGTTTTGACGTTGTACTCAAGCTTCTATTACCATGAAAATAATAAAATGAAAAAATAAATACTTTTGTAAAAGTTTAGTTAAAAATTTGTTTATACAACAGTATTTTTCTTTATGAGGCAGAAAAATGTTTTTTCTGCCGAATCTGAAACAGTGTTAGTTTAACAGACAAGTATGATAACCGACATAAAACTGATACAGACAAGGCACAAAAAGCGACTTCACTGGCACATAAAGAACGCATTTTTTTTCAAATGTACAATATGTAATAATAACAAAATATATTTGCTGTTATTAGCATAAGTTTAAGTTTAAGCAGCGACATCTGTGAGAAATTGTGTAAGACATAAATCGTCAAATTTTGAAAGTAGTACCTAACTTGAAGAAAATTTGACAGTTTATTGTTACCTACATTATCGACATCAACGCACTTGATTTTTTCGACAAATTAAACAAAAATTTTAAAATTATTGTTTTTTGGTCTTGTGGAGAATCTGTGCAAAAAATAATATACAAGAGACACACAAAGTGCACTCGTGTAAAAACTGTTGCACTTATATGCAAAATATATGTTCTCTTACTTATCGTGTAAAAGTTATTTACATTTAGTAAAATTAGAAAAACATGTTTGTGAAAAAAAAAACAATTAATTTCAAAAACAAACAAAAACAAATTATTTAATCTAACATACAGAGGGAAATTTAAAAAGACCGCACCATTACTAGCATGTTTGTTAAAATTATTAAGTTATTTTAAAAAATATATTTATACTTTTTGTAGTTTAGTTTTTAATAATAATATTGCTCAAAGAAGACATACTTTATATTAACACATTGTATTTTTTAAATACTTAGTTTGTTATTAAAAACGACTATACAAGCTGTAATTATTTCTAAAACATTACTCCCGGAAATTTAATTAAAATAAAATGTAGTATTTTAATAAATGATTAACAAAAGTGAAATGTAAAAAACAAACACCAAACACTAAATTAAATTAAATTAAAAACAGTTTTAATTTCTACTTGAGGATAACAACTTTGTTGTTAAAAGTTAAAACGCGTGTTGTGTTCAAGTGTAATGTGTTTAGTGTTAGTGGGTGCTTTATGTTTTGTTCGACACACCAAGAAAATCCTACAAGAAGATTTTATTAATAGATTTTTTATAGGAGTTTTTTATAGGTAGTTTTACCCATAAATATATTTTTGAAACACTAATATCAATATCTAAATAAAAAATACAAAACGTAATTTTACTGCTATATTTTTGTACCTATAACATTTAAATTTTTTACATATTTTATTTAATTTATCTTATAATATATTTAACAAAACTTCACAATTAAATTTAAAAAGTTTAAATAAAGACCATCAACGACATCGTTTGGGTCATTTCTATGACAACCTACAGAACATAGCTTTACTGCGCCACTGGTGCCACCATATTATTGTAAACATTTGGATTAAGTTTATACCATAAAACTTTGATTTTCGAAAAGTTATATAAAATATAAACAAATTTTATTAAATATATCACACATAACTCGTTCTAAACTGCAGCTTTTTTCGATTATTATATTTCCTGAGGGTTTTGGCTGAGTGGCTAACAAACTCTTGTCAGTAACGGCTTTCATTTTTATAGAATAATCCAACTCTTTTTTTGCAGATCGACTAACACCAGCACTAACACTTCATAAAGTTTGGTGTTATTGCTAAATTAGATAACCCACTAATAAAATTTTTGTATATTTAATTACTATTGAAATTTATTTATTTATTTAATAGTTTAATAAACAGTATTGTTTCAATATTTGTATTTCCTTACCAACAGATTAATACTGGCGCCAGCAAAAGCTTACATATATGGAAAGATTTACATTATACAATTTCTCCCCTTATGCAATTGGTTGTATTGTATGTTAATTAGTTTGCCTACCCATTAGTTTCCTACTGAGCTGACAACTGTTGCAGTGTATTTTTCGGTATTGTAAAGTTGTTAAAATAAAAAAAATTATAATTAAAAAATACCAAATAAATTAATTTTAGAAGAATTCACGGCGGTTTTCGCAATAGTTTGATTTTCCCATGAAAAAGTATCAGCGACAATTGAATAAGAGCGGTAAACCGTCAGAATTCCCTAAACGCTGGATATCTATGTGTAGACAATTCTCTGGAGTGCATGGAACAAACGCCCGGAACTCTTGGGAAATCTCTTCATATGTGGTCTTTTCTGTTCACCCTATTTCGGAAACGAGGCGCGATTTATTGGTTCTCGCAGCACGGCTAATTGGCTTGAGAGCAGCCGACATGTTTCCGCTATGTGTAAGTTTACGATTTTATAGCCGACCACCGCCGTTTTCCAGAGCTTTACCGGAGCGAACAAGAACAACTTTACAACTGTACTGCCTAACTCTTTAAATCATATCAAGCGTACAGCCGCTCGAAGCAACTTTATTCTCATATCGACAATCAAAAAAAAAGTAAAACGTAATCTTTACAATTTTTTAATCTATACAACACACTCGTGATTTATTACTATTTTTTTATTGATATTCTCTCTAATATTACATTATTTGATCTTGATTAGGGTGGAACTAGTTCTAGTTGGATAACTATTACAGGCGTACAATTAAGAGCTTATAATGGACAAAGAGATATTTCCAAAACAAAAATAAATTGGCATTTAGTTAGACACAACAAAAATTGTATAGTTGTTGATATTAAAAGTATTCAATTTCAAAACACCATCCAACACTGACCGTAAATCACACGATAAATTAAAAAATGATTTATTAAGTTTTGACACAAAGAGAAACTTGTTTCTTTCAAGCCACACTAGATTTATAGTTCCAGAGAATTATTTTCAAAAATTGCAATTAAGTTGTTTTGAAATTACATCTAAGATATATTTTTATTTGTGCGTTTATTGGTGACACCTGCCCTGCGTCAAGCTTATAGTGTATCTCAAATTTACTACCACCTACCAGCCACTAGTTACGGTTATAAACTATAAATTATTTAAATTGTTGCCCGGACCCTACATTAGTAATGCTTTACTAACTTCAGCTATGGTTTTACGCACATGTTTAGCCCCTAATCCATTTTTAACATAAGCCAACCCTTTCATCTTCACTCCTGTTTCACTCCATTAATTCTATTTCTAATTAATTTTCATAGACTTTATTTAATCTCCTAAATGTACCACAATGTAACACAAATTTGTAATTCTCCAATAAATTTTGTTTTGTTAAGCATAACATTATTTTTGTATATATAAAAGAATCATTAGCATTACCACCTCGATAATCAGCAGTTTTACGACTTGGTAATAAAATATGATGTGTATTTTAAGGCGAACTTTTTAATTCCGGCAATTAAAAACGCTCCTATTATGAAAAAGAACATTTAATATTATTTAGTATATTCCAAACATTTGCATGTCATGAGATGAAATATTCTTGCTCATTATAACATCTGTTTTCTTTCACCTGCTTTATAACCACATAAAAAGCTTTGTCGTTTTGGCTTGTTGCTTCAAAAAGTGTCATGTCCGCCTGTTATTACATTAAAAAAATACAACCACATTAAAAGAAATGAGAATTTCCTGTGTTCATAAGTAGCATGAAGTTTCTACGGTTTTTATTACTTGTAATAATATATAATTAATCGACCTACTACCGAAATGTAATTAAATTTAATCTAGAGTTTTTTGACGCACCTATTCTCATGACTTTGAGAAAAATTTATTTTACTATCATTAAAAATCATTTTTATTGACAGTCCCGTTATCTAGACACACCCACAAATGTATATAATAATAATTGCTTCAGACATGTCTCGACTACTATCACGTATTGCTGTCATCCAGATTTGATCGATTCGTACAACACAAACTCACTGTTATAGCATGCAGCACTTAAGCTCGCTAATAATGCCCAAAGATAAGATCACCGCTCTAACTATTGCACAGTTGCATGGTCACACGTATTTGCAGTGATCCTGAGATACGCACACGTTTTAGCATGTCACCTCTTTTATGAGGCTTTAACATGCAGAGAAAGCTTAAGTACTTATGATATTAAAACAACAATTCTTTCTAAAGTAGTTTGAGTAATTGACACTTTTTCGATTCTTATTTTGGTAGTTAAATTTCAGCTTTTGGAGAACTATTGTGTCTTTATAAGATATTAATCAAGTACTATAATATATTGCAATGTATGTGCAAATTTGGAGATCTTTTGATTCAAAGAGTTGGATTATAACGAATAATTTATTTCAACTATACACACACACGATAACAATAAGAGATAGATAAATAACACAGTAATAACGCCTACGATTTAATTCAATTACTTTAGAGAATATTGCTCACTTTACTTTTTAGTTTTTTGTCTGATTCTCACTAACTGATTAACTACTTGCTTGTTAATTAAATATTTTTTGGAATTACTCGTTATAGTCTGATTCATAATTCTAGAAGTATTTGGCATCTCTCTGGACAAGTTCGTAACAATATTATACAGGGTAAGTCACGAAGTATGGTAGAAATGGAAACTGGTAATAGTTCCGCGAATATCAATCACAAATGCAAAATATCACTAGGTCAAAAATGTATAAATTTCAAGATAAAAAACTTTGAAATGTTTATTGAGAACCACTGGCAAGGGTACGACAAACTCGAGTCAGAGAGAAAAAGTTACAGATAAATCAAACGACAAAAAAGTCAGCGCTTCTTACCTGAAAAAAGAAGGTCAAAAGTCAATCACTAGAGCTCGCACGAAATATGGGAACAAAAACGCTTTCCAGTCGTCTAGCTAACTACTCGCTTCTGTCACGCGATAAAACATTGAAACTTGAATTGGTCGATAGTAGTACCGAATTAGTACCGCTATCGACCAATTTAAGTTTCAATGTTTTATCGCGTGGCGGGTACGAGTAGTTAGCTAGACGACTGTAAAGGGTTTTTGTTCCCATATTCCCACCGAGGTCTATCAATCACAGTTCGTCGTTTGCATTCGCTGCTTATCGGTAAAATTTTTCTGGATATAAAGTCTGTGACCGTGACCATCAAACAATCATTGCGCGTACGTTCGTGACCACGTGTTTTTCAAATTTTTGTTAGATTTTTAAAATTTTATTTGACCATCGAAATGTTATTTTCAGAGGTAGCATAATTCCCAATTTAAATATCCGCCAAACTTCTTGACTCATCCTGTATAGTACTGTGTGTTAGTATGATTTTGCTAGCAGTGATTACAGTAATTAGTAGTTACAGTCAAAAGCAAAATGAAAAAAAAAAAAAAAAAACAGATATCAGGTGGTCTAGTATGGTTTGTTGTGCTCTGCTGTGACTTACTCTAGTTGTCATGTTGGCTTGTTTGGTATGCTCTGATGTGGCTTAGTGTATTTTGTGTGGTTTAGTGTGATCTGGTGTGGCCCAGTGTAGTTTGGCTGACAGTAACATCAAAAGTTGTCTCCGGTTTTTCTTTTATTACTTGTCACTGTACGAACTGACAATGCCAGAATGCTACTAGAATTATGTGTATCCTACAAAACTACCAATGTAACTAGAAATCGCTAGGTTGCCAGTTATTATCTGAAAATAATAATTGTTAAAAATGTATTTTCTAGCAATGTCAGATACCATCTGGCAATGCAAGTTTTTCCATTATTTTTTTCTCATTTTCAACCATCTTTTTGTTGATTTTTCTATGTTTCTTTTTCTTTTTTTAAGTCTCTAGTGCGTTGTTGCATATGTAATTATTTCATTTTTTAACATTGCACTTTCTGCGTGATGCTGGCATATTCATATATTTTCATTACTTTTTTTGTTTTTTTTTTCTGGTAAAAATATACTATTAGATCTCTTCTTTTTCATTTTTTTGTTTAGCGTTACTTTTTGTCATAAATTATAATCTACATTTTATACCCATTTGTATATCTACCATTTTCTCCTCAACGCTTTTTTTTATTTTGTATTACGTCTTCTCCAGAGAGGGAAAGTCTTCTCTAGAAAAGGTTTAAAATCAAATCAACAAGAGATGGTTTTTATCATATTGCTTTGGTCACGTTAAAGTTAAAACAAACTGAAACAAATCTAGATTTTATTGTTGGTGTGTTTAAAAAGGGTTTAAAATAACTAAAAGTATTAAAAAAGTAAATAAAATACTATTTTTATTTATACCTACTCGTATTATACAGGCGAGAAAATCAAGAGAGAAAATTAACTATAAGTACCCGGGTCTAACAAGTTATGCCAATTATGCCACACGAGTAGTGTCAAATTCTTACCGGCTAAAACCCTTTTTTAGAAGCCCTTCTAAAGATGGGACTAACACAAGTGTAAAACACTACTTTAGTCTTTCTTACTTTTTCTGACTTTTGTCCATATAAATGTCTATAATAATAATAATAATATAAATATAATAATATAAATAAATATAATAATAATAATATACATTTTTATTTTGAAAACTTTACACATGACATTGTATTGTCAGAATTATTAGCTCTGTCATAACATCAGTATTCTTCGTTATGCTCCTTCTTATCCAGTTTAAATCCTTTCTAAATATTTTATTACCAATTATAATTTTAATCACTTAATACTCCGGTTTTTTGTATTTTTTGTTTGCTTTATCTGGTAATTCTAGAAAGATTGGTAGAAAAAATTTATTAAAGATAAAGATTTTTACCTATTGCAAAGCATTTTTAATTCCATCCTTTTATATTTTATTTTTATTTATAGAATGAAATTAATAAATTTGTCTACCTAGGAAGTGTAATTGAAAAGAAACTAACAAATAAAGAAGAGGTAACAGTAAGAATAGCAGCTGGAAACAAAAGCGTAAATGCATTACACTCTATACTAAGTTTAAAAGTCGGAGCAAGAGCAACAAAACTTTTTGTCTACAAAACCATAATGCGACTGGTAGTAACATATCCTTCCGAGAGATGAACCGTAGAAAACAAAAACAGCCTATGCTGTAGATTTAAAAAAGAAAGGTTCTAAGAAATATTTCTGAAGAGAAAAAAAAAAAAGAAAAAACTTGGATTAAGAGAACAAACAAAGAATTAAGAACATTGTACAATGATACAGATATAATAGAAGTAGTGTTCAATCGTAAAGAATTAAATGGATAGGGCATGTAACAAGAATGAAAAAAAAAAACAGATTACTAAAGAGAATATTAGAAACAGAACTAGAACCCAACAGACGAAAAAACAGACTAAAAACAAAATGAAAAAAAAGTAGAAGTCGATCTCTAAAAGTTACAAATAAAGCAGTGAAAGAAGAAAGATCTAAATAAGAAAAGATGGAAAAAAATTGCCTACCAAGCCATGAGCTCACAAGACTTGTAGTTCTTATATAATTTTTTTTATTCATAGATATCGTATCCTTTTAACATCAAAAGCAGTCTCAGTGGAGGCAACCTTAAGAGCAATCCTTCAATTATTTCTAATTTATTAAGAAAATTTTTGGTTATATATATTTACAGTAATACTAAAAATACTTTTTAACGTAAAAATTTTGTTCTATAGTCTTATTAAGTTTTTTTGATAACTAAAAAAGAACTACTAGTTCTGACTTATGTCAAAATTTGACAGCTAATGAAGGTTAAGGTTAAATCTCAATGTCAATCGTTAAATTAAATTTGACGGTAGTTTTGATTAAAATTAGTTATTAGAGCTCTAGGGCCGGTTTACAGAAAGTGAAATTAACTTTAATTGCGATTAAATAGTTAATTCGCGATTAAATGCCGATTTTGACCAATCAAACACGAAGAAAGCCGATTTAATCGCGAATTAACTATTTAATCGCAATTAAAGTTAATTTCACTTTCTGTAAACCGGCCCTTAGAGTTATTAAAGTTGGCTGCCAATGTTATCAATAGTTGTCATCTGTGTTGCAACTGCAAGTACCAGCCTAAATCTGGCTTGTCAACAAGCATTTTTACTGTATTTCTAGCAATTTTAACGTTCTTAGGATAGGTATTTAAAAGAGTTTAATATATTGGTAGATATACAAAACAAAAATTGATCATTTTTATTATTGTTAGGTTTGTTTTTTTAAAAAGCGTAAAACGTTGTAAAACACGTATGATATACTGGAGACGTGCTGACCATATCACAAAACACCAAGTCAAATTTTCTTCTGTATGCTATTTAATTAGTTTTGATAGAATCTTAAAAAAAGAAAAAGCTGTATTATATTAAACTTTATTAAATTGTTCCATGACCCTTAATTTACTTATAAAAAAGGTTTATTATTAAGCCGGTTAATGTGGGTTAGATTTTCAGTGACTCCAAGACCTCAGAACACTACAGTAAAGTTCAATGCGACACAATTTTTTAAAGTTCTTTACCAAGCACGTGTCAAAACGTCAAAAGATTTCACTGTTTTTATGTTTCTGTTAGACAAAGTTATTTAAATGAACTATATTAGCAATACCAAAATTTTGACAGTTTTGTATATAGGTTTTTTAACAAATCGTTGAAAATTATGAGCTTTTCGACATGATCATGTTGTTCTAAATAAGACCAAAGCTCGTCTCTAAAGATAATTCTTTACATTAGTTGTCCTAGTGAAGTCTATTTCTGCCCATTTGCGGGTTGTATGGTTAAAAAAGTCTCCTATACAAGATGTCAAAGCACATAAACCAAGAAATTTAATTATACGATTTTTAGTCTGTAATCTGCAATAACAATATTTTTTGATTTTTGGCAATAAACTGTTAGTTACGAGTTGATCTTTCACTAAAATCTTAAATTCTTAAAGTCAGCAAATTTAACCGAGTGTCCTGGTGCTGTTCTGTTTGTCTTCGGTCTCCCGTACCTCTTTTGCTGCATTCTGGGCTTTAGTCAAATAAGTCTTGACAACATCTTTTTACAATAGACTGATTTCATTTAATATAAAGAAATATTGAGATAAAAGATATATTATAAAATCTTTGAGAAAATTTAGCTCTTGCAAACAAACAAGCGAACCCAGTAGAATTCTCCTAATTGTTGATAACCTCAGTACACTTTTATTCTAACCATAATAACAAGACTTAAACAGTTCAGCATAAGCAAAGAAAACAAGAAATCGACTAACGTTTACTTATAAAAATTCGACAAAAAAATTATTTCTACAGCAAGTACCTAAAATGTTGAGTTCCAACTTTAATCATTTGTTATCTCTAATTAGACAAATGTTTTTTCCAAATTTGGTGAAAAATTATAAACTCCTTCTAGATATTCAGTTTGTAGGACATTTATCGGCTAATTTCAAGTTGAAATACTAGCGGTAGTACCTATAGCAAATTTTAATACTTTCCCATAGCAAAAACCGATCACAGATTCAAATTCTTCTAATTTTCTATAGAAACAAAGATATTACCGGTATTATTTTAACTTGAAATTAGCCTATTAGTACAGTTTTAAATAACAAATTATTATTATTATTATATCTAATTTTTTAATTATGACAAATTATGTGTTGGACTTTGTCGTGATGTACAGGAATTTAATCGAGCAAGTTTTGAGCAGGTAATATCTAAAAATGGCTTTAGTTTTTCTCAAGGTTTTCAATTTGCTATCAGTTTATTCGGCGATGAGCTTTTATCTGGGGTTCAATAACGGCCGAGCGATTCTCGGAAAAACAAGCAGTAAAAGATAAATATTTGTCTGAACCGTAAAGTTAAAAACGAGTTATCCTGTAGTTTTCCTGTGAGATATTTCGAGCGAATTCGTGGCGATATCGTGAAGAGGCTCATGAGTTTGTAGTACAGTCCTCACCTAGGGTGAGGCAATCTCGAGATGGTCTCCGCCCGATGCATTATAGATACGAGCAGAAATACGGGCGCAATTTCGGCAGAGTGCGATAAGACGCTAATGGTTTCAACTTTGCACTCTATCGCCGCCTCTCGGTGGGCGTCGGCGTCTGTCGACGTCGTCCCGGCTCTTGATGGAATTGCCCATAGCTTGGTCGACGTCACGCCGATATTTACAAACCCTAGGGAAATCTATCACCCTTTCGTATTATCCATAACTTATATAATATTAATCTACCGTGAAATGAAATGTATTCGCTCCTCTCCCTAATTCTCGACAATCAATAAGCCCTGGATACTAATTGAGCGCCTATCGCTCTAATGTTGCCATTACCCTAATTTCATTACTTAGATACAATTGATGTCTACTACTACCTTATCCTCTACTCTACTACCTGACTTTTCTGATCAATTTATATCTATATAAATTACACATAAAATATGATCTCGGAAAATTACTTCTGTTTATGTCATTTTAATAAATTATTAAAATATCTAATGGAATGTAAATATCAATTTTGACAATGTAGACTCTAGAGTCACTAATCTTAGATTGTAGAGTGGTAACCTCAAAACTGTAAACTATTAAAATTACTTTAATTCTAATACAATTTGAAAAATTGTATAGTTGTATATACTTGTATAGATGTGTAAATTGTATAATTTTTTATCATAAAAACATTACATTGCAGACCTTAAAATTGTAGGTCATAATACTGTTATATGATAGGTCTAGACTATAAATTAGATTATGAGTAATTGTAGATAAATCTACCTAAAAATTCTTAAATGTAATATAACAAAATAAAAAAAAGTAAAAATAACTGGTAGACTACTTAAAATTATCATCGATATAGTGTCTAGTAATGCGAAATAACTAGTGGCATTGTCAGATGATCTTTAACAATGAGAATATTGTTTCCAGATAATAACTGAAATGCTAGCAATTAATTTATTAGGAATAATGCAAAACAGTATTAGCTAATATTTCCAGGTAGTAACTGATACTTTTAGATTTTGTACAAGCTGTTCCAGAAAGACGTCTGTTCCAGAAAGAGTTAAAAAGTTTTAAGGTTTCATTTACCAAATTTTGATTTGTATTTTTAGTTCACTATTTTTTACTTTTTTTTATTTTTTAATAACTTTGTTTACCTACTTTAGTTTTTCTAGTTCTATACAATCTTTAATCAAAATTTAGTGAACAGCTAGGATTTCAACTTAAAGCTAGGCTGGGTTGGGAAAAGTATGAACAAAATTAAAAATTAATAAGACTATTATTTATTTGCATCAATTTTTCAGAGTTGAAATATTACTTTGTCACTAGCTGAAAGCGTGATTTCGCTGAATTTAATTTAAGGTTATGAAAACAAATACCTCAAAATTGAAGCGTTGATTTTAAAAACAACACAAATGCAAAAAATTAAAATCATAGTTTGACGGAACTACAGTTGTCTGAATATAATTTTTTTTAAATTGACTGTTTATAAACCGCAGTTTATAAATTAATTTGCTTACTTAGAAAGATCTCCGCATAGCGCTGCTAACATCGCCTTTCTTTAAATTTTCTCAAAAGTCAGAATTCAAATCTGTCAAAATTGAAAATAATGTCAAATACTTTACTAAAATATTTTAAAACTTTTATCTCTGTCACGTTTACTTAAGTGTTTGTGGTGATTGTTTTGACTATTTGTTCGTAGTTTTAGTTGGTTTATTGTTCTAGATTAAGTTTTTTTTTACGTTTGTTTTAGTGTTTTTGATAATCGCTTTCCGGTCTTCACAGGTGTTGCCCAGTTTGTTGTTTTAGTTTTTATTTTATTTTAGATTCTAGAGCATTATATTTTTAAAATATTTCTATTAAAAATACAAAACTTAAAAAAACTTGTAGCATTTTTTGAAAAATCTGATAAAATTGTTTTTTAAAATAGTGGTTAAACATCTTAATCGAATAATCGAAATAGACGAAGATCCCAAAATTGATAAAGACGATAATAATAGTAGGTGCAAGTTTTTGTAAACAATATACCTAATGATGTTAACAATAAAGACTGTTTTTTAAAGCTCATACAAAATCTTTTAAATTACTTGTAAGCTACTTAACATTAATGGCTGAAGAAAATTTTACTAAATTTTACTTTATTCTGGGCCGGTAGTAAAAACTTGACTTGTTACGTATAGATAATAAAACAAAATATTGCCATGTCTTACAAATTTTTATTTCGCAAATCGCCTATAAATCCGCACAATTGCGCTGGTTCTAGAACCACAGTTGTTTCTTAATCTACTCTACTCGAAATATTTCGCGTTTATTGAGACTAAATTTATTGCTATTAATTTTTTAGCTTTTGTAAAAAATCTTCAGAGCGATGCTGTTCTTCTTCTTATTTTAGAAGAAAAAATTTAACTAACATTATCAAATAATATCCAAAGCTGTTTTATAAAGTATCATTCTGAAATTAAAACTGACATATAGGTTATTTCAGTGACTCTGAGGTGCTGAGCAATAAACCGTTTATATTCAATTATTCAAATACAGTTGAAGATGCTGACTGTTTAATTCTAATTTTAAATTAACCTAAAAAACGTCATAGAGACGTCATAACATAGAGATCATTTTTATCTGTTTTGCCATTCTTGAGACATCTGCGGTAGAAACCCTGAACTTAATTTCTCATGACTTCAGTCCTTCATTTCCAGGTGGCATTATTAGTAAATTGAGATCATGGCCTACTGTATCAATCTCCACTTCGTTCCGATACGGCCGCAACGCTCCTCGATTTGGCCATAAGGAATAAAATTCCTGACCTTGAAAACGATCGGTCCGCAAGTGGCGCACCCAAGTGACAAGTGTGCGAATGAAACTGACAGGTGACGGTGTTCCGAACCATTTTGAGGTTAATGCCGCTGTCTCGTTCCTGTCAACTAGTCAAAAAAACAAGCGTTCGTTAAGCTCACTAACACCTACTTTGTTTACAGAAATACAAAAACAATAATTAAGGTTTAATTCAATTTAACTGTTTAATTTGAAAACTACAGATTATTATTGACAAACTATAATTTTAAAATTTTTCGACTGGTGGGTTTGTTGTGAATAACAGTTTTTTTCAACAAATCTGTTCGTTCTAAGCAAATATTTGTTAAGGTAGGTTTGGTTGTCGCTTGAATTATAAATTTGCATAATTCTTTTTTGTGTAACATGCATTCAAATAATTTATTTTTTTGCAGCGTGGGGCTTAAAATTTCAACAAGTTGATGACAAGTGTTTTCATATTCCAAGAAAGGTAGAATATTTTGTATAATGTCTGCTAAATCCATTATGACACAGACAAATTGAGAGTTGTGATAGGTTAGAGCACCGTGATCTTGCAGACTTATAAGTTGCATCAGAGGTCCTGGAGTGGAGAGCAATGATGAAAGACATTCATTGCAATGAAATTTGTCGTCAAATTTTTTTAAAATGTATCCTGCCAGGAAAGCTACAGATTGGTGTCAGGTATTGCATTATCTTTATGTAGTTTTTGAATCTTGACTCTTATATTAATTGGTAATATCAAGTCTTCTTTAATCTCACTTTCAAAAGAATGTCCTTCAGCTCTCTCTGTCTGTATATTAGCATTGCTAATATACTCAATTTTGTCAGCAATATTGGCCGATTTTGAACTTTTAACGATGCCACATCTTAAAATCTGACGCATTGCGTATTCGGCGGTTCTGGCGTCTGTGGCATCGTTGGATCCGCCTCGAAGACGTACTTGGGAAAACATTCCTTCAACTGCGTCAGAACTGAAAGACCTGGTAAGAACATAATAGAATCCTGCTTCTTGCAGTAAAAATTTGATACACAAAAATGTACTTATTGCTGTAAACTGTAGAGCATGGGCAGTTTCTTCTGAAAAACCTTTCAAACCAACATTAGCTGATACTATTTGTACTTCATCAATGTATTTTGTAAATGTTTCTTTTAGCCATTGGAGTCGTTCATCAGAAACATGAACGTAAGGAGCAATATGACTATCTAAGGTACGAATGTACTGGAATCTACTTGAGACATTGTGAAACTGAAAGAAAAAGTACATGTTTTCCATGAAAGATACAGTGCTACTTGCATCTTTGAACTGCTCATGTCCACTTTTTCTTTCAAAAATTTTAAAGATGAAGTCACTGCAGGCGAAAAAACTTGAACAGCTCTGAGAACATTCATCTTCTCAAAATTTGTCGGATAAAGGTGTTTTCTGGTTAAATATCTGACTGGTTTAATTGGTAATCCTCTTTGTAAACTATACAGCTGTTTTAGATATGATGAGCTAATAGTGCCTTCAGAAAAACACATGTCGTGGTCTAAGAATAGGTTTCTTGCATTTTTAATCGCATGACAGTAATCGAAGCTAAGAAATAGTGGCATATTTGGCAACAGAGGATGGTCGATTACGTTTTTGAGAGCTCCACTGGCGTTAGATAGTTTCTTGAAGAGTGCTACATTTCCAGAAAAATTGTCAGTCACAAGCCTTAACACAATAAACCCACAGTCAGTCAACATTTGTATCACTTGCATAGTCAAGGTATAGAAGCTATCAGTTGTCAGTGTTGAATGGAAGAAATATCCAGCAGGTATGCAATATCGTGTTGATAACCCGTATATAACAAAACAAAGCATTTTGCTCGCAATTTTGGGCTTCTCTTGAATAGTTTTATTAAAATGACAGTCATCAAGCCCGAAAAAACGATCTTCAGGTCGACTATAGTACATTTTTTCTTTTATAGCCATATCATCTACAACTAACGAACAAATTCGCTCTACTGGAACTTTAAGTGCAGCTATTTCGCATTGTAAACGCTGTTTACACAACTCTTTTGACCCTTTATATTCACCAAGATGTCTGGATATGGTAGTTTTGGATGGAAGTTTGGCTAAATTGATTCGACAATACTCGTATCCTTTTGGAGAGCAAAAACGCCAAAGAGTACACATACGAATTGTCATTTCAGACCACCTAGGTGACTTTTTTGCATAATTGTTAATAAGATCCATTAAAAAGAGAGCTTTGTCATCAGATTCTTCAGCATCCTGGGATATATTTGTGATTAATTTAGAGTTATGGCTTTGTCTTTGAAGTTCCACTTCGAGAGATTGAACTCGTGACAGGCACTTTAAATACTTATTAGTCATACGCTTTAGTTTCTGATTTAATATTTTACAGTGGTAACGTAAATTCTCAAGCTCAACAGATGGAATGGAGACTTGGATTAATTTAGAATTTGTGTTTTCTTTGCCATAAACATTAGGAGGAGTTTCGACAGGATATTCGGGTGTGACAGGAATATTCTACAAATAAAATTTAATAATTATTTTACCTTCATATAAATATTTGATTGGACAATTCTCATTTATCCTTACAAATATTGAAGGTACAACTCCTTTTATTAAGCGACAAGAATTTTTTGTGAAAGTAAAGGTATTTTCTTCGAAGTGATCTTTACAGATAACTGATTGATCTTTTATACTTGCAACATCTGTAAAAACCAAATAAAAATTGATAAAATCGATCTATTTTGTTAGGGTTTGTGTAAAATTACCACAAAATTCTTCAATTATTTCAAGCCATTTAGTGCGTTGATGAAAATCACTAGGGAATTCAAAAAGCTGTGTATTGCGCTTGCCACAAATCAAACATTTCTTTCCCATTATGCAATGAGATCGTACGTTTCAAATTATAATTTGACAAGATACAGCAAAAATTTTGAATGTGTCAACTTTTAAAGTTCACCGTTCAATCGTTTGGGGGCAGCACTTGCGTAACGCAATTGGCGACTAGATCAGAACAGTTTTATAAGCGGAGCGTTATGGCCGTATCGGAACGAAGTCTGTGACGAAGTGGAGATTGATACAGTTGGCCGTGATTGAGATTTAAGCTTAATATATAGAGAAATGCAACTAGAGAATGCCGCTTTCTACATTTGATAAATATTATAATTTTATTGGTTGATACCTCAGAGTTGCAGTTTACATCCTAATTTTTTATTCTAAAGTATTTTTTTAAAGACAAAGTTGATGTATAGGCAGCAAGGATGCTGTCTGCCATCCTTAACATAATTTTTGTGACGATTAATTTTCCATAAAAAGAATAAAATCCTATAAATAAAATCATAAAATAAAACTAACATAAAATACTAAATATATCATAATTAAAAAATAGACAAAAATTATAACCTGTTGTTATATGAATAAATCAGCAAAGTAGCTGACCTCTTCTCTTAGTGTCAAACTGTAGACTATTCTAATAAGTAAAATAACATAGGCATAAATAAAAATAAAGACTAATGGGCTAATTTTAAGTTGAGATACTACCGATAGTATCGCAAATTTTAATACTTTTTCATAGCAAAAACTAATCACAGCTTTAATTTTTTCCAATTTTCATAAATACAAAGACACTACCGGTATTATTTTAACTTGACATTAGCTCAATAGACTTACGACAGGTATTCAAAATATTTTCATAAAAATTAAAGATATAAAGAGCGCAGGTTTTAATATATAAATTTAATATGTTTTTTAGATGTGCAGCATAATTAGAATGCAGCCTACATGCTTTATCTCAAAAAATTGCCCGTTTTTTTGCGTGCCTTTTTCCACAAATATTTTGCGTAGTTTTGACATTAATTAATCAATTAATTGACATTTTATATCCAAAATACTAATAGACGAATTTCAAGTTGGGATAATACCGGCAATATCTTTGTTTTTATAGAAAATTAAAATAATTTGGAGTTGTAGTTAAATGTTGCCTTAGAAAAGTATTAAAATTTGCGATACTACCAGTAGTACCGCAACTTAAAATTAGTTCATGCATCTTTCAATTGAGAGATAATATTTTAACTTTTTTTTATATTATACCGTGCAAACGAAAATAAATCGAATTAAAGTAGGCCCTGATCTACTCATTGACCATCGTAATTTTAATTTTATCTTATGATTACAGAGTTTACCTACCGTAAAATCTAAAATCTAAAAATCAATTTTATGTAGTATTCGAGTAGCTCACTTATTTGAATAAATCCAGAAACTTCTGTAAAATAATTTTTAAGAAACATAAGTAATGAAATAACGTTTAATAGTGTAATAAAAAAGCTTAATAGCCCAGATGTTTTAAGACCCTTTTTAAGGAAGACATCTTTTATTTCATGTTTACATAATTACAGCTTTGTTCTTGGAAGAATGTTATCAGCATCTAATAAATGTAAAAATCTAAGTTGTAATCTGTTATTATCGTATGTAACAGTTTGTTATAATAGATTGCATGCAGTATCAGATTCAGACATAAAACTTTGATTGATTGGATGGTTTTGTGAAAATTGCTGATGAACTAATTGGGCAATAATAAAACTGAAAGCACAGAAACTTATCAAATCGGGTCTAGTTAGATTTAAGATTTTGTTGAAGCTACAATTAAATGAAACCATCAATTAGAATCGTAGTACAAGTTAGTATTTTATGTCTCTCGACATAAACTTAATTGAAATGCAATAATAAAATTCGGACATTAATAGGAAAAGAAGTTAGGCTTGATGATTAAAGCTAGTCATTTAAGTGTTATTAAATATCCTCGCCAATTTAAATCACCAAGATGTCGCTCGTTAAGTCTGTTAATTTATATTTATACTGGGTCGCAATGTGTTCCAAGTCAGTTAACAGGCCTGATTTCGGCATCAGATTGGTTAATTACCCCGCCGACGATGACTAGACCTCCTTAGTCTTAATCCGAAATTAAAATGGACTTCGTTAAGCTTATGTTAATGGCAGGTAATTACTTTCCGCAGGTGAAACAGTATTATAATAGCATTATTTCGGTGATTAGGCGACCTAACAATACTTTGATGTCTCTGACTGATGAACTGGAGTTTCAGCGATTGAAATTCCCGTACAAATCATCAAAGAATATGTCGAGTCTAAAACAGGTATTCCCTTGTCCTTCTGTCAGGAGATGGCAGAACAGCCATTAGAGAACCGTGGAGGTATCTGATACGGTCCATGTAAACACAATGCATAAGGAGATGAAACGGCCGATATACCGTCACGCCTTGTCCTAATCACTGAGCTCCTGACGGTCGGGTTCTGATGGAATCCGGACAAAAATCGCCGGCGATGCTGCCGAACTGATGTCGACAAATAAACCAAATAAATTATTGAGATATATCTAATGGAAATATTTTAATGCTTTATTGAATTTAGATTGATTATTATTATTAAATTCTAAGCACATTGAGACAGATTAGATTTAGACAATAGCAGATTAGCAATTCAAACCTAATTTCAAATCATTAATTTACTATTTTTTTAATAGTACATTATTATACGTGTTTCATAAGACGATTATTGTGACACGAATGAGTTTTGAGCACGACAAGCGAAGCGAGGAGTGCTTAACTAGAATGAGTGTCACAAGTCGTCTTATAAAACGAGTGTAACATATTATTTTTTCTACTTTGCGTTGCAAAAAGCATTCTAATGGGCTGATTTCAAGTTGAGATAATACCGGTAGTATCTTTGTTTCCATAGAAAAATAAACAAATTTGGGGCTGTGATTCGCTGTTGTCATGGAAAAGTCTCTTTTGAAAAATTATCACAATTTGGGATTTTTGACAAATTTGTCAAGTTTTGAATTTAAAATCAACAGCGTCAATTTATTTATAATGATTTACTAATTAACTGATATTTTGCTTCAATATTTTCGGCAGCTCGCTAATGATTTTATCAACTATTTCATATCATTTCCATCGCGTAGGCGGTAAAGGTAATTTTTAGACTTACGGTGTCAACATAACCAATGAAAAAGTTACTGCTTTGCGTTTAACAATGACAATATTGTTAACGCAAAGTAGAAAAAATAATTTTGTTGTATTTAGAATTAGCTATAGTGATCAAGTTTTTATAAATCTACCCAATAACACCAAACACTTTTTTTCACCCGACGCGCGTTTCTAAAAGAAATATAAAAACTTCTATTCTTTATTTTTCATTTCACTTGAGTATGATCATTAATAAAATGCGCGTCGTATAGAAAAAGGGTTTAGTGTCATTGAGTTTTCAATTTAAGTTACTAGAGTAAACGAAAGTTGAAAATAGTAATAAATAACAATAAAAAAGCTAGTAATCAAGCAAAGCAGAGCAGCAAGGTAAAAAGAGTTGTTATTGTCTCTATTATCGCCACTTATTCTTTAATTAAAAAGAAACACATTAAGTTTCTAAATACATGATTTAATTTATATTCTTTGTTTACTAAAATTATTTGTTTCAAAAATTTGTTTTTTTTTAAGTATTTTGTTACAGAAATAGGCTTCTGACATAAATAATCTGAATTTTTACCGATTTCCAAGTGAAGCTCCAGCCGTAATGTTAAAATGACTTTAAAAGACGAAGATTTTGTACTTTTTCAGTTTTTTTCAATTTCTCTGAAATTCGACGTTTAGCTGCAAAGTTTAAAAAAAATTGCCATTTTTTAAAGTAGTTTTTCTAATAAATCATGTATTTTCAATTCACGCAAAATTTAATGCTTTACAGTTTTGAATAGCAGTTTTTACTTAGTTTTTAGATTAGCAGATTATAAGCTCAATTTCAGAGAAATTTAGAAAAAGCCGGCGAAAGTCCAAAATACTCAGTCTCTTCAACGTAATGGCTGAACTCGAAAATTAGAGCAAATTTAGATTATTTATACTCGTACGTATTAGAGATCTACTTGAGTAATTAAAACAGATTCTAGAACTCTACCAGTTTTTGGAAAGTAGCACTCTAATTTGCCTAGCCTTTGTATCATATTTTTATAATTTAAAACGTCTAATTTGATCGAGGCATTCTTTTTTTCTCAAAGTGAAGTAATTTTTATACAAATAATAATGAAAGAATTAAATTCCAAGTTAAACACTCAAGTTTTATGAAACAAAATTTTTATATAACAGTGGTAGAGCGTTTTCGACTGATGTCTCATCATCAGTGCCTAAATAATAACGTAAAAAAATAGTTAGAAAATGTTATAAAAATCTTATCAAATTTTTGTCAATAATAAATTTAAAACATAAAAGAATAAAATGTACACTAAAAATAAAATAAATCGTTATTTTTAGTAAAAAAAATATTGATTGATTTTTTAAAAAATAAACAAATGGTTGCTATTTAAAAGATTGACAAAAGAGAGATAAATTTTATCCGCCTAAAAATGTGTGTTTGTTTCTAAAGAATTGACATTAATTTGACATTTAATTAAAAAAGTATAAATACTGATAAAGAGAGTAAGTAAACAAAATTATAAACAAACATTTAATTAACTAATGAAGATTAAATTAGTAAAGATAAAATATTACAATTAAAATTCAATTAGTCATTTAATGTTTGTAGAAAACATTCGTGAGCAGATTCGAAAGCTTTTAAAAAATGTAAAAACTACTTTTTAAAAAAATTACCGAAAGAAAAAATATGAGAAGCAAAAGCAGATGAAGTGTTGGTTATAACTGTATTTTTGTACTTTTCTATTGTTCTTACATGTTCACGAATTCTAGTTTCAATTCTTCGTTCTGTTTAACCGATATATCTAAACTGCATTGCAGTCATTACAAAATACTTTGTAAACGCTTGACATATATAAAAAAAATTGATTTTTGTTGTATACAAGAGAGGTTAAAACTCTACCTTTGGAATTAAAAGTAACTTTTATATTATAGTTTTTCAAAATAGTTAGAGCGTTTGACCAAGTGGTAATGGATATGAGAAAGAAAAAAACTAAAAATAAGTTTTAAAATATTTATTTGAAATAGACAATAATCTGATTGGTTAAATAATTAGATATTCGGTAGAGGTTTTAAAACCTTCCTAAACAAGATTATTTTGATTAACATAGTCTGAAAAACAGTCAATTTTAGCAATATTTTATTCGTAACTGTTGCATACTGTCTTTGAACAGAAATCACTATTTCTTAGCGTTAACCAAAAACAAGATTTTGAGCTGTGACCGGTCAAAAATTGTTATATTGAAATAAAATAAACAGGTTCCGAAAGGTTATAAAAATCTTTATTGTTGATGTGATGTCAATCATGCTAGCAGTAGAAAAATCTTTAAAAAAGCATTCAGAAATAGAGTAACAGGCCCTTCTGTTGACAAGATGTATGTACTTTCTATAATAACTACTAGGTACACTAAAATTTTGTTTAAAAAAACTTGCTAATTGTTTATAAAAATTTATATTTTGTCAGTCATCCGTTTAACAAAGTAATACCAAAAGTTTTTTGAGTGGTTTTACTATATTTTGGTTCTATTATTAGTAGTAGTTAACCCTCATTTTAATTTTTACTAATTTCTTTGCATCACAGTGCTATTACCACTCTTTAGCAAATTTTGTTGAATCTTCTTAGTAAGTAAAATGAAACGTAAAAAACGCCTTATAGCACCAAACAATTTTACTTTGCACGACGCGCGTTTCGACAACAAAGTTGTCATATTTAGGTAGGGAATTAAACTGAATAATTTACCATTCGAGAAAACCGAAATATTTTGTAAATTATTTAGTTTAATTCTCCATCTGAAGATGACAACTTTGTCAATGACAACTGTGCGTTGTGCAAAGTGAAATTGTTTGGTGGTATTGGGTATTTTTTACGTTTCACTCTTTAGCAAGATTGTTCACTAAAAAATTTTTTTTGTTTTTGTTGACAATAATAAACAATCTTAAATAGCAAAAAAAACTAAAAACTTAAGTGAATCTCACAGGTTTAAATAAAATTATAAATAAAGTAAAATAAAATATAAACAAGTTTCGAAATATTAAAGAAAACTTATTAAACTTTTGCCAATAATAAATTGAAACAAAAAATTGAAATGTGTACTAAAAATAGGATAAATCGTAATTTTTAGTAAAAAATATGTTGCTTGATTGGCTCACCGAATAAACAAATAAATGGTCTTTTTTCAGAAAATCGACAAAATTTTTTTGTCATATAGAGTTAGACAGCGAAAACTTGTCTATTTCGCCTAAATTTCCTGCAGCTGTAAAGACAGTGGTAGAAAATTTGTTGACAATAAAATCGTGCACTGTTTATAAAGCAGCTTCTGAGATATTTAGAAAGTAGCGTAAAAAAACAATTCTTGTAATGTCTTACGTAGTCTTGCTATGTATGTATGATATTAGAACAAAATGACAAAATAGGTACTAAATATGTTTTCTTAGCATATTTGTGCCGAATTAGCTAAAGACATAAAAGATTCGATGTTGTAGTCGAATTATTTAATGCTGTTATTCCTACTAAATTAGAAAATCAATGTTTAGAAATCAAAATTGTTAAAGTGATGCATATATTTTTTTTAAAACTTGATTTTTGTTTTTTTTTTTTAAGTTTTACATTATTAACTGAGAATTTTTTAATGTGCCTACTTTCTAAAACGTTTTATCATCAAAAATTATATTTTCAAATCAGGTATAAAAAATTGTCTATTTAGTCACGGTCCGATAAAACAAGCATCATTAGATTGTTTTTACATGTAAAAGATAACACACCGTGTCCATGTCGAATTCAATTTGGAGGTACACAATGTCGATCTTTAAAACAAAGTTAAAGAAATCACAGGAACAAGAAATGATAATTATCTGTAGTCAATATATGTCTCGACTACATTTCTTCATCTGGTGGTCTTCATCAATCAAAACACACATTAGCTTGTCTGTTTCGTACCCCTGGTTGTTTGGGTCTGCCCCCACTGCATCATCGCGTATCATGGACAAACTTCGTCATTAATCAAACACAAAATATTTACATATTTCTTACTATGACGTCGTGTCTTAGAACGCTTCATATCTCAACATGCATAAAGGATTTATTTTTGTATTATATTCAGGAAAAGATGAATGTGCTTTATGACTGAAATGTCAAATTGGTTACGGGAACTTTTACGGTCTATTACAATTAAAGAATATGTCGACACGAGATGATACTTACTAAAGGGAATGTTAATTAAAAGAGCTAAATTTTTAAAATGTTTTATTTCAATGGAAAGTTTTAGAATATAATAATCAAACCTATCTCGACTGTGTCATACACAACTATGCAATTACATTCTCAAGCAGCTTTTAAACAATTAATTATGCGAGGAAGTTTAACGATCTACAATTCAGTCATCATGTCCTTCAACAGGATTTCCTCAAAATGTCTGCTACCAGAAAAATGCATAATAAATGATGCTTCAGTTGAAAGACATTATGAACAAAAAGTCACATTAGTTCTCTATAATAAATTATAATTATTTACAGACATATTGTACATTTGTTTGGAACTTTAGTAGAATCAGTTAACACACTCAAAAGTTTGTCAATTTACAACTACAAAATCTTTTTTGTATCTTTACTAAGCGACAATATTTACAAAAAAATCATTATATTGCAATAACATAACTGCCACTACTTACATTCTTTATACATTGTAAATATAAAATATTAATAATTATTTTATTTATAATACATCATTGTTTTTGCCTATTTATCACAAATTGAAGGAACCTCCTCAAGTCGGACTACTAGGGGACTCCCGGCCGTCTCTCAGACTCGTATCAGGAGAAGATTTAGGGATAGAAGCATACGGCGAGTACCGATGTTGGGCCAAAGGTCTTGCCAGAGGCGACATTTGGGAATTTAAATGCGAACTTCCAGCAGCAGCAACCGCCAATTGATGTTGATGCTGAGCGGCTAGTAACGAAGGTCCTAGACAAGCCCACTGATTCCATAAAACTCCCGGTGAAACTGCACTGCTTTGGGAAGCACCAGCACCGTAAAGTCCTCCCATGAGAGGGCCGTAAGGGCCCGCCGCTGCTGCCGCCGCTCGGAGGAACAGTTGCGATCTAGCAGCGAGGATTGCTTTCTCCTCGATAGATAAATTGTTGTTGTGGGTGTCCAAATCGGCAAAGGGACGCAAGGGGGAACGGAGGTAGTGCTGCTCAGCGAGCATTGATTCCATCGTCTCTCTGGAAAAACTTATCATTTTTAGGAAAAAAGATTTAGAAAGAGCTAAGCTAAGCTCTAAAAATTTTTTTTTAACTTTTGATCTTTGGTGAATGTTTAGCGTTGATTGAGCTATCCATTAAATAATTACCTTTCGAACTCCGTGAGCCTTGATGAGTCTCTGAATCCCTTGGCGAACGGGTTGCTGTCAATCTTGAGTTTGGTTATCTGTAAAGATGATTAAAAATTATTAATCACTTGAAGTCAATTGGCGAAAACGAATGCGAACGTCTTGGAGTCGAGCATTGGTAATTAGTCACCGGCTGTGGACATCAATAAAAGGGAAATCAGTAAAGCAAACAGAACGTCAGTTTGGAGATGAACTCCTGGGGTGGGCCAATTATCTGTTCGTGGGGAGTGACAGCACCCGATGGAGAATGTCTGGAATGTATGGGCGCCCACCGTGCGCTCATTCCTCAGGACTTCACGAGTCATAAGATGACACTCGATACCAAAGACCGGTTTAAACGCTAATTCGCTAAAACGGAAACGCGTCGTTGGAAAATGATTCATTTTATACTCCCTCGAAATTATTTTCTCTACTGGAGGCGTCAAAACGAACGTTTGCAATTAATGCCTGCTTACACATAATTTATTTCATTCCAAAATCCCTTTGAATCCGCTTGTATATAAATTTTCGCGCGACACGAATTATTCTCTCAGTTAATGCGCAATCATTTAATTAGATAACATCTCAATGCTAATATATTAAATGCATGATGGTCATACGATATTCTACCAGAGTAGCGTGTACAAGATTTTTTTTTATTTTAATAACATGAGATCAAAGCGCCTTTTGTATATGTGCTAGGATTTTCACTCTGTCTTTTTGCCAGTAAGAGAAAGAGCTTAGTTGAGTCACTTTTCTCACTCTTCCATTACATGAACCAGGTGTGATGAAAGAAGATAGATGGTGAATTATAGCACTAAACCGAGCAGTAGCGCCAGTCACATGTGCGAAGGTGTTTTATGAGCTTCTTGTAGGCGATCATCGTGAAACAGCAGGCGCAAGAGAATTCCTCCACGTTTTCAGCCTCTATCCTTTTACCTGTCTGAATTACTTCTCATCACCCACTCAAATCTTTTCTAATATTTCCCAAATGAATGGCTAAAAGACCCTATCCTTTGTCTTTCGTTAAGGATATCTGTACAGTTTCGTCACCCTTTGTCGCGATTGGCGTGTTCCGGTGTCATAAAGCAAACGTTCTGAAAGAAGCAGCCAACATTCTCCGACTAAAGCAAACATAAATAATAGTTTTTAAATGAGACAGGACGTTTCACACGACGCGTGTGTGTGGCAAGACACATGATGCTATGTTCTTGTCGAGTGACGGATTGCTGGGGACTAGATACGCATGCTTCGCGAGCTAACATGACACATTTCACAACATCAATGTGTTAGGAAGTCACTAACGAGCCTCCCGATATCCCCAAATATCACAAACCCCATAAATTTTACACACTCGTCGAGAGCTGAACACCAAAGACTAAAGCAGAATGAATTCAACCAAAGAAATTGCTTCGAAATTACGTTTTGCAAAGATACGGGTAGAGCCCACTAAAATTAGACTTCTCGAAAAACTTCAAATAAATTCCGATCAAGCTAGATTTCTGTAGAACCTTTAATTAAATCTCCTAAACCTATATCTTAACCTTCTGAATACTGAGTGTCAAAAATTAAGTAGACTACGACGTGAGGTATATTTGTAGTTTATTACCTCATTAATTGCATACTTTTTTTGGTTTTAATATAATTTTATCTTTAATACGTGAGTTATACAAAACATATTTATAGGTCATTTTTATTTATATATCGTTGTCAGTCTCTTTTCAACACATAATCTACATTACATAGCAACAAATACAACAATGTGTTGAAAAGAAACAGACAACGGTATATAATTAAAAAATACCTATATAACAAACTTAAAAGTTTCTTATTATTTTATACATTTCAAAAGCCTTAGTATTAAACAAGCATTTCTCACAAATAACTTTCTCACTGTGCTTCAAGTTTTTTTAAACCTAAAACACCTTTCAATTTTTTTGCTGTTGAATCTTGTAGAAATATACAGGATAATTCTATTAAAAGTATGTTTTAGCTTTTCTCAAAAACTGATAATCACATCAGTTTTAAAGCATGTCTTTAAAAACCTAGTTTTTGTCTCTTCACATGTAAGTTTTATAATATATAAAAATTACATTATTTCTAATGTTATTCTAAATAAAACAATGTTGAAATATTATTTTGTAAAAAAAACATCTTAAAAATAATGTAGATAAAGTTTATTCGTTTAATTAGTATAATTAGTATTTTTAATTTTTAAAATTTTTGTATTTTTAATAGAGAAAAGAGACAAAATTCAAAAGAGTGACTATTACAACCAAATAAAAAATCACCACAAGAAAAGTTGGATAAAACTTTGCAAATTGTTTTTCTCAAAATTTTAATCTTAAAGCACTAGTTGACAGCAAAAATGGTTTACTACTTAGAAACAAATTAGTTTCAAAAAAATAAGACCAAAAAGTTTAGTACATTTTAATATATTCATGATACAGCGTACAGTGTTTTCATACTATTAGTTTTATTATTATTAGTAAAGTTTGTTTTTTGATAGTCAAATTTCAAAGTGCCGTCAAATTGGTACTGCCCATTCGTTAATAACAAATAGAATTTCGTTATGTTGTGTTAAAAATGCTACTGACTAAATGTCAGTAGCATTGTATTTATGTCGATAAATATTTGTAAATAGTTAAAGTAGTAAAAATTATATTATAAATAAACAATTATTACTAAAAAAAATTAGTGCGCATAACCTGAACTCTGACATGAGAAAAATGTTATAAAGTTGGTCTGTAAATACAGGTTTTAAGGTAATACAATTGTTTTTTTTTTTTAATTTTGACATTGACAATTGGCTATAAAAAACAAACTGTATACAAATTTCATATTTTTATCGAATAAGGTTGTCATTGCAGAATTATTTAAAGGTGGCCAAAATTAAAATTAAAAAAAATAATTTTTTTACTGCCATAACCGTCTACTTAGTCTCAATGCAACAAAATTTAGGTCAATTATCCCGTTTTAAAAATACAGAAATTTTAAAATCTACTAGCTGTCATTGGTAGGAATTTGTATAATAATATATATACCGGGTGTATTAGAATTAATAGTCAAAAATTTAACCAGTAATACATCTCATCAAAATAAACAACTTTTCTCTATACCATTTTTGCGACAGATGCTAAAAATTTTGAATTTTTTTTTTCCAACTATCTTCCCGCCCCCCAATTTATGATCACTTCTAACAAGTAACAACCAATTCAGCATTTTCTAATTGCCTGATTATACTTTTTTTATCAGAAAATAAGAATGTGACTTAAGTCATAAATTATTTAACAAAGCAAACGTACTTAGACTATCAGTACGTTTTTAATTTATGACACTATTTTACTAAAAACAGGAAAAAATTTTTTTTACGCAGATTCGTAAAAATCGTTGTCTGCAGCTACCTACTACTTCGAGTTTGAACCCCTCAGCGAGTGGTAACACCCTTAATACGACTTCTTTGTTAACAATAATTTATTTAATAATAATTAATTTTTTGACTATCATTTCTGATACACCCAGTATATAAAAAGCTGTTTTTAACAAACGGCGGCCGTAATAACAAATAAAAAACTGCTGTTATAGTTTACTAACTTTAAATAAAAAATAGAATCCTAGAAAAATATTGTGTTTTTTTAAAATTGATGAAAACTGCATTAATCCTTTTGATTTTAAAGTACTACAGGTTTTGTTGACTTTTTCAAAATAAAACAATTTTTGCTAAGAAACAATGCTTCACTGTTAAAATTGACAAAATCATAAAAAAGTTCTAATTCTTTGTCGATGTCAAAAACTTACCTTTTCCAAAAACAACCATACTATTAAATAAAATATTAAAAAATTGGAACTACTCTGTTTGAAGCGAGATAACTCTCTTTACTTTTTTCACAACAAATTTACTAAACTAAAAAAATAAAAAAGTGTTGCCTGAGATGTCAAGTGATTGTCAAATCGTCAAAATGCCAAGCTAACAATAGCTGTTCGTGGTCAAACTAACCGAGTAATAAAATTGAAACGCTGCAGATATCCCAGTAAATGAAACGGTTATGTAACAAATAAATCAAAGACCACACACATACCAGCAATATAAGAACCCTGTGTCATTGTGGGTTATTTATCATCACAATAACCACGCCGTTCAAAAATACGATAAACTTAATTTAAATAAATTTTGGTAACGTAACAAGCTGGTAAGCATTGGTAGATCCTGATTAGACATGTGTTTACTTTTTTAGGACTGTTAGGACTTTAAAATTTTCTGTTTTGGCATGGAGGTTTACGTGGAGCTTGGAGTAGATGTCGTGCGAAAAACAAATACAGGTTGGGAAATCTATCAAATCTTGGTCCGCTTCCGCAGCTTTTTCCGGCACAGAGGTCACCGTTTTCTTCCCGGTCCAATTTTGTTCATTTAAATGTAACTAAATTTGAATAAAGCTGGTTTAAACTTAGTCTTTGGAAACGACTCATCATTTCATCGTCACGTCGTTGTGTGTTCTATTTTCGATTGAAAAACGGTTGGTGTTAATGTGTGGTCGACGTTGATGAGCCTATATTTGAGCAACAATAGATTTGCAGTTCGTGAATTGGTAAAATTGTCACTAGAGTCGAGTTCATTTATCCAGCTATCAGCACAGAGTTCTGGGTGGGCTGACAGATCTGGCTGGATGCCAAGCGTCGAGGTGCGAGCTTGTTAATTGAGAGATTGCTATTTGGTCAACAATATTTTGTAAAGGACAAACTTAATCTGGCGATGTATAAATATTGTCGCGTCTGCAACTTATGATTAAAGCGTAACATCTGCGCTGCCAGGAATTTGTAATGGACGACTGCCGAGACATCCTTTTTTATATACATACTCCAAGTCTCAATCTACCGAGGATAAATTATGCTTCACGCACAATTACAAACATAATCGCAGAAACAACTTATTAGTTTTAAATTACACTGGACTAGGGACTGACACACCTCTAGCTCGAGGCACAAAGGCTCTTCATTTTCTCACAAAAATTAAAAATACATTGTTACAATTTAAACAAATCCTCTTAGTTCAAATATACAAAATTAGTAACAAGATTTTGAAAATGCACAATTTGCAAAGTATAATTTTTACCAACCGCGAGACAATCAAAAGAAATTTAATTGATTTTTTTTATTGTTAATCAATTTCAATTATTATTATTATCTAGTTATTCACCAGTCATTTGTACAACTACTTTTATTTTTTATCTATTGTTGTGGATACACCTATGTATATTTTTTAAATTTATTTTGCCATTTTTTATGCGAGTAAGGCATGACACAGTAATTCTACTCTCAAAACTGTGTAAAGACACAAAACAGCACAATAAACGGTACGTCGAATTATAAATATTCTGGAGCTCGTAATTCTCAAAACAACAGGTTTTATTTACCTTAATTTGTTTTTTTTATCTGCTGTTTTTTATTTTCGGCTATTTTTTCTAACTGTCTAGCTCTTTTACTGATTCTCTTTTACGACTAGATATGTTTTTATATTTTTCTTCTAGGTGTTTCTAAAGACATTTATTCGACAACGATTCAGGGACGTTCTAAAATTCTTAAAAAAGTTGTAGAAAAAAATAATGGCAATCAGAGATTTTTTTTCTTATAATTAAAATTAGTTTATTGAAGACAGATCAAAAAAAAATCTAAAGTGAGAATAACATCTTTATATCTTTTGAATTAAGTTTATTGAAATGGTTGTTGATGGTATATGTATTATAAGAGCTTTGGTATACACAATAAATGTCAGCTATTTTTCCCAGCACTACTAAAATGTTGAAAAAACTGTATGAAGCCATTATGAATGAATCTATTTTAGCTTTCAGTAAGTAAACTAATGAAATTAAAATTAGATGTATTCTTAAAGAGCCGAGTGTAATGCCTCAATGCTACATTATAATAATCCAAACACGTGTACTTCCGGTCCTTTATATTTTAGCAAAATATAACTCACCAACTGATTTTGATAAGCCGTGACAGCAGTAAAAACAGTTTCAGGAAATATAAACGTTTTATATTCTTCATTTTCCAAGTCGCTTATTTGTCCAGAAGCACCATCCGGCCGTTTCACTAAGTGAATCCTTGGCTGGTATTTGTGCATTGAATTCAACACTAACTGCAAAAAAATCTAAATTAGAAAAAATTAAAAAAAATCGAAATACATACATGTCCATGTTTGTCCATTTCGTTATTGGTGAGTTTGACTTTTTCGAAAGAAACGACTTGTTTTCGGAGTTGCTCACCGGTGAAGGGAGAATCCGGATGAGAACACATTCTACAAGGCGCTGGTGGGTCCGCTTTTCCGGCTACTAACCAGGAAGATCGATGGTAAGCGTAGCGGTAACGTTTGTTATCTACAGGAACTATGTCCAGGAGTACGGCGTAGCGTTGGTCCGGGCGAATTCCGGTGAAGGATACCCGGACTGTTGGAAACATGCGTCTGAAACAAAAATTTGATTTTAAAGATCTTTTAATTAAAGCACAAACGTTTTTGATTTTTTAAGATTGTAAATTGTGTTGGAGAAAGTCATAAATCATTAGCTTTTTTTAACTGCTAATTATACAAACTGATTATTCAAAAAACTCGCAGCTAGCTTAAAAAAAAGTGTGTCGTATATTGAGCATTGTCTAGAGACCGAGTAGTAATAATCAGTCGACCACTAATAATATTCGTCTGAATAAAGCTAAGTGGGGCTGTATTAGACACTGTAAAGCACCGTTACTTCATACGTGCCTATTGCTCATAAAAAACTTCTGTGTCTTCAGCTAAAAAATTAAGAACAAGCTATACTGAAGGCATTTCAGCGAAAGTCATTAAAATGATTATAAACACTACTTAGACGGACTACTAGAAAGCAATGCGCTTTCTGATTTATATCTGAGACAATCAATAAAACTAATCCTGTATCAATAGTCTAAGACGAGAAGAAAATAAAATACAAAATTGTGAATATGTTTTTAAAAGCAATTTGTTTCTTGTTTCTTAATTAGAAAAATCTCTTTAATAAAAATAATAACGTAAATATTTAAATAACAATAAGAAATGAGTTCAAGTTTATTATTGAACATCGAATTTAATTAGTGGCAAAAATTCAAAATTGGGAATTTTTTGGAAGTTAAACCGACCAATTTATTTTCTTTTGAAAACGTTGCATAACGTCCAAAGATAAAAAATTACTAAAAAATTTAATCTTAGAATTTTTTTAAATTTGTTTTTAACAAAATTAACAACAAATTGTTGTAATTTTTTTTGTAAAATTAGTAAAAAACTAATTCGGTAGTTAGTAGTTTACTAGCTTTAGCGTTTATAACAATTAAAAAAATTAAAACTGTAAAGACTGTAAAGATAAAACTGTTAGTAAAGTGGTCAACACTTAAAATGGCCCTCCTAGAAATTTTGTTAAAGTTTAATGATTTTTTGTACTAATTATACAGAACGTCAGAGGCAGATAGGTACTGCAAAAATAAAAAGTTTTAGACATTTTCATTTCACAAAAAAATTGTTAAAATTTTATTAAAACATTTTTGATAGCCTTTCATCCTACATATAGAAACATTTTACAACCTTTTTAGTTAAAAATAATGTATTTTGCGCTTATCCTCAACAAGATTTTTATTCGCTTTTTAATTTTAACCCTTTTAGGCTCATTTTAAAGAAAAAAGTTTAGAGGAGAATACTAAATAGTAATAATAAATAAATTATTAACAATTTGTGTTAAAGAAAGCTTCTGAAATAATATTTTTTTTAAAAAGCTTCGCCTTTATATTTTACAACAAGAACACTATTTGAATGTGAGTTAAAAATATTTTTCACAATTCAAGATCTTCGACAATTTTGATTTATTATTAATCAATGTTTGTAAGTGGTAGATCGAGTTTTAAAGACACTGTTTTAGGGAAAAATTATGGATATTGTTTAACTGTCATGACTACACTACCAAAGTTAATAACACTAGTATACAAAATTAAACTGTATTTTTTTTATCAAATGAAATATATTTTTTGCATAAGCTTCTATATAGATAGTTATTATACAATTTTTTTGATTTCTGCTAGCACGTCACAATTCTTAGAAAAAACGTTTTCTTTTTTACTTTTTCATATAAGATCTCATTATTTGACTGACGATAACGACTATACTTCTAGACCAATTTTTAAGGGTGAGATAGGTATTGGTCGCAGAATTTCATGGTCTTTAAACTGCTGTAAGAGTTTTTGCCCTAAGAAACGCGGTTTGAAAAAAGACGTTAACTTTCAACAGTTCTGTTGTTCGCATAATGTCAATTTTTCTGGAGTATACTCCTTCTAGAATTATTTAAAAAAAAGTTATTTATTTAATGAGTGGCGTTACCATTTTTTTTTCGGAAAATCTTGAAAGTACGAGTGACGAACGTAGCGAGCGATTTCATGAAAATCTGAAAGTATTTGTCAAAAATATTAAGGTTTTTGGGTCTGCTGTGAGAGTCACAAATGCAAGTAGTTATAAAAAATTAGCTTAAACTCTATATTTTTTTTTGTAATATTGTTCTTATTAAATATCTTAAAAGTTTGACGTGCAAGTTTTTTAAAATTGAAAACCGATTAAAAATTTGCTGGGTGAAACACAAAAAACAGTTTTCTTAACTTCTTATTCTAATTTGTAAATGCAGGTTTGAAAACTTTTGAGATATAAGATAGACTCTAGACAACTATCGAAAATTTATTATGTGTTCTAAATTTTTATTTTTTGCAATACCTGTTTCTGACGTCCAGTATAATTAGTACCACAATTCTGCAAAAAAAACAGTACACATAGAGTATACAAAACCAGTTATCTAACAAAAATAAGATTATCCCAATGACTCAGCTCGTATTCCTCTAAAAGACACAAATTTTTAAACTTTAACAAAATTTTCGAATATTGTAGAGAATTTTAGACAAAGTAACATAAAACTATATTCTTTGGAGTTTTTCAAATTACTTATAACAATTTTGCTTTAGAAATGTAAAAAATAGCGACAAAAAATTGTAATTAGTGATCACGAAAACCACCGAAAACGCGGTTTGATCCAATTTTGTCAAATATTTTTCATAATATTAATCTTTAAACTAAATTTTTTTTTATTTAAATAGTACGTGAGTAATAATTAAAGGTATTCAAACTTATAATATGAGTTTACTATTATAATACTACCGAAAAAATGTAATTTTATGTTATTGAGACAAAACTATTGGCCAAAAAAAATTTGATAACACTATCAGATTGTGGGGTAAAAAAGTGCTTTTACAGTGTTTTTGTTTTAAATCCGTTTTTAATAATTACCAAAATACATATAACTTATAAATTCAAGTTGTGTATAATCCGAAAACAAAATACGGTAAAGGAATAGAATTTTCATTAAAATTATATTCTCAGAGCACGAGCTAGAAAAGATGTCACTCGTTTTTCACTAACCTTATAGATTTTGAGATACCTTATAACAACTGTTTATTTAAAAAAGTTGTCAAGTGTGCTATGAGATTTTGATAAAAAAAAATGTAGCGAAGAAGAGAGTCGGAACTTGATATACAGCTTCACAGTGCGCGTTTTAAACTATTATTAAAAAAAAAACTCTTGTAGCCACATTTTTATGTAAAAATTCTAATTTGACTAAACTATTTAGTAAACGTGCTAAATTTTTGCTTTTTATAACATTTAGCTGATTGTCATTATGTTATTATTGTGATTTTGCACTTACCAGTATTTTTTTATAAGATTTCTGTAAATACTTACTAGACTCTCAACTGTGTGATAGAGTCCGTACACTTTCAGAACAGCACACCAATAAAAGTGTGCAGGTGACAAAATAGTGTCGGGCCAGTCCCATTTGCAAATTGAAGGGGAGGAAGCTAAGCGGCACGTGGTCAGCGAAAGGTCAGCGGCGTTCGTCGTTCTTGGTCATTCTGTTTAGTGTCGTTCGCTAACAGATTTTGATGACCCAACATGCTGTTCTGAAAGTGTACGGACTCTACCTATAACGCCGCCAGGTTGGCTGCTACGAGTGATCCAATTACGTCAAAATTGAGCTTCCTCAATAGTTTTACATTTTTTTAAAATTTAGAAAAATAAAAGAATCACCAATTTTATGTGTTTCTTTAAACTCAATGTTGTCTGAGTCTCAGGTATAGTTATTTGAAAATAAATCAGTTATTTATTTGTGAATAATAAGTTAGTACAGTCAGTAAAGGCTAACTACAATTAATTAAAATAAAGAATCTTTATAAAAATTTTTGGTAGCCAAAAGACTTTTAGATAGACTATTATTCTTTATTAATTTTGGGTTATTATAGCCGGAAAATCTGCTTAATTGTGTTTTATCTTTATCTGCTACAGATTATCCATCTTTTGCACTTTGTGCCTTACAGAATATCTGTTTTGAGTGCGAAACAAGCAATAACCAATTAACAGCTTAAGTACTTCAGTGCAATCAACTTTTGTCCCGAACAGTACTGTTATTAAAGGTTGTCTATATTTAGATGAATTTACAAACTAGTTTATGAGGGATTTAACAAAGATGGTTGTAAGGATAAGTGAACCCTATTGTTACTGAAGCTACCATTAAACAGAACCGTATTAAAATTCAGGGGCTGGGATTTCTTTATCAGTGAGGGATCGAAAAATTAATTACTTTATCGCCCTATAAAATTCATCCAAATATAGACAACCTATAGATTTACAATTTGTCAAAAAAATTTGTTACCTTTGCTGTAGTTTACTAATTAAGATAGAGTAATTAGAAGAAATATGAAAAACAGTCAACAAAATATGGTATAATTTTTACCACCTTGTGTGCCCATAAATGAGCAAAGTTTCGCCAATTTTCCAGAAATTTATGACTTAATTCGCTCCTGTTTATTGGCAATAAATTTAATAATGTACCTTAATCACCATCAATACTTCCTCTCGATGTTTGATTTTTCCAGCATGTCTGGCACTATAAATATCATATCGCTAATTCGTCCGGATTAAGCAGATGCGTTCCGGCATTAATTAGGTGCAATTTCGAAAGTCACAGGAAGCTATAATTACAATCTTGTGACTCGAATGCAAGTAATAAATACGTTCTTTAGCAGTTGAAGTGCGACCATCATGGCCCGTTTGTAGTGTCACTCGGTCCGTTGCTTCAACATCTTTACGTTTAATTAAAACATACGAGCTTGGCTGATAGATTCACTAAAGCCGCCGCGACGGCCCAAAGCACAATTAAGCGCTGCGATTATTTACAAAGAGGTCATTTTTAGAAATACATGCTTTCATATCTTTAAATCTAACATTATTTCTGCTTCATAAATTTTATGCCGGCGACTCAAGAATCACCGTTAGAATCACCCGCATTCTAAATTTACACAACTATTGCTGGATTACGGATGTACACACTGCTTAGACACCCACCTGCAACAACAACACTTTTTCCTGATAATTAAGATATTGATTTATGGCTTCTCTTAATTTTTACACTTATCTAGGATGTGGATCTTGGCGTAATAAAATGCGAAGAACTTCAATTAAACGCATCTACGGGTATTTATGCTAAACACACTGATACTATATTTATAACTTCAAAATACCACGCGATCATTAAAACTCTAAAGTGCTGCGGACTTGCAAAACAATTGTTTTAAATGTCTTTAATAACTTCATTTATCATCATCATCAGAATAAAATAACAATCAATTTTAGAAATGTCACATCATTTTTTTTTATTCGTTTTAAAAACTTTTATTTTATCTTTTTGCTTTATCGCTTTAATTATTATAGTTTGTGACGTCATCAATTCGTGAGCAAGGTTTAGGATTCTACTATCTTAGACTTCAGCTTGTCCGTCAAATGTCGAGGGCTTGTGGAAATCGTGGTATCGTAGTAAATATGGTGGTAGCACTGGTAGCACTGGTTCGACTATTACTTTGTCCAATTTTTAATGTTTTAATCTTTTTCTCTAAACACTCTCTATCCTTGAGAAAAATTATGTCAATTTTTTTTATTTAAAAACGTTTCTATAAAAAAAAACATTATACAAACTTAGAAAAAATCACGAGAAAGTGGACTGGAACAATAGAAGACTTTGCTATACAGCCAACGTTTGGAGCCCTTTTTGGGTTTTTATCAAGGTTTATAACTATTGTCTAAAAAAATTAGGCATGGTACCAAACTGCTGGGAGGTCAGTGGTCGCCGTTATATTACAGGGCTTTTCAATGACTTTGAAGTGCCGAGCAATAAACTGTTTTCTTTCAATTATTAACTGTTTAATTCTTAATTTACCTAAAAAACGTCTTAACATAGAGATCTTTTTTGCCTGATGTGTCATTCTTTTCAGATCTGCGGTAGAAACCTTGAACTGTAATTCTAAAATTTCAGTCCTTTATTTTCAGATAGCATTCTTAGTAAATGGAAATTTAAGCTTAAAATTTAGGGAAATGCAACTACAGAATGCCGCTCTCTGCATTTGGTAAATGTTATAATTTTATTGATTGGGACCTCAGAGTCAGTAACATTCACAATAGTTACAAGTCTTGATAAAAAGCCAAAAAGAGCTCAAAACATTGGCTGTATAGCAAAGTTTTTATTATCTCAGTCCACTTTCCTCTAATTTTTTCTAAATTTAAATAACAGACGTGACACAACATAAGTTTTACAAACTGTTGCAAATATTTTTCTATTCTTTATCATTTACCATAACTTTCCAAAAATTTTTTTTTTGTTTTTTTTAGAAGTAGTTTTTTTGTATGGTTGTTTTCCAAGCTCCGCTAAATTGTATTTTGTTTTTCTAAAAATGTTTTATGTTATTTATACTATCGCTGTTTTCTACGTATTTTTTTACCTGAAAGCTTTTTTGTTGTCTTATAACTAACTTTTGTTGTTTTTTTTTTAAATTTGGTTTTCCAGCTGCTTTAGTATTGTATTTTTTTTTCTAAAATCTTCCCCAACTCTTCAATTTTTTGAATAATAGCATTTTTTAAGTTTTCCTACAGACTTTTATCTTGCTTTGCTTCTTTATCCAGTCGACGACTTTTAACTTCTTCTACAAACTTGTACTTTTTTTTACCAAACGTCATCTATCAAATTTTTTTAGAAACCGTCCAAAGCGAAGTCCAGGAACGTAGCTAGGATAGGATTTTCGTATATCTGGTATTTTGGAACTCAAATGCAATTGTAAAGAGTGACTATTCGGCCCTAACTGAGATCTATTGCACAGAAAAAAGTTTGATCAAAATTGGCAAAATTCAATTTTTAAAATAGTGTGCCCACCTTAGGTATTTTAATAACGGTTTATGGTAAAACAAAGACAAACTTTTTTGTGCAATAATCTTTAGTTAGAGCCCAATAGTCATTTAAGTCCCATGCTTTGTTTTCAAAATACCAAACATACAAAAATTCTAGCTACGTCCATGCTACAACCGTCAATCATGAGTCATGAGTTTTACCAATTCTTTTGCTTTTTGTTTTTTATCAAACTTTGTTTTTCAAATGTTTTTTTTGTCGTCGTTTCTTACAGCTACTTTTAGTATTTTGTTGTCTCTTTTTTCACCGCATTTTTTTTCAAATTTTTACTTACTATTTTTAATTTTTTAATTTTTTTTGATTTTTTAGTTCTTTGTAAGGTTTGTTTCTTTCTTTTTAAGTTTTTCTGTAGGTTTACAAAAAAAGATGCAAATGTGTAGCGATGACACTACTTAATTATTGCCATTATGGCTTATTTTGTTTGTTTTTATATAAATATTATTCTAATTTTATTTTTTATGTTATTGTTAACAGTTTTTGGATATAATTATGGATTGTCACGTTAAAATTTACATTTTTGGATAAAACTTTTTGTTGAATTTTCTTATAATTTGTGACATTTCTTACTACTACTACTTCGATACTTCAGAAAGTTTTTTTATTTGTTATGACAACTGGACTGTCGATTTTTCCTAATAAACTTATGGCTATTTTTCCTTGAGTTCTATTCAAGCTTTCTGCCTCTTTGTTCGAACTGAATAGACATTTTTGGTTTTGGATTTTTGGTTTTATAATTTTTGTTTTGCAGTTGACTTTTTAATCTCATTATTTCACCCAATATATGTACTTTATTTAAATTGTTTTTCAAGATAAGCCATTGTATCTTTATACATATTGTAAAATTAAACTGCAACATATTAACAACATTACTTACTGCATGAAACAAATCAATGTTAATATACCTAAACACCTGGTTATACTACAACTTTAAGTACAAAAAAAAATAATTAAAAAATGAAGTAAAGTAACTGATAATAGTAATGGTGCATAATTGAATTTATAGGTTTATAAACAAGAGTGAATTAAGTTATAAATTTTCCCAGGTATAAAATTCCGTCACCTTGGTGGGACAGTTGTATCAGGTTGTCCGCGAACCACCTGAGAGAGGTATCTATAGTTGAAATCAGGTATTTATTGTGAGCACATTACAGGGTGATGCCGCTTTAAAATTATAAAACAACAAACGTAAGTGTAACAATTTGAATTATGGTCGAAACCATCTGGCCTGGGATTATTATCACTGATATTCGAGTACAATAATCGATTGGACCCGCGGCGAATCACAAGCGATGAAGATAGCGGCTTCTAAAAGCCTATAATTTCAGTGCTAATTTGTTTCGATATCTCTTCAGGATCTGGATAGGGCAGTTCCGAGCAACTCGATGCACAAATCGCACTACGATAATTCACCTTCGACCAAAGGTGTGAGGTTTATTTTACCTGTTAGCCTGTTTGTTACCTTTATCGGTTATCTTGGATACTGAATCTCCGCTTACAAATGATCCAACTGGACGCTACACATCACGCTCCGGACTTGATAGAAACATTCCGGATTACCAAAACAAAACTACAGCTTGCACCTGACTGATACATTTGTTCCAACAGTTGCTACACTTTTCTTTTTGCTCAAATGATCGATAGACGATTCACCAAAAAGAATACAAGAATATTACAAGCTCTAAGGTTTTTTTTAACTTCAGACTAAAGACTAAAATCAATAACTTTCAAAAATTATTACAACTATTATTTTTTTGAAATTGTCTACAAAATAAATAATCAAATAAGTTTATTGTGAGTCTTTTTAGTTGCTTATAAAAATTAACAACCTATTTTAAGATTGCTATTGTTCTAAAAATGTTAAAGTTGTTCAACGTGAGTGCTTTCTTTGTTGACTATTACTTATATTAATAGGCAGTAATATATCTCGAATAATATGTTAAATATAGTTGGCAGAACACAAAGACCGATTAATTAAATAATGTAAGCGTAAAATAAAAATAACTATTACAAACTAATAAAAAATTTAAACACAGTACATTAATTCATTTAATTGTACTGTATTAAAGTTTGGTCATTTGTATATTAATAGACCTAGGTATAGTAAAACTAGCATCTAAATAATAATTTAATAGTTAAAATCTCTTTAATGTGAGTTTAAATTAAAAAATATTTCTAATATTAAAGAGGTAAAGCAACTTTTAAAAACAGCTTTACGCACTTAATATAAACAATGTTTTTTCTACAAATAAATTTGCGATTTTTTTGGGTATTGAACTGTGCGTTTAATAAAAAATCTATTATCTATACTTTACGCACTGTTAGAAAAATAGTTATTCGTTTAATTATGCGATAAAGTATGTGGTTTGATGCCGTGACTGGTAATTAAAAGACAAGGCGCAACCGAGTTTTTAACGCCAGATAAAACTTTAAATTAGCTTTACTGCCGCGTTAAACATAAAACATTTTGCAGATCTTACTAGTTTACCTTTTTATTAAAAAATGACGACATTTAATCTTAAGGTTTTGTTACAGCTAAAAAATGATAAATGATTTTAAATTGTCTTCGTTTCTGCTTAATTCATAAAAGTACTGTCATATTGTCAAATAAATAAATGTGAGAGTTTGGTGCACATAAATTGTCACTAAAATGTGGTGTTTACAGTTGATCGGCGAAAAAATATTTTTGATAAAATGAACATTTTTTTCAATTTTTATTTTAGTCTAGGTTTGATAATTAGGATTATACAAAATTATTTTTTAAAAAAATTGAATTTATACTAGATTGGAATAGGTTGTGTGCAAGTGGCAAGCGATTGGTGGTAGAACAAAACTAAAATTGCTTTTTACAAATTGTTTTGTGAGTTGTTCCAGGTACCTGCATACCGATAAGATTCTAAGATCTATTTTATTTCTATTACATGTTTCTTTGTGTAATTCAATTAAAATTCAATAGAAAATCAAAACTTTAGTTAAATAAATTAAACCATAAAAAATCTTTAATTAATTAACCAAAACAGTGTTTAAGACCTGAGGCTTAACATTTCTTAACTGTACAACTATAACATTTAGAAGAAATGCTTATATTACTTAATTATTCTGTAAAATATTTATTTGTTTTACCACCAATTGTTTAATCAACTGATCACTCGCACGCAACCTATAACATTTACACTATTCTATACCGAATTATTGTCTGCTATTTATATACCGTTGTCTGTTTCTTTTTAAAACACAACTTATATTACACAGCAACAATGTGTTAAAAAGAAACAGACAACGGTATATAAATAAAAAATGACCTATATAACAGCAAAAACAGTTTATCAATAATATCAAATGGATATTAGCCATATAAGTATATATCAACAAATAATTAAAAAACTATATAAAACCAGAATTTGTAAAACTTTTTTTCTTGCCGCCAAAAATTAACACTGGCGAAATAAAATGTCTCAACACTAAAGAAAACTGTGTTACCAACCTAAATTTAAATTTTTACATTTTCTTGCAAAGTCATTCTTTTTGAAATGTATAATAGTTTTAATGTTTTTTCTGGTTTGATTGCTCTATTTCTATACAACATGGATTTATTAATAATCAATATTTTACTACTACGGTTAACTCTAACTTATTTCATTATCTGTTGCTTCTTTTTTTAGCTTAGCCTTATTGTTTGACTATCTCACCTACTAACATAAAATAAATTTGACAATTCTGGAGGTTTTAACAATAACATTAATTTAAATTATTTAGAAACACGTTTCTTTTTGTTTGGTTATTGTAGTTTTAGACAATAGACAAAAATGGTTCAAAAAAACCCAATTATAATCGTTGTTTAGATTCAATAATAATCTACTTAAATCAAGTAACGTGTCATAAAATAAGTAACAGTTATTACATTTTTATTATTTATTTAGATTATTTGAAACAGAAAAATTTGTAGGTAATAAAATATTAAAAAGAGAATATTTATAGAAAATTAAAATTTCAACTGCACATAACTTTTTCTAAAATAAAAAACTAGTTATAAATTTGTCTTATAAGAATTTAAAAAAATCGGCACTGTTCTAACATAAACCGTTTTAGAATTCCCAGAAGAGACACACTATTTTTAAAAATCAAATTCAGCAAATGTTTATCAAACTTTTTATACTGTAGTAGCTTTCAATTTTTGTTCCAGAAGTTTTCTTATAACAGAACTGGCATCTCAAAACTCAATTGTTTACAGCCACATTACCTATAGTATGATAGAAAGAAATATAAACTAAGTAAAACATATAAAAATCACATCACAAGGCCTACCATAACTTCTAAAATTTTATTATACTAAAATTCTAGAATTATTTTAATATAGTACTCTAATATACTGTTTTTTCACAAAATTTTAATCGTAAGCCTTCGAGTTTTTTCTTATTTTTGCATAGAGGCTAGGCTTTTCTTTCATGTTATTAATTTTTGTCACAGCATGTGTATCCGTGCACTATTTAATTTTACCTCATTTTGTCTAGCGCTTTTTGCTTTATTACAATTTGATAACAAAGCTAATTTGCTCTTAAGTTACGAAAATTATTATGATATTAGTTAATTTTTAAACTATAAGCTGTTTTGAATGTTATTTTTAATTTTTGTCGTTATTTTATTTAATGTTACTTTGACATCAGAAAAGCTGTAAAGTTCTCTGCTTTAATTCTGATCGCATCGTGTATATTAAAAGTCAAGAGAGGAAGTAATTGTCAAAATTAGAAGATAATTACCCTCCGTTGAGGTGGGTGTGAATCAGTTAATGTCTAGCTTCCGAAATATTAGAGAGAAGGGTAGCTGAGAAATGTCGATATAAATAAAATTATGACGGGCTCACCCCATAAATTTTACCAACACGATGATTAAGGGTTTTAACCTCTTTCAACCTGCCAAGTTATACACAGTGTGTACGTTTTTTATAAACGCTACCTCATCATCCTAACATATCTCCGGGAGCAACATGTTGAATATTATTTTCTTTCCATTATAAGGGCCTTAATTGAATAACCGTTTAAAAGCTCATCTGAATTAATGGTTTCTTCGAAAAAGTTAAAACAGAGCAAACTCATTAAATTTTTAAAAAAATATACACTCCATGTGTAAAACGTGTAATCGGTGTAGAGAGAATACATTAACACATCGTTGCCGTCAAACGATTAAATTTTATTCTACAAATACACAAAAAAAACAGTAATTATAGAAACAGCTTAAGTATTTGATTACACATTTGATTCAGTAGCTCCCAGACGAGTCTAGCAGGATTTAATTGATTGAATCAGACATTTCTACAACAGATCTATTAATTATCCGAGTGCACATTGCCACATTGCCAGACATTTGTGGCTGAAAGTTAGTGAAAATAGTCACACTTCAAAGTGTTGCCAATCGAGAGGATGGGTAAGTGAACAGAAAAATGACATGTAACGCGCAATTAGATCTTCACCAGCATATTGAAGCGCTTGGCTTCTGCAGGTGACGTTAGCAGCCGGATTGATTCATTGCCTCAAGATGCATGCCAAATGAAAGGCTTTTAAGTACACTCAGCACAAGAAAAATCTGCTAGTTAAAGACAGTAATTGGATGCTCTGGAAACGATAGCTGCTCAATTTAGCAAGGTGGATTTTTCTAGAAATGAACCCAAGCAGTAATATGCAAAAAATTAATAACACCTGCAATTAGGTGCTCTTAAAATAACTTATTTAAGACACAAAAGTGTAAATTATTTAAAATTGATAAAATACAAGTTTTTAGCGTTTTAAAGTTCTAATTTTAGCATTTTTATTTCTATAGAAAATTGAAATAAGAATATTTCAATGGTTTTCAGTTTATAACCCAATAAAAATGTAGAAAAAACAATTTTTAGAGAAAGACTTAGTATAATAACATGTTTTACAGTTATAACTCCTTTAATTAAAAATTTAAAGTTATCAAATTTTAAAAATTCTCCAAACTGTTCGTTGCAAGTTTTTCGCAACAAAAATTTTGCTCCAAACAAAAACCTAGGTGTAGAAATTGCGACGTTAAAACTGAGTTTTTAAACAAAAAAAAAACGGTCATATAAAAATACAAATTTTTAAAATATGGATTTAAAAAAAGTTTAAAACAGTTGCTGCTGTCGTATTAAAAAAATATATTAAGTAAAGTTTAAACTTTGTGCAGCGCAAGTTTTATAAATTATTTATATTAAATTTCTAAAAACGCAAACAGATCTTATAATATTTAAAAAAAAATTGTTTGTGTAAATTAAATAAAAAAATTGTTGTTCAAATTTTAATGCCAATATTGGACTTAACATTTTTTGCTTTTTTTTTGTTTTTTAATATTAAGCGTAAAACAACCTTATTTATAATTTAGACCTTAGAGATAAAACTTCATTTATCAAATTCCAATATTTTCAACAATATTCGAAGTAATGTTGCATAAACAAAACCTGAACGACTTGTCCCTATTATTGAAAATGTTGTGACAGACATCTGTGTTTACTCAAACATCTTACTACATTTGTAGTAAAGCTCGCAAAAATCTTTGAAAAAGCTTTTGTTGCAAACAGGTTTTACTAATTAGTGTATTTAATACCCTAAAACAACGCTTTAAGTTTTGAATTCAAAATATTTGTGCACATTTTGTACCTTACTTTTAAATTTATTTTCTGTTGTTTTTTATTTGCATTAATTTATATTGCATTATGTAGTAAAATTATTATTGTTGTTAAAAATAGGCTAATTGTAGAATTTTATTTGGTATTTTTTTGACAGGTGAAAGACATGACTTATGTAGGTGATCTTAACAAACAGCCAACCTCCAAAAAAAATCTAGTAACTTTATTGTCAACTAAAACCAGTATTAGTTGTACGACGTACAGCCAGTGCCAAAGCAAAAGCACAGGTCAGGTAGCCAGGCCGCTAATACGCTCCCATTCTAATACTTGTGTTTAAAACCAGGCCGATAACCCAACATGGTTTCGACTCAATTCATTGAAAAGTTGCATTTGTGAAAATATAAAATAACTTAAATTTTAATTTAGACTAATTCAATTTAGAGGAGAATGCTTAAAAATTGCCTTGAACATCAACTGAAATTTAATTGTTTTAATTTTTATTTTTAGTCATTTTAATTATTATAAAAGTCAGATGATAAATTAAAAAATTATTGTGACCAGACAAATATTTACTTTACTTTTAAAACACAAATTTAATAATTAAAGTTGCAAAAATATTAAGTGAATTGCAAAAAAACTGTTTAAAAATTACTAGTAATTCTTTTAAAATAATATATTAAATATTGATTTTTACAAACAAATAAATTATTAAAAACTCTTGTTTTAAAAAAATTAAATTTGTAAAATAGAGTGGTATTAATTGTTAAAAGTTAAACATTTGATAAAATATATAAAAATATTATCAGTTTGTTCTAAATTCATTGTTTTTATAAAACCCTGCTTTCACTATAACAAGTTAATAACGGTAAGTTTACATTAAACTTTTTATTACATATTGCAATATTTAAAACAAGCCAACACTGTGCAAATATATATTTATAAAAACAAACTAATAAACAGTTAAAATAAAAATTAAACCTATAAATTAAGAAATCAAGCTTTTAGAGACTATGATCTCTTAGGTGTCCGTCAGGTTGTAAAGGGATTATTACTTTTCTACGAATTAACATCTTATCGTTTCTGGCTCAAACACTTTTATTGCGCCTTGAAACTCAAATTACACCGGCCTAAATCTGATTTAGAATTAGGTCCTAATTTAAATAAATTTTGATACTAGTATCCTGTGTAATACCTGTTATTTTCAATACATTCTCTTAATCTAGTTGGCAGACTGTTAATTAAATTTTCACATATATGTGTAATTCTAAAAGATTAAAAAGATTTTAAAAGATACTTCGGATAAATGAGCAGACATTTGTTCTACTGTTCTCAGTTTTTGTTCTTCGGCATGATTCCAATTGTTAACAATCAGCCCCCAAAGGTTCTCAATATAACTACCTATATAAATAAAACTTTTAAAGACTATGATCGCTTGGGTGTCCGACAGGTAGTAAAGGGATTATTACCTTTTCATGAATGAACATCTTATCGTTTCTGGCTCAAACACTTTCATTACAGTAACCTCTTGCAGTGATATTTATTTTTTTATAAAATTTCATACTTCAACAACGTTGTTGTTGCCATAGTTTATGATACTGTTTGATTGTAAGTGTTTCTTAATAACCTATGAAACGTGTTTTATTTTTTAAATTTTTTTTTGCAATTCACATAATATTTTTGCAACTTTAATTATTAAATTTGTGTTTTAAAAGTAAAGTAAATATTTGTCTGGTTACAATAATTTTTTAATTTATCATCTGACTTTTATAATAATTAAAATGACAAAAAATAAAAATTAAAACATAATTAAATTTCAGTTGATGTTCAAGGCAATTTTTAAGGATTCTCCTCTAAATTGAATTAGTCTAAATTAAAATTTAAGTTATTTTATATTTTTACAAATGCAACTTTTCAATGAATTGAGTCGAAACCGTGTTGAGTTATCGGCCTGGGTCTAAACACAAGTATTAGAATGGGAGCGTATTAGCGGCCTGACTACCTGACCTGTGCTTTTGCTTTGGCCCTGGCTGTACTTGTAATTGAACAACTTGTATTACACAAAACACAAATATTACATTATTATTAATTTTATATATGTAAAAAAATAAAGAGAATTGCAAATATTGAATTATTATTGCTAAAATTTGCAAATATTAAAAAACTACTATAATAAGTACTAATACAATTAGCGACAAGAAGTTGGGAACATTAAATATTGACACTAACAAGTAACAAGTAAAAAATGTAATCGACTTTTTCTTGTCAATTTTGATGTTGGTGTTGCAATTCGTTACATTTCTATGTTTAGCCTCTATTTATTTTATTTCTATAAAATCATGTAATCTATTATTATTACACTAATAAGTGGGTAAAAGTTTTCCTAAAGAAGTTTATTGTGTCAAAAATTTCGAACATGAAAAATTAGCTGCAAATCTAAAACAGACGTTGTCTGTATATTTAAGACAAATTGGTTCTATAAAAATATAATATTTCCTCTGAGCTGGAAGCACTAATTCATCTTTTGACAGTTGGAATTAAATGGCGTGTGCAAATTTGTATCGTGTGTGTGGTATTTTTTAAGGGTGTCTTGTTAGTCCTGTGGCAGTAGGTAGAATTTCAGTTTTGGCCTAGTTTTATGTCGTAAACATGTGATATGTGTGTGCTAATGGGAACATGCTTTATTAGTTTCGAGGTGTGTGGTCTGTCCACAGCTCCACACATCTACAATACGGCAGCACTTGCCGGCTCCGGTTACAACAACCCGGACTATGGCCACTGTGTTACGTCACGAACTGGAATTCTCGTCCGGGCCGGAAAATCACGCACGCAATGAATTTTTACGAAATCAACTTCATTTGCTATTCGAACTTGAATAATTTAACTGATGCGACAAGAAGTGACAAACCCTCGTTTTGCTTAATCTAATATTATCGATAAATTATTAAAATCGTCGGAATTACAACGACTGCCTGTCACTACACTCGACTGCAATTCCTCGGAGCTTTCCATTACATATTTAAATATTTAAAGTCCCAGTTTGAGCTTTCGAGGATAATTTCAGGTTATCGTCGGTGAAAAATTAAACAAACTCGCCTACCCTTAATTATCTCATTTTTTTCCCGTAAGGTTTCCGGCTTAATTACAGCAAAACACAAAGCCAAAAGACAGAACTGCTAAAAGATTAAAAAGACCAGACCATCCCGTTCTCATTAGTAGTCTTATGCCTTGCCCGTAGCATCGGATAAATTCAATTTAAAACCGACTGATTGCGTTGAAAGTATTAATTTATTGTATGCCCGCTTTGAATGATGTTCGCAATTAATAAAAATTTCAATCTTAACTCTCATTTATAACGCTTGACTTGAAATGAAAGTGCAATTATTTATGTAAACTGCCGCCATGGATTTTTAATGGGACTTTTTTTCTACAAGGATCAAGTGGCGATAATTGCAAAGAATTCTTTATCCAATGCCCGACAGAAGCATTTTGGTAATCAACCCAACAACCGGACTAATCTAATTTCCGAGTAATTTTTTTAATGTGGACACCGATTCATTTTCTTATGACTATAATTTAAACACACTTAATCATACGCATATCAAATATTAATGAAAAATAAACTCAAACCAAGCCATTGATTAATGAAAAACCAACTGAAAATGGATCAATTTTGCCAGATATTAAACCTGAATAACCATAATAGCTATAATGATAATTTATTATTTCAAATTGACTCTGCAAACCCATCATCCTGGTGCTAATTACCGCCATACAAAAACCCATCTGCTAATCTTTTTTAATAATACAAAACAGTTCAGTTAATACAGGGTGTGCTGTTTTTCGAAACTAAGAAGTGTTACTTCTAAATGTTTTACTGTAAAACCGATAATGCACTAAATGTTAACAATTCCTAGTAATTGCTAATATAAAATTTACTTAAAAAAATAGATAAAAGAAAGCAAAAGAAGTAGATAGAATGTTAGACAGTGTGCCATCTAACGAAGAGTGCTGGAAGGTGCGAGAGTTGGTATAATAATGTTGGCGAATAACAAAGATATCTCTTGGGCTCTCACTCGGTAACCAACATAACCAACCTCCACGATTAAGCAAAAACAACTACTTCGCGGACTAATGCCCCGACCGACATTGAATTACATCACCTCATCGCCCAACCAGCAACACACTGAAAGGCAGTGTAACCAGAAGTAGCAAAGGTGTTCCAATCGAACAACGTGGAGAAACTTGCACTTTTCGTGGGATTAAAGAATTATTTGTGTTTCTCTTCATTACCAAATTCAGAAACATTTTTTAAAGAGGTGTTTTTATTAAATTTGGCGCGATTTTATGAAATAAATTTACGAGAGTCCACGAAAACACTTTTGGTAAGAAATAGTGCATTTACTATCCAATATTTGAAGTATGATACAAGTTATGCGAATGTCAAATGAAACTATAAATATTTGTAGAAAAAAGTCTTTGTCTTGAACGGCAGTCCACTTCCTCTTGTTTCAAATTATTTTAAAAAATCTATCAAAATCGCTGCCGTTCTTGAGGATTAAAAAATTTCAATGATTTTTCCGCTTTAATATAGACTATTTTAATATCTGTCTATTTTTTCAAAAAACCATTGTGCAAATATTAACACCCTAAATTTAATTTAATAAGAACAAAGTGAAATTTATTTACACCACAATGGATTTTTGAAGAAAAGTCATATATTAGCATTAGTTAATATTTTGCGTTAAAAAAAAGTTGAGAATGGTTTCTCCCTCAGGTGGAGAAAAAAATATAACAAAATGAAAAATAATGTAGTAAATTAAAAACAATAGCATTTTTTAAAAATTTTAATTCTAACTATAACAACCGAGTTGTGAATTTACTCTGGTTAAAATACTCACTCTGTACAATCACTAATTGTGTAATTTTCACTTTTTTTTTTAATTAGTTAACTTTGGAACACCATTAGCGATCATAATGCTTGACTCACTTTTTTTACAAGATAAAAATGTAGTTTAACGGTTATAAGAAAAAAATCATGATAAAATTATATGAATTAATAAGATAATTGCTTTTAGTTTAACTTTTTTTGGAATTTTTGTAGCTCCAGATCGGAACCTAGATCTTCACCTCGCGGATCAGTAGAACCATTTACATTGGAAGTAACAGAAGAGGAAACAGATAGTTAAACAAGTCAAGTGGAACCAGAGGTGCCTTCTACATCTTCAAAAGAAACAATTGCACCAACTGTTTCTACATCTTTTTCAAGATTTCGACAAACTTCTCTAGCAAGTTACGTATATTAAGTGCAAAAAACACTAACATAATACATCGGTCGATTGCATATTTTATCGCTGTTGATATGATGCTCTATAATATTGTAGAAAAGGCAGAGTTTCGTCATTTTTTGAAAGTCATAAATCCTAGTTATTCTTTGCCCTCAAGAAAAACTTTTAGCGAAATAATTATTCCAAAAATGTTTGTTGAAACAAAAAATCTGGTACAATCAAACATAGTGCAAGCATAATTTCTTTCTTTTACAACAGATGCTTGGACATTAGTAGCAAATAATTCCTACATATCTTTAACCGCACATTTTATAAAAAATTGGGATCTTTAAGCTGTTTGTTTAAATTGTGTCCAAGTAACAGAAGATCACACTGAAAATAATTTAGCAGAAATAATAACTAACTTCTTTGAGGGATGGAAGATAGGTGTAACAAAAATTGTTGCTTTCACTACTGATGCTGGTAGCAACATGATTAAATGTTGCGATGCACTAAATGTTCAACGTATAAACTATTTTGGACATTCGCTTAACACTGCAGTAAATAAAGCATTTCAACTAAACGATCTAACAGACAGACACCATAACAAAAGTAAAAAAAAATCAAAATTTATTTGCTCACAGTTGGAAATTTTGTCGAGATTTGAAACAGCAACAAATAAAATTAAATTATACTCAACATAAAATTCCATCATTTTCCAAAACTCGATGGTGGTCTTTACTTAATTTGATAAAAATCGTATGTGAACAAAACATTCCAATTTCAAGCGTTTTGCACGAATTTGACAAGGGAAAAATAAAGATTTATTATTGTCTGTAACAGAGGTAGATATGTTAAAAGCCGTAACAGAAATTTTACTGCCTATTAAAGAAATGTCTGACGACGTTATGGCAGGGGAAAAATATGTAACAGCTTCCGTTATAATACCAATTTACATTCAAATTAAAAAAACTTTACGTACCTTGGATGTTGATGAGACTCAACTAGATGATTATGTAAATGTTATCAAAATTCATTTTGTTCAAAATATAAATAGTTACCTAGATACGCGGTATGTCACCGATCAAAAAGTAAACTTATGTTTAAAAATATGTTATGTGTTGTTTTCTTTTCTCCCTTTTTTTTTCTCTATAAATGATGAAATTTCTCGGAGTTTGGAGAAGTTTTGAGAATGATAAGACGAAAAATTTTTTTTTTTGTTGTTACGACGTTTCGAGGGCGGCCGCCCTCATCATCAGGTTTATTTATACTTTGAAGTTACATTGAAGTTACATTTTGGTCCGTATTAATAATTTATGTTATAAACAATTGGGTGGGCTGTGTTCGTCCAAAAACACGAAATTACTATTTTGGGCGAACACAGTCCTTACATATTTGCTTAAATTTTAATTGTAATAAACTGAGGTGACATTTCTCACATAATGTAACTTCAATGTAACTTCAAAGTATAAATAAACCTGATGATGACGGCGGCCGCCCTCGAAACGTCGTAACAACAAAAAAAAATTTTTTCGTCTTATCATTCTCAAAACTTCTCCAAACTCCGAGAAATTTCATCATTTATAGGGTTTAAAAATATGTACGTTTTTAGATCCGCGCTTTAAAATTGTCGACGAAACAGAAACTGCTAAACTGGATGAAATGCTAACAGCAGAAATAAAAAAAATAATGGAAAATGTGGAGCCACTAACTGTTCAAAGTCCAGCGCCAAAAAAGAAATGTGGACTAGGTGCAATTTTGTCATTTACATCAGGGAAAAAAATGCCTACAGATGAAAGTGAAATACAAAAATATTTGAGTTATCCAAATTTAGATATAGATCAAGATATAGATCACTGCTTTGGTGGGCTCAAAATCATACCTTGTTTCCAAAATTATCTGTATTGGCGCAGAAATATTTGTGTATACAAGCCACCAGTGTGGCATCTGAAAGGGTATTTAGCACTGGAGGTAACATTGTAAGTGACCACAGAGCTGCGTTAACGGGAGAACATATCGAGCAATTAATTTTTTTGTCTTTAAACAAAAATTATATAACAAAATAAAATACTGTAATACACAATGTACAAACGTTAATATCGAATTTATAAATTACAAGCAATAATTATTAGGTAGGTTGGTTGGTAGGTACTTTTATGTAATACGAGTATACATATTTCTATTACTTATTTTTGCATAGTTATGTAAAATCAAATATTTTAATAAAGGATTTTTTCTAAAGGTTTTTTTTCTTGTAGTATGTATCCAGCAATTCAGTTCCATTTTGTTATATATCTCAAGAATTTGTTTAACAAAAAAAAGAGTATTTTTATTTTAACACTTTAACAATTTATTACTGTCATTTATCAATGAATTTTCATATTTTTATTTATTTTTTTTTATTTATATTTTTATTTATTTATTTATTATTTTTATTTATTTTTATTTTCATATATAAATATCGATATTTATCGATATTTAGATATTACATACAAAAAATTTTTTTAATTCCCCAACTCAATTTACTAATAGGGCAGTAGACAATAACAGCTAGCAAAATATAGCTATAGCAATAATATTAGGATGCAGTATGTTCAATTTTAATTTTACAACTTCATCTAAAGCACCAAGCTCTATGACGAGTGCATGCCTTATTAGTTAGAGCATCGTAAAATAACCTACAGCATAAATTTTGTAAATAGCTTTTAGTATGACAAACTTTAAACCACTGTTAACTGAACATTTGAATATTTTTTGTATGATATTAAGAATTTGACATTTCAGTTTTTAAATGGGCAAACAAATATTACTATACCTAGTAATTTAATTATTTTATACAAATGTAATATGTTGTACATTATTTATATTTGTGCTAATTTTGCTTGTATGTATGTAGCACCAGAAAAACCAAAATTACTGTTACTCTTTAATAACAAAATTTCTTTTACAGAGATCATTACAAGTTTTACATATTTATTTAAGTCTGACGTATAATGATATGGACAATCTGTAAAATAAGCATTTCAACCAAATGGAGGTATTGATCGTTGTTTACTGCTTACTGTTTTATAACACAAGTATATTATTATTTAAATACTGAATTTTGAAACAGCTGTATTGGCTGGAGGGTGTTGCAAATTGAATGTGTAAACTTAACTCTCAACCACAAAATGCAAGAATCGTGCTTATAAATAAGTACTTTACATGCAAAAAATTATAGTTTACCGTAAACTGACAAGTCTGCAAGTCAACATACATATACGATACATCTTCAATAAAAATTTAACTAAATTACATATTAAGATTTTTTAAATTATTGCTCAAGAAAATTTTACAAAAGACATGTCAAGTGTAACTCCAACGGCTAGAAATTACAAGAATATGTTGGCAAACCTGACAATTTCAAAATGTCATTAGTTAAGATGTTGGCAAATGACAGTTGTGAGGCATGAAGGGTTAGTTGGAAGGTAATTACTTGCAGAAAATTAATAAATTGGAGTTTGACTCAATGTAACAATAAATCTGTAATTTGTGTCAATAAATATTTAAAGCCCCTTATTAGAATTTTTTTAATGCTAATCTCTTATTTTGTATGGTTCTAATCCATGATAATGCGCCCTTTTTAATTACATACTTATTAAAATAAATGAGGTAATTTCCTCAAGATTGATCTTTAACGTTAATTGGCATAAACTTTACCATCTGCTCACTATTTTGGACCGGGGTTATTTATAAATCAGAGACAGGGCTCAAGCCTCAGCTCGCAGAAACCTCCAGGCGGCCCTGAAGGGGCTGTTAATCAGCAATCGAATCACAAGCTTAGGGTATAATCGTAATCATTTATTGCCATTTATCAGATTCTTATTATGTAAATGTACAATCAAACTTTTCTAATCTATTTCATCTATAAATTAGAAATTTCCAGCGGAAATGAGGATCATTTTTAAGTGTATTGTGTTTGCACCAAACTACCACCAGACAGTGTAATTAATTTAGTTCTACTTCTGATTTAGCCCCAAGTTAATAATTAAATTATTTAAGCAAAACGTACAAGGTGTAGTTTTGAATTACAAATGCACACACACCGGAGTGCGTTCAATCTTATGGTGTCACTTGAGACCTTAGATAAAAATCGAGTTTCTTTTCAATGGACTGCCCGCTGCGAGTTGTGAATGGATATAAATGCCAGATAAGGGTTGTTTTACATTTATTTTACATCTGACAAGCCTTATTAGTTGCATTTTTTAAAAATATGCTTTTTTTATTTATTACAGACGTGATAAACTTAGATTTTCGACAGCGGAGTGTGTGCCACTAATGAAGGAAATTTTCTACGTCCAGTTATTAATTTTGAAACAAAGTTTGTAGCGGAGGTAAAGTTTTCTGGCATGGCATGGCTGGAATACGAAATTTGATGACGTGAACGAGTTGAAAATGAAACGGTTAGTGAGGTGACGGCGTGTCAAGTTTTGGCGACGGTAAGTTGACGGGAAACGAACAGTTCTTGTTGAAATTAGAAAATACCGCCGCCTTAATAAATGGAAGTGTCCCGGATGACTTCACGCTGCACTTATTACGGGAAAATTCGTCAAGGAATTTGAGAATCAAACTACTGCATTTTAAATAATTTATCTCAGCTCTGATGTACGAATGGGTATTTTAAAAATTAAGCTAAAAAGTAAAAATATAGTAGCTACACAAAATTTAAAAAAAGTAGGTAAATAAAGTTCAACAAACTATATTTTTGGTTAAACAAGTTTTTTTTTTCTTATTTTACCAAAAATAAATTAAAATCAATGGGCATAATTCAATAATAAAAAGTGTTTAAATAAGTCAGCTTTGTTGTTATCACTGAGGAACCACCAATAACAAAATTTATGTCATAGTAATCGATAGCCACGTTACTCTTTAACCACTTTCTATAGGGTCATCAAAGGTAATATGTGCATAACGTATAATAAATAGTTAGATTAAATAGAAGGGTAAAAGTGAAAGTTGGTGAAAATCGGCGCGACTAGTAAGTATATAACTTAAAAATTTTTGTACATTATTTTTTTTTAAATTTCTACTTAAATATGACAACTTTGTTGTAGAAACGAGCGTCGTATTAAGAAAAGTATTTAGTGTTAGTAGGTCTTTTACATTTCAAGTCTATACCTTGTTTTTTAAAAAGATTCTTACATTTACTCGAAGTCAGAATTTTTCCCTCAATATTAACATTTCTAAAAAACAATTCTTACATATTAGAAACAGAAAAAAAAATGTATAGATGCATAGCTGTAAAGAGAAACAACGATAAAAAGATAGAGTTACAATAATTTTAATTCTCATTCGTTTTACAGAAAAGTTTTTTCATAACTGTGCAAAACCGCTAATTAACTTACAAACTTAAAATTTTATCACTGTATACACGGCGTCCCTAAAAGATCTGTACAGCAGGCTACTACATATTTCTAAAGTCAAAATAAAACGTTTAAATCAAATTTACTTTAGTACCAAAGAGTTCCGTTTCGGCACTATAAAGAGTCAAAGATTTCGAAAAAAAAATTGACATTTGTATGGAAACTTCTTTTTCCGGAATTGAAACGTGTTAATACATAGAATATTAAATAGAAGCTTTAACGTTAACGGTTAACGGTTAAGTTTAACTACGGGTTATTTACTATAGTTACAATTGTTAAAACAATGGGCCTTAGGCCTTAGGGTGTATGTAAGAATTATTAAAAAAGTTTTTGTCTTAAAAATAGTAATTTTGTGAACGATATCAATAGTCTTGCTCGATTTTACCGTGCACTAATTTTTTTTCTGTGTAAACTGATGCTTACTGGTAAAAAGAGTGGCCATTTTTGCAAGTTGATGACCATTGTTTGGCCACTTACGTAATATCTAAAACAAAGTTAATAATGGTAAATATATCAGTCTTTAAAAACGCGTTTCTACACATCAAGTTTTATTTTATTTTCTTAAGCAGTTTATTTTTAAGATAAAATAATAAAAAAATTGAAGTATTTGGCGATTCATAGCGCCGAAAAGATACACTTTTGTTCTAAATTAAGTTTAATTTAAACGTTTTAAACGTCAGAAATATGTGATAACTTGTACACCCTTTTAGATCTTTTAGAAATATCTTGTAGAAAACATCTTAAATTGTCTTATTTTTTTTTTGTAAAAATCAATGATTATGGGTGTTAAGCATGGGATGAGCTATTTTTGTCTAATTTTTTTAAATTTAGTTTATTCATAGCTGGGTAAGAATTTCCTGAAAAATGAAGTACGTCTCACCATAATCGACCGCCCGATTCACATAGGAAAATTTTAACAGTAGCAATGTGTGAACCTGGGTTTTAACCTTCAAAACGTTTTTTATATATTGTCAACCGATAATGCAACCATCAATGTTTACTAGGAACATGATAGTCATACTATATTTAATTTGCTTTGGTGTAAACCTTTCTTACCACGTGGTATAATTATACAAAATACACGAATGGGACTCGCTTATTTTAGACTCTACCGGCACCAACAAACGCTTCGTTCTTAAAAAAAATATAGAGTTTTAGTGTAGTAGGCGTACCACATTCTCAAATTATAGAAATACGTGTGACATACAACATTTTATTTACGACTAAAAATATTAATAAATATAAATGACACTTCAAATCAATTTATTGATCAAATAGCAACACATAAGTAGTATCAGTAGATGACGTAATAAGTTCTAATGCAAGTAGTCGTAGATAGAAATATTTATTTATTGTTTTATTTGTTTTTTTAAAATGTATTGATTGACTGGAATATAATTTACTTTTAAATTAATTACTTCAAAGATCTTGATTGCTTTGCAAGATTAGTAATATTAATATTTCTAATTGCCCATGGTACCTGTAGAATTCCTATCAAAAATTCATCAAAGTACACCTGAAGTATAAATTTTAAATATGGCAATTAATATTTCATACGTCAAAAATATAGATCGTAGTCATCTAAAATTCGCCGATGATCTCGTATGTCGTTTTAAAATTACAAAAAGATAAACCTGTCAGCAATACGTTGCAATACATTCTACTTAAATATTGCAGCTGCCATTAAGCTTGATACAGGCATTCTTTCAGAGATATTTGCTTAATTACAACCTTCTTTACATCCCAAATGACTCTTTAACAAAAGTTAACAGCACAAAATTCCCTAATACTACTCAACACTCACTTGACAAAAATTTGAAAATTTTTTTTATTTTTCGTAAAGTTTTATGTAATGAGAGTGGTAGCAAACGGCGAGTGATTAATCTGCGACACGGGGTGCAGTGTATAAGTGACATTTAAAACACGACAGGAGCCACACACCGACGTTGACTGAAACACTGCCATCACTCAAGATAATGCCTCTCATTTATCATCTATGGAACTCAAGGGTCGGTCCATATTTATGCGTCGATAGCGGTTTTTTATTCGGCGATAATGTCCGGGAAAAATAGCCAAGAGCCATTGATTTTGACAAATTCGAAAATCTTCGATTGGGGATCATACGCTTGGTAATTTATTTTCTAGTATCGCGATTAAGTTAATTTCATTACAACTAAGCTCTAAGGTGGTTATTTTGCGGTAATCAATCAATTTTAATAATCAATCAAATTTTCGACAGCCACCTGTGTTTTCCAAATAATTTACTAACATTAGTACTTATAAGGGATGAAACGGTTTAACGAAACCTTAATAGCCTGTTTTTTTGGCCGACTAAGCTAATCATTATAGACCATCGAACACTTTTATAATCGATTAGGGGTCTACCTGCTCGCCACGTCTACCTTCTGTCTTACCGCAGTGACAGAGACGACTTAATCCCTGTCTTGACGTGAATTAATTTACATTCAATTCAAATCATTTTGCAAAATTATATTTATAGACCAGTTAAATTAAATAAAGAAAAAATTTACAAAATTTCAAGCTGAAGATGTCCTATAAACATATCCTCAAAAGTATTCTTGATTTGAAACGTGGGTTTCAGTTTTTTAAGAGATGAAAAGATGCCAATTTCAGTTTTTTCAAATATCTCAAAAATGAGGTATTTAACTAATTTCCTCTTTTAATTAAAATTTAGTAGAAAACACAGCTTAAAGAAGCAGTAAACCAAAATTGTATAAGAGCGACAATAACAAATTTAAACGCGTGACGTCATACCGACATCGGACCGAGCAAACTTTTGTGTTTTTTTTTTGTTGTTGTTTGTGGTTACTCAAAGTTATCAAAAAGGCAAAACGGTTGAATTTTCGGGCGCAGTAATTTAAAAAAATTTAACGTGACGCTGTATAATTTGTACATTAGGTGTCCCTACCTTTTCTTTGCGTCTTGTAAAATACTTTTTAAAATTATATTATGGCGCGACAAATGTTAAGACGTTAAGAGTCTAAACTTAAAACTATGTTCTCAAATGCTTCGTGATCTGTACTACACTCGTTTTTATTTCTCACATTTCTTCTGAACTCTAGTTTATCCTCAACACAATAAAAAGATTCTTTTGGTTTTGGCATTGCTACCTACATAATTTTCGCACCAAGATGTGACGTTTAATTTTTCGAAATTCTCGTCGTTCTGTAGATTATTCGGATTCTTTTTTAACATTTTAACTTCCTTAATTTATTTTTGGTATACCTTGATTCAAAACCGAATACCATCAAGATTAAAAAGTAATAAAAAACTGCAAAGTTTAATGACAGGCGAGATGACAGGACATAAAGAATCTCACACATATCAGACGGGACAGAATATGTCGGTATAACGTCACAATCCACGTTTTTCACACTTTGGTCTCTAAAATTTTCAAAATTTCTAAAATCGCACGTCTGCTGTTTAAAGATTTGTTCTTAAAATTTTTTTTACCAAATTTTTGTTTTTCGGTATACAAAGTATTTTAATTTTCTTAAACATATAGGAATTTTTTTAAATAACGTTTGGTTTAATGAAACTTATGGTCTAAAGAATTTTTCTGTGTACATTGTTGTAAATTACAATTTTTTTAATAATTAAAAAATAATAATTTTCTAGATATTTGTAAAAACTTAAATTTCTCTTTTTGGGCTTTCTAAAAAACCGAAACCTATGATTCAAATCAAAAGGTTTTTTGAGGGTATGCTTAAGATATCTAAATAACAGTCTTCACAAAATTTTACTTTGTCTATTTTACTGCGCTGTTAAATTTTTTGTCAAAAACTTGGAAACTTACCTTCCTGTTTTGGTGATAATCATCTCCGTTCCCAATTCGTTGAACTTTTCCCAGAGATCTTTTGTTTCTAAATGACAAGTAACAGTTCTAAGTTCTTCACTGGTCCACCGTTCTTGCAGGAGTGGATTTCTCGCGGTTGTAGGTGACCTCCGACCGTTCGGAATCGTGTGTGGTACCCCTGATTCCGACGTGGAAGACACATCAACTGGTGATTCCCGCCCACTTTCAATATCCGGACTAACTAAGGTACAATCTAAGCCAACGGGTTCAGGAGTCGAAGGTACTGAAGAAGCAGACGACTCGACAAATTTTTCTAGAACATAAAGAAACAAAGTTATATGACTATAAAAGGCTTTCAGTCGTCGTAGACGTAAAACTATCAAACGATTTAATCTATTTAATTAGTTAACTGACATTCACACATGGTCGAGGTAAAAAATAAAGCCATTAAAAGGTCTTAATGATTACTATTAAAATATCCATAAAAGTCGGAAGTATTTTCTATAACCATGCAACCCTTTGCATGGAAACGAGGCTTTATGAACATAAATCGTCGTCTTAGTCGAGGAAAAAAACAACTTATAATTTTGTCGTGTCGGGGAATGGTAACATATGCGAGAAAAATTAAAAGTTACTTTATTTGGAGGCACATGAAATACTGAAAAGTGGCACGTAAGGAATTGCTTTTCATGTTATAATATGTATGTGATCATTTCCGTTTCGACACATATGGGACGAAAATTACCAGCTTGGGGATCATTACAATTCTTAAAAGCGATTTAAGCCCTCAATAACAGATTTCAACTTCACCCCAATAAAAATTAATGCAAAAAAACGTTTAAAAAAATATTAAATTGTGTGAGCAAAAAAAATATTTTTATATTAAATCTCACTATACTGAAGAGCCAAAAAACCAGAAGTAACTTAATAAATTTTAAGATAGTTATACAATTAACAGTTTAATACCTAGCTTTTGATATATGTATATGTACTTTAATACACAAAATTCTAGTCATCAATAGCAATCCAAGTTTTGATTAATATTTAAAAATTTTAAATTTCAAAATTTTTTTAAATCAAGGGTTTAAAATTGATAAAACGGATACCGATAACAGTTATTGAGACAGTTTTAATTGGCATCATATTCTTGTTTTTCTACTACAATTACAAAATCGTAATACATTTTTAATAATTTAGAAAAATGACATTGACAACCAAAATTTTTTGCATCAAATTGTACCTAAGACGTAAAAAATGTGATGACAGCCGCAGTTGTCGGATTGAATTTTGAGTGAGCTTGTGAACAAAATTTTAAGACATTTAATTAAGCTATTATGACATTGTTATTATCAAAATCAAAAAGTTTTAAACTTATAAAATACTGAGAAATATTGTTTTGGCGTCTTATAGTATTTTTAAAATTCGATGAAATAATTGCAAAATGTGCAATGAACGACAAGCAACGACTCCTTCAATACGTAACCATCAAGTTTATCCAACTCCTTGATAACTTTAACCAAAAAGACCCAAGAGTAAAGTTTTTTGAACCAGTTGAATGACTGTGTTAGTGTAAAAGCAAAGCATAGTGCTAATGTATATGTTATGACAATGTCACCTGACGAATAGAGACTTAACAGAGAAAAAAACATTCTTAAATTACATAAGTATAATATACAGGATAAGTTTAAAATAACAAATATAATTTTTTTATTTTTAAAAATTTAAAAAAAATGCGGAAACAGTTACCTAACTTTTCATATTATAGAAGCTTAATTCCGACGTAATTGGATCACTCGCAACGACCAATATAGCGGCGCTATGACGCCATTATTTATGTTTTAAAAAAAAACAACATAATTTTATCTTTGCAAATTAGATGTTTTACTAAACAAGAGAAAGAATATTAAGTTTTGGTTATAAAATAACGTATAAAGTTCATTATTTTTTTAATTTTTAAAATAAAAAAAATGCATAGACAATTACCTGCTACCTGGCACATTAAGAAAGCTCAAGTCTAACGTAATTAAATTATTTGCAACAACCAATATGACGGCGCTGTAATATATATAAAATCCTACTTTTTGAATAAAATAATATAATTTTTTATAATTAAATGTTTTACTAATAGAGCTTTACAACACTGTTATATTTAGATATTTTGAATGCGGATGAATTAATCAAAAAAAATTTAATTTTTTACTATAAGGTGAGTACAAAATACCACTAGTACTTTGTTAAAAATTTAGAAACAACTAAACACATTTAATTATAAAAAAATAATTATTTATTTCTATTTAAAAAAATATAATGACAGCACCGTCTTATTATTAGCTACTACGTATCAGCCAATACGTCAAAATTATGACGTATCGAAACGATGTATACCTCTTTTGTTAGTTATCTGTTTTTGCGCTTTTTTTATTTTAGAAAAATAAAAGTATTAGAAGTTTTATGCGTTCGAACATTAATCCGTTAATAAATTTTAATATATTTTTTCTTTTAGTTTATTTGCATGCAAAATAATAAGCGTAGCTGTAAAACTTTGTTAGTAGCACATCTAATTATAAAAGAAAAGTTATACAGTTTGATTTAAAAAAATTTATGGTGGTGAAATTAAACTTCCTAAATATGACAAATTACCTGTTTTTGCAGTTTTTTAAATATAAAAAGCGAATTTTATGCATTGTTTGAACAATTGAAACTATTTGAAGACCATTTAACACAATCTCTACATCAACTTGCACTATTTAGGAGCTAGAGAACGCAAAAGTTAGACGTTTAAATTCGTTTGTACTTTTTTTGTACAAATCTCAGAAAGTTTTCGTAAAATTTTGCGTTTTTACTCTTTTGTTTAGAATATATTGGTAAGTTTATTTTTGTAATAGAAATTGGATAACGCAAAAAATTGGATAATTTATGAAAAATTACTCAACCAGATATTGAAAGGATTTAGTAGAATTGTGCAGTTATCAAAAAAAAATGCATTAAAAACATTAACTTTGTTTATGTACCAAATTTTATAATAATTGGTTAAATAGTTTTTGAGATATCCTAAAAAAAATGTTTTCCCACATCCAATTTTAAAGACTCGCAATCTTTTTAGTTTTTATCATTCTATATAACTGAGTAAACATACTATAAATGTTAATTAAATGCAACAAATAAGTTATTAGAAATTATGTAAGACTAATGAGAAAAACATTATTAATGAGGTTATCTACGAGCGAGTGAAACGAGCGAGTAGATAAGTAGGGCGCGTACAAAAAGACCTAATTTTATACGAATTGCATACAAAGCTTTATGTCCGACTGCAAAAATAATAAAAAAATAAAAATTAGTTTAAATTCTCAAAATGTTAAATATTTATTATTTTTCTTTATAATTTTTTAATTTTGCATAAACAAAATTGCGTAATTTATGTTGCTATGCCAGTATTTATTTCTATTTTACTAACTTCCAGGGCGTTTTACTTATCTAAAGTAAGCATAGTTATGGGGCTTTTTATATAAAAACGATAGATAATAGTAATTTATTGTACAAGTGTTTTCTTTTTTTTTTGGTTAAGTAAGTTTTGATTAAAGCTGTTAATACTCGTATAGTTTAACACAGACAGCACTTGATAATCAGAGAAAAAAAAATTCATATATTTAATTCAAATTTTATTTAAAATATAGACGTAACGTGATGACAAAAAGTAAGCGTCTTTTAGTTATTTTTTTTTGGTAACAATAAAACTTTTAAAATCAATTACGAGTATTCTCAAGTTAATAAATTATAAGAAGCTCATAATGATAATGTATTTATGAATTGTATACGTCTTTACAGAAGCGTTAGATAAAAAATTATTGTTAAATTATAATGGTAAAACAATATATAAAGTTGTTAAAGTAAAAGAAAAACGTGTCATAGACCATCATAGATATCTACGAATGTTTTTAGTACATATAGCCTGTGTGTTATTAACTAATGAAGACTTTTGTTGTCATTATTGTCCCATTTGGTATTTAATTGTAGTGCAGGTATGAATTGCTGTTGAAAAAACTTTGCGTTATTATTATAAAAGGCAGCAATTTTGTCATCGGTCTCATCAAGGCAAAACACACAGAACGAGCGGAAGCGGAGAAAGGTCCAACCACCTAATGTTCACAACAACAATGGTTCCAACGATAATCGCGATGAGATGTTATCAGAAGATAAGAGGATCATGCATGTAATGACACTGTAAATTATATCCAACCTAATGCCTACAAAAACCTACAATTACAGAATGTTTACCATGCGGCACCTTTACGCTATCATAAACAACCAGTTTGCTAAATTTTCTTAATTTTTTCTATTTTTTAAACAAAGAGTAATTAAAAAAAATGTGTGTGTATGCATATTGTTTTCACGGTTTGAAAGTCTTTAAAACGTTTAGTTTATATGACAACTGTTATAATTAGCGGAAATATTATTATACGAGGCAGACAATGTTGGTAACAAAGTAATTATAACATAAAAAATGTTACTCTGTAAAGCGAGAGTTCAAAACGCTTTGTTGCATTAAAATTTAAATAAGTCAAAATAAAATAAAGATAATTTTAATATAAAATAAAAAATTAAATTCTTGTAGTTTCAGTGAAGTACACAATGAATATTTAGTAAAAAACTACCTACTAATGTAGAGTATAATATCCCTATTAATTACTTACAATGAGTTGATCGTCTTAATATACTTAATGTTTTTAAATCAAAGAAAAAATATTTAATGAGCATCTTTATATTAATTATCTGTAGAGAAAAACTTGTTTTATATTATTTATATGTCTGAATGCATTCATGAGATAATTAGCAAGTTTCTCAACCAACAAAAGCCGAAACTATATTATTCTTGTTTCTAACAAAAGAAGTTGCGTTTTAAAAAAATGTATAACTCTAAAAGTAAAACGTTTTTTATGTTTGGTAATATTTAATAAATAAAACAAAATATAATAATAATCCTAAACACGAACTATTACACACTTAGCAACCCTTCTAGTTATGCTCAAAGTGTTATAAATTTGTATCTTTTCAGTTTTTTTTTAAGAAAGCTAGTATTGAGTCTGCGGAAAAGCTAGTTATCTTTCAAAAAATTTATCAGAAAATTTAATTAAAAAGACACATTCAAAAAAATGATTAAAATTGTGTAAGTTATTTCTAGCATACAAACAAGTCTATTAAAAGACAAGATGTTAATTGAAGGGTCGTAATAATAAACTGAACAGAATTTAATTTGTAATGTAGGTACAGTATAATATTATAAGCAGTCAATAACATATTTTTTTTGACAAAAACTACTATTTATTATACGTATTTTAAAATTAAATTGTTTTTGAGAAATTAATTTTTACTGTCTTATTTAAGTAAACTTAACCTCAAACTTAACACATATTATAACAAATACTCAAAGTGGACACCATTATTCTCCAAACAACGCTGGAGATGTCTGGCGAAAGATTCTTTACCCTATTTAACATATCCCTGTTGTTCCGCATATTTTAGCCGCATTTTCTACCTGTTGTCGTAATTTCTCAAATATAGCAATTGACGAAGAGTACACAACGTTTTTCATGTTGCCCCATAAGAAAAAATCGCAAGGATTTAGGTCGGGTGATCTCGCTAGCATTGCAACAGGGCCATTGCAACCAATCCATCTTTTTGGAAAGTTGTTGTCTATTTTAAAATTAAATTGTCATTGCAGCAATGCATTTTTGGCTTCTATGGTTTTTGGAATTTACAAAATTTTATGAGCGTATCGTACTTTTATAGGGGGGATATAGAAGTAAAAAAAATTGAAATGTCCCACATTTTTCGCAAAAATGTTATCTAGGTAATATGTTTGTTTTGGTGAAATCTATTACTGATTAAAATTTTTGTATTTATTTTTGAAAACCCTTGTATATCTCAAAAATTAAAAAAATATATATTTTTTACGCATTCAATTTTTTTGCATATTATATTTAAATATAAGAATTTTAAAAAATGTATTAAAATTGTTGCTTTGAAGTTACAGGCATTTGAAGAAAAGCAGACATATCTTTCTTAATTTTGAAAATTAAAATAACATAGAACGAATTAATATTTACGATGAGTGTAGTTTTTAAAATCGTAAAATAAATAGTAATTCAAAATTTGTTGTTACGAGGAAGTGGACAAGGCAGAAAAAAAAACTATTTTATAAGGCCAACGTTTCAAATCATTTATTGATTTTTTTCAAGGCTTATAATAATTTTATTACCCTATATGACGTATAGAATGGACGTAATTCACCAAAATAATAAATAGTAATTTTTAGAAAAAAAAGAACGACAGAAATCTATTGACACCCAGAGTTTCAAAAACAAAATTATAAAAATATGAATAAAGTATAATTAATACCAGACAATTTAAAAAAATAATAATAAGATAGCTTAACTTTTGGCGAAGTAACAAGCATTTTTTTATATTTTATAAATGGTTTAACGTTAAGGTCTGAAAATTTGTATACGTCTTAAAGATGGTATACATACCCTAGGTTATACCCAAAACTGTTTATATTAAATCAGTGATTTATTTTTTATTATTAAAAACAAATATATAACTATGCTGTTTTGTTTTACCTAAAAATTTTAATTTTTAAAAAAGTTATAATTATTAAAAATTTTGAATTAAAATTGTTAAAAATTAATATTTAAAAAAAAAATACATAAAACTAGTCATCTGAGCTTTTTAATAAAGAAAAACTGTTCTAATATAAACCGTCTTAAGTAAACCAGAGTAGATAATAGAATTTAAAAAAAATATGGTTTGACATATATGGTTCTTTATACGTCTTCTTGATTTTTTCTCCTATTTGTAAAAAAATTATAAACGTTTGTTGTTTAGTTTTAATTACTAGCTTGTTACTGCTTGGTTTTTTGTTAAATGTTTTAAGACATTTGTAATATATTAATATTTATATATTTATGTTAAATAATACATAAGATAATAATTAGGTTAGTTTTTAAATACATGTATGTATATAATAATTGTAAGACCACCTAGCTATTTAGCATTTATCGTTAACAGCAACTACACCCATGTTTTATATTTTTTTGTTAAAAAACATTATTTTTGTCGTTCTGTTTTAGTTCTTACCTTTTTTGTTTATGTTTTCTGTTAAACCGTCTAGTACTGTTCTAGTGGTAAAGTAAATTTTGCTATAAATTGAAATATTGTTTTTCTCTTTTTATACTCTAATTGGTTTATTATTTGCAAATTACCTGTACTTTAATGATGTTCATTATGATACAAATTTTTTATTAAGACACAAATTTGGTCCAATGAAAACGATGAGCTACAGCAAGATTTAAATACGACTATTTATTAGATTGTCATGGACTCTTGACATTTAAAATTGTGACAGGTTGCAGTGGTTTTTAATTATAGTTAACAGAAAACAAGTCAATATAAAAAAAAGTGACTACGAAATAAAAAATCTTACCCTTACAGAGATTGTAGAACAACCCAGACACACCACAAAGTTTGTGTTGCCGGTATCTACTAAAATCTGCTAGTAAAAATAAAATCTGCTAAAATCTATAAAAAAATTTACTCTTAATTAATAAATTTGAGATACGACAATAAAATTAGCATTTATATACTGCAGTTCTGCGACAATATTGGTTGATGCTGGTGGTAATATTACATTACTAAAACTCCACGGTGTGTAAAAGTACACTACAGTGACCAAAAGTTATATTGAAGAATGAGTTCAAAATAAAGTAAACATGAAGCAAAAGTTTTAAATTTGATTAAATATAATTAGACCAATAATTCATTAGTAATCAACAACTACATCTGCCAATATTGTTATAGAACTGCTAAGAATGCCGCAGTTGCAGTTTAATAACTGCACTATTCAGAATATGACAATTCATCAAAAAAATTAATTTGTTTACTCAGTGATAAAATTGACTTTTTTGTAGTTTGGTTTTGTTTTATTTGGCGAGTTTAAGTTTAATAAATTTTGTAAATAAATTTCTGTCTTTTTTTATTATGACTGGTCGTAGAAAAAATAATGTATGTAATACGCATTTAATGGTTATTAAGACACCCGTATTCATTACGACACTCGCTAACGCTCGTGTAGTAATTTTTATATTTGTGTCTTAATAGCTATCATTAAATGCTCGTTGCATTGAAACTATTTTATTGATAAAACTTTTCACAAATATTTAACGACACAAATGCAATGCCACTGCTATTTAGTATTAGCAACATAATTTGGCAAAATTTCTATTTGTCATTAACAAATGGCAGTACCAACCTGACGGCACTTCAATTATTAAAAAAAAAAAACTTTGTATCTTGTAGGAGAGAGTATAAAGAAAATTTCATCAAATTTTAACTAAAAGTTTTTTGAATTTATACAATAAAATGGTAGTAATATTGTTACTTTGTCGACAATTTAAGTAGTTAAAAAATATAAATAAAAACGTACCTTTAAAAAACCTCATTTTTGAGGTTATTTTCTTCGCAGCTAATGTTTCAACAAGCATAAACGGTTAGAATTTTGAGAATATCTTTGATTTATCATTACTAACGTGTTCTCAAAGTAGCTAAACTGTACTAAACATTTGACAACCAGACTGCGTTTTTGCACCGAGTCACTTCATTAAAACTATTAAAAGTAATTGTTCTAAAAGAAATATTACCTAACTGTCTACACTACACCCACAGTATAAATTAACGTAACAGTATCGCAATTAGCAAAAATTTACTATCGATAGCAGCTACTTCAATTAAAATGCGTCTTATTGGCGAGATTATTTGACAATACCGTTTGTTTTCTTCTCGCCACCATTTTGCAGGCACCTAAATTAGTTATAGCAACTTAAATAGTGTTTAAAATTGTTTCATTGACAGCAAACAATAGCCGATTGTAATATAATAGTCTCAAGCTTACAATAGGTGCCTACTTGTATTGATTAATACATTATAAAATGATTGACCTAAAACTGTTCTCAAATATTTTCGTAACTCTCTCCAAATATAGTATTTCGCAACAATTTTTGACAAACGATGTGTCCAATCTCCTGTCTATTCAATTTTTTTATTGACTGGGAAAAATTAATCGAAGTTTTTGCAAAATCAACATCGTGAAGAGTTTTCCCACAGAGTTTTCTGTCGATAAATAAATCAAATCCGATCCGTTAAAGTAATTTGTTAGACTTAATTATGTTGTATTGGAGAGAACGTCTTATAAGGAATGTTCCACTTATCGGCATTTCTAGCATTACACATGTCAATTTCAAAGTTACTCAATATCGCTTCAAGTCGGGTGTGGTCCGCTCTATCTGATCAATTATTGTCACTATTGTTGATTTATTTCTTAAGGCCGACTGCGGTTCTTAAGCTTTACCTGTTCGACCGCAACAATAGCAGAAATCACACACTATTCCAAAGCAATATTTGTCATTCTACCACGTTGCCACATTGTTGTCAAACAACCTAATCAATTATTACAACGAGGCGAAATTTACAACCTAATTAACAATGTTAGAATTAATTAAAGCCGCCCGAAAGTGATTAACATGTGGTCTGATATAAATATAATACGAATTGTAGATTTGAGTACTTTTCACATTACTGAGCGCCATTGATAAAAACTTAACTTATGCACATAACTAATTAGGAAGTTGATGGTTTTCAATTAGAGCCTGTGAATCCTCCACATTAAAACTGATCCAAATATAACTATATAAAATCATATAACAAACTGTATCTCGGCTATTTAACACAATTATATTTGTTTTATTCTAATTTAACAATTATTCCGCTAAACAATTAAAAGTTTGCCGTGTCAAACAACCTCTATAAAATGCTGGGAGATCCATTTAAATTACCGTAAGCATGAAAAATTTAACGTTATCTCAAATCTTAATCATAATTACATTTTGATGAAAGTTGGCCTTTGTGTAATTGACTGTGACCATTATTAACAACACCCAATCTGCATACCGCAAAACCAGATCATTGCTTTATAACGTGAAATTACCAAAATATCCACTCCATAAAACAATAATATTATTGCGATAACATTTTGTGCTAAATTTAAAAAAAAAAAAAGATACGTTGTTTTAGCAAATTATTACACACATGCCGATGTCTCGAGTTTTACCATCACCTTCTTTTTTTCAACAATTCTTATCAAATAATATTTAGATAATAAAATTTACCTATATGATAGGTAAATCACAGATCTAGGTACCTACTTTAATAACTGTAAAATTTAAATCATATAATTTTTACATAAAGCAATTAGACGTTTATTAAGACATCAATCACTACACTATTTACTAACAAGTTTTTAGATAAGATTAAACTTTGTATTACAAATTTAGGAGCCGGTTTACAGAAAGTGACATTAACTTTAATTGCGATTAAATAGTTAATTCACGATTAAATGCCGATTTTGGCCAATCAAACACGAGGAAAGCTGATTTAATTGCGAATTAAAAGTTAATCGCAATTAAATATTTAATTTACTTTTTGTAAACCGGCCCCTATTATGTCGTAGATTTTTAACACAAAAACTGCAATCTGCTTCGCACAAAAATGAAACACACAACTCAGCCATTATGTTATTTTGTTAACTAATAATACAACTCTGCAATTATTGAATTGCAGCTACAAAGCTTTAATATCAAAATTAACATTGATCAAAAATTAAAATTATTAAAAACATCGTATATATTTCTTATTCTGATCAAGAAAAAGTCTTATTCTTTAATCAAGAGAAAGAAATGTTTCGATCCGAATATTTTGTAGAAATAAAAGCAATCATGTCACTAGTTTCTTCTCCTGTTTTTAAATTAAATATTCTCGAAACCATAAAGAAACATAAATCAAATTTTTATTTGAAAGTTATTTCAAATATTTAAGACAACCTCTTCGCTTAAAAAATTTATTTGGTTTGAATGCGATTTTAAAAAATAGTACATATGCTTCGAAAATTATTTTTTTGCGCGATTGGTTGTTTTTATCAGTTTACTGTGCCTGTTTCCACGACGGTAGGTTGCTGTTACTGGTTGCTACGTGTAACAAAACGGTAAGTAATTCACTTACTGTTCAGTGAACGGTAAGCAATTAAATCTAAAAAAAACAATTTTGGGATTTATTTATTAAAATTAAATGTACAATTATTATAATTAATAGTAGTAATACCACTCGCATTTGAGTTTCTAGTGTCAATAGAAAAACTTTCCGACGTAGAAGTCCCAGGTTGTTGTAATAGTCCACCAACATCGCTGTGTAAAATTTTATGAGCAAATTCAATTTTGTTTTGGAGAGAATCTTCCACGTAGCTCTCGGCCACCGTTGATGAACGCCACCCACCATGCTTTTTTAGTTTTAGTCCCAAGACATCAACTCCCTTATTCGCCAAAAGTGTAGCCGATGTGCGTCGAAACGAGTGTCCAGTAAAACCTTCAGGGGCTTGCAACTTTAAATACTTTGCAATTTTTGACGGTCAGTCTCCAATTGTGCCTTTTCCTGTGACTTGCCTAGTGCAGTTGCCACTTCGATAGTTCAGAAATAAATGATCTGACGTTGGGTTGCTTGGTCGAATTCTTATGTATTTTCGAAATATTTCCAAATAATGAACTGCTTCATCTTCTTTATTAATAACTGTGAACGTTCGCTGAATATTCGTTTTTGTTTATTTAGTATTTGGAATATTTACTATAAACATTTTTTCATGTTCTTATATGTCACTTTTTAATATTGTACAATTCCTCTCGTCTACAAGCGCCCGATACTCCCAATATCATTACTACCTGCAAATATATTGTTTCCTTAGAACTCAGATGTACCACCTCATCATCTACAACATACCTTTTAAATTAAAAATTGTTTGTCTGATGCTTCATTCAAGAATTTTTCCATGTCTTCTTTGTTAAAAATTTTAGCCTTCTTAGGCTGATATTCAATATTTTTTCTCTTAAGATAAACAATTAATGTAGCAAACTTAGAAATATCGATAGCATCATGGAGAAAAATTTTACTCTTCAGCATAGAATACTCCGCCCATAAACTGCCTGGGGCCTTCAAGTGTCCACTTCTTACCACAAAATACGCTAACAAGCTCTTTTCATTTACAGAAATTTTCTTTGCTTCTCGCCATTCCTTAAACAACTTGTATGTCTGTTCATATCGGGCTTTAGATTTTTCTGGAATTATTGGCGAACATCCTTCTCGCCAAGCGTCTTCTAAGGCCCGATTGTACAATGCGCGCTTAAGTTTTGGTTCACGAAAGTGGCGGTTCAATAAAGTGTTCCCTTAATATATATCTTTGTCATCAGTAAAAAACCCAGCAATTCTTTCATTTTTTAAAAGCCAAACTAAATTCATAAAATAAATTCACTTGAGTAACGTTTAAACTGACAAATGCCACCGCTCAAACTATTTATTTTGGATTTGAACTAAAACTCCTAACCTAAAACTTAAACTCACGTTGCTAAGCGTCGTTTATACAATCAGATAAAGAAGTTTAAGCGCGCAATGTACAATCGGGCCTAAATCATCCGGTAGATCATCACTATCGCTCATATTTTCTTCGAAAACGGAACCACAAAACAAAACTATGTAGGAATAGGAATGATTGTATCAAAAGACAATTTTACTTGTTTGGAACAAAACCATAGCAGCCATGGAACAGCCACCCAAAGTTTTCAGTTTCAATCTTTCCGATTATCACAAATGTATTGATATAAATTATTATTATTATTCTAGAAACTCCAATCGCGCAAAAAACGTTATAAGCATGTCGAACGTTAAGGATTACCGTTCTCAAACAATAATAATAAACAATTGTCTTCGAACGGTAAGCATTCCTTATCGTTCTCCAATTCTCCATACTTAATATACTATTTTATAATTATATTATACAATTTTTTTAAATTTTTTGGCTTCGGTTTAAAGGCTGTTTCGTTTAAAGGCTGTTCTATATCGTAAAGTAAACGTAAGATAGAGAGTCTAGAAAGAACCAAATAATGCAAATCTATAACTTTTTAATTTTTGATGTTACCCTAAGAATTAAAACGTTATAAGTTTATCAAAAAAAAACAATAATTAAAAACAATATAGTTATATCTAGGGATATTAAAACTAAGACAAATTTGAAATAACTATTAAATTAATGTTACCTTTTTATTTATTAAACTATTTCAACGGTCTTCTTTATAGGTCATTTTTGTAATAATGGCAAAAACACATTAACAAAATGCTATTAACGATTTGAGAAATGTGTTACACTCTGTTGATAAAAATAGCTACTAAACACATGCTTTTGTGAGAAGAAACTAATAAAGAAAATGTTTAAATTAAACGTTTTTTTTTTCAGCAACGTATCAATAGTTTATTGAAAATTTTAATAATCGCTTCTTGTTAATTGTTGCCTGAGATTATATCAATTTTTTTAAATCTCATTTTAATCTTAGAAGATGAGTTAAGTAGTCAAATTTAAAACAATAACCTGTATTTATAGTTTTTTGAGTCAGTATTTTATTTCTTTATTAAATTGTGGCAGTTTATTAGACACAAATGCCGTAGTTAAAATAATATGTTTTTTTTTTTACTTTTTCTAGCATTTTGATCTATTTTATACTCTAATGGGTTAATTTCATGTTGAGATAATACCGAGAGTATTTTCGTTTCTAAGCAAAATTAAAAGAATTCGAGACTGAGATTGATTGTTGCCATGGAAAGTATTAAAATTTGCCATACTACCGGTATTATCTCAACTTGAAATCAACCCATAAAATTGCAATTTTTACAACTTTTTTTTAAAAACTTAACAGAAACAAAATAAAATAATTACAAATTTATCGGTGTCAAATTATACTAATTTTTATTTCTTGATTCTAATTTAGCAGTTGGTGAATTTTTGTAGAATAGAACGTTTTAAATCTACTGGTGTAGTTTAGATTGGTTAACTCAAAATTTAACTCACACTAACCGAATAATGAAACAAGTTTATTTAAAAATGCGTTGAGATGCATTATGATTTCAGCTCATACAAAAAGATGTTTCGTACTTTTGTCAAACATACGAGTACCTATGTTGAAAAGCTCAACTTCTTTTATTGTAAGGTCTGTCACAGTCATTTAAATAAACTTTAGACATTTTGTTTTCATTTTTTGTTTATCTGCACATTTTATTTTCTTAAGTTTTACTTATACCGGGTGCTTATATTGTAAATGTATGGGCATCAAGTTACCTCTAGAATTTTTGTTGAATTTTCCGCTTTGTTGTGATAACATCATAATTATGATAGATCATACATCATAATGTGTTAACTAGCATATTAATTAGTATATAAACTATACTCCGTTTTTTGTTTATATGCCGTTGTCTGTCTCTGTTCAACACATAATCGATATGACATAGAAACATATTCAACAATGTGTTGAAAAGAGACCGACAAGAGTATTAAATTAAAAAATAAGGTATAATTTGTTGACTTTAGAAATCGGAAATTATAGCGGCAAATGGATTTCAAAAACATCCTAGTCATTTATAAATACCCTGTATTTTACTTATATATAGTTACATATTGCTTTAAAAACTTTTTTTAAGATTTCAGGTATTAAGATACAAACATATTATTGTTTATACATTTTTTTAAAACTCATATTTTTTAATTGATTTTTTAATAAACAATTATTACTTGAGATTCAATAATATACTTTAAGATATAAATTTGCAAAATTATAGCAATATTCAGTTAATTATTAAGAATTGCTATGAGCGTCTGACATTTAAAATTGCGACAGTTGTCAATGGTTTGAGTTACAGTATTCCAACCCTATTCTGCCATAACTGACTTTAAAGACAAGTGTTCTGTTTATTACTAGGACAATAAAGATTGTACGGTTTCCAGTGTTACTAAACGAAAGTAATTTATGATTAGTAGACTCTTTCATGGAATCTGAGAAAACCGCCCGGAGCAGACTAAATCTACGTATAAGTAGTAACAAATCTACCTGTTCTGTGCAGTTTGCTCAGATGTCATCGAAACCCTTCGATAAGTTTAATTTTTTCCATTTCAGAGAGTTTTGAACTCATAAGGATACACAAATATCCTGAAAAACTACTTGCAGGTAAACACTTTCAGCACGTATTTTATTTCAAACTTAGAAACATTTATCAATGAAGTCACCACGTTAGTAGAGTTTCTTATGCAATGCACTTTTTTGTTGAAATCACGCCTTCACGGAGGGCTTTGCATTCTGATGCTGCTGCTACAAACACACTTTTATTTTGTATCATCCACAGAGGGCTTTTGCAAAGAAATTGCTCTCAAAGACTTTTTAGGACTCTGTTCCATTCTTTCTCTGATGTCTTTTACAATTTCACCTGCAACAGTAGGTCTGCCTGGAGATTTTCCTTGGTTGACACTTTCAGTAGTTTCGAAGCGATCCACAGTTTTTTGGATATGCCGAATTAGCGAATCTTTGGCGATATCCAAATTAGGAAATCTCTGGAGGTATTCCTCTTTGCAAGTATTGATGTTGTAGCTCCAAGAACCATCTTCTTGCAACCTACCACTTCGGAAGTAGGATGTGACAATGAACACGTTTTGCTCCACAGTGTAAACCATATTTGTCCCTGGTTTGTTTAAAAAACTTGGACAGTCTACATCAGCTGAATAAAACTTTTTAAACTTATCAGAAGTTAAGCGCTAGAATAGATTTTGTTTTAAGAAAGACAGATTTTGTCTTGAAAAAGACTGGTTTTGTCTTCAGAAAGACAGGTTTTGAAGATAACGGTAAATGAATAAGAATTACAGAGTCGCAACAAAGCAAAGTGGAATTATAAAAGCAGTAAAAATGAGAGCACAGAGCGAGGCAACGAAACTGACAAAATGTAACAGAGATGACAGAAACTGTCAAATTGGCAATCAAAAAATAGTAATGGAATTATTTCAAAAAGACGGCAAATTCCATAGCCTTCTTTTCCGAACAATCTTTTATAATCAGTCGGTATTTTTGGCGGAGGGAACTGTCATAAATTAAGATCTATTTTTACAGTGGTTTGTCTCTCTATAAATTAAACAATAGCAATTTTTTGGTTTATAGAAGAGTCTTAAAACGTCAGCCTACTTTTAAATTAAATATGTGTTCTGTATTTTTTCTCAAAATGTTTGTTTTATTTTCTATATTTTTACTTTTACAGTTACATTTTAAATTTGATGACTTTAAGAAATATTATTTTGTTTAAAATTTCTTCTATTCATTAACTTTTTCTCTATTATCTCTTCATTCCAACAAAACAAAGTGTTTTTTTTTGTAAGGTAGTTGAATTTTATATACAGGGTTATTTACGTCAGACAATAAGTTTTAGATGCAAAAGATGCAAAACAAAATACATTTTGCCAAGTAGATGCTTTGTTTGTAATTTTTGTGCAATTACGAATTAATTTTTAAATCGAGTCAGTAGATTCTTTTTGGATTTTGAACAGTTGAATGCCAAACATGACATTTATATTTACATTAAAATTTTGACTAAAGCAACGAAAGAAGTAAAATGAGCTTCATTTTTAAAAAGATGAGGTTATTAAATGCAAAATATCTTAATTATCTGCAAATATCTTATGACAAATAGCTAGAAGTCAAAACTGCTATTTTTTTAAATTAGATTAATCTCATGGTATAGGTACTGTCTCTTTTTTTTATTGGTGTGTTTAGTCAAGTTTAGTGAGCATCACAGCACAAAAGCCGCGTATGTACATATAATTAAAAATAGAGTCATAGCAGACTCGATAACTAGAACACCAATTTTTTCATATAAAAATTTGTATTTTAAAATTATAATAAAAAAAAAACATATAGTGGCTACATTATGTGATATATTTCTTAAAATATGAGTCATTATTAGTTTCGTTAAAAGTACACAATGATGGCCACTCATTGACACCCAATATTAAAATTAGACCCTTGATAGTTAAATTAATGTACGAATTGCATGTTCAAAGAATAAACATTTGTGACAAATAATCATTCGATAAAATTAGTGGCTAATTTGGAAATGCATTAAGTAGAGTGGTGCTAAAAGAAGGGCATATTTTATACGATCATATTGTTCCTAAAACAAATTACTTATATCCTTAAAGTATTAGCCACAATGATAATTTATCTTTTTAATTACAAAAAAAGAGCAGTATTACATAAATGTTTTTTTTGGTAAAATTGACTGTTAAGTAAGAGCAAGACACCAAAAGAGTGTAGTTTTGTGACTAATAACAATTTAATATTTAATGGTTCAATAGGTTCAGAATCACAACCCTTTTAACGACGTTGTTTACAGTGTATCGTATTACGACTGCTTATAGGCCATTTAATGGCATAAAACCTTAATGGGGCACATTTGCTTTTTTTCTGAATAATTTGTAATTTTCAGCGGAACATAAAGCCGGAAAATTGCGTCAGCACCCTAATAAAAATATGTATACAGTGGTGAGGCGTCGAAAGGTGATTGAAAATATTAATTAAACTTTCGAAATTTATGATACACAAAGTCAGTTCAAAGAAAAATTGGCGTTTGAAAGCAACAAAATTAAAGGGTATTTTTATAGTCGCAGCATATAACAGTAACGATCGTTATCGCGCTAATGATCTGTTACAAACATTGAATAGTTTTAGGCAAAAGTCGTTCAGTAAATTTCAGTAAATTTCAGTATTTAACTGGTGGCGCGTGAAAATATTTACCCTATTACATGTCCAATTGTTTATTTCACTCAGCCTGTAAATTGTTCAACAATTTCACAAAACTAAACAATCAAAGATGATGCGCGGCCAGGTTTATCGAATATTTTATACGGATAAATCCGTCAGTTTGTGTATCGAAATTGGCGCAGTCTTGCTATAAATAATATTTTAATTAGCGAACGGATACAGACGAAAGGATTTTAACTTTAAGCAAATATACATCAGGCGAAAAATTACGTTTATACAAATTTTAAAACTGATATATTATTAACGAAAGCAGTCTCGTGAGAAACTCTTAAAGCCAATAAATAAGTAATTAATCTTAGTTTGGGATCGCAAACATTAGAAAAATGGTTGCCGACTCTTATATTAACCAGCAATTAATTGATCACGCTTTGATTTTAAGATCAACTACATACCTATTTCAAGTGTCAAAGGTCGACTGATTTACACCTTATTTTTCTATAACATGATTAAATTAAAAATCTCTTTAAAATCCTTCAAATTATAGAAATTGATATGCGTAGGTATTATTATTAAGCAAATGGTAGATTATTTAATGTTAATGATGATTGATTACAGTAATAAATTAGGCCAATAACATATCCTTTAATTTATGCAAGTTATATAAAACTTTTATTATTATAACTCATAATCGATCTTTTATGACAATTGACTAGAGAAAGTTACTCATTTTTTATGCATAATCGAACAAACATTTATCAATAACCAAAAAGCTGTAGGCTTGAATACCTACACCTACCCACTGGTAACTATTAGCTGTCATCACTCAAACAGCACTCAATTTTATTAAAGCACAAAAAATTCAATAATACGAACAATTTAACAGAAATGTAGAATCAAATCTGTGACAAAGTAGGCGTACAGTTTTATTTGCATTTTTAAGCTTATCTTTCAAAACTGTAAATTTGATTTAATATAATATCTAGCAGACAATTGTAATTATATTATAGCTATCCTGCATTGTTTATTAAAAGTACCAGAATTTTGTTATTTAAAGTTTAAGTACAAACAAAATAAATTTAGATTGTTGACTGCTTACTTTAAATCGAATAGCGAGTCGAATAGTTTAGCTCGAACGTCATTTACAGAAATTATTCTCATGATAGTATTTTTAACGTTTTAACATAGATTAGGTCATTGTTTAAATAGTTTACAAGAAAGAAAATAACATTTTAAAGCTTAATAATGTTTCGTGAGAGCAATAAAATTTGTCAAACTTGTACTTAATAAAAGTATTTAGAAACTACCGACATACTTTTAAAATCAAGGTGTTTTTAAAGTTACTGTACGCAAAAAGTATCGTACAAATTTTAAAAATCATAATGATTGTTTTGTACATATAAATAGCCTCAGAAACTGTATGGTTCTTGGTCTGTGATAGGTAATTTTTAAGATTTTTGTATACGAAAATTATTATCTTAAATATTCTACCCAAATAAATAATTTTAGATTAATAATAGATGTAGACTATATTCTCTAAATTTTTTTCCACTTTGGCATTGCTTTAATGAGGACTATTACTAGGCAAAATTTTTGCACATAATTCAACGACATTCTGTGTAATGTGTATCAAAAAAATTGTTATAACACATCATACCTCGTACAAAACAATTTTTTGAAAAAAGATTTTGCATTGTATATTTCGAAATTTATAAACATTCGTATACGACAAATTTGGTTTTTCGGTATCCTTTCAACAAAGACCATCACTTGTTCAAATTTGTAAAGTTACTTAAAAAACACTCTGAATGTAGACTATAGTGAGCCTCAGTTCTCAAAATTCGTAGATTATTTTCGTACACAAAAATTGTAGAAACTATCAAACATAACAAGTCTTTACTTAAAAAAAGTTTTCAAGAGTGTCATGACAAAACAAAAACATTTTGAAGTATTTCTTAATTATATTCGGCTGCCACACTGTCAGTGATTGTAGTCAGAAATCTGAGAATTGTCACATTACGTAAAGAGCGAACAAAAACTAAACACTAAAAAAGAAAGAACAAAATAAAACTGAAAATTACAACAACAAAACTATTCGCAATAAAAATGACTCGGAATCTTGTAAACAGGCACTCAAAAATAATCAAAATGATTTATTTATTTATATTATTTTTTATAGTTACAGTACATCAAGTTTCGACATCTATTCTTTACTACATTTTTTGTTATAAAAATCTCATAGCACTCTTGACAAACTTATTTAAGTGAACACTTGTTATTTTGAAAATTAAAGCGTTTTTAAAGTTGTTGTATACTGTTCCAAACGAATAGTGGCATAGTTAACTTTAAAGGCAGGTCATCTGTTTATTACTAGTGCAATAAAGATTGTATTGTAACCAAACGCAAGTAATTTATGGTCGTTAGAACCTTTGATGCCATCTGAGCAAGCCGCCTGGGGTATGCAGATTCCTCACCACTTTTACCTAGATTTAATCTGCTTCGAGCGGTTTTCTCAGATGACATCGAAGGGTCTAATGACCATAAATTACTTGCATTTGGTTACAATACAATCTTTACTGCACTAGTAGTAAACAGATGACTTGCCGTTAAAGTTAGCTATGCCACTATTCGTTTGGAACAGTATACAGGAAAAGTGTATATCGTAGGAATTTCAAGAATTAAAATTCCTAGTCTGAGAAGCTCAATCTCAAAATTCGCACGATCACTTTCGTATATCCAGTTTGTTTAGTTATCAAAAAACTACCAACATTGCAATTTACTTTCAAAATACATTTGGCTACAGGGCACAACTTTTGAAAAAAGATGCTATAAAGACAAATGACAGTTCCTTAAATATACAATTTATTTTTCTACTAAGTCATGTAACAACTTTAGTTGTTGATCTAACAAATCTTAAACTTTTTGTAGTATTTCGATCTTTCTCTTTTGTTTCAAAACCAAAATTTCTACAACTTTGTTGAGTATGACAAGAACGTGACCAATTAACAAAAAAACATAACAATGTCAAATTTAATTTTGACGAACCTAATTCAACAACTGATGGTTTTTTAAACTCTACGAAAAGCCTTAAAAATCACATAATTCTTGGTTTGTAAATAACGATTTTTAAGATTTTTGTATACGAAAATTATTGTAAGAATTTGAAAAATCGATTCTATCTTATGAAAACACAAGTATGTATAAAGTTCAAAAATTCTGAAAACCTAAACTATAAGTGATGATTGGCACTATTAACAGTTTCGTTGCGAATTTCAAATTGATCACTTGCTATAAGAAAAAATCAAAAATGTTAAACGTTGTGCTGTTTTGTCTTTACAGTCAAGCACAACGCTTTAAAATACGCTGTGCTGATAAGGAGCAAATACCCCAAAACTGGTATACAGATTCTTGATATTGTTGTTCCATTAAAACACTGTTTGACGTTTTATCTTTAGTTTTAAAGAATATATTTTGAGTACCTTGACCTTGTAAGTATAAATCTTTGTATTAATTTGTGTTTATATTTAATAATGTTGTTTCCTCATTAAGACAGTTTACAGGTTGACACCAATAATTAGCTACTTCACTGGTTTGCTCCTATACAAATGTTCAAATTTTTAGCTTACAAATTTTGAGAATTTTAAATCCAAAGAGCTTAATTTTATAACCTTATAAACTTCTCTAAACAAGAATATGTAGCTTATAAAAAACAAACTTTAAAAGGTAATTTTTAACATATTCCTAGGTTCAACAATGTAGCAATCTATATGACTGCATTACTTGTAAATAATTTTAGAGGCACCCTGTATAAATGTTTAAATTTTGTTTATAGTATTAAAATATTAATTTTTTGTTAGGTATTTTCTATACAAATATATCTAGACACTAGAAAAAATTACTAGAATACTAGAAAAATTACCTAATGTAAAAAAATATAGCAAAATGTAGACATGTACAAGATATCTACTTTATGTGCTCTAGCGTTTTAAATATTTATTTTAATTTTTAATAAGCATTTTCGGTAACAAAATCATTAAAAGCTGTAGATAACTAACTTTTAAAAATCACGCAAGTTACGGCTTTCCAATCAGCTGTATAATTTAAAAAAAAATTTTACACTAACTTAAAATAGTCGATTATTATACTTTTTATAAAAAATGACATTTTAATGTCAGACATGTGTAATTCTTTTATGCATTTTTAAAATTCAATGACTAAGAGCAAATCAGCAAAGTAGCAGTAGCACTTCTGGTATCAAATTGTAAACTATTTTAATGAGTAAAAAAACATAGACACAAAAAAACATAAATGAGCTGATTTCAAGTTGAGATAATACCGGTAGTATCGCAAATTTTAATACTTTTCCATGGCAACAACCAATCACAACAACAAATTTTATTATTTTTCCATGGAAACGAAGATACTACCGGTATTATCTCAAGTTGAAATCAGCCCAAAAGACAATAAACTTACGACAAGCAAAAATATTTGTAAAAATTAAAGACGAAAACAGCAAAAATTCTAATACTTTCTGTTTGAATGTAATCCATCATAATAAAAAAAAACTCAACCATCTAGAGTTTTATTTCAATCTGAATTAAAATTTTGTTTATTGTAATATTTTTCATAAACAAATTGTCGGTATTTGAACACATAGTAATGTCACATTAGCATTATCTGTTGGTTGCTATTTTTCCTATAAATTACCACGTGACATACACATTGTCAGTGTCATTTTTAAGAAAAAATTTCGGCTACTATAAACTGTTTCTAATGTGTTTAACTCTAACTATGCGTACAAAAAAACAGAAGGCAACATAAACACTTACGTTTAGTTTAACAATTAATAATTAATTTTAACTGAAGGCTATTTGTTATAGTTACAATTATTTCAACAATAATTATAACTATAGTTAACAACCGCTAGACAAAGTTAACTACAATAAACAGACCTTTATAGTAAGAAATAAAGCAGCTAAACCCAAAAAATTAGGTGAAAAATGACAGTAGTAGCGCATATGTCAACTGAAATACATTTTATAACTTTTGTGTAGATAAGTTGATATACTATGCAGTATTATACCGTACCTACCTTTTAATTTTTTTTTAATTAAGGGTTTTTCTGAGATAAAATATGTAATAGGCAAAGTCGTGAAAAAAAATTTGGACGTCAATCTTATTTCAAAATGTGAAATAAACATCACAATTAAGAGGTTTGTAGCACTAAATTTTTTTTTTTTTTTGATGTAACTGATAAGAGAAGCAGAGACAATAACTGACGACCTATGCCTAAAGTCGAGTGCATATTAGATATAATGGAGTATCCTATTATAATGCCAAAAAATGAGTTTAATTACCGAGATTATCTTTTCGCCACTTTCATGTCTTCAACATTCATATATTATAATCATAGTTATAGCAAATAACACATCATTTTTTTAGGTAAATGTTTAATTGAAAAACAATTTTATAAATTGATTTAAATATTTTTCGAATATAATATTTTGTAATACCTATTTTGTTGGTACTTACTTGACAACAAGTAATTTCAAGCATTAGGTTTTGACATAAACCAATTTTATTTACTTTAACAATTTTTTTAGTAATGTCAAGATTTTTTAATTTTTTTTCACAATAGTACATTTCCAAGTTTACATTTGATTTAATATAAACAAAAATTAATGTTGTTATCAAAAAAGTGCAGAAACTATCTACGAGTAGATATATCATTTTGAATCTAAAGCCACATGTAAATAAATAATTAAAAAAACACAAAATTACATTAGCAGCACAATAATTATTAATTTAAATAATTTTGTTAATTCTCTTATTTACAAGAAAGTTGTTAAGTTTAGCAATTTATATTTAAATTATATCAACATGTGCCTAATCATTTTATCAAATGATAATTAATAAAATTTAATAAAAACAATTTTAATTTAATAATGTTATTAGGCAGATAAAAGATTTAAATAGTGATAAGCATATTTTACGTAAAATAGATTAAGATGTACACCTTTTTACAATCCAGCTTAATTAATTGAATAATAACAATAATGTATATTTAAATATAATTATTGTTTACCTATTATACCTATACAGAATAGAATACACACAGTAAACAAAACAAAAAACACTACAGGTACAAATCTTTAATTTAATAACTAGTAACTATAGCATACCTATATGTACGATGCACGAGTTTAAAAATTTTAAATGTTTATAAAAGAAATTCAAATTAATAACTTATTTATACTTTTCTTATTCAAATCAGATTTGAAAAATGGAGTTTCATGTGTGAATATTTTGGTTCTTACCGAGTGGAGAGATAGAATCCGGCGGATCGCGTTCCCTACATCTAGTCCGGGGCGCCCTCCCATGCCGGGACATGATAGCAGCAATGCTAAAGTCAGTGGCGCAGGGCCTCATCGTGCAGTTATCCTCCATCACCTCGTCGACCACATCACCATAGTGTCAGGTCAGGTTAGGTCAAGTAACACAAACAACAGTTAACTCGCAACACGTGAACAATCGGTCGTCCGAGAGCGACATGCCCTTATAGATGGTGTCATTTTCGGCACTTCCGTGTACTTTCACTAGATGTGAGTGGTTTTCGCGCCGGCACAGAAGCAAGCTGTTTTGACAGAATGAATATTTAGATCCTTTTGACTCACATTTAACAAGATTACTTTGATATGCAGCGAAAGCATTCAGATTGGTCGCTCCCACTTCGAGAGGCGTTCCTCACTTTGTCCGCCGTAATTGATTATCAACGGCGCTCTGGTGTCTACGGCGACGCTGTTCAACGCCGACTGACCGCTCCGTCGAGACGTTATCAAAGGAATGTGCCATTTTTTCGACGATTCTCCCCTCTGTCCTCAACGATGACAACTCGCGACCGGCTTTGTTTTTGCCTCCCCGGCCCCGGCTGCACCTGGGCGGGCTGAACGCGGGCCTTTCTTCGTCTCGGATGCTTGATCAGACGGATTTCGCGGGGAGGGAAGCGAGGTAACACGCCCCAGGGAGGCGCCTACGAAGAGGGCACGCCTATCACCGATACTGCACGATTGTTTTGCTCTCAACCCTTATGCTTACCTGGACTACTTTAGGGACTAACGAAAATCATTTTCTGATCATTTTCACCCGCTATTACTACCTACTAGGTCAAAGGTTTCAACGCTTACGAAACGTCAACATCTTCAACTAAATTTATTTCGAAATACTTTTAACACTCTTTCTTATAAATTGATTCAAATCAGTCACGACATTTATACATTAAATAATAAAATCAACGATTTAAAAAATATTGGAACAAAAATAAACAGTAAAATAATTGTTAATTTTAGAAATGTTCTACATACCTATCTATGTACCTACCTTCTCCAATATATTCTTCCGTTTTTAATAAGTTTGGATAATTAGCTACAATATCAGAAATTAAATTTATGTATAATCAAGACGGCTTTTAAAACGTAAATTTAGTATTGCACACAATGACAATATTGCCAACTTCGCTCAACACATGTATTATTTATTTTTTTATTAATATCGCATAAACGTTACAATATTTTGCCAGTACCTACCTTCCCTAGCTATTTAAAATTTCCGTTTAATTTTTTGTAAAATTAAAAATATAAATATTTTTATTCGTTAATCTACAGAATTTCGAAATACAAATTATTGTTATTGATTTTAAATTAAAAACAATTGTCAAAATGTTGTAGAGTTAATAGTTTAGTATTCAGTGATTTTACTTAATAATGTTGTGTATTATACCACTAGGAAACACTAATTTTAAAAATTAATTGTTGTCAATTATTTTCTATTAGTTAATAGTGCTTTTCAAATTTAAAACCCATTCAATATATTCTCCCAATTTTTGATAAATAAAATTCATTTTTTGTACTTGATTATTTTATACTAGGTATTTTTTCATTGGCATCTTTTACTTTTTTGAGTCTATTATAAAACTTTATGAAGATTTTAAAAACTGCAATGATTAGCTTATTAATATAATAAGGGTAAAAACACGTTAGTTAACAGGTAGTTAGAAAACAAAATTCTTTTTACTTGTCAAAATAGTCTTGAAGAAAACCAAAATTTTCTTAGACGCTAAAACCACTAAGTTTATTATAACAATAATATGTTTAGAACAATAATAAAATTAAAGTTTGTTATAATAAACTCAATGCTAAAACTGATAAAACAGAAAACGTCTGTAACCTTAGTAGGTAAAAGACAATGATCTTAAGTCACTGTATCTCTCTCATAAATAAACTCTCAAAATAATGTGGTTTTTAAAGACTTTATAAAATTTTACAACAAATCAGAAAAAAATCAAAACATTATATTAAGAAAAGGACTTTTGGTGTATTTTTTTCACTATTAAAACAACAAGAAGCCGTAACTTCTAAATACCGACTTCTTTTTTATAATAACAATTTATTGTTGGTTAAATTTAGAAAACTGATTAGTTTTTGAACAAAAGTACGTCGTTGTTGTAGTGTATATACAGTTGTAAGCTTGTAAATAACAAGATAAAACATTTAATTAAAAAGAGAGAATAAACATTGCATATTTGGTTGTAGAAATACAGTAGATGGTGGGTAATAAAAATTCTTGTCAAGTAAAATATGGTGCCATTTTTTATCCAAAAATATTTTTCTGCAAGTCTTGCTAAAACGGTATAACTAATTATAAAAGATTATACCAGGTGTTTTAGATTTACCAATAGTTTTTGGTATAGTCTAAACTGATTTTGTGCATGCCATTTTTTCAAACCAGCGAATTTTGGAGTTAACTTTTTTCAAAAAAAATTTTTTTGGTACAGCAAGTAAAAGTTTTTTTAATATTTTTGCAAAACACAAATTTGTGCAACACTCACAATTACATATAAATAAAATTTTTGACTACAACAATGCGCTAAATTAAGCTCAAATTTTTTTCAGTGTGATTATTAGTAAAAGCCAAAATTAGCAAATTCTTTAACAAAAACGTACCTTTTACAGTTTTACATAATTATTCGGTAGAACAATAAGATTTTCTCAGAAAGATGTGTTAAAAATAAAACAAATTTGTTTATTATAGTTGCAAGTTCCAGTAGTTAAATCTTCAAATCGATTTTTTTATATAAATGCAAAAAAAATGACATACCTATGTATTTAGAAAAATAGAAAACACATAATTACACAAAACTTTGTAAATGTGGTGATACCCTAAGATTAATCAAATTTATGGTCAAGTGATCTAAGAGTTTTAGTAGATATTTAGAACACTGGAGCAATTCTTTATGTATTTTAGATCACTTGTTATTAAAGGAGTCAGTAAAAGCAGTTATAGATAAAAAACAGTTATAACAGTACAAAATAATGTTTAATCGAGATACAATTATCTATTAAGCATTCACCAAAAAAGTTATTAGATGTCTTTTATCAAAAATTTTTAGTGTGCCAACCGCTTGAGTCGGTTACCAAAAAGTTAAAATTTAACTGTGACACACTCAAAAACACTAGTACCTATAGAAGAGAAATAGCTGCCATTGTAAAAAATGTCTACTAATAATTAGAATCATTATTGTTAACGCACATAAAAATTTTCTCTTAGATGTTATACAGAGGGAGTAAAAAATGGCGAAAAACCTCTAAACTGCGATATAGGAAACTCATAATAAAACCCTAAGAAAATAGTAAAAAAGTTTCTACTAGTCCATCTTTTAGATATACCTAATGAGGTAAAGTTAAGATTTTAACTTTTTTGTTTTTTGGAAATTTTAAAATTTGCGAAGTGATTTATAATCTATTGTACTTCCTAGATCATGTAATAGAAAAATTATTTTCAATAATTGCTTAGCAACTGCCAAATTAAGCTTTCAAAAGTGTTCGATTGTTATTAAATTTTTAACGAAGTACCAACTTGACTTGACCTTAAAACCACTGGCCAGCGAGCCAGCGACATTGTCAAACTGTCAAAAATATTTTATTATTATTATTTTTTAGAAAAAGGGTGTGAATCAACGTGTTTTTACAGAGCCGTGTGGTGCTATGAGGCTAAAAAGCTACCGCTTCAGCGGCACATTAAAGAAGCGGCATTTTCAAATTTTTTGCCGAAAATTATTTTTGGTGTCTAATACCTACGTCAAATGCAAAAAAAAAAATAAAAATAATAGCAGTGATCTACAAATAATTAAAATTTGTTTTGAAATCAATCTTTTTTTTCTCAAAAGTGTTTAGTCTTAGAAAAAGCTAGGGTATATGTTTTCAATGTCACTAGACAGCCTACGAAGATTTTAGTTTTTAATAATTTATTTAGATCTTGCTTTCTAGAAAAGGAATGCAATTTTTTTCAAAAAAAAAAATTTTAATTAAAAAACAACAATTTTTCTTAAAAACATAAAAACTTAGTTTATAAATATTGGTTTTTGTCTACCTTTAACAAAAATCAACTACAGCAATCTTAAAAATATTACACAAAGTGTAATATTTCGATTAAAGCAAAAAAAATTAAATTAAATTTTATATTTAGTTTTTCATTTATTGGGCGAAAGCTGTTCGGTTAAAAATTTTAGAATGTTTCGTTTAACTTAATTGAAGGTAGGTGGAAATAGCTGTATCTATAGTCTGTGATTCTTTATTAGACTCGCCTCAGGCAATACACTTTTGCCACTGTCTTGCAGTTTGCATATGCTTCGATACAAACTACCAACTCATTTAGAACAAATAACAGTTTATAACTCATTTTATTAAGCTGGTCGAATGATTTTATATTTTGTTTTGACTCGTGCTATTAAAAATTGAGTTTTAGTTGTTATTTTACTTTATTTATGTGTGGTACACGGTAAAGTACAGGGCCCCAAAAAAAGATTTTCATCTAGTCGCCTGTGAATTTCCCATGTAAAATAAAAAATGCCGCTTTAGCAAATAGGGGTAACGAGTAAACCTAGTAATGTCACTAAGGTTGTAACAAGAAAAATGAAAAACCCCATATATTCGGTCTCTCTACAAGCGACAATTTTTAAAGAAAAAGTTTTCCTGCTTTGGATGTTCATTAAAGGTCAAAGTCACCTTGCCAAACTTCAAATCTGAATTGACATTTGATTGATAGGTGACAGAATAAATTAGTTCAAACTTAAAGAGTAGAGCGGCACAAAAAAATTAACATGTAAAATAATTTCAAAGGTAACTAGATGAAAATCTTTTTTTGGGACGTGTATACTTTTTCTATAAGCAAAACTTTGTTCTATACTAATTTACTAATTTATTTGCAATTTAAAAATTTATAACGAATTTTGTCTATTGTCTATTTTGTCTATCTGCGACAAAAAACATAAAACAAAAGTTTTTTTAAAGCATAGCTTTAACGTGCAACATCAATTTTTTATGTTTTTATTTTGTTAAGTAACCATAAAAGAATTTACGAATAATACAAAAAATAAATTTTTGAAGCAATTAGTTTAATAATTTTACCACAGTATAGAAATAAATCAGTATGGACAGCTGATAAAAACCTGTCAAAAGCTAGCATCCCTTCACGTAAAATGTGTAAGATGAAGCCACTGATTTTAAAATCTTTAGACAACATAATGCACAGTTTAAATAAAAAAGGCTATAACTGTAAATAAAATAGTATAAAAATTATTTTAATCGTTGCTTCATTCTTGTTCTTTGATTATTTATTACATAACTTACAGTTATAGCCCTTTAGATTAGAATTGTTTATTATTAGTTGTCTAAAAATCTAAAAATCAGTGGCTCCATCTTACACATTTTACGTGAAGGGATGCTAGCATTTGACAAGTTGTTATCAGCTGTCCATACTGATTCATTTCTATACTGGGATTTGACCTCCATTAAAACTGGATAAAATTAATTACCTAAATACAATTATTTAAAGTAACAACTAATGTTATTTTTTAGTTTATTAATTTTTTTAATATTTTACTTTAGTTACACAACAATTTGTTGTAATTTTTTCATAGATTTTAAAATTCTTCATCAAAAGATAATTTGCAGCGTGAATAAAATTATAAAATTGTAATCACTGCCCATAATGTTACAAATAATTATAAACGTATAAAAACAAAGATAGTTTATTGGTAACGTCAAAACTTTTATATTTTTAAGAATTTGATATTGTCAAAAAATTTGTTTATTTTTTTCAATTACTTTAACCTAGGTGTAAGTTTGGCACTCTTTATTTTTCTGTATTAAAGCCTCAGTTGTTAACAGTACATAGAAGTGTATGTATGTACACATATAGTTTACAGAGGAATATAAACATGTAACAATGGTTTTTTATTCTGAGATAGAGAAAAGTAATAATTGCCAATATCACAAGATCAATTAGTAGCCAATAAAATAAGTTTATATTTTTATGACAGCTAAGAAACAATACCATATTAAGTTTGGCACAAACAACTAAAATTGTTAGATTTAATTTTTTCAGTAATTAATGACTTAAAACAATAAGTTATTTGTGTACCATTTACCATATTTTAATAGTTTCATTCATTTCCAAAGTTGAGAAATTGTGGATTTATTTATTACCAATATTGATTTATAATTTTATTTGTTATTATGGTTTACCTATTTAAATTTTATTTTTCTTTGTTAGTTATTACAGCCAATAAAATTTTAAAAAACCGTGTATGCAATTACGCCTTAAAATTTTTTACAACCTTCGTGGAATTTCTAATTTAGCAAAAATGGCATATGGTTAAAGTAGAAAGGTCGTAAAACGTTGTTATTTTGTAAAATCAGAAAGTGAGTAAAGTCAATCGTGTATTGGAATTGGAAAATTCGTGGTGGACATCAGAACTTTACTGCAATGCACGGTTGGAAAGGTTTTTATTTATGAATCCAATAAAATCAGGACGATGTATAGCTGTTACATGATCAACTGTTTTATGAGGCTTTGTCTCCCTTTTGCGCCAGTTCAGGAAAATAAGATTTGCTTCGGTCACATCCTCACATTCTGCGTGGACGTGGTCTACTCATCTTGAATTTTATTTCGACTTGGAGACAAAAGCTGATATTTTATTTCTGGCCGAATTAGCCTTGCTGCCTTTAGTTGTGAGTAATTCAAAACTTCCAGACTCATATCTCGTAACAAAGAAAAATATAAAATTGAATAAAATATAAATCTTTTAATTTGTCACTGTTTCTCGACCAGCGTGCTTTCAATGTGGGTGTATTTATGGTTGGAATATGTTAATCCACTTGTATTTGGAAATGCCACTGGCTTCTGTATATTTATTAACACTGGAATTCTTCTTATGAATTTATTAATTGTTAATTTTTATGCCGATGGTTTCCTGTCAACATAAATATGTTTTTTAAATGTGATTTGGTGACTTGGCCATATGACTTCCATTAACTATTTGCCACAGATGTAACAACGCCAACTCGGTCTTTATTTTTTCAGTTTATAACTCGTTTAGGCTGTTTTGCTTTTGTTATTGTAATTTTTATAGACACTGCCATAAATCCTCAAGAGACAATTCAATCAAACTATACCAAAACTTATGCCCACATTGCTATACACCTTATTAGAATGTTAATTTACAATTTATTGAAAACTAATATCTACTAGCTAGATTCATAAATTACACCCACTTTCAACGTATATTGACATATAAATTGCAATTACTCTACCTACAACATAATTTAGAAAATTTATATTTTCAGTTCATTTTCAAATAAGCGTGGGCAAACAATGTGCTTTGGAGTTTCAAGAAATAAAAACTCTAAAACTATGTAGTTAAATACTGTAACATCATTTTTGTATAATTAGGCAGGTATAATACATATAATAAAAGATATCTTCTTATATCTATAAAATAAACAAGAGCAAATATATAAGAAAGAACTGTTTTTTACAAAATTTAAAAAAAGAAGGAAAAAGATGAAACTTAGCTTAGAAAATAAAAATAAAAAATTAACATTAATTTATAAAAATGAATATTGTAGAGACCAAAAATTATTAAAGTAAAAATAATTAGTTTATAGATCACGCAATAAGAATAAAAGAAAATAGCGTACCTAGATAAGTATTAGTAGAAAAACTACATCTCAAACAAAAAATGAAAAAACAAGGACAAAATAGAAACGAATAGAAAACGATTGTCAAAAATTAAATAAACATTATTAAGAAATCTGAAAAAAATAACGATATAAAAAAATTGAGCTTAAAACTATAGCATCTTTGACATGTTTGTGATAATTAAAACTGCATCGAAAAAGTTTTTAATTGCTGCGGTTTGTTTTTTTATTTAAAAAAATTACATTATTTTAAAATTAAATTTTGTTGTTCTTTGTTCGATTAACACTGGATTGTCTTTTGACACTTTTTTGTCGATAATTTTTTTTTGTAATCGGAGCTAAGCATGGATAAAACCAAAACAAATAAGTTAGAAAAACTAAGAAAAATTGATTTGTGTCTTACAATTAGTTAATTTAATAATTGAGTTCACCCAGGTAATTTAGACAATTTTTTAATTTTGCTAATCTTAACTAAACTTATTTTACTGAATTTGTAACTACTGATCAATTTTCTAAATACATTTTTTTACATTTACAATTATTAACAGAAATTTTTCACTATTTTTTGTTGTTATAAAAATGCCTTGTCTAGAGTTATTCAATACAGACAATAATTTGTATCACTTTTTTAAGTTTTTTTTTTTTGAAGTTTGTCGTTAGCATAAACTATAGATCTCTTCATAAACAAATTCTCTTAAACTATTAACAAAAATAAATAAATAACTAAATAACTTTCTTTAGAGGGTTTGGTAGATTTCTTCGCTGCTTTAACCTATCCAGTGACCGATTGAGCAATTATGGAGTAAAACGTGGTAACTTTGTATATACATAATTTACAGCAACTAGTATAATAATTCTACTAATGCTGTCAGTGCAAATAGCTTACATATTTAGAGAAAAAGTCGCATCTTTGATGATATAATTTTCTACTACGTAATTAGAAAATTAAGTTATCCTTAAATTATTACTATTTATTATACAAGTGTCTTATAAGGCAAATAAGTCACGAAAGAAACGTTTAACCACAAGAGCTTTCTCGAGTGGCCTAATTTTTTTTAAGTGACTTATTTGCTGTTAAGACATGAGTACAATACATAGTTTTATCCAACACCTCTCTCTGTAAGAGTTCTTAAAAAATCATCAAAACCCAAAAATTTTATCTACAAAGATTAGTAGTAGTCTATGATTTGGTTGCCATGTTGTTGTAGACAGCAAAATTATTATTTAAGAAAAATTTTGCAAACTGTTTTGGCGCTTGTAACATTGTTGGAAATGAAAAGAAGTGGTTCTCTTCCTAAAAAAATTGCGAAAGATGTTGAAGAAGTCACATCGAGTTTGCTACTGTAGAAATCCAGGAACGCTTATTACAAAGAATTGAGTGAGTTCAATAACGGGAAACAGGAAAACAATGTTTGTGAGGTAAGCGAAGACGTGCTGTGCTGTTGAGTTACTTCTTCAACCCCACAAAAAGATTCGCAGCCTCTTCAATGTAGACGAAATACAGCATGTTAAGATCGACATTAAAGCTTCACGAAAATACGGATATTTTACAATATGGCAAGATGATCGCTTTTTTGAAGAACGAATCAAAAAATTGCAAGTGCAAAAATTTAAAATTTTTTGAAAGAAAGCATATTCAACAGTTTTTAGCAGAAGCACCCAATAAAAAATATTTGATGTTGAAGGTAGATCGATTTTGTTATTAGAGAATAAAGCTAATTTTTTTATATTACAGGTCGCACTAATTTTTGGTGTGTCGGGTGGGTGTCGATGTTGTAAATTATTGAACATGTTAATCAATAACGTAGAAGATAAAGGATCCTATATGTTGGTATCTGTACCAGATACAAAAACATATGTTTTACGTAGCTTTACGATTATAGAAGAAAGATTTGCAGTTAATGTGCTGGATATTTGTAGAAAATATATGTTTCTCCGACCTAAAAATATTTTTTACAACAGGTTGTTTTTGTGCTATAGAAATAAGAAATGCACAATACAGCCAGTGGAAATAAATAGTCTATCCAAAATACCATCAGTAGCAGCTGATTTTTTGAGATTACCAGAATTAGAGTCTTACACAGGACACAGTTTGAGACGCACATCAGCGAGTATTGTTCAACGCTAGAGCCGATCATGGTATGGTCCAACGTGATGGCCAATGGAAGTCGACAACCGTGGCACAAGCGTATGTAAAAGAGTCAATTTTGAGCAAAATAGACATTTCTAAGAAGATACTGGGTAAAAATTCGGAAGTAAAAAGCATGGTTATTGTAAATACTGAGAAGCAAAAATCGAATAAATGTGGAAACAACATTGAAGTGACAAAAAATGAAGCAAATAAAGTTATATCTTTTAATACTTATAAATGTTAACGTAAATCTCAACAAATAATTTCATCTGAGATTTCTGTTTCTTATAATTGTAATTTTATGCATTGTATTTTTTGATGTTCAATAAATTGTTCTATTTTCTGTAAACTATTCAATTATATAAAAACAGTTTTATTATTGATTCATAAAACTACTTGTGTTTTATAGACCTCATAATTCAATCAAAATCATCATTTTTATAACGTCATAATAAAGAGGTGTTGAATAAAATTTTTATAAAGTCTAGGACAAAACAATTTGATACTTTATTAGAATTTAGAAACGGTAACATAAGAATATAATTTAACTCTTTGCCATATTATTAATTTGGAACTTTTTATAAGCTCCACATTGTGCACAGTTTGCTACAAAAATGTAAATCTACTTATATACAGAGTGTTTTTAAAGAAATGGTCAAGATTTTAAAATAGCTTTTGTTAAAAGAATGCTAAAAACAAAATACAATGTATTATAGCAATTTTTTGGTATATAGTGTATGATTGCAATATCTGCCACAATTTTTCTTGGTGGTAGTTCTAGTTTTAATATTAAAATTAGATATATAAAGTGTTTTTGAAATATTTTTACAAATGTTACTAGGGTTTGATTATAAAGAACAAACAACAAATAAAAAATCTATGTATTTTTAAAAATAATTATAAAATATTTGAGAAACACTAGAAAATAATTTAATTTGACCTAATGAGAGCCGATGATAAATTTGTGCAGCTCCTAACAGGTAAAAAGAAGGTGCCAGTAGTGCCGAATTCATGCACGCACTGACAAACTAGTTTTAGTTACGTTAAATTATTTAAAAACTAGTCACACTATAAATAAATATAAAAATAAATTACAAAATAACAACTTAATTAAACAAAAATTTTAGATGTTAAATAATATTAATTAGTAAAATTTAAAATGGCAAACTACCCACATTTATCCAAAAATGTCGTACTTTACCTATTACAGATTTTTGTTAATTAAAACATTATTTAACCTCGCTTCTTAATTAAGTAACATGCAAATTAAAATAGTGCTTACTCTAAATAATAAAACCTACATTGTTTATTTGTATTAATTAATAAACACAATTTAGTGAGTCTTTAAAGACTCCTACCTAAATATACTTTATAAAAACATTTATATGATGTAAATAGGTGAATAACTGAGATTTTAGTCATTTAGATTTTAACATTTGGATTTTGCTGATGTAAATAGCTTATGACATTTTTACAAATAAATTAATTGTAATAAAATTATATTTATTAATAATCGTTAATAAAATGGACTTCCGTAAAAATACATATTATTTGGTTTATAATTACTACCAGCATAGTAACAGAGACAGCTGATGATGTATGGTAAACATAATAATTATTATAATAATTAATTGTAATTGAAGGTAAGAAACAAATACAGTAAAAGCGCGATAATTGAAGCAAAGAGTTTTTGCAGTAGGTATACAGGATAATTCAAAAGGGTTAGACCAGCACATCTGTGGTAATGAAAGATACTAAAACAAAAGCCCAAATATGCTACTAAAATTATTCAACGAGACGTGGTTTTGAAAATATTATTGTTTAAAAATAGTACAAGTAGACTATGTTACAGTTTTGATGGAAGCTTTCTTTTTTTTTAATGTGGAGTGATTTTCGTACAAATTATAAAACAATTAAAATCTAAGTCAAACTCAAACAAAATTAGTGGCAAATTTGAATTCTGATTTAGATAATTATCGTTTAGTCATTAACTTATAAAAAAAACTTATAGGTACATTCCATTTTTAAATCTTAATATAATTAGAAAAAATAAATAATCTTATAATTTTGAAATTTATAGAAAACCTACATTAACTGATACTTTAATTTTTTCTAATTCCAAATACTGTTATTCTTACATCATAACCACATTTAATTTTTTATTATAAATACTTTTTAATATTTTTATAAAACTATGTTGTTTCTGAAAAAGAATGGCTTATTTATTAAACAAATAACAGTAAAAAAAATTTCTATAACAGGACTTAAATAAACTTTTCAATAAATTTAGAAACAAATATGTACTTTCTAAAATTTAACATTTTAGATAATTTTTTTTCTAAGTATTTTTTTTTTTAAAACATCTCTATTTTTCCATCTCTTTTATTGCCAAATTTTTTCTTTTTATTTCCATATTTTAAAACAGTGTAATATAAATGTTATTTTTAATTTTAAAAATAGTCTTTTATAATGTCTCGTACTTAAAAAAAATTAAATTTTGCTTTTACATTATTCAAGCGTCTAGAAGTTGTCTTGTAATGACTGCAATGCAGTTTATTCTGGTTAGAGAAGACAAAGCATAAAACAAATAAAAAAGTACAAAAATACAGATATGACCAACACTTCATCTGCTTTTGATTCTAATATACAGGGTGTTATGGAAATGAGTGCAAATAGTTTAACCTGAAATACAGCACCACAAATAATAAAAATCTGTAAAAAAAATTTTTGTCCTATCTCAACTAACAAACAAAATTACAGGCCGTCAAAGTTGGGTATAAAAAAACATCTTTTTGTTATATCTGGAAAACCGCTTAACCGATTAATACCAAATTTGGTACACAAATGAAGCTGACTATACTTTTTTTTGATTTCTGCTAGCAAAATTTTGCTGTACATCTCAATTTCAAGTTACGGCACTTTTTTTACATTTTAGGTAATTAACCATATTTCTTCTTATTAATTTCCAATTTTTGTAGCAAAAATAAATATGCTAGTAGATTCTACATAAAACTGCAAGAATGCAATATTTTGCTAAAACGTATCGTTTTCGAGATATTTACGTTTAAAGTATAAAACTGACTTTTCATCTTTAATTTTGGTGTCTTCTAGCTCCTAAACGGTGCAATTTAGTATAGAGGTAAATTGTGTTATATCGCTTTATTTTGACCTAAAAAACCTATGATTGCCCTATGTTAAAAAAAAATGTTATACGTTTTGTAATAATTAATTTTTAGTTTATAATTTTGTTATCAGTTGAGATAAAACAAAAATTTTTTACAGATTTTTATTATTTGTGGTGCTGTATTTCAGGTTAAAATATTTGCACTCATTTCCATAACACCCTGTATTTTCTTCCGGTCATTTCTATTCCCTTACTGATACTTCAAGAATTTTTTACATGCGCAGTAAAAGTTATTCTTTAGATTTCTTATAAGCTTTAGGAACTCTTAAATCTACCTACGATAGTTCCCTACAAACTTTAATTTTATCAAAAATTTTATACTTAAAAATTCCTTTACAAAAATTTTGTATGCACTAGGAAGTTAGACTGTACTAAGTTCTACTACTCCACTAAACTCGTATAGTTCTAATCTAGTGCCGCGAGAGTTGCAGCCTATAGTTCAAGAATTAATCAACAATGTGTATGTGTAATAAAGATCTAATTAATCTTGTTTAAAAAGAAAAAAACTAATAATTCGGTACCTACTAATAATTATGTTGCGTTTCAAATGCTTAAATTTTATGGTTTTGACTTCCAAACTATAATTTATGAAATATTTAGTAAGAGTTGTAAAAAAAGTATGCGCTGTTGTCACAGAAGTAACCAATTAACCAGTTGTTAAAGCAACTTCGAAGAAACCACAGTTTCGCGAAAAGCCCAAAAATTAATAGTTTCTGTTGCACCATAAAATTCATGCATTTCTAGACAAACTATAAAAAAATGTAATATTTATAAAGATAATTGTATAAATGCTTCGTCAGAGGATGCTTGTAGGTACTCATGTAAGTATCTACATAAGTAAACCAGATGAAACAATCCCACCGACACGACATTTCTAAATGGGCCACGTTTCAATTTTACCTCTCGTAATATCAAATTCAATCCGTCTTCATCAATATTTGAACAAGTTCTAAAGCAGGCATTAGCATAGTAAAGTGGGCGTGTTAGGAGGCCCGAAAGAGTCGCAGGACTAAGGAAAGAAGCGCGTATAATCCATGCCTAAAGTGTGCGCGAACTCTTTAGAATTGAATCAGACACTTTGAATAACAGATTACAAGATTACAATATGTAGTAGCGGGAGATCGTAGCAGACGTGGCGTGGATATTTCAGTATTTGAATTGCATATGTCGGATGCAAATGAAGGCAGTGTGAGGTCCTGAGGCGCCATGTTGTGTTCCGTATATGGTAGCGTGAAAATTAACGCACGGAACCAGCAAACTGCTAGACTTAATAGAGAGGCGTGCTTATGGCCATTTTTAATGCTCTGTGTACGTAATTTTACAGCAAACTTCACCATTACCAGAGTTTAAAAGCATCGCTTTTTACTTTGCAGCTCAACAGCTATCTTTCATCGGCTTTATGACCGGACAAACGCCAAGCACTACTGTCGTCTTATTAAATTTAAATTAGACATTCACAGTAAACAACCACTATTATGCTAAGTCTACACCTCTTTCTATTTTATGATCAGAGACAGATTAAAGCGTACTCTTTAGATTTTCTGCGTAATATGAAGACGTGTTAATTTACGTACACTAATTGTCTGGAAGCTATACTCATCTCTGTAATATTCTCCAGTTTTCTTCATTTACATAATTTCTTCTTACGCACTTATTACATACATTGCGAGAAAATTTAAAAATTACAGAGATTAATGCTAAATCTATTTAAGCCCTTTAGCAGTTTTCAACTTTTTGCTGTTTTTATCTCATTATGTATACCTAATCTTTATCTGATTCGTAAAAAAGAAATTAAAAAAAACTTTATGACATAATGATAGTGTTATCACAAAATAAAAAAGAACTAAGTTTTGTCTCAAAGTAAAAATAAAATAAAAATTTCTTAGACTTGTCATTTTAATACAATTCGCAACAAAACGTCCGGACATTAAATTTTGCAATAAAAAGTTATGTAAATCAACCTTTAATTTAAATTTTGTTTACGCACAAATACAATATTAGTCATGATGACAATAACTCACAAGAAGTCACAAGAAATATCAGTACTCTCTTGCATTTGCAGACATCAGAGATCTACACCTAATAAGCTCTCAACATCTGGAGTTTAGTGCTATCAAGAAGGTTCTTGCACACAAGGTACTGAGGTTCATCAAAGGCACTGGGCTGCTGCAGTAGCTCTATTTCGAAAAATTGCACACAATAGACATAGACTTCGGTGTACGGCTTGTTTCCCGCGCCCCTCTTAATTAACAAAAATAAAATGAAAATTAGTCATGATGACAATAACTGCCTCGAAATTGACAAGAAAGAGTGGTTTACACGATTTTTATTGTCAGTGTTAACATGTTGGCAATAATCGTCCATGATACTAAGACTAAACAAGATATGATCACGCGCAGGTTTTCTCCCTCTCTCTCTCTTTCGACTTTGACGTCATTGTGTGACAAATTTGAAATCTGGTGACAAACGTGGCGTTATTAGTGTGGCTATTAGCGTCTAAATTCTCTCTGTTTTGAGTGATTTACTGGTTTTTGTAATTGAATATTGTTTGTTTGGTTTTGTGAACGATGGTTTATTGTGCAGTGATGGGTTGTACCAGCAATAATAATAAGTAAAGCAAGAACTGTTCGTCCGATTGTCGATACTTTAGTTTTTTGACTAATACTAAACTTTGTAATTTATGGGAGCAAGAAATGCTCTCAAAAGCATAATTTTAATATAAAATATGCTGGAATATGTTTAAAACATTTTTCTCATGATGATTTTTGTGCTAAAGAAAAACTATTGCCTGTGTCCAAAAATAAGTGAAAGTTAAAACGAAACGCGTGCCTTCACTTAATTTACAAAAATCTCTAAAAGTGCAAACATCTGTCTAGAAAGATCGTGAGGAAAGAATAAAAAAGATAAAATTTGTTATAAACATACATTCCATGTAAGTACTTATTTCATTAATTTTATTTGGGATATTTTTTTATTGAATACTTATATTATAATTTGTTAGCTTTCAAGAAGAATCGGAAATGTGTAAGAAAATAAAAAATCTCCAAGCGGAAAACTTACGTTTAAAGAAACTTTTGGAAAAAGAAGAGAAAAAACAAATTGATAAGATATTTACTGTAGGACAGCTTCGTAAGCTAAAAACTCAGAAACAAATTCAGCGGTCTATTCAAAATATTACTTCTGCAATATCTTTGTATGCTGGTGGGCCCAGGTCTTACCGTTTACTAGAAGACGAGGTTATCCATTGCCTGCAGTTTCGAACTAATTTATGTTCTAATTTATTAATATTTTGACCTAAGTATGTTCTAATTTATTAATCATTAATTTAAAGAACAAGTTGTGTTACTTGTTGCTGGGAAAAAGTTAAAAGATATTATAGTGAGTTTTTGCTTTTTAAATTTGTGTATTGAAGTTACGTGATCGCCATACACTTAAAATGCATTATCCTCCCTTTTACTTAAGTATATTTTTTTTAATTGTTAAAATAGTTTAGTAATCAATTTAAGGTAGAAATATTTTAGTATAATTTTTTTTTTGATTTCATTATTCATAAATGCAGAATTGATTAATCGTTTTTTTGGCAACTTCTAAACTTACAGTTTTTTCTATGTAACCGCTTTAAATTTAAAAAGTGTTATATGGCGCTTTAGTAAACTTATGATTATTTAAAATTCACATGCAAGTGAATTTTAATTTGTTTATTAGCTTTTAAGATTTTTATATTTAATCACATATTTTATTATCCTATTATATCAATTTATATTTAATTAATATACGTGTTAATTTAATTTTAAAACTGATTTTACTTTTAAAATTAATTTTAGGGATTTCAGACTGCAACCTTTTACTTCAAAAGATTATTTCATCCCAGATTTCCGCTCGCAGGAAAAGCGTATGCTTAAACAAATATTTTTTGTGGTTTGTACCATTCTACTCACAATTCCACCCTACAAATTAACCATTAATAAAAAAAATATTTTTAAATAACCCGCCCTATTTTGAACTGTAAAAATAAACCTAATAAGGTTCTAAAATGTCTTTTTATTAAGTATTATTAAATGATATTCATCTGAGACATTAGAATCAACAAAAGTTTTAGTAATTTTCCGAGTAATTCTCTAATAATACTATTAAATGCATGTTTTTTCTAATACCCAGTACATTTTTGTCACGCGATGACGTCATGCGCAAACTAGTCTAAAATTCGTACGGCAAGTGATCATATCTTGTTAGTCTTAGTATCATGATAATCGTCATTATCTGTAAGAGGATTGCATAGTTCCACTAAAAGTTTTGACTTAAAATAGATAAAATGCTAAATTTTTAGTATTAAAGACATAGATAAAAAATTTAATATATTATATAATAGATTAGAGAACTTAGATTAAGAAGTAAATACATAAATCAATAACAAGCAAATATTAATTGTTTCGATTAAATAGAAAACTTTCTTAAAAATATTTGTAATGTTACTTAAATAAAGCGAAGCTTATAAGTAAAATATTTCTAATATAAAAAAATAAGTTTAAATAATTAAATTAGTTTGATAAAATAGAATCATATTTTTTTAATGACTTATTAGTATTTTATCTAGTGTCAAAAGTTTATTTTAAAAAACAAGTGTTACAACTATCCTCACTGTGACACGAGTGGTTTGTGGGTTGTGGCACTGTGAAATGCTTTTTGCTAATGTAAATTATGTAGAAAGAAAGATGGTCATAGCTTTTAAATTTTTTTTTATTATATTGTATAAGTAATAAACAGTTAATATCGATTATTAATCATTTACTTGTTGCATTATTTTCTCTATTTATAATTAAAAGTTCTTCTATACTTAGTTAGTTGTTGTATGTTTTTTTTTTTTAATGATTGGGGTGCAAATAATCTTTCTGATTCTATAAGAAGTGGCTAGGATTATCACGTTATTACTCCTAAAGAACCACCATTAAAAAAATGTATAGTACAGTAACAATCACGTTACTATTTATCTACTTTTTATAGAATCAGAGAGATTGGTCCCCATAAATTATTTTTTATATTAAAAGTACCTATTACGTTGTCACAGAAACAATAACAGAGTAAAATTTATTTGCATCACAGTAGTTTTTGATAAAGCAACAGACTATAGATAGCTGGTCTAAAGGGTGGACGTTTTTTGAAAGTGCTTATATTATCCTGAAGGAATCGCGCAAGCAGATTACAGTAGGTACAAAAGGATATGTTTACTGATAAGGACAGAAATAAATCTTAGTATTTTTTACAGATTAATTTTGTTTTAGTTTGAAAATACTATAAGTCTAATGTTATAAAGGTGACATAGCAAAATAAAGACTTGACAGTTGCTGCATTTTTTTTTTTTGTTCTTACATGAATATTTTCTTTAGCCTCCTGAAACGATCTATTTATTGAGTCAAAATCCTGGGTAAACATATAATAATTAATGGTATAGTTAAATTTAATTTATTTACTTTATTTATTTAATTACAATTCTATAATAAGCCTTTATTACTGTATTAATAGCATCTCGTTTCTGTATAAAACAATTTCGTGAAAACATTCTCTAAACTACTGTTGCTAAAGAAATGAGTAAAAATTTTGTTTTTATGCATTATAATGTTATGGTAGGACCTCTTCAAGTTTGTTGCAAACCATAACAAACTTATGGACTAATTTCAAGTTGAGATACTACCGGTAGTATCGCAAATTTTAATACTTTTCCATAGCAACAACTAATCACAGCCCCAAATTATTTTACTTTTTTATGGAGACAGAGGTACTACCGGTATTATCTCAACCTGACATTAGGCCATTAGACTAACGTTTTGACGTGGTCTGCCCATGCCTATTCATAAGATTTAAATGTTATTGAACACTAGTAAGAGATGATAGACAAGCGGCTTTTTACGGCAATATCTATTCTTGCAAACGAAAAACAACATTGCACTTATTAAAAAAAAATTTGCTTATTTGAGAATTTGTGTTATATTAATTAAAATTTTTTACAATTATTTTAAAATAAGAGTCTTCTTGGTTGATTTTTAATTAGAAAATACTCATATTCTTAAAACTGTTCGAAAATGATTTATTGTAACACTAACTTGTATTAGATTGACAAAATGGATACATGTGGTGTCATTTTTTCATAGTCTGATAATTCGCCAATTTTAAATTTTACCAATTGTGATTGATACAACAATATACGTTATAAATAAAAATTAAATTAAAAAAATGTAAAGAACATGTAATTTATATAAAAAAAAATTTAAGTATTTTTGAATACATTTGGATACGCTTTCGACTCGTAAGACAACTTTTCCATTTATGCAAAAAATGTTTTAATCTAGACTTGTTACAGAAAACATTACATTACTTTTGATTTGATGACTTTTTTTATTTATTTTTTTATAAATAGGGTATAGTATAGCTATTTGCTTTTTGCAAATTTTATACTAATTTTCTATCTTGTCGTAAATAGATCTTAGATTTTTTTGATGTGTGTAAAATAAAATACATATTTGCAAATAATAAAAATAACAATGCAATAAGAACTAGTTAAAAATACGTGCTTGATTTTATTTAAACTAAGTGCAGAATTATTATCAATATTAAGAACCAAACCTATTTTCTTCAAAATAAATTATACTCGTACGTGCAATCATGTAGGTAATTTATTGCTTTCGTTTACAAATAGAATCTAAAAGAAAATCTACGTTCCCACATACGATAGCATACACGCAAATCATCTACACTATATAAGTATTATTTCTACGTTGACCAATGATCGCAAACCTAAAATAATTATAAACAGAGTAAAAACAAAGTTTTTAAATAGATGTTTTCAAATTGTTAAAAATAACGTATGGTCGGAAAGTTTTATAAAAGAATTTATTGGTCACTCAGCTCAGAGTGACAAAAATGTTATAACAAATCATAAAAATAAAATGTCATCAATCATGTAATCTAAAAAAATAATGCAAAAGTTTCAGTTACGTAAAATGTCATAAAATTGATCTTCGTCGAGGTATTTATAATTTGGTTGAGCGAAAGTCGAAATAAGACATTGTCAATATTTATCAAAATTATAACATAAGCAAATAGACAATTTATCCCACAATCCAAAAAAAAAGATAACATGTATAAACTTGCCTAAAAGCGGTCGGTCGCAAGCTTTAAAACAATTAAAAGAAGCTAAACTAATTCACGCAGCTAAACATAAAATTTGAATGTTATTATAGCGAGAACTGACCAAGAAGCACAATGTTTAGAACCTTATCAAGTAAGAATATTGTCATTCAGAAAAAAATAGCTTCAAAATACACAGATGCTTAATTAGAAAGAATTCCAAAATGTTGCCGCGCGTTGAAACGAGTACATTTTGTTAACAAATTGATTGTGATAAACGACGAAAAGCATTTCACATTATTCAACAGTGAGACGAAGAAAAATTAATGTTTTTACATAGACAATTACGAAAATGTTTCTTATGATAAACAACACAAAACCAAAAACAATTGCACCGTCGCCCATCTAGAAAAATTAGAAAAAACAGTTCTCTCTCAGTTATTTAAATCCTATTGTACAATAAGGATAGTTAAGTAAGATGCCTCAAAACAGTTTGTTTACATCATTATTTTTTATAACTATTATCGCATTCTGATAGGTAAATGTCAAACTAACGTGCAATTAGTATCAATAGGATCACCCCTATTTATTTATAGTCGGCTGGATATTTTACGCACGATCGTGCCGTAAAACTGTCACAACATTATTTCCAAATACATACATAAAAATTGCTATTTTTCAGTGACAGTATTTCTTTTAAAACGCTAAGTAACCAACTTTTAAATTGTAATAAATAACAAAAATTTTCAATTTTTTTTAACATTTTTAACTTCAATTAGGTTGATGCTTTGTGTTATAAAAGCCTACTTAAATTACGCATTTTAACGTTTAGTTAAAAAATGATAAGTTATATAATTAATAACGAAGGACTTGTTAATAAAAGTGGTTAAAAAATTTAATACAAATTTTGGGTGTAGTTTAAAACAATTTTACAGCGCTTTTCGTTGACACGCCTTGTTTTAAATATCGCACTGAAAAATTTAAGTTATCACAAGCAAATGTAAATAACTAATTTCGAGGTGGTGAAAGTTATTCTATTACTATTAATTTATTTGGAGTAAATGAGATTTTTTGTACTAAATTGCACTTTTATTGAAAAATATGTATACTGCCGCTACCGGTTTCGCCTTATATTAGTATCATCAGGCGCTTTGTTGAAATTATATGATGAAATAACAATGATAAAAAGATAAAAAGGCTGTTCTACTTAAGCAAACAATCATTCACAATTTTTCACTAATACATTAAATTGTTAAAGAAACAAAATATTATAAGATGATAAAAGTGTTAGATTTTATCTGTCAAACTCTTGACAGTCAATCCCCTTTACTCCAAATAGAAAGTGTTGCACTAAAAAGCAGAAAGCTACATCTTTATTAGTTTATTACCAATGACGTTGCAAAAATTTTTCCAATATGTAACTTGGTGAATTTTGTCAAATTATTTCAATATTTAGATGATTTTCCTCGTAAAAGTCTAGATTAATGTGTGTGAGTTAGGTTCCGGTCTTTCCCCGTTTACCTTCAAGTTCGATTGAACGAACCAATCTAGTCGTTCCATCGTCATTTTCTGGCAACAACAGAAACTGAGTTAGTTCGGAAGGGCCCATTACACGTCCCCAGACTGCTACGATTAGCGGACAAATCACGCGGTGACCTAGGGGAAAGACTTATGCGCTAGTCCCTAACAATCAATGTCCAGACAGGCCAACCCAAGTTGTTTTGGGTTGTTTTTACGCCAGCGAGTGGACTTTGAAGGATTTATCTGTTTGTCCTCTTTTTAACTTTAATTCGGTTACGTATCCTGTCTAGTGTGCAGGTATTTTGTTGTTCGGCGACATGATAAAGATTTCAATTTGGAAAACAAAATACCAACTTTATTTTAAAGAGAAAACTGATTAAATTTTGTTGTCATAGTTTAGTAATTTTAGATAAAAAATTAGCGAATTTACCGAAAATGTATTGAAAAGCGGGATTTACTGCATATAACATCATTTTAAAATTTTAATAAACATATTAATATCTCCATAGATATATTTATCTCGACATTCCTAGATATTCGTGGTCAAAGATGACCAAGAGTGGTTTTCTCAAATATTTTTATAAAGTATTAATCGCATTGTTTTTTACAAAACCCGTGCGGTAAAATACAAGAAGTGTCATTTTTAACCTTCCATTTGTCGCGCCATCTAATGTAACACACGAGTATTTGGTCGTGCTGTATCTGTCAGATACATGCTTTAAAATTTATATTTTTTAAAACAATTTTACGAGAATTTTTGTAATTATCATCGTATTTTATTTCAGTAAATATTAATAGTTTAAAAAAAGCATATTACTTTAAGAATTTATTAGATTTACTTAGATAAATCTTATGTATCTAAATTTTTTCATTATCTTCTGAACTACACAAATTAATTTTTTTTTGGCTACTCATTATAATAAGAACAAAAAATTTTACTTTTTACCAACAATAAACACTTAGAAACACATAAACATGGTTCTATAACAGAAAGTAAGTAAAACAGGTAGTGAAACACGGGATCATACGTACAGGCGCGCTAAATCTGTTGAATACACTTATTAATTAGTATCTGCACAAATAACCTTGCTAAAAATAAAATTTTTAACTTGTATTTCTAGGAACATAATTAAAATACATTGGTCAAGGAATACTCTAGATCTTAAGTTCAGGGAATTAATAGTTTTGAAAATATCTACAAATAAATAAGGCATGTATCTGTAAGATACTTGCGCAACTAACGGAGAGTTGAAAGATTTTATTTCTTACTACATCAATATAGCCAAATATTACTTTAGTTACGGTAGTCACTATGACATTCATAATTCCCGAGGGAGTTATAGAAGGGAGTTAAGTTACAAATATGGCGCTCTAAAGTTACAAGAAGAGGAGAAATCTTATTAAATTACAATTTTTGGCTTAAATTTTGTTTTTTTTTGTAAATCGACAAATTCAGAAAAAAAATTGGCAACAAATATTTTCCATAGCAATCATGCACAGTTAACTAAATAAATCGTCCACAAAATTCTATTTATTCACAAAAAATACGTTAATTAAGTAAGAAATAAAATTATTTATAAATTACGTAAATTATTAGATGTTAATTACCGAGGGCAACAACTGTCCAGAGGGCCGTTAGGTGTTAGTTGTTGCCCTCGGTAATTAACATCACTATAATTTCCTTGATACATAAATAACTATTTTTGGTAAAATAAATGTGTCATTTACAGGATGTTATTAGGTACAATAACAAAACTTTTGAAAATAACTTCTAGGCTTTTTATAAAACAATTTTAGTTATTCAGTTTTTAACTGCTTTAATTCTTAATTTTAATAAACAGATAATCTCTGTTTATATTTATTTTTGCAATTTTTTACTAAGTGACTTTATTTTCCATTATTGAATGTAACAGACCATTCTAAAATTACATAACTAACAAGTGAGTCAAGTTTTTCGTCATTGTGTTGACAAAACAAATCTATGTTGGTGCGTTTGGTATTTTTTTTGCCAAGGCTTTGGGTTGGTACAATGCGGATGACATTTATCTACAGCATTAGCAGCTAAGTTTTAGTAATTTAATTTTGATTGAATCTACGGTCAAATCATAGCAATCTACTTTGGAACTTAAAATTAAAAGACTACTTACTACCTGTTAAACTAGGTTTGCAAATTAAAATTTACTAGAACTTGACATTAAAACTTTGACTTTTTTTTTGAACTGTCAAATTTGAAACATTTTTGTTAAGAGTTAAAAAAACTGAAAATTTATATTTCAGTGTAAAACAAAAACACTCAAAAATTTATTAAAACATCATGTAAAAGTATTTTAATAAAACTATTTAGTTTTAGTAACAAAACACAATGCAAATGAAAACAATGGTAAACTCTATGTCAGTTATTCGGCCATGTTGTTGGTTATACTTTATCTAAGTCCTATCGTATGATAGACAAAAGTAATTCGATGACGGAAGATTTGAACCACTCGTTACAAAGGTAATCTGCGCAATAGAATAAAGCATTGTTAACTAAAACAATGTTAAATAAAAATATTTTACAAATTATCTCAATATGAACGTTGTTATAAATAAAAGATTAAAAAAAAACTGTCCTGATTGTAGCATAATTTTTAAATTTTTAAATTTAGTAATAACTTTAAAAACACTTTTTATATGTTCTAGCTTAACAGGATCGCTTGCCAATTTGTTTAATACTGATAAAAAATACTAAAACAGGTCCATAAATTATAAAATTTCTCAAAAAAAAAATTGTTTAAAATTTATAAAAGATATGTCGTTACAATGCAGCTTTAAAATGATGTGTCACTCGATCCCACTTGTTATGTTAATTTTTTGAAGTTATGGCTCTAGGCGCTAGAAATATGTAGTAATAACTTTAAAGCTATGATAAAATTTGGTTTTTTTTAAGCCAAAATTAATCAATTTTAGCATTTTTTCGAAACTTAGACGAAATCGGAGATTTTAGAAAGTATAAATTTTAGTTGGAACAGCCTGTATGTAAACGTTTATATGATAAAAATTTCAGCTTAAATTAAAATTAAAATTTGTGTATAAAAAAACTGCAATTTAAAAATTTATAAATTACGAACCTATCACCAACTAGCTTGCAGGATAATCAAGAAAAATAAACGTACTAAACTACTAAATTCCAGCTTTTATCAAGTTTTTTTTTTTAATTTTTTTAAAGCTAAGCTTGCTTAAATTAATAACAATAAGTAATCTAAAGTAATTTTAAAGTACAAAAACCTAAAAATGACCTACATTATCTTGTGTAGAATGTCTAAAAACATAAAACACAATTTTTAATTAAAAATTCACAAATTAAAAATTTACAAAAAGACCAACACGTTTCAGAGAGCTAACCCGCCTTCTTCAAGATTTTGTCTTAAAAATAAAAATTTGAAATAAAATGTAAATTAGACATCAAAATTTTATTTTTAAAAAAAGTTTTGAAGAAGAGAGGTTTGTCCTCCTAAACGTTGACAGTCTTGTAGAGACAATTTTTAAATAAAAATAAAAATTTAAACTTTTAAACAAAGTTTTTTTTTTCAATATATACAATGAACGAAACTGTGCCACAATGAAACACAATCTTTTTAAATTTTTTTGGCATGTATTAAACAAATTAAAAATATTTTAATGTATTTTTTAGAGAGGTTATATCACACTGAACAGTAATAATTTAAAGTTGCAGTAATTTTTGTTGATTTATTTAAATTTATTTATAAGTAAACAAATCTTTGCTTGTAATGACAATAAAACAGTTTGTTTTGTATATGTATAACTAACGCAAACGCGTTTAACAATAATGACACTAAATTTTTATTATAGCACGCAAAACACTAACTTTTTCATTAGTTATGTTGGTACCATAAGCGTAAAATTTACGTCTACCGCCTATGCAGTGGAGATGATATGGAATAGTTGATAAAATTATAAGCAAGCTGTCGAAAATATTGAAGCAAAATATTTAACCTAACCTTAGGTTGACAAATGTCATTACAAATAAACTTGACAAATGTCATTACTTCATTAGTGCCAACCAAATTTGTCAAAAATCCCAAGTTGTAATAATTCTTCAAAAGAGACTTTTAGAATGCTTTTTTTGCAACGCAAAGTAGAAAAAATAGTATATTACACTCGTTGCATAAGACGACTTGTGACACTCATTCTATATTTCTAATAATAATCTTATGAAACACGTATAATAATGTACTATTTTTTATTTTATCTCACAGATTAAATCTATGATATCTATATTAAGAAAAATTTTTTTGAGAAAAGCCACTCTTCGTTGTCTTTGACTACAAATATCTCGCGAAGTCAGAACGATATAGACGCGGACTTTTAATAAGTTTATTAGAACATTAAAATGAAGCTATATGCAAAAATCCCAAACCTAAAATGACGGGACTATCAGCAATGATAAATTTAGGCAAATCTGTGTGCGCTAACATTACCTATTCGTTGCGTTTATTATTAACCTGGCGTTGGTCCAGTCAGCAAAGCTCTGCTTTTCCCCGAGGGTCCGAAGTGTCAGAATTTACATAGAAAATAAAGCGGTGGCTTTTCTGTTATGACAGGCAGACATCAAGCTCAGTTAACGACATACAATCATAATTACCGCTATCAATCGAGCAGCGGTTTGCAATGGACCTATTAAAGTGATTAATCCCGTCTGTTTTTTCGTATACCCGTCCACCTCAACACAACTTCAATATGTCATTAAAAAATATTGTTTCCCTTTTAAATCTCGTTACTAAATTTAGACACAACGACCACCAATCAATCACATTAAACGCAACTTACTGAGAGTCGCACCAGCCCTTTCGAATTTGAATTTTACCCAGACCGGTTATTTTAATCATTTCCAACACCTTTTGTAAAGAACGCCATATTTATGCATTTGACCTCAGGTCACATGCGCCCTTAACAATCTATTAAATTAATTTATAGTTCAACGGATATTTACGTCATGGAAGTTGTGTACCAGTAGCCAGAACATTATGTGTGCTTTTTTAGGCGTTTTATGGGGATAATTATATAGGAACAGACATCTGTTAGGGGGTGCTATCTAAAGCAAATGGGTTTTAAAATATCAATGTTTGGGCGGGCGTCACACGTCAAAGGAAAATATTAAACAGAATCTGTCAACTTGTAATAATACCACAAGCTTTTGTAGTGGTTGCTGGCGTCGTCACACCCACCCACAAATAAACTAACACTGATATTTTTGTTGATTCAAGTCACCGACACAGCAATAACATGTTTAAGCTTTAAAATGAGTACAATTAATTTTACAGATAATTTTTAAAAATTTATTTTATATGAAAAATTGTGTTTGCTGATACAGATTATGCATTTGTCATTTATTTTTCAGAATTATAAAAGATAAATATATGGATTTTTACAGCGATGAATGATGAGTAATTACCACTTAATAGCGTTATTACACTGTTATTACGCTTACATTTTTGCAGCTGTTTTACAGTACATTTTTCTCTTTTTTTATTTTTTTTTTTTTTGTTACGGATTTGTTATGGTTTCGATGTTTAGAGACAGTGTGGAATTAAATTCTATGTTTTATTTATACCGTGAGAACAAAAATTTTTTAATTAGAGTAAGCAGATAGTCTGTCATTTTTTTTTAGTTTTGCTCGATCAGTCCAAAAGCGCAAAAATCTACTTTAAGTGAGCACGTTTTCTTTCTCATCGTATAATAATTGTTTGTTGGAATTCGCTTAAATTTTACATTTTATTTATTTATTTTGTATTTATATTTTAATTATTTTTATGCATTTTACTTCAAAAAGTAAAATAAAAAAAACGATAAATCTCATAAAACAGGTATTTCCATTTTTTTCTGTTATTTTTCGCAATTTTTTTGTTTTTGAAATTTTAAAACTTTTTAAATATATAAACAAAGTATAAATATAAAAAGCAAGAAAGTCATAAAATAAACTCCGTTTGAACTGATTGTACAATTATAAACAATTAAAAAAAACACATTTCTTTCAATTATTTTTAATCTTATTTTTCGGATACCAGTTTCGACCAGTTAGTTATCATCATATCATAATTATCTAGCACATTTAACATTAACACTTTAAAAATTTAATTTTTCTATCAACTATTTGTTTCTTTTATCCAAATATCACGCTGAAAAGGTTTTAAGCCTCAGCAGCGCACATGTAAGTCGACAAAAAATTTTGTAAATTAACTTTAAGTTAATTTTGGAATTAAATTCAAAAAAATAAATAATTTTGCCTTGTCTTGTCCAAATATTTTACTAATAATTATATTGTCGAGTACTTAAATTATGTTTTTTGTTATTTTCCGTTACGTCAAATTATTCAAAAATATAATATAAAATAATAATAAAATATAATACTAAAATAAAATAATAAAATATAAATACTCGGCCATATAATTAGATAGGTATAATAAAATATTTTGATAAAATTGTTGATCAATAACTTTTTTTCCAATTTTTAAAGTGTTAATTTAACAAATGTTCAGGTTGAGTAAGAAATAAGTTTTTAATGGAAGACTGATAATAGCTAAATTAAAAAAAATAATTGTTTATATTTAAATATATCTGAAGGAAAATTGACGATTTCCAAAAGTGTTTAAAAATTATCAAAATTTTAAACCAGTCTACTCAATTTGATAAAGAAAAACGGAAGAACAAAGCAAAGGTTTATATTTTTGAATTTATTTTCTTGAATATTACTTAAAAATTACTTTTTTCTACAAAACTGTTAAAAGTGGGCTTTTTAATTGTCATTTTTGATGTTAAAAGTGTCATTTTTTGACACGCGTGTTAAAAGTAAGTTACTTTTGACACTAGTGTTAAAAGTTAACTGGGTTGCTACAAAAATTTTGGTTCATAACCATTGCGATCTGTGTGGTATTATTTTTTGATTTCTTATTTTTATTGACTTTAAAGCTCTGCTGATTGTTTTGTAGAAAAATTAGTGTATGATATACGTGTTAAAAGTGATTTTATTTTGTTCGTGGAGTTAAAAAACTCGCTACGCTCGTTTTTTAATCATCTCCACTCTCAAAATAAAATCTTACTTTTAACACCAATATCATAAATAAATATTATTTAATTTTATAACTTTTTCGATATTAAATAGTTTTTTTGTACAAGTAGGTGTTTAGAAAAAGCAACCTAACACAAATTTAGTGAAAAACTACAGTTTGTTTTTAGAAAATAAGAGATGTAATGAGCCTCCCTTTACTGAGTAAATTTTAATATTTTCTTATATTGTTAATTTTTAAAAACTGACTAATTTTTATTATTATGTTTTTAGTTTGTTTAATTTGTCTTTTTTTTATAAATAGTGCTTTAAAAAAAACTTTTATTTTATATTTTATATTCTATCACCATCTCTTGAAACTTCTAGATTCGCCTTTGGAAACCAGTAGCACTTTTTAAAATCAATTTAAAAAATGACTTTTAAAACAAATTCTTAGATGTTTTGTTGAATGTACATACAAAATTTGTTTTACATTTAAATTTATAGATTTTGTATTACAAGGTAAATTTACCGATCTCATTATGTTCGTCAACAATTTCACCTTCGATCCCATTGATATTCTAGTCAGCTCTAATTTACAGTGGTTATCATTAAAATTGAGTCAGCAACTTAACAAAGTAATTATTAATGATTCTCTACATGTTTATTTTATAAATCAATAAGAAGTGTTTGAGTATAATAATTTAATGCGTTTTATATTAAAATTAATTTAAAATTGTGCCTCCTTATAAAGTTTTTCTATTAAAAATAGAAATATTGACATCAATTGAAAATCTTATTAACTAAGACTTTCTACTTGAGGTATTAGCATTATTTTAATAGTACAAGATTAGAGAGGTCATATTGTAGTAATGCTAGTAGCTCAAGTAGGAGGTCTTTGTTAATAAGATTTAAAATTTAAGTTACTATTTATATTTCTTATAGAAAAACTATACAAGTGCGTCGTAATAAATAAAAACTTTGGAAAAATATGTAATTCATTTTGTAACAGGTAAATATTTAAACTCGGTTATGCCTCTTTTACTAAATTTATGTTTATATAGGCATTCGAAAATTTAACGTTGCAAAACTTTAAAAGTATAGACAAATAAAAATTATTATTAAAAAAATGTATAATATAATGGAACGTTTTGTTTTTTCATTTAAAAATTTTTATTACATTTTATAATTGTATTGTTCAATCACAACATGTATTTTTTGTAATATTTTTTTTGTTTTTTGCTATACAATAAATTGGCTTTTAACAGTTCTTGTTTATAATATAATATGTTTTAATTTTTTTAATAAATATGTACTTGGAAATATGTACCAAATTACGTGTTAATTAAGTATTTTGTGACGTTGATCTAGACAAATCATTATTATAAAGCAAGTAGTCTCAATAAATAATATATTTTTATATCTTTTACATAAAACAACTATTAGAAAAATTAATAAGTTCCTAATTTATGATAAATATAAAATAATATTAAATGACATTTGTTTTTAAGAAATATTTAATATTAATTATTACTATGATATTATCATATATGGACTAAGCAATAAATAAAAATTGTGTTCATAAGTATCTAATATGTATTATATTGTTTTATATACATATATGTATGTATTTATACTCATTTAAATTTTTAAACAAATTGTTAATGTTAAAGTTACTACTATAACATTTTAAACCTTAATTTAGGTTTAAATCAACTCTAGTTATATAAACAAAAATTTACTACAAAAATGTAAGTTAACAAAGGAGAACGTTCCCATCTTATGGAAATCTAATGACCACTCAAATCGAGTTTTTTTTATATCAATCGATAGCTCTTGAAATAACAAGCAATTGGTATCATTGCGTCAACTTTGTATTTCTTCAAATAAAGTGGCTAGATTAATTTAAAGTTTAAATAACTTCTGTCACTGAGTTCGTAAAACTCTCACTTGTTATTTATAAGAATTAAGTCGGTACTTGGACCTCAGGTCAGAAACCGGCTAAATAGATATTTCGTGATATTTACATCTGAGATTATTTATATCAATATTATCTGAGATGTCCCAAATCATAATGCACCTTTCCATAGCGTTAAACCTGTTGTTAAAAGTACGGTATTTTTAGGGTCCAAACCAAGCATTAATAATTTATAGACTTCCAAACATTTCTACCTCTCAATTTATCCGACCTTACTGGCTCTCACTCTTGCCAATGCATTATGTATTGCCGTTTTTAATTTTTTAATTTTTAATAGGGACTTTATTTGATGACCTACAAAGTTGGTGCAATGATACCAATTGCTCCTTATTTCAAGAGCTATCGATTGATATAAAAAATCTCGATTTGAGTTGTCATTAGATTTCCATAAGATGGGAACGATCTCCTTTTGACACAAATTTATTATTTATATATATTCTAATATATTTTTTAAATTTGTTTATTATTCTTTATTGGCAAAGTGATTTTAGTTTAATACATTGCTAAGTAATAATACTGATCTTAAAATTATTGCTATTTTTAGTGTCCGTACCTGCTACCTTATAATAGTTTTTCTTTGTAATATCTAATTGTTAACAAAATGGTTTATATAATCATTCCCGCATTTTTAGCGGCGTATTTCTAAATCCGGTGGATTTAAATCGTCACCGTTTGTATTTTTGGGTCAATTTCCTTTTGGTTGTTTGAATTCGGAAGTGTTGTCCATCTCTCCTCGAAATAGTATACAAGGGTTGTTGAGCAAAGTGCTAATGAGGGGTCTATGGTGGCGACCTCATCCGTCACTGTGGACAGGTCGGCAGGGTATCAAGCTGGCCACCCGCACAGCACTAAACGCGTTAGCGGCGCTACATGAGCTCCCTAATAAATTCTGAAGTAACAAACACCCTCCACACACACAGCAAAGCTAAGCGGATTGTAATCTTTCCCTTTGGTGATATTTTACTACCCGCTCTCGCCTATCTGTATCACTGCTCTACCCTGCGACCTGTGACAAAGAAATATCGCACACTCTTATGTTTTCAATCTATCACATCCTCCACTACTAAATTTGCTAAAAGCGGCAAAAAATAAATTTAAATCAATACACCCTCAACCATAATTTAGTGCTTTAACGTTGTCACGAAAAATTTCGAGTAGTCACTACTCACAAAATAAACTAAATAAATAATTTTATAACTCATAAAAAAATTGCCATTATAATTACTAATTTTACATAGTTATGATGTATATAAGCGAATGTACCTACTGCTCGAGCTACGCTCTCGTGATGTTTCGAAAAATAAAAATGAGTTACTAATTAACTCGATTATTTTTTAAGCTCTTGTGATATTATAACTTCTAATCGATATTGTTATATTAAAAAACAGTTTAAATCTAAACAGTTATTTGTTAATTTGTTAAGGCACTATGTGGTGACCGCGACTATTAAGTACGTTATTTTTAACATAATAATAACTGGATTATCTACTGAAAGTCGTAGTCTACAAAAAACGCGAGCGGCATGAGATTAAAGTCCTGGTGCAAGCTTCTTAATTTAGGTCTGGTTTTGAGATTATCAGCGGAGCGTCAAGATTTAGTAGTCGGTGGCAGGAAGCGTGTTTATATTTAGGTTTGTTTAGCTGAGATTAGGGCCGCAAGGAGTTTGCTGTTGATTACAAATTATAATAAGGCAATTTGTCATTTAAAGTGTTGGCGTTGTGGTCTCCTTATGTTGTTAAGAGGCAGGTAAAGCAGTGTAAGGGTTGCATGATAAATTGATAAAAATAGAAAAGGTTTTTTATCCACCGGATGAAGAGAAACAGATGAGAACTTTATAATTTATCATTCTATAAAGATAATTTATTTTCAATAAAAAATTGTTCTATCACGGTTTCACCCAAACTCCCTAATAAATTTTAGTTGATGCACTAAGATTGTTATCGCTGTGTTTCCAAATGGTTTCGAAAATAAAGTCGTTAAAATCAACCGATCCATGTAAACTTCTACAGCACACTAAATTTATTAACGTGCTTGATAGAGCCATTGCCAGTAGATTTTAATACAAATTATTTTATTATACAAATCGGACGCACTTAATACACCTAATTGCTGGAAAAATGTCATAATTATGATGTAATACATTATTGTTTAATGCCATCACTGTAATTATTAGACCAAAAGGTCTCCGGTTATATTTAGAAATGAATTTATACATAACATTTTAAATTCAATTTTGTTATAAAATAGACTTTTATTATTATTAGAGTAGACACATAATTTTTTAGATAATTAAAATGTAGGTCAGCTGAAACTTTATTAAAAATATGGAAGTGAATATTGTTGTCCAAAAAAAATCTATAAAAAGTCCATAAAAGGTTTTAGTTATCCTTAAAGTTTTCACCAAAAAAATCTGATGATTAAGGTACCTACTTGCTTGGAATAAAGCCAATACTAAAAATACTGAAATACTATTTAAATTATGTATATTACTATAATTATAGTCTTGTATTCAGTGCATACCAAAGTAAAAATTTTGGTAAAATAACAATTTTGTTTATGGAAAAAAAGCCCTTTGGCACTCAGGTTTTTGGTTTTCCTAGATAAAGTGAAAGTTTTACCAACCAAAACATTTTCTTCGACCAGTTGATCTCTTTCCTCTCTGAGATCGAGTTAACATTATTTCAAGGAGATGGCTCCGATGTACTCTATTCTAGTCTTTTTTTGATTTTTTTTTAAATATTTTTTAATATAATTTATATTAACTTGCTTTTGTAACTAGCATTGTTTTCTTTAAGTTTTTTGTTATTAGCTTTTTTCTTATTGTAGAAATTTTTAAACTCTTTTAAAAGACTGAAAAACAGTTTTAAATTGTAACTAATTTTTTTACATAATTATTTTTTACATTAGTTTGCGTTGATCCAAATTGTATACCGGTACTTACCTCCCAAAATTACGAGTTAAATTTAAAATTTTGACAAAATAGTCAGCTAGCAGTTAAAGAACCCTATATTGTGTTTAACAAAATGACAGTAAACTTTGATAAAATGTGGCTTTCTGAAAGTTTAGAAAGTTTAAAAGACATAATAACAGAAGGCTTTAAACCATAAAAAGTAACAGTGATTATTAATTGCTCTATCATTTGAGTCTTTTCTATACATAGAATATGCTACTTTCGAAAAAAAAAACAAGAAAATAGTGTTAGCCTATTTAATAGAACTTTGCCATAGCAGCACTTTTATAAAGGCCCTACATTATAAAAATTTTACCACATGGTTTTTCTGCTTGTAGTACTTGACAGTATAATCTTTCTCATCAAGCAAATCAACTAATTTTCAAATATTTAACGGAAGCTTACACTAATTTTCTAAACAAAATTGAAGCGAAAAATATAAATTTTATCAAATAATTTAAAATTAAAGTTTAATCTATGCATTTAATACACCAGCTTATCTGCAGCTCGATGTCATAAACTGTAATTTAAGCTGTTACAAAGTGAATTATAATTAAATTTAAAAATTTCTGGTCTGCGCCTCCACTTGAAGATGACAACTACTTTTACTGCTTATAAACAAAACATCAATTTAAACAATTTATTTTATATTTATTTAAAATTATAGAAAAAATTTTGTAGAAAACAATAAGAATAACACAGAAAGTTTCTTCTAACACCAAACTGCCATACCACGTGTTTTTAGTGATATATCCAAAAATCCATGTCGTCTCGGCACACAGCAACAACAAATATATGTTAAGTAGTTTTTCCATATTATGACTTCAAATTTAGAGAAAATTACTATTGGTGATTTTGAAAATCAGTTTCGTGATAAGACTTTGATTAATTTTTATTTCTCTATAATATCTTCTTACAGAGTATTTTTCTGTCTAAGGGTGCGCTGGATTGTCTCTACATTTACGCCCAGAGGTTCTTTGTTCGACTCCGTGACGTTACAATAGAAGAATGCGTTAGCTTCTCGATGTTTCAATTGCACAAGGTTACTTAGTTACGAATTTTATATTTTTTTGAATTAAAAAAAATGCAATTTAACAATAAACTTTCTCGAAACATATTTTTACAATTTTTACTGTTTATTTTCATTTATACGAGTTTTTAAAGCATTTCTTTGTATTTGACATTTTATAAATGCGATGGATAGGAGGTTTGTGAGGTTTGTGTGTGATAGTAGGTTACAGTTTTAAACAATGGACCTTTGTTCTGCAGGCTTTTCTCTACACTGGAGTTGCATATACACTGTGACAAACAAAAAATATTAATTAGGATAGCAACACAAAATTTATAATTTTAGCGTAATTGAGGTACTTTAGTTTTTTAATTATGATCATAATTATTGTTTAATTTACAAAAAATTTTTCTACATTTGCTGTTGTTCTTTAGGTCATCTGTAGCAGTTGTGATGCCATCTTCTTAATAAAGGTACCTCTTTTTCAGTTTTTCATCATCAAGCTGGTTGGAAAATAAATACAAAATTTGTTCACAGTATCTTTAAACAATAACTATTGTTTAATGAAAAAATAACAGTATAGTATGTAGAACAATTAAAGCAATCTAAGCAATTTTTTGTGTTTGTTTTAATTTTCTTCTTTTGGTACTTTTATTAATTTTTTATGTCTATAATGTGAAACATTTTGTTGTTTTTCTTTGTTTAATTTTAACAAATAATTAGTCCGAATCTATTGCTGTATCAAGAGACATACGACAGAGAGAGAAAGATACGAGAGAAACTGTGAATACAGACAACCAACTCGATATTTAAATGCAAACCGGTTCTTATAATATTTGAATCATCGGTGGTTTACTGTACCGTCCCTGATACATCACAGATATTTTGCAGAAATGGCTTTAAAAATATTAATATAAAAACATGGTCAATTTTTTTTATAGAACCGAACTAAAAACAAATAAAATTCTTGCACAACAACTAGATACCCCAAAACAAATAAAATAAACACAAAAATTACGTTTAACTAAAGAACACTTTACCGTCATTGTCACCAACAAAAGTAAATTTAAGCTTAAACTTAAAGTCAACCTCGTCCAAGAGTAAAAGTGCACTTCTGTAATCAATTAGTAACGAAATGTTGACATTAGTTGTCTAGTGGGACAATAATTAGTTATTTTACGCATTGTTACATCGAAAACAAAGCTGGTCGACTGTATCAAGAACAATTTAAAGACTGTTTACCTAGTTTTCACGACTATTTTACTTATACGACTTAATTGACAAGCTCTATATCTCCTGATGCAAGAATACATCCTTGTTTTCTTTATATTCACAATTAATGTATATTTATCATATTTTTACTTTTTTAGGGGCACGTGACTTATTTGGTTTATCCACCTTTTTATAGTTTATAGTTTATAGTTTAACCAAAGATATAAAGCTAAGCAATTTTCGGCTAAACTTTACAGTCAGTAGATAAGATAATAATTTTTAAGAAAACAATGATAAATAACTACAAAATTTAAATGTCATCAAGTTGTGCAATTTTTACTTATTTAAATTTTTGTGATTTTTAGATATATTATTTTGCAAAACATTTTTATTAAAATGTTGCCGTAGATTTTTTTATTATTAACTTTAAATATTTTAGTAAAATTTTTTTCTATATTTGAAAGAAATTACGTTCTCTCAAGTCACCATCGCCAATAAATGTTTAAAGTAAAGTAATACGTTTTCTGGTGTTTCCGTATTGTAAATAGGCTACTACATTTGTCCATTCATAAGCTAGACTTTTGGAAACTGTGCGGTAAAAATGAAAAAAACACCGGCTTTTACATTTTATGGTTAGAACTACCAGAAGAGATGCTTGAGGAAAAAACTACTCTTGCAGTAATAAAGGTTATGTATCAAAGTGTACGTACTAAAAATATTTCCACAAATAAAGTTTGAATAGAAAAATAAAAAATTAGAAAAAATGTGGAAACGTCACTGGTCTTACGCCAAAAGTTCAAAATACACTACGTTTAAGTTATTTATTTTTTTAATTATTAATTATTTACACAATAAAACAGCATTTAAAGCATTCAAACAAAAAATCGTATACAAATTTATGCGTTAGTTAATTTTACAGTCTCTAACTAACCAGCGCTCCCGCTTTCAGCTTTTCAGCTTGGGCCTAAAACAATGTTGTCGCCTGTAAAATTAAAACTACTTCATATGAATGTAAATAGCTATTAATGTGGTTTTTAGAATCAAATGTAAATCAGTCTAAACTACTCGAATTCAAGATCGTCTAGAGAAAAACGAGAAGAAGTTAAATTTATAGTTTTATCTGAAGTGCCAAGTACTTTTTATCAGCATTGTTAACTTTAACACATTGAAATCTTCTTATAAAAATTATTTTGAAAGCTCATAAGTTTAGGTGTAAACACACCAACTGGCACCTTATAGGCCAGGAAAATATTCATAAATGACAGACATAATCCAACACCTAAAAGCCAATCCCAGTGCCATTATTGTCAAATTAATGTCAAATTATAACAATTCAAAAAAAAATTTTTTTTATGAGAAATACACCTTATAACCACACTGACGACTGCTTACAATTTTCTTTGTTATATAAATTAAACACAAATTAACTTATTATTGTTATTTTAGTTAACTGTTTATTAACAACAATAATGTTTCATTTTTGCTAAAAAATCGTTAATAATAATGGATGATTTTGATTCCAAATAAAGGTTTTTACCTTATATTATAACCAGTGGTATACAGTAATAATAAGCTACTATCTAATATAATAATCTTTTTAATTAAAAACATTATTCACTCGCTATTCCTCGTTCTGCTTTAAACGGTTTTGATTATAAATCACTTGCAGCAACATTTTTGTTAACTAAATAATAATTTTAGCTATTACTACGTAAATTTAACAAGTTATCAAATTAAATTTGTTATAATTGAAATTTGCCACACATTGTAACCAAACGTGTGTCTATCATCAGTCCAATGATCAGGATTTTGGGTGGTTTGATCTCGATTGCTTTATTAACACTCCGAATGCGGTCCAGAGACAAGAGCCGGACAGCAGCTGATTGTGATGACTCACTCAGATAACTCGTGCCTGAATTGCAACCACTAACAATACCCTAAATGGCCAGTGGTCACCCTGAAAGACATCCCGCGGTTTTAATAATCGATCTTCCTCCGACCATCTGGTCACTATTGGAGACAGAGCCTCCTCTCTGCTTGTCACTACGAACTTGTCCTGCCGCAGGACCGGTCTTGGGATTGTGCAAAAGTGCCTACTTACGGGCAAATAATGCCTTATTTATGTCCGCTACCAGGGTGGGCCGACTCTCAGATACAGGAAGGTGTAAATAATGGCAGTTTGCCATAGTTGACAATGGCTTTTCATAGACGTAAACTTGCAATTTTTAATTATCGGGCACACGCCTCTATTCACCATCATCTGCCCATTTAAAACAACTCGTCCTTTTCAAAGCAGATCTATTCATTGTTGGTCGAAAACCACTCGGAGATTTATTTCTGGCCATTAACTTGACACAAACTGACCGGACTCTATCAAAATAGGTACTCGAAAGGTAAATTGCAGGAGTTGATAGTATTTGTCACTTGGCCCCTTTTAAGTGCTTGTTTCTCTCACTTCTTATAAATATTTATATCGTCGATGGCAGAATTACTCACGAGAAACAGGTAATTAATTAAATTAAAGCATGCAAAATAAACCCCACGGTGTCTATTTAAATTTATTTTGCAAGACTATAAAGAAACTTTTCGGTTTAATTGATGACAAATTGCAATGGAAAATGTAATAATCACAAATTACTCCAGTTTTCAGACGGTTATAATATTAAATTACAGTCTATACACACAACTGCTACCATGATGGCTGCAAATTACTCTAATTTTTAGTTTTTCAAAAAGAACTTCATTATTCAAAATTATAGTGGCTTCTTCTAAATTAAAATAACTTTTATTATCATAAATTAAACTCTTAATTCTTAACAAATAAAAAAATTGTTATGCTGTAATTGTTGTTTTAAATACAAATTATGAAAATGCAAAAAAAATTACTCAGAACTTTGGTCGCAAAGATATTAAATACTTTTTATTGGTTTTGACCTTTGTTAACATTTTTAAAAAAAATACTTAAACATTTTCAATTCACACTAGCCGAACGTGATTCTAAGATTATTTACAACAAAATTGAAAGTTTTGTGTAGTTTTTCTTGTTTTTTAACGTTGTTTGTCTAGTTATAAAAGAATATTTTTTTAATTTATCTTTGTTTTTTTTTTGATCGTAGTTTTTTTTTCAAACATCAATTTTTTTTAAGTTTTTCTAAAATTTACTTTTATCAAAGTTTTAAGTTGTCATATTTATAGTTTTTTAAAACTTTTTTTATATAGTTTTTTTATTTTTTTCTTTGTGAAAATTTTGTAAAAAAAATTACTTCTAAAATCTTGTGTTTTCTATTTTTTTCTACATATGTTTTTTTCTTCCAAGCATAGTTTTTGTTTTTTTTTCTTTAATAATCAATTTTTAAATTTTCTAAAATTGTTTTCAAATAATAAAAAATTATAATAAATAATTACTACTCGTTACGTCTATTTTGTTATACCGGGTTTTCATAAATGATTGTAAGGTCGTTAGTGGCTGTGGAAATTTTTGATATCACAAATATTTATTGTAACGTCGTATTTCCACAACGGAATATTAGAGAATGGTTCCTGGAGTTACTCAATTGTCTAATAATAATTATAATAATACCTTACCTAAAATTCTTGTCTTTTAAAGACAAAACATTCTTAATTATTTTCACAGCCACCTACGATGTTACAATTATTTATGAAAATCCTGTAGATAGATATTAAAGTAAGAATAAGAAGATAGGCAAAAAAAAATATAGAAACGTTGACAACCAACAATTTTTTTAATAATACAAACTATTCATTAAAACAAACTCGCAATTCGCCATGAGAAAAAAAAATGTATGTCGTATATTAGACATTTATAGTTAGTTGCCTAATGAGAACTAATGTAAGCACTGTAACTAATGTTAATCATTTAAAAAACAGTAAGAACTTACATAAATATTACACATTAAAAAAAATGTCGATGACTTATTGTTCCTAGTTGCAGTATATGCGTCATTAAACGTTTTCACTAGTTTTTAAAATTATTTTATTTTAATATCTGCGACTAAATTCCAAACAAAATAATTTTCCTAAATCGATGAAAAAATAAGCCATAACAAAATGTAGATTATTTATTGTCGTAACAATAAATTTTAAATTAGTCAAACGAAAACAACAAAATATTATAAAGACATTACATTAATAAAATACCCCCAACAGTTCTTAAACATCACTTCGCTTTATGGCCATTTATGTTAATAACGTCTTCATTTATTTCTTTGCATTCATTAATTATTTTTATAGTCATTATATGATTTGTTTACAATAAATCAGTGATGCTTATTTACCTTTTTTTCCTAAAAGTTACAAGCTGTTTGTGCATCTGACGCAAATAAACCGTTTATTTAAATCTGGTTTATACAAACAACAAATAGAAGAAAACCTTCCCGAGTTTAAATCAGCTATTTTAATTTTACTTTTTAACAGTAAGGTTACATTATATAAAAGTCATTCAAATAATAATTAAGTTTGTTTAAAATAACGAGTAATTAACAAAACAGACAGGCTAAACATAATGTAAATTGGTAGAGTATGCAAACAGATTATGATCTAGATTTATAAATTAGATTTACCATCAATTTTATGCTTAGGTTATGTATCCAAAAGTAAAAAAATCTTCAATAAATTAACAAAAAACAGTGTTTAAAACCTGAAACTTAACATCATTAAACTGTACTTTAAATAACATTTAGAAAAAATAGTTTTATTGCTTAATTATTTTAAAAAATATTTATTTGTTTTACCACCAATCGCTTTGACAGCTTATTACTACACTGTCAACTAAACAGTGGTAAAACAAAGCCAAAATTGCATTTTACAAATTATACTGTAAGCTTTTTGGAATACTTGCAAAGAGATAAAGTTTTAAATTAAATTTATCATCTATTTCATGCTTGTGTAATATGCGGGTTGCATACGTGTTCTTTCTTCCTACCCCCTTCCGCACGCAGCTTCAAGTTTCGCAGCCCAGAAGCTAGGTTAACCTCTTGTTTATTTACATCTCTCTGAAAGTCGTATTTTGTGTCTTTTCAATCGACAAAAAACGTCAAAAAATTTAGATTAAAAAAGCTCTAGCCAAAGTCATAACGATTATCAATCTTAGTAATCTATGGCTTTTTGTATGTCATGTAAGTAAGGAGTAGAAAATAAACAAAACTAGGCAACTATGCAACAGACTTTAGCTTTTGTTTTCAAATAAATAAATGTTTATGTTGACAGTTTGTTAATCCCAAATTGTTTTATATTTTTATTTAACAAAAAGAAAAATTTTCGAGGATGAGTAATACGAGCAATCAGCATGCAGGAATGTCAGAAGACGAGCCTTCAATTGAAGGAAACGAAACTGGTCGAATCCAGATGGATAAACTTATTATGAATTATCTGGTGACAGGTATTGAAAATAAGCTATTACCAAACATTCAAATTTCTTTTTGTTTTTTTTTATTTTTTTGTAGAAGGTTTCAAAGACGTTGCAGAGAAGTTCCAACAGGAATCAGGAGTTGACCCTTCCGTAGATTTGCAATCTCTGAAAGATAGAAGTAGTATTCGAGATGCTATCATAAGTGGTAAAATTGAAGAGGCAGTGACTTTAATTAGACAGATCCATCCTGAATTGCTACATGACAAAAACTTACATTTTTATCTCATGGTAAGTGTGGTGAATACGTAATTAAAGATTGCTTGAATTTAAATTTGCAGCAACAACATTTAATTGGATTGATCGCAAATGATAAGGTTGAGGAAGCTATAGCTTTTGCTCAGAGTTTTGTGAGCCAGGCTGGAGAGGTTAATTCTTCAATATTACAGGAACTGGAACGTACTTTAGCTCTTTTAGCGTTTGATAACCCTTCGAAAAGCCCTTTTGGAAACTTGCTGACTCGATCATATACTGAAAAAGTTGTCGAAGTTTCTGAGTAAATTTTTGTTTAATTTTTTTTTATAGATTGCTAGTGACGTAAATGCAGCGATTTTAAAAAAAGAAGACCAAGAGGCCAAGCCTTCAAAACTTTCAACACTACTTAAACTAATTCATTGGGCACAAGAGAAGCTAGATAAAAATAATGTTAAATACCCTAAAATGACTGATCTTGAAACTGCTACAATTGAAAAGCCCAAGTAAAATACTGTATCTATGAATATAAACAAATATAGACTACTTTATCTATAAATGTAGATGGAGTAAAATTGTTTAATTCAATAATTTTTTGTGTTAATTGCTTTTCTAAAACATGTTTTTTTATAAATTTAAATATTAATAAAGGAAAAACAAGCAAATATTACTTTTTCTACCATTTTTTTTTTGTTTTTATAATTTCTTTCATTTACTCTTTTTTTGTCTACTTTTACTTAGTAATTTTCTCCTATTCAAATTTTTCCTTTTTCCACTCCACACACTAACAAGACAACCAATTTTCTATCGCTTTTCTCATTTTTTCACATATTTTACATATTTTTTCCTAGTCTATTCATTAAATTTTTTTTATTACTACATCTAAATCGTGCTACATTTTTTTAATTTTTACTTTTTATCTTTTCTAAGTACCTAGAAAAGTTTCCTAGAGAGTATTAGAACATAGTTTTAATTGTATTTAGATTCTTTTATATTTGTTGTTTTTTCTGTCTGTTATTATCTTAGTTTTTTGTTCCTAATTTTTCTTATGTCGTATTTCCACTTTCCATCAGTATCCCATCTTTGCACTCGCAACTCTTTTTTCTCGTAGTAGTTTTTACGTTTATTTTATGCACTCATTTTCTATGTTTTGTGGTTACAGCAGTGCTAAAATTTTTTGTATATATACCTCAATTTTAATTCTTTTTTTAATTTTACTTCTCTTTTTCTTGCTTCTACTCTTAAGTTTTTTTCTCTTAGTTTTTTGTTTACCCTGATGTTTGTTTAACCATAGCACCCATTAATTATATTTATTTTACACACATTTAATCTTTACACTTTTCTTCTCGTCTTTACACTTCTGCTTCATACATTACAATTTTTTTCACCAAACTGGCAAACATTATTATTCTTCTCTTAATATTTTCAGCGAATTGTCGTTCCACCAAACTTCACTCACTTCCTAAAACCTTGTTTACTTTTTTGACTAGCTTTTTTAATTATCCTATATTTTAAATATTTTCACTTTGTCACCTGCTGCTACGTACTCATTACTTTGACTAAACTTTTATTCAGTTTTTTATTGTATTTTTGTATTGCTTTTTTATTCCAATGTGTTCTTACTTGCACATTTTTCTTGCTTCTTGGTATATTGGTTGTGCCTAATTTTTTTTTCTTATCTTTAAAATTAGGTAATTTGTTTCTACAATGTTTCTTATTAATTCTTACCTTAAACTTAGTATTTTTCTCCCAGGAATTTTTGTTTGTAATAAAATTTTACAATAATGTGTATTTTTTTTAATCGCATTTTTTATCGCTCTTTAAAATTTTCTAGACCTCTTCTTCAATTATTTTTATTAGTATTATACCTTTTTTGTTTTCAAGTTTGTTTTTAACTAATCTTTTTATTTCTTTTTTATCTTCTAGTTTTTTTTAACATCACTCTCGCATTAAAATTTCTTCCTATAATCAACTTTTTTTTTACAGCTTTTATTTTTATTATCCTATTCTGACCAGGAATAGTATATTGTGCACCTTAGCTAGAAAGAGCCAGTTTCGAAGCCGAAGGAAGAAATGGCCACTTTCTGAGACTTAAAAAAACCTCTTTATTGATGAGGTGCACACATTATTTTTTATCCTACATCAGATCAGTTTTAAATGTGGCAATAAGTTATTTGACAAAGTATAGGTACCTACTTATATAAGAATGACGTTGATTACAGTCAAGATATTTCAATATTACAGCATAGATTAGAGTACGGATAGAGATAAATTTTTGTTTTTATTTATTTTTTTTATTGGATTGGGGTTATGTCGTGACAAACCAGACTTTTAAATTTGCAATATTTTAACCTGACTTTCGTCTTTCGTATTTACAGCACCTGTAATTTTTTGTATTAGATCTGGTATTCCAACAGTGGAAACCACATTATTACGTAGATTTTAAAAAACTTGAGGCGTTAATTGACGTATTACACAGCGCCATCTACAGCAACAAATTGCGACATGCTTGTTTTCCTAGCAAAACAAGAGCGATTTTCTGACCTGTCAAGAGTTTAGATTTAGCCAACTTTGAAGTGGAGTATGATAAAATAGCTATTTATGTAATAAATATATAATTTACGTCTTTTTTGTACAAATCTTACAGGTTAAGTAGGGCGCGTACAAAAAGACCTAAATATATACGAATTGCATACAAAGCTTAATGTCTGACTGCAAAACCAATAAAAGACTAAAAATTAATAAAAAAAAATCATAAATCTAATGAAATAACTCAAGTAAGTGTGCATGTTGTTTTCTTAGTTACGAAGAGTTTGTTATTTTATTTGTAAAAAATTTGTCCGATGCAAAATGCAAGCGCGCAGTTCTAATAAGAGTTTTAATGAGAAAGAAGTCATAAATATTGCTGCTGCTGCTAAAGATTCACTATTACCAATACACCAATAAAATCTAGGCCCGTATATAAAGAAACGTACCGTGCTTATCGGAAATAGTGTTCTAGTAAGGATTTCTACAGTGATTTTGTATTTTGACAGTCTGTATTTTGACATTTCTGTAAATAAAGTTCTACATTATTTTACTAGTACAAAAAAGAGGTACTTTATAGACGAAACATTGTATTATAAAGAATAATTTATCAAGCAGTCGGACATAAAAGATATTATTAGTCAAAAAATGGTCAAATATGTACACAATTAAAAAAAAATAGAAAAAAAACTATTAATAAAACACAACAGAGCTAATAAACGACGTATCCAAAAATGCAAAAATAACGAATAATTGTAAAACTGACATTATACCACTAATACATAAAAACTGAGATGAAAAAAACTGTAATAATTACTGAAAAATAACGCTATCAAGTGTACCACAAAAAATATTTACGAGCATAAGAGAAAAAAAGTAAGAAATAAAATAAATGGCACTTAATAAGAATTTAGAAAAAATAGAAGCACGTAAGTAAAAATCTTTAGACCGAATACGAAGAAAGAATATTTTCTACAGTAGCTTTATTTACTCCGTATATACAAATAAATAAATAAAATTATTATACAGGTTGTTATGGAAGGTTTTGCAAAAATTTTAACAGGTGTTTTAATTTGTTGTGAAGATGTAAATTTCACAAATTTTATTTGTGATATCAAAAATTTAATTTTACATTTTTGTAACCCCTAATTTAACACTGCGCTCGTGATGGCTTTTTTAAGTTCAAGCGAAGGGAAAAAAAATTTAATTTTATAAAAACTTGAGCGTTTTTTCCTAGACAAAAACACTGATACTGGCAATCGGCTATAACCTTATTTTACATTGTGTCGTTGTGATCAACAGTATTCTAATAATAAATTGCGGTAGTGCAACAATAAATTTATATCAATAGTAAATTTTTCTAATATGGACATGATGCTATGTCGCGGTAATGCGTCTGCAGCTCGGCGTTTGTCCCAACGTTTTCCGGAAATGTAATTGCCAATATCTGAACGTTTACAAGTATTGTAACAACCCCAAATTATCAAGAAAGACGCTCAAGAAGCGATCACAATCTTGAACTGGAGCCGAAAATTCTTTAAGTAATTGAAGATGAACCAGATCTAAGTATTCGTAGACTAGCGTTATAATACGTGAAGGTGTTTCTGCCCTTATTGTGTATCGTACCTTTTATGAACAGGGTTAACAAAGTCTCATTTTGCTCAGCTGTGTTTACACTTCTTTTTGGTAAGTTTTTGTCTTAATTTTTTTCTGGTTTGTTTTGATCGCTGCGTTAACACATAAGCAGGCATGGATTTCGTGCTCTATTTACTTTTAATTTTAACTCGGTAAGAGTGTTTTTTTGACAAAAATGCTAAATAAATATTTTGTTTATTTTTGTAAGTTCTATCTGTGATTAAATTTTTTGCATTCACTTCCATAACAGTTTGTAGAAGTAAACAAAAACGTGTACTTGTACATAATATTCAAACATTGAAAAAATAAATAATAAGATATCAAAAAATTTAAAACGAAAAAAGCGTAATATAGTGATAAATATTAAACTTACTTTTATTTATAACGGCAGACATTAAGACAGTAAAAAAGCCAAGAAAAATATAAAAAAATTGGCATTGGAATATTGGAAAATGAAATAAAAAAACTTACAAAATTAATGTTTGCAGGTGATGTAGCTTTTATATCAAAACCTGCAACAAAATTATATATTATTTAAAAAAAAGTTAGAAAAGTTAAAAATTATTAATGAAAAACAAAAACAATGATAGTTTGAAGCGGAGACCAGAAAGAGTATGTGAATTTCTTCTTTCAGGATTAAACCGTGTCAACAAAGTTTTTTACTCACCATCGATCGTAGACAGATTTTTCAGGAGCGTAGGAAGCTCTCTGAGTGAAGTATGTATGTACATACATCTCCAACTACTTGTCACTCTACTTCATAATTTTTTTTTACTCTCGACTGTACTTTATTACAGTCGGAAGTAAGAAAAAACCGGACACCATGCAAATCTGTGATGTGGTCTAGTGTGGTATGTTGCGGTTTGATGTGTTTTGGAAAATCTGGTATGGTGTAGTTTTGCTGACAATTATATCTAAAATTCTATCCGGTTTCTTGCTTGGCATTGTAAGTAAAAAATAGAAAACTTGAAATTTTAAGAAAAAATCAAAAAGACCCTGTATCTCAAAACTAAAACATTGTTGTGCAAAACTGTTTACATCATTAAATTTGGCTCAAAAAGTAGCACGACGATGTATTAATAGTCTTTTTTTATGATTTTTATAAGTTTAAAAAAAATCAACAAAAATCACCAAAAATATGACAGCCTGTATGTAAGTACATTATATAGTTTAAAATATGTTTAGTTATTAAATCATTATTTGGTAGAGATATATAAATTTGTAATTTGCTAAAATACGTATCTGTTTGTTGTAATGAAGATACATAAAACCACGAAACTCATAAAAAAATTATAAACTTTTTTTTGAAATAATATGTAGTAAAAGTATTTGTGTGGGTCGTTGTTGAATTCGTGTTGAGAAATAGCGTCGCTTTTACGATTCGAATCATTATTTTACACCTCTAGGAAAGTGTTCGCATAAATATGGAATAACCTGACGCTTTATGCTCCCCATAAAACTCTACTTTGTGTTGAATAATCTTCAAATTGCCTGGGAGCACATTTGAGCATGAAATATGCGTTCGCGGCAAGTTGGAAAGCCTTGGAAAATGGAAACGAAAAGCGGCCAAGTGTAGAAGCGATGAGGCCAACGTCACATTAGCACAATGCTGCTCTGTTGATGCTAGGGTAGATTCAGAGAGAATAACACGGTTTCGTCTACGTCAAGCTCGCTTTAACTCGCGTTGAGTTGGGTGGAATTCTTGTCGGAAGCATGGAGACAGAATGAATGGCGACAAACTTTGTTGTCTAGAAGGATTGCTCCAAAGATAAGACACTTCAACTCGCTTGAAACAACACTGGATAGGGTATTATACAAATTCTCTCCCTTATTCTGTAGGCTATTGTTTATCCGATATGCCTCCAGCTCCAATTAAGTTGAGGAGGAATAAAGCGGTTATCGGGATACTAAAACTGTATCGCGCGGCTAAAATGTGATGGAAGCGTTGAAGACCATTCATTTGGCTTGCTAATTTTATTATTGCAGTTTACATTAAACCAGAAGAGTTTTTATCGGGGTTTATGGACACATCCATTCTACATGACTATTTAATCTTCAATTAAACAAGATTTTTATTTAATTTTTACAAAATTTTACAAATCTAGTTACATTTATCCAATTATTTATTTTTAAATTTCTTAATTATTTTATAAGAAATATTTCTTCAAATTACTTTAGGAATTAGTTAAACAATCAGTAAACAATGTTCAACAAAAAATTTTTTGTTTGCTATTTAAATGTAATTCTTGTTTATTTGTTTTAGAACTTTTTCTTTAGATTAGATTTAAATTAGTATAGAATTAGAACACAAGTATTCTTGGTCACTTGAAACAAGTTACTTCTGTTCATTGAACATGATAGGTACACGTTTAACATCCATAATGAATTTCCATTTTCGCTAAAACTTTTCTCGATCTTCTCTTTTAATAAATATTTGCTTTCTTCCATCCCCCCAGTTAAACGTAACGATTTTCATTCCGAGTGAATATAAGAAGGAAGAGGCCAACAAAAGCCGTATTAAATTGTAGTAAACATCGCCTTAAGCAGAAAATTACAAAATGATCCCGGAAGAGGGACGATCAAGACGAGAATCCCTAGAGACAGTTGCAAAGTATTTTAATAAAGGATTTTTTTGTCACACGCTTAAGACTTTGAAAGAACACGACGAGATTACAGCGTAGTATAACCACCTGCGCCATGAGACACCTACAATTTGCTTAAATTGTTGCTGGATTTTTTTCAGCCAAGACATCTCATTACCAGAGCAAATCCTTGCTAATATAAAAACGATGGAGAGCCCGCTTAGTCTTTCACATAAATTTACGGATAAATAGAAATTTTCTACTAATTCGCTACATCGCTAGCGAAAATATTAAATTTATAATCAAAAAACTTTTAGGTAGTGTTTTATTTAATATTCTAATAGATTTTAGAGCAACTTATTTTAACTTAAAAAAATTTATATCTTTACAAATTGTATTTAGTAAAAGATATAAGAAAAGAAAGCTTTACACTGTCGATACAGAAAAAACATTTTCTTTTCAGTTTTAGCAAAAATTATAACTCATACCATACCTCTTTGTGGGCAAATCTTGTCAAAAAAAATATTTTTATTAATACCAAAAAAGTGATAGACTCAAATAATAAAAATATAAATTTTTAAACAAAAGTATTAATAAAAAAAATAAAAAAAATACAAAAAGCCTACAAAGCTATGAGTTTCCTTTATAAGTATGTAGAATAACAAAAAATAAAATTTAAAAAACAGCAATTTTAAAATAAAATCCTCTATAAAGTTTTATAATAATAAAGTAAGTATTTAATTAAATAGAATACAAATAAAAATAAAATGAGAATAGATAGCTGGCCCTTACAGTAACTGCTAACCAAAAAGTGGTCATCACATAATCATCTACATATATTTAAAAAATAATTTACCCAAAATTATTTATACATATGTATATTTAAATTACTTTAATTAAACTAATTATTAATATAATAAAAAAATTATAAAATAAAGTTCTACAATCAGACACTCTAAAAAATTAACTTAGCTACTACCTTATGTAACACTTAAATTAAGAAACATGTTAGTTATCAAATCCAAAAAATAAACATTTAAGACACTGATAGCTTACTATAATAATTTAGAAGCAGTTGCTCTGTTAAATTAAAAATATTAGGAATTATGGTTCTGTTTCAAGCAAGAAGAGTTTTTAAAAGTAATATTTTGATACATTTACACAAAAAAAATTTCTGCTTTTTGTTTTAGATAAAAAAAACTTATCTTACTTTTTGACCAATTTTTTTATCTAATAAGAGTAGAACTATGTACATTTATATAATAATTTTTGTCATTGGATCAACCTCACTTCATTTAAAAAATACCAAGGGAGTAATTTATACCAAATTTAATAATTTTTACTGTTCATTTACTCGGTAAGCAATACCTTTTGGCCTATCATGTTTAGGCAAAAATTTTAAGTATTTTTAGTGGTGTTAATATACTCATTGCTTGCATTAATTTATTTTGTAAGTTATCTTTTTGGAACTGTTAATTAGTCTTTTTTACGTGATTGTATCTACTTTACTTGGTTGTTCACCGCGTCGGTTTTTTAGACAGTAAGAGTTATTTTCTGGTTGTGGTTGCTCTTGCAATCAAAGACTCATCGGTAAACCTTGTTTACTGTTTTAAAACGGTAAGTAAATTTATTCAAAATTAATTAATCGTTTTTTCAAAAAATAATCGTACATAAAATACTATAAGTATCACAAATGTTAAAAACATTTTACTAATGTCAGAAAATAATTGTCTTCGATTGGTAAAATGTTTTTACTTGATACTTAATATATATACTGTTTATTTTTTTGTATTGTAAGATTTCTTTTAATTCTTAGATATTAATAAAAAGTTTAGATAAAGAAACAATATTGAAGTGGGTTGAAAGCGTTTTTTAAGTGGAATTATTGCTATAAATTTAGACAAATTAAAATTGATTTTTAAACTTTTTGCTCCTATATAACGTGATTTTAAACAACATTGACATCGGTCTATTAGACATTTTTATTTATTGTATTTAATTTGCAAAAAAACAACTAAAAAAAATATTTAGACAAATTTAATGATTCATTATTATCCATTAAAAATTATTTATTTAACTATATTTTGTCGCTAAAATTTTAATTTAAGATAGTAGTATTAACATAGGTTTGACTGGCTATTAAATTAATCTAATTTTTGTGTATATTCATTATATTCGATCCTTCGTCATTGTAAATTTTAATTTGTTTTTATTTTATTATAAAATTTAAAAAATTGTTTTTTCATATAATTTTTTTTATCAATTAGTGTTCAATACTTTATTATTTTTTAATTGTCAAAAAATATAGATACCCACTTTGTTATAATTCTGATTCAAAATAAATATTAATTTTAGTTTCATTATTATTACATTTTCTTTGTTCTTAGTTTTTAAAATATGATTTCAGTGTAATTATTTATTTATTTTTAATAATTACTGATTAAAGTAACAACAAATGTATGTAATTCTAATTTCCTGCTAGTGTTATTATTGCAATAATACACTTGCATGTAAAAATACAATAAATATATTAAACAGTAAACAATCTAAATGATATGATCTTGTAATACAATAATACAAAAAGTTTTACTGAATTAAATAGTAAGATAGCAATTAAAATAATATTCAAACTATATTTTTTTAATTTACCACCTATGATCTGTTTTTTATTAGAGACACGTTGTAAATTTGAATTATTTATTTATGGTTACAAAGAAATATATCAAATTTGGTACTATTTATTACCGTCTCTTTGGTAAAAAAAACTGACCAAAAATGTAGTAAAATTATCTGTACAGATTTTTTTAGAATAACTATTAAAAATAAACTGCAGTTTACTTTGAGAACAGCATGTAAAAAGACATTTTTGTTTATAACAAATATCTATATTTTTATTTTATAAAAAATAGTTTTATATTTTTCTTTTTATTAATATAAGAACCAGAAGTGGGAAACGCTTGCAACACCCTTAAAAATATTGTCCTTTGTGTTTTCGTTTTGATAAATGTTTTACACATTCTCCAAGGCAGTGTCGGTGTTGGAGTGGTGTTATGAATAGTTGAGAAGACATAGATGGCAATGAAGTAGTGAAATATGTGTTTATTTTTAGTAAATCGAGTGGTAAAAGTGAAGTTGTTGAGGTCAAGTTTTCCGTCGTTGGAAATAATTCATAAGTAACACCTCCACTATACAGTCTGGAATAAATTTCAAGTCCCCTTTTCGTTGGTTGGTCGTAAACAGCAAACCAGTAGCGCGTATAGCGCGGTCATCGAGAAGCTGTGAATGGACAGTGTTCAGATGAAATGTGTTTAGTGCTGGCGGTTACCCGGAATGAGATGTCCACTGAATGATAGCGAGAGCTATAACAATTCATACAAGGAGATTGTTATTGCAGCCACCCTGGAGATCTAGATGTTATCTCCAGAGCGTTGGAGCACATTTTAGGAGTTTATGTCTCTCTGTTTCTGACCACTTACCATTCTCGGATCGTATATGGAAATGGACACTCATAGTTATGCTTTACATTATAATGGAAGGACGGACTTTGTCATATCCGAAACTAATGTACCGGTCATCGTAAAGCATCCGATAGAATCTCTTATACTATTATTGGTTCTTACCGAACAAACTTAAGATACTGTTCAGAAGCTTCCAATCTTCATAGCATAATTAAATTGAACAGGTTTATTTATTTTTTATAAAATAAATCATTATTTCCCAACACTTGTCATTAACTTATTGCATTATTTAAAACAGTTTTAAATTTTGTTAATTATCAAATAATTAATACAGATCGTTTCACCAGCTTATTCCGATTTCTATTAAAACTTTACAAACAAATAAAGAACTACGTTTCTATTGCCATCTCATTCTGTGCCGTAGTCAGCAATTCAACACACAGAAAAAGGAATATTATCATAATTATGTCTGTTTGACAAAGATAGAGCTTATAACGTGAGTCTAATATGAGACGTTCCAGTTGAAATCTCATGATTATCACATTTTAAATAAAAAATTGCTAAATTATAGGAGCAAAACAATTTTATTTTATTTGAATTATTCGAAAATAAAAAAGCTACTTCTAAAAATTTAAATAGTTTTTAAAAAAACATTTTTATTATCATTTTTGTTTATTTACTTATTTTAAACTGTGCATTAGTAAATTTTGTCGTAATCCGTAAACTGAAAACTAAGTTTACTGTATAATCTCTAATTTAAATTAGTGTGATAAATAAAATTAACGCTTCTTTTTTGTTTTGAGTAACATATTTCATATTTAAAACGCAATCAAATCATACATAACCAAATTTAGACTATGCTGAAGTATCAACTTAACTTTAGTGTCATGTTAAACAATACTTAGTTATTTGTTTGACTAGGCAATAAAGCCAGAGAACAATATAAAGCATATGACTTAAAGCCGCGGCTGCTTAAGCTGCTCAAAGCCAAATTGCAGTTGCGACTTTAAAGCTAGGCATAGTATCCTACTTTATTGGCGTTATTAAACTATTTTTTTATTAGATTAAATAATAAAATTAAGATATAAACAAAAAAGTATTTGTTTCATTGCAAAAAAAATTTTCGTCGCGATTTTTCTAATTTAACATTTTCTTTTAAATTATCATTTGGCATCTTACCAGGCGGTAAATGTGATCCATATTATAGATATAGTTTCTTTTCCTATTTTTATTAAAAAAATTAAACGTCATATTACCACACTATAAAATGTAACTGGGCTTAAGTATATAATTAAAAAGTAAGTTATAAAAAGTGTCTGTAGTGTTCGTAAAATTCTAACATTTTGTTTGACGCCTCTGTCTTGATCTTGATCGTATCACTTGCACGATATTATTTTCTCGTTCTTCGCAAATTGAACATCTCCATTTTTTTAATCAAAAAATATATTGTAATAAATATGACTTTAAATGTAAAGTAAATTATTAAAAGTCAAAACATAAACAGACTGATTCTGATAAAATAATGAGTCTGATGATCTGGCGATGCAACCCAAAAAACAAATTTCATTTACGTCTTTGATCTAATCTAAATTTAGGTTTTCAAATTGAATCCAAGTTATCATCTGCTTAACCCTGACATAACGCAAAAAACGGTCATTTGTATCAAAGAAAGAAATCAAAAAACTCATTTTGATGTACCAAAACCTCAATACGAAATGTATAAAAGAATGAAGCATTAAAGCTAGAGAAGCAGATCTATTCTAAATCATAATTTGCAAAAATAAACAGGTATACAACACTATTTTTAACTAATGTCAAAGCACTGTGAAAGTTACATAAGATAACTTAATTGCAAATGCAATTAATGTTTAATTTTACAGGTATTAAAGGTATAAATCAAGACGTAAATGAAATTTGTTTTTTTGGTTGCATCGCCAAAACATCGGACTTATTATTTTATTTAAATCAGGCTGTATATTTAAAAAAGTATTAACAATAATGCATTATTTTTTTTATAGTTACTAAACTAATTAGGTACCAATGGCAAAATTAAACTTTTTTCTAGGTCAACAATAGATTGGAATTTTTTTAAGAGATTCAGTACCTGCCTGGTCATATAAGCTATTTGCCTTACTAATGTTATTATGTTTTTTAAACCTGATTAATTGTTTTATTTTTAACAAAATTGTATTTTTTCTACATATTTAGTACTATATACTTTATTGTTATCGTTAAGGCTATTTATTCCTGTGTGTCGATAATAATGACTTTTACAAATTGCATAAACTATCTCAATCGGGTTAAATTCACAATGAAATAAAAGTTTTTGTAAAACATTGTAACTGTAAAACGATATTATTTAATCAATAACATTTCTTTTGTTTTTCGGTGGTTTCTTACTAACTGCAAAAATTTTGTTTTAGCGTTAAAATTAGTACTTCCGCTATTCAGTCGTCTATACTCAAAATATCTAAAAGTGGGTTAACTTTTTAAGACCTTTCTATAAACTGTTTAATGTATAAACAGGCAAGCCACGGTAAGAATGGACTGATTTATGACAGTTTCTTCCTCCAGAAGTTTCGCACTCAAATATGACAGTCATAAATTAAGATCTATCCTTACTGTGGTTTGCCTCTCTATAAATTGAACAATGGCTATTCTTTGGTTTATGAGAAAAAGTCTTAAAAAGTCAGCCCAGTTTTAGATATTTTGAGTATAATAATATTTTGTTTCTTTTAGCAAGTGGTTGGTTTGAACATTTACCACCTCCGAATGATAAGAAGCACTGTCAATGCAATAATCAAACCTGGGAAAAATTGATTTATTATTTGTTATTAAAAAAATTTAACATTTAGCAAGTTATAACAGACGGCTCTTTTAATTGTTGAAAACAAAATCAAATCTGCTTCCTCTATAAACCCGTCCTACGTATAAAGCTCTGTACATTTTTTTTCTCTTTCTATATTTTTGACAAATTCAACAATTTTATTATACCACATTTTTTATTTATGATTTTAGCAAATATTAAAGTTTTATCTAAACCCAGAAATTGCTTATTATTGGCAAATTTTATAAATTTATGATAAATTGATAAAAATTTTGTTCTTCGCCGAAGAACAACTGATCTTTTATCACTCAAAGTTTATTAGCAAACTATTTACTATATTTGTTCAAACGTATGTCGTAAAAAGCGTTTATAATTTTTGTTTTCGACTGATAATTAAATCTTTTGTTGTGAAAGAATTCAAAAAGTTTAAACATAAACAAAAAGCACAAAAACAAATCAAAAAACAAAAAGACCCTATCGCACTGATCTTTTAAAAATTATTATCAATTTTAAACACTTTTAATTTTAACTCTATCTTTGTGACTAATAAGAAATTAAGATTTATTCTCAATAATTTATTATAGAAACATTAAAATAAATGCGGTAAATAAATACATATCTGTAAAAAAATATTTGTGCAAATTTAGTTATACGATCTTAACAAAATAATACATCCATCCGGACGCGCGATTAGTTACGTCAAATATGTCTATTAATTTTAATAAATAAGTGATTAAAATTTATATTCTAACTCATTGTATTAACTTGAGTTTAACAACAAATTTTCCTAGGTTTTGATACAAAACTACATTATTTTCTTTATTTACAATATCAATTTTGTTTTTTTGCTGTCAAATGTCAAATTCAAGTGTTTTGTTATTGCTTTATAATTTAACGCAGAAACGTGTTCGCTAGTTGAAACAGTTTTATTTATTTTTGAGAATTTGAAAGAAAAAGTATTCAGATTATGTAAAGCTTCAGAGACTTTTATCATCTCTTCTGTATCGTCTTTCTTTTGTTATTGTCGGTAGGTGGCGCGTAATTTCTTGATTCCGGATGTCAATATCGTTGCACTCCATCCAATTACACGGTCGGCTGCATGAGGTCGCGACAGCTTCTCACTGCCAGAGCTGGGGCTTGCCACGTCGCTCCGGCACTTATTGCCCAATATTTATCACAGCGTGCGCCCTCTATCCGCTTACCCTATTCAACATTGCCGGCACCCCATTCTTCAGCGTACCACTCTACCCTTTTCGAGTTCTCGTATCGCGCCAGAAGCCACATTTATCTCGTCTCCGTTACGCATTTCGCCTTTTTCGATCAGATGAGAATTATGGTGGATGCGCCAGACGATTTTTTCGCCTCTGTTGCGTGAATAATTTCAGTGATATCCAATGAAGCTGTCATAAAAACGGCGTCGAGCACAAACTTGACATGACGTTCTGACCTGATTCAATTTACTCGCTAGCCCCAAGATTTGTTTTCCGTTCCATAAATCAGATTCCAGACAATCCCGATATCCATTATCGTTAGCTGTGTTAGCCTAATATCGGATAGATGTGATTGCCGGCCGAACAACGCCGAGGGGACTCAAATATATCCAATTGTTTTTATAGGCCAGAAACGTGCCGCCCGATTTGATTGTAATTGCATACATTACATGCTAGCCAAGTCGGAACATGATGCTGCTGCTGCTAACACAATTAAATCACACGTAGGGTGGTTTGTTGAATACTTTATAGGGTGTATAGCTAGCCTGAACAACAACCGCGTTTGACGACGATTATTCGATTGACAACAGACGTTTCTACCAAAATTATTTTGCCAACATTCAAACTACACATAAAAATTTTACTAAATATATAATACATATAGGTACAGTCTCTAAAAGATAATTTTGTATGTCAAACTAATTTTAAAGTATTTTTTTTTACTTTGACTGCTTTAATTGATTTATTAGATGTCAAGTAGGTAGGAACCTATACTTTAATGATATTCATTAAAATACAATATTTTTATTAAAATGCAAGTTGTGACTATAACAGAAATGTAAAATCACAGCAATATTGGCATCTTGTTCCAAACAACTTGAACCTAATAGACTAACAGTGCCCAAGTCTGTGGAGTTGCAAAGCAGACAGATTTCTTTCGTGCTGAGAAAGAAATTATATAAATAAGACAGTAAAGTGGTAAAGGTAAACCTGCCGTTTTCTGCACCGGTTTAAATTGACAACGGTGTTCCGCAGTTAAAGAAAGCATCAACGGTGGAAGATAAGAAAAAAAACAAAAGCTCGAATGCGGCGATATAACGTTTACATACTAACACATCGATTTTTTGTTTTAAACCATATGTTACCGAGTTGTCGCGTAGTAGGCAAATGGTCTGGAAAAGCTAGTTGTTTGAAGCGCCTGTGTTGATACTTTGTGGTACACCTGTTGGTATGTTTTGCGTTCTTCTATTTTCTTCTATTTGGACGCGAAACACACGGATTACCGTCATTTCAATGTAATAATCAGGTGGGCAATTTTGTGATAAGACAAACCAACTCTCAAAAGAGCACAACTCTACCTCTGTAGAAATCGGTAGAATAATAATATTGTTGATGTCTTCGAACTGAAGGCATTTTGTTATCTTTAAAACAAGTAGTCGAAGACACAACAACTGCAAATACTTCTACTTATCAGCTTTGATAAGCCTTTTTCTTAGCAAAAACTAAAAGGTTAAACTTGTTTTGCAAGAACTGTCAAAGATAAATCATTGCAATGGTTACTATAACTAGCTTTAAATTTACTCATTCTGTTATCAAAAAATCACTTTTAAAAAATTATTTCTTCTAGGTGTAACACTTCTAATATCGCTTAATGTATATTTGTATGACAATAAATAAAAAGTACGTCCAAAAATTATAAAATTTTGTTGATAGACGACCAAGTTCTAGTCTCAGGCGACAATTTATAAATTTCGTTGAAGCCTCCTTGAAAATTCGTAGACATTCTTCACTAAAATGTTGTGCAGTTTCTTCCATTTGACCACATTAACATTATAGATTTTTTATTCTATTTAAACAATACTGAATTAGTTCTAACATGATCAATTTTGAATTTGTTTAATTTTATCTAAATCTTGTCTAATCTATTTCAGGTACCCTTTTTGTTAAAGCTTTTATAAAATCTTAATTGAATAGTTAGATATTAGATCTCATATTGCGCCACTCATAAAAAACAAAAAAGTGTTTAATGTTAGACGTTTTAACCCAGAAGAATCTTCTAGATTATATATTCAATAATTTTCGGGATGTTCTCTATATTTTGTCCAAACTTTTTTTTAGTAACAGCTTTTTTCTTAGTATAAGAAAAGCCATGTTAGAATCTATTAAAAGCCATTCTTGCATGACAGTGTTTATTTGTGTTCAAAAGTGTTTATCTATTTTGCTTGTATGTGAACTGTTTATCCAAACAAAATAGCACTCTAAGATGAACCATCTAACTTTAATATAATGTTATTTTTTGTTTTCAGTTTTGTATTATTTTTTCTATGTGGAACTTGTATGTATTTGAAGAAATTCTTGTCGATAATAACCCGCCCGAAAAAATTATCAAAACGGTGAATGAACAAGAAGGCAACTACAACAATAACCCAAATGTTAATTATCCTACAGAAAATACCTCTACTAGAAATAATCCAAGTATGAAAAACTCTAATGATTTTCAATTTGTTACACACAGGAAAAAACCAAAAAAAAAAATCCGGCTATAACGCCGGCCGTCAAACAAGTACAAACAGTTAGATCTGAAAAACCCCCACATTTCCAGGAAAAAAATATTGGTACATCTGGACCTCCAAATGAAAACAGTTTAAACGAATTTCGTGGCGTAGAAAAAAAACTGTGGCTATATCTAAATAGGATACAGCGTACTACAACTGCAGATATTATAAAAAACTATATTACTAATAAGGAAGGATTCAGTCAATTACGAATTGACGTTAAGGAACTACCCACTGAGAATAATCAAAACAAATGTTTTTTGGTCACAGCCCCATTAAATAAAAAGGAAGAAATGTATAACCCCGAATTCTGGCCTATTGGAGTAGGAATAAAAAGATTTAACTTCAAAAAACATCAAGAATACATGCAAAATAAGAAGGGCAATTTTTTAGAAAACTGTGCTCACACTCAGGTAACAACCAACTAGGAACGGAAAAAGAATTTAATTTCGAAATATTGTACCTAAATATACAGTGTTTAAGACATAAAACAAATATTCTCGAAGGTATACTACAAGGTTTAAATATCAAGTGTCTTTGTTTTTGTGAACATTGGTTGTCATTTAGTGAATGTGATAACGTACACTTATCAAATTACAAAACGGCATCATTCTTTTCAAGAACTCTATTAAAATGTGGAGGTGTGATTCAACTTGTGGATGAGAATATGGAATACTGCTCACTAACATGTGTGGATAAGTTTTCCATCGAATCAGATTGTGAAGTCTCAGGTATTTACCTAAATAAAATAAACCTAGTGCTTATAACGTTATACCGCTCTCCATCTGGAAACATTAATACTTTTATGGAAACTGTGGATAAGTTAATGTGTCTTCTCATTAATAAAAACTATAGAATAATAATTGGTGGCGACTTTAACATACATTTTAATAAGAAACATAGCAGCTCAGACCTGATTAATTTGTTTAAATCCTTTGGCTTGTACAAATTAGTTACGTTTCCTACTAGAAATGATAACACCATAGACAATGTTTTCTCCAATATTAATGTAAATGATATAAATGTAAAACCCTTTGATTTAGGAATATCTGATCATATTGGTATATTAGTGAAAATAAAGCAAACCTCTGATAATGGAGCTCAGGTATTATATAAAATCATAAGACCACTAACATATCATGGTAAACAGCTATTCTTTCAACTTACTAACAGTATTAATTGGGAATTTGTGAATACCGACATTGATGTTTCAAATAAAACTCATATGCTTATAAATAACTTATATCACAGTTTTGAGATGGCTTTTCCTCACAAAACTATTAAACTTAATCATAACGTAAAAAAAATAAACAAATGGTTCTCTCCTCTTCTCCATACGATGCGCGAAACTTTGTATTTTCTAAATGACTTGTATAGACGTGACATAACTAACTTGGAAAACAAAAAATTGTTAAAATCTTTTAGACAGAAATACAATTTAGCTATTAAAAATGCCAAAATAGCAGCAAATAACAATTTTATAAAAAACAATAGAAACCCTAAAAATATTTGGAAACTTGTCAATACACATAGAAACAAAGATGGACATAAAAAAACCAGTAATATATCTGCTGAATCTTTCAATTTTCACTTTTGTAATATTGCATTGGATACTGTTAAAGCAATTCCAAAAACAAATTTAGATCCCATAAAATTCATGAATAGTAAGGGAACCTCGACTAGAAATAATAGTGAAATATTTTATTTTAAAGAAGTAAGTGAAGTCAAAGTTAGGGACGCTTTTAATAGCCTAAAGAATAGCAAGAGTAGAGATATTTATTCCTTGAGTACTGAATTACTCAAGTCTGTACAAAATTTATTAATCACACCGGTTACTAAACTATTTAATGAGTGTATAAAAAATAATATATTTCCCGATTGTTTAAAAATAGCTGTTGTAATACCTATCTTCAAAAAAGGTGATTTAGAGGATCCTGGAAACTATCGCCCGATCTCACTTCTACCAATAATTTCTAAAATATGGGAAAAACTTCTCAAAAACCAAATTGTTGACTTTTTCGAAAGTAATAATCTATTTTCAAAATATCAGTTCGGATTTAGAAAAAGTTGTTCTACAGAAAATGCTTTACTTAATCTTGTTAATAACATCATAAATAGTTTTCAACATAATAAGTCATATATAACTTCTTTCTTAGATCTAAGTAAGGCATTTGACTGTGTGCCCCATGATATATTGTTGCAAAAATTATCCTACTATAATTTTCATGATAGCAGTGTAGCCTTAATAAAATCTTATCTACAAAATCGTAGTCAATGTACTATGTTTAATAATGTCTTATCTACAGAAAAGCAACTTTCTCATGGTGTTCCCCAAGGCTCAGTGCTTGGGCCAGTTCTTTTCTTAATTTACATCAACGATTTCTCTAATTTTATTCCTAATGCAGATGTTACACTTTATGCTGATGACACCTCAATAGGAAAATCTGGGACAAACTTAGATATTCCAATGCTCGAAACATTAAATTTAGCTGAATTTTGGTTTAACAGTAACTTTCTAAGTCTAAATAAAAACAAAACAATTAATGTACTTTTTACGCTGAAAACTTCAGTTTCTTCTGATATAAGTCTAAGCAATAATGTTAAATTCTTAGGTATCAATTTTGATTCTACCCTGAGCTGGCAAAGTCATGCAGATATTACGTCCAGCAAAATATCAAAAAATATATATCTCCTCAGAAAACTCTCAAGTACTACAACAACTTATGTTTTGAAAATAGTTTACTATTCATTAATCCATAGTCATTTTAATTATGGTATTCTGATTTGGGGTCACTCCCCAATATTACAACAGCTATTCGCACTACAAAGGAAAGCTATACGTATAATTGCTAACCTAAAATACTGTGATGATTGCAAAGAAGGTTTCAAATCACTAAAAATATTAACTTTACCATGTTTATATATTTTCAGGTCTCTGGTGTATATTCATGGTAATTTACAAAACTATTCTTTTTTAAAAGATTATCATGAATACAACACTCGATCGAATAATCTGTCTTTCAATCAAATAAGATTAACTAAGTGTCAAATAGCCTCGAATTATTTTGGAATTAAATTTTATAATGCTTTGCCGGTTGAAATCCGCAAATTGACAACACATAAATTTACAAACTTTGTAAAAAACTATCTCACAGCAAACGCATTTTATACTTTCAATGAGTTCTTGAGTAATACTCCTCAAGCTTGCGCTGCTGTGGGATAGTCGTAGCTATACCTAGTTAATTTTTATATAATCTAATTTTGTTAAATGATTTTCTTTGACGTATGTAAATACTTTTGTATGTTAGCACGAATAAAGATTATTATTATTATTATTATTAAGAAAACTGTCAAGAATGACACCAAGGTAGATCAGATGAAAGATGTGCTGAAGTGGTATTCTATTTAATAGAATATTTAAAATAAATTTTTTTTTGGTTTTTTAAGAATTCGATAAATAAAAGCAGGGAACTTCTGTTTTTGATGGGTTTACACAAAGATGCAAGACGCTGCTGTATTGAACAAATGTTAAACTTTGCTTTTGAAGCTACTCAAAACAATAAAGAACTTATAGAATTGTTACTCAAACCAAATACAGCTCTTGCTAAAAAAGAGATATAAAAATGTTTATTAATATTTTAGTTTGGTTTTTCAATTTGAGTAACAATTGTTACTTTTAATAAAACCCAGGTTATATTTCCTGAGCTTACGGGTATTTTTTAATGGGCTAATTTCAAGTTGAGATAATACCGATAGTATCATTTCTAAGCAAATTAAAGAAATTTGGGACTGTGATTAGTTGTTGCCATAGAAAATTTATAAAATTTGCGATACTACCGGTAGTATCTCAACTTCATATTAGCTCATTAGACTGTTAATAACAGATTATTTTCAAGCTGCTTAGCTTTTTAGATCCAAAATTATGAAAATGTTAAAATTTGTTTTTAATGACATATTATAATAACAATGACATATTTTTTATGTTCTTGCTATAGGTAACATAACAACAGAAAAAGTATTAAATTCAAATGGAACAAAAAATTTCCAGTTTTGCCAGTTTTTATAAGTTTTAATTTTCAATGTCTTTCAAACCTAAATTTAAAGATTACAATAATCAGTGTGTTTAAAATAACAAGAACAAATGCATGTTTTTGTACTTTTTGTACACGATCTATATTAAATAATCGAGTTATAATTAATTAAATTTATTTTATCTAATGGATAACGATTTATATTTTTTATGTATAAATAACCAAATAAAGTGCAAGATAAACAGTTTGTGGTTGTCTTAATAAAATCACATTTGTGAAAAACGTAAAAACTATAAATGTTGGTGAAAGTAAATATCTGTAAACACAGTAATCATAAAACTGTGATAAAATAGAATATTTTTAATGCATAAACATTATAATTTATTTCCACCACTTGACAGAAGTTAAACAGTATTAAATTTTCTTCAATATGATTACTGTTTTGATTGCTTTTAACACGTTACTTGTTAAAAAGTCCTTCTTGCATAAAACTCAATTTTACACATTTGTAGTATAGTAATTTGTTACTTTTTATTTTATTAAAAATTAACAAAAAATAAAAAATGTATAAAAAAAGTAGCTTTAAGAAATATAAAGAGTTGTTTGCGGCGCAGTGTGGTTCATGGAAGTTTAAAATCGCAAATGTACCAGCAAATTGGCAAATTTAATATTACTTGCAGATTTTAATAGCAAATATTAATTAAATAAATCCATTTTTCCCACTACAAAAAAGAGGATGTAGAAAATAAAGAAGAAAATGTATTTTTTTTATTTTTTGTATACCTAATAGGATAAAGGTTATTTTTTTGACTTTGTCCGGTGAGATTGTAAAAGAGGTTGTGCCGTTTAGCTCGTGGTGGGTAAAAGTGCTGAACATAATTTCACGTAAGCGGAAAAATACTGTTTGAAGAAATGCGCTTTCAAGTAACATTCTGCGAAAACTGTATGCCGCTCTTTAAAGATGCTATACAGTCGTCAGTTGGTTGTATTTTTTCCATGACTCCTAATGCATTTATATATAAGGTTCATTCTTAACTCGGTTGAGTGGGTGGGATTTTCTGGTTCATGTTCAGACTGGGATAAACCAGTGTCCCCAAACTGTTTTGTTTATGCATGGTAAAATGCATGACGCACGTTAAAATGTTTCAGAACCACTGACCTAGCCGAGTCTAAACGTTTACTCCAAGACACCACCCACACTAACTGATTTAAGAACGACCCTTATTTACAAGTGCGTTAGAGGTGTTAAAACAACACAACTAACAGACGACCCATATGTACCCATACCAATGCGATATGTAGTTTTACAGAACACGTGCTAACCGGTACTACCCCTTTTACGATCCCATCGGATAAAGTCAAAAAAATAAGGTTTAGAGTCATTTTATTCGTTAGGCAACGGTGACACTTTAGGTGATATACAATAAATATAAAATAGCAACAGCTTTTACTAGATAGTTATCTCTTTTCAGCAAATGCTAATTGTTCAGGTTTGTCCTGTTTTAATCAAGCAAAAGCATTTTCCAAATTTTTGTGTATTTCATTCAATGTCTGACTTTTTTTTATTAGCAACACATTTCTATATAATTAGATATACGTTTCTGATTAACAACACTTTTTGTTTTCTTTTGTTTTTCTGTCATGATGCAAATTTTTTGTAGGTACTATGAAAAACACAGAAAGTATAGACGACTCATTTTTAATTAATTATGAGTAAATACAACTTTTTTGTAAGAGTTTTCTTATTTTCCATTAGGTCCGTAAAAAAATTGTATGTGTAATATGTAAAAAAAGTTATTTTCTAGCTGGTGAAGACTTTATTCACTCGCTGGCTCATTAATCAATGTATTGTTATCTTCACTATTTTTTACTTGATAAACAATTTACTGCGTTTATATCAGCTGCATATTGATTCTTTTGTGTGTGTGTTATTAAGATCAAAATTTTTGTGGTTTTCTTGTATTTGAATGGGTGTAATTTTAACACCGGCTGAAATCGTTCATTTTAAGAATCTGAAAACTTAAAATTCTGAGGTTAACCGTCCTCATTGTAGTCCCCTTTTGAGTCTCCACACAAACCGCAAGTTGTGAATGTGTGGCAACTACCCATCCGTCATGCGGTTATGACAGCTGTCATTGTGTTCGTCACCAAATGAGATTGTGTAATGCTCTCATTGACACCAAACTCAAACACAATTTATACAGCCAAGTGTCATTACGAAAGCCGGCTGATCTTTTTTGTATTCATCTAACAAAAGTGTCATCCCCTGACATGCGTTAAACTGTTTGCCGATTTTGTCAGATGGTGCACAATTAAAACCGACCAAACCGCACACCTACAGACCGACCGCGATAAATTCCGAATTTATTTGATCGTTTTGACAATGCGCGCCTCAAGTATCACGACAATTATAATAAACAAATTATAGTCCCCATAAATCACATTATTTTCAAGCTGTTAAAGAACTCGTTTATGGGGGAACCGGTCAATATTTTGTCTGTCGGGTGGACACTTCGAGCTACTGCTCATTCATGGATTACTAGTTATGACCACATTCTTGAAAACCAGCCCCAACACTTTATTTTTCTCAATGGAATTCCTGCTTAATTGATTTTTGGTAGTGGATATAAAATGTTGGAAATATTACTTCCAGTCCAAGGATTAGCGGCTAGTCGTCGAAACTTGCCCCATGGACTCGCTTTGTCTATATTGTCCATTCGGACCGTAAATTACACTTTATGTTGTCATCGACAAAAATATTTACACAGACTGATATAAACAGGATTCTAAATAGCTGAAAATGGTGTTCGGTTATTTTAATATCTTTTCAGATGAGCTTGATTTTCTCTAAAATCCACATGTAGAATTTCAACACTGAAAAAACAGCTAATTAATAATAATTATTAACTCAGTGGGAAGTAATTTTAAAAATGTTAATTTCTTGAAATACTTAGTTAAATTATTGCTATGTCCAAATATGTCTAAGCATTTTTTTAAATATATGTTTTTAATGAAATCCTCATAAATAAGTAAGTTATCGAAACGAAAGTATTCTTGATGAAATTTGTATAATTAATCAGAAACATAAAAATTTATAAAATATTCGTCCGATTATTTTTTAGTTATTACAAATCTCAATTTTGCAGTAATTTTTAAATACAGATTTATTTTGTAGTTGACGCGATTTAAAACGAAAAAATTTCTGAAAGTCACAAAAGTCAAAATAGTATTTAAAGTAGAAAACTTACACGTACAGTCTTATTTAATTCTAATGTTACAATCGAGCGCTGAAGGCTGCGTTTTAAGACCATTATGTCATTAGAATTGAATAAAACTGTGCAATTATAATCCATGCCATTGCACAGCAAAATAAATCAGTTTTAAACTTTGTTTCGTATTATACAAAAGCTATTACGTCTGATAAAGTCACAAATTGTTTTTTGTTTATTGTGTTGACCGACCTAGGTATTAATAAATTAGTTGATTATTTAAATTGTGAAATTGTGTATCTTTCTCTTAAGATAAAAAATTTTTTGGTGAATAAACGCTTAGTTTTTTTATCAAACCAAAAATGAACATGAAATTAATTTTATGATCTCAATGTTAAATTATAAATTAAAAAAATTATTACTTATTTACTCAAGTATGTACAGACTCTTTCACGAGTAATAATGAGCCTGCGAAGCTGAAAGTACAATCAGCAATACAATTTCAGAGTTAACGTAGATGATATTGATTTAAAATTATATTTGTCAAATCTGTCACCGATAAAGAAAATGTATTCAAACGATGAAAAACCGACTTGATGATGATATAGGGGAAAAAATACCTCTGCCGCGATGAATTTGTACAGACAACGTTTTCCAGGTAGAGAAGAACTATTGCTGACACCATATTCGAACGACTTGAAACTACCTTAAGAAAAAATTGATCACCTTTGAAAAAGCCAAAAGCAAGAACAGCAACTGGTCCTGTTCACATGTAAGTCAAAGAATAATTTTACAAGCAAGTGTCATTAGTTTGTCTTTAGTTAACCGAAAGATTAAATGATTTTTTATTTAATGTATTTGTAAACAAAACAAAAATAACTACGTTACTTTTGGATTTGTATTGCTGGTTGCATTTTCGGTTTCATAGTCTCATTATTACTCGTAAAACACTCTGTATAAAAATATGCATTTTCGCTAATACTACAGTGAGAACAAAAATTTGTTGAATTAGAGCATGCTCTGATCTATTATATTTTTGATAGCTTTATTATTACTTATAAAAATAGTGTTACTAGTAAGAAAACAAATAAAAAAGTAAGATAAATTTGCAGTGACATGGCATTGACACAGTTTGATTAAATTGTATTAAAATAAAAAATGTAATACATAAAAAAAGTATTAAAATATAATTTATTATAATAGTATTTACTAACTATTTGCCAAAAAATAAGTTTTTTTGTCTATGAGATACTTTTGCTCGCTGCTAACGCAGCTCTTAAACAGATAATCATTTTACGAAAAAACTTTCTTTAAGTCTGGTTGTAAAATATACCAACTTTTAATAGATTTTGTAAGATTTACAACTTTATGACAAACTTATTCACACATAAAAATTTTTAGAATTCTTTTTATAGCAACTTGTATTTATTTAATTTTTCTAAATCTTTAATTTTAAATTATTAAAAAAAAATATGGTGACCTAATTCAACCAATTTTTTTAAAACTTATTTTACGATTATGAGTAGGTAATAACTTATTTTTGCTGTATAACTAGCTCTTTACGATTAAATTTGACAAAAACCTATAATATCAAACAATATAGTTGAGTTTTTTAAAAATATTAATTTAAAACTTTGAAAAGCTGTTTCTTGAAAACTATGAGCTGTATTAACCAATTTGATCTTAAAATTTCACAAATTTTGTTAACTTTAAAATCGAATATAACCATTTTTTAAATCAATTTATACATACTAGGCAATACTAATAATTCTACCAAAATTATGCTCTGTTGCATAAACGTTTATCAAAATTGATAAACCATTAAACTTGGAATACCTAATTCAAAGTACGTGTCCTGATGCGTTAAAAATGCATTAATAAAAGATTAATAGCTAATTAATTTTGATAAACCTTTAAGCAACCAAAATACAGGACACAAAAAAGATGAAAGTTTTTGTAGTATAAAAAATAATTCAAAAAATGACAGATTGTAAATTGACATTACAACCTTATTTCACTTGTAAATAAATTTTTACTTTGTTCACTAAAAAGTATTACATAATAAACTAATTAAGGCTTTATCTGTCATTGTATAATAAGATAATGTTTGTTTAGGTACTCTGTATGTATCTTCTTGGTGTGTACAATGACAACATTGTTATCGGAACGCGCGTTATGTTAAGTGTAGTCTTTGATGTTAGTAGGAGTCTTACGTTTTACTCTTTACGTAAACGGTTAGAAACCAAGCATTAGTAAGCAAATTACACGCTTTCAAGACTACGAAAAATTCTTAAGAATTCGAGGTTCGTATACTATTTTTCTACCTCCTGAAAAATCATTTAAGTGTTCGACTCCAATTTTTACTATTTCACACATAATAGCAACAATTTAAAGATAAGAGTAGATAAATGTTCTGTTGTGTTGCTTGAATAAATAATATATTAATCATAAATCCGGAAGCACTTCTCGTAGTCTCAAACACTTTTAGACGATATCTAGATTTGTAGAATAAAATTTAAAAAAGTTTCATTTTTTACTTTTTTTAAAATGTGTACCTAATATGGAATAAGGCAAAACAACAGAAATGAAAGTGATAGGTAGACACCTTTAATATGCAATGTGGCTAATAAACAAATTAACAATAATAGATAAATATTTGTGAAGAAAAACAAAAAAAATTGAATAAACATAAACCGAATGCTGAACAAATAAACTAATAATAAAAAAATATCTTTTGAAAACAAATGACAAACACTGCATGGGAAAAGGTCAAAATTGCATGCAAAAAGGTTGAAATTGTAAATTTGCGCTTATCTACAGAAATCACAAATGAAAGTTTCGACTTCAGCGTCAGAACAGTTTTCATAAACCCACAGTTTGCACAGCACACACTGTATCCAGATTTTGCCTCTTGTTTCGTCTGAGTATTTTGAACCGCAGAAAATACAAGTTGCTTTGTCTTCAGGATTGTCTTCTACCTCAACAGTCTCATTGTCATCATCTGATGAACAATTTTCGCTGATTTTAAATAGCCCATCTCTTTTGTTCTGACAGTTGCCACCGGATGTTTCATTGCTTTACTTTGCCACTCTTTCCTCTTACCTTCTTTTCTTTTTTCTTCTCCATTCTTAAATAAATAAAGGCTATTGGCTCGATAAAAATCCCAAAAATTTTTAGTAGCACTTTCATAGAGCACATAGATATAGTGTTCCTAATGTGGAATACTATTCCATATAAGGCCTATGTAGGTATTTCATATTAGAACCACTTTACTTGTTTGGTTAGAAAAGTATTTTATTATTTAAAGGTTACAAAAATTTGCAATCTAACATGAATATAGAATAAAGTTGACTACAAACTACTCTTCCTACATACAATAATTAAAATCAACAATTCTAATTCTTCTTGACAGCAGTAGAACTTACCTGCCAAAAAAATTTCTGAAACAATCAGAATACACAAAAGCACCCAACATCAACAAGATCAGCGGCAATTGACTAAAACGTGTTGGAGTAACTTAATATGCTCCATTGACATGCGCTTAGTGCCTTAAGTTAGATGTCGCAAATGATTCAAAAAATACCGAGGTATTCCATATTATGTACATATCCCATATTAGGCTACTTTACTCTACTTTTTTAAAAATAAATATTAAAAAACATGTTTATATAAATTTAAGTTGTCTTCTTTTTCGGTTTCCGGTGTCGTTCTTAATATTTCTGTTTGAATGTTAATCAAAAAATTGTGATGTTTTTACCATAGCATCAACCCACTTTGTCATAGTGAAAAATCTATTTAAGAGGTTGTCATAGCATATCTGTTGTATGAGCTGGACACATTAAAAACCCACGTAGGAAAGAAACTGAAACGTTGGTATGGAATCTCTTGCTGGGAGTTACTAGTCCGACAGGACATAAACAATCAAGGTCCGTTGAAAGCGACAAGTGTGATCAGCCTCGGCAGGAGAGCGCGCACTCCCCATGGCTACCAATAAAATAAAATGATTCAAGTTTTTTCGTCCCATTATTGTAAATTTACGAGTTATTGAAATTTATTCAAACTCTGTGACGCGTCTAACCTTTTCCTCACAAACTCTTGAAAAAAAACGTCAATCGATCAAACCTAATCTGCATCTCTCAACTGTAATGGCATCTCTAAGTGGTCATTGTTAAGAAGCGCATCCTACATTTACCTGCGAACCATCAAGTATTTTATCTTAATGAAATCTTGGCGTGAAACCGACTCGACTTTTTAATATGATAAATACCCTAAATGTAAATAGACTATAACAAAGTTGCGTATATGAATGAGGACATCTTCCATTGTCTGATCTCTATGCTTTCTGCCATCTGTCAAAGTGAAGAGCGATCGGTCATCACTGGGACCTCCGGCCGAGAATACTCTATGTGTTGCACCCCTTGATTGTACCTTGATGGCACTATCTCTCGATTGATCGCTGCTCCAAAATGTTATACTCACAAGATTGATTTCGATGAGATCATAACCGTCATGGTACAAAAAATTCCTAACATAGCGCAATGATAACAGGACGTCAACCAAATCAGAAGCTAATTTTCAATTGCAACTGACATTTACATGCGATATTTATGAAACTTATTAAAATATAAATGGTTTTGTTCCATTTACAAAACGAAATAATCGGAGATGCACCTTGATTATGCAGAAATATGGACTATCAAGAATGCGATATAATTTAACAATATTTTGTAATGTCATTAAATAATTCCTTGCTTTAAATAAAACATGCAACGTTGGTGTTTATATAGAGCAAGTTGTCATAACTTCTAACAGATTTTTTTTTTTTTGAATTTGCGTTCGTACAAAAGCAAATATGTTTCGTAATAGAATTACCAGAAAATCTCGTATAGACTATATAAAAAATTATAATAAATACAGTTATTTTGGTGAATTACGTCCATTTTTTTAATTCGAAATTTGGTGTTACGGGGAAGTGGACGACAAGGCAAAGAAAAAAAAACTGTTTTATAAGGCCAACGTTTCGAATCCTTTATTGATTCTTCTTCAAGGCTTCTAATAAATGTCAGATTTGTTTGGCATGGTACTAATTTGTCTCGGCCAGTGGTCGCCGGAAGAATTCTTGTCATCCACTTCCCCGTAACACCAAATTTCGAATAAATACAGTGTGATTAGATATTTTTTAAGTGTTTGCAGTAAAAAACTCTCATTACTGTCAAATCAATTTTTATGTAATTTAATTAAATAAATCAAATACGAAGCTCTTTGCTCTGATAGATTAAATGGTTGTAAGAGACTTTCAGCGTCAAAATTATGTTTATAGTTATTGCTGTTTATATTAGAAATAAATTAAAAATTTGATAATGTATTTTCAAAACTGTCATAATTAATTACAATATTATTATTAAATATTAGTGACTATTAGACTGTTTCCAATAGACTTATAGATCTATTTGTATCGTCACAATCTTTCGGAAAGACTTACAGCAATAGTATGTAATAATAATTATCTACGACAACCTTAGGTTATCTGTAGCAATCACAATAAATTTACTCGAATAAGCAAACTGACAAAAAGATCTTTTGTCAGTACCTATATCCGCTACCTGTTTTTACTAGGTACAAATTGTTTTTTTTTTTAAATTTTTGTAAATATAGTATCTCACTTCTATATTTTGTGTAATATTGATGCACTGGGTTTTTGATCACTTCTATAACACCGCCATCGCTACTGTCTACACTACACAGATCTTCACAAATTTTACATAGTCCCTAAGTTCACTTAGAAGTTGAAGCAACCAAACAGTATCTTTGTAGATCACACTTGCTCCAATGTATTTAGGTTTTGCTGTTAAACAGGTAACAACTTTGTTGCTTTTGTGTTCTCCAGAACTCCAGATAACTGCATTACTGTTAATTATAAAAAGGTTCCTTAACCTTGCATGTCGGCGACAAATCGAAATCAGTATAATCAATTAATTACATTCAGCTTCCGAAATTCGTTGTTGGTGGCTGTTGCTACCTTAAAACTCGCTTCACTGCTTTTCAGTAAATTTTGCTGATGTTGTCGAAGAACTGACTGAAAAGATTCGTGATGAAGGCAATAATTGGAAAAGCAATATTACTGCTGTATTCTCATTCTGCTTCTTATTTAAGTTATCTGGATTCGTTAAGTTTACTGAAATATCTTATACCAACAAGTGTTTTTTACAACCTGTAAAAGATTAAATCGTTTTAGAAAAAAATCTATAAATTCTGAGACGGGTACTGTTATTTAATCGGTACTGGCACTTCAATTGTAGTCCAGTAAGATTATTCAGTGCACTTTATTTTTAACCTGACCTGTCTTTAGTTTTTATTTTGATCAATTTTATTTGTAAGATTTTAGTAACACTTTTTTTATGAAAATATCTGTATAAAAGTCCGTTGTTTGTCCCCAAAACTAACATTACAAATTCTTCTCCAAGGGTTTTACTACATACACATTTATTTATTTTTCTGTTGCTCTTTGACATATGAGAGTTATTAATGCACTTCAAGCCATTTAAAGGGATTGGTTAAACACCCTTATTAACGATCTGTTAATACCAACCAGACAAAACATAATTTTGATAAACTGTCATAATCATAAAAAAATTATAAAAACGGTATGTTTGCAAATTAATGTTTTATTAAAAAAAACTTGAAATTGCTTGTAAGTTTATTTTAGTAAATACCTGCTTATAGAAAAATGTAATATTAATAACAACTGAAAAATTTGTTTAGGTGTTTTGTAGCCAGGTAACAGAAAACAATCTAGAAATTTTAGAGATGTGTTAGTAGAGAGAAACAAGTTGAAAAATTTTAGAGTAAAGTTTATCAAGTTTATTGTGATATAAGTAATAGAAAAACATTGTAAACAACGCTTTTGCTAATGTGCCATTAATAATCTTAACTTCTATTAACGCGTGAGCGAAGCGAATATATCTGGATTATTAATCGCCTTTATTAACAAACTTGTTGGTTAAATAACTATTACACTGTGTCAAATCATTTTTTTTTTAAATAGCCCTTAAATTTTAAATTCCAGCATTGAAATATTTGCCTCAATCTCTAAAAAAATTTCACCACTTTATAAACTTCTTCTTTTTTGTTTGTAAAAAATGTCTTGGTACCTTAAATTTTCATCTTAATTTAAAATTGACATTGTTTTTTCAAAAATCTTCATTGAAGCCTGATGACAGCTTACGTAGAATAGATTCATTATTAGAGATTTTTACTAAACTACTTTTAGTGGTAGGTTGTGGTTCGATTTATCAAAGTTTTACTGTATTTTAAAACTTTATTGTGTAATAACATCTTCTGAGGAACATACCAAACATCATGCATATCACTATTACACCTTCTATTGTTTATCAGTTTCTTAATTTTAATTTTTTTATAGGTATTTGTAACTGTTTTGATTTTAGAAGTAGCTACACTTGGTGATACCTATGTGTTTTAATTCATAAATAAATCGTTTGTTGTTGCACATGTGTTTTGATGCACTATCTAACAACAATCTATCTTTTTTTTAAGTATAAATGTTTTCTGTTTTAAATGCCCTTTCGCTACATTTAGTATTTGTTTTTAGATAGCGACATTACTTTGCTAAATGCCTCTTACGTAAGAAGTTAAAACACGTTATTAAACAAAATTTTTTTTTCGTTATACTTTGTTTTAACATTATCTTCTTTGAAGTTTCTACATAGAAGTACTTACCTGCATCAATCAATGCATTGTCGTTGTTGGCAAGCTTATGTTACTTAGCTTCATTATCAGTAGTTTTGCAGTAAGTTTTTCTAATGTTTGTTTTCTTTAATTAACAGAAAACGAAAAAAAGAGAACTTAAAATCTTTGTCATGATAGCGTTATAGTACTAAATGTGTTTTCTGATTCTTTAACTTCTTGATTTAAATTCTCTACTGTTGTGATGTGCTGTGCAATACCATCTGGCATCTGCAAGATTTTTTCTATACTCATTCTATGTATTGATGGAACATTTCATAAACTAACATTTTCTTTATTTCACTCTTCTGCACATACTTGTTTAATATAGCTTTAGACGACTTACAATAATTATTATCGATTAATGCGATCTACTTCCTCAAATTCCCAAAACTTTGAAATTCTTGTTTAATATAAAAATAACGTAAAATAGAAAAAATGCTGTATGATAGCTTGTTTGTAAAGCATTTTGTCGTACTTACTTTTATAGAACACTGCGTTCGTCATGCCCTAAAACCGTGATTACCACAAAATGCAGGCTTCTTATAAAACTCGTATCGTAAGATACTATTAAAATATTTAAAAACCAAAACAAGAAATTCTATATCAAAAACGCAACCTGACCTCAATGTATTTCATCAAATAAGATGAGTTTGCAAATTTCCCACGTTTCCCCTAGGAAACCTGATCATGTAAAGTATAAAATTGAATTCGCATGTTAACAATTGGGTTATTTCCCTTGGAAAGGGCTGTTGGTCGAATTGATCCCAGTTCTCGGTCTACCACTCCAAAGAATCTATCTTGGCTCTTGAGTTATACGAGCAGATCCCAATCCCCAATAATTGTGGAATCAGTGACAAGCAGATTAGAGTTGGGTGAGGCGAGGCGAGGCGAGGTGGCTAGAAATCCCTCGACACTCACCGACAGTGGAGTTGGCAGCCACGTGTGCCGTTTGATTGGGCCGTAAGTAACGTTCGTCAGTGCGGATTACAGACGGTTTCACGCGTCACTAGTACATAATCTGCTTAGCTCTGACATTGATAAGGATGAATGGTGCGCTAGTTACTAGTCATCCTCGTTCAGGATTCGTATCGCAGGCATCTTGACGGGGCGGTGCGAAAGACAGAGACGTCGCCGCGTGGGGATACCTTGGATAACACCCCTGTTTTGGACCCATTTTCTAATTGCTTCAAGGAAAGGGATAATGCGATTAATCACTGGATTTTGAACACCAAATCGGATTGACAAATTAACAAGTTACACTCTTTGTGTTATTGAATTTTTAAAATTTTTGATCACAGAACTAGAAACTAAAGAAAGAGAAAAACTCTCCAAAAAATACATTTAACACAGAAAATGATTAAATATCACAAAATATAATGCAAAAAAATTATATAAAATTTATCTTATTACATAATAATACGTCATAAAACTCTACCTCTATGGAGGTGATCAAAATACATTAATAAAGTTATGATGGTCAAGAACCGCAATCGTAAAGCGGTTTGTCAAAATCCTTGTTATGATAAAGATAGCTATTTCTATACAGATCGGAATAATTAAGTTTAAGAAATAAAAATTAAGTTTTAACAAAATTTAAGGTTTTTACTTTTTCAGGAAGCGAGAAAAGCGATTTTGCAAGCAAAGTGTCGAAGGTTAGCAACAAACAAGTAAAAGAAGTAGCGGGCCGAAACCTCGACAAAAAGTTCTATCTGGGTTTCAGCCTCAGTAAAGTACACCACCAATTCCGACAAGAAAGTATATTTAATAAAAATATTATTTAAAAAATAAAGTTATTAATAATTGTATCTTTCGTTTAAAACGTTTTTGTTTTTTTTTCTTTTCTTCTACAATTTTTCTTAAGTTTTGGTTGTGACGGCATTGTGATTGTTTTAAATTGTATTTTGCATTATACCCTGCAAGTTTATTTACCAAATTAACTACTCCAAAAAGGTCTTAAGCTTCAGCAGCATCAATCCATGTTAATAAAAAAACAAATATTGTTAATAAGTTTTAAAAAAATTGTAAAAAAAGTGTTTATAAACTAGCTCTGATACTATCTACTATACTATTTTGCTATAGCAGAATTATCTAACTAAAAACTAAAAAAAAATGGCTAAAAACTAATTTCACTACTAAATCGTAATATTTCACAAATGGACTTTATCGAGGCAGAACCGGCTCTTGGCGTTACCAAAAGACGACAGAAAGACACACTTCATAAGTGGATAAAATTTCGCCATCTCTCTGAATAGCAGTTTCAAAATGGCATGCGGCAACCCAGGCTTTTTATTAAAGGACCGGACAAGGCACACAGTGAAAACCTGATGCGTCTCAATCGTAGAGACTTTCAGTTAGTAGTAGGCATGTACACAGGACATTGCCTACTAAAAAGACACCTGCACTTCATCGGACTCAGCGAGAACGAGACTTGCAGAGGTTGTGCTGAAGATGAGGAAACTCCTCTTCATATTCTCTGTTACTGCCCTGCATTTGCAGACATCAGAGATGTATACCTGTGCTCTCGATGTCTGAAGCCCATTGCTATCGAGAAGGCTCCAGCAGACAAGGTACTGAGCTTCATCAAAGGCATAGGGCTACTGCAGTAGTACTACTCCGAGAGGAAGCACACAATGGGCGTAGGTCTGAGTGTAATATTATTAGAAACAACATTTGTTAGTTTAGTTTGTTTTTTACTAAAGTTTTTCATCGTTTCTTAAAAAATTAAAGAAGGTACTCTAACTATTCTTGAGGTTAAAGTTGGACTTTATCTATCTTTAAAATCTACTTTATCTATTATTTTAAGTAGAACAAGACAGAAAAAAGTACTTGTAACGGTCCTAATTTAGATATTCTAGACTCGGCTAGTCGCCTTGTCCGTAAATCTAACTCTTACAAATTAGGTAAATACCAGGCTTATAACGTAAATAGTTATTACGATTTTCCAATTTTTGTATACAAATATTTTCTTTATCTCTCTTTACCTATTTATTTACTTTATTTTTGCGTTTTATTATCTTTGTTACCTCTTTATCATCTTTTTCATTTTTATTTGATATATTTATCTTTCTTGAAATTGTTTTTTTTACTATTTTCTATTTTTTAATGACTTTTTTATTTTAACTTTTTTTTAAATGTTTTCTTTTTTATCATTCTTGATTCAAATTTATTTTTTACCGAAATATTCGTAATTTTGTCTATTTTTTATTATTTGTTTTTTCTCCTTTTGTCCTTAAATTTTTTATAATAGCTTAGTTTTCTACTTTTTCGTTAGTTTTTTTGCATAATATTTTACCTTCAAATTTTTTGCTTTTTGTACTGTAAATTATCTTTATTATTTCACCTTTGTATCTTCTTCATCTACTCCGCCTGTTTTATTATATTTATGTTTTCTACTTTCATCAGGTTAGATTTCTACTTTTTTGTTAGTTTTTTTGCATATTTTTTCTCCTAATTTTTCGCCTGTTGTACTGTAAATTATCTTTATCATTTCGCTTTATATCTTTATCAACTTCATCTATTAAGCCTGTTTTATTATATTTATGTTCAATTTTTTGATGATGTAATAATGCAAATTCGATAATAGTGTTATAAACTAGGAGTATGTCTCATAAAAATCTACATATACGTGAAGGTGTGACATAAACTTTCCAGAAAAACGCTGCAGATTCCCAAATAAAAACATAACTTTAATATAACTTTCTGTAAGTTGATTGTGTGTGCATCAAAAATGCTAAAACTTATTTTTTTGCCTATCTAAATAGAAAATGTATCAGTAACGACTGTTTTTAGAACAGAAAATTTGTCTTTGTTGGCCACTTGTGTCAAAACTGTTTTGTTGCCTTCTTCTCTTACAAGTAACAGTTTTATAAACCTCTTATGTCAGAATATGCAAAATAAAAAAGCCAATGAAACTTACGTTTTCTTAATAGAGACAATCCTTATGTCGTAATAAGTCTTGCTTCTTTTGTTTCAATGGATTAAAGATAGAATCAATTTAAAGATTATCTATAGAAATTTCGTTGACAAATGACAATGAAGCCACATTGCCGCAATACATACAAGTTTATTTAAAGCAATTTTATCTCGTAAAAAAAAGAGTTTTAAATAAAACGCATCTTATAAAGTAATAACAAACAAAAACATAAGTTTTTATTTTACGGTCAAATAAGTGTTGTCAAATAACATAACCCTCTACCTTACCGGCCAAATTTTAAAACTAGTTTATAATTTTAAAAAATATTTCACGTCGTAAAAATATTAAGTAAACATTCAAGCAGCGCCTTAGGTGCTCCTTGTTGCTTTCGCTACGCTCGGGCATCAACAATTCACCTCCGGGCTGCAAATGCTGATTTTCTGTCCTAGAGCCTCAATGCTATTTTTAAATTATTCGGTTTTTGTGTTAAGGTAAAAAGCTGTCTTGCTTTGTTCCATTTTAACCGAGGTAAAATAGAATCCAATGATTCACAGTGTTTTGTTCAAAACTTTTACACGTCGGCAGTGGCAGCACTTACTTGCCCAGTGAATTATAAAATATGATCGAAAAGATTTATTGCCTAGAACCATTTCTTAGTCATATGGTATCATTATTACATCACAACTTTTGTAGTCGTAATACACATAGTAAGATGTAGAGTATTGCTGCCAGACGTACTAGTATGGTTAGTACGGTAGATATGTAATTTTTAGTCTATAAAGTTTGTTTCTTACATCTTTCTTCAGATACTAAATCTGATAAGTAGACACTGAAATGTACTTTATATTCACATGTAAATAATTTCTGTATATTAATAGTTTATATTTTTAATAGTAAAGCTTTATTTCACTAATTGTTGTCTTCTTAAAAGACGATAAAACCAAAACCTTGGTGTAATTGTAGAAACAAAGCTATCTTTTCACAAAGCAAGCAAATCTTTTGAAAGCAGTTTTGTCTCTTGTACAAAACTGCAGAGATTACCATTTCAATTCGAGATGTACCATAAAATTGTTAGTTAATATGAGTAGGTCGGCTGCATCTCCAGGAACGAGCATTTAATCCTATGATTGATGATAGCGAGTTAGGACGGCCATAAGTCGATCCGACGCACTCCATTTAACCTGATGAGCTGCATGACTGTTCCGCATAACATTATCAAGAGAACTCGAATGAGAGGGGTTCCTCACCCTATCTCTTACTATTTTATAATTCAGCAATTTCGGTGGACTCACTTGGATAAATGTTAATAACCAATTTATTTCTTTTCAATCTTGGATAAATCTGACGCAATCTAAATGAAGTTGTATTACATACATGAATTGCCAAGCTTTCACTTTTCACTCTAATGTCCATCAATTATACGCCACATTATTTAAATTTTAACATTCATAATTCAACAGCAAAAATTATAAAAAAGTTTTTTGGGGCAACTCTTATTACAATTATAAATTTTTGGATATGATAGTTATTAATGAAACCAAGAAAGAATTAAAAAATATTATGTTATTTATAATATACAACATACCTAGTTATTCTCTGGCTGAAACAAATTGTTTTTTATTTTTAGTAAGTACATCTTTGAAAAAAAAACTTTTTCTAAAAAATATTTTTCTATATATTTTTTCCTTGAATCACGTTCTCACGAACGGGGAGTTACCCAAAATACTTTTAGACCTTTATATGTGGACAAGTGTCGCGCTAACTCCAGGAGGTTGCAGGTGGCGAGAGATATCGCCATCTGACTGATGACACCTATTGTCCTCTTCTCCATCCAAATTATTCAAATATTTATAGTTTATCTGGCAGACACCTCCAACTCGTAAATCTTGTCGAACACATGATTAAAACCACTTGAAATATTTCATTTCAAAACGAAAGTTATGTTGGGTGCAAAGCTCGAGCTTTTTAGTCCTGTTTCGAGTGTTGTTTTTATGTATACGGATAGGCAGTAGTCCGTGGCCGCTTAGCATACACACGACACTCGCGTGACACCTCCCTTCCCGTCAGACCACCCTTCAATTTAATTCCAAGTTATAAACCGTTAAATTAAAGAGTATCCCTCGGGATGACCTCCGCCGAGCTACACAACACATGCATATACTTGCGAACTCGATGTTGTTGCGAGCATTCACAAATCACGAAATGTTCTTTAAAAATGTAATTTGCTTGCGACAGCAGAACTAAATTGTAAACTGTCACGGTTTTTTAATCATGAGCTCTTGCCGAATTCAAATTGAATTTCACGCATTTTCAAAACAGTAGGTTGTTATATCTTCTAGTTCGTGAATGCATCTTATCTCTAAGAACCACCAGAACTAGCACAATAAAAATACTGATGTTTATTCACTGGCTCAATATTCCCGCGGCGGTTATTTGGAAGTCATTATATTTCCTAATTAATCTTTATTATTTCCATATTATAAATCAATAAGTTTTGTCTAAATTAATTATAGCTTATATAAATTAGTACCAAGACATCCGATAATTCGATAAATATTAACAATTTCTAGTGAATACCAACAATTACTAGTACAAGTATTTGTGATGACCAGAGTTCGGCGGGAGCGAGCTTTTTGCAGTAGTGTAATTTTGCATTATTTTTTACATCTTATTTCGGGTTATTCAAACGCGGTATGTAGTATGTACAACTAACAGAGACATAAATAGTCACTCACTCAATCAGAATTTATTTATTTTTAACTATAATACATTCTTACATTACACATAATGAATATACATGTATTTTGGCCACATTTTTAAAACTGACGTTACTGATTTCCGAGAGCATTATGCATGTTCTTGTAGACCAGTTGAATGAATAATATGCAGTCCGCTGCATTACATCGAATATTACCTGAGTGTTTGTTCGATAGCTCGCTGTGGCCGAAGCTTGGTGATAACGTCTAGCAACATCTAAGCATGACCTAAGACGGTCAAAATATTGTTTATTTGGTTGGCGACTCAAAACAGAAATTTTAAGACGCTTTGCATTCTTTACCTTTACAAAAACACAATTTACTTTAAAACCAAACTCAGACTGACGCTACAAATCGGTTTTTTACTCAAATTTGTTTGTCTTTTAAAAACTTGTACGAAAAAACGACAGTCAGTCGAGCCAACTTAAGTTACAAAGACTAGAAGGTAGAAAACTGTAATACGTACAATACAGATTTGGTTACAAACATATAAACCAAACTCACTGGTTTTTATAAGTTTGGTAAAAATGTTAAGCTTAAATTTGAAAGAATAAAAGAGAACAAAAGTACAAAATTAACAGTTATAAATGGTTAGACAAAACCTTTTTCAGTCTTATTGGAATGAGTGCCGAGGCACCAGTAAAATAAAAGAAAAGAAAAAAAAACAGATTTTCTAGCTAAGAAAAGAACCAAAACGAAGCTAATAAATCCTTTACCCACTTGTAAATAAAATTACAGTACCACTAGTGTGAACGTAAGGAAACTACTAACAAGACAAGGTCATAGCTGGCATTAAAATGCTGTCCCAGGTCTAAAATAGTTGCATATGTTTATTGACTGACCTTCCAAAATAAAAGCTAACGTACTGCTACAAATGAGAAGCCAGCAACGTAATAATAATAAAACAATCTTCTTGTTTGATCTTTTTAGTTTATCGAATGAAACGTAAAACACCCACCAACACTACACTTAACACAACGCGCGTTTCGACAACAAAGTTAGCAGCTTTATGTAAAAGTTTCTGATGAGTAATTTTTACCTGGGACTGACAACTGATAAAAAATGTGTGCTCTTAACAACAAAGCAGAAAGAGTTGGAGAATGAGGTCTAAACTCCCAAGCTTATTACTACTATAGACACTTAGACTAAAAAAAAAATGTTGAGATGGACAAGCATAAGTTTATTTTCTCTCTAGGAAAACGTATAATGCCGTTTTTATTATAAATGTTTTTAGAATGAAAAAAAGAAAGTTCTGTCAAAGCAATTTTTCAGATGTTTTGAGCAAAATAGAGAATAGAAAATGACTAGAACTAAAATGGACAAAAAAAAGTGAAGACAAAACTATTGTAAAAGATAGAAAAATAAAAAAATAATAAAAGAATGATCTAGACTTAAATCTTGTAACTTTTACTGGCAGTAAAACCAAAAATAGAGTAAAAAGCAATTTGTCAATTTTACTGAGTTATTTATAAATGTGTTATTAAGTACAGAATGTATGCTGCAGTTATTAGACATTAGTCATTTATTTATTTTTATCATTTATTTATTTAGACAAAAAGTCATTTACCGACGAGCACCATAAAAAAAATTCAATTTACCAGTACACACTAATAAAAGTTTTCTAGTCTTCTGTTGACGGTGAGACGCTTTGTAGATGCTCTAATACAAATAGGAAACGAAAGATAGAAAAAACCTTCAGTAGTTAAAAAATATATATATATATTAAAACAATCTAGATACTAATGAAGCTGCAGTGGTTTAAATTAAAAGACCGTAGACATAACAATACAACAACAAAAAACTAAAACAAGATAAAAGAAACTACTCTCTCTGAAACAGACACTGCTAAAACTACAAAAATTGTAAATCTTCAAAAAAAAAAACTTTTAAAACAGATTTGAGTGTTGGCTGACCTATACAGGTTGCGCATTCGAAAACGAAACAAACAAATTATAAAATATTTTTTAAAAACGTTTAGACAAATATTTATTTAAAAAAAAGATATACTTAAAATATTGTTACTGTCAAATACTACTGATTTGACACTAGTACTACTTTACTCTCAAGGCGTAAGCGACTACTGCACTCTTACAATTTTAAAGAACAAAAAAAAATTAAATAGCAAGTTATTAAAAGGATAAATAAATTTTTTTTATAATTCTTTTTTTTACTGTACCTAAGTATATTAGTTAAACTATTATTAATCTCACTCTAGAATAACAAAATTTTAGCAGTAGGTTAAATTTAAAAAACTACCATACTTGTAAAAAATGTCAGTCCAAGTCCCGTTTGTGCAAAACTACAACCAAAATTTTATAGAAGTAAAAGCACTTTATAAAAAGTTACCGCTTTTTTCTAATGACTTAATATCGTCTCAAAAAATTAATGCCAATAAATATCTAAAACAAATAGTTGGTTGATGTTAAAAAGTATACCTATACTTAAAATTTTTCTTTGTATTTTGATGTCCCGACATGACTTCTTTAACAGTGATTAATGATTATTTCACATACCTATTTTTTGTATTTAGCTTTAGCTTATATGTATGAAAATCCAAGAAATTGAATATGAATCAATGACAAAGCATTTTTATTACTTCTTTGCATTCAAAAAAGAACTATTCTGTGTACTAAAATAAACTGCACACCTCATCACAAACGTATGATTCGTATTTTCAATTATTCCAGAAGATTAATCTTTAGAAGGTCAGTCTAATCTTGCTTCAGCAATTAATCAGAAATAGCAAATACGGTCTTTTAATAGAAAAAGTAAAGCTTTTAGAAGCAAATTTATATATGCTGAAATAATAATATTGTCTAACAGAAATGCAGCAATAGTATAACACTCGTCTACCTATGAGAGATATTTACATGTCCCTACTTTAAGATACTTTAAGCAACACTTTATTTTGATAACTATAGTCAAATAGACTAAAACAATTGTTTTGCAATTTTACAGCTCTCTATAAGGTTTTTTTTATATAGAAAAACACTGTTTAAAACTTTATAAAGTTTTACTTCCAAGATTTCTTTTAGTATGCAGACTATTCTTGTAATTATACAAAAAACGGATGAGATAACTTTAAAGAGTAAATCGTGACCTATTGTCAAGTAGTGAAGTACCAACAAGTCAAAAAAAGACCACACAAGAAGATGTAAGTCTAAACGACAGGCCATAAGCTTAAGACAAAGTACATTCGATGATTAACTCGTCCCTAATTGAATGATTGATATCTCGTGCTGGTTTCCAAACAAAGAAACCCATCTAACTCGGCTAGTTAAATAGAAGGTGTCTGTTCTGACGCGGCAGAAATGTAAGATTGATTGGTGCGATATTTGGTTGATGACCCGTGATCTCTGCTTGTATAATCCGCATTGTAGCATGGAGAAATTCCAGTTGCGCCCGTTCGAACACGCAAACAATTAGGTCCGCAAGTAGCAAGGAAACGGTAAGTCGAAGATGTCATCCACCCACACGGCGGCAACCTGTAGCGCGCTTCCTCAGTGGGCGGCAGCCGCGGCAAATGAGCAGTTGCATAGAAATTGAGTTCGTGAGACAAAACGGCAATCGAAACCGCACCTGAGCGCGGTGCGATGATTACAGCTCCCATTCGGTGTCAATTAGCTCGCCCTGTGATTAGAAGCCGCCAGCAGTGACGGAACCGTCACCTCGACTTTGGCGATAGCAACTGACAATAATCAACTGATTTGCGGTGAAGTGAGGAAATTTTCTTTCGGACGTTCGCCACACACACCGGCTGGTCTGCGGATAATAATGAGATGGTTTCCATTTTTTTAAGTGGGTGCCATAAGAACCGATCTGACAATTTGAAGGGTATAATGCTGCTTATTTGATTATTTGGAGATGGCAGACGCAAACTGTAATTATGGAGAGATGCATCTCATGAAGTTGTTGCACACCTGCCACAAAAGTGCTACGTAATTGTTTCGCCTCGAACGTAACATTAAATAACTATTAAACTAGAAAGCAACGCTTCTATCATTAAAACTTTGCTCATATTCTATCTACTTCTTTCATTTCATACCTGAACAAACTGAAAATTACGTTTTTCTTTTTCAATTAACAAACTAACGTAACAAGAAATTAATCAAACTTACCGGAAAAAATAATGTTATACCTAGTCATATTGTACCTTGAAAAGATCAACGTTTAGCATTGTTATGATATAAGACTTATAATTTTTGCAAATGAGGAAATAGAAACTAAATCTACATTATGTAGGATGTTTAAAAATGCGCCTTATAGTGCGCTTACTTCCTTTTCTCCCATTCTAAAAGAAAATATTTTCATAGTTATAATCTGTAATCTGCAGTTGGTGTTACTGTACCAATTTTTACAACCTATAAATTGTTAAATAACAATGGCAAAATTTTTTAAATGTTATCTATTTTAGGTTTTTTATAACACTGGTCTTTAAAATCAAGTATGGTATGTTTAGCTGTGTAAGTCAGCTTTAGTTCTTTAAATATTATCAAAAAAATAATGATTATAATTGATATTTCAAAATTACAAGATAAAACACAATAATTTCGAGTTAATATCAGTCTTAAGTTTACTACTTTTTAATTACGGCGGCATTATGGTCTAATAATAATCTAAGAGCTACTGAACAGTGAAGAGTGGTTATATAGTTTTGGCTAATTTTTGGGGAGTGAAGGCACAAATGCATAGAAAACAAACTATACAACAATTATATGATGATAATAATTATTAAAAATTTAAAACATTATTGAAAATACATATAGTTATTACATGATAAATAAAGTAAATCTATGTAAGTAATACAAGATAAACTCAATCTCGACGTGATTTCTATAAACTCCACACATTTTATACCTATGCAATCCATAACACTCTGAAGGACAAATAAAGTAAAATTAGCAAGAGTTGTAAGCTAGATTATGTATTAAAATCAACTCTACTCTCTGGTTTACACCAAATAGAAACTACACTAGAAACAACGCCACAACGATCAAAATTGGAATACGACAACAACAGAATCAACTCCAATTAACAAAATCGCTATGTGATTATGTCCATGTTATGTCATGTTGTTACTGAAGGTTGCTAATGCCAGTTACTTGATGCTTATAACTAGCTCACTTCACTTTGTCCAAAATCATGTATTTTTTGTATCTCTATAGAAGTACTTTTTTATACTTATTTATTTGATTTTTTTATTAGGTACTGGAGTTAAAAGACGTGAAGTCCTAGGAGTTGAAATGTCTACAGCCGCCGCAGTAGAGTCAAACATAAAGGCCTTTAAAACATTTCATTCAGTAGGTGATGTAAATAAAAGACATTGTCAAAAACGTATCTGGATTGTTTTAGAAAAAAAAGGAAAGGAGAAATCGAGGAGAATTAAGTTTGCATATTTTTACCATCTTACTATAGTTTTTAGAACTCTTCTCTTGGGTTCGCTCTTAGAATTTTTTTACATCCGGCTTTTCGAGCAACAATTAAGTGGTCGAAAACGATAATTATTCCAAAAACAAATGTTTGTACAAGGTTTACAATATAATAGGTTTATAATATACCTATATTTTTGAAAAACGGAAACGGCTCTTCTAGTCTCAGACTTTTTTCAATATATTGCTTGAAGAACCATCAATTTTTAACACAATTTTTATAATAAAATAAAAAATATATAAAAATATAAAATGTTTTTAGATTATATGTCTTATGTTTAGTATTTCCGTCTATTTGTTTATAAAAAATTGTATTTTTTTAACGTTTTAGGGTTTATAAGGTTTAATAAACCCTGAAACGTTAGTGGTATAGTAACAAAAACAAAATTAAAGTCTAATTAAAGAGACTAGAATCAGGACTATTGCAAAATGTCTCGTCTATACTCAAACCTTTTTTCTTTATCCCGCTCCAAGGTCGAAATTTTCTGCAATGTTTATAAAAAAGGTAAAATTACACGCTCCCGAAAAATTGTCTTTTTCATACTAACAATAAGACTTTTCTCTTCACCCAAAGACAACGATTATTACAAAAACAAATATTTGCTTTAATTTTTATAAAAAGAGAGTACAAACTGTTTTCTCCAGCTCTTAAATTCAATTAAAAACTTTATATAATAAATATAAGTAAAATAGAGATTTTTAGGTGTTTGAAGGGAAAATTATTGTAAACGCTCTGTATCTACCAAGACTTTTCTTAGTATCCGCTTCAAGGATTATTCTATTATTAATATAGATTTTTTCTTGGTTTTTTACTATTCTTAAATTTTCTATTTTTTTAACAGTCGTTTTTCTTATCCTTATTTTTTTCAAATATTGTTTTTTAAATGTGTCTAGAAATTTGTTTCTTCAGGACCTCTCAATTAACGTTCTTAACCTCTTAAATCTTTCTTTACTGTTTGTTCTAGTTACATATTTTTCTTCTTTTCTGCCAATTGTTGGTTTTGTAATTTTTTATTTTTTGTAATTAGGCTTAGAATCTACAGTTTTTTGAGAATTGTCTAAAATACGTTTTTAAAATGTTTCCTTGTTTTTTTTTTCTTGTAGAACATACAAATTAATCTTCTAAGTTTTTTTGTCATTAGGTCATCTTTTCTACAAATTTTTATAAAATCTACTTTTTCATATTCTTCTAGAATTTGTTTCTGTTCTTTTTTTTTACTAGTCATAATTCTCTCTATTGTTTTTTTTTCTCCCTACGATTCAATATCTTATTTAAATAGGTTTCATAACTCAAATCTGGGTAGAACTTTTGTTTGTTTATACGTACTTAGAATATTTTTTTTGTGATTTAAAAGAAAGTCTAAACAATTAATTTAATTTTGAAATTGACCAATTACAAATAATACTTCATGTCAATTTTCTACCGCTTGCCGTTTCTCTTTGGTAAAAAAAACTAGATAAAAAACATGTTGTGTTATTTAAATATATGTTAAAGACTAAAAGACAGTTTATAAAATTATAAATCTATTTCTTGAAATAAAGGACGGTTGGCAACCCTAATAAAGAATGAATAAAAACAACTTTGTTGTCGAAACGTGCGTCGTGCAAAGTAAAATTTTTAGAGTTATTGAATGTTTTTACGTTTTATTTTACACATCAAGAAGATCCAACAAGAAGTTTAATTAAAAAATAGCAAAAGCTTTTACTAGCTAGTTATCTTCTTCCAGCAAAATAATGCTAATTGCATAGATTTGTTCTGTTTCATTCAAAGAAAAGCATTTGCTAATTTTTATTTACACTACTCAATAAAACGATGTCAATGAATAATTTGTGTATATTTAATAATTAATTAAATTAATTTTGTTTAGAAAAAAGTCTTGGAAAAACGAAATAACGAAATTATTACCCAATATTTAACTGATGTGTGGTGTAAAGCCATGTGCATGCATAACATGACAGTTGTCAAAATAGAAAATAGTAGGGCTGAGCGATACCTGTTTTTAGGTATCGGGTATTGATACCTGCAAAGTATCGATACTTGCCAAAGTATCGTAAGTATCGAGGTATTGGAGGTATCAAGGTATCGGGCAGTATCGTGGTATCGGTATCGGAGGTATCGCGGTATCGAGGTATCGGAAATATCGAGATATCCAAATTATCGGGTAGCGATAAATAAATATCGCATCAAATAGCTTGTGAATTCGTTTGTTTTCATCAAAATAGCTCGTGTTTCCAACATCCAAAGCACTCTGAATTCTGAATAGGATATTCATTTATAGCCATCCTTTATCAAGGTATCGCAGGTATCGAAGTATCGGAGATTTCGGAAGTATCGGAGGTATCGGAGTATCGAGATATTGGAAGTATCGAGGTATAGGAGGTATTGGATGTATCGAGGTATTGGAGATATCGAAGTATCGGAGGTATCGAGGTATCGGAAGTATCGATACTTTGATACCTGATTGCAGTCGGTATCGGTGTACGACACCTGAGCAGGTATCAATACCTTCTGTAAGTATCAATACTTTTTTCAGCCCTAGAGAATAGTAAAGTGACTGTTTAACTTTGATGTTAAAAAGTAAACAGTTGCAAATTGTAATAACAAGTGTTCAATTGAATAAGTTGTTAAGAGTATTATGAGATTTTAATAAAAAAAATGTAGCGATAAATGGATGTCGGAACTTGATACACTCTAACTATGAAAATATTATAAATAAACAAATAAAAAATAAATTATTTTAATTATTTTTGAGTGCGTTTTTATAAATTTCGAGCCAATTCACAATCATTGCGAATAATTTTGTAGAAATTTCCAGTTTCATTTTGTTCCTTCTTTTGTGTTCAGTTTTTTTTACATAATGTGTAGCCGAATTTATGGTGTAGATCTTTTGATTGGAAGTTAAAAATAATTTTTATACTATATAAATAACTAATTAAGAAATAGTTTAAAATGTTCTTGTTTTTTCTTGACAACTTTTTCAAGTAAACATTTATTGTTGCTATTCAGGAATAAAAAATAAATTCTTGAAATTTGGTGAAAGTTTTTGTTAAAACAATGCTAAACACCCAAATTTGCCATATTACTTAGTAGTTTTTAAGATAGATTTTGTAGTTTAGAAAAAACATTTTTGTGAGAGATACAGGTTGTGCAACTGTAAATTTGCACTCTAAGGATAATAATTACAATAAACAACATTTTCTTTTTACTCCATATTCTGTAACATAATCCCTATAAAGAATGCTTGACCAATTTTTTAAATAAACACCCGTTATGACAACAGTGCTACTGAGCATATACTACTGCATCTTACATATAACACAAAAACTATAAAAATTTAAATAAAGTAAGTTAGAGTATTTGGCATCCTATCATCGAAGACTATTAACAAGTTAAATTTTTGTACAATATTTAATTATGCTCTGTCTATTCCGTCGTTTTCAAATAGACGAAATAAAGTCTAATATGCTTTCTAGGAATTAGGGATGCTAAAAATTTATATAAATTTTTAATAATAATTCCTGCTTCTAGTTACATTAAAGTAATTAAGTGAAAATACCTTATTTCAGTGTAAGGAACCATCTTATGGATAATAAAGTTGGTTTAAAGCGAAGACAGATTGTTGTTTTTTGCATCTCGTCGTTGGTCGCATCCATCAGCGTTAAGACACAAGGGGCGCGTTGTCCCAACACACTAATTGTTCGGGAATTAACCCGAAGCAAACAAATTAATCGCGGCTTTTAGGTCCCGTTATAAAAATGTGACGGGGTAAGCCTTGCTATTACAAAGGGGAAAAGCTTGAAGATGGGGAGAAGAAGACATGAGGGTCAATATGGTACAATATCGCGGGCGGTCGAGGCTGTAAACTTAATCCGGCCCAGATGGCGACCCTGCACTTTTAAATCGTTTTAAAAGTTATTCAATATAAAAAGAAGTTTGCCGCAGATTTAATAGGAATTTGTTCATCAATTCACGGAGCTAGTGTAATATGCTCGGCTCCCTCTTTTATTGGTTCTCCAGATAAGATGAAGACTTTGTAATCGACTCGAAATATCGCTAGAATATTAGAAAGTTTCCGCTTTTTCAAGTCGCCGTTTGTTTTAAGGACATCCGCTCTAGGCGCACCCACAGACCACTCAATTTACATTATTTCGAAAAAACTTTTCCATGATTTAACTCAGAAAATTTAAATTTTTATAAAATAGAAAGCTTTACTTGTTGAGTTGAAAGTACGTCTCAAAATTTTTTTTTTATTTTACAGATACCAGTTTTGAAGAAGCTCCATTATCAGCTTTTTCAAAAGCGGCACCCGCAAAATAAAAAAATTATATTCAAAAATATAAAAATAAAAAAACAAAAAAAATGTGAGACCTAATAACTAAATTTTTAAAGGCTAGAGAAAAATAATAATGAATTAGAAAGCTTTATATTTTATAAAGTAATTGTGATCAATTTTGACTTCAAATTTAATAAAGCACACGATATACACGAAACTCGTGTAGTTTCAGGCAGGAAATGACTAGAATAAAACAAAGTTGGAACAGAACGTCAACGACTAATTGGCGTGATTTTTCAAATTTATCATAATAAAGACATTAAAATTATATATTTGTTTACATAACATTCTTAAAGCATATAAAAACATCAAAAGGAAGCATTTGTCAATGTGCTAATTATAAATTATCAAAGAAACGCAACGCTTGTACGCCTTTTGAAACCCACCAATAAAATTTCTCATTAAACATTTCTTGTATACAATTGATGCAGATGTTTCTGAATACTTGTAATAAAAATATTTTTTTGAAAAAGCAATTGTGAAATTAATTTAAAGATAAATAAAAATAATAAATTAAACAAAACCGATAAACTAGATTTAAAATTTATGAGCTTATTCTAATTAGAAATTTGTTTTTTAATTAAAATGTGTCAATAATTCAATTTTAATAACGCTATCATTGACAGTGTGAAAATTTACATGCACTTTATGCCCAGCTTTTTGCAGAATTAAACGAATTTATGACATCAATTCCACACTAAATTAAATAGTTTGTTTTTCTTTATTAATATTTTACAATTAAGCTTCAAAACTAAATAAAAACTCATTTTATCTGTGTGGAATTTACTGCAGTCATGAATCAGCAAATGATAAAAATTGAAAAATATGAATACATTACAATTTAGCTATTATTTATTTTTATGTAAAAAGGTCGTAAAAACCCCACTTTATTACAGTAGTTAGCTCTAACCACTTAAACCCAATTGTGTTTATCCTCCACTTTTGGTCCGATTGCATGCAATGTGCTTAACATATGTCGCAACGATCATCCTTTCTTACCTGCTATTACAATATTGCTAGGGGGACTCCCCGACTAGCATTGCATTACTTTCAATTTAGCCAAGTAACAGACTTGTTTACCCTCTCGATTTGTTCCTGGTCAGAATGTATCCACAGAGAATTGTAATTAAACTCAATGTATCGGCTATGTGTCACACTTCTTTTTAATCTCGTGTTATTAATAAATATTTTTCGGTTAATTCCAAGTCATTTAGTTCCCGAAAGGTTATGTCCTTTTGAGAATTAGATAAATTAAACGATTAAGATTTATGAAAAATTTATTCCTCTTTTATGGATTAATTACATTCCCTATTGTTCGTTTTATCTTATTTTAAGCCATGATAATTTAGAAAAAAACGTATAATATTGAGCTTAATCAAGAGCTTTATTATTTTTGAAATTAATTTCTTTATTGTTGGGTCTGTATAATTTAGCTTTTATAAGCGACTTGGTTAACGTAATTAACACTGTAGTTTAAAAAAATAATTAACAATTTTTATCTAAGAGTAATTATATACAATTAACAGTAATTACATTACACATTTTACAATTTAGAGATAAGTAAAAATTACTGTGAGATTATCAAATAAAGTATTACCAAATTTTTGAAGAACTATTATAGATACTTAAAAAATAACGATACCTTTGTTTTATTGTTTCAAATGCGACGTTCACTTTTATCTTTAATTATTTTTTTCTTTTTTAATTAGAGTTTTCCTAAATCTTATTCATTGTTGACTATTAGTTGTTTTATTAAATTTTCCTCTATACTGTACTCGTTTTTACTTACTGAGATGCTTTTTATTTTATCTACCCATATGTATAATCATATTATCATAAGCTTTAAACACAATTTTTTCTAATTTTTTTGAATATAATTTGACTTTTTTTATTTGTTGTTATGTTTGTGTGCCTTTTTAAATGTGCTAAAATTTATTTACATTGTTTTAGTTATTTTGATATCTACAAAGCTTGTTTGTTTTTTAGTGTTTTCATTTCTTAACTCTAGTGTATATTTTATATCGTCTTATATTTTATTAATTTCTTGTGCTGTTATTATTTATTTCTATTAAAGATGCAAAAAAATGTTGTCTACATACTCGTATCTTAAACAAATTAACTCATTTTTATCTTGTCGATATTTATTGTGTAGATGTTTTTTGACATTTTTTTTATTTTGGTTTTTCGATATGACTTTCTGGGGACATCCGAACTGCGGTTAGAATTTAACCAGATAAATGAGTCATTACCAAAAAATATTTTAGGGACCGAACTGCGGTGCGCAACTGCGGTGCGCAACTGCGGTGCGCTCTGAAACCCCGGGGGGTTCTAAAATTCTAATCCTATTATCGGTGATATTAGCTTAGTGGTGTATAACCGAATTTTTCTTCGTTGCTTGTGGCATGGTGAACAACAATTTTATATTGATAAAATTGTTGTTCACCATTTATTGAAACTGACAAAAAAAAATTGAGTCTACCTAAAATCCCAAATTTATGCATGATGTTTAGTTTCCAGTTTAAACGTTAATCATGTTTTTTGAAATCTGTGATAAGCAAATTTCCATTTTCAGGTAAAACACCAAAACACCAAAATTACTTATTTGAATCCTTTCCGGCTAGTTGTCATAGTTTGGTTCTCACAATATCTTTAGATCTTCTAGCTTAAAGTTTATATGACAATACTTTTCATCAACTCCTTAATTTTATTTAAACTTTTGCTTATAACTTTTTGTCTATAAAAGTTGGAATCAAAAGCTTTTAACACAGTGATAGATAATATCTATTATTTACTACAAAAAAGCTCTTTACTAAATTTTTATTGTATGTACCAGGTGATTCAAGTTTTAACAGCACTCCTAAAATACTACTTTTTAAACAGCAAAATATTATAAAAAAAATTGATGTTGATTTTTACATATAGAAGACTTGAACAAATTTTCAAATTGTTTACTTATACGGTTAGTTTTTTTAATTATGTCTAATTAATTATAATTCTAGGTTAATAATTTTTTGTGTATTGGTGTACTTTGATAAAATGCACCAAAATGTCTAATTACAACGATTTCTAACAATTTAAAAAAAAATGCAGACTTATTGTGCTACACATTTGTGATTAATTAATACCAAGGTTTTATTATTTTTTTAGGTTTTATTTATATTTTGGTTTTATTACTTTATAACGGCTTGTGGAACGTGGGACATGGCTCCCTACTGTAAATAAAACCGCAGTTAGAACAGGGATTAGGTTCGGACAGATAGGCAGATACTGTCGACCCAGATTCGAATGGCCACTCTGACTTAAATCGTAAATCTTTACATAATAGATCTCTTGCTGCGATGCCAATTACAATTATTATGTACTTTAGTTGGTCTGGGGGTTTTTGCGATTGTGGGATCTGGGATCTACCTGAGACACAATCGTACAAACCCCCAGGCCTACTAAAGTACATGATAATTGCAATTGGTACCGCAGCAGGAGATCTATTATGTAAAGATTTACGATTTAAGTCAGAGTGGCCATTCGAACCTGGGTCGACAGTACACTTCAACCGCAGTTCGGTCGCTACCTGGAAATCCACCGCAGTTCGGACGCACCGGACTTTCTTACGCTGTCCATACAGACTGTTTTATGATATGAGGCTGCAAAGCTGAAAGTACAACCATGATATTTGTTTTCAAATCTTATTTGTCAAATCAGTCACCGATAAAAAATGTATTCAAACGATTAAAAAATCGAGAAGATAATGATATATAGGAAAAAATGTCTCTATCGCGGTGCATTTGTACAGACAACGTTTTGCCGGTAGAAGAACTCCTGTTGACACCATATTCAAACGACTTGAAACTACCTTAAGGAAAAATTGACCATCTTTGAAAAAGCCAACAGCAAGAACAGCTACAGGTGTCCTGTCTACATGTAAGCCAAAGAATGATCATACAAGCAAGTGACATTAGTTTGTTCTCAATTAACCGAATGATTAAACGATTTTTTATTTAATATATTTGTAAACAAAAAAAAATAACTACGATAACTTTGGAATTGTATTGCTAGTTGTATTTTTAGTTTCGCAGGCTTAGTATCACTTGTGAAACAGCCTGTATAAGTATATTTTTGACAGCATTGATAATAGAGGTAATCCCACCAAATGGCTTTTCGCTGTGTGTATATGTTCCTTCATTCAGAAAAAAAATGTTTTATGGCTAGTTAAGTAATTTGTTGCATCAGATTGTTTTTAAAAATGGGATTTTTTTTTGTTTTTTAATTCCGTTATTTTTCTATAGCTTTTTGTCAGTATGTTTCTGTACATAATTTTGTTTCTTTTCTTTTTTCTGCTAGTTCTTTTTAAAGTTCTATTCTCTGCTTATTATTTTTAAAACTGTATTTATCTTTAAAGATTGTTATACATTTTATTTTATTCCTGAACTACTTATTAGACAGTAAGTTGGTATTTCTATAAGTTTTTACAATAATAAAATAAGAAAAAGTCGTAACGTCTTTAATTATTAGGCTTCTACTGTTTATAATAAATAAACAAAAATAACTTGCTTTCTATATAATTCAAGAAAAAAAATCAAAACCCTATTATTAAATACAATATAAATCAAATTAGAAAACGACAAATGCTGCGTGATATAACACCAGTAGCGTAACATGAAACAAAATAAAGTAATAACTTAAGAAACAAAACAAAATAAATTCAATAACTAACAAAAAACTAAACGGCAAAACCAAAAATCAAGTTCTAAAATTTAAAAAAGTGCTCAAGCACAAGATGTGACTGAGTACTGTTTACAGCCGATTCTGTCAAATATGACTTTTCATTGTAATACAATGAACTCGTCCAATTTTTACTCTAACCCCTACTACACTATAGAAAAACTTCTGCCGAATCATTACTTCAAGCTCGCTAACTTTAAGTTACTTTGTTTATTTATTTTCAACAGTCCTGTTTTATCAGTGTTTTTTGTCTTTGTACAAATTGTAATTTTTAAATGTTTCTATAGGTTTTTATTTTTTATGTTTTTATTGGTTGATCCGGTTTATGTATCTTTATCTGACTATATATTTAAAATGCTTCTGATATTTTTTGTAAAGTTTTTTTTATAGATTCATATTATTTTAAGTTTTTTGATAAATCAATCTAAGAGGTTATTCTTATTTTCGCATATCTTCATAATTTTTTTTTTCTTTTTTTTCATATTTTTGGTTTGTGACTGTTTTGTTTTCTTTTGGTTTTTTCTGTTTTCTTCAATTTTTAATTTTGATTTATTTTGTTTTTTATTTTTTTCTTCTTTGCTTCTTAACCATAGAGTATATTAATTTAATTTTTTTTGCTTGTTTTTGTCCTTGATCTTTATCAATTTTTGTTTTACTACTAGTGTTTCTTCTCTTTTTTGCTAATGTGTTTTAATGTCATTATTTGATTTTGTAACTTTTCATTCGTCTGACATTTTCTTGGTTGTTATAAAACGTTCTTTAACCTTAAGACACTTGTGTTTCTTGTGTTCTAAGGTATATTTAAACATTTTTTGACGTTTATCTTCCTTATTTCAAATTCTGTTTGTCTGTAAATAGTCAATAGTGCCAAGAAAAATTTTACAAATTTTTTTACGCTCTAACGAACTTATATTTTATTACCTTTATAACAGTTTTAATTCGTACCTGAAGATAACAACTTTGTTGTCAAAACGCGCATCGTGTTAGGTACAGTGTTTGATCTTAGTGGGTCTTTTACGTTTCATCTTTATACCCAATTCTTCTTTTGATTTGAGTGATTTGAATACCCAAAAACCGATAAAATAGGTGGTCTATTTACAGAATATTGTTTGCTGTACTTGGCAACTCTAAATCAAGATTGTTAAAAGCTACAATTTTTGGCAGATCAGACTTTCGAAAAATCAACACTAATAAAAAATGTTTATTGTGGTTCTCAAAATTTTATCCACTTTTGCGTTTGCTTTACGATCTAAAAGACTCACATTTTTTTTTAAATTATTAATTTAATAGTAACACCAAGTAATTGGAATTAAAAAATTGCTAACTATTTTTAATAGGTTTGTAGAAATTTTAACTGTTAATTAGAAAGCTCTGAGTCGAGAAATAATTGCTTTTTGAAGATTGCTAAACTTTGTTAATAGGAGCTCAATAATGAAGTGTTAAAAATAAATGGCTGAGAGAATTAATTAACTAAAGACGAAAAAAGTATTGTAATTTTTTAATTATCTTTAGAAAAAAAAAAACAATTTAGTAATGTTGGTCATCAATTATCTCAAAGTTGCTTGGAATTTGTTATTTTTTCATGGGCGTTCCATATTCGGAAACAATGGCTGGTTTTTATTGGGCATGGGCGATGAAACATGATATTATTTTTAATTTCAGGAAGCAGATAGTGTTAGAGTTTATTATACCCTTTCATTTCAGGCTGATTTCAAAAAACACAAGATAATATAAAATACAGCGCTGTCTGGACAACGGGAAGCGCTTATTGTAATTTAGATTATCGCGGGATGTAATTATATAAATCGGAGTAAATTCGTAGAGAAAATCAGAAAAAATATAATTTTGACGAAACTTTTATTACTGCAGACAATAAAGGCGTGTCGAACATATGCAAGGTATGTGGCAGTAGCTAATACCATATGATAAACAGTAAGTCTTTGAAGTTTGGAAGCTCCTTTAGGATGTTTTAATAGTCGTTGCGAGATAACAGGTTAAAAGCTGCGGATGTGGCATGAGCGGTGTCTGCTTAACCACTTCAAAAGGCCACTCGAACCAGACGAAATTATCTCTTACATGTGACTTTGTTGGTAAATTGTGATGCGACAAAGAGCCCTTACTCACAAAACAAGTCCAAATAAAAGAGACATGTGAAATTTAGATAAACACGCCTTTGCAGTTACTGATGACACGTGCCAAACGGGGAGCTTATTAGCGACGCCTCCGATAGCGAAGGCTCCCCAAAGGACGCACTGATAATTGATTCGACGCGGATGCGGTCACAATAGCACTATGATAATATGACAAAATTTATTGCCATTTGCATAATCGCACTAGTTAAGGGCTTAAGAACGATATCTCTTTTTCACTTATACAGTTCTTTTCATAAGTAATTTTTATGTTTTTTAGTTAACTTCTGCTCTTAATTTTTATTAAACAATACTAAATAAACAATAAATTCATTATTTCGGTTACAGTAAATATTTATAAAAAATCTTGAAATACGTCAAATTTAAATTATAAATTGACATGCTTCAACGTAAAAATGCAATTCTTACCTTCAAACCCTTTCGAATGACAGGTACAACCCCCATTTTTTTAAATAGAAAGTATAGACTTGTGTCTCTTCATTCTCTATTGAAAAACGTTATTGTTTTAAGTTTATTGCAAGAATAAGTGAATTAAAACACAAAGAATCAAAACGTATACTAAAAGTAGGATAAATCCTTGATTTTAGTAAAAAATATGTTGACCGATCACATAAAATAATTAAATAAATGATTGCTATTTAGTAACTTGACAAAAAAATATAAATTTTAGCCGCTTAAAAATGTGCATTTTTTTAAAAATACTTAACATTTAATAATCAAAAATACTTAAAAAGTTATAGAACCTAATAAAATAAGACATTCAAAATTGATTTGTTTATTTAAAACTTGTAGAGAAGGTCTGTGAGTAAACTTAGAGATGTCTAAAAATGTCAAAAAAGTTAAAGAATAACCTTTATTGCAAATGTGCAGAATTTAAAAATCATCAGTAAAAAATAAAGAATAAAAAAAGCAAAAGCAAAAAAATATTGATTATTATGACCAATATAAATTTTCAGTCATTACCTTGTAGATGCCTAAATAATGTAAAAAAAAATTTCCAAAGACAACACGGTTTAAAATAACAGTGTTTGGAATCGGGAGGAATTACAGTATCAGTTGTTCTAGATTTTCTATAAATATCAAAAGTAAAAGATAAATTGTTTTTTCTAATAATATTAAGATCCAAAAATGGAATGCACAAGTTTGTTTTTGTTTCTACGGTAAATTTAATGTTTTTATACATATAATAAGTTAATATAGAACAAAATTATTTAATTCTGTTTTGATGTCTTCAAACGAAGAGATGACTTCAAAAACATATCAAAACCAAAAAAAATATACTTTAAAAAAATTAAACGTTTTAAAAAGTTTTCTTTAAAGTTGTTTATAATTAATTCTCCTTAAAAAAGGCTGAAAAACTCACGGCTAAACTCCTGTTTTGTTATTAAACGGATTTAATGCAACTTCTCTACATACCATGTTGTACCGTTTATGAACCAAATTCTAAAGTTAAAATTGGTTTTTGTGAATAATTTTTTAATCATTTTATTAATTTTTATTAAATTTTGCACAAATATATTACTGTTCAAAGTACACATTTTGGTGTCAATAGTTTCTTTCTGTTGTTATTCTAAAGTACTGAAGTAATACGAACCTTCCAAATTCTGCTTTATATTTTCTTGTACGTTATTTAATTGGCTTTATGTATTTTTTATCTTAAAGCTGCGTTATTTTTAAATATTTTTTGTCTTATAAAAATTTTCGTATCTATATATTTACTATTACCTGTCATTTTATCGTTTTTGTATTTTGAAGTTATCTTATGCGTATAAATCATTAAATCGGTTAAATAGGACAGAAAAAATACAAATAATTTGTGTTTAACACCTTTCGACCCTATATTTCATCTTCTTTAGGCCTAAACTCATGGGTAGTGTGTGGGAGGCATGGTTACTAAATTCTATATTTACTGTTTACTTTAGTTTTTAATTTAAATTTTTTTTAGGTAGTCATATTAGGGTTAAAACCCATAATTTACGTCGGTTACTGTAGTAATTTGTGTTATTTTAAGCAAAATTAATTAACAAAATTTAATTAAAAATAAAAATTTAAAAAACTAAAGTTTGTTTTATTATTTGTAAAAAATTAATTATTGTATATTTATATTTATATTATAGATTTATTTATATTATATTAATATAAAATTATTGAATTATCGGCAATTTATGTAAAGCGCCTAGACATAATTATTATCTCGCTGTACCGATCTCCAACAGGTAATTTTAAGGAGTTTCTTAATATTTTGACTAACCTATTTAATTTAGATATTCTAAATAAAGGTATAATACTATGCGGCGACTTTAACACAAATTTTATGACGAAGAACTCTGACTGTAATAATCTTTGTAATTTATTGCTTAGTTTTGGTTTGAGTCCCACTGTAAATTTTAAGACAAGGAAAAGTCATTGTATTGATAATATCTTTACAAACATAGAAACTAAGTACTTTTCTGTTTCATCCATAAATCCTGCAATGTCGGACCACCTAGGCCTAAGTTATCATCTTGACAAATCTTACCACAATAATTTGTTAAAACCTTTTTATAAATATCATGTGTACAGGCCAATCACCGCTAATGGCAAAATTACTTTTTACAATCTGCTTGAACAAATAGACTGGTCTTTCGTAAGTCAGGATAGTGATGTTAACCTTTTATTTCAACAGTTTATCGAAATTATTCAGGAAAAATATTTTCTTGCTTTTCCTGAAAAACGCTTTCGCAACAAAAATACTCAGCCAGTAAAATGGTTTAACGCCGATCTTAGAAAAATGAGAGAAAACGTAAGATTACTTGATGAAATTTATAAAGAAAATAATTCTGATGAATCAAGAGAAGCAAGAAATAGTTATCGTAAAATCTATCGTACTGCTATTAACAATGCCAAGAAAAAAGCTCATGATAAGTTTATAAATTCTGCCGCCTGCAAAACTAAAGCAATGTGGAGTGTTATCAATAGCAAATGTAATAATGCTTTTAACAACGCAAACTCTAACTGTGATATTAATGTTAATGATTTCAATAAGTACTTTACGTCAATTGCCTGTGATATTATAAAGACACTGCCACCAAAGAGTAATGATCCCGTGATAAGTATGTTTTTAAATAACTGTGATATTAAGTGTTATAATGTTTTTAAGTTCAATCAAGTATCTTCTAGTCTAGTCAGAGATATTATTTCAAAGCTAAAATCTAGTAAAGCCAAAGACTTTTATGGATTCAATGTAATCTTACTCAAAGCTGTGGTTGATATTTTAATTAGTCCGTTAACTAAATTAATCAATAAGTGTATTAGTTCTGGCATTTTTCCAAACTGCTTAAAAAAAGCCTTGATAATACCCATATTCAAAAAAGGTGACTCTGGATCACCAAGTAATTACAGACCAATCTCGTTGCTTCCTGTTTTTTCTAAGGTTTTAGAAAAGATTATGGCTTTACAACTAACAGATCATTTTGAGAAAAATAAAATTTTTGTAAAAAATCAGTTTGGATTTAGGAAATCACTCTCCACTCAGGATGCATTGCTTTCATTTGTCAATTTTGTTGAAAAATGTTATAATAAAGGCGAATATCTAATGGCCGAATTTCTTGATCTATCAAAAGCATTCGATTGTGTATCTCACACCATACTCATACGCAAACTATTTACCTATGATTTACATCCATTGAGTTGTAGATTGATAACATCTTTCTTAACCAATCGGTATCAAAAAGTCGTTTGCAACGGTAGTCAATCTCACGAGTTGCCCATTAATATCGGGGTGCCACAGGGTTCAATTCTGGGACCTCTTTTGTTCATAATATTTATTAACGATTTTCCTGGCCACCTCTCCGAGAGCAGCTCTGTGATATACGCCGATGATACAAACATCTGTCTCTCTGGTGACAATTTAGAACACCTTAGGAGGGTAAGTCAAGATGAACGATCTAAGGCTTTTGAGTGGTTTGGCAATAATGGGCTCTCAATAAATGTTGACAAATGCATTAAAAAAGTATTCACTCTTAAACGCCCAAATAACGATATCTGTGAAGAGGAATTATTTGGTGAAAATAAATTTCTTGGTCTTACTCTCGACTCATTTCTATTATGGAAAAAGCATGGTGAAACTCTATGCAACAATATCAGTAAAACCATTTTTCTTCTACGAAATCTATCCAAGTTTGTCTCTCAGGAAACTCTTAAAATTGCCTATTATGGTTTAATTCAAAGTCAACTAATGTATGGAATCTTAATCTGGGGCCATGCTTCCTGTCGTCACCAAGTATTTTCTCTACAAAGGCGGGCTATTCGCATTATTTATGGACTAGACTATCGCGACGATTGCAGACAAGCATTTAAAGATTTAAAAATTCTGACTTTTCCTTGTTTGTATTTACTTCAATGTTGTACGTATGTTAAGGACAATTTATCTATGTTTAATACACACAAAAATATTCACAGTTATAACACTCGTAACAATGAAAATCTAGTTACTAAATATGCACGAGTCTCTAGAACGCAAAGTGGCACAGGATTCCATGCAATAAAATATTATAATTGTTTACCTAATGCTATAAAAAATAGGCCGCTCAAACGGTTCAGAACCGAACTTAAGGAAATTCTGTGTAATGAAGCGTTTTATGATTTCCATGAGTTTTGTCTGTATTTTAGAAATGTGTAACTATTTTATATTTATCTTGATGACTGTATATTCTTTCTGTTCAATTTCATACTTATTGTTTTACTGACGTGTGTAAAATACTAATGTATTCTAAACACCAAATAAAATTATTATTATTATTATTATTATTATTATTATTATTATGAATTACTATCGTACCAGATTAATTCCATAGTTTTTTACGTTGTCTTGTAATTAATTTAGTTTTGTTATGAATATCTAAATTATTTTTTTATTCAAAAACTGAAGCAGTTACAAAAATTTTACAAAATACAAAAATTATCTAAAATTACCATAGTTTTATAATAAAAATTATTTAAACCAATTAGAAAACACAAAAAAGTTATGCATAAAAATGTATAGCTATAACACTATACGCTGTCCGCTGAACAGATAGAGTAATAAAACTCAGTGGGAGGAGACAAGCAGCGTAGAACGTTCTGCGGTGAAGTCAGATTTACACTGTATCATTATTTGAAGTGTGGATGTAGGCGCTTAAAATATAAAATTGTTGGTTTTAAAAACGCTCACCCAGACAAACAAAACAAAAAAGGGTAAACAAACACACCCTAGGTTTGGCTTTTATTTTAGGCGCAAGCCTGAAAATTCTTACTTTCTAAAAATATACTCTAGTGTGTTAAAGACTTTTACTTTAAGCGCTCTATTTAAAATTGACCAACGAAGAGCCGTTATTCAAACAGCGCCGTTTAAGTAGGCGTTTTTATTACACTCGCTGTTCAGCAGACAGTGTATAGTTTAGTATTTTAAAATAGAGTTTAATTTATGTAAAGGCAAACAATCGTAAGAATGAATCTTGAATTATGACAGTTCCCTCCGCCAGATATACAGGGTGAGTCTGCTAAAAGTGTTTCTTAACTTTTTTCAAAAACTAGTTATCACATCAACTTTAAAGTTTGGCATTAAAAACTTTGTTTTTTGCACTACACAAGTGATTTTTTTCAGAATTTTTCTAATATTTCTTCTTATTAATAATAATTAGTTTTTTCAATAAAATCTAAATATTTCCAATTTTTAACATTATTCTAAAAGAAAAGATGTTAAAGTATTATTTTGTGCAAAAAATATTTTTAAAAAAATGTAGATAACTCGAAAAAATATAAAATTTCAAACTTAAATACGCCATTTTTTTCTAAGAGGGTGGGTAGGATCTTGGTAATACCAAAACACTAGTTTTTAAAACAGCCAATTGCAAGCTACTATTCAAATGTCCCGGGCAAAAGTGGGCGGTTTTATTACTATACCTGTTTGACGATCGGACTCTAGAGGGGTAGGTATTGTCGAGTTACGGCAGACGGCAGGTTCAGCTTGGCAGTGCTGCACCAAAACGAGTCTTAGAAATCAAATAAATGTTATTATTTTTTGGGGTTATCTACATTTTTTTTAAATATTTTTTGCACAAAATAATATTTTGAAATCTTTTTTTAGAATAATGTTACAAATTGGAAATATTTAGATTTATTTGAACAAATTAATTAATATTAATTAGAAAAAATATTAGAAAAATTCTGAAAAAATTCACCTGTGTAGTGCAAAAAACAAAGTTTTTAATGCCAATCTTTGAAGTTGATGGTATAAACAGTTTTTGAGAAAAGTTAAGAAACACTTTTAGCAGACTCACCTTGTATATTTGCGTGCAAAACAACTGGCGGTGTAAACTGCCATAAATCAAAATCCATTCTTATAGTAATTTGCGTTTTTTATAAATTAAACAGTAGCTATACTTTAGTTTATAAAAAGGTCTTAAAAAGTCAGCTTACTTTTTGAGTATACATCTCTTTTAAATTTTATTTAAATCGGTAAAAAAGTTAAAAATTTATTAATAAGAAACAAAGTCTAATTTCTAACATTAGCAACCTCTAGCTCAAAAACGTTGTAACTTGAGGCATATGTAGGTAATTTGCATGAAATTAGTTTATTTTAGCTTCAACAATATCAGAATTCTTTATAGGAACGTCTTTCTGAAACATTCTGTAGATTAATATTAAAAATAATTCTAGAGATTTTATTTAAAAAATTTAAAAAATTAATAACCTCTTAGTCTTAATTTATTTTTTGTTTCTTTCGACGGCACTAACTAATATAACTTATTTTTTTCTATTGCTGCCAATAAAACTCTTTGTATTCTTAGTAATCGTCTTTTTAACTCATTTCTTTTTTTATACACTACTGATTTAATTTCTTTAGTTAAATTAGTTTTAAAATCAAAATTATTTATTTTTTAATAAAACAAATAAGTATAAAAAATAATAATTACTTATAGTACTATAAAATATTAAAAAAATTTAAACTAGAAAAATAAAAGTATAAAAAAAGTAAAAGATACTAGAAGACAAACTAAAAGGTTAAAACAATCGCAGTTTTAGAAAAAAAAAAATATTTCAGTAACAGCATACTAAAGAAAATTATATGTACTTAAAAATCTAAATTATATACTCGTATATATTTAAAAATTAGGCAAGTATAGAACAGCAAATATTCCTCCTGTATTTTTAGTGTCTCACATCATAAAAGCAGGAGAAATGCCAACAAATTTTTAATTTTCCTTCACAGACAAACAAAAATTTATTAGTATGTTAAAATATACATAAAGTTTTAAATTCAAACATAAAACGAACAAGTGGTTAATATTATAACACTGTAAATCTAAAAAAATAATAATTAAATTTGGATCTAAAAGTTTGTCAGTTTATTACAATTGCACAAAAACTTGTTTAAGAGGTCTAAACTATAAAACAAAAATACAACAATACTAAATCAAGTAAATATACTGTAAGGAAAGATTTATGTATTTTGCATATTTTTAGAATCGGCTGCATATTGTTGGAAACGTATTTAATATAAATATGTGATTTTCTAGAAAAATTTATTAAGTGTTTTCGTGATGCGTCACCATTAAGCAGCACAGTCAGTTTTTATTATTATTATTTTAAAAAGATTATTTTTCGACATTTTCTACAAGACATTTTAACTCAGCAAGTGTCTAAATTGTTAAAAAGTTAGAAAAACAGAGAATAAAATAATGAGTGTGTAGAAATCTGTAGGTTTGATCAAAGGCTTCGGAAACTTATGTCAATATTATAATTTGATGTCATAAAGCGCTGTGCAAAATACTGTTATAATAACTTATAAGTCAACTAATTTAATGTGTTGTTTTGTGTTAGAAATGTAGTCAGCTGCAGTTATAATAAAAACAATTTACTTTTACTCTTCCATTAGCAAACTAAATTTGAAAAAATTAAAATTTAATTCTGACATTTCAAATGACACACAATTCTGAGATAAGACCACTAGATCTGCTTCTTTCGTTCATGGCTAACTGAAACTTCACTACTTTTGAATCGCTTGGTATAAATAAGCAAGCAAATGTGATCTATAATATCTTATAATATAGTCATTATTGCTACTTTAGTTACAAATTAGGAATCAAATTGGTATTTCAACCCTATGGAATACAATGTGACGTCTACACTAGAAGACAAAAATTGTAAATTCTACAACAAAGCATAAAAGTAAGGTTTTTTGTGACGTAATGGTTTGTCAATTTCATAAACAAAAAATCTAGCTACATATCGTGTAGTAATTATTATTTTTGTACGATATTAAAATGTTAATTTTATCGTTAAAATCTACTAAATCTAAAATTAAATTTGCAATTAATCAAACTGTTAAAGAAAGTTGTACTTTTATAGTACAGTAGGTTTATAGTAGCGAAAATGCTTACTTTCATATACATGAGTAGAAAATTATAATTTTATATAGTTTACAAAAACATATAGGTATACATATTTTTGTATTAAGTTATATGTCCTTAATTATTTAAAAATTAAAAATATTTATAATACAAACTTTTTTATCTATTTTCTATAACTATTTTCATTAAAAGACGAGTATAGTATATGACATTTTCATCTTTAATAAAGACAGAAGAAAAACTTCGACTATATACATAATTAATAAGTGTTTTGTATAGTAAAGCAAAAAACATCTTCGTGCAATAATAATTATTCTTCACTATGAAGCAATTGGATCCAATTAAGTTAGATTTTTTAATTAGTATTCAGAGAAGATTGTTCGTCAATGTCCATATGAAATTTGTATCACGTGTTAAAAGCTCTGGTGTTTAATTGAGGTAAACCGAAGCAAGGTAGCAAAACCAGGTGAGATGCCGGGAGCGTCTAACAGAGGTGCAGAGTCCGACCAACACGGATATGGTAATTGGTTGGTGATGGTAATTTTATTCGAGGCAACACAAGTTCTCCTGTAGTTTGGACTGCCGCCCTATAATATCGACACCGCGCGCTCCTTATTGCAATAATTAATAACTTCGCTACTCCGCACGTCTTCGACATGAATATTGAAAACGTTTTTCTTCAAGCATCTCTGGAATTTTTTCAAAACATCATTAATACATTACGATCTATCGAAAAACACTTTCGAATCAAGTCAATACTTTTAAATCGCTTCAAACCTGGAGCTTTTTCATAATAATATTGTGATATTAATAGCCTGAAAGCTCACTAAGTTTTTGTTGTTAATACGCCAGCACTTAACTGTAATAAACTGCAATTTACAAGTATATTGCCTGCTATTTTTAATGGCCTCAAAGTACCTTCCATATAAAATTTATTCTCCTGTAATAAACAAAAATCGTGAGAGCTTCTTTATTCATCACAAAAATTCGATCCAAAACAATATTTAATTACTCTTTTAAGCCGGTAATTTTTTTCTTAATTTTCAACATAAATGCCCGTCTTTTAAAGCCAATTAGGAATAAGCCTTGTTTTTCATTTAAATAAACCCCTTTTTGTCTCCATTTCATTAAGTTTATTGCCTAATCAACAGGGATGTGGTCTTTTATAACCTAAATAAGCTTACAACACACTTCTTGATTCCGTAAAATAAAGGAAAAAATCAAATTAACGTTAAGGAGCATTCGGGGAACAATTTCAAGGAGGCGCTATAAAAATACAAGCAGCCGAACATTGAGCCACTCCAGTTAACGTCTCGGAACTAATACTCTGTGTTTTAAACAGTAATTAGATGTAGGTGAGTTGACAAATTTCAGCTTGCAAAAACTCTGGTAAGTAATTGAGAAATTAATGCATTGTCTTGGCTACTCAGGTAAAATGTCCACGAGAGGATTTGCAAATTGACTGCGCGGCAACACGAAAAGAACCAATTAAATAAAAGCTTTGAGTTTTTAGTAAAATTGAAACAATAATAACGAACCGAAGGTAATAAAAGGGCACGATCATGCAAACATAAGCATTTAGATAATAACTATTATTGCCTAAAACTCCAGAGACTCTAAATTATATATCAATTATCCAACCATTCCCCTCTTGGATACTCGCTAGACCCCACAAATAAAAATTACCGAAAGCAGGTGGACCCTTTGCAATCTATCTCAACGTATGGGGACCTATTAAAGAACAATCAATTGATCTCGGATGTTTTTTTCGCTGTTGACGTCATTATTTCAGCTCCAAAAGCGTGAAATGTTGTCATGATGAACCTCAAATTTTAGTATATTATAATTATTCGTTAACAATTACATAAATGTCGTTCCGACAAAAGCACAGGATATAAAACAGACAATTTGTCTTATCAGTTTTGTATCTTAATTTGTCTGTAGTTAAATTACACAACTTACAACAAATATAATTATAAAATGTCACCATTTTTAGATCTGGTGATGATGATAGCCATCTCGGCTGTATAATTACATGTTCACTGTATTTGCACTGACAGCAAACTTTGAAAATGGCATTTTAATTAATGTGTTTTTTCACAGAAACGCGTTTACTGCCTGCTGCTGATAAATCTAATGACGATTTATAATTGGTCCAACATTTCACCCACGAAATCAAAACGAGACATTAAATCCAAATTTTATTGCAGGTAAGAAGTAGCTATGTATTAGATTTAAATAATAGACTACTACAGTAAAAATCTTTGATCAAAAGAAGAGTGGTCTTACGAAAATTGTTAAGTCCAGTCAAATTTTATTTCTTTACTTACTACTATTTAAAAAGCTTTTTAAAAAATGGCATTTGTTTGCTAGCTTTGTAAATAAAGCTACAAAATTGATTAAAAATACCAATGACTTCTGCTTGAGCAGTATGTAAAAGTACCTTTTTAATTTATGTCGCAGTTAAACTCTTAAATAAACAACTACCGACAAAAGAACTTTGTCAGAAATTAATATTTTAGAAAAAAACGCTAAGACCTTGTCTATTCTCAATAATAAATAAATTGGATTGTTATACAATAAATATATTACCTATTTTTTTTTAACATCCGTTTAACTACTTGGTCATTTTTTAAACAATTGTTTGGTACAATAACAATACAAAAAATCGGAAATTCACTGATATAAAAAATGTATACGTCAATCTTTAATTTTTATTTTCTTTAGCACAATTACGATGACACACGATAACAATAATAAGTCAATATGAAAAGGATGGTTTTACATGATTTTATTTGTCAATGTCAAAATTTAAAGTCCAGAATTATTTGTGGCACGAAATTTTGGACATTAAATTTGTGTGGTATTGCACTATTTCACACCAAAAGTTTTTTTACTTTTATTTATTAATTCAGATTACTGTAAATAGCAGTAAGCTTTGCAAATTCAATTTTAGGTTGGCACTATGCTTCTTTCTAATTGCTCCGCTGTTAAAGCAATTGGCGGTAAAACAACTAAAAAAAAATTTAAATAATTGAGTAATACAACCATTTCTTCTGAATGTTATTTGAAGTACAGTTTAGAAATGTTAGGTATCAGGTTTTAACACTGTTTTTTGTTTTAACACAAAAAATCGTAAAATAGATGGTAAATCAAAATTAAATCTTCATTCCTTTGCAGGTACTCTTAAAAAGCTTACAAAATGACTTGCAAAAAGCAGTTATGGCTTTTTTTTCTACAAATCGGTTGACACTTGCACAAAATCTATTAAAAATTTGTTGATTAGATATTTAGTGATAAATCTAAAAGTATTTTTTTACAATTTATAGTCTGGTAGACATGTAGATATACATTATTCTGAATTCTACTTTACATATTATAATAAATCGTTTTCGTTGTACCAAAGAACACCGTTTAAAAAAAACGCAAAGTTTAAAAAACTTTTCTATCATGCAACAGTGATCTCCTCTTTGCTTCCAATACTTACCTCTTACACAACAAAATTTGGTTTACATGCTCAGTTTTGAGCATACAGAGAATTTAATATCTACTAACCGCTACTGCATTTAACATATTTTTCTTAGAGATTTTATGTGTTTCACTTTAATAAAATAAGTAAAGTACTCGTATTTTTTTTAAATTAAATTAATACAAACTACCAAGTCTTACACATATTAAACAGTAAAACGTTAACAAAAAAATTATCTTGTTTTTTGGTGATAACATTTTTTGTAGTAAAATTTTATAGCGCAAGACCTCTTTCTACACCAGAGATGTCAGTACTAAATACAGTAAAACAGGCTAAAAGTTAGTAAAAGTTTAGTAAAACTATACTCTGCTTTACCAGAAAAAAACAGTAAGCGTTTGAAATTCGACTTACTCATTTGTGATGAATTAATTTAAAAAACAACCAATCACAAATAGATATTTTAAATCTTCAACGCTTAAGTCCTGGCTTCTCTCTAGTAAAACAATATAATATCACTGTCAAAAAATATAAAATATTTTATTACAATAGGCAATAAAAATAAAATTAATAACACAAAATAAATTATTAAATATGTATTACTAAATAATAAATAATCAATCGTAGTAGTACAGTATGCTTTAAACCTTTATGAGCTGATTTCAAGTTTGAGATAATACCGGTAGTATCTTCGTTTCCATGGAAAATAAATAAAATTTATTGTTGTGATTGGTTGTTGTCATGGAAAAGTATTAAAATTTGCAATACTACCGGTATTAACTTCAACTTGAAATCAGCCCATTCAAAACATTTTGGTTATGTTTATGGTAGATATTTTTTTCAGTTGTAATATCATAACTGAGTGAAAATAAATTGAAAATTACAATAGTTAACAAAACATTGTGAAAACGTGTTACCAGATGAGACGATTTTTTAATTTATCAAACTTTTTTGTGGTATTTAATGGTTTATTTTTTATCGTTATCATCAAATGACAATGCACTAAACCTTTTTTGATTGATTTTTGCAGTTTGCTAAATGACAACACGTTTGAGAAAGTCTAGAAAATTATTTTCAAATTTATTAAACTTTCGTGTGGTATTCGATAAATTATTTTTTGACGTAACAATAATTTGGAATCATTCTGAGTTGTAATATCACAAGAGTGTGAGAATAAATTGAAAATAATTTGAAAAAATTTTGAAGACATGTTGCAAAAAATGTAGACATGAGAGCCCGTAAAGGTCGAGTAGCTATTAACAAATGGCAACACGTTTCAGAAATTCTAAAAAATTGTTTTCTAATTTATTGAAGTTTCCTGTGGTATTAGATAGATTATTTTTTGGTGTTACAATAATTAAGAATCACTCTCATTATAATAAACCTTTTTGAATTCATTTTATTTCAATTCAATTTTAATTATAAACAAATTTGACAAACGTCAAGTAAAAAAATAGTTTTCATTCATAAAAACAAAATACTTCAAATTATTCTAGCGGGAATAAGCTAGGTAGAATATTTCCACTATAATAATGTTTTATTTGGTTGAAAAGTACACATGTGACCAAAATTAAAATTTTCTATTGGTTTATAGAAATGTCAAAAAACAATCGCAGCAATAATGTAAATATGTAGATTATTTCCACTGTAATATCTAATGTTTTGATTGCCCTAAAAAGTACAAAAATATTCGAAAAAAAAACTTTGTATACATTTTAAGAACGTCAAAAAATAAGCACCTTAATAATTAAAAAAATATTTGGAATGTATTCTAATAAAAACATTTTTTTTTAATATTTGACACTTTTTGATTTTTGATATTGTTTTGCATGTTAATTTGCAAGTTTAATAGCCATATTATCCCTAAATTAGTTTAAGAAGATAAAGTAATTTTATTGCCTACACTCATTTTACGTCAGACTTAGGGTGGATTATTTTATTTTAGAGATCGTCTTACGAAAGCGGAGTGTCTCAACTTCTTCCCCTTGTTAAAACATTCTTCTGATCTTAGGGGAAACGAGAACTTTATAAAGTAGTCACAAATAAATACGAAAAATGTAATATATCTATATTTTAAACAAGAAAAAAACTAAAATGCGCAATTTTGATCTCATTTTCTCTCACTTAATTACGTATTTAAAAAAACTGGTAAATCTTTAAATGCTCTCAAATAAAGTAATAGAACATTACGTTGCAAGAGCAGAAAGTAGGCGAAGCTATTTCATTAACGTTTAATAAGCGTAGCGAAGCCTAAGGGCTGTTAATGTCCTTATGACTGTGTGATGTACAACTCACTTTGACTATTCAATTAAATTAAATAAAAAACGTAAAACAGATTTTTATCTCTAAATCAAAAGTGTTAAATTTGAATTTATCGTTAGTGTTCTCACATAAACGACAAAAAAACATACAGTACAAATGCATGGAAATATACAATTTGATCAAGAAGTACTGATTGAATTAGCAACATTGAAGTGTCACTTAAAAATTTTAAAATTTGATTAATAAGTGCAAAAAAAATTCTGTTCTTATTTAAATTAGTCACGAAAATCAAGAGAATGTTTATTTGCAGTTTATTTACTATTTATAAAATTTAATTCTAAAATTTCTGTTTAGTAAAATGCATGACGCACGTTGAAATGTTTTCGAACCACTGACCTAGCCGAGCCTAAATGTTTACTTCGAGACGTCACCCACATTAACTGATTTAAGAAACAACTTTATTTACAAGTGCGTTAGAGGTCATAAAATAATACAACCAATAGACGACCCATACCAATGCGGTACGTACTTTTACCAAACACGGGTTAAACAGTTCCACCTCTTTTATAATCCTACCAAAGAAGGTCAAATAAATGATGTATATCTACCTATATTAAAAGTTTGCAAAAGACAAAAAATAAAAGTGTAATAAAATTTATTAAATGTTCTTTTAAATAAAATTTAATTTGACGTTAATAATAATATTTGTAAACGTAAAACTGCTTTACCTAGTCCCAGATCATTCTTATGTCTCAAAAATCTATTCAAACATTACATTTAATTAACCAATAAGCATTACAACGACTTTTAGAAGTTATTAAATATATCCCCGAAACGAAACAGTATTTCTAACGTAAAATATCAAAAATGCATAAATAAAAAAAACATAGTAAAAATTAATAATAATCAATAAGTGTTACAATTATTTTGTAGAAAAATTAAGACGGATTAAGAATATTATCAAACAATTGTAATACATAGTATATTAACCAACTTGTTTCATAAAGTCGTTTTTGTAACGTAATTTTTTATTAAATGACTGTCCACATGAATTAAGAAACAAATTTTTTATACTATCTTTTTATATATTTTTTTATAATAATTTTAGTATAAATTCTGTATTTTTAATATAATGTAAAAGAAAAAAAATATTTTTGAGTTCTATAATACCCTGTTATAATACTGGATTTTAGAAATAACTACTACCTACTAGGTAGTACCTAGTACCTAAATATATGTTGCAATAAGTTTCTTAAACATCCACATTGTAAAATAGTATATTATGTTTCACGTTGCATAAGACGATGATTGTTACACAACAAGCGAAGTCAGGAGTGATGAAAAATTGAGTGTAAGTAACAATTCGTCTTATGCACCAAGTGTGATAAATAAATTTATAATAAATTTAAACAAGTTAATTTTGCGTGTTATAATAGGTTTATTAGAGTACTAATGTTCTAATGAATATTAAAGCACCTCATATGAGTTCAATTTTTCCTAAAAATTTTTTTATGAAGAATCACTTGTTTTTGCTTATGTTTTTTGAAGACAATTCTGTGCTTTTTATTCTTTTTTTTTTCCGCTCATAAATTTTTAAACTGTATGCTTTCGTCACCTATGAATCGATGTCCAAAAAATTGACAAAAGTAATTTAGAGTAGGAATCTGTATATATTTTGTTTTACTAATAGTAGAAACCTGTAATAAGCTTTTACAGGAAACTGTACACCAAACCCTAAAAATTAGATAAAATAAAAAAAAATTGTTTAATTTCAACAAAATCTTTTATTATAAATAAATAGTAACTTTTAAAAAAATACTTTGCATAATAAAACAAGTGATGTTATGACTTGTACATTAAAAATCACACAGAAAGACAACAATTTATGAGAGAAGAGCTTTAACATGTTCATATGCTGCATTCATTACTCCCCAACTGACAAAAGCTCTTGTACAATTGATTTGCACTCCACGATAAATAAATTTAATTTTCCTACCTCTTTCATTATAAACTTTAACTAATACACTAAAGATGCTCTCATACTGACCTCCAATCTTACTTTGCATGGCAACTTTAGCAACATTTAAAGGATAAAATATACTAGACAAAAGCGCACCTATCATAGCACCACAAATAAATTCACTAACAGTCTCATAAAACTTTGATTGAAACTTAGGTCTATAATATTGTACTTCATCTTTGAGGACAAAAAAACCAACATTGGATGGTCCATTTCTAAATAAAATTGGAATTAAACCCCTGTAATATTCCCGAAATCCATAACTGAGTCCCACCATTTTAAATGCATGTATCGTATTCCTGAATTCTTTATGATAATGTGCGTCTGCAAGTAACGTTTGTATTCTCTCAAATGGCATTAAAAAAGCTTCCGTTGTCCCAGCTATCATCCCTCCAGCAAATTTCGATAGATAATCATTGCATCCCAAATGTAAAAGCGGTCGCCGCACTTGTTCATATATCCCAAACATTATTGACAGGGAAAGAGTCTTTTGGCACAGAGGGGGTAGCATCCCTCTATACAAGTAAAATATTCCCTCTTCTTGCAACTGATGAAACGCATTATATGCGTTAACGCCATGTAACATCTACAAACTACATTTAATTCGAGTCTTTTAAAAATTAAAGAGCAAAAACCTGACGAAAAATCACTTTGTTTATAGGATAGGTTATGGTGATATTAACAAATGCAGCGCTCCAGCCACAAGCAAATTCCCTCCAGTTTATTTGATAGAGATGTTCTAAGACCAGGGGGTCCCCTGCTGGATCAAATTCTTCGATTTTATCAATATCAAGCATATCCAATGCAGGCTTATTGACATTCGGAACAAATTTTGACATCTGTCAAATTTTAGGTTATATAACTAAATATCGAAATTATGGGCCTTACCTTGAAGATCTAATTTGGTTTACATGACTAGCAAAACAATTATCATAATTTCACAGATTTGTAAGGTTTTGTTCGTTTAGAAGACATGATTTTACCAGAAATTAATAAATTTCTTCTCGATCATAGTGGCCGTGACGTCAGTTGACATTTGACATCCTAGATAAAGAAGAAAATAGAGATTTCACTCTTTCTTTCAAATTAAAAACTAATCTTGTGTCTCCATCTGGATTTTAGGCGTAGTACTACCAACAAAAGCTTAAAAATTTGGCACCACATTTAAAAGTGTGTGCTATTCATTTTATTAAAGGCGTTTACGAAAATTCAACCCGGGTTAGTAATCCGTCACGTGACCGGTTCCCTCAGATCCATCTCAGATCAGTGATCGGGGTTAGTTATTTTCGAACGACACAAACCCTGACCAATGACCTTGATAGCATTTTCTCAAATTTCACAGCAATTATTTTTTTTTAATGTAACTATAGTAACCTGACATATTAATAAACAAAAAATAAATTTGATACTTTGTCATTTTGTTGTGTTTTCGCAGAGACGACACAATTAATCTTGTCGAAACATCCAATAAATATAAACACAATATGATTTATTTAGTAGAATCAGATCTAATAAAAATATTCAACAAAGAAATCCAATTCAAAATTCAATATGATTTGATAAAACCACAAAGTTTATCAAATGCGCATGCGGATCCATTTTGCTTGAAAACCTACCCTGCTGCTGTGCTGGATCCCTCGATCACTGATCGATCCCTGATCCGGATCAGTAACCCTGAATAAACGAACACGGGTTAGTGAGCGAGGTTGAATAAACGAACGCTCGGATCCCTGACCCAACTGATCGAGTTGAATTTTCGTAAACGCCTTAAGTTTATTTACAAGGAAGCTTCAGCTTAAACTAATAAATATAAAGTATTGATGTCAAAATTCAATTGCTGATTTGAAGTTTGTAGAAAAGGTAGAGCAGATTTAAGAATTTCTAAAGTTTTCAAATAAATAATGTTACCTATTATTTATTTGTAATAATATTTTGTTTTGATAATTTAATAATAATAACTAATATTTTAATAATTTTAATAATATTTTCTTTAGGATTTAAAAATTTTTAATTTGTCCAAAAACCTTAATCTCTACAAACATTAATTCCCCAGGTAAATTTTAATTGTAATATTTTATCTTCACTAGTTTAATATTCAATATTTAATATTATTATTTAATATTTGTTAATTGAACGTTTGAATAATCTTGTCTCCTTACTTTCATAATCAATCTTTATACTTTTTTAACTTATTTTTTAAATACCACATTAATGTTTTAATTATTTTTAAAAACATACACTTTTGATCTCCAAAATTTGCCTTTCTTTTGTCAATTTTCTAAATAGCAACTATTTGTTTGTTTATTTTTTCTTTTAAATCAAATTTCAAAGTTAAATCGATCAACAACTTTTTTACTAAAAATAGTAATTTGTTCTGTTTTTAGTATACATTTCAATTTTTTGTTATTGACATAAGTTTGGTAAGTTATACTTCTCAAGAAATTTTTTGTTGTTAATATTTTCAATTTGGGGCTTATGACACTTTTAAAACAACCTAACAAAATTTTAAAACATTATTGAGGTTAGGTATAGAGATTATGACGAGTCTATCGCGCAACGTCTAAAACGCACCATGCCTAGAAAGCACTGTGTCTAATTTATTCAAAATGGCGTCGTTTCGTTGACCCATCGTCAATGGGCTGGAGAAGTGTGTCGTAATTTTAGCGCGAACGTTTGAAGCACTGTCATTCTGAAAACATACCTTAAAAAAGTCGCCCTTATTGCACTAATACATAAGGTTGAAATTATAACAGCTAAACTTTGACCGAATAAAAATCACATATTGAAACACAAATAAGGCATAAAAACACTCAACTCCAATTAACCTTTTTCCTTATTAAAGTCATTTTCGTTACCGCATGCGCCGCGGCATTAAGTTCACTGAATTATAAAAAGTATAGAGAGCCCATCCAACTTAAGAAATAAAGTAATATTAATTATAATATAAATTGAATCAACCTAAGAGTTACCTCAGCCACTATTCTTTAACAATAATAGTAAATAAATCAAAACGCCCACCTGACGATCTGTCTAGAACTTTTCTGCCAACAAGCCATCTATAAATATTGTAAGGTCAATGGAGAAAAATGTCATATGTTCTGTCAAAGAAATGGCTCGTTCGCGCATGCGGTAGGGAATTAAGAATAAGGAAAAAGGTCAATACTCTAGACATTCTAGTTTTAATCCAGACACAAGTTACAAACAATTCTCGCATATTTGAGAAATTAATCGAAAATAGAAATTACCGTACAGGCTTCGTGCTCTCAAAGTGACCCGAACCGCTGTAAAGCAACTACCGTAGATAGCCGAGTAGCAAAGTAGCGCGCAAACGCGCTCACGAATAGAGAAAATTGTTCACGTTCGGCATAGTTCGCTGGCATTCGCTCATGTTGGACCTGCGTTAAAGCTTAGAAATGAAGGAAATCTGTGCATCGAACATTTTATTTTCCATTAAATTCTTTATTAAGTGTAAATTTGTTGTAATTCGTGACTTATCAATAAATGAAATGTTTAGGCTATCGAATGTCGACATTTTTAGGTCTTATTTATTTTATTTAGTGTATTTATTCATCGCATAAAATTTGATCTTTATAAATTCAACCTTATTTACATGTGCAATAAGGTCGACATTTTCAAGGTATTTTTATCGAATGACAGTGTTTCAAAATTTCGCGCATTTTTTACGTCACGGCTTCTGGAGCCCATAGGTTGGCAAACTGTGGCGGCGGCATCTACAGGACGGGCAAGTAACTAAAACGCGTTCCTAATAATTTTTAGTTCAGTCGCACATCTCTGTCTGACATTTCATTAATAACAAACAGTCTAGTGACATCATTTGTTATCAATTACACCTGTTATCAGCGAAATGTTTACAAGGTATACAAAAGGAGGGGATAAAGACAATATTGATAGCATACACTCACACTCAGAACTATGTAAACAAATCGTTTGAATCACTCCAAGCATGACCCAAATTTTAGGTAAGAGTTCAATTATTATTTAAAATTTCTTATGATAAGGTTAATTTATTACAGGCAACGAGAAACAAGGACTTGTTTTTGAGATCTTATCAGCACGAATATATGAAGGAGAAGAAAGGAAGCACGTAATATACACGTTGCAAGTACGCCATATATCAGGGAATGACGACTTAAGCCCTTCTGTGATCGAAAGGCGATACACCCACTTCCTGAATTTATACAACGCTTTAAAAAAGGAACACCCAGCTTTAATGACCAGTGTTATATTCCCTAAGAAGGTCATAGTGGGAAATTTCGACAATGAGCTTATTTCGACCAGAAGTACAGGTTTTGAATCTCTGTTGAAGCACATTTCAACCGAATCAAAATTGCGATCATCTAAAGCTTTAATCAACTTTCTCCAAGGCGTTGAATTGGAAAAAGCTCGAGATTTTTTAGAGAAAAAAGACTTTGCTTCTGCTTTACCCCTACTTGAAAACAATTTTAAATTACTAAACAAATTCTACACTGATAGATCCCCAGTTGTTCTTATAGCTTTATGTAGACTGTTAGGGTGCTGTATGTCAATTCCTCAATGCTCACAATGCCAGAAATGGGCCGATTTGCTATTGCATAGATATGAAGGCGTTAGTGATAGCGATTTACTTGAATTATATGTTCCTTTATTAAATGCTTGCATCACAATTTGGTGGCAAACTGGAAGAGATAAAAACGTTCTTGAACATCGGTTGCAAAATTTAAAAAGACAAGGAGTCAGAATTAACGAACAATCTAATTTGTTAGATGAAGTTAAGATAGTTGAGGAAAAGATATTTGGGTCGTAGTGGCAATTTTTTGTACACCGTTGTTGAGTACTTAATTTACATCATGTTGTTATTTTATTGATATTGTATATTTTATTTATTTTAGAGTTTTATTTATTTGATGACTGATATTGGTAATCGTTTTAGGTTTTAGCAATACTTTGTTCTTTTGGTTTTTGTTGCCTGAATATACAATCTGTTTACAATATTGTTTTATTCATTTAAACATGTAGGAAGCACATAAACCTACATATTATTCATTCTGTTGTAAAATTTAACTGATGAACAATTTAAAATATCATTACGTTTTATTTTACTGTAAAAATTAATAATTTTTTACCTCTAGATTTTCTAGATTACCTAATACTTTTATAGAATTAAAATTTTGGAGAAAAAAAAACAAGAAAACTAGTAATACATTTGTATCATTGTTCTACCACAATCTGTTTTAGATATACTTAGGTGAGGCACACCATTTATAAAAATTAAATTTTTCTGCAGTATCGATCAGTTTAGTCCCAAAAGTAACCCTTTATAACAGAATTTGTGCCGCATGCTCCATTTTCAAAATAAGAGATTTAAAAAGCCACCAGCTATTACTGGTTTATGGTCTATGTTATTTACTCTGAAAGACAGTGTTTCCTACTTTCGACAAGCTCATTGTTAAAGGGTTCCACCTCTTCTATTGCTACACCGGTCAATGTCATTTAAAATGGAGAATAACTTCCAGAGGAATAAAGTAATTTGGATGTTCTTTCTTTTAAGTAGCTGGTTTCACGTACTTTTAGGTGTATTGCTAAATTTTTTCTGTAGATTCGTTGTATTAAATATACAGAGCGTTACAAGCAGGTTCTGCAAAAAATTGAAAATTTCCCATTTCACAAAAAAATGTTTTTAAATTTTTTTAATGAGTTCTCGATAACCATCTCATTAGTTCCAAGGTTCTAAGTTTATACTGTAATCGAGGAGGCCGTAAATTGTTCGGTAAGATTATACGATTAATACGTTTTCTCGTCTGTGCTAATACGTTCATTTTTTTTTTAATTTGTGTTAATCAAACAAAACTTATATATCAAAATTTTAATCTGTACATTCAGTGAAAAGAACATAACTGTTGTGAACTAAACAGTACTTAAACATAAATTTAAAATAACATGAACTAAATAACTTAAACAACGGCCACATTTACTTTCTTGATTTTTTTGACTTATGTTTGTCACTACTTTCCTCGCGACTTCTCTTTTTGGAATCAGAATGAGAACTTCTATGTCTATCCTTATCTTTCGATGGCGATGGTTTCGACTTGGAACTGCTTGAAGACTTGTGCTTATCGCTATCTCTACTGCTGCCATGTTTCGAACTTGACGAATGTCTACTACTTGAGGAATGATGGTTGTTTGAATGTTTGCTTGGTGAACTCTTGTGGTTGCTTTTACTGGACGAATGCTTACTTGGCTTACTCGGTTTACTCGGTCTACTCAGTTTACTTGACTTGTGATGGGACGACTTCTTTCGGTCAAAACTACCATCATCATAGTTTCTTTCACGGTCTTCTTCTTCAGCTTCACGTTCTAAATCCGACCAATCCTTGCCAGATTCTTCATCCGACCCCAAGTCGTCTTCACCCGAAGCACTCTCATCGCTTTCTTCCGTATCTCCCTCGGAATACTCGGAATCTTCTTCACTTTCTTCCGAAACACTTTCAATATCACTCGGCTCGTACACTTCATCCTCATCTTCAGATTCTTCATCTTGGGCTTGCTCTTCGGCATCAGATTCTGGATCAAGGAACGTCCAACCACCACTTTCAAAGAATCCCTCAGGATCATCAGTGATAGTCTTCATAATTTTTACCCAATTCAAAGATTGGACACCCTCAGAGTATCGAATATCGCAAGAGTTTAGCCATTCTTTCACATGATCCAACATATTCATTGGAATGGCATTAACCATTGCTGTTTTTCTGTGGTAATCTTTAAAAACAAACACCATATCGAAGTTTTTCAAGTGGAATTGGACTCTTTCAAAATGAACTAATTCAACATCTTCAAGAGTTATGACAAATGGAGGCCACTCGGTCAAATTGACGAGACAACCAGAGGTAGGTTGAAGTAATACTGTTGACCGGTAGGGGGCACCTGGAAAGCCGAGTTCTCGGAAAGGAGTGTCAAATTCAATCTCTTGTTTTGTCATTGCTTCAACCTGTTAACAAAGAAGAAGAAAATCAACAAACAGAAAACTACAAAAGCGAATCATAAAGATAATCAAAGATTGTAGAACATACTGCCAAAGCTAAAATAAAATAGTTTATAAAATAATACCTTTTCGCAGAAGCTTTTGAATGCCGTCTTAAGTTTATGCCTCAGCTCTCTTTCAGACTGCTCAGCAGCCAAATCATCCCTATCATGCATATGCTGATGTTTTCCTAAATCCGTTGTAATTTCACCCACTTCTGTATAAAACTGAACATCCACATGTTTCTTCTTTCCAAACATAATAGCATGTTTCAGATGAAAATGTAAAAGTATGATCATTTCACCATCGCATGGTTGGAAGAAAGCATTTTTAATATTATTGTATAATATATCAACTTTATCACCTCGCACTGAGGTATATCGGAAACCATTATTGTGTGCTTCCAAAGCTCCAGTCATACGTTTTGTAACAATGTTAGGTCGAATATATAGATCTTTAAGTTTGGGATTGCCTTTGTTTTGTGAGAGAATTAAAGTATCTTGCTTGACAAGATCTTCCTTTTCACGTTCTTCTGCTTCACGAGTTTTGAATTTACGCTGCACTTCTTTAATAAGTCGGAATGCAGTGTTGAGATTTGACGAGGGAGGAGAAATTTCACCGGGCTCTTTCGTATTGATACTGCGGTAGGTTACTTCTTTAACGAAGGTGGCTTCAGGCTGCTGGTAATTGCCACCTTGCAAAAGATAAAACACACAAGTGAAAAAAATTATAAATTATTGTATTCTGTTTTATACTACATTACAATTACGTAGCCAACAGCTTTTTCCAATTGTTTGTTTATCTTTCTCTTTTTTTATTAAATAAAAATTTCATTTATGCTTGTACAGTATACTTCAAAATTAATGTCACAATCGAGAGCTTGAAATTTGTCTTAAACTCTCAAAATAGGTAGGCCACTTAACTACCGCCCATCAAAAGAGCGACATCTGACTAAGGCTAAACGTTATGTAGCCCTCGAGTGTGACATTAATTTTGAAGTATACTGTACCTTTTATTAATGGGTTTTATTAAGGGTATTAAGGGCGAAAAATGCAAAGTAGTTCACGTTTTGGTAAAACTTTTTTTTTTTTGTTTATTCTTTTTGCTAATTGTTCGTAAGTTTTATATGTAGTTGTATATATACTTTAGTATCTTTTATATTATATTTTTTAATTGTTGTTTAGCAATATTTTTATAGCAAGCAAAGCAAAGCCTTCTAGACGAAAAATCATAAATGAAAAACAATTGGTTTCACAAAAAGTCATAAGTGTAGTGTAATTAGACTCATAATTTAATGTATATTCCAAAAAAATAAAAACTTAGAGGATTCTATTTTTTTAAAAAAAGTTATTTCACGTAATACCTAAAGTGCTAAAAAGATAGTTTATTATTTGTGCTAAAAAGATAGTTTATTACTTAATTAATCGCAAATTTCCCAGAATGTCGCTTTTCTATTTTAAAAAATTTTATTAAAAGAAGGAGTGAGCCTGCTTTCGTTTACAGTCTGTGTAACAGTCCATTTTAGCGTTACAAAATAAAAAAAACTGCATTTTTGTGAATAATATACAGGATGATTTTTTATTTGCTCCCGCCTAAAACTCCAAAAATAGGCAACACATTATACTTAAGGCATAGAGGATTGTGAATTAATAGCAACATTGTTGCCAATACCTTTGACAGTATTTCCAGTCAGTTCATTTGCTTTGTATGTTGCTATGTTTGTATAACGTGTTGCCTATTTTTAAAATCTCGGACGAGAGCAAATGAGAAAATCACCCTGTATAGGTTTTTTAAAATTTACAAATTTTAACAGACGATAGTTCTATTTGAAAAAATGATAAATACCCAAAATTACAAAAAAATTGCATAACACATCGTCTCTCATAACTCTATAATAAATATAACACTCTGTATACGATTCCAATTTCAATCAAAGAACTCGTTATTCAGTCAGAGATAAGCTTCGTTAAGTGCAATACTTTATGTTGTTATAACTAGTTTTAACTTCAATTTTTGAAACAATAATTGTCGCCTTCGGCTTCCAAATTTTGATTTAGTTTACATAATTTTTAAAAATCCTTTAAGGTAAAGAGATGAATTAGCTCGGGAATAATCGGGTCAAAAATATAACTACACAATAAAAAATAAATTACCATCAGTCCTGCCCATAGTAGATCCAGGATGGAAGAAATTAATACGCAAGTAGGTGTAATCCCCTTCAACCGATTGTGAAATATTCTTAATCGTGGAAATATGAAACGGAACTGCAATTCCATAAATAGGCAAAATAACCGTCTCATATTTCTGATCGACATAAAGTTTCAACTCCTTCACTTCAGGCACTCGGGGCATTTGGTTAACATTTTTATACGAAACTGTACTTTTTCTAACTTTCTCGACATCTTTAGAACCTGACTGTTTAGCCAAACGTTCTTTAGCTTTCTCGTTTAGCATCGAGGCCAATTCTTTTTGATGCTCCTTTCTTTTCTCCTCAGAAGTATGTTCTGTACGCAATTTCGATTCCAAAACAGCAGTTCTTTTACCCCTTCCCAGAATTTCAGGTTTTGGTGCATTCTCTTTCTCCTCGTCATTATCTTCCTCCTCAGACTCATCTTTGAGGAAAATTCCAATATTTTTAATTTTCTTTTTAGAAATTGTTAAGATTGAAGCTGGCTGTCCTTCATTGACCATGACAGTATCGCCAATAAAGAGAGCGTAAGTTTTGCCTTCTTTATCACTGGCATCTTTATTTGTCAAATTGCTGAACCCCAAATTGAGGTTAAAAACCATTCCTTTTTTGGCTGGAAGAGTTATTTTAGGGCCAATTATAAGAGAACTTTCTTTAAACTCAATCCCCATTGCAAAACCAAAATTCTTTGTTAGATTATCAGCAAGTGCTGGTTTTTCTTTTTTGACGAAATTGTAGCCAGTTTCATAGACTTCAGATAGTTTAGTACCTGCCTGTAATTTTTTTAAAACTTCCTCTTCAAGTGTTACAAGAAAGTTGTAATTATTTTGTACTTCTTCATTTGGATTTACAAGCAGTGTGCGGACAATATTTGAACAGTAAGATTTATATCTTGCTCCAAGTGAACAAATAATAGCTCCAAAGTGTAGAGTGTTCTTATCACTGACTACACTAAATTTTAAACTATAGTTACCCCCTGACTGAATAATGGCAGGATAACACATATCAACCTGAGAAATGTCGACTCCAGAAACGTATTTCTTATCAGTAATTGCCGATTCTACACCTTCGGCTAATTTACTGTGTTTTACTTTCCGATCAGAATCAATAATCTCCATAATCTGATCTTTGAGATACTTTGTAAATACATCGACACTTACCATGCAAGCTTTTTTAATTGTGATTATTTCTGAATCTTCTTTTGGAGACATTAAATAAGCAATAGCCGCACTTATATCAACTGTCTGGAAATTAACTTTGGACAAAGCTGCACGCCATGCGTCCATAAAAGCCCCAGGATAGTTATCTTTTGAGAAAACACCGATAGTTTTTCCATTTTTGCTCTCTTTAATAGCATCAATAAGAATCTTAAAATTAGCCTCATCGCTTGATCTGTCTCGTACATGCAAAGACAACTGAATAGCGTTCTCATCTTTGGTCTCAGCTTGTCTCAGAAAGTCAATCTTCTTCTTACTAGCCAGAAAGTAGGCCTTCTTCTCGGTCAAAACCATTATTGTGTCAGTGAGTTCGTAACCCAAAAGCCAGGTCTGGAGGGCCCCCGATTTGCTATAAACCACTTCTTCATCCACTCCAACGGCAGTAACCAAAGCATCCATCTTAGAAAAACCATTCTCACTCTCCGATTTTTGCCACGCACTGTATAACTTCTTCAAACGACGATGGAAAGTTTCTTTTTCTAAATTTATATTTGCCATTCTTACATGAGAGATTTAACACATTTAACAACACAGAGGCAACGGCGTTGTTTCGACCTTTTTTCGCGCACACAAAAGAGCGGTAACCGGTAAATGTCAAACAAACGTCAAAGTGCCGCCACTACAACGACAAGAAAAACACCAAAATCTCAAACGCACACGATTTAAACAAACATATTATAAATCTCTTCTAACAGAAAATAAAGTACAACAATTACGTTTTAACCACGAGTTACAAAAACTAATTATTAATAATTACTACGGCACACAATAATTTATTTCCGAAATTTAAACTTGGTCAGTTCTGCCAACATCTCATTCGCAACTGTCACTACTTGTCTAGTTTTTAGACTGAAAAAATTTCATAACGTTGCAAATTTTCACAAATTTAATGATTTTACAGTAAAAGAGGACTGTCGTTATCGTTAAATAATGGCATTGAGTCGTATGCTTCGGGTGAACGAGTTGTGGTAAGACCTAACCTCACTTTTGCCAAACCCTAAACCTGACTTCATTTTCAGCAGCCCCCTTGTAAAAAACTCGTGTGAGTTTCGCCCCCCTCGAAATGTGCGTAATTTTCGCCGGAGTCGGAATAACGACCCTCCCAGGCCAAACGTAAACAGTATTGAGACCCCTTTCCAAGATGCCAATTTAGGATCATCAAATCTACATATTAGCAATTTATTGAAGCCTTTTGGTTTCACTGTTGGGGTAAATGTAACATTTCAGTACGAGACGAATATACAAAGTTTGGTTTTAGTTTAGTGCTGCTTGCTTTGTAGGCGCAGCAATATGGGAGTATGAGACAATGAGGGCACATGCAATAAAGATGTTAAAAAAGCCAGTAAGACTTTTTAAACGTCACACAGACGAATTCCATTCTAGATCTGTAATTAGTCAAATTACGTGTAATTGGTTTCACCTTGTACGTTTTTAGCACACAGTTTTGAGACAAGTTGAAGAGAAATGGAAGCTTTTAACACCTGGAGAAAAAGTGTTTTTACCTATTTGTGCAATAAATGTTATTGTTTTTGGCATGTGGAGAATACCAAGGCTACAACCGTTCATGTTGAGATACTTTTGTTCAAATCCTGGGAGCAAAAGTGTTTGTTTACCTATGATTTTATCTACTTTTAGTCACTATTCAGGGTTTCACCTTCTAGCTAATATGTATGTACTCCACAGCTTTAGTACAGGTAAAAATACACTTAGTTTTTTTAAAAAATAAAAATTTAAATGCAGGTGCTGTGCACAGTCTTGGGAAAGAACAGTTTTTAGGGCTGTATTTAGGTGCAGGAGTTATTTCAAGTTTTACAAGTTATGTGTATAAAGTTATCACAAAACAACCAGGTTTATCACTGGGAGCTGTAAGTGTATTAATTAATAAATAAAAAAATTCTTAATTAGTTTTTAGTCAGGGGCTATTATGGCAATTTTAGGATACGTCTGTACCCAATACCCTGAAACTAAATTAGGAATAATATTTTTGCCAATTTTCACATTCAGTGCAGGAACTGTAAGTAATTTCACTTTTTGTAATAGTTCTTAATAAATTTTTAAGGCAATTAAAGCAATTGTGAGTCTTGATGTTGCTGGAGTGGTGTTAGGCTGGAAATTTTTTGACCATGCTGCCCATATAGGAGGAGCAGCTTGTGGAATGTAAGGTTCTGCTAAAAAACATTTTTTTTTTTTTCAAATTATAATTTCTAGATTGTGGGCTTTATGGGGTAATCAAGTATTATGGTCTAAAAGAGAACCTGTTCTTCATTACTGGCATGAATTTAGAGGCTCTATCAAGTAAAATATTCTAAAATTTGTAAGAAAATGTATATAAGACTTTAATAATTATTTATTAAAAATAAAATCGTCAAATTTAACAAAATGCTTACTTTAGTAAGTGCTCCATATGGTACTTGATGTGTTCTTCAATAAATGTAGCTACGTAATAATAACTATGATTATAACCATCCCGTTTTTTGTAAATCGCAGGGACATGATGAGTTTTACAGGATTCTATCAAATTTTCAGGTAGAAGTTGTTTGGCATGTAGGAAATTATCCTCAGAGCCCTTTAAAAATTTAATAAAAGTGATTAATAAGCAAAAATTGTATTACCTGGTCAATGAACAGTTCAAGTGGGGGCCCATTATAACTTTTAACAAGTTCAGTAGCATCCCATTCGGACCAAATCCCCGTCTCTTGTGGCCCTAAATATCCAGTAAAAGCTTTAATCCCCCAAGGACAATTTGAAGGGTTACAAATAGGAGCAAATGCAGAAACTGATTTATACAGTCCTGGATTTTTTAAAGCACAAATTAATGCACCATGCCCTCCCATACTAAAAATAAACTTTTATCATTAAAAAAAACTAGATTTAGTACACACCTGTGTCCCATAATTGACTGTTTTCCATTCAAAATGGGAAAGTTCTCATTAATAATTTGAAGCAACTCAGATGTGACGTAGCTATACATTTTGTAATTATCATTCCAAGGTTTTTGAGTAGCATCAACGTAAAAGCCAGCCCCAACTCCAAAATCCCACGATTCTGAATCCCCAGCAATGTTTAAATTTCTAGGGGAAGTGTCAGGGTTTACGATGATGACTCCATGTTCAGCTGCGTATTTTTGCGCCCCAGATTTCTCTATGAAATTAGCTTCTGAGCAGGTTAATCCAGATAACCAGAAAATAACGGGGAGCTTTTTCTCCTCAGATTGGGGAGGCAAGTAAACGCCGAATTTGCTGACGCAACCTAGAGACTTTGACTGGTGAGAAAAGACTTTCTGGAAGCCTCCAAACATCTTGTTTGAGGAAATCTCAGTTAAGGTGCTCATCTGGATGGTAAAAATAAATATTAAGTAGAATTAATGAAGGAGTTTACCTTGTGGGATATGAATTTCAAAATTTCGGTTTTTAGAGCTATCTTTAAAGGTTATAGACACGTCACACTGGTCACCGGTTGATAAGAAGATGTAAGTCAAAAAGTTTATATTTTATAAATAAATTATTAACAAATAAATAGAAAAATAATGGAAATTTCAAACTGTCAAAGTCAAGACAAAAGATCTACAGCTGCGCACTAAGAACTACTCGTGACATTGAAAAATACCGAATTTTTTTCGCAAACAAATAATTAATTTTTAAATAAAAATTAATTTTTTTTGACTAAGTTTATATAACACACATTAAGACACATTTTTTAAAATTTTTTTATTGTTTTTCAAAACAAATTAAAATTTTTTTTTGAGAAAATAGATATCCTGGATCTTGTGGTAGATTATATGACTCTGAAAATTTTGACATTTTTGAACTCATGAGAAATAATTTTTCATTTGCTTTTATTTATTTCATTTTTATTAACAACAGTCCATGATGTGTTCTTTAACGTATTTATTTTATTACTTTATATAGCAACTTTATTTTTATTATTTTAAAATGTGTTTTTAACACGTGTTGAACGTAACCTCATCATGGCTTCAGGAATCCCTTTTGCAGGTAAAAAATCAAATTATTACTTTTTTTGGAACGTATTAACGTAATTCTTTAGCTCGTAGCTCGAGTGGTATTGCGCTGAATGTGGGCCCACCTGTTTTTGGCGAGCTGGGTCAATACGGACCTGTCCAGAGCAAGACATGTCGAATAATGTTATTTAGCCCCGATGGGCAATATTTTGCATTTGTGGACGGTTCTACGTAATTATACCCGCATTTTTAATGTTTGTTTGCTTGATTTTTGTTTTTACAGTTTAACAATTGTGCATACAGAGACGTGGAAAGAAATTGCTTCAATTCAAGGCACAAAAGCTTGTTATTTATCGTTTTCTCCAAAAAGTACATATTTAATAAGTTGGGAACAGTTTTATGTTACTAAGGATGATCCGCAAGGCAAGCCTAACTTAAATATTTACAAATGTGAGAACGGAGAGCTTGTTAAAAGTTTTGTTCATAAGAAGCAAGGCAATTGGTAAATATTTGAAGTGTTTGTACAAAATCTTAATTTGTGGTACACTAGGGAGCCTCAGTGGAGCGCAGATGAGAAATTATTTAGCAGAATTGTAAATACCGATGTGGTATTTTACGAAGATCTCAATTTTGAGAAAATTGTGGCTAGAATAAATTGTCACAAAACCGTATCGTACAGTTTATCTCCAAATGTTGGCACTTATTTTGTTCTTTGTCATGTTCCTGGAAGCTCAGGTCAACCATCATTTGGAAAGTAATACTTCAAAATCAAATTTAAAAAAAATAATTTATATGATTTAAGACTGTACAAGTATCCAAATTTTGATGCAATGCAGTCAGTTGCAAGTAAAAGCTTTTTCCAAGCTGATAAAGTGGATTTTTACTGGAATTCTAAAGGTAACAATGCCCTTTTACTGACCTCCACTGAAGTTGATAAAACTGGAGGCTCATATTATGGCAAACAAGGCCTCCACTTCATGGGTTTAAATGGACAAACTGCTATGGTTACAATGAGCAAAGAAGGCCCAATTTACAGTGTTGCATGGTCACCAAAAAATCACGAATTTTGTGTGATTTATGGCTTTGTGCCAGCCAAAGCGACAATTTTTAATTTAAAGTGTGAAGCTGTGTTTGAATTTGGGACAGGTCCTAGGAATTCTATTTATTATAACCCCCATGGTAATCTTGTACTTTTGGGAGGATTTGGAAATTTGAGAGGGCATGTAGAAATCTGGGATGTTGCAGCGAGGAAATTAATAGGTATCTATGTATATTTTTTGTTATTGTACAGTGGAACTTCGATAACTCTAATCACGGCCTATCACTAAAAGTAGTTTGAATTATCGAGAATTTGAGATATCGTAAAATGATTATTAAACTATTGTGCTTCTGACGAAAATTCGATTTGAGTTATCAAAAAGTTCGACTTATCGAGTTTAAGTTGTTGAAATTCTGCTGTAATTAAAATTTGATAAGGGAGTTGTGAGGCATCTGACTCTACTCTTCTGGAATGGTCCCCTGATGGTATACATTTCTTAACTGCTACAACAGCCCCCAGACTTCGTATAGGAAACGGTTATAAAATTTGGCATTATTCAGGGGCGCTTCTTCATGAAAGAAATTCAGTTCAGCAGGAAGAACTGTATGATGTTTGCTGGAAGGTATAAAACACTAGCCAAATGACGAAGTATTAATTTTTATTTGTAGAAATATCCTAAATACGCTTTTAAAGAACCTGTAATAACGTCACAAAAAATTGACGGGATAGCCCCTAGTCAGCCACAGGCTTCAAAACAGGCGTACAGGCCACCATCAGCTCGAAACCGTCCAGCTGTACATTTTTCGTTACATGATGATGATGAAGAGTCCCATAAACCTGGTAAAGTTTGAAATGTTTAATAGGGAGCTGTCGTTATGACGTCACTGTTCCTATGCAGACGACCTCTTCTTTTTTAAAATTGGTTTTAATTCTCCTGTTTGATTATCCTTAACATTGTGAAATATGCCTTTCATTTGAGATATAAATAACTAAAGAATAAATGTTCCACACCTGATCTGACCTGACTTAATCCTGTCTAAAGATTACATTTTAAGATATGTAGGTCCCCAGGCAGCTATTTTGCGTGACGTCACTGACATTGCTCTATTAAGAAAATTTGAAATTAATTCAGGAAATTTCAGGATCAGATTCCCAGTCAAAAGCTTCTCTAAAAAATAAAAAGAAACGTGAAGCAAAAAAAGCGAAAAAACTTGAAGGCGAAGACAATAAAGAAACCTCAGCGCCTGTGGTTAGCAGTGTTCAAGTTAATTTAACTGGAGATCCTGAAAAGGATAAAAAATTAAAAAATATCAAAAAAGTAAAAATTTGTGAATCTTAACAAAGTTAGTGATTTTTATTTTCAGAAATTGGATGCTATTGAAAAATTGAAAGAACAGCAAGCTCAAGGAAAACCTTTAGAAATCAATCAACTTGCAAAAATTAAAGGTGAAGCAGATTTGTTAAAAGAGTTGGAACAACTTCAAGTATAAGAATGAAAAGGGATTGTTTCTAATAAAACAGTTGAAATTTGAAATTGTTTATTTGAAAAGAATTACACAACAAAATAATTTAAAAAGTTTTATGTACAAAATTATTTTAAATATCTTCTGTTTATAACTAATAGATCACGTATTGCTTTGTGACAGGTGACTATGGGGTAGTTCGCATGACAGTGGCGCGATCCTAATGGCGAAAATTCGAACTATACATACAGTTGAAATGAAATTCCTTTCAATAGAAATTTATAAAAAATTCAAAATCCACCAAATAATGGCTTATGGTAATTTTTCTGCCTTTTTTAGTTAGCCATTGAAGTGCCCTCTACAGTCAGTGCTGCCGAATGTCTTTAATACCAACACCTCCAAGGCAACCTGTGATCTAATGATCTATAAAACTAAAAAATTATCTATTCTTTGGCGTTTTGATATAAAAGACCGCCTCTAATGACATAATAAGTGTCCTGTACGTTTTAGCTATTAGTGCTGAATGATATAATACCTACAATCAGTATTAAAAACAGCACAATCTATCTAAACATTAATAGAATTGCATGACCAGTCTTAGGGGAATCATGTTACAATGAGAAGAAAACTCTACGCACATTTGAATTTATCACAGAAATATATTTATAACCCTCAAATCTTAAATCTAGAAATTATTTGTCATTTGACATAGTCTTAAATTGCAACGATATGTTTTTATATCGATAATGGGGTAAAAATATGTCCAAAATATATAATTTTGTCAATAAAAAAAATCATTTACAAAGCTGTGCGTTCGTCGTAGACTATAACAGCCTCGTTGTCGACTAGAGAGTCTGTATCTTTGTGAAGAAATTGACTTCTCGATTTACTTAGAGCTATAATCGCGGCTTCGTCGTTGCGCATACGATTTTTTCGTTTCTTGCTAAAGTTCACCTGGAATTTATGTTTTTATTATATCATAAAGTTGAGCATTAAATCACTCACCTTTGCATATAAGTCGTTTAAATCATCTTCAGTAGACAAAGGTCTAGGCTTGGAGCGAACCCATGCAGGTAAGCTTCGGGTTTTTAAAGTCGGTTCGTCGGAGTTCTGCTCTTCTTTACTGCCTACTTCATCTAAAACTAATCACAAACAAAATTAATTAAACAAAAATTGTTTAAAAAATGGATACAACTTTTAGCAGAAACTTTCCAAAAATTGTGTATCCTACCGACTGCGCCAATTCGTTTCAATTCAACCAAAAACTGCATTTAGCGGGTTTGTGTTTAATGGTTCATACGAGCTTGTTTCAAGTGTTTTTTTCTGAATTTGCTTGTTCGTTATCGGAATCATTTTTAATATAAGAGAAATCTTAGTGAAAAGTCCTATATAAAGTAACTCTTGGGAGAACTATTTTTTTACTTATTAAGTTAGAAGTACAAAAGAAATAAAAATAATTGCATTTTGACGATACCAGTTATTTAATTTAGAAATAATATTCTCAAGAATAATTAATAATTTATTAATTAATATATTAAAGCTATATAAAAAATATTTTGGTACTTACTGCTGCTAGAAGCGTATTGTACACTTTGGGGTGAAAATTCAGAAATTTCAGGCATCGGTGATTTTGGTACAATTTCTCCATTTGTGTTAACTGGAGGACCCAACTGAACCGGTTGACTCACAGGCCGTTGCCTTCTAGTTGGATTAGGCTGACCCTGCAATTCCAATTATACATAGCTATTAATCTAAAGCTTCCTATGCTATGCAATTATTGCACAGACCGCACCTAGTCTAGGATTAACTAGAAAAGTAAACGATTTTTTCCTAACCATTATCATGAAACAAAAAAAAAAATTAATTCCCATAATGGAATTGTGTTTGAACTTGTTTTAATATTTTTCAATAAAGTTATTATATTTTGTGCATTTAAAAAAAAAAAAAAATTGCAAGACACGGTATACTCAACAAACCTGTGAGGAAGGTCCCGGATGACTACTACTCCTCGGCACGGGGCAAATCCCCGGACACTGCGTACACTGAGGTCCTCCAATGACCCGATTAACGTACCAGGGATTCGGTGGAACGGGCGCTACCAATCTATTACTGTACCCCCATCCACAATTTTTCTGTTCGGCGTAGACGGCAGTTTGACTTGGGTACGCTGGTGAAACTATAGGAGGCACTTGGGTCCCACTCGAACTTCCGTCCACTTTCCGAAGACCTGAAATATGCAGAGGAAATTAGCAAATTACGCAAAACGGAGATGACATTCGATGGGCAATCTGAATTTTAATTTCCTTTTTTGCACTTACAGTAATGTTTGTCCCGACGAGGCATTATGCAACAGCGATACAGGAGGAAGGCGCACAGAAAGCAAACAACAAGGGCTGCACCGCAAAAAACTGCAGCCAAAACAGGAAGACGGTCAGCTGAGATTCTCCAGCCTCTTGAAGAGGCGGTAGGCTCTGGCCACATACTTGCCGTCAACGTGACCCACTGCTGCTGCAGCACGCGGCTGCGGGGGTCACTTGCCACCATATACCCTTCATCTCCTGGAAAAAAAAACATAAATTGGGTTGATGTAGGTGGAACAGTTAATTAAAAATGACTTGTAATTAGTCTACGTTTTAATTTAATTCAATCAGAATTTTATCCCAGTTTATTGGATCGATTTAATCCGCCTCCGTATATTTCAACTAAAAACTGACAAATTTAAGCACCTTTCCCATCAACTCTCTTTATATTACTGCAGTTATAAATAATTTGTACGAAATGGAAATTATGTTTTTGCTAAATAAGCCGAGGTGGATTAAAAATCTGGAAAAAATATGGATATTCCACTGTATTTTTTAAACAGGATCACCTCCATTTCGAATGTATATTTTAATATATTAAAACGGAATTAAACGTAAAAACAAAGCTGAATGATTTTTTTTTTAATTAAAAGCAAAACTAGTAAACGCAGGAAATTTGGATACAGTAAAACCCAATTAACCGTGCCTAGTAAAATTGGTCCTTTGTCTAATTTTTTAAGCGTGTTTTAAAGGCCTCATATTTGTTGTGACCATTTCTAACTTGATTTTCTAAGGGCCGGTTTACAGAAAGTGAAATTAACTTTAATCGCGATTAAATAGTTAATTCGCGATTAAATCGGCTTTCTTCGTGTTTGATTGGTCAAAATCGGCATTTAATCGCGAATTAACTATTTAATCGCAATTAAAGTTAATTTCACTTTCTGTAAACCGGCCCTAAATGTTCTTCTTTTTTATGATAAAATTACCTCAAAAATAACTTTGTAATTTCCTTTCACCGAAAAACAGGAAGAAAATAGTGTAAAAAAGATCATTTTATAAAAAGTCAGGAACAATACAGGGTGACCCATCTAAAATTTGCACCCCCTAAAATATCCGCTTTCATTCAAATTTCGAAAAATTGATAAAAGAGGTCAATTTTAGCTTAAAGAAAGACCGAATTTTATCATAGTTTTAAAGTTATTACCACATCCGTCTAGCGCCCAGAGCCAGCTCTTCAAAAAATTTAAATAGCAAGTGGGATCGAGTGAGACATCATTTTGAAGTTGCTTTCTTGTCTAAATTGTCTATGCAACCACGTATTTTTTATAAATTTTGAACGATTTTTTTTGAGAATCGCAAAATTGTTTTCGTCTTATTGAAATTTTCAAAATTGTCTATACGAAACACTCGTTCAAATTATCAACAAGTTTTTTGGTATGGATGGACTTACAAACGTTATCTTACCTACACAAATGTCTTTCCCTTTTAAAGTAACAAGAAATTTTGGCTTTAGGTGGTAAAATTATCATCTTTTAGACAGTTTCTACATGATTTCATACATTATTGTCGTTCAGTAACTGGGTTAAAAATAAAAACTTGTATTTTTTAAAACGGTTTAGAACAAAGAATTGAACTAGTAAAACTCTACTATGGTAACAACAATTGTGCCAGTGCCGCTTTTAGATTTTTAATGTAAATCATGTGGAACAACAAAGTAGTCGTCAATACGTAACAACTTTAATTAAGAAATCTGAGAAAACGGGCTCTCTTGCAAACAAAAAACATTACCGTGAGCGTCCTATCCGAAATGACGCTGTTGAAGTGGCTGTTCTGGGTCATCTTTTAATGGATAATAGGCAATCTATCAAATCTACCAAAATTGCTCAAAATTCTAGCATGTCAAAAAGTAAAACCACAATTTTATCTCAAAAACTTGTCCAAGAATTAAACGAAGGTGATCCGAATCGACGTTTACAGTTTTGCGAAAATTTTACTGAACGTTTGAATAATGACCCAGGTTTACTCTCAGGTTTTACTCATTAGCCAAATGCCCCAAAAATTGAACGTTTTGGCAGGCATTCTGGATGTTCCATTATCGGGCCACATTTTGTAGAAGGCAATTTGACTGGCCACAGCTACTTGCAGTTGTTAAAAGACCTCATTGGCTCCTTAATCCTAGCTCCAGTAAGCACTAGAAGAAGACATAAATCTCCATGAAAACCAAAATTGTCTTTTAACAAGATGGAGTGCCTCCCCATTATCATGTACGAGTACGCAATTTCTTAGATGCTCGTTTTCCCGCACAATGGATAGGGCGGAGAGGTCCCATTGAAAACCCCAGTCGTAGCTTTTAAAAATCGTTTGTACCATTGTATGGAAATTGGGGATGGACATTTTGAGCAATACATTTGTTAAATTGAATTGTTTTTTAAAGCCACTTTTGTTTTCTCTGACAGGAATCTAAGCAAAATTCTTAAAAAAGAATCGTTCAAAATTCATAAAAGATACGTGATTGGATAGACAATGAAAGCAGCTTTAAAATGATGTCACTCTATTTCACTTGCTATTTAATTTTTTTGAAGGGTTTTGGGTGGCTCTGGCCGCTAGAAAAACGTGGTAATAATTTATAATAATAAAATCTATGATAAAATTTGGTTTCCTTTTAAGCTAAAATTGACCTGTTCTAGCATTTTTTCGAAACTTGGACGCAATCGGAGATTTTAAGAGGTGCAAATTTTAGTTGGGACACCTGTATAGTTACGTAGATGTAGGCATAGGTACTTTTAACGCCAACCTATGGTATTTGTCCAAATAAAAAAATTTAATTATGAAAAATAATAGGTTTGAATTATCCGTGTCTTTCAATTATCCGACAAAGGCTCAGTCCCGTCGGGCTCGGATAATCGGGGTTTTACTGTACTAATTTGTAATTAGTCGATTTTGATAATTAATAAAAATGTGGGCTTTAGCCGACTATTCGACTACTAGGCCTCAAAAATAACCGACTGTACCTATAATTTCCTAAGTTTTGAGTCAGTTAGCAATCCTGCTGTTAATAGGTTTACACTCTTATTATAAATCGAAGAAAATGCCCATTTCAGTGGTGTAATCGTATATTAAAGAACTCGTTTCGAAAAGTCAATTTGGTGACACGAATTCAAGTTTATAAAACGAGCGCAAACGACTTTTATTGGTTTTCTAAGTACTGTACATGAGTTAAAAATGATTTTATTTTTCATTGAGGGTAAACATCATGAACATTTACAAAATAGCTATTGGTTCACTTTGTTTAATTAAAAAAGCTGGTGTAATAGGCAATCACAAATACGAAGAAAAAGTTAATCCAAACGATAATTGATTGTGAACGTTGTGAAAGCATTAAACGTTAGTGTATTAAAAATTGAGCAAAATAAAGGTAACTTCATTTTTATATAGTTTTATAAAATGTAATAAAAAATTATTGAATTAAAATCTACAATTTCACAAGTAATTCCCAATTCCAATCATGTTCTAAATTTAAAATATGGCACAAGTTTTTGCAGTCCTAATAAATTATCTGAACTCATTTCGACTCTCTAAACGTTTTCCTCACATTTCCCACAATTTCAATTAAATTTAAGTTATGACAGTTCTACAGACCTTGTCTCTATAAATAAAATACCCAAGAATCACGCAATCATTTCAATGGATTACAGCCCAAACAAACATTACACCTAATTTCAGTTTTATTAAATTTTTCTGCACACCTTATTTCAAGAATTTAGAATCTAGTCGACAAGTCACGTCTATAACATGACAACTACGAACGTGTTACCTTCCAACCATCATTTTTCACACTCCCTAGATAACAAGTTGGTTACGAAGTTGTAATATGAACACGTTCTTCATAGTTCCTTCTTAAAATTTTAATTAAATTTTCGCCCCTTTTCTTCTAATGTGAAAGACATTCAAAGAGGTAAATCACCCACTTCGGTACATTAAATTCCTTATTATCTACTAAAACTAGAATTTTGGCGCACTGATAACAGAAATGTGGCTTCATTCCATTATACATCGTCATAAAGGTTTTATTAGCACGACGAAATTGTTTTGTAGTTTGTTTTATGTAACTAAAATAAATAAAGGGATTTGGGGCAAATTTCTTTTAGATCAGTTACGTTTGCTGTTTTTGGAGTTAGTCATCTCATTATACACAGGGTGTAATAAATTATAATAATATACTCGTTGAAATAAATTTTAGAATTCTTATTTGTAGATATCTAGTTACCGCAAAAATAAAATACAAATTTTAAAATAAGTCTTTGATAGCAACCAACAAAACAAAAAACAATATTTAGAATCTGATTAAATGTAACACTTATTCGCTGCATTTCCAATCGATTTTACAAAAAACGTATTAAAAACTTCATCACAACGTTATTCTTATTTTGCAAATTGTGGATTATTTTACCACCAATCGTTCTAACAGCTGATGATAACACGAATAGTATCTACAAAAATTTTCTTCTTTTCTTGCATTTTCATTTTTATCGTTATATTATAGTCCATATTTCGTTGTATACCAATTTCATTTTCGCTGCTAACAATTATCTCTCACTTTTAAATTCTTTTTGTATTATATTATTTAATATACTCGAAGCGATTATTAATACATCTTCATCCTTTGCTCTCTCTTTTTTAGTTAGTCCTGACCAAATCGTCCAATATCCTTTATGTGTTTTCCTAAACGCTTTTCCTTTCTTTTTGTTTCCGTAATTCTAAAAATTTCTATGTTCTGTTTTATCATTTCTTCTACTACCTCTCCTTCTTTTCCAGTAATACACTATGTAAATTTTCACTTTACTCATAGTTTGTTACATTTTGTGTGCTGTCAGATACTTTTTACATCCGGAAAGATCCATTTCGAAGGGATCCATAAATCATGGTTAAAGTGCTTGTGCGATTCCGTTCCATAATTCAGGATTGCCATTACGTCAATACACTTCAACATGTTAAAATTATCCCGATCGTAACATTTCACCGGTCTTGAAATTTATGAGTTTTTCCGGAAGGTATTTTGCAAAATGACGGAACAAATGTATGTAAGATCCAACCTTTGCTCTGTTTTTAGAATCAAACAAAGATATACGACACGAACTGTGTCTACAAGAAAATCTCACCCGTCTTGAAAAACTCACATAAATCTGTTAGTGTTTCCCAAAATAGGTTCACCCAATCTTAGAGCGTCTTATTTATTAATATTATTCGGATCAGGATTTGGCAGGATAATGGAAATGTCTCTCTTCTGGCGCCAAATGCAACGATATTAAAAATTTATAAATAATTTTGAATATGGGGCGCCACACAGAGCATTAAACCTTGGCACGATTCACTCTTTATTTAATAATGACGCGATGAATTATTACTACAAGTTGGGTTGGAATCATACCAAAAACATTATTTTTTAAAAGATTTTATTAAACTTCCTAATTATTATTCCAATAATACGAAATTTTGTGATGATGATAATTTAATAATATTTAGTTTAATTAATATTTTTTTTTAGTTTAATAAAATAATCTTTATAAGTTTTGGTATTAATTTTTTTTTATTATTTTATTATTTTGTTAAACAGAAACAAAAATTATTTTTCACTTTTATAATAAAAGCTATTTTTAATATTCTTATATAAATTTTTTCAAGGAAGAGCACACGAGTGTGTAAAACTCAAATTCTTTAATCATCATTTCGCGTGGCTTTTTACTCTTTATCATCGAGTTATCAGAGTGTGAAATTTTTCATTAAACTAGGTGAGTAATACCTGCATCTACGAGTAGGAATAGTAGGATAATAAAATGGGGGAAATTATACAACTCCAAGCTTTCGAAATGTGGTTGCAACTGATATCGGCAACTAAGATCGGTCTAACAGGACTTGCCGATATCTTCTTGTTCTTTGTTGAAATCAGTTCTCCAATTAAATTTTATTTATCTACAAACTTGAAGTTAAAGGAAGACAGGTCAAAACAATGAAGATAAATAGCCGCAGATAAATGTTAGCAACTATTCCCATCCCGCACGTTTCCGAATGAAAGCAAACATATTTTGTATTTGTGGGTCTTGACCTTTCAATAATTGTATCTTTTTCGCGAAAGCATTTAGATAAAATATCGGTTTTCCAGCTTATTTAAAATGATATCTGGTTCAATAAATAACAATACAATATTAGTCAAGCTTTGTTTGATTTCATTAAATTAGTGCCTTTGAGAAAAGAAAAACTATTTTTCTGTAAAATTTCTGAAGCTTTTATTGTTTTGTTTTATTTTTATACTCGTATAAAGAATTGAAAGAATCTGGTGTAATGTTTAATATGAGTCCTAATAGAGAGCTGTATTCATTTTCATGGAAATAGCTAAGCAAATAAAAGTAGATATATAAAGAGAAAAACATTTCATGAACATATTCTTTGCTTTCGCACGTAATTATTCGCCAAGAGAAAAGCAAACAGTTTCATTTTAAGTACTCTCCAGAATACAAACGAAATGGTTTCAATTTATTATTGTTGCAACCTGTTTTAGAATCATGATTCTGCAACTTAAAACAGTTTTATTAGTTACGGATTATTTAATTACTTAAATTAATTAAAAATAGATAAAACTTTATTGTATATTGTAAAGCTGTATGCTTCTACAATTTAACAGGTTCCGGATGTATGTACAATAATAATAATCGGTTCCTAAAAACAACCGGAATCAGCAAGGTTCTGACCCGGTCGGTGATGAATCTGGACACATAACACATAAAATGATGTTATAAAAAAATCAAACTGCTAAGTATTTACTATATTAACAAAAAAAAGTTAATGAATTTATTATAGTTCGAGATGACCAGTATTAAGTGTATCAAACAAAAAAATCAATAAAAAACAAAGAAACAATTATTGTATAAAGACATACTCAAAGGATTTCAAACTGGTCCCCTTTTTCACAAATGCAAAATCTCAAAAGTTTGGCAAGATTAATCGCTTTGCAGAACTTAAAATATAGCTACAGGCGATAAACCACATCACTATGGATTTACAAATTTTTAAAACAGGCTGGACTTTAAAGTCCTGTCGCACACAAAGGGTTAATAACAAAAAATTGTAGATTAATTTTTTGCACCCACTAAAACTCGTCAAAACTTTATTAATTTTAGAAGTGAAAATGATGTTTTACCTATTTTTAAATTAATAAAGGTATAATTGAAATTGCACTCCATTTTACTAATTTTGAAATTCGGTGACATAATTTTACTACTTTTTACTTCGTCAAAAACGAATTAAAACCTTAACAAAAGATTGGTAAATTTTTTCAACATTTTTAACTTTTTGTTTAACTTTCCTTTTTACATTGTTATTGTTAGGCACTGATGATAAAACTTTAGTATCCGAAAGCGCTCTGCCACTGTTGTATTAGAATTTTAATTAAACTTGTGGGTTCGACATTGATTTCTATTGTCGTCTTTTATATGAACATTAGCCCACTTCGAGAAAGAAAGAATGCTTTCATCAACTTTAAAATGTGAGATGTTTTACCGACTCTTAATGTTCAACGAAAAAGCATAAAATCTGGTGATTACAACGAGATTGATGACACATTAATTTTGCAGGAATAAACAACTTACATCTCCATATGAGCGAGTTGCACCAATATCCCAAAAATATATGAATGCGATTCCTTGATTCATGTAAAAGACTCATAATAAAACCACTTTAGAAATTAATTTAGTCCTTGGCAGGTACTCCTGCATGTTAGATGGCGTTAGCGTGTGGGTAGTTATCTAAACATACTAATTTTGGCCACAGTCTTTGGCTTCAATGTGTCTCCATAATTTAATAAAAAGCAATAATCTCAAATAAAAGCAGTACTCTAAAGTATTGTTTAAAAACTTTGATTACTTAATCCTTTTAAACTATCATATCAGTGCTATTCATTTGTTAGGTGTCCTTCTATTCGCCACAGAATGACAAACCAAATCTTGCAATTAATTTATCAAAGTGATGTGGCTTTATAAATTATCCTCTAAAGACACGTAGACATATTTATCATGTTATTATCTGATCATCTCGTTACTTGCAGAGCTTAAAATATTACACTATTTTAGTGAAAGGAAATAAGAATGAATTGATTTAAAAGCGGCACGCAAACGTTCTGTCCTAGAATTTCCTTTACACAATTTTTCTAGTCCAATATTTTTATTTCACATTTTGTTAATGAAAAACATATTGAGATAAAGGTATGTACCTATTACGTTTTCATTTGGAAATGCCGAAAAAGCAATTAAATCGATTTTGGTGTAATTAAATTTAGATACATTCCTATGTGTTCGTTATAGTTTCCAATACACACAAAAAACAATTCCTTTTTCAGTCTGATTTTACCTCTAGAATATTTACGAGTATGTCTAGTACCAGGTGTCCCAAGTTCTACATTAACTCATTTTTACCATATCTTATCGGAGAAAACTGAAAAAAACTACTTAAGGCTTCTTTTTAATTATACCAAATTATTTTTTATATCATTTTATTTGCAGTTAAAAATTTAAAAATAAATCTGTAATTTTATTTTATTTTTAAATTATTAATTTTTGAATAAAATCGGATTTTGTATTATACAAATTCAGATTGACGTTGTCACAAAACACCCACAACACTAATCCAAAATTCAGTAACACAAAAGTTACTCTTCAACATACCTGAATCACACAATAAACAGACCGCAAACGATCCAACTTTTTTTTCTTGACAAAATTTACGAATCTATTTCTAAACCATCAGAAAAAAAGGTTTAGATCAAAATCATTAATTCAAATATAGTATATTAAGTATGGAGAACGGTAAGGAATGCTTACCGTTCGAAGACAATTGTTTGGAGGAGGAGCGAAGCGACGACTCCAATTATTGTCTCAGAACGGTAATCCTTAACGTTCAACATGCTTATAACGTTTTTTGCACGATTGGATTTTCTAGAATAATAATAATAATAATTTTTATCAATACATTTGTGATAATCGGAAAGATTGAAACTGAAAACTTTGGGTGGCTGTTTCATGGTTGCTATGGTTTTGTTCCAAACAAGTAAAATTGTCTTGATACAATCATTCCTACATAGTTCTGTTTTGTGGTTCCGTTTTCGAAGCAAATATGAGCGATAGTGATGATCTACCGGATAATTTAGAAGACACTGGGCAAGGAGGATGTTCGGCAATAATTCCAGAAAAATCTAAAGCCCGATATGAACAGACATACAAGTTGTTTAAGGAATGGCGTGAAGCAAAGAAGATTTCTGTAAATGAAAAGAGCTTGTTAGCGTATTTTATGGTGAGAAGTGGACACTTGAAGGCCCCAGGCAGTTTATGGTCGAAGTATTCTATGCTGAAGAGTACAATTTTTCTCCATGATGCTATCGATATTTCTCAGTTTGCTACATTAATTGCTTATCTTATCTTAGGCCGATTGGATATCGGCCTAAGAAGGCTAAAATTTTTACCAAAGAAGACATGTAAAAATTCTTGAATGAAGCACCAGACGAACAATTTTTAATTCAAAAGGTATGTTGTAGATGATGAGGTAGTACATCTCAGTTCTAAGGAAACAGTATATTTGCAGGTAGCAATGATATTGAGAGTATCGGGCGCTTGTAGACGAGAGGAATTGTACAATATTAAAATGAGTGACATAAAAGAACATGAAGAAATATTTATAGTAAATATTGCAAATACAAAAACGAATATTCAGCGAACGTTCACAGTTATTAATAAAGAAAATGAAGCAGTTCATTGTTTGGAAATACTTCGAAAATTCATAAGAATTCGACCAAGCAACCCAACGTCAGATCATTTATTTCTGAACTATCGAAATGGCAAATGCACTTGCCAAGTCACAGAAAAAGGTACAATTGGAGGCTGGCCGTCAAAAATTGCAAAGTACCTATTTAAAGTTGCAAGCCCCTGAAGGTTTTACTGGACACTCGTTTCGACGCACATCGGCTACACTTTTGGCGAATAACGGAGTTGATGTGTTGGGACTAAAAAGACATGGTGGGTGGCGTTCATCAACGGTGGCCGAGAGTTACGTGGAAGATTCCCTCCAAAACAAAATTGAATTTGCTCATAAAATTTTACACAGCGATGTTGGTGGACTATTACAACAACCTGGGACTTCTACGTCGGAAAGTTGGTCTATTAACACTAGAAACTCAAATGCAAGTGGTATTACTACTATTAATTATAATAATTGTACATTTAATTTTAATAAGTAAATCGCAAAATTGTTTTTTTTAGATTTAATTGCTTACCGTTCACTGAACGGTAAGTGAATTACTTACCGTTTTGTTACACGTAGCAACCAGTAACAGCAACCTACCGTCGTGGAAACAGGCCCAGTAAACTCATAAAAACAACCAATCGCGCAAAAAAGCAATTAATATTAATAATTGTTATTCCCGATTAGTAATATTTATGCATATGCACACACCTTGTAAATAGAAAAATGGTACGTTTAATGTTAACCTTGAATATGTACCATGATACACTCTGTTAAATTTAAATTTTCTTTCAAAAATAAACAAAGCGTTTAGCTGATAAACTTCCTGTACCTACTCCTAGAAATCATTAACAACTAATTTCAATGTCAAATTTAACTCTTGCTTTTTTAGAAAAAGGTTTTATTTATTTTGAAATATTTTAACTATATATTTTCATAAATACTACATATTTTATTTGTTAAATATATTCCTATACAGTTTGAATTTGTTAGGCAATTATCTGATAACAAAAAAGGACACGGAATTTATCCTTGACTGAAAAGTGTACAACTGTCGTTAATTCATGAAGGTACCTTCATTAGTCACATACACGTATTATTTTAGGAAACTCCGGAATGACAAATTTGTTTAAAAATCTAGCCTACAACAGAGCTTAAACAATTTAGCAATTATTATTAGATCACACTCCCTCGGAGTTATCCCACGAATCCATAATAAAGTTTTAGTTTGTTTTCACATCACGGTTTTGTTCACAACGAAAAGGTGTCCCTCGGGCATAACTAAAACTCGAGTTATGGCAGTTGTTAACGAGTTTAACAATTTTTAGTTAACAGCAAATTTCCTTGATTTAGTATAGAGTACAAAACATTTTATTATCTTATCTTGTAACTAATTACAACAGCTCGAAAAACAGAAGTTTAAATCCAGGATTTATCTAATATCAATAATGTAAAATAACTAAAATTAGAAAAAGACGCTTCGGCAAAATGACGCTGTCAGAACCCATCAGGATATTAAAGCAAAAGACATCACTCTGAGTTAATACAGTCCATTAAACTATCATTCACCAGTAATGGAACATCACTGTGAAAAATTTAAAGCTTGTGTACAATTTGCAAAGATCTGGTGAAAAATCTGAACATAAAAAAAAATTGACACGTTTTAACCATCAAAGTTTAAGAGCTTTATGTAGGTCACACTAAGTGTTCTTTAGTAGTTTAAATAATATTGAAGTGTTAGGAGATTTTTAGTGGCAGGAACAGTTTCTCAAACATCTTAAACTTGTTGCACGTTAAAACGTACAAAGTTTGTATCCTCTAAGATAAAGGCTTGTGAAGTAGAATACGACCCCAAAAACATAAGATTTGAATTTATTATCCCATTTAAGATTGTACGAAAGAGATAAATGTGACTTGGAAAGAGAAATGATTTTCGTTATTTATGATAAAGCGAGAAGTAATTTTTACAGGAGTTATAAAACAACGAATTTTAAATATTTAAGATTTGAGTTATTTAGAGATGATGACATACATACCTACAAAAATATTCAAGTCGGATGCAAAAAACTACTTGAGAAAACTTATCCAAGAAGGAGTTTTGTACAAGTTTTGCTAATATTTTTATTTCAACAAGAAAAATGGTATGAGGAAAAGCAAAATACACTACACATATTATATTTCGTAATTGTGGCTATGAATAAACAATGAACTCAATTTTTGCTTTATTAATTATGTAAAGTTTGTTAGTTTGTTTAAAAGTACTTTTTCAGTTAAATTCAGTTAAAAACAATGAGTAATTAATTAATTAATTATGTCTTACGTCAGACATACAAATTTATATGAAATGCAAAATTTAGCACTAAATCTCAAATCTTTTCAGTTTTCTTCTCTTAATAACAAAAAAGAATTAGTTTAAGGAGCAATTATTTATATCAACCGACTGAACAAAGGTGTACGAACTTTTACAACAAAATTCAAAACAAAACACAAAATCCTACTAAAATAGGAAAAGAAGACACATAATGCAAGACAAAAATTAGATCATTGCGATAATCTAAAACGTATAAATGGCAAAAGTGGCAGAAGTTGATAAAGTTCCACTAAAATTAATTAATAAAACACCAATTTCCAAAAAAGATTGTAAAAATTATAGAAGTATCACAATTCTTTTCACAGCATTAGACTTTCATTAAGAAACACTGATGGAGAAAAGAAGTAGACTGAGAAAAATAGAACAACAGCTAGAAAAAAACACTTAGTGTTGCGCTGTTTTTCTTGTTAAAAAAAAACTTTTTAGCAACATATAGGTATAAACATTTTGTTTCCACTGAGAAGTCAACGTTTAGAATTATTTCTGTAGTTCGTTGAAGAAGCAACAAAATCTTTCTACTTGTGTAGTCAGAAGAACGACAACATGGAAGAAAAACATATGACAGTTGGCGTTTAATGACAATTAGTATCTTCAGTAAAGTAAAAAAATAAGAAATTTGCAAGAAAACACGGTGACTGCATCCAGATACTCAACGTTCTAAACGTAGAAGTGTTCCATTTCCAATTCTTTTTTCTCGTGCATTTCCAAAACGTGTAGCCTTTACGTTTGACAGGGCCAATTAATAATAATGTTCTTAAAAAACCTACAGTTACGTGATGATAACTGATAAACCAATTTTTATATTTAATTTTTATTGCCATCGTAGAAGAAAAATCTTTTTAATGTGTTTCTGTCTGGCACATTCCTATGTAAGTCCTAGCTGACTAGTGAAGACTCCTTTCTAGATTTTACTTTGTGCGCAGTTTCAGTTTCTAACAAATTTATGCAAGAAATATCATTGTGTAGAACAAACTTAACCATTAATTGGTATGATGGGTTAAATATGACTCAGAAGAGATTACTTTAATTTTTGAAAATGTACTTTTAGATCAAGTAAAAACTGTATCAAAATCTTTTTGAATTAGATCTTACATTATTTTTCGCTTACGGTATGGTCGTGGTTCAAATATTACCCAAAAAATAAAATAGGTCCTAAATTCAAAAAGATTTTTCTTATAACAATTTTATTGTTATTATTTTATAAAGTAATTTACTAGTTTACATAGAAATAAACTTTCAGTTAAAGTCAAACTTGTACAAAAAGCATTAAAAGACAAACTAATAAATATTTTTGTGCCACTTATCAAAAACTATTTAAACAATCCTTGCTTTGAGTTGAGCAAAATATGCTAACTTCTATAACTAAAAAAAATGTACCTACATTCTGAATGTGCAATAACGACAAAACAATTTTTATATTTTGATTTGTATTGCAGAGAGTGTATGAAAGGTTATTTTCAGGTCATAAAAGGTTAATAAATGCATTAGCTTTTACTGAAACAAAAAGAAATATTCAATAGGTGAACAAAACATCCCCAGATTTTTAGAAAATACTTCGAAAAACTTTTTTAAGACACACCTTTGAACTATAGTGCTTTCAAAACTAGAATATATGTTTTGTTCTTATACATTGGTTAAAATTACCTAAAAAAATTTTTTTAGATTACCGTTGAAAAGTCACAATATTTTTGTACATTTCTTAGATACTCTGCAGTAACTATAAAGATAATATTCTCCACAAAAACAATTAATTAATAAGTCAAAATTAGCAATTAATAAATTTTTTATAACAATGGGTAATATCATATTTGACCTACCTTACCAAATACTTAATTTTAAGGAACCATACCAGGTCAGAGTTAAGAATGAAAGAAGAAGTTTTGAAATCCACGTATTTCATTTAGCAAAATAATTTAAATAGCATATGGTGCATATGGTCAAAATGATTGTGAATTCTTGATACAACGAGCTCCAAAAAAAAATTGAAATCTAAATAAAAGATATAGACAAGGTTGCCAGATCAGATCAGTTCAAGTGACCTGTCAAAACTGACATAACTATCGTAAAAAAGAAAAATAAGAAGATGAGTTCAACCGTACATTATATCAACAAATAAATCCTACTGAAAGAGTTATGTTGCTTTAATAAAATCCTAATTAGTATTCACTCTCTAAACATGAAAAAATAAATAGCTCTCGGCAAACTGCTGCAGCTATCGAAGCCAATGGTCAATTCCAAAAGTAAATTAGTCAGTCGTTAAACGGCACACAACCCTCCCAGTAAAATGATTCCTTTATTGATTATAATTTGGAGTTTAAAAGAAGCTAATTTCAAGTTGAGTTGTTAATAACGCAAGTATTTTTTTTACCACGGAAAATTCAAAAAATTAAAGCTGTTACCATGGAAAATATTAAAATTTGCAATACTACCAGTAATACCTCAACTTAAAATTAATTTCTTAGTAATTTTCTCATTTTTCTGTTTTGCGAGAATACTTCATATTATAGGAATCTATACCAGGTGAAAATTTAGTACAATTTTTGTTAACAATTTATTGATAAAAATTTTCAAAATTTTACTTATAATAGCAGCTTATATAGGCTTCTACTTATTATAGCAGCATTAAACAAAATTTGACTTTAATTTGACACGTTGACGTATACAAAAATTGTTTTAAAAAGCTTTTCAATCTGAGTGTTGTGACAGTTTTTATTTTATTTAGTTTACAAATGAAAACATTGTATGTTTATTCGACATTATTGTTATACGTCATTGGAGATTTATGTATCTCAAAAAATTGTCATACAAAATTAATTATTTTGTATTACCAGTACAACAAATATTACAAAATTAACACCTGCTGGTACACCTTTAATATAAAAAAATCCTAATTCTATTTGCATAAAATCATATGTTGCAATGTGGTAGTAAACGAACAAACCCAATTTTTTGACTTACCTCGATTCATTTTTTATCGCTTGACATACTATACAAAATGTAATTGCAGTAGATAAATAAAAACAAAAAAAAACAATACATATTTAAAAAACTGAAAATTTTATATAAATAAATTATAACAAGTTAGGAAAAAATTCAGAATTCTTAATAACACAGTTGATGGTTTGTTATAATCTAATACAACAAAATCTTAATGAGATATTATCAAAAATTTGTGTACTCCTTCTAAAAGAACAGAAAACAGAAACAGAAAAAACAAAATTTTCTGAATCTTCCCTTGTTTCATATAAACAATAATGGGCATACCCTTATTTCTACAGTACTCTAAACTGATAAGATTGTTATCGAACCCAAGTAAATTATTTTTCAGTTTAAACTTCGTGTCTCACGTAGAAACACAAAGTAAAATCAAATTTAAAAATTCAAAAGCGTCGCCGATATCGTCGTAATCTTATTCCGTAAATAACCACCTTGAAGCTGTTATTGTGCATAAATTTTAAATTTTATGTTTGAAACTTATTCTGTTGACATTGTAGCATGTACCGTTTAGAGTTTTTGTTTAGTAAAACATTTCTCAGCAATTAGACCACGATTAAATATTAGCAATTCAAATATTGCAATAAAGAACGAGGTGTAAAATATTTAACAATAAATTATTGTTGGTATTATAAACATTTAGATTTACGACCGACTTAATAAATCAAATAGGAAGCTTCCCAACAATAATCCCAAAATCGATCAAGATTATGCATTTTTCAAAGAGACGTCTATAATTTACTATCTTCAGCATCTTCCCCTGTGTTTACACTAGAAAATAATCGCACATTTGAATTTTCAACCTTAGAACTGTCATTGAAGTTAAAAATATCATTCACAACACAACCTCAAGCCCGATATGTATAACTTCCAAGTACAAAGTGCAATGCATAATAATTAGTGCATAATTTTTACCTTGATATTTATTCAAATCCACGTAAGGCGAAGCCATAGGATCCACGTCTTGATCCATTTTATTAACAAAAATTTATATTAATTGTCATAATTATTTACACTTTGAGTTTGATAACAATTACGAAATGTGCGATCACTTGTTTTGCCGCATCAAGTTAACCAACCAACCACAGCAGGAATGGTTAGGATAGGAACTGGCGATTCACGTGAGCGGCGCCAAGAGGATATAGCAGTGCGTGGGGTGGCAAAAGCCGAAGCCGAATCGCCGGCGACAATGTTGAATCACACGTGACGTCATTTTCGACCCTTAGCGCCTACGTAAAGTCATTTCTGTAGGGCTGGAATTATATAACCAGTGGGTGATGACCCCATTGATATTATGTAATAATCCGATGAAAGGTTCTTCTTTCTCGAAGAGAATTAGACAATGCTTCGTTGGGTTGGGTTGTAACCCGTCACCGACGTCTCTTATTGGAAATGTTGAATAACTTTTGGCGGAATTCTCGGCTTACAAGGAATTTCGATTTTGTCCCTTTTAAATCAAAGTTAAAAATAGATTTCTAAATTGGTTTATTATTAATTAATAAAATTAAAAATAAAAATGTGTTTCTATTTTAAGATTTCGCAAAGTAAAAATAGTAACGTGGGAACAAAATAAATTGTATCTGAGGTGGGCGATTCCGCATTGTTTATTGACAGTAATAACCTAGACATTATGTATAAACCCTTCAAAAATAACTTCAATCGACGTGACTATATAAAGGAAAAAATCGTATAATAAACTATATGTGTACCATATTTTTTTATAACTGCGCCATTGAGGAGAGCAAAGGTAATAAGCACCGAAGTAAATTATTTAGTCTTGTTCAGCTATAATTATTTTTTAATGAATACATAAATTGGTCGACAAAAATTTTGATATGGGAATTCCAGTTTGTGACATTTCCCATTTTATACTTCCATTTCGTTTTAGATGGCAATTTGTGGAAGATAATAACACCCACCACTTGGATTAAATAAATAATGCTCGCACTAAAATTACTGGAATAATTTATGTATTCTTAAATTATTGTTCAACATTTTTATATTAAAATTAGAAAATGACAAAAATTCAAAAAATATATTTTTACTACAGTTAAATATTGTCTTGTATAGTTATAATAACCATAAGAGTTAAACAGGATCACTGTTACCAATTCTCAAATCCCTCTGACGTTTTATCCGGTGAAAGGGCCCTCGGCTCCGTAAGCCTGTTGCCCTAAGACATTAACTTCCTTATAACTCTTTTCACACATGCATAACTATAAAACAATTCCCATTATTTTCGATCGTTATAAGTAAACTTATAACTTATGTAGTTGAAAAAGTCTAATAAAATTTTAAATGCAATAATTTGGAAAGCTTACCTAGAAATCAAATGATAAATTAGATACATTTGTTTATAGAAGTAAAAATTAATTAAACATTTACTGGTTTTATTATTTAATTTGATTATTTCAATTATTACTATTTTATATATTAAAAATTTCTAATACTTAATAAAAATTGGCAATTAAATTTTAAAAATCATAGAACAAAAATAAATTATTTTAGAAATCATACAAAATTTCATTTTTGTGCAACAGGACAAAAAATGCATGTTTTACAACGTCTACAAAAGCCAGAATATTCGTTTTTCGACCAGTGGCTGCTAAAATCGAAATAGTTATTTGTTTACCAAGACCAAAAAATGATGTTTTTTGACCGAGTTGAATTTTAATGGCCGAGGCAAAGCCGAGGCCAGAAATCAGACGAGGACAAAAAACACTTTTTAGCAGTGGTGGACACAAATTTTTTTAGGCGACTTTAACAAAAAATTGAATTTTTATTAGTATTTTTGGGTTAGCTTTTTGACGCAGCGGCCTAAAACTGCTCATTTTTGGCCGCTGTTAAAAAGGTTATTTTTCGGCCGCATTTGAGGTGAAAAAATTCAAGTTTTTGTCAAAGTCGACCAAAAAAATCGTTTTTGGTCGTTGTGATTACTGATTTTTTACCATTTATTAAAAACCTTGAAATTAACTATGCTGATTTTTAAATATTATGTGCTATTTGCACCTAAATAGTTGTTAATAATTGTAATTTATTAAATAATGTTGTTAAGTCAAGAAGGTCAAGTATAAAACCTCGTAACTGGTCAATAAATAATTAAAGATAACACAGCTGATGTGCCATATGATCAAGAAAATTTATCCTCTAGTAGGCTATAACTTTGTTTCTTTCCATATAATTGGCAAAAAGCATTTCACAACTCGCTAGACTTTTGAAGGATACATTATCTTAATCATATAGTTTATTACTTACGAGTTTGTTCCAACAACAATTCGGAACGATCCAGAATTGTGCTTCACATCTACAGTAGTGTTTTAAGCAATCAAAACCATCTATTGCGCATGCTCAGTTAAGTTTCGAACCATTCTAGTGTTGTTGAACAAGTTTTCTGACATTTGGCTTTACGGTATAAAGTTACTTTGTAACAAGAGCGCAAAATCTGATTTATAAAAATATTGTCGGCGCTGTAACTTAAGATTTTTCCAATATGGTGGATATAAAATAATAAAATATCAGAGAGAGAGACAAGAAAAAAGGCATATAAACCAAAAACCAAGCAAAAACAAAAAGAATATTAACGTGAGCGTAAGCGAAAAAATAAGTAGGTATAGAAAGAGTATACTGAAAATTAAATAAAAAGGCATTAATTAATACTCATTAAACTTTGGTCTCAATCAGCCGATGCAGTCTAAGCCATTGACAGGAAATGTATGAAGCTAAATAGGCAAAAAAGTCAATAAACATAAAAGAAAGAAATTCAAAAAATTACGAACAAATGGGAAAGTCGAAAATGAAATACAACAAGAAGGTATAGACAAAGTAGTAAAACCTATCAGACTGAAAAACCACAAATTATTCAGCAAAATAATGTAAATTTATGTAACTAAAATAATAGATTAAGAAAGCAATTCCAATGTCTCATAAACGACCCCTGATAGCTCTATGACGAGTCCCCGATGCTAACTTTATCCTACATGGTGGAGGCGCCGGGTAACAATCTCGGTACCTCTCACATCCTATACCTAATACAAAGAATTTTAGACAAAAGTCATTGAAGCTAAAGCCACGCAAAAAACACCTCTCAGTGATGTATTAATTCTAGATGTTTTAAAACGGTAAATTTTCGCAATATTTAAACGCAATTTTGACGCATTTTTGTTTCTGTCTATTAGATACATAAGTAACCATAAAAACCACTTACATCCCTTATAAAGTAAACTACTATTTTCGTCGTAAATTTTATTTTTGGAACGTATAATTACTTTTTCTGTCATGCAAATTAATAATTTGTTGTCCAAAAACTTTCTTGTCGTAGAATTTCATTTTCTGTCGTTCAATACATGTTACCATTAGAGGCTTCTAACATTATGTTTATTTATAAATTTTTGAGGAGTAATAATTAAAACAAAGAGCGTTAAACAGACAATATTTTCAAGGCATCCTTTACTAAATATTTTCGATAATTTCCAAGGGATTTGTTTGATGTTCTAAATTTTAAATGTCTAAATTCAATATAGTAGATAGAGACCAGGATAAGGGTAAAGTTGACAGTAAATCCTATGTTTATTGGCTAATGTTTGGCAAGAGTAAATTGAGATGAGAGGAATAAATATAGCTATAATATTCGTACTGTATCCTAATGATCCTTAGATAAAGTCACAGAGAGATAAATTGTATAAACATATACGTATCACAACGTGTCAAAATCACAACGAACAGTATGAAGCTTAGAATTTAAAAAAAAAATCACGTCTAAGCTACTACAGTTTCCAATAGTTCTGCTTGACCTTCCAAATGCAGTTAATTGTTAAAGTAAAAAAACATAATGATGTTGTTACAGTGATTACTACATTACTAAACGTCGAATAATTTACAAGTGCAATTTTTCTTTTCATGGTCCATCCTCCGTTATCCTTATTACATATTACTTTTACTATTCGAGACTGAGTTTATTAATAAACCTTTCAAAAAGAGTGAATTGGGATGAAAAAAAAAGGTAATATTGGTACTATCGCAAAAATCTTAGCTAAAGTAAGAAGAAGCTAAATGGTACGCATAAGATTTTCACCAACAAAACAACCTTAGTGTGAAAATCGGAGGATAGAAAGTGGTTTCTATTCCAACAAAACTCTCATGCCAAGGCTTTCTCTACCAAATGTTGGTCCTACCAGTGCAAATGGTTTTGTTTTTGTTAGATTAGTATTTCCAACTACATAAATTCTTAAAATACTTTTATAATTTTATTCTCCCCTAATAAATTTGCTTTATACATTTCTACTTTTTGGCCATATTTGTTCCATATCATCAAGAAGGTTCCCCCCATATTTAAATGTAAAATGTTTTAAAGTTCCTACAGCCAATTTTTTTTATTATATTTGTGTAGTATATCATTTACAAATACATATGTTTAAACCTTGTGTGTAAACATAGCTTAAAAAAAATTTATCCGATCCTTTTTGCAATAAGCCACATACAAAATGTTACAATTTAACTTTGCCGCCATCTTGTCAAACACAATGTAAAGTGTCTTCTTTCTTTTAAATTTTTTTTGAATACAATTAATAATGTACAAACATTCCTTCAAGCAGAAAACGGCAACTATCTTTGAATGGTAAAAGCTTAGGAGCGATATGAAAACAACCCTACTTATCGAATTTCAAAGTGGTTTATATAACACTGCAATTGTCCTTTTTATCAAATTTGTTTGCCTGAGTCAAATGCAAGTCCGACTGATAATAATAATAAGACTTTTGTTTATAGTTTTATCCAACGCCTCTATATAAAAAGCCTATAACTATGCTCATTTTAAATAAGTAAAATGCCCTATAAGTCACTAGTAAGATAAATGCCGTTTAAGTCACTACTGGCATGGCAACACAACTTACTTAATTATTTTTTTTTAATTTTAATTTTTAGGATGCAAACTTACAGTTGCTGCCTTTAATTTAGAGGTAAACCCCTTTCTTTTGTATTTGGAGCAATAAGGTTTTTTGTACTTGTTTGTTTACATTTTTTTTATTTTTTACACTTCTTTCTTTTGTATTTCGCCTTGTTATACTAACAAACATTTCCAAAGTTTCTATTTTGACATTGTCATCTAAAATGTCATCAAAACGCAACAGAATGCTTGTTTTTTTAATAAACTTAATTAAAATAAAATTTATTTTTAATTTTTGAAGAGAAAAAAACAATAAATCAGTCGCCACTTAGTGGTTCTTAGCAATCTTGGCATAAATAACTACTCTGTCGAGCATAAAATTAGGGTCACTTCTAAAATTCTTTAAATATTGTACAATATACGCAGTAGGGTAGTTTTTTAACTTAAGATGGTTCTTCTTAAAAATATAAAGCGATTTAAAACAATAAACATTACGTATCGTTGTGTATTTTACAGAGAAAAACCGCTTCGTATTAATGTCTTCGTATTAATATCTCTGGAATACATTATCAGCAAATTTTTTGTTTCTCTATTTATTCTCTTTTTATTATAAATTCTTTAATTGAATTTATTGTGTTTTCATTTGTTATTAAATAAAATGTCCATAAATCCTGTTGTGGCGGCTATAGAAGATCTTGGCAGATAGATAGCGTGAAACCGCTAGGGCCTATGGTCTAAGTCTTTCCAGTGTGCAAAGAGTATTACATCGGTTTCAAGAGACTCGTCTGGTTACTCGAAGATCAGGATCCGAAAAAAGAAGGGCTACAACAGCTAGAGATGACCGCTTTCTTGTTTCTACTGTTTTGAGAGACCGAACGGTTACGGCAGTTTCCCTTCAAACTTGCCTACAAGAAGTAAGAAATGTAAACGAGTGGACCATAAGAAGAAGACTTCGTGCTGCAGAACTGTTCTCTAGAACTACAGCTACAAGCCCTCCGCATTCTCGTGAACACCGAATCGCGAGGTTGAATTTCGCACGAAAACATTTGGAATGAACAGTAGAGGATTGGAGTCGCATGTTGTTTTATGATGAATCTCAATTTTGTCTCACAGGTTCAGACAGACGTGTGAGAGTATGGCGACGACCGGGTGAGAGGTATGCCTAAGCTTGCATAGCTGAACGACTTACTTTTGGTGGAAGTTTGGTGAATTTCTTTCGAGGCCCGTACAGAGTTAGTCTTTATTCAAAATGGGACTCTGACTGCGCACAGCTACATTACCAAGATTCTAGAAGACTATGTTGTACCGTTCATGGTTATTCTTAAAGAGGACGATATCTTCATGTATGATAATGCACGGCCCCACACTGCTCGTTTGGTTACAACTTTCTTTGACGAGGTTCAAATTACAAGATTTGACTGGCCCGCTCGAAGCCCGGATTTGAATCCCACCGAGCATGTGTGGGATGAGATTAAGAGACGTTTACAAAGTCATGTACCGATTTCCAAAAATTACAGAGAGCTTCGGGAAATGTAGTACCGTAATGGAATAATCTTCCACAGGATGTATTCTAAAACTTGATTCGAAGCATGTCTCGTCGTCTACCAGCTATAGTCACTGTCAGAAGAAGAAATACTCGCTACTGAAGTGTTCGAGAACACTATTATTTAGTATAAATAAATTCGAAATTTTGTACTGAAATTTCATTATTTTGAATAAATTTTACAGCAACAACAAGCATTTCTTATTATTTGAGCAATTAGTGTAAAATAACCAAATAGAGTTAATAATTTATGTTACAGTTAAAAAAACATTGAAGGGACAAAAAATTATTAAATTAAATGGAAATTATGAGGTGACCCTAATTTTATGCTCTGCCAGTGTATTAATGTACGTTTTTAATTAATGCAAGTTTTCTTTGTTATTATTATTACCTCTAATATATTAAAACCTTGTCATACAAACCATTTTATATTTATATAAGAATATACCTTACTCAGCATTAGCAAAGATAGTTAAAAAGTTGACTAGTAGAGTGAATACTAATGCTGAATTAGGTACGATATAAATGATTGCAGGTTTAAATGAACAAATCTCATTTTTCTCTAAGGATAGTTCGATTTTAATTATTTTCGATCACCGGTTATTCACGTTTACGTAACACCCACAAAATCAATTTATTTTATGTTTTGGATTTTTAAATATATACCTACTCTTTTCTTTTATGTTCAACCATTTATTTCTAGTAACAAAATGGAAACAATAACCTTTAAAAATATCATTTGTCTTGAACGAGATACGAGTAGGAATAAGAAACAGTGAAAGAAAAATAAATCGATTCCTGTCTCAAAGTATTTGAACATATTGGTGACAAAAAAACTTTTTATAAATCGCAATTGTTTATTTATAAATTTATCAAAAACTCTAATTATTGTTTTTTATCAAAGATAGGCAATTACTAAAGCAAGTTTGTTAAAATAACAATCATGAAATGAATGAAATGTGAAATGTCATTAAGCCAAACTCAAACAATGTAAATTGAAAAAAGCAACATAGTTTTCTATTGTTTTAATGAATTGCATAGCACACTAATCAAATTCTGGTAGGTTTATGTCACCAGCTTGAAACAACTTCGAATCAGGCAAGTTCAGGTCCCGGAGGATCGTTTTTAATCAATCATTCAAGTTTCCAGAGTTGCTCTTGATTAATAAATGCACCAAAAGAAAATTCACTAACCCAGATAAGAAAATCGTTAATGTATTATTCATAACGTTCTCTAGGGAACTAAAATTTTATCTAGCAAAATGCTAAACACAATGTAATTGTAAAATTCTCTGAATTCGCATAATATGTAACAGATAAAAACCAATTCAACTTGTAGGAAGTAATAAGTACAAGTCGTCTTCATTGTTCTTTTATAAAGGCATCAAATGAATAAAATATTATTCAACAACACGTTACGTCTTTTATTAGAGTCAATTAAATTTTACGGTCGTAACATTTTCATTAAACCTTTACTTATTAGAACGTAAGAAAAAACCTTAAAAGCTAAATTGATGCTGAATTTCACTGATGCACTACTAAATTTATTTAATTACTTCCTTTTAATCAAACAAAGTAAATTAATCTAAATAGGGTACTTGCATAAAGCGGCAATGTAATTTGCTACTTAATTTTTTGTTTATTATTTATTATAAACACTAAACATTTTATTAGAAACGAAAAACACCAATTGACAGTTTTTTATAAATTTTTGTAAACGTCGATATTGCTTTTTCATCTCACAGCAGAATTGGCGCGAAATTTAAACAAAAAATTTCAATTTCGTGTTACAGTGACCCCTTTGCCGAATAAAAAATCATCGAAAGCCTCTTTAAGATCAAATAGAATCTGTTTTAATCAGTTGTCAAAATTGTGCAAGATGCCTATTATATTAAATACGAGTTCAAACTTTCGTAATCGATACATTTCATAAAATATGAATGATTACTCTATTTGAAAGTTGTAATTGGCATCGAAAGCCTCTAAAGCAGCTTATCATCACGAAGAAACCGATTCCACCCTCAAGAAAATTGTACAAACACAACCCTATAAATTTTAGATAATAGAAGGGGGAGTTACAGATGACTCATCTAATTAAAGCGCATTATGATACAATAGGGAACTATTAAGCCAAAATTTAATCTAAGAAGAAATGCTGAGGCTAATGACAGATGTGAGAATTTAAGATGGTAATTCAATTTGGTTACTGCCAACCGAAAAAATCTTTAATTATTCAACGCAATGAATCAGAGGAGGGTACCTAATACCAGCATAAAACCATCTCATTATTTTGATGTTTTTGATTAATATTTAGTAAAAGTAAAAAGTTTTTTATTTGATATTGAAAGACAAGTAATGCATAACAAAATTTTCACATAATGTACAAAAAAGCTTTGTTCTACATGAACAGAATAATTAATCTTAGTTTACGCTCTTATGAAAGTTGTGCAAGTGACAGGACTGGCAACTCCAGCTCTTCACTATCTCAAATTATTTCTAGGTGTACAAAAATAAGCTTTCACAAGAGAGCTTCTTAATCAAAGTTGTTATAACAGCGAAACTGAATTGTCAACAAACAATATGCTTTTAACATCAGAACTCAATTAGGTATTGAATGTGGTTAAATATAGGTATGAGGATATTCTATTATTACTAAACATACACCTGAGAAACTGAATATGTTTAATTTTTTAAACAAATTACAAGTAAAATATAATTAAGAAAATAAAATAAATTTTGTTTACTCAGCTTGCTGAAAATTTCTCCTAATAATCGTATTCACAAAAATTAAGCTTTTGAAAGCAATCAAGAGTCTTTCATTTATTTATTTTCTCACAGACGTTTTTGTGAGAATAAAGTCAGAAAAATATGTATTTTAATAAAATTGAATACAATATTGCTAAATGAAAATGATAAAAATAGCCACAAGCTTAGAAAATGATTGATCAACCTCCAAAAATAATACTAAATCAATAACAAAGATTTAGGTTTGAAAACAAAATAACATCCAATAAAAAGAAATTTCTAAGCAAATTAAATGTGTCCTGATACCCGATTTTTGTTGTCTTTAAAAAATTCTAATGTGAAGCTACTGCAATAAAAATGTCTGTTCAATCTGTTTCATTCTCTAAATTGAAAATCGTGACATGTTCATTTTATTTCTTTTTATCTGCAGCGAAATGTACAATTTATCGCAATACAAGAAAAATTTCTAGAAAACAAACTAACTAAAGCTAGACGGATAATAAAACACGCTACAGTAAAACCAAAAATTTCGTACATTTTCAGTTCCATCTAACAGTAGGCGTTGAATGAATACGCAATTAGTTAACAATTGGTATAACTCATTCAACGCAGTAGGTTTCATCTTGATTTCTAATTCATAATTACTGGTCAGTCTTACACTCAACATCAAAGATGACTGTCAACAGTTCCAGCTGCAGAAATTCAACAAAGCTTAGTGTCTTGTTGTGAAATCGTTATCCAAGATTGAATCCCAACTTATTGTTGTTTTGCTCTTTCAGATATATTTTGTCTTATTAACGTTAATCTTCAGTATATTTAAAAAGAAGCAAGCAAGAAGATGCTAGCGCCTTCTGTAGACGTGTTGAAAGATACAAAAAAAAATTAATCTGTTAAAAGACAAGAAAAACAAAAAAATATTCCAAAAATAAACTTAAAAATCAACCATTGGGAAAATAAAACTAAAATTAGAAGAGTCGTTTATAGAATTCTATCACATTTCATTTTGACAAGCAAATAAATAGATTTATCCGTCAAAGAAATACAAATTCATTCTTTTACAATCCCATAGCACTCTATAGATTCTAGAAGTACAAAAAAATATTTAAAAAAAACTTAAAAAACAACTGAAATAAAAATAAGAAACTTAAAAACAACGGCTAGAAAAAAAATAATGTAGAAGACTCAAAAAAAAGACGACCTAAAGCAAAAGAAGAATAAGAAAAACTGTTTAGAAACAAAAACAAAAAAAAATAAAAAATAAAATGAGTTCCGTAAAATCTTGAAAATCTACCAATGAAAAAAAAAATTATATTTCAAGGAAAAAAGAAACAAAGGTAGATGAGTGAGTGAGTTTCAAAAAAACTTGAAATTGTACGAATAAAAGAAAAATTATATTCCAAAAAAGAAAAAAAAAAGAAAACGATGATGTCTAGATTTCAAAAAAATAAAATAAAAAAAAAGAAAAATAACAATTATTCGAGAAAAAAAAGAAATCTAGAAAAACTTAAAAAACAACGACTCGAAGAAAAAAAACAATAAGAAAATGCCGACCTAAAGAGAAAAATACCTTTAAAAGACGTTTTTAATAAAATTATTAGAATAATGAAGGTAGAAACTTCTGGAAGATCTGAGAAAAGGATAATGAGAAACAAAAGCTGAAAAAAATAAAAATAACAAGACAAATTACGGTATTAGAACCCGGCTCAAACTCTCTAAGACCGCCAAATTTTGACGCTAAAATTTTTAAACAATTTTTCATAATAGAAGAGTGCCAAATGCCCTAAAATATGTCACCCTGTGGAGATTTAAAGACTAAAGGTTAATTTTTTAAGAAATGATGGCTTATGCCTTGAATATATTATATACGAAGTTGTACAAAAATTGTCCTGTGCAAAAAAGCACTATCCAAAATTATCTAGATATTTATACAGTGTAATTCTTCAAAACATAGGCTTTCTTTGACTAAAACTTCAGTTTAATCTCTGTAGCCGTTTTGCCACAAAAAATAGAATATATTTGAAAATACATTGGCTCTTAGGGGCGTTCGCAACTTCAAAGCTGAATATCTCTGTTCAAGATCCCGAAAAATGTATTTTATTTTACGGCTTTTCGCCCCTTCTTAACGAATATCTCAAAAACTAAGCCTTAATTTAAAAAATATGTTTCTTAAGAAGTTTTTGTCCCATCGTTTGTGATTAGAATGGTACCACATCTAGATTTTTTTCTTATGTGTTTTCTCAAAAATAATATAATAAATATACTCTGCACAAATTATTTAAATATGATGCCGCATCTATCCTCTCAAGTTGTCGATCCCTCACTTTCATTTTTCTCATTTGAATATCTTCTTTCAAGATCCCGAAAAATTTAATTGCTTTTACGGTTTTTCGCTACTTCTCAACGATTTTCTCAAAAACTAAGCCTTAATTTCAAAAATATGTCCCTTAAGAAGTTTTTGTCTCTTCATTTATGATTTGAATGGTACCACATTTAAATTTTTTTCTTATGTCGTTTTCTTAAAAATAATGTAATAAACCTTGCACAAATATAAAAATGTTTTCTCAAAAATAATATAATAAATATACTCTGCACAAATTATTTAAATATGATGCCGCATCTATTCTCTAAAGTTGTCGATCCCTCACTCTCATTTTTCCCATTTGTATATTTATCAATTATTTTCTGATTTTATAACAAATTCACTTGAATATTTATAAATTTTTAGTGGAACAATTTAACAATTTATGAAACAAAGTAATAATCTATTTTAAATTACTAGCTACGTAAACCCTGATTTTTCAGCTAGGAGAGCGGGAGAGTAAGAGTGGGGGATCGACAATTTGAGAGGATAGATGCGATATCATACAGGGTCCCAAAAAAGATTTTCATCTAGTTACCTTTGAAATTATTTTACATATTAATTTTTTTGTGCCGCTCTACTCTTTAAGTTTGAACTAATTTATTCTGTCACCTATCAATCAAATGTCAATTCTTTAAAAATTTCTTTAAAAAAACTTTTTCTTTAAAAATTGTCGCTTGTAGAGAGACCGAATATATGGGGTTTTTCATTTTTCTTGTTACAACCTTAGTGACATTACTAGGTTTACTCTTACCCCTATTTGCTAAAGCGGCATTTTTTATTTTACATGGAAAATTCACAGGCGACTAGATGAAAATCTTTTTCTGGGGCCTGTATTTAAATAATTTGTGTTGAGTTTATTTATTATATTATTTTTGAGAAAAAAATTTTATATTTGTGCAAAGTTTATTTATTACATTATTTTTAAGAAAACGACATAAGAAAAAAATCTAGATGTGGTACCATTCTAATCACAAATGATGGAACAAAAACTTCTTAAGAAACATATTTTTGAAATTAAGGCTTAATTTTTGAGAAAATCGTTGAGAAGTAGCGAAAAGCCGTAAAATCAATTAAATTTTTCGGGATCTTGAACGGAGATATTCAGCTTTGAAATTGAGAACGCCCATAAGAGCCAGTGCATTTTCAAATATATTTTATTTTTTTGTGGCTAAACGGCTGCACAGATTAAATTGAACTTTTAGTAGAAGAAAGCCTATGTTTTGAAGAACAACATTGTATGAATATCTAGAAAATTTTGAATAGTGCCCTTTTGCACAAAACAATTTTTTAAAAACTTCGTAGATATATAATATGTTTAGAGCAAAAGCCATCATTTCTGAAAAAATCAACCTTTAGTCTTGAAACCCCCACAGAATCACTTTTTAAAGGGTTTTATGCGCTCCGTGCACCGTACTATAGGTCATTTATTAATTTAAATATTTTTTTTTGGCTGCAAAAAGGGCCCCTTTCCCGCGGCCATCGGCTGCAGCCCATAAAAACCATACCTAAATCTGCCCCTGTGACAAACAGGATAGTAATCAAAAATAATCTCGACGTCCTATATGAGACCGCTAATGTAAAAAAAAATTGTCACCAAGGAAATGAGGTTCAGATCCTCTGACTAAATTCTGTTAGAAGCTTTGACTAAGAGGACTTATCTTGGAAAGGTTCATCTCCAGTGATTAAGTGAAGATATAATGTCGAAAAAAAATAAAAAAATTAACAAATCACAGTTAAAACAAATCTCTTCTGTAAATGCAGGACACAATATACTGTAAAATCTCGCTAAAATATTTGAAATCGACAAACGGTGCATTTTTCAATTAACAAAAGCAAGTTTTTCTGTGAGTACCTGCTGATTTAAGAGTTGTAAGCAAATTAACCGCAACGTAAATTGACAAGATATTTTTATAATCTAGAAAGTCAACAAACTGTCAACACTGGAAAGGCATTAAGTCAATTTTGTGACTTTATTTACAAATTTAACAGTTTGGTGCAATGGTACAAAAAAGGCTTTTAAATAGTATCAAAAAAGGAAAATTTAACTAGTCTTACAATTTCCATAAAATAGTACTCTTTGTTTTAAAAACTAGTAAAACTACATGTACTTTACGAATTTTTTCTGTTAGAAAAAACTGCAAAACTTTATACATCGTAACTCGCTGCAGATGTAATTATCTGTATTTGAATTGAAGCTTGTAATTACACGTTACTTAATTATATCGTTAATTATCCCTCTGTAACAAGATTAAAACGCCGTCTACTAACTTCACACCTACGATGAATCTCGTATGCGCTCAAAATAAACCGAATAAATTACATCAACTAAAGACATTTCATTTGCAACTCTCGCCTTCAAAACCATTTATACTCTCTAGTGCATTATCGACCGTAGAAAATTAAACCCTGGGCCAGTCATGTTTTTCCCCTTCACACTCGTTCATTCCCTATAAAATTCCATCACAAACACACAACTTCAACAAGCTTTCATCTTAAGAGAAGTTTCAGACTCAAAGTAAACCAACAGTAATTGACATGCCTTTGTTATACATAAATTTGGATACAATAGGTTGGAACCGTTGTTTAATTAAATTGTAAACACAGTCACACATATTTAATCGAAACGAGGGGGTGGAGGGTGGCTACTGATACTGAATGCCTGCGAGTACTGCAGGATCAGCATTTTAGTGAATAGTAATGCGGTCTATTGAATCTTGGGCTCATTATTGTCGACATACATCACGCTGTGCTTGCTTAGAATAGAATCTTAATGCTGGAATTAATATTTCCTACAAATACCAAATGGCAATCATTTAAGATCAAAGTGCGGAAAACTTCCGTCATGCTTAATTAATGAGGAACAGTAATTACAGCGAATCCAGACAGAAGTCTAAAAGGGTTAAGACAACAACTACATGCGTAACGACGTACAATATCACTGGATATTTTTGCTTTAATTAAAAAGACTTGCCTTGTTTGCAAAGTTCTTTTCGTTTAGGTCCAACTAAAAAGCGTATAATATCCTAAATCCTACAACAAATAAGAAGTGGCATAGCATCAAACATCTAATGAGAAAACTTTTCAATCACTGACGTCTTCTAAAACGTTAACGTCAACATAATTTGTCTCTTCGCTCGCTTTTCAATTTTTTTCCATATAAAAACTTATGAATGAAAGCTTAAAAGAAAACAGATAACTTCCAAAATTATATATACGTAAAAACTCGAGAGCCTATTAAACTTTTTCTTCACATTAATGTGATCTTAATGACCTCTTTAGAGAGGAAAAACGTAAAATATCTCTTATAATGCGTGAAGCTATTTCAATAAGACCATTGATATTCGGGCAAGCAATACTTTGCAATTCAATGACCCCATGAATATTTGAGTCGCAGCATTGAACTGGTGTGGATGGTTCAACCCTCTGAATCTCAAAACTCTGGAATGATCAATGCTGTTTGCATGGCACAGAGATTCCCATTAAGAACTTGTTAACTGGGTAAACACTCAAGGGGGCTGTTTTGTTATTACGGGGATTCGCGTGAAATGAAAATGTAACCACTTTTTACGATATTACCAAATATGACCCTTTTCAAAAACACACAAAAACTGATTTCGTTAATAGCGTGTAGTTTACGAGGGTTGTAACTTGCGAAGTTCCGCAGAAATCGGACCCGCGGGCAGGAAAAGCCAATTTTCGGCCCTTGAAGCCGAAATGTAATATTTTAGTCCTTTAAAAATATTTTTAGCAAATCAAATTAACCAGAGATTTTCCACATTGTCACAAACAGTTTTTTCTTTGTTCCAAATTTTTCTTTTCAACCAAGTTATGAGCTTTTAAATATAGATTTTTTTAAAAATGTTTTTATTCTAAAAGAAACGTCGACAAAAATAAATGTGAGAAACTCAAGAAATCTTTAACTGACCAATTTTCCTGACACAAAATCTGCAAAAAAACATTAATTCCGGTTATGTATTTCATGGTAGGTTATAACCTTAATTTGTGGTTATAACCGGACACAACTATATGTGAAAAATAAAAACTTTGAATAGCCGCAAGCGGATGCAGTAAGATAATTATTATCGTAAAATGAAAAAAATGCACAGTTTAAGAATAAAATTATCAGATTAAAAAAAACTACAACTGTAAAATTTGTGAAACTCGGGCCATTTCTGATGTTGCTACACCCCTGTGTATGTAGGTAACATTTTAAATTTGTGGTTATCAAAAGAGGTCTTTCAATTCACTTAAATTGTAGTGTTAAAATGTCAAATAAATTGATGCTATGAAAATTTATGAGCCGACCAGAAAGATCAATAGAAAGGAGACTTTGTGCCAGCCTATTTTGCATTATATACAAATTTTAGAATAAGCTTCATTCGCAATAAGCTTGGGAAGACAAGCAGTGTTTCTTATTCATCATTTTATTTGAGTGTAAAACTTAAAATATAAGATAATCCTATTTCACGCTTCGTACGTATTTTACGTGAGCAGAAAAGATGGAGGATTCTGAAACAGGATTAAAACAAATTTGCAATGAAAATATATTTAAGTGAAATTAGTTATATAAAAAAACATAACAGTGTAAAAATTAGGTATGGACCATTTAAGTCAAATCACCCTACCTTGTCATCTACAATTTTTTTTTAATTTTCTATTCTTTTAGTACCAATTGAACAATATGTTTCGTTCTTTGATAATTTTCTTTTTGGAAAACATTTAAAAATAATGAAAGGTGTCTCAAAAATGCCTTAACCGAATTTTCTGAATCAAAATCACAAGAATTTTACAACAAAGAAATTAAGATGCTACCTCAGCGTTGAGCACAAGTAGTTGAAAACAACGGCAACTATATTGTTAATTAAATTCTTTTGTTTTGATTAAATAAATTAGTTTATAAATGTATTAGAAAACGACATTAATGATTACTAGATCCGATAAATGGGCTATTACAGTTATTCATCCACTAATAGTAAGCCGGACTTTCGGAAACTGTGCTGTAAAAATGAGAAAAATACCGAGTCTCACATTTTACGGTTAGAATTACCACAAGAAATGCTTAAGAAAAAAACTACCCTTGCAGCAATAAAGTTTAAGTATCAAAGTGTACGAACCTTAAATAAACTGATCAACAATTGAAGTGATCCACCACAAAAATTGTTAATTACATAGGATTTATTCATGTTTTTTGTTGTTCTTTTGTACTCTTTTGCCTATCTGAAGTATTTTATGGTCTATCTAGTGGTAGTTTTTAAGTGTTAATTTTAACAACGGGCTTTTAGGCAGTTTTATCTGACAAAACAAGCAAAATGAGAATTTAACTGAGTGTCTTTTTCAGAAATATTAAGACTGACACGTTAAAAGTATCATTGAGGGTGACTTATCTTTAATTTCTAATGCTTCAACAGCGTTTATCTGACCAAGAATTGCAGCATGTGGTTCACATGGTGCAGGAAGGGTTATCTCATCGCGAGGTTGTGCAAATTTTAATGTGGCACATGGGGTGATCAACAGAGCCATTAATCGCTTTCAAGAATGTGTAACTCCTTGTTTCAGATATAGTGGAGGTCGTGCACGCAGTCTAACTGCAAGACAAACTCGTTTTTTACAAATTACTCCTCGCCGAAACCCTACCTACAACGCTACGTTAACCCGGCAACATCGAGCACAAGGTGACATTGGGGGGAAGCTCATTTGAAATGGACCCAGAACGAATGGTCCCGTTGTATGTTTGCAAATAAGTTTCGATTTACCCTTTATCGTTTGGATGGGCGTATTAGAGTGTGGCGACGCCCAAACAAGACGTACCGTGAAGAAATGCGAGAGCACAGGGTACCTTTCGGAGGAGGTGGTGTTACTCTTTGGGGAGGCATTATTTTTAACGGCCGCACAGAGGTTGTGGCACTAAGAGGGTTATGCATAAATGCGCAACATTATAGGGATATGTGTATTCTATCGATTGTAGTCCCTTTTGCCAATAATTTTAGAAATGAGTTTGTGTTTGTGGATGATAATGCATGACCGCACCGTGCTCGGATTGTAAACAAAGTTCTTAATGCACATGGTATTGAACGAATGGTGTGGCTGGCACGGTCCCCTGATTGCAACCCCATCGAACGTCTATGGTCGTACATAGAGCACAGGTTATCGGAATAAGATGTCCAAACAGAAACTTTTGAGGAGCTTCAAAACGTGTTGGAACAGGAATGGGAAGCAGTGTCTCAAGAAGTCATCAATAATTTAATAGAAAGTAGGCCTAGGAGATGTATGGCTGTCTATAGGGCTAGAGATGGTCCTACTAGATATTAGTTTATAGTTTACACAATATGTTTAATAAATACAATATGTGTTTACAAAATATTGCTGGAAGTATTTACTGTTTTTGTAAAAAGTTGAATAAATTATCAAATATACTGATTTCGATGTTGCGATGCATGTGAACCTTTCTTTTATTACTCGGCTTGTATTTTAATAACGGCTTTTTAAAGAAATATTATGTATAAAAATAAAAACATCATTTATTATAAAGTGGATCACTTCAATTGTTGAGTAGTTTATTTCCACAAATAAAGCTACATTTAATAAAAAAATAGAATATAAAAAAATGCTGAAACGTCACTAATCTTACGTCAAACGGTCAAAGTCAAAACTATGTTTAGGTTATTAATTTTTTCAAAATTATTAATTGGGTATATTTACACCAAAAACAGAATTTAAAGCTTTCGGACAAAAAATCGTATACAAATCTTATGCGTTAGTTATTTTATAAGCTCATTTTATAATCAGGGCCCTCGTTCTCAGCTCGGGCCTGAAATAAAGTTGTCGCCCGTAAAATTAAACTTACCGCATACGAATCTAAGTAGCTATTATTCAGCTTAATCTCAAACCATTCCTAAAATATAAATTTAAAAAAAATTTTTTTTTAATGCCTGTAACTTCCCGTAAAATTGATTTAGATTTATTTATCTGCTATCAGATATTACATTTATAAATACATATTAGAATTAGAAATAATAGATAATAAAAATTAAATTAATATTATCGACTGCCCTTTCCAATTTTCTCTTCAAAATTTATGTTTTTTAATGTATTTTAAGAAAACAAAAAATTGTAAAACGATAACATCAGCGTTTATAACAACTACTCTTTAATTTATTAAATAACAATACCATTTTTGAAACTGTATATGTCGATTATTTTTTTTCAATCTTTTTTTATAAAAACTACTACACACTACTTCATTTTACGATTTAAAACCAAGCTCAACTTGCAAAAAATAGAACTATTTTAATTTTGTTGTCACTGTTTTTAAAATATTTTGCAATACATTTGTATTAGGTATTTACCTAGTAGAAAAAAATTAAAAGCGTTATTACTAAATATTTTCCAATTTTCGAAATAAAATCTCATTTTAAAAGTAATAACGTTTTCGATTAACTACATTAGTGTATATAGTTCAACGAAAGATAAGTGAGCTTTAAGACCTTTTAAAACCTTCCAATAAACAGAAGCATAAAAATTATTGCAATTACCGCAAACCTCAAATAAACCATAAAATCACTCATAAAACTTGATTTATGAGGGCGCACCTTAGCAGGGTTTGCTTACATCTTTTGATGGCTCCGAGAAATAGGAACCCTCATAAATAAACTTTTATGAGTGGTTTTATCGTTTATTTGAGGTTTGCGGTAACTGCAATAATTATTAGGCATTTGTTTATTGGGAGGGTATTTTCATTTTTATTACATGTTATTTAAAAAAATGCATATACAGTCAGTGTGCACTAGTGTAAAGATAATTTTTTTTTTTCATAATTATTTTGAAAAAACTATTCTTTATTCAAGGTAATTTAAGATTAAATTGTCTTTGGGTAATTGATTTATTCCATCTTATATAACTTTTTTAAAATTTGCAATTTACTGGTTTTATTTAATTTTAAATATTCAAATAAATAAGGTAGAATAAAAAAAAATTTGGGCTCCTATACCGAATACCCTAATTTTAAAATATGGGCACACTAAAAACTATTCAGATATAACACATGATACATAAATTTAAATAACAATCCAAATACAAATAACATGCAGGTATTTAGTAGGCCAAATTTAGAACGGTTTCTAATTAAATCTAAATATTTATGAACGCATAGATAAACAGAAAACGATTAATACCAAATCATTAATTAATTTCAAATCCGATTACTTACCTACTTATTAAATTAATACTTTTTTAATATATTTATTACATTTGTGAGTACATAAATGCGCAAAATATCTTAAGTATTAAATTATAATCATTAATAATAATTTATTATAACTGTAAACAAATCATTATTACACCAATCAATTATTTATAATAAAAAACATTTCGTAATTTTTAAATAAACAATTGCAAGCTTGTACTACACTTAAATTTGTAATTAACAGTTTATTTCTGCTAATACCTGTATAAAAAAAATATACCGAAATACATGTATCAAAAACAATAAAAATAAATGTGTCATATACTCACATGAAAGGTTTCCATCGCACCTTAATTTACTGCACGTCATGTAGGACAGGACTGATTGTTATAAAATATACCTACGATATGTTTTATTGTCAGCATTCACGAACAGCCGCACCAATAAAATAACTCAATCACAACAAACAAAACCTAGGTATGAAATATAAAAGGGTAGAGCAAGAAAGTTTGTGATTGTTGAGGGTAGGCAACCAATTATACACAAACGCAAGCGCTTTTGTTTGAAAATTGTGGGCGGGTGCCCCCGTATGTTAATTAACACATAATCAATAAACGAAAATTATCAAACTAGTTTAATAGCAGCGGCTAAAATTATATCAAATTTATATAAAGAGAGCTATAACTGTAATCAACGGCTTGAAAATGCAATTTCGGTTTGAAAACTTGTATGATGTATATTACGCTCACAAATATTTGGAATGACTTTGTAATAGTCTATCATAAATTAAATAATAATGGTTTACCTACTGTATTTCAATCTAAAGTTGCAAACAGTGTCACTTTTACCTTGAATAAAGTTATATAAGCCATATTTCCGTTCCTGTTAAGAAGAAGTATACCTACCCACATGATTATAAAAAAACTCTTTCATATAATATCTGTTTCTGTTGTATACACAAACGTTGCAAAACAATAGTTATTTTTTAAGATAACGTTAAAAAAACTGTTTTTAGTCGGAGCCGAGTTATTTTGCTGATCCATCACACTAAAACAGCAAAAGACAAAAAATAAATACTTAGATCTCGCGGTATTGAACATAATAATTTTTATCTATGACTGCTTTGATAACTGCATATTATATTGAATATTTGAGTAAAGTAAAGTGACATTAAACATTACTTCACTAGTGAAGTAATAAAATCAAAATCCACTCTTTAAAATAATTAATCAATCTTAATTACATGCTATTATTGTTATAAATATTAGTAACACAATTTTCACACCTACTTATAGTAGGAGAAGCCATTTCTGATACATTTTTTTCGATAGCAGCTGTCGATGCAATAGTTCTAACTGTTATAGTATTTTTGTCACCCAGAATTTTTGAAGCAGTTTGTTTTTATTTTCTTCTGCCGTGTCTATATACCCCTCCGCCACTGTATTCAAGCGCTAGCCCCCATGACGCTTTACTGTTAAAAGATCAGCTCCCGAATTAGCAAGCAACGAAGTAGATGAGCGCCTATAACAATGTCCCGTAAATCCTGCTGGATTAGGTAACTGAAGAAAAGAAGCAATATTCTTGAGAAAGCAGCAAATGTGTTTATAACAACAGGAAACTTTATACACCTCTAGTTTCTGTATCCTAAAAAAACCGTCCACTAGTTTATTAAAGCGAAGTGCTGCATATAAGTGAAACAAGCAGAAAGAGAGTATTCAACATCCTTCAGTTGTGGCAGAAGAATATGCCTTAATTAAGACTTAAATACTATAATTTTATTTTGTTATAAAAATTGATTATCTCTATTTATTATTTGTGTCAAATTTTTGCTTTCATTTGTTTTTTTTTTCAGGTTAATTATCATTAACCTATATTTTTATTAAATTTTATTTCAGTTTCACGGGCTATTTTTCCAGATCACTTAGTCCAGATTGTATAGGTCAGACTTTTTTTTATTATCTTTTATAATACTCATTAAATTAGTTTTTGTTAATCTAAATTTACTTTCAAGCTTTCAAAAAATAATTTTGTGAGAATATTTTTTTCTATTTTCAAAATAAATTAAAAGAGAGATCAACAGTTTTCTAATTTTTTTTATTTGCTAAAAAAATTGCAGATAAAAATTAAATAGAAGAGCTGACAGAAAGTATTTTTTCTTTTAATTCTAATGTAAAAATCGATAACATTGCGGATCTAAATTTCCGGTAAAATAACGTCGAAAAGTAGTTGTTGCCAACATTGCAGAGATTCTTTTGGCAACAATCTGAGTTATAAGTTTTTATTGTTTAATACCCTTTCTTTTTAAAATTTAAACAATAAATTTTAAACTTTAAAACTTTGACTTGATCAATAGCAGTTTTACAAAAGGCATTTAAATTTAAAAAGTGTTTTAATTATTTTCAAAAATTGCAAAAAAAAATATCGATTTATTTTCTTATTTAAACCTTACAAAATTAAAATTAATCCCAGAAGCGAACAATTGTTCAGTACATCAATAAATTTATTTGTGTTATATTTATCCTTTTCTCTATCCGTTAAAAAATTAAATATTTTTAAAAGTAGAATCTTTCGTTTCATTGAAGTTAGGAGGTGAGATTCAAGAATATCGCTAGTCCGGATTAAAAGTAGGTCTGAAATAAGCAGAAGGGGATCAGTTGTAGCAAAAGAATATACCCCAATAAGAACTTTATATTTTTGACAAAAAAAATTGAGCTGTATCTTTTTCCTTTTTCTAGAATTTACGTTTCAGAATTCAGGTATTGTTTCATATTTTACCAATTTTCATGTTTCAGGCTTCAATAATTTCAAGTTTAGTAATTTTATGTTTCAGATCCAGCAACGTCCTTACTTTATATTTGTATTCTGTTTAATTAAATAAATACTTAATTTTTATAAAACTTCATTGTTATTCAATCTTAGCTCTCCATTTGCTCTATTTCTAGTTTTATCTTAAAATTGCAATTTCTCAAACTTAATTTTTTATTGTTTTACCTATATTTTATTTACAAGTTTTCAAAACTTATTATAATTTTTACCATTCTAGAAGAGAACCGACGTTTAGACCATCGTCTGTAAAAAAAAATTGCACGAACAAAAAATTATTGCGTTATTTAAATAATTTATAAAAAAATATTTCCATAGGTATGTATCTACAAAGCTTCAGACATTTATTTTTTCAGCTTATTTATTACTTCAAATTTTATCAATTTGTCATTGGTTATCTAACTGCTCCTGTTGTAGGAAAGCAAAACAAAAATCCTCATTTAATTAACATAGCCTTTATTTATTTCTCTGAAGATAGATTTTTTTACATAAAATTACAGTTATCAAAATAAAATAGCTATTTTTCTTAAAATATAATAAAATCTTCTAATAGACTTTGGGGTCTCTTAAAAAAATCACCATTTATAGGAATGAAATGCACGAAATAGGAATGTAACATTGAAATGCAACAAGATTCAGGTTTAAAACTAATATCACTACTGAGTTTCATTAAAATATCACTTAAAATACAGGTGACAAATTTAAGGTAAGACTTTGAAGCGTTTTATTTCTAATCGCTGAGCGATTCGCCCTCGCCGACTTGATAATCTGCAACACCATCATCCTGCAATCGTGGCAAACCACCATCTGCGAGGCCTTAAACTTATCAACCACCCTTGCAGCTCTTCCAGCGGCTGCAGCTTTAGCCCGAAACTTCCCCAAAGACCCCGGATCACTTATAGTACTACTCTCCATACTCGAACTGGGCCGACTCATCTCAGGACTGTGATCAGCTGAAGCTGGCACCTCAGGCTCCATGATTTTATTGACTAGAGATTTAGGAAACGCCTCTTTAGCCTCCGTTTCCGGCGACGACATTATACTAGGACTCAGCAGAACCACAGGTACACTCGAGAAGTGCTCCATTGGTATATTCATCTTCGAGCAACATTTGGTACAAACCGTCCGTTTGCAGAGGGTGCAACGTTGTCCCCATGGACCGAAAATCCCAAACCGGGTTTTGAGGCAGAGAAAGCACACTTTTCGTGCCTCTACATCATGCCGCACTCGTCCTTCGACTGGTAGAGCTTCCAGCTCGGCTTTGGTCAGAACTGCTCGTATGTGAACGATTTCGGAGAGGGTTAGAGAGAGTCTATCGTCGAGGGATATGGTATCTTGCCAACTGCGGATGTTTGTGAGTTCGTCTTGCATGGCTTTAGCTACTTCCGGTTCTAGTTGAACTGATTCGGCTTCGGAACTGTTGCAGGATTGTCGGGAGCAAGGCCGAGATTGGGGTACAGAATAGCAACCCAGGTTGGGGTCGCAGACTTCGAGAGTGTGGCGACGAGCGGTCGAGCGCCGGTTTAAGTCTTGAGTTGCGAGATCGTATGCTTCCAGAGTCGTATCACACATTGGGAGGTACTCATCAGAGGTTGCCCATAAGCCGGGTTCGGCCGAGTCAGGACTGTCGATCGGTTCATCGTCGTCTTCGTCCTCGAATTGGCTGAAATCGACTTTGATTAACCGACGAGCGGGTTTTGAGGAATCTTCTTTGGGTTGTTGCTTTGGTTCTGATAACATGTATGGAGATCTGCAAAAATTTACAAAAACATGTTAGTTCGTTTGTTTATTTATTCAAGATAAAATCTAAGATTAACATCGGTAAATTTTTATCGAAAGTCCCTCAAATGACCTTAAGTGGATTTAGATAACTCATAATCAGATAAATTCTCAGAAAATCGATCTATTACCTTCCCCAATGACCATATTACAAAAATACACAAACATAAAATAAAAATATGAGTTGGATAAACATTTAAAAAAAATTAAGAAACAATTATCTTAATGGTTGTGCTTACAAATCTAAAAACAATTATTGCCATAATAATAAACAGCCTCCAAGAACAAGCCCTTAGTAACAGAATATTTTAATTTTAAAAAAACAGTTATTTGCTATTACTATTCTTTTTAAGAAAGGAGCTTAAATGATGTAGCAGATCAAGTCACGTAGTACAGTACTTGATTAATTTTGTAATTGTATCTATCTACTGATTCTATGAAATAGATTTAAATCATTTTTCCTGTGTAACTATACTTATACAAAAATTAGAGAAAATGTTCGGTAACTGGTTACGATTTTTTCTGAAAATAGTATTTTTCTTTATAAAGCAGAGAAATCGTATTTGTTGTGCCAAAACCGTAGCAGTTTTAGTGTGACGAACGAACCCAGTAAGTCCGACATAAAAATGATACAGATGGGGCATATACAATAATTTAAGATCAACGAAAAAATATTGTAATCAACTTGTACGTTAATAAGAAATCAGTAATTTCGACTATGGGCTCATAAATTATCTTTCAAGTTTTACTTCCAACTATACCACTAGTCACTAGTTACTTCTTTAAAACTGTTTTCGAAATTTTTTTGTTATAACTGATTAGATAGTAAATTTTAAAAGTTTTTCCTTGTGATGTAATAAAAAAACTTTTCTCATAGAGGAAAAACACATGCTGGTCGTGCTGAGTACCTACGTATTTCGCAACTGATACCTTCCTTGTTTCTATTTATTGTTATGTCATGTTGTTACGTTACAGTTTTTAACATAATTTATAATGATAATTTAGATAAATTATTAATCCTAGACAACTTTCAATAGCAACATAAAAAATCTTCTGATATTTGGCTAATTTCAAGTTGAGATACTACCAGTAGTATCGCAAATTTTAATACTTTTCTTCTTTTAATTCTTCATAGAAACGAAAATACTACCGATATTATTTCAACCTGAAATTAATTATTAAAACATGCCCTTATAACGCCATAACAAAAAAATCGTTTTTACCCTTTTTTATTCTCTGGTAAACGTAATTTATTTACAAAAAAAAAATAGAAGTCAAGTATTTTTTCACTACTTTTGCCCTAAAACAAATTATGAATCCATTAAAAAAAGCATTTACTCACCAACGCTCCCTCGTGCTTTAAAGAGTCGCGATTATTATTAACTGCCTTCATTACCATCCTTGTTTATTAATAACTATTTTCCAATCTTAATATCTTATACTATTTCTCTGAAATACGTCGTCAATGACATTTTTGTTATAAATACATGATATACAGTGTTGAATAAAATACTGAAGACAACACGAGTTTTATAGTTGAGAAATCTTTGTCTATAAAGTTTTTAAACTGTGAATACTCTTTGGTACTCAAAAAAAAATATTTATTCATAATAACTCAAGGAGAATATTTATTTTCTTTAATTATTGTAGTAACCTCTAATTTTTTATATTTAATTATTTAATAATGCGTAAACGATAGGAATAATTAGAAAAATACAACTTAAAAAAAATTACTCCTATTAATCTGCATTATTAGCAAAACAGATAATTATTTAAAACTGGTTATTATTTTATCATCAATATAAGTCAGCAGAACCTATCGTAACAGTTGTTAACAATAAATTAATAAAAATCCGCAAAAGCATAAATTAATTTTAAGATAAAATTGTTCAGACATCAAATTGGCCTTTTTTTCCATAAATACTAGGTTTGTTTAATAACAGTTCAAAACAGTTCAAATTAGACTGCATAGTAGCGCTTTGGCAGTCCAAAATCTCTATTACGCAGGCTCAGTTTAGTTCTGAACCGTTCTAAACTGACTCTAAAGCGTTGTTAGAAAACTTATTTTTTGTCTTATCTTTTGTATCTAAAACTTCGAAAATGATTTAAAATTTTAATTTAACTCTATTTTTCTATAACTCAAATTTTAGCTACCTATTTCATCGTAAAACTTTAAAACGAGAGAAAAAAAGCATTGTTATTATTAAACAAATTGCATATCACGACATAAGTAACATACTACTGCGAGTTTTATTTAAATTATTCGAAATATTATTGAAATGATTTTCTTAATTCTAAACAGCCCAAAATAAAATGTTGTACAGCACACGTATACCTACCCAAATCCAATGTGGTTTTTATGACAGGATTCTATTGTATTAAAGGTAATGATAGTAACAAAGGAAAGGTGCCGCAATATAAAACTATAAACATAAGTACTAGCCGAACCTCGACTCAGGCAAACAAATTTGATTTACAACAGACTTCGACAACCCATTGAATAGCATCATTATGACGGTCCTAATGACAATTGCAGTGTCATAAAAACCACATTAAATTTGGATAGGTTGAGACATGTTACAGTAACTAACATGACTAAAGGTAACTTGGGCTACGACCTCGTCCTCTGTAATACACACTCAAATGCTGTATATTCTATACTTAAACTGATGTCAATAAAGTTAGCAGAACACTTTTAGCAGAACATATATTTCTTTGCAGGAAAATTGAAAGCTAATTAAGAGCTAATTAAATGCTCTAATTAAATATTTTGTGCTCGTATTTTTTTTAAAAAAACAACATGTTCTGCTAGCTTAATAAAAAGTTAGCAGAGCAACAATAAAATATGACATAAAACGTAAATATAATAATGGAAATATCTCAAGCTTATTACGAGCTAATTAAATGCTATAATTAAAAATTTAATGCTCGCTTATTTTTTAAAAAAAAACACATGTTCTGCTGGCTTAATGAAAACTTAGCAGAACAACAACAATATATCACATCATACATAAAGATTATAATAAAAATACTACAAGCTAATTACAAGCCAATTAAATGCTATAATTAAAAATCTAATGTTTGCCTTAAAAAAAATGTGTTCTGCTAGCTTAACGAAAAGTTAGCAGAACAACAATAAAATATAATATAATACGTAAATATAATAATGGAAATATTTCAAACCCATTACGAGCTAATTAAATGCTATTATTAAAAATTTAATGCTCGCTTATTTTTTTTAAAAAAACACATGTTCTGCTGGTTTAATGAAAAGTTAGCAGAACAACAATAAAATATGACATAAAACGTAAATATAATAATGGAAATATTTCAAGCTTATTACGAGCTAATTAATCGTACTTTAGTTAATTTAAAAAATACTTAAAAAATTATCCAAAGTGTCATCTATCAGTCACCGCCCAAATATTTAAAAATGTGTATGTTTAGCTGCCTATCTTTCAAATAATTTTCGGCAGTATTTTGACATTATAGCTTAGTTTAGGGCAAAACGGTGGTATTTCACATTAAAATTTTAAATTAATTTGATAATTTTACTTTGTTTCACTTTCCTTGCGTCTTATAATCACTCCTAAAAACTTTTTTATTTGACCATTGTGCGCATGCGCAAACTCTTTTTTTTTTTTTCCAAAGACTAGCCCCTTTTACACAACGATTTTTCAACATAATTAGATCGTAATTAACCTAAAATATTTTTATTATGATATTTACGTTTAATGTGATACTTTAATGTTGGTCTGCTAACTTTTTGTTAAGCTATCAGAACATGTTTTTTTTTTAAAAAAATAAGCGAGCATTAAATTTTTAATTATAGCATTTAATTAGCTCGTAATAAGCTTGAGATATTTCCATTATTATATTTACGTTTTATGTCATATTTTATTGTTGCTCTGCTAACTTTTTATTAAGCTAGCAGAACATGTTGTTTTTTTTAAAAAATACGAGCACAAAATTTTTAATTAGAGCATTTAATTAGCTCTTAATTAGCTTTAATATTTTCTGCAAAGAAATATATGTTCTGCTAAAAGTGTTCTGCTAACTTTATTGACATCTTAAACTGTATAATATTTGAGCTGGTTATAAGCGATTTCTCTGTTCTAACTTGGGACAGCATCAGGAATCACTGTACTGAGTAAAAGCAATAACTCCACGAAACTTATCTATAATTTCTTTGTTGCTGTTTTTTGCTTTTTTATAATTAAATGTTTATTACTTTTCGTTTAATGTTAATTCGGGCAGAATATACTATTAAAGTTTGCACTCATTATGTAAAAAAAAACTTTGCTATTTTATGTTTGTATCACATTTTTAGATATTGGTTCATAGACAATTCATAGAAACATTTTGTAATACCAACAGAAATTTATCATCTAACCCGATCATGACTTTCACGTGAGATAAATAAAAGATTTATTTGTTTCAAAACTGACACCTGTCATCCAATATTAATTACCCTTAGAATTCCTGATTAAATTTAAACTCATTGTCAGTATATTCATTAAAATTTTCCAAAAAAAGAAAAACATATTTAGAAAGAAATTTAAAAGATTACTTCCAATCAATAGTAAATCAATATAGAAATCTAATACATGTAAGCCATAAATTTATTATTATTATTAAAAAATAATCTCACAGGATTATGTCTACTCTATATTTAGTATTAGAAGATTAATACTTTTTATGTTGCTGAGGACGTATAAACTGTAGACCATAGAAATACCACATATTAAAAATAAACGTATGTATTAAGCTTAATAAAAGCCGGCTTTATTGTAACCACGTTCGGATTATTAACAAAATTTATGTATGTGTGTTCTATTGTAATAACAAAAGACAAAAACTGATAAAAAGCGCAGTGTCTAAGTACATAAATTTATTTTTACTTTCCATTGATTAAATTATTATTTAAGATGATAACAAACAAATCAACCGAAAATGATAAAAACTGACGTCACAAACAAAAGATATAATTAATAAAGTAAATGCTCAGCAAATAAACATTAATTAAAAAAGCATGCTAATAATTGATAAAATAGAAATAAAAGTTAATGAATGCAATTCTTTACTGCATTTTTTCTGTGACTTTTTTTACAACTAGGTAATATTATGCAAATTAAATAGGTAGTGCAGTGTAGTAATGATTTAACAGTATTCAACGCACCAATCAAAAATTGAAAAGCTTTATTCTTCAATAAAATCCATAATTTTAAAACCATGGAAACCGGAAATTGGGATTTCAAAAAAGTGTCAAAACGTGTTATCAGTAGTTACTGTTTTTTGTGTTCAATTTTTATGATTAAGTCGGATTTTATAAGTTATAACTTTAAGGCACATTCCTGTAGGGTGCGTAGCTCAATGGCGGCCGGAGTTTTTTTTAAAACTCTGAATTTTGAAAATGGGGCATGGGATCCAAATTCTGTTATAAAGCATTACTACTGAAACCAGACTAAGAACAACTGCTACAAAAAAAATTTAATCAAAATTTGCGAAATTTCATTTTTAAAGATGGTGAGCCTCACCTGGTTAGTTCCGAAACGGCTAATGTTAGGCCAGTGTCGATTTTTTTCAGCATTATGGAACAAATTAATGATTAGTTTATTTCAGTTTTGTTCAAAATTTTAAATTTAAGAAAAAGACATAAGGTAATGAAATTTTAGAGAAAAAATATTTTTCGAAAATTAAATTTCCAATGCTCATAACTTTTTCTAAAATAAAATTTTGGAAAAAACCAAAAAAACCTAGTCATTAATTTGTCTCATAATGCTGAAAAAAAATCGCCACCGCTCTAATATAAGCAGTTTCGAAAATACCAGGTAAGGCCCACCATTTTTAAAAATAAAATTTTGCAAATTTCAATCAATTTTTTTTTCAGCAGTTGCCCTCAGTGTGGTCTCAATAATAATCCTTTATAACAGAATTTGGATCCCATGCTCCATTTTCAAAATACCGAGTTTTAAAAAATCACCGGCCGCCACTGGCGTAGCTTAGTAGTTGGAGTGCTGTAAAATAACCTAACGCATAAAAGTTTTATAAACTAGAAATCCTGAATCTCATCTTCTACCGCTTATTATCTCTACCGAGTTTTGACACTAAATATCACTTCTCTTGTTATTTGCAGTCACTTAGGCTTTTTCGGTAGAAATTACCCAAAATGAAAAAAGTCCTGTTTTAAGATTCGAAAATATGAAATGGTCATTTTACCCAATTTTTTAATTCCTACGTTACATATTTTTTACAATTACAGTATTGTCAATTACAGATTTCTGCAGTAGACTATCCATAATTACTGCCATTTTTGACGTTTAATAAAAAAAAAATACAGACGCTGTGTATCGTGTTTCAAATTAATTTCGCACTGTAAAATTTAAGTTCCCACAGGCGAATGTAATAAACTAAAATAAACAACTGTCACATAGCTTTTACAGTTCAGAAGATCAAAAAATAAAAAAGACCATAGAACTTGCTATAATGACTTCGGATAACTAAAACATTTCTCGCTGTGCTCGCTAGTGTTTTAAACTTCATTGTCAGTAGTAATAGCTTTCATTATAATCTCACAAACAGTATATTAAAAAGCTAGTGTTATAACCACGTACTATTTTTCTATTAAGCTATCCGCTGTCATCTGTCTAATAAATTTTGTGTTAAATATTTTTTGTTGGCAACATAATATAATTTTTGATTTTATAACAAAATTAATCAAACCGGTAACATAAAAAGTTATCAAAAAAAAGTTTCGCTACATAGCAAAATAATATTACATTATTATTTGTACTATTATATGTCATATTATGTGTTTCAATTGTTTTTAGAACAATCATTCAATGACAAAACTGTGTTTTTGTAATAAACTGAAAGATAATCGAATAAAATGTAAAATTTATCTTAACATAAGATAGATATTTAGAAAAAATGAGTCAGGTGAGGTATAAAGTTTATAAGCAAGAAGCAAAGTATACTAGGTCACGGGTCACGGCAAAAATGACCACTTTGACTAAAATCATAAATCTTCGTACAAAAGATCGCCAGCGAGTCTGTTAACGTTTATCAGATTCTTCTCATTTGTATAACCAAGTAGAAAACTTGTTTATTTTTGAATTTTAAATAACCGGAAGTCTATATTAAGTGCATTCAAGATTGTTTTGAATATAATTTTGATTAACAGTTATAATAAAAAAAAAACAGAAGAACAGCTATAGTGTAACATCTTGATATATTTTTTTAATTATTACTTAAAATTTCTAGTTTAGTCATGAATGACGCAAGACGTTTCCCAAAACGTTACATCGTGCATATAAACAATCAACCAAATAAAAACAAACAATATAAGAAGTTTAATTAAACTGCAACTTTGAACATCAAAATTGCTTGTTTTTGTGTTTATATTTATGCCAAATTATTACTCAATTTTGAAGCGTGTAGGTATTACTGATAATGTAAAAGTTTAGTTATTATTATTGATGACCAAAAATAAACTATTATACACAAATAATAATTAAAATTATAATAAAAACATTTAAAAAATAAATAAAATATGTAGTTTCAGGACACAAAAAAATAGTATTTTTGCAATTTATCAATTTAATTTAAATGTTCATAAAAATACACAATAAATAGATAAGAGTTGTTGCCACCTGTTGGATTCTGTATCAAAACAAAATCCTAATTATATAATTTATTAAAATTGGTATTAATAACAATTATTGGTGACATAAAGATGTTATTATCAACCACAATAAATGCTTAGATGACAAATAAAGACATTTATTTATACTCATTGGGCTCGGCTAGGCATTTTCTAAATTACGATTATCATCACACTTTATTACAGTGAGAATACTACACTAAAAACACATTTAATTATTTTTTCTTTTATTCCGTTCTTTTTAGCGTCACAAGAGCTCTAGATAACTGATTAAAATATAATAGAAGGATTATAAGCCATAAATTCCAATTCTACTAGAATTCCAGCTACTCCTACTAGTTTGATATTTCATAAAAATATTTTTGTAAGTTTTTTGAATAATAACGAAGAGAAACTCATTAAACTTTTCCATCTATTACATCACAATCACCGATTTTTCTAACTTTCTATTAACTCAAATAAAAAATACCTTGGTGTAGGCCTTAGCTTCCTGCCCTTTTTGATTGAGTTGAGTAACTGCTCCCTTGGTGTAAGTGTGCGCGATTGCGGTGGCAATTTCCTGTCAGATACCTTCTTCAAAGGCGGTCTTGATCTGATAAACTCCAAAATAATAGCATGAGCATCTTTTGTAACACGAGATGGTACATCTCCATTAACCATAATTTTTCTCAAATTATATCTACACGATCTAATATCTTTCATGAGTATTTCGTAAGGAGTGAGCTCATATTCAATCGGCGCCCTACTGTAACGCACCTTCTTCAGCTTGACTCCCATTCTGAGCTCCCCCATGACCTGCACCCAAAACTTGGCCCAATCAGAGAATTTCAGTTGGTCCAATTCGGATTGTTTTGAGCTGTTTGTGGGTAAATTCAAGCTGCCTTGTGCCACTTTTTCGAGAAAAGTCGCTAATTCTAGAGCTTCAGCTACAAAAGCTCGTACTACAGCCCTGTAGTGGGCCTCTGTTTGGGTCCTGGTTAGCGTCCCCAGGTGGTTCTCGCATCTCCGAATAACCTCCTGGAGACTCATCTGTGTTTGGGTCTTGGACGTTCCAGGCTCCTCTTCGACCTCCTCGGAGTCCCTCTCGATGCCCTCGTCGTCTGTTTCGTGGTGGGTCTGTTCCGAGGAGCTGTTCAGGTCATCTGAAGTCATGTCATCAATGAGCTGACCCAGATCCTGGCTCATGACCCTCTCCTCGTCCGTTTGACTGCCCCGGTCGAGGGCGACGTAGATCACCACCCCCAAGCCGGAAATCAGCTCTTTCTCGCATCGGAAGAGCTTCCTGGGAGTGTCTCGAGCTTTGATTGTGTTTTCGTGGACGTTTCCGTCGGTTTGGAGGTAAACATGGCATACTTCTGTGACGATGTGTACGTTTGGTTTTCGAGATGAGATGCATTCACTGTAGTATTTTGCACATTGGTAGCAAAGGGCCCAAGCGTGTTCTTCACCGATTGGGGAATTAAACGAGTTGAGGATGTCTTCTAAACAAACACTGCCGTCTGAATTCACTTTACACTTTGATTTTGATGACATGTTTGTTTATTTTTTGAATACGCACACAACGACTACCCCACTCGCGGAGCATTTGAGAACTGTCTTATAGCCTAAATAAAATCAATGCTGAAACCTTGAAAATGACAGGCACCCACACTTATCACAACACAGCAAAGCTCTTATCGATTGAATGAAATGCGCATGTCAAACAATCAGTGTCAACCAGTGATACCAACATAAAAAAGGCCTTCTAGATTAGGTGACAAATGTCCAGCCTGTACAAACACTCAATCCAGCGTTTTCACATGACGTCATACGGAAGCCTCAGGTAGGGTTGCCCAAAAAACAGTCCTTTAATTTTATAAACTGTCCTTTAGTCTTTACCATGTACTTAAAGGACACAATTTGTCCTTTTATATAGTTTTTTACCAAAGAGACACGAACAAGCGTTAGAAAATTGGCATACCCATTTATAATAAGTTGATTTCAAAAATAAATTAATTGTCTAGACGTTCTTTTAAGTCACCAAAGTAAATTTTAAGTACCTATAAAGAAACAACAGTTCTATCCAGACTTGAGTTATGAAACCCACGTATTTTTTTTAAACAAGCTATTTAATGGTAGAGAAAAAAGAGCAATAAGGAAAATTATAACTAGTGAAAAAAAACAGAAGTAAATTCTAGAAGAACTTGAAAAAGTAGATACTCTAAAAAGTTGTGAAAAAAATGACCGAATGAAAAAAAAATCTTAAAAAATTAATATAAATGTTATAGAAGAAGAAAAAAACCAAAGAAAAATTTTAAAAACGTAGTTTCGACAATGCTAAAAAAAACTGTGGATTGTAGGCCTATAGAAAAAAATAAAGAATCACAAAAGCAACAATTGGAAGAGAAGAAAAAGAAAATACAACTAAAACAAACAATAAACGAAGATTTAAGAAGCTGAAAACGTCTATTGGGAAGTCCTAGAGGAAAAAAGTTGTAAGCGAGTTTAAAACACAATATTTCGAAAAAAATAAAAAAACGACTACTAAAGAATAAAGAAGTTAAGAATAGTAAAAACTAAGTAAAATTCTAGATTAATAAAAGAATAATTTTTCGACCCGGATACTAAAAAAAAAAAAACAATTACAAAAATTTTTGCTTTAAACACCCAAAAATCTCTAGTTTAGTTATTTATATTAAAGTTTTTAATAGAATTTAGGAACTGGAGAAAACAGTTTGCACTCTTTTTTATAAAAATTGCAGTAAATATTTATTTTTGTAATAATCGTCGCCTTTGGCTCCCAAAATGTATATATTTTTTGGTCCTTCAAACCAGATGAAGAAAAACGTCTTATTGTTAGTATGAAAAAACAATTTACGTAGTTGTTTTTCGGCTCACAAAGTGTGTTTAAAACTGTATCATCCTTCGAGCGAGATGAAGAAAATAGATTTAAGTATAGGCAGGACATTTTATGGCACTCTTTTTTTTAGACTTTTATTATTTTTGTTACTTTATTACAAAAGTTTTGCCCCCACTCCCCACTCCTTAAAAAACATCCAAGATCCTCCTTCAACAATGTCCTTTATTTCGATATCAAAAAGTTGGCAACCAGCCTCAGAACAACATTCCTGGTGCTTCTTATGGCAAATAAATTTTGAGAATTTTTTTCACTTATTTTGCGAAAGGTATTCAAATTATTATTCAAAGAGGCATAAAGTGCACCTAAAAGTTTATTTAACAATGTAATTAAAACAAAATTTCTTTCAACTGTTTCATGTAAATTAATAATTATTAAAATAAAAACGCGGAAAAATTTAAAATTTTACTGGGTTTTAGTGTTTGACTTGTTTTTGATATATTTCTTTTCAAGATTTGTGGCTTTGTAAATACTTATATTATTAATTTACTATTTAAACTAATTGCTTACATAATACGATGATTCAGTACTCAAAGACACAAAGAGGGTTCGACATTCGGTGATATAATAGACATTTTTTGTTGTCTTTCGTAAATTTATCGATGTTTCGTTTTGTTTGGATCAGTCAAGCGTCAGCTCTCGAACAGGACGCATCACAGCCGTTCTAAAACTGCGTACTATATTTATTATTAATTATTAAATAAAATATATCGCGATTTTGTTTAAATAAATACATTTTTGCATTTTTAAATTACAAAATAACACAAAGATAAACAATTTTAAGTATCTACTATCATCATTTGTAATTAATTTATTAATAAATTCACACGTTTTATTTAGAGTTCCTTTCCACCCCCCCTTTTGCAAAAAATATATAAACAATTTAAAGTAAATTTCTTTTGTTTTATTGGAATTTGAGGGTAGGTTCCAAAGATATCCCTGAAAATCTGGATTAAACGTAGGTCCGAAAGAAGCAGAGGTAGGAAATTCGCCAGTCATCAGTTGTGCCAGAAAAAATGCTTTAATTAAGACTTTATGAATAGCTTATGACTTTGTTAAAATTGTTGATCTTTGTATTAATTTATAATTTTTGTTCAAAATTTTGAGTTCTTTTTAAAATCGTTTTTTTTTCAGGTTTTCCTACTAATTTTCTCTTTCTGTTTCGCAATTTCGTAATTTTTCTGTTCCAAGTTTTCCTACTAATTTTTCTGTTTCAGGTTTTCCTACAATTTTTTTTCTTTCTGTTTCATATTTTCGTAATTTTTTCTGTTTCAAGTTTTCCTAATAATTTGCCTGTTTTAGGTTTTCCTATTAATTTTACTGTTTGAGGTTTTTTAAATTTATTTGTATCAGATTTTCCTAATTTTTTTGTTTCAATTTTTCAGGTGCTTCTCCGTTATTCGGGTTTTAATTGTTTTTTCCCGGTATTACTTACAGGTATGCATTTTTTTTCTGTTGGAGATACTTATTTTGCATGTTATTGCTTGGTTTTGTTACTAACATAGATATAGTAGTTAAGTTGGTTTCTAAGTTCGTGTGATCTAAGAACCACTAGTCTGGCTAGCATTTATTATAAGCGCCAGCTACGTTCTTGTTTTTATAATTTGTTGTATTTTGTTAATTAATTTAATTAATAATTGATTATCCAAAAATTATACGCAGAATTCAAATATGCTAAAAAAATTGGAGTTCTCATTTAAAATTTCAAAGTTGGGGGTCGTATCTCGATTTTGGAAAATCCTGTATATCCAATTTTTTTGGCAAAAAATGCGCGTTGAAAAATAACAGAATACGTGTCCAAGCGTTTTTCAAAAAAACAAATCCCTGAATTTTTATTGAATTTATTCATTTCTCATGGTTCACACTGTGTAAGTAAAAACAAATTATAGGGTAAACAACCCTTAATATAGTACTGTAATGGGTATAATTGTCATAATTCCTGCAAAATTATTATTTTTGGCGTTTGTAATTAGTTTTGCCTACCAGAAAAAACTATACTAAAATAGATACACTATACACATCTTTTGTACAGGCCGTTAAATTGTTAAAAAAATGAATCCAGAAGGCCGCACACATTGCAGAAATCTACTAAATTTTTAAACTTAATTTTCTTGCAAAAATGGTGGATGACTACTGTCAGTTAAAAGTTTTGGAGGTAGGATTAGTAATGAAAGACCTTTTGGGGTTGTAGAAAATTATTTTAGGTCAAATGCACTTGATAATTACAGTATATTTTACAATTACTTTTTAACAAAAAATACTTATAAGGAAGTAATGATTTATTTAAATTTCCTTATGAGTATAACATCCATCACTGTTTGCTTTTCCTGAAATTTTAAAAGCAAATCGACATTGTTTAAACCGCATTAAAAATCTGGAGAAAAATCTCAATGGAATAAATAAAAAGTGGTGTAAATATAACAAAAAAATAATTTAAAAAACTAAAATTTCTCTTCGTCCAGGCCGTGTTTGAAAAACATCATAACTGGTACTGATTCCCCATCAATTTCTCTATATTCCATCAAGCCAACCATTCCATCGATTTCCATGGATTCACCAGTAAAAAACTGGAGCTCTTTAAACCTCCCTAATATGTCTTTCATGACTTTGTTCATGTTGGTCTTAAAAATTTCTACTTGGTCGGGAGATTTTTCTTCCAATTTAGCAACCAATCTGGAAAAAAAAACAATTAAGAAAACTTCACTAGTAAAAGCATTGTTGCAGAAATTTTAAGTGTGTCTCACAGTGAAACGCACTAGCAATTTCGTCAATGATCTTGCATGAATTGCTCTGAATGCCACACCAAATAGCAGCATCCAGTATTAGTACATGCAGCAAGATACAAACACTCACTTTTTCATGTAGTCTTTAAGGTATGCAGTGTATGATTTCTTATCACTAAATGCATAGGTTTCACATAATCGATGATTCAAAACAATGTCAACACCACTTTGGACGTTTTCATCAGTGCCTTCGTCTTGTTCCTCAGCAGACGGGTTCGCTCCATCCAGAGAAATATCTCCTTCCTTTCGTTGGATTAATTTCCCATAAACTTCATAGAGAACTTCATCAACCAATTTCATTTTGTAAGTATCAGAGAACATCTCATCACCTAAAACATAAAATTTATTACTACTTTTCACTCAATTTTCTCCTGAAAATGTGTAATAAGAATGGAATGTCCAAGTGTCATGAACTTGACAGCTGGAAATTTTAGGTTAAATTTTTGCATAAAATGTCAATAATTACCAAAAAATATTTGTAAGAAAATGAAGAGAAAGTGCACTTACCGGTAAAAATATCCTTGTAAATCCTCATTTTGAGACGATGATTGTAGTTTCTCTGGAAAAACTAAAAACGACCCGTCCGCTACAAGAACGCAGCAAAAAAGGTCGAAAAACTTCTTTGACAGATTCAAATTACGCATTATATGCGCGCGCATTGTAATCGGACAAAAAAACTGTAAATTTTACTTGTCTAAAAATATATCTCGGGAAGAATCCGGTCAAAACATAATCCGGGCTGAAAATTCCACTGGAAAAAATGCTTCGTTAAAATAATTTCGTATTTTCAAAAAATTTCTAGGGGGGTTCAGGAATTCGTCTGTCAGTGTTGGTCATCATTTTAAAACTATCGGTAAAAAATAGCAATAGAAATATCTCTGGCTTTTCCTAGCCACATCAAAAGTACAGCGGCTCAGCTATATACTCTAAATTCAAATTTCACCATTGTTTCAGTTAAAAATTAAAATAAAGAAATACAAACGTTTTCAGTAAATTTCAAATAACGATTTTACCGCTAATAATTTTAAATTATCTGCAATTTATAGAAAAACACCAAGTCAAAAAATAAGATTCGGATAAAATAGTGTTTAGGACTAATTGGAAACATTTTTCGATATTTTGATTAATTGATTTTAACAATAACAAAATTTCTCGTTACTAAACATAAATCATTTTTTTAATAACCGTTTAAAAATTGTAATAAAGTAAAAAAAACATATCAGCAAGATTGACAGCAAAATGCTGCCAAAATAGTGTTGATAATATAAAGAAAATTCTTCCTTGACTTCCTGTCGGAGTAGGTAGTAAGTAGAGGTTGAGGTGAGGAATTTTTGAAGAAAAAATATTAATTGAGTATTTTATATAACAAAAATTGGGAAAAAAAGAAAAAAAAAGACTGTTATTAGATCACGAGCGAAATCACGAAAAATTAACTTTGTTAATTAATATTGAAAACTTTGGAAAGTTTTAAATTTAAAATTAAAAAATCGACTGTAAGAGCCTTAATAAAGCTCAAAATTTGATAAAATTGTTAATACATGTGTGTCTTAAAGCCCTTTTTAAGAATCCGCAAAAAGATTTGTTTTAAAACATTTTGTTCGATTTTTATAACTGATTTTTAGAATTTCAGCACTATTAAAACAAAACTTTAAAAAATGGCCATAAGAGCCTTAATAAAGTCTAAAATTTGACAAAATTTTTAGTACACATGTGCCTTAAACCCTCCTTTAATCCGCAGGAAAATTTGTCTAAAAACTTCAGTCTTTAGAACGGATTTTTGGAATTTCAGTACTACTAACATTAAATTTTGAAAATTAGCTATAGTGGCCTTAAAAAGCTTAAAATTTGATAAAATTTTTAGTATTTGTGTGCGCTTATTAAGTCCTCCTTAAGAATGCGCAGAAAGATTTGTCTTTTAAGATTATTAAGATATCGCTTCGCTCGTCGTACTCAAAACTCATGCGTGTGACAATAATTGTCTTATGAAACACGTATAATAATGTACTATTGTTTATTAGAGTATTAGAGTATAATAGTATGAATGAAAAAGAAACAATAATTAGTAGTGTTTTTTTAAATTAATTGTAGGTAATTTAAAATAAGGAAACATTTGTATTTCCTCATTATATTTTATTAATTTAAACCGAGATATAAACTTTTTAAAAACGTGTGTGCCTTAAAGCCTTCTTTACAAATCTGCAAAAAGATTTATCTTAAAGCTTTTCGTTCGGTTTTATAACTTCTTCTATAACTTTTTATAATTTTTAGAATTTCACTACTACTGGTACTATATTTTAAAAATTGCTCATAACGCTCTTAATAGAGCTTCAAATTAAATAAAATTTTTAGTACGTGTGTGCCTTGTCTTAAGAGTTTTCGTTGAGTTTTTATAACTGATTTTTGAAATTTCAGTATTACTAGTACTAAATTTCGAAAATTAACCGTAGTGGCCTTAATAAAACTTCAAATTTAATAAAATTTTTAGTACTTGTATGGATTAAAGTCCTCTCTAAGAATTTACAGAAAGATTTAATTTAAAATTTTTCGTTCAATTTTTATAACTGAATTTTGAAATTTTAGTGCTACATTTTAAAAATTTGTCATAGCGGCTTTAAAAAAATTTCAAATTTAATAAGATTTTTAGCGCATGTGTGTCTCAAAGCCTTCTTTAAGAATTTGCAGAAAGATTTGTCTAAAAACTTATTGTTCGGTTCTTATACCTATTTTTTAGAATTTCAGTATTACACTACAAAATTTTAAAAATTGGCCGTAACAGCCTTAATAAAACTTTAAATTAAATAAAATTCTTAGTGTGTATGTGCCTTAAAGCCCTCTTTAAGAATCCGCAGAAAGATTTGTCTTAAAGACGTTTTGTTCGGTTTTAATAGCTGATTTTTAGAATTTCAGTACTACCATAATACTATATTACGGTATATAATATAAAATAAAATTTTAGTATTTAGTATAAAATTTTTAGTATTTGTGTGCGCTTATTAAGTCCTCTTTAAGAATGCGCAGAAAGATTTGTCTTTTAAGATTATTAAGATATCGCTTCGCTCGTCGTACTCAAAACTCATGCGTGTGACAATAATTGTCTTATGAAACACGTATAATAATGTACTATTGTTTATTAGAGTATAATAGTATGAATGAAAAAGAAACAATAATTAGTAGTGTTTTTTTAAATTAATTATAGGTAATTTAAAATAAGGAAACGTTTGTATTTCCTCATTATATTTTATTAATTTAAACCGAGATTTAAACTTTTAAACAATGGCGGAATGTGGAATTATGTGCATGCGTAGTAACGCTTCTCAAGCATCTGGCTGGTCCGCTGTGCTTTTGAAGTTTCCAGGAAAACCCAGCAATATTTCTAGTGCTATCTTCATCAACCTCCTCAGAACTGTCACAAATTCAACAATTTTTGTTTGGTTTCATTTCAAGCCACAAATGACCACGTGTTGAGACCATTTATAAAATAATTATTGTTAATTAACCAGAAACAATGGCATCTGAGTTAGAAAATAAAATAATCCGTCAAATTGAATATTACTACGGCGATATAAACTTACCACGCGATAAGTTCATGCAAGAGAAGCTGAAAGAAGATGATGGCTGGATAAGTCTGGAAGTATTATTAACGTTTAAACGACTTGCCAGTCTGTCTGAAGACCCGAAAGTTATAGCATCAGCTGTGGAAAAAGCTGAAAATGGTTTGGTGGAGCTGAGTGAAGACCGCAAGAAAATCAGAAGGAACCCTGATTTGCCGATCCCAGAACTTAATGATGCCCGCAAAAAGGAGCTAATGGAACGCACAGGTAGCTGGATTTTTAGAATTTTAAGGCTCCCGGACCGTTGAAAATTGTGGGAGGAGCTTACGAAATTAAAAAGCTGCGTTTTTGTAGCCGTCCTCGTTAATTTTTTCAGGGACTAACTCGCTCTTTTTGGCTCGCTCTAATAGATGCTCCCGCAATAGTATGAATTAGTATTGCGGCGAGGGGTCATGTATCATTCCATTATTTTCTTTGGCTATCTCTCTGGACTCATACGTTTTACATGCCCATACCACCTTAAAGCTTCCATAGTCTCGAGTATAGTTATTCCAGCTCCTATTTTTTCTCTTATTTCTTCGTTTCTCACTCTGTATTTCAGTGTTAGTCCACAGGCTCTTCATGTTCATAGCCTCAAAAATTATTTGTTAATGTTGTTTAATAAGAGCGCAGCTCATTTTCTTTGTTAGGTACCTCATTCCAGGAGCCTTAACTCTATTAAATTTGTTTTGTTTTCAGCTTATGCCAAGGGATTCCCCCTCGACGAGGACTTCAACGACATAATCGTCTTCTTGGACGCTTACGGTCCCGTTGAGTCCTGCAATCGCCGCTGCACTAAAGACCACAAATTCAAAGGATCTTGTTTCATCATCTTTAAAGATAAAGAAACTTGCAAGAAATTCATAGAGCACGAAAGTATTAAATACAAAGACGTCGCACTTATCCGCAAGTGGCAGAGTGATTACTTCGCTGACAAGAAAAAGGAATATGAGGAACGTGTCAAGTCGAAAAAAGACAAAAAACAGGCAAAGATCGACGAGAAAGCCAAACATCTTGAGTACCCTAAAGGTGCAACTATCTACTTTTCAGATATCCCTGAAGGCAAGTCCCTCACGCGTGAAGAAATTAAGGAAAAGGTCAAAGAGATCGATGACAGTCTTACCATTTCCTATGTTGATTTCAGCAAGGGAGATGTTAAAGGGCATTTCAGATTTTCAACCGAAAATGCGGCTGTTGAATTTTTAAAGAAGTTGACTGATAATGAGTTGGAAGTTAGTGATGTCAAATTGAAACTTAAAGCGCTAGAAGGGAGTGAAGAAGAGGAATATCTGAAGAAGACTGCAGAGGCTGTTACGATTATGAGGGAAAAGGCAAAGGCTGGGAAAGGCAGGAAGAGGAAGGGACATTTCCAGAATGGCCGAGATCCTAAATCTAAGAAAGCAGAGTAGATCTGCTGCATATTTTTCCTTCTTATCAATAGAATATAGTTTTAAGAATGTTGGGTGTTATATTAAATGATATTTATGTTATAAAATTGTTAACTTGTAACAAGTTTGGAGTTGTAAGTTGTATTTCTGATTTGTTTGTATCAATGATACATTTTATGTCTGACTAAATGATAAAATATATTTTGCTCGATATTTTGTATAGTTGTACAAAATTCCAGTGTATATTTTTAAATTTTGACATATTGAATAAGTTTTGTATTGTCGTTTTTGGTTTTAACACTTGTCTAAATATAAAATTTCAAATATATTTTGAGTTTTACCATTATTAACCATTATTATATGAGTAATGTTTACTAATATTAACAGTTATAACTGTTAACGTACCTAGAATGTAAAGAATGTCATAATAGCCGCAGATGTCAGTTTGAATTCCTAGTGAGCCGACAAACGAGGATTTAAAGACATCTGAGGCTAGTATGACGTTACATCTGGAGTATGTTCAAGATATTTTCTGTTGATTGAATGAATTATATTTTATAAATTTGATAAATCGATAAGTGAAATAGACGTCTCAATCTGCAAAAACCTAATATACGAACGAAGTCGTAATTTATTTTCTTTGACCCCTAAAAATTTATCTTAAGAAATATATTTGGTTGCCTATCTTCCAAATAATTTTTAGGCGGTATTTTGACATTTTTGCTTAGTTTTACATTAACATTTTAAATCAATTTGATAATTTCAAGTTGCTTTACCTTTGCTGTCTCTTGTAATCACTCTTGAAACTTTTATTTTTTATTTATTTGACAATTGTATGCATGCGCAGTGACATTCAGCCCTTTTTGTCAACGATTTTTTAGAAAAAAATCATGCATTAATAAACTTTTTTCTAAAGGTTTAACGGAAAACGTTATTACTGAGTCACCAAAACTATATTTTACAGTATGTGTTTGAGTTTGCAAAGCAGCCATATTAGAGAACGTGTGCTAAAAATTATATAAAAACAATATTTTACAAAATAAAAACTATTGTCATTTCTGAAATTACGAACGTAGAAAAAGTTTTGTGTGCAACTAGTGGGTAAAGTAACTTTTTTCACTTGTAGGGCGTGCCGAACTCGGCTATGGCTCGTGCGTCAAATTGCCCTACAGCCAGAAAAAAACTAATACTTTACGCGCTTCTTACATAAATATAACTCTTATTTTTTATGATTTTATATGAAATGACCCACTAAATTTGATGTCCTATATTTATTGTCGCAAATTGTATTATCTACCAATTTGACATATTTCCATATATTTTCTTATCAAAAATGTTTTTACCATTGTTTGTTAAATTATCATTACTATTGATATTAATTTTCTGCATAATTAAAATAGAACACATAAAAAATAAAACAGCCACTAATTGTTTTAAAAAATTACATCGACACTGCCGATGTATTCAATGGATTTTTTACTAAATTTAGTTAGAACTAATAAATATAATTTATAATTAATCACTGACTATTAAAAAATGAATTTGTAGAAACTGTGCTATAGCGCTTCTGATAAAAATAAAAAATGTTTACGTGTGTAGTGCAAATTAATCAGACTGCAATTGAATTAAATAAATATATATACATAATCGATATTAGTTGCTACTTCTGTCAAAATAATTGGATTTAGATTGGCTGCAGCTACTGCTGCTGGTAATAACAACCTCGGAACTTACAAAGCACCTCTCTAAAAATAATATAAATTTGTTGTAAATCTTTTTATCAATAGAATTGACGTGTTTACAATAATTTTAGGCAATAGCCTCTACTATAGAGATGAGGGACCAAAAGACAGGGACAAAAAAATGGTCGTCTTTAACCCAAGCATCATAAATCAAAATCATTAAATTGTTATTACTTTATTGTTAAAATTATTTGTTAGATAAATACACCGAAATTTTTATCTTCCTATTGGATCTTCTTGGTGTGTGGAATAAAACATAAAACACCCACTAACACCAAACACTACACTAGCAGTGACGCGCGTTTTGAGAACAAAGTTGTCATTCTCAGGTAGAAATTAAAAATGTTTTTTTCTTGTTTTTGTTGTCTAAACGCGCATCGTGTCAAGTGCAGTGTTTGGTGTTAGTGGGTGTTTTAAGTTTCTACTTTATAATACGTCTTAAAACTTAAAAGTTAAACTTAAAATACTTCTAAAAGTTGATTTGGGGTTATTCATAAGATACACTCACCCTAATAGTATTTTAATATTTTTATTTTGGGGTTACCGGTTTCGGCGTCCAAAAATGGCGTTAAAAAATTCACTAAATAAAATATATAAAAAAATTCAAATAAGATAGAACGAATCAATTACTAAAAAATAATTTAGTCTTAAAATACTTAAAAGAAATGGCAGCTTTTGTCAGAAACAATATAAAAAAAAATATCAATGCTCTCAGTTTCAGAATGAGATTTTAAATAAAAAATTAACCAATATTAATCATTTTCTATTTTTTTTTTCGCAAAAAATACTTAAAAATTTGTTACGTAGTTAAAAGCATCCAAAAAAAAAACAATTTTTTTAAATTTCATTAATTGTAATATCAAAACGAATCTACTACCCAACAGCTTGGCCGTAAAAATCGTAAAATAGTTTAGTTTATGTAAAAAAAAAGAAAATAAAATGTACACCCAGTTTCTAAAAAAGTCATTTATGTGCCAGGGCCAAAAAGTAGATTTTTGGCCGAGTATTTTGTTATGGTTGAGTCAAAGGCAGAAAACAGGCGAAGCCGAAAAGAACACCTTTTGGTCACACACAAGATTTTTAAGTCGACTTTGTCAAAAAATTTAATTAGTCTAGTATTTGTAGATTAACTTGTTAACATAGCGGTCAAAAATTGCTCATTTTTGCTCGCTGTTTTAAACGGTCATTTCTAGGTCGTATTTGAGACCAAAAAAATCTATTTTTGGTCAAAATCGACTAAATTAGAATTTTATAAAAAAATTGAAGAATATTTGTTATAAATGCGTTTTTCATAAAGTACATTTAAATATAGAAATCTTGAGAAAAAAATTAGATAACTCAATTTTACACAAAGTTAAAGACATTTTTTAAAAGAAGTATTTTTTCAAAAAATCATATTTCATGAATGGTTTGCGATTATGGTCTGAAAATTAATATAAAAACTTCTTTCAATGGGCATTAATAATACAAAATTTCAAAAATTCGCAGAAGTTGAAGTGTAGACCTCTTTGTCATGGTACGCATATTATAATTATGTATTCAAACTTAAAAAAAATATGTATTTAAAAAAGGCACTAAAATTTGGTTTTAATGTTTAATCTACTAAAAAAACAATTTTACTATCTTTTCCCATATTAATGAGTACGTATTTACTTAGGCATTATAGTTATTTGCGTAGTGCTTGACATTCATTCGTGCAATTCGTCCAAATTCTTTTTTAAACTACAATAAAAGCACAATTTTATAACTTTCCTAAAACATTACTATTATTTCTAAATAAGATGGTATCTGGCAACAGCGTATCAAAGGAGAAAGTTTTATTCAGCTGCATCTAGCATAACATTGAAAATGTTGAGAAGACTGAAAGTAATGTAAGTGACTACCTACATTCCAATATGGTCTATAAAAGTTATCCCGAATATAAATACATAAAAGTCTACAGTGAATCGGAAGAAATTTTTAGTGATATACAAAACCAACATGAAACTTCCTATTTGAATATCCGGGTAAGTATTAGTTAAAACACTTAACATTTCGCACTAAATCAAGTCACGTGAAGGCACAAGTTACATGAATTGCATGTTATGTTTACTTCTAATTACAATAACTGTCCCATAACATCATATAATTACAAATTTCAATTCAACACTAGAAAATTTATTACAAAATCTTGGTGAAACATATTAGTCATTACAAGATACTAATTATCGTTTCGTGGTTAAAAAAAGATATCGCGTCACGAGAAATTCAGGAAACTCGTCCTGCAATCAATTCTCAATCCTTGCGCGATTCCTATCTATGTAGAACACCAAAACAAGGAACACATTTGCAAAGATAAAGGATAATTCACTAGCTGGACAATGTTATTACCTTGGAAAGTTTTTCGACGACTCTACCCCACCTGCTTATAGAATTCTCTCAGTTGTTGTTTAGCGCACGATTCGAACAGCGCGCTCTCCTCTCTGATGAAAAATATCGCGATCATAAAAACGGCAAAAATAATTTAGTGGCGTTTGAGTGATGGTTTAGACTGTCGTGCACGATAAGAAAAAAACACGTGTCAAATTAACAGAAAAATGACCGGAAATGCACAATCCAACGGAAGTTCCAGTTTGGAGATAGCTCAAAGCAATCAGGTATTTTTTTTTTCAAAAATTTTCGTCCGAAATTTTTTGACCAGACATACCTGTTACTATTTTTATTCTAAATTAAATAACACGGTCATCAGGATCAGGCTCTGACCTTGCATTAATGGTCAGTGTCGGCGGCGGAAGGGCCAACACCACACGAAATTGGCTATTTTGTTTATTTCTTGTGGCATTTCGAGTGAAAGCAATGTCAGAGATGTTTATAAAGTGAACTGCCTTGACCACGACTCAAATTTATTTAGGGCATTGATTAAAATTCTATGCGGAAGGTGGAAAGTCTTTTCTTTATGTCTTACTTGTTATAGTTTATGCAATTAAAAATTATATTGAGTCCATCCGGTCGAGCATTCATGGTATAATACCCTAAATTATGCTAATTGCTCGCACAATGCAAACATAAAGGGCTTTCAAAAAATACAAATGTTAAAACAGTGAATAACAGAACAAGAATTTCAGATAAACAACTTCTTCACGTATTAATCATTTATTACTAATTTGTCCAATTACGTTCAACAATTTAAACACTTTTAATTAGGACCAGTTATCTTTGTTAGAAATATATCTAAATCCTTTTAAATTACTGTGTACTATAATAGTTATAAAACAAATAAATAAATGTCAACCCAATAAAGGCCACAAACATGTAATTAGAGAAATTTACCGTATATTTATGAAAAGCATTTTGAATTAATGAATTAGGATGTATTTTGCTCTGCAATTTGTTTCAGTTTGCGTGGTATGTGTATGTGAAATATTGCAACGAAAGGAGTCAATTTTTCTAATAACATGCCAATTTTAAAACGCAGAAATTTTTTAGCATATAATTTTTCCAAAAAAAAAGTAAAATACAAAACACATAATTCAAGGGAAATAAAGATTCAAACTGTTATACCTATGTTAAGCATCTATAATTGTTCTATTGTATTGTACGAAAGGATGGAAATGTGACTAAAGTCGTAAATTGTTTCATCAAACCCTCTATGTTACTATGATTTTTGGTTTAGGGGCTTGTTTTAAATATCATTTACTACTTGAGCTCTTAACCCATTACAAATCGGCAGTAAGTAACAAGGCCGCACCTAAGGGTGGAGCCCTAAACCGCGAATGAAATCAGAAATAAACAGGTTAAGGACTTTATCACAGTATTAACTTCAGTCAAAATTGGTTAGACAAAAGCACCTCTTAAAATATTTTCCGAGTGTGCTACTGGAAATTAGTAATTTGAAATTTAGTATAAATTATCTTCGTGTTTTTTAAAATTAATAAAATTGCGCCTCTGACGTGTAAAATTAGTAAAATGATTGTTTTTCTATTAATTAAAAAATTAATACTAAAATTAATAAAAAATAACTACCTTCTACAATTAATAGCGCTTCTGGCTATCAAAATTAACAAAATTATCACTGCAGGCTTCAAAATTAGTAAACTGTCTTCTCCGGTCCCCAGTATTAAATAAAAAAATAACTTTTTTATTTTAGAAATTGGTAAAAAATCTTATTATCTTCGGCTTTTAAAATTACAAAAACAATGTCGCCTTTGTCTCTACTGATTAAAAAATTCATAAGAAAGATCATGTCTAGCAACTAAACTAGTACATTTAAGTTCCCGCCCGTCAAAATTATTAAACCATTGCCCCCGGCTCTCAATATTGAAAGAAAATGTTGCTTTTGTACTTTTAATTAAAAAATTAACAAAAAAAAAAAATTTTCGACTTCTAAAATTAATGAAATGTCGTCTTTCTCTTCATTGATTTAAGAATTTATAAAATATATCATCTTTGTCTTGTAAAACTATTAAAATTACGCTTTCGGATTTCAAAATTGGTAAGCCTTCAGCTCCCAATATATGAAGAAATTGACGCTTTTTGATTTATTAAGTAAAATAATATTGTCTTCAGTTTTTAAGTTAATTAAATATTGGGTCCGGCCCTCAATATTGGTCAAAATCTATCTTCTGAATTCATTTATTAAAAAGTTATAAAAAAGATAACTTCCGGCTTATAAAACTACGAAAACAATGGAGTATAATATACTAAAGTATATATAATGAAGTATAATATACTTCATTGTTATATACACATATTATGTCTTTAGCGAATTAAAAATATCGGTCTTCTGAAATTGATAAAATTACGGTTGTTAATTTTAAAATTAGTAAATTGTCTCCTTAGCATTTACCTAAAGTCGCTTTTGTATTTACTAATGTAAAAATTAGATTTAAAACTTCTAAAACTAAGAAAATATTGCTTCTAATTCTCAATATTGGATCAAAATATTGCTTTGGAATTTATTAATTTAAAAGTTATTAAAAGATTTTACCTCCGACTGATAAAATTAATCAAATAAGGATTCGAGTACAATAACTACAAAAACAATGTCGTATGCGTCTTTATTGAATCAAAAATTGATAAGAAAGAACATCTCTGCCTTCCGAATTAGTGAAATTAGTAAAATTGTGACTGCGGAATGCAAAATTGGTAAAATGTCGCCTCCAGCTTTCATTATAAAAAATATTACTTTTATAATATTATATATTTTAATTATATTTATAGTCAAAGTTAGAATCAATAATAAAATTAAAAATACTTTTTTAATGGGCCACTGTTTGGTAATAATTTCTTAGATAGGGTTGCTTTGTTGGAGTAATTTACGACTTTAATCACATTCCCATTTTTTCCTGAATACACAATACCAGATGCCTGAAATAGGTTTATCAAGAGTAGGAACATTTCGAAAACAATATTTGGAGAGTTTAAAGGGAATTAATTGCTTTCCCTGTTTTTAACCACATTAAAAACATTCCAACACTATACAATGGAAAGAATTTGTTTCAATATTAAAACTACAGGATGTAATATTAACTTTATGACATATTTCAGCGAGGAACTATTAATATTATTATTATATTATTGTCATTGTGTGTGCTGTAAAAAATGTGTTTTCAATTTTACAGTGAAAATGTTCTATTTGCAATCTATGAAAATAGACTTTAATAAAGTAATTTTGTAGCCTCGATCTGCCCACACCGAGTAATAACTTAATATTTTATTATTAACAAACCAAACCTCAAGATTAGTTTTGTATTTAGCCCGAATAAACTAATGATTTAATGGCCACAATAATAAGGTATTTTCTTTGATCTGATTCTTTTTTTTTATTTCCAACGAGACTAAAATTAAAGTATTTAATTTATTCTTTTAGATTTGTCTAGGTCAAAACCCAAATTGTTTTATTTTAATCCTGATTTCCATCATTTCGATAAACCGGTGTTTGCTTTTTAACGAACACGACTGACCATGAAAGTTAAAATTATTCAAAGGCATAAAAATTATCAGGTATGTTTGTTTAAAAAATTTTCACAAAAATAGTCGAAATATAAAACGTCTAGTGGTCACATTATTTACTCGTATATACATAAAAGTAAAAGAAAAAACATTATGTATTATTTTCGCCAGGTAAGTTCAGAAATTTACTTGTATTATATAGCGTACAAGAAATTAGATACCTATCTCTCCAAAAAATGTTTCTACAGCCTGAAGGTAATAATTGTAACCAAACAACATAAATGACAGTCGGATATCTTTTCCTATGTGTTATAATTATAAAAGATGGTAACTAATCTAGATAATCCTCTTATTGATTACTTTTATTGAGGGTTCAGCTCTTTTCCGCTATAAGATAACTACACGTAAGGATTTTTACAAAATCCGTCTCTTATACTGTAATATAATTATTTCTCAAGTAGTTATAATTTTTGTTACTTCCTAATATATTAGAAGCATCAAGAAACGTTAATGTAACGAATGTTCATTAAAAAACGACCTTTAGAATGCCATTGAATTGAAAAACAATTAGTTTTATGCCTTAGTACAGTAAATCACATTAATTTCATACTGAATTTCAAAAGCCTATTTTCCGGACCATTTTGAGTCCGGTAGATGAGTTATTACAGCATTAGGTCAGGGAAGTATCGCTAGAAAACACTTATATTAGGGGACTTTTTTCTGTCATTCCGTATGTGACATGCGGGGTATAATCAAATATTGTACAAAAATTTTACTTGACAATAGTCCTTGTTGAAAAGATGCTAAATACTCAAATTGACCTTTTACTAATAATTATGATTTTTGAGATTTTGTTTGAGAAGCAATTATGTATACCTACCCAAATCCAATGTGGTTTTTATGACAGGGTTCTATTGTATTAAAGGTAATGATAGTAACAAAGGAAAGGTGCCGCTGGGCAATAAAACTATAAACATAAATCTTCTTACTAGTACTAGCCGGACCTCGGCTCAGGCAAACAAATTTGATTTACAACAGACTTCGACAACCCTTTGAATAGCATATCATTATGACTGTCCTAATGACAATTGTAGTGTCATAAAAACCACCTTGAATTTGGATAGGTATATTTTTATATTTTGCGCATTAAGTCATAAAAAGATAAAGAACGCTTTAACGGGATGCGTGCGCTACGACTGTCGTACATTGAGAGAAAATTTGACATTTTTGATATAAAATATATACAAAAAATTACGTCACTTACCATCAGCTGTTTGACCGATTGGTCGTAAAATAATGCACAATCTGCCATAAACATTGAAAGGAAGTTTTTTTTGTAAAAACTATTGAAATGCAGTGAATAGCTGTTATATTTAAGAGTCTAAATATTGTTTTTCTAGAGCGATTTCTAATAGTTACCTAATTGTGTTTTTTTTTTTTCATATTGACTACCCATATTAGTCGCCAAAAAAACTTACCTCATATTTTTGGATCTTCTTTAATGTTGATTTAAACTTATGCGTTTTCAAAGTTATTTTTATGAAAGGGTTCCATCATGATGCTAAAGTATTAGAGTCGGTTTACAATAGGTGAATTAAATATTTAATTGCGACTTTTATGACATTTTAATTGACATTTATGACATTTGATTGGTCAAAGTATACAATTCAGACACGATCAACTACAGAAAAAAAATTAAAAAAATCAATTTTTCGTTTATGACGTAATAAGGAGATATTAATTATTATTTAAGTGCTTTCGAGCTGAGGCCGAAGCCTGTTAAGAGGAGTATGGAGGTAATTTCTCTTATGGGAATTCCAATGTAAACGCGCGAATCTGTAGCACTTTTATTTATGAAAATATTTTCACAAAATTTGACAAAATCATTCTTTTCATTATTAACTACAAAATGACTGGAAGTGATTTTTAAAAAAATGTTTATAAATAATATAAAATAATTATTAAAAAATTATTAAAATTTAAAATCAACAAAATTAAAAATTTAAAAAAGTCAAAATGTAGTCTATGTTATTACAATACTTGTGGCGAAAACCGTTTTTATTTATTTTTATAAATAAACTAGCTACAGATTCGCGCGTTTACATTGGCATCGTTATACTAGAGAAATTGGTAACTACTCCACTTTTAAGCCCGCGAAATCAATAAGTGAGATATGGTCGGATCTAACGATGGTTCACACAGTAACTATCGTAATTTTGATTTAATATCAAGAGTCGTGCTACTTGAAATAATTTCGATGAGCAAAGAATTCCACTTATTCTCGATTAGAAATAAACTACTGACTCACGGTGGTTCGAAATTTTCTTCTGGCCAGTTTTAGGCGATGTCTTCTGGTGTGGCCACTTATGTTAAAGGGTAAAAGATATTTTATAAATGAATCTGGGTGATTCTGTGCTTGGACGACTGTGGTTAAGTCACCTCTTAATCGTCTTTCTGATAGAGATGACAAGTTTAAAATAAATAGGCGTTGAGTGCAATCAGGGCGCACCGACCGAAGAGCAGCCTAGTGGTGCGACGTTAGACATTTTCTAAAAGTGCTATGTTCTTTTGTAAAATAGGTGTCCACACACTGCGTACTCCAGCAAAGTTGTTATCTAAACGAGCAAACGATTTACTTAAAATAAATAAAATTGTTATATGTTCTGACCATGAGGTAGCACCAAAATCCCTAAGTCTAGACACGACTAGGATTCAGCAAATGGACATTGTCAATTTAGGATTATTTCTTATCAATAAGACGATTTTCATAATATGCCTTAGCTTTTTTTAATTATTGCATAAAAATTATTTGAATAGGATTTGTGAGCGGTATAGTCGGACTCAGTCAAACCCATTTTATACCTACGCCAGAATTCCCTTTCTTTCCTGATCATTTTAAGAATGATATGGTTAATCTAAGGCTTTGTAGACGACGTTTTAAAATAGACAGTGTGAGAACAGACAGCAACAACCTCCTATTACCATCTTTACAGCCAACAATAACCGAAGATTTTGTTTCAAACAAATCCTATTATAGCCTAGGAAGGACTATTTCATGTAAAGAAAGAAAGCTTCTTGTTTACTAGATTGAAATCTGGGAACTGTGTATTATTTAATAGCTGTTTAACAGGCTCAAGTAAATCAAAAACCGAAGTTAGGCACTCGGTAGAGTCAAAAATTTTTATTTTTTTTACCTTTGAACTGTAAATTGAATTTGACACATTTGTTCAAAAACGGTTTCATTTTGATCAGAGATTGATTTTTTGAGATAATTTGAGAGACTGTGCAAAAGCCTAAACCTTTCAAATGTGCCGAAATCATAAAAACAAATTGGAAAGATCTCACCAAAAATTAGTCCGAAACGGGGAGCTCAAAATTTGACAGCCATTCATTGGAAATCTCACTTACAAATTGATTTATTAAATTCACATGGTACTGAAAGTTTGTCTGGTATCATGATTCTGCTATCATTCATTTATTTATTCAATTTTTCACTCAGACTTATGGTCTGAGGAAAAAGTCCCCTCATTGTGATAAAAGGAAAATTATACAACTTTTAAAATTCGTTTTCTCATTTAAAACAAAGACTTTTAGAAAACAAAAAAAACCGATCCCCTCATTTTTAAAAAAGGAATAAATGATACAGTTAAAGCAAAATTTTAAACACGGTTTATATAAAATAAAACTCAATTAACAAAAATTAGATTCCACAAAATTGATAACTACTTCGATTCTGGTCTCAATGAACATCGTTACAATTAACACCGCTTCTAAGTTTATGAACAATACACAAAGATAACTGAGATCACGCTTAGCTCACAAAATTTTTATTACAATTACCAAAAAACAATATTTACATCCTGAAATGCAACATTTATTCACTTATTCAATCGGTCCGCGAGTCCGCGGTCAAATTGTCGAACAGCGGAACAGGTGATTGTAGTTTTACGTAACAAATTATTTAAAAACAAAATACAAAGTAGATTACTATAGAGCCACAGAATCTTGGACATCGACTTTAGTTCGACTTTCCGTTTGCAGAATATTCAAACAACTTATGTTTATTAACACTGAAACATGAACAATGAACCTCAGCCCTCACCCAATTTCCCAGTGACAAAGAAATTGTTTTGATGCTTATATTTAGATTTCTAGAATAAAGAGATGCTTTGCGGTGTTTCAACATTTATTTATTTCATTTGCAAATGTAACATCGTTATCAATAAATTATCCAGTTTATAATAATTACTTACACAGTTCATTTTCAACACTAGTCATCTGAAATCCCATTTTCCTGGGTCTTCCTATTTAAATTTTCAATGAAATTCCCCATCCAGACGATTTTGAGTCTTTTTACAAACAAACCTATTTAAAATTTCAGCACAATCTAATTTTTATGATAGATTGTACTTTATTTTACCACCAATCGGTCGAACAGCTGATGGTAACAAATAGTTTATAATAAATAATACGTAAGCAGGATTTGGTGCTAGAAGATCATTCAGAAAAAGTCTTCAATTTGTATTTATACCTAATTTTTTTTTGTTTTTTTTTTTAAATAACTTGTCTTGTAGATTGATTTGCTTAAACTTAAAATCAAATTTATTTTTACTGTCATAAATTTGTTAAGAACAAAATAATCACCGATTTTTGTTAATGTCTAAATTATGAGCCATGTGACTGATTCATTTTTTATAAAAAAAAAACTTTTAATACTATGTTTCATATAAGTGTGGTACATTATAATAGTTATTTATGTATTAAAAACATAGTCAAAGAAATTATGTACGAGAGATGAAACGTAAAAAACACCCTCTACGAAGTAATGTTTAATTGAATGGTTTCGATTGCCCGAAAGCCATTAGCGACAATTATACCCGTAATACATACGACGTTTTATTTTACTTTGCATCTAGAAATCAGAAGAGAATTCGGAATTCCGGACAATTTTGCAAAAACTCAATAAAAAATTGATCGGATACCTATGTATTTATTTGTAGTAACTTTACTCGTTTAGGTGTTCCAGACTTGGCTCCTTTGTCGCCTCGTCCATTATAACTAACTCATATGTGTTACCAGTTACCTATCAGACTTATAACATAAATAAAAATATATTTATCAAAGCCTGTTTCTAGTTGATTGTCCTTCAAAAACTATCATAAAATATAACTGTATAATTATAATAATTATTATTGATACGCAAATATGGATTGAGTGTTATATAAATACACAACAAATAAAATTTCGTAACAACTAAAAACAATTATAGATTGGGTAAAACCCATCCATTACAAGAAATCTTTATTTGTCTACGTCCAAATTCTAACTTGTATTAGTTACATCACGTTTAGTTTACATTTTAATCATTCCTCAGCCATTATTCCAAAACTTTTGCTTAATTATTTTCAAACAACTGCGTTTTAAATTTGTCATATTTAAGAAGATTAATGATTTTAATTGAAGTATTCTTGAACCCACTGAAAATAAAAATGAGAACATTTCATTAATTATAAAGTTTATTTTTAATTTAATGAACACGTTGAATCAAATACATTTTTCTTGAAACTAAAGTTAGAAATTATATGTAAAAGGGAATGATTTATCACGTAAAAAATACGTAATGCGTGTTAATATAATTCATATTTTGCTTCCGTTTTTGTTAAAGCCTTAATAAATTCTATCTTCGTACAGCAATTGATTTAAATATTATACTATTAAATTTGCGTTTCAACACGTTGCTATTTAATATTCGTTCGTTTAAAAAACTTGTTTTTCAATTATTTTCTACTTCCGTTTATTTAAAACACCGAACTAATTTCCATATTTTTATTTTCGTTTTTATAATAGTGCATTACTTTCAAAAACAATAAAAAAATATATAAACGACTTCACAAGTATTTTTAATAAGCCCTCTAAAGATACATTATGTAGGTGCCCAAATTATATATTTATTTTGTAGAAACGTTTATTGATAGTCAAATACACTACTATATTCCACTTTCAATTTTTAACCTAAAAACTGTTCTTATTATATGTATACATAAATTATGTAAGAAAAGTTGGTCAAGCTATGCACTTAATTGGCAAGATTATTGTATGCAAATGCAGTGGCTACTTGAACTTGGCAAGGTGAAATATACGATAAAAAGCACTCAAAACTTGATAAAACTCCGATATTTTTCTTTTTTTTTAATAAAATTCGTAGTTTTATTAATACTGCCTTTCCTCTACCTCTAACAAAAGTAAATCGTTGCAGCCCTAACAATAGAAGCAATAAGACAGAAATTATTTTTGGGAGTGGGGGGTGAGGGTGATTATATGATGTACTCTCCCAAACATTTTAATGTTTCTATTTTGCGGTAATCTTCTTCGGAGTTCGGAACGTACTTCAGTTTTATAACAATTGATAAATATAATAAATGTAATTACGAGTAAAATATAATTATTTATATTAAACATAAAATAGTGAAATAGGGCCCGAAAAAAAAAAAAACAAAAACGTTAAAATACTAGGGAAGTCGTATCATATAACTCGAAAAAAACTTCAAAAACCACAACAAAACATAAAATAGGCACTAGCAGTCCGCGACTGGTAATGCCCACTTTCTGACCTCGCGCCATAATGCATATTAAACTATTAAAAAACATGTTTGTATTTTGTTTCTATTATTATTGTTATTCATAGAATAAAATACCTATACATATATCGGTGTGAATGAATACGACAAAAGTTAATTATCTCGTCGACTGCTCTTCCTTTTACTCTACTTTCAAATTCTTCCATAATAAATATAACAAGATTTAATTAATTAGATAAGTCTTCCAATAAGACATTATCTTGATTAAAATCAGTTAATTTAAAACTAGTTGATGAAGGTAAATAAATCCCGGCGCATCCACCAAAATTTGATTAAAACAAGATCATTCCAAAATTGGTTTATGGTTTATCAATGGTACAATAATCAATTTCTTAATTATGCACAACAAAGTATGCCCTTTTTACAAAAAAATATTGAAGAATTTCACCAAAAAATTTGATCAATAAAATAGTATATTACACCTCAAAGTTCGGAAAGCATAACTTTTCGTGGTCGAGAACGCAGCTTGGAAAACCGAGAGCAAAGCCTAAGTGAGACCATTACGCTTACGCCCTCAAGGTTCATACACTATTTTTTCAACCACCTGATAGAATAAAAGGACATTAATCTGCTTGCGGCCGCGCTTGCCGTTCTATAACCCGTGCTTTCCGCTCTAGGGATCGTAAACAGCGTCGTTTTTGTGGTAATGTTTTCCCAATCGTAGTAGCTAGACAAGTAGTTGAAAAAATACATAATCTCCCTGACTCTACAAAGGTGGTTAAATTGTAACGTGGCTAATGTTCCTCACTTTACTCTCTTGTCTGGTTCTCACTAACTGACTGACTCCCAGCTAATGTCTCCCTCCTTATATAATCGAACGACCTTCTAAAATATGCCTAATGTTTCGTCACCTTTCTTCACTCAATTTGAAGCAATGACTAATCCTTCTCGATCGGTTCATGAACGGGTCTATTACTCTATTATTGATTTCTGGGAATTCTACGCTTCGATGCACTTCCGGTGCGATATCTTTCTAGTATTTTCTAAAGCCATTTACTCAAACTTTCTTTCTCTTACTGTTAATTTAAATTGTTCGTAACTGTTCGTAATATTTTCTTGTCGCTAATAAAGTGAGCTCGAAATGTAACTGAATCAGAGCAGGCCGTGCCAGCGTAACTGTAATGATGTGACTAATCATTACAGTTACGCTGGCACAGCCTGCTCTGATTCAGTTACATTTCGATCTCAGGTTAGTTTCACAATGTCTGAACAGATATTTACCAACTATTAATTTCTCTAAAATTAATAACTTTAATATCAAAAAGAAAGAAAATTGTTTATTCATTAAGTCAAATTAGGACATGAAAAGTTTGAATTTACTAAAGATTTAAAATTTTTTTGCAAAATTTATTTTTTGTTTAATTTATTTATAACGAGCGTCTAGAAATGAATGACGTCGTAGTATGCTGAGGACTTGCGAACTTAGAGCTTAGCTTATTGGTGCATATATTGTCAAATTTTGACATTAGTTTGTGAATTGTCATCAATGCCAACTGTCAAATGTGCGCCAAGCTAAGCCCTAGGTTCGCAGGTCCACAGCACACTACGACGTCATTCATTTCTAGACGCTCGTTACATTTAAACGTAAACGAAAACGTATTAATTGTTCATAGTGACATGAATTTATAGCATGTAATTACTAATTAAATATGTATTTACATTCAAATTATACTGCATAAACAGTAGTTGTAACTGTCATTTAAACAGTCTTATGTCTTAATGAAAACGGTTGCTTGTTGGCTGTGTTCTAATTACGTCAACCGAATCCTACGGTATGGTAGTACAAACACATACTCAGATCCAGCTCACTATTTTTTACTGTGACGAAGATAAAAATTTTCTGTGGAAATATTCTATGGTTCTATGGAAATATAAGTAGAAACTAAATTAAAAAGAAAATAAACAGCTACAATATTTCAAAAATATGATAATAATATGGTATTTAATACATACTAAAATGATAAAGAAAATTAAACTCTAGAAAGCTGTGAAATGCTTTTTGCCAATGTAAATTATATGGGAAGAAACAAAGTCATATCGTTTTAGAGGATACATTTTCTTGATCATATAGTACCTATTTTGGTATAATACATTGCTATAAATAACTAATAATAATAATAAATAAATTGCTAAACAAGCAAACACTTAATAGGTATTGAAATATGAGAAGGGTTGTTCTCTTTCTCATCTTTAAGCGTCTCTGGGCTTAAAGTTTGCAAATAAAAATATCGGCTGGCGGACTTTATTCTACAAAATTAAATTTGACCAAGTATGTGACGTCACAATTTCTTAAACTATCGTAGACTTCGTAGTAAATATATTTACTTTAATGATTTTTTGTTTGCTGTTTGATTAATCATCACACATAATACTGCTCCAGTTTTATTTGAATAAAAACAAAACCTGCCTCAAATCCATAACATATGTTGTGAAATTTAAAATCTACTCTCGTAAAATTCACATAATAATGGACAATGCATAATTAAAAAAAAAAAACCGATTATGTTGCAAAAACCATTAACAATGTTATTATTATTTTAAAGCTAAAAATAACAAAAAATGCACGCCACATTATAATTATAACATTGAGAAGGTAAATAAATTGCTAATAATTAAATGCTACAATTAAAATGTATCTCAAGATTCCATCATTAACATTGAAACGACACTTCTTGAGTTCTTTGATTAAGAGCCGAGCTATCACGAGAAAAATCTCATGAACAATGCTTTATATATTTACCTCGACATCATTTCAATGTATTTGAAAGCGACTTGAATTTTTATTCAGTGAAATAATCACAAGTTTTGTAATTCTGTACACAAGAATGCTTCTGCTTGATAAATATTGACCAAAGGGTTTATTTTGTGAAATAATACCCTGATAAAATTCCGGAATTTTTGCTCTCTCATGCGAGTACTCTAATTACTGAAAACAATTTGCGAATGAATGTTAGGATTTTTTCCTTCAAACTTTAAAATCAAAACAAGACTATAAATTTTTCCAAATCAAGGTTATAATCTTTCTTCCAAGGTTATTTTTTAATAATCCGTCTCGTAATTTACGCAAAACTGTAAATCTACGTTTAATTAACATTTAAATTTACAATGATTGAGCTTGATTTTCAAAACGTGATTATTTAAGATGCATGATGTCTCAAATTGTAATATCGTTAACATTTTCTTGACATTTCATTTAAATATTTGTGAAACCTGTCCCAATATCGATTTTTAATTTATGTTGTGATTATGATATATTTTTCACCAAAAATATATTTTATGCATATCGAACCCTACGCAACCCTTATTTGTATTTTACACTATAGCTCTATACTTATACAAAATTGTACAAAAATATTTTTCTGTGTGTGACGTTTATAACTTGGAATGAACATTAAAATGATATAATCAGTGTAAAAGAATATATAAATTGGACACAATCACGAGGCACACACACCCTTTAAAATATTACTAAAGGTACAGACAGGGCCGGCCTGAGGTACAAACGTACTAAGGGGCTACTTGTAGGGGCTACTTCAAAAAATTAATGCGATACCTAATATAATTAATTGAGAAGACTTGATGGATATGTGAAATTAAATCACGTTGTAGAAGGTGGTTTTGATGATTTAAACACAAAGACTGTTCATTCTGAATAAATTTGACAATTCGAATTCAAGACTAAAAGCCAAGATCAAGTCAAAACTTTCAGTGTGTCGTTTGAGTCTCTCCTATCTATGTCTTCTCCTATATCATCCACTCTTCGAAATCGCTTTAAGCCCTTCTTCGTTAACAAAACAACATCATTATTTCAATGAGCTGCGTTGATTCGTTCATGTCACTGTTCTTTGTTCTGCACTTTAAATTAACAACAAAGTACTTAGAGTCAAAGTATTCTGCAGACCTGCCAGAAGCAAATTCACTGACTTTTTCAGGTTTTCCAGACATCTTCAGCTTCTATTTTATTGTACATGTCTTTAATTCATATAATATGATAGAATATCATAAAAAAAATTTAATATATTTTTTTTATTTAATAAAAAAGAAAAATATAACAATAAATACATATGTAATAAAGAAAGAGAGAGAGAGAAAAAAAAAGATTTTTGGTAAACCCATAGAGAAACGCGTTCAGTTCTCCTATTTATACAAAATAGGGACTGATCTTCTCCGCGTCCTCTGAAAAAGAATAATAGAAAATAATTAAAAAAAATATGAACAATCTACATGTAATTAGATACACATTATAAAATTAACTTCTGATTTATCAAACTAAATACATACATATATGTAAAACAAAGAAATAGAGAGAGAAAAAAAGAATGAATTTAAAATTAAAATTGAAGATGAAAATTAAAATTGAAAATGAAACAAATTGCAAAGCAATTGTAACAATATTATTAACTTTTATTCGATAACAATAATAGAAAAAAACAACAAAACCTGTAGCTTGGTCGCAATACATGGTATACGATAGATGACGACGGATATCAAATGCTTTTTGCCTATGTAAATTATATGGAAAGAAACAAAGTCCTAGCTTTCTAGAATTTAGAGCATAAATTTTCTTCATCGCTTGGTATATGTACATTAAATACAATTTATAGAAATAAAAAAATACTTTACAAGAAATTTGTTAATAAATAAGTCTTTATAATCTTTATTATCAATTTTGCTTGGGCATTTTAAAATTTTTATTTTTTATTTTTCTAAAATCAATTTTTCTGTTTTGACTTGTCTTTTTAATTTTATGAGGCACTTTCTTCTTGTTCTTTCTTTTCCTCAAGAGTAGTTTTCTATTTATATATTGTAAACTGTTGTGACTGCTTCAAAAACTGCTTCACAAAATTTTCATATAAAAAAAATTCCTGATTATTTAACAAATATTAGATTTCCCTAACTATTCCCTGAATTTATGTGAATATCTTAAATTCAATGACATTTTCAGCTAGTTCAGGTTGCTGAGTATCTTGGTATATAATTATTATAATTTATTGTTTAATCTTTATATCTGTAAGTTGCCATTGCAGTTTTCTTTTGCGTAATTTTTGAAAACACGCCTTGTCTTTGTACTCGACCTCATAAATCTTATGATCCTTTATGTATTTTTTACTTTCTGGGAATCAATTTAGAATTGTTTTCAGGGATATCCCCTTTGTGTAAATCTAATTGAGTCAAAAAACTATATTTTTGCATTTTTCATAAATCTAATTCTTTTAACGGAATTTTGAATATTTTATGAAATTTTGGAAACTGTTTAAAGCTTGAAAAATTTTCCCAACACATACCGTATAAATATGTTTTTATTATAATATAGACTGCAGTTATTAGAAAAAAAATTAATAGATAAACTTGATACTCCTTGAGACTTGAAAAAATATATCCCAGATTGACTGAGTATTAGATATTAAATACTACTACCCCATTAATTTTCATAACTATAGGGCAATCAATAGAGAATAAAATAATCGTTTCTTTGACAAAAACAATTTGCTAATAGCTCAAAATTTGCTAGAGCCGGCCCTGGGTACAGATTAATATGTATAGAACAATTTAGCGCCACTATTCACTAGGCTAAAATCAGATAAAAAAACATTTAAAACTTTATAAAATAAAAAAAAAGGTTGCATGCGATTGTAATGTGATACCAAATCCTTGAAAGAATATACTTATCAATAGGGACGTTTATTATATAATTATTGATGCAATTAGACACCCACCTATGAAATATTCATAGGAAAAAAGAAAGTCTTGTAACTTTCTAATGACGTTCTTGTACAATTTAGAAAAAGAACCAAATTCAAAAACCGTTTTGTTGTCATGCATATTTATTAAGTACCACGTCGTGAATGTGCAGATATTCTAGGACACGAAAAGTAGGTGGAAACGGTGTCTACTCTTCTTCACGATTTTGTAAAAATAAATAAAGCATTACGAAAGAAATGAGTTACTTCTATTTTTACAATAATCTCTTGAGTAAAGAGTAAAATTTCATTCCAGTGAACAAACAGAAACTCTAATTACCTAGCCCTTTCAATTAAACAGGAAGTTCTAAAAATAATAATTTCTCGACAAATATCTGAGGATTTCTGGAGTCTGGGGAATACTGAAAAAACTTCTGTAAAAATAAGCTAAACGAGGATTACGAGGTAAAAGTAAAAATAATATTTTACAAAAGTGTCAAATTCTAAATTAGGAATTTAGAAGTATTTCAATACGATTTAGTATTATAAATATATAGTGTCTCAAAAAAAATTATATTTTTTACTGATCTATTGCGTTTCATTTAAATTGAATAACTATTACCACTAAACTGAATTTCTTCAATGATTTTTTCTAAATTTTGTTCGATTACTAACTGGTGTCTTACATATGTCTCTGGTTGGGGACCAATATGAGGAAAATGATATCACAAAACCTCACAACTAATTTACTTTAGTACTTTTCCCTCAATAATGCACGTGCCCACTAATTCTAGATTCCACCGATGAAGTGCGTATGCCCCTCAACACTTTTCTAAAAAGTGTTACTATGTACATTTCAATTTTTTTTAATAATATTACAACTCACTAATATGGCTGTATCGCTGTCAATATCAGTGGATTTTGTCCTATGTATAAGTGAGGCCTGCTTCTTTGTTTAGGTAATTTACTTAAACAATTCGATAACAATTTACAACTAACAACTATTTTATCACCTGTAACTCTCACTAATTGCCTGTCGCTTCTCTTCTATCAGACTTGAATGCTAAACTCGTCGTCACATCACATCTACCTTTTAATTTTATCGCTGCGGGTGTTCCTTTTACCCAGTATCCCAAGTTATACCGTCATCACTTTTTGCATTAATTCTTATCGAAAATTATTGAAGAAACTAGAGTATTCGAGACATATATTTACTATACTATAAGTAAATAAAGATAAATAAACAGTTTCTTTAAAATTTTCGAACGTCTAATTTGTACAATTTCCATTTCATTACCAAATTGATTTGTAATTTTATTCAAGTGAATTTTTTTTTAGTTTTGAATAAAACCAAATTATACATTACTGACCAAAAATTTATGTCTGTTTATGATAATTTTAAACAAAAAAACTTAGACAACTTATACGTTCTCCTAGGTTTACTTTTCTAGTTTAATAAAATTATATTTGCCCAATAAAATATTTTAACTCCAATAATAAAGAAATTAGGTACTTACTGTTTGCGATCCCTTTACAAAATACGACGCTAAGCTCATAAATTAGTTCTAAATACGACTTTTTAGCAAAGAAAATGATTGCAATAAATATAAATTTATGGTGCTAGCAGTTTCTGAAGGGACCCCCCATATAACCTTATACGACTTGGAATAGCATATTTTTATATTCTGGTATTGTTGACATTCTTTTTGTTCACAATGACATTTCATTGCTTGACAAGAGGCGCTCGAAAATCGAGAATACCGAGAAATCTCTAGCAGCACCCTGTGCCTCTAATGAAGCTCAGTACTTTGTACGTAAAAGCCTTTTCGACAGCATTGGGTCCCAAATATCGGGAATCCAGAAATAAATCTCTGTAAATGCAGGACAGTACCACAGAGAATAACGAGAAATATGCTCATCTTCCACAAAATCCTTGCTCACAGGGACATTTACGACTTCTTTTTTAGCGTTTAGAACTACTCTAGTTTCACTAGAGTATATATCTACGTTAATTTTGGTTTCTTAACAATAAGAAAAAGGGAGGCTGCTTTATAGTTTCTTCTTAGATCGTTCAAATATTTGGCTAATTATTTTATTAATACACGCTTTCTTGTTTGTTTCTTTAGAACACCATCCAAAATAGTTGTTGGTATTAAATACCAAATTAAACCTCAAAAAATACAGCTTTTCTTTTAGCTACATCCTTTTGTCTCAATTTTTTTCTATTGTTTCTGATTTCTCAATTTCACTATAAAAGCATTTTTTAAAAAGGCAAACACAGTTGGCTTTGACCTTTTCAAAATATCAATTGTTTTCTGATTACAAAAATAGTCAACATAAAAAATGTCTTATAATATTAATATGTTAGTAATGTCTCAATAGTAATAAAGATACTTTTTTAAAACTTTAGTAAAAAATCCACTTTTGTCATAACTCAAAAACAAGATAGCAAAATCTGGTTTTTCCGAAAATTATTTTATCAAAAAACGGACTCAAAAATTTGCTTCTCGTTTTTCTCTAAATCTCTTCGTTTTTGAGATAGCCTATGTGGACATAAATTGCATCACTCTGTAAAGTAGACCAATTTTATTGATCGGAACTGTCACTTTTAACAAATAAATATATTTGATTAAAATTGTTGAAAATTTAGGTATTTGCTTCTAGTTGTACATAAAATGTTGTGTATATTACAGTCATAATCGTCACCAAAGACCCTCGAGAAATTAAAATCCTTCTTGCATCGGGCTTTAAACATTTCCTTTTGTTATACTCTCCTTTTATTATGGCCATAATACATAAATAACTATTACATTTTTTTATTTTATTGTTCTGCTTTTTATATGCTTAATAATTCTAATCGCGTAAAATGTTTAAAAAAAAATTTCCACATTGGTTTCCTGTTTTTTCTTCAAGGTTTTCTTATTTTCCGCAATTTTTATAGACACTCTTGGATTGGGCAAAATCTTTTCTTCTGTGCTGTTCTTTAAATTTTGTTCACTACAAATTAATTTGCACCATTTTTAAAAATATAAAAAATGTGCTATTGTGAAACAATAATTTTGTACATAATAATGCAACAATTATTTACTTTACAAGTTTTCGGACTTCTGTCATCAAAAACAATGTGTCTCACAAATTTAAATTACAAAAAACCACCATTTGGTGTTAAAATTTAAAAAAATAAATAAATTCGACAGGAATTTGTCGACTTTTAGAAGTTATTAGTCTTATTAGAGTTGTTGAGCAAAAAAAGTCCAAAAAGGAAAAAAATATGCAACTAACAAATCATCAATTATACTAAAGGTCTTTTCAGTGACTCTGTGGTGTCGAGCAATAAACCCTTTATATTGAATTACTAACCGAAGGCACCGCAAATGCAGTTGGAGATGCCGGCCGTTTAATTCTAAATTTACGTAGAAAACGTCTTAACATAGATATCATTTTTGCCTGATTCTTGTTACATCTGTAGTAGAAACCCTGAACAAATATTCAGTCCCCCATTTGCAGGTAGCATTATTAGTAAATCGAGATTTAAGCTTAACATTTAGAGAAATGCAACTACAAAATGCCGCTCTCCGCATTTAGTGAATATTATAATTTTATTGGTTAGGACCTCAGAGTCAGTAAAATCCTCTATAAAGGCTGTTTTTTAATGAATATCATTATTTAAACAATAAAAACAGGTAGCATACATATAACAATAAATAATTTATGGATTAATAAATGCGATAAAGACTGACATAAACATAAGCTAATGTCTAAAAAGATAATAAAACAAACAATAGAAATAGCATGATTTTAAATAAAATTCAACATTAAGTTTTATGAACTTTAAATATTTTTATAAACAAAGATATCTACAGTTTTATTTGTTAAAAATAGGAAACAAATACGTAAATAAAAAAATTCGTGTAGTGGAGTGTGAAAAATGAAAGACATAAAATACTTTTGGAGGTTCAGTGCTTTATCTCACGCAAAAATGTATAATTTTAGAAAAATAAATGACTGTTAAATTCTGAATAATAAAACTTGAATCATTAACAACTTCTATTTACCGATAAGATTAGTATTTTATCTGAACAATTAATTTTTTATTTTAAATGCCATAAGAATTACTTTCTAATTCCATCTATAAAAACCTGCCGTTCAGTATTTTATTTCTCCGAAAACAATTTTATTAGATACCAAAACACAATTTTAGAGCGAGCTTTAATCAACTATACAGAAAACAATATTTAGTTAATTTGCTTTATTTTTCCTTATCTTCCCAATTTCCGCTTGAGCTTTCAACATGAAATAAAAGCTCCCATTCCTTCAAGATCAATTTTCAAAGCACTCTAATAATTTGCCCTTATTAAGTTACTAACGTAAAGCTAATTATAATTCATCCTTTTTGGAATTACGTTAATTTTCTAGGATTTAATAATGACAAAAGGAAAACGGAAAAAACGGACGTGGATAATAGCAGGAGTTGTATGTACCGTAGTTGTCGCACTAGTAGTAGCAGCTATAGTTTTACTAACAAACGGAGATGATGAACATAAAGAAAAAGATAAACCAACAGAGCAAGAACCGACTCTTGCTTTAGAAGATCTTCTCCATGGCAGATTAAACCCCAACTCATTCAACGCCACTTGGGTATCAGGTGAGATAGTAAAGTAAATTACTTTTATGCAAATACCTCTTTCATGATGTGATAAATTATCGGTGGTGGATTTTCTGGATTGCATCCAAATGAGACCGAATAATTAGTGGTCTAAATTTGTAAACATACAAGGTCAAGATCGATTTAAAATACAGGTGATGCGCTTTTACCACTTACGGAATTTCCAAGTTTTGGTTTTACATATAGTAGTCATAAATCAAACAGTTGTGTTCTATTACGACCGTTTCCGTTATTTTAGACGCCTTATTAAAACGATTCTAACATGCGATATTTATATTTTAATTGCAGATAAAGAATTGCTTTATACTGACGCTTCTGGAAATTTAATTCTCAACACGATTAATTTACCAAATTCGTCGAAAATTTTACTACCGGAAAAAGAAGGGGTATATTATAAACTTATTGTTTAAAAAAATTCTCACTCGTAATTTTAGATAATAGGAGGCAGCAATTTTGAAATTTCAGCTGATAAAAACTACTTGAAAGTAGCTCACAATTTCCAAAAAGTAAGTTCCGGCTTTCTCCCTGTCTGTCCAATAAATTATAATAACACAGGACTATTCACTCTCAAACACAACCGCCTGCTTAGGGTATATAAATGCGGGCCTATGTTGAAGAGAGGAAAACGCAGTAAACTGCTTCAACGATAAAACCTAAAATTTAAAATTTTTCAATTTAAATAGTTTCAAAACCAATAAAAAAGTGCTGTCTGTAAAAGATTAAATTCTTAATATTTCTTTAAAAAAACATACTAAAAAAGTTGGTCAGTTTGTAAAAAAAATTAACAACTATTAATAAATAATCAATATCAAAATTCTTAAACATTATAAATAAGAAACTGAACGAAACTTTGTCACAATATTAAAAAAATATTGCAGGTTTAAAATTTGCGTGGCGCTGATTTTATTTGAAAAAGCGCTGCGCCAACAGTTAAAGCTATTTTTTTAAAAAAGAAATTTAATAGTATTAAATTTTGTATAACTAGGTACTATTTTTTTTCATCAACATCAGTTCTATTTGTTTCATTTTCCAATATACCAGTGGTAGTTTCTTCAACTTTTTCTTGTCTTTTTTTTATTGTCTGTCTCCTCGAGTACAATTGTAATATCAATGGGCTTAATATGTATCCTTGTTTTACGCCTTGTTTCGCTTCAAATATTTTGGATTCTTCATTATTTGTTCTTATGATATTTGATTTTCCTTTTACATCCCTTTACTCCCCTTTGTAGTTGCACTTTTCAAATATCCTTTCATTGTAGTCGGTCAAAAGCTTTTGTCTTTCTCAAAAGATTTTTCTTCATAAAGCATATGTATATGGAGTTCTCTATTTCTATTAATTAATTTTTCCCTGATATGTCTTAATGTGAAAATAAGATCTTGAGTGTTTCTAGGGTTGCACCCCTTTTATTTCTTATCATTTTTCTATTATTTTCGCAAATCCTTTTCTTGGTTCACTTGACAGCGTTATTCCTTTGCTCTTTTTTTTTCATTTACTTCCGAACATTTTATCCACAAAATCTCTTGTGTATTTTGTTAAACCCTTTTTCTCTCTTTTTTGTTTCCGTGATTGCAAGGATCTCTAAGTCCTGTTTTGTCATTTTTCGTTTCTATTTTTTCCCTTTTTGGTTTTATAATTTTTCCTGGTTTTCCTTTTATTGTTCGTTTTTCGAAAATTCCTGTTTTCTTTTGTTTTTCTTTATGTTTTTTGATGGTTAGTGGTTTGTGGTTTTATTTTCTATTAGAATTTCCAGTTCTCTGTCTCATTTCCATTCTTTTCCTTTGATTGTGATATTGTCTTTTTAAATATGTCGTTTGTGTCTGACACTCTTTTACGTTTTATTTCTTCGGACGTATAATCGCCGCTATACATTTTTCCAATTTTTATACTTTTTTGGTTAGGTTCACTTTTTGTCAATTTACGACAGCGTTATCGTAGAACCACTTCGTTTGTCGAATCTCAACTTCCTCCATACAAAATTTAATTTTCTCCTAGGTTTTTTAACATTTTTTTGTAGGTTTCATCGTCCACGTAACGTTTTAAAATACAGACAGCACTGTGCAAATTTCTTATTTCCAATATTTTTTATAAATATGTTCCAGTAACATTTTTATTATTTTCTTAAAGACATTAGGAATTTAAACCTCCATATTATAACAGTATTTTTGCACTTTCTCTTCGATATTTTCATGTGGATCTGGGCTAGCGAGTGAATACTCCTTTCTAAATTATATTATTTCGTGCCCTATCGCCATTATATAGAACTACCATTTTGTAGATTTACCGTCACAGTTATAAAGCCAGATATACTATTATTAACTTGAATACTAATGAACGAAAAGAATTACATGTTGGTGACAATCGAGATTTTTTACTTGCTGTATGGGCTCCTGTAGGAAATGCGTTAGCTTTTGTTTTTGAAAATAATGTCTATTATAAACCGAGTGTCGAATCTGAGGAACAAACTCAAATTACTAAAGATGGAAGCTTTGTTAATAATGGTATTCCGGATTGGGTCTATGAAGAGGAGGTTTTTAGTTCCAATAAGGCACTTTGGTTTTCTCCCGATGGGACTAAGCTAGCGTATGGAAGGTTTGATGATAACCAAGTTCCTTTGATGGTACTTCCGATTTACGGGGAACCTGGAAATCCAATTTTCCAGTATCCCAGAGCTCAAGTTATTAAGTATCCTAAGGTAATGTTCAGAAATGGAGTTGGCTTTTATTTTTTTTATTTTCCCCTATTTCACTTTTACTGACACTTGCGATCTAGCAAGTGCGATCTAGCAGTGGAACCTTGCACTAGTGGATTTGTACGTTAATAAATTGAATTTAACTAACCTCAATTTTCTATCACCAGTGACCCAGAATATTTCTAAATTTGACTTTTTTTTTGATTTTCAAAAATGAAAAGACAAAATTCAACAACACTGTAAATTTTTGTAATGTGCTTAGGTGTTGTTAAATAACCAATAATTTACGTGACGTAGAAAGTGACTGATATTGTGCAAGTGACATGTTGCAAATACGAGGCGATAGCCGAGCACGAAATCATTCCTTTTTAAATTTTATGTTTTACAGATGATTTCGGATTTATTTATAGCAAAATGGTAAAATGTTTAACTTGCAACACAAGCGTGCTCCTGAATTAATAAAACTTCTGACTCGTTACAACAATGAACTTTTGCAAATTGTAATGCAATAATTATTGTTATAATTTTTTATGAGAATTGTAACTATTGTCGTGTTATTTTATTATTATTTCCAATAAAACGATAAAGAACAGCGTACTTTAGTTTTTTTTTATTATTCACATTTTACATCAAATACACCTTACAACTTACAAGAGTGTAAAATAACAATTATCAAGAACCTTACTGATAATGATAAACAACTTGAATAAAGTATGTTAAAATAAAGAAAAAAATGCACTTATTTTTAATGATCACGTAAAAACGCCACTTTATAGAAACTGCGTTATAGTTATTTCCATCACAAGTGAAGAAAATGGCAATTCTATGGCGTGTGCCACTGTAAAAACAACTGTTGAGAAAGTTAAATATAACACTAGAAATTTGAATTCTTGCAAGTTATAACTAAAAAATAATAATAAAAATTACAGTCCGGCATTGGACAGGCTCCATATTGTTTCACTATTTTCAGACAGAGTCCCACTAGCATTGGGGGCTCAAAATGATACGCCACTGGCTGTCACGTTTAGCTAGAGTTTTCTCCCTCAGTAATGGACATGTCTACTAGTTCGAAATTCTACTATCAAAGCGCTTATCACTTCTTGTTAATTGCCAATATTTAAAAAAAAAGAGTTTTTCTTTTGCTAAAAACCTGAGTATAAAGCCGACTCCATTATTAGTTATTCCCTTTGGTTCAATATCTAATTTTAGGCAGGAACACGAAATCCTGCAGTTTCCTTACACTGTGTTGACTTAAGAAACGTGACTGATAATAAAAAATTAAATCCGCCCAAAGACTTAGACAGCTCTCAACAGTACGATCTACTAAAGCTTCACTTTTGGTTTTATTTACTTTATTTGCAATTTTAGGCCAATTTTAACAGCTGTATCGTGGGCTACAGATGATGTACTGTCTGCAATTTGGATGAACAGAGTCCAGAATAATGCATTTATTGTTACTTACACCCTAACATCAGATCCCTACAAAACAGAAACGGTATTTCACAACTCAAACATACCGCGTGTTCATTAAAAAAAACTCTAAAGTGCTGTGAAATTGAAAAACATCAAGTACATATATTACTTATTAATTAACCGACTATTATTAGTAGTAGTCAACATACTTGTCCTTTTCATGGCTAGCTGCGAGTTTTTTTTAATGAACACTCTATACTTAAAATTTAACTCATATTTTCTCCAGATACGCAACTTAAAAGAACCGTCCGGCTGGCTGGAACTCTTCACAGCCCCACTTTGGTCAAAAGATGGCTCAAAAATGGTCTTAATCCTCTCGCACGACCAAGGAAACGACTTAGGAAGCTACAGACATGTCGTTATGTTATCCAGAACCGAAAATTCAGACAGTGAGCCTTTTACCAAAGGAGCATTTGTTGTAACAGAAATCCTAGGATGGAATCACGACCAAAATAAAATTTTCTACTTGGCCAATAATGAAACAGATCCTGCCGTCCAACACCTGTACAGTGTTTCCGTCGATACTAAACAAACAGAATGTCTATCTTGTGGGGTTAAATCCAAAAACAAACAGAAAGAGTGTTTGTATAATGTAGCGGAATTTAGCAAAGATGCCTCGCATTATGTTTTAACTTGTGCCGGTCCTGATATTCCAGATATAGCTGTTTATTCGTTAGAGAAAAAATTTCTGGACTGGGATGAAAATAACGATCTACGGGAAATTTTACAAGATAAAGTATTACCAACTACGAAACGTATTACTTTTAAAGTTGAAGGAGGCTTTGAAGCACAAGTTAATTTGAAATTACCAGCAAATATGGACACTAGTGGCAAGACGAAATATCCCATGCTGCTAAATGTGTAAGTTAAAATAATAGGAGAAAAGTATTTTTATTGAAGTGTTTCGGTTTATTACAACAAAGTCTTCTTCAGTAATGGCCAGCGTGAAGATGCTTTGAAAATAATTCGAAATACGCAGGTATAATTAATGCATTTGAGGAAGGAAATTATATTAACAGAGTTAAAAATTTAGAGTAATAACTGTTTTGCCGCACCATTTAATACACGCAATATCTAATATACTCATTCTCTTTTTCTGCATTAAAAATAATAAAAATTCGGCAACGTATTGGTATAGTAAATCCAAAGGTTCATAAGCTTTAAACATTTATTAAATTATGTAATACTCAAGAGGTCTATATTTACCTAAGCTATAATGTGCTGTTAGCTAACGAGATATGCCCCAAAATTAAAAAAAAAACTATAGCTCCTTCTATTTATAACGTTCATGATATATTTAATCTTAGTGTTTATATTTTTTTCGGAAATAAAAGACTTGTAATGCAAAAAAAATTCTTTTTTTATCAACGTTTCGGGAATGTTCACTAAATGAAACCTTAAAAAAGGAGCAAACAAATAAACATCCTAGAAACTTTAGTAAAAAAAATAAACTCTTTTTCTAAAAAAACCTGGTTTTAACTTAATAATAATAATACATTTTCCGTCTTTTAAGAGATGTTTGGGAGTTGTGTATAATATATGTTTTGTCTAAAAAAAAGACAAAAAAAATGCTTTTCTTAAAACGATTTTTTAATAGCTATGCTGGTCCTGATTCCTTCCAAGTTGTGGAAAAATTCAATGTAGACTGGGGAAGTTACTTAGCGGCCAATAAAAGTATTATTTACGCAACTATCGATGGTAGAAGTTCTGGATTAAAAGGTGATAAAATGCTTTTTGCATCGTATAGAAACTTGGGAACTGTTGAAATCGTCGACCAAATTAATGTTACAAAGTAAATTAATAAAACTTGATACTTTTGGAAACTAATAATTTATTTAAGGCAAATTCAAGAAACTTTTCCATACGTAGATGCAACAAGAACAGCTGTTTGGGGTTGGAGCTATGGAGGATATGCTTCCGGAATGATTTTAGCAAATGATAATACAGGAATATTTAAATGTGGAATTTCAGTAGCTCCTGTCACAGATTGGGCACTTTATGGTAATGTATCAAGTGAAGTAGGGCGTCAAAGAAAGAGACAGACACAGCACTCATGTCTGAGATTGCAGCCAATTATAGTCACAAATTGCACAAACAGTTCAAGCTACAAAAAAGTTGTAGAGAATTAAATTTTGTATTATAAAATCCGCGAAGCGATATTTTTATCTCTAATAATTTAGGCTTAAGATAAGAATAACTGTGAGAAGTAGGTATAGTCTGTCTAACGATATTTTAAAACGACCTTTTGATTTCTTAAGTAGTTTATTGTCCGTTTAACAAGGATTATCGTAAAAGTGGTGAGCAACCCATTCAAATTTTAAAAACCTCTACCCTCGAGTGTTTATTACAGAGTAGGTAGATAATACCCTAACAATGAGACTATCATAAACAACCCAAAATGTTAACTAGTGATTATAACGTCGTTTTAAAATATCGGTAGACGGACTATAGTTAAACTGTCCGGGTTGTTCAACTCTTTCTTATCTTCAAGCATCTCTAATGTCTAAGCTGTTAGAGATTACAGACTTTTTTATACAAAATTTGTTCCTTACATCTTTTTCCTTTAATATTTTTTATAACCGTTTGAGAATGAACAAATTTCAAACTTTCAAAATTTTTTAAATATATTCCAATAATATTTTATCTCTATATTAAAGTATTCCTTATACCATTAGTTTGCATTTTTTGATGCTCTCCTTCTCTCTCTTGAATATTTTTGTGTGGACCTGGGCCGCCAAATAAATACTCCTTTCTATAATTTTACACGTTTTTTTAGATTCTATATACACTGAGCGCTTTATGGGTCTTCCTTCAATCGACGATAATTACCAGGGTTACCGCAATGCTAACCTTTTATTAAAATACGAAGGTCTTCGAGATAAGCAGTATTTTCTCATCCATGGAACTTACGATGATAACGTCCATTACCAGCAGTCAATGTTGTGGGCTAGGGTTTTAGAACAGAATGATATTTTATTTAGGCAACTTGTATGTTACAAATCTAGTTTAATAATTTTTTTTTAATGTTAATTTTCAGAGTTATCCCGATGAAGATCACGGTTTGGCATCAGTCCGTCCACATTTATACCACTCGTTAGAAGATTTTCTTGATGAATGTTTTATAGGGAAAGAAAATTAATTATATACACCACTTACTCTAGACTGTGTGACACAAAACTAGTCAAGAAATTTGTAAAAACCAATCGATGTCTTACTTTTTGCCAGGGTATCTATGTTAATGTAGATCTCAAAATAATTGTACATACATATTTTATTTTTTTCGGAAATGTATATAACTGTATTTTATATGTATATTAAGACAATTGTTTTAAAATGTTTGTTACTGTGTAATTAAATAAATACTTGTGTGTAAGATGATTTTCTAAATTAAATATTGTTACGTAAAAACAAGCACAGATGTACATACATATCTTTTCATAAGTCTGGCTTATAAAACACTAAAATAACGATATTTAGATTTATGGAAAATAACAGTATTATGAATAAGGTGATAATTACGGTTTCACTTTTCTACAATCTTGTACACGCAAAAGATTCATTGTAAAAACTCGTTCTATGCAATAAATATTAAAATATGAGTATTCTCAGATTTGTTGATTAAAATCAGAATTTTCCTCTCACAGTTTAACCTATTAACCTACAGAATCAAATACTTTCCCCTCAAACCAGTTTCCTAAAAATAAAAATTAGTACTAAGACATTCTTTTTTTACACTCACCTTTCATGATAAAAAACAATAAATTAGCAACATAAGGTACATTAAAATAAAAATAAATAATTAAATATGTGCATTTTGATTTAAATTAATTCAACAAATATTCCTTTAAGGGCTTTTATTTTTATATGAAATGATTGTAACAATTTACCTAAACATTATATTTTGTTCTACAAAACTGTGAGAGCTACAATTAATCTAAACTTAATCGCTCAAAATCCGATTTTCGGTTGTGAAAACAATATAATCTGGAATAACTGTTTCCGAGAGGGTAAATTGTAATGAAAACAAAACCAACTCGATTCTGTCGATCAAACACAGGCTTTGAGAACCCTTGATTAACCGGAAAATACAAGTACATATGTATATGTTGAAATTCAAAGCAAATTTGAATTTCGCTAATAAAACAATACGGCATATCGGTCTACCAAATACCTTGACTACGATTTATTTGAAATTTTCTAGTCTTTTAGTATCTTTCGAAAGAAGCTTTCATGCATATTTTGAGACATTAATCTCAAAGCATTCATAAAATATGATTTTTTTGAATAAATTACCTTTTTTTTCAAATGACTGTAACTTCGTAAAAAGTTCAGCTATGTCTATATTTTTTTGTCAAACCTGTATTTTTGAATGCACTTTATGAAAACAATTAGTAAAAAGATATCAACAGTATTGGCCTTTTTTTAAACTACTATTTATTCTACGATTTTTAAGGCCAAGCTCATAGTTCAGTTAAAATTAGACCTTAAATTTGAATAAACTCCGTCAAAACTGGATTTCTGTTTTTTTTTTTTAATTTAAATTGAGATTTTAATTTTTTCTGACAAGACCTTATAAATGCTCAGGATAAAATTTACGGGTTTAAAATGAGATTAATCTTAACAATAATCCTGCGTAAAATTAGACTTTTATTCTTAATAATCTCTTAGAAATAAATTTTTAGCAATATTTATATTTTAACATGTAAAATCTCTCGTTAGAAGATTGCTAAATGAGCAAAATGATAGTTTTCGAGATATAAATTGTAGAGCTTTTCTTTCAAAAGTTGATTTTGAACGAGAACAATGTTTTTTTTGTATACAGTGATGATTTAAATATATGCTCAAATTTTTCCTTATGTTAAAATCAAATATACAGAAGGTCTCTGAAGTAACTTTACAAGTTTTAACAGGTGGTAGCCCTTATCGAAAAGATGCTAAATATCCGGCTAAACCATTGGTCCTGCCACAATGGCGCAATGCCAACTATTTTTTATTTTTCCATGGAGAATACGATGAGCACAATTTTGTTTCGATCCGAGCGTCGCCACAAACCCATAAGGAGCGTGCCATCTCCTTTGCCTTTTAATACGCCGCTGGTTTTGAGGTATACACTTGTAGATTTTTTTTTAATATTATTTTTGAGATATTAATGTATGACAACACGGTTTTTGAGCAAAAACTCCTACATCGTATATCGCAAAATCTATAAACATTTGTGTAACGTAGGTACATTTCGTTTATTAGCATTATTTCAAAAAGGAGGCTATCACCTATTAAATTTCTAATATTACTTCAAAAACACCTCTATACATACATATATGCTGTATATTCTAATGGCTCATTAAAAGAGACATCCTGTAGGTACATAAATCTTTGAAACAATTGCAACTGCATTTAAAAAAATATTCCGAAATAAGTTAAAAAAGTGTTGTAAATCAAAACCGAAAAATCAATATTGCAATATTGTTTTTAAAAATTGCAAAACAACATACAATTTTCTCTCAAAAAAGTAGTTTGAGAATATATTATTTGAAGTTAAAAAAAACCATTTTCTCCCAACCCAACTCTATTTTTATTAAATTAGCTACATATTTCAGATACTTAAAGTTAATAATATTAGTGCAAAAATCATTTTGTTTATTTTAAAAATAAAACAAAATGGATGTACATCAAAAAATTTGGCACTTGGTGAATTTTAACATAGGACCCGTTTTTGAATTTTTCAGAAAAACAATACCTAATTATTTACTGAGATATTTTACCTGGGAACTTTTCTATGGAACAGCCTCTATAATTATCTACAATTCGAAATATTTTTCTAATATCGAAAAACTTTCCTCTAGAATTTCTTTGAGGATAAATGAGATATATTTACCCCCTAAAACTGCATTCTGATAGGTTTATTGACCTAATGCCTAATCTCCAAACAATTATTACTGATTGCCATAGAAGTACTCGTACCTAGTAAGCAATAAACCATTGAGTAACAACACAACTTCAAATACTGAAATTAATTTGATAAAAATGTGGAAAGTTTTCAAGTTTTCATCAATTTTGTTCTATTTGTGCGTCGTTTTAGCCCAAGGGTAAAAAAGTTATTGCTACCATTATTTCCTTTTAAGCATTAAAAAATTATTACAGCAGTAAATACATAGAAAACTTCAACGAAATTAAAGATATTTCTCACTGGAAGGAACATTCAGACACTATACAAAATGTAGGAAAATCAAAAGGAAGCTTAGTCTTTCAAAAAACTGAAAAATTCCAACGTGCTATACTTTTTACATTACTGAACCCACAACCTTGTGGGGCTGCTTTCGCAGGTGTTCAAAAAAATATCCCTTTCAATCTAAGTGGGTTTAAAAGTATTTCACTAAAAGCTCGAGGGCAGGGCTCTTTTAAGGGCTACAAATTAATACTTAAAGAAGCTAGATATAACTACTCATTTTGTAATTATTTTCAGGTAAAAACTGCTTTTCTTAATTGAAGGGTACAGGAATAAAACGATAAATGTCCAAAAATTTGTTTTTTTACAGAGATAGTTTTTTATAGACACGGCAAATTTTTTTATTCGATATACGATATACTTAACTCCTTGAGTAGACTTAGGAGTCTTGACAGTTATTGTTTTTAACTGTTTTTTATCAGTAATATTGGTGAAAAACGATGGAAATCTCAGTTCTATAAGAAATCGAATTTTTGAACATTCCTCTTTTTACCTATTCCTGTACCCTCCAATTGAAAAAATACCCAAAGAAATTAATTTAAGGCTTCTGAAGATTTCAAAGAGACCAGACTATTTCTACAAGACTTTAAACCTTACCACGAAGGCAAAATGGTCAATAAATCAGGGATTTCTTTAGATTTATCTAAAATAACATCAATTGGAATACAAGCATATGGAGGTGTTTATTTGCCAATAAAACAATCAGGAGTTGGCAGTTTGGAAATTGACTGGATAAAAAAAGAATAATCTTTTTGTATATCTATGAAATTAAGAGTGTCATTAAACATGCCACAAACTGTACACAAATAAATCAAATTTAATCAAGTAGGCGTCTTACTTTGTGATTGCTTTGAGGTTAGGATTACTTGAAGTCGGGGACTCCCAAACTTCTCGAAATCTTCCTTTTTAACAGACAGTTCAACAAAATGCAATTAAAATAATAACTGCACTAACATCACAAAATGCAATTGCATAATTTAAACATCTGTCAATTGTCACAATAATTTCTTGACAGTGTTGCCAGATGACCGGGATTAATCCCGATTTTGCGGGACATTTTAAGAACAAACGGTATATCTTTTTAAAATTTTGTTCAAAAAACATTGCTTTTTTTAGTTATTTTTATATAAACAATTATTTTGGAAATCAGCAAGATTTTTTAGGATTTTCGTGTCGCTTTTTGTTCGTCTGGCAACACTGTTTTTTGATAGTTGTGTGATGTGAGGAAAGGGGAGTACGTGTGAACTGTCAAAGCACAAGTTTTTTCTTCTTTTATACAAGTAAAACACAATTATTTTCAAAAATAACACTCTCTGATATTTATTAACAATAACTTTATTTTGTAAACTGATTTATAACGTATTTGTGCGAATTCATGTTAGACCTAACCTCTACAATGCCACCTGTGGATAAAACTCCCCATGTTCACACTGGATCCTTTGAATTAGTAAATTGTCTTCATGCGTATCTAAAAGTGCCGGTTTTTGAATACCGATCGAAAAATACAGGTCTTACTGTGGTTATAGCTGAAGTGGATGGACCAGTCGTTAATGGGTACTTCTGTCTGGGTATGAGACAAATTTAGTATGATAGAAAATGTATTATTGCGTTTTTGTAGCAACTGAGGCTTTCGACGACGATGGCTTGCCTCATACTCTCGAGCATTTGATATTTTTGGGCAGTGAACAATATCCATATAAGGGAGTCCTGGATCTTCTCGCAAATCGTTGTTTAGCATCTGGGACAAATGCCTGGACAGACACAGACCACACGTGTTACACTATGGAAACTGCAGGAAGTGACGGCTTCTTGGCATTGATGCCTATATTTTTGGAGCATATTTTGTACCCCATCTTGAGCGTAATTTTTCTCATCCTCGGGTTTTACCTTATTAAATTTGTGAATACAGGATGAAGGTTTCATAACTGAAGTCCACCACATAACGCCCCAAGGTGATGATGCTGGAGTCGTCTATTGTGAAATGCAAGGCAGGGAAAACACAGCCGAGTCCAGGCTGCATGTTAATTTAGCAAGAGCAATGTATCCTGGACATTGTGGCTACTCTTCTGAAACTGGTGGTATTATGAAAAATCTCAGAGAGTCTACAACTAATGCGAAAGTTAGAGAGTATCACAAACAGTTGTACAGGCCTGAAAATTTGAAAGTTATAATCACAGGGCAAATAAAGCATGAGGATGTTTTTAAAGCATTGGAAACTCTTGAAAGTAAAATTCTGATGAAGGGGGATCGTGGGGAATTTAAGAGACCGTGGCAGAGTCCTGTACCTCCTTTAACTGAATCTAAGGATTTGATTATTAAATATCCCACTGATGAGGAGAATAATGGGGTTTTTTGTATTGGCTGGAGAGGGCCTTCTGCTGTTACTGAACAGTATATGTTGAGTGCTGTTTGTATTTTTCTTAAATATCTCACTGAGTTTTCTACGTACACCTTGCCAAAGGAATTTATTGAAATTGATGATCCCTATGCCAGTAACGTAAGTCCAATATTTGATAGACATGTTTAGAATTAAAAAAAACTTAGTAAAGCGAATAATTTGTAATAAATAACAGACTGTAGAGTAAACCCAAATCGGAAGAATATTATTTTTGTCTATAATTAATTGATTATTTTCTATTTGTGATTATTTTTTGTTATCTTGAAGTCTAATTTCAAGTCGAGATACTACCGGTAGTATCGCAAATTTTAATTCTTTCCCGTAGCAACAACCAATGACAACTACGAATTCTTTTAATTTTCCATGTAAAGAAGATACTACTGGTATTATCTTAACTTGAAATTAGCCCATCAGTTTCCTATTTGCGTTATTTTTCCGGTTCTGTTATTAAAACTAAAATTGATGCTTAGGGGAAGGTAGAGTAAAACTCACAATGGGTCAAACCGTATAGTACAAGAAAGAGAAAATAGAGGCCTCTGGTGCCACGATAAGCAAGTATTTGTATGATGCAAAACTACAATGGATTTTATGGTTTTTCTCTTTGATTATTATTATTTTTAATTATAAAGTGCTAATTATATCTGCTGTCAATTTGACAGTAACTCAAAAGAGACCTTCTATTAAGTTGTTTTGATGGTATAATAGCCTCCAAAAAAATGACATTAACTTTTACAATAATTTGTAATTTTTGACTACAGCCGCCTAGATTATAGAACAAAGAAGGTGTTTTTATCGAGCCAGTCGCATTTTTAAAAATGTTTCTGATAGCAGCTATTCTGTAGCGTCACTTATAGCTTTTTTTTATTGAAACTTTGTTCATTTCTGTAGAAACATTCTTAAAAAACATATCTGCATTTTGATTTGGCAGAAAAAGTAAAATTTGTGACAGATATTAGATAAAAATCAAATGTTTTACACTGATTTACCAAAATTTAGTACATAGGTTATACAAGTGTTAAAAATAACGTTCTGACTCGTACTGTAGCTCCCTCTAGCAAACAGAAAAAAGGCCTCAAACTAAGATGTAACTAGCCTGATAAACACCTCCTTCATACTATAATCTAGGCGCCGTGTTTTTGACATTTTAATTTCCTATATACTTACTAAAATATAATGCCACTTTTGTAAAAAAAAATAATTGGTCTTATAGTACAAAAGTTGTTTGTCAGTTACGTAAGCATAATGTGATTAATGATGTTAATATCGAATGTTTTCCTACTTTTTAATCCTTAAAAATTACATAAATATTTTTGTAAACATGTGTTTGCGTAATTTTTGTTATGTTCAATAGGTATTTACAATTCTTTTGTTTTATAAAATATTGACCATTTGTTTTGTTTTTAAAGTTGTTTTTGCGTTCATGAATCTTTTTCATTCCACAGAGCCGTACGTGTTTTATTTTACAGATGTGTAGGAAGATCTTTAGCGGTATTTCTACTATTTATTTATGATAATAAAGGTCTTATTGTGCGAAATTCTACAATATACAGGGTGTTTCAGAAATGAATACAAAAATATTAACCAGTAATAGTTTTCACCAAAACAAACTACTTTTTTAGATTACATTTTTGCAAAAAAATGAAATTTTTTTTACCCTATAAATTGTATGATACGCTCATAAAATTTTGTAAATTCATGAATTTTCTATAGTTATCATAATGACCATTATAATGGTGCATTCTACTGTTTTGACCAGTAGCACGTATGGAATTTCTCGCCAAGACTTTAACTAATTTTATCTTGATAACGGTTGAGATTCGGAAAAAAAATTATCTAGAAAAAACTCTTCTTTAAACGAGATCTACTAGTGGTTAAAATTTTTGTATTCATTTCTGAAACACCCTTAAATAATTAATAGTTTCTTTAAATAGATTCTACATAACTAAAAAAAAATAAAAAAATAAAATACAATTTGCACAAAGGTCGAAGTTCAGATACAGAAGACAGAATAATTTGTAAAAAACAATTTTGGCTTTATTTTTACTAATGAATTGACACTTATTTGAAGCATTTAAAGAAATCATGAAGTAACATGAGGATATTGAACATTTCCAACCCTTGTAACATTGAAACAAATATTTTTTTAGTCACTCGATATATCCAAAAGTTTTTAAATGTCATTCTAAATTGCTAATTTTAATTTTTTATTAGGTGATCATTATCATGTTTCAGCAAAAAAATAGAAAGTAATTCCATTTATTAAAATTAAGTATGTACAACTGTACGAACTTGTAAATAATCGTATTATTTTTGTCTTTAAGGAAGTAATTTATTCAGAACTTTGAATATTTACTTTTTTATCTTCACATTTTTGACTATAAAATCGTCGACCTTCTGTTTCTTTTAAAATAATTAAGGTAATTAGTTAATTTTAATTTAGAATTACATATTTGTTAGTAATTTGTTATTTAAAAAAGAATTTATCCTCAATGTTTATTACAGATTTCTTTCAACTTTTTGGAAAATTCTGAATCTTGTATTTACATAATGTTTGAAGATGTACCATTAAATAAATTACCAGAAGTTAAACCAAAATTACAAGATTTATTAAAAAAAATTGTTGAAGAGGAAGATATCAATATGGACCGTATAAAAAGTATAATAAAACGTAACAAACTTGAGCACCTGAGTAACATCGAAAATCATCCTCATAGCACTTTAGCTTTTATCGTAATCGGCCATATTTTATATGGAAACACAAAAGAAGACGTAACAATTTAAACTAATTTCATTTTCACTCACTAAATAATACATCTCGTAGCTTCAACAAAGATTAAATCCATTAGTCGATCTAGGAAAATTGTTAAAAGAACCTAAATCATTTTGGGTCTCTTTAATGAAAAAATACTTTGTTGACAACCATTACGTAGCAGTACAATGTATTCCAAGCAAGGAAGAACACACTAGAATGGCAGAAGAAGAAGCAACACGTATCAAAGATCAAATAAATGCTTTAGGTGAAGAAGGCTTAAAACAAAAAGAGAAACTCTTAGAAGACGCAATTAGTTTCAATGGAAGAGATCCACCAGCCGACATGATAACATCACTGCCCATTCCCAGCCTCAAAACAATCAATTTCCATGACATTAAAAGATACAGAACTGATTTAGATGATAGACAACAAATTGATTTATCAAGAACCAGTGTTTACACCTGCTTTGATCACATCAAATCTGAATTTGTATATGTGAGTCATCTTTTTTTTTACTTTTTTTTTCTAAAGTTTGTATTATAGTTATATGCATTATTGGATAGCACAGCTGTACCACAAGAGTTACGTATTTATTTACCTCTAATGCTTGAATCCTTGTTCGAATCTCCGATCAGGAAAAACGGGAAACTTATACCATATGAAGAAGTTATCGAACAATTGAATATCGATACTGTGTCGTTCAGTTCTAGTATCGGTTTAGGAGCAAAACCTTTATTCAAATGTGGCCCATACTCGCACACTATTTCCGTTATGTTACAAGTGGAAGTAGCGAAATACGAAAAAGGAATTGAATGGTTACGTGATATTTTATATAATACTGTTTTTGCAGTCGATCGTTTGAAAATTATTGCAGCTAAAATGAATAATGCAGTAGCACAGGCTAAGAGGTCGGGAAGGGATGTCGTTGCTTACGCTATGCGAGGATTGCGATTTGTTGAAAGTAAGAAAGAGAATAATAAACGGTGTTTTGTTCAGTTTGACAGTTGTCTTAAAGACTTAACAATTATTTTGATTGTTTGTTAATTCATCCATTCACTTGTTACGATGATACAACAATCAATTTTGAAACGTCACTTTTTGACAGTAATGCAAATTATAAAAAGTATTACATTTATTTACTTAAAAAAATTAAAAATGCCTTCGTCTCTAACAGAATTTACATCAATTTTAGTAATTTTGTAAGTTATTTGCCCGGTTGCACAAACGTTCATCAAAATTGATGGCTTGTTAATTTCTCATTAATGTATTTTTACCCAATCAGAGCACGATATTTTTATTTATTCAGAGTTTAATGGCCCGTCAATTTTGATTGACGTTTGTTCAACCGAGAGATAGTGTAATAATAAGTAAATTTTTAATGTTTAATCATTGGAAGTGATTTTCTGTGTCGACAATGGCAGGCAAAAAAATAACTCGTCAAATTGATGATCTAATCTCCAATTTTTCTTACTGCCATATAGTATTTTTTATATGTATTAAAAGCGTGAAGTGACTTTTTTTAGCGGTGATAATGAATTTTTTTAATCGAGACTGTAATCGAACGTCTAATAACGGCTTCACGCCTGTAATACGAGGGGTAATACATCTTTAAAAAATATAGAACTAGAAATCCTTCCGGAATTCCTTGAAATATTCAGTTCATAATTTGTCTTTATTATTAATGTTCTTATCGTGGTCATTAATAATATTAATGTTTATAATTATGTTGTAGCTTCTTGATTTAACAGAGATAATTGTAAAATTCACATCTGCAGTATTCAATTATGCACATTATTGCGCATATCAAGCGAAATGTTTAGGAATTCCCTGGAAATCCTTAAGAAATTTCTGTAATCTGTAAACCTCCGGAAATCGTCAAATCGTATAAAAAATCCTGGTAAATTCGCGTAAAAACATGGGAAATCCTGCTTTTCGTACACCAAAAATTCTTGTTCCACCCTTCGCCGTGTATAAACATTTTTCCTACATATTAATTTGCATTGATTTTTTTATTCTCTTTTACTAAAAAAATGCGTGAAGTACCTACTTCAGTTGCTAATTAGTAGGGGAAAAAAGGTTTTTATTTACTGTGAAAAAAAGATCTGAAAAAAAAACAAACCTAACACTTCATTTCCTGTATTTTTGTGATTTTTAAATCTTTGTCGTTTAGATATTACGTAAGAATATAAATGACAGTTTTAGTAACATGAAAAATATAATTTGTATGTTTCAGGACAATTCTCTTATTTATATATTTTTTTAGTTAAACACTATTGATGCTTTAACAAAGTTTAATTGTAAAAAACACTATCAAAATTGGTGATAATTTTTTTTAAAGAATTTCAAAGGAAAATTGACTGATTAGAAGAAAATTTTATTAAATTACTAAACCTTTATTTCAGCGGAGAGGTGAAAAAGTTGTTGCATTATTTTCACCAGTGCAGGAAGGTTTGATAAACAAAAAGGTATTTCAACCATCTGTCTCGAAAGCATGTTATTTATGGTATACTAATATGTAGTAACAAAAGAACTGTTCATGTACTAATTACCATAGAAATGACTGTAATTGCGGTCCCTAGAGCCTTAAGCACGTTAATACTCTTTAAAATCATTCGTTTTGTTTTTTCAAACACTTTTGAACCATCTGAAATGGACATTTAGGTATCCTAATGGTAGATATCCACTATTTCCAATATGTGAAATAGTGAAAATTAGAACCAAACATATATATTTTTTTTTCAGGTGGTTAAAAGAATACTATTTGTTTTGCATCTGGTTCGCCTAATTGTCCGCTATTTAGCGGTGTTTTCTGAACCCTCAATTAGTTTTAATCCTTCCTTGAATGATTGTGCTTTGATTGGTTAATCAATCGCGGCTATAATTACCAGCCTTTACACAATTTTCATCGGTGCGAACACGATGAGATGTTGATTCTGTTGAACGATTTCTGATATGAGATGATTTATGAGGTATTACTGATTGACTATATTACAGGATGTAACAATACCTCTATTCGTAAAACAAAGTCTTATGTAACTATCCTTTTTAAAAACAAAAACATTTTTACTAATTATGAAGAGATTATTTTATTAAAATATGGTATTCAATAACATTTTCTACTCGTAAAAATGTTGGTAGACAATGAGATAACCGAAACGAAAGAAAACAGTCATTTGGGTTGCCATCGCCGGCAGAAAAGTCACTTCTGCCATTCATTATCTCTGTTTTTAAAAACGGGTTTTAAAAACCTGAAAGCTCTTTGTATGAAGGTATTCTACGTTGTTTAAAACGATTTTTTTACCGTTTGCTACTTCAAAGTTGTTAAACAAATGAGGAAACTAATGTTTTTGAGGAACAAATAGAACTTTGGTTCTTCACAAGTCAAAACACCGTATTTTTTTAATAACCTTTTAATAAAAAAGCCTTTTGTTCACAACTGTGTATTATGATAACAAATGAGCAAAAACACCTGGTGCTAAAAAACAGAATATGTAATAAATGTAATTGTTTTCAAGGTTTTAATAGTTTTTCTAATAAAAAAAATGGCTAATTGTTTTTGGTTTTGTTGTTGTTAAGGTTTTGAAATTGATTACTAATGTTTCATCTTGACAAGTAGGTAGATGAATTTATCAAAGACATTAAAATAATTGTTGTACAACTCTATAACACTGTAGAAGTTGTTTTTTAATGAACACTACGTGATTAAATGTTTTATTTTTCAGATAGTAACATTTACAATAACAGTATACTTGTACAAAACAAATTTCTGACTGAAACTAGCGAAATTTTGGCCAGTGAAAAATCAGTTGATTTATTGGTCACTTGTGAGAGAATCTGGCAAATTCTTGTTGAACCCAAAAATGTAGTTTTGCATTTAATTGGAAATCTAGATATTATTCCAGATGCTGCTGAACCTTTAACTAGATTTTTACCACCAAATATAACTCCAATTCAAGAAAAGTTAGTTATTTTAATTTTTATTAATTTGATATTATTCAGTAAATTTCAGGTTACATGTAACACCAGATTTAAAATTACTAAAACCTTCGACTGAACAGACTTTGACTGGTTGTGTTATCGGGATGGGTTGTTTGGAATCATCTTTTTTACTTCAAACAGTTGATAGTATTTCTTCTTATGAAGATCCAGACTTGCCTGCTTTGATGCTCTATTTGCAATATTTGATTCAAGCAGAAGTAATCCTTTAATACTTTTGATTTCAAAAATTATTTTTGTTTTTTGAGGGCCCAATGTGGAGACAAATCAGGGGCAAAGGTTACGCTTATGGTTACACAATGGTAGTGAAGCCTCACGAAGGGCTTTTGTATTTAATTTTCTCGCGTGCTACTAATGTCGTTGGTGCATATATGGAGGCTAAAGAAATTATTTTGAATCAGATAAATAAACAAGAATGGGATACTAATTTAATTGATTCAGCAAGGAGTTCTCTGATTTTTGAACTGATAGAAAAGGAGAAAACAATAGGGAGTGTTATTGGATTGTCTGTTATTTCTTATTTCCAACAGGTTGATTTTACATATAATAGGTCAGTGATTTAATTGTTTTATTTTTCATGTTTATCGGTTATTTTTAGAACTCTCCTCAATCTTATTCATAATGTGACTATAGAAGAACTGAATAATGTGGGAAAAAAATATTTGTTAGCAATGTTTGATTCTAAAAGAACTAAGACTGCGATAGTGTCTGTTCCTGCAAAAGCTGAACAGGTTATGGAGGCCTTTAGAAGGTATTTAAGACAAACATTTAATTAGAGTTTAACGCTTTCTTGTTTTAGTGTAAATATTGATCTAACCGTATATCCATCTTTGGAAGAAAGTTTCTTGAAGTAAATTATACAACATTTAACTCAAATTCGTAAATGTCCATATTCATCTTATCAAAATCGAATGTATTTATTTGTTAAATATAATTATCCAATAAATGCATTAAGTTGTTTTATTTTTTATCCGTACAAACACTGAAAGTTTTTACATTAAACTTGTATTGACAATTTTTAAAAACAACTACGGCTTAAGTGCTTAAGTTCACCTTGAAAATGCAACGTCGGATGGAGTTCATCCACCTGAGAATTTTTTCGCAGGTAGGTAGTTTTTTCAGACAATAAACAGCTCAGGTATTTATTTTAGTCTGTTAAAAATTATATTTGCTTTAAAAGGTTTTTACACTGTAAATTCGCTGTTTTTTGTAAACAAAAATGTTGCAATGTTATTCACTTTGTAAAACGACAGTATAGAATATATTATTTGTTTTTTTTTATTGAACACGCGATATAAATATTTTTTATTTGTAGTTTTAAATTAAACATCTTAATAATACTTTTGTCGTTTGCATAAAATTTTATTTTTATATTAAGGTTTATTATGTATATTACTACAATTTTTTATTTAATAATAGAAAAGTTTAACAAAGAAGATGGTATAATTCTTTGAGATTAGTTTCTTTATCAGTAGTCCCAAGCACCGGGAAGGTATTTCCCTGTTGAATTGCCAGACTAATATTTTACGCTAAAAATTTCTGAGCCTCTTTCACAACTGTTTTTTGCCGAAAGAAGACCCAAGGTGTTCAAAAGTGCTTTAGCGTTTATTTCCCATGTATTGAAGGTTTACACAGCAAGAACAATGAAGAATTCATACTTCTCTTTAATAACCACGTATTTCGTGTGCTTGAGGAACAGCGCGGAACCAGCATTGGAACAGCTCCCTTGAAATATTTACTCAAATGATTGGGAAATTTTAAATAAAATTGGCTTTCCTCCTACACCTTTCATACTAAAAAAGGAAGTAGTTATATTGATTTAACTTTCTGTAGTGCTTTTTGTACACAATTTGTTCTGAATTGGTAAGTCAAAGGAAAAATAAACTCTTGTGACCATCGAACTATTAAATTTGCACCAAGTGATGTGAATAGAAATATAAATAATGATATTCCTAATGTTCATAATTTTCCAAAATATATTACAGATTACAATAACATTAGTATGAAGTTAATAGAAACTGAATTACCGAAACTAAATTTGTTCTCATTCTACCCTTTTATGTCCTGGACCAATAGATAAAGCGCTTGAAGATTTTTACAAAATCTTAAGAGAATTTCTTCATAATCATTGCAAAAGACGAAGAGAGTTTGAAAATAGACCAGTTTGGTGAACTTATAGAATTGAAACAAAAAGAAAAATATACAGTGTGTCAATTTTAAAAGTTGCAATCGGCAATATCTCTAGAATTGAAAAAGTTATTGAGAATTATTTAAAACCGTTTCGGTGGTTGCTACGGGGAATCAAAATAATATAGTAATAAGTGACGCACCCCCACTCACCCTTTAAGCCACAGACACCCCAACTTGAAAATTTTAAATGGCACTACCCTACTTGTGACACATCGTTGGAAAGGTCATAACAAGGGCTTTTCAAAAATGTTATGCAAAAGCCAAATAGTCGACAAGAAAAACTTTAAATTTTCATTTTTTGTTATGCGATGTCCTAAAGAAAAAAATGACGTTATTGATAAAATACACAACCAAAAAAATGGTTTAAACCCTAAAGACTACGTTTAATGTATTTTGTGTAATTTTTTTGTGTTTTGAATTTTATCAAAATGGCAATACATTATGGTTTTGGCACCCCAATGTTTATTGGGATTAGATTTTAATGTATCTATTTTTGTAGATTCATACATTTCATTTATTAATTGTACCTGTTAACGATATTGTAAATTATCAAAAATTAACAATGGTTTATAGTACGGCAGAGTGTGTTGAATTGATATTTATTTACGGTTCTGAAAATCGTTGTGCTCTTCGAACCGCGGCAGTGATTGTGTACGTTCAGAAGTCAGTCGCCAAATTTGAGAAAACAGGATCTGTTAAGAATAAAAAAAAAAGTCAACCAAGAGTACTCAGTGAGGAAACCGAAATTGAAGTAGTTGGAAAATATGCTATAAATCCAACAATGTCAATTCGTTACGCAGCTAGGGAAACTGGATTATCACACGAATCAGTACGAAAGGTATTGAAACTTCATAAATTTCATCCTTATAAGATGCAAATTCTCCAAGAACTTGGCGATGACGACCCGGATCGGCGCATTAAATTTTGTGAAAAATGCATTACCGAATCATTATTCGTAAAAAACATTTGTTTTTTGGATGAATGTTCGTTTTATTTAAGTGGAAATGTAAATAAACAAAACTGCAGGTGTTGGAGTGATGTAAACCCTCACATATTTAGAGAAGAACATACGCAGTATCCACAAAAACTAAATGTTTGGGCTGGGATACTAGGAGATGCTATTGTTGGACCTCTGTTTATTGATGGCAATTTGAACGGCGAACAATACGCTAATATGCTGGAGACAATCATTGAGCCTCTTATACTTTAGGAGCTTGAAAATAAATTAGACGAATTGGGAAATCCTGGATTAAATGAACATCTACTGCATTTTCAACAAGATGGAGCACCTCCACACTACGTACTTCCAGTTAGGCAATGGTTGGATAACCAGTACCCAGATCAATGGATTGGGAGAAGAGGACCTACGGAATGGCCCACTAGGTCACCAGATCTTACACCACTGGATTTTTTAATGGGGTCATTTAAAGTCTGTGGTTTATAAAACAAAAGTAGACTTACTTGAACAATTGAGACAAAGAATCATTTAAGAGTGTCGAGCTATTCGCAGAGAAACTTTTCAAAAATTTCGTGAAAAATTTCAAAACAGGCTCTATTTTTGTTTAGCAAACATCAAAAATCATTTTCAACATCTATTATAGCATTTCATAAAAATTAATCACTTAGGCAATGTTTTATTTTAGTTTTAATTAGAGTTCATTTACTACAGCGAATAACAAAAATAAAAATTTAAAGTCTTTCTTGTCGACTATTTGGAAAACGACTTTTCTAAATAGGCTTTTGCATAAGATTTTTGAAAAGCGCATGTTATGAGCTTTTCAACGATGTATCTCAAGTAGGGTAGTGCCATTTAAAATTTTTAAGTTGGGGTGGCTGTAGTTGAAAGAGTAGGTGGGTGTGCGTCACTTACCACGTCATTTTGATTTCCCCTAGCAACCACCAAAACTGTTTTAAGTGATTCTCAATAACTTTTTAAATTCTAGAGATATTACCGATTGAAACTTTTTAAAATTGACACACTGTATATGGCCAAAAAGAAACTTTTATATAGGTACCTACCTAGTTACCTACTAATAGAAACCCACTAAGAACGTAACATCTGGTTGACCAAATCAGTAATGCAAACGATATTTTTAAAAAAGAATTGAAAATGAAACAAGAAAAACCTTAGACTAAATTTATAAAAAAGACTTAATGGTAAACCCTTGGAGTGTAGTTTATAAAATAACATCTGAAAAATTTCGTAAAATTGGTGCTTTGGGATCATTTAGTTTATGTTTTTTTTATGTATTTTTGTAGTTCATTTAACTAAATTACATATTTTTTTGTTCTTTTTTGTAGTTACCTACAGTTTAATTTGTTTATTTTTCTAATTTGTGTCCTGTAACTGGTGTATTCCGTTGGACAATAAAGAGTATTATTGTTAAAAAAGAATCCATTAAATTTTTATTAGAAACTCTTCTTCGAGGTGACCAAGTGGAAAATGATTCTTCTTTACAAATAGTTTGCAGACAATATTTTGAATTAACAGAACCCAACTACTATCCAGAAATAGAAGAAATCGAACTAGATATAGGTATTGAATGAATTAATACACAATTTAAAATCAAAAAAAAAACACTAGAACTGGATGGATTGAAGGAAGAATTAAATAAAAAGATACATCATCCATTTGTAGGTGAATTTATTAGATATGTTATTAACTCATGTTTAAACATATCTTGTTTTCCTAAAATATGGTCCAAAGGAAATCTAAAAGTTCTATTAAAAAATCCTACTGGTGACATATCAATTATAAAAAATTACAGACCAATTACTCTCCTATATGAATATGGCAAGATTAAAAAAAAAATAGTAGTAAAATGTTTAATTCTATAATACCATGTTATGATAAAACACAATATGGATTTGTAGCTGGACGATCTGCAATAGATGCAATAAAAAAGTATAAAGAATATATTACTGAAAACCAAAAGAAATATAATATGTTGTTTCTTTATTTGTGGACATAAGTGGAGCCTTTGATAATGTTTGGTGGTCATCTATGATAAAAGCTCTTAAAGGTAAAGGATTACCAAAACATTTCTTGTCTTTAATTTAAATTTAAAAAAAACAAGTGCTCTTCTATAATTACAGTAAAGTAAATTCAATAATTGTTAAAAATGACACTAATTGTGCAAATATCAGATGAATGGAGTACGTATTATTTGAAATTTTAAGACAGTTTAATAATTTTTCTAAGAAAATATTTTTAAATTTTTTAAGAATAATTGTCTTAAATAAAACGAGTTTTTGCCAAACAATTTTATTGCAAAAATCAGTTTTCACCCCACAGCTTTATTTTATACTCAATGACACAATTTTAAACATTCAACAAATACGCCAAAGTATCATCGATATCTTCAAATTCATATCGACAACGAAATCGTCTACACAGCACAGACAATTAATCAAAACAATATGTGACGGACGCTTTTCCTGGTGTTTCGCCTAGGGCCAGACCGACTCCGATAAGACCCATACCATGAGTGGCGACTTTTTTCAGTCTGGTAAGAATAAAGACATATGGAATGATACCACCTGACGTCTTCGTCTAGTGTTGCAGCGTTTTCGAAATCTATTTACGCAAACTGCTCGATCTTCGAAACCAAGACGGTAACTTCGAAATTTTAGATTTTTTCTCTTCTATGTTATCAACAACCAGTGGCGGCTAATTTCTTCTTTCTGGCCACTTGCTTAAGCTCAATTTTAATTGATTCTATCGTTTCACACCCATTCATCAATAGGAAACAAATGATACCAAAGACCAATGACTATTATTATTAAATGGAACAATGATAAGATCATTCTTTTCTCAACAATATTAACTTTTTTAGTCTAATAAGTCTTAATCCGACTGGGCCTTTTTTCAGCTGGGTTAAATTTGGTTGAACTTCATTTGGGTGTAATTTTCTTGAAGCTTTCAGTGGTTTAGTCATCAAACGTTTGTAGAAGAAAGTCGAAAAAATTTGCACTTTATCTTGCTTCTCTTTAGGCAAATTAAGTAACAAATATTTTAAATAAAAGTCAGTAATGACATCATTTAAAAATTGGTCTGTGGCCAAACACATACAATCTTTAGTGTTTATTGTAATCCTATCACGACCTTTGGTTTAATCTCTGAAACACTACTAAAATTTTATTACAATCACTTCTTTAATCCTAAAAAATTGCAAACCTGTAGCTTAAAATTGATTTTGATAGTTCTTTAGCATAAGCCTTCTAACAGGACCTTCTGCTGAGTACATCAGAATTGGTTTAATCTCTGAAACACTACTATAATTTTATTACAATCACTTTTTAATCACAAAAAATTACATACCTGTAGCTTAAGATTGATTTTGATAATCCCTTTAGGACAAGTCTATCAAAATATCAATTGCTTCTTTATTAGTCATTTCGTCTAACAACCATAGTTGGAATAAATTTTTTGTAAAGTGGATTTAATAAAGACTTTTATTGGATTCTCCTGGATTTAGTTTTTGTGAATTGCGACAACAATTAAAGACAATTAATGAGAATCACCATGAAGTTATTTCGATTGAATCATATGAGGAGGCTTTGTACAATGAACGGTTTTTTGATAATACTTAAGAACTGCAAATTGTTAAAGAGAGTTGTGAATTTACATAAAGGGATTATGGATAAACTGCAGAAAGCAATGAAAGATGCTAAATATTTAAATAAGTGTATTGACAAGGAGCTAGAGAAGTACCACTGGAAACTTCGAAAAAATTACAGACAAGTGAAGTTGATCCGAATTTAACTCCACCTGAAAAAAAGACCTAGTCGGGTCAAGCCTTGGATTCAAAATGTTAATATTTTTGAGAAAAAATTTGTCATTGTGCCAATCAATAAGAATAGTCATTGATTTCTTGCTATTATTTGTTTACCAAGTATGAACGAGTTTGAAACTATAGAAGGGCAATCAATTAAAATTGAGCCTAAAAAAGTGACTAAATAGAAGAAATTAGCCGCCACTGTTGCTGGTCATAAAAGAGAAAACTTCTTAAATTTTTAAGTCGCCTTCTTGGTTTAGAAGATGGAGGACTTTGCGTAAACAGATTTCAAAGAAGCTGCAAGACTACACGGAAGACTTCAGTTGCGGCCATTGCCTAGATGTCTTTATTGGGACTAGACCGAAAAAGTCGCCACTCATGGTATAGATTTTTCCAGAGCCTGTCTGACCGTAGGCGGAACGGTGGTAAAGCCCCCATCAAAAATTGTTTTGATAAGTGGCTGTGCTGTGTGACGATTTCGTTGTCGCATCGTTCATTAAAGTGTAGTCAAATTTAAATTTTCGAGGTAATGAGACGGTCTTCTATTACATCATCAGCTGGCAAAAGTTTATAATTCATGTTTTTACAATAATTGGAGATAATTTGATGTAACTCCCAATGAGCTATCTGCGTTTCCTTTGGTCAATCGGACTTTTTTCGCTTTGAACTCCGCTTCGACGTTCTGTTCGTTCTAATTTGCTGACTTTTCACCACGTTACTTTCGAAAAAGTTTGAAATGTTCCCTAAAACTGATCGGAAGGTTGAAGGGTACCTGATGGAGGAGTTTTTATGCCTTGGAGCGCTATTCAAATTATCTTGGGTCATTCTGAATTTTGGTGATTTCATATAGTTGTTGTAAACTGGTATAGACTGATATCTATTAGGTTTTCCGACTAAAGCAATATCGGATGTGCACTATAATTTCTGAGCATTTAGTTTTATAATGGCTATACGAAGGTCTTGCCTGATGAGACAATAATTAAAATCTATTTTTTGGCTTTAGTTTCACCTACCTCAAACCACTCAACTACTACAATATTGGCTCATGGTGGATGCTGGCTACAATTGCTGAGTGAACTCTAATATCGCTTCGCTCGATATTAATAGCTGAGTCGATTTCAAAAACTACCCCCTTCGTTTTTGTTATTAAAAGAAAAACTGAAAATTTTGTTGACTCGTAACTATTAGCAAATTTTATTACTTGTATCAAAGCACACTGTATTAAACAAGCTATATAGACAGAGGACAGAGTTAGCCTTGCATGTAGTACAGCGTGATAAACAGTGGGCCTTGGATCAACAATTGATGAACTGATTGGGTTAGCAGCATTTACCTACTTCAAATTCGACATTTTAAAAATTTGTTTTATAAATTGTCATTAGTTTTTGCCAAAATTTTGTTAAAATGGTATACTTCAGAAGTGAAGTCCACAATGAAATTAATGGTTAGCAATATTACTTGGAATATTTATTTTCCCAAACTTATCTGGAAGTGGTGGTAAATTTAATCATGTTTAAACAACACTGCATGTGAGTCGTGGAATACCTTTAAAAAATATATTTAGATAGGTATATTGGAAAATCTAAACCTCCTGGTAGACCTTCTACTCTTACTGAAGCTGTGTAAAACATTCGCGTTCAAATGGAGCAATAAAGTTAGCGAAAATTTGTGAGAAAGCTCTCATTGCAAACAGGATTTACTCTCTATCTTTTATATAAAATTAAGACATTTTCTTTACTTTCCCAGGAATTTTTATGAAACTTGTTGGAAAACATTTAAAAAAATTGAAGCTCCATTTTTACAAATTTAAAACGGACTAGTCCTTCAGCTCTCCAGATTATAAACAAATAACTAGTTACATTCTATAATGTAACATTTGCAAATTACAATATGTACTTTTTATTTTACAACCTTTCATACAAGAATTACACGAAAACGAATTGCATATAGGTTACTTTCAGCAAGATTTTGCAACAGCCCACCCCGCTCGTGCTAATATAGAATATTTAGAACAATTTTACCCAAATATGTAGGTTAATTAATAGAGGAATTTGGCCAAGTAAATCGCATGAACACACTCTATTAGATTTCTTCTTGTTTGGTCACCTTATAGATAGAAAATATTCAGCAGAAATTTAAATACCGTTAAAAAATTATAGGCAACAATTGTAGAAGAAGTATTGTAGAACGGCGAGTTAATTTATGCATTGAAAATAACAGTACACACTTTGAATCTTATCCTTAAATTTTCTTTCTGAATTCCTATTTGCATTATTTTTTATTATATTATTTATTAAAGTCGTTTTTGTTGTAAAAAATTAATTAATTTTAGAATTTCATTTGGTGTTTTCTTGACAGGTGTAAGATATAAAACCTATGGAGGTAGTTTTAACAAACCGATAACTTGCAAAAAAAATAATTTTAGTAACTTTATTGCCAACCAGTATTTGTTAATCACAAAGTATATTCCTTATTCAGTTGCATTTAACAATTATAATAAAATATACCTATACGTGGCAGAGCGCATTTGATAATTAGGTCTAATTATGATTGTAAAAAAGAAAATTACTAACCACTAAGAAAAAATTTGAAAACTTACTGATTTTTGATCAGGTTTCTTGAGTCCATTTTCCACTTTAAGTTTAAACTCATTAATAGGTACTGATAGCATAAATACAGCTGTGTTTTTTTATAATTTATTACTTTAGTTTTGACCAAAATACAATATTATGTAGTTCAAACCAACAGCAAAATATTAAAAGATTTTTTTAATAGAATGTAACGTATAATTTTTTTTTGAAGTACCTAAGAAATAAAAAATTTAATATTAAACAAATGAAACCAATTAATAAATAATAAATCTAAAAAATATTCGGAATATGAAAGAAAATAGTAAAAGATCGTAAAAGTATATCTTAAAATTAAAATGCGTCGCAATAAATTTTGGACATTACATTAAAAATTGCATAAAGCGGTCTTCAATAATATCAGTCACAGTGATAAAATCGGAATTGACAAGAAAGATTGGTTTACACGATTTTTCTTATCAGGGTCAAATTTGATGTCACAATTTTTTGTAAGTAATTTTAAATTCCTTTGGTTTCACAATGCCTGAAGCCATTTTTGGTGCAGTTTTTATAACTATAAAAATATTTGCAAATTGATTAAAAATCAAAGATTAAAGTCGTTTGCGACAACATCGAATACCTAATTGAAACAGCAATAAATTACGTTCATTATTTTTATAGTTGGTAAGTAATTATTGAGTTTTAATTAAAAATAAATGTCATTTTTTTAATTAACAATGTACTTGCTTTTTTTATTCGCTAATGAAATGGAAAAATTACATTTTTATTTTCTTGATTTATTTTCTTTGTGAATAGCCTACTACTTCAAGGAGTTTTAATAAAAACTTGACTACGAGTATCAGATGCCTACCAAAAATACTTATTATTAACAGTAATTTTCGACTGAAAACAAGAACAGAGTGTCCGAAGTTACAGCCCCAAAATGGCACTTTCTATTTTAACAAATATTTAGAAAAAAATCACGTATATAATTATCTATTATTGTAATAGTACATAACTACATACTATCCAAATTTAAAATAATTTTATTGAAAATGCAGTTTATTGACTTTTCTTCAGTAAGTTATTAATCAGTTTAAATGTTGTTTATCACCAATATATTTTGGTATGCTATATTTAGACGTATTGATATTAAATCTCTTTTTTTCTGATAGGGTTTATGACAATTGTCCATCTTGGAGAGTGTTCAACTCTCAATTTGTAATGTAAAATCCGATTTTATTCAGAAAATAATGATTTAAAATATAAAACAAAGCTGTAATTTGAATAATTTTTGTAAAATTTAAAACACCAAAATTTTGGCGAAGTAGTTTTTTAAAACAACAATAAAAATTATACAAAAAAATGGGTACAATTGAAGTAAATTCTCGTCATCAGAGTACACTTTTTTTTTCATATTTTTCCTTTTTTTAACAACGAATTTATATTTTTTTAGTTTTAGGTATATCTAGGTATCTATCACAAGTTATAATAACTTACAAGCTCTGGTCTAAAATTGTTCTACTGTAACTTTTTTCAAAATATACCAAGTTACATAATTTCCTGTTTAAATATTAAATTATTAAGTAATAATTCAAAATAATTTGATCTTCTACCAACGTCACAAGCAAAAAAAGTAAAATATATCTCGAATTTTCAACTCGGTTGACGTCATTTCATTATGTTTCTTCGAATCTGTACATACGTAAAAAAAATTAATAAGGTATTTTGTTAAACGTGCATGCTTGATAAATCATACCCATTATCCTACAGTATTTTCTTTACTCAACAAATTAATATTGTTAAGTACTTTGATAGAGATAAAATATTATAGTAATACACGTAGTTTTTTTTTTAAATTATTGTTTAGTTGATTATTTTGTATAAAAAAACAAATCAGCACGTTAACATGATTGTCAGTGTTCATACACAGATGTAATAATATCAAAAATATCTACTTTAAAATACATACCTGGATAGCCTTGAGAATACCAAAAATATGCTTCAAAAAAGCTTCTCACAATTTTTACAGACATTTCCCGTCACTTTTTGAAATAACGTTTTATTTTGTACTTTTACGTAATTATTATGATTTCACATATTAATAATATTTACGATTTTTTTGTTAAACAGTTCTCTGGGGTAAAAGTTTATGTTAATCAGGTAAATCTAGTTTTTCTTCTTTTTTTCTCAAAACAGTTATGCAAATAAAAAATGTTTTTACAGTCAGCGCCTAAAATTATTTAATTAAACTCTTAGAATCATAATTAATGACGTGAATAAATGCTTCCTAATTAGATAAATCTTTGTGAATAAGACAATATGATACAGTTTTTTTGCTTTAATACATATCTTAATTTATATTCTTTCAATAGAAATACGAAAAATGTAACTCTATTTTATTTTTGAAACTATACCTTAAGTGATTGTCTTCTACTTATACATTACATTACTATAGAGGTCGTATAATATTAAAATATTTACATTGATCTTGAACTTGTTAATTAATACGTGATAGATTTCAAAAAAATTCTTACAAGGCCTACTCGGTAATCGTAAATTAAAATACTTAAAACCTGTTTATTTTTAAAATTAGTAAAGTCGTAGTAACGGACCAATTTTTAAAGAGGTATTCTTCGACTTGGGAGAAACACGCAAATTCTGAAAAATTGTAGAGAAAGTATTATACATAGATGGACATGTTCTAAAACAATTAGTCAATTTTGCTAGTAAATATAACAAAAATATCAATTAGGTCATAAAAACAATATGTACAAGTTAATTCCGGTTTTGTATGTATTTATTTAGTGAAATTTTTTTAAGATTCTTGAGAACACCTACTTAGCCAATAACTATGAAATATTAGTGATTAATTATAGAAATCATGTTTCCAAATTCTGGATTAAAGTAATAAAATTGATGACCGGGTTATTAATTTTCAGTCCTCTATTTTATTAATAAAATAATAAAAATAAAACAGAGTTCCAAATTCATGAAAGGTCTACTGTCTACTCATAAACCGAATAATATTCAATCTATAAAGGAATTTATTGAAAACACCAACTGTGCTATGAGCGGATTTAGGCAAGGTCTTTATGGGCTGCAGCTCAGGGCCCCGCGAATTAAACGGTCTTCTTGTGAAGAAAACGAAAAATAAACATTGTTTGAATTTTCATCCATAGTTATTATATAATGTATGAAATAGTGGGATATTAGATATCAGTCCACCCACATTCCCACTATTGCACACATTATAAAATGAAAAATATTTTTTAGACGACCTTAACCAAAAAGCTTTGTTGCTTGATTTACTAACTTAAATTTGGGCCACACATTTGACTTTAAGCAAACTGTTCTTTAATATACTATTTTCTCTTCTAAAATTATAGAATTACTAAAAAAAAATTTTTTTGGTCGGAGATTTTTTGGTTCTTCTGTATCCTTTTTAAAAAATTTTTAGATTAATTTCTTTTTGTTCAAGTTCTTCTGAACGTATTTGTGTTTTCGTACTTTTTTGTTTTTTTTTTATTCTAAAGGTTGTTGTTTATGTCGATTAAGAACATCATTGTGTTCTTATTAAATCTACATTTTTTTTTCTCTTTTGAAAAATGTTTTTTTAACGTAGAATTTGTTATATTTTCTTCTCTTTTAACCATCCAATTTCAAGTTTTCTGAAGCTTTTTTTTTTCAATCATACATTTTTAATTATTGTACAATTTTTTTTATTTCTTAGAAACTACCTTTGTTTTCTTTTTCTTCTTAACATAATTTTTTTTTTTTGGTAAATTAATATTACGGTTTTTTGGGACATTTTTTAGTCTTTTAAAAACTTTTTTGTGTTTTGTTTCAAACGTATTTTTTTTATTTCGTCTGTTTCTTTCAGTCGTACTCTTTTGAGTTTTTTGTTACAAAAGTTATTGGAACTATAGCAAAATAGAGAGGAAAATTTACGGTAACATCGTCAATCAACACAGGATCAGGATATTAACCCTCTCATTAGAGTAGGTCCCCAATCAGCGTTAGCCCAAAGGCACAAAAATTTGTGGCCCACACCTAACTGTACACTTTTTTTTTAAATCGACGTTTTTGTTTATCAACACCCCAATTTAAAAGTTGCAGTGAGATGAAATGTCCAAGACTCTGAATAAAAATCCTAGTCCTTAAAGTTTAAGTTCGTTCATATTATTTTTTTTATTTCCTATTTAAATAACATAGATTTTTTTAACTTTAAAATCTTATAACTCGTTTCTAAATCAGTTTACTGAAATGACCTTATACATTTTTATAGGAAATTAAGCGCTATGTAAAAAAAGTTTCTTAGCATTCCTATGATGAATTAATTCATCTTAACATGTGTCCTTTTCTCATTATCTCTATCTTTAAAAGCTGGAAACATTAGCAGAGGCTTGTAACTCTTTTTTTATATATTATAAAATTTTTGATTTCTATTCGGTCTTATTTTTATTTAACACCGTGTCATGTTGTTGACGATTTGTTGTTAATTTGTCAATAACAATTTGGTTATAAACGTTGTATCCACCTGTCAACTAGGAACTTTAATACTGCCTAAATTTTCTTCTATACCTTATTTTGCGCCAGTGTGATCATAAAAAGGGTTGTACGGTTTAACACATGGTGGGTAAAAGTGCGGAACATAATTTCACCTAAGCGGAAAAATACTGTTCGAAGAAATACGCTTTCAGGTAACATTCTACGAAAATTGTAAGCCGCTCTTTAAAGATGTTGTAGTGGCATCAGTGTTGTTTCCATGACCCCTAATGCACTTATATATAAGGTTCATTCTTAACTCGGTTGAGTGGGTAGGATTTTCAGGTTCACATTCGGTCTGGGAAAAACCAGTGGTCCCAAACAGTTTTGTCAATGCATGGCGCACGTTGAAATGTTTTAGAACCACTGACCTAGCCAAATCTAAACGTTTACTTTGAGACATCACCTACACTAACTGATTTAAGAACGACCCTTATTTACAAGTGCGTTAGAGGTGTTGAAACAACACAACCAACAGACGACCCATACCAATGCGGTACGTATTTCTACAGAACACGTGCTAATCGGTACTACCCCTTTTACGATCCCACCGGCCAAAGTCAAAAAAATAACCTATACCTGTTTGATTAACTTCACCCTTTGGCGAAATAGACGGAAGTACAAATGCAAGCTTTTCCTTTGAAAATTTCAGTTTTTATAAAATTAGAAAGCGAATTACACACCAATTTGGTGTTAAAAGCGTCCAACTCTGATTCGAATACATCGCATTTTAAACCCCCCCGTGAAATAATTCCCAACATATTTCACCGCTTGCAGAGACTTCTTAATTTTAATTTAAAATTTGGCGAGTTTTTGCGAACCATTGTTCTCTTCTCCATCATTGAATAGCAGCCTTTCTAGTTTCCTAAAGTCTTTATGACTTTCCTATCTTATATACGCATGAAGTCACATTTCAACAAATCGCTGCCATATTGTCAAACACAACTTAGTCCTTTTCTACCAGATGACGATCATGAGTTTCTGCCATTTATCATTATTTTGGATTTAGTGCGCAATTTTGAGTTTTAGATGGTTCGTAATGTATCAATCCTTGATGGGCTTTAGAACTTTTATATTAAAAAAAAACACTTTTACAATTATTCAAATAATGAATTCCAAATCAGGTTCAAGTTCAAATCCAATTTATTTATCACTACAACGTAAAAAAGGACGTCATTACTATCACACCGGTAATATTCCTAAAATTAAATTTGGTTGTTTCACTGTTCGTAACTGATATATCGATAACAGCTCATTACGAAAAGTCAATATACTCGCATCTACACGAGAAATAGATAAAATTATATTGACTCTCCTAATTGTTTATTTATATATTTGAATCAAAAATGTAAATTATTTAATAAACAAACGGTTTCACTTGTCAACTTTGCATAGAATAGGTCACGCCGTACCAACCGGAAAAATAACAGAAAATTTTTGTCCGTTTAGCCTGACATGGTTCAATTCAGGTCGCTTTATTCGAGCAGTTGCTTGTTTAAACTAATTGATTTTCTAGCACAATCAGGTACGTAATAATTAATTTCAACTTTCAGGATTTAGCGTGTAATTTTTTATGTTCCACTTCTTTCCGTATATTTTTATTATTTCTTGGAGCAGAACAACAAATCTTATTTGGTGTCATTAACACATAACACCGCATAGGTATTGACACCAGGTATTTGTTCAAAGTACGTGCATATATTTACGAGGCTATTATTTATTATTTATTTTTTGTTTGTTTAGAAATCGATACTTTTCTTTTTTGTTATTAAAAATATTGATGCTTGTAATTAAATAAATCCGATTAGAAGTTTATTAGCAATTACATTTAACAACCCAAAAGATTTTTTAATTGTAGGATTACATAACATAGTTTCTCTACGTGATTATTATATTCTTCAGAGGTGATTTTTTGCAAATGCCGTAGAAAGTAGAATTGTATTCATATAATATTACATTACCTACTTTGTACATTTAGAAAGCATAAAATATACTTAAATCTATATTCTAGAGAAAATAAAAAATTAAAATTGGGCCATGATATTACTACAGATGATTTTAAGTGGTTGTACTTTGTTGTTATATAATACATAGAACTTTTATTGGTGATGAAGCTGGTGAAATGAAATCGAAGAGGGGTACGCAATGAAAACTCCTAGTCTAGTGTCCATTCAAAGACCTGTCGTAAAGAACAGCAGACGTCTATTAACTCTTGGACCGTTACTTGTGAAAGTTTATTTTATGTGTAAATAAGGATAATGTTGTATGACAGTGAGTGCTAATTTGTGTGCTTTAGGCCGGTTTCATTTTCAAAATGGATAAAAAAATCAACGGCAACGCAAAAGTATGTAATTTTTTAAATTTTTCAATTGCAATAGTCACTCACCCTGTCCCTATTTTTAGTTTAAAAAAAAATAAATAAATTATTGAAATAATGCGTTTTTCTGCAATAACATTATTAAAACCTTCACAATTAATTTTTCTTTTTATTACTACATTCTTTTTCAATTTACAATAAATTAGTAATAAGACTTTAGCCTTCAATTGTGTTTATAAAAAGATAGTTTGTGACTTTGTCACCTGTAACCCTTTGTGGAATGTTTCTCTCAATGTTGGTTTCGCTACAAAAAAATAAAAATAAATAAAATAATAAAAAAAAAATAACTTTAAAATCAAAGTCTAGAATTTTTCTGTAAATGGTGGATACAGGTGTGTAAGAATAAATTAAATTTAAATTACATATTATAATTACAACAACCTTCACGTCATGTAGATAGTATTATTACAATCAGTATAATCCATTTATGAATCAACAAACATTTATAATATCATTTTTATTATTTGTCTGTTGTTTTTTTTATTGTAAAAAGTGTTTTTTTACAACATAACGTAAAAAAATTCTCGTTTGGAAAGTTGAAACATTTATATAATATGTGAGTTATAGGAGTCGCAATTAGTTAAAAAGTGAAATAATTGCTAGGATTGGGTCAACAGGTGAAAATTTTGCGTTGAAATTACACGTTTGAGAAAAAAAAAACACGCAAAATATCTTGTTTCACAATTTTTAATACTTGGTAAATTTGTTGCTGAAATTACCAACCAATTAGGGTAGCAGTTATTTAGTAGTTAAATTTCGGCCTAAAGTTAAAAAAATACTGCAAATATCAAATAATAAAGTAATTTATAATTTTCATTATAAAAATGTAGTATGTTAGATATATTTTATTTTTAATTAAAGAAGAATTAAATATCGAGCGTTCAAATAAAAACGACGTATACTTAGTGTGCTATTTTATTCAGTTAAATACGTAGAGCGTAACTTGTATTATGACATGGACGCATTTCAGATTTCTTACGATTTAAAGAGTTGGATTTGTAAACGAATAATTAATTGAAAAACAAATTAATTTACTCGCACAAATACATAAATTACTAACACTTCTATCTCCTTGGTTAATCATTGGAAATCCGCTTGTGATAATCGCTTTCTCTGGCTAAATCAAATTGCTGCCAATGACCTATCGCTCCCTTATTCAGTACGTTCATAAAGAAATCTGGAAGATTTTCTTTAGAAATTGTGTTGAAATTTGCAGCATTTCTGTTCTATATACTCGTATTGCTATTCTCTTTTAATTTGAACTCTATTTTGACTTATACTGCACAGAGAAAACCATTTTCAATTTTTTTTAAAAAAGAGTTTTAATATTATTATATATAATCAGAATCTGCCAATTTAACTTTTACAGCCACTACTAAGCTTAATAATTAATGAATGCACCGTATAAAGACAAAACAAGGCAGACACGCGACTATTTCAAAACATACGATCAGTTATTGCTTCCGTTTTTAGCAAGCTTCAGAATTGTGTGGCGTCAACTTCTAGAATTCGCAAACTTACAACTTCTTGTTTATTTTTCTAGAATCTTTTATTACACATCTTTCAACGTCTTCTAGAATTTTTTGTTAATTTTTCTCACCATTTTTCTTTTTACAAATTCTTCTAGAAACATCTTTTATTTTCCTTTTACTCTTTTTTTAATTGTTCTTTTTTAAAAAAAATTCTAATGTTTTTGTGTTATTGCCAAATTACTTTTTGCTCTTCCACAACCTTCTTTTTTTCTTCTTTTTATCCCACAGACGTGTTTCAATTTCTTCTAGAATACTGTATTGTGCTGTTCTTTTTCCGCCAAATTCCTAGTGTTTTCAAACTTATCTAAAATTTTCTAAAATTGTTCCTAGAATTTTCCTTGACTGTTCTTATTTTTTTTTTATCGATGCTCCTCTCGTCTTTTGATAGCCTCTCACGATGGCATTCTTTTTGAAATGTATAATACTCCAAATTTTGTGTTGTCATGGCACTCTAGAGAACGTTTTTAGTGACTCACATTAATTATAATTTCGATTATAATTTTACGTAAACGAGTTTTTGTCTACAAGTATATTTTAATAAAATGCATCAAAATTGCTAATTAAATTTTCAAGGAAAAATGTCGTTTATTTTTAATTAGCATATTGATATTAAGTTACGACATCATCCAAAATTTCAGTATCAAAAGAGCCTAATCAGGGTGGGAGTTTCTCCGATTTACAGTATTCATTATAAACTATATCCACGCGACCATAGTTGTGGCTTAAAGCTTAAACAAGGAATATTACCAGGAATTATTTCATCTAAACTAATCAAATTTTTTCAAAATAATAAAGAGAATTGATCTAGTAGTGTTCATATAGTATATGTTAGACAATATATAATAGAAAAAAAATGTTGAAAGTATTAAGCTTTTGTGCTTGACATCCTAAACAAATTTTTTCTAGGAACACTATTAGACCAAATCTCTTCACTATTTCGAATAAATAACGCGATTAATTTTTTACCAAATCGTTGATATCGAACAGCCTTAATATTCAAATTTCAACCAATCACCATCGACTTACAGCGATAATTCAGCACTAGTGCAATTATCGATAATTTGCACAACTTATGCTAAATTATCGCTCACTGCAATTCGATAATGAGTAGTTAAAATTTGAAATTTTGAGCAATTTTAAAATGTTTTTTTTTTCTAGTGCGCATTCGCACATTCAAAATAAAAAATTAGCGAAGATTTAACATTTGATTACACCCTCTAATATTATCAAATGTTGGTGCAACATTATCGTTTTTATTCGAACACTCGATATTTTAGCCAAAGTTCGCATAAAACCTTTTATTATAAAATAAAATAAGGTATAAAAAAACATTCAGCGCGTTATGTAATAATATGTATAAGGAAGACAAAGGCAATTACTCACTTAACAGACTTATACATATCATTGCAACCTTGATAAAAATTTTTAGATACCCATAAAATAATTTCGTCTATATTCGTACCCATTATTAGGGATTTCCTATATTATGTAATAGATTTATAATTTTTGTAAACTATCATGTCATTTAATTAGCTAAGGTAACAGTCAAATATTTTGCAACAGTGTAGATCTTATTTCAAAAAAACTTAATTGCTTTATTCCAATTTAAAAAAAAAAGCTAAAAACTGGTATTAAAAAGTAATCAAACAAATTTACAATTTACATTACGAATTGTAGTTTTACTTTTTTTTAATTTGTAACAATGTATAGAGTACAGTGGATGATTGTGGAATACCATTTTTATTTTTTCTATTATCTCGCAACGTAGAGTGAATTATAATTAGAAAAATGCTAATGCTTGCGCAAAACAGTTTATTATAGTTGTTACAATATCAGTGGAGTGACTCGGTGTAAAAACCCAGTCGAGTTATCAAAATTTTAGTAGACTTTAGCCACATTGGAAATATGTTAGTGATAATGAATATAAGAAAGCCTCAAAATTTTTACCTTCTTTGATCGGCGGAACATTAGTTGCGAGCTGAAAAACCCTTCCAAAAAAAGACTTTTTTAGGGTACGTTTTTGATTTTTACGTTTTTTTTAACTGCTTAAATTGCCAACAAAATAACAATATTAAACCTTGGTTAAAATTTTGTAAAAATTTGATGGGAGCATCGATGTTTTCAAAATGGTGTGTTTTAATATAAATAATGATAAAAGAATTAAAAATCCAAGTCAATTCCACAAATTTAATAAAAAAAATTCTTACATAAAAGTGGCAGAGCGCTTTCGAGAGTGTTTATCATCAATGCCCAAATAATGTAAAAATAAATTATAGAAAATTAAAAAAATATTAGAAAAAAATTTGTTTCGATTGCATTAGAAACAAAATGGGGACCACTTTCAAGTCTTCGGCCTAAAATTAAAAAATGAATAAAAATAAACACTTATAAGTTTAATCCAAGGTCTGAAAAAGTGGAAATATAGTCCACAAAACGTCCCACAGATAAAAGTTTTTTATTTTATCGCCTTATTTTGTCCAAAACACCCAAGACTCAACTTATAAACTAATTATATAATGGACAATAACAACAGCAATCAATTAGAAAAAAATATACCAAAATTTTGTAAACAATAAATTAAAACATAAGGAATGAAAATAAATTCTAAAAACAGGATAAATCGTAATTTTTGGAAAAAAAAATGTTGATAGATCCACAGTATATCGATCTGACACATCAAATAAATAAAAAATTGTTAGCTATTTGAAAAATTAACAAATAAAGTGTGTTTTTTTAAGATTTGATATCATTTTGAAATTTGATTTAAAAAAGGTATAAATGCTAATATAGAGAGTAGAGAGACAAAATTATATACAAACATTCAATTAACTAATGAATATAAAACTAGTAAAGATAGAATAGGATATTTAAGGCTAATTTGATCATTTAAAACTTGTTGAGAAGGTTTTTGGGTAGCTTTAAGAATTTCTAAAGATTCCAAAAAATTTAAAGAATTAAAGCTTATTTTTTCTTTAAATCAATTGTCAGTGTCAAAAACTCTGAAATTATGTTAGAACCCTGTTAGATTGCCATAGAAACAAAACTAAAAAGGCTAATTTTAAATGGAGTTACCACCCTTAAAACACTTTGACAATTGATTTTAAGAAAAAATGAGCTTTACTTTAATTGCAGATGTGATGGATTTTAAAATTATCAGTAAAAGAAAAGGAATGACAGAAAAATTATAGAAAGCAGATAAAGTGTTGATTATATCTGCATTTTTGTACTTTTCCATTGTTGGTAGATGTTCATGTATTCTTGTTGCAATCCTTCGACTTACCTGACTGATATAAACGGCGGCGGCGTTGCAGTTATTACAAGATAAATTGTAGACGCCTAAATGATATAAAGGAGGAATACCAGACAAGTCAAAAAACTACCTTGGAAATTAAAGACAATATTTATATTATTGCTTATTAAAATATGAAAGATTAAAAAAAAATTGACAATGAAGAGAATAAAAGAATAGAAAGATTTTAAAGAAGAAAATTTAAAAAGAGAGTTATGCATTATGTAGAAGCTTAGAGAGTATTTGTTTCTGAAATGATGAAAATGTCTATTTAAATCATATAATGGAAAAGTGATTATTCACTGCTAATTGTTTATGATAAGCCATTTTTTTTCAGAAGCTACATGATTTAAACAAAAATAAAAAATATAAATAATTAAAAAAATAAATGCAGCTATAATGTGAGAGTAACAATGTTTGGAATCTCGAGAAATTACAATATTAGTTAATGTATATTTTCTATAAATTTAAAAAGTTAAAAGATAAATTGTCTTTTCTAATTATATTTAAAAAATAGAACAAGTTAAGAAAAATGTTATTTTTAAATAAAATTACCTGTAGTTATATGAAAAAGCTTAAATTTCGTCGTAAAAAAAATTATTAAACGAAGAGTACAAAAGTTCGAAAATGGTCTATAATTTCTTAATATTTTACTAAAAATACAATTGCAGATAAACTATTTAATATTATGAACTGGAATTCAGTAGACTAAGAACCAAATAAACTACCTTCACCTAAAAAATTTTAAAATTTATGTAGTTGATTTTTAGCGGAAATAAAAAGCTTTTAATTTTATATTCCATTTTTATTCATTTATGTATACTGCAGTAGAAAAAATTAAAAAGAACCTTATAAGTAAAATGTGAGCTGAAGGTTTCTTGGATTTAGACAATAACATAATAAGTACTAACATATTATATTACCTATGTATATTATTGCATCGTTGGCAATTTAAGCTGTTAACAAAATATATAAAAACCAATAACAAACCCTCAAAAAGCCTTATTTTTAGAGTTTTTCACCATAATCAATATTCCGCTAATTATATATAATAAAAATTTTGAGAATTTCGTACTTTTATTATTATTAACCCCCATGGTGGCTAAACTCTACTAAAAATTTAATAAGCTGACTGGGTTTTTGCACCTAGTCTCACTCTACTACCTATGTATTTGTATTACCACCAAATAATTAATTATTGCAATTGTCACGTAATTTTATTTAGAAAACTTGTGTTGCCTTTTTAGAAATCCTGTATGTATTACAGAGATTTCTTGCGCACACAGTATGAACAAAGTAATTCTATTTGTTGAGTATACATCTGAACAAAATATTTCCTTTCGTGCATAATAATTATAGAAAATAATACCTACTTAGCTCCAACGAAAGCAATTTAATCACGAGGATCACAATAATTACTAATATTTTTCAAACATAGTTGAGCATTCAATTTCTGATATGTTAGAAAAATGCCAATTGTAAGAGAGGTATGTAGAAAATATATTTGCTTCTCACATAGTGTTCAAGTGTTCCAAGTGTGTTAGTAGGTAACAGAAATTCTATTCTTTCACCATTTATTTCCGTTTGCAATTTGCGACCGACAGGTAAAACAATAAAATTACTTCCAGTGATTATTAAACATTTATTTTGTTAAAACGGTGTTGTCACAAAATGCTTAACACAAATATAGTAGATAAATTACAGAAAGAAAAAAATGAATACCTAAACAAAAATAAAAATTTAAACAAAAGAATCGTAAATTATTATTATTGTTTATTACAATAGTTGTTATAAAAAATTGAAATTGAAAGTTACAAAAGGTTTCTTAATTATGACCCCATTAAATAAGCAGGTTTTTATTTCTATCAAGGATTATTTCAAAGTAGGTCCTTAAAGAACCTCTCGCAACCTATGCAAAATGCAGCATTTCCATTTTTTGAAAATAATTAATATATGCATAATAAATTACAAGTACTGCGGTACCACATGTGGTACCTAATTGCTTTGCGTGATAATATATATGTTTATGTTTCTACGTACTGTGCGTCAAAAATGGCAAAGTGTTAATTTAATAATATTTACTTAACATCAAAGCAATTGATTATGCATATAAAAACACAATAAATAAGCACTGTAAAAAATATGTATACATGGCGCCACATAACAATGCGTTCGCGTCATAATTCAAAATTTTAAATTGATAACTCAGTACAGGATAATATCTTCAATTTATCTCCTAATAATTCGGGCAAATATTCGATCCTTCATAATGCACCCATTAAAATAATTTGTATTAAAACCCAAGTACCTTGGATTACGAATTATTGAAATTAAGTATACTGTACAACTACAGTAGTTGTAACTCTATACATTTAAATAAATTTGTATCATTTGTATGTACCATAAATTGTTCTTCAAATAGGCTTATCTTTGAGATACTTTAGGAACAAATTTAACAACGCATTTTACTTAGAATTTATAATTTTTGACGTTTGGGGACTTTATAAAAAGACAAAAGTCGTAAAAATAAGGGTACTTTAAATTTTGAATCTTATGACAATTGTGATTTTCTTCAGCGTTTTCATATTTTCTTTACAAATTTAAAAATTTAAAACCGGATGTTTTTGAAATGTAGATAATGTAAAATTATCCGCGTATTCTGCTAATAAAAAAGTAAAAGTAGGTTGCAAAATCTTTGAAAATCATAAAACAATCAGTAACCCAGTCAAATTAATTTCTGAAAATGTCTGCCGTAAAATAATCAAAACTAATTTATGAGAGCCCGTTCAAAGCAACTGAAATTCTAAACAGTAGTTTGCATCAACCGGGCAGTCATAAATTAGTTCGGATTATTTTACAACAGGCATTATCAGAATTTCGAGGGTTCATGATGATTTTATGAATTTCATAAACTTTACCTTATCAAAAAGATTCCTGATAGTTTAGAAATAAAGAATAGGTTTTTAATTTTTATAAAGGGAATATAATTTTCTGCAAATATTCACGAAACATTTATAAAAAAAACTATTTTTGCGATTAGTGTATCACGCTCTGATTAACATTTCTCCCAGAGAAATCCTGAAAAATCAATAAATCAAGTTCGAGAAAGAATAAGACAGGCTTTCGATTGTGTATCTTATTTCATATACATTTTTCTCCTGCCTTTGGGGACAATCATAGCCCTCAAAACGTTACAGAAAGTATCATTTTCTGCCCTAAGGCAAAAAACTACATTTTAATCCGCGCTAATTGTCATTTTTGTTTATCATTTATATAAGAACTGCCAATTTTTTTTAAAAGGCAGAAAACCTAAGACAGAAAATTACATTTTAACCTGAGCTTTTTGTCATTTTTGTTCATCATTTATATGAAAACTGTTAGTTTTTCTGCCCTAAGCCAGAAAATTTCATTTCAACCCGCGCTTATTGTCATTTCTCTTTATTATTTATATAAGAACTGTCGGTTTGACGTTTACTTTAACACTTTTGATTTTAAAGATATAAATCAGTTTTTGTGATTGTTTTTCTCAGCTTCATTTGATGCCCTCGTTACACCCAGATAGTAAACAGAACCTCGGCTGCTAATGCCTCCTTTCTGCCCTTGCAACGAAATATACCATTTATGATATACCTATGTCTTCATTCACGAAATGCCCTTAACTTATTAAGTTAATAAAAATAATGCCGGTTCCCATTTAATCATGCTCATATTTTTTCGTTACACGTACTTGTAAGTTGAAATAATTTTAATGCTAGGAGCAATGCATTCTTATTCGTATTCTGTTCAATCAAAATTACCACATATTTGTATGTAGATTCAAATTTAAAGTATTCGAATCCGGTGTTTTTAATCCGAAAATAGGTATTTGCGTAAGCAAACACTGCTTTGTTAGGAACAAAACAATAAAGTAAAAATAAAAACTTGAATATCTCTGTTAAATCTTTGGAGAACAACTGCATATAATCTGAATATAACTTTATAATTTTTGACCTTGCACCTAGATTGGAGTTAATGAACTCACAAATTTTTTGTCTGATCTATTTCGAAATTAATTCAGTTATTGACGTCAGTTTACCAACCTGTAAATGACTGTCAAATTATTTTTTAATTTTTGAAAGTAAATAACTAGCTTGGTATGGTCTTCTACGTGTATAAGACAACAAAAAACTTTAAAAAAATATAATTAAAAAAAAAACAATGTCTGGAGTAGACAATAATTATTATTATAATATAATTTATTACATATTTATTATAATAATTAAGTCAAGACCGATGGCATCAGATTTTGGTCTGGCAGACATTTTAAACAAATATTAATTTATAAAATTAATTTAATTTGAATAAGCAATATAAAACTTAAATTTTATTTTTATTTTTTTCTTATTCTTTTTATAGAAATTTTTTTGTTGTCAGAATTAAACTAAGGGTCGACTGACAAACTGTTCAGTCAAAAATAAGGGTGCAAAACTTTTTTTTTCTTAATTCTTACTCATTGTTTGAATAACAATTCTATTAATTGTTTAAGCGACCGGTCATCAAGAATTTATTATATTTTAGTCTGGCAGTCATCTTAAACAAATTTTGATTTTGAAAGCTCTTATTATCATGTTACCAAATGGATTTAAAGTCTGCTTGTTTTTTTTTAATTAATAAAAGTATCTTTTTAATTTATGATGCGGTTATCCTGTAAAAACGCTTAGAAAAGCAGGCACCAAAAGAAATACTTGCTTTCGTTACTTACAAAAATACAAATATGTAATTACATCACCCAATAGAGTTAAGTCTTTATTATGTCTTAATTTATAAACTAGCAAGAGGATCAAGAAATTATCCTCAAAAATGGTCGTCAGCAACAAAAATGTTGGTCCCGCAATCTTCCTACTCTATCTAATGGAAACTAGATTTTCCGTCTCACAAACTTTAAGATGAAATTCTGGCTTTATTTGTAAAATTAGCAATTTAGCCTAATGATATGAAATAATTGTTTTTTCAATGGGAATAAAAAATTTTTATTTGACGGTTTCTATAATAATAATATTGCAATACTGTTTCTAGTATATTTACATACGTTGCGGTGTATTGTTGGTTGTCTATGTGAGGCATCGCAGTTTATATGAAAAGATAAAATCCTTTATAAAAAAGCTACACAAAGTCCTTGACTAATCATAGATAAATCAATAAATATTTGTAATTTGAATTAACACCACAGAAATCTGACAAAAAATAGAAAAAAGTAGAAATGATTTAACTACCCCATCAATAGATGTCACTTTCCAAAAACCTTTAAAAATCCCTGCAACCCTTTTGACATTTCAAAATGTCAATAACAACGACCATAACCTAAAAATCTAAAACTCAAATTTTGTAGATTTGTGAAAATCGCCAGTCGGAGGATTTGGAGAGCGGCAAAGCTGCCGTCAGCGAGGAGTCAAGTAGAGAAAGCGCCACGCGACATAAAAGTCTGAAGACAAGACCAGTTCGTGTCCTAATACGGCGGGTACTGGTCATGACAGCGATTTTAGCTATTTTAGCGGCTATTAGTGCCGTTGTGTGGTTCTTCCTAGGCTGGAAAAGTCTCGTACAATTATTTTTAGTTGCTATTGTCGCTTACCTTGCCGCTGGAAAGTGGAAATGGTTCTATGTAGCCCTTATGACCGCCCCAAGGGATCTCAAGTAAGACACTTTACCTAAACTACTTATTTTCAGTTTTTTATTTATTTCAAATTTATTAGTTTCTAAAGCACGTGCTTCTATTTACAAATCCTTGGTTTATCAAACTGATAAGATATGCATCTTTTGGAGGGAAAGTATAAAGTTCGTTTTTTGACTACGTTATTATAATTGCGTAAATCATCAACGCAATATTATTAGATATCATTATATCTATTCTGTGTAAGGTGAACTTTTGTTTAATAATAATAATAATTAGACCTATTAGTCAACGACCATAATTACTCAATGAATTATTCTCATATGTCTGTGCTGTAATAAAAATTATAAATAACGTTTTAAGTCTCATTAGTCATTTAAAACAGAATTTTTCTTCTTACAAATAGTGTTAATATGCAATTATGTTATATGGAAAATTTTTATTTGGTCTTCAACTTACTAATTTATGCTTAGATTTAATTAATCCATCATTTGCAATTAATATTAATTCGTTTTTAACGATATATTTCAATTAATAAAACTAATAAAAACTGAAAGTAAAGTATTTAGTACACTGTTCTTAAAAGTATTTTAAGTATGGTTAGATTTTTTATTATATACCCTTGACTTTATTCAACATATAAAATAGCTCTGCCTAGTTTTAATGCAGATGGGAAAAATATTCTTTTCTATTTTTCTTGGGTCTGTCATAAAACTTGATGGACTTAATAAAAAACCATAATGATTAGTTTATCATTATTGAGCATTTAATTATGAGAACTTAAAGCAAAAACCCAACAGATGTCTGATCTCGTTTTTACTCCCTTAACAGCTAGTCAGAAAACAAGTTACGATTCTTTTCGCTTACTCAAGTAAATCAAAATTTCCTTAGAGACTAAAATTGAAAAAGGGAAAAATGTCCTCTCTCAAATATATAAATGTTTAAAAATGATAAGCTAATCACTGTGGTTTTTAAGGAGGTCATAACATTTTATGACAGACCGATGAAAAATAGAAACATTATTATACATCTAGTTTATACACGACGTGCAAAAAAAAAACAAGTAGCACGACAATTTTAATGTTCGTAATGTAGATATAATAAAAAGTTGGACTGTAGAGAGATACACAATTGAATTATTATGTTTTCGTGCATTTTTTAATTTACTTTACATTTTTACAATCATTTTAATTAGTAAATAGGTTGTTGTTTGTATCACGATATTTCATCGTGTTATCATGTCTTTTACAATGTATATGGAAAGAAATAGCTGTTTTACTTCAAAACTGTTTTTTTTTTGAGTTTTTTAAGAAACTGAACTTTCACTGTTGTTGTTCCAATGCATTTTTGATGTATTTGACTTTTACTTTTCATATGAGGCAGTGTTACAACTTTTTTACTGAAAAAAAAAATATATCAATTAGGTTCATTGTATATGATAGTAATTTAGTGCGTCAACTGGAAATTCAACATCAAATTTCCCATGATTCTTCAAGGACAATATAGTTTAGAGTTCTCTCAGTCAAACTTATAAATAATAAATTATTACAACTTTATAATCTCTTCTCTCAAATTAATGATTATAAATTTCAGTATAAAATTTCATTATGTAATTCAGAATAAAAATTAAAAATTATGTAATTAAAATAAATATTCATTATTAAATTTCTTTGTTGTGGTAAGTATGGAATAAAAACTGATGCAATTCAAACACAAAGCAAAGTAGTTGTTCACCTTTGAAAGACGTAAATAAGAAAAAAATAATTGCTTGTCTAAAAGAATTTCAGTCAATTTTTAATGAATCTAAATTTATCAGAAAACAGCATTTTTGTTTATACTTAAGTTTATTGAAGTCTATAATAGTTTCCTACATAATTCCAGACACGTGACATTGAGTTAGGCATAAACCCAGGACATTCTTATTAAAAAGTTTCTTCTATAATGTGATCAATAAAAAATACTGATAGGTTGGCAACACACAATTTATAATTTTAGTTCAATTTTGCTAGGAATTTAATTGTTTCAGTCACTGTTGTTAATCATATTTTTATTGAATTTCCTTATTTTATGTCATTTCAACTTAATACATTTTAAACAAAATTTTAGTAACTTCTATGTATATCAACCTGTTTAGTATTTGCTATTCACCAAAAGGAATGTCCTTTGACTCCTTTGGAGCAGCCATTGAAAATCGTATTGACGTATCGTAAAATCGTAAAATATGCCGCTTTACTAAAATTTAGAAATAGTAAAGTTGATCTATCAAGATGCAAGAAGAGCACGTAGTAGAGCTTTTAGAAGCATCAGTTAAAAAAAAGCAAATTTTTTATTACTTTGCATGAACTTCTGGAAATTTTATAAAAGCAATCAATTTTTTTATAGTAATATTATAAAAAAACATTTAAAAACAATTCACTATTTATTTACTTTTCGACAGGTTCGCTAAAAGAAAATTTTTAAAGACGATATCTTCAGCGACGCGAACATGTTCTGTTCTCTGGGGTTAAATCTTATTGTTGATAGTGCAAACAACATTTGGCAACATTGAATCGAAACGAATAAGTTGCACAAATTTCGGTCATTTAAAATTTTTGACAAATTACCTCAAAATACGTCATGGAATTATTACTTGAACCAAAAGCTTGATAAAAAAGTACAAAATTAATAATATGTATTTATTTAGTTAGAAGTGATTTTTTTTTAGTAGTGTGGGGATTATACAGGGTGCGTCAAAAGTCGCGAATTTCCTTTGGAGGGATACATGGGAGACCCTCAAGGAACACAAAAATTTATTTAAAAAAATTCAATATTCTTTTTTTTTGTTTTTTTTTTGTATTTTCTTGAGATTTGGTATTTTCTTGAGATTTATGAATACGTAATTCATTTCAAATGCTTCATTGTTTTTTTCGTTTTTCTGATTTTTTTTAACTATATCAAGACAATTTAAATTTTTTGCAAATTTAGTTACTCACAACTTTCCAAATTTTGAAGTTGGAATTTTTTTTTCTTTAAGGTTTGGAATTTTTTAATGGTGGGAATCAGCCCATTAAAGGAAATCCGCGACTTTTGACACACCCTATATAAATGAGTCATAGCTGAGTTTGATAATCCTCACGCATATATCATAAAATAAACATGCTAACACAAATTGTTTAAATTTTCAATTATAATATCACAAGAACTTGTATTCTTTCCGGAAATTTTTAGAATACATTTCAAAAACGTCATTATTACGCGACCTAAGAATCATAAGATTCTAAGTGACATTTCTAATTTTAAGGAAAATGATTATTTTGTGCTTACTTTTCATTAAAGTCATTTTAAACATTTGGAGACTAGATTCTTATGGTTTTTACGTCGTGATTAATTAGCCCGAATGGTACACGAAATTTTGTATCCAATTATTGTATCTCTTGATCAATAATCTCCTTTGACACTAAAAGAATATTGATCACACAAAGAATTAATTCCACTAATATTATTACCAATATTCTATTTAACAATTAAACCTGAGTGGTTCTAATATAATCATAAGACTCTTATTGAAGTATTCAAATCGATGTCCATTTTGTCTGGAATTTTATTCATTTTATTTTAATGATTGCATAAATGTTACAAATTTTCCTTATAATTGTTGTTTTAAAATTTAATTTAATAAATAATTTGTTTCTAAAATATCTATATAGAAAAAACTATTTCTTTTAATATCTATAAGTTTTTCAAAAAAACTGTTTAATTCTTTTACTAAAGCTCTGATTAAAATTTTTTGTGAATTTCCGGTTATTTTCTAATCTTCTAAATTCCAAATACGATGAATTAATTTAATTATTAATAAAAGCATATAACGAGCGAGCGATGAAATTTTTAATTTAGATTAACGCTGAACCTATTATTTGTTGAATTTTAGATACATCATAATTTCACAATTGCTGTATTTAGTTCAACCAATTTTTTTTATAATAATGATCGCCATTTATGACACTTTTGAATTAATTTTTTCAGTCCATACAGGTGTTTTTATGTAGCCGTTTAAACTTCGTCAAAAAAAACAATCGTAGCTTACCCAAATTAAATTTTTTTGTTCCCATCTTATATTTTTATTCTAATTTGAATGACATTATTTAAACATGTAAATTTATTTATGTTTATAAAATTATTTAAATATTAAAATTAAATATATAAACGTAGATTGATTACTGACCATTTAAATATTTATTTTTAGCTTAGCAGTGAAAGTTTTACAAAATTGCTACTAATTACTGTGTAGCATTTGCTTAAAATTTAAAAATTCTTGAGCTACATTTTTGGAATAGGTTATTTTATCTTAAAAACATATTACAAAAAAAATTATTTATATTCAAGGATTTTAAACTTGTTTGTGATTATTTTTGTTTGCTGAATTTTTGTGGTAAAACAATTTTTGTAATGTTTTCTCGTTTTATGCGCTTACATGAATTCAGAATCAGTTAATTACCAATTCAATTTTAGAATAGCCATTTCGACAAGTCATAGTGTTATTTTTTACTGTTATTGTTTTTGTTTCCGGTTATTCAAAGTATAAATATGGATATTCATTCACAATTATTCTAACAAAAAAGTTCAAAATAAATTAGGTCATAGAAAATTTCATCTTTACATTGTAATGGCATGATTGCAGAGCTCTCTACAAATACATAAGACTCCTAATTCAAATAAAATCATGGCAAAGAGAAGACGTAACACTGGCCGATATCTTCCGACGAAACGTAAAAAGACATCCTAATAAACCGTGTATTCTTTTTGAAGATCAAGAATGGACATTTGCTCAACTTGAAGAATTTAGTAATAAAGTGGCAAACGTATTTAAAAGCCACGGTTATAAAAAAGGCGATGTTGTTGCTTTATTTTTGGAAAATCGTCCAGAATTTATTGCAATTTGGCTCGGATTATCGAAATTGGGTGTTATCACACCTTTAATAAACACCAATCAAAGACTGGATTCACTTGTACATTCCATTACGATAGCTCGAAGCCAAGCTGTTATTTTCGGCAGTGAACTATCAGAGGGTAATTTTTTTTCTTTCTAATTACTACTATTTTTTATTATATCTAAAACTAAAATAGTACAAGGACACCCAGAGATATAATGTCAAATTCCGAACTTCCTATACAAAACTATTTTCAAATCTACATAACTACATATGTAGTTTTTGTTTGCTTCGTTATAACGAGTGAGCGAAAAAAATGTTTTCTTGAGTCAAGTCATTCTGGTATCTCATCTAAAGTTTTTTGCATTAAACTGAATCATGAGTACATGACCACGTAAAAGCGAAATTCATATACATATACAACACCTATAGAGAAGTGTATAGGCAACTGAGATAGACGATAGTCGTTTACTTATTTCGTGTGATTACTTACTGAACAGATTTTTTAATTGTGGTATTATATCTGTATTTTGCATGTTCTTCAATCGCTTGATCAGCTGTTTACACGTTTTGAAGTAAAATCAACTAAAACCGAACCTCAATCTGCTACAAGAAATATTACATAACAAGAAGTTTGGGACAATTTTTAATTAATTATGTATTTTTTTCCCTGTTCACTACCTATACTATGTTATTTTATGATTCCATTTGTCTTTCTTTGGATTTAACTCCCTTTAGCTGGTTTGGAATGTTGTTGAAAGTATCATCCACAAATAAAGTTCCAAAATAATGTCTCATATCTTCTTTTATAAGACTTTATTGAATATCTGTATTAACAAAAATTTTGAAACAATTTTAGTATGAATTTTTGCTTCAAATGGCAAGAGAGATTAATTCGATTTTATTATAAATGTGCGTTTTGATTATCGCACGAATGCTCTCTAGCTTTTCACCAAAAAAATTGTGTTATGAGAAAATGAAAAGCTATTAAAAATTATTTGAAAACATCTCATTTACATTATTTTTTGCAGTGATGTACAAATTGCATGCTGTAATAAACAAAAAGCTAATTGGCTTAATTATTCATAACATAACAATTAAAAAAAAAATCTACAATAACATTTATCGTGCAAAAACGTAAAAGCAAGGAAAATAATAAATGTATAAAACAGTAATAAGTGTGTTAATAAGCGGCTCTTTTATAAAACAGCTGATTAACACGAAAATGTACATGTAAATCTCAATTGCCCATAGTCTCCTGGAAACTAATGCCTAGTTGCGTAAACATTTATCAAAGTTGATGGGCCATTAATTTCTCATTAACGCATTTTTAACCAAACAGGGCACCTACTTTACTACCATAAATGTAATATTGTGCCAAACAAAATTTATCCAGATTAGGTCTTATGAGATCCTGCCAGGTCAGGTTGGGTATTCTTTGTATGTTTTTAAACAAACCTGACTGTACCATAGCTCAGTACTGTACGCGTGTATATAGTTTCGCTCTTACGTGTTTTTTTTTCTGCATGATTTTGTCTCTATGGTGAGGGCACCACATTTAGCCAGACACTATAATTTTGTTTTAGAATTAATTTATTCTCAAGCAGATATAATACAAAATAGTAGATGAGACGCGTTGCAAGAGTCTTTAAAGTACAGTGAGATTAGACGTGGCATATAAAGCAAATAAAACATTTTGTTTTGAACTACTATCTTTTAGTTAAACAGAAGATGAGTGTGCGGAGAAGTGTGAGTCAGTTCTGGCTCTTTCAAAAAGCGGTCCTGGTCGGTCTGTAGGTATATTCGCACACAAAGTCGCTAGTCAATTTAATTTGAGTGTTAATTTGTGTTAATTTGAGTTTATGTAAATACCAAGGGTTCATTAAACCGACGGCTAGAGAACTATTGAACTGTCAAACAATTGTTTTGAATTTCTTTGATGAGTTTTATGTATTTATTCGTCAAAATGAACTTTAATCAATTTTGAAAAGTTATTTGTTCTTCTTCATATTAAAGCACGTAATAATTAAAACACTGGGTGTTACTGAAAGTGCTTACCATTTTTTTAATGAAAAAATATGTTAAAAAGTCTCTATTTAGTAATAGACTAAATTTTTCCAGTTTTACCTCAAGTGACTATAACTCATTTGCCTTATATAGTTTTATATTTTTGGAATCTGCATTAAATTCTGTGTGTAATACATTGTTTTTTACGACTTTTTGTCAAAAATTCTTTCACTTGACTTTTTTTATTAATTATTTTTGAAAATACATAGTACGAAAACTACTGAATGTTTTTAAATTCATAAAAGAATATTAATTTATAAAATGCAGGCGACCCCTATTATTCTATTAAAAAAAAATACTTTAACCGGAAAGACTAAATTATTTTAATTTACACTACGGCTGTATAGAATGTTCCAGAATTATTTGGCACAGATCAAAATTATTGTTGATTATAAATTATTGTTAAATTGACGATTTTCAGATTTTTTTAATATCTGAAAAAGTTTTTTAGGTATCGCAATGACGTTTAGGCAATCTGTTTACCTTGTTAAGACACATATTTGAGCCAAAATTCACTAAATTTGCTTAATTGGAACATTAATTTCTGCAAATATGTCTGAAGATTTTTTTTTAGAACATTAAGAGGATGTTATCTGAAAAACTTGGTTTTACAATTTTTTATAGAGAATTTAATTTAGAAAATTTTCGATCTTGCAAAATTTTGATATAATGCAGCGTTTTCGAATAAAAGGGAAAAACAGAAAGGATGAATTACAAAAAAGTCTTGGTAATATAATAATTAAAAAGGCAGACATGAAATTTAAAAAAATATTTATACTTTTTGTTTTATCGGAACTTGGAACGCTTTTTTTGACAGAGCCTGTATCTATTTTCATATGTTTCGGTATTTTTTTTAATATAAATATTATGAATCTCTATTATAATAGCACTTTTTTTCGTTTTGAAAACTTTTTTAACTGAAAATTTTATTTACTTTTTTTTGCTTTACCACTTGTTTGACGTTTTATTTTGACGTGTATGTAGATGAATGATTAAAGATATTCAAAGCAATTGTTTGGTAATTCCATCGCATTTCTGAGGTCGTTTATCAATGAACAGTTTGTAGTTGTTATTAATTTATTTTTTTGTTAAATCAAGCCTTCTACTCCTAAATCAAGCACACAAAAAATGCAAAAAATTCTTAGTAGCTCAAAACAAAAGGCAGTGTCTCGAAAAATTAGCACAGGAATGTTTTATTTGTGAAATATAATAAGCCAGTTTCACTGTACTTCTCTTCGCGTGTTGCTCTAAATTTTCCTTGTAATACTTATTATCAAGATTGGTTTAATTTTAGCAATAATCGATGTTCTCGAAAAAATCGAATCTAAAGTAACCCTTTACCAATTATGCGTAAACGATAAATCAAACGTCGATCAACGATTTCGCGATTTAAAACAATTACTACACGACGTACCCTCAACACCCCCTAGCATATCCGAAAAACTCCATCATCATGACCGATTGGTTTACATTTACACTTCAGGAACCACTGGATTGCCTAAAGCTGCAGTCATCAACAGTTCTCGGTTTGTAAATAATCGTCAGCAAATTGTTTTTGTTACGAAATTCTTTTTTTTTATTACAGTTATATTTTTATCGCAGCAGCTATTCATTGGTTAGCAGGATTTAAAAGCTCGGATTGTTTTTATACTCCGTTACCATTGTATCACACTGCCGGAGGATGTATGTCAACGGGACAAATGCTGATCTATGGTGCTACTTTAGTTATTAGGAAGAAATTTTCAGCGTCCGCTTATTTTCCAGAATGCGCTAGGTATAAATGCACGGTAAGTAAATTTGTTTGATGTAAAGTTCAATGATTCAAGGTAAACGGATTATGTGAGTGATTATTAGATGGCGATCTGTAGGTTGCGTAATGACTTTTATACAAAAAAAAGAGGAACACGTTTTTAAACAATGACATATAGAAATGAAAAGAAAAAAGAAAATAACGCAAATGATTTTTTTAAAAGAATTTTGGATTGTAATTTTTACTTGAATGAGATCAGGATCACCCTACATTTTTTGCATTTTATGAAACTACACAAAAATAAGCCTACAGTATTTTCAAAATTTTGCGTATTTCTTAATATTTACGCCAAAAATGGATCATTTTTGTTTGGGCGAGGTCAAGTGACGTTAAAAAGGCCTTGCCTTTCATTGGTTGCAATGTGGAGATGTGGTAGGGAATGTACGCGACCCATTGCTTAGTTATTATTGGTTGTGACTTTTCAATGGTCACCTATTATTGAAGTAGTTTAGCAACTATAAGTGGTCGAACTTTGACGTCATCAGAAATTTAAAAAAATCGCTTTTCAACCTTTTCCAAAATTTTTTTAAAAAAAAAAGACAAATAACATTTCACTTCATTTCGACCTTGAGTTGAAACTTTTTTTTTAACTTGGAGTTAAATGCACATTAAATTTTGCGGGATGACTCTATTGTGCTTTCTGTATATAGGCAGTCCTAAAATTCGCGGCCAACCGAAATGGTGTGTATTTGCTAAGGGTTAGGGAACCTTCAGGAAAATTTCTAATCCAGCTTTTAGTTTTCCATATAATGGAAATTTTCACTATAAGGTGTTTGCATTAGAACTCTTGAATGATTATAAATGTTTTTTTAGTTTTTTTTTTTTTTCATCTGGCAATATAACTTTTTAAACTTCAACATTTTATTCATATTGATTAAGATTTTTATTATATCAAATATCATCGTTATTGTATTTGTCAAAACAGAGATTTTTTTTAAATATTTTTCTCAATTCCTTGTTAGACCTCAGTTGACAACGTATCAACAATTTGGTCCCTGAATTTTGGTATAGCCTATATGTAGAAGTTTTACAGAAATATTACATCAGGTGATTCAAAAGTATAGAGCAACATTTTAACTAGAAATTCACCATCACAAATGATAAAAATCTGCAAAAATTGTCTTATCTCAACTGATAAAATTATAACTTAAAATTTGGTTATTAAAAATGTGAACACAAGACAGCCATAGGTTTTTTTGTCCTAAATAAAGCGATTTAAGACAACTAACCTCTATACCAAGTTGCACAATTTAGAAGCTAGAGGGCGCCAAAGTTGGAGACTAGAATTCGTTTTTATACTATAAACGTAAATATCTCGTAAATACTTTTTTAAAGAATGATATGGTTTTTCTTTTATCTTTCATTAAAAAAATATATGACGTCATAGTGCCACCATATTAGCTGCTAGTTACCTGTTTTTGCATTTTTTTCATTTTGGAAAAATAAAAGAATTAAGAATTTTATGCGTTACTTTCGCATGCAAAATAATTAGCATAGTTGTAAAGCCATATTAGTAGGGCATCTAATTGTAAAAGAAAAATTATATCATTCTATTTAAAAAAATATATAACAACGTCACAGTGCCACCATATTGACCGCTACGAGTGATCCAATTACGTCAGAATTTAGAATTCCTAAATCGCACAAGGTACCAGTTTTTGCATTTTTTCAAATTTAGAAAAATCAACGAATTATGAATTTTGAAAAGGTGGTTATCTACCCCTTTTAAAAATATTAAGTTAAATTCGAGGTAATATTTTTGCTAATTTTTTTGTTGTTTATATCAATAAGCTATAAAAAGAAAAAATATATACACAAACATGCCTTTATTACGTTGCATGTATACGAAATAACAAATAAACAATTTCTACTAAAAAAAGGCAACTTTCTTTTATAAAAACACTTCAAAATGTCCTCCAATTTGACTTGTCGTTTCTTGTTCTCGAAAATATTTTGTCACTGTTAATTTTTTTCACGAAATCTTTCAAATTATGTACTCTTCTTTTAAAAGCAGCGCTCTTTTAACTGACAAAAACAGAAAAGTCCACGGTATAATTATTCCTCGACTAATCGAGAAAGAACTATTGTGAGAAATTAATTATTTCTAGAGCAGTATGAGCTGTAGCCCCATCTTGCTAATAATACCCTTGCACAAATTTATCATAATGAAATTCATTGAAAATATTTAACAAATTCAAAATGTGTGATTTTCGTCGAAAAAAATATAGATTAAAATATTACATTACAAAATAGACATAATATCACGAATACCCAGATTCAAATTACATAAAAATAAGCTTTGTAACTGACCATTAAATGTTGTATTATAAATTATTTTGTTGAAATGTTATTATAAAATGTTGAAAATTTATTTATTTATTAGAACCTTGCCTTCAAATTGTTATCCTTAATACTCGATTTTAACACAATATGTGGAACAACTTTGGGATGATAAACCACAATGTAACATGTTTTCAACAATGTAAGACAATTTCTGATGAGCGATCAAGTTAATTTATTCAAGAGAATCAAATTTAACTGCAAATTGCTGCTACAACCTGCCAGTAAGGAAAGAAGCATTTCCTACAATATTTTTTTTAATAAATTATTTTTTTATAACTACTTCAATGTCAAAAAGTGATGGTTTATCTTTTGACAAGTAGATGGATAATTTTATCAGACATTAAGAAGTTATTTTGTTATTCTATCACTGTAGATTTTTTTTATGAAGTTTTAATTTAAGCAGAACTCACCAGATAACTTATTAACAAAATATTGCCACTACACTTACTGCACCCACAATTTTTTTATAATTTGTTATACAATCTTACCTCTTTTTCTTAATTTTTTCTTAAGATAATGATTTAAAAAAAACAGTTTGTAGACATTACTCATTGATGTTTTTTCAAAGACTAAAGAGTAAGCCTATTGTCTGTTATCTTTTTCGTAGGATGTGATTATAATAATCAATTGTCTAATAATTGATTTTTCGTAAAATTATTTATTTGCACAATTTTTCTAGAGCGTACTATTTACACGAAAAAATTTGAGATATCAAATTTTCCTAAAAAAAACTGTAAACCGTTATTATGACTGTGATTAATGAAAACAAAAATTGAAGGGTGCTTTCAAAAAATTTGATGTCGATGTCAGGATTTGATACCCTAAATTCATTGTTGCACATAATAGAAAAAAATATATTTTTTGTTCTTATAGATTGCTCAATACATTGGAGAAATGTGCCGATACATTCTCGCAGTCCCACCAAAACCATCAGATACCCAACACAGTCTTCGTATGATCTATGGAAACGGTTTAAGACCCCAAATTTGGACCGAATTCGTTGAGAGATTTAAAATACCCAAAGTGGCTGAATTTTATGGTGCCACAGAAGGAAACGCAAATATTGGTAAGTGAAATTAACAAAAATAACAGACAAAAAATTTAAATTTGAAGTTATACCAGGTGGATCAAGTTTTATCCGCACTCCTTAAACAAAAAAAAAACAAAAATTCGTGATATAAAAAGAGTATTTTGCACTAATTGATATCTAACCTTATCAAGCTTCGTCCCATTAATTTATGTCACCCATAGAATGATTTCACCAAAAAATTTGCGTAACAAAATCATTGGTAAAATTTATAAATGAGAAAAAGTTGTTACAATTCGATTATAATCCATTTTTGTATTATTTGTCAAGAATTTTAGTCTAATTTATGAATTGTTTAGTTAGAGTAGTAATTAATCTCAGACACAATAAGCAACCCAATACCCTAATAACTGACAAATATTACTGCTGCATTGGTCGGTTCTAAATCCAGAATTTTTTACTAATTGCATCAACGACAATGGTTGCGTGACAAGTTTATGATTAATACTATAAACTGCAGAAACACCACCCTAATCATAACTTTTTTTACAGTTAACGTGGATAACACAGTGGGAGCAATCGGTTTCGTTTCTCGAATCATTCCCTCCGTTTACCCAATTTCCATAATAAGAGTCGATCCTCAAACGGGTGAACCCATCAGAGACGCCCATGGCTTATGCATACCATGTAAACCCAACGAACCTGGAGTTTTCATTGGTAAAATCATCCCAAATAACCCATCTCGTGCATTTTTGGGTTACGTTGACGAAGAAGCTTCCAAAAAGAAAGTCGTAACTGATGTTTTCCATCGAGGGGATAAGGCATTTTTGTCAGGTTGAAAACTCAATTTTTAGTAATTTTACAAAATTATTATTATTTTTTGTACAGGAGATATTCTAGTCGCAGACGAGTTCGGAAACTTATTCTTCAAAGACAGAACTGGAGACACTTTCAGATGGAAAGGCGAAAATGTGTCAACTTCTGAAGTTGAAGCAGTATTAAGTAACGTTATTTCGTATAAAGATGTAGTTGTATATGGTGTTGAAATTAGGGGAGTTGAGGGAAGAGCAGGAATGGCTGCTATTTTTGATCCTGAAGGAAGTGTGAATTTGGCTAAGTTAGCTGAAGGTACTAAGAAAGCTTTACCTTTTTATGCAAGACCAATATTTATTAGAATTCTAAAGAAGTTAGATATGACAGGTTTGATTATTGATTTTTTTTTAAAACAAATTTCTACATTTTCAAAATTTCAGGTACTTACAAAATGAAGAAAAACGATTTACAAAAAGAAGGTTTTGATGTGAATAAAATCAGCGACGACATTTATTATTTAGACAGTAAAGGCACTTATTCCTTAGTAACACCAGACATTTACGAACAAATAAATAACGGAATAATCAGAGTGTAATATTGTTGTGGTACGTACTTGGCCTCTGCTGTGATTCCTTTCAGATGACTGAAAAACTGAAAAAATAGGGACTATCCGCCCCGCCACGAAACAATGAGTTGACGTCATCAAAACAAATTTATCCCATTTACACCTACAATTATTTAATTTATCTCATGTCAGTAAAAATACGCAATCGCACTGTTTTGTGGCGGAAATCATACCGTAATACGTGAGCATAGTGTTCTCATTAAGCATCAAAAACGTATTTTTTATATACGTATTTTTAGAATAATTTTGTAATTGTTATTTTTTGGTTAAGTTTAACTATATTTATGTAATAAAATTGTTACAATAAATGGTTGGTAAGAGGAGTCTTTTTTTTATTAAAACTACTGCTTAATCAGTCTTTAAAATAACAGTTTATTCAAATTTCCAAAAATAAATACAATTATAAAGCATTCACAATTTAAAAATTGACAAAAAAGTTGTTACATATTTACAACTTTGTACAACTATCTCCTAAATTGGGCATTTGCTTGAAATACTTGACTCGTAAAATTAAAAATAAATTAAATAGCTATAATAAAATATGCAAGTGTTTAAATAAAATGGAAGAAACGCATGCCCACCCAAGCATTCCGGAATGACCAACAACAAAATAACATGATAAAAATTAAAGTAACCATCAGCTATGAGGCAAAGCTCTAGATTTTTGGCCTGTTCCTAGCTTTGGTTTACTACCGAACCACGATCTCTTCCATTCTAAAGTATCATTAACTAATTTTTCTTCTTCGGCTGTAAATTTAAGTAGTGTAGCTATTGCTTTAGTTAAATGTTGAGCTTCGTATTCTCGACTTGTTAAAAATTTTATAATTACATGTTTTAAATATTTAAAATTAACATCTTCTTCATCTCTTCTCACAACACTAGGAAAACCTTTTGTTGATACTTGACTGGGAGTGAGAATAGCTGCTGAATTATCCAATAAGTCACTATGATAATTGGGATTACCTGGCGTTCGTAATTCTTGTTGTAACGTTTTTTTCATATCTGCCAAACGCAGCTGAAGGGTTTTTATATTCTTAAAAAAACCAAAACAATGTTTTAATAAAAGAGATTTTCAATTAATTAAATAAAAACAAGAAATACTCGTATTTGATTTCAACCTTGACAAAAATTAAATAAAAACGACTGAAATTTAGGACATTTTTTTACAACAATTTCAAATGATGTTTTATAAAGATCCTGATACAAATAATTTTTTTCGTATTTAATCGAAAACACGGAATTGATTTAACGAGCATAATGCCAAAAAAAAGTAAGCGAAGCGAACGAGTTTTACAAATTATGCGAGTGAAACAATAGCTTTATTAAGACATTACCTACAAAAAAATTTCTAATTCCGCCCAAAAATGAAATTTTATTCTCAAAAAATGATGTAAAGTCGCACTTTACGTAACTAGTGATGTAATGAAATTCATATATGAGGAAAGTATACTCGATGGATAGTACACAAAACAGTGATTGTACAGTGAAACGTTGAAAATTTTTCGATTTACTGAGGAAGTAAAAATAATTTATTGCAACATAATAACGTTGTTAATTAAAACACGACCTCCAGTGTGCTATGAAATTGTAAAGCAATTTAATTGTATGTCTTTTTAAATTCATCCACCTACTTGTCTAAATAAAACATAAATAAATTTAATAAATGTCACTTTTTCACATTAAAGCAGATAAAAATTATAATTTATTTTATAAAATGTTTATTTTTCTGATGGATTTGTACAAGTTTTAGCAATTTCTGGATTTTTAAACACTTGAACAGGTGTAAAAATTATGCTAATATTCTTGAAAAACAAAAACTTTAACATTTTAACCTTAGGATAAAAACCTCCTTTTAATTTCATAATTCATTAATAAACAATTTTGATAAACTTATTCATTAATATAAAATCAAACAAGCAGGACAAAATTCTTTTTCAGTAAAATTTATTACGACTAAAAAAACATTTTTGTATATTTTTCCCACGGCGTTAAAGTAGGAAACACCCCTGTAGTACAGACAAAGGCATTGCATGACAAAAAGAGAAATGGAACAGAATCTTTGTTAAGTACAATAAATATCTATTCGGTAGGCATTTTGTGATAGATTTTTACAATTGATATAAACGTATTGTTAGTAATATCTTTTCACATCAACGGGGAAAAAAGCAATCAGTAGCGTCAGCCAGAGTTTGGTCTCAAAATGAGATGTGTTTTTGTAAAAAAAAATAGAGCTATTATTTGTTCTGGGTTGAGCCGTATTTCAAAATAAAAATTATTATACAGGGTGGACCAAATGTATGGAACGGGCCGTTTTTTGGCTAAACTATAAAGAATTTTGAAAAAACAAAATGTAGGCATTAAATAACTAGGAAGATGCTACCTGAAACAATGTTCAAAAAAATGTATTTGTTTAAATTTTTAAGTTAACTGTAGCAACATTTTTGTTTTTTTTTGTGAAATTTGTTCTTGATTTTTTTAAGAACAAGCTTTAAAAAAAAATGTTGCTGTGTTAATTGTTTTAATGTTAACTTTATAAATTTTTTAAAAAAAATTAAACATTACCGAATATTATCGTTAATTTTTATCAAACCTACAAAATGTTTGGTTAATTCAAGTTATGCATGTTAAAAAGCTAATAACAGTCTTTTAAAAAAGTTACAAAAAAATAATTTATTTAAATAATTAATAATTTAACAATAAAAATTAATGTGTTTTTTCTAAATTTTTTATTGTTTTGTAGTGCATATTACGAGTATGTTGTAGTACTAGATATAAATAAATAAAATGTAAATAATAAATATCTAGAACACCCGAATTTTAATTTAAACAAATTGTTAAAAGAAAAATGTTATCAAAACTGCCTTCCACCTTTCAAACGCTGGTATTTGATGCTAGTTGAGATAACAATAGCAATAGAATAGCTCGAGGGTGTGTAAAAACGCCTACTTGATTTTCTTATCGGTGTTACCGGTGTTTGAAAGGTGGAAGACAGTTTTATGAAAATTTTGCTTTAAATTTTAATTATTTAAATTTCAAATAATTAAATTATTAATTATGTAAATAAATTATTTTTTGTAACTTTTTTAAAAGACTGTTATTAGCTTTTTAACATGCATAACTTGAATTAACCAAACATTTTGTAGGTTTAATAAAAATTAACGATAATATTCGGTAATGTTTTAATGTAATTTTTTTATTAAAAATTTATAAAGTTAATATTAAAACAATTAACACAGCAACATTTCTTTTAAAAAGCTTTTTCTTGAAAAAAATCAAAAATAAATTTCACAAAAAAACAAAAATGTTACTATAGTTATTTTGAAAATTTAAACAAATAAATTTTTTTTAAACATTGTCTCAGGTAGCACTTTCCTAGTCATTTAATGCCTATATTTTGTTTCTTCAAAATTCTTTATAGTTTAGCCAAAAAACGGCCCGTTCCATACATTTGATCTACCCTGTATATACTGGCTTTGACAGCTGCTTTCTAACGGTTTCAATGTTTTTTTATTTATTTACACTAAAAATAAAAATTGTCTGACGTCTTAAACTTTTGTAACATGTTTTAATGGCTATTAAAGGTTAAAAGAAACTTTTCTGTCGTTAAAACAACATTTTTTGTCAAGTTGATAAATCCCACCCTAAATTTATTATATATGCAAGACATTGTATTAGGGGAAAAATTTAAAAAAATTAATATAGATGAATAAAATTGTATGGATTTATGTGCTTTTACGTTATAAAATGAATACAAGGACCTATAAATCTTACTTCAATTCTAGCAGCCCCATAATATTCTATTTGGTTGTTATCAAGTAAGCTTTATAGATCTTCTCGAATCACCCTGCATAGTCGTGTTTTAATAAACTCACTCAACGTACATTCAGTTATAATATCACAAGAACTTTGATTTTTACCGGAATTTTTTCTCAGGCGTCTCAAAAACGTCATTATTACTTAGCCCGAGTAGAACGCAAGGGTTGCTGAGACGATATTTCCTAGTAATGAATAAAAGTTCATGTTGTATTATCAATAAGAGAATTGTATGACAAATAATTAATTTTGTACTAAAATTTGTGTTTTTAATGTGATTTTTGAATCCAATTATTGTCTCTTGATTAATAAACTCCTTGGACCCAAAAAGAAATATGGAATTATGAAAACCTATTTTTTCTTTAAATTGAAAATACTTATAAGAAAATTTTGTATTTATATAGAAACAAGTCGTAATATTCGTCTCCCATTGGTTGATTCTCTTTAAAATCTCCCGAAACGTAAGCGAGCTAGTCGATGAGTAATACAGAAAAGTCCGTAAACAAGTACTTTTACTGTCTTATATTTTTTATAAAAAATAATAAAACGTATAGAAACCTAAATCCCATAGATCTTTATAGTCTATACATAGGTTTAAGAACACCGCATAGAGCTCATAATTTATTAATAAGTTTGCGTGTGCGAGTACGAGTATTTAAAATTTTTCTATGTATAATTTAAAAAATGTATAACGATTTCAGAAAAAAACGGTATAAACATATAGACTTCAGCACTAAAGTTGTTTTTTTACACTCATAAAGTTATTCTCAGCGTATTTATAAACTCATTTTAAATAATTGCTTCATAAAACAGTTTTGACCTATTTTTGTTAGATGTCTAATCAAAAACCTATTTTACTATTTCAGAATTTCCTACCTTATTTTTTTCCGAAATTTGTTCTTCTAAGTCGACTATATTATTCCTCAATTCTTTTTCCAATTGTTTACTTTCTGTATGTTTTTTACTTTCTTCTTCTAATTGACTCAATTTATGAAGTAAGTCGTTCATTTCACTTTCTTGTCGTCTTTTTTCCTGCTTAATTAATTCCATCTGTTGCGACACTTCAGCATTACGCAAAAGTGCTGTATTTTTTTCCGCTGTCACTCTAAAACAAAAAATGTTCTACTAATTTAAATACGTGAGAAAAGTAGTCACCTTGACAGCGTTTTTTGTACATTTAATGAATTCGTTTTTTCTTCACTAAGTTCTTTTTCTAATTTTGTTATCATTTGCCTGAGAGAATTATTAGCTTCATGTTCTGAATCCACAGAAATTTTTAATTTACTACACTCATCTCCAGTTTTATCTAACTCACTTTCGGTATTTTCAAGATTCTTCCTAACTACTTTCACTTCTGTAAGGGCATTTTGCTAAAAACGAATCAACAAACATTAATATAAAAATTCCCAAAAAAATTGGGATAGGGATTATAAGGGTTTAACCCGCACTAAAAAAATACAAAATATTGGTGTAAAATATTTATTTAAAATAAAAGCATAATATAAATAAATGCGAGATAATAACCAAAGCGGTGTAAGTTGTGCCCCAAGGAATACTGTAGAAAATTAAAAGTGGCAAAAAATTGGTGAAATAAAGTAAAAAGCAGCCCCACTTTTATATATTGTGACTCACAAGTTGTGTCCTGAGGAAGGCAACTTCCTCTTCAGACTCAGATCGCAAGGCATTAACTTCTTTTGACAACTCTTCAACATCCATTGTCAATCTTTTGATTTTTGTTTCCTTATTATTTATTTCTAATTTATTACACTCTAATTCCGCTTCCAATTGCCTAACTTTTTCTGCAAGTTTTTCCTTTTCTTGTACAGCTCTTCGTCTCTCAGTACCTTCCTCAGCCGCCTGTCTACTCAACCGACCCACCTGAAACAAAAAAATTAAAGAAAAAAAAAGACAATCAACAAGAAGCGCTACGCGCCCGGATAGTAGAATTTACACATGCTTCATTGACAAAGAAAAAAAATGTTGATAAATAACCGTCAGTTTAAAATATTTTTCTCTCAATAACGCACGTTTCCACTAGTTCAAAACTTCACCGATACAGCGCATGGCGCATTTGTTAATTGTCAATAACAACCTGTGTTTCTAAAGCTGCAATTTTATCACTCCATGATGTTTTAATGTCAGCTAAATGCAGATGTGCTTCTTCAAGTCTTTGCTCCAAAAGTCGTCTTTCAGAAGCGACATGTTCATCATCTGACGTCTCATTGGCCACTCTCTGTCTTAAAACAACAACAAGATCAGATAAGTGTCGTCTATCCTCCTCACTTTTTGCTAATTGTGTAGCCAAAGCGGCTAAATCACGTGAACTGGAATGTCGTAAAGATTCCAAATCATCCTGAAAGAGAATTACCACAATAAAAATAAAAGTTGGAAAAAACGAATATAACATACAAGCCGAAAGCACATACCTGTGATTGCTTGAAGCACCAAATAAAATAAAACAAGTGCGAACTCCTTTACAGCAGAAAATTAAAACACTTGAACATAAAATTGATGCAATTGATTCAATTTAGACACATTGAGAGAACAAAAAATCCTAATTTAGGGATACTTTTAGGCTGAACTCCTGATTACAATCACTTAAATTAACAATTAGCCTAACGTAACGACGTAACTTAACGACAAGGAAAGTGTTTACGTTACTAATTTACAAAATTTACGGTATTAATAAAATTTGTCCAACTTTGGACCAGACCCAACTTAAGCAGTAATTGATTGATGAAGAATGTGTTGACGACCAACTGTATATCGTAACATCAAAAACTAATTATCAGTAATCAGTAATGGTTGTGTACATAATTTACAAAAATATTTGAGAAAAAATATTGCCTATTTTATATTTTTAAAACAAGTCTGATTCTACTAAAAACCAAATTCTGGCTTTTTGTATTTAAACTTTAATTCATCTTACTGTGTCATATATCACAATACACCTTCTTTACCTGTTGTCATCAAAAAAAAGTGCACCAATTTTTTTACAATTTTTTCTAAGACTAAAAATTTTTAAGGGTCTTCGGCACCCTTCGGCTAAAAATTAATGGAGATATTTTTTCAATTTAATGGAAAAGATTGATCTAGTAGTGTTTATACGCGAGTTAGGTTCTTCTAACACCATGGTGTTTATAGAATGTTAGAAAAATAATAAAAAGAAATCCAGCGTTTTCACATGACGTCAGGACAACATTCCTAGTGCTTCTTACGGTAAATAAATTTTGAGAATTTTTTTCACTTATTTAGCGAACGATAATAAATTATTATTCAAAATGGCATAAAGTGCACCTAGAAGCCTAATTAAAAATGTAGTTAAAACTAAATTTCTATAAACTATTTTATGTAAATTAATAATAATTATTAAAATAAAAACGCGGAAAAATTTAAAATTTTGAATTGTGATTGACGTTTCTGCCAACAATGTAATACAAACAAATATACTGATTGACAATTTAAAATTTTCGTTAATGCTGATTAATGTGAATAAATATTGAGGTATTAAGTCTTTTTGAGTTAGAACAGCTGTCAAAATCATAAATAAGCACACAATTTTGACAGATAAATTTGGAAAGAGTTCTTAAGTTCGATTAATTATTTCGGACAAGTTTCACTAAAGCAAAAAATAGTTTTTACCAAGAGTAGAATTTAATTGCTTGATTTAATTACTTTAAAAGAAAAAATAAAATCGCAGACTGATTTCTTAATTATTTTTCGCGATATTTACAATCACAAATAACTCGATATTTTAAAAATACATAGGTACAACTAAAGCTCTTGTCGAAGGCCACTCTATTTCTTTCATTATTTTTTAGATAAAAGATAGGGTGAAAAGAGACTTTCAATAAAAATAATATTGGAACATTCTGTATATAAACTAAGACTCGCAACAGAAATAAAATTTGGATATCCTGTATATAAACTGAGACTTTAGAAAATGTAAACAGTTTTTTTGTGATTGCGTAAAATGTTGACAAGCGATTTTTGACCTCACCTTTCAAATGATAATGACGTAGCCGTTTAAAACAATGTTTAGTCTCATTTGTTTAAATAAAATTAATTAAACCAAAAATTAAAAACCACACTCGAAACATCTTGTTTCTGTATCTAAATATTTAAATACATTATTGGTTTATTATTTGAACTAATTGCTTAGATAATACGATAATTTAGTACTCAAAAACACGAAGGTACTTTGACAAAGGGGTGATATAATAGACATTTTTTGTTGTCTTTTGCAAATTTATCGAAATTTTTCTTTGTTTAAATCAGTCAAGCACCAGCTCTCGCACAGGGTACATCACAGCCACACTGAACCTGCGTATTTTTATTTATTATTAATTGTTAAAGGAAATATATCGCGATTTTGTTTAAACTAATACATTTTTGCATTTTCAAATTTAAAAATAACACAAAGATAAACAATTTTAGATACTCTTTTTATTTGTAATTGTTTTAATAATAAATGCACGCGTTTTATTTAGAATCCCATTCCACCACCCTTTTGTAAAAAATAAATAAACAACTTAAAGTAAATTCCTTTTGTTTTATTAGAGTTTGGGAGGTAGGTTCCAAAGACATCGCTGAAAATCTGGATTAAAGGTAAATCTGAAAGAAGCAGTAGGAAGGAATTCGCCAGTCAGAAGAAAATGCTTTTATTAACTTTATGTATAGTTCATGACTTTGTTGAAATTGATAATTCCTGTTTTAATTTATAATTTTTTATTAAAAAGTTTGAATTTTATTTGAAATCGTTTTTTTTATATTTATTTTTTTATGTAGGTATAGTGTATTTTAACAATTTTTCTGTTTCAGCTTTGGTAATTCCTTGTTTCGGGTTATAGTAATTTTGCTGTTTCAGGTTTTCCAACAAATTTTTCTATTTCAATTTTTCCTACTAATTTTTTTCTTTCTGTTTCAGATTTTCTTAATTTCTCTGTTTCAAGTTTTTTTACTAATTTTTCTGTTTCAGATTTTCGTAATTTTTCTATTTCAAGTTTTCCTACAAATCTTTGTTTCAGGTTTTCCAAATAATTTTTTTTTCTGTGTCAGATTTTCCTAATTTTTCTGTTTCAGGTTTTCCTACTAATTTTTTTTTCTGTATCAGATTTTCCTAATTTTTCTGTTTCAGGTTTTTCTACTAATTTTTCTGTTTCAGATTTTCGTAATTTTTCTATTTCAAGTTTTCCTACTAATCTTTGTTTCAGGTTTTCCAAATAATTTTTTTTTCTGTGTCAGATTTTCCTAATTTTTCTGTTTCAGGTTTTCCTACTAATTTTTTTTTCTGTATCAGATTTTCCTAATTTTTCTGTTTCAGGTTTTTCTACTAATTTTCTCTGTTTCAGATTTTCGTAATTTTTCTGTTTCAGGTTTTCCTACTAATTTTTTTTCTATGTCAGATTTTCCTAATTTTTCTGTTTCAGGTTTTTCTAATAATTTTCTATGTTTCAGATTTTCGTAATTTTTCTATTTCAAGTTTTTCTACTAATTTTTTTGTTTCAGGTTTTCTTATTAATTTTACTGTTTGAGATTTTCCTAATTTTTCTGTTTCAGGTTTTCAGCTGTGTCTCGGTTATTCGGAATTTAATTGTTTTTTTCCGGTATTATTCTAATTTTTGTTATCAACTTTTAATTTTAAATCAAAAAAGCTTTTAAGTTACCTTAAAATAGCAACCGAATTTAAAGCTTTTTTACCAAAAATTATAAGTAAATAACAAAAAGCAAGATGGTATGCCCTAAGAAAAAGTGTCTAATTTATAATACCAAAAACAGAATTTTTTTGGTAAATAAATAACAAATCTGGGTGTCTCTAAGTGAAGCCCTGTTTTCAACAAAAAAAATTAAAAGCTTGATATTTTAAATATTTTTTTTTTGTTATTTTTCTAACATTCTATGAACACTAATAGAGTAATCCTCTCTACTATTTAAAAAAAAAATGATTAATTTTTACACGAATCATAAGTACCGCATACCCTTAAAAATCATTTTTTTATCGGCCTTGTAAAATAGTTATTTGTGTGTCAAGGCCAAAAAGTAGTTTTTTTTCTGCGAAGTCATTTTTAGTGGCTGAGGCGAAACCAAATTACTTAATTAATTAGTTAATTAATTTGTTCATTACTGAAGTTAACCTATTTTATTGGGACCCTATAATTTTATCGTTTCTGGATTACTTACTTTGAGTCGTTCTCCTAGCAGCAGTAAAAGTGGACTAATAAAGTCGCCGTTTTGTGAGGCTTGATTACGATTATGTGGGAGAAAAATATAGAAGCGACAATATTTTAACAGGCTTTTAGTTAATTGCCCATAATTTAAAAATAATATATCTTTTATTCTACACATAAAATGGAAAGAACAGATTATGATCTATGTTTACATCACAACCTTTATACCTGGTAATTACAAAATGATCGAATAAGAGTAATAAGCCTGATTTCCCTAGAGTTGTTTCAACCAGAGAAATAAAAATAGGGAGAAATTCCACATAAAGACCTGTAAAGGCCTAAGCTTTGGTCTCGTTAAATCGACAATATTGCACTCTAAAAAAATTGTTAATAAATAATGACAATGACAATTAATAGTCGACTATTTATTAAGATCTTATTTTATATATTATTATCTACAGCTAACATCATAGGTATTGCCATTCCACATTTAGAATAAGAATTAATGCAAACAGGTTACACTTAACGTACCTATTATTAAGTAGCCAGACGATGTATTATTAAGCTAAGTGTTGAGTTAATTTAAATGATTGTAAACAGGGATTGACTGTATTTAAAGTTGTTTTCCAAGGCCCACCCAAATCAAGAATTTTTTCGCTCGCTCCTTACAACATACACGGTTGTGGTTTTATGGTGGTAAAATTTTAATCCACTTTAGCGCATTTTAATGAAATTGTGGTTACCTGGAGATCACTTAGTTGCTCTTCTTGTCTGCGAAGTCTGGAAACTTCACTTCGCAGTTTTTCCAGTTGGGTGTTTGCTTCCTTTAAAGCTGCAGTTTTTTCAGCAAGTTCTTGGTCTCGTAATAATACTAGCTGCTTGATTTTGCTTAATTCCTGACTTTGGATGTTTTCCATCTGTTCTTTATCTTCCTGATGTTCCACCATTTTCTGTTTAAAATCTAATAAAAAAACAGTTATAAGGTGAATTTGAAGTGGTTTATAACAGTGCAAACCTTCGGCACTTTTCAACGTTTCCCTAAGCATCTGAATTTGTTTTCGTGCCTCCTCTTTTTCCTTCTGCAGAATCTGAAATTCCTTGTCTTTCTCTGCAACAATTTCTCTCCATTGAAGCTCTTTCTGGTCTAATTTTCGCGTAAATTCTGCTTCAACTTTCATTATTCGTTTCCTTAATTCCTCTGAATCAATATTTCCATCTTCTCTAACACCATCTGATGATACAAGAGAATTAATACTTGATGAGGACCCCTGATGAGATCGACCCCTTAATGAATCTATCCTTTGGACAGTAGAGGATGTTATCTTTGCTGTTAATTTCGACAGATCACTGCCTGTTTCTTCACGAATTTTATTTTTTAAAGAGGTAAACATCTTTTACATTCAGAATTTGAAAAGAAATTATTTTTTGAACATTATTGAGCACGAGTTTTAGAAAATATGGTAGGGTTTTTTAGAATTATGAACACAAATATTGGCAAAACAGTTGGCTACTCACATTTACACGTAATTATTGATAATAATAAAAAACTTTTATTACAGGGATTGTTCGCTGTTCACTGACAGGTGACAGGCAGGTGTGACAACACTCGCCATATGTCACTAATGCTGACGTTTACATTTGACATCTGCAAAACGTATCGCTGACGTAAGCATAACGTAATCGGGTAAAAACTAAAAAAAATAAATAAGTAGTTTTTAATAATTTGATTAATTTACAAGTTCATAATAACAATCAGAAATTGTATATCACAACAAAATACTAACTTTTCGAATTTTACATTCTGTATTGTTTATAAAGCTGAGATAAGTGATAAGACGCAACGCAAAATTAGCTGACGTAACGTAATTTTTAGAGGCACAGGTAGAGGCTCGAGTATCCGAAATCAGACCGGACTTTTCCCGGAGTTTTTATTATGATAAATAATCGAAAGACAAAGGTCAGATAAAGATTAAAATTATCCTAAAAATACAACGTAAAAATTTATTAAAAAGCAGAAAACGTTTCATTGTATAATAAAAAATATTAGTTGCCTATAGTAAATCCAAAAATTAGTGGCTCCATCTTACACATTTAACTTGAAGGAATGCTAGCTTTTAGACAAGTTTTCAGATTTTATCAGCTGTCCATACTTATTCATTTCTATACTGTGTACATTATTTAGAAATGATTTTTATCCATTACAGCCTCCTACATAAAAAACAAAAATTATAAAAAAGTTTTTGGTTTTGCAAAAAGCAGTGTATTAGACTCAGGATTCAATGTAGACTCCAAAAATAAAAAAATATACCGGGTGTAAACGAAATTGGGCTTACCCCTTTTTTTAACAGTATTTTTTCAAATTGAAAAACGAAACTTAAAAAACTTATTATGTTAGAAAATTCCCATTAACTGAGTAAAAAATGAACTTTCTATCGCTTCCGGTTTTACCGGAAATGACTATAACTTTAGATTTTTAAATGGAACTCTATGTATATTTTTATATTTTTTGAATCTACATTAAATTCTGAGTCTAAAAAACTACTTTTTATAACTTTTTGTAAAATAATTTTTTTTTATATTTTTTTTTTATTTAATAACTAATTTTTTTCAAATGGAACAATGGTGGCTCACTTGACATTTTAAAATAACGTTTTCATTGTCAATCCAATGATACCAAAATTTTGAAAATCTACTCAGTAGTTTTTGTAATATTTACAAAAATATTTTTTTCTAATCCGAAAAAATTTTAAATTAAAAAAAAATTTCAAACATGCTAGCATTTTAACAAGAAAATAAAATAGACAGCTATTAAATATACTTTGTAACATTTTTTGTAGTTTACAGCCCGCTTGAATTTTAGTTAACTTTTAGGGATTTTTCCAAAATATTTTTGTCAATACAAAAACTACTGAATAGATTTTAAAATTTTTGGTATTTCTAGACTAACAAAAAAATGTTAATTTAAAATGTTGGGTGAGCCGCAATTGTTCCATTTGAAAAAAATTATTTAAACCGGAAAAACTAATTTATTCTAATTTAAATTCGTGTATTTTCTAAATTAGATTATCTATGAAACTGTTTTTATTTTTTAATGGTTGTGTACTAGGGTGGGCCAAAAAAATCAACTATTTTTTTTTTAACTTCCGTCACTGAAATATTGGTTCCTAGGCACTTTTAAAAAATGCTTTTTTAAGATGAGCTCATAATTTTAATAGGAAAGACTTCCTCATCGCAGTTTGCCATTTTTTTTTCAGTTCCATATAGCAAAATCCATATCTCGCCACTACTTGATCGTACAGAAAAAAATTATTTACATTTTTTGTAGGAAATTTAACTCTCTCTAAAAAAGGTATCTTACAATTTTTTTATAACTCTTACAGTTTAGAAGATATCAGAGGTCAAAGTTTGAAGAATTGAGCAAAAATAGCTTTTTCACTTCTAAATTTTATAACTCGTGGGTAAATAAATATTTTTAAGTGCACAACATTCGGTTTTGTAGCAAATTAAATGCTCTACAAAAAAAAGTCGTTTGTGGTTAATCGATTACTTCAATCATTTAAAAAAAATTGGAGATTTAGTATCAAATTTTGATATTTAAAATGCGAATATCTTCTAAATGGTTAGAATAATCAATTAACTACGAGAAACCTTTTTTATAGAGCGTTTAATTTCCTACAATGTATGTTGCGCATTTCATAATATTTATTTATCTCTGAGTTATAAAATTTAGAAGTAGAAAAGGAATTTTTTCAATTCTTTAAAATTTGACCTCCGATATCTTCTAAATGGTACAAGATATAAAAAAATTGTAAAATAACTTTTTGTAGAGCGTTTAATTTCCTACAAAAAATGTAAATTCAAATTTTCTGTACAATCAAGCAATAACGAGATATGGATTTTACCATATGGAACTGAAAAAAAAAAATGGAAAACTGCGATAAGGAAGTCTTTCCTATTAAAATTAAGAGCTCATCTTAAAAAAGCATTTTTTAAACGTGCTTAAGAATCCGTTTTTCAATGTCGGATGTTAAAAAAAAAGTAATCGATTTTTTTGGCCCACCCTATTGTGTACATTAATTAGAATTTTTTTTTACTATCACAGCCTTCTAGGTAAAGAAACAAAAATTGCAAAAAAAATTTTTATTTCACAAAAAGGTGTAAAAAGTAGTATTAGAAATTTAGAATTTAATGTAGATTCCAAAAATATAAAAATATGCATAGTGTTCTATTTAAAAATCCAAAGTTATAGTCATTTCCGGTAAAACAGTAAGTGCTAAAAAAAGATTTATAATTCATTTTGTTAGTTTTTCTAAGTTTCGTTTTTCTATTAAAAATAAGAATGATCCTAATTTCATTTACATACGGTATACACAATGTTTTGTCAAAGTCAAAACATGATGTCCAAATTTTTTTTTGTATCGGATAGTACCGATTAAATAAGAGTTTCGAAATAGTTATTTATGCAACGAGTTGTGCAAAAATCAGCTATTTCACAACGTGTTTCATTCAAGAATTTTTCTAATTCATTTAAAAAAAGCAACAATTTTATTAAAGTTCAACAAATTTTTAATTGAGTAAAGTTAGTTTATTGATTATGTTAATGTCACTTTTTATCACAAATTATAAAATATGCAACTTTTTACAACTTGTTACATAATGAAGAACGTTTGACAAGTAAAATACACATCAAAATGGTTACCTTTTGTAACTGATAAATTGGAAAATTAGTTCTGTCTGTGCCACCAATTATAGTTTATAAAACGATTGCGAGTTTTATAAATGATAAGTACCTAAAATTTAAGAAAGAAAAATTTGAAATAACGCATTTAAATTCAAATCTCCCGCGATTGCCAACACTTAAAACCAAAATTTCGAGTTGGTGACCCTGATAAACTACGGAGCTGACGCTGTGCATATCAATCAAGAACGGTGGAATTTGAAACTAATACTCTCGAAAACGCTTTACTCCGAATAAACGGATTTATTTTTGAAGATTCTCATGAAAGCAGACATTCCATCACCGCATAAGAGAGTTGCAGTATCAGCGTGACTTCTGCAGATATTTCTTTCATCGTTTAACAGTATCAAATTTACTTTTAAATTGTTATTTTATTCATAAATAGTTAAAATGTAATTTTGTGTTCTTTTAATTTAAATTACATTTAATTTCACGCTTAAATTATAATTTTTATGATACCTAATTTCGGACGAGCTGTTTTAACGCCTAGAAAAATATCCATTCAGGACAAGGCACGAATTTGGCAGTGATCCCGATTAACATGGACTTGTAACTCGGCTAGATCTCGTGAGAATTTATTTAGTAATTGTTTTATGCTTATAAACCGTTGGATTGACTATACACTACACCATGACCAATTTGTAATTTGTGTTTTTTACATTTTTTTAGGTAACAATGTAGATTTCTGCGTGCTATAATAGACTAATCAGAGCACCAACAACATTCATGTTGCTATTAAAGCACCCAAATGAATGTTATAATAAGTTTCTTAAAGATGTTAATTATGAAATATAGTATATTAAAAAACTAGTTTCAAAAGTTAATTTTGTGGCACAAATTCAATTTCATAAAACGAACGCGTAGCGCTCACTTGTCTTTCTCTGGCAAAAAAAGATCATATGTAAGAGAGAATTTAAGTAAAAAAGAACTAAAATTCAAAAGGTTTTTATTATTGTGATCAAGATTATGTGATTGCAGTTACAGAAGTGAAAATTTAAAACAAAATATAACATGAAACGGCTTAAAATATATGACATTTAAAATAAAATCGGTGAATTAGTTACAATTTATACATATATAATTTAATTTCATTTTTTAAAAGGACTCGCAAGACATTTTCGTTTTTATTTAAATTTGTATATAAATTCACAGCACTCTTCTTTTTATTATCCAGAGAAAACAAAAACTCTGTTGAACACTGACTTATCTTTGCAACTTGAACTTCGCAGCCTCTTTTTCCATCAATTTTAAGCAAAACAACAAAAAAATGTTTGCGAAAATAAACCACTTTACGTTCTTTTCTTGGTGTCGTAAGATTTCGTAAAACAATTGTAGTATAATTTCTTCTACTAATGGTTATAATAGATCTGTAGTGACATGCCTGTAAATGTGCATTCATTTTTGGATACGAAGTTTTAACACTGCAGTACTGTTTAGGACATTTAATGACAGTTGTGTGTTTTTTAACTTCTCTCGATTCTTTAAATCCGATTAGGGCAACCAGTGCCTCAACTTGATAATTCCTCATCGTAAATTTTTCTTTGCACATAGTACAATATTTTTTATTAGTTCCACAATCCACGCAAAAAGTGTGTCCTTTTGAGCACATTGCGGTTCTGATGAGGGCATTTTTACAGGTTTTGCAAGAAATAAGGCGTGATACGTAAGCTGGAGTAACAAGGTTTTTTCGAGCTAGTGATGTAGCCATTTTTTATTTCTAGAAAACAAAACTAGATAAACACAAAAAAGCGTGTTAGATAACCTACCAATTTTATTTTTCAGTTAATAAAGAGTTCACATTTGAGTTAAATGTCTCAGAGAAGTATTCGGAACACAACACATTTAAAACGTTTTCTTGCAAGTGAGATAAGTTATTTTGATATGAGTTTTTTGTGAAATTTTTATTCTCCAGTCCACTGCCAGCCTGGCAGGATAGTACAAGGACTCTTCAGAAATTTCCCAGTATTTTTTTTGATATTACTTTCACCATAATTTTATTTCTTGTGGAATTTTTGATTTTTAATTAGTTACAATTAATTTAAAAATTAGTATTTAATTTAAATAACATCTTCTCTAATGCTTGTAAAAAATGTTTCTACAGGATTGACCAAAAGTGCCAAGCGATTTTCACTTATAGAGTGATAATTTCTGGAAATTTATTGAGTGTAATTTTTGTAACGTCGTATTTGCACGACACGCAATGGGGGCAATTACGTTGCAGAAACGAAAATCAAAATTTAGGAATAACCAATTTTTAAATAGTTTCTGATTAAATTTTGTCATGTAGCATATAATATTCTAAAATTTTCAAAAAAATTTGGTAGTTGCCATAAATCTTTTACAGTTCTACCAAAGAGTAGGGATTTATAAAGAGGCGACACTTCGAGCGGCTCCTTTGATCTTTTTAAACACAATCCTATGACCTCCAAACGTTCGTCCCTTTAAATTGGGTTGGTGCATGCGCACGAAATTTGAAATACTTAAGAGAAAATTAACAAGAAACACGATACACCAACCACTTTATCCTCGTCACGTGCTTCTCGACAAATCAGAAGTGAAGCTGCGACGACTCTAACCGAGTTGAACTTAACAGAAACGACTGTCCCTTTAAATTGGGTTGTTAGGGTATCTCTCTCTAAAATTTGCTTTCTTGTCTGACTGTCGCCTCTTTGTAAATCCCTACTCTTTGGTTCTACTGTACCAAACCAATATTGACATACGTGACATTAAAGACAAGTCATCTGTTTATTACTAGTGCAATAAAAAATATATTGTTATCAAACGCAAATAATTTATGATCGTTAGACCTTTCGATGTCATCTGAGAAAACCGCCCGGGGCATGCAGATTTGTCACCACTTCTACCTGGACTTGACCTGCCTTAGATGGCATCAAAGGATCTAACAACCATAAATTACTTGCGTTTGGTAACAATACAATCCTTATTGCATTAGAAATAAACAAATATTGGTTTAGAACAGTATACATTTTTACATTTATTTTTTAGAAAACAAAATATAGACACACAATGGCTGTAATAAAATCGCAACTTTACTTTTATTTATTTTTCTAAATTTTTGAGTTTTTTTAATGAAAACTACTTTTACGTTTTTCAATACACAAGCTTTTTGAAGAAAATGTTGCTGTATCAATTTTCTTAATAATAATAAAAGTTTTAAACAAAAAATGGACAATTTCCGTTATTTAGACGTTTTTCTAAATGAAGATAGGTCCCTGTTTTAGTGAAACACTTTTCTGTTTGTGTAAAGAGGGTTATTTGTACTAAATTGCACTTTTTAATATCAAATGTTTTTTAATGTCGCTACCGGTTTCGCCCTATGGGCATCATCAGGCGCTTTGTCAGTGGTGTGTAAAATAACAATGATAAAAGTATAAGTATAAAAAACCTGTCCTACATAAACTGGCAAACATTCACAATTTTTTACTGTTACATTAAATTGTTGAAACTGAAATATTATAATATGATAGAATGTCAGATTTTTATCTGTCAAATTTCTGGCCTTGAACTAGAAAAACATTTCTAGAAAAAGATCTAGAAATGTTTTTCTAAATCATCAGCGCCAATGAAATTTCATGTAGATGTAAATGCACCATCCAAATCCCCACTTCACACTGACTTAACCATTTTTAGTTATTAAAGTGTCTAAACTCAACCGATTTTTTAAAATCCATAATATGTATAAGTTGTTATAAAATAAGTTTTTTATGTAAAGCTCAGTTTTTCTTAAAATCAACTGTCAAAGTGTTTTAAGGTTGGTAACTCCATTTAAAATTAGCTTTTTTAGTTTCGTTTCCATGGCAATCTAACAGGGTTCCAACATAATTTCAGAATTTTTGACACTGACAATTGATTTAAAGAAAAAATGAGCTTTAGAAACCAAAAATTTTGAGAAATCGTTACAAATAATAAAATATGCATACATATTAGAATGGGCCAGAAAAATCAAAAATGTTTTTTTAAACTTCCGACACTGAAAAATTGGTTCCTAGGCACCCTTAAAAAATACTTTTTAAAGATGAGCTCTTAATTTTAATAGAAAGGTCTTCCTCATCTCAGTTTTCTATTTTTTCTTTAGTTCTATATGGCGAAATCCATATCTGGTCACTACTTGATTGTACAGAAAAATTTAATTTACATTTTTTGTAGGAAATTGAACGCTCTAAAAAAGGTATCTTACAATTTTAGTCTCAAATTTTGGTTTTTAAAATGCGAATATCTTCTAAATGGTTAGAGTAATGATTAACCATAAGAGACCTTTTTTGTAGAGCGTTGAATTTCCTATAAAACTATATGTTGCGCATTTTATAGTATTTACTTGTCTCTGAGTTATAAAATTTAGAATTAGAAAAGAAATTTTTGTTAAATTCTTCAAACTTTGACCTCTGATATCTTTTAAAAGCTGATAGCTATAAAAAAAATCGTAAGGTACTTTTTTAGGGCGTTTAATTTGTGCCTAGAAACCAATTTTTCAGTGTCGGAAGTTAAAAAAAATAGTCGATTTTTTTGGCTCACCCTAATACATAAGTATAAAATGTTTCAAATATCTAATGTGGACACAAGTCACTAAAATGGGATAATTTTTTGCGACTACACTTGAAAAATAATAATATTCGATAATTCTGAGAATTAATTCCGGAAAATACAGGGTGGACCAAATGTATGGCACGGGCCGTTATTTGGCTAAACTATAAAGAATTTTGAAAAAACAAAATATATGCATTAAATGGCTAGGAAGATGCTACCTGAGACAATGTTTTAAAAAAATTTATTTGTTTAAATTTTTAAGATAACTACAGCAACATTTTTGTTTTTTTGTAAAATTTCTTATTGATTTTTTTTAAGAACAAGCTTTGTAAAAGAAATGTTGCTGTGTTAATTGTTTTAATATTAACTTTATAAATTTTCAATAAAAAATTTAAACATTACCGCTAATTTTTATCAAACCTACAAAATGTTTAGTTAATTCAAGTTATGTACAATGTAATCGTACAATATCAAATAAATAACCCATGAAAATCGATAAAGTAATTAAAATTAATGTTAAAAATAAATTTTAATTTCTAAATTTAGCGGCCTCTAGCTCCTAAACGGCACGTTTAGATTTCTCTTTAATTTACAAACACGTTCTACATATAACTTCTTGCTTTTTTTTTCAAGAACAGTTTTTTTACTTACTGTAATTCCTAACACTATTTCAACGGCCGTCTAAAATAATCGATTTATCTTTGTCTGAATAATTTAAATTCCCTGATATTTCCAAGTTGCTGGGTACCCTGCTAAAGAATAAGTAAAAATTTATTAAAAATTCAGTCGTCCTAATCAAATATACTTACAGTGTGTAATTTTTATTCCGCCTATGTCATTTCCGATATTTATCTTCATTTATGCATTATTAAATATGTTTTTTGACGCTTTTTTCGTTTTTGCTTATAGCGTAATTCTCGCTATCAATTTTCCACTTTTTCGCTTTCACTTCACTTGCTAATCGTTGGCCCCAGTTTCGTGAAAAGCCTCGATGTCGAGGTGAACTCTTGTTATGTCTAAAGAGGGTTAAAAATAAAATATATTGTTAGAAAATCTTTATTTTTTTTTATTTATTCTCAAATAAACTTTCAGTCAGATGCTGATTGTATTATAAATATATCAATATTTAATATTAACTATGTAATAACTAGTCACTATGTACAGTAAAATCATGATGACAATATACAGAATATATATAGGACAGTTATTGATATTTAAAAAGAGAGTATTGAAAACAAGATAACAAAATTAATAAATAATCTCACTTATAAATATTGTGGCAATTGCTTAAATACAATAAAACGTCTAAAATGGAACTTCACCATATGAAGTAAGTACATCTTACAAAAGACAAGATTCGCAATTAATAAATTTTAAAAAAATACACAAAAAGCGGACGTAAAATGTTCGAGATTCTGTAAAGCAAAACTGAAAGAAAACGCACATACCACCTATCGTAAAGTTCAGACCACAGCTATGAACGATATGAGTGCTATGACGCCAGACCATAAATTTAGTAAAAAAACATCAAAGCATAAAGATTTTTTACAAATAATACACTTTCCTCCTATATTACAAAACTCACTTGTCTGAATAACCAGTACGGTAACTGTCCAAATCACTTGTGACAATAACTACAAAAACAATTAGACACATAAAAACACTATCATTTATCAGCATCAGGAAGCGGCGGTGCTGAAAATTCAATCGTATATGTCTTTTTTTGCGTAATGTCTTCAATATTTTGTCCCGTGCAGTCTTGTCCAGTGTGTCCCATCGCGCCACAATTATAACAATTGGGATTTCTAGGCGGATATGGACTTGAAAACAGAAGCGGCATATAGGAAGGAAGCGAGTAAGAAGGAAAGGAGTTTTCGTTTGTTTGGTAAGAAGGAAAAGGTGCGAATGGTGGTCTATAAGACTGACTATAAGGAAACATTGACCTAGTAGGTATGGCGGTAAACTGATAAGTGGTATAAGGCACGGAACAGTTGTTAAAAGTGGGTGTGGGCGGCGGCGGCGGCGACGTTGTATCGCACAAGGGTAGACCCGGCGCCGACACAAATGTCGGTATACCATTGACGCGCGGCTTGCTAGGACATTGAGATGGCGCGGGATGGGGCGTCGTGGCAGGCGTTTCTGGAGGGGTTTGATTTAAACTGCTGCTACTTGATGAATTTGAACGGTGTAAGGAATTTTCACCGTCTAAATTCAAGGCCTGAAAATGTTCCGCAAATTGGCGAGGAGTGTTTTTGGTTGGACACGCGCTCAAACGAATACCATTAGGCTGCTTCACTTCTTTCATATGCACCCAAGGACCTTCCAGGATCAGTTTGTCCTCCGGTATCGAATTCAGCTGCAAGCAGACAAGCCAACTTTAAACAATGGAAACACGTCCAATTCAACTTCCAAAAAAGTTTCATGTACCAATTAGTGCCAAAAAGCCATATTTTCACCTAGAAATAGCGTACTGATTATGTTTGAAGTAAAAAAAAAAAACGATGTTGACATAGGAACTCCACCATAGGAGAACCACCATGTGCTTTATCTGCCAAAAGTTTTCATCATTTCGATTATTAAAATATAATAATTAAATGTAATGATCAATATATTTAATCACCATTATTATTACGTAGATGCATGAATCATCTTAGTAATGCAAAATCTGACCTTTCGCGCCTATTTTTTGTATCTAATATGTAAAAACAGCATGTTACGTATTATATTCATTAGTGATCAGTGCTAAAACCCTTTTTTAGTTTACTATTGTGATAAATAAACTATTGTGATTATACACGACATAACAGATGGTGGATTGCGTTCAGTTAGCAACTTTTATTGCAGATATTAAGGATTAAAGCGGCTGCTACTATTCAGCGGGTCTATGTCATTTAATTAAAATTTAGGTAGTCATTTGAACATTTTTTTTTTAAGTAAAATACGCACTTAGACACTACTATCCTGCTCGGAAATAACGACCAATCTAAACGCAATCCACCATAGGAATTAAAATGCTCAGATCGTACTGAACGCAATTCACTGGCACCCCAGAATACTTGAACCTGAAATTCTTATTTTAGTAGTGTGTCCTCACTAATGGTCCTAAATAAAATACAATATTACAAAAGACAGCATATACTAAAATAGGTGAATTTGATCTTAAACTAAGAACTCCCCATATGCCTTTTTATTATTAATTTTATTTCATGTAAATTTTGGCAAAGCGCCTGAAGATGCCACTAAGGGGAAACCGGTAGCAGCATTTAACTAATAAAAAGTGTAAAAAATAAGTACAAAAAATTCTATTTCTGCAAATATAAGAAATTTTACATTAACAGGGAATCAACACCATCATAAATTTTTGTTTGTAGTTTTTACAGCAAGATCGACACATATTGAGTAAGAGTGCTTAGTGCAATAAAAAACAATTTCTCCCATTTTTTATTTATTTTTTCATTATTCAAAAATAAAGTACCTCAAATACAACATTCAAGATGATTAATGGGCTAATTTCAAGTTAAGATGGTACCAGTAGTATTGCAAATTTTAATACTTTTCCCTAGCAACAACCAATCAAATCCCCGAATTCTTTTCGATTTTCTATTGAAACGAAGGTACGACCGGTGTTATCTCAACTTGAAATTAGCCCATTACGACAAAAAAATGCCTTAACAAATAAAAAAATTACAATTTTTCAAAATTCGGTATGTATTTTGTTCCAAATCACTAATGATTATATAATAAATCAAAACGACAAAGACAGCGACATTTGAGATGCAAACAGTGCTGTTATCTCACAGACAAAAATTGTTTTTTACTTTTTAGTATATACTTTAGTATATAGATATTTTATATCAGGTGATTCAAAAAAATGGAGCAATATTTTAAACAGAAATACAGCACCCCAAATGATAAAAATCTGCAAAGAAAGTCTTATCTCAACTGATAACAAAACAATTACCTAAAAATTAATTATTATAAAACATATAACAAAAAATTTAGACATAAGCCAACTACAGGTTTTTCAGGATAAAATAAAACGATTTAACACAAATATGTCGAAAACGGTACGTTTTAGCAAAATTTTGCGTTCTCACTTTTTTATTTACAAATAAAATTTATTACAAATAGAATCCATTGGCATATTCATTTTTGTAATAAAAATTGAAGTTAGTAAGGCAAAAAATTGGATAATTACCAAAAATGGACAGAAATTTCAGAAATTGACATCATTTGTGGTGACGTATGTAAAATTTCGCTCCATATTATTGAATCACCCCCTATATATATTTTTTGTGTTGAATTTGTTAATTAAGAAGTGAACATTATTTTTGAGAAACCCTGTACAATAAAAATGATTAAAAAGAATGGAATGTTAACACCATATTGCTTTTAAAACAAAAAAACAAACCTATTAAGTAGGTGAAAGTCGCATTATATCAGGTGTCAACGAATGTTATAAACTAAAAAATTTCTTGTGATAAATGGCAAATGTAAATAGGTTAGTAATAATTCACAAAAACAAACATAAAAAATTGTCTGTTTTTGGTCAGCAATAAATCCCTAACCTGTTTGAAATTGAAAAGTGCAATTATTTTTTTGCATCGTTGCACAACGATTATTAAAAACTAGTTAATCTCAACTCATACTGAAAATCTGATTAAATCCAACTTACATCCTCGTCCGGTATTTTAACATTCTCTACAGGGTGAAGAAATGGGAAATTATTTGAAGAGAGCGGATCGATGGGTTGTGGCGGTGGTAACTGCGTTGGTATGGTATCAATAGGCCTTGGCGTTTGTGGGGGTGGCATCGGCGTCGACCGTAACGTGACTATTGTTCGATGCGGAGAGGTACTACGACTGTGATTAGGTGAAGTTGATTCGCTGACTAGGGGTGATACAGTAGGCAGTGGAAAAGGTGGCGGTACCTGAACGGAATAAAAAAAATAAAATCCAAAAATTGACAATTTTTTGGAAAATTTGCACCTTTCCCATATCCGGAGCTCCACACGCAAAACCCGGAATGTTCCATGTGATAAACTCCTGGTGTGGCTGGAGTGATGGAAGGTGTGGAAGACCCGGAGGTTGCTGATGAAGGGTGTCGTCTCCACATGGGATTGTAATAGAGGTTTTTACAGGAACGACAGGCCCTTCTTGAAGATTCTAACAAGATAAAAAATTAGTTAGTTACGTAACCAGTTATGAAAAAACTAATTTATTGTTTAAAGAATAATAATAGGTTTCTTATATCGTATGTATTACGTACAAAAATTTTCTTCATTGCATCAAAGAAAAAAATTTTTGTATCCCAAAATGCTTTTTCTACTCCCACTATGAAAAGTAGGCTTTTCATGCAACAAGTTGTTATGGAAAATAACGTTTCTGTGTGAAAAAAAATTTAATCAAAATTTTGAGACAATTTACAAAACATTTTCTAAATTTATCTAAAAGTCGTAGAAAAAACAATGTGTTTCACTCGCGTGAAAAACTCTCTTCATTGCTCGTGTTTATTACACACTCGGCCTGTGGGCTCGTACGCAACTTAAAACATTCGCATGAAAAGACCGCTTTTCAACACTTTTTAAAAATTACTATTTTATAACCACTGGTGTAAAGTCCCACTTTACGTATGTAACTAGTGATATAATAAAATTCATTACATAACTAGAGATGTAATATATGTCATTACATAACGCGAAAAATTGACATAAAAGCTGAAATTTCATATGGAATTCGGATTAAATATTTTTACACTTCGCATTGTTTATCAGCAAGGTTGCCCTTAAATTTAAAAAAACACCTGATATTTTGAATTCATAAAAATATTTTAATAATTGGCTTTGTAGGAAATGACCTTAATTCTTTAAATGGAGCATTTGATACATTTTTAGCTATTTAAATTACATTAGAAAAATTTGTTTTTTCGGTTTTAATTTTATTGCCGCATATCGTTACAAAGTTTTGTAACTCAAATTATAAAAACTAGAGTCCAAAAAAATTTAACTACATACTACTTATTATCTAACCAAAAGTATACTACATCAACGTTGTGTGCAACCTTTAACACTCCCTTTCCACTTATATAAATAAAGAATTCACTAACAACAATATTTTTATACAATGTGGCTGTAAATGATTCAGTCTGTTGGAAATCCTGCAGCTAATAGATTTACCCCCATTTGACCTTTGTATCAAAAGAAAATCTATCACCCGGTAGACAAATAAGAATTAAATATCTTTTGTACTTGATTTAGGCCTTATTTATTTATTGTATGTGAAGACTTTAACTTCTAAGACAATCATGGACAAGAGGAAAAGAAGCCTTCAAAATTTAATGTAAGTTTGATGAGTCAGCCAACGGTTTCTTGTCTGTATTATTAAATAAATAAAATCTTGCAACGACATTGAGAAAATTGCGGTTAATCAATAATATTATAACAGAAATTTAGCTTTCTTCCGGTTTTTATCATTAAGTTCTTTGAACTATTGTTAAGCAATATCCAAACTTGTCATTACGCACATTAAAATTGTATATTTTTTTGTAACCTCTATTTAATTTTAAATTTTCCACTAAAGATAATGCTTATGAATGGCAGTCTAAAGTACATACATAAAATAATTTCGGCGGTATTTCATTATTTTAATAAAAAATCGACGTAAAAATAAAAAACAAAAAAATTAAATAAATATCTAATACCTAATTATACCTATTTTGCCCTTTCTAGAACTATAATCCGTTATCATCAATAAAAGGGATAACCGGATGGGAAAAAGTAAATATTTGATTTAGATACTCTTAAATTTTTCAACTAAAAAAAATTGTGTAAAATGTTTGCGATCTAATGGAAAATTTCCTCAATTTTTCAAAATTTTTTAGTCAAAAAATTCAACAAAAAAGTTATTATTGGAACACATTTTTAATAAATGTTGCAAGGACCAGCTTTATTCGAAAACGCTGAGACTGCCTAAAAAATTAACATACAAGAAAATGTTAAAGAAAAAAGTTGTAGAGAATTAAATATGTACAGTATAATAAACACCGTGAGACTATCTTTTATCTATCTCAAATTCTTTACACTTTAAAATAAAATTGAATTACATACTTCAACAACCGGGTACGCAACAAATTGTGACACTAAAAACCACAGTTTAAAAAAACAAACAAACTGTAATATTTATTTAAATCTTTATAAACTAGAAATTCACAACTCGAAGTGAAGAAGTTGAAAAAACATTGGGCAAGTCCACGAGGCGATATTGTTATCTCTCATAAACTAAAGAAGAGACACTTAAATATGAGATTTTTTTGATTTTTTTCTAATGTGATCTTCATCTGATTCATTTCCTTTAAATATTTTTTTAAACTATCGTAAATTAAATTAATCAGATTATTATTTTTTATCTAGAAATATATTGCTAATAATTAATAAAGTAAATGCTCTATAAGTCTACACTGGAATATGGTAAGCATTATTCTCATTTTTAAACGTCTCTGGAGCCTAAAGTATTACAGATAAGTATATGGCCTCCCGAGGTTTATTATAAAGAATTTAATTCTCTAGAACTTTTTCCTTTAACATTTTTTTGTTTAATTGGATGTTCAAGTAGCGTTTACAAATAAAGCCAGCTATTTCAGTAACTTTTTGTTAATTTTTTTAATACAAGTACAAATAAGAGATTTTATTGAAAATTAGGTACAATATTTTTTTGCAAAAATATACATTTGAGTTAAATTTGCTCAACTAGAACAGAAATTTCTGTTAATGCTCTTTAAAATGTATCTTTCTAATTTTAATACCTGTTATTTAAAAAATATAGTTTTACCGTTTTTGTATAGAGAATTCACTTAAAAAAAACGCACCGTATTTTTAATAAAATTAAAAAACCAAAATGCTCAAACATGGCTTCAAAAAAAAAAAAAAGGAAAACATTTTAATAATAAGTCATAACATAAAAAAATAATTATTCACACTCTATAAGTACTAACCTTCTCTTTGTATTTTCTCAATAATCAAAATATTTAAAACAGAACTTAATTAGATTGAAAACTAGCGTTTAGTTCATAGGATTTGCCATTAGAGAGCGCACTTCGAAAACTTTATTACTAATCGCGCGCTTCTAACTTTGATTCGTCCTTCTCCTATGTCTATGATTGTGCTGTTAAAGGCAAGCTCATGAGCTTTTCAATTTCTTAAAACAGATGTTAAAAAATAAATGAGAAATTCTTCCAGCTCAGACTTGTCTTAAATAAACAATATGTAAATCCACTTTGTGGGGTATTTTCTATTTTACTCGAAATTCAAGTTAAGAATGTGCAAAAAACAAAAAGCTTTTAAAATAAATTCTCTATCCACAAGTATGTAGTAAACAAAGTTTTTCATAAAAAAGTAAAGACATCTTTTTAAATAACGGGTGTTAAATTTCTGAAGATTTTTCTTAGAACATTAACCAATAACCAAACAAAGTATCCAAAAACTTTTAGACATATAACATTGAGGTAAATTTATATTAAATAATTTTGAAACACGCTGTATTGTATAAATGTAAAATGTGTTTCCAAGAACTCAAAGAATCCTGCATCAAACAAAATTTTAAACTACTTTCGTAAGAACAAATTAACATCAAGTTCTTTGAAAAAATTATTTTTTTACTATGTAACAAATAAAAAACGCCTCCGGTAGTAAAACTGTTGTAATAAATTTCAATAACATTAAAATCAAACGTGCAACCATAATTACTGTAAATAAAAAATAAATCCTTATTTAAAATACTCTAATTCAGAATAATTAATACAAGCAAACCTATTTTTTACCGCAAATTATTATATAATTTAATTCCGTGCTCTAAAAATTGCCCAAAAACGAATAAAAAATTTACAACAAATAGGTGCATTATATTAATTTGGTATTTATGTATAGAAACTTCTGTTAAAAAATAAAGTAAAAACTGTTTCTTGCAAGAAACGAAGTCGCGGTAAAAAAATAAATTTTAATCTTTCAATAGCGAACCAAACGTGAAAAAATTGAAATTTAATTTTGACATTTTTGACATTTCTGTGACTTTTAAAATCATTTTAAAAATGACAAATATTCTCAGACATGACTACTTTCTCCCTGGCCAACTAATAATCCATGACTTTTTGTTCGACCGTTATTTGCATTTGACAAAAAAAGATAAACCCCAAAATAATCAATTGCCTAAATAAAAATACTTAAAAGATTTGAGTAAATCTATTAATCACGTAATAATGATAAATTTTATCAACACTAGTTTTCAATATTACAACACATTCCATTCCAACAAATTATCAATTTATGAATGTCAGTTTTGTTTCAAAAACTCGATATATTTTATCCCTCATTTTCTTGCAAATTAAAATCGAATTAAAACATGTAACAGCAGGAGAGTGTTTATTTAGGTCACCACATCTCCCGCTAGCAATTTCTTGGTACATTCAATCTAACACCTGTGTTGTAATCAAAATAATCCGTATAACCAGTTCTGGTGAACATAAAGAATTCACTGCTCACCCTGTATCAGGTAAAAATATATTTCCGGTTTGAACAATGATTCTTCTTGGATCTTCAGAATTATAATAATAATATTTAAATAAAAAAAGATAACCTTTTCGAATATTGATAAATATAAGTTGACTCAGCAACTTGATTTTGATTAGTCAAAAAAAATAAGAAAATTGTCTCACCATGACTTTGGGTGTGGGATAGCCGAATCCTGGAGGATAACCATAACTGCTAGGCTTTGGTGAAATTCGCTTTTTACTTTCCCTAAGTTCAATAAGTAGACTGAGTATATGATTAAAATGTAGCTTTTGTTCAAACGTAAAAGCAGGATGATGCAAAGCCATAACAAACAATAACAAAAATTCACTCTGAACAATTTCATCATTAATATTTCCCTTAACTATACAGTCTTCAAGCCAGTCTGTCCTTAAAACATTTTTGTACATCCAATTAGCAACACTATAGTTCCTTGATGAGAGCAATGAAAGATAAATTAACACTTTATGCCGAACATTCTCATCGATGAGAGTTTGTGTGAAAGAGGCCTCCTTGGCAAGCCTCTCCAGATCGTTGGCATTAATAGCTGGTCCTCTAAGTTCCTGATAGGTGTGTTTCCCCAATTCCTCGATACAACTACCCAAGAAACGGAGTTCAAAAGGGATGCACATATTTAGCAGTTCATATAAAACATCTATTCTCTTGTAACCCTCCAAGTCCTTAAACCATGATAAAACATCCTCTTTACACACCATCTCCAGAAAACATTGATGTTACAATGCACAGTTCTGAAAGGGCACCGTTTAATAAATATGACATAACCTATATCGCCCTTACATCCAACGCATTCAAGACCATAGCAGAGCCTCGGGTGCAAAACCTTCTGTATTTCCATCAACTTTTTTGTGAGTTTTTTCACCACTGGCTGGCTGCGATGGGCAAATCGTCCGAAATGGGATGCCCATTGACAGCACCACCACTTGCTGCGAGAGTATGCACTTCCTCGAAACCGTCCTGCTGGTGAAATGGAGACGTCTTCTTGACCTAACTCACCAAAAATTACCACCTAACCATTCAACATGCACTAAACAATCCTGACATTCGGGAATCACACTGCAGAATGCAGCTTTGTTCGTTGTCCCCACTTTTTTACACAAATTCACTGCAATTCGGGATTATAACACAGAACTGATGGGATTTTACCAGAACGACCCTCTAATGGGTTTATTTTCAGATAAAAATCACACTATTTTCTGGATGGTAGCGTTGCCACATTTCCAAAAATGTGTCAAATTTGATTGTTGCAATTTTTGTGCTTCAAAGCGACCGAACGACAAACTTCAAAACATACAAACGCGCCAAATTTGAATAAGTAGGTGAATCATACGATTTTTTAAATTCAATAAATTAAACTTCAAATATTAACTAAAGCTTGTTTTAAGGTAGTAGCAAAGATATTATACTGTTTTTTTATTCAAATATTCAAATCACACCAATTTTCGGTTCTAGAATAGAATGCTTTATAAATTATAATCCTTTTTCACAACCACATGACACAGCACGTATCGATAATTATCAATTAATTATACAATAACGCTCTGTAACTGTATTATACAGGGTGACATAAAAGTATAAAAGAAATTTCATATTTTCTAAATTATTTTTTTTTTAGAAAAACGCGAAGAGAGGTCAATTTTATTTTTTTATTGAGCACGTTTTTCACTTGTTTTCAAATTTTTTTTGACCAACTAGTTTGTTGCTGTGACGTAATCGATGTTTTCTTTAAATAGCAACCCCTATTTTTGGTGTTGAATATTAAAACTACTTTTTTCTCGACTTTTTTTTCTGTATATAATAGTATAACATTTTCAGGGTCTAAAATAAAAACTTTAAAGTAATTATCTCAGTTTTTTATTTTTTCTTCAGTTCCGTATGGCAAAATCCATATCTCGTCACTCCTTGATCGTATAGAAAAATTTATATAAGGTAAATTTGTATAAGGTAATTTATGTTTTATAAAAATTTTCAAAATAGACGCAATTTTTAATTACTAAATTAATTATGTTGATTTTCAGTTGTTTTTGAAAAAAAGGTGTTAGAAAAAAAATAAAACTATTAACATAAATTGAATTGTAGAAGAACAAATTCATAGAAAATGTTGAAAAATAACAGGATGCGTGTCGGAACGTCTTCCTGAAAGGTAAATTCCTGAATTTTTATCAAATTTATTCATTACAAATGGTCCACGCCTTTAAAAAAAAACAACTGAAAGTCGACATAGGGTGTACTACATAAAAAGACCCAAAATTATACGTAGAATTCAAATATGTTAAAAAAAATTGGGTTTCTCATTTACAATTTCAAAGTTGAGGGTCGTATCTCGATTTTAAGACATCCTGTATATCTAATTTTTTTGTCAAAACATGCGCCTTAAAAAAGAACAAGACACGTGTCTGAACGTTTTCCTGAAAAGCAACTCCCTGAATTTTTATCGAATTTATTTATTACAAATGGTTCACACTGTATAGAAAAATATTTTATAAGTTTTTTCAGAAACCTGACGTGATGGCCAATTTTTGAGTACATTTTTAGAATCTGCATAAAAAAAGTACATAATAGACACATATTAGACATCAAAAAAATCATGTTGGCCAGTGTTATTTATCATTTTTTGACTAATTAAGCGGTACTGATTTGTAATTCTTTCTAGAGAAAAATTTTATTTACATTTTTTGTAGAAAATTAAACGCTCTAAAAAAGTATCTTACAATTTTTATAGCTCTTACCGTTTAGAAGATATCATAAGTCAAAGTATAAAATTTTTCTGTACGATCAAGGAGTGACGAGATATGGATTTTGCCATACGGAAATAAAGAAAAAATGAAAAACTGAAATGAGGAGGAGCTTCCAATTAAAATTAAGAGCTCATCTCTAAAAACCATTTTTTAAAGGTGTCTAGAAATCATTTTTTTAGTGTCAGAAGTTAAAAAAATAGTTAATTTTTTTGGCCCACCCTAATATGCAATCAGTAAAAATTATATTTTTTAAATACTTAGCAGTAGAAAAAAAATGTAGTCCTATGGACTAATTTCACGTTGAGATAATACCGATAGTATCTTCGTTTCCATAGAAAATTAATAAAGTTAGAAAACTACCTATTAAAATTTGCGATACTACCGGTAGTATCTCAACTTAAAATTAGCCCATTAGTCTATTACGAGAAATATAAAAAACAGATATGGTGGTGACCATTAAAAAGTGAGAGACTAATAAATTTTAAAAATTTATAAAAAGGTTCTTTAAAAATTAAAAAATCTGCAGCATTTAAATTATTTTGTCAATGTAACTAAACAGCTTACTACAACAAAATGTTTTTTCTGTCGAAGTGTCCCACTTTTTAATGGCCACCACTGTACCAACATTGTTTTGTGGTAAATGTGGTACAAAGAAATTGTAACGTGGAGTCATTTCGGATCTCTTGCAATTTAAAGTGCTAAATTTTTAAACAAGTAATTTATTTAACAACAATTATTTTACACAATTATCATCGCATTTTCATCGCCTGAAACAGCCGCTTCAAATTGACCCAATGTAATTATTATAATATTGTCTGTCGCTAAGTCGAACTGCTTGGCGACTCTGTCAACGACGTACCCCGTACCGGTTCCTTTATATTATACAGGTGTCCTACAGAAAGGTGGAATTTTCTGTAAATGATTGTGTTGCACCAACAGACACCAAAATCATTATTAAACAATAAAAAAATGATTTAGTAGTAGTAGTAAATTAATTTCATTAAAAATCAAGCATTCTGTTACGTTCTAAAGACGTTTTAGATGACAATATTAAAATAAAAATTGTGCAAATTTCTGTTGGTAAAACAAGGAAAATACAAAAGAAAGCGCTTTTCCCACTAAATTAAAGACAACAGCAACTGTAATTTGGAATCCCCAAATTTTTAAAATTTGTTTTTACGATTTCCGAAAAAATTTTATACAAAACACGTCAGTAAAATCCCTTACTTATTGACTCGGAGCTTTAAAATACTCGTCACAAATTGCCTCGTATTTCAGTTTATCTACTCTTCAATAATGTGAGATTTTCCTGACTTTTATGTAAATAACTATTATCTCACTAATGGCTTAAAGAGATTTTTACCTGACTAGTGATTTAAAAGGCATTTTATTTATCTAAATATATTTAAATCTTCTATATCGTTATTTAGCAAAATTTTTCGAAGTTATTTTATTTTATATTGCAAATGTAGTCATTATGATACTAATTAAAAGTTTTTACAAGCACCGTGTAGACACGACAGAACCATTAAATAAACCTTAATAATGTTTCATAGAATTACAAGACTTTAATCACTTATGATATGGATCTAGTTTTAAAAAAATAGATTTGATTTGATGAAATAATTTATAAATAGATATGTAAAAAAGTAGAACAGGCACATAGAGACAGTTTATAAGAATCGAAAAAAGCACATCAATTTAATAGCAATTATAAAAAAGAAACGCTTTGATATTTTATTTGACACTTTATTGAAATAGAGTTTGCTTTTTTCCAATAAAAAAATATTTTTTATGTTTTTTATTAATGTCACTTTATATTGAATACAAAAATTTTTAATACTTTACTATGGCAACAACCAATCACAGCCCCGAATTCTCTTTTAGTTTTCCTTAACAGCGAAAATAGCCCATTAGTAAACTACACAATTTTTTTAAAAGAAAACAAATAACGACTTTTTGATGTCACACTCTACTGTGACTTCTACTTAAAAAAATGTAACTTTTTCCTATATCTCAAAAATTAAAAGTATAAAAACAAAAAACCTTGTAATTACGCCATTTGAATCTACGTAAAAATCTGTAATAGTAGTAACTTTTATTTTTAGAATAGATTAAAAAATAAAGAAGTTACTGAGTTTAAAAAAAATGAATGAAAAACAAAAAGCGCCCGACCTCAAAAACAAAAGATGGTAGTAAAAAACTGTTTACACGTTTAAATTCTCAAAAAATTAGCACCAGAATGCATTACTTGTACCTTTGTGAGATGATCGAAATCACAGGAAAAATCGTCATTAATGGCCCTTAAAAAAACTCCTTCCGTGACAGATTGGGCTTTAAACATTCCCTTGTTCCATAAATACTCTGGATTACATCCTTAATGCATAAATATAATAGTATCATTTTTTTATATGACAGAAAAGTTGCATTTTTTATGCCGAATCTGCTCAATTTTTGTGTGGTAGACACGGAATCACGGAAAGTCCAACGTAAAACAGATACAGATCTATGACAATAATACAAAATTATTTTTGACGTCACCGGCAGAAAATGAAAATTAATTTTCTTTAAAAGTGAAAATCATTTTGGAGTAATTATTTTTTCAACAATTTCTTGTTGTTTACCTACTTAAAAAAGTAACCAGTCATTCAATTTTATTCGATTCCAAATCAAAAAAGTAAACAGTTCAGTAAATAATGAATTTTTATTACTTTTATTAGTCAGCAGTGCAAAAATAAAAACAAGTCTTGTTTAAAAAAAATCTATTATTTCCTAGATAAATTAACAGATGAAAGTTACATAAAAGAAAAAAAATGATAAACCAAGTGTTAATACACAAATTTATTTAACTATAAAATACAGTCGAAAGCAACATTGCAAAAAGTAAGCCACAACTCAAATCTAAGGGAACCCATCATCATCCTCCTCCGCCATTTCTTTCGCAAGTTCCAAATCCTGCTGTTCCCTTTCTCTACGTTCTTCAGCAGATTCCAGCTCCTTTCCATAGGCTTTAGGTGGATACCTCATAGCCTTCACACTTTGATTATGTAAATCCAAACAGAATGAAATCCTCTGATGAAAAGCCATTTGCGGCTCCTTCGTACAATAAATATCTGTGCTTTCCTTACTCCTCATATAACCACCTTCAGGATCCAAAGTAGCTTCAATAACCCCATCTCGAATCGCCTTCGCCACTATAAACTCAGCATCTTCAGCCGAATCCAACCCCAACTTCTTCGCAATATCCTGAGGGGATATCCTCGAGTACGACAAACCAATTGCACGAATTGCTGTCTTGATTACATTGTGTCTTAGACGAAGAATTAACGTAAACGTGTGGTCCTGACGAAATTGTGGCCCGAAATTCTCCAAAACCTCCCCAAATCGGTGCAAATTCCCCATTCGAACTGCCTGAGTAAGCTGGAAGTACGGCGCTAAGGAGTGTCTCATACTAGCCTGGCGGAAAATCTGTCTTTCAGGGATATCCCCTAAAAGCAGCTCTACTACAACTAGGAGCTTTTGAACAGTTTGGCGGAACCCAACAGCCGCATTTTGGGGCGCTTTTCTCATAGCCTGCACTAGGTGTTTATGAGCCACACTGTATTCCAACCTAGCGGCTTTGATCCGCCCCAAATAGTACAAAAATCGAGCCCATTCGTTATTACTTGCAGTTTCGGGAAACACACATTTACTAACTAACTTATCAGACTGGTCGTAGAGTGAATAATGTAGATAATTTCTTAACAAACAGTTAATTAATACAGCTTGTCCCTCAAAATCGTTTCTTAAAGTGGCAGTTCTCAAGCGAGCATGCAAGAAAGCCCTGATTGAATCCAACTTCCCGGTTAATTCAGCTACTCGAGAGTGGTAAAAGTAACATTTTGCTGCGATAAGGTCCAAGCTTCTGCGGTTTTGGACCGTGATTTTATTCATTAAAGCCTGGGAGCACCTTACCCCATCGTTGAGTTTACTGGTGTCAATTAGGTAAACCAAGATCAGGAGGTGAATATAAGCGTCTACTTCTGGTACTGGTGACTTCGTGGCTGATCTAGCACGGCCTGTTTCCAGCTCTGGACCTGCAGGGACGTCTTCAAGGTACTCAGTCAAGGCATCACGTTCTGTGACTGGGTAAATCTGGTTGACTAAACCTTTGAGGACTGAACCGTTTAGTTTTCTTCGGGTGTTGGGCAGGCATCTCAGGACACGTAAAATGAAGCGGTTTTCCTTATTTGCGACTGCTTTCTCGATCTGCCGGGCTTGTTCACGGATTTCGACCAAATTTTGAAAATCGATAGTTCGCTTACTGTCGCCGGCTTCCAGACCAGGGGGGCTGTCGGCGTTCTTCATTTCTACGTCTGTTATGTCTGAAGGAGGCATTGTACTAGTCATTTTTCATTAATAACACTTTTGTTCTGTTGGACTGTCAAATTTGATTTCGCTTTGTAACGCATCCGAGACGCAAACCGCTGTCATTTTCACAGCGACATCTAGGGACGAGACTTACCCAATTTTAAAATTACACAAATTAAAAAATATATTTACTAAATAAAACACCTAAAAATTTATAAAAATGTAAGAATTGCGTCAATAAAATACAGCAATCTCGACAGCAATTATTGTCTAATGTGGTATTTTATTAAACACATTTCAAATTACAGGTACCTGTAATTCTGACATGACTTTGACAGTGACACTGACAGCTCTTTGACGTATAAACAAAGTTTGAGGTTATTAACATTTCGAATGTAAAACTCGCAAATAGAATTCTTTGCATTCTAAAGATAAATGCAGTTTCATAATACCTGCAAAATGGTGTAATTATAATTATCTTGAGCAATTTTCTATGGTAATTACTGAGTGACAATGGATCGGGGAAAGTAAGTGTCTTATTTTGCTGAAGTAAATACCAAAATGAATTTTTTTAAAGGTTTTCCTTATTGTTGTTGGACCCGGGTGAAATATACTTTGAAGATTTTAGTGCAGTCTTGATACCCCCAGATATAACCCCAAAAACATTTGATACAAAGAAGCAGGATGGCAGGTTAAAAATGTGTTCAAAATCTTTAGTTTTTGATCCGAAAGATATCTACAAGCCTATCATTAAAATTCCGTTAAAAGATTGTGTTGTAATTGAGCAATGGAAAGGTCGTGCTAAATATTTAACAAATCATAACGTTTTAACTGTAAATTGTCGCGAGTATGTTGAAATGCTGGAAGGCAATATAGTCGCCCCTTATAAATTTCGTGAAGCTACAAATTTTTTGTTTCAATTAAATTATGCAAATATTATGAATTGTTTGCCTCAAATATGTCAATTACATCGGGCGAGTACTTTACCGGCTGCTGAACAAGCTGATATGGTGAGTGTTTAATTAATTTTATTTTGTTTCTAATTATTTGGATCAGATTGCAACTATTGTTCATTCGAGACAAGCAAGAGTTAGCTTTGATCCCTTGTGGTTAGATTTATATGAAAAGGTTGTGTTGGAGACTGAGGCTGATAAAGTTACTCCTCTTGTTGTGAATCCTGGTAGATTATTGTTGTCGACATCTCGATTATTTTTCCAGCCTTATAATAATGTAGAAAGTGTGAGTAACCACTTTGTTATTCACGGTTTAACTATTCAATAAATTTGCATAATATCTAGGTTCCTGTCATTAAAATTGATCTAAACTGCATTAAGAGGATGGTCAAAAGGAGATTTTTATTGAGACATATAGTAAGTGTGAAGGATAATTATTGTTGGAAAATTATAAAAAAAAGTCCTCAGTTTTTGTGAACAATCAGGTTTTTACAATTATTTTTTTAACAAATTGCAAAATAACACCTCTATGATATAATAATTATTTTTTTATAAAAAATAACAAGATAAAAATAAATAATGGGCATTTTTTCTTGTCTAGTTATTTAATCAGAAAAAATATATATCAAAATTATTTTTCAATTTTTTGTAAAAATGTTTAATTGATATTAAGAAATCAAATTTTTTTTATAAAAGTTTCGAGTATAAATTAAATCGTTGTATCAATTGAAATTGTTATATCGAGTAATGCAAAAAATTGGCATTTTAGCAAGATTCATAGGGAGGACTTTAATAAAAAAAGACAGTTGCAGAGATTATGTCGAAATCGTAAAACAGTCTTTCTGAAAAGTAATAATTTTGGGAAATTTTTTCACTTATTTAACGAATAATATTCAAATTATTTTCAAGGTTGCATTGAATATTTATTAAAGACCATTCAGCAACGCCATAAAACCTAGGTTTATATCTAAATTAAATATTAAAATTTGTTAAATTATTAAATTTTTTCTGTGTAATGCTTGACAGTTAAAATTTTAACAACGAAATTTTAAATGTTTTGAAAGTATTTTAAAGATATGTAATAAGGATAACGGAGGATGGACCATGAAAAGAAAAATTGCACTTGTAAATTAGTTAAATTAGTCTATCTAGATTAATTTACAAGTGCAATTTTTCTTTTCATAGTCCATCCTCCGTTATCCTTATTATATATTGAATATTTCTGGAAAATTGAAATAGTTGAAATAACTCTAAACATGTATTTTAAAGATGTTTTGGTTCAATTATTTTTTATTTTATTTTATTTATATTTGCTGAGACTGTAGTCAGTATTCAACAATAATAGGATAATGGGACAGTATAATTGTGTATTTCCTAATTCTTAATTAAAAGTGTTTGTTGTTTCTAATCGCATGTCGAAAATAATCTTTTTTAAGCTCTGAGAAAACCTGAAAAATTAATAAAGAGGAACGTCGCGTCAATGAATCATTGTGGTGCAAATCACTATCACTCTATTATTGTTTCTGTAACAACGTCATGCTTTTATTATGGGGAATTACATTTTTTATTATTTATTTGCAGTACAATGCTCTTTTAAAAAAAACAAACATTATGTGTGACACTCTCACTCTTTTCCGACTTGACCTCATTGGACAAATATTTTATTTTCAGTAGTAAAATTTTCTATTTTTTGTAATTGTTTTACCGTTGAAGAATTTAGGTTTAGCAAAAAAATGAATTTTGCTATATGTACCTACATATACGCAGTAGGGTGTGCCAAAAATCGAATATATTTTTTTTAATTTTCGACACTGAAAAATTGGTTCCTAGGCACCTTTAAAAAATGCTTTTTAAAGATGAGCTCTTAATTTTGATACGAATAAGGTTCTCCTTATCTCAGTTTTCCATTTTTTCTTTAGATCTATATGGCAAAGTCCATATCTCGTCACTACTGGATCGTTAGAAAAAAATTTATTTACATTTTTTGTAGAAAATTGAACGCTCTAAAAAAGGTATCTTACATTTTTTTATAGCTCTTAGCGTTTTCTTAGAAGAATTTTACCAAAAATTTTTTTTCACTTCTAAATTTTATAACTCGTAGATAAAAAAATATTAGAAAATGCGCAACATATAGTTTTGTAGGTAATTAAACGCTCTACAAAAAAAGTCTTTTCTGGTCAATCGAACTGTGCCGCAGCGGTTTTGTATGCCACGAAATTCGAAAAGTGTGCCGCCAAATTTTAGATATATGTACATATAATAATGTTAATATTATAAAATAATATGATTTAAGAAGAAAAATACTTTTGTGTTTTTGTAGTACATATTACTTTATTTCCCACATTTAAAATTATTATCATAAACTATTTTACGCAGTGTGTTATAGGTAAATAAATAATTTTTAAATTTAGCTTTTTCTTTGTGTGCCGCCAAAATTTTGAAATCGTTAACAGTGTGCCGCAACAAAAAAAAGGTTAAGAACCACTGTCTAACTATTAAAAAAAAAATGAGGATTTAGTCTCAAATTTTGGTTTTTAAAATGCGAATATCTTCTAAATGGTTAGAGTAATCGATTAACCACAAGAGACCTTTTTTGTAGATCGTTTAATTTCCTATAAAACTATATGTCCTGCATTTTCTATTTATTTATTTGTATAAAATTTAGAAATAAAAAAGAAACTTTTGTTAAATTCTCCAAATTTTGACGTCTCATATCTTCTACACAGTAAGAGCTACAAAGAAATTGTAAGACACTTTTTTAGAGCGTTTAATTTGCTACAAAAAATGTAAATATTTTTCTTTCCTACGATCAAGTAGTGGCGAGATATGGATTTTGCCAAATAGAACTAAAGTAAAAATGGAAAACTGAGATGAGGAGGACCTTTCTATTAAAATTAATAACTGATTTTTAAAAAGCATTTTGTAAAGGTGCCTAGGTACCAATTTTTTTAGTGTCGGAAGTTAAAAAAAATATATTGGATTTTTTTGGCTCACCCTAATATCCAGGTGAAGAACTGCCTATATTAAAGAGGGCGTTTTGAAATATGTACATAGTATATTAAAGATGATGGCTTTTTGGAATAGTATATTAAAGAACGGGTTCCGAAAAGTCAGCTGTGTGGCACGAATTTAAATAATGACTTTAGAAGCGAGGTTTTGTATTTTTTTTTATTTTGCGCCTTTTACGTGCCTTTCAAGTACAAAATTTATTTTTTCAATCTTCAAGGACTTTTGCGTTAATACGAAATAGTTGGTAATAAATGTCACGAAAGCGTCAAATATTTTTTGAGGTGTTTTCAAATTTGTCCCAAATTTTGTGTAAGTAATTCACAAATGGTTCTTTTTTACCTACCGTACTGGTTATTGCTTGAATAGTCCAATTGGCATAAACACAATAAGGAAAATCTTTAAAAACATTGCAACATTTTTTAAATTACCAAATTGTGAAATTTATACGAATCCTCTCATCATTATTTCAGACCAAGCATTGCTACGTACTCATCTAAAAACTAATTTGTAAATTATCAAACGCTGTGGGGGTTGCAAGTAGTGGCTGAAAGCTGTTTTAAAACATCTTTTCTCACAAAGAAAGTTAAAGTTACTTTATTGTTTAAGCGGCTTGCTTACTCCACTGTTCGAGCGTTTTATATGTTAATTGCGTCACACACAAGAACACCTTGGTGAGGAATACTGGTCTTCAAGTGCAACAAAATTTGTTCGAATAAAATTTTTATAACTTCATAACGCTGATATAAACGCTGAGACGTCACAAATGTCTTTGGAGATTTATGGCGTTTCATTCATCTTCTCTGAAGTCTGGTACCAGCGAACACGCTGAAAAAAAATTGTACTAGTACTTTTTAGCACGCAAATGGGTGCTGAATTGGCCAATACGCCACCTAAATTGGTATCGTATTTGTTACAGGCTTTGTTATAGACGCAAAGTAGAAAAAGGAATTTTTTGGCACCAATTCAAATTTATATAATATTGTCTTGTTTTTATAACTTATTTTAGGCCAAAGAAATTGTGTTCTATAACGTCCTCTTACATCATTATTTTTTGTTACTAGCAATTAATATAATGGCGACTATTGAAAAGTGGAACGCAAAATTTGGTAACATTTAAAAATTTTAATTATAATTTTAAAAATTATACCATGTAGAGCAAGATTTTCCGACCGCCAGATGTTACTTATTTTCTGATGAACAAAATGTGTAATATAGAGTACTATTAGTATATACTGTAAGCGTACAGATACGTGCTAGCTTGGACCGACGGCCAATCTCAGATACCGGGTGCTACAGGTAAGTAAAAATATTATTTACTTTACTCAAAGTCTAAGGGCTGATTTTCACATATGTTTTACAAAATATTGTTAAAAATTAGTAAGCAATATTGCAGTACTGCCAGACACTTTCTGTCGGTAGTAATTATTGCCAGTCGCTTTAAAGATTAACAAAAATTCAATCTTACTTATAGTCTGTGACTTTATTTTTATATGGTACTTAAGCGAATATTTTACTTTTTTTTCTAAACAAGAACAATCAAAAAAATTAATATTTTTGAGGTTTTTTTGGAATAAAAGCAGCAATATTATTTGTTTAATAAGTGGGAAAATTTGAAATATTAAGCTGAATACTAAGAAATAGGTCTGTATATGGATATTTTAGGAGCTGCTAAGTTGCCTATTTTGTGAATATTCAAAAGATAACAAAAATTATATTTCTGTAAGCTTCGAGTCTTGTAATTTTTGTCCACGTGATTTTTAAATTTTCATTAAGCATCAACTGAGGACCATTTTTTTTTTTTTTTTAGTTTAAGAATACATAACAAAAAATTTTTAGGGTTTAGAGATATACTGTAGTGAGACCAGTAGTAACCCCCATATTTACTTATCATTCAGAAATCAACAAAAAAGAGACCATTTATACGATAAATTACTAGATCAACCAGCTTTAAAATTAGAAGAGTTGGACCAAGACGTAATGACACTCCAATGGCAAAACGGCATTATATCAAATTATGATTATCTCCAATACATCAATAGGTACATTTTCCCAAATAATGTATACCTCTTTAAAAAGAGTATTCCAGCTTAGGTGATCGTACCATAAACGACTTAACCCAATACCCAATCTTCCCTTGGATTATTTCAAATTATACAAGTGCAGAATTAGATTTAAGCGACCCAAAAAATTACAGAGACTTAAGCCTACCAGTAGGTGCATTAGACGAAACTCGTCTAAAGCGTCTTCTCGAACGTTACGAAGAAATGTCCCATCCTAAATTCATGTACGGCTCTCATTACTCCACTCCTGGCTTTGTCTTGTTTTATTTAGCCAGACTGTACCCTCATTACGTTTTATGTCTCCAAAGTGGCCGTTTTGACCATCCAGATAGAATGTTTAATTCAGTAGCAGATGTTTTCAAAAACTGCCAAACAAATATGTCCGACTTTAAAGAATTAATACCTGAATTTTACGACGTAACACAAGAGGGTAACTTTCTTCTTAATAATATGGGAATTAACTTTGGTTATCGACACAATGGACTTAAAGTTGGGGATGTAGAATTGCCCCCTTGGGCCGAAAATCCTGAAGATTTTATTAGAAAGTTGAGAGATGGTTTAGAAAGTGAAATCGCGTCTCAAAAACTTCATCAATGGATTGATCTTATCTTTGGGTATAAACAGCAAGGGGAAGAGGCTATTAAAGCAAATAATTGTATGTTATAAAAGTTTTTTTGTTATTGTTTTGATCATAAAAAAATTGTTAGTGTTTTACCATTTGTGTTATGAAGGAAATGTTGACTTGGATAAAATACAGGACTTGAATCAAAGGCATGCCCTAGAAGTGCAAATTATGGAGTTTGGTCAGATTCCTAAACAAGTTTTTACAGTACCGCACCCTCCCAGAAAAATAGGGCTTCCTTTATTGACAGAACCAAGTCAAATAAAGTCATCTGAAACAGAAGGTTTTTACTTTTACTTTTTTTGTATTGGCGATTTCGAACAGCTGATATTGGCCAACAATCCGCTGACATGAAAAGCATACTTCGGTTATATAAAATATTTTTGTATTTGTAACGCGTGTTCAATAAAAAAGTTACCCAAGCTACTTTTGGAATTGCGTTAGAAGAAAATAAAGGGGAAATGAGATATGATAATAAACCAAACTAAAAATTTTGACAAGGATGAAGTGTGAGATTTGTTAGCGTTGTTCGTTGTAATTATTATATTCAGGGTTAATTTTTTCCGTTGCAAATTTAAATCAGACACTGTATCAGTAACAATATATGTACAAAGAGTATGTTTTTTATTCAATCTTGAGAGCGGACCAAATGCTGTTTTTCTTATCCGAAATCGCCAATTTGACGTCAAAATTGGTTGTGAATACACTACGGCTATTTCGAAACTGAAATGGTGTGTTCACAATTTAAAGATCTACGACCAGCTGTGGCGCCAAAGTAATAACATAATTTTTTGCTTAGATCTTTGGAAAAATATAAGTGACTTAGAGCTTGTTTGTACATTTAATACACACAAAAACACTGTGAGTCACTTATTTATTAGTGAAGATGGTATTCAAGTCACTTCCGTTGGTCACGACTCAAAGTTAAAAGTTTTCTCGTTGGAACAGAATCGACAAACAAGAAGTGCAAATATCGGAAATATGCCTTTGAGTAGTTGCATTCAAATGCCAAATGTTAATGTTTTAGTTATTGGAAGTTGGGATAATCAAATGTGAGTCAAAAATTTATCTTTTGAAGAGTTACAAATTTTTTTTAGACTTTTGTATGACTTGGATTACGGAAAAGTCACTGAGAGTGTTTTAGCACATGAAGATGCAATAACATGTATGTGTTGGGGTAAAAAAAATAATATTTTAGTGTCAGGAAGTGGTGATTGTACTGTTAAAATATGGAAAGGTTTAAATAATAATGGGGTAATTAAGCCAATTCAATGTTTGCAGAAGCAGATCGATCATAATTCCCATGTTAATTGTTTGGACTTTGACATGTAAGAAAAAAATACTTGTTTTTTTGATCTGACGTCAAAATTGGAATGTATTCGATTGCGAATTTTTTTAGTAATAATGATCATCTTGCTGTTGGTACAGAAGACGGGGAAGTGTACATCTGGAAAACAAATGATTTTACACTTTCGAAAAAATATGCAATACACTCTTCCAGCATAACAACAATCAATTACAGTCCTGACGGTCTGAAATTAGCTTTAGGTAGCAAAAATAAGATTTTGCAAATAATTTATGTTGAGACTGGACTTCCTGTTTTTACGAAAACCATGAAATCTGCAATTTTTTCATTAAAATGGGATGGTTTTTTACTTATTTTGGGCTGTGAGGATGGTAGTCTCTATATTTGGGATATGGTAGAAGTTAGACTGCTTCATGAAATAAATAAAGCTCACTCAGGTACTTCTTTTTATTATTTTAGTTATCTTTTTATTGCTAAATATATTTAATAAAATAATAATAAAAAAATTGTATTCAACTTCTATTTTAACAAATTATTATGATTAATAATTTGGATATTAAAGGCACTCACTTGCTAAGGCTCGTTTGTGCTTTTAACAGTCTCGAATATTACTAATTGCTTTCTTATCTATTAAATAACTACTCTCAATTCTAATTATTTAGGAGCAATCAAGGCTGTGGATGTCTTATTTGAGAAAGCTATTATTGTTACTGGGAGTGAGGATCGCCTTATTAAAGTTTGGACACCTAAATAAACAATAAATTTATCCGTAGTATTAAAGACTATATAAGTATTGTGATATTTTTAATAAAACTATTTTTATTTTATTAATAAACAGGTGTTTTATTTCAAAAATTTACAAAATCAAATTCCCGTTCCATCCTTAAAGTAATAACAAGCTTTTCTTGATCTTTATCCCATTTAGCATCACCTTTTTGTGGATGTACTGGCTGTGGTAATGGTATGTTGAGATTAAAATTAGGAGAACTGACTTCTAGGCGATTTGTTAGCACTTTAATGTCCATATTTTGCATATGTTCTCCCGGAAGGTCTATTGTTACAACCATATCTTCACAACTAGCCGTTGATGGCGTCTTAGCTCCCATCTAACAACAGAAATTTCGATTAAACCTTGTTTTAATGATTTCGATCGATCTAGTAATTAAAAAAAAGGTGGAGATTTTCAACACGTGTTTGGTAAGCTGAAATTATAGGGCGATTTTCAGTTGCATTCGGTGAAAATTTTAAACCACTCTCCAAAGCAGATGTAGCACATTACATTACGCAGTATGACTTCTTTTTTATTTTTTTGACCGGTCAAAGCTATTTACACAAAACATAACTATTGTTGGTTTCGTAAAATACCTGCAGAAAAACATCAGAAGCTGTGACTTTTTGCCTGTAGCTTATATCAAATTTCGGTGTTTTCTTCCAGTCAGAAGCGGTTTCGCAGGAATCTTCATCACAAATATCAGTCACAAGTTTTTCTTGACGTTCCGTTTCTACTTTGGAATAAGGGTTTGGTTTTGGCTCTTGGGGTTTTTCTTCGACGTTAGCATTATTGAATGTAGGAGTTTGGTTGGAGTCATTGCAGTCAGAATCAGAGTCGTCGTCTTCACGAGGAGGGTTAAACAATTTAACGAGTTGTTGAATATCGAAAAAATCAGTCATTTTTATTATTAAATTCACAACGAAACTATTACTTTGACAAGACTTTGATTGACACTGCTATTGATGTAACTTTGTAAAGCTATAGCAACGATACAGAGTGTCGCAGGAATTGTCACAGGTGGTTTTGTTACAATTTGTATCTTTCTATTTTTTTATTTATCTATTTTTAAATAGTTGTAGCCCGATCTTAAGTTATAATAACTACCCTCTTCTGTTGTTTGAATGAGATGTATTTTTTATGAAAGAAAATACGTAAGCTAACAAATTGCCTAATCATATCCTGGCCAGGCTACCTTTAATTAAAAATCATTTAATTAATTTTTTTGATCAATTCCGGATTTGTTTTTTTTTTGAAAAAGGATATAGTAAAAGATTTAAGTAAAAAGAAAAGAATAGATTGCCTAACTTTTTCTTGGCACTACTTAATTTTATGTGTTTAACAGGTGAGTATGGTTATTAATTTACCCTAATTTGTTTTTTAATTGAATTATACATCAAAGTACTAGTAATTTTATTCTGAACACGATGGTTTTAGGTTGGCTAAGCAAAGCTGGTTCAGACAGGGTTGTGACGTTTTTTGAGTAGGAGCAATTGTCTAAAATTCCGATCTATACGAGATACTCTCATTTGTTTTTTGAATGAGATTTACTTTTTCTAAAAGATAATACATAAGCTAACAAATTGCGCATTGGTTGTCTAATCACATCCTGACCAAGCTGCATTTATTTAAAAAATGATATACACTGTTTAGCGTCATAAGTACCGGAAGACCCAAGAAGGAGTTGGCAGATTTCAACTAAATTTGTCTCATTAGAAGTAACAAATGATTAAAATTTGAACGGATGGTATGGGGCAGGTAAAGACAAAAACACAATTTGACACTGTAAACAGCTTATGTAAATACTTTACTCCAGTGCAATAGGTAAACTGGTAAACTTATCTCTAGAATAGCATTGTTTTTACAATTTAAGTCAAAATTTACTATTAGATTTGTTTCCCTGCAATAACACTATAATATTAAAGAATAATTTTCCAAATATTATAGCACAAGTTCTAGTTTATAAAGCTAATATGAAGCGCGAGATTTATATATAAAAAAATCTATAATCTACAAACAAGTTTTTTGTACATTTTTTTTTGTAATTTGCTTTTTTTTACATTTTCTTTTGTAAAAAATAAAATCTCGCACGGTAGTGACTACAATATCATTGAATGAGTTGTAAGATGTTTTTTAAAAATGTAAATTTGGTTATCATAATTTAAGTTAGAATAGCTAGCAATTTTGCGCAATAGTATGAAATGCTCGCCTTTTCAAGTGGTTTCGAATGGTGCCAAAAAATTAAATTCGACTGGTCTTACGGTTTCCATAAGACTGGAACACTCTCCTTTGGTTGAAGTCTGTCAACTCTTTGGTGTTGCGGCTTCTTAGGACTCTAAGTATATTTTCTTTAATTAAATATATCTTAGCCAAGTTATGATTAGACAAACGATGTCTAATTTGTTAGTTTATGTATTATCATTTTAAAAAAAGTGCATCTCATTCAAAAAACAGATGAGTCAAGATATTACACTAGAGTACCTATACAGTGTGATTTTTTTTATCTGTTTCCGCCCGAAACTCTAAGAATAGACAACACATTATACTTCGAAAAATTTATTTTCAAAATTAAGGCGTTTAGAGTTGTAAATTAATGTCAATATTGTTGATAATATCTTTAACAGTACTTCCAGAGTCAATTTATTTGGATCATTTGTTGCCACATTATTTAATTAATTAACTAACTTTTTGTCTGCATAACGTGTTGCCTATTTTTAGAGTTTCGGGCAGGAACAGATAAAAAAATCACTCTGTATATTAGTCTGATAAGAGTAGGACAAACACGTATGTTTGACAACTATTTTTGATCCAAATCTATATCAATTTAATGTCATTATGTCAGTAGCGTTACAATAGTTTTTTTACGGATCAGAATAAATTAAAAAATGTAAAATACAGGGTGTTTCACGAGTCGTAATGGGCCTGCGAAACTAAAAATGCAACCAGCAACACAATTCCAAAGGTTAGGTAGTTATTTTTCTTTGTTTACAAATAATTAATAAAAAATCATTTAATCTTTCGGTTAACTGAAGACAAACTAATGCCACTTGCTTGTAAAATCATTCTTTGACTTACATGTGAACAGGACCAGTAGCTGTTCTTGTTTTTGGCTTTTTTAAAGGTGGTCAATTTTTCCTTAAGGTAGTGTCGAAGAGTTCTTCTCTACCCGGAAAACGTTGTCTGCACAAATTCATCACGGCATAGGCCGTGATGAATTCCCATATATCATCATCGTGTCGGTTTTTTCATCGTTTGAATATACTTTTTTTAACGGTGACAGATTTGACAAATAAAATTTGAAATCAATGCCATCTACGTTAACTATGGAATTGTATTGCTGGTTGTATTTTCAGCTTTGCAGGCTCATTACTACTCGTGAAACAGTCTGTATAGGAAAAGCAGACAAAATAATATTTTATTGAACAATGATTATTATGAATTAAAAATATAACTTAACTTTTTGCTATTTACTTTAAAATAAATACATCAGTCTCTTCTTTAAATTTGGAATTTTTCTTGGGAGATGAATATGATCCAAATTTTTCACAGTTTTGTTTAGGAAACTTAGGAGACCTTAGGAAAGCAGAAAATGGAACGTACAGCATGCTTCTTTGGTATTTTTCCATAAATTTCCCACTGAACTTCTGAAAAATGTTCGCCACATAATTTTCCATTTTTCGGTGGGACCTTATGCTTTCCCTAAACAGCACGCTTATATGGGTTTTTCGGGATAGATTTGAAGACTATACCATCTTCGGTTTTATTTTTGCATCCTTTTGCACTGCAGCTTCATAATAAATCTCAGAAGGAATATTACAATGACAGATATTTTAATAAAATAAACAACAAATAGACTGTAGAAAAAGTGATCCACCAATCAAATGAGATGACGCTCTTTGCCCTACTCTTATAAAAAATATTATATTGATACTCTATATTACACTAATGATTTTACTCACGAAACGTAGTAATCCTGAGTTTGGGACAATTTTGCTTAGGCAACCTAATACGAATATATACCATCATGTATTCAATAATATTTTCTTTATTATGATATATATTTCGATTAAAAAAAAGTTAATTAATAAATTATTAAATTAATATTCAAACTCACTTGTTTAAACTTGGTAACCCAGCAGTGCATAGTGCCAAGAAAAAGATAGGCAACTTATTTTTTCTTTTTACGTGAGTATATTTTTTATTACTGTTAGGTTTTTTGAAAAAACAAATGAGGGGAATGACACAAAATTAATCAAATTATTTTTAATTAAAATAGTAACCTGGCCAGAATATAATTAGACAACCTATAGACAGTTTGTTAATTTGTTTGTTAATGTTTTATCTATTAAAAAAAAAACATCTTATTTAAATAACGGACAAGGGTAGTGATCATGTGTTGGGATCTTATACTATGAGAAAATGTAACAAAATACCTAAATGTTATGCGAAATTAAATAAATTTGTGCTTTTTGTTTAATGTTTATTAAATTAATTTTATGTTCACATAAATAATAAAAATTTTACATTCTAGGATACAAAATGTTTCTTCAGTTTTCAATAAACTTAGATCTAGTAACAAAAATTCATTGTATTACAATATGTAACACACAACAAAGAAAACAATATTTAATAGTATTATGGCAGTGTGAGCAAATTACAGAAGTCTCATCTTTCGATATGGGGTAAACGATAATTTCGTCACAGCAAGGACATATCATTGTTTTTACTCTTCTTTGCTTGATAAAGGTACCCATCTTTACTAAAAAGTCAAATAGTTTTTAGAATGTCTAACTAATGGTGACAAGCAGTACTTACGTTTTTTAAATCCTGCAGAATTTTTGAGGAACTTAGCTCCTCTTCCAGTGGACACCTAACAAGTTATGAAATTGTTTCTTACAATTTTATCTTTATATGTATAATGAGAAAGGGATGGTTCAGGTACCAAAAAAAACTGATTATGGGAAAGGATTTACAGGAAAATATTTGTTTTCTAATCTGCGTACACTATAATAAAATTCACTACAGGGGGTTAAGCTCAGACTGTAAATTAAATATTGGGGAATATGAAAGTTTCTAAAAGTACAGTTATTCAAAATTATGATACAGCTTTAACCATAACATGCGTAGTAATGTTAACATTTGCAAGACATTAAAGAATTAAATGTTTGGGAGGTGAGAGAGAAAGTTTTTAAAAATCTTGAAGAAACCAAATGTACATAGCGTTTTTTGTGCAACTACTTATAATAATAATCAAAATACCAAAAATTAGAGAAATTTGAATAAGGCGATAAAAACAGATTTTGGTGGCCGCTGTAGAGACTAAAAAATAATTATGATTACCTTTTACAGAAAATTGCACAAAAAACATTTTTTTGACATGATTTAAAAAGGAAAATATATAATAAGTTCGTATATTTTCTACTATATTATCTATATTTCTGATAAACGCACTGTCAGTGTCATTTTTGGAATAATATCTCGGCTGTTCTAATCTATTTTGTAATGAGCTAATTTCAAGTTGAGATACGGCCGATAGTATCGCAAATTTTAATACTTTTTCGCGGCAACAATTAATCACAATTCCGAATTTTACTAATTTTCTATTGAAACGGAGATATTACCGGTAGGTATTACCTCAACTTGAAATTTACTGTTGTCAATTAATTAATTACCTGGAATGAGTGTCAACGTCTTCAGTGATGAAAAATTTAATGAAAAATGACATTGACAGTATGTCAAGAAAAAAACATTTTGTGACACGGCGAATCGTGTGAATAAAATTATTACGGTAGTCGCATTCGTCAAGGAAAATAGGCGGGGTATTTTTCAACTATACGCTGTCCGTTGAACAGATAGAGTAATAAAATCGCCTACTTAAACCGCGCTGTTTGAATAACGGCTCTTTATTGGTCAATTTTAAATAGAGTGCTTATACTAAAAGTCCTTAACACACTTGAGCATATTTTTAGAAAGTAAGAATTTCCAGGCTTGCTTCTAAAATTAAAGCTAAACGTAGGGTGTGTTTGTTTACCCTTTTCTGTTTTGTTTGATTGGGTAAGCGTTTTTTAAAAAAAATTCATATTTTAAGTGCGTACATCCATACTTCAAATAATGATACAGTGTAAATCTGACTTTACCGCAGAACGTTCTACGCTGATTGTCTCTTCTCTGTCGTACAGTTATACTATAGTACCATAGTTATACCGTAAACTGTAAGCATTAGAATGAGAAGCATAATAAAAAATATTGCAGTCTAGTGTTGATTGGCTAAGTGGCTGATGGGGTTACCGTGATATTTAAGATGTCGTGCTTAGTAAGGTCTTTTATAATAAATACTAAATATCTTACAATTTTTATGTTACGTTATTCAAATAGTTGTGACGTCATCAGCCTAATTATGAGGTTGATACAGAGCAATTAACAGATGCAACTGAAGTTTGTAAATCGAGGCGACAGCCGAAGTTTACAATATACAGCCTGATTCAGATAAGATAATGAGCCCGATGTTTTGGCGATGCAACCAAATAAACAAATTTCACTTACGTTTTGATCTAACTTAAATTAAGGTTTTCAAAGTGAATCCAAATTATCATCTGCTTAACTCTGACATTAGCGCAGAAAACAATTATTTGTGCGAGAGAGAGAGAGAAAATAGAAAACTCATTTTGATGTACGTAAACTCCAATACAAAATGTATAAAAAATTAAGCATTAAAGGTAGAGAAACTGAGAAACAGATCTATTCTAAATTATAATTTGCAAAAATAAACAGGTATACGACACCATTTTTAACTAATGTCAAAGTAACATAAGATAACTTAATTGCAAATGTAAATCGTAATTAAAAGTAGATCAAGTCGTAAATGAAATTTGTATTTTTGGTTGCATCGCCAGATCATCAGGCTCATTATTTTACCTGAATCAGGCTGTATAGTGTATACACGATTTATCATGTCATTGCCAAAATTTGTAACATACGTATATACTATTTGAACCCTATCAAATTAGTAAATTAGTTCAACTAATAGAATAAAAAAATTGTATTTCATATTTGGCTGGAAACTTATGCACAGTTGATTGATCATCAGCGTTTTTAAAGTTGACATGCCCAGTAAAACTTATATACATTGATGATTTCTCTTGCGACTTGCCTCTTGAGATTTTGTTTAATGGAATACTATAAAGACCAATGCTTACACACATCACAAACAGTCTGCACTGAAAATAAAAATCATACACGTTACGAATGAAATTAAAATAACTGCCTTATCAAAAATAGAAAATTTTATTAGCAGGGTCAGGGTTTGCCAACACAACTTCGAAAGCCATTTAGCTGTCATCAAATGTTATATTAATGTTCAACATTACTTTATAAATTAATAAGAATTGTCCAAGTAAATAATATTTACTATTTTTTATTTCAAAATTAAATCTAGGGCTCACCTAATTTTCTATAGCAGGAATTTTTGAAAATAAGTTTAATATAGTGCTTTTTATGGCTTTACAAGACTGCGAAATAACGTGCGTTTATTATTTATTTAAATCAACTTTTGCTATGAAATTTATTTAAAATGTTATTTTTTGTACAATTAGTTCACACGAAGATATTGGCATGACCCGCGTGTTATCTACGATTCAATAATGAATGTTTTACGCTCTACAATGAACACCATTTTGCACTTTTATGAGTTTTTTGTTGATGCACAACGGATTTTGGTTTTGCGGCCGTCACCGTACACTAAGAGAAAAACCTGTTGGGGTTCTCGGCAGCTAAAAAAGAGGAAGGAAGAAGAACCTGCTGGAGTAACATAAAAAAACGTTTAACAACAAATAATTTGGCTAAGAAAACCAAAACTTAGTGCTCTACCGAATTATACAAAAAGTTTACTTTTTCTGCTGCCGAAAATTTATTTTATAAAAATGATGTTTTGTTTCTATCTTATAAAGAAAATGATTATTTTTGGCCGTGCTAGGACATTGGCGCCCTTGGTTAAAAAAACAAATTTTGTGGTTGTGCAAAGATCGCAAAAGAGATCGCTTGCACAGTTTCCCATATTGTTTTATTTTTTAAAAACCATTAGGTATTTGTAAAATTTGAACTTAATATATACATATTTTTTTAGTAGGTATCTGTAATGATTTTGCATTTTAAAAATCGAAAAGTTGAGCCGACTCACTAGACGATTGCTTAATATCCCGCCTGTTTAGAGAGAGAAAAAATCTGCTCGGATTTCGGGTAACAAAAACACGTCCAGAAATAATTGATTCATAAATACGAAAACCAAAATTTGCTCCCCACAGACAAATAATTTGGTAAGAACACAAAGTTTTCGGTTTTTTTAGTCAAATTTTTTGGGTTAGGCGTGCTTTTTGTTACCCAAGCAAATTTTTCTGTTAGTGCATTCAACCTTTACATTTTTAAAACAAAGCCTTCTAAAAGAATTATTATTATTTTTAGAACATCTGTGGGCGAAATAAAGAAATTTCCAAAAAGACATCCAAAACAGAAAGATTTATCAGCAGTTAACCTTCTGGAATGTCTGTCCTTACTTTTAAATATTTTACTTTTTTTTGGATTAGGGTTGTCAATTCTCCAATTGACCGTTTTGAAACACTTTCTCTAAATTTTTCTTTAGGATTTTTTATGGTTCTAAATATAACATTATAAAGTGTATCAAACGTTTTTTTTTTAATTGGGTTGTTGATTTATGTAAAGGTTTATTGGCTTACTAATCTTTCTAAAATATAGCATATACACTGCTCCAAGAAATTAACGCACCACTTAAAAATAAAGTAAAAAAATTAAAACTATGTACATTTGACAACTTTGGTTGAGAAGGTTTAATCAAGCTATAATCTAGTTACCCATTGTAATAAAAGTTTTGATATTAATGACAGAAATTTGAGTTTAATAGTTTTTTAAGCAGAAATTTTAAAATAATTTTCATTTTTAAATTGTGTTAATTTGTAATTTCGTTTTATTGTTATTTGAATTTGCCGTTCTGTGGATAGTTTTTATCATTTGAAACAATAATAAAAACATTATGAGGAATTTGACTCGAGAAGAATGCGCCCAAGCTGTGGTTTTGTTGGAGGAAGGATGGAGCTAGAGAAGAATTGGTGAAAGGTTTGATGTATTTTATACGTCAGTTTCGCATGATACAAAGGTACAGAGAGACAGGCAGTCACCTCAGAAGACTTGGACAAGGAAGAAAAAGGAAAACCACTCCTATCCAAGATAGATTTTTAAGATTATCTGCGCTAAGGTAACGCTTTGTAACCGCCAGGAAGCTACAAACTGAGTTCCGTGACGTAGAAGGAATTCAAATCAGTACCGAAACTGTTAGAAAAAGACTTAAGGAGGATAATTTAACACCCCATATTCCTGCTCGTGGTCCTGCATCGACTGCAAAACACCGCAGAGCCAGATTAGAATTTGCTAGAGATTACATAAATTGGCAAAGAGAGGATTGGGAGTCTGTTCTTTTTACGGATGAGTCAAAATTTTGCCTTTGCAATTGCGATAGACGTGTTCGTGTGTATCGTGGACCAAATGAGCGGTACGCACAGTGTAACATTCAGAATACCACATTGTTTGGTGGAGGCTCAGTAATGGTTTGGGGTGGTATTTCCTTACAAGCTCGCACGGAGTTAGTGGTTGTAAATAATGGCTCTATAAATGCGGACCGTTACATAACAGACATTCTTGAAGAGCATGTCGTATCATATGCCCCTTATATTTGTCCAAATTTTTTGTTAATGCAAGATAACACAAAACCTCACACTGCCCGAATTGTTAAAGATTACTTAAATGAGGCAGAAATCCATGTTTTGGATTGGCCAGCTCGAAGCCCTGACCTGAATCCTATTGAGCATGTTTGGGAAACGTTTAAAAAATCTTTCACATCCTCCTGTCCATCTTCAAGAGATAAGTCCTCAACTAAATGAAATTTGGAATAACTTAAATCAAGAAGACATAAGTTCGTTAATTTTGAGTATGGAACAAAGATGTGCAGCGGTTATTCAAAGTAGAGGTGGAAATACGCGATATTAAGATGTTTTCTGTAACTTTTATAACGGCGTAACTTTAATAAAATTTTGTTTTCGGTTTGTTTTTCTATATTTGGACACATTAGATATTAATTTACTTTAAACAAATGTTTTTGTTAAATTTTTCTTAATTTTGTACCAATTGGTCGAATACATGTTTCAATTTTCAAAAAAATTCAAGTGGTGCGTTAATTTATTGGAGCAGTTTATATTATATATTTTCATACAATTACAGTAGGTTTTTTCGTTTCGTCAGTTAGCTGCAACTAATTAAAGAAAAAAACAACTCTGTTACTTTTCTTAATCACAATGATAAAAGATGATTTATCTTTGAGAATCCAGATTTTTGCTTTTCGGCATCAGGCAATCGTATATTGTTCTAAATATTTTCATTTTTTAATTTTGTTTTTATTTTTAACAAATATAAGGACCAGGTCAAGAGATTCTCTTCAATATCAGTATGACTTGACATTAAAATAATAAATCACTTAGTGATTATCAAGATTCTTATAGATAACAAAAGAAAAATGTATATATAAATGATTAAATTCTGAAAACACCTGCAACTTTTTCACCATGAGTCAATTTATTCTTTTGTCTGTTTTATTTGCTGGAGTCTTTTCCAGTAACATTAATTCTCAACTTGATAATGGTAAGTAAAACATCTTTCAGTTTTTAAGTACATGGAGAAAATTAGTAAATTAAATATTTTTTAGAAGTACACTCAATTGATCCTTACATTTTTGAGGATATAATCAATGCCACTATAGAAAGCCTTAGACCAAGTATTCCAGATCCTTTACAAATCGATAATCTTCCGATCATTTTCCCCGATGACGAAACTGCGGTTATAAAGTAAAAGAAAGTTGTTTTTTTTTTTAAATTGCTTTATTATTTTTCTTTTAGAGGAAATGCAAGTGTTTCTAATTTTGATCTTAAAGGACTTCAAGGTTTTGAAGTAACTGCTTTACATTTTGCCATTATTGGAATGAGACTTAATTTCACAATGCTTCTTCCTAAAATTGACTTCTACACTGATTACAGTCTCAATTTGCTACTTGGTGACTCTGTACCAATATGGGGCAATGGCAATGTTACGTAAGTTTGCAGACTTAATTTCGATTTTATATTCTATAACTTTTATCACAGTCTTAGTGTTGAAAATGCTGAAATTCAGGCAAGTGCCCAAGCTAATCTCACCGGTGGAATAACTATCGAGAATCTCTACGTACAACTTGCCCTAGGCAATACGACAGTAATGAGTATCAATTCAAAAGTTTACGACAACAAAATTGTTGATAATTTTTAGCTTGAGTTGCATGGACTGCTCGATGATGAAGAACTTTGTGCGTTGATTTCTTCAATTTTCAATGATTTGGTCGCAAAACTTGTTGACGAAAACCAGAATCTTATTTCCCAGATAATAAGTCCGATTATAGAAGCTGTGATTAATGCTATTTTAGCTAGTATTCTCCAGCCTACTACTGTTGCTCCTGAACTGGTAACCAGTGCTTTGAAGCTCGGCTTGAAATGATTTCGATTTTGTAATTTGTAACAAAAAATAACGGAACTTTTTCAAATAAATATAAAACTTAAAATTGCGAGTATTTATTGAAATTTTGAGAATCTACACTTACTGACAATATGAAAAAAACGTCAAAAATACAGGATTTTATCGTTTATTCTTTAGCAATGCAGGTGTCTACCAGTTCCAAATTCTAACGATATTGAGCGCATACTGCATTTTTGTTAATTTCAGAAGTATATACAGTTAATAGATTATGATTGAAATGACATCTAAAAGACATCCAAATCTAAATCATACAAAGCAGATTAAATTACTTGTTACTTAACAGAAAATAAATATACGTCGCTATAAGCGGACTCCGGTCAGCCTAAGAGGACTGATTGTAAACAGATTGCACTGTAATAATAAATAAATGTTTAATAATAAACATTTAAATAAGATTTTTAAACATTTAACTAAGAATAAGTGAAAGTAGTCAAAGTTTTATTTATTTTGCTTTTTAATCCAAAAAGTGAAAAGTGCAAAGCACTAATCTCAGTTTAGGTTATAAAAAAAAAACTGGAAAAACTTTTTTGGTAGCGTTTGTAGATGCAAATAGTGCTGGCGACTTAAAACACCAGCCACAACAGGAGTGGTAGAGGTCTAAAGGTTGTATTTTCGGGATTAGCTAGTCTTTGAAAATCAGTAGCTCTCTCAAATACCGAATTCATATCTGCGAGAGAAGAAACAAAAGATCTATAATAGATGAGAAGAATGAATGAGAAGATAAGTTGAAAAAAAGTTGCAACGTCGGTATTTTATGTTTGTGTTTTGCACATTTGGACCTGAAAAATGAAAAATCCAGTTTTCAGACAACGATTTAGGATACTTTTATTTTTTTTTAAAACTGTTAATTAAATTATATGATTGCTTAATGAACGACGTTGAAGTAGAAGTAAAAGCATTCCGAAACGTTGTTCTAAAACTAGATTTTTAATTTTTAAGTCCAAACCACTAACTAATTTTCCAACTTATAAGCTAAATTAATTTGTTTTATTTAAGTTACCTACTTACTATATTTAAACATTAAGAGCAGATAACTTACTGGATAAACAAGTGATTTAGTATTATCAGTGATTCCATTTTGAAATATTTATTATACAATCTGTGATCAACAAATACTGATTTTGCTTTAGCTAGCAATAAATTTAGGAATTTCTTTTGATTAACTTATGAAATTGATGAAATTTATTCGCTGAACTATTTGTAATTTTTTCGCGTCTATTGGAATTATGAAAATAAGAGTTTTTTAGATTAACTGGACTTTGTTATGGTTCACATTTTTTTTGACAACATTTCGAGTGCTTCTTGGAAGTTTTTTTCTAACTTAAAATTAAATTAAATTACAATTGATTGATTTTTATTTTATATTAGAAGAGCCAGCAACTTTGGATTTATTTCTACTTTACAATTAATTAATTTTGTTTGGTTTCGGAATAAGTCAAACACTTATTGTATTACTCGGTTTTGTTTATTAGCCTACGTTTTGCCTCTTTTTTTGAGAGTGGATTTAAATTCCTCAAATAAAGTTAAACACTTTTTTAGAAATAGCAACTTTCTTCAAAAAGAGGGGAAACGTAGGCAAATAAACAAGACCGAGTAATACAATAAGTGTCTGACATATCTCGCAACCAAAAAAAAATAATAATAATAATAATAAACCTAAACACACAGATGAAAAAAAATGGAACCATTTACAAATAGATTGTCTATATTTGGATAAATTTTATAGTGTGATAAAGTAATTAATTTTTCGGACCCTCACCGATAAAGAAACCCCAGCCCCTGAATTTTAAAACGGTTCTGTTCCGTAACAATAGGAGTCACTTATCTTTACCACCACCCTTGTTAAATCCATCATAAACTAGTTTGTAAATTCATCCAAATATAGACAGCCTTTAATGTGGTTTTGAACTGTATGAAATTCCACATGTTACAAGTTAATAAAATTAGCTAACTAAATACATATAATTTTTTTCTAAAATAAATTTTATCCTAACTGATCTTTTTATCAAACTGCTTATAATGTTCTGCTCTTACGCATTTTAAGCAACGTATTTTTTTAGATTTTCTACAAAATATTAACTTATACTTCCATATTCCATACTTTCTAAGATAACCGGAATCAGTTTTATTTTTTCTGGATATGAAATTAACCAAATCTAAAATTATTATGGAGACTTGTTGAGTATTTTAATGTTTCGATGATAGAACCTTAAAATTAAAACAACCTATAATAAATTATAATTATATAGGTAACACATATACGTCTTTGGATTTCTATTAGAATTTTATTTCTAAAAACAGTTATTTTTCACGCGTCATATACAGTCTTAGGGACATCTCAAAGAGTTGCTCTGGCTGTGAGCAAGAAACTGCTGATGCATCTAAGGGCAAAGTCGCCATTTAAAATCAACACCATCATCAACAGTTAGGTAAAAACAAAATACTCCACGGACACAAGCTATAACTAGCAAACATTTATTATTATCTAATTACTTCGCCAGCTTATACACTAAAAACCAGTGTAAGCGTCTGAGATTTTAAAATCATAGTGTCAAGTCCACTAACCAGACACAGCAACCACGAAAGTGCAGACCGGTTTCAGGGTTTTTACCCCATTTTCAGTACAGCGTGCGGTGTCTAGCTGTTGCCGGGTATGGCGTATATCCTGCTACAGGACAGGGAGACTTACACTTTAGCCGCACAGTGGGACCAAAAAATTTTTAATTGGTCAGAAGTTTAATTTATGTCTTTTTTGATCAAAAAACAAACAGGAGTTTTGGGGGAAGAGCGCTTATTACCTTTTTAATGACTTGACCCATCTTGCTTTTTAAAATCGTGAAGGTGATAGTGTTAGTAAAAATTTTAGCCACTCTCGACCAGAAACAAAACTATGAGTGTCGACATTACCCTAAAAATTATTTTTTAAACTAAATCGGCTTGTCTAAATAGTTTTTTTAGAAAATTAGAAATACTTAAAAATTTGCTTGATTCGTTTTCGAAATCCCTCTCTGCATAAAAAACCACTCTGAATAAAACCCCTTTTTTTCAAACAGTAGCAATTTGAGCAAATTCTGCAAAATGCTCATATAAGTATAAACTTTAACGACGTAATCTGTTTTAACACTTTTGTGCAATATTTTGTAATTTTTTTTTTAGATCTAAAATGTAATATTTATAATATCGCAAAAAATACTATCTTGATTTGTTAACAACTGGTCCCAAATTTTAATGAAACTTAAAAATGTTTATAGAATCATAAAAAGCACTAAAAATACTTTTACAACATTTTGCGTTTGCAAGATTTTATTTTCAAGACTTTTTTTTAGCCAGCTAGAATTTCAACGTGTGAGAGCACTATAAGGGATTGAAATTGTAAAATAAGAGAAAGAGAAACTTTATGTAATTTTATGAAAATAGACACCTGCTGAAGCTAGAAACATAGATAAAACAATAAATATATTATTATCAAAACAGGATGACCAATTTGATGAACACAGATATTGTTTACAATTATCAACTTTTAGATGAAAAATTTAAAACACGTGCACATACAACTGCATAGGTATTTCCACACAAAAACAATTATAAGTGATCTATAACTCTGTAAATATAATTTCTATAACTGTTTTATCTACTTTTATCATTACAAAGGTGTGGAAAATTCTAACGTAGGTACGTATATTTATAAAAAAATATGATGAAATTGAAAACTTCTTATTTTAAACTGGTATACGTATAGTATCATCGATCTAAATACAGAAATATCTAGTGAAGAATCATAAAAACAATTATACAGATGTTCGTATTACGATAAGGATAAAATCAGTTTACGTTAATTAATATTGTGACGCGAACGACTCAATTCTAAGAAGCGGTGAATCAGAGTATCGAGTATTGTGTTGTGGACCGCTCACTTCTAGGAACTGAATAGAACTTCGAGTATTATTTACGTTTTGAATGGGTTTATTTATTCTTGTTTACGTCGGCATTGTTTGTCGCTATTGTGATTGAATTCCAATCATCTTGCCGAATTGAAATAATTCAGGAGAAACGCGAGAAAATACTCGAAAGTTCTGGAAAGAGTCGAAAGTTCTGGAAAGAGTCCATACCCATATATATATGCGAGACAGCGAGTCAGTCAGTCAGTCTGGTTTTGGGAGAGCGACATAAAGGCGAACTCCGGCGATATCCAGCGAATTTAGAAAGCGATAAATTAAAGTGTTTTGTGTTCCGTTAGTGATTTAGAATATTAGCTGTGTTAATTAGTTGTAATTAATTTGATTTGTAAATAAACTTGCCGAGAAATTATCTCCAGCTCTTTAAATCAGAAACCCACATAAAATAAACTTCACACTGGTGTCAGGAGTGGGATTTAAAGAAGCTTGGTGGACAAAGAAAAGTTTATGTCTCTGGAACCTTCTGGAAGAACAACAAGAAGTCAGACAAGAACCATGGAGGAACAACTTCGTGTATTCTTCGAGAAACTAGAAAAACAACGCTTGGAAGATAAAGAAGAACAGAAGAAATTTCTAGAAGATCAAGAAAAACGACGACTGCAAGAAAAAGAAGAAGAAGAAAAACGTCGAATGGAAGAGCAAGAAAGAATTTTCGAAAAATTCGATACCTTACAAGATGCTCTTAAGAAAGATGTCGGAGAAGTAAAAAAGGAATTTGAGGAAAAAGTTTTCGAAGTAAAAGAAGAAGTAAAAGAAGAGATAAAAGAAGTTAGGGAAGAATTAGAAAAGAAAGTTTTAGAATTGGAAAGTAAAATGAAGAAACTTGGAACAGGACAAATTTTAGGAAGCGAAGTAACATCGCAACGAGTAAAACCCCCAACTTTCGATGGTCAGTCTTCGTGGTCAATGTATAGGAGGCAGTTTGAAGCAGCGGCGGAGATAAATTGCTGGAATGATGAAGAAAAAGCCACAGCTCTGGTGTTAGCACTGCGAGGACCAGCTCTCCAGCTGCTTCAGAATGTATCTGATCGTGATCAGAAAAACTATCACGCAGTGGTCAACGCCTTGGAATTGCGCTACGGAGACCAGCACATGGACAGAGTATACCAAATGATGCTTAAGTCCCGACATCAGAAAAGCAACGAAAGTTTGCAAGAATATGCCGCGGAAATAGAAAGATTGGTTAATTTAGGTTATCCTTCCGCACCTGCAGACCTTCGCCATGAGATGGAAGCCAGCGCATTTATTGATGGTTTAAGAGATGGCGATTTACGACGTTATCTACGTCTACATAGATATAAAACCTGTGCTGACGCGCTTATCCACGCGTTAGAATATGAGGCGGCAAATGAAGACTTTTCACGACGACCAGCTCAACGCGTGCGATTGATGTCCGCAGAGGAAACTCCAACAAATAATTGCTGCTGCGAAGAACTGAAGAGTATGTTGGAAAAGATGCAGCAGACACCAGCACGCACTGGAGGACGGCCTAAGTGTTATGGTTGTGGTAAGATAGGCCATATAAGAAGGGATTGCCGCCAACGGGGAAGGTCTGAGGATGTAAGGAGGGGTCAGGAAGATGTCACAGGCCTCAATTTCCCGGCATCAGGAAAACTAATTTCAGCTAGCACTTTGGGGCGTGTGCTAGCTGATACGCCCAAAGCCCCTAGGATCATCTCCGTCTCGCAGCTAGGAAAAGGAAATGATAGTCTGTTGCTGGATGGACGAATCAACGGTCGAGACACCAAGATGACGGTTGACACGGGAGCAACACTTTCTCTAGTGAGACGGGACATGCTGGAAACATCTCAAAATATCTACATGACAAGATGTAACTTCGTTTTGAAAACCGCTACTGGTGAAACAGCACAAGTACATGGAGAAGCTAATGTCAAACTTGAGATAGGACCATTCAATATTGTACACCGAATGGTTGTAGCTGAGATAGTTGATGAAGTGATCTTGGGTTTGGACATTATGGACAAATATGGATTTGTGCTGGATATTAAGAACAGGATGTTACAAATGGGAAACGAAGAAATCTTGTTACATTCTGCGACCGCTTCATCTGACCATGTAAACATCATCGTCTCAGAATCAGTTCGTGTCCCCGGCAATTCTGAGAAAATTGTGCTGGCAGAGTTGGAAAAAGATCCTGGGGGATACCGAACGGGAGTTGTTGAACCGGACATGACGAAATTCACGAATGCGACACACAATAAACAGATCTTGGTAGCTAGAGCACTCGTTGAGGCTGGTGGAAAGATTCCTATTCGCATAGCCAATCTCAGCGAAAATCGAGTTACGTTGCAGAAAGGGGAACAGATTGGCTTCTTTCAGCCTGCATTACGAGTTGTTCGTTGTGAAGAAAAGGACAACAAGAGTTACCAGGAAGGAGAAGGTAAAAATAACCCGGAATTGGAAAATTATTTTCTGGAAGAATGGCAACACTTATCAGAAGATCAGAGGAAAGCAGCCACTGCTTTTATTCGAAAGGAACAAGACATTTTTGCAATAGGGGACAAGATTACGGGAAGAACTAATTTGGTACAGCATCGAATTAATACGGGATCAGTACAACCTATTCGTCAGCCCCCGAGAAGACTCCCCTTTGCGAAACAGGAAGAAGTGGCTCGAATGATCGAAAAAATGAAAGAAGATGGCGTCATTGAAGATTCGTCAAGTCCCTGGTCTTCACCAGTTGTACTAGTAACAAAGAAAGATGGGTCAACTCGTTTCTGCGTTGACTATAGACGGCTCAACGAAGTAACGAAGAAAGATAGTTACCCACTTCCACGCATCGACGATACACTGAGCATGTTAGCTGGTTCCCAATGGTTTTCTACTTTAGACTTGAAGAGTGGGTATTGGCAGGTTGGAATTCACCCTGAGGATAAGGAGAAAACTGCCTTCTCGACTGGAACTGGGCTCTGCCAGTTTAATGTTATGCCTTTTGGACTTTGTAATGCGCCAGCTACGTTCGAGCGGCTAATGGAACTTGTCCTTCGAGGGTTGACTTGGAGAACTTGCCTTGTGTACCTTGATGATGTGATGGTTATTGGGAAAACTTTCGAAGAACATCAAAGTAACCTGCAAGAAATTTTCAGCCGATTGCGAAACGCTCGTCTTCAACTTAACCCTAAAAAGTGTTGCCTTTTCCAAAGAAAAGTCAAGTTTTTGGGACACGTTGTTTCATCGAATGGGATACAAACTGACCCTGAGAAGACTGCAGCCGTACGGGAATGGCCCCGACCTAATGATAAGCACCAACTACGAAGCTTTTTGGGTCTTTGCACCTACTATCGCCGTTTTGTCAAAGGATTCGCCGATATTGCCAAACCTCTTCATAAACTGACCGAAAAGAAGACGCCTTTTATTTGGGACAAAGAGTGTGAATCGGCCTTCAAAACATTAAAAGTTACACTCTGTACGGGACCAATACTTGCTTACCCAAGGGCAAAAGGTCAGTTTATTTTAGATACGGACGCCAGTAATAAAGGAGTTGGCGCAGTATTAACTCAAGTACAGGATGGCGAAGAGAGGGTTATCGAATATTATAGTAAGGTTCTTTCTAAACCTGAAAGGAATTACTGTGTCACCCGAAGAGAACTGTTGGCTATCGTGAACGCGGTAAGCCATTTCCACAAATATTTATACGGCCAACATTTTACAATAAGGACAGATCATGCCGCTTTAAAGTGGCTGTTAAATTTGAAGAATGCTGAAGGTCAAACAGCGAGATGGATTGAGAGACTTCAGCAGTATGATTTTGAAATCAAGCATCGCTCGGGAAGGTCTCATCAAAATGCAGACGCCTTGTCCAGAAGACCGTGCAGAGCCGACTGCAAACATTGTAGCCAACGAGAACAAGCTGACCACCTGTGCAACCTTAGAAGGCTAGTTTTGCAACCTACTGACGGATGGGACAGCTGAAGAAATAAGAACAGAGCAACTGCAAGACGATGAGATCGGACCGATTTTACAAAGCAAGGAGAACGGAAATGTAAGACCGCAATGGCATGACATTTCAAATAAGAGTCCTGCTCTGAAGGCGTTGTGGGCACCATGGGACTCCCTGAAAGTCGAAAATGGGCTGCTCAAAAGGGCTTGGGAAAGCGCGGATGGAAAGACGGTAACAATGCAGCTAGTCCTACCGAAGAGTCGCGTAAAGGAAGTCTTAAGGGAAATCCATGATGGAAGATCTGGAGCTCACTTCGGCGTCAACAAAACCTTGGGGAAGGTTCGCGAACGCTTTTATTGGGTCAATAGCCGAGAAGATGTCGCTAATTGGTGCCGGAAATGTACAACATGTGCTGCGAGTAAAGGCCCGAAAACTCGTAGCCGGGGAGCCATGAAGCAATACAACGTTGGGGCTCCGTTTGAGAGGATTGCGTTTGATATTGCGGGTCCATTTCCAGTCACCGACTCGGGCAACAAATACATTATGGTTGTTGCCGACTATTTCAGTAAATGGCCTGAGGCATACGCGTTACCAAACCAAGAAGCTATTACTGTGTCTCGTGCTTTGGTGGATAATTGGATTTCTCGTTATGGGCTTCCCATGGAAATGCATTCGGACCAAGGGCGAAACTTTGAGTCAGGGGTGTAATGACCCAAACTAGGCCATACTTACCGCCATAAACCCAAATTTGTGCGCGAAATTCAAATTTAAATAAAAGTGGCCAAAGTCGTGATCGTCGTCTAGTGGAAAGGCTCCCTACGTTGTGTTTAACAAAATGGCGGCAAAGTTCTTTGAGATGTGACTGTATGAGGGTTCAGTTGGGAGAGTACAGTAAAACTACCACTTGGAAGGAGGCATTTATTAGTTTGTTTCTTGCAGTAAATAGCTTATAAAATGGTGAATTAAATAAAAAAAAACGATCAATCGTAAATAACACAAATAAATCACTAAACAAATTAAAAAAAATACAAAACAAAACAAAAATTTTGAAATAATTCGAAATTTAAATAAACAAAGAAAATTAACATAAAAGCAATTTATAATAATAAATTATAAAATTCGAAGAAAAAAGGTTTACTGCAAGACGGACCGGATAAAACCTTCCCAAACCGTGTCCATAAACGATGCCTGTGTATCTTTTCTCACTTCATGATGACAAATCAATTTATAACAATTTAAATGGCCTACAATGATTTTAGTTTGCATAAAAAAACATTTAAATGTGGAGAGAATCTTGTTTTATTATTGAATTTAACATAAGCAACAACGAATAAAACCCAATGACATGAAATAAATGTGAGGGGATCGGCCACCAAGTACTCATTGTTTTTTTAGATACCTATTCGAATCCGAAAGCTACACAAAAAAAAAACAAATAAACAAATGACTGGCTGTAGTGAGAATACTTAGACCCAGGCAGGTTAAGCATGAGGAGAGTTCCAATAGTTGCTACTTAACGTCCCCATCCAAATCCTCGTCTCTCCAAGCATTCACTAAGAAACGCAATAGTGGAAAGCTACCAATTGATGGAGTTTTATAGTTACTACTTGTACTCCATCAGAAATACCTTCCCTCCACCACGATCGACTACTTTGAAATAATTATGGCGTCGCGGTAACACACAAAATAAATAAATATAAAATTAATAACAACGCGACCGTTAAATTAAATTCTTAAAATGCGAGAAACATGGCGGAAATTTCCACGAATATCTAGGCAACCGACGCCCCCACATAAAATAATTTAGAAAAACCCCTTTTGAATAATCAGGAATACTAGAATCAAATAAAAATTTACGTTACAGAACGTTAAAATACGAATAAAAACACACTGAAATGGTTTTGACCCTGAAAATATTCTGCTGACGCAATGTCTGGGAACCACATGGTAGACAAAATATGAATTATCTTTGAAAATCCGAGTTTTCGCGAGTCATCCACATTTAAATGGTACAAAAATAAGTTCTAAACTGATTTTACAATACCTGGTTGCTAATAGTAGATGAAAACTCTAAAAAAACTAAAGAAATGCACCTGACACAAAAACAACATGCACTCGGTACTACGTTAGTCTATCGACTCACTGGTGTCCTGCCGCGCATCCATCTCGCTCCTCCAGCTTCCCTCCAACGATGCTGCCAACCTACAGGCCTCGAATACACTGATGGCAATCCGGGAAATTTAAATTTGAAGTCGGACATTTCAGACGCCCCCAAGAGTCTGCGGAGTGAAGAAGTTTTCGGAAGGACTGGAGACTCTTCCTAAGGTTGTCGTGGTTCGTTGAGTCCCTCTTGGTTGTTGTGACGTAGTCTACTCTGCGACAGCCTTGGTTGGTGTCATCCTTTGGAACGCCCCCAATGTGTTGAACCCAGACATCCCATCCTCTCCGAACATGAAAAAGAAAAACAAACAACAGCAGTATCATGATCTTTGAAATCAACAAACGAAAATCTTAGCACTCTCCACGGAGACCCCCACACAAGTCACATCCTGGTCACGGCACCAAAATCTGTAATGACCCAAACTAGGCCATACTTACCGCCATAAACCCAAATTTGTGCGCGAAATTCAAATTTAAATAAAAGTGGCCAAAGTCGTGATCGTCGTCTAGTGGAAAGGCTCCCTACGTTGTGTTTAACAAAATGGCGGCAAAGTTCTTTGAGATGTGACTGTATGAGGGTTCAGTTGGGAGAGTACAGTAAAACTACCACTTGGAAGGAGGCATTTATTAGTTTGTTTCTTGCAGTAAATAGCTTATAAAATGGTGAATTAAATAAAAAAAAACGATCAATCGTAAATAACACAAATAAATCACTAAACAAATTAAAAAAAATACAAAACAAAACAAAAATTTTGAAATAATTCGAAATTTAAATAAACAAAGAAAATTAACATAAAAGCAATTTATAATAATAAATTATAAAATTCGAAGAAAAAAGGTTTACTGCAAGACGGACCGGATAAAACCTTCCCAAACCGTGTCCATAAACGATGCCTGTGTATCTTTTCTCACTTCATGATGACAAATCAATTTATAACAATTTAAATGGCCTACAATGATTTTAGTTTGCATAAAAAAACATTTAAATGTGGAGAGAATCTTGTTTTATTATTGAATTTAACATAAGCAACAACGAATAAAACCCAATGACATGAAATAAATGTGAGGGGATCGGCCACCAAGTACTCATTGTTTTTTTAGATACCTATTCGAATCCGAAAGCTACACAAAAAAAAAACAAATAAACAAATGACTGGCTGTAGTGAGAATACTTAGACCCAGGCAGGTTAAGCATGAGGAGAGTTCCAATAGTTGCTACTTAACGTCCCCATCCAAATCCTCGTCTCTCCAAGCATTCACTAAGAAACGCAATAGTGGAAAGCTACCAATTGATGGAGTTTTATAGTTACTACTTGTACTCCATCAGAAATACCTTCCCTCCACCACGATCGACTACTTTGAAATAATTATGGCGTCGCGGTAACACACAAAATAAATAAATATAAAATTAATAACAACGCGACCGTTAAATTAAATTCTTAAAATGCGAGAAACATGGCGGAAATTTCCACGAATATCTAGGCAACCGACGCCCCCACATAAAATAATTTAGAAAAACCCCTTTTGAATAATCAGGAATACTAGAATCAAATAAAAATTTACGTTACAGAACGTTAAAATACGAATAAAAACACACTGAAATGGTTTTGACCCTGAAAATATTCTGCTGACGCAATGTCTGGGAACCACATGGTAGACAAAATATGAATTATCTTTGAAAATCCGAGTTTTCGCGAGTCATCCACATTTAAATGGTACAAAAATAAGTTCTAAACTGATTTTACAATACCTGGTTGCTAATAGTAGATGAAAACTCTAAAAAAACTAAAGAAATGCACCTGACACAAAAACAACATGCACTCGGTACTACGTTAGTCTATCGACTCACTGGTGTCCTGCCGCGCATCCATCTCGCTCCTCCAGCTTCCCTCCAACGATGCTGCCAACCTACAGGCCTCGAATACACTGATGGCAATCCGGGAAATTTAAATTTGAAGTCGGACATTTCAGGGGTTTTCCAAGGAATTTGTGATCTCTTGGGTATTCGGAAAACCAGGACTACACCGCTGCATCCTCAGTCCGACGGAATGGTCGAGCGCTTTAACAGCACCATGGAAGAGCACCTATCGAAAGTTGTAGAGGCCCATCAAAGAGATTGGGATCGCCATTTACCGTTGTTTTTGTTGGCTTACAGAGCGGCGATCCATGAAACTACAAATCAAACTCCAGCCAAGATTTTGTTTGGACGGGAACTCCGCTTGCCTTGTGACCTTGTGTTTGGGACACCCACTCAAGAACCCAAGGAAGTTAGAAGCTATGTAGAAGAGCTTCAAGAGACAATGTCCCATATCCACGACTTGGCTCGAGACCGAATTGAGATTGCCAGTGACAGGATGAAGACGCGGTACGATTTGAGGGCGAATTCGGTAGGGTTTCAAGAGGGAGATTTGGTCTGGCTATTTAACCCTCAACGGAAGAAAGGGCGATGTCCGAAGCTTCAGCCGAAATGGGAAGGCCCTTATACCGTACTGACCCGACTTAACGACGTGGTGTATAGGATCCAAAAGAACCCCAGGGCTAAGATGAAGGTAGTGCATTTAGACCGTTTAGCCCCCTATGCGGGTTCAAATGACGATGAATGATTGTTCGAGACGAACAATTCTTAAGAGGGGGGTAGTGTGACGCGAACGACTCAATTCTAAGAAGCGGTGAATCAGAGTATCGAGTATTGTGTTGTGGACCGCTCACTTCTAGGAACTGAATAGAACTTCGAGTATTATTTACGTTTTGAATGGGTTTATTTATTCTTGTTTACGTCGGCATTGTTTGTCGCTATTGTGATTGAATTCCAATCATCTTGCCGAATTGAAATAATTCAGGAGAAACGCGAGAAAATACTCGAAAGTTCTGGAAAGAGTCGAAAGTTCTGGAAAGAGTCCATACCCATATATATATGCGAGACAGCGAGTCAGTCAGTCAGTCTGGTTTTGGGAGAGCGACATAAAGGCGAACTCCGGCGATATCCAGCGAATTTAGAAAGCGATAAATTAAAGTGTTTTGTGTTCCGTTAGTGATTTAGAATATTAGCTGTGTTAATTAGTTGTAATTAATTTGATTTGTAAATAAACTTGCCGAGAAATTATCTCCAGCTCTTTAAATCAGAAACCCACATATAATAAGAAACGTCACAATATCTAACATTTTTGCGTTGTTACACATTTATTTTCAATCACTAAATAAAAGTTTTTTCGTGTTTTACATCAGGTGTTATAATAAACAATACGATCACCTTATCATTTATTTTTGATTATTATAAAGGTCAACAATCCACTCAAAGCTATATAATAACAAATATCCCAACAAAAATATTTAACCCTTTAATTACAGTTTATTGTTGAAAGTGCAGTTGTTGTCACTGGAATTTTTTTTATTTAAAAATGAAAAATTTTGCTTTTTTTGCTTTGGTTGCCCTTGTTGGCTACACCACAGCCGAAACTGAAGGTAATTTATTTGAAAACAACAAAAATCGAAATTTTAATTTTCGCTTATTTTTAGTCCACTCTCATATTGAACCCTATATTTTCGAGGATAAAATTAACGAAACAATTGAGGCTCTAAGACCCGATATTCCTGATCCTTTAAAAATCGCTAATCTTACAATTGCAATTCCTGAAGATTTTACATTTGTGAAGTAATAAAAATTAACCAAATTCAGAATTTTAAAATAATTATTTTCTTTTAGGGGAGCTGCAAATATTTCAAATTTTGAACTTACAGGATTGCAAAGCTTCCAAGTACCTTATTTGAACCTTGCTGTTCTAGGAATGCGACTTAATTTTACTTTTGTTCTTCCTTCTATTAATTTGTACACAGATTATTGGGGAGACCTTCTTTTGGCAGATTTGATTCCGTTTTATGGAAATGGCAGAGCCAAGTAAGCATTTTATAAAATTTTAAATACTTAATTAAAAAAAATAATTAAAGCATCCATATCTTGAATGCTGAAATTCAAGGAAGTGCCCAAGCTGATCTTAGCAATGGAATTTCAGTTAAAAATCTTCGCATCCAACTTTACGTAGGATCAGCTACCGTAAGTAATAGTTGATTTATTTAAGTAGTTCATATTTTTGCGCGTCCATAACATGAGCAATTAACTCTGCAAGTTCTATATAATGTGCATTATGAAAGTGTAACGTACATGTTTTTTTTAATTTTGCTTTATTATATGTTTCGTTTTTAATTCATTAATTAATTTTTATTTTTAGTTTGATATTCATGGAGCTTTGAATAATGAAGACTTCAGTCTGATTATGAGTGCAGTTCTTAATGATATGGTTGCTTCGTTCATTGATAACCATCAACAAGTTATTTCTGATATTCTTAGTCCTATAATCGAAACTCTCATCAATGCAGTTTTGAGTGGCGGTGATACTCCTACCACACCTGTTCCAGCTAAAAGTCCTTAAAAACTTAACTCAAGACAGTGTCTAAACTTGCACTAATTGTTACTCTTTAAAATAAATAAATATTTGAAAATTTAAGATGATTTTTAAAAATTTAAAACTTCTAAAGAGATTACCTTTATCTGTAAAATAAATCAGTTTCGAAATGTTTGTTGTGTGTCTATTCTTATTGTTGTAATTGTACAAAAATGACTGAGAATAATAAATCTGTTTTTGTGCAGCTGTTTACAAAATCTCTTTTCACGGTCATTGCCATTACTTTACTCAGTTTTTCAGAACACAAGATCTGTTCGGAGTTTACTAAATCGGTGGTTTAGTCAAAAGCAAAAAGTCCGCCAGTTGATTTTACTTATTGATATGTTCAATATTGTTTTCTTTCTTGAAAACACTCCTGAACAAAGAAATATCGCTTAACATAAAGTACCGACGTTGCAACTTTTCTTCAACTTATCTTCTCATGCAATCTTCTCATCCATTATAGATCTTTTGTTTCTTCTCTCGCAGCTATAAATTCGGTAGTTGAGAGAGCTACTGATTTTCAAAGACTAGCTAATCCCGGAAATACAACCTTTAGACCTCTACCACTCTTGTTGTGGCTGGTGTTTTAAAGTCGCCAGCATTATTTGTATCTACAAACGCTACTAAAAGAGTTTTTCCAGATTTTTTTTATAAGCTAAACTGAGATTAGTGCTTTGAGGCGCTGAAGATTAAAAAAATTTTTTTTAAAGGTACGGTAAACTGCAAACGCCATTTTATCCAAACAAGGTACTGTCGCCAGATACCTGCAATAGCTGTAGTAGCTTTTTATGAAAACTATATATTTTTTAAAAGTTTTGAATATTAAGGCTTAGTGCCACTTGGTGCGTTTCTATTTTGTGGAACGATGAACATCTTCCCAGTTTGTGCGTTGTTTAAAATCGCTACCTACTAGTGTCTCACTTCGTGCGTCAACCCATTTACTATTTACCCTAACCGAGATGCATGATTTTGTCATGGGCTTCACAAATTAGCATTAACTTTTTTAAAGAAATGATGAATCCATGTTTTATATACGATTATAAAACCAGAAAGCAAAATCAAAAACAGTGAATTAGAAAAATGACCAAACAGTCTTCAGAACACTTTCTAATAAATATGTTTTTGTAAACCACACTTATAGAAAAAAATGTTATATAAAAGATTTTCTAATAGGTTTTTCTAACTATAACTTATCTCTTTTAATATAAAAGGAATTTTTTTTACTTATGCCGGAATTTTTGAATTCAAAAATTTATTATAACTGATCAGCCGCATTAATTAAGAAAGTTAATTTCTGCTATTAAATTTGGGATGTTGACCCAAATTTCAGAGAGTATTTATTAGCAGGAAAATGTGTAGTTATTTTTCTTTTGAAAAAAAATGTTTTTTTAATTCTATTGTGTCTGGTCACCATATTATTTATTTGAAGTCGAAGTCGATGAATTTGTGTAGCATTAAAAAGAGTTTAAAGTACTTTATTCATTTCCATAATAATATTATAAATAATTATTCCACATTAATATAAATATTTCTTCGCTTTATTACTGAATTTTTATAATTCCAGATTTAAGCTGGATTCCAGATTGAAATTAACTTACTGATATTGTTTTCAGTAAAACAGGCAGTCATGTATGTATCTTTTTTGTGGTTGACGGACGAACTGGCAATACGTAAATCTGCCAATTATTTACAAGGCACGAAGTGGGACTAAAACGGGTAAAACCTAAAGAAGCTCGAAATGGGAAAATACACTTCTAAAGATAGCAGAGAACAACAAATTTTTCGAAACGGGTTGCAGACTAAATATTAGAACTGAATAAATAAGAACATTTAATAAAATTAAACCATGCAGTAACATAGTGAAATAATAATTAAATGAAATTTTTAAAAATAAAACTATAAAATATAAATGTACCGACACCGACGCGTAAAAATGCTTCTTGTATCTAATGTTTAACAACTAAAACAAATTTATTAGTTACAATTTTTTCAATTTATATTTTACTATCTCATACTTAGTGTTCTTTACTTCTCTTAAATGTTTATTATTTTAACTAGAGAAAAAAATTTCTTAATTATAAATACAAGATTCTCCGTGTTATTTGAACTTCATTCTGTAGAAATAGTTTTATAGATTATTACAGTTATATTTTTTATTAATACTTATAATTAGGGTTAATCTACAAATAAGTACCTAATCTCTTAGATGAATTGAATACAAGTTTTTCAAGAAACAATCAAGTTATTTCGAGATATCATAAAAAATATTTTGACCTTTTGCTTAAAGTAATCCAAATATTTTTAAGGGTTTAAAGGTTAATTACGTCTTTTTTTATGAAATTCACATACAATAAATGGCGTATTACTGCTACTGATATCAATAGATATTATTTTCCATCAACAGATTTTTTAGATAAGATTTCTATTAAAACATCAATCACTTTTAATTGTTCTGCTTTCTGCACCTGCAAGTGTAGGCACTTTGTAATAGTTTTGCAAAATTTGCAAGTAGAAATAGGTTTTTTATATTTATTTGTAATTACTACACAACGAAAATGATGAAATTTTCGATCTTGTTATTAACATTACTTCTAAAGGAAAGTGTGTCATCTGATATTCAAACTGTTTCATCTGATATTCACTCCATTTTCTCTGAATTGGGTAAGGACATAGTTTTTCTAAAATAGTTATTTACTATACGATTGTGGAATGTGTAGTGTTAGTCACGAAAGATTTATCCACGAGTATAATACAAAATTTTATCCAAAATGGAAATAATTATTATAATCTGCCATAGAATATTGTTTGCCAAATGTGCGTCAGTAAAGTGGACAAAACAACCAGTGAGCATAAATACTATTAGTAAAATATCGGCCTTTTCTATTTTTTGACTGTATTTTCACGAAGGTGTTAATGTTAGTGTTGATTCAAATTATTTTAAAAATTTTCGAGAAATCGAATGATCTCATGACTTTTGAACTTTTCTCTCACTATAGATTAATAATCAAAATTCTTTGTTTTAATTTACCATAAAAATGCGCCTATTACACACAATTTTTGACAAAGAATTATATACAATAATTTTTATTTTTTTAATTAAGTCTCAAAATAATTTTCAGATCTTAAGGAAGACTTCAAACCACGTGCATTTGAAAACACTATCAACAAAACAGTTCAGCAAATTAGAGACTCTCTTCCTGACTCTCTAAGTATAGATCTTACAATTCCTACACTTAATTTTGACAACACTTTAATAAAGTAAGAAAACATTACGAGTTCTTCTTTTGTAAATGTTATTATATTTCTAGGGGTTCATTAGATGTTGCTGATCCTGTTATAGTAGGATTAAACACTTTCTTAGTACCTAATATCACGTTCGGATTAATTGGAATGAAATTAAATATAACTTTTGTTTTTCCTACTCTAGAAATTAATCCACAATATAATACAGATGTGCTTGTTTTGACAATTTTACCTATTTATGGAAATGGTACAGCCAGGTAAACCGTATATTTGTGTCTTTTTATATAACTAGTTTAACTCCTTTTTTTGTTAGTATTCGTTTGAGTAATCTTACTCTTAATACTTATCTTGAATTAAAAACTTCTCCTTTGAGCATAAATAATTTACACCTTGTAATAACCTTAGGTTCCATAGAGGTAAGAACTTCTCAGTTTATTTTTTATTTGGTACTAACTGTAAAAACAAATTTAATTTTCAGACAAAAATTGAGGGTTTGTTATATGATGAAGAATACAGTGTGTTTGCAAGTGGGGTACTAACAAGTCTAGCCAATACATTTATTATTCCTTATATTAACGACAATGCTGAAAAAATTAGCAATGTTATTAGTCCTATCCTTCAAGAAGCAATTAACGATATATTAAATGGAGGTGGGACAACTACAAGTGAAAGTACTACAACTTCTCCAACTACACAATCTCCTACTACAGCCTCTACATCTCCTCCAACTGTTGCTCCTGAAAAATTTAAAACACTGTTGGAAAATGCTCTACCTAACATCTTTTAATTAAGTATACGTAAAATTATAACAAAAATAAAACTAAAATAAAAAAGATCTTTTTTACATAATTATGCTATATGCGTGTACAGGTTACTTTTTAGTTGTGTTCTGCCAAAGTATTAAGGTACATCTTCTGAAATAAATAAAGCGTGTTAAAAAAAAACAACTGGAATAATAGATTGTCCGACCGTTGGCCCTATATAAACAAGGGCCAACACATCAACAGCATTTATTCAAGACTATACAAATGTGTTATTTAGCTGTTTAATTATTGAGAGTTATTTTCTATTTATTCATGTAAATCAATTATTTGTTTTAAAAACGAACTCTTTAAATTTCAAGAAATCCGAAATAAAGTAACGATGTACTCTATTTATATTAAAATAAATTAAACAAGAGAGAAGTACCAATTTTTACAAATTACATAATTCTTGTAACGATCAGTTGGTTGGTTATGAATAAATAAAATAGAAACTTTTGTGAAACTAAGAAATTTATCTAATTTGATGATGAAATAAATCTTGGGAAAAACGTTATTTAAAAAATTGATAAAATAATAGTTGAATATTTTATAACTAATTAACTGTTTTTTTTAAAAGAAATTTTTGTTAAATTTAGAATTTTAAACCAATTAGGCTGATTTATTGAAATATAAAAAGCATAGAGATATAAGCTAAATGAACAGAAATATCGGATTTTCTGTAAAAAGAAAATACGTATGATTGGCGGATTCCAGCTTCTTTGCACATATTTTAGAAGACTCGGAAAAAAAAGAAAAAGAAAAAATTATCTTGACTGTATCACGAGATATAATAACAATAACACAGGACTATGCACCCTAAGAGCTAACAGCTTGTTTGCTCTTCATAGTTATATGATAGTTATATGCCTATGTTTGAAGAGATGAAGAGATATGTTTGAGAGAAAGACGGTAATCGGTAATCATTTATTTTTTCGATCTTGTTTTACAAAGTTTTTAATACTAATTTATATATAAATACATATTTTGAATGTTTTACATGTGAAGAGAAAAAAACGTGAAACACTGTGATAGATATAAGAATTATAAACTTCAATTTTTTAAATTTTTTAATTAATATAGCTTCAGAACGAATAAAAAATACTGTCATATAGAGGATTAAATTCTTAATATTTTTTATTAAAAAACTAAAAAGCTACTTGAACATATTTTAAAAAGTCAAGTTTAAACCTTGCACAGAGATGGTATTTTTTGAAAACGTTGCCCAACTTAGTTAGAGGTATAATAAATATAAAAAATTAAAGAAAGAAGTTACAAAGAATTAAATATTCTATAAAAAAATTTGTAAGGCAATAGATTTTTTTTTATTTAGGCACTAGAAATGAGAAAAAGTTAACAACTCGGGGGTTTCAAGTGTTTCTCATTTTTAAACGCATCTCAAACTTAAGTTATTAAATGTAAATATATGCCCTTTCAAGGCTCTTTTATACGAAACTTAATTCTCTATAACTTTTTTCTTTGTTTTGTGCTGTCTTTCTCAGGTATGTACATTTTTATATAGGCAGTGCTGACGAGTGAAGACTTCTTTCTATATTTTACTTCGGACTGTGTTTACGTATTTGATTTTGTTTGTGTATTGTTGGTTACATATACAGTAAATTTCTAATATATTTTTAAATAAAAATTAATAACATAAAAATAATATGTTATAGCTACTTATCTAATTAACTAATAAATTTATTATTTTATTCAACATCTCTTTATTATGACGTTATAAAAATGATGTTTTTGATTGAATTATGGGGTCTATAAAACACAAGTAGTTTTATGAATCAATAATAAAACTGTTTTTATATAATTGAACAGTTTACAGAAAATAGAACAATTTATTGAACATCAAAAAATACAATACATAAAATTACAATTATAAGAAACAGGAATCTCAGATGAAATCATTTGTTAAGATTTACGTTAACGTTTATATTAAAAGATATAACTTTATTTGCTTAATTTTTTGTCACTTCTTTTGTCACAGTATTTACAATCACATTGTCTTCTGTTTCCGAATTTCCACCCAGTATCTTCTTAGCAATGTCTATTGTGCTCAAAATTGACTCTTTGACATACGCTTGTGCCACGGTTGTCGACTTCCATCGGCCATAACGTTGGACCATACCAAGAACGGCTCCAGTGTTGGACAATAAACTCGCATACTGTGTTCTGTGTAAGACTCTGATTCTGATAATTTCAAAAAATCAGCTACTACTGATGATACTTTGGATAGATTATCTATTTCCACTGGCTGTATTGTGCGTTTCTCATTTCTATAGCTCAAAAACAACCTGTTGTGAAAAATATTCTTAGGTCGGAGAGACATATATTTTCTACAAATATCCAGCACATTAACTGCAAATCCTTCTTTCATAATCGTAAAGCTACGTGAAACATATGTTCTTGTATCTGGTACAGATACCAACATATAGGATCCTTTATCTTCTACGTTATTGATTGACATGTTCAATAATTTACAACATCGACACTCACCTGACACACCAAAAATTAGTGCGACCTGTAATGTAAAAAATTAGATTTCATTATCTAATAACAAAATCGACCTACCTTCAACATCAAATATTTTTTATTGGGTGCTTCTGCTAGAAACAGTTAAATATGCTCTCTTTCAAGAATTTTTGATTTTTTGCACTTGTAATTTTTTGATTTGTTCTTCAAAAAAGCGATCAACTTGCCATATTGTGAAATATCTGTTTTTTCGTGAAGCTTTAATGTCGATCTTAACATGCTGTATTTCGTCCACATTGAAGAGGCTGCGAATATTTTTTTGGTGTTGAAGAAGTAACCCAATAGCACGTCTTCGCTTACTCCACAAACATCGTTTTCCTGCTTCCAGTTATTGAACTCACTCAATTCTTTATAATAAGCGTCCCTGGATTTCTTAGGTAGCAAACTAGATGTGACTTCTTCAACATCTTTCGCAATTTTTTTAGAAAGAGAACTACTTCTTTTCATTTCCAACAATGTTACAAGCGCCGAAACAGTTTGTTTGCAAAATTTTTCTTAAATAATAATTTTGTTGTCAACAACAACATGGCAACCAAATCATAGACTACTACTAATCTTTGTAGATATAAAAATTTTGGGTATTGATGATTTTTTAAGAACTTTTACAGAGGTGTTGATAAAACTATGTATTGTACTCATGTCTGAACAGCAAATAAGTCTCTTAAGAAAAATTAGGCTACTCAAGCAAGCTCTCGTGGCTAAACATTTCCTTCGTGACTTATTTGCCTTATAAGACACTTGTATAATAAATAGCTACAAAAAATGCGTTATTTTTAATTTTAACTGCAATTTTTTGTTTTGAATCTGGCTGTATTCCTGGTTGCGCATAATATTTCTCTATAAACAATTAAACTCTGTTGATTAAACCCAAGGATTAAACCAATATTAAACTCTGGCTTGTAGTCCAGTAAAAATGACATTCATAAAATCAGTTCTTATGGGAGTCTTACTTTTTTAGAATGCTGTACATTTACACTCTTTAATTAAAAATCCAAACATATTAATTAAATTGAGCAATTTTAACATTCCCTGTGTTGATTCAATCAACAAACAGTACTTAGAGTATAGGAAATATTCGAACAGAATTGTTTAGAAGAATTTTTTGTCTTTAACTGGAAGCCCACAAATGTCCAGGCAAGACGCCGTGCCGTTGGATCGTGTCTTACAAATTTATAGACCCAAATCGCCAATATGAATGAAGGAGGGTTGTTTGCAAAACAAATCGTGAGAAGGTTTGCTGCCAGAAAACCTAGAAGAACGATACTTATGAAGCCAGAGATTATCTTCAAGGTATCTGCTAATGATGGTCCTTGCTATGTTTTAAGGGACGGCGTTCTTTGTGAATGCGAACAGATTGAAATGCCTTATTTCAATAGCATTGGGGACAACGGTCCTATATACATTAATACAATTATTAATGTTGGTGCCTAGAAAGAGAAATCGAAAACTTCTCAAACATATATATTTTTTAGTAACATTTTTAAAATTTCCATCTTGTACTGTTTAGTTGATTTTATTTATATTAAAGTTTACCATATACTTGAGTTGTTGTCTTCTAATTTTAACTACACAATACTATTGATAATAACAAAATAATAAAAAGGAATGTCTTAATTTATTAGCAGATAATGAAACAACTTTGGGATATAGAGTTTAGGGACACTTTATCAACTGTGTTCTGGATTTATTATAGTTAGGGTAATTGTTTAGAATAAGCTCTACAGGCAAGGTGTCTATTACAGAACTGTAATTTATCAGTTACTATCAACTTTAAATCATTTAAACCACACGAAAAAATATCAATGGCTGGTTGCAAGTTATTAAACTTGTTGCACACTCGAAGCAAGAAGGAGAACTTCAGAACATTTATCCTACACTGAGGTGTATAAAATGGTTATAAAATACGACAAATACGAGTGGGAGCATGAATAGGAATTTTTTTAATTTTTTTACGAAGATAGCTACAATTAATTAAACCATGAAGAATTTTCTACAAAAATATGAACGAATGAATTAGTCTTCTATCTTCCAAACTTAGAAAAGAAAATTCCTTTAAAAGAAGTTCATGCGAATATCCTTGTATAGGATATGTTTGAGTTTTAAGGTAGTGAAGATGTTTTAAAAATTGTCGTTGTACTTTTTGTATGTCTCTTATGTGCGTTTGATGAAAAGGTGACCAAATAATATTAGCGTATTCCATCCTAGAGCGAACAAATCAATTGTATAAAATGATGACGACATCTAAATTAGAAAATTCTTTTAAGTTTCTTATAATAAATCCTAACATTTTGTAGCTAGAATGAATAATATTGTTAAAGTGTTTGGTAAAACAAAGTTCTGAATGGAAACATACCCCAAGATCCATCACAGTATCACTACGTTGCAATATATTACTACCCATCTCATAATTAACAAGAACTCGATTGGGTTTGTTAGAGAATGTAACAACCATACATTGATTTTGATATTATTTTTTGGGCACCATAGAATTATGCTACTTAAACCATTTTGCAAAATAGTGGCATCGTCACATTTATTAATGCGTAAACATATTTTCATATAATCCGCATAAATAAGACAAGGTAACGTCAACAACTTAAACAATATCATTAATGTAAATGTTAAAAAATAATGAAGTGATCCCTGTAGAACACCCGACAGCACATGAATCGTTTTAGACATAATCCGTTACAATAAGTAACAAATTGTTTTCTATCACAGAGATACGACTCTAGCTTTATTAGCCGAGTTAAAAAAACAAATGATTCAAATTTAGAAATTAAGATAATATGATCGAGTTTATCGAACGCCTTTGAAAAGTCGGTGTAAACAACATCGACCAGCGATCCAAGATCCAGAGATTCTGCCAAGAACTGAGCAAAGCTACACAAGGTGGTGGATGTAGACCGATGTCATAGATTTTCGAGAAGATTGATAAAAGAACAACAGGTCTATTAGGGTGGGTCAAAAAAAAAACAATTATATTTTTTTAACTTCCGAAACTGAAATATTGGTTCCTTGGCAATTTTAAAAAATACTTTTCAAAGATGAGCTCTTAATTTTAATAGGAAAGACTCCCTCATCGCAGATTTCTATTTTTTTTTCAGTTCCATATGGTAAAATCTATATCTCGTTATTGCTTGATCGTACAGAAAAAGTTTATTTACATTTTTTGTAAGAAATTTAACTCTCTAAAAAGGTATCTTACAATTTTTTTATAAGTCTTACCGTTTAGAAGATATCAGAGGTCAAAGTTTGAAGAAATTAACAACAATTTCTTTTTTACTTCTAAATTTTATATCTTGTAGATAAATCAATATAATAAAGTGCTCAACATACGGTTTTGTAGGAACTTAAACGCTCTTCAAAAAAAATTGTTTCTGTTTATTCGATTACTTCAATCATTTAAAAAAAAATTGGGGATTTAGTATCAAATTTTGGTTTTTAAAATGCGAATATCTTCTAAATGGTTAGAATAATCAATTAACCACAAGAGACCTTTTTTATAGAGCGTTTAATTTCCTACAAGTTTATATGTTGTGCATTTTATAATATTTATGTGTCTCTGAGTTATAAAATTTAGAATTCGAAAAAGAATTTTTGTTAAATTCTTCAAATTTTGACCTCCTATATCTTCTAAATGGTAGGAGATATAAAAAATTGTAAAAACATTTTTTAAAGGTGCCTAGGATTTAATTTTTCAGTGTCGGAAGTTAAAAAAAAATAATCGATTTTGTTGGACCACCCTAAGGTCTATAATTCTCGATACAATTCTTATTGCTTTTTTTATAGATGGGTGTAATTAATGAATTTTTCCATATGTCAGGATAGATGCATGATTTTATAGAAAGATTAAAAATTATTGTTAATGGTTTAACCAAAATTTTCCGAATTCTGGAATAGTCTGGACCTGAGGTATTTTGTGCCTTTAATTTGTTTAATGCGTGTAAAACTTCGTTTTCAGTAAATTCATTTAAATAAAGAGTATTAAGTCCATCTAAATAATTATTTTTACCAGAGTTAAAAGACATATTGTATGAAGTGTAAGATGAGGAAAAATGATCCCCAAATGCATTTACAATTTCTTCAGGACTTTTATATTCTGAATCATTTAAAGTCATAGTAGATGGTAAATTATTGTTGGATCTTTTAGTTTTAATGTAACGCCAGAAAAGCTTAGAGTCTAATTTAATTTCATCTTCTGCTTTTCTTATAAAGTTTTTGTGACTATCTCTTATGTTTGATTTTATAAAAGTCCGTAGATGTATATACTTATTGTAGTATTTGATGTTATGATGCCGCTTGTATTTTTTCCATAGATTTTTCTTTTTCTTGACATTTCTAATAATTGCTCGAGTAAACCATGGTAGAAACGAAGTAGACCTAGATAATATTTTGCCAAGAGGTACGCAAGATTTAAAAATTATATTAAGTTTGTCATTAAATACCTGACACATGAAGTTTACATCCTTATATTCTAGTAGAAATTCCCAATCAACTTCAGATAATTTCAATAATATTAAGTCATTATTGTACTTTTTAAAATTGAAAAATTGGAAATCAGAATTAAAATTCAATTTTTTGGCTGAATTAAAGATTCTATATTAATTAACAGAGCTGGATGAAATAAATCTTCTCGAAGAAGAAATTCGTTTGGTTTACAAATAGTGCAGGATCTTGAGGAAAACACAAAATCTAAAATCCTGTCATTTACGTTGGTTGTCTTATTATACTGAATAACATAAAAAAAAATTTTGAAAATAAGTAACTCATTCTGTTTAGAGTCATTACGATCCTATTGCACATAAGAAGGGCAGTTAAAATCACCAACAATCGTAAGATTACTATCATATAGAAATTCAAGGTTCATTAAGTAGATACGCAAAAAAAGTGTTGTACTCAGTAAATGAAAGATAAAGAGAAATATAAACCGCCAATAAATAAAACGAAGAATGATAGTTGTTGCTTTTTACAATTAACAAATCAATAAGATTTGATACAGAAGCAGAATTTTTGTAATTAATTAAATCAATAACACTAGCATTAATATCATGATGGCAACCAATAAAAACGCCTCCACCCTTAGACTTTCCAGTATCGAAAAAGTTGCGATCGGCTCAAAAAATTGTGTATTTATGAACTGATTTCAAATTGAATGAAACTGATTTCAAATTCAATATCTTCGTTTCCATGGAAAAATAAACAAATTCTTGGCTGTGATTCGCTGTTGTCATAGAAAAGTATTAAAATTTGCGATACTACCGGAATTATCTCAACTTGAAATCAGCCCATTAAAATCTAGAATTTTTGAATTTAATACCGAATCACTACACCATATTTCAGGGAGTATTATGATAGTGTACTCACAAATAGCAGATGAGTTGCAAAGTTCAATTAACTTACTGTTTATGCCTCTTGCATTCTGATAGTATATTTGTAAAGGTGGTGATACAAAAGAAAATTTTTGAGACATATTTAAGGAGGACGACAACGAAAGAGATAATTGCTATTGCTGAAAGAATAAATTTTTTTTGAACATATCAACTGCTCGTTGATACATAGGACAGTTTGGATCTAATGCCGCATGAGCATCTCTAATATTTAACTTTTCCTCCTCAATAGCTTTGCAACAATTCACACATTTAAAAGTTGTAGCTTGGCACTCAGACATTTTGTGATCAAGAGACTTTTAGACTGATCCAGTTTTTTATCAGCGACATTAAAAAAATAAAATTTTAATCTATCAAATACTGAATCCAGATTTTTCAACATTTTATTATGTTTTTGCTCAAATAGAGACATCAAACTCTCCTAATCGACTGTAAAACATTTTTTAGTACATTCTGCATATTTCCAGGATAAACCTGGGACCGTTCTCATCGCTCTGGAGATTTCCAGTGGCATATTAACACATTCAAAGTGAAAACGTCTTAAGCAGACTCCTTTGCAAGCAGCAGACGCAGAATTATTATCAATGGCTCCATGACAGGAGCCCCACGATGTAATCATGTTTAGAAAATAAATAAATAATAACGATTTGTCTTATACAATTGTAGAAAAAAATAAAAATAATTATTAAAAGTAAAGTTAATGATTAAGGTTAAAAAAACACTAAGAGATCTTATGCTTTTCTCTGATAAGAGTTAACCAAAATCAAAAATGCGAAGCGACTGGGGCCGAAACCACAATGGCTGACAGGAACGAAACCGATATCGAACTGTAAAAAACAGACGATTTGATAGCACATAAAATACCGAAATTAATAAATTAAATCAAAACTACATTACCCAGTAACCAAAATCCACCAAAAACACCAAATATTTAAAACATCGCATACTAGATACGATGTATTAAAAATAAATAAATAATTCACTACAGTTATATCGAAAAACTTTGTAAAACAGCACTGCACAAAAATCACATGCAGACCTGCAACGAATCTTAAGTGATCTTTTACTTGACACTTTACATAAGGCACTTCCAGATTTTTGCGATTTTTTCACTACTTCACATATTGAGTAAAGACAAAGTGCTTAAAGAAACAAACTGTTCTGAAGGAGCCTTATATGTTTTCAGGATTTATTGAAATTAAAGTCGTATTTGCCAATAGTTACTCGACCTTTACGCGCTCTCATGTCTATTGCCTGGCAACACGTTTTCCAAGTTCTGTCAAATTAAAGTACTCAGAAAGATGTATCGTGTTTACAACCTTTTCTGGCTTTGATTCTTTAATAAGTTTATGCACCCACCCGAACACCAGGACCATTATTAATAAGCACGTACATTGACGAAATCTATTTATTTTTACCTTCCCTTTATTGGGGTCTACATCTAGAGACGATGGTTTGCGGTTAAACTTCTATAAATATTAGTGAAATTTAAATACCCGATTAAGTCGTAAACACAACATATGTTTTTAAAGACTTTATTATCAATTTATTGTGACTCTGGATATAAAAATCTGCTAAAAATAAAAAAGTTAATTAAGAAAAAAAATGTTTATAATGTTGAAGTTCCTGATTTTAGTATTTCTTAGTGTGTGCCAATAACATTTTGCGGTACAGAGAGATCATTTTCTAAGTTGTGAGACAATCTTACTGAAACCGAACAAATTTTACACCAGCAAATTTAGAACAATATTTAGTTTGGGGCCATCCATAAATTACGTCAGACGTTAAGGGGGAAGGAGGGGTCTACAAAATGTTACACCTTGTGACAAGGGCCACGGGTGGTCAAAAGCTTTGTGACGTTACATGTCAAAATTTAAAATTTTTATTATCTATTATATTCTATTATCTAAAATATTTGACTTTATGTTCATTTTATTAAGAATTTTTATTTTAATTATTTTTAAATACAAAAATAAAAAGTATGTGACGTCACACCAAAGGGAGGGGGGTTCTAAAACTGTGACAGCCTGCGACAAACAGGGGGAAGGGGGTAAAAAAATCGTAAAAATAAAAATGTTTTTTTATTTTTCTTACTGTTCAAATTAATAAAGAATTTATTCTAATTTACCAGGTTTTATTACCTAAATTCTTCTTTTTTACCACCTTTTTCGATTCCTAAATAGAGTTTTATTACTTTACGTCGGTAACAGAGTCCGATTTGGGTGCGGTAATAGCCAATTCCGCATCCAAATTGCGTGCGGTAACAACTAGTGCAATTTACTGTTTTCGGATTGGTAACACCGTGTAACACGCTATCGCTGAAATGAAACATCACGTTTCTGTGGGCGATGAGATTACAGTAATTATATTCGAATAAATTTTGTTGCACTTGATGACCAGCAGTATTCCTCGACAAAGTGTTTTTGTGTGTGTGTGTGTCCCAATTAATCTATAAAATATTTGAAAATAGGGTGGACACTGGACAACGGTGGTAGACGTCACAAACTTTTCTTTTGAGGTTAGAGCAGCGTTAAAGTGAAACTTGAAACTAAAATAGAGCTTTTGGCCTTTATTTTGACCATTTACAACCCCAATAGCATTCGATAATTTACAAGTTATTTGCTAGATGAGTGTATAAATATGCTTGACTGAAATAACTGAAAATTGAGATTTTCCTTATTGTGTTAATGCCAATTGGATTATTCAATCAATAATCGATACGGTAGGTAAAAAAAGAACCATTTGTGAGTTACCTACACAGAATTTTAGACAAATTTGAAAACATTTCAAAGAAAAATGACTTCATTGACACTTTAGTGATATTTTTATAACCAACTGTATCGTATTAACGCAAAAGTCCCTAAAGATTAAATAATTACCTTTTTTACTTAAAAATTACGTAAAACACGTAAAGTAGAAAAAATAGCATAAAAAACTTGTTTTTTAAAGTCATTGTGGCACTCATTCTTTATAAAAACTCGCGCTCGCGCTCGTTTTATAAACTTGAGTTCGTGCCACAAAGATGACTTTTTAAAATGCGTTCTTTAATATACTAATTTTAACTTCCTAAAAATCCGGTCTCTACTTATCATCTATAACTTTTTTTTTCATACTACCGATAGTATCGCAAATTTTAATAATTGTCCACAGTAACAACGAATCACAGTCCTGAATTCTTTCAATTTTCCATAGAAACAAATATACTACAAGTATTATCACAACTTGAAGTTAGCCCTTAACTCGAAAAAGTTCACAATTTTGCAGTGTTAACAGTTAATTTAACTCCGATTAATAGGTGAATTAGGACAATTTTATCGGTTTTTGGAAACAATCACAAATACCTAAATAAATTTGCATTTTTCTATTTCCTTCTGTGTAGATCAGGTGCAAGCACATCTCAAGACTTGGTCCATGCGCCAAACGCAATTTTTTTCCAATTTCCTAAACGAAACCATCCGAACTCAAACAGGTGAATCCCGAACCGATCCGAACACTAATTCACATTTCACGACTTTATTTCCCATTTCACGTGCGGCGGTCGTTGTGTTGAGACGTGTTCTGTTCAACGTTGTGACTTGAGTTTACGTAAATTGACAAGAGTTGATTCTTGGACCGGTGTCAAGAATGACTCAGTAGTGTTCTCTCGCGTGCGATTTGTAGCGTATTTTCCAAATCCTCTTTTAAATATGCTATTAAATTTGAATCCTTATTACCTCAAAAAATTCAATTTAGTTGCGGTGTGACTCATTAAGAGATAATTAGAATTACATCAGTCACTTAAAATGGCAGTGTTTGGCAGTTTAAGTTTGCTTTTTGTCGTTTTTCGGGCGGTTCTTTCGATTGAGGATTATTGTTCTTTGAATACGTATAGTACCAATGGAACTTATATGCAGTTTACAAAAGAACCAAATGTTGAGGAGTTTGCCATCGCGGGGAAATTTAAAGGACTGCATTGTTGTGCTAAAGGATACCGCAGCATCGAATGGTTTGTGCATTTTTTTGTCGTTATTTTAAGTAGCATATCATCAGCTAACGACTGATCAGTTAACAAACTTGTCCAAACTTGTCAATTGGGTATAAGCTCTTCAAAAACCCATTAGTTGCCTCTGAATCATTCTTGTAAATTTCAACCGAAGTCTATTGTAGATGTTTCTATTTTTTGCAAAGCAAACAAAGCCGGGTAAATCCAAGAATTAATTATTATAAATGTATCTATAAGAAGATTTTACCTATGAGCGAGTATCCTATAAATAAATCCTATAAATATAGTATCCACTAGTTCGCTTACTATTCACTGAATACAATTTTCTATTATTTATTAATTCATTGTTCTAAATTGTCACGAATTATAATAAAACATTTCTGTAATGTTTATGTCAACATTACAATTTCTAAGTACTACTAAATTACAACAAACATATTTCATTTACTAAACTCGAGTAAAGATCTTAAAAGCCGCAAAATGCTTTTGCCGCACCACGCTTCTTCATGGATATTAATCGAAAGTTGCCGCAAAAATCAAAATTTTTAATAAAAAATATTGTTTATAATAAAAAGCTTATTAAAAGCTTATCTTCTAGTAGGGTGCATTATAGCAAGACGAATGACCGAACAAAAATTGTATTTAATTTATAAATATTCTGTTGCAACATAATAAACAAGGATTGAATGATTCACTTTTTTACTGGCAAGATAGTACTTTTTATTTTCTTTGTTATTTCAAAATTTGATGGTAATGAAAAATATTGACTTCCCAATTAAAATCGTTGCTTCTTGGTCATTTAGACTAGATTATAATTTTTGATGTACTTAATCAAGAACGAAAAGTGTGCGTCGCATACTTTAATTAGTAGTGGAACAAAATCCGGCTAAAATAACGCTTATTTTTGAAATGAAGGTATAACCAGATGGGACTTTACAGTCATCTGAATCGCTATCTACAACTTTTTTTGGTAGAACTTCTTTAGCAATTATTTTTTTTTATGTCGGAGCAACAATTTCCAAAATCGTGTTTTTAAAACATATACATATCACACTTATTTAAAATTTAGTGAATCCGAAAATATACATTATATGATCAAATTTTTAATCATTCACATAGCTTCCCGCAGGGTGAAATTGTGAATGCACAATTTCGCAACTAGTGATTTTGGAGGCCTCTTTCTCAAAAAGAAATTTTTTTTTCTAAAATCTTTTATTACTGTTAGATGCGCTCTGGTTTTCTCCACAAGTTGAGAGAGTTTCAAAAGTTTTGCTTAAATATTTAATTTATAAGCGCGATGTATGTTTTAAAAAACACGATTTTGAAAATTATTGCTCCGACATAAAAAAAAAATTTTAAGTCCTAATAAAAAAAGTTGTAGATAGCGATTTCAGATGGCCAAAATGATACTTTACAAGACTGTAAAGGTCTCGTCTAAATTAAATTTTTTGCAAGAAAGAAGCCTGATAGGACGGCGATTTAAGTTTTTCCGATATTTTGTACATATGTATATAAAAAATAATAATTTAGCGAAATAAAAATTAATTGTAAATTGATACCTATATTTTATAGATGTTACACATTTTTTTTTATATGACGACGGTTTCGGCTATTTGCCTTTTTTTAAGTTATACTTACGTCAAATCCTACAAAAGACCTTCTAACTTCACTTATACAGTTTCTACAACAATTTAAAAATTTAAAATTATTACTTCTAAAATTTTTAATGTGTATTGGAATCTTTTAAATATTTAAAAATTGTTTAGGTATGAATTGTATAAGTGAAAAGAGTAGATGTTATAGGATTTGACGTAGGATGAAGAAGGCAAATACCCGAAACCGGTTCTGAAACAAAGAGAATACAAAAAAAATGGGGAACAATTTTATAAAATACAGTGGAATTTCGATAAGTCGAACCGTCGATAATTCGAATCAAGTTTATTACAGGAAACAGGCAAATTTCTTGTACTTTTTTGATAAGTCAAATTTCTCGATTACTCGGAACTTTTTTCTGGCAGGTGCCTGTTCGAGTTCTCGAAGTTTGACTGTAGGTATATTCTTTTTTCTTATAAAAGTAAAGAAGTCTACATAAATTGAACAAAAGTTTGACATTTGACAACAATTACAAAAATCAAAAAATGTCTTCACAAATTAAAAATAAAAGACCAAGTTTTAAAATAAGCACGGTCAGTTCACCTAACGTAATTAATAATTATTAATCCGTAAAATTAATTTTTGTTTACCAAAGTCACACATTTTAGTGTAGGATACTTGCACTATTCTGGCAATCAATTAGAGCAGATTTTAACCTTAAAATAGTTATTTGTTTAATTAGGCAATAAAGGATGTGATTTAATGCCGGATTCTACCAATTTACCTTTTTTTTAAAAAAAAAATGCTGTTGAGATTTAACTTTCTATTTTGGTGACAGCTGACAAATTTTGAACGGCTTTAAATTGACTGCTTTACTGCTTAGTCCATAAAAATGCTGACATATATATTACCTAGACAATAAATGTGAGAGTGCCCTTCAATTGTCACTAAAATATAGTGTTCACGTCGTTTGCCGAAAAAGGTTTTTATTTAACTTCTATTAGGCAAACAGATCATTGCGGTAGCACGAAATTATTGTGTAAAATTTATTCTTTAAATTTTGCGGCAATTTTTTTCTGTGGTCAAAAAACAGTATCGACATTGACAATTAAAAAACAAACTGGTCGGTTAGTGTTTTTCAATCGTGATAAAATGTTTACTATTTACCAACACAAATGTTGAAGGTAATTCTAATGAACAATAAACTAATAGATAAGGCTTAAACGATGAAAAATTAACACTCAAACTGTTGTTAAAAGTAAAAGAATATGCAATGTTTTCATTTTATTGTTCATGTGAATTACCACCTAAATTACTGTTGTATGGCGTCATTGAACATTTGGATTATAATTCTTTGAAATCTTTGAAATTTTCGGTTTTTAATTTGCAATATTATCTAAAAAACGCATTAATTCTTAACTCTAAAAATTGAGTAATTTTTTTCAATCTATGAATTATGCAAGTACCATATTCTAACTACAGTGGTCAACAATTGAAATGGAACACTCTAAAATTTTAATAAGGTTTAAAATCTTGTAACACCTACAAAAATTTATTAATGCATCGAAACGGTTTTGCAAATATTGAGCTAAATTTATTAAAAAAAACTGTTTTTGCACTATAAACAATAATTTTACATATTAATTGATGTAATATTTTTCCTCTTTTTGGCTTATTCTAAAGGTAAAACTTCTAACTTCTAGACTCAGAGTGTAAATCAAACTATTGCACTTATTTTTGGCTTATTCTGAAGGTAAAAGTTTCAACTTGAATTCTGGAAAGCAGTTGTAGAATACCGTTAACATTTCGTGTAATAAATTGCTCCCAAAAATTACCAAATTTTGAAACAGCTACAAATCTTAGTTTGTTAAAGCAAAGATAAAAAACTAACAGTGTATTTAGAAAAATGTCTCGTGTTTTATATCTGAAGATCCCTATAGCATTAGTTTATTCGAATTATTAGGTGTTTCAATCCGATTTTTGAAGGCATGTATTTAAAGAAAAATTAAAGCTTTGCCTTACCTGAATGGCTCGTTACCAATGATTCAATTGCGAATAGCTAACAGTATTCCGTTCAAGTAAGAAAAAACTTTAATGTTTCTTTAAGTTTAAAGTTTTATCTTATATGTAGTGTATTAATATCTATTCGTATATAACCGTATCAAACCGTATAAGAAGAGATCTATTAAACATCTTAAGGTATAAGAAATGAGCAACCAAAAAAAATCATCCTACTTAATAAATTTTTTAGGTTTTTCCAAAATTTTATAATTTATTAAAATTTTAAAGTGTTCCATTTCAGTTGTTGACTACTGTAGTTAGAATACGGTAATCGGTCATTTACAAAAAAATAGTTGCTGTCAATTTATATTTATAAATGATATAAAATGGTGAGATATAATCAATTAAATTAAATTAAATGTCTTTAAAGTAGTGGTGAAAATTTGAAAACAAGGACATCACTGAAAAGAGAATTTAATTATTAATTAAATAATGATGTATCCGTTGACTTTTCTTACTGTTTAAAATTTTGAAAATAGTAGTCGCCAATTATTTATATGGCTGTCCAATTGATATTATCGATAGAGCTTTTATTGTTATAATTTGGATTTCTGGATTTGGATTCTGCGATTATTGCTCTGACTCTTCAAGAACTTTATAACGGTTGGGCCGCAAACCCCCAATAAAAATAGTGCTGACCAGATGTTGACAATAGGCTTAAGAAATACCTAGTTTAGTAGATAAAGAATTTTACAGCGGACTGTGGTTGAGTGCCGTAAAAATTTGGAAAAGTTAGTCATAGGATTATGTTGTAAACGCGTCGAACTCTATTTAACCTCGATTTTTTAATACGACTTAGACGATGTCATTCATTTTGCAATCAACTTTACATACATTTCTGTCAAGAAAAATAGTATTTTTAAAAATAAAGAGTTAATATAAATGATAAATGCTAGTGTAAATTATTACTGATTTTGATAAAAAAGCAATTTTTTTATTAAAGATGCAAATTAAAAAAATACAAATTAAAAAACAGTTTGTTAGAGATTTTTTTCTGAATCAACAATACAAATAGAATTTACCATGACGGGAAATTGCAAATGATGCATGTGTACGATGTTATGTTACTCTGTTTATGAAAAATGTATTTATCTCGCAGTTTCTAAACCTTACATTTGCATAATTTTAGCTTAACTTGAGGAAAATATGTAAATCTCATTTTTTTTATTCAAACAAATTTTAAATTAAATTATTCCGTTTGTACTTTTTGACTACCAAAGTGATAAAGCCGAATAACATTAAAATTAAAATATCATCTTCACATTAATGATTTCATATACCTGCATTTTCGAAACCATAAACTTATGGATGTTGAAGTATATCATTTCCGAATCAGAAACCTGTATTGCCCGTGGCTAGGGTTCGCGGTTTCTTTTCGACATTGCAACCACAAAAACGACCACAACGAAAATCGTTGTTGGGTCTGGTCGGTCTGGACCTCTAAAACTCGCCACTTATTTCTTGCCGCCAGCAGCTTACAAATAAGTGAACCTCTAATAACATATGTGTCGAAACAAAAGTACAAAACGGCCGTAATTGACTCGCTTTTGTGTGTAAATTCGATGCGGTTTTACCACGTTTGTGGTAAAATTAGGACGGACATATTGGAGGTATTGCTGGGAAAATGTCAGTACTGATGGTTATCTAAAATTGTTTCACATGAGCTACCAGTTATTATTTATATAGCACAAAGACATTTTTTTAATTTTTACTCAACCGCCGCAGGATAACATCACGAAATGGAACACACAAATAGCTAGACAGGGTGGTTCCAAAAAAATAAAAAATATTTCAAGTTCCACAAATTCTTTTACTTTCCTTCTAGTCCTACCTACTTAATTTTTTTTTATAATAACAGTAATAAGTTCTTCGTTTTCACTGAGATGTCGTAATCGAGTGATTCAGCGTAAATGTGATTTTAAGTTTTGTGAAAGTAATACTTCATATACAAATTATTTTATAGGTGGGCAGAGTACGTAGGTATGTTATAGAACATTGTTATAAAAAATTGGAATAGTTAATAACTTGCCAAATCTATCGAGCAATCTAAAAATTATCATCAGCATAATCTAAGCTCGCCATGAGAATTATTTATCATTTAAATGCAGTGGCGGCTCGTGAGAATCTCTAGTGGAAGGGCATAAGTAATAAATGTTAATACTTTTTAAAACTAATTTAGCTATAGGCGTAAACTGTTTTTATTATAATTTCAGTAGGTTTCATCTTGTCCCCGTAAAGTCAATTAGAATACACCACAAAACTTTATACAATCAATAAATTTTCCTAAAATATAACGATTTTTCTTAACTTGCTCGTTATGTTTTTGAATTTCAAGTCTGAATGCGCTACTAAGCTGATTTCGTAAATCAATTCGATCTAACGTAGCACATTCCAATGAATAAATACTTTTGCCTCATAGAATGCTTTTTGATTTTTTTCGTTAAATGTTTTAAATCCCGTATTTCTGTCCAAATCCAAGCAGGATCGGAATCACTAGACCCCATTAACAAATAATAAACAAAACAATAAACTGAATTACTTACATCACAACCACATAACCAAACTGCATTTTTGTATGTACCGTCATTACAATTTCTTACCACGGTTTTACCCCTTTACCACAAGTTTTTGGTAAATTTTTAGCTTTGGTCTCGGAGGTCCCAACTCCTTTATTATTATTTTTTAAATTAACAAATTCCGCGGATTTTAACTCTCTTATATTGTGAACGGAATTCATCATCAATCCGATTAAATTATAATCACAATCATAAAAAACTTGACTCAGAAAAAAACGTTAAACAGTTGTTACCGGTGCAATACAAATTAATGAATAATAATAATTATCGGGAGCAATCGATTCAAATCGAAGCAACTCGGAGTAATTCTGCTGCTAATTGGTTCGTGGGCAAGTCTGGCTTCTGCCCGAGATAGCACTGTTGTCAGATTGTTTCAGCAACAAAACTCTTGAAAAACTAATGGAAAGTGCGTGGGAAGTGCGTACGATATGGCAAGCGTAGTAGGGCAAAGCTAAGCTGTGCCCGGAATGCGCGCCCGCTAATATTTTTAACTTTGCGCGCATTTTAAACTTCTACAAAAAAGTTTTAGACGTTTTTAATTATTTTATTCAAAATACAATATTTCCTTATTTTCTTATTTTTTTATTTTTGTTGGAGGGGCAATGCCCGAATGCCCTCCCTGCACGAGCCGCCACTGTTTAAATGTATTTAAAATTAATTTGTTCTTATTGTAACTGCTTTTTAGCACAAAATACCACGTTCTTAGTCTAAATTTTATTATTTGATAAAAGAAAAAAATCTGTGCAAAAGCACGGTTATTTTAAAAGCAATTATTATCAATTTTAAATGAACAAATCGCATTTATGTCTTGTTCTACTTTAAGACCATGACTTCTGGAATTCTCGTTATTTCAAAATGTTTTGGGGTTTTAAAATGTTGTAATACCGCAAGACATGATAATTTTTGATAAGCTAGAGATGGTACAGAATCTTATGAGCCGCGAGATGCGCGAAGGAGGAGTCTAAAGTTTGAAATCCTAGAAGCTCGGTTACAATCGTTTTGGCCGAGTAACCATAATTCTTTTCTGAAAACATTGGTTTATATTTTTAAATTATAATAAAGAACAAGTGGTTTAAAAATAATAATTAGCAGAGCGATTAAACGAAAGAAAAAACTAAAAGGCGCAGCGAAGCAGTCAGTAAACAACGAAAGTCGAGAACTAACTGATAAAATGGGAGTAGACATTTTTAGTTAAAACAATAGCACGAAAAAACGAACCCCCACTATCCAGTGAATCTATTGCGTACCTTTTTACCGCGGCTCACGAGATTCTGCACCAAGTCTACATTCAAGTAAACGTATACGATGAATTTCAGGTATCGACTAAGAAATACATTAAATTTTTTTGAAATCAAAAATCTATAGCCGATCCTTTTATGATTTAGGACCAACAAGGAAATCTTCGAGGTTTTCTTTCTTTAAACCTTAGTTTTTTTGCTTTACAGATAAATAGAGCCAAGATAAAGATTCCAAAAACTTTTCAATGACTTTTTGTTATCACAGAGGAATCTTTTTCCATACTTCTTTATGTGCTGTGTTTTCTGAAAAATTTACTTGTCATTCAGCTTCTTTAACCTGACGTTCACTAAAATTTAACCTGTGCTGTTTCTAATAGATGCAGAATTTACAAAATTCTTTATTATCGTCGTCTGACTGTCTGACAGAATGGCTCGTTCCTACAGATAACTCTTCACATTTTTTATATTTTAATCTCTAGGAAATTAATGCTACATTTGTAACGTATTTTCCTCAGAAGTATCAGAAAGAGTCTGTACTACTGTAATTATAGAACTTTACATTTTCCTAAAGTAGGATCATTCTCTTCTTTTCTTTCTTATACAGTATTTCTTTCTGTCTAAGTGAGTATTCTTTACCTTTTATAATACCGCAATAGGTGAAAACAAATTTTTGCTATAGTGAATCTAGCTGTAGATTTGACCAAATCAAGTTACTAAGACCTTTCTGTCAATGGTTTTTATCTGCAATGAATTAATACAGAGCCTTGACGGGAAAATTTATCAATGGCATCAACCTAAATGCGTTTTGTCAACATATATCCTTATGGTGTTTCTAAGTAATTTTTACTTTCGTCTTCTTTAATGTTTTTTTGTTCTATATACCTTGGAACATTGTCTTTCTTCTCTATGAAGGCCATTTAGTAAAGATTTCTATGCATTAGTAAAGTCTAAATATTCTGAATCTGAATATCTACAAAAAAAATGTATTTGTTGTATTTGTGTTCTATAATTATTAATATTACTTATTGTTAAAGATTGGTTAGTTTAAATTGGGATGGTTCCAAAACAATTTATTTTATGACTTTGCATTTTTTGTTTGTAAAATTTCTACTTTTTTCTAGTTTCAAATTTTAATCCTTGTAGTTTGTTTATTTAATACAAACTGATTATGAGAGTGCGTATCTACATCTACTGCTGGGAAGAAATTAATTCAGGAATACCATTTATTTTCATTACGTTTGTTACCATGTCGTTTAAAAATCCTGTTCGACCATATCCGTTTTCTGTTAACGACCAGTAAAAATGCAAATAAAAGAGCCAACCCATTCAACTCTGAAAACACGAATCCCAAGCCTGAAAACTGCATTTTTTGCGATGAATTTCTCATCATATTCTTTTAAAAACGACCAAAAACGATAATGCGGAATTATCTTTACATAATAATTTCTAATACTGGGAAAAGCCTGAACGTCATTGTTACAAAACCCGTCACACCTAAACCGCAAAAAACTGCATCTTTTCCGATTTGAATTAATCATGATTCCCAAAATAGTGAAAAATGAGTCGCAATTTGTCAGTTCATTGAACGTATCCGTGACAGGAAAGCTCTGGGGTGGCCCCCAAGGTGTTAAATATCAGATATCATCCATTTCCGGGCACGAAGTTTGACACTTGCATCACGTCTCAAGCAATTTCCGCGAAGATTTCCAAAAAAATGTTTATAAATATTTATCTGGGGAAACCAGACGCAAATACCGGACATAAACAAATTAAGTTATTTTGATAACTTTTCGTAAATCACCTTGAGATTTTGGCAGTTAATGTCCTTCGTTTGATTAAACTGTCGATGACCTCCTGGATTTTATTTATAAGATAGTGAGCGATTGGCGATTTTTATGTTAATTATGATGCGACGAAAGCGCAAGTGATATAATATATTCAGAGCACGGGAAATCGCAGACAGTAGACGCTGGGCATACGTTTAGGAACGAAAGCATAAGTGGAACTTGTTGGTAATCTGATGGTGGATGGCTAGCACGCACCCACAAATATTTAAATACACTTTTGTTGAATTATTTAAATTCATTGGGGGCTATTAAGTGACATTTATTGCTGAAAAACAATTTATCATCAAATGTACCGCTCAGTTTCCATAAACTTGGATTCCAGTGAAAAACCACGAGACGTTTCCTATTATTTAACATACGTCAAGTCATTACTCCAGTACCTACTTTTAAAAGCGTATAAGAAAAATAAATTTTCTCCATTTTTTACTTTATACATTTTTATAGACCCAAAGGACATAAAAGTGTATAACAATAAAATATGTTTTTGTTTCTAAAAGGTCATTGCTACCAAATTTTATTGATTGCATGGAGCACCATAAATTATAAATTATTCATTACTCTGTTCAAACTAAAACTTATTTAATATTATGTACATTTTTCTGCATCCTTCAAATATCAAAAATTGATGGAGGACAATTTATTTTAATTAAATTAGTTAGACCTTCCGTGAAAGGTTTCCAAAATATAACAAATTACACACCAACATTGAGAATTCAGATAGAACCAGCCAAACAAGAATATTTTTCGAATGTTTCGCAAACGGCGTAATCCATGCTACGCAAAGACAAAAGTTTTTTATGGCCGAAACAGAAAAGAATCAGATTTGGCGTCGAAAATAATAATTCATCGAAACCAGTCTACAACTTTCTAGTGTTTTGTTCGGTTCGAACACCTTTTGCTAGTTTAGGTTACGCTGATTTTCAGAGTGTAGTTAGTGGAGAGGTTAGGTGATTTAATGTAATGTCGATCAGAATTTTTGTCTGCGAAATACTTGTTTTTCATTTAATTTTTGAGGCTGGTGGCCGAAGGAGAGCCAAAGTGACAACTTTGTTGCCTGCCAGCGATCGCCGTAATCCTCATTACAGTCACTAGATAAACTTATAATATAAAATGTAAGAATCTAGAAGAGTAGTGGAAGAATGGGGATTAAAAGGACATTCTTGCAATTACAACACTACAACTATTCATAATTCTAATAAGTTAAAAAAGATAACACGTTTTTGCCCCACTATAATAGCACATTAATTTAATCTGCTTTTGTAGACACAAAACTTGAATTGATTGGTGCCTTGTAATCTGTATGACTGCCAACTAATTAAGAAAGTAACTAAAATTTCATATTCAAAATATAAAGTATTCTGACAAATAGAGATAATAATAGTGGTTGTAACCTTCAAGGCTGCTTCAGGGGTCCAGCTGGTTGCTTTGGTGACAATATAACACACTTCTCTTTAGAACAACCTTATTTAAATCCCTCATAAACTAGTTTGTAAGTGAAAACCATAAAATTTAAGCACTTCTGAACTCAGGGTGTAAATCAAACTACTGCACATATTTTTTAGAAGTTGGGAGAAAATTATAGTGCTGGAAAATCGGCATTTTGTTTGTTTCAAAACCTTCAGCTTTATTGAATATTTTTATATATTCAGTTATGATAAAATAGGCTTGGTCATCAAATTTATTTAAAAATTCTAAAAAAATCACTTTTTTGAGTAGATACTTTTAAAAAGTCTTCAGCGGTAACAAGAATTTTTAGCAAATTGATGAAAGAAGCAAAGAGATTAATTGATAGTCCTATACCTAATAAATGTTACAAATAGATCAAGAAATAATCCATACCATGACATACCTATTGTTATTAACTCTTTACTAAATGGTTTGTGATAAAGGAGATCGTTCTCATTTTATGGAAATCTAATGACCACTCAAATCGAGATTTTTTTGTATCAATGGATAGCTCTTGAAATAAGGAGCAATTGATATCATTGCGTCGACTTTGTAGGTCATCAAATAACGTCCTTATTAAAGATTTAAAAATTAAAAACGGCAATGCAAAATGAACAATCTAAAAAATGTTTTTTGATAACTATTTCACTCATGGATTTTTTTAACCAATCACACACTCTTATTCAACAATGAAAACGAAAGTTACAAATAAAAAAGCACCAAACAATTTCACTTTGCACGACGCACGTTTCAACAACAAAGTTGTCATCCTCAGGTGGAGAATTAAACTGAGTTAATTAAATAAGTTTAATTCCCCACCTGAGGATGCCAACTTTGTTGTTGAAACGTGCGTCGTGCAAAGTGAAATTGTTTGGTGCTTTTGGGTGCTTGCTTCATTTCATTCTACACACCAAGGAGATCCAACACGAAGTAGTACTGGTACTTTGATTATTGCTTTTATTATCCATGATTGTAGTATTTATTAGTTGATGTTTTCTACATTCAAAATACTCAATAAACATCAACTAATAATAATAGTGTTGTCTTAGTTACATAGGAAACAAACAAAAATTAATTTGCAAAAATTGTAAAGAGAAAATTTGAACTCATATGATATATACTTGCAGCCACGAGGTGCATAATGTCTGCAAACTTAATTTTTAGTTTTTTTGGCAATTTGTGTCTCAAAGAAACCTATTAAAGAACCCATTTCGGCTGCGGCACTAGTGCTCATATTATACATATAGATTAGAACAAGCAAAATTCTATTTTTTTCCATAAAAGATTGGTAAGAGGCTCAAATTACAAAAATTACGTGTGGAATTGTGGACACTCGTTCTTTTTTAAATTCGTGTCACAAAACTGACTTAAGAAACGTTCTTTAATATACTATTTTGGCCGTTATTAATAGCAGCATCTTTAAATACGATTTTAGCAGACATAGACGAAAAAATAATTACTTGTTTAATTAGGCAATAAAGCATGTGACTTAATGCCGTGCCTGGCAAAACAAAAGCAAGGCACAGCCGAGCCTTTGAAGCCAGGTCTAGTCAATAAATGTGATAGGTTCGCTTAAATTTTGTGGCCATTAACAAGCCGTAAAAGGCATCTTTTAGGTCACTTACACAAAAATATTATCGCTAAAATCTATTACATTCAAGTAAAGACATTTATGGAAGTTTTCGGTCTTGGTTTAGACATCTTCCATATTTGTTTTCTTTTCTCGATTTGTATAAAGCGCGCAATTATTGCAAATCAAAGCTTGATTATAAAACACTAAAACCGTTTAAAATCTTACATCATTTATTTATGTGTCGCGAAAAATTCAATTTCAATCACGATTTCACTGAATTCTCAAGAAAAAAATTATGAAATCTTATTACAATTTTTTTTTCAGGTTTTCAGTAATAATTTCATTTATTGGTAAAAGCGTTATCTCTCTCGCTGTTTTCAGAAAACAGTTTTCAACGAAAGTGATTCACTGAAAAAACACGTGTGTGAATTGCGTTACAAACTGTTATGTTATTTAAAGAAATTAGTTCTTTGTTATGTTTCAACACCTTTTATCTGCTCGTAATGCGTTTAACGGTCCGATTGATTTCGTTTTTAATGAAAATATTCATATCAGAATTCTCAGAAGTTTGCTTTATTATTAAACGTTGGTGGCTACAGTCACGAGCTTACCTGACTCCGATCTCTCCCTAGATAATCCAGTAAAGAACAATGGTCTTGACGACGCCATTGTATTTCATTATTATTTATCGGATGATACTCCGGAAGCGCGACCAATCGATCTCTGTTAAAAAATTCGATTTTTTTGGGGCGCCGCCGGCGTCAAAATACCAAGAGGTGTGCGGATGGGTGGGCCAGACCCAGGGTGAATTCCCAGAAAGAGGGCGGCGCAAGTCAAACGATGACAACACGAGAAATATGAGAAACCCTCTAAAAACACAATGGGATTATCGCTGAACATCTCAATGAAACAGAGTGGTCTCGTTATTTTTTTTACGGCCGCTGTATAATCATACCGTAAACGTCACATGCCACACAAAAAACGATAATAACAGGGATGGGATTGTGGTGTAGAAGGCGTGTTATTACATGTTGTGATCGAGTTGCTAAATTCACATCAGGTAGTGGTCAAAGTGGTCGCATCGACCCAAGACAAAACTTTTCAAACACAAAAACGTGTGGGAACATGTTTAAAATTCTTGGACTCGTGTAGACAAGATTGTTATCAGCAGGTTCATTCAAAAAGCTTATCCGATTATTGAAGAATCTGTTTCCAAATTGCTGAGTCAATAGATAAAAATTATTGAACAAATTTTACTTGCACCCGACAACAGATATTTGAACACATCAACTTGTTATTTATTTTTACGAGGTGTTTGGCTTTTATGGACCGCCCAGGTAATACAGACATGGGCCCGCCATAGGATTGCTCTATTATACCGCGATCAAAATAAAAAAAAAATCGGCTGCGCCGCATTATATTTTTTCTGGAAATATCGAGTGACTCTTAAAATGTCTATACAGAGCAAGTCTTGATTTTACCATTGACAATAACACAACTTTAATAGCTTGCAAACTGTCAATAAAACAATACCTAACAATTCTTGCATTGTTCTATTCTCTATTTAATACAACAATAATTTTTTAGCGCTAAAGCGCTTTTTTCTAATGTAAAACTAATGTTGAAAATTTCAAATACCCAAACGTAGGTGCAAGATCGAATAAGCCAATCAGTATCTAGTGTTTCTCTAAGAGCCGCGCTCGTATTGTGGATTATTATGTACTAGGATTCTTGTAGGATGCAAATTAAAAATTTGTTCTATTGCATATTTTACTCTACCGTATTCGTGGCTCTATCACATGACTATCAAGCAATGAGGTTTAAGATGCAACAAAACTTTATTTATTTGACTTTGTCCGGTAGAATCATAAAAGAGGTGGTGCCGTTTAACACGTATTCGATAATAATACGTACCGCATTGTCGTCTGTTGGTTGTTCTTTCATGACCTCTAACGGGCTTATAAAAAGGTTCTTTCTTAAATCACTTGATGTGGGTCGGATCTGTAAACATTTAAGCTCAACTAAGTCAATGCTTCTAAAATAAAATTTTTGCATAAAGTTTTGTAAACAATAAATAAAATGCGAATAAAAATTTTCTTGATTTTCTTGACCAGTTCAAACTAGAACATTTTCTTTGTACTTAACTGAGGTACAGTCATGAATTTACATTACGTTTGTTGTGTTTTTATTATTTCTGTTTATTTTGCCAACAAAATTAATAGATTGCGTTTCTCCGAAAGTCAGTTTTCTCCGCTCCCATTTTGTTCGTTTTGCTTCAGAATGTGATTTGATTAGGTTTCAGCGGAAATACTGACTGTAATTTTGCTATAAATTCTATAATAGCAAATTGTAACTAAGTGGTTTTTTGCATACAATAGGTATCTTAATTAAATTCTCTCTATTAGTTTTTGTTTTAAGAAATATCGGTTATTCTGTATTCTGTGATAAAAATTAAGGAAACAGCTGTTGGCCTATTTAAAAAATGTGGAGCTTCATTCAGCGAATTCGTCTGCAAATATTAGCACGTTTTAATGTAAATAAACTGATCTGATAGCAAAAGCAAATAGTGAATTAATGCTTCTTCACGGATCTACTGCTATTTAGGGACGTTTCTAAACATTAAAATATTACATTTCTATTGTATATGATACCTGAAATTGTTGTGTCATTTAACTAAATTCGTATTATTATTGTTGCAAAGTGGTAATAGAAAAGTTTCCCACAGTGCAACAACATATTTACAAACGGGTTTTACGTCTTGTCGTCATTTATTTGAAATTTTGTTCTTTCAAGAATATCCTGTTATATTTTTCGGTATTGCCGTTTTATGTATTTTTCTTATCTAAGATAAATATTAAAAAATAATTATCTAAGATTTAACTTTAAAAGGGTACAATTTGCTTTTAAATCAAAGCAATAAACATGTTTCAAAATTATCGAGAATTTTATCATTTTAATCAAACATCAAAATATTTAATAACATCCGGTTTTTGATAACTTGATAACATTCGGTGTTTTTTTTATTATTTTTTGGCGACAGTATAATCTTGTTATCTCTTTGATTAATTCATAGTAACTGTGCAGGAAGTTACGAAAATGATACATACATTAAAGCTAGTTCGAAGTTTTTCTTTAAAAATAAAATTTGAACAAATTTTACTAATCTTTTTCAACAATTTAACACGTTCCGAAAAGTGTTTTTAAAATAAATAAAGCCAGATGCAGATTGGTTTATTCCTCTAAAATATGAGGCTTTTTTAAAAATAGCTTATTCTGTGTTATATCATGCATCTAATCATAATTTAATTTGTAGTGAAAATATTTATATCCTTTCAAAAATCTATTTGATCGTTCTTAAGTTAATTTTACGATTCATTTTAATAAAAACTTTAAAAAAATATCTGACATTTAGCAGAGTCAGAGTTTAACATTAAAGACAACTTTTTGTAAAAATAAATAAACAACTAAAGTTCGGAACAAATTTGGTGAAATTGGTGGTAATTCTGGTAATTGATTTTTGCAAATTGCACGCTTCATTAAAAATGGTTTTGGTCAAATCACGATTCTCGACAGTAATTATTTTAGTTTTTTTTATTTGTATTGCTCCTCTACCTCTTTTTAATAACCTAATTTGTTTTTTAATTTTTAGGGTAGATTTCATAATTAACTTCAAAGCTCTTTTAATTTAAATAACCTTTAGGCTGTAAACTGCCATTCTGACAATAGGCATCGAAAAATCATCGACAGTTACAGTCTAAACGTCATTTAAAGGAGTCTTTAAGTTGGTTATAAAATCGGCCCTTAGAGATTTGGTCTTTTTAATTAATTTAATAAATAATTTACGGGTAGTTTTTGCAGATTTACAACTCCTGTCGCCTGCAGAAAGGCCTTCATCATTTTCGTAAGAAGTTTTTACAGTTATGTGCATTTTTGCTCAACTTTTTGCTCAACTTCGTTTGATTCTAAAGTGGTTAGATAAAGCTTCTAATTTTGTTGAAATTTAAATTTTGCTTTTGAAACTTTATTATCGATATAATTATTTCAGTCATACGTAAGATTTGGGCAAACCGCTCCGCATTTGCAACTTTGTTCATCAAAACTGCGTTTCACCTCGGGCTTTAATCTCTTTGATTATGTTCTTTAATACATAAGTGACTATTAAAATATGAAATAACACAACATTATTTTATATCTGATTAACAATCTGGATTTCATCATAGATCTTTGGGAATTTTTGACAGCTGTCTTTTTACACTTTGACAGCATTGTAAATCAACAAAGAAATACGATAGCAGCTGGTGATGCATTAGATTTATTTGCCATGATAAGAAAACATACACGATATACATTACAGCTTTTTTGTGGCTACCTACTAGTAAGCTTTGGTGGTGGTTCCTTCAGAAAATTATCCGCTTATTAGACTGTTAATCGACTAGTCTTCTCTTGGACATTTTAATTGAATTCCGCGACGAAAAGCGGTTGTATTTTCGTTTGTAATATATCCTGACAAATCACGCTGTAATAAGGTTCCCTTTAACACATCTTATTAATTCTTACTAAAGCTCCGCCTTAACCGGTATTGTGCCTCGTCATTATGTCCGTTCTTTATTTCTCCACCGAACCAGTTCGTCAAAGAATATTCTCTTCGACTCTTCTCGGAATAATTACATTTTGAAAAAAAAAAAAAACTTATCTTGCAATAAGAAAATAATGTGAAAATCTCGCTAAGATTGAATCGATCGATCTCTTCTAACATATTTGCTTTTCAAGTCTGATCGATTGCAAATATTTACACAGCTCGAGTATGTTGGTACTTTTGGTAGCAATTATTTCGCTATTGTAGACATTGGTAATTTTACAGCTGCCACTTTTAATATATGGCTATTGGAAGGACGTTTTAACACAATAATGAAAGCTTACCTGAGTCACAAAAGGACAAGCAGCATTTTTGAGGTGTAAATCATTATAGGCAGGTATAAATGACATTCAGAAAGTCTGCATAGGATTTGATTTGTGACGAGGAGTTTCCAATGGGAACGCAAACTTCGGCAAGCTTTATAGTTTTACAGCTTTAGGAGATCTTAATAATACTAGGAAGTCCATAAAACGGCCGAAATGTCAAAAGATTTATGACAAAATTAATTATCTTCTTTTAACTAAATGACTTTAACACCACGTGTTTAATTACGACCTGCTGTTCTAATTTTTTATTTAATACAATGGAGGAAGTTTTGATATTTCTGAAAATGGAACACTGCATCGAAAACAAATATATTGTTATACTGGGCTTTATTGTTCATACAGTAGTGAAATGTGAAATTGAATTAAACTTCCAAGTTTCCCCAACAAGGTTTATAGAATTGTTACTTGTAATTTATGGGGGCTGAAAGGCGGCTTTTGAAAGCTGGAAAATTCTTACCTGTCAAGTGAAGAAACAAAGATTTTAGTTTTGTTTACATTTGTGCAAACAGCCGGTCATTACCTCTTCAAATAGATTTATAAGGCATCAAAATGCTCGTCAAAATAAGGAGAAACTGGTCATCTTTTGTGTAAATAACGGGTATTTTAAAACGTTTACTGTCAAGTCGGCATTGAAAATTTAAACACAAGATTTGATTAGGAATTTTCTCGATTAAATATCAAAATATCAACTAATATTACAGTCAATGTCTTTTTTTTTAAATGTGGATTTGTGAATAGTGGGTATCTAGACTGTTTCAGAATGATTGATATCTCGTGCGGCTTTAAAATTCAAATTTATGTTGACATTGCTGTTTTTGAAAGAAGATGTTTCCCTGCATGTCTTTTAATCATTTTTCGTGATAATTTACACGGCTGTCCACTTAAAAATGACAATTTGACATTAACTGTTAAAATGACTTTGCAAATTTCTTTATTGTTTCTCCTAAGTTTCAAAGTCTAAGGGCATTTGTTAATATTTTGTTATGTAAGATGACATTCATTTTTTGTACAAAAGGAGTATTTACGAGTTAAAGTTGTGAATATGGATTAAAAAATAATTTTTAGTAGTATCAACTAATTAATTTCGAATTTAATTCAAAACACGAAATATTATTTGCACATCGTGCTAACAGAATCGCTTTGTTTTTTTGCAGTTTAGCAAAAAGGACTTTATTATTGCCGTGGTTTTAAATAAATAAACCGTTAACATTGGTTTAGGGATTCTTAATTAGACCAACTAAGAGTTTGCTGAGGCGAATTATTTGCCTTGTGAAACATCTCTTTCTTTAAAAAAAACATTTAGGCTAGAGACATTATTAAGAACGTTGTTGGTATCATAGGAAGATGGACAGAAAAATTAGATACTTGTTGGTTGTTAATGTTGCAGCAATTTTTTTGCTTATCTTTCTATAATTCTAATAATTTTCTGCTTAAAATTAGATGCACTTATTTTTTTATTATTTTACATAATTTTTTAAATGTGTGAAGACAATTCTAGACCTAAACGCAAAAAAGACGACTGAAAGAGAAAGTAGAATAAGAAAAACTAGGTTTGGAAGAAAATGAACAAAAGAAATTTAAAAAAAAATCAAAACCGATGAGAGACAGAAAAAGAACAAGAAAAACAACGATTGAAAAAAAAATGAAATAACGGGTAGAACAAGAAGCGTACAATGGAAGTTGCAGTTCTTTTTTAAAAGAACTTGGAAACTATGATTGCAAGGAAAAAACCAAAAGGATGAGGTTCAAAAATTTTTGGAAAACGACGTCTAAAAGAAAAGAGGAACTTAAAAAAACTTAAAAAACTGTGACTGAAGGAGAATACTAAAATTTACTAAAATATATAAATAATACTTTAGTACTGGTAATATATAGCAAAGAGTTTGTTTTTAAAGACAGTTTTATAGGGCGAATTTATGTTTTAAAACAAGCGCGAACCAAGAATTTTATACAAAATGAGTGCTTACAATGACTTAGGAAATAAGTTCTTTATAACATTTTTTATAATTTGCGCTTTTTCTCCATTTTTTTCAATACTTATTCTATGTAAAAAATTAAAATTTTGTGTTTTTATTAGAAAATACGCAAAGTAAATAAAAAAGAGTAATACGATAAAAACAAAATGAAAGAAAAAAAGTAGGAAATTGAAAACTAAGGGGCATCAAATCCATATCAATTTAACCATTTTTATATTATTTTTAATATTTATTTAATTAAAATATTGAATTTCTTGGCTGCAAATAGGGCTTTTAATTAAATTCGCGTTTAAATGTTAAAATTTGTAACAATTTTCTATTTTTTTGAAATAGGCACTGTCAGTGTTATTTTTGAGAATAAAAATCGGCTGTTCTAAGCTAATTTTTATGTGTTTTACCATAAATATGCAAAAAAATTGACAAGTTAATTAACAGGAGTCAATGTGAACTTACAATAATAAATTGAGCAGTTCTACCTAAAAATTGACTGAAAATTGACACTAATAACAGTGCGTGTCTCAAATAAATAAGTAATTATAAAAGGACGACAAAATGGCTGCAATCAACATATTGAATTTTATTATAAGGACAGGGTTTCTTGTTTGATTTATACTTTTTAAGGCGATATTTCGCACGCAAATCAAGTGTTTTAACACCTCTTCAGAGTTTAGAGAGTTCTCTTTTTAATCCTCCATTGAGGCTTTAGCAGTCATTGATGCCAGATAAGGCCAAGCCCTTATCCCAAGAATGTATCGCCAAATTCTCGAAATACGTATTTTTGTTAATACAAATGTCATAAATACAAAAAAATATGCGCAAGTAAAGAACAAAACAGTGGCTAAATTAATTAAACTTTATAAAAATTAATATTTTGCATATTTTGCGATTTCAGTAATTTAAGGTTTTTTCAGAAATATTTAAGGAGGTAAAACAATGCACAATTTGCTAAACGAATGATGCAACCTGCATTTATCTATAATAAATTATTTATAATAATTTATATTTTTTTAATAGTATTTTTTCTATTTTGCAATTTTTTTATTTTTATAATCTATTAAACAATTTATTATGTACATTTTCTAACATTTTCTCATTTTGATACTTTTATTAAAAATATAAAAATTCTCTAAAGAAACTGAAAAATTTCCTGTAAAAAAACTAGAACTAGGGAAAAATTCCTATTGTGGTATCACTCTCAACAGCTCAAAGAGCACCACGCGCTGCCAGGCTCGTTTTCCAAGGTAACATACAAGATAAAACAATTTTTTACAGTTACAGTTTTCTTAAAAATTATTGACAATGTTTATTCCTGATTAGTGATTACATAGGATTACAAAGGATGACGTAGAGGATCTGCGAGTACAGGACAACACAGACAAAAGAGAGAGACTGTTACATTAAGTGGACAAGAACAGCGTAATTAAGAGATAAATAATACCATAAAATAATTAACATAAAATATTCGGCCATTTTTTAAATTTTGTGTCTTTTTTTTTCAAATTAGCCGCAGTGTCGACGTATTGCAGATGTATTGCTATCCTAAACTTCTCGCTGCAATGTTTAATTAAAGGTTTTAGAAAGGTTTATTTTTGTATTTGCCACCAAACTCTTCTTCCAATTTGAAATTAGAAACGCATCTAACCACAACGAAATGTTTTTCGGGTATTTGTCCAGTGAATAATGATTTAGGAGAAATTTATGTGACGCTTCACTGTGGTATGGTTTCACTCTCTTCTAATAATTCTATTTAAATCTTGACTACGTGTTAAATCATCATTTAACGTGCCAAGTGAGGAATTTTATGATCTTAGTACTGTTTTTGTTAACGTTAACCAAATGTAGGTATTGTAACGGAAATCATAATCTAATAATAACACCTGCAACATTGAAAGATCTTCAAGGATTAACAAAACATAAACACAACAAAGTAAAAAATTACTAAATGGCATTATTCCAAAATATCGAAAGACAAGGGCTGTGGGAATGTTTCAGCATGTATTTATTTCATCCAAGCCTTGTTAGCTTTTCATTTCCTAATTGTTTGAGTTTGTAGTGAGAGGTCGTAAAGGTTGTCGCTATGCATGTCTCCTCAAATAAGTCCGACTTTTGTAAATATTCTTGTTAGGAAATTATAGTGGTTTTACGGTTCATCGTTTGATTGTTGGACACCGCCAGTTTTTTCCTTTCTCTTTTTAGAATGACAGTTTGCGTTTCAATGTAATTAAACTGTTTCTTTGTTTATTGAGACGCCGAGTCTTCTCAGAAAATGCAATTTAGATTAGGACGAATGCTGATGCTTTATTTTTCTACACAAGATAATCCCACCAACGCGAGCTTTCAATACGGTTTTTACATCGTACTCCTGTGTAGAGCAAACATCTAACTTTATGGCAATGTAAACATTGAGAAAACAATATTCACTTCGAGGAAATCATTATGTAATATTACATATATCCAAGCCGAGTCGGTAAACGGTTGCGATTGAGGAAAAAGTAGTTCTTCACTCTGGTGTCCACTTTGACTCCTCAGCGACATCTTTTTGTGCCAAACACCAGAACAACAACCGCAAGTTAAACAACTCACGATGGCAATAACAAAACTATCATTTACTGAAACTAACAGTTTTTCCAGTCCTCGTGCAATTTTTTCAAAATCAATTTCTGCTTCCAATAACAAACTTAAGAATTATGAAAATATAAAAGACAAATTGTGTTAACGTAAGTCCGCTGTAACTCGTGCAGCAATGATGATGGCCACCAGTGTTCTGCGTAAAAATACCATGTTTCCAGTCACAAAAACATACATTTATAATGATTCGGGGAACCGATGGAATGATCAATGTGACATATTTTACCACGCACTTCCTTTGAGACACCCCAATTATAATTAAAATTGTCGAGTTGGTAAAACATTGTTATATTTCGCTCAAAGCCTCAAGGGATTCTCTCAAACAACATGTTTTCAAAATTTTAATAAACTCTACCTTCAGCTTCAGGAACGTTGGTAAATTGAAATTTAATCATCCAACTGAAACTAATCAATAGAAATGTTACTTGGAATTTAATTTAGTCATAACAGGGGAGTAATATTGGTAAATCTGCGTTGGTTATATTTTATATGACCGGAGAGTAATAGAATTTTCTTGATTAAATAAAATTTTGTTAAAATTGTAAAAGTCTATCAGTTTTTCCTAACAAAAAAGCATTTCTTGGAACGAAAAATACTGGACAAAACTTTACTTTTAAAAAATTGTGACATTACGTGTCTTTAATTCGAATGTTTCATAAATTATTGAAGAGTAGTTACGAAGATCTGTCGAAAAATTTAGACACGTATTCGTGTTTATTAAATGATGAAAGAAATCGATAAAACCTAATTAAATAATTAAAAATAAAAATCTACAATTAACATACCTACAATTTTGATACTGGCTTGTGACTATTTCTATAAGAAAGTGGCGGCGCTACTGTGCAATATCATTTTGTAAAGTTTATCAAACTGCCAAAGTCTTCAAAATAAGAAGAGCATATGCTGAATAGTCCCTTTACAGCAAAATCAAATATGTATCATATGATCAAGAAGACATCTTTTAGAAGGAAGAAGGCTATGACTTAGTTTCTTCTACCTATTTTTGATGGTAACGATGAAAACCTTACTGATTGTTAGCTTATATTTATAAAAAATTATTAAAAAAATTATTTGTTATATACCTACACAAAAAGAAGTTTGTGTAAAAGTTTAGATAAAATTTAAATTATTTCATAGTGTTGTAGGATTATATTGTCTATTAATACATTGGGTAGTTAAAACATTAATACAAAGAAAGCAATGTAGAGTTATGTAAATATAAAATATATAATTATTAATGGGCTAATTTCAAGTTGATACTACCGGTACTATCTCTACATGACATTAATCCCTAAGATTATTTCTTTATTTAGCTTAGATAACAGAGATTTATATAATAACGTGGGTGAAACTTCATCTGGCTTTGAAATAAATCTGTAAGATCTGGGATTTCTCATTTCTGATATTTCGCTTTATGTTACTTTAAACTTTTGTACTTGTGCTGAAATGTAATAAAATATCTTTCTTGTGCAAGTGGATAATTAGATATCAGAGAAAAATAATACAATTTTTTATCTTTTCTAAAAAGGTTAAACGTTTATAAGCTGATAATTAGACAAAATTACTAAAAATTTTAATCTGAAACTTATTTCATTTTTCGCAGAAAACATTTTTTATTAATTAAATTAAATTTCAAAAAAAAAAAACAAATTACACAACAAGCAGGTTTATAAACATGGAAAAATTAAATCATTTTTAATTATAAAAGATTAAATTCTTAATTATTTTCAAAAAAAAAAAACACCAAATACTTATAGTGAGTAAGTATTTTTGAAACGCTTTCATTTAAATAAAGATGAAAGGATTTGAATAGATAATTCGCGAAGATAATGACTGATGAGAGCTCTACAATGGCACGAAATATAGCAAACGAAATATTGTAATGAAATATTGATTTTTCAAACAATCCGATACAGATTTTGGGATTTTTAGAATTCTTTAGGTTAAGTCGTAATTCAATTTCCAAATTAATTGTGCGTGTTTACACTGCCAGATGAAATTAATTTGATATTGAACAAAATATTGTTGCAATGAAAAAGTTGTTTTAAAATGAAGTTTTGATTCAGTTTATACTAAAAGCGCTAAATAATTTGTCATTGATTTATTTAATATGTTTCACACTGCCTGTAATTCTAGATTTGGACAAATTTTATGTTGCAAAACAACCAAATAATTTCGCTTAACTTGAGTACATATATGCAGGTGGGTGATATTTCATTAAAAAAAAGACAAGAAAACAAACAAATAAATAGTACTTTGTTGAAACTGTTTGTTAACTAATATGAGCAGAAATATAGACCTGTAATCTCAAGCAATGTTATGAAAAGTAGGACGATATTATTACAAATAGCTTGATATTTAGCCGATAGTTTTCATTAAAGAAAACAGTTACGCCAAAATCAATTTAAAAAAGGACCTAAAATTATTTGATATATGTGTTTGAAATACGTTTTTTTCAAAAATTTTCTATTAAAAGTAAACTAATTTTATTTGCAGAGTTAACGTCACATGTGTACTTATTTCTTTGTAAAAAATAATTCTGTGTACGGTTAAGTTTAGCTTTGATATTCAAGTTAAATTCTGTCAAGTTGACATTTCAAAATTACAAGTTGAAACACATTAATTTCAAGTTGATTTAGTACTATAGAGTTAATATCGGTCGCATTGTCTCACAAATTTTTAATTCCGAAGGTATTATCCTATAAAACTTCAAGTTTTTCGCTTTAATTTGTTACCGTCAAGTGTTTTTGAGACAAACAGTTTAATAAAAAACTAGTAAAAGTGACAAATAATAGTGACCTATAGTCTTTACTAGGAAGAAAATCCTTAAAAGACTGCTGTAACTCTAGCAGTGACAACGGGAAAACAGTTAAATCGTATTGTTCTAATCCTAAAAATTTTTTAAAATTATAAAATTCCAAGATTTTCAGAGTGACAATAGAAGAGCACGAAAGTTCCAGTTGGTTAGTTAAAACAATGTGGAATAAAACATACTGAAAACAAGTTTAGAGGTAGCTTTAGTATTTTCTATTATCTGTCTAAAAGGACAAAACGCTTTTAAAGCAAATTTTGAATTTTTAACATTTAAATTATTTTAAAATAAAAAATTATACAGGACTGCTCTTTTCAGGTATTTTTATAAATCAAACTTTAATTGAAAGTAAAATCAAGCTAATAATCACTAATTAATGTAATCTTACTATTTTAGTTATTCGATAAATCAAGATAATTGAATTCAATGTGGGCAATTTATTTGTCGTGACCTCGATTGAAATGCAACTGCTTATTACTTAGCCTACAAGTAACAATTGACAGAGTTTCATTCATTTAAAATATTTAATTTTTATTTAATTTATGTATATAAACATATGAGGATTTTATTGTTATCATTTTTTTATTTTATTTTTCAATTTTTATTCTCAAAATGTATAACTCGCTGACTTTATTAAAGTACTCGTAGTTTGCTATCAGCTTGATGCTAACTGCAGATAACTTACAAAGCCAATTTTTATTAAGAGTATTAATAATAGATAACTTATAATTTGAGTAGACAGGCCCTAGATTTCCTGTAGAACAAAAAAATATCAGTTTGTAATTTACCTTTATGGAGGCTTATTGGACTCGGTACTGATTGTTGCAGTACACCGGTTACACCAACGTTAAATACGCCGCTGTTTCTAGAGAAGTTTGTCTAGAAATGCTTGAATTTTATGGTGCAATTGAGACAATTAACTTTTTGGATTTCAAATTAGCTTTAACTTTCAACAGACCACCTGGTTGTTTGGGTGACAATAGTGCCCACTTTTTTACAATCACTCTTATTACACTAGTTTGGAAGTCAAAATTACAAAATTCAAGTATTTATAGACAAAGTATAGGTATTTAAATAGTTTTATAACTGTCGGTCAAAATCTTGCTAAAATACACCTATTGACGACAAAAATTAGATCAAGTAGTACTGTTACAGCAATTACCGTTGCTAATTAGAGAAATAAATTCGGTCTATTCAAGACCGGAAGTATTAACATTTCTATGACCGAAGTAACGAAAATAGCTCCAGCTTTTGTGGTCAAAAAACCCGCTGTCAGTATAAACAACATTACAAGGAAATTTTCCTGTTTTTCACTCATGTTACATTTTTAAGAAAAACCAAAATTTCTTGTCAACACGCTAATTGCTATTTATTGTCTTTTGTTTTAAGGGAATGTAAGTATGTTATTTATGATTTTTTCATTCCATTTTAGGTATAAAGACGGCAAACCGTATCCATGGCCTTTAATGGTATCACAGTTAATCCTCTACCCTGAGAGTGCCAATCAAACGGTATACACACAGTCCGTTACGGAAGGAGACGCTGGAAATTACACTTGTTTATTGAGGAACGATTCCGTCGTTCACTCTCATACAATCCAACTTAAAGTCTTCGGTAAGTAAAGTAATATCTACCTCTCAAATACTGTTTTTTATGACACTGTAGTTATAATTATGACTGGTATTGTGATGCGATAAAGAAGGTCTTTGAGACCTATTGTAAATCAAATTCGACTGTCTGAGTTCGGGCTCGGTAAAAGGCATATAACACAATGGAAGCCCTATCATAAAATTCATTTCGGAAACGTATGAGTTTAATAAAAAAAACTTTAGGGGCAAATGGGTGTTGTGTCACTTTTACCGGATGTGTGTAGGAAATGTGTGTGCGCACATAAGACACGCGAGGTTATTGTCTAGCAGTTTTATTGCATGGTAAATAAACGGTCTTGGACGTAATTTTATGCTGTTGTAATATTAAATGTCATTCATTTAAGTTTGGGTGTAATGCTATTATTAATATTGAAATTATTGTGTCGTTGCACCTGCACCGCAAACTCATTTGAATTGTCAAGACCAGAATTAATTAAATGTTACCTAACAAACCAGACAGATGGAAACAGAAATTGCAACAGTTTTCTCAAAATGTAGAACTTTCATTGTTGAAATTTTATTTAATTTAGTTGGAGAAAACTTTAAATGGAAATGAGTTTTTGATAAAAGACTTTAACAAGATTAAGAGGAAAAACGTGTTTTAATGGATTTTAAAAGAAGTTGTTCGTAACCTTTAAACACTGGGAAGGATCTAACGGCGTAATTAAATGTAAATTAATTAACGATGACTAACAAGATGCCTCTGGGTAAAATGTAATGAGTCTATTAGTTGACTTCTTGTTTTTGTTCAAAAAGACTAAAAATTACTTCTGAGTATTACATGAGACAAGTTCTCCTAATTTAAGCTAATTGGTTTAAAATGTACTTTTCTTTTGTCAATTCTTGGTTGTACATTTTTTTTATCCAAACAAATTGCAGTCTACATGTATTGACCAAGTTTTTGAAGAGTAATTAGAATAACAAAAAAAACACATTTAGGTATTCGTAGTTTCACCAATTTCATTGTTTCTTTAGTGATTATTATAGATACATACAGGATGTTTTTGAAGTTACTTTAGAAATTTTAATAGGTGAAAGAATGCTAAAAAACGAAAACTGCCTTACAAATGTTTATGGTTTTTGAAATATACGATGTAAAACTTTATTCAAAAATTTGGTTACCTACAAAAATACGATGTATTAACTTCTACATAGTGTATCTCAAAAACTATAAACATTCAGGCAAATTTGGTTTTATAGCATTTTTTCAACACGGATTTTATCATCTACTAAAATTTTTAAAGTAACATCAAAAACACCTTGTAAATACATTATGAATTATATTATATGGATATTTTTTCTGATAAATCGATATATGTATAGTTGACATTCCTATTTATGAGGAAGTAATAGGTAATTACGAAAAACTACAATTACCAATATTAACCTAATAACTGTTTGATGCTTACATCAAACAAATATTTGCAACAAATTCATTGCATATGGCAACTAATTGTTTTAATTAATAATGCTGGGTTAGTAATATAAAATAGTCGAATTTGACGTTGAAGCAGATATGTTATTGATGTATGTGTATTCCTTTAAACTAAAACTGTTATTTGTTTTAATGAAAATAACAAGATAAACACTTCTTACTTTATAATTATTTTCTAATTAAATTTTGTAAATTCGTGTAAAAAATGAACTTATAATTCGTTTCAGAATGACTGAAATCTCATAACTGTGTCAACGGCACATAGCACTGCAGACATAGCATTAGAGAAAAGTAATCGGATTAATTTGCAATGTTAAGAGAAAAAATTAAGATTAATATTGATAATAAGTTTTTAGAGGGGCCGAACTACTATCAAAATTTATCAGCCTTCTTGGTTGGACATATTCATTGTCGAACTGCTGTCAAAATCTCAGCGGGAGCATCAGCAGTGTGATAAAATTAATGTAAAAAATACATTAAATCTATTTAACTAAATTTTATAATAAAATAACACATCTGACATGAATAATACTTTCAAATACGTTTACTTTCAAACGAAAATAAAAGTTCTGTACCTAATAAATTTTTGTTCATTTGAAACATTTTATTTTTTAAGAAATTTAGCGATACTATTATTACTGTTATTATTAATAATCACTATTAAAACAGTGAATAATTAATAATACACACGTTTCACGGGAAACTAAAGGCGTACAATTTGGTTTTTTAGATAAGATGTACAAGATCAATCTTTAGAAATATGCATATTGATTTTACTGCTTTTTATTGATGGTTTTCTTAAAAGTGTTTTTAAGATCAATTAATAAAATTACGTTTTATAATTTTGTGACCAAATCTTCATCATATTGTGAAACCCATTTTAACAAACGCCGCACCGGATTTATACGTGAGATAAAATATTAATCTAATAAGGACTCTCCGGGTTGTAGAAATAGACCGCAATTCGGACCCAGATTTTTCATCTTAATGATCTTTTTACGTACTTACATTTTTGACGGCGATTCGGATGTCTTCGAATTTGTTAGTGGTAAGGGAAAACCTCAGAATGCAGTTAAAAATGTCAAAAACACCTAATCTTTTGAAACTGACTTACGTCGTTTTTCTCTCAATAACGCACGTGTTTAATTACGATTGAGTTAGAACCTTAGAATTACGATGTATTGTTTATTTTACAGGCGAATTCAGAATGCTGGACTTTTGTGATAGTTTAGATCATTCCCATTCCTACATGTAATGTGGACAAAATTTTTAAGTTTATTTATTTTTAAGTTTTGATCAATTGTTATTATCTAAATAACACAGATATGTTTCGATTTTTAATTATATATTTATTTAAAAATGTTAGTTGTATCTCCGTTATGTGGAACGATAAATAATGCGCTTTTTTATCAAAAAAAGAAGTGAGTTAAAGATGGGTTTATGGGTATATCCTACCATTTTTTTGGGAGGAAAATGATAAAATTGCAAAGATAGATTAATGTCTTTTCTCGAGCTACACAACAAATAATAAGTCGTCTTTCTCTTTTTTATATGCTTCGTAAGTTTTTCGTCAGCAAAACTATTATTTACAGCTCCAATGAATTACAAAAATTCTTAATTATTGCATATGTTGAGAGAAAAAATTGTTGTAAACAATTGTAGAAATATATGGAATAAATATAAGGCAAAGCCTTTATATTCTATTTGTTAATTTGACAAAGTCAAGAATTTTGCTTATTTTTCTTGTTTTGCTCTTATATATATATATAGGGTGTGTCAAAAGTTGCGAAGATCCTTTAGTGGGCTGATTCCCATCATTAAAACAATCCAAACCTTAAAGAAAAAAATTCTAACTTTAAAATTTGAAAAGTTATGAGTATCTGAATTTGCAAAAAAAAATTGAAATTGTCTTGATATAGTTAAAAAAAAATCAGAAAAACGAAAAAAAAAAAGAAACAATAAAGCATTTGAAATAAATTACGTATTCATAAATCTCAAGAAAATACCAAAATCTCAAAAAAATACAAAAAAAAACAGAAGAGTATTGAATTTTTTTAAATAAATTTTTGTGTTTCTTGAGGGTCTCTCATGTATCCCTCCAAAGCATCTTCGCGACTTTTGACACACCCTATATAGTATAATTTTTTTTTTGCTAAATTTTCAATAATGACAAGAAGAAAATGTTGATCGTCAAAATATCAAAAAATTGTCACAAATGGTTTGTTTTCTAATTTTTTGAGTACTTGTTAGTACTACAAAAAGAATTTTGGAAGAAACAGTAGAACCTCGATTATCCGTGCACCGATTATCCGTGTTTCTCGGTAATCCGTGCGTTACTAAAGGTTTCGATACTCTGTGCAAAATCAAGTTTTCACTTTCGATTATCCGTGCTAGTCGTTTCGAAGTCAGCATTATTATGTGTTTACATATCAATTCCAAGTACTATTGTATCTCAGAATCAAAGATCTTTCTGAGGCACAGTAATAAAGAATTTTCCCGTCGTTTATTACAATCAACGAAAAGCCTGGATGAATCAGGATATTTTTAAACGGTGGTTCTTCGAGGAGTTTGTTCCTAAAGTTAAGAAATTTTTGAAATCAAAAAACCTACCGGAAAAGGCCATACTTTTACTTGATAATGCATCGATAATGCATGCATACTCGATAATGCATGCAATCTCTCATCCGCCAGCAAAGATGTTATAAACGGATAATGGACAAATTTTTGCAACTTATCTTCCTCCTAATGTTACATCTTTGGTCTAGCCTATGGACCAAGAAGTCCTAGAAGGTTTTAAGCGACGATATAGAAAAATATTATTACGTTCTTTACTTGAAAAAAATTGCAGTCTTCGTGAATTTCACAAAACATGGAACATTAAAGAAGCTATTTACGCATCTGCTGAAAGTTGGGAAGACGTTAAGAAAACTACTATTTAAAAATCTTGGAAGAAAATCGGTCTAAAAGTTGATCAAAGTGAGACTGAAGAAGATGATCTAGTTACGGCAAGAAAATTATTGAATGGAATTAGAAACGTTATAGAATTTGATAATGTTACTGAAGAAGACATAAGCTTATGGTTACAATGTGACGAAAATGAAAGAGGCTATCAAGTTCTTGAAGATTCTGAAATACTAACTGAAAGCTTTACGTCTGCGACTTCTACTCATTCCAAAGAAGAAAGCGATGATGAATGCGTTCCAGAAGATGAAGGCAAAAAAACAGTTTTGAAAATGCTATTTTACTTGCTGATGGGCTATTAAATTTTCTAGAACAAGATGAAGATAGTGATTACAATGAAATTTTGGATGTACGAAAAATTCGATCTACAATATGTCTAAAACTTCATAGTAAGAGGCGGCAGAAAAAAGTAACTGACTTTTTCAAATAAAACTTATTGTATTATTATTAAATTGATAAGTTTGAATTATATTACCTACATATGTTTTTTGTAGTTTGTTTGATTTTTAATGAATTTAATGTAATTTTTTTCGATACAATCAATATTTTTCATAAATACACTTTTCTGTTGCTTGTATATATCAATCTCACACTTAGAATTCATTTCAGAGTTCAAATATGTATCTATTCAATTATCCGTGTTTTTCAATTATCCGGCTCAGCGCTACCCATGAATGAGTCGGATAATCGAGGTTCTACTGAATTAATAAGAAGCAGAAACATTATATTTGACAACCAAACTGCGCGGTTGTATTGCAAAAAATTGACAATTTTTGTCTGGATGACGTTGTTAATCCCCGCATCCTCATTGGTTAAAATGTGGAGGTGTGTGCTTTTTAAAAAATTTATTTAAAATTATTAAATTTGAAATCATTAAAAAAATCCCTTTTTGAAAAGGATATGTACATTGAACATGAAAAATCCATTTTGTCGCATTGGATTCGATGCTGGAATTAACAAACCGTGGAATTAACAAAGCTAAATTTTAATGGACCAGGTTCTTTTAATAGATTCAGAGGATCAGAGAGAGTAATTATCCCGTCTAATTTTTCTAGCAATTTTGTTCCATTACCCTAACTAGTTTAAGCATGCTAAATTTTCATGAATGGGTGACAGGCCGGTCAATTTTCATTCATTTTCGTCATCCGTTCATTAATTTACGTATAAAAACCCGTAAAAAACAGTGAGACAAGCAATGTATGGCGTTCGCGTTTTAAATTACAACCATATTTCCCATGATATTATATGCAACGGCCGTGTAATTTTGCACGCCTGTCGATTTTGAATGTCTCATGTGTAAAGAGTTCTAGGAACGCTCGGCTAGTGTTTCGGATCCGTCACACTCTCTGTAAAAGAGTATTGTTATGATACCTGCAATCCTGCATACATACATTACGTATTTATTTTTGCTCAAAATTACCAATTACAAATTGAAAGAAATGCCGTTTCATTGTTGCAAGCTTTGAAACAAAGTTGGAGTCTTGCCAAAAAAATTCTAAATAAAGTTTTCGACTGAACTACTAATTACTGGAATTTGGTTAATGTTCGCACATGCAAAAATTTTAATTTAAATAAGATGCAGGAGAGCTATAAAAATACTTTGTCGTACTATTTTATTTACATTCAACGTGGGATGCCGGTATTGCAATAATGCTCTTCTATTTCTTAAACATTGTTTGAAATAGGATTTGATTCAAACAGTTCTAAAGCGGCTTTTATGTTTGAAAGTTTCACAAGAACAAACAACAATTTTGTAATGGCATCATGATTATTTTGCCGACTTTAGATATTAATATTATAAAGTAAGAAGTTTCTAATATGGTTTTTATGACATGGCAGTTATACATAATTATCTATAACTAGCATAGTCAAGTAGTTAGGAAGGTTTTTGGGACCTATTGTAAATCAAATTCGACTGTCTAGGTTCAGTCAGGCTCGAAGAATAGTCTTATTCCGTACTGTCACGTTTCCTTTGTCGGTTTTATTAATTTAAAACTTTAACATAAAAGAACCCTCTTAGAACCACATTAGAAACATATTTACTTTAAACCAAGTTATTTCCTAAATTTTTAAAAATATTATTTTTATCGACCTAGAAATAAACTTGCGTCTTTTATAAATGTTTTATTTTTTCAATTCTCATAATGCGGTTAAGGATGTAGATAAAAATCAATACACGGTAAGTAAAGTACATCATCATTTCCGAATAAAAAGTGTGATTCAGTTTCTCCAGAAATGGTAAACAAACCCTAACAGAACACCCCTTAATATGATTTTAATCAGCGTATTTCGCAGAAGTGATATTTCCAACCATATTCATGGAATTTAACTAAAAGTAATTAAAATATACAAAGTGTATGAAAAACGTACATTGTTATAAAAGGCAATTGTTAAAAACAGTTGACCTGGAACTGGTACAAATAAGACTCATTGTTTAAATGGAGCACCGGTTATTGTCTAATGTTTAGTCACCAACATTTTTTCTAGAATCTAGTAATTTAGATTTAAAATAATGATCCAAAGAGTTTTAAAAATTGGTTTTTTATTTTACAAAAAATTTGAAATTTAGACGTCAGACGCAACATTTTATTAGGATATTTCCATTATTTGTGCAATTATACAATTATTACAATTATTTTTCAATCAGTTGGTGGAAAAATACTGCCACAAACAGATTTTTTGTAGATGCGCCGGGAAACCAATGCATTTTCATAGTATACAAAATAACTGAAAATACGATAAGAATTAATTAAAACATTTTATTAAATAAAATTTTTATTAACATTTGAAACCAAAAAAATAACAGAACAACTATTGAATAACAATATAATTCAGTGTGTTTCAAAGTTGTCCCTTTGCCTCAAACACGGATACAGAGATCCAAACGTTTCACAAAAATAATCGCCACGCGCCGCTCTATTTTACTGATATACACGATGGTTTTTACAGTTTTCGTTAAAATGTTAAAAAATTCTTTAAAAAAAAATCAAAAACACCTTGTGTACTGGAAGTTAGAGCAAACTATTGCCCAGTGTCGGGTTGGGGTATTTTAGCCTACCCAGGGACGTCGCCAGAATATTTTTTTAGGGTGGACACAAGTTGGTTCCCATTTTTTTTTCACAAAAAAGTAAAATAAAACGTATGAATATATAAGGTGTATATGTGTTTTAAAAGTAACAGAACATTATAATTTACATATAATTGATTCATATAATTCATACATTATAGACAGTTATAATAGAATTAAATAAAAATAAATACGTCTTAAATTTTTTGCAGCAAAAAATCTACTATTTTATCCTATATTAATTTTTTTTACTAATTGTCTTTCTATATCAACTACTGCCAAACTAGACAGACGCTCGTCGCTAATTTTGTTCCCTAAATATGTTTTTATTCGTCCTACAGAAGAATTTTCTATCGCATTCTGAGCTACAAAGTTTGTAAAATTTTAAAAATACAAATTTGTAGGTTTTGAACAGATCTAAAAATTACATAATACTTTTAATTTTATATTCATCATCATATCTTTTTTTTTCTGTAAAATCTTTATTTCGCTTTGCAACAAATCAACTTCTATACTGTAATGTTCAGCAAACGGTTGCAGATTATCTAATTTAATAAAAAAACTTGATTTGGAGTTAAGACAATTAAGTCCTATTAAAATACTTTTATTATTAATGAAACGGCAGTTTATTTCGTTTATAATTCTGTCTAATGTTAAAGTGTGTATACGAAATTAAAAAAAATGGGTCTTTAGAAAAATCATTGCGGTCGTCGTTTTCAACGGACTTTTCTTTCAAATAATTTTTTTATCTTTGACGATACTTTATTGGCCGTTTGTCTTTTATTTGGACTGTTATATTAGTTTCATTACAAATTGTTACTGCCTCTTTGTATATAACATCAAAATGAGTTTCTATACTTTTATTTTTTTCAAAATTACTCCTGCTTACACAAAGGTCTTTAAAGTTTTCAATAAAAATTAAAGCCTCTGAAAACTCGGCTGTTACGCTCTGTGAACAATCAGTATTTTTTTAAAATAAGACAGCATGACACTAAAATAACAAATGTTGAAAACAAATTCAAAATTAATGTGATTCGAAAGCCCTACAGCATCAATTTTTTTAGGCTTCTATTATTAGTTGCATTATTTAATAGTATTAATATATTATTTTAAAAAGTTTTTATATTTTACTTCTAACTTTTTGTCTTAAATCTAGGTGAGCACTGGGTGGGCACATCAAATTTTAAGGTGGGCACATGACCACCCAGGCCCACCCTTAACGACCTGGATCTACCGGGATTTTTTGCTAGAAGAGCCCATTAATTTATCAATAATAGATTTATATTAGCAACAATGTAAACAACTATTAGATTTGTTTTAACGGGTAAGAACAAATACAATACCTATTGGATTTTTGCTGACGTTTTGCTTTTATTTGGATCGAAGCTTTTTCAGAGCTTTAATTCAGCAACTTCTAAACAAAAGAATACCACATGTGCTTGATATCTCAAATAAATGCAGAATATTTAGAAATTTTTGCGTCTGAAGACATAAATTTTAAGAGATTTGATAATCAGGGTTGTCGACAGATATTTATGAAAAACACTTTTGTGGTAAAAATTTTGTATATTGGTGAATATCTCAAAAATTACAAGTCCCAGAACTGATTTAATAACTAATTTAAAATATTCTAGCAGCCATGCAGCGGTTAGCACTTTTTATTAACATAGTGCAAATTTATTCAGTCTGATATTTGAGATAATTTGAGATATAATAGAATATTGACCGATTTTTCAAAAAATATTTACTATAAAACAGAAATAGATACAAACTCAGAATTCTCAGAGATTTTTGCAGCAGAAAACTTATATTCTAAGACATTTTAGTAATCAGGGATACCATCAGACAATTTTTTCAAAAAACATTTTTGTGATAAAAATTTTGTGTGTCGGTCGATATCTCAAAATTTCAAGTCTCTTAAGGGATTTTTTTTATTGAAAAATTTTGGATTATTAACCCTGGAGAAGCTTTTAGTCAAATAAAAATGAAACGTCGGCAAAAGTCCAACAAAGTTTGTATTGCGAAGTATTTTTAATTTATTAATATTAATATATTATTTTTAAAAAATACTGCATTACTTGTTTGTATTTGTTTAAAATGGATAAAGCTAAAAAATTGTTAAAACTTGAAACAGAGAAATTACTAAACCTGAAACAAAAAACTTGTTAAAACCTAAACAAAAATTATGTACTTATATTACAAATATATTTATATTAAAATATAAAACAATAACTGCTGAAATGTAAATTTTAAAAAAGGAAAGAAAAACGACGTTAAATGTAACTTAAAATTTTAAGTTAATAATTTAACGCAGAGATCAACAATTTTTGCAAAGTTGTGCTTTAATCCCGCTAGCCAGCGTTACCCTTCAACCTTCCAACCTCAATCAAATAAAAGAAATTATTTTTTAAATATTTAATTATTTTGGAAAAGGAAAAGTAAAATGATAAATAAGACACAAATCAATTTATTTATTAAGTGAACCAATAAAATAGGTATTTTGGTAAATAATTAAAACTCTATCAATTTAATTTTAAGAAGATTTTTATAAAACTGTTAATGGTCAAAACAAAATTGTCTTTTAAAATTTTCTCTATGACAATGATGTCAGGAATTTAGTATCGAAGAATAATCAAATAGTACATTAAAGGAGGCGTTTCGAAAAATCAGTTTTGTGGCACGAATTCAATTTTATAAAAGAAGCGCGAAGCAGGAGTTCTATAAAGAATGAGTGCTCGCAATGGCTTAAGAAACAAGTATTTTCTACTATTTTTAATAATTTTAATTTTACCTATTTTATTTATTTATTTTAGGTACAAAAGAAAAATTTTGGGTTATATAATAGTTATTTTTATTACAATGCTAGAAACTGTCGTTTTGCGGGTATAAGCACAGATTGTACAAGTGCGAATACTTGCGTAGAAGTTTCTGGCCGTGTGATAAACAACGTTTTTTAGGCCGAAAAGTTGCCTAAATTTAAAAAAAAAACATTTTTATTGTAAAAGTTTTTGGCGCTAGAGTATTTGTTTTTCTAAGGTTGGTAGCATTATCATGATAACTGGATTTTAAATTTAAACAATAAACAATTATAAATTCGTCAAATCATGCTTTTGTGCTAAAATAAATAGAATTTCTTCCAATAAATCAGAAAATGGAAGATGATAATAACCCAGAACATATAAAAATGCAGCCAAAAAGGCAATTGAAAAATTGCTGCCTGAAAAATCATATAACAGGTATTGGAATGAATGCTATTTAAAAACAGAAAATCCCTAGATTTTACCTTTAAATGTTTAGACAGTGCAAAATAGTGACAAACGCAAACGATCACTTTCCGGACGATTTCTAGGACTAGAAATTTAGTGTTTTTGAACGAAGGCTTAAAATAGTCTATTTTAGCAGTGGGTGTTGTAATAGCTGAAACGGCACTATAATGAGTTTTACTATAGGTTTCCTACAGTTTTTTTTTCAGCGGATTTTGATTTTAATAGTTGAAGCGAGTCGGAATAAATATTTTTTGGTGGTTTTTGGTGATAATATTATGAAATATAATTTCATCTAAACTTGCTAAGATTCAAAAAATTTTTGATCACTCGATTGATTCTAGTCAAATTGTTGAAATTTATTCAGTTGTGGATATAAATAAATAATAAATAACTTGTCAACAGAATTCAACGTACAATAGTTTTATTAAATTTAATCGAGTGACTAACAGTCATGTTGTGTAATAATTTATTTACAAAATATTTGTTTTGTTTTATTTCATCAAATTACCCAACATTTAATTATTAATATGTTCATTATGTTTTAACATAGAAATGAAGCCGTACTTAGATAACAAATAACGAACAAATTGTCTTAAAACCCCCAACTCAATTCACCTACTTTCTTCATTGAAACCGTTACAATAACAAGTCGGCGGTTATTTTTCCCGTTCCAGACATGAATGGTCTCTGTTTACTTTGCATATGTTCCTACACACATGAAATAAGATAATTACGGTGAATGCAAACCATCGACAGAATGATATGATATGTGGTGTGCGCACCCAGTCCAGGTGGTCGCGCAGTGGGGGCGAAGCTTTCGCGGAATAAGCACGCGACTCCGTGGTGATGGCAGGTGCTTACAAATTACGTTTGCGTTTTTGCAATAAATGCAACAACATTTTTGACATGCAAATCGCATTACGACGACCACACAGACAGAATTATTTTCTTTTTTTATCTCATTTTAATTATTTCCTTCGGTTCGAATTCATCGACCGAAACTCTGCCTCCAGGGAGGTGAGTTATTCAACCAAGTGTAAAAAGTTTCAGCGTTTTCTATTGATTTCGTATTGTAGCTGAGCGCTTCTGTCAGGACCAGATTGATTAATTTGCATTGGAGCAACATAGTGTTAAAATTTTGCAAGTTTGCTGATTTTCAGCTTGTTTTAAAATAAAGTTAATGGTTTGGATTAGAAGCCTGATGGATTAATTAATGGTTTACACATAACGTACTAGTTTTAATTACTGAAGTTTATTTCGAATTGATATTTTGTATTGATTGTAATACAATTTAACTTTTAAATTAATATTTCACAAATTTTGTATTTTATAAAACAGATTTAGTTTGCCTGTTATAACAAACTTAGCTTTAATAAATTCTGTAAAACTCCGACTTCTACAGCTATTGTGGAGAGGAAAAATTTGCGCTTCAACAATTTAAAATACCCTCAGCAAGATCACTGTTGTAGAAATAAAATAAATGAATAAAATAAATCCAATTTCCTACATTGATTTATTAATTACTTTGGGTCTAATTATAAAGAGTTTGAAACGCTTGAATACTTAAACATTTTTGTTTCCCACTACCGAACGCGATTTCAAGATTGTTTACAACTCAAAACAATTTTCGTCGTCGCCTTTGCTTTGTACATACAATAATAAACATTTTTACATACATTTTTAGCAAAAACATTTGTGTAAAATTTTATAAGTTCTCTTTTGTTTTCAAGACTTTCAAAAGCAAGATACAATACTGGTTTGTATAATGGTTCTCACTGCAAATTTTTGACGAATTTTGACTTTTGTATAATTTCCAGAATATCGTTTTTGTAAAATTTCTGGATGCTCCTGTAAGGTAATAAAAAGTAAGAAAAAGCTTTGATTAGGTTTACCTTTGTCATTAATTAGAATTATTTTAAAAATATTAGAAATGCAACTATTACACACAGTAATATGGCAGAGTTCAAGTTATTTTGAGTAATAATAGAATCCATTCAATACAAGACGAGAGAAAAAATATTTTTTGTTCTGCTATAAGCTTCTCTTTTATTAAAACTTGAGCACACTGACAAGGGAGTTTCAATAAGAAAAGTTCTTGAAATATTTCTTTTCAGATAAAAATTTAAATGGAAAATTTATAATTGATAACATTTCTATAATGAATTATTAGTCACATTCGTGACCTTTAAATTGTGAAGAGCAGTAAGAAAAACTTTTCTATTACGCCGTGCAAAACTGTTATTTGTGACTAGTGCAACCAAGATACAGCAATGCACGAGTATTTGCCAGTTTCCGAACGTGTGATGCACAAAGTTTTTTGTGACATTTCTATGAAGAGAACTCACTATTTTTGTCATGTTCTAAACGTTTAACACCTATCTACGAATAAAATTTTGAATTTGATTTTCATACATTCTTACAATACCACCTATAAAGTTTGCATCGAATTTGATTATTGGCAATATTAATTTAAATATCTATGTTATTCTAATAAATTAATATTTGAACTGCCAAAAGTTACATTATTAACTAATCGTATTTTCTAGATTTCTCTTTTATGTGATTAAAACAAAATTATCACAAGAAACTCCATTGTTTTATATAATTTTATGAAGAAAAACGACTTTTATAATTTTCTTGTTTTAACATTTTAGGTAATTGAAATTTAAAAACTTAATTAAAATTCTTTGATGCCGCACTTTGACTCTGCTTTGTTTTTCAGAGCTTTGAGCTTTTGTATGCAAACTGCTTTTATTATTTTATGAAACAAAAGAGATTTTATTATAAACCAGCAGGATCGTGTATGAAAAATTTAATTTTAATATGACTGTTCCCAAAGGGCGGAATTTACGGCCTTATCTACAACGCCTGCGAATTTTTTTTTGTCACCAGCCATTAAATTTGGTTTTGCGACCGTTGACATTAGTGACTTGTTCCAGATATCTAAATTTTTAATTTGTTTATATAATTTTTTGTTATTTATATTTGCACAGACAACGTGTTGTGTTCTCGAGATTTTGCAGTTTACGAGCATTATTGTATGCATATCGAGGAATGAGAATGTGACTTCAATCGTAAATAATTCTAACAAAGAAACCATAATAAAGCAATGTATTATTGATCCGATTTATGATGTTTTGAGATATAACTAGAAGTAGAAAATAATCTCAGACAAACCCAGGTATAAAAGTTTTTTCTTTAGGGGACGTGGAGCGGATTTTCAAAGTTATCAACCCATCATAAATCTGCATTATTAATAATTGAATAGACTGAATTGGGTTATAACCACGAAATAAATAATTTTACGAGAGCCATCTTGATTACCTTTTAACAATTAAAATCACAATTAATTTGTATTATATCAAATTTGTTATATTGCATGTTTCTACTAAATATGAAATATATTTCTCGCAATGGAAAAGTATTAGCTGGTGGTTACAACCGTATTCGGGGCGACGATTCAATTAATGCTTAATTAGGATTCTTTTGTTGGGATTACTTACGGTGTAAGTCATATTCTCGTTCTTCCATAAAAAGCCAATATACAAATTATTATTTTTATTTGGATTAATTTTTTAGATGACTAGAAATAGTTGCATCTGATGATGTTTTAATTGTTGTGTTATTTAGCAAAACAAATAAACTTTCGGCCATAACTTTTTCAGTTAACTACTGTTAATGACCGTCTAAAGAGGGTACATTGAGGCAGATTACCCTTAATTGAAACAGCACTTCAAAGAGCTTGCCGCCATATCACCGCACATATTAAAGATAAACATTCTCGCATTAAACGTGTCATCACATTGAACGTTCCTAGAAACACTACAGCAAATTTGAATGAAACTAACGATATCGCTGAAATATTCCACGAAATGCTCACCATTATGATAAAATTGGCTGTTATACCAAAAATATGTTTTGTTTCAGAAAAAATTCCAGACGACCCGAAAATCACTTACGTTTCAAAAGACCACCAAGTTCCGTTGGGCCAAAATCTCCGATTGTTCTGCGAAGCTTTTGCAGGTAGACATTCTTCTTTAACAATTTAATAAATTGTGGTTATCAATTGACGAAATTCCATGGAATTGCAATTTTTCACGGCTTACTTTCCGTAATTAGCTTGCGAGTTAACAAAACGTATTCATACATGGGTTACAATAGCCTCTTGCAGCATTAAACTTGCTGATTAATGGGTACAAGTAGAATTAGAGACGCTCCAAACAGATTTTTCCATTTTCTATAAAGCGTTTCATCCTTTGTTATTATTGATGAGAGATATTTGATTGAAATTTTTTCAGGCCGAGTGGATCTACCAGATGCACACAATGAAGTTGTGTGGCGCAAGTCAGGACATAATGGAACGCTTGATGATGAACCTCGTGTTAAGCAGGAAAAAATTTCCAGGTAATTTATCCCTTTATGCTTGGTGAATATGATGCATGTTTCTATGACAAAACCCGTTACTCTACGGTTCTGCATATCCTGTTAATTATCAGAAGAAAATTAATTAATCGCCTTCGAAGAAAATCGATTCTAAGTAAAGATAATTATATTTCGCACTTCATTATTTCTTACATGACTCTGTGGAAAGAAACGGGGGGCTGCTTATTTAGATAACACACTAAAAAGGTTAATCAAATAAATAGATCTCTAAACAGCGAACTAGCAGTCTAGCAGTTTCTAGAAAATTTATTTTTTTATTAGTAACAAATTTTATTTATTTATTTTTCAAGCTCCTGAATAATTTACTGCAAAATTTGTTTTTTAAATTTGTAGCAATTAATTTCAAATGATTTTACAAGCATTTGTTTTAGAGCAATGAAAGTAACATTCACCAAATGCTTAAATAAATATTTAGGGAAATTAAAGGATGCTAAATACTCAAACTTGCCTTATAAAATATTTATGGTTTTTGAGATACCTAAACGATGTAGCCATTTTATTTGCGAGTTTCTTTTAAGTTTGGCGCCTTAGGTTATAAAAAAAGAGACATCGCGTCAACAAAACACTGTTTGTGTTATCATCGGCTGTTCGACCGATTGGTGGTAAAATAATGCATAATTCTCTATAAGAATCACATTGTGTGTTTTAAATGCGTTTTTTGTAAAGGTTAAAAAAGGTACTGAAAGTGTTACATTTCAGGTTCAAGATATTGTACCTATTTTGATATTTGTCAAGATAATGAAAAGGTTTGGGTAATATTTATAGAATGTTAAAAAATAATTTAAAAAAATTGTTTATAATATCAAACTGACAATTTTTTGTTGAAAACAGGGACTTAGTATTACACATCCAAATCTTTTTATCAAAAAAATTCTGTATTGGCATTGTAATTTAAACACTTTTTCTTATGTCTTGTGATCTTGCTCTTTGTTATCATCTTTTAATTTTTAATAAAAAATGCTTTGAAGACGGTTTTGTATTTTATGGTAGTTTAACCCTTTGTGTCCCAGCCTATCAAAAAATAAAAAAACATGGATTTTTTTTTGTTACGTTTCTGATCCAGTAAATAGCAAATTTAATTTTTTTCAAATTTTTTGTAACTCTATTTTTAGGGATGCGGGGGTGGGGACTTTAAAGCCCCGTCGGTACTACCAATAATAATAACTTAATTTAATAATAATTGTTAATTGATAATAATTTGATAATGTTGATAATAATAATTCTTATTAACATTTTCATTAACAACATTTCAATCAGTTCTTTCTCATCATTGCTGATATTTTCTACGTAAGTATCGCAGCTGTTATAAAGAAGAAAATGCTTCTTCTGTTGCAGCTAAACACTCATCGTCAGTAAGAAATTTATCTTTTCTCCAAGACAACATAATTTATCTGTTTAGGACAAAAATTTTGATATAAAATTTATCGCCTAGCAGACTGATGGGACTTTAGCGTCCGGTGGCAAAAATAATGTCTATTATTAAATTTTGCAATAAAATAACAGACATTTATGTTAACATAGGAAGTAGATATCACTACCAATCCGATATAACAAATCATTTAAAAGAAAATTAAAAGAAAGCTATAATTTTCCTCACTTTTTTTGGAACTATCAAAACAAGAGCGAGTAATTTAAAGTTTTTTTATTTATTAGAGCTTTCTATGATCTAAACATTTTACAAAATACGCAAAATATATTGTAGAAAACTGTAAAAAAGGTGCAGTCGATAAAGCACATCACTACTGATTTATGAATTTTTAAAACAGGCTGGGCTTTAAAGTTCCGTCCGCACATAAAGGGTTAAAGAGATGGATAAGCAATTTCAATTTTTTTAATATAAAAAATTCTTTTCTTTTGATTGTGTTTTTTTGGTAATCTATTCTCACAATTTTTCCTTTTTTTTCCTGCTATTTGTTTTATCCTTTTTCTGCATCTTGCTTTTTTTGCCATTTTGCTGTTTATGTGTATTCTTTCTGCAAGTTGTTTTAATTTTTTTTTATTTCTCAGTTTAGCGGATTGTCCACTTGCAATTTACATGTTTTTGTTTCTATTCCTAAAACATCCTTAATTTCTACTTGCTAGATTTGTACCTATCTATTTCTTTTTCAATAAATAATTTATATTGTTGTATAACCTTTTTGTTGTTATTAGCCTTTGTTTCAAATCCAATTACAACAATGTTGTTTTTTTGATTTTTTTTTCAAATATTTTAATGTACAGAGTGTCTCAAAATGTACGGATTAAAAAATCCCTTTCTTTTTTGACAGTTGCAATGATGATGACTTTGATGTAAGAGAGATCTTAATTAATATAACTAAAATTGTGAAATTAGAAAGATTATGTTGTCAAAAAATTTATTAAACAACATTAACAACAAAACTATTTATAAAAATGTAATAAATTGCAAATTAGATGCTGCAAAAGAATACGTATTTATCCAAGGGTCTTAATGAAAACACCTTATAGTGAAAATATTGTTTGAAAACTTAGAGCATTACTTATTTTATTTTTTTATTTTTTCAACTTGTTCAGTTTACGTTAGTATGATCTCTGCTATTCTCTTTTTTCTTTTATATTTTGTGTCGTAGTTGAACAATTTCTTCATTTTACTTCCTTGCTGTCAGTTCAATAAATAATGTGAGATATTTTTAAAATCATAGACGACCACCGCATATGAAATACCATAACTTGTACCGTCAGATGGTTATCGTAATGTTGAAATAACCATCAGCGTCGGTCGGTTCTTTTCAAGCTTATGAAATTATATCATAGCTTATACTCGAATGTTTAAATAATTACGCTTGATTTATTTACAGATAATCACCGAATATTTAAATACGCTAAAAGCTGTTGTAAAGACCTTAATTATTCCGCTAATGAATATTAATTATCCATAAAATAATATAAGTTGTTATTTCAGAAAATAGGATGTTAATTATTTTCGCATGTTGCGGAAACAATTTTGACTTGCATCAAGCATTATTTAGTTATCCAAGCCAAGCACATTTAATTAACGAGTGCATGTATCTATTATGTAGAATGCATACCGATGGTATAATCATGTCTTCATTGTTAGTTAAAAAACGGAACAGGTACTTTTACTCGATAGGGGAATTTACAACGCAAAGTTGCAGTGAATTTATATGATTAAAATTTACTTTTATTAAAATGAAAAAAGAATTCAAAAAAAAATATGTAAAACACTTTATGCAATTGCAAAATTTCTGAAGGCTCACAAAATTATTGTTATTTTACCTATCTGTAAGCTGTGTCGTAGCTAGGGGCTTGCAATAGGGGCTCTTGCCAGAAGCAAATTATAGGGGGCACAATCAACATCTATTCAGGTTATTACAGTGTTCTTTATGCTTGTTCATTGCTTGTAATGTTCTCACTAAACTATGTCAGGGATACCTCTGTATATTCAATTTTTGCTTTCGGCTGTAATAAAATTGATAAGAGATATTATATACGAGTATATCGTCTCTGATATTGAGAACGAGTAAAATATTGCCTGGGACTGACTCATTCGTAAAATTTTAAGAATATATTATTTCCATCCTTGTTAGTAAAAAAAAATTGATAAAAAATGTCCCTTTGGCTTCCAAAATTAAAAGAAAATGTCGTCGCCTCTCAGGATTTGAATTCCACTTTCAAAATTAGTAAGATCTTTTTTCTGGTTTCGAAAATTAGTAAAATGTTGCCTCCGATTTTCCAAATTAAAACAAATTTGTCTTTGTTGAATATAAAGTTGAAACGAGATATTATCTCCAGTTTCTAAAATTAGTAATTACATCTCCGGTTTTTAAATAATAGAAAGAAAATATGGTTTTTGTTGTCATTAATTTAAAAACTGATAAAGAACGAAAGAGCTTCTGGCTCTCAAAATTGTAAAAAATATCGCTTTCACCAGTTACAAAGTTGTTAAAATATTTTCTCCGCTTTTTAAAATCAGTAAAATGTTGTCTTTATAAACTACTCCAAACAATTATCGCACTACCTGCAATATTTGCGATTTTTTTAAAAATGATAAATTTGAATTTGCATTTAAAGACTTTTTCATTTATTTCTAATCATAACAACATTATCAGGAAGCGTTTTTATGTGGTATTAATTTTTTCTTCGAAGATAAAAAAAAAGGCGATAAGATTAAAATTTACCTGACATGAACGTTTGGTTTTCATTGTTCAGTCTTGTTTTAAAATCACAACAGTGTCAGTATAATTAAAATTTTGTTAAATTTTGAAAGCAATGGAACGTAATCAGCGCAATTTAAGCAATGACGAATGTGTCACAATAGTTACTTTCTCTCAAGAAGGCTTGAGCTACCGTGCTATAGGAAGAAGCTTTGGTGTAGCCCATACGACGGTGTCTAGGATAATTCAACCGGAAAACTAATGCGTATACTAGACGTCCTGGACAAGGCAGACATCGAAGTCCAACGACTACTGCTCGAAGTTTACAGCAACAGTTAGCAAGGGTGCACAATAACCAAGTAAGCATTGAAACCGTTCAGCAACGACTTACAGAAGTTAACTTAAACCCCAGAGTGCCATCTAGGTGCTCAGCTTTGTCTGTGAACCACCGCACCGTAGAGCTAGACTAGCTTTTGCTGGAGACCACGTCGAATGGGATGAAGAAGATTGGGGGCGGGTTCTGTTTACAGATGAGTCGAGATTTTGTCTGTACGCCAACGATAGACGTGCAAGAGTTTACCGACGTCCACATGAACGTTTTGCTGAGTGCAACATTCAAGAAGTCCATTCTTTTGGCGGAGGCTCTGTAATGGTATGGAGAGGTATTTCTTTGAAGGGTTGCACAGTCCTTCACGTCTTTAATGGTGGAAGTTTGAACGCTGTACCAATATTTTGGAACCGTATGTTATGCCTTTTGCACCTTATATTGGAGACAAATTGGAGCACGCCGCTGGCATTGTATAGACATACATTCAAGAAGTAAATATTGAAAAAATGGATTCGCCACCGATGAGTCCAGATTTAAATCCTATAGAGCATGTGTGGGACATGCTGGGAAAACGTCTGAGAACCATGCAACCACCACCAGCTACTCTGCAAGAATTAGGGCAACATTTAACTGAAATTTGGAAAAATTTGGAATAGGAATCAATCAGACGCCTGATTTTGAGTATGCCGAGTCGGTGTACAGAAGTTATCTAGAAAAGAGGTGGAAATACTCATTACTGACGTTTTTTTTTTGGGTTTTATAAAATTTGAATTTTTTGTTAAAAGTTGTTTTTTTAGAATATTATGATTGTGTTTGAAAAATATAAGTTTTATTTCGTTTAAGAAGCTATATTGTTGTTTGGTTTATTATATAACTGCAAATATTTAATTATCATTTCTAACAAAACATTTGATCAAAAATTTGAGAAGTGGTGCGATAATTGTTTGGAGTAGTTTATTTTCAAAAATACACAAAATATTACTTTGTCTAAATTGATTTAAAAATTGATAAGAAATATAGTTTCCGGCTTATAAAATTCTAAATTTCAAAATTAGTAAAATGTTGATGTTTCAGACCCCAATACTGTCCAGAGTTTCTACAATGGACGAAAATATCGTCATTGTTACAAAAACTGCCAAGAAACGTCTTTTCTAGTACCTAAAGTTGTTAAAATATTGGGTCCGACTTCAAATTAGTAAAATGTTGCTTTTACTCTTTAATTGATTTAAAAACTGATAACAATTATAGTCTCCTGTTTCTCAAATTAGTGAAATGACGTCTCCGGATTTCAAAATGTTAATTAATTGTTACCTTGTTTTCATAAAATTATGTAACGTCTGTAACACTAAATAAAAAATGTACTTTGTTATATTTTCTAATTCTTTATGCTGTGTAATTTTTTCATATAGATTACATTTTACAACTGCATTTGCAGTAATCATGCCAAACTAGGTTTTATGGCAATTTTGTATTCTTATTCTCGTAAATAAATACAAAGTTTTACTGGTGTTACTACGTGATACACAACAGGTTTATTCTGACTTGCATCATTTGTACATCTATTAAATATCCATTGTTGTATATTTAGCTCTTACGCACTTTTGCATTTTTCTCTTATTTAACTCATTAATTAATGTTTTATGACTTATGACATAAAGTGGAACTTTGTTGTTTTCATTTCATATTTCACACAAAATTAAAAAATGCTTATTATGATAAGACAAATTTTACAGAAAGAATCTAAATTTTTAAAGAACGAATGCCCGCAAATAACTTATTAATAAACCGGGTTTTTGCTTTTTTGCATTTTTTGCCTATTTTTGCGTTCTAAAATCGGATTTTCCAAAATTTTTGTAACAAAATGAACATTAAACAATTTTAATTGTCACGATCAGTTTTTTTTGCACCTGCTTTTGTTGATTATACGACTCATAAAAATCAACTGGTGATTTATTAACTATAAAATGTAATAAAGTAATAGAAATCATCTGCAGTTATTGCCGTTTATAGAATGATTGAGAATGGTTAATTAAAAACGAAACAAGAATTTTTTAAGTCACTTTCAAAAAACGCTTAGACAGTTTTAGCGGGGGCCACTACTACTTGTGCATTTTGGCATTTGTTCTCCACGTAATCAAAATTAACGTATTTTGTTCCAAAAAATAACTTGATATATCTAAAAACTTGTTTGTTTTGTTTTCGTGTAACCACCTTTATAATGAAAGTGCATCCGTGAAGTTTGTAGCAAACTGTTTTTGTTATCTTGTCAGAAGATTTGATTTTGGCTCAACCTTTTCGTCAAAACAATATAAGGTTCTTAATTCTGGTTTAACATGATTTTAATTATATTTTAATCACATTTTTAAAGTAAACAAAACTTTTCTGAGAATTCCAAAACTGTGAATCGTATTATACGAGTTTTTATAGATAAAGGAATTATATCTTTATTTTTGCTTATTCACTCACATAGTTTTAAAATTATAGGTAGAATAACACAATAATAAATGAAAATATTTTAGTATCATTGTATAGATACGTTATAACTCAGGAATTTGATTTTTTCCGCTTGTAGAAACATAATAATTATTAAATACGTGGATGAGTAATTATTGTCAATTAGAAATATTACAATCATTATTTACTACCGTCTAATTGAAAAAAAATATTATTGAAGTTGGCGTATGCAACAAGAAGAATTCTTCAAAATAATTAACTACACAATATAAAATGGGAAAATTCATTCTACACCCTTATTTATGACTGAACTGTTTGCCAGACCACCCTTAGTATAATTATTTTTGTGACACAATAAATTTTATGTAGAAAAATTTAAATAATTAAAGCCAAAATTTACAAGTTTATAAGTTAAATAGGTCTTAAAAAATGATAATTAAATTGATAATAATCGCTAGAGATAGGTAGTTCGCTAACGAACTAATAAAAAGAACGGTTCTTTTATACGAACTACTTGAACTAGTTCGCGAACTATAAATGAACTAGTTCGTTCGCGACCGAGTGAACGTATCATTCGGTCGCGAACGAATCGGTCTCACTCGGTTGCGAAGATACATTCCGATTTATTAGTTCGCGAACGAACTATAAAAACGAACGATTCTTTTTTACGAACTAGTTCGCGTGAACTAGTTCATTCAAAAGAACGATAATTCCCATCTCTAATAATCGCGCGGTGACCGCTTAAACAAGGGATGATAAAATTGTTTTACAATGTAACGAATAAAGAGTTTTTTTATATAGGTATATATAGAGGTTGATTAAAAGAACCTCAAAAAATTAAACCCCAAAATTTGTTTTTTAATAATAATAATTATCCGAAATGCTTTCCAGAAAATTACTTTGCCATACTCGTTCTGTAAAATTTTATTTTCCGAATTAATTGAGCAATTTTTTAGTGCCGATTTGTGTTGCAATAGATATAAAGGTTCTCTGTTTAGGAGCTGGCTTTGGATGCCATTGTCTGAGGTTATTTACCACTTCAGGTTCTCAATAACGCGGATTTTTTAAACTCTTTCTATTCTTTCATCGTCTGTAGCGACTAAGTATTCACCACTATTGCTTTCAAAATATTGGAGAAGAATACTTACGTGGTTTATTTACTTTTATTTTCTCGTTTCTGTCAATTGAATCTCCATATGTCAGTTTTGTACAAAAGATCATAAAGTTCATAATTATGTTTAGAAAAGTTTTTGTTTTAGTGTGATAAATAATGAGCGGATCCAATGAGGGAACAAAAAACACTGTACAGCCGTCTAGCTAACTAGTCGCACGCGCCAAGCGAAAAAACCTTGAAACTTCAATTGGTCGATTGAGGTAGTAATGACGTGCTTACAAGTCATAAGCGTAGATCTCGAACACTTACAATTGTTTTTATTTTGACCAGGGTAAATTCGTGTTTTACACTAACTTTTGATTAATAATTCGATTTTAAATAAAATATTAAATTGTTAAATTAAATTAATTAACGAAAGAAGAATCCTGCAACCTTGTCGATCGTACCCGCAGAAAGCGATAGTGCGGCGCCTATGCGCGTGCCCTCCAAATCCCTCATTGTATCCGATCATTAGTGATAAAACATTGCAAAATGAAAATAAGTCTAGCATATTAAAAAAACCGTAAATACCTACTAACAAAACACTCTTATATACAGGGTGAACATAACGCGGCTGTAAAACTATCCAGTACGCTATTTATAGGGAATTGTTAATAGAATCCTGAAAAAAATAAAATAAAAAATATATGTACAGTGTTAGCCATTAAAGTGGGACATTCTGGCACAAAAACATCAATTTTGGGAATTTGTTTTTATTAAATTTAGTGTTTTACTTTTCAGTGGCCACCACTCTACCTAATTTTCTAAAAAAAAAGATTAAAAACATAGTTGTTTTAGTGGTTATAGGGTTACGCCGCCGCTGGGTGAATACCTTGTAGAAAATTTAATAAGCTTTTAAAAATTAAATTTATCAGTTAATAAGCAAATAATAATTTTGTTACAACTTACTCAAGAAGGTACAGACACAGATTATAAAATAATTTTCAAAATTTTGTAAAAACAAGGAAGCTAAAACTACAACTTTATCTCTATACATCTAGAAGAATGGTCGAATGAGAATTTTTTTACTATTTTTGGGGACTCTAGTAACAGTTCCCTATAACATACTCGAGTGATTTTCTGCCATTTTATATTCACTCTATACTTTTTGTCTTAGAAAACTAGTAAGTATACAACTACTAAATTTGCAAACAGTATTTTTTTGAAGGTGGGTGTTTGAACTAGTAAAAAATATGGTACAAGACTGACAGCTGTGTTTATATTTCATGGTCTGGAAGAATAAGTAATATTACAGTATAGCAACGTCATTACACTAAAAATAAAATGATTAACCACTTCCGCTTTCACTAAACATCTTTTGATATTTGAACGTTGTTTTGACCACATCAAATCTTAAGTAATACAGTGCTCTAAAGATTTTTATTAGATAAACCTACAGATTAACGTAGACTTGTTAAAACTAAAGCTAAATTTCAACAAAACAAAAAAATGCAATTATAAATATTTAACGTTACAATGCTTTTTATTATATTAGGAAATTGTTTTATAAAACGCCCGAGACGGGAGCCAGTTTTTTTAAATTTTTGAGTAACTTTTACAGAAAGGGACATGGTCATATAAAGTTAGCGTTTCTGGATTACTATACAATGTGTCTGTAAATGATTAATTTTATTCCATTGCTTGATAATATGTAGTCGAATGGTTAGACACTTTTTAAAAAGAATTACTGTTTAGGAATATTTTGTTGAAACAACTAAATAAACAATTGTTGTACCTAGAAAATATTTGTAAAATGCAAAAAGAAAATTTTATTTATTTTATTTAATTATTTATCTATTATTGTTGCACATTGATTTACATACAACATATATTTTTAATAGATTAATCTAAAGATCTCAGAGAGTTGCAAGATTGAATAATGATAAATCGTAAAGAAACTACTTTAGATTAAAATTGCGACAGACGCTAATTATAAGTTCATTATTTTGCAGATGTCTGTCAGCAAGTAATTTATGTTCCATTAAAGATGATAATATTGTTAAAGGCACGACAGCTATGTCTATACCACTTGTAAAGGCAGCATTGATTTACAACATTTAAAAAAATTATAAGGAAATAACTAGTAATTAAATCCAGTTTCCAAAATAATCCTCTTGAAATATTTTCTATACAACTAATTACCAGAACACAATAAACCTGATATCACCGTGTGAGGCGCACATTGGCCCCTTAATGAGAACTTATCTGAAAAACTCGTAAAAACTGCCATTACAAGAACAGCCTCATTAGTTATAACTTCACATGCGGTTATAAAAATGATTCGGGATTTTTGTTGTCACGCGAGCATTGTTTTAATAACAGGATAAAAGAACAACGTCCAGCAACTGTTGCTCTTTCCATTTACGAAACTTGTCTTTTAATTTAATTCGGACCCACAATAACTTTATACAAATTAACACTATAAAATAAAAAGTTGTCAATATTTTTTCTTAGAGGACAAGAGACCTCGTAAAAATGAGCGGCTATTTTATGAGGTTGTAATTCAACTCGTCATAATTACTCCTGAGACTATAGTATCAAACACAAAAGGATAAGATAGAGACAATGTGCGACATCATTGAGAGGAGAGGCAAGTGACTTTCTCACGGAGACGTTTTACAACCGGTCTACCAGTGTTTTATTTCCTCTGTCGTGTTTTTGCCACTGACAAGCCGCCATTATTGGTCTCATACCGGGATCATTACCAATTACAAGTGATTAGCAGTTTTTTATGGACTGATCGGTATAAACACAGGTGCTTTACTATTGAACGAAATGCCGAACTTTCCGGATTATTAACATACAGGATATTGGAAATCTAAACCAATTTGGTAATAAGCTCTTAGCTCTTTACTGAGCTAAACCAAATAGATAATCGAAATTATGTAATTAGTACAATTTCGAAAAAATCACGGAAAGTGAACTAGGGCAATAAAAAACTTTTCTATACAGCCAACGTTTCGAGTCCTTTTTGGCTCTTGATCAAGGCTTACAACTATTATTCAAAAAAAGTTAGACTTTTTCGGCGACCACTGATAATCCCAACAGGTTGGTACCTTGTCTAACTTTCTTGGACAATAGTTATAAGCCTTGATAAAGAGCCAAAAAAAGCTCGAAACGTTGGCTGTATAGCAAAGTCTTTTATTGCCCTAGTACACTTTCTCGTAATTTTTTCTAAATTTAAATAATAGAGGTAACACACAACATGAATTAGTACAATTATTGTAGTCAATTATAATATAAATTAGAATTAAAACTAATTTTCTAAATCTTATTTTTTAAATACAGTAGAGTCGGTAATAACAATTCTGAAGAGACCGGTAAAATTGGTCGTTATCACCGGAAGTTTGCTATAACCGAGGTCGTTATAACCGCAGTTTACTGTACTTTATTTTTTAAAATAAACAAATCGTTGGTAATGATAAAAGTTAAAGTAATCAAGTCTTTTTAGTGTATTTTTTACCACTTAACAAAAGCGTTTTGCACCAGAGCAAAGCATAGGATGCTTATTATTTCTTAAATAAGCGATGTTGGTTGCGTTAAGGGTTGGTGTATTTGTTTCATTTATTAAAAACGCCTTAAGGCAGCCAGATATACATACATGCCACTTTGTTTTTTTTTTAAATAGAGTCTAGTTGTGGTAAAACGCACGGAAATTATCTTAGAATAGCTGAGATGTTTTATTAGACGAAGACACTATGATACGAAATTTTAATAAATTTAGGTGAATAGATAATACACTTTTCTAAATCGGAAAACTAAGAAAAGTAGAAAACCGTACTCAGAAAATATGTTTAGGGCTGAAGAGAGGGATATTTACAGAACTTTAGCCCCAAAGCTTCGTCCCTCTTCAGATGCACTTCTTCTAAATACAACAACATTATTTTCCAATATTTGGAGCCGAAGACGAATTTTAAAGTTCGGCGAAATAGTTTTACTAAGTTTAGAAGCTAGACAAGATGTTTCTTATCAATTTTTAAAGCTTTAACAACTAAACCGACATTTTCTGCGAATATTGGGTGTTGAAGGAGATAGTTTTTACTATATAAAATAATTTAAAAGCTGAAGACAATGTTTTTTACTAATTTTTAAATCAATAAAGACAATAGTGGCATACATATTGGAAATCGGAGACTATCGTTTACTAATTTTTTAAGCCAAAAGTTAAACTTATTTTTAATATTTTTTAGATCAATAATCTAAATTGAATTAAGGGGATATTTTACTATTTTTTTTATTTAAAAATAATTACGGTAGATCTACCTCAAAGGGTCATTACTACCGGGTACATTAGAAAACTAATTCTATATTAAACTATGCAATTGTGTGCGTTTAAGATATTCGAGTAGTTGTTCTTCATGCTTTGAGTTTCTGGAAAGTATGGTGTTTAGCGATAACTCTGGGCTTAGGATTTTTCTGTGCTGTCGATATTATGGGCATTCGATCAAAAGATGGGTTACTGTCTCATTTACTTTATACACTGCACATTGTGGAGGGTCTGATTTGGCTGCGATGTCTGCTTCTTCGTTACCCTTTAATTTAACATGAAACGGAACGTAGATGAATGTGACCCTTTTACGATTTTCCAACAGTTTATGCGCTTTATTCATAATGGCATCAACAAAAGGATTTTTTGGGTATATCCGTTGAAGGGCATTTAGGGATAACAGGGAATCTGAACATAAGACTACATTTTGTTGGGTGCTGTTGAGAATTTCTTCGTCTTCCAAGGCTTCGTTTAGGGCGTGGAGTTCGGCATTAAAGACGGAGCACTCTTGTGGCAATCGAATTTGTTTCACTAATGTTGGTGTTATTACCGCTGCACCTACTCCTTCGTTGTTTTGGAGGCGTCCGTGAAGATGACCAATGGATTAGATATGTTGGACAGTATTTCACTGAAGCTATGTTTAATTATGTCCGGGTGCACTTCGTGTTTTTTAAAATTCCTCCAGGGAGGAGTTTTTGTTTGATCGAAAGAACAAACTGGAGGTATTGAGTAGTGAAGTCTTTTTAGGAGGAGGCTGATCCTGTAGTATTTACTAATTTTAGAAGACAGAAAAGACAAAAGTATTTTTTATTAATTTTTAAATTAAAACTAAAGCGACAATTTTTCTAATATTGGAAGCCAAAGACAACATTTTACTAATTCTGAAATCTGAAGACGTGATTTTATTAATTGCAATGGCCAAAGTGATATTTCTTTTCAATTTTTAATTAATTGTTACAAAGGCGACATTATTTTTATAGTTTTAGAAGCCGAAGCCGCCTGTTTATTAATTTCAGAAATCACGATAAGATTTACTAATTTTTAAATTACTGAATAGTGAATACTGATGACCCGCTTAAATATTTTTGATGAAGGCATCATTATGAAAATTATTGTATTATTGGCCCAATCAATTTTGACTAAAGTTACTACTGTAATAACTAATAAAGCTCATCTTTTGGAAAGGATTTCAGCCCCAAAGCCTTCCTCTAGGGTGCATCCTGGACCTATTCTAACCAATTCTTTAATTTGTATTAATTTTACTGGTGTGTATAGTGTATTCATTAATAAATTGAACTTTTTTAAATATCCTAAGAACATTAATATTACTACAAACACCGTAATAATTTGTGTTAACAAGACAGATTTGAGTTGCTGCGCTTGATAAGTTTTCCCACCAAGGCTCCGTATTGCTACAAAGCAGGTGACAACCACTGACAGCATTGGCACATAAGTTTTAGTATGTAACTTGATTTTGGTTGAATCTACGTCTGGATGTTATTGGATTGTGCAAGCAAATCCTCTCTAGTTCTCAGTATAAAATTCACCTAAGTATCTACCTTTCAAATGCAAAATGTTGCAACTATTAAGAATTACGAGGAAGAAATATTTTTCTGTAATAACTTTATATTTTGTTAGCAGTTATTTTATAACATTTTAGTATGTAAGCAATTGACTAGAAATATTAAATTCGAACTTTGAAGTTCTAGCACAGAGGCAATATTTTAGTCTCTATTGATCGTTTAGACTGATTTGCAGGAACTACAGCACATTGAGCGTCTCTTACAGTCATAAATTCCGCTTTTTTTGCGAGGATTATTAAAAATAAATTTAGGACAAAATATTTTCAGTTATTCAGAAAAGACTACGGATTATAACATTTGTTGTTTGTACTTTTTATCAACAAATTTTTATCTGCATCATGTATTATTACTACTTGTTATGAAATATTACACAATGAGTGTTAATTTGCAATTTTAAGAAAACTTACAGTGTAATCTGTTTATAATGACTGTGCTTAGATTGGCCATCAATTTATACAGAATTATTTGATAAAATGTCTTGCCACAAGTAGTGATAAGAGAATTACAGGATTTCAAAATTGAGTTTCAAAAAATTATTTTTTGGTATATATCAGAAACAGCTTAACCAATTATAATAAAATTAAGTACATGAACTGAAAAAAAGGCTTTTTTATATTGATAGTAGCGTCGATAATTCTACATTCTCGCTATTTTTTAAACTAATATCATTCCCCAGTTTTATTAAAACGAGAAAAACTATGGATTTGCACTACATCGTCTTAGAAGCGACACTGTTATTTTTAATTGTTGTCATTTTGACGTTTTCATGATTTAACCTGTAAAGTTTAAAATAAGTTTTAATTTTGTTATCACTATAACACAATAATTTTTACAGATTTTCATAATTTAGCTTAAAATTTTGATTTTCAATTGACTCGCTTTTCTTTATTTTTATGCAGTGGTGAACCAAACAAATGAATTAATTGCTAGTTTGAGTATTATCTATAAGCTTCGGTGCAAAGGAGTCTTAAACGACCAGGTAATTAACCGGTGTAATCCAGCGGCTGCATGTTATTCATTCAACTGGTCTACACCAGTTGACCAGTAGACCAGTGGAATGAATTACATGCAACCCTCTGGATTACACCAGTTAATTACCTGGTCGTTTAAACAAGACTTCTTTACACCGAAGCTTAATTATCTATCTACTTTGTGCATTTATGCGGAATTTATGATTTATTCAGACACTAATTGAATTGTTTATTTACGGATTTATGAGATTACATTACAATTATTTTTAACAACATTATTTAACATTAATTTGTATCCAAATCAACTTATTTAATTAATTACAGTATCTCTCCGATTATCCGGCCTAAAGAGGACAGGATCCTTTCTGAATAAGCGAGAATTCCGGATAGTCCAGAAATTTTAATGTAATAATGTTTTATTAAATAAATCATAATTTTCATATTAACTTTTATTTTGTTACATACATGTAAGATGATCGTATCCTCGATTTAAATATGCTTTCTCCAACTATTAAAATGATAATTTTACAGGAGAGATTTTGGCATCAAGCTTCAAACCAACATAAATCTTTCTTTTACTAGTTTAGCTGCATAGTTTTAGAAAGAATACATCTGTTGCTGTTAGTGCTTTAGGTTCTTGCAGATAAACAGTAGACACAGAAATATTTGGCCACTGTTTTTTAAGTTTAGAATAAATCAAATAATGGCTATTGTCAAAAATCTAATAGTAAGCTAAAATCATAAATCAAAATGCATTATCAGTATCACTATGTAATACCTTTTTAATTTAAAAAAAAATGGTAAGGTAATACTACAGTGGACCCCCGTTAATCCGGCCCTTGTCTAATCCGGCGAACCTTGTAATTCGACACGCCTATCACTGTACATAATTCTACATATTATATAAACATATACCACAATTTGTAGATTAGATAGAATCTTATCACTTTTCATTTGTAATTTGTCGGGTTACAAGGTACTTTCTTGCAAAAAATTCCGGACTATAGAGTGTCTATGGCAGTGCTCTCTAATCCGACAAATTTGATAGTCCGACACCGCTCTGCAAAACGTTTGTCGGATTTGCGGAGTTCCACTGTATATAGTGATAAGACATTTTGATTTATGATGGTCTCCTTACAACATCTCTAAAATTATTCAAAATAGAAGTTTTGAACAACAAAACTGTTTTTGAAAGCAATGTTAATATTCTTAACTAATTAGTTAAAAAGGCAAATAAACGAATTTGTTTTATTTATATTATTAAATATTTTTAAGCTGTGGTCTTTTTTAAAAGAAATTTCTGATAGTATTACGCTACAAAAAATAGGTTTACATGAATTAGAAGTTTAATGGCATCAAATGACGGAACATTTTTACCGCTTACTGATAAGAATACTTATTTTTGACTACTCTCTGTTTATATCAAATATTATAAAACGCTGATGTTTAAAAACTAGTAATAATTTGTCTTGTCTACATTGTACAGAAAGGTGCCTTACCTTGTGTAAAACAGCCCTTTTGCCGTTTGTCACGTAAAGTTGTGTAAAAAATATGATAAAATTACGTATCGCTAACATTCTGGAGTTTGTTTTTGAAAACAAATATTCCTAAAGTTTTTAAGAAGTAATTTTACTGGTTATTTTACATAAGAGAAAAGTATTATGTAAAAAATAGTATATTAGACTCAAGGATCGTAAGCATAACATTTCGTGGCCGAGAAGGCAAAGCCCTAGGGACCACGAAAGGTGCTTAAGGCCTCGAGCTTTATATACTATTGTATATAATATAATAAATATATTCAAACACCTGAAAAAACTTGGGGACATTAATTTGCTTACGGCTCGCGCTTACCACCATAGAACACGTGCTAATCGTAAACAGCGTCGTTTTTCATGGGCAGTAATTTTTGCTTACTGTTGCTATTTGTGTGGCATTAATGACATGTTTACAGGACAGGTGTGGTTGAAAAACACTTATTAATCTATTTTTCGCTATTTTGAAATAACATTTTGGGAGAAATCCTATTGTTAAAATATTTTGATGCTAAAATTTAAACAGAAAAAGGTGAAGAGCGAGCTATATTTGAAGTGTCTTCATAAATATTAATAACAGTGATGGAGAATTTTCCGCCAGACTAAGTCAAAGTGCACTCTGAGTGTTGTAATAATATGAACGAATGGCATTAGTGGCATTCAACTTTTATCAATTTTTAAATAAAATTACTACTTCTCGTAATTTTTGCCATAAAAATAATTATTTAATTTGTATTATTCAGTTATTATTTTGTTTAAAATTTTAGAGGAAAACTTTATTTTAAAAATATTGCACTTTATTTTTATCTTGTTTGATTTTGAGATTAAATTTATACCTAAACAGGAATTACATTTATGATTATTTAGTTGACATTACTTTAATATATTTCACAATCTATTAATGTGAATATTAAGTTAATTACATATCTACTATGCGAGAAGAAAATTTAGGAACATCAAATTTTGACACTGCCATCAAAAAATGCGTAGAACAACTTTTAATGTATGTTTTTATTAAACGCAGTCAGCACAAATCACAATGACAATAAATAATGTCAAAATAAATATGAAAGGGTGGGTTAGGCGATTTTACCTGTCTGATGTCTCAAAGTTTTTGTCGCAAACTGTATTATGTATGATTAAAAAAAAATTACCCACACAGATGTGCCCACACGAACATAAAATATTTATTTAAGGATATCGTTACAAACTTAATTTTATTCTTGTTTTTTTACTTATCTTTTATATGTATAAAAAATTTCTTCAATACCTAGATGATCTCATTATTTTTTTCTATTATTAAACAAGTTTTCTTATCATTTTCAAAAGGCTTAAATACTGTTATATCATCAAAGACTTGTCCTGATTTAATTGTTATTCTTAATTTGTGAGTAATCGTTAGATAACTTTTTGCTGCGTAATAACTGCCTGCTTAATAGTGTTTTAATTATGTATTAAAAAACTTTACCAAATCGATTTTTTTTTTTCCAGAGAGGATGGCCAAACTTTTGGAACGTATTTAATAATTGAAAATGTTCGACGAGAAGACTTCGGAGAATACGTCTGCAAAATAAGTAAACCTGGAAAAAGTATAGAGAAACAAGTATACGTGGACGAGAAAAGTAATAAAAACAAAACTATAACTAAACAAAATCACTAATTTATTTTTTTACAGTTAAAGTGGAGTATTTAGATCCCAATCCTGTTCCAGTCGCCAAACTCTTACTTTTCCTCTCTGCAATAATTTTCCTATGTCTGGCCGTTGTGATTTTAAATCTCCAATACGGCCTCCCATTGAGAGTCCGTTTTAAAGACACTTTTGGCATGATTGAAACAGAAGATGGTAAAACAAATGACGTACTTCTTTTGTATTCCTCAAAGGACAGCGAAATTGCTTTGGGAGTTCTTTTACCAACTTTAGAAACAAGATACAAATATAAGTGTGTCTCTAAGGAGCTACCGTTGAGTATCAATTACTGTAAGTCAATTTCTTGTTCAAGTTATCGCAATTTAAAATTATTGTTTCTAGGGTTTGGAGAGCTACAAAATGAAGCTTTGAAGAGTCGGAGAATTATCGCGTTGCTGTCTCCTCCAGTTCTAAATGATGCTTGGGACTCGGCAAACATCTACCAGGCAATTAAGCAGCTGCAAGCTTTAGAACCCAAACTAACTTGTATTACTTTGAAAGAACTGCCAAAGAGCGAAAATGAAACGAAAAATTCGCATGGAGAGACTCTGAATATTTTGCTAAGGACGATCAATGTTATCTATTGGGAGCGAACGAAAGAGGAAAAGTTCTGGCTGAATTTGCGATTAAGGTTGCCGCCAAAAAGGCGAAATGAACGACTGGTAGAATGTAGAAATCAAACACAGGGTATAAATTCTTCAAGACTGAGCGGTGACTCTGAAGAGAGTTTCGAAAATTTTGTGTAAATAATTTATTCTAATTTAAAAAATGTGTTGAATTATTGTAACCCTAGTATTATTAATTATATCTGTTCCATTATATACTATATAAATATATGCTTAAAGTATTGTGATTTCTAAATACGTTGTTTTATTTTGTATTTTTTTATGTACAATAAACGTCGTTCCAGCAATTTTTTTTTATTTTGAGAATTTAATTCCTACAACGAACCATAAGTCAGAATTACTTACTCGCTCGGACAACAGCTTGCTAGCGGCTAATAAATGTATCATATTGTTGAAGGAGGAGACGCCATTATTAGGCGCAAAAAAATATTTATTAATTAAAATTGTTTCTAATTGTATTAAAAAAAAAATAATAAAAAGTTGTTGTCTACTTTCCCATTGTTCTTCATTTTATTTTTTAATCATCATTTTTCAAATTTTTTTCTCTAGAAACTTCTTTCATTTTTTTATAATTTTTATTTGTTTTTTTTTTCATCCGTACCACTTTTTTTTTACTCAATTTTTTTCAGAATTTTCTTTCGTGCTTATATTTCTACTAATTGTTTCATAAATTCTTCTAAAAACTTCTTGTATTGTTTGATCTTTTTCTTTGATTTTTTTAAGCAAATAATGTTTTTTAACTTTTCCAAAAATTTGCTTTTGCTCTTCTTTTTCTACCAGTCCTCGTTTTTCAAATTCTTATTTTATAAACGTTTTGTTAAAGCATTTCTACTATTTTCTTCTGTTCTTCTAGAACTTTTCATTGCTCGATCTTTTACAAATTTCGTTTGTTCTTTTTATTCTGAATGATTTATGTTCAGTCTTTGAAGTTCATTTTGCTTTTTTTGCCAAACGTCATTTTCCAAATTATTGTTTATCCAAATGATATTTTTCTAATTCTAATAGAATCATATTTAGTTCTTCTAGAATTTTTCTTAACTCTTCTTTTCCTGTAGTTCCTGTAGTTGGATCTAAAAATTCCTCCCAACTGTCTTTAAATCTTATTTTATTTCTGACACCAGTATATGGACTCAATTATTATAGTTAACAAAATTGATTCCTAGCCTTGGTTAGAGGAATGTTCAGAGTGGTACTCAGGGTCGTATTACCCAATAGGCTATCTAGGCTGTAGCCTAGCAGCGCCAGCGAAAATGGGACGCCAGAAAAATGGGAACCATTAAAAAAAAATATATTTATAATAAACAAAGTAAATTTTTTTTAAAAAAAAGCTATCATGTACAGGGTATTCCTTAATGATATGCAAATACCTATAAGGGTGTGAATCTACATGAAAAATTAATGTTAGTTTGCGTTATAAACTATGGTCCAAAAATGTTTCTTTATAAAAACTCGGGGTGTTGAAGTTTAAGGGAAAAAATGGAAATTAATTTAATTAGAAATAATATTTTCAGAACCGCTTTAGATGTTTCAGCGATATTTAGTACGTGGTGAAAGTTAATAATAATAAATAAAAATTGCATTCTTCAATTATTACATTAATTTTTTCGGACAATAGAACGGTTTTTATTTATTCACTCAAAAATGGCGCATCTAAAGAAAACAACTCAAGAGAGATCTTATAGTTTAAATTGAACAGGGAATTCAAGAATAATTTTTATTTGGAAAAACACCATTGGCGTACCATTTTTTTATTAAAAAATATCGAAGTCAATACCCGTACGCACGCCACTGTTAAAGCTAAAAATTCTTTTTGCATTGAAAAATAATGCACCTTTATTAACTTTCACTACGTACTAAATATCACTGAAATATCTGAAGCGGTTCTTAAAATATTAATTAATTTTCATTTTTTTCCATAAACTTCAACACCCCGAGTTTTTCTAAGGAAACATTTTTGGACCATAGTTTATAAAGCAAACTAACAGTAATTATTCATGTAGATTCACACCCTTAAATATTCGCATATCATTAAGGAACAGCCTGTATATTTAACGTACTTGAAAAACAAATTGTTTAAAGTGAGAAATGAAGTTTGAGTGAGTCTTTTAATATTTTCTAAAAAATGTCAGACAAACGTAAATTAAGCGGTGCACAAAAAAGACAATTAAATAAACAGAGGAGAAAAAAAAGATAAATTCTTGCAAAAAATGCTCAAATTAAAATCTTTTTTTTAAGAAAATTATTAATGAAAATGTTTTTGTTATTACGTAATTTGTAATTTATATTTAAAAGGTACAATGCAAACTTTTTCTGCACCGGAATCTTTAGAGACATCCTTACCTGGTACATCAAAAAAGTTTTTTCAGACGAATTACATTCACAGGTTCAATTCGAGGATACTACATTCTCACTGGCCAGTAAAAGATGTTCTCTTTTTTTTATTATTATCATTTTTTATGTTACCTTGTTTGTAAACAACAATTTATTCTTGAAATTGAAGAAATAAGCTAGATCTTGCTTATTAAGCTTTAGACAACCTTAATAAAGTAATAGATTTTGTTTACAAAAACCCAATTCGCAAAAATTTAGATGCGTTTAATTTGGAAATACATATCTAAAAAAATATATGGCTTACAAAACCGGCATTGTTCAAAATCTATGTTTTTTTCAACCCTTATTAAAGGAGAGGCTTTTCGGCGCGAACAAAGTTATGGCAACATTATCTAATGTTCATGTTGCGTTGCGAATGTTTTTTAGTTACAAATTGTTCGAGAGAAAGATTATTTTTGAGTTAACGGTATTAAAAATTTAACTTAGAAGTCCATTAAGCAGGAGAAATTGACACCTTCGCTTTTGGCTATTGAATCAAATTTGATTAAAAATTGTAATTTTGATGAAGTCATAAAAATTTTTGTTTCTATGAAGTGTACCAGAAAATTAAATTTTAGTGTTTATATTTGCAATTTCCTAATTTTTCAAATTGAATAAAATTCATATTTTCTAAGTTGATTTTTTTAGGAAAACGCCAAGGCAGGTCAATTTTATTTTTTTTTGCTCACGGTTTTCCACTTACTTTCAAATTTTTTTGCTAATCGGTTTTTGAGTTTTTCAAAATACACGCAGTTTTTAACAGAATTATTACTGAACTAAATGTTCAGATTGACGTCTTTCTGTTTTATGGAAATAATATAACCAATTTTTGAACTGTTTAGAATCAAAAAATAAAAATATTATGTTAACGAAGTTTAAAAACTAGTTGTATTATTGCCAAAAAGCGAAAGAACGTCAATTTAAACACTTGGTTTAGTAATTCTGTTAAAAATTGCATATATTTTGAAAAATTCAATAAAATATTTAAATTGGTTAAATTACTTAAATTTTTCAATTTAGATCCTATAAATCCTATTTTGTTATACTCAGAAAGAAAAGAGAAAGAAAAGAGAGGTTGCTATTAAAAAAAACGGTTGTCAAAAAAAATTTGAAAATAAGTGAAAAACGTGCGCGATAGAAAAACAAAATCTTGTCTTGACGTTTTTTTTTTAATTAACTAAGAAAATATGAATTTTATTTAATCCTTTCATGTCCTAAAAAAACGGCACTCTTTTTTTTCTACAAAATAGTTTTTGAAAAGTTTTTGGGGCGCATAGTAAGAATAGCCTAGGGGCGCTAACAACTATAATCTGGCTCTGGTGTTACTAAAAGTATCTCCCTCAGGAATTTGATTTTTGTAAAGCGACAGAAGTGGTATTATATGATATTTTACTAGAAAAAAGTGGCAGTATTAAAGACTTTTTAGCTAGAAAGGGGGTAATCTAAAGATTATCACTCATTCTTTTGGTATACACCCTTTAACAGCTTGCGAACGGCGCCAGAAACACTTCTTTTCCAGCAAACTTTATAATTTAGTACCACTATTGTAGTTTTACTAAAAATGACTTTTTTGAGGGCCGAATTTTCGGTAGACTTATGGGCTGATTTGAAGTTGAGATAATACCGGCAGTATCGCAAATTTTAATTCTTTTCCATGACAACAGCGAATCACTGCCTCAAATTTGTTTAATTTTCTATGGAAACGAAGATGCTACCGGTATTATCTCAACTTGAAATCAGCTCATTAGGAGTCAATTTTATTAACTATAGATCTTTAGACGAATAATTTATTTAAAAACAGTTTAATTTAAACAAATAACTCAAAAATAATTAAAGAATTCATTAATACACTTCAGCCGCCTGATTAATCGCCGAAGATTCGTTTATTATAATTGCTGTCTTTCGCTAAATTAACCTACTTCCGTGTTTCATGTACATAAAAGTCAGATCAGAGTCCAGACAACTCATCGTTCCTAGTGTGCTTGAGGATAGTTCTTCTAAAAACTTCTTTTGTTCTTTGATTCTTTGATTTTTTTAGCAAACAACGTATTGTATTTTTTTCAAAATTTTTTTTGTTCTTTTCCTAGCAATCGTTTTTTATATTCTTATTTTACAAACGTTTTTTTAAGCACTTTTACTGTTTTCTTCTGTTTTTCTAAAACCTTTCATTGCTCTTTTACAACTTTCCTTTGTTCTTTTTATTTCAGACGATTTATGTCTAGTTTTTCAAGTTCATTTTGCTTTTCTTTTTCCGTCAAACGTCATTTTCCAAATTATTCTTCTTCATCCAAATAATATTTTTCTAATTCTAATAGAATCTTTTTTAGTTCTTCTAGAATTTTTCTTAACTCTTTTTTTTTTCTTGAAATCTAGAATTTTTCTTCTAAGCGACGTCTTTCATTCTTGTGATCAAATTTCTCTAACAGTAACCAAATTTGTTCCTTTTCTAAGCAAATTTTAAATTTAATACCACTTTTGTAGCTTTACTATAAATAACTTTTCTGAGGGGTCTTTTTTTATAAATTGTTTATTAATAATTTGTTTAAAAACAGTTTAATTTACACAAATAACTCAAAAATAATTAAAGAATTCAATATCACATTTCAGCCGCCTGAATAATCGCCGAAGATTCGTTTGTTATAATCGCTGATCGCTGTCTCTGCTAAATTAACCTACTTGCCTGTTTCATGTCCATGAAAGTCAAATGGGAATTCAGATAACTCATCGTTCCTAGTATGCTCAAAGATAGAGTGAATTAAGGCGCAGAATTCACTTAATACTAATAGGAGGCGTCACCGTCAGTGGTATTACGTCACAATAGTCTGTCGAAATGAAATTTTTTAAGATCACACGTTATTTTTCGATTTCACAAGGTTTCGACACTGCTGCATTTAGATCTTATATACACCACTATACATTAAAAAATTTTCGTAAAATAACAGACTTTCTAGCAAGTACAATTAATTTTTATGTAAAGCGACTTTTTTGTTAACTTTTTAACGCAAAAAATCAATAACTATGAGTGTGCTAAGTAATTTTCGACAATACCTGATTTCGACGTTACCATACTTTGACGTTATGTAATAAATACAAACATAACCTTATATCTTGACAATGTCAAATATTTTTTTTCTTAAAAAAAATGTTGCACACCTTAAGATATTAGTAAGAAATAAGCCAAAAGTGAAGTGATAATATAAAATTAATTGTTATTTCAGCGGTGAAGTGCACAAACTTTTAACATGTGTTCGCCATTTGACCACTACAGAAGTTTCAACAGCTTTAAGACCGTTTTATTTCACTGTTCACCCAGATTTATTTGGACAATACCCTAGTCAAAGAGTGATAATTTAGTATTTAGTGATTTCCTAAACATTTTTTGTTCTGTTTCCAGGCCATAAATGAAAATTCCCTTAAGCAATTAAGCTCAATAATGGAAATGCTGCAAGCTAAACGTTCAATTAAGCCTACAAGTTTACAGTTTTATTTAAGAGATAAAAAGTGCGAAGAAGGTAAGAAGGTATTTCATCAATATTACTAAAATTTCCCTGTCTAACTGCCTTATTTAGGCACTTTTCGTTTAATTAAGATATACATAAATGAACGTGATATCCGCTCAGCGGTGTTAAACATTCTGAAAGCCTGTGATTTGCCAACTGAGTACGTAGATAAAATCCCAAAACCACCAGAACCAAAACCACAAACCGTCAGAATCAACGCAAATAACATAGATTTTACAAAAGTGAACGAAAATGATCCAATTTTTGGTCCAATCGTTATGCGGCAAAAAATCAACGAAGCTAAAGAAGCTTTGAAATTAAGAAACTGGTTGGCTAAAAATCACGAAAGTGCCTTAGAAAAACTCGAAGCGAATAGGCCTCTAAGAGAGGAAGTCGATCGTTTACGAAAGAAAATTGCCCAACAGTGGAAATTAACAGATGTTCGTTGGGACTGCGGTTGGAATGTCACCCACTTCAGGGGCTGTTTGCAGAGTTTTATGTCTTTGGCTGAGCAACATCCGGAGGTTATGCATGTTTTGAAAGGTCGTACGTTGGTTTTTGCTCCATTTACTGGGATTAGTTTAGAGGGGCATATTATGTTGAATAGTGGGGAAGTTAGGCATAATTGGCTCGATGTAAGTTTATAATGAAAATAATTGTACCTAAAATATTAAGAACTGAATTCCAGTTGATAAAAAATGTAAGGAAACATGATCAAATCCTATTTCGAATTCCCGGTTTTGAAAAATCAGTTTCACAAGTTTTAAGGGGTATTAAAGTTGGCAGGAGGTAACAAATTTGAGAAATAGGGGGTGTTCTTTTTTATTTGACGTCCTAGTTCTAGAAATAATTAAGTGTCTTTATTAAAACAACACAAGAAGAAATTTTTGTTTTTTTGGATTATATTATACCGTTGTATCAATGTATCATGTGATTAAAAAAAAAAATTGATGTTGGTGTCAGAAAATTTTAGGATTATTTGAATTACTGTTACACGGTTCTGTCTTATTATTTTAACGAGTTAAAAGTGTAAAAATTTAATTCCGCCTTTTCAAAAAGTCACTTGTTTTTTCTCCCACACAATGACATCACGCTCATACTGCGCAGTGGTTTACCGGTCATCTTGGAAAAAATTGGCCAGTCATTCTCATTATTTTTAATGAAAAGTTTTACCCATTTTGAGGGTTTTCAATTTGTGGGGCATTGCAAAGTTGACGTCAAATTTTAAAGAGCACGTGTTACTTTTAGCTAATTATATTTTTGTAGAAAATTTATGCCTAAAGTTTTGGCTGGTGAATACGAACGAAATTTACAACAAATTACAACTTCTTTAAGTGATTACAGAGGTAGAAGAGGGTTTCCTAAACAGTGGCCTCAGACTTTAGAAGAATTTGAGATTGTTGTTGAAACGTAAAGTATTTTTTTTTGTTCAGTATTTAGATTGCTTTTATTTAATAAAGTGTAGAAGCCGAAGACAATTTAATTCAAAAGTAGGATCACTTGATATACGGGTAACGCCAATGGAAATCACTAGACGGGTTCAAATTAAAAGAGATAGCTATATACACGCATGAGTGAAACAAAGATAGAAATAGTTTTGATTGCATTTCTAGGGATTTTGGATTATTATGTTGCCTACATTGATAATTAGTTTAGTATAGCTTGAGTTCAAATTAAAAGAGAGGTCCAAGAGAGAGATAGAGAGTTGGCGCTACCCTATTTCAAGTGACCCTATTTAAAAAGGATTTGTTGTGCCATCTATGTAACATATTTGGTCGCGCTGTATCTGTTAGATAAATGCTTTATAATTTATATTTTATAAAACGATTTTACAAATTTTTTTGTAATTATCGCATTTTGTTTCACTAAATATTATTGGTTGAAAAAAAAAGCATAATATTTCAAAAATTTATTGGATTTATTCAGATAAATTTTGTGTATCTGAATCTCCTCAACATCTTCTGGATTACATAAATCAAAATTTTTTTTGGTACTTATTGTAATAAGGTCAAGAAATTACACTTTTTACAGACAATAAACACTTAAAGACACATGATCACGGTGTGTGAGACAGAAAGTAGGTGAAGCAGGTAGTGTAACACGGGATGGTATATACAAGCCCACTGTATAACTTTTTTGTTCTTGCACAAATAACCGTGCTAAAAATGAAAATTTGAACATGTTTTTTAATTATGTAGGAACATAATTAAAATACATTGGCCTAGGAATACTCAACACCTCAAGTTCAGAAAGTTGACAGTTTTGAAAATATCTTCAAAAAAATGAGTCATGTATCTGTGAGATACACGCGCGACTAACGGAAAATTATATAATTTAACAAATAATTATAAGAATTTCATGCCGCTTTACGTGCGGCTGCCCTATTGTCGCTTCGGCTTCCTCATTTTACTAAAAATATACATTTTGTGTGCATAATTTGTAATAATTTTAGTGAAGCTGGTCCCTTAATGGTGTCCCCAACTGGTCAATTTATAGTGCCGTCTTCCTTACCTGGATTTCTATTAGTCAATTTTATTACAACAAATTTAGAACAAGCTAAGGAAAAAATGATAGATTATAAAAAGTATATATCATTTATTTTACTAATTTTTTTATAATATTATTTTTTGTTTCAGCAATAAATATGTAGAACGTTCTTTACAAAAACAATGTACAGATGAATTTAAATTATTTAATTTAGGTAAAGATGATAATGTAACTCCAGATTTAATGATCAAATGCTGTGAAAGACTTTTAGAAAAGAAACAAGAAATAGGAAAATATTTAGATGGTATATATTTAAATGTAGCTACGTATTATTCAGTTCTTTCAGATGGGGTTGTTTGTATACCTTGGAACTGGAAATTGTGATTGTACAATGTATCAAAATATTATAGAAAAAGGCTATTTATTAGGTGTAGATAAGATCAAAAACTATGTTCTTGTTTTGTTTTTTAAAGATAAAAATCTCAAAATAAATAATATTCACAATACTTGGTGTAAAATTTTATTTTATTCAGAAAATAATAATTAAAAAAAGTGCAGACTGATTTGTTAATTATTTTTTTATTAATTCCTGTAAAATTTCGTGAAATTTACAGTGACAAATAACTCGATATTATAAAAATACATAGGTACAACTGAAGTAGAAATAAAATTGGGACACCTATATATAAACTAAAACTTTAAAAAATGTAAACACTTTTTTGTGAATTGCGTAAAATGTTGACAGGAGATTTTGACCTCCTTTTCAATTGGTAATAATGTAGCCGTTTAAAACAAAATTTAGTCTCATTTGTTTAAATAAAATTAATTATTGTCTTTTTGGTGATATTTCCGCGGTTAAATATGAATTGAAAACAAAATTCGACACATCTTGTTTATGTACCTAAATATTTAAATACGTTTTTAATTTATTATTTGAAGTAATTGCTTATATAATACGATGATTCAGCACTCAAAGACATGAAGGTGCTTCGACATTTGGTGATATAATAGACATTTTTTGTTATTATTTGCAAATTTATCAATATTTTCCTTTGTTTACATTACTCGTACACCAGCTCTCCAACAGGACGCATCGCATATGCTCTAAAGCTGTCTAGTTTTATTTATTAAACGGAATATATGGCGATTTTGTTCAGTATTTTTTAAACTCTTCACACTCTTGGAAACAAATATGTCATAAACATAAGTCATAAGTCAAATACTAAAACACAGTGAAATTTTAAATTTTCCCCCGTTTTTATTTTAATAATTATTAATTTACATGAAACAGTTGATAGAAATTTAGTTTTCACTACATTTGTAAATAGATTTCTACGTGCATTTTATGCTTCCTTAAATAATAATGTGAATAACTTTTGCTAAGTAAATCAAAAAAATTCTTGAAATTTTTGCGCCATAAGAAGCACGTTGTCCTGAAGCTAATGTGTCAGGTGGGTTGCATAAAAGTCTGAAAACGCGTCATTTTCGCTAAATCCGGAATTCCGGTTTTCCACCAAAAATTTGTGTGCAAATGTCAAATTTTGAGGTTATATAAGGTTATGTTGTTGTTAATAAAAATTAAAAACTATGCTTAAGTATAAATAGTAAGTGAACAGTTGTCAATTTTAACTGTTTATTAGTTACTGTTTATTTAAATTGGTCACATTTATATAATACTCACCTCTTAACAATGAGTAAAAAAGAGAAAAAGGGTCGTAAACGTTACGAATCGAGTTCCGATTCAGATTCCATCGATAGTGAAGAAGAAGCACGTCGTAGAGACCTTAAAGAGCGTGATGAATTTGCTAGCAGACTCAAAAAACGTGATGAAGCTAAAGTCCGCAACATCGTCCAGGCCTCAGACCGGAGAGCCTATGAAGAAGCTGCGAAAAGACTCAAAATGGAAACTGAAGATCGCGAAAAAATGATCCCAATGCTAAGAGTACAATCGCGACGAAAATATCTAGAAAAACGCAAAGAAGATAAAATTGCCGAACTTGAAGAAGACATCGCTGATGATGAATACCTTTTTGAAGAAGAAATGTGAGTTATTGACATTAAACTATCCAACACTCAAGATTGTTTTTAGATTAACAGAACGAGAAAAGAAGGAGCGAGAACGTAAAAGAGAACTGTTGAGATTGGCACAAGAACATGAAAAGGCAAGAGAGCTGGAAAGGGTGCAAAGATACCACATGCCCAGAGATTTGGGCAAAGGGTCAACTGCTGATTATGTGGAAGTTGACGATTTGGAAAAAGTGCCACAGTCGGAACAGAAAAAATGGGAAAAGGATCAAATGGCATCAGCGGTTTTCAAGTTTGGGGCCAAGGATTCTATGAAAAAGGATGAGTATGATCTGCTTTTGGAGGACCAAATTGATTTCATTCAAGTTCTACAAATGCCAGGTAATATATCGATGATAATAATAATAGCGCTTTAAAGATCGCAATATTTATCAATCCACCATAGTGTAATATTGAAAAAATTTGGGAGTCGAAGGCGACAAATATTTTGTAGGAAAACATTAAAAATCTCTATAACAGGGCAGAATAACAGGAGTGGACATAAGCATTGAAATCGTGGTCGTTGCACAAACATTTTTTATGTCAGTTTCACAGTACCTGGGATAAGTTTTTCCCTCACTATAAATTTGCAAACGGTGGTTTTGACAATAGAATAAGACCATAACTTTGTACCTCGACCAAAAACCTAACATTGTCGGTATTGGGCATGCCAACTCCTCTTATTCCTCCCTCCACGATAACAGATGATCGTTTAAATTTTCATTCAACTATAAGATGTAGAATTTATTTTATTCCAGCTACTAGATTCTACCAATTTGAGTTAAAATTTGTTTCATTTAGAAACCGTTATATAACTCTTCTTTCAATTTCTTATAAATATTTCAGGTACAAAAGACAAAAAGGAACCTGAATTAACTGAAAAAGAGCGAAAGAAGCTCGACATCCAAGAAACCAAGAAGAACCTCCCTGTATACCCCTTCAGAGACGACTTGATACAAGCCGTCCGCGAGCACCAAGTCCTAATAATTGAGGGCGAAACCGGCTCTGGAAAAACAACCCAAATCCCTCAGTATTTACACGAAGCTGGTTTCACACAAGACAGTAAAAAAATCGGCTGTACCCAACCTCGCCGAGTGGCTGCAATGTCAGTAGCGGCTCGTGTCGCCCAAGAAATGGAAGTAAAACTCGGGAATGAAGTGGGCTATGCTATACGTTTCGAAGACTGCACCTCCGAACGGACTATAATCAAATACATGACAGATGGGACCCTCCACCGAGAGTTCTTATCAGAACCGGACTTACAGTCATACAGTGTTATGATAATTGATGAAGCCCATGAGCGGACACTTCACACTGATATTTTATTCGGTCTAGTCAAAGATATCGCACGGTTTAGACCTGACTTAAAACTGTTGATCTCAAGTGCAACACTTGATGCTCAAAAATTTTCGGAGTTTTTTGATGATGCCCCCATTTTTCGAATTCCCGGACGAAGATTTCCTGTTGATATCTACTATACGAAAGCACCGGAAGCTGATTATGTTGATGCATGCGTGGTTTCGGTTTTACAAATCCATGCGACTCAACCATTGGGTGACATTCTAGTGTTTCTGACTGGTCAGGATGAGATTGAAACCTGTCAGGAACTACTACAAGATCGTGTTAGGCGTTTAGGCTCTAAAGTCAAAGAATTGATCATTTTACCAGTCTATGCTAACCTTCCCAGTGATATGCAAGCAAAAATTTTCGAACCAACGCCACCTGGTGCCCGCAAAGTCGTACTAGCGACAAACATAGCCGAAACATCTCTCACTATAGACAATATTATCTACGTCATAGATCCCGGTTTTGCCAAACAGAATCATTTTAATTCAAGGACTGGCATGGAGAGTCTGATTGTGGTTCCAATCTCAAAGGCTTCGGCCAATCAAAGAGCTGGAAGGGCTGGGAGAGTTGCTGCAGGGAAGTGTTTCCGGTTGTATACAGCGTGGAGTTATAAACATGAGTTGGAGGATAACACAGTTCCGGAGATACAGAGGATTAATTTAGGGAATGCTGTTTTGATGTTGAAAGCGTTGGGGATTAATGATTTGGTACATTTTGATTTTTTGGATCCGCCTCCGCATGAGACTTTGGTTTTGGCATTAGAGCAGTTGTATGCTTTGGGGGCGCTGAATCATCATGGGGAGTTGACGAAACTGGGGAGGAGGATGGCAGAGTTTCCGGTGGATCCGATGATGGCGAAAACGATGCTAGCGTCAGAAAAGTGAAGTATATTATTATAATACACGCTAATTTGTAAAAAAGCCGAAACTGACTCACAATTCTCCGCACTATAACGTCTGCTTCTGAAACTCTTTTGCGTATTTAGTCACAATAGTTAAACACTGACCTATTTTTGTTCATTAAGTTAGTATTCCTTTCTTTTAGGTACAAATGTTCGGAAGAAATTGTAACTATAGCCGCCATGCTTTCAGTAAATGGAGCAATATTTTATCGTCCTAAAGATAAAATAATTCATGCAGATACAGCTCGAAAAAATTTTAATCATATTGGTGGTGACCATTTGAGTCTGCTAAATGTATATAATCAATGGAGAGATTCAGATTATTCAACACAATGGTGTTATGAAAATTTTATACAATATAGGTAAAAAAAATCTCTTTAAGGACCTGATTTTTGGGTTTGTTATATTTGTAAATGTTTTTAGATCAATGAAAAGAGCTCGCGATGTTAGGGAACAATTAGTTGGTTTAATGCAACGAGTAGAAATCGATTTGGTATCAAATGTTTCTGAATCTGCAGATATTAAAAAAGCGATAACGGCTGGATATTTTTATCACATTGCAAGATTATCCAAAGGCGGAAGTTATAAAACAGTTAAACATAATCAGGTATTTATTTATTTTAACGAATATTGGTAATTTGGGATGTACAAGGCAACACACGAGATCAGCTGATTCCTGGCGACTGTTAAATATTAGTTGTTCAAAATCGCCAATAATAAAAAGCGTATAATACAGGTGTATAAATGCCATAAAGGCTTCTTTATACATTTCTAACTGCATTTCTAACATAAAAACAAAAAATATGTTTTAGAGTGTTACAATACATCCCAATAGTTCCCTGTTTGAAGATTTGCCAAGATGGGTTTTATATCACGAGTTGGTTTTTACTACTAAAGAATTTATGAGGCAAGTTATTGAAATTGAAAGTAAATGGCTATTAGAAGTTGCACCACATTATTATAAACAAAAGGAATTGGAAGATTCAACTAATAAAAAAATGCCAAAGACTGTTGGGCGAAGTACTAGAACTGAATAAAAAATGTAAGCTTATTTTTGGTGATTTCATTTAATATTACATAATTTGAAAGCAAAATTCAATGATAAATTATGTAATGAAAGTACAAATGATTTGTTTTAGAGATCAAGTTGGACAAAAAATATTTCTTAAAAGCTATTTCTAGCTTGTATTATTATTTTATACCATATGATCAACAAAATTTATCCTCTGTAGCTGAAGGCTGTGAAATGTTTTTGTCAATGTAAATTATAGAAGAAATAAAAGAACGAAGTCGTAGTCTTCTAGAGGATATTTTTTATCATATTGTATATATTACTAAAAATTTTCTATTGTTCAATAAATATTTTTTTAAATCACTTAATTTAATAATGTAATTTTCTACAACCTTTTGTTATTTTTTTGTAGACCGATTGCGCAGTGTTTTAAAATAAATTTTTGTAAATTATAAAAAATCTATACCGTGACGATTGAAAACACGTTGATCTACTTTAATTATTATTATATCAAAGTTAAAATTATTATACCCTTTCTGTGGCTTCCTCCTCACTTATATCAGTTGTTAATTCACCAATGGAAATATGAAATTTATATAAGTGCAGTGTTTGTGGTTATCAATCAATAATATATTTTATTATTTAAAAAAAATATAAAAAGTAAGATATTGAAAATTTTATGTATCAATAGTATTGTCAGACACTACTTACTTATATTATTAATAGTAATACCGTTGAATCTACTTATGATGACTCATCTTTATTAGTCTGATCTTTTGATTATTAAAAACAATTTAATGTATTTTTTTATTAGTTGTATAACTTCTGTTTAACATTCGCTCAATATGGCTGGATTTTCGAGTTTCGTGGTTGTCTTCATAAGTAGGTTCTACTGTAAAAATATTTTTTTACTCTTGAAATAAATTACGAAAGAAAAAACAAAACTTGTTCAATAGCAAAATACTGATCTGTAACAACTAGTAAAAAGTAGTAAAAACAAACTACTACAGTAAAGTCTTTCCACAACGGCCAGAGTATAATTTCCCTACAGACTACTATCACATACAAAATCCCGTATAATAAAAAAAACATGCATTAATTACTCTCCATGATTTTTCAAATGAGTCCTCAACGCACTACTTTGCACATACGCTTTGTTGCAAATATGACATTTATACGGATGCTCCCCTGTATGTATCCTCTCATGTACTTTCAACGTGGACTTTTCCCCAAAAGCTTTTCCGCAATGATTACACAAGTACGGTTTTTTTCCCGTATGTCTCCACTTATGCGAATTCAAATTTCCCTTAGCAATAAACCTTTTATTACAAATATCACACGCATACGGCCGTTCCCCTGTATGCACTCTATTGTGGACTCTCAATTCCGCCAAAGAACCACACTGTTTTCCGCATTCCGAACAAAGTGCATTTGGGGGTTTCCCCAAACCGAGATGTTTCTTCTTCATGTGATTATTAAGATGGATTTTAGTCGAACAAACTTTCGAACAGTAATTACAAAGGAAATTGTTGTCAGTGTCGTGGATTGCATCGAAGTGTCTTTGCATTGCTTCTTTGGTGAAAAAGGTCTTATCACAACCTGAACAGCTAAAGGGCTTGACACCGGAGTGCTTTTTGACGTGGGTGTCAAGACTGCCGGCGGTGAGCAGGAATTTGCCGCAGATTTTACACTGGTACTTCTTCTCTCGCACTGTGTGAATCTAAAATACAAGTAATTTAAATTTTACGATAAATATAAAGAAAAAATTATCGAGTGTTAAAAAAGTAGTTAATGCTACTTTGTCCACCAAATATATTTTTGATTCAAGAGATATAGGACTCGCCAATTAAATCGTAAAAGTAAAATAGTCATAAAAACTATGTAAACAGTCGTTAAATTAAGAACACTTGTTCTTGATACAGTCGACCAGCTTTGTTTTCGATGTAACAAAGCGTAAAATAACGAATCATTGTCCAACTGGACAACTATGTCAACATTTTGTTACTAATTGATCACAGAAGTGCAGCTGTGCTCTTGAACATTTACATAGTTTTTACGACTATTTTACTTTTACGACTTTTTAATTGGCGAGCCCTTTATCTCTTGAATCAAGAATACTTCTGGTTAAAATTAATCCATAAGAAGTACCTTTATTTTGGTTGTACCGAAATAGATTTGTTTTGAAACTGTGTATCGATATTTTTTTAAAATATTTTTTGACAAAAACTGCTGTTTATTGTACAAATTTTAAAAGTATAGTTATTTGTTTAGTTAGGTAACAAAGCATGTGATTTAATGCTGTGACTGGCAGTTCAAAGGCATCAAATCTGCTTTATTGTCGTACCTATTGAAGATATAATTTTTTCGCCGATCCTACCAGTCTAAATACCAAATTTTTCTGCAAGCTGAAAAATCCTGAGCGACTCTAAATTGTCTGCTTTAAGTACTTACTGCTACATGTGATAGTTTAGTGCGCTTAAATTGTCACTAAAATGTGGTATTTAGTGTCTGTCGGTGAAAAAAGTGTTTTTGAATTTTTGAAACTCAAAAATTATTTAAACAATTTTAATCAATTATTAAAAAATAAAAATTATTAAAAATGTGAAAAAAATACCTTCATTAATGTTTTGCCGCAATTTTGACCAAAATACTTTTATTACCTTTTCAAAATTGCCCTTAATAAAATGTTGGTCCAATTTTCTATTTTGGTAGCAATGATAAGCATCCCAGAGATTTCAAAAGACACTTTTTATGTATGACAAATTATATTTAAAGCCACAATTTGGTTTTAAGTGTAGGGTCAGACTAACCTCAGCCAATTTGTGTTACTCTTACTTTCTATTATTATTTTTTTTTTGAACACTCGATATTACAAAACGGCAAAAAATGATATTACCCCCAAATGCTGTCTAAGTATGGCTTTAGTGCCAAAAGCCCTGCCGCATATCTCACACCCAAAGGGTTTTTCCCCCGTGTGACTCCTCAAATGGTCATTTAAGCTTGCTTTTGAGTAAAATTTTCTGCTGCACAATTCACAATGGTGCCTCCTATCATCATAATGTCTTTTCATGTGCTCTGATAACACTTGTGTCGTCTTGAATGCTTTATCACATTTACAACAAACGTGTGGTCTTGTATTATCATGCGTTCTGATATGTCGATTATAAGAATTCGTTGAAGGGCATTGTTTATTACAAATTTTACAAATTAGATTTTCGGGTGCTTTTTTCTTTTTTGATTCATGATTTTGATTATTATCTTGATTAAAAGCGCCTAAATACTGATCATTATAGTTATTTTGAATATTGCTCAGTTCATTTTTTGGACTATCTAATACAGTTTCTACTTCTTTATTACTTGATGTTATAAACTCGAAATTGATATCATTTGGTTCAGTTTCGTATTTTATTTCCGGTTTTTTATTTTTTCTCTCCAAAAGCCATTTACCAATTTCAAAAGATCTAAGTACTTGTTGTCTGAACACATACCACCGACTGACTTCGTTTTGGCACTGGTTACATACTAAATTAAATAATCCGTTATCAGGTGTTACCTTGAAATTGAAATTAATGATAAAAGAAGTGTTTACGTCTTAATTTACCTGAATAGAAGCACATTCCAAAAGCATATCTGCTAAACCAGTTTCGTAAATTAAATTCATTTGATCTTTTTTTGTAAGGCAAATACGGCAAACTTCTTCAATTTGTACATTATCAAATTCCGTAAATGAACCCATTATTAAATGTAAATAATAAACAAATCTGCGAAAGGGGTTACATTGTGTCTTCTACTAATCAATAATATAATGAATAATAAGAAAGGCATGAATAGAAGAATCCTAAAGGGGTAAAACAATGTATTGTTGGTTGCATAACCAGTCATAAAAATTTTAATTTAATTTTGTAATTCAGTTTATATATTATTACAAATGCAATCACATTGATTTTTATAACAAATTTTATTGTAATTAGTTGAAGGTTAGGTACATTTTTAATAATAAAATCTATAAATTATCGTTACAGGTTTCTGTAATTTATGTGACAGTGAGACAGTGACAAATAAAAGTTAGGTTATGTTACACTCAAAACAAAATTTAAAAAATGGATAAATTAAAGTCGAAAATAGATTTAAAAGTGTTTGAACGTTTAATTAAAGGTAAGATTTAATAAAAAATCATTATTCATTGTAAACATTTTATTTGTAGCTAATTTTCGTTCAATTCCGGACATTCTAGCTTCTAGCAAAATTGAGCTAATGCAAGCTACTCAACTCGATAGAAATTGTATTGAAAAAATTTGTTTAGAAAGTGCAAATATAATATTAAGTGGAAAAATTAAGAAAGGTATTGATATTTAACAAATGTGGTACGCACTCTGTCGATGGAATTTGGAACTAGTGCCACTAGAGGACATGTGCTTTATTGAGGGAGAAACAATAAATGTATAAGTTAATCTGCTTGTTGGATCTTTTAGGCGTATCGAATGGAACGAAAAATGTACCAATGTACCCTCTAACAACAAATATTTTTTAAACACTACATAATTTACAAACATTCCTATCTTATATATTAAGCGGTTCGACTTTTACTTCCCACTCCTTTTAACTAATAATAAAAGAGAAGTGGGGATATGTCCGTTGTCCGAGTCCAGAAATGAAGAAATCCAGAGTTGCTCAACATTTTTTTTAAGCACTATATAAAATTTTTAGAACAGTTAACAATAATTGTAAATTTTTCGTTGTTTTTGAGTCTGGAAATATATAAGAATAAAGGTCGACTGCTAAACTCGGATAACGGACATATCCGCACTTGTTTCCTCTTCTCACTGGATTGAGAGAAGAGTGGGAAGTCAACGCTGAAATGGTCAGTATATAAGGAAGGAATGTTTGTAAATTTAAATAATTTAGTTTTATTCTCACCTGAAGATGACAACATCTTCATAATTTCAGTTTTCTCCCTCAATAATGCACGTGTTCACAAGTTCTCAATTTCATAAACAGGGAGCGTATTACTTCTTATTATCAATAAATTTTTTGGCATTAAAAAAAATACATTAGCTAGTCAGATATCCAAATGGAAACGTATAAGTACAGGATGCCCCTCATTGGATGCAGTTACAAGAGGAGGAATCGCTGTACACGGAATTACAGAAATTGTTGGCTGTAGCGGCGTTGGAAAAACACAATTTTGTCTACATTTATCCTTAATGACACAATTACCAGATTATTTAGGCGGTTTGGGAAAAAGTGTTGTTTATATTTGTACAGAAGATGTGTTTCCAGCTAAAAGATTAAAAGAACTAGCTTCAACGTTCTCTCTTAAGTGTCAAATAAATTTTGAAGACAATATTTTTATTGAACATATAGCTGATGTTGTAAGTCCCTGAAATTTATTTTTTTCTGTTATAACTTAATAATTTTTATTTAAGGGACAATTAAAACGATGTCTCTCCATTTCTTTACCAAAACTTCTATTAGTGAAAAATATAGGCTTAATTGTAATTGATTCAATTGCGGGTATTTTTCGGAGCGAAAATTTGGACGTCAGTTACACAAATAGGAGTCAAGATTTTATTACAGTTGTAACAATGTTGAATCAACTTTCAACAAAGCATGAAATTGCCATTGTGTGCGTGAATCAGGTAAAAAATGCCGAATTTAAGACAAAATATTTGATTATGTAATTTCTGATAATAGCAAGCGGGCGAAAAAATTGACATTGTTTTTATTGAATGAAACTCTAAGACTTAAAAACATTTAGGCATCTAAAGTTTGATCCAAAATAACAATGCAGTCACAATCTACCTACACCTGTTTTTATTTTTGCTCTCTTAAAAAATATACAAGAATCACGACAAATTGAATAATTGTTTCAAAAAAGTATATAGGCAGATCAAATCAGATCAGAACTCGTTCGTCCTAATAATAAGATTCTATTAATACTATAGTTAAATAAAATTATGATTTATTGAATTAATCACTAAATATTTTTTTAAATTTAGGTGACTGATAACACAGAAACAAATACCACTGAACCTTGCCTAGGATTAGCCTGGGGTAACAACATAACTTACCGTTTTAATATTACTAGATTTCTGAAGCACCAGATTAGGGAATTTGAAGTTGTTTTTGCACCTGATTTACCAAATAAAACAGCTCAATTTACTATCACTAAAGAAGGTTTAAACAGTGTTTAATAACAATTACGTTGATTTTTTTATGAAATTTATTTTTGTACATATTTATTTTTAATAAAATAATAAATGTACAACCGATAAGGCGATTACTAATTGTATCTAACCAATGTTCCAAAATTTTCATTTATTGTCAAGGAGATTTTTTTCAAATGGTAATGCAACTGGTTATGGAAATTAAAAATTATAAAGAGTCTAAATTATAAAAAATAGTATAATGAACTGTTTCATAAGCTATTGTGGGCACTCGCACTTCGCGCTGTTTTGATTCATATTCACAAAAATGACTATGTGAAAGACGTTCTTTAGTATATTATCGCAAAATTGAAGACTCCGAAAAAAAATTTTGCTTGATATTTTAAACAATTTTTTATTATTTTTCTAACATTCTATGAGCACTGCTAGATCAGACCTCTTCATTATTTTAAAAAAAAATCTCGAGTAATTTTTGACTGAATCATGGGTACCGAACCCCCATAACGAAACAGTTAAGATTATTGAGGGTGTTTTGGCTGAGATTTAGAACAATAAATCCCAACTAAATTTGACTTCTCATTATTCCCTCAATAATGCTGTTTTACAAGTCCGCCCATCTCATTTGTTAATTATTATCAATAACAAAAATATGAAAAGCATCGTCCACTTTTTTTTAAATTGCATGAACTTTCATATGTGTTTTCCGCGTAGAACTTTGCGCGAAACCCTTTCCACAAACCTCACACTTATACGGTCTTTCCCCAGTATGCACCATTTGATGTTGTTTCAAAATCCGTTTAGTTTTATATGCTTTCCCACAAAGATCACAGACAAAATTTTTCTCCTCTTCATGACTACCCAAATGGATGCTTAAACAACGATTCGTTATAAAAGCCTTTGAACAAATATCGCACTTAAAAGGTCGCTCTCCTGTATGTTGGCTTCTAATATGATTTTTTAAATGTGTTGAAGTTGTAAATTTTTTACCACAAGCATTACATTCATGCTTTGGTTCTTTTCTCTCTCCTGTGTGTGTTCTAATATGTTCTTCTAAAGTGTATTTAGCAGTAAATGCCTTTGCACAAATATTACATACGAAATCTTTCTCTTTTGTGTGTTTGTATTTAATGTGGGTTTTTAACTGGCTTTTCGTTGTGAAACACTTTTCACAATCAGAACAAGAAAAGCGTTTCTCGCCGGTGTGAATTCGAACGTGGACTTTTAATTCAAAATTCTCAACAAATGATTTACTGCAGTACTCGCAAATGAATTTTTTTTCCCCTGTATGTTCCTAAAATCACAATGTTCCTTTAGTACAGAGTGGTACCCATAAATCAGAGACCAATAGAGAAGTGTCAAAAAATGCAAATTCATATTCACAAAATATTATTTCACTTTCATTTTGGATGTTCATCCAAAATATAAATGGCACAAACTCACAAAGTAATCACATACTAATTTATGTAACTATATACATATATAAAAGAATCTGTTCATTCTTTTTTGGACAAAAAACAGAATATGTAAAATATTTTTTAATATTTTTAGTGTTTGATTCTTTTTTATAGTTTGTTTTTGTGGGTGAGAGTTATGAACTAAAAAAAACTTTTTTCAGAAAAAAATAAAGCGTTGTTTTTTAGTCCATAACATTAACCCACAAAAAAAGCTATATATCATTTTACAAGAAATTATTAAAGATAAATACGACGCTTCTCTATTGTTTATTGCGTAATTAACAAAATTGAATTGAGGCTACGAGAATAATACTTTATTCGCTCATTTATGACAGTGGTTCAAATGAACTATTATTTTTTTGCCTTCCTCAGTTCAATTTTTTTACATAACTTGATATTTTAAATTACCCTTTTGATGTGGTTTTTTAATAGTACGCTCCTTGTGAAAGTTTTTTCACATTGTTCACATTTAAAAGGTCTTTCTCCTGTATGTATTCTTACGTGTTCTGTAAGATTATACTTAGTGTAAAAGCCTCTTCCACAAAGCTCACATTTGTGATTTCTGATACCATAATGACGTTTAACGTGACTATTATAAAGTTCTATACGTGGGAAAGTTTTATCACATTCCGGACATTTAAGCAGTTTAGAATTATTATGTAAACGTCGTCGATGACTAATTAATGTTCTTTTTTTAGGAAAATTTTCATTGCAAGTTTTGCAAGTAAATTCCGATTTATTGTTTGTTGTATTATTTTCTGAGTTTCCAGACTCTTGCATATCAATTTCTGGTTCTACTTTTATCTCATTAACCGGAGATTTATCAGACCATTCAGGTGACACATCAGCTTTTGAATTAACAATGATGGTTTCAAATTCGTTGTTTGCGGCCTCAGTTGGTTCTAATTTTATATCTTCTGATAAAGGGTCTTTTAGTTTAACAGCGTTTTGTTCAGTAAGCCATTGACCAATTTTCAATGACCTTATTACTTTTTGTTTAAATTCGTTGCACTTGTTTACTTCAATTTTACATTGATTACAAACCAAATTTAAATTTTCTTCATCTGGAATCTAGCTTCAAAATTCAAGTCCTTTAACTGTTAATAAATTTAAAATATGCATTTACCTCTATGAACATACAATCAAATAATGTATCTTTAAAACCATTATCACTAATTAATTGCATTTCCTCCTTTTTTGATAAACACAGTCGACAAACTTCATTTATCTTTATATTAGCGAATTCTTCAAAACTGTCCATACTTTTAATAAACTTAAAATCATTTAAAAATAAGAATAAAACTTAAAAATCACACAACAAATATTTTAGGTTAGATTTAATTGACAGTAGACTGACAGTTGACATATGTCTTGCGCTACAATTCCGATAAAGTCGATTTATTTTTTTTTATATGAATATACAGGATGTAAAAATTTTAGCTACTAAAACTCTCGTTATTAAATGTATATACTGCCAACTGTCCAAATTGCCTTGTACAAATGTTAATCTAGCGTTTTCACATGACGTCATACGGTAGCCTCAGGACAACATTCCTGGTGCTTCTTATGGCGAATAAATTTTGAAATTTTTTTAAACTTATTTAGCGAAAGATATTCAAATTATTATTTAAGTAGGCATAAAGGACACTTTGAAATCTATTTAAGAATGTAGTTAAAACAAATTTCTTTCAACTGGTTCATGTAAATTAATAATTATTAAAATAAAAACGCGGGAAAATTTAAAATTTTACTGTTTCGGTGTTTGACTTGTTTTTGATATATTTCTTTTTAAGATTTTGGAGAGTTTGAAAAATACATTCCAGAGGTGGCTTTGTAAATACATTATTGATTTGAACTAATTGCTTACATAATACGATGATTCAGTACTCAAAGACACAAAGAGGGTTCGACATTCGGTTATATAATAGACATTTTTTGTTGTCATTTTTTGCCAATTTATTGATATTTCGTTTTGTTTGAATCAGTCAAGCGCCAGCTCTCGAACAGGACGCATCACAGTAGCTCTAAAGCTGTGTATTTTATTTATTATTAATTATTAAACGGAATATATCGCGATTTTGTTTAAATAAATACATTTTTGCATTTTTAAATTACAAAATAACACAGAGATAAACAATTTTAGGTTCCCTTTGCACCTCTTTTTGTAAATAATAAATAATCGATTTGAAGTAAATTCCTTTTGTTTTATTGGGGCTTGGGGAGCGGGTTCGTCAAAAATTTTGAGTTTTATTTAAAATCGATTTTTTCAGTTTTCAGGTTTTCCTACTAATTTGTTTCTTTCTGTTTCAGATTTTCGCAATTTTTTCTGTTTCAAGTTTTCCTAATGATTTGTCTGTTTTAGGTGTTTCTATTAATTTACTATTTTTATTATTATTACTATTATTAATTTTACTATTTGAGATTTTCCTAATTTATCTGTTTCCAGTTTTGCTAATTTTTCTGTTTCAGGTTTTCCTATTAATTTTACTGTTTGAGATTTTTCTAATTTATTTGTATAAGGTTTTCTTAATTTTTTTGTTTCAGGTTTTCAGGTGTTTCTCTGTTATTCGGGTTTTAATTGTTTTTTCCCGGTATTACTTACAGGTATGCATTTTTTTTTCTTTTTACATCTTACTTAATTTAAGTATATTAGATAAGATAGTAGTTAAGTTGGTTTCTAAGTTTGTGTGATCTAAGGGCCACTAGTCTGGCTAGCATTTATTGTAAGCGCCAGCTACATCCTTGTTTCTATAAAATGTTGTATTTTGTTAATTAATTTAATTAATAATTGATAACTCTTAAAATTTATTTTTTAAGCTCTCCAAAATCTTGTAAAGAAATATGTCAAAAACAAACAAGTTAAACACTGAAACACAGTAATATTTTACATTTTCCCTCGTTTTTCTTTTAATAATTATTAATTCACATAAAACAGTCGAAAGAAATTTAGTTTCAACATTTTTAAATAGACTTCTAGGTGCATTTTATGCCTCCTTGAATAATAATGTGAATATCTATCGCTAAATAAATGCAAAAAATTCTCGAAACTTTTGCGCCATAAGAAGCACCATGAACGTTGTCTTGCTGAAGCTGATAATTTATTGGTTGCCATGACATAAAACGCCAAATTTAAAAATATACCAGTGCTTCTCAAATAAATAGTTATTTATACACCAAGCGACTAACGTGACTCATTTAATTCACCTAAGGGATTAATGTCACTTTAGTCGAGAGGTGTATACGTAATTTTTTGCAATTTCGGTAATTCTACATACATTTGAAGCCCTAACACAATAAACATAGTATGCTGTTTGTTTCTGTGGCAATGATAAACAAAGTACTTTACTCCCTGTAAACATGGACTAAAGTGTTAACTTTAGTCCCGCAACTTCTTTAATCCCTAGGGAATAAATAACCCATTTTAGTCCCTGTAAACAGTATCAACTTTAGTCCCGGAACTGCTAAAATTATGTAGCGTATCTCAAAAAACCATCACCATTTGAATCTGAATTTGAATTTGAATATTTAGCTTTCTTTCAACGAGGACTAAGAAGCAGCTTTAAGATTGGTATTTGTTTTGTAAAGTGGGCTAACACTAAATTAGTGTGTTTTTTGCAATGATACGGTGCATAGGTTTAAAAGAATACTAATTGAGGATACAAAAAGTAGCGGTAATTGTTTACTATAGCGAGAATCGTTAAAAATGATTGTTTTTAAATGTGTTATACATCAAATTAAAGCAAATTACTTCCAGATTACGGTTCTGGTGGCAAAAATTAAAAAACTATTCAAATTAAAGCATAAGAACAACAAACCTGCTTTTCCTGAACCACAACAATCTTGCATTAAACCATCATTTAAAGGGTGCCACACTTAATTTGTGTTGTACTGTTTGACTCTGTTGTGTAATAATTCCATTTTCACGTAGTAATAATAAAATTGATTTTCGTTAAACCTATTTTTCATTCATTTTAGTTAACATAACCTTCTAACTTTAAAATCTGGCAATGAAGGAATTATCATGATTAATCACGAATGCTAACGAATCACAACATCCCGCTCGCTCAGATCCCATAGAAGTAAATAAAAATAGATTGCTCTTTCCAACCATTTTTTATTTAGTATTTCAACATTTAAAAAAAAAGTTTTTCACTTTAAATTGATTTGCTTTTATCCCAATAACGATATAAGTAATTCCATTTTTTCATTTTTGAAAAGGGTACTTATAAAAAAGGTGGTCAATAGCGTCAGCCCGAGGATTGACTTAGTTTGAGGATGTTTTTGATAGGTCTAGAGGGCGAAGCCCTCTACCACGCGGAAAAGGTACTTATAAAAAAGGCGGTCAATAGCGTCAGCTCGAGGATTGACTTACTTTGAGGATGTTTTTGACAGGTCTAGAGGGCGAAGCCCTCTACCACGTAAAAAAGGTACTTATAAAAAAGGCGGTCAATATCGTCAGCCCGAGGATTGACTTACTTCGAGGATGTTTTTGACAGGTCTGGAGGGCGAAGCCCTCTACCACGTAAAAAAGGTACTTATAAAAAAGGCGGTCAATAGCGTTAGCCCGAGGATTGACTTACTTCGAGGATGTTTTTGATAGGTCTAGAGGGCGAAGCTCTCTACCAGGCGAAAAAGGTACTTATAAAAAAGGCGGTCAATAGCGTCAGCCTGAGGATTGACTTACTTCGAGGATGTTTTTGTCAGGTCTAGAGGGCGAAGCCCTCTACCACGTAAAAAAGGTACTTATAAAAAAGGCGGTCAATAGCGTCAGCCCGAGGATTGACTTACTTCGAGGATGTTTTTGATAGGTCTAGAGGGCGAAGCTCTCTACCAGGCGAAAAAGGTACTTATAAAAAAGGCGGTCAATAGCGTCAGCCTGAGGATTGACTTACTTCGAGGATGTTTTTGACAGGTCTAGAGGGCGAAGCCCTCTACCACGCGAAAAAGGTACTTATGAAAAAGGCGGTCAACAGCGTCAGCCCGAGGATTGACTTACTTCGAGGATGTTTTTGATAGGTCTAGAGGGCGAAGCCCTCTACCACGGGAAATAGATACTTATAAAAAAGGCGGTCAATAGCGTCAGCCCGAGGATTGACTTACTTTGAGGATGTTTTTGACAGGTCTAGAGGGCGAAGCCCTCTACCACGTAAAAAAGGTACTTATAAAAAAGGCGGTCAATAGCGTCAGCCCGAGGATTGACTTACTTCGAGGATGTTTTTGACAGGTCTAGATGGCGAAGCCCTCTATCACGCGAAAAAGGTACTTATGGAAAAGGCGGTCAATAGCGTCAGCCCGAGGATTGACTTACTTCGAGGATGTTTTTGATAGGTCTAGAGGGCGAAGCCTTCTACCACGCGAGAAAGATACTTATAAAAAAAGCGGTCAATAGCGTCAGCCCGAGCATTGACTTACTTCAAGGATGTTTTTCATAGGTCTAGAGGGCGAAGCTTTCTACCACGTGAAAAATGTACTTATAACAAAGGTGGTCAATAGCGTCAGCCCGAGGGTTGACTTACTTTGAGGATGTTTTTGACAGGTCTAGAGGGCAAAGCCCTCTACCATGTAAAAAAGGTACTTATAAAAAAGGCGGTTAATAGCGTCAGCCCGAGGATTGACTTACTTCGAGGATGTTTTTGACAGGTCTAGATGGCGAAGCCCTCTATCACGCGAAAAAGGTACTTATGAAAAAGGCGGTCAATAGCGTCAGCCCGAGGATTGACTTACTTCGAGGATGTTTTTGATAGGTCTAGAGGGCGAAGCCCTCTACCACGCGAGAAAGATACTTATAAAAAAAGCGGTCAATAGCGTCAGCCCGAGGATTAACTTACTTCAAGGATGTTTTTTATAGGTCTAGAGGGCGAAGCCTTCTACCACGTGAAAAATGTACTTATAACAAAGGTGGTCAATAGCGTCAGCCCGAGGGTTGACTTACTTCGAGGATGTTTTTTGCAGGTATAGAAGACAAAACTATTTCATTACGCGTCACTTTTACCAGCGCTATTTTATTCCGGAGCCATTAAACTTACTACATAGTTTTAAAATTTCGTAGGTCGATCTAAAAATCTTCGGACAATTGTTTAATCGAAATAATGTTTTTTCACAAAATAGTGAAAGTTTTTTTAAAGAAAAATTTTTAAACCAAATTATTGTAAATCGGGAAAACCATAAATAAAATTTTACCAATTTCTATCTATTTTGTTTAATTCTGTGGTAACAAATGTCATTTTTTGACAGCTTACAGAAAAGTGAGAAAAAGTGTAATAAAATTTTTTTTTTTTCAAATGTGTTTAAAAATTTTATTGTTTTGCCACCAGATTCACATTGTAGACGCAATTACCTTTCATTTGATAGGTTACACATGAATAAGTAACGTATATTAAAGATTCTCGCTATAGTAAACTGTTACCAAAGTAGCTTCTAAACGTATATTTTTCTTTTTTCAGGTCGCATGAACTTTCATATGTTTTTTCCGCGTACCACTTTGTGCAAAACTCTTCTCACAAATCTCACACTTATACGGCTTTTCCCCTGTATGCACTCTTTGGTGCAGTTTCAGAATGCGTTGAGTTTTATACGGTTTGTTACATACATTACACAAAAAATTCTTCTCTTCCTCATGACTACCTAAATGAACTTCTAAACAACGTTTCGTTACAAAAGCCTTAATACATATATTACACTTATAAGGTCGCTCTCCTGTATGTTGACTTTTAATATGATTCTTTAAATGAGTCGTAGTGGTAAACTTTTTCCCACATTCGCTACATTCATGTTTTGGTTCTTTTTTCTCTCCAGTGTGAGTTTTCATATGATCTTCTAATTTGTATTTGTTAGCAAATGCTTTTGCACAGATGTTACAAATAAAATCTTTCTGTTCTGTGTGTTTGTACTGAATATGTGCTTTTAATTGGCTGTTCGTTATGAAACACTTTGGACAATCAGAACAAGAAAACGGTTTCTCTCCTGTGTGAATTCGAAGGTGGACTTTTAAATCAAATTTCACAACAAATGATTTATTGCAATACTCACAAATGAACTTTTTGTCACCTATATGATCCTAAAATTGACATTTATTTATTAGTACCTACATTAACTGAGTGATTAGTAAAATTTAATATCATGTGATCAAAAAAATTTATTCTTTGTAATAAAATATGACTTTGTTTCTTCTATTTTCTATCAGCGTTAAGAACTGTAACTAAACTTATTTTTAACAAAACAATAAAAAATGTTTAAAAGAGCATAAATTTATTTGATCATATTATATAACAAAAAGATTTCGATTCAACTTCAGATCACTTAATTCAATCATGTAACAGTAGTTCAAATTAACTACTACTTAAATTTTTCGTGGCCTATTGCAGTTCAATTTTTTCTAATCACTCAATATTTTTAATTTACCCTTTTCATGTGCTTATTTAGTAGTATACTTCTTGTGAAAGTTTTCTCGCATTGTTTACATTTGAAAGGTCTTTCTCCTGTATGTTTTCTTATATGTTCCTTAAGAGTATATTTATTGTAAAAACCTCTTCCACAAAGTTCACATTTGTGATTTCTGATACCATAATGGCGTTTAATATGACTGTTTAAAAAGTCTGTTCGTTTGAAAACTTTATCACATTTTGGGCATTCATACAGAGAATTATGAATGAGTCGTTGATGATTAATTAATGTCCTTATTTTAGGAAAACTTTCATTACAAGTCTTGCAAATAAATTCCGATTTGCGGTGTGTTGTATCATTTTGTACATTTGATTTTTCTGACTCTTCAAAAGTATAATTTTCTTGTTTTAGCTTTATATCTTTAATCAAAGACCTACCACAATAATCATGACAAACATCAGATTTTAAATTATCAGTGGTTTCAAAATCGTCATTTACAACTTCAGTTGGCTCTATTTTAATATCTTCTAATAGAGGATCTTTTGCAGAGCTTTGTTCAATAAGCCAATGTGCAATTTCCAATGATCTTATTGCTTTTTGTTTAAATTCGTACCACTTATTTACTTCATTTGAACATTGATTACAAACTAAATGGGAATTATCTTCATCTGGAATCTATCTTAAAATTCATTTCTTTAAATTGTAATTAATAGGTTTAAATTACCTGTATAAACATACAATCAAAAAGTATGTCCTTAAAACCATTTTCACTAATCAATTGCATCGTTTCCTTTTTTGATAAACACAATCGACAAACTTTATTGATTTCAATATTTACATATTCTTCAAAATTATCCATTCCTATATTAAATAAAATCTTAAAAAAATCTGAATTAATTTTCAAAATCTCCAGGTCGAGCAATTTTGAGGTTATGTGAAGATCCATCCATATCCATTCTGGGCAGCCGCACAGAAATAAAATTGAGATAAATTATATATTTTTAAAAAAAAATTATTTTGCGGTTTAAAATTTCGTAAATACGTTACAATTCTTTCAATAGGTATTTTATCAAAGATCTGGCGTTAGGGTCGAAACAGAAAGAAAGCAGGTTGCTCGCTTTCCGCTTTCAGCGCCGAAAAAACTATATTAATGAGAGCTATTTCTTTATATTTTTATATTTTTTTTATATTTTTCGTATGAGAGCTAGACACAATCAGATAAATAAGCAGATTGAAAATTATCCTTATCAATTCTATTAATGTAGAAGTTTTTTCGACGCTCTAAGCGGAAAGCGGGCAACCTGCTTTCCGCTTTAAGCGCCGAAAAAACTTCTATATTAATGAGAGCTATTTCTTTATATTTTTTTTTATATTTTTTGTATGAGAGCTAGACACAATCAGATAAATAAGCAGATTGAAAATTATCCTTATTAATTCTATTAATATAGAAGTTTTTTCGACGCTCAAAGCGGAAAGCGGGCAACCTGCTTTCTTTCTGTTTCGACCCTTAGATTAGATGTTTATGAAAAGAGTCAACTGTACCTATTAAGAAAAAACTAAAGACATCGGATATTAGCAATTTTATTTCAAAATACATAACAAACAAAAACATGTGTCTTTTTATTAGCTGCAGTCTGGAGTGCTTTCGCTTTCTACAGCTTACAATGCCAATATCATTCTTTTTTTCATACTTGACCACTAGGAACTTTTAAGATTTTTTCGCAAAATCTTAATGTCTTTCGCTGCACTTTTTTCCTCATTTAAAACACATATTTTTTTAAGTTTGACGCTTCCACGCTGCTGATCAAAAGTTATTTGGAGTCATGGGAATCTGAATAATGGGATACTCTCATTCCGAGCGCATTCAGCAATATTTCATTTGTAGGCAGAAAAAAAGTAATTTAATCTTCAACACCAAAAATAAAGGTTTCTTTTTATCAAAAAGATGACGTCACAGTATAAAATCGGTTGGCTAAAAAAAATTGAAAACAAGTGAAAAACATGCGCAATAAAAAAAAAATCGACCTGGCTTGACGCTTTTCTTAAAAAAAAACCTTAGAAAATATGAATTTTATTCCATACTTTAATGTAACCCTGTATAATAAAGTTAAACTAAATAAATATATTATGATTAGATGCAACGCTTTAAAGATAATAAATAAATAAAAAATATATAAGTATTTTTTTAATTATTTTCGTTTCGTTTTCGTTAAATTTATTGGTGAAAAAATTCTATCTACGTTAGCAGAGAAGTATGGTAAACAAAGTAAATTAAAAACAAAATATTAAAGTAAATTGAACATTGGGGAACCATCTCCATAATTTGTTTTACTTACGAGCTGCCAAAATGTCTGAATTTCGTCGGGGAAACTTTTAATTTTTTTTTAAATTTGATCACAATTTCGCCACTCTGTATCGACTTGTATCTAAGTCTGTATCGACTTGTTGCAAATCGGTCGCAATAACTGTGAAAATACATTAGCAACATCTGAAATGGATGCAGTAGAAACTGATTTTACGATTTGAAGATATAAACAATTTCCAAAATATTATTATTTAACAGAAAACGTAAAATTTGACTTTCTACGTAAAACTCTGAACATCGCAACTTAAAGAAATTCAACTGCTCACCTTCACTTAAGATTAGCACCAAAATACCAGTATTGTTAAAATTACATTAAAGTATGTAATTAATTACAATTACTTTCAATAAAATGTAATTAATTACAGTTGAAATTACAAAATATGAGATTGGAATTAATTATAATTACATGCTTTCATGTAATTATTTACATTAATCAATTAAATCTGCTTTTGGAATGAGATTACATACAGGTTCACTCGTAGGGGTACTTTGTTGTTTTCACAATAAAACATTGATTTTATACATTATAACTTTTATTATACAAAAACTTACAATTATTTAAATTAATAATTATTTACAGTTATGTTTTAAAAACAATAATTTTTGAAACTGTTCATCGGATAATTTGTTTCTTTAGGAGTCAAAATTTGACCACCGAAATTAACAACCGCTCAACAAGAGCTGATGACATTTCATTAGAAGGCAAAAAGCATTTTTGAACTTCATTCATGAAGAGTTCTCTTGCTACCATATAATCTCTTTTATCTTTCTCAGAATTTATCCAATTAAGCTTAAACTGTGGCAAAGAGCAAGTTGCCAAAATGTATGGGAGGCTGGACACTTGAGTAAAATCCAAAATATTTGAAAATCGTTTTTTCACATTTGTTTCAATTAAGTTAAGTTCAGCACAAAATTTTAAATTTTCAATTTTTTGTACATTATGTATGAATCAATTGAAAAATTGTAGGCAAGACATATCCCAGATACAACTGCTTTTTTCCTTGAAGTGTGTCGGTGGTTTCCCAATGGTTTCATTACTATAAAATATTCGTGTAGAAAATCTAATTCAGCCGATTTAAGTTCGGTTAATTTGATTACATTACAAATTGAATCCAAGTCTTGTCTTAATTCAAGAATAGTTAAAACACAATCGAAAAGGGAATTCCATCTTGTAGGGCATTCAATTCAATTTCTTAACGCAAATGCGCTCTACGGGCCGGTTCTGGCTTGTCAATAGTCTGCGTGCGAGTACCTATAACTTTTACGCCCCTAATCCCAACCTTGGTGTAAACAAAGAAAAAAAAAATGAAACAAAATAATAAAAACATTTATTATAACATAACATGGTTACAAAAAAAATAAAACAATAAAAAAAATTTACCTAACATGGTTACAAAAAATTAAATTTATGAACATAAAAATAGAATAAACACTATCTCAATTATTTAAAGTTAAATTTCAAGAATAAAACTTTTGATACGAAAAAGAAACAATGGTATACGAAACAATAGTACTATTTCTACCATTTAACTCTTGTTGTTTTTTTCTTTGTCAAATTGTCTATCACATCGGAAAGACCTTAACTTTCACACACTTCATTTTCAATAGGCTCTTCGCCCATAGACGAACGTAAATAATTTTTTAATAATTTTAATTTGGAAATACTTCTTTCACTAGTGGCAACACTTATAGGTAAACTTAAAAAAATTCAAGGCAATAAATAAATTTGGGAAGGATGATTCTAAATATCTAAATTGTTTTTTACAATGTAATTCAAATTTTGAAGAGGGTTTAAAAAATTTGTTTGAATAATTTTATAAGTCTTTAATTCATTGAATAAATCCAAACCTTCAATGTATTCTGATAATGTATTTTCTACATTTGCTTGTAAACTGAGGTCTTAATCAAAACAAGCTTTTTTTAGTTCTTCTTCAGGTAAACGTCGAAACTCACACAAAAATTTAAACAAACTGTAGCATTCATTTAAATTAAAGTTTTAAATATTTCCTCAATTACTGTTGCAGCGGTATCTAATATTATAAAATAAAAATCTACTTTAAAAATGTGTGTCGCTGTAGGATCTGTTAGGTTGTCGTCTGGACATTCGTAACTAAAATGCCTCACTTTTTTTTATTTACGTGTCATAATAAATTCAGGAGTTACCTTAATTGTGTTAGCTAAATTTTCAGCAACTTTAATATATTTGTTGAATTCTTGACAACATCGTTTGTCTTTTAGAAATCCCATTATTTCATTTAATATTTTTGTACACTCATTTAGATTAGATTCCGGTTTTTGTAACATTTTACTTGCAACAACTATCTTTAATAATATATCATCCCAAATCACAATAGAACATATATAAATTTAAAATTTGTTAATTTATTTAATAATCCATTTGCTGTAAATTTTGTTTTAATATCTCGCGAACTAAGCTTAGCAAAACGTAAATAAATGAAAATTTTAGACAAACTGCCTTTCGTAAAAAATAAAAATCAATCACTTTTTGGAGAAAAGATGTTTCCGGTATGAAGACGCAAGTTTGCATGTATCGACTTAAACAAAGCGCCCAAAGCGGTTCACTGGTCGCTTCATCGACACAAACGGAAGATTTATTAGGTGTGGTCAGTCCCAAAAGTTTTTGTATTATTCTTTGAATGAGAAACACACATGTTAGTTTACTAGCAAACTTGAAAAAATATATAGAACGCCTAGATATTAAACAAACTCAAAAATTAATTTAAAAAAATGATAATAATATTAGTATATTGGTTAATTACAATAGTTTACACTCATCATTTTTGCGCCCTTTGAATTTTACGCCTACGTGTGGGCACGCTTATCAGAACCGGCCCTCCTCTACTTCATCGGAAGCCTTACTTGATCTACTGGTATTGTTCCAAATAGAAGTAAGTTTTGCAAAAACACTGTAATAAATTTTCTGTAAAAGTGTTTTGCTTGCGCAAACAGTTTTTTGAATGTCTGCTGTCTTTTTCCAGGGATAAGTAATGCGGTGTTTTCAAATTACAGTATTTTCCTAGAATACTGAGTTTAGTTCATTTACATTCTGGTGACTATTCTAATCCTACCTACTTTCTATTTGCCGCTTTCTTATGGTATGGGATGTATCCCCTTACAGAAACTGTTTAGAATGTAATTGTGAAAAGTAATTGTAATTGTAACAAAACAAGTATGTACCTAATTGCATTACAAATGATACAAATACAAGTAATTAATTACTGCTTCAATTACAATAAAATTAATTTAATATTTTTCAATTACTTGTAATTAATTACTTAACAACAGTGCAAAACACATACATTTTTGCGCGATTGGTTGTTTTTATCAGTTTACTGTGCCTGTTTCCACGACGGTAGGTTGCTGTTACTGGTTGCTACATGTAACAAAACGGTAAGTAATTCACTTACCGTTCAGTGAACGGTAAGCAATTAAATCTAAAAAAAAACAATTTTGCGATTTATTTATTAAAATTAAATGTACAATTATTATAATTAATAGTAGTAATACCACTCGCATTTGAGTTTCTAGTGATAATAGACAAACTTTCCGACGTAGAAGTAACAGGTTGTTGTAATAGTTCACCAACATCGCTGTGTAAAATTTTATGAGCAAATTCAATTTTGTTTTGGAGGGAATCTTCCACGTAACTCTCGGCCACCGTTGATGAACGCCACCCACCATGTCTTTTTAGTCCCAACACATCAACTCCGTTATTCGCCAAAAGTGTAGCCGATGTGCGTCGAAACGAGTGTCCAGTAAAACCTTCAGGGGCTTGGAACTTTAAATACTTTGCAATTTTTGACGGCCAGCCTCCAATTGTGCCTTTTCCTGTGACTTGCCTAGTGCATTTCCCATTTCGATCGTTCAGAAATAAATGATCTGATGTTGGGTTGCTTGGTCGAATTCTTATGTATTTTCGAAGTATTTCCAAATAATGAACTGCTTCATTTTCTTTATTAATAACTGTGAACGTTCGCTGAATATTCGTTTTTGTATTTGGAATATTTACTATAAACATTTCTTCATGTTCTTCTATGTCACTCATTTTAATATTGTACAATTCCTCTCGTTTACAAGCGCCCGATACTCCCAATATCATTGCTACCTGCAAATATATTGTTTCCTTAGAACTCAGATGTACCACCTCATCATCTACAACATACCTTTTGAATTAAAATTGTTTAATTTTTAATTCTAATTTTAATTAAAAAACCATGGAACAGCCACCCAAAGTTTTCAGTTTCAATCTTCCCGATTATCACAAATGTATTGATATAAATTATTATTATTATTATTCTAGAAACTCCAATCGCGCAAAAAACGTTATAAGCATGTCGAACGTTAAGGATTACCGTTCTCAGACAATAATTGGAGTCGTCGCTTCGCTCCTCCTCCAAACAATTGTCTTCGAACGGTAAGCATTCCTTACCGTTCTCAATACTTAATATACTATATTGTTTCTACACTTAAATCATTTTGAGAATTTTTGAAATTAACATGTTTAATATCTGTATTTTGTAGATAATTTCTATCTGTAAAACAGTCAATATAGTTTTCAATGCATTACAAATATTTTTGTAAACAATATCAACTTTTGGACTTTCCGACTGCATTTCGTTATTGAGATTTGTAAAAAAAGGCAGTATAAATTCTAAGAACTGAAAAAATAATTTTGTTACAGAGTCATTTAGCTTTGATAAAATATTTTTTATGTCATTGTGTCTTACAGCATCAGTGGAAGGTCAAGTAGGTAGGCGTTCTTACACACCCAGTCAAATACCGGCGTTCGTAAACAGACAGTTTTTTTAAATAAAAATTCGTGCGTTTTTGATATGTACTATTTACATTTTATTTATTTATACCTAGTACTACAACATACTTATAATGTGCACTACCAAATTAAAAAAAAAATACTGATAATTAATATAACTTTGATTAAAATAACTGATTTTTTTAAACATTCTTAAGTAACTGATTAGCTTTTCAACATGCATTACTTGAACTAACCAAACATTTTGTAGGTTTGGCGAAAATAAAACACAATATTCGGTAATGTTTAATTTTTTTATTGAAAATTTATAAGCTCAATATTAAAACAATTAATACAGCAACATTTCTTTTAAAAGGCTTCTTTTGTAAGAAAATTAAGAATAAATATCACAAAAAATAAAAGTGTTCCTATAGTTATCTTAAAAATTTAAACAAATATTTTTTTAAAACGTAGCCACGGGTACCATTTTTATAACCATTTAATGCTTATATTTTGTTTTTTTTTAAATTCTTCATAGTTTAATCAAAAAAACGCCACGATCCACATATTTAGTCCGCCTGGTATAGTACTACTATGGACTAAAGTGCATAATTTAGTCCAGAGAGTGAAAGTTTGAAGCATGAGGGCTCCAATCACTCGAGGATTTCGGGTACTTTAGTCCTGAGTTATATAAACTATTTTTTTGTACTTCTGGGACAAAAGGTCATAAATTAAAAAGTCATAAAATAAATAGGTAAATAAGTTTATTATTTCGAACGACTCTTGTTCTCTCGTTTTCTTTCATCCAGCTGTGCATCTTCTATGTAACACATATTTGAAATAATATAGGATTTTTTAATTTTTTAAAATCCCAAAATGTTTGAAACTTTTTATCTTCTCAGAAGGGACAAAAGTATCAAAAAGGTGCAAAAAAAAAGATTCTGCTTGAAAAATAAAAAGTCTCTTATAAAAATTTATTTCCTTTTATTTTAGGATGCATGAACTACTATCATGTGTTTTCCGCGTTGTCCTTTGGTCTTTCCTCGGTATGTACTAATTGATGTTGTTTCAGAGCCCGTTTACTTTTATACGCTTTCCCACAAAGATCACATATAAAATTTTTCTCGCTTCTATGACAATTTAAATGTTCGTTTAAATTATGAATCGTTACAAAAGCCTTTTTACAAATATTACACTGAAAAGGTCTTTCTCCTGTGTGCTGACTTTTAATATGAATTTTTAAATTAGTTGTAGTTAGACATTTTTTGCCACAGACACCACATTCATGTTTTGGTTCTTTTTTCTCTGCACTATGAATTTTTATATGTTGTCCTAATGTACCTTTGGTAGCAAATGCCTTTGTACAAATATTACAAACAAATTCTTTCTCTTCTGTGTGTTTGTATCTAATGTGAGATTTTAATTGACTTTTCGTTGTAAAACGCTTTTCACAATCTGGACAAAAAAAGCGTTTCTCGCCTGTGTGAATTCGAATGTGGACTTTTAATTCAAAATAGGCAACAAAAGATTTACTGCAGTACTCGCAAATAAACTTTTTTTCATCTGTATGATCCTAAAATTGACATTTTTTTATTTAATACCTTAATATCTGTACAAGGTAGTTCATTTCGATGATGTTCATATGTTTCTTATACTTTCGATATCATCAAAGAAAATGATATATCCTCGTGTTACATTTTGGAGATGAGATAAACAGTTTTGCACTACCATCTTTTGTTTTTGAGATAGAGCGCCTTTTTGATTTTTGTTCAGTGTGTTTAACATTCCATAACTTTTTTATTATTTTTTTAACCAATTCAAAAAGCAAAATATTAATTGATATTACAGTTTCCTACATAGAATCAAATGCCTAATTAAAAGTTTTTTATACATAACTTTTAAGCAGATGAAAACCATCAAAAATGAACCACTCTTTTTTCAATGATTGATTAAAAAAAAATTGAATACGGGGCCACGAAAACAGAATTGAGGTATATCTAATGATAAACGATACGCTCTCTGTGGGCAGTTTTACAGAGTGAGCACTAAGCACTGACTAAATTAACAAGACTGAATTCTTTAAAAAAATGCTATAAAAGATCTGTAAAATGTCACTTCCGCCTCTGCCAATTAGAACAGATATCTTCTTGCGGAACATTGGGGAGTAGCACATCTGAAGAGGTGTCGAGAAAAAGTGTCGTCAAAGTTAAACTTTTACCGAAGTTGAATTTTTCATTAGTTAAAGTTTTTGTGTTAATAAATATCAGATTGCGTAGTAACAAAATCCACTGCATCAGCATCACTATTCACCACCATAGTATCGTAAAAATTAGTGATTAAATTAATATTAAAAAAAAAAAATCTGAAGGCTAAAACTTATAATAGTTATTTATATTGTTAGTGGGATAGAAGTATTATTACAGCAGTATAAGTAGGAAAGATTGCAGATGACGAGGGCGTAGCCCGAGTCTATGTGTAAGCACACGAGTTACTATAATATGCTCTAGCCCCTGAATGATATACAAAATCGTATCTACAAAGACAAAAATTTCGAAAAAAAAGATAAATTAATAAATATAATGAAGGAGTTTTCATTACACCACTTGCGGTATAATAGGGCTCATTACCATATTAACAGTTTTTTATTTTGCCATTTTATAAAAGCTATTATCAGTATTTTTGTTTTACAATAATTGGTAATTAAAAATTATTTAAAAAAAAACATTTCTGCAAAAGGTAATCACAGAATAAAATTATAATTAAGAAGTAATATCCGTTTATTAAAAAAGAAAACCACAGTGGTGCAAATAAATGGCACCAGATTTTATTATTGTTTGTATGACAACGTAACACTTTTAATACAGAAGATTCAATTTTGGGGGACAAAAAATTTCTCTATCTAATCATGTATTCAAATACTTACATGTAAGTGTTATTCAACAAAAATAAATTATGACTATTTCTAGGTTGACAAAAATTTAAAAAATGCCGTTTTTTTAATAACTAATGTTTTTAGCTTGCTTATTCTTCTTAAGATGTTCTTTAGCTACCTACTATAAAAATTCAATACGTTCAGGTCAATTTGTTACTGAAACAATTAATTTTATAGACCGTGTTTTTCTCTAAAAAATCACTTCATAATAGAGATGGGTAGTTCGCGAACGAACTAATAAAAAGAACGGTTCTTTTATACGAACTACTTGAACTAGTTCGCGAACTATAAATGAACTAGTTCGTTCGCACCCGGTGGAACTTATCACTCGGTCGCGAACGAATCTGTCTCACTCGGTCGCGAAGATACATTCCGATTTATTGGTTCGCGAACGAATCGGTCTCACTCGGTCGCAAAGATACATTCCGATTTATTAGTTCGCGAATAAACTATAAAAACGAACGATTCTTTTTGACGAACTAGTTCGCGCGAACTAGTTATGACATGAATTTATAAAAAACATTATTCCATTCCATTTAAGAACAAAGTTGCTATCAACTTCCGGTATAACCAAAGGTGCTTCCATTTTGAGAATATTTTAGTTCTATAAAATCAAACTTGGTTTATGCGTTTATGTACTAAATTTCATTTCAAAGTCTTTTTTAGTTCTCCAGATCTTCTAATGGTGCATTACCGTGAAACACCGGGTATAAAGAAACTTCAAAAATTCACTCCACAACAGAAATACATTATACAGAATTAAAATTAAATTTTTACATTTTTTCATAAGTTTTTCAAGCCACGATGCGTATCTTTTGCTGAGAATAATTGAATTTGTCTTCGGTTTTTTTGACTTTTTTATATTACAAGTTAGAATGATAAAAAAATATGAACAAAAATAAAACAAAAAAATTTAATATTATTTGATTAGATATTGTAGTGCGATAAGCAAGTCTATAATCCATCAAGTACCTACTAGTAAAACGAAAAATAAACATTTGTTGACATTAGCCTCTTTTCGGCTTTGCCAATACAATCTTGTATAATCTTAGAGATGCCGTAAATCGTGACAATGCTAATAGCTCAAGTAGGAGGCCTTTGTTAATAAGATTTACAATTTAAGTCACTATTTCTATTTTTCATGGAAAGACTTTACCGCTACGCTCCGTCACAAAATGTTGACGTCTTATGACACGCATGAAAGTAGTGACTTTCTCAACCAACATGCGAAATTTAAAATCTTTCACATGTCGAAGTTAAAACTTTTTTAATACTTCAAAATTTGCAAAAATTTACTGTCAAAACTCATCAATACATGTATTAGTTTATTATATTTTTTATCCAAATGAATTTCGACTTTTTTTCAGACTGCTAAATGAAAAAATAAAAACCCATTCCTATTTCCTAATAAGTTTTTAAACAAACGCGTACTCATTATAACTAATAATTTATAGATCTGATATCATCGGTTTATTGCAACTTTAATTTTATATTAAATAAAAAATTTAATAATGAAATGTGTATAGCCACGAACACCATTCAGAGACTGTCATGTACGCTTTTAAGTGTAACAAGAATGGCTAATCAGGTAAAAATGGTCTCTATGGTAAGACCTTTTTAAGGTAAATTTAGAATTAAACGGTCCGCATCTCCAACTGCATTTGCATTGCCTTCGGTTAATAATTCAATGTAAACGGTTTATTGCTCGGCACTTCAGAGTCACTGAAAAGACCTGTATCAGCGGTATCGAGGTATGGAAGGTAACGTATTGTGACGTTTATTATATGTGGGTTTCTGATTTAAAGAGCTGGAGATAATTTCTCGGCAAGTTTATTTACAAATCAAATTAATTACAACTAATTAACACAGCTAATATTCTAAATCACTAACGGAACACAAAACACTTTAATTTATCGCTTTCTAAATTCGCTGGATATCGCCGGAGTTCGCCTTTATGTCGCTCTCCCAAAACCAGACAGACCGACTGACTCGCTGTCTCGCATATATATATATGGGTATGGACTCTTTCCAGAACTTTCGAGTATTTTCTCGCGTTTCTCCTGAATTATTTCAATTCGGCAAGATGATTGGAATTCAATCACAATAGCGACAAACAATGCCGACGTAAACAAGAATAAATAAACCCATTCAAAACGTAAATAATACTCGAAGTTCTATTCAGTTCCTAGAAGTGAGCGGTCCACAACACAATACTCGATACTCTGATTCACCGCTTCTTAGAATTGAGTCGTTCGCGTCACACTACCCCCCTCTTAAGAATTGTTCGTCTCGAACAATCATTCATCGTCATTTGAACCCGCATAGGGGGCTAAACGGTCTAAATGCACTACCTTCATCTTAGCCCTGGGGTTCTTTTGGATTCTATACACCACGTCGTTAAGTCGGGTCAGTACGGTATAAGGGCCTTCCCATTTCGGCTGAAGCTTCGGACATCGCCCTTTCTTCCGTTGAGGGTTAAATAGCCAGACCAAATCTCCCTCTTGAAACCCTACCGAATTCGCCCTCAAATCGTACCGCGTCTTCATCCTGTCACTGGCAATCTCAATTCGGTCTCGAGCCAAGTCGTGGATATGGGACATCGTCTCTTGAAGCTCTTCTACATAGCTTCTAACTTCCTTGGGTTCTTGAGTGGGTGTCCCAAACACAAGGTCACAAGGCAAGCGGAGTTCCCGTCCAAACAAAATCTTGGCTGGAGTTTGATTTGTAGTTTCATGGATCGCCGCTCTGTAAGCCAACAAAAACAACGGTAAATGGCGATCCCAATCTCTTTGATGGGCCTCTACAACTTTCGATAGGTGCTCTTCCATGGTGCTGTTAAAGCGCTCGACCATTCCGTCGGACTGAGGATGCAGCGGTGTAGTCCTGGTTTTCCGAATACCCAAGAGATCACAAATTCCTTGGAAAACCCCTGACTCAAAGTTTCGCCCTTGGTCCGAATGCATTTCCATGGGAAGCCCATAACGAGAAATCCAATTATCCACCAAAGCACGAGACACAGTAATAGCTTCTTGGTTTGGTAACGCGTATGCCTCAGGCCATTTACTGAAATAGTCGGCAACAACCATAATGTATTTGTTGCCCGAGTCGGTGACTGGAAATGGACCCGCAATATCAAACGCAATCCTCTCAAACGGAGCCCCAACGTTGTATTGCTTCATGGCTCCCCGGCTACGAGTTTTTCTTGATCTTCTAGAAATTTCTTCTGTTCTTCTTTATCTTCCAAGCGTTGTTTTTCTAGTTTCTCGAAGAATACACGAAGTTGTTCCTCCATGGTTCTTGTCTGACTTCTTGTTGTTCTTCCAGAAGGTTCCAGAGACATAAACTTTTCTTTGTCCACCAAGCTTCTTTAAATCCCACTTCTGACACCAGTGTGACGTTTATTATATGTGGGTTTCTGATTTAAAGAGCTGGAGATAATTTCTCGGCAAGTTTATTTACAAATCAAATTAATTACAACTAATTAACACAGCTAATATTCTAAATCACTAACGGAACACAAAACACTTTAATTTTATCGCTTTCTAAATTCGCTGGATATCGCCGGAGTTCGCCTTTATGTCGCTCTCCCAAAACCAGACAGACCGACTGACTCGCTGTCTCGCATATATATATGGGTATGGACTCTTTCCAGAACTTTCGAGTATTTTCTCGCGTTTCTCCTGAATTATTTCAATTCGGCAAGATGATTGGAATTCAATCACAATAGCGACAAACAATGCCGACGTAAACAAGAATAAATAAACCCATTCAAAACGTAAATAATACTCGAAGTTCTATTCAGTTCCTAGAAGTGAGCGGTCCACAACACAATACTCGATACTCTGATTCACCGCTTCTTAGAATTGAGTCGTTCGCGTCACAGTATTTATCGAGGTGTTGAAGGTACCGAAGGTATTGATACTTCAATACCTAATTGCAGTCGGTATCTGTGTACGATAATACCTGAGCAGGTATCGATACCGTTTATAAGTATCGATAATTTTCCCCAGCCCTTGGGATAAACCTGATTTCCCTATATTTCTGTTAAGAGAAATGACAGAATCAGCTCATCAGGGCTAATGAATGAAGCAATTAGTGACTTTGAGCCACCAATAAATTTTTTTCGTTTGCATTTGCCGTAACAAAAAGTACGTTGAGGTCAGGAAGAATAATGTAAAAGTAGCATTTGCAAATGGAGTTTGTATCGCTTCTTTATTGTTGTCTGACTGCTCACTCTGTAGTAGTACGGTCATGTGACGATAGCTCTAAAGAACTACTTACATATTTCTTGGCCTATTTCAATTCAATTTTTTTTTGAACCAATCAAAGATTTTTAATATACCTTTTTGATGTGTTTTTTTAATAATGTCTTCCTTGTGAAAGTTTTTCCGCATTGTTCACATGTAAAAGGTCTTTCTCCTGTATGTGTTCTTACGTGTTGTGTAAGATTGGATTTATTATAAAAGCATCTTCCACAATATTCACACTTGAAATTTTTAACACCAGAATGACGTTTAAGATGATCATTTAAAACTTCTACACGTGTGTATATTTTATCACATTTTGGACACTCATAGTCTTTAGAGTGATGAACATGTCGTCGATGACTAAATAATGTCCGTTTTTTTGGAACACTTTCATTACAAATCTTACAAAAAAATTCCGGTTTACTTGTATTATTTTGCACATTTGATGTTCCTGCCTCTTGCAAAACATCATCTTCGTGCTCTACTTTTATATTATTAATCAAAGATTTATTAAAAAATTCATGAAATGCATCAGATATTAAATTTCCAGCTTTGTGAACAACAATAGTGTCAAGTTCCGTATTTACAACTTCAGTTAAAGCCGTTGGCTCTAATTTAATGTCTTCTGATAAAGGATCTTTTGCAGAGTTTTGCTCTATAAGCCAGTGCCCAATTTCCAACGATCTTATCACTTTTTGTTTAAATATATACCACTGATTCACGTCTTTTGAACATTGATTACAAACTAAATGAGAATTATCATCATCTGGAATCTAAGTTCAAATTTTCGCTCTTTGAATTGTAAATATGTTTAATACATTTATTTACCTCTATAAAGAAGCAATCAAGTAAGATATCTTTAAAACCATTTTCTTCAATCAGTTGCATGTCCTCTTTTTTTGATAGACACAGTCGGCAAACCTCACTTATTTTAATACTAACATATTCTTCAAAATTACACATATTTTAGTATTATAATTATATTAAATAAGCTTATAATATGAATAAAACTTGAAATCAAAAAATCGCTTTTTAAGGTTAGATCTACAGAACAAATCATTGACAGGTGAATTATTACAATAATGAGAATCGCGTTAGAAATCCGGAAACAGCGAATATAGGGCGCCACTATCGCATCAATCAGCATTAATTTTACAAAAATCTGTACAAGTCACTATGCAGCTTGTTTAAAAACAGAAATGACTAAATGTAACATGTAACAACAATTACTCTTTGGTATCTCACGACCTTGGCAGGATTTGTTTACATCTTTTAATGGTTCCGAGAAAAAGTCGTCGTTAAATGTGCACTCTCATAAATCAAATTTTATGAGATGTTTTATGATTTATATTTTATATTTATATGTTTGCGGTAACTGCAATTGTTTTTATGCTTCTGTTTATTGAGATAGCTTAAAAAATCTGCTCACTTATCTTTCGTAGAACTATACCATTGATTTTTATTGTCATTATGTACATAATATTAACAATCAAAAAATTTGGGGATAAAATATTCGGCAATTATTGTGGATCTAAAAATGAAACCTTTCTTTTACAAATTTATTTATTCAGGATGTATGAACTTTTATATGTGTTTTCCGTGTTGACCTTTGGGCAAAACTCTTCCCACAAACTTCACACTGATACGGTCTTTCCCCGGTGTGCACCAATTGATGTATTTTCAAAATATATTTAGTCGCATACGCTTTCCCACAAAGATCACATATAAAATTTTTCTCACCTTTATGACCATTTACATGCACGTTTAAATGATGAATCGTTACAAAAGCCTTCGGACAAATATTACACTTAAAAGGTCTTTCTCCCGTGTGCTGACTTTTAATATGAGTTTTTAACTGTCTTGCAGTAGTACACTTCTTACCACAGGCACTGCATTCAAATTTTGGTTCTTTTTTCTCTCCAGTATGAGTTCTTATATGTTCTTCTAGGGTCCATTTAGTAGTAAATGCCTTTGCACAAAAATTACAAATAAAATCTTTTTCTTTTGTGTGTTTGTATTTAATGTGGGTTTTTAATTGGCTTTTCGTTGTGAAACGTTTGTCACAATCTGGACAAGAAAAGCGTTTCTCGCCTGTGTGGATTCGAATATGGGCTGTCAAGTCGAAATTCGCAACAAATGACTTACTACAATACTCGCAAATGAACTTTTTATCACCTATATGATCCTAAAATTGACATTTTTTTATTCAACACCTACATATAGACTGAGTGATTAAAAAAATTGAATACAACAGAGGCCATAAAACAGAAAAAACAGAACTGAGATATACTGTTAACAGATGTACAATGCAAGCATTGAGCATCTAATGATGCAAATTTTTCTTTGGAGCCTTGAAATAATTTATAAGAATAGTATACACATAGTCGTAAATTGAGGCATACTCTAACAATTTTATTACAAATGGGGATAAGACGGTAAGACGTGTCATGTGTCATATAACTGTAGTTCAGTACTTATATTTTTCTTGGCTTATTTCATGCAGTTCAATTTTTTTAACCACTCGATATTGTTAGTATACTTTTTTGATGTGTTTATTTAATAATACGATCCTTGTAAAAGTTTTTTCGCATTGTTCACATTTGAAAGGTCTTTCTCCTGTATGTATTCTTAGGTGTTCTGCAAGATTGTATTTAGTATAAAAGCCTCTTCCACAATATTCACACTTAAAATTTTTAAGACCATAATGTCGTTTAAGATGATTATTTAAAACTTCTGTACGTGTGAACATTTTATCACATTTTGGACATTCATAGTCTTTAGAGTTATGAAGACGTCGGCGATGACTAAATAATGTTCGTAGTTTTGGAAAACTTTCATTACAAATCTTACAAATAAATTCCGGTTTACTTGTATCAATTTGCACATTTGATGTTCCTGACTCTTGCAAGATATCAACTTCATGCTTTAATTTTATATCACTAATCAAAGATTTATCAGAACTTTCATTAAAAACTTCATGCGTTAAATTTTCGTCATTACAAATATTTAGATCAACAGTAGTTTCAGTTTCCATATTTACAACTTCAATTAAACTTGTTGCCTCTAATTTTACATCTTTTGACAAAGGGTCTTTTGCAAAGTTTTGCTCTATAAGCCAGTGTCCAATTTCCAAGGATTTTATCACTTTTTGTTTAAATTCGTACCACTGATTCACGTCTTTTGAGCACTGATTACAAACTAAATTGGAATTATCTTCACCTGGAATCTAAGTTCAAATTTTCTTTCTTTGAATTGTAAATAAATTGTAATAAAATACATTTACCTCTACAAACATACAATCAAGTAAGATATCCTTAAAACCATTTTCGCTAATCAGTCGCATGTCCTCTTTTTTTGATAAACACAGTCGGCAAACCTCATTTATTTTAATACTAGCATATTTTTCAAAATTACACATATTCTAGTTTTATATTCCATAAAATAAATTCATAATATCAATAAAATTTTAAATCAAAACTACTTAATTTTTAGGTTAGATCTATGATTGACAGCTGGGATGTGTGTTATGGGTTATAATAACATTTGCGTTATAATTCCGGTAACAGCGAATTTTTTTTATAAGCATTATTTATTTACATTATACGTTTTTACGTAACTTTAAAACACTTTTACAAGTTACAATTATAAACTAATTCAATTAAAATATTGATAAAATATAACATGTTTATTTACTATTTTTCAACAGAATAGGCTCCAGTAGTATGTCGTCATTTATGCGCGAAAGTTTGAAGTAGTGTTATTCTAAAAACATATGTACCTTAAAGAAGTCGTTTGTATTGCACCAATACATAAAGTTAAAAAGAAACACAAATAATGCATGATAACACCAAACTCCAATACTCTAAATATTCTAGTTTTAATCCAGTTACAAGTTTGTAACAAATAATTCTCACATAATTAAGAACTTAATCAAAAATAAAAACTACCGTGCAAGCTTTGTCCTATCAAAGTTACCCTATCAGTTATTAAAGCATCTGCCGAAGATGTCTAAATACATAAAATTGAAAATCTGTGCGTGGAGATAAAGAAAAAAAAGTTAACCCATTATTCAATCTTCTTAACTTGCTGCTTCTTTGGTCAATAAAAACTTTAAAACTGCTATTAGACAAGATATTTTATATTAGGTTGAGTATGAAACCACATTCAACAACAATAAATAACTTATAAATCAATCAAATTCTCCAAACAGTGTCATAAACAACAGTTAAGTGAATAAAAGCAACTCTGGTTTTTGACTGATTTTATAATTTGGCTTCAATGTGGCTAGCAAGAGCCAGAATTTGAGCACAATAACTCCTGTTTTGCCTAAAACCAGGCTCTACTATTTAATTAAGGGTCTGCGGTACTTATAATTCGGCTAAAAATAAATCATTTTTAAATAAATTATAAATAAATATATTTTTTCAAAATACTAGAAAGGATTGATCTAGTAGTGTTTATAGAATGTTAAAAAAATAATTACAAAAAAATGTTTAAAATATCTAGCTGACAAATAATTTTTTTGTTAAAACCGGAGCTTCAGTAATACACACCCAGATCTGTTATTTTTTTACCAAAAACATTCTGTTTTTTTGTATTATTGTAACGCGAAATGCAGAATGCGCAAGAAAACATTTATTTGTTTGTTTCTTGCGGTAAATCATGTAAGAAATATAACATAAACAAATAAAAGTAAGTTAGTGGTCAATAACAGCAACAAAACAAAATCCACATCAAAACAACAAAATTTTTTTTGCTACTTATTGTATTAACATCAAAAAATTAATCTTTTCACAGACAATAAACACTTACGGGCTGATTTCAAGTATAAGATAATACCGGTAGTATCTTCGTTTCCATGGAAAAATAAACAAATTCGAGGTTGTGATTCGCTGTTGTCATAGAAAAGTATTAAAATTTGCGATACTACCGGTATTATCTCAACTTGAAATCAGCTCATTAGAAACACATAATCATGGTTCTATAACAAAAAGTAAGTATGTGAAGCAGGTAGTGAAACACGGAATAATACATGTATACAAGTGCGTTAAATCTGTTGAATACACTTTTTGGTACCTGCATAAATAACCGTGCTAAAAATAAAAATTTCAACTTGTTTTTCCAGGAACCTAATTAAAATACATTGGCCAAAGAATACGCTTTATCTCAAGTTTACAGTATTGACAATTTTGAAAATATCTACAAAAAAATAAACATGTATTTGTGACAAAAAAACGGAATAATTGTGACTATGTGTGTTGTTTTGTAAGTTTCAAGGAAAGGAGATCGTTCTCATATTATGGAAATCTAATGACTACTCAAATTGAGATTTTTTTAAATCAATCGATAGCTTTTGAAATAAGGAGCATTTGGTATCATTGCGTCAACTTTGTATTTCTTCAAATAAAGTGGCTAGATTAATTTAAAGTTTAAATGACTTCTGTCACTGAATTCTCCCAAAACTCTCACTTGTTATTTATAATGATTAAGTTGGTACTTGGGCCTCAGGTCAGAAACCGGCTAAATAGATATTTCTTGGTATTTACATTCTTTTCTCAATATTATCTGAAATGTCCCAAACCATAATGCACCCTCCCATGGCGTTAAGCCTATTGTTAAAAGTACGATATTATTAGAGTGCAAACCAAGCTTTGATGATTTATAGACTTCCAAACATTCCTAGCTCTTAACTTGTCGGACCTCACTGGCTCTTTCTCTTGCCAATGCATATTGTATTGCCGTTTTTAATTTTTTAATCATCAATTGGGACTTTATTTAATGACCTACAAAGTTGACGCAATGATACCAATTGCTCCTTATTCCAAGAGCTATCGATTGATATAAAAAAATCTCGATTTGGGTAGTCATTAGATTTTCATAAGATGGGAACGATCTCCTTTGTCTAAATCATCGCAATAAAAAAAAGGTACATGGCCAAAGTGACACGGTTTTTATAATTGATCTTATATGAGATGATATAATAGTTTCCACAAGAATCGGTATGACAATTGACCTCTAGTTCTTATTGTCGAATACACATCTCCACAATTTATTGAAAATAAAAACAAAGTTGACAAATGTGTGTAAATACTGTAAATTAAAACTTAATCCAAAATCATCTAAATCCGAGTATCATCCAGTGCACGAATTATGAAAACCGTAAGTTAATTTGGCTTGAACCGTTCACTGAAATAATTTAACAATGTTCTTGATTAATTTATTTTTTTTAATTTATGATTTGAGCCACAAGTAACTAACTCGAAAAAATTTTAATAAATACACACGGCTTTTCTAAAAGATTTTTGAATATGTAGTGAGTTGGATTTGCATCTGAATGTTTAACTTACTGAAAATTTATCGGAAATTTGTGTTTTCATTCTAAAAAAAAATTGTATAAAATGAAGGAATTATTTTAGTCTTGACTACTTAAGGACTCTTAATGTGAAAAAAATGTTTTAATTTATTAATTATTAATTTAAAAAATGAATTCTTGTTACTTGTTGCTGGAAAAGAAATTATAAAGAGTTTTTGCTTATTTAAAATTGAGTAATGAAATTACATATGTGATTTGTCACATAGTATCTAAAACGCATCATCCTCTCCTTCACTTAAGTTTAAACATTTCTTTGTGCCATAATCCTTTTGATTGCGCCCTTATAGTAGAGTGCCAAATGCCCTAAAATGTGTCACTCTTTGGGGGTTTTAAAAATAAAGGTTGATTTTTTCAGAAATGATGGCTTATGCCTTGAATATATTATATACGAAGTTGTCCAAAAATTGTTCTGTGCAAATGGGCACTATTCAAAATTTTCTAGATATTTACACAATGTGGTTCTTTAAAAAATAGGCTTTTTTCTACTAAAAATTCAATTTAATCTGTGCAGCCGTTTTGCCACCAAAAAATAATATATATTTGAAATCGGTTCTTATGGGCGTTCGGAACTTCAAAGCTGAATATCTCCGTTCAAGATCCCGAAAAATGTAATTGATTTTTCGGCTTTTCGCCACTTCTCAACGATTATCTTAAAAACTAAGTCTTAATTTAAAAAATATAGAAAAAAATTTAAATGTGGTACCATTCTAATCATAAATGAGGGGACAAATACCTCTTAAGGGACATATTTTTTAAATTTAGGCTTATTAGTTTTTGAGATAATCGTTGAGAAGTGGCGAAAAGCCGTAAAATCAATTACATTTTTTGGAATCTTGATCGGAGATATTCAGCTTTGAAGTTGTGAATGCCCCTAAGAGCCAATGCATTTGAAATATATTTTATTTTTTTGTGGCAAAACGGCTGCACAGATTAAATTGAACTTTTAGTAGAAGAAAGCCTATGTTTTAAAGAACCACATTGTATAAATATCTAGAAAATTTTGAATAATGCCCTTTTGCACAGGACAATTTTAGAACAACTTCGTATATAATATATTTAGGGTATAAGCCATCATTTCTAAAAAAATCAACCTTTAGTCTTAAATTCCCACATAATCACTTTTTAAATGGTTTTATGCGGTCCGTGCACCGTACTATTAATACATAAATAACTATTACTTGTTAATTTGATTTTAAAGCTGATTTATATTGTATTATCTTATTATATCATTTTCTCTTTAATTAATATATTTGTTTATTTGAATTAAAGACTGCCTTTTGTTTTTAACTGTGAACTTAAAGATCTTAGACTGCATTCCTTAAAAGATCATTTGATTCCCGATTTCCACTTACAGAAAAAGCCTATGTTCAAACAAATTAATTCCTTTGTGGTTTTGGAACTTGCTTGATCATATTAACCACCCTTAAAATCAATCTTTAACACCCTTAATAAGAAAAAACTTATTTAAAAAAAAATTACGAAGCTGTAACACGAATAAAACTTTTCCCCTCATTTCAATACCCTTCACTTCTTAAACAAAATCTCTGGAAATTCAAGCTAAAGAACACTTAGGCAAGCCGTAGTGAAAATGAAAATATTTTGAAGATCACTTCACAGGGCGTAATGGACATTGCAAAAATATTTTGAATTTAAAACGAGTTACTTCATACTGAAAATAAATCCCACTATAATAATATTTTGGTGGCTAAAAAAAGACCAAAAATGACTAGAATTGAAAGTTTTTATTAGATTTTAAAAACGTCAAAAAATCATCAAAAAGGTGGTAAATTTTTTAGGGTTGTTATGCAACCAAAACGCTCTTCTCATTTTGACAGAAGTTAAAAAAATTGCTTCGCCGAACAGAGGCACAACTGCTTACCCTGCTTACCAGTAACTAAAACTAAAATACAGAAGTGATTGAATTCAAAATGGAAGGATGGCGATTTACCGAAGTGCCGATTTTTATCCAGAAGTTGTGGAGAATGATAAATTATGAAGAAACAGCAGACGTCATATCGTGGAGTGAATCTGGAAAAAGCTTCATAATCCAAAAGAAAGGTGATTTTATTACGAAAATTCTTCCAATGTATTTTAAACACAGCAACATAAGTAGTTTCACCCGTCAATTAAATTTTTACAATTTCCGTAAAATTTGTTTGAAAAGTCCCGAATTAGTAGAATACCAGCACAAATACTTCCAAAAAGACACCCCAAATTTGTTAAAACTAATCAAAAGGAAAACACCGGTTCCCAGAACAACAAGAACAAATCAAAACGACCTGAGAGCTCTTACCAATTTATCATCAGAATTGACATTTGTAAGAAAACAGCAAGAAGAAATAGACAACAAGATTGACCTGTTACAGCAGAAACATGCCAGTTTATTACAACAAGTAAATAATATACACATAAAGCAGAATATGCAAACTAAGTTTTTGAAAAAGACTAGCCAGATTTTGATTCCACTGGTAAAGAAATGTCACCCATCTAATACTAATAATGTTTCGAAAATGACTGGATTTTATCAGAATAATGCACCGAAAATAAATTACTGTAACTGGGCTCAACCTACATCTGTAAATTACATGAACACAGTAACTGTTCCACGAGAAAATTGTTTAGATGGTTCCAATTTTCAAGTATGGATTCCAAATTCTCAAATACAGCAACTTAATCCTACTGGAACGACTGGACAAAACAATAGTGGATCTTCAGCTCTGAATTTCATAAACACCTTGTCCCTTCCACAAGAAAATTGGATGAATGGCTCTAATTGTCAATTATTGTGGGTCCCAAGTTCCGAAACACAACTGATTAATCCTATTGGAATGACTGAACAAAATAATAGTGAATCTCCAGCCCAGACTAACATAAACACATCGCCTGTTTTACAAGAAAATTGTTTAAATAGCTCTAATGTTCAAGTGTGTTTTCCAAATCCCGAAACACAATCTAATCCTGCTGGAATAACTGAACGCGACAATAAAGATAAAGATTCATTGGACTTATTACTTAGTGATCTTGATAATATACTTAACAATAAAATTATGGATAACACTTCAGTGGGCAAGCGGAGGACCATTTTGGAAGCTGTGAGCGATAGATTATAATTTTAGGGAGAAGATGGTTTTGTTTGTTGTTTAACCTGTTCTACTTTCTTTTATTAATTGTTGTTTGTGTTGAATAAACGAAATAACCAAATCTTTTCTTGGCGTTATTGTACAAATAAATTGAAACAAATACAGTGCTCAACAATTAAAATGGAACACCATTTTTAAAAAAGAATTTTTTAATTGATCTATATGGAACAACGGTTTTCATATAGTAGCCATATGCATATATAAATCCAGATAGGAACACCATTCAACCATATTAACTTCCAAGAAGTTTGCTGTATGGTTTTATATGTCATTACATTAGGGTACTTTTGATTTCTAACAGCTCACTAGCCCATCTTCTTTAGTCCAAGATTTCCAACTGTAGTGTTCATATAATTGAGGGTGGTACTGTGGGTAATATCACTGACTGCCTTTTCCTGTGTTCCAAGTGTTTGATAGAATTTAAATTCTTATAATAATATAGCTTTAGGGTTGTTTTGGTTTCTACCCGTTTGTTCCACCCTCTTAGTCCAAAATTTCCAACTGTTGTGTTCATAAAATTGAGGGCGGTACTTTTGGTGATCACGGACTGCCTCTCAGCCTCAGAATTGGATAGACGAAAAGCAGTATGATCAGCTTGACTTCAAAAGCAGAAAGTCTTGGTAAAATAGTCTGTAACAGCTGTAAAATCTTATAGAACAAGAATGAAAGTAAAACCGCCCTCAATCCCTTAGAACTTTTGACGATAAATTTATTCTATTACTAATTCGTTTTCAGATAAAGTTAAATATAAACTACAATTACAAAACATGAAAACTCATTGAAAATTATAAAAATATTAAATATCATTTCAAACATTATTTCATAAAAAAAATGTATCTAAATCGACCTCCACGATCTAAGAAGCGTGAGTTAGGTACTTTTAATTATACAGAGTGTTAAAAAAAGTGTAAAATATTTAAGGAGGCAATAGTATGAACCAAAATAAACCCAAAATTTTTAATAAACATGAGTCCGCAAAGCAAGGTTTGGGAGATGTGAAAGATTATTCTTTTTCAAAACATCTATTTTGCAATTATTCACTTACTTATTATGTTTAAATTAACAAAGAGAGCTTCTAGAAAACACAGTTACAGAGTTACAGAAAATGCTCGATATATCCTCCTTCTATTTTAAAGCAGGTATGACATCATTTTCCGAAGGATATTCGAACTCTGTTTAAGCCCCAGCATGAGTTCAAATTTGTTGGCACCTTTGATTAATTCTTTGCTGCAGCTCTTCACTGCTATTCACAGGAGTATCATAGGACTAATGTTTTCAAGTATCCCCAAAGAAAGAAATCTAAAGGGTTGAAATCGGGCGATCGTGTAGGTAATAAAACAATTCCGCCTCATCCTACCCACCTACGTGGAAATATTTGGTGTAAATGCTCTCTAACGGCAATCGAACAATGAGCTAGAGCACTATCATGCTGGAACCAAATTTGTTGTTTTTGGTCCAAAGGAATGGCGGCCAAAAAATCATACATTGTGTTCTGCATAAAGTTTAGGTAAGCACCGCCCGTTAATCGGTTTATCAAAAATTGCATTTCTTATCAGAATAGACTGATGATAAACAAAATAATTAATTATTCAAAATTTGACGTTTTTTGTCAGTGCACAAGTTTTTGTATGCTATGACTCATGTTTACTCTAATGCAGAATTAGCCGACATGCATTTTTTGTATGATTGTGTTAATGGGATTGCCACTGAAGTGCGACGTCTTTACGTTGAAGTTTATCTAAATCGCCAGATTTCTTTACATCGTATGTTTTTATCGTCGTATGGAAGAAAGTGCCATTTATCCGGAAAACCAAAGTTGGTATTTCCTCCTAGTGAAGGAACAGAATATCAGACGAGGAGCCGAGATAAAAATTAGTGCTCCTCTTGTTTGGAGAACCTCCACGAGCAGCAGCTTTATTTGTACCATATACAACGAGTACAGGCTTTAAATGTATTTGATTATCCAGCACCTTTGTTTTTTTTTTGCTGGTTTCTATGCAAGGATGCTGAAGACTAGCATTTTTAATAATATTTTTTTTACTGGATTTATCCGGATGAAACCGGATTCACAAGAAATAGAGTTCAATTTTTACAATACGCATGTTTGGGCCGACGAAAATCTCCATGCTCTAATCTAATGTAATCTGAACATCAAGTACTTTTTTCATTAAACATTTGGATGGGCATTGTAGGTGACAGGTTCTTAGGTCCTGTTGTTTTACCAAAGCGATTAACGGGCAGTATTTAGCTAAACTTTATGCAGAACACAATGTATGATCTTTTGGACGACATTGCTTTGTACCAAAAAACAACAAATTTGGTTCCAGCATGATAGTGCTCCAGCTTATTTTTAGATTGCCGTTAGAGAGCATTTACACTAAACGTTTCCACTTATGTAGATGGGTAGGAAGACGCGGACCTGTTTTATGCCCCCCAAGATCTCTTAATTGAAACCCTCTAGATTTCTTTCTTTGGTGATATTTGAAAACATTAGTCTATGGTACTCCTGTAAATAGCCTCGAAGAGTTGCAGCAAAAAATTAAATAAAAATGACAACACACTCAAACCAATGCGACAGTTTTAGAAGAAGTTTAAATAATCTTCAGAAAAAGATGTCATGTCTGCTTGAAAATAAAAAGAAAGCATTTCGAACATCATCTCAAACTCTTTTTTTATCTTTTCTATAAGCTTCTTTTGTTAGTTTGCATATAATAAATAAGTAATAAATAATTGCAAAATATACGATTTGAAAAAGAATAATCTTCCACATCTCTTAAACTGTTGCCTTGTTTAGACTTTTATGTTTATTTTAATTTATATTATTATCTTCTTAAACATTTTACACTCTTTTTTCTAACACCCTAAAATCCCTATTAAATGTTCTTGCTGTAGCCCCAAATAGTTTTGTTGGACTCCTAATTACAGAATTTTTTGAAATATTTCAACATTTTTGTTCTCCGTTATTTTTCCAAATTCAAGCTTTTTATTTATTTATTAATTTTTTTCAGAAGAGGCAATAAGTTTTTCTTGTAAATTTTTAATCACATATATTCAACCATACCTACGACATCTTCCTACATTTTAGCATTTATACATTTTAAATAAATTAATGTGACACATCTCTCTAATAAATATTGTACAATCCTCATGCGTGACGACATTTTCCGCGCATTCGCGCAAATAAAGCATTCACTTCTTCGTCGCTGATGCTTTAAAAAATGCGCTCATGTGGGAACTTTGTCTTCCCGCACTTGATTCGTAAATAACTATTGTTTAATGCTTATGTAACTTATTATTTAAAAATATTTTTGAGATTTTATGTACAAACACTTTAAGAAGGTTTTATCCGGTTCTTCTTGCAGTAAACTAACTAGAAAATGCCATAACACAATGTGTTCTTACCTGTACTTACTTTGTTGTTATATACGTTTTTGATTTGCCTGTTCGATTTTATGATTCTATAATGAGTATAATGTATGTATATGTTATTTTGTTTGTATTATTTACAACAGATTGAATTTTATTTTATTTATTTTCTATTTTATATAAACAAACATTACCGCCATCTTGTTAAACACAACGTAGTGTTCTTTTTCTACTAGATAACTATCATAACTTTCGGTTACTTTGTATGATTAAATTTAGCGCGCAATTTTTAGTTTTGGGCTGTATGTATGGCCAATGATATTAATTTTTGGTTATTAAAAGCCTTTATACTCACAATCAGTTATGTCTAAGTTGAGCTAATTTTCTCATTAGAATAGAATAATATACTGTTTGACATCAGGAGGTCAGCCATGTTGCTCATTTTTAGGGCTGGGCAAAGTATCGATACTTACAAAAGGTATCGATACCTGCTCAGGTATCGTACACCGATACCGACTGCAATCAGGTATCGAAGTATCGATACTTCCGATACTTCGATATCTCCGATACTTTGATACCTCCGATACCTCGATACCCTGATACCTCCGTTACTTCCGATATCTCCGATACTTCGATATCTGCGATATCTTGATAAAGAGTGGCTATGAATGAATATCCTATTCAGAGTGCTTTGGATGTTGGAAACACAAGCTATTTTGATAAAAACAAACAAATTCACAAGCTATTTGATGCGATATTTATTTATCGCAACCCGATACTTCCGATACTACGATACTTCCGATACCTCGATACTTTGCCAAGTATCGATACTTTGCAGGTATCGATACCCGATATCTAAAAACAGGTATCGCCCAGCCCTACTCATTTTTTCTTCTATCCTGAAATTCAAATTTAGCCACCTTTTTTCCGCGGTTGGTAGCACTGTTTCAATAGCCAACCCACCAGAAATAAACAATCACCAACTTGTCAAAATTGAACAATAATAAACAACTTTCTACTTGCCACTTGAACGATAATAACGCGAAATTATAACAAGTGCAGTGTCCCAAAATTAGTCAGTACAAAAAATAAAGTGTTTGCACTAATTGCGCACCAATTTTAGTGTATTTAAGTGCCAATGATTCAGGGGTTAATACACCCCTAAATTTTCATGGAATAAATTAACTGAAATGTTCCCCTAAATGCATTAATATCACGAAATGTTAACACCAGGTGTTCGTATTGTTCGTGGCCCCGACTGGTCTTGGAGTAACCAAGGTAATTTTCCAAAAAAATTCGAGGTTAGGTGATAAAAATTTTCAGATGGGGGTGAGGGTTTTGTGGGCACAGTTTGCGAAATTGGGAAATCTGGTAGTGTTGGATCTCCAGATAAGACTGTAGTTGTCCAGTGGGATAATGGGACACGGACGAATTACCGAGTTGGTTACTTAGGGAAGTATGACCTTCGTGTCATTGACAACGCACAAATAGGTAAATTAATTAAAACAGTGTTAATTTGATTGATTATCAAATATGTAAGGAAGTTGTTGAAATATTGCAACCTTGAAATTATTTCCAGGAGTCAAACATCCGAACATTGTTTGCGATGGTTGCAAAAGTCAGGGCATTTGCGGCATGAAATACAAATGTTGCGTTTGTTATGATTATGATCTCTGTTATATGTGTTACCATGGCGATAAGCATGATCTTGATCACACTTTTAAAAGGTTTGACTCAGCCACTGCTGCAGGGTGAGTCGGTTGATTTTTTTAGTTTTTTTGCTAATGGTGTTCTGGTAGGGTTGATTTGCCCCCGAGAAAAAACGGGCGCAAGTGTGAACTTAAGGGCATTTTTGTTGGGGCTAAAGTCGTAAGGGGGTATAACTGGGAATGGGGGAATCAGGATGGAGGTGATGGTAAAGTTGGGCGAGTTTTGGATATTAGAGGGTGGGATAAGGAGAGTAGTCGGTCTGTGGCAAATGTTACCTGGTTGTCGGGGTCGACAAATGTTTATCGGCTGGGACATAAGGGAGATTGTGATATTAAATTTGTTGAACCAGCCAGTGGGGGATTTTATTATCCGGAACATCTTCCAGTATTAGGTAAGTGACTCGAGTTTTACTGATTTCAGTAATGAATAAGTGATATAATAAATTGGGTAACCAACAAAGAAAAGAATGAACAAATTTTCTCTAATAATAAGTGTGAAGGTTGAGAGATTATTTTGTTTTTAATTTTAATATGGTTACTGGTTTATGGTATGTTTTTTTTACTAAAGACAAACCAGTAAGCGTTGAGAAATTAAAAAAATAAAGTCATTTCTGACTGGTTTATTTCGAATATTAATGAATCATAAATGAGCGTTTTAAATTTCCAACCTTTACTGGTTACTGCCTAGTAAAAAACAAACCTTACAAAGAAATTTTTCATGCTTTTTAAAGGTTTTTAACGACTAAAATTAAAGCAGCTGATCATATGAATATTTATAATCCAATTGAGTCGCTTTAACTCGCTGTACTTAATTCGTTTTTAATTATTTTATCACTGGATAACTGTTTTTTTCAGTCAATGGTAAAAATGGGATGTTACTAATTGAATTAATAATTAATCGCTTTTTAATTAATTGTAATTTCCTGTAATTGATGCACTTGTTTGCCAGGGATATGATTACATGTTTTTTAATTTGTTATGATAACAATATTATGACGTGTCGTAATGCTCTCATATTTTTTTGTTTTATTGCCAACATTAAAATGAGACATTTTTAAACTAAAAAAGTACCTAGTACTAAAGTTTAGATAAAGAAATTTTTTTCATAAATTTTACTATCAGTTATAAAAATGTAATAAAAAACCTGATTACGTGCAATTTTTTATGTGGATTATCAGAAAAAAGCATTTAAAGGGACGCGCGGAATGTTGCGGAAGAGAAAAACACATTTTCTTGGTTATGGCTGTTTTTAACAAATTTTTCTTTTGATTTCCAAAATTTGCTAGATTTCCATTACTGGTACCAGTTTTATATAAAATTTTAAAACAAGTGACAAATTCTGATCTTGATCGTTTTGGTCCTAACCGAATTCTCTTGATAGAATCAATTTTAAAGGTTGTTAGATAAGGAATAAATAATTACTTTACTTTGAAAAAATTTGATTGGTAGATTAGCTTAGAATACCATTTATATTTTGTTTTTTAAGTTATATTGACCTCTGTGACCACTGCCCGTAACAACTTAACAATTCAGTAGTTTGATAGTATTAAGAAATGTTGCAATTTTAAATATTAAGATAACAGAAGTATTTACGAAATAAAATAACTGAATAATTTTTTTGTTATAAACTGAGAGAAACTTTGATTAGGACCAATAAATGATTGGAATCTTACGGATCTGAGTCTTTTTGTGTTATTTTTTGAATTATGGCAAATGACAAATTATAAAATGACTGTATGTGGACGTTGAAAATTTTCTAGTTGAAAAAATTATTTTCTAATTTATTAATACTCCCGGAAAATATTTAATATGCAAAAATTCCGACATGCATATAATTACTCATGTCATCCATAACGTACCCATGGCATGATACCTCATTTTATTTTAATCCACTTTATTAAATTGGCTTTCGAAATTTAAAAAAATCTGGAGAGAAAAACATTGTTCTGATAAATATTGTAGCAGCAGAAATATTTGGGCTGACTTTTAGGAGGTTACTAAACCGAAGAGTAAGTTAATTGTGGAGATATCCAGCTTATCTTAAGACAGTCTTAAGTTTCACTTAAGAATGGTAACATCGTTACCGAAACGCGTGTCCTGTGAAAAAAACAGTGTTTAATTGTTGTGTGATTAACAAAAAGAGCCGTTCATATTTGAGTCATAAGTGTTGCGTTTTTGTAATGTTGGTTGCAAAATGTTTCAATTTTGATACAGAGCCTTTGAGAATAACTTTAGTTCACGTGACTAAAAAAGGTAACCATAATAAACAGTTGGTGCAACACATTTTTTTTAAGTCACCAATCGTGAAATCAAAGGTAATAATTGTTAATAACATTTACGTTACATAATGCCAATTATTGTGTGTCTGATTTTAAACGCAAATTGGTCATGTGGGTTTAGATTATTTCTGAAGGTACCGTATGATAAAAAATTGTGATTTCATAGAAAACGTAATTTATGTACATAATTGGAGGTAGGCGTAATAACACAGGCGTAAATACATTAGTAGCTTTCAAGTTTTTTTTTATCAAACACAGCAACGGCCTGCTAAGGCCCAGGCGATAGCCGAGTCAAAAAAAAAAAGATAGCAAAACTTTAGTGCCTTGTTATACACATACATACTTTTTTCATTTTACAAAAAATAACAATTTGTAAACCTTCTATAATTGGTAAAACTTTCATTTGAAAATAGTTGATATTATGAAGAGACCTTCGAATAGCTATTTGGATATTTTGAGATTTTTTAAAATTTAAAATGTATTTTTTAAATTTTTGTTTTGAACAGCCGTTTTAAATCCTCGCCTCGGTACAAAATTTATTATTTTAAATAAATAAGAGGTTAATAATGAATCAAAAAGATGACTCTATTGACTTATTTGGTGCTATTTTTCGAAAAGTATTTTTTAGTTGATCAGATAAACAGTAAATACTACATTTTAGTGACAATTGAAGCGCACTAAAGTATCACATTTATTGACTGGTCAATATTGGCTAGGCAGTAAATAGACACTTTAAAACCGGTCAGGTTCTTTCAGATATCGCAAAACTTGACGTTTAATGTCAAACAGCATTTTTTTTAAGTAAATTAAAAGTTACTTAAGGTAGGTGCTGTGAAAAAAAGTAATGTTCAGGATGGTAATAAAGCAGATTTAATGCCTAATTTAATAAATAACGATTTTTTTATTGGTGACCCTATATTTTATGCAAAATTTTGAATTATGAGAATTTTGAAAATTTTGAATTTTGCATAAAATGCCGATTAATTATCATCAAAAGTTATGGATGATTTTGCATAAAAATATGGTATTAAATACATTCTTTTTCAAAATCAATCAATTTTTTATCTGTAAAAATGTTCTATTTCTGTTATGATGAGTAACATAAATTTTCACTGAAGAAATTGTTAGATAAACTCAAACTTGAATTGTAATAAGTGTTCCGATACGTTATGCAATTAAAATTGTTTTTGATTTCTCAACCATGACACATTCATTCTTTATTCAGTTTATTGATCCACTTTTTTAAAAGTACCGTAATAAATGATTGATTGAATTTTTGGAGTAAAATTGTGCAAAAGTTCTAAACAAAAATTTTAAAATTGTCCAGGTCATAACATAGAGCAAGCAGTTGCTCGTCCAGTGAGATCAGGTCCTCCTCCTTTTAGTGTAGGTGATAAAGTCAAAGTTGTTGTCACTGAAGAACAATTAAAAGCTATGCAACAAGGACATGGAGGATGGAATCCAAAAATGGCCGAAGTAGATTTTGTTATAAATTTTCTTAAATTTATTATTATTAATTTAATTTTAGTATATTGGTAAAATCGGCAAAGTTCATAGAGTTACTGATAAAGGTGATATTAGAGTACAGTTTGAAGGGTGCCATAATAGATGGACTTTTAATCCTATGACATTATCCAAAGTAAATTCAGTGGCTATTGGAGATATTGTTTGCTTAAGGACAGATATTGAAAAAGTCAAAGAATTGCAAAAAGGTCACGGTGAATGGATCGAAATAATGAAAAATGTAATTTATACCCGAAACTTTGTTCTTTTACTAATTAAAAAAATTGTAGTCATTGGGTAAATTAGGTAAAATTTTAAAAGTTTACTCTGATGGAGATCTACGTGTGCAACTAGACGGACATGCTTGGACTTTAAATCCTCAATGTGTACGATTAGTACCTGGAAGTGCAGCAGAACTAGCAAACACAATGCAAGCAACACAAAATCAAAGACAGGAGCCTTCAAGTAATTTAATATTTTTTGTGTCAAGCTATATAACAATTTTTTTTAGTGGAGTGGTATCCTGCAAATCCAGCCGATAATCAAACAAATGGTGTAGCTGATCAACTAGTGAGAGCTGCAGCTCAGGGACATTTAGAAACTGTACAAAGACTGTTAGAGGGTGTAACTCGTAGTATGGTAGACATGCGAAGTGGTGGCAAGACTGCTCTACAAGTGGCAGCACATCAAGGACATGCAGCTATAGTCAGACTTTTACTACATGCAGGAGCTTCCGTTAATGCCAGTGATAATGATGGCGACACTTGTCTGCATTATGCTGCTTTTGGAAATCAGCCAGAGGTATACTTCTTCTATTTTTCTTTGATCTACTATATAAGTTTTATGGACTTCCTGAGAACAATGAATATAACATTATTGAACTTTTATTTATAGAAGTGTTGTTTAATTTCAAGCAGGTGGTCAAAAAACATTGGTTGAGTATAGTCCATGCAATACTTATAAGGCTTGCCTATTAATAAGTCGTAAAAAGTCGTTAAGTACTTGATACAGGCCCCGGCTATTTAATCGTTTACATAGTTTTTACGACTATTTTACTTTTAGGACTTAATTGGCGAGCCTTTATTGATGTAAGAATGTTTGCCCGCAAGCTTCCATAAATAAACGCTCAATAATGATAAAAAGCTAATCACTGACCTTTTCAATAAATCCATAAACTTTTATGATAGATCCAAGAAAAATAGAAAGAGTTTAGAAAAGAGAGAATTTGAAACTAGTGGATACTCAAGCAATGCACGTCTTGACTAGTTTCAATGTTCACCAATAGAGCAAGTGTATAGTTTTGTTTATGTTTAGGTACTGGACTTGCTTATCAAAGCAGGCGCAGACTTAAACACTGCCAACCGAAGCGGTTGTACCGCTCTTCACATCGCCGCACACAAACAACCTGCTCGATGTGTTCAAATTTTATTATCGGCGGGTGCAGATCCAAACTGTACTGACCTTTATGGTGATACTGCCTTACATGATGCTATTGGAAAAGATAGTTATCAGGTGATAGAATTACTATGTGCAGCTAGCGGTATTGATTTTACTTTGAGAAATAAGAGAGGTTTTAATGCATTGCATCATGCTGCACTCAAAGGTAAAAATTTCGCGACTAGAAAACTTTTAACGCAAGCAAGACAACTCGTTGATGTAAAAAAGGATGACGGGTTTTCGGCCTTGCATTTGGCGGCTTTAAATGGACATAAGAATGTTGTCGAAACGCTGGTACACGTAGGTCAAGCCGATATTAATCTAAGGAATAATAGGAATCAAACTGCCCTTTTACTTGCAGTCAGCCAAGGTAATGTATCTAACTATCTACAGGGTTTTATTTGTGATGAGATGCAAGGGCGTATCTATTGATACCCGGCTCAAAGGACCATAAGATACGCCCTTACTGAAGTGTGGCTAGAAGCGACATCTCACGGAAAACGTTGATTAGTTGCTGCTAGCTACATTGAACTAATTTATTCATCAATAACTATTTTTGTTGCATCCACATGTTACTAAATAAGTTTTTATTCTGTTCTTGAATCATGTTAGGTCATTGCGGAGTCATTGAGCTCTTGATCAAGCTGAAAGCCAACATAAACGCCAAAGATGAGGACGAAGACACAGCTCTACATTTAGTTTTTATAAAAAAGGCTCACTTAAATGGCGAAATCAAACAAGAAGACAGTCCGGAAATGTTCGCAATTTACGAAAATATAAGTCATGTGTCCGAGTACCGGCTCGCCATCACAATCGCTTGTTACCTCATCCAGAAAGGAGTAGATTTAGACGCACTTAATAGTAAAAGTCAATCCGCTTTGAGTCTTTTACAAGATTCAAGTTTACAAGAGTTACTAAAAAGTTACAAGCCAAATTTAGACAGTAATCAAATTGAAGAGAATACTCAGGAAACTCTCGGTTTAGAATCTCTGAATTTAACCGAAGCCAGACATTCAATGGATGGTTATAATCTAACCGACAATACGCCCAAACAAAGTCCTGCTAGGAATCTAAGCAATGATGAATCAAAAAATACACGAAGAAGTCGTCGAGAGCAGAAAATCGAAAAAATTCTAGGAATTGGAGGTACTTCTCAGGAGAACTCACCTAATCACAAAAACCATTACTACCAAAATGAGATCGTTAGTTCAAAACCGGTGGAATGTCTGGTCTGTTCTGAATTATCGGAAGAAAATGTTAAACTCGATCCTTGTAACCATAAACCGGCATGCGAGGATTGCTCTTCGCGAATGAAGAAGTGTCTACAATGCGGTTCTATAGTCCAGAAACGTATCACAAAAGATGGAAGAGTTATACCGGCCAAGTCGAGACAACCAAGTGCAGAACGAATGAGATATCTTGAATGTAAAATAGCAGAAATTGAGGAAAGCCACGCTTGTAGTATTTGCATGGAAAGGAAACGAAATGTAGTGTTTCTTTGTGGCCACGGCACGTGTTCCAAATGTGCTGATACGTTGAAAACGTGTCACATGTGCAGGAAAACGATCACTAAGAAAATACCTATTTATTAAAGCTTTTATTATATGCAGTAGAGATTTTTTAAAGGTTCGCAGCATGAGAAATGCAGTATTGTACTCAGTGTTGTAAGACACTAAACATACAAATGAATTATGAAATTTAAATTTTATCGAGTCATTTTGTATAATATGCAAAACAGAGATTGTATGTTAAGTCGTGATTTTTTTGTTATATTGTAACGAGTGATTATTTAGGTTTTTGGTTTGGGGTGGCACTAGTCTAATGTTATTTTCTAAATGTTAATTAATTTTTTTAGAACTCTTTTTGGATTTAAAACTTTGATTATCAAGTTGTTCGTTTATATAGCCTATGAAAACAACTTCTCCGAAAGCTGATGACTTTAACGTGTTAAAACTATCATAAAAACCATTTCTTTCTTTTCTTGCTTGTTGTTTCAAGATGAACCCATTAACAGGTATTATTTTTCACACATTTATATTAAGTTACATTAACACTTACAAATAATGTTTCCTTAGTATTTTTTCTGTTATGTAGTTTTATGTTTTTATCGATTTATTTTTAAATTAGGATTATATGACATTTGACATCATTTCGTAAGTTATTCAAATGTTTGTAGTGATCTGTTTAATTTAGCCCTACTTTTAAATGTCCAAACGCAACTTGATAGTTTTGAAACACCCCTTGTAAGAATGTTTGTTTTATTAAAATTGGCAGTGACTCCAAATGAAAATTTATATAGTCACCCGTTATGTTTATTCCTTTGAAACTGTGATGCATATTTTTCTTAATATTAATGATAGGGCATGTTCCCATTAAATGTAGGATGTATTTAATTCTTTATAAATTTAGACTGAAAATAATAAAAATATTAAGCAGCAAATTTGTTATTTACCATTATCATTTTGAAAACATTTTAGTTAGGACGTTAGCGGAAATTAGCTGGATTAGAACCACGTCTTTTTGGTTTAAAATTTATACTAATTTCCCTAAAATACTAATAGAAATATAAAAAACAGTGTCCCTACAACTTAAAAAAATGATATTACTTATAAATTATATAATATATAGGGTGTAACGTTGGAAACTTCTACTGCGACACAAAAAAATTAACAAAATATTTTCATTATTAACAGAGGTACAAAGTAAAATATTTGATAAACGGATGTTTGTTGTAATATTTATTAACTTAAATTAACTGTTTAAAATCCTACAATCTGGCCGGCCATGCGATGCTATTTTTCCGACCTATCCATTTGTTTGGGTACTCGTTGTTCAAATGCTCTTTCAAGATTCTAAAATAATGAGGTGGTGCGCCATCCTGCTGAAAGAATACTTCATCGGGGTTTAACGTGGGGTTTCTTTCACTTGCATCTACGATGAGAGGATCTATGATATCATCTAACAACTCCAAGTATCTTTTCCTCATTAGAGGATTAATTATTGTGCGGTAAAAAAATATCCGTCCATCACTTGTTTTCTCTATATCGGGGTTAATAATAAAGATATTTTGATGCGTTTTTTTGTCATACTCTACCGGTCCTTACCTTTCATTTGATGTGTATTACAAATGGTGTAGTCCTATTAAAGTTTGTCGGGGTTGAAGGTTGAAGTTGGACAGCTAATACTTTAACACATACGGACCAAATAACATACCCATCATACTTCCCCCTTAATACTGTCGGAACGGTTTTTTCTTGGCAAGTAAAGATCAATGTATAAAAAACAGTATATTTGTTTTTTTTTGTAACAGCAAACATACTTAAATAATAAACATGATCAGTCAGTGCTTCAAATTACATAAAACATATAAAACCCAAATTAAATCTACTAGGACGCAACAACGTAAGATGCACACATTTTAAAAAGTATTTCCTATTTACACTATCTACAACTTTAAAAAATATAAATAAAGTATTCATTAAAAATCTATAAAATCACATCAATACAATTCGCTACTATACAAAGGTCATGTTAAAAGTCTTTAAAGTCATGGGTTCAATATAAATATCACTCAACTGTTTAACATTATCTGGTAAATTATCAATCCCGGTCAATGTTTTCGCTTGAATTTCTTTAATTTGAACATGTTTTAACCCACTTTCAAATTTCGATAAGGTACAAGAAAAATTCCTACTCACAGCACAATCATACCCTTGCCTATGTACCACTAAGAGCGCGCTAGAAGAAGGAAACTGCGAATAAACCGAATCCGGTTGAGTCCTCAACGTCATCAAATGCGTATCACACGGAAATTGGCCGCCCAACAACTCAAATCTCTTCGGAACGGTTTCCTGGTACTCATGGTCCACGATAAAAATCCCCACGGGGTAATTCAACCCATTCGACAACTGGTTCGCGAAGAGGGACGCCCGAGGGTAACTCTCGGGTTTTGCAGCCTCCAAAGGCTCAGTCGGGACATTAAACGACCTCACCACTTCCCCTTTCTCAAAAGTATCGTCCGAATTCTCAAACCGCTTCGATTGGCCCTTCTTATCGCCTTTCAGCTGCGCAACATCCTCAATCAAAATCCAGAACTTGTTCACTGTTTTACGATTATCAACCAGTCCTTCGCCCATCCCTCGGGAGTCGTCATACAACGTCCTCCTGTCTAACATAACTTCCAGAAACCCAGGTTGCCAGCTACTTGCACCTTGAGCATGGTCTGTTAGCAAACTCAGCCTCACGTTATCGTCCTGGATGTATGCCATAGTAGTAATCGGGAAGTAATTCCCTTCAATTCCGATTTTCTCAACTTTCACTCGTTTCTGGATTTGGAAGCCGTTTTGGTCAGTGTAGAATTCTGGAGTTTCCCCGTTTTGTACATCTGAGATTATCCGCATGAAAAGTTCAGTTTCGCGGTTTTTCGGTGGGTTTTCGAAGTCTACAGTGCTTTCGGTGTAGATGCCATCAGCGAGGACTGAGTCCTCCAGGTGGTAAATCGCGACACTGTGGACGAGGAAGGGGCCGTAGATAACCGTGATTTCACTCGAGACTGCTCCTGAAGCTATTATAATGCTCATCTGGTCCTTGTATTGTTGCAGAACGTCTTTTTCGATGTCTCGTTCGTTGGGGTCTGGCATAAATAAGTAAGCACCGGAATGGAACTGCGCACTTCGATATGCGGCAAATTGTATCCCGCATTGCATTATTTTCGGGCTGTGTTTCCTTGTTACACTCTTCATAAACCCTGTATTGCCGTTAAATAAAATCTTAAATTTGTGGTTCTCTAATTGGATATCACCTGTGGGTATAGTTTTGATTTTAAATTTTGATTTCAACACTTCGTTTTGTTTCTGGATTGTACTATCGGTGTTTGTGATTATGCTCGCTTTTCGGTGGCATTTGTTGCAATAAATTGTTGCTAATTTCGCTTCATTTTGGTCGGAATACATCAAACTGTACGTAGTAAGTGAGAGTTCTTTTAGTTTTGCTATAAAAACAACTTCGAACTCATCTGCCGCTATCCATAGTTTTGTGTTGGATTCAGAAGTGTCCCATACTGGATTTATTTGGTACACCACATCGTTCCCTTCATTATCAACAATTTTAACATTACTAGTGTTTGTCCTCACTTGAATTAATTGCTCTCGTGGTTGCGCTAGCGAGTTGTAAAGCACGATTTTCCGCACTTGATTCGGCCAAAGTGTGATAGGGGTCTTCCGCGCTAGTTTTTCATATGAGTCTCTCTCCAAGTCACTCAGTATAATATTCTCGCCAGGTTTCAAGGGAATTTCCGGGAATAGTAAGCTCTGGAGGGAGTTCTGCTGTATTGTGACAGTATCTCGAATACCTGCAACACAATACAATAAAATTGTTTAGATTTGGAAAAAAAGCTCAGTGGCTTGTATTGGTAACTTCTTAAGGGGGGTGAGTGCGTCACAAATTAAAAAAAAATCAAATTTTTTTAATTTTTTTTCTCAAAACTTCAACTCTTCCTGCACATTTTGGTTTTTGCAAAATTAAAAGCCGAGCACTGGAAGTGACCTAAATATTTTTTTATAAATTGCGGTTTCTTGGTTTTGAATAGAAAAAGTTTTTAATTTTTCGCACTTCCTGAAAAGTACGTTTTTTTGAAGAAAGGTACCTTTCTTAGGAACCACTGATCGGGTTTTAATTTGCACACTTTTTTGTGATGAAAGATACATGATATGCTATAGTAGAAAATTTAAAAAGTCTTAACCAAAAAAACTTGTGGGGCTGCAAAGATTTACTTTTTTTTTAGTTTGACATTTATTTTTTATATGTTCCAATTCGAATTTCGGAAAGTTATCTATCACATTTACCCTCAGTTCATTACTGTACATGATGAAAAAATGAATTGTGCCGATATGTTAATTAGAACCAGAAAAAGGTGTAACTTTCTTCAAAAAAAACGTACTTTCAGGAAGCGCGAATATATGACAACTTCGTCTATTCAAAACCAAGAAACCGCAACTTATAAAAAAATATTTAGGTCACTTCCAGTGCTCGGATTTTAATTTTGCGAAAACTAAAATGTGCAGAAAGAGTTGTAGTTTTGAGAAATTTTTTTTTAAAAATGTATTTTTTTTTAATTTGTGAGGCACTGACCCCCTTAAAGTCCATTTTCCTTATAACTAATGAAATTTTCATCAACTACTAAATTAACCCCAAATGATCAAAGTATTGTTATCTAACTTTTATTTTTAATCGTTTTAAAAGAGAAGTCGAGAAAAAATATTCTTATGGCCTCCTGACTGACAATGGTTATTTATCCCAACATATTCGGGAAAAGAAATTTCTCGTATGAGCACTTTGTTTGCAGCACAAGCGAAGGGAGTGCTGCATTAGTGCGAATGCGGGTTATTTCTTCCTGAAGTAGTGGGTACAACATTTTTTGTAACGAATAAAAGATAAAATTTCAAGTCAAATAATGTTTTCAATAATTTATTCTAGGATTCAGTGTATTTATAATTGGGTTGGTAAGACTGATTGGAAGATTTATGTATAATTTCTTTTGCAAAATTTCATTATATGTAGTACTGAATTTCTGGTTAAAATATTGCTCCATACTTTTGAATCATTTGAAGTATCAATAATTAATTAATTGTCAATTGGTTATTATTTATTATATTATTATTTTATGTATTATATTTACTACTTATTATTTTCAAGTTCGCTTACATAAATGTCTGATAACAACTTGATGAGCTACTAATTCTGATTAATTCAAAATATTTGATTGGTTAAAAACGTTTTAATGTCCCATCAATAGCGATTGACGTTTATCTAATCGGCCTCAAAACATACATCTTCATTGGGGTGGTCCAAAAAAATCGAATATTTTTTTAGCTTCCGATACTGAAAAATTGGTACCTTGGCATCTTTAAAAAATGCTTTTTAAAGACGAGCTCTTAATTTTAATAGGAAGAACCCCCTTATCTCAGTTTTCTAGTTTTTCTTTAGTTCTATTTGGCAAAATCCATATCTCGTCACTACTTGTATTCACATTTTTTCTAGAAAAACAAACGCTCTAAAAAGGTATCTTACAATTTTTTATAGCTATTAGCGTTTAGAAGATATCAGAGGTTAACAGTTTTTATTAAATTTTATAAACGTCAATAAATAATCCGAGAATCCCAGATATTCATTTTGCAAATAAATTCTTTGTAAAATAACCAAAAGGCGTTTAGGCCAAATACAGCACCAGGAAACTGCAGTTCGGTTTCGGGGTTTTTACTCCATGCACAAGAACTATCTGTTCAACACATTTTTAATTTTTTTGATTTTTTGAAATTCTGGTTCTATAACTTTTCGGTCTTTAGGAATTTCCTCGAGAATGACGTGTCTAATTAAAATTTTACAAGAGAAAATAAATTATTATTACCTTCAAAAAGCTTGAGTCCATAATCGCGCATCACAAAGGACTTGCTGGTGCCCGTGATAGCGTCGTGGTGCTGAAAAAGCGCTAGATTTCTCCTAGCCCGGACCAGTTTTTCGAAATCTCGTTCAAGGATTTTGACGTATGGTAGAAGTTTTTTCTGTCTGGCGCTATTCAAAGCAACAGTATACAAAATTTCAGCCCCTCGTAAACTATTTTCTAACTCGCGATCTAGAATTTTCATAAAGGGCCGTGTTGTGAAATATCCAGACCAGTAAGCTGGACGTCCTTCAGAAAAAATATCGGAGTAGACGAAAAAGTCGCCTCTTAAAGTCGGATATTGATCGTAACGTTTCATTATCTCACGGAAGTAATCTTTAGGTGTTCCAAAACTAACTTCGGCTTTATAAGTGTCTTTATTAGCGTTAATGTAGTCGATTAATTTGATATAGTTTGTGTACTGTTGGTCCCATTCTTCTGCTACGTTGTATCTGAAATCGTCACCGAGAGGCATTAAGACGACATTATGAGGGAACAATGATCCAGTCCGAGCATATTGTTCTAGTAATAATTCGCTTTTCTCTTTGATATTCTTATCGTTGATAGCTTGAGCTTTTATCGAATACTCGGTATACTCTCCTATGACCTTTCGGAAATCAAAGTTGAGGCAAATATAGGGATGGGGTCCACAACTGTGCTTAATTGAGTAAATATCAAACGGTTGATTATGAGTGAGGATGCTCCCAGAAGGATTCGCGGGACTCCAATTAGGCACCCATCGGAAATCTCCATATTGTTTCAAAGCCAGCCATTGTTTCCACGCGTAATGTATACGTTGAATCACCGTACCTTTAATTCCTGAAGAGGCAAGTATGTACGGTTGGGTGCTACCATGGCCGAACGGGTCGACCGACCACCCAGAAATGGGCTTGACGGCCAAATTCGACCAAACCCACTGATGGCCTACACAAACAGTTACTCCAAACCCAATCAAACTCGAAAAAATTACCTTCAATTAGCTGATCCACCATGGCATAGACATGGGCATTAGCTTCGTCGGTCATGACCCATCCTCCAGTCGCAATTTCCAGACGGCCGGAATGGACTAAATTTCGGAGTGCTCGCTGTTTGCTAGGATGGGCTTCTTCCCACCAGGCGTTTAAGAAGGCCACTTCAGACCAAATGAATGTTAGATTTTTGTACTGCTGGAGTTTTGCAACCATGTGGTTCATGATTTGGCGGGAGACGTAGTGGAAGTAGTTTTCGAAGGTTTTTAGCCAGCCGGGATCGTTGTGGGAATGAGGAACTATTATCACCTAGAACACAATTGAACATAATGTATAGTTATGTAAATGGAGATGTATGGATTCGGGGTACAGGTGTTATGAATAATTGAGGATATGATTTGGTGCAGATTGAACGACACGTGTAAGGACGATCGATTGGGGGCTAGGACGGGATACAATATCAAGAAAAGATCTAGTTGTATGAAGAGAAAATTGAGTTTTAAATCATCCAAGAATAATATTTTTTTTTGTAGATATTTATACTTATAATGTTATACGTCGTAACATAAATTTTATCCTAACAAAAGCTCGATTTGATTTCTGTAGCCATATTACCGCAAAAACCTACTTTCAGGTTTCAAAAAAGCATTGTTTTATATGGACGTTTGCATCTTCAAACCTCAATACCACCGTTCAACGTCCAGCAAAATTTAATTAATTTTTCTGTTTTACATTAATATTTATTAACGAGATTATTAAACTCTTATTAACAAAGAACTTAGTTACAATATTTTTCCGTTGATTCTACCTTACAAAAAGACCGTCAACATTGTCCGCCTCCGATTTAAATGAGTTTTGTATTTATATGCTGTTCAGTTCTAGGAAATGAGTAAGTATCTAAAGGTATTTAAGATTTAAGCAATGCTCAATCAATAATTTTTATTTTTATTTATTTTATTAGCGACTGATGATGGAACTTTGGTTCGAAAGCACTTTGCCACTGTTGTATTGGGATTTTGCTTAAACTTGTAGGTTCGATATTCATTTTTATTGCGATTATTTATAATTTTTATTTTATTATTTTACCAATTACATAAAATATAAATACGCTCAATTTTTAGTAAATTTAAAAAAATCCATTTCAATGTGGGGCAGTCGACTGGAATTTCGATTTCAAATAAAACAAAGCGACTATAAATGGTGATGAAAGTGTATTATTGCGTTGTTTAATTTACCGGGAGTTATTTTAAATTTATTTCATAGTTGTGTGAATTACTTTGTTGTTAAATAAATTATTCGTTTAAAAATACAACTCTTAAAATCGAAAGAAATGCGAACAGAAATGCGTTATAGAGCATTAATTTTGACAGTTCATACAAGGTCAAAATATTGGTTGATAAGATTGGTATTACCAGTTCGTTAAAAGAGGTGTTTAATGAACTCTTTGGGGAGCATTAATGAAGTCATATGAAAAGAGAAACGAGCAATAAATGTAAAATGTTTCATTTTTTTTAAGTTCTCTGTTGTATCTCTACTTTTTGAATACTCAATCACATTTTATGGCTCTCGTTCACCTCTGGCCTAAAGTGTACATAGCGGGAAATTTCAGCAATGTGTTTTTTTATTATGTATGAGCTATTATTGTTTTTGATTGTGATATAAGTTCACTTACTAATTAATACATTTTTTCAACCACCTGTTTCATAAGCATGTTATTAATGCTACACTAATAGCAACAGTAAGCAACAATTACTATCCAAGGAATAATTACCAGACAAAACGATGCTGCTTACAACTGCGAAACAAATTAATACCTTTTTGTTCTTTTCAAGTGGCTGAAAAAACAGTATATGAACCTTGAGGTCGCAAGTCGCAAAGACTTTTTCTTTATCTCTAATCGTTAGAATTTTGCCCTCGGTTAACCAAGCTACGTTTTCGACTATCTATGAAAAGTTATGCTTATAGTCCTTGAGGTTTAATACACTTTTAATTTGGAGGAGTTAAATTACAATAAAAAATGTGAATTCATTATTGTTGAAAATTTTATCAATTAATTTATTGTAACTTCATTGAATTTGTCCTCGACTTGCAAACTCCTTCGGGTTTATCGAAGTACAGTGATTTTCTCAGTGATTATTTATGGTAATATAAGTGATAGAAGTGTGTTGTTGAAATATCTAATCACGGAATATAAATTATTTTTTTAAAAACCCAAATCTTTAAATCGCAGCAAATCTGAATTGAGTCAACTTCTTACTGGGATTTATAAAAGTTTGCTTGGAAATCAGACAAAAAGAAAAGAAGAACAAATTCAGTCCACGTTCGAAAAACTCGATTAAAAAAAACCACACGGATGACATCGGTTGGAAAAGAAGTAAGAGTCGAGGAAAATTGTAGAGAAACTAAAAAGATTACGGAAGAGTTTCAGAAACGGCGTTTGGAAGAATAAGAAGAATTTGGAAAACGGCGTTTGGTGGTAAAAAAATGTGTAAAACGATGATTAGTAGATAAAGACAGAAAGCAGAAGCAGCTTAAAGACGTTATGTGGAAGAAAAGGAAGAATACCTAATTGAATATATTAGAAGAACGAAAGAAGTTTGTGTACTCGTGCCACTCAACAGATGAAATAATAAAATTTAGTGGTGGAAGACTTGCCGTGAAAAATTTGGCAAAGTCAATGTTATACTGTAGCATTATATAAAAAAATTTAGATTTGAGAAAGTTATTTTTTGCAAAGGCGTGAAATAATTAATAAAATAATAGTATACCATACGACTGAAAATAAAAAGAAGCGCTGCGGAAGATTCCAGAAGAACCTGAAAAACGACGAAAAACGAGCGACCAGAATTGTAGAAGAACAGAGAGCGATTTTAAAGAAAGTTGCAAAACAACGATTGGAAAGGGAAAAGAACAAAAACACTATATCTAGAAGAAAACAAATAACAAAGTCAGATTCTGAAAGGAAAAGTCGATTACGAAAATTATTGTAATTATAATAAATCTCAGATGTTTTTGCATGCTTGATAGTATTGTGGAGTATGTAATTTAAACATCTCTAATGTATTTTTCATGTTTGATAGTTTGTAATTTTCGTATTGTATTTTAAACATCTTGAAAAGACTTGATAAAGGTATGAATATTCGACTGAAATGTCGCCTTGTCATATGTAGTAAATAAAAATTTAATTCTTATTTTTGCTTGTCAATGATATACAAATACATACACTGAATTTACAAATTAATGTTACTATAGTTTACATCCATATTTTTACAATATTTAAATTTTGATAACGATACGTAACGGGGAAGTGGACTAATAAATCGGGAATAAAAACCAATATTTGTTTATTTTACAAAAAACCATTGTGATGCTCTGTGATTGTAAATTGTAATGACCATCCAAAGATAATTTCCTATATTAAAAGCATTAGAAACAATAACAGGGTGTCATTTATTTGCACCACAAGTGGGTTTTTGATAAATAAACTTCCTTGCTTTTTCGGTGGTTGCCACCAGAAGAAGACAAAATTGAATGTGATTTTTTCTTTTTAAATATATTTCTCGTATCATAAACCCAACACCCCACAAAAATTAAATCCCCTAATCTTTAAATTATAGAAATGTTCATTCCTGCGCAAATTTGAGATTTAATTGAGATATTTCGAAAATATAATTAATTGCAGCTCACGATTCCTACTTAGAAAAGAGATAAATGTACCCAGCAACCTGTTGGAATACCTAAATGCAATTTGGAAGCTTTCTTAAAAAAATTGCGACAGGATTATTTAATCTAGAGAAATATAACAGATCATAGTTTTTGGCGATCATCAGCATCTTCATTGGCAGATGCGGGGGCAGACATGCAAACTAGCAAACGTCAAGGAGGCTGTAGTCGAATGGATTGTGATTGTGGGTTTAACAAGTAACTTCATAGTGAAAATGCTCAGCAACCTGAGTTTAATGCATATGCAGTTAAATTTACAAGTGTTTCAAACTGTAATTTACGTCAATAAATAGATTTAAACTGTTTTTGTAAAATTTCTTTACCGCATGAGTATCATTACGACACACAAACATCCTGAAATATGTCACATACTACAGAATGAAAGTAGATAAAAAATCTAATAAGCTAATTACAAGTTTAAATAATACGGGTAGTATCTTTATTTCTAAGGAAAACTAAAAGAATTCGGTGTTGTGATTAATTGTTGCTACGAAAAAGTATTAAAATTTGTGATAATATCGGTAGTATCTCAACTTGAAATTAGCTCATATATCTAGCGCCGTTATAATTACAAATAATATAACAACATTAAAAAAAACAATATTTTTCAAATAAAAAGTCATTTAGTTTTTGAAATAATCGTTGAGAAATGGTGTAAAACAATAAAATAAATTAAACATTGATTTTTAACGGAGGTATTGGAGCAATGCGGGCACAGAGATTAAATTGAGGCTTTGCTAGAGTAAAATTAATGTTATGAAATATTACATTATTATAAATATATTCTACAAATCTACAATCAAAGATTTCGTCTTCTCGATTTCGAATAAAATCTAATTGAGAGGGTCGTAAATTATAAAAGGTATGTATCTGTATAGTACGAGTAGCATGGCGCGGTCTACAACCATCCAACATTTCTTTATTAAACAAAATTAGAAAAAAACTATTATTATGTAAAAAATAATAATTACCCGAGCAGACAGCATACCAAAATACACTTTCGATCAAAAAATTAATGAATAAAACCCTACCCAACAAAAAGATTTCAAATTTGGGCGAGGGTGTTAATTTTTTCATAAGTTTTTGTGGTTTTACTAAAAATGTTCTCTTATATTATCTAGTTAATAAAGTGATTATATTTCGATTATTATTTGTTAGAGGAGAAATGATTTGGAAAATTTTGATCTTAGCGTAATTTTTTTGTATCATTATAATTTGATGTCTTCTATAAAATCTGAAATAAGATTCTATTGTAATGTTCCCATAAATCCAAACCAATAACAGATTGTAATTTTCCTTTCCATTCCACTGGTCATTCGCTACATTTTAAAATGCATGAATGTCATCAAACCGTCCCAACCTGTCTGAAAAAACGAAATTATTTAATTATGACAGTGACTATTACGAATGATGTGCCACTTGTAAAAGTTGTTTGACGACACTCAACACAAATAAAAGCATATTGCGTTTTCTGGTTACTAATAAATTATTGATGTTTGAAACCGCATATAGCGTTAGTGTAAAGTGGAATTTTTCAAGGAGGATATTCTGTTCAAGAAATTATTTCGATTGTAAAATCAGGAAAAGCAATTTTCTGTGAGTAGAAAAATGGGAGGATTTTTATTTTATATTAAAATACCGCTAAGATTTGTGACATGCCAGGAACATTTTCTAGCGCAATTTACGATATACTCACTATTATAACGAGTTACAAAGAAACAATGTATATAAACTCAAGAATGTGTCTTTTATTTGTTACAAGTTGTATACAGTAGCACGTCAGTTGGTGGTAATTTACCGCTTACATAAAAATTTTACTTTCTTAAAATTTTCACAATTTAAAAAGCGCTTTAGCTGTGGGAAAAGTTTAACAAGTTTCTTGTACTGTAAACTGAATTCGAAACAAAGTATTTATTAAAAGGAGATTTAGAAAAAGTTTTTTTTTTAATCTGGGGGAATATGAACCAAATTTTGGTGATGCATCTTTCTCTATTTACTTTTGAACAAAAAAAAAAAAAAATTAACAGAGAGAATTGACCAAAAATTGAGTGACAAGAAGTCTCACTTTTAAGATACTATACAAAACAATCAAACGCAATTAAAAAATATAGATATTGACAGTTAACAAGGCGAGATTTCCGTTCTGGTGGTGCAGTATGGATTTAGTAGACACGAGTGTCATTGAGGGTGAAAAGTCAAATTGCTGACAAAAACGGCCTATTAATAACCGTTTGTATTTGACATTTATCGTTTCTTCCTCAATAACACACGTGTTTTAAAGTTCTAAATTTCAGGGACGGAATGCATATCACATTTATTAATTGTCAATAAAGATAAATATTTTTTAATGTTTGAATGTGAAAATGATTCCATTAAAAATAATTTTTCTGAAATCGTCCAGTAAGTAAGCTTAATTATTCCGTATACAAGTATATTTACGGTTTCATATGTCATTATTTTAAATTGTCCGTGAAGTAAATGAAATAGTCCGTAAAGTAATGGCGTGTTTATGCAATATTAGTTGTATATGCACAGTATTTAAAATTTTTATTATATGATTTAGAAAATAAAAACGTACGAAAAAAAAATGGAATTAATTTTGCAAGTTACAAAGTTTTAAAATCAATACGATGACTGATGAATCCTTCTGCTTTTCTCTTTGTTTCACTTAATTATAAATGCCAGTTCATCTCATTAAATTTTTATGTAGATCCTTTATTCCTTTGACATTTTTTAAGTATATTAAAACCTTTTTTTTTGAATTGAAGAAAATTAAAATTTTTCCGGCGTGACAAATATGTCTATCAAGCGTTCAAATAAAAACGATGTCGTAGTATGCAACGAATTTAAAAATGTAGGGCTGTAGCCAACTTGAAATCGGGTCTCAAAATTCACTTTTCTAAATTCGTTGCTTGATATCCTGTTATATAAATTAGACAAATTAAACAGTAACTAAAACGTTTTCACATAAAAAAAAATACGAACTCATATAGAATTTTCTGCGCTAGGACGGGAAATAACACTTTCTGTCACATTTCTAAGGCAGTTTTGTTTATTGAGAGTTTTTTATAATGTTATTGTTAAGCTATGTAGGTCCTACTTTTTGGGAAATCTATAAACCAGTAGAATATGTTTTTATTTGAAGGCTCGTTATAATTCTTTAAAGATACTCGTATTTACAAATATGTTTTTCTCTTTTCTAAACATTTTAACATTTAAATAGTAACAATAATTTTGATCTAGTCATAGTGTATGTTGAAGATCGATATCTTTCAGTGCTACTTGAAATTCAGATCGGTACTAAAATAAACAATTCTAAGATGTAGACAAATATGTAAACATTATTTTAAAATATGTTTTCAAATCCGTAGATAAATGTTTGCTACTTGTCATAAATCAAAAATGATTGTAGCGTAAGAAAATATAAATTATATAACATCAAACATTGGTTTATTTACCTTTAGTGGTGGTCTTTCAGCATCCATTTTTTGACGTTCGAATCGATCCTCAAAAGACTTGTCCCAGTATTCTTTGCTTTTCATCCAAGCTGGCTGAAACAGAAACGTTATTCTTAGTTTTGCTAAATTCAAAACAAAAAACAGAAAATGTAAGCTTTGGTTTAACTTCTTGACTATCAATAAAGGACCCGTTGTATAATATTATATTGCATACAATTGCAGAAATGCTGGAACAAACATTTCAACGCCGGTTAAGAGACTTGCAGTCTCAGTATAAACTTTATACAAGTATTTTTCCACAATTTAAAATGTTTATTAAATTTAGTTTTAAATCGTTATTGTGTCCATAAATAAATGTGTTTTTAAGAAATGTGTTTTTAAGAAATGTGTTTTTAAGTTTTTCATGCGGGACGTAGACAGAAATTGTTTCATTTAATGATTCGCATTTCTGGCTGCTTAATTACAGTTTTATGTTACCTATAAAGGCGTATACAAAACTACAGACTGTTCCAGAATTATTTGGCACAAATTTAACCACAGTACTGCAGAGCATCAGAGCAGCTAAAATCATTATTCTATAAGTTACACTCAACGGTTAGACCTGATTAAAGTTGTGATTTGAATGATGTTTTTTTCTAATATCTCAAAAAGTTATTAATCAATTTTAATAAAATGTGGGTAGAGTATTTACTAAGATGTATATCTGAGCTAAATTTGTTTTTGTTAACTGGAACAGTAATTTCCGGGAAGGTCTTATAAGATTTTTTCTCAACTTGAACAAAGAAGCTTGTTGGTTAAACATCTAAAATGATTCTAAACTTAAAGAAAATTGTCGCTAGCATATTATTTTGTCTTTTTTTATTTTCATAAGGATCTCTCATAAGGGGCTAATACAGCAAGAAAAAAATTAATTATGGCCAGCGGGATAACATTTAATAAAAGTCCCATATTCACCGCCACGAAAATGATGTAAACCGTAAAATAAAAAATGTGAGAGGAATTTAAAGCACTCAAATGTTGATATTCAAAGTAAACTACAAAAATTATTACAATACTACAAAAATTACTACTACAAAAATTATTGTTACAATAAACGACATTCCACAGTTATAACGAAAACAGTTATTTTATATTTTAGTTAAGTCTTCATTGATGACATAAATGCATTCTTTCATGATGGGAGGTATAGTAGATTAACTGTTATTACTTGTTACTAATCAACGTGTAATGTTTATAAAACAGCCTCTCAGGAAATAATATTTTTGACAGGAAAAGATTTCTTAGCAATTTTAATTAATGTTTATGTAATATGCAAAACTGGAGTAATAACTATTTCACAACAAAATTTGTAAACAGGAAAACATGTTTAGTATTTACATCTAGAATTCTATTTTTTGAATTAGTTTGTGTCTCTTTCTGTCGTATACCTACCTACATTTAATTTAGAAGCCATAATTCAAAGCACTGACTAATTAATATCCCCTTGTGGACTTATTCCACTTCTATTAAAATTGATAATAATATTCAAATCAATAGAAATTTGTTCTCGCTGCGATTTCAGCTATAGGCTGTTCAGTGTTCAGTGAGGAAGACCGATGGCTCGTATACGTTTTTATCTTACAAGTAATTCAAAATTAAATTAGTAAAACAGTTTATTTTTATTATTAAAACAAACATTTTTAAATGCATTAGTATACCAAAGGATTGGCTTTATTTAAATTTTTTAATTTTTATTTATCAATCAGTTTAAGAATTGGAAGAGACAGAATTTTGCACAAAGAAATTTGGAAGATATTTTGCTCATTTAAGGTTAGCTATACGAGACGAAATACCTAAAAAAGTAGCGATTGAAAAAAAATTATTATGATGACCGAACGTAGGTCAATCCCAATATTTCAACAAAGACAAAACATATTTTTTTGTATATTTTTCTTTAATTTTACCTTCACCCCCCTTTATGATCTAATTTCTGACAGAAAAAAAGAGTGTAGCTTGACAAGAGTTTTTTACTTCAATTGTACCTACATAATAATTTTATGACATCCTTTTTTGCAGCACTGAAATCAAAAAAATGAATTTTAGAAAATTTCGTTGTTTCAATTTTTGTATCTATAGTTTAGTAATTTTAATTGTTAGATTATAATAAATGATAAAAGAATTAAAAATCCAAGTCGATCATTCAATCAAATGAACAATCAAATAAATTCATACATAAAAGTTGCAGAGCGCTTTCGAGAATTACTTATCTCTCATCATCAGTGTCTAAATAATACTGTAAAAAATTTTTATAAAAAGTTTGAAAATATTAGAGGAGACTTACCAAACTTTTGTCAATAATAAATTAAAACACAAAAAATCAAAATGTAATTATACTAAAAATAGAATAAATCGTTATTTTTAGTAAAAAAATATATTCATCGATCTGACACATCAAAATAAACGGTTACTATTTGGAAAAATTGACATAAGAAAGATAAATAAATTTTAGTCGTCTAAACATATGTGTTTTTAAAGAATTCACACTTGATTTGAAAAACAATAAAATGATTTAAAAAATTATAAATACTAAAATAAAATATAGAGAGTAAAAAGACAAAATTATAAACAAACACTCAATTAACTAATAAAGATTAAACTAGTGAAGGTAAAATAGGACATTCAAATGTAACTTGATCGTTTGAAACTTGTTGAAAAGGTTCTTGGGTGGATTTAAGGATTTCTAAAAATTTCAGAACTTTTAAAGAACAATAATTAGTAGGAGAAAAGGAATGGTAAAAAAAAAAGAATATGAGGAGCAAAAGCAGATGAAGTGTTGGTTATATTTGTATTTCTTCGTCCTTTCTGACCAATATAAACTGCGTTGTAAGATACTTTATAGACGCCTGAATGGTGTAAAAGAGGAATTTGATCCTTATTGTCTACCAGAATTTATGGAAAGGTCTATTTAAGTCATTTAATGAAAAGCGATTATTCACTGCTATTTGTTTGACGATAAGTCATTCTTTTTCAAAGGCAACAGAGTCTAAAAGAAAATAAAAAAGCCTATATAATTAAGAATTAAATGCAGTTCTTATAATGTGAGAATAACAATATTTGGAATCAGGAAGAATTACAGTACCAGTTGATGTAGGTTTTCTATAAATTTCAAAAGCAGAAGATTATTAGCTTTTGAATAAAATCGATAAATCGGTACGAAAATCGCACAATAGACAAACCACAAACAACCTAACTTTTCCCTTCATGACAAAATTTCGATTCTGGTCTATGGTCATAACACCATCAGAAAAAAAGGTTTAATATCACAACTAGAATTTAAAGAAATCTAAAATTATTAAAAAAAAAAAAAATTAATAACGCGTCCAGTAGTATACCAAATTCCTTGGTAATCAAAAAATTAATTAATAACTTACTGAATAAAAGCCAAAAAACTGCCTATTCTATAAAATAACACTGGACTACACTAAATTTTATCGAAAATATTTTTTACTAAAATTAAATAATTTTGGCCCACAAAACTCAAATATGACAGCAAAAGTTAAAAATTGTTTAAGTTTTAGTGATATAAATTTTATAAGAGCTCTTATTATAGTAATTATGTTAAATTGTTAAATAAAATTTATAAAGAGGCTGTAAAAGACTTCACACGTCATTTTATTTTAAAAACGTAAAAGAACAACGTTTTGTCAATCCACAAAATCTTACTGCCTCCTCTTCATATAAAACTGGAATTAATAAAATTTTTTGTAAAAGCCGTGGACACGAATGTAAAAGCTTTTTTATATTATTGAAAAAAATTTCCCATGCTGAGCAAAACACAATTTAAAAAAGGTATTTTTGAGGAACTACAAATTAAGAAACTCTTCCAAGATAAAGAATTGGAAAAAACTTTATATGGAAACGAAAAAAATGCTTGCAATAATTTTCATCTTGTGGCGACCAAGGTTTTAGGTAACAAAAGGGCGGAAAATTACGTTGACTTAATTAACAACATGTTGCCATCTTACAAGAATGTGGTAATATGTCGCTGAAAATTCATTTCCTAGACTCACATTAAGACTTTTTTCGCTGGAACTGTGGTGCAGTTAAGTGATGAACATGGGGAACGTTTCCACCAAGATATTTCTGGTATGGAAAACAGGTATCAAGACAAGTGGAACCCTTCCATGCTTGCTAATTATTGCTAAACCCTTATAAGAAATGCCCTTAACACTACATAAAAGAGGAGCCAAAAGACTGCTTTTGTAACTGTACATAATGGGTATATTGAATATTCTGTTTAATTTATTATTATTATTTTTAAATAAAATAAATATTTAAATATTAGTATAAACAAATTTTTATGCAAAATAAAAATTTCAAGTCTTTATTTGTTGTACAGTGTAATTGTAAATTTGGATAGAATGCACTCTTACAATAGATAATTTTATATTAATTTATTTAAAATTTTTGTTTACAAAGAAAGTGTCATTTTGGGGATGAAGGTAAAACTTGGAACACACGGTATAATAAACAAGTTTTGTCTGTCACTATAAGACAAAATATTTTTCAGAAAAGAGGGACCAAGATGGAGAACGTCGAAAAAGCAATTTTTGAATTAATTAATTTAGTATTTTTAATAAAACAGTGAAGTGTGTCCAATGGCAGTAAATTTCCAGTATCGGAACGTGATTTTCCGGTGAAACTCCACTTGAATGATGGACTCGTTCCGCCTATAGTTTATCAATAATTGTATTTTCATTTATCAGAGTTTTCCAGTCACACACTTGCCAAACAAACTCATCAAGTCTAAAATTGTGCACCGCATGCAAATGCCACCCTATCTTTGCCTTCCCTTCGTCTACAGCATGTTAGTGAGTCGGTTCTTCATGTAAGTTCATCCCCCTTGTGACTTCTAATAAAAGTAAATTCAGCCGATGTGGCTTTCTTTATACCACCTCGTAAAGAGATGCGAGCTGAACAAAGTCGTCCATTGAATCGATGAGGAGAGAGAAGGTTAGATTTCCGTATTTCAGGTAGGGTTTATAACAGGAGAATTACGATGCAACTGTACAAAAATGGTCTATTGTGGGAGTAGAAATGCACCTGCCTTTCGTGTTTTATACAAAAGATATTGTGTATCTGATTTCACACGGAAAAAGGCGAGAAAATGGTCTTCTTGTTGGTATTCGCTTATTTGCATGAAATTTGAGGCAGTGATAAATAGGCACTGACAAGTCGCTACTTCCGCACAGCATTTTTCACGGAAATTTATTTATGATGAAATTCTAGGGAAAGTGTACACGGTTCACGAACAGCTTTTCCACTTTACTTTGCAATCAAATCTCGCCGAGCAAACTCGGCCATAATTCTTACAAATGGCGGGATTACAAATTTTGCCAATTTGTATCGACGGATTTACCAGATATTCAATTCCTAAACCAAAATTATTTTAGCCAGCCAAGACAGGGCTTAAAGTCTTACCTACATAACTTTTTTTTTGTTGTATCTCTATTATTACAAGAGTAGTTTAAACATAAAATTTAAATAATTTTGTATTTTAATAGATTAAGCAGATGTTTTTGTAGAATCTGGAAAATAATTGTTGCTACAGCTGTTTCGGCTATAATACCATCTTCAGGCCTACAAAAAATATGTTAAAACCCATGTTTTAGCATAAATATTTAAAGCTTGAACTTGGCGATGATGTATCCTAATAGCTGTAAGCAACAATAAATATTGAGAGTTAATAAGGGCCATTATTATTTCCAAGTAAATACTACAAAAATTAAACCTTTAAATAAACAAAATATAAAGAAAACTTTAAATATATTATATAAATTGAAATATTTCGTGACGTACTAATCAGTTGTTAATAAAATTTGTTATGCATAAATAGCATAAAAAAGTCTAATGACGCAGATATCAATGAGAACAACTGGGGTTTTTACGTCATCGGTACAAAAATTCTCAATTTTTGACGTTCATATTTTGAAAATTAAACAAAATATAATAGGGATAACGAATGGTCCGAAAGATTTGAGAAATAAATCAGACGCTGAAAATTCTTATAGAAAGAGTTTTATATTTGTATCAAACTTTTAAGCAATCTCTCTTAACTATCCTTATTATACAACAAAATTCAAATAACCTACAAGGGACCATTATTTTCGATTTGCCAAAGTTTTCTTTTGACGCGCTGCATCATCCTTTGAGCCGACTTCTCTAGTTTTTTTTTGATAGACGGCGGCGCAGTTGTTGCTCATTTTGTACTGTACATCATCAGTGATATTCTTGTACTCGTCCGTGTAAAAATTATATCTCACTGTTGGATAATGTCAAATAATTTTCGTCGGCCATCACAATCCATTCGTTGTCGAAAAGCACTCATTTCAACGCGCAGCAACATTTCGGAATTCTCTCTAATTTATTTTGGAGCTTTCTTCCTTTTTCGGAAGACTATATTCTTATTTGAAACGGCCCTAAATACCGTGCCTTTTCCAACATTAAATCTTGTGACCAATTTTCGGTGTAACGTTCCAATTTTATGTTCAACTGCGTGAATTAGTTTAACCCCTCTTTTGGTTCAAAGCTTGCGGCCATCCGCTTTTAGGCAAGTTTACACATGGTATCCCTTCTTCACATTCTTTGATTGGGCGATAAATTGTTGATTTGCCTATGTTTTAATCTCGATAAATATTAACAATGTCTCATTTCGACATTCGCCCAATCAGATTATAAATATCTCAACAAAGATTAATTTTATAAGACATTTTGCAAAGCAGAAACCAAAAATTTTTGCATTGTGTATTTAGATTACATGACTGGTGATATTTCATTTCCATGGTCTGCTTTATTACATGCATTCTTGTCATTCAGTCCAATCAATGTTATGTGACAATAATGTTTTGATACTGTATGTATGAGATAAATAATTTTTTGGAATAATAAAAAATAAACAGATCAACAGTTAAAAGATAATTCAGTAAAGGTTTTAATAAAAAAGATGCAATATCGCCAATAAAGAAATTTTTCGAAATATGCAATTCATAATTTTCCTAAGATCTTAGATGAATATTTTATCATTTTATTAAAATGATCCGAAATCGATTTTCATATACCTAATCCACTGTCTAATGATAACACAAAGCTTTATACAGTGTAGAATTTCCTTTTAAAAAAAGTAATGCGATAAGTCAAAGGAAAATAAAGAATGGTAAAGCGAAAATTGGAAGTAAAGCTAATTCATTTTAAATTTTATTTTATGAAATTATTTCATGAGTATTGTGAGTACATTAATTTCATCGAAAAATATTGTTATTAGTATCTATTTTGAAAGCTGGTAAATACGCTAAGTAAATATGTATAGCGTGGTATCTAATTGCATAATAAGTGATAGAAATGTATATGAGACTTAAAAAAATGACTTGGCCACATTTGGCAAGAATGAAAATATTGACAAAGGAAGTTATGATACTGGAAAACTGCAAATTGTAGTGACACAAATTCAGTGGCGGCGCGACTATAAGCTTGTGGGTGATAGAAGACAAGAAAGCTAAGATAGATATAATTGTCTTGATAAGTCCTCCCGAGTTAAAAAAGTCAAATGTGGCAAAAATTGCAAGACATGTCAATAAAAAGGTCCCGCTCACATTCAGCATGGAGCATAGACATTTAGACAACTACAATTTTTTTCTTTTACAGGGAAAGATGGTTCATTTCATTTTCGAAACTGTCAAATCGAAAGAGTGAACCATTGGAACTGATTTACATATACGGCATTTTGTAGAATTCATCGACAATCATTCCAAATGGTGCGTCGTACCTACTATATCTACTTGAAATAATGAAAGAGTACATTGTGATAGTTGAAAATCAGAAGGTGAAAAGTCTGCAATCAGATAACAATTGAGAATTTGACACTTTACCTGAAGAAACGCAAAACTTCTTGACGTTTTAAAATTGTGTTCAACGGGAAACAGAACGGCACTTCTGCAAGGAAAAATAGAACTTTGGTGAATATAGCAGGTTATCTTCTTCTTTCTTGCTTGAAAGAAGCCTGGCATAAGAGAATTTTCGAATTTGATTCTCAAACTGATGAGGATGTCTTTGTCTTCTTGGAATATTCTGAAGAAAATTCGGTTGTAGAGTGTGGTTACCAAAGAAAAGGCTAACAACACTCGTGACGTCAAGTTTTTTGAAAAATTAGAGAAAAACGATGGCAATAGTAACAAATTTATTCACGAGCTCGTGCTTTATTCATCCGTAAAACCATTAGAATCACTTCGATTTGTGGAAGTCGAAACAAACCTAGCCGTAGTAGGAGATCTGGATGAAGTAGAGTTAGAACAAGAGCATCGAGAAGAATAATAAAAAGAGGTCCAAGAACTTGTTGCAAAAAGAAAAAAGAGATAAACATAGATCATTAAAAATGGTAGCGACAGGAAAGAGATGATCTAGTAAAAATATAGATGCGAAGTAGCTGAAGCTAGATGAGATTGTCAAACAAAATATCTAAAGTCCCAATAAAAACAATTTTGAATTCTTTAAAATCTAATGAATGTTTTGATGCGATGTCCACTATTAAGATTTAAGAATGACATTTAAGTATTAGTCAAACGACTAAAGAATCGTGAAGTTATCGGTAAATGGATTGTCCACAAGTTATAAATAGGGCTTTACCTAAAATGGTACAGAATTGGCGATAGAAGCAACTTGACACTAACTGCGATTGATAGTGATGATCGCATCGTTTTTCAGTCAAAATTAAAAAATTCTAAGTGATCAAAGATCTTGAAAAGGTGTTCCAATCGAACAACAACGTCGAGAGCCAAAGAGATAACGTTGTTATCCGCCAACATTATTATACCAATTCTCGCACCTTCCAGTACTCTTCGTTAGATGGCACACTGTGTCTGTCTACACGACTACTAAAGATCTTGAAACATATTTTTCTTATGAATTTTAAAACAAAATTTTTGAAAAATCGGTTACTGTTTAAGGATAGAGTTTAACAAGTTCAAAAATGGCAGGTCTAGGCCTCGAACTGGTTACAGTTTAAAACTTATGGACAGACGTGGCACGACCGATGCTAAACTAGTTAAATCTCCAATCAAAATCGGCATGAAACTGAGAAAAGCGAAGATTCTGCCGACCTATTTGACTACAGCTACGAGACCCGATATCAGTTTTGCTGCAGGTTACTTTGTCAGTTAAAGTTCTTTAAGGAACCATTTAACGTCTCCTTGATGTTTTCCAAAAGATCTCATAGGAAAAGAAATTCCAATTAAACACAATGCCAGAAAGCTGTATACCGGTCTTATATTCGGGGCTATTCGAAGATCTGCCCCTCATCAGTACAACATAACCGAAGTGTTATGCTCGATTGGAACAGGTGAAACGACAGTTGTTAGGCTTAGGACGTTTTGCAATCGTGCGAATTAATATAGACTGTCCATTTCTTCCTCTTTGATAAAGAAAAATGTTAATGTGCATGTGTGCTACAGTTAAGTGTGCGTGTTCTGATCTTTAATATACGAGTTTAGTTGCCCTCGTTTTTTTTACCCTTACAGAAACATGTTACAACAAATTGCAAATTACAACTTTAGTTATAAAAACTAAGCTCGTTTTTTCTTTTTTAACCCTCTGCGAACAATTTTAGGCTGCTTCCAGTGAGATTTTCTAAATTTATGGTATATTTTGTAATTTCTTTTAATAAAAGCTCACTTTATAGCGTACAGAATATAATAATAAGATGCTTAGAAGTCTGGCAGTTTCGCCAGATGGAACTATTAGCTTAAGTAAGAAAAATGTTTATGGATCATCTCCTAAAAAGTTTTCCCGTTCTAAACTAATTTTCTCGTGAACTAACTTGAAGAATAACTGATATCTCTTATCAGCATATTTGAAAAAATTTGTAATAAATTAGATAGGAAATTGCGAAAATTGCAATAATTTTTTTCAGAAGAGAATATTGTTTTTTCCAATTTTTATAATATATCGTATTCAACACACAATTTCCCGCTGAAATAGAAAAGCATTAAACTCTGCTATATATTTTATGGACATATTTCATTTCCATTAAACAAAAAATCACACAAATTATCGTTTATCTAACTCCACATGCTATTCGATAATCCATTCTTTTGATACTGTTTTAATAAAAATAATAATTTTCTAAAAAAAATAAATTACTAGGCGGATACGAAATTTTATAGCTTTTACCTTTGTGAACTTTTATTTATTTTACCTAAATGTAAATTGAAAAAAATTAACGTGTTACACGTAAATCAAATATTGGAAAAAAAAATGAATCAAGGTAACATAACAGTACCCGAAACAATGACAGAACATTTTATTGAATAAACAAAATCAATATTACACCAATAAAACTGTTACATACTGGTCAATCAACAAAATTTGTTGATATAAATTCTCCTGACATAAAATACAACCCTTCAACGGTTGTTCTGAACTAACTTTAACAAAAAAGATGCTTGTGACCAAATTGTTTGTATTTACTGAGAGAAACTAGAGCAAGTCAATGTTAATAAAAACTATTTTCCAGTGTAAAATTTGCAACGCTATTTACCCCGGTAAATTGTGCATGTAAAAAGTTATAAAGTCAGTGATGTAAAGTATGTGATAAAAAAAATGACAATAAGCGTAGACCTGAAATTTTAGTCACAGTTAGGGAAAGCGATAATTGTTAATAATAAAAAGTTGCGTGGCAAATTATAAATTCAGGTTAAACTCGACTGATATTGTAACAATTAAATTGTTTTATGTTCAACTATTGTCGTTTTACGTTGTATCCAAACAGGATGATTAAAATATATTTTTTGTAGCTTTATTGTAGTAATGATTTATTTTATCAATTTGTTTATTGAAGAATCACGTAATAAAAAATTGGAATATTTCAATTTTTAATAACACATAACAATTTATTGTTTCAGATTCATTTCTGGTTGAACTAATATTCCTGTAATAAAGCTTTAAAGGATTTCTGCCACAAATTTATTTAAAGTATTATTGTACAATATAGGATTTTCAAATGTCGTAGCGATGCGTAAAATGAAAATAAAATACTTATTTTGCTTAGGCGTCACATAAATAAGATTATTGTTGATCTCGAGGTAATATCACTGCTGCCAATTCCTAATTTATACATATTACTTTTGAAATATATGGTTAGTATAAACTCTAAAAAAAATGTAGTGTCAGTCTTTTTCCATTTTATGTTAACATATATTTTTGTCTTTATTGATATTTATTACTATTCTCCTTATATATTATTCATGTTGCTTAGACTCACAAGGAGACAACATCAATATTGTTCGTCTCTGATTTCTATGAGTTCTACATATATTGTTCCGTTCTAATAGGTGAGCAAGTAGATACGTAGAATAAAAAGTAAACAAAATATTGGAAATAACTACATAGAATTTATATTATTCGCGATAGGGGAGAACGAGAATGTGCTGAATTAGAGTTGGCCTTGCGTCTCCTGACTGATCGAACAAAACTTTCAAAATGTTACAGAGCAGAGTTTGCTTTGTTCAACACATTTTCGTTCACACGGTATTACGAAATTAGTCGTCTTAAATATTTGTTTATTGTTACTTATTGTTAATATGTAGCAATGCAAGTTACAGTTAATATTATTATTAATTAATTACATTAATTTTCAATTTTTCAGCTCCTTTGATTTTCTTTAAAACCTTTTGAAAAATTTTATACATTTCCTATTAAAATTTTGTTAACGATTTTAATAACACTCTGCAGAGTGTAGTGATTTTATTTTAACAAAATTTCGTTTGTTGACTACAATTTCTATTATTTTATTTTGTTTAATAGATGTAGTTTGATTTTAACCGCTTTTGTAACAAATTTATATTGAAGTATCCGGAACATCCTCTAAACAGATAATTAATTGATGCATGTAATAAACTCAATTATTTCAGATTTAATTAACCAATTGAAGGGAATTTATCAATTTATTTATGGCATCCAATAAATTTATTGACAGTAGATTTATAAAATAACTAAAATATACTGAGATCAATTGAATTTATGGCCAAGTAATCTATGACACTTACTAATAAAATTAGTTTTTGGTACCATCAAATCATTGCGTTAAATTGTAAATCAAGTCATAAAATCGATTAAAAGTCTAATGGGCTAATTACAAGTTGAAATACTACTGGTAGTATCGCAAATTTTAATAATTTCTGTAGCAATAACCAATTATACCATTTTTTTTTAATTTTCCATGGAAACAAAGATACTACCGGTATTATCTCAACTTGAAGTTAGCTCATAAACATTTAGTTGATAAAAGTGTCTTTGCGGTTAATCTGCTAACACTTTTTAGATAAATAATAGATAAGTAATAGAGTGTAATGGTTGTTTGAAGTTTTACAAATAATTTTTACACCCCGTAGAGTCTAATTCTTTACCGTTTAGAGTCAAATAAAGTTCATGCTGTAATTGTGGGTTTATTTGTAAAAAGGAAGACGAAACGGCGCCATCTAAAATATTATAACGTGTTTAATTGTTTCTGGTAGAGAAAATATGTACTTTCATGTGCATGAGTAGAAAAAGTCATTTTTGTGATCTCTTATTTACAAATAAAGGGTGGCTATAAATGAAAATCCCATCCTGAGTGCTTTGGATTTTTGAAACAGTTTGCCATCTCTTAAAAATTGGCAGTATTGTACAAAAATTTACAAATTTTTTAGATTTAGATAGAAAAATTTACAAATATTTTTAATTTACAAATATGTATCTAACAAAGCAGCATTTCTGTGTACTAAATGTATACCATTATTGTAAATTAGCCTCGGTAAATATTTCTGTACTACAGTAAGTACAGTTTGGTCAAAATAACATAACATTATACATTTCGTTCTTTTTTTAAATCGCTGATAACAATGTTGTTACAAGATATGTAAAAATCAAAATGGCGCATCCAATACGGCCGACGATAAAAATGCAGGCAATATAGCTAAAAATTATCCTACGAAATAACATGAAAATGTACCCTTAGACGTTTTTCAGATCACTTATTACGATTTTTCCATAAAAAATGTAAAAACCAAATGGTAAAACCCAGATTTACTATCATAATGTTTTGTAATTTGCAGTTTCAGGTTATTTTGTACAATATCGTATAAAATATAACCATTTTTATTTTTAAAGCCAGCTATACTAAATTCGCCATTATGAAGTTTTTAATTTGCATTAAAAAATCAGTAACAATAATGTAAAAACCGTTTCAATTAATCGTTTCATATTATTTTGTCCAATAAAATAAAATATTAGCACTTTTACCTTTATAGTTGGGCATACTACCAGAGATCGGAATCATATATGTTTTCATTGGCGTTCGTTCTCAAGCAATGATGAGATTAAAATTACCGTAAAAAATTTATATTTTAGTATTATCACTCTTTTTTGTCTAGTTGTGATGTAGGTAAATATTTTTCGTTTTTGTAAAGACCTTTATAACTATCCAGTTTGTTAAAATCTATTTTTTTTATTACAATGTTTTATTATAACCGAATGAAACGCCGCTGAAAACGACTCATTCAACAAAAAAAAAAAAAATAATAGTTCGTACTAGTAGTGAATCGAGCGTATTGCTTTCACATGGCGTTTTACCATGCTAATTGATCCTTAAATCGTGTGCCGCTCTGCTTTTGGAGCGTAAATAAATCCGATCTCTACATATTACCTAGTAGCACCAACATGTTTTAGTTCCGTATAATATTGTAATAACATTACGACAGATTTTTAAATAGACTAAAATGATATATAGATAAAAGTAATAAAAATGTCATAAAAATATAGGTAAAAAATATAACTATAATATTATATAGTATATTATATAACTATAACTTTATACAGGGTGTTATGGAAATGAGTGCAAATATTTTAACCTGAAATACAGCACCACAAATAATAAAAATCTGTAAAAAAAATTTTGTCCTATCTCAACTAACAACAAAATTACAGGCCGTCAAAGTTGGGTATAAAAAAACATCTTTTTGTTATATCTGGAAAACCGCTTAACCGATTAATACCAAATTTGGTACACAAATGAAGTTGACTGTACTCTTTTTATTTCTACTAGCAAAATTTTGCTGCACATCTCAATTTCAAGTTACGGCACTTTTTTTTCACATTTTGGGTAATTAACCAATTTTCTTCTTATTAATTTCCAATTTTTGTAGCAAAAAGGAATATGCCAGTAGATTCTACATAAAACTGCAAGAATGCAATATTTTGCTAAAACGTATCGTTTTCGAGATATTTACGTTTAAAGTATAAAACTGACTTTTCATCTTTAACTTTGGCGTCCTCTAGCTCCTAAACGGTGCAACTTAGTATAGAGGAAAATTGTATTAAATCGCTTTATTTTGACCTGAAAAACCTATGATTGCCCTACGTTAAAAAAAAATGTTATACGTTTTGTAATAATTAATTTTTAGTTTATAATTTTGTTGTCAGTTGAGATAAGACAAAAATTTTTTTACAGATTTTTATTATTTGTGGTGATGTATTTCAGGTTAAAATATTTGCACTCATTTCCATAACACCCTGTATAACTATATACCAAATAACTAGAAAAATATTATAAAATATACATATAGCTATATCTAAACAAAAAAAAAAAAAAGATGTATCACGGTGATTGGTGACTTTAATTTGAAAAAGATAAAAAAATTGTATATTCATACAACATTTTTTATATGTATAAATTTATACATGCCACACAACATCCTTTTTTTTTGTATTTTTTGACTTTTTGCTATTGCAACGGATGTCGTTATTGTACTCAATAATAGAAAATTCAATAAATATTTTACGCATCTATTCTACTACATTTTCAATTGCATAAGCTCCATGAAAAATTTAGAAATGCTTATAATTATGTACTTAGCTTTTTTTTCATTTTGCTTCGTACTCCAAATTGTCGAACAGTAGTAAAGAAATACTCCAATTATGTTAGTACACCAATGTATTTAATAAAAAGTATATTAAGTAACAACAAAAACATAAAGATTTCTTTTGTATAAAATAATACAAAATTATACTATTGGTTAATCTCGGAACTGTTAATCTCGGAAGTTTGCAGACGCTAAAAAGCAATTTCTAATTAGATCCGCTATTTTAATTTTTACAGTTTTTAAGACAAAATCGTGATCACTGAGCTGAAAAAACACCTAATAATATATTGTTTAACACCTAATAATATTGTTTCATGTTATATTGTCAAATATTTGCATTTTTAACTTTATAACTTTATGGTCAACCACCTATATTGGATTCGTCCCTTTAATTTTTAGTGACATTTCTTGTGACACATCGTTATCAGTGATTGGAAAACACCGAAATGTATCTCTAGCTTCAAATTATTTTAACCAAAATCGTATAAAATACATTCAGATTTTTATTATTATAGGCGGTCATACAATTCCGCCCGTTTTTTAATATTAATATTGTTAATAAGAAATTCAAATAAGGGCTAGTATCTAGATTTTTATGTAACATTTTTTAAGTTAACGGTCTAACTTTTAAAAAGTTTGAAGTAAAATTCTAATTTGAGGCGCATATATCAAACGAATCTACATATAAAAGAGGCATTCCCCATATCTGACATTACTTTAATAAATGCGTGATGAGCTACTGCGCATCCAAAAGTAACGTCATAATTATAGTGTAAGAGAGATAACAGATTTTTTGAAAACTTTTATTGTAATTTTTTCCTGTACATAAATCCTAAATGTACCGTTTTAAAGCTAAATACATTTTAATGGTAAATAGAACCCAAGCTGGGAATTTGATTCAAAAAGAAAAATCGATATGAAACTCGAGCGTATCGTTTTCCATATGTAAATAGTTGCATGGAGAATTGCTTTCAAAATGTAAACATTCATTAGATTTTGAATTTAGCAAAATTAAACCCAATTCTGTATACAATAACCAAGTTAGCATCAAAATTGAATTTTCCACCCCTTGTGTATAAACTAATTAAAAACTTGTTTGTGTTTTTATTATTTAATCACAGCAAACTAACCCAAAAAAATAATTGCATCAGATTCTTATGTAAACCCATTAACTAGATTTACTTGCAATTTCCGTATTTTGCGAGTTCCAATCCAAACACACACAGTGTGAATAGAAGTAAAGAAAAATATCGCGTTCGAGAAAAGAAATAACATTTTTATCCTTTAACCCACCTGAAATTCGAAATCCTTGAAAACATCCACTGTACTTATATCCGCTTCAGCTGGATACAGTTTCGGACAAACTTCGAATTCTTTGTTAGTTGTGAATTTAGATCTTTGGAACATTTCGAATATTCTCTGGGGTTGAGGCAGTTCGGCGCCGACATTCTCTTTCGAATTTTCTTGTGTTTGATTTGTTCGAATATCAGTTGTGTAATTTGCGTAATAGACGCAAAGGATTATCGTAAGACCGATAGCTGTCAATGCGAAGGTCTTTGGAGACATCTTTCGACATATTTTGGCCGACACCGACATTGTCATAGTTGAAGCACGCCGTTTTGCATCAAACTAATTAACCCTAAAATTATTATCGACGGATTATGGAGAAGTGTGGATGAGTGAATTAAATCTTCGGCGATGACGCTGCCAAGCCCAGACCATATCTGAAACAAGAAAGCACAAATTCAATTTTTTTTATATCAATTTATAAAATTTTAGGTAATACATCTAACTATAAACAGTAAAATACGGTACAGAGTTCCGCAAAGTGCGTACCTTATTAGTTTGAGCATTGTAAATATCCTAACGCATGAGATTTGTATAAAACTTTTTAGCTGACAACTTTTAAATAAATATTATCAAAATATTTCATTTAAATTTTTTGTGTTGATATTTGAGATTTGATAAAATTTTATTTTTTAATTGTACAAATACTATAGCGCTTAAATTTTTTTAAGAATTTGAGTATTCTGGAATTTTTAGTGTATTAAAGCTTCAATTCTAAAAGTTACTTTTATTAGACAGTTGTTACTTATTGTGGCAGCTTTATGACTGCCAGTTGCGCTGTAGATTTGCATAAAAAGCATGAATCTCTTCTCCAAGTTTAGTATAGCCCTATAGAAACGAGGCAATCACTGTGTGTGTTGTGTTGACAGAAGGACTCAGAGAATGATGATTTATATAGAACTATAGGACCAACATTAGCAAAATTTTTACTGAGTACTTATACAGAGTGATTAGGAATCCCCTACTAGATTATGCAAACAAATTATGTTGATACAAATATTTAACACGTTTATCATCAGAGGTCAAACCTTTATTAATTTTTATCTTAAAAATCCATTTATTTGTACCAGTCTGCAGTAAATTATAATCCTAATTTTATAAAATTGTCACAATATTATACATATACCATTAATTTATTGGTGAATCACCACGCTTGCTCGATTTTTGTCTAAAATTGTCACTCAAGGTTATTGTAATACAAACACACATAACAAACAAAATATGCAGTTCTAATTCAATTTTAAGAGTTATTATGTTAATTTTAAATTTATTGGGTCATAATTCCGGAAACAGTAGGTATATTTAATAATGAATTTTGCACGAATAATTTAATCTGTGTTGCAACTTGACCACCTTTGTTCAATTCAGTTGTTGAAAATATAATACAACAAAAACAAACAAGAAGAATATTGAAATATAACAAAAACTAACTATAACGAGTAAGCAAAGAAATTCTTAATGTGTTGGTAGGCGTTGTTACAAAGAGTGTAACTTTACATACACCATAATTTTAAAACTGAAAGTTTAAAAGTTACATTTTGAACTAAAAAAAAGTGACATAAAATTTTGAAAAAAAATAAAAAACTTCGACTGAAAAAAAAAAGAATAAAAAAGGCTCTAGAAATGCAAAAAATATTCTGGAAAAACAGATAAAAATTTTAGAAGAGTTTCAAAAACGGCGCTTATAAAAAATATAAGTACTTGATAAACAATTATTAGAAACGGAAGAGCAAAAAAAATTCTAAAAAAAAGTAAAAAGACGCTGGCTAGAAGAAAAAAAGGAAAGAGTAATTCTAGAAAAACAAGAAAGTTTTCAAAAGAATTTAAAAAACGACATTTGGTAAGAAAAGAACGACAAGAAATTCTGGAAGAAGTTGAAAGACGTTGCAAAATGAAAAAAAAAAGAGCAAAGGAATGTTCTAATAGAACTAGAAGCTTCAAAAACGACAAATAAATATAAAAGAAGAGCTAAGAAAAATTGTGGAAAAACGAAAAATAGTACTGAAAAAACTCAAAAAATAACTTTTAAAACAAAAAGGCGAACAAAAGGTTCTAGAAAAATAAAGGAAAAGCATCAAAAACGAAGATGGGACGGGAAAGATGAGCAAAGAAAAATTCGAGAAGAATAAAAAAGGAGTCTAAAGAAACGATTGAAGAAGAGAAAAAGACAACAAAACTTCCTGTAAAAAAAGAAGAAGAAGAAAGAAATATCCTAGAAAAACCAAGAGAAATGATAAAAAAGGGCATCAAAACCTACCACTGGTAGAAAAAAAAAGAAGGAAAATTCAAAAAACGGCGACAAAAAAACAAGAAAAGTTCTAGAATTTGTAAAATGTTACGTTAAAGAAGGTGCGAAAATTACCAATTTGCACTAGGGGAAGACGTAAGTGTTTCAATTGTAATAGGATAGGTAATTTAAAAAGAAAGAGTCCTCAATAAAGAATGAGCACAAAAGCGCAAAATGAAAGGTTTACTAGAAAGTTGTGGTGGTCCTGGTATAAATACGGCGGTCACCAGAAAACACCAGAAAATAACACAAGAATAAGAAAAACTGAGGTAGATTGTTGAGGGATCTTATTAATCTTATACGATATTGTCGTCTATAGAGCGTATTCTGCAAGCATTGCGTTACACCGTTCGCAAAGCATGGTAGAAAACGTCTGGAATATCCGACCTTGGCGCTTCACAAACAAGCGTGAGGCAGTTGATTGAAGATTTATCCAGAAAAATAGTTGACGGGCGAAACAACGAAATTATGGAAGACGATAAAATTGTGTTATTGAGTTGTTTAACTAGAGAAAGTTGTTGAATAATTAATTCGTTTAAGAATGCAACTCTTTGAATCGAAGAAACCAGTGTTTCCAACTTGGGGCCTTGAGGGATTTCCCCTTAAATTTAGGAAATTTTTAAAGAAGAGTGGATCACTTATTTGAAAAGAGATTTATTATCTATTTATTACAAATAAATTCAAAATTGTATGTTGATAAGAACAGTTTTTTTTTCTTTTTACTTTGTGGTTGTAGTCCTTTTTAAAATAAAGTATGTTTTGGGGGAATTTAGTTTGGATTTAGGGGATTTTGACCCATTATATGAGGGAAATCATCGTCAATGGCTTCGTAACACTGAAAGAAACCAGAAATGTGTCCAAGTCACAGGAACTCATATTTTAATTTCAAAATGCGACTTTGTCCGAATTTAATTAACAGTGCAAAAAGAAAATTTAACAGAATTATAATAATTGCAACGAAATTTTATGAAGAAGTGGGTAGCTTTGTAATGTAAAAATGGTAAAAAAGAGTTTTATTAAAATTTTATTAGCTATTGAATTTATGCATAAAAGTTGATGGTCTGTTTCTTTTGTAATCACTTATAGATGTTACAATTTGATAAAAAAACTCAATGTCATTCGCTGTATAATTGTACAATATAAATCCATATTTAATATTGACAATTTTTTACATTCATGACTTGATCTCCCAGTACCTTTCTTTTTGAAAACATTTCAGAAATTATAGTCCAAGCAAATCCTAAATTTTTAAAAGTTCAATTAAGAATTAGTGTAAAGGCAGCGAAGTGATATATTGCCCATGACATTGACAACTGACACTCCACATGCTACCAATCCACATCCTGAAATTCACCATTAGGTGTTGTCTATTGTTGACACCAACGCAACAAAATCTGTAGAAACAACAATTCAAAATTTTATTATAAAAATCGTTTTAATCTAAAAGAGTTTATTTATCGAATTGTCAGTACTTCAATAACAAGTGAGAAAAACTAATATTAAATTTTATTATTGTATTAAACTGTGAAACGTAAATGTTCTGGAAAATGTATTACTTTACGAGTTCTTTATTATATAGCTTTTGAATTTAACCACAAAGGTGTATGTATACTTACTTATGAGCTGATATACATACATTCACAATTATTATTATTTGCTATTTTTAAATTAATGGTGTTTATTAAAACTTGGCTTTCTAGTTCATTAGGAAAATCAAGGGTCGGAAGAAGCTATACATTCCATTTTCTTCAGGTAATTTGGGCAAAATTCTCAATTTTGTTCATTTAAACTATATTTTTATTTGACTGAATTTCTTAACTACTAAACAATTTATCTAAATGCAATTATTTAGACTTACACAAAGTAGGTGATAATCTAGTAACTTTTCCATAATATTTTGGTAGAAAATTATTTTTCCTTATTCTTCAGAGATTTTTTAGAGGCAAGCATTCTTTACAGCTTCAGTAAAATCACAAAAATCATAACTGCACACGTTCAAGAGAAATACTGTTATAAACGATTAGTAACCAAATTGAATTATTGATATAGGCAAAGCTTTAATATTCTTATGAATTTGACAGAATCAATAAATTTTAACAAAATTGTTTTTGTCTCTTGTGCGTTCAATCCTATATTTTAAAGAACGTCTGATGTTTTAGGGTAATTTTTAATCCGAATAGTATGTTGGTTGACTACTCTTCGTTTTCTGTATATTTTGATATATTGGCGTCTGGAGCAAAATCACAACTGATGTTTGCAAAATTACAAAGCAACAAAAACTGACAACAAATCCAGTTTCGTGTTCTGCTCCAGTCAGCTTGCACCATTGAGATTGTAGTTTTAACAAGCAGTTTCCGTTCAATGAATTGTTTAAGCTTTATTTAGTTCGGTGCAATGGTCATTAACCGATTCTTTTTTATATAAATGGGACTACATGACCCGTACAATGATTGATCACTGTTAACAGCAATAAAAATGTATATCATGACATTCAAACTGTTCCAATGAGCAATATAATTACATTAGTAGGTACACACATTACTGAAATCCAATTTCTATTAACATAATATAAAATACATAAAGTTTATAGACTGGGTTTTAAAAAAATTAGCTGCAAAAAAAGGATAATAAAATTCTATTTTGATTCAATTTAAATTGTTACAAAAAACATTGAACTAAGCGAAATCTGTTTTATCAAAAGAGAATCTTCCTCTGATAAAATTAATTTGACTGGGACAAAATGAACAAAAGAATAAATGTTTCAATTTCCTTTAATTAAAATTTAGTAGCTAAAACAAAAGATAATTAAATAGAAATACTGACCACTAAATAATTTGAAACAACAAATAATTATTCGATTAGATTGATCGTACATGATAAAATTTATATTATACCAGCATCTTTTTTGACGGTAATCATGATAAGTGATTTAAGAATAGTGGGTCATTTATTAAACTCCCAGAAGGTCCAGATTAAAACTACTAGTTTGATTATTATTTCGATCAGATATAAATCACAAAGGATAATATATTTTTTCTCACAAATTTAATTATGTTGTGTGTTGAAAGGAGAGAAATTTTCATCAGGAAAACAAACTTTAAACTTGTTTCTCGTATATTCTAGAAAAAAATTAAACAAAGTGTAGTAAAAGGTAAACAAGCAGGCTAGAAATACTCATTAAAGTTTTAATCTTTTAGAAAACAGCTCTAGTTTGTTTACTATTTTTACATTAATATTTGTGCAGGTAGTTCAATTTTAAACTATATTTTTGCAAAACAATTTCAGACCTCAAAATTCAGAGGGTCTCACAAATGAAGACTTCATAAGAGAAAATTTAAAAGTACTAGTCCAGGTTTACAAAACGAGCAGTCAAATTATCTCTGTCTTTGTCATAACCTTAAGCTGGAAAAAGACATAATAATGATGGGATTCCGTTTTATGTTGTTGCGTTTAAGTTAAGTTTATAAAAACTTCCTATCAATTAATTTTTTAATCCTCAATATTCTAAAATTTTTTTGAAGATTTGGAAGGTTTAGAAAATATCTCGGAAATCTATTGGGCTGTAATTTTCTACTCTTCGCCACTCTCAGGTCTTTCTACCACTCTATACACAATTTAAAATCCCTTCTATTGATTAGTTTTTTTAATCCTCAATATTCCAATCAATATCCAAAAATTTGGACGATTTGGAAAATATCTCGAAAAGCTATTGAGCTATAAGTTTCTAGTTCTTACCAATCAATTTCTTAGGTTTTTTACCACCATACACATAATTTAGAATCAATTCTATCGATTAGTTTTTTTAATTCTCAATATTCCAAACATTATCTAAAAATTTGGAAGTTTCGAAAAATATCGCGTAAACCTATTAGGCTATAAGTTTCTAGTCTTCACCAATCGCTCTCTTACGTCTTTTTACCCTTCAATGCACTATTTAGAATCCCTTTTATTGTTTATTTTTTAAACCTCAATATTCCAAAAATTTTCCAAACATTTAGAAGATTCAGAAAATATCTTGGAAATCTTTTAGGCTATAAGTTTCTAGTCTTTACAAACCGATCTTTTAGATCCTTTTACAATCCTATACATAATTTAGAACCCATTCTACAGATTATATTTTTTTAATCCTCAGGATTCCAAACATCCGAAAATTTGGAAGTTTCGGAAGCCTGTTAGGCTATAAGTTTATAATCTTCACCAACAGATCTCTTACATCTTTTTACCACCCGATACACAATTTAGAATCCATTCTATCAATTAGTTTTTTAATCCTCAATATTCGAAAAATTTTCCGAATATTTGGATGAATCGAAAATTACTTCGGAAACCTATTGGGTTATAAGTTTCTGTCTTCACAGATCGATTTCTTACGTCTTTTTACACCCCCCCCCCCTCTGCACAATTTAGAATCCATTCTAAATTAGTTAGTCGATTAGTTTTTTAATCCTCAATATTCCAAAAATTTTGCGAATATTTGGAAACCTATTTGGCCATAAGTTCCTAGTCTTTACCAACCGATTTGCAAGGTGTATTTACATCCCAATGTACACTTTAGAATCTATTCTATCAATAAGTTTTTTTTTAATCCTCAATATTCTAAACGTTATCCGAAAATTTGGAAGATTCGGAAAATATTTCAGAAGCCTATTAGACTATAAGTTTATAGTCGTTACCAAAATATCTTTTAAATCTTTTTACCACCCTCTATACAATTTAGAATCCATTCTATTGATTAGTTCTTTTTATTCCTCAATAATCCAAAAATTTCCGAACATATGAAAGATTCAGAAAACATCTTAGAAACCTTTTAGGCATAAGTTACTAGTCTTTACAAACGGATCTTTTAGATCTTTTTACTACTCTCTACACAAATTAGAATCCATTCTACGGATTAATTTTTTTAATCCACAATATTACAAACATTTTCCAAAAATTTTGAATTTTGAATCAATCGGAAAATACCTTAGAAACCTATCAGGCTCTAAGTTTCTAGTCGTTACCAATCAATCTCTTAGATCATTTTACCGCCATATATACAACTTAAGATCTATTCTATCGATTAGTTTTTTTTTAATCCTCAATATTTCAAATATCCGAAAATTTGGAAGATTCGGAAAATATCTCGGAAACCTATTAGGCTATAAGTTTCTAGTCTTTACCAATCAATCTTTTAGGTTTTTACCACCCTATATAAAATTTAGAATCAATTCTATTATTTATTTTTTTTTATTCCAATATTCCAAACATTTTCCGAAAATATGGAAGAATCGGAAAATATCTGGGAAACATATTAAGCAATAAGTTTCTAGTCTTCACCGATCGGTTTCTTAGGTCTTTTTATCCGTCTATACATAATTTAGTATCCATTATATCGATTAGTTATTATCCTCGATATTCCAATTTACCGAAACTTTGAAAATCGGATATATCTCATCCACATTTAAGGCCGAAAATAAATATGATAATAATGATAAAAATACTATTTGCTAGAAGACTATGATATGACTTTGTTTCTTTCCATGTAATTTACATTGGCAATATATTATATCGTATAATAATGAACCAAAAATAGGAATTTTAATATCAAAATGAGAATCTACTGAGCTATAAATTCAGAAGCTCGAAGATATTTGTAATTTTTGGCAATAACAATTTCCATCTAATTTTAATACTCCACGAAACACCTTTTGATTTGCACCTTTGGAGTTTTGATTATGACATTACAATCTGTTATAAAACAAATTTCCTCCTTCCAAAAACCGCAACAAAAAATATAATAGCCTGTATAAGCTATTTAATTAAGAGATGTCAAAATAAAAAATCATTTTATAACTCAAACAGCGAGACTGATTTATTTATTTATTCATTATGCATATCTAATATTGTATCTCACATTTTATTGCTTTTACGTTACAAATTTAACATTTCTCATTTAAAGTATTTAGCTCAATGTAATAATAGCTTAATTATGTAGTTACAATGTACTCGAATAGATAATGGCAAAATATCAAATTGAAATTTTTTTGTCTGATAAATTCTTTCCCAAGATAAATTTTCACTTCGTCTACATAATTCATTTTTGAATTTTATATGATCAGCAGCAGGTGACTCAAGAGAAAAGAAAGGATCCCACACTGACCATAAAGTTACCATTGTCCCAGCGATGGGACACATTGAATTATTACATACGCAGGAAATAAAAACAAGATCTAAATTCGAGTGACAAAGTACAAACCCCTCTGTTTTATGTACTTTTTTATTGGTAGATTCAGATGCACGTGCCGTTCACATTAAGTGGCAAAAAAGTAAAGACTACCATTTTGCAAGAAAATCAAATCAAATGGCTGCAGTGAGCAATTCTTAGTACAATTATTGTGGTTAATTGGTTACCTGGAAATGGTTTAATTAAGGAATTCACCGACATCAAAATACCCGACTATCTCTTATAAAAAGTCGGGACTAAATAACTCTGAATACTTGAGTTAATAAAGCATTAATGCATAATTTAAGTATCGCAGAAATGTGTTATAATTTCATGAAATGTGTCTTTTAATAATACACTTGGTATAATAATTTACGAGCTTTTAATGATGTGACACTTATGAAGGATAATGAAACTGTCGTCATCAGAACTTGCATAAATTTGACTCCTTGTTTTGTGGTTAATAAACGTAGGAATCCTTGAATTAAATATTTTCCAATATGAGAGAAATATTTTAAAATTCCAGACACCCTTTCCCATCTCCATTTATCCTGGAAATGTTGAGTGGAAAATTAATGCTTTATGGTCCTGGAACAAACGATAATTCAAAGGTCAACCTCGGTTAATGTTAAGAGTCATGCAATTTAGTCCCGAGATTTTCATCCTCCCTTGTTTGAGCAGAAAACAGTTTGTTTTCCCGTTTATTTACGAAATTCGTCTCTCCCAGTCCTGTCAATAATTATCAATCATTTTTATCACTGAAGCACACAATTTTCGTCTTGAGAATTTTTAAAGGATGATAGTATTTCGCCGGTGTAATTACGTTCCGTCCCCTCTAACTCTGTCTTCGCAACTACATAAAACTTGGGAAAATGTCGACAAAAGATTGAACTACATGGGTTTCCACGCAATTCTCGCCGTTTTCAATTAAGAGAAAACACGTCTGACGTTGCAAAAATTTAAACGTCGGAAAGGATGGCGAAACCTTTCAAAGGTTCTTACAGATGAACGGAAGCTAATGCAATTTTTTACGCTTGTATTGAAACGGTGTATTTTTAAATGCGGACAAGAAAACGAATTTATCTATATCTATTAATATACCGGGAAAGCGAAAGATGATGCTTTGATTAAAACGGCACGATGTAGTTCTGTAAGCTAACGGGTGTTTCGAAATATTCATTGGCACGTCGCCTTTGGAAATTTAAACGAGGGATTAGTACAAACAATTGGGATTGTTACAAAAACGTGATTCGAAAAAAGGACCATCAATCTCTTGTAAATGTAAAACGATACATAAAAGGTATTACTGTAGATATTATTATAAAAATGCGATTTTGTATGAAAATGGCTATATAGAAGAAATAGAAGAGTTGCAAACGGTAACGATAATAAGTACGGCAAGAAATTAGTAAGAGCTATCTGTGATTGTGTTTCTAGTATCTTGAAAGTGTGCGACAAGAAGTATGACTTCAAAAGCGAAAAGTTTTGAGTTTTGTCTTTAGGAAACCTTAGGAAATGTAAAGATTTTCTGTTTAGAAAAGATAGTCCTGATAGAAGGAGGAAAGGTGTTTGCATGTATTTTTCATAAAATATCTATAGTATCAACAAAATTGCTATAACACTGCTTGATGACAAAGAAGGCATTTCATGAAATTTCTGGTCAATTCATTCGTATTGGTAAATTGACAAAAGAGAGATAAAGTTTAGTTGTCTAAAAATATGTGTTAACATTTGGCAACATTTTTTAACATTATAGCAACAATTTGTTTATTTATATTTTTTCATTTGTTTTTTTTTTCAACATTTTTAACTGTTGATATATAATAACTTAAATAACTTTGTAATAACTTTCTTTTTTACAATGTTATTCAGGCACTGATGATAGAACTTTAGACTCCGAAGCGTTTTGCCACTGTTGTATTAGAATGTTAATTAAACTTGTAGGCTCGACATTAATTTTTATTGTCATTATTTATATGAAAATTACCTCACTTCGAAGAAAAAAAGGATGCTTCTATTAAATTTAAACAATATACAGGGTGATTTTATATTTGCTCCCGCTCGAGATTTCAAAAATAGGCTGCACGTTATACAAACGATAATAAACTTTGGAAAAACTACAAATGATCAAAATGAACTGAGTCTGGAAGCACTGTCAAAGGTATTGTCAACAATATTGACATTGATTCATCCTCTATGCCTTAATTTTGAAAATTAAATTTTAAAGAAACTAGCAAAGTATAATGTGTTAGTATTTTTGAAGTTTCGGGCTGGAACAAAAAAAAACCCGGTATATCTAAATATAACATACAATGTCACCTATGGTTCTGGTTTTGATAAAAAAATCTATAAATAAATTGTCTCCTGTTGATTTCGATTTTTATAAAATGCCTTTTGTGCAACCAATTTTTATAAAATGTTTTCTGCAATTTCTAATAATTATCTTCTTTTACAAAAAGGAAATTTTTGATTGCATTCTTTATAAAATGCCTCTTGCAGTTTCTATTTTTATAAAATGTCTCCTGTTGATTTCGATTTTTATTAAATAGTTCTTGAAACAGCCAATTTTTATAAAATGTGGTCTACCATTTGCAATCTCTAATATATTAAAACTCCTTTTGTAGTCTTTATTATTATAAATTGTGGCCTATGGCCCCCAGTTTTTTATAAATCTCACCGACGGCGACGGTTTCTGGTTTTGATAAAAAAAAGTTAAATAAAACGTAGTCTGCTGTTTCCAATTTTTATGAAATGCCTTTTGTTGCAGCCAATATTTATAAAATGTAGTTTGCAATTTCTAATATCTTTTTTTACAAAAGGAAATTTTTTGATTGCAATCTTTATAAAATGCCTCTTGCAGTTTCCATTTTTATAAACTGTCTCTGTTGATTTCGGTTTTTATTAAATGGTTCTGGTGACAGTCAATTTTTATAAAATATGGTCTAGCATGTGCAATTTCTAATATATTAAAACTCCCTTTACAATCTTTATTATTATAAATTGTGGCCTATGGTCCTCAATTTTTGTAAAATCTCACCGACAGCTTCTGGTTTTGATTAAAAAAAGTTATAAAATGTCTTCTGTTGTCCCCGATTTATATGAAATGCCTTTTGTACCAGCCAATTTTTATAAAATGTTTCTGCAATTTCTAATATTTTTTTACAAAAAAGAGAATTTTTATTGCAATCTTTATAAAATGTCCCTTATATTTCTATTTTTATAAAATGGTTTCGATTTTTATTAAATGGTTCTTGTGACAGCCAATTTTTCTAAAACGTGGTCTAGCATTTGCAATTTCTAATAGGTATATTAAAACTCCCTTTGCAGTTTTTATTATTATAAATTGTGGCCTATGACCCCCAGTTTTTATAAAATCTCACCGACGACTTCTGGTTTTGATCAAAAAAAGTTTTAAATTGTCGCCTGTTCTTTCCGAATTTTATGAAATGCCTTTTGTGACAGCCAATTTTTATAAAATGTGGTCTGCAATTTCTAATATATTTTTTCAGAAAAAAGAAATTTTCGATTACAAGAATAGCTAAATATAAATAAAATGTCTCCTGTTAATCCCAATTTGTATAAATTGCCTCTTGTGACAACCAATTTTTATAAAATGTGATAAAATGTGGTATAACATAAAAGTATTTAAAGTACTAGTTAAAGTTCACATACTACGATAATCCATTTATTAAATAATTGTCAGATTTTATATTTACGATCAACAATTTACGTAAAAAGTGTTCATTTAAAAAAGTTGACAAAAATGCCATGACAAAACAAAAACATTTTGACATATTTCTTAGTTAAATTCGACTGCCGTATTGTCAGTGATAGTTGTCAGAAATGTCAGAATTGTCACACTATGTGGGAAAAATGACCTGAAACCTATTTCACAGAACATTTTATACATCAGTAGTCTTTAGCTATAAAAAAAGTAGTCTTTAAGGCAAATAATTGTAAATAATTATTCATTAACTCGTATGAGAAAACATCCACAGAGCAATATTTGCCGATTTCAAGGTGTTACCATACTGCGAACAAAATCACTGACTCTTCTTCAATGACCTTGTTCTGTGTTCCATCGAATAGATCCACTCGCTTCAACCTTTCTACCACTTCGAAAGTAATTTTCGACTAAAACCTTTTTGTGCTTTAAAGTGTAATTAGCCATCGTGACAAAATAACAATTAACTAAACCCAATAACAAACAAAACTGAAACTGTAACTTAGAACGAACAAAAAAAGAAGGAACAAAATAAAACTGGAAATGAAAATTACTCGGAATCATGTAATATACATACTCAAAAATAATCAAAAAAATTTATTTATTTAAAATGTTTTCCATAGTTACAGCGTATCAAGTTCCGACATCCATTTTTCGCTACATTTTCTTTTATCAAAATCTCATAACACTCTTGATAAGTTTTTTAAATAAACATCTTTTATGTGTCACATTTGAAAACGACAAAAAGGTGGATCCGAAAGAAGCAGACTGTAGAGGAGAATCGCCACAAATGGCAGAAAAAGATTCATCAAACAGGAATAAAAAAAAAGCCCGGAAAAAAGAAGAAGAAAGAGAGTTGCAGAAAAAGGTGAAAAGAGGTACGACCTTAAATGAAACTTTCTGAAAAAAACCCATGTTTATGATTTTCCAAAAATTGTTGATCTGATCATTTTTTTTTACTTCAGGGTTAATAAATTTTCTGTTTTTAGTTTTTGTTAATTAGTCCGTTTCAGGTTTCATCATTTTTCTGTTTAAGATATTATTAATTTTTTTTTCAGGTATTAATAATTTTAGGTTTCTCACTTTTTTTCTATTACACGTCGTATGTCATTTTGCATGTGTTAAGAAAATTTTGAATGTTGGTTGTTATCGCTATGTTATTGTTAGATTTTCACTTTTGTTATGAACTTTGGGATATCAATGATGCACTTGATATATATTAAGTAATTTAGTAATTAGTAAGTTTTAAGTTACTAATAAATGGTAATAAGGAAGTTAAGTATTCAGCTAGATGTATCATAATCATATAGTTACTTTTTAAATGGTATTGTAAATCCACTTTTGTTATTGCATTTTTTGTTTCAACAGTTTTTCTCTGGCAAGCTTTTAAAATTTATAATATTAAATTTGATCAGTGATTTGAATTAGGAAAAGTAGAGAATGCTTCTTTAAAAAAGGATGTAAAATTTTATTGTTTAAGTAACCTCGAAAGAAAATGTTAGAACACAGTTAATACACGATAAAATCAATTCATTCTCTTTTCATGGGATTAACTTTCAAGTTGTATACCAGTAGGAGCAGCAAATAGGATTAAAACTTAAAATATATGGGCAAGAAGTTTCTTATCTTTGTCAAAGTTAATATTAAAGCTCCATATCTCATCTTCTTGTAGTCAAGTCATGTCATAAAGATTAATTTCTAAAACTCTTGTAATTAAAGGTGTACCTAAGAAGACGCTCGAAAATAATTTAGTTTTCGCGATAAAAGCCCAATTTGTCGTGTCCTTTTTTCGGTGAAAATTAGAGAGAAGGCCACGCTTAGGCCATGTCATTACTAACAAATGTTGGTTTGTGTGTGTTTTCGCCGCCGCCGTGTTTCTTGCAATTCTTCGGCATTGTCGAGCGGGTTTTGATCGTGCGTTACTGACCGGCCCCCGTGTTTCATATTGCCGTAGCTTGCAGATTGCTCGCATTCTCCAGACTTGCTGGCGGTCCTACAGGCTAAATAACTTCAATATGAGAGCGCCTGTATGATGTATGCCTTGCATTTTTTATATAATGCGATACGCCAACAAATGGCCGCTAAAATGCGACCTGTTACCCCGAAGGCCCATCATCACTCGACAGTGATCTCAACAGAGTATTCTCAACCAACACAAGGTGCATCACGAATTTTTACCCTAACCAAATCTTACAAAATTTCAGATTCTTGACTAAAATATTAAAAACTGATTTGCTGAAATATAAAACCAACGGTTTTTGTTTTCTACACTATTCCAGAATTTAAAAATTTACATAAGTTACGGAGAAAGTAATTGAAAAACATTTTGGATCTAATTAGTTAGAAGTTAGTAAAAAAATAGTTTATTTAAATGCATTTATACAGATAATCTTTATTGCCAAATGTTTTACAAGAATTGGCGCAGTCAGTAGGGTACTGGTAGATCATTTGTCATACCAATCATTCTCAAAACGTATTTATGTATTCCTGTTTATTCTATGACCTTTTTGTAGCTCTATTCAACAAGATTCGCTTCTTTTTATTCTTTCTTCAAAAATCACATAATATTTTTTATATGAATGTTGAACGATATATACATATTTCTGTTAAACATATTGCGAATTTAAAATTATTCAGTAAAACCTTCCCATTTAAAATTTCGACCTACGACTTAGAAATAATTGCGAAACGGTCTTAATTAAATTTTCTTCAATTACTGTCCCAAACAATAGTAATGATGTAAATATAAAATTAATTCAAGGTTTCTTACTGTTTTTGTAAACGTATTATTTTCAAACGTTTATAATTACAATTTTAATAATTTAAAATAATATTTTCGTATTTAACCAAATCCTAAATGGTTATTTCCATACAAACAAATATCATTAATTATTAAATAATTAATTTACAACATATTTAAATCCTTATTTTGGTAAATGAAACAAATTAACATTCCTTGAATTCTAGAAATATATTATGCAGTTCTCGACTTTTTTGGAGAAAATATTTAATATTTATAACTTTCTATGGTTGTTTGACATTTAAAATTTAAATACAATTTTACAAAAATAAAAGTAGCACAACACAAGCTGCAATAATTTGGTTTTTTGCCTTGTCAAAATTTCTTTAAAAGTATCATACGAGCAAAAATAAATTAACTTAGTGAAGACTCTAATCCATCAGTATTAAGGTTTTTCTATACTTGTTTTGTGAAGACTGTAAGGTCTGTCTTTTTACCAGAAAGAAACCACCACATAGCAAATTTAATGTGTCATTGGTTAATTTTCGAAATCTGGTAAAAATAGACTACAAAGAGTATATTTTATTGTCTTACATAACACAATAATACTCCTGACCAATCCCGTTCAATGAACACATTTTACTAATACCCAATTGCTACCCAAAATCTTAACTCATCCACCTATTTTAACGAAATAGTACGTTTCCCCCAAATTGCTGTGTTATTTAAAAATATCTTTGAGTCCTATTATGGGCACAGTTTAAGAAGGTTTTTATTTGTTTTGATTTGCTTCTATTAAGATGTATGTTTTGTTATTACATAATATACATTTTTATTTCTTCGTATTATTGACTACAAATTTATTTTAATTTTGTTTATTTTACATCTTATGAAGAATTTACTTCAAGAAATAAACGAATAAACGTTTAAATAAGAATAATAACGTATAAGGTACTTATCTTTAAAAACTTTATTTCGTATACGTAAATGATACATGTTTCGGCCTCTTTTACATTTCTAATACCATCTTCAAGCTATTAATTAAAATTAACTTCGTTGTCTGTTCACCATTTTTTAAAGTTTTCATTGGTGAATAAACAACAAAGCGAATTTCAATCAAAAGCCTGAAGATGGCCACAAAAATGTAAAAGTGACTGAAACATGTAGCATTATACAAAATAAAATTTTGCGAGAAAAAAGACTTAGATAACTTCAATATCCTTAACTAATAAAATAATCTCTCATAAAAATGAAACAAAAAACGAATCAATCATCAAGAAATAAACGTTGCCTTCTAAAGTGTAGTGTTATAGTAGATATTCTTACATTTTAAGTATTCAAATCTTGTCAAAATAACATAGGGCAATTTTTTTCTCAGAGACCATCACGAGTTACGGCCATTTTGCATAACTTTGAATTTAGCGTCTATTGATCGATTTTTATTAGGCGGTAAGTATGACCATTTTGGGTTATAAATTACTCATTACAAATTGTTACTAAACCGTTTTGAGAAGACCAATAAAATTTTTTAAATGGATAATTGGATAACTGTTGATATCCTACCTTTATTTTATTTTCTAAAGCATTTATTGTATCAATATTGTTGTTAGGTATTAATTATGTCCTATTTTGTCGAAACAACAAAAAGCCGATGGTTGATGAAAAGGCTTTAGCTTAATAGAATACATAAAGCTCTTCTAGGCAATACCACGAGCCAATTTCAACAATCACGTAATTGATATTTGCATGTTTAGATTAAAGGCTGCGAAAAGTGATCTAAAAATGCAAATGCCGTTAGTTTTTACGATTAAGAGCAGTTTGTACATGAACTACAGTTATTTTCAATTACCTGCATTACACGGTGTAAAACTAGGACAATAGGACAAGAAACTAAACAAAGTCAAAATAAAATTAGCCTATTTTGTGTTTACGCAACGTTGCATAAACGATGTTATTTTTACATTTGTGTGTGTGTTTTAAATTAGATTCTACGTTTTAATAAAAAGAAAAAAGAAGAAATTTTAACTACAAATCCGAGTCCTGAAAACATGAAAGCAGTTCGCGACGAATTTATCAAAGAAAATTTTTGTTTGTACTACTTTCAAACCTGCGCAAAAAAACAACTAACGAACTTTCTCGTTACGAAAACGAGACGAATTTATTTTATCCAAGAAACGGGAAGTTTCGGATTCGGACAAAGTGATAGTTAATATTTAACATTGTCGGGATTTTAGCGGCTGCTTAACTAAGGTGTGTTAAGTGATTCCATCAATATTTTACGAGGCATTCTCTCCAACAATCACAGATTTGTTGCACTAACACGAAATCATAAAATAACAATTAAAAGTGACAATACGTAATTACTCAACAGTCACTGACCATTTACTAACTGTCCAGACAGTTATTCAATAACATCCGTAACTTTGTTTTGACCGGTTGGTGCATAAATGGAAGCTGCCATTTCCTATTACCATACATTGATAAATTTTAGTTTATATTCTTTTGAAAGTCGCACGGCTTTATAGAGAACCAATATGAAAATATAATTGTAAAAGACATCTATACCAACTACCAAATTTTCTTGGAAAGTTTAGAATATTGTATTATGCTATATGACAAAATTAATACGTAAAAATAAATCAAAAATTATTCAAAATAACGTGTTTTTAACTCACGAAACAGTACAAACTGATTCACCCAAACCACGAATTTTTGTTTCATGTTATTTAAAACACTATCTTTATTATGTTTTCTGTTGAAGATCGAGAATACAAGAAGTAGATAGACTTTTTGTCAAAACAACCAGTACTAAATAATTGTTATTATTAAGTTTTTTATGTCAATGTATAATCTAATAACAATTTTAAACAATTAATCTTCAAAACTGAAATCCATTCCTGCGTTTTTTTACCCGTAACAGCTTATGGGCCCATGTCCCAAAAAATGTGAGTGCATTAAGAATTTGATAAATATTGTAAATCAAGAGAAAGTGAAAACACACTGTGATAAAAACATGTAAAACGTAATTCAAATTCCCTTATTAAGCAGAAAGAATTACTACACATGGAAGATTAGGATCGAAGCGCTAATGATAAAGAACAAAACGTGGTCGTATCTATCAGGCGCATAACCAAAATCTGTCAACGAAGAGGAAGTAGCTAATTAGTAAGAAACAATCGAGCCAAAACAGCTTTGTACTAAGCGTAAATGACTCTGAATTAAAACAAGTCAAAAATTGCAAGTCATCTCGTGAAATTCGGTAGAAGCAATTTTCGAACCCAAAAGTCCAGCTTGAAGAGCTTCACTCTGGAAAAGACTGATGAATCACAAATAAATATAAAAAGGACGAACTTTTGATGATTGTGGCATCAGAATTGCAGTCCATAATGCTGCTACTAGCTTGCCAAACAGTTTGAACAACTTTTATTGCGCTATTGAAACCAGAGTCAAATTACCAGATACAGAAATTCTCAAGATTAAGGTATCTACTTAACGAAAATGCAACCAGAAAATCGAAAAATGAAAAGCAAGAAGCTTTGATGGTTAATTAAATCATGCCAGAAAATACGCTAAGAAGTACCAAAATAATCAAAGATCTACACATAAAGAAAATAAAGAAAAATTCAAGTATAATTATTATAAGTGTAGAAGAGTAGATCATAAAGCTGCATAATGTCCCGAAAAGAAACAAAATGCTCAAGCATCTAAATAAACCTATTTTAATATTAGAAACGAAAAAAAAAGATAGTGTCTCAACAATGAGTATAAGAAACGAGAAAAGCTGGTAAATTAAACCTAAACTATCAAGCACTAAAGCTAAAGTCAAAATAAAAGCATAAAATAATAATAAAATCATGAAATAAAATTATTGGACACTACGCATGTTCCTGATCTTGGAACAATTTTAATTTCAGTAGCAAAAGTGATATCTAAAAACTTGCATTTAACAAAAAAAGCATTAACTCTTAACAAAAGAGAAGTTACGCTGCTCAAAGCTCATAGAATTGGCAATTTATACTACCTAAAAAATAAAAAAAATGTGAAGAAGTTTATGCTACGTCTACAGAATAAAGCTCGAAAATTTTGTTCTGATATAGAAGATTTATGCACGTGAATAAAAATAATCCTGTTCAAATGTCAAGAACAAAATTTTGGAATTTGCCTTCAAGAAAATTTAACGGCAAACCCTTTTCCAAAAAATTTAAACAGAAGATTAACCTTCTTAATTTAACATCATCAATATTTATTAAACAGATATTTATGTGGTCTAGTAAGAATCGAGAAAAATCATTTTGTATTAAGACTTTCCAAGATGCAGGCAGTATATATTTTTTTAAGAAGTAAAAGTAAAATTGTAATGTATTTTAAAATATTCAAAAGTCAAACTAGAGCACAAAAGAAAAAAAAGTTGTACCGTCAGATAAAGACTGTGAATTCGTCAATGCACAAATATTAAAAAAATGGCCTGAATATAAGGATAACTATTCCTTATATCCCCGGCATTGCCGAATAAAAAAATTGAACTTTCGTGGAAATGACAAGATGAACAAAATGAAAAAACAAAATACCATTTAAAATGTGGATGGCAGAAAACCAAGTATAAAACATTACAAGACTTTTCGTAAAAGAGTGTGTGCCTTAAATTCTGTAAAAAAACCTCGGTCCAAAAAGACTCAAAGAAATTTGTTGGGGATACAATTTAGGATACTGAACAGTAAGAAAATAGAGTCATAAAAAAAGAAATAGTGAAAAAGTACATGAAGCCATACCTCAAGAAATCAGAAAAGTAAGTTTGGAGTTTGCTTTGAATACTGATGACTTTGGCGAAAATAAACTCAAATACCTAAATGTCTAATTTTGCATTTATGGGTGAAATTTCTTAGAAACAAGCAATGAATAAAAAAAACTGTAAAAAGTGGAAAGAAGTTGTTACCAATGAAATTAAATGACTTCTCAAAAATCTTTTTGTTGGATCTTCTTGGTGTGTTTAAATGAAAAATAAAAAGTAAAACACACACTAACACCAAACGTAGTTTTAATTCCTACCTGACAATGACAACTTTGTTGTCGAAACGTGCGTCATATCAAGTAAAGAAGTTTGGTGTTAGCAAGTGTTTTACTTTTCATTTTTCTCAAAAATATCATTTGAAATTGTAAATGAACCTTCTGACAAACATATCATTGTCAGACCTATTGTCGAATTGTCCTCCAAAGTACAAACTTAATGAACAAGTCGATAGGAGAAAAGCCCAGAATGGATGCAAAAGGTTTGGCAGAACTAGGAATCAACTTCCACGAGCCTTTTGCTTCTGTAGCAAGACTAAGTTCCGTAAGGTAAGATTGCTGCTTGCAATATCGGTTCAACTCGGATTAAAAATTAGACAATTAGGCAATTTAAAATTACTGCTGTTTATCTAAATGGTGATATAGATGAAGAAATTCACATGAAAAAACCGAAATGCTTGAAGAATTGTTTATGAACACGATAAAAAGAAGAGGTTCAAATGATTTAATTGAAAACTTACAAGGAAACCATAAAGTTTGCCAACTGAAAAGACAATCGGTTGAAGCGAGCCGAACGGCAGTGGCAGAAGAAACTGGGTTTGTCAAGTAGAGTAGTATAAATAATAATAATTCTTAAATTTTGTATGTCAGTGTTTAATCTAATAATAATTTTAACTTTAGCACTGGGTGTTGTGCAACTAAAACATTGCAGAAATTACACTCAAAAATTTCCGGAAATAACCAATGTACTTAAAAGATTAAAGAGACAATTTTACAAAAATGTCCGAAACTAGATCAATAAATCTTCAAATGCAGCCTTATAACAAAAGTATCCCTAATATCATTAAATTAAAATCCCTTTGAGTGCTTCAAGGGATTAAAGGTAAATTTCCCCAATCGTGACTTTGTTTTACCAATTTAACCAAGTTTTCACATTTTAAGCATCATTTCAATTTAAATTCGAGTTAAGTCCATGACTAAAACTGGGGGAAATTGTCATAAGTTTGAGACAAATTCATATTTAATTGCTACAAATACGTTGTTAGAACAATGGTTGCTTAATTAAACAACTTGAAGTTGGGCCTACTTTGAGGTTTATCTTAAATTAATGATTTCTACAGGAAGGTATTTTCAATGCAGAAATTTTGTTTTGTAACAAGCTTAAAATGTATTTCCTGCTAAAGTTTTTAATTAGCCTTGAGATATTGAAGTAGAATAATATGAACTTATAGGTATTGTTGAGTTTTAATAGACGTTAAACGATATGTTCAATATTCTCATAATATAAATAATTTTTGTAAAGAAAAGTAAAACAAATCGTGACATATTAAAAAAATCTGACTTTCCACCATAATTTTGGGTAACGGTCTGTAGCATTTATATCCAAGTGTAAACTTGTATTTATATTGTATCTACAGATACATATCTATGTAATTATCTAATTATACGTATGACTAGGTATTTATAAAAGAGTACACAAACATTTGCAATCAATATTATTCCAATCATTTTTTCTTGTTTTAGCTCATTTGTGAATTTAACATTCTTACCTGAACAGACTTTTTAAATTAGTTAATAGTTGTTTGCAGACATGATAAAAATACAAAAGTCTTTAGTCAAGTGTTAAATCTGTGCTGTTTGATGAACTCTGTATAAATATTATTTTAAAATATAACGTTATTCTTCTGATAGCCTTTACGCTACAAAGTTCCAATATTTGTTCACTTTTTATATTAAATTTATACAATACGAACTTTTATGATTTAATCTAGGACTTTAACCTTTTGCTTAGAAAGCAATGCTCTATCAATAGAAAAACAGTTTATCTCCTAAGTTTAATGAAAATGTAGAAATAAATTAATATTAATTATGTAGTTGTGATTCTAATCAGGTACTTTGTGATACTTAAATATTACTCCAAGAAGATTAAATTAGCAGCAAACACTGTCTTTTTGATCTACTTTAAAATTAAATCAGGAGTAAGAAAAATGACTTTTGGACTACTTTAAGAAGCTTAGGTAAAACAACAAATTACAATTAGAATGTATTGTTACATATCACACTGAATTTTATAAATCCATTTTCTTCAACAGGCAATAGCGCATTATTTTTTAATGTCGTAGCTGACAATTCAAAGCGCGGGCGCAGCCATGGCTTTGAAACCAGCCGAGAAAATAAATCTTCTTTTTTGCTAAACAGTACAATCCTTCCAATCTAAACACTTTTTTTAAATAACTTTAGTGTTTAAGATAATATGCCACATTTTGTGAGGATCCTGACCGGCACTAAAGTGTTTGCTTTGCCGCCTAGTCAATAAAAAAATTAACATATGACGAAAAAAATATTTTAATGCATCGAAAGTTACAAAGTAATACCCCTATACAGTCATTTATAATAATTGCAAATCGTCAATATCGTATCAGTTTTGATAGAATGTTTTCCACATTTCCCATCGGTATTTAATTAGACTCGAAAGTCTATAATTAAACACCTAAAAAATTATGCAAAATACAGTAATAATAATTAAATAAAGAAATAAGAACTCTAAAAGATATTCCCGCCACAATTTTATTCTTTTGGTATGTAGAATATTTTCAATTGTGACCCACTTCAGTAGCACCGGAAACAACCACTAACTTTGTTATTTTTTAATTAAAACTTTGTTAGAGCAGTACCTACATTTAGTTTTAGCAGTTTCCGAGATAACGAAATTTTAAGAAAAAAATTGACAAATAGAAGAACTTACAAGAGGATATATTTCTATGTAAGTTTTGCATAATGTATCAAAATGTATTTACGTACCAATTTTTTTTTAAATATATTCTCTTGAACGGTAACTGGAGTTTTAATTAATTTATACAGCAGACCTTATTTTTTCATTAAAAATAAATTACAAGTTATTATGCAACTTCTCGACATTTTCAGTAGAATTACGCTCATTTATTTTTTCCTTGCAATTTTGTGCTTATTTTTAATAAAAACACACTTTGTAGCGTACAGAAAATAGTAATAAGGTATTCAGGAGTCTGGTCGTTTAGATGGAAATATTATCTTAAGTAAAAAAATTGTTTATGGATTATCCCTGAATAACTTTTCCTTTTTCAAACTAATTTTGCAGGAGAATTGACCACAGGCTTTACCATAATTAATACACAGAGCTGTTCAACTCAGATCGTGTCTTCTGTAGCTCAGTTATAACCTAAGTTGAAATTTTGATATTTTGTAGACTTTATTTATAACCTAGGGTGTATTTCAGGAAAATATTTTTGATTATACAAAACAAGTCACCCAAAGAAGTGTGACGACATAATAATATATTTTTAAAAAGCATACAGTCATTCTTTTCTGCCCAATAAAATGCCTTTTTAATTACTTACATATCCTCTAAACTTTTTTCAAAGCGGTTTAAGGATTAGGTATTGGGTACAGTAAAAAAACAAAAACAAAAAATTCGTTTTAACAATTATTTTAATAAATAAAAGTCGAATATGACTTTGATAAACTCTAATGTCAATAATTTTTCAAAGTTACGTTATTATATTGTTTAACAAAAAATTTTGACTTCCGGGACAAAAGTTGATAGTTTACTCCCTACTGATTGAGACTAAACTGCAAATTTCAATCCCAAGAGAGTTAAAGTGACATTCAAAATGCCTTGAAATTTAAAATATAAACAAATTCTGTATCATTTAAATTACGCATTACATAGAAGTGGTATAGCTGGATAAAATGTAGGAACAAGAGTCATTAGAATAAGAGGACAACTACTTTATGAACAGTTACATTTCTCTGGTTACATGGCGCTTCAAGTGGTTTAGAATTATAAATATTTTGAAATAATAAAATTACTTATTACTTATCAAAAGTGCTGAAAATAGTGTACATATGTATATACCTCAGGACTAAAGTGCCCTAATTCCTCAAGTGATTGGAGCCAAGCTTTCATTCCCGGAATTAAATGATGCACTTTAGATCCTTGATATACAAGGTGAGTCTGCTAAAAGTGTTTCTTAACTTTTCTCAAAAACTGGTTATCCCATCAACTTCAAAGTTTGGCATTAAAAACTTTGTTTTTTGCACTACACAGGTGAATTTTTTCAGAATTTTTCTAATATTCTTTCCAATTAATATTAATTAATTTGTTCAAAAAAATCTAAATATTTCCAATTTGTAACATTATTCTAAAAGAAAAGATTTCAAAATAATATTTTGTGCAAAAAATATTTAAAAAAAAATGTAGATAACCCCAAAAAATAATAACATTTATTTGATTCCTAAGACGCGTTTTGGTGCAGCACTGCCAAGATGAATCTGCCGTCTGCCGTAACTCGACAATACCTACCCCTCTAGAGTCCGATCGTCGAACAGGTATAGTAATAAAACCGCCCACTTTTGCCCGGGACATTTGAATAGTAGCTTGCAATTGACTGTTTTGAAAACTAGTGTTTTGGTATTACCAAAATCCCACCCACCCTCTTAGAAAAAAATGACGTATTTAAGTTTGAAATTTTAAATTTTTTCGAGTTATCTACATTTTTTTAAAAATATTTTTTGCACAAAATAATAATTTAACATCTTTTCTTTTAGAATAATGTTAAAAATTAGAAATATTTAGATTTTTTTGAAGAAATTAATTATTATTAATTAGAAGGAATATTAGAAAAATTCTGAAAAAAATCACCTGTGTAGTGCAAAAATTAAAGTTTTTAATGCCAAACTTTGAAGTGGATGGGATAACCAGTTTTTGAGAAAAGTTAAGAAACACTTTTAGCAGACTCACCCTGTATATTATTTTTTCTTCAAATTTTAGACAGGTGTGGATCAAATAGTATACATAACTAAAGCGTGGGCTAAAACATATTACAACAACTCATGTGATTACAGATAAACTCGAGCTACGTCCTGGTGATTTGCAATCTTCACAGTTGAGTACTGTAATATTGTTTTTATCTCACTTGTTATGTAAATAACTAGCAAACACCATAATGGCTTTTGTTGGTAAGCCTCAGGCAAATCCAGACAGCTGTTTTCTCTTTATTTCTTTTACTTTTTTTTGAACCACTTTTATATATTAAAAATAACAAAAACAGACTGGGATAATAAGGTTTATTGTAGAGTAAAATGAACAACAAATTTTGACTGCTTCATTTTTTCTCCCCAAGATGGTCCCAGAAAGTCGGAGTTTTAAGTCTCCAATGATCTCCTTTCATTAATATCATCCAGGCTTCATTGTGCCAACATCTCGTTGGTTCAGCAGAAATTGGCAGCAAAAAAAGGCTAATGGGCTAATTTCAAGTTGAGATACTCGTAATACCGGTAGTACATCCGTTTCAAAGAAAAATTAATAAAATTCAGGATTGTGATTGGTTGTTGTTACAGAAAAGTATTAAAATTTGCGATACTACCGGTAGTATCTCAACTTGAAATTAGCTCATAAAACTGATATGTGTATGTATTTAGGTATAATACGTTAATATAACAATATTTAGACTGAAACTGGTGCCTTTTGATTTACAATACTAGTTTTTTTAGTACAAAGTACCTATCTGTGATAGAATCATCATTGAAGAAAAGTGGTCTGTGTACTACTATAAGAATTTAACACACTCGTATAAACCTAATTTTGAAATTGACTAATTACATTTATGACATTATGACAAATAGAAAGCTTTTGTTACTGCCACAAAACATTTTATTTTTATTATTAAAATTCTCTTTATTTTTAAAATTCTCTTTATTTAGAGAAAACTTAACAGAAAGTTATTCAAACTAGTGAAAATCATAGAACTGTTAAAATTTATGAGAGTTATTCTATCAAAAGCGCTAATTTCCTTAGAAAAAAATTGACAGTTCTATGATGTATATTTTGTTAAAAAAAACTTCTGATGTCAAAAATCCAGAATTTGAATTTACTGACTTTTAAATTTGACAAGATGAATTTATCCAAAACAAACAACATAATTCTTTTTTACAATTCCACAGTATTTTACGTAATTTTTTAATACGATTTTTATATAACTTTGTCGCAATATTACATTACGTCACGAACACGAACTATAATAAAACAGGGCTATTCTCTCTTAGAGCCAACCGCTTGCTTGCGGTATATAGATGTGGGCCTATGTTAAAAAGAGAGTGATGCAGTAAAATGCTTTTCTTTAAATATTAAGAATTTACTTTTCTATATGAGTTTTTTGGTGTAATTAATGTTACAGTTTTATTTCGTTTAAATTAATTAAATTTAATTTGTCGAAGCTGGTGCTCTCTCTCTTTTGAATATTTTTATGTGGATCTGGGCTGACCAGTGAAGATTCCTTTAATTTTACTTCGTGTATTATAAATTGTTTAAATAGATTTTGTGCAATTACGGCTTTACTTTTTTAAATAAGCAATTTACGATAAATTAAGTTTATAATTAAACACCATAACCATCTTGGTTGGGAAATAAAAACCAAGTAATATCTTACTGGTAAAATATTAAAAGTCAATAATTATTCAAACTCACTAAATCTTTTAGAGTACTTTAAGAGATAAATGCCTCCATTTCCCTCAAATGTATTAACAACAGTTTCTTGTTTTTCTCAAAAATTGAATATACAATAGGGTTGCTTCTAAGGTTCTAAGAGTAACTGACACCGCATTGGGTTATAACTACAAATGGTGCTTTCATGTTTCACTCAAGCAAAGATATGCAAATGAACGGTGAGCCCTAGTTATGAGGACGGAATAGACAATTGGACATGGATCTATGAACTAAATTTGTGCTGTATTACAAGAGGAAAATCCGTTTTGGTATTATATCCAGGTGTTGAGTGTGCTCATCTATCATAGTTAAGAATTTCAACTTGACAACTTTTTGAAACTTGATCGATCTTGACGAAATTGCACAGCTTGAAGTTTTTATTAATAAAGCAATGACAAGACCTTATTTGCTAAAATGATCCCATGTCAAAGTTTTTTTGGCTTTAAAATTGATTAGACAAAGTTAATTGCGCTCTTGTAAAGGACGATTTTATTATATAAAGAGAGGCACGTTGCAGTTATGCAATGTAGAAGAAGGAAATTATCTCGTTTCAGTTCTCGTGCAAATTTAATTTCCAATTACCCTCGTCATTAACGAACGGCCTTGGGAGGTTGTAATTCGGGCTCGATAGCTGTTATTTTCTGCTTCGGCAATTTACCTTATCATTACGCAACTGCTCTCAATTTTTATTGTATTAATTCAAACAAAACCACGATTAAAACAAAAGCTCGAGAAAATTATTTCATCCGTTTCTTTTCAAAGACATCAAGTTTTAATTATAACCAATTTCAAAAAGATATTTCTCCAAACTTACTTAACTGGAATATTGTAAAACCGCGATTAGGTGCTGGAGAATATTCATTGAACTGAGACGATTTCATTGGTCTAGAAAACCATTCTTTGATGCTATATGAACACTAAGTTATGTAAAAAAACAACACTCTTGATCTTTATTACGCATTCCGCTATTTAATTCTAAGTAAAATTAGAGACAAGACATAAAAATTTTAATCGTACTGTCTACCGACAAGGCTAGAAAAAATACTATGTCTAGTAAAAATATAATTAATATAAGGTTGACTGCTTATGATTATACTTTAAAGATATTTCTGTCAAACAAAGCCTCAGTAAAATAAACCGACAAAGGTTTAACTGTACGTTTTCTCATTATTATTAAATTTATCCATGCTTGTGGAAAAGAATAACATAAATAAAATAAAAGTATTGTACAAAGTCACTGGTTTCAACTTATTTAATTTTAGTTTTCATGTCGAGTCGCTGTTGTTTGCATAAATTAATATAAACGGTTTTACAAAAGAAAACTCTATTCGTATTAAAGTAACATAACAAAAATTTAAATAAATAAAAATATTCTTTTACGCTGCGTTTAGAACAGAAAAATAAAACGAAATTGTTACTAGATACATTGGCGATCTCTAGTGAGTTCTGAAAAATTACTAAAATGCATAAGTACAGTTCATGCACTTTTTCTACGTTGTGTGTTACAAGACGCTTTGAATAATCTTTTAATTAATTAAACAATGTTTATAAAAAAGCGTAAAAAAATTACAGGAGTATGCTTTAATCAGCAGATTGCTAGCGATTATCAAATATCAGCCGTTCTAAACCGCAAATTTCGTACGGTTATAGGACAATTATGCAGGCAAATTCAATGAGGATAACAACAAATAAAGCGCTATAGTCTAGAAGGATAGTTCAAGCTTGCATTTAATATAAATTTGCGATGTTACAAACATGGTCAAAGCGGTAAAATAAAAACAATTATTTGTATTGTAAAAATTAACAAAAAAAAGTTTCTACTGAGAGTCAGATTTGTGTGTTTGTTAGCGGACTTCTTGCATAAACCAAGCTATAGGCTTCACTATTAGTTAAAATTAAAGCCACGATATGCCGATACTAATACTAAATACTAATTAAATCAAAAAACCTTAGTCTTGCGGTTCTTATATATTTTTTAAATTTTCTTTACGTCAAAATTGATGTACAACAAACACAAATTTCTGTTTAAAAAACAGAAAAGTCATAATGTAAGTCTTGCATCCCTATCTTTGACTGAACTGTCTGCCAAACTAGCCGAAGTGACATCCTTGTGACTTGTGACTTTAAATTTTCTATAAAAAAATTAGAAACATCAAACGCCAAAACTTATATATTTATCCTTCTTATTATAAGTTAAATTGATCTTACAAATTATTATTTGTCAAAAACATTGATTTAAAAAACAAATATTTGTATTTATTTATTTTATTTATTTATAACTAAAAAACAGGAAGTTTTGAGTGGCTAAATCTAAACAGTTGTGGTTGTGATGTGAATAATATTCCTATTATTTTTTAGTTGAATTACATTCCCTTTTTGTGCGTATTTTTTATCGGCAGCTATTTGTTATTATTAATATATTTAAATATTTGCGTATGTTAAGTGGCCATATGGAAGATGTCGAGTATTATCATCTTGAATCGATTCAGCTAATGATATAAATTATCACATCATTAAAAACAGAATTTTAAATTAAACAATTTACGTATCAAATAGATTATATACCTAGTAAGGTTTTGAGAGAAGGTACATTTGTATTCAGTGCAAATACTGATTGAATTCCACTTATGGAAATACAACTCTTTTGATTTAAAAGTACAAACTGAAAATGATGTAATTGGTAATAATGGATAAATAATAAAAACTTGCTCTAACAACTTGTTAAAATGAGTTAACGACATAATCTCTACTTAAAAATTCCAAAAAGATTATTCAACTTGTAATATTTATTTACCTAGTAAATGGAATTTCTATTGCAATAAATTTAAAATACATGTTATAATTATTATTTCTAGGTGCAAGATAATTAAATAGTCGACCTCATAAAGAGAACAACTCTTGTTTTAATTTTATTACAATGTCTACATACCATTTTTTTTACAAATTAGAAAATATGATAAAATCAATACCCACTTAATGAAATTAATCCTTTCACATAGCGAATAGTGTTTGTTCTGGAAAAATATTAATACCCGAGAGATCAAAAAGCCGTGGAATCAAAGCAAGCTTAAAGAAAAAATAAAATCCATTTTTAAAATTAGTCATTACTGTCATCTTAACTGTGCAAAATTCTGTTATAATCCAAAATTCAGATTGGCAAACCAAAAACGAAAAAATCGAATTTCAGTTCTAACATTTCAAATAGCAGATATGACCACTACATCTAGCTCTTTCTAAGAGAGATTCCATAACTTTTGCATCGTTAAAATCCTTCAAAGAAGAAAATATTTTCAACGGTATAGATGGATGAATTTATCAAAGACAAACAAATTAATTATTAAGTCCATAACATTATAATATCTAATTAAGGCCGTTATTTAATAAAAAGTTGTTACGTACAATATTTATTAATCATAAATAAATATTATTTATGGCAATTTATCACAGCTTTGTAAAATTTTTAAATTGATTATTATTAATTAGACAGTAGCGCAGCCATAGTTAGAGTCTAACTGAGTTTTATGACTTTTGCGTAACGTAACACGTCAATAAAATTAGCAGGTCCATTTGCGATGGTTTTGACAAGTACCTTTCGTCAATATCTCCACAATTTGAAAAGTATAGAGCGTTTCAGAACAATTGACATCTCAGGCTCTAAGTGGTAAAACAGTGTCCACTAGATAATTTTAATATTGTCATTTTTGGTCGTAAACATGATGGTTTTTTAAATTCTGCTCCAGTGCTTTTTTAAATCATTTTTCGAGTTGATTAAGATAAAGTATTTATAGTATTATAATCTAGTAGGTATAATATTAATGTTTTTTTAACATTGACACATTATTCTGTTGCTCAGTTATGGCCTACTGCGATATCTACCATTTTGAAACGATCTATATTCGGTTCTATATTATTATGTTTATGATTATCAAGCTTATTATGCCCTTCTTAGGACTTACTTAAATAAGCTCGTATCTTTAAAGAATCTATACGTAAACTCTTTCTATATCCCTTTGGTCTGCCATAAAAGTTTATAAACTTTTTGTAAACCACAGTGATTAGCTTATCATTATTGAGCGTTTATTTTTGAGAGCTTTAAGGCAAATGCCTAACATATGTCAAATTCCAAATTCAAAATAAGACAATGACTTTATGGTTAGGGGCGTTTTTCTCTTTTGTCAATTTTAGTCTCTAAGAAAATTTTAGCTTAGTGAGCACTAAATTGGCACTCAAAAAATCATAGAATGTTTTATAACTGCCAAATGAGTCGCCTAGGAATTAAAATTCTGTTGACCATTTGCATGCAAGCCCTCATAAATAAACTGTCAATAATAATAATCTAATCACTGTGACGTGATTTTCAAGAAGTCCATAAAGTTTTATAACAGACCGAAGAAAGATAGGAAGAGTATAATGCAGTTAATTCTTCAGGCTTCATGTAACGATCCCAAATAAAATTTGGTTACAGTAATTACACCATTTGATTCTACGCAAAAATCTGTAAGTTAGAGCAATTTTTCTCCTTTTCAATTCGTTGAAAAATAGAAATTTTAAAAGAAATTACAAAAACTTACAAATATGCCGTAACTCAAAAGCAAAGACTAGTAGTTCAAAAGAATCACATTTTTATTACAATAACGGCCCCAATTTTTTTTAGTTATTGTTTGCAAATAATAAATTCACTTTGTAGCTCGTATACAAAAATATAGATTTATTTATACATTTTGTAAATAATCTTCCCTAAATCTCTTTTCATTAAGTTTTAGGTCTTGAAAAAGTTTTAGGATATCTAAAATCTAAATACCACAAACTTTATTAAAACTGATTTTTGGAATTACATATTATGCTTCTAGCAAACGGACAGGTTTGTCATTTATAGATATACAAGGCGTTATTGAAGTAACTTTAACTTTACAAATTTTATCAGACGATAGCCCTCGAAAAACCCAAATTCTGTTATATAAATGTTTATAGCTTTCAAGATATCCATTGTAGAACTTTTTTTAAATAGTGTTTGAAGGAGATACGATGTATTATAGCTATATTTTATATACAGGGTGTGATTAAAATATGTGCAGAAATTTTTCCTAGTGACAGTCCTCATTAAAACAATGCTAAATATCCAAATTCGCATTTTCAAATCTTCCTTGTTTTTGAGCAACATTTGAGGTTTGAGATTTTTTTCAAAAAACATCGTTTTTGAGATACGCGATGAAAGACAACACTGTTTTTGAGTAAAAAGTCCTATGTAGTAGTTTGTAGTATATATTCCATAATGAAAATATATCCAAAATGATAAACATTTGTACACATCAAGCAAATTTGGCTTTTTAGCATCCTTTCAAAAAGGACTATAACCTGTTAAATTTTGGAAATGACTTCAAAAACACCTGTATATAAAACATCTTATATATACGAGTCTAAGTCTGAAAAACTTCAAATGCGCCTAATAAATAGTTCGCATGAGTAATAAGATTCAAGGCATGCCATGATCATGAATTTACAATACAACTTTTACGAAATATTTTGTTATGAAAGCATTTTCTTAAGCGACCAATTGTCTATTGGATGCATTTAAAGTTTGTCAGGCTTGTAGTGTTATGTGAACAACAATAATATCTAATAAAACTATGTGGTTGTATGAGTGAAAAGTATAATTTTTTTTGTCGCTCTTTTATTTATCTCACACTGTTATTGTTATTATGTTAATGTTATTATCGTGTACCCGACCATACGCTTACATTCAAATATTCAGGTGTTCTAAAATAAAACTTTAATCATTATTGATAAAAAAAATGCAAACCACCAAACTCCCTCCTCGACGTCACTGTGCCACTGCTATAAGTACACAATTGAATATTTTGCAATAAAAAATGTCAGAATTAACGTATTTGGAATTTCCTTTCGTGAAGGTGAAGGTTGATGTTTAACATCCTATTTTAACCTAGTCTCTAATTGACCAGAATTACACAAACCTCATTTAAACGTAACTCATGCATTTATTATTAAGTTTCTTTTTGAGTGATAAACACGTAATTGTGACCACGCGAATGCGATAATTATCAAGACATGTAATCAAAAATTCGAAAACTAGGTAAAAAAAATAGAAAAAAGGAGAATCTTTTTAATTACAGGAAAAGCAATAAGTAAGTTAATTTTCTTCTTATTGTTAAGCTGGAAACTGGGCGCATTTTATATTCCATTAGAAAATTTAGTGAATTGGTGTAATTTATTCCAGCTCATCTTGCAACAAGAATTAAAAAATAATTACAGGTTTTATAAAAAATAACTGAATCAATTACGTTTTGTTGTTAGTGAAGGTTTTGTAAACATTATAATGGTTATTATTATTTTAATATTTTTTTTTAATTTTGTGTATTTTTAGCGTAATTTTTAAAAAGTCAAAATTATTTAAAAAACCTATTCCTACTGTAAATTTATTTATTATTATTATTTTTTAACTTGACATCAAAAATATTTAAATTTGAACCTGAAATATTTTGTTTTGATGATGAGAGGTTGAAACTGTAGGCGTTAGAAAACAATAAAATAAAAAAAACACTTTAACAGTAGTTTTCAAATTAAAAATTTCTAAATAATAAATAACTGAAATTTTTAATAAATACAGCTGTTGCAGATTTTGGACCCAAAATAAAAACCCTTCCTATTGCAAGTATAAATAAACATAAATATAAATAAAAATATCAATAAATGCGTATATCTAATAACAAATAATTAGCACAATTTTATTAAAAAAAATATTTAATCAACACTCTATATAAAACCTTTGACGTCAATTTCAGTGTTATAAGCATTCTATTTTGGTGTTTTAGGGTTTTGGCACAATTAACATTTATTAATTATGTGTACGCCACTTAATATCAATTTTTTTATAATTTTTATAAACAGGTAAAATTGTCGAATTTTTTTTTGAGTGTTTCTAAAGTTTGGGACCTCAGACCCGGTGGTCAAGACATCTGTAAAAGAATTTTATTTCAGACTTACCTTTTCTTTGTGTGTGGTATTTCAGGCACCGTTTTTTGATTTAATGTTTCCCTACGAACATAAATAATTTTGAACTGAAATCAACACCCGCGGTTATTTAAATGTATTGTTATGTTTATAGTGAAACATCAAAATGCGTACACTTCCACCGCCATCTCTAACACAACTGTTTTGTTTAGCTTTAGCTATACATCTAGCGCATTTACAGTACTGGCGCACTGACTGGTTCTGTGGAAGAAGTGAAACGAAGAGATATTTTCGCTCAATCAATATTTAGAAGCGGCAAATTCAAAAAAATCAAATACATATTTTTTAAGAGCACAAACATTTATAAATTTTTAGTTTTATTCATTATTTAATGTGCGCACATAGTTAATATTTTGTCATATACTTAGTTTTGTTTTAATTGGTAAAAAGATAACTCACTTATCACTTAGCACTTCGTCGACTTACTGCGCTTATCGCTTGATTTACGTTCTTACGGCTTGCAGTTTTCTCATTTCAAACATTTTTATTTTTAAAATATCTTTTTGATCTTTACCTAATAATAAGACTTATTATCACTTATCTATAAATACTTAAATTTGATGTGCAATAGAGGCAATTAAATTTATATTTCTCCAACGTTTCAACTGATCAATTCGGTGACAGCAGATTACACTTTTCTTTACAACCACCCCTATTAAATCCTCCATAAATTAGTTTGTAAGTCAAAAATATAAAATTTAAGCATTTCTAGGTTATAATAAACATTACACTACCGACTCTAGGGGTGTCAATTAATTTTCACATAAATGTTTCACGATTGCAATAAATTATTATTGTTAAATAAAATAAATAAAAATTAATTTTTGTATTACAAAATTTATTTTACCTTTTAAGTAATAATAACAACCAACAGAAAACAAATAAATACTTTATAAAATAGCCAACAATAATAAAAAAATATTTTATCCACAATTACTTTATAATTGAAGTTTTATTCACACTTATGAACCGTATAAAGTAACACTTTATCCACTAGTGGAATAATGAAATCACTTTATTCCACTAGTGGAATAATAAAAAAATACAATCTTAAATCAATCGCATTCTATTTATTATTAATATTTACATTAACATTTACATTAATAGACATTTCGCTTTTTGTTTTATCATATTTCACTTCGTTTCCATTAATAAGAAGCTTGTATTATCTATTCACTTCCTTTGTGACCGTTTCCTAAATTAAGTAGACCCTGTGTGGCTGTGTAATACGTATTTTTTCACTAGATTTATGAATAAGTGTAATACAAGCTTGCATCTCACCTACTCATAAATCTAATGGAAAAAGTACGTATTACACAGCCACACAGAGCCTACTTGATTTAGCAAACAGTCACAAAGAAAATGAATAGATAGTAGTTGTTATCGGTTCCAGAACGAATAGTAGTTGTAGGAACAATAGACGTCTCCTCTAGTACGAAACAACTAGTACTAGAAGAACCCTGGATTTTCCTTGCGATATCAAGCTTATTAGATACAGAATCTTCGATATAAGTTTCTGCTATGGCGGAGCTTCTCCACCCACCATGTCGTTTAATTGTTGTAAGATTAGTACCTCCATTAGCAAGTAAAGTTGTTGAAGTGCGCCTCATACAATAGCCAGTATAAGCTTCTGCGTTCGCCAGATTCAAAAACGAAGCAACTTTAGAAGGAACTTTCGACAAAGTGTTAATTCCAACAGCTTGCGATTGACATTTTTGATTAGCGTATCGTAAAAAGATAGATAACTCCTTCGGACGTAAGGACATGTATTTCCTACACTTCCCCACATCAGTGTTGATAAAAAATCCTTCTTCCATAATTATGAATTTTTGTAAAACGCCCGTTTTGGTATCTGGTATCGAAACAATCAGGTATGCGCCCCTGTCTTCTACATCACTGATTTTCAAATTTGTCAGCTCACAGCATCGACAGCCACCAGACACCCCCATTATTAATGCAACCTAAAATATTCCAAAATGTATTATCTACAATGTCTATGTAATGACAGAGATTACCTTGATCATCAAATATTCTTTATCGCAAGCCCTTGTCGAAAACTCTTCCACGTGTGCTCTTTCCAATACTGCAGCTTTCTTCGGCCTGTATCCTCTTGACTGATTCTTCAGATAGGCCACAAGCTTACTATATTTTCCAAAGTCTACGTCTTTATAGACCTTTATAGCGACCTTCAACATGGAGTACTTTGACCACATGGATGAAATTGCATACCTCTTCTTCAAATTTAAGAACTACAATAGCAGAACTTCCTTATTTATTATTATTACCCCCCCTTTTCTTCTTTTCATTTATTAAATTCTGAAAATACTTTTTCATAATGTTCCCTGGACCTTGCAGGCAATAACTGGCAAGTCGTTTCTTCAGCTTCCTCAAGAATTGTTTCAGGAACTATCACTTTCTTCCATTTTCACCAACTTGCACAGCGTTTTGTACAAATGGAGTCAATAAACAATCGAAAACAAATAGCAACGATTCAACACCTTCCGTGTTTTTTAGTTAATTTCAATGACTTTTGAGGTGACATCCGCTGTCAGAGTGTAATGTCAAATCATTTTTTGATGACATGAGATGAAATTTTGGCGATTCTAATTTTAAATCGCTGTAATTGTGGATAAAACGTTATATTAGATTCGTGTTTTAGTCTTGTTTTATTCACTTGTCTAAATCACTTATACTATAAATAACTATTATTTGATAAACTAATTATAATTAAATTTAGATATAAAGTATATTACAATAACAATGATACAAAGTAAAAAAATGTAAAAAAATATTTTAAGCTTCTTCCTCGTATGTTGGAACAGAACTCGAATCACTACTAGAGAAAATGATGCTATAAATTAAACCTGCCGCAACAGCACCCACTAATTGTCCAACCCAATATATCTAAAACAGAAATACAGATTATTATTTATATAGTACATATACGTTGTTTACTTAAAAAAAAATAAGTTAAAAAATATTGTATATTTTACGATGCACTTAAAATTATTATTAGTTTTTTATCATTATTGTTTTCAAATTTTTTCAAATAATGGAAGTTTAAATAAATTTTATTCAATTTTGTGTTATAAACAGATGTTTATTTGACGGTTACCTACTAGGTTATTAAAGCAATTGTTTACTTATTTGAAACTTGCGGCTTAGCATTTTATTTTATTTTACTAATATCTATTTGAATCTGATCCGTTCCTACATAGCAAGCGGTCATTTTGCTATTTACGTAATAAAAATTTTTATCAGCAACTTTCAATTTGACGTTTCTCAAATAGAAAATGATGATGTCAAATTGTATATGATGAATTTTAAAAATTGAGGCTTTAGGGGCAAGATACAAAAAACTAAAATAAACGTATTACTCGCGGATATTAAAACACTTTCGACCTATGGCCGCTCAAGTATTTCAATTATCCGTTCATTTTAACCGCTTGTAGATCAAAAAAGTAAAAAAGACTCCTTTAAAAGACTGTAACTTTGCTTAATTCATATTCATATTTCATATAATTTACATTGATTAAAGACATTTCACAGCCTTCTAAAAGATCTTATGGTATAATAAATAACTGTTTTATTAATATTTAAAGAACTTAATTCAACAATTTCAGTTTGTCGAGCCTAATAAGCTCATTGCTTTATTGCAGAGCGTTCTCCTCTTTCAGTTTCTTTCACCCAACCTCTTCAAATCTTTTTGCGCTGCTGCTAGCTTCTAGGTATTTCGTTATTAGTCTCCCTCAATTTTTCTTTCTGGTTGTTCTTCTCTAACGAGTTATTTTGTCGGTTTTTCATCACCCGTTTATAATATACATATAAACCATTTTGATCTTTATGCTCTATCTCTTCAACGCCAAGGTTTTCTTATAATCTCATTATCTCTTCACTTGCTCTTCTTAACTTTCTCCTCCATTCAAAGTTTTTTTCCTTGGTTATTTTCCATAGCTCGCCTTCGATATTTTTTTGTCACTTTTGTCGTTTGATCTTTTTTGGCACTCTGATGTTTGAAGTTTTCTATTAATTCAAAGTTGTACTCCGTTTTTTTCGTTCTAATTAAAAACTCTTATTTTTGATCCTGTTACAGAATATACTTTGTTTTCTCTTCCTTGTTTCTTAAACCTTTAGTTTTTATTGCTATTTCCAATCTTCTAAACGCCCTTGGAATTTCCCTGTGTAATGGGCCAATTTCAAGTTGAGATACTATCAGTAGTATCGCAAATTTTTATACTTTTTCCTGGAAACAACCAATCACACCCTCAAGTTCTTTTAATTCTCCATAGAAACAAAGATACTACCGGTATTATCTTAACTTGAAATTAAACCGTTAGATCTCTTTTTACATTAAAACCTGATACCTGCCTCTTTATTGTGATTTTGTACTAAATGCTCCTTAAGGTCATATTGATATTTTGATTTGTTTCAGTGTTGGTATGCTTTTTTAACTGAATTTTTAATTCTGTTTAATGCTAAAGACTCTATTTTTTACCGATTTTTTTATGGTTATGTTAAATCATTATTTTAAAAACTGTTAGATTTTTGCATTTCATTTGCTTCATCTAGTTCGCTTCCTCTATTCGATTTAAATTTTAGTTAGAGCCATCAACTAAATTTCTTTTTTCATTCCAACAATTTTTTTTTATTTTTACTCTTTTATGGTATCTCTTCATAAAATTATTTTGCTTCTCTATTTCTTTCATAGTGTTCTTCTATTTCTGCAACAATATTTTTTCCAATGTTTACTTTTTTCTTTTCAACACAGTTTCTTAATTTCTGTCCAGTAGTTCTCATAGCAGTTTTTTTCTGACGTTTTACACTTTCCAGCATTTCTTGCGTTTTTTCTTTCTTTGATCGCTTTTTTACATTCATCTTCATTTCTTTTCTTCATTCATTTTCTCAGTACACTTGATTTAAATAGCTGGCTGTTAAGTATGAACGACTTAAAAAATTTATTATTCAGATTTCGCGTATGAAATTGCAAAATCTATAAATTTAATGGAAGCATTCTGGAAGTGGGGTGATTTTTGTATAAATAATGATAATAAAAATCAATGTCGAATGCCATAAATTTAATTAAAATTTTAATACTACAGAGGCAAAGCGCTTTCAGAAGCTAAAGTTCCATCTTCAGTGCCTAACAATAACAATGTAAAAAAATAAGTTACACAAAAAGTTAAAAATGTTGAAAAAATTTACCAATTTTTTGTCAAAACAAATTTAAAGCATTAAACAATAAAATTGTATAGTAAAATAATATATATAAAATAACTTTTAGTTTAGTACTTTTTGAATGACTTGTAGGAAATTTTTTATTATTTTTGTAGTTCATAAACTTCTGATTGGAAAATATACTAATTGGTAAATTTTTTAGTCACTCAATCATGGTCAAAAATAATTTTTAATGTCTTTTGATTATATTATCTTAATCAATGATTTTTGATTTGGCTAATAATAACTGTCTGTTGCATAATTATAACTTTGTTGGTATTATTAATGTTATGCAACCATCATACCAACATAGTATTATATATTGCATATAATAAAACTAACGGGTGTTACAAAACTATCGTTAGCAAGTTTAAAACGTATAAACGTAGGACTTCACTACCCATTATTATTATTACAAACAGACAACAGTGTGATAACATTTTCAATCAATTTTATTGTACAACTAAGTAGGTACTATAGTCATCAACTAATTATCATTTTTTTTAATGTTTCAATTTTCGCTTTTTTTTTTTAATATTTATCATGCCCCATTATACGATTAGTCATTACTTTAAAAGTCCTTTTAGATGAAATTTATATAATTGGCGTCAGTTTTGTTTCTGGAATCACTACTAATCATTGTTCAGATTCCTATTAAATAACGTCTGTTCATTAAAAAACGATCTCTAGGTAAGTGCTTTGAAATGCCTTAAGATAATGTCGTATTCGTCTAGTCTAGCTGTTAAATAGAGGTCATCAATTTTTCAAACGTTGCTTTTTTATATTAAATAACTATTATATAAAATAATTTATTTTAAAAACTGTTTTAACATTTTATTGCTGATACGTTGTGCAATTTGTACTAGGTACACAAATACGGAGCATGACACCAACTTTTTCTTGAATTTTGAACTCTTAACTGTTGACAAATACGCGATTTTAATTATTGTACACGGTCTTTTGCATGTGTAAAATTCCTTGTGAGACAACGAGTGGCGGCCGGTGATTTTTTAAAACTCTGTGTAAGGGCATTTTTGCGCATAGGCTAATTAAATTTTTTTTATATACGTATTAAACTAAGTTTAATTTTTTTTTCCTGTAAATAAATTTTAGAAAATATAAGGTCTATAACAATTTTGAGTTTCATACGTTCCCATAATAAGATTGACATATTTACGAGCTTCGGACACATAAACCATCCACCCTGATAAGCTTAACGAATTGCCGAACAGACTTAAGAGTTTCTGGCGTGTGTGAACCCTCTGTTTTGACCACATGTAAAACAGTTGGATTTTAGCCAGCAGCCGGGGTGGTTAATTTGTGCAATTAGTGAAAATATTTGTTCTTTGTGTGAAAAGGTGAGTTTATCACAGAGCAATCCTTCTATTCGTGTAGTGAGCTTTTAATTAAGCTATCATTGATTGGTGTTTTGAGTTTTATAATTTCTTTTTGTGTCATGAAGTTATTTAATTCAATACCTGAGCTTTTGAGATACAAATGTCTATCATCGGTAGGGTGAGTCCACTAGCAATTAGCTTGGTACTTGTTTAATGGTTAATGTATTAATGTTATGATTTTAAATAACGTTTATCCAATTGTTGGATATAAGCTGATATATTTTTATAAGGTTGATATGTTTTATAAAGTTGAGTATAAATGGTTAATTCTCAATTGGTTAATTATTGAGAATCTGATCATTATGTTATGTTTGAATTATTCTAACGAGCGAAAGATAAACATTTTACAACGTTGAGCCTTGATATATCAAGTTAATCTAATTAAACTGTCCAACTATGTTTTTTTTATTAGGTCACTGGGTGGGGTACCGTTGACACCGTCCATTGCAGGTCAGGGGGTCCTGTCCGTAAGGGCTTAAGGCCACTGGCAGGAAGGTACTGAATTGGTACCCATTGCACTTCCGAGGCAAGTGGTGGATGACAGAACGCGTGTTCATTGCACGTCAGAACCGCGAGGTGGTCTCACTGGCGTTCTGCGCGCCCTGAGACAAGCGGGCTGGTAAGAAATCTGCAGGTAAAGGGTTGACCGCAATTATGGTCTTCCTTAGACTTGTAGAGTTCGTCAAACGCCAGGGCTACGTTTTTCACTCTTTTAATACCTGGACAGAGCTCAACTAAATACTGACATAATTTTATTGATACTGGACAAGCTATTAATTGCAATTATTTTTGGATTGTATAATATTTTATTTAATTATCGCGCAATCACATTAGGGACCTCATGCATTGATAGGTTGGATTGCTCACACACTCTTTTTAAATTACAGGCATCGCCTTACCATTTTATTGATGATCACCCGAACGCCTCGATACCTTACCGGATTTTGGCTGAAAGTGGTTGAGTAATATTTTTGCATAGTAGACTCTAGCTAATTAGTTAACATGTTCAACGGCTATTATTGATATCCTGACCAAATTATTTGTACAATTCGCTCAATTACCGAGTTTATTTTCCACGCCCCTTATTTTAAGCTAGATATCAGATTTCAGGGATTTAGACCGGCATTAATTCGGTCTCTTTTGCACTTGTGAGTTTTAGTAAAAGAAATACAGGGCAAACATCCCTAACATTCATTCTTTTCTTTTCATCACACATTTTCATCTCACATCTGTATTTTGAAAATGGGGCACAGGATCCAAATTCCGTTATAAAGCATTACTACTGAGACCAGACTAAAAACAACTGCTACAAAAAAAATAATCAAAATTTGCAAAATTTTATTTTTAAAAATGGTGGGCCTCACCTGGTTATTTCCGAAACGGCGTATGTTAGGCCAGTGCCGATTTTTTTTCAGCATTATAAAACAAATTAATGACTAGTTTATTTAAGTTTTGTTCAAAATTTTAAATTTAAGAAAAAGATGAGGTAATGAAATTTTAGAGAAAAAATATTTTTCGGAAATTAAATTTCAAATACTCAGAACTTTTTCTATTATTAAAATTTTGGAAAAAACCAAAATAAGACTAAACATTAATTTATGGCCAGGTAAGGCCCATCATTTTTAAAAATCAAAATTTCTTTTTAGCAGTTGCTCTCAGTGTGGTTTCAATAACAATCCTTTATAACAGAATTTGGATCTCATGCTGCATTTTCAAAATACAGAGATTTAAAAAATCACCGGCCGCCACTGGCCGACAACGAGACAACGTTCGAGATTCCACGAGTCCTACCTTCGTGTTTTGAATCAGTTTTTATTAAATAGTGTTAACATTGCGTATTAAAGTTAATATCTCCAAAAATCCAAAAATTTGGTATACTACACACTTTCAGCAACAAAATTTCTTAAAATTTTATTGTTCATCAATATAAGTTTTTTCATTTTAAAAAATAACAAGTGGTCCAGTTAAAAATACAGTTTATGATATGATGGTTTAAGAGGACACTAACATATTGTTTATTGATCACCAGTTTCTTATACTCGTAGAGTTATGTGCGACTCTTTACGAATTTCGCTTATGAATCGCTGTCTTTCGCTACTATACGTAGTTATGCTTTATTGCTAAGCTAAGTAATCGCTCCTAAGAGATTAAAGCTTTAACCAGTTGTACAAAATTGCACAATTTATTCAAATTCCTTAAAAATCAAAATAATTTTGCAACATTTAACAATTTTGATTAATGAGGTTATGCCTAACTTTAGTTTCTCACCCAGTGCGATGTCCAATAATTGTTTATAATAGCAGGAGCGAGAGTTCTTGCAGTATTAAAATGACCTCCTGTATATGGTCCCTACAAATTTATTCTAATTTTTATTTCTTTTATTAAATTTAAGTATACCGTTGCAAGGGCTAAACCAGCCACTGACAGCCCAATTCGAATAGCAGTAGAATCAGTTTTAGCTTTATTTTTAGCATCCCAAATAGCACAAAGTACCAAGACTAATATAAAAGACGCCAGAAGTTCCATACACATTGCATTTTCTTCTCTAATAGACAATACTCCTGAACAAATTCCTGTTGATGTTTCAGACGGCTTTTCTTCGTGCAATGAAAGTGATACCAAATGCACGTATTTAAGCGGTAGAAGAATCTAAAATATTATTTAATAACAATAAATAGACCTAACAAGTCACCTACTCTTAAAAGTCCAAAACCACAAATAGCGCCCAAAAATTGACCCAAAATAAAAAATATTGCGTCAATTATAGGAACATAACCAATTATAACCGCACCTATTGTTAAGAGAGGATTAACGTGACCTCCTGAAATAGGACCAAAACACTAAATAACTGTATTAGTTTTGATTTCAAAATTTTTGGTATTAAGTACCTGAACAGCTATCATAACAGCTAAACCAAAACACGTAGCAGCCATAGTAAAATCAGTCACTCCTGGAAGTTTATAAGTACATCCTAAACAACCCAAAAATAGCAAAATTGCAGTGCCAAGAAACTCAGCGAGAAAAATTGCAATTTTATCTATAATAGACGTATTTCCTGACAACTTTATCTTTTCCCCTAAAAGAAAATATTTAGAAATCTTTGAGTTGTTTTAAAATGACTTACAAAATTTTAGATACATTTTGGAGATTTGTTGAAAGATTATGTTGACAGGTGTTTGAACAACGACAATTTGATTAAAAAAATAACATTCAAAAAATTATTTTTATTACAAAAGTACAAATGCAATTATTTAATTACTGAAAAAAATACTGAAACACAATGAAGACAAAAGACTTCCTAAGAAAGGTCCAACCCAATAGATCTACAAATGATTTGAATTTTTTTATATTAATTTTTGCAAAAAGGATTATAAGTCACTCATACCCAGTGATAATCCCAAAAATTGTTTATTATCGACGGGCCTATGGACCTTACAGGATTCATGTGAGCAGACGTAAACGGGCCCTTAAATATCAATTTAAATATTTTAAACATTATTCTATTACAGCTTACAGCAGTCGTGACAATGCAAACAACAGCTAACCCAAGTTTGATTGGAACAGTATCAACATTATGTGCATTTCTTAAATCCCAAATTGACACTGCTACAGACACAAATGCAAAAGAAATAATAGCTTCTAGAAACAATCCTTGTGCGGGTGTTAAATCAGGATTTAAACCCACTCCGCATATTCCTGATTCTCTTACAAGAGGAAAATTGGGATATATGTGTTCTTTTAGTAATAGTAACTACAATATTTACCACTTTACCAACACACCTTAATACGAAAAACTTACCCTGATTAAACCATACCCACTCAGTGACCCTAAAAACTGTGCAATGAAATAAATTGGTACTTCGATCAAAGCAAGATTTCCAGTCATAAAGGCTCCAAATGTTATAATTGGATTAATATGACCTCCAGAGATATGAGCAAAACACTTGAAAGTTAACTTATATTTGAGGAAAAAATTAAAATGTTTTAAATTACTTGTATGGCCAGTAAATAGGAGAAACCAAACGTCAATCCAATTTGCATTGCAGATCTTGGAAGAACTATAGGACCTCTACTAGAAGAAGTACATCCTAAACATCCCACAAACATTAAGAATGTTGTACCAAGATACTCAGCAAGAAAAATTGTTATTCTATCCACCGCGGATAACTCATCGCTAACTTTCAGTTTTTCCCCTTAAAATGCACAAAATAATAAATCTGTAACAAATGAAAAGACTTACAAAATTTTATATTCATTTTAGTTTAGGGATTGATAACAAAGTTTGCAACAAATTAAGAAAAATTACATTTGTTATTCCGTTTTGGTTAGGCAATATGACAACCTCATAAAGTTGTATTGACTAAAGCCTTCTTAATTAAAAAAAATGTGTCAGTTGTTAATACTACAAGATAATAAAAGACATTAAAATACATTATTATAATTAATAATACAAATAATAAACATTAATACGAAGAATTCATTCAGGAAAAAAGGCAAACTAAAATGTGTTTACTTTTCGATATAATGCAAAATTGTAATTTGCGTGAACTGTTGAATTAACGCGCTTTAAGCTCGAATTTCCCACAATTGCCAAAAGCAGAGAAATAAATCTTCTAACAACTTCTTCAAGCAACGTTTATTCTTCCTGTAAAAGATAGATGACACAAGAAGACACAAATTACTCAAGATTTTTTTAAACTCGCGGTCTTTTCCGATCATTTTACATTACTATAATTAATTTTGAGTTTTTATTTTTGTTTGTTGTACCTTTTACTTTAACTTAAAAAAGGTGTACCTACATTACCATAATATCCTACATATTTTCTAATGTTAACTGTAAAATTACAGTTATTTGCCACCCAGCTTTAGATGAGCTCTTCACATTGTTGCAAGTAATTGGAAATAACAATAAGAAAAAAAGAATTTTTAGTAAATAGTTCGAGAAATACAAGAAATATATCGCATCGTAAGTCACATATAGTTTGAATCTCCACGAAACTATTATTAGACAGACCATTGCATTGATTAGGAGAATAATTTTAACGCTTCGCCTGAATGGAGAAAGATCAGGAAACTTCCGGACACATGTTCGAAGAACGTATCGTTACATAAGCGAGCGGAGGCAACGACCGGACAGTTACTGTAAAATTCAATAAATGATTAAAAAGAGAAGTTTGTCGGAAGCGATATTATTAAATCGTAGACGTCATTAGTAAATATCGAGTTATATATTGTTTAAATTATTGTTGTGTATTCGTGTATCAGTAGAAACAATTTAATTGTTATTAATCCAACATTTAGAATCAAAAGAACTCTTGCAATATTAATTGCTTCGATTGTGTTTCTGGAATTAGTGTCCAGGTTTTCCACTAAATGTTTGTAGCTTGGTTGATCTGTTTGGTAGGTAATGGGGTTACTTTTTAATTCTTATTATCAAGATCTAAAATCAGAGTAACTATGTATGTGGTGTCTACATGGAAGTACCATCATAGCAATAAAAGGCTTGTGCTGTTGATTATTTCCATGACGCGTATTAAAGCTCCCAAACCAATGGACATAGTGTGAGGAGCTTACGAAGCTAAAACACCAAGTTTTTGTAGCCGTCTTCGTAATTTTTTCAGGGACTCACTCGCTCTTTTTTGCTCGCTCTAATAGATGCTCCCGCAATAATTTCCTACAATTTGTACAAATTAATATTGCGGCGAGATTTACAAAATACAAAGTTGCATTGTGAACTATCTGAAATGATTCGTTAAAGTCAGATTCAAATTTTTTCACAGAAAAAAATCTAATTTAATGTCATCGATTCCAGTAATTTGCAATTTAATTTTAAAGATAAAAAATAATAATTTACAAAAAGTTTTTTTTTTTTTATATCGGCGCTTATGATTTAAATTACGGAGATTACATACGTCAGCGCCCAATCCCTTCAAAGATAATCTAGAAGTTACGATTTGCCCTAGCTATAAGAACGCAGTTTCAATTATTTTATGTTGATAAAAACATTTATTCTTAAGACTTATATAAATGGTTGTGAAAAATAAAGTAATTTATATCTTAGTGGTACAATCCAATTAATCCAGCATCAGCAAGATTTGTCAAATACTATAGACAAATTAATTAAATAAATAATAACAATAATTTGTAGCAAAAAGGCTTCAGCTAAAGCCTGTAATTTATATAGTTTAAATTTATAATTTGAATATCACAATAATGTTTAACTTTAGTTTAGGACGAGTTTTATTAAAATTTAGGAAAAAAAAAAACAATTTTGCTTCAAACTATTAGATTTGTACACCATAATTCGAGACAAAATTAATACAAAGTAAATCCGAAAGTAATAAGTCGTTCAAATAGCATAAAATTTCAGAATTAAAACTTTTTTGACCCAATTAATAATTTATTATATAGCACTGTAGTTACAATTTGTGCATTTCAACAACTTCAAATAATAAACTAATTTAAACTTGAACTTCTTCTAATTTTGTTCTTAGTACGTCCTCTGTCGAAAGCACATCACATGTGTATACCATCAGCTAGAGCGTCACTAGTTGGTCAGAGATTAAAAAAAAAAGAAAGAAAAATGTTTTTATAGCATTATGAGTTAAGATAAAAACTTAGAAAAAAATATGTGTTCCTAAAATTCTTAAAACTAGTTATTGCGTCGCAATATTGCTGAATTTGTTGCTACAAAATTTTTTAAAATCCTAAAAATAATAATAAAATGCGATGTCCAATAATTGGTTATAATAGCAGGAACAAGAGTTTTTGCAGTATTAAAATGACTTTCTGTTTATGGTTCGGTTTCTACAATTTTTTTATAATTTTCATTTTTTTTTAATTAATTACCGTTGCTAGTGCTAAACCAGCCACTGACAGCCTACTTCGAATAGCAGTAGAATCAGTTTAAGCTTTATTTTTAGCATCCCAAATAGCACAAAGTACCAAAAATAATATAAAGGAAGCCAGAAGTTCCATACACATTGCATTTTCCTCTCTAGTAGACAACAATCTTGAACAAATTCATGTTGATTTTTCAGCTAGTTTTTCTTCGTTCAATGAAAGTGCTACCAAATGCATATATTTAAGTGGTAGAAGAATCAAGAATACTATTTAATAACAATAAATAAACATGAACAAGTCACCTACCCTTAGAAGTTCAAAACCACAACCACTGCCGAGTCAAGAAGATCAAATTCGCCGAAGTGTTTATGACTTTTACGACAAAAACATTGTGCCGACTATTAACTTGTTGTACACCAGTTTAATTGAAAATAACATTTTGTCGTGCTGTAAAAAAACTTTTGTGAAATATATGAAAACTATTGTTTTACATTCAAACGTATTAATAAAAAAAACTTTTTAATGGAAAGTGATGTAGTGAAAAAGTGGCGATATCGTTATTTACAAGAAATTGAACAATATAGAAAAGAAAACCGGGACAATTTTTATCTAGATGAGACCTGGTTCGACACACATGAGACAGTTAAAAAAGGGTGGACCGACGGTACTAGAAGATGCATTTTAAATATTCCTCCTTCCAAAGGTAAAAGAATTTCAATTTTGCATGCCGGGAGTAAAAACGGTTTTGTGCTTGATGCATTACATTTGGGGTGTAAAAATTTAAAAGATGCTAACGCCGACTACCATTCTGACATGACTGCAGAAGTTTTTGAGAAGTGGTTCACGGAAATCTTAATACCCAAACTTCCAAAAGGTAGTATTATTGTGTTAGATAATGCCAGTTATCATTCTGTGCAAATTGATAAGGTTCCGAACTCCAGTAGTAGAAAAGAAGAAATTCAAGAGTTTTTAATTAAGAAAGATTTGTTCTTTGAAGAGACGTACACCAAAAATGAATTATTAGAAGTGGTTCAAACAAAAAGTTACAAAAAAAATTACAAAATAGATCAGGTTGCGTTTGAATATGACTTAATTGTTCTGCGGTTACCGCCCTATCATTGTGTTTTCAACCCGATTGAGATGATATGGGGCCAATTTAAAGAAAAATTAAGGAGGCAAAACACTGGACAAAAATGTAGCAATGCAACATTAAATTTAATTAGAGAAACATTTAAGTCAATTACTGCGGAAGCCTGGAAGAATTCTGTGCAGCACGTGGTGAATATTGAAGACGAATACCGAAAAAAGAATGTTAAAGACCTAATAATCGAGCTAGAAAATGATAGTGACAGTGACAATGATTAACAATAAGTGATGAATCTGTAAAAAGACTGTGCGTCATAATGTTTTACGTTTTTATTTTTGTGTAGTTTTATGCAGTTTAAATTTTTTACGAAATTCTGTTTTTTAATTTTTATTGTAAATGTGTATTTTATTTTATATTTAATATCAATATATTTAGTGTGTAAATAGATACAAATATTTGTAATATAAATAATTTTTTTTTGTAAATTAATTTCAAAATAAATGTGCGGTTTCACTGTTTTACAAATCCTAATTACTTTATGACTATTAAAAAATATTTGATTCTGCATGTTTGCGTTTTTATTTCAATTCTAATTTAACCGAAAATTTAACTTAAAATATTTCAAGTCCGGCCCAGTTGTAAAATTTACCTTCGATCGGTGGGTCTTTTGTAGTTGACCGTAACCAGCTTAGTGTTTACTTGGGTCTGTCATAAAGAGGCTGGCTACTAATAAATTCCTGCATAAGTCGGTTTCATATATCTTTTCCATTTAGTATAAGTACCTGAACAGCTATCATAACAGCTCATGATACTAAGACTAAACAAGATATGATCACGCGCAGGTTTTCCCCTCTCTCTCTCTTTCGACTCTGACGTCATTATGTGACAAATCTGAAATCTGGTGACAAACGTGGCGTTATTAGTGTGGATATTAGCGTCTAAATTCTCTCTGTTTTGAGTGATTTACTGGTTTTTGTAATTGAATATTGTTTGTTTGATTTTGTGGACGATGGTTTATTGTGCAGTGATGGGTTGTACCAGCAATAATAATAAGAAAAGCAAGAACTGTTCGTCCGATTGTCGATACTATAGTTTTTTGACCAATGCCAAACTTTGTAATTTATGGGAGCAAGAAATGCTCTCAAAAGCATGGTTTTAATATAAAAAATGCTGGAATATGTTTAAAACATTTTTCTCATGATGATTTTTGTGTTAAAGAAAAACTATTGCCTGTGTCCAAAAATAAGTGAAAGTTAAAACGAGACGCGTGCCTTCACTTAATTTACAAAAATCTTTAAAAGTGCAAGCATCTGTCCAGAAAGATCGTGAGGAAAGAATAAAAAAGATAGAATTTGTTATAAACGTACATTCCATGTAAGTACTCATTTCATTAATTTTATTTGGGATATTTTTTTTATTGAATACTTATACTTTGTTAGCTTACAAGAAGAATCGGAAATGTGTAAGAAAATGAAAAATCTCCAAGCGGAAAACTTACGATTAAAAAAACTTTTGGAAAAAGATAAAGAAGAGAAAAAACAAATTGATAAGATATTTACTGTAGGACAGCTTCGTAAGCTAAAAACTCAGAAACAAATTCAGTGGTCTATTCAAAATATTACTTCTGCAATATTTTTGTATGCTGGTGGGCCCAGGTCTTACCGTTTACTAGAAGAAGAGGTTATCCATTGCCAGCAGTTTTGAACTAATTTATGTTCTAATTTATTAATATTTTGACCTAAGTATGTTCTAATTTATTAATCATTAATTTAAAGAACGAGTTGTGTTACTTGTTGCTGGGAAAAAGTTAAAAGATATTATAGTGAGTTTTTGCTTTTTAAATTTGTGTATTGAAGTTATGTGATCGCCATACACTTAAAATGCATTATCCTCCCTTTTACTTAAGTATATTTTTTTTAATTGTTAAAATAGTTTAGTAATCATTTTAAGGTAGAAATATTTTAGTATAATTATTTTTTTATTAGTATATTATTTTTGATTTTATTATCCAATATTTGTCAGATTAAATTGATTAATCGTTTTTTTGGCAATTTCTAAACTTACAGTTTTTTCTATGTAACCGCTTTAAATTTAAAAAGTGTCATATGGCGCTTTAGTAAACTTATGATTATTTAAAATTCACATACAATGAATTTTAATTTGTTTATTAGCTTTTAAGATTTTTATATTTAATCACATATTTTATTATCTTATTATATCAATTTATATTTAATTAATATACGTGTTAATTTAATTTTAAAACTGATTTTACTTTCGAAATTAATTTTAGGGATTTCAGACTGCAACCTTTTACTCCAAAAGATTATGTCATCCCAGATTTCCGCTAGCAGGAAAAGCCTATGCTTAAACAAATCTATTTTTTGTGGTTTGTACCACTCTACCCACAATTCCACCCTACAAATTAACCATTAATAAAAAAAATATTTTTAAATAACCCGCCCTATTTTGAACTGTAAAAATAAACCTGATAAGGTTCTAAAATGTCTTTTTATTAAGTATAATTAAATAATATTTATCCGAGACATTAGAATCAACAAAAGTTTTAGTAATTTTCCGAGTAATTCTCTAATAATACTATTAAATGCATGTTTTTTCTAATACCGCAGTAGATTTTTGTCACGCGATGACGTCATGCGCAAACTAGTCTAAAATTTGTACGACAAGTGATCATATCTTGTTAGTCTTAGTATCATGATAACAGCTAAACCAAAACACGTAGCAGTCATCATAGATAAGAGAATTTTATATATTATATAGATAGCCTACTCTGACGTTACCTGTCAAAAAAAACCGATTAGTTCTACTTCACAACACATGAGGCGCTCAGTTAAAATTATTTACTATTTATTCTTGATTATTTTTTAACTCCAAGAAGGAAAGTGGTAAAAGGATAACGATAAAAAAAGTTAAAACAATGCGTACTTAACTAAAACGTCAAGTCTTCACTCTAATGTCGCCCAAGTTTCCTCCAACTACCTTCATCCTTTTACAATTTGCCTTACAATTTAATTAAATAATTATTAAAAATATTTTTGTTAAATAATTTATTTATGATTAATAATGAATATACATAAATAAAATAATATTACATAGAAAATGTACATAAAAAAATTATCTGCATAAAATAATAAGTAGAAAAGATACTTTATTTAAATGAGCCATCAACACTTTTTTACCTGGTGAACCAAATGTCTTTCTTAATAATCTGTATCTTGTATCTTTTCAAACTTTGTTTTAAAAATGATAGCGTAAATTATATTATATATATTGTCTAATTTGTAACGACGGTCTCTAGCTTTTTTCTTCTGCAGTATTAATTGCGAAATAATAAAATTGTAGGCGGTATTATTGACTTTAGTTTTTATATAGGTTCTTGTGGGATTATAAATGCTTTGGCTTCTTTAATTCTAGTCCGGTTATCTGCATTTTTTTGTTGAGCTTTCTAGCGATGTTGATGTAACTACTTGCCACAGAACAAAATTTTTGAACCTTCGGTGAAAGATCAGTTTTCTTGACATCACAAATTTTTAATAAATTTATTAGTTTAACTATTGAGTCTAAAGGCCCAAAAAATCCAGAGAGTGCGCATAGCATGGCAGTCATAGTAAAATCAGTCACTCCTAGAAGTTTATAAGTACATCCTAAACAACCCAAAAATAGCAAAATTGCAGTGCCAAGAAACTCAGCGAAAAAAATTGCAATTTTATCTGAAAGAGATGATGTCATGACAGCTTTATCAACGACAATCTGATTAAAAAAACAACTTTTAAAGAATTATTATTTTTATAACAAAATTACAAACTTTGCGGTTATTTATTTACTAAAAAAAATACTGAAACACAATGAAGACAAAAGACTTCCCAAGAAAGGTCCAACCCAATAGATCTAAAAATGTTTTAAATTGTTTTACATTAACTTCTGCAAAAATGATTAAAAGTCACTCATACCCAGTGATAATCCCAAAAATTGTTTATTATCGACGGGCCTATGGACCTTACAGGATTCATGTGAGCAGCCGAAAACGGACCCTTAAATGTCAATTTAAATATTTTAAACATGATTCTATTACAGCTTACAGCAGTCGTAACAATGCAAACTGCAGCTAACCCAAGTTTGATTGGAACAGTATCAACATTATGTTCATTTCTTATATCCCAAATTGACACTGCTACAGACACAAATGCAAAGGAAATAATAGTTTCTAGAAACAATCCTTGTGCGGGTGTTAAATCAGGATTTAAACCCACTGCGCATACTCCTGATTCTCTTAAAAGAGAAAAATCGGGAAATATATGCTCTTTTGGTAATAGTAACTACAATATTTACCACTTTACCAACACACCTTAATATAAAAAACTTACCCTGATCAAACCGTACCCGCTCAGTGACCCTAAAAACTGTGCAATGAAATAAATTGGTACTTCGATCAAAGCAAGATTTCCAGTCATAAAGGCTCCAAATGTTATAATTGGATTAATATGACCTCCCGAGATATGAGCAAAACACTTGAAAGTTAACTTATTTTTGGAGAAAAATTAAAATGTTTTAAATTACTTGTATGGCCAGTAAATAAGCAAAACCAAACGTCAATCCCATTTGTATCGTACTTTTTGTATAAACTAAAGAATTTATACTAGCAGAGGAAGAGGCACATCCTAAACATCCCACAAAAATTAAGAATGCTGTACCAAGATATTCAGCAAGAAAAATTGTTATTCTATCTACCGCTGATAACTCATCGTTGACTTTCAGTTTTTCCCCTTAAAGATGCACAAAATAATAAATCTATAACAAATGAAAATACTTACAAAATTTTATATTCATTTTAGTTTAGGATAACAAGTTTGCAACAAATTAAGGAAAATTTCATTCGTTATTCGTTTTTGGTTTAGGCAAAATGACAACCTTACAAAATTGTATTGACTAAAGCCTTCTTAATTAAAAAAAAAATATGTGTCAGTTGCTAATACTACAGAATAATAAAAGACATTAATAAAATACATTACTACAGTAAATCATACAAATAATAAATATTAATACAAAGAATTTATACAAAAAAAAAAAGAAGCAAAGTACATAAAATGTGTTTATTTTTCGATGATATAATGCAAAATTGTAAATTGTGTAAACTGTTGAATTAACGCGTTTTAAGTTTAAACCTCCCACAACTGCCAAAAGCAGATAAATAAATCGTCTAGCAACTTCTTCAAGAAACCTTTATTGTTGCTGTGAAAGATAGATGACCCAAGAAGACGTAAATTACTGATGATTTTCTCGAACTCGCAGTTTTTTCCCATAATTTTACATTACTATAATTAATTTTGAATTTTTATTTTTGTTTGTTGTATCTTTTTATTTAATTTAAGAAAAGGTGTATATCTACATAACCATAATCTCCTACATATTTTCTAATATTATTTTGTTCACAATAGTAAATAGTTATAAGTCGGCTTAAATTACAGTTTATTGCCTCACAGCTTTAGATGAGCTCTTTATATTGATACCAAAAATTTGAAATAACAATAAGAGAAAAAGAAGGATATCGCGCCGTAAGTCACACACAGTGTGAATTTCTACGAAACTATTATTTTTTTAGACACGCCAATAGATTAATCAAGAAAAATGATGTTATCGCTTCGCCTGAATGGAAGCCAGAGATAAATACGAAACAATCAGAACTTATAAATTAAAAGAGCAAGAGACAGGAAAAAAATACGCAGAAATAGTAGTGACACAATAAAAAAAATTGATTGAGAATGCAGTTATCGAACAAACCGGAAGCTGGTTAAAAACATTTTGCTAAAAGTTACCAAAAAGACTAGTGAAACAAGAATAAAAAAACCATAGAAGCAATTAAAAAAAAATTAAAAATTATGATTACGGTACTTTGGTAATAAAACAGAAGATATCTTCAGTAGTAAGCAAAAAAACCGGACACCACTGTTAACATAACTGTCAGCCAAAGCGCACCAAACCACATCAGACTACAGAAAACCACACAAGATACATTAAATCACAGTAAACCTCACCAAACCACACCAGACCAGACAACACTACACCACTTGGTGTCTTGTTTTTGTTGTTCTTAATTGTAACTATAAAAAATACAAAGAATAAAGCTAAAATGTTAATAATAAATTAAAGTCAAAGTAAGATTACTCTAAAAATATTTCTACTATTCTACAATATAATGTAATGAAAATATTAAGAAACAAAAACCAGTACAATTACATGCAATAAGAGACATATAAGAGACAATAACACGACCGTAGAAGAATTTTAACAGAAGATGTAAATCAATCATGGGAATATAAAATCTGCGCAACGACTGGTGTCTCGCTTGAAATGGCAGTATAACGTAAAAACTAAGCACATCCATAGGAGTAGATAGATACGTGCGTTAAGTTTCTGTGTAGGTACACAAAAGAAAACCAAACGAAGACAGTGGGATACATGAAACAGAAGATTGGATAAAGTCAACACAAGAAAAGGATGTAATAAGTAAGTTAGTGCCAGTAGAATACAATATTTTTATTAAAAAATTATAAACTTTGCATTATTTTATTTACTAAAAATAATACTGTAACACAATGAAGAGATAAGACTTCCCATGAAAGGTCCAAGCCAAAAGATCTAAAATGTTTTGTCATTTTTAGTAATAACGTTTGCAAAAAGAATTAAAAGTCATTCATACCCAGTGGTACTCCCAAAAATTGTTTATTATTGCAGGACCTATGGTTCTTGCAGGATTCATATGAGAAGCCGTAAACGTACCCTTAAATAAAAATTTAAATATTTTTAACATTATAGTATTAAAACTTACACCAGTCATAACAAGGCAAGCAACACCTAACCCAAATTTAATTGGAATAGTATCAAGGTTTTCTGCATTTCTTGAATCCCAAACTGACAAAGCTATTGATACAAGACTAAAAGAAAGAATAACTTCTATAAACAATCCTTGTGAGGGTGTCAAATCAGGATGTAAACCCACTGCACATACTCCTGCCGTTTTTATCAAAGGTACACTGCTATATATATACTCGTCTAATAATAGTAACTACAACGTTTTACAATTTATCAACATATACACATAATTTAAAAAAACTTACTCTAACGAGGCCAAACCCACTGAGAGACCCTAGAATTTGTGCGACGATATAAATTGGCATTTCAATTAAAGCAATGTATCCGTTCATAAAAGCTCCAAATGTTACAACTGGATTAATATGAGCTCCAGAAATATGAGCAAAACACTTAAAAATTAAATTATATTTGAGGAAAAATTTAAATATTTTAAATAACTTGGATGGCTATTAAGACACCAAGACCAAACGACAATCCACTTTGTGGTAAAGGTCGTGGAATAACAACAGGACCTATACCGATATGAGCACATCCTAAACATCCTATAAACATTAAAAATGCTGTACCAAAAAATTCAGCAAGGAAAATTGTTATTCGCTCCACTGCTGATAACTCGTCGGTGATATGCAATTTTTCCCCTTAAAAATGAACAAAACAATAAATATATACTACAGGAAGATACTTACAGAATTTTAAATTCATTTTTGTCTGGAGTTTGAAACAAAGTATGCAAAAATTAAGAAAATTTAATTCGTATCAGGTAAAATGACAAGCACAGAATTGTGATGACATATAAAGCCTTCTTAATTAAAAAAATAAACACGTCAAACAAAAAATATGTAAAAGGAAAAAAAAGAAATATTAAAGAAAGTTTTAAAACTTGAAGAACATCGAATAGAAAAAAAAAAATTCTACAAAAACGAAGAAGACGTCAAAACATAGGAAGATATTTAGAGAACTTAAAAAACAACTGTTAGTAGTGCACCCACCTGTAATTAGTGTAATTAGAATACAGCTATTTTATTACAACCACCATATAAGACATGGTTAACTCCAACACGAAACTGGTTAACCAATCTACAATTTTTTTTCATTTTCTCGACTAATAATCTTCTACATTAAATTAATAGTCGACACTGGAAAAAAGCAGTTAAAAAAACTTTATCTAGAATTATTGTTCAAATGACCTGTTCTAGACTAACAGAATAATTTTCTAAAAATATTTGAAAAGCGACGATTAGAAGAAAAAAAAATCAATGAAAAATTTTATAGCAACGAAAAAGATTTTGGAGGAGTTAAAAAAACGACGATTGGAAGAGAAAGAAAAGCTAAAGGACGCTAGAAGTATAAAAAACGTTTTTAAAATATAAGCCTAAACAACAATAATTAAAAAGAAAAACTCAGCCTAGAAAAAAAGAAGAGCTCTGCAGATTTCGAAAAAAAGTGACAGATGATTTAGAAAAACAAAATACTGATTTGACGTTAGTATAAAGAAAAACAAAAATAAACTATAATTCTCGAATTTGAAAAACGACGGTAAAAAAAACTAACAAAGTTTCTGGAAAATCAAAAAAAATTCTAAGAGAACAAAAAAAGCAAAAAAATTTTAAAAAACAACGTTTGGAAAAAAATCAAAAATTCTGGATAAACAAAAGATTCTAGAAGAACAACGGCATTTAGAAATAACAGAAAAATTTAAGAAATGACGATTAGTAGAAAGACGAAAAAAATTCTAGAAGAAGAAGAAAAACTTCGGCTGAAATAACAAAAAGAGCAAACAAAAATTTTAAAAGATCAGAAAAAATTTCTACAAAAACTTGAAAAGCGGTGATTGGAGTTTTTAAAATCTAAATAGGTTTTCAAAAAAGTTTGAAAAACCGTAATTAAAAGAGAAAGAAAATAAAGCAAATTCTGGAAGAAAATAAAAAATACAACTGGATAAAAAACAATATAAGTATAACTAATTTGTTTATTGTTGTAAAAGCTCAATCAAAAAGCGAAAGACGTCGGTTACATAAAAAAGAAGAATTTAGGCAAATTCTAAGAGATGTTGAAACATCATGTGAAAGGAAAAGAACTATTGAAGGTTCTGAAAGAACAAAAAATAAAAATTTTAAGAATCTATTTGTAGGAACAAAACTAAAAACTGTAAATAAACAAGAATTATTATTAAGAGTCTAAACAATGGCATTTAAAAAAAGCAAAAAATCTCAAAAAAATGCGATTAATAAAAAAAAGCAAAAAATGCTAGAGAAATTCGGAACACTTCGACAAGAAAAAATGCAAACAAAATCTAGAAAAACAAAATACAATTTTCCTCAAAGAACTTGAAAAACGGCGGTTATAAAAGAAGGAACAATTTATAAATATCTACAATTGTTAATTGTGGCGTATTATAAATAATTGACTAAGTCCAACTTCAGACGGAAAACAAAAGCATAAGTGCTCCAGTTTTAGTTGGTCGATTACAGAATGGGAAATAAACTACAGCTAAATAAAAAAAACATATTAAATAAAGTAAGAAAAACTATAATTTTATTCTAAATTAAATAGTATATTTTGTAGTGCCTGAAGGTAGCCACAATCAATAAATATCTATAACCGAAACATGTAGCAAAACATAAATATAAATTTGAGAGAAAAAAACCTTATAAATATTTAACCGAAAATTATTATTGTTCTTACTCTTGATTGTTACAAAAACAAGTTTTCTATTAAATTTGAAAACCAGAGTTTTCAGTGTAGAATTGAGTGTGAGTTGGGATTATTTAAGGATCAGTAAAAAAATAGTCATATTTATTAAAATACATTTATTTTTATTTATCAAGATCTATAAAATCGATTTGTACTGTAAAAATTTTAGAAGTTTTTAATAGTACATAGAGTTTAAAAAAGTATGATTCGATAGTTTTTCAGGTATTAGACAGGTTACAATTCGATAAAATTATAAGATGCTGTTAAAATGTATCCAAATATGCATATTATTTACTTATTAAATGTATAAAAGTTAGGTGAAGTACAGTGAAGAAAAAATTACACAATTACACGAATCTAGTCACATAGAGAATATATGTAATATGCAGTCAAAAATTCAGTATTTGGTAAAATATTATCGACAATAATTAAGCAAAAATATGGCAGCTTATATCTAATATTAATAAAATGACTGTATATTAAACGTAACTGTGCTGAAAGATATTTAAACACACAGCATTTAATAATTTAAAAATATAATTAACTTAAAACTGAGTTAAGCTTTATCATTCAAAGCAATGGTTTCGGCAGCATTTACTTGCTCTTCTTCCACTGGTTCTTTCCCAAATAGGAACCTATAAAATAAAGCACCGAGAAATCCAGCACTTAAGGGACCAACCCAGTAAAGCTATAAACCCAAAATAAGTAAAATTTAAACCGAAATATCAACATTACCCAATGATTCTCCCAATCCCCATTTATTAACGCCGGAGCGAAACTCCTTGCAGGATTCATATTTCCTCCAGTGTATGGCCCCTAAAAATAATCATTTGTGCCAACATTTCATTACATCTAAACAGAATTTACCCCAGATAAAGCTAAAACAGCAATAGACAACCCAAATCTAAGCGGGACGGAATCATGTTTAGTGTTGTTTCTGCAATCCCAAACACCACAACAAACAAGTGTGAGCATTAAAGAAATTAAAAATTCGATCAAAAGGCCCTGGAAAGGGGTCACACCTTCGTGTAAAGATGGGGAGCAGAGGCCCACAGTTGAATTACCCGTCTCAAAATATTCTACTGGAGTAGCTAACTGTAAAATTATTGTTTTAATTTATGGTGAGCACAAGAGATTTAAAAAAATACTTTTACTAATCCGAAACCAGTAAGTGCTCCCAACATTTGTCCAACGAAATAAATAGGTACTTGAATTAATGGAATGTTACCTAAAGTAGCGGCAGCTACTGTTACAAGAGGGTTAATGTGAGATCCTGAAATGTGGCCAAAACACTGAAAAAACATAATAAATATTCTATTTGATGGGACGTCCAAATATTAGTAATTATTACTGATTTGATAAGAATCTTTTAATCAAAACATAACATGAGCCAATGTACATATTATACTTATTTGATTAGTCCTTATTCAGGGCTAACAACAGATACAAACTAAAGCAAATTTTAAAATAGCGAAACAAATTATCGTTCAATTTTCTTATCTATTTGTTTTAGTTTGCGTCTGTTGTTCATCCTGAAAAAGGACTAATAAAGTGTCCGAAGCGTTGGCTCTAGTTATGTTTCGATAACAAATTCTAGTTTCACATGCTCATCAAACCAATGTAGCCTAGTAAAATTACATTTTAGCTTCGAAAAAATTTCGACTAAGGTAGATTTTTGTAGAGATCTTCATTTAAAAGTCTTAAGCATATTCTCAAAAGAAGCAGATTTAAGTTTTTTCTGCAAATATCTTAAAAATTATCAATTTATTATAATTTAAAAAATTGTAGTTTATAAAATTGTAGACAAAAAAAATCTCTAAACTTTATTTGATTAAATTAATCAATTTAAAGTTGTACTGGATGAGAGGGTTTCTCTTTTATTACACCAGTAGAAATATATAGAGAACCTTAAATTCTTTGATTCGACTTATTGTACATTCCTATGTGTTAACTATTGAAATGTATTAGTGTACAATATTATACAATATTATACAATATTTTCAACCTGGTGCTACATCCAGTGATACCGGAATTAAAACGTGATATTTTTATTTTAAATGGTAGTCTATAGCTTTATACATTTTCAGATTGGCCTTAAAAGAATAACATACTATGGTTTTTAGTGCTACCTTTATTATTTCCTACACCTTCGGAAATATCAAGTTTTCTCTAAAAGAATTAACTGTTTCAAAGTCTCCTATAAAAATATAAAAGTCTATTAAATATAAAAATTAAATTCTTTGCAGGATACGCAATTTATATTAGATAAATTTTGCTGTAAAAAAGTATCTTAAACTATCTCCAGACAGAGTAAAGGGTCAAGTGATTATTTGTTGCTTCTTGCAATTCTTGAATCAAGAAAGTCATTGGCTTTATTTTTTTTGATGAAGCAAGATGAGACATAATAAAGATTGATCAAAGAAAAACATCCGTCTTCATTGCTTGAACCTTTATTTCGTCTGCATATAGAGCGAACCGTTGACAGTCACATAACTATTGCAGAATTCCTTTGCTTAATTGATTACTCCCAAAGCTTTTAATTTTCACAAAAATTAATCTAAAAATCTTAAGGTGAAGATTTATTAGCTTGAAGTGAGACCAAAGAAATTAAATGAAGAAGAAACTCGAAATAGTACGTGTTTTTCAATATTTGGAAGTTTTACTACAGAATGACGGAGAGCAAGAAGCGGAAATAAACAGCAGTATAGACAAGGCAATAAAATGTTTCTACGCTCTAAATAAAAAGTTTTTAAGTAAAAAAAATCACATAAAAAATTAAAGATGAACTTGTTTAAAACGATATATAGACATATGGCTGCAAATCGTAGATTTTATCCAAAAGACTAAAAAACAAGGTTCAAGCTGCCGAAATAAAGTACTTAAAAAAAGTTCAGACGGTAACAAGAAAAGATAGAATAAAAAATACACTAATAAACTAGAAATAAAATCAGTAGTAGAGTATATTGAAGAGTGATTGAATAGCTAAATTGGTGAGGACATCTCCAAAGATTAGGAAATTTAAGAAAAGCAAAACAAATATGGCAAGCAAGATCACAAAGGTGAAAAAAAAAAAACAAAGAGACCGAAGCAAACATGAGACATGGAAGTTGAAAAATGTCTTCGAAAAGAAGTAACTATGCAGAAAGTAATAAAGATGGCAGAAGATAAAAAAACAGACCAAATTGGTATATACTATATAAATAAATAGTTTATTGTAATTATCACACACTTTATGGTAAACGTAATTTTTGATAATATATAGTTTATCTTAAAGTGTGTAAAAAAGAAATAATTACTTATTTTTGCAAAATTTTATTTATATACAACAAAAAGTGTTACGAATACATATTTTCTGACAGAAAACATATCATCTTTTACTTTTTAGACGTATTTTGCTTATAACATTAAAACTAATAGAGCAATATTGATGTTTTTAAAGCACAAATTACTAGTAAGAAGAAAAATCCAGAAAAACCTAAAAACTTTGCGTTTTACAAAGTCTTTTGCAAAAAAGTAGATAGCAACTCATATTTATCTTCTAACTATGTAATTTATGTGAGCATAAAACAGGCGCTATTAGATTATTAGTTTTGTCACAATTGCAATTTGAATCTTTAAGGCAGTATCTTCTAGAAGATCTGTGTGCCCCATAGATAGTTCGACTTTAATTTCCCGAACAAGATTTTGATAGTAGAAGCTTAGTACAACAAGATGTATATTTTCATTTTGTACTAATATGCTGCGAAATAAATGAAAAATGTGTGCAGATATGAGTAAAAACAGGAAACTTCTTAGAAAAAGAAAAAAATAAAATAAGATGAGGCGTTATATTATATAGTACTAGAAACCGGCCAATTACAAATTTTTACATTTGATTTTCTGCTGAGCAGCTACTGAAGTTATTTTAACTTTTTTTCTCTTTTATTCTATAACTGAATAAAAATAACACCCTTTTTTATTTACCATTCTCCACCAGTACTCAGATATAAAAGGTGCTTCTATATAAAAAGCTGTTTGAAACATTAAAATCAGACCATCTATTGGGCCTATTCCATGTTCGTACCTCTAGAAAAAAATGTCTTCAAAAATTCAAATTCCAATTGTGCCAAACTACAACAAATAGTATGATAGAGTTTGTTCAACTTAAAAAATTATAGTTATATATTAAAAAAAAATCGGTTATTCCTGATTTTCTCCCTTACCAATGACTCAATCGGGCCAATTCAAAGTCAGCTTAGTTTCCATTTTATTTCGCTACAATTTTAGTCGTTATAGCATTAAAATTGCTTTATAAGTTTTAATTTTATAACAAAAAAATTTTTTTGGGGGTTTTTTACATTTTTTTTTTATTTTATTTAGTTTATATTTTATTTAGTTTTAACAAATTAACCAATGATAATTATTGCAAGTAAAAAATATACGAAAATATAACTACAGACTGACTATCTTCAATGTGAAGGCATAATAGATTTTCTGCCATTATTTTTGTAAGAAAGTCGCTTACTCTATTCTCTACTTCTTGGTCCACTAATATCAGTTTTAAATACATGAAAATCATGATTTTCATAATTATGATTAGTCTATATCTTTCACCTTTCAGTTTCTAATTAGAGTACTTTTCAAGATGAAGTTAAAGATAAAAAGAATAAGCAAACGTTTCCATAAAAATCCATCTTGACCAGAATTTAACTAAAGTCTTTTCAAAAAGTTTTTATTTAAAATTTTACAAAAAAAATTGAAATTTAAAAAGTAATTCTTGAATATTTTTTTGACCTTTAGGTTATAAATGGTCAAGACAGAATTCATAGTTCTAAAATGACAGACATCTTAATAATAATATTTTAATAGTCTTATAGATTTTTATATAAGACCTTTAAGCTGTTAATTTTTTTTAAGTTAATATCTTCAAAACTGCTAAAAATTAGAACACAATTACAATGCATAATATATGTAATTCTTTTAAGACCAATCTGAAAATGTAAAATATTATAAGAATCAATTAAACTAGAAAAGTAATTGGTTTCCGGTATAACCGAAAGTGCCACAAAGTACAAAATATTGCACACCAAAAGATCTCAACATGTAAAATATAGGTACAAAAATTCGAATCAAAATATTGTTTTCCGATATTTGTATGGGCCTAATAAAGAAACGCCAAGAACATCTTTAAAACAATTGATTCTACAAAAGGGGGGGGGGGTCTAAAAACCTTTTAGTGTTTAATTTAAAAAGTACAATTTTTTTAATAATAAAAATTGATGATTTTCAAAATATTTCCAAAATACTAGAATTATCCTCTTTTTACCACCTAAAAAACGAAAACCACGGTTTAAATCAAAGGTACACTTTTGAGAATATGTTGAGGACATCTAATCATCTAAATACAAGTCTCCAGAAAAATTCAGCTCCGTCTGAATTTCTTAGAAGTTTTACACATTTTTTTACAATTTTGGAAAATAGGCTACTATTTACATTAAATACTTCTTCAAAAAATGCTTGTTACCTGGACTGAAACCATGACTGCAAGTCCAAAAGTAAGACAGATCTGTAAGTGATTAGGAGCAGTTCCGAAGTTGATACATCCTGCGCATCCAAGAAACACAAGAATTGCAGTTGCACATATTTCCGAAGCACAAATTACTACTCTGTCCATTGTGGTTAAATTATCACCGACTTGAATTTTTTTTCCTGAAATGAAATTGTTTCAGTAGGTGTGATTTGTAATACTTGAATGAAAATCAGGGATGTGTACCAGATAATGTTGAAAAAAATACCGATAAGATACAATCTCAATAACACCATTTATCCATTGTTGAATATTCTTGTGTCAACATTTTTCATGAAGTAGAATATTTTGAATTGAATAGCGGCAAACATCCGATGACAGACAGATAAATGTAAATAAGAAATAATGAAAAACAGATTTTAAACAGTTTTCAGACAACAGGTAATGTATTTGTGTAGCAGTGCATTCATTTTAAAAATGCTCAAGTACAATTTATTTTTAGATGCATAACGACGTGTTTTACTTGAGATATAATTTATGATTGCATTTCCTATCACGAAAGGTTATGTAATTTCTTGATCAAATTTTTTATTCCAAAAACTAATAAAATGAATACTGTTTTAATCAAAGTAAAAAACATTTTTATAGTGTCATAATGTTATCTACCAACAATGTGTCATCTCTATAATATGGTTATTGACTTATTGCTTCATATTTAGATTTTTTACTTAAAAGAATATTTATATAAATTCATGGAAAAAAAATTCAATCAATTAACATTTTTTGTCACCTGAGTGTTTAACAATTAAAAAGGGATTAGCGCTAATACGTTTATCTATGTTTGGTGGCAGATATTTATTAATCACTTTTATTCTCAACAATCAATTTATTTCATGGTCATGTTCTTTGTTTATTTTGTCTTCTACATTTTTGTATGCTCTTTAAGTAGTCAAACAGTGCAAAAATAGTTATTTAAGTTATAACCCAGTAAACGAAATATTATAGTGTAAGTTTAAATTTCTGAACGAAAGGACAAAGTTGCCGAGTCTGCAATTTCTAAACGAATATGCTCAAAATAACTTAAATTGGGCTAACTTTTTAAGACCCTGCTATAAACCAAAAAATAGCCATTGTTCAACTTATGGGAAAGCAAACCACCCTAAAGATGGATTTTGATTTATGACTGTTTTCTTCCCTACATGTTTCGCACGCAAATATTGTAAAATACTGGCGAAGAAAACTGTCATAGATTATTATGGTGGTTTGCCTTTCCATAAAACGAACAATGGCAATTCTTTGGTTTGTAGAAAAGCTTTAAAAAGTCAGTCCACTTTTAGATAACTTGTGTATACTGTAATATTCGTTTACCCGTTACTAGGTCTGTAACGGATGTATACTTCCACCAAGTTACTGAGATCTACCATAATATTTTGTAAATCATTCAAAAACTGCAGAAAATTTTCACAACTTTATTTGCTTCTTCCTGTAGTGCGCCTACCTCTCGAAAATATGGTCAAAGAAGAGTAAAAGACAGAAATAACAGTCATACAACATACCAGCGTAAGAAACCACCAGAGTCTCAAACTGAATGCCCCAACTAAAAGAATCAGTGTAAAATTTTTTTGGAAAAAGACAGCAAAGGTTTGAGAAAAGCTTGAACAACGGCGTTTAAAATAAAAAAAGAGAAAACAAAAACCAAAAAAATTCTAGAAAAACAAAAAGCTTCTAAAAAATTGGGGAAAAATTAGGTTGAAAAAGCGCGAAAAAATACCAGAAAAAGGTAAAAGACGTTGTTCCGAAAAAAAAAAAGATTTCTTAGAGAAGATTTCAATAAAAGTTTTTAAATTAAGTTTAAAAAATGATGATTAGAAGAGAAATAAGGATTAAAAATGGTGATTCTAGAAAAATCAAAAACGCTTTTGAAAAAGAGTACGACGATCAGAAGTAAAGTAAAGCAACAAAAAATTCTAAAAAATTAAAAAATAATTCTAAAAAAATTTGAAAAGCAACGCTTGGAAGAGAAAAAAAAATAAAAACTACGTAAACAAAAAAAACGTGAATTTTCAGAAAAAAAGAACAAAAAAAGAACAAAACGTGAATTTTCAGAAAAAAAGAACAAAATAAACTTCCAGAAAAATATTAAAAATCATATATTAGAAAAAGAAAAAAAGATTTTCGAGAAATTCTTGAATTTGTAAATAAAATGTTTAAAAAATCAGTTTCCAATTAAAGAAAACATATGAAGTAAAGTACTAAAACTTTGAAGATTTGGGAAATAAGATTAGAAAAATAGAAGTAGAAAAATTTAATAATCAACTTGAGCTGCCAAAAAAAGTTAAGTGAGTTAAGCTAAGTTAAAAAATTGAAAAAAAGTTTTAGAAAAACAAAAAAAGTTTCTATAAAATTTGAGAAAGACCATTAGTAGAATAGGTGCACAAAATAAGAAAAAGAAATTAAAAATGTTGTCTAGAAAAAAATATATATATAAGATTATAAAAAGTTTTTAAAAATAGTCTAAAAAATAACGAATGGAAGAGAACTAAGCTGTAAAGGCGATTTCAGTAATGACTGACCTACTAGAGATAAAATCACAATTTTTATAAATGTAGAGATAATTTTTTATATAAGCCTAAAGTCACTGTTAAAAATAGAAGCAAAAGAAAGCCTTCTATTCGTTAGGAAAATAGAAGAAAAAAAACGCAACATAAAGAGCAAAAAAAAAACAGACATGGAATGGATAGAATGTTTAAACAAATGAGAAAAAAATATTTAATTTAAGGAAAAAATTAGCTTTTACAGAATTTCGAAAACTATTCAATAATGGTGAGGGCGTCAAAATTCTCGTCCTAAAAAAAACAATATTTTGAGTTAGCTAAGAAGCTATAGAAAAAAAATTATTTACACTAAAATTTTAATGCTCATAAAAATAACTAAAATGTTGTAATTGTAACTACAGAATCTGGGTTTTAAACCACTACTAATTTTGATACGAATCTAAAAGTGTGTAAATCAATCTTTAATATTTTTTTTTCATTAACGTACAATCATAATATTAAGTACTATGAGAGTAACTAATGTTAAAATTGACCAAAAAGAGAAATTTACACAATTTTTCTTGTCAATATCGGTAATTGTTTTTGGTAGCACTGTTTACAAATTTAAAATAGTATATTAAAAACGATTCGTAAGCTTTGTAGCACGAGCCAAAAATTATCAAACGACTATCAAAAAACAAATACCCTCTATTTTAGAGATTTTGTAATAATAATGTTGACGTAAACGCTTCTTTAGCAATTTTTTTTAATCAGATATACGATTTAATCTGACAAAATCTGTTAGTTATCGACAGATTTTAAGTTAATTATTTTATTTTTTGAAGTCCATTTTAGCGAACTTGTGTGCCTATGTTATAGAAATCATCGCTATTAATATGTTTACATTTTTAAATTAACTTCTAAATTAAAGTATCTTATAAGCTAAGATCGTGTCGAAATTGTTGTAAAAATTTGATAAAGACACAAACAAAACACCGCTGCAATTCATGGTAAATAATTCTGACACTGCCTATACATTATGCTTAAGCACAATACAATGATAAATCAAGATTTTTCCCAGTCTTGAATTTCTATATATTTCCAAAAATACTTGTTAATGATAATAAATACATTTATTATAAGGTGAATCAAAGAAAAAACAAAAACACAGTAAACATGTTACGAACTACCAATTATAATAAAATATGAGTTAGTACACAACCACTTGAATGCCAAAATAAATTCTATTTTTGATAATTAGGTAGGCATATCTAAAACAATGTCACTTAGTTATTGCAATTTTTAAAAATGCACCAGTCAAGCTTTACCTCTACCTTCACCTTTGTTAATTTATGTTCCGTTAATAATTACTTACGTAATATTAAAAGAAGTAGTTATTTTATTGTTTTATGGCCACTTAAACTTTAAAGGTAAAGGATATTTTGCTATAATACATAATTAGGGATAAAAGTGAAGTGATTATTAAATTACTCTGCGACTTACTAATTCGCCGATTATTTCTATAAGATTTGCCGTTGATTTCCATCTTTGACCACTGAACAGATTCATTACATTACAAAAATTTCAATAAAGCTTATACAATTTATTACGATTTTCGAGGTTATTATAAAATTTTAAAAAATCTCTTAAGAAAAAACAGATATGTGCTGTTTCGCTTCAGTGGTTTCAAGAACAATAATAGAAAAAATTACTTTTCCTGAATTAAAAACAGTTATTAAAGTTGATCAGCAAACGTGTCTTCTATTAAACCGTATTTAACTGATTAACCGTAACACCAAAAAAATTGGTAATGAAGTTTTTCCTTATTATATAGAGTCTAGGTCAGTGTAATAACGCAAAACTTTTACACAAGGAAACAACTCAGAGTTTTAGATAAAATCGTTCATTCTAGAAATGTTATTTTTGAGATATTATATCATATCAAATAAGACTCATTAATAAATGTTACATTTCATTTTTGATCTATATTTAAATTAACTCTTTTACAACCGATAAAGTCATGTGATAATTTTTAACTTTTAACCTTTCTAACATAAAATATTTTTAAATAATAATTGATAAACATCTACTTACTTTATATGTAAATACAAGGTATGACAAAGCAAAAACTGTTTAAAAAACTATTCGTTATATAGATAAAACAATTATTTTTTTCTTCTTGTTCAAAATTATTACTTCTACTTTCATCTGTACCCCCAAAACTTCAATGACTTTATATTTACCTTGAGACATATAATTTTGTTCCAAAAAATTTAATTAATGTCAAAACAAAATTTCGATAGGTCATCGAGCTCCAATCGATTGTTTAACTCGTGCATATTAATCAAGACTAACAAATTTAAATAACTAATCGTGTAGGTGCCTTAAAATGCAAGTAACGTCTGAATTAAAATAAATTCATTGAAGTTAAATATAAAATAAAAAAAATCAAACATTATTTACCCCTTCTCCGTGCCATAATGTAAAATGTCAGTCTTTAAAAAAATAATGGAAGCCCTAAAGATGCGTTACACTTCTACAACTGGTGACCACTTACTGACACCATATTTCTTGAAACACAGTCGAACCGTAAAGACAAATTGAACTATGATCAGTTTAAAATAAATCGTCCAAAGTTTAAACATCAACTCATCTTGACTTGTCTTAGGCCCTTAATAATTATTTTTATTAAAAAATCTGCGTTATTTCGGTTTGAATTAAAAATAAATCGCTTCATTTAACGAAAACAAGGCGTAGCTGTAATTTATGAATGAGACTCAATAAATTTGGGAGAGAAAGTTTACATTTGGGGATTTTAAAATGCATTGTAATGCATTTTGTTAGGTAGAGCTCTCTATTATGTGCAAGTATTTATTTATTTGAGTTGTTTACTGATTCAAAATAATTAAAACAGAAAACTGGACAGCCAAGCCTCCTGGCCTTATTTGAAACCATAATCATATTTTACGCGTGTTGAAATTTTGTACCTAATAATAAATTCGACTTATAAATATATAGTAAGTGAAAAGTGAGTTATCAAGAGTCAGATTTTGGTAATTAATAATAGATTTTTAAATTTGCTGTTTGCTAATTGAGATAAGATTGCACTAAGGTGAACTTTGTTGGCAACCAAGCCAAAACACGATGATTTTGACCTGCCATTCATTCCCACTCGTTTTAAAATTAAAATAATATATTTTGTCAGATATTTACTATTTTGTTGTGGTTTGTGACTATTTCAAGTCGTATCTTCAATTAAATTTTACCGCAAAATTAATTCTTCTGCAAGACAATGAACTTTCATCTGAAGCCGCACAAATTTCAATTAGTTAAAATCAGTTTGAAATGTTTCTTTAGGTGGAAGATTGTTGTGAAAGTTTTGTTTGTAATAATATTCTTAAAATAAATTCTTTACAAATTTTAAGGTTTCTGACAAAAAGTTGTTTGTGTGCGCCAAAATTCTATATTAGAATCACATTTGCATAATGTATGTTGTTGACTGAATTTTTATAAATATTAAAATCTCATAAAAAATTGGTTTGATCTTATGCAAGATGTTGACAGTCAAAATAAACAATAGTAAAATTTAACTTAGAGGATTTATATCTCAGTTTATATATTAAATAACAATCAAAAAGTACTTATCAAATAGACATTTAGACAAAGGCGTATTTGCATTACATTTTTATTCAATACAAACTGTGAAATACCATATATTTGCCAGTAATAAAATAACACTTTTATAATTAAAAATTAAGTAAATATTATTTATTATTAATACTAAAAAAAGCAGATATTGTGGAAATTTCTCATTCAAACAAAGAATACCTAAAACACTGTCAAAAAGTGCGTCTATAATTTATTAAAACCCTACAAGCATTTAAATATTCTCTTTTTTATGTGACATATCCTCCTTCACAAAAAGAGCTCTTTATTAATTTATTAACACAGAGATGTGTATATTACGCTGTTTAAAAAAAAATAGATTTTGTTTTTTTCGAAACCCCCTGTTAATAAGCCCTTAAATTATTTCTTTGAGGTAGCTTATTGCAATTATTTATTTCTCATTTAAATATAATGAGAATTTCTCTTTCAACATTGAATTTTTTGGGTTGTTTACTGATCAGTTTACTGAAATGACTTTTCAGTTTTATGAGAAATTAATGCTCTACATAATAAATCCCTTAGAATGTGATAATAAATTTCTTCCATAGTTATTTGAGGTCAAAATTACAATTATAATAAATTTTAAAAATTTTGCTGAAATTATCAAACTTTCATTAAATAATCTAAAATTACAGTATTCTAATATTTGGTGACCTTCCAAACACGTTTTGTACAAAAAATAAATTTTTTCGTCAATTGTTTTATACTAATCAAAAATATAAACAAAACAACATTAATTTATACAGAGTGACATAAAAGTATGGAATAAAATTCATATTTTCTAAATTAATGTTTTCTTTGGAAAAATGCCGAAACAGGTCAATTTTGTTATTTTATTGCGCACGTTTTTCACTTGTTTCCAAATTTTATTGGCCAACTGATTTTTTGTTGAAACGTAGTCGACATTTTTTTTAAATAGCAATTCTTGTTTTGGGTGTTGAATATTGAAACCACTTTTTTTTTCTGCTCATAATAGTATAATATTTGTAGGGTCTAAAATAAAAACTTTAAGTAATTTAACTAATTTAAATGTTTTATTAAATTAGTATTTTTTATTTTTTTAATTTATTTTATTTTTTCAAAATAGACGCAATTTTTAACAGAATTACCGAACTAAATATTCAAATTGACGTCTTTCAGTTTCTTCGCAATAATGCAACTAATTTATGAACTCCGTTAGCACATTATTTCACATTTTTTTGACTAATTAAGCGGTACTGGTTTGTAATTTTTTCTCTTAAATCCTTGATTTTGCTGCAAATATTTTTGATTTTAAGTAGCCCTTTAGAAAAACGGTTAAAACATCATCTAAATAATCTCTGACACCACGAGCGTAGTGTGGAGGTGCACCGTCTTGTTTAAACCATACATTAAGTGCTGGCATGTCTAGATCCTTTTTATTGGGATAAGTTCCGCTAATGCTGGTACTAACGTGTCGCAAAGGACATCCAAATAAACTTGTCTAATCAATTAGACGTCAAAAAAATACGGTCCTAAAATGTGATTAGCTCAAAAAAGACGTAACTATCATATGGGTCGATAAAAAATTCACACTGGATAAGAGAAGCTAATACTTGTTACAACATCCACAAAAATTAAATAGGTTTGGCTTTGTCAAATCACATTTTAGGATTTTAGAACATCAGTGATGTAAGAGAAAGAATTACAAATCAGTACCGCTTAATTAGTCAAAAAATGATAAAAAATATGCTAACGGAGTTCGAAAATTAGTTGTATTATTACTAAAAAACGGTAGAACGTCAATTTGAACATTTACTTCAGTAATTCTGTTATATTTTCGTCTATTTTGAAAAATTCAATAAAAAATTTAAATTAATTAAATTACTTAAAGTTTTTATTTTAGACCCTATAAATGTCATATTGTTAAACGCAGAAAAAAAAGTAGTTTCGATATTCAACACCAAAAATAAGGATTGCTATTTAAAAAAATTATCGATTACGTCACAGCAAAAAATCAGTTAGTCAAAGAAATTTGGGAACAAGTGAAAAACATGCGCAATAAAAAAAAACAAAATTAACCTGTCTTGACGTTTTTCTAAAGGAACATTAACCTAGAAAATATGAATTTTATTCCATATTTTTTATGTCACTCTGTATAAAGTTAGTTTTTATTGTTGATATACAGTATGACTTCCTCGAAGTAGATGAGTTACTGTTGTCTAATTACGAAAGCTATAGAAAAAACCACGTTCTACAACGTCATTTATTACCTTGTTTTTTAAAAAATCCAAATTTTCTTAGTAATTTTCAAAAGTTTAAAACATAATTCTATATTATTTAAATAAAAATTTGTAATAAGCCACCTCTAAGAATTAGTATTAAAAATCTGATATTTTTACCAGGGTGTTAATTCATTATACTGCCACAACATATTATAAACAGAAGGTTAAAAAAAAGTCGATCAGTTTTAATCAACCTAATGATTATATTGCTGTAAATGCCAAAGAAGTAATAAATCCTAAAATTAGAAAGCTTATGCCAAAAAAGTAATAAATCCTAGAATTAGCAAGCTTATCCTATAAGTTTTATTTAATAAAAGCCCCAAAATCTAGTTACTTTATTTAAATTTTGGACCTCTACCAGAATCTAGGATTTCTCAGTCTGTACTCTTGATATTTGATGATATTGTTGGTAAAACTTCTGAATAAAATTGCAAATAAATCTTTGTAATTGTCACTAATTAGGCCTAATTGTATGAAAGTAGTTTTGAGATTAAACATAGAATTTAAGAAACTAATTAACATTGTATTGTATTTGCGTTGCACCAGAATTAACAATTGAATTGTCTGAAAACGTATTTTTTTTTTAATTTTTAGGTAAATATATTTTTTGAGCAACTTAAAAATATAGAAAATTTAGCGTTTTTGAATGACTCTAATAAAAATTTAATTAGACTTAATTTAAAAATTAGTTAACATTGTATTTGCATCCATAATATTTTGGTAGAATAGAATTGAAAAATCGCAGGAATTAGGACAATTAAATAAAAAAAGTCTATTTGCTAACGTTTCGGTTTAAAAATTATTAGTCATCGCTACTTATTGACGATTTTTGAAAAAAAAAAGAAAAAAACGCTCTGAACTGGACTTTTTTAACATATTCTTGTAGAACAGCTACGAGACACCCATTTATAGTTACAAACTTTTACGAATATAAAAGTTTCAAATCTTTTTTAAAAGTAACATCTCTGTCTACACTACAAGTTCAAAAATTTAAAAAAATACACAATATAGAAGAAAAAATTACAAAATCTTTCATTTGGTGTAAAATTTATTAAAATCCCATTTACAGTTTCGGGGAAAAAAATTCAAAAAAAAATATATTTTTTAGCTAAAAGCGTAAAAGAAAGAATAGTTTTGACATGCTGAGTGGCTGACTCTCAGACCACTTAATCGATTTTTAGGTAGTGTTCAATAGAACATTCGATATGTTGTCAATTTCACATAAATAATTCACAGTTTTATCTAAAAAATTTTCGACATTTTTAGACACTTTTATACTCCCGGCCTTAAAAAACCTATTATAAAACTCAATTGCGTGCTATCACAGCGTGCTTTAATGAATAGATCTATTAAAGCTAGCAGTATTTTACTCTTGAATTTTGAGTTGCCTTCTTTGACTCGCCTACACCGTTGTATGAATACTTAGTATCCTCATTATTCAACGCCTACACCAATGAATTTAAAAGGTACTAGTTACCAGTTGTTTCTAGTACCAGGAAACATAGTGGCATAGTTCGAAAGATGAACTTTTGTGGTTAGTGGCTTAGATTAGAGAGCGAGACCAGATTTAGGTATGGAGTCTACGAGAGAGTTTATGAGCTGCAACCAGATACTCGTAAATCAACTCTTCCCTTAATTAACATCCACAAATATGATTAAAAGTTTGACCGTTAAATGTTGGAAATTTCAATGATTGTGAGATGGTTCAGATACAGTGATTTAAAGTGTTATTGCCAATTTTCTATTTTTTTTTATTTATTTGAGTTTTTCATTTCCCTTTTTTTCTCAGATTTCTTTTATTTCGAAGTATTTTTTGACTTCTATTGAAAGAATTTTGAAAGCCGTCAAATTTCTCGATTTTTTTATATCAGCATTTTTTTTGTTATTTAAGTCTTTCTAAAACTTTCTTTATTGTTTCAAAATTTTTGTCTATTTTTTAAGACAATTTTTCTTGTTCTTTTTTCAATCGTCAATTTTCGGTTTATTTTTTCAAGTTTTTTTAAAACTTTTTTGTGTCTTTTACAGTGTCAGTACTGTCAGTGATTATTGCAAACAGTAGTAACTAAAACTAGTCACTATATTTTACTACATAGATTTCATATTTTTTACAGAAACTTACATTTTAATTTTATTTATTTCAAAATAAAAAAAATATTATTAAAAAAACAATCAATTTTTATTTAATAATTATGTTCTATATCAAAAGGTCATATAAGTTCTTAATAATTTAATTAGCTAATGTTTATGTTTTATATTTTATACAAACATATTTCGAGTACAAAATTGTATTTATTCAATCAATATTTTTTGCAGGTAATTAAATCAAACAGTAATTACGTTTCTAGCATTAGCTAATTGTGTTCCTTTTGAATAAATATTTACAATATGTATGTACTCAAGTGAGTAAATTAAATACCGATAAAGTATTGATATTTAATTTAAATTTATAAAAAAAGGTAATTAGAAAATATCTACTGATAAGTATTAATGAAACCCTATGGTATCAAAAATTGTAAATTCTTTAAAATGGTAAAACAACTACTACCCACATACTAATTTTTAATAAAGAGCAAAGTGGCGAATGTACAAATAGCAAACCACTCAAAAAGAAAAAACATTTTATTTGTAAAATTTTTATTAAAACAATCAGACTATAATGAATTCAACAAATCAATAAAATAATTGATTTTGTATTCACACTGTAAATTATAAAAAATCTTGTCATGTTACCTCTCTTTTTGAGTCAGAGAAAAAGAAGCGTATTTATAAACCTCCCACAGAACGTCGATTTAGATTCAATTTTACTTTTAGAGAAAAATAAGCGGTTATAGAGTGCCTTCAGAAATGATTTTAACTCACGTGACCAATTTGCTTAGAAAATGTTGCTGAACGATTACTTTGGTCAGATTGCTTTTATTGGCATCGTATGCCGGAATTGGTAAGTGTAATCTAATCATAGGGGTATATGTAGTTAAAAATTGAGCAGTGGGCATTCAAATGGAGGTAAAACATTTTTTTTTTTTTTTTTTGAACAAGAGGAGCCCGCATCTCGAGCCGCACACCGAGGCCTACGCCCATTGTATGCAACTTCTCGAAATAGCACTACTGCAGTAGCCCTGTGCCTCTGACGAAGCTCAGTACCTTGTCTGCAGGAGCCTTCTCGATAGCACTGGGCTTCAGATATCGAGAGCCCAGGTGTAAATCTCTGATGCTTGCAAAAGCAGGACAGAAGCAGAGAATATGAAGAGGAGTTTCCTCATCTTCAGCACAACCTCTGCAAATCTCGTCCTTGCTGAGTCCGATGACGTGCAGGTGTCTTTTTAATAGGCAATGTCCTGTGTACATGCCTACCACTAACTGAAGGTCTCAACGGTTGAGACGCATCAGGTTTTCACTGCGTGCCTTGTCCGGTCCTTTAATAAAAAGCCTGGATTGCCACATGCCTTCTTGAAACTGCCATTCAGAGAGATGGCGAAATTCCATCCACTTATGAAGTGTGTCTTTCTGTCGTCGTTTGGTAACGCCAAGAGCCGGTTCCGCCCCGATGAAGTCCATTTGTGAACCCTCTCGAGCCTTTAGACCACAGTGTCTCGGTACCCAACAAAGTACAACCTTTTTGTTGCACTCCGCCAGTTCTTGTAATCTGTTGTGACATTCCCAGACCAGAGGTAAAACATTAGTAATGACATCTGGTAAATACTAATTTTAAAAAAGAGCAAAGAGATAGTATATAGACATTCTAATAATAATATTCGAAAAGTACCAAAACCAATTTATGATTATAACAAAATTATTAGGTCTGAAGTAAATGGAATAATTATTTAGAAATATGATCAAAAATTTTACAAAAATTACATGGAAAAAAAAAATGACGAATTCTAGTAACACAATTTTAAAATTTGGATGTTCTGAGAACATCTCAGAAATAATTATTTATAGTGTTAATAATAAAATATTTAAGTCTCTTATCTTTTTGATTTGATTTAATATGTCCAAATGCAAATTGGGCCGTTATAAATAGTAACATGCACGTCTATTTTGAATATTTGATTTATTTCCAACAATATGACGTCAAGCAGGCTCGTCCCGTACTTGACCAATGACTTTGTTTTCGACTTAAAAATATAAACTCATGTTTGTTATATTCAGTTATTGTGCCATCTTTTACGATTTTACACATTTTTCTTTCGTTTTCGAAAAGGTCACTAAAACTTATTTTTAATTATTACCACTGCTCAGCATTTGCATTACAAATTTATAAAAAAAGGTTTTATGATGTATCATATTAATTGAATAACAACACATAAAGATTACTTATCTGTGGAGTAAAAATAAATGTAATTCTAAAAGAATGTTTTCGAAATTTTATTCATTAAACTAGTATTTTAGTTTAATTGCTTCAAGTTTACTCAGATATTAAATAAACAAGAGATCCCTGTCTTTATTCCAATATAATATCTACTACTTAGTTAATATATTTTTTTTATATCGAATTTGTCAAAAGTCGCGCAATTCCCTAGAGATACGATCACGTATATAAAAAATGTCACCACTAAAGTCCGGTTTAGGTCATAAAATATTGACTAAAACCTGCAACCATAACTTTTTGAGTTATAACTTTCAACAGACATTTCTTTAAAAAAATTTACTCAATGTAAATACATTTAAAGTTTTACATTTCTAGCACGAACAATGTAATTTTTAAATTGAAGAAATGACATTCTTTATGCACGAGACTGGTACAAATAGTAGAGCTCTTAGTAAACATCATTAGTACAAATAGCTATTTATATTAGAATGTAGTAAGTCTAATCTGAACAGTACGACAACTTTGTTCAAGTCACAACCCCACAGGGCGCGTATTTTATTAGTTGGAGCACTGTAAAATAATTGAACGCATAAAATTTGTATCAAACTTTTTGGTCAAACGACTTTTATCCGAATATTTGAATATTTATTATATTGGCATTTGAGAATTGACAACATTTAATTTTTAAATGTACAAAGGTGCGCTACTTCAGATACTCAGAACATAACAAAACAATAATCTATAATATTGAATAAAATTTCTACAAATTTCAATAAAAAAAAGTTTTAAGATAATAAAAAAGGAGAATGCATTACCATTTTTTGAGCAATAAATCTGTAATAAAATTTTTATACGAGGTTTTATTGCAATTATATCAAAATGTATGATCGTAAAACCTGATCAATTTATGTTGCAGACAAACGATGACCTAACGATGGAAATAATAATTACATAATTATTATTTATTTCTTACAATTATAATAATGCACATTATTACAGTTTTTTTTTTAAACAATCTCCCTCCACTAGGTACATCAAATTAAGTATTGTGATGTCAACAATTTTTTATGTTAACATGTTATTTGTTGTTGCATCCGCATAATTCGACTTTATTAACATCGATTATCAATTAGTCACGTCACATATTATGTTGGGCCTCCACATTTTTACAATGACTTTTAGCTTTTTTTAATAGTCTTTATTTTAATAGAGATAATTTTATACGTTTCAACGATAAAACGCAAGCATATCAAAAAATTGCATCTAAACGAAGCAAAATTATTCAATCAAAAAAATCTATATTTTATTTAAAATTATTCAATATTATTATTCACGAGAAGGTGTTATAATATGAAGAGAATGACGTGTGAATAACAAACTGTTTAAACGCCTTTAACAAAAAAATTAGTTATTTATGTATTAAAGGCATAATGAAGAAGATTATGGCAGAATTATAGATTATGAATTATGATAGGAAGGCCATTACTGACGATTATGCCCGTGGTACATACAACGTTTTGTCTTATTTTGCACTGTTTTAGTTCTTTAAATCAAAAGATGATTCAGATATTTCAAACTTCTTCTTGGATTTCCTTGGTGTATTCAAAAAAACGTAAACACATCCAATAACACCAAACAATTTACTTTTCACGAAGCACCTTTCGACAACAAAGTTGTCATCCTCAGGTGGGGAATTAAACTGATTTAAACTGGTGCTATTGGGTGTCTTAACGCTTCAAATATTGCAGTCAATGTAGAGAAAACTATGAGAAATCGATAAAAAAAATAGTCGGGTTTTTTGACTGTTTGACGTTTTTTAAATAAAATTGAATAATTCAGAAAACGCTAATAAAATTATTAAATACAATTTACTTTGCAACTATAATTCTCTTTATACGCAAATCTGGCCGTATTTTTTATATTTGTGGCACGTAAAATTACTAAACAACACTGTTACAATCGTTGCTTAGCAACAGTTCTTTTTGAATTTTTGTACTGCTCAATTGTTATTGGTTAATTGTTGTTCTTGGGTATTGAATTAGTATTCACTGGTTTTGCATTTTAAAATAGGCAACCAAATAAACACTAAATTGAAAAAGTATATATAACTAAAACTTGCAATGTTACTCGTAAAATTTGTATAATTTAAAATAATTAAAAAGTTGTAAGCAATAATTTTTATTATCCTAATAATAGAGTGTTTACAACGAGCTTTGCTAACTTCCGTGTAATCACAAATTTAAAGCTACTTCACCTTTCAAAGAAAATATTTAAAATTAAGAAATCTGTTTTGCTTTAACTTAAAACTTACAAAACTCTCTAACTTTGTTAAGTAATTTACATGCTAAGTCAATATTGTTCCGTTGATTAAAAACAATATATCACAAAAATGTTGGAAGTTTAGAATGTACGAGTACCTACTCCCTTGAGAAAATTAATTAATTAATTAAAAAATATACTCCAAAAAGTTTTCAATTAATACTTCACATGGCATTTCCCTCTACCTTAGCTAATTTACAACAAATACAAAATACTGGCAAACCAAAAAAATGAGAAGATGACCTGTAGGTTAATTTCAAGTTGAGATACTACCGGTAGTATCGTAAATTTTAATACGTTTCCGTAGCAACAACCAATCACAATCCTGAATAGTCTTTTAGTTTTCTATAGAAACACTACTACCAGTATTATCTTCACTTGAAATTAGTCCATTAAAATGTAAATTACATAATGTGTTAAAAAAAAGAACCTTATTAAGAGGGTTGTGCTCTTTTTCAACTTATCTAATCATACGTCTTAGAAGGACTGAAATTGTTTATTATTTTAGTTCGCTGCAGCTCTTTGCCGGCAGTCATTAATTTTTCCATTTCTAAAAAATTATTAGAACTATAAGCAAAACAACATAACCATCTCAGTATAATTTCTTTGCTGAAATAATTTACAATTTAGGTCCTTCTGTTTTTTCTTCGTACATTCTAGAAGATAACGTCACTCTTTCTCGAAATTGCTAGAAACAATTTGAAAAGCACGTTTGGTAGAACAAGAAGAAAAGAAACTTCTAAATGAGGTTGAAAAACATCAAGTAAATAAAAAGAACAAGATAAAGTATAAGAAAAAAAATATATTTTAGGACATAACAAATAAAGACATAACCCAATAACAAACAAAATTGTAGAAAACTTTGGATAAAAGTTCATTGGTAAACGGACAAAATTAATAAAACTTATAGAGCTTTATTTTTATTCCATTTAGAGCTTCATTTTTATTCCATGATGTCTAAGTAATAATTGCTTTAATTAGTGTTAGGTCACACTGTAATCATTTAAATTTCTGTAGGCTCTTGAAAAAGTATGTTAAATACGAAACGTCAAAAGAAAGGCATCCTTCTCAAATGTAATTGACGATCCTCTAAATGGAATAAAAAAAGAAGCTCTATAAGTTTTATTAATTTTGTCCGTTTACCAATGAACTTTTATCCAAATATTATCCCGGACATGAACACACAATTTAATTGTAGAAAAGCTTCACATGGCCTTTGAAAAAACAAGAAGAACAAAAGAAGTTCTGGATAACAAGGAAAACATTCCGGGAAAGCTTAAAAACGGTGTTTAGAAAAAAAAATAAGAAACGACGATAAGTAGAAAAAAAGATCGAAATAAAATTCTAAAAGAAATTAAAACATCGTTTTAAACCAAAATTAGCAAAAACAGATTTTAAGCAAGCAAAAGAAGTATCTAGAAAAATTGGAAAAACGAATATTGATAGTAAAATTTTTTTAAAAAAGTTTAAAAAAAAACACAAAAATTTTCTAGGACAAAAGAAGTGTTAAGAAGTGCTTGAACAATGAAAAATAAAAGAGATTTACTCTAAAAACACAAAAAAACTCTCAATTAGTTAAAAAAAACTATAATAATTATAAATAAATAAATAGTCTTATGGTGATAACGCAACGCCCAAGTGCCAGAGTTTTTAAGTCGCATCTACAACCTGTGAAATATCCTAACGACTATTGATAACAGAGACCAACAGCTTAATGTCTACTATTTATAAAAAAAATCATAAAAATATTCAAAAAATGACGATTAGAACAACAATACATAAATGATTTTTTTAAAATTACCCGTAGAAATTCGCCACTCGTTGTGAAAGAGTGCTTTTATCGATGGGTTGCGGAATAGAATTTATAACACATTCTACCTACTAAAAGCACAATAAGACTTTTGCCTATAAAAAAATGATAAAACAGATTAATTAACTGTTTGGAAACTTAATTAAAAAGACGAAAGACGAAAGACATTAGTAAAAAAACTAAAAAGGATTCTACAAGTAGACAGAAAAATTCTGAGAAAACAAATAAAATTCTAGAAGAAATTAAAAGAGCTTAAACAATGATGTTTTAAAAAAACAAAAATAAAATTGATAAACGACGATTTGTGAAAAAATAAGAGCTAAGAACAATTCTAGATAAAAGTGAAAAGCGTCCAAAATAAAAAAAAATACAAAGTCAGTTTTTAGAAGAATATTAAAAACGACAGTTAAAAAAAAAATTAAAAAAGATTCTCCACAAAAAACATTTTTGAAAAAGTTAAAAAACGACGATTGAAAAGAAAGAGGAGGTAAAGAGATTCTAAGTAAACAAGCTTGAAAAACAACGATTAGTATAAAAAAAATAATAAAAAACTGCATTATAGAGAAAACAAAAAGAGCGAAAAAAGGTTTTTAAAGTTCCTCAATTTATTCAAAAAAAAAGAACTAAAAAAAAGTTGTCGGTTGCCGAATAGTTCGACTTAGCGAGAGATAGCAATTAACACAAGCGTATCTCTAACAAAACAACCAAGAAGCATTAATACTATTAACCCAATCCCAAATTTTCTATTTCTTTAACATTATCTTTTGGTATAATTGTCAAGGCTTGTACTATTTATATTATTTCAAAAACTTAACTCGTAATTTCATCATTTCGTGACTCCTCTCATTCCTTGCTTCCAATTATCATAAGAATTCATTTATTACACACGATTTTGGATAAAAGCTTTTATTAATTATCTTCATATGTATAATTATTTATTCAGCACTTTAAGATATATTTGTAAAAAATCTGCAACTTATTCATATTTTTATTAATAAGTGCAGCACAATATAATTGATTGAAATATGTACTTACTGTAGTTGGTATCAGCCGCTAAATACATAATTAAATTAAATTTCGTTTTAAATTATTGTTAAGACAATCAATTTATCGTCCTTATGTCATGCAAGTGTTAACTAATTCACGATAACTGTGCCACTCCTCGCAATTGACGTTCCCTGAGCTTTTTATGTGATTAATGTTCCCAGAATTCGCAAGCTTTTTCTAATTACACACGATGCTAAAAATACTTACCTTCTTGATGTCTAGGTGGTTCATTAACAACCCATTTGTTATGTTCCGGACTTACAGCTCCGGGTGGGGCCACAATGAATGATATTCCAGGTGCTCCAGGCCCAACCCCATTCCCATTTTGGCCGGAAAATTGGGTGTCCAACATTTTTAAAATGTTGTTTACCGCTACAGCTACCGAAGGATGAACCTGGCTTGAACTCGTTTTTGCTTCTGAAATAAAACTACACGGAAAATCGTATTTTTATACTAAAGTAACAGTTGATAAAAGAAAAACAAAATTAATTAATTACAAAAACAGATCTGGAATTGGTAATGTTAATATTAGTGTTATCTTGATTACGGTAATACCTAACCAAAAAAAATCATTACGCGTGGTAGCATAATTAAATGACAATTAATAAATTGTTCTCGCTTTTTGTCACAATATTCTTATAAAAAAAAATTGTAAGAAAATAATTTAAAAAAATAAAAAGCGGAAAACAAAATAAAAGCAATTTAAAACAAAAATTGTACTATTTTTCTTCTTTCAATAATGACATTCTGTTTTGTAGCCACATGGTAACATTTTTTTAAAGTTGGAACTATTTTATTATTCATTAGGGACATTAGTGAATCGATATCTATGTGTAATGAATTATACGCTATTTTTACAATTGTTTGGTAAGATTAGGTATAAATTATACGGTATTAATTATTTTTTATTTATGACTTAGCAAAAAATGCAGACCATTACCTATAATAACTGTTTTTACTAACAAAAACCATATTTTATTGGAAATAATAATAATGTATTGATGACAAAGTCAAAATATATTAATTAAACAAATTAATTCCATATGTATCTGTATAAGCTAGGATTTTTTAGTGATGTATTTACTATATGGCAGATACATAACTACGCACTATTATTTTTGTTTTATAAAGCTGTGGCCACCATTTAGTGAGTTGACGTCATCACTAAGTAAGCCCACCTATCACAGCACAGTTGTGTCCAAACACCATAATACAGCGAGTTTATTAATCCACAACTATTAGGAGAACGAGTCAAAACAAAAACCTAAAGTTGTCAATAAAAATAAACAATTTAATCAATTTTTAACACTAACAGATGTTTAATTAATTATTTTTCTAGAAAATATTACCCAATTTAAAATTTAATAAAACAATTAAAACACAAATTACAACTTGCTAAGACCAAATTATAAAATAAAATTTGAATTAGTATATAAGTTGATTTTTTCAGAGTTTAGGTAGTCAGAAATCAAAAAACTTAGTATTAGGTATCTGAGCTGAGACCCTAAATGCACAAGTAAACTGATTGTTATACGGTGACCGCCAAACCCATTTAGCCAATTAACATAAAGTTGCAACTATAACGCTATCTTTATCATGATTCTCATTTTAATGTATATAAATCATATGGTATGGTATAAAAGGTTGCATATAACTACTTGCAATCTTCTTGAGGCCCCGCCTATTTTACATGGCGGATGCGGTCACCTCTCTAATGGTCAAATTCACCTTGCTAAGTACACAATACATTAATCTTAAAAAGAAAATATTGTTACAAGACAATAACTTATTGACAACTAAATTCAGCATATAACTAGCCCCTATATATACTCATTAATAGCGTAAGTAAAAAATATTTTTAAAAATTTGCAATTATTCCTGATTCTCTAATTAATTCGTGACAAAAATTGTACCAATGTAATCTGAATTAAGATCAATAAGTTGCGTTGCGATTGAGATACTCCGATTTCCATATTTCAATACTATACCTATAATCAGTGATGTGCATCTACGTGTCGACTTTTATAGTCTACATTACATCGTAGAAAAAGCGTAAACAATGTAGAGAATGTAGACAATGTAGACATTGTGTAGACAATGTATACAATAACTATTTTGAGGTTATGTTTTTTTAACCTAACTCTTCATTTGATCGTCTGAGATTTTTTATTGTATGATGTATACCTATTGTAACACACCAATTAGGAATCGTTTGACTTTGAACGTTCCAAACAACTTATGCATATATTTTATAACACATTTTATAAAAATAATAAAAATTTATCTAATATTCTTATTGTTTACATTGTCTACATAGTCTAAGGTAAAACTTTTTCAAAGTTTACTTTACATACTTTACACGTAGACAACTAAATTGTTTACTCCGACGTAGTCTACGCGCCCATCACTGCCTATAATACCATTCCAACTAATAGACTTTTTAAGATACATTAATATTTTTTATAACTGCATAAAATTGTTTAACATATGATTAATTAAAGACTTGCAGATTTTTAACAAATAGGTTCTAAAAATCCATTAACTTCTGTTTATATATCGTCTGAGATTGCTAATTGAATAAACTAATAAAGTATTTCATATTTTAAATTATTTTACTTCATTTATAAAATTTAACAATGTTAACTACAAATTTAAATTGCTTTTGTGCCCCATTTAAATTTATATAATATGTTATACTTCACAATTAGTAAAGCCTTTTTGATTTGTCTCTATTTAAGCCAAAAAAAAATAGAATTTGGTGTTCAGTAAGATCATACTGGCCTTAATTAGTTATATTAAAAATAAAATGCATAAATAAAAATTGTAATATTAAACAATACAAGTCAGTACAATGAAAAGCGGCCAAATATTATAATTTTATTTATAATAACAAAAAGTTTATAAAAATTGTTTTACAAATAGGCAAATTTTACAAAAATTTGTATGTGAGGCAAGCCCCAAAGTCTTGTTCTAAATGACTGTTGTTAAATAAAACCCTTTCAAACTATTTACAAAAAAATATCGTAAGCACTAGTATAAACGTAAAAACTAAACTTATTTTGCATATAGTTTAAATTAATAATCAAACAGTTTTTAAAATAATTTTTTAGGAAAACATAAAAGCAGTCTGTTAAATTATATTACAGTCAAAACTATTTTTTTATGAAATCGGAAAGTTCTCCATAAATTAGTTTACGATTGAAACATATGTTAAAGCTGCAAGATATTACTTTTAATTCTGTTATTTATTTCAGTAATTTTTTTATAAAGGAATTATTTATCTAATTGTAATATCGATAACTTACCAGTTTGTGTTAATAGATTACTAATTACACCAATAAAATAAAAACACAATCGTAAGAATATTCTATCAAAGAAAATACTTCAGTGTCTGGCACAGCTTACAATAAAATAAACACATTAAAAGCTCGCCGCAGTTTTTATCCTTGCTATAACTTTCTCGCTCTGTCCTTACTTATCTACTATCAGTGGTCACGATAATCATCATTTTTATATTATTGGGTAGTTATTATTTAGTTAAATTGATTAATTTAATTTTTGTAAATATGTACCTATAATTTGCGCCTCAAAATGACTTCAAATTTTATAAAGTACAGAATAATTTTTTTTTAAACAAATTGTATTCCTCATTTTTTAAATTATTTATGCAAGTTGGATTATTATGTACTCAAAGTAATTTCAGTTTCAGGGAAAATTAAAAATTAGGTGTATCTACAAACAATTTTTTTGTTAGTTAATATGTTGATTTCCCATTAATACACATTTATAAACATAAATATAAATACCAGACGATTATTTTGTTATTGTCACAAGTAAAAACAACAAATATTTTGTATATTTCTCTTTTGCACGCATAAGCGTATCAGTAGCGGATAATATAAAAAAATAATTTTCTAAAAAAAATATTTATTTAGACACAAGTTTATAAGTAAAGCTGTAAAGCACGTCCTGTCGGAGTTAAAAGCACAAGATTTCGAACACGAAACAGGAAATTTAGTGCTAATTGCACAACGTCTAAATTTATTTTCTTTAAAACGTGTTAACCACAAAAAGATTTCTTCTGAAAATAGTACCCGTTAAACGAAATAATATTTTCTTATTACGTTAACGCGAGTATCCTTCATCAACCTTAACAGTGCAGCAGTAGGATAACAAGGTTTTATAAATGGCAGTGACCGAAGTTCTTTAAAAAGTGATCAATCTTAAAAAAGTCGGATTTTTTTTATAAACAATTGTCAGTGTTAAAATACTGAAAAAGAACAGACCCAAAATCGGTAGTTAAGGACCGGCTGCATAAGCGTTTATCTCCAGCAAAATGCTATTTCTAACTGAGAGGTGATTTCACAATTTCAAAAAAAATATATAATTACAAAAAGAAATAAAACTTCCAGAAGAGAGATTATTCTTTCATTAAAGAATAATTTTTGACAATAGCTGTTGTAATAGTTATTTACACGATAAATGAGGGAACATATATTTTGCATATGAGTGCGACATTCTGTCAGAATGTTGCACGAATAAAGCAAAACTGTTCCCGCACGTCTCTTGTATACCGCACATAAAACCAAAAAATTGTGAATAGATCTAAAGAGCTAAACTTTTTTTGAATTTGTTTTAACAAAGTTAACGACGTCTACAAAAAAATTATTTAAAATATAACAAATATCTCAAAAAAAGTTAAGGATTTTCGTGATGAATATGAATTTCATCTCAAAATTAGAAAGAAAATCCAAAATGATGGATCTAATATGGCCAACCGTAAAAATAAAAATCGTACGAAATTATATATTTTATTGTATCACTGAAGCCTTTTATTTAGAGTACCTGCTAACTGGAGTTATCTGTTGTCTTCAACTCCTCATAAACAAACGTTTAATAATTGTTATCTAATCTCTGTGGTTTTCAAGAAGTCTTTTCAAGAACCGTAGAAAAGTAGAAGAGCATACTCTTAACTGTTAACGAAATCACTAATTACGGCTTTGTAATTAATACTTAAAAAATTCAAATAATGGAACCAAAATGACCGACTATAAAAATACAAAATTTATACAAAGTGACATAAAAATATGGAATAAAATTCATATTTTCTAAGTTAATGTTTTTTTTTAGAAAAACACCAAAGCAGGTCGATTTTATTTTTTTGTTGCGCACGTTTTTCACATTATTGTTTTCAAATTTTTTTAGCCAACAAGTTTTTTCCTGTGACGTAATTAATACTTTTTTTAAATAGCAATCCCTATTTTTAATAGTGAATACTGAAACTACTTTTTTTTCTGCGTATAACAGAATAACATTTGTAGGGTCTAAAATAAAAACTTTAAATAATTTAACCAATTTAAATGTTTTATTATTAAATTTTTCAAAATAGAAGCAATTTTTAATAGAATTACTAAACTAAATGTTTAAATTGGCGTCCTTCCGTTTTTTGACAATAATACATCTAATTTTCGAACTCAGTTAGCACAGTATTTTTCATTTTTTTGACCAATTAAGCAATACCGATTTATAATTCTTTTTCTTAAATTCTTGATTTTGATGCAAAGATTTTTTATTTTAAGTAGCCTTTTAGAAAATCGGTCAAAACTTCATCTAAATAATCTGTGATACCACGAACGTAGTGTGGAGGTGCACCATCTTGTTGAAACCATACATTAGTAGCTGGTACGTCTAGATCCTTTTCATTAGGAAAAGTTCCGCTAATGCTGGTACTAACGTGCCGCAAAGGACATCCAAATAAACTTGTCTAGTCAATGAGAGGTCAAAAAAATACAGTTCTACAATGTGATTAGCTCAAAAAAGACACAACTGCCATATGAGTCGATAAAAAATTTACACTGGATGAGAGAAACCAATACTTGTTAAACGTCCACAAAAATTGAATGTTTAGTGTGGTTTTGTCAAATCACATTTTAGGATTTTAGGACATCAATGATGTAAGAGACAAAATTATAAATCAGTACTGGTTAATTAGTCAAAAAATAATAAATAATGTGCTAACGGAGTTCGAAAATTAGTTGTATTAGTACTAAGGAACGGAAGAACGTCAATTTGAACATTCAGTAATTCTGTTAAAAATTGCGTCTACTTTGAAAAATTCAATAAAATATTTAAATTGGTTAGATTACTTAAAGTTTTAATTTTAGACCCTACAAATGTTATATTGTAATACGCAGAAAAAAAAGTGGTTTTGATATTCAACACCAAAAATAGAGGTTGCTATTTAAAAAAAGTATCGATTACGTTTCAGCAAAAAACCGGTTGACTAAAAAAATTGAAAACAAGCGGAAAACGTGCGCCATAAAAAAATAAAATCGACCTGTCTTGGCGTTTTTCTAAAAAAACATTAACTTAGAAAATACGAATTTTATCCCATACTTTTATGTCACTCTGTATTTCGGACAAGATCAGACAAAATAACGTAAAATTGTTAAAGTTACTAACTTGTTAAGACCAATATAAAGCAAAAATAAACGAAAAAACAAACAAAAATTTTGTATCCAATGTGATTAAATCTTAAAATTATTAAAAATGAAAAACCAAAAGTTAAATAATTTTTTAATGTACTATACTCTAGTATTGAAAAAGTTATTGAGAATCACTTAAAACCGTTTTGATGGTTGCTAAAAGAAATCAAAATGCCATGGTAAGTGACGCACCCCCACCCACACTTTAAGCCACAGCCGCCTCAACTTAAAAATTTGAAATAACACTACCCTACTTATGATACATCGGAAAAGCTCACAACAAGCGCTTTTCAAAAATGTTATGCAAAAGCCTATTTGGGAAAGTCGTTTTCTAAATAGTCGACAAGAAAGACTTTAAATTTTCATTTTTGTTATTCGCTGTAGTAAATGAACTCTAATTAAAACTAAAATAAAACATTGCCTAAGTGCTTAATTTTTATGAATTGCTATAATTAATGTTGAAAATGATTTCCGTTGTTTGCTAAACAAAAATAGAGCCTGTTTTGAAATTCTTCACAAACTTTTTGAAAAGTTTTTCTGCGAATAGCTCGACACTCTTGAATGATTCTTTGTCTCAATTGTTTAAGTGAGTCTACTTTTGTTTTATAAGTCATAGACTTTAAAAGACTCCATAAAAAAATCCAGTGGTGTAAGATCTGGTGACGTAGAGAGCCATTCAATAGGTTCTCTTTTTTCAATCCATTGATCTGGGTAGTGGTTATCCAACCATTGCCTAACTAAAAGTACATAGTGAAAAGGTGCTCCATCTTGTTGAAAATGCAGTAGATGTTTATTTAATCTGAGATTTCCCAATTCGTCTAATTGATTTCAAGCTCCTGAACTATAAGAGGCTCAATGGTTGTCTCCAGCATATTAGCGTATTGTTCGCCGTTCAAATTGCCATCAATAAACAGAGGTCCAATAATGGCATTTCTTAGTATCTCAGACCAAACATTTAGTTTTTGTGGATACTGCATATGTCCCTCTCTAAATATGTAAGGGTTTACATCACTCCAATACCTGCAGTATTGTTTATTTATATTTCCATTTAAATAAAACGAACATTCATCCAAAAAACAAATGTTTTTTACGAATAATGGTTTGGTAATAGATTTTTCAGTAACCATTTCACAAAATTCAATGCTCCGATCCGGGTTGTCATCGCCAAGTTCTTGGAGAATTTGCATCTTATTAGGATGAAATTTCAATACCTTTTGTACTAATTCGTGTGATAATCTAGTTTCCCTAGCTGCGTGATGAATTGATATTGTTGGATTTATAGCATATTGTCCAAGTACTTCAATTTGGGTTTCCTCACTGAGTACTCTTGGTTGACTTCTTTTTTTATTCTTAACAGATCCTGTTTTCTCAAATTTGGCGACTAACTTCTGAAAATACGTACCACTGACATGTTTTTCTGGATATTTACCTATTATTGAACACTGCCGCTGGTCAAAAAGCACAACGATTTTCAGAACCGTAAATAAATATCAATTCAACACGCTCTGCCGTACTATAAACCATTGTTAATTTTTGATAATTTACAATATCGTTAACAGGTACAATTAATAAATAAAATGTATGAATCTACAAAAACAGATACATTATAATCTAATCCCAAAAAACATAGAGGTGCAAAAACCATAATGTATTGCCATTTTGATAAAACTCAAAACACAAAAAAATTACACAAAAAACATGTAACGTAGTCTTGAGAGTATAATTTATCTTTTTGGTTGTGTATTTTGTAAATAACGTCAATTTTTTCTTTAGGACATCGATAACAAAAATAAAAATTTAAAGTCTTTCTTTTCGAGTATTTGGAAAATGACTTTGTCGAATAGGTTTTTGCATAACATTTTTGAAAAACGTTTGTTATGAGCTTTCCACGATGCATCACAAGTAGGGTAGTACCATTTAAAATTTTCAAGTTGGGGTGGCTGTGGCTTAAAGGGTGGGTGGAGGTGCGTCACTTACTATGTCATTTTGATTCCCCTTAGCAACCACCGAAACGGTTTGAAGTAATTCTCAATAACTGTTTCAATTCAAGAGATATTGCCGATTGCAACTTTTAAAATTAACACACTGTATATATACATACTAATTAGTCTTAAAAATTAACAACATTTTCTTAGAGTTAAATCGTTATACCTAAGTGATCTGAAAAACATCCAAATGTACAGTATTATGTTATTTTGTCAAAAATTCTTTGTAATAGTTTTTAATTTTGTTCATAATAAATTAAAAAAAACAACAGCAACCAGATTTTTTAAAACATTTTTTTGATTTTGATTTATTTGTGTTTTCAAAACTCAAACCAAAAAAATCAGAGGAGAGTGACATCAGTACTCCGTTCGAGATTGTTCAGTTTAATTAAAACAGTTAAGAAACTTATGATAACATAAAAATGTAAGTTATATAAATTAATAAAAAATTAAAATTTTATATAAAATAAAATAATATGTATATCAAGCTATAAATATTGTCTTCTAAAAGTAGTAGTAAAAAGGTAGTTATAATTATATTTTTTTTACAGATAAAAGTAGTACTAATTATTGTTTAAATTTTAATTTTATTACTGTGTTGTAAGCAATAGATAATAAATTAATTTAAAAAAATACTTTGACAAGTAGATTTATGGTTAAAAATGGTGGATGCGCCGGTGTAAATATATAGTATACTGTGTACATTTCGTAGCCTATTTACAAATTCAATCATTCTTTAAAACACCTAGTTTTTTTAAACAATTAGACAAATTGTAAATAATGAATAAATTGAGAGTTATTGCAATACAACTAAAAATCTTAGGCGTATTCATTCGTATTATGAAACGCCCAATAAAATAATCTTTTAAATACCTCTCATTTAGAATATGACTGGCCACTTTGTTTAAAAAACACTATAATTATTTGCAGATTTTGCGTCTTACCCTTACAAAAACTTTCCCCACTTTAAAACCATCCTCGAGTTGCCGCTACTAAAAGCCTTTTTTCCCCGTAATCTATATATTCTATTAAAAAAAAAATCAAAACAACTTCACGTTTTTCCAGCCAAAATAAAATTTTTGGTTTTTCTTGTCATAAATAATTGTAAATTATTTATGACAAGCTGCTCAAATGTATCGACGTTTTCTTAAGCAATCGTACGTTTAAAGTCAAAGTCAGCAACTCTTATAGTGCACATAAACAAGTCTTAAGTGGTGTTCCCCAAGGCTCAGTCCTTGGTCCTTTATTATTTATAATTTACACTGTTGACATTCCAAGACAACTAAAATCTCATTGTGTAATGTACGCTGATGACATTAAGATCTATAACAACAGCAAAAAAACACTTTGATATGGTCTATGATTTGCAATTAGTTAATGAATGGTCTCGTCTCTGGCTTCTTCCACTCAATGTGGACAAATGCACTGCCTTTCATTTAGGTGACAAAAATGGCAAATTTCCATATAAAATCAATGGTTTAAATCTAGCAAAAAATCAGTCATGTCTAGATCTGGGTGTTCTCATAACCTCTTCCCTTTCATGGTCCGAGCATATTTCAAAAGTCACTAAGAAAGCCAACAGGATCTTAAGTAAAACCTTCATTAGTTTAAATACCAGATCTCTTATTAAAGCTTACAAAACATATGTTCGACCAGTTCTAGAATATGCAAATAGTATATGGGTGCCCAATTTGCAGCGAGATGTGCTACTCCTAGAAGGCGTCCAGCGTCGGGCTACTAGGCTGCCTTTTGGCCGTGTGCGCCCTGACTATCCCCGGCGTTTATCCATAATGAACTTACCATTGTTGTCTGACAGACGAGTGCAAGGAGATTTAATTACTGTATTTCAAGCTCTTAATAATCCTACTTCTCCCATTAGGCATCTTTTTAAACTTAACACAACTGGTCGCACTAGAGGACATCATCTAAAGCTTGCCAAAGGAAAGTTTCACACTACAGTTCGGCAGTCGTTTATTTCGAACCGAGTCTTTGACAAGTGGAACTCTTTACCTTCGGAGATCATTCTATGTAATTCTACTTTAAATTTTAAGATAAAATATGATACTTATCATGCCTCCAGAAATTGAATATCTCACTCACGAACGCGGGCTTAACAGGCTAAGGCCACAGCCCGAACGCATTTATTTAATAATAATAATAAATCAATTGCCCACCATTGCCCTTTTATTATAATTTTAATTGTCCCAATAGTAAGCAATGATAGGCCAAGTGCTATCGATCTAGATCGATAGGCAATTTTAGACAATTGCCTTTATCAATTTTTTTTAACTTTGTGGCGCCTTGTAAACACAAAGGTAACATACCACAAAAAATCAAAGAAAATAATTTTGTTTTGTACAAACTAGTAGGTTTTAAAATACAAACCTTCAATTTTTAAAATTAAAATGTATAAAAAGTAACTCACCTGTAAAATATTTATTTACCTACAAGTTTTAATTTAACTTAAATTTAATGCACCTAATTAATAAGTAATAACCTATAATTTTTTAAGATTCTATTTCCGACAAAGCCGAGAACAAAAATGAAAGTTGTATAAAAGCTCAAAGACTTTCCCTTGTTTGATCAAGGAGAAGCACATAAATTGCACCTAAGAAAATTTACTGAAGGTGTGTTCTAATTGTGTTTATGAGTTCTTAAAAAAGCAATTTAAATAATATTACCTGACGTTAGGCGACATTTTTTATCATCTATAATTATAACTAATGTACTTTTTTAAAAACCAGACTGCGTTGAATAAGCTTTTACAATGTTTATACTTTTGCATTAAAAAATTACGATACGATATTTTATCATATTGATTTTTATATTAGAATGTTTTGATAGAAAGATTATACATTCTTCTGAACTTTGAATTAAATTGCCTTGTGTTATCCATTAACGTCAAAAATATTTTATGCTTTGACTTTTTTGCATACACTATTTGATTTCATTATAATGCCTTTCTAGGAAATAATTATAAGAAAAATAAAAGTATGTGCATCAAACTTGTACTGAAAACGATCAAAACAGTTAAATTATTTACTCTCTAATTAAAAAAAGATATACATACTTACCGTAATATTATTATTAGTAGGTTGCTAATTTAAATAATTAATAACTTAATAATTTTTGTAGCCTTTGTAAAAAAAGCAATTCGAGTTTCAAACGTCGACAATTTAGAAAACCATTTTATTTTTTCAATGTCCACTTTTCCGTCACTCAAATTCAAAAATACGTCGAAAATAAGGTAATTTAGAGTTGGCAGTGCATTGATTCGGTTTACTTTTGTTCGTACAGTACAACATTTATAAAGTTAACACTATATTTTATTTTGCTTTTACCATTAATGTAAAAAATCAACAATTCCTATTTTTCTTCTGAAATTACGTCTAAATTCCCGACGATTACATAGTTTTATTTATTTTTTTATTTTTTAATATAAATATTTAAAATTTAACCCTCCATCCTGTCCCTGATATAGTTTACAAAACTTAGTCATAAAGGTCACTATAATAACCAAGACATACTAAAAAAAATGTTAAACAATTCTAACTCGCGATGGGACAAAACATGTTTTTTTAAAAAACGTTAACTGCAAAATTAGCTTATTTACCGCCGAAAGCATGCAGATTTGTCACCACTTTTACGTAGATTTGATCTGTCCCGGGCGATTTTCTGAGATAACATCGAAAAGTCTAATGAATTAAATTACTTGCGTTTGGTAACAATACAATCTTTACTACGCTAGTAATAAGCAGAAGTCTTGCCTTTAAAGTCAGCTAAGCCAAAATTGGTTTGGAATAGTATATAAAACACACGCAAGCGGTTGGCTGTAAAAGTGAGTAGTCCTGAGTTATAATTCGTGGGTTAGACTGATCCCTTATAATAAACTTCACTAGACCAATTAACGTCTACTCACTCTATTAAAGTTAATATAATCTATTGTCTTCAGAAATTAGTTTGAATTACTTACTAAGGTATTAAAATAATAGTTCAATAAAATATTTGCTCCAGTTTAGAGCAAAACTAGTTGGCCAATAAAAAATCTAATTTCTCCTGAGATTAAATCTACAATAGCTCTATTTTATCTATCTATCTACGCAAAATAGAGAGATTCTCCCAATTTTAAACAAAGATTCTTATGGAGGCCTGAAGACGGCTATTAATCTCAATAGCTAAAACATGTGGCCATTATCTATAAAATAAAGAATTGAAAAAAAAAGAGTCATATTTTTTAATCTTCGAACATAATAATTCAAAAATTTTAAAAACGCAAATTAAAAAAAAACAACGGTTAGACGATTCGCATTTACCAAATTTAATTAATAACTCTTATTTCTTAGTGTTTTTTTTTTTGCAATTCAGTATATATTGTCCGTTTCACGAAAGAAGCGTGCCGTTTTCCCGAAAGACGAGAAGTATAATAAGTTGCCTAAACTAATAATCAACGAGCGCAATTATTATAGCCATCTTCCTCGTTATCACGTTTTTCACCTTTGGCTTCTAGTAGACACTACTTTGAATATTGTTTCTTTTCAGTACATCGGAAATGTGAATAACGTGTGTCGTAACTTAAAAATAAATTGATGACGAAAGTCGCTTCTTTCGTGAAACCGATAATATGTATTAGGGTGGGCCAAAAAAGTAAATTATTTTTTTTAACTTCCGACACTGAAAAATTGGTTCCTAGGCACTTTAAAAAATTCTATTTCAAGATGAGCTCTTAATTTTAATAGGAAAGACTCCCTCATCGCAGTTTTCCATTTTTTTTCAGTTCCATATGACAAAATCCATATCTTCTCACTACTTGATCGTACAGAAAAAAATCATTTACATTTTTTGTAGGAAATTGAACGCTCTAAAAAGATATCTTACAATTTTTTTATAACTCTTACCGTTTAGAAGGTATGTATCAGAGGTCAAAGTTTGAAAAATTTAGTAAAAATTTCTTTTTGACTTCTAAATTTTATAACTCGTGGATAAATAAATGTTTTTAAGTGCACAACATACGGTTTTGTAGGAAATTAAACGCTCTACAAAAAAGTCGTTTGTAGTTAATCGATTACTTCAACTATTTGAAAAAAATTGGGGATTTAGTATTAAATTTTGGTTTTTAAAATGCGAATATCTTCTAGATGGTTAAAATAATTAATTGACCACAAAAGACCTTTTGAAGTAGAAAAGGAATTTTTGTTAAATTCTTTAAACTTTGACCTCCGATATTTTCTAAATGGTAAGAGATATAAAAAAAATGAAGATAACATTTTTGTAGAACGTTTAATTTCCTACAAAAAATGTAAATACAAATTTTCTGTACAATCGAGCAATATGATCGAGATATGGATTTTACCATATGAAACTAAAAAAAAAATGGAAAACTGCGATGAGGGAGTCTTTCCTATTAAAATTAAGAGCTCATCTTTAAAAAGCATTTTTTAATAGTGCCTAGGTACCAATTTTTCAGTGTCGGAAGTTAAAAAAAATAGTCGATTTTTTGGCCCACCCTAATATGTATATATAGATGTTCAAAAAATAATAAGTCAACAGAAATGAATTGGCAAAGGGTGAAAAACCAATTAAATTTTTTCTAAAAAGTTGTGTGCAGCAGCAATTAATAGGTAACCAACAATACATTTTGCTTTATATACAAGAATAATTAAGAAGCAGGTGAGGCCAAGTGCCAGAGAGACTATGGTTCTTCACTCCCCATATCTAATCCAGAATTGAGAAACATAAAAGTCGTGGAAGCCACATTATAGATTTCGAGAAAATGATTATGAATTGCTATGCCGATATTAGTAATATTACAAGTCGCTTTAGACGGAAAAAGATCTTAAACTTAGATACTTTGTATTTCAAAAAGATGTCGATACTGAGATCTTTTGATACAATTTTAAAACTAAGGGCTGGTTTACAGAAAGTGAAATTAACTTTAATTGCGATTAAATAGTTAATTCGCGATTAAATGCCGATTTTGACCAATCAAACACGAAGAAAGCCGATTTAATCGCGAATTAACAATTTAATTGCAATTAAAGTTAATTTCATTTTCTGTAAACCGGCCCTTAGTGTTGCTCAATTTCCTTTTAGCCAATTACTGACTTACTTGAACAACGGGTAAATAACATAAATATAAATTTCAATAAAATCGGAGACGAACAATGTTGATAGTCTATAGTTGATAGTAATAATTCATTTTTTTTTTTTTTTTTTTTTGACATACACAATTCATTTTCATGAAATCAATTATTGTTGATTGTAACGCAACGCATATAAAAATACCAATTACTAATATAAAGCTTGTCCTTTAAAAAAACGATACAAAACATAAATTCATTTTAATTATCTGATTTTAAAAAACTGAAAATTAAACTAAATAATTTAAAATTTACCCAAAAAGAGCTTTACCTTTGATTTTTCTTAGCATGATTTGCTAAATATGATAAACAATAACCAACTTTTGATTTTTAAATAAGAACCTATATTTATTTTACATTATTTAGCAGAGATTTTTTTCTGAATCGATTTTGGATTTATTGCAAATTTACTGAGAAAAAAATAATTTCTTTTTCTGATAACAATCGGATAATAAATACCGAAAATAAAACTTAGACCGTTTTTTAGGAGACAGAAGTCATTAGTCATTACTAAAAAAAACTACGCAGTAGGCGGGAAGATGTCACTGGAAAGGCCTATCAAAAAGTTTAGCTTGCAATTTTCTTATAATATTTTAATAATGTAATTGCATTATTATTAAAAAATAAAATAAAAGTACTTTCCAAAAATTAATTTTAATACAGAAACCGAATTAAAGACATACATAAAAAATATTTCTGTAGAAAATAAATAATAACTTTTAAAAATTGTTTGTTTATTTACATAAGATATAAATACTTATATTAAATATATTTTGAGTTTTTTGATCATTAAAACTGATCTGATAAATGCATAAAAATGCATAAATAGCGAATTTAGACTTTATCGGCTGTCTGAGATGCAATATCATCTAGAAAAATGCTTTCTCTTTTATTTTTTTCATCTTCAGGTTCACTGAATAAAAATTTGTAGAGACCACAACCGATAAAAGCAGCAACATTTGGACCAACCCAAAACACCTAAAACAAAAAAAGTTAAAAATCTTTTTTTTTTAATTAATTAATTATCTTAAGTACCCATTGATCCTTCCAACTTCCTCCAAATACCAAAGGAGCAAATGATCTTGCCGTGTTCATACTGGCGCCAGTCAGTTTACCCTGCAATTACATAATAGTGATAAGTATAAAATTTTAACGCGTGAATTGTCACGCAAAACATTAAAATATTCTTCCATGTCTAATTCTCAAAACAAGAAAAATAAATACAGATATTATCGCTAAATTAATAATAAATATTTTATATTTAATTGGCCACTTTTACAAGATAATTACGTCAGTTCCCGACCCCAGATAAACTCTACTACTTTAAATAATTATCAAATTACTAATACGAGTACTCACAGCTGCCATAGAAATAGCCGCAATGGCAAAACCAAATCTTAAAGGCACTGAATCAGCTTTCGCTTCATTTCTTTTATCCCAGACTGCACAGCAAATTAATATCAAAACTGTGGTTATCACAATTTCAATGCCTAAACCCTGTAAATAATAAAAATTTAAACACTAATTAATAGAGTCGTAAAATTTTATACCTGAACTACTGATATATTAGAATCAATAGTAGTGGCACAGAATCCTTCATTAGCATATTTATCTGTTACTAAAACTTTAAGTAAACCATATCCTAATGTAGCTCCCACAAATTGCGCGATTATGTAAACCACAGCCATTAAAGGTTTTACAATACCAAAAAGTACAGTCCCTAGAGTGACCGCTGGGTTCAAATGGGCACCAGAAATGTGACCAAAAAGCTACAAAACAAGAAGATTTATTTTACAAAATTCAAGTCACTTATTAAAATCAAGGAACACGTTTCGCTTTTTTCACAAATCTTCTTCAGTCAATGTGATGAATATTTTAAAAATTTTGTACAGTGCAGAAGTTTTTGCCCAAAACATGGTTGTCATACATCATAGGTATATCTCAAAAAAAGTTTCTGAAAAAATTTTTCTACAGTGTCTTTCTCACTGTAAAAACCACTAAATACAATAAGACAAATTTTAATATTTAGCGTTGTCCAGAAGAGTAAATAAAGACCACAAGAACTTAGACCAATAAAATAAAAGGACAGATTCTGTTCAAATGCCAAAAAACATGGTTAACATACATCGCATGTCCCAAAAAAAAGTTTTCTGAGAAAAAATTTCTACAGTGTCTTTCTCAAAAACCACTAACATTTGGTAAAGCAAATTTTGATATTTAACGTTGTCCAGATATAGACAGTGAATACACACAAGAACTCAGACCAATAAAATAATAAAACAGATTCTGTTCAAATTTCATTACTGTTTGAAAAGTTCGATCAAAAAGACGAAAGACGTCGGTTGGGCAAAAGTCAAAAAAATTTTTGAAGAAAGTTCTAGAAATAATCAAAAAAGAGGGCCTCGGAAAACAAAAAAAATTTGGGAAACAATGATTGGCAAAAAAAAACAAAATAAAATTCCGGAAAAAGTCAAAAGATGTCAATAAAACCAAAAAAAAATCTGGAAGAACAAAAGAAAACTCTAAAAAGACTTGAAAAACAAAATTAGATAAATTTGTAAAACAAAAATTAGTAAAAAAATCCAAAGTCTGATTTTCTGTGGTAAAAAAAACAAACCATAAAAGAAATTGAAAACCGTCGGCTGTAAGAAAAAGAAGACCAAAAAGAGAGACTCCAGAAGAACAAAGAATATTTCTAAAAAAATTTGAGAAACAACTATTTGTAAAAAAACGTATAGAAAATTCTTGAAGAAGTTGAAAGGCGTTGGCTAGATGAAAAAAGTAATAGAATATTGTAAAAGAACAAAGAATGTTTCTAGCAGAGTTAAAAAAAACTACAATTAGAAGAAAAAAACAATTCTAAAAAAGCGTGAGAAACAATGATTTGGCAAAAAAAAAATTCTACATAAACAAAAGATACCTAATTTGAAAAAATCTGGCTTAAAAAAACTAAAAAAGTTTCCAGAAGAACAAAAGAAATTCCGGAAGAATAAAGAGGAATTCCTAAAAAACAAACGACAATTCTAAAAAAAAACAAAAAAAAGTTTGGAAAAAGAAAACAAAAAACTGCTACTAAAAAAACCAAAAGCTTCTAGAAAGATTTAAAAAACGATAACAAAATATTTTCAAGAGAAATATTTTAGAAGTAAAAAATTAAATGCAGCTTCTTGAAGGAATTGTCAGATCCCAACTCGCATGGGGAAAAAATGATTGGAGTATTTGAGAGGTTTCCTTCGGCCGATAGGCGAAGGCTGAAACAGCAATTTCCTCTCGAGAGCTAAATTATGTAAGAGCCTCCATGCATGGATTTCAATCAAAATCAACTTTATATGTAGTTACGTTTTTTTTGTAACTGTGATCTTCGTACTAATATATAGACGAAAAAAAAATCCAAAGATTACAAATATGATAGAATAGGTAGGTAATTTAAAAAGCGAGTGCTGCCATTGAAAGACGTCAGTAGAAGCCCGAGAACATTTACCAAAATTTTCAAACAGATAATTCGGGACTCAGAACCTTTAGGAAGAAAACAATGCTACAAAATGAATTCGTAAATTCTAGAAGTTGATGTACTCTATCCTCAAGCTTGGTAGAAGCAATAGCCGTGAATCTATCGCGGTTATTATTTATTATTTAGTTGTTTAATTATTAAGAGTTATTTATGTATTATAAATTAATTTGTTGTTAAATAAATTATTCGTTTAAAATTCCAACAATTTAAATTGCAAGAAATCCGAATTGAATCCACGTCACAATAATAATTGTAAGAATAAACAAGAGTCCTAATAAAAACCTGTCTTGGTTAATTTGTCTTTTAGTTACCTTTTGTGATGACGTCAACGCATTAAAGTGTGGCCGCAGATATACGAAGATGTTTTTTGATTAAATTGAAATAAAAACATGTAAACAACGCCTCTTTCTCAGTCACCTTTTATTAAACTACCAAACATCTTTTGACTAAAAACGGTTTTTGAAGAAAAAAACCGAAACATGTCTCTTGCTAATAAAAAATAACTTCAATCTTATTTTTTTGTGTGAAATTTTCGAATAAGATCTCCAACATGATAATTTAAGGATTATTTGTTTAGTATCGCGTGATAGTAGAAATTTTTCCACCAATGTACTTGAATTTTTTTTGTATTTGATTGAACATTAATTACCTGAATGATAAGCATAACGGTGAGACCAAAAGTTATTCCACCAAAATGATGAGTTGGAGTAGGTTCATCATAATTACTAATGCAGCCCATACACCCCAAAAACATAAGAAGGGCTGTGCCGATAAGTTCAGCCGCAAACATTGTTAGATACGGTTGCGGAGCGTCTCCTAAAAATTTTAATAATTTTATTAAACAAAAAAATAATTATTATTTACTTAAATACAAATTTAATATTTATAATGTCATAATTATAACTAAAAAAATGCTTAATAATGATTTTTGATTATTATATAATAATTTGAGAGATAAAATTATCAAGCCGATGACTTCTAAATTGAAATTAAATTTACAAAATTAAGTGGAAAATTGTATTTAGTTACTCAAACGTTTAATTTGTTTGATAACAAATATTTTATAATAAATACAAATGTGGAAACAGTGTAAATATTTCTTAGAATATAAGCAAATAATTTTTAGCGCAATTAGTTTTTTTCTAGACTTAAAAAACGGAAATATATTTTTTAGAAAAAAAATCACCAACCTGTTCCTTTGGCCATCTTTATTTATGGTAACGTCTTTTTGATAATTAAATGAACACTTAAGAAGTTTGAATTTCTGTTAACTTTTCAGCAGTCTGGCAACTACTGCCTTTTAATAAATACTATGTCTCTCATTTAGGTACTACTCCTATTTGATATCTGTTGATTTATTAAACACTTCACTGGTCCTGATAAGGAATCACAGTAATTGTCAATAAAACGTGATTTTAAACTTAGTACAACGATCAGAGTGAAACACGATGTTTCTTGCACACTTATTGAATGAATCAATCGTGATCAATGTTGTTTGACTTGTTTATATTGATTTAAGGATGATTCGTTAGTTAAGGTTTAAGGAATCAGGTGAAACAGCTAATAATCAAAAAAGTCAACAAGGATTAAAATTGCATCACACTGAAGGGGAAAAATATTGATTAATTTTGCTGGCACCACAGAGTGGCACTAAAGAATTAAAATGTAGTACGGACAACACCAATATAGAGAGGCGGCAATTATAAATTACCAAGTATTATTATTAAAATTATTAAAAATTATCTCGTAATAACATTTATCAAATTTTAAATACTTTACTGAATTTTTTTAACAATTGGAACATAATCAAGTTCATTGCCAGATTCCAAGGAAAGTGTTATGACATATGTAACTAATCAATCAATAATGGTACTTTCAAGGATGTATAATTTCATTCTGTGAATAATATTTTACGCCTACAATTTTTTGAAAAATACTGAAATTTCAAAAACAAGTATTTCTGTCTGAATAAACTTTTTCTGTAAATTTACAATTATTTCCACCTTTATTTCTATTTTAGTTCATTTTGTTAAAAATACATTTTTTTAGATTTATGATATAAATTGTTACGTTTTTCCCTAAAAAATAAGAAAAAAACAAGAAAATATGAATTTTGTTATAATGTAAATTTGGTTGCCTACACAACAAAATATGCTATAGGAAAAAGCGCAACTTTTTTTATTAGAAAAATAAATATTATAACCGTTTAAATATTATATTACTGTAAATGTCCCACAAAATAATAAATATTAGGCTTATTTATCCTAGATTTTAGCAATAAAAAGTAGTAGAAGCCCGAAATCCAGTTATTTTATTTAAAATTTCGCTTTATTAGAACCCAGGATTTCGCGCTGAGCTGGTAAAACTATACCAATCAAATTACGATTTTTCAAATGTTTGTTTTGTAATAATAATAAAAAAGTCAACCACAGCAAGTAAATATATTATAATTTTTATTTTCTTTTGCAACCATAATCTTCTTTACAGGCCCGCAAATCAGGCCGCAAATCTTTATCTTTATGGCACTCAAAGTTACTAAGCAGCATTAAAAATAAATACGTTTTTTCAGTTTTTTTTAACGTTGAACGAATAATAAAAACATTAAGGTATCCCCAAAAACGACGGAAAAATCGACTAATTTTATAACGATTTTTTGCACATTCTTCACTAATAACCGGAATTTTTTAGTATGTACAAAAAGCAAAATCGCCCTCGGGAGCTTAAAAAACCTGCTACGTCGGACTCTATAGAGAAGACGAGTTTTTTTCAGCTGTAAGCAAATCTTTTTAAGTGTAGACGTTTTATTTTATATGTATGTATTCTGTTGATGTGTGTATAAGACTGTTCTGTTTTCCAACACTAAATAAACATTATTATTATTAAATATTTCCTCGTGCCCTAATCCTTTTCACTTCATTATGCCCTTAATGCATAAATAACTACACTATTTTTTAAAATAGGAATCAGAACAGTTAGTTTTGCGCCCTTTGCTCTTACAAGAACGTAGCCAGTTTAATATCAAACTCGGGTTAACGCAACTCACCATCAATTTAAACTAATTTTACTTTACATTTTCAACACCTGTTATTATTAAATTCCAAATATTAATGCGCCTATCCTAGATTTTATTACTTTTCGCTTTTTTACAGCAACCTATAAATTTATACCCTACACTCCTACACTTAATAAACCCATTTATTTCTTTAAATATATTTTTAAAATAATACATTTAATTATATTTTTGTTTTTTCATATTTTTTTTATATAAATAAGTAAAAAAATTGTTAGGCAACATTACAAAAATAAATTACTTGCCTCCAGCTTTGAGATTGTTATGATTTTAGAGTTAAAATTATGTCACAAAACTTAGTTTATTTTTTTATTGTACTGGTGCTGATTGCAAAAAAGCCCCATCTTCATACCTTTTCATAACAGTTTAACATCCAAGTCAGCCAGAAATGAAAAAAAAAAAACTTTGTCAAATAACTTTTATATTTTGCATGATTAAATAGACATAAAATCAATATTTTCTAAAATTTGACAATTTTATTTTAAGAATTGACCAGTGCTGACATTCTAAAAGTAAGCCATTATTTAGGTACCGAGAATTAGGTACATACGTTTTATATTTTTAAAAAGTACTTTCAAAATTATTGAAAATTAAAATTTTCAAGAGTTACAACAAATAGGTACCTCTACCAACGATATATGTTGAATAAATTTTTACTTTTCATTAATTCAAAGTTTTCAATTGCAAATATTAAAGTATTTAGAAGAAAAAAATTATATTGAGTTGTTGTTATATAATTACTTTTTACTAAAAAAAAAGACTTCTTTTATTTAATTCTCTGTCAATTTTAATCCAATTTACTTTATAATTTTTTTCAGTGTCCTTCTAAAACTGTTAAAGCAAAAATTCGATTTTTAGCCACTTTTTTCGAATTCTAGGCCAATGTGCGCTTTTGCAAACCGACAACTGTCTATTTGCTTTTCCAAAAACAAAGTTATATATATTTTCTTCCTAGAAAATCCATTTAAAACGACCTTAATAACGTCAACAGGTCCTTGTATTACCAGAAAGAGTTAAATATCTCAAAAACATAATTATTGAAGATTGGTGAGTTTGTTTTATGGCGACAAGTAATGTTAATATGAGAACCTACAAGCAGAATAACAATGTGGTGAACTTTTGATAGTGTCGCTATGCTCTGTTGACTGTTCACGCTACCAGTTTTTTGAAAATAGTTATTCGCAAATGGTAACCACAATAAGTTTCCTTCAAAGCATTTTTAATGGAATAAAGTTTTAAATAGAGCATGAAGCTGAACGCGATTTTGATAAAAACAAGTATAGTGTCGTAGACGCTCAGACACCGAAAAAAAATTCAGAACGTCTTTTATGCACTTAATCGTCTTCTAATCGATACAGAAATCTTTTCCAAAGCATGTTGGAATTGAAAATACAGAATATCCTAGCTCCATCATCAGACTTCTCTCCATGCGATTTTTTTCTTCGAGATTAATTCGCCCGTTCGCCACCATCTCATAAAATTCAGAAACGCAATAAAGAGGTTGTTAAAATTGATAAACAATAATTTAAAAAGCGATGAGCCGATGCATAGAGCAGAATAGTAATCAATTAAAAATGCTATTTTAAAAAAATAAAAAAACGTACCCATTAATTTAAAAAATAAAAAAACAATTTGCTTTTTTATCTTCTTTGAAATCACAAAGATTTAAACAAAATAAATCAGATGGTTTATTTTTTACACCGCTGTCAAAATTGCTGGAATGATTGACGTACCTTGCATATATTTAAATTTCATTCAAAACCATAAATATTTATAAATAATAAAAAAACAAATAAATGTCATTTTTACTAGCACAATCGTCAAAAAGTTTAATTTAAATCATCACGTGCCTTCTTCAATGTTAAACGTGATACTCTTTTCCAAAAACTGCTTTGTAATTTTTGACGCTGATATTGAATCAAAGATACAAGTAATGTTTGTATCACTAGATACTTACATTTTTCAAAAAATACATTAACCGATAAACCACTTAAAATTAGCAATTACGTTTTTGAAATGATAAGACTAATGATTTGTTGTGATTATCCTACTTTTTCTTTCCTTGGTGTTAACTATTGCTGATAGTGATAAAACAAATATAGATTGGTTTTTGTTATATACCCATAAATCAATTAAATTTAGAATTGTCAAAAAAAAGACTCATTCTCTATTTTCAAAAAGCATTCAAAGACAAAATTATATAATATAATAATTTAAAAAAAAGTCTTAATAATTTTTATTTAATTTTAAGATTTATTAAACAGTAGTTTATTTGTTTGTTAGTTGTTACTAAGTTATTTAGTTAATTGTTGAATTGAAATGAAATTGAAACTGAAAATTTTGTACCGCTTGTTCACGTTTCTGTTTTACTAATATCTGTTCGAATATTTTTTTATTTCCATGTAGCAACCGGTTATTTTTCAAATTTTTTACAAACAAATTTAAAATTTGTTTCTTTGGGGTAAACGTTAAATTTGCGGATATTAAAACACTTGCGGCCTACGACGACTCGAATGTTTCATTTATCCGCTCATTAAACGTTCATTTTCAATCACTTGTATAATAAATAACTATTAAAATAAAATTTTAGTTAATTTAAAAAGCCAATATAAAAGCAGATAATATTTGATGAAATGATATTTGACGTTTAATAAAAAATAACAACAATAAATATGTATGTGTGTACCAGGAAACACATTCATTAGATAATTATTTCAAACGCACTAAAATTCATAACGAAAAAAAATTTCCCTAGCACATCATAAGCAATAAAACGAAATTAAGTCATCTTAAATCAATTATGTGTTATAAGTATCCCTTTACGAATTTTTAAAATAAATATTAGCACATTAGTAAAAATTGACACTTCGTATTATTAATCCGTTATTAACTGTGCATCAAATAAACGGAAAAAACTTACCATCGTCCTTTTTTGGGTCATTTACTTGATATTTCTTCGGAGATTTATCTGGGATAGTCTTCCCTACATCCAGCACTGATATTTTAACACCATTCGAAATGTTACTTTTACCATTTTGTTCACCCATTTTCTAATCATTCACCTTTAAGAAAAACAAGTTATATCTAATTCTACTCTATAAATTGTATATATTTTTGAAGTTTTATTACCACTGCGGACAATGAGATAATTTATAGACTTTTATCTAATCATAATTGGTTAATTCCTTTTAATCAGCCCTTAATTTCTTTGCTTCCGATTCAGTGGAATTTTTTTTACCAAATGATATTCGAAAATAATGGAAAAAAGAAATAACAGCAATGAAAAATTTACATAAACAACTTTAAATAACAAATGAAAACAAATAAAAATTATCTATTTGCCTTGGTTGAAATTTTGCAAATCACGTAATTTGGGTTAACATAATAAATAAGAATTTGACGTGTAGGCAGACACTTGTTTCAATACTTGAAAAAGGTTAAGTGGATAATATCTGATTACAAGTTTTTCCTATTGTTAAGTCCTAAAAGTATTCTTGACACGATTACAAATTGTTTGGTTGGCAACAAAATTTCAAAAATTCTGAAAATTATTATTACCAAGTACTTCGATAAATATCAACACTCACATCAAACAAAAATGCAACTAATTTCTTTCCACCTCTGTTTTTGATTTTATATTAAGTTACATGTTGGGAATAATTAATATAAGATGTCAAATAAATTTAAAGATTAAAACGATTTGTGATGTCCTTTTTCGGAAATTGGCAAGGCCATAAGCCATCAATAAGGTACACAATTTGGATAAGTTAATCGTTGTCAATTCAGAAAGTTGCGTGATTGTGGATCTAAATTTTTTTACATTGAACTATCTGACATTCGAGTTTTTCATCAGTATGGTGAAGCTTAGTTAAAGGTTGTATCTGCATTGTTTCAGTAATAAGTCTGGCATTGGATACATCACACGAAAATCTTTGATTTAATCTAAAAATTAATTCCTGGTTAAAAATAACACTTCCTCTGATATTCAAATCAAATGATTTAATGTGTGTTATTAGTAAAAAAATCAAGAGATGTAAGGTCAAATTGTGTGGGAAGAAAAAGATAACTATCCTAGAAAAATTCAGGCGATTAATTGATTGAATAACAATAAAAGTATAAGATGATTAAGTATACTATAAAATGTCAATAACTAAACAAATAAATAAAGGTCTTGGAAATGAGTTTAAATGAACTCGTGACATTGTGAAAATCACACATTTCGACATTTTCAATATTTGGTAAACAATACCTCAATTTACAAAATGTAAAACATAATTTTTTTACTCCCATTATTTTATTAGCCTTGCAAATTTTTTTTAGAAATCTCTAATATTAATAACTAGTATACAATAATTGCAAATCAAGAATTGGCCCTTAATAGTAAAAAATATGTTTAGTCATCTATTGGCGGTTAACTATCTTAGGTGAAATTCTCTTTGGTGATAAACTGTGTATTTCTATCAAATTCGATTAGTTTAGATTAATTTAGGAAATGCCATTTTTATATAAAAACGTTAATCTTGTAAAGTAAATGAATGTTATTGACATTGGTACAATCTGTGATAATAGCAACAAAAAATAAATATCGAAATTAAAGCCTCTTGAGATATTGTTTATTTGGACAGACTCCTACATTAAGTACTAACTCGTATCAAAATAAAAATTTGTAATTTAGTAACAGTTTCTATTTCTGTACGAGAAAAGCGGCAAAATGGCGAATAAAAGCTGCTAATGTTATATAACAGTTTGTAGTATTGCTAATATTTAATAAAGTCTGCTTTTTTTACCAGAAAGAAACCAGTATCATTTTCAAAATAACCCAGTCACAAATAAGTATTTCTAATTTCCAACGCTTACTGCTTTCTGCTCTGGGAAAAACATAGAGCTCTTTTAATATTTCACACAATTTTTAATAAATTTCTCGATTTAAATGTGGCATAATGTAACAGCAGCATAAACTAACACAAAAAGAAAAACTTAGTATTTTTTATTAATATTAATAATATTCACAAAATAAATAAAAAAAGTCTGCCAAATCGCAGATCTCTTATCTCAATTTTTACTCATACCGCACAGCAATTTTTTTATTAATACGGTCATTGTAAATGTTAAAAAAATTTAAATCTCTGTAGACATTATACTTATAATAGTAGCTATCCGATTTTTCTAGATTATTAGCTATTAAAATTCTGAAGTTGTAGTTAGATAAAAAAAAACATTTCTTTTAAGTTTATCATTCGTTTTAATGATAGACATTTCATTTTGACAGTTTAATTATAATACAGAATGGCTATAAATCGGGGACTCTGTTGACAATCGTGAATTAGTAATTTTAGTATTAAATAAATTTTTAATAATAATAATAATATCCTTTATTCAAAAAGTCCTACATAAGGCAAAGAACAAGTCACATGAACATTCAAATATTTTAATTACAATATAAAATACTACTTACACACTAACATCAAGAAACTATACATTTTCTGGCAAATGAATCATATACATTAAAATAAAACAATACATTTTTACATTTTAAAATACATATGAATAGCAGTTATATAATAAAATATCACAATTCTCTAACCAAATATACCTATCAGCAGTTTTTAAATTGATTTCTAAGCCATATTATAAAAAGAAATTTTAAGCAAAAAATGATTTAATTTAAATTTTAATATTTTGAGATTTTCATTAAAAAGTTCTCCAGGAAGATGATTGTAAATTTTTATGATTTCATTTTTTACACTTTTATGAACCATTGCTAAGTACGTTTGTTCTGAGTTTAACATATGTTTGTTTCTTGTTACATATGTATGCAACTTTGCTGTTCAATAAAAAAATTATAATTTTTCTTTATGCATGTTGCACACTTTAAGATATAGAGAGATGTTACAGTGAGTATATTGTACTTTGACGTTTTCAATATTGTAAATAAGTGCAATCGTCAATCCTGTTTGAACAAAATATATATTTACAAATAAAAAAAATTCTGACACAAGAAAATCCAAATGAGACAATGCAGGTTTGCCAACAGACTTGATTATTTACAGACCCTCTGCATAGCTGCAACTTCAAAATTGTTCAAAAGGATAGTTACTAGTATAAGGATAAAGCCCCCAGAGTTTCAAATTTTTGGACAATTGTATTTCGGTTCAAATAAAAAAAATGATCATTCAATGTTTAACGTTGATATAAAGACCTGCAAGTTGAAAGATATTTTTCCATTTATTTATTTCGAACCATCACACTTTGAGAGCACCAAAATTCGAAAATATTCAAAATAAAGACCACCCCAACACACATACAGAATTGTTCACATTAATTAATAATCCAGACAAGATAAATTCTTCCAACACAAACTATCAATTATTATTTATGTGTACGTACAAATTATGTTATTAAAAGATACATGGCGAAAAATTTCCAAAATGCCAAATTAATCCAACTTTATACTTTATAATTTTAATACTTTTCCATTGCAACAACCAATCATAGCCCCAAATTCTTTTAATTTTCCATAGAAACGAAAAAACTTTCGGTATTATGTCAACTTGAAATTAACCCATAAGAGCTTTAATTACGATATTTTGCACTATTTTTCGAAAATTAAGATTATTTTGTATTTTTCTTTGTTTATAAAGTTTTTAATTGTCTCAATTGCCACAAAATATCAACCGACTGAATTTTAAATTAGAAACAAAGCATATACTTTGCAAAATATCTTTTGTTGCATTTAGAAAACAGGATCTTACATCAATAACCCGGCATATATTTTGCAACATTTCCAAAAAAAAAAAAAATACTACATCTATCCAAATTAATTCATCAATTTTTTTAACTAAACTCTTTTCTACTTTTTTAATTCCGCATTTTCGTCACAACCATTTTCATTTTGATTTTCTGCTCTTTTATTTTGGTTTTTCTCAACAGGAAAAAAATTTTTAAATTTTTTCTCATCTAGGTATACATTATACAGGTTTCAAGAATAAAAAAAATTATCAGCATAAAATAATTAAAACTGATCAACTTCTTTAAATTTCAATAATCAAAAGATTTTAAAGAAATATGTACAAACAGAAGTTATAATTTTTGCATTTTACCCAAAATAAAAATTAGAAAACCGAGTTTATCCAATGCGTCGTGCTAAGCAAAACCCTTATAAACAAAATTGTAACGACTTCAAAAGCACTGACTTTTTTTGTTCTAATTGACAATTAAGAAATGTGGTGCGTGTGATGTGAAATGTGTAATTCTATAGTAAAATTTGAAAAAACTAGTGGTTATTGAAGAAGATGATAAAAGTAAAACTCAAAAAGTTAATGTTGCAACCTAAAACATGTCAGCAGTATGACCCTCATAACGCACGTGTTTACTAGTTCCAAAATTTTACCATTGTCAAAATAAAAGATTTTTAGATTTCAAAGTTTCGATACGTGTCCTTTAACCAAGAGCCTTTATAACTAGATTTTACCGTATAAAATCTGAAATATAACATTTCAATTTTTTGAATTACCCACAGCAAGATAATAAAATTCTTTTAGTTACTTTTTTAAAGATAATATACTCTAACCAAATCATAACACCTATTAAAATTGCACTTTGTTTAACAAAATTAAAATATTTATTGTTGTTTTCCACTAAATTTCAATCAAAAGTAAAGATCAGACAAATGCCCTTATTTAATAGTGATTTCTTCAATTTATAAATTCGTGAATAAAATAATTATAAATAATAATAATAATAAAAATGAAAAACTCTTTTCTTATTTTCTTAACGAAGTAAAAAAATTAATTGCATTTTTAATGATTAATTGTCACAAGCTGAACGTAAAACTCATAATACAATAGTACAATTAAAAAGTAATCTAGCAACCCAGTTAGTTCTAATTTAACTTATCCATACATGACATTTCAATCTAAATTTAAAAATTAAATTAGTAGATAGACATTTACATTTACTAAGAGTATATTAAAGAACGTGTTTCGAAAATTCAATTTTGTAGCACGAACTCAAAAGCGGAGCGCGAGTTTTGTAAAGAATGAGTGATTTAGATCTTTTTACATAAGAGCACTACTGCCCTATTGCCCATAAACGCACGCGAAATAAGTGCTTTAATAAGTTCCTTAATAGAGTTCAAACTGTGTAATAGGAAACAGATATCCCACCTTAATTTCATTTTTTTTATTCATATCATATATTTATGTTATTTTAACTATTGTAATCACTAATAGTGGTATACATTTCCGCTGCTATGATAATTTACAGGCAAAGTATATAGGAATTTATTTACAAAACCACAAAATTTAATTATAACACATTGGTAACATTTTAATTTTTTCAATTATTTTGTCCAAGTTAAACTTCAGAGAAGACCCAAATTTTGTCTAATATGTTATTGTTTTAAATATAGAATTCCTTGTTTGCGGTTACATACGTGTATCTCCACAGTATTCAAATAAACCACTATTTATTAATAAACATAAAAAACACTGATGTTAAATAGAGAATGTATAAAAAATACTTACCTTAAATTCCTTATTCTCTCGACTTTCTCTTTATGTCACATGGAAATTAAATACATCAATGTATCTATTTCTGTTGATAGAACACTACAAAGGTATAAAACACACATTACATTTTATGAATACGTTCCCCTCTACATAGTTATAAATTTATTCAATCTGGTACTGTAGCAGCATTGGTCGCGCGCATCTAAATTGGGGATAATTTGATATATAAAAATATATTTTCTGAGATCATAATTACATTTCATAAATAGTTCAATATCATTAATAAAAATGATGACTTCTTTTATTCACAAATATCACAGAAAATGTATAATTTGTCAAGAATAACCGGAGAAATATTGATTTCTACGAGTTGCTTGCTGGCAGACAGCTGCCCAGATTTAAAACCGAGATTTGAAAAATAAACAAAAATTTATTTTTTTACAACAATAATAAACCTTCGTTTTGTCATTTCCGTATTAGTATCGCGCAAAAATATCAGTGAGATTTTTATGGTGTTGTTCCCACAATTACAATCTCATTAAGCGTGAAATTATCGAGATAATAATTTTGGAGAAGTTGTTTTAATTTCAGATTTAATAAGTAATCAGTCAGACACAAAAATTCTTTTGCGCCTAAAAGATTTTTTGAAAGCTTTAGAGTTTTTGTGTTATCTGATAATACACTTTTGTAAAAATACGGAAACTAATGAAATAGGATTTCAACAAAATAACAATAACAACAAAAATATTGTCATTTAAAAAATGCTTTGACGTAAAATTGTTTAGGCATTTTTATGATAAGGCTGACATTCTAGTGATTGTACCTATAAACACTTTGTCATACTAATGCTAATGTAATCAAATGTTATCTGCATTTAATAAATTTGAACATTTATAGCCATTCTGGGGGTGCTTAAAGTAATCCTGAAAGCCTAATCCTGGAAATAGAAGATTAAAACAGTCAATAAAAAATAAAATAATAAAGTACATGTATGTTCTTTAAAATAACATCGTAGTTAGTTTGAAAATTAATTGCGAACATATGCGTATTTGCTTTCAAAACAAAATTATGACTAAACAAATCTACAAATTTACAAAAAATTTCAATGAGAGTTTTTTAACAAATCTACAACAAATTCTACTGCAGGTCAGGCTACATTAGTAGTCATCGCCCTATTTAATTTATTAGACCATTACCTTCATTATAAGACAGTACGAAATCTGTTAACAAAACAGTTGTAGTTATTTACGACTTTAGTTAGATTTTCTTACAAAAATGCATGAACTGAGTTACGTTTTGGGTGAAAATATAAAAAACCCCGGAACATTTTTGTTCCAAGGCCCCCTAACTTTTAGTTACGCTTCATCTGGTACAAAGTAAGAAAAAATTATAGGAAATAATTCGTGTCCTAGAGAGAGTATAAGTGAGAGTATAAGAAATTTTTTACGAAAATGAAACAAATTTGAAAAATAAGTCTAATAATAGATGAACTCAGTCGGAACAACAATAATTATGAGAGTAGATTGCGTGCGTTTGGCCTTGGCGGTGGCGACTATTTGATGATAAAACAACCACATTTTTCAATATAATTTAGTAATATTTTTTTTTATAAAGATTACTTAAAATAGGTAGCATCGCGCACGTATGTAACAATATGTCTTGTAAAAAAAAGAGGAGAAAATTTTCAGCCATTACCAATATAGGCTATATGTAAAACAATAGTCAACAATATAAGTAACGATATAGCATATAGGGGCGTATTTACGTATAGGCGTTGTAGGCGGGCGCCTATAGCGGCAAATTTTGGGTGGCGGCAATTTCTTCAAATAAATATATGAAAATAAGTAGTTACTGTATTTTTAAATACGTGTAGTATTTTTATTATGGTATCAAATTTTTATGAAACGACTGGCGACTCCCTTGGAGTATTAAATTTAACATGGTCATCACCGGTAAAATCACCGGCCGCCACCTGGGTGGAACTACCTTAATTAACTATGTAACTGATTAAAAAAACTAAATTTAACCTGAATTTCTTTCATTGAACAGTATGGGCATAATTTTATAAAAATCCGATTAGGCAATTTTATAGGAAAAAAAATTTATAAAACCAAATTTTTAAATGTATTTAATAATTTTTGATAAATTTTGCCCACACACGAAAGCACGTGCTTTCATATAGTAAAAACCGCAGTTTTTTATTTGTTTACGAGTGATTTCTTGTCAAAAATTGCATTGATTTTCCCTACGCTTGAAAACGAGACTGTCACCCTTAAATTATTTTTCTACAAAATCCCCGATACTAAATTAAAATAAATATTATACAAAACTCTCATTTTAAGTTTCTTTACCAGTCATATTAGCTTTGGAAATTTAAATATTTGAAATGTCCTACACTCATAAAATTACTAAAACAATTTCATGATGGTTTAGAATTCCAATTTTTATATGACAATAATAATTAATAACCTGGGAAACATATCGTTATACACTTAACAGTTTCATGTTACTTTGTTAAATATTGTCTGAAATAATAACATTTTTACCTTCATAATCCGCCATATTGGATTGGACATTTTGATATTTTTTCATTTGTTATGAGAGTATATCATCGTTATCAGTTGAAAAACATAGAAGTACATCGTCTCATTACATTTTGTCGAACATAATATGAAATACCTATATTAGTTGGTAGTATTTTTTTCTTTATAGTCGGTCGCATTACATTCGTCATTTTGATTTTTACATTTCTTAGTACAACACCGTTATCAGTAGTTTAAAAAAGAAATAAAAAATGTTAATTAGCGACCTCGAAACCCCTGATTACTCATTTTGATAATTTCGTCAAAAATTTTCGGAGATATCAATTTTATAAATTAATTATTTGTAAGAGATCTCAATTTTGTTAACAACAAATATTAAAAAGATTAACGGCCAGATTTATTACGTCACATTTGCTCCTTAGTCCTTAGACCTCATGTAACGTTTTAAAAACGTTTTAGAAACTGTGTGTCCTAAATTCTTTCATTTTTTTGACAAAAACTGCTATTTATTGTACGATTTTTTGGAAACAAGCTGATCGTAGATAATTATTTGGTCCCATATGTTATTTGAAATTTAAAAAAAAGACATCTTTTCATCGAAATGTAACTCTTTAAGTTCGCGAAATATTAGAGTATTTCAAGATAGTAGTATTTAGGTATTTTTTTACTTACAAGTTCTTCATGCATTTGTATTAAAACACCCCCAAAAAATATAAATTTCAAGGTATTAATAAAAACACTTGTTCGTGAAAAATAAATGTATTTCATTCGAGATAAATGCGACATTTTTTCATTTTGTAGATGTTTACAAACAAAAACAGTTTTTTACACTTGTAAAATATTTTATAAATTTAATATTACATAAAGAGTATTTAAACAAAAAACAATATAAATTGAACAGTGGCTTATTATTATAAAAATTATTATCTTAGAGTAAAGCGGTAAATTTAAAAAAAATATAAAAGAGAAATGTAATATTACAGTTTGGAAACAATTTATTACACTTACTAACAACAAATATGTATATTATTTAACGTGAAATTGTACAAAAATTGACAAAACTCACGATTAAAGTGATCGTCTGTCGTTTAATATAAAATTTAACACAAAAAAAGTTATAAAATAGGAACCTAAATAATGTTGACAAAAACTAAAATAATAAAAAATGAAATCCGCTTAACACACGCAAAACCCAGAATTTTAAAAAATGTCTATTAAAAATAAATTAAACAATTATGACGTCATCTTGAAATAATCATAGGATGTAAATACAGGAACTGCCTGACACATAAATTTTATTTATTTATTTATACACAATGACTTTGATTAGAATGACAAAATTAAGTAAAAATGTATACGTCCAAGCAGAATAAACTAGAAATACTAAGACATTTTCCATTTATTCGTTTTGTCAACAAATAAAGTAATTAAGAAAAATTTAAATTTTTTTTCCCATATTTACACATCACACATCCTTCATTCGTTTAAAACCTCTACACATTAAGAACTAGTTGAAAATAAATTACATGTAGTCGCTTGCAACTTTATTTACCGACACATATTATAAAAAGATACTACAGAAAAAAAATGAAACTTGATTCCCTAAAGGAACAAACGAAAGTCCACTTAAAAACGAAATAAAAATACTATCCCAAATCTCAAATCATTGGTTCTAATCTAACTTCAATCATAGACAAATCATCAAGAGTTTTTCGATGATATTTCTTATAAAATGCATGAGCAGATGGGACAGATTTAAATAGAATTGTTGCTTGTCCCTTTTGCCTATCCACTCGAAGTTTCTGAAAATGTAATTCACAAGTAAATAACTACTTTAATTGAATTTATTAAATATTATAGATAGTCAGTCTTTAAAATATCACAAAATTGTATCACATACTGAATGTCTTTCAAATATCGAAAGATATTTTCGTTACTTTTGAAATGTTTCCTCACAATCCTCACAAAATATGGAAGATAGCCAATAATAAGTCAATATGAACACTAAAAACCATAACATTCCAACCTGAATCTCCGAAATATGTATTACATGCTGGAAGCTAAATGTAGATGATTCTAATGTTAATATTGAAACCAAATATCCACTCAACTCAAAAGACCCATGAAAAAAGACAACCTGTATAAAAAAAAACACTACACAAAAATTTTTCGTATCCATTGACCATAAACAGTTGCTCACTTCGTAGCTTCAAAAAGCGACCACCAGAGTGCCTGGAAATTGCGACTCGCCAATACTCATTTGTAAAACATTTCACAATCCTAAAAAAAATAATGAAATACTAGACTTCACGAGATTTAAAGCTTGTTATCACAGACAATCACTTATTGTGAATATCACAGGTGCCATGTTACATAGTAGATAAAAAACAAATCACAAATTTGATTTTGTTTTAGTAGATTAAATAAGACGACTTTTCTCTCAGACCACAGACAGAAAAAAACGAAGAATAATAATAAAAAAAGACAGAAATTAGGTAGTAGAAAATGTATATTAAATGATATGAAGACATATAGACAGATCTAAATAATAAAAACAGCATACGACGACTGATAATCACTGTGTTATGGCTTTCTCTTTAATCCTCTGTTTCAAAAATGTCATTTTTTTACGAAATTTTGCGACATATTACGAAAATCGAGAAAATTGTATTTAACCTAAGAGTCATAAACAAAAAAAATTCTCGTATATTTAAAAGAGCATCTAATTAATTAATGAATTAATCATTAAAGTACTTGTGATATAACTAATAATAAACAATTTTAGATTTATAGTTTTTATTGCCACCATGAAAAACTTTTTTCCATTGAGTAACGAAACTAAATTTTAATTTTATGTAAATTTTCATCTCAAAGGAGGAGATCGCTAGGTTTTCAAACATTTTAGGTGATCGAGGCACTTAAACGGTTGAGAAAGGACGATCTAATGTATTCGCAATCTTGACACTTAGAGCACTGGGACTTGTAGTGGTTCTATCTTGTTAGAATAAATCTTCCAAACTAAAATAGTCCCACACAGAAGAATGCTATATCATTTGTTAAAGTGTTTCCTGTAATGGCCTCTGTGCGACGTAAATAAATAAAAAACAGAGTAAAGTAAAAAATAAATAAATTATTATTATAGGACACCAAAAATTAAGAATCTGCATATTATCCTTGGATAACTTGGTTAAAAAAAATAATAAAAATTCATGGTAGTGTTATTGACTGGCTCTCTATTTTAACACTTATGTATCGTAAATGACTTACAATTACACAGAATTTAAGTTGTGTGACACCTATATTTTCAGGTGGTTTATATATTTTTCATTTCAAGTACAAATTTCCACAAGTTACGAATTCATTTGACTTATTTAAATTAAAAAAACGTTACCTGTAATCGGTTTGACAGCTGAATTTTAACAAGTGTTGAAGTTATAACCTAAGATCGAAATGTAACCGCATCAGAGGAGGCTGTGCCAGCGTACTATAATGATTAGACACATCATTACAGTTATGTAATTGTAATGATGATTAGTAGAGTTAGGAAAGATGTATGAAGCCTGAGTGGAGCGGCACAGGTTTTTTGAGTCGATTATAATGGTGTAATACGATCTAAAACATGAACGCTCGATCAACGAAGACCGTACTAGTTTGCGCCTGCTCAGAATTGACTTTGATAGCAATGGTCAGTGGCGTTGCGTTAATGTAATTTTTTGTAATAATGTTATAAGTTATTGTAATAATCTTAAAGAGTTGCTTTTTACTCGCATAAATTTGACAATACCACATGAAATAAAGAACCAAGGTGCAATATCGAAAAACGAGTAACAAATATATGAAATCAACCCCTACTTCTATCAAAGCAAAGCGTGCGCGATCTACACCAATGAATAGCATACGAATTTCCTATCACTAATGATTAGACATATCATTACAGTTATGCCGGCACAGCCTGCTCTGATTCAGTTACATTTCAATCTCACCTTAGTATTGCTTCTAATTGTTTTTTTATTATTCGCTATCTCTCACTTTATATAGTTATATATCTATCACTTTATAGTTAGAATCCGTGTTAAATCGATCACCAACAAATCTATTGTAAAGATGTTAGATAAATTAAAAACATTTTTATATTTTAATAGCCAAAACTATTATGCAGAATTTTCAGAATTTTGGAAATTAATTTTTAAATATTAATTTTTAATAAGTTTTACTTAAAGTGATTTTTAAAAAAATGGTCATCAAATTAAAAAAATAAAAAAAAATGTAAAATTATGTCCTAATTGTTAGTTTTGTTCCTTAGAATCGCAAAACTGACTTTTAAAAAAAATGCATTTTTTTGTAAGAGAGCAATGTGATATAATAGACAGAGTGCCGTTAAAAAAATAGTCAAAATTCAAAATCACATAACAATAATACGCTTTTTAAAGAAACAAAAGATGGCAAAAACGGTGCTTCAATAATCAAAAATAATAATAAAAAAATTCTATTTGTGCTATATTATTATTTTTGTGGAAAACCTCCTAAGATCTCCCTTACGCAAAAGTTATTATACACCCGATAGTTCTATTTGAAACGATGAAACAGTGCGTGTAAATTGTCATCACAGAGTGCCATATTGTCATAAAAATGGAAAAATTATCGAGAGGTGGACACGCTTTAAAAAATTTACACCAAAAACATTTTTCACCCAGGAAATCCTTAGAAGATCCTCTCGAAATTCCTTGAAATATTCAAAGCTCATTAATAATTTTTATTATTACGGTTATTAATATTATTTGATGAAAGTATCCTTTCTTTCTGGAAGTGGGGTGATTTTCAAATAATGATAATAAAAATCAATATTAAACCCACAAGTTTAATCAAAATTCTAATACAACAGTGGCAAAGCGCTTTCGTAGACTAAAGTTCCATCAGCAGTGTCTGTAAAAAGTTACCAAACTTTTATCAAAGACAAAAAAAATGTTTATAGCAACAACTTATTTATTTGTGTTTTTTCCTTTGAGTCAATCAAAAAGTATTGCACTAAAAATAACGTTTTCTTCTATTTTTAATAGACATTTTTATTGTTTAATGTTTTAATTCGTTTATGACAAAAGTTTGGTAAGTTTTTTCAACATTTTTAAGTTTTTGTATAAATTTACGTTTTACATTATTATTCAGACACTGATGATGGAACTTTAGTCTCCGAAAGCGCTTTTCCACTTTTGTATTAGAATTTTGATAAAACTTGTGGGTTTGACATTGATTTTTATTGTTACTATATTAATATTATTTATTATTTGGTAGCTCCTCGTAAATAACATAATTTAACAGAGTTAGTTAAGTTTCACACTTGATTATCCATTTGTGCGCATTATTTGTGCAGATTGCTTACGCAAGAGCAGATCAAGTGAAATGTTTAGAAATTCCCTAGGAACCTCTAAGAAATCGCTTAAAATTCCTTGGAAATACCTGTAAACCAACGGAAATCCTTAAATCTAATAAGAAATCCTGGGAATTCCACGTAAAAACATGGTAATTCATAAGAAATCCTGCTCCATGCACACCAGTAGTGTGTTCACCCCTCGAGCATTATAAGATTAAAAATTACTTTTCCTTCTAATTCATAAAGAGAAACCGTAACACTACAAGTAAAAATTCATGTTTAAAAGAATCCTCATTAGATTTGGTATTTTACAGCGAGAATAAAAAATTGAACATTAAAACTCTTTTTAGAACAGTGAGCCCAAAACAATTGAGAAATTTCCTTTATCAGCCACGTGTTTTTCAAAAACAAACTTTAGAAAAAAACACCAACATCCTTTTTTTACCCACTGTAAACAATCAATAAATCTCAAACAACAAATCTTTGTTTCCAATTAATAAAAAGCAAAAAACTTAGCTAATAAATAAAAATTGACGAAAATGAATAGATATAATCCTTATTTGTCTAACGAAGAAAAGCAGCTCCTCACCTTTGATTACAAGTTGATACTTACTAAATGAATAGATGAAACAACCGAAGAGTAATACCAATCAACAAAAAAGAAAACATTATCTTACCTCAATTTCCCCAATGCCACGAGACCATGCCATCAACTTGTTTTGATTAATATTTGTTGATAAATTGTTAACAGTAACCAGCTTTGTATAAAGTAACGAATTATCTCGCGTCAAAACTGTACGATTATTGAAAAAAGACCCGAACCCTGGTCCTACATTGGAAGATTCATTGTTAGTATTTTTGCTAACGGTTGGTTTAGCAATAACTTTAGTCGGTAATGCCCTATTGATGTCACTTTTAGCAATAACTACTCGATTTGACATAAAAGTATTTGACGCTTCCGTTTTCGGTGTATTTTGAACAACCGAATGAGATTCTTGAATTTCATTGTTAATTTTAAAAGTGAGATTAGAAAATTCACTAGAAAATGTCGGGTCAGAATTCGTTTCAAAATTCTCGGATGGAAGTTGAAACTTTGAAGAATTTTGTGGCGGATTTGAACGAGGTTTAAATGAATTTTGAGTAGACCTCGGTGCGTCTTGAACAGTAGCTGTACCAGCAGTACGTTCACGAATCGGTTTTGGGAAATTTTTCGGCGCGGGTTGAACTGGTGGTAGTTTACTTTGTTCTTCTTTCTTCCGTTGCAGCAACATTTGTTTTCTTCTTTCTTCTTTTATTTGTAAGATTCTTTCCCGTTCTTTCTTCTGCTCTTCGATTTTCTGGCGATATCGGCGAGTTTCTTCATCATCTTCATCCTTTTAAAAATCAAATTTAGTTCAACCTTTAACTGCATTTTTACTTTTTTACTTACAAACAATACTGTTTTCTCACTATTTGATTCTGCTGATTTTTTACCGTATTCATCTAATTTCAATTTCTTGTCCGGTAATCCAGGTCTTGTGTCAGAATGAACGTTTGTTTTCAAATTTCTTTGATAGTTAGAATTTTTATTTACTTCTTGGTTATTTCTTTTAACTGAACTAACTGTAGAAGGTTTATTGTAATCTTTTTTATTTTGGTTTTGTGAACCAATAGTGTGGCTACTACTAGTAGTGTAGTTTTGTCCCTGGTTATCTCCACCCAAGATTCGAATTATATTAGGACTAGTATAAGTTCCTGAAGTCGCAACGTTATTATTGTTACTATTTCTTCTATGAAAATTGTTACTAGAGTAATTCGAGTTTTTATTATAGAAGTCTTTCTGGCTATTTGAATTATAATTATTATTTTTTGTCTTTGGTTCAAAGTCGTTTTGTCGAAAGTTATTCTGATTATAACTCACTTGATGATTTGGAGTGTTATAATAATTATCATAATTTGAATCGTTGTAAGTCCTTGGTTCTAATCTTGGTTGGTGAGGGTTAGATTGCGTCGGGGGATATAATCCACGAGAAACCTGAACGAATTGGATAAAACTTACATAAATAATAATAACATTTAAAATATATATTAAATAGATTGCTAATAAAATTATGAGATAGCTTTAGATCATTGTCTTTAGACTAATAACACCTAATACTTTGATAAATTTCAATTAAAAAAATATTTTTTATGAATTGGTGAAGATCAGGAAACCTGATCTCATCGAGCATTAGAGAATAATACTCGTAATATTTAGATAATTTGGTAAATTTTAGCGGAATTCTACTACTACCTAGAACGACGAAAGCTAACAAAGCCCTTGACAGCAATAATAACAACAGCTGGTGAAAACCAATATCAAGAAACACTGACCAAAAAAATTTTAACATTAAAGCAGGAGAACTTGCAATAAACAAAACTTGTGAAATAAGCAGGAAATATGGCTCTCGTGTGTTAGTGTAAGATCCAACGCGAAACAATGCATTCCGAATTCAGAATGCCGTTATAATCCATTTTTAAAGTTGTTTATACTTCCTCAGTTTCCTTTGTACATTTTATACAATTGGTAACTGAGAGAGAATAAACGACACGAATATATTGTATATATATTCTTATTTAATTTCTATATGTATAAACTAAAAGAGTAGCAAGCGACTCTTATAAATCAGCTGATAGATGGGTATGTGGCGCCCTCCTCGGCTATTTCAATTGCCAATAATTAATAATAAAATCAATTTTAATTGTGATTAATCATATTACATATATGCCTATAAAATAATCTTTATCCTTACTCTATACCTATACCTTATTAGCTATGACACCTTGCCGAGAATTGTCATCGCTTTATGTCATTTGTAATACCATTGTGAATCGTAAAAAAGTCACTTGAATTGTTCCCACTTTTGACTGTTTTGATTTCTCCTCACATTTCTGTTTTAACCCAAAAGGATTGGTTTTTTGTGTTATAAAGTTTTAGGTAATATTGAAGAAAGACTAATGATAGAAAACATACCAATTTTTTCTTCTTAGCTGTCTATAAAAATTGGTTTACAACAAGTAAGATTCATTGTCATTAACGTTCCTAATCAAGTTTTACCTAATAATATCACAAATATGGTTAGGCCTTTTATTAGAATCGGATTAGTTCATAAAGAGTCATAAAAAAGACCTTTTGAAACAGTTATCCCAGTGGACCAAGTCATAGAAAAAAATTCAAATACTTTAGATTTTGAAACCTCTCGCTTTAAATGGATACTACGTTAAAACCTTGAAAAAAATTTGTTAAAAGAAACTCAAGTTATTCCTTTACAAAATAACAGTAGTGAAACAACTATGTATTACCATCAGATTACGAAAGTCAAGAGATCTTTACCGAAAGACCTCTGTTTATTCTTCTTGTGAGGGAAGAAAAGACTTATTAGAGTGTGTTTACATGTTTATTTCTCTGTTAGTTCTGTTACACTGTCTGTGTAGGCTCTCTGGTTTTAAATTGGTACAGGGTGGGTGGTTAGGGTGACAGTCGAACGATACCGAAGATGGTACCGAACAACCTCTATACCCTATTATTGGGTTGCAGCGTCGCGTAGAAGACTAACTGGACCTATTGTTTTCCATAATACCGTCACTGCACCAAAATATATGGTATAAAAGAACTTTATAATGATGAACTTGAGAAAGACTATTTTCAACAATATGGGGCTACAGCTCAGAGTGTTCGAGAAACAATTAATCATTACAACAGTTCTTTCCTGTTCGTTTAGAAAGAATAAATAACCACCATTTTATATATAAAACGCGACGAGTATAATCGGATTCTCAAAACAAATCACTATTTCAAGGAAGTACTCTTGATAAATATTTTATAGACACTCTGTACATATGAATCAATAAGTATACAAAGGATTTCGTAGAGGGATTCAAAACAAGTCAAGAGGTTGAAAGAAAGTCAAGTTCGAGCAAAAAAAAAGATAAAAGCTTATTTACAAAATATCGAACAGTTTAGTAAATTAGACCAGATTACAAATTTTTTGTAAGCTTTATTTAGTCATTGGCATAATACTAATATAGTCTTAAAGTCAACTGTTTTATCATTGACCTAGACAGTTTTATGCCAGACTAAAAAAGTGCTTTATAGTGTTAAATATAGTTAAAAACTGTTGTCGTCCCTACTGGATATTTGAAAAAATATACTTGTAGAAAATAAAAGAAATAAATATCGCAAGGATCCATATATTTCTAAAAACACCATTTCTGAAATAGTTTTAATAAAAATATTGTTCGAGAAGAAAGTTGTCAAGCTCGAAATATCATAGGTTGATATGTTGAAAAATGAGTAATGATAAAAAGAGAGCCACAAAGAGTCGAATAGTTTCAAAGTTGGAATCATTTAGAGTTCTGGAGGAAAAACGTGTAGTTGTACGACTATTATAACAACCGCTGGAAGTTGCACTGACGTAGCAATATAAGTGCATTAACCGAAGATATTGCAATTTTTTTAAAAAAATTACTTATACTAGAGAGAAATCAGATGAAATATTGAAGATTAAGCTAATCCTGACTTGCAAACTTCAATCGGAAAGTGTACTGTACTTGAAGTACGAACAATAGTTGTTATCCTTGCAGTAATTTTAACATTTTCTTTTCATCAGTAATTGAAAAGATCGGTAAGGGCGCCACAGTCGTAAGTCAGGTCAGGTCACAATATATACACTGTTTTTAAAAGAAATCACAATTTTTTTTAAAAAGCAACAGATGTCCTGCACAGGATGAAGCTTGATATATTACAGCGTTCGATCGAGCGCCTGTTCTGAAAGTCTGTATCATTTTAAGAACTGTATGTGACTCACTTCTTGTCTTATTCTTCCGAGAACTGTATGTGGTGATTCATGAACTTCCACAAACAACGCGAACCTCCGATAAATGCATCAGCGTAGCTATAAAACGGAAGAAGAGCGAGAGTCGGAACATTTGCTTTCAATAGAGCGGAGTGTGTTATTTAATTGAGTGTTACTGTTGAGTTGCTCGTGTGAAGAGTTCGTTCTAAATAAATTATTCGTTAAAAATCCTACTCTTCAAATGTTAAGAACCCAAATTTAGAAGGCCATTGCAATATTATAATGATATAAACATTTTTCAACAAAATAATATACCATTTATGATAAAAATACCCATTTTTTTACCGGATATCATTACTTAACTCACCACCGTTGTACAACTATCTCTTTTTTATTTGGAAAAACAAACATAAAATTTTAGAAAATATCCCTAAATTTAAAAAGTATAGAGTAAATTTTAAATGGCAGAAAAGCTAGAGAACTTTTTATAGTATTTTTTTATAACATATTTAAAAAAAAAGAAGATTTTAGTCAATTTGTCAACACCGCTAGCCAGTGCTAGTGCTTACAGCACAGTATATAAAAAGCTAGCATCCTTTCAGGTTAAATGTGTAAGATGGAGCCACTGATTTTTAGATTTTTAGGCAACTTATAATACACAATTTAAATCTAAAAGGCTATAACTGTAAATAAAATACTATAAACATTATTTTAATTGTTGTTTGGCATCAGGTATGTACTTTGTAGAAAATAACTGAACGTTTTTAAAAATTAAATATTCAAGTTAATAAACATTTTTCAAAAATAGAAAAAGAATTTTTGTTCTATTTTCCCAAGGCTCTCTCAACTTACTGCGAGAGCTTTTCCGCCATTTAAAATTCACCCTGTATGTTTGAGATCCTTATTCCGCTTCAATACGTATAATTATTAACTATTTGTTAAAATGTAAAACACCCACTGTTAACTGTTATTAACTATTTGTTATTTGTTCATCTGACATGTTATTACATTAAGTACAGACAGTTTATTAAAAAAAAATACTTCTAGAATTTGACAAACAATATCTTTTAATGTCCTCTGTAAATTCATCCATCTACTTGTTAAAATAAAACGACAATCAATTTAGAAAAGACATTTTTTCACATTATTGCAATCAAAGTGGCTGCAAATGGTTGAATCTATTAGTAATCCTGTGTTAATAAATTTGGTATTAAATAAATAATAAATTTTTTTAAAGGTGTTGTAAATTTGGCAAGTGTTTGAACATTTTTCTAACACAGGAAAAATAAAATGAGATATTGCAGGTACCTATACCAACGGTTTGTACAGTTTAAAACTGTTGTGTTTATACAGTTCATAAAAAAATTAAAATATTTATTTTTATGCTTAGTGTCCTTTTTTACCAACTCTTGGATACTACTTATTTCTGCTGTTTTTGTATTGTATTAATTGCCAAATAGCAACAATCCAAAAAGTGTTTATTCTTTAATGTGTTTACTGCTTTTGATTGAGTTATCAAGTCCCAATAAAGCTAAAAAAGTCCGTAATTACAGGAAAAGTTATTTTTACATAAGCCCTTTTTATGAGCCAAGAAATCAAATTCATATATTAGTTTTGGGAGCAACTCACCGATTACAAGAACTGATAAACTGTTTGCTCGCCCAACGACAGTAATAACCAAAAAACCGCCAAAATTTTGTCGAATTTATCATTATCTTGTTTACATTTTAACACCAAGTCTTCTTGTTGGATCCCAATCACACTTGAGTCCTTTTTTGTTTCAACACAAAGTGTTTTTGATCATTTGTTATCGTGATACACCATTCTAAATAAACAGCTTTTTTGGTCGCATGTTGTTTCCAAACAAGCAGAAATAAACGATGTTATTAACGTAATAGTGTTAATCCTACTTGTTTTTCAAGAAGATTATCTTCCGAATATTATCAATTCGCAATTTAAACACCATTTATTAAACAATCTTGCGATGACAACGTCAAGAAAGCAGTTTCAAAGGTAGAGCATGTGCACATTGCATTCAAAAAAATTTAGATTTTTTACAAAACTTATTGATGATTTAAAAAAATTATTAAACATAAAAAATTTAAATACTGTTGCACCTGTTCAAAATTCAATGAAAATTACTGGGACTATCAGTCATTTTTATTTATATACCGTTGTCTGTCTTTTTTCAACACATTGTTGCATATGTTGCTATGTAATATAGATTATGTATTGAAAAGAGACAGACAACGGTATGTAAATAAAAAAATACCTATAGAGCAAAATCTTTCAGAAATAAAAGTGTTTTCAATAATTTTTGTAATAACTGACAAGTAGATGGATAAATTAACAGACGTTTTAACCAATAATTGATTCACTTACAGTTCCGAAAAACTCTAGAAGTTATTTTTTAAGAAACATTTACTTCTATTATTATTCTGTCATTTGTAGCTTACACTAAAATCTTTTTTCTACTTGATAAACTTATAAAAAAAAATTTAAAAAAGTTGCTAATACATCACCACAAAAAACTAACCTGATTCTCATTTGTTGCACCCCACTGACAAAAAGGCTGCTTTGAAAGAAATAAAAAAAATAAAATTTGCTTAACTAGACAACTAAAATTGAACATACCTGAATTGGAGGATTATACTGCTGCTGGGAAGCTTGCACTGAAGGTGGAGGTTCAAACGAGAAAGAAGGTTGGTAATCATTAACAGGAGGAGGGAAATAATTTGAAGTTGTTGGAGGCAAAAATGCTGGTAAATTATTCACTAATTGTTGCTGAGGATTAGGATCATAATTCATATCTCCTGTTGCCCACGGTTGTACAAAGTTTTGTTGATTGTTTGGAGGATAGTGAGTACTATTGCTATCCCACGCAAGTCGTGCTAAATACAACACAAATAAAACTTTTTCATGTAAAAAACTGTTATTCTTACCATTTGTATTGACGGAGACTGTACCCTCATATCTGGGATTTATTAAAACAGTTCCGTTTCGTCTTCTTTGATTGTTGTTTTTGGCAAAATTGTTTCTTGATTGAGAATTAACACGTCCAATGCCTCTTCTTCGGTTGTCATTTCTAAATGATACGATTTTTTTTGGAAAATTCTCATTGTTCTGTTTCTTTACTAGTGGGACAGCTTTTTTGACGTTTTGTTTGCTTTCTGTGGAACTACTTTGTAGTCTTTCTGATAGAAATTTTTCATTTCTCTTGTCTTTAGGTGTAGTGTCAAATGACTCCTCAAGTTTGTCTAAAATTAATACATAACAATGTTTTATTCCTATTTAAATTGGTTGAATATATCTACCATCCACGTCTCGAAAATCCTCCTCAATATCCAAGTTAAGAATATCTCCTTGATCTTCTAATTCAGAAGCTGGTGTTTTCTTGTGATACAATTCGTTTGGTTTTGAAAAATCATCGTCTCCCTGAAGAAGAGCTTCCTCTTTTTCATCAGTTATATCATAACCATCGTCAAAATCGTCTTCACCGCCTAACAGGTCTTCGTCACCTCTGATGAAAATAACAAATTTGTTGCAAATTTAGCATTTTTGTGAAACATTGGGTACATCGTGGATGTACTATATTAATTATAATTTAAAGAAAATACACAACAATGAAACTTACATGCTGGACATTTTGTGTGGTTATACCAAGAAAAATCCACAAATATCACTCTCAAAATGGGATGTTACATCCCCAGATACGTTAATTGTAATAAAAATTGTAGCAATTTTTAATTAGAAACACTTTGAAAAAGCAAATACACAAAAAATGTATCTAATGGACGATACACGCATTTACAGGTTACGTTTTGTTCGTTGTCCGTTATTAAACGCAGGCGCAGAAAACGGCAACGTTGCAAAGTCAAGTTGAATTTCCGTTTTTTGTTTTAAAAATTAAAAAACGTAAAACAAAAACCAGTTAAAAATTCAAAAATTGTCAATTAAAAAAAGACATTGTTGGTATTACGGAGAGTATTTGTTGTAATATAAAATTAAATGGGTATGCAACCAAATATACATAAGAATTAAGAAAAAAAATGGAATTTTTGTGCAACCGGTCTTATTTTATGCTCAAATCAGCCCATCAATTATTATACATATTATTCTGATGTGCTAAACGTCACGTAACCAATCTGAGCAAACGGTTCTCAAAAACGGTTGCAACAACAACCCTCTCGATTTTGGAGGAATTTAGGCCTACCGATTTTGCGCTTCCTGCCTTCATCTCTAAACTCTCGATTTTGGATTGAATCCCTATTTTGCCGAAAAACGCCTGAATAAATTTAATAAATATTAACTAAAATAATATTAACAATTTTTTTTATTATTTTATTATTAAAAATATAAAATAAAAGTTCAAAAGTTGATGCAATATTACATAACGACATATTTATAACAAGAGTGATTTAAAATTACGTGGCATAATTTTAACCAGAAATACAAGATCACAAATGTTTTATTTCAATTGATAACAAAATTATAACCAAAAAAATAACTATTATACAGCGTGAGTCTGTTAAAAGTTCATCTTAACTTTTCTCAAAAACTAGTTAGCACACCGACTTCAGGGTTTGCCATTAAAACCCTTGTTTTTTTCTCTACGCAAATAACTTTTTTCAAAATTTTTCTAATATTCCCTTTAATAAATAAATATTAATTAATATTAATTCGTTGAAAAAAATATATAATTTAGATACATTAGGTATTTTTATGTCATTCAAAATGACACAATGTTGAAATATTATTTCGTAAAAAAATATTTCAAAAAAATTGTAAATAACCGCAAAAAATAATAAAGTTTATTTGTTTTGTAAGATCTATTTTGAAGCAGCATTGCTAGGTTACTCGACAAAAGGTTGGACGTCCACCCTTCATCAGCTTATTTTTTTACAAAACAACATTTCAACATCGTGTCATTCAGAAAGACATTAGAAATAATGCAAATTATATATTTTTTTCAACGAATTAATATTAATTAAGGGGAGAGATATTTACCTGTAATTACTCAAATTTTGCTTAATTTTCATTATTATTTTTTTAATGGAGGAGTTATTGTATATTTTTTAAAATTAGCATGTGATTTATTTATACTTTAAAATAATACAAAAATTTTTTTTGTTATTTTAATTGTTAAAAATGGCAGATGTACACTAACTTCTTCCGGGAAGGTCGCAGTGAGACGTCTCAATCTGCTGACATTGTAGCTTCTCTCTCTAATCTGTGGCTTCGGTTCTATTGATCTAAAAGTAAAAAACCATTTTTTTTTATTTATTAATGTCATAATTTCCAGATAAACCCAAAAATAAGTAAAAAAAAATATTTTTCGTAAAATAAAACACTCGAAAATAAAAATGGATTTATTATCGTATTTTTCGTCTGTTTTTGCTTCGAAAAAAATTTTTTTTTAACAAATTTTCAAAAACATGTGAGTTCATATAATAAATAATGCTATTATAAAAACATATGTGCAAAATTCCAGGCAGATCGATTAATAACTTTTTGAGTTATCGTGTCAGCAAATTCTACATTGTTCTACATGGTTTTGAACAAAAGCCGTTTAAAGTATAAAAACTGGAATGTTAATACGTTATAAGTTTATACGTTATAAGTTCATACGTTATAATACAGGGTTTTCATAAATGATTGTAACAACGTAGGTGGCTGTGGAGATTTTTGATATCACGAATATTCAATGTAATGTCCTATTTACGCAACGGAACAATGAAAAATGGTTTCTGGAGTTACTCATTTGTCTAATAATAATTATAAAAATAGCTAAAGTCTTTGTCTTTAAAAGACAGAATATTTTTTATTATTTCCACAGCCGCCTACGTCCTTACAATCATTTATGAAAAGCCTGTACATAAGAAATACTTGAAATCACATTTCAAAATTTTTGTGACATATTCTTAAAGGATCATGGTAATAGTCCCCAGTACAATGTCCTTAAAAAAATTTTTAATACATACAAATGTAAAACTTTGTAAGTGCCTTTCTGGCAACAAGTACGACAAACTTATCTAATAGGAAACTTTCGGCGCTGCTGCGTTTTCGATTGCCGTCATATACCAACATCTTCGGGGTGGTGGACACCTTTGTCTATGGTGGACACTGCATACGCAGCATGATTTTTGTCGGACAAGTTGGTCACAATTTTTAAATTTTAAAACTATAACAGTAGTCAACTTGTCCGACAAAAATCATGCTGCGTATGGGGTGTCCACCACCCCGAAAATGTCGATATGACTTCACTCTCTACGAGAGTCATCCCTGTATATCCAATTTTGATTTCTTGAAATTTGTTTAGTAAAATTAATTTAAAAATGGTGGTCAACTTGTCCGACAAAAATCATGCTGCATATGGAGTGTCCACCACCGAAGATGTCGGTGTGACGGCATTCGAAAACGCAGCAGCGCCGAAAGTTTCCAATTAGATACAAGTAAGTTTATCGGACTCGTTGCAAGAATGGCACTCACAAAGTTTTACATTTGTATGAATCAAAAAAAATTTTTAAGGACATTGTACTGGGGACTATAACATTTTATAAAAGAAAAAAAAATTATCTCCCCCCTTAATTAATATTCATCAGAAGGAATATTAGAACACTGAAAAAACTTACATGCGTAGAGAAAAAGTTTCTAATGGCAATCCCTGAAGTCGGTGTGATAACTAGCTTTTGAGAAAAGTTAAGATATACTTTTAATATACTCACTCTGTTTAACAAAAAAATTTAACATAGAAAACCTACAGGTATTTCAGGTGAAATAAAGCGATCTAACAAGTTAGTTTTATTTGTTTGTAAGTTACACCATTTAGAAGCTGGAAGGCGCAAAATTGGAATTAAAACTCATTTTTATAATTTTAACGTAAATATAAATAAAAGCATCTATTGGCATAGGTACTCATTTTTACTGTAAAAATTGTATGTTAATAACGAAAAAATTGAGTAAGTATTCAGATAAAGTAGAAAATTTCGCTGTTATTAATAAAAAAAGCACATTTAACTAGTTTGTGTATCAAATTTTACAATAATCAGTTAAGCGGTTTTTGAATTATACTAAAAAAATATTTTTTTATACCTAAATTTGAAAAATTTTGTTACTAGCTGAGATAAAACAGACAAAAATTTGCAGACATTTATCATTTGCAGAAATGAATTTTAGGTAAAAATTGTGCCACGTAATTTTAAGTCACTTTATATATTAGTGTTTTTTTTAACCAAAGATTAGTATATAAAATAGTCATTTGATTAATTAGATAATAAAGCATGTGATTTAGTGCCGTGACGCAGCCTAACTTTTGAAGTCAAGCAAGACATTAAATCTGCTCTATTGCCGTATATTAAACATATAATTTTTTCGTCAATCATACCAATTTCCAGCAAAAAAATCCTGAACAACTTTAAAGTGTTTAGTTTACTGCTTAGTCCATAAAAATGCTGACGTATTGCCTAGTCCTAGTCAATAAATAAGATAGTTTAGTACGCTTAAATTGTCATTAAAATATACGAAAAATTGTTATATAAAAGAAAAATTAAGAAATGTATTCAAACATAAAGAAAAATTCTTTCCCGTAAACTATTTCGATTCTACTCTTGAAATTTTATTCATTACAATAACTGTATTGAGAAAAAAATTCTTTATTCAAAAGTCTGTTACCACCAACATACTCCGCTCGCCCGCTCCAATAGCGACCCCATAGATTATTTCTGTTCCTTATAGGTAAAAAATTCAACAGGTAAAAAAAAAATTTTGGGAAAAACTAATCGTAGCAGCCTCAAATACGATTTTGGCGGTCGTAACCAAAAAACTTTCGTGGCGGATGTTGAAGCTGCAAAGCAAACATTCTTGTTAATTTCACAAAAAAAATCCTTCTAGTGGCAACATTCTTGAAAAATATTTTGGCGACCCTGGCAAAAAAACAAATACCTAAAAACAACTATTTTTCCGTTATGTTATATATCTGCTATAGTAGCATAAAAAACGTGAGCATCCTCCTCTGCAAAATGTGTTCAGTGTCCTTTTATTTGTTTTTTTGTACTCATGAAGTGTGAGCAGCTATTTTTTGGTGATCCTCGACGCATAAAAAGACGGGGTGTTTTTTATTTCCCACAAAGAAATACTTAAAATTTGCTTAAGCCATTAGTCGGTAATAGTAAAGCAACAACTTTGGGTTGGACTTCTGTTCCCAAAATCTTCCAATCAGTTTTACCAACCCATTAATTAATAAACAAAATTCTCGAAAAAGTTAGGTTAAATTATTTTTTCTTAAAATGTTGGTTTTTATTCGTTACAAAAAATGCTGTACCTAACTATTTCGGGAAGAAATTTCCCGCATTTCGCACTAATACAGCACTCCCTGCGCTCGTGCTGCAAACAAAGTGCTCATACGGAAATTTATCTTCCCAAACACGTTAGGTAAATAACTATTTTACCAGAGAGAAACCAGTAAGCGTTGAAAATTTGAAATATCCATTTGTTTATTTGTTGATTTAAAAAATTAACTAATTACTCATTTATCTCTGATAAAAAAATACATACCTTAGTTAGGTATACAAATTACAAGTTTCAACAAAATATTATTATTTAGTAGTAATAATTTATATCCCAAAGCAGTAAAATTATCTGCAGAAAAACTGTCACCAAAATCGCTTGCAGCCGACGCAGAAAATCTCGATAGTGTTAAAAGATTTCGCAGTAAATGTGTAGGTACTTTCACGACCACTAATGACTAGTGCATCAAAAACAAATTTCATAATACCTTTCCAAAAACAAATTTTCAACCGGTCCGTGAAAACGATTTTTGCGGACGCTAATAAACCGTAATGTAAGTACATATTCGCAACTGGTTACACTGGTTTTAGTTTTTAATACTGAAATAAACTTACGCATTAAAATAAAATTATTTACAGAAGTTACCTGTACTTATAAAAATAATTATCTACGTATAGAAATTATTTACGAGCATTTACTCGATTTATTAGCATTTTCAATTATAACCTTTTTGAAAGATATGTCTTGTGATCTAGAAACAAACTTTGAAAAAGTAGGCTGTATTATAAAATTTGTTATATTATAAAATATCTTACGTACCTGAAAAAAAAAAACAGCAAAATTTCGAATTCAAACTAATAAAATTAATTTTCATTGATAAGTTTAATGTTTATTTGCCTCTTTTACTCCTTTGTTTATTGTATCTGTTTAGAGCTAAGCTACTCGTACTTATACGTATTTAAATCAAACATTAATTTTTTCATTAGCAGGAATAAATCAGTTAATCACTCATTCATTACCTTTTTTTAAAAAGTGTTTTTTAAACGTGATTAGACTTGAACAAACAGGTAGAAAAACAGTAAATTGCTTGTTTACACGTAAACAGATTATTGGATCAAAAATTTTGCATTTGTTTAATAATTGTTATGTAACAAATGCAATATAAATTTTCCAATACGACCAATATCAGCCACATTTATAGTTCTGTGAATTTAAAACGGTTTTTGATGACACTACAGTTATTAAAATTAACACCCCGTCAACATGATCTCGTAGAAAATCTCTTTGACTTTGAAAATTTGACTGAGAACAGGCCCAACTGTACTGCTAAGAAGATTTATGATCATATGACAATGAGACAGTGACCCACTGTCAGTTTTACAAGTACAATGTATAACAGAACAGAACAGTTTCAGGTAGAAAACTTTACATCTCTTTAAAAAAAGTTCTTAATTTTGCTACAAAATTTATTTTTCATTAAAAATAAAATTCCGAAAAACAAAAAACTCAAAAAATATTAGTCAGAAAGTCGCTTCTACAAGAAGTAACCCTGCACTTAAAAGTTTCCAATTTTAAAAATATGTACCGTCGTATTTAAAAAAAAAATACAAATTTTAATTTAGTAATTTCACTTGCATAATATAAAGAAATGCATAAAATCACAAAAAATTTATTTCAAAATTTTTTGGATTTTTTGTAATCACAAAATTTTAGGTTTGCATCGTATTTTTGAGTTTATTCCAAATTAGTTTTTAATAGATTTTATACTGATAGAAAGCTTATTTTACTTAGGTTCTTATAATATAAAAAGAAGTCATAAAAATTGTCTATTCAGATATTTAATATAACTTTGTAAAGTAATGTAGGCGCGAAATAAGTAGCTAAAATTTCAAAACTAAAAAACTTTTTTTAAATATGATAGACAAGTTTGGGGACATCCGAACTGCGGTTAGAATTTAACCAGATAAATGAGTCATTACCAAAAAATATTTTAGGGACCGAACTGCGGTGCGCTCTGAAACTCCGGGGGGTTCTAAAATTCTAATCCTATTATCGGTGATATTAGCTTAGTGGTGTACAACAGAATTTTTCTTCGTTGCTTGTGACATGGTGAACAACAATTTTATCAATAAACTGACAAAAAGAAATTTGAGTCTACCTAAAATCCCAAATTTATGCATGAAGTTTAGTTTCCAGTTTAAACCTTAATCATGTTTTTTGAAATCTGTGATAAGCAAATTTCCATTTTCAGGTAAAACACCAAAATTACTTATTTGAATCCTTTCCGGCTAGTTTCCATAGTTTGGTTCTCACAATATCTTTAGATCTTCCGGCTTAAAGTTTATATGACAATACTTTTCATCAACTCCTTAATTTTATTTAAACTTTTGCTTATAAATTTTTGTCTATAAAAGTTAAAATCAAAAGCTTAACACAGTGGTAGATAATATCTATTATTTACTACAAGAAAGCTCTTTACTAAATTTTTATTGTATGTACCTGGTGATTCAAGTTTTATCACCACCCCCAAAATACTGCTTTCTAAACACCAAAAATTATAAAAAAAAATTGAGGTTGATTTTTACATATAGAAGACTTGAACAAATTTTCAAATTGTTTACTTATACGGTTAGTTTTTTTTTAATTATGTCTAATTAATTATAATTTTAGGTAAATGATTTTTTGTGTATTGGTGTACTTTGATACAATGCACCAAAATGTCTAATTACAACGATTTCTAACAATTTAAAAAAAAGTTGCAGACTTATTGTGTTACACATTTGTGATTAATTGATATCAACACAGCCAAAAAAAATTTTTTTAGCTTTTATTTATATTCTGGTTTTATTACTTTATAATAGCTTGTGGAACGTGGCTCCCTGCTGTGAATAAAACCGCAGTTAGAACAGGGATTAGGTTCGGACAGGTAGGCAGATAACCGCAGTTCGGTCGCTACCTGAAAATCCACCGCAGTTCGGACGCACCGACAAGTTTATAGTTAAGCGACATGAAATACGTAGAATAAAAGATAAAAAAAACAGTAAAACAATAAAAATAATGCAGTAAATTCCTTAAAAAGTATTGTGACCACCCCCTATTTTTAACGTTAATAATTACAGAAATTTTATAAAATTTACATGTAACAAAGATATGGTAATAGACCATCTTTTAGGGCTATTAGATCTTATATTAAATCGTTATTTATCCATTCGATTTAAAATTTTAAAAAAGCGAGTACACCCTGTGATGAATGAGCTATAAATCTTGTTTCGTTGACCCAAAATTTATGACAACCCAATCATAACCCATAAATTATCGAAAATTTTAATATAAAAATAAGAATGTGCACTTTATATAAAAAATAATTGTTTTTTGTTGTTTTTAATGTTACAGTTAAATTCCTTGATTTTTTTGCTTTATGCCAATATAAAAACCTACAAACTTAAAATGGTTTTTATTTTTTTGCGATCACAAAGTGATATCAAAGATATAATAGCCCCAAAAGATCGTCTGTCTAGTATCACATCTTTGTTATGTGTAATTTCTTTAATTAATAACTTAAAAAAAGTGGTCAGATAGGATGATTCACTCTGTACACTGTACAGAGTGGATTTACAAAAATTTTACAAATTTTGACAAATCCTTGTTGAAAAGATGCTATAAAACCACGTTTGTCTTATACAAATATTTATATTTTTGAGATACACGAACGCTGTAGAAGTCTTTCTCAAAAACATTATTTTTGACATACATGATGTATGACAATGTTATTTTTGAGCAAAAATTTTTACATCGTATATCTCAAAGTCTATATGCTCAAAAACAGTATTGTCCTACATCGTGTATCGAGAAAAGTTATTTTTTACTCAATTAATGAGGATTTTCTAATATTATAAGTTTCCTATGTTTCTTAAAATACTTTTAAGAAAAGGATTGAGCATAATTTCGTTTACACCCGGTATATCAAACACTCTGTATTCTAACGTACACAGTTTTGTGGAATTTTTTTAACACTGGAGTTATTTTGGTACAAAAATTTATTTATTTTATATATTTACAACATAAAAATTTAATATAAAACAAAATTTCGTAACTATATTTCACTTTCTAAGCTTGGAAATTTTATTTCTGATCAAATTTATGTTGTAAATAAACTAAATAAATATTTTTTTTACAAATTACCCCCACTGTCGTAAACATATATAAATATATATATATCTAACGATTTTTATTAAAAATAATTTATATTTATTAGTTAAATTCTGGTTTTGGTATGTACTTTCCAGATTTTTTTATATACGTATTTGAATTTAAAAGCAATAAATTACTTAAAATTTCAAATCAATTTAGATTCTTTCACAGACTAGAAAAAAATAAAAAATCTAATTCCGTATTACTCCACCCATTGGAGACCCATCATCATCACTTTCTAATTTTTGATTTCAAATAAATCTTAAATAAAAAAATGTCTCTTTTCTATAAAAAAAAAAATGTTTCTGAAAGGATTAAATTTTTTTCAGAAGCAAGTTTCCATCTCTTTCTACCTAATGGATTCAAGAACATAAGAGAGAGAAAAATTTCTTTCTGCACATTTATTTATAACAAAGTTCAGTGATACGAAATCTTGCCCTAGGGCTATCAAAAACCAAGGTAAACTTTTATTTCTGTGATTCTGTGCAATAAACCTCAGAAAACCTTCCGATTTCCTGGTGTTCTGGAGCCCCGCCAAGCGAAACCACTACCTCAATTACTCCAAGTCCAAGTGAAGTAACCGACAGCATGGCAACAGCGCTTCTCACCCATTCCAGTTTCTAACATTTTTATCAAACTTCACAAAGACCCAAAGGTTATCATCGTGCGTTTTTTCATTGAACCGACTTTGGGTACGTTCCTGCCGTAATATCAAACGCATTTGTGTCATGTGCTCCCGTGAAAATCCCTGCGCATGGAAGTGAACTCGTTGACCCGACGACCAAATCATATGACTTGAATGCACGTGATTTTATATTTACTGTGAGACTGTGAGTGTACATTTTCTGGCATCAAGCGAGGCGAAATTTCAGCCGCACGTAAATGAGTCTGATCGGTGAGGGCTCGGTAATATGGCCCTATTCAATAAACTGTTTTCGAATCGGAGGGGCACCCACACCAAACACCAAGATAATGTCAGGTAAGATCTATTTTCCGCTTCCTTTTCCGCCCTTAGCTGACCAGTCATTCATTTCTTACACTAGATGACTTGATAGTAGGTTTGTCATTCATTTTTTAATGAGGTGGGCGGTGGTGCCACATTGGCATTTTATCATCGATTTCTTGATTTTCAAAAAATTTGCAAAGCTTCCCGCCTTATTGTATGACGTTGTCCTGTTTATTTTTTCTTTGTATCGACCCACATCACATGTTTGTTAAGCAACAGTCACATGCTTTTATGATAGGAAAGGACGGCCGTAATTATACACTAAAGTTTACTTTTATAAACCTATAAATAAACATTTACAATAACAAATTCAAAATAGACTGTTTATTGATGACAATTTTTTTCCTGTTAGGTCAATAATGAATAATGCAAACATATTAAACTAAAAATAAACCAATTTGTAAAAAATACTAAAATAGCAAAATAATATCATCAATTGATGGCATTGATGCTAATTACTATTGTTTCAAAAAATTATTACATTTTTGCGATTGAGTTTAATGCCAAAAACCTGTTTATTACACCATTCAAATACTATTTTTACAATATTTTTTTAAACAAATTCAATTACACATTATCTGTGCCAACTTATCCTGGCATTTACTCGGATAATAAACTATTGATTTTCGCTGAAAAAATACCTGGTAAATAATTTTTTATCTATGACTCCTGATCATGTGCTACTCATTCTGAATACCTTTATTTGTCTTACAATAACATGTTTTAACAGCTTCTTACGTGTTATAATTACTATTTCAAATAACAAACTTTTTTATGAACGAAATAAACCCGAAATTACGTTACTGTTTATCTAAATTCCCTCATTAATATTTTTAAGGTTTGCTAAAGTCGCTTTAAAAATTAACATTACGTCAGTTAAAAATAACACTGATCTAACATCCTAAAAAACAAACGTTTTAATTAAAAATTCAAGAAAGTTGATTGTGTATACAGTAGAGTCGCGGTAAGGTGAACACCTAAGAGAAAACTCAGTGAAGTGTCGGGTCTGGCCTGATATAAGCTAATCCGACACTTGATAACATTCATTTTGCATGAATTCACTTTATTAGGACTCTACTGTACTCTAGTTTATGCTAAATTTTGTTGATGTTAATATTGTTTTTTAGATCATTTTATTTTCCATGTTGTTTTTGTTATTTTTTTCGTTATCTCAATTCGAATGTTTTAATATTTTTTAATCTGCATTAATGAAAAATAAGTATAGCAAACAAGATAGTAACAAAAAGAAATCATTTTTGATGAATTACCGGTCATTTTTTATCAGTTTTTTAAGCACTAAAATTTTTTTACAAATCCAAAAAAACTTTATTTATCTTTACAGTCTTTTTGCATTACATTGTATATAAATTCTAATTAGATTCTACAATGTGTCTACTAAGTTTGACATTCTTCCCCAGTTCCCTTTACAATTTCATTTTAGCATTTTTCATTAAATAATTTTTCCTATCGCAATCATTCATTTTTTTTCCCTTTTTTTAGCTCTTCGCATTTCTATAAAGTGTGTTTCTGTGATTTCCACATTTTGTCTACGTTATCTGTACATTCTTTCTTATTTCAACATGCAATAATTTTTTTATCTTTACTTTTCATTTGATCCAATCATATATTAAGTGATTCAAAAGTATGGAGCAATATCTTAACCAGAAATAATACTATAAATAAAAAAAAATGTTATAAAACATATAACAAAAAAATGTGTATATAAAACAACCACAGGTTTTTCAGGACAAAATAAAGCGATTTAACACAACATAGCTCTATACCAAGTTGCGTTTAGGAGCTAGAGGGCGCCAAAGTTGGAGATTAATATTCGTTTGTGTACTTAAACGTAAATATCTCGAAAACGGACGGTTTTAGAGAAATTTCCCATTCTTACTTTTTTATTCAGAATTCACTGAATTATTCATTTTTGCAATAAAAAATGCAGTTAATAATGCAAAAAATTGGATAATCACCTAAAAAGTGCGACGGAAGTATACAACCGGAAATTGAGAGGATTTACAAAAATTTTGTTATTATCAGAAAAGGAGGACATTTAACTTTATATGTATCAAATTTCATAATATTAGTAAAGCGGTTTTCGAGACATTCCAGTAAAATTGTATTTTTATACCCAACTTTGAAGGCCCGGAATTTTGCTGTCACTTGAGATAAGACAAAAAAAAATTTGCAAGTTAAAATTTTGCTTCACACTTTTGAATCACCCCGTATAAGTCTAACAATAACTCGTCAATAATTGTACATATTTTGGAAACTAACCACATAGCACATACTAAAATTTAAAATTACATAAAATAGCAGAGATTAAACTTAGATAGTATAGAGTTTGATTTCTTCATTTCTTACAGTGCATATAATTAATAATATAAATTCTTTTTCACTTTTAAGCGTCTCTATGGTCTGAATTATTAGAGATTTAAATATTGTCTTCTGGACTTCATTATACAAAATTTATTTTTCAACTTTTCTTTCAACTTTTTTCTATATTATTTCTTTTTGTCTTGCGTTCATTTTCTCAAAATGTATTTTTTAAATAATCTTATTTTGCCCATAACTAATAAATAATTATTGAATACAATGCTTTTCTTTTATTTTGGTCTTATTTCACATAAAAGATACTATTTTATGTCGAATTATTGATTTAATTCATGTTTTTTTATTTTTATTACAGAAACTAAACGAATTTGGATATGCGAACAAAATATGACGTTATTGCATAGAAATATGCTAAAAATATACATTAGCAGATAAAAAATTGTGTATTACACGCTTAGGAACTGTTTTGCGAGTATACGGCCACGTATGAATGAATTTATGTAATAAAAACTCAATTTTATTAGATATATCGTTTAGTGTCACAACTGTTTTTTATGAAGTTTACATTGAATATTAGTAATTAAGTGCTCTAAATTCACACCACAATGTTATAGCAATCCAAAATTTTTAATAATTACGTAAATTCGTTCATATATGGCCGTGGATCTCTTCGTTTCCAAACTTGTAACACAAATAACTAGTTTTAATATGTTTCAATACATTTTTTTGATTTTATTTCAAATACAAATATTAAATATTTAGTCTTCTACATAACAGTATTTTTTGCATAATTAGTTAAGCAGATTAAGCAGCATATACTGTTTCTCTCATGGATATTTTCATTCTCGTGTGAGCCGGCAAGTGAATACTCTTTTATACTATTTTATTTTCAAAAGCATGTGCTTTGCTTTTGTATTCTGTTTTCTATTTACAATTTTTTCTCAAGTTTCTCTTTTTTTAAGTTGTATGCTCCCCTCTAAAACACTTCTTTAAACACGGAAAAAAGAGTTTTGTTCCATTAATTGATTTGACTCATAACAAAAAATAATTATAGTCATATCGGTCGGTTCTAAATGCGAAATTTCTTACTATATGCATTAACCTTCAAGTCGCAATAATGGTCGCGTGGCAAGTTTATGACAATACGATAAATTTGAAGAAACCATCACCTTGATAAAGTAGTTAGTTAGTTTTTATCTCATTTTTTCTATCAGTTTCTTAGCTCTTTTTGTTTTTATTATTGCACTTTTGCTCTTCTACCTTTCTGTGTTTCCTTCTTTGCTATGTCTCGTATCTTAAACTTTTTACTCAATTGTGCTTTTTTGTTCCAGTGAGAAATTTTTTGCATTTAGTAAGGACCAAGTACGAATCGTATTATTCAGAGAATGTGACTTTCGTGGTCGTAAACTTCTGTTTGATTCAAATTCCGTCAAAAAAGTACCTATCGCTTTCACAAAATCAGGTGAAGTCATCACACCATCAGAAAATGAGAAATATTCGGAAATATCTGATGGGTACGGTTACATAGTAAGTATAAAACTTTAATTTCAAGCAAAAATTAAACAAAAAAATTCTTCAGTACACAAAACCAGAACCTGATTTTAACCAACTTGCCGAAATGGTTTTCGGTTCGGTAGCAATGAGTTTTAGGGGAACCTATTTCAAAATGCATAGTTTAGAGTCTCCAAATAGACTAATGTTTACACAGGTATTAAGTTACCCCACTGAAAAAAATCAGGATAATTTATAAAATAATTTTCAGGTGTTTTCTAGTCCGCGTCTTTCACATCATGGTCGAGTTTCCATTTCTAGTCGTAGTGATGCTCACAGCCTCGAACATTCCAAATTAGACGATTCGGGTGCAAGTAGTACTAATTCCATGAGTGAACACTTGTCAGTACATAGTACAGCTTCAGATACAGTTTTAGGTAACTATCATTACTTACCATTATTTAGAAAATACTAATTTCTTAGAAAGTAGAAAAGAACATGTTGCACTAGCGAAAATAGGCTGATTCCAAAGATGTGACAAGTTAGGCAACCTATCATCAGTCTCCACACAATTTTGCACTTTTTTAATTAAAAAAATATAGTTAATTTTTTGTATATTAGCTGCTGGTTGCCTATATTGTGACGTCACTTGGAATTACCCTATTATTTATATATTTAGTATAGTTTTAATTTATATAAGTCAGTATAGTTCAACGAAAGATAAGTCAGCTGACTTTTTAAGCCCTTCCAATAAACAGAAGCATAAAAATTATTGCAGTTGCAAACTTCAAATAAACCATAACACCACTCTTAAAACTTGATTTATGAGGGTGCACACTTGCACATTTAACAACGACCTTGGCAGGGTTTGCTTACATATTTTAATGGTTCCGAGAAATGGGAACCAACTCATAAATCAGGCTTTATGAGTTGTTTTTGAGCTTTGCGGTAACTGCAATAATTTTTATGCTTTTGTTTATTGGGAGGGCTTAAAAGATCAGCTCATTTATTTTTCGTTGAATTATACTATTTTTACTATTGCTTCACCCTGTATATATCAATAAATTTAATTTTAGTCTGTAGACGTCCTCAAAGTATCCCTTTAGATGTGCCCGTCTCAAACAGCGTATCCGTATCAATCCCAAGTTTAATCGGAGACTCCGGTTATAGCGCCTACAACTCATTTAATAACAGTGCAGGTCCTCCTTCGACTTGGGGTGACTTAGGTATTACATAATCCCATCTTTTTGAGTTTCACTACTCTTAAATTTTTAGGCACTTCAACCAAATCTTTATCGTGTAGCAGCTTGTACAAACGTTGGTTACGTCGAACCAGCACTTCTTTGGAAAACTCAGGCCAATCCCTTGCCAATTCCGGGTCGGTCCAGGAGGGAGATCACCTGCGCCACCACCGCACCAGCAAATTGGGTCTAGCACTCATTTTGAATCTCACTTCCGGACAAGAAGAGTTAGTTTAATAACTTAAAGTAAAGAATAGAATTTAATTTTTTTGCATGTAATTTCTTGTTAGTGACAACTTTTTTTGGATTTAGGGAGCTTGGCCAGTTTTTGATGGAGCACATCTCTCTTATTGAGTCAATGGTTTGGAGGGCACGCCAAGTCGTCGAAATGGCCTACATTAAGTCGCACAATTTCGCTTCTTTGATGGTGGAACTGGCTCAAATTTCGGCACAATACCTAGTCAATCTGCTCTCTGGTTCTTATCTATCCATGAATTTGTGGCTGTCGCTGTCAAATGGCTGTGATAATTACAACAGTATTAGTGCATTTAGTGATAAGAGTTTGTTTTCTTCGTGTTTGTGCGAATCGCAAAGGGCTGATTTGAGTTGTTCGGTTAGTTCGAGTAGCTCGTGTGGTAGTGGATTCAAGGAGAGTGACTCGAGTGGGGATTTTAATTTGTTTAATTTTACCAAATTTCTAAAGACAGATCCGTTTAATATCAAAAGGAATTTATTTGGTGACAATAGGACTGTTACAGCGGAAAAATTCGTACAGGATTTTTGTGAACTCTTGGAGGATATCGACATTAAAGACACTAATTTGTAAGTATAATAAATTTGCAAAGGGAGCTGTAACAGTGTTCCAATCAGACACAACGCCCCTCATCTGTGCAGCATATCTTGAGCGTTGTATTCAATGAAACACAATATAACTAGCGGTGACAAAAGACTAGAACATAGAGAAGGATAACAAAGGATACGTTTGGCCTATTAACACAAAATAAATCTTTTTTTTTTACTTAAATTTCCTTCTTAAATAGCACTTTGAAACTTACTATTAGTGTAATACCAGAGAATAGAAAAGCGACAAAAACTGCAAATCGCAAACGCAACTTTTAACGGTTGTTTCCCGTCCTCAACAAACTTTTCGTGGTATCCAGTTCATATTTATAAATTATTTAAAACCCAAATTTTGCAAAATATTTGTTTAAGGATCTACGGTTAGATATAAATAAATATAAATAAAAATGTTTAAAATAACAAGCTGACAATTAATTTTTTTGTTGAAAACAAGCCTACAATATTACACACCCAGATCTGTTATTTATCTACCAAAAAACGTCTGTTTTTGGTATTGCAAATTAGACACTTTCTCTTGTGACTTACCATCCTGCTTTTTGTTATAAACTTTTAACTTTTAATAAAAAAAACAGATTTTGGGCATCTTGAACCTTTCTATACTTTTATCCTTTTCTATGAGCTAGATATTGGCGCCAAAATTTAAAAATGTTGCTTTAATCTAGGTTTAATTTTTCAGCTTCATGAGTACCCTTTTAACGGCCGTTTTGACATATCATTTGGGCTGGGTGAGCACGTGTTTGCCGTCAGCAGCCGACTCGTTTCAGTCCCATCCATTTAACCCATTATGGGGTGAATTAAGCGATCTCTTTGGAGCCGTGGGTCATCCAACAAAAACAGCACAAACAATTATCACCGGAACAAATAAAAAAGATTTGATTTCGAAATTGTTAGTATCAATGACGTATTTTATCCGTTGTTGTGACGTAGATAGGAGAGTTCCAATCAGAGCTGACGTACAAGAAGAGAACAAAATTGTTGATAAAATTTGTCGGCAATATTCTTGCATTCCAAAAGAGAACTACAAAAGATACGAAGATCATCTTAAAGAGATTATTATTTCAAATAACGAGTTTTTTGTAAAGTGTAATAATAATAATAATAACAGTTATAAAAACAATGAATTGGAGATTTCGATTAGAGGGAATAAATTTGGTCCTAAATCGACAGGATTGGTTAAGACACAGACTTGTCTAGGAGATTTAACAAAACTGGAACAAGATACTGAGACTGGTTGTCCTGATATTAATAGAAATACAAGTTTCAAATCACTTTATCCCAAATTGGGGGAAGGATCTTCAATTTTGTGCCCCCCAAGTACTGACGAAATCGTAAAAAAAGTAAATACGTTATGTAGAGTTCCCAAAAATGCTCTTTTATATCAGTTAGATAGACCAAAAGATTTTGGTGCTATTGTCAGTATAGAAAAACAAATGTCCAGTGATGATTCAGTAAAATCAGAAAAAAACGTAGTTTTTGTTTTGGGAGATAATGAACAACTCATCGGAATTAAAAAAGATCAAAAACCGCGACCTTCATTCTTAGATCTTTCGAAACAGACTTTCCCTTTGGAAGAAGACGAGTTTAAAGATTCAGATTTTGAGGAAAATTCCGAAAAGTCGTTGATTAAACCTAGTACTTCTTGGTCTTCCCGAGTAGAAGAAACTTTAGAGCCTCAGAAAATTAATGACACCCGTAAAAAATATTCGCGATCTCAGAGTGAACCTCCCGAGGATAGAAAATTGGAAGATACAAAAAACCAAACAAAGTATCGTTATTCCGGTTTCAAATTCACCCTCCAGCAGTACCCCCAAATTTTGTCAAATTATATGAAAAGTAAAAATGTTGAAATATCAAATTTGCAATTTGGGGATAAGAATATGAAACTGGATGATTTATCGACGTTGAGTGATACAATAATTTCGAAATATCCGGAATTGGATGAAGACTACGATGATGGCGAAGCACTACAAACACCCTCAAATGCTTCAGAATTGGAGTTTACGAGTGATTTATTTGTTGCGCCTTCAACTACAAAAGAATCAAATTTGGATTCAACCAAAAATCAGCCAAATATGGTCAAAGAACCAGAAAAAAATTGTGATGAGATGAAGACTAAACCAAAATTTTCAAATTGCTCAGTCTATAAAATGAAAGTTACAAATTTGCCAATGCCAAAGTAAGTATTTGCTTAGCATAGTTCATAAATGCAGCTTCGGGATAAATAATGAGAACCTACAGGAACTGTTAAAAGGAATAATTCCTTGTATGACGTTAATAGAGCTTGCTTGCCTTCATAAGCCATAAAAGCGTATTAAGATGGCGATTTTTTTTTTAATTGGCGGCAGTCCTGGAATAACGCCAAAAATTATTTTTGTTTTTAGTCTTTCGACGCTGCACTGTTGGTATCATAGAATCATCTTTTATACCGGTGATTCAGTTTGATATTCGCCTCCTTACAGTTTTTTTGTTTGAAAAAATATAACAAAGCATATACAGAGTGTTTTTGAAATATTTTTAGAAATATAAACTGTCATAAGCTACAGCAAAATAAGTCGTGAAAGAAAGAGTCGAGGGAAAGTCTAGAGTCTAGTTTAGACTTTCTAGAGTCTGCACTCTAGTATTGTACCTACCGTCATTACCATCATACCGGGTGGTACCGTCATACCAACAATTTGTTAATATGGCTTTACAAATACACTGCTCCAATAAATTAACGCACCACTTGAATTTTTTTGAAAATTGAAACATGTATTCGACCAATTGGTACAAAATTAAGAAAAATTTAACAAAAACATTTGTTTAAAGTAAATTAATATCTAATGTGTCCAAATATAGAAAAACAAACCGAAAACCAAATTTTATTAAAGTTACGCCGTTATAAAAGTTACAGAAAACATCTTAATATCGCGTATTTCCACCTCTACTTTGAATAACCGCTGCACATCTTCGTTCCATACTCAAAATTAACGAACTTATGTCTTCTTGATTTAAGTTATTCCAAATTTCATTTAGTTGAGGACCTACCTCTTGAAGATGGACAGGAGGATGTGGAAGATTTTTTAAACGTTTCCCGAGAATGTCCCAAACATACTCAATAGGATTCAGGTCAGGGCTTCGAGCTGACCAATCCAAAACATTGATTTCTGCCTCATTCAAGTAATCTTTAACAATTCGAGCAGTGTGGAGTTTTGCGTTATCTTGCATTAACAAAAAATTTGGACCAATATAAGGGGCATATGGTACGACATGCTCTTCAAGAATGTCTGTTATGTAACGGTCCGCATTTATAGAGCCATTATTTACAACCACTAACTCCGTGCGAGCTTGTAAGGAAATACCACCCCAAACCATTACTGAGCCTCCACCAAACAATGTGGTATTCTGAATGTTACACTGTGCGTACCGCTCATTTGGTCTACGATACACACGAACACGTCTATCGCAATTGTAAAGGCAAAATTTTGACTCATCCGTAAAAAGAACAGACTCCCAATCCTCTCTTTGCCAATTTATGTGCTCTCTAGCAAATTCTAATCGGGCTCTGCGGTGTTCTGCAGTCAATGCAGGACCACGAGCAGGAATATGGAGTGTTAAATTATCCTCCTTAAGTCTTTTTCTAACAGTTTCGGTACTGATTTGAATTCCTTCTACGTGACGGAACTCAGTTTGTAGCTTCCTGGCGGTTACAAAGCGTTCCCTTAGCGCAGATATTCTTAAAAATCTATCCTGGATAAGAGTGGTTTTCCTTTTTCTTCCTTGCCCAGGTCTTCTGAGGTGACTTCCTGTCTCTCTGTACCTTTGTATCATACGCGAAACTGACGTATGAGATACACCAAACCTTTCACCAATTCTTCTGTAGCTCCATCCTTCCTCCAACAAAACCACAGCTTGGGCACATTCTTCTCGAGTCAAATTCCTCATAATGTTTTTATTATTGTTTCAAATGATAAAAACTATCCACAGAACGGCAAATTCAAATAACAATAAAACGAAATTACAAATTAACACAATTTAAAAATGAAAATTATTTTAATATTTCTGCTTAAAAAACTATTAAACTCAAATTTCTGACTTTAATGTCAAAACTTTTATTACAATGGGTAACTAGATTATAGCTTAATTAGACCTTCTCAACCAAAGTTGTCAAATGTTCATAGTTTTAATTTTTTTAATTTATTTTCAAGTGGTGCGTTAATTACTTGGAGCAGTATAGTTGTTACTGCCTTTTATTGAGTTACGGAGATAATGAAGTTACTTCGATTTCATAAGCAAATTGATCACGTGGGTTGAAATTATTTTTGAAACACTGTAGGTTTGTTATACTCTTTCTTACAAAAATAAAAAAGTTCAAGGGGGCGAATACCAAACTGAATCAAACGGTATACAGGATGTCTTTTTTAATTCAACTATTAGAAATTAATAGAGAAACTTAAGATATTTTTATTTGAGTTTTTGCTGTTATGTATTTCATGTCGAGATTTTGCTATAAAATATTGTAAAATCTGTGGCATTTCCGGTTATACCTTAAACAACTACTAATTTTGTTATCTTAATAGCAACACGTAATATTTTAACATTTATAGATCTTTGCTTTAATTGAGTGTATGTAATCTGTAGGGTCCCATAGGTCTGCAGATAAAACAATAGGAGTTCCAGTTGAGATCTAACCATGAGCCTCTAGGGTTTGTTCTATAGTGAGTGAGTCTGATCTTTGCTCTAAGTGAGTTAATGTAATCTGTAGAGTCCCATAGGTCTACAGATAAAACAATAGGACTTCCAGTTGAGATCTATAAATGAGCGTATAAAATGTGCTCTATAGTGAGTGCGTTTATAGTTTGATTTTTGCTCTATGTGAGTGAATGTAATCTATAGAGTCCCATAAGGCTGTAGATAAAACAGTAGGAGTTCCAAATAAGATCTATAAATGGGCCTATAGAGTTTAATCTGGGCAAAAACTCAAATTAAAATATCTTATGGTTCTCCATTATGTTGTATGCGTTTAACTGTTATAATTTCAGGTCTAAATTTTACAAGCCAATGTTTAGTCCTATCCGATACACGTCTTCGTTGATGAGGGCAGCTAGTGATAGTTACATGCCTGACATGGTGCTTCAAGGACCAGTGGTGCCAAAGCAAAATTGGGAGTCAAAATTAAAAAGTGATTTGGCTTTGGCGAGTCAACATTCCCTTATAGACCAGCCGGTAGAAGAGGCTGTTGCTGTTATAGCCAACACTGACACTTGGTACAAAATTCCGTAAAAATTTCTGTAACTTCAAATAATAAATTTTGTTTTAGGGAAGTGCAACTCATGTCAAGTCACACTTTTCTCATAGATAAGGGATCATCAGGGATCAGGATCGGAATGTCTCAGTTAGTTTCAAATATGTTGGAATCTTTGCTTCAAATGTGGAAACTCAAAGTTCCCCCTCATTTTGTAAGTTACAAGTTGCATACATAATTTTTCCTAACTTCTTTTTCCAGTGTCTCATGCATATTGAGCAAACCCTCCAAGAACTCTGCATGAGATCTAAAGCTCTAGCTGAATTACTATTGGCTACAGAGTTTTGCAACATGGAACAATTGACATCCGCTCTCCAACTTGAAGTTAATGACGTACCTCTATTACTGGCTGTAGCTTCAACGCATTCGCCTCAAGTAACACAAAAATACGGCCTCAGCTTTCAGTAATCTTTATCCGTTAATCAGTATACATGTTATATTCTTTGTATTTATTTTTATTTTATATCTAGTGGCATTTTTTAATTTATATGGAATAAAGTTACTGATAACTTAGTACCCTTTTGTAAGATCTACAACGGCTGGAAGTGGTTGCTGTTTGGTATACAAGTTATAATTGATGCTAAATTGCTCCGCTATATCTCTTGGTCTGCTCATTCCTGATACATGAGGTGTAATTGTTATCTAAAATCGACCAGCAATGGTTTAAAATTGCATCTCAGTCTTAAAACTCTACCTCTTTCATTGTCCAAAGAGGGCTACTTTCAGGCAAAGGTTCCACGTCAAAAACATCCAGAATTGCCCCTGATAACCATTTATTTTCTATTGCTTTAATAAGCGATTCTTCTGATAATATATTACTTCTTCCTATGTTGATCAACGTACTTTGTTTTTCTTTAAATTTAACTATTATTTTGAGTTGATTATGACTGCTTTGTTACCTGCACAATGTCTTAAAATATCGTTTTCCAGCAAACAATTTGTTTCATTTGTTGATGGTAAAACACTGACAATATACTCACATTCCTTTAAAAGAGATGGTAATGTCTCTTTTGTATAATACCCTGTTACATGACTGAAATTATCGCCTGATGGTAGTTCTGGTCGTCTACCAAAAGCCAAAATTTTAGCACCTAACACATTCAGGATTTTCCCAACTAAAATTTCTGTTTAGTACTGTTTTTTCTTGGTGAAATTTTATTACTTCTGCTGCCTATATTACCCAACCCTAGTATACCAACAGTAAGATCGGAAATAATTCTATAATTTGATATCTTCCCATCTTGGTTCCATTCTTTCTTCTCTTGGTATTTTCTTAAATCAAGCAAATTCCTTTCATTATTTACAATGTTAGCTAGAACATATTCTCCCATTATTTTACCAAAATGTTCACCTGTGAATCTCGTAATTTGGTATGGTATATATTTATCTTTTTGAATAAACGGCATAAGTTTATCAACCCCAGCCCACGTTCCTTGGATCCATTTGGCATTTGGTAGGTCATACAGATATTTTCCTACTAAATTAAAATCACAAACAAGTACTGACGATTGTTTAAATTGTGAATCTCGATCTAAGAAAGTTAGTCGAATTAATTTGTAAAAAATCAAATGAAAAGCTACCTGGATCCTGTACTTCATGGAATGTTACATTGGGCAAGACCCTTACTAGTTCATTTAGCAAATTGGGGGTCTTACTGAGAACTGATACCACTGAAGCCATTTATTTTTCTTATCGCCCCACTAATAACTAAAAAATCACGTGAGTATTTAAGATGCTTATCTTTATTTTAATAATTATATAACCTATAAATTTATAGAGATTGTATAATTATTATAAACAAAAGCGCTAATTAATGTCCTTGGTTCTGAATCTATGCTGATACCATTACCTTAAACGTTCCTAGTTTAATAAGTTATTATATATAAACGTTAAAATAATGTAACACTATATTAATAGGTATAGTGTTGTAATTAATAATAATAAAATACCTAGATGTTCATTTTTGCATTCTAAGGGCTATAAAGAATTCTGCACTGACACTACTACTGAAATACTGATTACGGAACTACTGACAGTTAACAGTGACAATGAATGACTTTGACAATGGTTAAGAAGCAGCAATGTAAGCTCTGAAGCTCTGGTGGTTGCATTTGAAACTCGTGAACACGTGCGTTATTGAGGGAGAAAACTCTCTTATTATTTCTCCCTCAATAATATAAATGTGGGACTAGTGAAAAGGTTGCGTGCAAGTGGCGAACGAATGCTGGTAAAATCATGCTAAAACTGACATTTACAATCGAGTTTACAATTTATTCTGTGCGCTTTATAAACTTTTTGAAAGCTTTTCCTCTATTTTTCTGAATATATTTTTTTTAATAATTTTAATTGGCACATAGTTCTCGTTAAAATGATGCTAAAGACTTAAAATTGCCTTATACCAGGGGTGGTTAAGACGTCCGTCGACCTTAAAGGTTTTGAGTGTAGCCCGCGAAGCTAAAGTTAACTTGCTTTCACTTAAATTAATGTTTTAATAAATATTAGTGTGCTTAATATAAAATAAAAAAATATATAATTACTTGTTTTCTTTATTCATAGTCGCCCGCAGATTATGTTTTATGGATTAGTAGCCTCTAAGAGATAAACGTTTAGCCATACCTGCCTTATATAAATTATTAATAGTTTACAGATGTAGCCTTTTATGTCGCGATTTTTTTATGAATAGCAACACGTTTTACTGCTTGTTTACTTCTCCAGGAAGAACTCACCTTCCGGATTTTATCAGAGAGAACTACTCAGTGATAGAGATAGTAGTTCTCTCTGACTTTACCGACTTTTGAATTTCTTTTCTTACCTCTCTCACTAAAGCGCATATTCAATCATTATTCTCTCCACCCCACTTCTCTGAAGAAGAGCCACGTCACTCACGTCAGTGGCGTAACGGCGGCCATTTTGGCTATTCATTGATTTTGGACATTTTGGTTCCAACATGGATCCAAGTTCCAACGATATTTCAACGTTCTAAAAAGAAAATCCAAAAAATGTGAATTATAAGTAATAAGTATGTATTACAACAATCTATAATATCACATGTACAATTTTGTTTCATATGTAATAATTTTTTAGTGAACAGGACTAATCAGTTCACAATTCAATTTTGTTTCATAAGTAATAATTTTTTTGTGTACAGGACTAGACAGTACATAATTTAAAAATGTATAAAACTGTCTGATCGTCTTGATTGGAAACCTATTAAAAAATAGCTTCCGAACACGTTTCTAGCCAATTCAACAAGAAGTGGTATTTGAGGAAGCTTGGTTCTTCCTTAATTTTCTATTATTTCTTCACAAACTGCTTTATTCATTATTCGACATTACATTGATTACAGTTACATAAAATGTAATGTTGGATGACAAAGCAAACCTTGTAACTTTTTCAAGTTAAAACGAGGTGCCAACCTATTAAATTTCTTAATACATTTTGGTTTATTTTACCAAAATGATTCATTGTTGTCTGGGGAGAGACTCTTGGCAATTGGGAGAAGCCCCACAACTAGGAGAAGAAGCTTCGGCTTTGGGAAGAGGAGCCCCAGAGTTGGGAAAAGGAGAGTCAACTGGGGATTTGAAGTATGAAACGATAAAACTATTGTCTTATTCTTACAATTGTAAACAGTCTAAAGCTGCAAAGAGACTGTCTCTATTCTGTTAACAGAATTCTACTTGTAAAATTGTTTGTAATGTAGACAAATAATAAAGCTTATTATTTGTATTTCTTGTGTTTTTTTATTACCTTCTTCTGTATTTCTGCCCTAAGAGATCTATATATAGAGGAATAAATAAGACTTTCTTATTTCTTAAAAAACTGCTTTAATAAGATATTCTTATTTATTTCTCCATGGATCTCGATCTGTTAGGCAAAATAGCTAGAAATTATGAATATGCTTTACTAATTTATTTGTTTATAGAAGGCAAGTAGGTAGATTCAGTCTAAACCCTTTTCTTGTCGGTTACCTGTTTGACTAGTCAGTTCGAGGTTCCTGTTAAAAATCGTTTTTTGTTCAAAGCAAGAACAAAATCTTCCTTTCCCAAGAAATTTGACCCCACGAAATTTGGTTTTGAAGACTCCGAAAAGGCAACAGTCAAAAAAAGAACAATTCAATTTCCCAGTACTTTTTAACTAAAATACAGTATTCCCCAGGATTTCTTAAAACCTTTCAGCTGACATAAATGAATCGTTCAGCAGATGAAGTGGTTGGGCTGTCGTTAAGTTAGCCCAAATAAAATAACAAAAAAAAAAAAAAAAAAAAAATCCGTTCCAGCAATTTTTTATTAGATAACAGCAGTTTTTAGCACTTTGCAAGTAAATTTTGGATGTTGTTTGTGTATTTTGAAAATCTCAAAAGGGTTGAGACTACGTAACGCATGTGCAAATAACTTGGAAGTAATTTAAGAAAAAACTGTTTTGTAAATTCGAACTTACTCTAAGGGTTACCCCCTATACCATTCCGAACTCGGAATGTCTTCATTTTGAGAAATCCTGCATATTACACATACTAAACCAAAAATTATATACTCAAAAAAAAACTTGATCAATACGCTCAGTTCTACCTCGTTTCTGCGAAAGTTCCTTATTATGTTTTAATTTTGCTCATGGTGGTGAGCCAGTGGTAACGGCACAAGAGCAAAACCGTTGCAAAAACTTAATTATGCATGTTTGTGTATGCTCTAGAGACAATGCGACGAGACCTACCAATCCACTGGGGATACAGCCATTATAAAAAAAAAGTTAAAGGAATAATAACAATTGTAGTCAAAAAACATGATATTACAAGAACAAATTTCTTATGTAAACAAATTTAAATATGGACGTAACTAATTTTTGTAAAATCTTCAAGTATAAGAGATTTACACAATTTTAACACCCATTTAAAAATATAGTGTTACAATATTTATGAAATAAAAGTAATAGAGTTCATTTATATTGTTTAATTATCTATATGAACATTATAACAATAAATGAGAGAGCTACCATGCTATGATACTTGTACACGTTGAATATGATGAAAACAGATCTAAAAAGTCTAGCATTTGACTGCTAGTCACTTAAATGCAGATTCAAAAAAAAAATAAAAATAAATACGTAAGTCAGGACGACAATGTAAAAACTATAATAATAAATATCGATCAGACTTATACCACTATTTAACATACATATTGATTAAATAAAAAAAAAAAGAAATAAAAAAACACTAAAGTTTATTTACACACTTTTCACACTGCATCATTAAAAAAATCGTTTTGTTGCAAAAACCCTAAATTATTGTATGTACAAATTGTAAAAAAAAGTCAAAAATATCGATACAGTTACCAGGTACTGCACGAGTTGATAAAACCCCTAACCCCAAATAAAATCGAGACTAAATCCATAATAGAAAACAAAAACCAAATAAAGTATTTTCAAATAAGTAGGAGCGTTTTATCATCTTGACAGTTTCCTTGCTTTTCCCGTGATTTACTTTAGAAAACATTCGAGTCTCTGATGCAACTTTCGTTAATTTTTTAAATCTTATTTTTGAAATATTACAGTTTGATTACAATTTCATCAAAACTTTTAAGCTTACTAGCGTAATTATACCCTAAAAATATTCATTGTTATTAATATGGGAATACATAATATTCATGAAGCGTAATTATTCAGTTCCAACAACTACCTTCAAAGCAATACTCATGATCCATGTCACTATCACCAGTCAAGTTCAAATGTATCACAGTCCACCAAATACCCACAATTTGTCACTAATTTACACTTTTGGTATTTACGATGCACTTTCACTACTTTCTTGCAGTTTTTGTGCATTTTCCGCTTGTTTAGCAGCTGCTTGTTCTGCCGCCGCTCTTGCAGCCGCCGCTGCGGCAGACCGACTAGCACTCGAACGTAAGTTTTTCTTTTCGATTATCGCTTCCGGATCAATCGGTGGCAATTCACCCGATTTCCTCTTACCGCGCGTTCGCTTCGTCGTCTTCTTCGGCGGACTTTCAGGTGGAGGTTCAGGGTGTACCTCCTCCTTCTTCTCTTCCGGTTCTTTCGCCGGAGATGGTAGAGGTTGCTCCTTCTTCTCCTCGCTTACTTCTTTCTTTTCTTGAGCTTTTTCCATACACACTGATTTCACTACAGTTGATGGTGGGAGGAGAGTTTCAATATCAACACCTTCTTGATCATTCTGGATGATATTTTCAGGCTGAGGAGATGGCGATTCTTTCGCCTTTTTCGGAGGATTCTCCTCAACTATTTCAGAAGCATCAGAAGAGTCACGTGGCCTCTTATTAGACCCGTTTTCTTCTCCGACCGGCTTTGTCGTCAAGTCAGGGTTTGTTTTACTTAACTGCTCTATAGCATCCTTGACTTGTTGGTCTTGACTCTTTTTACTACTAGTACTAGTACTATTACTACTACCACCACCACCAGTTTGGGCTTCAAGTAATTTTGTAAAATCAGCTAATCCGGGAATACCTTTCTTGTCTTTGTATTTATCTGGAGACGTAAAATCACTTGGCAACATTGCTCTTAAACTATCATAGGGTTTTCGTTTATCATCTTTTTTATCACCTTTTGCTTGTTTTAAATTAGCATCTAAAGAACTTGCTGCTTTTGATATACTTTCTAAAATTTGTGTATCAGGAGGAAGTAATAATTGTTGTAATTGAGCTTCTCTACTACTACTTCTCATAGGTTTCATACTGGAAGAAGTAGTTGCTGTAGTTACTGTTGAAGACGAACTGGGTCTTGAAGAACTTGCTTTACTTGTTTTCATTGAAGAATTTGGTGAAGCAGCTGGATTTAGACTCCCATTTAACAACCCACATTGTTGAGCTAAAGTATCATAAGCTGCTGACATTCCAGGTTGGAGTGTAAACGGATTTAAGCCACCTAATCCCAAAGGAGTATAGAGCAAACTAGGATTTGGGAAAAAGAAAGGAAAAGGATTAGTTGTTGGTATTGAACTGCTACTTGATGAAGACGCTTTACTACTACTGTGTGCTTCTTGAGGTTTTTGTGGCTTACTATTACTACTACTCTTAGAAGTGGTATTTTTCGAATCAGTATGACTCGGAGCATCCATTCCACCTAATCCTGGTAATCCCAGTGTTGCCAAATTAGCAAACAAATTCATATTTGTTAAATTCCCTAAACCACCCATTGAACTTAACGCATTCATGTTAGGTAATCCAGCAAACGGCATCAACAGAGGGTTATTTTTCGGATCAAACTGTCCCAAACCTGACAACCCTGATAACAAATTCGAATTCAAACTACTAGAACTCAATGTTGGGAATGAAAGACTTGAAGGGATCGATGTACTGATATTGGCAGAACTAACACTTGATGTTGATCCAGTCGGACTGGAGAGGAGTGGAGGTCTACCTGGCGCTGTTTTCTTTGAACTAGATGATCCAGGGACTCGCTTTTGTAAGTCGTGGCTTAGGTTTCCTCGCTCTTTGACCAGTTCTGCCCATTTCGGATCGATGTCATACATTGGATTTTCAACAAGCCATTGCCCTAGTCGTTTCAAGGTTGGTGCCTTTGGACCTGTAAGTTTCTTTCCTGTTGCTCTATGTATCACAGAAACGTTTTCATCCCCAGTGAGTTTCTTCCAGTCGAGTAAGGTGGGATCAATCCTTGGACGGCGTCTTCGTGGCGACAAGTAATCAGCTCCCAGAGGCTGTTCGGCCAATGCAGCATTTTGCTCAGCTAACCATTTATTAACTTTAGCTTCATGTGAATACGAATTTACTTTAGAACTACCTATATCCGCGATCATCGCTTCGTAACTCTTCCTTTGTTGTTGTTGTTTTTTCAGGAGAAGATTCTGCTGTTCGGCTTGGGCAAGGAATGTCGAAAAGCTATCTTTTGAAGTGCTTGACGATGACATGCTTGAAGGGAGAATATTCGGGATTGAACTGTTTCGGGTTGAGGAAGCTGAAGAAGGAACAGATGTTACAGTTATAGTGAAAGGTTTTTGGGACATATTATGGGATGAGCTTACAGGAGCTGAAGTAGGAGTGACGGTTACACTAGGTGCAACTGTCGGTTTTTTTGAAGTTTCAGGGAAAAGTGACTGTTCTTTTGCTGCGGATAGACCAAGCACGATCTCGTCGAGTTTTCTCCGTTTCTTCTCCTTTCCAACCACCGGCTCCTCCACAGGCTACAAGAAAAAAACCATCAGCAACAAATTGATCACAACCAAACACAACTTACGCAATTCTTCCTTTTCATTAACTTCGACAAAGTGTCATCCAATTTATTGCCAGACTTTGATGATCCACCTAAAGCAGCTTGTTTCTTTGACGGCATAGAAAAGTCTTGAACTTCATTTTGCAAGTCCATATTAGTTTTATCGCTCGATTTTTGAATACTAAAAATTGAAGTTTTAATATTGCAAACTTAAACTGAAGCCATACTATATTTTAAGCCCCGAATGTAGCAATCTAACGTTACAAACGTGATCAAAGTATTTGAAATAAAAGAAAACAAAAATTTTGACAGGTGTGCAACAGTTCATTAAAGCTTTGACCACATTTGTAAACAAGACATGTATAGAATAGTCGCCATTAATTATTATAACAAAAAGGTCGACGTCTGGATCCCAATATTTTTTATGCAATTAGATGTACTCTGTAAGTTTAATTCCAAATCTTGATTCATCTTTTTTTTTTTCAGAAATAATGTAGGAAATTTTGTAAACAAATAGTAAATACTTATTTTAGCTTCACAGTTCAGGCTTCTATCGTATGACTTCGTTCAAACTACCCAAATTTTTCTCTTACCTTGAGCTCAAATCAATAGGAGTTAGCGTACTACTAGTCCCTGGAATAACCGTAGTCTGTCCAATCGTTTTCGCCGAATGATACTTATCATATTTATCATACGGCATAGTCATCATCCTTCCAGTCTGTTGATGAGCTGGTGGTGGTTGCAAACTTCCCTGAACCGGAGTCGACCTTCTAGAATCCTCTGAATCCTCATCCCACGTCAACCCATGTTTAGGATTAGTCATATGACTACTATTTAACAAAGCATGTAATTTCGCTCGTTCAGTCTCGACATCGATCGCAATATGTCTCTTTCGTTTCTTATTCAAAGTACTTCTCTCACTGATCGAAACCATATCATCACCCAACGACATTGGAGTGGAAGAATCCCGTTTCGGTGGATCATTTGGCAATTCGTGAATCGGAATATCAAACTCGTTCCCAATTCCTGTAGCATACGCAGAGAAACTTTTCGTCGCCGGCCATTCTTTTGTCTCAATTGCGTAGATAATGTGTTGGAGTCGAACTTGAATTGCATATTCTTTAGGCCATTTTACTGCATTATTAAACAATTGAGCAACAGTAGTTTCACTGAAATCTAAAGCACCAGTGCCTTGTTTATCTCTCAAAACAAACGTATCGACTTGAGAAAGACGAGATAACGGTTGGATCACCTCCAAATCAGGGAACATAGCTTTAAGTTCGGCGGCTTGCTTCGAACAAAGATCTGTTTCTTCATCAATTTGGGTTTTTGTAGGTTTGACTTCAACTTTTTCCTTAACTTCGGAAGTTTCTTCAACTTTTGGTGTAGTGGTGTCTGAAGATGGCGGGTTTTCCTCAGAAGGTTTCTCACTAGTTTCTTGAGTTTGTTCAACTTCAGGTTTTACTTCTTCTTTTTCTTCAGCTGGTTTAGGTTCTTCGTCTTTACTTTCAGCTTTTTCTGTTTGCTCTTCCGGTGGGTCAGGTTGTTTTTCTTCAGTTATTTCAGGAGTTTCTTTCTTTTCCTCTATTGGTTCTTCCTCCACTTCGGTTTTTTCAACAGTTTCTTCAACTTTGGGTTTTTCTTCATTTTCGCTCTTCTCATTTTTCACAAGTGTCAATTCAACTTTACCACTACTCTCTTCAGGTTTTTTATCCTTATCTTCGGAAGTTTCCTTCTTGACTGCAACTTTTTCAATTTTCAGGGTACCTTCACCTTTTTCAAGTTTTACAAGAATTTCATCTTTATCAAATTTAAGAATATCTTCATGGCTTTCAAGTTTGATAGCATCTTTGTTTTCAGCAGCTAAAGCTTCTGAATTTACTTTTTTACGTAATATTTCTTGGAAGGATAAATCCGGATCGTTTAAAAGGTAATAATCAGTACGTCCAAGACCATGCCTATAAAAAAATTTCGTAAAAAACAATTTTACAAAACAAACAGAAAACTTACTTTGCAACACCCAACAGCAAATCTTTGTCATGTTTTCCAGCAATCCACCAATCAGGCATATCAGCTGACGTTAAACAGACTTTCAACCGTTCATCTAATTTCGGATGTGTAATAATTTCTTCTCTTATCCTCGACAAAAGTTCTAATCTTTCCAAAGTACGTCTTGCTTTTTCTTCAGTAATATGTTCAATACTAGTATCATAAGTTCCATCTTCAGAATGAACACCCGTTTGTTTTTTACACATCATAACAAAATGTTTATAATATTCCGTCAATTCGTCGTCACTTTTCTTTTCCAGTTTTGCCAACTGCTTAAATTTAGTCCAATCATAAGACTTCTTTTTTCTGTAGTATATAACACCGTAGGAAGATGCCACACGGAAAAAATCTGCTTCTTCTCGTTTTGTCCATCGTTTTGCGATCGTTGCACGGTCACGTTCTCTATCTCGCTCTCGCAAAGCGTGTTCCATTGCTTGCTTGCCTTGTCTTTCCATCTACCAATAGCGTAAGCATCAATGTTTTATAATTTAGATTTAAGAAGAAACTACTAAAGATAGCTAGGGAGCTGGTAGCAGTACTTTTTAAATGACTGCTTCATCGTTGGGTAAATATTAAAAGGATTTTTTTTTAAATTCATTTTCATAGAAATGAGTGATATATCTCACCTCTATTTTTTTTTAAATTTCACATAGATATAGTATTACCATCAACAAAGATCATATAATCATACCGAAACTGCTAGCAACTCCCTAACAGGAGTCCTTCACATTATTCAATAGTTAGTCAAGTTGAATTAAGTAACTTTTAAGTTATCTCTATGAAACACTGATAAAGAGCCCTTTTTCTCATCAAATGACACAAAATGACATCAAAGAAAAACATTCAGAATGAGTTAAAACAATAATCTTACCTGTACTTAGTAGATTAATTAGTACAAAATAATTATTAACTACTACATACTTTGCTATTTATGAAAAGTACAAAATGAAAGAAAAAGGAATTTGACTCCAAAAATTTCAAAATAAAAAGGGTATGAATGTAGCGATCTATATTTTTTTTAAAGGTAAGACTCTATTAATAGAACTTAATAAACTCATCTACAGTAAAATAAAATCTGGTAAAAAGGTAATAATACTAACCAACAAGTAGAGTGCAAGTTGCTGTAGGTCCCATCCTTGTAAACCGAGTGCGGCGGCTTCCCTCACGTCAAACTGTTGGGACACTTGAGCCAGGGCAGCCAAGGGGGAGGACAGGGCAGGCTCTATCGAGGGCTGCACAGTGCATACTACATACTACCCGAACAGCCAGCACGCTTTCATGCGTGTGCACAGTAAAATGGTCGATGATATTTTTACAACAAATATGAATTTTCACAATTCACATTTATCGTAATTTCAAACAAATTAATAAAGAAAAAAATGTAATGATTGAGAAAAAAGTCTACATTTATTTACACAAGCGCAGAAGCACATTTAATAAAAAAAACTGGATGAAACAAATCAAATCTTGACTTTGAAATAAACATTTCATTGATTCAATATTTTTTGACACTAATATTTTTAAAAAGAGCCACAAAAAACATAAACTTACCTTAGATTTAAATAGTTTTTGTTCCTCTTTTCGGTAACTTCTCTGATATGAAGTGATAACTCGTCGTAAACGTGTGTTTAGATCGGTTATTGTTGGCCATGTTGGTTTGTCGTCTAAACCATCCTCGCCGTCTCCGTCAGGAGGTTGAGTTTCAGATGATGCAGAAGGTCCAGGTGAAGGTTCCGCTCCTTCGGAATTTACTTCAGAAGCATCACGATTTCGAGATTTTAGACTTGATTCCTCGTTGGTATCTTCGTCGTCTAAGTCGTCGTCATTGCTAAAGTAGGTGCAAAATATTGTATTAAACATAATCAAACAAAACGATTTTTTAATTAGAAATCAACAAATATGTACAAAGATTGTCATAAAACAATAAATATTTCGAAAATATTCGTAAAACTGAATACATAAAATTTACTATGAAAACTACAACAGATGGTTTATTATAATTAGTTTTCACTCATTTGGGTCTCTCTTCCAAAATTACCATATTATTTCTTTATAATTTTGTTATGTTCAACGTTTGTTGTCACATTATTCAATTGCATTGCTAATTTCAAATACAGCCTTTATTTTTATCATTTATTAAACCTTTTGACCATTGATGACGTTACTAGTGCATAAGAATATAAATTTCCACGAAATTGCTGATTTGATTAAAACAAAAACTGAAAATTTATGTTTTAACCAGCACAGTTCATTTCAAAAAAAATGTATGTATGTTTAAGAATTTTCAGACCACCAACGACGTCACAACTAAATAAGAAAACATTAAATTGTTAAAAAATGGTAGATACAACCGCATTCGGACAAAAACAATTTTTTTGTGTTATTTTGATTAAAATATTTTTCAAAAAATCATAAATTAACCCGAATTACTTCTTTAATCAGGTGCAAACTTAACCTAACAGTTTTGCTACCTTTAAATTTGCAAAAATTTACCAGTTTTTAACCTCTTAAGAATTTAAGACGGATATAATCGTCATGCCCAAAATCTATATACTCCGATTAAGACAAATATAGTCGCTCTTTAGAAGTTGTAAGTTCACTTGAGAGGTTAAGAATAATAACCAATAAATGTAAAAATTTTACTTTATAGAAGCCTCTTTGGAAATCTTAATAGACCCTCTCATTTTGTGCAGGCTCTATCGTTACTTTCGTTGTTGATAACTGTTTACATAATTAGTACCTACTAGATATAATTTAAAAAACCTCTAGTTTTATTGCAAACTGTTGCATCACTATTTTATCTACGACCAGTCACAATAATCTGATAAATTCACTTTATGTTTAGTAGATTTCAAAATTAAGTAAGCAAACTATTTATTTTTAATATTTTTAAATTCTATTGATTTATTTTTTGATAACAAAAATTTAAGATATTTCCGAAAAAGATGTCAACCTTATTTTTGTCTCTCTGATCTCAACTAAGGTACTTGAATGAAGCGACAAATCTTTACAATTAAATATTTTTAGATTCATTACATATTAGACAAAACGTAACTTTTAGATTTGGAAACACTTTTTAAAATATTGCAACTTTAAAATTATGACAATTCAAATTTTCGACATTTGTAATGTCGAAATGTCAAAAAACAGTAGTTTATGTTTTAGTTCATTTGACCAACAAAATTATAAAATTGCATATTCTTTTAGCAAAAATTTAGATGTTATATTTGTTTTTTTTTTTTTTAATTATATTTTATTGGAATTACCTTCAACTTTGCTGTGTCTAAAAATTTTTAAATTTGTTAACGTCGTCACTGGTTTTTCTTTTTTGAATTCACAGCAAAATTACCGCAAAATTTAAATGGTGAATTTTAAACGTAAATTTGGTCCCACAATAACCTCTTTGGTCAATAAAAGTTGGATAAAAGCCTTTTTATCGTCGTATAGGTAGAATATGTTCTAATCTTTGCCCAAATTGAGAGAGATGGCAAATAGAACTTCTCGTATGTTTTTTTTAGCTTTTTAGATTTTTTGTAGGTAACAAACTGTTTGTGGCAGTTGTGACCTGATGCACGATTTCTGGTAGAGTTACGTTTGCGATTTTACTACCAATTTCATACATTTTCAGTTAAGTTTTCACCCATTTTAATATTAATCCACTACAAAATGTCACAATTGCAAGTGTTGACGTTCATGAAAATCCTTAATTAACTGTATAAGTAAGTAGTACAGATAATTGACATCTAATAAAAACAAAGCATGGAGTAGAAAGAAATGTTAAATAAAATCTTTTGATTTGTTAAAAATGAACAATCTTTTTAAAAATAGTTTTCACTTTGAAAATCTTTAAAAGACACACATACCTGAACATTTTAATTTCGACTTTTTGTTTCTAGAAAATCTATGAGACGCAGCATAGTGTAGTACAATCTTGTTCACTTCTAATGTCATAGTAAAGTGCTAGAGATTTGCATTGATTTGATCCATAGCTAACCAAATTCCTCAATTATAAAAAAAAACACCTTCCTACAGTTTAATTCCGACTGTTTTACCCTTGCCTCGTTGCCGGATCGTTAAATCAACAAAAATCTCGAGCGTTTGTCTATGGCATTAGAATTTAGTAAAACTGTACGTTGAGATACACTTTTGTTAAACAATTGTTAAGATACACAACAATTAACTGTAGTTCTATTAAATATAACAATTCATTGCAACAAATTTCTTGCTGGATCTCCTTAGCGAGACGAGTAAATCGAAAAATCCACCCAAATATTCAGTCTTAAGTTTCAGTGAATGGTAACATCGTTGCCGAAACGTGCGTCGTGGAAAAAAAGTTTGGTACGATTAGTGGACTCAAGGAGGTTAGATAGAAAGGAGAGAGTACGCCCTATACTTCCCATGTAAACAATTTGGTACCAGCTTAGTACCAGTTTATGACAGGTTTCAAATAAAGCGCAGACTCGACAGATCATGCTTGGCCGTGTCTGGTCTCGCACAGTGGCGTAGCTGACGCAGGATGCTAGTTTTTGTTTGGTTGTTTACAAACAAACCTTGTTTTGATTTTTTTTACTGATTTTTTTGGTCTCTGTGAATTGATTGTTAATATTCTTTGTTATTGTTGTTGTCGTTTTGTTGTGTTTTTATCCATTGTTTAAACTTTTTACACTACATTGTGTGACCTACTGACTTCAACTTCGTGGTGCGCCTGCTTTCAGTACCAGTTTATAGCTTTGCGCAGTGAAAGCGGCAAGTCCATTTTTTCAAGTTGTACTCTATCCTTCCTATCTAACCTCCTTGGGTGGATTTTTCGATTTATTGCAACAAACGGTTTCTACAAATTACTGTATTTCAATCTGTTTGAAATTTTCTCCGAGAAAAGAGCGCCATTGTTTTTGCGTTCCTTATTATATTATTTTCACAAGTTATTTTTGAAAGCACTTTACAACAATTCTGTTCCAATTTAACACAATACCAGAAGGCTGTAGACCGGTTTCTGAGTTTTTGCCCTTCACCAGTACAGCCGTACTTAATTCAAAGACATCTTTGCATATTTGTTGATTTCCTAAAAAACTGATGAATCTAATATCTAGACAACTAAAAATCTTACCTTATGTATCTATTGCAATAAAGAGCATGCATTAAAAATAAAGTTAGACTAAAACTATGAAAGCTCAACATTTTGCGAATGGTGTAAAGTGAGTATTCCTGTGGCTAAAAAAACATTGGGGTGGTGGCTATAGTTAGTCAAGAGAGCAGTAGCGAGGTAAACAGAAACAAAATAAAAAAAAGTAGTTTTCTAGAGCCTTGACGATGGTAGATTGACGTGGAGCTCTAGTCGAAACGGAACTCTACTTACAGTGCAGGCGTACTGGGTTGCGTGTTAGCGGTTGCCATCTGGAGCTCTCGATCTGAGGGCGGGCCGCAGCGGGACAGGAAACAGAGGGTGGGGTCTGCACGCATCGCCATATAGTTTTCATAGCCGTGCTTCCAAGTGCCCACGAGTAGAGACTTGTCACATTCCGTATCCCACCACTCGCTAGGCAATTGCTCCGTTACGGGAGGGTTTATCGGCAAGGCACTGTGGATCACGTTGCCAATTGTCAATTTTGAACACAAAGAGACAGAGACAACGCTCGTCATTTAATTTAAATTACTTAATTTCAAGAATAATGTCACTTTATACATTATTTTTGTTTAGTTTATAAAAAAGATAATTTGGTATCGAGTGCCGTACCGTTGCACGAAATATTACTCGAGGGGTTGGGAACCAATAATTGGATAATTAGTGTTAATAACAAATGAATGAATGTTAAGAATAAGCGATAAAGCTGTGTGAATAAAATTTTGAATTGATGTTTTAAAATAAAATAAAAAACATAATGAACATGTCTGGCTAAAAGCACTAGCATGACCTCAAGCAGGGACCATGCATACATGTTAAACATAAGCAAGGCTGATTCCCAACAATATTAAATAAAAATGTGAGGCCAAGATACAGTTTGAGCATTCAATTATTCGCTTACCTGGACTCGTAGGAAAAGCTTAAATTGTATCTCGGCATTATTCTTTTATTGAGAAATAGTATTCAACAACTTACCTTGCATGGACTCCATCTGCAATATGTTGGACGAGATCGCCGATTATTTCGTGCTTGATGTAATAAAGCATCCGGACCCGTAGAAGAACCCTAAAATTGTAATTTTTGGTCAATCATCTTTAATACATTTAATGGCAAAAAAGACATTTAATTTTATTGAGTCAGTAAGTAGTTTCGAGAAGTTATAGTTGGTTTCATAAAATACCTACGTATTTTCGAAATTAGCATGTGTCTCATCATAAAATAACAGTTAAAACACAAATAAAGCAAACTTTAGACAATTGTTTAAATTGTTAAATAAGAAATTACATAATAAAATATTTGAAGTAATTGAAAAACATTCAACACAAAATAGTTGAAATCACGTCACAAAAAAAAGAAATTTTCAACAGTTATTTGCAAAATTTAAAAAAAAATTGGCTGTCTAATGAGTAACTATATTGCCTGTTTATAAAAAGTACTAACTTGTTGGCATGCCGTCCAAGATGTTTCTTGTAATTGCTCTCCAAGAAAATATCCCCATCATATTTTTCACTTTTACTCCAATGATTCGGATCTGTCAAAGCCGCATGTCTATTGTCCTTTCCTTTTTTCTTATTTTTATTTCTTATACCTCTCGGAACAGGATCCTTCAATCCATGATGATTCCTCGATATTTTCTGTTCACCATTTTCGGAAGGCGCAATCAAATCCCAGATAAAACTTCGTATTTTCTCATCTCCTCTATAGAACCGCAGACAATACAGCAGCTAAAAAAATACTTATTAATGAACTTGATTTTCTTAAAGCAATATTTCCAACTTACAATAACTCTAGCACAGTCTTCAACATCCTGTTCCCTCCACCCTTTCCTAAGCTGCGAATGTTGCAAAATTTCCTGCCATCGGCCCCAACCAAACGTCAACAAACCCCGTTCAACCATAAAACACTCTCTTCGTGCCCAACTTCCATAAACAATATCGCTTCTATCTCCTTCTCTGGGAATATAATCGTCGCCTCTTAATCGTTTCCTCTTTAATTTACTTCGACGACTTCTTATACCCAAACTCAAGCCATCAGTATCCAAATCAGAATCAGAGGAACTTTCTAATTCTGACATATCAATAGCACTTTCGTCATGTCCATATCTTTTGATCTGCGTCCTTCTTCGAGGTTCCGAAATCACAAGATCTTCAGTTTCGTCTTTTTCAGTCGTGTCAATATCAGCTTTCTTTGCCCATTTGTTCCAAAAATCGGGATCGTCAATATTAATATCTGAGCGGTTGGCACTTGATGCAAAACTTGCTTTTGAAAATGTTGACCCTTTTTCAGATTCCATTGTGATGACTTGGGTTCTTCTAGCAAGTATAACGTCGATATCTTCCTCACAGAATTTATCTCCGTCGTTTTCTTCATCTAGTAATGCACCATAAGCACCTTTCTTCAACAAATCTTCAATTTCCTTTTTACTCAACTGTTTACTTCCTGAATCTTTGCCTCCTTGTGATGTATTCATACTTTGCAAGATGGCTTTATCTAAACCAAGTTTTAGAGAAGCTTTATCAAACATCTCTCTTTCGTACGTATTTCGGCACAGTAATCGATAAATTTTAACCATTTTTTGTTGACCGATTCTATGACATCTGGCTTGTGCTTGTAGATCATTTTGTGGATTCCAATCACTGTCGTAGATAATTACAGTATCTGCAGCTGTTAAATTAATACCCAAACCTCCAGCTTTAGTACACAAAAGAAACACAAATCTATCTGAATCAGGTCGAGAAAATCTATCAATCGCAGCTTGTCTCAAATTTCCTCGAATTCTACCATCAATTCTCTCAAATGGATATTTCCTAAACATGAGATAGTCTTCTAGAATGTCCAAACAACGTACCATCTGACTAAAAATCAAGACTCTATGACCGTTAGCTTTCAATTTTGGTAAAAGTTTGTCAATCAGAACCATTTTACCACTAGAATGTATCAAAGCTTTGTAGTACGCATCAGGATCTTCACCTTGTGCCATTTTGTAATCATACTGAATTTGGTCTTCGGCTCCGTTTAGTAAATACGGATGAATACAACACTTTCTCAACTCCATCATAGTATTCATTAAATTCGGTATATTAGCGTGTGTAGTGCCTTTGGAAAGAAAAGAAAAATTCCTTTCTAAAATACCTCTATAATACTTCTTCTGGATATTAGTTAACTCAACCTCAACAACTGTTTCTTCTTTTGGTGCTAAAGATTTTTCTACGTCTTCTTTCAACCTCCTCAGCATCATTGGTTTTAAAATAACTTGCAATTTTTGAACTTCCTGTTCGGATTTCAAAGCACCAAATTCTTGTAAGAAAGATTCTGAACTTGGAAATTGTTGTGGTTCAAGAAAATTAAGAAGAGAAAATAACTCGTTGACGTTGTTTTGTAATGGAGTTCCTGACAGTAAAACACGGTGTTCCAAATTTAACTGTCTTAAGCCTTCTAATAATTTACAATTACGATTTTTTAAGCGGTGAGCTTCATCAATTACACATATCCTCCAATTAAAACCTTTCAAATCAGCAAAATCAGTTACGATAATTTCAAAAGTCGTAATTAAAATATTAAACTTTGTTAAGTCTTTAATGTGATGTCCTCTGTCATTTTTGTAATACATTTCATATTCTTGTATCATGTTCCTACTGGCTGCAGATCCGTGATATACTATCACGTTCATATCTGTCCAACTTTCAATTTCTCTTTGCCAGTTAGGTATTGTTGATAAAGGTGCAATTACTAAAAATGGTCCCCTAATGCCATATTCCCAAACAGCATGAAGGAAAGTTAAGCTTTGAATCGTTTTTCCTAAACCCATTTCGTCAGCTAAGATACAATTTCTGCCATTGTACCATGAGAAGAGTAACCAATTTAAACCTTCCAATTGATATTCCCTTAAACTATTACCTCCTTTATAAATTGGAGATTTGTCGAGTTTTACCCAATGATCAGGACTAGGTCGTTTCTTTGGTTTCCATTTATCTTTTGATGGAATTTGTCTAAATTTCTTAAACTGTTCTATCTTAAGTGGATCAACGTCTTCTTCTAATTCCCAGGTACAATCTTCGTATTGTAAAGCTCGCCATTTTACGAGGTAATGTTTGATGACTTCTTGGGTTGTAGGATCTGTATGTTCGGCAACATCTAGTACTCTATCAACTTCGACATAATCAGGGTTAAAAGGCTCGTCCTCTAAATTTTCAAAAATGTTAACATTTTGTTGTTGTCTTTGCTTGAAACGTTTAATTTTGTTTGCTATTCTTTTATCTCCTTTATATAGTTCTTCTTCAGTCTTCCACTCACAATGTAAATACGAAAAATTACGGTACTTTACGTAGTATTCTTCCACATCAACCATTTCTGGATCATCTTCCTCCCCTTGTTCCCCTTCAGGTTTTAATTCAGTTGTAGGTTTTACCTCACTCTCTTCTTTTTTAGTTTCAACATCGACTTCTTCGGATTTCTCTTCTGGTGGTTTTTCTTCTTCGGGTTTAACTAAAGGAATCATTTCAGGTTTTCGAGGTTTTTTCGTTATTCTAGATGTTAAAATATGTTGCACAACCATAGAGTCTTCATCAGTGGTATTTACATAAACAAAATTCATTTTATTACTACCGTCACCTGAATTATCTTCTTGAACAGTTAAAGGCACTGATGGAGTTGATGGTGTTCCACCTTTTTTAGTTTTATTCGGTACTACCGGAGATTCATCATCAGAAAACCTTAGCATAACATCATCTATGTATTTCTTTCGTTGAGTATTACGCGCTGATCGTCTTTTATGTATTGCATTTTCGGGATCTTCAGGTGGTGAAGGTGGAGGCGTAGTAGCTAAATCTTCACCTTCACCATCCGATTCTTGAACCATTCCTTTACGTTTTCGAGTTTTTCCTATTCCACCTTTAGTTTTTGCTTTCGTAGATATAACTTTCTTACCTCCAGGTTTAGTCTTTCTATGCTTTCTCGGTATTTCTCCAAGTTCTTGAGGACTAGTTGGTTGATCCTCAAAAGTGTACTCATCTTTCTTAACTTCAACTTCACTTTCTTGCAGACCTTCAGCAGGTTGAGAAGAATCAGCCTGCATTTCCTCTGACGGTACATTACCAGATTCAATTATATCACCCGAGTCTGGAGTATTTGAATCATCTCCATGTTCTTCAGCTGAGACTTCTGAAGAAATCATTTGATGTTCATTATCATAACCCTTATTAAACGACTCATCCGTTGCACTTTCTTCCGAACCTTCCAATTTCTTCCGTCTTACGTATTTTCGTTTTACTTTAGGATCTTTCGGTTCCCGTTTCTTTCTCTCTTTTGTAAGTTTCTCCTTGGGAGACTTAGGTCCTCTTCCATCTTTTGGAATTTTAGGTTCTTTTGGTTTTTTCGGTTCTCGAGGTTTCCTTGGTGTCTTAAGTTTTTTCTTATCATCATATTCACCTGTTACTGGATCAACCGACAACTCTGTCATTTCTGACATCTCACTCGATGGTATATTCAACCCAGCACCTGGTGTTACACAATCCTCCGAAACCGGAAGTTGTTGTGAAGGCATCATCATATTAATATTCTGTGACATGTGAACAGGCGACAATGATTTTTCACCTTTCTTTTGTCTGGGTTTTTTCGTTCTTGGAGCACCTTTACCACGCCCTCTACCAGTTGTACTTGACACTTGAGGACTATCGATCATCGGAGATGTAAAAAGTGGACTTTGTAAGACACACTGAGGACCTCCATTACACTGATCAGTCGCTTCGTGTTGACTGAGGATATTGAGTCGTTCTTGTAGATGCGCTATTTTTTCTTGATGTTCTGGTGCTGGAGGCATGCAATACAATTCTTGGAGTTGTTGTTGCAATGCTGCTCGTTCCTGATGGTGACTTATAGGTGGTTGATAGCCCATATCAGTGCCTGGCATCATATTCATGTTAGGCATTATTGGATGACCCATGTTCATTGTCATTCCAGGATGACCCATTGGAGGCATTCCATGTGGTAATCCCGGAGCTATACCTCTTGGAGCTCCCATCGGCATTCCATTAGGTCCCAGCATTGTAGCATTCTGATCATACATGACCGGAGTTTGGTTATTAGGAGGCATATTTGGGATGTTTGCATGTGGTGGTATGTTACCACCTTGAGCATGTTGTGGAACTGGTGGTATTTGTCCGTGAGGTGGAACTGGAGGAACTGAAGAAACATTTCCTTGAGAAGGCATTTGCATTTGAGGTGTTTGTAAAGTAGTAAGTTGAGATTGCTGTTGCTGCATTTGTAACATTGTGTTACTTGAATTTGGAGGTTGTTGTTGTTGTTGTTGTTGTTGAGGTTGAGTTGTCAACGTTTGTATATGATTTTGAACATTAGTTTGAGTAGCTGATGTTGGTAAACTCATTGAAGTTTGAGTTTGTGTTGGTTGTAAGTTATTAGAAGTGAGTTCTTTATTCATTTCTGGCATCGAGTCTTGTGAGACTGAATTATCTTGACTAAACATTGGCACATTTGATTGAACCAAATCGTCCATCTTGTTTGCTTTTGGTGGTGTTGGTTGACTTGGATAACCTGACATACTAGATACACAATTAAAATCGGTAAAACTGTTCGTTGTATTGGTTTGGCTTTGAGTCGGTTGTTGAGTCGAGTTTGCGTTACTAACTTCATCTGATTTATTGCAGTCGTTTGAAGGAAGACTTCCGTCTTGCGTATTAGTTACGTTATCGTCTGTAGTCGATGAAGGTGTTGGGGTAGGTGGATGAGACGAAACCGTGTTGCCACCTGGTGTTGGTAGGTTTAAATCAGTATTCGTCGTACTACTAGGAAATTTATCGGGTAAAGTTGTTGTAGGTGATTGAACTGAGCTAAAGTCGTTTTGTGAGCTAACTGGTACGTTTTGAGGCGTTGGTTCTCGCACTTGGGAAGTTGGCATTTCTGACATCGATATTGGGGGTTTAGTGACGTCATTACGTAAATCCTTGTTACCGAAATTTAAATTTGGATCAGTAGGAACGTTAGGATTTGGTAAAGCCGTTGTAGGCGGTAATGTTTGAGTCGAAGGAATTGCCTGACTTGTTGGTATTTGACTTTGGTCCATTACGTTTATTTGTGGACCGTTAATATTGGAAACATGCGATGATTGTCTTGGTGGATGTGGTGACCATTGCTGTTGTTCCGCCATTTGGTTCCTCATGTTATTCATCGCTGGAGAGAGTGGATTTTGGGGATTTTGCGGTGGTCCGAGTGTGTTTCTTTGTTGTTGATACGTTGGATATTCGGTCGTGTTTGTACTAGATGGTGGCATTACCATCTGCTCCAAGGCTTGTAGAGTGCTCTGTTGAGAATAAGCTTGTATTGGAGCAGGGGATGCGGTTGTTGTTTTCGGCGTAAGGCTAGTCGCTGGTCTAGGACTCAATGTCGTTTGCTGCATTTGCGGATGCGGAGACATATTTGGTTTCGCCGGAGACATAACAGGTCTTGGCGACATTTGTGGGGCTGGTGGTCTGGGTGACATTTGCGGTCTTGGTGACATTTGTGGTGAGAGTTGAGGGAACGGTGCTCGATATTGGGGACTGGCATTCCCTAACGTGTTAGTTGAATGTTTTGATGAAAATTGTTGTGAAGGAGGTTGAACATCCAGTGGCCTTTGCATCGTTTGCATTGTCTGATGCGTCTGACTATAATTCATGGAAGTCGGATGTACCATTGGGTTTTGAGCTAGTTGCTGAGCACTTGGGTGACCTTGAGTTGGACCGTGGCCTGGATGTGGACCTTGTGGTATGTGTCCGGATGTTGGAACATTGTGTGACGATGGGTGACCGGCAAGTGATTGGGCGTGACCCATTTGGCTGTATTGAGGTGGTGTTGGTACGTCCATATCTAATTGATGACCGTACTGATGATGGTGAGGCAAACGTTGGTGCATATAACCACCGTATCCTTGACCTGTAGCTGCTGTGGGGTATCCAGCACCGGCTTGAGGGTAGTGAGGTGCATGTCTTTGCTGCATCTGATAACTAGCTTGATGCGGTTGTTGCATCATGGGATGTTGCGTGGGTGGGAATTGCTGTTTAGGTTCTTGTTGGTGGCCGTATCCTGGCATAGGTTGCTGTCTGTAGCCGCCCATTTGGCCATATCGATGCATAGGATACGCGGCTGCAGCATGCTGACCCCACTGTTGCATATTAGTAGCATCCATATTTCCTAACTGATGGTCGGGCATTGAGTACATGTTATCGGTTTGGTAGGGATACTGAGCTCCCGCCGCAGCTTGAGGGGGCGCTGGTGGTCTCGCCATTTGTCTTTGATGAGGATAGGCACCTCCCGGAGGACCCATCGGTCTGTCCGTGCCGTACCCCTGAGCGTACATACTTTGCGCGTTAGGGTCCATGTGATTGAAGTCTGTACCACCAAAGGAAGCCAATTTTTGAAGAGGCGTCTCTTGCGAGTATGTGGGCTGGGAATAGGCCGATGTTGCATTTCGTGCTCCCGTCACCGCAGGGTCGAAGTGATCAGTACCCAATTCGGGCAGACCTTCCAACATTCCAGATCCATCTTCCCCGAACAAGTCGTATGTGTCCATCGCTTTAAGCGGCACATAGCGTCTCTTTGCTTTTCATCTCACCACAGCATCGCTGCAAACAAAACAAAAATAGTAAACAAATGCACTCATATAATTTTCATTGCAATGTATTAATAAGGATATAATTCGCATAAGAAAAGGTCAAATTCAATATAATAAATACCATAATAAAAACAGAATATATTAAAAATAAGAAAACAGTTACAAATAATAACAAAAAAGTACAATACATCAAGACAGCTAAAAAAATATTATTTAAAAAATTAAATACAGTAATAAATTATGTATAAACACGACTTAATTAATATGGTACGTAACATATTAATCACCAATTACATAAAATAGATCAAAATAATTTCCGCTCTCGGTTAAGCGATGTTACTTACCTCTCTTGTGCTATAAATAATATTAAGAGATAATTATTTAACTCAGTAACATTAAATATTAGTAATCAATGACGTAAATAAAATGATTATCTTATCACAGATATGTCGTAGATAAACTATTATCAAAATTAATTATCTGACTGTTTTCAACTTGTTATCATTCATGTTATCATCATTCCCACCCTACATATTATGAAATAAAAAATAAAATATTCTAACAAAAAAATGAGAAACAATAAATAAATAAAAATGATAAAATCATATCTCTATTATCTTATATTTGAAAAATATGAACATACGAAGTTTTTAGATCCGCAAGATTTTGAACTCTTAAAATTATATAAATTCCAATTAAAAAAGTGTGTTTACTGTTAAAATTACTGTTAATTCTACGTTTTAATTTTTTAGGATATCTCAACTATTTTCAAGTCTACTTTCACTTACATAATACTTAAAAGTAGCAGTGCTCTCCAATATATGTCTTTAATATCTATTTCAAATCTGTTTTTGCACATTAAAAAAAAGATGTAAGTTTACAGATTATGGTAAATTGTTTAAACATCTTGTAGTAAAGTCCAAATTACTATTAAAGAGCTAAAGATTACATACTTTATTGTGATATTACGGTACCTTTAGGTTTGAAAGGATAAGACGAATACATTCATTTCAACACCATTCATATATCATAGAAACTATGTATAAAACGTACGAATAATTTCTATATCGTCATTCTTTATTTATAAAAAAAGCAATAAAATGTCAATTGCAATTATTTTTTCTAATCTACTAAATATACCTTTCATGATAAGTGGTACACCTTTAATAAATGTTTGTAAAACAGAACAATAATTATTGTTTCATCGTGATTAAAAATTGAAACATTAGCATAAACCAAGTTTGTTTATTGCAGACGAACATTATGGCTAAATTTTCTTAATATGTAATAAATTATCAACAAAAATAAGTTATAACAATAAGAAGTGTTAAAAGAATTTGTCATTTTGAATACCTTCCCAAAATAAGCATATTTATTTACTTTTATCATGCCAAGTTTTTCATTATGAATGTAACTGACATATACGAGAATTTTCCAGATTTTTCAATTTTTCCGGAAACTTCTAGAAAGTAACAATCACGTAAAATTGATGGAAAAAAATTGTGTCATTAATTACTAAAACAGATTAGTTTCAACTAGCTTCTTCTTGAATTATTTTCGCATTAATTTTAATGTTTTATGACCCGTTATAATTCTAGAATAACTTTTATCTTAAACTGTACAGTAATAAAAAAATCAAGGGCATACAATAATGACTCAAAACAACAACCACTTAAAAATAATGTAAAATTATTGTTTTCATATATAAACAGACTAAAACAAAATTCTGTTAATAAGTAGCTTTTAACGTTTAGTGCATTTTTTATACATTAAAATGCAAAGTTTATTGGCAATTTCGAACATCTGATATTTGATAGTCGTCAGCTGATCTGAAAGTCATACTCCCGTTAAACTTTTCTGTTTTTGTATGTGTTTTCCATAATATGGAATGTATATTTAGCATTCTTCATTGTTAATCTAATATTTTACAATAAAAGAGACTTGGAACAAGCAGTGTATACAAAAGCACATAAATCAGGTATGCCTTTCAGTAATTCTTGTGTGCTCACCAGATGTCGTGACGCCAATTACGGCAATTTTACGTAAAATGAAAATTTATAAGCTTGATTTAATTCAAATTAATTTTTTTGCAGAAATACGTATACCCAAGTTTCATCGCTAGGTACGAAATAGCACTTGCTATTTGACCCACAATTCTCAAAATTAACAGAAATCAATCTTCATTATCGGCTAAACAAGCAGTTTTAGTTTTGATACGAGCTTTTATTTTTTTTTATTTTTATACAAAGTTGGATTCACTTTTTTCTACAACACAAAATCAGTGAAATAATAGATTTCTCAATTTGAACGGTTCTGCTCTATGGCTTGAAGTTGAACCCGCTACACCGCCGACACTTCAGTTTTTAGATTTGATGTGACTAGTTTTACATAGAAATAAATGATAAATAATTTCTATCACGTCAGTTCTAATTTAATCGTATTATTTTTTACTTCTATTAATATTGGGTTATTGTGATAGTTACTTGATTTTAATTTTGTTTATCCAACTAACAATAAGAGCTATAAGACTAAGAACTCCACAAATTATATCTTACATTATGTGAGACAGTATAAAAAAAATTCTTTTAAAAAGGCAGTTGCGAACCGTATTTGACAGTGGTTTCCCTTTGGTAGTCTATGTGTATATTAAAAAAACGATAAAGACTTAACTCTACGGAAGGTGTAATAATTGTTCACCAATAACAAAAAACATTTCTTTTTCGATATCAGTTTATCTAAGACTCTTCTGCAGGAAAACCCATTTATAGACCCCAAAGACTTAAGTAAATCAAAGTTAAAATCGTGTTTATAACTTTATTTGTAAAACTAGTAACAGCGCAATGGTACGAAATGATTGTCTTCTTAAAAGCTTTCAAATGGTATGAAAAATTTAAATTTGAGTGGTTTTACAATTTCCATAAGAACAGAACACTGTTTTATTCTTTTATTGGTTATGTTAGCAGTTGTTATGACAACTTCTACTAGTATGTTTAAAAAAAAAACACTTCTAACACAAAAAAATAATAAAAAGACCTACGTTTTTATAAATGAAAGTTTTTTAACATAAAGACTATTTTCTTTGAAAAAAAAATTCATCTTTTTTCAACTACTTCCCATGTGTTTTGACATAAATATACAGAAAAGTTGACTAACACCTACAATAAGAAATAAGACTCAAATTCTACCCAAAAAATTAGTGAAAATTGATACTGACAGTCTTTAAAAAAAAAAAAACCAGGTAATAGGTATGTGCGTTCCTTGTAGCCAGTCAAATTATAATATCCGGACGTGTAACGAAAATTACTAGGAAAAACGTAAAAAAATGACCATGGACGGAGTAAAGTTGAACGATACCAGAGCAGTTTTAAATTGTTTTAAAACAATACGTATTCCCCCAACTCCTTTCTATTCGTTCCATTCTATTGCCGTTCTTTTACGATTTACCTTGCTGTAGTAGCAAATTTACATTTAATTAACTTTTACGTTGCTTTACCTGAACTTTAATAGGTCAATCAGTAATGGAAACGGTCAAAAAACATTTTTCGCACTCTGCAGAGTAAATTGACTGTTTAGGCGTCCGTTTGAGAGACTACAGTGTTTTTTTACTACAATTTTATTTTAAGTCCTGCAGGGATTAAATGTAAATAAAATAAAAATTCAGAAAATTATTTAATTTTTAAAAAATTGAAATAACTGCTAGAGTTTGTAAAAAATAGTGGATACAGGATGTTTCTAAAAATACTTTACAAATTTTAACAAGGTATGATCCTCGTTAAAATTATTATTTATTTAAGAAAATCACCTAGAATTTTTGTTTAATTAGAAAAAAAGGAAGTGCGGATAAAACTTGATTTACCTGGTATATTAAAGAACGCATTTCATAAAGTCGGTTTGTGACATTAATTACAGTTTTAAAAAAATGCGGGAAGCGCGTGTTTTATAAAGAATGAATGCCCACAATGACTTATCATCTTGTGAAACAATCTCATTACACTATTTTTTGCAATTTACGCTTTTTACCTATCTTTTTACATAAAAAAATTGCGTGTTCCAATAGGCCTATAAGGGCACTAGTGCTCTAATAGCTATAAACGCACGCAATTTAAATATCTCTCTATGCTGACTATGCTTATTTATAAACTAAAATCAAACTATATTAAATTTTGAACATTCTCTTGTCCCTTTTTGTTAAAGGCTTTTCAAGTATAATTCAATAAAATAAAATACAAGATAGAAATGACAATAAAGTTTTCTTTTCTGTCAATTTAAACGAAAATACTAACGTAAAATAGTATCGCCTCGGAGAATAAACTCCATATTTGTGCAGACATACAATTATCATTTATAATTATCATTATAATTGTCATTTGTTCGTTGTTATTATATTTCTAATACGAACATTTTTTATTTACTTTTTTGTCTTTAATTAAATGAAATTTAATGCATCCGAACTGGGAAATCAATAATATTACTTGAAAATCACAACAAATGTGTGATCAGTATGATGTCTAGTAAAATTAATAAACGGTGGTAAAGTAATCAGCAAAATTAATAGACGGCCAGTAAAATTAATAAATGATTAATATAATTAAAAATTGATCACTAAAATAAAGAATCAAAAAACACAAAATTTTTAAATATTTCCGCGATTTTCCATGATTTGCAGAGATCATAATAAATCGAATAGTATTTATACTTGTTTGTAATAAGATTTTGTAAGACTCCGTATATTTATAAAACTTGACAAGTAATAATTGGATTTTGGGACAGTAAATAAACTATTTGGCTAGTATTTTTATGTTTAGTATTATAACTATGAATAGACAATAAAAATTAATAAATGGTGTAGTATCATTTTTTTGTAAGCAATGCCTCCATGACGTAGAGCGCTCTGTGCTTAGACTTGTTACAAACAGACCCCACAGACTAATCGAATTCGGGCTAACGCTATTAATCGCTTTGTTTCTCGAAAAAATCTACTTTATTGTGAACCAAATGTTCAAAGAAATCTTGGAAAGTTCGCGCAAATGCGGAATCCGCAAGTCTTGGGTTTCAAATTTTTTTTCTTTGAAAGTAATCTATAAATTTCTACGATAAAATTAATATAATTTATCCAAACTCAAAGTGTTTTTTGGGAGGGTCATATTGTGTTAAAGGTGTAGTAACAAAAGAAGCGTGCCACTGTGCAAAAAAAACTATAAACTTAAATCTTATTTTTACCAGGTCCGTCTTTAAAATTTGTTTACACGTCACTTCCGAATGAGTAAAAGTGTTAAATTAAATTTTTATGTAAATAAAATATAAATATGCACTGTACAATTTTTTAAATTATTTTTTAATACTTATGCCTTAATTATTCAGAAGAAAAGAAAAAAATATATCAAGTTATTATGGATAATAAGACTTGCTTATAATGACGAGATTATTAAAAACATAACTTAAACGGAAAACTGAAATATTTATTGCCGGAACTACAAATGTGAAAAAGGCGATGCCAGACTCAAGCAAAAGAATTTGATTTACAATAAACCTTGATGACCTTTTGCTGCATTATTATGACGGTCCAAATGACAATTGCCGTATCATAAAAACCACTTTAAATTTGGATAAATCTATTTCAGTATCGTAGAAAAAAATGTATTTATACTAATCCAAAAACGCTAACATTATATGGCTTTGTCCCTTAGTGCAAAACTTAATTTCTTAGCAATAAGTTTTAGTCATACCCAATGTTTTGACCTGCTTTTAAAACTGATTTATAGATTTTTGGCTGTTATCTAACAAAGGAACCAGAAGCAACAAGTAATTTGCTCATTATTAAATTCAAACTATTTTATTGGGGCCCTATAATGTTAGCAATTTTGGATTACTATACTACTCGGTATAAAATACGGTTTTCTCGTTCGTGAGATTGCCTCACTCACTGCTGACACAGCTCGTAAAAAATCTTACTTTCATGTCGTGTTGTAAAACATACTATAGCCTGTCTATATTTGGAAGAATTTTATAATGCAATAAAAAAATAACTTTTCAGTCCCTTACCAATAGAGAAACCCCAGCACCTGAATTTTAAATGAATAGTAAAGATTTATCGACGATCCTGCTGGTTGCTGGGGGTACATAACAATAAGTTTCAATTACCTTTACAAATACTCTTATTAAATCCCTCATAAACTAGTTTGTTGAGTCAAAACCATAAAATTCTTCCAAATACAGACAAACTTTACTTATGGATGTTATTAACCCTTCGTTAGTGTAATTTTTTAGAACTTTTTAACGTCGACAGTTTTGTTTTATACACCGTCTAACACGAATTCAATTGTGCTTGACTGATTGTGCTTGATTGATATTATAATTAGTTTTTTTTATTAATTTCAATTTTCATCTTTCTGTTCGATCATTTTGTTTGATTTTTTTTATAAATACACAAAACATTCTTATGATTCTTTTTTAATACCTTCAACATTTCCACTGAAAAAATATATATTGTAAGAAGAGGTTTTTATAAACTCTATTTGTAGCCATTAACCTTTACAATTTATTTTTAATTTTGTTGAGTTAAATTTACTCTTTAATACAAAAAATAAATGCCTAAGGTAATGATAAATTAAAAAAATAATAATTGAGGCACGTCGTACCCCAACCACACTATTAGAGCTGCCTCAAATACGATTTTGGTGACCGTAGTCAAAATACAAATTTCTTACCATAAAAAAGCCGGTTTAATAAAAAATGCGTTAAATTAGTTGATTTGCAAAGAAAATAAAAAGCTATGAATATAAAAAATATTGTAATCTTTGTACTATAGCAATTAATTCCTACTACGAATGAATCCATTGCTAAACATTATAATAAAATTGCAAAAGAGTGTTTTTATGAATATTTAAGTAGTTATTACAATTTCCTGTCGTGGGCATCATTTGGTGTTGGTATATTCAATAAGAGGCAAAGAAAAGACCGCAGATTCTAGATAAAAGAAGCAAACACATAATAAAATCCCCATGGAAGTTATCTTTTATAATATCTGTAAAATTTATTGGGTAATTTCAATAAAGCGTATTTTTATTGTGTTTGATAAACGACATTTAAAATTGAGGTTGAAATCGATGCTCGCATTCGCAACCTACGCAGAAACGAGGACGCGAACTCGGAGGTTTTTAAAACCGCCATCAAATTAATCGACCGTTCGTCAACTCGTCTAATAATTGCGGCACACTCACATTGAATAAAAGGAAGAAAGGAATAAAAGAAAGAAAGAAGCGAATTTGTATGGGGGCATACCTGAGGCGTCCGGAGATCATCGTGATTGAGACCGAAGGGGAAAAGCTATACGCTTATGTGTAGAAAAATCACCATCAGCGGTACAACTTTCCACCCCAGGGCCCAATCGGAGCGCGCCCATTGCCCCCCTCCACGTCATACCTAATTGCTAATTAACGCATTGCAATGCCTCCAATAAATAACCGCAACAATAGCAATAATTATTAAAATCGATAGAAATCATGTGACCCAAAAACGGCGTCCACCCAGCGTCGGGGGCGGCCGTAGCTGGCAACAAAACAAAATTAAGAATAATAACCATGGCAACGATCCGTTAATCCGAAATCGCAATCACACACCGGGAACAAGAGAAACGGAAGATGTGTGCGAGGGGTAATTACGAAATTGATTAGCGCCGCGGCGGTGATGGGCGAGGGGCGGCGGGCGTCCGGGCGCCGCGATTGTCCCGGCTGCCACGACTCAGATAAGGAGCCATCGGCCATCCGTCAATCGAGCCGGCGTCGAGAACAATGAACTCTGCCGGCCGCCATGGACGGGGCCCGACCAGCGGATCGACGTCCATGGGGGCGCCGGGCCCGAATGGCGCGGATCCGCACCGAAACGCGACCAATCAGGTGATCTCTTGCATTGGAAATGTTGATTTTCGGACAGCCAATGGCGACGGAGGACGATTTCTTTCGTTGCAGGGCAATTTCGATGAATCGACGGCGATTTCAGGCGATCGATACGGGATTTATCGATGGATTTCGAGATAATCGACGCATTTTCACTCATTTACATCCACCGATTTTAAATAAATCTAACGTTTGCGGAAACTCACCATGGACACCGTCGGCCTCTGTTCCGTTCAACTCTATCCCTTTTTGACACCGACCAAAATGCACTTTCCACTTCGTAGCCAAAGTATAAAACTATGCTACGTTGATAACCACATTTGTATTTTGGATATTTTACTTATTAGTTACACTTATCAACGATTATATACATGAATTCACTTAATTAAATTTTGTGTATAAACTGCACGTATAAATGAGTACTCCATTTTATCATTACGCTTGTGATCGATGGTGCTGCCACCTTCAAACGCGCCAAATTTGAAACGCACACATTTTTCAAGAAATTCAACAGCATCGCAACAACAGAGTCGGACTCAGGCCCGGAGCTAAGAGGGGCCGAAAAGAGAAAAACTTACCCAATCTAAAATATCATTGTCTTGTCTACTAGAAAAAAAAATACAATAAATGATAATGAATACAGTGCCCAACAATTAAAATGGAACACCTTAATGGTCCTCCTTTGGAAATTTGATAATCGATTTTTTGAAAGCATAAAATACCAAAGAGACATATTTTTAGCCACAATTTTTAATCATTAAAATTTTTCGTTAAATGAAGCAAATTGAATTTTTACATATAAGAAGTAGGTTTGTACGCTACGTCATGAATATATGTTGCATTTTGAGCTAAAAATATATTTATAAAAAATATTAAAATATTCTCCAATTATTTTAAACATTTTTCTCGTTTATCTCGTTTTCTCGTTGCATTTAGTTAAAAAAATAGTTACACACTTCTGCACGTCATATTTTTTTTAAGGTAAATACTTTAGACCTCACTCTTCTTACTTAACAAATTTTTTTGCAATACTTTGCGAGTTTAAAAGTTATATTTTTTTTATAGATACACGAAAATAACAATATTGCGTTAGGAACATTACGACCTATTAACAAAGTACAATATATAAGACAAAAATTGTAATCTTTACTTATATTAAAAAAAAATTTTTTAAAATGAATAAAAACAAACACTTCTAATTTAATCCAAGGTCTGAAAAAGTGGAAATATAATCCATGAAACGTTCCACAGATTAAGTTTTTTATTTTTCACCTTATTTCGGCCAAAACACCCAAAAAACGCATACCAGCAATCAAGTAATCTTTATAATTGCATACTAGACAAAACAAAAATTGGATATTTTTAGCGTTTATTCTTTATAATTCGTTAATATTCTTTATTTTTATAAAATAATTTTGCTCGGCTAAAATATAAATTCTAACAAGTTTTTCTCAACCTCAAAAGTTAGGCTGATACTGGTATTAAGGCGCACTACTAGAACGAAAACCTATGAAGATGGCCTCTTTTAGAACGAATCAAATTTTTTGAAACTTAAAAAACATGCGTTGTAGGTAGTTTTGGCTCAAATCTTTTGAACACAAGATGTAAAAGTATTTAAAAAATATTTTTTTGGAATAAAAGTAATTTTATAAAAAAATAGAGATGACCGGTTTTGGAACTGAACGAATCATATTATGGTGTATTATTGTTCTAATGAATACAATTTTCTAATTTTTTAATAATATTTTATTGTGTTCTCCTTTTTATTCTAAATAAGTTGGTCACTTTACTAAGTGAGAAGATCTTTTTTTTCTAGGTAGCTCATTCCTTATACTTTAATAAGACGTTTACGAGAGCTTTTTTTGTAAATTTGTAGTTTAAGTTATATAGAGTGTAAAAAGATGGGCTTTGATGCAAAAAACAAAAACCTTCGAAACGGTTTTGCAGATTTTGAGTTAAGTTTATAAATTAAGATCAAAATCCGAAAAAAGACTGTTTTTTGCACTATAAGCAATAATTTTGATAATTGGTGTAATTTTTTTTCTTTTTTGGCTTATTCTAAAAGTAAAAGTTCTAACTTGAATTCTGAAAAGAGTGGTGGACATACCGTTAACATTTCGTGTAATAAAAGGCTCCCAAAAATGATCAATTTATTAAACAGCTCTGAATTTCAATTTGATAATACAATAATAAAGATTTAAACGTGTATTTAGAAACACGACTTGTGTTTTAAATCTCAAGACCCTTATAGCATTAGTTTACTCGGTGGAAGTTGGTGTTTAAATGCAATTTTTAAAGCCATGTTTTTAGAAAAAAAATAAAACTTTTGCTCATGTAAACGGCTTGTTCTCAATGATACAATCTTGGATAGCTAACAGTAGCGTCCGTATCGTGGTAACGAGCTGTTTTCTATACATTTTTTTTTAAAATTTGCTGTTTGCTATAACTGAAAAATTCTGAATAAATTTAAAGTGATTACTTTACTGCTTTGTCCACAAAAAAGTCGATATTTTGCTCAGTCAATAAATGTGATAGTTTAGTGTCCTTAAATTGTCACTAAAATGTTACTGTAGATCAACGAAAAAAATATTTTTGACCTTCTTATAGATAAAAGTTAAATTAGCATACAATTTGAAGTTTCGAAAACTATGTGTTTGCAGTCACTTGAATTTTTACAATATACCTAGTGTGCGCAAAAATGTCCCAAAATTATTATAGTCCAAGTGGCGACCGTTTCCGAAGGCATGATACCTATACTTTTTTAATAATTAAATATTAGTTACATAAATAATGAACCATTGATTTTGCCGTCCACATCCAATTTCGTATTAAATTAAAAAAAATGTTTAGTAGTTTTTTATGATAAAATTGAACAAACAATATGAATGTACATAAGCTTATAAACCATATTTCAAATTTTGTTTTTAACTATATCATTTGTTACTTGTTAATTCTTTAAAAATGAGGAGACCCATATTTATTTGTTTTTTGAATAGTTTTGTTATAACCGAAAAAACAAATTCTAACGTTATTAAAAATATATTTTTTAAAAAACCTTTTTTTTGTACATCAATTTTATCATAATAAAATAAACAAAATTCTTAAAAAAATGGGTAGGATGGCAACCGCAAAACCAACGGTTCTTTATTTAAATAATATTTAATTATTAAAAAAATCATATTTTTGTTCTTATTCCGGATACCCACACTTCGGAAGCGGTCACCGCCTATAATCTTTCAACAGATACAGATACATATATAAAAAAAATTCTAAAAAATTGTAAAACAAAAACATGTTTATTGAAACGTTATTTTACACAACGTTTAATTGTTAGAATTAAATTATCCGCAACAGAAAAAAATCAAACATCAAATTTTGCCACATTGAAAAAGCAATCTTTAATTTATGTTATGATAAAGCACAATCTCAATATTAGTGACGATAACTATAATAATTGTCAAAATTGATAAGAGAAGTTAATTTTTTGTCAATGATAAATTAGACATCTGAAATTTTTTTCGCAAAATGTATTACATTTTTATTATCTCAAATTAGATAGCGTCATCTTTTGTTGCAACAGCCTATTGACAATTACATATTACTACAGTGCTTTTTAAATTAGTAAATATGACTACGATACTATTATTTTGACGTACATATAATAAATAAAATTTAAATATAAATAATATTAAATAGTAGAAAATACTTATAGAAAACATATGCTGACATTGCAAGTATCCTTTTAAAAAATAAAGATATCTATAAAAATCCATGGCGTAACAACAAAAGTTTTTGAGTAATTTTCTGAAACCTAATTTCAAAATACTACTCTATATTTTTATACGTATTTGTGCGCGAAGCAGGATTGCCAACCCAAAATTTCCTTCTCTGCTATCGACAATGGCGAGTGATTTAAATTTAAAATGCATTATTTTACCTTTTGGTAAACTAAATAACTAAACGAAATTTTTCTATTCTATTCTTTAAATCAACATTTCTTTTACAATCTTCATTTCGTTGTTTTTGAAGTTCAATTAAATTCTTTTTTCTCTCTAGTTGTTTTTCTGTACCATTTTTTAATTTTTCCTAATCTAATCCTAATTTTTCTTGTTTTTTTGGACCTAAAAATATTTTATTATTATTCTAGAGCTTACCTTGAACCTTTTTTTAAAAAAATCGATTTCTAAATCCTATATTTTTGTTCTCTTTCTCAATTGTTAAATTTCAAGATTTTCTGAAAATTATTTTAGTTTATTTAAAGGTTTTTACAAGTTTTTTTTTTTTAAATCTACTAGAGTGCTATGGAATTGTAAAGCAAATTATTTGTATGTCTTTGATAAATTCTACTTCTTGTCAAAATGGAATGTGAATCAATTACGTAAATCATTTTTGAACATATCGTTTTTTGTTATGTAATATCATATGTTATTTTTAATCACCGATTTTCAAGTTTTTCTAAAATATTTTTTTGTTCTATAATCTTTCCCTTTCATTAGCCGTTTTTTCAGTTTGTCTAAAATTTACTTTTGTGTTCATGTTCCTTTCCACGTCCATTTTATAAAGAAGAATGTGTTAGCTCAGAGACTCCAAATTCAGCGGTCCGCCCCTGCTTAACATAATACTTTACAAAAAATGTAATCAATAAATTTAAATTTTAAACAAACCTATAATTAGTTCAAATAAACAAATACACTTGGAAATAAATTGCTTACATAAGCAACTATCCAACTTTCTTTGTAACAAAACTTGATTTGTTAATTAGAATAACAAAATAAAAAATGCAATAAAAAACTAATTACGTTCTCTGTCAATACGATTTAGAGATAAAGGAGATAAATTTAAGGCAAAAAAACAATTCTTTTGTAATTCTTTATTGATCTTACAATCAAAAAAATATTTATCCATTGCTTAACTTTTTAACCTTTTTTAATGCTGGTTGGTCAGTTTCCATATCCTCTTCACTATCAGAGCCGCTTTTGGTACAGTCAATTACTTCAGGTTCACTTAAGCTTGGTTTTATATCTATATTTTCAGCAAACATAATTGCTTTACCATGTTTTCTACCAACTAAAAAAAATAAAATACAATTTCTAGTTTCCATCAAGAATTTCTTATTTTACCCGAATTAATATAAACTTTGCGGCCACAATGTGTTATAGAATTTTTCGCCTGTTCTTCATTTAAACCAAATATAAGTCCTCTACAAAAATTGTTGTCTTTAGTTGATTCTTTCTTAAATAATCAATTGTCAAAGTGTTGTCAAGTTGGTACTCTCAATCGTAAATATATATTTTTTAAATTGGTAGCGAAAAATGTCAGTTATATTGCGCTTGCGCGAGTATATATTTATAAACACTTCAAAAACGGAAAAAAGAGTGATTGTTAAAAGGTAAACAATAGCAACAGTTCGTATATAAAATTAACTCTGACATAGAAAAATATTATGCAGCTTGTCCGTAAAAATGTACGATTTTTACGATTTTTAGTATGGTTATTTAAGAATATTTGACATTGACAATTGATTACACAATGTGTCTCTAAATGATTGAGCCTGTTGGCAATCCTGTAATTAAAAAATTGTCCAATTTGACCAAAAAATTGTGTGAAAGCATAGAAATTTATTTAGTGCATAAGTTACTAAGCTCGGAATGCCAATATCTCAACAATTTACATCTACAAATATAATGTTATCAAATACCAAAAAAAAAAAAAACCTACAAATTAATAATGTCATAAGGACCCCTAAGTAAAGTAGGTTTTTCAGCCATACTTGAAATAATAATATTTCTTGATTTAATAAAAGTATGATACAGATGTGCTGTATGTATAACGTTTCTCCTTTTTGTATTGTCCTCAATAGCTGGACTATATGGTATTTCAAAATGATATCCCTTATCTACTAATTGTTTATACATTTTCCTTGTCCGTTTAAAATTGATTTTATTCTCAGGGCGAAAAGACAAGATATCTGCATCAAAATTACTACAAACAAACTAAAAACAATATAAGAATTAAATGATTTCTTTAATTCAAACCATATTTGCTTGTATTGTTTCTGGTAAGACAGCTATTATGTCATATTTTTTGTAATTTGGTGATTTTGTCTAAAAACAATAAGAGTAAGACTTTGATTTAGATTTTATAGCAGCGACCTACAACTTTATGAATAACTTCTTGATGCGAAAAAATTATTGTTAGACGATTTAAAATTGTTAAGTCTTCACAACCCTACAACACTTAATTAACTTAAATAACAATGATGTTAGAGAGAGATACTTCAACTGGGGTTATTTTGTAAGGTTCTGGGACAATATCTGACTGGGCTTCTCTCGGTTCTCCTTTCTTCTTTTTTTTCTTCTGCTCCAAGTCATTAGTATCAAGTGATTGATTTATAGCAATGGTTCTGTATCCCACTGTAACAGTATTTGTAAAAAAAAAGGTCTGAAACAAATTGGGGCACTTACGACTATACAACAATTTTATTGTTGACTCATAATTATTTTCTAGACAACTTTCGGTAATTCCGTAATCAAAAAAACCTTTAACGCTTAACATTTCATTTAGAATTCAGCTTTTATCTCAAGAAATATTTTTTGTTATTTAAACAAAACATAACCTAGAAAACACGTGTCATTAAATCTGTCAAAAATGTCAAAATTCAAATCTCTCTGTGTCTCTTTTTAACTTTAAAAATTTTCATATGTTTTTCTCTTTTTAACAGTTATGTCATTTGTGTCACATTACTCACATTTGGAGGTTATGTCCTAATAAACAAAATTAAAAAAAATGCTTGTGGCACGTATTTTAAGTAAAACCCGGCCTCAAAACCAATGCTTTTACCTTTTACAAAACTGTGTTCATCATAGATTAAAATCTAATAAGACAAAATCTCAACCACCCTCTGAAGCAGATAAAAAACCAAAACCAGCCCTTGGTGATATGAGTTCGAAATATCAGGTATTTCGAGACGAAGATTCTGAAGTTATACTTGATATTTACGAGGATAGAAGTAAATACGCCAGTCCTTTAAATGCACTTGAAGAAGATCAAGAAGCTGACCCTCTTGAAGGGCTTAATTTAGAGAGTACGTTAAGCTTCAATTTATTTCACTTAATTTGTGTCTTATTTAAGGGGGCTTCAATGGTGTTTATGATATAGAAGACCTAATTCAAGTACTTCACACTGAAAACGCTGAAGATATTTTTGTTGCGACTGTTCCTAAAGAAATACAATACGTTGATTACATTGTTGTTGTCTCAGCAAAGTCACATAAACATATGAAAGCAATTGCGCAATTTGTTAGGATTATTTATAAGAAAAAAATGGAAAAAAGTGATGTTATACCCAAACTTGAAGGGGAAAATTCTAAGGATTGGATGGCTTTAGATTTAGGTAAATAATTGCAGTAGGGTTCGGTTATAACAACCTCTCTGAAAGGAACACTATATTACACCGGTCCCTTGAGGGTAGTTATAACTGTACTCTACTGTAAAGTTTTTTTTTATTTTTACCAATCTGAATTTTGTTAGGTAACATAGCTTTGCATATTTTTTCGCGGGAAGCAAGAATTTTGTATGATTTGGACTCGTTATGGGCTTTAGGACCAAAATATGACCCTGAATGTAATAAGAAAGATCCTGTAGCTGAAATGTTGGAACAACATTCATATTTACAAGGTCTACATCCTGCCAGATAATCGTAAAAGTGCAGTTTTTGTTAATAGTTAATAAATAAAAAGTACCTAATATTTACAAACTTTCATCAATACACAGACAAAACACACAAAATGTTTCTTACCTGTTTTAACAGTTTGACCCACAGTATTAAATTTCCAAAAAAAATTTGAACAATGAGTGCCATAAACTCAAAATCCAATTTACTAAAAAAAATTATAAGTTACGAGCTGACATTAAGACAAAATGTGGTAATCCAATCACTTTATACCATCTATTTTTTCACGTTTATGGTATATTCTTTTATTTGTAAGCGATAGTGTGCTAGTATTTACACACAGCAAAGACGAAGATCTTATTTGGGCTTTTGTTACTTTATTTTTTCACCCTTATTATGCTCTTATATTGTGATAATAACATGTTGGGAATTGTTGTTGGAAAAGGAAAGTTGTAGCTGTAATAATTTCTTATGGTGGCTTATAATAGGCATTAGAACATTTATTGTTTCGTGTTTAGGTCATGTGGAGGTAAGAAATACTAAATCAAATGATAAATATAAATTAGGTAACTTTTAGGTATGCTGAAAGAATTTTTTGATCAATCAAAGGAATGCTCTCAGACGGTGAGAAATTTATTGAAACTGCAGTAGAAAAATAACTAATAACAGCACCACGCTCTAGTGAACTTCATTTCTTTTTCCAAGCGTTTTTGCAATCATTACCACAAATGCTTCATAAGAGAATATTTACATAAATTTATATAAATTAATAAGAATAATATTACACAAAAATTGTGATTAAAAGAATCATAAATAAACTACACAAAGTTGTTGGAGAAAGCATTAGTTTAATTTAAAAAAAGCAAATTTTTACGGAACAATGCGATTTATTTCTTTATGATTATAATTGTGTTTCATTTTATTAAAGGAGAAGATATATTCTTTACGATTATTTTGGTTTGAATTTGGCGCGTTTGCGCCAGAGACTTTAGGTAAGGAGAATGATGATCACTTTTAGCAGTCTACACATGATACGTTTTTGGGTGCAGCCATTTTTACGTTTAGCGGTGAATGGGGAGCGAAAGTGTGACGTAAAAATGCGCAAAAATTCGAAGCACTGTCATTCTAAAAACATACCTTAAAAAAGTCGACCATAATGCAATAGTACATAAGGTCGAAATTATAACAGTTAAACTTTGACCGAATAAAAACTACATGTGGAAACACAAATAAGGCATAAAAACACTCTTCTCCAATACTCTAGACATTCTAGTTTTAATCCAATCAGAAGTTACAAATAATTCTCACATAATTGATAAATTAATTAAAAATAGAAATTACCGTACAAGCTTCGTGCTCTCAAAGTGACCCGAACAGCTGTAAACCAACTACCGAAGATGGCCGAGTACATAACATTTGCATCAGCGCCGACAAAATGGGAGAGGCATCGTTCACATTCGGTATGGTTCGCTGGAATTCGCTCATGTTGGACCTGCGTTAAAGCTTAGAAATGAATGAAATCTGTGCATAGAACGTTTTATTTTCCATTAATTTCTTTATTAAGTGTAAATTTGTTGTGATTAATGACTTTTATTTGGTCAAAGTTTAGCTGTCACAATTCCAACCTTATGTATTAGTGCAATAAGGGCGACTTTTTTAAGGTATGTTTTCAGAATGACAGAGCTTCAAACGTTCGCGAAACACTTCTCCACCCCATAACAATAAAATAATAATTGTTAGGTATTTGTATTGCTTATTCTGTTTTATTTTTGATTTCTCAGATTGAAGCTTAGTACTTGATCAATGATTAAGTATCTATACCCGGATCACTTTTGTAATACAGTAGAGTCTCGATAACAGGAACTAATTAATGCAAGCAGTGTTCACGTTTACGAAAAGTTCACGTTACAGAATGCGCCGATACTGATAATGGATTTAATTTTTATTTCATTAAATGGATTTAATTTTTATTTCATGCAAAGTTTGAAAACACATAAAAAGATGTCAAGAAAATGTTAGAGCTACCGCCAAATTAATTTTTGATTTTTTTTTTATTTTGAGAACACAGAGTAAATTTAGAAACTCCATATTTTTTTGATAAAAAAGTTACTTCGAATTCTTTATGTACAGATGAGCTTTTTTTTAGTTTCGTTTTTTATTACGCGCGATTGTAGTTTCTATTGCGTCTTCAAATAAGTCTAGACACCAATTAATTGTACGCCTTTACATGTTGTAACGTGGTTATGTCTGAGACGCAGAATGTGTTTTTTATTGTTCATGTTTTAGAGTATGAAAAGATTTGTAGTTCATGTTTTAGAATATGCAAAATACAAACCAGCTGTTCACGTTTTTGGATGTTCATGTTATGGTATGTTCATACTATCGAGACTTCACTGTATTAAATTTCAAAATTCAACCCAAAATTTTGGAATTGTGGATTATGTTATATGACAACGTCAACGTGACAAGTTACTGTTATATAACATGACCTACAATTTAAAAACCCGAAGTTTCGGTAAAAAACATAATTCACAAGGCCAAAATTTTGGGTTGTATTTTGAAATTTAATATTACAAAAGTGATCCGGGTTTAGTATCAAAACTCCCAGCAATGAATGAACTTCTTTAAAAATGCACAATTGTTTTTGACACTTAGATGTACTGGTTTTGTTCAATTTTAATGACTTAATCGAACGTTCGAGTCTTGTTAATCCACTGGAGTCTAATGCAACAACAGTTTCATGTAAATTCAGCATTTACAAATTCACCATTTGCTACCTCTGAATTGATTATGTATCATAAGTTATTCAATAAACCCTTGTTTAAACACATGTTATGTTTTTTACACATTTTGTTATATAAGACTCTATTCTGCTTTTGTACAGGAGATAACATGTCTATTTAACATTTGCTAATTTGACACTTGCGACCAAAATTTGATACAGAACTCAGATTGCGCATTGTTTATGAATACGGTTTGGGAAGGTTTTATCCAGTTCTTCTAGCAGTAAACTATTTAAAATTACGCACAAAACAAACTGATCGTTTTGTATTTTATTATCGACTATTGTTTGTTTTGTTTTGCTATGTACACTTTGTTTTCTTTTTATTGTTGACAACTGATTTTCTTTTACATATTTATGAATAATTTACTGCGAGAAGCAAATAAAAATTTATTTCCACGTTCAAGCGATATTGTACTTTTCTATCTTAAATCCCTACAAACGACAGCTCACGGGTTTCAATTTTTTTTTTTAATTTGACAGTTTAGAAATGTTATTTTTTTAGTCTACATAAAGCCAATTAAGTATGTCAAATTGTCCTATAGTTTAAAAATTATGGTAAAAAGAATTATAGGTTTGTTACTTTTTCTTATTTTACTAATTTTTTTAATAAAATAGCGGCTATCTAGTATTTGTCATAAGCGCGCACATTTCACTGGTTATTCTCCTACCTTATGTCTCTGGTTGGTGTTGACGCTTTTGAAGTTTGACAGCACCGGAAACAGGCCGCCATTTCTTTCTTTCAAGTTCTGTCAGTTTTACAGGACTGTGGTGATTATTTTCGGCATTTTATTGCCCAAAATTAATTAATAAGTAAATTGTGAGTGTTTGTGAGTTATCTTCGTGTAATAATGTGTCTAATTTTAGTAAAAGATGGGTCGTTACGCACGAGAACCAGACAATGCGGGTAAATCTTGCAAAGCACGTGGCTCTAACCTCAGAGTTCACTTTAAAAACACATGCGAAACCGCAAATGCAATCAAGAAAATGCCCCTAAAACGAGCTGTGGCATACTTGAAGAACGTTTTGGAGCAGAAGGAATGTGTCCCATTCAGGAAATTCAACGGAGGTGTGGGCAGATGTGCCCAAGCCAAACAGTGGGGCACGACACAGGGCCGTTGGCCAAAGAAATCGGCTGAGTTTTTGCTTCAGTTATTAAGGAATGCCGAAAGTAACGCTGATTACAGCGGTTTGGACGTCGATAGGCTCGTTGTTGAACATATTCAAGTAAATAGAGCTGCTTGTTTGAGGCGTAGGACATATAGGGCACACGGTAGAATTAACCCCTATATGTCGTCTCCGTGTCACATTGAATTGTGGTTGACTGAAGGCGAAAGTGTGGCCGAGGCTCCTAAGAAAGTGGGCAAAAAGAAAACAGTGGAAAAGTCGAAAAAGAGCAAAGCCGCCGCTGCTGCTCATTAATTTTATTTTCATTGATTCGCAACATGTAAGACTTGGCGAAATACAAGTTTTTTTGCAGACTGCTTTATCCTTTTTTGTTATTGATAACTTATGACTCCTATAGCTTCCACATCCACACTCCTATAAGTACGGAAATAATTACGGAAATAATTTTTTGGTAAAGTATCTTCCATTGTTAATAGTCATCTCAAACGTTACTAAATCTAAAATTGCTTAGATTGGTACCTTGATTAACTTTTTTTTATGTAAAAAAAATCATTTTTTTTAATAAAATGCAACATTAATTACACTCTTGTACTATTAGTTGCTCGCCAAATAGGTAGAACAGCGTAATATTGGTTGCATATGCACAGACTCGTGATATTAATTTTTGGACTCATACAAGGGAACAAGTATAATTTTGAGTCTTTATAGCAAAAATTTAAGTTTAATAAACTGCTCAACGATTAAAATGGGAGACTTTAAAATTTGAGAAAAGTTTAAAGTCTTGAACCTAGCTCCTACAAAATTTATTAATCGGAATCATCATTTTTTTCTGGGTATATAAATAAGATCATTTCTTATTATTTAAGATATTTAATAAATCGTTTCTTGTAAATTTGTTGTTTAAGTTATACAGGGAGTTAAGGACAGGCCCTACAAAAAAAGAAAAGTTTAGGTATTTCCCATTTTAACAAAAAAAAAATTTGGATTTTTTAATGGGTTCCGGAGATGCTCTCAATAAGACTTCGATACAGTTTTATAGATTTTGAGTTACACTTATAAATTAAAGCAATAATATGTACAAAAAACTATTTTTTGCCCATTACACAATAATTTTTTTAATTGATGTAAAATTTTACCTCTTTTTGGCTTAAGTATTCTAAAGATAAAAGTTCAAACTTGAATTCCGGAAGGCAACGGTAGACATATTGTTAACATTTTGTGTAGAAAAAAACTTCCGAAGATGACCAAATTTTTTAACAGCTCCGAGTTTTAGTTAAAAGAAGGATAAAAATTTAAACGTGTATTTAGACACATAACTTGTTTTTTGTATCTCAACATTCTTGTAGCATTAGTTTACTTAGTATTGGTCGGTGATTAAATCCGATTCTTAAAAGCATATTTTTAGGGAAAAATTGGAGCTTTTTCTAACTTAAACAGCTCGTTACCACCATACGGACGCTACTGTTAGCTATCCAAAATTGTATCATTGGAAATTTGCAGTAATTTGCACTGTGAAACTCTTACTCCACCCCGACTTGTCCTATATGGGGTGGGAGATGTCGTTGCTTTAGAACGTCAAGCTAATAAATTTATTTTATTTTTTAGAGCAACATTTTATTTAAAAACTTTGTTACAGAAAACCCAAATCAGGGTAGGTTCTATTAAAAAAATGTTCTGGATATATCAAAAATTTAAATAAATTTAAAATGCTGAATACACTAATAAAATTGCATTTTTATAGTCATTCAACGTCCGTAATTTGTGTCTTAAAAATGTTTATAGTTTAACCGAAAATCGCTTGGTTCCAATGTTACATATATTTAACCAACCCTGTATATTTGTTTGAAAAAATAACACAAAGCATTGTTTGCTTTAGTGTTAATAAATAATACAAATTTATTTGTTATTTAACAATTTCCATTTCAAACAAGAGATTTGTGAAGATGATTCACAACTTTACATTCATGAAATTGTAAATTGTCATAACTTTTAATAATTAATGTTGAAAGTCACCTAATCAAAAATGAAAATAGGTACTAAAGAAACATTTGAATATAACTATAATAAATTTTCTTATGTATTGTGTCAGTTAAATGAAATAAAGGTAGAAGGTAGGTATGTGAAATGTCTCATAAATTTGCAAGTTGTTGCTTTTAGATGATTTATAACTGCTCATTAAGGAAGGACGCGGTAGCGTCATTTAGCCCTTAACGGATTATAAATAGCACTGCAATCATGTACATTGGTACATAAAGTATGCATTATATGTATATTTATTTTATAATTTTTATAGTTATGTGACATACGTAATAATAATGATTTAAGTGTTGGAATCTATGAAAAATATTTTTCGAGTAATTTCAAATTGCGTATTTCTGAAATATTGTCAATTATCTATTACAAAATGCTTATTGTTAAGGAAGTAACATCTGTCATAACAAATACCCGGTGAACTACAAAAAAATGCATCTTACGTTACTCGTAAAGTAACAGTTTATCTATAACAATGACATTTGTATCTAATAATGGATATCTTAATTGAAATAATTTAAAAAAAAAACACCCAATGGCACCAAACACTTTTTTCACACGACGTACATTTTGGTATAAAAAATGTTACTATTCTCAAATGAGAATTAAGACTTGAAAATGGTAACATCGTTGTTGAAACGCGCGTCGTGTGAAAAAAAGTGTTTGGTGTCTTTGGGTGGATTTTTTGACTTACTCGACACACTAAGAAGGTCTAGCAAGAAGCTTACTTAAAGTAGGTAGCTTAAACTTTAATGCAATAGTTGACTTCATAATTATAAGTATGTATTTTAATTGTGTGAAAACCGCATTTAAAAATTATAAAGCGTTTTTGAGTTATTAATGCAAAACTTTAACATTGATTTTGCCTATACCCGTAAAGCTTAATAGTTATTTGTGTAATTAGGCAATAAAGCATCTGATTTAATGCTGTGACTGCCAGTTCAAAGGCAAGGCGCAGTCAAGTTTTTGAAACCAGGATAGGCTTTAAATATGCTTTGTATCCGTAATGAACACATAATTTTTTTGTCGATCCTGTTTACCTTTTCCTATAGAAAAATTTGCTGTTTGACCTCAGTTTTGTACTAGCTGAAAAATTCTGTACGGCTCAAAATTGACTCTTTTACTGATTAGTTAATAAATGTGTAGTTTAGTGCATTTAGATTGTCACTAAAATTTGGTGTTTACTGTCGATGGACAAAAAATAATAAATTGACAATGTTTTTTTACACATTTTTACAAAAATGAGTAACAAAAACAATGACGTTACCAGCCGTTACTCTTTATTAATGTTATTTCATTAGGTATTTGTGAAATACGAACCTAAATTTTTTAAATATAATGATTTCGTAATTTAAGAAAATCAAATGTTGAACCATTTCACTCGACAGCTTTCTTAACTCATTTTACTATGGTGTAGTCTTTTTAAAACACTTTGACCGATTAAGCAATAAGAGAGGTGGAGCTTTTGAACACGTGTTTGTCGAAAGTACGGAACATCTTTTTGGGTAAGAGAAAACTATAAGGCACTAATAAATAAGACTGTTTTATAAATAAGACAGTCGATTTAAAACGTTTTAATTAGCAATCATTTTTAGTGCTTAAGAAACACAGTACATAGGTAGAGATGTTAACAGTTGTTACGGTAGTTGGCTTATAGGGGTTTAAGACCCGACGCCTAACATCGGAGTTAAGCAAAAACCCTTTTTGTAAATGCAATAAGTGTCATAGAGAGTGTTTTGTACATTCGGCAAACACGTGTTAAAAAGCTCCACGTCTTTTCTTACTACACCGCTACCGGTCAAAGTTATTTAAATAAATTTCATAAAGACTAGTGCATAATGCTCACATATACGAAACCCGGTGTATACAATTAGGTACTATTTGTTCTATTTCTCGCTTCTTATTTAATTTTTAAATGCAACAGTCAATTTTTCAAAATTTTTGGTTTCGTAATGATGTTATGTGAGGTAGCAGACTGAATAATTAATTTCTGAATTATAATTATCATCGGTCAAAAATATGATCGTGATTTATTAATTACAAAACGCTAAAAAAACAGCTAAGATAGTTTTGAACTGCCTAAAAAGAAATTGTAGTTGTAGTTTTGAACAAAATGTTTCTTTCAGATCTCCACTAATAATTTACCTGGTGATACTGTAAATGGGTACACTGTAATAACTGTACATTTCGACAGGATAATTAAAACTGAAAAGTATTTTTGCATGTTCAACATGCAGTGCGATGATTACAAGCAAAATAAAAAAATGTTACTGAAGACAGTCGTAATGAAAGCGATTGCTTCTTTTATTGTTGTGACTATTAATAATTAGATGTTTTGTTGATGTGAACGCATTGTTTGGTGACGACCGTCTTTTTTTTATATAAAAAGATAAAAATAAAATTTGCTCTTTTTTATCCACAGAACTTCTACATCTTGGTTGTAGTCCGCCTCCACAACCGCTTTGCGGTCTTCATTATTGACAGCCTTCATCGACTGTTTATATAATGTATTGTATAAGCATCACACACATTTCTTTGACACCGTTTCTCCAGTTGGTTCCAGACCTCTTCCACGTTGTTGAAAGTTAGCTCTTTACGTGGGCACTTTTCTGAAGGGTTGTAACAGATAATAATACAACGACCTAACGACTCATAACTCGCCCCCGTATGTTTGTGTATTTTGGGTCGAATTTCTCCCTTTGTAGTTGCAGTAAAATTCTCATCGGCCATATGGAAAAATAAGAGTGTTCATGGTGATAAAAATTAACGATTCTTATGAAACACAAGAGGTTAAAGTTGAATAGAGAGATAGGGAGAGAATGCAGAGATAAGTTGAGTTCTAGTCACATTTGTTAGGTTTATTTAAAATAGAAAAAAGAAATTAGAACGATTGTTTTATTCAACAGGGATTAAAGCCGAACCCTTATCTAGGGTTGGGTCTAATAAATTTCGAGTCAGGTAGAGGTGTGTAATTCTGTAATAGGATTAAGAAACCGTTTTAGAGTTTTATCTGTTTTTGATTTTTCTCAAGATATTTTTTTTATTAAAATTGGAAACGTTGTTGAAGCAACAATAAATACTTGAAACGTCACCATTAATAACTTTAGAATGTTAAAAAATTAAGATATTGTCATAAAATACAACAAGCATACTTGTACTTGTAACGTTATACAACTTTGCTGTCAAGATGAAATTTATATAGGTAATGTCATTTTGTGTTTACCCATTAAGATCGTCCGTATAAGGCATTTAAAACCTATGGTATTATAAATCGATATAATACAGTATTATTACTGAATCGTGGATGCGTCCGCACATGCTTTTAAGAAATATTACTCAAATAAATTCTCTAAGTTGGCTATAAACAGGCGGCTTTTCATCGACTCTTTCAAACATTAATGTTACACGATTTTGTTGTATGTAAATTATCAATTAGTGCAAAAATGATCCGACTTTCTGTTTCTAATAAATTAAATCTCTGATGCCGATAACTGATTACAAACAAACCTGGTTGCTTGGTTTAATTGAACATGGTTGCATTCTCTGATTTATGCTCACCTCACAACCAACAGTATTTCTTTTGTATCACAACACTAATAATTTTGATTATGGTGTCGATACAAAGGATTTACAATTAATAAAACATTATTAGTCACGATTTAGAATGCGGTGGAACAATAGCTTCTGATGTCCAGTGGTGTAGAAGATAATTAATTATTCTATCCTATTAAGTTTTTAAAATATGACTGTTTCAAAATGAGCGCAAAATTTTATCTGTTTTCTATAAAACATATTAATTACTTCGAAAATTGCAAATATTTTAATGCAAAATGATAGACATTATACAAAGCATTCGAAAACGTTTTAGATCAACTCTTGCTCTGCATCGGCAAAAAATTGATAAAAGTGCAAAATGTTGTTCACTGTAGAGTATAAAACATTTATTATTAAATCGTAGACAACATGCGGGTCATGCCAATATCTTCGTGTGAACTAATCGTACAAAAAATAACATTTTAAGTAATTTTTTTAGCAAGAGTTGATCTAAATAAATAATGAACACACGTTATATGGGATGGACATAAACAATCATTTAAATTGCTTGTCGAAATTGCCGGTACTTGTGGCCACTACGGCAAAATTTTCAGTGAATCTGCCTGACTGAAGACGTCGTGAAGATTTCTTGCTCACCAACTAGTTTTATTTTATTTTCTCTACATTTAAAAAAAAAACTGAAAATTTGTTATTCGTTAATGTAGCGTTTCTTAATTGATAGTAGTGAAGCAGCTTCTTTTATTAGTCAACAAAATTACTGATTAAAAGAAATAAAAATGCCGCGGAATTCACATCTTGCAATAATTTATTAATAACATATTTAACAATATCTATAAAAGAACAAGTCGTGAAAATAATTTGTTAGATATTTTATCCCACAAAAATGGTCGTATTGTGGATGTGGGGCATTCTATGCCAAATTGACCTACGACCTACCTTAGCATCTGCGATATTTTCGAAATTTTTTGTTCTAGTAGTAGGTACCTATTGAAAAAGGCTTTCATGCAAATTTTTAGACGTTAACTTCAAACGATTCATAAAACACATCTTTGAAGATATGACGTTTTTTCACCCTCATTGTTAAATAGCACTTTCTAATTGAACAAAAATTTTGGAAAAAATCACATAATTATCTATTGTAAAAGTTCATTGTATCCAAATTTTAAATTATTTTACTAATTAGGAAGTTTTTTGGCTTTTTTTTAAATAAGTGATAAATCAATTTGAATAATTTTTTATCACCAATATATTCTGGTATGCCGGTGTTGTTTCATTATTTTAGTTATCTTTAAATTCTAATTTTGATATTAAACCTTTTTCCTCTGAAGATTATTTATGACAGGATCGAAATTTGTGAAGAAAAGAATCTGTTTTTTGTTCAAAAACTAGTAATTTAAAAATAAGATAAAATTGCAGATTGACATTCCAATTAATTTTTGACTGAATCATTGACGGAGGTATCGAGGTATCGGAGGTATCGGAGGTATCGGAGGTATCGAGGTATCGAAGGTATCGAAGTATCGGAGATATCGAGTATCGGAAGTATCGATACTTCGATACCTGATTGCAGTCGGTATCGGTGTACGATACTTAAGCAGGTATCGATACCTTCTGTAAGTATCGATACTTTTCCCAGCCCTACTAGACACACGTGAGCTATTTTGGTTTTTAACATTAATTAGATTTAATTATTCAGAATATTGCAAATTGTTTTAGTAACAAAGATTTAAGAGTGGTTGCCTTGTTTAGTAACAGAGATATGCCTTTTGGAAAAAATAAATTTTGCGCTTATTTTGAAGCATGAGTAGGTACCTACTTAAGTAAAAAATTAATACTAAAAAAATTTTTTTGTAGGAATGTAGAGTATTTTCAGATTGTTGATGTAACTAGAATTAACGGAACCAAACATCAAAAAAAAATTTAAATTTGTGAGACGTTAATCAGCTGATCACGTTGTAGCTGTAATAATGACTTAAAAAAATGTATGGGAAAAACTTTGATAACATTAATTTTGTAAATGTAGATTAAATAATTAAAAAAAATTAAATGTTGTCTATGTCAATCTTCTGTGTACTTCGCCATTTATGTAATCAGACCTTTTATCATGCAATTTTTTCATAACATTATAGAAACTACAGCTTAATTAACAATAACTGAATGAGTTCTCCAAAAATTTTATCAAAGTTTTTTTGGGAAATACTGGTTTGATTCGGTTAGGCTGCATTTTAAAGTACCTACTCAAATTGTTTAAAAAAATTTCTTTGAAACTCTGTTGGATACGGCACGTGTTGCTTGTTAATTAAGCTTCATCTTTTTCTTTCCTATTGGGCTGAGGTAGTAATTATTGCAAATTATTTTGGAAAACATTGTTCTTCTAAAACAATCTTAATGAGAAAACTCTTTATAAACTTTGAAATGAAAAGAAGCCTAACATAGGTTATTTTAGAAAATTTGTATGTCACGCTTTTGTCTTAATCTACATAGAATCAAACAAAGAAAAGTTTGATTTTCAAACTAATAAGAGGGTCAACCTGGAATATTCTATAGAAAGTTCATGTTATAGAGTGTGATATCGAAAGAAAAAATCTATTAGTACATCTTGACCCTCTTGAAGTCAAGTTCGTTGAAGGATTAGAGAAGAACCACCGTAACTACGACAAATTTATTCTTGAAGACTTGATTAACTGTATCTGATGAATTATTAAAATTACCGAATCTTGAGTTTATGAAAGTTCAAAGAAACCCATCCGTAGCAGAAGAATTAGAAGAAGAGGTTTAGTAACTTGTTGTGAAAACAGAAAGAAAGTTTTTCAAGAAGAAGAATAAAGGAAAAGCCTACTATCAATGCAAAGTAGCTAAAGCTAGAATAACTGATATCATAAGACAGGTCTTCATTTCTGAAGACCCAATGAAAGCAGCTTTGAATTCCCCGAAGTTTAATGAATAGTTTTCACGCGATAGGTGCTGAGATTAAGGCCATCAATAAGATTGACAGTTGGGTATTAGTCGAACGACCGAAAAATGATGACGTAATCAGTAGTCCAATTGTTCCCTACGGAACGCTTGAGAGACGAAAAGTAAAGCTTGTAGACAGAGCTTTAACCAATAGTCCGCAATTTACTTCAAGGAAAGTTTTAGTCCGGTTACTCGATTCAATACAATTAAACTGTTGCCTGTTTAAAATAACATGAAAATGAAACAATTTGATGTAATAATCTGCATATCTCAACGGTAAACTGATGGAAGAAGAGAAACTCTCGAGCTTCTATCTGAGTTTGATGGATGCATTTTTCTTTTTTTGTCTGAGTTTCTAGAAATTTTTGATGATCAATGAAGGTAAGTCGCTGAAGATGCTGGAAGACTTGCAAAGAGGAAACGCGTGTCTTTTAAAGAAATCAATATACGGAATTACCCAAGCTGACAGAAGGTGGTACGCTAGACTCCACAATGTATTGATAGATTTTGTCAATTTTCTCAAAAATGCAGATCTTTTTTTGTGCAGAATTAGCATTAATTATGATTTACGTTGACTACATCAAAATATTCGAACGTGATTAATAACTAAATGATCTTGGAAATTATTTTCTTAGAAATTTAAAGCCAAAAATCTTGAAAAGGACTGCGTAGGGATAAAATTTAACAAAGTCAAAAATATTAGATCTATGCACAGAACTAGTTACATTTTAGTATTTTTTGGATATATTTGGTATGATCGATGCTATGATGCTAATCTAATAAAGTCTCTAATCCAAATAAAAGTGAAAAAGGCCGAAGATTTTCTCGACGTTAGTTTACCATACCGAGAATTGGAAGGTTATTTTCTAAAACTATATTCTTTATTTTATTTTCTAGGTTATTTTCTAGAAAAAAAAACAAAAAATAATTGTTTCGTCATCAACTAAAAAAAGAGTACTTGAGAATAACCGAAGTGTGTAGGAAAGCGACGTATCTTCATTGAATAAAGTTTGAAATTCGAGAGAAGCATCCTCCTAAAAAGCGCTCTGCAACTTTTATGTAAAAATTAGTTGATTAAACTTGTGAGATTGACTTGAATTTTTAATTCGCTTATTATTATCTATATAAATTTGAAGTACGAAATATTTGCTTGAAACTGTTATTTTTTATGAAAACCATATGGGTGCTTTTTAAAGCTGGTTAAGAATCCTACCGTTTGGAAGACAAGTCTCTCCGACCTGATAGCTGATGAACTGACTAAAAGACCTCTTGGGGTTTTCTTATTGTATATATATATATATAATAAAAATCAGTCAAACCCACAAGTACACTCAAAACCAAATTCTTATTTAACAATGACAGAGCGCTTTCGGTAAATGTTCTATTACCAGTACCTGAATAACATTGCAAAAAGTTAAAAAATGTTAAAAAAACATACCAAACTTTTGTCGAAAATTAATGAAAAACAGAACAAAACAAAAATGTATACTAAAAATAGAATAAAACATTTTTATTTTTCTATGTTTTTAATTCGTTTTTGAGAAAAGTCTGCCAAGTTTTTTTAACATTTTCTAACTTTCTGTATAATTTTTTTTGGCAACAGTAACATTTACATGTTTGTTGGTTGTCATAACAGAAATAAACATAAAATTTTTACATTGTTATTCAGGTACTGATGATGGAAAATTAAGTTTCCGAAAGCGTATAAAATTTTTGTTTTGATTTTTATTTTTATTCTTTCAATATTTATATGAAAATCTTCCTACTTTGAGAAAAAAAAACTTATATCAATTTTTCTTAAAACGTATCTAGCAGTATGACAAGAAATTTGAATCAATATCGTATACTTTGCTATAAAGACTCAACTAAGAGTAACAGCTTGTATATTTCCTTATTTGAAACATTAAGTTTCAAGATTTTGAAAGAGAATGGTTATGTCTATTTTTATTTGGTTTTATTGCGCTTTTACCAATCGCTAGTGTCTGACCATAAAGTAATTCTAATCATGCTAATAAAATTTTGCCGAAGAAGACTACAATTGATTTAATTGGTAGGTGATGCTAAATGTTAAAGACGTTAAACACTTGTGAAAAAAAAATTTTTTTAACAAATTTTTTATAAAAATAACTAATTTAACTTATTGAAATTTTTGGTTAAATAAAAATTATAAAAATCTAATTAAAAACGTAGTAATAATCCAACGTAATTCCGTAGTTCTAAGGCAATATTTCCACGTGATAGATTACAAACAACAACAATAGAGAACAAAGTTCAATTTTTATTAGAAACGTTGTTTTGATTTCGCTTTTCCTCGTTTCTCCACCACTGAATTTGACCTACTTATACCATAAAATAGTAGTTTTTAAACTTCCTTAGAAGGTTCCCGTTTGGATGGTTTAGATCCTAATAAATCTTCAACCAACTGTTCTCTCCTATTGAGTAAATGTTAATGAATTTAATAAATAACTATTATTATTTATATTCGTGTTTGCTTGCATTCTCGCTTCATTATGCTAAATTATGTCCAACTTCTTTCATCTCTTTCAGACGATTAATTAAACGCTACAATAAAAGATATTTTATCGATATTTACATACACCTATGTAATATAAAACGTTTTTATCTGAAAAGCAACTGACCTATATTGACACGTTATAAATTTCATTGTTCCAATTTATTTATTGTTCAGTGAAATGAAAATGTGAAGGTGACGCCTGAAAATTAATAATTATCTTAATATTTATTATCATTAATATTAAAAATTAATGTCTTTATATAACTTTATCACCTACGCGATATTATTTATAACTTTCATTTCGTGAAGTTTCTCAGGAGTTTTGCTGAAGTTGACCGGTACTTGGGTCCTTACTCATATTTTCTTACAAAAGTTGAAGTTGTTCCGAGAACAGTTTAAAGATGTAATTATTGTTGAAATGCGGAAATAATCTTGATAGAAATAGAAGATAAATCATTTCTGATTTAAATTAACAATAATTGATTTATAATCATGTTATACCTGTCTGAATACAACGCGATTGTCACATTTAAATCAATAATAATTACCAGCCAATTAGTTGGTAGAAATTAATATAAAAATATTGTTGCGGCAAAAATCCTTGTCTCTTTAAGTGTTTGTGTTTTAAGTACTCAGAAATTCCGAAAACATGTGTTTTGTTAAAATTTAAAAATTTCAACACCTAATTAAAAATATCTAATTTATTGATTAATGTTTCAGACTATCTGATAAGAAAATGAATAAATTGTGTAATAATTTGTCAAGTAAAGTACAAACAAATATAACAATGTATTTAAGTATTTTTTAATTTGAAATTATTTTCTTTCATTTGTAATTTGTTACATTTCCGTCGTCTCTAAAAAAGGAAAATTACAATAAAAAAATAGAATGCTCGTATATACGATGCAAGATGATTTAAATTGACGTTCTCTATCTGATAGTTATGGATATTATTAAGACTCAAGTATGAAATATAACTTCATATTATACTACAATAACGGTTGTAGTTTTTGACATATATCTAGTTAGAAATGAAACGTTCATTTTATATGTGGAAGTCAAGTCACACCTGTTTCAGTGACAATAAATGGAATAAACTTGTATGACTCAATGGTTTATCGGTGGAAATCTCTGATCTCTGCACCAGTTCATATTTCAATATCATTGCAGCCACAAGCTGTGGGTATGCAAATAGGCAAAAATGTTATTGCAAAAATGACCTACTTTTTTCTGATTGATGCTGATTAGATTTTGTGGTTTTAATAAATACCTAAACAAGACTAGAAGATAAGTAATAAAAGTTATAAATAAAATTTACTAATAGTGCTTTATTACAACTATTTTCATAGAGTACAAAGGTTGGCCATTAACAAATAATAACGATTAATAAATTCTAATAGTATAAAAGGAAAAGATTATATAAAAGAAGCAAATGAATAAATAATAAAAAGTAAAAATAAAGATATAAACCAGTAAGTAAATACAATATAACTAGGGCTATGCAGAAACGTGAAGTTTTTGCCGCTCTATAATATACTAAATATAAGCTAAATGTCTGCAATGGCGTAGAAATTTTACAGGAAACCTAAGGGTGTTTAGAAAATGATTTTTTTTCTAGCATATGTGTCTGTGATTTTTAACATTTTACCAACTAGGTTTGTACGCTTGGTGAGTACTACATACAGGCAATATCCCATTTAGATTAAACAACCCACACCCTTGAGTTTCCCGTAAAATTTCTACGCCATTGACAGACGTTTAGCTCATGTTTAGTATATTTATAGAGCGGCAAAAACTCCACGTTTCTGCTTATCCCTAAATATAACCTATAAATGCCTATCTATAAAACATTAAAACTTTCCTAAACTTACTTTATTTATGCGACCTTTCTGATTACAAGCGTAGAGGTGATAATTTTTTCTATTTTTTGCTCCTTTTTTTTCTATGTGGTGTCTTTTTATTTACTGTTACAGATATTTTATGCATCAGTAATAAAAGCAGAAGACTGAGGGTCAGTACCTTAGTTGCCGAAAAAGTTTTTTAGCGATTCTTTTTGCTTTTAGAAATTGTTCTTCTTTAATGCTGTCAAAATCTTTTTCTAGATCTACTGTTACCACAACTATTTTACTGTTTTCTGCAATTTGTATTACACATTTCAAATATTTTTTCAGTTTTCTTTTATTATTATGTTGTTTATATTATTATAACAGTCGTTAAATTTTTTTACTAGTGTTTTTATTTATTGCTTTTGATAATTCGGTTATTGCTTTTTCTCTTTACATGTCATTTTGTTTTTACTGAGATATTTTTTTTATCTCTACTTGTGCGTCTGCATCACCTCTACTTAGTAGTTCTTCGTAATTTTTTTTCCAGTTCTTAATAATTATTTTGCTTGGTTCTGTAATAATTTCGTCTTTTTGTTTTTTATATTTTTTAGAGGTATTTCCTTTTTTTTTCATGTTTTTTAAAACAAGATACAACATTTTTATATCGCCAAAAGCATTTTTGTTTATTTTATTTTAAACAGTTTGTATCTGTTTGTCTTATGGTTTGGCTTTTCAATAAAAATGGAAATAGAAAGATATTAAAAAAAGATATGAAACGCCAGATCAAAGAAACAATTCAAAAATATTGTACATGGCGGTTTTTCGCTTTTCGAACTCGTCTCACAAACTTTCTGACTCGGTCGTAATGGCTACCTTAACGGATTTGTAAGGGACTGTACTGTAAAATACTAGTACTACGAGTACATTTATATCAAAGATTAGAATTATTTTTATTTTAAAAAGCGGAACAGATCACAAAAAGAAACTGAAAGTTAATTACAGATAATAACTGACATAATCTTACAAAGTGCAGATGTTTGTTTGGTTATTTGTTGTGATAACAAACTTTACTATAATATGAGTAATAATGAGCATTTAAACACTAATGTTAACAATAATTGCCGCTTTTTGGAGTAATATCCTACAAATAAAATGAATAAAATAATTATTGTGGTATCTAAAATGGTACCTGAAAGATAATATAGTGGTGGTCGAAACGTTGCCTAAAATATTTATATATTTCAGATGTTGCATTTTTTTTGACCCTGATGTTTTCACTTTTATACCTATATTGATTCTTTATAAAGTTTGTTTAAAAATTTGTTTCTCAAAACTTAGAAGAAATGTTGAAGATAGCTAAGTCGCTTCCGCTCTTGTTTACAATCCAAATTAGCTGAAATAGCAGGAAAAATTTCTCGTTCATCGTTGTCATGGATAAATTTGTATGGATCTGTTTCTAAAAAACAGTGAATGCGCCGGCATTTAGCGCAAAAAACTCGTGATTTTTTTATTACAAAAATGCGTCGACAAAGAAAGCTTTGTAAATTTATGGCCTAAAAGTCAGCAACAGGAACCGACTAACCTTTTCTACATAATTTTGTTGTTTGTTTTAGAAAAGCAAATGGTTTCTGGAGGCGGCATTTGAAAAATTAGAATAACTTCACGACGTGCTACTAAAGAACCTCACTGGGAGGACCTAAAGGAATGTTTCCATCAGTTAAAAAAACCGTTTGCAAAAGTGGGAACAATGTTCAATTTCCCAATTTTTTTCTACGTACTTTTTAGATAAAACTTCGTACCTCGTACACCACGCGTCCAATTAATATAGAATATAGATATCATAATTTGTGATTGTTTGTTAATACGTAATAATCGAAACTTGTATGAATTTGTAACTTGTTTATTTCTTTTAATAATATTCTTTTTTGTTACATTTTTAGTTATTTATTTATAAATCAAATATATCGAGCGGTTAAAAAATAGTGTCTAAGTAGGCCACTGAAAAATTAGACGTATGTCAGCGAAGTATGCGGTTGTTTTTAATTCATATAATTTTCATTGAATTCTAATATTTTGAGTTTTTTATATTATTAAAATTTTATATTATATTTATTAAATTATTAAAACTTTTTTGAATAATTATTGCTTAGATTTTTAACACGAATCTGAATACAACAACTTTAACTTTTTCTTGATTTATACTTTAATTTAATTTTTTTAATCACTTGCTAATCGTCTAAACTTCGTAGAATCAAAGGAATCTCCTCATCACACACCTTCTCGCTTCTTGATTGCAACAACGAAGTTTGGCATCCATAGACAGTCAAGTGACAGAGATTTTAGCATTGCATTTGCAAAAATGTTTTAACTCTTCAAATTATAACGCAGATTTCCGCGAAAACCTTACCATCCCAGTTTTGCAAACTTTTCCGGAGGATGATAGGCCGCGGACCAGTCAATAGCTGTGTCATACCAAATCTTGAGGCAAAAATCTAGATAACTAATCCTCAAAAGAGTTTTTGCATAAAGAGATTTTCACTTGAGAACTTAGTTTGCTTTGAATTAGAAATTCACGAGCTTTTGCAACAAAAAAATACACTACACAATTTTTTTTTAATAGGTATAAAAAGCATTCATATTGCTGCAAGAATAAAATTTCTACGCAAATCTATTCGGTGATAGCTTGATTCTTATGTCAAAGAAATCAAAGTTACAATGATCAAAAATTACATACAGAAAACATTAGACAGAGTATATGAATAGTAGACATTAACAGGTTTTAAATTATTCTCTTCTACTAAAAAAAATGCATTTGCTTTAGCCGAAGGAAACCGAAAAAGCAGTGTTCATGAAATTGTTTTTGTAGATCAACAATGCCTCTAAATAATATTCAACTACTCTGAACTAAGCTGAGATGAATATACGGTTAACAAACCATCGCTGTTTTTCGGCTAGCGGATAGACTACGAAGTTTTACGCTTGTAAAACGACTGTCTACACGTCAAATCTTAGGACTATTTTTGGAGCTTTTAGAACGAGTTTTGGCGAAAGTTTATTCTGCTTATCAGGGTAATAGATAGGGTAACCTTTGGTGTCACCAAATAAATTTTAACAATTTCGACCCTCTTCTTTGTTCACCTTACCTTTCCAAAAACTTAAAATCTTTCCTTAGACTATAGTTCAGTATGACTCACTTTAGAAGAATTTCGTCAACAACAAAGCCATTACCCAGAAGCTCTCTTTTTATTTACTGACTACTCTATCAAAAAGAGTAGTAGTTTTCGCAAGTTTGTTTTAAAAATAGATTAAGACATCAGGTCAGGCAGTTGAATATATGTATTATCACCATAGCTTATGAAACCCCTACTTTGTCATCTGCACTCCTCAGTGCCTTGGAGGCATTACAAGATCTAATCTCCTGCAATCTGGCAAGATTTTAACTTTCACGTAGTAATGCTTATCATATGGTCGGCAGTAGCCTAGCGGTAACGAATGCACACTCCGAGCCGCTAGTGTGAAACCGATGGCGGTTCAAGCCCTGCTGAAACCATGGGTGTTTGTAAACATATAATAAAGGGAAGCTCACAATCGGTATTGCTTCAGTGAGCGGTCCACATGTGGTGGGCTCGGTCGGGCACGGTACTACTACTGGGCTCGGTGATTCGGACACGCCACAGCCAGTCGGACACCTTCTTTTTTTAAAAAAAAATGCTTATCATGCTGACTAAAGTTATGCTACTTCTGCTAAAGCCTATTGCTCACTTGTTAATTTATATACTAACTTCTGTGTTAAAATAAAAAAAAATTAACACCGCATCAATCTTCAAGTCGCAGATTCTTCTAGAACGTCAAGTCTACAGTTCAAGAATTTTTAGCGATACCCTCTGAGAGGCAATCTCAAGTAGTGCAACCTGATTTCGAATAGAATTCTAACATATCGGTATTTTTTACCTCTTGATAGAAAATCTGCTTGGACTTGGTGCGCTCTAACTTTCGTAGTATCATGTACTTTTCTTCTTACCCACTATAAAATTTTACAACAATCTGTTATTAGTAAAGATAATGAAAACTAACCACCACAAATATTATTTTATCCTTGAAAACGGTCCTTGCTTGAAATGAGCCATAAATTCTAACATGTCTTATTCAACGAAGTTATCGTTTATAAATAATTGTGGTAATCTCGTAGTGACCTACTAATAAGAGATGATTGTAAAATTTTATAATGAATAAAATTCGTACAGATATATTGTACTACACGTCAATAATTCCGCTATTATCGCCGCCAACATCTTCTACAGGAATCAATAGAATTATCTCTGCCGCTGCTATTGAAAAAAACTAAAAATCTTGCTAAAGCTATTCTTATTTTTTTTTTACTGTAAAATTCTGATAGATATTGTGATCTCCAAATATATTTTTTGTACACGCTCTCAAAACAGTTATTTTACGGTTTATTTTGAGTCCGTAAAATGAGTCTTTTTCAGACTGAATTCCAAAGAGTTGTCAAGGTTATTAATAAAGTACCTATAGCGACACTTACCTTTTCATATAAATAATTTAACATCGCATTTTCGTCTTCAATTACAATGTTGTTTCTTTCCTTCTTTTTATAATATCCCTTTCCATAAATTTGACGAGATTTCACTGGTAATAAATCTAACACAATTTTTTTTGCGTTTTCAGTATTTTTTTCTGGATTCTGCATTTTTGGTGACATGTAAACAGTCTGGTTACTATGACAATATGGCGTTAATTGTGCAATTTAGTATTAAAAAAATAATAAAGTTGTTATTCACATTTTAATAGTTTATTGATTTTTTGTATCATTTGTCAGAACTGAAGAATGATTAAAAATAAAAATTGTCCGAAACGTTGACGTAATTTACGTTCCTATCAAATTAAATTAATAATTGCACTGTATCTGCCGCTAGGTACCATAATGGTCTATACGGTTTTTTTGTTTGAACAAAACAAGAAGTACAAAAAAAACGAAAAAAAAATGTTGTTGCATATGATAAAAAATACTGTATGCTACACACGTATGTATTGCCCTTACAGCACTTGCACTCACTACGTTAATTTTAGAGGCCAACTTGTTTAAAAATACAGAAAATATACATTTATTTTAAAACTGAATTTCCTGTACCATAATTCAATATTTTTCAAATTTAGTATTCATACATTGCTAGAATGTTAAAAGACAAATAAAATATACATCTAATAACTTTAAATAGTTTTTAATTAATAATAGTGATTATTAAAAATTAATATAAATATTTAAAATACGTAGCTGACTATGGGGAAAACATTGAAATATATTTAATTTTTGATAAAATATGAGAACCAGAAACCTCATCAAAATTATAACCACAATCACAAGTCAAAATATTTGCAAAAAATTGTTTGGAATTAATTTCCATAATTAGAATAACCAAAACAGTGTTACTAAATTATGTAAATGAAGATAATAGGAAGAGCTTAAAAATGATGTTACAGAGTTGAAAATTATATAATTAGTTATTTTATTTTTGACAAAGTGTACTCTGATAAAATCATAAATTAAAAAAAACTAAAAAACTAATTTTACAGTTTAAATTCAACAAAATAAAATAAGATTGAAGCATTTTGTGATGTTAGAAAATTTGTGATGATATTTTTCAGGTCGATAAACCAATTTATTCGTTTGAAAAAATTTTTGTAACCAAAGTTCTTTTAAATCAAGATTTCAATAACTTTAAAACCTTGAACAAAATATTTAATTAATTATAAATTAATTATTTTCAAAATAAAATCAGGGTCAAAGATCAAATTTCCAATTTTCAGGGGTGAGTCAGTAAATGGCTGGAATCGAGCAGAATAATTTCGTAAAACGCAATGAGTTAGTTGTTCTCGTAAACACAGAAATCTAAAGGCCGACCCTAATTAAAAACACCATGTGATAAGAGAGCAACAAATCGAAAACAGACTCTCCATTGTCGGTCAATATTATAGTGAAATCTCGTCCGATCACTAGACACTCATCTCTCGCGTTGAGTAGTGGGGCAATTTCATCATCACCATCATTCAGGGTGGTTTGTCGCGCACTCTTTGCATTCAGTAGCTTTCAACTCATGTCCTGAAAAGCTCGATTCTGAAACGTGAAAAGCTCGCGCGCGCATTCTGTTTACGCTCAACTTTTTACACTTTTCTTCAGCATGACTCGTGCGAACTTTGTGCTTTGCCAGTGAAAAATGACCAACAAGAGGAGCTCCAAACCAAGAGCCGTTGAAAAAACGGACGGTGAGTACTCTATAGAAATTATATAAACCGCTTATCATCGCGGAAATACTGATTTATTGAGTACTCATCAATCTCAATAACGTTCTACCAAATTAGACTATCTTTGAAGAAGAGCGATTATACTTATTATTCATATCTTTATTTTATTTACTCGCTCATTCGGAACAAAATTTTTTTCACTAATCTTTTGTCAATACAAGAAATCGAAAAACATTTGCTGAAAGTATTTGTTTTTGTTATTTACTCATTTCCTGACTGCTGATCTGCTTTGATTTAAATTCCTTTTGTGACGTGATCTACGTCTTATTTTTTTCCAAAATATATTTTTGTGGTAAAAGAGAAAACAGGAAACTGGAAAAAATCTGGCCGATATTAAATTGAAAACGTGATACTCAATTATTAGTTTCAAAATATTAGATTTCCTGGCTAGTTATAACTAACTAAACCCCCGCATAATATAAACTTTCACAAAATTTCTTGTCAAATAAATAAAATTTACAATTTACTTTATAATTAAATTAAATCATAAATTGTAATCGAAAGTTACTTTCCGCAAATTATCTGATGGAGTCATAAAAAAACTAAATGAGGAAAAATGATCTTCCACAGAATAGAAAAAAGTGGCTGTAATTACTTAGGAAAATTTTTTTCAGGTCCTGAAAAAAAAGATCAATCACTTTCATTGTCGTAATAACAATTAACCGTAAATTGTTCGAAGTTTAATGGCAAAATTTTATTTGGTTGTGTATTTTATAGGTTCTTGAAACAGTTGTTAAGGTAATTATTTTTGCATTCGATTTAAAAATGTATTTGTGATAACTGTTTGCGGTTTTTAAGAATCTCAGAAATTTTATTAGAAATATGTGATTGGTATAATTATGAAACTACCTTAAATGGACAATAATAAATAATTATGTAATTGTGGCATCTGTGTTCATTCCAACACGTTTTTAGAAAATGATCTAATTATTTCCTGCCAAAATAAGTAGCTGATATTAGTTAATTAATAAGTATCGATTTATCTCAATAGTGAATTTCGTTTTTTCAGGTGTTTAAGTGGTTTGTTCCTGTACAAACCACTTTTGCAATTAAAACGATTTTGTTTTTAATTGAAATCGCTGAAAACTGTTTCAGTTGTTTTGAGGAAAACAAGACTCTGGTTTATTTATATAAGTGTATGAATTATCCTACTACAGGTACAACGCCCAACTCCGCCTCGTAAAACCTCTTAATTATATCAAATGTTAAGTCATCAGTAGCAACGTTTATGGATTTGGAAAAGCTCAAACTATCACAACACTTATTAAGCGTGGGCTTAGTAAATGATACTGTCAATCGGGTGGAACAATTCACTTGAATTAATAAGCTGCTTGCATGGGCGGCGTTTAGGAAAATTTCGCACAAAGTTTTTTTCTTGCCAGTTTTATTTCTTACCTATAAAAGCTATAGGTAATAGAAATGGCCAATATAAGCATATCATTTTAAATTTAACATAAGCCAATCAATTAAAAATGGGTCAAGGCTTTTTGATTTTTCAAAAGATTTGCACTATTTCTAATTTATATTTTATTGTTCTTTGTTCTTGTAGAGCGTTTTAAGATTTTTTTCAGTAACGCAATCGACATAACTATAAACCAATTTCCAAAAACTTAAATAAAAGTTTTTTTTTTGAAGTAGTTAATTTAGCTAGTATTGTAGTTCCCACAGAACATTTGGGCGAAATTTACAATTTCGTCAATTTGAAATTGTATTTTTTTGACTAGCAAATTAACTACTGACCACTTAAACAAATTTATTTAAATACACAACTAAGATATAAATTACTAAGTTTTTTTATCTCTTTTTGCGAGAAAAGTGTTTTTTCTCTAACTACAAAATACACAATGATTCGTAGTATTTCTTCCTTATTTTTCTGAGATTTTTCGTCAGCAAACACTGTTTACAGCTTCAATGAAATCAATCATTGCACACGTTAAACAATAAATAACGATTATAAATGTATAAAAATCAAATTAGATTATTATTGTTACCAGCAAGGTCTTTATATTTTTGTCATTTTGATAATGTCAAGAAATTTGTTTATTTATCTAGATTACTTTAAACACTTTGGCGTGTTAGCAAGGTTTACCCTCCTATTGTTTTTCTATTTTCTATTAAATTTATTATATATTATTTATAAATTATAATAAATAACGTTTTAACTGAGCTTTTTATCTAAGGATATCTTGATTGAATCGCGCTCTGCACAATTAATCTAAGAGTTTTTTCTATTAAAAAATGGTCAACTACTCAGTATATCGTAAAATATTATTGTACAATCCTGGACTGTTACTGAGCTTTGCATGCTTGCACGAATAACAAGCTCGCTATCGCTCAGTCCGTATGTTTTGGTAAAAACATTATTGCAAACTAAGAATAATAAAGTTTTTTTTGGCTTGATGATATGTGAAAATTAAATTAATTTACAATTGACAGCTGTGGTAACCTATTCGAAAATTCTTCTGATACTTTTTAAAACAAAGTACTGTTGTAAAACTACAGATTATTTATTGAGAATCCAAAATGCGCCATTTTCAACACAAATGAGGTTCTTTTGAGTAGAAAATGGCAACTGCCACTTCCATCTCTTGTTAAGATTTCAATATTTGTATGTTTTTTAAAATTAACAAATTAAAAGTTTGTATACAGATTAGTAAATTTATTCAGTTTCAAAGAATTAAATATATATTAATTTATATATTAAATATATTAATAAATATATTAATTAAAAGAAATGAATCGAAGATTTTTATTAAAACATAACTTTATTGGTAGTCCCAAAATTTTATTTTTAACAAAAAGATGCGAGCTTTTGTATTAACATTATTTCGTGACCGAGTTAATAGGTTTCAATTTAAAATAAACAAAAACATTAAAGAAATAGAAACTAGATAAAAGTAATGAAAAAAGAACAATTTTATTTTAATACATAAATAAAAAGATATACGAGCTACGAAAAAAAAACATATTACTTGATTTTTTATTTTCTTGATAACAGTTTTCAATATTTGAGTTTGTTAGAATATCAGTCTTTGTAGGTATTCTTGAATCAAGAGATATAGGGCTTGCCAATTAAGTCGTAAAAGTAAAGTAGTCGTAAAAACTATGTAAACAGTCATTACATTGTATTTAATACAGTTGACCAGCTTTGTTTTCGATGTAACAATGCGTAAAATAACTAATTGTTGTCCAACTGAACAACTAACGTTAACATTTCGTTACTAATTGATTACAGAAGTGCAGCTGTGCCCTTGAACAGGATTAGCTTCAAGTTTAAGCTTTATTTCACTTTGCAGGTGACGGTGTTTATTGTGTTTATTTTGGTGGTATCTAGTTGTTATGTGTGCATTTTATTTGTTTTTTGGTTGGGTTCTATAAAAAATTGACTATATTTTTTATATAAATAATTTCAAAGCCAATTCTGCGAAATATCTGTAATGAATTAAAGACGTTTCACTAAACCAGCGATGTCTCAAATATTATGGAACCGGTTTGCATTTAAACATCGAGTTGGTCACCTGTATTCTAAGTTTCTCTCGAATCTTTCTCCCTCTGCCGTATATCTCTTGATACAACAATACCGCTGTAGGCTTTCTTGTAGCGTCCTCAGTCAAATTTTTTTAACTGTTTTACTACTTGCTTTAAAAAGTTAAATTTTTTAGAACCTGTTTTTAAATAATAGTATATTATATGTCAAGAGACTAAAGTGCATTATTTAATTCCGAGAGTGAATGTCTGGAGCCTTAGGGCTCGAAGGTTCAGATGTTGAAGAATTAAGGCACTTAAAATATATATGGTATTTTTTGTTCTTCCGGAACTAAAGTTGTTAATTAAAAAATGTCATAATACAAATAAATAATTTCTTATTTCCAAACGACTCTTGTTACTTCATTTTCTTCCATTAACCTGTGTATCTTCTATGTAATACATACTTGAAATGATACTAAATTTTATTTTCATATTTAAAATTTCAAATGATTTTAAATGTTACTTTAAGTGCCTTGAGACTAAAAGTGGCAGTTTAGTCTCTCTTAGTAAGTACTAAATTATTAGCTTTAGACACGAAGGTGCAAAATACTTTATTTAAACATTTATAAAATAACTTTTTATTTATTATGTAAGAATAAGAGACAGTTGTTTCAATTTTGTTGTCTTTAAATCTACAAGCATTACAATTTAACACAAAACAATTTTTGTTTATATGTAAACCTAAAACTAGGTTAGGCTAGTTAGTTACACTCGGTTTATAAAATGTAAATCCTTACAAAGTGTAATTTTACGCTAGAAGTAGGTATCCAGGAAAACGCTCTTCAATTCTCGAAGCTCAAAAAGGAGTTTTGACAATTTCAATACGTTAAAAATAGTTTTCCGAAGGATTATTATTGATACACAACTACTACAACAACACTACCTGTTAGTTGTTGTTTATCGATTGTAAGCAAATATTTTCTTTTCACAGTATTTATTATTTTTTAAAAATTATTATTTAATTATTCATTTTGATCAATTATTTATATTAATTTTAATAATTTAGATTTTTTAAAAAGTCCTGTTTTTAATTAGTCATTGTTTGATATTCGAATTTAGTTAACATAAAAAATATTTTTATTTAAAATTTAAGTGATAATTATTTATTAATCATATTAAGGCTGTAAAATTAAATAAAAATCTTTTTTGAAGTAACACCAAACCAATATTCCCCTAACGAATAGAAAGTTAAGTACAAAAAGCAGACAACCTTTGACAAACTAATAGAATTAGAATTAGTTTTGAAGTGAAATCGAACATCTTTTATATTGGTACTGGTAGACTCTATAATACATTTTTTTTTCTTCATTAAACTTAGCTCTGATTGTCTGCAGCAGCTAATCGAAAACATAAAATTTTATTACAGCCATTGCTTTCTCATAAACAAATAAGATAGTCCCTTATAATTATTAAACTGGTCAAACGTCATTATTAAAAGATCATAATTTTACACACAATCTAGGCAAACAAATTCTATATTATACATCCTACACTTTTCCATGCAATAAATTGCAAACCGCTATATACCGATTGTAATGCCATAGCAAATACATTCAGAGAAGTTGTTCAGCACCGTTGTAATGTTCGTGACAGTATCGCTCGCAACAAAATACGACCACTTCAAGAAAAAACACAGAATGCAACACGCGAGTCCCGTTAAAATAATTTCATTAATTTATTACCAAAAGATCGAGATAGAATTGCAGGCGCATTGTGAGAGTAGATATTTGATAAAACAAATTTAAAATTGGTCTTTTTACTCTCAGTTTATTACATAATCTATTAGCTGTTTCGGCTTATTTACGGTCATCCTCAGGGAGCGTCTACAAAATTTTATAATAAGCTTAACGTAAATTAAACAAAGAAAAAAAAATATGTTATCTTAAATTAACAAGTTTAAACTTTGTAAAAAGTGCTTTAAATTTTGGATCAAAGCTCAAATTTTCACATATTTTACAAAAAACTTGAAGATGGCCGTGGATAGGCCGAAACAACTGTAAAAAGTTATGTAATAAATTGAGAGTGAAAGGATCCAACCTAAATTTATTTTATTGTTACAAAAAACTCAGCCAAATGGTGCCAGTCAAAAATGCATCAAAATTCTGATAAATCTAATACTGATAACTTCAAAAATTTAACAGCTAAATTACATTTTTGTGTATAGAGCTTTTTAGTTAGAAAATGTAGTGTTTGGCGATATAATTACTAAAATTCTGTTTCCATCTAACCAAAAAATTGACAGTTCCATTATCACTCCCCAAACAATTTTGCGAATTTGTTATCAACAATAATGTTACAGTAAATAAGATAGACAAAGCATTTGTTGGGTAAACACAATTAGAAATTTCATTGACCATATCCAAATTCCCATTTTTGAATCTGTTTATCGTCTTGCTCTAGTTACAGGATTAATACAGCTTTGTGAAGGTATCCATGATGTATAATCTTATCACAAAATCAGAACTGGCGCCTAAGATTAAATCGTTATCATTTCATTTTCTTAGATCGAAAATTACTCTAGAATGATTTTGAACCGGTTATTAATGATTTTCTGAAGGTTATCTCTAACCTTTCATCTCTATAATCAAGTACTAATTTCAGAGGTAATCAGTTTTAGATTGATGAGATTAATACACAGACGGAAACTTATTTCGAACTGACTCAAGCATGAGAAATTTTCTCGCCCCATTTTTTTGAGAAAATTCAATTAATTAAGTTTGAAAACTTTCTACAAGTAGCCATGGGCGTCGTTACGAATTTTTTTAGGGAGGACAAAAACAAGAATAAACAGCAGTTTTAAAATATTAATTACTTTATTACAAATCAGGTATTTTAACGTACTATAAAGTAAATTAATCAATTTTTTTCCTAACAAATATTGTAAGAAAAAGATACAAGTTACAAAAAGTAAGTATGAATTATCTTTTTCCAAGTTTACATAGCGCACATGTAAAAAGCATTAAAAATTGTAAATTACTTTTAAGAAAATTGTAAAATAAGTTTGAAAAAATAAATGATTCGATTCGCCCTTGTTGAGAAAAATTCTAATTTGTTTTAACAAAAGTGAAACTATAGAATAAAAACACTGATATTAATAAAAATCGCTTAGTTAGCGTAAACATAAAATAACAACTAAATACAAAAAAGTATTTCAAAATATAAAGGTATCTAATAAGAACCAAAAAATAATTATACTAATTCAGCGATTTTATTTTTAATTAAAAAGGAAATTTTGGTAAAGAAACTTGTTTATTCTATTTAGTTCATTTTTATTTAGTTTGTTTCTTATCTCTAATAAATAATGCATTTTTTTATTTGCTTTAAGTTGTGTTTTTTAACCATCAGAGAAAAACTATTAAGCGTGGGAATTTTCAAATACTCAGCTGTAATTGATTAATTTTTAAAAACAAATAATCACAAATCAATCAGTATTTCAAGTTTCTAATGTTAACTAAATTTTCTGTCTGTAAAAAAACAGACAAATATTAATTATTGTAAGTTGTAACTACATTTTTGTTAAAAGTTTTTTGTTTTATATTTTTACACAATTCAGTGTAATTTTGTTTGATTATTTAGTCCTTGAATGTGTTTTTGTACTAATTAGTCTATTGCGGGGCAGGACGGGATTGAGTAAGAAACACCTTTCCAATTGCGTCGACGTTTCGCTCAGGGTGTTATTGTATGATATACTCAGGGAACTAGATCCTGTTAGACGTTTAACCCCCAAAAAATGGTGCAAGTGGTTTAGCTATATTTTTTAGAAAAACAATGAAAATCAAATGTGCAAAATAAAGATAACCATCAAAACAAGCCCTGAAGAAGCCAGAAAATAAAATTGTGAGCGAAACGTCGCGGTCGACGCAATTCAAAAGCTTTATGCAGTCTTGTCCTGTTTCTCTTTAAACTAATAAAATCTTGCGCCGCCAGCATTCCGGATGTTCCTATCTCCACAACCAAAATGGCACCGAAATAATTTTTTGATCATTAATGTATTTTGGTATGCTACATTTGGTATGCAATCTTGCTTTTTCTGATTGTCAATGAATTGTAAATTTTTATAAGAAAACAATGTTGGATCGCTTGCGGTCGGTCTGTTATACGATTCAGGTACCCTGGTGGGTAATTTTTGTCTGAAAGATCTCTAATAGCCAGGCGCCTCTCTCAATTTTTAATGAAAAATACATTTCCATAAAACTATAATTTGATGTTGCCAAAACGCTGTTTTCACTACCAATAATCTGATTTTACACCACTGAAAAAACCATTTTTAAACATTTTCTTTTAGTGAACTTGTCAATATTTAAAAGTAAATAAATCATAAATTGTTTTCAGATGTTTTTTTAATATTAGCATAAAATAATAAAATAAATTTATCGCTTATATAAAACTACGAGAAAGCTCTTAAACAATTTCCAATAATGTCTTTTTGGAATTATGCTTAGTACCTCTAAGGGATTTTGTTATTTTGGACCGGTCCGATATTTCCTATACAACCGATTTTTTTTCAAAAGTGAATGTGAACCAAATAAAGGTGATTGTTTAACCGGAAGTCAAATTAAAATATTTTTCAGTTGTTATTACTGAGTAATATTATCCTTCATTGATACAAAAACTGAAAACTGAAGTTAATTGCTTCTTGATTTTGTCATAACAGCCAATTAGTGCTCCAACGACTTTGTTGGCACGTCAACATTGAAAACTCTTTCAGAGATAATTTTTTTCGTGGTATGTAGGTATAAGAAAAAAATAACTTGTTTGTCCATTTAGGGCAATGAATCTTTTACTGTTATTTCATGCTAAAATGCTTTAATTTATTTGCGTTATCAGTTACTTAACATTTTAAAAACAAATCTATTAGACCTATTAACAAAACTAATGTGTCGAGAAAGTCATCAAATAAAATAACACACACTGTATGCTGATTTCGAGAGAAGAAATAAAATATTTTCAATTATTTATGTGTTGGATGAAACCTATTGAAATTACAGTACAAGACAAATTATTTGTATGCTTGTGACTGACACGTGAACCACCACTCTGATAAATTTACGCTCACTCAGATAAGCCAATGGAAATTAATTGTTAAGAAAATGTTAGAAAGTTGATACCACACGAACCAGACGCACTATTATTCTCCAAGAGGTGGATCAAAAGCAGGGCCAGACTGGTTTATTTATTCCCACCGGGGCAAGGCTTAAAAAGAGCCCCTCATTTCATTTTCCACCAAGTATCAGCGCAACAAATTTAAGAAAAAAAATTACCTTGCCATAACTAAGTTTATATAACTTGATACTTCTTTTGTTACCTACAATGGAAAATTAACAAAAGAAGGAAAATTTTTCGACGATCGACAGTAAACACCACATTTTACTGACAATTTAAGCGCATTAAACAATCACATTTATTGACTAGGCAATATGTCAGCTTTTTATAGCCTAAGCAGTAAAGCAGACAATTTAAAGCCGTTAAGAATTTTTCAGCTGTATATTGGTAATATACAAATTTGCCAAATTGTCAAATTCCAAATATTTAATGTTTGATGTGAAGAATAACTCAGAACTTTGACATTTAGCATATTTTGAGTTTTGACATTTGTAACTGGCAGGAAAAATTAAAAAATTTTGTTTTATTATATCAACGATTTTTATAAAAATATTTAATGTAAAATATTATTTTGCTACACAAACTTAAATACGTTAAGAATAATTATGTTTATGTTTAAAGTCTCAAAAAGCTTAGTGTTTTTAACGCACGTTTATACGTTTTATAATTTTCGAGGTCAAAAATTATGTTACATCAATTTAAAACATTTTCTTTAAACATTTAGGCGTATATTTTGTTCAAAAAATTGTTCCTACCCAACAATTTTTTTATGTCCGTACTAATGCAGTGCTCATGCGGAAAGCCACCTTTCAAAATACGTTGGGTAAATAACTAAATTGGCACCAGAAAAATTCTAATAAATCATCATTACATAGAATGATATCACAGTAATACGATTTATAAATTATTTCTCTCACACATTCCTTTCAGTCTATTGGCTAAAACTATTGAACCATGATTTTAAAAATATGGTTTAGAATTTAATCTTCTTCTCGTGAAGTTTTCCGGCCCAATCCGGCTCTGATCAAAACATCCAATTTATTAATTAAAAGCTGCGAATTAAATTTGTTGTTATTTACAGTCTCAAACAAAATAATAAGTAAAGAAAATTGAAAATACTTAATCTCATTAAAACAAAACAGGCACAAAATTAAGTTTTAATTATCTGACGTCATTGGAGGTAATTTTTAATCCTACGAAGGCTAATCAGTTATTGTGCTTTGGTCCTATTTAAAGACTCAAGTTCCACTTCCTACTTCCTGGTTAAATAAAATTTTGTAACACCAAATTCTTCATTCGCTTGGCTGGATTTAAGCAAAAATAGACTCCTCTCCAGAAAGATTAGAAACTTTTTAAAGGTTTTGCATAAATGAGCTTGTGTGGGTTGAATTTCGCACTTTTAAAGCCCTGATAAATTTAATGTTATTGACTTATTATTCTACCGGGTGTCCCAAAATTTACATGAAACTTTCTGTTTAAACAACAATTCTAAAAAAACGTACAATTATCTGCTGTAAGACTTATAGGAGTACATCCTGTCTAAATTTGAAATTATTTTATTGAATAGGTAATTTTACGGCTATTATTTACTATTATCAGATTTTGGTATACTGCATACTAGATTTTATATTTATCTTGATGACTGTATATTCTTTCTGTTCAATTTCATACTTATTGTTTTACTGACGTGTGTAAAATACTAATGTATTCTAAACACCAAATAAATTATTATTATTATTATTATTATTATTATTATTATTATGTGTTAAACCCGGCAAAAGAATAGGAATCATTTCAACAATTAATTTTTTTTTTATGTGAGTTGAAATTATAATTTATTAATTTTTTATACAAAAATTAATTGATAAATAATTCCTACGTCTTTTACACACCACTGACCCGGCAGTATAAACTTATAGTCAGGCAAGACATCATTACGGATAAAATTATCAAGTAATGATGCTAAAACATAAATGAAATGAAATGAAAAAGATGTAAGGAACGAATTTCCTTACTTGACGTCAGGCGTGACTACAAATCGCCTGCCACGCAACTTTGTTCTTGTTGTGTTAGTGTAGTGTTATTAATGTTAAAAAATTTTCGGACGATGTTGCATGTGTTCAAAAGTATTGATTTTTGAATTTCAATTATTAAGTTTGAATGTAATTTTAATAATTTTAGATTTTTATTAAGAGTTTTTGGCACAATTCCAGTGGCCGACATAATCATTGGAAGTATTTTAACTGTCTGCAGGTTCCATAAATTTTTGATTTCGCCAGCAAGTAACATGTATTTTGACATTTTTGTAGTGTATGTTGTGTGTATATTGTGTGAATTTGGAACCGCAATGTCAATCAAGTATGCCTGTTTGTCGATTTTTGAAATTAAGATTATGTCTGGACGGTTAGCAGTTATGTTTAAGTCAGTCAATATAGTTCTATCCCAATATAATTTATAATTATTATTTTCAAGATATGGCTTTGGTTCGTATTTGAAATAAGGTGAATTGTTTTCAATTAAACCTAAATTAAACGCCAATTCTAAGTGGATGATTTTAGCCATATCATCATGTCTTTTTTTATATTCTGTTTGCGTCAACACAGGACAAGATGAAATAATATGTTGAATAGTTTCTGGTTGAGATAAACAAATTCTACATGAATCATCGTTTTCATTTTTAATTATAAATTTATTATAATTTTTTGTTTTAATGACCTGATCTTGTATTGCAAAAATAAATCCTTCTGTCTCAGGGTGAATGTTAGACTTTGTCAGCCAGATGTGTGATGCCTCTTTGTCAATGAGAGGATCATCAAGCTCTTTGTAAAACCTACCATGAAGTGACTTTTCTTTTATAGTATTGATCAATAATTTTTCATCAAAATTAATTTCTTGTAACCTAAAGTCACTAAGGTTTAAGGGTGTATAGTTATAGTCACTTAAGCATATTGATTTAAACAAAAGGTTTTCCTGGCTACGTTCAAGAAAATATTTCTTTAGTAAATTAATCTGTTTGTCATGGAGATTTTGTAAGTTTAAAAAACCACGGCCACCATTTTGCCGTGATAAAGAAAATCTTTCAATAGCTGATTTTGGATGGTGTTTTCGGAATTTGGTAAATAAAGTTCTAGTTTTTATATTTAAATTACTAATATCTGTTTTTGACCATTTAATAATACCAAAGGAGTAAGTCAATACAGGTACAGCAAATGTATTTATAGCTTTCATAATATTTTTACCATTTAGATGTGTCTTTAATATTTGTTTACATCTTGATACAAATTCGTTAAAAAGTTTTTCTTTTATAATATTGTGAGGTATGTGATTAGATTGTTGAAAACCTAAATATTTATAAAAGTCACCCTGATCAAGATTTTCAATGACCTCATTATTTTGAGTAGTGTAATTTATGTTTTTAATTTGGCCACGATTAATTGCCAAAATCTTACACTTATCTACACCAAAACTCATGCCAATATCTTGTGAAAAATTTTCAGTTAATTTTAATAATAGTTTTAGTTGTCGTTCTGTAGATGAATATAATTTAATATCATCCATGTACATAAGATGAGTGAGTTTTGATTTTGTTTGACCATTATTTTTGATATTAAATCCATAGCCAGAAGAGTTTAAAATGTCAGAAAGTGGATTAATTGCTAAACAAAACCATAAAGGACTTAGTGAATCTCCTTGAAAAATTCCTCTTTTAATAGCAATTGGTTCTGATTTTAAGTTAATATTATTTAGTGAAATATTCAAAGTTGTTTCCCATGATTTCATGATATATTGTAAAAAGGTGATTATGGTGGGATGTATTTTATAAATTTTTAAGATGTTTATTAGCCAAGAATGTGGAACTGAATCATATGCTTTTTTGTAGTCTATGAAAGCTGAATAAATATTTCTATTACATTTACGAGCTTGTTCCATAATTACACTATCTATTACAAGTTGTTCTTTACATCCAAATGATCTTTTTATACATCCTTTTTGTTCCTCATTTATTATGTTATTTTGTAAACAATACTCATAAATAAGGGTTGTTATGCAAGAGGTCAAAATTTTATATAATGTTGGAAGACAAGTTATTGGTCTATACTTTGATGGGTTTTGGGTGTCATCATCTTTAGGTTTGAGGAAAGTGACCCCATGAGTTAAAAACTGAGGAAATGTGTTGGGATTTTTAATGAAATTGTTGAAGTGCCAAAGAAGTCTGGAATGAATACAAGTGAATTTTTTTAGCCAAAAATTATGAATTTTATCAATTCCAGGGGCTTTCCAGTTATGACATTTGTTAATCGTATCGATTAAGTTTTGATATAAAATCTCAAAATTGGTCATGTTATTCTGATTTACAGTTTTTGTTTTAATAGAATTTATCCAAGAGGCAGATGTGTTAAAATCTCTGTCTTTAGACCAGGTATGTTGCCAAAATGAAGTAAGTTGTTTTAGGTCTGGAGGTCCATTATTAGATTTTTGTGGACGATTTTAATTTCTATAAAAGATTTTTTCGTTGTTACAAAACTGTAAATTGTGATACTTTCTAAGATTGTTTTCTTTATATCGTTTCAATCTTTTTGAGTATAAAGATAGCTTCTGTATTAAAGTATCTTTAATTTCTAGGAGAGTAGAATTATATTCATTATAGGTAGAACAATGTATTCTATTCTTTCTCAAAATGTTGTCAATACATTTTTGAATGTGATGAGAATTAACACCACGAAGGTATTGTGTTATTTGGCCAATTTCAGTTCTGATTAAATTTATTCGGCTGTTAATTCGCAATTCCCATTTAGGAATACTGTTGTCTTTAGATTTTTGTGAAAAGTAAAATTCTTTGGAATTGTTACTTCGAATTGACGTTATTGCAGCACAGTAAATTAAAGTGTGAAATTCTGTAAAAGATTGTTCTTGAATGAGATATTTTGGGAGAATGAATTCATTTATAATTTCAACTATTCCCAAAAACTTTTTTGTGATTTTTTGTTTAGGGATGTTAGGTCTTTCAGTTATTGGCATATTTTGAAATTCGGAAAGTGACTTTTCAAATTCTTTTTCAATCTCATTTCTAAAATTGATATGGTAGGTAAAATTGGTCCTTGTTGTATAAATAACGTTTGATGTATTTTTAAAAATATTTGGGACAATTTCTGGCCTTTGAATATTGAGTGGTATGTTTGTTATATTTTTATCACAATTTGGATTATCTATATTAGATATTGACTCAGTTCTACGAGATAATGAAGAACTACTTTTATCTAAATTGTTGGAAACTAAAGGAGATTCTAACTCAAATTTAATTTGTTCTAAGATCTCTTTAGGTATGTAATTGTTTTTTATTATTGCTCGTCTTTGGTCTGCAACATTTTGAGCAGTCACTTGGAAGTTAGGATACTCACTCTTAAATGCTTCATAAAGAGGTGTGCGATAGTTACTTACATCTTTTTCACATTTTGTTATTTGAAAATACTTGCGCATAATAAAGGTATTCATTTCAATTGTCCATTTCTTGCGCTTCCTTGTTATTGAGGTGGTCTGATGGCTTAATCCATGAGAATCACCACAACTGGAATGGGTTGAATTAGATCTTGTGGTGTCATTACCTGAAGAGATGCCACGCGCTCCATCATCGTCCAGGGAACCCACAAAACTAGAAGATTGCTGGGTTCTGCTTCGTAAAAGGTCTCGTTTTGGTGAAAAAGTTTGAACTTGACAGTCCATTTTAATTTGTCAAGTTGACGTTTTTAATATAAAAAGAAAAATGTATGTAAAGTATATAAAAAGCTGATATTAACGCAAACTAATACTTTACCATAAACTGAGATTGGTAACAAATAGAACAACCCAAATTGTTGTTGTAGATTCGCTTTCTTCACAAAGTTTTCACCAGAGTAAAAAAATTTGATGTGTATAGCACAGCTAACGCTGGGTTTTTTTTTATTATTATCATTTTATTATTATTATTATTATTATTATTATTATTATTATTATTATAGATTTGGATGTGTTATTACATTTTTTTTTAATTATTTTAGTTTTATTTAAATTTAAATATATAGAGTAAACTTTTTTGATGGGTAAATGACAGAATCGAAAATTTTCTCAAAAAAATAAAGCTGGGTCGTTTGTGATATATCTTTCGTGCGATTCAGGTACCTTGGAGGGTAGATTTTGTCTAAGGATTTAAAAACCTACGCCCCAATCTCAATTTGTAATGTAAAATTCGATTTTATTCAAAAACTAATGAAATTAAATTGATTTCCTAATTAATTTTTGATTGATATTTAGAAAAAATAAAATATTGAAATTTTGGTAAAATATTTTTTAAATTTATAGTCGCAAATATATTTATTCTATTTTTATTTTTGATTCATTTCAATTTAAGGTAAAAAAAAGGGGTGGTACAGATAAATCTTAGGTAAGACACTTGGTACATTATTAATACAAGGACTGAACTGACAAAAACATTGTGTACAGGTATTTGATGAGCTAATGAAAAAGCAAATATTTAAAATCAAGAGCAACACCTGCATCTTACGTGCTATGATTTGGTATATAATTAATTTTTTTGTCGGTAGGTAATTTAAGCTTTCTCGCTACTCTTATTTATAGAACATTGTCATTAAAATCTTCAAGTAAATATAATAATATCTAGAAAAAGCGACTTTCTTGTCTTCTATTTTAAATTACTCGCATCGGATAAATTTTATGAGATGATTATCTCTGAGAAAACGTTTTTCCGCTCTTTACGAGACGAAATAATTGTTAAAAAGAATTGTTGCTTAAATGTTAAACAAGCTTTACCTTCACTTTTTGCTTACTTGCAACACTGCTGTATATGAATAAAACAACTGGTATTTTTCTGAATCTGACGCTTGATGGTATCATAAATTTAAAATTGCCGATGACATTAAATAATGTTTCAAGCAAAATAGTAGTAAGTGAAAAGAACAAGAAGCGAGTTTAATGTTGTCTTACCCAATTAGAAGTTAAGGTAAAACATTGAGCAATGTACTAACTACTTTGTTTCTCCAGTTCAAATATTTTTTAGCTTTGATTTCTTTTTATTAATAAATTATGTGTATTGATTTGGTGATTTCAACTTTTAATTGATTTTACACTGGTAAATTGTGATTGAATTTTTGTGTTTGAGACTGTTTAATTATTTATTTTAATTATAAAAATAATGAGAAGCCATAAATTTTGGCGACAAAATAAATTTGGACATTTTATAACCTCATGCAGATGGAGTATCTAAATTAAGCGTTGATAAGCTTTTAATAAATTGTCACTGCTATAACCAATCTATTTTTAATTAGGTAATTTGAGTTACGAAACGTAAAGGAATTTCTACAACTGTAACCAGCGGCCTGACCAAACTGTTATTGTAAAGGCTGGTTTAAAATGAGCACCAATTTCAATTTCTTAAAAAAGCAAATCAAACACTAGAAAACTGATTAAAAAAAATCATGAAACTACGAGTTGATCGGTTGTAGAGAAGGAAACTTCAGGATGTTTTCAGTTAGATAAATTCAATAAAAATATTATCTTAGTGGCTGCAAGTGTTTTTTAGAAAAATAAATTGTCTTATAGTTTTCTGATTAGTTTCGTGTTTTTAATGATACTCATCATTAGGGTATATTTTAAAATGTTGAAGGATTTTGATATAGGTCTATTACGATTGTTGTCATGCTTCTGATTGTTCGCCCAAGGACTTTTTTTTTGTTCTGGTCAACCTATAGCTAAGACAATCTTTGGTTGAATAATTCTCGGCTCCATGGGTTGTTTTTGACAAAACTGTTTAGTTAATCCGCTCTTAGTCAAAACTACTTACATTTTTGGAGCTATAGAGTATCCTGGAGTCTAAAGTCATTACGTACTTCCAACATCTTAAAGTAGAGAACTATTTTGGCTATTTGAATAGCCGTTTACTATCAAAGAAATTTCTCCTGTCTTTTGAAGACTTTCTTTTTTTTGAAACGTTTTTTGCGTTTCTGTATAACTTTTATGCAGAAATACTTTAACATGGGCCAATGACACTTTAAAAAAATCCTCTCTTTTGACACCTTACTACATCCTTCATTACAGTGTTGTCAAAGAGGAAATTAGAAGACAAACAACTCGTATAGTGTTTGATGCTTTTACCAAGGCTTTGTTGGTTGTTCTTCGAGAATGACATTTTCTTTATTCTGATTCGTCTTGTAACATCCGAAATGTACCACCAGATTCTCATTGAACCTGACTATGAAAAGTATTAATTTATTTGTAAAGCTTTTGTTTTCTAATTTTGGGTCATTTTTGGTGATTCGATCTCTTCTTCAATTTGCAGAAGAAGTTCGCGTTTTCCACTTTTTACTTCGTCAATATTTTATCAAAATTTTTATGTTGATGATAAGTTTGTTCAATTGATTGTTGACGCAGCATTAGAGTTTCAACGGTAAATTATAATAGTGCTAAAAACTGGGTGATTTGAACTGAAGAATTATCCAGATCTTCAAGAAAATTTTATCCATCACTTCAGTCAGCCGTATCTAAATTTGGAAGATTAGGACCTTTTTACAAAATTCTACAAACATTCCAAGCAAAATTTTTTGGACCTCCTAAAATTTAAAACTAACGATAACGTTTTAAACTAAAAACCAAACAAAAAACGTTTATTTTTCAGCTACATATTCTAGCTGAAGAGACGACTGCAAAAAATGAGGCTACAGTAATTACCAGATGAAATTTTGATTCTATATTGCGACAAATCTTGTTCACTAATGAGCTAATTTCAAGTTGTGTGATACTATCGGTAGTATTGCAAATAGTACGCAAATTTTAATAAAAACTGTTCATTTAAAAAAGTTGTCAAGTGTGCTATTCAGAGATTTTGATAAAAAAAAAATCTAGCGAAGAAAAGATGTCGGAACTTGATGTCCAGCTTTACAGTAGGTACGCGCAGTCGTGATTTGTCGTTATAACTGACAGTACGGCAGCCGAATTAAACTAAGACATACTTCAAAATGTTTTTGTTTTTTTATAGCACACTTGACAACTTTTTTAAATGAACACTTGTTAATTTTCCGTGGCAACAACCAATCACAACCTCGAATTCTTTTAATTTTTCATGAAAACGCAGATACTACCGGTATTATATCAACTTGAAATTAGCACATAAAATTATTTTTCGAAAACCCGATCTGTCAAAAAATACAGGCTTTTTTAATTTTGGATGAGAACAGCCAAGTACTTCAATCAATGTGAAAGAAAACAATCTATTTTTTCCAGTACATGCGAACCTACTGGAAGCCGCCTCTGATGTATACAGGGTGGTCAAACGAAAACGAAACAGAGGCTATAACTCTCAGAAAAATAAGTTGTCGAAAAAACGGAAAAACAGGTCTATTTTGTTTAGAAGGGGGACAGCTTTTGGCATAAAACAATTTTGTATGCAAACCCCTAAACGGGAAATGCATTCCTTCAAAAATTTTAAATGGGAAGGGGGGTCGAGTTGCACATCGTTGGAAAGCCCTCAATACGCTGTCGAACATTTTGGAGCATTTGTGGAGTAATTTGACGACATTTGTTCACTACCTGCTGCCGTAAATCTTCTAAAAAGATAGGTTGAGTTCTATAAATTTTACTTTTTAAGTGACTCTATAAAAAAAAGTCCAACGGAGACATGTCTGGTGAACGTGGAAGCCACTCAATAGGTCCTCTCCTTCCAATCTATTGTTCTGGAAATCTCTGATCTAGATACTGCAGTACAGGCAGTGCAAAATGCGAGGATGCGCCGTGTTGTTGGAATATCAACGAATTTTTATTATAGCCTTCATAATTTTCGATAATTTCAGTCAAAGTCGAATTAATAACGTCTTCTAAAAAATTTAAATCTATTTCGCTATTCAAATTGCTATTAAGAAAAAAAGGGACAACTAAGTGATTTCCAAAAATGCCCGCCCAAACTTTTGTTTGTGCTTTGTGTTTGTGATTTGTGTCGGACCACTAGCGGCAGTTGTGGTGATTATCAGTACCGTTTACGAAAAAAGATCTTTCATCTGAAAAGCGGATATTGAATAGAAAATTCTGGTTCTCTACTTACTGCCTGTTTACTCAGAATTTAACAAAATTGCAGATAACAGTCAAAATCGTCTTTATTAAGTTCTTGTACCAAATGTATTTTGTATAGATGGTACTTAAGTTTTTGTTGCATACAACTGGATGCTCGAAGAGGCTTGCGTTTTGTTTTAATTTGATCATTCGAAAACTTTTGAAAAATCTTTCAAATTTCGAAAGTAAAACACCACTGTGTACAGAATTGAAAGGGCTTTCCAAGGATGTGCAACTCGACCCTCTTTCTTATTTAAAATTTTTGAAGGGATGCATCTTCCGCTTAGAGGTTTGCATACAAAATTGTTAAATTTATGCCAAAAGCTGTCCCCCTTTCAAACAAAATAGACCTATTTTGCGTTTTTTTCGAGAAATTATTTTTCTGAGAGTTATAGTCTCTGTTTCGTTTTCGTTTGGTCACCTTGTATAAATAGGAGAAGCGCAATATTTAAGGCGATACAAGTGCGTTATTTAGTTCTTTATGTATTGGCAGATATTTGTATAAATTAATTTTTCGTTTAAAAATCTAACTCTTTAAATTCCAAGAAACTTAAATTGTGTTCATACACTGTTTATTGTTAATAAACAGAACTCTACAAAACTAAATTATTCCCTTTTACTTTAGCCTTTATTTCCTAATTCCGGAAACTTGTTTTACTGAACAGTTTAATCTGTTTTCTATTAGAGAAAAAGATTAGCTTTATAATTAATTTTGTGCAAGAAAATCGACTGAACTTGTGTGAAAGTGGCTGAAAGCTTATATGCAACTGAAATTGCCTATTACAACTTGGTTTCTGTTTCTGTCAACTTCTTTTACACTGTGCTAAGAGTAATGCCGTTAGAGCAAACACAAATGCATTTATGTACTAATTTCGTGTCATTTATCATTAGGAAATATTCAATTTTAATGTACAGATACTTACCGCCACCGTTTACAACGGTTAAATAATTATAATAATAATTTATTCGAGTATTTAATGGTTAATAAGAGCGGTTGTGATAATTGAAAATACACCTTAAGGCTGATAATTCGAAAGAATGCCATTAATTAATGCTGTTGCTTGTGGATTTACGACTAACAAATCGTCTACAACGTGTAATTACGTTATTGGAAGCGTTTAGCGATTGTAAATCTTGCTTAAGATCGTGGTTATTAAATGGTCTTAATCTTTTATAGAAGATTTTTAGCTGCATCAAGGGATTCACTGGAAACACGACTTGAATTCTCTCTTTCACAATTTTATTATGTCATCTAACAGAGGAAATAGTTAAATTGAAGAAACGCGATTAACAAGTGATTGATTTAAAATTTGCTTCGAAAAGACGCGTTTACATTAAGTGAAATAAAATCTTAAATTAGAAACAATATGTTGTAAAACTTAAGTATCTATCATTAGAAATGAGTTTTCCAAAGCTTGTAAAAACTGATATTGCTTTTATCCTTCCGAACAATTTGTAAACAGATTTTACGGTGATTTTATTGCTCAATATTTGAGAAAACAAATAATTTGTACATAATATGCTTGTGGGAGTTTGTGATAGATGAGAGTCGTCTTAAATGAATTAATTATGCATGCAGGAGGTTGTCAAACACGAGTGAGTTACGCTAACAAATCGATAAAATATTTAAAACAATTATGACATTGTAAACAAATTTTTAATTATGTTGGATATCCTAAAGATAATAACTACTCACATCTAATGTCATTTCCAGGCAAGTTAATTTTTTTTTACTAAATATGAATTTTTCAACCAAAGCTACCCGAATGAAAGTTTTAATTGAAAAAAAATTGTTTTTAAAAAGTACAAGAAATTAACTGTTAACACACTAATGGTTACTTTTTATACAATAAAAGAGAGATTATTTACATTTCCATATTTTTTAAATCGCTTTCCGCTTTCAATCCAGGCCTCTGATCCTGTCAAAAACAGGCCGCCGGTCTTTATTGCACATTTCGTACGATATTTGATGTTTGAAGTCGAAAAAGTAATAACATATTACATCAACTTTAATATTTTTTTAAAAGAAAATTATTCACGAATATATAATGCCGTTTTTGTTTACTTTATAAACGCCGATAGGCATGGAAGAACAATACATTTTTATTATTGCAAATACGGAAACTGTTGTGAAAATAAGTATTGCTGTGTTATTGATAGAGTGAGCATAACACGAGTACTCGCAAAACAGTTTCCGAGCCTGTGATACACAAGATTTTCTGTGTAAACATACTTTTTTAATTAAACATATGATTCCAGGCATTTTTGAGGTATTCACATTAACATTTCAAATTGAAAGTTAGTGCTGTTAGTAATTTACGCTAAAAAATTTTTGTAATAATAAAAAGTATGAATAAAATCTACAATAATTTCTAAACCAAAAAGAGTCTTTTACCTGGAATAACAGAAAATAAAATGTATATATCCAAGGTTGGCATTCTTACATTTTGCCGTTCTTGGATTGTATAATGCTTTTTTCGAACGATTTATAAGCGTATAAGCTTGACAAAACGCAAACACAAAAACACATGACAATTTTTTTTATAAGATTAAATAGAAAATTGGGATAAATTGTCTCCTAAGGATTCTTCGATTATTTTACAATATAACCAATAATCCTTTCAATCAAATGTGATTCGATAAATTAGCTTAGATCAATTATGCGATAAATTGCTTTTTATTGAGCAATTTTTTGTCCAATTTTAATAAAATAAAATGTTTTTGTGATAATTTATATTAGTTTTAAAATTTAATTCTCTGAGATTTTATTCGGTAATTAAATAAGCCATTTTAATGGATGTAGTCTTATTATTTATTGTCTTAGTTCTAAGCTAATATGTTTCGTCTAATTTAAACAGCTTACGTTGTCAAATTACTATTCGACGGTCTTAAATACTAGTAAGTTACTCAATAATTATTTAAAAAATTCAGTCATTTAGGAGCCATCTCAAGCATCTTTGACATTTATTTAAGTCCATTTAAATAATATTTCAACAATTAGTATTATTAATGTTTTTCTATTGGTAATATAGTTCTATAAAATTATTTCGTAAGAAACTATTTCAAAAATTTATATAACATTTATATTTAACATGCAATACAAAGTTAAAACTTGTTCAAGATTAGATATATGTGAGACATATTGTGGAATGGTGCTTGATTTTTTAAATTTTTATTAATTAATAAGAATTTTATCTAATAATTAATTACTAATGACTTAACATACTCGTACAGTAGTAATTTACATAAATTAATCGACAATTATTTTTCAATTTCTGTGTTTTATCATTTTCAAGAATCTTGCTAGCCTTTTACTAAATTTCTCCCAGTTTGTTCTTTTTTGTGCTATTTATTTAGCTGTATCATTTTTAATTATTTCTTTTCCAATATTTTCTTTAACGTAAAGACCTATAATGGCCACACTTACCGCCTAAAAGCCAAAATTCTGCTCTAAAATTTAAATTAATACAATGTGGTCAAAAACCGTAATCGTCATTTAAGAGAAAAAGAAGCCCTACGTTGTGTTTGACAAAATGGCGGCAAAGTTTGTTGAAAAGTAACTGCATGAAAGTACAATAAAATTAAAATTTGGAAGAAATAACTTTTTGTTTGTTTCTTGCAGTAAACCGTTTATGAGGTGTAAAATCAATATTAATAAATAAACAAAAATCAGTTGTAAATAACACAAACAAAATAAAATGTACATTCTTACAAAAACAAAATATAGAAAGGATGATTTAAAAAAAGAGTGATTCAGCTTATGGATTTTTGTGATGTGTTAGTATAACCCTTATACTTGACAAAATCCGAGAGAAAAAAATAGTAGACCAATAACTAATACAAATATGGGTAGAAACCACAAATTTTATGAACTTTTCGAACCGTTTTGTGGTTCTCTTGTATAAAAAAAGTGGAGGACAATTTAAATCCGGTGTATGCGATGGGATACTGTATACATATAAGCTTGAAAATTCCACCAACAAGTTTGTATTTCTCCCTTGCATTCTTTCCTGATACTACCACTTTACAAGTGTTAAAATATAGTAGCTTTAGTCCGGAATATCTTGTAAACAGATGATGTCGGCCTCCAAGTTTGATGTCGCCGCCACATCTAAATCTTGTTATCAAACTTCTTTAATTCTTGTTTCGCCTACCACTTTTGTAGGCTGACTTTCACTGATTTATTTAATATGTCTTGACTATTTTATCACAGCTTTCCTTTACTGCTCACATACATCAAAAGATTTTCATCATTAAACCAGACCATGCACTTATGTCCATTTCACGGCTTCCTAATTTACTAAATTTATTTCTGTCTTAACTTTTCTTCCAATATTTTTCCCGTTTTTCTTTTAAAACAAAACAAATAACAAATAATGTAGTTGTAATTACGAAAACACATTTGTTTCACAAATAATCAATACTTATTTATGGACAGTTAAAAATCAATAGAAACAGAATTTTCAATAAATAACAATATTTTTGTTTATTTTATTTTTAAATTCTGTTTGTCTAATTCGATAGGATTTTTTCTCTTTGAGAAATTTCTTATCAATATGCATATTCATGAATCGTTCTTTCATAAATAATGATTCTTTTTAAATCTTTAAAAAATTGATTTGTATCAAATTGTGAATGTGGTGGCTCTTCTTCAGTCCCTAACAGCAGTCGGTCCCTCTGTAATATATATTTCTAACGACCCATGTCTTTCTTTAGGGTTAAAGGTCCCGACAACAATTTGTATAAGGATGAGATAACCAAAACCAAGAACGATTATGAAACTTAGAAAACATTGACTTAGTTATTTATGCATACTAGACAAAATTTCGAGGACACAAAACATATTTTGTAGACGAAGTGTACACAATGGTTTTGTGTAACCACTATAGATAATTATTTAAACAGATAAAAACAAAAGCAAATTTTGCGGCCGCTTACATGACATAAATCAGTCTTTTGCGGCCGGTTGCATAAGAAAATCTAGTTTATTAAACAAATGCTAAATATAAAACCTTATTGTTCTATTTTATCAGCAAAATGATGTGTTGTATTAGAAACAGGAAATTTGAATTCATTAATCAGTGAATCGTAATTTTATTTCGTATTCATTGAGTTTTATAGAGAAATTTTGTCCTGTATAATTTCATGCAATAGTCAGTCATGAGTTGAAAGCAGTTTTTTTGTTGCTTGTTTTATATTAAACGACTAGGATAGCCAAAATAAAAATCTCAATTTACGATTTGTAAAAAATTTAATACTTTTATATTTGAAAATTAATGAAAACGTGTGGATGTAGATATTTATTATTTCTATTCATTAGTAGTTTTTAAAAATTAATAGTAAAAGCTCGAGGTAATATATAAAAGCAGACATCACAAACAAATCTCGCTATTTACTCCAACAAATGGTTTCTAAAATTTTAGATTTGAGTCGAATTTGATATCTGAAACAAACATTTTTAAACATTTTTGTAAATCAAGTTCTACTCGTAAATGTATCTCTAGAAAAGGAAATGTTTACCAAATAACAATGTTTATAAACGGAAAAACATCTCTATTCATCAAAAAAAAATTTCCAGTATAATAATGAAAAGATTGCAATCTACATTCTAGCCGGATTGCAATTTAGGGTCCAATGCGGCTATTCATTCTGTCCAAAGCATACACACTACATAAACTTGTTTAAAATCATAATAGTTATAATTACGTTCAAATTTGATATACAATTATTTTACGTGAACAGAATATTTTTAATTCTACGTAAATTAGAAATTATGATCCAATTTTTAATTTATATAAATACAGCAATAATATATTATGGACCACGTACAATGTCAAACAAAAAATGCAATATGTTCTATCTTTAGACAAGAGAAGCCTCATTGCTGAAATATTTGTATTTTCCAGTTGCAGAAATGCAGGAATCCTATTCATTCTTGTCGAATACAACTAATATCCGAGTGTCTATATTGCCTTTAAACTGTTACACTTTCAGAATAAAATTGGGTTGCACGTGAATATTAAAATGGAATAAAAATAAACCTTCTATTGTATAAAGTGTTTACTTAAAAACGTTTTCTAGAGTTCCATGACAAAACAATTCGGATGTCACGGCTACCAGTGGTGGTTGTCACAACTGCCACATTATCGCGGGTCACTAATCTTAAACCTATTTCATAAAACTAGTAATTTTTTTGGAAATAATACCTTGGTTCCTCAATGTATTCTGAATGAAAATAACTCAAATTCGGAAATTGTTAAGTTAGCAATTTAGCAAACTAATAAAATAACAATTAGTTGTTAAATAAAATAAGTAGTTGACAGATATTTGCCGTGAATTTAACATTTTTTTGTATAATAAAGATTTTGAACCCTTATTCGTTCACTGTATAACTTGTCAAGTTATGGGCCCAATAAAATTATTATTGAGATATATTTATCTAAATTCAAAATGGTTTTTATGACAAGATCTCATTGTACTAAAGGTCATAGCAGCAACAAAGGAAATGTAGGACTAGGCTATAAAACTATAAATATAAATCTTCTACTACTACTACTACTAGCCGGACGTTCCTAATAACAATTGTAATGCTATAAAAACCACACTGAATTCAGAAAGATTAATTTTCGATGTAAAAAACAAAAGAAAGATGGCACAAGTTGCAACAACTAGAAGTTTAGAATGTCAACTAAACGAGGGTGGATTTCTATGCTCCTTCTCTCTGTGACCTATTTTTAAGTGGTTGCTTAATTAATATTTTTAACAGTTAGTTAGCTGATATTTGTTTTTGTAGGATTATATCTACGAGTACAAAATATCAACTTTCTATCTCAAACTATTGTTGTGCTGTGGCCGATTATTGAACTGTGTGTCGTGAATTCGTGATTGTTCATAAAAATGGATCCTGTAGAACAAAAAGCCACAATAAAATACCTACAGAAGTGTTGACATGGTACCAAGCAAACAAAAAAAAACTTTTTTAGTCGGTATATGACTATAAACAAGTCATAGATGCTTCACTATAGTCCCAAGACCAAAGCGCAAAATAAAAAGTGAAAAAATCGCGGTTCTCTTCCTCCACGCAAATTCAAAGCCGTGTCTTCTGCTAGAAAGATTTTGATGTCTATATTCTGGAATGCTCAAAGGATCATCTTAACTGACTATTTGCAAAAGAGACAGAGCATTATAAAGGTCTATTAGGCACAATTAATTTCTAAATTGTGCGACTTTCTTAAAGAGAAACGCCGAGGAAACTTAAGAAACGGTGTGCTGATGCATCAAGATAATGCTCCGAGCCATACATCTTCTATTGCTATAAATGCTATATACCAAGCAAGCTTTGAATAAACTTATTAGTAGAGCACCCACCATATTCGTCAGATCTCACTCCCAGTGATTACAGGCTCTTCCCCAAATTAAAAAAAATATATTATTTTTTTTAATAATGATAAATTGATGTAAGCTGGAAAGAGGTGGTTTGCAAAGTTTAGCCAAAAATGTTTTCAGAAAGCTGTAGAGATGTTGAAGCACCAATGGACCAAGTGCATTATTGTAGAAGACTATGTGGAAAAATAAAAAATATAAAGCTACTGTAGTTTTACTGTAGGTTGATTATGAGTACACCATAGGGATCCGTCGTACTTGATAAAATAAATTTGTTGGAGTTAATCACTGAAAGATAACTTATACAAGACAGAAAAACCTAAAAAATAACCACTAAATCAGGACAATAAAAACAATGTAAAAGCGTTACCTAAAAATAATAGTCAGTTAGTACCGTAGAGAGAAGAGTAAGAGGAGTTGGCATGCCCTATACCGACAATGTTAGGTTCTTGATTAGGGTTGCCAACTTTACGATATCAAAATAAAGAACATATTGTCGAAGGCGTATCTAGGATTGTCTTTTAGGGGTAGAAGGAGTCGAGGAGGGTTGAGTTTAAATTTTTTACCACTTTACTACAGACTTTAGAACTCTTCTCTTAGGTAGGCTTTTAAACTTTTTTTCTACGTCTAGTTTTTCAAGCAACAATTTAGGAGTCTAAAAGGCGACAATTTTTAAAAACAAATGTTTCTACAAGGTTTATTATAAACAAATAAAACTGTTACTGTTGGTTCCTAAATTCTATTAACTATTTTGATATATAGGTACATTTTTGAAAGACGAAAATTGAAATTATTGTAAATTGCTTTTTTTAATTTCAGATATTTTTCAATTTCTTGCTTGAAGGACCATCAATTTTTAAAACAATTTTTAAATTAAAGTAGTAAAACTATAAAAATATAAAGTGTTCAAAATTATGTTTTATGTTCGGTATCTCCGTTTATTTGTTTATAAAAAATTATGTCTTTTTTAATGTTTTAGGGCTTATAATTAGCCCTAAAACGTTAGTAGTAATGTAACAAAAACAAAAATCTAAAAAAAGAGTGTCATAAATAGGACTATTGCAAAATGTCCCGTCTACTCAAATACTCAAATCTTTTTTCTTCATCCTACTCGAAGGACCATACAGTTTTAAACAAACTTTGTGAGTCAAAAAACAACTAAAAAAATGTTTCTGCAATGTTTATAAAAAAAGTAAAATTAAACGCTCGCGAGAAATTGTCTTTTTTATACTAACAATAAAAGGTTTCTCTTTATTTGGCTTGAAAAACCATAAAATATATACACTTTAAGAGTCAAAAGCGACGATTATTACAAAAATAAAAATTTCCTACAATTTTCATAAAAAAAGAGTGCAAACTGTCTTCTCCAGCTCCTAAATTCTATTAAAAACTTTAATATAGATAACTTAAATAAAGATTTTTAGGTGTTTAAAGCAAAAATTATTGTAATTGTTGTAATTGCTCCGTATCTACCAGACTTTTCTCAGTATTCTGCACGAAGGATTATTCTTTTATTAATCTAGAATATTTCTTGATTTTTTACTATTCTTTTCCTTTTTTTAGTAGTCGTTTTTCTTATTCTTATTTTTTCCAAATATTGTTTTTCAAACTGGCTTACAATTTTGGGTCTCCACGACCGCCCAAATCAACTTCTTAAATCTTTTGTTTTAAATCGATTGTTAAATCGATTGTTTTGTGATTCTTTATTTTTTTGCATAGGTTTAAAATCCACAGTTATTTAGAATTGTCAAAATTAGGGTCTAAAAATTTTTCTTTGTATTTTTCTGGTAACATACATATTGAATCTTCCGAGTTTTTTTTGTCATTAGGTCATCTTTTCTACAAATTTTTATAGAATCTACTTTTTCAAATTTTTCTAAAATATACTTTTATTCTTCTTTTTCCACTAATCGTAATTCTTCTTATTGTTCTTTTCTCTCTACCATTAAATACCCTATTTACGTAGGCTTCATAATTCAAGTCTGGATGGAACTTTTGGTTGTTTATACCTACTTAAAATTTATTTTGGTGACTTAAAAAAAACGTTTAGATAATTAATTTACTTTTGAAATCAATCAATTACAAACAGGCATGCCAATTTTCTAACGCTTCCTCGTTTCTTTTTGGTAAAAAAATTAGATAAAAAACAAATTGTGGCTTTTAAGTACATGTTAAAGACTAAAGGACAGTTTATAAAATTAAAAGACTGTTCTTTGAAATAAAAGACTGTTGGCAACCTTATTCTTGATCGAAGTACATACACTTTTTTTGGTCTTATTTTATTGTCAAAACCATCGTTTGCAAATTTATAGTGGCAGAAAAAGCTACTGTAAAACTGCCATAAAAGGTGTTTGTGCAACGACTACGATTTCAATTCTTACGCCCACTCCTGTGATTCCTCCTTCCACAGTTAATACGGAAATTCGTCAGAAAATCAAGTTAATACTTTGTTGCGGCCGTATTCGAAAATTGCGTCAGAAATTCTACTGTATTAAATTTTTATTAATTTAAAAAAAATAGATTATCACCTCGTACTGATTGTCACTAAAAATAATTTTGAAAGACATAAATTTCAATAAGAAATCGACAAAAACCAGCAGTAAAGCATTTTTTAAAATCTTTAGATTGTCAAGGTAAAGACTTGATAACTTATTTAACTAACCGCCCATTACATTCAATGATTATTATGATTATTAAATGCTTACATGACAATTTATCAAATTTTTGTGGTGACATTTATTTATAATAGATGTAGATAGAAAAATATCGTTTTACATGTAAATTTAAATTATATGTATTTAAATGAAACTTTTACAATGAATAATTGAGATAGAAATGAATTATTCATTTATGTTTTCTCTTATTTTACATCTTGAAAAAAATATTTTCATATTTTACAAAGGAGCAGTTATATTCCTGATTAATTTTTTAGCATTTCCTTATTGTTTCTTAACATGTTCGACATAACCTTTTATTGTTTTCCACCCACTACATATTGTTACTCTCTCCATTTACACACCTAAACATTGTCATTGCGTTGTAACTGTTTCCCTTGCTGTTACATATACCTACTTTCGAAATGAAAAATAAAACAGGGTTTATTTGTTTTATTTATAACAATGTTTATTTTAATTCAGTGTTGATTCAAGACTATTAAAAAGACAACAATCATCAAGTCACATTACAACATATCCGATTTTTGGAGATGGGACCCACCTGTCGTTAATTTTAACTTGAGAAACTAGTGATGGTGTAATTTACGTCAATCCTATTTTTAATTAAAAGAGAAAAAATTTGTTTGTCGATTTAAAAATAATAATATTATAAGTTCCAAAGCCGTGTAAAAACTTTAGTGACTTGTTTTACAAATACCTATTTTTTATTCCCAAAAAGACAAATATAACTTCGCTTGAGAAAGATTTATAAAACTGCTTAAATTTATATCAATAAAATATAATGTATATGCTAAATGGCCATTTTATGTGACAATAACCCAACCACATAAAATATTTTGGTATATCTTTTTGTGTTTTTATAAGACATATAATTTTACGACGTTTAAAAATTACTTTTACGATGAGAGTTTTGATATAAAAAATGTTTACAATTTTAACAACTGTTTGTGCGATGTTCTGCTATAAAAGACGCTCCTTGGTATAAGTAGCTTTTGCTAGGAGCTTATAGCGTGTCGTAGTACGATTCCTTTTACTAGCCGAGTGAAATTTCTGAAGGAAATAAAACCAAAACTTATCATCGTTATTATTTATAAAAAGATTAAAAATCTCCGTGGGAGATCTATACGTAGCAACAATAATTTACTGCGCCAACACAATTCACTTTTCTTGTTATTAAATGCTGAAATAATTTTAATAAAGTGAACAAAGAAAACTTGGTGTTTGTCTACGATTACATCAAAATTAAAACGACAAAAACTTTTAATCTTTGAGAGAATTTTGAATATATTCCGCAGACTTGGCGTGTTTACGTAGTGGAATTTAAATTAAAGTGTATTCTTATAACAAAAATATTATTTTGTCAATTAAGGTCTTTACACTCCTTGATGGACTTCCTGCTGTGTACCTACAACCTATTTATCATTTAAAATTTCACATAAATCAAGGTAATTTGTTCCAATTTCTGAAAATCTTCTTGTTACAAAATCGATATTTCATGTTTGCTGTCAGTGTTGTTAATGACATAAACTACAAATATCGTGAGTTCACTTAAAAAGTTCTCTAGAGAACTTTTGGAAAGTAGATATCAAAACTTGATTTCATAACTATAACATTGTAATCAGGAAAAAGACCGAAATTAGAACCTGTCATAAATTTGTTTTGTGTGTTCCTATTTAAGAAATTATGAAAAAATAACAAAAGAATTGTTCCATTTTTTTATTATAAACATTGATTAGAGAAAACTGAAAAAAATTCTACCATGATTTTTGATAAAACTTTTGATAGCAGTGAAAGATTGAAACCGACGTTATTTTTCTTGTTAGGTTTATATGCCTCAATACACTGAAGAAGATTTGCTAGAAAAAAAAAATCAAAGAAAAAATAAAACAAATCTGTTTATTATAAATTGCATTAGGTAAATGTTTAAATTGATTTTTTTCACATAAATAAGAGAAAATTAAATGTGTTGCTGAGGCCGTTTATTCTCATAATTTAAAAATAAACAAATTATGAGAAATAATCTATAAATTAACAGATTATGAGAAAAAATAAGGGGTTTGTAGCGTCAGTCCGAGGTCAGTTTCAACGCAAGGCATTTTTTTGTAAGACTAAAGAGTGCAAAGCGTCTTTAAACGACTGCTTTGGGCTTACAACTAAATAATTAAGTCTTTTGGAGCATGTACACTGTACATAAAAGGTGTTTCACAATTATGACACAAGTTTGATCACAATTATCTTAGAGTAGCAAAAGATTAAAGCCGGTAAAACTGTTGTTTTGCAACACTTTTTAATTAGTTATGGTTGCCCAAAGTTACTGATTTGAGATGGTTCTAATACTCTTGAAAATCAATTTTTAAAATTTTAAATTGTTATTTTTTTTGATAAAACACTTTAAAATTAAAATGTTTTTTTGTGTCTCTTGTGAGTGATACAGCTAAAGCACAATGCACAATTGTAAATACTTTATTTTTTACTTGGAATTAAACAATCGAAATTAATTTTTTTAGTATCTAAAACATTAAAATACATTGCATTTTGTATAACAAATTTTTGAATGGCTTTTGCATCTTTTTAGTCTGCATTATTCTAAATTTTTAATGTCTTCATCGTTCGGTCAGTGGTCAAAACAATCTGGGCAAGGTAAAATTTGCAGCACTCTTCTTTTTTTTTTCTTTTAATTTAATCTTCATTATAATTCTTCTTATAATTCATTATAATTCTTCATTATATATTTTTTATCTGTACTAATCTTGTTTCTTCCTGAAACCAAATACTATTCATGTGAATGTCTAAATTGTCAAAATCTGAACCCAATTTATCCAGATTTTGGAAAAGTTTTCTTAATTGCAGTCCAGGGCCAGGCTTTCCAAATTAAGTATTACATTATTTGTTGTAAATTTTTATTTATCACTAATAATTATGTTCAATGTTAGTATTTAACTTTTAAAACGTTACCAGCTTGGAACTTGCTAGCTCCCACGGTACATATGTAATATACGTTGCAAATTCTTCCATGCAATCAAATTTTCGAAAAAAAAGATCATTTGCAGATCATAAGCGCTATAGATGGCGTACTACCATCAGGTTTAATGTCAAAATGTCTTCTATGACCGCAGACTACTAAATTTGCGCTCTAACAGGCTAATTTCAAGTTGAGATAATACCGGTAGTATCGCAAATTTTAATACTTTTCCATGATAACAGCGAATCACAGCACCGAATTTGTTTCTTTTTCTATGGAAACGAAGATACTACCAGTGTTATCTCAACTTGAAATTAGCCCATTAACTGCCTATTTTCTGATTCAATCAATAGATGTCTCATTCTTTGCGGAATTTTTTGAGTCGTTGTATTTTAATTAGTTTTTCAAAGTTCATGTGCGTTAGGGTATATTGTGAGACAAGCTTGAAGAGGCTGTAAAAACCCTACGGACTGTATACTGTAAAATATTTTTTTTAATATTTTTAAAATTCGTTTACATTATATACAATTTTGAAATTTATTTTTTTATAAAAAGTACGAACGAATTAGGATGCGTTAGTCGCCATTGTCAACCATTAATAATTTGCAATTATATTTGTTAAAAGCTTTGTTTTCATTTGCGCTGCTACAGTGATTTAATCTTTACGGTCTATTATAGACAGGCTCTTTATACAAATAATCTTTGAGAACTAGATATTAAAAAAATTAATAATCAAGCCTTGATTTAACCTAATATGCCGATTTTAGATAAATTATTATGTAAAGTGATGTTGTCAAAAATTATTTTTAGTTAGAAATTAATGCTGGTAATGACTTAATTTTTGAAATTGGAACAAACTTTAAACAATGAAACAATTTATTACATATTTATTTAATAATAAATTGTGATATTGTGTCGTTTTGCTTTGAAGCCGAAATCGATGAACTGTCATAAATAAAATAATTATTTCAAAATGCATTTCCGAGGTTACTAGTAAACAATTTTTGAGTTAAAATTAAATGTGGTTTGCAATTTTTACGACCTATTGCAATCGCTTTATATTTAGATTTTCGGTAGACAAAAGTTTTTATTTACTTTAAAATCTAAATTAAATTTGAAATCTAATTACTTTTATATCTGCAATTAAATACTTGACTTGATAAAAAAGCGAAAAGTTCAGTCATCTTATTAAATCCAAAATACCCATTTCTAATTTATCCGATTCTACCTACGCGAAAATTTCGACATTATTAATGATGCCTCGTGTTATAAATGGGTTCAAAATATTATTCCATATATTATCTTTCTCAGTTAATAAGCGATATGAATACAAAAATTTATCCCTATTGCCGGCCACTAAATGAATGTCTTTCAGGCATAATAAATTATTCTAATGCTCTTGATACAAATGTTATCTCTGGAATTATATTAAATCCTAATTGATCCAATCATGATCCCACAGTGATAAAATTTATCTTGCAACATTTATGCACTTGAAGCAATATCAGACAAAAAACAATTCTTTTGCATCATCAATCGTTTAATTAAACATGAATTTATCTAACAATTTAAAATTATAATGACGCGGTTAGCTTTTCCACCATCAATTTATTTCTTCCATAGAGTAATAAATTGTAAAACTTAACTTGTACACGATTGTATGGAAAATCATTATGTAATGCAAATTAATCAGAAAACAAGTATTTATTTTTTTACATGACATTTATTACAAGTGAGCTTTTATCGGATTTTCGGATTTACTGCTCCATTTATGAAATTCCTGTTAAGAAACTTGAAGGGAAAAAACTTGCAAATTGCGTAATAAAATCACTTCAATAACTTTTCAGACATATTTTTTCTTTTAGTAATCACATAATATTAAAAAGTTAAGTTGGTAATATACACAGTAAAAATGGCTTTGTTAGGTTGACTACAAAGTGGAGTCACTATAGATCCACTCTAGTTATTGAGTTATTTACCTAACGTATTCGGAGAGATAAATTTCCCGCATGAGCGCTTTCTTTGCAGCACGAGCAAAAGAAGGGCTACATCAGTGCAAATGCGTAAAAATTATTCCCGAAATAGTTAGGTCCAACATTTTTGATAACGAATTAAAGTCAAAATTTTGTTCACAATTCAGCTTATTTATTAATGGATTGGTGGAACTCATTAAAAGATTTTGGCAAAAGAAGTTTGTTGCTTTATCATTACCGCCTAAGGGCTGAAACAAAGTTTGACTGTCTTTTTGTAAGAAATAAACAGTTTTTCCAAGCGCTAGAAACGACTATATATTTTTTATATATTTTAGCTTGACGTTCTTATGTATTTAGATCATTTTACAATTGTTTAACTACATTTAACTAAATATTTTATTTAGAAAATTTATAAGATGTTAATACTAATTTGGACCATGATTGATGAATACAAAATTTTGTTAAATGCAAATGCCATTAATAAAATATTGTTAAAATTAACTACTAAATATGTGTTAAAAAGGAGTGAAATTAACAAAATGGTTTTCATTGTGTAAGAGGAAAGCTTTTGTTAAACCCAGGCGTCAAAATTATAGTAAATTCCGTCTGATAATAATAAACCGGTGTATCTCGACGACATCTTCTATTATAAATAATTTAACTCTACAGAGACAACTTAATAATTATTCCCTTCCAAGATTCTGTTTGTACAAGATTGCGTGGGAGTCATGGAAACCCGACCGCAGTTTAAATTTGGGATCTTTAATAATAATATGTATCAATTCGTAATTGCCAATTATTGAACACTTTCTAATTGGATAAAGCCCAAATTACATTAAAAATTCTTTAGAATTTTGTCCAACATTTTAGAGAAATATTTAGGCGATAATATATTCTTGTGGTTTAGAGAGGGTCTGAGACTCCATTTATTTCAACGAAATTATTCAGTCAACGCAAGGAATCTGTTAAATGAATTTCAATGTGACATTACTTGTGTTTAGAACTATAAGTTGTAAACAATTTGAACTTTGTTGAATTAGATTGTTATTTCCGATTTCATGAAAATAATCAAATAGGAATTTCCTACTATAACTTTTGTAAGGAAAATGTAATGCAAAAGCTAACTTGGAAAATTACAGTTTATGAACGACAGTGTTTTTTTTAAGAAATTTCTCTCGCTTTCTTGTAAGTGGGTAAATTTTAAGACTGAAATGAAATTATAACTTCACTAAAACTTTGTTACAAGTTTTCTTCTCATTGTTTAAATAATCCATCACTAATAATAAATTAATAATTACAAAAACCCTATAGCTTTAAAGTTTTATTCTTAATTATTTTTTAATTTATTTTACAAAAAGCTCTAATCAAGAAATGAATGTATGTATTTTATCGGGAACATATTAAAAAAGCGACTTTAATAAATATAAAATAAGAAAAGTGTTTGAATGAGGTAGTTTGACTTATCACCAGCGACGAAAAGCGACGATTAAAAAAAGAGAATACAAAAAAAAGATTATTTTAGAAGAAATAACCTTTCAAGAATCAACAGGGACGTGGCGTAAACGTGAAAAGAAAATTTTAGAAGTCAAAGATAATCTGAGAAAGAAGGTGTACGAAATAAAAACAAAAGTAAAGATAGATCTAAAGAAAAATATAGAAAAAAATTAAAAAATTAAGACAAGGGCAAATTTGTACAAAAGTAGAATCAGGTTTACATGAAGTAAAACCCCAATTTTTCATATATAACTCAATAACTACGAAACTAAATTTATTTTTGCAATCCGTGATTTAATTATTATTAATTAGGTATATGACTGCAATTATTAGATAATAAAAAAGGACATCTTATTATGTAGTAATTAGAGGTATTTCTAAGAAGGTATGTGCATTTTTAAAGAAATATGTAGATAATACAAAATATAATTATTAAAATTTAAATGCCTAGACAAAGTTATTGATCCTTCAATACACTTTGTTATGTTTGTTCAATTTTATCAGTTCACTATAATGAAAGGACAACATATGACAATATTTCCAAACAACATACGCACTTTATAAATAACGTCAGACAAATCTAGATGTAGCTAGAAGATTACAATTTTTTGATTGATTGGTTTAACATTAATTTTTTTAACATAATAAATGAACGTTTTTTACATAAATCAGTATATTTTACTAGTTTAACTACTATTTAACTACTTGCTACAAAATTCTTGTATAGAGGTTTTTGGATTTTTCGACTAATATTAATCATACTTTTGGATAAATTACTTCCAAGAGAAAAGTTTTTTTATAAATTGCTTTAAAAAAATATAATAGCATCTTACAGGTTGTCTCTAAAATAGTTTAAAAGCAATGTACAGTCATAAAGGACACTGCAATACACTACAGTCGAAAAAATTTTTTGGAAAAAATCTAACCTGAATTTAACCAAAAAAATTAAAAGTAAATAAAAAAGAAATCCTTAGAAAAATGCAGAATCAGTTGTGTATTACATGTTTAAAGAACTCATTGCTTAAACTAAAAAACCTTATAATGCTTCTTAATCAAGAATATGCCGTTTGTAAAACAAACTTTAGGAAAATCTTTGAGCCACCTAAAAAAATATAATTTAAAAAAAATATTTTTGAATTTTAAAATTAAAGGACTTCTTATAGTTTAGCATTGCAAATTTGAGTGTCTCCTAGCTTTGTGAGCTATTCTTTTCCATTCCTCTCTATTTTTGCTTTCCTCTGCCTTCTCTTCCTTTTTCCAATTATATGTTTTTATTTGTTTTTAATTGATTGTTTTCTGTAATTTTCTTTGTATTTTAGTTTACTCAAATCTTCCCCTAAGGCTTATTACTGCAATAATATTGGGTTCTTGTAAAGTTGTTTTAAATTCAGATTGGATATTTTATACCACTAAATGGCGCCAACCCGAGTTTTGTCTCAAAAAATGAGGTAAATTTTTGTAAAAGTATAAAGCGCAAACGCCTTTAAATAATTTAAATAACAAGAACAAAATAATTAAAATTGTGATAGTCTTGAAAAATGCACAAATGCACTATACGGAAATCAAACTTACACTTAGTTGTAACAATCGTGATATCTTTTTACTTCATACCAGGCTATTTTCTGTCATTTTTTACGCCTGTGTTTTTTTATTTTTGAAATTAAAAAAATTGTTAATACAGAGAAGATTATAAAATCACGTAATCGCTGCCTACTTATGGATCCTTTTTAAAGCTATGAGATTAATAAGAAATAAAGAAAATGTGGGAGTGAATATCGATTCGAAAAAGCGAATCTTTTCTTCCCAATGCTTTAATGTTTTTATACCAAAAATAACTTTATTCAAACGCAAAATGTTTACCATACCGTAGCTGTACTGTACATTATTATTTCGCAGTTAGATTAAGATTCTCTTGTAAATTGTGCAAGCAAGCAAATTAAATATAACGACACTTAAAATTTTGGTGTCTCACCTTTTAACGAGTGTAAATACCCTTCTTAGAGAAAATGTTTACAAAATATAAAGACGCAACAAATTTATTTTTGTTACAAATAAGGAAGTTAATTCTATTCAAAATTATGTACAATACACGAAAATTTGTTTTGACAAACACCGAATTGTCTGTTTCTGGAACAACAAAACGCATTTAAATCGATATCTCCATTATAACAGATTTTATCACAATGAAATTGTATAATAAATCTACTTTCATTGTACTCAATTATAACACGTGAAGTATTTTTTTAAATGCGTTTATTATTAGAAAATAATAATTATTATTAATGATCGTTAGAATCTGGTTGATAATAGACATAAAACAAGTACTTCTAAATAGTTGCTGTTCCAAATTCATCTTGTTAACCGAAACATTTGACTCTATGGAATTTGGAAACAATAAGGCTTAATGATAACCTACGCAACGTTGTTAGATATTTTTGAAATAACAATAATTTCGTTATATCATTATAGTGGGATTATTGGTTGTCAAGCTGGACTTTGGATTATTACAAGACAGATTCTTTATTTCCCGGATTTTGTTGCTGCCACTCTTTTTTCGCCAGTAATGACGACAAAATCCTCCTATATTATTTTTAAGAGAACAATAATATTGTGGTGAAAATACGGTTTTTATTCAGTTATGATAAGTACAACCAATATAAATCTTTCGAAGCTGACCTGACCCGAAATTTTTTATGCTATAATTTTTTTGAAGCTAACTGTAGTAAAACAAGTTCAACTTGACGAGTGAAGATCAGAGGCGCAATAGACTGGGTGTTGGTCGTGGTGAAAAAATTCAGTTGAAATCCAGTATTCGAAGTGCAATGTAGAAGGAGCACGTAGTATGTCTTTCCTTTTCCGTTTCTACGCATCTCACACGCCAAGCTGGATTTGTATACCTATACTTAATTATTTGTAGCAAACTTATTCTCAACACTCAGAAGCGGATAAATCCATGGTCTAATTTTTTTTAAATTTATATTTGTTCATATTTGACATCCGCAAATTTATAGCACTTTACAACAAATATAGTAGTACTGTCTCAGCAAAAAAGTTTTTATTGACTATTGTTAATTTATTTAATATTTTTCTAAAAATCGCGTTTCATAATCTTAAAAAAAATGTTTTATAGAAATAAATTGAGTTTGTTTTTAATATCGATTTTAATTTTTTGTAATGTTTTTAACATTTGACTCATTCACACTCAAAATCATTTCAAAATAATGCTCAGTAAATTTTTTTACAAAATATGAGGCAGAAATTATTGGGTATACAATGATTGTTTCAAAAAATTGTTTCAAAACAATTGATTGTTTTGAAATGATTGTTTCAAAAAATTTACGAATATTTGACGTCTGCATGCGTGATGACCACCTCAATAACCGAAAATTTGAGTTAAAGCTACTCAACAGGGTTTTTTCGAAAACTCTATTTTTATTGTAACTACAATTATCCGATTTTTTATAGCAAATTACAATTATACTTTGGATGAATAACAGCAGCCAATAGCGTTAGCCCAAGTTTGGTTTTAAAGTAGAATATGTTTTTCTAAATGTAAAGGATGCCAGCGCCTATTAATGTAGCTTTTAACTGTTCTGAAACGATCTGTCTTTCATAATTAAAAAATATTTTGATAATTTGAATATGACTTTAACATTTGATATGATCGCTTCTTAATTATTTATAATAAATACTTAATTATTTTTTATATCAACAGATAACTATTGAAATACTGCAATTTGTAACACTAACTACTTATTAATAAATAATACGACTAATTTCTAGGAAAAGTGGTTATAGAATAGGAGAAATCAATGTTTTAATTGATCGCTTTGCGCCCAAATGTTCTGTTTTAAAATAGCATTTTTATTTCTATTCAATTCAGGTTTTAATACTAAGAGTGTGTTTGAAAACCATGAAAACCTTATTGCAGTTTTTCTATTTATTTTGGCGTGTTGTTCAATTTCCTATACTGTAAAAGAAAGAACTTTTGGTCCTGAAACGATAAAAGAAAGTAAATATATAGTTTTTCCCCGATTTCACTTTATAGTAAAATTTTGGTGAAATTGATCTCTGACTTTTTTGGGGTAGATAAACTGTTTTTCTCTTCTAATTAGTATGTAGAAAAAAAATAAAGATGGTTAGTTATTTTAAGAATAAATTACAAAAATGTATACAAGCTCCACTTATAAAAACATTATTATTTAATTATGTACAAAATATCTATCTAATGTTTGGTTAATAAGTGTTTATATTTATTAATGTCTAAAAATAGATTTGGTATTAAATAAAAATAGTGTTTATTAAAAACAGATTTTGCTTTTTGAGGCTACAATTTAACCAAACAATTATCATAGTAACAATAATAATAATAAAAAAGTTTTCAAACCGACGTTTTATATTTTAGGAAAAAGTCATTTTGTTAGTAATAATTTGGGAAAACAAATAAACCCTGATCTACTTTTTCATTGATGTAAACACAAAATGCTTTGAATAAAAATAAAATTGTGAAAAAATGTAAAAATCAATCTTCTGTTGAAAACCAATAGATATCGGAAACGTATCAATTCGCTGAAATAAATATCCAATAAAGAACGAATTTTGCCACTTCTCTTCAATCACTCTTATCTCATCGTTGTTTTTGGAGGTTTAAAACAAATCGATTTTCAAGTTCTGTTCGAACAGTGTTCTCTGTTAATTGCAATGTCGTCAAATAAATTAAATTACAAACAAAGAGAGTTGCAGTCTAAAGGGATGCTAACGTTTTCTTTTTGTTTCAGACATTTCTGGTTCCATTGATACAGGTATGTATAGATAAGATTTTACTAACAATTAAAACACTAATACCACATTAGATGATTAGAGCTGAAAAAAAAACAGTCTGATGTTACATAGAGCGTACCATATTCTAGATCGAATGAATGGTAACTCAGTTATTGTGAATTCGTGCAGAACAGTAGCAAGCGGTTTGCTTGCAGAATCTTTTAACATTATTAAATTAAACGTTTCCGCGAACTGTTATTTGTATTGCAAATGAAACTGAAATAAATTTAGTGAAAATTTGTGCCATCAAAATAAAATTAAGATAATTTTCTAGTGCATTTACATGTGTAAATAATCTAGAGTATATTCCCAAAAAAGTAACGAATCTTTGAAAAATGCTTCCTAATTTTACATTAAACGAAGGTCTAAATTTAACTAAGTATCTGTTTTTATAATAATTAATTTAGTAATAATTTTGTTTCTCAAATATTAGCAAAGGTGTTCCAATCGAACATCAACGTCGAGAAACTGTATACCGGTTTCGGGGTTTTTGTCCCTCATCAGTACAGTGTATCTCGGAACGTTGTGCTCGATTAGAACGGGTGGGAGAACTCGCTTATATCAAGCGAAGTTCGGCTAGTAGTCGTATAGACAGACACAGTGTGCCATCTAATATAGTAAATTTTATTTGTATTGTCTTAAATATTGTAAATAGTATTAAATGTTTTTTTTTTTTCGTTTAAATAGTAACGTTTTTACAACACCATTTTTTTAAGAACTGTAAATATTAAGTAAAAATAAATGTAAATGAAGTTATATAATTGAGTGTATGTTAAGTTCAGCTAACGTATAACAACTGTTAACGTAATATTTAGTTATTTGCATTATAGTGCGGTAGGTAAAATTCACAGTGCCCAGACTCTATTTCAGGACCGAGTCAGATGTCTCAAAGTACTATAAATTACCTATCGCACGACAATTGTATTAGATTTTTTGGCCGAATAAATTATTAAAAATCAATAATTTTAATTTTTACTCTGATAGTAAGGGAAAACTTACTTTATGTTTGCAACACTGCACTATGACAGTACAAATTTTGTAGTTCGTAAAACAGTGCTGCCAACCTTAAAAATTTGGTTCTTTTTACTTTTTACAATTTTTCGTTATTAAAAATTAAAAAAAAAACATTTATAACAAAATTTATATTTGTAAAATCATTTTTTAAGCATTTTAAATTCTTGTATAAATACTTTAATTTTAAAGAACTCGTAAACGAAAAATTTATTCGTACATAAAACTGTCATTTTACAATACAAAAAAAATCAAATATCTAAGTGAAAGTAAAGTTTTTATTTTTAGGGAATTTATACGTTTTATATAAGTTATTAAAATTTTATTGTTTTAGAACCGTTTATTAAACGTATTGTTCAATACATTTCATCTGTACCAGTATGGTAAAAATCTTAACGAGGTTATTAGGTCTATGTACAAACGTTGTAAAACAGTTAAAAACGAGTATACAGAAAAGATGGGTAAGTTCAGAATCTATGTTTTATGTGCTTTTTAAATCCTTAGTACAGGAACATAAAACACTTCAAAATAACCTAGGGCACATTTTTTTACGGCAAAATATGTACAGACAGAACTAAAAATAAATTAAACAAAACATGATCAAAATTATAAAAAAATATAAAAAATCTAAAAGAAAAATTATTAAATTATCATTTTTTAAAACAATGCTGTATAAAGTGTCATTGATTTCTAATGCACAAGATGAGCTGTCCTTCTGTTTGCAATAGAGGCTGTTCCAAGGTAGAAGCATACTGATAGGCGGAGTCGAGTGGTATGTGAAATGGGTTAAAACGAAGTGCTGTCTATTTCCCTTTCTCTCATAGTCACGCAGTCATGCCCGCCCATCGATATCTCTTTACCTTGGAAGGTTTTAAATTCGGCGATTGAAGATTTCGTGGTTTGCACCAGCTATTTGTGGCATTGTCATATTCTCATGAGAACAAAATATTCGCCTGTTTTTTTAGAAAATAGAGAAATAAGAAATTCTAGAATGTTATCACAATAGCTAATCACGTTCAAATTGCTCTCTATAGTTGCTGCAGTTAGTTTTGTGATCAATATAAATGTCATTTCTCGGAAAAACATATTATACCACCACCTTAAAATCTGTATTTACAACCAACTGTAATAGTTTTTTATATATTAGTTATATTTATGTAATAGTTATCAGAGTGTGGTAGGTAAAATTTACAGTGTGCACACTCGATTTCAGATGAGTCTAAGCACTGTAAATTCCCTATCGCATGACAACTGTATTATATTTTTTGGCCAAAAAAATTTTGAAAGTCAATATTTACAATTATTACTCTGACAGTAGGGAAGAAGTTACTTTATGTAGGCAATACAATTTTTTGTTATTAAAAATTAAAGAAACCATTTATTGCAAGATTATACCTGTAAATTCATTTGTTTAACTGTTTTAAATTTATGTATTCGTATTCATCGTAAACGAAAAATTAAGCAGTACATAAAACTGTCATTTTACAGTATCAATGTTGTAAATTGACATCTTGCCGACGTTTAACTGACAGGTAATAATATGATTACCGTTCACGACGTTAAAAAGTATTTTTTTCAAGGCAGAGTTGAGGCTAGGTGAAGCCTATTATAGTTCAAACGTGGATGTAAAAATTCTGACGTCATAAACGTGGACAAAGCTGTGAAACAAAAAGTGATTTTTTTTAATAATTATTGTTTTAAAGTCAATAAAAATACTGTCATATAAAAAAATAAATTCCTAAAATTAAAAAAATGTTAATTATGACACTGTTTTGACGTTTCGGCAGCCAAAATTTTCTTTTATTCACTGTAAAGAAGAAAGTTAAAGATAAAAAAACTGAACAGGTTTACTTTCTCATATTCAAGTATATAGCATCTACTTTATTTGCAGTTTTGACTACAGTATTTTAATTTTACGTAAAAATTACATTTCTTTATTTTATTATGCGAAAAAATATTGAAAAATCTATGATACCTGATTTTTTGTACTATTGGATACTATCTGATTGTTTACTAAGTCTGTTTCTAAATCAGTAAGACCGACATTGTAAAAAAAAATGAAACTGGAACCTTTCTTTAGAAAACATTCTTAGATGCGTCTTTGGAAAAGTACAATCTATAAGTGTAGATCGAAGGACCATTTTTACAATAGTTCTCGCCTCCGACTCTAAAAAATGCACATTTTAAAGTTAATTATTTTAAAATTTAGAATTTGGGAGACGATGGTTTTTATCTATTTTTTAGTTATTTTTTCTCAGTAATTCTAATATTTTGACGTTTGTTAAATGTATAAAATTAACATCATTATATAATTTAGTTTAGTTTTACTATTTTCTTTACATTTTAAATAAATAAAAAGTTTTTTTTTTCGAAAAATGTGCAATTTTATAAATTTCTCATCATAACATAATACTCGCAAATGTTTTGTAGTAGGTAAGCAATGAGACAACCGGTAACCGCTGTCACTTTTTGAAAGAAAAAATAAAATAAAATGGTTAAAAAATTTGAGATGACAAAATTTTGAAGGGTTTATAGAGGCGATATAAGATAATAAATAAAATTTAAATTTTATTTAAATTACCGAGTAGAAAAATAAATCAAACGTAGCATTATTTAGAAAGGACATTCCAAGTGTTTAGATATCAGGAGAAATTTCATTTGACATGTTTTCGTACAATGATGATGAATCAAAAAAATGTGGTTCCAAATCTCCATCAGCAACAATCATATTTATCAAACTGTGTTATAAATCGTGCAGCACAAAAGGCTGTTGTACTCAGCACCGTTTGCATTTCGTTTCGTTCAGTCTTAAATAAACATTTCGTCTCATCTCATACATCGGCGGAGATGTTTGGGCAACAAGGTGTTTCCCTTCACAATAAGACTCCTGAAATAACATACTTACCACTTAACCTGATATGCTTTTAATAAACGATCCTAAAATGTGTAAAGGTGGTTTATGTTTGTGGTTCTTGAAAAGGGGGACACACTTTTAAGACTTGCTAGATTTACATAGGAGGCGGATGAGTGGAGTATTTTTATCACTAGGTGTATCGCTTTTTCACTTACAAATATTTGATTTATTTATTTATCTAACGCCTTCTAAAATTACGCTTTTTTCACCCAAGTACCATTGTCTAAAAGGGTAACGCTCATTCATTTCATAAAAATCTAAGTAAACATTTAAATCTGGGAATCTTTACGTCATTTCAATTTTTTCACACTACAAACCAAAAAATGACGACAACCATATTTCATTCTAAAATCACGTATTACGTAAATATTTTATATATCGGAAAACTGTTACAATGATTGGCTAAAAATATTCACTTTGCGAATTTAGAACACGAAAACTGCATTTTAAGAAACTTTATGCATCAGACGAATTAAGCTTTCAGAGAGCTTTATGATGCCTGTAGACTCCGAAACTACCAGGAATTAATTAAAGGGAAGTAATTAAAGTAAAATACTGAACACTTTTATTCAACACAAGAAAGCTTTTTAATGTCTTATTTTGTGGTATAAATTAGTTGACACATTTAAAAGTCAAACTAGTTTGGTGTGTTTTGTTGTAATGTTTTGACTTTTAATTATTATTAATTGATAAAGAATATAGTGTCCTATTTTTTAATTTTTATCTTTATACTCATGAGGTGTAAATATCTTATCTAATTTCTCTTTTTGGATAAGAGAAACAGAAGCGCATTTTTAACGTTCCACATAACGTAGACTTCGTTTTCGTTTCAATTTTTATAAAAAATTGGCTGTATGCTTACAGCCTTGATGTTAACTTTAATTGCGTCATAGGTTTATAGTTAAAATATAGTCCCTAGTTAGTTATTTACCATAGTAAAAGCGATGTTGGTTAAAATTAATAGCATTCATGTGGTTAAATTTGACAAGTTCAATTTTCAAGTTCAATTTTTATTATGGAAGTTCAGCATCTTCATTATGCTGAATGCGGAGAAGTCATTTGAAATAATTGTTGAAGGACCCGAAGCACGACCTGCAATAACTGCAGTCTACAAAACCACTGTTAATTCATGGGATGACAGGAATACCAAAGCTCAAATTGTTCTCACCAGCACAATTCCCTAAGATCCGGTATGATATTTAGTGAACTGCTAAAATGCATTAGATATCGCTATTCACAAGTAGAAGAACTCTTGTGGCGGCGGTTCTAAGATGGCAGAAAAGCAGATAAAACTAATGAAGGTCCAAGAAACATGAGAGAAATGTTTTGAAAAATTCATCTCTGTTTTGACAATTAAAACAATGATGACATTTGACATCATAAAAACCTTAATAAGTAATGTGAGTAAAAAGTGAAGTTACTGTGGAAAGGTTACATTGTCAAATAATTTTTTAAACAAAATTGTAATAAACTGTAGACAGAATGTTGGAAAAAAGATTTATAATCGTTCAAAAGTCTTAGTAAGAATCTTAATGCAAACACCTTATACCTAATAATAAAAAAATTTTTAGATATAAAAATAAAAGTAATTAAAATTTATGTTTACAACCTTGTATCTTAAAAATTAAACGAGCTAGATTTATTAGAGTTCTCTTAGGAAAAAGCGTACTAGTTCGTCTTCCACGAATTTTAGAACAGCCTGTAGTAATTTTATGTCAGACTCTGTACATTTTCTTAATAAAGAGAACCAATGATAACAGAAAAAGTGCTTAAAGCTGTTAAAAACAAATTTTAAATCAAAATTTAACATTGTGGTTGTTTTTACTGATTTAGAAAACCCATTTTTTTGTAGTACAACTTCTGATGGTTTGATTGTAGATAATGGTACTGTAGAAACAAAGTGTCCATATGAAGCTAAATATATTACCCCAATAGAAACAATTTTTGAAAAATCAATAACGGTATATAAATTTATTAAAAACGGAAACGTAATCATAAATAAAATCACAGTAGTATTTTTTATATTTGTTAAGGGCGTGAAGTGACTGTTTTTAGCAGTAAAAATAAAAATTATTTAAAGTTCTAAAAACACCTTTACGCTCATAATATAAACATTGATTAACCTATACGGTATAGGTATAGGTTAATCAATGATATAAACAAGGTTTTTTGCCGATCGACAGTAAACATTTTACAAGTGTCACATTTTACTGACAATTTAAGTTCATAAACTATCACATTTATTGACTAATCAGTAAAAGAGCCAATTTAGAGCCTATAGTATTTTTCAGCATTATGTCAACATTTCTATAGACTAAGCAGTAAATCGGTCAATTTAAAGCCGTTAAGAATCTTTTCTACTTTGCGTCGTTAACAGAGATTGATTTGGGTGTCGTATTAGCCAATACAGCATCCAAATTGCGTAAAGTCCTAGTGCAATTTTTTTTCGGATTTGTAACACGCTGTTGCTGGAATGTAACGTCATTTGTTACCCCTAAGCCATTTTATAACCCTCATAGCGTTTGATAATTTACAAGTTATTTGCTAGATGAGTGTATAGAACTGCTTGGTCTAAAATAACGATAAAAAAAATCGCTGAAAATTGCAATTAAGTTGGTAATTTAAGAATAATTTTACGTTTTTAGAGATTTTTCTTACTGTGTTTATGTCAATTGGGTTATTCAATCAATAACACATACGGTAGGTAAAAAAGAACTATTTGTGAGTTACCTACTTACACAGAAATTTGGACAAATTTGAAAACATTTTAAAGTTCAAAAACATTTGCACTTTTATGACATTTATTACCAATTATCTCGTAATAACGCAAAAGTCCCTAATGTTTAAATAATTAACTTTTTTACTTAAAAATCACGTAAAACACACAAAAAAACTCGTTTCTCAAGTTATTGTAGCACTCATTCTTTATAAAATCCCGCGCTTTGCGCTCGTTTTATAAACTTTAATTCTTGCCACAAAGTTGACTTTTTAAAACGCGTTCTTTAATACTATTTCAGTTGTGATAAAATTTTGAGATTGAACGTCAAACAGCAAATTCTCTAAAAGAAAAAGGCTAAACTGGTACGGCGGAAAAATTATATGTTCAATACGGCAATAAAAGATATTTAATGCCTTGCCTTTAAACGAAAAAGCACGGCATTAAATCACATGCTTTATTGCCTAATTAAACAAGTAACTGTTTTTGTACAACAAAATTTGAAATTTTTAAATTTTTTTACTAAAACAGTGTGAGAAATAGCAATAGCCACGATGGACAAAGTTACTTTACGCACTGTTTGTAAAAATAATAACTTTTTGTTTTATAAAGAAGACAAACTTTATATACTGAAATCAGTAAAAAAGTCCCTTTTTATAAAATTGTAGAAAAATTGTTTTTAATGGACTAATCAACACAATTTTTTCATGACAAAACTGACATCAGGAAACCGACTTTTGTCGTCACATTAAAGATAATGTGTACTTATATTCTGTTGTGTTTTCTACTAGCAACTATTATTGTTAAATTGTTGTTAAGATTTAAAATCAAAAAAATTTTTTTTAAGATTTTGCTCACAAAATAAAACTAATAGAGCAAATTTTATACTTTTAATACACACATTTTTAAGAATCAAATGCAAACGAGACTGCTCTTATACAGGGTGTTTAGCATTAATTTGTTTAGTTTCTTAAACTCAAATAGTTTACAAACATTGCAAAGTCATAAACAACTTTGTATAATATACCCATAATATACCCATAAAAAATATTAAAAAATTGCAACTTGTTTGACCAACAAAAATTGTGGAAAATGTTAACTGCAAAATTAGCTTATTTGGAAAATTCCATCTACAAAATCAGTTTATTAATGTATCAAATAGTCATTTATAAACTTAAAAAACTTACATAATTTTACAAATTGTTCAACAGACAAGATGCAGCATCTTAAAAACGAACTTTGAAGCAATTTTCTGAGCTATTTAAAAAGGATAAAAAAATTTTTTTTGATTATATGTTAGTTACAGTGTTCTTAATGACTGGTACATTAGTATAACCATTTCGAAGACACTCTACTTAGTGTAATAAAATAAAAAAATAAAAAAGTTCAAATAACTCCTTTAGTTGCTAAGAAAATTATATGTAAAAATTCGTAGGCCTTCTATCATAAAATATAACATTTTTCTTAATTTTCCTCTTTCCTCTTACTCGAACGCATTTTGCTTGCAAGCTTTTTTCATTTATTTCGCAGCGCAAAATAAAAATATATATTTTGTTGTATTAATAAGTATATTTTTGTTTTCAAAACTGTTTGAAAAATTATAATCGAATCGACAAGGCATACGAACCTTCTGAAAGATACTGCTTTAAAAAATTCAAATTATAATTGTGACAAAAATAATAGTCTAATTTTCTGGTATATGCATATTATTTCCGTTACTAATAAACCCATTAGGCCAATCTATAGATAGTTTTATGTTACAATTTACTATTTTATATTATTAGTTTTATTAATAATTTCATTTTATAATATTACAATTTATGTCTTTAAAGCTTTAAGATTCCTTTATTATTTTTAGTTTTATTATTAAAAAAACAATTTTTTAGTCTTAAATGGTGATAGTTTTGTGTAGAAAACATAGCAGAATATATGTAACTACAGACTATCTCTAATGTGATGGAACGCTCTGTTTTCTGGTGCTATATTGTCACAGAATCATTTATTTTATGCTCTGTATTGATTGGCCTATAAAATAAAATTCTAAATTTATAACAGATTTAATATTTATTCATCATTTTTTTCGTTCGGTACTAAATACAGATTAGTTTTATTACTTGATGATCTAAATTATTATTTATTGAAACACTTGTGGTTTAGTTGCAGTTTTAACTCTAAATAGTGTCAATTTTCGTCCTTCAAATGTGGTCCTTATTAAGCTTTCATTTGATCTAGCCAATCAAATATCTCAAAATAATTAATAGCGTAATCTAGATTAGATAATTATCGGACTGATTTTATCTTAATAGGTTTATTTAAAAAAATACTGCAAGTAGTTTTAGTGACAGTTTGAAAAATAATAAAGTGAAATTAATCAACGACCCAACGTTAAAATGTTATTACACAAAATTTACATGAAATACCTCGTGTGTCAAGAGAATATATTGCTTTTTGGCTGCTAATTAGAAAAGTTAACGCCAGTTAACTGCCACTAAAATAATTATTTCGCATCAAGATAATTTGATAAGAAATCTTGCGTTTATCTCTTGTCTTTTCCAAGATTTGACTAAGTCAGTTTACTACGATTAATATTTTTGTAAATGATAAGTGGGTTATGCTAAAAAAATCTATTTTAAAATACCATTTGTCTTTTATCATACTTTGCAGATCAACAACTTGGAACAGTGAAATAAACATTGATCTGTAATAAATTTCGAACACAATGAGTTTAAACCTCCCTAACGTAAACCTAAGTGCAGTCTGACGAAATTTGTTTGTAGAAGGATGTTAGTGGAAGTAAAAATTTACAGCTGTTCTAATTTTTTTATGACAATCGAAAATAAATACTTGGATCACTTGATACCTTACATACTTTAAATTAGGAGAGTAGAATTTTAAGTAATTAAAATCTCTTTACGATTCCTTTCAACTTTGTATATTTTAATTAATGTTTGCATAAAATGAACCTTCAATCACTTGTCGGTACTTTATAACAACTTTATTAAAATGTATCAGAACTACAGAAATTTGCTCATTTACGTAATAAAATGGCGGGATAATTATCAACCGTGTTATTGTTATCCTATTGACCTTTTCGGTTATAAATAATACAAGTTTTAAATTGGAATTTCAATAAAATCTGGTTTATCATCAAGTTCTTTGTACTGCATGTTTATATACTTAATAGAATTATATTTTATTTATCAGATATTTAACGGTTTTGATTTATTAAACATCTTTCCGGTATGTTGCAAAAATAATTGCACTTCGAAAAGTTAATTAACATACAGAATTTTTTCTCTAATAGAAGGTCCTACTCTGTTTATTAATTTCATTCTTTCTTAACAAATATTTTTAGTTAAATGTTTGAGTTAATTTTAACAAAATTATGACATAATAATGACATCCACAAAAATGTTGTGAAATTAACAGATTTTGTATTCATTAATCGTGTTGTTAAATTAATAACATCATCATCTAGTTAATGTTCAAAGATGTTTTTAAGCAATTGTAAAATGATCTTTCTTTAACGTCAAACTAAAATAAAATATTTTGCAATTTAACAAATCCTAATTATCTTAATAAATGTTGATTTGTTATTTTCACTAAATACATGTATAAATACATGTACTTTATTTATTTAGTATCTACTTTTGATGATATTCAAATTTTTTAAAAGTATATTTTCACTTTACCATCGTTTGTACCATCAAGAGTTGTCGCTTCTTCTTCGTACTTTCATTTTGAAATACGCAAATAAGGGCTAGATATGACCTTTTCCTCATACAAATTTTTTTCTTGGTAAGGTAACAAAGTGGTAATATTTGTAGGCAACAAGTTCTCAGCGTTAGTAAGTTATTATATTTATTGCTTGCCTCCAGTTTTAATAGTATTGATAAATAACATTTTTTTAACAAACTAAAAATGTTTAAAATGTTACTCTAGAAAGAAAAAATGAAAATGTTTTATCCACAATTACCTTATAATTGAATTTTTATTCACACTTACAAACCGTATAAAGTAACACTTTATCCACTAGTGGAATAATGAAAAATTACGTTATTAAATCAATCGCATTCTATTTATTAATAATATTGACATTAACATTTATATTAATAAACATTTCTTTTTTTCAACGTTTTTTGTTTTATCATATTTCACTTCGTTTCCATTAATAAGAAGCTTGTAGTTGTTATCGATTCCAGAACGAATAGTAGTTGTAGGAACAATGAACGTCTCCTCTAGTAAGGAAAGACTGGTACCAGGAGAACCTTGGATTTTCCTTGCGATATGAAGCTTATTAGATACAGAATCTTTGATATAAGTTTCTGCTATGGCGGAGCTCCTCCACCCCAAAACAACTTTAGAAGAAACTTTCGATAAAGTGGTAATTCTAACAGGTTGCGATGTACATTTTTGATTAGCGTATCGTAAAAAAAATCTCTCAATGGATAACTTCTTCAAACGTAAAAACATGCATTTCCTACACTTCTCCGCAGTGTTGACAGAGAATCCTTCTTCTATAATTGTGAATTTTTGTGAAACGCTCGTCTTGGTATTTGGTATCAAAACAATCAGGTATGCGCCCCTGCCTTCTACATCACTGATTTTTAAATTTGTCAACTCACAGCATCGACAGTCACCAGACACCCCCATTATTAATGCAACCTAAAATATTCCAAAATGTATTATCTACAATGTTTATGTAATGATAGAGATTACCTTGATCATCAAATATTCTTTATCGCAAGCCCTTGTCAAAAACTCTTCCACGTGTGCTCTTTCCAATACTGCAGCTTTCTTCGGCCTGTATCCTCTTGACTCTTCAAATAGGCCATGAGCTTACTATATTTTCCAATGTCTACGTTTTTAGCAGCCTTCAGCATAGAGTACTTCGACCACATGAATGAAATTGCATACCTCTTCTTCAAATTTAAGAAATACGATAGTAGAACTTCCTCATTTAATGTCATTACCTCCCATTCTTCTTTTCATTCATTAAATTCTGAAAATACTTTTTCATAATGTTCCCTGGACTTTGCAGGCAATAACTAGCGGGTCGCTTCTTCAGCTTCCTCAAGAATTGTCTCAGGAACAGTATCACTTTCTTCCATTTTCACCAACTTGCACAGCGTTTTGTACAAATGGAATCAATAAACAATCGAAAATAAATAACAACGATTCAACATCTCCCATGTTTTTTAGTTAATTCCAATGATTTTTGAGGTGACATCCGCTGTTAGAGTGTAATGTCAAATCATTTTTTGATAACATGAGATGAAATTTTGGCGATTCTGATTTTAAATCGCTGAAATTGTAGATAAAACGTTTTATTGGATTCGTGTTTTAGTCGCGTTTTATCCCCTTAAGAATATTAAACGCTTGACTGCGACTCGCGCTTAAACATTCTTGCGTGGATAAAACGCTGTCTAAAACACTTACAATAAATAACTATTATTTTTATATAGAACCTAAACAGTTATATTATTTTTACAAAATTGTTAAATTCGTTATTAAAATTACTTAAAACAATACAACTGTTTATTAAATTAGCAATAACATACACCAGTTCTTTAATTTGTCACTTTAACTGTTTTTATTAGTTACATAACCACTTTAAATTTGTTAGTTTAAAAAATTACATTGGCTATATCTACGGGAAAAAATATTTTTGAATTTTACTAATAATTAGCTTGGACTATTGTGGTTACTCCAATTTGTAGTCAAATTAACAAACCGTTTTGTTGTGTCTGAAGAATAATTCAGTGGCAAAAATGTTTAAAAGCTTCTACTTGGACTCAAGTCTAATTAATTTTTTGTTCTACTCTACGTTTAAAAAATTTTAAACTCTTAATGAAATAAAGTAATATTTCGATTACATATGCTCCGTTGATCTTTGTTTCGCACTCACTAGCACATAACAGAGCTTTCGAATTTGTGCACAAAGTGATGTTTGCACTCGATTACTCTGCAAATTGTACGACCACCGCCTTTGGTAAATACATTAGAATGTTTAAATATTTTATTTAAACAGCGATTAGAGTTCTATACAAGAGGTAATTAGTATTTAAATGTGTTAAGAATCAATACAACTTTTTGTTGATTTTTTTATTTTAAGATATCAGGACTCATAAAATAAGAGACAATTAAATTTTTTTAAATATTTTGTGTCGTACTCGTAATATTGTTGCGTCGTTTTTAAAATACACTTTAAGAAACTATGAAAAATTCTTAGCTAATTTAATTTTGTTTCTTATTAAAAAATAGACGCCTTTTTGATAAAAGTTTTCTATTATAATTAATTCAACATTATCGAGAAAATCTGCTGGAAGGCGCATCTTTGATGTAAGTTTTATAACAAATTTAGGATTATAGAAAAAACTGTTGGGTGAAAGAAGACATATTATCTGAAATCTCATTACGTTTCCAGAATATACTATGATCATTGTAAAATGTAAATTAAGAACAGAACATGTCGTTATTACGCTTACGCTTCTAGAGATACAAGGAGAATTTACATTTTATAGTATAATATCGTGTTTCATAGCACAAACCTACCCATACATGGAAGCATAATTATGTAAAAAATTTCTTGGCCTATATTAAAGGGCTCAATCCACTTTATATTTATTTATACAAACACTTATTGCAGAATCAGTACAAGACTGTTGGTATATGGTATATGGTAACTCTACGAAAATTTAAAACTCTGAATCTTATTTATGCCTTAGTCGTCAAATTATAAGATGCTAAAATGCAGTATTTAGAATTTTCTAAAGAAAGTAACTGGAATATATTAAAAAGATATATTGAAAGTTTAAATTTTGTGCAGCGCAGACTTTACGATAAAACGCTGCGCAAACTGTTAAAGAAAAAATACGGCATGAAAAATTTGTAGAAAATTAGATTTTGTATAATAAAATCTACAAAACGATAAAATTTTTAACTCTAATAGTTTAAATCCTAGATAAAAAATCAGAAAAAAATTGAACAAATTAACGTTCATAAGGACGGGAGTAACAAACAAAAAAATTCTTGTTTACAACTGGTGACTTGGCGAAGGCAACGGCGACGTTTTCAATACAATAACTGATTTTCATCAAGCCGACAAACATTAATTTAAATAAAAATAAATATAATTATTGAATCGAGCTTCTCCAAATACACAATTTTGTTTTAAAACAAGTTGTCCACTGCACCGGTTCTTATAAGCTTAATTTTAAAAATATAAAATATTGAAATACAGGAAGAGCTTTTCAAATTTTTTTCACCTTGAAGCATCTTTTCGTCTAAACTATTAAAGATAAAAATAAATATTTGCGTATTGCTAGCTATACAAGCTTAGTTGAGTACACAGAACAAAATCAACTGGATCGAATAGCTGTTAGCAAGAAGTGTTGTTAAAAATCGTTAACGAGTTAAGTGGTTAATTAAACAGTTGAGTTTATTAATAAAATAAAGAGTGATTACAACTCCGACGTGTTGCGGCAACTCAAAAGCGAAAATTACGTCTAAAGTTGACAAACGTATACAAAAATGGCAGTAACAGCGGTTGCACAAGCTAGTATGACCTAATCTGAACAACACAAAATTTATTTGCCAACCATTTTTAGCTACACTTTTTGGCGGACTTTACCTACCTACACTGTGTCTTTTTTTACTTAAAGTTTAATAAAATTTGGGGTTGCAATACTATAATATTAAAATTATAATTACATAGAGTCCGTTTTCAATCAATTGAAGGAGATTGCTTCTCTTGTTTTTAATATTTGACAGTTTATTAATGGTCTTGGTCTGTCTAATAATGTCTCATTTTACAAGTTCTTATCGCAGAGGATTGATACCCGGCGCATCCACCATTTTTGGGAGGATCGAAGAACAGTTTAAAGATCAGCTCCTTTTTGAAGCTGTTAGAAGTTTTTAGAAAAATTGCAATAGCACTGTTTTACTTTATTAATTTATTTACATAATTTAATTATTTTTACTTTCACAGTGTACTCCATACACTTTCCAAATACACTTTTCAGTTTCCTCTTGTTCTTTTGCTTATTGTTTTTTATTCACTCACACTGTTTCTACTGTTTTATTTGCACTCTTCTTTAGGTGTATAGATCTTTTCCGCCCAGAGTTACTTTCCCACAGTTTCACCAATTGCTTTCTTAGCATGGGATGACGAACTCGAAGTCCAACAACTATTTTCACTCTATTTTATACTCTTTTATTTTTTTGTATACTTTAGTCTTAGTTTTTTGTATTTCTGTTTCTTATTATTAAATCTATATTTACCTCTAAATCTAATTTGTTTGTCTTTTTGTACTAACTCTATAACTCTTATTATGTTTTCCATTATTTAATAGTGTTAACTTAATTGTGTTTTTCTTATCTAATTTTGTTTTCGTAGTCCGCCTTCTGGTATTAGCGTGAATATTATTGGGGATGAGAATAATTGTATTTACTTTAAATTTTGTTTACTATAAATAATTGCGTTGTTGTTTCTTATTGCAATCTTAGGTGTTATCAAGATTTCGGGTATGTCTAATAAATAAGAGTTCTAATTTTGCTCAGTGAATCAAACAAAATATTTTGAGGTCTATAAAAAATACATGGGTTTCTTTGTTATGTTCCTAAATTTATTTATTGTTATTATTAGTAAAAATACAAATCATATGAAAACTTTTTAAGATTCAAAAACTTTTTTAGAAATTTAAAAATTATTTTGTCTTACGAATCAACTGTCAAGTTTTAAAGACAATTGTGTCCTAGTACTTCAGCACTAATAATATTTAAATAAAGTTGCCGATACAGTCGTTGCTGTCATCCACAATAAACCAATAGGGAGCCTTGACGCGAAAACTTATAAATCGCACTGAGAATTTTAACGTTCTTGGAATATTTAAGAAGTTTTTGTAATTTATCTTTATTATGATTTTCTAAGAAAGCTCTAAATGAACGTCATCGATTGCAGTGTTTCTATAGCCAAAACATTTTACAAAAATTTTTAGGTTGGTAATGGATAATGGGCAATTACTCTGACATTTAAATCAATTTCAAATTCTAAATTACAACATTGTTTACCTGACCTGACCTGACCTGACCTGACCTGACCTGACCTGACCTGACCTGACCTGACATTTAAGACAATTTCAAAATTTAAATTACAACATTTTTAAGAATGTGTAAAAAAATTCGATTTGAGTATCCTGTCGAAACCTTCTAACTTATATGCTACAATCCACTCACACAAACTCAACTAAAGTAACTTAAGTAAAGATTTATCTACTGGTATTATCTCCCTCTAAAAATTTTTAATTTTTTTGGAGTATTATCCTGAGATGCTTTTTTTGATAAAGTCCGCAGTTTGTTAAACTTGGATATGTCGTGTCGACACTCAAAACATTATCCAACTAGACAACATCCTTCAAACGGGACTTTTGTGCCGGCATTGATGTCAATCGGGGGGCATAAGTGCAAGACTTTCTATTAGAAGTTATATTTTTTAATATGTTTTATTACTTCTGCAATAAACTTTATTACATTGTTTATATTTACTACTAACTTTTTTTACATAAATGTAATGTTTTAAAATGGCTATTTCTATAACTCCAAAATCCAAAATTGCACATTGTGTTTGACAATAAGGCAGCGAAGTTCATTAAAATGTGATTGCATAAAGGTTCAGAATGGGAGAGTAAAATAAAACTAAAGAACAAAAAGACATATTTATTTGTTTATTTCTTGATGTTTATGGAATCTTTAATAAATAAAATAAAAGAGAATAATACAAACAAAACAAAATGTAGGTACATTATACAAAAACAAATCAATTATAAAATAAAACTGACAAATCAAAAACACGTAAATAATTTTTTTTGCTACATGTGATGTACATTCTGATATGACATTTTCTGATTAACTCACAAGAAGTACCGAATAAAACCTTCCTAAGCCACCCATAAACAAAAACTCCAATAACCTATTTTTAAATAACAAATTACACAAACATTAGATAAACAAAATCAGCTACAGCAACAGTAGAATATTTTACATTTAAATTTAGCAAAATCGTTAATAATCTGCAGAGGTAAGAAAGAGTAAGAAAACTATGTGGATGAAAGTAAACAAGACAAACTCACTAACTTCTCTGGAAAAGTAAAACGTGAAACTTAAATTTGAAGAAATGATGCAAAACAAAATTATAGAATTATTTCTAAAAATTATGCATACACTTGGAAGTATTGGTTTACAAGACCCATTTGAAGCTGGTAGCAAAAACATTTGATAGAGAGTTCTCAGAAATAGTACCAATGTTACCTATTTATGCCTAGCCCAATGTGGGAGTAACAATAATAGCAAAATCAAAAATTATTGAAAAAATGAAAATGACAGCCTGACAAATTTTGGAATATTTACATTTTGAAAAATGCGCTTTTTCCAGCGATTTGTAGGCATGGAAACAAACGAAACTTCAAATAAAATAAAATTTAATTTAAAAATTATATTCAACATTTTACAGGTATTATAAATTGTAGAAAAATGTTTAATAAGAGTGAGAGTAAATTGAAATTTTTTATAAACAGAAAAAGAAATAATCTGAAGTAGGTAAAAGAAACAATTTGCAAATACGTATCCAGATTGCGAAAACAGCATGCAATAGATAGAATCTTACAAAGTTTCAAAATGTATTTTAATTGTTGTGTAATTTCAACAGATGTTTCAGTAAAACAATAAATTAATTGGGAAAATGACAAATTTAACAAACCGAAAAAATCAATTAAAACTAAAATTAAAGTGCCTCAAGAATCTTGTTTAGGTACCGGTAACATCAAGACAGGATGATTAATTACTATGGGAGAAATAATTTAGTGAAGCCCTGGGCCCTATCAATGCTTTGATTTATAATGTATTATGAAAAAAAAAAAATTGTTGGGGTTATAATTGGTATAAAAACTTGAATAATCAAAAGAAATTATGTGTTAATTGTCAAATAAATTTGGAAATAAACAAATACGCTTGCCGCTTGCTCATTTTCTTATAACCAGTTTTAATAATCCAACCACTAATAAAATAAAGAACAATTTTAATTAGTTAGAAACCGGAAATTTGAAGGCAAATGCAAGATAATGTAATAATAAAATTATTGAAAATACCGCATGTTCTTAAAAAAAACTTTATACCTAGTGCTGTGAAACCGAAAACCGACTATTATTATTAGTAGAAGTCGGGCAACTACGTATTATTAATAAATGTCTAATAATCGACTTCTGATTGGCATTGCTAGCTGCGAGATTTTTTTAATAAACAGTCTGGGCAGTTTTAAATTAGATTTTTGTAGAACCAAAGGTGTGGTAGATTCCCACACAAGAAGCGAACAAATTTATCGACATTTAATCTCGTCTTTAATTTTCATTAAGCGAGCGTTTGCTATTAAGTACTGCTCATTAGTGCGTGAAGAATCTAAAAACTCATTGCAAAATGCAACGACAAAGCTTTAAACTCCGGTGAAATGGTGTTTAAACGCAATGGAATCTCATCGAGAGATTAAATCAACGAAACGGCAAAAAGATTATTGATTTAGCAGTCGAAGCTATTTGTTTTGTGGAAGAATAAATACATACCTAAGAATAGAAAAAGGTTTGCAATAAATAGGAAAAAATTATATATGGAAGTAATTTTATTTGTCAAGAATTCTATACGTTTTTAAAGAATTATTAAAATTTTATTCACATAATCATGACTGTCATTTATGTAATGCAAGTTTAGTGCTTTGTGTCAACAGTGATTAATTGAATTGAAATTTAAGATACAGTAAATCTTTCATGTGTTGAGTGATGAATGATTATCATTTAACACAGGTAGTTACAATTATATTTGCACATTTGCGGTTTAAGTGGAACAATTATTCAACTTCTTAAATGATAAAAAGGGATAAAAGCAAAACGAAATTTACAAGACTTGAAAACCTTGCGATTTGTGCTTATTTGGAAGTTGTTGAAAATTGTATTTAAATAAATGTCTGAGTGTGACCTGAATAAATTATGTTAAATTTTGGATTCTTTTTAGGCTGGATTTTGTTTCAAAGACAACGAGAATAAAGAATAAACTCAGTAGTTATTATAACTTACCAGATCAATGATCATACAAAGCTAACACGCGGTGTCCTAGCTGAATCTTCTTGCCAGGAGCGAAATCAGCATCTAGACTTCTAGTTTTTGATATGAAATGTAGCCCTCAGCTTCTAAAATTAGTAAAATATTATTCATTATCTCTCAAAAATGTCGAATTCTTAAAATTACAAGTATGTATATTGATTGTCCTTATTAATACGCAAATTAAGAAAAAATGTTGTTTCTTTAATTTAAAATTTGTTAAGAAATATTGCCATCAGTTGTCAGAATTGTTAAAATATCGCCTCGCACTTTCAAAGTTAGTAAAAACGTAAAATTCTGTCTCAAGCTTCCAAAACTAGTAAAATGTTGCTTTCGATTTCCAAAATTACAAAAACTGTTTCTTAGTGATATACAAAATTTTAGGAAATAGTATCTCCACCTTTTAAAAATTGTAAATATACCTTTCCGAATTTCAAAATTATATTGCCTCTGCTTTCTAACATTAGTTATTGCTTTTTAAAATTTTATAATTATCAAAGTGTTACTTTTGATTACCATCTTCAATACTAGGAAAATATAAAATTAATTGTAGCTTCCTCAAATTAAAAAAATACAAAACATTTTTGTCTTTATAATCTTGCTTCCCTCTCTATATTAGTAGATATTTATAACTTTTTTGAATGAAACTAATGTCAAAGCTTTAAAAAATACACAACAACTGTTTGTTCTAATTTCTTAAACAAATATAATTACATCTCCAGATTTCAAAATTAATAAAATTTTGTTTTCTGCTTTTTTTCGCTTTGGTCTTCTTATTGACTTAAAAATAGCCAACAAATTTTGCCTTCGGCTCTTAAAATTAGTAATTATACGTTTCCAGATTTAATAATCAGTAAAATATGCCCTCGGCTCCCAATATTTATAATATTAATACAACATGATATTTTTGCCTCCAACTTCCAAAATTACAAAAACATTTTGGTTTTGTTTTTATGTTAATTTAAAAATTGATCAAAAATATTTCTGTCTTTTGTTAATTTTATAAAATTGCGTCTACGAATTCAAAATTAGTAAAACGTTACCTCCGGCTCCCATTCTCGCTTTTGTTTTTATGTTAACTTCAAAATTACGGAGATATGTCGCCTAATATTAGTAAAAGTACGTTCCCGGATTTTATAATTAGTTAAATGTTGCCTCCGATTACCATCAATATTAGAAAAATACATAATAATAGGAAAATTAAATGAGATGCGTTTAACACGAAGTTTCTTATAAGAAAGTAATCTTTCCTAGTCGAATACTTAAATAAATAAAGAAGAAATATGCGTATTTTATTTATTTCACAAATTTAACAATAGATAACCACAATAGATTTTTTTTTAAATGGTTCCATCACAGAAAATTAATAAAATTTTCCTTTTTTTGACTTAATCTTTTTGTTGACTTAAAAATAAATAACAATTATTGCCTCTGGCTCATAAAATTAGTAAATTTAATGTTTTCATATTTTATAGTTAGTAAAATGTTGCCTTTAGCTCTCTGTATTACCAATATTAGAAAAACATATCATTCTTTCTTCCAGCTTTCAAAATTACAAAAACATATTTGTTTTTATCTTTATGTTAATTTCTGATCAGAAATGTTGTCTCTGACTTCTAAAATTAATAAAATTACGTCTTTTGATTTCAAAATTAGTAAAATAGTGTCTCCTTCTCCCATTTTTGACTTTTCCCTTATGTTTATTTAAAAATTGCTATAAAATATTGCTTTTGGTTTCTAGTGTTTAAAATTTTAAAAATTATGTTTCTATAAATTTTAATTAGTAAAATGTCGCTTTCGGCTTCTAATATTACCAACATACTAATATTCGAAAAACATATCATTTTTGCTTACAGGTTTCAAAATTACAAAAAAAACTTGTATTTTTTATCTTTGTCTTTATCTTAATTTGAAAATTGATCATAAATGTTGTCCCTGCCTTCTAAAATTAGTGAAATTACGTCTCTAAATTTTAAAATTAGAAAAATGTTGTTCCTTCTCCCATTTGTGTCTGTCTCTTTATGTTGATTTAAAAATTGCAATTAAATATCACCTGGGGCTTTTAAAATCAGTAAAATTATGTTTCTGAATTTTATAATTAGTAAAATGTCACCTCTAGTTCCCAATATTTAAAATATGTTACATATCTTTTATTAATTTTAAACTTAATAAAGATTGTCGGTTTTAGTTGCTAAAATTGTTACAATATCGCCTCGGATATTAAAAATTAATAAAATGTTGCCTTCGATTTCACAAATTACAAAAAAATGTTGTTAATAAAAAATACTGACTTTCAAAATTAGTACATTAGTAAATGTTTCCCTATTTCCAAATTAGTAAAATTAGTACAATTTTGCTTTTGCATTTATTAATTTAATAAATAATTGGTAGAAGATACTACTCTGGGCTTATAAAAAAAATAATAAATGTCGCCTCCAGTGTCTAATATTATTGACAGCTTAGGCCGGGTGGTTGGAGCACTTATCAAGGCCGCAAACTATAAGGAGTGCCGTTAGTAAAACAATATTCTCTTTGTCAATAATTTTTAAGTAAATTCTTTATAATTTATTAGATTTTCTTATTTATTCCATTTCTACTTAGTAAAAATTTTGCCCTGGCTGCCAATGACCTTACGAGTAGCTAAGGCACTGCTACTACGCTGTGCTATTAGAATTTTTTATTACTGAGTTTTTCCAAAAAAGTCTTCAAGTTAATGTTAGAAATCTTAATTCAATCAATCCTTGGCGCCGGAGGTCGGCATTCTAAAGTATTTCTTCGCAATCTCCTAGTACTGCTGTTGGTCAAACAGTGCCTTTATAACATGATGTGCAATTACTCTTTTACCCGTTACAAGACCTTCAGATATGAACTAATCACCCGATGCCGACACAGTCCTCAAAGACAATACTACTCTTTCAGCAAGTCGTCGGTAGTTTTTTACATCAAGTCTGAGATTTCTCAATTCATCGCCACATAAAAAACACAATTTGTCCTTTTTGCAAATGGCAAAAACTCAAATTGGTGTTATTACCATCTGTTCAAGCTAGAAGCACACTTCAGGCTTACTTTATTACAGTCTTTTGCGAATTATCTCGAATGATTTTTTTATTTTTTTCAGAACGGAGAGAGCCTCGCATTTATCCTGGACCCTGTCCGAGGAAGAAGTGTCCTGAAGATGCCGCATGTAAATTTTTTGAAAACAATAACACACACATGTGTATTTGTACACATGATTCACTGCCGCCCACTGCCAAAGGTATCTGCCCATCAAGGAGGACAGGTATGACAGACAGATTCATTGTATTTTTTACACCTACTATAAATAATTACTCTTGTATTGTTCAATAATGTCACTTATTGTTGTTTATTAGAGCTTTTGGAACATATTATTAAAGCAACTGCAATCGAATGGATTATAAATTTTGTCCAAGTGTTATTTATTACGCAACGATATTGGTTGCGTATCGATGCCTAAAGCGGCTTATAAAATTACAATTGAAATATATTTTAATGAAAATTAAAAATTAATAAAAATATAACGTTTTTGTATTTCATGAAATCTTTTTTGAAATCCATTTTCCATTCTACTTTTGTTAAATAAATATAGTCAGACAAATACATATCTTTTAAAGAGTAACTGTTACAACTAGTTTGTGTGGACCGGAATGTGGAAATCAAAACATTACTTGAGGCAATGTTTCGGGCACTTTATTGTTCGTTCTTCGTTAGAAAAACCCTTTTGAAGTCCTTTTAAAAAGTCCATAAAAATTTTAATTTTACTTATATGTTATTAATTCATATTAACTACATAGTACTAAAGAGTATTGTGTTTTGTATGAAAGTTCTCAAAAAGATATTTCGTGTTTAAAACTTATATGGCGCCCCTAACACCAGGACAATGCTTAACATGTGCACGAGCCTGGCCCAGCATTGACGAAATTTGCTTACCTCTATTTATTGATCTAGAAATAATAATTTACTGTTAGATCTTCACAAAAATTAGTGAAAGTTAAATACAGGATTAAGTCGTAAATACGAAATATCGATACTAATATAATACTAATATACGAAAGAGAAATCTATAATCATGTGATTATTAAGAACATTCATAAATTTAACAAAAAGAAAATTTAATTTGATATGACTGTAATGTGACATGACTCAATATAGAATTAATTTTTTTTAAGGTACATTTGATAAATATGAATAAATTAATGTACAGTTGGTGGTAGTATAGACAATTGTGCCACCTAACGGATATTGATAGAAGGTAATGAGTGTTGGCATAATAATAATGTTGGCGGGCAAAAATGTTGCTACTTTGGCTCTCGTTCGGCCACTTACATAACCAACCACCACGATTAGGCAATTATTAAGCGATTATTACATGAGATGTAATAATACTAAGTACACAGATTTGTTCAGAGTTGGCAAAACTTTCACTCATTGAATATTGTGCATGATAATGTATTTTTTATTCGGCGTAGGCAGCGACTTACCACTAGAGCAAAACCGGTGTGGATTCGAATCCCTCCTAGCCATGGATATTTGTGAGTATCGTAGAGAGTACAACAGACTCAGACTCAGTGCACTGTTCAGTCAAGATGACTACAGGGGAAGGAGATGCAGTAACGAGACCTAGTAGTCGAATTAGATCACTTCCAAAGTGTAATAACTCGTCGTTTTGGATGGAACAGTGCAGTATTAAATTATTTTAGAAATTTTTTTAATTCAATTGTAAGACGTCATTTTATGTTGCGAGAGCGTTTTGTCAATTACAAATTTTTATAGTACTTTTTGAGTAAGTAACTATCGCGATACTACAGCAAAAATGACATTTTAGACGTTTATTAAAACAGAATATATAACCATTACGATTTTATGCTATTCAGTTATTAAAATATTTAGCTGCGCCTCGTGTTTCAAATTAATTTTCCGTTGTATAATGTAGCGAATTTAATCTGTTTTTACCGATTTTTTTTACGAAAAATTGTATACAGTGTAGAATCATGTTAGAAATACTCTCTCAAGAAATGATACTACGCACTTTGGCAACGTGTTGTGGCGTCCCTGAGAGACGATAAACATGTAGTGATGTTGTTTTAAAATTTTAGCTTATAAATCACAATCAATTTATTATATTATTATAGATAGTATCTCCGTAGTGCGTAAACAAAGAAAAATTCTTATATAGTCAGTGTCTTTCGACTCATCGGCTGTAGAGAACCAAAAACAATATAATATTATTATGAAGCGCTATTCTTCGTTTCTAATGCCATGCACTAGGTTGGCTCACCTTTTCTACTCTGTACTTCCATTCTTGCTTGGAGCCACGAAGTAAAAAAATAATTAAAAGGAGTATTCACTTACCAGCTCAGATGGGAATCAAAATATCTAAGAGAAAATTAAATTAAAAATTGTAAAACTAATTACATTATGGTTTCATGCCAACACAATGTATTGTTCTACATATGAATTATTAATACCGTCCTTTTCTGTAGGATTCAGTTTTTGTCCTCTATTTTATTCATTTTGAATGAAATGAATTCTAATGGGCTGATTTCAAGTTGAGATAATACCGGTAGTATCGCAAGTTTTAATACTTTTCCATGACAACAGCGAATCACAACTTCAAATTTGTTTATTTTTCCATGGAAACGCAGATACTACCGGTATTATCTTATACTTGAAATCAGCCCCTAAAGCTTTACAGTAAAAACTAATATTTTAATAATAATTTTAATGACCGATTCGTAGGTATATTATTTGACATTGATGACCTTCTATTGAAGTACATTAGATAAGAAATAATGCTAAAGAGCGTTATTTTCCAAAACAATGTCCTAGGGTATTAGATATTTGAAAATAATGTCCCTAATAGGACATTATAAAATCGAAATTTTGTTATTGATATGGTGTATCTGTTGTAGGCTAACTACAAATTCAGTCGTTTTATAAAACGCCTAGACAATTTGTAATTAACTAAAGAAAGGGGAGTTTTTAAAATATGATGAAAACTTTTAGGCTTATTAAATAACTTTTTTTCGATTTTAAAAATTACTGGGGAAGGACCATAAATAGAACCAAAAAAATAAGATATGCAACGTTTTGTCTAACTAAGCAAGAAATTGTGTAACACATTAAGATGTCAAATTTTGACAGTAGATTTTAGTATCTTGAAAAAAATCTGACAGTTTGTTATTTACATTATCGACATCAACGCACTTGATTTTTTCGACATATTAAAGACAAATAAAATTATCGTTTTTCGGCCTTGTGAAGGATCCGTGCAAAAAATATTATTGTAAATAGTATAAAAAAACATTATAATAGTATAAGAAGATATTATAATAATATAAAAAGACGTGCGAGAACAGTTTTGCTTTATCCGTGCGACATTCTTCATTCGAGCGCAAAGCGCACTCGTGAAAAAACTCCCGCACTTATCGCGTAAATAACTACATATTTTAATAAAATATTGCAACGATTGTGCGAATTCGGGTTCTTTGATTCAAAGAGTTAGATTAGTAAAGAATGATTTATTTCTACTGTGTACACTAATAGAACAAAAATAAATAAACAACTCGCTGTTTACACTACAATTGTCGTCACTTTACTAGTTGCTCTTCCAAAAATATCGCTCACTTTACTATTACTTGCTTGTCTGGCTCTCACTAACTGACTGACTGAGCAGTCAATGTGTCCTTTTTTATATATAAGCAAACGTCCTTCTAAAATGCATCCCAATGCTTCGACCTTTTTTCACTTAATTGGAAGCGATGAATAATTCTTCTCGATCAGTCCATGAACGGGTCTGTTAATGATTTCGAGGAATTCCACGTTTCAGTGCGATTCCGGCGCAATATCCTTCTAGTATTTTCTCAAACTCTCTTCCTCTTATTGTTATTTTGAAATGTTCGTAATAATAGACAAGATTTTGGGAAAACAAGCTTGTAATAGCGTCAATCTAAAGAAGGTTTTAAAGTGAGTTGTGTTAGGCACATTCGGATTTGTGCTGTAATTAGAATTTATTAAATAATTATCATGTTTGTCATGTAAAGTGACTAAACGAATCCAGTTATATTCTAAATGAGAGAACTTTAAACTCTATTCTAAAACATTTTCTAAGGTTAACACTTATTCGGCGTTTTATAATACGCCAAAAATTTTTAGCCGTATTGTGAAAACTCTAATGGGCTGATTTCAAGTTGAGATAATACTGGTAGTATCTTTGTTTCTATGGAAAATTAATAAAATTTGTTGCTGTAATTGGTTGTTGCCATGGAAAAGTATTAAAATTTGCAATACTACCGGTATTATCTCAACTTGAAATCAGCCCATATGTATTTATTCTTCTACAATTTGCCTAGAAGTTTTTGAAATGCGCGAGATAAAATTTTCGGAAAATGAATTCAAATTCGTGAGGTATTCAACAAAGAGTCGCATAATAAATAATTCAATTTATACTATAATCTTCTATAGATTGTTCTTTGGCCAATTAATATTCCTGCTGCTGGTTTAACAGAGATTTATGCTTTCTTGTTAATATATGTTTTTGACACAATTTTGTGTCCAAATGTCTAATTTTATGTGTTTAAAAATGAAAAGAGCCGTTCAATTCTTTCTCATCCTTAAGCCTCTCCAAAACTGTTAGAGATAGATAGTTATTATTTTGAAAAATGTTAAAATTTTACACAAATTTTTTCTTTTCCTTGTTTTAGTTTTTTAAAATAAACGCATCGCTGCGCAACTCTTTTTTTATATGGTTTACTTTGAATATTTTTAATTAAGTGATGTAAATTCATGCCATATTAATAACAATTCGAAATTTTGAATAATGACCTAAATTCATTTCTATGTGAATGAATATGTGGCTTTAGGTATAGCTCATTTTTTCGCCAAGTTACAAACATTTGAAAAAAAAAAAATTTGAGATTAAGGTCTAGAAATTTATATAAAAACTTCTTTCAATGAGTACTAAACAATAGAAAATATTAAAAACAATACAAGAACAAGATACATATGTGGCAATTTAATTTATCGTAGAATGCCCCATGTATTTTTATAATTAAAAAACCTATTACAAAATTCATTTTAGTGCTCTAATACTCATTTCAGCGCCCAGTGCTTTAATAGACTATTACAAAAGTTAAAATATATTTCTTTATATATAAAAGTATATTTAAAAAAAAATAGATAACATAAAATGTTATTACCAAATTTGCGTTAATATCTAATTTGTAATCGGAATATATAACTTACGAGAAAATAATCTGTTACTCTGTTAGCAGCTTTTCCAAATAAAATCGAATCTGAGTTGAGTAATTATGATGAAAATCGTAGAAAACAGATGTTTACAAGCCTCAACCGTGAAATTCGATATCTACAACTTGTTGCATATGACATTTTCAGCAACTCTTTTGATGCGAACATTTTTATAAATATTACCTATAAAAAACACTTAACATTTCTTTAAAGACGCATATTTTTGTGCTACCTCTAATATTTTTCTTGAAGTTTCAAGCTTATGTAATGTTTTGATCGTGGCTGAATGTATTACAAAAAATTCTTTTTACTCTAACGTTTAAAAACAAGAAATAAAAATTTGTATAAAAATTCAAATTAAGGATAGAAAATCACCGTCAAAGCAATATGAATATGGAAAAAAAGATTAAAGAAAAATTCATGTTGGGAGTTACTGTTTGAACGGACCGAAGCGACAAATTTCAACAAAGCCATCATGCAAAAGGATTTTTTTACTTTTTTCGAATGAGTTTAATAAAATCAAAAAAATAAATGGAAGTTTTAATATAAAAATATATTTAAATTTATTTTAAATAATTTGTCTAAATTGTTTCAGTTTCTGTTGGCGCTCCTGGACAAATTCCCGTTCAACCCCCTTCACATAAACAAACACCTTCATCACTTAGTTCTACAACAATTCCAATCGTAAGTCAATTGTTTTTACAAAAATATGTTTTGTAATAATTATTTTTAAGAGCAGACCGCTGCTAGTGAGAATTTATCAGCACCCAACTACATAATGGTCTCAGTTTTGGCTTCAGTGTCATTGTTGTTATTAATGTTGTTAGGAATATTATTTTGGAAGAAAATGAGATCTAGAAATTCAAATAATGATGGGGTAAGTTTATAGAATTTCATTAACACATCAATAATAAGAGTGATTCCATATTTTGTAATAATTGCAATTATAGTTTTTGAATGTTGTTTGTTTTATATCAAGTTATTTAATTAATAAAATAACTTTACATAAAAAATAAACAATATTGATAATACGAAATTCCATCACATTTTAATAATTAAATATTTAATTATTTACTTATCTTGTTAGGTAATAAGTATAAAAAACAAATATTTGATATTAATGCCAAGTATTTTAATATTTGTAATAAAAATGTAAAATTCGATTAGGGTTCTTTAAATTAAGCTTTTGTATAGGCAAAACCTTATACACTCTTGTGAAAGGAGATAGTATAAGAATCAATTCAATTTTTTATCTGAAATTTTAAAGAACCAATTTCAATGAATATGATTTCAATTTTTTTCTTTTATATTCAGGTGTCACCCATAAACTTAAAACACAGCTTACTTATGGCTGAAAGATATGCCCCAAATCCTCAGTATTCAGCGTGTTCAGGAACAGGAGTTCCCCTCCTTCGGAAAGAAACTCTTAAATTTATCAATGAAATTGGAGAAGGATGCTTCGGCAAAGTTTATAAGGGTGAGTAAATTTGAATATTTTTTTTTTAAATTTAAACCTTCCAGGTTATTTTATTTGATAAAAAAAATCGAAAACGTTTTATCTATTGACTTAATACCGCGAATCTGTAGTCGAGAAAATGGATCGCAGGTGTTTGTGACTCGAAGTATTGAAAAATCGTTGCCTCGACTTAGACTGAGCGATTTTCATTGATTGATTAATCAAATTAATTGATTTTCCAGTAATAGATAATTCAATTAATGTGATAATCGATCATTCGATTTAATTAGAGCATTAATCAATGCGTGATTTATGTCTTGAAATACAAGTGAATAAAAGATATGTATTCTTAAATGTTGATTGTTGTTTTGATAAAAAAAATTTAGACACAAATAAAAAAGACTAAAAAAATTGCTCCTGAAAAAGCCTGAGAAAATTTTTAATAAAATTTGTCGACCAAAAAGTTTTATACAAATCTTCTGTGTTAACTAATTTCCAGAGATGAATTATTAAAACACTCGGCTATCGCAACGGTGATTTAATCTACCAAACAACTAAAAAACAACTATTACAAAAAAAAGATTTTGAAGATTTTAAGAAACGACGATTAATAGAAAAAAAAAATAAAAAAATTCTCAAATAATTTGAAAAATTCCGGCTGGAACAAAAAGAAGGACAAAGAAAACTTTCAGAAAAATGTGAAAAGCAAAGTTTGGTTGAAAAAAGCAACAAAAAATTCTAGAAAAAAATAAAAGACGTCATATACAAAAAAGAGCAATTTTAACAAATAAAATTTTAAAAAAATTAAAAAAAAAAGATTTAGGAGAAAAAATACCATAAGAAAATTCTTGAATAAGTAGAAAGATTTCTGCTAAAAGAAGAACAAAAAAAAGATTCTGGAAAAACATTTTACAAGAAATTACATAACAGCATTTGAAAGAAACACAAAAATTTGAGATACAATTGGTGGTAGAAAAAAGCAAATGTTGAGTCTAGAAGAACGAAAGAAGTTTTCAGAAGAGTGGAAAACAACGATTGATGAAAAAAGAGAAACAAAAGATTCTAGGAGAAGGTGTAATAGATTATTCTAGAGGAACATAAAAAGTTTTAGAAACATTGGAAGAGAAAAAATCTAAAACAAAAATCGTTTATAAGCAAAATTAAAAAAAGACCGTTGAAAAAATGAAGAACAAGGAAAAGTACGTTTTAAACAAAAAGTAAAACGAAGAACAATTTTTAAAAAATAAGAAAAGATTTTATACGAAACTACAAAGCGTAAGATAAGAAAAACAAAAAACTTTTTAATTGATTCGAAAAACAAAAAAAAAATATCTTTGGTAAATTCGACATAATTATGAATCGATGGTAGGATGTAGATTTTGACTATTTTCTTGTTGGTGCTAAAACAAGTCAGGACTTCTTACATCATAGGAATAAAAAAAGAAAAAAAAAGAAAAATAAAAACAATAAGACTAAAGGAAAAAAAGATCCGATAAAATCAAGAAAAAAAAATTAAGAATATTAACTAAGCTATAAAAAATACTGTAAGAGCAATAAAAGAAAAAGAAACAAGAAGAATAAAGAATGTTCGAAATAAATCTATTTAACCATTTGCAAGCTGTCTACAAAACGATTTATAAGGCTATGTTTTATAATAACAATAATGTTTATTTACAGATTAAATAATAATAAAAAGAAAATTACAACGATACAATAAATTACATACAATTAGAATTGCAAGATTACAAACACAATTTATTTGTTGTCAGATTGGAAGTGGTTAAAGTCATGGTTTGCCCCGAATGGATATTTTTCTTGTCGCTCGATGTGACAAATGCTGTGAAGAAATAAAAAAGAACAAAGACAACCAACTAGTTGTTGATACCAACCTTACAGACCAATATTTTGACATTTTTATGAACTGTCATCACGTTTTGTAATTGAAGGGTCCATCTTAATGGGGTTACATCAACGAAAAAATTTATTAAAACTATATTTCTAAGAATATTTTATTTTTTAAAATATGACATAATAATTAAACTAATAATAAAAGAATAACAAATCTTGAGGTTTATTATACATCAGGATTGACGTTGGCTATGCCTCATAATTTTTTGATAATTGAATAGGCGATTATAGGAATTAATGAACTATTTCTTGGCAAAAAATCGGGCATTAATGTGTTTATTAAAACATAGTCAACGAAAAATAACTGTTTATAAATAATATACCTATAAAATACCTTGGACTTATTCATTTATGGTATATTATTAGTAAAGAATTTTGTGAAATTTTGTCTTTTCGAATTTATTTGAAGAATTTCACTCTCCGTAAATTGATATTCTTTTATTTTAAAGACATTTTTTAACTGGCCTGTTACACTTTATGATGTCACAGCTTAATTTAGAAACAATTTTATTTTGAAAAAAGCCTGAAACAAGTAGCTACATTTAAATTATATAAAAATCGTAAAATGTCGCCATAAAAAAACTAATTTAAATAACAACTTCAACACTTTAACAGTCAAAAAATTTAAATTTTCTGGTTTTCCTCTACAAGATCCACGTGAAATGATGTCATCATTAGCTCTCACGTAGATAAAAACAGCTTCTTTGTAGGCGATAAAACCTTTGTATTTTTTTTCCTTCCACTTAAAAGAGATTCATTTATATTTAATTCGAAATTATCTATTTATAGACAATAATATTGAAATGCGGTTTTTGCAGGAACACAACATAAATTACTACAACACCCACACATTGTTAATAACATAAATAGCTAATCATTAAGAATTTATTTTGGTACCTAAGTTTTTTATTCAAAAATGCATTATAACGCATATAATGACAATTGCACGAAGACGTTATTTTTAGTTCTTAAAAATGGTACATTTTAAAGATTTGGCTCTTCCAAGGCCACCACCAATTACTTAGGTGTTTCAATTTTTTTTTACCTGCCAGATGTTTAAATCTTATTGTTATATAACGATTACGGTTATAAGTTAAACCAGAAGGTAATGTAAATTATCCTGGTTAAAAATGCTACCAGCATAACAAATTTTTACACGCCCATATCATGTATTTTGTTATAATTTATACAATAAATTTTAAGCTTCGAGCTCTGTAGAATCCTTCCAATAATATTTTACTTCCAATCAAGAGGGATAGTAATGTATGATAACAGTTTATAGATTGTGTGTAATAAATATTTACTCAGTGTGTTGTTAGCGTTTGAAATTCTAATTTAAACCAGTGATAACGTGAACACGCACAATTCATATAAAAAATAATTGTTAACTGCATGATAACCCTAAAATATCACAAGTCACGTTTAAAATAACTTTATTCAAAAAAATACATTGGTAACATCAGTCACAATTCCCTAAACTTTAATTTGAGCGGCTCCGAAGGCACCGGCACCATCTTCAAAACAATCTCCACGTCTCTGTCATTCCCCAACTCAACTTGAAACTTATTAACAATTTTTAAAAGTGTCATTTGCAATTGAGTCTCGGCGACTTTCCGTCCAACACAAGCCCTCAATCCCATCGCAAAAGGCAGACTCGCTTTTTGCATATCACTGTTGTAATCATCGTCTTTCCTGTCCCACCTTTCGGGCCGAAACAAGCTCGGATTTTTAAAATATCGCTCGTCACGACCACTTGTATAAATTGACATCACAACAAGGGTGCCTTTAGGCACCCCATAACCGGCTAAAATCGAATCTTCAGGTAGAATTCTTGTGAGAAAAGGAGCAACGGGATAGAGCCGTAAAGTCTCTTTAAAAACATATTTCACAAAATCGGGATTTGACCGCAGCTTTTGTTGAGTATCAGGGTTTTTGGAAATTAGGTAGAGCATCCATTCCATAGCGACTGCAGTGGTATCACCAGCAGCTAGCACTAGGTCAACGATAATACGTTTGATATCATCAGGGGAGATTTTTTCAGATAATAATTTAGGAAGCAAGCCGGTGCTTTCAGAGGTTAAATTTTTTTCAAGAGTGTTAACCAAAATGTTAGCTTCACTTAAAGCAGTGTCTACAGATTGAACAAACCGTCTCCATCTCGGAATTTTAAATTTTGACGCAAAAGAAGCCGGAATTAGCGCTAATTTTGCACTAGTTTGAAAGACTAAATGTGTCACTTGAGCTAATTTTTCCACTTCCGGTTCTAAAGTTTCACAAAGTTTGTTATAACTTTCACTCCCTAACAAAACTGATACGATAATATCCAACGACCACTTATACAGCGTCCCTTCTAAATTCCCAAAAAACTTATCACTCGAACTCGCCAAATTTTTGATAAGTTTTTCACTCACGCATTCACACGACTCTTCAATCCATTTAAAATCCCCTTTCAGCATCAACCTATTCATAATCCTCCTGTGATACCACCAATTCGCTCCATCCATAAAGAAAAGTCCCCTGGGACACCCATAAATCTGGTTGTACACCACCCAAGCATCTGGGAGTACATGCATGGGGTACTTTCCTTCCTGGTCGAAAACTCCTCTGATTTCATCTGGATCGGCCACGAACACTGCATCCACCGGACCTAGTCTCTCCCTGAAGATGGGTCCCAGCTCCTTGTGCCTCTTATCGACGTAATTGTGGAGTTTCGGTGTTGAGCCTTCGGCGATTAGCGAAAGGGTTGTGCCCACCAAGGGCAGGCCTTTCGGTGATGGGATGTCTTGGAAGTGGAGGATGTTGGCGCTGACGAGTGAACTTTTGGGGCGTTTGAGCTGAGAGCAGAGAACACGACGGAAGAGCATCGTTACGGCTCTACGACAACACTGTTTGACCTGCGACCGGTCGTAGATATAAGCAAATAACGGCATTTTTCACTATCATCAGCTCTAGGTGTTGAGGAGTACTGAATTAGGCGTGTTCGAGGCACGCTACTAATTTCATTCAATTGCTGAGGCGAGGGTAATTAATTGAGATTGGACGGTAATTTAAAAAACTTCACGCCAAGGGACTGAGGTGGTTCACCTGGATTATTTAAACAATACAGTTTTTAAAAATATTTGTCTTTTCATTTATTGTTAGAAGATTTTTTTATTTATAATACAATGACGTGTGCTTATTTTAATGCATACTCATCACAGTCTTTACTTTTTTTTAATCTACATAATTAATTATAAATTATCGTAAATGTTACATTGATTTTTTTATTTAAATTTTAAATGTAATTAGATATTATTGATATTTGATATTATTACTCTGCAATGATTATCCTTTCTGAAATATTAATGCTGATTACTGTCATGTTTGTATATCTTTATACACATGTGATGTGGTAAATCAAAATCACATTTAGTAAATATAAACAACCACAATTTTAATAATTGATTGATGTACTTTCAAGTTTAAATGGTCCAATTACAACGGTCAAATTAATTTTGGTCTAGAGTAACGCTTACAAAGGGCTCCCATCTCCCCATCGTTAGTTTAGATAAAAAATATATTCCAAAAATTGTAAATAACAAAAAAAAACTATTTTCAACAGCAATAATTTTTTATCTAAACTAGCAAATGTTTAATGCCTCCCAGAAAGTCAAAACAATTTTTTGTGCGATTAAATTTTATTTGATTATTAAACTGATTGATTAAATTGATAATTAAATTTAAAAAAATATTTTTTCATTATTTAATATTTGTATAAAAATGTTTTAAAACTTGTCGAATATAAAGTTTTATATAAATATAATGCTTTAGGTTATTTTATAATGCTTTAACTCACAAGGTACGCACAACAAACAAACTGTGATACTGTGATACTGTAAAATTAACCTACCGCATTCGAATATATGCTCTATTTTTTTTATTTATATACCGTTGTCTGTGTCTTTTTAACACATTGTTGTATATGTTGCCATGTAATGTAGATTATGTGTTGAAAAAAGACAGACAGAAGTATATAAATAAAAAATGACATAAATAGAAATACCTATTTTGGCCTCATGGCCTCACAGATAAAAGTCAAATTAACGTATAATTGACAGCTGTAGAAAATCCATTTTTGCTCTCTCTTAGATTTTTACGTGAGTAGCAAAAAGAAAAAAATGCTGTCGTACTCGTATAACGAAAGAAACATTAAATTATTTTATAACATTTTTAACTTTAATTCACTGTGTTTAGTATACCTAATTATAATAGAACAGGTTTTTTATTACGAAACGCAAAAGCGTTTTACAATAGGCTTAATACGAACGCAGAGTAGAAAAAGGAAAATTAAGGTTTAAAAAAAATAGATTATCAAATAGATATGAAACAAAAGAGGTAATTTTTTAAAAATTCAAAAAAGTAATGCACTTTTAATAAATCGTAAATATTATGAAGTTTTATTGTAACTTTTTGTTTTCCTCTACTCTATTTATCTAACTTAAAACTTAGGTAAATCCGTACATTTTGCTAATCCTTTAAAAAAAGATTTTCTTGAGTGAGTGGAGAAACAAGAGGATTCTTTTTTGACTGTTTACGACACAAATTGTTCTGATAGCAATGCTTTCACACAGTTTTTTTTGTTGCGTATTTTAAGCTAAGGCGTATCTAAAAATATAAAACCAGTATTATTAAATTTGCTGAGATTTCTTCCTTATTGGTTACAAGTTACGATCAAATCATCCGCTGTGAGTTTTTTTAGACAATTTTTCGTATTAAACAGAGATACATAAAATGATTTTGGCAATTAGGTAACTCGATTAAATTAAAGTAGAAGTAAGACAAATAAGGGAGTGAAATCTTGGATCATTAAATTTTAAAAGTTTCCTTAGCACTATATACTCATACTTAATTATTATAAAAAAAAATTAAAACTACAGAGATGACCGCTGACTACGTTGCTTAATTCCATAGATTAAATTAAAATATAATCTATGAAACTAGGCTTTGCTAAGCAGTTAGTACAATACTTAAATTTTTCAAATTATTTATTTTTTCTAATTTAGTAAAATACTTATTTTTTTTCTGATGCCCACAAAAAATACTTATAATTGTATGGCACTTCCAGTTTTGTTGGATATTTTAACGCTACTATTTAAAGTGATAGAATTTTTTGATATTTTGAAATTTGTCGTAATATTTAAGTTAAATAAATAGTTATTTACCTAACAAATTCGGGAAGATTAATTTCCCGCATGAGCACTTTGTTTAAGTACAAATGTAGAAATTTTTTTCTAGAAATAGTACATTTCTTGCAACAAATAAAAATCAAAATTTCAATAAAAAATTATTTTGCTCAAGCAAATTTTCACTATTACACTATTTTCACTAAGCGAGAAACGAGTTTGAGAAAACCGTTTTTCCGAGAGTCGGGAATGACTAAAAAACACCTGTTTAAATAAAAAAAAAACAGTTTGTGATCTTAAATACTTAGTTATACTATAATAATTTGTTAAAATATTGCTTAATATACCCGTGGTCACATACTAATGAATTTACGTCATCATTCTTTACGATTTCGAATAATGTGGCATTAATTTAGCGCACTTTTCATTAATATTTAAAGTATGTAAGTACGTAAAAAATACTAGTGACACAAAAAATCTTTCTTATTAATTGGTATAAAGATAAAACTATTATTTTTTATGACGTCAATTCACTCGTGCATGGTTCATGGAAGCGCTCTCAGTATTTAAAGATGTTGTGTATTGTCGTCTTCCCCAAATTTGGAAAAATGACTTAAGTTATAAATCTTACAACAAAGAGGCTTGGGACCGAAGAAAAGTTGCCAGCAATAAACTGACAGAGGTCAGATACCAAACATCTGTTTCAATAACCAGAAAAATACCTATTGTGCACTTTATTGCGAACGACTTAACTTCGGTTCCAAGCCCCTTTGTTGTAAGATTTATAACTTAAGTCATTTTTCCAAAATTTGGGAGGACGATAGTAGTAGGTACTTGTTTTATTTTTCACATTATTTAGTAAACAAAATAGTCACAGTTTTTCTTAAAACGTATTATACCTATTTTATTATTACGCTTAAGTAACATTCTGCAAATTTTGTATACGAATAGAATAATTATTAGCAAATTAAATATACATTTTTTGTTATGTTTGTCATTCAATATTTACTCAGTTTTTAAAGTACATATATACCTATAATATACATACATAGATTAATAAAGTGTAAAAATATTTAGCGTTCATAAAATTAAAATTAAATTGTTCTAAAAGAAATAAATTAATAGCATGTAGATTATATTTTTCTTTAATTTTTATATTAATACTTTTTTATTATTTGTATTTATTTTTTAAGATAACACAGAATAAGATCTTGGCTAAATAATTATTAAAACTCTTCTTTTTAACAATGCCTCGTTGTTTATTTTTTGTAGCCCTAATTGTGGATTTTGTCACCAAATATTTAATTAACACTCTGAATGTTTATTGTTAGCTTTAAATGACCCTAGGGGAAAGCTTTCTCCAACTGCTAAAATACCAGCCGTCATTAAATACGTTTTTACATCTATACATATCCTTTACATATACAGCGTGTTTCGAAAACTATTGCTACAGTAGAAACAAAAAAATATTTTAAAAAATCTATTTAAAGGGGTCAGGAAACTGCCTCAAAATTTGTTTTTTTACAAACTGCTTATGCTCGATTAAAAATATTTATAAGATTATAAAAACTTTTTTTGGGTTTACTCTTGAGAAACCTGGATGTAAAAATTATAGCGCTGCAAACGAGTAGCGCTGGCTTTATTTTAAAACGCTGCGCAAACAGTTAAACCTACAATAATGTTACAGGCAAATGAATAATAAAAGTTTAAGAGACAATTTTTTTATCTGAAATAGTTTAGGCCCTAAAGACACTCAAGGCTTAAACAACACTTCTCATATGGCAATACCTATTAAGTGTTTACTTAATTAGGAACTTATTTTTTCAATAGATAATAGAATATTAAATATCAAGAACTGTAAAAACATTTTACCGATCAAAGAGAATTGTTTCAATTTTACTTTTGCTTACGGCATTGCAATTATTAAAGATAATTATAAACTAATTTTAAAAAAATATTACGCAAACTTTAAATTTGATAAAATTTGTATTTTTTCTGTAAATTTCTTTATAGTAAACGGCTTCTTGTTCTAAAAATCTCTCGAGAATTACTAGATCCATAATTTATAAGTTTAAGTTTTTCCCTGATTGCATTAATTTTTTTCACTAGACACTATCAGCGTAGGCAGAAATATCGTCTAGCAAAACCTGCCTTGACACAAAACACTAACGTAAATATTTTGTTAAAATTAGTAATTCAATGCAGACTTTGAAGCATATTATAAATGGTTGACGTACGAACTAAAAGTGTCACGTTTTTCATTTAAAGTCTCGTCAACGGCTTAGCCCTGTGTCTGTGTTTGAAAATAGAAACAAGAAACCTAAAAAAAAACACGTAAAAGGCGTCAATTTATTGATGCTGAGAGCTTTTTGTACTTATAACGGTGCTAAGATAACTGATTTGTTTACAGGTGAACTTCTAACCGAAGGCAGTGACCAAGTGGAAATAGTAGCCATAAAAGTATTAAAAGAAAACGCAACGCGAGAAGCTGAAGAGGATTTTATAAGGGAAGTTGAAATTATGAGTGCTTTCAGGCACGATAACATTCTTTCTCTGCTTGGAATGGTGGTCCGAGGTAACTAATTCTTTTATTTTTCAACAATTTTAATATCGCTGCACAATTGTCGGTTAAATTAGTTAAGACTTCCTCATTTTTTATTGATTTCGGAATATTTTACATTTTCAACTTTAAATACGTATACCAAAATACGATATACAGAAATCAGAAAGATCATTAAAAAGCTCAAATAACAAGTTTAATTAAATATAACTTGGCTGAAAATTTTTGTTTCATTCAGTCAGTCGTATTGTATTGTTACAATTTCGTTGAAAAATCAATTTCGTTTGAAAAAAGTACAATTAGATTCCGGTAAACCGGAAGCATAAATTGATGAAAATTTGAAAATTCAATTGCTTCTACCTACGTAATACTTGATAGCTGGTTAAAAATTTCTGTTCTGTACCTATGTGCGTATCATTACGAAAATTGATTCCGAATTCATGAGAATGAATAAAGACAAATTACTTTCTAAAAATACCTACAATATGTATTTAATAGAGCATCCCTTGATTTAGTTTTGTGTTTATTTTAGAGTTTCCAGATGGCAGACTTCATTATATTTTCTGAATGTAATAAAAAAATGCAAGAGGAAATTAGTGCGCACAATTATAAAGTTAGAAAGAAGTTTAATAAAAGAATGTCATACTTTGCCTTCGGTGTTTCATTTTTAAATGTCAAAACTGCTAAATAATTAAAAACTTATTTAAAATGAATGAACGTATTGATTGGTTTCTCATTAACAATGTCCCAGAAAGACAAGATTCGCACCCACTACCTCTTGGATGCTAGTTAAGCGCGCCACGCGATTTGTATCGGGTGAATCGCACCCCAAAAACACGTTTTAAAACTCGGAAAAAAATTGTGAAATTTATATATTACGTTAAATCGATATCGAATCTACTTTAAAAAAAATGTTTCAGTAATTTATTTGACCTATAAAACTGAAGAAAATTATTTAGGAAAATATCTTACGTTTTGTTTTTTACATCAACTGATCAAAAATGTCTATCAAAATCAATCTGTAAGATTTATTATTTAAAAAAATGTTAGATTTTGATTAATACTCATTTTTATATTATTTATCTAATATTTTAGTCTAATTTATGACTTGACAAGTCGGAATAGTAACAACCTTTTTTGAATAAAGTAGATTTATGACCTGAGAATTTGTTACTAGCTGCTTTAACCTTCAAGTCTCCACAATAGTCGTGTGCCAATTTTATGACGAATATCATAAATTTCAAGAAACTACCACTTTGATGCGGTCTTTTTTTGAATAAAATTTACGACTCTCACATAAATTGTAAGAAAATGAGTGCTTTAACATCAAAACGTTAATTAAAAACAAACGACATATTTGCTCAAAAATTTAATTAGCCACTTTGATGCATTGTGTCAAAGTACACCTGTACACAAAAAATCATTAATATTAGTTTATAATCAAATGAGCAAAAGTAAAAAAAGTAGCCCTAGGAGTAAACAATTTGAAACTTGGAGAAAATCTTCTTCTATTTGAATATATCACCTGAAATTTTTTTGAGAATTTTTGCTTAAGTAGAAATGGCTGTTTTTGGGGTGCGGGTAAAACTTGATTCACTCGGTATACATTATACAAGGAGGACCAATATTCGCAACCCAGAGAAAACTCGATAAAACGCCAAGATGTACAGATATCAAATCTTTAAATAATTTTTGAATAGCCGAAAGAGTATTCAAACAAAAACATTTTTATTCAATCAAACAAAGCTTTTCTAGAAGTTCTAAACAACCCCATCTAGGTCTATACCTTCCAATTTGTATTACATAATATTTCTCAAAAGTAAACTATTTATTAATAATAATAGATAATTAATTAGCTTTCAACCAAATATTCGTTCCATTTTAAATTCAAATTTTTTTATGCATTTTTCCGCATTTTCATATACTTCTTATAAGTACTTATGTCTCTTATTTAAAAATAAAAGTTTTAAAAAACCAAATTTAGGTTTAATTAAAAAAATACTTGACATGAAATTTTAAATTTGCTAAAGCTTTACCACTCTTTACGTACGTGTTGTTTGAATTGTGTTCAACAAATTTAAATATTTTTATACTTTTACAAAAAATTTCCAGTGTGATGTCGATATCTTCCGTTCTAATAATAGAAAATATAAACCCCCTACGAGTAAAAAATTTCAACAAAATTACACTTTAAATATGAAATATCGCATGCGAAATCACTGAAATCATACATACATACATCTCCTTTCAGGAAATTGAAGTAGCATTCAAACGTCAAGCTGATTGTGCGGTGGGTAATTTTATTATTCATTTTTTGCATAAGGTTTCTTTTATCAAAAACTACTGTATATATTGATACAAATACCGTGATAACCAAATACTGATTGAGTTGCCAATGTAGTTACTAGAATATTTTTTTTGCAAGTTGTCGGTTTGTTAAGATTACCTATATACGTTATATCTTACCCCTGTCAAGAAAATACCAAACAAAATTTTATAATTAATCCATTTTCAACGACAAAAATGATTTCAAAACTCGTCGTTTGAATGCATTATATACAGTACTTAGTGTATTCGGAGCGTGGATTTTGCTCCATGCGAACACAAATGTTTTCCACAACATCTTCAGTAAAAGTGGAAAGTCGATAAGGTTTTGTTTTTGCAACATGGTGTGTATTTAGAAAACGTTCCACAACCCACGTGCAATGTTGTTTAAACATAATAAAATCTACAACCACTTTGAGGTAAATTTGTTGAAACTGGACCTACGTTGAGTCCAGGAAGTATTGCCAACCATTAATTTCGTTGTAGGTTTCACTTTTGAAGTACGTCATTACAATAAAAGTGTCATGTTCTAATTCAAGAACTATTTTATCAAAATTTTAGCAACAATTTATTAATCATTTTTTTTAAATATCAAATTTAAATCTCAAGTTTGGTCAGAATAGCCAATTTGAAGTGACATTTCAAAGCTGTCAGCCCAACCGGTACTTGTCGATTGAGTTGTTTAGATTATTTACATAAAAAAATAATAGATATAATACGCAAATTATGAAAAAAGGGTTTAAAAAGCGTGTTCCATAAGACATCATAAGTATTAATTTTTTACAATACTCATGCTTTGCGTTTTATAAACATAAATTTGTGTCACATAATTCACTTTACGAAACGCGTTGTTTAATAAATCTACTATTTCACTTCTAAAAAGTTTCTATTAAAAAACATCTTGTACCTATATCATAAATTTTAAGGACCTAACAATAGCCATTTTTCTCGTTGTTTCTTTACGTCCAGAACGTCCTGTTTTCATTGTAGAAATTGTTCTAGCTTCCTCCTTTTTGACTTCTTCTTTTGACTAAGCTTTTTTTAATCCGTTTTTTTTCGGTCTTTCTTTCAACGTTGTTTATCAAGTTGTTTAAAATCATTTACGTGTTTTTCTAGAAATCAACATTTTTGAGTAAATTTTTTCTTGTTCTTGTTTATAAAATGGTCGACTTTTCAGTTTTTTTTGCAATTTTTGTTATCTTATTTTTTGGTCGAAGTATTTTAAGTTATTTTAGAATAGTTCTTTTAGAATTTACCTTTGTTTACTTATTCATTATATTCAGTCACTGGTCTTCTTTTTCTGTCAGTCATTAGTATTTAGATTTACATGGAATATTCTTTTATTCTTCTAAAAACTTTTTTGTAATTTTCTTCCAAACGTGTTATTCTTATTCTTCGTTCTCTTTCAGTTGCACTTTTTTGAGTTTGTGTAGAATCTTTTTCAGACGTCTCCATGTTGTTATAAAGGTTATTATCTATAGGAAAATAACAAGGAAAATTTGCTAAAACATCGACAACCAACAAATGTTTGTTTTCTTTGTATAAACAGTGTTAGTCCACTGCCACAAAAATTTGCAATCTCAAGTTGTTTTTCAAAAAAAATCTCAGCTATTGTAAGCTATTCTCATGTGCTTTATATCCCAACAGAATATAAAAGATAAAAAATAAATTAATTAGAGTTAAGAATAAATATTTCCAATATCTAAAATTTTTCTAGGGAAATTTAAGTACGTTAAGTATTTTTATGTTGTAAGTTTTATTCCTAATTACGAAAATTTGGATATCAACAACAAAAAATAGAAAAACAGTGCGCCCACTTCCTCTACATCTTCTTTTACTTTAATTCTCATTTATTTTACTAAAAGCAAATCTACAACGTTAAATAATTTTTTTTGGATATCTGGGTCTAATTTTGATACTCTAGTTCACACTAAAAAGGACTAAACTCCCACTTTTAGTTTCAAGGGTCTTGAACTGCCATTTAAACTCACTTGGCATTCAAAATATGAATAAATCCACATTTCAAATAACTTTTTTTATTTACTGAAAGTGTAAAAATAACGTCTAATCCTCAGGTCTTTCACTTTCGGGATTAAATGATGCATTTTAGTCCTTTGACATACAGTGAGTCCCAGGAACGAGTGCAAATATTTCAATTATAAATTGGGAAATAAAAATAAGTCAATATGTATTTTTATTTTTTTCCAAAAAATGTTTTAATTTGTTATTATGAGCTTTTGAATTAAAATTTTATTTTGAAACTGAATGCGATAAATTTTTTTCATATATTTTTTTTAAATTGGTATTGCTTTTACCGTAAAGGGAAGGATAAGAGGAGTGGGCATGCCCTATGCCGTCAATGTTAGGTTTTTGGTCAAGTTACAAACACCTTTTATGGTCTTATGCTATTGTAAAAAATTCGATTGCAAATTTTATGTATAATAGGGGAAAGATCTATCCCGGGTCCTGTGAAACAGCTATAAAAGGTGTTTGTGCAAATATTTTTTAATGATTGATTTATTCTTACTTGTTACATGTCACATCCCAACAATTTGAGTTTCCTACCTCAAGAATACACGTGTCCATTAGTTGCAAATTGCACTACCAGAGTACATATCAATTCTTGCTAATTAATTATCACATATTTAAAAAAATGTAGTAAATTTAATTAATTTTATTTCTTTATAGAGGGTGTAGTAAGCCCAATGATGGTATTCGAATATATGCCCCACGGAGACTTGGCGGAGCTTCTCCGTTCCCAAAAGAAAACCGCCTACGAGAATGAAGTTCCCCAATTAAACCCTAAAGATCTGCTTTCGATCGCCCTCCAAATTGCCAGCGGTATGAAATACCTCGCAGCTCAACGATTCGTCCATCGAGATTTAGCTTGCAGAAATTGTCTAGTGTCCGAAGGACCTGTTGTAAAAATAGCCGATTTCGGAATGAGCAGAGATGTTTATACATGCGATTATTATAAGGTAAGCAGTTTTCTCACACGTGTCGTGCTCATAATACATCTCGCTTATAAAGTTTCACATATTTCTTCTAATTGGTTCATCATTTCAATGAACTTTGCTCGTTATACGATATATTATGGATATAGGGTCGTCAACCCAACGTCGTAAGTTCATGTATTTCCTTCTAAAGTTAATATGTTTACCTAATCACTACGTTTTCAACGAATCATTTAAAACTCGTAAAAGTATTGAAAGGAAATTGTAGGACTTGTATAAAATCACGACGGGGGATACACGTGCCAATTTTGGGGTTGATGAATACACATTACATTTAATTTATTTATATTTTACCAAGAATATTTGATAAGAATTTATAACTCCTACACAGTGTCAAAGAGCTGAAACTTGCAATAGTCTTCCAGTCCAATTAATATGTGTCTTCAATCAAAGCACCCCAATTATTGTTGTTTCCACCTTAATACATTAAAAAATAGTTACTTTTCACTACCGGAAGTTAAAACAAGTTTGCTAGAGTTATCTGCTCCCGCTGCTAAGGTTCGTGTAGGCTTTTTTATTGTAATATTAATCAAAGTCGTGTAAAAAATATCAGTGGAGAGAAATGTTATTATTCCTCCAGTATTTCATAGGTATTTTCTTCACGATTTATTGACAAAAAAAACAAATAGAATATGTATAACTATTTTATTAAGTAGCAAGCGAAAAATCTCATTTAAAATAAATTCTCTTTTTATATTTCTTACTTATTGTCGATGAAAATTTAACGTTGATGAAGCGCTTTGCAGTTGATTTTTCTCTTGCTTTATAATACTCATTTCTCCTTTCATTTTTTAATCACAAAAAATTTTCATTATAATTAATAGAAAAAAGAGCAAACGAATTTAATGAAAATATGAATTTTGAATAGGTTTTCACTTCTTAAATATAAATTTTTATAGAAAAGCATTCTCTTTGATTTTTTTGTTTACATATTTTTTTCTTTTATCCTTATAAGGTCAATAGATTATTCTGATACCAAATACCTAATTTTATTACTTGGTCAACTTTTGATAATGACATAGAAAAAAAGGTCATTATGTCGAACAAATTATCGACAAATAAAATTTCCGTTTGTTTTTCTAATATAAAAATAGAAAATAAAACAACAACAATACATTATTATGTTACAACAATTCCAAAAATTTGGTAAAAATGATTCATAAAAATACAGTTATAACATTTAATACCAGCGATGTTCCTGTTATTTTATTACGCAGTCAAATATCTATCAGTTTTGATATTGATAAAGCCAAAATTTTATTTAGGCTAATTTTAGAACCCCCAACCTAAAAAAAAATTGTACAATGTATCCAACCTAAAATCAGACGACCACTGCCAACTGCGATGTATGTGAATAATGAACAGAATATAAACAGAGGAAGTAGTGTAAATTTTAATTATAACTCGACTCGAATTATTTGGATCAAAAAATAAAAAATTGTTTCTACTGTTTTTAATTTGGTACATTATTTTTTCTCCACACCTTGAAGAGAAACCATCTCTATTTTTTTAAATGGAAAAGTATGTATTACAGTAGGTTAGAAAGGGCTTAAAACATGAAGTATGACCCACTATATACTTTTGAATTTTGTTAAGTGTGATAAACACAAAAAAATTGCGAATCATATAAAATCGAACACTGAATCAAAATATGTATCAGAAAAGTCTCAAAATGTCCGAAATGAGCAAATATATTGTATGTTATTATCAAATTGTATAATATATGTATTATTCTATATATTACATAATTATCTCTATGCATACATTATCTCACTGAAATTTATTATTTTTAAATTTATTTCAGTTATTTATTAAGATAGAAGGATAAAAATTTCACCAGAAAATTTCCCAAGTACTCTTAACTATGTATACACAATTTAAATTTAAATCGGCAGGTTAGTTTCGTTTTTAATTTGCGTTTGGGTAATATCACTGAAATTTATTATCTTCATATGTATATTATATTATTTTATAAAATTTTAAAACTTTTTAAACAAACTTTCGCAATAGATAATTTTGTATTAAAAAAGTTGGAGGTGGTTTTTTTCCCAAATCGGGAGAAAAATACAAAACGCAAAAGTAATGTGACAAATTTAAAACACTAAAAACGGTTTTTTGTGGTATCTACAAAAAAACAAATATCCTACCAAAATTTCTAAAATTTTATTTTAGTAGATAGTAAAATAGTATATTAAAGAACGCGTTTCGAACAGTCAACTTTGTGGCACAAATTCAAGATTATAAAACGAGCGCTAAGCGTGAGTTTTTATAAAGAATGAGTGCTCACAATGACTTTTGTTGAGCATTCTGACGAGGGCTGTACCCCTCCACTTTGTCAGAACCACCACCCACCCTGGAATAGTAGAGGGAGGGAATCTTCCTTTATAGGATATTCATTGATTCTGTTCTTAACATTCACTTATTATCACTCGTAACCATGGAGGAATAAATAAATAAGACTGGAGGGAAGAATGTTTAAAAAGTTGAGATTTCGCGCCATGCGGCAAAGTCGTAAAAGGTGTTTCAATATGGTGCCGGATTCCAGAGGCGTAGCATCAAATCTTTTTCTGGGGGCAAGATAAGTTAAAAAATAAGTTAAAAGAAAATTCGCTTAATAGTATTACTCAGTATTGTTAAAATCACTTTAAAATATGAAATTAATCTAATGTAATTCATTTAATAAATTACATTAATCAGTTAAATCTTCTTTTGGAATAGGATTAGATACAGGTTTACTCGTACTTTGTTGTTTTGACAATAAAACATCGATTCAATACATAATAAATTTTATTATACATAAACTTACAATTATTTAAATAAATTATATAATCAAAATTTGGAAAATTTTGCTTTAAAGGTGATTCGGGCGAAATTTATTGATTCATTTCATTATATGCTCATAAGCCATTGATGCATATAAAACATATATACTTTATAAACAAAAAAAAAAACACAAAATTATACTGCTCCTAAAAATATTTATTATTTATTTACATAAATATATTAATGTCCCTTAACATGAATTAATTGTGTATACAATTGTCTTATTGATTGTGCACTATTGTCTACCTTATTTTTGCAAAAATATTTTATTCTAATATTTAAATAATATTCTAAAATTGTTCTTAAAAGAAGATTACAATGGAAGTGATTATTAAACAAAATTATAGAATTAGAGGAATAATATTCTAAAATAGGTAACAATATTTTTTGTTTGTTAATTTTTTTTTCATGCATCATTTGTTTAAATATTTTTTCAATTTTGAAACATATTTTACAGACGTCCTCACTTGGATAAACTAATCCACCTTTAGTTTTCATAGAAATTAAACTTCCCAAAAAGTTTTCTTTTGTTCCAACTAAACAGGAAATGCATTCTTCACATCTCAAAGTTTTTAATAATTTATGAACTACAAAACCCGCTATATAAGTGACGACTTCCTTGCAATAATTATTTATTGCACTTGAATTAAAAATATACTTATAATTTTCTATCATTATTTGGTTGTCAGTGCAATCTACAGAAACATTTGTGTTTAAAATAGCATTATCTGCATTTATCACATCTTCTGGTTTCTGGTTTTTGTTAGAATAATGTAATATATTTATTTGTTGCAAAGGAAGACAATTGCCAACGCCCCTTTCACTTATTTCAGCATGAATAAGAATTTTTTTATATGCTGTTTGAAACTGGCGACAAGTTGGATTGTCGTTGCAGCCACCTAAACTTCTAATTTGAAAAAAAAAAAAAGTTTTCCAAGTGATCTTGGCTACATTTATAAGTTGGAATATACTGAAGTTTTTGTGTCTCTACATATTGTCCATACATATTTAATACAGAATGTAACCCAACTATAAATTCAATAAAACCTGTTTTTCTCTTGGAATTAATGATTAGTTTCTGATTCGTTAATTTTAGACCCGAAACATATGTTGTAAATGAAGCAACAAATTCTTTAACTTTTTGAATGTTGAACTTATTCAATGCTTGCTTAAACCCAAATTCATTATATTTTCGAGAATTTAAAATATCAAATGCATCGTTAATTAACATTATGAAATTTGCAGTAGGCCCACAGTTTTCAAATTCTTTAAGTTTTAGTTTATCTTTACAAAATAATAAAGAAAGTGCAACAGAACGGCTTAATAACTGTGTAGCCAATTTGACTTTCATTTTTTGTTTAATAAAGGAATTAATATGTTTTTTCCTCAATTTATTTGCTAGGTGAAGCCCTTCAGTCTCTTGTAAGTCATTTAATAATTCTAAGAAATGAAAGTCTATAATATGACCGTTACAATCAATTAATTGTCGCTTTTCGCCAAAAACATTTCTAATTAATTTACACATATGAGACGGGTCAGGTAAAACATTAATTTTGTCGTCCCCGAAAGAAGTAATAATATTGTTAATGTCTAAAGAACATCCCAATTTTCGTGCCATTGTCAAATTTGCTTGACACCCATCGAATGTTACATTTGAAACAAAAATTCCACATTGTTTAACTAAACTTAAAATTTGTTGTAAAAGAGCAACTTTTTGATCGCTATTAAAACTATTTGAAAAAAAATATCCAACAGGTATCTTCCAAGTGTCATTAACAGCTACTAACATAAACACTAAGGCTTGAGTGGCTTCCTCTTTAAGTTCGTTGACACAGTTATCATTTTCAAATTGAACAAAACCATAATAACGGTGTCCATCATATTCAATTTTTGGCCGAATCGCCACCTCATCAAACGTTAGTGAGCAAATAAGCCTTCTTTTTTCTGGAAGAGAATTTACTTTAGATTTTAAAACCTCAAAAGATTCAGTTGTAAATCCTGGTGCAGCATCCACAGACGAATACCACACTGATAAAGTTTTTGGATGTGGCAAGCACTCGCAAAGTTGTTGCCTAATAAAATTATATGCTTTAGGAGAATAAAAATGGGTTGTTATGGCAAATTTTTTAAGCTCTTCTCCATACCTCTTTGGATGAGGTTTTTTGTATTTTTTGCACAAAATTCTTCTCACTAATTCTTCGTTTTTTCCAAAAACATTCAAATCAAATTTTTTATAACTTTGGCTACCATTTTTTAATGCACGAACCAGACATTTCAAATTTGTATTTTTTTTATTTTGCCTGCAGTTTTTGTATTTTAAATTAATGATGGTTTTATTTTGAGAAACAATTGTATTTTCAAGTAACTTCACTTTTTCTTTAAGAATAATTATTTCACTTGTTTGTAATGTTAAAGACTCTAATTTTTTTGAAATTTCAAAAATTTCATCAGAAAGTGTTTTATTACTTATTGTTTCGAAAGACTCATTTTCCAACGATATTTCTTCTTGAACCTGTTAAAATTGATTTAAAATATTAAAATTAGTTTTAAAAAAAGTCATTAATAATACACACCAATTGTAACACATTACTTTCTTCTCTTGTTGTAGAATTTAGTGGTTTTTCTGGAATGAAGTCCATTTCATATTGTAGCTATTAAAATAAATAAATATTTTTAATAAAATTTTTGATCTGATAACAATAATTGAAAATAAACTTACTCTTTCTTCGTAAAGATAAGGAATAGACGGAACAGAATCTGGTTTAAGAGTCACTTTTGAAGACAAACCCTTTAATAAACAATCTTCTGTAAAATGTTTAGAGCAGAGGACAATACGAGTATTGTTGTCTAACACATTTTGTAAGCCCAAACAATTACTGATCAAATCCAACCACAAGCATCTTATTTCCGGTTTCTTAGGACATTTGTAAATAACTTAATATAAAAAAATATTTTTACTTATAATTAGACTTATTACTGGTGGAAAGTGATCTTATTAGTACTTTGTTGATTTTTAGAGTCTCTTGTGCGCTTGCACAACTTGCAGCTCACTATTTTAATGTTTTTAATTTACACTAACACTAACACTATCCAAAAAAAGACTTCGCAAAAACGATTAAAATAAAATAAAACAAAACTTTTAAAATGACGCTACTTTGATGCTTTTCTCAAGACGAAACGCCACTGACGAATAACAGAGTTCGAACATTCGTCATTCATCGGCACAGTTCCATGCGCCTGTGTGTGCGCGTTAGTCAAAAAGGTCGTAAAAGGTGCTTAACTTTCAGGCAAGAATTTTACATGGTGAACATAGGCAACCTTACCTCCAGTCTTATTTATTTATTCCTCCATGCTCGTAACACTCATTCACTAACCATCAACCAATCTTGTTCTTATAAATCATTTATTCACTAACCATAAAACAATTCTGTTCTTATCATTCATACATTATCATTCGTAAGATTCACATCTTATCATTCATATGTTGTAATGCTACTATTGCATCAAACATCTATTTAATAAACATTAAATCAACAAACAACAAACTTCTTATTAACTCGACATCAAACCACCTACTGCTCTCCGAACTATCAAGAAACAAAACAACTTTAAAAACGAGTTCTTTACGCTATTTCTTCTACTTTGCACGTTTTACGTGCTTTTTAAGTATAAAAGTTAATTTTTCAATCTTTAGGGACTTTTGCGTTAATACGAGATACAGTCAAACTCGTTTAGTACGTCATCGGATAGAGAGTTAACCCGGCTAGTACGTAACATTTAAGAGGTCCCTGCAACATTGGAGACTTTTAATTTCACCTCGGATTTTGCGTCAGTCCGCTTAGAACGTCAAAATTCCGCTGGTCCGGTGATTGACGTTACATCCGAGTTTGACTGTAGTTGGTAATAAATATCATGAAAGTGTCAAATGGTTTTTGAAGTGTTTTTAAATTTGTCTAAGAATCTGTCTAAGTAATTCACAAATGGTTCTTTTTTATCTACCGTACCGGTTATTGATTGAATACTCCAACTGGCATAAACATAATAAGAAAAATCTCCAAAAACATTCCAACATTTCTTAAATCACCAAATTACGGAATTTATACGATTCTTCTCATCGTTATTTTAGCCCAAGCAGTGCTATATACTCATCTAGCAAATAACTTGTAAATTATTAAACGCTGTGGGGGTTGCAAATTGTCAAAATAGTGGTTGAAAGCTGTTTTAAATTGTCTAACCTCAAAAAGAAAGTTAAAATTATCTCATTGTTCAAGCGGCTTGCCCATTACAATTTTCTAGTGTTTTATAGGTTTATTGCGACACACGAAAAAACCTTGTTAAAAAATACTGGTCATCAAGTGCAACAAAACCTCAACGCTTACTTGTAAATGCTGAGACGTCGCAAATGTTCTTGGAGATTTATGATGTTTCATTCATCTTCTCTTAAGTCCGATACCAGCAAAAACGTTACCAACCCCAAAAAAAATAAATCACACTAGTACTTTTTACCACGCAAATGGGTGCTGAATTGGCTAATACGACACCCAAATCGGTGTGGTATTAGCCTTTGTTACAGACGTAAAGTAGAAAAAAGTGTTTTACGACCCGAAAATTATTTGGAATATAATCCTTGTTTAGCTTGACACAAATTACAAACAAAAGATGAATTCGTATTTACCTTTTTGAGTTTTAATTACCTTACATACTTATATGAATTCGTGCATTCTAAAGCTAATGTCACTTTATTCTCGAGATTGTTGGAACTGGAAGCGACGACTCAACGTTTATCAGTAGGTTCAGTGTAGTCGCATACCTAATTTTGGCTCTATATAAGTGACAACAGGGCGATTGCCAAGCGAATCATCAGCAATCATTGAAGGTGATAGAAGTATAGTATTGAATTGTTAAACTACAGAGTTTTTTTTTCATTTTTTACACGGTTTTTCTTCCGCTAGGAACTAAATATTTTTGTAAAGTTAACAAAAAACCTCTATTTTCAGATTGGAGGCAGCCGATTACTTCCCGTCCGCTGGATGTCCCCTGAGAGCGTCCTCTACGGCCGCTTCACCCTAGAATCCGACATTTGGTCATACGGGGTTCTTCTGTGGGAAATCTACAGTTTCGGCAAACAGCCCTACTACGGCCACACAAACGAAGAAGCCGTCAAATTAATTTTAGACGGCATTATGCTAATACCACCCGAAGACTGTCCGTCCTTAATCTGTGAACTGATGAAAAACTGCTGGAAAACCGAGCCCAGAGACCGAATAAAATTCCCAAATATTTGCGATAAACTCGAACTGGCGTATGAAAGCTTCGACGAAGACAGAGTCAGCATTCAATACGAAAATGAAACTCAAAAAGTCAATGTTAAAAATGTACGGAGTCTTCTGAGACCACCTCCACTCAGGATGATTTCACATGAGGATTTATTGGATGCACAAGGATATTTGTTAGCGAAAGAGATTAAAGAACCTGTACAGTATTTAGAGACGTTACCGGATTGACAAGAACAAAAAAAGAAAAGCATTGTGTGGGCAAATTCAATCAAAATTTTAGGTGCAAGTGTGTGAGAGTAAAAGTTTTTTAACACTCTGAGTGTATTTGCTGCTTATTGTACATATATATGGATATGTAGTATTTTTATTAAATTATATTTTTTTAAATAATTATAATTGATCAGGTGGGGCATTGAAAGTAGATAGAATGTAACCCTGCTCATTAATTGACAATACTTGACTGAACTACTTAACAACGTAAATATGACAGGGTAGGTACAACTAAACAATGTTGATCGAGTGCCTTAATTTTTTTTGCAAAATATGCATTCTCTTCTTCCCAACTCCTAAAATTTGTGTTGGGTCAGTTTCCAACCAACATCTGTAAAAACTGTTGTTCTGTTCCTCCACCACCTCGCTACATGGTGCAGTCAGTAGGATTGTGGTGGCTATCTAGTGTCCAACTTTTGAATATATCACCACTGAATATGGATATGTTGTTATACTACTCGTCTCATTTATTAGAAAGTACTGTATATGTAAATTCTTGAATATTTCATTTTAGCTTGTACAGAGGGTGATATCTTGTAATAAATAAATTTATTGTCTATAAGAAATGTTATGAGTAACAGAAAGCAAATATATTTTTCTGGGAAATAGGAAAAACAGTTTTCCAAAATAAGAAAGCTTTTTCTTGGGAAGATAATGTTATTTAACAAAATGTTGTTAATTTGTATTTATTGTCAAACACGGGTGTTTTCGAAATATGTGCCAATAATATGAATGTCTTTTATTCCCCTCAATACAAACCAAAGACTCAAAAAAGGACTATCTCTGATAGTACGACTGATGTTAATCCTTACGAAAATTAATTCAATGTTATCAAGATTGTATCGAATTTTATTGTAAATAAAATTATTAAACCAAAGTGTTTATTTATTTATTTTACCCAGGTGGACGTGCCAATTGTTACGAATTGAAAACTTTACTTAGAAATTAGATCAAAAATTATTGTTAAGGATCTGCGGTAAATCTGCGAATCTGCAATAGAAAAAATTGATCTAGTAGTGTTTATAGAATGTTAGAAAAATAAAAAAATATATTTAAAATTAAAAGCTGTACCAATTTTTTGTTGAAAACAGAATTTCAGTAGTAAACACCCAGATCTGTTATTTATTTACTAAGAAAATTGTTTTTTTTAAACTTTTCAACTTTTAATTTTTAATAAAAAAAGCTTTGAAGTTACCTTAAAATTGGAATTCAAAGCGTTTTACCTATTATAAAAAAATGTAAGTTAAATAACAAAAAGCAAAATGGTATGCCCTAAGAAAAACTGTCTATTTTAGAATACTAAAAATAGAATTTTTTAGTAAAAAAATAACAGATCTGAATATCTATTACCATTGACTATATTACTGAAGCCCTGTTTTCAACAAAAAAATATATGTCAGCTTGATATTTTAACATTTTTTTAACATTCTATAAACGCTACTAGATCAATCCATTCTATTATTTTTTTAAAAAATTTCGATTAATTTTTAGCCGAATCATAACTAGGTACCGCAGACTCTTAATAATAAGTGTTTTATCATTGAACGTAACGTTGGTACATACATACATTCATTATTATCTTCCATTTTAGTTTTTCCCCAGCACTAGCGTTTTAAAAACTCTTATATACTTATGAATATATCATTCAACATTCTACACACAACTAAGTTTACCTTCTATAGTTTTAACATTAATAGGTTTTAAGAACCTAATTACATGTAATTTCAGTCTGAAGTTCTTGCTTCAAATCTGTGTTTTCTAATAGTTTTGTTTTCTATTCTTCGCAGAAATTTTATTTCTATGGCATTTACGTGTTGTTTTTGTCTTTTTTTTATCTATATTATGTTTGACTGCTACGTGTAATAGAGAACGGTATGATGTTTATAAACATAATAATTCACTGGCGATCCATAAAAAAATTATAATTTTTTTCTCTTTTATTAGCTAATTTCAAGTTGAGATGATTCCGGTAGTAAGTATTACAAATTTTAATATTTTTTTATAGCAGAAACCAATTACATCTACGAAATATCACCTGGGAATATCAGTTTTGTTTGTTTCATTTACAATGTTTCAATATCCTAGTTTGTAAAACATTTTCTTGAGTAAATAAAAGTGCACTTATATGCATCCTTGTTTCGTTTCAAAGTTTTTGGATTCCCGATTATTTGTTCTTGCAATGTTCAAATTTCTTTATACAAACATCTATGATTTCTTCACCCTTCTTTGTAGGGAGTAGCATTTTCCAAACATCATTTCTTCGTATATAATCACAATCTTTATATAAGATTAGAAAAGCATATGAATTTCCCTATTTTTGTTAATTAGTGTTTCATTGATTTGTCTTATTGTAAAAATAAAATCTTGTGTACTTCTGTTTTCCCTAAATCCGCATTGAGTCGAAAAAATGTCGAGATCTTTTTAAGATCACGACAGAAGCTTCACTTATGGTAGTTACTAATTATTTATGTCAGAAGCCCATTTCAGGACATAAAAACATTTTTCAGAATTCTACCAGTACACAGAATTTGATAAAACAACCAAAAATAAATATTTGTCAATAACCACACCATTAGTAGTTAAGCTTTATAGCACTTTTTTCCAACTTTTTGAAGACAAAATTTAATGCTACACAGCTCTGACTCTCTAATACTAACATATTAAGTTAAATAGTTGTAAAAAATTGAAATTTTTTTAAATATCTTTTTTACTTGTGAAGGGCCACTGTGAAGATCTTTTGGTCTTCTAAAAATAATGTAAAGGAAAATCAAATCTAAGGAATTCATTTCGCGATTAAATTTTTAAGCGTTTAGACAAAGCAAAGTCAATGTAAGGTCACTGGACAGTTTCCCATGAGATTTGACACCAATTAACAATGAAAAGCTTTTAGCTTATAATATAAACAAATCTTGTGGAGTTGTGACTCACAACTCTCGTGGAGACGAAGGAACTGAAGCATATATATAAGCTCGTCCGATTAATCGGGAAAACCAGTATATGACAAGTTACCAGCGAAGCAGTAATTGAAGTTTCCCTTTTTGAGTTGTGAAGTTAAAAAGTAAAAGTGTTTGTGAAAAGAACCGATCGTCTCCACAAGATGTTACATAGTAAGTCTCTTTTGAGTTAATTCTTCTCGATGTTTTTAACAACCATGGCAGCCTCTTTGAGATTTCGTTTGGTAATTTACAATTGCCAAAAGGGTTCAAAATATTATGGTTTGGCACAATAGAACTAAATTAAAAATGTGAACTGTTCGGGGATGGACCTATTGCTTTTGTAATTTTTGTTGTTTTAAGTAAGTCATTTTTGTACCGTTTTTGGAATTAGTTTTGGTTTTCCAGCCCTTCTTCTAGATAAGCGTGGCTTTGAAATGTATAAGATTTCTATTTGTTATTTTATTCCGTCAACTATCTGCACGTTAAAATTACATTCCTGATTAGTAATCATTTTAATTAAACACTTGGTAGATTTAGGGAAAACCGGAAAATGTTGGAAAACGTCGGTCTTTTTAACATCATGAATTCATGACTTCAGCTCCACTTGGAAATCGAGATAAACTCAGATTATTCATGTCAGAGGCTTGACTAATAAAAACTGTTTTTAGAACTCCACCAATTTTTAAAAAGCACTCCTTTTTTGAACCTAATTTGACTAATCTATTATAACAGAGAGCAAATATATTTTTTGTACTCATGAAGTGTGAGCAGCTATTTCTCGGTGATCCTGGACGCATGAAAAGGCTGCTTTCCCGCACTAGGGTGCTTCTTATCTCCCACAGGAAACAGTAAAGCAACAACTTTTGGTTAGACTTCTGTTGCAGTGTTGCCAAAATCTTCCAATCAGTCTGACCAACTCATTAATTAATAAACAAAATTCTCGACTAAATTATGTTAAATTATTTTTTTCTTAAAATGTTAGTTTTAATTCGTTACTAACAATGTTGTATCGAATTATTTTGGGAAGAAATTTCCCGAATACGTTAGGTGAATAACTGTGGCAGGGTTTCCATTTCGAAAATGGCAATTTAGGCACGAGCACGATCTGCCACTACAATGAATAAAATTTATTTGTTTCGTAGGAACAACCTTTTGAGATGTTGGAATTGAGGGACAGCAAAAATTGGGAATGTGAGCAGTTATTAAAACTCGAATTAGACATTATTATAAAATTCAATTAAAATAAAAAGAAAAGTAATAAAAGTTATACAATTACAAAATGAGCTAATTTATCAAAATTTAGAGTAAAATTTAACACACCAAAAATGAAAGGGAAAAATGTGTGGATACAAACAGTATGACTAGTTATCAATTTACAAATTATTACATTACAAGAATTATATGGTGCAAGAAAAACCAAATGACTTTAGAAGTCACCCCCCATCGTGTTGAACTGATGGTTGGTACTTTACGGTATTTTAATTTAAAGAAAATTTATGACAGTTAATTTTTCAATAATTTTAAGCTCACTAATCCCTTGGTCAGGCTTACAATGTTTACATTTCCGACTCTCGGGATTATCATTGAAATTTAAACGTGCAGATAGCAGACAAAATAAAATAACAAATAGAAAACTTATACATTTCAAAGCCACACTTATCTAGAAAGAAGGCAGGAAAACCAAAACTAATTTCAAAAACGGTACAAAAATGACTTACTTAAAACAACAAAAATTATAAAAGCAATAGGTCCATTCCCGAACAGTTCACATTTTTAATTTAGTTCTATTGTGCCAAACCATAACATCTTACACCCTTTTTGCAATTATATTTTTGCGAAACCTCAAAAAGGCTGTCATGGTTGTTGAAAACACCGAGAAGAATTAAATCAAAAGAGACTTACTATGTAACATCTTGTGGAGACGATCGGTTCTTTTCACAAACACTTTTACTTTTTAACTTTACAACTCAAAAAGGAAAACTTCAATTACTGCTTCGCTAGTAACTTGTCATATACTGATCTTCCCAATTAATCGGACGAGCTTATATACATGCTTCAGTTCCTTTGTCTCCACGAGAGTTGTGAGTCACAACTCCACAAGATTTGTTTATATTATAAGCTAAAAGCTTTTCATGGCTAATTGGTGTCAAATCTCATGGGAAACTTAGATTCCTTAGAATTCCTAGAATTCCTTAGATTTGATTTTCCTTTACATTATTTTTAGACGATCAAAACGTCTTCACAGTGACCCTTCACAGTTAATTAGTTTTTCATTGATTTGTCTTATTGTAAAAATAAAATCTTGTGTACTTCTGTTTTCCCTAAATCCGCATTGAGTCGACAAAATGTCGAGATCTTTTTAAGATCACGACTGAAGCTTCACTAAAAATTGGCACAAACTCAAATTATTTATGTCAGAAGCCCATTTCAGTACATAAAACATTTTTCAGAATTCTACCAGTACACAGAATTTGATAAAACAACCAAAAATAAATATTTGTCAACAATCACACCATTAGTAGTTAAGCTTTACAGCACTTTTTTCCAACTTTTTGAAGACAAAATTTAATGCTACACAGCTCTGACTCTCTAATACTAATATGTTAAGTTAAATAGTTGCAAAAAATTGATATTTTTTTAAATATATTTTTTACTACACGCTGTCTGCTGAACAGATAGAGTAATAAAAACGCCTACTTAAACCGCGCTGTTTGAATAACGGCTCTTTATTGGTCAATTTTAAATAGAGCAGTAATAGAGTAAAAGTCCTTAATACACTAAAGCATATTTTTAGAAAGTAAGAATTTCCAGGCTTGCGCCTAAAATAAAAGCTAAATGTAGGGTGTGTTTGTTTACCCTTTTCTGTTTTGCTTAACCGGGTAAGTGTTTTTAAAACCAATAATTTTATATTTTAAGCGCCTACATCCACACTTCAAATAATGATACAGTGTAAATATAACTTCACCGCAGAACGTTCTACGCTGCTTATCTCCTCCCGCAAAGTTTTATTAATCTATCTGTTGGGCGGACAGCGTATAGATCACTTCATCAAACTGCAAAGAATTAGTATTCAATCGACGCAGAATTTAATGTTCTACATTCCTGATTAGTAATCATTTTAATTAATCACTTGGGAGATTTAGGAAAAACCGGAAAATGTTGGAAAACGTCGGTCTTTTTAACATCATGACTTCAGCTCCACTTGGAAATCGAGATAAACTCAGATTATTCATGTCAGAGGCTTGACTAACTAAAATTGTTTTTAGAACTCCACTAATTTTTAAAAAGCATTCCTTTTTTGAACCTAATTTGACTGATCTATTATAACAGAGAGCAAATATATTTTTTGTACTCATGAAGTGTGAGCAGCTATTTCTCGGTGATCCTGGACGCATGAAAAGATTGCTTTCCCGCACTAGGGTGCTTCTTATCTCCCACAGGAAACAGTAAGTAAAGCAACAACTTTTGGTTAGACTTCTGTTGCAGTGTTGCCAAAATCTTCCAATCAGTCTTACCAACTCATTAATTAATAAACAAAATTCTCGACTAAATTATGTTAAATTATTTTTTTCTTAAAATGTTGGTTTTTATTCGTTACTAACAATGTTGTATCTAATTATTTCGGGAATTATTTCCCGAATACGTTAGGTAAATAACTATTTAGTAGTAGCTACTTCACGCACTGTTTTTTCACCGTGTAAAAAATGTTTTAGAAAAAAAAATCGCTAATTTAATTGTAGAAATAACTGTTACATGCTTGAAGTTGTTTTTAGCGATTGATTGATTGACCTAAAGTCTCGACTAAAATTTTCATTATCACCACTTCATACTCTTAATGTAAATAATAATAATAATGGTTTACTGGGAATTCCCAATGGCCATAGACCAAGGTCTTTCAGCCTTCAGTCAATAAAAAAATATTATTCTGGAAAATAGGACAAAACTTACAAATTTTAACCGACCTACAGTTTTCTAAAATGAGAAAGGTTCTACCATTTTCCATTGATACTTCTTCTTTGATAAATAATGTTATTCAACAAAAATATTGTTAATCTGCGAAATATGTATCAATAATTATATGAATGTCTTTTATCTCTCAGACCCAAATCAAAATGGTTTCGACTGTTATTGTAAAAAAAAAATACTTAACCAGTGTTTACATATTGCACCCAGATGGCCGTGCAATCTGTCACGTTTTGAAAACTTCATCTAGAAATTGAACCAAAAATTTTCCTTAATGAAAAGCGTTTTGAAATGGAAACGTACATCCATTATCTATCCAACAGATCATATCATTTCATCAAAAGCTCGGGAAGTTGGCATCATAGGATTTAAGCCAGAATATGAAAACGTACGTATGTGACAATATGCAAGCTTTTGCAAAGCTTAGTTTCTATAAATTTATCACGAATTGTCCTTGATTCAGTTTTATTTATAGGTAAAGCACATAAATATTCGTTTCCTCTTATCAAACGAATATAGCAGACTTTGGTTTAAAGAACGAGATCTCTACCAGAAAGACAATTATTCCAAACAAGAAAAAGCTCAAAATGAGGCAAACCTGAAACGAGGTTTCGTTCAAAGGATGATGACCAATCCCAAGCTCGAGACCAGAGAATTACCCATCATTCAACTAAAACGCTTTCAAAATATCATGTCAAAAGTAGATACTAGAAGAACTCCAGAAGAAAAATTAAAAATTTGTGAAAGGTATAAAAAAACAGTTGAACCGATACAACTTTCGAGGTACAAACCAAGCTGTCCAAATAAACCAAAATCAGCTATTCAGAACCTGGAAAAAGCTGCAGCAAGCCGTAAACCGAAAGTTAGCCCAAAAAAGAAAAATGAAAATACCATAGAAGCTGCAGATATTGAAGAACCAGGAAAATGTGGAATGGTTTGTAAATTAATAACAAATAAATAAAGTATTATACATATATTAAATTTACATTTGAACGATTTACAATAATTATGAAACAAGAAAACTTGTGCAGTCTTCCTCAAAATAAATTAACAGAAAGGAGACTTCTTAGGAAAGGCATAAAAGGGTTAAACTTAGAATTTGTTAAAAGGCTAAATCTAGCACATTTCATGTAGGCGGATAGGAAATTGTGGAATGTGGGGTTTTTTAAATTATGACTTAGACAATACAGCCTAACTAAACTGGAACGAAAATCCTCCAGGAAAACTTCCACCCATATTAAATTCGTTACAGCCGTGTCCTTGTCCAAAGAAGCTTTGGAAAACTTGGGTTGGATCAATATCTGACATTCCTCCATCAAAGTCATCCATATCCTGTCCACTGTCATACCGAGCCTTCTTTTTCGGGTCTGATAGAATCCCATATGCCTCTCCCAACTCCTTAAACTTCTTCTCTTGGTCTTTTTTGACTGATTCTGACGCACTAGCATGTCTGTCAGGATGCAACATCAAAGCTTTCTTCTTGTATGCCTTTTTAATATCGTTATCTGTGGCATTTCGGTCTACTCCTAAAATCTGATAATAGTCCTTACGTTTGGACTTTTTAAGTGCGAATTTTGCATCTTGGAGCAACTTCCGATGCTCTCTACTCTTATTCAACTTGCACACTTTTTCGTAATCTCTGACTGCATCTTCATACTCGCCCAAATCCATGTAGCAATTCGCCCTCCTTAAAAGAGCTTTCAGATATGTGTCATCAAGTTGTAAAGCTGCAGTGCAATCATTGACAGCATCTTTTGTTTTTGCAAGTCTGTGCTGAACTGTGGCACGGTTGAAGTATAATTTAGCGTTGGCTTTTTTGTTAAGAGGATCAATTGCTAAAGCTTGAGTATACAGATTGAAAGCTTCCTGGAAACGGCAATCTTTGTACGCCTGGTTTCCGCTTTCTTTAGTCTTTTTCAGTTCTTTTGCTTTTTTATAAATATCCATGGCTTTTTTATGGTCAGGAGCAAGTCGCAATACTTGCTGGAAGTGGTTAAATGCACTGTCAAGATTATCTTCGTAATAAAGACACATTCCACGAACATAAATTGCATCAGCGTTGGTTTTATCTAGATGTAGAGCATTGTTAGCGATTTCTTGCGATTCTTGGTACCTTCCTAAAAAGGCCAAACACTCAGCTTTTGTCATTTTATAACGTGTGCAAGTTGGGGCTTCATCCAAACACCTATCCATGCAATAAACAACTTTTCGGAAATCTTTCTTCTCAAGTGCTTTTGCTGCTTCTCCTTCAAACTGTTTTAGTTTTTCATAAGAACTGATTTCAGTGTTAATATTTGCATTTTTATCAAGTTGATTTATTTGTTTTATCGAACTTTCTGCTGTTGTGAGATCACCAAGCGCTATGGCGCATTTTAAAAGCCTTACGTATCCTTTACTGAATACAGGATCGATGTTTATAGATCTGCGTGCATCTTCCAAAGCTTCCTGAAAATTGTTTAACATCATATAACAAGCTGAACGGTTTGAGTAGTAAGCAGCAGTTTCAGGACATAATTCAATGGCTTCAGAGTAGAGATTGAGGGCTGATCGATATTGTTTGACTTTGTATAATTGGTTGCCATTTTCTTTTTTTAATTCGGCAAGTCTGCAACAAATATTGCTTTCAAAAAAAAAGGAATTGAAAAAGTGTTCTTATAAGATAATTACATTAATGCAGTGAATCACGATATTAAAAAAAAAATGTAAAAAAACAAAATAAAATAGGAAGTGTCAGAAAAAAATAAGTTTCGGCAGTTAGTTCCTTTTTGCAATAATGAAATAGGTAAAAACTGTTGTCTTGCAAAATAGAAACTCCTAAAACTATTACAATTAAAGATAATATTAGATTATATTTACTTTGTATGTAATTGCGAAGAGAACATTAGGTTAAGCGGCAATGCTAAACTGTCAACTTGTCAAATTTAAATAGCGTTTTGTAAACTCATTCATTACAGATTAGTAATCTGAGATTACATTAACTTCACCAAATAATTTAATTTAGCCTCACTTGAAACCTTATTCAAAATAGAGACCACAAATTTACTAAAACTAGTTGTATATTGTTCCAAACCAATTTTGACATACCTGATTTTAAAGACAAGTCTTTTGTTTATTACTAGTGCAATAAAAATTGTATTGTTACCAAATTCATCTGTAATCTAGGAAAAAGTGGTGACAGACCTGCCTGCCCCGGGCGGTTTTCTCAGATGGCATCGAAAGATCTAACCCTCATAAATTTCTTGCGTTTGGTAACAATACAATCTTTATTGCACTAGTAATAAACAGAAAACTTGCCTTTTAAGTCAAGTAAGCCAAAATTGGTTTAGAACAGTATAAAATAAAAAAAAATCAAATCGTGACTCACAGTACTAAGTAGGTATTTTGAGCAAAATTAGTCAACTTAGTAGTACATATGTATCAGCATAAATTATTTATGTAATAGGATTTTACAACACTAGGACATCTTCCTTATTATTATTAGAGATATTACAAAACATATTGTACAATACAAATTCGTTAGGGACTTTAAAAGACTTTGCCAGTTTATTCGACTCGCTCTTGGAGCTCCTCTCATAGACTTTCTAACTCGGCTGTAAAGACTACCCTAATGAACTACTGTAAAGTACTATTATATGTATAACCATCAGCGAAATAGTTGTCTTACGGCCTCTATGTCTGTATCAGCCGCAAAATTAGAAATCAGTTTAATTAATAAGGAAAACAGCAGAATCAATAAGCATTGTAATATTGAAACTTGGAACTGGTAAATAGTATGTGTGTTATCGAAGAATCTTAAATTGTTAACATAATTGGTTAACAAAAATTGACAATATAAATTTGACTTTTATTTTATCTCAATAACATTCGAATTCATTAGTATATAAATTCCACCAATAGAGTGCATATCGCATTTTTTAATCCTCAATAAACGGTCCTCAACATTAGTTCGTTATAAAATATATATTTTTATATTCTAAATTTAAAAAATAAAATACAAACACAAAAATTTCTTCAGGCTTAAAATATTTGTTTCTAAATTCGGTTCCTAGATAATCTTAAATATTTCAAGTAAATTACATAATTATATAATAACAACAAAAGTGTATTGCCAAGATTCTAAACTTAACCGTTTAATACAGAAACAAAATTAGACAACTTTTCTAAATTTTGAAAACATTTTTTTTTCATTTCCATATAAAAATTCAACAATTTAAAACGATTTCAAGCAAAAATTTTAATACCAACCCAACCAGTTTTTGTTGATCACGCACGGTGATCAAAAATATATGTACTTTTTATATACAGTATATTTTTTAAACCAATTGTTACATTAAAGACAAAAAAATTCTATTTAGGATAGCAAATAATGATTGAAATATACTAATAAGTAATAACACAAATTCTTGACATAAGAAAAAAATTTGATTGTTAAAAATGCCAAAGCCAACTATGGTCGCCATGTACAAATATGCAACTTTGTTATTGTGACGAAAATTACTGACTAAAAAAATATTTGATAACATTAGATTGTGCCTAAAAAAGTAGCAGAAATTTGTGTTTTATTAATTCTGTATCTTTAATAGTAATCGAGAATTAAATTTTCATCAAAATTTCAATAAAGTTTTAACTTTTATTTACAACTTGGAAACAAGATGTAATGAAGTTTTTACAAAACTATTTTCTCAATAAAATGGTTAGAAAACATTATCACTTGTTTTTCTGCTAAATTCAGTAGTTTGAGATACCCTATACTGCATGTCCCTAAATAAGTTTAGAAAAATTCATACACAACACTATTCTGTGGAACAAAAAAAATATTTTGTTAAATAATCCAATTTTTTTTTTAATTGCTCTTAGGCAACACCACTTTCTTACAAGTTGCATATTCAGATTAAAAATGTTTATAAGGCTAAATAAGGTTTTAGTTTTATCAATGAATCATTGTTAAATGTCTGAACTGATTTTGTAAATAACATCTTGTTTCTAACATTTTAGAAATAAACATTTTAGTCCAAAACAGTCTTTTATCTCCTTTCCACTAAAAAAAAACTCAACTGAATGAGACAAAAGTTCCCAGATTTTTGAATGACACAGATTTGGCTAACAAAATTGTCAATATTTTTTAGTTCTTATCATACTTATAGTTTAATAGGCTAATTTCAAGGTGAAATAATATCGGTAGTATCTTCGTTTCTATGGAAAATTAAAAAAAAATCGTAATTGTGATTGGTTGTTGCATGGAAAAGTATTAAAATTTGCGATACTACCGGTAGTATCTCAACTTGAAATTAGCCCATGAAACAATTAATCAAGCAGTCCGTGCTAAATTAAGATATTAAAAAAACCCGTTTTACACCATCAATAATTATTATGGATACAATTATGAATGTTATAATACAAGAAAAAATCAAAATATGACCATATTTATGAACAAAAATATACTTATAATACATATTATAAAATATACCTATATACCTATTATACATGTTTTAATTTTGTGTCTTTAATACGCACAGAACGCTTTGTGCACTCCAGCCCATAATTATGGTTCGTATAATACGAGTTTTTTTAAAACGCAAAATTTACTTTTTACATTACAAAATAATAAAAGAAATTATAATAAATTTTTATAATAATAGTGGTATAGAGAATTTGTTTCTCATAATAATGTGAGTATTCATTTTTTAAAAAACTCCTGCTTCGCGCTCCTTTTATAAGCTTAAATTGACTTTAGGAAAAGTATTCTTATGTATTCTGATTCAAAACTTATTCTTTAGTATACTGTTGCACCACTGAAATAAGCTTTCTTTTCTGTTTATAACAAGAAGATAAACTTATTAACTGCAGGATTGCTAAAAAACTCAAAAATTCGCCAACTAGTCGGCTGTTTTAAAATCGTGTGGTTGGGCCAAGCCCTAGTTGGCACATCTCTAGTGATTATTATTATGATATTTAATATAGAAATTAACTAGTATTTTTTGAGTAATCTCTGACATTTTTTGAATTTAACTCATAACAGCTGATGCTGTCCCTCTCTTGTCTACTCATATTTTTATGTGGATTTAGACCGGTGAGTGAATACTCCTTCCTATTATTATATTTCTTGATTGCAACTAATTTTTCTGGGACATTTTCATAAGTTTTCGTTTTTTATTTTACAAATTTTATTTTTGTTTCGATTATTTTTTAAATTTTATTAAAACACTTTTTATAATTTCATGCTTTTTCTTTCCAAAAGCAATTTTACTGCACTGACCGTCATTAAATAAATTAAATTCGCTGACATTTCCAGGTTTTCCTAGTTACCCAGACTGCTAGCTCGTACCCCAAAATTTGCAAAATCTAAGGTGACAGATGATTGACAGTTTGCATGTGGCTAAAGTTACAGAATGTTAGTTATAGCTTAGTCTGAATGGAAATATTAATAGTCACTCGTTATAAATAACAACCGTCATAATGCCATCTGCAAACTCATATGCTGAACAATCATGAATATTCGAATAAATGAAATAATAAAAGATCATTATCATACAAGTTATCATCGAAATACGTATTGTAGAATCACAATTATTGTCAAAAAAATATATTAACTTTGAACAGCACTTATCACACTCAATTGAGGTTTTATTCAAAATTCAAGATCGTTTCTTATCTTATCAAAACCAAACATAAGAACAGTGGTCAATGTTTATTTATCTGTGGGTTTATTCCTTAGAAAAATTGAACTCCTTTAGTTAGATTATCGTTTTATATGTATTATGTATTATATATTGAAGGAAAAAATAAAACGGCACTTACGTATTGTAGCAGTTATAAAACTCCATCGTCTTCCAAATAAACAAGAACTTCTAAATTCAAATAAGTTGCAAAAATGTCACAATGACAAGTAATATATTTTTTTGAAAAAGCTCAATAAATTCAATGCGAAATAAAATAACTGTCCAAACAAAAGGTTAAATCGTTAATTTGAGCGCCAGACCAAATATAAACAGTGAACTGTGGAGGAGTTAACCAATAATTACAAAGGTGTATGACCTTAAGAATAAAAATACCCAAGAAAATCGTTAAGACTGCACAAATCAGATTTCAATTTGCATTTTAAGTAGGACACTTGGAATAACCAAATCAATAGCAATTAATTGTGGGAATTGCAAGCAACAAACGTGATTCACTGACAGCTTTGACATCGTCATTCTGACTAACATTGCGCGAACCCCCTCCGAAAAAATAACGATAAGAGAGGTTAAAGCCCAAAAGTGAAGGTTTTTGGCACTTACTCTGCTGGATTTTTGGGAATTATAAGATCTTCAGATTCCATAACAACATCTTCTCCAAACTCTGCCATCTTGCACAAGTTGTAAAACGAGTAAGACCGATTGATAAATACGAATTCAAAATTTTCAGATTTGCGCATGTGCACAAACCCGATCAATAAATGTAACAACGCGGGAAATTTAAAACAAAATGAACGAACACGTTTTTGACACTTTTGCCCTAAATGCCAATAAATATGAAATTAACATAAACAACTATCTCCTGACACAAGGATCAAGTTTCTCAAGCAATACTGACGATACACAATGCGATGAGTTTTACGTTTACCGAGAACCGAAATTTGTTGTTTCTGAACCCCATATTTGTCTTTGGGAATATGGGCCGAAACCTGAAATTATTAATTTACTGAGTCTTCAAAATAAAAAACTTAAACGCAAATTTATTGGTAAAAACACTTATTCATTTAACATTTTTTTGTTTAGTAAACTTTACTTGTAGAAGCAAAACTTAATAAAAAACCTAAGGGGTTTCCCCGAATTATATTTCGCGAATTAATGTACACTGTTACAAAATTCTGTATTTCTAACCGTTACAGTGTTGAACAAACTGGAGCTGTGTTATCGCAATTTTATCTAACACATTTGTATTTTACAAGTGCGCTCGAAATTGGGGCTGAAAAATTATATGAGTACTTTAAAGCACTACAAATGTGTCACTCACTTCCGGTGAGGACAACAAACTCTAGCTCGAAATTTTTTAAAAGTTTTTCAGTTTCCACCGAGGAGTATAAAATTATTCAATTTGGAAGAGATTAAAAACAATATGGTCTATTTCTGCAGACTGTATCTGCGAAATTTGCCAATAATACGCTTTATGTGTTTGCCCAACTTTAGTTTGTGTGTAAATCATGAACTGGAGCCTGATATGAAACCCGATAAGAAAAAGAAGAAGAAGAAAGGCAAGAAAGATAAAAAAGGGAAAAAGAAAGGCAAAAAGAAATAACTAATAAATCTATTTACAAAATTATTCTAATTGTTTTATTCTTTGTTGGAGATGCGAAACTAAGGTATTTTGGTGCTGGTTCAACTGTTGATGAAGAGTACTACCAGCACTGTTTAGTGTTTGGACCAAATTTGCTTGAGCTGTTTGTAGGTTTGGTATCTTCTCCAGTTCCATCAGTTCATCTTTACTTACAAATTTGTCCTCATAAATTGCAGCTACAAAAATTAGAAATTAAATTAGTAGTATATCGAGAGATAGACACCTATCCTAGTGTACAAAGAGCAGAATTTTCCATAAACTTCCATTTATGGATTTTGTAAAATTTAATATTAGATTTAAAAATTCGCGAAAATTACAGAGAATTTACAGGGATTTTTTAAGAATTTCCGGAGAATTCCTAAATATTTTGTTTAATCAGCACATGCGCAATGATGCAACAAAACTTTTGTTTCTTGTAAAATTTTGATAAAATGCATCGCAGTAAAATTAATAAAACCGATGAAATATCCAAAAAAGAGTTCACCCAATAATTAACAAGGTAGCTATATAAAAAAAACGTTATTAACTCTTGAGAAGATTATTGTTATTTCTTTTAGTATTAAACTGTCACTTGTGTCTTGATCAATTATCGCAAATACTGTTGAAAAATTGATCAACAAACTATTTTCACTGTTACCAACTAACTAAGAGTTGTTTTGTTCCTAACCCAAATTACACAAAGATAAACAAAAACTCTTGAAAAAGATTGGTAAATAATTGGTTTTAATTTGCAACTGACAGATTAGGACTCTAAAGACAATAATAGCCGTAAACAACGCTAACAAATCTCACACTTAACACTTGTTAAAACTTTTAGGTCCAATCAGCATTCAACTCAAAAGACAAATGTGCCCTTAAATAATATGTTAAAAATTAAAAAAACGGCTTAATAAATTAACAGTGTTCTTTGAAATAAAGAATGGTTGGTATTCCTACCCCGAGACTGTTAGTGGTATCTGAGTATAGTAAAAACATCAAATAAAGCTCTAGTTGTGCCTTTATGTCTGCGTAACATTCAACTACTTTCGCCTGTCTTCAGTTAAATATGTTAAATGTTAAATTAGATGTCAAATTGTCAGATAAATGACAAATACGAGTTGATGTAATATTTTTACCCTAGGGTAGAACATGGACATTTCTTAGGCGATAGGCGAAAAAGTAATCAGTGTCGTTACCTAATAGCACCAACTGAGGATATTTCTTTCCAATTTTCAAAATTTTCTTAATTTCCGGTTCAGGACTAAAAAGTGTCATATTTCGAGAGACATAAAAGTCCAAAACTGTCTCATATTTTGTACCCTTTACTGCCATTTCAAGCGTCTTTTTCCCATAATTTTTTAAATGCATGTTTGCTTTTTTAAATTGAATTCTTGCTTTAAATTGCTCCTCCTCAGGCATTGGATTCATGTGATAGAAAATTACAAGTCTAGAAGTATTAAACCAGTTCCTTAATTCACCCGCTATTATTTGTTGAAAGGGGTTATGAACGTCTTGCACTACTTTATCCGTTGATTTTGAACACAGTTCTATAGCAGTTTTGTTCTTTTTTGGATTTATAAAAAAGGGCTTTGTTAATTGCATAACTTTTGCCCTTTCAAAATGGACTGGTTTAGGCCGCTGAATGTTTATTTTGCCTCTGAAACGTTTTGCCTGGACTAGGGGGCTCAAGCGTTCAAAGAGGGCTAAAAACGTGATTTTTATATACAATTTTATGCAAAAATTTGAACTCACCCCCTCGGCTAACTAACGCCATTCTTTATTCACCAAATTAATTATTTATATTTAAAATTAACAACAAAACTGAAGTGCGTTCTACATAACCTAAAAACTGTCACAAATGTCAACTTTGACAATTATGTAATTTTGGTTGTATAAACAACCGGCGTTTAAAAATCAATAATAGGAAAAAAATTAGAAAAGCACAAGATCCCAAGATAAATTGTCGATTTTATTGAATAAATGTGAATAGTCTCGACAAAGTGTCGTAATAAGTGAATAATTAACGAGTTTTTGCGTTTATGTCGCTTAGCAACTTGCGGCGACGTCCAGCGTCCTCGGCGTCGTAGCATACGATGCTTTATCAATGCCACAAGAAAGGTAAAATTTTTAATCCACGTACCGGTAAAGAATATGAATGAAGTCGAATTATTTCAACCTGCAGGTGAGTCAATTTTTCTAATACGTTCAATAAATTATTTCACAAAAAATGATGTTCGCAAATCGATATCTACAAGCGCTTCACATTTTCCTCTTATGAATTTTTAAAATAAAACTAAAATCAATTTCAGATAATTACGTTGTTTATGCTTTCGTTGATACCATGGCCTGGACCTACAGTTTTCAAAATATCGTGTCCCAGAGATAATGCCCGAATTGTCCGAAAAATTATTCAGAATAAATGGATTCCCATTTTAGAAAAATACAAAGTTAGTTTACCCATAGAATGCCCATTTCACCCAGTTAGGGACATTTTTGGGCCACAACAGGCCGCCAAACAGCAACACAGGCCGTCACAATGGACGTGTGGGCTCTGTGGCAAATCTTTTTTTGAAGAAAAGTATCTGGATATGCATTTCGACAATCGTCATAAGGGTTACATTAATATGGTACTAATTTAAAAAGTTTTACGGTAGAAAAGGCCTAAGTACCAAAATTGTATTGTAATTTTTTATATATTGCCACAAATAATTTCTATTTACCGCCCTTTACTAAGTACTAATAAATTTTTTAGAAGTTTAAATACCTATGAGATCCGTTACATTATTAAACAAAACCTGTATACACTAATTAGTAATTATCTAAGGTGAGCAGACGTCCGGACAAAGACGGACATGTCCGCCTTTTTTAATCAAATTTACATGTCCGGCCGGTATTTGCTTTTGTCATCAAAAAATTTTGCTATTGAATGTGAGTAATATGACAAAATAAATAGATCTGATTCGTCGAAAAAGTGAGGTAAATTGTCAGTTATAATATCACAAGAATTTTGTTTTTTTCCAGAAGTTCAAGTGTTTTCGAGTGCATTTCAAAAACATCGTTATTAATTAGCCCGAGCGAAACGTAGAGCTAATTAGACGTATCAATCTCCTTTTATTATGCCCTTAATACATAAATAATTATTGTATGTCGATAAAAGCAGTAAAAGAAAATTTAACAAAGTCCGCATAATTCGTAGTACCAAATTGAAAATCAAGCTAAGTAATTTTTTTAATACAGTGTTGGAACTTATACTTTTTCTACCTGAAAATCTTTAATAATTTTCGCTAATTTTTTCGGTTATTTAACTTTTTTTTTTAAGGCTGAAGACGCCGTGTGCCTTGCAGACTACTGCGACATAATGCGATGTGACGTTTTGATAACTCAGGACCCCAAAACTGTATATCCGGATACAGTAAATACAGATATAGAAATTTGGCGTGAAGCATCCTCTTATACTAAAGCCTTGACGACTTCTGGGCCTCGAGAAGTCGCAAAATACACATTCAAAGATGGGATTTACCCCCATTTGCAAAAAAACGCTAAACCTGCAACGAAACCTACGAAACATTGCCAGAAAAATGAAGGACCAGAAGCGCACAACAACGGTAAGAGTCTCTTCATAATTTTCAATTTTTAAAAAACATTGTAGAAGAGCGCCAATCTGCTGGCGAAGAAGATAAATTGCAAAATAGTTCAAATAATGTGTGTCAAAATGATTTAGTTGATTCAGCTTTACCAGCACCGGATAATAGACAACAGAGGATAGCGGAACTGCAGAAACTTAAAGCTAATTGTAAACCAGAAGAATTGCAGAAGATTAAAACAAAATGCGAGATTTTAGTACGGGATTGTATCGCGGGGTTGTTGATTCAGCTCTCGTTGAAAGATTTTAAAGAAGTTGAAGGTAATATTTAAATAATAAACGAGAATTGTGTTTAATTGTCGATTAAAAAGGGGTAAAACCATTGAGTTTATACTAAACATGACAATTTAATAAACTCAAGGTTAAAATGAATAAAAATTTAGCAAATGCTTTTGCTTCAAAATAAAACAAGCTTGTGCAATTAGCATTTGATAAAAGTAGATAATTAGCTAGTAAGTGTTTTTGCTACTTTTTATGCATATCACCCAAGAAGAGTTAATTGCAGTATTTTTTCGTTGGTCGTAAATCATTTTTTTTATTAAGATGAAAACTGCTTTTATAATTTGAAATCATAAAATAACACTAAAATACTAATAAGAATCAATTGTACAGAACTTCTCAGAAGGACGATTTAGAAACCAAATTGCACTTCTACCGGCTTGATTAATCACCGGAAATTCGCTCGGGATAATCACTGTCACATTTTCCTTAAAGATTTTTTAGGACAAAAATGTACTTCACTTTTCTTTACTTCCGGTTCACCGCGAAGTTTCAGACGTTCTTGTAAGTTAAGTTGCTATTTGAGTCACCTTTTCCAGGTGGAGCTTTCTTTACTAGAGCAGTCGTTTTCGAATCTCTATAAAAGTTTTGTTTGTTCCTCCTATTCTTCAACTCGCAGTTTTTCATTTTCTTTATTTCTTCCAGAATCTTGCTTCATTTTTTTTTGAGATTACATAAGAGATTGTATTTATTTTAGGTCCTAACCATCACAATTTATTAAAATTTATGGTACAGCACTATTTCGGCTGCACTGCCATCATCAAGCCTATATAAAATTCTTTGTAATTTTCTAGATTTCTTTTCAAATCGACATTTTTAAGCTATTTTAGAATCGTCTTTTCTTCTCCTAGAATCAACCTTAAGTCTTGTTTCTTTTCTGAACGTTCTTTTTCAACCTCATCTAGAAATTCTTTTGTTCTTCTGAAATCTTTCACGCTCTTCTTTTCATCCTGCCAATGTCTTTTAACTTCTTTTAGAATTTTCTGTTGTCGTTTTTGCCTCAAACCTTTGTTTTCAAATTCTTGGCGAAATCTCTTTTATTTTTCTAAAATCTTCCCTTGCTCTTCTTTTTCTTTCAGTCGATCTTTCAAGTTCTTTTAGAGTTTTCAATTGCTCTTCTTTTATTATTAATCGTCGTTTCTCAAATTCTTCTAGAAACTGCTTACTCTTCTTGTTTTCTATCCGATGTCTATCAACTTCTTCTCATGAAAATCATCATTTTTACCTCTTTTTTTTTTCAACAATTGTTCTCAAAACCTTTTATTTCTTTCACCTACCAACATTTCTTTCTTCAAAACCTTTTGCTAACTGTCAAATTTCTAGAGGGTTTTCTCCTGCTCTTCTAGTCGTCATTTTTGTATCTTCCTAAAAAAATTTGTTCTAGTCGCAGTATTTCATGTTCTTCATTTCTCACAAAATCTTACTTCGTTCTTCCTTTTCTTCTAAGCAAATCTGGTTTTTCTTGTTCTTGTTTCTTTCTAAATAATTGTTTTTCAATCTCTTATAGAATCGTCTGTTGTTCTTCTAAAATCCTCCTTAATTTTTTTTCACTTTCAATCTTTGTTTTTCAAACACTTCTAAAAATCCTTTTGTTCTTCTTCAAAGAAATCCTCCTTTGGTCTTCTCTTCCATACAACCGACGTCTTCCAACTTCTATTAGAATTAATGACTTTGATAAGAGGAAACAACACAAATTTTCTCTGCAAAACTTTAATTTATTACAATACAAGCAAAAATAGATGATTTTTTCCACATTTATCAAGAGTATTTATTAAATTATATGGTTTTTATAACCCTTGAGAAAGAGCAAATACCGATCCGAAACGTTGGCGTAATAAATTAAGTTTAATAATTAATAAATTATTAATAGCGTAATAATTAAGTTTTCAAAACAAAATGATTATTTACTTTTATTAAAGTCATCGATCATTAAATTAGAAATAGGACCACTTCCAAAGCATAGTACTTTTAGAATTTGTTGATATATCTCTTGTTAGATCTACGTAACCGAAAAATTCACCCAATAACACCAAACACTTTTCAACAACCCTGTTGTCAGTCTCAAGTGAGAATTAAAACAAAACGCATTTTTTCTACCAATCGTAGTCCTTCAAGTTCTTCTACAAATCTCTTTTGTTCTTCTAGAATCTTGCTTTGCTTTTCTCTTGCTTCGAATCCACTTCTTTCAACTTCTTCTAGAATTTTCAATTGCTTTTTCTCATCTTTCCTACAAATCGTCGTTCCAAAATTCTTTTAGAATCTTATTTTCCTTATATCGTCATTTTTCAAGCCCTTCTTAAAATGCCCTTTTTTTTCTTTTTCTAATATTATTTTTCCACCAATCGTCGATCTCAATTATTGTTTCTAGAAACCTCTTTTATTCTTCTAGGAATCTACAATTGCTCTTCTTTATCTGTCGACATCAACTTCTGATTGTTTTTTTCTTCTTCTGAATTTAAATGGTCCTCAAAATCATGTCTCTTCCGAACGACTAGATTCCTCGATTCTTTCTTTGCTCGTCTAAAGTCTTCCTTTGTCCTGTTTCTTCCATCCAACGTCTTTTGTTCTTTTTCTTCTAAATGTCTTTCTCAAAATACTCTTGTTCTTTCAAAAGCCGTTTAAAAGAATCATCAAACAAAAGAATCTATTTCGTTTTCCTAGAATTTTCCGGGACTCTTCTTTTTCTTCCAATCGACGGCAAAATTTTGACTTCATTTTGTACGTCGTTTTAATAAAAGGTCCATTAAAATTAATAAAGATAACTTTGTCTAAAAAAAAAGCGAAAACTTTACGCCATCTAACTACTAAATGATGTCACTTGGTATAAAGATAAATTGCGTTAAATGGCTGTAGAGGAATATCTTTCTGGGACAGTCTGTATAATGCTACCATTGAAACATTGCGTATATGAAAACCATTTACTATTGAGATTTTTGAACAATATTAGCATTAATGTGCTTATTTTTTAATCAACAAAAATTTTTTTCTTGTTCAAAATATGTAAATGTTTTCAGATGAATTAAACAGAGCCGTTTGTTGGTACTTAACATGCGACAGATACTGGGAGGATACACAAGGCGATATTCGTAGTTTTCCCTGGGGATTACTTTGCATGATAATTATGGTTCTGTCGCTTGGGATTTGTATGTGTTATTACATAATTTGGGTCTTATTTGAGTAAGTTTTTAGTTTGTTAAAAAATTAAAAGTTAGTTTTTTGTTGAAAATGTAGCACCGATGATGTTAGTGTTGCTAGTGCTAGTATGACCGACCGATCAACGCCTTCACCAGCTCATGTTCATAGACACGAACCTCAGCCGCAAGCAGATGGTCATCAAATCTATACAGAGGATTATTATTTGGCTCCAGATAAAGATAACGAATACATATACGTAACTTATCCACCTGATTTAAAACGCCGTCTTTTAGAAAGGTTTGTTAGTGTAGTTTCTGTAGAATTATTAGTGATATTTTTGCCTGCTTTAGCTGCTACAATCGAACTACCCGCTTGTGAGATATAGTACGAAGAAATCGTTTAGCTCAATTTTAATTTATTTTGTAGATTTGTCTCCATACTGAAACATTCCAAAATTATAAACAGAGATTTATTAAACTGTATTAAAGAATATTTAATACTTTTTAGTAAATTTTTTGTTCTTAGAATATAGTGTAGATATAATTCAACTTAGTAGCTAATTTTAGTGCAGGTTGGACTGAATATATATCTTTTTTTCTTTTGTTTTAACTTTAACCAGTTCTTCTAATTTAAATAGATCGAATTAAAAAATAAGCCCAAAAATTAGAAACAAAAAACTTAATTAGGTACTTTAATAAAAAAATCTAAATATTGTGAGGGCATATTTTTTGAATTTTCTAACCATTAAAAACATGATATTGTACCCCCGAACATAAGAGGGTAAAATTTGAGCTTGTGATAAACCAAATAATAGTCACTGCTGCCAATGCATTATCATCAGTAAAAAGAATCGTCAAAAATCAAAATGTACCGGCTGTCTGAGGCTGCCAACTCAACAAAGTCAACTATTTGGTCTATTTCAAGCCAGCTGAAATATTTCTGAGCCTATAATTTTCAATTTGCTTGCTCTCGTGCTTTAATGAATCGATCCTCAAAAATATTAAAAACCACATAAATTAGAGTGGGCCAGAAAATAGACTATTTTTTTTTAACTTCCGACACTGAAAAATTGATTCCTAGGCATCTTTAAAAAATGCTTTTTCAAGATGAGCTCTTAATTTTAATAGGAAAGACTCACTCATCGCAGTTTTCTATTTTTTTTTTCAGTTCCATATGGTAAAATCCATATCTCGTTATTCCTTGATTGTATAAAAAATTTGTATTTACATTTTTTGTAGGAAATTAAACGCTCTACAAAAAGTTATCTTACAATTTTTTTTTATCCCTTACCATTTAGAAGATATCGGAGGTCAAAGTTTAAAGAATTTAACAAAAATTCCTTTTCTACTTAGAGATAAATAAATATTATAAAATGCTCAACATATAGCCTTGTAGGAAATTAAACGCTCTATAAAAAAAGGTCTCTTGTGATTAATTGATTATTCTAACCTATTCTGCATTTAGAAGATATTCGCATTTTAAAAACCAAAATTTGATACTTAATCCCCAATTTTTTTTAAATGGTTGAAGTAATCGATTAACCACAAACCATTTTTTTTGTAGAGCGTTTAATTTCCTACAAAACCGTATGTTGCGAACTTCGTAATATTTATTTATCCACGAGTTATAAAATTTAGAAGTGAAAAAGAAATTTTTGCTAAATTCTTCAAACTTTGACCTCTGATATCTTCTAAACAGTAAGAGTATAAAAAAAAATTGTAGGATCCTTTTTTAGAGCGTTCAATTTCCTACAAAAAATGTATATAAATTTTTTCTGTACGATCAAGTAGTGACGAGATATGGGTTTTGCCATATGGAACTGAAAAAAAATGGAAAACTGCGATGAGGGAGTCTTTCCTATTGAAATTAAGAGCCCATCTTGAAAAAGCATTTTTTAAAAGTGCCTAGAAACCAATTTTTTAGTGTCGGAAGTTAAAAAGAAATAGTTGATTGTTTTGGCCCACCCTTATATACATATAGTTCGTTTTTTTTTTTATTTTATCTCCATTAAATCGGAAAAGGCACCCAATCACACCAAACACTTTTTTGTACACGACACGCATTTCGGGATTGATGTGACCTTTCACTTGAGAATGATAGCATTCTTACCGAAACGCGGGTCGTGTGCAAAAAAGTGTTTAGTGCGATTAGGTGCATTTTTCGATTTATTTGACAAACCAAGGAAATCCAGTATGAAGTTTTGTATCTCCATTAATAATAATTTAAGTATGGAAATGTCTTTTTTGAAAAAAGATAAAGAAACTTGGATGAATTCCACTTCCACGAAAAAAACTGGCAAATTAATAAAAGTGTTTTCTAATAATTGGTGCGGATAAGTGCTGTGAGAGTTTGATTACACATATACCACACCTGCATCTGTCAAATAATATTCAATTTATTTAAAATTGAATTAAATTTCGCCATGATATAAAATGTTAAATTGACAGCTGTGATATGTTTTTAATTAAACTGCCACGACACTCGTTGACCCACAAAAATAAAAATAAAAAACTTTACGTAACAGCATTAGAAATTCAATAATAAAGATATAATAAAAAATCGAACTATATACAGCCCAGTTATTTGAAAAATCAAGCCTCTTTTGTTTTTCAAAACCTTATTTATTAGTTGAAATAAGATTTTGATTAAAATTTGAGTCCTTAAATCCTTAAAACTCATTTATAGATCAGTTTATATAAGATTAATCTCTCTATAAGAAGTTCTCTATCATTTTATCATCAATTACCTTTTTCAAATGTTATGCGAGATCAAAGTTGAAATTATAATAAATTTTATTTTTTTTTTTTACTTTTGCGACAAAATTATCGGACTTCATCATAAAATATTATAGAAACCTTCTTCTAGATCATTTCATTTCCTACAGTTATTACGTAATTTAAAATTACAATAGTTAATTTCCGAATTTGTTTATATACCTGGTTAGTATTTCAATCCATTTCACGAAAATACCAATTTTTCTTCAAAGGGTATTTGGAAGGCCGTCAATGATTAAAATATTGTTATTATTTAGTAAAGTAATACTGTTATTTATTTATTTTTTGACATACACACTTTTGAGAAAAAAACTGACTGTGCTAAGCTATTTCCTGTGTTTTACTTCAAATGTAAAAAAAAGTTGACAAATCAATTAACAGCAGTCAATTTATTTATTTATATCATTTACAACAATGAATCCACGAAAAAGTATGAGTTTCATTTCTTCGAATTTTCGAAAAAATCTCAACAGTATCACCCACAATTATAAACCAAAATTGATTTTTCAAAACAGATATACAACAACACTAAGAAATTGAGCAGTTCTATGCAAAAATTTAGTGAAAAATAATACTCACAATGCGTATTTTAAAAAATAGTACAGAACATGTAACAATCTACAAAAGTAAAAAAGAATCTTAAAATTTTCTATTAATTCAACTTTGACCTCTAATAACTTTTGAGCGATTTAATTTATCATAAAATGATGAGACCTTTTATGTAGATCATTTCTTTCCTATAAAAATGTTTACGTTCACTTCAGTAAATTAATCCGTAAACGAGTTATAAAACTGCAAATTACAAAAAAGGTATTTTAATAAGAAATAGAAAATCGCGATAAAGGACCTTTAAATATTAAAAACTCAGATTTTAGCCAGGGTCTTCTTTCATCTTGCTTCAACTATTGATTAAGTTTTAAAAAACATAAAAGTCGTTTTTTTTAATCACCCTAATATACAGCGTGTCCCAGAAAGATGTCATTTTTGTGACCTAAACAAAGCTATTTAGCACAACCTACCTTTTAAGAATTGAAAGATTTTTGTGTCGCTACCTGCATATCAAACAGTAACATTAAATAGAGAGTAAGTTGTGTGAAACCGCCTTGTTTCAGTTTTATTGATTTCAGGTTGCTCTATAGGACATGTACAATTACCCCATTTTTGTGATATAACGAGTGATTAAAAAAAATTGGAAGAATGAGGCAAAAATGACAGTATCATGTATCAAGATGAGTGCCACAACTATCATATTAGAATTTTTTATATTATTCTTTTGCTAATGAACTACCGTTAAATATTCAAATACAAAAAACCTATTGTGGCAGTTCAAGAAAACTATTCTAGATACTCTAATTCAATTTTTTTAAACCATTTTATAGTAGTGAAATAAACTGAGGACTTTCTATTCTTCATTCTTTCATAACAGTATGCCAAAATTAGACCTTTTTATTTGAAAATATTCTGAATTAAACATTCCATCCTTAAATTCAGTAAAACGCAGTTTGTTAATATTAGGTGTAGTACTAGTGTAATAAATAGTTAGCTTGATGTTACTTTGTTTTTATTGCAACGATGTACATAATTGATAGTTGGATAACTTTTGTACATGTGAAATACTTTACTATGCACCTTTTTGAGCATTGCAATTAAATGTAAATTACATCTTTAAAATCATGTTCATAATTTATAAAATGTAATAATATTCAAAGATCATAATAAAGATTTAATATTGAATCAAATCTATTATTTTACAGTATCTTAAATGTTTTGTCGAAAAACATTCACGAATATTACAATACTTTAATGAACAGCAATATTACTATCTCCACTAAAGTGAAAATTGCTTCTTTCATCCCTCGCCGAATGAAATTGTCAGTGTGAAACTTATACTGAAAATCCTACAAAAAATAGGATTATCTCTCATTTATTCATCCCCAATCAAACTAAATTAGAAAAAAACTCTACGCGGGATAAGGGTTCTAAAGAAAATAAAATCTTTAAATTTGCAAATATACACACATCCACACACAAGCACACACCATACATACAACAAAATTAAGTTTCTTTCCTGTAAAATTAATCGTATCTACGTCGAAACGCGCCCCGCCCCATTTCTCTCCCTTTCATACGCGAATTCTCTTCCATACGTCTTTTGTGTTCCTCCATGCGGATTAGTCTCTGTTGTTGTTTCATTGATATCTAAAAAAATGTATTAAAAACAATAAAAAACAAGACATAAAAAATACAAATACCTCTTCAGGTGACAAAGGCTGCCAATAGATACTAGGTGTTGCTTTAGTTTTCAAGAATAAGTCATCCATTAATTTTTGAGGGGCGGACTCTTCTGCTTTCCTTTGCTTCCTAGTGATAAAATCTGCAACACAAAAATAGCATAAGGTTAATTCAAATTAAATTTTCATCAGCATTTTAATCATTTATTTATTAAAGTCATATATTTAAAGTCGCTGACCGTGCGTCCGGCTAGATGTATTACTTAATTAAATTTATATTTATATATATATATTTGTATTTATTACTAAAGATTTATTGTGCTTGCATAATAAATCATCGAGAAAGTTTCTTAATCTCGCAGGTAGCAAAACATTAATTTGTATTTCATTATTTCATTACCAAAGAAACGATACAATTTAAAGGTGGTTAGGAGTGAAAATTATTATAAATTATACATCGGTTTTTTTTTGCTTTTTGTTTAAATTCTATATACATTTTTAAAAAATCGTTCATTATCAGGACCTAGTAAAGGTCATTTTCAAACAGTAAGTATTTAATTTATTTAAATTTCTAAATACTATCACCTGTTTTATTAACTAACAATGACTAAATTTTTATGCTCTTGTTTTATGCTCAAAAAAGTTGAGAAGAATTTCAAAAATTGTAGAAAAAAAATTGAATATTTGTTATTCACCTACCTACCCACTGTTATTCAGTCAAAACATCTAACTTTTTCTTAGGTTTTATGAAAAATCTGTGAAAAAAACAAATACCTTCTGATGGACTTGGTGACCGCCTATGTTTGCGACTCCTATCTCTGCTCCTCGATCTTCGCATGTCCTTTTTGCCAATGTCCCACTCTCTAACAGGTCCGTCAGTTCTCTTCTTTTCCATTTCCTTGCGACTCTTCTCTTCACTTCGAGGTTTGCTCTCCACTGGTTCCTAACAAAAAAAATTTAGACTTGGAAAATCACATACAAAAAAAATATTTACCAAATTTTCCTTTGCTGAAACTTTTACATCTGGAACGGGAGCTGGTGGTGGTGGCGCTGGTGGATTCTTCGCATTTTCCATATCTTCAGCCGTGGCAAAATCGATAATTAATTTTTTGCCATTTCCGATAGGCCACTGAACTCCATGTAGTGCGTTTCTTGTTGCCTCTGCTTCTCTGTAACCAAATTTTTTTTTTTTAATAAGGAAAAACAACAGACGTAACTTACTCTTGTGCCTCGTATTGGACGTAACATTTCGACTTAATCCTGTCTGTCCAGAATCCATCTTCTTGTACTTTCCCAGTCCTTTCTAACAGCTCTTTCAATTGTTTAACAGTAAATGGCCTGACAAGATTTGTAATGAAAAGTATATTTGAAGGTGGATTTTTTGCTGGACTTGGTGGTGGTTTCAATTTACTTGCTGTGTCATCAACAATGCTTATTTTTCTATTGAACGCAATAATATTTGAATTATCTTCACTGTCTTGAGTTGTTGAGTTAACAGAATTTTGTTTTTCAAACGACGGTCTTTCTGAAGTATCTGATTTATATTCAACGGAAACTTTGCGTTCTAGTTTTTTGACAGAATCAAGTGATTTTCGACGTTCTTTTTCAAGTTCTAGGTTAAGGTCAGGCTCTTCGGGAAAATCGATATTTGGAAATATGATTTGGATGCTTTCAAGATCGATTTTAAGCAAAGGAGATACAGAAATTAAACTGAGATCCCAAGTACGTTTTATTTTTTTAGGCTTGATATGGCCACTTTCTGGAGTCTCTTCAGGCTCTTGAGAGTCGGATTTAAGATACTCGTTATTGCGTTGGAGTATTCGCCGTGGACTCCGATGTCGATCTTGAATTAAAAAAAGAAATATGTAAGAACAATATTTTTTTGGAAGTAAGGACAAGCAAAAAATCTACTCCGCCTGACGGTAAATTGGTAATCTCGTATTTTCCTTACTGACATAAACGTGTTTTTGTTTTGTTACATATTAATAAATGTGTCCACTACTTACTATTGTCACGTTTTTCTTTCTTGTTTATAGTAGTTTTTCTGGTGTGTAATAAGGACCGTAATAACAACATAGTAATACACAATTTACAACGTATTACATTAATAAAACAGTACAAAATTTTCATACAACTCCATAGAACATCTAATACATACAACTACGTTATTAATAAGAAAAAACCCCACGAATGCTTTGAAATCGTAAACCAAATGTTTTGAATGTATTTGATAACATTCATCTAGCTATCAAATGAATAAAACTATTTCGTAAACGTCACTTTTTCATACGAGTATTAATATCATTTAATTCAAAGACGGTTAACCCTTTACCGCATAAAAATTTTTTTTTTAACTTTTTAGTCGATTTTTTCCGTAACTGCATATAGAGACATATCTGGCACAAACGCTTTGGCTTGGTAAGCATTACAAGTCACGACTAGTTGACCAGGCGATATAGTTTGTGAATTGGCTATTTTCGCCATATTTTCGCTCTTACTTTTTTACAACAAAAAACACAATTTTTGTCTGGAAAAAAATATATTGGTTATTGAATATAAATTGTTAAAAATTATTTTATATGGTTTCATACCGAATAAATTTTTCTTTAGTCATGATGTTCTAAATTTGCCACATACTAGTTTTAAAAAAAATGTCAAAAATTTAATATAGATTTTTTTTACTATTTTTCCTGTAAATAAAAACATATTGTTAGCAACTATAAATTTTTTTTATCAATTAATAATAATTCATGCAGTAAAGGGTTAAAATAAAAACACGATCATTCCTGATACAATTTGTATTATTTGTTCCACCAACTTTTTGTTGTCTCGCATATATGTACATAAAACTCCTTGTAGACAACGTGCAGGAGCATCACCTTGTTTAAAACAGTTCAACAAATCGTGTTATTATAGGATGTTAATAACTTTATAAAATTAATGTTCTCAAGAAACAAATAACATCTTAGTTTATAACACGAAATTTTATTTTAAAAAACTATTACGTTAAGAAACACCTTTTAATTTGCTAGTGGAAATTAAAGTTAAAAAATATTTAAAAGTTACTAATGTATGTCATGCTAGGATTAGGGTTGCCAACCGTCCTTTATTTCAAAATAGTCTTTATTTACTTCAAAAATAGCCTTTAGTTTTATAAACTGTCCTTTAGTCTTTAGGATATATTCAAAGAACACAATTTGTCCTTTTATCTAGTTTTTTAAGAAAAGAGAAACAACCAAGTCTTGGTAAATTGAAATATCTAATTGTAATTAGTTGATTTCGAAAATTAATTCATTGTCTAGAAGTTCTTTTAAATCACCAAAATAAAATTTTAAGTACATGTAAACAAGCAAAAGTTCCTTCCAGACTTGAGTTATAAGACCTAAGTAAATAGAATATTTAATGAGAGAGAAAAAAACACAAGGAGAAGTACAACTAGTGAGAAAAAAAAAAGAATAGAAGTAGGTTCTAGAAGAATTTGTAGAAAAGGTGCACTAGTGACAAAAGAAACTAGTATGTTATAAAAGAAAAAAGAACTAAGAAAAACCACAGAATAATAAAAAAATGATTCTTTGACCCGGATACTGAGAAAAGCCTCAATACAGACAGAGCAATTTACAATAATTTTTGTTTGTACTCTTTTTTAGAAATATTGCAGAATTGCAAATTGTATTAAACATTTTGTAGATCTTCGAGCCAGATGTAAAGAAATGTCTTATTGTTAGTATGTAAAAAACCAATTTCCCGTCAGCGTTTAATTTTACTTTTTTTATAAATATTGCAGAAACTTGTTTTTTTTATATTGTTCTCCAAAAATTGTATAGTCCTTCGAGCCACATATAGATAGGACAATTTGCAATAGTTCTGATCGTGGCGCCCATAAATTCACAAGTATTTTATGTAGTTCCCTAGTTTTTTAAGGTGTTTAGATTTTCATTTTAAGGGCTTATTGGCCCTTACGTTACCTACATGCCCTGAATCATTGACAACAAACAAAAAACAAATACAAAAGCAAAAACAACATAAGAAACATGTAGTTTTTATAACCAAATGAATGAAATCACCTAACATGAAATATAATAAATATAAAAAATAAAATAAAATTATAAAAATAAAAATAAATATTAAAAATAAAATAAATATTAGCCAGGTAAACAGCGTTTTATTTCTAAGTCCAAATTCCTGCGACAAAATCAATTATAAAATATAAAATTTTAAAACGCTTTCTATTTTTTTAAGTAAAAAATTGTATTATAAAATTGATTCTTTGATCAAGATATTGAAAGAAGTGTGAGTATAAAAAAAGCAATTTACAATAATTCTCGTTTCCGTCCCTCAAAAATGTATATTTTAAGATTTTTAATAGAAATTAGAAGCAAAATATAACAGTTTTTATTTGTTTATAATAAATATTGTAAAAACATTTGTTTTTGCAATAATTATTGCCTTCGGCCGTCGCCCCCGAATTGTATTGCATTGAAAAGCCGGATGTAAAAAAGGTCCAAAGGCCTACCCAAAAAAAGAGTTCTAAAGACAATAGTGAGATAGTAAAAATTAAAATACACCTCCTTAAAAAGACCATCCGTTTTTGACAACGTTCTTTATTTTGATATCCAAAATTGACAACTCTAGCCGGGATACCACAACATATTTATTTTTTTTGTCACGTGTTGTACTAATGAATGGCGGTAAAGTAATGTTTCGTCTTGAGAAGTAGATAGATAAAAATATCAGACATTTAAAACAATTATTTTGCAAATCCAAAGTTCATTCTGGACCTACCTTGATCATCCTGTTGCCTGTCCTTCTGAGCGGATTCCTTTGAAACCTCGCTGCTGACCGGTATCTTTAGTGTATCCTCATGAGATTTTTTCACAGGTACTTCCGGTGTTTTCTCACGCTGTTTTTTCACAGGTACATCCGGTGTTTTTTCACGAGATTTTCTGGGTGGCACTTCGGGAGTTTTCTCTCGGGGTTTTCTAACGGGTACTTCTGGAGTTTTTCCACGAGATTTTCTGACCGGTACTTCCGGAGTTTTCTCACGGGATTTTCTCACCGGAACTTCTGGAGTTTTCTCTCGAAGTTTTCTGGGCGGAACTTCCGGAGTTTTCTCGCGAGGTGTTCTGGCCGGTACTTCCGGAGTTTTCTCTCGGGGTTTTTCCAGAGTTTTCTCACGAGGTTCTTCAACCGCTACTTCCGAAGTTTTCTCAGGAAGTTTTTTGGCAGGTACTTCCGGTGTTGTCTCAGTCGTTTCAATATTTTCCATTGAAACATCTTCTGATTCTATTACATTTTTAGCAATTTGTGGTTGACTTTCTGTCGTGACTTCATTTATGACAGTAGCTTCCATTGATTTTTCTTCTACACTTGCCATTTTAATATTTTCTTGTGACTCATCTATTTTGGTAGAAATGTCTTGAGTTTGTTTTACAGAATCTTCACAAATTGCAACAATTTCAGAAGGTTTTTCTTCAGGTTTTTCAGGAGTCTGATCACAGACTTCATTGTCAATTTCAGTTTGTACTTCATGTTTGTTTGTCATGTGATCAGTTTTTTGTGTTTCTTCAGTTGTTTGTTCTTCTTGAGTTTCTGGAGCCGTTTGTTTGTCAGAAGTTGCATGTTTCTGAATAACACTAAGAGGCTCATCATCAGATTCATCTTGTGACTCTGGCATGGTTTTATTACCATCACGTTCATGATCAGAGTTTCGCGATTCGTCGTGTTGTTGCCTCTGGACACTCTCGTTAATATTTTGTAAATCGTCGACCTTATAGTCATTCTCATTAACTGGCTTATCGATAGAGGGTGACTGAGGCGTCACCTGTACATTTTCAGAAATTTCATTGTTCGGTTGAATTTCAGGCTCGCTTAAGTGCGGTGACTTTTCTATTTTTGATTTATGTTTACCTTTAGACTTACCTTTACCTTTCTTCTCTTCCACATCTTCATCACCTTCTTGACTAGATAAACCGTCGTTTGTAACATTTGTAGATCCGCGCGAACGAGTTCGTCTCGTTGACGATTTATCCTCAGAACTAGTCGCATCATCCTCAGTTTGACTGTTAGATTTACTACGACGTGTCTTATTCTTATCAGGTGAATCAGGAGATGGTCTCGTCAAACAAATCTTTAATTTCTGAATTTCTCCTTTAGGAGTATCTTCGGAAGACGTTACTTTCCACACAGGTTCTTCACTACCCTCTTCATCAGTTGGAGAGTGACTCTTTGTTGTTGTATCAGGGGTTTCCTCAACAGGGGCGGCACGCTTTGTCACTGTTAAAACTTCCTCTTCAGAGTCACTCGATTTCGATGGCGACCTTTTGCGGCGTCGTGACCGACGAGTTTTCGGGGGTGTTTCTGCCTCCTTCACTACTTTCTCAGGAGTCGCTTTTTGGGCATTACGAGCACTTTTGCGCCGCATCTTTTGAAAAAATAGCATTTAGAGGTTAGGTTACAACGACGCCATTTTTGTGCCGACAAACATTAACTCACAAACACCAAACAAACATTATTACCTTCTTAAATCGATACCTGGCAAATCCGTAGACAATACTAATTAGTTTATAACCATTTTTTATTCAAAAAACTAGTTAAAAGTTGATTTATAATATCACAAAACACACCACTTACTATAATCAATTAAAAGCGCATGCGCGATTGCGCGTCAAATCTGCCAAATAAATAAAAGCCATGAAGCAGAAGTGAAACTACATCATATTTTGAGAGTAGGCTATCACAGCTGCTAGTAGCGCATCAAACGGAATTCTGACCAACTACTAAAAACGCCGCGCCGTTAAATTTAAATTTTATTATTATTTTACACAACCTTCTCGAAAAAAGGAGTCCTTACCATACTATGACCATGCACTGTAACTAAATCACGAATCACACGTGTCTGATTAATGTTAAATCTAGGTGCGAACAAGTGTTGTAAAGTTTGTTCACTTATCAAAAAACCATCACCTGTTGATTTAAGTTGGTAATTCATAAAATTCCGAAATTTGGTAATTTCACATTATGAGGTTGGTCACCACCACTGATAAAACAAAACCAATGGAATAAAGAGCCCGTGCTCGTTTAATTGTAATTGGTCGAGTTGCAAATCCTTCTTTGTCAAAGACGTTTGACCGCGTGTTTTTAGTTTTAAGATTGTTTTTTCCAAATTTTATTAAAAGCATTGTGGCACATTAAAGTGTTTAAAAAGAACAAGGGGTGTTTTAATAGTAAAACAGTAATTTGGGGACGTGTTTAATAAATCTGACAATATAAATTATGACAATTTAAAGTTTCTTTTAATGAAACATTTATCTTCAAACACACCGTTTTTACAAATTTTTTATAATTATGAAAGTTTATGTCAAAATTTTGGTTTAAAAACTGGTATTAACAGGTCATTAATGGGGGTGTTTAACCAACTTTTTTTAAAATGACTTGAAAAAAAAATTTAATTTAAATTTAAAATTAAAAATTCATTAAAAATAAATCGCAACAAATCTAAAAAAAATTGAAAGCGTCAAAGGTTTAAACTCATATTTGTATGCCTGTCAATTCTGACAGATTTTCTACTAAAAATTATTGCGCTCGTTTAAAGAACGACTTACACTGGCCGATTATCGTAAACTTACTCTAGGAAGTGGACGTAATGAAACTGCACCTGCTATAAATAATTTGTTAATAACCAATAAATATACAACAAAATTTTGAGTAAAATGAAGTTAATATTATCTGTCTACGATCAAAAAAACTTGGGACAACAAATTTTGACATTGACTTAAAAAATTGTTTAAAGCAATATTTAATTTTTATTATAATTTTGGCTTATCAATGTCTAAAAGCTAAAAAAAGTAATTTGTCCACAATAAAAGTACAAAAATAAGTTGTAACAACCACAGTCAGTATGGACAGCTGATAAAAACTTGTCAAAAGCTAGCATCCCTTCACGTAAAATGTGTAAGATGGAGCCACTGATTTTTAGATTTTTAGACAACTAGTAATACACGATTTAAATCTAAATGACTATAACTGTAAATAAAATACTATAAAAATTATTTTAATTGTTGTTTTACTCTTGTCTTTTAATTATTTATTATATAATATACAGTTATAGCCCTTTAGATTAAATCTGTATTACTAGTTGCCTAAAAATCTAAAAATCAGTGGCTCCATCTTACACATTTTACGTGAAAGGATGCCAGCTTTTGACAAGTTTTTATCAGCTCTCCATACTGACTTATTCCTATACTGTGTAACAACTAAGAGATATAGACTGAATTAAAATTCGCGGACCAACAAAATTTATGTTGGCTGAAGAAAGCACTTCAAGAAAGAAGTTTTAAAGATTTTTTACTCCTTTGTATTTATATTAAAAAAAAATTTGACAATAAGGTTAAGGTTCTTGAATGAAATAAGTTTCTTTGCAGCATTAGTCTACAGTTTGTTTAAATTTTAAACTTTACCGTTTTAGTCACATTAATTAAGGTCTATATTACTATATTATTTTAAATGTCATCATTATTGTAATTGTCCAAATATAGTTATATTTTTTAAATATTTTTTATTTGTTTCTTAAACCTTAATGAAAGTAAAAAAAGTGTTATTTTTAACAAAAAAAAATATGTTCTACTCCATAAACATTAATAAATAAATAAAACAAATTAAAAAAAAACAACAAAACACCGATATACAACATAACTAATAAAGAAAAAAAAAATTCATATAATTTACATTGACAAAAAGCATTTTACAGATTTCTAAAAAATTTTTTTTTATTACAGTTATATCAAGTCATTTAAATGTGGTCTCAACTAGAGATGGGTAGTTCGCGAACGAACTAATAAAAAGAACGGTTCTTTTATACAAACTACTTGAACTAGTTCGCGAACTATGAACGAAGTAATTCGTTCGCGAACTATAAACGAACTTATTCGTTCGCGAACGACAATTTTTTCTTTCGAAGTTGCTCTCTTACGAACGAATCACGATATTGAACGAATCCGTATGACTGTTGGCAAGCAGCAAACGAACGAAATCTCTAAAATACGTAACATGGGAATTTGGTGAACGATATACCGTTGATCCACAGTCACCGTTCTTTTCGTTCGCGACCGAGTGAACGTATCACTCTGTCGCGAACTATTAGGTATTAGGTCGCGAACTATTAGGTCGCGAACTATTAGGTCGCGAACGTATCGGTCTCACTCGGTCGCGAAGATACATTCCGATTTATTAGTTCGCGAACGAACTATAAAAACGAACGATTCTTTTTGACGAACTAGTTCGCGCGAACTAGTTCATTCAAAAGAACGATAAATCCCATCTCTAGTCTCAACTCACGTTACTACTATGGTTATCTCGCTTATATTTTTATTGCATTTAACAAATTAACATAATAATAAACGTACACTTATTTTTTTTTGCTTAATTAATTAATAATAAAATAAATAATTAATAATTTTTATTTAAGCGAGATCAAGTGACGTCGGTAAATTTAATGCGTTTGGTTGGTTAGGTTAGCAACTAAGCGTGGTAGAACTTTTGACGTTATAAGAAATTAAAAAAAAATACATTTTACTTTGTTTCAGTCAAGGTTTCAATCTTGAATATCAGTTAAATATACTAATTTGCAAATTAATATTTTGGGAAATAACTCTATTTGCTTATAAAATTTAATCACACAATTGGTTTTTAGCCTAACTTTAAAAAAATGTGATACACAAACGTTTTATAGCAATTTTTATTTGGTCACAAAGTTTAAAGTTATTTTTAAAATCACACTAAATTTTGAATGAAAATCATTACATATTTACTTTTATTCAACAATTGTTAAACGTCGACACGTTTTACATTTATAAAAGCGCCAGAAGTAATGTTAATCTTTAAGAACTGTCAGATTGGGCTGTTGTTTACTAAAATTTAATTTTTTTTAAATCGGCAAAAAATAGATGATAGACGACATGTAATGTGACCAACATCGTCTAAATTGTTTCGCACTCTCAGTTTGTATTTTTGATAAAAAATAATTTTTGAAAGTTTTTACTAAAAGTCTTCAACGCATAGTGTGACAAATCATCTCTTTTTTTGCGACTGTCGAAATACATAAAAGTCGTTTGTAACACTAGCGCTGGTGGCGGAATTCTGGCAACCTAAATTCGTCACCAACCGCGCTGTCTTGGCTTCACACCTGTGTAGTGAACGCAGTTCTAACACTACCAACCTGATATAAAAATACACCCCAACATCTTTTTGTTTAACTAAAAAAAGACAATATCGATATAATTGCAAATAATAAACAAAAACGTAAAACCAGCTTTTTATTTTATTTACTTTTAATTAAATTAAACCAAACTGATTCTTAAAATTTTTTAATTTTCGATTTGACAGTTGTGCGGTTGGTGCCCATGTTAGTACAATTGTCAAATACCAACATGATTCTCTGCAGAATCCGTGAATTTTTTGTATAAAATTAGAAAATCAAACACAATTCTTTAATTTATAACATTTTTGTAAAACTCTACGTATAAAATAAACCTTCAAATTAGTAGAAAAAGGTTTTGTGGTCGCAAACTTGGGGTTATAATTCTTTATCAGTGTTTTTTATTGGTGACGTTTCCGATTTTGTGTGGGTGATTTCGGTTTGTTATCGGTGAAAACTGTGTTTTTAATGAAAATTCCGGTGATTTAATACACAAAATTTAGTTATCAAATATGCATTTCAGTGTTTTTTTGTGTGCACTGTTTGTTTGGCATGAAACAGTCGTTGACGCTTTTTATTTACCTGGTTTAGCCCCTGTAAACTATTGCCGAAAAGGCGAGTCAGACACGTGTAAAGTGAGTACTTTATCAGCTCAAAAATCGATTTATTACTTGTATTTTTCCAGTCTGAAGTCTTGTTATATGTAAACCGTCTCAACACTGAAGAATCAGTCATTCCCTATGAGTACAATCACTTTGATTTCTGTCAGGCTGAGCCTGACCAGCCGTCCCCAGTTGAAAATTTGGGCCAAGTTGTTTTTGGGGAGCGAATTCGGCCTTCTCCTTATAAACTAGAGTTTATGAAAAATATAACATGTGAAGTAGTTTGTACAAAGAAATATTCAGGCTCTGACCCTAGCTCAAACAGACGTCTCAGTATTCTGAGAAAGGGGATTAGTTTGAATTATCAGCATCACTGGATTGTTGATAATATGCCGGTTACTAGTTGCTATGAAACTGAAGATGGGAAACAGTTTTGTACAACTGGATTTCAAATGGGGTGTTTTGCTAAAGATGGGCGGGATACTTGTATCAGGACTCCGGATAAACAGGATGCTTATTATATTTACAATCACGTCGATTTGACAATTACATATCACTCAGGAGAACAGGAAGAGTGGGGAATGAAGTTCAAGAATAATGGGGGCAGGATTATCTCTGTTAAAGTTGTTCCAAGAAGCATAGACCATAGAGAGTAGGTATCTTTTTTAGAAATTGAAATTATCAACACATTAACGTAGACAACAGTGTGTTACTATCATTTCTAATAGTATAATACAGAGTAATTAATACGGTAAATGACTCATTTGAAAACTTAAATATTTACAGGACAAAATGAGATAAGATAATAATTTTTATTATTGCTTAATTTTTGTAGTAAAAAAGTTATCAGACATGTATTTGAAAAAGTTACTTTCCAAGATTTTTAAGATATCAATGTGATATATTTATTACTTAATAATAGTTAATCTAATCATTGACTTCCTAAAATTTAATTCTGTGAAAAATATTTTAAAAATTTAATAAGATTAAGAAATGGTGTCTGTCTATTGTTTTATAGAAATAGATCGTAATTATTGATTATTTGGTCAATGTATCTGACACCCAAAAGAGTTTTGATTGGCTTTTGTAATATTTTTGCCAATTTTTATGTATAAATATTTTTTTAATTATTTTTTCAGTCAGATCTACTAATAATAACAATATTTAGTAGCCATCTTCAAAAAGAAATATTTTCACGGTTTTTGATTTATTTTTTAAACCACGTTTCCTCTTACATTTTTTTTACCAAAACCAAGGAGGTTAGACAGGAAGGAGAGAGTACGACTTGAAAAAAATGGACTTGCCGCCTCCACTGCGCAAAACTATAAACTGGTACTGAAAGCAGGCGCACCTCGAGGTTGAAGTCAGTAGTGTCACACAATGTAGTGTAAAAAGCTTAAACAAAGAATAAAAATACAACAAAACGACAACAATAACAAAAAATATTAACAATCAATTCTCACAGACCCAAAAAAATCCAGTAAAAAAATCAAAAGAACGTTTGATTGTAAGCAACTAAAGAAAATCTAGCGTCCTGTGTCAGCTACGCTACTGTGCGAGACCAGACACGGCCGAACATGATTTGTCGGGTAGGCGCTTAAGTTGAAATTTGTCATAAAGTGGTATAGTGGACCGATAGAAAAGTGGGCAGACTTATTAAGCTCTCCCAATAAACAGATCATAAAAATAATTACAGTTACCGCAAACATCAAATAAACTATAAAATCACTCATAAAAGTTGATTTATGAGGGTTTCAATTTCTCGGAACCATTAAAAAATATAAGCAAACTCTGCTAAGGTCATTGTTAAATGTGAAAGTGTTTACCCTTATAAATGAAGTTTTATGAAGTATAGGGCGTACTCTTTCCTTTTTATCTAACCTTCTTGACTAAAACTGATTATATTACCCCATTTAAAAAGGAAAAAACCCTTAATTTTTATTATGGCACTTGTTATTTCTATACTGATAATTGCATATTTCATTACAAGCTACGAAGAATTTACTTTCTCTGAAGTTTGGGGTAGTAAAATAAAATATCTCTATTTCGCCCCGGTACCTGAAGACCCAGGGATCAACTGACTTAATCTCCACGAATAATAAGAGAGAGTTTTATGAACTCGGTGACAGAAGTCATTCAAACTTTAAATTAATCTAGCCACTTTATTTGAAGAACTACAAAGTTGACGCAATGATACCAAGTGCTCCTTATTTCAATAGCTATCGATTGATACAAAAAAATCTCGATTTGAGTGGCCATTAGATTTCCGTAAGATGGGAACGATCCCTTTTTTTTGTCATTATTTTTCTTTTAATTTCTAAAGGAATCTTGCTAATTCTGCAGCAATTTGTTGCGGGATATTCTGAGTTAAATCTGTTGCTAAATTCAGTGATTAAAATTCTTGATATGTAATTCTTTTTTTTTTATTATTTTAGTTGAATTTTATATTTTTGAGTAAATTTTTTTTAGTTATTACAGTGGAACTTCTTGTTGGATCTCCTTGGCGTATTGAATAAGTCAAAAATTCACAGAATTATTTTATTTGAATAGAAGGGATGTCTAAAAGATTCATCAAAAGTCGCACAAAATTAATGATGTTAAATATGTATTGCATTTTCTTATTTAAAAATTGGCAAAAACCAATAAAAAATTAGCAAAAACAGACAACTGTTAGTATTTTATTTTCCGTTTTGAAGCAGTTGACTATTCTCAACATAATTCTTGACATAACCTACTTACAGCAGACAAAAATACATTTTCTTGGCTGTTGATTAAAACTTCTTGGAGTAAATGAAACCAACCATTGGGTTTTTTATTGGAGGTATTCAGCTTTATTGGAGTAGATGAAGCCGGTCAGTGGAATTTTTATTATAAATGAAATTCTTATAAAATATTATACTAATATAGTAATGTTTATAAATTTACTTGTAACACGAATAACTATTAATTAGGAATATCTTTTTTGATGACGTAAACGCCTTGTTTGTTGGCGATAAATATAATTAATTTTGTTTCTACTATTGTTTTATTTTTTTTAGTAAAGTCGATTGCTCTCCCCAAAACGCCAAACAACTCGAACTGAAGACCTCTTTAAAACCCAAAGAAGAGTACGAAATAACATACACATACGCCGTTACATTTATCCAAAATAACGCCGTAAAATGGTCATCCCGGTGGGACTACATCTTAGAATCCATGCCACACACAAACATCCAATGGTTCAGTATTCTAAACTCACTTGTAATTGTGTTATTTTTATCTGGAATGGTTGCAATGATTATGCTACGTACACTTCACAAAGATATTGCAAGATATAACCAAATCGATAGTGGTGAAGACGCACAGGTTCGTCATAAATAATTATCACAGAAACTTTTATTTCAGGATCTATTTTTTTTATTAGGAAGAATTTGGCTGGAAACTAGTTCACGGAGACGTCTTCAGACCACCACGTAAAGGAATGATCCTTTCGGTTCTTCTCGGTGCAGGCGTTCAAGTGTTTTTCATGACTTTGGTAACTTTAGCTTTTGCTTGTTTGGGTTTCTTGAGTCCTGCAAATCGAGGAGCGTTGATGACGTGCGCAATGGTGTTGTACGTTCTGCTTGGGTCACCTGCAGGATACGTTTCGGCAAGGATATATAAGAGTTTTGGGGGCGAAAAATGGAAATCTAATGTTTTATTGACATCGATGCTAGCACCTGGAATTGTATTTGGACTGTTTTTTGTCATGAATTTGGTTTTGTGGAGCAAAGGAAGCTCTGCAGCTGTGCCTTTCAGCACTTTAATTGGTCTACTTGCTTTGTGGTTACTGGTTTCAGTGCCTCTAACTTTCGTAGGGGCGTTCTTCGGATTTAGAAAAAGGGTAAGAAAATTTGATGAAATTGTGATTTATATACCATTATTGAGCCAATTAGAAAAACAAAAAAAGGGGCTAAAATTTTTTTCATAGTAATTTGCGCCTTTGTTCTCCAAAACGTGTTTAAAATTTTAACGGTGCTTTGAGCCGGATGTATACAAAAGTTTTAAGGTGGTTCGGTACCCATGATTCGGCCAAAAATTAATCGAGATATTTTTTAAAATAATGAAGACGTCTGATCAAATAGTGTTCACAGAATGTTGGAAAAATAATTAAAAAAAATTGCTTAAAATAACAAGTTGAGAAATAAATTTTTTTGTTGAAAACAGAGCTTCAGTATTACACACCCAGATCTGTTATTTATTTACTAAAATAATTCTGTTTTTGGCATTGTAAATTAGACGCCTTTCCTCATGTCTTACCTCGCTGTTTTTTGTTACAAACATTTAATTTTTAATAAAAAAAGCTTTGAAGTCGGTTCTGATTTTACGGTAAATTCAAAGCCTTTTTTCGATTAAAAATTAAAAGTTCTTAACAAAAAGCCGGTAGATAAGCCGTAAGGAAAGTGTCTAATTTACACTGCCAAAAACAGAATTTTTTTGGTAAATAAATAACAGATCTGGGTATGTACTACAAGTCCTGTTTTAAACGAAAAAAAGGCCGATTTATGGGTACCAAACCGCCTTAAGTATGGCAACTTACACTAGTTGTTCTTCCTACTTGTCTTCTATAAACACCGCGGAAATATTTTTTTATATATGTTATCTTCTGCCCACAAAGTGTATTAAAAATTTTGTTAATTTTTTTTTCAGGCCCTTGAGCATCCGGTAAGGACAAATCAAATCCCAAGGCTAATTCCAGAGCAGTCCGTTTATACGCAACCGATTCCTGGGATAGTAATGGGTGGTGTTTTGCCCTTTGGTTGTATTTTTATCCAACTCTTCTTTATTTTAAATTCAATTTGGTCATCACAGATGTATTATATGTTTGGTTTTCTATTTCTAGTTTTTATAATATTAGTAATAACTTGTGCAGAAACAACGATTCTTCTGTGTTATTTCCATTTATGTGCGGAAGATTACCACTGGTGGTGGCGGTCATATTTGACGTCAGGTTTTACAGCAGTTTATTTGTTTTTATATTGCTGTCATTATTTTTTTACGAAATTGCAGATCGAAGATTCAGCATCTGCTTTTCTATATTTTGGATATACATTAATAATGGTATTTTTATTTAATTTGTTAACGGGTACAATTGGATTTTTTGCTTGTTTCTGGTTTATTAGGAAAATTTATAGTGTGGTTAAAGTTGACTGAAACTGTACTTTAATTATTATTATTGTGATTTTTACCTACAGAATATTTAATAACATATTTATTTTATGTTTTCGTGTTTAATTACAAAATTATGAAGCGCACGAGTTAGCAAAAGAAAATATTTTTAATAATACGAGTACCATTGATAATAACTCGCAACTAAAAACTTGTGATGTATTAATTTTTGTGTATGCAACTGTAAAATATTGTAATAGATAGAAATAAATTTTATTGTATAATTTAGTATTTTATGTAAGCTGGAGTCTGTGCCCTTTGACAATAAAGGACTGCACAATTATAAATAGATTTATTTTTATTTTAACCCCGCTACCGACTGTTCTGATCGGAGTTTTTGAGAGTTTTTTCCGATCGGTAGTTGGCACAAATATTGGCTGCGTTTTTTTATATGTATAAGAAAAAAAAATACAGTTTTAATTACAGGAAATTATAGCACTTATTAAAATTTTGACGATTTTAATGACACCTTATTTATTCATGGCTTATAGCAAAAATATGATTTACATTTTTATCCACAAAAGTTATTATTGTCAAGACTGAAGGTCAACACAGGCCAAATCATTTCTTCATTGATATCAGTATCATTTTGATAAAAATCGTTTTTTAGTTTAGTAGTTCAATAATTTGTGGTATTAAAATCAAGATAAAATGCCCATCTGGAGTTCATTAGCACGAAAGTGAGTATAGTATATTTCTATTTTAGTGACTTGGCACTTTTACAATATTATTATGGATATGAGTTGTGAATGTGAGGTTTAAAATTAACAATCCTTTAATGTTACATAGGTGAATAACTACTCACAACTTTTTTTTTTATTGGCTAAACACTTTTGGGTGCTATTTTTTTTTGTACTATTCTAGGACTAGTACAAATTTTGGAGTTGTTTTAACTGTCAGAAGATGGAGAAGTACTTTGAGAAAGATAGATAAATTACTTATTGCAAACAGAGGTGAGATAGCGTGTCGTGTTTTGAGGACTGCTCGCCGATTAGGCGTAAAAACTGTCGCGGTTTATAGCGATGCCGATGCTAATGCTTTACATGTAGCACAGGTGGGTATTATAAAAAATATTAGGTAATAATAGAATTAGTGTTTTATCTTATATCGACTTGGAATTTTCAGTATTTGTTGTTTTCGAAACACGATTATATAAAACTATTTCCCAATATCTTATTAGCACATTTTTCTATATTTCAAAAAAATAATAATTATAATAAAAATTTGACTTCAAATTGAATGTATTTTAATATTTTCACAAGCAACAGGTTAAAAAAATTTTCTGTTTCTTATTTTTTTTTTAACAATAAACTATTACAGTTAATGTTTAATCCATATTATACCATAGCATAACGATAATGGTTAGCCAAGTATAGTGGGCAGTTGGGCACCGCTTGATATTATCATCAGTAATAAAATAATTAGACCACAATGGCCTTAAGTCTAACTTTTCGTAATCGAGAACGCAACTTGGAAAATCGAGGGGAAGCCCGGGGTTTTCTAAGCGTTCACAACCACAGAAAGTGCTTACGGTCTTTTTGGTACTTTGGTATAATCGGTTTTTGTGGCAAAAAATAGTATTTTACGGTATAAGTTTTTAAGTCTTTACAGCCGAGTCAGAAAGTTTTTTTTTTTAATGGAACCAACAACCAATAAGGTTTCAATTGGAAAAATGGTTTAAACAAATTGGAACATGAGTATAAAATGATATTTAAAATATTACACATAAAAGTAAACAAGCAAATGTGCAGTGTTTTTATCAATTTAACATTTGCGCATGGAATCAATCCAATCAATCAATCAATCGTCTCAAAAAGCTATTAAAAAAAATAAGTTGTATTTTTTTGCACTAGACGTGCACATGAATGGTCAACACATATTTTATACAAAAATTTTCAATATTATTTAATCATAATATTCAATAATTCAGTGACGATTACGAAATACGAATAGCAATGATTTAATTTTTTTTTTAAATCACTGTTGTTAAATAGTTTATTCGTTATATTAATGTCACTTTTTACTGTAGTGGAATAATGAAGAACGTTTGACAGCTGAAATGACATGTCAAAATGGTTACTCTTCCTATCTGAATGCAAAATAAACTTTTTTTTATTTTCCCAAGATGCCTGTTTCAGCGTTTTTTTTTTTTTCATGTTTTCTAAATAACTCTTATTTTGAACTTTGTGCGTTACTTACACCATAATTAATTATAAAAAAACATTTGCTAATTTAGAATTTACGTTTTTTTCTAATTACAGAATTATTGATTGTTTAACTGAAGGATTGTTTTAAAGAATGTGATTAAAAAACACATTCGGTTGATAATACATTTACTAAAAATTGTTAAAAGGGTGCCAATCAAGGCGTCATAAACTTAAAAATTTGAAGTAAAATACTAGAAAAAATTTCTACCAATTTTAGAAAACCAAAATTATAATAATTATCTAGATCAGAATTTTGGAAAAACGCGTAGGTAGAGATAAAAACAGGCTAAAATAAGACAGACTAAATTTTTTGTATTATGAAATATCTTTTTATATTTATTTGTTATTTTATTTTACGCTTTTTTAACAAATTTATTTTTTTAAATAATCTGAATTTATGCTTATTTTTTTTTGTTAAGTAACAATTTTTATTTGGTAACTAAATACATATCGGACAAAAGTAAAGCAACCTTTATGAAAAAAAAAAAAAAAAAAAAAATTACTGAACTGAACGGATTTTTATAAAACTTTTTGGAATGTTTTATTAACACTAAGTACTAAAATGTTTACCTATTTTTACCGATCTAAATTTTTTAATTATTAAAATTAATAATTATTAATTTTTCGGAGTTTTAATTTATTTTTTAATAAAATAGTTTTATTATTTAATAAAAGTTAGAAATATTTTTGCTTAAAGTTAGATTTTACATCGGAAAATTATTACAAACCTGTCTTTGGGGCCTCAAGGGACCTCAGGTAAAAAACTGTGAAGGGGGAGGGGATTACATATAATTGGGATTGTGAGCTGGATTTAGACTAAATTCAGACTGTTAAGTTTGACATATCCATACGTAAAATGAACCGAGAATTTTATATTTGCCAAATTCGTTTCTTCAAATTCACTCCGAAGCCCCCAAAATGGGGCCAAAAGTAACAAAAATCACAAATTTTAATTTTAAAAATTAGTTGATCTCTTGTATATTAAATCGAAGAAAGGAGACTCCTAAAATAATTCTTGCACGTGTCTTAAGTTTAATAATTTGAAAAAAAAAACTTTTGAATAGTGCCGTTTAGGCTCCCCATCGCTGAAAATAAACCTCTATGGACCTCTGTAACTGGATGTTGTAGAAAAACTGTAACGGTACTAGACACCCTAGAAAAATAGGGAATTTATATGCACAAAGTTTCAGATTTTTTGAATTGTAAATAAAAAAGTTTTTGGTTCTTCCAACTGTCTACAATACGGATCTTGAGCTGTACAAGGTGAACTAAAAATTGTCCGATTTTCAATTTTTTTTTAAATCGATAGATATAAACGTGGAATAAAAGAATGAAATATCAGTTGTGTCGCTCCCCTATTCCTACAGCCCTCAGACGTGGCCTAAATTGACGAAAATTTCTAAAATCTATAAATAAATCTAGAGCAGCGTTTCTCTACCTTTTTTGGCTTGCGGACCACTAAAATTTAGCGGCTTAAGTATTTGTCGCTAAAATTACTTTGAGATATTTGTAATTTGATAAATTAAAATGTAGTTATTATTATTTTTTTATTTTTTTTTTGCAGATAAATAAATGTCTACAAAATAGTAAAATTTCTTAGCGGACCATCGGTTGAAAATAGCGGATCTAGAATTCTGTGATTTATTTTATGGGGGTACTACTCTAAATCCTAAACACATTTTTATAAAAATTAATTACTCCATTTAATTAGGGAATAAAATAATGGGGGTACAAAGTAGCAGAAATCACCTACTTGTTTTCGAATAGTGCCGTTGAGGCTCCCTATCGCTGTCAATAAACCTCCATAGTCCTCGGTAACAGAACGTCCTAGGAAGACCGTAATAAATTTGGATACTTTAAAAAAATCCGAAATTTATATCCCCACAGTTTTAAAATTTTAGGGCCATATATAACTAAGTTCTACTCTAACCACCTGTTAAAAATACGGTTCTTGAGCTGAAATTGAGAGGAAATGGAACAAAAATTGTCCGATTTTAGAAATTTTTTCTTTTTAATTCACAGATATGAATGTGAATGAGGGAGAAAAATAGTAGTTGCTTTGCTCCCTCACTCCTCAGCTCCCAGATGCGGCCAAAGTTGACAAAAATTTCTATTATTTATAATTAAATCTAGAAGACTGCGTTTTTTTTATGAAGATACCGTGTATAAATTAATAGATCAATTTACTGCAAATTTTTTTTTTCATATTTCTCTCATTTTTCACTTTATTGTTATTATAAATTGTTGCAATCGAGATCGGCAAATTTTGATGGGTAAACTTTTTTATTTAAGTCTTCAACAATGCAATTCAAAAGGATTTATAAAAATTCATTCAGTGGAACCGGGTTCCGAGATTTTTACATTTTCATGTCTTACGGCACTCCACTAAATCACGTATGAGTGTTTTAATTTTTCACTGTTTTTTTTTTGGTAAAAAAACAGACCTTTTAATAAAATATTTGTTTGACTCAGTTTTTTTTTGTTGTTAATATAATACCAGTTGCAAATACTTTATGATTGTCTGTGCCGATAATTCAATAACGTAAATTGTTGTATTTCTTGAATTTAATGAGGTTGTCCGGTTAATTGGACATAAAAAATATTGATATTTTAATTTAAGAAGTTTGTGCGTGCTCCATATATTTAGTGATTTTACTTTTTTATTATTTTTAAAAACTGCATACATATTTTGTTTTTTTTTGGATTATAAATAAAACTGTTATCATTTTTATTTTTACCATATTCTTATTTTCGTTAAAATAACAGGCTGACGAAGCCTACAATATCGGCCCTCCTCCTGCATCCCAAAGTTACTTACGCGGTGATAAAATCCTAGAAGTAGCCCACAAATCCGGTTGTCAAGCAATTCATCCCGGCTACGGCTTTCTTTCCGAAAATGTCGAATTTGCCGAAAATTGCGAAAAAAACAACATTATTTTCATGGGTCCTCCAGCATCAGCAATCCGCGATATGGGAATCAAAAGGTAAAACTCACATTCTAACTCGCCCAATTTAACACCTTCCAAAGCAAATCCAAAGAAATCATGTCACAAGCTGGTGTGCCAATAATTGGGGGCTACCATGGAGAAGACCAAAACCGAGCAAAACTCAAAGAAGAGGCTCAAAAAATCGGATTTCCAGTAATGATCAAAGCGGTGAGAGGCGGTGGAGGCAAAGGAATGCGAATTGCTCTCACCGAAGCTGAATTTGAAGAAGCTTTAGAATCAGCGAAAAGCGAATCTCAGAAAGCTTTCGGTGATTCAGTTGTGCTTTTAGAGAAATTTGTTCAGGAACCAAGACATGTCGAAGTGCAAGTGTTTGCTGATATGCATGGAAATGCTGTTCATTTATTTGAAAGGGATTGTTCGGTACAAAGAAGGCACCAGAAAATTATAGAAGAAGCACCTGCGGTATTTTTTTACAATTTTTGGTAGGTTACAAAATTTTGTATAATTTCAGCCAGGGTTGAGTCAGGAATTGAGATCTGAACTTGGAGCTGCTGCTGTACGAGCTGCAAAAGCAGTGGGGTATGTAGGAGCAGGAACTGTTGAATTTATTTTAGACAGGAAGAGTCACAATTTTCACTTTATGGAAATGAATACCAGATTACAAGTGGAACATCCCATAACTGAGATGATTACAGGTGATTAACAATTTTTACGTCACTTCTGGGATTAGAATCAATTATTGCGTGGTAAATAAAATTTATGACCGCAGTGTTTATGTTTTCCCTGATATCTTCAAGTAGCAAATTATTATTTGAGTCAGTTTTGGATTTTCCATTAGGTATTTTTTCAACATAAATAGTTTTAATTATAGCTATTTGCGCTCTTCTCATGTTAACGATTATGCAAATTTTTACCAATCTAATAACAATATTTACTAACCTCTGATTTTTAATACTTTACAAACAGATTTTTCGTGTCCCTGACACAAAATTTAAATTTAAGGAACGGATTTAGTTGAATGGCAAATAAAAGTAGCTCGAGGTGAAAAATTACCTTTAACACAGGAACAAATAACGTTAAAAGGTCATGCGTTTGAATCTCGAATTTATGCAGAAGACCCCAGTGGAGGATTTTTGCCAGGAGCTGGAGTATTATCCTATTTAACTAGTCCTCCAGTTCGTGATGATATCAGAATTGAAACTGGTAATTTGTATTTTTGATAAAATAATTTTTATAATTGTTTATTTAGGAATTCGAGAAGGAGACGAAGTTTCAGTTCATTACGACCCAATGATCGCAAAATTAGTAGTTTGGGGCGAAAGCCGATCTGAAAGTCTTCTAAAAATGCAGTCACTGCTTTTACAATATAACGTGTGTGCTTTTAAATTGTAAAATACAGTATTTGATTGAAGTATTTCTAGGTGGCAGGACTGGAAACTAATGTCAATTTTCTTCTAGATCTTGTCAGACATCCAGAATTTATTTCTGGAAATGTTCACACTAATTTCATTCAAGAAAATAATGATAGTTTATTTAAATCTAAGACTGCAACTGACAGTCAATTTATTCAAGGAGCTTTAGGTGTTGTTTTAAATGACGAATTACTTGATATAAAAGCCGCAGTTGGGAGAAGCGACCAGTTTAATCCATTTGTGGTAGAATCTGGATTTCGAGTGAACCATGATTTAATTCGTGATGTGAAACTGAAATTTAAAGATGAAGGTTTTGATCTACTTAAATTTTGAAAAATTTGTATAAATTTTGAGAATTTTTTAGAAAAAGTAGTTAAAGTTAAATTTGTTGATCACAACACGTACCACATTTCGCTGGATCAAGGAAAAACCTGGAGTATAGTTCAGGGAGAGTTTTTCAAAAATAACAACAAATTTAATTTGAGAAGTACCATTGATGGTGTTACAGCAAATGTGAATGTTTTCAGGAATGACGAGATTGTTGCAATTTTTGACGATGTAATTTTACTAATCTATCGTTAAAATTTGTTTACAGTTTTTTGTGGTTTTAGAGTGGAAAAGTTGAATTCGGTTTAGAAAAACCCTCATTTATAGCAATTCAAGAAGAGGAAAGTTCAGCTTACGGTTCCTTAAATCGAGCTGTTTCTCCAATGCCAGGCGTTATAGATAAAATTTTGGTTAATTCTGGAGATCAAGTTAAGAAAGGCGATTCGCTCTTTGTTTTAATAGCAATGAAAATGGAACATGTAGTGAAAGCAGATCGAGACGCTGTTATTGAAAATGTTTATTTTAAAGTTGGAGATAATGTTCAAAAAGATGTTACTGTAATTCAATTTAAAGAGGAAAATGTTTCTGAATAAATGGTTTAAGTCTTTTTAGTTTTATTGTTAATGTGTGTTCCGAAATTTACGTAAAACTTATTTTATCTTCTTGAGATGCATTTTAGTTTGGTTTATTCGGTATTAAGGTTACAGGTGCAACGATCTATTAATACCGGGTGTTTCAAGTTTTACCTCCACTTTCTTTTTTATTTTGTGTTTTATCGAAAAAAAATTAAAATACAGTCTAGGTACTTTGATAAAGTCTACTTTAACTATAATAATTTTTTTATATCATCTTATTTGCGTCAGCAATTAAAAAAATCTGCGATAATTTTGATGTTACAATTTTTGGAAGAATTAATAAAAATTAATTAAGAACTTAATTTGTGATTAATATTTTATTTTTTAAATCATTAGTTTTTTTAATAAAATCGGATTTTACATTACAAATAAATCTCTAACACAAAAGACTCTAAGACACCTGAATTGTACAATAAACAGATCGCAAACAACCCAACTTTTTTTTTCTTGACAAAATTTATGATTTCGTCATAATTCTATAAAAAAAAGGTTTCAAATCAAAATTAGAATTTAGTAAATAATAAAATTCAAATGTGGCAAAACCTACCAAAACACATTGTTGATCAAAAAATTATTTAAACTAATTGATAACGTACTGAATAAACGTCAAAAACTACGTATTCAATAATTTTTTTCCGAATTTTTGTTCAAATAGGAAGTGCCATTTTAGGATGGAGTTAAAAGTTGGGACACCCGGTATGTAATGGTTGTCTAAAAAAGTGGTTAAAAACTTGTATAACAAAGTATAAATAAATATTTATTTTTGCAATGGTGATAAAACATGCATTTCATTTGTGGTTTGAGGATTAATTTTCAAATTAAAATAACAAAATATTAAATTACCAGTAATTATATTGTATAAAGAAAGAACTTGAAAAAACTCTAAAAATACCATTATTTGATTTTGCATTTGTATTTATAAAAAGGTCATCAACGTTTTTTATTTACTATACGAATATCAACAATTTACTTAATTTATTTGGATTTAAGTTTTTGTAATTGTAAATAAAAATTTTATTTACCTGAAATTTTGTATCATTATATAAGAATTACAAAAACTAGAAATTGTTCGATGAAGTCAGAAGACAGAGTTTGCGACATTTTTATTTATTCTTATAATCTCATTTTGTTCGCATTTGTTTTATTAATACTTTCCAAGATACTAAAGTTCAGTGTATTATTGTTAATTTATGATTTGAAACCTTTGGAGTTAAAATTATATCTAAAAACAAGCATTCTTTACATTTTTTTTACTTTGTTTAAACAGAAATATTTACTAATTTATTAAACCTTTGGTACTTAATAAAAATGAACAAAGCGTATTATTTTATAATTGTATATTTTATCTAATATATTTTTATTATATTGACAATATAAGTGATGATTTTAAAAAGAAAAAATTTGTTATCATAAGCTTGGATTAAACTCTTTTACTGGTGTTGATTGTAGAGGATTATATGATCGATTATTAAAAATGATTTCGAAAGGCTTAATACTGTGATTTATTACCTGCACAAAATAATATTACTTATTTTAAAAGGTATCTAAAATACATTTTTTTACCAAAGAGAAACCAGCTATAGTTGGAAATTTTAAACACTTATTTGCGATTTGTTATTTTCAAAATCAACCAGTCCCCAAATAAATAGGCATCTTCAATTTTCAACTCTTACTGGTTTTTCTCTGGTAACGAGGCCCAAGTAGTGTAAGTAAGAAAACAATTGGTGTAAGGGTGAAAATCAGTATCTCAGCCTAAACTTTTAGCTTTAAATTGAGCTTTAAAATGGTAAAATTAAAAATTTTATTTGGCAAAGCACAAGAAACAGTTTTCTTGTGCTACCATTCTAATTTGTCATCGCAGCTAAAAGTTTATAAAACCATTTCGAGATATAGAGGAGACGGTCATTTAAAACTTATTAATTTGTTGAAGCTATAACGCGAAGGTTCATTTCTTTCATCTCGTGGATAACTTTTTTATATTTGAATGTTCATGCAAAAGACTGAATACCTTTCAGTTGAGATGTTCACTTTATTAGCTATCCTACGCATCTTCAATCTTGGATCGCTATTATGACTAGAGCTCGCACGAAATATGGGAACAAAAACGCTTTGCAGTCGTCTAGCTAACTACTCGCCCCAGTCACGCGATAAAACATTGAAACTTGAATTGGTCGATAGCGGTATTAGTTCGATACTACTAACAACCAATTCAAGTATCAATGTTTTATCGTGTGGCGGGTACGAGTAGTTAGCTAGACGACTGCAAAGAGTTTTTGTTCCTATATTCCCACCGAGGTCTAATTTTGAAATAAAAAAACTATTTACAAATTATATTATAAGACGGAGCAGATTTACCATAATATTTGCAGAACATTTCCTCATTAAAACTTTTCTTGTTTTAATGGAGTTTCTACGTAAAAAATAATTGTATGCTTAATAATATCTTAATATCTTGTACGCCACTTGTAAATAATTTTATTTAAAAAAAGTACATATTTAGAGCTCTAATAATTTAAATTGGTGTTTTTTAAAAGAATTGAGAATTTTTTACATTATTTTAATTTATTTTATTAGCTGCGTGGCGATGCCTAGCTTCTTAGATTAGATTTAATCTCTAGAGTTAAGCAACGCAGTCAGCGTCATCTCTTGGTTGTGACTCACGTAAAATAACTGCAGATTTCGTTTTTTGGAGACGTTAAGCCAGTCGGTCCCGGCCACTAATTGTCGTTAGATCATGTCAGGTTGCAGGCGGAACCTGAAAACTCTGGCACTTGGGTCTAGCATTACCACTATAATATTATTTTTGTATTTAATTTTATTTTATGTGACACTTTTTGTTTTTGGTATCATTTTAATTATTATGCAATTAGTTAAGTAACTAGTTTAAAAAAGAAACAACACAGTTATTCTCGTTAATTTAATAAAAACAAATTATATAAAATAAATTTGAAATTTAGACTTTTAGCAGACTTTTGCTGTGATAAATATCTGGAAATATTAGGATTAAGTTGATTTTTATCGCGAAACATTTAAGTGATTACAGTTTTGTGTACTGTCTAAATTAATTAAACAACAACATGAGCGATAGGTAGACGTTATCGTTACAATTTCTTTTTTAAATTAATTTTTTATTGTTTTATTGAAATGTATGATCAAATGAGCAATGTTTGTGATAAATTAGTGAAATGCTACTTTGGCAACAGAAAGAAAAAAAGGTAAAATTTATTTTTAGTTTTTGTAAACAAGATTTTTTGTTTGTGGTTTCTGTGTAATTTATACTCTACCTGAACAATAAATTGCGCTCTTTTATGGAAAGGTACAACAAAATAATCTTTTATCTACAACGTACTTCGCGTTACTCATCTTTATGTTGTTTGTAATTATGTTTCTTAATAATATGTTTTTACAATCTGTACGTAAAACGTTCTGAATTAGAGCAGTCTCTGATCTGTTAATTTTATACCGAGTAAATTAAGTTTTACCCGCACCCTCAAAACATCTCTTAAAACATAAAAAAAAGACTAAAATAGTACCTATCTAATCTTACTAAAAAAAGTAATAATTATTTTAAGAAAAAATTTCAGTAACAAAATAAGTGTCTAATATTAGTTCAAAAAAACCATAAATTTGAAAAACTACGACCCTGGTTGAGCTTTTTTGAGAAAAAAATTTACTATTTTGTTATAATTTAGAGAAAGATAAGTTTTTAATATCGAAATGCTAATTAAAAATAAAAGACACTCATTTTCTCAAAAAGTTAATTAGTCATTTTATTGTAGTAGGTATATCAAAATAACCCAAAACCAAAAATTGTTGAGGTTAAATTATAATTAATTAAGCCGAAAGAAAAGAAAGTAAAGATACAAATAAACAATTTCAAAAATAGCCAAAAAAATTACCCACAGTAAGGTTTTTATTTATTTTTTAATTAGAAAGTGGTGTTTTTGAGGGACGGGCAAAACTTGATTTACCCGATACGGTTGGTTTAAACATTCACAGCTGGCTTTAAGTCTATTTAATAATTTATTTAAACTATTTATTTTATTTTCTTTAAAGTTACTTCCTGATTTCTTCATAATTTAAATGTGTAAAAATATAAATTACACACATTAAACTGATAAACTTCCCCTCTTGTTATCTTTATTATTATAATTGCTCCAAAATATTAATTGTGCAAAAATGGCTTAAATGCTCGTTTCCTTAACAAATTTGGTCAATTTAAGAGCTTGAATCACGATTAGCTTGCAATTTTTTGTACAATAGCCTTAACTACTATAAACGTCGTATAATAGTAACTGAATTTTTATTCTTGAATTGGCTGCATTACACTGGTTAATAGAGCTATGTGTAGGTTTTTAATAATAACTCTGTATTACAATACAATTTATTAAATTAATTAATTTCGCAATTCCGTTTTACTCTAATTAGACTAACACAAAAATTAAGGGAAGTAAATAAATTTTTGCGGAAACTTATTGTTGATTCTTTCCGTTTTTCGTAAAATCCTTGTAGAAAGGACGAACTTTCGGAACTGCTCATGACAATTCTTTTCCTGTTTGTCCACTAAGATTTTATGCAAACAAATTAATAAAAACAAATACTATGCCATGAATGATTATAAACAAGAATGCAAAGCAGACAATTCTGTTAGTGCTGGGCAAAGAGTAACACATTGCGGAGGTCTTACATGATCACTCAGAGAAACAAAGCTTCACTTTTTCTCAACACAAGTAAAGCAACGAGTGTCTTCTTCAAATATGAGAGTAAATGGAAATATAACAGTGTTGAGTTATGTTAGTGAGAAATTTAATAAGTTAATACAAGTGCACAAAACTGATTTTGAATGGATTTAAGTGGTGTGATTAAAAAAAAAAATAAATAAAATGAATAAAGAAAAATGTATTACAGTTAATACTGTCTCTGAAACGGTTGAACTCAAAAATGAACACAAAGAAGGAAATGAAGAAACCAATAACAAAAAGTAAGTTACAGTAAAAGAGGTTTTTCAAAATTTTGAATTTTTTTTATTCCTTATATTATTAATCTAACTTGAACTGATATTGCATGACCTTTATTCTGATTATCATGAACTTTATAAATAGTATTTAAATTAACTATTCTGGGTATTTGACTTGTACGAAGCTGTTATCGTAATTTTAACTGATTAGGTTGCTACACCAAAAATTGATTTAGATTATGTTTTTGACCTCATATGTTTTAATTATAATAATATTTTAATTGGCTTTTTTAAAATACATTTGTACACAAAAAATCGTTGATGTTAAATTAAAATTAAATTAAATACAATCATGGTAGGGTGCTAGCGATACGCACAATTTTTTTAATTACAATTATATTAATATTTCTCATAAAAAACAATTATGTTTAGTCTAACCGGATATTGTTTTAATTCAGAACCATAAAAATTAATAAATCATCTTATTATTAACAATTTAGTATCACATTGTAACCAAATTGTCTGGTGACACTTAAGAAATTGTTCAACAATGAAATGACATTGAATAGAAGTTGTCTAAATTGAATTTTGCAAATAAAATTTACTTTTTTTTCGCAGAAAAGCCAAAAAATTTACCTGCAAACAAAAAGTAGCTTTAGTTATGTTAGCAACAGTGGATTTTATGAGTTTTTGTTCAATGTCAATAATGGCACCCTTTTATCCTCAAGAAGCAGCAACTAAAGGCATGTCTGAATCAATGGCAGGATTTGTTTTCGGATTTTATGCACTTGTTGTATTTTTGTCTTCACCAGTATTTGGTAAAATTGTAAGTTGTTTATTCTGTAAAAACACCAAATTATAAAGAAATTTTAGTTACCCAAAATAGGCTTGAAATGCCTTTTTACCGGAGGAGTATTAATATCAGGGATATGTAGTTTAGTGTTCGGGTAAGTATTTAACAATTTACTTTTTTGTCTACCCTCCACAAAAATAAATTAAAACAGCTTTGAAAATGTGAAAAAGTACCATTTTTTGCTATAAAGTTTTTTGTCTGTATAATTAAAGGCGTATTCAAAAAAGAGTAGGTACTGAAACAGGGCTAAAACCAATTTTTCTCTGAACCTATCTGTTTTTGTTGGGTTAGAAAGATTTGTACACAGTAGAATTTTATAACACAAAAACCGTTTATTATAATAAATGTCGTCTTTGATTTCTAAATTGTACTAGAAAGTTTACGGTTTTTTGAAACAAATATAGAAAAAAAATTTTGTATAAAAAAACAATCAACAATACTTATCTAGTTTATGATTCTGAATCTTAAATAATTGCATATTTTAAGATTTTTAATAGAATTTGAGAATCGTAGGTAAAATTTTTGTTTTTTTTTTATTAATTTTTTATAAGTTTTTTAATATATTTTTTTAAACATTGCACAAACATTTCTCTTTTAATAATTGTCGCTTTTTGTTTCAAAATTATATGGCCGTTTAAGATAGACGTAGAAAAAAGTCTAATGTATATTTGAAGGTTTTTAAAAAAAATTTTTAAAAGAATTTTGGAATCAAAGACGACACCTTTTTTAAATTTTTTGTATATATATTCTTTTCTTGATTTGGCTGTACTTTATTTATAATAAGCAAGTTTTACGACTGGTTTCAATGCTCGCTGTACTGATAAGGAGCAAACACCCCAAAAACGATTTCTAGCTTTCTCTGGCGTTGTGTTCAATTAAAACACTGCTGTTTAATCTAAGACAAATTAAACAATTTGTTTATATGCTGCTATGAATTATTTCATCCTTTGTATTATTTATGAAATAAGCTTAATTAAAATTGTATATAAAATATTAAATATTGTAGATATATAAAATAAAAAAAGAATTAAATTTTGAAAAAATAAAAAACTTTTTAAAAATGCGTAAGCAATTTTGGATACGCCTTTTTTTAGATTAATGTTTGATTTAACACTTATGTTTTGAAAATAAAAATCTGTTTTTTGTTTTATGTTTTTTATTTGATTTAATAAAAGGTAGGCGAAAAACAGGCTTTTTACTGACATTTAGCAGCTCTTAGGGCTGTCAATGCGCCGTAATATACCTACTATTTTTGACTTTAATTTTTAATTTCAGAACATTACATATAATAGATAATTATACACTATTTACAACATTCTCGTTTCTAATTAGAGGTTTAGAAGCACTGGGGGCTAGTGCGTACTCCACTGCTAGTTATGTAATAATTGTAAATATTTTTCCTGACAATGCAGGTGCTGTAAGGGTAGGTTTTTTGAGATTTAACTAAACTTTACTAACTTTGTAATTTAGGGCCTTTTAGAGACATTTGTTGGCCTTGGAATGAGTGTGGGTCCAGCTCTTGGTGGCCTTCTCTTTGCGGTAAGTTCTTGACATCTAATTTCAAAAATAATTGTTTTTTGTAATTATTTTTTTCTCTAGGAAGATCGGAGGCTTTGGTCTACCATTTTATGTAATCGGTTTAATTATAATTTTGATAGCACCTCTTAACGTATATCTTCTGCCATCATCAAAGAGTAAGTATAGAAAGTCGATTAAGAATATATTGACACGTGTTGATTGTTTTTATTATAATAAATTAATGTTTGTTATTGTACGAAATTATTTCAAGGCTAAATTACAAATTTCTTTGTCACAACAACAGTACCGGCAAATTACTTAAATTAAGTTAAATGGAAGATGTGCGGTTAAAATAATTGCTTTTGTTTACTTTTGTTATTAAAGACTTTTTATTTTTAGAATGTGCCGTTGAGACAAAAAGCGGCTCTTTTACCAAACTTTTGAAACTAACTCCTGTGATAGTAACCTGTTTTATTATAACGGTGATTGCGATGACTTGGAGCTTTCTAGATCCAACGTTAGAACCACATCTAAGAAAGGTAACACACAACTGGATTATAAAAAAATATCTACACTTCGGGGAGCAAATTCACTACTTTAGTCTCCTATTTGAGGGCCTAAATTGCGGCATTTATTCCCAAGAGATTAAATTCACTTTCACTCTCGCAGCTATTCAATTTCTTATTCAAAATAATTTTCATTTTTAACAAAATTATTGTCTCGAGATACGCTATAGTTATTGCATTTCATTAAAAAAAATAATTTAAATATGTACTGGGGATTGCGAAAAATTGTGTATAGACCACAAGACTGAAGTGTTTTTTAATCTCACAGGTGATTAGTGCCCTCGTTGCGCTCAGGCATTAATTTTTCCTGGGCGATTAAAAACCTACTTCAGTGACTTGTTATATAATATACTATTACAAAATATTTTTTTTAGTTTAAATTAAGTCCAGGAAATATTGGCCTCATCTTCCTTCTTCTTTCTGCAATGTATGGAATTTGTAGCCCAGCTTGGGGCTGGGTGACTGACAGACTTGACAATTATTGGTGGTTGATGACTTGTGGCCTATTTTGTAATTCTGTCAGTTTACTAATATTGGGACCTTCTCCAATTCTGTCATTCCTCGAAGAGTAAAAACTGTTTTTCTGTTAATTCTTTTCATTACTTTTTTTTTTAGTTCAATTTGGCTAAATATCGTGTCTTTGTCGACTTTGGGAATTTCAGTTGCCATGGCCTTGATGCCCACTTATCAAGCAATTCTTGATAGTGCTCTGTAAGAAATTTATTCTGTGATAACACTTCTTATTATATTTTTTTTAGTGTTGGAGGCTTTGAGGACAATTTGGGAACTCATAGCGTAATTGCCGGTCTTTGGTCCTGTGTGTACTCTCTAGGAGAAGTTTTAGGACCAATTATTGGAGGAACTCTTCTTCAGAATTACGGATTTTCACTCACTTCAACTGTATTTTCCTTGTTAAATTTAATAATGGCAATTATGGGAACTTTATATTTTTTACTCAGGAAAAAATCACCAAAGAATTGTAACATATTTCTTGATCAAGTTAGTTTCCAAAAATATAAACAAAAAAATACTGAAGTAATTATTGGAAAGTTTGAAAACGGCGAAAATGGACGGTGGATTACTAAATTAAAATAGGTTTTTGCATGTAAAGCATGTTAGATAAATCTACCTTTAAATAATTAAAAGTTTCAGCTACCTGTTTAATAATAATATCAATTATTATACGTTTTACAAAATCGATAAGAATGCCTAAATATATAATGTAAATTTGTACAATTATTGTCTTCATTTTAATTGGGGACTGTAATATCTATGTAATAAATAGTACGACAAAGTAAATAAACAATAAATTGTATTCTAGTGTTTTTTATCTTAATACTTTAATAGTTATTTACCAAAGAATATACAGTAAAAAGATATTTTTTCTGCATCTTTAACGGTAGGCAGGTCGTAAAATATGACATTATTTTTCGTCCCAGGGCAGTAAATTTTATTTCAGCCTTCTCTTCTCATTTTTGTCATTTAAATGAGAACTATCGGTTTGACGTTTAATTTAGGTAACAATTTTGATTTAGGCTCTACAAATCTGTTTTTTAATTTTATTTAGTTTAACTAAAAATGGATGAAAGAGTTGTACGTCACACAGGCATAAATTAAATCTATTAGCAACCCTATGAATGCAGCTGTTAATGCCTATTTTCAGCTTTTGCGATGTAATAATATATTATTTTCGCCTAGCGTTAACGCCAATGTATTAAAAATGTGTCATAAAGTGTCATTTTTGCTCTAGAACAGAAAATTTTATATTAGTCATTATCTTTTATTTTTATTTGTTTTTTTATGCTAAAGCTGTTTTTTTTTGACGTTTTTTACATTAATTTAGCAATAAGAATTTGTTTTGTTTTTTATTTGATTTAGTTTATAGGTAGGTGCTTTTCTCGTTATGTTCAATGCGACATAATATACTATTAACGACTTAAAAAAATTTAATTTGAGAATTGCAATATACCTTTTTACTTTTATAATAATCATGTATTTTTTAAATACCTCTAAGAGCTTATAATTACTATAACTATTTTACCCCTTTGTGTGTAAGACTTCTTTTTTCACTAAATTATATACCTACAATCGTAAAAGTATTTTTTCAGTTTTAAAATAGGTATAACTGTGATATAGTAACGGTCACAAACAAATGAATTTACGTTATCAAAAAATTACAATAACGCAGTTTTTATACAAATACTGTTACGAACCTTTCTAAAGAGATATACCTATGGTGAATTACTTTTCAAAAATATAACATCGCGCTATGACCCACGTTGTAGCGCGTGATTCTGAGAAATATTGTAATAAGGAATACGAAATTTTGGAATGTAAGGTCAATTTATTAATATTTGGTCACAAATATACAAGTTTTATATTGCTATTTATTTTGAAAGAAAGTTTAAAATTACCGTCAAACAAGAGCCGACTTTAAAACTTTTTTTAAAATAAAAAATTGATAATAAAGGGCTGGAATACACGACTTAGTAAAAGTGTCCAATTTACAATGCCAAAAATATAATTTTTATGGTCAATAATTAACAGAAACAGGGTGTGAAACTCTGTTTTCAACATAAAATTTTTTTGTCAGCTTGATATTTAAAAAAAAAACATATTTCTAACATTTTATGAACTCTATTAGATCAAAATTTGTTATTAATTTTTGATAATCTTGGGTATCGAATTGCTATAAAGCGTTGAAAAAAAAACCGAAAATAGAAATTCTAGTAAAAGTAGAGAGAGAACAAGATGAAAATTTTTAAGAAATAAATTATATAAGAACATGAACTCAACGAATTCAGACGACAGGTTAGCGTTAAAAAAATGGCGACAATAAAAAACGCTAAGCAAAGAGTGGTAGCAAAATTTGAAAAACGACTTGAGGGATATACGTTTCCAAACTCAGATAAATGATTGCATCAGTATTTGTTGCGTTTAAGAGACAGATTAGCACTTGAAAATAGAAGTCAATTGTACTAAAGAAATAAATATATAAAGGATATCTGCAATATAAAGCAATCTTCCAAAGAGTTTATTTATTCAATTTTTTTTATGAAGAATACAATATCGGAAGAATACTTATTAAACGAGAAGATTTTATTTAAGTATACCTCGCTTAGGGATTAAAATAGTTTGTACAAATTTTGAGTGAACAATATGTAAGACACAGAATGCAGTTAATAGTATATTACAGTAGAAGTCTGTTAGGGTAGCCTTTACGGCCGAGCCAGAAATTTTGTGAGACGAGCTCGAAGAGCGAGTCGAATAATACTGGCGAGGCCGTAAAGGCCCTAACAGACGTGTACTGTACAGTAGTTTTTGTAATACCTCAATAATTTGGCCGCATTTATTTTTTTGATTTATTAGTTTATTAAAAAAGAGATGATTTAGAATGCGTTGTACGTTGTCAATGTCAACCGTTGTTTACATGAAAATTGTTGGTTCGTTTTTTATTTGTATTTCCATAGTGATTTAGTCTTTACGGCCGCTCTTTACGGATCCTTGATTGTTAAGGTATTGTTTTCATTGTAACAAACAATCCTTAAAGCTACCTTTACCAATAAGATATTACAAAAAGAATTTTTTTAGATATTGTATTTTTTGTCAGTTATATGCTTTAGGAGATTTGCAGCTATTAAGTAATATGCCGATGATTTTTTTATTGTTCAGATCTTTTTAAATATCGTAAAAGTGGAGTTTTTATAGTCAAAAGAACACATATTTGGTGAAGACTACTTAGGAAATTTTCTGCTTCATCGTTATTAAAAAAATTCTCGTCAATAAATCAACGATAGTGAAATCCAAGAAGAATGGCTAAAAAAAATCACTAGTTTGGGTTTTGTCATTACTACTCGACAATGCCTACAACATAAAATAATTATTATAAACCAAATAGCGCCGGCGAAAAAAATGTATAGCTTTGCTGTCATAAATTTTAAGAACAAAAAGGTACCTAAATTGCTAATAGACAGATCGAAAACGACCCAACTTTCTTTTCTATTCAAATCTACGACTCTGTCATGAATGACTATGAGAGAAAAAAGGTTTAATATCAAAATTAAAATTTAAAGAAACTAAAATTATTTAAAACAATGCAATGTAATAACACGGCCAAATGTAGCATACTAAAATACTGTGTTTAAAATAAAAAAAAATGTGTTTAAAAATAAAAAAATTTTGGAGGGTGAAGGTAAAACTTATACGTCGATATTAAGTGTACCTTATTTTTTTAAATTGTAAAAAACCTATAATGTGTGGAAATAAAAGCATGATATTGTAAAAGTTATAGCATTTGATAAAAATTTGAAAAGAATGGTTTAACGATAGTGCTAAAAAAGTTTCCTCATAATTTTTAGTAGATGTAGTAGAAAACAAGAGTAATAATAGTAAAGTTACAATTATTTATTTTAAAAAAGTGTTTCAAACGGTTTTGTACAGTTCTATAAATTTATAAATTACTCTAGTGGTACATATTAGACACTCAGGTATTTTTTTCTAAGCACTTTCGTGTGGAGTAAAAAAATTAAATACGGAAATTGGTCTAAATTATAAGTTATAACTTCCTATACGTTTACCTGTCTTGTAATAAAAAAATGCATTTATTCAATTTACAAATAGAATTATAATGTGTTTTCCTTCACATGAAAAGGAAGTGATACATCAGATATATCTGAAACAGTAATTATTATATAAAGCATCAAAACCTCTCAAAAAGTAACATAAAGCAGTACTGTGATTGGCTCAATATTTACATACCTAATCTTGCAAAATGTAATCAATCAATACTATTAGCCAAAAATCAACACAATACCTGATTGTGTAATTTCGTCGTTAAGCATGTAAGTATTACGACCTCATCAGTAACACCAAAAACTAATCAAATACTTCAGGTCTATGCGAAAGCAAGGACTTGGTCTTGCAGTTATTGGGATAATTGATTTAATGAGTTTTTGTTCTATTAACGTTTTATCACTTTTTCTCTCTAAAGAGATGACACAAAGAGGAGCATATCTCTACGTATTTGATTTTCCAATAAAATTTACAGTGTTTGTCACCATATTTTCTTCACTATTTTTAGGACTTGTTGTAATTTAAAATTATTTTGTGGATGTCCACAAAGAAATAAAGATTTAAAAGAATTTTAGGTTCCGAAATATAGACAGAAGAATCTGTTTGTGGGAGCTGTGGTAGTTTCCAGGACCGGCACAATACTCTTCGGGTGTGTTAAATTCTTTTATTAAAAAAACAGAAATACAGATTGTAATATTTTAGACTACTGCATTATTATGTAACTGATGACACGTTTTATACTTGTTTAGCTTTTATTTTACGAGGGATTGAAGCAGCAGGAGCTTGTGCTTATTTTATTTCAGGATATGTGATAATTTTTAGATCATTTTTTAATAGCGCGGGTTTTGTTCGGGTAGTATTTTCAATTAATTAAAATTTTTGTACTGACTAATAAATTTGTAGGGATTTTTAGAATGTGCAGTCGAGATAGGAACAACAATCGGACCACCTGTAGGCGACTTATTTTTTACGGTAAAAATGCCACAGAATTTCTTAAAATTAACGAAAATTTAGTTCAAGGGGACTGGATTACCGTTTTTCTTTGTAGGGAGTTTTACAATTTTTTTAGCGGTGATCGGACACTGTGTTCTGGAAGAAGTAATCAGTAATCAATTAAAAAATATTGTTTAACTCTATATTGACAGATTTGTTTCAGATACTTCAAAAACCTACCAGTCTTTGGGTACTTTCATGACAATTCCTGCTATTATCGTAACCCATCTTGTTGTGCTGACTGTGTCTTTAACCACGAGTTCTTTAGATCCTTCTTTGGGAGAATATTTAACAAATGTATTTTCTATCTCTTAATGCTATGGAAGAAATGATTGTTTGGTAAATCGGCAAGCATTTGAATTAATCAAAATCAAATTAAATAAATGTAAGGTATCTCTATAAACACTCTCTCCTGTTCTAACACCATAGTTGAATGTCGCAAAACAACTGAATTGGTAATTATTCATAAATGTTGATAACAAATCTAACCGCTTTAGTTAAGACATTTGCCTTTTAGATGCTACATTTATAAGACTTTGGAGCCAAGGCTGACGTTATTTTAATATAAATCTTTACACGGGTTTTTGAGAAAATAATTGCTAAACTTTAGGTTTAATTTGGGACTATTTTTCAAAGTAAATTATTATTTGTTTATAAAAATTTTTGGAGATTAAAAAATATGTCAACTCGTTAAGAAAAGTGTTGGCTTTCATATCCAAACAAGTTTATTTAATTTGGTTTTGGTAAACTTAAATTCTATTAGTTTTAAGTACGGTCATTTTTTCCATAAGCAAGAGTACAACAAAACGCCGGTTTTAAAACAAATAATTACAGTAGAAATTTTTAGCTGCTACCATTTCAGCAAAGTGGTTACGCTTATCTTTTCATATCTGCAGCTTTTGCATTTTCGACTCCATTTTGGAATTACATGATTGAAAAATTAGGAAAATTTGAATGGATAATGCCTCTTGGTTTATATTCAACTGGAATAAATCTTCTTTTTCTGGAATTACATCTCTGTCAAAACACTTTTGGGTACAAACAACAAATCAAATTGTTTTTAAACTAATCAACAATTTTAGTGCCTATCTCAAGCTGATAAATGTGTGCATGTTAGGTGTCTGTATGGCAATGTCTTTAGTTCCAACATTTCGATGTTTAACAATTGCAGCGTTGTAAGTAAATTTTGAAATACCTAAGTACATAAATTCCACATCATTTGTTTTATGTCATGCTCATAATAGATTAAAACAATACAAGGTTATTTTATGTTTTATTACGATTGTTTGTTATAATTGCAGCGAAAAAGGATATGAAAACAATGTGACAACGCATAGTTTCGTTATATCAACTTGGAGTTTTATGTTTTCTTTGGGAGAACTTTTGGGACCAACTGTAGGTGTTTTCCTATACCGAAAATACAATTTTGCTACAGTTTCGTCATTTATGGCAATACTAAATATTTTAATAGGATTTATCTCGACAATTTTTCTGTATTGCAAAAGAACTAAGCGCAATATTTGTTGTAAATTTAATGTTACAATACATTTTAAATAAAAGTGTGAATCAAGATTGTACTCTATCTCTTTGTTTTACTGTTTTTATTTTATTATTCTGTTTTTTATTATTGTAAAGGTCGCACGAGTTTTTCTGCTTGTTTTGTAATTTGTGTTTGGCAATCAAAAAAAGTGTTAAAATATCGCAAATTTTTAAGATAATAAGAACTCCAGAAAAATAAGATAGGCAAAAAATTGTAGCAAATAATGAATATCTTTGTAGAATCAACGACAGACAGAAATAAAACATGTAAAAAAAAACAACAAAAGCTAATAGAGAATTGAAAAATGTGAAATGTAATAACTAAGCAAAACAAAGAAAAATATAAAAAAGGCAGCAGATGAAAGGAGAAAGCAATGTAGTAAAAATCCGATATTAAAACTTGACAAAAAATTGTCGGAATAAAAAAACAAAAAACTGGAAAAAAGGTAAAAAGCAATAATAATAATAATTATTATTATAATAAGAAGTAAAAACTTTATCAAACATAACTAGGAAAAACATAAATAAGCAATACATTGGCAAAAACATAGCCAACACCACAAAGAGAAGAATTAACTATTAATACAACAGAAGAATAGATACGGAAATGTTTTAAAAGCAATGTATGAAATGAGACAGAAAAAGAACAAAACAAAAATTTTCTAATGTATTAGGAAAATAACCGAAAAAAATTAAGAAATTAATAAGAAAATGCGGACTAATAAAGGAAAAAAGTGTGTTATAGACATTAGATTGAGAAGAAAAAAATTTTTTGCAATAAATTAAATAAATTTTAGAAAATATAAGGTCTATAACAATTTTAAGTTTTATACGTTCCCATAATAAGATTGACATATTTACGAGCTTCGGACACATAAACCATTTACCCCGATAAGCTTAACGAATTGCCGAACAGACTTAAGAGTTTTTGGCGGCTGAACCTTCTGTCTCAGACCATATGTAAAACAGTTGGATTTAACCAGCAGGCGGGGTGGTTAATTTGTGCAATTAGTGAAAATAGTTGTTCTTTGTGTGAAAAGGTGAGTTTATCACAGAGCAATCCTTCTATTCGTGTAGTGAGCTTATAATTAAGCTATCATTGATTGGTGTTTTGAGTTTTATAATTTCTTTTTGTGTTGTGAAGTTATTTAATTCAATACCAGAGCTTTTGAGATACAAATGTCTATCATCGCTAGGGTGAGTCCAGTAGCAATTAACTTGGTACTTGTTTAATGGTTAATGTATTAATGTTATGACTTTAAATAATGGTTATCCAGTTGTTGGATATGAGTTGATATGTTTTTATAAAGTTGATATGTTTTATAAAGTTGAGTATAAATGGTTAATTTTCAATTGGTTAATTATTGAGAATTTGATCATTATGTTATGTTTGAATTATTCTTTAACGAGCAAAAGGAAAACACTTTACAATGTTGAGGTTTGATATATCAAGTTAATCTAATTAAACTGTCCATCCCTCTTTTCTGCCCGCTAGGTACTATTTAGGGCGGTTAGGTATGGGAAATCGCTGACACCGTCCATTGCACATTTAGACCTAGCGCAACATGACGACCTCGGGTGAGTCGACAGGTAGCGCCGGCTCCCCCAGGTCCGTGGTTTAGTTTTGTGATGAGTTTCTGGAACGGTCACTAGTTTATGACACCCATTGCACACCCAGGGCTAATTGCAGGTTAGTCGCTGGAAGAGAGGTGCCAAAAGGTGGCCATTGCACTCCCAGATCTCGGTGTTGTTGTTTAGAGAGGTTGATTGGATTGAACCGCACAACTCTATGAAGAGGACAACCATAGCACGCTCGGGGCATAACGTACTTTGTAGCCGAGTGGTTTGCCAAAAGGGGTTCATTGCTCTCCCAGCTGCTTGCTCTATGTTTTTTTTTTTTATTAGGCCACTGGATGGGGTTCCGCTGACACCGTCCATTGCACGCCAGAGGGTCCTGTCCGATAAGAGCTTATGGCCACTGGCAGGAAGGTACTGAATTGGTATCCATTGCACTTTCGGGGCAAATGGTGGATGACAGAACGCGTGTTCATGGCACGTCAGAACCGCAAGGTGGTCTCACTGGCATTCTGCGCGCCCTGAGACAAGTGGGCTGGTAAGAAATCTGCAGGTAAAGGGTTGACCGCAATTATGGTCTTCCTTAGACTTGTAGAGTTCGTCAAACACCAGGGCTGCGGTTTTCACCCCTTTAATACTTGGACAGAGCTCAACTAAATACTAATATAATTTTATTGATACTGGACAAGCTATTAATTGCAATTATTTTTGGATTGTATAATATTTTGTTTAATTATCGCGCAATCACATTAGGGACCTCCTGCATTGATAGGTTGAATTGCTCACACACTGTTTTTAAATTACAGGCATCGCCTTACCATTTTATTGACGATCACCCGAAAGCCTCGATACCAGATGACCTTACCGGATTTTGGCTGAAAGTGGTTGAGTAATATTTTTGCATAGTAGCTCTAGTTAATTAGTTAACATGTTCAACGGCTATTATTGATATCCTGACCAAATTATTTGTACAATTCGCTCAATTACCGAGTTAATTTCCACGCCCCTTATTTTAAGCTAGATATCAGATTTCAGGGATTTAGACCAGCATTATCTCGGTCTCTGTTGCGCTTGTAAATTTTAGTAAACGAAATACATAACAAACATCCCTAACATTCATTCTCTTCTTTTCATCACACATTTTCATCTCACACTATATAATAAAACTAAAAAAAGAAGACGAAAAGAGAAACATAAAAGAACAGTAACCAAGACATTAATATCTTATGAAAAAAAATAAAAAAATAAAGCAAGTCTTAAAAGATACTACAAGAAAAACATAAGAAAAAGAAATAAATTTTTTAAATAGATTCTCTATGGAGCTTAGACGGTGAAGAAATGTAAGCTTTTTGGTATAGACGTATAGAAAATCAATCTGGAATTAAAACAGCCTTAAAATAGCATGTTGCAGTAATAAAATATAAAACTAATTCGATGAGTCGGACACTTTTTAAGAATAGATATAGAAAAAACACCTGCTAGACCTTAATACTGGAGAAAAAAAAATAGAAAAATTTTGCCCGCACAAGGTGAAAGAGAAAGATGGAGGAAATTTTGAGATAAATAACAGTAAATTAATTAAAGAAGGAAAACTGAGAGGCGTGGTACACGATAGTCTAGAAGCGTTCTAATTGACCTAGACTTGACAAATCTGGAATGCTAAAATTATAAAATTATAACATAATATAAAAAATACAATAGGTACAAACTTTAGCTGCTATCATTTTAAAAAAGTGGTTATTCTTATATTTTTATGTCTGCAGCTAAGTTAAATGACTCAAAAATTAGGAAAATTAATTAAATTGTTTCTAAACAAATCAACAATTTTTAGTGCTTACCTTAAACTGATGAATATGTGGATGATGGGTGAGTGTATAGCCATGTGTATAGTTTCAACATTTAGATGTTTAACAATAAAATTGCAGTTTGGTAAGTAAATCTTAAAATGTGTCTAAGTAAATTCCAAATGATTTATTTTACCTCTAAAGATTAAAAAGACATTGTACAATAAATTAAGACTATTCAAGGTTATTTTATGTTTTTTTCGATTATTTGTTGTATAATTGCAGCGAAAATTATACATATAATAACAAGGTACTTTGCTCTATTATGAGCTATTTTTAGAAGACCATTTAGAATAAACAGTTGATGTTTTCTTTTATCATTTCACGCAACTCTACCCTCAATATTTTAGTGGGGTTTATCTCAATTTTGCTAGGTTGCAAAACTTATAAACGCAATATTTGTTATAAATTTACTGTTACTATTCATTTTAAATAAAAGTGTGAATCATGCCTTTATCATATCTGTTTGTTTTTCTGTCTTTTTTGTCGTTATTGTAAAGGTCGCACAAGTTCTGTTACTTTGTAATTTAGTGTATAACAATAAAATTCTCGATAGTGTTAAAGTGTTGCGCAATAAAACCTAAGAATATTTGGTAAGTGTCCAAACGTGGCAATTTGTTGGCATCTAATTGGAACGTTGTTAAATCAATATTTTTCCATTGAGATAGTTTATCAGTGATCCTGAATTACGACAGTTCTGTAGTTTGTTTACGTTTTAAATAATGCTTGAAGTTAACTCAGTCAAAATAGAATAAATAAAGATAGACATTAGTTTTATCAATGCTATCAGTAAAATTATCAATTTAAGTATTAAATCAGTGGCCACGAGTTACTTAACGAAGATTTACTTCTTCTAAAGTTTTCTAAATCGGCGAAACCATGAAGTATAGTGATCTGCCATCACCAGAAAGTCCAGATGGACGTTCTAGTAAAAGCAGTTTCAACATTTCATCCTCATCGGAGGGTAACCGTCTACATCGAAACTCCTTCAGAAGTAAATCTTTATCAAATATTTTCCCGGATAATTACTCTCCTGGAGAGATTCATCGAATCAAGGAACGACTCTTAAGGTACAGAATTTTGAAATTAAATCTTTCACTTAATAATGATTTCAAGGACCAACTCTCGACTGGAAAGATCTACTTTCAAAAGTTTTACTCGAAAACAAAAACTCACGTTGACTTCTTTAGCTTTAGCTGATTTTATAAGTTTTTGCTCGATGTCTATTATGGCACCGTTTTTTCCAAGAGAGGCAGCTGAAAAAGGCTTGTCGGATACCCTTTCAGGGTTTATTTTCAGTTTTTATGCTTTGGTTGTATTTTTGACATCACCAATTTTTGGAAAAATTGTAAGTTACCTTAATTTTGACGATTTGGTGCTTATCAGGACTTTCAGCTTCCGAAATTTGGTGCTAAAGGACTCTTTTTATCCGGAATGTTTATGGCAGGTACTTGTAACTTGTTGTTTGCGACTCTTGAATATGTCACAAACTATACGTTGTTTACAACGTTTTGTATTATAATTAGGGGGTTTGAAGCCCTTGGTGCTAGTGCCTTTTCTACAGCTAGTTACGTATTTGTTGTTAACACTTTTCCTCAAAATATTGGATCTGTTCTGGTAAGACATTTTTTATTTAATTTTGGTAAAAATAAAAGATTTTAAGGGCATTTTAGAAACTTTTGTGGGGTTAGGGATGAGTACAGGACCGGCTTTAGGCGGCGTTCTTTATTCGGTATGTATTCTCAAATTAAATTATTTAAGAATTTATCTGTATCTTACACTTCTAGACAGTTAGGCGGTTTTAGTATGCCATTTTTCGTTTTAGGAATTGTTATGTTCCTTTTTGTTCCTCTGAACTTTTGGATGTTGCCCAAAATTGAAGGTAAAACAAGTCCAAACAGATTTTTTTAATTTAAAAATTTCTTTTATAGACTGTAATGTTTCAAATAGACCACCCTCATTATGTAGATTAATTCGAGTACCAACAGTTGTCGTTACTGGACTTGTAGTTGTAATAGTTTCAAGTTCTTGGGCGTTCCTTGACCCAACATTAGAACCTCATCTCAGACAATTTAATCTAACTCCTGAAAAAATTGGTTTGATATTTTTATTATTTTCTGGACTGTATGGAGTGTCAAGTCCAGCTTGGGGATGGCTTGCTGATAAGGTCAATAACCATTGGTCAATGATGGTTGTTGGGTTATTTATGTGCACTATTGGGTTATTACTACTAGGACCATGTCCATATATTCCGTTTCTCAAAAGGTAGACATGTTTAAAGTGAAGTAGGAATTTAAAGATTTAAATTTTAGCACACTTTGGTTAAATTTAGTAGCCCTTTCAATACTCGGAATCTCGGTAGCTTTAGCACTATTGCCAACTTTTCAAGGACTTTTAACTAGTGCCATGTAAGTAGGAAAAAATTGCACAATTTTTTAATAATTTTTGAATGTAGAAATAGTGGTTGCGGTGATACTCTCTCAACATACAGTGTGATAGCAGGAGTATGGTCTTGTGTTTATTCTCTGGGAGAAGTGATTGGCCCATCGTTGGGTGGTTTTCTGCTACAGCATTATGGGTTTCCAATTACTTCGACGATTATGGCCAGTATGACTTTGATTTTGGTTGGTGGGATACAATACTTTCTTTTAATTGTTATGAATTTTCTATTTTTAGGCTGTGATAACATTTTTATTTTTTGTATTAAAGAATAGTAATTGTCAAGACCAAGACTGTGTGTCTGATAGTGGTATTAGCGGGTCTTGGAGGGGTCTACCAAGTGAAGGTGATTCCTCAGAAACAACTCCATTAATTCTGTCCAGTATAGAAGGTAATACTTATAGAATGTATACTGAGGAAAAACTACAGTATTATGAAAAAAGCAGGAAACTTGATAGTGAGGTGATTTATTTATTTCGTGGAATTTTATCATGTTTACTTAATTGTTTTTAAGATGGGTGAGATTGATAACAATCAAGTAACGGACGTTCGAGGAACTGTAACAATTACTGGAAAAGGGTCCTGTGAAGTTTAAAGATTTTCTTATTTTAATAAATTTGTTAATTTATGTAAAAATTTTAATATTTGTTTATTGTAAATGAAACTACTCTTAAAACAATAATAAATATTCGAGTCTAATAAAAATCTGTAAACAAGCTTATTGTTGTTTTTAAACTGAACGGAAAAATAATAATCGGTAATAAAAATTACTAAAAATCTTAGATCTAAACCTAATTTCTTATCATTATTTTTCAAAATTTTACACTCCAAATAATTATTTCTTTATTTTATTATCTACTAAACATTTTGTTTATAACTCTGAACTCTCCTTTCTTATTGAGCAGTAAAAAGTGTTAGAGTTTTTTAACATGAACTACAAAAAAGTATATAATAATTTTAGTAAAGGGGGAAAATACTGATTGTTAGAAAAATGCTCCAAAAGATTTGAGCGTTGACCGATCTCATGATCAATCTAAAAAATTAAGCACTGCTAAAATAATGAGAATTATATGTATAACGTAATAATAATAAATTCGTTGCCAAGATTTCAATTCCTGCTTTACGCAATTTAGGAAATTTTAACAATGAAGAATTTTGACATTACACACGTGGTATAGACATCTTAGATCCTATAGCGTTTATGATCGTAGATCCACAATAATAAAAACATAAAAGTTAACTGTGGGAAGTGAGAATACTTACACAAATAGCCCTGAGAAAGTCACAAAAGAAAAACCATATAAGCGAAACGTCGGAACAATTAGAAAAGAATTTCATATTCAGGACAAAAATCAAATTAAAGAGCAAAGTTTTAGAACAAAATAATCATATATAATTTGTCATATCTACATTGGTTACAAATAAAAAAGTTAAATTTGATGAAAGCATTTTTTTTTCTCGAAGTGAGGTAATTTTTATATAAATAATGACAATAAAAATCAATGTCTAACTAACTAAATTAAGTTTAATCAAAATTCTAATACAACGACAGTAGCAAAGCGCTTTTTGAAACTAAAGTTCCTATCATCATTTTTAAATAAAACATTTTTAAATCAAATATCAACTGGTGTCAAATGTTAACACATTTTTTTATACAACTAAAGTTTATCTTTTTTTGTCAATTTACTAATAGCAACAATTTGTTTATTAATATTTTTTTCTTTAAGTCATTCAAAAAGTATTGAATCCAAAATAAAGTTTTATTCAATTTTTAAGATACATTTGTATTTTATAATGCTTTAATTCGTTTTTCACAAGAAATTGATAAGTTTTTTCATCATTTTAAAATTTTTCTATATATAACTTTTCTTTTCACATTGTTATTCAGGCACTATTTAAAGAGCTTTAGTTTTCAAAACTCTGCCACTATTGTATTAGGATTTTGATTAAACTTGTAAGTTTGACATTTATTTTTATTGTCATTATCTATAAAAAAAAATTAAAATAGAGAGCTAATACTAAGCCAAATTACCCGGTTTATTAAGTCGGAATTTTGTTATTTTTGTTTTCTTTTAAATAATGTTTTAAATATTTTTTTAAATTTAGAATTATTATTTTTAACGTAGTAAACAATACGTTTATTTCAACAAGCTAGAAATTTAACTTTTTTTTTTAACAAAAAAATTTTTAAACTTTTTTTTTAAGTGATCATTTATTTTAATTTTAAAATTAGGTACACTGTCGATTTTTGGTTGCAATTTACTGACATAGTCTTTCGAATATTCAATTCTTTGTAAAACACTGTAATAGGTACAATTTTTTTTTAAATAAAAAATTACGAAGTGTTAAAAAATCGAACAAAAATCAAAAATATATCTATCTCAAAAATAAAATATAGTAGTACAGAATTAAAAAGCGTACTGATATGCTAGGGTTTGAACTATTTGACATAATTGAACAGATTTCTTGACATTGTCAAGTTGATAAAAATATTGTCAAATATTGCTTTTAGTACGTTGCACGGAACGCCTAAAACGCTTTAAAAAGTGATTCTGTGGGGGTTTCAGGACTAAAAATTAAATTTTTCAGAAATGACGTTTATGCTCTAAATATATTATATCCAAAGTTGTCTAAAAATTGTCCTGTGCAAAAGGGCACTACCCAAAATTTTCTAGATATTTATACACTGTAATTCTTTAAAACACAGGTTTCTTCTAGTAAAAGTCAAATTTAATTTCTGTAGCCTTTTTGACACAAAAAAAATATATTCAATAATGCATTGACTCTTATGGGCGTTTGCAACTTCAAAGCTGAATATCTCAGTTTAAAATCATGAAAAATTTAATTGAGTTTACTGTTTTTCGCCACTTCTCAACTATTGTCTCAAGAACTTAATTTAAAAAACGTGTCTTTTAAAAAGTTCTTGTCTCATCATTTGTGATTAGAATGGTACTACATTTATATTTTATTTGTGTTCTTTTTTTTAAAAATGATATAATAAATAAACTCTGCACAAATCGTCTAATTGTGTCACCGCATCTTTTCTCTCAAGTCGTCGATTTGCCACTCTTTTGTACTTTCCTAACTGCTATGCCACGGGTTTACGTAGCCGGCTACCCTTAATCTCTAACTACTAATTAGTAATCATCGTCTTTGGTTTGAGAAAGAAAATCTGTTGGAAAAAGTATCTAATATTTCATAAACTTTTAAGATAAATTTGGAATAAAATTTGACCATGACGTATTTAAAAATATAGAATATTTTGTCTTATTGTTGTACTCAGATAATAAGGTATAAAAGCTATAAACCACCTTCGTGAAATTTTAGCTGCTTCCAAAACCAAAACCATTGATAAATTACCACCAACTGAAGACAGCCTTTATCAACTTTGCTTACGTGCACACCATCAGTGTAAGATTTGGCTTAATGCTTTACATCCCAATCAAACCCCACCTAAGTAACTGTATGGAATATGGATGGCAAGAATCCGATTCTAAATTAGTTTCAGTTTTTCAAAGTTACCACCTTTTCCATGTATCATTTTTGACTTCATGTAAATGTAAAATGGTAAAGTTTAACTAATTTTACAAACACTTTTAAAACTTTTACTTTCTTAGATTGCACAACAAAATGGTGTAGATGTAAAAAAATTATTTGAAGTGTATAGATTCCTGCCAATTCAAAATAATAAAAAAATAAAATAATTCGTAAACTCAAAAGAAAAAATACAAATGTATCTTTATTTTTGTATTTTTTTATATTTGTATTTTTTCTTTGAGTCATTCAAAAAGTACTAAACTAAAAATAACGTTTAATACTATTTGTACTATACATTTTTCTTGTTTAATGTTTTAATTCGTTTTGACAAAAGATTGGCACTGAAGATAGAACTTTACCTTCCGAAAGCGCTTCGCCACTATTGCATCAAAGTTTTAATTAAATTTGTGCGTTCGACATTGATTTTTTATTGTCATTATTTATATAAAAATCATCCCACTTTGAAAAAAGATGTTTTCATCAAAAATTATGAATATTGTATTTTCATTATTTTTTTCTAAAAATCTGAGAAAAATTAATAAATTATATTAAATATGTTTTTGTATTTAGATAGTCGGTCAGTAGGTAATTTAAATTCAAAAGTTTTTAATTTAGCTAAAATATAAACAATTATACTGGCTACTGGAACATTTAAAATATTAATTATGCTAAAAAGGTATACTGTTTTTACGACTTCGAGCTTGATAAATAACTTGATAAATGGTCGGCTAAAGAAAAAACTGCGAAAGTTAAAACAACAAATTACAACACTTGGGCCCTAGATAAATAAACAATTTGCAATTGTAAATAGATAGCCAGTATTACTAAACGTTGTCTACTTTTAATGTCCATCTGTTAAATCTACAATTAGTATGATTATTGTTCATAAAAATGCTGAATAATTAGGAGGCTAAATAGAAAACAGTTATACACATCAAATTTGATTAAACACAATTATTATACAAAGCTCAAAAATTGTAGCACAATCTTATCTCTTTGGATGGTTTTGGATGGTCTTAGAGATTATAAGTGAAAATAGCGACTGAACTTAATCTAATCTAAAATTTTATGTTTTATTTTTGTTTTTTGAACATTCTAACTAGTAAAATATACGAGTTTGTTTTTTTAAATTTATAGAGTTTTTTTTAATAATAGTTTTAAAAGTAACGCGCAACTGTTAAGTCTTACCTACTAATAAAATTACCTAAATAATCTATTTTCTTCAGTGAAATCATAAGCCTTGAGCCTACTGCATATTTATTATTCACATTAAAGTGTCTAACTGTAATAGCACAATGTAAGAAAGACTCATTTAATAAATTCGGGAACCAAATCGTCTCTTCCCTTAAATTTTACGGGCGATTTTGAGATGGGTATTTCTTTACGGAAAATTTTGGTTTATTTTACGGATTAGTTTTTTAAAATATTACGGATAATTTCAGAAAAATTATTACACTAATTGCATTTTTTATTTCAAAAAAAACTTTTTTAAAGAAATAGAAATTTTTGGAATAGAAAAAAGTATAATCCGTGCAAAAAATGTGTGTAAATTTTTGTTTTACTTTTCTCTAAATAAAAGGAAATTTACTTTTTAAATTTTATTTGGCAACAAAAATTGTGGGGGCCTCTCTTTATTATAATTTTTTCAGAATTCGAAGTGTTGCCAACTGCGCATAAATACACGAATACGGTGTTGGCTTATTTTGATTGGTTAATTTTGACGTGTGTCGTGTGTCAAGTGGTGAACTTGACAACTGTTTTTCGAGTTAAAAAACTTCAATTAAATATGTATTATAAATGTGTTACTTAAAATAAATTCGTTTTTTATTAATGTTATTAACCGAAGTGACTGCCAGTTAAATAGCGTCTGATAATAATATTTAGGAATCAAATTTTGCAAGGTAAGGTTAAAAGTGAGGTTATAATAACACCGACTCCACAAATTAAATATTTTTATGTGAATAAATACATTTTTAGGATGCGGTTTAAAGCGTTAATTGTTGTGGTTGTACAATTATTATTTATTCAAGGAAATTGTAAAGTTAAAAAATCAAAATCTGTAACAACTCTATTAGAAGCTAAATGGGAAACAACTCCTTTAGTCCTAGAAGTAGTAGAGTATTTAGGAGATGAGAGTTCTGACTTTTTCTGGAGCTTTGTTAATTCAATTTCTAGTTTAGATCCACCACTAGCTTCTCTCGGTACGTACTAATTGAATTTTCACAATTCACAAACCAAACTTGTGTTTATTTATTACAGAAAATGACAGAGAAAAGTATAAAATTATGATGGACCATGCCTCAAAGCTAATTAATCCTTCGGAACTCTCAGTATTAAAATTGGGGCTATCTTTGCATATTTATTCTCCCAAAGTACAAATGTTTAAACAAATTGCCACAGAAAGAGAGCTCCCAGACTGTCCTGCTGTTGTAGATATTGGAGGGACGGTGACGTGTGATTTTAGTCAAGTTCAAAATTTAATTAAGAATGTTTGTATTTTAATTACAATTTTGTAATTGTTTTAACAATTATTTGCAGTATAAAGAGGAGAAAAAGGTTGATATTTTTAATGTTGATACTCATTATCCAGGCTCCGAAAATCGATCAAAAGTTGCTGTACTTTATGCTGAACTTGGAACAAAAGATTTTGCAGATTTTCACAATGTTTTAAAACAGGAAGCAGAAGAAGGAAACATTGATTATGTTCTCAGGCATTATGTCCAGGTTTTACTTAAAAAATATTAAAAAACTGCTTTACTATTATTGAAATTTCAGAAACCGTCTGATAAAAAATTGAGATTGTCAGGATATGGAGTGGAATTACAGATGAAATCAACTGAATATAAAGTACAGGACGATGCTGAATTACATGATGACCCAAGTTCTGAAGAATCGTCTCAAGAAGTAGAAGAAGTTGAAATTGAAGGATTTGACTTTAAAAAATTAAAGTAATTATTTGATTTCTAATTACAGTTATTTAACCAGCAAATTTGTTAATGAAGACTATTAATAATCGAGACTGTTTAAAGCAGGAAACGAGCGTTAGCGAGTGAATGTCTAATTATCGATATTATAAGTCGCACATTAACTTACGAGTTGATTATAATGTTTTTTCGTCGACTGTAAACTTATCTTGGGTAAAAGACTCTTTAAAATTTCAAAATTATTAGTACATATTAATGAACAATTTTGAAAAATTCATGCATTAATGTAAAATCGTACATTAATAACCTCGTAATCCAGGAGCTTGTGACAGATTTCAAGTCATAGTAGTAAAGCTAATTTTTATTTAACTTCGACCAGATAAAAAAAAAATAAGAGAAATTTAAACCAAAGCCAATTGTAACAAAATTGCAATTTTTTTCACTGATTATTTACATAATAATTGATAAGTTAGAAAAACATCGTCATCTACATAATTCGGGTTATGCCTCAGCTGCTTACAAGAACATGCAAAAAAATTGTTTGTCTTAGTCGTAAATCTGAGATTTTGTTTATTGAATCAATTCGTTTAAAAAGTTTCATTTAATCAAAAATAAAAAATAATTGAAATTTGGATTCAAAATCTAAAGTATAGAGATTACTTTTTGCAAAATTTTTAACCGTAAATTTGAGTGAATACACGTTTTCTTAAATTTTTCTTGCTTTTGATTATTTTAGATTGCTTATTTTTTATTAATGTTTAAAATAACAATAGAGCGAATTTAGAGACGGATTTGAGCATGATGTTCAGGGCCCCACGATTATAAAAGTCATTTTCACAGTCAAGAATTTAAAAAATAAAAAAAACAATACAAAAACGTCTAAAAGTTTGATCTTTAAATGTTGGATGTTTTACTTATTGTGAGTAGTTTGCTTATCATTTACATAATTGGTTCTGTTTTCATTTAACAATTTTTTTCTTTAACTTTTGATTGTATCTGGTTATTCTTCTTCCCCTATTTTTTAGAACCATCACCTCAATTTTTTTATTTACTTCTAGTCTATTGATATATATTTTTTAAATTATCTAGGATTTTGTTTTAATTTTTCGACGCTTTTCTTGTTCTTATTCTTTCTCAATTGTTGTTTTTTAATTTTTTTTAAATCTTTTTATTCTGCCTGTTGTTTTTAAAGTTTTTTGAAGTTTCTTTAATTCTTTTTAATTGTAGGTTTTGTTTTTCTTTTGGTGCTTACTTTTTTATATAGTTTTTTTCGCGTAATTTTTTGTTTTTCTGAAACTTCTTTGGTTGGCTTTCGATTGCTCATTTTGTCAACGTTGTTTTTCAAATTCCTTTGTTTTCTATAATCTATCATTGTTCACTATTATTTTTTTTAAAAAACACAGTTATTCTTATTCTTTTAATTGTGGATTTTTAAGTTTTTCTGGGTTATTCTCTTCCAGGTTTTTTGCTCATCCAGGATTGTTCTTTGTTTTATATATTTGGTCGTAGGTTTTTTTGAACTTAGTAGTCTTTTTTGAAGTTTTTAATTTTTTTCTTTTTCTAAACGCTGTTTTGCAAATTCTTTTAAAATATTGTTTTTGTTCTTCTATTGTTTACATTTTCTTTTACACATAATTTCTCTTTTTCTTTCAATTGTGGTTTTTCTTATTTTTTTGAAATAATTTTTCTCTGCACTTTTTTTGATGTATTATTATGTTATTAAACAGTTAAAAATTGCAACCATGTTACGATGACTTTGCGTGAATTTCTTTTGTCAGATAGAAAGTTTACTATGGCGCTTCCACCAAGGTTGCACCAGCTAATGGTGTAAAAAAAAATATTGAACTTTATATCTAAGAATCAGCTTTTTTTTTGATTGACGATAAAAATCTGTCGAGGGCTCTCGAACTACTACATTAAGAAAAGATTTCTTAGCGAAAATCATACATTAATGTTGTCATTAAAAAGCGGTCAATATAAAACGTGTACCATATATTTCAACTTTTTTCAGAACTTTATTCCCTGATTCTAAAAAAGACTTAGAAAAATTCCGACAACACCTTGAGGAATCTTCCAATGAAATGGCGCCACTGAAAGTGTGGCAATTCCAAGAACTAAGCTTACAAGCTGCTGAACGTATCATGAATGCGCCTAAAGACGAAGCTTTAAAAGTTTTCACCAATATTGCTCAAAATTTCCCAATGCAAGCCAAAGGTTTAGTAAAAACTGTCGTAAATCCAGATTTAAAAGCAGAAATGAAACTAAATTCTGACATTTTCGCTTCTACTTTAAATCTACAACCTTCTGACACTGCTCTTTTTATCAACGGCATGTTTTACGACGTGGATTTAGTCGATATTTATGGTATTCTTGATGTCTTGAGACAAGAACTACGAACCATGGAAGGTCTCGATAAAATCGGTATTGAAAACAAGAGACTGGCTTCACTGCTAGCACTAGATTTTAGTGATGGAAGTGGTAGTCAAGAGTTTGCTATTGATATAAGAGACAGTGCAATTAACTGGATTAATGATATTGAATCAGATATAAAATATAACAGGTGGTCATCAAGCTTGATGGATTTATTAAGACCAACTTTTCCTGGAATGATTCGACAAATTAGAAAAAATTTGTTTAATTTGATTTTGATTATTGATCCAACTGAACCGAAATCGTTAGATTTGGTTAAGCTTTTGGAGTCCTTCGTGGTTCATACAGCGCCGTTGCGTGTGGGAATTGTGTTTGCTGTTGATGCATCTACTGAATTGACAGGGCTGCAAGATGCGGGAGTTGCAATGCAATGTGCTTTTAATTATGTTTCACAGAAGAAGAGACCATTAGCAGCGTTAAGTTTTGTCAAAACTGTAAGTAATTTAAATTTTTTCTACAAACATTTGAAAGTTTATAAATCGATAAATGCACCCAAACACACCAAACACTTTTTTACACACCACGCTCGTTTCGATACGAAAAATATATATTTTATTTTTATACCATTATGTAATCGGCTAATATATAAGACGGTGCACTTTATAAGATATTCAGTTTTAAGATTTACTTGAGAATGATAACATCATTATCGAAACGAGTATTGTGTGCAAAAAAGTGTTCAGTGTGATTGGGTGTATTTTTACTCTAATTACTATAAAAAATATATATCTATCTGCAATCACTTTTTTTAAAAATTGTGTTATAGGTAGGTTCTTTTCTCGTACTTAAAAAACTTTGGAAATGTTTAATTTGTTAAAGTTAAATTTTATTACAATTTAAATCAGATCCTTGATTATTGCTCATAATTTATTTTTGAACAATCATCGCTTGCTTAATTACTTGTAGTTCGTGTTAGTAGTAGATAGATCGCAGGACATTAGTAATACATTTTTGTACATATATATGTCGCGCCCAAGCTGTTTTTATACGCCATTTTATTTACCCTTTCAATTTAAGGTTTTGAGTTCTGCTTCCGACGTAGTAAAAGTCGATGACGTAAAGAAAGAATTAATGAAACAATTCGGCGACGATTATCTCGACATTTTGGGTGAAGATTCCGATTATGATTTTGGCCGTCAGTTATCTCTCGATTTTATACAACGTACCGGTCAAAGAGTTCTCCCACAAGCCCTCCTCAACGGAGTTCCGTTTCCTAGTAGTAGTCTAAATGATGATTTTGAGGAAAGTGTCCTTCAGGAAGTTATAACACAAACAGCGTTATTACAAAAAGCTGTATATCGGGGAAAATTATCAGACACTGAAGATATTGTCGAGTATTTAATGAATCAACCTAACGTTATGCCTCGTTTGAATGAACGAATTTTAAATAAAGATCAGTCTTTGTATTTAGACATGACTGGTACAGGTACAACTAGTATGAATGTTGAGGATTTAGCTAAATTGTCACCAAGAGATATGACAGCTACTGCAATTGATAATTTTAAGTATTTTTATGTACCCAAAAAGGGTAAACAGGTACATAGTATGACTTACTGGGTAGTGGGAGATTTGAAATATTTAGAGTCGAGGCAGTTATTGTTGGCAGCACTTGAACATGCAGTAAGTAAAACAAAGAAGAATTTAGCAATTTACTAATTTTTTTATTGGATTTAGAAATTAGAAAATCATGTTCGAGTCACTTTCATACCGAATGTTGACGGTTCTATGAAAAATATGATTTCTAAACTTGTTCTAACAGCTCTTAGTGAATTACCTCCAGAAAAGGCATTGGATTATGTTTTGACACTTTTACGAGATGATAAAGCAGCTGAAGAGTTAGAGAGCGGAGGCCATATTAAATTTCCGGTTTGTTATCTTCTTTGTACAGTGTGATTTAAAAAAATGAATCTAAGTAGGCCAATGAATTTTGCTAATTTTACTGCTGTCCGATAAGAGTATTGTTTTATCAATGTATTAATTGCTTTTCTGTTTCCGGCTGATGGGTAACTTTGATTTGAAAATATTCTGCTAAATCGTTAAAAATTAGTTTGCTATTTTTTTGAAGATAATATTTAAGCCTACTTCGATTTTTTTTTACCACTCGATATTTTTTGTAACACAAGATTTTAGCCTGAATTTTCGGGTAAAGTGAACAACCATGAGCTCAATTTAAAAATGTTGAGAGTTTATAGTAGACGCGTTTTGAATTTGAATGGTGGTGAAAGAGCTCTTGTTGCAAATGGAAGACTTTTAGGACCAATGGAGAACGACGAACCTTTTACAATCGAAGACTTTGCTTTATTAGAACGGTTTAGTTTTACAACATATTTGGAAAAAATACAAAAAGCACTTGAAAAATCATCTGATGACGATGAGGGTACTTTTATGAAGACTTCAAAACGCTTTAGACTTATTTTGTTATTTCAGATCTCTCGAGTAATTCTTTACTTAAAGTCATTTCTTTACTTGTGTCAAGACCTCAGACACGAACTCGTTTTGAGATCCATTCTAGTGGTGATGAATATTCAGTTTTGAAAATTCCTGCAGCTAATCCTGATAAAGTTGCTTTTGATCTTGTTGCTGTTGTTGATCCTGTTTCAAGAGGAGCACAAAAATTGGGTCCTATTCTGCAAGTTCTACAAGAAGTACTTAATGTTAATATTAAAGTGTTTTTGAATAGTGTTGAGAAAAATAGTGATATGCCGGTTAAAAGGTTTAGGATCCACTAAATACTGTCATATTTTTAATAAGTTATTTTAGTTTCTATCGGTTTGTTTTGGAACCAGAAATTCAGTTTACTGAAGATGGTAAACAAGCTGCAGGTCCTATTGCTCGGTTTAATAACATGCCCACTTCACCACTTCTAACCCAAAATTATCATGTTCCTGAAAATTGGTTAGTGGAGGTTGTTAGATCGGTCTATGATCTTGATAATATCAGACTTGAAGATGTCGACAGCAATGTTCACAGGTAACACAGGTGTTTTCTTTTAATTTAATGGCACAGTTTATTGTTTTTATTACAGTGAATACGAGTTGGAATATCTTTTGCTTGAGGGTCACTGCTTTGAAGCAACCAGTGGAAGTCCTCCTCGAGGACTTCAAATTACTTTAGGCACTGAACGTCAACCTGTCATTGTTGATACTATAGTTATGGCTAATTTGGGTTATTTCCAATTAAAAGCTAATCCGGGTGCTTGGATTTTGCGACTACGACAAGGCAGAAGTGCTGAGATTTATGATATTGTTAGGTTGGTTTTACAATTTTTTTTATTAAATAAATTTGTATAATTAATTTTTAGTCATGATGGAAGTGATACTCCTGCAAATTCTTCCGATATTAAAGTACTTATAAGCACTTTAAGATCTCATATAGTCAAATTGAGAGTCCAGAAGAAACCTGATAAGTATAACATGGATTTGTTATCTGAAGATGAACCTAATTCTGGTATTTGGAATTCCATTACAAGGTATGTGAGAGATTTTGACATTTACCTGCAATCAGCTGATTGCATTACTTACTACATCTTTCATCAGTTTATAGCCGACATTTAGCTTAAATTTGCTTTTGTAGTTCCTTTTCAAAAACCGAGGAGGAGTCTGACGAAAAACTCAATATCTTCTCTTTGGCTTCTGGTCATCTTTATGAAAGATTCTTAAGGATTATGATGTTGTCAGTACTGAAACACACAAAAATGCCTGTAAAATTCTGGTTTTTGAAAAATTATCTTTCTCCACAGATCAAAGTGTGTATCAAACTTCTTTGTTTAGTAATTGGTCTAATTTATCAACTTTAGGACTTCCTCCCATACATGGCAAAAGAATACGGTTTTGAGTACGAACTAGTTCAGTACAAATGGCCTAGATGGCTTCACCAACAAACCGAGAAGCAACGCATAATCTGGGGTTACAAAATTCTATTTTTGGACGTACTTTTTCCCTTAGATGTGAAAAAAATTATTTTCGTTGATGCTGATCAAGTTGTGAGAGCTGATTTGAAAGAACTGCGTGATTTGGATTTAGGTGGTGCTCCTTATGGTTATACACCATTCTGTGAATCACGTCGAGAAATGGATGGTTTCCGGTTTTGGAAACACGGTTATTGGAGGAATCACTTGCAGGGTCGTAAATACCACATTTCTGCTTTGTATGTAGTGGATTTGAAAAGATTTAGGAGAATCGCAGCTGGTGATAGACTCAGGGGACAATACCAAGCTCTGAGTCAAGATCCTAATAGTTTATCAAATTTGGATCAGGATTTACCGAATAATATGATACATCAAGTTGGGATTAAATCTTTGCCTCAGGAGTGGTTGTGGTGTGAAACGTGGTGTGATGATCAGTCGAAAGCAAGAGCTAAAACTATTGATTTGGTGAGTTGTGGGTTTGGGGGTGTAGGTTTTAGATTATTGGGGTCGTAGTGTAATAATCCAATGACTAAAGAAGCGAAATTAACGGCTGCTATGAGGATTTTACCAGAGTGGAAAGGGTACGATGAGGAAATTAGGCAGTTACAGAAGAAAATTGATTCGGGAGTTTTGGATCCTGATGATGAACATAATATACCAGGTAAGAGTGATTTTTAGAGTTGGAGGTAGGTAATATAATTTTTTCTTTTTAGATATGACTGATAGGCATACTGAATTATGATCACTTTGTAAATTTATTTTATTAGGTATGTTAAGTATGTACAGTACATTTTTTAAATAAATAATTAAAAAGTAAATTCGTTGTGTTTTTTACATTACAAACATTTTTTCATTTATAACGGGTGAATATTTAAATGTTCAGTTGGTGAAAGCTATTATTTTGTCAACATCTTAACCACTAACAATAAACATACCAGATTAGGAGTTTAAGGGTGATTTAAATCAAAATTTAAATAATCACTCGTTGCTTTTCCCCTAAGAATTTTTACAATATAATGTCTAATTTATTATGTTTTATTGCACTATTTTTACATACTACAGTTGTTGAAGATACATTAGACATTTTTAATATCGATTATAGAATATTTTTTGCGAGTTTTTTTTATCGGCTCTATTACACGGTAAATTATGGTTACAATACGCTACAACCACAAAAGTTCTTTATAAGTTGAAAACTTCCGATAACATTCCATTAATATTATTTGGTAATATTTTTAGGTGTAGTCAAATTCAACCACATTCGTATATTTGTGTCTTAGTTCTGCAAATCTTGCATTTTACGTAACAGCAGTTGTAATATTTACAATGACATCTTTCTAATTTTTCTTCAACTAGTGTTCTGTAGCCTCTGCCACAACATAATTGCCGACAACTGTTTGATTCATTTGTTGTGACGTTACATTTCCTAAAAAAAAAAACAATTTAGACATATCAACTGATTAGAATTTTTTTCATTTAGAGTCAGCCATGAACTATGTTTTTTACTCACGAACTGGCTTACAATAGTAAGTGAGGACTATTCACTCTCTCAGTCAACCGCTCGGAGGTGAAACATTAAAAAGTGAAAATGTTCAGCAACAATAGATTCAAAACGAATAAAAAAATACTGTTATTTAGGGAATTAAATTCTCAATATTTGTCTTAAAAAAGTAGTAGAACATATTCGTTATAACACTGCGCAAACAAAAAAAAATACTTACAAAAAATTGTAGAGAAATAATTTTTGTATAATAAAGTACACGAAGCGATAGTTTTACCTCTTTCATGACTTGTTATACTACATGTTTTTAAATCACTAATATATATATATATATATATATATATATATATGGCCAGATACCAAAGTGAGGACCAACCGTAGCGTGTATCAAGTGAGGACCACTAAAAGGACCAGATATACAGCGGCGCGCTAAGTTGATTACAGTTTCCTACATCAAAGTTCATAGATTCCTCGCAAATATACACTTAAAGAATTACAGATGGCGGATATAATTTTTCGGTGTATATCGTGTCAAAGTGAGGTCCTTATCGTCTTGTTAACAAAGCGAGGACCGTATATTTACGTTTCAGTCTCTGATTCTTGTGAGGACCGATTTGTGTGTATATATTTATCAAATGATTAAAGTGAGGTCCATGCGATGTTGCCAAGTTTTGCTTGGCGTCTGGGCCGTGTGCTGGCCGTATTCAAAGTGTTACTCTAGGGCAGCGTTTCTCAATTGGGTTTCGCGGAACCCTGGGGTTCCACGAGATAAAAGCAGGGGTTCCGCGAAAAGACAAAACCACGATTAAAAAAACACACGAATAGAAAAAATAAAATAAATAAATGTACAAATTAAATTACTCCGAGACGAGGGCCAACGTTTGGTCCAGATATAAAACAGATATAAAAAGAATTTGCCAAAGGAAGAAAAGATCACATTTCTCCCATTAAAATGTAACTTGATTTTTTGTATTTTACTTTTATACCGGGTTCCGTCTTGATGTTCCAAATCTAAAAGGGTTCCGCGGCTAAAATTAATTGGGAAACGCTGCTCTAGGGATATCAAGATGTCCTAATATTATATGAAGTAAATATAGTAAAAAGTAAAATAATAGAAAAATAATAAGAAGTAAATAATTTCGACTAAATAAAGAATCAGAATGAAATTTTAAACTAAATAACAAATACATATTTTTATACTATTAGTAACAATTAAATAAATAATAAAAAGTGTCTCCAAAAATTAGTAAATATACAAGGTGTTTTTGCAATTAGTTTAGAAATTTTAACAAATGATCGTCCTTGTAGAAGAAATGCGAAATAATAAAAATAAAAAGGTGTTTTTGTACTAAACCCAATGTATTATCTCAGTTTCTTATGATTGAAATATGTGCATAAATTTTGCCTGGTGTATGACTTTGTTGCTGTTTTTTTTTTAAATACACAGCGTATTACAACGAAGTTTTTGACAAAAAACTTTAACACTAAATCACAAAAGTAAACAAATTTATATGGGATGATTTAAAATTAAGTGTCAAAATTTTAGTTTGAAATATAGCATTACAAATGATAAAAATTGGCAAACATTTTTTTTTTGTGTTATCTCTACAGATTAGATGTCTTAAGACAGTCTCATTTTCAATCATAAAATCAATGCAATTTTTGACTTGTGAACAAATAAAATTTTTTTATTGCGGTTTTGACTATATAAAAGCACCTGTTTTCCTGTATGGACAAAATTTATCAAAAATTATAAAATACATTTAAAAAATAAGTTTTCCAAATTTTTTTCCAAAAAGTATTGAAATAATCAATAATAAATATTCAGTCACAATTTCAATTTATTTATTGCACATAAGCTAAATGTTCGAATTTATACCAAAGACAATTATTATAAATCTTTTTTATTACGTTAGTTTTTAATTACAATAATAACTACTATATTTAATAAAACATAATGAACCATATATTAAGCAGCTTTTACTTAAATTTTCTAGCTTTTATTTTTAAAAGCAGCACTCTATTTTTCGTTTTCTAATACTTTCTTCTATAAGTAAGAAAGAATAAATGAAAAATTTGACCAGAAATAGCACTTAAACAGATTAAAACTTTTAATTTCAATTTGCGCTGCATGAAAAAACTTGCTATTTTTTGACTAAAATTTATTGAAAATTATGAAAATTTTCATAATGTTTTTTTAAAAACTAACACAATGTTTTATAAATTAATTTTGTGTTTGATCGGAAAAACAAAATTTTACCTTAATTCCATACATTAAACAATATGAGTATACTTTGGTAATTTAATTTTTTTCCGTTTTACATTTTCCGATGCATTATTTAAGAGTTATTATTTATTTATTTGATAAAAATTAAAATAAAGAATCGAAGGTCTCTAAAAATTCCAGCAGAAGGGGATGCCTGATGCCTGGCCGGGCGTCTACCTACTTTTATTACTTTATACCAGCATTGTTTGTCTAAGACCTACAAGACACTTTCATTGCAAAATAAAACACAAATGCATTTATTATAGATAGCACTGAAAAGTGACAAAAAACTATAACGTCACTTAAATTTTGTTCAATGTTGAACGGAGATATTGGTTTTTAAAGTTTGAAACGCCCACAAAAGCCAATACATTTTTAAATATATTTTTTATTTTGGCAAAACAGCCACAACGACTGAATTGAGCTTTTGCCAGAAAAAATCTTTTAAAACGATTTTTTTTATTAATAATAAAACGATTTTAAATTTACCGTTATTATAATTTTATAAATTATCAATAACAATAATACTATTATTCGTATTAAGATGGCTTACAGGCTATCCCAATTAGGAGCCAACTAGGGAAAGAAACATATACCGGGTGTAAACGAAATTAGGCTCACTCTTTTTGTTAGTAGTATTTTCTTTTAAATAAAACAATGATATTTAGTAAACATATGATGTTAGAAAATCCCCATTAAGTAAATAAAAAATAACTTTTATCACTTCCGGTTTTACCGAAAACGACTGTAACATTGGATTTTTAAATAAAATACTGTGCATGTTTTTATATTTTTAAAATCCACAGTAAATTCCGAATTTAATACACTACTCTATAGGAGAAATGCGAAATAATAAAAATGAAAAAGTTGTTTTTGTACTAAACCCAATGTATTATTTCAGTTTCTTGAAATACGAGGTATGGTTGAAATATGTGCATAAATTTTGCCTGGTGTTAGTCTTTGTTGCTGTTTTTTTTTAAATACACAGCGTATTACAACGAAGTTTTTGACAAAAAACTTTAACAGTAAATCACAAAAGTAAACAAATTTATATGGGATGATTTAAAATTACGTGTCAAAATTTTAGTTTGAAATATAACATTACAAATGATAAAAATAGGCAAACATTTTTTTGTGTTATATTACAGATTAGATGTTTACAGTCCCATTAGATTAGATTATTAGATGTAAGACAGTCCCATTTTCAAGCATAAAATCAATGCAATTTTTGACTTGTAAACAAATAAAAATTTCTAATTGCGGTTTTAACTATATGAAAGCACATGCTTTCCTGTGTGGGCAAAATTTATCAGAAATTATAAAATACATTTTAAAAATAAGTTTTTCAAATTTTTTTTTCAAAAAATACTGAGATAATCAATAATTAATATTCAGTCACAATTTCAATTTATTTATTGCATGTAAACTAAATTTTCAAATTTATACCAAAAACGATTATTATGAATTTTTGTTATTACGTTAATTTTTAATCACAATAATAACTATTTACTATATTTAATCAAACATGATGAACTATATATTAAGCAGCTTTTACTTAAATTTTCTAGCTTTTATATTTAAAAGCAGCACTCTATTCTTCGTTTTCTAATACTTCTGTCTATAACTAAGAAAAAATAAATGTAAAATTTGACTATAGATAACACTTAAACAAATTAAAACTTTTAATTTCAGTTTGCGCTCCGTGAAAGAACTTGCTATTTTTTGACTAAAATTTATTAAAAATTATGAGAATTTCCATAATGTTTTTCTAAAAACTAACACAATGTTTTATAAATTAATTTTGTGTTTGATCGGAAAAACAAAATTTTACCTTAATTCCATACATTAAACAATATGAGCATACTTTGGTAATTTAGTTTTTTATCGTTTTACTTTTTCCGATGCATTCACTAATAGTTATTATTTATTTATTTGATAAAAATTAAAATAAAGACTGAAAGGTCTCTAAAAATTCCAGCAGAAGAAGATGCCTGGCCGAGCGGTTACCTACTTTTATTACTTTATACCTGCATTGTTTGTCTAAGACCTACAAGACACATTGCAAAGCAAAATACAAATGTACCGCTAACTTTTAGATATTTCTTCCTAAGAGTTTATTTATTATAATATTTATATTTGCAAAAACGGCAAAAAATGTAAATGTAACGCCATTCTAATTACAAATAATGTAACAATTTTTTTTCTAAAAACATAGTTTTTAAATTAAGGTTTAGTTGTTGAGATACCTAATTGTTGAAAAGTGACAAAAAACGATAAAGTCACTTAAATTTTGTTCATTGTTGAACGGATATATTGGATTTTAAAATTTCGAATGCTCACAAAAGCCAATACATTTTTAAATATAATTTTTATTTTGACAAAACGGTCACAACGTCGGAATTGAGCTTTTGTTAGAAAAAATCTTTGTTTTAAAGCGATTTGTTTTTTTTTATTAGTAATAAAACGATTTTGAATATACCGTTTTTATAATTTAATAAATTATCAATAATAATAATATTACTATTATTGATATAGTTGACTTACAGGCTATCCCAATTAGGAGCCAACTAGGGAAAAAAACATATACTGGGTGTAAACAAAATTAGGCTCACCCTATTTGTTAGCAGTATTTTTTTAAATAAAACAATGATATTTAGTAAACATATGATGTTAGAAAATTTCCATTAAGTAAATGAAAAATAAACTTTTATTACTTCCGACGACCGTAACATTGGATTTTTAAACAAAACACTGTGTATGTTCTTATATTTTTAAAATCTACAGTAAATTCCGAATCTAATACACTACTCTTTATAACTTTTTGTATGATAAAAAATTTTTTGTAAATTTTATTGTGCTATCTAGAAGGCTGTGATAGTTAAAAAATATTTCTAAATAACTTAGACAACAACTAAAAAATAAATCGGTGCCATAAATAATTTAATTTGAAAAATACAGGAGTTTAAGCTGAAATAAATTAGTTTTTCTCGTCTTACTCAATTTTTTCAAATAAAACAATAGTGGCTCCTCGACATTTTAAATGCATTTTTTCTGTTAATAAAAAAAACCAAAAATTTAAAAATTTGTTTAGTAATTTTTGTAATATTTACAAAAATATTTGGAAAAATTTCTAAAAGTTAATTTAAATGTTAAATGTAAGCAGGCTGTAAAACAGAAAAAAAGTAACAAATTATGTTAAATAACTGTCAATTTTATTTTGTTGTTAAAATACTAACTTGTTTAAAATAATTATTAAATTTATGTTTTTATTTAACATATTTTTATTTTCAAATTTTAAACAAATAGACAAATAAAACGTTAATTTTAAAAACCAAGCGAGCCACTATTGTTCCATCAAAGTTAATTTATTCTAATTTCAGTTCAGATTTTTTCTAAATTAGATCATTTGTGGGATAGGTTTAATTTTTTAATAACTGCCTATATTATTTAATATTTTTTTATAATCACAGCTTTCTAGATAAAAAAACAAAAATTAAAAAAAAATGTGATTTTTTTTTAATTAATGTATAAGACTCAGAATTTAATGTAGTTTCTAAAAGTATAAAAATATAATAGTATTCTATTTAAAAATACAAAGTTACGGTTGTTTCAGTAAAAACCGGAAGTGACCAAATGTTTATTTTTTACTCAATTAATGAAATTTCTCCAAGTCTCGTTATTTTATTTAAAAAGGTACTAATAGAAAAAGAAGATTTTTTTTACACTCGGTACAAACATGTTTTTCAAACAATTTATTAAAAAAAAAATGTTTATACAGGTTAATTTTATTTTTACATTTTACTTTTTTTTATTGTTTTTAACAAATTTTTTCTTGTCACTATTTTTTAAACTGCCAAAAAGTCCTAGGATGCTATAGATTTTTAAAATGAGTTTAATAATAATAAATTTTCTTTTTTTAAAATTTTTATATTATTTCAACCTTTAATAAGTTAAAGACGGACAGACATCTGACTACAAAAAGATCTGTGAGTAATTATTTAAACAATTAACTAATTTTTAACTTAAATTAATTAACTATTTAACTGTCAATATTTCGAAAACAGTTGAAGATAGGTATAAAACATTATTTATAAGATATGTCTAGAATTTGTCGTAGTATTTAAAATGCAATAAATAATACAAGATTCCATTTAAAAAAACAAAGTTAATGTCTGTATTTTATTTTTAAAATACCTTGTATAAAAATTGTTATTTTAAAAAATGCCTAATTTAAAAAAAAATTGACCTGTTTTAGCTATTTTTAAATAAATAAAGAGTCTTAAAGTTATCTTGGAGGTTTCATACTTTTGCCGCTTGCTGTATAAGAAACAAAAAAAAGAGAAACAATTACTTAAACTCTTGAACTTGTCCTCCGTCTTGAAAATACAGAGATTACAAAATCAGCCAGCCCCTACGAGCCTAACTGTGACCTTGCAATGCTTTGGAATGTTTAATAATTGTGTCTAGAAATACACCGTTAAGTGAAACCCTCAAATATATACTATGCGGTAAGTGAGGACCACGCGCGGTTGCCGCATCACCGGTCCTCACTAGGTAATGGCCATGATCTGCAAAGTATACGTCTAGAATTTATACACCGTGGAGAGCGCCACCACTCACATAACTGTTGAACTAAAATATACAACTTGGACCATAGTATGATGAAAGTGAGGTCCAGCTAAATTTAACAGATATGCCTATGTAGTGGTAGGGGAAGGTGCTGGAGTGAATTGTACAGGATTGTCAAAGTGAGGTCCGTATATCGGACCTCACTTTGTACCGGACCTCACTTCAACCGCAGTTTTTCTACAGCCGGGGCTCACTTTATACACGTGGAATATATATATATATATATATATATATATATATATATATATATATATATATATATATATATATATATATCCTGCTATCATTAGCACGGCCATACATTGCCCGATCCCTATCATTAGGACGTCCTTGTGCATAGAGCGCCCGTATATGGACGCTCTGCTGCAACCCCATGTAAAAAAAATTTGGGAGCCTTCCTACACCAAGACGAAGCGAATGGCAAAATTCGATTTGGACGCTTTAATGATTTCTGGATGAAAAATTCGTATAATTTTTAGTTCCGGCGTATATAGGGGTGGTGGCGCTGGCGTAATATACGTATATTCAACCTCGGTGTAATAGAGCGTCCGTCAGTTCGGCAACACTGTAACGATACGAATAACATTCTCTCGTATCTGAGTTGTGAGGAATGAAGCGATAGACGCGCTGCGCTAATGTTTCAAATTGAAATCTGTTAAAATACAGTAAGCGGTAAAATTGTAGAATATTTAAAATAACTTTAAAAGTATTTATTTTTTAAAAAATTGCTTGAACAGGTCAATTTTATTTTTAAATTGGGTATTATAATAATAATTTGTTAATAAATTTTAATATATTTTTTTTATTCAGTGTGACCCAAAAATAAGATACCGAAATCAACTTTGTTTTTTTAAAGGGCATTTTTAGATTTTATGACAAATTTTTGACATATTTCATGTATAATGTCGTATGCCTATCTTTAACTGTTTTCGAAATATTGACAGATAGAGAAAAAACAAAAAAATTAAATATTTTTTTTTCTTAAGTTAGTTGTTTAAATTACTTCTCAAATAATCTTTTGACCGTAAGACGTCTGGCTTTAAGTTATAAAAAGTTAAAATAAAATAAAAATTAAAATTCTTAAATTTATTATTATTATTGAACTCATTGCTAAAATCTTGCACCCTATAACTTTTTGACAGTTTAAAAAATACTGACAGTTAAAAATTTGTTGGAAACAATAACCAACATTTTAATTTTTTAAAATAAAGTGTTAATTATAGATTATTTTGTTTTTTTAATAAACTCTTATTGTCAGATAACAGATAAAACCCGATCAATTTTTTTTAAATAAATAGTTTTAAAGTTATTTTAGATGTCCCATACTTTTGCCGCTTACTGCATATCAAAAAATTTTTGTATCTTTTTGCCTACATTTCGAGGATGCTAAAAAAATACTGAAACGTCAAAAAGTAATAATAATTTAAAACAACATGAACGTTACTAAGAAAACTAATATTACTTAAAGTTATAAAAAATAAATGCAAGTTTTATTTTCCTATCGAAAACTACTAATGCCAATTGCTATTTATTATTAATTATACAGAAATAGTTATTTCTATGACAAGGCCAGAAAATGTCGTTTTGCGAGTATGAGCACGGATTGTGGTCTGAGGCGAAGCCGACTCTCACAAGTGCGAATAGTCGTAAAGAAGTTTCTGACCGTGTGATAAACAACGTTTTTAAGGCCGAAAAATTGCCTAAACTAAAAAAACTATTTTTATTATTATGATAACTATTTTAAATTTAAAATATAATTGATAATAAACAATTATATATTCTGTCAAATCGTGCTTTTGTGCTAAAATAAATAAAAAAATTTTTAATAAATCAAAAAGTGGAAAACGATAATAACCCAGAACATCTAACAAACGCAGCCAGAAAAACAGTTAAAAATTTGCTGTCTGAAAAATCATATAACAGGTATTGGAATAAATACAATTTAGCAATAAAAAATCCTTAGATTTTAGTTTTAATGTCTAGACAGTGCAAAATAGTGACAAATGCAAACAATCACCTTTCGGACGATCTATACGACTAGAAATTTAGTGTTTCTAAACGGAGGTCTAAAAAAATATTTTAAATAATTAGTCAAAATTTTACTTATACTATTTTTTTATTTTAAGTATTTTTGTTTTGTTTTTTAATGCTACTGATTATTTATTTAATAAAAATGTAGTAAAATCTAATTTTAAAATTAGAAAAATTAAAAAAAAATTGTTTCAATTTTTTTAAATTATTAAAGTTAAGGTATTTATACATAAATTATAGGTAAAAATGTTGCAATAAATGGTTTCTTTAATTTGTTATAACAAAAAAATTTATTTCTAACATAAAGTAACTTCTCTCCTACTGTCAGTGTAATAATTATAAATATTGACTTTTAATAACATTTCGGCCATAAAATTTTATAAAGTTGTCGTTTGATAAGCAATTTACAGCGCTTAGACTCTATTAATAAATTTTAATTTTTTAAATTACAGTGAATTTTATGAAGTATACGAAAAAATAACATGTTCAACACGTTAAAAAAGTGAGTTTTCTAGGTTTGTGTAAATTTCATTATAATGAAACATTAACACTCACTGGAAAACAATCAGATTTTTTAACTTGTCAAACAATCTACTATTTACTTAATAATTTTGAGTTTATTTCTAATAATTTTTTCTTTTGTTTGTTTTTCAAGTTTTATTTTCTTAAATTATTTACAATATTGTACACTATTTTTGCATAGCCTAAAGCTGTTTTTTTATCTTTATTTCAAACTCTTTTCATAACTTTGCTTTACCGTTTTTACTATAATTTTTATGTTCTCTTCTTGTTCTTTATACAGTTGGTAGTCATCTAGGTTTTTGTTGTTCTCTAAGTACTTTTTCGATAACAGTTTTTTCTTAATTACTTTTTGTTTAATTTCATTGTTTCACCAGTGTTTTAGCATTTTCGTATTTGTTGTTTTGTTTACTCTACATATTTCTAGAACTAATTTATTGTATTATTTTTTGTATTTTTTATATTTTTGTATTGTTTACAAAATTATATTGTTATTTTTTATCTTTTTTTTATTTCTGATCTTTCCTAATATTTCATTTCGGTTTTTGGTTTCTGTTGTCTACTGTCAATGCTGTTGTATTATTTTTGTCTTTAACTTTTTTCCTATTTTTTATTTCTACTATTTTTTTTATTATACTTTTTTATTGTCAATTTGTCAACTTGGTTATCTTTCCTTACTTTCCGTTTTTTTTGTTTTATAAATGAGTTTTTTTTTAATTATGACTAGTTGTCGTTTGTCATTGTCCCAATTCTCAAATTCAGTATTTTATCCTTTATTGTTAGTTTTTTTCTTTTTCTTATCTTCCTCTTTTTTTATTTCGATTTTTCTAATAAAAGTTTTTATTTCTTTTTTTTTCTGTGAAAAGTTCTTAATTCTGCTAGATTTCTAATTATTCTTTTGAGTTTTAGCATATTTATCTGCTCTTCCCAATTTTTTCTATGTATCAGATATACATTACTTCCTTTTTGTTTTGAATTTTTTAATTTTGGTTTAAATTTTTTGAAATTTTGTCTATATTTTCAAGATATATTTATTAATATTTTCTAAATATTATTTTAGTATATTAATAAAATTTTACAAAAATCTTTTATTGTAATATTATTACGACATACAAAAATAATATAATAAATAGTTATTTGTTTAATTAAGCAATGAAACTTGTAATTTAATTCATTGATAGTCTGTTAAGGCAATGAGCTTTATTGGCCATATATAATTTTTTTGGATATTATTAGTTAATTTTTTTTAGAACAACTTGATGTTTGACAATTAGCCTCAAAATTTTGTAACAACTATAAAACGGCGGCTTTAAAATGTTTGCTTAACTGCTTAGTCTATAAAGATGCTGACGTATTGCCTAGTCATTAAATGTAATAGTTTAGTGCCCTTAAATAGTCATTGAAATGTGGTGTTTACTAAGTTTTACAAAAGAAAAAGAAGAACAAAAGAAGGTTCTAAAAATGCAAATTTCATTATAATGAAACATTAACACTCACTGAAAAAAAATCAGTTTTCTTAATTTGTCAAACAATCTACTATTTACTAAGTTGTAACTTCCTTCATTTTTCTTTTTTAAACAATTTGCTTTTTATTGAAATTTTATTTAAATGACAAATTCTGAAAATCATTCTTCATTTTTTGTTAAATTACGCTTATAATTTGCTTAAATATAATGTTAAGAGCATAAACACGACGTTTTCAAATTAAAAAATTACTCTTTTTGCACAAATTTTTCTAAATTTTCATAAAATGTTTATTGGTTGGAAAACGAATAAACAGCACACATTTGTCAAATTTTTTGACTTATTGTCAGAATTCTAGTTAAACATTCACTTAATAAAATCAATCTCTAATTAACCCGTTAACACCCAGTGTCATATGAACAGGACAGCAATTAAAACAAATTTCAAAAATAAAGTATTATTTAAGTCCGGGTTTTTCTTTGATTTTCTTAAAAAATAACGTTTCTTATATGTTACATAAAAAATCAATGTTAATTTATATTAGTAACTTTTGTATCTTTTGTTTATATAAAAACTTTATTCTTTATTATTTACAGTAAAAAATTAATTTCAAAAAAACCTTTACATTTGAGGAAAGAAAGATGTAGTTAATGATCTAAATTTTTGGATTGACGAAGATGAAAGTAGAATGCAATATTCCCGAGATTAAAGAAAAATCAGAAGACAAAATTTTCAAGCAAAAATAAAAGCGAATGTGCAATGCATTACCAAATTGGAAAAAGTGTGTACTAATCTATGGTTTTTTAGACAATCATTTTTCAACAATTAAAAAAAACAAAAATGGACAATTGAAAAAAAGATCTGAGCTTCCTCACACCTTTACAACTCCTTTAAAGATTTTTAACTACTGACATTTTGAAAAATATTAGAAAAGAGGCTTTACGTTATGCTAATTGTATCAAAAATAAAGCTAATTTTGCTCTAGAAATTAATAAATTTAAAATGCTACATCGAACTACTTTTATTTTCTGGTTACCATAAAGTACCACCGGAAACTTGTTACATGTTACTAATTTTAAATTAGTAACATTTGAACTAATAATTTAAAATATTTTTTTTGAAGAACTAATAATAAATAGCAATTGGAATTAATAGTTTTCTATGGCAAAATCAAACTTACATTTATTTTTTATCGAACCTTGAGTAAGGCTAGTTTTCTTAGTAACGTTCATGTTGTTTTAATTTGTTATTGTTAAAACCTTTCGACGATTTGGTATTTTTTAATTTCTTTTTTTAATGTTCCCATGTCTCAAATGTTAACAGAGAGATAGAGAACTTTTTTGGTATTTAGCCTACCTTTTATGTCCAAGTAATAACTATTTCAAACAGAAATAATATTTTTATAATATAAATTAATAATTATTATTAGAAGATATTTTAACTAAATCTGCGTACACAGATTGCGGCTTATTGTTAGTAAGATTGCACTGGTCGTTAAAAAATTGACTTTTAAACCACCATTGGAACGTCCATATATTTGCATGCATAAAGCGTCCTTCTGTGTATATTCTATTTATAGACACAAAATGAGAATTACAACTGGCAACACTGCATGACGCTCTATGACGGTCTATATACACCAAGGGACGCTCTATGCACCAATATACGGACGCTTCATTGATTGTTCCGTAAAAGGACGCTGCAATGGTGGTACATTGGATTTGAAAACTTTAGATTTGCTTCATATTTAGGCAACGCCACCTGTAAAGGAATAGACGATGTATACTGGTGGAAAACTTTTAAAAAACAGTTTACTTCAGTGAGTTTCAGACCCGGACGCTCTAATAATGTTTTTTCGACGGACGTGCTAATGATAGCGGGATGTATATATATATATATACCATACGTTTTTTTATAATGCCTAATTACATCCCAAAAAACCATTATCTATTTTTTATTTTAACAAAAAAGTAGTACATAATTTTATGAATTGGGTGATTTTAAATGACGTCACAAGATAGGCAACTCAAAATGTTTCGGACAATTCATATGCAGGCTGTTTTGCATATAAGCTGGCGAATCAGCTGTTAACTGTAGAATTTGATATTTATTTTAAAACGATTTGTGTTTTTTGAAACGCTTTACGTTTATTATTTTATAAAATAAGATGATTTTATTTTGAGAAATTTCATGTTTTTTATGATAATTATTTTAATAAAGATATAGAGATTAATTTTCAGTTTTTTCCTTATTTAGCGTACTCTCACATAAAAATAGAACACCATAGAATCAACACAAATAACAAATTATAGCTGCCGCCAAGGTCATATTCATAAACGTAACTACATGGCAGTCACGAGCCACTAACAATAATGTCAAAACAGTAACATTGCGTTTTTAATTTGTTAAAATTTTTACGGTTTTAAGTCCCCTTTCTATTTCAGATAATTTTGAAATGAAGACGTTAAATCATTTTTAATAATTTAAAAAATAATGCTTTTTTTATTATATAAAAATTATAATATTCAATACTGGTTTCGCTAATAAAAAATATTTTTGCAACTAAAGTTTTTGAAACTGACTCTGAGGCTAAGGGGTCGGTGGGCGGTAAAGATAGTACGATTCATTTTTTATAAAGCGGCAAATAAGTCACATCGTAATAAGATTCGCTAGAAAATTGGTCTTAGTTTATTAAGCCGCTTGATAGAAAGGCGCAAGAGCGGGCGTGACAAACAATTTGAGCCGATTTAAACGAAAATAACTCCCGCTGGCTTATTACTTATCAAATACTGCGTTTACAAGTAATAGCATTTTTTTCTCAATATTTGCACAATTTATTAATAAGGTGAGATCGAATTGTAACTGAATCAGAGCAGGTTATGCCAGCGTAAATGTAATAATGTGTCTAATTACCTACTTCTACGGTTTGCTCTGATTCAGTTACATTTTGATCTCACGTTACTTACCTAATGATTAAAAAAACAAAAATCTTTACCTTCCAACTGTTCCAAAACTTCCTAACTTGACATCCTTTGTACAGTAATCTGGCGATTTTGAGAGATACAGAAGATGATCAGAGATTCGAGTTTTTCCCAAATTTCCTTCAACATAAAACTTCGATACTTCTTTCGCATTTGTATATTGTTTCATTAACTTTTGACCTATTTGAAACATTGGAGGTAAACCTTTCCAACACGTTCTAATATTACAAGAACCCGAAACACCATGACATTTGCACTGGGTCTGAATACTTTCTCTGATTACCTGAAAATTTCTAATAACAATGGTTTATCTTGTAATGTCAAATATTACACATTACATTAAACTAAAACCTAAAACAGTATTTTACCACACTAGTGCGGTAAAGTAAAGGGTAGTGCGAGAAAGTAAAATTGGTTTTGTAATGTTTGATTTTAAAGGTTCAAAGAACTACATATTGCAATGTTTGGTTTTTGACCTGGTCGAATAGCAACTATGCCCCACATTCTAATATAAATCATTACAACAGTTATGGTAATAGTTATTTACGTAACTAGTTATGAAAGAACATAATCTACTAGTAAAACGAGTAAGCGAATAAGTGGTGATTGGTGAAACAATAATAAGTTTTTCAAATGAAAAATTTTTCTCATTTTTCTCAATAAAAAGGAAATTTTATTCACAAAAACTTTTAGAAAATAGTTATGTAATGAGATTCGTTACATAACTAGTGATGCAATATGTGTCATTATACATAACATTAGAAATGGAATGAGAAAATATATAACTATTACAAACATATAATTATGTACTGTTTACCCTTCTTCCGACTCGATTATTATGCAAATTAACAGCAGCAACTTCTTCTTTCAGTAGTTTATTTTTCCGATCTTCATCATATTCGTATCTATTTCTTCTTTTGTTTCTACTTTTGTCAACATTATTTTTCTCGACATTATCAATAAATCTCTTTGAGAAATAAACCCCCCAGTGTATGTTGTCTCCACAACCACCCCATTGGAAATTACTATTCGGGGGTTCATCAGGTTTTCCAGAACACGTGCAATGGTAAAGGGTGCCGCTTGCACAAGCACGTGCCATCGTGTATGTTAATGCCGCCGAGCTTATGGCATACACGTAAGCTTGTTCTCTTGTGGCTGGAATATTAAAAATAAAAAAAATCACGCAAAGATTTTTTGGCGATTTGATAGATCTGTTGTAAATTCCAAACACGAATCAAGAAATTGAAACAAACTAAATTCACCGTCAGACCAGAAAATCGTGGTGATTGCAGGGGTTGATACAACTGCAGGGATGCTTTGCAAAGTGAGAGCAAACGTGACCGGATTTGAACAGAGGCGAGTGCAAAGGACAGATTGCAGTAAATTTGTAATTTTTTTGTTGAGTGACTAAAAATTTACCTCTGGTTAAGTCGGGTGTTAAATACGGAGCTGTTGTTATAGAGGAACAATTCCATCTTCTGTCTTTGAAAACTGTCTGGCAAGTTTCTGCCGCCAAAATTGCGGCTTTTTGTACATGTGGCATAGCTTCCATAGTGCTGCGACATAATTTTGCTTGTAATTTAGCTAAACCGTATCGTCTACGGGCAATGCCACAAGGAGAACGAACGCCGGAACGGATTCCTCTTCCAGGATAATTACTAACTGAACTTAAATTCCAGTGAAGAGTGGAATGTTGAAGGGACCTTAAAAAGAGTTTTTTTGCTATAATGTCTGTATATTAGGGTGATTGACAATTTTTTTGTTTTTTAAAACGTCTTGTTCAATAGTTGCAGTAAAATTAAATAAGACTTTGGTTAAAATTTTAACCCTTAATATTATTATTTACAGGGCGCTCATCACCATTTTTCATCGCCATTTTCTTTTTAAATAAGATGTATTTTTTTTAACTTTTGAGTTTTATAAGTAACTCGTTTACGAATTACTTTACTGAAGTCTATTAGAGGAAAAAAAAACAATTTACAAAAAAACTACTTATTATTTTATAACTTCACTCTTTTAAAAGTTATTTTAGGTCAAAAATTGATATTACAGTAAATTTCAATATTTTTTTTAGACGAAACTGTCCAACTTATCACAAAATGTTACAGAAACTTATGTAAGTATATTATTTCATTTTTTATGTTACTTACTATATCATTTAATAATTCAAAGTTATAATATTTAAATTATTGGCGCCTTTTTAAATTTGTTTATATTTTTGGTTAGTAAAACAATTAATTTCACGAAAATAGTAATTTTTCTTAAAGAACATACTTGGCAAGCCGCCAATAATAGTTAAAATATTGTAATTTTGAACTATTTAATGATATGATGAATAACTTTTGAAAGAGTTAATTTATTATAAAATAATAAGACCGCTTTTTTGAATGCATTTGATTTGAAAGGTCATTTGAGTAAATTGATCCGTATACTAATTATCTAATTTCAAATAAAAAAAAAACTGTATTATTTAAGTGGGAAGTATAAAATCGTGATAAGCCACCTCTAAATATTAATGGCTCAGATTTTAACCATTTATTTATTTATCCAACACCTTTTTATTATGACGTTATAAAAATGATGTTTTTGATTGAATTATGGGGTCTATAAAACACAAGTTGTTTTATGAATCAATAATAAAACTGTTTTTATATAATTGAACAGTTTACAGAAAATAGGACAATTTATTGAACATCAAAAAATACACTACATAAAATTATTAATTAAAATAATAAGAAACAGAAATGTTGTTTCCACTTTCATTCGATTTTTGCTTCTCAGTATTCACAATAACATTGTCTTCTGTTTCCGGATTTCCACCCAGTATCTTCGTAGCAATGTCTATTTTGCTCAAAATTGACTCTTTGACATACGCTTGTGCCACGGTTGTCGACTTCCATCGGCCATGACGTTGGACCATACCAAGATCGGCTCCAGCACAGCGTTGGACAATAAACTCGCTGATGTGCGTCTCATACTGTGATTTGTATAAGACTCTGATTCTGGTAATTTTAAAAAATTAGCTATTACGGATGGTATTTTGGATAGACTATTTATTTCCACTGGCTGTATTGTGCATTTCTCATTTCTAAAGCACAAAAACAACCTGTTGTGAGAAATATTCTTAGGTCGGAGAGACATATATTTTCTACAAATATCCAGCACATTAACTACAAACCTTTCTTTCATAATCGTAAAGCTACGTAAAACATATGTTTTTGTATCTGGTACAGATATCAATATACAGGATCCTTAATCTTCTGACCTGACTTGACCTGACCTGACACACCAAAAATTAATGCAACCTTTAATGTAAAAAAATTAGATTTTATTTTCTAATACCAAAATCGACCTACCTTCCACATCAAATATTTTTTATTGGGTGCTTCTGCTAGATACTGTTGAATATGCTTTCTTTCAAGAATTTTTGATATTTTGCACTTGTAATTTTTTGATTCGTTTTTTAAAAAAGCGATCAACTTGCCATATTGTGAAATATCTGTATTTTCGTGAAGCTTTAATGTCGATCTTAACATGCTGTATTTCGTCCCATTCAAGAGGCTGCGAATCTTTTTTTGGCGTTGAAGAAGTAACCCAACAGGAATTGAACTCACTCAATTCTTTGTAATAAGCGTTCCTGGATTTCTTGAGTAGCAAACTCGATGTGACTTCTTCAACATCTTTCGCAATTTTTTTCAGAAAGAGAACTACTTCTTTCATTTCCAACAATGTCACAAGCGCCGAAACAGTTTGTTTGCAAAATTTTTCTCAAATTATAATTTTGTTGTCAACAACAACATGACAACCAAATCATAAACTACTACTAATCTTTGCATATACAAATTTTTTGGGTTTTGAAGATCTTTTAAGAACTCTTACAGAGAGAGGTGTTGGATAAAACTATGTATTGTACTCATGTCTGAACAGCAAATAAGTCACTTAAGAAAAATTAGGCTACTCGAGCAAGCTCTCGTGGCTAAATATTTATTTCGTGACTTATTTGCCTTATAAAACACTTGTATAATAAATACCTATTATACCTTGCTGCAACTATTGAATAGGAGGTTTTGAAAAACAAAAAGGCGATTTTTTTGAATCACTCAACTGTATTTTACAAGATGATTCAATCAACGTATGTTGAAGAGAACTTAAAAACAGTGATCTATTTAATGGCAGTATCGTTTACGTATACAGGGTGAGCCTGTTAAGAGTTTATTTTATCTTTTTTCAAAAGCTAGTTATCACATCAACTTTAGAATTTGCCATTGAAAACATTGTTTTTTTCTCTACGCATGTGAATTTTTTTGAATTTTTCTAATAAATATTAATTAATATTAGTTTTTTGAAAAAAAAATATAAAATTTGCATTTTTTTAAATGTCATTCTAAATGAACAGATGTTGAAATATTGTTTTGTGAAAAAAAGTTTCAAAAAAACTCTAGACACTTGCAAAAATTAATACCTACAGTTTACTTGTTTTGAAAAAAAACCTATTTTAATGCACCATTGCCGTTCTCGACAATGACGTAAATAACTTACCCCGTTGATTCTTTGTCTCACCCACTTTCTTCGAAAAAATGGCGTATTATTTAAAGTAAAAAAAATTTTAAAAATAAAAAGGGTCAATTTGTTTTTGTTTGTCGATTTAGTGGCAATACTTACTTCCAAAGTAAAAATATTAAGTGGAAACCGATCAATTATCATTTTCAGTAAATATTTCTAAAGAATATTAATTAATTAATATTAGTTTTTTGAAAAAAAAAACACAACTTTGTAGTCGAAACGTGCGTCGTGCAAAGTAAAATTGTTTGGTGTTATTGGGTGTTTTTACGTTTCATTCTACACACCAAGAAGATTCAACAAGAAGTTTAGATCACTTTGTTGTAACAAATGATAAAAAAAGTGGTACAAATATACCTAAATTAAGGTTTAAGAAGCTATCTAGAGTACTGTTCAACCGAAAAATTTTCTAATTTTTTTGTAAAATAAAGAATTGCTCAATTCGAGTTTAATCAAATTAAGCCAAAATACTATATAAAGCAGTGTCATCAAAAATAAAATCAGGCTGCTTCTAGTTGAATACGGTCAGGTTTGACAACTAAACAAAATTAATAAACAATTTACAATTTTAGAAACGTATTACTGTAGCTGCACTTATTTGTTCTAAAGAATACTTTTCTTTTATTTTCATTATTGCTCTACCTTCTAGCTTTTTGTACAAGACAAAAATTGTTGTTTTAATTTCGTCAAATATTTGCAAATAAAATCTTGTCTAAGGTTGTTAATTTTGTTAATAAGAAGTTTGAAAATTGTGTCTGATGAAATCATTGAAAACTATAAAAAAATAAGTTAATCGGTTTAATCTGTTCCGGTTCGCAATTTTGCATTTTTTTATCAGTTAATTTAATGATGATAGGCACCGTATACGCATCAAAATAATCTAACGTAAAAAATAAAATAACTTTTTGAATATTATTTAATTTGGCATATACATAACTTATCATTTTCCGTTGTTAACTATTGGTTGTCAAAAAATTTTAAGAATAGAAATAAGTTGTTGAGTGAGACCAAAACTGAACTCTTGGAATCTGTTTTTAATTATTAGTTAGATTTTTTTTTGTAAATTTTAATCAGTTTGAGACTGATTAAACATATAAAAATATATGCTATAAATAAATTATTAATAATAAAAATATCGTCTCAATGCTAGACGTTTTTTGAGGGTGCTGACACTGCTGGCAATGACCATGACCCAAGGAAATCAAGCAATCAGATTACAATAAGCCTGAGAACATAGAATGGGAACGGCGGGACTGGGCCACAGTTTTGTTCACACAAATGAAAATTTTTTGATTTTCATTTTGTATACAAAATTAAAAATTGAAAAGGTTGTGAAACACATTTATCAAAAATTAAATATAGTTTTAATTTTTATATAAATAATGACAATACAAATCAATTTTGGTAAATTACGTCCATTCTTTTTACATTCGAAATTTGTTGTAACGGGGAAGTGGACAAGGCAGAAAAAAAAACTATTTTATAAGGCCAACGTTTCGAATCTTCTATTGATTCTTTTTCAAGGCTTATAATAAATGTCAAATTTGTTTGGCATGGTACCAACTTGTCTGGGCCAGCGGCTAGTGGCCGAGACAAGTTGGTACCATGCCAAACAAATTTGACATTTATTATAAGCCTTGAAAAAGAATCAATAGAGGATTCGAAACGTTGGCCTTATAAAATAGTTTTTTTTTCTGCCTTGTCCACTTCCCCGTTACAACAAATTTCGAATACAAATCAATGTCAAAGCCACAAGTTTAAACAAAATTCTAATACAACTGTAGCAGAGTGCTTTTGAAAGCTAAAGTTCTATCTTCAGTGCCTGAATTATAATGTATCGAAGAAGGTTATAAAAAAACTAAAATTGTTAAAAAAACTGAACAAACTTTTGTCAAAAACGAATTAAAATATTAGACTTAAATTATAAGACTCAAAGAAAAAAATATAAATAAACAAATTGTTTCTATAAATAAAATTATTGGTTTTGGTAAATAAATTGATTTGAATTTTTATTAAACTTGTGGGTTCGACATTAATTTTTATTGTCATTATTTAAATTAAATATAGGTTGATTTAAAATAATCTAACACTATGTTAACCACATATTGGCTGGTCCATAATATGCTCACATTTAAGAATTTATACATGTATTATTTTTGCCTTTTGTGAGCAAATTACAAAACTGAATAGCGATAAAATTGAATTGGAAAGAGACTTTTTTTGAATATTTTCACCGAATATAGACCATAGCATCTCTAAAAATGTGAAAATGGCACTTTAAGTAAGTATAATATTATGAAATTTGTCGCGGTCACTAATTAAAATATGCCGTTGAGATAAAATTTGTTCTAAATGAACGAACTCTTAAAAGACGATGTAAATGATGTCACGTAATTGAACTTGAATCAACCTCTGTTATTATTGTTTTTATTACTATATATTTATTATGTTGTATTCGTACCTATAATTTTCTAATGTTAGATGAATGAACTTTTATAGAGAAAAAAAAATGTATTAGGAATGTAACACTTGCACTATTATTAAACATTTTTTACAGTCTATCATCTTCCAAATAAATATTTAAAACATCCAGTTTCATAACATCCTAATGTCAATGTAACCATTCCTTTATTTTCTTCCATTACATTTCATATATACCTACTCACATAGCATATCACTGTCATGTAAATAAGGGTATGCCTAGATAAGCAATAATCATAAAAAATCTATACAATTAACACATCCACACGCGGCAAACTACAAAACTTCAAACACAACAGCTACAATAAACATTCTTTCCATCTTTCCGTCACTCCACCCTCCTATGTATAGCTCAGGTATGACAAAATACAATAGCAATAATTTAATTGCAGTAGATTCTTCTTTTTATTATTACTTTACCGACACAGATGGGTTTTAATACCCGCTTTATGGGCCTTAAACAATACCATGAATTTTTCTCCCGAATTAATTCTTACGAAATCATATTTTTTTGTCATTTTGAATTAATTGAAAGAATTCACGAAAAAATCTCGTAAGGGGGCGACAATAGATCGCGTGAACGAATTTTAATCTATAATTACAAGTTTGATAATATCAGGTAAGTCGAGAAGGCGCCCACTAATTACAGGTGTGGTTGGGGCCAGTCTGACGGCCCTTTTGTCTAAATAACATATTATTTATAGTGAAGGGACCCTTTCAAGCCCTCCAGTGAATTTCTATTGAAATATGGGTGGGGGAGGAACAACTAAGGTGTAATTTATGAACACGGTGCTAACGATGTTGTGATTAATATTTTCTTAATTAAAAGAATTTTCAACTTCTGACTTTCAAAGGGTAAAGAATTTGGGGGCATGACCCGAGACAAGACTGAGCATTTTTTGGAATTAAACGTGGTGTTTATATGATTCAGATGTTAAAATAAAAAAAATGCGTAATTAATATAAAATTACGAAAAACAGAAAAGGAATTTTTCGAGCGCTGTATAGAGGCAGTACAAATCATACTAGCTTATTTACGAGTATATAAAAATTATTCAAAAAATATCTGATTTTATCTACAATATTTACTAATGATCGCTAAGATGTATCATTAGCAAATAGCAATAACAACAATTGAGTTTGTGGGGTATCATAAATCCCTAACGCAAAAGCTACTTTCCAAGGTATCTGAATTGTACAAATAGACAGTCGGCAAACGAGTCCCCTCAAAAAAATTTATGATTCTATTATAAACCTGTCAGTAAAAAAATTCATAGTAATATTAGAATTAAAGAATACAAAAATAATTATTTAAAAATATAAAGTGAGATAGAAATGTAACTGAATCAGAGCAGGCTGTGCCCGCGTAACTGTAATAATGTGTCTAATGTTAATACCCACTTCCACGGCTTGCTCTGATTTAGTTACATTTCGACCTCACGTTATAATACCACGTTCAAATGTAGTATATCAAAATATATTGGTGAACAAAAAAATCATTTTCATTAGGTACTTAATAACTTATTGAATAGAAGCTAAAAAACTGCCTATTTAATCAAATTATTTCAAAATTGGACAGGATGTTCCATCGCTCAAAGTGAAAATGTCGCAATTATAAACAAACCCCCCTTAATCGATGCCAACTCTCTAAACGTAACCATACATAAATTAATTTCTGATCAACATAAAAAAGTTTTTTTTTTTTAAATTAAGTCTAATAATAATAAAACTTGGAAAATTAATTATTAGTGGCTTATTTAAAATAATTATGTAAAAGCATTCGATGTCAAAATTAATGTAGTTGTTCCAATATTGCTTATTAGGGCACAATTAAAATGTCATATTTGTAAAGATTATGAAAATATATTTATATTTTTGCCGATTGACAGTAAACGCCATTTTTTAGTTATTTAAGCGTACTAGTCTGACACGTTTATTGATTAGACAATATGTGTGCATTTTTATTGACTAAGCACTAATGCAGACACTTTAGAGCCGTTTAGGGTTTTTTCAGCTGACACAACATTTTGAGTGTCAAATTTTTTTTTAGAAAAATGATGAACTGGTAGGATTGGCGAAAAAATTATATGTTCAGTGCAAGATTATCTTTTGCTTATATAGTTTTTGAAAACACGCTTGAACCTTATTAGACTCGATCTCATAAATCGCTCTATTCTTTTTGTGTGTATGTTACTTTTGGGAATTAAATTAAGAAATGTTATCTCGGTTACACGTTTTTTCAAAACTAATAAGATTAAGGAACTGTATTTATTTTCGGGACTAATTTTTTTTGTTTCGCTAGCTTATTAAATAATATCGAATATTTACCGGAATTTATGCTCGGAATCAATCAGTTGTTGAAAACCTTTTTAATCTTCTAAGTAATGTGTTTTTAATTTAAAAAGCTGAAAAACTATACACAGCGTCATAAATCAAAGATAATAAATGGAGAATTTCTTCAGAATTTTGAATATTTTGTGAAATTTTGAAAAACTGTTTAACAAGACGTTGTCTTATTACGCACCAGATATCTTTTTGTTATAATTTTACTATTGCAGCCTCTAAAAAATGGTCGGATTGAACAACTTGATATTTATTAAAACTCAAAGATTATACAGTGCTCAACGATTGAAATCGAAATGGAACACCCCAAAATTTTAACAAAGTTTAAAGTTTAATAACTTCTACAAAAATTTATTAATCAGAATCTTTTTTTTTCTGTGTGGACCATTTTTCTTTCTTTAAAATATTTAATAAAATGTTTCTTGTGTAAGTTGTACAGGGTGTCAAAGGCAAGCCCTGCAAAAATCGTAAAGTTTAAACATCTCTTATCTTAACAAAAAAAAATGATTTTTTTAATGGGTTTCAGAAGAGCGCTGGATTAAGCCTTCTATACAGTTTTACAGATTTTGAGCTACACTTATAAACTAAACCATCAATCCAAAAAAACTGTTTTTTGGAAATGAGCTACTCAGAAAAAAAAGATCATGGCAATTAATAAATTTTTGTATGAGTTGCAAGAATTTAAACATTGTCAAAATTTTGAGGTGTTAGGTTTTCTAAAAAAAATATGTTTAAGGTTGACTGGGTATTTTATTACGTTCATTTTTATCAAAACCAGATAATCAAAATTTTTGCAAACTTTTTTAATTTAAATGATATTACTAAATATTTGGTAAAAGCATCCTTTCTTTTTTAAAGTAAGATGATTTTTATAAAATAATGAAAGAATAAAAATTAAGTCAAATCTACAAGTTTAATGAAAACAAAATTCTTTTATAACAGTAGTAGCAGAACGCTTTCGGGAGCTTTTAAAACATAACATTCTGCTTTGTATAATTTTCCTTTTTACATTGTTATTCAAATACTGATGATGAGACATTAAGTTCCTGAAAGCGCTCTGCTACTATTATATAAAAAAATTTTACTTTGTTTAAACTTGTGTGTTTGGCTTTGATTTAAATTTTTTTATTATTTAATACTAAATATGTTTTAGTCTAAAATTACAAAAAAATGCACTCTTTACGTAAGTAAAGAATAAAATATATAAAAAACTTAGCAAAAATGTATGCTGCTTGTTGGGGATAATATTTGCATGGTTGCGGTTAGAGGGTGGGTATCGACATCGTTTATTTACGAATCATTATCACTTTGGGCTGCTGTACTTCTACAATACTATTTATTGTAGAAGTGATATTACTTATTACAAAATAATGCGTGAATTTTTTTAGAATTTTTGTTTAAATAGAAAGTGCCATGTTAGGGCGTCTTAAGTTTTAAAAATTTTAAATAATAATCTAATTTTTTTAAAGTAAGTTTTAGAGATCAGAACAATTTTTTATTGCCAATTATTTGTTAAGACATTCGTTTAATTTTATAGCGATAAATCATAAAATCTTAACAATGATGCGTTAAATCTCTTCATAAAAATAAATTATGGAGGTTTTTTGATTTAGCAAAAAATTAACTATCTTTACTCAATAACACGTACTTACCGCTTCATTCCTAAAAAATTCGTTTCACGTATACTAACTTAAACCAGAACTGATGCTACCAAAGTTACTTTAGAAAAATTTCTGATTTTAATTAAAATTCAAGCAAATTTTATTTTATTTTTTAAGTTGTGATATGGAAGGTAATTCCACTGAATAATAGACGGATTTGCAACTTGAATCAAGCAATTTAAAGTTGAGAGATCTTTTTACTGATATATTTCTTAAGAAATAATATAGTTTCACTGAGGGTTTTTAATTTAGTTCATGATAATATAATATTTACGTTACGACTATTATTCACATTTTTTACGACCAGCTAATAAAGATTTGACAGGTAAAACTTGCATGTATAAAATTATTTATAATTGTATTGTTCTTGGAGTATTGTGAACGCACGCAAAAATAAAATTGTAAGTAACAAAAAAATTCAAAATTAATAATAATAATAATAATATACTTACAACCAACGAATTGAAAATCCTTCATGCCAAAACAACATAAATAAAATCCACACAAAAATTTTATTTTTCATTTTGGTTATTACATTCCTTGAAATATAATCTTTTAATTTAATTTGTATAGCGATGTAATAATTTTAAAAAAGATTTCACGTTTATATAAAATTTTGAAGATTTTAAGTTGGGCGGTATTAGAGGGTTTTAGACTCGACAGAGGTTGGCGAAAGACTGACTTGAATATGAAGCTTTTGTGCTTTAAAGTTTTCCGGGGCTTTCCGCGAAGATCCCGGATTAACAGACGAATTAAACAGCTTTGCTTAAGTGATGTATCTAATATTCCTTTTGCAAATATAAATTTTTACAACATTCCACGAGATTAATTAACACGTTGCGAAATAAATAACTAAATGCGTTTACACACGAGTTGTATCACATGTCTAAAAAAATATATTTTTATTATTGTGTTATAATATTTTGTCTACCTGTGCGTATGTAATAAAGAGATGCGTTTAGTTATTTTTAGCCAAAACGTACAAAGTTGTATTGATAAATTAGTCAAGTGGTTAATAGGGTGTTGATGTACTCTATGTGATACAATTTATGAGTACCTATAAAGTTTCGTAAATAGTAAACACGAGAATAATAAATCATATTAGCAGCTATCAATAACGCTGCTGAATACGACTTTGCATTTGCAACTGTTTTAACGTAATCATAGCGCAATTAATATCAATAAAAATCAATACGTCACATTTGTAATAAATTAATTTAAATGAACGTTTGATAGTTATTTAAATACCTAATAAAGAAGCAGATCGAGTTACATTTCGATTTTGTGAAAAATATCTATTCAGGATTTTTTAAAAAGCGTTATTAAAAAAAAACGTTGTAATAAGCCAAAAATAAAGCGATTTAACACAATTTACCTCTATATTAAGTTGCACCGTTTAGGAGCTAGAGGACGTCAAATTTAGAGATTAAAAGTCATTTTTATACTTTAAACCTAAATATTTCCAAACGGTACGTTTTAGCAAAATATTGCGTTTTTGCATTTTATTTAAAATTTACTGGCATATTCATTTTTGCTCAAAAATTGAAATTAATAAGAAAAAAATTGGTTAATTACATAAAATGCCGTAACCTAATGATTGATCACCTTGCTTTCATGAAGAGCACAAAATCAGTCAAATTTATTTTTTACATCATCATTCAAAACCTCTTAAAAAGACAATTTTTTTATATCACTGCGCCAAATTTCTAGTTTCGTAAGTTTGTTAAATTAATGAAAATGTTTTTTTAATATATGGTGCGGTTTTCTTATAGAAAACTTAGATAAAAAGGTACCGAAAGAAAAATTTGACATTATTATTAGTAAAAATGCAAATAATTATTACATCTCACCCACCCCTAGTCGAGTTTATTGGTTCCTATTTTATGGGCTAGCAAAAAGATCAAGAAAGTGGTCTCTTAAGTAAATGGTAAACCAAACGAGTAACGAAGCTCGAGTTTTATAAAGGATGAGTGCTTTCAATCTTACTTCCTAAGTGATGACGTAAAAATGGTGGGGAAATATTTTCAAACAAAAACACATGTTAGATATAGGTTATGCGAGTGTATAGCAGCATTACGTAAACTTTGGTTATTTTTTGATAAAAATTTGGTAAAATGGTTATTAGGGTGAGCCAAAAAAATCAACTATTTTTTTTTAACTTCCGACACTGAAAAATTGGTTTCTAGGCAGTTTTAAAAAATGCTTTTTTAAGATGAGCTCTTAATTTTAATAGGAAAAACTCCCTCATCGCAGTTTTCCATTTTTTTTCAGTTCCATATGGCAGAATCCATATCTCGTCACTACTCGATCGTACAGAAAAAAATTATTTACATTTTTGGTAGAAAATTGAATGCTCTAAAAAAGGTATCTTACAGTTTTTTTATAACTCTTACCGTTTAGAAGATATCAGAGGTGAAAATTTAAAGAATTTAGCAAAAATAGCTTTTTTACTTCTAAATTTTATAACTCGTGGATAAATAAATATTTTTATGTGCACAATATACGGTTTTGTAGGAATTTAAACGCTCTACAAAAAAGTCGTTTGTGGTTAATTGATTACTTCAGTCATTTAAAAAAATTGGGGATTTAGTATTAAATTTTGATTTTTAAAATGCGAATATCTTCTAAATGGCTAGAATAATCAATTAACTACGAGAGACCTTTTTTATAGAGCGTTTAATTTCCTACAAGGCTGTATGTTGCGCATTTTATAATATTTATTTATCTCTGAGTTATAAAATTATATATATATTATATATTAGTTATAAAATTTAGAAGTAGAAAAGGAACTTTTGTTAAATTCTTTAAACTTTGATTTCTGATATCTTGATATGGTAAATGATATAAAAAAATTGTAAGATAACTTTTTTGTAGAGCGTTTAATTTCCTACAAAAAATGTAAATGCAAATTTTCTGTACAATCAAGCAATAATGAGATATGGATTTTACCATATGGAACTGAAAAAAAAATGGAAAACTGCGATGAGGGAGTCTTTTCTATTAAAATTGAGAGCTCATCCTAAAAGAGCATTTTTTAAACGTGGCTAGAAATCCGTTTTTCAGAGTCGGAAGATTTTTTTGGCCCACCCTAATGGTTATGTTATGTACCCTTAACCCTTATGTCGCCACCACACTGAACACCGAACCTACAAGTTTTTTTGTTTTTTACTAATACAGAACTTAGGAGGTTGAGTGAGCTGATTAAGTAAGTACTGATTACCAAGAATTAAATAGTTATTTTTATGCTTTAGAGTTCTCTTGTTAGAATACACGATAATAATGAAAAAGAAACACTTTATTAGTAGCTGAGCAATAGCTTATTGGCTTGAAGCTGTTGAAATCGTACAGTGAGAACCACTTGTATGGAATAACTTCGATAAAAATTCGGGAATTTGTTTTTCAGGAAAACGTTTACTTAAACATTTGTCCTGTTATTTTTCAACACGCATTTTTTCACATAAAAATTAGATATACAGGGTGTCCTAACATCGAGATACAAACCTCTACTTTGAAGTTTTAAATGGAAACCCCATTTTTTTATTAGCAGCACTATGTCGATTTTTAGTTTTTTTTAAAAAAAGGCGTGAACTATTTGAAATAAATAAATTCAATAAAAATTTAGGGATATGTTTTTCAGGAAAACGCTTGTAGTCGTATTCTGTTATTTTTCAACGCGCAGTTTTTGACAAAAAAATGGATATACAGCGTGTCCCAAAATCGAGATACGTTCCTTAACATTAAAATTTCAAATAAAAACTTATTTTTTTTAGCATATCTGAATTCTACGTATAATTTTGCGTATTTTTATGTAGCACACACTATATCGATTCTCAGTTGTTTTTGAAAAAAAAAAAGGCGTGATTTATTTAAAATAAATAAATTCGATAAAAATTTAAGGATTTATACCTAGAATTTAGATATGCTAAAAAAATTGGAATTCTCAATTGAAATTTCAACTTAGGAAACATTTTTTTGACGATTTTTTTAAATTTTTTGTTTTGTAATATTTTTTTTTTATTAAAAAACGGGATGTTGGAAGTTATAATGGATGTTTTATAATTTGAGTGTTTATGATTTTTAGTAACATTCATTTGGCAGTATTAATAGCTATTATAGCATCAAAAATTTTATTTTTGTAGATAAAAAAAGAAATATATAAAAAGCGCAAGTTATACAAAACAAGTACGCTCGTTTAAAGAGCTTGCTTTTTAAGTCAATTATTCGTAAAATTGATTCGTCACAAAACTGACTTTTGGAAAGAAACGGATCTTGTAATATACCACTCGTATTTTGTAACCGCCTCGCGCCTACGAAATTGATTTACCTAAATGTTACACTTTTTTCTAGAAAAAATATTGTGTGTGAAATCCTTTAACATTTTCTAGATGTAATATGTAAATATAATAGTTATTTAAATTCGATAGAAGCATCTTTTTTTCTCATTGGATGTTTTTTTTAATGTAAAACATGAAAGAATTGCGTTTGTAAGATTAACTTTGATTTTAATTTTTTTATAATTTATATGTATATTTATTTGTTTAATTAGGCAGTAAATCATGTCATTCAATGCTATGCCTAGCAGTTCAAAGCCAAGGCGGAAGCCGAGCCTTTGCAACCAGCCAAGGCATTAAATCTGTTTTATTGCCGTATTAAACATATTTTTTCGCAAAACTTATCAATTTTTCACTTTTTTAGTAAAATTTGTCGTTTAACATAAAACGTCAAATTTGTTTGATCCAGCTGATAAACCCTGAGCGGCTCTAAAGCGTCTGCTTTACTGCTTAGTAAATAAAACTACTTTACTAGTTTAATCTTTATTAGTTAATTGAATGTTTGTTTATAATCTTGCCTCCTTACTCTACATATCAGTATTTATACCTTTTTTGTATTATTTTTTAAATAAAATATGAATCTGATATCAAATCTTTTAAAAAAATATACGTGTTTAGGCGGCAGAAATTTATCTTTCTTTTGTTAATTTTTTAAATAGCAATCGTTTTTTTTTATTTATTTGAGTCCTATTTGATGTATCAGGTTGATAAATTTTTTTTTGACTAAAAATAACGATTTATCTTATGTTTTTTATAATTTTTCTTTTTATATTATTTGGATACTGATGATGAGACATAGCTCTCGAAAACGTTTTGCCATTTTTATGTAAGAATTTGTTTGATTAAACTCGTGAATTTGACTTGGATTTTAAGTTTTTTCATTATTTATTTGAAAACTCCCCATTTTGAGAAAAAAAGATGCTTCCATCGAATTTACTGTAGAAAACTTATAGGAATAAGGATGAACACACAGAGCAACAAGAAAAGAGCAAAGGTATAACGTAAAATAGGGTTGCCAGTGCCAAAATTTGATGTCAGTTTTTTTCCCGCAATTTTTATTAGAGAAGAAAACACAAAGGGCATGGCTCAAAAACGATTTTTTTGCACTTACTACATACACCAAACGGAAATACGTTTTTGCGGTCGGGGCAAAAAAAAGAATTTTCTTGGTTGATGTAAGGTTGTAATGCAAGCCTTTTTGTCAGTTTGCACAAAAAAACTATTTCTTCTTCTTTATTTGGGTGTGCTATTCACATATGTATGTACAATTTTTGCAATACCTTTGTTACGTAATAATGTGTAGATATTTATTACAATAATCCGTTGAAAAATGTGCCAATATTTCACAATGTTTCATTAAAAAATAAATATTTATTAAATATCTATAATAACATACACTTCAAACTTTTTCTTTTCTGGCTCATTAATTATCTGCATTGCAGAATAAGTAATTGCTTTAACTTCAGTTCCTTGTGGATGTTTCCCTAAAGTAAACTCTTCCCCATAACATTTACACTTAATTTTTAATTCTTCTCCCTCTGTTAGAAATTCTGTAATAACTAACTTACTACAGATTAAAAAAGGTTCACAACTAAATAAAAATAACAATTCGTCCAAAAAATGAAAAAGTAAGCTGTCTAAATCATGTCCTGTAGCTTCAATTTCTGAACACTGTTTTATTTCAACTGTGTGAATTTCAGTCATATAACCAAACATAGCAAGGCCACATTGTTCGTATGCTTCTTTTAAACTGTCACCCCAAGCATGTAATCTAAAAAATATAATTAAAATGCTTCTAAAGTAACAAAAAACACTACTTACTGAACGTCTGCAGTGTGGTCCAAATCTACAAAAATATAAGAAAATTGTAATTGGCAACAATTAGTATTTAAAACTTACATTCGTATTTACACGTTGGCAAAGTTAACTCGTCTTTTGTAAATGATTCCATTGTTATTAAAAATTAAATGTGATCCACATATCTTTTTACCCTAACCTCTAAATTTTCAACTGTCAGTTTATTTGTCAAAAATACTGAAATACAGAAATTCGGGAATAACGATAATGCGTTGATCTGCATAACTGGTTGCCTATCAGAAGCTCAATTTATTCCAATTTATTTTAAATAAAAGTTTATTAAAATTAATACATAAATTTATTAAATAATGATAAGAATATGTCGTAAGCTAATTACAAATCTTGTAATTTTATAGTTTTGTAAAGGTTTTGATAAATTGCAAATGATTGAATAAATGGAGAGTATCAATGCTAACAAAATTTTAGACATATGGGCTGCAGAAGCCGTGAGGTCAAAAATGCGCGAAATTTTGAAACACTGTCATTCGATAAAAATACCTTGAAAGAGTCGACCTTATTGCAGATGTAAATAAGGTTGAATTTACAAAGATCAAATTTCAAGCAATGAATAAATACACTAAATAAAATAAATAAGACCTAAAAATATCGACATTCGATACCCTAAACATTTCATTTATTGATAAGTCACGAATTACAACAAATTTACACTTAATAAAGAATTTAATGGAAAATAAAACGTTCTATGCACAGATTTCATTCATTTCTAAGCTTTAACGCAGGTCCAACATGAGCGAATTCCAGCGAACCACGCCGAACGTGAACGATTTTCTTCATTTGCGGGCGCGTTTGCGCGCTACTTTGCTACTCGGCCATCTTCGGTAGTTGCTTTACAGCCGTTCGGTTGACTTTCAGAGCACGAAGCTTACACGGTAATTTTTATTTTCAATTAATTTATCAATTATGCGCGAATTATTTGTAATTTCTGACTGGATTAAAACTAGAATGTCTAGAGTATCGGAGTTGAGTGTTTTTATGCCTTATTTGTGTTTCCGTATGTGATTTTCATTCGGTCAAATTTAGCTGATATAATTTCAACCTTATGCACTAGTGCAATAAGGGCGACTTTTTTAAGGTATATTTTTAGAATGACAGTGCTTCAAACGTTCGCGCTAAAATTACGACACACTTCTCCAGCCCATGGGCTCCAGAAGCCGTGACGTAAAAAATGCGCGAAATTTTGAAACACTGTCATTCGATAAAAATACCTTGAAAAAGTCGACCTTATTGCACATGTAAATAAGGTTGAATTTATAAAGGTCAAATTTTATGCGATGAATAAATACACTAAATAAAATAAATAAGACCTAAAAATGTCGACATTCGATAGCCTAAACATTTCATTTATTGATAAGTCACGAATTACAACAAATTTACACTTAATAAAGAATTTAATGAAAAATAAAATGTTCGATGCACAGATTTCCTTCATTTCTAAGCTTTAACGCAGGTCCAATATGAACGAATTCCAGCGAACCATGCCGAATGCGAGCAAATCCCCTCCGATTTGCCCGCGCCACTTGTTATTTGTATGTACTCGGCCATCTTCGGTAGTTGGTTTACAGCTGTTCGGGTGAGTTTGACAGCACGAAGCATGTACAGTAATTTCTATTTTCGATTAATTTCTCAAATATGCGAGAATTGTTTGTAACTTGTGTCTGGATTAAAACTAGAATGTCTAGAGTATTGGAGTTGAGTGTTTTTATGCCTTATTTGTGTTTCCATATGTGATTTTTATTCGGTCAAAGTTTAGCTGTTATAATTTCAACCTTATGTATTAGTGCAATAAGGGCGACTTTTTTAAGGTATGTTTTCAGAATGACAGTGCTTCAAACGTTCGCGCTAAAATTACGACACACTTCTCCAGCCCATTATAAAGTACTGTCACGATGCGGAAGTTCGTTAGCCTGCTTGGTCGAAAACCTGCCGATGCGGATGGGCTATTGCTGATATCGACTGAAATAAATCGCGGTCGGTTGAGGCAATGGCTGGCTCAGCATTTAGGGGTAGGCCGAACTGGAGGGTTACGCTAACGGGGGAGTCCGTTGGTAGCGTTCGACGAAGAGAGTTGAGTTAGGTAGAGTGTCAGAATGTCACTGTAAGTAGCTATTAAGTATTCTATCCGCTATCTAATATGTATATCTCGATCATCATTAAATTACCTTTTGTTACCTTTCGTCGTTTTTTGTTGTGTTAGCTTTTTCAATACCGTCGACCCGATTTCTTATTGAACCGCTGTCGTCAGCAATTTCGTCGTCGCCGTCGTTTTTCTCTGTCTATTCTTTTTCGTGAATTTTTTCTCTAAAATCCTTTCTATCTCCACCCTCGTTTGCGTTTCTTTAGAAACCTGACTTTTTGGCTCGACTATAATTTGTACCCGACTATTGCTTGAACCCGACTCAATTTTCGTACTTCTATGCTGCGGTTTGAACTACTTACATTCCTTTTCAATTTCTTTTTGTTTTTTTCTAGTTACGTACTGTTTTGACCCCGACATTCACACCACATTGTTATTTATCTTGTACCATGTTCTTAGTCTCAACCCCCTTACTCATTTTTGTGCTCGCATTTTACTCTGTTACTGAGGTAAATGTGACGATTTATCTCACCGAAAACTTAAGGGCGCCTCTACCATATGTCACGGGCTTTGCCTCGTGAGGTGGGGTTAAGATTAAAAACAGGGTTTTAATACAAAAGGTAATTTAATGATGATCGAGATATACATATTAGATAGCGGATAGAATACTTAAGAGCTACTTACAGTGAGATTCTGACACACTCGAAAGATCTGGGCCTATCTCACACTCTACCTAACTCGACTCTCTTTGTCGAACGCTGTCAACGGACTCCCCGATTAATGTAGCCCGCTAGTTCGCCAACCTCCTAAATGCTGAGCCAGCTATTGCTTTAACCGACGGTGATTTAGTCGATAACAGCAATAGCCAATCCGCATCGGCAAGTTTTCGATCTAGCAGGCTAACGAACTTCCGCTTCGAGACAATACCGAATAAGTTTTCTTGCAAAAAACATTTTTTGTAGTGATTTTTATAATACATTTAAAACAAATTTGCTTTATTTATACATCTTATATTACTTTTTAACAAAATAAACAGATTAGGGAATAAAAGGTTTTTAGTGGCGTCAGCCCGATTTTTAAAAAGTGGTAGATATGTTTTTACAAGAGTTTAAAAAGGGTGTAAAGCGTAAAGCTGTAGTGTAATTAAAATTCAATATACAATAAATTATAATCTTTGTTAAGCAAAGTTATTGAATGTAACCAACCATACTCTAAATGAGATGATTTTTCGTCGCATTGTAAAAGCTTTTCATGAATTTATGTACTGCAGACATAATTTATTTTTGTTTAATTTTTATACTTTATTTATTTACTTACTTCCACTTATGTAAATTATATAATAAATACATATAATAGACACATATTATGCGAAATTACTCCCTTGATGATTTAAAGAAAATGAAATTATCCAAAGACAGGGACAGCCAATAAATTAAAACAACATTATTTTTCTCGACTAGTTTCGTTCTTTAATTAGAACATCTTCAGGACGAAAAAACTCGGTTAACTAACTCGTTTAAAATTTTTTTAATAATAATAACAGAGGACAGTCTTGCCTTGCCATCACTGGAGGGTATGTTCTCTGTTATTATTATTAAAAAATTTTTAAACGAGTTAGTTAGTTAATCGGGTTTTTTCGTCCTGAAGATGTTCTAATTAAAGAACGAAACTAGTCGAGAAAAATAATGTTGTTTTAATTTATTGGCTGTCCCTGTCTTTGGATAATTTCATTTTCTATAATAGACACATCAAAACAATCTAGAATCTAGAGGACATTTGTCAATATTGATTTACCGTAAAATTTTTTTACAAAATATATAAAAGACTAATAGAAACTGTTAAGACTTAATTTTTTAGACAACAAACTTATAAAAAATAAACTAAATATCATAAAAATTAAAAAACAAATAAAATTTAAAACAAAAATTTTTAAATTTAGGAAAAATAAAAATTAATACAATGTATAATCATGGTTATTGATCACTACCCTGAACCTGTTGAGCATACTTAAAATTAAATTATCTATCGTTTCATAGTTTATAGCTCCTCATTCTGTGAGACACTCATGAGTTGTTTGTAACAATACATTTTGCCGCAAAAGACGCTTGCCCATTATATCCTACAATTGTTTAATCGGGTTCAAATCAGGGGACTGGGTAGGACACAGCAAAACGTTAATTTCATTGTTGGCCAAAAACTTGCGCACCACCCTGATTGCATGTGGACGGGCACTGTCGTGTATAAATAAAAAAAAATTTACCCATTTTTTCGCCAAAAGGAAGGACCATAGGTTGAAGAATATTATTGCGATAACTAATTGTATTTAAATCTCGATCTATAGAAACGAGCTGTGTCCTTTCACCGATAGAGATACCAGTCTAGATCATCACTGTTCCTCCTTGGTACGTGGAGACTTCTTAGACAGTTGCCAAACGTTCTGCATTACAAGGTCGTCTTCAGACTCTTAATCTTCTTGTGTTCGGATGCAAATCAAACCGAGATTCATCGGTGAACAAAACTGTGGCCCACTCTTGTTATTCCTTGTTACTCTACGAAATAAAGTAGTTACTCTCAAAAGACGTCTTACACTAAGGCCAGGCTTCGTCAAGTCGATTACAAATTATTTGGTTACTAACTAGGACGTGTTGAGTGTTATAAAGCCGAATGACTAATTCTGTTTCTGTTATGTTGCGATCCTTCAATGCTTGCAAACGCACTAATCAGTCTTAATGTACTGTGGCTTTTCTTGTATAACTTGTCAAATTCAGCTCGGCGTGTGAAGGTCAGAGGCGCAATAGACTGGGTGTTGTCGTGGTAGAAAAATTTAGTTGAAACCCAGCTTTCAAAGTGTAATGCACGTAGTATGTCTTTCCCGATTCCGCTTCTACGCATCTCACACGCTGACAAGCAATACTTTCTGTATTACGTTCCAGGACGTTATTGGTTAGCTGATACCTTAACCACAATCGGTTAACAATACTTTTACTAATGTTAAGGGCATCAGCAATTAAGTACCCTTTGAGGCAAACCTCTTTGGAGCATTCCAATAATCCGTAACTGTGTATCGCGATCTCAATGGTGCCTTTCCATTCTTAAACGATCCCAAACTGAATAAAATGCAAAGAAATTTAATTTGTTAGTCCCACTAAACAAAAATTATTTTTAATCTTAAAACATATTGTAAACAAAAACTGAACACCTAAAATTGATAAACGTATACAAAACGAATTATGTATTTAAGTAACAGTACTAATATACACTCTTTACGATATTTTTTGACAATACCGAGCATGCCCCTTAGATTATTTTGATGTGTGTTAATAAAATATATAATAAACAGAAATGGTAATGTTCTGAGTGTGCATTAATGCACTCAATCAAATTTTTTTCTATTTTTTTTATTTAGGTAATACTTATGGTAATCCTACTCTAGATCCATATGTATTATTAATTTTTTAATTTATTTAATTGACATACAGGCTGACAAGCAATGCACAACCATAAAGAGAGCACATTGTAAAACTCCAAAAAATTTAAAATTTGTTTAGAGTTTTGCTTTATACTCGTACTTAGTTTGTTTTTTTTATGAACAACTGTATACTCGATTAGTATAATTAAGAGGACTCTAGAACGTTTTTCAAGTTTACTAATGAGTTCTTCATATCGCCTTTATACCTTTTAGTTTGTCTGAACTAATTTTTTTAATAAACTAATTTTGCAGAATTTTTTTTGGTTGATAGAATAAAAATTTAACATTTTTTCGAAATAAAGCTTGTATACTTATATGTTTAAAAATTAAAATTATTGGTTTTATTTCAGTAATTATTAGCAACATTTAAAGAATTTAATAATTTTTTTATATAAGTTTTAAAAGTAATTTCTTTCGCTTTATTATGGTTTAGGGGTAGGTGAGGGGCAAAGACATCGCTGAAACTTTGGATAAAATGTAGGTTTGATAGAAGCAGAAAGAGGAAAGTTGCCACCCAACGGTTGTGGCAGAAGATGATACCAAAAGTTCATTTAAGGCTATTGCAAAATTTTTTGTTACAAAATTGTTTGTCTCTATTTTTATCTTTTTATTATTGTTTTGAACATGCATTTATCGATTTTCTTTTGTTTCAGTCGGTGTTTGACCGATTTGAGAAGAGAACATAGTAGTAGTAGCAGCCACTGTAAAGATAAGTAGTTTTATTTATTATAAATTTACAATCGGTTTTGTTTAAACCATTTTAATGATAAGCTCTTTCAACTTTAGATACAAATTTTACATTTTAAAATTACAAAAATAATACAGAAATAAACAACTTTAGTATTATCATTTGTAATTGACATAATAATAATTCTTTGTTTTACATGTTTTTCGTCATTTTTTGCGCTTCTTAAAAAATTAATAAACGTTTTAAAGGAAATAATGAAAGAATTAAAGTCTAAGTCAAATTCACAAGTTTAATCAAACAAAATTCTTACATAACAGTGGCAAAGCGCTTTCGAGAATTATGTCTCATCATCAGTGCCATACTTTTGTCAGTAACAAACCAAAATTTTGAAAGAATAAAAATATATACTAAAAACAGAATAAATAGTTATTTTCTGTAAAAAAGTTGGTAGTTTAATATGTGTAATGTTTTAACTTAGATTATTATGCCTAGTTTTTTTGGTTATTTTCCGTGTTTTATGCATTTTTTGAACAAAAATCTTTATTTCTACTAAAACATTTAAAAACAACGTCGAATTTGACTTTTTACCGCTATTTTGAACCTCTGACTTCTAACTCAGATGTTCTCAAAAACATCAAATTTATAGGAAAATGAGTCGATTTTAAGTTTTATTCGTTGAAGTTCCTTGCAAAACAGCCTGTTTAACTTTTTTAAAAGCATAAAAAATAAGGAAAATGACTTGTTTTTGAGTCCATTTTAACTACTGAAACATCAATTTTTTTTATGGAAAATCCTCTTTTTTATAGCCTTTTTAAAATTGTGAGGCAGACGTAACAACTGAAGCTGTGGTTTTTGTTGCAAACAAGTACATAAAACACGGAAAATGATCAAGAAAACAAGGCATAATAATCTGAGTTAGAACACTACACATATTAAACTACTAAAGTTGTTGATCCATTAAATATAAATTTGAAATTTGATCTGAAGGAAAAAATTAATAAACTATTTACTTATTTATTATTTCTTACATAAATCGAATTTTAAATTTAGATCGATCAACAACTTTTTTACTAAAAATAGCGATTAGTTCTGTTTTTAGTATAAAAAAAATAAACTACCAGGAAATAATAACAGTTGTTATTTAGATACTTATTAAAGGAAGAAAGTTTGGTTTCTAAGACATAAGGATTTGAACCAAAGGTATTAAGTATAGAGTCGCTAATGATAATTTTAAATTACTGATTATTAATAAAAATACTCGGCCACGAAATATTTGGCCATTGTGACTGAAATAAATCATTCATCTCTGAACTGAACAACAGATTTTTTTAATTACTACAATCATGTTTGTTACTTGGGCTGAATCTATTATAAACAATCTGATGCATCCTATTTAGATAAGCAGGCAAAAAAATGGTTTATTAAAAAATTTCGAAAATTATTTTTTTATGGTCAATGGTCATTGATTTCTTGATCTTTTACGCGGCACTTGCAGACTTCAACTGCTGACTTGTTTTCCGCCGCCCGGTATAGTATTTTTATAAGAAAATAAGAATTTGACTCAAGTAATAAATTATCGTTTACAAAGCAGCCACATTTAAGCTGTTACAACCTACCGATAGGTTTAACACCGAAGTAATAAATGGTCACAGGCAACGACATTTAAAAATTTATACCTGTTCTTAGTAAAAAAGTGTCATAAATTTAAAACTCTTTAACAGAGAAACTAATAGTTTAAGTATGTTGCTTTGCTAAATAATTTAGGACTTAAGTCATTTTCTGATAAAAGAAGTATAACACAGAGGTTGTTGTTTACCATGAAGTGCAAAAGTGGTTGCTTAATTTGCCTGCACCTTTTTTAATATTGTTTTCTTACCTCTAGTAGGAACTCCAGCAATAAAATTTATTAATTAATTATAATGTATGCTAATGTTTTTTACAAAGTACAAATATCTGTAATTGATTGAGTGACTTACCTGTGAAAATGTTTGCGATTCGTAAAAACCCGAAATAAAAATGAAAACAAAACAGCAAAGAGGATCGATAAAAATTTAATAAACAATAACCGAGGGAAAGATAAAAATGTAAATAAAATGAAACTGAAATTATTATGAAACAAAAATTCTCCCGAAATGCTCTTTATTGTCAACTGTACTATCAACAACATTAAACAGTACTAGTTTGAATTTTTTATTTCATCGTTTTTCAATATTATAATACTTTTCACTAATAAAAAAACTTTCAACCTTAACTCAATAATTTTGGGACTTATAGATTAGTTTTTATATTAAATTCCTGCAACTTTAGCTTAATCTCTATACAATCATCATAAAACGTTTCCACAAAAATACCTCAATGGAAGAATAAACTAGCAATTAAAATATATAATCTTCCAATAATCCAACAGCAAATATCTGACTCTCATCATTACCGACCGATGCAATTTGGTGTTTACAACAGTGATTTTTCGTTATTTTTTTTAAAAAAGAAATGTTAGAAATTAGATCAGTTACGACTATTTTTATAAATAATTTAGGTACATTCAAGTATATTTACAGATGAAATGGCTTCATATAAAATCTGGTCATCCCAGCTGTTATCATTAAGTCTTACTTAGACTACTTATAGATATACCTATTTACACTAATAACAACACTTTTGTTATTTGTTAGAAAAATGCTTATTCAGTCATTTACAATTATTTCAGTAAATTTTTCAAGAAAAGAATTTTGAGTGTTTTTGAATGGGTTTCAAAAATGTGTGAAGTTAGTCAATGAGACGGTAAAAACAGTTATAAAGTTTCATTCCTATCAACTATTTGTGCAGGTTGAGTGAAAAGAGCCATATTATACATCTATTTTTTATACTCTATTTGTCTTAATTTATAATGTATACTTTATGAAAGATCATTGCCTCTCTCAATCTCTCTCTTTTTAAAATAAATAAAAATATATTCAACTATTATCTGAATGTAACAACAACAACGCTAGCACTAGCAACAATAAGTATATATCTTGTAACATTAACAACAATTACAACAATGCAAAGCAGAGCAAATGTAGTTTTTCTTGCATTTGTTGCACTAAATTCATTTCATTATTGCATAGTTTAGTCTGAAACATAACCGTTTGCGATCCTATTGAAATAGAATCCATTTTGCATTGTTGAAGGCATTTACATTGATTCTTGAGCCATATTTGAAATAGAACATATCTCAAACAAACTAGCAGAGCAAAGACTCAAAAAATGAAGAGAGCTTCCGAAATGATTCGAGTCAAATATTCGCAGGGTACTTTGTGGGTATTTGGCACAAATCATAATACAGTAAAACCCTCCAATTTCGCCCCAATCTCTGACTAAATTCAAAGTTATTTTGATGGAAACGTTTGCGAAATTTACAAATTGGTTTAAATCGCTACAAAGGCATACCTGCTCCTAACACAACAAAACCTACTGCATCTAAGGCCTTCGTTCAAAAAAATCACTGTAAAAAAATCTAATGGACACGAATGCCGACCCACGGTGGTCATGGAATTTTTGACCAAGCATGCCTTTGTATGGTCTTAGCGTTTTTGCAGAGATCTCTAACGAACACAGCTAGTAACATGAGACCACTAGCGACACTCTCATTGCGGACGAATCTAGACCTTAGCTACTTAGAGTCGTTCCCAATTATGTACCATAATTTTACAATATATATATTTTGATTTCTGTACTAAAACATACGCACACAAACATTTTTCACATTTTTCTTAATAGTACAACGTGGACCTGACGTTTTCAAATAAACTCGGTGGCTGTGGAAACAAAAAAGAAAATTTTGAACCCAATATGGTTCAAATACAAATTTTTGTTTTTCACAGTAACAGACAAATAGTTGTACATTTAAAGTTTAGGTATGAGTTTAGTCGCTTTTTTATAATCAACATTTTCTTTAAAAGTTAACAAATTTAATAATATACGAATTTTACCCTGATTTAAATTATTATACAAATAAGCGACCTTAAATGCGTTTTGCTTTATTTTGTACAACTATTTGTTCGTATTGAGTTGGATTTTGTTATAAATAAATTCACCATGCTAAAAATGATTTAAGTTTCGTTTAGTAACCAAAAAATTAGTAACAACATGCAAATATTATTATTTTTTATGCTAATAATTTTATATCCAATCAGATTTATAAATGAATACCTACCAGCATTCTATGTTTTTAAAAAATAAATACATTTTCTTTAAGTACCAAAGAGTACCAAAGCATTGTGGTAGTTAGTATAATACATAATTTAATCTAAATTAAGGAGTTAACAATTCGGTTTAACAATAAACAATTATTACAAATTGTGTTTAAAATGTTTTAAGTAATTTTATTAAAAATAGTTATTTATTATAGGAGTCTGGAATTAGTTAGTCACGAAAGGGCCACGACGTTGTATCACGAAGAGGCTATCTTTTTGAGGGACTAAGAACTATTTCAAACAAGTACGAGTAGGAATAACACAAAATTTTTAAAACCCTTTTTGGTTACATTTTTAGAATTATTTAACTAAATGTTTTGTAATTTGGAACACCAACGAATTAAACAAATTTTCTTATAAAGTTTGGATGAATTTGTTCTAAACATTTAGCAATTTTTTTCTGACTGCATCACCATGAGCCAAAGCAGCAATTAATTTTGAATAAAAAAGTACTTTTACAAAATTTTTTAAATGCACAGGTATGTCTGCAATCAAAAACGTTTTTCTATTGACAATTGAAATTGAAACCTGTGAAGGTTTTCCAACAAAAAAAGTAATGATTTAAATTTGAAGTAATCATAACAATCAAAAGCGAATCAACATATTTTTAAATTTTTTGTAATTTTCGAAGTTTTGTAATAGTCAAAAACTATGTTTCGTTGTTTTTTGTTGCCAAGTATTTAAACATTTTTTTTTCGTAAGTAACTTAACCCATAATCTTTAATTGATCAATGCCTTTTCTAGAATTACAGTCGTACACAAAACAGTTCGTGTTTTCTGTGATTATGAAGTTTTTTGTTATAAAACACTATTTACAGCATTACAAACAATATTATTAGCAATTATGAATGTTTAAAAGCAAGATGCCGGTAACATTATTGTTTTTTGAAACTTGGCAAGGTTAAGATATTCGTTTATTTTTTTTGCCTACTTCAACACTAGCAGGCAGCGTTTAATATAGCAATTTTTTTTATTTTGCAAAAGATAGAAATATTTATACATTTTATTACGTTATGGGACCTTCGATAGGTGGTTAAAAAGGAGTCACAAAATTTTTAATCATCTTGTATAACTTCCGTCACTAAATAGTTCGTTTACGTTTTTAAAGAACCCTACAAATCAAAATTCAAACCAAAAAGTCACTACCTTTATTTAAGACTTTGACATTTATTTAGTACTTGCTGTGCAAACAACTCAAATTTTTTTTAGTTATGACTTTTTTAAATTTACAGACAAAATTGAAACACATTTAACCAGGCACATCCAGGGATTATACCTGAATGATAAGTTTTTCGTTTATTGTTGAATAATTTGGATTGTTTATTTTTAATTATTACCGAGTGACTGTCAAAATATTTAGTAAAAAATTTGCAAACTGTCACTAAAACTTAACAATTCTTGATAACTTAAAATCTTAAACAATAATTGAGCTATCAGTGTATTCAAAACTACTTATGCCAAGTAAATTCTTTTTTTTTATTAACCAGACTTAATTGACCAAATATTAATTATCAGAAATAAATAATTTAACATAGATTTTTGAATAGTTAGACTAGGCTAGACCTAGATTGATTGTTTATTTCCTTCTTATCAACATTTAAATAATTTAAATTTTTTACTTATTTTAATCGCTTATTGCTTTTTTGTGAAATCAAAATTTGACAAATTAAAACTAGTATTTAGAACTAATTTTAATTCTTAACTAAATCTACCTCAAGTTTTATGTTTTCTGTCACATTTTAGTGATCTAGATTATTTGGCAATTTTTCAAAACTGATTTAGAAATTTTTATTTTGAAATGTTTGAGTCTAAAGTATAAAAAATATTTAATTTAAATTTTTTTGCCCGTTTGTTTTTTTGGATAAGTAGATAAATCAAAAACACGAGTTAGAAGTACTTTCTGTTTTGTTAGTTATTAAATAATTTAAAAAGGTTTAAGTCAAATTTTAATGTGCAGTCGTGCGTTAGGCTTTGTATGCAATTTGTACATAATTAGACTTTTTGAACATTATTTTTTATTTATTTTGCTAGATGAAAAATATGATAAACTATCTATTATAATAAAGACCTACATTATGTACCTATTACATAAATAGCTGTTACTATGTAGCAAAAATTAAACATTACTTAATTTTTACTTCAAAATATTTTAGAGTGTAATTTTAGAAAAGCTTAGATGTATCAAGCGTTTACATAAAACAACATTACATGGATTTGACACATAGGAACTAGCTTGACATATGTTATAGTTCGTTATAATCATATTTAGCTGCTATAAAATTTTACAAATTATTTAAAACCAAAGTGACTATTATGCCCATTATTTATTTTATGTATGAGTTTTTGACTATGGGTGGGAGACAGATACTTTATTTGAAGAAGCAGGTACTTGGAGACTTCATGGGTTCCACAAATAAATTGAATAATAGGGATACTTTAATCACTGCAATTTTCGAAAAGATTTTAAAATTTTATGTCATCAAAATAAAACTACAACAGACTATACAATAGATGATCTTAGAGTATCGAATGCTTTTAACGTTATTACTTGGCATACTGGTAATGTAAGACAAGATACAATCTACAAATTAGAAGCACATTCTATTTCAACGCTTGATACAAAAACCAATAGATCAAAAATTGAACGGATTGCACGTGTCTTGTGACTCGATAGGGTTTTATCCTGGCTTACACCAGCCTTTTGCAAACAATTTATTAAAAATCTTGACGTTTACGTTAGTTGATGATAACAAAGATATTTCTCAGAAATTTGACAAATTCGAAGACAAACAATTACATTTAGGTACCATATTACTGATGTATCTGAACGTAGTAATAATAATTTTCTAATGCAGACTTACAAATATACTATTTATTTGCAAATGGTTGGTATTATCAATAAACCTGCGATCAATTTTATTTGTAATTCTTGGGTATAGTTAGAATAAAACATTGTTATTGTTTTAAAGATGGTTTTGTGATGCATAATTATTTTAAATTGTTAGTTTTTTAGTAATTATTTTATCTACATTTAATTGAAAATTAAACAGTTTTTACATTTTTTATATAATCATAATAAATAGTGGGTAAATAGGTACAGCTACATAAAAGTTTCAAGAAAAGCAATAAATAATATTGACACTTTTTTGCATTTCTTATATTTAATAAATTAAATATTTTAACTATTTTATTAATAGAATAAAAATAAATTTTAGATTTTTGTTTTTAAAAAAATGTCAGATAAAAGTTTAATAGGAACACTTTACATCGAAGACAGAAAAAACTAAATTTGCACAGTGTATTAAGTTTTTGGTTTACTAAACGATTTTTTTTTGTAAAATTACTGCCATTTTGTATTTTGTTATACTTAGTAATAATTTGAGGATAATTCGAACTGAACTTCATTCCTGTGTTTAAACTAATCTAATTCAACAAAACTGTGTGCGTTTTTTTGTAGTTGGGGTTAGGATGTTGCGGAATGAGATTTGTATTGGTTGTGTTTGCAAAATGGCAGACAGTGTTTTTTGTGTGGTTGAAGAAAAACTCATTTTACACCGGTTGGGTACTTAAAAGGGTGTCGCCAGGGGCACGTTTTCGTATAAAATGAGTTTTGCACATTAAAAATCTTAAAATTAGGAATATGTTGAACACAATTTTTTCCAAAGCTGTCGTGAACAATTCAAAAAAGTGAAGAAGTGGGTAGCCGCACAGGAAAGTCATCTGTTGATATGAAGAGGTTGTGCCGTTTGTCGTTGACGTCTGAGTATCTTTTAAAATAACACTATCAGTTGGTATCACTAAGCACTCGTAAAATATATATTGATGGCAGTCGGGAAACATTCTTGCACAAACTAAAAATGGTGTTCTCTCTATCAGAAGTATAATTGCAGCTACGTTATGATCCGTTCGAAACTGGCTACGCTCCAATATAACTACAGGATCTCACATTTAACAATATTTTATTACCTTTTCGATCTGCATTTTACGTCTAGGTATTTTATTTAATTTTTGCCAAATAATTTGTTTAACTAATCGAAAACGTAAATTGTACATCAACAAAGTATATCATAATCGCAACTAGGTGACTGCTTCGTGGCTGATTCGTAAGTATATCAAATTTGGTGGAGTGGAGGTTCTGGACAAACGACTCGTTTACATTTCTTCGATAGCCGAACTAAAAGCAATAACAAGAGCAACAGCAAGCGGCACCGCAAAAACCTAATCTATTGTTGAGTAGTAGTGCACCAAAGGACTAAAACTAGATCCGATCGAGTGGAATGAATCTATTCGGAGTAGTGTTTGGTGGTGGCGATGCAGCCGCTGTCAAAGCGCCGTTGCAAATTTAATAACATCAACAATTTAGTCATTGCATTGAGTGATTTCATTGGCCGGAATGGATGGAAATTAACAAAAGTCCTCACATTACATCCGTATTGATCTATAAGTCGATTAAAAGTAATGCACGCCTCACAAGAACGTATTGCAACAAAGTTTTCCTGTAGTATCAAAATAAATCAATAAAAATTAGTAATATATCTTCAACATCAACAATATAATATAGTCTTCATTATATACTTCGCAACAGCCATTAGACAAATGAGAGTCAGCCAATACCTGTCTCTTTTCCGTTTTTTAGCCACGAAAATTCTATTTTCTGCATTACCAAACTGATAATTGACTTGTGCGTCGGTATTTTTCTGACTCCACATTTACATTGCAGTCCTAGACAAATTCTATGTGCATGAAGATATAATTCTTCTAAAAAAATCCGCACGCCAACTGTGGTCTGATCACGACTAATTACTCACAAAACATAAATAGCCATATCAACTTTTCAGGCAATCGCTTTAGTATCAAACAAATTTTCGTTAGGAGGTCCACGACCTTTCATGTAGTGCTTTTTATATACACAAATATTAAAATATTTTTTACAATTTTATGTTAAAAGGCAGTCATCGAGCTGCTGCATTGTTTTATTATTGTTTCCTATCGTTTGAAATGTGATAATGGCACAAGTTCAAATCCCAAGGGCAGGGCCCCGGTCAGGATGATTAAAACAACAGGATTTCAACAAATCTCATTAATTAAACAATACTTCACAAAAACGGGAACAGATAAACATTTTTTAGAAAATTTAATTTGATAAATTATTTCATAATTTTTTAATTATTATTGTTTAATTTATCAATAAACAAGCACATTACGAAAAGGTCTTTATTATGAGATAGACCTTGAGTTAGACTTTGAACTAAACTAAAAAGTAGACTAGACTAGATAAAATTGTAATTTTTAAATAAAATGTGACAAACAATAAAATCAGCTATTTGTTAAAATCAAAAATTTTTAGATAAAGTAATTTAAATAATTTTAGTTAAGGTGGGATACAAAAATTAGTTTGTCTGTTTAAAAATTAATTTCATTCACTATTACCTTAATCTAGAAAAATTACAAATATAAATAATACAAACATTTTGTCTAATAATAGCACGCTCTGTTATGTGTTTTTTGTAGGTTTTAGTAAAATACGTAGGAGATATATCGTTAGAAACAATTGAATTGCTATTAAAATTTTAACTATAGAGCGTTTCAGAATAATTGACATCTTGGGCGGCTGGATTAAATTTAAATTGACAAAACTGTATGACACTGGAGTCATGAAAATGTATTATTAGAATTTTTCTTTATAGGCATTTAAAAAAAATCATTTTTGGTGGTAATTTACACGGATATTTATTTAATATTAACAACAAACTGTTTTTTTTTATTATAATTAGATAGATTATGTTATAAAATTTTATTTAATAATTTGATTTAATGTTAATGTTTTTGACATTGATAAATTAGTCTATTTACGTTTCTCTAAGGCTTTACCTACAAGCGTAAAAAACCCGGTGCCGTTCACACAGTCATGACTTAGTGAGATATCAATTATTCTGAAAGGCTCTGTAAATATATGAACACCGTATAAAATGAGTGATTTTATATCGTGGTATGAAGGTATAGTAAAACTTTGAAGCGTTAGATAAGAGAAAGATATACATCAACTTTTTTAAAAAATGAATCAAAAATTAAATACAAATTAAATAAGCTTAAATTGAAATTTCTAAAATTAAATCAATTACTAATTACTATTTTTTTTTGCTAATATTAATGTTTTAGATTTTGACCGGCAAAATTTCTTTGAGCTAACCTTAAAAATTTAATTTTATGTTGGCCTAATTTTATTTAATTTTTACGAGAACTACAAATGTGACAGTTGAGGCGCCAGCAATCAGTTTTTTTAAGTTTACTTCAACAATATTTTTTTTATCACTTATTATATTTTTAGTATTGACAACTGTGTCTTTTTCGTTTAATTGTTTTGCTTACTTTGACAATATTTATTTTGGATTAGTCATTACATTTTTATTCTTGATAGCTGTTTTTTTTATTTCACTATATTTTTTTTATTATCTAGTTTGGTGGTTATTCTCATTTTATTAGAAGGAAATCTACAAGAGAGTAGAAGTCATTTGTTAGTGACCGTTAATAGTTAACCTGACCTGACTTGACCTGACCTGACCTGATCTGACCGTTAATAGTTGGTTATTTTTCAACGGTTTTTGTACGTATTCTCAATCTTATCTAAGAAAGTTATATAACTGGAGTAACCCTAAGAAGTTTAGTATTTTGAATTTAAAATATAAAAAATGATAATTAGCAATAAAAAAATTACTAGATTGACATTTAATTTTAAAACTGAATTTTCAAATAAACAAAAACTGTTTCTTGCAGCAGATTTTTTTTACTCTTTTTAAACCAATTTAACCAATAATAATTGTCACAGTGCCAATTTCTATCAAATTTAGTTATTGCAAAAAATTTTATAACAAGAAAATTGTTATAACACAAACAAATGACAATAATTTTTTTTAATTATCTAAATCAAAATTGTTTGTGTTATTTTATTGGATAATTAAATGTAAAACAGTGTGTAAAATTTAAATATAAATTGGATGGCAAATTTGACAGTTAAAACGAAATGCACAGACACATTTTAAACGGCCTTGCTGAGCTAATTTGAGAGTTCGTAGTATTGTATCACAATATTGTGTTTTATGAGAAAAAGAAAATGGGACTAAAGACATAGATAATGTTAACAAAACTTTTAATTAATTTCTAATTTAAGACACTATTTCATCAAAAGCAGGTATTGGCAAAGCAGAATTTGGAGTCTATGGCTGATTTTTGAATACCGTTGCTTAAAACCAGTTATTAGTTTGAGTTTAATAACTTATTAGTAGATTCCAACTGTTTAAATACGGCTTGTTTTTCTTAAAATCATTTATTAGTTTAGTCACATTCTGATTTTTTAATAAAAATACAATACTAATTGTTTTCATTGAAGTTTTTGAGAAGTTTTCTCCGATCGGTATGTGTTTGAGAGTGTTCTTTTACCAAGCGCACAGTTGAGAGCTCTCAGTAAGGGATCGGACATAAAACAGATTTTTCAAGTTGGCTATAAAATTAATAAACTTTCATATTTAAAACATATTAATTTCGCTACTGAACTTATTCAAAGGGTTGATTTTGTTAAAAATATTGATAAAAATATTGCTTAAAACTAAAAAACAAAAATTATGCTTAAATTAAGAACATTATGTTGTCAACCTAATCAGAATTTGTTGATCTTGATGTATATAAAATAAAAAATTATTTGTTTTTTGAAATTAGCATAATGGAAGAAAGAACCGTCATAAAAAACCAATGTATTTTTTTTTGTTTTGTACATTTATGTTGTTTTTATAGTTTATTATGGTTCACTGAGTGCAGTGCATCTTTCGGTTCAAGACTTTTATGATTTTTTTTTGAGCCGTCTGTTATTACTTTTATGGTTTGACGGTGGCGTATTTGTTTGTTATTTTATCTGGGAATAATAGATATTTACCTAGAAATTTTTTAACATGTAAATTTATTCCAAAATATTATATTAATTGAGCAAACTTAATAGATAACATGAGAAGAATAAAATTTTTAAATTAAATAGGAAAGGTTTTTTGAGTAAAGTTTTAAACACAGTTACAAGACTGACAGACTAAAGTTGAATTAACAGGTGAGAACTAGATTATAGACTCAAAAAAGCTATTTTTAGCACTTTACTTTTCGCAGAAATTACGAAGTTAAATTTTATCTAAAATTAATTAATTAATAATTGTGTTCCAGCGCCGTCTTAAATATTTTTTGCTTCTAGTGTTTTAAATGATTTGGTATAATTTAATTTTACTATTTAATGTTATGGAAAATAAATCAAATAATAAATTTTGTTTTTTTTATTGCCAGATTACTTTTTTATAGGCAACGCTGGGCTGGAGACTCAAAGACACCAAATGTATGAAGAAGCTACCGGAGGTGCTTTTGGAATGCACTTGTTTTAATAATAAATTGTTTTTTTATTGCTAGATTATCTTTTTTATATGTAATTATTAAAAATTTTTTTTTATACATTTGGGCATTAATAAAATTTCTTTTTTTTGTGAAATGTAACATAAAAATAATATTTATCTGTTCCATATTTTTGTATTAATCTTAGAATATAAGATAACTGAACACAACAGTAAGTAATAATGGTAACAATAATAAATAATATGTCATTATGTATCGTGATCAGACCACTTAAGGCGTTTGGACGAACACATATCGCCTAACAGTCCTAATTCTATGAGCACGGTCCGCACTTGGTCTTTGTCCACGTCAGCATCAGCAGCAGCAGCGTCGTCCGCACACTGGTCGCGCACAGAACTAACAAACATTGTAATGTGTTATAAATGGTCTGTTTGTGTTCTATTAGTGTTATAGATGAAATAATCCATGCGGTCCACAGTATAGACACTTTGTTACAAGTCCTGGCGGCGGCCGCGCCCGAGGCGGCTATGGTCGACATCGTCGTCGTCGTCATCTCCGCGATGTCGTCGATTTTTTTCTTTTTCTTACTCGTACTGGTTGAAGGTCGACCTGGGCAGTGCTCGCACACTTCGAGCACCTCCGCGGTACCGCTACCGCCTCTGCCGCCACTACCGCCCCTTCCCGGCGAGCCGCAGTGCGTATAACAACAGTCTTCGTCTCCGCGCGAGGAATTGAGCCTCTGCTCTCCCGTTTCCGGGATGTTGGGATCTAAAACACACACTCTAATCAAATATCCACCCTTTAACAATTTTAAAACAATATCATTATTTTTAGAAACATTTTTATTAATCAACTTTTTAGACAGATTTACCTTTTAAAGTAAGCATAATATTACGAGTATATTTTACAGAATAATTGATTTATGCCAAGAGAAATAAATATTTTATATGTATGAAAGGAGTTTTCTTAGTAAAACAATTTAAGAAAATTAATATAATTTTTATTATCTTTAGATTTTATTAGTAGTAATAAGAATGTGCTATTTGTTTAAATCTTAGAAAATCAAAGTTAACATTCTACTTGATGACAGTTGCTTTATTTTCTTATTACTCTAAAAAATAAAAATACTAAAATGTTTTAGTTTTTTATTTTATTAAACATTAGGAAAAAACTAAATAATCGAGTAAATAATGCTTAATTATGAAGATTTAGTTATTTACACAAGCCTATCAAGATTGACCAATTATAGTGGATGCGCCGGGTTAGGGCAAAATAAGAAAGGTATAATAAAATGTATAATAATAAAACGAGGTTTATACCAGTTAATGAAGTAAACAGATAATATAATGAATTTTAAACAAAATAAATAAACGTTGGGCTAATTTAAATCATCCCTACTTTTGCTTAAAAAGCGTTTTAACGACTGAACATGCCTAAACAAGCAAAATTTGTTTGGTTTCTTATTTTTTTCGTGGTATTTGTATTTTGAAGGAATTGTAATAATCTGATGTTTTTAATTCACAGCAAAAATTTGTTTTTTAATAATGTTATTTAGGGAAGACTACAACAATTGATATTTGTCTTGAACAGTTTCGCTATTTCTATCTAGAATTTAACGCTCTAATAAGTGTCAAATTATTATTATTTGGCTTGTCACAATACATAGACAATAACATATTATTGTAATTTTTTATACTTAAATATAGGAAAAAATCAGCAAAATAGCTAACCTCTGTTGTTAAACCGAAAACTGGCATTTTGAGGAAAACAATATAGACATAAATTACATAAAGACTAATGGGCTAATTTTAAGTTGAAACACAACCGGTAGTATCGCAAATTTTAATACATATTTCTTTATAGCAACAACCTATCACAACACCGAATTTTTTTAATTTTTTGTGTAAACGAAGATACTACCGGTAGTAGCGCAAATCTTAATACGTTTTCCTGGCAATAACAAATCACAACCTCTTTTTTTATTTTTTTTATGGAAAGGAAGATACTCTTGGTATTATCTCAACTTGAAATTAGCTCATTAGACTTACGACAGTCAATCAAAAATTGACATTAAAATTAAGACGGAGACAGCACAATTTTTTTATGTACACTTTAATAAAAATTTAGCTATACAAATTCTTTTTTTTATCAGAATAAAATTTCTTTAACGTTTTTACAGAAATTTTGATGTTATTTTGACACTAATTGATTAAATAACTGTCGTATCTTGTCCAAAATACAAAAATTTCTACTGGAGGGAGTAATAATGTTATGTCAGCACTATCTGTTGGTTGGTGATTTTCTTCTATTAAAAACAATACGATGGAAAGAATGTTTAAGGATTCTGAAAGTTAATTTTTTGCCTGAAGAAATTTACAATAAATGTGGACGAAACGTTACGTCACACTTATCAGTTTAAGTGTTTTGTTTTCCTCAGTGAATTACCCTATTTTAGTTACAAAATATTTGTCATATGATACGTAGCAAAAGTGCTTTTATATAAGTATCATAAATTTGCGTTCCAATTTTTGTTTTGTTTTACATTGTTGTACTTTTTGAGAGTTTTTTTGTAACATATCACTTAATCAACACTTTGTTAAAGAAATCTTTAGTTATATGATTATTTTCATTTTATAGAAGGGACACGAATATAAGTAGTGAAGTAGTTTATTTGAGTAAATAATATCGTAAAAGTGAATGCAGTATTGTTTCTATCTAAGTATTTACCATAATAAAAATTAACAATTTTGTGACTGTATTTAGAATATTAAAACAAAATTAATTATTAGTATATGTTTTTTGGATTGCTTTCTAAGCCTCCAAATACTTGCAGCTGTTTTACTAAGTGTGACAGTACTAAAAAATTATTAGCATTATGTTTAATGTATTATTAAATGAATTGAAAAAACAGTAAATCTATATTTTAAAGATTTTCAGAGTATGACATTAAAACATCAAAATTTTTTATAACAGATTAAAACAGGCACTATAGTCTTTACAAGCCCTGACGTTACTCCAGTACAAAATTTTAAAATACTGTCATATAACAAAATGCGAATCATGCAGAATGTTAACGAAGTCTCTTTCATTTTTATTATATTTCTAATTTTATGTACTTGGCTAACTTCGGCAGTTGCTTACAGTTGATTGGGTGAGTTTGACCACACGAAGCTTGCACGGTTTTGATTAATGTATTTAATCAAAATAGTTAATGTGAGAATTATTTGTAACTTGTGACTTGATGAAAATTAGAATGCTTAGGGTATTGGAAAAGAATATTTTTATGCCTTATTTGTGATTCTACATGTAATTTTTTATTGGTTACAGTTTAACTATTATAATTTTAACTATATGTACTGGTGCAATAAGGGCTACTTTTTTACGATATGTTTATAGAAAGACAGTGCTTTAATCATTTGGGCGTAAATAACGACACACTTCTAAAGCTTATTGGTTAATGAAAGAAGTTAAACGCCACAACGCGATTTAAATGCAAATTACCAAAAAATAGTCGTTTGCTAATTTCATCGCTTATTAAAAAAAACGTTGAATTTGTGACTTGATTTTTGTATTTTGGTTAATTTATAGTATTACGATGTAATGTAAATCTTAAATAAGAAACTACGATCATCTGATCTAACGTTTGGAAGTAAAACTAACTAAAACTAACTTTAATCTGCTACAAAACTATTCCTTAATTTCAAAATATTTTTTTTCTTACATGTGATAAAAAGCTGGATGTTTTTTAGAACGATTTATTTTTTGTTGACATATATTAAATAAAAAAATCTAAGTATTTTAACCGCAAACTGATTAAATTTTAGGATACGTACTTTTAGTTGCCTATATCAAAATTATTCATTAATATAAAATCACACATTAATGACTTATATTAATAAACAATTTCTTATTAGAGTAAATAATACATTACAAAGTTTTAGTTATTTATGCTTTAACTATTATTTCATTATACAAAATTAAGGGTTTGTGACATTTGTTTCTTTAATTAATTAAGATAATATTTAGTTTATGGTTTTTTAGAATATAAAAGTAATCTACAAAAAAGTTTGAAACAGCTTTTATGTTTTTTCCAAATGCACAATGCCATAGTCAAAGACTGTAGACATCTATTTCATTTGAATAATGTAGTAAAAGCGGGTTTCCTTATATGCTGCTGCCATATGTATATATGATATCAACTTTCCAAAAGAGAAATGTGGTTGTATATTTTATAATATGAGAGAATAGAATGATAACAGGTGCACTATATGTATTACAATTTGAAATAGGTAAGTTGCATAGATTTGGTTGTTCATAGAACTTAATGCTACTCAATTAACAAAACAATCTAAAATTATTTCAACAACTTTTTTTATCTTTTTCCTAACATTTGTATGTGGACCTATGCCGATTTATCTTTGAAAATATATCTCAAATATCTAAGTATATTATACATGAATCGGATTTGATTGATGAGGCCAATGTTTGCAAAGTCAGTAACATGATTTGCTGCTCTTTTTTCCTAAGAAAAAAGCTCTCACATCTTTGATAAAAAATAAAACTGGTCGACGAAAACACATTTTTGTAACTCATACCACTTAATTACGTTAAATTACAACAAAGTTTTTTGCAGTAGTTTTCTCCAAAAAGCTCACTTATTAAACATTTGCTGTACCCGTTTTTGCATTTAATTTTCACTCGAAAAGCTTATCTTCTCGATGATTTGCATACAGACCAGCCTTGTTTCAAACTCAAAGCATAATGAACTTAACGAAATGCAGTGAAATTGCGTAACAAAGAAAATATATTACTAAAGATCTTAATTGTAATAATTTATCTGATTCCGTTTTTGTTTGCTAGACAAGCAACTTCTGGTAGTTAATCAAATTCTTGTCCACTGTTCGACTTTTTCAACATCTTCCAGTTTTTTTTTAATTTAATTTATGATAAAATATTTGAGGCAATTTATCAATCTTTACGTAAACTTTAATATATTTCTTTATGAAAGATTATTGCGATTGATGATCTGCCACGATGAGGAACTGATCGAATATTGGTAATTGAAACAAGAAAATAATTCAAGGCATTTTGCCAATATAACCTTGATTAAGCGCTGCCGTTTTAATAATCCGTTAATGGACGACGGACTTAATTAATGCACTCTTCAGCATTCCTTATCCCTTTGATCTCACACAGGAAAATTGACATAAAGGTAAACGTAAACCGCCCTAAAACAATTAATTGTTGGTCTAATCGGTCGCTTTTGTTTCTGGAATTAATCCATGAGTGATCGATGGGCTGGATAGGGAACGTCAAGATAAGGGGACGATTAAATTATAGATGTATGTTGCCGGCAGCTGAGCCTCTAACACTGTCATTTTTTTATTATTATGCTCTACGGAAAAAAACTTAACCAGGACACTGCCTAAATTAAGGAGATGATTTATTTTCAGGAAGTCTTGGTTTTGTCCGCCTACTCAAGAGGTTCTTTTTATCAAACACACTTTCTTACATGTGCATACTTAAAAAAAAAATTACTAACTTAAGAATTTTGATAATATAGAAAAAACAACGTTAAAATTGTCAAATAAAAATAAAAAACGCTATGATTAAAATCTATGAAAAATCGTTCTTATCCGATTTTTTTTATAAAGTATTAATTTTATTCAGTTGAAGATTAAATTTTTAGTGACATTTTTTGTTCTAAATTTAATTTTTTTTACAAATAATTGAAATAATAAAGAAAATAGAAATTAATTAATTCATTGACTTTAAAACTGGGCGACTACGCTGACTTAGACTCTGCTGTGAGAGCAGTTTAAGCCCAACAGTTGAGGATCTAGTTTAATATAGCTCTATTTAATACAGCTCTATAAAAAGACAATAATACCAAATGCAAAACTAGTATAACAATATAATAGTCATGAAAAAATATTAAAAATTTAACAAAAATTTTTTATATACTTACTAACATTGAACATGTGACAATATTTGTTACAATTAGGTATCCATATAATAAGGTTTTGGAAATCTTTCTTACAGTTAGTTTAAGTGAAAATAGTTATTTGAAAAAAGTGAGCTCTTTTTTTTTGAATATAAACATTTTACAGTTTTAAATTAAGAATGTTCATACGCAATAGCGGTTATTCTTGTGGGGTGTAAGTTTTACAAGAGCGATAAATGCCTCTATTTGGCTTTTTTCGTAATGTTTTTATTAGATTTGTAATTGTGCTGCAGCAATTGGAATAAAAATAGTAAAATAAAAGTGTTAAAAAGTAAATAAAATGCCCTGTTTTCATTTATATTTTACTATTTATAAATGTATTATACAGTTGAGAGTGTCAAGACGGAAAATTAATCATGGGCACCCCTGAGTAGTACCAGACTTCTACCGGCTAAAATTCTTTGTCAAAAGCCTTTCTCAAGACAAGATCATTGTTTTGTAAGGCTCTATTTTAGCTTTTTTTACTTTTTTGACTTTTGTTTATTAGATAACGATTTTGTTGATCCTGGTATCTATAATGGCATTCCAACTCTTTTTTAAGATTTTCAGTAGCAGAGCTGGGTAACCATTTCTTTCGTGATGACACTCTTAATTTCTTCATTTTTTCAACCCAATTTTTTCATTTTTTTTATTGTTAGATCTTTTTGTTTGAAGAATTTTAGACATGGTACTATAAAAACTATTATCTCTGCCACAGCATCCCCTGTTATGCTCTTCTCTATTCAGTTTAAATGATTTCTAAATATTTTATTGTTACCACCACAGTTAGGCAGAGCATTTTTTTTTTGAAAAAAATTGCTCAGCTATAATTAATTGTCTGATTTGTTACTTTCATTATCAAAAAACACTTCAATATGAAATTCTCCACTCCAATAAGAAACTAAATATTTGTAGGTTGCGTTTTCTCATAATAAAAGATTTAATATCAAATTGGTCATTTTTCTATTAATATTTTACACAACTTAATTTGTTTAGGGTTTTAACACTACAATTTGTTTAAAAAAAAATATTCTTAATATGCCCATGTTAAAATTGGTATCGATTGAGAAGGAGGTTTTTTGAAATTTTATATGAGCATTTTAGATAAAGTAGAGTATAGAGAAAATTTATATAATACAACCAGCATTAAAAAATGCAACTCTGAAGTAAAAAAAATATTTTGATGACCATCATGACAATGTCACCATTTTATGTGATGTGAAAATGGCAAATATTTTGACATATTTAATGTCACATGCTGATTCGTATCCCTCTAGTTGGTGCATATCTAGAAAAAATTATTTAGATCAAATTGGATGTTCATCAAAAACTTTAACCGACAACTATCAGATTTTTAATAATTTTTATAGGATTTTTTTATAATTGCACTAACATACTATAGATTAATCAACAAATTAAAGTTAAGGTGTTAGAAATTATACCTCCACAAGAGCTTCATTTACTGCTAGGAGCAGTAAATACTATTAATAATAAAATGCTGGTAGAGTTTCCTGCAGTATGTAGAAAATAGGTACAGTTTTCTGGTGTAGAATGTGAAGCTTTTCATGGTGGTTCCTTTAATAGAAATTTATGTCGTCTTCTGTTATTGAAAGTAGACTTTCTGCGATCTACATCTCCTCTTAGCTGCTTAAAATACGTCAAGTATTTCTCTACATTGGACAAAATAGTAACAAGTTCTTTTGGAAATTAATTACAGGAAAATTTTAAAGATATAATTGAAAAACCTAAAAAAGACTTTTTTGATTTGAATTTAGCAGTAACTAAAAATACTGTTTCATGTTCCTGAATTCTGCAATGAAGTGCAACAAGGATCAAGTTTTTTCAGTGAACAGGCTTCGGAATCGGTACACAGCGGTTTTTATTTATAGTTTTGCGTCGTTATAAATTTTTTTTAGTTAATTCAAAGTTTTCTAAACAATTTTTTAATGCCGTAACACATTATAGCAGTTCACATATTGCTTAATTGTAACAAAAGCATATTAAAATACCACAATAAAATTTTAATATTATTTTATTTGTATTAATTACAAACAAAACCTACAATTATTTTATTATTTGTTAGAAATAAGGTCAAGTACTTTTACAAATACCCTACTACAAACCGCAAAATTAACCAGACACTAAGTTTTTTGGAAAAATTTCAGTGACGAAAATTTGAATCAAAATAATTTTAATTGAAAATGTGCAATGATAAACGTTTAAATTGAAATCAAGATAATTTTGATTAATAATGTTCAAAAATAAATATTTATTTACAAATTAAACAAAAATTTGATTTCAAGTAACAAAACAAATCAAAACAAAATTAAGAAAACTGCAAAAAAATGGTTTCAGTAGCGAGTGTTTCTTCCTCGCGCTTGAATTACAGCTCTCATTAGTCGAGGCATACTTGCAATCAAGTCTGCGATCTCATCTTGGGCTATTAGCTCCCACTCATTCAGCAACGCCTGTTCCAGCTCAACTGGTATGAAACTCGCCTAGTTCTGCCTAATCCTTTTCCCCAGGTTGTTCCATATGTGCTCAATGGGGTTTAGGTCAGGGCTCATGGGTGGCCATCTTAGCACCTGAATATTAACGTCGTGAAGGTACTGACGCGTAATCTGGGCTGTGTGAGGGCACGCATTGTCGTGCATTATGAGAAACTTTTCCTCTGCAAATGGCGCAAAAGAAACCACATGCTCTTGTAAACACTTCCTAATGTACCAGTCAGAGTTAATGCCATAGATTATAGGTTAATGCTACCTCTCCGCACCGTTACAAGAGCTGTATGAGCCTCCAAAGAAATCCCTTCCCATACCGTTACACTTCCACCACAAATGCTATTCCAGGCGCAAAGCAACACTGAGCATACCGTTCCCCCGGGCGTCTAAATACTCGTTGACGACGATCAGGTGAATACCTAGTGAAACGCGACTCATCCGTAAAGAGAACGGAGCCTCATTCGTCCATATTCCAATCAACATAATTTCGCGCAAATTCCAATCGCTGTCTGCGATGCTCTGCGTTCAACTTAGGGTCAGTAGCAGGTGGATGTGATGTCAAATTGTTTTTCTTCAACCTTCTTAAAACAGTATCAGAAGAAACCATGGTTTCATGAACATTCGCCAGTCTCCTGGGCAAAGGTGTAGGAAGAGTCCGTTTTCGCAGCATTTGTAATCGAAGAAATCGGTCTTCCACTTCATTTGTTACTCTTTTTCTGCCTTGTCCAGGTCTTTTGGAATAGGAACCAGTTGCCCTGAACCTTTGTATCGCATCGGATACCGTGCTTTTAGGAAAGCCAAGCAAATTTGCAATAAATCGTATGCTGCGTCCATCATTATGTAAAGCAACAGCCTGGGCAGCTACTTCGGGACTCATTACAATATGAATCGCTTCTACAACAAATCTCTTCCCCAAAAAGCCAAATTAAAGAAACCAGCACCAGCTATCGACCCAAATTTGACAGAGGTGTAAAACAAACAAAACCTTTCTGATTGGATGCCGCTTAAGAAAATAAGTACAAAAAGTAATCTGCGTGATAGGGGTTAACCCAAAAAACTTGAATATCCTTTCTGTTAAGATTCCATTTTGCTGTAAGCTCTATGTGACACATTTCCTTCCCAATCTTTCCGCAGGCAAATAAAATTCTCTGAAATGGCAAAACTTTTTTGCAAGCCTTGCGTTTTCTTCTCATTAACACCGATAAATTTTGCGACTGCTAAGTTTTAATTACTTTTTGTTGAATCAGGTAGGGTACGTCTCGACCATACCCGAAACTGTATATCAGGAAAACGCTTAAAGTTTTATTTAGCTTGAGTGAATCTTTGAAAAGCGTGTAAAAAATCGTACATAGTTTTGAAGCGAGTCGTCAAGAGTTGTGATCGTGTCGTTAAAAGGTCTCGTGAGGGCCGTGCGGCTTATCGATTGATCTCGAAACCGTTAAGGTCCCTCTGGAAGAGTTTGAAGCTGCCCAAGTGAGGGACGTGACCTGCAGTATGGCAGTCCGTCTTTCCAGATATCGTGCCAATCTCAATTACAGCCCTAATCGTATTAAATTGTGGTTTAGCACAACTGGGTTTTTATATTTGTCTGGAGATGCCTTATTAGGGCCAACGGCAAATCCTGATTATATTTTCAAAGGAAAATGTCAGATTGTTAGTAATGATACGCAGCGAGGGTGCACAGTTAATCAAATATGTAAATAGTGGCAGCAAAAGAAAGGTAGAATCAGATGAGGATATTTGACGAATGAGAAAATGTTGCAACGAAGAAGTTTGCACTTTTATATACACATCATATACTTTCTTATTGGCACAATCTCATTCCATTTTTTCCTAATTTGGAACGTAATGATATTACATTGTAGCAAATATCAGCCGCAATAAGACGGAAAAATATAATCTTACTCCAACGTTGTGGGGGATGTTATTAGAGAGCTTAGTGGTTACAACCAAACTTTAAAATACATGATGTTATTTCATTATTTTGTTTAACATTAAAATATGCATTTACTAGAAAATGTGTTTGATAAAAAGAAAATCATGACTACACATATTTTTTTTTAATTATTGAAAGAACGTATTATTTATATCAAAAAAATCAGAAAATAACGACACTGGTGCTACATTTTTTTCTACTATTAAAATTGCCTAAAATAAAACGTAAAGTTTATCAATTATTTTTTGTCATAATATAACTAAGGGTATGATTATCAGTGTTAATATTTTGAGTAAAATGTGTAGCGGCGGCCACCATTTAATGTGTTAACGCCATTAAAAAAAAAGTATGATGTTCATACCAAGCAAATAACCATTTGTGATACCACCAAAAAATATTTAATATAACTTTGACTATTCATTATGTTATAACCAGTGTTTGGACTTTTTAGAATGAAAAAACTGAAAATAGATGGTAAAATAAGTTTAGTTAGTATAAAAAAGCACAAGAATTAAAAATATACCTAATGTTCTAACAAAAAAAAATATTAACAAAAAAACTTATTAACAGAATAAAATTATTAACGCATAACAAAACGTAAATTTGTGTAAATATTTTACATAAAGTTTAAATTAAAGCTTTATATTATATTACCAGACAGAGGAAATATTGAGAGACAGAGTGTCTCAAAATTCGCAAACCAAATCGTGAAAAGATCGATGATGACGCATCAAAGCTATAGAAAATTTTCCAAAATTTTCATGTTTTTTAATTTTTAAAATACAATATTTCAAACATACATTTTAGTTATTTTTATTTAAAAAAATAACGAGCGTTTAGAAATAAATGAAGTCGTAGTGTGCTGTGGACCTGCAAACGTAGGGCTTAGCTTGGCGGACATTTGACAATTGGCATTTTGATAATTGAAATTGATGACAATTTACAAAGTAATAATGTCAAAATTTGTCACTCTGTGCGCCAAGCTAAGCCCTACGTTTGCAGTATACAGCACACTACGACGTCATTCTTTCTATAGATTGTCTATATTTGGATGAATTTTATGGCGCAATAAAGGAATTAACTTTTCGGTCCCTCACCGATAAAGAAACCCCAGCCCCTGAATTTTAATAAGGTTCTGATTGTTAACGGACGAGCTGGTAGCTTCAGTAACAATATAGTTCACTTATCTTTACACCCATCCTTGTTAAATCCCTCATAAACTAGTTTGTAAGTCAAAACAATAAAATTCATCCAAATATAGACAACCATTAGACGCTGGTTATGAAGAAAATTTTCACTATTAAATTTTTGTATTTTGGTTAAGTAACCCTCTTGAATGATTAATAAATTTAGTAATAACATTTAGTTTGGAGTTTATTACAATGTTAGATGTGATTTTGTAGTAAATTTTTCACAAATCAAGTAAATCTATAACATTTTAAACTTTAAAAGATTTTATTATTACAAATGTCAAATTGTCAAAACCAATATTTTTTTTAAACATTTTTTTGTGTTTTTATAACGTTTTTAGACGGATTTTCAAATTTGAAAAGAAATAATTTTTTATAACGTGTGTTAACAATTTGGTTCCAAAATTTGGAGACAAATTATAATAAGTGCGGTCGACGGCAACGTGCTGTAGAGTTGTTTAAGATAAAAATTATTAGTTAATTAATTAATTAATATTAAAGAATCAATAAACCTGATGGTAAGGGCGGCCGCCCTCGAAACGTCGTAAAAAATTTTTGTCATTTCTTATCATTCACAATAACTTTCTCCTAACACCAAGAAACTTCATCATCATATATAAGAAAGGGGAAAAGAAAACCAGTGATGGGCGCGTAGACTACGTCGGAGTAGACAATTTAGTTGTCTACGTGTAAAGTATGTAAAGTAAATTTTGAAAAAGTTTTACTTTAGACTATGTAGACAATGTAAACAATAAGAATATAATAAGAATAATATTTTTGACAGTCAATGACATTAGTTATTGTTTAATTATTATTTTATTTATTTTATTTTATTATGTTATTCTTGAAAATGCCTGGTAACAGGCGAAACCGGTCGGAATAAAAGATATAAAGATAACGTTTGAGGTTGTGAAGACTGTTCCCCCCCTTACATTAAATAAGAATATTAAATAAATTTTTAGTTATAATATAAAAACAAATTAACAATTGATTCTAAAATATAACAAAAAACATTAACAAGAATTTAAAAAATCTCAGACGATCAAATGAAGAGTTAGGTCAATAAAACATAACCTCAAAATAGTTATTGTATACATTGTCGACACAAAGTCTACATTGTCTACATTCTCTACATTGTTTACGCTTTTTCTACGACGTAATGTAGACAATAAAAGTCGACACGTAGACGCACATCACTGAAGAAAACAACACATAACTAGTTTATTATAATGTTTTTTTGTTAACCGTAATTTTTTTTGGGATAAAGTAACTTGTTAAAATTTAAAAATCACTTATTAATAACTGCGTTCGGCTTTACCACTCCGAGTGCACTGCTTCTTTCTTTATCTACTTCGTTGAGTCTATATATCACTATCTCTATCCGGGGACCAAAACTTGATGTTTTTGATACTGTATCCAAAACAACACACGCTCTTTGTGCCTCCAGTTATTAGATGAAGTAGAAAGAGCGTACGTTGTTATGAAAACTGATTTTATATTGTAAATCTTGAATTCAAATAATGCGATCAGATTTATCTGTTCAAAATGAGACAAACAAACCTACTCTGTGGTGCACTCGGAGTGGCAAAGCCAAACGCACCTAATGTAAAATTATACATTAATATTCAAATCAATGGAAAATTTTAAAAGAACACACATTAATGAAAATTATACATTAATCTTGTTATAATAATAACAAACGATAAACAAAAATAATAATTTACTGCATTTTTAATGATAAAATAACACAAAGAAATCAATAATTATTTGGTTTTATAATTTATCAAGTTTCTCTAAAATAAAAGGGTAATTGAACTTTAAAATACATTTATGTTTTAAGTTGAGTCGTTTCTCAAAGTTTTATTACCTTACACAAAAATTTTTATTGCATCTATTTCTTGAACGACTTTGTAGTTTTGAAGGCAATGTCAGTAACAGTTATAATAGTTTACTACTGAGTTTCTTTTTTCATTATTTATTATTTGTCACTATTATTTTTTTTTTAGTACAATTTTGAATTTTTTTACTAAACTTTTTTTTAAAACAATAATAGTCATTATAACAAAATATAATAATGATCTTATATATGGTAAACAAAGAAATAAATAAGTAATAAAAGAATTAATTCTAAGTCAAAACCACAAGTTTAATTAAACAAAATTCTTACATAACAGAAGCAGAACACTTTCAACAACTACATATGTCTTACGATTGAAATCAATATTCTTTTAATCATTAGACGCTGATGATGAGACATAGTTCTTGAAAGCTTTCTGCCACTGTTCTGTAAGAATTTTGTTTGATTAAGCTTGGGGTTTTGACTTGAATTTTAGATTTTTTACTATTTGTTTGAAAATCATTGTACTTTGAAAAAGGAAGGATGTTTCTATCGAATTTAAAAAATTGAAATACGTAATTGCACAGGAAGATAATTTAAAAAGACAGGATAAAAAATTAATACATATATCTTTAAGATAAACAAAATCAAATTTAAATTGAATTAAATTTTGTTAAAATAATTGTATAATTTTTTTTTGTTACTTAACTGAAATGTTGAATTGAATTTCAAAACTTTTCTAATTATGTTACTTAAGCTGAATCCTTTGAAATCTCGTTGTCGATAATACGCCACCTGGTGGCTATTTCAAGCCAATTTCGTTGAGACAGCACGTGTCGAGTCTGAGCTTCTAAGCTTGTTTGCGCTGATTGTGAGTATATTTTTTGAATTCAGTTATTAAATCAAAAACTAAAATAGCATGAAGAATTTTACACCCACATTTCGAAATTACTGTGCTTTTGTGTGGGTAAGTAAAAATAAAATGTGGGAGAGCTATAATCTACAAAGGCCGGATCTGTTTCAAGGGGATTTAATGTAGTAACAGTGAATTTGGGGTCATGTAGGATGTCGGTGATAAGGTCCATTAGATGTATAATAGAAATTTGTTTGATGATGGGGTTGTACGTACCGAGACAGAGGAAGGTGGGTTCCCCGGCGTACTGTGGCGTGGGATGAGCCGTCTCCCCCGGCGGAACGGTTTGGTTCGTCCAGTCCCCCGGTAACAGGTATGGGCACTGCTGCTCCACGTCCTGGCACACACTGAGACAGGGCCGCACGCGCTCGTCTGCGCGTGTGAAATGAGGCACCAGATAACTGCACACCCACCGCCGGTATGCTTGCTGCAACACCCCAACCAACGATCATTAACTGACATTTAGGCCCACATTCAACTAAATTATTCACCAAAATATTGAAGACCTAACAATAAACACTTAATGAATGTTTGATTTATTACAGTTGGTACCTGTACAAATGGTGGATGCGCCGGATAGCTATTGTATCTCAAATTGTCTGCGAATTTACATAAAGCAAGTAATTTCTATTAGGGTAGATACGAAAGAATCATTAAAAGATAAAATAGGGTTATAAAAGCAGATGCAACGCTCCATTAAAACTGTATAAATTTAATAAATAAAACCGTTTACTTACTTCCTGTAAACAGAATGACACTACTAAAACGCATTGTCTATGTTGGATAAATCTTTCTTGTAAGTACATAGATATTAACGACTCTCGTTAAAATTTATACAAATATTTGTAAAAATATTTTGGGAATAAATATATTTTTTCTACTTTGCGTCTGTAACAAAGCTTAGCACCCAATTCAGCACTCAATTGCGTGCGTAAAGTACTAGTACATTTTTTTTTTTGGGTTGGTAACACACATTTGTGTTGTTTCAGCGTTTATGTCAGAGTAATGAAATTGTCATAATTATTTGAATAAATTTTGTTGCACTTGATGACCAGTATTTCACATAAAGATGTTTTTGTGTGTGCTTAAAAAGCACATAAAACGCGCAAAATAGAAAAAATTGCATAAAGAACTCGTTTCTAAAGTCTCTGTGACCACTCATTCTTTATAAAAACTTGCGCTCGTTTTATTAACTTGAATTTGTGCCACAAAGTTGACGTTCTGAAACGCGTTCTTTAATATACTATAAACTGTTTTAGCCAAGCAAAGCATTAGATTATAATGTATTAATGAGAAGCAATACTTTAAAACCGGTTCGCAGTTTCGTGGTTTTTGTGCCTGAATAAAACATTTTTAATTGTTTTATAATTTTTATTATCAACTGATATTGTTCTATTAAATTTATTACTTAAATAACAACAAAGGTACCGTTTTACAGTAAGAATCGTAAGTAATGTCACTACATTTGTTCAGAGGGCGAAAAAACTATATATATAATCAATAACTGGCAAAAATTAACGTTTTTTCAGTTGGCATAGTTTTGATTTTGACTCTAATATTTTTTATTGTTTTGGCTTATACCAAAACAAATTTTAAAAAGTTAATTTTGTGTTAGAAAGTTTGTAAAACAAGTGTAAAACGTGATGACTTTAAAAAAAAAAATTTTATATTATTTTTTATAATTTACGTTTTCTACTTATTGTTTTATTTAAGAAAGTAAAATTTTGAATGAGTCTAGCACTAGTACTGCATTTAATGATTATTAACAATTATTTTATGATCGCAAATTTTCAAAAAATTATTTTGTCCGAGGCTTTGTTTTATGGACTTTCGTTATTTTGAAAGCTCGTTTTTAATTTTTTTTTCACTTTGTTAGCAAAATATGTTTGTGGTTCTATAGAAATTATTTTATTTTTTACTTATGTATTAGTCATTTTGGAGTCTCTAGATACAAATCACTGTACTAATTTATAAGCATTTTTTGATAAATAATTATGTTTTTTTAAATCCCTTTTGGTATTTTGCCCAGCCCTCATCATTACTTCTGCTTCATACTGTACATTTGCATTTAAAATTTTGATTCTGTTAAATTTTTAAACGAAAATTGCTTAATGAAATGTACCATTTAGGTCTGCAATATAAAACAGAATATTTTAAATCTCAAACCGCTGCGTCGCTTCAATTTGAGGGGTGGCGTTAGAAGGGATTAATTGCTGTGGTCACATTTGCTCTTAGCCCCAAAATGTATTTTAAATTGCGTTGAACGGACAATGGACAATACCATGTTGTTTAGCAAACATTTAAATGCCAGAGGTAAGCAATATTCTCTTCAAATAAAATTATCTGCAATTGACTGACATACTAAGAAATTGATTTCGTTACAAAACGTGTTATACAACCGTCTTATTCTCATAATGGACGTAGTTAGAAGGTGTAAATACGATAATCTACTGATTACTCAACTTCGCTGTAATATAAGTAAATATATAGTGTAATTCGAAAAAAAAATCTTAAGTAAGTACGGACTGTTTATTTAAAAAAAAGCTCATAGCTAGTCATGAGAAGGAAAAGTACGTACAATGTAGTTTATTAAACATTTATTAATAATAGTCGGTCGACTGATACTAATACTAGACGGTCGATTAATATATTATTTAATAATAAGTCATTTTCACAGAACAACAGTTTTTTTTATAATAATTACACGATAGTTATTAAAAAAATAATTTTTACACTTGAGTTTATCAGCACCGTTTAAGTTTTAATATTTAAGCTTGTTTTACTTGTTAAACTTGGGTTGAACGTTCAAAAGGATTAAAAAGAAATTGTTGTTGAAGTGCCACAAATAAGCTGCTTCGAGTTTAACTCCGCTGCGTTCAGATTTTTTAATTAATTAAATTTTTAAAGAGAAGGGATATGATACCTAGTCCAAGCCTTATTTTTAAAATTGTTCGCTAGTTGTTTAATCATAACATTAAACGAAATGGAAACGACTGACAACGGCTGAGTAGCTAATAATGTAAGTCATGTTTTACAAATGATTATATATGGTCACAAATTGCAGTAGAACTGTTTTGTACAATTAATTAGAGTGTTTAAATTTTTTTTTATGTAAATATACGAGTGAATTACATTTCTGCAAGCGTAATTTTTGGTATTGAGGTTCATCACAAAACTACGCGGCTGTGCTGTGAATTAACAAATAGTGAAGAAAGTGAAAAAAAGAGGAAAGAAAAATAAAAAGAATATCAGACAAAAACAAGGTATTTGAAAAATTAAGAAAATTATCAGGTTACCGCAAAGAGAGTTAAAAATATAATAGATGATAAGACGGATGTCTTATTACTTATTAGAAATAATAAAAAAATGAATCAAAGACATAAAAGAAAAAAGAGAAAAACAGAGATGATAGATATCAAGAGGTAATGAAGCAACTGAAAAAAGAAGATAATGTACTAAAATAAGAAAACAAGATTTAAAAAGAAACTACAAAATAAAAATAAAAAAAATAATTAGCAAGAACTATTTGAACTGTATATAAAAAAAGAAATAGGTACAACAGTAGAAATTAAAGATGTTTTAGAAATTGAAACAAAAACATGTAAAACATATTAATAAGATGATAATCCTTTATTTACGTAGAAATAACACACAGTTTTACACACACCTTCTAAGTAAATAAAAATAATTATTGAATAACTCGCTAAAGAAAGAGAAAAAAATTGTGAGAACAGATTGCCAAAAGATTATAAATCTTAAAAAAAAAACAACAAGCCACTTACAATCAAAAAACTGTAAAAAAATAACAAAATAGTTAATCTAAGTTGTAAAGATAGACATAAAAAGGAAAACAAAGAAAAAAATCAGAAAAAATAAAATAAAACAATAAATTGCAAATTAAACAAAATAAGAAAAACGTGGGCACATCTAACCTAAGAAGTAGTGCTGAAAAAGAAGAAGAGCTAGTAGAAGAATTGATAAAACAGAGCATAGAAAATTTTGGAATTATAACACAAAATAGAAAGGGAAGTGAATTGAAAATATATACACGCAAATATTGAATAACTTGGTTAAGAGTAAATAAAAAAAAGAAAGCAAAGAAATGAGTTAGATTGATAAAGCCGTTCTGATTATATTAAGTATAACGTAATACAATATGAATTTATAATGGAGTGAATGTTAGCGGTAAAAATGAAACTGTCAGACGACGAAATATAAACAATTTTTTTGAAAAAAACACAAAAACAAATAGATACTAAAGAAAAAATATGATAATAATAATAATGACTTAAATGGAAAAAAAATAAAAGAATTTATGGAATAAGTAGGAAATAAGTTTTTCAATAATAATAATAAAAGAATTATTGAAATGTGTATAGATAAAAGTCTAATAGCAAATGAAAAATTATTTGTAGATTTTTTTTATTAAACAAACATGTTTGGAACAGAATAAAAGATTTGAAAGTAAAAATGAAAGCAGAAATTGAGACTGACTACAACACACGATAGAAAATAACCAACAAGTAGAAAAACAAAAAAACTAAAAGATAAACAAGAAATAGAAACCAGAGAAGAAGTAGAACTACTTAGGGAAAGCAACTAAAAAGATACAATTACAAAAAGATACAAAAGATAAATAAACCACTAGTATAATAAGAAAGTATAATATAAGTTTAGAGATGATTAAATATATAGACTATAAAGAAAAAAAACTAGCGGAGTTAATAATAAAATATAAAAATTTATATAACTGGCATTTTACTAATTTAAAAAAGACATAAAAGAAACTAATAACTACACAGCAGCGAGACTGCTGTCAAGTGTATTAAGAAAAACATTTGCAAAAGACTAATTAAAAAAACGGATGCAATTCTACAAAATACCCAATGCTTAAAAAAAATAAAAGCACGCCAGCTTTTATTTTTACAATAAGATATAGAATAGAAAAATTCTTGTAGCTATATAACTTAAAAAGCTTTTGATCGAATACAAAAGACGGATATTTGAAAAAGGCTACTATGAAAAACACCATCGAAAAGAAAACGACATGTATAAGGAAAATTTAAACATCGTAGATGAAACAACTAATTCAAAGATGAAGAAACAATAAGGAATCTAAAATATTTGAAATGAAACAAAAATGTATATTAATTTCTCTTCTATTTACAACTGTAGTCGATGAGACAACTAAGAAAGCTAAGAAAAAGATGAAGAAACTGACACTGAATATGGGAAGTTAAAACAATCAGAACTGACAGGATTGATGTTTGCAGATGATACGGTTTTAATAGCAAATATAAAGGAAACATGCAATATAACTTAAGAGTATTAAAGAAAAAGCTAGAAAAAAAAATAAAAAAGTTAATATTAAAAAAAAACACAAAGAACACAAGAACACAAAGTCTTTAACACAAAGAAAGCTTCTGAAATAAGTCGGATGGCAAACAAATTAAACAGTTAATTTGTCAATTGATATCATAATATACCCTTAAAAAACAGATAGAATATTAATTTAAGAAAGGACAAAAAGTTAAAGTGGACGATGTTTTTAAGGTAATAAACCTTTCTTAACAAAATTCCTTTTTTAACTATTTGTTAAACAATTTTGCTAATAAATGATTAATGATGGTAAAAGACAAACAATTTATATTAAATATATTTTTTTTTAGTTCATTGGACTAATTTTTTATTACAAAAAAACGAATGTATTTTTTTATAACATATTAAACTCTTTTGATTGTTTACAATGTCTGTTTCCTAGACAGTAAAAGTTTCTTACTTATTACTAACCCAACCTTATCGGTAATTATTTTGGTTACTTTCATCGAAAACTCAATGGTAAGCATTACTTGTCGTTCTAGAACTGTAACTCAATTTAATAACAATTATATATAAAAGCACTACAAGCTTTGTAGGCTCATAGCTTGGTTGGCGATTTATATCCATTCATTCTTATTTAGAGCCATCTTTTTCCACCCTCTATTTGTAATTTTTGAAGGTCGTCCTCTACTTTTTTTCCACTCTGTCTTTAGTCTGCTTCTTTGTCTGTTAGGTCTTACAATTAGTCCTGTTTCCAATATTCTTTTTGAGTTTTTGGTAATGTTTTCGTTCATTCTTGTTACGTGGCCTATCCATCTAAATAATTGTGATTTAACTACTCCTATTATATATGTGTTTTTGTATAATGTTTTTATTTCTTTGTTTTTTCTTCTAATCCAAGTCTCTCCTACTTTTTCCCTCCATAAATTTTTCTGAAAACTTTTCTCTCCCATATCTGCAGCATAGACTGTTCTTGTTTTCTTAGTGTTCATCTTTCGCAAGCGTATGTTACCACCAGTCGTATTAAAGCGATTAATAATTGAGATATTTTAACGTTAATAGAAGTTGAGATTATAAATCGCTCATTAACAAAAGCGTTGATTACAATGTTCTTCTGTTACTCATATTACAGTATACTTGAAAAACTACATTCCAAAATTTTTCAACTTGCTTCTCTCTACTAACAAATTTCTAGTAGCACATCTAGATTGTTTTCTGTTATCTAGCTACAAAACACCCAAACAAATTTTTCATTTGTTATTAATAATAATCAGATCTCACATTTCTCTATAATAAAATATCTTACAATACAAATAATGCAATTTAAAGTTTCTTTTAATAAAACATTATCTTCAAGCATGCCGTTTTTATAATTTTTTGATGATTATGACAGTTTATAAAAGTCAAAATTTTGGTTTGTATGGTTGGTATTCACAAGTCGTTAATAAGTGTGTTAACTTCTTTGAATAGCTTGGAGTACAGTAATAACACTCATATGTCAACGAGCAAAAAAAAAATTTTACCGAACTCAGACAATAAATGTCCTTGATCGGTAAAGTGTTCTTACCGTTCTTCATACTAAATATAACACAATAATTAAAATTAAATAGTTGTTACACATCTTCAACAGTTTAAAATTTTACAAAAAATTGCTTAAATTAATATTAAAGTAACAAAGTTACGTTTACGACATTGACAAATAGATAAATTAATTTATCAAAAACATGCAAGGCAATTATTTTACGATGCCATAAAACTTTTAATTTTTAATAAACAGTCGTTATCATCAAAATGTTTGTTTGCCGCTATATTTTCAACAGCTCAAATAAGTTCGTATATTGGTGTATTTTTGCGTGTATAAAATTTGAGATAGAAAAAGATTTTATTTAATGTATAGAAACTGAAATCGGAAGTAATATCAGACTCTGTTCAGGTTGATAAATCAATCGGAAAACGCTGTAAAAATTGCTCAAAGAACCGTCGTGACATCTCTAATAATAACAAATACCTCAAAGAGGAAATATGAATAAAATGATTTGGGATAGTACGAGTAATTTTTCTTTAATTGGCCTCTTGTATTAAAGGATCTTTCTGTTGGCAACTATATAAATATTTAAGGAGAAAATTTGCAAACTAAGACAAAGTTCGAAAGCTGAGAGAACACAAAGTTCTGAACTAATTCAAATGTTTTCGTCGTATATCGATTTGATTTCATTAAATATTTGGATTGGCAAAAATGCCCGCTACTCGCAGATTTAACAAAACGTTTCATCTCTAATAAAGGCACTTTTCTGTCTCTTTCTTCCATATTTTATCGCCGAAAGAAAAATCGAATAATCTCAGTAATCAGAAAGGATGATTAAATCGTACTTTAAAGGTGTTACAGCTTTAATGGTGGCTGCGATATTTCTCTTTAGGGGAGATTCATTTTCCTGTTGTCGAACGCCCTGAAATTAGCTGGAAATTTACATAATAAAAATGAGCGTTTTAATTAAACCTGAATTTGGAAAATGCTCATTTAAAAAATCTGATGCTCGTTGCATTTCTTTTATATTTAAAGATTAATCTTGAGGGAATTAAAATGTTTCTTCCATTTTGTTGGCGGTACATTTAAGCCTGAAGGGGCTTTAATTAAATGTAGCACAATTAACAATTGTTTTTATTCTTGGATTTTTTTGCCGTTGATCAGAATTGTGCCATATACCTACGTTAGACAATGACTAAACGCTTAATACATATCTGGCGCATTAACAAAATGTATTTGCAAATTAATTATTCGTTTATGAACAGGAAATTTCAACTCAAAAGGTTTTTTCAGCTGACTAATTAACTTTGTAGCTTGTTAGTTACGTCATTCTAGTTGTGTTGTAAGCATCGTTGCAGTGTTAAAAATGTTGTTAAGCTCTTAGAAAACTCGTTGAATTTAACCCGGATTTTAATTTTAATTAATGAAGAATAATTACCAAGGACTGTGATACACCCTCACTTGCTGTTCCACTTTCCACCCAAAATGTATAAAGTCCACCAAATCACATTAAAAATACACTAAGAAACAAATTTTAAAAACTATTGTGATGGCATTTTAGAAAAAAACAAAAATAAATTCAATGCGCGTTTCAAGTCATCTCCTCTTTCTCTGCTTCTTCTCTAACGGTGTCCATATCTCTTATTCTCGATCTTCTTTTCGCTCCAGCACTCATGTTTTAAAACTTTTTTGTTTTGTAAGTCTATCATCTGACAATCAAAGTTAACCTTCTATTATTTCTTTGTAAATCGGTTATTTATGTAGTTTCTACCTGAAAGTCTCATTTCTGATTTTGTCTCTCTCAGTTTCGTTTTCTATTCCTTGTACACACCTCATTTTTAACACGTTTACTCGTTTTTGTCTTTTTAATAACGTACACATTTTACTACTCCATGTTATTGTTGGTCTGACCGCTTTTATGCTACTTTTGTTTTTTTTTCCTTCGCATTTTTTTCTTTCTACGAAGAGGTGTCTTCAACATATTACTGATGTTTTTCCAATCTCTTATTTATTTTCTCATCCATTTCATACTTTCTTCTGTAACAGCTCCTAGATATTTAAAATATTGTAACTGTTTAATTTGTTTGCCACCCGACTTATTTCAGAAGCTTTCTTTGTGTTAAAGACTTTGTGTTCTTGTGTTCTTTGTGGTTTTTTTTAATATTAACTTTTTTATTTTTTTTCTAGCTTTTTCTTTAATACTCTTAAGTTATATTGCATGTTTCCTTTATATTTGCTATTAAAACCGTATCATCTGCAAACATCAATCCTGTCAGTTCTGATTGTTTTAACTTCCCATATTCAGTGTCAGTTTCTTCATCTTTTTCTTAGCTTTCTTAGTTGTCTCATCGACTACAGTTGTAAATAGAAGAGAAATTAATATACATTTTTGTTTCATTTCAAATATTTTAGATTCCTTATTGTTTCTTCATCTTTGAATTAGTTGTTTCATCTACGATGTTTAAATTTTCCTTATACATGTCGTTTTCTTTTCGATGGTGTTTTTCATAGTAGCCTTTTTCAAATATCCGTCTTTTGTATTCGATCAAAATTTTTGAAATAAACGTAAATGTTTTACAATCGACGATTAACTTTACCCAGTGGTTATTTAACCTGATTGCAACTCGTAACAAACCAAATGCAGTCATCAGGAAATTTCAGACCAATTTCGGGGTTGTTGTCTCATCTCACTGCAGCGTATTCTGATACTGTATCTGAATTAACAGATTTATCGGTTATGTGAAGCTGGTGAAAATTAAATGAACGTGAAATAATGCCGTAACGTCATGTCTAAACACTGCTGGCAAGTATGGGGAATTGGCATATCTATTGGATAGAAATTTGTTACCTCTTCATCAACTAAAATATAAACAACTTCTTCTCGAACAAGAGCACTCACAAGCATTGAATTACTCCATCTTGGCTGTCTTATATCAGCTAGTGCGCTTATGACAATGAAAAAGTGTTGAAGCCAAATATAACAAGCAGGAAGTTGCCTCATCTTTAGTCCAGTGCATTCTGATGCTGTTTGTTGATGATGCTATTTCATTATTTTAGATTTACTTAACTCTTTCAACTACAGCACTAGAATACATTGCACTGAAAATAAAGCAACAACTTCTATCAACTATTTTGAATGCTTTTTTATTGTTATTAGTTGCGCTATTTTTAAAGGCGCTAGGGCGGCCAAAATGGAGTAATCCAATGCTTGTTAGGATCTTGTACGAGGAGTAGTTGTTTTTATTTTGGTTGTTGGGAGTTGCGCTATTTTTAAAGTCGCTAGGGCGGCCAAAATGGAGTAATCCAATGCTTGTTAGGATGTTGTACGAGGAGTAGTTGTTTTTATTTTGGTTGTTGGGAACGGTGTGTTAGTATACAATAAGAAATTATCTTCTAATGTATACATAAAAGTATCAAAGATACACCAGTTAATTATTTTTTACTTCTATAGCACACTGAAGGTCGCTTTTTAATAAACAATTGTTACTTTTTTAAGACATTGAAATTTTATTTTAGATAACTATACATTTTGACAAATTACTGTTTATACAAATTTGTTCTAACTTTTATAACTTTTGTTAGTTTTAAAAACAATCTTTTTGCTACAAAAAAATTTTTGCACAGACAGAACTGAACATAATTGCCTACTCTTACAAGTATTAGGCTATACAAAATCTACAGCCTGTACACTCAGAATTTATTCATTAATAATTATACAGTAAACCCATAAACGTAAACTAAGGAAGGAAGCAATTTAGGTGTAATTTGTTATGTTACGTTTACGCAACAGTTGCGTTTCTAGGTAACGGAAATAATTACGTAACAAAAATACTTCTAAATTGGTTTTAGTAACTTACACCTGTTTCAAATGTAAGCTCATGGAATGAATATTTTCTTGCGGGATATGTTTCAGTTAGACTTTTGATTGAAGTTTAAAGTTGTGTCTGTTTAAATCAAGATGCCCATATTTCTAAATTTATAAATATAAATAATAAAATTATAAATAATATTTATAAATTTAGGCAGTTAAGTTAAATTTTATAAAACACAGTTACTTCATAATTAATTACAAATTTATTTAAGTATACAGTATAGTTGCGCTAAATCGATTCCGCACTAATCTAGAATCGTCAGTAATCCGAATATGGCGGTTGTTTTAAAAACGGATAAGCTCTCAGTAAATCAATTATGTTGAATTAGGTTTTTGGACCTACACTTTGAGTTAGACCTAGAGCTAAATGTACATATTTATAAACAAATAATGGATTTCTTAAAAAAATGTTTATTTTAATTAAAAAAACAAGTTAAAAATTTGATATTTATTACTTGGGGTTAGCGTATTTGTTAGTAATCTTGATAATTAAATAAAGAATAAATAACGCTACAGCATTTTATTTTAAAGTAAAAAAAAAGATTTTTGTGATCTACAATTGTATTGCTTCTAGACATAGTTTTGTCTATTAATAACAACATGCTTATCAAATAAAATTACAAAAAAATTTTGTATATCGTGTATTAAAAAAATTGCTATACAGTTTATATCTTGAAAATTATAAACAATTGTATAAGGTAAATTTGCTTTTTTATCATTTTTTTAACAGGAGCTATCATCTGTTAAAATCTCTTACATTATTTCAAAAACACTCTGTATATGTATGTATACCTACATAAAAATACATTATTTCTAATTAGTTTTTCAAATTAATTTATGAATTTTGTAACCAGTTGTTTACCATTACTATAAAAACATACAGAAAACAAAAGTGATGCTAATATAAAATGAAGAAAAAAAAAAACAAGTAAAGATATAGACTAATAAATAAAGAGCAATTCGAAATGATTAAAATTTTGGGTCGCTGTAAAAAAATCTAGATTCAAATTTAAGTTGGCAAAACAATATATACTACATAAATTTGACGCTGTTACTTTTGATGGCAAGCGAAGGTGTTTTCATAAGTTTTGTCGTGCATTTATTTCAACCATTTTTTCTATTTCATATTTTAGGCGGTTTTCTATATGATATTAGCGACAAACTGTTTTATTATTATTTTATACAAACTAATTTTTTTTGTCATTGGCAAATTAATCTGATTACTTTTTTCTAATGTGTCCTAAGAAAAATAAGACTATGTGCTGTCATAGAATTATGGCTTATTACTTATTAGAGAGAGATTTGAATTATTATAAAATGCTCTATACAGTGTACTGTATACACATAGATAGAACACCCATTCGACAAGTGCAGAAATTCAACTATTTAGGAGTAACAATAGAAGACTATAGAAAAGAAGGGCTAGACATAACGAAAACATTAGAACAAAACAACAGTGATGAATGTCTTTTTGGAGACAAGTATTAATGTACACTCTCGACCACTAAAAATGAGACGGTCGAGCTGACTACGCTTGTGTCGTTAACAACTAAATATAAATTACCCAGTGTATAAAATAATTAAAATATGTTTCATTTTCTTAAATTCTTAAAATTACAAATAAATGTTTATAGAACTTTGTTATTTTAAGGTAATGACATGTGTGTTCGGTTTGATTGTCTTATTTCCAGATGATCTATAGGATATGTATGTTTGTCATAGCTGCTGTCAAAGCATACAAAAACAAAACTGAAAACATTTAATATAAAAGTTGCGTTCGGCTTTGCCACTTCGAGTGCACCGCCTCTTTCTTTATCTGCTTCATTAAGTCTATATATCACTATCTCTATGCGGTGACCAAAACTTGATGTTTTTTAACACTGTATCCAAAACAACACACGCTCGTTATGCACCCAGTTATTAGATAGAGTAGAAAGAGCGTTTGTTTTTATAAAAACATTCTTTATATTAGTGAATGCTGAATTCAAATAATGCGACGGATTTATGTGTTCTGAATAAGACAAACAAAGACAGAGTAGGTGCAATCGGAGTGGCAAAGCCGAACGCAACTGAAATTTTTCAGATAAGTTACTGACATTGAATATCAGATTATGAAACAACCAAATAAAAAGAATATTCAGAGATTAATACTGTGCAAAAAAAAACCTGAATTAGAGCAAATTCTGGTTTGTTGTTACCTTAAAATTTTGCCTAATCATGCAAGGCGCGCACAGCTAACTTGAATTCAGTTTATTATTCTTACCTTAAAGTTCTCACCTTAGTTTAAGTGAATTTTATAGAATAAGGATAAAAATCTATAAGATGGACCGGACAAAAATGTAAAGATTAAAAAATATATATAGCAAAAGCAGAAAAGACAAAGAAGAAAAAGATTACTCAAAAAATTTAAAAATGAATTTAACAAGAATAGAAAAAGAGACAAAAAGCGTTTTGTAAATTTAGAGCAAACCTATTTTATATTTTAATAAAATTATGTTGGTTTAAGAAAAATTAGTTATATAGGGTTTACTAAAGAATAAAATCAAAAGTTTTTCGTCTAAAGGGTGCAGCAATAGATGGAACTGGTTTTTATATGCCAATTGTGAAAAAACCAATAATATATTTAAACCAATTTTTACTAAAATAAAAGAACAATTATGGAAATTTATAGTAAAGTTATTAGATACATAAACACAGTATATAAGTATGTATTTAGTTGAATAAAAACATCGTTAACATGACTAGGTACTCTGTTTTTCTATGCATCACTGCACTGAATATTATCGAATTTCTCTTTGTAAATACTTGTTTTAGGACCACGGAGACATGTAACTAGTATTGAAGTAGTAGTAGGAGTATTGAAGACTTGCAAAGTACATTTTAAATAAAAAGGGTTATATCTGTTGATCTTGCTATATATGCATATCGCCAAATCTTAAAATCAGGTGATTTGGGAGAAATAAACACTGAAAAAGAGCAACACAATGGCTATCTTAAGTATGTTATCTTTATAAACACAACATAGTTATGCCTGACTCGACCTCAAACACATCTTGTACTCAAGGAAATTTGAGAAGTTATATTTGATACGAAAGCAATCTTTATATATTTATGTTTAACAACAAATTGTTCAAATACACAGAGAAAGAGAGTGATCCTCTAATAAGGACGGTTAAAAAACATCATGTTTTCAAATTTTGCTTTTAGTTAATTTTTTTTGTCATTTTACAATTGCTTTTTAATAATCGGTATATTATGTTTCAGCGCTTCTTGTAAGCGTTTAAAGAAAACAAAAGAGAATCTTCTAGGATTGTTTTTCATTTTCTTTTAAGGAATGCTGGTAAAAATTTATTTGGTGTTTTGGACAAATGTGTCTAATCTTTCTTCGACCTCTCCAACATCAATAACTATTTATACGACATACTTGTTTTATTATAAATAATTAAGTTATGATTGTTAACTAGAAAAAGTTTTAATAAAAATTAAATAACATTTATCAGTAGTTTATACTTGTAATTTTAAGACTGTTGTATATTATACCTTTTTTAAAGAATTGAACAAATAACTAATGTTACTGGCAATACATACTTGAATGCCAAATTAGTGATAACTTTAGAAATAATTTATTATAAAAAATTGATCTAAAATTAAATATTTATGTAATCTTGTGAATACCTACTGTTTGTACTTTTTCTGTTATCATAAGTGGAAACTTTGGGCACACAAATCGGTTTATCAAGGGTAGAATGAGGTCTTCAAACTCATGTTCTAAGGATAGAGTAAATTCGGAAAAGCCTGACGGTGTACTGATAAAATTAAATGAGCCGTGAGTCTAAATTTCTTTTAGTATAATGTTGAACTTGGAAGACACGTTGACACGCTAGTACATTTATTAATGTCATTTCTTTTTAATAACGTTTATCTAAGTTTAGAAATATTTTTTTGTCATTTAAAGCACTTAAACTAAAAGATCCAAACGATGGCAATATGTGGGCAACAGCTTTTTATTGTTAGATAATTTAGGTGGTAACAAAAGCCAGTGTATAGAATGAGTTGAAGAGCAAATGTGTACGTTGTGAGGGAACAAACAAAAGGCAATATAGATTGTACATAAAGTGTAAATGTGAGAAGATAAAAGAAGTGAGCAAAACCAATCCTAAATGACACTAAAGAGCACAGATCAAAACAAAGTTTTTTTGAAGCACTCTGTATAATAAATTAGAGGTCTTGTCGATCGAGGCTGTAAAATAAGAAATAAAATATTAATGTTAGCAACGCAAGATTATACCAATCAATATCCAAGGACAATTCTTGATTTGTTTCCGTATTGATTCTCTAAGTTCTCCAAGATGATTGAGTCTAGTAAAATACTGGCAATAAATAAAAATTACTATCGAGGGTGAGTTAACTAAGAAGATTAATGAACTCTTAGAGTTAAAAAGTTATATAAATTTCAGCTAAGCTCTTGTTTTCTGTATTTAAACAACGTGCAAAAGTGGTAATTTTGTGTTTATTAGATCTATCATAAATTCATGGAAAAATAATATAGCGAATGCTAATCTGCTTTAAAGCTGCTTAAGCTTCTAAGCCTGGCTTTAGTAGAGAAACAACTAGAAAAAGCGCTTGTTGGTCACCGGAAGCACAAGCTAAACGCAATTTTTCATTGTTTTTCAGGTGATCTGCGTTTTATTTTTTCTTTTTAATAACGTTATTTGTAACTTAAACATTACAATAAGTTGTAAAAAATTAACTCAAGGAATTTAAACAACGAAATGCTGAGCGGCCCTCTGTAATGGTATGTAAATTTTTAATGAACAGTAAAAAGACACAAAGCCACCGCAAAAATTTTGCAAAGCTTGGAAAAACATCAATTGGTTTACGCGGTTTTATACACAAAAATGTCCTTTGTGATACTGGTTTTATAAATATTGCTTTGATCATTTTCTAAAATTTAAATTAGGTTTATTAAACTGTAAAAAATAGTATGTATTACACCGAAAAGTTTGGAAGTAGCAGATTTAAACAAAAAATTTAACTCTCTGTTACTATCTTGCAATTAAATTAAATGGTTGTACTATTTAGCATATTAGGATATCTTTAAATATCTTCTACGGCAAGATATTAAGACAGCAGCTTACGATTCACATTTAGTTTTCAATTCAGTTTTTTTGTTTTACTAGTAGTTGCTCTTCAATAAATCTAGATAAATGAATGTGACAAATCGTTTTATATATTTGCAAAGAACAAAAGACATTAAAAAAACATTTACAGCTTTTGAATGGGCTAATAATTTACAGATCCAGGAGTAATGGTTTGTAGATCCGAGTCTTTGAGACAAATCAAAATGTTTTCTCCCTTACCAAAAAATTGATAATAGATGATTCGAATAAATCAGGGAATTGTCATAGAAGTTTTTTTTTAAGTTTTCAATTTATGTGTTTGTTAAATTTAGTCTGTATTGACTCGCAAAAGCACAAAATAGTTGCAACGTATGTATAACGCAAATCGGATTTGATGCAAATCTACTTTTATCCTGTTATCAGCTTACTACAAGAGCGATGTAGAATAATGCAGATGTTGCGCAGGGTTCTCGACTCTTGTTAAAAATTTATAAACAGTTGCAATTGCATAATCTATTTTTCGAATTGCTTTGTGAATACAGATACTGTAGAATTTCCCTCTATTCAAATGACGAGAGCTATTAATGCGTTGAGTTGATGCAACAAGGAAAATTGGACAAATTTAATCAATAAAGCGGTTGTTCAATTAGACATTTGCCGAAGTTGCAAATACTCGACGTTTAGATTTAATATTCGAGAAAAAATGTTTTAATTTTTGTGAACAGCTGCTGCTATCTTCGATAATCTATTTTAAATTGAAATCAACAAAAAATTTACCGGAAATTAAGTTTGGCACTTATATTAAACTAGCTATTACTGCGAGCAACTTTGATAAACTCGATGCAACTTATTACTAAGATCGTCTTTATCAGTTATTGCAACAATGCACTAGTTCAAATCTTGAGGTATTGCTAAAACTTTGAACTCACTCGATATTAAATGTTCGTGTTATAGTTTGTCTATAAATGCTTGAATTTTATGGTGCTACAGAAGCAATAAGTTTTTTGGAATTACAGAAATAAAGAAAAGGTAGTCTTGTCAAGGTTGCTTAGCGGTCTAGCTTCGGTTATAATAGCGCACACTTCTCTGACAACCCTTATTAAATCTCTTATAAACTCTTTGTAAGTCAAAGCATTTCTAGCCAAATTATAACAGTTTTGTGTGCTCTCAACAATTTGTAGATCAAATTGCTGTTAATAATTGAATAATAAAAGTTTTGAGAATAACTTTAAAATGAGAAATACTTGACCTTAGGTTATCTGAAATTTTTGTTGAGATATGCGACGCAATTCGTTTATAATGGTAACAAGGGTACGCTTTTAATAAGAATCTTTTAAAGTGATTTTATCTGTTTTTAATTTCTGTTTGAACAGACATTTTTGTAGACTAAAAATTTGAGCTAATTATTTCCGTTTCCTAAGTTAAAGAATCTTATTAGGAAGCTTTTGATAACTATAAATGTTATCAACTGCAACCATATAATACAAAAAAGGGAAGGAAAAATTTAAGTTGCAGATTAAAAAAACTTGGCGGCACGCCAAAAGTTAAGATTAGAAAACATTTTACTATTCTTGTAGTCGCACATTTGTTGATATCATCTCTTGCGTTTAAAACTAACTAAATGAGAAAATCTTTGACACATTTGTTAGTTTGAATGCAAATTATAAAAAGCGTGAAAATATTGAATAAAAAGATTAATTTACTTTGCTTAAGCTACCTCTAACTCGATAAGCGTTGACCTCGGAGATCCAGTCTTCGTAAAGATAAAGAGTATCAATTTCAACGTTAGCATTACAGCTCATGATACACCTAAGCTTGGTTTTAACCTTAGTGAACTTAATTATAAGAATACCAGAGAGTGCTTTTTAAATGTTAGACAAGAAGAATTTAAACATTATTTTGATGTGAAATACTAGCATTCGCTTCGTACTTGGCGACCTCTGAGAACTAAAATATAAAATTTGGTATGGGTGTCTTCTTCATCTCAAACCTTTTATGGATGAATAATTTAAGTTTGTAACAACACGAATACCTTTATGAAGGCTATTATTACGGATATTACAGCAGCTTTATAACTGTAACTGCGCTGCAAATTTGCACAAATAATGTGAGTCTTTTTTTTCAGGTAGCCTTATAGCAGTTGTTTAACAGAATGACTTAGAGAACTATTATAGAGACTGATCTATTTTATTTTATTAATTGTCGTGAAAAAAAAGGTATAATACTATAATTTTACTGCTTTGTGAGTATTGATATATTTTAGTTACGCTTTTCAGATACTCGTACTTACACAGAGCTAATAAAATAATAAAAAAATAAGTTATTTGAATAAAGAGGACATTTTCAATTTTTGATACAAAAAGGCAAAACTGATACGTAAAACAAAAATTTTAATTAGTTACATTGTAACAATAAAATTGCAAAAAAAAAATTTTTTTGTTGCTCGATGACGTATGAGGGTTATTAATGCACTCCAAGTTATTTAAAGAAGTTGTTTAAACAACCTTATTAACGACCTGTTAGTACCAACCATACAAACCAAAATTTTGACATTTATATACTGTCAAAATAATAATAAAAAAAAATTATAAAAACGCTATATTTGAAGATTTATTGGCTTTTTCTCGTATCTGTGGTAGAGTGAGATTAAAAATTTTGTTTGGGTGTTTTGTAGCTAGGTAACAGAAAACAATCTAGATGTATTACTAGAGAGGTGTTAGTAGAGAGAAGCAAGTTGAAAATTTTTGGAATAAAGTTCTTCAAGTTTATGGTGATATAAGCAACAGAAAAACATTGTAATCAATGCTTTTGTTAATGTGAAATTAATAATCTTACTTTCTATAAACGCATTCGCTTCGCTCACGCGTTAAAATGTTTCGATTGTTAAACGTCTTTATTAACAAACTTGTTGGTTAAATATAATATTAACTTATATAATACTTGTTGGTTAATATTAATATTTACAGAGTTCAATGACTACAAATTTTTGAAGAAAATTTTGATTTGTTAAGCTCGAGGTTAAGCTATAATAATAGAGTGGTTATTGATAAAATTTTAAATAGTTAACCTTGTTGATGGATTTATATAGCAAAGGAAAGTGGAGGGTATTTAGAAGAATAATTATAAATTCTAAAACATTACATAAATAAATAAATTAATTAATTATTGAACTGTTATGATTGGAGAGCCGTAATATCTTAATTAATTAACTTCTTTAATAGATGTTTTTTTTCTATAAATAAAGAAAGAATTATTTTCACGGCAATAAAGAGCTCTGTACATAAGCCTATAAATAAAAAATTGTAAAAGATTTACTCCTAAAGAAAAAAAAATGTTAAATTTTGACAATATAGAAGTAAATAAATTTTAATAAATTAACATTTGATTTTTTATTTGATATTTTATAATAGAAAAGGCAAATAATTTTTATTAATTTTTATTATTATTATTTTTTGGTAGATAAGGACTAGTTCTCTTTGTTAAACCAAGAAGAACAAAAAGTTTTTAGAGAGATGATTAAAATTTTTTGAAGATTAACAATTTCAATTGTTAAATTTGGTTGGTTTGAGGGTTAAGGTACAAATTTTAATTATTTAATTTTTTTTTGATAGTTGAAAAATTTATATATATTTCGCTCTTTGTGCATCTAGTTATTAGATGGGGAAAAAGATAGTACGTTGTCATAAAAACAATCTTTATATTGGTAAATTCTAAATTCAAATAATGCGACGGATTTATCTGTCTTGAATGAGACAAACAAAGACTGAGTAGGTGCACTTGAAGTTGCAAAGCCGAACGCACCTGCAGTGTCTGATTTTGTCAAAAAATTTCTTTTAAATTATAACAATAAAATAATAATTATTAATTTATATAATAATTGTTAAAAGTCTAAATGTTTTATTAAAATCTCTACAGAATTACTGCTGAGGACAAAATTTAAACTGTTAAATTGCTGTAATAGAGTAGTAACAAATTCTAATTTATTAATTTTTTTGATAGGTAATAATTAAAAATTTTGTAAGGCATAGATACTTAGAGGATATCTTAAGATTTCTGTAATTATGAATACCTATATTTAATAAGGAAAAATTTTGATCTGTTAAGTTATGATAAAAGAATCTTGATTTTCTCAATAGATAAAAGACAAAAGAAATTGAAAAATTTCGAAAGAATTAATCAGAAGTTTTACAACGTTAATAAAAAAAATTGTTAAATTGTTATAAAGAAAAATCAAAGAATTTTAATTTATAGGTATTTTCTATGTTTAAAAAAAGAGAGATTTTTTAAAGATTTACCAAAATTTTTACAAATAAAACATCACCAAAATTGAAATTTCATAAACTATGACAACAAAAAAATTGTTATTGTATCCTAATTATGTTAACTTTCTCGATAGGGTGACATTGAGAAGCTTTAATTTTAAAATTCTATAAAATAAAAATATAATTAAAATAAAATTGTAGTTTAATTTTTTCAAGTTTTCTGTTTTTTAAGTTTCTAGTTTTGTATTAAGAACTCTAGAAAACGAATTCGCATTTATAGATAAGTTTAGTGTGATATCCAGCTTAGAATCTTTTGAATAATTAGAGAGTATTCTGGTCGAAAGAACATAAGCCCGTGAGTGATTCGGCGATAACATAAATCACGGCGTAGGAGAGTGCAAGGAATGAATGAACCGAACCGGTGGTGGTGGTGGCGGCGAACGATGAAGGAAGGGGAGAGAGGGCGGCCCGGCCGTTCCCGGCTGCCAGCACACAGGACCCAGTTTTGAGTCTCGGGATCGATCCCCGAGCACATCTGGCGCTAGGGCGGTGCCCCCGGCGTGCACCCCCGCAAACACGCACAACGCTTTTCCTCCGATCAGATGATATTCAAAGACATACAACTCGGTCCGAAAATCGACAACAGGTTCACAGACAATTAATAAAAAATTTAATAACATTCCACGCTCGTTTTCCAAAGATCGTAAATTTTTTAAGGTGCCGATTTCGGATGACGGAGGAATGTTTACGGGATGCTCGTGGCTGCTTTTACATTCAATTTTCACCAATTTCGACCAAATTTCAAGAGATAATTAATTAAGAGGAAAACGGGACGCTATACGTGTAGGGCTTTAAAGATCATTTTTATTTTAATTAAGATTCTATAGAAAACAAAGAGATTTCTAAAGCAGATTTTTTTGAGGACACAAGCGCTCGAGATACATTTATACACGGAACCAAAATCCACAACAAACCAATCACAACTCAATTTAAAGCCGCTTTGATTAAAATTTGGACTGACTTTTATTTATGTCGCCATTTTTGCATATAATATTGTTAATACGCTTATCTACAATTAATACAATAGCCAAATTATTAAAAAATTATTGATATTTTTTCATTTAAAAGATATTAAAATGTGTTTTGTTCAATTTACTGTACGTTATTATAATTTAATGTCTATCATCTGAATGATAAAAACATAACGTTCTATCTATAGCAGAAAAATTGAAAATTAATTAATTTAATTACAGCACTCAGTTATGTAATAAGTTCAATACATCACTCAGTTAAATAACTACCTACCACAATCAGATAATAAACTTTATTTTCTAACTCAAATTTGTGATAAAATTTTGTTTATTTAGACGGAGAAAAGAATCTAAATATTATCTATAAAACTATAAGAAAATATATCTTAATCTAGATTTAATGGGAAAAGATACTTTTGTTTTGTATCCATTTTCTCAACATTCTATAAATTTGTGGCATTTTTCGATAAAAAAATAATACTCTATTAAAAATTATACCAAATTGTTGTTTGTTGTTTTTTGTTAAAAAAGTTTGCTGGTGATTTCTGGGGTTTATGAAATTGTAAACTATTAAAAATGCACTAAAACTAACCGAGACTTTAAAACCCGGTGACGCATATTATATCGACATAATTCTGCATGATTGAGGATCAAATCACCCTCAACATATTTCATAAAATTTATCAGCATCTCCTGACCTCGTCAAAATTATAGCACCAATCAAAATAATGGGCACTTAAAAGTGAGTGCTCGGATTTGTTAAAAAAGCAGAGAAGTTATACGAGTATAATTCTCAAAAGTTTAAAAAAGTTTAAAATTATTTTGTCATTGCAGAAAGGACAGAAACATTTCTGTTTGTATTTAATTCTGTTCTACTTAAAAAAAAAGTAGATAAAACAATTATTATTTTTAATTTCAGTACAACATACAGTGCGCTGTGGCTGTGATTATAATAACATTATAACCATAAAGATATATTGCCAGAACAAGCTTAATGGCGACTGAAGTAATTGGACTTTTATTAAAAGTATCAAGAAATATTCCAATCTTTAATTTTAAGTTTACTGGTCTCTAAAAAATTGAATTAATAAAAAAAGCTACTAACTCTTTTATAACATTTTTTGTATCTTAAGCCGTTTGCCCAGTGTTTTAAAATAAAGCCAGCGGTCAGCAAATTTTCAAATTTAATTTTAACAGACCTAACTGCAACATTTTAATTTCTTTTAACTAAAGTTTCATTTTTTAATTCTAATAAAAAATTTAGAGTTTACTTAAAAATGTTAATGCTAATTCTAATAAACAAGTAAGATATAGATTAAACAACAAAAAACATTCAAATTGTTGCTAAAAGAATATGCAATGTTATTTTTTTATATTAATTATCACCTTATCTACTGTTTTATGACGTCATTGGGCATACGATCTATATTTCAAATTTTCAAATTATTTTATTTTTAATTAAAAATGTAAATGTTGGTTTATTTTATTTAACGTATAAAAATTTAAATAAAGTCTAACTTAAAAAATTACTTTATGCAAGTATTTTATTATATAAACACTTGAAAATATTCTCAATTTAGTTCCAAACACTTTTTGAAGTTTTTTTTTTATTTTAAAACTTAAAATTTATTTCTCAACATGACAAAATCAATTTTAAAGCAACGGTGTTTTTATTTTTTTCTGTAGGCTAATTTTTTTATTTGTGCTTAAGACTGAAGTATTCTCTGTGTACTTAAAGATTATTTGTTTTCATTTTTTTTGCACTGTTTGACCTACGGTACAAAATGTATTCTATTCTATGACTCTATTCTGATGTTAAAATTACCTTTTTTTAATTCTTCATTATCCAATTGGTTAAAAAAAGGTAATAAATTTTTTTTAGAGTAGCTATATTGTCTTATGAAAACATAATAATATGATAACATATAATATATTATTCTTATATACCTAGTTTTTAGCATTATTCACTATTTTTAGATTTTCATGTATTGGATTTGATGGGTTGCCTCACACTTTTTTTCTAAAGACCCGTACTATAACAATTTTTTTTTATACGAGGTACACTTTACACTTAAGCCATCGAAATGGAAAGCAACAAATGCAAAGAAAGCAACTAATTAAACAAACAAACTAGCTTAATCAGTCGAAACAACAAAGAGTTAATGAATTGACAAACGACAGCAATGACAACATTGACATTTAATTCCTACAAATCAAAAAAAAAATTATAAAATACAGAGATAAAATTCTTCATTTACTTACTGTTTTGAGTTTATGTTTAAACAACTGATATTCATTTTAATTTATTAGTGCACACTTTCAAGAGACGGCAATTTTTTTAGAATTTACAGTATTCTGAGTCAGACCATTATTTATAGCCATTCTGTATATGTATTAATATATATTTTATAAATTGTTTTTTAAGTTTAATGATTATAAGTGTCTTAAATTCATATTTCTATAATAGCAATTCAAAATTTTGAATTATGACTTTTTTTGTATGTAGGGCCTGTATAAAAGATTAGTTTAAACGTTAAATGGTACAATTTTTTAAATTTTGAGAGAATGTTAAATCTAGTCTTTCATTTTTCAATGCCCTTCACTGCACTTAACAAACTATTTTTTTTGTAAAATGTTAAAATTTAATGAATATTTAAATTTAGATAGTATAGGTGGTAATGATTGTATAGATACTAAGATTGGATATATTTTGTCATTTTGGGAATGCTATTGAAAATTAATTAATAATCAAAAATAATTATAAGATTTTTTACTAAATAAATTATTAAATTGCAATAACAGAGTTAGATCTTTGTATTTATACATTTGTAACAAATTAAATAGTAAAAAATACATAATTATTACTTTAAAAGAAACTATAATAATAAAAATATCTTACTCAATGTTCTTTATGATTTATTCTTAAGCACATCCTAAATACTTTTAATAATTGGATTTTTTTTACTATAACTAAAGATATACCTCAACTATATTATATCTAAAATAATAAATATATTTTTTTTATTGATAAATAACATTTTTAATTGTTTCCGAAATGACGGTACTTCTTGACAGTTTCTTGTAAAAATTCTTAGTTACGTAATTTAAAAATTTGAACGTGCTTCTTTCAAATATTAATTAAAAAACAATAAAAATATTTTCGTCAAAGTTTAAAGTTGGAATTCACCAATTTCGTGCTTATAAAATTATGCACTTATAGTCGGTGATAAAAGTACATAATACCTAATCAATAATAGTGAGAGAGAGTTAGATACCGGAAAACCTATAATTACCAAAACATTTCAGTTTCTTTTCAGCAGCACTATTAATAAATCATTTTTGAAATTTGATCGTTTCATGTTACGCTCATGATCGATGTTTCAGAGCGCCCCCGATTCTTTGCCCTTTGATTTTGTTCACGGTGGAGAGTTTTATTGATACCTACAGCAAAGCTTTCAATTGATTTTATTATACCTGTTAAGCACTGAACTTGTCATAGGTATACAAGTTTATTATCACGGTTCAAAGCCAACTCTAATTACTGATACACAATACAATTTGCTTGTAATTTACATCTACTGCAAGTCTCAAGAGGTAGAAAAATATCCATCGTGACAGCAATTTCATCTCGAAATCGAACTTTCTATATCCCAAGTATATAGAGTCTCCATAAAACCGAAATGACCCCATAAAAATATGGTGGGTGTGTTGTTAAGATAAAGCTCACTCTTATACACCTTCAAATAATTCCCCTTCATTGATTTTCCAAATTTATATGACGAAACTCGTGTTCTCTTTCTTCCTAACACGTTCGACTTCACCTTTACTTTCCTGATTATGCTCAAACTTTGTTATAGTTTTTCTTGTTATTTTAGTGCGATTTTCTAATTACAAGTTTTTATGAGAATGGAGCCATGAATGGAAGCCAATCGATGCGAGTGAGCCACAATTAATTGCCAGATGAAACCTTCCACCAGAAAAAGAAGAATAAAAGTAACACAGGCTTGACATTTAGACGTCTACGATAAATCTAATTTTGCTTGAAACAGTTCAAAAGGTTGTTTTATCAATCAAAATAATTTTCTATTTTTACATCTATAGATTTTTTTATCGGATTTAACGCCGTTAGACTGATGTAATATCACTCAATTTTCAATCGTATTAGTGTCAAAATTTCCGGGTCTTTACTCATGATCGATGTTGGCCCAATAGAAATTGTGTTTAAAAACTTGTTTATTTTGTGATAAATATTTTTTGGTGAGGTGTTGAAACCGTACAAAGCCTAATAGAAGAAGCAAAAATCGATCTGAAACCTCTAAATATGGTTTCGCATTCACTACTCTTATTTAGTCACATTTAGGCATAATTTTTACGTGGTGTAGAGAAGGTCACAAAAATTAAAAGATCTCTTTTACGGTTTAAAAAATAAAATTAAGTTCCTAGAAATTTATTTGAATTTTAAAAATATGAAAATATAATACAAAAATTATTAAAAGCTTGACGTCAAAGATCGGAAGTAATGGCAGAGTACCAGAAATCTGGCAGAATTTAATTCTCTAGTTTTTCCAGATTTTTCAAACGTCTTTTGCTACTATTTTTTATAATGGGGTTTATTTGTATTTAACACATACAGGGTGTTTCACGAGTGATAATAAGCCTGCAAAACTAAAAATGCAACCAGCAATACATTTACAAAGGTAACGTGGTTATTTTTTTTACAAATACATTAAATAAAAAATCATTTAATATTTCGGTTAACTGAGGACAAACTAATGCCACTTGGTTGTGAACTCATTCTTGGACTTATATGTGAACAGGACCAGTAGCTGTTCTTGCTTTTGACTTTTTCAAAGGTGCTCAATTTTTCTTTAAGGTAGTTTCAAGCGTTCGAATATGGTGTCAGTGACAGGTCTTCTCCACCCGGAAAACGTTGTCTGTACAAATTCATCGCGAAAGTGGTATTTTTTTCCATATATCATCATCGTGTCGGTTTTTTCATCGTTTGAATACATTTTTTTATCGGTGGCAGATTTGTCAAATAAACTTTGAAATCAATGTCATCTACGTTAACCGTGGAATTGTATTGTTGGTTGTATATTCAGCTTTGCAAGCTCATTATTACTCGTAAAACAGTCTGTATACAAATGTAGACATATTAAGCAGAGTTTATAGAATTTAAAAAAATTGTAAAAAAATATTTGTTTACATAAAAATTGTAAAATAAAACTAAAATAAATATGTCTGTAAACTTTCGAAACAAGCGGTTTTTAGTGTCAATTGGATAACTCTCGTTTTTCAAAAAGAACGTAGAATAAAAGTTCATCTGTTAAACAAGCAAGAAAAATATTAAGACATTATTTTTATGGTAAAGTTTCGATTGAATAAAATAACGCAAGATCACGCCAATTCTGGTGCAACAAACAAAAATGTCTTTGGTCACTAAATATACTGAACTGGTGATGGCGTGGTTCTCAGTAAACCAATAATTTGTATTAAAAAATAAGAATAAGTACACAAGTTATCACTGACGCCAAGGTCATAATATTTATGAATATGGCAACAAGTCATTATGTTATAGATTGGTCAAACTAGATAATAAAATGCGTTTTAAAGATATTAAAATTTTACTATTTTTGACTCTTTTATAGTTCATTTTTTATTTATATACCGTTGTTTGTCTTTTTTTAATACATTGTTGTTTATGTTGCTATGTAATATAGATTATGTGTTGAAAAGAGAAAGACAACGGTATATAAATAAAAAATGATTTATACATATTTTAAATAGTCTGGAATAAAAAAGCTAAAAAATGACACATACTGCAAGCGTAGTTTTATAGCGTCTACTTAGTAAAGTTTTAGATTGGCAGCCATGTCTATAGTTTTTTTATTGGTGCGTTGGTTGGCAGTACTAATTTACTGTCAATTTAAGATCGCCTATCTAGTGACACAAGCGCAGTGAGAATAATTTTAAATTTAAATTTTATATTAAAAAATTATTAAAAAGGAATCGTAACAAATCTAAAAGAAAATAAAAGCGTTAAATATTCTTATCTATTTTGTAACAACGGTCAATTCTAACTGATTACCTACTAAAACAATAGCGCTTGTTTAAAGAACGACTTACACTAGCAGATTATCGTAAACTTACACTTGGAAATAGACGCAATAAAACTGCAGCTGCTGCTTTTGTTATTTACCAAATTTAATGTACAGTTTAACAAAAAAATTGGTAACTATTTAATTTTGCCTGAATCAATTTATCCAATTTTTTTAAAAAAATTTGATTTCTTGACTATTACCTGACTTTATGTAACTTTCTATTTTTTTTATTTAATTTACACTGACAAAAAGCATTTTACCGTCTTCTAAAAGATAATTTATTCCAAAGCAAAAAATTTTAATAAACATTTTTTTTATAAAATTTAGTAAAACAGTTTTTTAAAATTATATACTTATCACAAAACAGTAAGTTGAGTTGTCAAGAACATAAAATATTTGACACAATGTGTGTTTTTAAGAAATGTTGTATATATCTTCAAAAATCTGTCTTGTCAGTTCATCTAGTAAGATTGCCAATTTAAAAAAAATTTCTTTACTGTTAGCAATTACAAAAGATCTAGATTTCTGAGATTTAAACAATTTTTCCAAAAAATTTATTTTATTCTTTTTGTTGCTATTTATCTTGTTTTTATTTTCAGCCTTTATTAATTTTTTTTTAAGATTTTTTTTAGGCATTATGTTTATTTTTCTAGAACTACCTATGTTTTTACTGTCTGTTAATTAGTGTTTTTCTTTAATAATTTTTTTTTGTTTTTTTTTTTTAGTACAAGATCTTGATTCATAATAACTACTCTTATTTATGTTATTTGAATGTGATGTATTTTTTCTAAAAAGTAATTTATAAACTAAATAGCGAATAGGTTGCTTAATTAGATAAGCATTTTTATTAAATTTGGTTAGAATACATTTGTTTTTCTATCAAATTTAGTTAGAATCCATCAACTTCTTCTTGGTGTTGCAATTTTTATAATACTCCTATAACTAAGCTTTAATTTAAGGTAGCCTGGCTAGGATTTAATTAGGCAACCTATGCACTATTTGCTGGTTTATGTAATAACTTTTATGGGGATAATTACGAGTATTATGGATAGAAATCGTGACCATTTTTTTATTTTATCGATTTTTAAGACTTTCTAGAACGTTGGTTTTTAAAAAAAAATCTTGTTTTTTGTAAATGTAGTGTCTTTTTTAATCGTTGGTTTTTTAATTTTGTTTTTTTTTTATTTCTGATAGAAGTAGTTTTTCTTATTCTTTTTCTTTTCAGGTGCGGTTTTTTGAATTTGTCTAAAATCTTTTTTTGTGCTATTGTTTTTTTTTTATAAAAATTATTAATAGAATTGTGGAAAAATGCGCAGAAAAATTTGTTAAAATGTCTGTATAGTGCTCCCAAACTGCCCAAAGTTAGTAGTCCGCTTCTGGCTGCTGTTAAAATACATCAAAACTTGTTTTTAATTCGAAATATTGGCCGTCCGAGTACATATTAACAGCTTTGTATGCAATGAAGTGACACTTGTTCTAATATTTGTCAAGAGATTTTGATGGTAATATAGACATCGCAATTTTGTCGGTTCATTGTAAAGGAAGTTGAATGAATAGGGGGCAAACTGGGGCAAGTACACCAGAAAAGAAAGAGTAATCAATACGCGGTTGCAGACAGTATACAATGTAACATGTCTTTTGCCACGGTCCTCAAGTTAAATTTCAGCAAGAGACAGAGTCAAGCACCTCTGTATTTTATTACTGCGGTTATAATTCCGGTAGTTTAATCGTCTTTCATCAAACTGACGTTGATTGCATTACGCCCGCCTTCAACAAGTTGCTGTTAACGATCATATCGAAAATGAGGAGTGATCTTTGCTCATTTTCCCGCTTGCTCTCTTCATTATTAGATATTTAAAAGGTACAGATAGACAGAAATTTTACTCGCAACAAAACTTTTTACGAGGTTTGACTACAAACGACAACGCGACCATTTTATAGATCGTAAAGTATGAAATAGGAAAATTTTTCGAGTATTAAATTATTCAAGGTGATGTACCCATAACAGGAATGAGATTACTACAATTCGAGACACACATTGTCTAATTTTACGATCGTGTTTTACCATTATTTTGTACTTTGAACCGTATTTTTTGTCTGTACATTCATCTAATAAAGAATGACTTCAGCTGTAAGTATTTTGACTAAAAGAGAATTAAGTGATAACTGATAAATTTTGCGGGTTTTAGAAATAGAATCCTGAATACTGCAGCTCCATATAAAATTTTAGAAATGGTTGTCAAGTGTTGCAGCGTTAGTCAAGTACTGAGTGTTCCAAAAGTCATAAATATTATTAATTTTAAATAAACAAACTTTATTTTAGTATAATTTCTAGCTTGATTTTAAGATCTTTTGATTGCTTTTTATGTAAAGCTTACTAAGCACTAAAACCAAGAGCGTGTTGCACTTACTTTAGTCGGAGTTTTTAAGAGGTTTTCTCTGTTTGATAAACAAATAATTTAAAAACTAAAAAAAAGAGAAAAAAATAAAAGACTAAACCTGAAAATAATAAACTGGTATTACTCAATGTAAAGATTATTAATATTAAGGTCAACAAATTAAATAAACTAATAAAAATTGTTTGAAACCTCAAATATAGGCAATTTATTAAAACTAACAGAATTGACAAAAAGGAGAGAGTAACCACTGTAATATGGTTGAAATATTGTTTTTCTTTAAAAAGCGTTTTAAGTTATTTTTTTTATAAAGTTAGGAACATTTTTTATAAGATAGGTGTTGTATTTAGGGCGTTCGGTTCTATGCGTCTAGGGCGGAGTTTTCTGATACTAACTTATCAAATTTAATTTTTAAAAAGGTTGTTTAGATAATTTAACGGACTAGAAAGATAAGAAAAAGATCTATCCTAGAAGACCAAAAAAAGTTTTAATTGCAAATTAAAAAAATAAAATCGCAATAATGGCAAATGTTCTACCAAACACAGTAATTAGGAAACTGCATTCTGATTTTAGGGTTGTTGCCTTATTACTGCAACGTATTTTGGTGCTGTGCTTAGACGGTTACTCAACAAAGAGACGCTTTTAACGAACATAAGTTTTGACTGGTTTTGAATTACATTATTTGATTAGCTGACTATTACATCAGCTAATTCGCTGAGTACAAGCCGTGCTAAACATCTGACATAGTTGCTTTCATTTAGCCGTTGAAAAAAGTGGTTGGGTTTAAATGGCGATTTACCGTTTGAAACATTTACTGATACCTTACATTTGCCAATGCTAATTTGATATGTCAATTTGACTTTATCTTACTTGTAAAACACAAGATTTATTTAAAAATTGTCTTCAAAGTGTCAGAAAAATTAAGTAATTAGGATAGTTAGGAAAAATAAAAAGAAAATTGCTTTTGTATGCCAAAAAAGGCTTTTTTAAAAACAAAACAAGAAATTTATAAAAAACAAGATTTGTTTTTTACAATAAAATTGTTATAAGACCTCATATAACCAAAAAAATCCGAAGTAACAAGAATCTTAAAACAATTAATAAAAAAAACAAAATGTAATAAAATGTTATATGACACTAGAAGCGTCAATTTTTTTTTTACATGTGTTATTAAAAATTTTTATTGAGGCTCTCTTGTTTTTTCTCTCACTAACTAACTTTTTATTTGTTATTTATTTGTTATTAAATTTCTATGTTGTAAGTGTCACAATATAATGACGAAAAACTCTCATATAACTTAGACAGCTGACAAAGATTCTTTAAAAGAATCGTAAACATTGCAATTAGAATGATCAACAAATTGTGTATAACTAAGGTAGTTGGGGCAAGAGAAAGTATTAAAAATACTATAAAAAATTAACAGAATGAGCATATAAATTTTATTGTAACACTTTATTGAATTATCACAACGAAATTGTCAATTTTTTTTATAATTAACGCAGTTGAAAGAGATTAAACAAGTTTTTTTAACAGGAAAAAAGAATGATAAAAAGAGACTTTCAAATGTCAAAATTGAACTCTGGTTGAAACTGAAATTTTTTGAAATGTCCTTTATCTATAACTTGTTGCAAAATTAACAGAAATGACAAAAAACAGCAAAATAACTAGTTAAAATTGTTGTGTTACTTTGACCAGAGTTTTGAAGATTTTCTAAAAAAATATTTGTTTTCTAACTAAAACTAAAACACTGTTTTTTAGCGTGTACCTAAGTTATTTTTTCACTCGCTTGTTATACATATTTTTTAGGTTTTACGTTAAGTAATTAAATTTTAATTATTATTGTGTAATTAATATTAACTAAGTACCAAATATTTGTCGAAAAAGTGGTATTCTGAATGAATCGTTTATTCTAATTGCGGTAAATGCTCTCCCCCATTGTCGCCAAATTAATAAATAATGACACAAGTCTGCCGTTTCTGCCAGCCTAATTGCTGTAATGTGAATTAGAGAGACAATGGTATGAGTTCGGGGAGAGACACGTGCTTTAACACAGCACTTCCGGTATGCTTATACCACCAAATTTTTAACAGAGAATATAAAACAGCTGCTTGAGTTCATATTCATATTTTCTTAAAGCACGAGAAAGTGCGTAATGAATAATAAACTCGTAGGTTCTTAAATCTTAATTAGTGTCAGTACTTTGGACTATTTTTTTGTAAGAGTAATAAAACTATGTTAAAGTAAATGAAAATGTTTTTTCAGATATAAGGTTAACTTCTGATAAAATGTTCCGTAAAATTGTTTTTAAAAATGGTGGATGCGCCTGGTCTAAAATGTAACTAGGGAAAGTAATTGCGGTTTGGTTAGTAAACCCAAAAAAAGACTAGTTATAACGCCACTACAAATATTGATTAAATTAGTTTCACAAAATTTATAATTTTACATAATTTCGCTTATATTTTTAACAAATATTGTTATTTCAATTAATTTCATTGAGAAAAATTTATCAATTTAACACATTTTAAACAAAAATTATTTCTACTAATTTTACTAACTTTAAAAGAGTAAATTATTGCAAAATTGTTTACACATTTAACTTAATAACTTACAAAGTATTATAGTTTTTATAGTGATTTCTGGAAAATATTGACCTTAGTTATAAAATAATTTCCAGTTTTATAACAGCTAAAAGTCGAATTAGCAATTAGCGGTTATTTTTGTTTTTACCACACAGTGTGCGGTAAAGACTAATTAAATTTTTTATTGTACAAAATCTAATTCAAATGACTAGTTATAAATTATATAATTAAAACGTCTTTTACAAAACAATATTTAACTGTTTAAAAAATATTTTTAACGCTAATTAAAAAGTTTATCTTGTGTTGCGCTAGCATAATATTATTAATTACAGTTACATTTTATTTTCGGCTAAAATTTTGCATCAAGCAATTAAAGAAATTGAATTAAATTAGGATCTTATGGTAATAATTTAACACAATTTAAATTTACTTTTATAAATTCTTGTATAAAAATTACAAAATTTTTTTGATCATTGAATTTTGACAATTTATTAAATTTTGATTTTTGTTTCACAAATTTTAGTAATTTTTGGGATTTTTTTGTCTAGTAAAAACGATTTATTTTATTTTTCCGACTGTCCTAATTTTGAAACATTCTTAGACTATTCTGATGTAATAATTTAATAAAAATTGAAAACCCCAAAAAGTAAGACTTGTGCTCTCTTGCAAAAAATAAAAATAAAACACCACAAAGTAATAATTTCTGATGTCTAACTTACTGAATCAACTTAACTTATTTAAACAAAAGTATCACAAAAAACATTAACTATTTTTTATACTCCAAAATTTTGGAAATGGTTACAAGAAAGTAAAATGTTTAGAAAAATATTTTTCTAAAATATTAAAAGTAAAACTGTACTTGAAGCAATATATTCTCATGTACATATTAAACAGATTTTATGCTAAAATTTAATATGTATATTTATATATATATTTTTCTAAAATTAAATTTTAAATAATTATAATTTGTGTGTTAAGTAAAAAATTAAATTGAGACTATTCTATCACAAACCGTTTTGGAGAGATAGTTGAGGAGAGACTACAATTTTTGAAAATAAAATTTTACAAATTTTGCTTAAATTTTTTTCACTACAGTAGCTTTCGGTTTGGTCTTAAAAGACACATTTTGCAAGAGAATTTAGGTTTCATGCTCTGTTTTTCAAATGAAGAGACTTGAAAACCTTGGATATGTCACTGCTATAAGAAGGACGTCTTTTATTTCTTTCAACTGTCTTGTCTTAATAATAGTAAATTTTCGTACCATTTTATTATGAAATTTAAAAAAATATATTTTAATTATTTTGCACATTTTTTATGACGTAGATAAGCTTTATCTTGTCCAGTGTAGGGCATATGATTTATCTCTACCGACTGTCTGAACTTTATAAGATTTTATGATTATTTTATTGAAACAAACAAATTTTAAAGTTTTGTTTAACTTTTTTTGGAAAATTTGAAATTTGTAAAACTTTTTAGAGTCTTAGAACAATGCTTTAAGTGAAAATGTTACGTTGCCTCTTCTAATAAAATTATTGGATAATTCTCTTGCGACAATTTATCAAATTCTGATTTTGCACTTTACTAATTTTGTTAATATTTTTACTTTTATCCCAAAAAAGGATATAATACACCATATTCAACGGCTATATAGTCAACGGCTATATGAAGACAACCACTTTTGTGTCTGTTGTTACAAACGCTACTTATTATTTTAATATCAGACATATGTATACGCTTGTGTTTAGCGTATTAACTGAAGCAGCAAGATTTAATGCCAGTCGGGATTTGTGTCCGTGGAGTAGTTGTTTTAGTCTGGACGTAATGTTTTTCAATTGTTTTGTATTTTATAGCTTTTTAAAAAAAAGCCATAAAATACAAAAATAAGAAAAAAATACAAAGCCATAAAAAAAATTTTGGTTTTGTAACTGAGGTTTTTTCTTATCTTCCCTCTTCTGTCCTAATTGTCTACATACCCAATTTGGTTACAATTTTACTGTGAAAGATTTGCATAATATTTTTAATTATTTACAACTTTTATAGAAAGCTAAATTAGATACCTAGCTATAAAATAATTTTTGGTATAGGCGCATTAAACCGAAGGAAGGCTCCACAAAAGCCTAACTTATCGAAAACCTCAAAAATCTAAACTTTTTTAAATAAAAAAGCTAAATTTAAAACACTTTTGAAAGTAAAATAAAACAGTTTTAAAAATACAATTATAATAATTCTTCTTCTGTTTTTTTTCTGCCTGTAAGCAATTAAAAAATTATTGGATTTTAAGTAAAGTTCTGTAAATAATATTTATTTATTATATGAGTATGGAATCCGAAATATTAATCAAAAAAAATCTTTCCACAAATTCGAAATTAAGTATGACAGATTGACAGTTAAAGTGAACTACAACTTGCAACTGACAGATCTTTACAAGTATAACTACTGTTTTTTTCTATATTTTTTTATTGATTACTGATTAAATTAAATATTAATAAAAAATTTAATTGAAAAAAGAATAACCTATCAAAACATTTTTTTGCTTCGTTATGTTCCAAAACTTGTATTACTATTTGAAATCAAATTTAGATGTCTATTGCTACTGTTAAATTCTGTTCAAAATAAATTATTTATTAAAACTGGATGATAAATTGTGTTCGATGTTGAGTTTGGCGTTTGGTTTAGGCATTTGGGTGTCGAAATGTGTCGATGGCAGGTAATTAGTGAACACTTGTCGGAGGTCTTTGGGTTAATAATCTTGGTTATCGGGCCGATTTTGATTAACGCCCTATAGTACAAGGAGTATTAGCGGTTTAGTGAAGTAATCCTCATGTAGTGGCTCTAGTCTGACTCGTTGCCGGCACTTAATATATTTATGTAGTGAGGGCCGTAGATTCACATATCACTGTCAAATCAGGGGGTGGTTGGATTAGGTTCGAGTAAGAGCTCTAGGGCTGCGGCAGCTTGACAGAATTAATGTGACGTCATGTCCGTGTCGCCACCAGGTGATTAATGCGGATCTGATTTTAGCATAGACGAAGATTTTAACCCCCGCCCTCAAGAAACTTTTTTTTTCGAAATTATTACGTTATTAATTAAAGAAGATTGACGGTTTTAATTAAATAACCTCATATGTGGTGCGTGAAAACATTGCTTGGCTGGTTGTAATTAAAAAGCGACTAGTCAGTTCGGAAAAGCTCATAATTTACTCAGAGATATTTCGGTTTAATTTTTGTGAGAGTACAATATTAAAACCACTCAATATTTCGAAATGAAAAGTCACAACAAAAGTACAAAATTTTCATTATAGTTCTTAGAAAACTGTCTCTTTGTTAGAAAATGATGCACTGATGAATTTATAAACTCCAAGCTTTCACAAAGAGACGACCTACCCCTTTTAAACTTACGGCCAAGTTTTGACGCCGAAGTTTGCCTCTAATCTTGTTCAAGATTTTTACATCAAAGAAGAGAAGCAACTAAAATAAAATATCTGAGAGTGAATAGGTTATTATCGCCATACTCTGACCATTGTAGAAATTCCAATTTTGCAATTTATTTGCTGAAAAACACTTTAATTTTTTAGTTTCTTGTTTTAATATTACAACATAAGTGCCTATTTAAGTTATTGATATTTAAAGAGTTGGCTTAATAACGAATAAATAATTTATTTCTACTATGTACCTTTATACAACAACAACAAATCAACAACTGGATATTTACAAAACAATCGCAGTCGCTTTATTAATGTAGCTCACTTTATTTGGTTATCTGGCTCTTGCCAACTGACTGACTTACTTTCGGTCTTTATATAATTAAATGTCCTTGCTAGAATGTATAGAATAATTTGTGATATTTCTACAATTATTTGGAAGCCGTAACTTATTTTTTTGGATCGGTCTATATTGGTCTATTAATGATTTCATGGAATTCCACGCCTTGGGCCGCTTCAGGCGCGATATATTGTTCTAATAATTTTTGGAGCTATTTTCTCAAACTTTTTTTTATTATTTATATTTTAATTGCTTGTCAAAATATTTACTTACAATAGAGTAAAGTAAATAGGTATTTTGCTTTTTGAAAGCCGTTTGAAGCACGATCTTTTTCTCTGTAGATAGTGGTTGAATGAATTTTTTTTTTTTTAGTTTTGACAACTATTATTTTTTATTTTTGTAAGTGTAACTATCAAGGTTAGACATTAATAGTATGTATAAAAACCTAGTTAGTAAAATGAAAGCAGCAATGACCAAAAAAAAATGTATCTAAAAACAAGAAGAAATAAATGGTTGAATAAGGAATGCGGCAAATTAAAGAAAGCAGCTTGCAGTAAACATAAAAAAATGGAAAAAAAGGAAAGCTACAAAAGCAGAGTATGTAGAAACAAGAAAAAAGTACAAAGCAAAGTGTGAAGAGAAAAAATACAACAAAGAAATGAAGAAAAAAGAAAAATAAAAGATATAAAAACAGAAGCAAAATTATGAAAATTTATAAACAAAGAAAGAAAAAGAAAGGACAAAATATATGAGAACATAAGTATGGATAAATAGAGGGAACACTTTATAGAGGTTTTAGATGGAAGTAACAATAGAAGCATCTTGTCAAGACATCAAAATTTTCGAATAGAAATAAACCATCTTTCTAAATTGAAAATTGAGAAACAAAAGTTTAGGTTAAAGAAAAAGAAAGTACCCGAAGAAAATGAAATTCCAAATGAAGCGCTGTTGTTTGGTACAAAAAAGCTATGGGAAACAGTATTGAAAGTGCTTAATACAGTGTGGATGGGAGGAGGCTTTTCTATGGAGTGGAGAACAGGGTTAATTGTACTAATACATAAAAAAGGGAATAAAGATAAACCTGATAAAACTACCGTGGCATATCCTTACTTAATACGATCTACAAAATATATGCGATAGTGCTAGAGAAAAGATTGAAAAAAAAAATGGACGAAAAAAGTATGTTGCCAGACGGACAAGCAGGTTTCAGAAAAGGAAGGGGAGCCATGGACACATTTTGAGACATCTGACGAAGAAAGAAATAAACAAAGCGAGAAAACTTATGTATGCATTGTTTATGGACTTCAAAAAAAGTGTGAATAGGAAAAAATTATAGCAGTATCTTAGAGAGAAAAGGGTGTGTAAGTGGTTTTATGAGGAAACTATTAACCAAGTAAAAGTGGGCGAAGAAGTAAGTAAATGTTTTTGGACAAATAAAGGTGTAAGACAAGGTTGTCTATTAAGTCCTGCACTATATTTAGCATATTATGGGAGATGTCGATGAAGTTTTAAGCAGAGCGCAAGTAGGAGGGATAGTTGTAGGCAAAGAGAAAGTGTGGTCCCTGGCGTTTGCAGATGATATAGTAATTGTAGTAAAAAACAAGAGTGAAATGATAAAAGTTATGAAAAGATATGTAAGAAACAAAAAACTTCAAGTTAATGTAGATAAAACAAAAATGATGGTGTTTGGAAAGAAAGTAATAATCGAAAATGAAGTAAATGAAAATAGGAAAGAAAAAATAAAGAACAAGTGAAAGAGTTGAAATGTTTGGGATATGTATTAAATAGCAGTATGACAAACAAAGGACAAATAAAGGAAATAGTCAAAAAAGCAAACAAAGTAATGGGAGTGTCTGGAGTTTGGGAGAACGTAAATTTGATAAAAATTTTAAAAGAATGATGTTGTTTGACAGGTTGGTGTAAAGCATCGTAATGTATGGAGCAGAAGTATATGGATGGAAGGAATATGAAGAAATTGAGCGTGTGCAAGAAAAGTATATACAATGGGTTTTAGGTTTAAATAAACAAACGCCAGGGTACATAGTAAGAGAAAAAAGTAAGAGAGAAAAGTTGAGAGTATAAACAAGAAATAGAGTGGTGAGATTCAAGAAAAATTTAAGAATGCGGCAAGAATGCAAAATACTGCGACAATGCTGCACTGAAATTAAAAGAGCAAATGAAAATGTTAGATGGATAGAACGAGATGACTACTATAAGAAAAAGGGGTATGCGTGTGCAGAAATTAAAAGAATGAGAGAAGGAGGAAGAACAATGGAAGAAGAACTAAAACAAAGAGGTGCTGACATAGATAAACAGGAAAGAATTGCGGGTATAAAAGAATCAAGGTACAATTTTAAATATGCCCTAATTGTTACCATCAAACTACTAAAATATCTACATAAAATGAAAAGTAAAAATAAAAAAATGGTTGCAAGATTCAGATGCGGGAATGAAGAAAGAGAAAATGAGTTTTGGAGAAGAGATTGAGAAAGAATGTGCAGATTATGTAGAAAAGAAAGGGAGACGATAAAGCATTGTATATCAGAGTGTGCAGAGTTAAGAATGTGTGAGTATGAAAGGATAAAAGTTTTAAGCAAGAATGGAGAAGAGAAAGAATGGATGAAAGAAGTTACGTGTGCCAAAAGAAAAATGGAGAAGTATTAAATTTTTATTTTTCTTTTTTTCTATATTTTTTGATAATTTGTGTAAATTTTTGCTTTTTGTTTGTTTATTGTTACCTTATGTAGGACTGTAAAGTCAATTAGGCAATAATAAAGACATTAAAAACTAAAAACTATCGAAGTTCTCAAAAATGTCGCTGCTATTTCTTACTTTGAAATTGTCAATTTTTTATTTTATTGAGTAATTACTGCTGTAAATAACGTGTAAAGTTTTTAAACCTATTTACTGTAAGCAAGATTTGTTTTTTAAATATTTTGGTATTTTACTACACTGTGCACAAAAAAAATTTTTCCACTGAAGTAAGCTTACCATAAAGTGATTTTTTCAAATCTCAAGGTCAAAAAACATTTTTACAATACTAATGTATAGCTTAATACGTAATAATTGCTTGGAACCGTCTAGTTAACTAAGTTACGGACTTTCAAAAGGGTCAGTACACGTGTTATGAGCGTTTATTGATATTCCAGGCACAGGGAGTGAAACAAAATTGACAATAACTTACAAATTCTAGTTTTAGTAGCTACATTAGCAGTCACTATACTACAAATCAATTTTGTAAATTCAATATGAAGCAGAGTCAAAATGGTGTTATAAAAGTAGAACTGGTGTTTCGAGATTAATAGAAATTTTTAATAAAGGTTTAGTAACTTTGAATAAATAAAGCCGGAACTTTTTAACATCCACACAAAAGAAAAAGAGTTGGTAGATAGAAAATCAAAGTGGATTGAGCTGGAAGCTTTCCAAAAGTTTGCCGTTATAGCTAAAATATTACTAGGTACTACAAAATAAATTATAACTACTAAATAAAGCTAAATTGTCAACGTATCTTTAAAACTATTTAAAAATTGTAAAATTCAATTTGTAATTGAGGTAAAATCACTTACAATTAGCAACGATCAGTTCATGCAAATGTGGTTTCGTATGTATAATACAATGACAGACATTGCTATGTAGGGGGAAAATATTAATTAAAATTGTTTTATCGCTTTAAACGAGTCAGGGTTTTAGAAATAACTGAAATGGCTGTAATAGCGCTCCACTCTCCCTTGTAACCTCATTCTTTTATGTCCAATTCATCAAATCACCCCATAGCTAGTTGTTTCATTAAATTTTTAAAGTGCTCTCTAGCTAATAAATTCATTTTGTACATGATAAAACAAAATTACACGAAAAATATTTAAAATATGGGTACAAACAAGTATTGCTTGGGAGAGAGAAAAATTATTGGCAAAGTTTCGAGGAACGTAAATTTCCAAAATGGAATATTAATGCTCATATGTATGTTGGAGTTCACGATATTAACGACACGGGATTTTATATGCATTTGTCTCTAATCTGGAGTAATGCGTATTAATGTTATTAATATTAGTAATCTGCGAGATAATTTGTTATAATTAGACAACTATCATTACGTATTATTGATTCAATATGACAAAAGAGATTTTTACAATATCAGTGTTCGATTAAACAATTTTGACCGGTCTAATAATAAAAAGGGTAAAGCTTTTTAATACGTGCTTGACGAAAGTACAAGACATCTTTTTAGATAAGGAATAAAGTTGATTCAGAGAAAATGATTTTCAAACACCTAACATTATGCAACTCTCTTTAAAAACGCTGGACTGCATTGAAAATTTTGAGTTTTGGTTTATGCTCTTAATGCACCTATAAATAAATTTCTCTCTTAAATTTGTTGTTAAGACGAAAGTGACAGTTTTTTAATTTTTTTTTAAATAAACATTTTTTTAGAAATGAGACGCATTGATTTGCAATAACGTTATTGTTGGCAATAATGTAACTGTAGAAATAATTAGTCTTATGTGGCTTCATACATAAAATATTATTTTAGTCTAGTATAACGGTAAATTTGTTCTTAATTTTGACAGACTTGTTTGTTCTAATACCTTATTTGGAGCGTTCTGTGCTTTTCACACAGTCATTGCCAACTGCAATGTCAATTACTCTGAAATGAATTATATAACTTTGTTCATTTTGGTGAATGCGCTAGGATAGGCCAAGGTCTATAGCCATAATTTATTATAGAATGTAATAAAAAATAATAGAACTATAAAGCAAATTTTTGTATGAAAGTAGAGATAATTTATACTCATTTCCCACAAAGTTTTTGTGAAGGATACTCTGTAACGCATCTTTGTCTTTATACCCGGAAGTATTTGGACAAAAAGTACAGAGATTAGTAAAATCGCTTGTCGGTATTGTTCTGATTCTGTGTGTGTTCATGGCGACATGGCAATTTGCTTTACATGCCGTTTTCAGGGATGCCACTTCTTGCTGAACGAGTGAGTGTAAAGAGTTTTAAGGTGATGGCAGTGGTAGGGACGGGCGGGAAGTACTAGAGCTTCTTGCATATTCGGGTCACACAAAGATCGATCAGGACTAAGCTCTTTCCACTGAAAACGTGGAGCTCTTGTGTACGCCAAGCTCCTCGATACGCCTATGACCTCCAAAGTCTAGACCCTGAAGATATTATTTTTTACAAAAACGCAAACAATAGACTTAAAAAACCAATTTAAACTTTGATTTAAGTCTTTATAATAAACCTAAATGCCCCAATTATTTGATTTTTTTTTAATTTTATATAAGTTAGTTTTTAGCGAGATTTTCAGTTACTATTTGATTTTTGAAGCTATTTTTTTAGCAATCAGTTACAATCAGTCTGTCTTTATCAGTGGATTGGATTTACAAAATTTTGATCTATTTGCATTTACCTAATTTTCAAGTAAATTAAGTTCAGTTTAATAGTTTCTAAACGTTTAGTCTCTGCTTGATACTTTACTATAAAAATTAGCGTCTCTACAACAATATTTTTTTAAATTTCTATGACTAGTGCGACATCAAATTCAAAAATCACTCAATTTTAATTTTGTTTTTTTTTTAATATTACGAAAAATTAATCGGATTCATCAGTTCTAATGATTTAATAGTTGGGACCTTGGATTGATTGATTCCCTGCCAATCAAATGTCAACAATGTCAACAGATTTTTTTTCAAAGGCTGCAGATAATATAAACACAAAGATTTGTTTTACACCGATTAAGCTCAGGTTTCTCTTATTCTGACTGACGTCTCAAAATTTCTATTTAAACAATTTTTTTTATATTCAGATTGTTAAAAAACTTTCAGATTACTTTAACTTTCTTGAGAATGTACAGTACGAGTATGCTTGTAATTTATTGTTGCTTGCATGAAGCCAGTTATGATGCTTATACTGTAATATTTAAATTAGTTTAGCATTTGGTTATTATGTTCTCAATGAGAAAAATAAATTTTTGAAAAAATGTAAACAAGTTTTGTCTCTTTTGCTTTAAGAAAATTTGCTCCAAATTATAAAATCAGTAGTTTTACTACAACTTTAAAAGTAGGATACTAGCAGAATTTAGTAGAACAAAAAAATTAAAAGTAGTTTATCGATCATGAAGTGAATCAACCGCTAACATAAATTGAAGATTTAAAGCTTAACTAATGGCAATTAAAAGCACCACCTACAAAACCATGATTGCTTTGATATGACATGGTGTATGCACATAAAGTGTGATTTCAGCGACCTTATGGTCCGAATCAAAAAAACAGTAAAACCTTTGAAAATTTTGCTGAAAAACTTTTCAAAATATTCTTGAAATTTTTTCACAGCTTGTTTGAGAATATATGTCTAAAAAATTATCAAAAAATATTCAATTTTTACCTTTTAATGACATCCTATTGACAACCTAATGATACCCTATTAGAGTAGTTAACCTACCAACTTTAAAGCGCAAAATTTACATTTAACAACTATTTAACAATTGGAAGTAAGAAGATTAGTTTTAAATTATTAAAATTATTTTACGCATTTTCCACGGTAGAAAAACAAAATGTAAGGTAAAAGAGGAATCTAATATTTAGTAATCGAGAAACAAAATTTAAAAACTGGTGACGAGTAAGACAAAAGAGTTCTTTACACTAACATTAAAATGTTCCAACAATTCAACGTGATGACACACAAAGCACACAGGCTTACAAGTTTACAAAAAATGTGCGAAATTAGATTTTCCAAAAGAAACAGAATTTTTGCAATGAACAGTTATCTAAATCTTTAAATGTCGTGGGAAGAGTGATAATAAAACGATACGATACGATAATTCTACTTTTATAATTGTCTAAAAACACAAAACGACATGATAAAGGGTACAAAGAATTAAGAATTATTTTTTTTTAAATTTTAAGCTACAAAAACGACAAAAGACTAATAATGGCAAATTTTAGTTAGACGTTTACGATAAGAAACAATAATAAACAATAAAATTTTCAAAGTTGAACGTTTGATCCTACGTTAACAATGATACACTGCTTAAACAAATTTAGATTTAATTAAAAATATAGGCTTGGTGTTGTAGTCCAAGTACTCATGCATTTTTTAAGACTCTTTAGTCTCTCAGACCGGTCCGAATTATATAAATCAAAGATTAATGACAAAAAACAATCAGTCAACACTAAATTCAAAATAAATTTATAGCTACATTATGTCGTTTCTGATGTAAACGTTTAATGACTTATAAGTTTTAGCGTTGATCTTATGTAATATTTATGCCCCTATTATATTTTTGTTTTAGTTATGACCTTTATACTTTAATGTTTTGACTTTATTCAAATTCGTACGCTTATGTTTTGACTTTATGCCACTTAATCATAATCTTTACGATTTTATGTTTTGATTTTATGTCACTTATGTTCTAATTCTAACGTCTATAACCTTATGTACACACATAGTATATTATATATCAAGGCAGTAAAGTGTATGATTTGGCCCCAAGAGTAAAAGTTTGAAGCATGAAGGTTATTTTAAATCCCAAAGAATTTTAAATAACACTTTTAAAGTTTCAGGGATTTTAAATGTTACTTTAAGTTTCTTGGAACTAAAAGTGGCACTGTAATCTATTTGTGAGGGACTAAAGTATCAACTTTAGCTCCGGAAGTACAATATCTCATTTATGTTACTTTTATTATTAAACAAATGTTTTTTTTATTTTACTTTTAACTCACCTATTTATGTCATTTAAATTATGTTTATATTACTTACATAGGACTGTAATTTGGTTTTTAGAACTTGCTTTCTTTGTACTAATTAGTTCTGCTATTCAATCTTTGAGTTTTGATTGAGATTGATTACGATTAGGTTCAATCAATCAGTTAGGATGGTCGAGTTGTGGTAATAGTGGCAATAATTATTGTTGTATTGCGTTATTTGAATTATTCTATTACTGCGGTAGTATATAATTTGTCAAAAAAAAATTTTTTTGGGAAAATGCTTAATGTTATTCTTCGGTGGTAATAAAATCTATTGTAAATTATACGAGTAAAATCAGTGGTTTTACTACATAATAATTATTAATAAATTAGAATCCATTAATGCTCAATCTTAACAAATGTTTTTGTTGATTTGTTATTACTCTTGATATCTACTACACAATTTTGAATAAAAGGCTTTTTGGTTGAAATGTTATTTTAGAATGGGTGGAATGTGGAGAATGTGTTTTTTAAAAGTACTAAATATATTTTCATAAAATTGATTGTTACAAAATTGAAGTGTTACTTAAGAAAATTAGCTCACAAATGGTACAAAAATGCAATTTTAACAACATTTGTTGAACATCTTTGCAATGATAAATGGCAAAGTGACTGTTAATAAGTCTGAGAAACTGAAACGTGTTTTTGATAATTTATTTACGTTACACATGTTTAAGAAACCAGCATTTAACATAAAATTGAAACCGGTTAAATCTTAAATAAAATTTTATCAATTTTTCTAATAAATAATTTTTTTTTCAAATATGTTAATGTCACGTTTTATAATTGCTTAACGTTTCATCTTCTCAAGTGGATAGATGAATTTATTAAAAATATTCAAAACAATTGAATTGTATTTTCAAACCACTTTAGCGTTTTTTTATCAGCGCTTTTATTATTTTGTGGGGCAAGCATTCAGGAAAGGATAATCTAAATCTGTGTAATAAAATTTTCCTTGCGGTTTGTGTCGAGGTGAAATTTTTATCGGCAGTGTACAATAACCGAAGTGCTTAAATTTTGGCAGAGTTTCAACAGGAGCATAAATAATTGAAGAAGGGGTTAGGGAGAGGAAGACGACCCGTGGCGCCGTCATGGTGCACTACAGGAAGTGTCTATGTACGAGATGTATAAGAGAAACGATCGTGATCGGGATTTGTTCAATCGTGGCCTGAAAAGTAGCACTTATGGGATAGGTCGATTGACAGGCACTCGGCAAGACTTTCTCTGGATGCGCCCGTGGATCCAGCCAGAGTGTCTGTCTGTCTGTGTGGATCAGGAAAGGATCATTCCGGTGTAATGTGGGATCTTACAATCCTCTCATACTAAACTTTGAAAACGATCGGTGCGGAATTTAGTTTTCAAATATGAACTATTTACTATTTTCAACTAAGTCTGAAAGGATTTACAAGTGTCGTAATTTACGACTACTGCTGTAATATTTTTCCGGAATTGATGTTACAGAGAAGAACATGCAATATTCAGAAAGGATCTGCTTCAATAAAAGTAATATCGACCCTTTCACAGACCGAACGGAGCATCTCAAAGCTAGCAATTTCGGGCTTTATAAAGAGGATAATATTTCTTGTTTAATTTAGAAAAAAAACTTCTAGTTTCTCGCTGTTAAATACACACATTTCTAGTTAATCTAAGCACTATTGGATAAAGCTGGATTATCTTGACACGGAGCGCTACGATGCCGAAGAGGCCTCTTCTTCCGGTAGCATCAATTGCGAACTTTATTTATTGCTGACTACATAAATTACACAAACTCGTACGCTTTAAATAAACAAAAAGGACGCTGTGTTGCTGTCTTTAATATTTTACAAGGGAAGAGAAAGCGTGTTCGTAATTCTTTACTGCTAGATTTTTGCCTTGAAATTTATGAGACCTGAACATCTTGTTAATTTCAACTTTTCAGATCTTTGCCTTAACAGCGGTAAATCTTATTTAACACGGTGCTTCTATGTATGTTTGGATTAAAATTTTAAGTGACTGAGGAAAGATGTAGTAGAACATTTTTTATCTGAAAAGTATATACCATTAATTGTAAGTGGTGATTTAGTAAAATCGTGTTTCAAGTAAACAGATATTCTCACCCATTTCATCTAGATTTTTGTCGTTGATAAAAAAACAAATATGGTAACGGTAGTAGTAAATCTGAGTTTACAAGCTTGCAAAATATTGACTCCTAAACCAACAGCAAGCGCTAAGATCAAAGACTTGTCAAAATCAACTTTTTTGGAAGAATAGTTGAGCAAATTTGCTTTGATAGTTGGAAACACTTGCGTTTAATTGCTTCAAGTTATTCACATAACGTATAAGTCCAACTTTGATTGATGTTTTAAATAATAGATATGCAATAATTATCTACCTCTATTTGTGTTAAACAATTAAATAATTTTAATAATAACAGTTATTGTAATAACAATTTTAATATTTTAAAAATTATTTTATTTATTGTTATTGCATTAAATTACTGAAATAGACATAAACATTTTTGTTTTTGAGATTATCTCTGTGTGGCAAAACTAATCGATAAACAAAATCTTCATCAATTTTCATCAGCGTTAGCGCAAGATATATTATTTCAAGTCATAATTATGCTCTTGATAGTTTAGACATTTATTAGTTTATGAAATTGCACTTGATGTTAAAATAGTTGTAAACAAATAAAAACAACAACATCAAATTTCAGGAATAAGAAGCTAGAAAAGATCACAAAACGATAAAATCAATATCTTAGAAGTGACCTTCTATCTCTAATGCAATATCATCTCAATGTCTCAATATTGGATTCAATGGATCATGAGAGAAATTCACTGATATTCAATGGAATTTTTTGTTTGAACATGCATGAAGGACGCCGAAAGGTTTGCCTGTTTATTTCAAGGACTAAAGCTTATTTATTTTTTGATAATAAAATTACAAAACGATCTTTATAAAATAACTACCTAACAAATTAAATTAAAAATAAAAAGACACATAGCTTTGACAAAAGTACTAAACTTACATAGGCACGATCGCGTATAAAAGACCTTGTTGGGGAAGGTACTACTTGAGTTATAGTCACGTGATACAAACAAAATGTTCGAAACTATATTTTTAAATTACCCTTGTTTTAATGTCTACAAAAAGCTTGCACAAGCTAAGTTACTGTAACATTGATAAGAACAAGAAACTAGAAAATTCTAGCGAGTATTCCGCATCCTCAAAATTTGACACACCGTGGTTCAATACCTAACAAGAGTTATCGCAAAGGTATTGAAAGCTGACCTTGCTGTATGTAAGTGAGAGGTGGTTAACCGATCTGTTCAGCTTAGCGATACACACAGCGATTAGTATTACGGATAAAACAAATATTTTGTCTTTTTTGAAGTAATAACTGCAGTACAGGCCTTCATACTGAAAAAAGTAAAAAAAGTAATTTTTTGGTATATTCTAAAAATCAGTTAACTCATTAAAATAAAATTTAGTTTATAAACATAAATAATTTTTTTTTACTAAAGGCAGTTTAAAAAACTGTGTTTGATAAGATTATTAAAAAATGGTGGAGACTTTCAACACGTGATTAGTAGAAGTACAAAACAGTTTTTAGATAAACAATAATGTGCACTTTTAAATAATATTCTTTCAAAATCATTAATCCATTTTTTAAAGTAACTGTACTGCATTAATATTTGTTGTATTGTTTTATGACACTAATCGCACTTGTAAATAAAGAAATCAAAAAGATTTTAAGTCAAATGCAGCACCAGGAAACTACTAACTGGTTTTCTTGTTGTTACTCTATTTTTGGTGCCAGTACATCATAGCGCTATACTTGAATTTAACAGGTTAATCGCTTATATAAAGCGTCTGGTAAGTAAATAATAAATTACAACAATGTTAAGTAGTAAATAAGATTTTTTTAATTCTTTTTTTAGGTCAGCTGGTATGGATTGGGTTAGTCAGTAAAGTATTTAAACCTATTTAAACCACCTTTAAAATACTATATAATTAAGAAAATTTATCCTCCGGGCAGCTATAAAAGATTTTTTTAAAAAATAACAAAGTAAGCAAAGTATATTATACGAAAAGAAACAAAGTCTACTAATAATTTTTTTAAAATTATATTGTATATTGCGAGCACAAAGACTAAAATTATATTAGCATATAAATTTTTTTAAACAGTTTATCGTCTTTTAAGATTTTTTTTAAATTTGGTTTTCGATTTACATTAGTCGAGGTTAACGCATTTAATAAAGTACTCTTTTCTGATGAACCAACTCTGCATAAACTGACAAAAATTTTAAAATTGCTTTAAGACAAAACGTTTTTACGATATAAAAAATACTGCAAACACTACCATGTACCAACCCAAAAAAATTTTTTATTGTAGTTTGTGGCCATTTTTTTTTGTTTGTGCATATAAATTTCTAGAACACAAATGAAGCAACGTCAAAAGCATTTTGTAAAAAAAATCTAAATTAGCCAACTAGTTTCGGTAATATATAGATTACCATTCTCTCGTGAAAGTGAAAAAAAAATTAGGATATTAAAAACTGCTTGGTTAGTCGATTTTTCTTTAGAATAATACAAATGTCTTTATTTTTTTAGAAGAATATAGAACACAAATGAAGGTATAAGTTATAAACTTTTTACTAAATAATCTTTATTAAGCGAGTAGTTTCAGTCGTATGATTGGGTTTGCAACACAAAATTTATAGTTTTAGCATAATTTTGGTATATTAGTTATTTCAATAATGGTTTTTAGACGCATTTTTAAAAAATATTTTATTATTTTATATAATTTTAATAGAAATTTTTTTAATTTAATACATTTTGAAGAATTTGTTTAGTAACTTTATATACTTTTTATAATTTTTTTTTAGCTAACTATACAAAGTGTTTTTAATCTTACTTTACAAATTTCAGCAAATGATAGTTCTTGTTAAAAAACTGCTAAAAAACCAAATTTGTTTTACACAAATGTTGATACGATGTTGAACATTGAAACAGCAAATTTGAATATTTTACATCGTTTTAATGACTGTTCCCAGATAAATTTTTTGCACATACTACAAATTATATAAAAAAATTGCTATAATACATTGTACAAAATCAAATGAAAAAATTTTACCAACTGTAAAACAAAGTTTTAATGTCTTTTCTTAAGATGCCTATAATTACTATTAAAACTGTCAGCGCATAAAAGGTTAATAAGATTACAAAAAATGTCTAAACCATATTTATTTGACTCTGTCCGGTGGGATCATAAAAGGTGTGGTATCGTTTAACGTGTGTTCTGGGAAAATCTGGTCGTCTGTTGGTTGTGTTGTTTCATGACCTCTAAATCATTAAATCAGTTAATGTGAGTGGCATCTCGGACTAAACATTTAGGCTCGGTTAGGTCAGTGATTCTAAAACATTTCAACGTGCGCCAGGCATTTTACCATGCATAAACAAAACAGTTTTTTCCCAGTCTAAATGTGAACATGAAAAACTGACCCACTCAACCGACTTAATATGAATCTTATATTTAAGTGCATTAGAAGACATGAATAACGCAACCAACAGAGGACGTTACAGCTTTTTTGAAGAGCGGATTACAATTTTTTCAGAATGTTACTCGAAAGCGCATTTTTTGCAACAGTACATTTCCGTTTACCTAAAATTAGGTTTCGTACTTTTACCCAACATTTGTTAAACGGCATCACCTCTTTCATCATTCCATCGGACAGAGTTAAATAAATAAGGTTTACAACGTTTGTCACTTAGTGAAAAGACGTATGGACTTGTTGATTACGAAATTGCGTATAGAATTTAATTCAAAATTTCTCTAAATTGAGAATGGGTTGTTTGCCTTATTTTTTATGTTTTACTATTTACTTTAGTCAGCATTTTAATTTAGAGCTTTAGTTCTAGTGTAACTTTAACAATTGAAATTCTTTGGATAAAGTGAGATAATTTTTAAAAACTTAATTTTCAAGAAATGAAAATCTGAATTACCAATTTGTTTATTTGTAGTTTTAATGGCCTTTGGTTGTTTATCATAACTTACATACCTTGTATCTCTTACAAATTTTTTTAACAAAATGTCACTGTCTAAAAGTCAGTTATGACAAATTACTGTCGTTTGATACTAAGGACTTAAATTTTTACCATTAATCAGTTTATTAACGACTTTCTGAATCGTAAATTGTAAAATAGCACAATTTTTTAAATAAACACATTGAAAACTGAAACGTTTAGAATAAATTTTTTTATGCTACTAGCAAGTTGTGCTTTAAAAAGCTATAGCAGAGGTTTTAAAAAATTTATAAAGTAAATATTAATTATAAATATGTGACAAAAGGTAACAAAAAAATTATATTTTAAGAGTTATTTTAATGAAATTTTTTTCTAAAAGCGGATCTTCTTGCACTTGTCAAAGCAGTTCCAAGTCCGAAATTAAATTTCGAAATAACCATGTCTGTCAGTTGACTTCAGCATCTGCCGGAGCAACAAACTGTTCGTATACACTCTCGAAGTTTACTGATAAAGCAAAACTTTTAGCTTTTCCGTTGCATTCTGGTTGCATTTTGTTATCAGTCGGTAGCGCATCTGGTCTAATATTTCATCTTATTTAATTAGACCATTTAGGTATATGTTCCCTGAAGACCTCTGTCTAAATTCCATTGGAAGCATGAAGGGTTAGAGGCAGTTAAAAGGCCGCCAAGATGATGCATTCACGTGTTTGCTGTGCCAATATTGACCTCCCCGTCGACAAAGGTAATGCGTTAGCCAGGCGTCCCAGGAGTGCCGACGCTTACGTCCTATTCCCGGACTATCGCCAATATAACGACACAACAAAAGCTCTTCCTCTGTGTGTCTCCGGTCGCCGACAAAACGCAACATCCCTTTCAGTAATTGCACTTTCCTAACTATTGTGCGGCTTTTTCCCGATACGATCGCTTACACAACGTTCAAATTTCGAGGAGCACCAGATAAGCACCGAAAGTTAAGGGCAGGTGGGCGCCACGTGGATGAACCCTTCCTCAGCCAATCAATCAATTAATGCCGCTGGAAGATTTTTGCGAGTTCTCGCCCTAATAATGCTGTCGAAAGAACTAACTAAATTACAGATAAAAGCCGGGACACTGCAACGTCATTTTTCATTTCTTTTTTTAAAGGACATTCAAAAGCAATTCGCTGAGAAAGCAGGGTCCGATCGAACTTCCTACGACCAATTTTACAACGATACCGAGACGTTTCAATGCAATCTTGCTGTTCTTCTTCCATGTTACAAGTGAAACAATTACTTAATGCTAGGTGAAACGATTGTTTAGAGAAAAAAATAACTGAACTTACGAGGACTTATAATTTTAGGGTTTGATGTTGATAAATGAAAGCTAGTATCTGTATCAAGAAGGGTAAAAGCAATTTAGCGGTCGAAGACATTGTCTGTGACCTGTGACCCTTAACGTTTGCTATGGTTATAGTATTTTCAGCACGATCGAAATAATAAATTAAATTTACTCAGAATGAAGTTCAAGAAATAGGATTCTGTTTATGACGCGAAACTTGCTTAACTCTTAAATAAGCAGTGCTATTTTTTGCTTTAATCTATGAGATTTATAAGATGGTATAACTGAAGCAAAGAGTACAAAAAATTTAACCCAAAACCAACATTAAATCAATTTCTACCTTAATCTAAAAAGCATTAAACATAGAAATGGTACTTTTTCAAGTCAAGATGCAAAAGGAATAAATCAGTTACTCTGTCATGTAATACATATGTTAGAAAATCTCTCAAAACTCAGAAAAAAATCTCTCAAAGATAAAGAAAATTTTAGAAATCAGACATTATCTAAAGTGTGAACATTAGATTTTGAAATTGGTTACGTAACATACGACAATTTTTTTTTTACATTTTGTACTTTTAGAGGTATTTCTTCTCCTGCAAGTTTTATTATTATATTGATAGAGCCAACTTTTTTTTTAATTAAATGTTCATCCAATTGTTAATTTTTTAAAACTAAAATATTTGATTTTTTATTTGATTTATTTTCTAAATCAATGGCAAATACCAGATGTCACAGATCATAAACTAGAAATAAATTTTCTTACAAAACCATAACTTTCAAGACATTTACGAGTACTATGACATGCACCAATGCACCGAAAAGTAAATATTTTTTTATGTCAAATACATGATATTTTATTTAGGAAGTGAGAACATCAACGAATTATAACGGGAATCTTAAATTTACGTAATAATTAAATGTAAATACAGGTTTTTGACGGTTTTAGTAGCAACGACTTTATAGTTTTCAAATTTTGGAAATTTTTCTTTTAAGTGGTGTAAATAAACTACTAAGTATATACAGAGTTATTCACATAAGATGACAAACCTGACCAGGTAAAAATGTAACTAAGAATACAGTATTTCGGCGACTAAACTTGAAAATAGGAATTCTAAGTGTCATTTGACATTTAAAAGTTGACACTTGCCGCGGAGCGAGCGCAATCACCAAAATTTCTGCTTTAGAGCATTTTCGCTTTCTACTTTAATTTGATTGAATGTTAGAAATTGGTTGGGCTGGCAACGATATAAATAAAAATTTATTGTGTTGGCAACGGAGTAATAGATAACTAGATTGTTTGTTGTTATTAATAAAAAATTATGACGTCTCTGATAGTTATTTGGATTAAGTGTGTGATCAGTCGTCGAAAAAATAACGTGTATATTTAGAGCAGAATGCATTTTTGCCGCTCTTACATGAAAATTGCTGCTTAAGGCGTAGCCGAATGTACTTTCTGCTCTTAACATACAATATACTATTGTAAAAAACTCATTGTTTTTTGGAACTAGAAAATTAAATTAGGGGTATAAATATGTACGTATTAAAAACAGTTGTCAGTGTCATTACATCTTTTTTATTTATGATAATGTTTTCTAACGATGAAAGAACGGACATGATTTTAGTTTTTAGTGATTGTCGAAAAAATTGTGTTGCTGCAGCAAATTTGTATAGAGAACTTTATCTCAAACGCCGAGCTCTGACCGACAAAATTTTTAAAAGATTGGAAAGCACGCTAAGAAATAATTCGACTTGCTTTAAAAGAGTAAGAACTAGAACTGCCATTTGCTCTGAAGATGAAGTCGCAGTTACTGAAGTTGCAACCGAAAATCTACATATCGGCCAAAAAAATATATCAGGAGAGTTAAGAATTAGTCAATCGTCGGTTTGTAGGATTTTGGAAGAAGAAGAAGTTTTATCTGTACCATATACAATTTGTTCAGAGTTAAAACTGACAGATTACTTCAAAAGACTCCAGTTCTGCAATTTTGTTATAATATGTAGCTAGCAGCTATCTATGTTTAATGTGGATTATGATAATGCAAGAGAGATCCATTTATCCATCAGGCTGGTCATCTTACGTGAATAACCCTGTATATTTTATTATAAATGTTGTTAGTGTGTGTTTATTTAAATTATGTAAAAGACTTTACAAAAGATTTTTTTCAAATGTTGAAATTACAGGAGAAGTAATATAAATAAAACCAAAAGAGAGTTATGCAACGTTTCGTTTTATTACATAAGACATCATCTTCAGGCTGAAGACAAGTTATTATAAAACATTGACAATTTAAAAAATTATAAAACTTACCAAACCATCAAACGTGGATTATAATTTTTTAAATTGTCGACAATAACTTGTTTTCAGCCTGATGATGTCTTGTATAATAAGACGATACGTTGCATAACTCTTGCTTAGATTTATGGTTCTTCCTGAGTAATTTTCAACAATTTCACCTTGTGGAGGACGTTAAACTTGTATTACAAAAGATCTCTAATAATTGTGCAGCTTCTGAATTTTTCTTTCAGTTCTTAGGTAGGTGGGCTATATTTTTTGCTTCAAACTACACAAGAATTCGCTTATCACACGATTTTGTATAACAATCTTTATTAATATTTTTAATAAAGACACCTGTCTTACATTTTTATAACAGTGGATTTTAGTGTTAAAATTGAAGAGAAAAGCAATAAAATATTTTTCAGTAGGGTACCCATCAGAGCATTTCATATGTGGCTCATATTTTAGTGATGCATCAGGTGCGCTCTAAATCTGATTTACAACAAAAGTAAAAAGATATATCTCTGACATAATAATCCCGCAACGATGACCACCTGTATTTTGACATGAAAAGAAATAGACAATATATCCAAGTTGGGATCAAAGTATTGGGCCACAAAGTTAAAAACCAAGAAACCCAACGCAATATGATGCACTTCTTTGCAGAACTGTGCTATCGAATAACCTGAACGGCCTCGCGCGTGTGGGTGGAATCGATATCAGGTGTACAACACATCCTCCTGTACCTGCCCTTATAGATCAGGCTTCCCCCGATATGAGTTTCTGATCTCTCAGCTCGGACACAAGCAAGAAACGACACGGTATCGGAATTGCTGTTCCAACGGATTTTCCACCAAGATGAAACTTTGACATGATGGCTGTAGCCCAAACTTCTCCTAATTAAAATTAGAAAAAAATTCGGATTTTTTAAGGTGTAACACGTTATATATTTTTGAAACATGTCCTTCATCGCATTTTCCTTTCGTTCTTTCTACTCATTTTTCTTCGCCCTAAAAAGTGTCTTTGGTTCTGACGTCAGCGCAAATCTCCTTTTCAGTAAAAGATCTCTCTGTTCATCTCGTTGAAACATTTTACTAAGATTGTTTGCTTAACTGGCACAATTTATAGGGTTTGATTTTCAACTGCAATGTAATTATAAGTTATTTGTTTAGTTTTCCTCTTGTTGTCGATATGATTTCAACAGAATTTCATAATTGGTTTAAAAGTTTTAGGCGTGGAAATCTAACGATATAAATTCACTCATTAAACTTTACAACAGGTAAAAGTAAAACAAGGACAGAACAAACTATTCCAGAACAACAATTAAATTATTCTCAAAACTAGTCATCCTAATTTTCAATTCAATTTTACGAATTTTGACATAACTATCACATAAAGGCATCTTCAATAAATTAACAATTAATCTAATTTTATTTTCATTTCAATCTGAATCCTACAAACAAAGTCAGAAAATGTTGTAGTGGTATTAAAAAGATTAATGAGAGAATACAAAGTGCTTAAAATGCTCACCCTGAGATTAAAATGTCTACTGCTTTAATACTTCCTTCTGTTTATAAACTCTGTTGCTATGTAGAAACCCACACGTAAATGAAAAATCATTTAGTGATAAAAGTTTGAAATATACTAGCAGTTATTTGAGCTGTTTTAGAACTCGTTAAAAAGGTTAAATGCAAATACGAATATAAATCTGAACATTCTGCCACAAAAAAACCTTCCACTTTATGTCAAAAAATAATATGCATTACGTCCCTGATATCTTCATTTTCTAACAAGTTTACTTAAACTCTGAACTTTTTTTTATTTCGTCTGTATTTCTAGATTTACCTGAACTTATTTTAGTGCGGTAAATAAAATATTTACAGTACTTGTCACGTAAAGTATATCTATTTTATGCCATCTGTATTTTTAGATTTATCGAACTTATTTGAGTGCGGTAAATAGAATATTACAGTACTTGTCACATGAATTAAGTGAAAAATAATAACAATTACGAAATACACACGAATTGAAATAAAAATATGTGTGCCGTTTTGGCTTTTTTATCGCCTCGCCACCAAATATTTAAACTTGTAATAGTAATTCGTTTACCGGATTTATAACGTAAATAATTATTGTATAAACGGAGAGACATAGATGCACCATGAATAAGATAAAGGCATACATTATTAAAACTTTCAGTTCTGTCAGAACTTCGATGAAATTGACAAGTTTATGCACAACACTCAACAAAAATTAACATTTCCGTTTCTATCTGAAACAAAATAATTATTGACGACTTTTGTAGCTCTTTATGAACAGAAGTTACATTTACTGGCAAAGTTACCTCCGTGTTGACATTGTAATAATGGATCAACACAGGATCATCACTCAGGTTATACCAATCCGGAATTGTTTGCACAATTCCCAACCACAGACCGTTTAGTCTTGATTTTGAAAAGCTTATATCATGAAAATGATACCGGTATTGATTTGAAAAGAGGAATTTTCCTATATCTTGTTCAGACACTGAATCTGGTCAACAGAGATGGTTGTAAATTAAGTTTATGGATGAGGAAATGTTCTATTTTATGCTTGGACGCCGAATTGATGTGAACTTGGCGCTGATTAAGAAGTTCCTTTTACTCAAGCCATTGCAAGCGCAGGTTACACCTCTCTCCACCTATTTAATTACATTAACCTGACGGGTTTTATTTACAAGAGAAAAACGGCACTTTTACACCACAGTAGTTAAATGGTTTAAATGGCTGTATAGATAAAATGCAAAAGCAATAAATTATAATACAAATTAATTAAATTTAATAAACGTCCTTTATTTTATAAAAACAATTTGAAAATATAGAATAATCATGTTTATCACAATTTTGTGGAATATTTCACATATAAATACAAAGAACAATTGTTATATTAATATTTATATTTACATTACAATGATAATAATACAAAGACCTCTTTCATAATGTATTACTTTTATTTAAAACATATTTACGCAAACATAAAGCAAATTAATTTTTAAATTACTATGAAATTGCAAAAAATTGCTTTAAATGTCTTTGACAAATTAATCCTTAATGTTTATTTGTCAACTATCAAAGCGATTGCTCCTATTTTTTTTTATAATCAATTGTAAAAGTGTCAAGTTGGTACTACCATTCGTTAATGACAAATGGTAATTTTGCCATATTAAGTTGCTAGCTCTAAGTGTCACTTACATTATGTTTGTGTCGCTAAATATTTGTGAAAACTTCAAACAGTGAAAATAATATTTAGATTCAAAAGTAGTTTTATTTAACCACCGACCACTACTGAACGGTTATTGCTAAAAAATAAAAAAAAAATGCAATAATGTGCATAACTTAAACTCTAACATGGAGAAAATGTTCTACAGACTGTTATGGAAGTTTGCAGATTTTTATTATTTGTGGTGCTGTATTTCAGGTTAAAATTTTTGCATTCATTTCCATAACATCCTGTATAGTTGGTTCGTAAATACAAGTTTTAGGATGGTACAGTATGGTTTTTAAAAAAATTTAACATTTTTGAGAGAAAGTCCTTGCTGTTCTGAACTCTTTTCTGTGTGTTTTATCCTTACTGTGTAGAAATAGGTTAGCAAATTAATCAACAGGAGTAATTGTAAACAATTACAGAATAGGGCACTTACCTATGTCTAAATATTGAAGGAAAAATGTTACTGGCAGTGGATATGACAAAAAAATTTAAATTAATTACATGTCATTTACGATTCTTAAGTATTCAAATAAAGAGCCAGTTCTTGGTTTGGTTTAAAAAATAATGATACTAACACTACAAAAAAGTTAATGTCATTTTTTTAGACTTTCTAAATTTTTATGTATGATTTGTTTTTTTACCCGAGAAGAAAAAGTTTTTCTTTCTAACAAAATAGGCTTAAATATTACAAAAAAATGAATGTTTTAATACTAAAATTAAAAGTCTAATTTGAAGATAGACTATGCCGCTAATCTAATTAACATAAAAATTATATAATAGTTCAACCATTTTTTGTAGAAAATGGTAGCCAAACATAGATTTACAGTTTCTAAATATTTTTCACTATTTGCGTAGAATTTTAATGCAGGGCGCAAGCTTTAAGCACAATCAATTTTTAGATTTCAAGTACTTTAAGCCACAGCTCCATATTAAAATTTAACACAAATAGTAAAAAATAGCTGTTTTCTTTAGAAAATAACAAAACTAACTATGATTAGTTACTGTTTTATATAAGTAAAAAATAAGAAATAATTAAAATATTTATTTATTTTGGTGTTAAATATATTAACAGTGTTACGACTATGAGTAATTTAAACTCGCGATCTAAATTTTAAAACTTATTTTTTTTTGTTATTTTGTCCACTGTTTACACTTTACTATCAGTTTTGTCTCGTTGTTACTTTCCCGACTGAACTGAATGTATGCTCGGTCAGTCTCTCTCTTTATATAATGGTTAGTCTACCTTCTAGAATTATCTAGAAGTATGTATTTACAAACTGATCTCGAAACATGACGCGTCATCTGTTCCTTCTCGAAACTTTTGTCGATGATTTATCGTAACAATAGTATAGCTTGTTTGTGAAATAATAAGTTTAAATTTTGTTATTTAAAAGACCTTTATTTTTTTTAATTTTTAATTTTGGAAATAAATATATGAATATTATTAATACTATTATTTTAGGACAAAATTGTTATGAAAGTAACATCCCTTTTGTGAAATACTTATTTCTGATTTCACAATTTAACCAATTACAATATTACAAATTTTCAACTTTTATGTACGAATTTTCTCTTTGATAAAAAAGCAGATCTTAGTGAATATGCGACAGATTAAAAAAAACTATTTGATAGAGTGAACAATAACAAAATATATTTATTTATGTGTTTTTTGTACATACATTGTTACATAAAGTAGACACAAAATATACATAAATATAATTACAAGTATTGTTATTTTATTTGCAAAAAAACAATACTGTTTTGATGCAGCTTTATAATAAAAAATAAAATGATCTACAAAAAATTGAGGCTGGGTTTAAAGTCTCGCCTACGGCTTGTTTTTAAGCTGCCAGTTACAGCATTAAATTACGTGAGTTTTTTTACCTGAGATTTTTGGAATTAAAAGAAAGCGATTTAACTCCCTTTATTTGATAAATACTAAGTTGTACTCTTTTTTTAAGCACTCTATAAATTTTCATGGAATTTAGCACAAAAATATTACTAATGAAAAAAAAAAGAGAGTTACAATAATCAAACAGCAACACCAGGAAGCTGCATATCAGTTTCGGGGTATTTGTCTCTCATTAGTACAGCGTATTCTGTAGTGTTGTGTTCAATTCGAATTAATAATTTATGACTATTTGGCAAAAATTATGCTATTTGAATATTTATTGTTATTTTAAATTACTGAAGTAATTTCAACCTTTTAAATCTGGTTTGTAAAATCTAACTTGTAGTTAATTTTAGAGCTCGGGCTTGCACTATTTTAATATAAAATTACCACGTGTATTTTTGAAAAAACTTTAGGTTTAATTGTAAACTATTTTTTAACCTGAATTATCTTTTTTTAACTCAAATCTTGAAACAAAAAAGTTAAAATGTATGTTACTAAAAATATTTCAAAACTTTTGGTTTCCTAAGAACTTTTTTTTCTGCAAGCGCGTTCGGCCTTCTTCTGTCTTTTTTATAAAGTACACCTACATGATTTCGCTACAATTTGATGCTAGATTAACACCCACTATAGTTTCTTGTGGTTTAATAGTTAATTCGAATTATAATTACTTCAGTGGTAAATAGCAAGTGCGATTCATTGTCACAGCACACATCATAATGCTATTATCCTTTTAAAGTGTGTAGGAGAGATATTTGTTCCTCTTCAATGGAGGGTAACAACAAGCAACATATTGCTTGCCAGTTTGTAGAACAATACCTAGACTTGAGCTCAATCCTTATACATTTAAATAAATAGCAAATTAAACAATTACCGAAAATAAAAAATAAATACCTATTCCTATTACCATGATATACAAAGTCTGGTGTCTAATGAATTGCATTTTCTATTAAAAATCAATAATCTAAATGACATTTAAGAGTTCAGAGATTATTAAAATTAGTTTTATGTGTATATTGACTAATACAATTTTTAATAAAATGGCTATAAAGATAACAATTTTGTTGAGAATTTTTTAATTTGGGGGTTAGCCTAACCCTAAAAAACATAACCATAAAATCAGTCCTTGTTATCAGTGGTGACATTTGATCCAACCGGGAATAAATTGCATCTAACCATCAAATTATCTTTATTAGCTTGATATAAAATATAAAATTGCTTTGATCTGTGTTCAAAATTGCTCTACTTTACTACATTACACTAATCGATTTTATGAAGCGGCAAACGGGCAACTATCGACATAAATCACTACAAATTGTTTGAAGAGATGAGCATTTAGTTCCTGTACCTAAATCATTACCGGTAACTAGGCTCTAGGAGTTCTTTTATTGGCGTAATACGCAATTGAATTTTATCGATAATGCATGCAAATGCATTTAAGCTTCGTCCAAAGGTTTAGAGGTGAGACATCTCGTAATGAAGTTTAAATCGGAGATTAGATTTTCGAAGCAAAGGCTGGTGATGCATTAGACGTAATAATATTATCGTTAATAGTTAATTTGTGACTGCCATGCAATGCGACTAATGTATTATCTCTAATATATTTTTGTAAAAATGTGAGTTATTACACTTGAACGAACAATTTATTGCTTAGTTACAAAATTAATAATAACACTACCTCATAAATTATTTTGAAATTTGGGTTATAACTCAGTGTAATGGAAAATAAAAAATACGGAATGACCTACCAAACAGCAGTCTAGTTTCATCGATTTGCCATTGGCGTTTATAAAAGTACCTAATGTCTGGATGATAAAACATTTTTTACTACATATAATACACGTCCGAATACTATGGGTAACAAAAACGTTCTAAAATAGCCTACCCAACCGCCCAGTTTCATCGATTTGTCGTTGGCGTGAGAAAAGAACTTATAATCAAAATGTCAAATAATTTCTCTTGTAACGGACCCAAAGATACTGTACGAGAAAAAAATCGGAAAATGCTGTTTTTTTAAAAATGTACGAGAATTTTCCACGACTAAATACAGCAGTGCTCGGTCTGAGTGAAATGACAAGTCCGCAGAATGAAAAATGGTTGTCCTAAAGAATTGTAAAGCATATAAAACCCATAACCGATTCGGCGCACACAAGACGAGTTGAATCTGATAAAAAATAACTAAGTAACACGAAATTACTGGAAATTACCTGTGATTGTGTGATTAGTTAAAGTAAATAAAATAAAAATAATAAAAAAACTCACTTGCAGAACCCACTGACTTTCCTAAAAAAAGGTAAATTTTTAGGAATTTTACAATTTCTAAAAATATAATTTATTTGTCAAAAAGAAGAATTAGTTTATGACGGAAAAAATGTATCGACGAAAGAGAAAATAAACGTCTCAAAATCACTGAAACACTTCCCAGAAGTCTGTTAAACTTGAAAAAAGCTGTTTTGTAGCCATTTTTGACAATTTGCTTGAGTGTTTAGGTACCTAATATCAAACTGTATGCATATAACAGTCCGAGCTAATAAAATTCCTAGTAACTACTTGTAGGTAGTTAAAATTTGAAATTTTGAAAAATTTATAGTTTTTGCTGTATTGTATCGTTTCTCTAGAATTTGTGTATAGTATCAAACCGTATGACAAAATTTATAACAATTTTTATTTTTTTTAAAGTTTCATAAAAATTAAACTAAAAATATAGTACCAACCTCAGCATCGCATAACTTTTTTCAAAAAGTTATTAGAACCAATAATAACTCAATGTTCTAGAAGAAAATAAGTTTATAACACTTATTTATCAGCTACTGATGAGATTTTGAAACTAATTACCTACTCTTGCAAAACCATCTACCAAAGTTAAAAGTGCTCATGCAAAAAGCCCGGAAATTATTATTAATAAGTGATTAAATAAAATTTCATCCACAATAAAAAATTGTTATTAAGAGAAGTACTGAAGTATTTCCCTCATAGTAAGGAAGTGATAAACTTATTAGTAACCATAACCAATATTAAAGTATATTTCTAAAAATTTAAAAATTTTATTACAAAAATTTGATTTTACACAAATGCGCAAGAGTTCAACGTCGTTCAGTGCAAAGAAAAGAAATTTGACTTAACCACTTGTTTACTGGAGTGAGAAATACATAAGTATTAAAAGGTTTTCTAAAAGGAAGCATAAGCAGATTTTTATTATTAGCAAATAGTTTTCTTACAATTAACTGTTTCACCTATTATCCATCAAATAAAAGCTCTTTAATTGTCTACGCAAATGCGTTGTTAGTTTAAAAAAATGTTTAATTTAAAAAAAAAAAATTTTACTGTTTTACTTTTTTTTCTAATTAAAACGTAGACAAAAAATATGATTTTTTAATATGTTATGTATATTACATTTCTAAAGATAGGTGCGTTATTAAATTATTTACAATGTATTGGTTTTTTTTGTAATTAATGTTTTGTAATGACGCTAGTTTAGACAAACGGACTGTTTCTTTCTGACAGCAATGAGCAAATAGGCTTACAATGTGTTTTTAAATTAGATACACTAAAAAATTGAAATAAACAATGTATTATAACTATTTAAATTATTAAACAAAATAAAGAAATCTTTTTTTTAATTTTTATTATTTGCCACGGGTGCCGCTTTATCGTTATACGAATTCAACAAGACATACGGTGGTTTGTTTGTAGAGGCCTAACAAACTGGCTCATAGTAAGAGTAAGAGATGAGGTTTTTGAGACAGCGTTAAAACAGTACGTCTTAGTAATATAATTGTAACATGACAAAAGTCTTTTAAAATAGTATTTTTGTACTTTGGGTTGCTGTTTTTAAAAAAAGAAAAAACAGAGTTAGAATTACAGCGAGAGTTAATTACATTTAGAGAACCTTTAATTTTATTTTGTTAAAAATAATGCTTAAATTTTAAAAATTAAGAAAATACACAAGTTTTTGCGATTTGCAAAACAGTTATCAAGTTCTAACTGGCAAAGAACAAACAAAGTACAAGGTAGGTAACAAGGTAGGATTTGCAATCAACGTTAATCAGTTCCATAAATATATTAAACAAATAAAAATGATACTCCTGTACGATTGTTTATTATTAGCTTAATCCTAAACGTTTTCGAACTTTATCAAGAGGGGATAACGTCGAAAGTATTAGAATCAAAACTAAAAACATAGGCGATTGTCTAATTTACATAATAAAGCTTCTTTAAAAAAATTTTTGTATATAAACAATCGTACAGGACTATTTATCAAGAAAATTAGAAAGTTTAAAAAATCACGTTTAAAATCAATTAGAACTAATTAACATAATCCTAAATTTAGAATTTAGACTTAATATAATTTTTTTTTTGGGTTGGACCGTATCAAAATGCATTGTTTTCTGCACTCGACATTTTAAGGTTAAAAGTCCAAGGTTTTTATTTTGTCAGAAATGGAGGCAAACAGCAAAAAACACAAGTAAAGTGTATAGATTATACGATGTTGATTGTGACTTTAGAGCTTTTGTTCAAAAATCATCTGTTCCAAATTTTATAATAGTTGAAAGATTTTTACTATTAAAAATTTTTTTTGTAGACTAAATGTAATACCTACTATACTTAAAAATTAAATTACTTAAATTAAAAGAAATTTTAGATATAAAATTTTGATTATCTAATTAAAAGTAAATAGGATTATGAAAATATAGAGCGGGGACAAGAATGTAATAAATTAGAGTTAGTTTTGTATCTCTTGTATTAAAAATATGACAGACTAGAGCATGCTCTGATTCAGTGAATTTATGTTTTTATGCGGTATACCGTATACGATGTATACAAGCTGAGTATTTTAAATGGATTTTTTTTTATAAGTCGACTATTACAGTTGGATCAAAAAAAATTGTTTACTGTTTTTAATTTGCCACATGTTTACGTTTTCTTGAATTTTTTTTTCCTATCCGGTAGAGAAACCACTCCCAACGTTTTTTTCTGGAAAAGTATTTATTGTGATAGCTCGTTGGAAAGCGTTTAAAACAAAGACAATGGTCCAGAATCAAATTCTACATTTTTTATTCTTATGATCCAACAAAGAAATGTCGTATTTTAAAACTGATTTTAGTTAAAATACTTACCCTGTATACAATGACATAACACATATAAGATGCTTCTTAATCATTATTAATTATTATTGATAAGAATGTCGATAAAATTTTTCAAAACAGTATTTATGTTCTGATTGATCTTTTCCCATTTCCGTTTGTAATTTCTAAAGTAAACGTTTGATGAGACAAGATTTCCAACACAACCTTAATTTAGGACCACAGAAAAGTGGTGGACCGCAAAAGGTTTAGTTAATGTGGGTATATATGGTGACAGTGCGAGGGAAAACCAAACCGAGGACGAAAATGAGAAAGGAACACAATCGAGTTTTAGTATGGTAGATCAAGTTGATTTATTAGCCGGATTTGTCATCAAATTTGAAGCAAAGGCTCTTAAGATTTGGTTCCGATTTTCCCAACACAGCAAAAAGTAAAAGAAAATATTTTTAATAGAAAAGTAATTAAATGTTTGGCGTGTCGAAACAAATCGCAAAGTTAAATGTAATAACGCCTCACCACAACTCGTGAAATATCCTACATTTGCTCGACAAAGCAGACAAAACGAACTTAAATATTTCATGGTTTCCCACATCACAGACTCTGCTCGGTTTCAAATGGAAATCTAGATTAGTTAAGTGGATTCAGCTAAGCCCCGGAATATCATAGTCTCAGCCACAGTGAATGCGTAAATAGTGCGTTTACACACAACCACATTGTCAATTTTTTAGAAAAGGTTATTGAAACATCTCTTTTGTACTCCAAGCATTCTTATGAAAGTTTCAGTAGTGTTTTTTGCACAGGCGTCACACTTTTTGACGACAATTTAAAAGTAATTTAAAGTTTTTGTAACATCTGTTCTTTACGTTCACTCGTAGGATTAATCGCTCACTTTGACAACTTTATAGAAAATCCGCGATTTTACTTTTATGTTTTTCTAATTTGCCTCATTATGAAACATTTTTATAACACTGATTTAAGTGTTTTAATATCCATTAGAGCACACAACATTTTTTGGCATTGTATGTTCAACATGTTCCCAAAAGTGTTTACGATCAGTGAACAGATATAAAGGACACTGTATATACACCCGAAAACAAAGCTAAAAAAATTCTAAATTTGGTTTGTTGACCAAAAAAATTTTGAAAAAATTAAATTAGTTTGACATATCCAAAAAACGTTTATACATATACAGGTGTCTCAAAACTAGCAGATCAGCCGTAAACTACAAGTTTCTCTCTTCAACTTAACACCAAATCCCGAAAAAATATTTTTCTAAACTCCATCATTTTCAAATTACAGCAAATTTATACAGGGTGATTTTTTTATTTGATTCCGCCCGAAACTCCAAAAATAGGCAACACATTATACTTTAAAAATTTGATTTTTAAAATTAAGGTATAGAGTTGTAAATTAATGTCAACATTGTTGATCATACCTTTGACAGTGCTTCCAGAGTCAGTTCATTTGAATCATACGTAGCCACATTAATTAATTAATTAAATTGTTTATCGTTTGTATTACGTGTTGCCTATTTTTAAAATTTCGGGCGGGAACAATTAAAAAAATCACCTGTATTAAACAATTACATAAAATATTAATTATTAGTGACTACGTATTTTATGACAATTTGTTGTTGATGATATTCATTATTACATTGTGCTAGCTGGATTACACAAATAACAAAAGCTTGCAAAAGTAAGTTTTTTTTGTGTTAAATTTAACTGTTGCACATTATGCCAAATTAGATATAAGAATTCCCAGATTTTGAAAACGCAAATTAGAGAAATTAGTTTAAAGAACTTGTTTCTAGATTCTTTATAACACTTGCTCGTCGCAGCTTGTTTTACTCACAAAAAAGTTTTTTAATTTGGTCACCTTAATTAGCTTTTCAAAACAATCACCAAAAGCGTAGAAAATTTTATATTAGTATCTATAAAAATACTTAACCAATTTTTATATAAGTATTTTAGACTTATGGAAATCGTAAATTTTAATTATTTCATATCATTCTAATAGGTTAATTTCAAGTTGAGATACCACCGGTAGTATCGCAATTTTTTTAATTTTTTGTAGCAACGACTAATTACTACTCCGAATTTTTTAAATTTTTTTTATGGAATTCAAGTTTTATATCTTTTTAAAAATTTTTCTTATTATTTAGCGTATTTCTAGTATACTCAAAATTCTGTTTTTCCTATTTTTTTTTCTGTATCTTAAGATAATTGTTATTATAAAATGGGTTTATTTTACAACTTATTGGGTGAATGGGACGATCTTGTTAGAAATATAGACTTAAACTTTTGGCAACAACTGGATCTTGGAATAGGATTTTTTCGTATGCAACTATTTTATGCGCATAATACTGTGTAGTACGATTACTTTACTTCAAGCTTATGTGCTTGAAGAGTTTAGATTTTTGTTTAAACGTATCAATCTTAAAAGTTTTTAACAACTACTAAACATTTGAAATATTGGTTTATATGAATAACCAGAACCAGGCACACCATATAAGTGTAAGTAAAGAACTTTAGTATTTATAATAATATTTTGTAAACATGTGGTATTGCCAATTAGCAATTTTCCGATCATTTTACGGACGCTTTTTTGACAAAAAATTTTAAAATTTACTATAATTTTAAATTTGACCTCAAGTAATTTTTGAAAAAAAAATCATAATACTATAACTAAAAGATCTATTTAGTAGAGCGTTTGGTTTTTTATAAGACTTTCTAAACTATTTCAGTTTAGAAAGTAAAGTAAACTGATCAGCAGACGAGCTACAAAAATTCAAAGTTAAAAAAATTCTCATGTGATTTAAATGGGAAATAGTAAATGACAATAAGGCATTTGTAAACATTAATATTTAAATTGATATTTTAATATATTATAAAAGCTGATATTTTTACTGAAATGTACTGATATTGTCTTAATCCAACTATTAAACTAGAGGTTTTGAAAAAAAAATGACATTTTTTTAATCACCCTAATATGTATACAGGTATACATATACAACATGTATATAATATAAAATAGTGGAAAAGCTTTTCAATATATTGTAGGGAACCGTCAATAGAGCCCCGAAAAATTAGTAAAAAAAAAATATACTATCCCATTCTTCTAGATATAAAGAGGTAAATTTCAGATCTTAACTTTTTTGTTTTTTTATATTTTGAAATTTGTGACGTGGTTTATAATCTATTGTACTTCTTAGATTGTGATAGCAAAATTATTTTCAAAAATTGCTTAGCAACTGTCAAACTTAGCTTTCAAAGTGTTCAATTGTTATTAAGCTTTTAAAAAAGTAGGTACCTAATTGATTTGACCTTAAACCACTAGCTAGCGATTGTCAAAATTCAAAAATGTTCAAAACGAAGAGTCAGTCAGTAACGCGCGCAGAGGCAGGTAGTAGGAGGAGCTTCAATACGGCTTCAAGACTGTTTCACAGAGCTTAAAACGAGCTTTGAGATATATTTACCTCAATTCAACATTAGCAATTTTTGCCTCTTTTTGTTGGTGGTGACATCCTGGTATTATCCATTGGTATGCGCAATACCATAATTCACTGTTACTGTGCAAAGAATAAATAACGAATAACTGAAATGAAGTGATTCGGAAATTTCGTCGGTGTAAGCTGGACTAGGTTACCGCCCATCGCCAAATACTCAACCCAATAGAAAAACACTCGATTTGCCAGGACGCATTTTTATTACTGACTCTCTGTTCTGAACATACCGTAGTAGGCCAATAAGAGCTTATCACAATTATTTATGGTTGCCGCAAATAAATAGAAAAAGCTAGTTTTACAACTATTTAATTTAATTAGAAATATCGTATATGTCACATTTGTTTTTTATATTTATTATAGTAATGTTTTTTGAATATTAATAAGTGCTTTAAATTGATAATGACGTAAAATCATTCGTACGTAGCTGGTACGCGACGATGATTCTGATTCTGTTAAAAAAAAAAATTGTCTCAAGCAAAATCCGTTTTTCAGAGTAAAATTTTACTTATATAATTTTTTTTGTGGTGGCTAAGTAACGTATGTAGGTACTTAAATAAGTAAGTAAGTTTGACTTGTTGATTGCATAAAATGTGTTTTTGAAAAATTAGTAATAATAATATTGCACCGAACTTGAAAGTGTCACTTAATTCAGCATATTGAAATGTTTTTAAAAAGGATGTTACAAAATAAATTATTGTCACGTAAACGAAAGATTAAATCTGTTATCAGTATTTGTATTTCAATATTCTATTAAATAAATTGAGCAGAAAATGTATAAAAATGAGATAAACAAAATTTATTTATTTTTTAATTTTAATAGAATTAAATAACAGTTTTTTTTATATAACAAATCAATCAAAAACAATTTTATGGGAATCATGGACATTGAGTAAACATTTGATTTGTGTGATTTGTGACATTTGGAAAGAAACAACAAGATCAAACAAATACCTATTGATTGATTCAGTGATCGTGTGTGGGTCCATATAGACGTGGGTTTTGTGTATAGAAGCACAAATCAGTAATCAAATCAAAAATGTATTTGCAGTGAGCAATTAAGCTGCTCATTTCTATTTATCGGAATCGAGACATAGAAACAATGGAGCTTTCAGGTGCGCGAAGAGGGGCCAAAGTGTGAATTCCAGCCAACAAAGCTTTTGTGTATATTCATTTCAGGGAAAATGTGACAATTCTCTAATTACAACACCGGTAGCGAAGGGAAATTTTCATTTTAAACTGAATTCACTGCTCCACAATTGTCTCTCGTTTAGCACAGCACAGGTTAAAGGTCGCTTGAATAATTGACAAAAGTCATTATTGGTAATTGTTGACACCACTTTGGCATCGTAAAAATTTCGATAAACATCCCCCACGTGAGATGTACACGTGTCAGCGGTGGCACGTGAACTGACTCACCTGGTGATGTAAAATCAGTGGCGGAACTAGTACAAAATTTTAGAGTGGTCTACAAATTTTTAGTTGGTCACCTACCCCATGAATCAAGTTTTATCCGCACTCTCAAAGCAACAAAAATTATTAAAAAATTGTAGATTATTTTTCAAGCGGAAGTTGGTCTAATTTTTAAATTATCTACTTCTACAATTACTTTATTATTTCGACTTAATTAATTATAATTATAAATTTAACTTAAATTAATGGAAAGTTATATTCTGACAAAATATATCAAAGTGGCTAATTAAATTGTCTAGTTAAAGTTATTTTTGAGAAGAAGGAGCTTTATAAACGCTTTTTTGCTTATTTCTTGTCTATTTTTTAAAAAAGGTTTTATGTATTTTTTATTTTTAACATGTGTTTAATTTTTTGCACTCTAGTTGTAACAAAGTTTGACCGAGTAAACCCATCTTTTTCCAAATGTTTCTATTTTTATGGTAGTGAAATAGGACTCTAACGGGTTAATTTCAAGTTGAGATACTACCGGTGGTATTGCAGACTTTAATACATTTCTGTAGCAACAAAACATAACAACCCTGAACTGTTTTAATTTTTTATGGAAACAACGATACTAGCGGTATTCTCTCAACTTGAAATTAATTTATTAGAGTACCTATCCAAACAGTCAAACAGGCCAGCACTTTTTTAGGTGGACTTGTGTCCACTTTGGCCTACCTGCAGTTCCGCCACTGTGTAAAATAATAATGCCTCGTTACAAGAATAGTTTTCTGTGCGTTAAAAAATTTTAGGTCATGTTACTGCGCCTCGCTTTTAACGAGGATGGAGTCTGGGGGTGGCAGAGGGTGCAAAGTTATATGTTGTCAACGCGCGTTAGTGTCATCGCCAGTTGTCAGCTCCGCATGTCTACTCACCCCCATCTTCGGTTATATGCCGTTATTTATGCAATGAAAATGAGCAAAATACCTTTCAGATACCAGGCGCACACTTCAAACTGCCCATTATTACCGGAGCACTAGCTGGAATGGGCCGCAAGCGCCGCCTTAACGGGGGCAGATAAAGCTAATTCGATTTAAATTTTCACAAGAAAATGCATAAATTTAATGAAAAAATTCTACTGTATCTGCAGAAAATTTCTCCCACATTTTAACAAAAGCTGTATTCTTACCCGCAGGAGAAAAGTAAAACACCAAAGTTATCAATGGAACACACAATACAAAACAACAATTATTAACAAAAATAATGTCTAGAAATTAATAAAATCATATAATTACTAAAAAATATATTTATTAAATCAAATAAACTTGAAGCCTCACGCATGTTTCTATTTTTATGGGTAGTGAAAAAGTATCTCGGATAAATATCAAATTATCGGTCTATTTTTAATATGATCATTTTCTCAAAATAGAAAATAGGACACTCGTTTATATTTTTAGAAGAAAATATATGTTGAATAGTACACCATTTAAGAAATGAAAGGTGGAGTCAGATTAAACCTATTTTTGTTTTTTCTATTTTAATAAGTATGAGTAGCTTAAAAATAATTAATTTTTTTATGTTTTTTAGAACAATTTGGACACTCTTTTTTTAAACAATTAACTTTGTCGACAACTTAGTCGTATAAATTTGGCTTTTTTAAGAGTAAATTTTAAAATGTCTTTTGTTAAACATTAGACTAATGACATAGACTATAGACATTAGCAATTTTGGAGCTGTAGAAAAAGGCATTTTTTTAACTTTAGCAGCCGGAATCGATATTTCTTGTGAGTTTTTATATCTATAACGACAAAGATGATATTTGTTCAACCGTGGAAATAGTTTTGGAGCTCAAGACCACAATCAAGGTTTTACTAATTTTAAAATTTGGAAATGTGATTTTACTAATTTTTATATTTTTATACTTAAACATTTTTTTTTATATTTTTGGGATTTTGAATGCAACATTTTAATGTAATATTTTAATGCGATATTTTAACAAGCTGATAAAAATAAATATATTTTTCAGAAGTCCGAAACATGTCTTATCAGTTTTAAATAAATGAGTTTAACTAAAACTGATATTGGCTTTGTAATTATTAATTTAAATACCTATTTTCTCTAATTGTAGAATTTGAAACAATTTAAATAAAAACTGCTACTACTATAATTTTTTTAATATTTTTATTAATTTTAAAAGTCGAATGCGATATTTCTAACCAGTTTTTAATTAAATTAATGCAAACAAAAGTAACTTTTTTTGAAATTTGTTTAACAAGCGGTAACATTTTACTTATTTTGAAAATCTAATAGACTAATTTTAAGTTAAGACACTACCGGTAGTATCGCAAATTTTATTATTGTTCCGCAGCAACAATTAATTACAAATTCGATTATTTTTAATTTTTCATAGAAAAAAAGATACTACTGGTATTATCTGAACTTGAAATTAGCCTATCATAATGACATTTTAACACTTTTTATCTGATGGAAGCAACATTTCGTCAAATTTTAGGAGTCGTAGTGGATGATTAAACAATTCTCTCCACATACTCGTACACCTAGACCCTCAAACAACCCCGCGTGTCATTTTTTGTTTTCAGTATGTTAATAACAATAAAGACATAAAATATTTTAATATATAATATAATAAAATATTAGAGACAATAAGTTTTATCAATTTTTTTAAGCTTAAAGCAAAAAATTTAGATGTTGTTTGTCAGGCACCAAGACTATAGGGTTTGTCTCTGTTGCCAGACTGCGTCTTTTACACAGTTGGTTTAAAAAAAACGGGAACTGTCAGAAGAAATTTTGTCAGATTTTATTAAATTTTTATATTTTGAAACGGTTTTTTAGGATTTAGGTTACAAGACTGCACTTATGCCTAAGAAATGTGTTAGAAATGTAAAAGCAAATGACATTAATTGACAAATAAAATTTCCAATTCACATTAGGTCAAATTTTATTTTCCGATTTTTTTGAAACCAACTGTACATCGCACTAATACCATATGTTTATTATAATTTTTGATCAGAGGCTGTCATGAGAAATAAAAATTCTAAAAACGTAGGGCGTAACTTATTTCACTTGATAATAAAATCATTTCACTGTCACTCACAAAGGAATTTGTTTTTGATTTTCCAGTACCTTTTCTCCGGTATAAAAATTTGACTCTGTTATGACTTTTTCTGGAAAATTCTCTCGAAACTCGTCAAAACAAAGTTTGGATGAGTAAACCCATTCTCCGTTCGCTAAGTGCCCATTACGAAAATATGATTCTACCAAAAAAATCTTCTATTCTGAAGTAAACCCCATAATTCAAATCAAATCTAAATTTTACTTTTGACTTTTGACAGTAAAATGACGTTTACCAAATGAACTAATCTAGCCGCTACGTTTTTATAATTTTTGTTTCTCATGACAGCCTATGATCAAAAATTATAATAAACATATGTATTTTGTTTATAATAAAACTAATTTTTATTAATAGTATCAAATGACGCATAGTTAAACTTGACATATAACTATTTTGTAACTAACATAAGAAAATGATAAATCTTAGAATCAGAACCAGATTAGTTAAAAAAATCAGAGCTCGCTATTATTACGCTAAGGTTTTTTTATCCTTTATTTTCGTATGTGACTGTAGCGTCTTCATCGGTTAATATCTTTGTTCTTTGCGAATAGTAATAAACTGGCGGCAAAAATTTAGAGATATTGAAATATTTGTGTAAAATAAATTATTTTTAAAATTTTTGATTTTATTTGTTAAAATCTGAATAGAAAGAGAGTCAGTTAAAGTAGATATTTGACTTCTCAGATAATTCCCAAAAAAGTAAAACACCGATTATCAGCGCAACCTTTATATCCTAAAATTTTTATTCAGTTTCTTTCTATCTGTAAGTGCTATTTCGTGTTTATTTTTGTCAATTTTGTGGTATATTATGCCGAGACAACATCTAACATTAGAAGAAGCCAATAGGGCACTCGGGATGTTACAAGGAGGCATGCGGCAAGTGGATGTGGCCAATAGATTTGGAGTGTCGCAAAGTGTTATCAATAGGCTTTTTCGTCGGCATGAAATGACTGGTACTGTAAGGCGAAGACGTGGTGCGGGTCGTCCTCGACAAACAACGGCAAGACAAGACCGACTTCTTACTTTAAATGCCCGATTGCATTCAACAACCTCAGCTACAATGTAACGGCGGGAGTTTTTAAATGCTGCAGGAGTTGCCATATCTGTTAGAACTGTACGAAATTGGTTGCATTAGGTGGGTTTTTTTCTCTAGAACACCTCTTAGAAGAGTTCCGTTAAGACCTCATCATATGCGGACTAGAGAAGCGTAGGCTGTTGAAAGACAGAATTGGAGAAATGAGTGAAACTCTGTCCTTTTCACAGATGAATCTCGTTTGGGTCTCCATAGTGACAGCAGTAGAGTACGAGTTTGGAGAACACGAAACACACCGCGTCATCGAGGTTTTGTCCAGGAGGCACATGCTTTTCGTGGAGGTTTAATTATGGTTTGAGCTGGGGTAGCTTTGGGCTCTCGCTCACAATTGTATATCTGTGAGGGGAATATGACAGGAAGAATATACCGGGACGACATTATTTTAAACACAATTGTCCCTATGTTTAACCATAGAAACCCACCACTGCAACTTCTGGATGATAATGCTCGTCCTCAGAGGGCTGGAATATTACTGCGTGCGCTCAGGAGCCACCGTATACCGCATATTCCATTACCAGCTCTGCCCCCTGATCTAAACATAATCGAACATGTGTGGAGTTTGCTCCAAAGAAGGTCGGATCTGCATCAACCTGCCCCTATGACATTAGGAGAATTAAGGGTAGTTTTACCACAATTGTGGGATGATTTACCTTAAGGAGATATTGATAATCTCACAAAAAGTATACCCAACAGAATTACGAAAGTTTTGGAAGTCAGAGGCGGACACACCAATTATTAACAAAATGTCACAAATCGTAAGTTTAGCACACCTCCTGGCCAAATACTTTAATAAAAACTAAGAAACCATACAACAAAACGTGTATAATTACGTGTAACGAAATCAATTAATAAGTAGAAATTAAATTTATTTTGATTTCATTGCATTTTACTTTTTAATTAACGATATCCCTAAATTTTTGCCGCCAGTTTAGTTTCGGAAATAAAGATAAATTACAACAATATTTTGTACACTAAAATTAAGTAATACATGCTTTACACAACTTTTGGTGTAGCTATAAAGTCATATTAATGAAATATAATTGATTTAAATTATTTAAAAGATGTAAATAAATGAATAACCAAAAAACTTGAATTTAGAAGATTTTGTAGCTAGAAAACTTGAAGATTTCGATTCATTAAAAACTATTTATTTAGTTTTACTTTAATAAATTATAAGAAAAATATTGTTAAAAAAGTATACTCTTTATACTCTAAACATCTCAAGAGCCTAAATTATTAAAAATAAATAAAAAAATTATAAAGGACTGAACGCTGATAGGCGATATTGCACGTTGTACTCTGTGCCTATTTATTAAAATATTATCTTAAATATTGTAGTGGAGAAAAAATCTAAACTTAGATGCTAAAATCTGGCATTTTTTGAGAATACATCCAAAATTTAAGAAAATTTCATGATCTTTAAGAGATATCTGAATTTATTTAAAAATAGTCCTGGTTATTTCTTTCAATTTTGTAGCTGTTATTACAATTTGGCTTAAAAAATTGTTAAAGCTTATGTAATTAAGATTTTTTTATCTTCACGTTATTATACTAGGTATTAAAACAGTAAGCTGATTTTAGTTGCACTAACTATTAAGCCACGTACAAAATTTTGCATGCAACACGTGGGACAAATACTAGAATATTATTAATGTGCTTATGGGACTACTTAACACAGTTCTATTGCATGAAAATTCCAAGAGTAGATGGATTTAGTCTGTTTATGTGTTTTCTTGTAAACACAATTCACTGAAGAAGATAATTTTTTGAAACACGTTTTATTTATGTATTTAAGAAAGGCATTCGAGGTGAAAATACGGATTAAAAATCACTTTTCCGAGTCTTATAATTCTTTTATAATGTTAAATCGTGAGCCGTTTTTCTTGTATCTATTTGTATAATATTTCCATAAATCTGCGCTTTCAGCGAGGAGAAACATTCATTAGGCACTAAATATCGTGAACAACTGTTATGATTAATTTGCAGTCTTGAAGAGGGTACCTTTAAAGTGTTAAACGTTTCAAAAATGATGATCGTTTAAATATTAATGCATTATAGGGAAGGGGATTGAAAATTAACGAATTAATATGATGCTTAGGGAAGAAGACGCTAAACGTTAAGGACGTTCCCTAATTACACTCTAATGGAGCTAAATTAATATTAGCGACTGCTCGTCATCCACGTCAACCCGAATATCGGTGACAGAAAGGAAAATTAATATATGCCACCACTATACCTACTTATGATAATGAAGATAAATCTTTCTCGAATTTTTAGTCAAAATATTTTTCTTTGTTTGTATTAGCAGAAGACAAAAGTTTGGCTGAAAGTTATGTAAAAATTGTGTACTTAGTCGATGAATAGTCATGGTGCTGCTAAAGTTGAAAATTTAGAACTCACGGCGAACTGTTTGTCTTGTTCACCCCTAGGTTTGCTTTATTTTAATTAAGTGCTTGTGTAACTACTGAAGATGTCTTTTGAACGACTCATTACTGAAAAAAATTAGCTTGTTTTTTACTTTCTTTGTTTACAAGGTATTTATAATTTTATTTTGGTGTTGCAGTGTCTAATTTGTTTATTTGTGGCTTAGAAATGATTCTAAATTTAGTAGTAACATTTTGAGTTATTTCAGTGCAGTAACAAGTAAAACAAAGATAAATATTGCAACAAATTTTGTTTCAGCAGTACTGTGAAAGTTATGTGAAAATATTCTTGAAACTTTTAATTGATTTGCTAACAGGATAACCAATTATGAATCTGATTGATTAAAAATAAAAATTATGAGACTCTCAGATGGCAGACATTAAAAAACTTGCTTTTAACGCTTAATGAACAAAGAAAATTTTAATTTTTTGATTTAATTTGTCCATATAGATGTAACAAATACCACAGAAAGTTTATTACATAAGACATAATAAAAAAGAACATATTAATGACCATCGATTAACTAAAAGTAAATTACTTTATCAAAAAAAGTTTTTGATTTAGAATTATTAGTTCTTAGAGATAGCCACCAGAAATACGTTAATTTTTAACTCTACCGTTTATGTTTTTCTGATTTTTAAAAGTTTTGAAGTGTTGCAAAACTGTGTTTCGTTGTGCTTTGTTAAAGAAAGGTTTGTATTGTGTTTTGTACATTTTTTGAAGGTAGGTAAAGTAACATATAATTACATTATTTATGTTCATATTTATTAGTTATAAAGTTTATAAAACAAATTTTTTAGTAAAAATAATATATAATTAAGTAATAGTTATAATTTTAAACAGTACAATTTTGTTATTTTTGTAATTCACTAATAAATTAGTATCAAACTTTATTCATCATTTTCAGGAACGCATACATATTTAAACATATTAATTTGTGACAAAACGCAATAGATATGTCTAGTATAAAATATTCCGTTCTATAACGTGCTCTAGTCTCTTTTTTAATTTTTGGAAAAATAATTTAAACTGAAGAGAAGTTTTTTTATTTAATATTTTTGATACAGTAGTTATATGAATACAGCGTCATTTTGTGAACGCAAATAATTATGAAAAAATAAGCAAATTTAAGATAATTATCTGCTTTTTGGAAATAAAAAAAACAGAAAAAAATTAATGAAATAAGTAAATGAAGACAGTGCATTTTACGCCAAAAAATACAAACAGTGTTAGAAAACAAAAGTTTTCAGATAAGATGACTCTATAAGAAATGTAAATAGAACGAGCTAAAAGCAAGAAATATAAAAAAGTTTGAAACGGCAACAACGGTTATATAAGAACAAAAATAAAGTATACAACAAAAAAATTTGAAGATAATATATAGAAAAGAAGAAATAATTGACAAATAGCGTCAAGAATACATTTTCTTCTTCAAAAAAGAGACAGCTTTGAAGAATTAACTTTTTTGATTAGTATTTAGATGGGTTATTGGCTGCTTTGTTTTTCTATATAACTCCAAATCAAAAATTTAAAAAAATGTATTTACTAATTTAGTTTTAGTTGTAAATCGTTAATTTGCATTCATTTGTAGAATAAGCACTTTGTCTCTGTTATCATGTGAATAAACATTTGGAGCTGCATGGAGAAAACGAATGAAGTAGTTTTATTAGACGCTCAAAAAATTATAATTATTACTTTTTAAAATTCTACAACAATTATATTACTAAACTACCTACTCGTATGATGAAATTATGATAAATGTTGTTTTAAAATAACTTATATATACTTACGATAACTAAGTAGTTAATGTTAGTAATTTTCTGTAAAATTGATTAAAAAAAGTTGAGCGCGTTTTGTGGAGGAAAGTAGAGTAGAAACTGGTTAAAGAAGATAAGATCTGATGTGATGGTTAAAAGTGAGTGTTTTGTCGATTGTTGTGATAAGAGTGTGTCCGTGGTGGTCAAATTGAGAATGGTGCGCGAGCGTATTCTCAGAAGAGGAAGAAATTACGCAGCAGCGCAATCTGTGTCGTAAGACATTGATGTCGCCGTTGTTGGGTAAAAAGGATTTTGATTGAGTAAAGAAATTGAATGTATGTAGAATGTGATGAAGACAATGAATGAATGTGATGTACCTTGCAATCATGGCAGCGATGCGCGATGGAATAAGTCTGTCCGCAGTCGTATCTGGTGAGGAGGTGTGCGTGTCCGCAGGCGATGCGTGAGGCGAGTTGGTCGGCGTCGATGAGGGCGTCGAGCATGTCCCGGCATGGCTTGCCGCCGTTGAAGGCGTCTTCGGGCAGGGCCTGGTCGACCGCGTGCTCGCAGCAGTGGCGCATCCGGAGTCCGTGCAGCACGTCACGCCTGCGCTCGGGGCCTAAGTCAGGGCCGCACACCTCCTCTTTGTGCGATTCTTGCAAGTAATAAAGGCACTGAGTAGACTTAGTACTGTTGGCGGGGCAGGGCGGCGGACAGAGGGGCCCAGAGTCCGTTCCGGGGGCCGGCGAGCAGACGGCCCACTGCAGGTCGCTCGACAGCCAGCTGGAGACGGCCTCGAGCGGCGGGGTGGCGGCGAACGCCAGGCCGGCGGCCATCAGGAGCAGCGACAGGCCCGGGGCGAGGGCCCGGGGCATTCTGCGGGGCAGGGCGCGGTGGCGGCGGCTCGGTCAGCTACGGGCGCCGGGAGCATCGCTGCGGGCGGCCGGAGTGCCCCCCCGTGCGCGGGCTACGGCTCCGACTGCACCCCACGGGGGCCGTGCGCCGGGGCCCGCTAGACCGCCAGAACGCGGGCCCCCCGCAGCCCTCGCTCATGCTGCATGCTCGTCGGAGGGCCCGGACCACATCACATCACTGCACTCTGCTCAGATGGACACACACTAGACGCGCGACGAGTACAAGACTCCGAGCTTACGGGCGGCCGCCATCTTGAGAAGGTTAGTTCAGGCTCACAGCACAGTCCTCCCCGCCCGGGCGCGAGCTGTGCCGGCCGTCTCTCGCTCGACACTGACACGGCGGCGGCGGCGATTAAATGCGCACGCGCATTCCACATCGATCCACAATGACCATCCGCTTACCCGCCGCCATTATCTTCCCGCCCCCAATCGATTTCATAACACTTTACATTTTCGCCGCCAACTCACACTGCGACTCACTGCGATCAGAAACTGAAACCACACTCTGTAAAAGTTGGTTTGGATCCCGGCGCATTCACCAAATTTTTAAGCAGCCCGGCGCATCCACCAAATTAAAATTTTTGATTTTTTGATTTGGTATAGAGAGTGAACGACCAAAGTTTCTCTGGCACTTAGGCTTTAAGGTTGGTTATTGTACTACTTTTAAAAGTAAATTTAAAAAGTATCTCAGGTGCAACACTACCAAGACTGGCCATACTAGTCCAAAAGTCTCCAACATGTAACTTTAGATAAATGAGAACGCTAAACAGTGACAGAGCACATGCTCCATACACTCATCATTTTTATTGCATTCTCGACATGTGAGATCGTCAACGATTTCCATTCTGTGAAAATGCTGTTTAGTCGAAAATGTTAAGTTTAAATGCTTATTAGCTTTTAAAGATTATCTTTATACTTTGCTCTGCCTGCAATTTTTACGATCTTACTATCTGGTCTTCAAAAAGTGTTTTGTCTTATCACAGCACTGAGGGCGGTAGCAGTTAACGCAATCTTCCAGGGAACGGCAGAAAGTGTAAAAATTAATATAATAAACTTTTTGATTTAAAAAAAATAGGTTCTTGTAAGAATCTGCTTAAATCATCAACCAGCCATATACATGCAAACATCTCATCTCAGGGATGTCAATGCGCTACTAAAGATAAGCGATGTTTTATCATTATTAAAATGCAAAAGCTATACCTTCTAATAGATTTGTTAAATTTAAACAAATATATCAACTAGGTTAGCAATAAAATACAAAATAATAAAATTTTACATTAATTTTTTTTATTGCTAACAATTATGTGTTTCCAAAAATTTTAATATAAACTTTCAAATGTAAACAAGTAGGCGAGAAGAAATAACAACTATTCATTTAAAAAAGTTGTCAAGTGTGCTATGAGATTTTGATAAAAGGAAATGTAGTGAAGAAGGGATGTCGGAACTAGATACACAACGTCGTGATTTGTCGTCGTAACTAACAGGACAGCAGCCAAATTAAACTAAGACATACTTCAAAATGTTTTTTTTTTTATAGCACACTTGACAACTTTTTTAAATGAACACTTGTTAGCTTCTATTTTCCCAATGAGATTTAAAGTAAATAAGTTGTAACTGACGAATTGTAAACAGAAACACAAAAAGATTAAGCAAAACAGACTCTAAAACCAAAACCTGAGTCAGTAAGAACAGAAGAAGAGAGCATCAAATTACAAAAAACAAAAACCAGCAAAATGGAAAATTCAAAACCACAAAATGCAAATTAAAAATTATCTAAAAACAGTAAAATACAAGAATGGAAATTTAAAAAAAAATGTTATAAAATCTACAAAACTGTAAATAAAAATTAGTTTAAACCAAAACACAAAATTTTATTTTAAAAAAAGGATGAAAAGTAAACAAATAGTCAAACGATGAAAATTTTGAACAAAAGCAAAGAACAGTATGATACCAATGACTAGTCAATCACATTAGCTCTGTGGTGCAAATTTGACTTTCTCAAAAAGAAAACAACCATTTTTACGATATAAATTACAAGAAGAAGATAACATTAAAATTATCAGTTTTTTTTTTCAGTAGAAAAAACGAAATAAAAATTGAGAGTATAGAGACAGTATCTGACGATTAGAGGTAGTAATAAAGAAGCCGCGAGTTAGTAAACATTTAGCAACAATTTTATTATAAAATTTGTTTTTTTTACCAGAGTAAAACTAGTAATCGCTAAAAGCTTAAAATAATTATTTGTGATTGATTATTTTTTGAAATGGACTAATCGACATACAAATGTGTATTTCAGATTCTAACGTTTACTGATCATTTAGTAAAAAACAGACCATAGTATTTAAGAATTTTGAATTAGAAAAAAATTGGATAACAAAAAAATTAAATTCTACAAAAAAATAAGAATCGTATTTTTAAAATACAAAAAAAAAATAAAATCTAAATCTTGCACTTTTAAATTTGTCTGAACAGTTTGACAAACCACCTTTAACATATAATTTTTGTGATTATAATGTTTCAATAAAAATAATAACAAAAAGATTTATGTTTTTTATCCGTTTTACAAGCTAAATTAGTGTTAGAAATTAATAGATGTTTTAAATGGCTGCTAGACTTAAATTTGACATTTTCTTCGTTGCAACCGCTTAAACAATAGTCGATAAAATTGTTATATTAGAACGAATAAAAATATATGAGCTAACTTCAAGTTTAGATAATACCGATAAGATCTTCGCTTTTATAAAATGTTAAAAGAATTCGGGGTTGTGATTGGTTGTTGCTATGGAAAAGTACTAAAATTTGCGGTACTACCGTAGTATCTCAACTTGAAATTAGCCCAGCAGTGTCTTTTATGACTGTGTATTGCTTGTAAATGATTTTAGTACCACCATGTATTGAAGAATAATATTGCACATCTGCTTACCTGACTATAACTTAGATATTTGCATGAGACTTATTTAGTTAAACAACAATCTTATCGCTTATTGTTTAAGAATTATGTTATTTGTTTCTTTATATTATGACATTTAAATATAATTTTTTTATTTTATTAGAAAGCAAAGGTAATAACTTTTAAATAATAATTACCAGTAATTAAAACTAAATTGTCAAATAAACATGACACACAAATATATTTTTTTGTGAAAGTGATAAAAACGACTATAAATAATAAAAACATAGGTTAGAAATATTTACATACTTTAAAGTCATAATACTATACTCAAACATACAAGTATGTTTACATAAAATTCTACAGCCAGTAGGTGTAATTTGTTCTTAGAGATACTAATTTGGTATGTTATTTATTTAAACTATTCTAATTTACATTATTTTTATTTATACACACACAATGACTAACAAAACAGTATTTAATTTGATTTCATAATTTTATTGTAACTGTTTTAATTAATTCATTTTGTTGCAATAGAATTAAATAAACAGAAGTATAATATACATAGTTAGCATTTAACCTCAGATTATAATTTATCATTTAATGCATTTTCTATATTGATTTTATTTATTTTTAAATATTCAGCCAACAAGTTTTTAGCAAATTTTTTACATAAATCAATGTACGTTATCAGTGCTATCACATATTGTAATTTTTATACTGCACTAGACAAATTAAAAATTTTCTAAGGACATCAAAAATGCATGTTTGTTTATGTTAATTTTATTGCAGTTGTCTTAAGTAGATAATGTAGGAACGTAATAATAATTCTTTATCTCTTACATTTTTACTTGAAAACTAAAATAAACTTAGATAACAATATGAAATCACAAGTTTTTAGTTAAGTCTTCATATTCATCTAACAATGGACGTTAAAAGTGTTCCTTCCGAAGAAGAACTTAATAAATTATTACAAAAGACTTTTACAAGTAGCCTTAGGCCAAGTTATATTTTGGTCCAAGGTTTTGTCCTACCTGAACGATATCGGGAGTTTGAAAAAATTGTTAAACAATATGAAGTTTTTGATACCGATTTATGGATTTGTGGGTTTCCTAAAACTGGAACGACCTGGATTTCTGAAATTTCTTGGTTAATTGCAAACGATTTGGATTATGAAGGAGCTAAAGAAGTTGATTACAAAAGAACTAGGATGCTTGAGTAAGAAAAAAAAGTAGTATGTAATTCTGAATTAAATTTAAATTATTTCAGATTTAGTATGTTGTTTGATAGTAAAAAAGGAGGTACATTTTTGGGAGGCGAACGGTACGAAATTGACTCAGTCGGTTATAGTGCTGATCAAAAACATCCGAGATCAATTAAAACACATTTACCTTTCCCACTTTTACCAGAACAGATCCTGACCGGGTCGAAAAAACCAAGAGTAAATATTTAGTCTAATCAATTTTTGTTTAATTACTGGATTAAATTTTAGATAATTTGTACTGCCAGAAATCCAATGGATACTTGTGTTTCGTATTATCATCAATGTGCCAATTATGAAGGATTTAGCGGAACTTTTGAAGAATTTTGCAAACTGTTCCTTTACGATAAAAGTAAAGAAAAATTTTTTAACCAACAATTTTCTTATAAATTATTTCAGTTAATTACGGACCATACTGGAAACATGTTTTATCTTTCTGGGAACAGAGAAGCAAACCAAATATTTTATTTTTAACATACGAGGAAATGAAAAAAGATTTGCCGGGAGTTATACAAAAAGTGGCAAAACTGCTTGGAAAAACTGTAACAAACGAGCAGAGTATCCGTTTGCAACAACATGTTTCCTTTGATTCAATGAAAAAAAATCCGGCTGTAAATAAAGAAAGCGTAAATAACTTCTTGGTATCTTCGGGGGCTGATGTTAAAGCACCATTTATCAGAGCTGGAAAAGTAGGGGGTTATAAAAATACAATGTCACCGGAAATGGTAGCACGGTTTAAGTATTGGATGCAAAAACGGTTTGAGGGTAGCGGCCTCAACCTTTTGGAAGAATAAACTATTTTTTGTTTTTTACTGTAGATATATCTAGGGGGAATAAGGTAGAAGTATAACAATAAAATAATATTTTTGATTTAAAAGTTTTTTTTTCTTTTGTACATTAACACTTACAAAAGCAATCGTAGCTTTTATTATTTGTTGTCTAGAAATGCTTTTCTCTTTTATTAATAATTTGGTCAAGTCTACAGTATAGATAAAAACAAAATTTTTGTAACGAAAACCTTTAACATTGAATTTTTTCTTTTGCAAAAGATGTAGCTGTTACAAGTGTAAAAAACTATTTGTACTGCTCTACCGAAACTAAATCATTTTTCAAACGAGTTTTTAACTTTTGTTAAACTAAACCAAGAAATACTTGTCGCATCTTAAAAAAGTTTACAATTTTTTACTATTTTTAAAGGACATTTAATTAAATCTGTGAACTGTTCATTACTTTTTAAGATGTATTTAAGAAACACCAAGTTTGATGTACCTATTTGCGACTGGTTAGTTTTAAAAATTGAAAACTAATCACAAAAAATTTTAAACTGTCTAGACGTGCTACTTACTTAAATTTTGAATACCCGTAAAAATACAGGGTGAGTCAAGTTATATCCGCCCCCCAAGAACAGCCATTTCTAATTGAGCAAAATTTGTAAGCATTGACCAAAAATTTGTAGGTGATATTTGCAAATAGAAGAAAATTTTCTTCAAGTTTCAATTGTTTACTTGTACGGTTACTTTTTTCACTTTTGCTCATTTAATTATAAATTAATGTTAACGATTTTTTGTGTACAGGTGTATTTTGATACAATGCATCAAAGTGGCTCATTAAATTTTTGAACAAATGTGTGGATTGTTTTTAATTAATATTTTGATATAGAAACACTTTCTGTCTTACAATTTACGAGAGAGTCGTAAATTTTATTCAAAAAAGGACCCTATTAGAGTAGTGGTTCTTGAAATTTATCGTATTTGTCATAAATCTCGCACGCGTCTACTGTGAAAACTTGAAGGTTAAAGACAGCTGGTTACAGGTTTCTAGGACCGGATTGTCTATTTATTTTTGAAAGAGATCTCTATTGCCGATCAACACTTGGAGTGTTTTTTTACAGAAAATTTTAGTGAAAATTACGTCAAAATTTTGATTAAAATTTTGTCGTATCTGATATTCGGAATTTCTAGGTAAATCCTAATTGGATTAGGGACTAGTTGCCCTGCGATGAAAATTCGCCTATTTATTTTATGTGTTTATTGTAAATGGAATGTTAATCTTTTTGAAAGAAATGATGAAAACCCATTATTTAGGCGAGAGTCAAGCTTTCTAATCTATCAGGTAAATTATTGTACCCCTATCAGACAAACACAACAATCACTTCATTTCTGATTACAATTTTGAGTTGTGATTACTTATTTCTTCTTGGCACTTGCTTTTAGTATTTTTCAAAATTTGTTACGCATTTTTGATTTTCTCTTCCTTGTTTTTAGTTCGTTAGTTTAGTGTTAGTGTTTATTTTAGTATTTCAGACAATTTTATAATTGTAAGTGTGTGTTGATCAAGTGTTTTTTAAAGGTTTTTGAAGAGATAAACGAATTAAATCTGGCGGCAAGAATTTATATCAGATCATAATATCGTGATCTGATAAGCAGATGGACACAATTTTTAACATTTGCTGTAATCGAAAATTGTTGTTACGGGAAAGTGAACAAGGCAGAAAACTTGTATCAACTGTACCAACTTGTCTCTGTCAGTGGTCGCTGGAAGAATTCTGTAACAACAATTTTCGAATATAAAAAGAATGGACGTAATTCACCAAAATAATTTGCTGTAATTTTTAACATATAATTTCATTATTTTTTTTTTTAATATTTTATCGTTCATTCTTTTTTTTATCTTAAAACTATTGGACAGAGTTTTAATTTTAACAAAAAATTTTGTTTGAAGTTTTGCTTTTATTTGTTAATTTTCTTAAAAGTTTTTGTTGAAAATTAAACTTAAAAAGCAAAAACAGTTCTAAGATTAAGAAAAACAATTTTATTTACTCCGGCCCTGGATGCAGCCAACCGACGAAACTGGGTAGGTAGTACCGAGGGGTCGGTCATAAATTTACTTCAATAGTGATAAGCAGGGGATTTATTAGCACTCGGACTTAGCAAGTCATAAATTAGACGAAAATATTTATTTGACAAAAAATATAAAAATGGGTTTTATTCAAAATCTAACATTTTTTTTAATTATAAATTTTGCAGTTTGATTTTGTTACATATTTTTGATCGGATGATGTAAAGAACAAGACGTAAAATTTTTGCTTGAAATCATTTTTTTTAGTTTTATAGGTCAAATAAATAGCTAAAACAAAAAAAAAAAAAGAAGGTAGATTAGATACCACTTTATCGTAATATATAAATTTCATAATTTTTTTCCGTGTTTTAAGACGTGTTTTTGGGGTGCGGATATAACTTGACTCACCCTGTACAAAAATTCTGCTCTGACTATGTAAGTCTTATTATTATTTTTGTAGTATTTTTTACAAATACTAATTTACTGTTTTTTTTGCTAATGAAATATATAAAGTTAAAAAAATGTGAACAAATCCGGCAGTGAATTACATAAAAATATTACCAATTAACAAATGCAATACATATTATATCGGTAGAATAGTTGTTGCCCTTAATAACGCACGTGTTTACTACTTTGGATAACTCTATACCAAGTAAGTGTATCACTTATTAATTATTGGCTTCTTTTGAAATGTTCAAAAACATATTTAGGGAAGGAAGCTCTAGAGATTAACGCTCTAGTTCTCAACTAGTAAAAAATCAGAGAAAAAGTCTAAAGGAACCAAAGAAGATTTTAAAAAAACTTAAAAAACGTCATTTAGAAGGTGGTGTAAAACAAAAAATTTTTAAGATAAAGTTAAAGACGACTTGTATTAAAGCAAAATAAAGTTACTAGTGATCAGAATTTTAAAAAAAGATACAGAGTATTACGATTAGAAAAAAACAATAAAAAAAATTCTACAAAATTTGTAAAAAGCATAAAGACAAAGAAATGTACAAAAGAAGAAAACAAAAAAAAAATTATAGAAACAAATGTATGAATTAGAAACATTTGAAAACGTAATTTAGAAGATTCTACAAGAACTAAAGATAACAGGTCACTAAAAAACAATAAAGGAAAAGTTAAAAATTGGAATATTTTGGAGAAACAAATAAAGATTTTAGTCAAATTTAAGAAACAATGTTGAGAAAAAATAAAAAACCAGCTAAACACTACTAAAAAAAGGATAAACAAGAAAAGATAAAATCTGTAAAAAACAAAAAATAAAATAAAATAAAGGTTTTTTGAATCGAATATTAAGAAAGGTCTGGGTATAGATGGTATAAAAAAGACTTCTTTCTTCGGTGACCTCAACAAGGACACATTTTTGACCTACAAATACAAATAATTTTTGATAATGCCCTCGAATAAATAAAAATATTGAAGAAAATTTTTGGATTTTATTTATTAAAAAACCTAACTTTACGACATTTTAAGTCTAGGAAAAAAAAATAAAAAAAATACATGTAGTTGTGTTAGAAAATAAAAAAATAACAATAAAAATAAAAAACAATAGTAATGTTTTAAAATAACAATTATTATGTTATGTTCATAAATTTATATAATTAAAATTAAGTTGTCAAATATATAACTAATAAATAATAAAACTAGCAAATATTTTATAAAATATTAGTTTTTGTTTGTTTGTATAAGTGATAAAGACGTCTATAAATATTTTAACAATATCGCTTAGAAATAATTGCATGCTCCATTTACTCTATTCCGTATTATTAAAATCATAAACTGTAAGTATAACTTGTTTTTTTCAAGTATTTTCAATATTTAAACTGTAATTTATTTCTTTAGTAGTACTGTTTTTAAGCTTTTTTTACTTTTTTTTATGCACCTAACAATACACAAAAACAATGCTTTCTAAATAAATATACACTTATAGAAGTGAGAAGAAATTCTTCAGCATGAAAGATCTTAAGCATGAAAAATTTTTGAACTAATTTATAGAAAAAAAGGGCAGAAACAGTAACCAATAACACAGTACTAAAAAGTAATCAATGCTAACAACTGAGCATTTTTCTTGGTGTCGAAAATAATTTTGACAACGATCAACGATCAAGTTTTTCTTCTCACTCCCTAACAGTCACTTAAATTTAATCTACGACCTCAATTTTTAAACTTGCTTTAAAACCATTGTCTTAATTTTTTTATTGCAGTTGTCTTATGTAGAGAATGTAAAATAGGAATCATTATAAGAGGCTACAAATTTATCTAACAATGGACGTAAAAAGTGTTCCTTCCGAAGATGAACTAAATGAACTACTAAATAGGACATTCACAAATAGTCTCAGACCGAATTATATTACGGTGGAAGGCTTTGTCTTACCTGGGCGGTATCGGGAGTTTGAAAAAATTTTGAAACAATATGAAGTTTTTGATAGCGACGTGTGGATTTGTGGATTTCCTAAAACTGGAACAACATGGATTTCTGAAATTGCTTGGTTAATTGCTAACGATTTGGATTATGAGGGAGCCAAAGAAGTTGATTATAAAAGAACTAGAATACTTGAGTAGAAAAAAACATTTGAAGTCTAAAGTCTCAATATTTCAAATTTTAGGTTTAGTATGTTATTTGACACTAATAACGGAGGAACATTTTTTGGAGGCGAACGCTTTGAAACTGATTCAATCGCTTTTAGTGCTGATCAAAATAATCCAAGAACGATTAAAACACATTTACCTTTCCCTCTTTTACCAGAACAGATTTTAAATGGGTCCAAAAAACCCAGAGTAAATATTTCAATTAATTTTTAAGTTTCAATACGTAGATTAAATTTTAGATAATTTATACTGCAAGAAATCCAATGGACACTTGTGTTTCCTATTACTATCAGTGTGCCAATATTGAAGGTTATAACGGAACTTTTGAGGAATTTTGTAAATTGTTTCTTTATGATAAAAGTAACGTAATTTTTTAAGCAACAGTGTTATTCTCATAAATTATTTTAGTTAATTATGGACCATACTGGAAACATGTTTTATCCTTCTGGGAACAAAAAAGCAAACCAAACGTTTTATTTTTAACATATGAAGAAATGAAAAAAGATTTGCCCAGAGTTATTCAAAAAATAACAAAACTACTTGGCAAAACTTTAACAAACGAAGATAGCATTCGTTTGCAACAGTATGTTTCGTTTGATTCTATGAAAAAAAATCCTGCTGTAAATAAAGAAAGTTTATTTCGCTTTTTGGTATCTTCAGGAGTTGACATTAAAACACCATTTATCAGAGCTGGGAAAGTAGGGGGTTACAAAAATAGGATGTCACCAGAAATGACTACACAGTTTAGGTATTGGACGCAAAAAAGATTTGATAATACTGGGCTTAATCTTTTGGAAGAATAAGCTCTATCTTCTATTTTATTTACTGCAGATTATTTTCTTAAAAAAGACGGATTTGTAACAATATACTTTATTGTCATAAATCTATTTTATTTTGTCTAAGATTTTTAGCATTAATAATATTAACACTTATAAAATCTGGCACAGCTTGTCTCATCTATTAATTCCTTGGTTCTCAAGTTTACAGTATAGCAAACAAAATTTTTAATAAATAAAACCTTTGATGTATCTAACAAAGTTGCAGCTTCTAAATCATCTGGAATATTTTTCCAATCAGCAGAAATTTTTTTGTTTTCAACTATAACTCGCTTTTCTTGGGGTTTTTTGATGTCAATTACGTAATACATTGATCCTGAAATAAAAATTTTATATAAACTAAATTTTTATACAAAACTAATAACCTTTAAAGAAATAAATGTATTCATCATTAGGGTCAAAGAATGCGGCATCAATATTAGTTGGTACCTTTAATCCAAATCCAACTGATATAAGTTTTTGGACATATTTTTTCTTTCCTTTGCTAAACCTGAACATTTTATTATCTTTAAAAAAATATCTCGAATTTTTAACAGAAAAAGCAGCATCAATTTTGTTGGGTAATCCAGGAAATTTTAATTCTAAAGAAAAAGGTCCTGCTTGAAGAGCGTTATTAGAAACTGTCCAATATGTGTTTCCTTTAATAAGAATAAAATCTTCAGTTTTTAGAAATGCATCTACTGACATTTTTTCACATAAAATAGCGTTATCCAAAGGAGCTCTTCCATACAAAGATAAAATATTACTTCGGTCGGAGTCTACGAGATTTGTTGCTGTAGGTGAGTAATAAGGATACATTATAGAGTTCCTATTTTCTTTATTATGACCCAATCCTAACGCATGGCCCAATTCGTGAGCCACAACCCATTCTAAAAAAAATTTTCTTCTGGCTTGTGACAAGTCTAAAGTCCATTCTACCTCAGAATTAAAATATATATCGCCCACTTCCTACAACCGATATGACATATTTATTTTAGCCTTAAAAATATTTTAAACAATACAGGAAAATAAGCATAACCTAATACGTCAGGCATGTCTTGTTTCGAAAAAAAAATTTCGATGTCACCTCCCTGAGTCTTAGTTTCGGTTACCTTCAGATTAATTTTGTCTGTCCATTCCTTAATATATTTTTCGAATACATTTTTGATGACTGATTCATCTAAAGGTGCCGTCCAATTTCTTATTTTATATGTTATATGAGATTTTCTCCACTTGTATTCAAAATCTAGCAAATACAATTATAAGTCAGGTTTTAAATCAGGTGGCAGAAAAAAATCCGTTTAAAAAAATCGAGTGATTATTGTAATGAAGCGGCGGACGGGCTGGTGCGTCTCGGGTCGCGGTGGAAAATGTTCACCGCGACGTCGAGGATTGCGCTAATTGCTACCGCAGCAAAGTCATGGTGGCCAATAGGCCCAACCGTGAGTTCTGAGTGCTAAAGAGACTCTGGTTTTTTACTCTCTATAAAGAATTCAGAATCCAAAATCCAAAACCGAAAAATTTATTTTAATTAATGATTTAAGTTAAGAAAAACCTAAAGAATGACATTCCGAAAGTTGCCATGGCTCTCGATAATTTTTTTGCGCTCATTTTTTGTTAATGCAATTGTAGCTGCTAGAAAACGTTGTTTATGCTTGTGGTTGCTTCCATTTCCGGTTATACCGAAAACAACAATTAATATTTTACATATTTAGATTTGCTTTAAAAAATAACAGATGGTCAAGAAAGTACTTTAAAAAAACGCGTTTTATAATGTCAGTTTTAGGACACGAATTTAAGTTTATAAAATGAATGCAGAGGGCGAAGCGCTAAATCTTAACCAATCATAACCAATAAAGTTCACTGATTTTTTCAAACGGATTGTTTACTGACTTTGCACTACTTAATTTTTAGAATAAAAATTACCTCTTTGAGAATGTGATTTTGGCGGTTTGCCGCAACGAGGAGAAGACATAATCTTCATTATTCCTTCATTGATGTTTCCTAAGTTATTAATTTTTTATTTATAAAAAAATCAATCATATTTTAAATACCAGTCACTTCTAAGCCATTGACTTTTTCAAATTTTTCTATAGCATCTTTTAATGCCTTTGGATTTGCATTCATAGATTTTAAATACCCATACTGGAAAAGTTGTTGCTAAAATTAAAATATAATACAAGAATGAATCTTGATTTTGACGTACCTTAACATTTATTAATTTTTCATCAGACCTACATACAAAAAGAAGAAATGATAGGAAGATAAAAATACTAAATTTAATGCTTTGGAGCTTCATGATGTTCATGAATCAGTAATGTTTTGATTATTTGAACTCATAACCTTTTATAAATATATACAACATCGAGATAACAAATTTTTAATGTTAAAACAAATTGCTGGACTTCCCAAATTTAAGTTGCAAAAGATTTGTGTCAGCTAAATCAACATTCATCTGCTAATATGCTATACCAGGTGATTTTAAAACTGTTGTTACATAATTTGCAGATTTTAAATTCTACTAACTAATGGCAGCATTAAATAAAATTTAACATTAACGGAGTGACGTAGTCAAAAGTCGTTTAAACAAAGACATTAATATTGTGGTAACAGGGAATAAATTAGTAAGTCAAAAAATTGCAAAAATACTTTAAGTTGCTTTAGAGAAGACTTAAGAAAATTAAGAATTTATTATAGTGCAAGACACCTAAAAGGTCTTTTCCTTTTCACAACGTGGATTCAATTAGAAATAAATATATAAAAATTTTATTACAATAGTAATTTTGTATGAAATTAATTAGATCAATAATACAACTTTTCTAAAAATTCTAGAAATATTTTCTACTCTTTGTTGTGCAATTAAAACGTACAATAAATATAAGAAAGTACCATTAAAAAACCGGAAACAATTAATGCATCTAGGAGATTTCAACTGAAAACAAAATAATGCACAATTTTTTTATTTATCTCAAATAAGTCAACATTTATAAAAGTTGTCACAACTTCTCTCTTCTATTAGTTTTTTGGTGGCTAAATTTACAGTGCACCATATAAAATTTTCAATAAACAATAAAGGAGCCAAAGATTTTGATTATAAAAAAAGTAGAATTTTTGAGCAGGAAAAAAACATACAAATTTCAAAGTTAATATCTCAAATTATTTTAGGTTTAGTATGTTAATTGATACTAAAAAAGAAAAAAACATTTTTTGAAGGCAAACGTTTTAAAATTGATTCAATTGCTTTTAGTGCTGATTAAAAAATTCAAGAAGGATTAAAACACATTTACTTTTCTCTCTTTTACCAGAACAGATTTTAAATGGGTCCAAAAAATCCTGAGTAAATATATATTTATCTCAATTAATTATGAGGTTTCAATACTTAAATTAATAGACAATTGTGTCTCGTATTATTATCAGTGTGCCAATATTGAAGGATATAACAAGACTTTTGACAAATTTTGTAAACCGTTTCTTTATGATAAATGTAACATAATTTTTTAAGCAACGACCTTCTTTTCATAAATATTTAAGTTAATTATGTACCATTCTGTAAACATGTTTTATCCATCTGGGAACAAAAAGCAAACCAAACATTTTACTTTTAACATATGAAGAAATGAAAAAAGATTTGACCAGGGTTATCAAAACATATTAAAACTACTTGGAAAAACTTTAGCAAACGAGAACAATATTTGTTTGCAACAGAAGATTTCGTTTGATTCTGTGAAAAAAAACTCAGCTATGAATAATAATTTATTTTGTTTTTTGGATTTTTCAGGAGTTGATATTAAAACGTCATTTAACAGAGCTGGAAAAATAGGGGATTACAAAAATAGGATGTCATCAGAAATGGCCACATAGTTTAGGTATTGGATGCAAAAGAATAATATTATTTTCTATTTTATTTACTGTAGATCATCTCTAAAAAAACAGAATTTAACAAATGTACTTTATTGTCATAAATCTATTTTATTTTGTCTAAAGTTTTTAGCATTTACACTTATAAAAGACATTAACACTTATAAAAGCTGGAACAACTTGTCTCATTTATAAATTCTTTGGTTCTCAAGTTTGCAGTATAACAAACAAAATTTTTAATAAATAAAACTTGTGATGTATCTAATAAAGTTGCAGCTTCTAAATCGTCTGGAATATTTTTCCAATCAGCAGAAATTTTTTTGTTTTCAACTATAACTCGCTTTTCTTGGGGTTTTTTGATGTCAAGTACGTAATACATTGAACCTAAAATAACATTTTTATATAAACTAAATTTTTATACAAAACATATAACCTTTAAAGAAATTAATGTATTCATCATTAGGGTCAAAAAATGCAGCATCAATATTAGTTGGTACCTTTAAATCCAAATCCAACTGATATATGTTTTTGAACATATTTTTTCTTTCCTTTGTTAAACCTGAACATTTTATCATACTTAAAAAAAATTGAATTTTTAGCAGAAAAAGCAGCATTAATTTTGTTGGGTAACTTAGGAAATTTTGATTCTAAAAGAAAAGGTCCATCTTGAAGAAAGTTGTTAGAAACAGTCCAATATGTGTTCCCTTTAATAAGTAGAAAATTTTCATTTTTTAAAATGCATCTACTGGTTTTTTTCCACATAACAGAGCGTTATCAAAAAAAGCAAAAAGACGGAAAGAACCGCTTTCGGTCCTTTCTCTTTTTTCGCTTCTTTGACCGAAAGAACCGAAAGGACCAAAAGGAACGAAAGGAGCTCTTCCGTACAAAGACAAAATGTTATTCCGGTCGGAGGCTGCTAGATTTGTTGTTGTAGATGAGTAATAAGGATACATGATAAAGTTCCTATTTTCTTTATTATGACCCAATTCGTGAGCCACAACCCATTCTAAGAAAATTTTTCTTCTGGCTTGTGTCGCGTCTAATGTCCATTGTTCATCAGCATCAAAATAAATATCGCCCACTTCCTTCAATCGATGTGACAAATTTATTTTAGCCTTAAAAATATTTTAAACAATACAGGAAAATAAGCGTAACCTAACACGTTAGAAGGTCCATCTTGCCTCGTAACAAATATTTTCAATGTCATCCCTCTGAGTCTTACTCTCAGTTACTCTCAGATTAGTTTTGTCTGTCCATTCTTTAATATATTTTTTGAATATATTTTTGATGATTGATTTATCAAAGGGTGCAATCCAGTTTCTTATTTTGTATGTTATATGAGATTTTCTCCACTTGTATTGATAACCTAACAAATACATTAGTAAGTGGGTTTTTACATTAGGTGCCAGCAAACAACCTGTTTGGAAAAACCGAAGGATCATAGTAATGAAGCGGCGTAAGGCGTTCGCCGCGACGTGGAGGAGCTAATTGCTACCGTTTTTAGTGCTGTAATAAAGCAAGACTTTTGAATGGCATACAGGCAGATAGAAAAATCGTAAAAAATTGCAAGCAAGATCAAATCATGACGATCAAGCCATGCAAAAAAATCGCCAAATTTTGCCTACGGTTGCTCAGAAATAACCCCCAGAAGCTGATGAGCATTTTTACAGAATGGGCATCGTTGACGATTTTACATATTGTGGATGAAATAACGATGATGAGTATTGAGTACATAGAGCACGTGCTCTGTCACTGTCCATCACTTTCATCTATCTGAAGATCCGTCCTGAAGGACTTCTAGTCTAGTCTTCAAGGTCCAGGCTTGGTAAAATTGCAATACGGTCAGTTAGCTTGAGGATTACCCGGTGCAAAGTCTATCTTTAGAAGTAATGGTACAATGAGCCCAACCGTAAGGCCTAAATGCTAGAGGGACTCTGGACTCTCCATATCGAAACCAAAATCTAATATGAGAAAGTCTGTTTGGGGCACGAATTCAAGTTTATAAAATAAACGAAGAGGGCGAAGCGCTAAATCATCAATGAAATTCTTTGGTTCTTTCAAACGGATTGTGTTTACTGCCGTTTGCACTATTTAGTTTTTAGAATAAAAATTACCTCTTTGATACTCGTAATGTAATGCAGATGCAACGAGGAGAAGACATGATTTTCAATATTTCTTAAGTGATGTTTCCTAAATCATTAATTTTAGATTTATAAAAAAATATTTTATTTTATATACCAGTTACTACTAAGCCATTGACTTTTTGAAATTGTTCTATTGCATTTTTAATGCCTTTGGATTTGCATCCATAGAATTTAAATACCCATACTAGAAGAGTTGTTGCTAAAATTAAAATATAATATAAGATTGAATCTTAATTTTGGCATACCTTAACATTATTTAATTCTTTGTCAGACCAACATACAAAAAGAAGAAATGATATGATAATAAAAATCACAATTTTTATGTTTTGGATCTTCATAATGTTTAAGAATCAGTAAATGTCTTGACTAATTGAACTCAAAGCTTTTTATAATAGTATATTAAAGAACGTGTTTTGAAAAGTCAACTTTGTGGCACGAATTCAAGTTTATAAAACGAGCGCGAGCGCGAGTTTTTATAAAGAATGAGTGCCACAATGACTTTGAAAAACAAGTTCTTTATGCTATTTTTTCTACTTTACGTGTTTTACGTAATTTTTAAGTAAAAAAGTTAATTATTTAATCTTTAGGGACTTTTGCGTTAATACGAGACAGTTGGTAATAAAAATGTCACTAAAGTGTCAACGAAGTCATTGAACTTTGAAATGTTTTCAAATTTGTCTAAAATTCTGTGTAAGTCACTCACAAATGGTTCATTTTTACCTACCGTATCGGTTATTGATTGAATAATCCAATTGACATTAACACAGTAAGGAAAATCTCCATTTATCTCTAAATTCCCACTCCATTTGCGGTTTTAGCGACTCCTTTCATTTCATCGTTAAGCATTCAGTCAAGCAGATTTATACACTCATCTAGCAAATAACTTGTAAATTATCGAATGCTATGGATGTTGTAAATGCTCAAAATAAAGGCCAAAAGCTCCATTTTAGTTTCAACTTTCACTTTAACGCTGTTCTAACCTCAAAAGCTGACTAACCTCAAAAGTTTGTCGCATGTCCATCGTCGCTTGTTCCGCCCCATTTTCGAATATTTTATAGATTAATTGCGACACGCACACACAAAAACACTTTGTTGAAGAATACTGCTGGTCATCAAGTGCAACAAAATTTATTCGAATATAATTACTGAAATCTCACCGGCGACAGAAACAACGTTTCATTTCAGCGATAGCGTGTTACACGGTGTTACCAATCCGAAAACACTAAATTGCACTAGCTGTTACCGCACGCAATTTGGGTGCGGTAATGGCTATTACCGCACCCAAATCGGACTCTGTTACCGACGTAAAGTAGAAAAATATATATAACATCGAGATAACAAATCTTTAATTTTAAAACAAATTGCTGGATTTTTCCAATTTATTTTATTTATTTATTTATCTCATTTACGTCAACAATTATAAAAATTGTCACAACTTTTTTCTTCCATCAGTTTTTTAGTGGTTAAATTTACAGTGTAGCATACAAAATTTTTTATAAACAAAATTTTATCTTCGTCCAACAAGGTGGCGGCTTCTATGTTGTCAGGAATATTCCAATCTCTTAAACTTCTTTCGGCTACAAGTCGTTTTCCTATTGGTTGACGAGTATCATATACGTAGTACATTGACTCTAAAATAACACTTTTACATAAACAAGTTTTTACACAATAAAATCACCTTTAAAAAAGTAGAGATATTTATTGCGAGGATCAAAAAAAGCAGCATTTATATTATTTGGCACCTGTTCAAATGCAACTGATATAAGTTTTTGTACATAACCTTTCTTTCCTTGAGTAAATTTATACATGATTTTGTCTTTGAAAAAATAAGATGAATTTCTAACAGAAAAGGCAGCGTCAATTTCATCCGGGAGTCCTGGAAATTTCAGTTCTAGTGAAAATGGTCCTGCGGCAAGAACGTTGTTAGAAATTGTCCAATACTTTTTTCCCTTGATAATAATAAAATTTTCAGTTTTTAACAAAGCGTTTACTGGCGTTTTGTTACATAACATTGTATTATTTAATCCAGTTTCTCCATACAGAGATAATATTTGGTTAAGATCAGTTTCTGATGGTTTCAGCGTATTTTGAAATTCTGAATACACTGGAACCATAATAGAAATTTCGTTTTCACTATGACATAATCCTAAAGCATGACCCATTTCATGACCAACAGTCCATCCAATAAAAATTTTTGGATATTCATTACAGTCCAGTAATGTCCAATTCTCGTCTGCATCAATGTATATGTCACCACCATCTTCCTAGAACCAGTAGGTCTTTATTGTTGGTGTAGGTAGGTATATTCCACAAACTATAATAATAGGGGACTATTCACTCTAAGAGCTAACTGTAGTTAGATTGCGGTTTATGAATGTGAGAGAGAGTGCCATGACATTATTTTAAAACTAATAAGAGACAAATAAGACGACTTTTTTGTATAAAAATTAAAAATTTTCTTGGAAGTATTTTTATTATATCTAACCAAAACGATACTAATAAGTAAAACTACATATTTTTAAACTAAAAAAAACCTAAGTTTAAATAGTATAGTTTAGTTTAAATAGAATTATTTGTTATGCGATTCTCTTCCTGAATACCACACAAACTTAGATTTATTTCTAGGAAATTTTTTCTCGTCCATTTTAAAAACGTAAAGTTTATTTAAAATCAGGCTATTTAGTTCTTTCTTATTTTCTTATTTTATTTACTTATTTATTTACTTATTTACTTATCTACTTTATACACTTTTTTATATACTTTTTATTTATACTATTATTATTTATATTATTTATACTATTACAGGGTGTTTTACAAATGATAATGAGTCTGCAAAATTGAAAATGCAACCAGCAATACAATTCCAAAGGTAACGTAGTTATTTTTTTTTTTACAAATACATTACATAAAAAAATATTTAATTTTTCGGTTAATTGAAGACAAACAAATGCCACTTGCTTGTGAAATCATTCTTTGACTTACATGTGAACAGGACCAGTAGCTCTTCTTGCCTTTGGCTTTTTCATGGATGGTCAATTTTTTCTTAAGGTAGTTTCAAGTCGTTCGAATATGGTGTCAGCAAGAGTTCTTCTCTACCCGGAAAACGTTGTCTGTACAAACTTATCGCGGCAGAGGCATATTTTTATATATATCATCATTATGTCGGTTTTTTTATCGTTTGAATACATTTTTTTATCGATGACAGATTTGACAAATAAAATTTGAAATCAATACCATCTACGTTAACTCTGGAATTGTATTGCTGGTTGTATTTCCAGTTTTGCAGGCTCAATATTACTCGTGAAACAGGCTGTATATAATATTATTTATACTATTTATACACTTATTTACTTATCTTCCTATCATTAAGTGTATCTCTAACTTAGATTATTAAAAATTAAAATATTGCAACGCGGACTTTATTATATCAAAATTTGATGTTCTACAGCTATTTCTTTTAACATTTTTTGTATATAACTTTGATTATTTGCGTAGCATTTTCAAATAAAGCCAAGATTTTGTATTCCATTTTTTTTTTAAATATGGTCTAGTAACTTTTTGTTAATTTTTTTTAATACACAATAAAAATAATCTATCTTAGGCAAATGTGGACTTAATTCGTTTTTTAAGAGTTGTTTAATGGTAAATAGTTTACTGTTAATTTATATACTTTTTAAGAGTAGTTTAGTCTTCAACTGTAACTACTCTAGAGAAAGCGTATTGTATTTTTTAAGTCACTTTTTAATTGCTATTACAAAGAGTTCAGTGAGCATTTAGTTGAAATATAAAAAGTACGAAAGTTTTAGCTGCAACTGAGAGAAAGAGAGCTATAGGGATCCTCTAGGCTAGCAGCAATCAATGCCATCGTGAGCCAGACGCACTCACTTTTTAATGTTTCTTAAAAAATTGTATTTTGTTCTTTTATTTATAAACTTGATTTTTATTTTTTTTAAAGAAACTACGTTTTGGTATTAATAAATTATGCAGTTTCTTTTATTTTAATTTGTTTGGCTTTTTTATATAAAATCCATCAACATCCATAAATTTTTGTGCATCTTGTGGATCTCCACTACCTTGTTGAACAGGATGGTACAAACTAAATGTCTATATACAGTATTACTAAAATTATAAACATTAAAAAAAGCAAATTGCACATTATTGAATTTGTTTTTTAAGAAAACAATTTTGTGCAATTGTTGTATAATTTTTTTATCTTAGGTTTTAAGCCGCTAATGTTCTCTGCTTTAGATACACTTATGTGATTTTTAGACGGCGAGTAAATACTCCTTTATTACTTTATTTTGTAGAATACTAAGTCATACCGGAAAATAAGCATATGCTAACTTCCATTCATTGCCATCAATTTTTTCCGAAAAAATTTCAATATCAGCATTTTCTAGCGTACTTTCCGTTATTGTAAGATTGATTTTATCAGTCCACAATGTAATATAATTTTCAACCAGATCTCTCATTTCTCCCTCAGTAAAAGGTGGAGGCCAAGTTTTTATTTTATATGTTAGATGAGATTTTGTCCATTTATTACCTAGAATATAAATGCAGAATCAATTTTTAGTTAAAAATACTGTTACCACAAGAAACTTTGTTAACATCCGGAGGCTTGCCGCAACGAGGACGAGACATTTCTTTTCTTGATTCTTCAGTCATATTACCTAAATTATTTTTCATAAATAGGTTTTACATTTTATTGAAATTTTACCAGTTATTTGCAAGTCATTGGTTTTTTGAAAATTTGTTATTGCAGTTTTTAGGGCTTCTGGGCTTTTGTCTGAATCATTCATAAAACCGTTCTCTACAAGATAATTCTAAAAATAAAGCATAAATTGCAAATGTTAATTAAATTATATATGTATTATCTATTACCTCAATATTTGGGTTTTGTTCATATGACAAACATACAAACATAAAAAATATAAGAGTAATACTCGTTGAAACAAATTGTGTTATGTTTTGGTACTTCATTTTTTAAATGACTAGAAATACGTTCATTGTGTTCTGCATACCATTTAAACATAATTTTTAACCCTTAACCTTTCATATGAAATAAGATAATTTATTTTGATTCTGATAAAGTAATAATTGCTCTCTAACTGGCAGAAATCTAATATGTGAGAATTTGCTAAGTTCATAACTAAAGCAATAAGATAAAAATGCATAAAATAATAATGCAATCACGAAAAGAAAATCTTGGTCACTAAATAAAATTTTAACACAAAAAAATGCTCGATTGTAAGCATTGAACAACTTTTGGCATTTAATTATTAGTTATTTTTTCTGCTTCTTTTATTAATGAGCTCAAAGTTTTTCTTATTGTTGAAAACCTGCTGAAAACTCTTGAAAGAGCTTAGAAGAAAATTAAATAAAAATTATTGATATTGATAATCAAAGTTTTGTTCTGGCCACTGCATTGTACATTATTAGCAAATAATTAATAATTGTTGACAAAAAGATTGTCTTGAAAAGCAGAACTAGTATTAGTAATAACAACTTAATATAATTATTACTACTCTGTTCATCTTTTATTTTTTTGCCTACTTGAATATTATGTAGTGTTTATATCATAGTATGTAACCGAATTAAGTCTTATCACGTTTTTAAAATTTTTGATAACCTCTAAAATGTAATTGTTTATTTATTATCTAAAAAAGTGGATTTTCCAAAAGTTATGGTTTCACAACAAAAATCCTTTCCTAAATTTATGCCGTTTCTATCAGTTTTTCAAGGTTGTATAAATACATTCCAGGCGTTCTTGTTAAAGTATTTTATTAATTATTTGTTTTAAATGAATATAAAATTACTTTTATTGAATCAACAAGAAATTACTTTACAAAATAACGAGCTATCCAAAAGTCAAAGAAGTAACTCTTGCCGTTACTTACTAGTCCTGGAATTTTATTTAGCTGTGGAAGAAAGAACTAGATATAGTGGTCATGTCTGAGAATTGTGCATCTTTTACAATGTTAGAAGCATGCTAGAAGTGTTAGAATTAAATTTCCATTATTTATTTTACTCAGGTTTGCTCTTGCATAATTAATATTAAATTACTTTTATATTAAATTGTTTTTATTGTTACTGCTGCTGACTACACTTCTAGCAACACACAGATTTCTTAACTTCTTTTCTAACAAAATTTCGCATAATAATTTATGACAATCTAAGATGGGAGTAGTAATTAATTTTAAATAAACAAATTTTATTTATATCTAACATACTTTAATTCCACGACTTTTAGATCTCTCTTTAATATAAATACAGACTGTTTAATTCATCAAGAAAAACCTTGCAGCTAGTCAGGAAAAAAAAAGGGATGTTGTCTGTTAGACACTTATTTTTTGTTGAATATTTAGTGAGATTAATAATTGTTGGTTGTATAAACTGCTTACCATATGTTTTTATTTTCTTATTTAAATTTTAAACTTTATAGTAAATTTAATTAACGCATATTTTTCAATAATGGATTTGAATAAGTGTTTTTGCTAGTTTATTGATACATTTCTGTTTTGAATTGGCACAGAAACCACATTTTAACAATCTCTCCATTATGTCTGCATCGACTGAAATGACTTAATGTCTCAAAAATATTTAAAAATGATACATAAATGTATTTAAAAAAATATTGTACTCATTGTTTTTATTTTTTGTATAGTTGCCATAAAAAAATCTTTGAAATACGAAGATAGATAGAACGTAAAGAAAAGAAAAAATATATGTTGTAGTCCGGATTCTTAATCAACCACACATTTTTTAATTGTATTTAAAAAAAATGACTGTTATGTGATCTCAAACAGTTAGGGCTGCTAAAAAACAAGAAAAGCCCATTTTATCTACTGATCTACATAAAGCAAGAGACAACATGTCTTAAATTTATATAAAGCATGGTACCTATTGTTAAATGCCCTACTTATCTTCTCAAAAAAATGTTATCTCAAAAAGTATTTTATTTCAAAAAACTTTTTAAAATAACTATTTAAATAATCTCTGTTTTTTATTTATTTGCCGTTGTCTGTCTTATTTCAACATATTATTATTGTATATGTTGCTACATCGTACAGATTATGTGTTGAACAGAGACAGACAAAAGCATTAAAATAAAAAAAATGAGTACAGTAGCAACAATGTCTACAATCTGACCTCTGTCAACAAATTTCTACGAAAAGTCTATGAAATTTTAACAAATATTTTTTCGTTTTTGTTCCTTTTGGTTTTGTGGAAATAAAATTCAAGTGTTTTTTAAGTATTTTATTATTTAAATGAACGTACATTTTTTTTACAAGATATACTTTCAGTGAAAATACAAAATCACTTTTCGAAACAACAACAAATCACAAAATTGCACAAAATATAATCGCTATGTTAAAATGTATCGAGCATTATAAAAAATACGATTTACTGACTTCAATAAATTATAAATGAAATGATGCACTTTATCAAAATTTTTCAAAAATCGAAGAGCAGTTTCGAATTTTTTTACCGATATGTTATTACGTTATATCACCACACATACGTAATTAATTAGTTAAAGTCCTCAGTCTGAGCTATCTCGTTTATAAAACGAGATATTCTCTATTTACTCTAAATTTAGCCGAAGGAGAACGAACACTAACATCAAAACTAAGGATATTTTGGATGGTTGGACTACACCACTCCCATTTCCGCCTTCTCGGAAGAACTGAGGATCCGATGTCTCCCCATCAGGCACTGGAGTTTGTTCATGATGCTCACCTTAAATAATAAATGATCAAAAATCTGCTTCATCAAACTTCCAATTCAACAATTAGATAATTAAATGCTAAAAATACAATCCACAATACCAATGTACAATTTACAAAAGTTGCAGATAGTATTTTGCTTAAAACATTCATACATTTATAATCTAAAAAAAATTGTAGCTTCACATTTAATCTAACTAAAAAATAAAAAAATAACGAAGCTACAGCATTTTTTACGGTGGAATGTGTATGAAAAGCAAAGTCTACTTATGGTAAACAAAATGGTGGACAACACATACTTAGAAATGATTTTTCGGCTGCCCTTCAGTGGCTGGCAGGACGGCGGTAGTTTTCTGCAATGTAGCCGAGCCCATTAATTAATTGAATAACTAATAAAATAGAGCCACTAATTATTTCTGCAAAACCTCAAGTGCATTTACATGAATATATTTCAAAAAATTAAATATTTAAACCAAAAACTGAATATATTCACATAAATTTGCTTCTTGAGCTTTAAAACACATGCTTCTGCGTGCTACTTACAGTCTACCTAAAAATCCGTGCAACCACATTAAGCTGTGAGTTATGAAGTGAAACAACAATAAAACTAGTGCAATTATATTAGGGTTAATGAAGCAATGGAGGTGCCAAAACCATGCAAGCCAAAAATTATTTTACATACTTGATGAAGAGAGCGTTATTCCAATTATGTAACAGTCAATTTTTGTTAATATATTTACATTAATGAACTAACAATTCGTTCGTAAATTTGTTATTTTTATTCCTACCTGTCTCTAAGGTATCACTTCCTGCATCATCCTGGTCGCTCTCTTCATCAAGGAGCCACCCTCTGGACTCACTCGTTCCGATAGTTCCTTTAGGTGCGTCACTGCACCCGAACCACCAATATCCTATTGATCTTGGAAAAGCTGGACTAGCTTTATCAACGGCGAAAGCTCTATCATTAAACCGATAATAAGCATCGCCTTTGTAGAAATAAGTGTAACCATTGGTCCACTTAAAGGCAGCATCTAAATTATTAGGAACTCCATCCCAATTAGAGATCGGTTTAGGATAAGTTGATTTCACTGGAGGTCTTTGCGATGGATCAAATCTCCAGAATTTCGCACCCTTAAAGAAGTAGATTTTACCATTCCCACTCCACACCATTGCAGCATCCAAATCATCAGGAATTCCCGTAAAACCTTCAGAAATTTCTTTTGGATAATCACCATCCACTTTACGTCCCTTGTACCTCCAATACTTTGACCCTTTAAAAAAGTAACTCTTGCCATTTTTGTAAGTAAAAGCCGCATCAATATCTCCAGGAAGTCCAGGCCAACCACTCGAAATCAATTTCGGATAACCTGGAGCAACACTTTCTTCGGTTAACTTCCAGTATTTATTCCCTTTGAAGACGTAAGTAAAGCCTTCAGCAGAATTAAATATTGTATCAATTTTAGGATCTTTGCACAAAGTTGCATCTACAGGAGTCGGATTAGGTGCTGGAACTCTATGACTGGGAGTATTGCTTCCTTCAAAATCTGAGTCATCAAAACCGCCACCCCCTCCTCCTCCTCCTCCACCAGATTTTCGTGTTTTCTTGCCGTAAAGAGCTTGGATTCCTTGGACGTCATCTTCGTGGAGTTCGAAAAGAGGGTCATAGCCGCGGTAAAAGGGGGCCATGAGAGCTTCACGGACATCAGAGTGACTCAAACCAAGTGAATGTCCGAATTCGTGGGCGGCCACTTGGAAGAGGTTGGTCCCTCGGTAGCTGTTGATGGTCCACTTTTCGGATGCGTCAAAGTGGGCGTCTCCCCCAAACACCTAAACCCAAAATAATATAAGCAAAGATTTATATAAACAAATTTTCTAAGATAAAACTAAGCTTTGCTGTTACTTACGGGAAAATATGCGTGGGCGAGAGTGCCTCCAGGTCCGTCGAACGGGTCCCCATCACCGTGCTCTCCGGATTCGAACCTGATCTCAATGTGGGCACTACCTTTGGTAGGATTGAAGGTGAGATCAGTGTACTGAGACCATACGGAGAAGGCTCTATGTATTTCCTTGTCGACTTCTCTCGTATTGAGATTTTTGGGATATTTTGAGATTTTATAATTCAGATTTTTGACCTTCCATCTGCTACCTGCAATTAGTCAGAGTTGTAAATAAATTTTTATTGAGTATTTCCGGTGCGAAGGCGAGAGATTTATCGCCGTTATGACTTTAAACCTCGTTGAAATTACCTAATTAATGAACGAACAGCGCATTTTACACACACGCTGATCAAATATATTAGGCTTGTGTGTGGTACGCAATGGACCAAATCTCCTACTAGTGAACTAGAACTTTCATTCTTTACTATAATTTTTTCATGAGAATTAGAAACAGTGACTTAAATTAAAAATTTTACTAAAATAAATTCTCGTCTGAAGCTATTACCACAATATCTCTAAACTTCACTGGCAAAACCGAAAACCAAACATCTGGCATCAGAGCCCTTTTTGGGAAATATGTAGATTAGAGAATTCTACCTGTTTTATGCCACATTTAAAAAAAATTGCAAAACAATTTGATTAGGAATTAGGAGTCAAAGAATACAATTGTCGCAACTTGGCAAATTGATAAACGAGCTAGAAATTGAGTGACTTACCCTGTAGAGCATAACGCTTGGCACGGTTATCACCGGTCCCCACTTTGTCTTTGACACCACATCGAGGGACTTGCATTTGTTTGAGAGTTTGATTGTCTAATTCGCCTGAAAAAAATCAAGAATTAGGACACTACCCTCATGACCTTAACTATTGATCCCACATCAAAATTATGAAATGATAATGAACAAAGAAAATGCATCTATAATTACCCATTTCAAAGTGCTTATCATAATTATCTGGCACAGTTAATTTACCTGTAACTTCAAGTCCGGCAAAACTTTGAAAATCTTCGATGGCTTTTCGTAAAACGCGCTCATCTTGAAGCGCACTTGAATTAAGACTTCTTGTGCTTCCTCCCAAGTAGCCATATTGGGACAAATACAGCTGAAAAAGATTTGTCATAGTGATGAAAGAGTATTGTTACAGTTTTTATCTATTTTGCAATGGTATTTAAACAAGATAAAACGTTTACGTCGAGTAATTAATGAATAAGAGCAAATTATTAGGAAATCTACTATTGTAAGGAGAAAGCAGTGCAGCCAAACCATTAAACCACAAATTCTTCTTTTTTACCAATGACATAATAAATGTAACATTTTTCTATGTAATCGTTTCTTATATAATAAAGAATTTTTTCTAATTGCTACTGAGACATTTTTGGTACAAATGATCAACGCATTATGACTCAAATGAATAATATTTCATTAACTCTTTCATCAAACAACTTGTTTAGCAAATTCTAACTTATCCAAGGATAAAAAGTCGTAATTATGAATCACCTATGTGCAAACATTTTCCCAAAGTCAAAAAATGTTACAGACATTTGAATAATAAGACATGTAACATAAAATATAAAACGGAGTAACTAGAAAATATAAAATAATTACTGGAAAATAAACAGAGATTTATTCCACGGAGAGAGACAAAAAAGAGCACTTGTGCAAATCTTTTTTTTCTCTCTCTCTGAAACTGTTTAAATGACAAAAGTTCTAAAATAAGAATGAATTAAGGGTTGCAAGTTGGTAAAACTATAAAGGTGTGCAATCAGCATCTAAACTTATTTTTTTTATAGGCAAACTAGTAAGCATCGAAAATTTAAAATACATGTTTATGATTAGTTAATTTATCAAAATCAACCAATCACAAAAGAGTATTTCAAATTTTCAGCGCTTACTAGTATGCCGCTACCAAAAAAGCAGACTATAAATATTTTATGAAGTCTTCAGCTTCACCCAAAAATTAATAATATTACTTCAAAAAGTAATAAAATATCCAGCGAGTTTACAAAATTGTTTTCGAGATCTTAAAATGTGAATTTTGACATTACTAATTTGAAAATTAATTAGAAACGCCACTTTTATATTTATATTATATTTATATTATATTTATATTATATTTATATTATATTTATACTATATTTATTTATTATTATTATAGAATTATATTATATTGGAAGCTATTATATTATAGCTTCCAAAATCTTTAAAATACATACCACCCTTGGTTTAAAAAAAATTGATAAAAATTACTCTCGTCTTTCAAGATAATAAAATACCGCCTCTATATAGCCTTTGCCGTTAATAATTTAAGTTTCCAGATTTGTATAATTTATCTGCATATGAGGTTACTATATTACAAATTTAGTAAAATGTGGCCCTTGGTCCTCTAAATTAGAGAAACATCACTATTGTATATTATTCTTAATTTTATTACTATACTATTAGTTATTACTACTTATACTACTTATTATATTAGTCTCTCACTTCCTAAATTACTAATGTATTATTTTAGTAAACAAAATATTACTTTCATATTTTAAAATTGTTAAAATCTTGTCTCTGGCTACCAAAATTAGTAAAATGTTATTTCCAGCATTTATTATTAATTAAAAAAAAGCTTTGGTGTATTTAGTAAATGAAAAAATTCAAAGAAATCACATCCAAGTTATGGAATTAGCAAATTGTTGCCTTTGGTTTCCAACATATGTAAAATGCTGCTTTCTGCTTCTAAAACTACAAATATCTTTTTTAACTTAAAAATTAAAAATATAATTTTTGGCTTCTAAGATTAATAAAATTGTGTCTCTGTGCTTTAAAATTATTAAGTTATTGCATCTAGCGTCCAAAATTGGAAAAATAATAATTTTGTATATTTACTAATTTAAAAAAAATTAAAAATATTTCTGTCGCTTTATTAAATTACTAGAATCTTACGATCGTTTTTAAAATTGGTAAGATTACATCTATATATTCAAAAATAATAAAATATTGCTTCTGGCTTTCAAAATTATAGTTAAATATCACCAAAGACTTTAAATATAAAAAAAATATTATCTTTGCATATTTCTTAACTTAAAAAAGAAAAAGCATTACTCCTAGCCTTAAGAATTAGTAAAATGTCACTTCCACCTTCTACTATTACAAAAATAAAGTTTGCTGAAATTTCACTTCCAGTTTTTAGAAAAATTATTTAAAAAAAAGAAGGGTGATTCACTGTGGTAATGAGATGTTATTGTGATTGGTAATATGGGCAATTCCTATGTAATATTTGCAGTCAGTGGCAATCTATGTAAAATAATAGTAATTTGTAGGTAATCTAATTTTTTGTGGTATCTTGGAAAATTTTGCAATTCTTATGGTAGTCCCATAATAATTTAAAGGTAATCTCATTGGTAATCCAATGGTATTATTTTTTTTAGGATAATTAGTTTATGAGTATTTTTTGGTGTTCCTAGAAATTTATAGAATATTGGAATGCATCTTTGGTATTTATCAGTACTCAATAAAAATCTTTAGTAGTTTTTGAAAATAGTAATCTCTAAGTAATCCGATTTTTTGTGGTAATATTGTAAAATATTGCTAATTTGATGGTAGTTTTCTGAGCTTTTTGGCATTGTAAATTTATGGGTATCCTTTAGTAGTTCTAGGAATTCAAATTTCAAATATTACAAAATATTTTTTAGTATTCACTAGTATTCTGTAGAAATCTCTGATTTTGATAATCTGAGCTAACTTTTTATTAAAAACACTGGTATTCCTTGTCAATTTGGTGTCCTTTATTCTTATTTGTAAAAAGTAAAAAGGTAAAAAACATCATCTCTAGCTCTTGGTTTTCAAAATTAGTAAAATGTTACCTACTAGAGCTGTAGTTACAGTACTTAGTAATTGTCAACGCCGTAATAAAAAGAGAATTATTAAATCTTTAGTAAAACCATTATAGTAGTTACTTTATTACTTGGTATTCTAAAGAGTTCAAAAAAGTATTTTGCCCTGTATGGCAGTAATTCCAGCTATGACACTGAATACAGATGTAGAAAAAACATCATGGTAAAGGAGGTTCATGGATAAGTAAGTAAGCCACGTGTTGGTCAAGTTCAAGTTCAAATTTCACTTTCAAAGTAAGGGTGTGCTGGAATCTTTACTGAATCAACAACTTTATGCTCTAGAAATAGCAGAGAAATAAATTATATTTAATTACTCTGCTTTATTTACACAACAATGTTGATCAAAGTTTTGAAAAATATTTGCGCGGAAATACCTTTTGATAAATCGTTTCAAAGTTTAAGTGCGTTCACCTATGATTCGTCTAATTCAACAATTCCACCTACAGGGTATTATCACGTTTTGAATACAAAAGTCAATTTAGATTTTTGACTCGAGAATTTCTCTTGTAGTAACACTAACCTTGGACAATCTTTTTAACATTTGTTAATTAATTCCGACTGACTCACCTGTCCAGGTATTTACTCATTCGGTTCTAAGTACAATATTATCATTTATCACAAATATGGAAATAAGTGGGTGGCTCGATTCATACTTGCTGATTCGTAAAAGTCAATTGCCTTTCGAATGAGAAATTTTGTTATACCTAACGGTACCAAGTTTTAAAGTGACTCAGGTTTTAAACAGTAAAGAGTTTAAAGGTTATATTGTAATTTCAACCTAATGCAAGTACGTAAATTTGTACTTGCTGCATTATAATTTCCTTTATCTTGTTGTATTAAATGTTCCTTTTCCAGGATAGCGTGTCGGGCATTTTATTAATCGAGTGACCTTTAAGAAAAGCCTTGCCGTCTGCACTACAATACTAATTTAAAAAATATTTTGCATCAAGAATCCGGCTGTTTCTGCATCATAATTAAATAATAATTATTTATAACCAGAAATCGTGCTCATCTTTGCCACAGATGTTTTAATCCTTTATATCTGAAAGATCTGACTCATGAAAAACACATGCTTTGGTTGTAAAAACTGCATCATGCTAAATAACAGTGTTGCCACATCTAGATCACAAATTTTCCCTAGATTTCCTCAATTTGAAAATGTAAATATAAGGCGCAAATCAGATAAAAATTTAATTTTTCTACAATTGTTAAAAAAATACTTTTTTTACTGATTTAAGTGTGAGAAGCTTGTCTTCTAGTATGGTAAAAAACCGCCTTTTCTACAAACAGTGCGTAAAGAACAGTTTTTTTCACCGTGTGTAAAAAGCTACTTCACACATTGTTTTAGTAAAAAAAAAATTAAGAATCTTAAATACATTGTAAAAATAATGCTGTCACTTTACGCCCTTAATAGACAAAATACTACTTGAAATATCAATAACTGCTTCAATTTAATAACTAAGCAGTAGTTATTAATTAACTTCTTTCAGGTATCTTTAACTCGTCTTTTGCTTTTTCCTCACTGGAGGTACTGATATCTATATGTTGTTCATTTTTGATGAATTTTATAGATTTTTCGTACTTGTGAAAATCACACAAATTCAATGGTATGCTAATAAATATGTACGGTAATTTTTTTTTTAATTTTAAAGGAGTAATATTAACAGAAAGTTTTTCAATTTTCAATGATTACCACTTTTTAGTTTTAAAAATGGGAACAACGCTATTTTTTGTACTAATTATAAAGCAATTAATTTGTTTTATTTTTAAATTTTAAAGAAAAAATCTATTAATAATTCACAAAATAAATTAAATTTCCATTTGCAATCTGTTTATTATTTTTTGTTGAAATAGTAAAATTCTCTAGATATCCCTAAAAAAGCAAAAATTTTCTTTGCATTCTAAACTGAATTTCTTAATTTAGGGAAATTTTCCTAGACGTGACAACTCTGCTAAAAGCACTACTGTTGGAAACAAATGCACTGACCATGAATTTCAACAGGAACTTAAATAATTTTAACGCCAATGGCAATGAACTTCCAAATAAAATATCGCGTTTGATTAATGTTACAAACATGTGGTGATTTTAATTAAACAATGTGGGGGTTCTAACTGTGTACAATCGATAAGTTTAAGTGATTTTGAGGGAAGAATTCATGTGCATTGTTGTTACCTCCCAAGGACACGTATAAAAGTATTAAACGTTTTTTGAATACAAATGATCAGCAAAAGTTCATTGTCTACAAAGTATTTGACCCGTCCAGTGTCCCATAGAATCACTTGTTTAACTATACTAGATTAATTTCCAGTAATTAAAATAGATAATAATTTTCTTCACGCTAATACGCATAAATAAAATAAGTTTGAATAAAGCCAGTTGTGTGTGAAGTACGCATATTATTTATTCATTATTTCCGCAAGCATCTGAATCCTCCAAAGGCTGTCATTTGATTTATATTTATAATTGTCACCTTCGTTTGATGGTCAAATAGGGTAGTAAACAAGGTTTATACCATATTATGGGATCAACGTGATTTAATCCATTCAAATAATTCGGGTTTGGATGATGACAACTGACGTGATCATCGACTGAAAAATTGTACAAGAAAGGTCACAGGAAATGCGACAATTTATAAAAAATATCACAGTAATTAAGAGTTACGGAAGACAGAGAAATAAAAAGTGCATTTTGAAGATTTTTGTAGACTGGAAACACAGACATAAAATAAGTCAACAACTATTAAACTTTACCTATAATAATTACAAAACTTTTTAAACTAATTGTGTGTTTAACGATAAGAACATTTGCGAATTGTATTTTTAATTAAAGAAAACAAGTTTTTGGATAAAATAACAAGGTGTCCACGATCTGTCATAATAACAGCTCTGACACTTTAAAAAATGATATATCTATCACAAAAAATATTATTCTGAATTTCAGATTATCAATTTAATAAATTTAAAAGAGTATTTGATATGCCAAGTGAACTGCATAGGAAACAATTGTGACACTAAATGACGGTTCTAATAAAATGTTTAGTCATTAATCGCATCGTTTCGAGAAGACAAATACACCAAAATAAAGATTAAATTTTATAGTGAGTAATAAGACAAAAATGTGTCTCTATATCTTTATTTAAAAATTACTCAAATAAACTTATAAAAAAACTGTTTAGAATTTTTGACCAACTGGTTTCTCCAAGGAATTATTCCATCTTCAGTATCTTGTTTTTTCTTAAAGAAAATTGTGTTTATAACATTTTTTTGTACCTTTTTATAATTTGGACCATAAAATCTTATTTGACGTTGCTTCTTCAAATGTGAATTTTTTTTAACGCACTAAAAAAAGTTCGGTAAGAGCCCTTTTAACAAACCTTAAGATACTTCGACATTTATATAAACTGTCATCAAGTTTTCAATTAACGAGATTAAGATTATATTTCTGAGAACAAATCTATTTTTTTTTTGTTTACTTCGTTTTGATGTATTTTAGATAACCCTTTACTTTATAATAGCTAACATTTCTTCGATTAATGGTCGCCCTAATGTCAACATAATGAAAGTATGCCCGTAAATAATGAAAATAATTCAACGCCTAATAGCCAATCCTAAAATCGTATATTATTTAAGAGTTTATTAGCCTACAAAAAAAAATTAAATGACTAGACAATGCTCATAATTCACAGTAGATTACAGAATTCGTTGACTCTGGTTAACCACAAATTTTATCCTCCAAAAATCGTTCTCTTCGAAATTATAAGCTTCTAAAGATAGTCCTCAAGAAGGACAATTGCTTTTTATTTGTATCTATAGAAAAATTGAACCAATTTTTAGAAAACTTAGCATGTGCTCTTCATTTTAATTGATCAATTAAATCAATTAAACCCTTCTGATTAATAAATTATTGCTTCAGAACTGTTTAGTACAATTTAATGATTTATAAAAGAACAGCCCTCTTGGCGAAAAGAATTTTGTAGCAATGTCTAATAGAAATGTTTTTGTCTAAATCTAAAAATTAAAACTAATTCTAACTTTTAAGCTCAAGTTTTTTTGTAGTGTTTATTCTACAGTTTATTACAGTTTTAGAAACGGTTTTGTTATTAATTTTGTTCTAAAAAACCAACAAAATGATTGTTTACAGCGCAAAAAACATTTTTTTTTAAACTTTCCCTTTAGTTCATCAACTTAGCTCAAAATTACAATTTTTATTTTCTAAAATGAGAGCATTCTAAATTTTTCATTTTTTGCAGAGCCTTTCTTTGACACTCTGCATAAATTAGACAACAAATTTACAAAAAACGCTTTAGTCAACGTCTTAAAGTATAAGAAATGAGCTACCAAGAAAAAAAGACTATTTCGATTAATATATTTTTATAGGAATCACAAGATTTCAAACTGTTAAAATTTTAAACTGTTTTATTTAAATTGTTGATTACTGGTTTTTTTTTTTTTTTCAAACAGTTATTAAGTCGACAAAAGTTTCTGTAAAATTAGTTGTTTGGCTCATAGAATTTTAAAAATTTTTACTCTTTATTTATTTATTTAAAATTTTCGCAGTTGATATATCTACAAAATGAATATATGTAGCTCGATTTTTACATACAGCCCTAGGACTCAATTAAACTTAACCGCCTTTTTTTTAATTCTTAACTTTAGGAATAACATCACTTTTTGGACAATTTAAAACGTTTTGAAGAATTTATTATTGAGTCATTTATTTATCATTTCTATCGGTTTTTTCAGTTCTATTAATTTTCTAGTTGTATCTTGTATCTAAAGAAGAGTAATGCAATTATTATTTTCTGCATTCCTCATGTTATACATACATACTTATGCCTTAATAAAATGTTCTTGCATATTAAATCATTTATTAATTCATTTTTTTGTTTTGACATGTATTTAAATGTAACTTTTCTCTCAGTTGAAATCTATCACGTTTTGTTATCTTTTTTAATTCTCGCTCTACTAATCTTTGTTCTAAAATAAAACTCGTAATCACACAGCTAGAAAATGACAATAAAACATTGATATTTAGAAATAAAATACAGGGTGTTTCAGGAATGTTTGTGCAAAAGAGTACGTCCGAATCTTATGCAAATCGTAAGAAACAACCATATTATATATCATTGCATCAAATTACTAACTCTTCAAATAAACTCACAATTTTGAATTTTGTAGAACGCTAAAGATAATACTCATTAAAAAAAAGAACGATTGTGTAACAATTAATTGCATTTTTGCAAATAGCAAAAACAAGTTTTCCTTTCAATACCTGCTCTGTATTGTAAGCTAGCAGCTTGGCTTTTTTTAAATTTTCAAACAGTATCAAAAAATTTTAATATGACTAGTATTTTGATTTGCATAAAACTCTTCTTTTAATAGGCAGTAGTTCTTGTTAAAACAATAAGAACATCCAAACTTGCTTTTTAAAAATGTGAGTGTTAATTTTTAATACACAACATAGAAATTTTTTTCAAAAAATATTTTTTTAAGTACAGGATGATTGATAATAATAACAATGTTATCGTATTTCGAAAACCTTCATTTTGTATAAACTAAGTTTGAGTGCAAGATCGAAAAAATTTATCCACGACTGCTTTTCAGGAGGGGCAAGGTCTTAATTTTTTTACAATTTTTGTATAATGTTTGTGAAATGTTCATAAAAAAGAAACTGTTGCCTCCGGTTTCAAAATTTAATTAAAATCTGTAAAAGAAATTTGTGGAAGCCGAAAACGAGAACTCTAGTGCTGTAGGAACTGTAGCCCCTTCTCTACTGAGAATTTTCTCTATATCCGGCCCGAAGAACTGTATTTTTTAATACAAGAAACAATGTTTTTGCAATGTTTGTTAAAAAAATGAAACTGTGCCTTTAGACTACAAAATTCTATTAAAATCCTTAAATTATGCACTTTTTGGAGAGAACTGGAAGCGTGAACTATTGCAAATTGCCCTTTTTATAATAAGGCGTTTTTTTAATTCGCCTTAAAGAACAATACAAAAAAAATTCCTTGGATTTGCTCTTGTTTGGGAATTTAGCATTGTTTCAATCTAACAAAAATTTCAAAAACACTCTGTATATGTATGTATTAAGACTGGCTAAAATATTTGTTATAATTTTTTGATGAATTACTATTATGTAGATTTTGACATTGACGACAATTTTTATCTTGTATTACACCTAGTAACCCAATAAATATTTAGTGATAAGAATGTGTACTTACTGTTTTATGGAAAGTTAGTTGAGAAATGTTAGTGAAAAGCTAAATGAAAAATTAGTTAAGTATTAAGTTTGTTCAAAAAAAAAACAAAAACGTGAATCAAATAAATTTTAAATACTTTCATTATTTGTTATCACGTTATCAGAACAGCTATTTACAAATATATGTATAGCCCTTTCCATTATAACCTTAATTCCCATTCAGTGAAATTGTTTCTATTTATCTCCTGCTTTCCTTTTTTTGGGGAAAGTGGAAGAGAGGAATACCATACCAAATGCAAAAACCGATTATATCAGAATTTTACGCTCGAATTTTGAAAAATGAACCGATTGTCAAACATTCTTGCTTGGCCGCTCGCAATTTCATCAGATGTAAATTTTTGTCAGTTACATAACTTTCCTTCGGCAATCGATTTCTCTGACTGAACATTGATTGAACTCCAAATATCATTACATAACAATTTAAAAAATCATAAAATCTAGTAATTAACAAAATCGGAAGGTACACGCAGGTACTGTGTCGCATGATAATTGTCAAGGTTTTCCAATAAAATATTTTACCCGGAAATAGCGGAATTCACCTTGAATATGCCAAATGCACAGAGGAAGCGCTCGGTTATGTCAAAAGATACCCATTTAAATGAATTTTGTGTACCAGTCGAGGCTAATAAGCAGCAAATTCATTTGTCACGTAATTCACACACGAAATTATTTTCAATTTCAGCGGAAAAAATTGGCCAAAGATTCATCAAACACCAATTTATAACAATGAGTTTAATTCAATTACAGACAAGGGCAAATTTTTGGCCCGGATTTAGCCACTTAGCACTATATTTTGTACCTGCAGGAGCAGCTTCCGGACTATCGATGACGAAGGCAGCGGCGTAGATTGTGAATCATTCATTATCATAATTCGGCGGGTTTTAGCAAAGACAAAATTCCACATTGACTAATTATCAAAATTTACAGATTTTCCAAGTGCGTCACTACAATTAAAAAATTGATTGAGTATTTAATAAAAACAAGCAAAACACCTCATTTACTCATCAAGTATGATTCATTTATTTTGGAGCATTGTGTACATACTAGTTATCTCTTTGTGTGCGTGTGTGATAAAACTACACTAGACCTAATTCTCAAAGCAATAAATAAAGAAGCTAATTTAGCCACTATTGAGCGTATTTAGTTTTTTGTTTTTTGTAAAATATTGAACTTGTAGTAAGCAAAGTTTGTAGCACCCGATTTCAATACAAACACTGCAAATATTGACAAACTGCGCTACAAGTGTACAACGGCATTAAAAGAATACTTACTAGTGCTGAGCTTCCAGTGGGCGCGGATTTTGAAAGCTGGAGGATTGCCGAAAAAAGCGTCAAACTTATCACTGTGTACCTCATTTTGGAACTAATTGTTTCGCGTATTTTTTCGTTATCTTTGTTATCAAAAGCACTGAGATGTCATTCGCGCGTGACGACGTTTTTTTAAACATGTACGGACTTTTTTGATTCACTATGACCAAACTGGTTCTATCATCTAACTAATATTTGGGTTTATATAAATTAGTGAAACGTCCAATTTGGTCGTCGGTGTGGTGATATGAAACTCGCGACGCGCGAGATAATACTGTGAGTGCGATCGCTTTGTCATGCGATTTATATGTTCAGGACGATTTGGTACTACTTGCTGGAAGGGAGAGAGAGCTTTTTCTCGCGAAATTATTTCAGCTGAAAGTTTTTGTTTTTCTGCTTGAATTGTTAGATTACTAATGTAATAACTTTTTTCAGATTGGGTTTGGCAAATACAGTGGAAACGGGTTATAACGAGCTCGAGAAAAGACATTTTTCGTCGATATAGTCGGCAACCCTTTTTTATAACAACCAGCTTTGGAATGTACCATTATTTAAATTATTGGAAATAAGAGGTTTTTTTTTAATACTTACTACCAACCAGAGAAGAAGGCTAAACTATTTATAAATGGTTTGATACTAATACTTGATACAAATTCGTTTACAAAATTCTTCCAATATTATCGTAATACATACTTATTAGGTGTATCATTGTCCCAAAATATAATATTAGTGATTTCGAAACAAATACAAACAGAAAATTTTCTACTAAAAACTGATAGATCGATAAAAATAACAACTTTAAAAAAATAATAATCAGGACACTACTAATTTTTGTTTTAAATACCTAACGTAGGCTTGTCCAATTCGAATTTCAATCGATCAAACAGAACATACGGAACAAAAATTTTAAAATAGTATACAGCACTATTTAAAAGGGTTGGACCACCACTCGCATGTTTTTTAGAATTATTATTGTTAAATTATTTTTAAAAAGTATTCAAAATTTTCTATTAATGTTTTTAAATATAGTATTTTCACAAAATAACCACAAGCCACGTGAATAAATAGAGATAAAAATCTTAATTAAACGTTTGTGTGACATTTTTTTTAAGTTAGGCTACTGATAAAGACAAAAGGTCGCTAAAGAAACTGTTTAGCAACATTTTCGTTAAATAATACTGTGTTGTTAGATTTTATAAGTAAGTTGATCACGTGGGTTAAAATAATTTCTGAAGGCACTGTATAAACAGTTTTTTAAAAATGCTGCTTTAAAACTGTTACCAAACAACTGTTATTTTTTTTTTTTAATAAGGATAAAATAAGCAATAAAAGTTTTTATTTACTCAAAAATAGTTTTAATATAAGCAAATAAAGCACTTCAAAATTAGTTTAATAAAAAATAAACATGTTTAATAATCAAAAATATGTATTTAATTGGTTTTCTAGAAAGCATTAAAAATATTTAAATTTTGACAGTAAAATTTAAATAATTAAGATGTTTGTATTTTAAAAAAATACAATTTGACTGTAACAAACTTATTCGTTATTTGGAATGTTTTAAAGAAATAATGACAAATGCAACAACTTTGTTAGATTTTTGCCGACGTTCCTCTTTTTTAGTTCAAAGCTTTTAATTTAAAAATTAAAAGTCATGAAGAAGCTTTGAACTAAATAAAACCGAAACGTCGGCAAAAATCCAACAAAGTTATTGCATTTAATGGATTTAACATTATCTTTATTCTTAATATACAGGGTGTAATGGAAATGAGTGCAAATATTTTAACCTGAAATACAGCACCACAAATAATAAAAATCTGTAAAAAAAATTTTGTCCTATCTCAACTAACAACAAAATTACAGGCCGTCAAAGTTGGGTATAAAAAAACATCTTTTTGTTATATCTGGAAAACCGCTTAACCGATTAATACCAAATTTGGTACTCAAATGAAGTTCACTGTACTCTTTTTTATTTCTACTAGCAAAATTTTGCTGCACATCTCAATTTCAAGTTACGGCACTTTGTTTTCACATTTTGGGTAATTAACCAATTTTTTTCTTATTAATTTCCAATTTTTGTAGCAAAACTGAATATGCTAGTAGATTCTACATAAAACTGCAAGGATGCAATATTTTGCTAAAACGTATCGTTTTCGAGATATTTACGTTTAAAGTATAAAACTGACTTTTCATCTTTAACTTTGGTGTCCTCTAGCTCCTAAACGGTGCAACTTAGTATAGAGGTAAATTGTGTTAAATCGCTTTATTTTGACCTGAAAAACCTATGATTGCCCTATGTTAAAAAAAATGTTATACGTTTTGTAATAATTAATTTTTAGTTTATAATTTTGTTATCAGTTGAGATAAGACAAATTTTTTTTTACAAATTTTTATTATTTGTGGTGCTGTATTTCAGGTTAAAATATTTGCACTCATTTCCATAACACCCTGTATAATTATTAATACCTAATAACTTTAAGTCACTAAATTATTTTCGATTATTATCACGCCTTTATCGTGTTTAAAAAAGTTATAAATATTGCGATTTTTTAACAACAAAGTAGAGCCAAAATACTAGAAAATATTAAAAATTTCTTTGATATCTGTAACAAGCATAAAATACGAATTTAAAAAACCTTTTTTTTAAAAGGCAAAATCAAGTTATATTTTGTTTTATTTCATATCACAAATTATGCCATGTTGCCAAATGTATTATTTTATATAATTGCCGTGTTTGTATTTTTTTGAAAAGCAAGCAAATGAATTTGAAGATCTTGCCAGACGTTTGATAGAACCTCCTTCTTCCAATCCATAGTTCGGGGAAGTTTGGATTTAAAAATTGTCTAACAGAAGATACAGTACGCACAATAGAAGAACATTGGGCTAGAGAATTGAAAAGTAGATATGTAAAAGACATAACCCCATCACCAACCATAGAAAACTATACAATATTGTTATGTTGTTCTTAATTGTTGTATTATTTGTTTGATATTTTTATAAATTCATGTTATTGGTTTTCTATAAATTCTTTTTTCACCAAGATTAAAAACTACATTTAAAAAATCTGTACTACATTATTAATTATTATCTACTATCACAAAATATATAAATATAGAGATAGGCAGACATACAACAGATTTTCTTTTTTGGGGTAGCTTCAGTTTTGATAAAATTCCTTGATAAAAATCAGTGTAAACAAACGCAGTTTGATGAATAAAATAGCGATTTTGAAAATACAAGAGCAGGTATACTTTTCTTAAATAAAATTATGTTTTATGTACTTAAGTCTTTAATTTAGGCTGTATGGGCAAAATTTTTACATTTCACTTTATGTTTTTAAAAAAATTAAAAAAACTCACATTTTTTTCTCTTTAATTCATATTAATTCTTCGCTAACAAATTCAAAAAATGAATAATTTTTTTACATATTATTGACCTAACAATTTATTTGCTTGAATTCTAAAAACTAAAATTTTTGAACAAAATATATATTTATTTTTAACAAAATATTTTTGACAAAATAAATACAAAATACAATAGAATCACGATAATGTAAACTAATTCAGACAAAAGGTTTTTATATCAAATTTATTAAACTTGTTCTTGTCTTAATTAATAGCAAAATAAAAGACTCGACTTTCAGGGTACCTCAAAATATAGGTGCCTCAAAAATTATGCGGCAACCGAAAGGAGAGCAAAAAGGAGAGAATTTTAAGACAAAAATTTCGTTTATGTTTTTTCCCCTAACGCACTCTTAATAAATTATTAATTAAAATTAAAGCAGCTAATCATAGTCACACTTAGCAAAGAGTGAGAAATTCAGACAGCAACTCTTACCGCATTACTTGGAGCATTGTAAAATAACTTGCGCATAAAATTGATATAAAAAATTGGTTGGCAAGCTTTAAAGAACTTCTATCAAAATATCTATTTTTTAAAAGGTATCTCAAAAGAGGTATTTCAGCAGATAACTAAACACACTAAACGGCAAATATACAAAACAGTAGTTGAAAACATTGTAACATATGTAGCGAAAAGATGAACTACACCACCCACACTCAAGAAAAAGTTATTAACAACAAAATTGAACTATTGAAGAAGAGCCTGTGGACTAGTCAGAAACAAATAAATAAGAGAAAAAACAGGAGCAGAAACAACTATACTCGACACTATAGAAGCTAAAGATTTAAGGTGGTATGAGCATGTAAAACGTATGAGTCCCGAGAGAGGGCCAAAGAAAATAATGGAATGGGGACCAGAAAAAGAAAAGAGGACAACCAAGCAGAAAATGGAAGAGTGATATAGAATAGAATAGAAGTAACCATGGAAAAGACACTTAAACGAAGGAGATTATATAGATAGAAGAAAATGGATGTTAGAATGCGGAATACAGCTAAAATAAATGAGTAAAAATTGAGTAAATGTTCCTATGGAGCAGGAGTGGCTACCACGTCGACCACAGTTGATAGCAAAAGTTTTGAAAGTAGTCCGCGCAGCTAAAACTTTTTTTAGTTGAAATTCTTATTAAAAAATCTTAAAATTGTTTGCCCATATTCATAGTCATTTGCAGACTATAATTTACAGAATAAGTTCGTATAAGGAATAAAAGTTTGGCCACATTATAGAGTCATCTGAGTTCCTTCCTATAAAAATAAAGCTATTTTACTCAACTAATTTTTATACTAAATTGCACCAACTAGTAGCGAAGAACGCCCCAGATATGAATTAAAATTGTTTTTTGTTGAAAACTTTTTAACCTGATTGTCATAAATTTTTATAAATGTACTACCATTAGTAGAACTATATATTATATCTGATTTGTACATTTTATCTATTTATTACAATGAAAACTCGGGTTGACGCTCCTCCCTGCCTTTTCTCTCTGTAATTTGTTTACTTTGTATCTACAAATAGAATTGACTTCTGATGTCTATTTTAAAATACATAATTGTATAGAATAGTGATATGAATCTAGCCTTAAATTTAAGCAAAATAAAGTTATTAAAATGCTGTCGTTCACAATGTACCAATACTGAACCTGGGCGCAAAAACTTATCAAGCGTGCCAACCTAAATCTGTCTTAGCAACACAAATTTTTAAGGTATTTCTCGTAATTTTAAAGCTTCTAAGATACCAAATTTAAACAAATTAAATTTTTCGATGAATTTTCTACAGAATTCATGAAACTGATTAATTACTTGAAAAGTCTTATTGAATAAATTTTCAATTGACAAAAATACGTAGGTGAGGATCGGATAATTGACAAGGTGGGTTGTTGACAACGGGTTAGATCGTTGACGAGATGGGTCATTGACAGGTTGTGATATTAATCAGTTGAGTATTGATGAAATGGAAATTGATTATTTTTCTGTTGATGGTTTTTAGTGCTTCTATATCTTATAAATCTTTTAAAAAACTTCTATTTTTTTATATATCATTTTGTGGTCAATTTTTTATGCTTTTTAAAAAATTACGGAGTGTATAAAAACAGTAAATAAAACGTTGTTAAATATTAATTTTTATTGTAACATCTGATTCTAAAAAATTGTTATTGATTTTAGATCGAAAATTACTTGATACCTTCTACCTTTACTTGACCTATTTAGAAAGTAGAAGTAAAACTTGGAATACCCAATACATTATTTATTTAGGGCAATTAAGTAACTTGTAGAAATTTCCGTATAAATTAGACTTTACAAGAATTAACTTTGCACTTTGGAATTTAGTAAAATAAAACTTTCTGCTCGCATCACATTAACCTTTCCTTGTAAACATGGCAGATCTATGTCTACTTCCCATTGACTTCCGATTTTATAATTCCACTGAGTATTGATTCAGAATATTTAAACATAATCACTGATTTACATTTAAGTTTACGCGGAACGTAATTTAATTCGAATGTTAACAATCGATTATTGTTTACACGCATCTTCTAGTCGAAGGTTGCGTTCAAGGTTTGAAAAAAAATTACTTCAAAGGATACGAAAGAGCAAAATGTTAAAGATTTTCTTTAATTAAGTGCCAAGTGCTAATTGAATTAATAATAACCAAAACAATAAGGACAACGAACTTTGCCTCACCGAAATATAAAATCTTCAGTTTTGTAAACACAAGTCACGTGAATGATCTTTAAAATAACTCAAGTCATGTTTTCTCAAAATTCAATGTATATGTGTTGTACAAATTTTTACTACGAAATTCGCGATTTATGCATCCGTATCGAAAGAATATATTCAGTTAAAAAACAAGCAAATCATTACGTCTTGTGTATTTATAGATAGTAATTATTTTTGTTTTAAAGATGAAAACGTTAAAGAGATAAAATTTCTGCGTTTGATGTATGTACCTTCAACTTTAGAAACCAATGCAAAAATATTTACTTTTACTAGATTAAGCTAATTGGGTCACCATTATTTTTATAATGTGATAGTGCTGATCTTGAATTAATTGTAAATACCAATTTAATTTTAATAAAATGTTTATATGTAAATGCAAAATGTTTTTGTAATATTCCAATTAGAATAATTTATAGTTTGTACGCAAAATATACTGTATAGATACTATGTCTTCAAGATAAAATAGATTTCTTCTTTAGCAAATATTTATTTTCTAGTCATTTTTCTGTATTGTTTCTTTTTTATTTGTTATTAGGTAAAACAGAAGACAAACGAATAAAGCAAGTCAAGGTTAATTATAAGAAAATATAGTCAAAAATCTGACTCAGTTATATTTTCAATAACTTTGCGTAGTATTCACCTAAATAGATGTGTATCTAATTAAGAAAAATATTTATATAGGATTAAAATAAATATTATACATATTAAACATATTTTTCTTCTGCAGGAATAATAAACAATAGAAAATCAGAATTATTCATTGTTTTCGCCAAAAAAAACCGGTAAAAATGAACACTAGAAACTAGAACATTAGAACACTTCTCGCTGCGCTTGCTTGTACTCTAATCTTTATTGGGTTTTTCGATTGACGCTTATAAACAAAAATTTCGTATCCAAATTCCATATCTCAATGTCACTGATAAAACTCTGACAAGACACATATCCAGAAGTGGCGGGCGGTTTAGGTAAAGACTAAAAGCAGTTAAAAAGCTTTGCAAGTAAGTCCAAAAAAGTTTCTTAATGAATTGTCCTTACAGTCTGGTGGCTTTTGCACTATCTATCAAAGAGTGTTAAAAAAGAAACTAAAATTTATCCGTATCGCATAACAGCACTACAAGAACTGTCATCAAATGATCCATAAACTAGTTTTTTAAGATTTACTCAAATGACAACAGGTTGTTGGAGTATTTTTTTATGAAGCCTGGTTTTGTCTTCCTGACTATGTTAGTTTGTTTTAGGATTTGGAGTGCTAAAAATTCTTACTACTTTATCTAGTAAAAGTCGGGATTTGGTTGGAAATGTCCAGAAAAAAAATAATTGGCCAATAATTTTCAAAGACGTGAACAAATTTTGGAGGTGCTGAAGAGAGGCAGATGAAATTTTTTAAACAGGAAGCAGAAAATACAACAGGTAAAATTTTGAAACTGTTGTGAATAATTGAAATTGATTAAATAATTACTAGTAGTAGAAGAACACCATCATGTCCATGGCTTACACGATCTCTGAACCTTACACCTTTAGATTTACTGTTATACAGCGAAACTGTATAACTTGAATGAACATTTTATCAGTAGTTCGAAATGCATTCAAAACAATAAATCATCAACTGTTCTAAAATACGTTTGAAAATAAAAAAGTTGGAAAATAGAAAGAGTAGAAAAGTAGAAAATAGATAGATAGATAGATAGATAGAGTACCAAAGTTTTAGTAGGTTTGATATAATTACTGCCCAGTGCCGTAATTAGAGTTTGGCAGCAAAAACAATTGTCAGTAGCGCAAACAGTACTTCAAAAAGTCTTCAGCTTCAAAAAATTAAGTGACACAAACTATTGACATCAGTTTCTAAAACCAGTAAAATGTTGAGCGTTTTTCCAAAAATGTCTTGAGCTTTATAATGTGGTTACTTACTGTCGTTATTAACATAAAAATTGATAAAAAAAATTGTTTTTGGCTCTTAAAATAAGAAATATTATACCTCGTATTTATTAGTTTATAACATTTGATAAGAAACACCGGCTCTAGTTGCCAAAATTGCTAAAATATTGATCTGGAATTCAAAATTTTTAAAATGTTATCTCCGATTTTTTAAACTACAAATAGAATATCGCCTTTGCCTTTATCTCTAGTTTCAACTCAAAAAAAACACTAAACAATTTTTCTACACGACGCGCGTTTCACTAACGATGTTATCATTTTCAAGAAAGTAGAATAGTTTCTAAAACTAGTAAAGATACATTTCTGTATTTTAAAATTAATAAAATGTCGCTCTTAGGCCCTTAAATTGAAAAAAAATTCTCCTAAAAAAGATGAAAAACATCACTTTAAGCTTCTACAATAAATAGTAAAATACTATCTTTGGTTTCTAAAATCACTAAATCAATGTCATATGTTTACCTTTACTCATGCTAAAATTAAATATATATCAATTTTGAACTTTAACAAATTAGTAAAATGAGGTCTCTGGCTACCAAAATTAGTAAAATACACTAATTAGAAGTGTTTTAGCAAATCTTATCTCACTGTATCTGTCACATCCAACTTCGAGAATTAGTAAAATGATATATTAAGTGTTCTAATTAGTAAAATGTTGTTCCTGTGTTCTAAAATTGTCGCCTCGATGATCCCCTTTGTCATTATATCTCCTCTACTTTTAAATTTAGTAAAATTATATCTTCGTATTCTAAAATTTGTAATATGTCACACTGAACTTTCGGAAAAAGCCATTTTTGTGTTACTATTTTAAAAAAAAACATTAAAACAGCTATCCTAAGTCTTTGATTTTTTGTTTTATTAAATCCATATTACAACAATTATTAGTTACTTGGCATTTTAAAGGACGCTAAATAAATATTTTGCCCTTAGTGGCAATAAATTTAGCTACGGCGCTGCATGTGTCATGATCGTTTATCGCTTAAATAGATTTTTTTGACTTTTATTAGTGATGAACAAATATTCGGTAACTTTTCCGTATTCGACAAGGTTTTTATTATTCGGTCAATAACATTTTTTTAAATAGTAATCTTTTAAACAAATATTATTTATTAATTCTTTATTAAATATATCACGTGATTAATTCACTAGTTTATCAAATTACCTTAACTATCAAATTACCTTTAGATCTGTCAACTACTTTTGAGTTTTTCTTAACTGCGCCAACCAGTGATTTTCACTGTTACCAAATACAAGTGCTGTTTTGTTCTAAACGCAAATTACACCAAGAGGATCTGAAACTATTAAAAAAATTGGTGATTGGTTTTATTTTACAGCTGACAGAGAGCTGAAACCTAAAAACAAAAATCGCAACAAACAACGCTTACAAATTTCACACTTGACACTTACTATACTTCTAGGTTAATAAGTTATTATCACAGCCATTTTTTTTTTAAATAATTTCAAAGGTAGCTTGATAAACTTGTCAACTGGACATGTCTTAAAATTCTACTGTATACAAAAATTAGAAACATTATAAACTGTAATTTATTCATAATAAAAAATAGCGGTTAATTATAATGTAAAAACCTTAAAAACATTTAAAAAAATTATTACCGATTATTCGGTGTACGGCGTAAACGTTTTGCCAAATAAACTATTTGTTGCATTAGAAATATTTATTGATACAAATTTTATTAAATGTATAATTAGTTAGAAGGATGTCCTAGAAAAACATTTCCATAGAATGACCTAAGTTTCTTGAGATCAGTACGCTCGTATAAAGTAATTTAAGGCAACTTACTTCTATATCAAGTTACATCGTTTAGAAGCTAGAGGGCGCCAAAGTTAAATTTAAAATTCGTTTTTTATCAATAACTTTTTAACAACGTTACCAATTTCAAAGAAATTATTTTATAATATTAGTCCAAATATATTACTACTAAAATTACACATGTTGGTCTCACGGTGTTTTTATTGTATTCTAAAGTATTTAAATTCGTTTTATACTTTTGAAAATTATTATTTACAAAAATAGCATTAAATTTGATATTTACACATTTTTTTAACACTTAATACAGGGTGGATATTGCCTGAGGTGTCTCCTGCCTTCTGGCTTGAAAAAAAACTCGAATTTTCTGTAGAAGTTTGATGCTACAGTTTCTGTTGAACGTGACTCTACTGTACTTACATATGTATGTAAGTAGTTAGTAGCTCTTAATTTGAAGTGTAGCTTACGCTAACATTTTTTTTGCGTATTAACTGTAGGTATTAACTGTTATGATAGTCATACACCTACTCGTATCCTATTATTAGATAAAGAAACTTTGGTTAGGATTTTGGTTAAAGGTTAATCAGTTAATCACTGAATCATCTACATTGATTATTTTACAATTTCGAAACTTCCACAGCTGATATCTTGTCTTTATTATTTTGTTTTGTTGCGTCACGCAATTTGAAAAATAGATCAATCAACACAAATTAAAGAATATTTTGCAGTTCTTTGAGAAGACTAGTTAGTTGGATGAATCACTCTACATATGTAGTATTGGACCAAAGAACAATTTATTGTTTTCATCCTTTGTTGTCGCGAGTGTGAATCATTTTTATAAGTCGCATATTTTTCGGCGGTTAGATGAGCTGACAAAGAATGTAAGATAGGTACACAATTAAATATTTTAATATAGATGATTTTTACAATTGAATTGAATTAAATTATGCTAATTTCGCCAAATCTCTTGTATTTGCAAATGAACTCAAAATCAAAATTTAGGAATATCCGTAATAAAATACGTTTCTATCTAAATAATCTTATCAAATGTGATAAAATACAACAAATTCCTTTGATCTATTTTTAGATCTAGCCAAATCAATTGGTGTTTACGTGGAATAATTGTAAATTCAAATTTTGACACGGTCAAAAATCTGCCGACAACAATTCTAATTTTCATATAGGCCCCACCGATCCTTAGTTGACAAACAACAAAATATTTAAATGATTCCTTTCGCATTGTTATGTTCTTAAGATCAGTATCAATGCAATGATGATAAACGTTTTAACTTGTTTAACATGCATGTCGTAGATGTATACACATGAGCCATAAAATATAAAAGAAAAAAAGAACAAAGCCCACCTGATGTCCTCTCAAAGCCCAACCCATTTTACTCAAATATTTTTCTCTATCAATGAATCAACAAATTAACCCCGACTTTATATTAGATCATTACAAGTGAATTATTTATCTGCGGTATATCGAGACTTTGATGTGAAATGAATTTAAAACAAGCGGCCACTTTGCTAGAAATTAAAAGGGAATCTCCTTCGTTGGGGGTATTAAAACCACTACAAATGCAGATTTTATCTGATTTTGTATTATTACACCCATTGTTTAAGAGTCGATTTATTCAAGGTGAATATGAATCATGATGATGAGTTCAACAAAATTATACACTGCTGCAAAAATTGGACAGCTTTTTCCCTGTCAGCATTCCAGATCAATAAACAAATCACTTTTTTATAGAATTTCAAATTAAGAAATAATTTTATGTGATTACATTTTAATATTCTGCAATCATAATTAATTAGCTGATTATAAGTTACGTCATGTAATTGTTTTAAAAACAATAATTTCTCATTTTAAAACAAACATCTGTGTTAACGTTTCCTATTAAAACCGTTATTGTAAAATTATCTTTTGTACATTAATTGTAATTGTTTTGTTAACATTTGGAACAAATCACTACCGGTGTAATACCTCGACACACCTCATTGACAATGATAGATACTGATATTGCTCAGTTTTGAAAACCCATAATGGTGTAACATGGTTTTGCGTTAAATGTATCAACAGGATGAGCCTTAATCTACTCAAACGTATTGTAAAAATGCCTCACCCTTCAGCGTCATTTTTGTTTACATATTAATTGAAAAAATGGGAAAATCCCCTTGTGTGGACTTTAGGTTAAATTTAAATATTATGATTTTTGTGAATTGTTATATTATTGTGAAAACAAAATTTTATTACTCATACAGTTTTTTTGTAATCGTGTTAAAAATTTGTTTAACGGACTGTTTGTTGCTATATGTATGTAAACAATCTCCTTACGTAAAGAGCGGCCGTAAAATAACTATAACAAATTATTGAAACAAATAATACAAGTATTACAAAAATATTGTTCAGCACACGTCCGTTAGGGCCTTGCCAGTATTATTTGACTCGCTCTTTGAGTTCGAGCTCGTCTTCCAAATTCTCTAACTTGGTTCGGTGGTAGTGTAAATTAGAACGTAAAATTATTTTAATACTACGAAAATAATACCAAATACATACTCTGTTCTGTGAGTGCAATGTATAAAATTAAAAATAAAAATGAATTGTTTAATAAGTACTAGTGACCTTCATTAAATTATAGATTAGTTACGGATCTCGATAATCGGCGTGTATTACTATTTCCGTTAGTTTTCTTCTAATAATAACAAGTAATAATTTTACAGTAATACGTAATACAGTAATTATTTTAGACTAAAAATAAAGGTATTGATAAAACATTTACGTAGATATTTAGCTTCTGATAAAAACAATAAGAAATATTTAAATGTTTTTTCGAAAATTGTGTCATGATTAAAACAAGATATCAAATAAAATGACTCATTTTTAGAAACAACTGTATCAATTGATTGGCCAAATTGTGAAAGATATTTTTCTTCAATAAAATTTATAATTGTTCTGTAGACAAAAATTTTTGTACTTTCACACACTTATTATCTGACACACAGAAGAATAGTAAGTTACTTAAATCAGCTGACTTTTTAAATACTTGCAATAACAGTGAAGATAATCTCTAAAATATAACCCAGCTAGCCATCAAACAATTCCTACGTTTGGAAAAAAACCAAAAAAAGCTTAAGAAAAACTTGAAAAACTACAACAAAATAAAAAGAAAAAAAATTAAAACAACCCAGAAAACGACGACTCAAAGAAAAAGAAGAATAAGAAAAATTACGTTTAGAAAATAACACAAAAAATATTCAAAAAATAAAAAATATATTTAAAAAAAGAAACTAAGGTACAGATCAGGTAAGGTAAAATTTTTAGCTAAAAGTTTGGTTTCACAAGGATTTTTTTATAAAGGTTTTGTTTGATTTGTGTACATTTTAGTAATAATAAATCACAAGTTCCCTTAGAGGTAGAAGATATAGTTATGTTCCATCTTCACCACACTCCCTGGTTTTTAAAGTTAGTGATGATTGTTGATTTATAACTGTTATCTATACAGAGTGTAACATTGAAAACTTCTACCTCTAATAACTTTTAAACAAATATAGATAAAAAAATTAGAGAAAAACCGTTTCGATAGTATCAAAATAGAAGTAGGATGGGCATGTTATTTTGTCTGTAAATATAAAAATATTAGTACCCCAACCCCAACCCCAAAAATCATAAATAAAACTACACTACTTGTAATATATCAAGTGAAAGGTAAGAATCGAGAGAATGCGACACAAAAAATTCAACAAAATATTTTTATTATTAACAGAGATACGAAGTAAAATAATTGATAAATGGATGTTTTGGTATAACATATATTGACTTAAATTAACTGTAAAATCTAGTGATTTGACCAGCTATTTGATGCTACTTGTCTGACCTATTTATTTGTTTAAGTACCTGTTGTTTAAATACTACCTCAAGGGTCTAAATAAGGTGGTGCGCCATCCTTCTGAATGAATACTTCATCGAGGTTTAACGTGACTTTTGTTTCACTTACATTTACGATGAGAGGATTTATAAAAACATCTAGCAACTTCAAGTACTTTTTTCACGTTAGGGGGTTAATTATTGTGCGGAAAAAAAATTCCGGCTATCACTTGTTTTCTTTATATCGGTGTTAATAATAAAGATATTTTTATGCGGTTTTTTTTGTCACACTCTACTGGTCCTTACCTTTCATTTGATGTATCACAAATAGTATGATCCTGTTTAAATTTTTAGGGGTTACGATTGGGGTGTTAATACTTTAACACTTACAGACCAAGTGACATACCCATCCTACTTCCCCCTTTATATTGTCAAAACAATTTTTTTCTTATTTTTTATCTTCACCTGTTTAAAAGTTATTAGAGGTTGAAGTTTTCAATGTTACACCCTGGTATGTAACACAGACAGCATGTTACTTCGCTTAAAGAATAACAGTTATTTTTAGGGTTAACTCTTATTCAATAATAATAATAATAATATAAGTAAAAGTAGAGAAATAATTAAACAAGGATTATGTTATAAATTAATATTTTATTCAATAAATTAATAAAACAATATAGCTTAATGGAGAGAAAATGTTTACCATTCTTATTCAAGCACGAGCACTGTTAACTGATGCTGGTAAATACATAAGTATTTTTCTAAATAACAACCTAAAAATAACAGCAATTTTTAACTGTTATTTTAAAATAACAGAAGCAGGTAGTAATTGTTATTAAAAAGTAACAGTTTTTACCATCACTCTTTGAAGTTTATATTTCGAGTTTATTTGTTTGGTTTTCAACTATAAGTTTAGTGCTCTTTGTTTTCGTTTATAATTCTTTTTTCTTTTACTTTAAGAAAAAAAAACAAAAAAAAATCAGAAAAACTTGAAGACTACAATTAAATAAAAGGAAAAAAGAACTTAGGCCAAAGAAAAGCAGAATAATAAAAACTACATTAGAAAAAAATATATTTAAAAAAAAAATCTAAAGTACAGATCAAGTGAGATAAAATTTTTACATAAAAGTTTGGTTCCAAGAGGATTTTTTTATAAAAGTTTTGTTTGATTTGTGTACATTTCAGTGATAATAAATCACAGATTTCCATAAGGGTAGAAAATATAGTTATGTTCCATTTTCACCACCCTCTCTGGTACTTGAAGTTTTATTTCGATCTTATTTGTTTGGTTTCTAACTATAAGTTTAGTGTTCTTTATTTTCGTTTATATTTTGTTTTTATTTTTCTGTGTCTGACCTCTTTTATGTTTAAAGTGGCACTAAAAACCTGATGTAGAAAAATTCGATGAGTTTAATAGACAAATCAGTTATAAGAGAATGGCGGAAAAAGAAATTGCTATTTGACTGAGTAGGAACAGCACCTATTATAATAATTAAATGTACCTACAAAACACTAAAATAATCATTATAAAAGTTTAAGTAAGCACAAAATTTTTTTTGAAAATTTACCTTTTAACAAAATACTGACAAAGAAAAATTTACATTTTTTTAAACTTTACCGACTAAAAAACATTCTTCTATTGATCTTGTAGTATAACTTCTACTTATGTTTTTATTTATCAATATATTCTTTTATTTATTAATCTAGGATTTTTTGCATTTGCTTTTTACCAGTTATTTTCTTTCTTCTTGTTGGTTCTTCTAGGTGTGTTAAATGAAACGTAAAACACCCACTAACACCAAATACTCGCTTAACCCGACGTGCGTTTTGACACAAAAATTGTCATCCTCAGGTAGAAATTAAAAATATTTTTCTTTTAATTTGAAAACCATACAAAACAAAAAAATGTGATTAAAAAAAACAAAAAACGCTTTGTAGAATCTTAAATAAAAATAAGAAAAACAAATCTGAGAAAGCTTGAAAAATAACGACTGAAAGAGAAAGAAGAAAAAAAAACGCTATTCTAAATAATGTAAAAAATATTTTGCAAAATTTGATAGTTTACAAGACATTTTTAATAACAACCTTCTAGAAGTAAAAAAAACATAAAGATTTTCCAAAATTTGAGAAAAAAGATAGAGAGACAAAAGTCAAAAAAAAATTGAAAAATTAGGAACAACAGATCAAATAATGATATATAAACAAACCACCGTCGTAATAAGTAAAATCGACAACTTTTGAGAATCAAATCTAAACCGTTATATCTTTTTTTTGCCCGCAAAAAGGGCCATGTATCTCCTTCTACGATAATGTGTTGGTAGGATTTTTATGCAACTTTTAATAATAGTTACTATGGTTTACGTCAAGTTCACACGGACTAGCTATCAGTTTTTCACAAGAAATTTCTACGAAGTATTAAGGGGTTGATGATAATCTTTTACTTCAATCAAAAATAAATAATAAATAAATAACTTCATTCATGCTGAGATAAAGAATAAATAAGTATACATGTGCCAATATTTATTTACAGCGTAATAATGTAAACATATTAGTCAGTTGTTATTGGCAGATTACAATAATAATATTTAAATAATATGTCTACCATCGTAAAAAATAACCAAAGTAACAAAAGAAGTTGTTAAAAATTATAAAAGGTTTGAGACGAGGGTTTTGGAGTACCTGATGGTAGTTGTTATAGATGCAGTGAAGTATTAAATAATAATATAAAAAAATAAATTTCATTTTACCTAAATAAAAAATAATGCAAAAAGTAAAACATAGTTTTTTATGTTTTTTATTTTTATAATTTACATTAAATATATTACAATTTTAATTTTTAATCAATCTAATTAACACCTACAGCAAAAATTTCACTTCAAATTGAAAATTATCACTATTTTTTTGAATATCACAAGATTTTTCTTTACAATAAAATTCATTTGTAGAATAAATTTAGTAACTGACTTAAGTGGTGCGTAGAGCAAAATAATTTTTGAGATTCAGCAGGTTCTGAAATCCTGAAATACCTATATTTACGTTAGGAAAAGCAAAAGTATGAAATTCCGGAAACAGTGTTTAGACGATGGATGTACTTTAATTTACCGCAAAACCGCTTACAACTCACACAATAATATGCAAAAGCGGAAATCAACCGACAAAAAATCAGTGATTCATCAAAGACCACATTTGAATTTCTGAATTAATTGACGTTGATAAAAGCTAATCAAAAATCAATTACTCAACATTTAAAATTTTTAAATCCTAAGATTCGTACATAACCATCTTGGAAAACTGTTCGATCATCGATCGTATTAATGTAGTAAGTTAGAAGTTTTTCAGCGGCTAATGGGTGCCAAACTCCAAAAGTACAAGCTGGATTATCTTCAGGATCGTAGTAGTGGCAACGCTTAGTGACTCTCGTTGAAGGAACATACTCGAAAACATCAATGAAATTGCACAAAGGAAGCAAAATACCCAGACCTAAAAAAAATTTGAAAGTACCGAAATTGATTACATATTTAAGTATATAAAGAAAAATTTATGTAATTGTATTTAATAACATTTATAAAAATTGTTGCATAACAATAGCGATCCGGTACAATCATTTCCGTATAAAACAAGTGTTAGACCAAGATTTTGAAACACCCATACCACTTCCTAATTGTTATTAAATAGTTCCTAAAATCAAGTCGGGTATTTAGTACGCCAAAATGATTAATATTTTTTCTCTACTTTAATCAAACATTAATCACCATTACTTCAATGCATATCTTACTATTTTTGGTTTTGTTTAAAAAATGCAAATACATATTTTGTTTCCTGTTCGTGATAAATTGTATATTTATTAATAGTAGTATTATGACCCCTATGCACACAGCTACTTTTTAAGGAGAAGCACCCCGATTTTCAAGGGTAAACAGAAAAGGAGAAAAAATCGAGGAAGCACACCGATTTTAAGGCATATTTTAAAATTAACATTTTTCAAAAACTTTGCCCTATTTTCCTATTGCCCCACTTCAGCACACATATGAATAAAATTTCGGCCAAACAAATTCTTTTTTAAAAACACTGAAAATTCGCTTTTTTGCCCCTGTTTTTTTGTGTCGGAATTTCCAGGATCGGAGCTAAAAAAAACAGTACAAAATAATTTCATCTGTAAAAAAACAAGTGCGCCCATGAAAAATTGCACATAAAAAATTTTATAAATTCATTTTCATACAAAGTTTATGTATATTTTTCTTTCTAGCTACTTGTAAAAAATTACTAACTGTTGATGTTGCGCTCTCTTCTTTTTTTTTGTCTAGTTCTATTGTTTATTTATATTTTCTTAAAATAGTTTTCACTTAATTATTCTTTATTTTTAATAAGAGAGGTCGCAACAATGTTCGGCAAATCATTTTTGTTTTTGTGTAAAAAATTATCAGTTTCTTTTTGATTAAGTTGGAATTTTGAAGTCGAGTTTTGCGTTTGAACGTTTAAAAATTATAAGCCGGATTTAAAAGGTTTTACGAGAGATTTTGCAGAATCCGATAGTTTGTTCTCTTGTTTTTTCGTTCGTTGATTGTGCAAGTGGTAAATACTTCTCATCCTTCTTCCTCTTGTTCCTTCGTCATTTCTTCCCCTCTTCTTTGGTGACACCCCGCAACGGATCAAGGTAAGAAGTCATATTACTTGTACTAGCTCACTTTTAGCGTTTTTTTTTTCGCCGCGAAACAGTTGATGAGAATTTTACCTAACGACAGTAATATCATCGTGGAAATCTTCTTTCGCCTCTGCGGTTGCAAATATTAGTTGGACCTTTACACCACATTCCAACTCCAACATTATGCTGGTCGTTTCTGGATTACTAATTCGGCGGATATCACCAAATCGAATGTATCGATTTTTTTCTAGCGTACGTTCAATAATTCTATGTGTATAATTCCCGATTTTTTGGGAACATCCAGATTGACTTCTTGCGGTGGTGAATCCATCCCATGCTCATCAGTTTTAATGGCGAGAACACTTTCCCAAACTGGGACGTCCACTTTTTTTCGCTATTTTCTACAAATACAGAATATTGTTAACTCGATGCACTGCTTTGTTTCAAGGTTCTTACCGAAATGTACCATGTAAGGTTAAAAATAACTTTTCTGATAAGGCCATTACCAGCAAAAAACAGCAAAAACAAGCGACCACGACCACGTAGGTAACTGTCTACCAGTTACCAGAGAAAAGGGAATGTTAGAAGCAATGACCACAGGACTCGATGTCCCTGGTCCCTGGTGGGGGTAGGAAGAGAAGAGTGCCACAAAGGCACAATGGGGTGGAAAACCCAACAGACGTAGTCGTCATGAGCGAAACAAATCCGCTTTTAGATGAAACCTTATTCATTTTTGTGCTCAAGTGCCCCAATAGAAAAACAGGGCGAAATCTTTGAAAAAATGTTAATTTTTAAAATATACCTTAAAACAACGGTGTTTTCACGATTTTTTCTGCTTTTCTGTTAACACTTGAAAATCCTTAAAAGTTGGCAGTGTGCAAAGGGGCCTTTCACTTATTGACTTACATTAAAAATCAGGTTGATTTTTCTTAAAAAGATAGATTTTCCAGACGCCCTAATACATAACGTCAAGAAAATTGATGTCAAAACAGTATTTATTAACGAACCGGGTTTGTATTCATTAATTATCGAATTTCAAAAATGGGATTACGGTGGCTTTAAAAACGTGGGTGTTTTTCCTTAAACGTTGGTAGTGTACATCGAGGCCTTTCACTTTTTGAGTTACCTTGAAAATCAGGTTGTTTCCACGATTTTTTCTGCATTTCTGTTTACCCTTGAAAATCGGGGTGCTTTTCCTTAAAAAGTAGCTGTGTGCATAGGGGCCCTTATACTACTATTAATTCACCAAGTCATGATTTTTGGAAAAAATTTAAAACCGCATTTATGATGATTAATAAGTCACATTGTATGACTTATTCGATAAAACGATGTTTCAATAAATTTAAAAGATTAAGAAAATTTCCATAGATTTGTTACGCGGACTGGATTCCAGGCGGAAAATCGCTTTGAACTATTAATGAAAGAGTGCTTTATTAATCATTAGATACTTGGTAAAGTGTTATTACGTAGAAAACTAAAACGCAGTTTAAAATTTTGAACTAATTTTAAGACGCAAAAATCTACAGTTTCGCGAAAAAACAACATAGCGTTAAAGACCGGGAGGAAACATTAAAAAACTACGTCATGGAATTTCTAGCTGAATTTTCTTGTAGAAATAGCTCATCAATAATGTATTTTACAAATAGTAGGCAGCCACAAAATGTTTGACACGTTTTGAAGAATGACCATATTTTTGATATCCATTGAAATTTTTTAAAAAACTTTTTAACAAAATGGATAGCACTACCCAAATAATTTTGAGTCTCAATTTAAATTCAATGTTTTATAATAATAATAAAAAATAAGTTCAAAAGAAGACTTGAAAAAGTATAAATAAAGTACGAAACTTCGCCAGAAATTTAAGTCGTTTTATTCATCCGTCTTATAAGACCTAAAAAACAAATTTCATTTTATAAAAGTGGTTATAAAGTGGCTTTGGATTTTGGAAACACAAGCTATTTTGATGATAACAAATGAATTCACAAGCTATTTGATGAAATATTCATTTATAGCCACCTTGTATGAGTACAGCCAGCAGGTAGGTGCCTCCATTGCATAGTCAGTCACAGTCACTACATTAAAAATAATAATGGATGACATAAATCTCCAATAAGCGTTTGTCCACCTATAACCGGACTAGAATTGAAAATAGGACCGGAATGAAACCCGAAACTAGGATTCTATTTTACATTTTTTACTGCCGGCCAGAATCAAAATTTTCTCACTCATTTAGTACCGAAACCCGAACGGACCTTGTATTTCATTTGGGTCCAAGTCCCTATTGGAGATTTAATTAATAAATTAAGAATAAATAATTTAATACAATCTTAAAATATTTCTATTAAAACTTTTTTATCTCGGAATTGTTTTCTCGTTATGGTATCTTATGACAGGAAATAATTTCACACCAATATGATCACCCTAACCTAACTTAATCCAATTTGCAAATGAGAGGTACACATGAAACGATAAGACCTAGATAATCAATAAAAAATGTGACACTAGTGGCAACGGCCGCACAAACAATTACTTTGCGTCTGGTTCGCGAAAACGAACTTCTCGGCCGCTGTAAAGGTTGCAGATCATGCCTTCAATACTTGTTATGCGAATCTGTAGCAATTTTAATATGATGAATAAACACACAAAGAAATTTATCTTTTGTAAAATGATTTTATAATGTAAAATTTATAATGCCAATAAAAACACTTTTGTTGTCAGCGGCAGAAAAAACACTTTTTCTACTCTCATAGGTACTTTAACTGATTTATTAGACGTCTGTTACCTATATTCATTAACATATAATTTTCTTATACCGGGAGAATCAAGTTTTACCCGCACCTCAAAAACAGCCATTTCTAATTAAGCAAAAATTCTCAAAAAAATTGTACGTGATATCTTCGAATAGAAAAAAGTTTTCTTTTTAAAGTTTTAAATTGTTTACTTGTACGGTTACTTTTCCACTTTTGCTCATTTGATGATAAATTAACGTTAACGATTTTTTTTGTGTACAATGTGTGTGTTTTTTGTGTATTTTGATACAATGCATCAAAACGGCTAATTAAATTTTTAAAAATTTTTTAAATTAAAACAACCAAGTGTGTCGCTTGTTTTTAATTAACATTTTGGTATGGAAGCACTTACAATACTTTCTTATAAATTATTGATTATTGCTTTTATTGTCCATGATAAGTATTTATTAATTGATCTGTATTGGGTATTTTGGACGTATAATTTATGAGAGTGTACTAAATTTTATTCAAAAAAAGACCTCATCAGAGTGATTGTTTCTTTAAATCTGGTATTCGTCATAAAATTGTCACATGACTATTGTGGAGACTTGAATGTTAAAGCAGCTGGTAACAAATTCCCAGGTCGTAAATCTACTTCACTTGTTGGGGTGTTGAACCGGAGATTTATTACTACCCCAACCTATCAAGTCATAAATTAGACTAAAATATTTGAGAAATAATATAAAAGTGGGTTTTAATCAAAGTCTAACATTTTTTTAATAATAAATTATGCAGATTTTGTTTGATGTTTTTGATCAGTTGAGTTGGTGTAAAAAAACTCGTCGTAAGATTTTTTCCCGAAATTATTTTATAGATTTATAGGTCAAATAAATTGCTAGAACAATTTTTTTTAAGGTAGTTTAGATATCAATTTAACGTAATATATAAATTTAATATTATTTTTGTATTTTAAGACCTGTTTTTGAGGTGCAGATATAACTTGATACATCGGGTGCAAAAACGAATATTAATGACAACATTCAGTTATTTTAAAACTTTTATAATAATAAACCATAATAATAGCCATAATATATTTTAAAACCATAATAACATTTAAAATTGTGACAATTAAAATGAGTGAAAACCTAGGCGCAACTATAGGAAAAGTGACAGAATAGACAGATTAACCTTAACTCCACCAAAAATCATGCAACAAGCCATAACTGCCAGTACTGCCACAATAATTTTATTATCTGCAAATTCAGCTAAAACATACGAAAAATTATACTCGTATTCTCAATTTATGAATTTATTCTGAAGACGACAAAAAAATAAAGTTGACACCTTATACAATCCACAACTTTATTATTATACACAGCTGTCTAAAATTAAAAAGTAATATTTTTTAGTGGCATTTAAGGCATTTTTGTTACTACTGTCATTATTAGTTCAGTTATATGTTATACAGCATCATGACATTCAACCAGTTTGTATTTTCTGGTTATTATTTTAAAATTTTGCGGGGCAATATAAGTACCTAAATCTGAGTAAAATTTGATGCGCGACTTTAAAAGCCCACAATATATGATTGTTGAGAAGGTGGCGTTGCATCTGTGTCAAAAAAAAAACAATCTCAATACATTACCCGGTTACGTAATAAGTTAATAACATTACTCAAGCAGGTAATAAACTTATTACATCAGTCAGATAGATAATAAATTTTATATAGCGTTATTAATTGACTGCACCAGTGCGCACTGAGTTTATTTCCATTTCTGTCTATTACATATTATTAAAAAGAGATGTATATACTTGTACACTCAATGCGTACTAGTGCAGCCAATCGAAAACGCTAAAAAAAGTCAAATAACTACGTCATATAAGGTTTAATCCAACAACACTTCAATACCGTTTAGCGGTCCAAAATCTCTATTGCGCATGCTCAGTACAGATTTGAACGGTTCTGAACTGTTGTGTTGTTAAAACAAACTATTAGTTTCATCTTTCATCCAAACAAACGCATAAGCAACTTCTAATCATAACTTTTAGAAATAACTTTTGAAACAATTTGATTAATAGAAAAACACATTTAAGAAATTGTTTAAAAAAGAATAATATGATGTACTTTTCAAAAATAATTTAAATAATTGGATTTTTCTGTTTCTTATAAACCACTGATATCGCGTAGAGATTACAACTTTTAAAAGCTTAATTAATATTAATGTGGAGTAAATACCAACCTAAAAATCCAGACGAGAGTGGATTTCTTCTAAGTCTGGTCGGTGAGTTATCTTGAAGAAAATCCCACAACTCCCACAGACTTTGTGGATTTATTAAGAAAAATCTAGCTTTATCATATCGTTTTTTGTATTCAACATAAGTAGGAAACAAATTAAATTCGGGTTTTTCAAGCCACTCATCAAGAGACGCTTTATAGTTACTCGGATCCCACGCGACGATCGTTATATTTTTATAAATATCTGATTCAAGGAAATTAAACTCTTTCCTTGTAACAACTTGCGAGTTCAATACGCGTATTGTTGTCTTCTTACCCACATCGCGTTCAAAGCCCTTAGTTGGAGCGTGATTGAAGCGCAATACTAAATCATGAGAGTCTAAAATTGAATTGATTTTATTTGAACACTCAATATAAAGTCTGTACCAATTTTTTTGCCCAAATATGAGTCTTTCAGAGCTCCAGCGCTTGCGACAATCGCACAACTGTTAAATCTTCGGTTTTCAAACAAATTTCGTTTCGGGAGAAAATCACCAAGGTTCGAAGGACCACCATCAATGTCGCTTTTTTTTAAAGTCTTGACTTGTATTTTTTTCAACTCGCACGTTATCTGTTTTGGAGTTTTATCATAAAAGTTGCCCTTAGTGCCCTCGTATTGCACATTGTAGGGATTTTCTGCTCCAATTTTTAAAATGTGGCCTTCGTCTTCAAGGACACGTCGCAGCTCTTTTAGAATTTTTTCTTTAAATTCTTGGGATTTCTTAGAACATGTTTTTGAGCTATCATTTTTGAAACATACAAATTTTTTTGTATCTAACTCAAAGTCTTTTCCTTGTAAATTCGGAAATCTAGGTTTACTATTTTTAATTAAAGTCACTGTAACGTTATCTTTAAGGCTATGTTTGATTCGAAGTTTAGTTTCATTAGTTGTATGAGATTTATTAGAATCATTTGGTAAAAATCCTCGATTGTAATAATAAATTTGCTGGTCATAAGTTGAAGTTGTTGTTCCTGTTTGTCGTTCAATAAACATCCAATATTGCGACCATAATAAATACATATATCCACACATACCAAAAAATACCAAATTGATAAAAACCCATATGGATACTACAAGTGCTCTCATTTTCCCGCCCAAATTTTTCAAATTATTGAACCCTACAAAATGACAGTTACCAACCAAAACTATCATTGTAAAATCAATATCCCCAAAAAATGTATAAAATCAGAAAAAACGACAAATAAAATAACCCACCAAGAAAAACTAATAAAAGACGTCAACGACAATGTAATAAAAACTTACAACTTGGCAATTTTTATCAAATTATTGGTGTTTTCCCCGAAAAACGCATTTTCGGCAGATGGACCTTTTTATTACCCCTGAAACTATACCACACACCGAGCATGCGCGTTTTGGGTGTCACATAATTTTTTTTCGAAAATGCCTTCAAGTTCATTATCTGAAGAATTTCAGAGAAGTTGGTTAACGTCTCTTATCGGCGTTTGTATTCTTTGTTTAGGAATTTGGCTTCTAACGTGGAATGAGGTGAGTTTGTCGAGTGGCAAAAGTGAGGTTATGTTGTTTTTTTAGGGCAGGGCTGTGCATCATGCCCACTCCTTGGATGAGGCATACAATAGGGTTATTTCACTTAATCCATATGAGAATATTAGACCGGAATTAGACGGTCATTTAGTGCACATTACTGGTCCTTTGGGAATTGATGAGCCTCTGACTGAGCCTGATTATGGAATTTCAATACAAGCTGTTAAATTAAAAAGGAGAGTGCAGATGTACCAATGGGTTGAGGAGCGATCGTAAGGGAATCGCTTTGAGTTGATTTGAGCTAATGGGAACATTCTAGACCGAGAGATTATGTTGATAATGGTTTAGATCAGAATCAGGAAATTTCTGATTATTATTATGTGACAGAATGGAGGGACAAAGTTGTGGATAGTAGCAATTTTTATATAAGACATGGACATCACAATCCCACGTAATTATTTTTTTTATCAATTTTTAGAATATAGAAAGTAGCATAAAAGTATGGAATAAAATTTATATTTTCTAATTGTAAGTTAATGTTTTTTTATAAAAACGCCAAGACACGTCGATTTTATTTTTTTATTGCGCACATCTTTTATTTGTTTTCAAATTTTTTTGGCCAACTGGTTTTTTGCTGTCGATGTTTTTTTTTTAAATAACAACCTCTATTTTTGGTGTTGAATATTGAAACTACTTTTTTTTCTGCTCATAATAGTATAATATTTGTAGGGTCTAAAATAAAAACTTTAAGTAATTTAACTAATTTAAATGTTTTATTAAATTTTTCAAAATAGACGCAATTTTTAACAGAATTACTGAACTAAACGTTCAAATTGACGTCCTTCTGATTTTTGGCAATAATACAACTAATTTTCGAACTCCGTTAGCACATTATTTCCCATTTTTTTGACTAATTAAGGGGTACTGGTTTTTAATTCTTTCTCTTAAATCCTTGATTTTGATGCAAATATTTTTGATTTTAAGTAGCCCTTTAGAAAAACGGTCAAAACATCATCTAAATAATCTCTGACACCACGAGCGTAGTGTGGAGGTGCACCGTCTTGTTTAAACCATACATTAGCTACTGGTATGTATAGATCCTTTTTATTGGGAAAAGTTCAGCTAATGCTGGTACTAACGTGTCGCAAAGGACATTTAAATAAACTTGTCTAGTCAATGATACGTCAAAAAATAGGGTTCTAAAATGTGATTAGCTCAAAAAAGATACAACTGTCGTATGGGTCGATAGAAAATTTGCACTGGACGAGAAAAACCAATACTTGTTACAACATCCACAAAAATTGAATGTTTAGTGTGGTTTAGTCAAATCACATTTTGGGATAATAATGATGTAAAAGAAAGAATTACAAATTACAAACGGAGTTCGAAAATTAGTTGTATTATTACTAAAAAACGAAAGGACGTCAATTTGAACATTTAGTTCAGTAATTCTGTTAAAAATTGCGTCTATTTTGAAAAATTCAATAAAAAATTTAAAATGATTAAGTTACTTAAAGTTTTTATTTTAGACCCTACTAATGTTATACGCAGAAAAAAAAGTTGTTTCAATATTCAACACCAAAAATAGGGGTTGCTATTTAAAAAAAATATCGATTACGTCACAGCAAAAACAGTTTAAAAAAAAATTGAAAACAAGTGAAAAACGTGCGCAATAAAAAAATAAAAACGACCTGTCTTGGAGTTTTTCTAAAAAAAACATTAACTTAGAAAATATGAATTTTATTCCATACTTTTATGTCACTCTGTTTAGTGTATGGAGCACTCTCACATGACGTCACGGTCCCCAGGCACTTCAGCTGCCTAAACATTACACATAACCTCATTTGCAGACCAATGATCTAATTTCAAGTTAAGATAATACGAGTAGTAAATATCTCCGTTTTAATAGAAAATTTAAAAAAATCCGAGTTGTGATTGGTTGTTGCGACGGAAAAAAAGTAAAATTTGTTATACTACCAGTAGTATTTCAACTTCAAATTAGCCAACTATATTGTAATTTCACATTGTCGTTATTTAACGAAAATTAAAATAATAATGTCTTGTCTCCGGTCAAATAACGATATCGTTACCAGTTCCGTAGCTTGGGCGTAATCAGCAATAAATATTTGATTTTTGCTTTTGTCTTCAAAGCTTCTAAAATTAAGATATTATCTCGTGCTCACAAAGTTATCACGTGTTTTTAAAATTCGAAAAAAATGTTGTCTCCAAAAAAATTGATAAGAAATATTGCTTCGGTCTCATAAAAAAATGTAAAAATATCGTATTGGGCTTCCGAAATTAGTAAGGTGTTGCCTCTGGCTTCGAAAATTATTAATATGTTGCTTCCTCTTACGCAAATTACAAAAAAATTGCATTCGTCTTCATTGATTTAAAAATTAATAAAAAATATTGCCTCTAGCTCCAAAATTAGTAAAATTACGTCCCCAGATTTAAAAATTAGTAAAATGTTGCTTGTTGGCATTAAGAATTATCTCGGGTTAACATAAAATATCGCTTTTATTTTTACAAATTGATAGGGAATATTGTTTCAGGCTCACATAATTAGAAAAAAGGCATCTGTGTCAGCTCCAAAGTTATTAATAAACGTCGTCTTTGGCGTACAAAATTAGTATTTAAAACAAAAATTGTGTTATCTGGTTTCCAAAATTAAGTAAAGTAGCTTCTGCTTTCCAAAATATGTAACAGATAAAAAAATATTGTCTCTGGCTTCCTAAATTAATAAAACAACGTCTCAAGATTTCAAAATTAGTAAAATGTTAATTCTTGCCTTGTTTTCTTAAAATTGTGTTAAGTTTTTTTTAAATTGGAAGAAAATATTGCTTTTGTAGGTTTTAATTTAAAAATTGATAAAAATAAATGTCACCTCCGCCTCTTAATATTAAAAAAAATGTCGCTGTCATCAAATCCAAATTTGCTAAAATATCGTCCCGGCTTTAAAAATTTGTATATAACATACGTTTTTTGCATCCCATATTATTATGTTTTCTATAACGACTGACTTTTAAATTTATAAAAATGTTACCTTTGGCTTTCAAAATTAGTAAAATGTATTCGATTTCCTAAATTGCAAAATAATTATTTATTAGCAAGTGTAAAACACTAAAAGTGTAACTTTTTTCACTAGTGTGGAACTCGGCCACACCTCGTACAATAATCCACACGCGTGAAAAAAGCACTTTAACACGAGTTGTCTATTAATTTTTTTTAAATTCTATTAAAAATTCAAAAATAAACTCAAAATTACATAAAAAACACAAAATAAAAGAAAGTCTATTCAGTAAAAGAAATTTCGAAAACAGTCAAAAAATCTCAGTCTACCAAGCTCTATTAATTATTATAAAGATAATCATGGTAATTACCATGATTTCATCAATAAAACACCTTTTTCTTCTTAATTTAAGTGGCCGCATCAGAGGACATTGCCTGAAACTGGCCAAAAGAAAATTCCGATCCACTGTGAGGCAGCGGTTTATTTCGAATCGAGATTTTGACAAGTGGAATTCTTTGTCGATTGAGGTTATTTCAAGTAGCTCGACTCTTGGGTTTAAATCAAAATATGACAGTTACTACATGGATAATCATTAGTATCTCACTCATTGTTGGCGCGAGCTTAACAGGCTTCGGCATTAGCTCGAACGTGCTAAAATAATAATAATAAAATGTCCGTTTTTTTACTGAAAAAAGTGCTCTTCGCACACTAAAATTAATGAGAAAAAATCCAGTTTTTTAAATGAAATTTTAAAGTTACCTATTTAATTTTTTTATTTAAAAATTGTGTAACGACTCAAGTTAGTTATTATTATGTAATGGTATGAATCATATGAGCAACGGAAGTCTGATTTTACGCGCCAATTTTTTTATCTAATACATATAAACGGCAGACTGTTTTTCAGGCAGTTTAGGCGAATTGTCCAAACAGGACAGATCGAAATAAACTGTTTTGATTATGGGTATAGTTTTATTTCAAATCCCGACTTGTAACAATTGATAAGAAGTATCGTCTCCGGTTTCTAAAGTTGGTAAAATGTGGATAAACCATGGGGATAGAAGGTGCAATAAGCAAAACTAAATTTTTAATGTTTTTGTGATTACATTTATTATAACAATTATATCAACAATATTGTGTTCACTACACATTTTTAACTAAACCGAAATTTATTTGTATAATAATTTGGTAGATTTTGTTATTAATACATTAACATTAAATAATTGGCAGTTTGAAGCGCGGACAATAAAAATTTTGAAAATACACAACCCTTAGAGCTTCTCCAGTCTCGCCAGGTATTCACTCACTCTTAGTGCTCGTTTCACGAACTTTCTGATTCAGCCGTAACAGACTTTAAATACTGTTTTAGTCCCCAAGTAGTAACGTTTTGATTATGTTTTTATTCACAGTGCTCTGTTTTTCTAGTGAAATCCCTCTAAAATCACACACTTACGTGTCCCCTTTTGTTCGTGTTGGTCGTTTAATGCTAGGAGGAGAAATAAAAGAGAAATTTAATGACTATGTTGAAGTAACAAGTGATGAAAGACCTGAAAGAAAAGACGTGAAACTTCATATGGGGATTTATTATCACTGTGATGACGTTTGGAATCCTGAAGTGGGAGATATCAGGGTCCAGTTTTATTACGCTGGAATTTCTAATGAAATTGTACTAACATTTTACAGAAAAAAATCGCAGACTTAATCTTTTCTTTCAGGTGACTGTAATTGCAATGCAAAAAGATGGTATTTTAGTCCCTTATACTACCAGTAAAGGTCATAAAATTGCACTGCTTCGTCATGGAGAGCTAAACATAAATCAAATGTTCAATGCTGAACACTTTGATGTAAGATTAGAAACTTGGAAAATTAGAGCTGCTGGCGTTTTCATTTTGTATGCTTCTTGTGTGTGTTTAGCTAGGTTGATTAAAATTTTCTGTAAGTTTATAAAAGACATAATTGTTCATAATAAGGTCGTTTATAGTTTTCAGAATTCCATTCTTGAGAAATATTGTTGCTGGTGATATGACTTCCTCAACAAATTTTGCAATTTCTGCTTCTGTATCTCTACTTGTAATTGCAACAGCTTGGATTTTATACAGACCAATGTTAGGGGCTGGATTAGTTGCAGCTGCAATAAGTCCATTCTTTTATTGTACAATAGGAATGTATAACATTGCACAAAATCAAAATGGGATTTACAATAGATGAAACAAGGAATTGAGTTTTCAGGACTACTAGTCAGATGATAATAGTGAGGTTCAGCCTCGTAGTAAACGAGGGTTTATTTATACTGAACTAAAATTGTACTTAAGTAATTGTTAAAGACTATATGATCAAGAAAATTTATTTCTCTAGAAGGCTAACACTTTTTTTTCTGCATACTTAATAACATTATTGACAAAAAGCATTTCACAGCCTTCTAGAGGATAATTTTCCTGATCATATTGTATTATTTATTTGAATATAACGTTTTCTAAAGTTAAAGATGTTTTTGTTTTTCTTATGATGACTCGTCTCTCCGCCTGTGGAGAAATGTCGCAAAAACTTGTTATATAAGCAGGCGAAAACAATGAGCGAGTTAGTGTGGAACTTGAAGCGATTACAGAGTGAGCGAGTACAGTTGTGACAGTCCATTAAAGTTACGTTATTTAATAGACAATCGTAGTTATTACTGTGTGAATATCGCGTATTTAACAAATTATTGTGTGTTACATAGTAGAAATAAATTATTCGTTATCAATCCAGCACTTTAAATAAAAAAAACAAATTTGCACATCCGTTGCAATTTGAAAAATAATTATTTTCTTTTCCAAAAAAAACTTAGTAATATAAAAACGGGACCGAAATGTTATTCACAATTAACAAAAAATTGTATATTTCAGCAGATCTAGATTTTATTAAAGATTAAAGTAACAGCTAAATAGCTACAATAAATACAGATAAAAAACAAGTATAATAACCACATAACAAAATAAATAGAAATAAAAAATATCACATTTATTAAATATAGTAAGTTCCTTAAGACTAATTATTGTCATTGTTATTTTATTGTCATTAGTTTCGACCATTCAGTTAGTTTATTTCCTAATCTCTACCAAATCGGTATCAATTTCTGGTTTAAATTGCAACAGCAAGGCATATTTTTTTAGTAACTTTTTCCAGTAGCAAGTTACATCCGACAATTTAAGATTATTCCAAATCATATTATACCCATTTTCAGCAATTTCTTCAGCAAGATCGTCATGAGCCAAAACAAATTGCAACAATTCTTCCATCTTTTCTTTACTCGCATTTGCTTCAACTGGAATGTAATGAATCCAGGGTTTCAATGCTGGATAAAAAAATTCCAACCAGTCACTTCCAACATGAAAAACCAGAGATTTACACAAGAGAACATGCTTAAAACGAAAACTAGCAGCTACGCCTCGAAAATTAAAAAGATACTTGTATTTGCAATGATCCTCAAATGAGACTTCTGATGCTGGAGGTTGATGCAAAGTGTCCTAAAATAAGAAATCACAAAAATAATATAAAACAAATTAAAAAATTACAGCGTCCGATTTCCAAGCTTGATTTTTAGTGTACTGAGCATCAACCAATTCGGGCTTTTCTCGTGATAACAGTACTAAAGGGTCTCGTTCTGCACTTGTGCGAGATCCACGAAAAAATCCTTTAGGGATTTTTGCATCCCAAGGAGTCTCGTTGCCCTTTTTACCCAACAAATCCCGATGCTCGTCCCATCTCCCTAATGTAATAAGGCTAGATGATGTCATTTACATAACTTATTTACCTATTCCTCTTGGATATAAAGAAATTGCTGGACCTCCCTCCCAGAAAGCCCATGCCGGGTACATTATATCATGATAATCGTTTGTCTTACTAAAAGAAAAAACTGGGCCAAAAGTACCATAACTTTTATGAATTTGGGGCCAATCTCTTGTGTTAATTACAAGTTCCATGTCTGGTAGTTTAGGTAAAAGTTTTAGTAAAAAATGTTCAATACCTGCACACCTGGCTGGGAACATGCAGTTTTTGTCCCTGTATAGTCTGTGATTGATAATCTGATATTTAGTACCTCTAAAAATAGTTGAATATAAATACAAAATCAAAGTTTTTAGTTAACATACTTGGACTTAACGTTATCAATTGATTGTTTACTTATACCCTTTTGGAATGCTTTTAAATCGTTTGATATGACTGAAGAGAAGCAATTACAATTAGAAGCCTCACAAGGTGTATAACTCTTCTTAGCACTTTTTATTAAGTCGAGATATTTTAAATATTTGGTGTTGGCTTCTGCAATATCATGTTTCAAGTGCTTTAAATTAAATTAATATTCTAAACTCACCTTTTGAATACTTATTAATGTTTGATACATTGCACTGTTCGTTGTTTTCTTTTGAACACGATTCATTTGCGATACAGAGCTGCCCTATTGCTAAAAATATAAAAAAGTTAAACAAAAGTAAACACATTTTTGTTTGTTGAGGTTAGGTTTCTGTCAAAATGTCAAGTTTGATTCGTCAGAGAAATCGAGTAAGGAGAATGCTGATTGAACTTGCGCGCTAGCAAGACTAAAGTTTGTTTAGTTATCAAAAAACCACCAACACTGCAATATACTCTCAAAATACATCAAGCAACATGGCACAACTTTTGAAATGAGATGTCATGATAAATGACAGTCCCTTCAATTTGCAATTTATTCTTTTCGATATGTGGTAACAGCGTGTCACATGTGACTTTAGTTGCTGATCTAACAAGTTTTTAACTTTTTGTAGTATTTTGATCCTCTTTTTCTATTTCAAAACCAAAATTTCTACAACTTTTTTGAGTATGACAGGAATATGACAGAATAACCAAAAATATGACAAAGTCAAATACTAGTAAATTTAATTTTGTCAAACTTAATTCAACAAGTGGTGGTTCTTTGATAAGTAAACAAACTTTAATTTAAGTTTTTTTTTTCTATTTAAAATCTTAGAAATGCGAAAATTTAAAAATTATACATTATTGCGAAGAAAAACTGCCGGTGGGGGCGCTGCTATAAAAACAAAATGGCCGACAAAGCCGGGATAAGTGCTGGTACATACGGGGTTAAGAGGTTAAGTGTATAGAAATTACTGTGTTGTTATCGGGTTGTAGTGGTTGTTTGTGCATTTGTACATTTAAAGTTTTATTATCAGACACTTCATGGTATGTTGGGGAAGGTGTTCACCCTATTAAAGAAGGGGAACAGCTCTATCTAGCGGGACACGTAAATTTAAATATTGTAAAATGTGGGATTAAGGAACCGAATGTAGTGGCAGAATACCTGCAATCATCTAAATTATCAGAAGCCCGACATAAAATTGAGATGACAATTCATAAAAACAGTGATACGTAACTTATTAGTTTATATTATTAGTGGAACCATACGATTCACAAAATTATGATTTTTAAAGGATGTTAAAAATAATATCTGGAACTACACACTGTTTTAATCGTGGGCTTTTATTTACAAACGCTAAAAAATTTCATTAATGCTCATTAAGTTTTGTGTTCGATGATTCCGCACCTTTATTTAAGAAATAATCTTTATTTTTGAAATGTTTGCTGCATACAAGCATATACGTGAATATTTTTTTGCCGATTTTAAGAATTCTAACCCATTCCTTTTTTAATTTTTCATCACGAAGAGGAAATTTGTGAAATGACACACCATCACGATACGAACTGGAACATTGTGGCACGCAGCAATAGTTTCGGCTTTTTGATAACCTGAACACTTCTTCACGACTTTTAGTATTAAAAAACATTTCGTAAAAATTACAAAACTGAATAACACCACAGATTAACACGTTAACACCGTTGAATCAGTGAAAATTTAAGTAGAACCCGGTCCTCCTCACGTTACGCGTGGACCTCTAACGCGGCGATGGTAGTTTTCATTATTGCCACTTGGCGCCGCCACCGTATCTTTAAATTCCCAATAATAAATTCTTACATAAATAACGTTATGATGTTTTTTACATTAAAAGTTTATTTAAATTTTCGTGTAAATAAACAGCAAATATAAGGTTACCTATGTATAGATATTGTAACGCAAATTTAGGTCAATTAATTATTTTTAAATGAAAGTATATTTTTTGTGATATTTTTGCAAAGGCAAACGTCAATGTATTGTAAATCTAGGTGATTTATTATTGACATTTTAATTTAAATAACAACGACACTTGTATTCTTGATTCAAGAGAAATAGGACTCGCTAATTAAAAAGTCGTAAAAGTAAAATACTCGGAAAAATTATGTAAACAATTATTAATGTAAGTAACCGTGGTCTTGATACAGTCGACCAGCTTTGTTTTCGATGTAACAAAGCTTAGAATAACTAATCATTGTCTAACTAAACAACTATGTCAACATTTCTTTACTAATTGATCACAGAAGTGCAGCTGTGCTTTTTATTGATATTTAATGACTGTTTACATAGTTTTTACGACTATTTTACTTTTACGACCTAATTGGTGAGCCCTATATCTCTTGAATCAAGAATATGTACTGTTATAGAAATCTTAGCGCAAGAACTCGTTGTCAATAACATAAATTTTGCATTTTTTTTTGTTTTGGATCTAAGTCTTAAGGCAGTTCTCCAATGCATTTAAATGTACGAGTATAAGCTTGTTACTCATTTCTGTCGTATCTTTGTATCGTTGCTTTAATTTTGCTTTTTTATTATTGCCGAATTTTCTTATATTGTCTACTTCTGAACTCACATATTTACATATATAGAAACTCTTTAAATTAATAGAACTCCAAATTCACACATTTTTTGCAATACTTTATTATAGAACAATCAACTTTTTTCTTAAACTGCATAGTTATGAAATTTATTATTCATGTCAAAATTTACTATTATTTTTGCACAACTATAATACTGCAACTACAACTATACATGATACCCATTCATGGATAATGGTGAATACTATTTATATTTGTTTTTGCTTCGTTTTTATGTATATTTTTATAGAAAAACGGAAAGTTTATTTATTTTAGTTCTTGTTTAATGACGTTATAATATTTGGTAGTCATATGTATATTACTCTTAGACCATTCACGGAGCCGCTTCGCTGTAATGGACTGCTAATCTTCTAACCTTCCTGTGCGTGAGTTACACGCCAACATGCAAGTGACAGAGAAATATATTTTGTTTCGTTCTGTTCAACAGCGCGCGTCGGTCTACGCAGTTGTCAAATTTATTTTGCATCAAAGTTGAAAATTAAAAAAAACAAACAGCCAATTTTAAATAGAAATATTATATAACATTTGCACATTTTTTAAAAGCTGATACAAGTTATTTTATTCTGCAGACCTATATATTTTTTTCTTACACTAAATTTAAATTTAAAAACATGATATGGCAACGTTACATAGCAAGAACTTGAAATCGTTCCGACACAGCAAAGGACCAAAATATACTTTTGTCCTTTAGATCTTTTCATACGTTTCTAAACCGTATTAGCAGTCCATTACAGCGAAGCGGTTCCGTGAATGGTCTAAGATATTACTACAAATTGCTAAAAATTATGATTTTGAGCGGTAAAAGCTTGTCAGGCAAAAAGTTTTATAGATGAAATACTTAAAACTTTTAATTTTTGAAGATTTGAATTAAATACGGTTGCTTTGATATCTTACGTCAAATTCTGATTTTCTGACTAAAATACTATATTAATTTATATGTTTTAGATTATTTGAGCAACAAGAAGTTTGATTGTTAATTTTTTGTTGTTTTATTCTTAACTTTTTGTTTATTATTAGAATTATTTTTAACACGTTTGAGTAAGGCAGTTATAATACCTAAAATAATATAATATTTTATCAGAACTGAAAAACATCAGCTAAAAGTTTGTCATTAATTTGACAGCGTTGATACCTACTGACATTTGGCCTCGTAGTGAAAATGGTGCAACATTTAAATAGTAAATTTTAAATTTAATAATGACAATTTTTTGGCGTTTTTTGGATCGTAGATGTAAACAACTCAGTTTTCGGGCAACGTTTCGAATAGGATTTATTTTTCTTCAGGCCGTCAATTAAAATTAAAATTTGCCTTGGAAGTGTTTAGCATAGACATTTGGACAAGAGAAGACAAGAGTTTTATTAAAATATCAAGAAGAATAAATTATTTTAGAAAAATTGCATGAATTGTCTAAAAAACGCTAAAGAATTTCTTATCGTTCAATTTCAAAACAAAACGGACGACAATACACAAAAAACAGTAAATTTTAATTATCAATTTGTCAATTTGGTATAATAACTTTTATAAAAAGTGTCACTTGTGTAATAAAAATTGGATAAAGCAATAAAAATGTTTTTTAACTGTATCTAAACTACATTGAAGGTTTTTTTACGTTTTTAGTTGTGTTCTACAGATCGTTTGTATAAAAACGACGTCGCGGTATGCCGTGGATTTGAAAACGTAGGGTGTAGCTTGACATACGTCATCTATCATTTTTTTCACTCACATTTAAATTAAGGTAAAATGTTTTAAATGAAAATTTAAAGTCTTTTTTTTGACTTATGGTTTTTACAAAAATATGATTCAATCATAAATGTTTAATGCATTTATGAAAATATGTTTAGTTTAATTTAAACAGGTAAGTGACAAGTGACAGGTGTTGTAGGTCAAGCTAAGTCATACGTTTTCAATTTCTTGGCACACTACGACGTCGTTTTTATTTGAACGTGCTGTACAAGATAGTAGAATTTTTATCTTATTATACATTTTCTGATAGTTAATTCTAAAAAGCTTTGACTTTAAGGAGCGATTGAGGACAAATCTTTAATTTTTATTTTATTAATAATATACATTTCAGTCTCATCAACGATTTAAATTACCATCATCATTGCTAGTTTATTGATAAATTGGGTCTTTAAGTCTACCATAAACATAAAATTTGAAATTGCACCTGTTTTACCTTCACTATCACTAATTAAAACAAAATCAAGTATTAAAAAAACCTTTATTTTGCACCTTTCTGACCCATTACATCATCAAATTTTGACAATAAAACTTAAATAAAAAAATTGATCAATTTCATTGTCAAAATTCAATTCGATTCACTGAATTTACAACTACTGAATACAATAAATTATTATAAATCTAAAATGATATCAAAAGGAAACAACGTAACTACTACGTATGAGGAATGATGAGTATTTTTTTTTTCTTCAATAATCCATTTAATGGCTTACAACACGCCATCAACATTTCCGTTTTCTCCTCCGTACAAAAATTCGTACATGGACGAAGCTAAATCATCTACTTCTTCCTGTGATTTCGAAAGATCCATAGCCTTAGAAGTTCTCCTTAATTCAAGATCATTATCAAAGTCTTCCTCATCAGCCACTCCAGCATATCTTTCTCTCACATCTTTCATTATACAAGCTTCTAATTTTTTATGTTTGTAACATTTGAAAAAGAACATTGGACGAATGAGTTCTCGTGAGAGAGGAGATTTATCTTTGTTCACATCGGGAACACATTGCTAAAACGTTTTTTATTAGTGTTTTACTTAACAAATTTTAAATAAATTACCGAAAATTGTTGACAGAAAGTAACACCGTCTTGCATATCACGTTTCAGTTCTTCACCAACAGGTAAAGCGGCAATTCTTTCAGTAATTTTTTGGAAGTTTGGTTCCAGGTTTTCATCTAAGTAGCCTAATTCTTGCATCACACAAGTAACATTTCTCACTTTGCTACTCATTCTAGAAGTTAGAGCTTCCAGTTGAGCTTTAATATCCATATCACGCTAAAAAAAATTGTTATAACCAAATGGTTGCTAATTAAGACAGTACTTACAGAAGCCCTGTTGCCATAAAATGATTGGCTGAAATAGGGAAAACCTCCATAGGGAGAATACTGATTAGGTTGTTGGGGAAATGGATAAAGCATTGGATTTGGGTAATTTGGCCCAGCGTATGGTAAGCCGTAAAAAGGTGCCATTCCTGCATTAGGCGCGTATGGGCGATAAAATGGTGATGGGGGCGAATTCTAAAAATTGATTACAGTATTATTTTTATTATACCAAAAATTTAAAAACTAAATATACCGGTCTGTATGCAAGAATTGCTTGATGTAGTTTTTCCGCATCAAAACTTGGTTGAGTTGGAAATAAAGGTCCTTCTTCGTTTTTATTTGGGGGTTTAGGTTCAGACATTGGGGGTGTTTCTAAAGCTGAACATTTAGCACATGCAGCACGCATTTCTTTACGAATTTGTTTAACCACTTCAGTGCCAAAGCAACTCTCATAAATCTTTAAAAAAAATTATTTGGTGATAAAATTATAAAGGAAAAGTTTTGGTACCTTCATCATTGCATATTTCTTCAAAAACTTATCTTCACTTCCTCCAAATGACAATACAGCAAGGAAACATGTTGACAAAACTGATAAAATGAGCAGAGTCTTCATTGTTTTGCACTGTAAAAAATATTTAAGTGATTTATTAATGATCGAAAGACATGAATGAAAAGAAATTTCGACACAAAGATATTATTATTTATAGTGTAGTAAGCAAAGTTTATATTTTGTTTAATAATAATTTAAACACTTGTTTATGATTACATAATTCAACTAGACGGTAGATAGTATTTTTTTAATTACAAATTAAAGAAATAGTTATCAAACATAATTGTTATTTATATATTAAGGGCACAATCAAGAGAATTATGCACAAGTAAACCTTAAATTCCTAATTATGCCTCATATAACATATTATTTTATTTTTCAATGTTTTGGTTTTTTAAATTAAAAAAAAAAATTAAAATCCTAGGTAACTTATTAGTGAAAACTTTATTAAAAAAATCAATAAAATCAATGTAAAAAAATATATAAAAATAATCAGCTCTTTGTCTTTTCTGAGGATACCATAGGATTCATTGCTTCTTTAAAGTTTTTTGAAATAAAATCTAAAAAAATCGTATTTATTTGAAAGTTGTACTTAGTAATTTGAATGCCAAAAGGATAAAAAAATTTGCCCTGATATAAGGGCGTTTAAAGAAAATTATAATTTTATGAAATATGCAAATTTAGATTATTTTTAATTTTTTAATAAATTTTATTTATTTACTTTATTACCTATAGACTAATTTTTGATTATAGTCTTAATTGGCATGGCTATGTTTGTTTAAATTGATTTCTAAGGTTGAAAATCGGCGGGGGTGGTATCCATACTACGATTTATTAGAGTTTTATATGCCGCTTTATAAAATATGAATAAATAGTCAAGCACAGTAAAGTTTAAAAATAGGATATAGAGCCACTACATAATAAAGTAAAAATACTAAAAGATGCTAACAGAGAAAATACACAAAACCGAACAATAAACATAAACCCAATAAAAAATAAATAGTAGCAATAGCAAAAACAATAACACATTGTCAAAATAGAAAAAAGCCTGAACGGAAATGTAAAGAAGGCATAAAACAAAAACCTAACAAAAATTAAATTAATTGACAAAAAGGAAAAATAAACAGAATTGACTATGGAAAAATAATGGTTATAGCTACCACATATGAAAAAGACTAAATAATTACTAGATATAATCGTAAATAGAAAAGATAAAACAAGATAAATAGGAAAACAATTTTTTAAAAAAGTTTTAAAAAAGGAAAAAAACAGCAAATATGTAGAAGAAATATACACACAAATAGGTTAACTAATTATGCAAATTTTACACTAAAAGAAGATACTAAAAGCTCGGAAAGAAAAATATTTATAAAATTACAGAGTACAGATCCATATACAATATGGATAAGGCTATGACTTTGTTTTTTGCATCATTATAGATATTAATTTACAATAGAAAAAAAGATTTTGCAGTCTTTTTGAGAATAAATTTTCTAATTATTTGATAGCTGTTTTAAATTCTGCTTAGAGAAAATCTTATCAAAGATCCATGCTGAGAAAATTATAGATTAATTTCAGAAGAGTTTTAGTTCAGGTTGAGTAACTATAAACACTATTCACATATTAGCACAATAATTACTCTATACAAAAAGTGTGGGAACACGACAAAGAAACTCATAGTTTTTGTAGACTTCAAGACTTTTTTTATTTAGGTCAGCAGAAGCAATAAGGAGCTAAAACTTTTAGGGACCCTAAACAACTACGTAATACTAATAATAATGTCGAGTCGAGATCTTTAATCCTCTCTAATGATAACCGAAGTGATTCTCGGTTATGATAGAATTGGTTCTCGTTAATCAAACAGGTCACGTTAACGTATTGAGATAATAATTAAGAAATACAATTTTAATAGCAGGTTTTGTTTAGACCAATAAAATTGATTTTGTTTTACAAGAAATACAATGGTTATTATTAATTTGTGGCTGTCGCATATTTAGGTAAAATGACATGTTATAAACTGACTAAGAAAGCAAAGAGTTGTTGGCAGATAGAACTTTGATTTACAATATGCATTACATCGAATGACATTTAATAGCTATTGCTCTCAGATGCTCGTGACTAGAAAAGAATTGATCTAGGCTTATATCAACTTTTTATTGACATATTTTTGTTATATAAAATGCTTTGACAAATTTATTACAAAAGATTAATATAAGGTAATACAAAAAAAATCTAGTTCTAGCACCTAGGTGTGTATCTAATCTATTAAATTTTTAATCATTTTGAATTTTAGTAGAAATAAATAATTTGAATTTTTGTTTTACATTAAAATATTTATAATTTACATAATAAGTATTTTGTTGTTACAGAACATATTTTACGATATTAAAAATAATATTTGATCAAATAAAAATGAACAACTAAATCATATAAAAATCTCAAATAAACTTTTGAATATCCATACCATATTTAAATTAAAAACATATCTATATACGTATCTTAATATGTTTCGTTTTCTGAAACTAATTCGACTCTTATCCGAGAACCAATTTGAGTCACTCGTTTTAAGACATATCTCTTACCTATTGAGATTAGCGGAAACTAACTCGTCTTCAACGATATTAGAAGATGCAATACGCAGTGAAAAATTGTGTAAGAAAAATCTATAATTAATAATTTGAGGATGATATTTTTTGTTTTATTACAGGAAAAGTAGATTTATTTGCTGCAGAATTGCAATAATAAATAAAAAAGAAACTCTATAAAAAATTGAAAAAGGATCAGAGCTATAGGTATTATTAAGTCATAATACAACAAAAAGAAAAAAATAAGAGTGAAAGAAAAACAAACAAATATAACAGAAACTTGGAGAAAAATCATGAAAACAGCCAGAATAAACATCAATAATTTAAAAAAATACACGAAAAAATTGATGGGTATAATGTGGGTAATATGCGAGCCGAGAATGTTTGATTTCATCAGTAAATTGGTCACGTGGATTGAAATTATTTTTGACGGTCTGGTGTTAACTACTTTATTTATATTTTATGTGTAAATCTTCTGAAATGTTTTTTTAAACTAATGAGTAACTTTGTTTACAAGATTTGGGTTGCAGTTTTGCTGCTATCACAATATCAAAGCCCATTTTTTATGTTACTTTAAATGGAAATTTTAGAATTATTGGTTTTTTTTGTGATAATATAGTGCACATCAGTTACTTTTTTAGAAGTTTATAGCCGAGACGCAGATAAAGACTATAAAAACTAGTCAAAATGCTAAAAGCAGCTTTACACACAGAATAGAAGTAATATCTTTGTACTAGTTTTTACCCACAGAAAATTTAAAATTAATATTATAATCCAATATTGGCGTGACTCCAATGCAATTTTACGCATCACTAGCGGTTTGTTAAATGTATATTTCACACACGGTTATAAAAAAAAATTTAGTTTGTTTTATTTTAAAATTGAATTATCTAAAGGACTGTTCTGATTCTAATTGAGATTTTACTGTAACAAGATTGTGACCGTATAATAATACTATTTTTTTTTTTTAATCAATAAAGAATAAGTTCTGGTTTGGCTTTCGTAACTGATGCATAACCAATTGCAATATAAACATAATTCTACAGCAATTATCAAACAATTTTTATATCTACACAGTAAATGACCCTTTTTAGTACTCAATTAAAAGTTATACATAATTATGTAATTACAAGTTCAATGAAAACTTCATCCGCTGTATCAAGAAATTATGTTCTGAAGATAATTTTACAAGTCGTAAAATTGAAGAAGTTTTCATTTAAAAAATAAGCAAATTCAACAATTCATTCATAACAACTTTAAGATATTTCATAATGTTATAATACGATTGCATAAAAAATAAATATTACGTAACAATAGTATCGATTGATTGATTTCATTCACAAGTAGTGCACGACACATATTTTAATAACCAATTCACGTTATGAATGAGTAAGCTTATATACTATAATAAAATGCTAATCCACATTCCTTTACAAAAATTAATTAGTAATTAATTTAGTATATTTTACGGTTTTACGATTCGTAATAATTGTTATGTTAAACATCCGTGGGAGGCTTTTATGCACTTAAGTTTCATCCAAAGAAGGCTTTATTTTCGTCCGTTGACCTTCAGCAAAACAAATTAATCCCAAGATGGGTGTTTTATTTTTTTCCCTCCAATTATCCGCAGTATTAGCATCATTTGCTGTTAAAACTAAACCAATTAAAATTGATGATACAAACTGCAGGCGAAATATTGAATCAACGGAAATTAGCTTTAATAAAACCGGAGCTTTTTGTGTACCTACCGCACTTGAATTCCCTTAATTGCTATTCACACGGTGGCTTCCTATTTGACAAGCAATGAGGTAATGATGACTGAGAATCATACTAGTGTAAATAAATAAATGTTTGTTCTGTTTTGACACTTGGCAAAGCCACGCACGTTTTGCCGTTACAGTTGACATCAATTTTTATTTGTATTATAATTATTGGGGCTAGTTTTTTAGAGTACTCGGTTAACTGTCTATTGCCTAAATCATTTCAGTGCATTTTTTACTCAAAATCTCGTTGACAACGGTACAAACATTTTTTTCAAAATACCAAAGAACAAGTTCTCACATGTGCCACGTTATTTGCTCATTTCAGCCCAGCTGAAGATTTTTATAGTAAAAAATGACCTGTTGAAATATTTGAAATCATTTACTAGAAAAAAATGGAAAATTTATGGGATGATACCGTTGCTTCAGCAATTTGTATAATCTAAATATAAATAATAAAATGTCTTTTACCAAAATTTTTAAAATTTTGTTATAAGTGTTGAGAAAAAAAATCAAAAAAATTATTTGTTAGAAAGGAATTTATGTAAATGATTACTGATTAGTGATAAAAGTAAAAGAAAATATTTCGTACCTCTTTAAATTCTGAGAAGGTATTGCAACACACAAGAGTGCTTCTGAAGACACCGACTTCACCTTTAGACTCTTCGACTGCTTGTTTTCATTCACCATTTATATTCTTCCACCTCTTCGATTCAGAAGAAGATGTTTGACTTTTTGTTACCATTTTCAAGTTCAAGATTTAATGTAAGGTGTGATCAATGTGGGAAATGAATTCGTTAGTGTAGACCAATTAGCTTTATTAAAGTCATTTATACATTTCATTTCAAAAGGAAAATTATATATACAAATACCATATTTGGTTAATAAGTTGCAAATAATTTCAGAATTTGTATAATATATGTGAAAAAACAAATTTTTAATAAAAATATTTAATATAAATTAAATAACAGTAAAATTAGAATACAAAATAAAAGTATAATTACGAGTTCGTCAAATAAATAGTATGTACAGGGTGTTATTTAAGTAGATAATATTGAGGCCTATTCTGTAACATTCTGTTAAAAATAACGGGTAGGCTAAAATTTTTATTTTAGCAATTCTGTTAACAAATTAACTTTGGTTAAAAAAATTAAGAGGCCGTTAATTTTTATTTTTTAACAGAATGCGTTGCAGTATTAGAAATTTTAACAGGTGATAACTCTCGTTAAAAAGTTGCTAAATTACCAAAATTGTCTTAAAATAGTTTTCGAGATATACACTGATGTAAATCTTTTTTTAAGAACCATTGTTTTTGATCGAGGTACGATGTGTTATAGGGATTTTTTTTTGGTCTAAAGTGTGTAACTGTATAAAAAAAAATCTGATGATAGATAGTCCTAGATTTAATGTTAAAATCAGATATACAGGTTTTTAAAGTAACTTTACAAATTTTAAAAGGTAGTTCTTGTTAAAAAAATGCTAAATATTCACATTTGGCTTTCTAAAAGTTAATAGTTTTTGAGATATACGTTGTAGAAATGTTTTCTACGTACAGGATATTCCAGAAGTGGCCGATCAGCTATAAGCTGATACGATCATTTTTTATAATGTTGCCCTCTCCATTTTTTTATCAAGATTTTATAAACATAGACTTACTACATATTTTTGCAGTTTAGTACTATTACTACCCGTATTTTTGTGATTGTTTTATAAGATTACCAATTACGTACCACTCTAAACCAATAAAAATTAATTTAATACTAATCCCTAAGCTTATAAAAACATTATTAAACGTATTCTACTCCCTAATTTAGGCATAATGGACGGATTTCTTTTGCGGACCAAATAATCCGTAATCCTATCGGTCCCTTCTATTACCTGAAATCGACAGCCTAAATGCGGACCAGCTAATTCTCTTATCTCAACAGGCGGGATACTAAAACTGCTAATTGTATTTCAAGTTGTAAACTACATGGTAAAAAAATTTTTATTTTTAAGTAAATGCCGAATTTCTCAAATTTGTTATTTTAATCTTTCCGGCTTGGCACATTCATTTTATTTAGATTTGTCTTTACTAGAATTGTGGTAAGAAACTTTATATTCTCATGTAAATACCGAATTTTTCTAATTTATTATTTTAATCTTTCCGGCTTTGCACATTCAAACATAATGGATACAGGTACAATTTTGTTTCCACGTAAGTATTGAGCTTTACTAAAAATGCCCAAATACTCTAGTGTAAATAATGTTAGCTTGGATTTTAAATTTCTTCTGAGCAGAGTTTAGCAAAAAATTAATTGCTACTGCGATCGTTCTCAAAACACTACTTTTTGGAAAAAATTATTCGAATTATTGTGAAAATAGGTTTTATATTTATTTTTTATAGGTTTTATAGGGTTTAAATAGTGTAATACCCTTTATTGTATCATTTGTATTTCAATGAGACTGGTTGTAACACTAACTTTTTAAAATAATATTATTTTAAAACGTATAATAATAATATTTTAAAATCACTCATCTCACAAAAAATAATTCATTTTCATAATAGTATATCTATTGTAAAATATTGTAAAAAAATAATAACAGTATATATTATGATTTATATATTTATTACGTTCAAATTATTTAATTATTAAACTCTTTTTTAACGATTATTGGACTATTGTTTTTTATTGGGAAAAAATTAAACAAACATTTATGCTGACGTTTCGGTATAATTATATAGTAGAGTGTACGTATATTATCGGAGCAAATGCCAAAACATACTTCTTACTTAAAAATAAATACAGACTTGAATTTGTAAAATGTGTTTGATATTTGTAAATTTGTAAATGTAGAAATAATTTTTTGTAAAGTGTAACTTCTTTTTTTTTGTTAAAACATTATAAAATAAATATTTCTTCCTAGTTCTAGTATGCTCATTAAAAAGCAGTCACTATTTTATCTCATTCTTCGTGTTTAATAAGATTCACAACTTTTGTTCCGAAAATAACTATATATTTGGAAGAAAAATAGGCGGTATATTCATAATTCACACACATACTCATTTTCTTTTCTCGTTAATTTTCCTCATATTTCAAATCATCAATTTTCTTTTAAGTGATGAGTTTTAAATATTTTTAAAACGTATTCTAATCAAGCAAGTGTTGAACTTGTAAACCACCCTCTACTGCGTACCGCTAATTCCGCAAAAAGGACACATTTCAAGAACCCCTATGGCGCTGGTCCGCAAAACGGACCCACCGGGCATAATCCTAGCCAAGATTATTAACCCAGCAACTGGTGCTACAAAAAACATAAAAATATTCATAAGTAAATTCATAAATTTATAAGTATATAAATCAATAACCTATCAATTTTCTTAACCAAAAAGAAATAAGGTAAAAAATTTAAAAAATCATAACAAAAAATCAATGAAATTATGCTCATTCTCAGTTTTACCAATTTTTTTAGTTAGGATGATTTAACTAAGGACGATAGTATTAGCCAACGCCAACATATGAATAGTTAATTATTTCTGTTAACCGCTGTAAAGTTTAAAAACTATGTTATCAACTGATAGTTTTTCAAACAAAATTAACAACAAAACAATTTTTAAAAATGTAATAAACGGTAGAGCAAAGGCTGCAGAGACTGTGAAAGACACTTGCAGTTGTAAAAATAAAAGTATCCAAAAATATATAAGTATTTAAGACTTTGTATCTTGAAAACTTTAGAACTTTGGCTTTTTCTAGCTCAGTTATAGAATTCTGACCTGAAAAATTACAAGTTATTCTTTCTCTCCACCTTTTTACATGTTTCATAATAATTTTGTTGTTACTTAAAATAATACAAATATTTTTAGAAGATTTTCATTATTTGTAGTATTGTAGTGCTGTATTTCAGATTAAAATTTTGCTTCACACTTTTGAATAACCTGATATACTACAAAAAAGAAAAGCGTTAGAGTAGGACAGTTTAACTTGAAAAACAGAGCAATTATTACTTGCAAATTGACAGCAATTATTAAAGGCGGTAGAAGTGTATTATAGAATTGTTTAATTTGCGGAGAGAGACTTTATTTATCTGGCAGTTGTTTGTGTAAATTAATATAAAACGTTTATTGGTCTTGCAAGTTCTCTCTTATTATGTATCAAATTTTATACAAGTAACATCATGTTGATAGTAGTTCTGAGAATCAACTGGTTATAAGACATTTTGTAGATTATTTAGACATTTTGGTGAATGTCCAAACTGTTACTTTTTTAGACTAAAAAAGTTTAAACAATTCTAGACAATTCTAGAATTTACAAAATATACAAATTTTAGACAATTTAATATTTGAATACCTATTTAAAATTAACACAATAGAGAAATTTTTACACATACATAATATCTAAAGTGTAAAAAATCTAAAAAACTAAAAAAACTGTATAAAATATAAATATTCCAAAAAACTTAGAAAATTATGAAAATCGTGATAATCAAAAAGTTAATAAAAAATTAAAAAACCTGAATAACCTAGATTCCATGGGTCTGTTTATTGTTTCACATGTTTTTTTAGTTACGTTCTAATAAGCTATATAAAACATAAGTTCCCCATTTTTAAATACTGAGTGGCTATTTAGATAAGTTACTTTTTTATTATAGAATTTGCGGATTTTGGCCAAAAACCCAAACCGAATCGATACTGAAGCGAAAATTAAACTGAAAGCTATATTTTTATATAAATCGGAAACAAAACCCAAACCCATATTTTAATTTTACCTTTTTTGGGCTATGGAACCAGAATCGAGATTTTTTCAATGATAAATTGGAACCGTAACAGTATCTTTATTTTATTTTGGTGCAGCCAGCAGGTGCCTGCATTGCAGTCAGTCACAGTTATTACATTAAAAAATAATTATTTTTTAATTATTTTTTTAAAGGTTTTGTATAATACAGTCTGGCGTAAACTACTCGCTTAAAAAACTGCTTAATCTAACTTCAGATATGTACGCTCAAAACGACATAATTTGTGGTTGATGAGATGTTGATGAGATTTACGATTATTTTGTAGTACCCTATTATTAATTTAATTGTGTAATCAGATACCTTTGTAAAACTATAATTAACATTAGGTATGTAAAATTAATATAACATTATTAACTTTAAAAAACTGTTAGGTATTTATTTTAAATCAATTGATATTTTACTTCTGACTTTATTTTTATAACATCCTTTAGTTGATAAAATCTTAATTAAAAAATAAGATAAAAAATGAAACAAACAGGAGATTAATCTTGATGGTTTAAATATTATATAGAGTTGATTAATGTTTTAAACTTTTATTATACATATATCAAGGAACTAAAGTTCATTATTCAATTTCAAGCGTGAATGTTTGAAACTGAAAGGCCCAAAAGGCCTGAGGGTTTTAATCGATCGGCACTTTAGTCTTGCAGAATTTTTTGCACATCCAGGACTAAAGTTGATAAATAAAAAAAGTTATCATACTACTAAATGATTTCATTATTTCGTCACTTAGGACTAACAGTAGCAGTTTAGTCCTTCTCTGTAGGGACTAAAGTATCGACATTAGTTCTGGGGGTGCCAAAAATTTAGAACACCATCTTAGTTATTACCACTCAATGTTACGAAATGTTCATTATTGCACTTAGGAGCTACAAGTCCAAAGAACGATTATTACATCAATAAAAATAAGGTGTTTGTGTTTGTTTTAGTTTCTCATCTGGGTGTTTGCTTTCTTGTTTTGTAGATTACAACTAAGATTGTTAAAAATACCAACAAAATAATAATAATAACAATATAATAAAGTAAACAGTTACAATATTTCTTCAAAAATTGAACAACATGAATATTTTGATGAATTAACAAACAGTTACAGGAATTTACCCTACTAAAAATTTAGAATTTTTTTTTTAATAAATCGGAACTAGTGGACACATGATACGTTATTGAAGACAAGAAAACCTAAAGACGCAACAAGTTGAATTTAGAATTAACGCATGTGTCCACTAATCCTAAATTCTACTGAAAGGTCTCGTCTGCGATTGTTAATTATTGTCAACAATTGACTCTTCTGAAGATCTCACAGAAGCAATAGCATGATCTTCATAGTCAACCGGAAATCCAATACTTGCAATACTTCCTATTGAAGGAACATCAGAAACAGCGTCGAAAACATCATCAACAATTTCATTCAAAATATTCTTGCATATGTCCTGCGAAGTCGTCTGGACATCACCAATCGGAAATTCTTCATCCCGGCGCACTGATGGATATTCATCTTTTTCGTTAGTTTCATCTCCATCCATATCTTCGATAAGTATCAATTTTTCCATACTTTCGACTTCTTCATCAATGCATGGTGATAAAAGACTCGTTTTGCTGGTTGATTTCTCTTGTATTATTGTGCTGTTGGCTGCAATATGTGTTTGCTAAAATTTGATACATTATTACTACAAACGTTTTCAGTTTTTTGCAAACAACCCTTTCGTCGAGATAAGCATGGACTTCTTCTTTTAGATCAACCGAAGATTTTAGGAAGTAATTTCCAATAACTTCATAAATGTCACGCTGGGGTTTCTGTTTCATAAGAATTCGCAAAATCATAACTATTAAGCCTCTTATCTGTTAATACAGTATATTACATATCAAGGTACTAAAGTGCATCATTTAATCTCAAGAGTAAAAGTTTGGAACCTGCAGACTCAAAGTGCCTGAGGGCTACAACCACTCAAGAGATTAAATGCGCTTTAGTCCTAGGTATATATGTTATTTTTTGCAATCCAAATAAGTATAAGTGAGATGTGTGAAGAATTTTACTGTAATTAATATTTGTTCCTTGGAGAACACATGAACTACTTTGGTTTCTGTAAACCAGGACTAAAGTTTGAGCTTTAGTCCAGGCAGTGCCAAAAATTGTTTTGTTTTTTTATCAAAAATAAACTAGAAAACGCTGGAAATTTAAATTGCTTATTTGTGATTGGTTGGTTTTAAAAATTAGACAGTTGAACATTTTTTCATAAATTGTCATTTTACTAATGTGAAACTACCTCAGGGTGCTCCGCCAAATACTGCTGATCTGTGCGAATTTGTTCTGTTTTTCTTTCATTCAGTTTACTTTGCTGTTCACTTGATAAATCTTGTAGAACGTAATCCTTCATGCCATGAGCTGGATCGCAAGGATGGAAGTCCATGAAAGGTTCAATATCCATTGAATCATCAACCATTTTTACTGTTTGTTAGAATCGCTGCACTTTTTAATAATGGGTTTGCTACACAAAAGCATTTTTCACAATTCTAACACTCAAGTCGTTACAATCATTACTCACCTTCAGTTTTACAGTTAAAGTGTGGGATTTTCCTGTATTTAAATTTTATTTTTCTCTATCAAACGTAATGTAGATGACAGTTATTTAGATTTTGTTTTTGTAATTTAAATCAGAGTCTACTTGACATAATTGTAGTTTAGTAAATTTTGATTTTAATTTAGACAAGATTCTGACCCAAATTAAATTTTTGTGGAAACTTTATTTAGAAATTGTAAACATATCTTTTAATATACGCTTAATTTAAACAATGAGTCTTGGTTTCAAGGAGGCGAAAAGAGGCGAATTGTAGTTCCAGTTTCAGTTTTTTTTCAAAATCCCACAAAAATTTATTTTCAAAAAAAAATAATAGTCTAATGTTTTGCAGGATAATTGCTAAAATGTCTCTTAATTTAGAAATACAAATTTTGCTTCAAGCATTTATAATCCGTGTCAGAAAAAAATTTTCAAAAAATACAATTCAAATTTTAAAAATTTCTCAAAATTTTTAAATATACTCGTATTTGGGAAAAACTTAATTGAAACGTTCTAAACCTATATCCTTAAAAGTACCCTAATTACAATCGTGATTTTTTTAGAGGCTGAAACATAAAAAAATAACAAACAGGCTAAGAGATAAAGAATAATTAGTAAAGAAATTTTTATCGATGACATTTTGTTATAAAGTTTATATTTACGGAGATAAACTGCCTATTTCATACATTTGACTAACCCTGTATATGGAAACCTTTAAGATATATTGATTAAAATTTTTACTTTTATATTTTACTTGTTGGGATCTATTGGTGTGCAATATTTTTACTCTTTTGACTCTGTCAATTATACCAGAAACTAACTTTGTCATTTTGAATCCTAACCTATAATTTTTACATATTTAGATTCCTTCTAAAATAATTAGTAGTTTAAAAGTTCTACATAAAAAATAATTCTAAAAAACTATTAAGAATAAAATTCTAATTTTATTCGAGATTGTTGTTAAATTATTGTTGTCTTTCATTTTAGAACTATATATTTTGTCTTGAGAATTTATAACGTGTAGTTGAATAAAATTTTTATAACTTATTTTTAAAATTTTTAAAATATGTTAAACTTTTAGAGAAAAACTTTTTAAAAAAAATTTCAATAAATTAAAAAATATGTGCTGAAAGTATTTTAACTAAAATTGGTTTTTTTAAAAACTGAAGTAGCGTTAAGTAATCCATATTTTTTTGCAAATATTTTAAAAATTATTAATTTTGTAAAAAAAATAGTAAAAGGCTTACTTTATACAAAAAAAGTTTTTTTTGTTTATAAACTTTGTTAATCATTCCAAAGATGTATCGAGATTAAATCATAATTATGGATAAAAAAAAGGCATACTATTATACGAGAAAGGTTTGACGAAAGAATAATTTTTTTTGTCTATTGGTAGCGCTTTTGCTGCCGCGATAATTATTTTTTTTGGTTTTAATTATGTTTTAGAAAATTGCTTTCAAAATTTAGAATTGCAGATCTGTCAGATACTTTGCGTTTGACAATTTTTTTAAAAAGTTTTTGTTGTATAAATAAAAATTTTGAATGTTAAGTAAACATTATTTTTTACTTAGCAAAACCATTAACAAAACTGAAAAAAGTTGTGCAAATATTATGGTTAATTTGGTCCGTTTTTATGATGTGTAAATGATTTTCTTATTTTAAAATTGGTTAATATAAACTTGGAAGAAGCTGAGCGCGCGGAGCCTCATTTACTGTAACGACTCCATAAATGATTAATAAAGTCCGTGTTTTTGTAAATAGCAATCCACGATTGAAAGTGCGTAAGGTAGCTAATAAAGTGAACTTTTCAACTGAATAGGTATTCAATCTTTTTGCATAAATATTTAAATATAATAAAGTTATCCGCGAGATGGGTGCGGCGGTTGTTTAATGCTTACCAAATGCGCGCTCGTGTTACAGCTTCAAATGATTGTTTGGCTATGTTTCAAGTTTCAACGTAATTCAAGAAAATTTCTTAAGAGAAGAAAACTTGGATATATCATTATACTCCACAAACGAAAATATAGTCAAAACGGTGAAGTTTTTCCGAAAGACGTACTTTCAAAAAGTTGAAAAATAATTTTAGATTTTGTCTGACTTTTGTCTTTTGATTATTTATCATGTTATTCACAGTTATAGCTTTTTGGATTTAAATTGTGTATTATTAGTTGGTTATGATGAATCTAAAAATTAGTGGCGCCATCTTACACATTTAACTTGAAGGGATGCTAGCTTTTTGACAGGTTTTCAAATTTTATCAGCTGTCTATGCTGATTCATTTCTATACTGTGGTTTAAGTAATAAATATTAGTTTTTAATTTATCGTTCTTTATTTGTTGTTTTTTAAATGCAAATGCGCAGTCGCGTTTTAGCAGTCTAAAATTTCAATTACGCTTGCTCAATACAATTCTGAACCGATCCGAACTTAATTTATGTCAGGAATTGCAGATTAACGACCTTTTTGCGCTAGGCACGTTGTGTGCAAAAATCAGCCATTTTTTAACGTTTTATATACAAGATTTTTTCTAATTCAGTTACGAAAAGCAATTATTTAAAATGATATTTTTTCTAAAATAAAGTGTGTTTTTTTACTCCTGAAATGACATCAAAATGATTCCTTTTTTTAACTGAATGGGAAAAAGACACAAGTTGTAACCTACTAAAAATGTTGCAATTTTGGATTCTTATGCCTCATGTGTCGCCCAAGCTAATAATAAGAAAACAGCAATTTAGATAAGAGATTTTACTCTAGAAATAGCCAGAATTAATTTTTGAAAAAAACTTCAGAAAGGAAATAACAATTTGCAAGGATAATCATAGGAATAAAATATAAATGGCATGCTTTAGACATGCATGAAATTGTTTTATGTTCAGCAAATGACTTACTTAGTCATTTCTAACATACTTCAACTGCAAATAATTTTGAAGCAAATTTTTTTCTTTCAGCAAATATTTAATGTTAAGTGCGTTGCACGCAAGTTCATAATTACTGTTTGTTTTCTTAGTCGAGTGAAATCGAAATGTCAAGTGCAAGAGTTCATCCACATCTCAAAATTTCTCGATTCCTGTCCTGCTAAAAATCATAACTGTACTTTGTGTACATATTTACTTTTTATAAAACCTCGCTCTGAACTGGTTTGAATGCCAGCATTTATCTTGAAGAGAGAAATTTTCCAGAGGTTCATAACATAATGCATATAATTTTAAGTTTTTCTAAATAACAAACATTACCTTTTTCAAGAAATCAACTGTATCGTATAATGTGTGGGAGCGAGTATAATGAACTTGGGTTTCAGAATGCGGGATCTTTTTAGGAGTTTTAAATTGCGATTTCCATGTTGTTAAATAGATAATTTATTAACTGCCTCAAGCTTTGATTGATTTAATTGATTCCTATTCAAAACAAAACAGTTAAGGTTCTTTAGTCTAGTTTCCTGTATGGGTAATAATGTTTAAAAATTTGAAGAAAATAATAACAAAAATGTCACAAAAAGAAAAATGTAATTATGTAGCTCTGTTTGTAATAAGGAAATCAGAAAATATGAATTAATTGATGTTAATTCCGACTTATTATTACTCAGTAATATTTACCGGCTTACGTTCGACAATTTATTTTCATTAAAATAGAGAAAAAATGTTTTAAATAGGGAAATATTAATAATTTAACGATTACAAGAAAGGTAATCTCTGGTTTAAATACCAAAAACAAGAAAATTGGAGAAAGAGGTTAGAAGAAGTATTGTAGGAAGAGTTTATCTTAGTGAGATTTTCAGAACACGCGCAAAACAGAGGACAAGAAAGAGTAGAGCTAAATAAGACATCCTGACGGAAATTTAAAAACATTGATAGAAAAAAAAATAGAAGATAGAAGACGAGAATATTATGGAAAGATGGAGAAACATGGAGAATTATTACGGTTTAAACCCGATCACTTTTGTAATATTAAATTTCAAAATTCAACCAAAAATTTTGACTTTGTGAATTATGTTTTTTGCCGGAAATTTGGGTTTTTAAAATGTAGGTCATGTTACATGACAATGTCACGTTGACGTTGTCATAAAACATAATTCACAAAGCCAAAATTTTGGGTTAAATTATGAAATTTAATTTTTCAAAAGTGATCCGGGTTTACTTACAACTAGTTCATAAATTATTCAAAATTCAAAGCAAAAGTTATTTTCGAAAAGTCGAAACAACGTTGAAACAGGTAATAATAGTATATTACGTATCAAGAACGCATAGAACATATTCTTAAAATATAGTTCGTGATGCTTATGGCTTTTTTTATATAATTAATTTTTGTTAAAAAAACAATTATTTAATTAATTATAAATAAATTTACTTACCGTTCTAGAACGGTAACTAACGGTACTTACCGACGAGTTTGCATTAGCAATCATTAAATAATCTTTCCTGCGTAAGGACGTAAAAAAAATGTCTAGACACTGCTAGAAACAGCATTTTTTTCGTAAATAAATAACATAGATTTGGAATAGCTTTGCGAAAGCCCTGTTTTCAACAAAAAAAATTTGGCAGTTTGTTATATTAAACATTTTTTTATTATCATTATTTTGAATCAGCATTTTTGCTGTGAAAAACTACTATTAACATGCAAATATAACTGTTTATTAGTCGTGAGCAAAATCTGAAATTATTAAATAAACATTTTGAGAAAACGACAGGTAGCCAAAGTTGGTCTGCTTATAATTTGCCGTCCTAGGACGGTAAAATGCGGTTTTTCGAACAATTTTTGAAGCATGCAGACGAGATAAAAACGAATAAAAACATAAAATTATATTTAACGACATTGCCAAATATATTTTTATTCATGTAGCAGAGGCAACATGATAAGTGTATTCTATGATGAATGATAAAACATAGAAAAGCATTAAATTTACGTTTTACATAAATTTTACAGTGTTGTCAATTCTCCTAAAATTGAATTTACAATATATTTGTGATCACAATTTTGATTACAAGTAATTTAACATTTTCATAATCTGGCTGTTTAAAACAGCTTTGGTTAACAGCAAATGCGTTCTTTTTAACATATTTAATATAGCAATGTATAGAGTGATTTAAAATTACGTGACATAATTTTAACCTGAAATACAGTACCTACAATTTTTTCATGAGAAATAGAAATAGTGACTTAATTTGTAAATCTTATTAACAAAGACCTTCTACTTGAGTTGATAGCAATATTACGATTTATGACGTCTCTAATCTTGTACTGGTTAAACCAAAAACAAACATCTGTTGGCATCAGTTTTTTGTCGGTTTTGCCATTGCAGGATTAGAGATGTCATAAATCGTAATAATGCTAATAGCTTTAGTGAGGGCTTTTTAAAATTTACAATTTAAGACACTGTTTTTATTTCTCATGGAAAATATATACCACAAGTGAAAAAAAATTGCATAAAATTTTGTTTTATTTTAACTGATTACAAAATTATAAGTTTAAGTGACAGTAATAATTTTAGATCTCAATTTCGAAGAAATTATAAAATTAAAAAACTATTTTAATTGAAAACAGAAGATAAAGTGTCAGAACTATCAAAATTACAGAATTAACAATTTATATAGATTACCAACAATACATTTATTTTTTTTACTAAGGTACCAACTGTTGGTAACATGCGGTAAATTATAGTTTAGTGGGAAGAGGAATACAAATACACTGCAAGGATGTAAATTTACAGGCTCTTTTTTATGCAACCAAATATACACATCTAAACGAGATTTTTTTATTAGATACACTCCAGAGAGTTCGTTATTCTACATTCGTAAATAATTACATTTTTAAGAAAATATCTATTTTTAAGTTAAGTCTCTCATCCAATTTACTTCTTATAAAGGTACCAAACAAAATCGGTGCATTAATTTAGCTATTAAAGCCGTTCAAAAATAACATATTTTTTAACTCTATTAAAAAAGTAACGTCTAAAAAGGTATTACAATGTGCAACAATAAGATGTTGACAAAAAGTGAGAACGAGAATGTGGTGAATCTCTTGTTCAGTAAATTTTCGTTCTCACGGTATAATATTATAATAAAAATACAGCTTATATTTTACTAAAAGGCTCTTCTTTCTCTACTTTCTCAAAATGCTAAAATGCTGTACAAAATTGCATTTTATAGATCAGATGCATGAGTAGGTACATAATTTGATTAACATAGTAAGAACACGAAAAGTAAAATTACACAACTTACGAAAATACCAGTATATTCTTTCTAAATTTTTTTCTAAAACTTTTAGAATTTGTTTTATATCTCCACTTCAACACCCTCTAAGGTAATTCCCGAAGCTAAAACAATTTTAACATTTTTCTCAACAAATTCATTATTTTCTGAATTAAACTTATTCATATTATTGATAATGTTGTGTTGATTTTCACAATTACTTATTTGTTTATCTGTGTTGATCCTGTTTATTTTCTTTAAAGAATGATGAATTATTTTATTCTCATCTTCTTTTACTTCTTTTTTAAAATTAGTCTTTCTTAACATTCCTTGAAAATTAAAAGGTGCTTCATTTTCTAAACTATTTCTCCGTACTAGTTCTTTTAACTCTACTAAAGGATCAATTTTTTTAGATTTCTTTATAACTGGAGATTTGATATAATCAAAATCTTTATTAGCTGGTTTTGTACTGAAATTTACGTTATCCTCAGTTTTAGTAGAAAAACTTTTTGCTTTAATTTCACTTTCTTTAAAATCTTTCAACTTCTTCTGAGTATCAGTTTTCGGTAGAACTTCTTTGCTTGGTAAACGATTTTTGTCAACTGTCTTTGCTTTATTTTCTTCTGAGAAACTTTCTGAATCTCGATTAAACGGTACAATAGTTAGTTCTTTATTTTGCGTTGCCTTATTGTTACAAGCGTTAGAATAAAATAAATTTCTTCGAGAATATGGTGTGTCCCATACATCATTTTTTTCTTCTGCTAACCTAAAAATTTCGATAAATTATAGAAATCTTAGATAATTAATTAATTTAAGCTTACTCATAATTCAAAACCGAATCCAACATTTCACTGCTATCTAAGAAAGGTATTTCATGTAAACGAAAAGGAATTTTTCTCACAGTTACAGAACATTCTCCTAACCAAGAAAATGTAGTTGCTTCTAGATTAATATCATCTAAAGTAATTTTATCATTAATTTCTTGCAATTCATAAACCGCACCAATATTGAACAAATGAACCTAAATAGAAAAAAATAGATAAAAAAACATTTTAAATTTGAATTATATTTAACCTGTTGTGAAAAATTGAAGCAATCCTGAAACCTCACGCACTTATATAAAAGCAATACGTGAAATATAGTTTTCTTTCTCCACTTAAATAAATTTCTTTTAATAAATTCACATATTTTTTCATCTAAAATCCTAAAGTCGTCTTCATCTTGAGAAGAAGTTTTTGCCAATGAATGCCTGTAAGCTATAAAAGAACTTTTTTATTAACTAATATTTGTTTTTTATTTAAAAAACTCTATCTTGCAAATAATTAACCTCTACAGTTTGATTCCCTATATTAAAAACATTATATACCCTTTAACACCAGAAGCTATGTAGAGGCATGTTGTCATCTTGAGGTAAAAATAGAGATAAATAATAAAACAATTTTAAATTTGAGAGGATGTATTCCTACAATAAGTAATTATATAATTTTTTTTAGAATTTTTGTTCAAATAAAAAGTGGAATTTTGAAGGTGAAAAAACTAAAAAACTTGGAACACTCAGTATGTTTCAAAGCTGTTTAGTATTAGAGACTACATTCGATACATTAAGAAAATACAGCAAACAGATATGTCATGTATTAAGAATAATTACCTTTTTGTATTATTATTGCTGCTTCTTCTTTACTCAATTTTTCTTGTTTTGGTTCTTGAAACAAATGACCTAAAATAGTAAAAAATTATATATTTAAGCTTTTAGAAAGAGTAAAAGACGTTTAGTAAAGACGACTTTAAAAGAAAAGAGTAAAATTGTATTAAAACCTGCAGAGATAGATAAACTTAAAGAAATAGTAAAATAAAGTAATAAAAATGTTACAAAATATATCTGATAAAATAAAAGAACTAAAAAAAACAAGGAAAAAAACAAAAAAGAAGTGAAAGAATTGAAAGAGATAGAAGAAAAATGTAAAGCTAAAGAAAACAAAAACAAAAATTGATCGAAAGTTAAGCAGAAAAACTAGAAGAGAATAAAGAAAGAGTAAATAATGTTAAAAAATTTAGTGGAAAAAAATTTAAGTAAAAGTATGTGGCGTTGCAACGGAAAGTCTAAAAAAAAAGAAACAAACTAAAGAAAATTAGAAGAAAACAAAAAGATTTATTTGTCAGTAAATAATTATTTGTTTTAGAGCATTTTTGAGCTTTTTGTGTAAGCTCAGAAAGTACATAACTAGAAAATTGATGTAAAAATATGCATGTAGAATAAGAATACGAAAAAACAAGAAAAAAAACGGTAAAAACAACCGAATCAAAGAGAAGAACTGGATAGAAACTTAAAACGTAGATCCTAAAAGACTAGACATAATAATACTTTTAGGCTTGTATAAAAAATAGAAGAATATAGATTTGATTTAATACCAGGAAACAAAAAAGAAGTAAAGCAGCAAGCAATGTGTGAATTATCTTATTTAATTGTAAATATAAAATTATAGAATTAGTAACAGAATTTAGACCAGTATCAGAAAGAATGTGTTATATCAAACTGAGATAAAAATTACAAAAGATAATTAATTGTTGGGAAAATGGAGGAAAAAAGGGACTATCAAAAAAATTTAGATTTAAATGTTAAAAAAAAGAAAATTCTATACAAGATGGAGGAGATAAAAATTATTAATCAGACAAAGATATTGGAAGATATAGAGAAGTGTAAAAAACAGTGCTAGAATTAGATATGTGGCTACTTACATAGTTTTGTCTCTTTTTGTTTGGCTACTAAGCATTTGGCTAAGAAACCTCTCAAAATGCTCTGTATTTTAACAATTTTCCTAACTTGAGTTTCATATAATCTGGCCAGGTACTCTTCGTTGTAATATTTAAGAAAAACCAACGATTTTCCTACACTCCAATCTTCCATGCCTAATCGAATCAGAAGCAATCTACAATTTTCCCTATTGATTTCGACGTTTTCATCAAAATCAAAAGCGAGAAATTTGTATCTTCGTAAAAACTCGTGAAATGAAATTCTGTGTGAATAACCCCTTTGTCTTATTTTGGCAGTTTCTGTTATTTCCAAAGCCTGAATTTGTTGTCTAACCAATTCGGAATTAAAACTGTTTGGCTTCTGTTTGATATCGGTTTTTATGCAACACACAAAATGAGTACTTCCTTTTAACAAATCTTTGAATATTTTTAAAGAGACGGCTCGGAATTTTCTAACACAGGTAGTTGCTTTTTCCAAGTTGCGTTCACCATCAACTGGAATGACTAAATTTCCAGCCTTGTCCAACTTGCTTTTAAACAGCAATTCAACTATTGAATTATTAGATGATCGAAAAACCTCTATTATCTCAGGGGAAAGATAATCTCGATTTTTTTCCGAAATATTTTTTGCATTGTACATCACTCTGCCGGTATAGTGAGCAACCGAAAATTCCAATCTTTCAACAACTTGCACAAATTTTTTTTCACTCTTTTGAATAAAATTTGTAACGTATTTGTCATTGCAATTCATTATAGATGCTTCATCGATTATAGAAAAGACACTTTCTGTTTTACTTAATAATTCATCTAAACATGTTTTATTATCGTAATAAGTAAAAGCTTCATTAAATTCTAATCCTTCGTCTTTCATATCCAAGTATTCCCAGTAGAAAGTTTTTTGTGTGTAATAATAATGAATTTGTTCGTTAAAACAATTGACGAATAGTTGTGATAAATAATTTGTTTTGAAACACTCAAATCCGAAATAATCAATAATTTGAACTGAATAATTATCACCACTAAAACAAATTTTTTAGAAAACAACACTTATCTTTAATCTTATATTTACAATATTTTTCGCCCAGTAGTCAAACTGTTATTAATAAAAAAGATAATGTAGTCAACAAGTCTTGAATATAAATTATTGACAAGCACATCACGTATACACTTAGCTTCTTCCACGGTATTTCTTCTTTTTATTACCACACCGTTTTTAGTTAAACAGTAATTGGTAAATGCCCATTGTAGTTTGTGTAAATCAACATGTAACAACTGTGCAATTTTTTTAATATTTTCTTGATCTTTATTTTTTAAAACATCTTCATCTGAGTATTCGAAAAAAATTTCTCCCAAAATTAATATTGCAGCGAAAATTGAAAAAATAGTGTCAGTTTCTTCACTGCTTACATTAAAATCTTCAAAGGTTTTCAAAATCATTTTAAAATTTTGTAAATTTTTTTCATCGTTATTAGTACTGGTAACTCCACTTTTCAAGTAATTATACACAAAACCTGGATGTAACAAATACTCTTCCAGTTTCTTATTTTCACGCAATCCTTCGAATAGACAGGGCAGAAAGTAAAAAGTTCCTTGAAAGCTGTTAAACAATTGAAAATTTTTGAAATGCGTTTTATCAAGAGACAAATCGGCAATTTTCATTTTATCAACACACAACTTATTAACAACTTATTTCAATAGCCCAAATCTTTAATGATTAAGTTTTTTATTACAAAATGTAATAACCTAAAAAAAACTTTTTTCAAATTTGATTTAATAATTTTGGTAACACCCTAAGAGCAAAAACAAGTAAAAACAAAGCAAAGTAATAACGAAACATGATATGGATATATGATAAAGACGAAATCAGCAACAAACAAGCAAGTTTGTAGCAGCAGAACTTCTGCTGCTCTTTGAGTAGATTTGTTGACTATACCAATGAGGATTATTTCTAACTTCTACAAAATTTTGCTCTTAGATGAAACACATAAAAGCAAAAAAAAACAAGCCACTAAGAATCAAAATTTATATAGAGAACACACAAACAGTCCGTGAAACACTAAGTCTGGTGACAAACTGTTAAGTCGTAAAAATTTTTGTAGGTGCTGTTTCATTAATGTTATTTGCACACTTTTGTCAAACTTTAGTAAATTTTATCTCTGCGTTACTTGGCTTGTATATAGTTGCAATTTGAGTTTAAGTCGCTATGATTTAGTTCTACTGAAAAAATTGACCATCTTGATTTATTAATGGCCAGTTAAGTAGATGAAATTCCTGTGTGAAGAGCTACCTCACAATGACCAGTGGGGATCACTATAAAGTAACGACCATACGGGAGGGTCGTATAAAATTTACGTAGTATCAACTCATAGCTGTTGTTGCTCGTAACTCAAACAGTAGATCTCTGATTGCATTTTGTTGTATACAACCTTCTATCCGTACTGGAAAAGACTATCATAGAAACTTCTTAATTTTCCTATACTCGTGGGATCAACATGAATACCATTGAACAAAATCAAGAAAAAACACTAGATGGTAGACTACATAGAATCAAAATTTAGCCAAGAATGTCATAAAACTATCAAAGATATGACCTGAGTATACCAAGAACCAGGACAATTGGGGGAACAGGAAAGAGTTTGTTATTCTTATGGAGGTCAACTCTTGATTAAAAATTTAAAAATTAGAATGATGGAATTTTTTTTTAACACTTTGCAAAGATAGAAGTACTAGAATCAACTGCAAGTTGATCTAAAAAGACTTTTGTGACTTCAAGACAACTTGAAGAGTATTCTCAAAAAAAAAGAAAAAAAAACGTGTTGTAATACAAGCACACTTAAACGTATTTTTAAGACTTTTTTAGAGGTTTGTAAATCAAAAATACATTGGTGTCGTTCTGATACACAAACCTGGGTTTATAGGAGAAGTAACTTATCAGAAAACGGAAAATAGGTAATGACTTAAAAAAGAAGAACACCCTAGATCCTAGAACATACATTTTAGTAAAGAAAAAATTTATTATTTTTTGCTATTATAGAAACTGGGCGCTACAGATAAGTAAAGATTGAGACCAATTTGGACGGCAGGATGAGAGAGATAATTTTCATTTTAGTCTATTTTTTATAAAGTCAACAAAGACAGCTTTTAAACAAAATTTTGGTGGTGAAAATATTGGTTAAATAATACGAAACAGGAAAAAGACAATTTGTGCTCTGTTGTCACTCGAACGCTTCTCACATAATAAAAAATAAAAAGCACAGGGATAAACAGAAAAAAGAGACACCTTTCGAGATTATTGTTGCCAGTAATTTGAAGCCCACTTTTGTTACGTAAGAAGGAATTTTAGGAAGAGAAGTTGGAGATATAAGTTGACAAGATGTTTACGAATCCAAAAATATGTGGTCAACAAACAGAACGAAATAAACGAAATAAGTAAACATAAACGAAGTAAAGGTTAAAGAACTGTGTGTCAAAATTTAAAACCCCTAAATATACCGAGATCTTGAATGACATATATATCTTGAATAAACAAGCTGTCTTCTTTGAAAGCTACGCTTTATCAGACCAAAAAGACCTCACAGAAAAAATAAAAGCTCCAACAAAAAAATATCAAAAAAATGAGCATTTTGTCAAAGAAAAAAATATACGACTTTTGGGAAAAATACATTATATCTTTTACTGTGGGCATATTTTACTGAAAACGCAAGATACAGTGTACACTATCACATCCTAACAAAGCAGCAAAAAAAGACTCAAAGTTATGCAGCAGACTAATTAGCAAAATAGTGAGCAGTAAAGATCTTCAAGCCTAAGAAGTCGCCGAAAAAAAAATGAAAGAAGTTTTTTTCTGTAAACGTTATTTAGACTTAGTGTAGCTCTGAGTTCTAAGTGGTGTGCCGAGCTTCTGAAAAGAAACGAAGGTAAATATAGAATGAATGTGAATTGATTCAATGCTTTAAGGTAGAAAAATTAGTAATTTATTAAGACAGGCGATTTTCAACTATGGGACTAAAAGAAAATTTTGAATTTAACAAGTGCGGATAGTACGATAAATTCACCCGCACAATACTGGTTTGTACCTCATAATCATGGCTGTCAATAAGAACTGTAGTTTTTTAAATTTTTTGATACAGGTTTTTTTACGTGAATCTGGAAAAAATACAAAAAATCTGGAGCTCTAAGTTGCAGGTCAAATAGCCACACCCTTAAACCAATAATAATAATGTTTAGAACAATCAGCTCTGTCTTGTAGTCTCTACACTAATAATTACAATTGTAAAGTTGATTATTAATAAATTAGGTCGTTAGAAATAGGGCTGTTGATGAGTCGGGTGTTGATATAATGGCAATTGATGATGTATCAGTTGACGAGTTAAAATCAACTTTAATAAGAGTACTTACATGTCAGCAGAAGAGATTCTCCACTTTTCAAGATGTAAAACGTTGAAAATAGCACCACTAATTTTTCCAGTGCATCCAAATTTGATATCAGTTTTAAAAACACATCTTGTAGAAAAATTATTCATTGGCGTCGAGCTGTGTGTCATCAACTGAATTAGTTTAATAGCACTCTTAATTCTTACAAGATTAACATTTTTGTTTTGACCAAGAAAAAGCAGATGATCTATTAAATGCAAAAAATTTGTTGTTTTGCCAGAACCACTTTCACCAGTTAATATTATTTTTTGAGGAATATTGTGGTGGAGAGAATGTTGATAAGCATTGTCGGCTATGGTATAGATATGAGGCGAGTTTTCTGAGAGTGACTTATTGTGGTACTTTTGGTGAAACTTAAAATAATAATTTTATTTAGCTATACTTCCCGACATTAAAAATTGTTACCTTTTCGCCGTATATATCTTGATTTTCGTTCGGATTTAGGACAATTAGTATATCACCGACAAAAGTTTGATATAGTCCCGTCTTTGCGCGTGCTTTTAACAATTCAATAATCTGACCTTCATTAACAGATTGCAAAGAAGCCAAATCTTCAAGAAGCATCTTTTCAAAGTTACCATCAACGCCGTGTTTAACAAACTCTTCAATTACGGCTACTTCCACAAAATTCGGATCTATCACTGGTACCAACTCCATTTCACATAATAAAGTTTTTATTTCAAGAGTAAACTGAAGTGTGTATTACTATTTTTAAGAGTAGTGTTTTATTATATTACTCACGTGATAGTTGTTTTCTGGTATTTGTTCCAAGAAAGGATGGCTTGCTAATTCTGCCATGTAAGGACGATGTTCTGGATTTTTTACCAAACATCTAAAACATTAAATGTATTTTTGTTCATGGACAATGTAAGACTTCGTACTCATTTATAAAATCGACATAATTTCCTGACCAATTAAATTTTCTGCGTAATGTTGGTGCTGGATTAACAACAACTTGAAACAATATTCTTGTAGGATGCATTGATTGGTAAGGAGCTTCTCCATCTCCTAACTCAATTGCAGTAATACCCAGTGACCAAACGTCAGCTCTGTTTCCATAAGGTTTTTTACTTCTTTTACAAGTTATTATTTCAGGAGCCATCCAACATGGAGATCCCATACATTCATTGGTTGTATCCAAGGGATCTTTCAAAATGCAAGCAAAACCAAAATCGCCCAACTTTACTTCTCCATCTTGTGTTAGGAATATGTTTTTGCATTTAATATCTCGATGAATATAGCAGTTTTTATGCAAAAAGATACAAGCCTTTAAGAAAAAATTTATCTTATTTAATTTTATTACATATACTGACACAATAGTTATTTATCCAACAAGTTCGTTAATGAGGGCAATTAAGCGAGTGCACTTAGTAAAGTAGAAGTTGTGAATTAACAAACACGTTGATGACAAAACAATTTCGTTAATCGTACTTTAGTAATTACAAAAACTATAAAAAAAATATTTAAAGTGCCATCTATCTGTCAGTGGACAAATAAAAAGTATATTTAGTTGCCTATTATTCAAATTATTTTAGATAGTATTTTGACATTTTAGCGTAGTTTAAGAAAAGACAGAGGCATTTTACATTAAAATTTTAAATTGATTTAACTAACTTTTGGAACGTTTACTTTTTATTTATTTGACAATGGTACGCATGCACAGAGTGTTGAAAACACGTTTTTTAAAAAAAAATTCAGCAAATTTTTAAATATAAAAAATTATAAAACTTAAAATTATTAAATTTTAATATTTAAATATTACTGTTTTACATAAGAATTCACTTACTTTTACTGTTTCGCTCAAAATGTATGCTATATGTTCTTCTCGCATTCGACGATTTTGGGCAAGCAGATTCTGCACTAATTCCAGAACACAATGACCTTTGCATACCTAAAAAAACAACTTGTATCTACTTAAAATGTAGAGGGTAAATTAGATATTTTATAGAAATGCTATTTGATATAGACGGATCAATTTGGTCAAAAATAGCAAAATAGCCGGAGGATATATACCAAATAAATAAAAAAAATTGAGAAATAAGCTCCAATTTACTAAACTAAAAAACATTTCTTTGCTTAATTGAGCCATTGGGAATTTATCAATCATCACATTTCAAGGAATAATTCTACTTACTTCTAAGCTAAACCATATTTCGTTTCCTTTGCGATAGGTTCCATAAAACTCGAGTAAATTTGCATGCCAAGATAATTTTCGTAAAACCTTATATTCTTGCTCAATATGCCTTTGGCTATCTTGGCTTATTTTTTGAATTTTTATGGCTACTTTTTTATCACTTGCTTGACTATCGGTTGCTTCATATACCCTACCAAAGGCACCAGTACCCAAACATTCTTCTAATAAATAACGTTCACTGGGCTCAGGAAACTCGTTTAAATTCATTTTAAATATAATTTAATTATAGCAAGAAAAACTACTTTAAAAATGTTGATGTTTATCAAGATATATTTAATTTAAGTTGAATATTATTTAATAATATAAATCTTAATCAGTTTATGTTTAAAAACTTTCAAGAACAACATAAAAACACCAGTTTAAAACAGTGACTATTTATGAGTTCACGTTAAAAATTCTACTGTAGAGCAAGCAGAAACCTTACAATAATAATTAGATTAAACTAAGCCAACTTTGACCTAGTTTTATTAATATGGTAATAAATGTAATTACTAAAACTGATTATAAATAATATTTATATGGGGCGTATCAAAAATTGTACATTTTTATAGGTACTAAAATAGAGCTTTTAATAATCAACAACTGATAATCTGATTTTTTTATATGTTATGTATATTACTTTTTTAAAAAGGCACGTGCTTTGTTAAATTACACAAAATGTAATATCTTCTTCGTTATAAGTAATGTTTTTAAAATGACGCTTGTTTAGACAAACGTCATAGCAGCAACAAGTGCACATGCTTACAAAATCTTTGTAAAATAGATACACTTTAAAGAAATTAAAATAAACAATGTACAATATTATAATTATTTTAATAATTAAGACCTACGGCGCAGACGCTTGTTTGTAAACTGTAGTGAAGGTTTTTTTGCGACAGCGTTAAGACGATACGATTTAGTAATATCATTGTAAAATAGTAAAATGAGGTAAAATCTTTGCGAAATAGTATTTTTGTACATTTGGTTGCCACTTATTAAAAAAGAAAAGGACTCTTAAGAGGTGAGTAAAAAAACATGACAATGCTGCAATCAATATTAATTTAATCAAACAAAAATTTAACAATATAAAACCTAACTCACAGTAACTATTACACAAGAACTAACGATTACACTAAATTAACATTATGTAGTTAAAATAACCTAATTATTAGCATTTTGTCAGTCACAGAAAACAGTGCAAATGTGTTCCAATTATTGCCCCCACTGAGTTATGCAAATTTGCCTGACGACACCTAGTTTGAGTTATTATTTTTATAAATAAAATTTGTTTATTTATGATTAAATACTCAGGTTGCAGTTTTTAGGCTTATTTGCAGCAGTTTCGTTGATGAACCTTGTGTAAAGTATGTTGCCGCCAACCAAAAAACTTTTATAGAAATTTTATTATGAATCATTTTAAAATTACTCTCTGCTAATGTAAAAAAAACAAAAATATTTAAAATAAGTATAAGTAACAGGAGACTTTTCGAGCTGACTATATCTAATTATTATTAATATACCAGTAGTGTAGAAAATTGTATTTAATGACACTGCTAGATATTTTTACATAATAAAACATAAAAAAATTTAAATTCAGCTTCTAGTTGCCAATTTTCCTAATTTTTAATTTACAATATCTTTGTGACCCACATCTTAATTACAAGAATTTTACATTTTCATAATCCATCTGTTTCAAACAACGACAAATGTGCTTCGTTTGACAAGCTTGATATACAGGGTGTTTTATCGTATATGCATAGGATTGCCAACTATCCTTTATTTTAAAAGATAGTTTTTTAATTTTATAAACTGTTTTTTAGTCTTTAACATGTACTTAAAGAACACAATTTGTCGTTTTATCTAGTTTTTTACCAAAGAGAAACGAGAAGCGTTAGTAAATTGACATACCTATTTGTAATTGGTTAATTTCAAAAATAAATTAATTGTCTAAACGTTCCTTTAAGTCACCAAAATCTATTTTAAGTATGTATAAACAAACAAAAGTTCTATCTAGACTTACGAAACTTACGTAAATAGGGATTTAATGGTAGAGAGAAAAGAACAAGGAGAATTACGACTAGTGGAAAAAAAAGAACATAAATAGATTCTAGAAGAATTTGAGAAAATATATTCTATAGAAATTTATTGAAAAGGTGACCTAATGACAAAAAACTCGAAAAATTAATAAGTATGTTGTACAATAAAAAACAAGAAAAACTTTAAAATTGTAGTTTGTACAAATCTAAAAGAACTGTAGATTCCACGCTTAAAAAAAAATAAAGAATTAGAAAACCAACGATTGGAAGAGAAGAAAAAAAATACAACTAAGACAAAGAATAAAGGAAGCTTTAAGAAGTTGAAAACGTTATTTGGGAAGTCCTGGCGAAACAAAACTTTAGGCGAATGTAAAAAACAATATTTGGAAAAAAGTAAGAACAAAAAACGGCTACAAATAAAAAAAGGAAATTAAAAGTAGTAAGAAACCAAAAAATATTCTAGATTAATAAAAAATAATGCTTTAAACCGGACACTGAGTAAAGTGTTGGTAGATACGAAGCAATGACAACAATTTTTACTTTATACACGTAAAAATCTAGATTTTAGTTACATATATTAAAACTTTTAACAGAATTTAGGAGGTAGAGACGATAGTTTGTAATCTATTTTTACAAAAATTGCAGCAAATATTTACTTTTGTAATACTCGTCGCCTTTGGCTCTTGTATATATATATATATATATATTTCATGGCTCTTTGAGCCAGATGAAAAAACACGTCTTATTGTTTGATTTTACTTTTTTTATATATAACCACTGCAAAAATTTTTTTAGATTTCATGTTGTCCGGCTAACAAAGTGTGTTTAAAACTGTATGGTTTTTCCAACGAAATGTAGAAAAGTCTGAGTATAAACGGGACAATTTTCAATAGTCTCATTTATAGTACCCTTTCTTTACACTTTTATTTTCGTTTTTATTACTTTACTACTAACGTTTCAAGGTTTATTAGCCCACATAAACCGTAAAACATTGAAAAAATATATTTTTTTATAAACAAATATTAAAGGGAAATACTGAACATAAAACGTAGAATTTTGGGACACTCTCTATTTTTTTCTTTTTTTAATATAAAAATTGAGTTAAAAATTGATGGTTCTTTAAGCAAGATATTGAAAAAGTCTGAGTTTAAAAAAAGCAACTTACAATAATTCTCGTTTCTGTTTTTTAAAAATAAATATTTTCAAATTTTTAATTGGATTTAGGAACCAAAGATAACAGTTTTTAATTATTGTTTATAATAATAGTCAAATTATTAATAATCCAAATTGTTGGTTGAAAACGTAAAGAAGTCCAAGATCTTACCTAAGAGAACACTTTTAAAGACTATGGTAAGATGGTAAAAAATAGTATACTCAATCCAACTACAAAATTCGTAGGTGAATAAAATTAACATATTAAATAAATTATTTTTTTAACAAACAATTGCTTTTTTGCCAAACAAATTTACATTTTCTACTTTTTTTTAAACATTATTTTGCGGTCTAATAAGTAGATTATTTACCATAAATTCTATTTGTTTAAATTAATTGAAAAAGTCATAAAACCTAAAGGGTACTTTTCGTTGACTTAGAAACTTGATATTTAAAATAAAAAAAGCTTTTATATTAATTGTATTACAAACATACACAAAATCTAAAAAATGTTAACCGTTTTTTTAAGTTTGCGATTCAATTTATAAATTCTGCAACATATAGAACCCTCAGGGCGCGACTCCTATTTGCGTTTAACAGTCATTTCTTAATGAGCAGATTTTAGTTTTAAAATTTTTACTTTCTTTTTACGATTTCAGAAATTTTTTTTGCATATTTCGAATTTGTAGAATTATCTTGCAACACTAACGAACTTATGAATACCTATCATCTTTAACTACAAATCAGTATTTACTACGAAATTCTCTTTGCAATTAATAACTTTCTAGATTTTTTATGTAAATAGCTTATTTTTATACAATACCATATAACTTGTTTGTTGATAAAATTCCATTTAGTTGCGATACGGGTGATCTTTTGTCGGCGTGTAAAGAGAATAATTCAGCTATTTGTCGTCAGCGCACTTACCAACAAGTTTCTTACCTAGCTATTTTCAATAAATCAATTTTGTTGCAGTGCTACCTGGTTAGGTCTTTATTGCTAATATTAAAAAACATAACAGAATAAATTTTTGTTATTTTATTTAATACAACTGAGAGAAAATTGTACATTATTGTATGAGCAATTATGAAGACATTCACGAAGATGTAGATCTAGATTACAAAACCAGCTTTACAGCAAGTAGAGTAAGTAATTTATCACAATACAACACAATAGGTATTTTATCTACACAATATGGCTATAACAATGTCATATATTATAAAAAAACTAATACTGTACTAATAATACAAATATTTGTTCGTTATTTACAAATGTTTATCCACTTTTCTTCAAAACACTTTTGGCACTGAATTGTACAACACCAACGGAAAGTACAAGAACAAGGTCTAACTAAGCGTTGTTTAATTAAACTATAACCTCTTCCACAACAGAGAAATGAACAACTATTCTGTTCGGTGGTATTTAGACTGCAAGTTCTACCATATGTTCCCCAACTAGCCAATGAGTGATCAGCTTCGCAAAAGCTTGGACTTTTCTCGTAATATAAGAGATTATTTTTTAAAATACGTCTTTGCTGCTTTTTATGAGGAATCCACCGTTTTATATTTCTGTAGTGATTTATATTACTAAAACAAAACATAATTAAGAAAAAAATCTAGGCTTTTAGCTATTTTTTCTGTGTTTTACCCTAACTGTATCAAAAGGTGGCCAAATAACTTAACAAAAGTTATTGAAAATATTTTTGACGGGAAATGAAAAAAGTAAAAAATGAGAGTAGTTGTGTAGAACATCAAATACGTAGTGAAGGCATTTAAAATAGCTTAAATCAAAACAAGTAAAAACAGAAAAATAAAAAGTGGTTCAATATAAGTGAGCGATAGGTTGTCGGAGTAGTTCGACCTAGCCAGAGGAAATTTTCAGAGATTATTTAAGGCGATATAAGTGTATTATTAAATTGTTTATTTAGTGAAAATTATCTATGTAAATTTATTGTTCAAATAACTTATTTGTTTACAAATTCACCGATTTATATCGCAAGAAATTCGAATAGAATACACGTGACCCTGGTGTCAAGTGTGAGATTTACAGGAATTTGGACAGGAATCTGAGTAATTTAATTTTCCGGATTCCACTGCATGAGTCAGATAAAAAGAATTAAAAAAAATTTTGTTACTATTAGAGCAGATGAATTAAAAGGACAAAAGACATCAGTTTGAAAAAAAATTACAGGCGTTTGGAAAAACAAAAAAATTTAAGAAACAACGTTTAACAAAAAAAAAAATAAAATTAAAACACAAACTGAAAGACGTTGACTGGGAAAAAAGAAAAATAAAATAAGGTTCTGGAAGAACATGGAAAGTTTTTAGCAGAAGAAAAAAGAATTCTAAAAAAGTTAGAAAAACGCTATTTAAGAAAAAAAACAGGAATTTGGGAAACTACGTTTAATTTAAAAAAAGCGAAAAAATATCAAAAAAAATTTGAGAAAAACTAAACAAAATCTTAGGCGTTTAGAAGAAAAGGTAATATTTAGAAAACAAGGTTTAAAAAAAAATTGAATATTAAATAAAAATATTAACTAGCAAAAAGAGAACAGAATAAAATAAAACCAAAAAATATTTTAAAATAAAAGAAAATTGTAGAAAAGTTGAAAAGCAGCAGTAAGAAAAAAAAATTGGGAAACCACATTTGATAGAAAATGACTAAAAAAGGAAGCAAAATTCTAAACAACTTAAACAGATTTTAGACTTTTAAAAAAACAAGAAAAATTTTGAAAGTGATATAACGTTTAGCGAACAAAGATCAAAATAAAATCTTATTAGAAGAAACTGAAAAACGTCAACTAAAAGAAAAAGAAAAACAAAATTAGGTTCTGAAAGACCAAGAAAAGATTTTGAAAGAACAGTAGAGAATTCTAGAAGAGTTTAAAAATCAGCGTTTGTAAAAATGACGTGTGGTGCAAAAGAAAATTTTAGAAAGAATTGAAAAATGCTGGAAGAAAAAAAAATAAAAAAGATTCTAGATGAAGAGCTAGTTTAAACAATGACGTTTAAAGAAATCAAAAATTCGAAAAAGCTAATAAGTAAAAAAGCAAGAGAAAATGCTTTAAGAAATTGAAAGATAATGGTAGAAGAAGAAGAGCACGAAAAGTTTCAAAAAGGTTTGAAAAACTACGTTTTAAAAAAAAAAGAAAATTTAGGAAAATTCTTTAGAACAAATGTTACATAGTTGTACTGTATCTATAACAAAATTACTTTTATGTAGTACACTGTGCTGCAAATGATTAATTAGTTACTGTAGTAATTTAAAAAATATGGTGATTAGGTTTTTTTATTTAAATCTGCCGCTATGCTAAGTACTTACTTATTTTCAAAATTTTTCTGAGCATGATAGTTTGATAAATAAACTAAAATAGCTGATTCAAATTTATTTTTAAGAATTTTGCCAATAAAATGTAAATCTGGAAAAATTTTCCAACATGTTTTCAATTCACAACTTCCTGATAATCCATGACATTTACACTTTCTTTGCATATTTGCAAGAACTTCCTAAAATTTTAAAAAATTATATTAAAGATATGTACATACCTAAGTCCATTCAACTGACATCCGCATTGGTCGTGTGATTTTTCACGGAATATGTTGTGTCTCTTCAGTTACTTTCTATATGTACGGAGAGTAAATAGAGGTGAGAAACAATGTAAAAATGTAAAAAATTTCAGCAACAGTGCGGATGCGGATGTCAGTAGAATAGGGACTACGTACTTATAATAAAACAATAATATGTTAACTGCGAATTACCATTCTGCCAACGTTAGCGTTGTGTAAACTAATCTGTGAATGTATATCGTCGCTCGTTTCTTTCGATTCAAAAAACATTTTTGAGAATTTGATTCCATAATAAAAATTATGATAACACCCAACCCATTTCCAAGCATCTTTTTTCTTGTATTTGTGGTTATCAGAGCCTGAGTTTACGATCAATCCTTGGCTCCACCTTTTTGCTATAGAAATAGCAATACCAGCTGATGAAATGGCATAGGCAAAAGCAGTTTCCTTGAATCCTATAAAAAGCAACAACATTAAAAGATAGTTATTTAAAGAAGCAGACATGATAGACGAAGACGGTGGTCACAAATAAACAGCAAATACTTCATCAATAAATCTAAAAACACGCACGTAAGACAGCTACAAACAAGGTATGAAGGAGAGATAAAAATTTTGAGGACAGGCACTATATAGGGTATTGGCTACTGTTTTATAATGCTGCATTGAGAAATGTTGACGATCGTAAATCTTCCGCAGCGGGCCGCTCTCTTGCTGGTTGTTTAGTTTGTGATTACGCATGCCGAAAGAAGATAGATGAGCTTTTGTCTGATCAAAAAAAACATCATTTTTGTTCTTAAACTCATAAAATCTCGGTACTCTCGCTGTACCATTGCAACTTTATGAATAATTTTAAACCCGTGTTTACGAAATCTAAAAATGATTTAAGATATCCCCCAGAGAAGTACCCCAAGTGGCTGGTAATTGTGGTGATTCGCAGGCGAGTCGTGTGTCAATCTACGGTGTCTCAGTTTGGTTTTTGCGTAATGTCGCCATGCTCGTGACGAGTAAATAAATCGCATCTAAATTACAAACCTACATTTCGCATATTACCTCGCTGCCATATACGAAGTCTTTTAAGAAGAAATATATTATTTGAATCGGTTTAGTTTTAAACGATAATGTCTTTTCAACTATCTTGAAGTCTCGACCACCGGCACTGATTATCTAAAATTGCCAGGTATGGCATAATTGTCGGCACGTATACTGTCTACCATTTCCATATAAATTAAAGAACGCTAATGTAGATTGCAGGTGGTTTCTATCTTCTGACTTCTTTGAGATGTACACGACCACTGTTTCATCGTGACAAAGACTTTAACGACACTGTCAACGTTCCATCACCGTTCGCGACGTTTGCTGGGGATTACAATCTCTGAACTTCACAGGACGAAAACTGAACGAAACTAACTTGTTTGGTGTTAAAAATATTTTTCTTTGTTGTTTTTTTTTTTAATTTTCTGTTTCGTATACAAATAATAATATTAATTTAACAGAACCTATTATTACTCTCTGCATTGTTTACACTTTTCTACTTCATAATTAAATGTAGCTACATGTAAATATTAAAAATACAACTTAAGATGACCAATTTAATGATTAAGCTAAAAGCAGTAAGCAATGCTTTTAACACTGCATAATTTTACATATAATTTACAATTCTCTCAAGTGTTTTATGATCAATCGTATTCACGCCCACACATATTGCTTTTACAAAAGCGGTCAGAAATCTATCCCTTTAAAATTTTAATCATTATCAGGAGTGGATTGTCTGTGGTATGATTAAATAAAATCATGTAGGTAGGATCTTAGAGAGCACACGATACTTTTCGCAAAAACAATATTTCACAAAAACACAAGCAACACAGATTTTTTTTTAATACGGCTTTCTTTGCTTCAACCATTCATTCTACCACTGGTAATAATTATTATTGTTTTAGTGGTGGAAATGCAAAATACCAACAATTACAAACTATGTATAATTATTCATGATGTATTGCAGGTTGCCTTTGTACAGGAGCTGTAAAACTTCTAAATATTTATGTATGTAATAGATTCTTAGATTTTCTAGTTTCTTAAAATTTTGTAACTTTATAACACAAATAAAGGTTCTAGATAAAATGGTTAAAAATTATGATCTGCTGTTTTTAACAGTTTTTTCTGACTTCGTTAGTTTTCTAGATTTTACAGATATTCTATAATATTTTGTATTTTATCGATATTTTTTTTCTAAATGTTTTAATTTTTTAGAATATTGTTTAATTTTTAATTACTAACAGATTTTCTAGATTTATCTACATTTTTCACATTTATTAATTTTTTTCATATTCTTATTTTTCGTTCAAATACAGAAATATTTAGAAATTACATTTTTTAAATTGTTTTAAAATGATTTTTTTTATACGTGTTAGTTTCCAGTTTCTTTACATTTTCTATATTTCTGATTCTAGATACTGAGTTCTATAATCTATAGAACTAGAAACGTAACAGCTTTTCTATATTTTTACCGTTTCTTAGATTGTAGAAAATGATATTTATATTTTTTTAAGATTTCTAGATATTTTTACTTTCAAGACTTTTGTGATTACCCACTCAATTTTAAAAATTTAATAGCACTTTATCTTAAGAAAAATTTTCTATCTTTCTTAAGTTTCTACATTTTTTAATTCTCTAAAATTTCTGTTTGTGGAAGTCAGCTGTTAATGAAGCAAATCTTGATTTTAAAACTATTTCATATTTTTGCTATTGTGTGATCTTAGTAAGTAAATATTTCTTTGTTTTTCTAAATTTATTAAATGTTTATCTTTTATTTCAAACAATTTTAGAATTATTTATAATGTTTTTTTTTCGTCGCTTATCTTTACGTCCGATAGTCGTTTTTTACGCTCTTCTAAAATGTATTTTTTTTCTCTTACTTTTTGCTTGTTTTTCTCTTCTAAACGTTGGATTTTAAACTTTTTCAAATTTGTTTCTTTTTTTTTCGTTTTTCTACGTTTTTTAAACTCTTCTAAAAACTTTCTTTGTTTTTTGAGCATATCTTATTAGTTTTTTTTATACAACTAATTTTTTTTACCTTTTTTCACAATTTTTATCGCTTTTTTACGAGGCGTCAATTTCTCTTTTTTTCATGCTATCGTTCTTTCCCAAATTTTACTATTTGTAATCCGTCCACGAACCTTCTTAACAGTTTTAAATAAACATATCACTTTTGAATGTTTTATTTTATGTTTACTAATTTAATACAATAATTATTAGTTAATTGAATACTTGTTTATAATCTTGTTTTCTTACTCTCTTTATTAGTATTTATACTTTTTTGAAATTATTTTTTAAACAACAAGTACTTTCTAAGCTTTAACATATTGGTTATTTTTTTTCTGCATCTTCTTCTTTATAATCTTTTTTTTTCTTTAATGGCAAAATTTCTTTTTTTATCTTTCATATTTTAAATAACCATAATATAAAAGTTGCATTTAATTCTAAAGGTAGTCTTTAAAATTGTCTGGTACGTAATAAAAATCAAATTTATTAATTTCTTAATTTTATTAATTTTATAATTTAAGTGTAAGCTTAGGTATATTTTTATGTAATTGTAACTATTTTAATTAATTTTTTGCATTATATTGTACATGACGAGACCAAACTCTTGTAAAGAGTCTAATGCTAAATAAATTATTCTATTCTATTCATTTCTAAATTTTTCCACTACTTCATTTAAACGTCTACAAATTATATTTTCTTTATAAGAAATAGAAAAAGTGAAAAAAAAAATTTATAAAAATTTTTAAATTAGCTCACAAACCTTCTTAACAGTTTTAAATAAACATATCACTTTTGAAAATCTTATTTTATCTTTACTAATTTAATATCTATTAGTTAATAGAATATTTGTTTATAATCTTATTTCCTTACTCTCTTTGTTAGTATTTATACCTGTTTAACATTATTTTTTAAATCAAATGTCAAATTAATGTCGAATCTTTAAAAAGAATGCACATTCTTTTATAAATAATTACAACCGCTTATTTTAATATGACAGATCGAGCAACATATTTTTTACTTAAAAAAAAAAACAATTTATCTTAATTTTAGAATACATTTTTATGTTTTAATTTATCATTGACACAAGCTTAGAATTTTTTTCTATATAATAATTTCTATTACTCTCTGTTTATTATACAGTGCTATTCACGAGTTACTTCTAAAAAAATTTGAGCCGCAACTCAAAATACTATTGGCATAGATTACTGTATACTATTTGTTATTTCATTTAAATCAGTGATCAAAGTAAGTTGGACGTTAAACCACAGTGACATGAAAGCAACAAAAGTGACAAAACTAGAGTTAATCTCGTAAATGTGTAATAAAAGAAAAACTAACACAGCAAATTATCAAAATGATTTTCACGAAATTTATTTTGACAAAGGATTTAACAAACCGATGACTGGCTAATACCAATTTGTCTAGCTAATACGGTTTGACTTATGTGAGAGTTCTTGAAGCACTTCTTGAAGCACTGTAATTTCATTATTTAGAGCAATAGCAGTTCTTTGGCGGTTCCTATGTATTGGGGGCTAATGTTGACGTACATACCTTGGTTTCTAATTTTTTTAAGATTTTTGGAATCGATTGTAAACGGTTTGGGTATCGCTGAAAATACAGAGCAGCAGCAGCCGATGCATTTTCTGGCATTCTTTATAGATAAGAATTATATCTACTTTCTCTTCATTTGTGTAATAAGGCATTATAAGGGTTAATACTTTTCAAGTTCAAAATTGATTAATATACAAATTGACATAATGTGTGACATAACAAATATTCAAAGTACTCTTGGTTTTAAATATCTTTACAATCAGGAATCTAGAAACTTTTGGAAGTTGTACTATAGGTTGCGGCTCAAATTTTTTCAGAAGTAACTCTCTCGTAAATAGCACTGTATATATTTTTGTATAATTTTTTATTTAGTGTATATTTTCTATTGCGTTTTGTCAGTTTTATATAAGAATCTTAATCTTGTTTGAATAAACTTTTGAGTTTGACTTGGATTCTTTCATAATTTGTATAAAAATCAAAGAATGCTTTCAACTAATTTGGAAATAAATATATATTTCTCAGTACATTGTAGTTTTATCATGCTCCTTTCACTTTAACCTTTTTGCAGTCACATTTCAAAAAACCTTTTGGTAATTTTGTAAAACTCAACGTAGAACTACTATTTCCTAGAAATAGGTGTTATATTATTAGGTCTCATAATGACGCAAATTATACACAAACAAAATAATTCAAAATTTAAAACAATTGCTTTGATTTTTTGTGTTTGAATTAGATTGTGGTTTTACGTTATTTAATAAAATAATTAATTTGTTTAAAACAGTTACTGTGATTGTGCTTTCGTTTCATAACAACCAAGATAACTCTGCAATTAAATGCATTGAGCCGCAGCAAATTTTATGTTACTAATCGACAATAATATAAGTTGAGAGATTACCAACGTTTAGTGGCTAATATTAATTTGAATTGGCTGGAAATACAAGTCGCAAAGCCGCAAATATGCAAAGCTATTATATGTGATGTGGGAAATAACATCGTTCTATAAAAAAATTAAAAACATAAAAATTGTAATTAAAAAACAAATCTAACTTCATTTTCAAGCTAAAGTACAAAATTGTAACCAATTTTGACAAAAGCTACCCTAATCGTCATCAATAGATGACGTTTTTGTATTGAAGCGTTTCGGTCATGACAGGCGTGTATTATACCCACTGCTTGTCATCATTTTGTAACATTTACAACTTTTATCCATGAGTGAAGGGCGCATCCAATACGCCGTTGACACCTGGATGACATTAGGAAGCTATTGTTTGCAAATATGTCTATATACAGTGGGTTTCATTGAAAATCCTGAATAACCCTGTTTTTATAAAAATACTTTTTTTATATAGAAAGACGGCAACTTCTAAGGTTAACTTTGACTTTTTTTGGACTAATTTTATAGCCTAAAAGCTCCTATCTCAAAAATCTTAAATGTTAAAAAGAGTTGGGTGACCTCTCATTTGAAAAATATTTAAATCTCAAATAGGGGTAGGAGTTATAATTTTTTAATAATAGCGCTGAAAACAATGTGTAGAGGAGAAAAAATTGGTGAAATACTATCCATAGGCGTCCGTCTAGTACAGTAGAGGCAAAACACACATTATGGATGGTAATGTTGTCAAAAAACTTTTAATAATTGAAAATAGTATCTAAAATTTTTAGAATAAACATGAGATGATAGCAAACATTGCTGGAAATATGTATGGTAGATTTTGCAATTTGCCACTTTATATCAACACACGGTCCTCAAAAACCAAAACAAAAACAACTACCTACTCTGAATTACACCATCGCTACCAAGTGTAGTGTATCTGTTGGATATAGCAATTTATCATTTTATATTAACAAAGAAATGAAATAATTAAATGTGATAGATACAAAAAGTTTTTACTTAAAGTTAAAATTACACAACAATAATAGGTTTTTACAGAAATAGAAGTTGAATCTTACCTCTTAGAAAAATGCCACTGTTATAAGGGTTTTTACTTTTTAAAGATAGCGATGAACAGTTCCACCTGGAATTAATGAATTGATAGTGACATTCTTGAATCGCTTGTCTAAATCCTTTAAGAGCTTCTGCCATCTCTTCTGGGTAGCGATAACAAAGCTCAAGTTGTTGCCTCGTAAATCCAGAAATTGTTTTACATATAGCAATTTTGTTGTAAAAATTAATTCTTAGATCCGCTTGTTTTTGAGAAATCAAATATTTTCGTAGTTCCACACTATAAAATATATTAAATAATTTAATAATTATATTCTCTAAATTTTACTATTTAGTAATTTTTTTCTCTAAAAATTTATTTGTTTATTGCTACATGACTCGGCCACTTTATTTACATTGTAATTGCTACCCTTAGGCTATTAATAAAAATTTTATCCGGTTTTATCATTCGAAAGTCGGGACGACTGAAAAGGGATTAAAGATAGAACCTGATACGCAATAGACAAGTGTGCAAAAATAAAAAAAATAAAAAATTTTAGAAAAAGAAGCCTGAAATACTGAGAATACATACAAGACTGGTTGCTGTAACATCTAAAGAATGCAGAAGAATTAAGTGGTAAAAAAGATATAAAAGAAAAAGAAGAAAACTTGCATGGAAGCACAATAATTATAAAAAAGCAAAAGTTTTGAAGAGTATATCCACTGTTTTAGCCTGAAATCAGAAAGTTTAAGTTGAAGATGTTTCAAAAGATTTAGGAAAGAAAAGATACAAAATTTTGGTTAAATGCTGTAAATAAAAAAATAAAGCTATTAAAAAATAATACTATGTGAGTATCAATAAAAAACCCATCAAACAGAAAGAAGAAATAGCCATTCAAAATTTAAAAAAATATTGAGAAAAAAACAAGGTGGGGTTATTATGGTGCTGTTGTTATATTATTATAAGGCTGCATAAAGACAAAAGATATTGTAAATTAAAATAACAGTTTGCTGTTTTATTTAGTTAAATTAGGAAATAATTTTATCAGTAAAATTTGCTACAAAAAATTACCTGAAAATCGTGTAAACCACTTTTCCTTCTCAATTTTGACGTATGTACAGATTGTCTCAAAATTAAGGCATTTCGAGTTAGAAACGTTGTAGAGTATACCCTTTGGAGTCAGGACATTTTTTTAAAATTTACATACAAGATATTCGTCTTTAAACTTTATTCAATAAAATACGGCAACATTGCAAAAACTCTATATTGCCTTTTTTAAAAATCTAATTAAAATTTTTGACGATTTTTTTTCAAGCAACAAAATAATATTCTATATCCTGTTCGCCCAACATATAGAGTAATAAAACTCAGTGGGAGACGACAAACAGCGTAGAACGTTCTGCGGTGAAGTCAGATTTACTTACACTACATCATTATTTAAAGTGTGAATGTAGGCGCTTAAAATATGGAATAATTGTTGGTTTTAAAAACGCTCACTCAGACAAACAAAACAGAAAAGGGTAAACAAACACGCCTTACGTTTAGCTTTTATGTTAAGGGCAAGCTTGGAAATTTTTACTTTTTAAAAATGTGCTCTAGTGTGTTAAGGACTTTTACTTTAGGCGCTCTATTTAAAATTGACCAATGAAGGGCCGTTATTTAAACAGCGCGGTTTAAGTGGGCGTTTTTATTACTCTATCTATTCGGCGAACAGGGTATAGTCATGCCTTGTCCATAACTATAAAATAATATTCCAACGTTGTTGTCGATTTTTTTATCATCATTTGCGACAATTAAATATTTTTTACTTCGAGCTAAACTAATTTTTTTTAGAATTATTATTACATGTAATAATGAGTGTTATAAATAAAAATAAACGCCAACATTTATAGCCATTATTTAAAGTTAACTTGATGCACAGTTGGCATCATCTATAGATCTATAAATTTATAGATGATGCCGACTGTGCCTCTTCAGTTTCACATCTTTGTGAAGACAGGTTATAAAAATTTTTAAGAATTTATTTTTTACTCCTAGTAAGATTTACAACGATTTGAACTAGCAATGTCTTAATTTTGAAATACTCTGTATATGTCGTCAACAAATTACAAATTTAGTCAAATTTAGTTTACAAAAAACGACTAGATAAATTGTAGATAATAGAACTATTACAGAATTTTTAAAATTTGTCTAGAAATTTAGTATAAGACTTAGAAAAAAAATAAAAACTTATAAAAACGGAGTTGGTTTTAAAGTGGGATATGTTTTTGTAAAAGTTTGACATGAAGCGCCCTATAAATTAGAGTTATGCTAGAATTAGAATTTAATAAAATATTATAATGTATATCAAGCAAAGTGACTGAATGTAACTATTATATTCTAAATGAGAGACTATTAAAGAGAATATTTTATAAAACTAGAATTTACTCGGCGTTTTATAATATACCTAACATTTTTAGTCGAATTCTTAACTCTGTAATTTTTTTCTCATTCATCTGCAATTTTTTTAATACAATATCACAAAGGGTTTGCATTTCGTTTTTTATGTATTTAGCTATTCAGCTGGTTAATTTGTAAAATAACTAATTTTTTGTTTCAACACGTATCCTAATGCTTTAAACTACGAATGTACACATACCTTCGCTTTATGTTTAGCTTATTATATTAGCAACAATTTTTATTACATATATAAACAGTTTAATTTAAAAATGGTCAAATAAAATCTTTTTTTTTTAAATCGTCCGTAAAGAAATAATTTTTATGCACTCCATTACCTACCTTTAGTTTAAATGGTCCGTAAAGTAAACGAAATAATCCGTAAAGTATACTAGTACCTCTTTCTGTACTTAGTTACTTATGCATATTTTAAATTATTATTTAATACAAAATTATGATTTTAGAAGAACGTAATGTGCACTTAAGCTTCACAAAAGTTATTTTTTATGCAAAACCAGTTATTTTTTGAAGTTATAGTGGCGATACTCAAACATTAACTTTAGTGCTTTGTTGTAAAAATAACTACCTATTTAGTTACTAACGAGGGCAAAAAAATGCGTATTATAAATAAATATCAAAATAATTCGATATTTTTTAAATTAAAATAAAACCAATAATTATAATTAAAATACTTACCCAAAAATTAAGCCAAGAAATAAAAACACTACTAGGGGTAAAGCTTTGATCATTCTTGAAGCATTTTAGCAAATTAATGTTCCACTACATCGTCAAATATGATTATTACACTTTATCATAACTACTGTAAAAATGATGAAAACTAATAAACTGGTTATTTGTCACTAACATTCTTTAATAGAAGAAAATACAGTTATACCTTTATCGGAAGAATAGTCAGATTTAAAATGAAGACATAATAGGGAACAGACGAGATTGAGGAAACTCGCGCAGATTGTAGGGTGCCTTGGAGAGGGGTACTGGTCCTTTAGGAGCCGACAAAGCAAGTGGGGAACGTCTAATTACTGCCTCCATTGATTAAGCCGCCGACAACATTCGTTCAAGAGTTACACCTCGAATGTCACTTAAACCACTTCTTTTGTTTGTTATCTTTTTGCTCTCAATTTGTAAACAAAGAATTCATAGGGGTATACAAAATCAATTTATATCAATTTTTATACATACACATATTTAATATTTTGATTTCTAATTATAGTGAGCAAACTGAGAGGTATTAAATGCTTGAATCGTGATTCATCAAATAAAATATTAATAAAGCAAACTTTAATGTTGTATACAAAAAGTGTCATAATTTGCTGAAAAGTGTGTATAGTGTTGTGAAATGCTCACGCTCGGCTGACACCTCGTGTGTTCAACTTTTCACTCGCACGATATTGGCGTTCCACGTTTGGTACATAATGTATACGTAAGTTTTATTAATTTTAATTGTAATAATAATTTATTTTAAAAAATGGAAATTTTTGCTGGAACGGCACTCTATCAGTTTGTTTTTATCTACTTGATTTTCTCTGATTTTTGTCTCTACTTCTTAAATTTTGATTGCTATTTATCTTTCGACATTTATGTAACCAGCCCTTAATCTCTCAATCGGTATTTATTAGCTGAAGTTATATCTTTTCTGAGCTTCGCTCGATTGTCGCTGTATGCTTTAATAAAAAAATCTAATAAATTAATAATATTTGGATCATTTGCAGTTCAATACCTCTTTAATTTGTTAAATTTAAAATTTGTTACTTGTCAACGTGTAGGTATTATAGCGTACATAATATTTAAATAAAGATACACTCTTCTCTCGTAAAAAGAAGGTAATTCTGGAAAACGATTGACTGAAATTTTAAAAGACTTTCTTTTTTGTGCAGACTATTACTTAAGTTGTTGACTACTGTTTAAATATTGATATTGGTTTGAATTTTAAAAAGCCCTCTTGTGTATTGCAGATTGTATTGTTACTACTTTTGTGCACAATGGTACATATCATACTGCTGGGTGTATCAGAAATGATGGTCAAAAATTTAACCAGTAATACATCTCATAAAAAAAACAAGTTTTTTATATACCATTTTTGCGACAGATGCTAAAAAATTTTTATTTTGTCGCCCCCATAAAACGATACACTTATGATCACAATACGCTTATGGTCACTTCTTAAATAGGTTAGATTTGCCATTATAATATTACATAGATCAGTGACGGGTATTTAGTACTAAATTTTTAAATATATTTATCTTAATAACGGTTGAGATTCGGAAAAATTGAAATCTAGAAATCTGCTACAAAAAATCCTCTTTAAGCGATACTTATCACTGGCTAAATTTTTGACCATCATTTCTGATACACCCTGTATGATATAATCGAAAAATATTATATACTAAAAGCTATAACCATATAATTTTTATATAATCACATTCCATCAGCTACCCCTTTATATAATCGAACGTCTTTGCTAGAAGGTGCCAAATGTTTCGTGACTTTTTAGATTCACAATCAGATTGAAATGATAACTAATTCTTCTTTGCGCTTATCGCTTTAGTATTTTCTGGAGCTATTTTTTTCGAACTTTTTTTCTCTGATAGTTATTTTAGTCGCTCGTAACAGTATGCTATACTAATCTTTTTTTATTTTTAAACTTCTTTCTTAATACGTTTTATACAATTAAATAACTAAATATTTCTCCATTTTGCCTCTCATTAGTGTTGCTTGACTTCTACTTCGGTGTTTTTAACTAAATTATATATCAATTTTTGTCAACTTTCTGATACATTTATTTTCTGTGGCAGTTAAAATTACCAATAGTAATTTATACCATCGACGTAGTTATTTGTATAGAAAACAACTTTTTTAAGATACAATCTTTGTACTGTTGTATTCCAAATATTTATAAATTGTCTTGATATGTTCATCTACTTCTTAAACCTTTGCCAGTCAAAAATATAAATTATCTTTTAGTCCAAGAAAAATCACAGCATTCCTGCGTAATACATCGACATGTCTAATACTCTACGCTGGGGCTGGCAAAAGTATCGATACTTACAGAAGGTATTGATACCTGCCCAATTATCGTACACCGATACCGACTGCAATCAGGTATCGAAGTATCGATACTTCCGATACCTCGATATCCCCGATACTTCGATACCTCCGATACCTCGATACCTCCGATACCTTGATTCCTCCGATACCTTGATACCCCAATACCTCCGATACTTCGATACCTGCGATCAGGGATGGGCGATGTCAACAATTTGTGTCAACTTTGACATTGTTGACGCGTCGACAATTAGGTAAATGTCGATTTAAAAATCGATGTCAACAATGTCGACAAAGTCAACAATGTCGACTTTTAATATAACCTTAAGAAGTTATCTTTTTTTATAAGTTTGGCAAGGCTGCTACTGCTGTGTCTGACTCAACGACAATCAGAATGTTTAAATTAGCTCACTGTTGCGCACGCACCCAGGTTTTAAAGCCGTTTTAATGGTCTTTTGGCTGTTAATTTTTTCTTTACTTTTGTATAATATAAAAAGTTTATCAAGATTAGGTTTTTTTGTACAATTTTTTAATGTAAAATGTACCTAAATAACTGTTAATGTTAAAAATTATACATGTTAAAAGAAGTTAACACGTGAACAGTATACAACATAACCTTACATTTTAAAATATTGACATTTGTTGACATTTGTCGACATTGTCGACATTGTTTACGTTGTTGACGCTTTGTCGACATGTCGAAGTCGACAACTAAAGTCGACGCGTCGCCGCCCATCCCTGCCTGCGATACCTTGATAAAGAGTGGCTATAAATAAATATTCTATCCAGAGTGCTTTGGATGTTGGAAACACAAGCTGATTTGATGAAAACAAACATATTCACAAGCTATTTGATGCTATATTTATTTATCGCCACCCGATACCTCGACACCGCGATACCTCCGATACCTTGATACTTCCCGATACCTCGATACCTCCGATACCTTGATACCTCCGATATCTCGATACTTCCAATACCTCGTTACCTCGATACTCTGGCAAGTATCAATACTTTGCAGGTATCGATACTTGATACCCGATACTTAAAAACAGGTATCGCACAGCCCTACTCTATGCTACGTTCTATTTTGTAGTTTAATACTTCCAACAATAAAGTTTAACTTACTATTTTTGTTACCAGATTTTTTTTATTTATGGTTTTTTGAACACAGAAGTTTGAAGTAGTTTTCACTTAGCATACACCTCAATATTAAATTTAAGATGATCTAGACTCTTTGATATGTAAAATATCTTCGACCATGTTCAATAACTTCAATGATATATTTGATTAAAGCTGATTCTGCAATGTTTATCTGAGACATTATCACTTTTATTTTGAATAAATGCTGTCTTATAACGCATTTGTCAAATTTCTTCGGGTATTTAATTTTTTATGTGTTGTGGCATTATTGACTGCTTTTCCAAATTTTTTTAATAGCCAAGTTTTTAAATTTTTTCAGAAGTAAAATTTGACTGATCTCAAAAATAATTAAGTAGTTTCTCGTAAAATCTGTTTGCCATAGTTTGACAAGTTTTTTGTATAGTCCCAGTTCATGACTTCAGCATTTTCTTCAAAACCTTAGATCCACTTATCTATTGCCTTCTAGCTCGATGAACACTTTTACCTCTACCTTAATGAACACTGTACTCTAAATTCTTAAGGGTTTTACTGTGTCTGCTTCTCTGTTTTGCTAATTTTTTTTTATTTAATCTTGTTTTTTAATCTTGTTTACGTTTTTTTGTTTTTGCTTTTTTTTTGTCTTTAAGTCTTATTTTTGCGTCTATACATTTTTTATTAGTCTTCACTCTTTACATTAAACATTTTTTGTTGGTAACATTATAAAAAATTTCGATTTCTTAATCAAAATCAACAAACGATACCGACATTCTGCCTTTTAAACCTGCCGTTCTTTGCACTAATCCAAATCTTGACAACAGTGTCTCGCAGTTAAAGGAAGCACTAACCGCGAATAGCAAGAAAAAAGTCCAGAAGCTCGAATGCGGCGACATAAAGTTCGCTTACTAACAAGTCGACCTTCTTCTGCAAACCATTGGTCGCTGAGTTGTTGCGTAGTAGCAAAACGGTCTCAAAGAGCTAGTTGTCTGAAGTGCCTGTCTTGACCTTCTTAACAAAAACTCAAAGGTTAATAAACTTTTTTTTGTAATAAATGTCAAAGATAAACCGTTGCAATAATTACTAACTATAACTAGCTTTAAATTGACCCATTCTGTTACCAAAAAATCACTTCCAAAAAACAATTTCTTCTAGGTGTAACACTTCTAATGTCTAATGTTGCTTAGTATATAAAGAAATTACGCTTTATACTTTGACAATGATGAAGATTCAATCTTAATAGTCTTTCAGAAACTTTCAGCTCTTATTCTATGACGAAGGTCTGGCGATCATAGGCTCTTCTCTTAAAATACGAATTTTTAGTATTCTTTTAATGAAAACTATTACTATAGGTAAAATTTCTGTACAAAATTTAATTACAAGTGTTGTTTGATGCCTCACAGGTTGTTTACAATAAACCAGTAAATTATACTCCTGTGTTTAGTTTTTCAATTTTTTATTCAGAACGTTTTCGGACCTGGGCCCATCATCGGTGTTCTGACACGTCAATTATGCTACCCAAAAAAACATGAAAAACCTCAATTCTTAAGCTCCGAAATATGAAACATGTACGGTTAAAGTTACAGTTAAAAACAACAACAAATTATTAATTGTTTAAACACGTTAAAAAGGTTAAAAAGTTCAAATTGCATCAGCTGTCAGTCTGTTGTTGTTCTATGCATAGTAGAGTATAATTTACTGGTTTAAAATTTAATTACACTCCATAAATTACTTTGGCTTCACTAAAAAATTAATAATAGAAGTAGATTTGTACCTTATAAACAAAGAGAAAAGGGTAAGAGGTAAGCATTAATTAATAAAAGTAAAATAATTCAAAAAATGTCTTTATTAGGTATTATCGAAGGATAATTACAAATCAGTGGTAACACCAGTTGAATTTCTAATATTATTTGATTGTAAAAAATCTTTTAAAATGTAATAAAATTGTAGTTGCTTTTTTTCGTCTAAATATAAAATTTTTTCAAAAATAATTTCAACACTTAAATTTTGAACGAATGTAAATATATATACATTTACAAAAGTCGCCATTAAAAACTGGCAGTCAAATCTATCCATAATCCCTCCATGTCCAGGAATGACGTCACCAAAATCTTTTATTTTAAAAGCGCGTTTAAAACCAGACGCACAAAATCCTCCAAAAGGAGCAATAATACTTGCAAATAAAGCAAAGGCTAGAAAATGATACATAAAGGAATAAAAGTCGAATGAAAAAAATCTCATTGAATATCTAGTTGGTACAAACAAATAACTAGGAGTACAATCAGATGACATTACAAGACCACTATCAGTCACAGAGTATTTAATTGGACACACAAAATATTTGGACTGGCACATAATATGTGCCAAAACATAACCAGCAATAATAGTTCCAAAAACACCGCCAATAAAGCCCTCCCAGGTTTTTTTCGGTGATAACTCAATTAAGGGCGTTTTGCCACATAACCGGCCAAATAAATAAGCAAAAATATCATTTAAAATCACTAAGGAGACAGGAAGAATCAGCCAAATTAAGCCGTTAAACATGTTTCCAATAATCATATAAGACTGAAGAACAATAATTATCAACAACATATGAGTCCAAGCCAAAATTTTGAACTGTTTCAAATCATACTTCCGCACTAGACTTAAAACAAAAAGAATAATTCCACCAAAGTAAACACAAAATGATATAAACCTATTATATCTTATCATCACTTTTAGGTAATTGATTTTTTTATAATAGTCTTCAAAGTGAGGTGCTACGGTTTCAACAGAAAAAAAATAATTAGCTATCATTAAAAAATACCAATTTAAAAACCTAAAGTATGGCAAATTATAAGGAACTTTGTTGCTATTATATCCAATTTTGAGAATCTCTCTAAAACATAATACTTGAATTATAAAAGCCAGTAACATTAACATTATCGGCCCCATGTAAATTATTAGAAGAAAAGCAGATATCATGAGGCTACCAAAAATTACGCGTTTTACCATATTGTTAAACTGTTGAAGGTATCTCCTGTTGATGGCCATTTTCTGAAAAATAACATCATGTTAGGTCTACTATGTATCAAGGGCATTATAAGAATGTTTATGCCCTTCAAAAGTGACAAGTCGCACGAGGGCTATAAAGATTAAATAATAACATGGTATGCACAAAACTTCATGTTTCACTTTGAACAAACAAATAATTAAAAAATTTTGAGTGTAAAAACATATATAACGTTTGTTATTAAAAATCAGCAGGCGTTAAATGATAGAAAGCACGGCAGCGGGTATAAAACTTAAAAAGACCTTATTAGGGCATAGAACTATGTAATAATCTCGCTTCCAAGGTATTAACAGCTAATCATGATTAGGTGAAACAATATAAAATTTTATTTGATAAATGTAAGTAGGTATATATAGTCGTGGAAATAAAGCTAGTTAGTGACTTTTTTAAGTAACCAGTTTACGCTTATTTCATAAGGGTAGAAATGTGTTTCCTATTTTTTAAATATTTATTTAAATAAAGGTAAAAAGTATTATAGTAAAAACAAAGAATAAAATCAAAACAAAAGCACTGAATAATCAAAAACTGAACAAAGTGAACAAATGAAACACAGCTAACAGATAAAAAACAATCACCAACACTACAAAAAAAATGTGGAGATAAAAAAAATAAACATCTACGAAAAAACCAAATTTGTTGAGAAAATAAAAATGCTAAAAAAATGACAGAAAAAAATTGGAATAAACTCAAACAACTAAGATAAATTCAGACAAAAAAGAAAGCTCTTTGCCATAAACAAGCTATAAAGATAAAGCAAGTAATAAAAATCGTAAAAATTAAATGGTTAGGAAAAAGAAAAAAATTGTAGAATAAAAAAATAAAGTGATAAAAAATAAACTAAAGAATAAACAAACCAAACGAGAAGTACTATGAAAAGAACAGCCTCGGAATCCTTTTCAGGAATATAGTTAAACTGAAAAAAAAGCTAGTTTTGGAAATATAAATAAATGGTTTTAATGTTGTTAGTTTGGCAAAAACATGAGTAGAAAAAGAAGAAAAAAAGAGATGATTGAGATGAATAAAGACGGACAAAATGGCACAACTGTATGACAATACAATGACAAAAAGGCACAACGATAAATTATGTTATTGCAAATAATAAAGCTTTAGACGAAAATTGTTAAGTTCAAGATAGCAAATAAAATAGAAACGGATCACATGTTTTTACAAATCACAATAAGAGAGAAAAAAAGTGTGGAAAATAAACAAAGAAAAACACTTTATGGATCTATTAAAGACTGCTTCGTAACTAAAAAAAACCACTGAGCCTTAACAATTTAAAATATTCATTTGTAATTGTTTAATTTTTTAAAATTAACCAATCATAAATGGGTATTTGAAATTTTCTAGCTTACTGGTTCATCACTGAAAAAAAAGACAGTAAAGAGGAGCAATAATAGCTTTGTCCGAAAAAAATGCAGAATCAAAAAATGCAGCTTACAAAAGAAGAATAGAAAAACAAATGCTAAAGATAAAGAAAAACGAAACTTCAGGAAAAAGTGGTTTCAAATAAAACATAAATGTTTGCAAAAAAAAATATAGGAGAGAAGGTATAATCAAATCGCGAATAACGTATGGAAAAGAGAAGGTTTTCCCACATATCGGAAAAATGGTGTAATTTTATCGATTTATTTAAAATAACGAAATAAAAAGCAAAGAAAAAACTACCTAGAAATAAACTTCCTTGGCGCAGTATACGAAATACATATATGCGATAATGCTGTATGAGAAATTGAAGGCATAAATATATGCAAAAGATAATTATGTTGTCTGAAAAACAAGCAGGGTTCAGAAGAGAAAGGGCCTAACGGTTAATATATTCTAAAAAATCTTGTAAAAAGAAAAATTTTAAGCAAAAAAACGCACGTGTGCAAAAAAGTCTTTGACAGTATTGGTAGAGTAAAATTATGCAAATATTTGAGAGAGAAAGGGTTGTGTAAGTGATTGGTAAGAAATTATTAGCCACGTAGAAGTAGCAGATAAAGTGGGTAAAAGTTTTTTGACAAATAAGAGTGTAAGACAGTCTTGTCCTCTAGGCAAGTAATGTTTCCAACGTAGGTGAAAGGCGTAAATGATGTTTTGACAGTACTGGTTGGTAATAAAATGATGCAATCTTTGTTGTTTATTGATGATAAAACAGCAAGAACAAAAATTAAAAAAAGATGAAAGTAATAAAATGAATCGCAAGAAATAAATGACTACAAGTACAAAAGACAAAAAATTAAAATGAAAGGCAATAGATAGGAATAAACATTAAAGAGGTGAAAAAAATTAAATACGTGGAAGACGTAATATGACAAACATTGCCATAAAAAGGTATGTAAGATGGGTATGCTAAGGTTAAACAAGAAAAAGTCAGGGTACATAAGAGAAGAAACTAAACAAAAAAAAATTAAAAGCAAAAATAAGCAAGAAAACCCGTGATTAAAAGACAAATTAATAATGCAAGATTTTACAAAATTCTGGGGCAAAATTAGCAGCATTAAATGAAGAAAAAGAGTCAAAAGTACAGAAACAGATAAATTAAAGCAAAAAAACACAGATATGGACAAAACAAGGTAGCATTAGTAAACAGAAAGACGCGATTTAATGCAAAACAATATGAGCAGTCAATTACTGAGAAGTTACTTAGCTTCCTAAACCAATTAAAAAGCAATGATAAACAAATAATTGCAAAATTTAGAAGTGAAAACGAGGAAAGAGGAAATTAATTTTGGCGACAGAATTAAAAGAGAATGTGCCGATTATGCATAGTGATTTTGGTAGGAAAAAAATATTGAGAGGAAAAAGACGTAAAAAAAATTTAATAAATAGTATGCTATATATCAAGAGACTAAAGAACATAATTTAATCTCAAGAGTGAAAGTGTAGAATCTGATGTTTGAGCCTGAGGGTTCCAATTACTTCAGAGATTAAAGCACTTTAGTCCTGAGACATAACTAGAGTATTTTTTGCACATCCAGGATTAAAGCTTGTAAATAAAAAAGTCGTAATGCAAGTAAATAAGTTTATCATTTCGAACGATTCTTTTAGGAAGTAAAATATAGGCTTTAGTCCCAGAGATGTAAAAAATTATTTATATATCTAGTAAACTAAACATATTTATGTTCACAAAAAAAATTTTACTTACGTACACAAACGAACAAAATCGTTTCATAGAGTGAATAAAAATTGTATATGTGCGATAAAAACTAATAAAATAATGACACTTTCAACAACCAAATTTGACACTGTTAGTTAAAAAAAAACTAAATAAGTGACTTGGGGTGTTTCCACGACTATACAACATTAGTAAAATAAACTAGACCTTAATATTTATGGAGTTAGGTATAGGTAGGAACTCACTTACTTATCCGCAACCTTTCCTGTCACACGTATAGAAGATTTATAGTGTTATATGTATAAATTATTTAAAAAAAGTGTTACTGTACCAATTAACTTCTTACATTCTTTTTATAAAATATATGTCATCTATCGGTATTTTTATCAAAATGTTATCTTTAAAATATTTATCGAACCGTCGTTCAATGTTTACAATGTTATCTAATGTACAGGTAAACGCAATATTAAATATAAATTATAAATTGCGTAAATACACCTACCTATTTATGCTTATCTATATATAAATTTAAAAATATTAAAAATTATAGGTAAATTCCGGGTTAAAACTCCTCGTACCTAATTTATAGTCGTAGAAACATCCCAGGTCAATCTTAGATCTCTTTTAAATTAACTGTATAAAATGAAAATCCCTAGATTTAGTATGTTTCAGTTTTTCAAATTTAGTTCTCTTATTTTTATTTCAGAATTAGTTATTAAACAGTCTATATTACGTATACTCGTACGATTAGTTACTAAAATATTTCCACGACTATACCTCATCATATTAGTAAACTAATTATTAACAAGCATTCAAATTATCCATTTTTATTTTCGCGCAATCTTAGTACCTATTTATTTTGTTAGTCATTTTTAAGTCTTAAATATGCGGACTTATTTTATAAGTATCTAGATACACCTAAATAGTAAATATTTACTTACCTGCATAAACTACTCACATACGTATACGTTGAATTTCTCTAACTTCTCATGACTCCGTCGCGTCATACAATAAGACATAAAGCCTTGAGTTTAGTTAGCCTTGTCATAAACACATAATACTTTTAAACTAATAATCGGCTGGTCTTTAATTGCGACTGGTTTAGTGTTTTACTCGTACACAAATTTATTTACGAAAAATCATGGACACGGAAAATCGTATGCGTAAGTACGCAATAAATATATAAGTATGCTATGCAACCTTTAAATAATACATAAATAAATAATAGTAGAACTGTTATGCAACCCATGCTACAGTTTTGTTGGGTTGGTTACCAAGCATATGACGTTTATAAACTACAATAATTTATAGCGACTGCTACTGCTGAGCTAAAGTAAATAGTTAAATAGCTGTCATAACTCTTCAAATATGTATAAACAATTTTTGATCTTTAAGTAAATAAAAAAAATATTTTTATTACGATTACAAAAACTTATGAAAACGTTTTAAATGTTTTATTACCTTATTTTGAGTTTGAGTTTATTTTTAAAACCTTTATTAAAAAACTATTAAAATTATCTTTTTGCATTTTTTGTAGAGGGAGTATTTAGAGTTGAATCGAATACATATAGCATCTTTAAAATGATTGTATTACTGCCTTACGGCGCCTATTTCTCTCGAACTGTCATCAACTTGGTGGCCAATGGTTTGAAGACCTTCTTCTTCAAACCATAGGTCACCAAGTTCTTGCGTAGTAGCAAAACGGTCTCAAAAAAGTAGTTGTTCAAAGTGTCTATTTTGACGCTCTGTGGTTTCGTGTTCCTCTACCTTTTTCTGTTTACATCCAAAACACAGGCATTACTGTTATTGCAATAGAATTAACTGGGCGAGCAATTTTCTGATAGGACAAACCAATTTCTCAAAAGACCACAATACCTACCTGTGTCGAAATCACTAAGATGGTGATATTGTTGATGCTTTTTCGTGGAAGCATTTTGTTACCCATAAAACAAGTAGAGACACAACAACCGCAAATGCTTCTACTTATCAGCTCTGATAAGCCTTTTTCTTAACAATAACTAAGAGGTTAATTTTTTTGCAAAAACTGTCAGAGATAAACCGTTGCAACGATTACTATAACTAGTTTTCAATTTACTCATTCTGTTGCCAAAATATCACTCCTAAATAAATATTCTTTTTGGGTGTAATACTTCTAATGTCACTCAGTATAAAATATTACACCAAAAAATTAAACGAATGGCGCTTTTTGTTTTATTACGAATTTTATCAAATAATTTTTTTGCTTCTTTACTTTTTACATTACTTTTGCTTTTTTTAGATGCGTTTTGAATAAATAAAAAAAAATTTAATTATCTATTGAATTTAATAATAAATAATATTAGTTGCTGTATGATTTAATCGAGTAATTTAAATTTTTAAAATCAAGCCGAGTGTATAGTATTGCAGTAATTAACTGAACTATTACTAATTAAATACTATGTTTATGAAATATTTGCTTTTTATTTCAACACGTTTCATCTATTAAGTGGCATCTTCTTTCTGTTTTTTTATAGTAATTGTATGTTTTCGTCGCTCAAATAACGATAAATATTTTAGTAACAAAAAAAACACAAATTACAGAATATTGTCTCTGATTTTCGATGGAACACATCCTGTGTACCTTTATATTTGTGCAAGTTTGTATTAGTAATTGCAGCTCATACAACACTATTATTTTCTTAGCTTTAGTCTTTAGGCATTGTAAACTGGCTGTAAAAATTGTTTTCCAGTAATTGTTTGTTTTATTTTTATTAACGCTCTGTGTCTCTGGGAGTCGAAAAGCACCAAATATTTTTGTTGCTGTATAATATAAAAAGCTAAATATTAGCTAATTTTTTACTTCAACTAAAATTTGTATCGTAGCTAGCGATATATAATTTAAAAGTTTCAATAGAGAGTCATCTACCACAAGGTGTTGAGGGCGGCACCATCGACCATTTAAATTCCGGACCTCACACGCAGAAACCGTAAATTGAGTTTTTTAGAGCGTCTTCGGGTTTTATGCAAAAATTATCATTTGTTGAAAATTTTCCATTAAAAGTTTATGAAGTCTTTAATATCATTTGTTTTATTTTTATAATGTTTAATTCAAGGTTCTAAAATATGTAGCACTTATTTATAAATAGACAGGATTTGTCTTTCAGAAACTGCTTTTAGTAATTTTTGTGTCATAAATACGCAAAGTAGTAGAGTTTTAAAAAACAATTCGTGTTGTGTACAACATTTTTTTGTTTTGAGTTTTCTAAATAACATTTAATTAAAAAAGCATAAAATAAAAAAAAAATTTTTAATATAACGAGAGATCCAAAAGTCGTATATTAAAAACAAGCGAAGCCAAAAATATTATTTATTTTTATTATTTATGTATATTTTTTTTTAAATAAAACTGCATTATATCTGAAAAATATTATTATTTAAAATATAATTAAAAGTGCCAATTACTGAACTAGTACAGAATGCGTTTTGAAAAGTCAGTTTTGTGGCATAAATTCAAATTTAAGAAACATGTTCTTTATACTATTTTTCTTATAAATTGAATTTTTTGTTTATTGTAGATGAAAAGTAAAATTTTGAGTTTTATAATCTCTTATTGCAGTAAAGGACACTATAATATAACAACTATAACAACACCAAAATGGTTTTATTATAAATTTCTTAAAGAATTAAATTATACATTTATTTTTTTATGCATACGTAGGTAGAAACACGAACTATGTGAATAACCAAACAATTCACAAAAATGAACATCCTGAATGTGTAATACTTAACATGACTTTGACGTTACTTGGCTATATAAAAGACGCATAAACATACTTCCTAGTGATAAAATAATAAATAATTTATTATCCAACTCGTTCGTCATTCACACTTTATTTTTGCAAAGTTTACGATGCTGTTATTTTAAGAAATTTAAGTGAATTTACGTATTTTAGCAAATTTTTTTGACCGTATTTAAGTATCCATATTATAGTGTATTTTTAGGGTAATGTTTAAATTGTGTAACAAAATTTGTAAAACTTTAGTCATCAAGTTGATTTTGGTTATGTAAACAAAAGATTTGCTGGATTTCGAACAAAGAATACAGCTTTTAGAATTAAGCCTTTTATTTATTTGGATTTATAATAGTTATTTATTAAGTGATGTGTTGGATGTTTTTTACTTTAATTTTTTAAAGTTTTCGATATTTTACATTCGATTAGAAATTAGACATTAATCATAATATACAGGGTGATTAAAAAAAAAGGTCGGACTACCAGTTGTGAGGTGATTGAAAATATTAATGTTCTAAAATAGCATAAGTAAACAACATTTTAGTTTACTTTAATAATACACTTTGTATGTAGAACAATATTCTTAGGACAAGGTTCTTAAACCAATCGAGAAGATTTAGTCATCGCTTTCAATTGAGTGAAGATAGGTTACGAAACATTCGGCATATTTTAGAAGAGTCTTTGAGTATATAAGGAGAGAGACATTGGCTGGGAGTCAGTCAGTTAGTGAGAGCCAGACAAGCGAACGAAAAGTGAGCAATATATCGAGTATATACCATAATATCGAGTTATTAATTTATTGTTGTTGCATTCGTGTACATAGCAGAAATAAATTATTTGTTAGTTATCCAATTCTTTAAATCAACGAACCCCGAAATTGAATTTACGTTGAAATACTGTACCTAAATTTGGCAATAAATTAAATAACTATTTGGTAGACACAAACTATTCGTAAAGTTTATTTACAAAAAGCAGTGCCATCTAATATAGCTTATATGTATTGTAAAATACAAATTTAAAAAAAATTGAAATGTTTGTTGTTATTTTCTTAATATCAAGTCAACATAAATTATAAAATTATATAAAACATTTTTAAAACGATGTTACAACATTTGTACGCCGTAGTTTTAAAATGGGTTCTTCATTATGTGAGCGAAATTATTTATAATTAATAAGTGTTGAAATTAAACAGCTAGTCCGAGGTACATATTTATAAATAACGACAAATAAAGTTGCACTACAACAGAGAATTTCTATAATTTTTTCCAAGTGATACTTATACTTTGGTGCCAATAGGCGTTTACGAAAATTCAATCGATCAGTTGGGTCAGGGATCCGAGCGTTCGTTTATTCAACCTCGCTCACTAACCCGTGTTCGTTTATTCAGGGTTACTGATCCGGATCAGGGATCGAGGGATCCAGCACAGCAGCAGGGTAGGTTTCAAGCAAAATGGATCCGCATGCGCATTTGATAAAACTTTGTGGTTTTATCAAATCATATTGAATTTTGAATTGGATTTCTTTGTTGAATATTTTTATTAGATCTGATTCTACCAAATAAACCACACTGTGTTTATATTTATTGGATGTTTCGACAAGATTAATTGTGCCGTCTCTGCGAAAACACAAACAAAATGAAAATTATCAAATTTATTTTTTGTTTATTAATATGTCAAGTTGCTATAGTTACATTTAAAAAAAATAACTGCCCTGAAATTTGAGAAAATGCTCTCAAGGTCATTAGTCAGGGTTTGTGTCGTTCGAAAATAACTAACCCCGATCACTGATCTGAGATGGATCTGACGGATCCGGTCACGTGACGGATTACTAACCCGGGTTGAATTTTCGTAAACACCTAATGCCTTAATTTCGAAAGCTTGAATTTTTAAAGCGTGAATTAAGCAATTAATTACAATTTAAAAATTAGGTGTGGTGTTGGTTGCATTTTACAGGTATTATACTGTTGGTGCGGTGTTTTTCGTACAGCCTGTGTACGTTAAAACAAACGTTAAACATTCATTTATTTAGTTTAAAAAATTTCATATTTACACTTTTAATTTCACATAATACATTTATAAATATTGACATAAATATCTATACTAAATTTTTATTATAATAACAAATGACAAGTAAATAGTGACGTGATTTTTTTTATAATTACATTAATATTAATTATTGGTAATAAAATACTTACAACAAGTAAATTAGCTTGTCGAAAAAAAGGAAATAACATTGAATGTACTTTTGAAATTTTAATATTATACGAGTATGTTATCTACAATAATTAGTAAAAAAAAATTGTGGCGCAAACAAAGCCAGATGTTGGTACAAATACCATATTAAAGAGCGCGTTTTGAAAAGTCAATTTTGAGCACAAATTTAAATTTATAAAAGGAGCGCAAGTTTTCTAAACAATGAGTGGCTACAGTGACTTTAGAAAAGGGTTTTTTCATGTTATTTTTTTGATTGCAACATTTTTTAAATTATTAACTGATGAATATTATACAAATCTACTTATCATTATTTTAGACCAAGAAGTGCTATATACTTATCTAGTAAATAATTTGTAAATAATTAAACGCTATAGAGTCATCTATAATCATCAACCAGTGGTGGCTAAAACCTTTCTTCCTCAAAAAGAAAGTTAAAGTTACCTCATTGTTAAAGCGGTTAAACTCCACTATTTGAGTGTTTCACAGGTTTTTCACACACACAAAGTTATCTGGATAAGAAAAATGGTTATCATGTGCCACAAAATTTTATTTGAATGAAATTATAACCTGTTATAACGCTGACATTTATGACGTTTTATTTATTTTCTCTGACGTTTGATATCAAAACCAACATTAAAAAAATCAATTGTACTAATTACTTTTTAGCACGCAAATGAGTGCGAAATTGGTTAATACAACATCCAAATCTGTATCGTATGAAGCTTTCTTACAGACGCAAAATAAAAAAAAAACATAATTTGTCAGAGTCAAGTTTAAGTCAAATTTACTATAGCAATGCGTGAATTATTCGCATTGAATGCAATAATTATTTGATTTATAACGGTGCAGTGGACAGAGGTTAATAGAAAAAAAAATGTAATTCGACTGTCATTCTTGCTAAGAATGCCTCCGCAGATTCCAGTCAATTTTAATAATTCATAAATTTTTACACTAAATACTTTTATTTCTCATAGCTGTACTCATAATTTAGATGAGATTTTGTTTTCGCTACGAAATATGGATCTCACTCTACCAATAATAATTTTTACCAAAATTTGGCATTTACTTCTTTCTTCTCTGATTTCATTCTAAAACAAAAATGATTGTTGTATAGAATACTAATCTAGTGTTACAAGTATTTATTTATACATTATAATTAGTAGATATTATAATAAGAAACACGATTGCTAAGAATTATAATTGCATTTACAGGCAAATCTTTTCCTACCGTAATTTCTGATAAGGCAACATTTTTAAAATGACCGAAACGAGTTCTCGAACAGATCTTCGCCCGGTTGAGATATTTATGATTACATTTGTAGCCGTTCACTTGTTTCAGTATGTGAGGAGAATCGAGAATTCAGAATTGTCAGATTCATTAAATGACGGTTCTGAAATAGGCTAACTTCTCTTTTACATACAATTTTTTTCTGTCTTGTTAAATCTCAGATAGATTTTAGCCTACTTATATGCATATTATAGTTTACTTAAGTACCTACCTGTCTGTCTTTGTAGTTAATTTATTATAACTGTCTTAAAAATATTCTTCTTGTTTAAAAAAAACAGTTTTCTAAGAAAAGAAAAATCACTTCACAATAGATTATTGAATCTTAAGCGACTAATAACTACCTATTCATTGCAGAGTTATGTGACAATACGTGAATCGCATAATTATGCATTGAAAGAATATGTAATTCAAAGCTGAACTTTTAGCTGTAGACAACCATAATGCCAACATAAATTTGTATAATACTGTAATGGTGAGTGCGTGCTTGTGCGTATTGATAATATCTATCACTTATTTCCACTAGATAAGTTTATAAACTACACGTTTAAAAATCATTTTAGTATTTCCTTTTTGAACAAATGAATTTGGTCCTATGTAGAGACATACATGTCTTTTAGATTTATTCAAATGTGAGTCACTAGTAGGGCTGGGCAATTTTTATTTTAATTAATGAATAATAGTTAATCATTTAATTAAATTGATTATTTTGATTTATTAATTGGTATCGATTTTTGATCAATCGATTTTTGGATTTTTAAATATTTTAATATAAGTAGATTAATTTTGTCTAAAAGTAATATACAATTTATTTATACTTAGGTTAGATGACAACACACCGCAAAAGAAGAAATATAACCTAGAATTGGGGCTTTTCTTAAATTGATTATTACTTAAATTAATTTATTATTTGAATATTTATCAAAATGTTATTCATTAAAAAACGATAATCAATTGAATTAGGTAACATAATTATGCCGTAATTAATTATTTTTTTTACTCGATTATTGATCATTTTGCTCAGTCCTAATCACAAAACAATGCATTTACATCATTGAGTAACCAGAACTCAAAAAAATAACTAACAATTTTTAAGAAGACTGTCTTGTAACAATTCTTTTGTTTTATTAAAATTTTTTATACCTATCAAAAAATAATAACGTAGACGCACTATTTCGTGGCGCCAGGTATACACAAGGTATAGAGTATTTTTCGACTTTGTCCGGTGAGATCATAAAAGGGGTTGTAACGTTTACCACATGTTCTGTAAAAATACGTACCGCATTGGTGTGGGTCGTCTGTTGGTTGTGTTGTTTCATCACCTCTAACGCACTTGTAAATAAGGGTCGTTGTAAACCAGTTATTGTGGGTGGCATTTCGAAGTAAACACTTTGGTTCAGTTAGGTCAGTGGTTCTAAAACATTTCAACATGCGCCATGCATTTTACAATGCATAAACAAAACAGTTTGGGATCACTTGTTTTCCCCAGCCTGAATGCGATCCTAAAATTTCCATCCACTCAACCATCTACGTCTTAAGAATGAACCTTATATATATATAAGTACTTAGTACTTATATAAGTGCATTAGGGGTTATGGAAGAACACAACCAACAGACGATGGTACAGCTTCTTTAAAGAGCGGCTTACAATTTTCACAGAATATTACTTGAAAGAGCATTTCTTCGAGCAGTACTTTTCCGCTTTTATGATCTCACCGGACAAAGTCAAATAAATAAGGTGTATCTTTATGTTCCGATGTTTTGTTGTTTATAATTTATTGCTTACTCATAAATCAAATACAAAAATTATTTAAGGAGTGCAACACTTTCAAGAAATTAAAGATCTATAATAAATTATATTTTGATAAAAAAGAGCAATAGAAAATGATTTAAGACATAAAGATAGAAGAGAGGGTGAAATTTACAGTAGTTACCTTTTACTGTAGGAAAAATTAAGACCTTGAAAGCTTGCTTGAAAGAGGATAAAGAAGAAAATAAAATGACAAAAAGTGGACCTACTAAAATATACTGAAAATTTGTTGAGTCGAACATGTTTTAGTCTGTCACATTTTTGATAGTTTTGCTAGATTAACCAAAAAAAAAGTTTCTAATTTACTACATTCTTGTTATCACCGTATAAATGGCAAAAAGCAGATGTTGCACCAAAATATGATAACTATAAGTCAGTGCGACACTTTGAGCAAGTAACGGCACAAGAAATGTGACAAGAAATAAAAAAACATAATGTTAAGTGAAGTAAAAGAAACTTGTGGAGGCTTCTGTAACAGACAAACAACTAAAAAGAAAAGAATGGTGAACAAAAGATGTTAGTAGTTAAGAAAAATAGGAATAGTGGAAAATTACTTGACAACAAAAGTAGACAAGCTAAATTAAAAATATAGAATGCAACAGAAGGAAAGTGTTAAGCAAATAGTAACAGAAGAAAAGAAAAAGTATTGGGAAGAATTAAGAACAAATAAAATTAGGCTAACAGTATATATGTATACAGATAATACAGATAAAAATAAATATTTTTGAGAACTATTAAAAGGTCAGACAAAAAATCTAGAAAAAGAAAAGAAATAACAGAGAAGCTAGAAAAAAACAAGGGTACAGGAAATTGACAAAGCAGTAAAAGAATTGAATGAAGTCATTAAGAAACAAAAGAAAGGAATATTCTTAGGTCACGATAAACTAACAGCAAAAATGATCAAAAAAATGCAGGATAAGAAAGAAAAGCACAATTCATAATACATAACAAGATGTAGAGAAGAGGAAATACCCGAAGAATGGAGATAGGGCAAATAGTATCAACACATTAAATAGTATAGAAGAATAACTTGCTGGAGAATTAAACTAGCATTTTAATTTGCCGCGTTTTTTTACATTTTGAGGGTGTATGAAAGACTAGAATTAACATTATTTAAAAAAAAAATTTGCAGAGACAGTTTATCTAATATATGAAGAAGAAGAGCTTAACACTTTGTTAGCACAAAGAAGCTGTTTTCAATTCAAAACTAATATCTACCTAATCTGCTATTCTAAACAATTTGGTTTTCTTAGAGCAGAACATTTTTTGATCGGTTGTTTTTTAATCATCCTGCCTAAAACAAAATCTATTCGATATTAATGAAAATCGATTGACCAACATCAACGTTCAACAGATGCGGCAACATCTTTGGGTGCGCTGGAAAAAGGAATATTTAACTGAATGTATGGAACGAAGTTTTTATAGAATTTGACATGACAACAAATATAGATAAAACAAAGGTGGTGGTATTAGCAAAATGAAAAACCTTCAACGGTAAATGGGCAAATTATATAACAAGTAAAAAGTTGAATTATTTAAGAGTGAGAATACAATATATAGGAAAGATAGGTAAAAGTAATAAACTAATATATTATTTTATAAAAAAAGACGTTTTAAACAAAAAGTAAGTGTCTAAAAAAACAAAATAAACGTATTTTTTTATAGATAAAAGGCAACTTAGTTGGTGGAGGCATTTGAATTGAATGACAGAAAATAAATGATAAAATTAGTATGGGAAGCAAAAGTTAAGGAAAAAGACGAAGAGGAAGATCGCAAGGAAAAACAAAAAATTGTGGAGTGATTTTGTAACGCCGACATTTGATTTTTATTTTATTGTAAAATTTTATTTATATTTATCTAAAATCTCTACACCAGTAGGTTAAATAACCACGTAATTTTACATGTTAAAAAAATGTTTTTTTTCTTCAATATTATTTTTTTGTTAGTAGATATTTGGCGTTTATTAAATTACCAAATTGTAAAAAAATGTATAGTTGTTGTACTTTTTTTGAAATACTTTTTTTAAGTAAGTTATACTTCTTCTTCTTTTCTTAGCTAAAAGTGTTCAGGAAACTGCCTATATCACCAAGAATCAAATTCAAATTACTCTTGACAGTGACAGCAAAATGACATTTATCAAGTGAATTAATTTAGGCGCTACGTTTTTAGAATTTTTGTTTCTTATGGCAACTTCTGATCAAAAATTATAATAAACATATGGTATTGTAGTTAAAATAGTTGCTCTGTTTTATATTCTATATTTAATTATTGATTATTTTGCCCAGCCCTGGTCATGATACCAGCGCCAACTAAAACACAAAGAAACAACTAACAATTTTCAGATTTTAGTTTACAATAATTGTATTTTATTTAAAAGAATTAGATATTGTAAAATAACAACGTTGACGCACTATTTCATAACGGCAGTTATACACAAGACGTTATCTTTTCGTTCGAACGATTTGTGGTTAATAATTTATCCCTCACTCACAAATCAAATGTGAAAAAAATATTTAAAAAATACATAATGCTAAAGCAAAAATAAAACCGAGAAAGGTTCAGAACGTGGTGATAGCAATTGAATCCACCACGTACTTGCAATTCACGTCGAGGTGAAGACAGTTAATGGAGAAACATTCAACATTGTCTCCGAACCGTCTCACAAATCAGTCTGACTGCCCATTAGGATGCTGATATCGTGATAGATTATCAGACCAAGAGCTATATGTAAATCTCACAAGCGTATTGATGTATCTGTCGTAATACGTCTTGCAAATTTGTCAGTAAGATTTGAGACAACAGCACAAAGTGTAAAACTCTCTTTCGCATTATTTACAAAAATTCAAATTGTTTTAACCAAAATTTCTGTTTTTTCTAAGGAAATTTTCGCAATATGCGCACATTTAGAGGAATACTCTATATCTTCTTTAAGATGCGTCACCGTTTGCGTTCTGCGAACAGTGGATCGTACATTCTTAACGTCAATTGTGTGCCACCATTAAATCCTTCTGAAATCCGCACCGTCTCAGATAGTACATAAGATACACTATTATTTTACTTGGAGATGCTCTGAATTAACCTTGGCAGGAAAATAAAATACCAAAGTTGTTTTTTTGTCGACTGACAGCAAAATGCGACTGTCTGAGCCGTCAGGTCTTGCTACCGAGGAATTCACAATCACTGAATACTTGTCTTGTTCCCAAGCCTTTCTTTTCGGTGCACCTTGGGAAAGAAACTCTTGGCTCGTTTTCATTTCGACGCAGCAAAAACCCGAAATCATTCGACAAACATTTTAAACGGTAATTGCCACAATTTGTTTTCGCGTAATTGCATATTTTAATTTCTTATGAATTATTTATTTCACCATCTTTCGACAATTTGCTCAACAACTTTTATTTTATTGATCCATACACGCACCAAACACATTTTTCAAACTAAAGACAAATCCTACACAGATACATTTCATATTCTAACAAATTAATAATAACAAGAATTACGTCCATATCATAATAACCTGATAAGGACCTTGAAATAATTCTATTGAATTTTTTCCGACGTTTCGCTCTATTTGAAGCAAAGCTTCTTCAGAGATTTTGATTCGCAATTTTGAAATGCAGTGTTTCTAACCACATGTTTTTTAAGGTTTATTGATGCATTCTTTTGAGTCCTGAAGAAGCTTTGCTCCTAATGGAACAAAACGTCGGCAAAAATTCACGAAAAGTATTTCAAAGTCTTTATTCTAAGTTAAAACAGATCTAATAATAATATTAATAATTTTCGTAAAATGACCCAAACAATAATTACAATTCAAAATTTTTCGCTATGCTTTTTTGAGTAATACATTGGTATGTAATTTCTGGTTTTGTTTTACTTATTGGCACTCTTCCCATCAAGCAAAAGTAATATTTTTGAAAAATCTTCATTGCTTTGAGGATGACATCTTCGTCTTTAGTTGTGGTTGCGCATGCGGCGGCTTAACTCACCTGAGATATTCTCTTGCTCAAACCCAAGTTGCGGTATCTGGCAGTCATGGGGCTCGCTTAGGTGAGTGAGCGCGTGGTCATGCACGCCGTGCTGGTGTCCGTTTACCTTCTACTTGTCACCCCCATCACTTTGTCCTGGTGGTGAGTTTCAGTTTTTACCTCCAAATCACTTTTTCCCAAAGACCGCCAAGTCGGTCATTGAGTAGAAATGCTTTTTTCTCGATGCAAAGTCTGTTTATTAGTTAAAAGGTAATTAACCTTAAGGTTAATTGAATTTCGATTTTTAAAATTTGTCTACTAATTTTGCTTGGCTTGCAAGGTGTAGACAAATTGTGGAAAACGATGATCCTATTATTAAAATTATAAGCTTAGATATCATAGTTTCAGATAGGATTTCAGCTTACTGAGCTTGGGCTTAAATTAAGAATGTTTAACTGTAAAACAGGTAGGCATAACCTACCATGTAAGAAGTAAACAGAAAGCTTAATCTTTTTTATCTTTATTATGTTTATTATTACCATTAACAATAAGATCAACAGGATGTTATATTTTCCGACGCACTCAAGTAAATGTACTGTCCAATTAAATGTATATCTATTAACAAATTACCTTAATACGCATTTTGTGCTTAATTATATATAATAATCACAGAACGTATCATAATTATAACGTGAGAAGCACTACTTCATTAGACGCTTCAATTTTGACATTTACTTCAATTAAGTTTTGCTAATCTAAAAAATAAAGTATAATAACTAGAAAATAGACATTTATTTTGTATATGTTTATAATAAGGTCAATATTTATTAGTTTATTTAAAGTTTAGAATTTAATTGCTGTACCGCTATTTCATCAGTTTTTATTAAATTAACTAAAACAATATTTATTAAAAAAATGTTTAACAAAAAAAAACAAAAGTAGTAATTTTAAATTGAAAGCACTTTAAGTGACCTTTAAAGAATTCTTGTAAAACGATGACACTATTTATGTAAAAGCGCTTCGAAATTATGAGGCAAGAACCAACCTACATACATTTTCTACTGCGTACAATTATTCTAAGCCTAATTAAGAATTTTTTCTTAAATAGATGGTCATTGCAACATCATAATATGACATTTTTAGTATAACTAATTGTGCGTGTATAACAAAGTCTATTGACGTCTAACAAAAGTAGCATTTTAGAGATTTGTTAATTTACTGTTGGTACACCACATACTCTAATTGACAACGGTTTTGAAACTGCCAAAAGCATCAACAATAACTGTTATTTGCTTAAATTATCAGGATTTTACAAACGCACCCCAATAATATCTTTATTACAACATGAAATCCAAACTGATGAAAACAGACAATCACAAAGCGATTCAAAAGTTGTGGAATTACAGCAGGCTAAGACAAAAATGAGTTTTATCTATTTAAAATTCATTGTTATTGTCATTTTAGATGTCAGAAATTACTAGATTTGCCAACTTTTTGATATTGAAATAAAGGATGTTGTCGAAGGCGTATCTAAGATTGTTTTTTAAAAGGGTGGAGGGATTGAGTTTGAATTTTTACTATTGTCTTTAGAACTCTTTTTTTTATTAGACTTTTTAGATTTTTTTACATCCGGCTTTTCAATGCAATTCGGGGACGAAGGTGATAATTATTGCAGAAACAAATATTTTTACAATATTTATTATAAACAAATAAAAACTGTTTTTACTTTCTATTAAAAATCTTGAAATGGGTATACATTTTTGAGGAGCGGAAACGAAGATTTTAGTAAATTACCTCTTTTTTTACTCAGACTTTTCTCAATATCTTGCTCGAAAAATCATCAATTTTTAATACAATTTTTATTTCAAAAAAATAGAAAGATTTTCAAAATTTTATGTTTTACGTTTGGTAATTCCGTTCATTTGGTTATAAAAAAACTACATTTTTTATGTTGTATGTACTTTTATATTTGTTTTTGTTACTTTGTTTCAATGTTTCAGGGCTTGTAAGGGTTAATAAGCCTTGAAACGTTGGCAGCAAACTAACAAAAATTAAAGTCTACACAACTTAAAAAACTGTGGATCTTCTTAAAATGCTTGTAAATTTATGGAAAACACGAACAGGACTATTGCAAATTGTTCTATCTATACTTAGACAGTTTTTTATATCTGGTTTAAATGAACAAGTAATACAAGAAAAATGTTTTTGCAGTATTTATAAAAAAAAGTAAAATTAAAGGCTCGTGGAAAATTGTTCTTTTTATACTAACAATAATACGTTTCTCTACATCTGGCTTGAAGCTTCATAAAATATTTAATACAATTTGCAGTTCTGTAATTTTTGTAAAATAAGAGTACAAACTGTCGCCTCCAGCTCCGAAACTCTATTACAAACTTTATTAGATTTTTGAGAGTGGGAAACAAAAATTATTCTAAATTGCTCTGTCTATTTTCAGACTTTTTTCAGTATTTGGCTTAAAGAATCATAGGTTTATTCTAGAATTTTTTTTCTTTTACAACATACTAGTTTTTTTGTCATTATTTTGTCATCTGTTCTACAAATTTATCTAAAACCTACTTTTATTTTTATTTTATTAACTAATCGTACTTTTCCTTGTTTTTTTTCTCTCTCATTAAATATTCTATTTACGTAGGTCTTATAACTCAAGTCTGGAAGAAACTTCTGCTTGTTTACACGTACCTAAAATTTTATTTTGGTGACTTAAAAGGACGTTTTCAACTATTGATAATTAGGTATTTTAATTTTCCAAGACTTACTCGTTTCTCTTTGGATAAAAAACTAGATAAAAAGACAAATTGTGTCCTTTAAGTACATCTTAAAGATTAAGAGAAAGTTTATAAAGTTAATAGACTATTCTTTGAAATAAAGGACAGTTGGCAACCCTAGAAATTACTGTACAAAATGCTTTTATACAATAAGTCAACTAGTTTGTGTTGTATGCTAGAAATCTAGTCAACAGCAGCTAGGTACAAGAGGAACAATTTAATTTAAAAATCGATTTCGAAAAAAAAAATAATTTTGACAATTCTGACTTTTTAAATGTTACAGAAATTTCGAGATGACCACTATATCTATTTTTTTCTATCATGGCTAACTGAGATTCTACGACTTTTAGATTGCTCAATACAGTTACATACAGAAAGCATTTATTTGTTAATTGATACAGTTTTCTAGATTACAATTTTTTGAATTGTTCTTAAACTTATGCTAGCTTTAAAATTAAGAAAAGCAAAAGTCTAACGCGTTTATTACCAAAACCAGCAACTAACAGTTGGTCTTGATGTGTTAATTTTTCTTAAAATTCTTTATATTTTGTATATGAGAGGTCAGTCAAACAGAAAGTACTGATTCTATGTTTTTATATTAATTTATACTGTGTTATTTTTTCTATTTTCTCTATTAAAACAGCTGCAGTTTGGCACTAGAGGTCAACCAATTTGCTGATTTTCTCCTATTGTTTAAACTTCATTAGGTGGCAATATTTTCGAGTTCATCACCGTATAGTTCGTAAAACTAGAATACTACAAAAACTACAACAACACAATTTCAAAATTAATTATGACTTTTAAGTTCTTACTTTATATTTAAAGTAGATGTTAAATGTTTGTTTTCTTAAAGGTTTTGACATCTAAATGGTGTAAATAAAGTCATCTATTACTATTAGTAATAATTGTGATTCGGACTGATTGTGAGTTAATTGTACCGTAAGAACAGAAATTTGCTAAATCAGAGCAAACTCTGGTCTGTCTTTTGTGTACATTTTTGCTCGATCAATAAGAGAATGTAATTCTTACTTTAATTTAACATATTATCGTTTTCAACATATTTATTTTATTCAGATGGCGGCCATAACAACCGGAAAATTTTATTTAATAAGGGTTATCTTAATTTGGGCAAAAATAAAATAGTATATTGTGTTGCAAGAATAGAAAATAATGCTACTTTTAAGCAGTCAGGCATGAAACACATCCGGGAGCTGCTAATGTCTTTTTATGCCAATCTGACATATATTTGCTTACCGTGTATTTATAATTAATTTAAATAAAAAAACATTAAACAAATTTTTATTTTTTAATTGTAAGAGTTAAATTAAACGGCAAACTGAAGTGTTTTATATTTTTTTTGAACAACTAGTAAACAAATGTCAATATTGATATTTTGCTAAGCATTTGACGTGACATAAAGCCAACTTTTGAGTTAGGCATTAGAGTTCAATAAATCTGGTTGAAAAAATTGAACCGAATTTTAACCTAATAATTATTTAAAAAAATTTAAAATTCTAAAATTTTAGAGACTTGATAAAAGAGCTAATTAGTAGAGCACAAGTAGAGTGAAAAGTATTTTTTCATCAATCTAAAAAACATTTAAAAATTGAACTACTGTGGCTGTATTTTAAAAAAAATTATTTTAAATTGCTATTACCAAACTAAACACTAACGTGACATAACTGTCAACTTTTTGACAGCTACACTGATTACAGGACAAAAACAAATTCGACTTCAGAACACTTTTAACTAGGGATTTTATTTAGACAAATAAATTGTCCCAATTTAAGTGCGCCAAAGAAATTTTTAACTATCGACAATCAAATTTGAAGTTACAAAATTGTTACATCAACAACGTTTTAGGACTTTTTTGAAGGATACAACTTAGGAAGTGTCTGCACAATATCAAATTTCTGTGAAATTAACATTAACAAGCACTAAAGTAGGTTCATAATGCTTGTTTTACTTCTTATTGCTACTATAAAAACACTGACATATTTATTAGGTCTTTAGCTGTCACTAAAATGGGTTATTAGGTTATATCTTATTGACAGCACGACAGACTGCATGCAAAAATAAATCATGTTTTGTCTTGAAAAAAAATTTTTAATCACTTGATAGAAGCTTGATCTTGTTTATTATGATAAATACTTACATAACGTTTAAGCATTATACGCCTACGATTGTTTTAATCAACGTTAAATGATTCAACTTGAAAGGAAATTATGCTGTGGCGGTACTTTGTTCTATTTATATTATTATAACGCACTTGCAGGCCTAAAAAAGATTCAGAAAGATAGAAAAATGTTATAAGATTATTATTATTAATCGGTTGTATAAAATTTACCTAAATTTCAAGACAATTTTATCGACATTAGTAGTAATAATGTATTGGGTATATGTATAGAAATATACACATATTTATTTTTTTTGAGGTTAAAGAGAAGTCAACTCTAATTAATCATAAAACATATTCAATGTTTTATAATTACTTACTCGTATATCTCATCATCAATATCTACAATAAATTAAAGGTAGATAAATCGGTTTCTTTTAGTTGTACAATATTTTGGAATAAAATTACAAATAATTACAAAAAAAATATTAAATAACAGATTGGTTAAAGTGGCAATTTGCTGAGTTAGGTATGTTCACATCTACATCCGTCCAGCTAATGTTGAACTCTCACATTTTGATGTAAAAATTTAAAAGTAACATGTTAATTAACACTAATGTGCAAGTTGAAGGCTATTACAAGAACACACAGTTTTTGAATGACTGTTTAAACAACAATTTACAAGAATTGTTGTGCTAAAAAAGAGTTCATCTAAATTTTTTTTTCTAAGCATAGCGGGAAAAAATGATTTTAATACTCCGTTACATACGGTGTTTCAGATATTCAAAACTATAATCGAAATAATCGTAATATTGTAAACAAATAATAATCATCTTAATCTAACATTGTGACTATTAAGTAAGAGTTTCATTATGCTGCATATAAAACTTCTGAAAAAAGGAAAACTAGTCTTACAAAACATTTTTATCAAAAATTTGATAAAGCCTTCTCACAGTAAAATAAATATCATAAATCAAGCACACATTTTTCGACGTTCGTAGAAAAACAACAGATAGGTGAAAAGTAAGCACATATTTACTTTAGGCCAGTTTAACATACTCAGCTAAATCAAACCAAATATTTGAGGCTATTTTTGATACACCTATAGTATATATAAAATAAGAAATAACAGATAAGAGATATTTTCTATTTCTATTACTTTATAATCATGTCAAGAGAATACATTACTTGGCTAAACCAAAAATTAATAATGTATCTATTAAAAAAAATAACTGAACTTTTTTCAATAAGTCAAAAAAAAGAGTATTGCACTTGCAGGACACTTAAGGATTTTATAGACTAATAAGATGTATTAGTTATGAAAGGTTAAGGCGCAAATGAACAAAAACTATATTTGCTGCTAATCAGTTGATATTTTGGATATCTTATTAATTTTTTCTGCTTTCTTATTAGCTAGTTTCTACAAATTATTGCACTTGATATGACTGCCAGAGAATATCAGTGAAATGTATTAGATACTTTTTTAATTTTGTTATGAGTAATACTTGTATAACAGGTCACAATACATTTGTTTTAAGTATGGGCTGACTTTGTAAAAGGTTGCAATAAATAGCCATCGTTGAATTTATAAGAGGCCAAACCACACTGGATATGGCTTTTAATTGATGACAGTTTCACAGTCTTTGGTACGAACTATCGTCGTCTAGTGCTATCACAAATTGAAATTTATTGGTATGTGGTTTGACCTCTCATAAATTCAACAATGGCTGTTATTCGGTTTATTGGAGCTTTTTGTACAGTCAGCCCACATAAACGTGTCTCATATGTGTATATAGTAATTTAATAGATGTACTCGTATAACTTAATAGTCACCTATAATAATTGTTAAAAAACGGTTTGTTGATAATTTAATTGTTGCATCAAAAAAAATATTTTTTTATTTTAAGTCATGATTAGTTGCACAATCGTTTATCAAAATTGATGGGCCATTAGTCTCGTATTTTTAGCCAATTTGTTGGTGCAACCTGGGGTTAATAGTACTTTTTGCGATAACAACAACAAAAGATGTTCTAATAAATATAAATTAAAAATTTGGGATGTTTAGCTATACGAGTAATATGATAAGTCTGATCTCTTCTTTATCATGTCTTATAAAATGCGTTTCTTTCCTAAAATCAGTACAAGTAAGCATGTTGAACAGATCTTCAGTTTGAAGTGTGAGAAATCATCTGTTGACAGAGCAGAAATAACACAGAAACCGTTGATATAAGGTGAAATTTTATTTATTTTAACTGTTCGCTTGTATTATTGTAATTGTCTGATAAGTTGTTTGAAATTAAAGTCGGTTAATAGAAGCTACTTACAGTTTTCTTAAAATAATAATATATTGACTTTTCAGTGTTTCGTCACTTTGTATATTCAATATTTCTCAATTTTGTGTAACACCAAGATTTTTAAAACAGCTTTGATATGCTAAAGACAAGTTGGCGGATGACGAAAGATATTCTATAAATATACACACTAATTTCAACCTAACGCACACTAAATCGATACTTGCGAAGATGGATATTAATAAATATCATTGAATTCCTTTTTTATTTTTTGAAGGATTCAAGGATCTTTCTAAGAATATTTCTAACAAAATTTAATAGACATACTTAATGGTAAAAGATTTCATCACGTAATCTTTTTTTTTTTTTGAAAATTTCAAATTTGTTTTGATCTATAGATACTGAAAATTTTGTAAACAAAACCACAACTGATTTGTGAAAAAACCTGTTGCACACTTAATACTTGAAAAACATTAGTCTAGGAGATGTTTATTTAATTTGGTATAAATTATTATTATACAATACCTCAGAAATATTAGGGTCCCGCCTATCACAATACGAGTGAACTTTGTCAAACCGAATCGACCAATACCACATCGATTATTTATTACTACTATCAGCGGTCTTGATTGTACGTCCTTGACAGAAGTGTTATAGGTACTGATATCTGTTGTCTTCTCCAATCACGTCGCACGGGACGTCCCCTAGGTAGTCATTGGTCGTCGACAACCACCACCCTCATGTCCAAATTTCCTCATCTGCGGAAACTTTTTTTTAATATTTTTGACGTCATTATTAGCTGTTTATCTAAGATGAATGTATTATTGAAAGGCACGCCATGTTTCTAAATACAAGCTTAATGAATCCATTAACTAATCATGGCCTGTGAGCATTAAACCCAATGTTTATAAACAGGGTGTCAATGCAGACCTGGGCATACTTTATTCGCACCATCACCTGTGCTTAGACAAAAATAAACTGTAACCAAATTGTTGATGTCTTTTTTATAAACATTGCTATCATTGCGGTCGGAGTGTTGACTGTTTATACATACAGGTGATTCAAAATTACGTGACGATATTTTAAACACATATTTAGGGTTCCATATCATAAAGAAGTGTTATTATTACTGTTTTGACGAACCAATTAAAAGAATTGGTTTAAAAGTAAAATTTAATTTAATTAAAAAAAAAACAATTTTTTCTATCAGGTTTTACATAAAAAAGTTTTCTATAGTAATGAATTTTGTTGAAAGATTTTATAGGCTTATAGAAGACATCGGTCATTTTTGTTGAAAATCTTTTTGTTTGTTGTAATTTCTACGAGTTAGGGTAATCAGACGTCTGAATAAAGTCCGACATGACCTACTTTTTTCTCAAAATTTAAATGTTCTTCTTACTTTTGCTTTTTTCCGTCTGTTTTCACTTTTTAACTAAATGTAATCAACGTAATTAATTAAACATAATAAAGAGATTATAGTCTAAGTAAATGCATAACGGCCGACGTGTATACTTCTTTTTTCAGAAAATGAGAATGTGACTTAAGTCAGAAATTATTTAATAGAGCAAGCAAACTTAAACAATCAGAACTTTTGTCAACGATTTTTTAATTCATTTTACTTTTAAAAGCAGGTAAAAATTTTGAGATAGGGGCTCATTTTAATGCCGTTGCTTGTGGCCATTTATTATTTTGAATTTAAAAAACATCAGTGGGTTTATCACTTAAATAAAATTTTTACTCGCTGTTTAGAATACTATAACATACAATGTTTTGCGCACAATTAAAAGCAAAAACGTAAATTTTTAAAAATTTAAATAAGAATTCGGTGAAAAATCATTACATTCTTAATTGGCGACATCTTCAGAGCTGAGCTAACTGTATATGCTTGAATATACTTTTGTTCTAAGCAAAAGTATCTAAAAGAATACCTTGAAATGTAAGGGATGAAAGATTGAAAATCCGCTATTATGAATTTTTATTGAGTCAGTGGCGAAGGGTTTCTTACTACGTTTGGCTTTACAGAAGACCACTGCAATAAACTGAAGCGTCAAAGTAGTCTACTACACCACTTACTCATCTTGTTTTTGTTTACTCATCTTTAAGCAACTGTAAGAGTAGAAGAAATACCTCTCAATACGTTTCAGTCTATTGCGTATACTTATCGGTATCACTTTAGCTTGGAGAGACCTCTACCTGCCTAGCGTCTTCCTTGGGGTCGTGAAGTTTCTTGAAATTTATAATTGTAAAATATTTTATGAAAAGTTTTATGAAACTTAAGGTTTTTTCTGACACTATAAACTTTTGGCTTTACCACCGATGATCCTACCTCAGAACTAAAGTCTACTGCTCTGCTCAATAGGTTATCAACACACAAAAGTGTGTTAAAATAAAGAAAAAATTGATATTAACTGAGGAAGTGAAAAAAATTATATCAACATATTTTTTCTAATTTTTGCAGTAGACTTCTATTTAAACCTATTTAACCATTTATTATAAATTGAACATAAACATAAAAAATATTCTTTGAATACAAAAAATTAAAACATTTATTTTTATCAAATTAAAAAAAAGCATTTACGACTCACTGTCACTATATACTAAAAATGTAAACAAAAATGGAAGATGACATTTTATTATCTAGGTATAAAGAAATCTATTTTACCGACACTGTTAAAACTTAAAAAGATTCTTAAAACTTTTCAAAAAATATAAGGAAACTTTTCAAGCCCACAACCCTAGTTTTTCCACGTAAATTTTGCCAGTGTGTATTTAAGTCATAGTTATTTTTACTCTCGCTGATTTGTAGCTTTTTCTCTCAGATTAGTAGATTACGCTAGAGCTCTTTGATGTTAATTTTTTGTAATTTTTCGTCAATTGAGAGATACAAAAAACAACTTTCTTTTCAGTTTTTACAATTTTTTTTCTTAGAAATATTTTTAATTTTTGTCACAGCTTATCAGAGCAAAAAGTAGAGAAAGATAGAAAATTTGTATTCTAACTTTCAATCGACCTGAAACGTTAAAAAATGCCACATTCAGGAACTCTAGAGTATACTAGAGATAGTTCTTTTGACGTTTTATGAAGTCTTGAGCGTTAGGACACAGAACGTTACTTCTTTTTTGGTTTTTACAGATTTCTACTTTAAAAAACACGTGTTTAAATTGTTATTGACTAGTCAGTACATAGGCGGAAAAATTTTGTTTAACGATGAGTGTATTAATTACTATCAGTTACAACTCCTATAATTTTAAAAAGTTTATGCATTAATTTGCCATTTTTTTCAAAAGTAAAATTTATTTTTAATTTATTGTAAACAGTAATGAGATCGTAAAAAATGTCTTCATTGTAGAAGTGATTCGAGCAAAAAATAGAAGAGAAGAGGAGTTTGTGTCATAATTGTCAATTGACGAGAAACGTCAAAAAAGACACATTTAGGAATTCTAGATTATAACTGGATTTTACATTAGAAACTGAAATTGCTGTTTTGGTGTAAAAAAATTTTAACACAAAAGCTACCCTCTAAGATATCTGAATCGCTCAATAGAGAGATCAAAATTGACGATTCGTTTAGTAAGACATTAACAAAATAACATGAAATCTAAAAATTTACTCGTCTAAACGTAGCAAAGTGAAATAGGTACATTGTTGAATAAAAACTTATTTAAATTATTTAATAATTTACTAAATAAAAGCTAAAAAGCTGCCTATCCAGTAAAATAATCTCAAATTTTGACAGAATTTATTATTACAATAGATATAGTCGCGAGAAGATAATTGGCAAGCTAAATGACAAAAAACTGTCACAAATGTTTTTTATTTTTGCAAAATCTTTAAAAAAGTGAATTTAGCAATTTCAGACTAACAAAAAAATAGAAACAGAAACTGACAACTGAATGTTAAAAGGTTAAAAATAGTCACAATTAAACGTTTTTAAATCTCAATTTGACGAACAATATATAAAATACTATTTTAGGGTTGAAGGTAAAACTTGGGACATCCGGTACTTAAATACTCTCAAAACTATTTAAAATTTTAGTTTTTAGTTGTTAATTTTTGTGGCATTTTAACAATAAATGGGAATGCTACTACATATAATTTCAATTATGCGATAATTTTAGCGATAAGTGTTTTATTATTATGTTTAAGTATAATTATGTATTTTGCATATAATAATTTAGATTTCATTGCGTTTCAGGGCTGTTGGTAGTCAGTTGGTTATGGATCCGCACACAATTTGTAAAAAAACGAAAAGATTGAGAGGTAAGATGGCCGATATTTGCAGTAAGCCTGTACTTTTAAAACAAATATCTCTTGGAGTGGAATTAGGACAAAGAGAATGTCAATATCAATTTAGATATAGAAGATGGAATTGTACATCGTCAAGAAAAAGTATAAAAAAAGTTCTTTTACGAGGTAAGTAACTAATCTCTTAAATTACGAGCTTAAAAAATAGGAACATTCTTGAAACTTTTTTGTAGTACTTATTAAGTGCACTTTATCAGAAAATTAGTGTATAGGTAATTATCTTTTATCTAAATTATTGAAAGAGCGGAACACATTTTTCAAACGAACAGAAGCATCTGACTGGTCTGAACCTAAAAACATCCCTATAAATTTGCTAGCAGGCCAGCGGAGGAATGTTCCGTTGAGATGCCGTCAATGCGAGACGGAAACAACAGTTGTGCAATAATTACAAGTATTTCGATTAAGTTTTTTGATAATTATATGTATTTTAATAAACCGAATCGATGAAATTTTTTGTGGTTGTAAAATATTTCGCATAACTGCAGTCAAAATTCCTAAAAGTTTTTCTCACGTTCTCAAGCATTGATGATTTGCTAAAGTGCATACACATGAAGAGGTGTAAATTAATAGTTCACTAGTTGATAGAGATGTGAGTGGCGATAAGAGGCAGGTAGCTGACTAGAAATTGTACAGGGCTTGTCACTAAGCTTTTAAATCTTTTAGTTTCAGCCGGACTATTAACCACTTAAGATAAAGGACCTGCTAAGATAACTAACTTGACTTTCCGACTGCAGTGTCGGATTGATATATTTGAGAACTTTGAAAGGATTAAATTCCTTTGTATTAAGAATTTTTCTTTAAAACTTAAAAATCATTCTTTAATTAGCTAAATTAACAATAAGCTAAAAAAAGCTCATGATATGAAACATTCTATTAGTAGTTACACGTTACTGCAAATGTGCATCGGAACTCTGAACAATCGTTATCTTAATGATCCATCTAAGTGGATTTATTAGCGCGAAACTTGATGCATCATGTGATTCAAGTCTCATCAATCGCACTTATATCTCAGTATCTTAATCAGATTCCTGCAGTGATACCACCGGTCGGGATAATTGTCATTCACAGTATTTCTAAATCGATAGTGATCTTCGCATAACTTGCTTGCTCATGGTAAATCACATTTGCAATTACTATTATTGGCGGTGAGAAACGACAAGAACTGGCGCACAAAAGATAAAAATCAACCGAATGATGTCGCATCAAAATATCATCGGAATTGTTTCTTTTTGTTTCTTGTTGCAGATACCAGAGAGACGGGCTTTGTCAATGCCGTGTTAGCAGCCGGTGTGACCTACCAAGTAACAAGGGCATGCACCACAGGGGAACTTCTCGATATCGATTGCTCCTGCGACAGAAAAATGAAAAACAAACGAAATAAAAAACGATTAAAAATGCCAGAAGGTGACTGGGAATGGGAGGGTTGTGGTGGCGAAAACATCGATTTTGGTCTAAAAAAATCCAGGGATTTTTTAGATACTCGATATAGGAAAAGAAGTGATATGAAAACTTTAGTCAAACTTCATAACTACATTGCTGGCCGAATGGTAATCATCATCATAATCATCATCATCAAAATTTACTCTAACATTTCATTCCAGGCAATCAAAAATCACATGCGGACGGAATGTAAATGTCACGGTCTTTCAGGATCATGCACTTTGAAGACTTGCTGGCGTAAAATGCCCCCATTTAGGGAGGTAGGCAATCGGCTGAAAGAGCGCTTTGATGGCGCAGTTAAAGTGATTGCCGGCAATGACGGTCAAAGCTTTATGCCGGAAGATTCCTCTATCAAACCTCCAGGCAAAACAGGCCTGGTCTACTCGGAAGAATCTCCGCAATTCTGTTTACCCAACAATACGTTAGGTTCTTTTGGAACACAGGGTAGAACTTGTGTAGAAAGTTCGCCAGGAGAAGAAGGCTGCGGCATACTCTGCTGCAACAGAGGCTCAACAAACTACGTAAAAACTGAAGAGAAAAATTGCAAGTGCAAATTTTTGTGGTGCTGTGAAGTTAAATGTGAAAAATGCAACGAAACCCGTACTATTAGTATTTGTTCGTGATTTTAAATAAGTGTTTTATTGACATTGATACAATGACTGTACATAGTATTATTTGTTATTAATTGTTAAATTCTCGCATATTAACTATGCCACAATACGTTTTTATTTAGATTTATTATTGTAAACACACGCATTTACTAATAAAATGTTTATAATTGGGTTGTTATTTTTATTTTTTGAAAAATAAAATTTCTAAAGTTTATTTCAACACCGACGGTCACAGTAAGATGACAAAATCATGATGTCTCACCTGTATTGGAGAACATTTCAATCAAGGTAAGCATGCGCGATCAGAAAGTGTAAACTCATGGTATGTAATGCTATCATTGTTGTTCGTGACAACCCTACAATAGCTGACGAATAAGAACAATAACTAAATGACTAGCATAATATATGCCACTTTTTTATAGGCAGCCGAGTTCATAACATGCATATTTGTCTAATTAACTAAGATCTTTTGAAATGATGCGACTGCTTTAAACAATTTAACACCAATTTACGTGAATGCTAATTTTATAAGCGATTAATCTTGATTATGAGAAGTGGACTTACCAGTCGTGCAGTTTATGGCCACCCTAAAATATAATTTTAATAAGAAGATAAAAACTAATCTAAATAAATATAACCGTGACTTAAAATTTAAGCTCTCTTAATCAATCGGTTCATTCAGGTTGCGTGATCGGAGCATGTCCACGGCAAATTTATGTCCCGGACCCATGAAGATGTCTTAACTGCCCCCCCAGGAAGCAGCTGGTGTTTGGGTGGTCTTAGAAATGCTGCAAACCTTATCAACAACGTTTTGCAATCTTATTATGAGCCTGTCATTTTTACTCGTTTATAACAAACTTTTTAAATTTATTTTAACTTTGACCATTGATTAATCAATTATTTCCTAACATAATAAAATTTATTATTGGTTTGTAAGTTGAGCATATATGCATTACAAACTTTCCTGATATTGCACCTATTATTTGGATTATAGGCACCATTGAGCTTGTAAATAAGTACTTACCAACTGAGTTGTGTTTTATATTTTTTTTTCAAAATGGAGACTTTATTGTTCTAAAAGAAAATACTTAATAAGAAAAACAGACAGAACAAAACCAATGTAATAAAAAAATTATATCTCTATAGGTATATACACATTAAATAAATAAAGACAAATGTTATTGCTTTAGAATCATGTAAATATTTTGGTAAAACACATTTCGATGTTAGGAGTCAACATTGGCTATAATTTATAAACTACCTGCTAATAAAATTAGCATTTATGTATGTAGTGTATGTTCATTTGACATCCGCATAATTACTGTTATTTATCACACTTTTTTTTTCTAAAATTATTTTGAGAAGAACCACAAAATTAATGACATAATTTTGAAAACAATTTAAAAAAACTTGCATTGTTTTAAAAAATATATAAACTGGCGTCATTAGCTCCTTTTTCATCAAAACCTAAAATATAAATTTTTTAATGTCGAAGCAAAAACTATTGTAAATTGGTTTATTGATCTATACTCAGACACTAGGGGCATATCTAAAACTGCTTTTGAAAGAAAATTTAGACAAGGGTGTACTTAGAATTAATTTTCTAGAGAGTCTTAAATTTTAATTTTTTTTACAATGCTTTTACAGCTCCTGTTTTTTTCGTATATACGCCTTTTACATTCGCTTTAAAAGATCGCAAAAATTCTGATACGATTTGGGGACCAACGGTAACAATGTTTACAAAAAATTAAAATGAAAGCGTCATTTTTAGTTCCAAACCTCTTAGAAAACCTTAAAATATACAGTTTTAGGATTGGAAAACAAAAAATTGCTTTTTTACACTACGACTTTTCTCCACATCTGGCTCCAAGGAGGCGACAATTTATTACAAATATAAATGTTTATTAAAAAACAAATAAAATCGCTCACTTTCAGTTACAAAATTTCATTAAAAACTGTAAAATATATTTTTTAGCGAGGAGCAAGAATTGTCGTACATTTTTTTGCCTACACTCAGGTTTACTTCATATTCATTTTGTAGAACTATTTTTTATTGATAATTGATTATTTTTCTGAAAAATTACTTTGTTTGATACCAAAAATGACGTATCAAGATTTTTTTTAATTATTCAAATATTTGTGTTGGTTTCAGGTTTTTTTGTTTTATTTTTTAGCAGTTGTTTCTTTTGTTTTTTTAACGTTGTAGTTTTTTTGAAACCTCCCAATAAACTTTTTTTTAAATTTTTTATTAGTGTTTAGTTTTTTTTATTTGTACTATTGCTTTATTTATTTATTTTTTTAGTCACTTGAAATTTGTAAATGTTTTTTTAGGCTTAAGATTTTTTGCAGTCTTCTCTTTTTTGTTTTTATGTTCCTTCTTTTTTATTCTAGTAAAAATTTTTTTAAGTTTTTCTAGAATCTACTTTTGTTCTTTTTTTTGTATCTCTTAATCATATTTTTTTATGTGCTTTTTTTAAATTGTTATTGCAATTTTTGTCTTTACTCGTCATAAATCTTTTTGTCTTTCTTATTGGACTATCGATTTTCAACTTTTTTAAACAAATTTGATTTTCCAAAACTTTTCAAACAGCACTTTTTTTTTGTAATTGTAGTGTTTCTTATTCTTTTTTTTTTCAGTCGTTGTCGTTTTTGTTTTTTTTTGATTTCCTCTTTTCTTTCAATGGTCTTTTTTTATGCTCTATAAAAATAATTTTTGTTTTTCTAGAATTATTCAAACGACGTTTTTTAAGGTCTTCTACGATCTTCTTTTGTTGATCTAAAATATTCCATTAATATTCCATCTTTTTTGCTAGTCGCTGTTTTTTGTTCTTCTTTGTCTTTAAGTCGTTTTTTACTAAGTTGCAGTTTTTGATTTAATTTATCTAGAATCCTTTTTTTTTTACTAATTGAGAACTCTTTTATTTTTATTTTTTATTTAGCCTTGATATGTCTTTTCCTGGATATCTTTTTAGGTTTGATTTTTATTTTTTATACAATATCTGAATGCCTATGCACAGACCATTCTAAACAAACCAAAACAGTTAGATTCGGGAAGACTTCAGCTCCTGTAGCTCTTGTATGGCCGTCTCTGGATACGCAAATTTTAACTTAAACATATTTTATCGCGTGAGAATTGTTAAACCAAAATTTTAGTTAGTTACGTATGGATTTATTGTAAATAAGAAAAAGATCTTATTTAACATGCTCAAGAGACATGAGAAAACTATAGAGAAAATAAAAAAATTGAAAATTTTGAGATAATCTGGAGAAATCAGGATAGATCTTGAAGAAATCGGGGTAATTTGTAGAAAATTAAAAGAAATAAAAAAGAGTAGCCCGAAGTTTAACACCGATTTCTGAATTCAAAATTGTTTATATTAACTCTTACATATTTTTTTGGTAGTTGTTTCTAATCCCACAAAGGAAATAGCTTAAGAGAACTGTAATGTTTTCTAAAAAGTGACAGTGATAATGCAGATATTAAGTGAATAGATAATACACATGATTTTATTGGTGTGATTGATTTAAAATTTCAAATTTGTGTTGTGTATAGTGTATGGTATAGTGGAGGATGAGTTGCGGCAAGATGCTGAGGAAATCGAGAGCTCTAATAGTCATTAATAACACACCGCCAACGCTACACCGTGCGAGACTTCTTAATAACCGATCTGTCTTGAGAAAAGCAGTTCCCAGCCAGCCTGAAGCTACATACGTGCTGGACCTTGCCCGTGAACTAAAACTTGAAGTTGCTTCGGTACAATATGATTTATACCATAAAAGAGACTACACTAACATACATGCAATCGTTAAATGACTTAATAGACTCATATATTCGAACCAGATGCTGCAATAATAATCTTATCTGATAAGTTGTAGGTAAAAAGCCGATCTCTTTGTGCTCTTGCATTTCTCGCTACGAAAATCATATTAATTTACACGAGCAGCTCTTGTTTTATGGATATTAAACTTTATATTGTTTGTCAGAGTGTATAAAATTGTTGGTATTAGTTCCAGTGGAAGAAACGTCCTGATGTCGTTCTAACGTGTTAATAAAATATGCAGAAATCATCGTCGGAGTATTTTTTTCTTCTACAAACCCGGTGGGAACACCAACGTTGATAATTGGTTGCCGCGGGATACATCGACACCTGTGTGACCTTCACTTATAGATAATTATATCTTTTTTAATTCATTAAGAGAAAATGGCTTAATTCACAGAAATTGCTTTAGTAGTAAACACTCTAAACGGAAGTCCAATTGAATTTTATAAACCAATATGTAAATATCTAAGATAGTCAGAAATCAATTAGTTGGAGCGAGGTACGATTGCCATGATTGGAACGCAATCTGAATGATACCTATGGCTCTCGAAAATGCTCAAATTAGCTGATCAAGAACATCGGAATCTTTACCTGCTCCTAATTAGAGAACGATTAGTTGATATTAGTAAATCCGGGTAACATTTAAAATTCTAAGTGAGTCAGATAACACTTTTCGTTTAAAAGCGTCTAGACAAATTTTTTAATTAATTTACATACCTATTATTTCGTTAAACGTTTATTAATAACAGCATTAATATATGATTTTCGCTAAGAAATCAGCACACATGTACCATAATTATACGTTTGGATGTTTAAATTTACCTATGTTAACAGTAAAAAATTAAACGTTTATTATTTGTTTAAATCTTGACGTAATTAAAGCAACTTTAAATTAACGTTTTCATAAAGAGAAAGTATTGACGCTAGCGTAAATTTAAAGTTAAGTTAACGTGATGTTTTTAACTTGAATGTTTTATACTTGAAAATTAATAAAATTAAAACTAATACAAATTTTTTTTTATTTTTTTTTACGCGCTGGTCGATCTACAAATGATAATATATTGGTCCTTAAGCAACTCGTAAAAAGAGAGAAAGACGTGTATATAGCCTAGAAACTCATCTTGTTTTTGTAGATTTACAGCAAGCTTATAATAGCGCATCTATAGTCAAGCTCTGGAAAGCAATGAAAGACGCTGGAGTTAAAGATACATACATCCAAGCAATCAAGTCCCCATATTCTAATATGACCAGCAAAGACTTGCGATAGGGATGTGCTATTGCCTCCACATTATTTAAAATATATTTAAATTAAAATATATTTAAACACAACATTAGAGCGCTGGAGAAGAACATGCTGCAAATATCTATCGAATACAGCAAACTTTTTACTTTACATTTTGCTGATGACCAAGTCATTTTGGCAGAAGATCATGACGATATCTCATATATATGCTAAGAAAACTAGAAGAAAAATATCAGAAGTGGGGCCTTACAGTTAATACAGAGAAAATAAAGTATGTAATAGTAGACGGAAAAGCCTGTGATATTCAGCTTAAAACACGAAGTATAAAAAAGTCGATTGTTACAAATATCTCGGAGTGAAAATTACAAAAGAGGAAACATGTAAAAAAAATAAAAAGCCTCGTAAAAATTCTTGTATTAAACAAGAAAAAATTGTTACAAGACAACTGAATTTGATACTATATTGTATAGAGTAAACAGAGTAAACCAGTGGCGTAACAACCACCCCCGCAGCCTCCGCAGTGGAGGGGGAGGAGGGAGTTCAAGCTATAGAGACTCCCGAGTAATAGAAAAATTCAGTTTTTTTATAACACTGTTTAGTCTATTTATTTATTAATTTTTTGGTAAAACTATTAAGAAATGGGAAATGTTAAAAATTATTCCAAAAATAAAAAAGTTAAACAAACAATTTAAAAGTTATTTACGACTAGCTGAGCTTTACGTTATGACTCAATTACATCTTTACCTATTAATTTTAAAATTATTTTAAAGTTATTATCAGAAATTGCACTATCTTCTGACCAAAAGAATCAACGTGATTAAGCTTTAGCCCTACGTAAAAAAATGGAAACATTTGATTTTGTATTTGTTTTAAACAAGCAGAAACAGTTTTAGAGAATATTTTTAAAAATTTGCAAAAATTACGTCAAAATTTTGAAGATGTTAAATAAGTATATGAATCTTTTGCTCCTGAAAGTGAAGTGGAAGCTCATTTTCAAGTATCTCGTCATAGAAAATTTAAAATTTTTTATGATGAATTAGTAGAGGATCAACTTCCGCGTAACTCTGAAAAAAATATGGAAATATTTACTTTCAATACCTCTTTAGATGTAATAATATTACAATTACAACAACGATTGAAAAGTGCTAAAAACGTTGTTTTACATTTTAAATTTTTATCATCAGAAATATTTTTAAAATTAACAGAAAAAGAACTTGTCGCGAAAGCACATTTGCAAAGCATATCTGATAAACCGATGATTTTTCTGATTTATTTTCTGAACATCTTCTTTGTTTCCAAAACATATTTTACAGCAAAATTATATAAAAAACCACAGTAAGTGACTTTGCTAATTTATTAATAGTAGGAAATTATTGTACTGCTTCTAGTCTTCCAGAAGTCTCTACGTCGTTTCTTCTTTTCCTTACATTGCCAGTAACTGTAAGCTCAGCAGACCGATCGTTTTCAAAATTAAAAATAATAAAAACATATTTAAGGAATAGTATGTCACGACAGAGACTCTCAGGTTTGGTTTTAATAATCATCGAAAATAATATTGCTCAGAAATTAGATGTTACTGGTTTAGTAAAATCTTTTGCGACTGTAAATATTTATAGAAAAAATCTTTTTAATAGTTAATAAGTATAATTTATAGATGGTTGTTACGCTACTGCAGATAACTAAACACACTAAACGCCGGATATAAAAAACAGTAGTTAAAAACATTGTAACATATGAGGCTGAAACATGGACTACACCACCTACACTCAAGAAAATGGTATTAGCAACAAAAATGAATTAATGGAGAGAACCTTGTGTACTAACACTAAAAGATAAAGTAAGAAACAAACCAATAAAAAAAATAGGAGCTAGAATAGCTATAATCGACACTTTAGAAGCTAATAAAGGTTTAAAGTGGTGTGGACATAATCGTAAGACGTATGAGTCACGAGAGATGGCTAAAGAAAATAATAGATTGGGAACTAACCACAAGAAGAAAAAGAGGACGACCAGGCAGAAAATGGAAGAGCAATATAGAAGAAAGAAGCTATAGAAAAAACAAACTTAGTCGAAGAAAATTGTATAGTTAGAAGAAGATGGATGTTAGGATGTGGAATAGAGTAAATTTTTTACAATAAATCTATAAAAACCCGCTAAAATATACGTTTTATACTTAAAAATTAATAAAATGAAGAATAATAAAACATTTTTTTTATTTTTACTTTATTTATGTTTTATGTAAGTCGTTTAAATTTAATTACTGTAGAACAGTTTTTTAAACACATTGTTTACTAAATTTGTATCAACTTTGGTAAAGTGACAAAGTTTTCAGGTGGCGTTTACAGCCACTGATTTGACCTAACGACCATTAGTGGCTTTTGCATTTTTTAAACAAACAAACAATTTTATTATTGTAATTAAATCATAATATATTTGCTTTTAGTAATTAAGTATGTATGTACATATGGAGTTTTAACTAATAAAATAATAAATTAACTAAAAACTAAACAAAACGTGTTAAAAATTGTTTATAGAAGAGTATGTGTATAATTTTTTAGCTTCTAAGTTTTTTAGAATACTCAAGCAAAAACTTTGTTTGAAAACAAACTGAAAAATCTTTTGTGCTACGTTCTACGGACCTTCGGTAGGTGGCGCATAGCGTTAATCTAGACTACAGAGACTTTAATCTAGACGAGCATACCAATGCTTTCTGCTTTAGGTTGCGTTGTATACTCTTTCTACTTCTTTTAGGTCTATCCTCAAACTTTTCGGACTTCTTAAAAACCACAGTAATTAGATTATAATATTTCATAATATAAAATTTGTACTATTAAGTATTAAAAGTTTTTTTCTTGCCTTATAGCAGTGACTGCGCTATAAGGCAAGAAATAGTACTCATTATCATCTAAAAAAAAGTCTTATATTTTTTTATAATACCCTGCTGCTTTTATATAATCTAGAGTCAGACTGTAGCTGTCTCTTAACTCAAGCTGCATCACACATTTGCATATTTGTATGAGGGATTTAACTTTTAAGGGTTGTTTACACCGTCTACAAAGTGATGTGTTCTGGCTAAGAAATAGATGTTTATGTGTCAGAGCTGGATGGTCTCGGTTAGAGTAGCTAAAACTTGGTTGTATCTTTGATCGCTCTCAAATTGTTTTCCTTCTGATTCCAATCTCCTTGCCAGATTTGGTCTATTATTCGGTCTGTGTATTTGTTTATTTCTACTTTGATCACGTTTTTTTGACCCGTCTGACTAGCTGCTCTGTCAGTTTCTTTATTTTCCTTAATATCCATGTAGCTTGGAAAGCAAACAAACGCAATGGTTTTTTAAGTTTTTATACAAAAGAATGTTAACAAAAACCAGATTATTAACTTAAGGCATCTTTGTTCTTAGATTTTTTTAAGTTTTGTAAAACACTGTAAGAGACAAAATCTACTATAAAAACCGTTTGAGGGCAAACTGTATGTAAAGAAGAGTTTGCCACAGTCTATATTGATTGGTCGTGTGTAACGATGACCACGCTGAAAGAGATCACAAATAAATATTTTTTTCTACTACAAAAGCAAAACCAAACTTCTGCTCTATTTTGGAGCCATTGGTGAACAGGACTACAAGGTCTCTATACTGTTCGATTATACGATGTAAGTGTCTTTGACATTCACTAGTTGTTGTTGTTTTTCTCTCCAAATCTACCAATTTAAATGGTTGTTGTATTACTTAAAGGTAAATTTTTTAGCAAACCGATAAGTAAAACACAAGGCAAGTCAAAATTTAGTTGAGAGAATAACTCAAAATCTTGTCTAGTTATTGCTGGTATTTTGATCGTGTATTGTTATTATTATGAGAGTTTTTTTATGTTAATTTTAATTTTTAAATTTTTTTGGCTTAGTATCTAAGTACTAATTAGGCAAGCAAAAAGAGCCGTTACATATTTTTTGACTACCTGCTAAGAGAGTAATATTCAAATAATACATTTGTTAAGCATTTGTCTTCAAGGTTTGATTTTCCAATATACGGTGAATAATTACTACCTACTCACTTAATTTACTATGGTTTTTAAAAAGTTTATAAAATTTATAGTAGACCAAAAAGAAGTAGAAAGAGTATACTGTGAAGATCAAAAACTTCACAATCGGTTCATTTTTTTTGTAGTATTGCGGTCGATTGGGAATTAGACTACTGCTAGATCCTCTTTTTAAAGAAACAGAAATACATTATCTAAAGCAAAACATAAAAATAAATAATGTATAAAATATATAAATAATATTACACAAATTGTTATACACAAAATACTAACATACTCAAGCAAGAATGTATGCTTTTTTTAATATAAACATTATTGTGCGATTTTACATTTATAATGTTTTTGAGTAACCAACAACAGTCACAATCAAGCACTACTTTAGCTGATTTATTTTTGAATATTTAGAATGGCATTAAGGGGCCTTTCTCTAAATTCGGTAAATGGAAAAATCAATGTAAAAGTTTATTACTCATAACTCAAAACTTCGTCCACATTTTTAAATGCGGTTTTTACAGTATTAAATTATTTACATTTCCAAAGCAGTGTGAAACAAAAAAATAAAAAATAACATTGTTGTTGTTAAAAATTATGATTTTTTTATTTAAATTTTTTTATAAATTTTTATTTAGTTGTATCTTGCGACTACATATTGGTCAAAAAAATGTGTAAAAAATTAGAAATTCAAATTTTGTGTAATAGTTTACGAGTAATTGGTTATCAACTTTTAAGATTCAATCCATTTTCTATCCTCTACAACTTGTCTTTCTCTTCATCGTAGTGGCTGAAGGGTAGGTCTAGGTAGTAGACCTTTTCTGATGAGAGCTCTGCGGCAAAGCTATAAATAAAATGCATCTCACAATTGATAAACGAGAAGTAAAAATAAAAAATATTGGAGAGATTCATGATGGTGTAAAATTTACACTGAGGAGATAATGTTAAACTTATTCAACTTTTGTGCTGGAAATTGTGTACATATAAGATTATTTGTATCTATTTCTAATTATTGCAGAAAACTTTATGATGCCATTAGTTTTATAAAAATGCACTAGCAGTACAGAGGACCATTCTCAATTGCGGTAATCCGTTTTGTTTACCTGTTACCTGACCCTTCATATGAATTTGGTCGTCGCAATTTTTTTATCGTGTATCTAATAAAGTTCTGGTTTTAGATAAATTTAGCAAAGTATAAAATACTTTCAGTTTAATTTATAACAAATGCGGAAAAACCCGGTCTTTGTCGATTATTGACTATTTATTATCTGTTATGCCTTTTTACCTGATACTAAACCAAGGCGACATGAATGGGGTGGCTAATAAATTACAATGTTTGTCATCAAATGCATTTTTTTTGAACAAATATGTTTCTATTTTCTTAATGTAATAAAGTTTTTGGTTTAGATAAATTTAGCAAAGTATAAAGTACATACTTTTAGTTTTATTTCTAAGAAAATTAGAAAAACTCGGTCTTTTTGTATTATTGACAATTTATTATCTGTTATGCTAGTTTACCTGATACTAAACCAAAGCGATATGAATGGGGTGGCTAATAAATTACAAAGTTTATCATCAGATACAATTTTTTTTTAACAAATCTGTGTCTTTTATTTTATTGTGTACCTAATATAGTTCTAGATTTAGATAAATTTAGCAAAGTATAAAGTACTTTCAGTTTTACTTCTGAGAAATTTGGAAAAACCCGGTCTTTGTGGATTATTATGGACTATTTGTTTTCTTTTATGCCAGTCTACCTGATACTAAACTAAGGCAACAAGAATGGGGTGGCTAATACATTAGGTACCATTTTTGTTATGAAATACAAATTATTTTCTTTTTTTTTTCTTTCTGAACAAAAACGGGTTAACTTTTTTTAACAAGGGGGGTATCAAATATGGTCACCACAAGGTATCCTTTGTCAAAAAATATTTAAAAATTTTTAATTTTGGGAAAAAAATGCTTTCTAAACTTTCAAAATTTTATTATGATCATTTATTACCCGAATTAATAAGTAGTAAAGTATGATTTTATTTTATTTTGTTTATAATTTTATAAAGTTGGCTAGGTCACCCCTTTTTTTAATTATTTTTACAAATTAAAAAATAAAACTTGAAAAAATTATTTTATTGGGAACAAGATCAACTTTCACTGCTAAAAAATATTTTTTAATAATTTAAATATTAAATATTAAATAAAACCAAGACAATAAATTCTCTAATTAAAAAATTCAGACGTGTAAAAAATTTAAAACCTATTGAATAAACGTTTTCTTAAATTTAGGGCTATAGCTGACTTCATAATTACAAGAATTTTAATCCTGTGAAAACCGCGTTTAAAAATAATAACCGTTTTTGAGTTATTAGTGCTAAACTGTAACATCGATTTCGTCTGGAAAGCGTGTCGAACCCTATAATTTAATTTTTGTAAAATTATTTTGTATTAGGTAAAAACTCTTTGTTTTATGTTGTCATGTTTATGTAAATAAATCATGTAAATGTTTATGTAAATAACTTCAATAAAAGCAATCATTTAGTAAACGTTATTTTTTTGTATGATTTAACCTTATTTTTATTGAAATTTTTTATCAAAGTACTTTCTCAAATTTCTAAGAACACTATGTACTTAATGAAAAAGAAAGCATTTTGAAATGATTACCTACTAATAGCAAAAGAACAACTTTTACCCATACCAATAAACCAACTCAGGTCTACGATAATCGACCATCGACCTTCATTGTCGTGATGATTTTATGGCATCTGTCAATCATTTTAAAACCCATTCTATTTTCATAACACGTCGACTCAAACATTGGTTGAATTTTTCTTTACGTCAGCTTTTGATCCGAAGCGAGTTGAAATTTACCGTTACGATTTAGGGAAAGGGGCCTTAATCAATAATCGTTCAAGTTATAGTCAATGAAAGAAAAGAAGAGAAGTTTATAAAAAATGTTAGAAATGCGTATCAAGACTACAATATAAGTAAGCGCTTGCTATCGTTGAGTCAATAGTTTATACAAAATTTAAAACAGGCCTTTGAAAATAAGGGCACACTTTTTTTCACTCTCTTTTTTCGCGCCGGTGTTCTTTTGTGTCAATAGACAATAACACCAGAAACAGACAAATTTCTACTTATTATAAATTTTTTGTACATCTGATACGTGTGTTGGTTTTAGTGGTGGTAGCGGAAGTATGGTGGCTAATTTTTTAGCAATTTTTACTTTATTTTAAAATTACTTCTTCTCTATGTTTTTTGTGCATTTTTATCCACTTTGTCTTTGTATAACAGCAGAATTTGCATCTGAATCTGACAACATTGAAGCAAACGATCTGCGCAAGTAATGTCCGGTATATAAATTTGGCTGATATTATAGAATTTTAAGAGTTTTGCCTCTCAATAAGACAATTTAAAAAAAGTGTAAAAAATGATTCTTGACTGTGTAGAGCATTTGTTATTTTTATCAAGGACGTACCCAGGAGGAGACTATTGGAGCTAAGCTTTTTTTTCCTCCACTTCAAGCTTAACTACTTTTGTTTGTTTTAGTTAATTTTAATTAAACCAAACAAAAATCTACTAAAAATTAATGTAAAGTGCAAGAATGTCACTCTGACTCTGAATTTGACTCTGGATTGTCACTCATTTGAGGTTAATTTTAGTTTAGAACAAACACTTGAACTGCACATTTGCACTATTGCTTCATTATCGCACTCTACTGCACAATTTTAATTTAATTTTTACTAAAGTTGTATTAAAAAATTTAAGAAAACAACATTCTAATATCTTTCTTCATAAAATGTTAACACTTTGAACACATTCAGTTGCGAACATTACAAATAAATAATAACAAGTGTCGTGTAAACGCTGCTTAATACATTTAAATGCATGCGCTTGGCTTTTGTTTCTTACTTAGATAATCGTGCTTTTAAAGACTTTGTTTTAGGGTAGCCATGGCTGACCATAATGCTCTACCTTAAATAGACGGAATAGATAAAAGAAATTCTTATTTTTAAAGCGAAAATAGTCAATAGAAATTTTGACTGAAGGTTTTCAAAGGTAAAGGTTCATGTCTTTTTAAAGCTTTTGCTATACCCAAAAATTAGTGCAGCTTGTAGAGTAAATTATTATAAAAAATTTAAATGTATTTATGTTGTTTACCTTTACGTGTTTGCTTACCTTAGTTATTAAAAATAAATTACACTAGTCTACAAAATTAAACTTTAGTTTTGTCCTTCGAATGAAATATATTTTTTTTGCATAAGCTACTAAAGATAGCTAATACGTATTTTTTTGTTTTCCGCTAGCACGTCACACTTCTCAGAAAAAACGTTTTGTTTTTCACTTTTTCATATAAAATGTCATTATTTGACTGAGGTTGACGACTATATTTCTAAACCAATTTTAAGTGTGAGATAGGTATTGGGCGCAGAATTTCACGGTCTTTAAATTGCTGTAAGAGTTATTGCCCTAAGAATCACAATTAAAAAGTTATAGCCAAAAAAAAAAATGTTAACTTTCAACAGTCTGGAAAATCGTCTTTATATTCCTGGCACAAATTTCTTGCATTTTCGACTAGTTCATCGTTACTAGCTTCAATTAAAAATTTTGCAGACAAAACTCGAAAATGATTACATACTTCTCGCATCTTTTCAAATCTGTCGTGTATTTGAAATATTATTATGTCTAGCACTTTGTTAAACGTTTCTACTTGAAATTTTTTTTGCTATCTTCAATACGAGAATCCTCCATTAATTCGTCATAAAATTTCTTAACTTTTTCATTTCTCTTAACTTCAAATTCGGGTTTTATATTCCATTTAATTGCAAGATTTTTTGCTGTATTTTTATATTGTTGAAAAGAATTTCTAATTGAAGTTATTTGTTGAAACGCATTTTCCAAATGTATTAAAGCTTCTCTTATATCTGCATTTGATGTTTGTAAATATTTACTTGCAACATCTACAATCCTGAAAATTTATTCAAAAATTACCAATGAAAAAATAAATAGAAAATTTGATTTTTTTTTTAAATGCAGTCGCCGTTTTTCTTTCATCTTTTTTGGTAGATTTTAAATTTATTTCTGTCAAAGCCTTGAACACATCAGTTTACCTAAATCTTAGTGCATTTAAGGAATCATTTCTAGAGGACCATCATGTGAAACACAATTTTTAGATATTAATTATAAAATCTTGAAAACCCGCTGCACTTTGATCCAATAAGGGATGAAAACCAAGAAACAATTCGTTGACATTAATTTTTATTGGACGATTCGTTTCATCTTTATCAATTATAACATAACGTACAATAATACTAAGCTGGGCAATTTTACTTATATCCTGCGTTGTGTCCAAAATAATCGAGAAACATTGTGCATTCTTTATATTATTCAAAATTTTAGTTTCGACTGTTTTTGCCAACAAATCAATAATTTTATTTTGTATTTTAGGACTTAAATATTTAATTTTTGAAGGCATATTTATTAATTTTTTCAAAACCGGATCATACACTGAAATTAACTGAATTATCGCTAAAAAATTCCCACCTTCTACTTTTCCTTTATCAATTATTTCTCTATGTCCTCTTAGTGCTATATTGTTTGTTGTTACTCTTTTAAAAACTATTCGATTCGGTTGGTTATTTATGAGGTCAACCCCAAAGTTTATGTTTCTTAATAAAGCTGGCTCGACTGACTCATTAATTGAAAAACAAATAAAACTTTTATATTAAAGAAAAAACAGCTTACTAGCTTTAGTCACAGTGTTAGTTACACTACTATTAATAAATACTGATTAGGTTGGCAACAAAAGGGTAAAAGCCATCAATTTAAAAGTAGTTTTTTTAGTAATTTTTTTGATGCATGTACATTATTTTTTTGAAACTAAATATTACAGGATTTTAGAAGTAAATTTTTGAAATGCGCCCTCTCTAAGTTTGCGCCCCTTCCGCAATGCGGGGTCTGCGGGAGCGGTAGTTGCGCCACTGACATTACTGCGATTCGTTTTTTAATTTTATTAGTGCACAATTACAATTCACAAATAAAGAACAAGCATTTAATACAATAACACTTAATTGTTAACCATTTGCAATTGCTTTCTTTGGTAACTGGCAGTAACTATGATTATGAGCTGTAGCAGAATTTATACCAATTAATATCCTTGTTTATTAAATGCTTATTAAAAACTTGAGAAGTATTTTCGAGAAAATTTTCGTGTCGAGTATCAGGTAGGTATAGTTGAAATTTAGTTCGCATGAGTTTGTCGGCAAGACGAAAGACTGATGTTGGTGAGGTGTGAGAGATAGAGACGTTGGGTGTTCGGTCGAGCAATTAGAACGCCTTTTGCAATGGCCTAATGATGGGTCACGCGGTCGGCTTGGGGCATCACGCGTGTTGGACCACCCAGACAAGAGCTGCATCACTGTGGTATCATCTCTGCCCCCGTGAACCGACATCGCACACTACCTTCTTTATTATGTTATTATATAGATATCATTGAAGGTTTGATTCGGTATCAACCACCTGGAGATGCCCGCTGACTTGCAGATGTAGCGCTTGTCATCAATGCTCATTTATCATCATGCGAGTCCTACTCTTAACTGATTAAGCTCATATTGCTCCCGATCCGAAAACAACCTCAGAGGAATTCTCATCCGGATTGCTACATCAATGATGAATACTTTAGATTTGTAATTAAAAAAGAATTTCCGTTGCGATTTGATATACTTTTTTTTATAGCAGTCAGTTTTACGAATATACATCTAGTATATATAATAAAATTTAAGCATGTAAGTACGCTAGTAAAACTGGCATTACAGTAAGATTCTCATCTGTGTATTAATATTAAGTAGGTGAGCCGTGAAACAGCACTGAATTGCCGCTTTAGTGCATGGGAAAGTCGCGCGCGCGCGCTGCTATCGCACACACAATCGTGCGCCATGCGGTCAAGTAGCGAATTAACATTCATGTAAGGAATTGAATTGAAATGAGCTTTACATTACGAAAAAACACATTACAACTCACCATAATCTTTAAACTTAATCGGAAGTACAGATAAAGAAATGATTATCACTCTTTTATTCAGTTATTGCGTCGTATCTAGCGAGTTACTAGAATTTTTTACATTCAGAGCAAGACATGATTTTCCAATTTTAACCACAAAACCACAAACTTAACAATTGACAACATCTCAATTTAATGACTTACCTCAAGTCCTTGTAAAAAGTGTACATTTAAAAAAGTTGTCAAGAGTCCTATGAGATTTTGATAAAAGAAAATGTAGCGAAAAATGTAAATTTAAAAAATCATTATAAATATATAAATATAATGTAAGTCATTTCGATTATTTCTGAGAGCGTGTTTACAAAATTCTGAGACATTTTCAGTTTCATTTTGTTTCTTCTTTTGTCATGTTCAGTTTTTGTTCGTTCTATGTTTTAGTTTCAGTTTTGTTTGTAATTGGGTCTAGTTAATTGTTATTTTGTCGCGATGGCTAATTACACTTGACAGCACAAAAGTTTTTAGTTAGAAGTTACTTTTCGAAGTGGTAAAAAGGTTGAAGGCGAGTGGATCTATTCGATGAAGCACAGAACAAAATCATTGAAGAACAGTCAGTAATTTTGTTCAGAAGATGTTAATACTTTGAAATTGGCAAATATTGCACTGGGAATGTTTCTCCATACGAGTTAATATAAAATTATTTACTAAAAGCTTTAGAGATTATAGATTTTATAAAACATTCCGTAAAATCAGATTACTAGTCCGACATAATGTGACAGTTCCGATATTTCTGACAACTATACTGACATTACGGTAGGTAAATTTAACTAAGAAATACTTCAAAATGTTTTTGTTTTATTATAGCACTCTTGACAACTTTTTTAAATGAGCACTTGTTATAAGAAAATTAAATCTACGTTATGTAAGACGTTCGAAAATGTGCTCCTTATTCTCTCATCCTAACAGATAAATGAGTAACATGATAATATTTTTATACCTCATGAGTAGGTATACCTATAGATAAAAATCAGGGTAAGTACATAGTTTTAAAATCGTGCGCAATTTGTCGTACTGTCGCGAGCATAAGTATACTTTTTTTTATCCCGACTGGACGTTTTAAAAACATCCATAAGTTGTCCATTAATAGTTCATAAACCGTCCGTCTTACGTCCGAGAGTATGATTTGGTCCAAGAACGTCTATAAACGGTACATAAGTTGTCCATAAAACGTCCATAGACCGTCCGGCACTGGATGGTCAAGAAATGGTCCAAATTAGTGAACTCGGGACGTTCTAAAACGATTGAAAAATTGACGGTCCCTGGACAATCGTTCGGACCAAAAAAGACGTACGATGGATGTCCACTGGAGTAGGTACTTGTGTTACTTGGGAACCTAACTAATCAACACACTAATTCAGTAATGACGGAACATCATAAGTTATAAACTACTCGGTGTATCAGAAATGTTGATCAAAAATTTAGCCAGTGATAGGTCTCTCTTAAAGAAATTTTTTTCTAGATTCTATTTTTTCCGAATCTCAACCGTTATTAAGATGAAATTATTTAAAAATTTAGTACAAAATATCACACTCGCTACTAACCTATCTAATATTATAATAGTAACTAGGTAAATTACCTATTGGAGAAGTGATCATAAGCGTATTGCGTAAAAATGGTATATAAAAAAGTTGTTTCTTATGATGAAAAGTATCACTTGTTAAATTTTTGACCATCTTTTTTATACACCCTATATATATATTTAATTTTTAGTAATTACAATGAAAGTACTTAAAAGTAGCGATGACAGCATTTTTTTATAAATTTAAGAACAAATACTCTCTAAGCATCACAATATTACATAACTTTCTTTGTATGTCTTCTTTTAAAACCTCTCTATTCTTCTATTGCATTTATTAGAAATATTTCTTTCCCTATCTTCCAAATTTTAAAGAAATAAAGCTTTTAATTCTAAAAATTCTAAAAATAGTTTCTCGTACATAACAAAGATCAAATTCGTGTTTTACATCATTCAAACATCTAAAACTTGTCTTGTAATAATTGCAGTGTAGTTTATGCTAATCAAATAAGACAAAGAATTGAAACTAGAATTTGTGAACATGTAAGAACAATTAAAAAATACAAAAATACAGATATAACTATTCTTTCATTCTCACACTTTTTCTTTTAGTCATCTCTTTTCTTCTACTAATTATTTTAAAATCTTTCACATCTGCCATAAAAGATATTTTTAGAAGCTTTAGAAATTTTTAAATTCGCTCACAAACCTTTTCTTCAAACCTTAAATGATTAGTTAAATTTCGAGGTTATATTTTATCTTCACTAGTATAAACTTTAGTAGTTAATTGAATGTTTGTATATAATCTTGTTTTTTTCCTCTCGTTATAAGTATTTATAATTTTTATGTTAAATTGATATGAATTTTTAACACACTTTTTTAGGCAACTACAATTTATCTTTCTTTCAAAAATTTGTTTATTTATATTTTTTTAAGGCAATCAAAAACTATTGTGCTAAAAATTACGTTTTATTCTGTTTTTAGTATACATTTTTAGACTTTGAAATTTTAAATTTATTTTTGCAAAAGTTTGATAAGTTCTTTCTACATTTCTTAACTTTTTGTATATATTTTTTTTAAATTGTTATTCAAGAACTGATAAGAAAGCTTTAATTTTCGAAAGCGCTTTGCCACTGTTGTGCAAGACTTTTAATTAATTTTTTGGGGTTAACTTTGATTTTTATTGCCATTATTTGTATGAAAATTACCCCACTTTGAGCAAGAGAGAATCTTATCGTCAAATTAAAATTTTATAAACTACACTTTTTTTTTAATTTTGACGTTAGTTATTGACATTATTGTGACACACTATAAAATTGTATTAAGAGTTCGTTAACTTTAGAACTAAGACTAAGCAATACCTTGTTTTGGGTACAGAGAGTATCAATACCTGCGAAGTATTGTAGGTATCGAGATCGAGGTATTGCAAATATCGAAGGTATCGACTAGTATCGGAGCTATCAAATATATCAGAAGTATCCGGATATCACGGTATCAGAGGTATCAAAGTATTAGAAGTATCGAATGTGTCGCAACTATCAAAGGTATCAGGTATCGGAGTTATCGGAGTTATCGAAAATATCCGAAGTATCCAAGTGTCGCAGTATCAGAGGTAGAATACCAAGGTATTGAAAGTATCCATCGTATCGCAAGTATCGAAGGTATTGCAAAAGAAGAAATTAGTACTTCGATTCCTGATTGTTGTCGGTATTGGTGCTCCATATCCGAGTACCTATTAATATCTTTTCTAAGTATCTATACTTTTTCCAGCTCTGATATGAATCTTTAGATTTTCGTTAGTAAAGTTTAGAACTAGAAAAAAAAAACGTTACGTAAACCGACAAATAAAACTGAATGAAGATTTGCAACTTATTAACATTATAATCTAATTGCAAAACCTTCGTTACATCCGCTAATCTATTTTAAACATGTCAAATAAAATAATAAATGTTACAAATTTCTAGTTGTAAACTGAACTTTATACTTTTCTGCCAGTTATTAGTAGATATTGCTTGCGTATTTACATAGAACGTAGGTATTAAATTTTCTTTGTCTTCTACCCTTGGAATCTGCATTACGTTGCAACCAATCTTTTATCTCCTGTTTGATTAAAACTAAATGAAATTTTTGTTATTATCGCTACAACCGTTGTTTGCAAATTCCTTCAGTTTTGGAATGCAGCGCCTGAAGTCCTCCACCCCGTCAGAAATTTGTTCAGGCGTGTGAACAGCTTGGCTACAGCCGTTCGCCTAACGTTTCATCAAAATGCTCTCGGCATTGTTTAAATAATTCGTATTAATCGTAAAATATAGCCGCTGTCAGTATGGGGAAACTACACAAGTTTTCTAAGTTCTAAATTATTCTAGATATTCTATGAATGTTTCTGACTGGAAAATATAAAGAACAGTTTGCAAGGTTTATATTGCCGGTATAAAGGATTTCTTCATCGCATTATACATTTTTGAGAGCTATTAGTACGCTTTTTGCAAACAAACTACATATGAGCATTGATAAAAGAATTAATTACCTAATTTTTATCTTAAAGTTTAATTCTTTTTGCTTTTCTGAAACGGAAATATTTAACGACCCAAATTGGCTCATCATCAGCATCAAAGTGGTTACCAGTCCGGTTTACCAGTAACCTGAGAAGCTTGTGCTCGCCGAGTGTTGAGTATCGGTGACTCGGGGATTAGGTAATGTCTGATTGATGAATTCATTAAGCCTTTTAGTGACGAGTTAATTAGTTGCTATCACTTATCATTAGGCACAATTAGTAAAATGCCAAATTTACATCATCTCCAAGTCTACAGTGGATAAGAATTATGATAATGGATCGAAAATCAATTTAATTAGCAATCTGTTGTAGGTAGCTTTAAAAATTGATATTAAAATTTTCTAATTAGTATAATTTACATGTTTATTTTGAAGATTTTTTAGTACTTGAGTAGATAAATTGCAACTTAGACTTTTCTACTTCTTAAACACGCACGAGCAGTAAATATATATTTTTTCCATTCACGATATACGATTGATATAAACTGATACCTTAAGATATTCGAGGTTTTTACCAGACTCAAAAATTACCATTGAAATTACACAGTGTCGAAGAGAATAGTAAAAGAAATGTTATAGTTGTTTTCATTCTCGTTCGCACGGTATAAATTTACGTTTTTAGTGTAAAGGAAAAAACATTTGCTTTGAAAAGCAATACATCAAGAAGTTTTTGCCACAAACTGGGTTGAATTTTATTGGTGGTTATAGTAATAAATAAGTCAATATTTTTATTGTTTTTGTTCACTGTCTTAATAATGTATACCCAAGTCACAAACATAACTAAGGTGATGTAGATTTATGCCCACTTTAGGAAAAAAACTGAAGCAAATCAAATTATAATCAATATAGTTTGTATTGCTTGCTTGTATAGTAGAAATTTCAATAAAAATATTTACCCACTGTTGAACCAAAAATTCTTCTTGTAGAATACTTTTACTTTTTATCTTTACCAAAAAATGCACTTTTTGTTATGTGTTGAAAGCGGACAATCCGGGTTCCTCCTTGGAGGCGGCCGAACAAATCCGAGTTAATGACGGACGGGTAGATGGAATCCGATGGTTTCTGAACGTCAAGAATATTTGTGACAATATTGAGCGTTCCCACGCTCATGCTCAAATAATATGGGTGTCTATAAAGTTTTATGTGGAATTCTTACACACGGTAGCAATAAGTAACCACAGATAGGTAAATCACACCAAAATTTATTCTGGTCCATTGCATTTTTAACCAGATTTCAGACTTGGTGATACATAAAACCTATACATAGTGTAATTTAAGGTACAGTTAAAACAACGCATTGTAATTGATTTTAGTTAAATGGTTTAAGTCAGCTTCATAAGTTATATGGGTCATTGTAATTTGTAATTTATGAACCAGTTAGTTGCCAGACTTGGCTCATTAGTGATATTTTTTTAATGTCATGGCTCTCACAGTGACATTCCCGTTTAAATTTATACTCGTGAATTATTTAGGTTTCTTCGACGCTGCATTTTCCGGGTTATAAATTATTTTAAAACCATCATTTTAGCTGTAAATAAGTTTTGATTTTGTTATTTTAAAAAACGAGTGTGATTAAAGTTTAGTCAAAAACCTTTTTTTGTCTGGAAACTATGATGTATTATACGTATAAACTCGTATAAAGATGCGGGCTGTAGTGTAGTTCCCATGGCGTTTGTAAACGTCAATACCATTACCATTAATGAATATTTTGGTCGTATTTTATTGAAATGCATGTATGCAGGCTCAGAAATGATGAACCTGTTTTACTGAGTAAGGCCAGCGTTACGTATCAAGCTCAGCTGTCAATCACATCTATATGTTCTTGTAATATGTTCTCGTTTGACTGCCCAACCGGTAAAATTAAAATGGTAAAAACTGCACATATTTGTTTTACTAATTTCGAATTTTTTGTTGCTGTTAGTGAAAAACGATTTAATTGTTCATTACAAGTAACTTACAGGTTTTTTACTTAATAAATTTCAATAAATACTAGCCAAACTCAAAAGTTAAAAATTGTGGTTTTGGAATGCAAAAACGAGGAAATTAGAAGAAAACTTAAAATGAAATGAAAATTCAAACTCTAAACGAAAGAACAAACTAGTACTAGTAAAAACACGACGAATAGAAACATGGCAACGAATGTGGCAAAGAAAAGAAGAAAAGACTACAAAGAAAGCAGGAAATGGAAGACAAATTGAAGGAGATTTAAACAGAGTAGAAAATATGTTACGGCTTTTACAAAAAAAATGAAAGAATATAGATTAGATTTAATACTAAGAACAAGCATATTGAGAACAAAAAATATTGAGAGCAAGCATATTGATAAGCAAAAAAATCAAAAAATTTGTAACAAAACTCTGATAAATAAAAGAGATCGAACGGAAGATACCAGAACTTCTGATCTAAAAAATTAGTATTTTAAATATTCACGCATCGACAGAAAAAACAAATAGGGAAAAAAAGTTTCTATAGTAAATTACGAATAGAATTTTTATAAGTTTCTACATATTGTAATGTAAATATTGTGATGGGAAACTCCAATACAAAAATTGATAACAAAGAAATCTATACACAGAAAGACACAGCAAACATAATGTAACAACAGAAAATAGACAACTCTAAAAATGTTATAACAGAAATAAATAAGTTATTTTTACAATAACAAGTAAATGTTTTAAAAATGTAGTCACCGATTAACAAACTTTAAAACTAACAGAAAAAAATATTGAAGGTATAGAAAAAAACAGTTCTTGATACCAACGTAAAAAAACAATAAGTCTTAAGAGTCATAGATTTAAATTTTTTCACTTTTTCTGTTTCATCTTTTTTAGTCCAGAAGTTCTGCTTTTTAGCAATCTCTATTTTAACTCTCTTTTTTGTTTGACTCTTTGAACCTTTTAGTAGCGTTTTTTTGCATGTTTTTTCTTTTTTATAGCATAATCTTTGACTTATCTCTTTGACTTATTTCTGTTTAATAATGCCTAATGGCTGAAATATCTTTATACATATATTTTTAGCACTTTTTTATTTGTTCTTTTTCTTTATTTTTACTTTTTTAAATACATTTTTTAATCATTTTTTCTTCTAATTTTCTGCATTATTTTTATCTATAATTTAAATCTTGTATTTAACTAGTTTGGCACTCTTGGTTGGATCACCATTCTCTAAATTTTGATTTTTGTTTTCTTAACATTTTGCTTCACAACATTATTAGGGGACTGAAGGGGGCAACCAAGCAAAAAATAGAAGAGCGATGTAGAAGAAGCCATGGAAAAAGAAACTTAAACAAAGAAGATTGTGTAGATAAGAAAAGATGAAGTTAGGATGCGGAATACAGTTACAAAAAATCTGTAAAGACCAGCTAAGAAAACACTATTTATTAATTTTGATAAATTTCTAATTGTTTTTGTGCAGCGTAATGCCGATAGATTCTAATCGATCTACTCTTTCAAAACAATAATGTTTGTCATCACTTTCAAATTTTTTTATATTTTTTTTTGCTTTTTTATATACTACATTGACTTTTTTCTAATTGCTTTTGGTTGATAACTTCTAGCCTTTTCTTTTAAATTTTTAAATACTTTTTTAGTCTTTTTCGGGTTTTTGCTATTAATACCACATTAAAAATATAAAAATGAAATATGCAATAGAAAATTCTATATACGAGTGTAGATCAGAAAATAGCGAGACAGGTGCTATGTCTTCTTCTACAACTAAAATGGAAAAAGTCACGTTGAACACTCATCTTTAATTCTTTTTTTAAAAAGACGTTACTTGATATCGATTTTAAGCAAGCTTATAATAGAACTGTATAAAACTTTAGAAGATTCTGGAGTAAGAAAAAAACTCTTAAGAATATTAAAAACAATGTTAGAGTCAGAATAACAAAAAAGCTGCTAGAAAGGTTTGTAGTAAAAGAAGAATTAAAAAAGAGACACGTATACTGCTTAATGTTATGCCAAAGAAGTGATAAGAACAAGAAATGTGTAAAAAAAATTAAAGTTATATAACTTACATTAAAAAGCGTAAAAAAAATAAAAAAGATAGTAGCACAATATAAAAAAAGGCAAAAAATGGATTAATCATAAACGAAAATAAAAAACACAATGTCTGTGTAAAATGCAGAATAACGATTTACAATAAAAACATAACAATAGAACAAGAATAAAGTTACAATTTTGAAAAAGCAATAAATTTTGTTCTTTTGGAAACAGTAAACTTAAGAAAACCAGAAATAAAAAAAAGAAATACAGGAAATAGGCAAGTATACAAGTAACAATATAAAATATCACCATTATTAGTAAATCCTCCGAAATAAAAAAGGGTTGATAGAAATAACGTTTAATTTAACAGTTTTTAATAGTAGCAATAAACCAATAACCTGTAAAAATAACACTACGACACGATTGTAACAAAAAAACGCTATCAAATTAAATTAGCGACTGCAACAAAACAGACCGATAAAATGAGCATGTAACATTAATTTTTTTTGACAGATCGCTATTTCCCTATGTAAAAATCTGGCAAAATTTTCGTTTTTTGGAAATACGGGTATTGCTACCGCACAGACAATACACGAAAGATATATTCTGCTGACCTACGTTCTTTTGTGCAAGAAAAACACAGAATCATATGAACAGTTGTTAAGAAAACTATTGAAATTAAACTTAGAGACGATTTTGAACCAGCAAACGGAGTGTTACTTTTTAAGTATTTTATCTGGTACAAAAACACCAAGAGATGAAATTGTGCAGTTTGTGCTACTCTCTTGTCATCTACAATCTTGACATTCATACTGCTACAATAATGCTTCTATCTTTCTAATAATATGTGTATAAATGTTTTTCTATTTGATAAAAAAAGCTCATTAATTGTATTTTTATTTATACACCCGCCTATTATATAAAAAACATTATAACTGTCAAGCGCTATAACACCGCGCTTTCTTGTGAAGCGTTATTTTTATGAGTGTTATTCGATTTCAGAGCTGTTTCATAAGTATGTGGCACTGTGGTAAAACCTATGGTAATCCATAGATGCTTTTGCTGAACATTAACTACGAAAGATCAAAAATTATAAAGAAAATAAAAAAATGTTTTTTCTATACTTGGAGAAAAGAAAGTTGGGAATCTTTGATATAATTGGCAAATCAATTAATACAGCTTCACCATGAGGCGGATATTATTGTAGTAATAAAATTTCAGAGAATTCTATGACTTAACTGAAAATGCAATATTGGAAAAGATGATAAAAAGAAAGACTTTACATACGATAGAAGAATGAGTTAAATAAAGATGTGAAACTGCTCAAAATTATTAATTAGAAAAGGAAAGCGGAAGACAGAGAGAAATAAAACCGGATAGAAGAAAACTATGGACCACCTAGGTCTGGAATGCTAAAATTATATATTATATATATCACCCTACCTCTTCAACATCTGCGCATTATACTTACAATGACTATTGCCTCTTTGTGCCCTGAATAACTAGGGTAAAATATTTAATTGCTTTGTATTTTTCCTCTTTCAAACCTATCGAAATCAGAAAGCGCAAATAATTTGAATTTATTCAGTCAATATTACTTCATTATTAGATTAATTTTTTTGAAGGATATAAGTAATAGGTTAATCATAAAAATCAATAAATGAAAGACATGTAATTGTTTATTAATAATATTTTGTCGTAATGGAGACATTTACAAGTACGTTTAATTATAAATAGAGTAATTATAAAAATACTTGATAATTACTATCTACATAAATAAGCTACATGAATATTTACAAATGCTAATTACAACGATTAACGGACAATAAATTAATGCTCAAGTAAGAAAACGATCTGTATAAATTTTAGTTAATAAGCACATATACAAAATATTTGAGATACACTACATGCTGATTTTTTAATATTTACAACTAATAAATAAATACTTATACATAATATGTATGTCAAAAAATACTTCGGTACTCGGACTATTGCTATAACGTACGTTTATAAATTAGCAATATATACAAATATGACTCAAAACAAATTTATAATCAGTCTTTTATATTTCTAATGTTGACAATTTCTAATACTGACAATTAAGCGTTTAGTCAACGGTGGGCACACTTCGAAGTGTTAACCCACGGACTCCCCTAAAATTTTCGCTTTATTCATTCATATCAGACATTAAAAATGAATAAAACGTCCACAAGATTTTAAACGCACGTATGTATAGTTCTTTTCGTTCGGCACACATCGCACTTTACTTCACAGCACCAGTGAAACGTACAATTGCATCTCTCGAAAACCACTACTTCTTGCGTACGATATCCTCGACCGCAGCACATGATATCGCACCCATCGACACCCATCGATGTATCGTTGCACAGTCTCCCATGCGTTCCTTGGATCCCCAATTTTGGATTCTTCTCGCAGAACCCTGGCGAGATTTCGTAGTACACCAGATCCTTGATTCCTGGAGGCTTGTGCTCCGGGTTGAAGGGTTTGAGTTGGAAGCCGTACTTGTGCTTGCGTTTGTTCTCCCTTTTGCTGTGGATGCTGTTGCCAGAAATGGAGTTGAACTTGGGATTTTTCGGCGGCCTGTTTTGGTGTGCGTTGTTGTTGTTGTTGCGGTGATGACCAGAGGCTGCTACATAGGAAGCACCGTCGAAACGATCTTTGAGGAGGTCGCCAATTACTCGGAACGGAGGAAGTCGCATCCAACAAGTCTTGATAGTACAAGAACCGGACATACCGTGACATTTACATTCCTGACGCATTTGGTCTTTGACGTGCTGAAATAAAATGCAGAATTTTAAACACTGGAAGCTAAAGGAATAATTGTTATTTGGAAATTTGTTTAAAGTGGTCGCACTTATTATCCAGTCAAATAGGGAAAAAAACGTCTATTTTAAGAAATAAACAGTGAAAGATGCAGGTTTTGACTTGTAGAACAATCAAGGTGGTCCAATACAAGGTGAAACTATTAACTTATTTAAGAAAAAATCTTATTTACAAGTGCGTTAGAGGTCATGAAACAACACAGACAACCTATATCAATGCGGTACATACTTTTACCGAACACGTGTTAAACGGTACCACTTTTTTAATGATCAAATAAATAATATATACAATGTTAACAACTGCTTTTTTGCCAAAAAGTGTTTTAAATATTAATATGTAGTTTATTAAATGTACAGCTAATCTTTATGCATTTACAAACAACAGTAACATAGAATACACATTAGGTATACAGACACTAATAGTTTAAGAACTTTCTTAAATGTAACAAACGAGGAATTACTGTACATATTGTAATTTAACTAACTTATATAACCGAGAAAATCTATATGAATAAATTATATGAAAAGAAACAAAATTATAGCCATGTATAAGCCATTTTTTTACAACTTATGTATTATTTTTTATAATAAAACAAGATATAATTTTTTTTATTTTTTTAACAGTTTTTGCGTAAAAGCTAAAAACCAAATGCATGGATATACATTTTTGTAAAAAAATTAAGACAAAGTCAAACTAACAGCTTTAAAGTCAAGAAATGGTATAATAAAATGCAAAACTACTTAGACATTTTGCATTATATTATATCAACAAAGTTTACGATTTTCCACTGGTTTCAATAGAGCGCAAATTTTCTGCTTATCAAGCGGAAAAACCGGTGGATAATCGTAAAATTCCCTGACACACGATATTACACACTAAATTAGGTGTATGGATTTTACTATACCATTACATTGCCTTTAAAGCAATTATTTTCGACGTTATCTTTAATTTTTTCAAAAATTTTATATTAATAGATTTGTTTTTAAGCCAAAAGAAAGATTAGGAAAATCAAAATGTTTGCGTCTTATTTTTTTGTATAAAACTTAATTCTAAACAATTTTTCCTCTTTATTTTACAGAAAAATGTATTTGATTTTGAGATATTGACAATTTTTAGCCAAAAAACACTTATAAAGCCCTATTATTAGGTTTGAGCTCGAAGGTGCCAAAATTTTAAAAAATTTAAACTTTTTAACCATTTTACTGATTTTAATGAGATTTAGCACATATTATTGTTATTGAACTTACACGTTCTAGTATAAACGTTTTCTTTTCAGTGTTCTAAAGTACTGAAGCAATGCCAACGTCACAAATTTTGATTTATATTTTTTGTACATTAGTTTTCTTCGTAGAGCTTCATTATTTTGATTTCACTTGTTTCTTTTTTAAATGTTTGTATCTACTGAAGTTTCGCGTTATAAATTTAAATCACTCGCTATTTCCAACAGCAGCAAAAAAATTGTGTTGTGTTCATAATAAAAAATTAACAATGCTGTATTCTGTTATTAAACGGGTGCCCTGTTTAGGTAAAAGTTAACTTAAAAACCACGTACTTAAACAGTTCTTCAATGTTGATTAAAGGGTTTTCAGCGTCAGTATAAGTTTTCTACAAATATTTTTCCACTATTTAACATTATTAAATTTAAAAATGATTAAAATATGTATTAGTGTTGTTTACACAATTTACAATAAGTTTTATAACCAAATTCATTCTAATACAAGTGGTTTTGGAGACGAGCCACACAGTATCTTTTATACTACTTTTTTTATTAAGCCGTTTTAAATTGTATTTGTATAGTAAACGCAAGATTATTTTTTTTAAAACTGATATTGGCTTTAATTACATTTTTAAAACTATGTATAAATTTTTACTAAATATTTTACTAAAAATTTTTAGTACTTCTCACTATCAGGACAGGACCTACAACCGGAGCAAAACTTACTCTGTTGAGTAATCACGCTACCACGGCCTTATTGTGTTTTTCCAAAGTAGCATATCCAATGTAGTAGAGTGACTAAGGTGCTAGAGTAACAGTAGACTTAGATGCCACATTACTTATCATTCGGGACTTCCCACTACTCCGTTTTTTAGTAAATGTTTGAGATAGAAGGAACTGAGATGAGAAGAGTAAATAAAAATAATAATAGTACAAATAATAACTATATACCAATACAATGAACCTTAGAGAAGTCCTAGAGAAATATATGATCGGTGTAAAATTTATACCAACAAAACAAATCTTCGCGTGAAAATTTAGAGATAGATGATAAATATTGGTATTATTATTTCAACAAACTCTCGTGTCAAAGCTTTCTTTACCAAATGATCTTGTTATCAATTTCAAATATTTTTACTAGACCAATACAACTACAAAAAATCTCCAGCATTTATGCGAATTTCTAAAATTTTCTTTTATCAATTCTACAGACATCAATCAGATTGTTTTATACAGATATTTGGGTCCATATTTGTTCACACCTATCACAGATTTCTACATTGTAAGCACCGTATTTTTTTATAAATTGATCAAATCCGTTTTCGACACATTTTTAATAATTTTACTGTTAAAATCAACACTAACTTAACTTACTTTTATTTTATTAGTTTTTAATGTAAACAATCTACCTATTGCAAGAAAAAAAAACAAATAGGTAGATATTTTTTTCGATATTGTAGATTTATTTTACTCTTTTTTCTTGCATCTTTACATAGTCACCTTTTAACAAATTTTGCCGCCACAATTTAGATTTTATTTTTTTTGGGTTATTACATTATCTCAATTTTAAGTCAAAACATAGTAAAGATAATCCTGCTTCATAGAAACATTTTATAAAGATGTTTCAGAGTTATTTGACATAAATTTAGTCACAATGAGTACTGTACTTCAAGGTGATCAACAAATACTGAGTATCTTGGTAATAAAGTTATTAAATTTTTTTTGTAAGTTGGCGGTTATGTATGACTCTGTCAATTTACCTCTTCGGAGTAAGTTTGTTAAAATTGTACGTATTTGAGTCCAGGAAGTGTTGCCAATTATTCTACATTTAATGTAAGGGGTGTAGGGATCTAATATTTTAAGATCCGGTTCTACGGATTTATCCGGATCTTGATTATTTGTTTAGATTTGGATCCGGATTTAAATCCGCTTGGTATGTTTGACAAGTTTTTTCAACAAGTTTAACTAATTTATATAACTTTTTTTACAGTTTAATTTGCACTGAAGATGAAACTTTAACTTCCAAAAGCATTCTGTCACTGTTGTATTAGAAATTTGATTAAACCTGTAGGTTAGACATTAATTTGTATTGTCATTATTTGTATGAAAAGTATGCTTTCATCAAATTTAATATGACTAAGTTTGGAAATCAAATTATAAATTTGTAGATCTGGATACTAATATATTTAGATCCGGATCCAAATCCGTATTTATTTAGATTTAAATCTGTATCTGTATCCGTATTTATTTAAATCCGGATTCAGGTCCGAATTCGTAAATCTGAGTTTTTAGATTATTTAAAGACAGATAGAATCCGGATCATTTAATAGATCCGGATCCGATGCACATCACTAAATTTGACGTACGTTATTAGAATAAAAGTGTCATGTTCAATTCGAAAATCATTTTAAACAAAATTTTATCAACAACTAATGACAATTTATTAATCAGATTTTTGAAATGTTAAATTTGAATTTAAAGTTTGGTCAGAATAGCCAATTTCAAAGGACACTTCAATGCTGCCAACCTAATCAGTACATTTAAAGTTTTGGAAATTAAAAAAATTAGAAAGATGTTCAAACATTGCTTCAGAAAATAATATATTAGAAAATGCATTATAAAAAAATACTGATACGTTTGCAAATGCTGTGCAATGAAACGGGTTTTTTGCAGTGTTCAAAATACTTCAACAAAAATTTTTTTAGTAAAAATTTACCAATTGTGGTAGTTTTTCTATTTTACTGCAAAATGCATATATTCAGAAATGCCAACTCTTTTTGGCAGAAAAGAGAAAAATAAGTTATTATTTTTTTTGCATACGTAATTTAACTGAACTACTGTATGCATAGGATGGATTACTTACACATAAATGACTAAATATAAGTAAAACATATTAAATCAGTAGGAATACTTTTCCTATCACTGAAATTAATTGAAGACGATAAGTAGCGGCAGTATTGGTTCTCATTAGTGTTATCGACTTCAAAGGCACCTATCTTTAGCCAGAATTCATGCAATCACATCGAGCAACATAAATAGAAGAACGCGATACAGACTGTCATCTTGAAAAATGAAGTCGGCGTCGTAATTTATTAAAAAAAAAGTACTCGTACTTATATGCATTAAATTTATCAAAGTACACGTCTCAATAAATTAAAACCATCGAATATCCCATCATATCTGCAAAAACAGAACAAATTTTTCCCAAACTATTAATAAACTTTCCACTGCAACGTAAATCTTTCCACGCTCGCGTATTTCTCACTGAAGTGGTTTATATGAAAGTAATTACGTTAATTTACGGTTAGTCGAAGAAAAATCGAGCTGAAAATGATGAATATTTGGCAATTTAGTAAAAGGAAAGACAAAAAGAAAAAATATTAGCCTCAAGCTTGATAAACCTCATCCGCGGCTTTACGCCTTGAGCGAATGTCACTTTATTAGTAATGGGCGGTCTTCGCGGCCGGTAACAAGTTAATATGCATTTTAATAAAACTCGATACGACCACCCGGTAGTAATGACGACTTTCTGCATAAATCAAACCTTTTTCTCACACCAGTCATCATTAGAATGTTTTAATCGCGCATAAATAATATTTATTTTCAACGACAACTCGATTGGCTTTTACTGTTTACATTTAAACTAATGTGATTCATAACACTACAGTTTAATCAAAAAGTAGTGTCAAAAAATAAATTAGCTATTGTAGTGTAGCTGGTGTAGGTCGAAATGAAAAAACGGCGATGATGTATACGTATTGTAAGTATGAGATGTAATATGGCACCCTGCGGAACACAGTTGTCCTTACATGTACAAGAGACGTCCTGGTGTGAGACACTGTGTTACACGAATAATGCTGCCGTCGGAACATGTGTTCTAAGCTGTCGCTTGATACTTGGAGTATCTAAGGAAATAGCAAACCGACTAAATCGAAGCAAGTTTTTTAGCTTTCTTGGGATCCGTACCGACGCGTCACGAATTAATTTCAGCCGATTACAACCACTAGCAACATATACAGAGTGTAATCAAATGTTGTACAGAAATTTTACTTGCTAATAGTTCTTGTTGAAACGATGTTAAATACCCAACTTGCCTTATACAAATGTTAATAGATTTTAAAATAAACCATTTAACCATTTTGTTTGAGAACAGCAGCTAGATTTTTAAATTTAGCGCTTTAAATTGGCGAGTGCGCTACGATCTTATTATTTGGCATATTTGAATCTAAAAACATCTACGAAACAAAAAAAAAAACAAAGTTCAGCAACACTGATTTAATGATAACGTAGTTAAGTTAATATTATTTATTATAAAATATATCAGAACACAATAGAATGGAAACAACATATTGAAAGAATGAACGATGATAGAATGGTAAAACAAGTAGTACGATAGATATAGATCAAGAGGAAAAAGAAACGTAGGTAATCCCAGAAGAAGATGGCAAACTTGAAGAAGGAACAGGCTGCAAGCCTAATCCTTGAATTGCAGAAGAAAAAGCAGAAAAACTATTTATGATATCATAAGTGAAATTTACATAATAAGGTTGCGTAGACTAAAAACTTTATGAGTTTTAGAACATTTATTTGTAGACAGCTTCTTACAGCATACAGATCATTTCACCAGCTTATTCAGATTTCTTATAGAACGTTACAATCAAGTAAAGAAATATGCTGCTATTGTCATCTTATTCTAGGACATTCTGTCAGAAACAGAACAAAAGCACTATCTGTCTTCCTTCAGTTTATTCAGAAATCTGATAATCACAAACATTTAAAATAAAAATTTATCAAATTATTCGCGCAAAAAAAGTTATTCTACTTAAATTCAAATTTAACCTAAACATTGTTAGAAAAATATTTCAGATTTACACAATTTAATTTCAATTAAACAGTTAATTCACGATGAATTGACAATTTTGACTAATAAAATATCAGAGAAGCCGCCGATTACCTGAAAAAACAATGTAAAAGCAAACTGAAAATGACGTAAATGACAATTAAATATTTATTAATAAAAAACCAGTGTTTAACAAACAATTTTTTAATTACTGTGTAAATATTATAAACATTTTAAGTATTTATTACTGTAGGTATCTGCTATCAAATAAATATTTACAACATTACAACATAAAAATCGAACACAGATTTTCAGCGTTTTCATCTTCACTTGTGTCATTATCATCATCAAGATTAGTGTTATGTCTTCATTATTATAATGTACCTACACTTTTTCCATGTGAAATAAACATAATGACTTAAATTGTAAATTTTACTAACAAAAACCTCTTAGTTAAGCTGTTAGCGGTATTACGATTTAAGACGTCTCTAATCTTGTACTAGTAAAACCAAAAACAAACATTTGATGGCATCAGCTCTTTTTCGGTCTTGCTAATCCAAGATTAGAGATGTCATAAATCGACACTTGTTATTAATGTAGATAGTAGAAGACTTTTGTGAATAAAATTTACAATTTAAGTCACTATTTTTATTCCCCAGGGAAAAATTTTACACTTCGCAAGCTCAACACCTTATAATGTCGTTTTCAACGTGACCAATTTTTGTAAATCATATTATTACACTCCAGGAATAAAAAACTGTATTTAACGTATTTTTTTACATACAGGCTGTACTGACAAAGCTCTATAACTTGTTTATGTTAGAAGATACAAAAAAAATTTTTTAGATTATAGTTGCGTTTTTGCTGTTTTTGTTTACTTTAACTTGTGTGCAAGCATTTAGAAAGTACGAATTTTTAGACAGCCCCTTTAAAAATTCTGGTAAAAAAGCGCCACAAATCAAAATTGATAACAGATAAATAAAAACAATCTTTATAAAAGTTATTTGCAATTTAGCACAGAATCCAAAAATAAAATCAAACTGAGTAGATTCTACTTAAAAAATCATAACTTTAGTGTTTTTTAATATTGGGACACCTGTATATAAACTGCAATATTTTTAAAATGTGCACTAAAACGCAGCTATAGTTCAAAAAAAAAAAAGAAAAAATCAATATTTTTTAAATAAACAAGTTATACAGCTTTTTCAGACCGTTGAGACAGCCTGTATTTAGTACTGCTGTAAATTCTCAAAACCATCTCTAGCAGAATGAATTCACTGTATTATAAAGACATTTGTAAAACTTTGTGACTCTGATCATTTATTATTTATTCAACTGTTGTTTCTTGGTAGTTTCTTGGTAACTGCAAGAGTTCTGTTTTTACCATGTTAGTGTTAAATTGAACATTTTGGTCATTCAACCTTTTAAAAATTTTGTGTTTCTTTCAGCAAGTAGATAGTTTGTTTAATTCTAAAAAATTAATGTTACCCATTTTGTTTAAATTTACACGTGATGAGTCATAATTGTCGAAACTTGATTTTTTACGACAATAAATTTAGAACATCAAACTTTGAAATTTAAACGGAAAGTACAAAATATATCAAAAAACAAAGAAAGCTAATTTCAACCAAAACTACTTTTAATTTTATCTTTACGTTTGTGATCAAAAATAAATTAATGTTTTCGTTTCTGGGAGATTAAAAAACGTTTTATAATAATAATTTTTTAAAAAAGTCAACAAATTTTTTGTGGTGAATGCATAAATCTATGTAAGAGATACCCGTATAAATTAAGCTATACGATTTTAACAATAATACATCTACCCAGACGCACCGTAAGTGACCTCAAATGTATCACTTTAATAACTTGGGTCATTAAAATTTTGATCTTAACTCATTGTTTTATGTTTGGTTTTTTCTAGACTTTGATAAAACAAAATGCAATAATTTTGTTATTTCAATATTAGATTTGTTTTTTGCTGTCAAAGTTAACACAAATCTTTGTGTCTCATAGCTTGAGCCATATTTGTGATGGTGTAAGAGTATGAAGATAAGTTAATGAAACAATAATTATTCTAAAATAACTAGGAGATGTCAATTAGTTAATTACTATGTATAATAAAAAAAACTGATAAAATAACAAAACAATATATGTGAAATTTGTTATAATTTGTTGTTTTAAATCAGTTTAAATCAGAACTAAAACATTATTATTTCTGTTAAAATTTTGTGAAGTTTGAGTGATTTGTAGTTAATTCTGTAAACTGTTTTTTTTTCATAAGCAGGATAATAATAGTAAAATAGTTAAATATAATTTGTGACTAATTTAATAAAATTATTTGATTTGATTAATTGACATCTACTAATTATTTTCAAGTAGATTTTATTTTGGTTGTACAAAGCTGTTTACAAATAAATGTTCCAAAACTCATGCAAACCTAATTACATACCTATAAAATTACTCATTATATCACAAATAATTTATTTTAATACGTAAGCACATTATTATTACAACAGAGGTGTTTAACTTTTTTTTATGTTTCTGTATCGAAATTTTGATTAATTGATAAATGTAGAATTGTAACGGACGCTCCATTTTATTATAGAGGTCCAAATTTAAAAATATACCAGCGATTCTCAAACAGTCTTAAAAAGCAAGCAACAAAATATTTGTACAAAGTAAATTTTTTGTTTAGTATTAAAATACACCCTGTAGATTTAAAAATATTTTTAGTCGTTTATTTAAAACTCACCCATCTGCCAGCCTCATTGTTGTGAAGGTTCATTTTTTCCCTGATGGTCTTGCCCCGTTCCCCAGCATCAACAAATTCGCGACTAACTGTAAACCCGAATCCAATATTATCGGAACATCCACCCCATTCAAAATCTCGAACTCCAACAACAGCTCCATTCCCAGAAACATGCGGTCTTCCTTTGTAGTGCGTTTCGCAGTTACAAGTATCTATCGAGCCTTCGCTGCAAGCTCTTGCAATCGCATGGGTCACCGCAGCACTCGTTATCGCATAAATAAAAGCAGTTTCCCTGCATCCTATAACAGATAATTAAATTTTAGTAAGCGAACTTCGAAAGCTGTTGCATTGTAAATGAATTTTTTTGATGTCCATCTAAACAAAGAACAAACACGAATGTGAGGGTTCAATTGGCAAACATCTGGACATGCGAGTCCTTTATGTGTAACCCTTTGACAAATTTTAATACGTCGTAAAAATGTCATTCGAACCGGCTAATGAATGTTAAGAGCACTACATCAAAAAGATCAAAACATACAGATTGAGAGTGAGGCTTTAATCATAGGAATAGTCTTAAAAGGACGACCAACGTATAGGTTAAGGATGACTCCCTAGAGGGAAATTGCTACCTATACAAGCTCTTTTCCGGTCGAGATCGGATAATATCAAAATTCAACGTCTGATTATTACAAAAATCCTTTTCGTACTCACAGCATGATGGGTGGAGTCGTTGAAATTTATTGACAAGATCCTTTCTTGTGGTTTACAAAAAGGAAAAGCTTTTTGTGTGTGTGAATGTGTGAATCGAACGGTATTCATGAAACTGCTAATTAGCAAGTTATTTAAAAAATATTATTGTCAGAGTAGTTATGAGAACATTATTCGAAAGTACAGTTTGCTGCAATAAACTGTACACCGAATAAAAAATGTCATTTTTGGAAGATTATAATTAATTATTTTATTAGACTTAACAATCGTTATAAGAAAAAAATAAATTTTGGTAAACATCTATCAAAAAATTTGCATTTACTGAAATTACTTTTACCCCAGCATTTACTTTTACATAAAAATATTTTTTATTTAACATAAAGAAACAATTTATAAACATTTTACACAGAAAAAAACTTTTGTAGAATTTAAGTTGATTAAAAATTTTATGAAAAAAAACTATTTATATAAAAATGTTATTTAAAAATTTTAAACTTTTTTTAATATTTAAATTACAATTTCTGATAAATTTTATGATCACCTGTTTATAATACAAATGCTAGAAACGGACACTTAAACTTTTCAATGTTTTTAATGTAAAACATTTTTAAGTTAGAAATAAAAATTAAATTTAGTTAAAAACAAAATCTCAGCTAACTAGAGGGTTAGTTTTAAGTTTAGTGCTTTTTTATAGCAATAAATAAAATCTCAGAAAAAATCTGATTTTTTATATCAAAATATCATCTACAGAAAAGACAAATTTAAGATGCGAAAATTTTTTTACATTGTTAGTAAATTCCTCTATAAGATACTATTTTCCAACTAAGCACTAGACAAAACACTTAGTTTCAAATTTTTTACAGGATGAAACAGTGTTGGCGTCTTCTCATCACGAAAAGAAAATCAAGAATCTCAAACTCTTGCTACAGCTACAACTATTTTAAAAAAGCAAATTATTAAAAATGCTATGAGACCGAAAAATGCTTTAAAAGACTTTTAACATTTTCAAATCGACACCACACCACACGTGAAGCTTTAATGAATCAGTACTACTAGCCACATACAGTAAGAAAAGCAGTACTAGATTGTAATTCTATTACTCTAGTACTCTATCTGTAAACGGTCTGCTTGCAAATCCCTACTAAAATCCTTATGATATGGTATGTAATACAACACTTGGGCTTTTTTCTGGAGACTCTGTTAAGATATAGAAGAGATTAACTATTTCTATGGAACTTCACCCGAGTCTACCTAGTCTAGCCCTATTTCAAAACCAAAGTTACAAATTACAGAAAGCATTATTTCTAAAAACTACTGCTTCTGCTTTTTTTTTCAACATATCTTTATCAATCCTAGCAACGCAACTGTTACCAATATTTTCTTCGTGGATCAGTCTGTTACCTATTATTATAACTTCAAATATTGTACAACCACCCAAAAGCAAATATACAACAATCTTTACAAAAAATAAAAATCAATACTGGCAACAAGGACTGACGTCTTGACTACAGACTTCCAATCGACAGCAATAAACATATCAAAATTATATCCTATTGATACAATACATTCAAAAAACAGTTTTAAAGCAAAAAATCAGAAAGAACGATATAGAAAACTTTTATTGCTTTCATCTTACTCAGAATTAGAGAGGAACAAATTAGTTATCCTGTAGCTGCACAGAACACAATCTAACGAACCGATAAAAAAAAAAGATTTGGAACCATAGAAAACAGCATTACTTCTTACAAAAGAGCAGAATATTCAGCAAAACTCACTTAAACCCGGATCACTTTGGAATATTAAATATCAAAATTCAACCCAAAATTTTGGCTTTATGAATTATGTTTTTTACCGAAAATCCGGGTTTTTAAAATGTAGGTCATATTATATGACAATGTCACGCTGACGTTGTCATATAACATAATTCACAAAGCCAAAATTTTGAGTTGAATTTTGAAATTTAATATTACATAAGTGATCCGGGTATACTTGATCTACAAAAATAGAAAAAACTATTTAACAACAAAATGTTATGTTAAATCGACTGATTATTGACAATTCGACTTCTAACGTTTAAATAGTTATGGCAAATCAAATCTTTGTCATCATTTATGTTGAAATATAGCTAAAACTACTTAAACTCTTTCACTCTTATAAGAGTACTACGAACTAAAATGCTTTACTTAAGCAACTTAATACATTTTGATCATTGTTTGACTAAATAAATTAATCCGTAACCACAAAAACATAGACTTGTACTTTTAGTCGCACGCTTGTCCATAATTTCTCAAACAATTTTAGAGCCGAAGACGCCAGTTTAATCTAATTTTAATGGCCGAGTCAAAGCCAAGTTTCTTAGGCGATTTTCACAAAGAAATCAAGTAATATAAAATAATATATACGAATTAAAGACGATACTTGATCCAATGCAGGCATATTTTAAAAAATCATGTTCTTGTAGTTCAGTTTATTATTGTCAAATTTTTATGACTACATATTGTTATAAAAAATATTCATTAATTACCCATAAAATGTAAGAAATGCTTTCCATCTTGTCAGGATTTAATTAATTTTAGCAAATTGTTGTAGAATTATGTTTTCGTAACCAGAGTACTAACAAAATATTAAATTAATAACTTAATAAGTTACGTACAAGTAATCAGCTGTCAAAGCGATTGGTAGTAAAACAAATAAATATTTTGCAAAATAATTAAGTAGTAAAACCATTTGTTCTAAATATTGTTTAAAGCTCAGTTTAGAAATGTTAAGTGTTAGTTTTCAAACACTTCGTTTTTAGTTAATTTATTAAAAACTTAACACTATTTTAATTTATTAACTTTAACACATTTAACTAAAATTTTTTTTTTTTTAATTGAATCACACATAATATTACCTAAAAGCATAAAATAGATGGCAAATCTAAATTAGAATTTTATCTGTTTGCAGGTAATGTTTTCTATTTTTGACTTTAATTTTGACTTTATTTTATCGCCAATCGATTGAAACTTGCACGCAACGTACTGATTATTAAGAAGTGTAATTAACTGATTATTATTATAAAAAGCAGTTGACCGATTATTGTTAGCAACGAACAATAAAGCTCTAATATACGACATACTTTTATATTGTCAGGGCTAAACGCAAATTTTTGTTTATTTTTCAATAGAGTTTGTAGTTCAGACAAACTTATCGTTTTTTCAACATTTCTCGATTGATATTAAATTAAATATATTTGACTAGTCCTACAATTACAATAAGTCTAGAACACCTTTGATTAAAAGGTCGATTAATACAAAAAATTTTGTGTGTCACACGTTTGGAAACTGTTTTGCGAGTAGTTATGCTTGCTGTGCTTGTCGCCACAACACTGCCTTATGTGAGTTCTTATTATCAAATATCAGCATAATTCAAATTTTTTCACTAAAAGACAATATTTTTCTTCGTTTTTTTTACTAACAATAAAAAATATAAATGCTAAAGACTCCATTAATTATTAAAATATTTTTAAAATTATTTTGTCTTACTTTTTTTATATTTTTTAGAATCAAGAGTTGTCTTCGGTTTTTACATGATTTTCTAACGTTTCCGCTAAAAAAGTTAGAATTTAAAAATAAAAATAAATTAAAAATAAGGTAAAATATGGCTGACCTACTCTGCAAAAAATTTTTGGACGTCAAACTAATTTTTTAACAAGCTCTAATTAGTCTATTACAACCCCTATATTATATGCTTTATGTTAATTGTCATAGTCTACACTATTGTTATATGCTGTTACTATAATTAGAGGCATAAGAAAATCAATTTAAAAAAATTCTTGACAATGCACATGACATTGACATCTAAAAAAAATTAGCTTACAATTACATATATGTCCATAGGTAGGTACTTATCCGTAGATATTCAAACAATAAAATATAATATTCGAGTATAAAGATAAAAATAAGAGTAGATCGAATTCATATTTGCCTAGAACACAAAAAAAACAAGATTTGAGTAATTCGTGAATTCCGAATTAAAACACAATGTCTAGCTTAAAAAATTGTTGTTTTAAAATATTGGAAAAAGTTAAAAAAATATTTAAACAGATGGTTTTTTTATTTTATAAACCAATTCAATTCGATTTTTTTATTTGGCTTTAAATCCAATTTGTTGAATCTGTCGTCTGCATTTCTAAAATAAACCATTTATGCGTTATAAATAATAAAGTTTCAGATTTATTTGCAGTCTGGCTACTAAAATTGACAGCCTTATTTATTATTATAATCTTGGCAAATGCAAGACATATTGTCAATAAACAATCCATCTTGGTATTAGAAATAAAGCCGCCGAACACCAAATAAAATTTCCAAACAAACTATTAAAAAAAGTAAAAAGTGCACAGGGTTTAGTAAAACGTTAAAATTTGCATGACAAAACCCAACCAGAAGATGACAAACGCACACAATACCTGGATTAGACACACAGAGAGCTTATTCCCAGTTTATTTCTGGAACACATGTTTACTTATCGGCAGATGGTTTAAATGTTTATTGTCAATAATCGAAGTTGTCAACTTAAAAAAATGCAAATGGTCCCTTCTTTTTTAAGCTTGTCTTAATTTCTTAATTCAATTTAGATAAATGCATGTTTACGAGTGTACCTCTGAGTACTGAAGCATAAATTTCGTATTTTTAATTATTTCCGGCAACACAATCAAGTCAGTCATGATCAAAACTCAAGAGCACTGATCGGATACCCAATCAAATTACCGATTAATTGAGACTAATAGAGAGTTTATCGGATAAAATAACAAATAGCAGGTCGAGTTTTGTAGATCGATCGATAAAGAACTACCCGAAATACCACTTTTTCGGTCGCGACCGCTTCATACCTGACTTTGTATCTAAATTGGTCCAATTTTGTGCTGTCTTTCAAATTATTTTAATTAAATACCTGACAAATTGATGTTTTCAAGCAGAGTATTAATAGGACATTAACCAAATTAGAATAACGTGTATCAGAAAATCACTTAAATTCTTCTTTATGAGATTGCTCAAAATGTAAAAATATAGCCAATTTAAATAAGTAACCACAGATTGTTTGCCGTTTAACATTTCGATGATTCCTTGTTATGTCTCCGTTAGAGTAATATCGTTCCGATTATGATTTATCCGGTTCGATAAGTATTCGAAGAAAAAAATCGATGTACGATCAATAGCTGGCATTTCACGACGCGTGACAACAGATTCCTTTCTTTAACACGGCCATAAACATGTAGTTGTCATATTCGACATTGCGTGACTCAAGGCGATCTCCAACACGTCTGTATTTCAATATCGATGCCATTGTTTAATTTTTATGTCAACTCAATAGATAACAGAACAATTAGACACATCTAACATTGTCCTCTGGGCTATTTAGCACTTCAGGTGGCCAAGCAGGTAGATCTTCGATTCTTCGCAAACAAAATAGGTACATCTTCACTTCTTTTAAAGTGCCTACATGCATATTTATCTCATACTGCTCGATTTTGGTATACTCTTTCGTTGCGTTATAATAGAATACCGAATTTTTTAACTACCATGAAGTATTTGTATTCTTCACGAGGAAAGCTACCGTCCATAAATCCATAATGACAGATGAGCAGGTCCGTTTTTCAGAAAACTTGCTAATAAAAACATCATCTTGAATTAAACCATAGCGCAATTTTTTCTTTGTGTGGCCCACAACACCTTTCAGGTGAACAAATGATGATTTATCGTTTGAAGTACAATGAAATAGGTGCTACCAAGTGTCTACACAGTAAAAACTGTTTTGCTAATTTCACTCTTTTTTCAAAAATATTTTGCGGTTAGTTCTAACTATATTTTATAATGACATTTACAAGAATCTTGTAAAATTGACAAAGTATCGTATCATCAGTAGTGTTATCAAATTAATAATACCATCTTGTTAATGTTCTCAAAAAAATTGTTATATGTGGTTAGGCAATTGTCGTCAGACTAAAAAAAAGTGTGCAAAATAAATATTTTTTGCAATTTTGGCTATAAAAAACTATAAAAACTAGCAATTTTGCCTATTTTTCAAAATATAGTTCTGGTTTTGTTAATTTTTCGATTTTTTTAAAAATGTTATTTCAAATTGCAATCTCTTTTAACTCGACATTTGTCGCATTTTTTTGTACCTTGCATTTGAAATGAAACAGATTTGAGCTTATTATCTATAAAATTAGTGTTGTGGGCTCTGTGTTTCTAATTAATTTTTTTCTTGTTAAGGTAACAAAGTTTTTGTAGGTGACAAGCTGTCTGAGTTACTAAGTAACTGAATTTATGGCATGCCTATTATTACCCTAAAAAAAATTAATTTTTTATAGAAAGCCTAAACTGTTAAATAACCCAGCCAGAGAACAATTTGTTAAGCATTAATAATGCCAAAGAATACTCAACTCTATATACAAAATAAATAAAATAATAATTAAATATTAATAAATGCCACTAAATATCTAGTAGCTATATGTGAATTTAAAAAGATTGTATTTGCAAAACAGACCATGAGACCTTAATTTTGTTTTAAGTGCTGATTATTAAAACAAAATAAAAAACTACTAGAGCATAAAAACTTACGAAATTTAATTTACAAAAATGAGGTATTTACCCTAGCTATAACTAGAAACGTTTATAGTAGAATAGTGCTTTTTTGCAATTAAAAAATAGATAACTGACTAGGGTTTTTTATTTGTTATAAAATTTTGATTTTTGTTAAAGCTCGAGTATTTAAAATTAGATTTGTGTACGCTACTGTTGCAAATATCTACTATTTTACCTAACAAAAACAACAACCAGACATATTTATCATAAAACCAAAATTTCGATAAACAGAACAAACACTTGAATCATAATTTTAAGTTAATTTTTAGTCTCTTAGAAACGCCTACGAAATTGGGTTTAACCAATAAATTTTAAAGTCTATATTTCTAATGGCAATGACATAAATGTTTTTAATTTTGCTAATATACATTTTATGGTTAATTTGCAAAATTGCAATGTGCAAAAATTAATGAAATAATTTTACAAATTTATAAAAGCATAAATATTTTATATTTTTAGTTCTCTTTATCTAAATATAATCTTATATTATTTATAATTTTGATTTTTTTTGTGTATCATTTTTCAATAAAAAAATGTTATTTATACTATTAATTATTATTAAATTACCAATACAGACTTGCTAAATTATAGATATTTTTTTTTAAACTACACAACTATTTTTTAAATTAGGAAAAGGGTACACAAGATTTTTATGTGAATGCACGAGAGCTTTAATTTAATATTATTAATGCTAATTTCGTTGAATCTGACTGAACAACAAAGCACTCTTTTCTTTAACAATACACTCCAAAAATTAATGACAATGTAATAGTCGACTGTTTATCAGTTAATTTTTCAAGCGTTTTTATTTCCCGCTTTCTAGGATTTCTACCTGTTTCAGTCCCAGTTCGAGCTTCAAACATAAACGGCAAATTTAGGTAGTGTCACTTTATGTTTTGACCCTAAGTACAACAATAATACATAAACGCATTTTACCTTTGTATGTTTTATCGACAATAAGGACCAACTGGATAAGTCACTTTGTTCCTACAAACAGTTGTCTACAATCGGTAAAAATTTTTTTAGTACCCCATTTCTAACTATTGTCAACATAATCATAAAAAATACTTAAATTATTAATTCACATACACATCTATAAAAAAAAACTTTCTGAAATAAACAACGATTTACTAGATACACACACAACGTTTCAAATAAACACAAATTTACAACTTTAATATATACCCTTTCTTATTTTGTTTAAGATCAACGGCTGTTGGTCGACGCACGAACTGGGACTAGAAACAGGTAGAGGTTTAAGATCGCACAAACTAAAAATAAATATTTTTATCGAGACAGAAAATGATAAACTATTTATCAAATCTATAACTACATTTAACGAAAGAAAAAAAAATGTTTACAATTTCTTTTTGAGCGTGATGGACCTGGGAGAGACTTCAGTTTGTAGTCAAATTCACCACAATCGTCTTGACTGTGTAATTAGAATATTGCAAATCAGTAAAACAAACCGGGTTTAAATTCGAGCAAAGTGAAAGCCACAAAACATAATTCTCAAAGAAAGTGGGTTAAGACGTTTTATCAATCAAAGATCTGCGTACGCTGTAAGCTGTCAATCCGCAACGCAATAAACCACTTAAACGTGATTGTGGTGCACTCCATAAAAGTCTTTGTACACTTTCAAAATAATTTACCAACCTTTATCGACTATTTTTCCGAACAAGTTCTTTGCTCGAGGGAAGGCTCTCGTCGAGCAGTTCCAACGCTGATTGCGAAATTGATGCTGGCACTCATGAATCGCGTTATTGGCACCTTTATGCAAAGCCACCAAAAGACCTGGGTTTTCACGGGCCAGACGACGCTGCTTTCGTCGCAAGTTACTATGAACTGATGGAGGATCCATGTACAAAACTCCAGGAGATATCGGAGACAAATTGTTCGGCTCACCGGCTTTTGCAAGGCCCCTGAAAATTAGTTTTTGTCAATTGTAGCGGTAGCACTAAAATAAAGTAATTAATATAACCGTGTATGCCATATTTCAAGATATAAACTTAGTTCGTACTTAAACGGTCATTAAAGTTTAATGCTGCCGTAAATTACAGCTAGCATGCTAACACCATACTTATTGCACTACTCGAAAAACAATTTGTATTAAAAGGCAAAATTTATGTTAAATAATCTTAGATTTTTTTTAGAACTAAGTGAGTTTATATATATGTTTGTATACGGGCGAATAAATAGTAAAAATCTAAATAGCTTCTTTATGAGACTATAAATTTTAAAGTATATACCATCAGTTGTAATAAATATAGTTTCAATTAAAACAAAATTGCAATAATCGAAAAAATACTTGAAAAGAACAGTAAATACGACTAATCGTTTCGTTTTGATAAATGTTCTTGAGTCGTTGATGGCTAACAAAACGAATCTCTTATTTGCCGACAATTCTCACTCAGTCAGTTAAATATTTGCTTTAAGGCTTTTCTAAATTTGGTTCGAGAAAATAAAGAAATGGAATGTACCAATAAATCGAGTGATGGATAGCCTTCTAATTTGACTCTTCTAGTCAAAACGTTCGAAACGATTCTTCTTATTAAAAGAATTTAAAAAATATTCGAGAACGATTCCGATTCCTTGCACGATTTAACAGCAACCTGAACGTAACCAGAAGAATCTTTATATTAGTCCAGCAGTGGCGTGTTTTTTTGTCGGTCCTGGTGACATACCTTCGGCGAAAGAATCTCAAGATAAGGGGTTAACGTATGGCCGAGACAACAAGAATAGATAACAGTGGATGATCACCGTTCTCACGCTCCGTTCTTATTTCACAACTTACATCATTTTCCGAATTGTGCGTTTCGCAATTAAGATTTAGATAGTGTTAAATCTTCACATTCCGAACCATAAAAGTTCATATCTTTTTTCCAAAATTTATAAGCCTATAAAACTGCGAACTGGTCAGGTCAATTAACATTTTTCAAAATAACCAGAAAACCGGGCAACACGTTCAGATTTAGATGAATACACTCAAAAAAATTAATTAACATTTTACAATCATTATAAAAAGATCGGTTTGTATAAATTAGCTTCCAGTAACGAATATCAAAAATTTTTCACATTCAACTCAGTTAGAACACAATAAACTCACACACAATCAACATATAAACAAGTGATTCAAAATCAACTGAAGTCGGCAAGAAAAAAAGACTATCATGCTGTTGTCACTTACTGTCACATTTACGTGTGCATATTTAAAAAAAAAACAATTGTCAGTGTCAAAATTTGGTAAAAGGAGTCCAGATGTATCACAAAATCTTTCTAGATCACATTTGAGGTTGTGCTGTATGTAAATATCAGTCGAGGATAAAAGGGTATAATAACAATTAATTTTTGATTTAATTTAAGGTTTACATACATTTACCACCTCAGAATTTACATTAACGTTAAGATAACACTTAGGGCTGCCAATCTAGTAGCTGCTAATTAACAATACTTTGACAATTGTTTTAAAAAAATAAAATACATATCTACTTCCTATGTTAGGTTAAATGTGAACGATATAAAAATACAATAATAATCAAAATAAAATCAGATAGTTTTTTCTATCATTTTTAGAATCACTCTATATATCGTTGGCTTATTAACTCTACAAGCAGTTGAAGTATTACGTGATACAAAAACGCTTTTCATAAATTAGCTAAAGTGTAAGAAAATACTGTCACACACAGCCAACAACCCTTTTATATTAATAACAAGTGATTCAAAGTAAATTAAATTAAATGAGGGAAAAATATTGTCATGTTGTTGTCACTTCAATTGTCACATTTACGTGTGTTTTGTACTAAAATGTTCTCTATAGCAGTACGACGAAAGTCAATTTAAAGAGTCTTCTTTTCAAAGCCTACAAAAGTTTTTTTTCGTCACTCGATATATGTTCCTGTCATCTCCAAATCTCAATTAACCCTTCAACTCTGTAAGCAATTGAAATTTTACAAAGTATAAGATTTTGCTTTGTATAAATTTGTTTCCAATAATAAATATCAAAAATTATTTAAATTCAACTCTGTTATAACAAAATACTGTCACACATAGTCGACAATAAAAAGTGCTCAAAAATTAGTTGAATCAAAGTCGGCAAGATACAAATATTGTCATACTACTGTCACATTCGCAGAGACCTATGCAAAAAGTACTTTGTGTTTTATGGTAAAAATGGAGGAGTCGATCGGAAAAATGTAACAATAGAAAATGTATTTTTTGTATTTTTTGGTAGAAGTGTAAGTCATATTTATTTTATTTTTTTCAAAAAGTGGATTGTGAACAGACTTGATTAACAAACTCGATCTTTTATAAAAATTAGTTGACACCTCTGTTTTATAGTAGTACAATAAAAGACAGTTCTATCTTCTCTTCCAAGGTCTTCTTATACACCCGGTTAAAACTAATGTTCTTGTCATCCCCAAATCTCGATCAACCCTTCAACTCGGCAAGCAGTTGAAATATTACAAGTCGCTTTAGACAAATGATGTGATCTAGATAAAATTGATTCAGCTTGTAAAGAATTATTCAAAATAATTTAAATCGGCTTCCAATGCTGATAGTTTGCTCGAAATGACGACATTTCCAACACAATGCTGTTAATTTAAATATCAGAAACAGCACTATGGTTAAAATGTCAGCAATTCAAACACTAACAATAGTACAATTTAATCGGTAACGCGGATATTTAAGAATTATCATTTAATAAGCTTTAACGCCGACTTTCAGCGGAGATTCCACCATTCGCACAGACAAGAAACCCGTCGCATTCAATTCACTACGCTTGGACAAAAGTAATCGCTCCAGTTTAAATAAAATTACAAATCATTCAATACTAATTTATAATTTGCCAAAATTATCATTTTAACTGGATCTGAAAGTTATCAACACAAAATTAATAATTTATCGGATTTCTTTATGGTAAAATTTACAGAAAAATACGTTAATAACTGTAGCATCGAGACTATTAAAAGTTTTAGAGATTGGTTTAGTAAGTTTACAAATCGATAGGCTAATTTGTCAATTTTATAAAATATTACTTTTACTCAGTCAACAGAATGAGATAAAATCTTGAAGATGTCGTAGATGTGACAATGTCATACCAGCCTTAGATGTTTCGAAATCCTAGTTTATAAGTTTACTCGGAATTCAAACCGACAGTTGCGACTGTTATGATACTCTTTACATTATAGGTATGTTAATTGCTTATAATTACACAAATAATTATCATGACAACAATTAGTTATGTTTTTACCTAAGAACATTTTACGAAGGACTGTGATTTTTGCATTTCTAACATTTCTATTAAAATCGTAATAGAAGATACCTAGTAGTAATTTCTATTAGAACTGGAACTAGTTAAGTGTATAAAAATATTATCTAATTTGAAATGATGAAGATAGATCGATAAATAAATTTATATAAGTGGAAATGTATGTGGTTTAGCTAAAATTATTGAATAATGTAAAAAAGATCAACAAGTTTTTAATAGTCCGGTCGCATCTTTATGAACTGCCACCGAAGATTTACAGGACTCACTTGGTGCCCATGTAAAGGTTGTCGCGGCGCATATCCATCAAAAGTTGTCAGCTACCAAGCAAAGTGATGAACGATCCTCTTATTCGTCAGTAAGCAACACAATCCAATTAAAATTCAGCATAATTACATCTCATTACTGTTTGAAAAACCCCTAGCTCACGTTCAAAGAACCGTTAATCGAATTGTTGAAAAACTACTCACCACCACATAGAGCCCTTTCCGCGATTTTTACTTCTGGCATTAACATCTCCGAAAGCAGTGAGCACAAATAGATTCATCACAAATATCACTGTCACCTTCATAGTGTCCACCCGCACACACGAACGCAAAAAATAAACAATATCACCTGGATCTGACTATTTACTCAACTCAAGGGTAGAGTAGGGGTGGTTATTGTGTCGAACATAACCGATCAAATACGAGTTTTCGTCTTAGGAGGAGTCAATTTTTGTCCCGACCACCCACAGCAAAGTCCTTTGTAGCACTGAGCTTGGTACTGTTGTGCACGTGTGGTCTTGTACACGTGGAAGTACACTCCTCCCATCGCAACAACGAAAACCAATAACGGGCGATAGACACGCCTCAAGACAAACCTCTTCAACGAGTCGCCCGCCATTGCAAAAGAAAAATGCAGCGGACGACAATCAACGGAATACGAGTTGCCAGGAGAAGAAAGGAAAAGGCGCGCGGTTGATGAGCGGTTCATTCAAGGAATACAACAAAAAGAACTAAAATGGTTTTATAATTTTTAAATTGGTTCTATATAAAATTATTTGCTTGACTCAAATAAGTAGGTACGGTACAGTGATACAGAAATGTTATTATACTTAGATTTCTTTAAAAAAATATTTAATTCTTAATATCAAGCCAGTCAAACGAAATTATTACACCAATATAACCCAATTTCTATAAAAATGTCTTTTTCAGAAGGTAAAAATAGGCATCAATGAGTGAGGCAAATTTGAAACTGAGTAAACAAGATTTTAAACTGAAATCAACTCTAATCTGATGATTGATTGTGCCAAGGATAATAGAATAATAACAGCAAATTTAACTGCAAATACAAGTTAGAAATTTTACGCAGCTCTAAATAGAATTATTTTGGTGTTCAATTAATAAATAAATTAGTTAGTAGAACTTTAAAAACCATTCCACTCCTATTATTCATTCTTATTTCAAGAAAGAACTGGTTTTGAGTCAGATTTTAGGTTTTTTTTACTGTTCTTAAGTTAATTAGAGTAAGTGGATAGAGTTAGACTACGAAGGCAAACGAGGAAAATATTAATCAGATGACACTCAAATTTCTGTAATAAAAAAATAAATAAACTTAGAGTTGTCATATATTGATCTGTAAAACAGCACGTAATGCTTTTTATACTAGAGAAGACCGGAAGGAAAAGTTTACAGCCGAGGACCTTTAGGTAGGTATTCATCTCAGACTGTGTATACTGGAGACAACAACCTAAAATTTTTATAAATTTTGACAAAAATTAGATAAAAGTTGATTGTTAAAAGTGACAATAGTTTCAATATCTTTTCAGTCCGTGGGCATAATACCAAGCTTTCGGCCACGATATAACCAAGATATAAAGACACAATTTTGATTTAATTGGTGCAGAGAATATTTACAGCAAAATCTTATACTAATTATGGCATTGTCACTAGCCTATTTTTATGTATGTAGCGTTGAGTTATAGGTAAGTTTTAACAAACAAAAAAAAAATAAAATTTGTAGGTAGGTACGTACTGTAATGCACATAATTAATTTTTAACAAAAAAAAAGAAACTAGATAGTTATAATGGTAAAAGAAAATCGACATTTAAAAACATGCCTTTTTTATATATAAGTAGAAAATTCAGTTAGAATAACACTCATACGTCATGAAGATACATATATTAGAAATGAAGAACAATTAATTTGTACTTATCAAAAAAATCACTAAAATTGATTAATTTTATTATAATTAATTTACATCAATTAACCAATTAATTATATTTATTATTTATCTCCAGCGACCGGTTTCAGCTTCTATTAATACATTATTAATTATGATCAAAAATAATCATTTTTAGTAAATACATATTTTATTGGCAAAACATCGAAAATTAAATCAGCAAAAAAATCAACAAAATCAAAAAATAACAAAAAAACAGTTCTTTTTGGACCGAAGATTGACACGATTAGAGACAGTATATAAATTTCTTTTTCCGGAATTGGATCGTATTAATAAAGATTTTAAATTGGAGTACGTCAGCCAGTTGAGTGCGTCTCTACCCAATTGTCACTCATCTTCTGAAGAAGATAACTGTTTTTATACTGTTCTTTTTTCTCAATAAAAAAAATTATTAAAAATTTAAGACATGGACGTTACAACTAGAGCAAATTATCATTTATTTTTATGTAGATAATAGGTAGTATAATAGGTAGTATAGGTAGTATATATATAGGTGTTATTAAAGTATTTGTTAGAAATTTTAACAGATAGCTCTCGTTAAAGAATGCTAAATAATCAAAATTGTCTAAATTGCTGTTTTTAAACGAGATATAATGTATTACAGCAATTTTTTGGTATACAGTGTGTGATTAAAATATATGCGAAAATTATTTCTGTTCATAGTCCAGTTTTAATGTTAAAATTAGATATACAGAGTGTTTTAAAGTAGCTTTACAAATTTTAACATGTGATAGCCCTTGTTAACAATATGTTAAAAACCAAATTTGTTTTTTGAAATGTTACCTGTTTTTGAGATAGGTACACGATGTATAACAAACTGTTTTTGAGCAAAAACTACATCATATATCTCAAAATCTGTAAACATTTGTATAACGCAAATTTAGTTTTTTAGCATTCTTTTAACAAAAACTATTACGTGTTAAAATATTACTTTAAAAACACCCACTATATGTGTTACCTTTTAGAATGGAAGAGAAGCTGTATTAAGTTATTTTTTTTAAACTAAAATTTGTTACTATTTTAGTCACTAGTTTATTCTAAAGTGTTCAATTTATTTTTAACTATTTTGAATGTCCTGATTGATGAGTTTTAGCTCAAAACTAGTCGGCAAATTAATAAATAATTTTAGTCACAAAGAACTTAATTTGTTTAGTTGGAGAAAAAATATTAATTTTCCATATTTTTTTCTTGAATATCTTAATATACTGAATTAGGAAAAACTTAGTTTTGCAGATCAATATTGCTCTCTTTCAGCAACAAAAGTTTATAGTTTATTTACAAAGATTTATAAAAAACTAATAAAGTTAAAGTTTAATTTACAAAGTTTTTGTCAAATTAAAGTTTGTATTCATTAAATGGCCACAATTGTGTTAGTAAAGTTAACTCGAAAGAGAACTAGATCAAGTTGTAGATAACCCACCTATTATATTGTAGAATAGATTTTCTTTTATTTTTTGTTTGTATTATATACTGCTAGAAGTAGTAGCTTATGGGCCAATTTCAAGTTGAAGTAGTAACGAACTTACCAGTAGTATCTTCGTTTTCAAAAAAAAAATTAAAAAAGTTCGGAGTTGTAATTATTTTCTGCTAGGGAAAAGCTCAACTTAAAATTAGCCCATTAAAATCTCAATTTTACTAACTAAAACTTCTTAATTGAGCTACTAGCATTATTACGAATTATGTCGTCTCTAATTTTGTAAAGCTAAAAACAAACATATGTTGGTATCAGCCTTTTTTCGGTTTTACTAACAAGATTAAAGATGTCATAAATCGTAATAATACCATTAACTTAAATAGAAGGTTTTTATTAAAAAGATTTAGAATTTTAGTAATTTTCTCTATTTCCCATAAAAAGTATATATAAAGTAACTTTTCCAGAACTAAAATTTTGTTTAATTTATAGATATTTTTTTTGTATATCTAAATTACTTTTATTTGATTTTGTAGATTGTTTTTTATAATAATGTCTCATAGATGTTATTAGTTAGTTTAAAAAAATCTGCGAAATGAACGAATTGAGACGACTTTAAGAGGATCTACAGAGTAAGATTAGCTAATTATCTTAGTTGGCTATCGTCAGATAAAGATATAAATTAGTGTAATTCTAATGGCTAATTTCAAGATGAGATACTACTCGAAGTATCGCAAATTTGGATACTTCTTCATGCAAACAACCAATCACAGCTCCAAATTCTTTTAATTTTCTATATAAGCAAAGGTACTACCGGTATTACCTCTACTTCAAATAAGCCTATAAGACAACTAAATTTGGTATTAAAAACGTTGACATGAGGTGTTTCCAAGACTGTAGGTGAATGTGAGAAAATTATTATATTTTTTAATATTCATAGAAAATTTTTAGATAGGACAGTTAATGTGAAAGTAATTATTTTATAAATAAGTACATACCTACTGAAGTAGGCACTTACGTAGCTTGAGCATTAATGTCCGTATAAATTACAACACACTATATAATTTTCTTTAATGGGTCAAGTTAAAAATGAAAATAATGCAGAAAATGTACTAACCGGTATTTACAGCATTTTGCTTAGAATAAATTATTATTTCCGTATTTCGTTAATGCATGTGCTCTTAGGTACAAACATCCTGGAGAAAATGAATAAAATCTTAATACAAAGTCCGGTATGCAATGCGAGTGATAAAGTTTTAAGTAAAAATAATTATTGACAAAGACGAGCACTATAAACAGCGTGAGAATCAATATAAGTTTTAAATGGACCGAGAAAAAGTAGCAATTATGACGGTTCCCAGCAGATTTAAACGTGAGATAGAAATCAACAACAATGCACCTTGCCATTATTAAATTAACACATCTCACTAACAGACAGGATAAATACAGTTGTTATTAATTATGGTGTGATAACATCTAAATGACTTAAGTGATGATACACCAAAATGTATAAAGGTAAATCAATTTAGCTTCCTAGGAAACAATGAAGAAGTAGGTGAATGAAAGATGTGAGTATATTTACTATACTCCTTTTCTAAGAAATTACTCGAAACCACATGACACTTGAATGGGTAAATAAACTAAAAGGTGACATCTTAAACTAGATAACAACGATCATACTGTCAAACCCAAAGCTTGTACGACATTTGGCTTGTAGAAATAGAAACATTGTTAAATTTGTCAAGTGAAATAAATGTGATTCATATCAATTACACCCATCATTCGTGACGCTCGAAACTCACAACATCTTAACATTAGTTTTATGTCTACATCCGCAGAGGTTTCTTCGACCGCAGTTTTAATAGAAATTTTAGTCCGTCTGATGATTAATGTATTTTAAATGACAAAGAATCAGCGTTTGAATCACGTTCGCTTCAGGTTAATTTGCAAAAGATTCGTGGCCAATAAATCGTAGATCCCTACATGTTGTTAAAATTTTCCAACTTTGTTTCGTCGAATTCCGTTCAGTAAGTGAAGTATAGAGTCACCGGATGACGCGCAACTTTATAATTGTAAAACTGTTGATGATATATTAATGCTTCTTTCAGCTCTCACTAGGAGTGCATATTGTTAATAAATCCATTTATAATTGCTTGTGAGAAGCTGCTTCAACATTAAATGATTGAATAGAGGCGGACATCTCGATTAGATCCACCACATATTAGGTATCTCTTGCTATTCGAATATTTAAAAAAACAAACTCCAATAATGTCGCTACAATTTTCTCACTCAATGTCATACACAAATAATAGCCAAAACAAATCTGATGTCGGATGTCGGTGTCGTGTCTTCCTTACCATTTCCAGCTACTCGTTTAAGTAGAGATACATGTAAGCGATTCAAACTCTCAACGCGGTTAAGTGCATCAGATGGTCCAAATAAACACTTGGACGAGAGATCTAGACGATCCAAAAACATATTGAAAATAAATAAAAATTCTTAAAACAATATGCTATAATTTATTAAGGTCGTGACTTTATATCATATAAAATTTTCTTCATGTCAATCATAGATTTGACATAATGAAAATTTGTTTGAATTACTGTGGTTTTGTGCCCAATTTAGGAGTAGTATTGTATGAAAAGTGTTTTTATTAGTTCTTTTTAACTTACTTTTATAAGTTTTCTATACATTTAGAAAAGCAGAAATTTTTTCTCAAAAATGTGCAGGTCCCAGATGAACAAATAATATATTACTCCATGTTCTCAGATTTGTATGTAATCGTTTATTTGGCATTGCACTCCCATCTAATCTTCGGCTTTTAATAACTTTAAGACAGGTGAAGATAAAAAAATAAGAAAAAAACTGTTTCGATAGTATCAAGAGGGAAGTAGAATGGGTATGTTATTTAGTCTGTGTTAAAGTATTAAATAAATATTTTTATTATTAACAGAGGTACGAAGTAAAATAATTGATAAACGAATGTTTTGCTGTAATATTTATTAACTTAAATTAACTAGTCATTCGATGCTATCTCTCTAACCTATCTATTTATTTGCGTCTAAAATAATGAGATGGAGCGCCATCCTGCTGGAAAAACTTCATTCAGGTTTAGTGTGAGGTCTATTTCACTTACATTTACGAGGAAAAAAGCTAGAAGGATGATAAAACAGTCAAAAAACTATCTACTAATCCTATTAAAGTTTGTAGGGGTTGGGGTTGAGGTGCTAATACTTTAACACGTACAGACCAAATAACATACCCATCTTACTTCTCCCTTGATACTGTGAAAAAGGTTTTTTTCTTATTTTTTTTTATTTTCACCTGTTTAAAAGTTATTAGAGGTAAAAGTTTTTAATGGTACACCTTGTATACATATAATCAATTCTATTATATCATAAATATAATTTTACAATAAAATTAATATTAATTATTACTCTGGAATATGCACAAATAACTCCTTCCTGAATTTCGACATTATTTTTTCTTTGTTCCAGGTTTATTGAAAGTATTTTTACGACGTCACTATCTCATGTTTCTTGCAACCTTTCTTTTCTTCTTTATCTCTAAACTTATGCTTTCTATACTTGTTTTAATATTCTGTGTTTTGTCTTTCTATTCAAATATCTTCACTAATTAAACTTTTTCTTTATGAAATTTGTTAATTGCCTAACATTTAACTCTTTCTTTATTTGATTACTTCGTATTTTATCTACTTTCTTTTATCTTTTATTGCTGTTTCTACTTTTTGTAGTTATTTTATTTCTGTTGCTTTTATAGTCTTGATTTCATTCGTTTTGTTAACACCCATGACTCAAAGACAATGTAGGTCAAAATAAATCTGTACATGGTCCTGTATAGGTTCATCTTGGTTCTTTTAGAAACATTTTTCTTATTTATAAGCGTCTTATTCATAAAATAGTATATCTACTTTATTATACTTTTTTCTATCTTTTCTGTTATATTTACTTTTAGATTTTTTGTATCATTTATTGTCACTTCTATAGATAAATAAACTTTTTTACTTCTTCTATCAATTGTACCACAACCGTCTGGATGACATTTTTGTAAAATTGACGTTTATAACAGCCTGTTCATTTGCTCACTTAGAGAGATCTCCGCGTGGCGCTACTAACATCGGCTTTCCTTTAACTTTGAATATCTGAAATCTGTCAAAAGCAAAATTAAAATCTGCCAAAACTGAAAATTGTGTCAAAAAATAACCAAATAAAAAATTAAATTTTTTTTTTCGGGCGTTTTGATATGCGTTACTATTTTGGTCCACGTGTATAAGGTAAATTTAATGTTTCTTTTAGACCGCGTTACTGATACCTGAAATAGGGTGCGTACAAGTGATGGTAGATTCTCTTGTCTGATGGTACACTTTTAAAACAATCACTTTCAAAATGTGAGTTGCATATCTTGGCATTATCAGAGAAATATGGATGCAACAGAAAAACCTTACTACGAAAACGATAAATGTTTTTCACTCATTTACTTCTCACTGTTGAATCACTCGGTAACTCATGAAAGGTTTTTTGAAGAGGAAAGCTCTTACAGTGAAGCACAGTGCATTTCTGTTTACGTAACATAATGCCCTAATAATTAAAAAATTATTAATAATTAATTAGGTTAATAAAACTCACAATTAAAACAATAAACAAATAGTTCAACAGAAACATTAAAGAACTGGACCCAAGCAAACGTGTCTAGTCATAACTAGAATAATAAAAAAACTAAAACAATGAGCAACTGAGCAAAACCTGTGAAGACCGCAAAGCGATCCACAAAAACACTAAACAAACGTGAATAAGAAAAACTCAATCTAGAACAATAAACAAACTAAAACTACGAACAAATAGTCAAAACGTTCAACACAAACGCTTAAGTAAACGTGACAAATTTTTCAAATATTTTAGTAGAGTAATCTGACACAACTTTCAGTTTTGGCAGATTTGAATTTTGACTTTTGAGAGTTTTGAAGGAAAGCTGATGTTAGCAGCGCCACGCAGAGATCTCTCTAAGTGAGCAAATGAACATGCTGTTATAAACGTCAATTTCACAAAAATGTCATCCAGACGGTTGTGAATTGTACATTTAATTGAAAGTTTCTATTTGCAATTAACATCTTCTTTGTTATGTCTGTATTGTCATGCATTTTTTTTAAAGTTTGATATATACATATACCTTTGTTTAACTTTTTTATTGTTATGTCAATTTTCTGCACATTTATTTCTTTTTTTCTTTGTTCTGTTACTTTTTTCTTCTTTTCTCTGCATTATCTTTTGTCTGATCATTTAGCAGTTCCTAAAAATATTTGTTTCATCTGATGACCATTACGTCCATTGTGTTGTTACTGATCTGCTTCATTTTCTTTTTTATATTGACTGTTTGTTTAGTTTCATTTTTTCTTAAAATTTTTAGTAGGTAATTTGTAAACAATATTAGTTTTAATTTCAAAGCGGCATTGTCTTTGTAACTGTACAAGTCAGAAGAACCATTTTACTAATTTTAGAAATCAAAGTCAACATTTTTCTAATTTGGAAACTGAAAATTAAAATAACAAAAAAATTTTACAAATTTTTAAGCTGGAAGTGTCGTTTTGTACTATTTTTGAATTATGCAATATACAATAGTAACATTTTTTCCAATTTTTGAAGCTGAGATCGACATTCTACTAATTTTTAATTATAGATATGTCCCTAATGTTGTCAATTTTAAAAACCGGTCGCACAATTTTACTAATTTTAGAATTCAGAGGCAGCAATTTACCAATTGTAAAATACAAAAATATAATTTTACCAATTTTAAAAGCCGAACACGAAGTAATTTTTAAATTAATAAAAGTATAACTTTAAAAGCCAAAAGCATCATTTTACTAAATGCTAGATTTATATTAGGACAATAGAGTATTGCTAGAAAAATTCTTGTAGTAATTTGAATATTAAAAAACTTTAATTTTTTTAATTTTTAAATTTATTACTACCAAAAAAGCAACATTAATTGTGAATTTTTTAAGATAAAAACTATTAAATAATTATCTACCTTAGATATTCATTAGGCTGCTATTGCCAGGCCCTAGCTACGTCACTGGAGATGATGTATAGTAACGTGTATGTGTGGTAAAATTTACGTGAGATGAAGTTAAGACCAATACCCTTAAGAGCAATGCTCGTCTAAGTTTTTTTTTCCCATTGTTGTAATTTTGCTTCATATAAGACTTTATTATAATATAACACGTAATGACAAATATTTCAAAATTTATTGCTAAATAAAGCATTTTTACAACAAGATAAATTATCTTTTAAAGCGTTTAAAAATTATTACCAAACAAAGTGAAAAGCTATTAAACTTAATCTTGTTTGAAAATAATTACCTACTTACAAAAGTCTATTGTTGAATATTTATAAAAATGTCAATAAGGGTTTTAAAGAGAAAGGAAAAGGTATATAAATTTTTCGGCAAACGTGTCAATTTTGCCTTTTGTGAGAAAGACGTTTTCGGTGTGACCGTCAATAAATTTTTACGATATTTGTTGGAGCTACCGACATAATTTGCGAAAAGTAACTGGCAAACACAAACAGTAATCAGTTTAATGGAGCCTCCCCTAATAAAAACGAGTAATTGTTGGCATTCACCCCATTTACCTGTTTACCGAAATCGATAAGTCGGGGGGTGAAGAAACGGGTGCGAACAAGGATCAAAGCCGCCGCGCGCCTAATATCTCTGGCGCCGAAAAAGGCCCATTCACGCTTGTGATGAAGGTGTCTTAGGTGCTGCTTGGGTGGCGCTCGCCGGTCACACAGCTGTGACCAATATACATCTCAATGGAACTAAACTTTCATAATACTCTTCAATTTCGACGTTGCCAAAATGCTAATAATGAATCAATAAATCTTCAAGAGTGAAAGAACACGAGGGAATTGAGCCACCTTTTCCGATTTGGTTATGCCTGCCTACATCATATCTGCATACGAAACACCATAAACTCACCCTTTGTCAACACCTGAATCAAGACGAGGGAATTCGACACTCATAAAAAGCTTTGTTTATTGTGTTTGTCCGATTTATTGTTTTCACCTTCTTCAGTGGTGGCTCGAATTTTTTCATTATTTCGAAGAATTTGGACGCCGAGAATTCATTCATGCACAGAAATAATAGTCTCATTTGTTACGGACAAAGACTTTATTAGTGGGATCTTTTTATAACTATAATTATACAAGGTGTCCCACCAAACTATGCATACATTTCAACCAAAAATAAATTATCACAAATTTCTCTATATCATTTTCCTAGACCCTTATTTTTTAAATAATTATTTCCGCAATTTCTTCAACTAAATATCGAACATAAAAATTGCAAAACCGGGCGACCGTAACCGGGAATCTCATTGTAAAACAAATTTTATTCTTGCAATTTTACTTCTCAATGAAGTAGTTGACAAATCAGTTAACCTAGCATTGGCGTTGATATATCACTATCCATTCACCTGACATCTCTACTCTTACTGTCATTTTTAACAATAGATCTTTACTGTTCTAAGCTACTTTTTTTGTCTTATTTTAATTATATAAAAAAATATAAACATTTTGACTTTATAGCAAAAAATTAATGTCGTTTTGAATTCATTACGTAACTGGTCATCTATCGATAAACCTACCTTCTACTTGAGAAAAGAAAGAAAAACAGCTCAGTTGCTCAGGATGCATGTAGGTATTCTCCATGAGAAATTTTGAAACGAAAAAAACCGAAAATTTGGCTTTAAAACATAGTCCTCATTGAAACAATGCCAAATATTTAAATTCACTTTTTCAAATGCTGCTAGTTTTTGAGATAAACGCTGTAAAAAAATTTCTCAAAAATTTTTCTCATTATTTTTAAGGTACACCTTAATGACAATGTTGCTTTTAATCAAATAATAAAAAATACAAAGTTTTCGTAGTTGTCAATTGATCATTAATTTTACTTTTATCTGTTATGAGGTTAAAGTGCCACTGGAATATAAGTAGAAAATGTTTCTATCACATTTTTTCTCAAATCTGCATCTTCAATGCAGCAAAATATAAGTTTTTAATAAATTTGGTCCAAAAAAGCTTTTAACACAACTTATACAAAAATAAAATACGGTGTTTATCAAAAATATTAAAAAAAAATTATTTTGTAAATGTATCTGTCACTCTTTTTTTTCTAATTCTTCGTTTTTCTGCACAGATTTTAATGCGAGCACTAAATTCATTGAAACTGGGTCTTTTTTCTAAGATTGAAAAGGGCTGCATTGATACTGGAATGCATTTTATATTTTATTTTTCAATTACTCTACATCATTGTCTAGTGGCTCACTGTACACAATTTGTTTTAAAAGACACTACACATAAAAGTCTATTATTGTGAGATTAGGACTTTCCGGTGACTATCTCTCTCCCTATCCAGCTATCATGGAATTCTGTACTAAGCCACTTGGGCACAATGTCGTCATAATAAGCACAGCATCCATTGTGCTAAAAAAAAAACATTTTTATTTGGTAGTTTACTGGCAATTCATCCAGTTTATCGTAGCAGTTTATCAGCTCAAAAATTTTGCAACATTTTGAAATATAAATTAAAGTTTAAATTTTGATCAAAAAAATTTGGGCCAATAATGCAAATAGGACAAGTCCGCACACCACAGATTAACTTTTTTTAAATATTGTCTGCGACAAGAAATCCTGAAGTTTCAATTCGTTTCACTCCAGTACCGGCAATGTTGAGATGAAACGACTCTGTTTGTTGAGAAGATTGATTCATCGAAGAACAAAATTTGATTATAAAATTAAATTGATCAAAACTCTGTTGTCCATTTTAAAATAAAAATCCAGACGTTTGGCTTCGTCACCATTTCCTTAAGTTTGTTTAAATTCCGGTTTAAATCGTAAAATTTTGTTCTCTTTAAAGATTCTTGGTGAGTAAGATTTACTTATCACAATTTATATTGTCCTCCTTCTTAAAGACAACCTTGGAGCTTCTCTTGCAAAACGAACTGCAAGAACTAAAGCAGCATCGTCTTTATTGAACAACTTGCTTAACCTCTTATTGATTAAAACCGACCCCGTTTTAAGGAATTTAGTCACCAAAATTTGAAGTGGTAACTTCCGGATATTTTTAGTTGAATTTTCTGATAACAACTCAGTAGCGCTTTTCCCTAGTTTCGTAGCATTAAATTAAATAAATTCAACATTTAAGATTTAATTTGCAGTTCTACTAACTTATTTGATTTGTCATCTTCTGTCTGTGGTATTTTTCAATAAAATCCCCCTACTAGAATTACTCCTAAAAATTACGAAAAAACTAAATCCAAATTTTGAAGAAAAATGACATTATCTCAAGAAACGTTCGAGTAAATAAAAAGTAGGTTTGTGTTTTGAGGGTTTGAAAACACGCGGGGCAAATCAACAAAAAAGAAATTTTCCGAGAAATAAAAAATAAGTAAATTTTTTCTTCTTCTAAAGTCCATTTGAGTACATAATGTACAGTTGGCTTCAAAACAAACGGGAACTGTCATTTTAAAACGGCCTTCTAGAACTTAGGTTAAAAAACTCCACTTATGTGTCAAAAATGTAAACAGAAATTGACAGATTAAATTTCCAATTCACATTAGGTCAAATTTCATTTCCTGATTTTTTTGAAGCCAACTGTATATGGAGATATGGATATTCAAATTGCATCACACTATAAATACATATATGCGTTGTTATTATTTTGAAGACAAAAACGTCTCGTTATAAATGTCATCAATGCAACTTATTTGCAGTGATTCAGTAATATTTGATAAATTTTAAACAAACTTTCCCAAAAACTGACATTTTTATTTGGAGAGAAATTAAATCTTTAAAAGGAAGTGATAGAAGGATATCCATTATAAAGCTATTAGCGCCCTCTTGAGGAATTTATGAAGATGGAACGCACAGCTGCTTCGGTGTAACTAACTAACAACACTTCAACGAGTGGTCATGAAGGATGTCTTCCTGTGGCACTTAGGGTGGCCTGGAACACATTGTCACCTTTTGTAGGTTTATGTGTTGAATTATGTTTAGAGGGTTTTAGTCGATACTTTCGCACAATAGTCAAAGGAACTACACTCATTTGTGGTTATTCACTGTGCAGTTTTGTATTGTCTGCACGTTTTTAAAGAAAGAAAGTGACTGTGTCATGTTATTATGTCTTCAAGTAATGCAAACGACAAATGAATGTAAATATAGGTGCAAAATTTACCAAACTCGTTTCTCTATTAAATTTGTTCTTGGGCATTTTGTTATTAGGTACATTTGTAATAAAGGAGCTAATAAAGTCAAAAGACATCTTCATTGTTACGTACCTTTTTTAATAACTATAAAAGTATAAAGTCGGAAGAAAATTTAAAAATCTCTTAAAACATAGCATCTTAAAAGCATTCCTTGAAAGATGCGACTGTTTGAGATCTAACAATTACGTAGGAACAATGGCTAAATAACAGGGTACGTCCCTATGATTAGTAACGGCGTAAGTTATGATTAGCAACAATACAAGTGAGAAATATCGCTCCTTGTTCCACTGACCGCAAGTTTTGGGTGGCCTGCAAGGTCGTCCGTTTTTTTTTTCTAGATACCAATGTATAATCTTGCTAATTTCAAAAAGAAGACTCTTGAAGATAAAATGGTTTTTGGCAGTTTTTGTTCGGTAAGAGGATAAAAATGTCTAAGCCCAAGATGAAAGCATTATAACAAGTGTGTCTAACTAAATCGCTTTGTGCTCTTTTAAATTGAAGCAATTTAGAGATTTACAAAAAAGATTCAATAACGCTAATGATCTCTAACATGGTCAAATTTATACGCTTGATTTACCACAATAGTCGACAGTTCAAAAGGGTTTCATTTCATAATTGTACTCGTCTGCAAAATAAGTGACTAGAACTAAATTACGCTTGACTTAACCACACAGTTTTTCACTCATGTAAAATTGTAAATGTTTATTTTAATTTAAATTAAATATACAAAAACATAATACGAAATATAAATTACAGTTTTAGTAGGTACACTGCAAAGTGCAAAAATATTTAGTTACTATCAAGTCAGTCGCATGACAAAAAACATGGTTAAAATATTATGTTAATAAAAAAATTAAGAACCTATAGACCGCTATGAATCAATTCGTTTATGCCATCAGAAGTTTATGACTATTAAATAATAATAATATTTTTTTTAATATGTAAAAAGTCAGTTTTTGCACTACTCTACTAAAAATCAGGTAATTGCGCACTGAGCGAACAGTCGGGACCGTCAATTTTATAATCATTCTCCGTTTTTACCGCACTAGTGCCTGCAAAAGCACATAAAATTATCTCGTTTAAAAAACGATTTAAAATTAGATTATCGTATCAGAGCTCAAGTTTATAATAAAACAAGGCACTTTACCACTTTTATTCTGAAAAAACAACAGAAATTAATTCACAATATTGCATTTAAAGTTTAAGCAGTGCCATCTGTGAGAAATTAGGTAAGACATTAAAGGGTCAAATTTCGACAGTTTGTTACCTACATTATTGACATCAATGCTCTTGATTTTTTCGACAAATTACAGATGATTTTTAATTATTATTTTTCGGCCTTGTAAAAAATTTGTGCAAAAAATAATATACAAGAGACGCGCCGGAACAGTTTTGCTTTATTCGTGCAAGATTCTTTACTCGTGCGCAAAGCGCACTTGTGTAAAAAATGCGAAATATATGTTTCTGCACTTATCGTGTAAATAACTATTGCAACATTGCGATTCTACAGATCTAATCAAGTTATAGGATAAGAGTTACTCTCTGGTTCAACTAAAAAAATATGGACTCTTTTCGATCTAATATGACTAATATAAAAGAGTAAACAAAAGAAAGCCAAATTTTTAATTTTGTATCTACAGTCTAGCACTACTCGTTATATTTTTCCAATTTTTGTCTTGTTATTGTTTTCATATTTGTTGATGAATTAAATTCATACATTAATTTAAATAATAAAATAAATAAAAACTTGCAAAAGTCAATTGTTTGCTGTACTTTTTCGCTGTGATTTATTTTTCGCTGCAAGTGCATCGGCATGTGCTCAATTTTTTGTCAAATTGATAAAAGTTATAATTGGCGAACTTGAATTGAATGGACTGGAAATTTCAAGTAAAGATTTAACTACGAAGCTATGGTTTTACGCCAGCTGTTGAAGGAACGCTGCTGCACCTTCAACAACAGGCTGAAGGTGTCACTCTTTCTGAAAGAACCAGAGAGTGGAGTAGAAGAAACGATTTCGAAAAAGAAACGAAGAAAGAACTTTGAAACAAAAAAATATATATATAACTCAACATTTTATCGTTTTGTTAGCATCTGAGAACTATTAAGATAATTGATAAATCTGTGCAATACTGTAAAGTCTTCATAGCAAATAAAAATTATGTTTGAAGATAAGTATAGAAAACAAAAAAATGATAGTAAGTAAAAAATAAAAAAACATTATATACTATGGTTGTAACTTAAAGAAATACATAAAGCAGTTTTCGCAAATCAGTTTTCGCAAATAGAAAAAACTATCCAGTTTTACTAGTTCTGCCTTTATTACTTTATATTATTATTATTACATTTTTGAATCTTTTCTGAGAAAATTAATCTATAAATATGGCATAAACGTCTTAAGTAGGTAAACAGACATTAAAAGATAAAGAATGTAAAAAAATTTCTGCTGAAATAAGGCATTTATATATCAGACAATACTGTAGATGTCTCGTTAACAAAATTAAAATACTAGATAATCTTTTTTACTCTGCTAGGTTGTATAATCTGTAATAGTGCCAAATAATTTACATTTTTAAAAAAAGTTTTTCTAAAGATGTCTTGGCTTTGCAATCAAGACTAAATTATCAATTTATCATATCACCCCATACGCCGCAATAGACTAGTGCAAGTAAAGAAAAAATTACGTTTTGGTCGAAGCAGCTTCAACGATTTGTATCAATAAACGCGGCTGCATATGAGCTAAATTATAACGGTCCAAATTCAGTTTCTAAGAAATCACCTATAGAATTGTGAGAGATAAAATTTTCTGTAACAAGTGTTGAAAAAATATTACACATTTTTTGTGCGAAAACAAAAAAACTAAAGTTTGATAAAATAACATCAAAATTTGATGTTGTTCAGCAGAGTCAAGAAAAGTTTTGTTTGTCAAAGAATAATTTAGTCAAAAAACTTTAACAGATGTTTTAAACAAGGTATTCAGTCTGCAGAGAATAAAATTCTAGAAACTCAAAATAATCAATTTGCAAAAAAAAACAATTTTGAATAAACGAAGTGAAGAAATTTAAAATAAAAACAAAGAAATTGTTAAGGTTGATCTTTCTATTCAGAATACTGCTACAACACTTTGTAATAGGTCAATGCTTATGGTTCCAACGAGATTCAATAATTTTGTAATGTTTTAGAAAAACTTTAAACCACAAAAGGTTATAAAATAGTTGTAGCATTTAAAGAAGAATGCGCTAGACAAAAAACAAGTTCATTTGAAAAAAATGAAACGTGACAGCTAGCAAGAATTTTTTCATGTAAAATAGCCGATAAACGTCATTTTTTAAAACAAAAGCACTATTGCTCGTTACAAGATAAAATTAGTTGTCAAAAACTACGTACAAAAATATGAATTAGATTATTATAAAACTTTTAGTCTCATAATTTGTTTTGATAGTTTTAGGCTATTTGTTTCTATTGCTAAAGTTAAAAAACTACAACTTCTGCAGTTTAATGTTTTTATTTTATTTTTTTATTTTTTTTGAAAAGTTATTTGTTACAAAGTTAATAAGTTAAAAAAGTTTTTAATAAAACAGCCAGAAGGTTATGACAATTATTTTCTACCCATCAACTAAAATCAAATTTTATTTCGCAAGTCTTCTCAACAAAGTTTTTTATCTGGACGTTTGGAGACATTATTAAAGGAATTTAAAAATTTGGATACGATTTTGCCTCAAACTTAAAGTATAGATTTGTTTCATATTTTGAAGAGAGCCCTATCGATTGGATTATACATAAGTTTCACTAGTTTTCTATCGTCCTAATCGTTCCAAACTATATATAAATTTAAAAAAATAATTTCAAACTATAGCAGTAATAATTGTTGACATTACATTAACATTTACTAAAAATTACTAAATCTAAATCCCTATAAATTCAATGCTGCCAACAAAAATTTGAATTTTCAGAGTCACCCACTAGGCCAATTCTATTAAACTTTATGGCAAGTAAAAAACAAGTAGCAGATATCAAGATTTCAAAGATAAATCTGACTACTTTGAAAGACTGAACTTTCAAGAGATCATTGATCAAGCCTGATTATGAGGATATGTAAGTTGTCTGGGTGTCAATTATTGATTGGTTTGATAATTATATGAGTAGACTTTGTAATAAAAAGTAATAATTTTTAATAAAAAAGTCAGTCAAGTGTATTTCTAAAATTATTTTTTTGCGATTCTACAGATTTTATCAAATTCACTTTAAATATCTAAAATAAATTCTCTAATTTTATGTCAGGCTAAATTTTAAATAATGACGTAACCGCATTGTCTTGAGACAGGAGGTGTACTAAATAAAAAATTGTTTATTTAACTTTTACGCTAAATTAAAACAAAACGCTAATCACTATTTAAAAAATCTTAATAAAAATTCTTACAGTTCATATTTTTTTTTTACTTGTTTTAATGAATATCAGCAGGAGATGTTTGACAGAATGCGTGAAAAATTGACTGTCATGTATACTATGTTAAAATTTTAGGCAGACAGGTCGGTGGTATTAGATTTTATAATTATGTTCGTCCGGATTAGTGCCACACAAGGACTAGATTTTACGGACCACCACAAATACACACCAGGATCTATGGATATTTATAAAATAATCACGACTTCAATTAGCCTTAATAATGTAGTTAGCACCAAACACAAAGACGTTGTTATGTTAAGATAATAAACATGTACAGCCGCATACGTAATGAGATATAATAGCTGAGTTATAACCTATATCGAACGTTAATACATTCTGTAATAACAGTTCGTTAAAGTTGAGAACAAATAAGCATTGTTAATTTACAGTTGCCATACGGTATACCGTTTGCGATTTGCTTATAATTGAAATTAACCTTATCAAAACATCATCTTAAATACAACTTAAAAATTACTGGCATTTAATTTGCTGTCATGTCTATCTAATTATTTACATCGCAGGTTACTTTAAAATTTAAAGTGACGGTATGCATGTCTTCGATAACTACATACAATTTTTTTAAACTTAAACATTGCATCAATGTTATTGAGCTGACTCAATTATTTCCGCGGTCACCACACAGTGCAAACGGTTTTGTTAAGCTCGACTACAAATTGGAGACCTCACAGCTCTACACTAATTACCTATAAGTGAAATTCAAAAATATTTTTTCCGTTAAATATAGCCAATATAATTTATTAAATTAGCGAATTGAAAGTGATTACCTAACTAATGAAAACAACTAAAAGTAACAAATTAATATATGATAGAATTCTAGGGTATCACTATTTGCTGACTTAAAAAATAGTTGTATTTAAAAGCTAATCTAACAATTTTGGTAGGTAATTTATATGTAAAGAGTTGTAAAATCTACAACAAAATCATGCAGATTTAAACAAAATATGTAGTATATATTTTGTACACACACCTATACACAACATATTTTTGCAAAAATAACACCTTTTAAAATCAACATAAAGAGACTGACAAATAAAATCGTGCCAACTAAACTTTTTTTTTGCTCTATAGCATTACACGTTTTTAATCAATGTCAAAATATTTGATGTTGTTGAGCATCAGTATACAAATTATTTTGGTTGTTGCTTTTGTTAGAAAATGTAGTAGATATTTATTGGCACTTGTAGACTTTAAAACGTTACTTGTGCCTTTGCTGCACTCTACTTTATTTCGATTTTTCACACAAACTCGGTGTAGAAACCGATGTATGTAATTGTAATGTGTGTAATGTAATGTAATTCTTTAAGTTCTATTCGATTCGGTAAAGAACGTAATTTAAAACTTTCAGAAGTTGTAGATTTATTGTTTAAGACCTGCAAAATAAATTTATCTAAGACTTAAGAGGTGAGCCCTTAAATTTAATTTTTTGTATTAAAAGCATTACGTTGTGATAGAAACAATAACAGGGTGACATGCAATAGCATCCTTATAGTTTTTTAATAAATAAACAGACCATAGTTATTATAACAATTAGAATTAGTCAAAATTGCAAAAACACTTTTTATTTTAGGTAGATGTTATAGATAAATCATTTTACAGTTATTGTTTAAACACATTTAACTATTTTATTTAAATAATTAACAAGAAAATATTATTAATTTGACAACATGATTAATAAATCCAAATCTTCTTAATTTTTAAAGGACTCAAGACCTAACTTCTTTTTATAACGTTATTTTTCGATTTTTTTAAAAATCGTTTTTAGGCATGAAAATATTCATATAAACATATATTCTTGCATCAAGAGATATAGGGCACGCCAATTAAATCGTAAAAATAAAGTCGTAAAAACTATGTAAACAGTCGTTAAATTGTTCTTGATACAGTCAACCAGCTTTGTTTTCGATGTAACAAAGCATAAAATAATTAATTATTGTTCAACTGGATAACAACTGTCTACATTTCGTTACTAATTGATTACATAAGTGCAGCTGTGCTTTTGAACAGAGTTGGCTTTAAATTCAAACTTTAATTCTATTTTATTGGTGACGGTGATGGTAAAGTGTTTTCTAGTTAAACGTAATTTTGGTGTTTATTGTGTTTATTTTGGTAGTATCTACGAGTAATTGTTGTGTGTGGATTTTATTTGTTTTTTGGTTTGGTTCTATAAAAAAAATTTACTATGTTTCTTATATAAATAATTTTAAAGCCAATTTTGCAAAATATCTGTGATGTATCAAAGACGGTACACTAAACCAGCCATGATTCAAATATGATGAAACCGGTTTGGATTTAAATATCGAGTTGGTCGTCTGTATTCTCAGTTTCTCTTGTATCTCTCTCCTTCTGCCGTATATTTCTTTATACAACAATACTTTAGTGCAATTAAGCTTTCCAAGTTATTAAATAAAATATAACATTTTTTAAAATTTTGTGCACCATTTTAAAGATTATTTTAGAACGTTTGTTTTTTGTCGCAAACAACAAGAACTATGAAATAATGTATAATTTGTAATTAATGTAATTAATACAATTTAAGAAGTATATAATGATTATTTAGACAATTTCTTACACCTTTATGTACTCTGTAGATCACTCAAAATGAGACAATCAATCTGAACACACTTTTCGTTATCTTAGAATAACAGGGTTATATTTGCATACTTATTTGTAATTTTAAGAATTTAGCAAAATGGGGCATATTTACTTTGATTAAAACGCTGAGTAGTTTATATTTCATGGTAATATTAACCATAATAACACACGTCTAGTCAGCCCAACCGTCTCATTTCCTGTGATCAAGAATGTACCTACAGTTTGTTTATTTTTTAAAAAACCACCACTTGTTAAATTAGGTTCGTCAGAATTAAATTTACTAGAAATAGACATTCTCAAAATTTTTGGGTAATCAGTCACTCTCTTGTTATATCTAAAAGAGTTAAAAAAAATTGGTTTAAAAATAAAATAAAACTACTACGAACAGTTATTGACAGAGATTTGTTTAAACAACAATTGTAGTTAACTGTAACACGCTGTTATGATTTAATAAAAAATAAATTTCAAATCCAAATACCTGTCAAATTTAGATTAATTCTATTGTACGTTGTTTTAGAAGTTGTGCCATGTTGCCGGATGTATTTTTGGTATAAATTGCAATGTTGGTGGTTTTTTGAAAAGCAAACAAACTATACTCAAATCCAAGTACTGTTCGTCTGTCTTGATAGTTTTTACTCTGCATTCTGTGCGTTGACGTCATCAGAATCACTAGTAATTTTGAGTTAACTGTACTCTGATGTAAGCATTTAGTTATTAATATTCAAAGTAAACTGCGTAAATAATAATTATAACTTTAAATGACAGTCTTGATGAAAGCAGTTATTTATTAATTTGTGTTTTATTTAATGACCTCAACGCACTGAATGCTAGTCGCAAAAATACACTTTCTTTTTCTATTTCGAAAAAAAAGTAAGTAACATGACACTGTTTCAAATTATCAAACAAAAAAGTAAAAAACCGTTATCTATTTAACATCTTAATAAACAAGATGTTATCAAATTTCAATAACATTATGTTGGTATATGATACCTACCAACAATATTAATTGGTGTAAGATGTCAAATGTATCAATTATTGGTCTAGGGTGTGCATGTTTGAATAGATTTGTATTAATTGAGATGATAAGTTGATGCGTGGTCGACATAGTTTCACAACGTCGTTAATATAATTAATTTAGGGTGCTCTGAAGTCGCCACACAGCGTGCCGCATCGAATCAGGAATGTGAAAAGAACGGCAGGTAAGGAGGGACTAATGGTGTAATGACAATTTGTTAGGATTGTCCTTAAATAATACAAGGGTAAGTTACCGGGTGGTGTGAAAATGGTTCTTGCATCCGCAGGAACATCTGTATCAGGTGAGGGCGCCGCCTTCCAGACCACACGCACGTTTACGCCAACACATTAATAAAGCCGTGCCGTTATTAATACTTATATACTTTTTCATACTTCGATCCCGCGGCTGCATCCGACCATCCATTTATAACAAATTTAAATCGCATCACTTCGACAATCTTCATCTGGACGGCTGGATTCCGGACTCGGCTGGGCTTTTTCTGACGTTGATTAATATTTGGGCCGGACTTGCTCGCTCCTGCCTACCGACTACAATAGCGTCAAAACAATGCCCTCTATGAATGCCAAACGGGAATTTTCAAAAGATACATTCCAAATTTTACACTTAATTAATTTTCCAAACTTAATTATACCTATCTATGTATTAATTTTTAAAAATACAAAAAAGGTACCTAATTTTAACGCAATTACAACTTGGGCGGCGGACTCAAATCGCAGGATACAATAAAAATCCAATAAAATAAAATAGCTTGGTCAAAAAAACATTCATAGCCTAACCACAAGCTTCTGGATTTCCACTAATGATAATTCGATAAAATTAACATCTTATCTTAGTGTTACAAAAAAAAAAAAACTTCTTAGAACTATTTTATCACAAGAAACCTTCAAGTAATAAATATACAAATTTAAAAAATTATATAAATTTAGTAATATTCCAAGTAAATTGGCATTTAGAGGCTACTAAATATCATAGCTTTATAGTCATTTTGGTGCAAGTATAAGATAACCGGCAGCTGAAGACAGAACAAAGAAAAGACAAGTATAACACTCCGATACATGCGAGAGATTATAACAAACGACCGACTGAATACCGACAACTAAGTCGACCATGATACAGGTCCAGGGACGGACAATCGACGATTTCAAAGAAAAAGTGTAAAGTGTAAAGCCCTGTTTACAAAAACTTAAATTAACTCAACAATTAGCAACTTTTTACATTTATTATGGTAATTTTATTCTCACGATTCATATTAACAGTTTGAAGCATCTAACCCAGTGGTTCCCTAAATTACTTTGCTTTTCAAAACTAGAATTACTTATTGCTTTCTTTCTCAAAATTTTAACATATACCAGTAGTTTCCAAAATCATTGTGCTTTTCAAAAAAATTACTTATCGCTTTCTCTCTCAGAATTTCAGCATAATTATATCTAGAAAAAAATTTTAATTTTGTCAAATGTCAAAAAATTTACAAAAACTTATTAGAAATAAAACTTGTCTACAATTTATAACTTTTATAAATATTGCAGGCCTAATTAATTATTTTTTATAAAATACTTTCTGTGACATTTAATTTTAATAACCTACAGTAAAACCTCGACTAAACTTGTACCGAAAAATTTGTTTTTATGAGGTTAAAATCCGAGTTTTAAATTATTTGTGAAGGTTAAAATCCGATAATTTATTCAAATTTTTTAAGAGTGTAATAGGCTCTCATATTTTTGTAAATAGAGCTATCTCAAAAATTACTTTGTACCTAACAGTGTAAAAAAGTTCGTTTCTAATTATTATTTAAGAATAATTAAGAATCGCAGACGACAGTTTCTTACAAATTAAAAATATTGTTTTTAAATAAGCAGGCGGCAATTTTCATCGCTGGCGACAGTTTAAATTGTTTAAAATTTAAATAGTTTAAAGTGGAAAATTGAAAACCGAAGACAATAGTTTCATTAAAATGTCTGCAGCACCAAATCTTTATAAAACTTCAAGCAACAGATTTACAAATTGAAAACTTGTATTAAATAATATTTAGAAGCTGCAAGCAAAAGTTTTTATAAAAGTTAGAACCCGTAGGTTTATTTATTTACAATTAGTAGCCAGAGGCGACACTTTTATTAAAATTGACAAACTGTTGTCTGAGTCTTCTAATTTTTACGAAACAATTGCATAGGGCTTCTCACTATTATTTAGGAATAATTAATAGGTTCGATATGTGACATATTAGACTATTGCCATTTTTTAGATACATAGATAAATCGTATATAATTTTTTTATTATTAATTATTATGGAAGTAAATTGAGCGCTACCTGATATTGTTTAAAATAAGCTTTTAGTGTATCTATATTTTTAAATATAGTGCCAAAAACTGACTAAAATTGATTTAAATCATCCAAAAATGTCAAAAAAATATTTTTTCAAAATACAGAATATGTACAAAATGGCGAAAAAAATCTACAGCACGTTGTAGAGAACTGCTACTAAAGCCCCGAAAAGTAGTACAAAAATTTCAGTCGCCCTTTCTTCTAGATATGAAGACGGAAAGTTGAAAACTAAACTTTTTCATTTTTTTTAAATTTTAAAATTTGCAAAATATTTTATAGATAAGTTGTTTATTTTGTATCATTGCATCAAATGGCTAACTTTAAAAAATAAAGTTGCAATTTTACGTTAAATTTTGAGAGAGGATAATTGCATGTGTTTTTATTAGAAAGAGATGGCTGCGATCCGTATTTGAGGGTAGTTTTTTATCTCTTTAGTAGTTCATAAATCAGAAAGCGCTAAATATTTAGCTCTAAAGAGATGTAATAATAATTCGCATTTTAACAAATAATGAAAGCAACTCTGTCGGTACCTGCTTATCTCAAGCATGTTAACTGCAAAGTAAACTAAAAAAAAACTTTTATAAACTAAAAGTCAAAACATTTTGACATATTGATCTAAAATAATCCTAATTTGACTGGTCACATAATTTTATAAAATAAAAAGAATAAACACATTACTTTAATAACTAAATTAACTAAAATATACCGGGGGTTTCTCTCGGTTGCACAAACGTCAATCAAATTTGACGGACGATTAAACTCAGATTAAATGAAAATATTGTGCTGATTGGCTAAAAATACGTTAATGGGAGATTAACAAGCCATCAATTTTAATGAACGTTTCTGCAACCGGGCAAAAGAAGAACAATTTTAATGTGCTTAGATTATAATTTTAAAGAATTATTTTAAACATTTTAACTATTTAGGCGACTATTTTTAATTTTTTTTTTATTAAATAATATCTGAAAACTGCAGGTAACAACCTTTATAAAGATTAGAGATTGAAGACCGTTTATTTAAAATCGAGAACCGGATGCTATAGTTTTATTAAAGTCGCAAGTAATAGTTTTTTAAAACTTAAATATTTTAGATACAGAATAATTGTAACAGTACTGTTTTTAATTTTTTTTTAAACATGTTTCAAGATTAATATAACTAGAGAGTACCTGGAAAAAATTTTTTGTTACTTTAAATTTACATTTAGAGTGTTTTAGTATTAAATAGCGTTAAATTTTTTTTTTACAACAACGCAGTTTCCTTTGCAGTAAAAAAGAATATACCTGAATTTACAAGTCTACACGATAACAAAAAATTTTGACAAACTTTAAATACATTTAAAAGACCGTTAGCATGTTGTATAGTAAATTTATAACATGTTTTGATGTCTTGAACCCATTTACTCATGCCGGCTATCTTTTGGATCCATTTTTCAAAGTGTATTATTGTTATTTTGTGTAAAATTACCTTGTAGGTATATCAAACAAATAAAAAATTATCGATATTTCTCTGGAATATTTTTATGTATTATATATAACCACTAAAAATAGAGTAACAGCTAACAGGCAGTTACAATAACTACAATTTTTTAAATCTGATAAAATTCTGTAATAATTACTTTAATCTAAACTATTTTTGACTTTAGTAACTCAATTATTAATATTTTATTATTATTTAATTATTATTAGCTCATCGGTAAATTTACATTCAGTTCTTTTGATCTAAATGACAGAATTTGATCTTTTTAGCCAAAGTTGATTCTGGTCCAAAGTTAGACTTTCATTAAATGACGTGACATAAATTGTGTAAATTAATACTGTAAACAATTGTATAATATTGCATGACGTTCAATTTTTTACGACGTAGGTACCTTACGTTAAGCTAATTGTTATTTTTAGTGATTGTAAACGGAGCTTAACCTTTGCTGTTTTTGATATAATTTTTAAAAAGTATTAAAAATTGAAGTATTTAAGTGATGATTGAGCCGACAAGAATAATGAATTCGAACAAATAAGCATCGGAGTGTTTTGCTGTGGGAAAGATAGTAGGCGTCATCGGTCGTGAGTAAATCTAGACTCATTACTTATTGCATCTCTGCAGGAATCTAGATCAAAATGATCAAGCGATATAATCAATGGGATGATTGGCGTTTTCAATTATAAATATTTACAATAGTTACAATTGTTTCTAATCGTGAGCAATAATTGTTAACGGTAATGTTCTTCTTGTGTGGTGTTCTAAGCAGTGCGGTTCCGTATTATTGAAATTTATTACTATGGTTATTAACAACACATGTTATATTTCCTGATGTCCAGCATTGCAAAATAATTGCAAACTTAAATACGTAATCTGTTTTGTTTGAAAATATGCATTCATCCGGAGAAATGTTTTAGTACTAAACCTGCGAAAAGATGAATGAGAATTACACCTAATCATCGCATCACGCGTTCGACTAGTTCTATTGAATTCAAGTATAGATCAGAAAAAAATCAAGATGCTTTACAAATAAAATAACAAACAAAAGTAAATGGGCCTTTCGAGCTGAAGCAGCAAACAGTTAACAAAAGGCCAACTAGACAAGCAAGTGAAGCTAAGAGGGTTCTCGTATCTGTTACTAAAAGAAGTTATAATGGAGGAATGGTATAATACTTTCAGATAGCCATATCATGCCATCTTAATCTCCAGTTGTGAGCAAAGCTTTAGAAAAATCAAAGCGACAGAGCTTTCAATTAGGACCACTATAACGTATTTGTAACACACACGGACAGAACCGTCTCGGCCCAATTAGATCATAGTTTATCTAATCTACCCTTCATTAACCAACTCCAAGATAATTAAGTATTGATAACTACAAACAAAGGTATTTTTTAAATAGAAGAAAAGATAAGCTGCGATTAGTACTAAACGAGGACCACCCCTAAACACTAAGCCGCTTACGTCATCTTTACATGACACTTTTTTCTAAATAATAAGTTTATTATATTGCTTTCTGGCTGAGTTGTTTTAAAGAGTTTTCGAAGAAGTTTTTATTCCTATTAAGAACAGTTTTCTTTAAAGAGATAATATTCTGGCATTATATTTGTTAAACACGTCCTCTTCAATACACTAAGCTTTCATGATTTGTCGTATATACTTTAAGTATGACTTCGTAGGTGCAGTTCCGACGTTCTAGGTTTTTAAAATCACCAAATGGTCTGGTGTTGTCACTTGAGAATATTTGCTTATTTTACAGGCTAAAGTGACATTTAGTAAATAGAATAAAACACAACTATCCGTAAAACACATATTTGTATAGGGCTATTGACTATAGTCTAGTTGACCGCGCTTTTGTTTCTTTGTTTTCTTTGACAGCGTTTGCTCTTAGATTTCTTAAATCAATAAAACCAAGTTTATTGACAGGTGACGTCAACTTCAAAACTGAACCAAATTTTATATTCACTATATTTAAATAGTGTCTCACAATTTAACTTATGACTACAAAATTCAAACATTTACAACGCACGGATATATTATATCAATATGTATTTATTGTATTGTTGTAAACGATCACAATTTTTGTCATTAAAATTTTATATAAGTAACAAAACAGGCTTAACACTGATCGTTTTCTTTCTGTTATATCGACTAAGAAAGAAAATTGTAGGACAGAGCCGTTTCTAGCTTCATGGCCGCCCGCGTGCTTACTTATATTTTACCGCCCTTTATTATTAAAAAACAATATTTACATTTTTTATATGTACAGTGTGAACCACTGGAAACGAATAAATATGATAAAAATTCAGGAATCTGGTTTTCAGGAAAACGCTTGGATACTTATCCTGCTATTTTTCAACACTCATTTTTTGACAAAAAAAAAGGATATACAGGTGTCCCAAAATCAAGATACGACCCGCAACTTTAAAGTTTCAAATGAAAACCCCAATTTTTTTTAGCATATTTGAATTCTACGTATAAATGCCTGAATTTTTATCGAATTTATTTATTTCAAATAGATCACGCCTCTTTTTCAAAAACAACTAAAAATCGATATAGTGTGTGCTACATAAAAAATACGCAAAATTATACGTAGAATCTAGATATGCTAAAAAAAATTTGAGTTTTTATTTGAAATTTTAAAGTTGAAAGTCGTATCTCGATTTTAGGATATCCTGTATATTTATTTTTTTGTCAAAAAATGTGCGTTAAAAAGAACAAGATACGTGTCCAAGCCTTTTCCTGAAAAATAAATCTCTGAATTTTTATCGAAGTTATTCCTTTTAAATTATTGTAATGTAATAAAAACAAAAACAACGTAACTAAATAAAAAAATGTATTCTTTCTAATCATTGATAGCACGCCAACGATTTTTTTCACGGTTGTAAAACATTTGTATATCTTTGTCAATAGTGACATTTTTTTGCAATCTTACTTTTAGTTCACACCATCTTTCAGTTGCTCTAATAATATGTTGTAAACTATTTTCGTGTCGAGTTAGATATTCTGAACAATGCCGTCAATCTGAATAGCCAGAATTAACGATTGCTAACGTAGGGTCATTGCCAAATAATTTACAAGGAAAACAAAATACGGAATTAAACTTTATAGAGTAACATAGCCATACACGTTTTATTTTTTACCGTTTACCAAAGATTTGTAATAATAAGTAAAACTAAATTTTCTACCGGTATCATCACAAGGAAACTTATAATTTGAATTTAACTGAGTATAAATCAAAATCTAAAGCATATGGAACTTCGTCACATTTTGATTGCGAAATAATTGATTTATCTGGCCCTAGTAAATTTTCAGAATCACAAAAACTGTCACTATCATCTATGTCTGAAGAATTTGAGTTTATGTCACTATCCGAATTGTTCTCACTGACACTGACACCTGATTGTACATTTACAGGAACAAGAACGGAGGAGCCTGATGTAGATGGTTGAGGTTCAAATTCAAGAATCTCTTCATTTGCGGTTATTTGATGCAAGTGTAAATTTTTGGTTGGATGAAGAAATTTTTCTAAAGAACCTACCATTTTTGCTTTTTCATCTTTTTTCCTTTCACGTTCTTTTTTATAAAAAGCTCCAGAATGCCTTTTTGTTTTCCTTGTAGACATCTGCTATAAAATTTATAAATCAATATTTACCAAATATTGTTTTCAAACTCTTACGTTATACTGCCTTATATCTGCACAAAATAATTATCAAGTGAAAAGATTTATTTATTTATTTATTTATATTTGTAACGATTGAAGCACACAAAACACTCTCGTGAGGTAATATTTGGACACAAATCAGCAAATGCAAATCGCAATGAACCACTGTCTAGTTGCCATAATTTAATAAGACTGGAGCGGAAAGGCACTAAATTCGGAGAATTTCAGTAAAATGCTCAGTTTATAGACGTACTAAAACAACTAAAATTTAAAATTTTTAATTGCGTATAATAAATTGAATCAGTTGTCCAGTTTGTCATTAATACAAAAATTTAACATAAAAAGTTTGTAAGAATAAATAGACAACGCTTGTTAAAAAAAAAATACATGAAAAGATCGAATTAAATCTACGCCTATGGATTGTGTTCGGTATCATCTTCGGTATCGTTTGACCGTCACCCCAATCTCCCACCCTGTACCAATTTGTATCTAATAAAAATCCCAAGCCGCTCTACCATCTGGCAAACAGACCATAAACAAAATATATTCTCCCTCCGGCAAAGAACGGTATTTTTTCCACATTACTTTTTGCTTTTCTACTAATACAAAAATTTAAAATGTTTAAATCTTGAAGCCGCGCTGTTGCGCGGCCGCCCCCTCGTTTGGCCGCCCGCGTGCGGTGCACGCGCTGCACCCCCGCTAGAAACGGGCCTGTAATGTAGGAACTGTTTAAAAAGATCCTAACATTTATGCTCTTGATCGTTTGTTGAACCTAATTCTAATCAAAGTTGTTTTTTTTTGTTTATTAGATTATTGCAAATTCTACTTTATTATATTTTGCGTGTTTTTAGAAGTTGTAACTTAATATCATTTTCACTTATTACAAAAAGTCATCAAAAAATTAATAACGGGTAAATTAGGCAGCTCTCGCTATCTAGAGTCTTTGTCAAAACTCAGAAGATTTAAACATTTTTACAAAAATTAAAAAATACTTTGTAGACAAAATGTACAACACAATAATTACAAAAAAATAAATTGACGAAATGTTTGACAAGGTTAATCCTTCTATTGCTTTAACTTTAACCTTTTATATTATTATTAGAATTATAATTTGTTTAGATATTAATTAATTAATCTCTAATATCTAAAAATTAACTATATTAATTTTTGGCAATACTTAAATAAAATCGTCGAGTATATTAAGAACGACGCTTGCATCTTATTTAATTAAAAATTCTTTTAGTGAACCTAATTCTAACAAAAGTTTTCTTTTGTTTATTATATATTATTCAATATTAACGTTTAAACAAAATTTGTTATTATTTTATTATTGTATAGAAAAGAAACCAAAAAAATATTAATATATGTAATATGATAAATAGCTCAGTTAAATTTTGAAGTAAATAAAGATAAATAAAACAAAAATAAAATTTACAAAAATAACACAATAATGTAAATAATGTTTTATTTAAAAAATAATTACTGGAGTGCAAATAAATGTTACTGTGTTATTATTTCTATGACAACGTAGTGCTTTTAATACAAAAAAATTAAATTTAGAATGTCATTACTTGCACCACAGTGGTTCTTTGTAAAAAAAAAGAAGATAATAGCTACAAATTTAAATAGAACGTTTTTTGACATTGTCAAAGAATACTAAATTAAAAGACATATAAAAAGCTTTTTTAGAAAACCGTAGCTTTAAGTTACGCTATTTGAGAAAATCAATATAATGACTGGGAGTAAAACTTTAGAGTAAAACTGTAAACTACTTTAATAGAGAAAACATAAACCTAGGTAAATAAACACAAAGACAAACACTTAAAATGTATTCGTCAAAACTGAAGATAAAAACAACATAAGTTCTTACTTCCTGTTCTAAATTTGTCAAAAAAAAATATGTACTATATTTATCAACTCACAAAATGACTGTTCATATTCTACTGAAAATTTTTTGAATTGTCTATTCAGAATTATTAAAAAGCGATATGCGCCATAACGCTCGAATTTGTAACTAATGGCCACGTGCAGTAGGTACTAAAGGCTAAAATTCAAAGTGTAAACTCTAGATGGCAAATAACCTGTATTTTTCAAACACGTGTTTGTCAATTTTATGTGTTAGAGATTTTAATTATTGCTATTATTGTGTGTTTACGTTTTGGCCTTTTTTCTAACGAGTGGTCCAAATCTTTCGGCGATTTACCGTTGCAGTGAAAACGTAGAACTTAGATAGATTGCTACACACATTTGAATTACTAAAAAGATCATTATCATATGTTGAGAATGCCCAGTTGAAGATAGAACAATACCAAAACTTTAAAAAATTAGATAAAACAAAGATATACAAGAAGTTTACCTAAAAAATTATTTTACCTAAAATTTGTCCTTTCTAAGATATCTAAAATTAATCAAAAATGTTATGTTAGGAATCTATACAAGTTACGAATACATACAAGTCTTGACAGGTAAAAACTCGATAAGAAATTGGACCACTAAGTGTACACTAATCTGTATCTAACAATAAGTAAAGTTGAAGAAATATGCTTGTAGATGCAATTAGGTGTAAATCTTCAGAACATTTTATAGATAATTAATATCAATAAAAATCAATGTTTCAATTTACTGTTTCACTCGTTATCGATTATTTGTGTTGTCTATGCCAGCTTTTAATATCTTATTTAATACGATATGTGATAGACATTTTTTTTCTATAAGTATATCTAACCTATCAATACATACTTGGTGCTTTTCTTTTTTAGTTTTTTACAATTTTTTACAAGTTTTTTTTTGTTCTGTCTTAAATTTAAACTCCTTTCATGTTCTTTCTTTAGCAATTTTTACTTGTTTCTCTCCTTTTTTTGTGCACTTGGTAATCACTTGAGATTTTATTATACCCTAGACACTTTTTTTACACTTCCTATTTTAAGGTTTTTCTGTTTTTTATTTTTATTATTTACTAAATATATTTTCATTTTACCAGTGCGTTAGCTTCTTTCTCTTCACATATTGTTTTAATAGTTTTTGGATGATGGGTGATATTCATACAAAGTAGCAACAGTTACTACTAGCTAGTTAACTCCTTCTAGCTCATGCTGATTGCATAGGTTTGTCTTGTTTTATTCAAGCAAAAACATTTGCTACATTTTTATGCATTTCTGTTTCTGGATTTTCTACTAATAGGTTAGATATTCGTTCCACAAAACCTATTATTTTCTTTTAAAATTTACAGAATTTTTGTGTATTTGCTTTTGTTAGATCGATTTGTTATTAGTAAGTATCGTATACATTTCTCTAACTTTTTCTGTTTTTACTTTCACTTTTTCTTTTGGTTTTCGTAATTTTTAAAATATTCAAATCATGTTGCTTTGATGTTTTTTATTTAATTTTATTTCTTTCTATTTATACCTCGTACAATTTCATAATTTTTATACTTTTTTTTGGTTATAGTAGTCACCTTTTTCTCTGAATTTTTTTTTTGTTGTTTTTATTTTTATTTTTGATTTTTAATAATCTTGTTCAGCGCCGATTTGTCAACATTGTTACTAATTTTTGCTTTCCTTATCGTTGGTTTCTTAGACGAAAGTATTGATTTCAACAAGCTGTTGCTTGACATTCTTTTCATTTATCATAATTTTTTTATACTCTACTTTTGTACTCTTTTCTTTTTCTCTACTTTTTCTTTTTTAATGTCTTTAATGTATGTTTGCATTTTTTTTTCTTTATTTATAAAATTGTTGATTCTGTATTATTTTTCAATATTACATTTAATTCCATAATGCCATCTAAGATTTTCACAGGTTTTTTTCAACAGCATCTTTTGCTAAGAGCACGTTGCAGTATAAAAACAAATCGGTCTGCAATTTCCTGGTGCTGTGTTTACCAGCTTTTTTACTGTTTTTGGCTGGTTTTAGAGGCGCACAAGTTGCTGGGACAAACAAAATTAAGTAATTTTCTCTTTTCTGGGTTATTGGGGATGAGGGCTGATTTTTATTAATAACAAATTTTACATGACCAGTTTCGTAGACAATAAAATTCACGAAACTGATCATCCCCAATAACCCCCCCCCCAAAAAAAATTAAAAAACAGGGTAATAAAAATTAATAAAATTAAGTAATTCAGTGCTCTTGTTAAGGGAGTAGTTGTTTTAATTTTGGTTGTTGAAGATGGTGTGTTGGTATCTATAAAATTCTAAACTGCTATCCAACACAAGCACCAATATTTACCAGCGTTGTTTGGCGCATCATCTCAGGCTCATTTAATATACTTTCCTTATTTTCTAAAAGATGTTTTTAAAAATAAATTATAAATTTTAAAAATAAATTATCAATTATAAATCATGTACCTAATTACTTTTATATTATATTAATTATCCGTTCAAAATAGGTACAGTTCTTTCTCTAAAACTAAATTTTTAGAGAACTGCTTTTTCAATATATATATTTTTTTTTTCGGTAGATCGCCGACAAGTTAGTATAAAGTTTGTTTTTCCAAGATGACCAAATATTTAGATCCGGTTCTGTTTCATAGTGACGTCCCATTTTATAAATTTTTTATCAGTAAAATTTACAATCTTTCTTGTACTTAGAAAAATGAATTTGAAAAATCATCACACGTCATCACAGTTTAGGAATGGTGTGGTCAAAGTCAAATAAGAGTGCAAATATTTAAATATTTTAGCCATCTTAGTTTAGCTTTCAATTTTTCCCAAGGTAGACGCAAATTAGTGGCGATGAAAATTAAAACATATAAATATGTTATATATTGTTATTCTTTTACTGTTAATAAATATTTGCAGTAATAGTGAAACTTTTAACAGGTATGATCCGTTTTTAATTACATTACATTTAACAATAAAAATTTATTTAATTATAACACTCCTAAGATTTTAATGCTTTTTAATTTTGGTGTAAATATAATGTAGCTATCAAATTTAGACCTAAATTGTAACAATTAACTCTTAAAACAAACAACACACCTGATTCATTTCCGATTTTGTCACCAGGCGGATGTTAGGAGAACTTATTAAGCATAGTGCTCTTTTCTAACTTTTTAAACATTTTTTTTAATCTGTTTCTATATTATTGTCTATTTTTTTAAACTACATATTTTCTTCACAAACATCTTTATTTTGTTATAATGATTTTTCTTCATATAATAACAGAAATAAAAATAAATATATTTATAATGTATTTTAATCCTTTTAGAGACACAGCTTTTTTAAAAACCGGGCGGAAAAAAACATTTGCGGCTATACTTTTTTCCGCCTCTAATAATATCACCCCAATTACCAAAAACCCCTGTAGTTGGTTAAGTCGTTTGAAATATCAGAGTAAAATATGTTGGAGACAAAGAGGTCTTCCGAATGTTCTCTTGAATGCTAGGAATTTATCATTAATTTCATGCCAGAATGAATTTCGGTAAGTGTAACATTTCACCCAAAGATAGAAAAATAATTATTATTATTACAGTTTTGACCATTGGAACTGCTCGAAACAAGACTTTTTTTTCAAAAAAATTTACAAAGAAACAGCCTTTATGCACTCAATGGCTGCTTCAGCTGTAACATTCTCAATAGCAAGGGCCTGTTCAGAAGGATCTTTGGCAGGGTGTCAGTGTGGCGATCACGGCAAGACGCAAAATTCAACAAAGTGGCAATGGGGCGGCTGCAGCGATAACATAAAATTTGCCAAAAAATTTACAAGAAAATTTCTCCAACTGAGAAAAAAAGACCTTATTAACAACATCGTCAAGTTCAATTCCGAAATCGGAATTAAAGTTGTGAGTGAAAATGTGCAAGTTGTATGCAAGTGTCATGGACTTTCAGGTCAGTAATAGTTATTTACCGTATTCAGGGCATAATAAAAGTGTTATTAACCTTAAGGGCCGTAAGCATATGTAACTTCTCGCAGTCGACAGGGCATCAGAGCAAAGCCCGAAGTTTTCTAAGCTTTCAAAAAGTGCTTACGATCACCAGGTTCAAATACTATTTTTTTCAACCACCTGAAAAAAAATAAAGGTCATTAAGCTGCTTAAGTTTGAGCTTACCAGATTAGGGCCCGAGCTTACTGCTTACCGCTCTAGGACACGCGCTTACCACCCAAAGAATTGTAAACAGTATTGTTTTTATGATAATCATTCTATGGGCAGTAATTGTTGCTTACTGTTGCTGTTAGTGTATCATTAAAGATATGCTTACAGTATAGGTGGTTGAAAAAAAATGGCACTAAGGAATACTTAAAGTCCGAACTAGGAGAGCTTTTAATATCCTGAGGGCCATTAGTGACAATTATGCCTGTCTACTACATTGTATGTACAATTGAAAGCAAAAATCAAAATTTTTCATTATATTAAATGTCAAAATGTTAAAGTGGACAATATCGGGCAATAAAATGATTCAATTGTACAAAAACACAAAATGCATGAAATGATAAAATTATAATTTCAGGTTCTTGCAGCTTAAAAGTATGCTACAAAAAAATACAGCCCTTCGATTACGTATCTAGGCAATTAAAGGCTTTATATTACAGCGCCATCCAGGTGAGGCCTGAAAATCATATAAAACCTTTCAAGAGTGGAAAAAGTGCTCGAAAGCTTCTCTATTTAGAAAATAGTCCGAGCTTTTGTCCTTCAACTGTAAATAGACGCTGTAATAATACAGAAAACTGTGCAACGCTATGTTGTGGACGAGGGTTCTATACAACACAAATTCAAGAAATTGAGAAATGTAGGTGCAGATGGCGCCAAGATATTTTTAATGTTGAATGCCAGTATTGCAAAGAAAATAAAACGATTTTAAGATGTAAATAATTCGAGTTTTTCATATAATTGTATTTATTTTATCAAATTTATTTTTATCTTTTTTTATTAAACCATATTATTTTTTCAATATTTTGTTGTGTTTATTCAACCGAAACTTTCCACTCACCCACTATTAACCGCGATAACTATCTATAATAAATTATGCAACGATATTTAATTTGTTTACGCAGTTGCTCCAAAAAACTGTTATCAATTATCTATTTTATCAAAAACAATTTTAGAAGGAGTTACTGAAAAATGAAAAACTATTCAACAGAAACTTTGAACGGTTCTTTACAATTAATCTTAAAATTGGGTCAATTATTGGGTTTCTTTCCCACATTTCATGCTTATTTTGAATGGAAATCTTGGAAAATACTTTATGCAGTTTCTATAATAACTATTACAACTATCTTCAATCTTTTACCTATTTTATGGGGGTTTATACATTATCAAAAATTTTCATTTATAAAAATTGAACTAATTATCAAGTCCTCAACAGCAATAATTAATTCTTTTCTACTTTTTCGCTTATCTAAAAATTGGCCGATTATAAGAAACGAATGGAATCAAGTCAATAAGGTTATGAAAAAGTACAACAATTACCCTAAGCATTTAAAAAAATTGATATCAACAATATCAATAATATTTTTGTTTTTTAGCTTAAGTGTGTATAAAAATATTTTATACGTTATTACAAAAAATATTTTTAGTGCTGTTTATTATGAAACAAATCTCGATTTGGTTAAATAGTATTGGAGACGTAGAAAATGCATTGTCACGAGAATCATTTTATAAATTTGTAATAGAAACATTTTTTTCTATTCCACCTTACAACTGGATAACAACAATAATTTTTACATATTTACAATTTCACAGTTTTCTTGGTTTGGTATTTACAGATGTATTTCTGATAGCAATAAGCTTAATTTTAGCAAATTTAGTTCAACAAAACTCAAATCTGCTTAAAAAAAGACAAGAAACGTTGAAATCTGTAAGTAAAATTTAAAAATATAAATTAGAATATTAATCTATATTTATTTCAGCTTTCAATAAACTCAATTAGCAAAAACTATTATGCTTTGAGTAATTTACTGTTTATAATTGATGACCAAATATCGTTAATGATAATTTTCTCATATTTTTTAAATTTTTTTTCGTTGTTACATTTTTTGACTTCAGTTTTAAGGTAATTTAGATAATTAAAAGAAATTGCTTTAATATAATTTTTTTTAGAAATTCTGACCAACAAACAATAGTTCATATTTATGGTTATTGTGACACACTTAATTTTATCTTAAGAATAACTTGTTTTACCTTATTTTCATCCTGGATTAATGAAGCTAGTCAAGAACCTGCTATAGTTTTAAATTCGGTCGCTAAAACAGAATACAACTCAGAGGTAACATTCTGTCACACACAGCTTAATTTTTTAATTTTTTGTATTTTGCAGGTGGAACGTTTTCTCCTACAATTAAGTTTTAATGAAGTTGCTTTCACAGGATGTAAAATGTTTAAATTAAACAAAAAGCTTCTTCTAAATGTAAAAAAAAATATTTGAGTTGTTTACATATTTTCATATTTTTTTTAGATTCTAAGTGCAGTAGTCACCTATGAATTGATAATTATTCAATACAACAACAATTAATTACTAATTATTATTCGAAAACAATAACAGCATGACTTTCATTACTTTTATTTGTTTTTATATAGCTAATTCTCACATTTTAGACCTAGCTGGCTTATCCTATTCCTCTCTGTCATCCACTTATATACCATTAACTTTTTTTCAAAGTATTTTTTTTCAAATGTTTAGCTTTGGTTTGTATCCATAAGTTATCATAGGTCTTACTACCGTTTAATATATACACAGTTTTAAGAGCGTGATATATTATTTTTATTTCTTGTTATTGTTGTTAAAGAATGAAGAGAGTTTGTTTTTTGTTGATTCTTGCCTTTTTTTTCTAAACTTTTTTATTACTATTAAATTCTTGTTATTACTGTTTAATGAGCTAATTTCAACATGAGGTGATACTAGTAATATCTTCGTTTAAAATTAAAAGAATTCGGAGCTGTAATTGGTTGTTGCTATAAAAAATTATTAAAATTTTCAATGAGTAACACCGGTATTATCTCAACTTAAAATTAGCCCATTAATATACAAAATTTTCAACTTCAATTTTAATTTTTTTGTTTGTTCACTTATTATAACTTGTCGTTTTGATCATCTCACGTATTTTGTTATATTTTCGTTAATGAATAATTTATTTTTGCTTGTTTGCCTTTCAAAACTTTTTACTACTATCTTCAGCTTTTCTATCCTTTTTGCTCTGAGAGAAAAAAGCAAAAAAGTTACTTAAACATGTCGAGCTAAATAATTTGTCTAAGAAAACCAAAGTTTGTTATTCTCATCAAACTATTTGTCTGTGGTAGGCAAAGTTTCAGTTTTCTTAACAAATTATGTAGAATACGAGTAACAATAAGTCAGTAGCAACTGCAAGACAATAGGGTTTATTCTCATGTGAGTAGTCCAAAATTTCTCTCACCCTTCTTAGTATGAAATTAAAAAGTATAGATGACACAGAATCTCTAACAGATTTTTCTTATTCTGACTCTATTTTCAAACATTCTAACGTTGTTTTTACTATTCTCAAAAATTTTCTTTTTACTTCTACTTCTATCGTCCAAAACCCTATAAGTTTTTGTCTGTTTATTATAAGTTTGCTTAAAATCACTGAAAAGTAGAAGTCCTTCAAAAATGTTTTCGATTTTCGCGACCAATTTGCTAACAACAAAATGCAACCATCTTAACTACAAACAGAAATTAATCCGAATCGACATACATATGTATATCCAAGTCTTTATAATATTTATATTCTTAAACATATTATCTATGACTCTATAAGTCTATATAATTGATTATATTTATCTTCCAGTTTTGGGTTTTTCGATAAATAATTTTTGATAAATATCTAACCTTTACTGCTCTTCATTTTTCTTGAAGTATTACTATTTTCTACATAAGTAGATATACGTCATCAATTTGAGCAACTTTTTTTACAAATGCCCTTTTTGTTTGTTTTGATTCGTAGATAAAGTTTCTGCCAACTACCGGGTTTTCATAAATGATTGTAACATCGTAGGTGGCTGTGGAAATTTTTGATATCACGAATATTCATTGTAATTCGAAATTTTTTACGGGGAAGTGGACAAGGCAGAAAAAAACTATATTATAAGGCCAACGTTTCGAATCCTTTATTGATTCTTTTTCAAGGCTTATAATAAATGTCAAATTTGCTTGTCTCGGCCAGTGGTCGCCGGAAGAATGATTCTGGCCGAGACAAGTTGGTACCATGTCAAGCAAATTTGACATTTATTATAAGCCTTGAAAAAGAATCAATAAAGGATTCGAAACGTTGGCCTTATAATATAGTTTTTTTCTAACTTGTCCACTTCCCCGTAAAAAATTTCGAATGTAAAAAAAATGGACGTGATTTACCAAAATAATTCATTGTAATGTTCTATTTTCGCAACGGAATATTAGAGAATGGTTTCTGGAGTTATACTCAATTGTCTAATAATAATTATAATAATAGCTAAAATTATTGCCTTGTAAAGGCAAAACATTTTTTATTTTTTCCACAGCTACCTACAATGTTACAATCATTTATGAAAACCTTGTACATTGCCGCTTGCTTCAAAAAATATCAAAATTATAGCAACAACATGTGTTTTTTTAAATGGAGAAGAGTTGTACTGTTTTAATGATCTTCTTTTGATAGAAATTATTTGTTTTTCAACAGCTAAATATTTTTCTTTTGACACAAGTAGTCATTTTAATTTCTTACTTTCTTAAAAAAAACGCGACTTTAAAAAAATGTCAAATCCAAGTTGTTCAGGAGATATTTTTTCATAAATGTTACTGAAATAAAAGAAACGTTTCATTTTCTCAAAAGTATTGTATACAAGTTATTTTTTGAAAAACTACTGAAATTTTTAGAAAATGATTCCAGTAGCTTCTAGTAGAGAGTTTATGTATGTACATACTTACAACTGGCATGTAAATGAAAATACTAAGAAATACATTTCCTCCTCTAGTATGTTTGCAGGATTTTTAGGATATTGCAGAAACGTTGCAAATAAAAAATAAAAAACTGACAGAGCCATTTTTTATTTAGAAACAAAAATCAATTTTGTACATAAAAATATTCATATATTTTTAATTTTATTTATTCGAAAGTAGGCAAAAACTTTACTTTCGTTGCGACCTAATATACTAATCTTATTGACAGTTACACAAAAAAAGTCAGTATTATCAACAAATGTAATTATGGTTTGTCTGATTAATGTCTAAAATTCTTTAATTAGTATACCTACTATTTTTTTGAATTCAATAAAAACATACTAGATTAGATTACTGATTACGTACTTACTTGAAAGATTATTTTAATATGATAATCTTACAACAATTTATGATAGTTAAGATATTGTATAAAAGATTTAGTAATGATTTATTATTGTTTTAATATTTTAATCGGATCTAACAATACTAACAGCAGGAAATAAAAACAAATTCCGATACAACTTTGTTATAATAACAAGTTAGCTAATTAATAACAGTCATAATCCAATTATAAAAAGATGAAACTCTTGTATAAACATCTGGCATACCCTTGGCACATGGAGATCCCCAGGAGACTAGAGCAATAAGTACAGGGTTTTTTCCATCACTGTTTATAAGTGGACCTCCAGAGTCTCCATAACATGCGCCTTCACCGGCTTTAGTAAAAGTGCAAATTTCACTAGCATAAACTGGGTTCATATTAGCCCATTTATCTTTACATTCAACAAACGGAAGCGAAATCAAGTCCAAAAATTGCAAGTCATTCGGGATGTTGCCTGGAAAAGAAGTTCGTCCCCATCCTATCAAAGTACAATTTCTGACAATATCAATATTTTCGCTTTCTAAGCCGACAATTTTAATAAATTCCGTCTCCTGAATTGGTGTTACCAATTTCAACAAGGCAACATCATTCCTGATTAAATTTGGGTTCCAGTCAGGATGTACAACAATTTTTTCCACACCGATTCTTGTAGCATTGGTTGAGTCAAGTTGATTGGAACCCGCAACAACAGTGTAAGACAAAGGATTTCCTCTAAAAAAAAACAAAATTAGAATGTTTTATTTTAAAATTAAGAAATACCCAGCAACACAGTGAGCCGCAGTAATCACCCAGTTTTTCGAAATAATAGAACCACCACAAGTGTGAGAATTGCCTCCAAGTCGTAAAGAAATAATAAAAGGAAATTGACCAGGTTTTGCAGTTGAGCCTCCAACAACACGCCAACCTTCATTAGGCTGGCCTGAAAAGACTTGAATATTATTTTCAACAAACTGAAATTGTGTTACTTACCAGTTGAAGCACTCAAGAAAATTAGTACAACAATAAATATTGATTTCATGTTGTATGTCGTTTGGTAACTAATGAAAGTCAAGATCGCCCTTCCTTTTATACAAAAAAAAATGTGGAAAACATTTTTGTATTATTGCAAAAGTTTTTTGATTAATTATTAAGTGTTTTTTAGTCTGGTTGATAAAAAATTGTAAATACAATTGCTTCATCATACATGTTTTTAAATTCTTTACAAGGCAGGTACCAATAAAATGTTGCTTTATGGTCATTTTACAAGCCTTTTATGTTACTTTATGGCTCTTTATGTCACTTAACAGATCCTTTATCTCAACAATTCATCATTTTTTCTTTACTCTTCTGCTGTAAACAGTTTTTTTATTTACATTCTTTATACTGTAGTCGAAAAGAGTTCTTTGCAATAAAAATTACAGAAAGAATGTAAAAATAGCCTACTTTTTTGGAACTTAATTAAATACCACAATATTTTTTAAGGTTGTGTTGACTTTTTAACAGCTTTATTGTTGGGGTTTTGGAAAGCACTAATTTTGTGAAAGTTTAAATTTGTATCATTTATTGCAAGCCAACTAGTTTCGGACCTTTAAAGGTCCATTATCAGAGCTCCTAGAATATTTACATTTAATTATATAGTGTTGTAAATCTTGTAGGAGCTCTGATCATGAATCTTTGAGGGCCCGAAACTAGTTAGCTTGCAATAAATAATACAAATTTTAATTTTCACAAAAATTAGTGCTCCTCAAAACCCCAATAACAATATTTTTTGATTCTTTGTAATATAACAGCAGAAACAAAAAATAATTGTTGTAATCGCACAAACAACAAAGTTGTTCAATGTAGTGCTGTTAACGATAGCACCAGTAGAAATTAGAACAGAAAAAAAACGCCATTAAGACATTTGACTGTTTGACAAAAAAGGTTACCGTCAAAATTTTAGACAAAGAACTAGCAAATAGACCAAATTTTAAAAATAAATCAACTGTATTAGATTTGAAATAAACAGACAACAAAAGCGTAAAATTATTTCAGGGAAAAAAATAAAATTAATTATAATTAATTCATTAAAATTAAAAAACGCTGGAAAATAAAGGTAATTTGGAAAGATTAGAAAACACCTGAAAACCAGAAATTAGCTTTGTTAAAATAAACATTAATAAAAAAAGAACATAATATTTGAGTGAGAATACTTGCGTAAGATATCAGAAAATGATTTTAAATAAACAATCACAAAAAATAGTACTTTGTGCATTTTGAGGTAAGAAATGAAAACAAACCACAAAATGGTTGAATGTACAGCCAGAAGCTACAGAAAGAACCAGAACAAATTGCTTTTAAATATCTTTGATTAATTCTACAGTAAAAATTATGTGACAGTTTCAAAAGAATACTACTTAGCGCAAATACTCAAAAAATAATCTTTTTTTAAATTAATATACACCATGTCTTTTCAGTCGTTCAAAAAAGATAAAATTTTCAATGCTGTTCAAAAGACAACTTTATGAACAACGCAAAATCGCGAAAAAAACCGCGAAGCTTTACTAAGAAGATAGAAGAGTCGAACTAAAAAAGTTTGACATTAAATTTAGCGAAGATAATAAAAACTATACCCACTAAACTTAAATCTGCTCCTGCTTGAAAAAACAAAAAGTTTTTGACATCTTGTAAAATGCCAGAAGCGGAAATATCATTGACTAACCTGTAAAATCAAAAATTTTTATTGACAATTCTTTAATGTGCGTTTATAGTTCTTTAAAGCATTTTGGTATGTCGGAACCAAGAGCCAAGACTATTAAGCAAAAGGTTGAAAGAGATAGCGTTGAATAGAATGAAACAATGTCTGATGACATAATAATATTGATAAGAATTAACAAAAACAATGTGTAAACCTAAAGAAAAATTCGAAACGTTGCCAAAAAATTATAAAAATAATTTTGTCCAAAACACCAAACAAGTTTGTACCATCATACCATCATTATCAACGATAAAGTTTTATATATTTAGTTTTATATACATTTCTTTTCCAACAAAACACCAACGTCTATGCCCATCACGTACAACCTCTTAGAAAAAAAACTACTGCAGCAGCCCTGTGTCTCTAATAAAACTCAGTACCTTGTCTGCAAAAATCTTCTCGATGACACTGAGCTCCAGATATCGGAAGTTCTAAACAGTAACAGAAAATGTAAAGCAAACTTTCCGCAGCTTCAGCACAATTACTGCAAACGTCGTCTTCACTAAGACCCATAATGTGTCTTTTTAGCAGGCAGTGTCTTGTATACATGCCAATCTAAAAGTCTCTGAGGTTGAGTCACATCAAACCTTTACTGTGTGTTTTTCTCCATTTAGAGATATGGTATGCTTACAATCTCTTTTAAAGTGTGTTTTTTTGTCAACTTTTGGTAACGTCAAAGGCCAGTTCCAGCTTGATAAAGCCCTTTTGTGAGCTCTCTCAAGCCAGAACGTTAGCCCTTTTATTTTGGTGTATTACGTCCATTTTTTTTATATTTAAAAATTGTTATTACGGGGAAGTGGACAAGGCAGATAAACTATTTTATAAGGCCAACGTTTCGAATCATTTATTGATTCTTTATCAAGGCTTATAAGAAATGTCGAAATTTGTTTGGCATGGTACCAACTTGTCTAAGCCTTGATAAAGAATCAATAAATGATTCGAAACGTTGGCCTTATAAAATAGTTTATCTGCCTTGTCCACTTCCCCGTAATAACAATGTTAGGCTTTTTGTTACCCTCTAAAACGCTGTATTTAAACCCAGCAAATTTATATACATAGCCATTGCAAGCTTTTAAGCAAGCTCTCGGTGTAGAGAGTCATCTGTGACCTGAGAAGCAATTTCCATCATCAGTTTTTCCTATTCTTTGTAGATGCTTACAAAAGTTGCCATGACCATTTAACATTAACAGTTAACAGTTGAGTTAATGTCCAGTTAAAGTTTCAAAGATATTGTTCTTTTGATACAAAAGGGAAAAAACTGAAAGTAGTTCGCCTTTTGTTAGATGTTTCCCATCTATTTTGCCATATGTTCATAATTTGATCATTAAAATTATAAGCAGAGCTCAGCTCGTCTTCTGCAACTTCTAAGTTTAGCACATAAATAACTATGTATTATTGAATATTAAAGCCAAAATTAAGATTCTGTTGTTTTTAAAACATTCAACAATTAATCATTATAAACCTGACAGACAAATCCTACTTAATGCGTCTGATAGCTAAATCTTTGTCTTCTCGATATAAATAAAAACAGTCCACTTTTTTCTAAACAGTCTACAATACAAAACAATAATGAAATCACTATTTTTAGTTTTGCTTTTTGTGGGAGCTTCTTTAGGTAACAAAAAAATCAGTATTTTTTTTTAGCTAATTTTTAATTTTGAAGCAAATCCCGTAAAGATCGATTCAAAAGTCGACTGGCGCGTTGTTGGAGGCTCTACCGCTGCTACTGGTCAGTTTCCCTTCATAATTTCTTTAAGAACCGCTTCCAATTCTCACACTTGTGGAGGATCCCTCATTGCCAGTAACTGGGTCATTACAGCCGCTCATTGTGTCTACAAGTAACTAATGCTAGTATTTTTTTAAAACCTAGATATAAATTACAATTTTCTCAGTGCAAACCCATCTTCTCTAAGTGTAGTAGCAGGAATCAACCAACTAGATGCAAGTGATGGAGTTCGTTCATCACTTGCTCAAATCATTGTTCATCCAGATTACAATCAAAATATTATTGTAAACGATATTGCTCTTCTTAAACTAGCAACTCCAATACAAGAAACCAATTTGATAAAGTATGTTAATTTGGAAAGTCAGGAAAATGATGTTGCTCGAGATTGTACATTGATTGGATGGGGAAGAACTTCATATCCAGGATCAATTCCAAATGACCTACAATTCCTTAATTTGAAAACTCTAACTTACGAACAATGTAAATCTGCTTGGTCTACTGAAACTATTGTTCAGTCTGAAATTTGCACATTGACGAAAAGTGGTGAAGGAGCTTGCCATGGAGATTCTGGTGGTCCTCTTATTGCTGGAAGTGATGGAAAAGCTTCTTTGATTGGGTTGGTATCGTGGGGAGCACCTTGTGCCAGAGGAGTGCCCGATGTCTATACGAGAGTTTCTGCATTCTTACCTTGGATTAAGCAAAATACGGGACTTTAAATTGTAATTAGTTTGATTATATAAAAAATATTAATAAGTATACACATTCTTCATTTATTTAAGTAAAATCTTTAACTGGTTGTTAAAACAGACGTCGTGTTCAAGTAAAGTGTTTGGTATTATTGGATACATTTTTCGGTTTGTTTAACACACCATAAAGATCTAGTCAATAAGAACAAAAAAATAAATTGATAATTTAATTGGTCAATAATCTAAAATTCAACTTCAACTTATCTAACATCTACAACCCAAATCGTCAAGACTCAACTTACCAAAAACAATGACAGTTAATGGTAAAGACTATAAAGAGTTAAGTTAACTACTAAATGCAACTAAAATACATTGCGTGGCAATTAACAGATAAAAATAATCTGGCTTTCCAAGTTTCTAGAAGTAGTAGTAACGTACAAGTACCTAAATTGTTGCCACAGAAAAAAACAAAGTTGAATAATAATAATATTTATAAACCACAAAGTCACATACAAGTAGACATAGGCTTTGTCAGATAGGTACATCAAAAAATTAAAAATTTCAAAATATAATGTGTAGGTGTGATTGTATGTACAATTAAAAAAGAGAGAGAAAAAAAACACCTAAGAATATTAATCATATAGATATTCATTGACGCTGTAGAACTCACAATTTATCAGAAACATTTTAAGCGCTTTACTAAATTGCTTATCATTACTAATACTCAAAGACTCATCTTCTGCACTTTTCTTCTTTAAGTTTCTTTTCCCTAAACCTGTTTTTTACTCATTTTCCCAATTTTCTAACTCCTGTTTGTTTATATTAATTTTCTCTTGTTATCTGCTTTACAACCAATTTATCTTTGTTTCTCTTGCTTTTTGTCTTAGTTTTCAATAAGTGCTCGTACCATTTTTCAATCGTAAGTTCTTAAAATGCCACTTTTTTGTGTATTCATAAACAGTGTAATTCCTCTCTATTTAATATAGCTATCGCTACAAGCTTTTTTTATAAATATATCTTCATTTTTTTCAATTGCTGAAAACATTGTAAATGATTATTTTTTATTGTTATAATTCAAAAAATCTCTCGCCCCTTTCTTCGTATCTTTTCAAACACACAACTTATTTGCTTATTTTATTTACGACTTAATCCCCTTTTACTACGCATATAATAAAAAATGAACAAAAAAAGTTCTGGCAGAGCAAGAAAAGATTCTATAAGAACAAGAAAGAATCTAAAATTACTTTAAAAAACAAGAATTTGTAGAGAAGAAACCAAAAAAATTGTAAAAAACGTAACAGACGCCGGTTAAAAGCTTTGTGGTTAAACGGAAAGAAAAATATAAAAAAGTTTTAAAAGCAGAAAAAAAAATTTTACAAAAATTACAAAACATCAGCTAGTAGAAAAAAAGAACAAAAAAAGTGTCTAAAAAAATTAAAAAGATGTTGAAACACGACTGTTGAAAAAGAAAGAAGATCTAAAAACAATTCTAAAATTGTAACAAAATTTTCTGGGTCTCGTGTGTTAATAGTCGCAGAAAAAGTTTTAAAAAGGGTTAAAAAAAATTGCAGAAAAACAAAAAATAACTTTAAAAGCTTTTAATAACAATGATGAAAAAAATAAGAAGATTTAAAAAAATACCTCTAGAATAAAAAAACAGAAAAATATGGGAAAAAAAAAGAGAAGCATAAAAAAAGATTAAAAGAACAAGAAAATATCTTTGGAATATTTAACTCATTGCAAAAAGTTTTTAACGTCTTAGAAAGAAAAAAACTTAAAGCAAAGCTTTTGAATATTAAACAAATCAAAAACAAAAACAAAATTAAAATCAGGTCAAATTACAAAAATCGAAGCAATAATTTTAGATTTATTAGCGCACTTATCTCAGGTTTTACTAGTAACAAGCGGTAAAAACCCAAGATGTGGTTATTCTATTCCAATTTCACAGTTTGTTTTACCAGAACTCAGGTTTTTTCCCTCTGTTTATTTTATATTAAGAAAAGCAATCAAAGCAAGTATATAATATTTTTTTATTTTAAAATACGAGTCAAATTGGATGAGTTAAAAACTTTGTAAAAGTTAAAGAAATACAAAAACTTATATCACATTGATACTAAACTTGGACTGACGCCAGTGACTGTCTTTTTAAGCAAACACGTGACACAAAATTACCTTGAACGATTCAGAATTTTAAGAATATTTATAAAGGCGCAGAACGTTTTTTACCTTTCTAAAGGTTCCACTTTGAGATAAAACTTGGGTTAACGCTATTAACCGTCTATTTAAACTAGCACGTAAAACACATTATTATATCACATTAAAAAAACAGAACAATTAAAAACTCTAATTAAAGGTACTGTGCACTTTTTACAAGAGTGTATAAGAGATGCACAGTATGTGTAAGAACAAAACGTATCTCACCTTGCGACCAAACTCAGGCTGACGTTACTAACCGTCTATTAAACTAGATTTCGTAATTTAATACTTGTTTTATTTCTTATTGGAAAATTAATGAGCTAGGTCATTGATTAATTGGGTTGTAGTCATGTCGGGTATTAAAATTGCTAATAATCTTTTAATCTAGAATATAAATCAAATAAAAAATTATGATCAATTTCAAAAATTAAACAAATCAAACAATCAAACACTCATAAATACTTTTATTATTGTACGTTTTATTACCTGTTGACACAACACTGTGATATTTCCTACAGTACATTTAATCGTAAACATGAAATAAATTATTCAAGGTTCCGGATAAATAAAAATCTATTTTTTAACTCTGAATAAAACTCATTCAACTAAGAAAACAAATTAAACTAAAAACAACAACAGTGCATAAACATCAGCTTGATGGACATGCAAGAATATCGATAAAAATTTAATGGTAGCCAGATTTGTTTGCCTTTTTGAGCACAACTACAATAAAATCTCATTAACGAAAAAGATGGTGCTTCTTGATGTTTGGCGAAAAATCAGAAATAGTGGTAACAAAAATCCAGAAATTCTATCAACGACACACAACTGTTTAAAAAAGATATTAGTAATAGCCCAAATTGTTGGTGTCTTTCCTTTAAACAACTTGAACGACAATCCAGAGAAACTTGAGTTTACATTCAAATCATGGAAATTATTTTACGCCGGTTTAGTTTGCTCCGGATATTTGTTTTGTGCATCCTTTTCATTTTACAAGGCATTTAAAGTGGGAATACTCTTGAATCAGTTAAGTAAGTATGTAGAGAGCGTTTCAAAATAATTGATATCTCAGTAATCCATGACTGTGTGAACGACACACAGTCTTGTAAACGCGGCATTACAGACAAGTAACCAGATTAAATTGTCAATGACAAAAAAATTAAAGTCCTAACAGGTTTTTAAAATATTTCACATTATAATATACAAATTATGATAACACTAACAGTTTGATGTAAATGCACAAGAGCAAGATCTAAAACAAGTGACACAGTTTTGACAATTTATATTTAAATTTTCACAACCGCCTGAAATGTCAATCACTTTGAAACGCTCCATAGTTATCAATAATTTTTCAAAAACAATTTGTTTCAGTAACTCCACTCTTCTTCTTCCAATCTTTTATGACGTCTATAACATTCATGCAGTTAGCTTATAGGTGGCCGCAGTTTTTAACAGAATGGACAAAAATTGAAACCAATCTACTCATGCATTACAAAACGACTAAAAATCTAAATAAAAAAATTAATTATTCCGCTTCAGTAATGATTTTTGTTGCTTTACTTGAACATAGTTTATCAATGTTTAATTACGTATATTCGTCCAACTGTGAAAATAATTCAACAGGAGCTGAGTATCTTTTTAAAAAACAGTTTCATTTTGTTTTTACTTACATGCCCTACAATTTATTTTTTGGATTGTGCTTGACGGTACTTAAATTTCAATTATTTTCTGACCATTGACTTCCATGTTTTAGTTTGTAAGTTGGACAGCGGCATTTGTGTGGAATTTTGGCGATATATTTATTATTTTATTGAGTATTATAATGGCAGAAAGATTCCGACAAATTAACCAACAGATAAAAAAGAAAGCTGAAGAAATTATTTCAAATCAAAATTTTGATACAAGTTCAACGAGTTTCATTAAAGTCTATCAGCCGGATTTTTCAGTAAATTTCAATAAAATTTTGGGAGTATTATTTAATTAATAAATGTTTTTTCAGAAAGCTGAAAACATTTTTTGGGGCGGAATTCGGAAAGATTACAATCACATAAACAATTTTATTCGTTACTTAGATCAAATCTTATCAAATTTAGTGTTACTGTCATATTCTTGTAATTTAACATTTATTCTTATTCATTTATTTAATAGCTTAAGGTAAGTGAGAAAGTACTAGTCACAAAGTTAGAGAGCCTGTGAGAAAAAGCGCAAAAGTTTTATGAAAGTACAAAATTCCAAATTCCAACATACAGGTATTAATAAGAATTTGTATTTGGGATGTAAATAACTATATTAGAGTCAGCAGTTGAGATTGCGGGCCACCTGAAAATATCACACCTCAATAGGTGTAAAAATCCAAGAATTTTCAGTGTTTTATAAAAGTTTTGATAGTTTTTATGTTAATAAATATAGAAAAAATATGACAAGACTCCTCAGTAGGTATCACTACCAAGAAACATTAAGTACTTAGTAATTTAGTAATCGGTATTTATTATACGGGTATGAAATGCGCATCCAAAGATTTAATTCTACTAATTTAAAAAACCAGAAGACATACTTGTCATATATTTTTAAATCAATATTTTTTTGAATCTTGAGGAACTACATTTTACTAATATTTAATGCTAAGAGCATCATTTTTCTAATTTTCGAAGCCGGAGGCAACATTTGTTTTCATCAGTTTAAAATGACTAACAATAAAAACAAAATTAAATAATTTTAAAAACCTGAGATGATACTGCATATCAGTTTCTAAATTAACAAAAACAACAATTTTTGTAATTTGAAAAACCAAAAGAGACAAAAGACAACAATCAAGTTTTACTTATTTTAAAATTCGAAGACAGTTTAATTTTGTAATTTTAGAAGCCGAAAGTTCTTTTCTATTAAATTTAAATCAACAAAAAAAAACATTTTTTTCTATTTTTAGAACAATATTGTCATTTATTAATTTTAACCGAAAGCAACATCTTAGAATAGCTAGAGACCCTATTTTAACAACTTTAGAACTGATAAAACGATACTTTTTTTAATTTTGAAAACGGAAAGCGACATTTCTTATCACTCTTATCAGTTTTTAAATTAATAACGAATGACAAAAGCGATGGTGTTCTTCCAATTGTAGCATCTCGCGACTGCTTTGAGACCCGAAGCAACAATCAAGATTTACCAATTTTAAAAGACGGAGTCGTAATTCTGCTAATTTTAGAATACGGAAGAGATATTTCTTATTAAATTTAAAATAAGCAAATACAAAGTTTTTGTAATATTCCCGATTTCGGATAAGTAAAGCGACCTCTGGTGGCGTTTGGAACAATCATATCAAAGCGTACCATTATTATTGTTGTTTATGACGTAAACGTCTAAATTCGCCGCTTCGTTTTTAATTTTTGTGTAAAATGTCTGGGACAGCAAAAATACAAAGAAAAATAAGACTAACTGTTGTGTTTATGGATGTCACATACTTAAAAGTGAAGAAGTGTTAGTTTTCATTTCTTTCCACCATTCCACCGCCAAACAGTGGTAAGGTTAAGATCGTTAATTTTTACGGTAATGAGGAATTTATGGACAGAAGAAAGGCTTGGGAAAGAGCCTTATTGATGGAAAAACCTTCTACAAAGTTTTTAAGAGTGTATGGAAAACATTTTCCAAATAAAGACTACATTTGTCGTTCAAGGCTACCTAAAAAAAAACACATTTAAAAAAATGAGCTGTGCCTTCGCTTAACCTACCAAAAAAAAAATTTGATCAATCATCCTATAAAAATAAATTAAACGAGAAGAGAAAACAACGTCTTCTAAAAAGAAGTTTCAAAATAGTGAGTTCCAAATGCAAGAGCAAAAAGAAGATGCAGCGACTCATTGTGATGAAAATATTACATCACTTACCGTCAAAACAAGCATTTTAGACAGTTAGTTATTACTTTATGGATAATTCGCTAAAAATGCACAAAAAACACACGTTATGCTTTCTCACGCGGTACGTTTTTTCGGACTGTCAACTGTCAAATGTGTGTCACACATCAGCTGTTCGAAATTGCGAATAAAAAACCGGAAACAACATTTTCAAATTTTTAAAGCCAAAGACAGCGTCTAACTAATTTTGAAAAGCAGGCACGTTATTTTAAGCTTTTTAGAGCGATATTTTTTAATTTTGAAAGATGCAAGAAACATTTTTGATCAATTTTTTAGTTAGTAACAATAAACGCTGGGACCAAAGCCTTTTAATAATTATTATAGAACGTTTTTAACAATTGTTTTGGTAGTAAACAGTAAAATGACAAGGTGATTTTTATCTTTTGAGCGATCTATTTTTATAAAATACTTTGAAGATATTATAATCCTCAAAATTCGAGTTCTCGTAATTTGAAGAGTTCGATTTTTGACGAGTAATTTATTTCACAACGAACTATTTACACGTACAACACAACAATAGTTTGATAAACAAGTAACTAAACGACACTAGATAACTTCGCTTTATTGCTTTACTGAATTGACTTAAAGCTCAACTCGCAAAATTAAATCATTTTATACTTTTCATTACGTGATATATGTAGTCAAGCTGCTTTCTCGTAAAGTATTTATTAATCTAGATCTAGAGTGATGCATAAAGATTATACGAATGCTGTCAGTGACTATGCCGTAACTAAAACTTCTTAGGAATACGCTCTATAAGGTAAGTCAGTCTATGACGTGACGTCATATTTCAAGAAACTCGCTAAATAATCGAACGGCGGAAGCTGCCAGAACAGTTCGTTACAACACTTTTATCACTTGACATCTTTCCAGGTTTGATATTACCAGGTGTCCTGTAATCAAAACTGCTACTTACACGATATTCAAGCTATTGTTAAATTTTGAAAGTTCATAAAGCTCTTGCCATTTTTTATCATATAAAATACACATATTTGATAAAATAATAGGCAAATGAAGTCAGCCGGTGAAAGTATTTACTTTTTCTACTCTTTTGGTTTTGTTATCATGAGAGTGGTTTGTGTCTCAATATTTGGCGCTTTTATTAACGAAGAAAGTCAGTCTGGATTACCTTATCTCACATCGCTTCCAACAGAATATTACAATGAAGAGGTTTGTTTCAAAAATCAAATTTTAAGTCATTTATTACGCATTTGTAGATTCAAAGATTGATAGCTCAAATACATATCGATTCGGCCGCATTAACTGGTCACAACTTTTTTCGTATAACAAAAGGTCTTGTATTAAACGTATGTACACAAATCCAATGTAAATACTAAAAAAACTGACAGGTGTTTTTAGGTGGCAGCCGCTATTATAACTTATGAATTAGTGTTGATCCAGTTTAACCAAGCTACACTTGATAAATATATGGCCAACAACGAAACTATTTGTTTTTAACGCTTTGTCTTAGAGGGTGTAAAGTTCTTACTAAATTAAAAGATCATAATGTTAAAAGCTTGTTCTGATAATTTATTTCATCATCATATTAAATGGATAATTATAACAGGACAATTTTTTGGACTTTTACCGGTAAATGGTGTGAATTCGGAAAAATGTAATTTAACTTTCAATTGGTTTTCAAAAAAAGTGTTTTATTCAGAAATTATTATTTTTGTATCTTTATTTTTGACAGCAACTACGTTTTATAGAATTCTATATTTGGGATATAATCTCACCACCTTCAGTAAGTATATGCCTAAGTAAATTATTGTAATCGTATGTCAAAATAGTGTAGGAAAATAGCCGTCATCTCTCGCTTTTTTCCTGCAAATTTTTTTAAGACAACTACCGGGTTTTCAAAAATGATTGTGGAAATTTTTGATATCACAAATATTCATTGTAATGTCCTATTTTCGTAACGGAATATTAGAGAATGGTTTCTGGAGTTACTCAATTGTCTAATAATAATTATAATAATAGCTAAAATTATTGCCTTGTAAAGGCAAAACATTTTTTATTATTTCTACAGCGACCTACGATGTTACAATCATTTATGAAAATCCTGTATTTTCTAAGACTAAACTTTTTAGTCGTAGGTAAAAAGTGTCATTCTGGTCATCTGAAATCGCTATCTACAACTTTTTTAAATAGCACCAAACTTTGTAAAACTAAATTTTCATAACGAAGCAACAAATCACCCTTGTTATATGAAAAAACCCGAAAACATCCAACCGCAGTAACAGATTTTCAAAAAAGTTTTTTATTTTTGAGAAAAGAGTTTCTAAAATCTGTAAAACAGATTTTAGTAGAAGTAAATTTTCTGACTATGTATCGTTCATATTTATTATAAATCATGAAAATTTCTATGATTTAACAAAAAAATTTTTGTTGAACATTAAACTGCCCAGGTATTTTGTACTTATTAAACTTAAAATATACAGGTATGTATTAAAAGCAGTAAAGGAACATCAACAGAATTATTTTGGAGTATAATATGATATAGAGGGTAAAAACAAAATGGCGGAAATGCTCTACAGTACGTTGCCGTTGTAGGGAAATGTTAATAAGCCCCCCCCAAAAAAATTCAAAATTTTTTACACTTTTTTTTCAAAAAAAAGAAAAAAGAAAAAAAAATTACTTGAACAATTTGACAAAGTCTCTGGCCAGTGGTTTTAAGGTCAAGTCAAGTGGGTAGTATGTTAAAAGTTTTATAACAATTGAACACTTTTGAACGCTAAGTTTAACAGTTGCTAAACAATTTTTGAAAATAATTTTGCTATCACATGATTTAGAAAGTACAACAAATTATAAATCATTTCATAAATTTTAGAATTTTGGAAAAACAAAAAAGATGAGATCTCAACTTTACCTCTTTATATCTATGAGAATGGGCTGGTAGGAATTTTTTACTATTTTTTCGAGACTCCATTAACGGTTCACTATAACGTAGTCTACAGCTTTTCCGCCATTTTCTACTCACCCTGTATAAGTCACTTAATAACCAAATAAACAAAATACATTACAATCTAAATTTAAACACAGAATTGCAAAAAAAATATTTAAAACCATTAGTATAATGCTGCAACGCTTGTGCTAATTCAAAGTTATTTTAATTTAAAGAATTGGATCAATAACAAATAATTTATTTTCTCTGTGTACATAAGTACACACAACAATAATTCCATAAATAAATAACTTGGTATTAATGCTCGATAAATAAAACACTTTTCAACTGCTTGTCGAGTTCCACACTAACTCGGTCATGGTCTTGGCGCCGCTTATATAACGATACGTCGTTTCTCAAAATTACCTCGAACTTTACGCAAACAATTACTGCAAAACGATGACTCAGCTTTCTCATATTCTGCAATGGTCGTGACAAATATTTCGCAGAATTAGGCGCTATAGCGTTATTCATATTTCTAGAAGTGTTCGACATCTCTCTGGACTAGTTTGTAAAAATATGTCACTGATATTTTGGTCGTTTTTTGAAACAAATAAATGGTTCACTTTATTTGGAAAACATTATAAGAGAATTATTTTAAGGAGATATTATTATTATTATAAAAGGATTATTATAAAAGATCTAGGATTAAATCAGGTAGAATAATAAATAATACTCACCGAAGAATTAATTATTAGTAAAAGTTTACAGTTTTAGCGTTTTAAAGTTAAAGTTTACTAATTTTAGAATTACCTTAAAAACAAAAGTATCAAATAATTTAAATGTTGAAAAAGTGCATTACGTATTTACTTAATTGCAATAATTTTTACTACAATTAATTTTATCAGAAAAATTATTTTTATTGGAGGGTAAGTTTCTATAATAGTTAATAATTGTATTGCATGTTATTACTCATTAATTAAGTTTTTTTAACCTTTTATTAATTAGGCTCTATTTCTTTTAATGTATGATGTCCTCTAAATAATCGTTTATTACTACCTATAGATTATTATTTATTAAAATAATTTTAATATAGAAAACTAGATGTACACACACTCACTAACGCCCATTCCATTAATTTTGTATGTATAAAAATAATATATATTTGAGATATTACTGAAATATATTGACGGGCTAATTTCAAGATGGGGTAATACCGGTAGAATCTGCGTTAATTAACAAAATTGGGTATGTGATTGGTATGGAATTATTAAAGTGGAAGTATTAAGTATTAATATAGTTATAACACTTAATACTTATATTAAATAGTATCTATAAATCTGTTGCAGTGAGTAAAGCTCGATAAAAGTGCACCTTAAACAACAAAGTGCGTATTGCATTTGTTAATAATCAATAAAAAATATTATGCTTGGTAGATAACAACAAGAGAAGGTGTAGTAGAACAACATTGAAAGTGTTATTTTATTAGTTTGTTAGCTTTGAGTTGTAAAACAAGTCACTAATAAATTTCTAATAAAGTTCTTCATCAAACTTATGCACAAGACCTACTAACATTCTACTATTTTTAAATCACTCAAAAAAATTAACAATATTTTTAGCTTTTCAGCTTAGTTGGTTAAAAAAATATTGGAGTTAAATAAAAAAGATAAAAGCCTATACGCATAAAATACACGTTTTACGCACAGATAATTAGAGTTTAAATGCCAATTTTTCAAAGTAATTCTAGATATTTGTTTATTAATAAACATACAAAAGCAAAAGTAAAATAACATAATTTCAAAGAAATACGTAAGCGTTAATCAGATATAAAATTTTCTATTGTGCTTTCAAATAATATATTCACTAAATTAACGAGTTGTTTCCCCCGTTTAGGAAGATATAATCAGTCAATTGAAATTTGTTAAGACGGAGGAAGTCAAAAGCAATAATAATAAGGATGTCAGAGCCTACAAAACATCAAGTACCCCAATTACATAAAGATATTCAATATATTGCAGTATTAGCACAAATTTTTGGACTTTTACCCGTTAAAGGTGTTCTTAGCAATAAATTAGAAAATATAACTTTTTCATGGAGTTCAAAAAGAGTAATAATATCATTAATTGTAATTTCTGGCTCGAGTTTTTTATCGGTTACAGCTTTATTTATAATTTTTCATTTAGGTTGTACTTTACATCGTCTAAGTACTTTTTTGATGAAATTATATAATTTTCTTATTTACTGTTTTCAGGTAGTTTTATTTTTAACGCAAACAGTGCTATTGAAGGTATAATATTTTTTAATTTGGCGAAAAGCTGGCCGAAACTTATGCAAAAATGGACTCATGTTGAAATATCAATCGATACTTGGAAAAACAATAAATCTTTGAAAACTAAATTTTATGTGATTATTCTCACATTAATGACAGCAGCTATAAGTATATTGTTGTTTCTTTTTTTCCGAATATTTCTTATTTTGTTTTAATTTCAGTTGAACACATTTTATCAATCATACACGTCTGCTCCCAAATTCCATCGAGTGATACAGAAAAATATAAAACTTATTTTTTGAAAAACTATCCACATTTGTTTGAATTTTTTGAGTTTTCTATACCTCTAGCTGTTTTTGCTGTGGTAATGAATTTTTGTAATGTGTTTGCATGGAACTTTTTAGACGCTTTTCTAATGATCTTAAGTATTGCTCTTACTGAAAAATTTTGTCAGATAACTGAAAAAGTTATGACAGCGCATAACGAAAAGGTAAGAGTTTTACGAGCATTATACCCGTGGCCACCATTCAGTGCGTCTACGTCATCAATAAAAATTTCGGAAAAAAAATAGTGATACCTACAGATTTAAAACATTTGGCAAAGTAAAATGCATAAATGGTAGCTATGTCTATATACGTAAACCTCATTTATTTGACTCCGTCCGGTAGGATTATAAAAAAGGTGGTGCCGTTTAACACGTGCTCTACAAAAGTACGTACCGCAATAGTTCAAATCATCTGTTGGTTGTGTTGTTTCATGACTTCTAACGCATTTATCAATAAAGTTCTTCCTTACTTTAAAATCCTCACCTACACCAACCGATTTAAGAAAGAACCTTATTTACAAGTGTGTTAGAAGTCATAAAATAACACAACAAACAGACGACCTATATTAAGGCGATACGTATTTTTACCAAACACATGTTAAACAGTGCCATCTCCTTTATAATCCCACCAGACAGAGTCAAATATATGAGGTTTACACATGTCTATTGCTGTTTTTTAGATTCACCTAAAATACCACTGGACAAAACTGAGAGAAGATTATAACAAAGTTTCAGTGTTGTGTAAAATAGTTAATAAAAAAATTAGCACTCTTATCATAGTCTCTTTTGGTACAAACATGTTTTTCATAATGTCCCAGCTTTACTGGAGTCTTGTGTAAATATACTACATTATGTAATGCAACTATTATTCAACCTGAATTCATTTTTAGTCACAAAACTACAACAGTTGAAAGCATTTACTTTTCATTCTCATTTGGTCTACTAGTTTTACGAACTTTTGCCGTCACATTGCTTGCATCAAATATTAATGACGAAAGTAAGAAATCTATGAATTATCTTCTCTCCTTGAGTTCGGATATTTACAATTCGGAGGTGCATACTTCAGTTTATTGTTACAGTAATTAACTGGATTTTAGGTAGAAAGATTCGCTTTTCAAATTCACTCTCAACCTGTGGCACTTACAGGAAATGATTTTTTTACCATAACTAGAGGACTTCTCTTTAGTGTACGCTTTAAAATCAAATTAAATTTTTAAACCCAACATTTGTTTTAGATGGCCGGAAGCATTGTCACTTACGAGCTATTTTTGATCCAATCCAATGATGCCGTCAGCTATTAAAAACGTTTTCACAAACGTATCCGGTAGTAACGGTCGCAAAAATCATTTTTGCGGTCATTGTCGTAATATTTTTCACCAAATCGCATTTATTAACTTAATTTTTCTTATTAACCTACCGTAGCAAGAAGAAGTCAAAAAGTCAAAAAAGCGTCAAAAATATTATATTTTAAAATTGTTTCAGTACTTTTAAGATGTTTTTTAGTGCCAAACATTAATTTGACGACCAAAATCATTTTCTTGTGACTGTATATAAATACCTTTGTACAATTATAGCTCGGTACTTCAGATGTTAAGCCACAAAACTTAAATTTTGTTAACAGCTTTCTGCTAAATTCCTACTCTGCTTTTTTGTTGTGTTTTTTTGTTATTTTAGATCTGCTTTAACCTCTAGCCAAGTTTTCTTTTAAGACTTTCCTTTCTTTTCTTGTTGCCTTTACCTCTAAAAACAGTTTTTCTAGATGATTTTTATCACACATTCTTTCAACGTGTCCTAACCATCGTGGTCAACTTTTACTTTTCAACTTATACCATTATTTTATTCTCCTATTCGTTTGTCTTTTCCAAGTTTTTCTTTCCATCTTTTTTATATTTATGTTATTATATTTTGCACAAAACTTTCATATCCCATGTTTCTAGCCCTTGTGTGGTATTTTTGTACAATATAATTTTTTGTCTTAGAACTCCTACCCTTCTTTTCTGTTTTTGTATTCGTAGGTACTTAAAACTATTTACTTTTTTAAATTGGTACTGCTGCTCACTTTGAATTTTGTTACAATTTTCTAAAAATTATTTTTTAAATTTTAACAATCTACTGAAACTTTCAATTTCTAAACTTTTTCTTCTATCATGTCCTTTTCTCTCCTTGTTATCTACCAACGCTACGCCATTTGCATAAGCAATTATAACCGATATCGATAGTAATACATAGCTTATCTTTTAAACAAGGTTATGGATAGAGAGTTTCCTTGTCTTTTACTTACAGCAAAGCTCGCTATTGTTCTTTCCTTCACTACTGCTTTGCTTTTAGAATTTTCTAACGTTATTCGGACTAATCTTTTTAACTTTTTTGGTATTTCTATATTGGAGTAACTTGCTTTATATCTGACATTCCCAAAAATTGGTTCGAGTCGAAATTTAATCCTTTATAACTTCTTACTTTTTTCCGACACTACATGCTTTTTTCACAAATATGTAGTACGTAGACTTTCTAAAAAAATAGGTACACAACACCGCGAAGTCTTTGTGAAGAATTTGGTCTAGAAGACGCACACAGTAATTTTATCTATGTTCGTTTTCTTTTTCTTTAGTAAATAACATCTACCCCTCAATCTCTTTAAAACTGCAACTTATTTGTAGATGTTTTTGTTTAGAGTTGAAAGCGAGTTGCTGCAGTTCTGCTTTTCTCCCCCTATTGAAATCATTTTTATCTCTTGTACTATCTTATTTAGCCTCTTATCTTTCTCTATTTTCATCTGCTCCTTAATCATTTTTATTTCTTCTTTTTTCTCTAATTTTGCCATTTTATTCTCACTTAGTCCTTTATTATATACACAACTATTTTCAAGGGCTACAGAAGGTAGAACAAAAAAGAACTTTTTTTGCTAATATGTACTTTATTTTACTCTTTTTCGATACTTTTAGCTTGCCATTTACAATTTTATACACATGATCTACGTCTACCAGGAAAAGGTATAAGATATGAATAAGGTCTTGGTTCATTACACTAGTAATTTTCATGACTTATTTATTATTAATTTTAGTATTAAACTTTATTATATCAGTGTTTTTCCACTTTTTTGTTTCTCGTCCTGTTTCTTGCATATTTTTTTCTCTAATTATTTGTAGTAGATCCAGATTTGTAGTAGATAGTTCTCACTGTTCATTGCCATTTAATACTCAGCCAAACGTCTACGAGTTTTATAACTATCAGCTGATCTTTTATAGTTGCACAAAAAAGATTGAATACACCTTATCTGCAAAATGTGTTTAGTATTTTTTGTTTTTTCAAACATTCAACCAAACAATCATTGTGCAGGTTAAATAGAACAGTAAATTATAAATTAATATTATATTTGCCATATCTATTTTATGTATTTAATACCAAATCACCACTAAATAAACTGGCGGCAAAAATTTAGGGATATCGTTAATTAAAAAGTAAAATGCAATGAATTAAAAATAAATTTAATTTCTACTTATTAATTGATTCAGTTACACGTAATTATACACGTTTTTTTGTATGGTTTCTTAGTTTTTATTAAAGTATTTGGCCAAGAAGTGTGCTAAACTTACGATTTGTGACATTTTGTTAATAATGGGTGTGTCCGCCTCTGACTTCCAAAACTTTCGCAATTCTGTTGGGCATACTTCTTATGAGATTATCAATTTCTCCTTAATGCAAATCATCCCACAATTGTGGTAAAACTACCCTTAATTCTCCTAAGGTCAAAGGGGCAGGTTGATGCAGATCCAACCTTCTTTGGAGCAAATTCCACACATGTTCGATTATGTTTAGATCAGGGGACATAGCTGGTAATGGGATATGCGGTATACGGTGGCTCCTGAGCGCACGCAGCAATATTCCAGCCCTCTGAGGACGAGCATTATCATCCAAAAGTTGCAGTGGTGGGTTTCTAGGGTTAAACATAGGGACAATTGTGTTTAAAAGAATGTCGTCCCGGTATATTCTTCCTGTCATATTCCCCTCACAGATATACAATTGTGTGCGAGAGCCCAAAGCTACCCCAGCTCAATCCATAATTAAACCTCTATGAAAAGCAAGTGCCTCCTGGACAAAACCTCGATGATGCGGTGTGTTTCGTGTTCTCCAAAATCGTACTCTACTGCTGTCACTATGGAGACCCAAACGAGATTCATCTGTGAAAAGGACAGAGTTTCACTCATTTCTCCAATTCTGTCTTTCAACAGCCTACGCTTCTCTAGTCCGCATATGATAGGTCTTAACGGAACTCTTCTAGGAGGTGTTCTAGAGAAAAAAACCCACCTAATGCAACCAATTTCGTACAGTTCTAACAGATATGGCAACTCCTGCAGCATTTAAAAATTCCCGCCGTAACATTGTAGCTGGAGTTGTTGGATGCAATCAGGCATTTAAAGTAAGAAGTCGATCTTGTCTTGCCGTTGTTTGTCGAGGACGACCTGCAGCACGTCTTCGCCTTACAGTACCAGTCATTTCATGCCGACGAAAAAGCCTATTGATAACACTTTGCGACACTCTAAATCTATTGGCCCATCCACTTGCCGCATGCCTCCTTGTAACATTCCCAGTGTTCTATTGGCTTCTTCTACTGTTAAATGACGTTTTGGCATGATATACCACAAAATTGACAAAAATAAACATGAAATAGCACGGTCAGATAGAAAGAAACTGAATAAAAATTTTAAGATATAAAGGTTGCGCTGATAATCGGTGTTTTATTTTTTTGTCAATTATCTGAGAAGTTAAATATTTCTTTTAACTAACTCTCTTTTTATTCAGATTTTAACATATAAAAACAAAAATTTTAAAAATAATTTATTTTACACAAATATTCATCAATATCCTTAAATTTTTGCCTCCAGTTTATTTATTTGTTCACTTATATACCTAGTATATCTATTTACTTAAGCCAATTCTGTAATAAACATTATCATAAACAATGTTATCAAATATAAAACTACCTAATGAAAGTGAAACCAACAGGTGTGTAAAATTATTTTTGCTTCAAGCAGATTTCTTGTTTATTGCTGCCATGTTATATTTACATATAAAAAAGGTAAATTAAAGATACGAAGTATCAACAGGAGTTAAATTACATTTCATTACTTAATCTAAAATTCTTGAAATTTTCTACCTTAAGCTTCGTCAATATTTACACAATTTTTAATATTCATAAACCGGAAGCGATATTAAAATGATGTTATGAGTATTTTGATTTTGACCGATATTGTGATAACACCAGTCAACAACAATTTTGCGGAAAAAGCCTATCAGTTTGTTTTATTTCGTTATCCCAAAAAGACATTTCTTTTCAAAATGCGTTTAATTAGAAAGATGAAATCAGATATATCCCTTACCATCGAACCATCTGAGATGTTGGCTTACCCTCAACCCAGTTTCCATCAAACATTCTCATTTATAATAGCATTCGGCCAGTTTTTTGGTATAATGCCATTACATGGAATAATGGCAAAAAATCCACAAGAAATCAGATTCAAGTGGAAATCAATTCGATTTTTTTATGCCATCTATAATGTTACTGGAGCTCTTATTATGGGATGTTTTTGTATTATCAAATTTGCTCTAGATGGACTTATGCTCGACAAAACAGGTATTTAACCCTTAAATTGTCTTATTTTTAAGTATATACTTTAAGTTGTAGCTACTATGTCATTTTACGTTTTAAATTTTTTTGGTGCGTGTCAATTTATTCTGATTGGTAAAAACTGGACAAAAATTATGAAAGAATGGTCTTTCATGGAAATGGCAATGAGAAGCTATGGTATACTAAATATGAAGAGAAGATACGTTGTTATAACATCTGTTATTATGACTTTAGCTCTAGGTAATGTTCAAATTGTTTCTCTTTAAAATATTAAACAGTGATATGTAGTAGAGCACATCTTTTTTATTGCAAATGCTTTAACAACTAGTCAACACTGCAATAACAACACTTTGTACAGCGCAGATCAACTGTATTTTCGTGTGGCATTTCCTTCAGTTTTCACTCTTGTGAATTATTCTATTTGGACAGCTTGTTTAATAGAAGTAATGTTGTCATATTGTACAATAAATTACAACATCTATATTTTTCTTTTTAGGTTGCTAATATTTTATCAACTGTAACATGGAATTACACTGATTTATTTATTATTTTAATTAGTTGTTCATTAGCTGAACGTTTTGCTCAAATCAATTCCCGACTAGAAAAAAATCATAAAAAGATGCATGAAAAATTTTGGAAAGAAATTAGAGAAGATTACAACAAATTGGCGGTTTTAACAGCCATTGTTGATAAACATATCTCTGTTTTAGTTGCAGTTTCTTTTGTTAGTAACGCTTTCTTCATATGTGTACAGTTATACAACAGTTTAAAGTAAGATAAGTATCTGTTTAAAAAACATTGAAAAAAATTGTAATTTTAACAGAATTCGTGTTGGTACAATTGAAACAATTTACTTCTTTTTCTCTTTTGGATTTCTTGTGGCAAGAACTATAGCTGTTACACTTTATGGCGCTTGGATTAATGATGAAAGTAGAAAACCACTTCAAATTCTTCATTCTGTAAATTCGGAACATTATTGCAAAGAGGTTTCCTTGTAAATGTAGTTTGTACAGTGTACTGCACTAAAAATGTCCAGGTTAGATCTATGTTCAGAGTTTCAAAACACCTAACCTAGACATTTTTAGACGAGGTAACTGTACCACTACTTTATATTATAAATAAATATATTTCAGATTAGTCGATTAATACTACAAATCAATTCTACTCCCGTAGGAATTACAGGTTCCAAGTTTTTTATAATAACCAGAAGTTTTCTTTTAAAGGTAAGACATAATACGAGAGTGAATCAAAAAATTCTCATCCTTAGAATATATAACTAAATAACAATAAGTTTTATCACCAATATGAACTTTCACACGACCATTATTAATAGCAGCAGCGTTAAATAAAATTTTCTCAGAAGATGTAGACAAATTAAAAACAATTTAAAACATAACAGAAGTACAAAACATTTTTTTAACTACCTATGTGTATTTTATTATTTGTTGAAAACCGCTCTACAGTAGACAACTAACAAAGGTCGTTCCGTCTTAATGTTTATTTCTCACATTTTTTTCTGTTTTTACTGAATAAAAAAGTCTTTTATTGCATCAAAATCAAGTTCAGGCACATGTAAATATACAAATAGATACATTTTTCTTATATTTGTATTAAAAAATTTGAATTAATTGCAAAATAAATCAAAGAAATTCAACAAAATAATGCTCCAAATAAGGAACACATAAATTAAGTTACGACAAGAACTCAAAATATTCTCGTCAAACTTAAGTTGAAAAAGTTCATGTTCTAATACTTTTGTGGATGTATGTCATAATAAAAATTTTGCTATCTACATGCTTTACTTTAATCGAAATTAAATTTTTTTTGTCGTAATACATATTTTGTACAAAAATTTTGACGTAATTTTGATTCTAATAAAATAACTGATATCTCAGATCTAAAGTGTAAAGCATTCTAATGTAGGAATCATGGCTCTAGGGTTTAGATCTCGCAGCCAAAAAATTAAATTATCAAATTATCAAAAAATAATTTACAAAATTATTGAAGGTTTGAGGTTTTACTCATTATGAAGGTACTTCTATACCAACTGTTAATTTGTCCAGTTACAGTTAATTTTTTAATTATTATTTCTATTTTATTAAACTTTTTTAAAAACCTTCATTAACTTTTGTTTTTAATTTGTTTTAAGTAATCTTTTCACCCAGATCGTCTCAAAACTTTACTTTAATCAACCCAAAAAATTTTTGTAATTTAGCGAATTTTTCCAAAAATTTTACCTAGCATTATCTGTCGAAGCATCTGTTCTTCTCTCTTTCATTACTCATTTTTAAAAATTTTCTAAAGTATACTTTTCTTTTTAATTGTTTTTCGCATTCTCCTTAAATATCCTTTTTTCCTCGTAAAGTCTACCTTTCTTCTCTTTTTTCTTAACATAGTTTTTTCACCGTTTTAACCAAAGTGTTTGTTGTTTTTTCCTCTCAATCTCAATGCTATATTTTTAAATTTTTCTAACACAATAATTTGTTTTTTTTTAATGTTTCTTTGTTTTTTCTTTCTTGTAATTATAGATTTTCTGTTCTTTTTTTGTCGTCGATTTTCAAGTTGTTCTTCGTTGGTCCTTTTTTTTCAACGACTTTTTCGTTTGAGTCCCTAGAATAATAAACAAATCCTTCTTTGTTATTTTTCTTAATTACTTGTAATCTGTAGTTTTTGTAGAGAAATTTTAAACTTATATCTTTTGATTTTATGTTAGCTACCGATTCTGGATGTTAGATAAATTTGTTACCATTTGTTGATAATATATATATAGGTATATCAATACACACCACAACATTAAAAGAATATCAAAGAATGCAATTTTCATGCAGATTGTCAGAAAAATGTTATGAGAAGAACGCGCAGAACCTTTCAGAACCGGAAAACTATTTTTTTATTGCAGCTAATGTTTATAAAAAACTTAAAAAATAGCTTGCAATGGTATTTTACCTCCTTTAAAAACTTCCTTTAAAGGTTTTGAATAAAAAAACGAGTTGTAACGTTTTGTTTATATATCTAATAAAAAAAGCTAGCCAGTAAGTCCTTGTTGATTTATAAAATTCGATATGTCTACTTCACTATTAAAACTTGTGCTATTTTCATCTTCAATTTTTAGAATATACTTTGAGTGCTTCTCGTATCTATGAATCTATGTGTCGGTTTACAGAAGGTGAATTAAATATTTACTTGCGATTAACTTTTAATTTGCGACTAAATTGGCTTTCCTCGCGTTTGATTGATCAAAATCGGCATTTAATCGCTTAATCGCAATTAAAGTTAATGTCACTTTCTGTAAACCGGCCCTCTATCTTTATGTTTATTTATGTCTATGCTGTTTGTCTCATTAGAATAGTTTACAGAGATCAGCCACCTTACTGATTTTTTCTAATACGTGAATGAACTAAAGATTAAGAATTTTTCAATGCTTCTCGTACATCCGTTAGAAATAAAATATATTTTTTGTAGATGGCTTCAACAATTGTCACCTTCGAATTAATGTTTCTACAGTTTGGACCATTAATAAACCCCAACATGAATTATAATAATTCTACCGAATGTTCTTAACTTACAATGCTGAACAATTGATAAGAATCACCTTAAAATTTTAATAAACTTTAAAATCATATAACTTATAATAAAATTGATTAATCAAGATGATCTTCTTTTTTAGGTGGCTCTTTTCTTTTATTTGAAGGTGTTTAGTTAAGGGTTTTCCGAAATTTTGTTATTTAACTTGTACATAGCGTTATAGGTAGGCACTGCAAAAAATGGAAAAGTTTAGACTGCTTTCATTTCACTAAAAAAAAGGTACCTAAAGGTACAGGTAAACATATCGTTAATATACAGAGTGACATAAAAGTATGGAATAAAATTCATATTTTCTAAGTTAATGTTTTTTTAGGAAAACGACAAGACAGGGCAATTTTATTTTTTTATTGTGCACGTTTTTCTCTTATTTCCAAAATTTTTTAGCCAACTGGTTTTTTGCTGTGACGTAATCGATATTTTTTTAAATTAGTAATCCCTATTTTTGGTGTTGAATATTGAAACAATAAAACTACTTTTTTTCTGCGTATAACAGTATAACATTTGTAGGGTCTAAAATAAAAACCTTAAGTAATTTAACCAATTTAAATGTTTTATTGAATTTTTCAAAATAGACGCAATTTTTAAAAAAATTACTGAACTAAATGTTCAAATTAACGTCCTTCCGTTTCTTAGTAATAATACAACAAATTTCGAACTTCGGTAGCACATTATTTCACATTTTCTTGACCATTTAAGCAGTACTGATTTGTAATTTTTATCTCTTACATCATTAATGTCCTAAAATCCTAAAATGTGATTTAACAAAACCACACTAAACATTCAATTTTTGTGGATGTTATAAAAACTATTGGTTTCTCTCATTGACTAGACAAGTTTATTTAGCTGTCCTTTGTGACACGTTAGTACCAGCATTAGCAGAACTTTTCCTAATAAAAAGAATCTAGACATACCAGCAGCTAATGTATGGTTTAAACAAGACGGTGCACCTCCACATTACGCTTGTGGTCTCAGAGATTATTTAGATAATGTTTTAACCGTTTTTTTAAAGAGCCACTTAAAATCAAAAATATTTGCAACAAAATCAAGGATTTAAGAGAAAGAATTACAAAAAATTAGTTGTATTAATGCCAAAAAACGAAAGAACGTCAATTTGAATATTTAGTTCAGTAATTGCGTTAAAAATTGCGTCTATTTTGAAAAATTCAATAAAACATTAAATTGGTTAAATTAGATAGGTACTTAAAGTTTTTATTTTAGACCTTACAAATGTTAGGTATGCTGTTATACGCAGAAAAAAAAGTAGTTTTAATATTTATATCCAAAAATGAAACTTGCTGTTTGAAAAAAATATTGATTAGGTCACAGCAAAAACCAGTTGGCCAAAAAAATTTGGAATTAAGTGAAAAACATGCGTAATAAAAAAATAAAATCGACCAGTCTTGACGTTTTTCTAAAAAAAAAAAAAACATTTAACTTAGAAAATATAAATTTTATTCCATACTTTTATGTCACTCTGTATATTCCAGATAACAAAGATCTTCCAAAAAATTACCAAATTTTAAAACGGCTCTAAATTTTTAGTTAGTAAAAAAATAGAGATTTAAACTGCCTTTAGAATCATCATGACCCATTCTCTGAATTTTAAGATTCTTCTAGTATTGTGACTAGATTGAATTTTTCAAGACATTTTTGAAAAAAATCAAAACCGTTTATTTTTATAAAGTTAGTTTAAAATTAGCAAAATCGTTTCAAGGGCTTTGTCCAGTTTTTTACCGGAATCCAACAGAAAAATTCAAAAAAAAAATTAGTATAAAGAGAGTTTAAATGAAACGTTTAGTTTAATGTTTAGCAGTTCCTGACGTTTCAAGTATAAGAAATAAGCTACCGAGAATAAAAAGATCTTCCCGATTAATCCATTTTTCTAAAGTTTCAAGCTTTAAACTTGTTAAAATTTGAATGTGATCCTTATAACTATTGACCACTGTATTTTTATTTTATTGATCAATACAAGCGTGTTTATTTGGTTGCCTAAACTTTCTTTGGTTAAACAAAATGTCTACCTGTCATTACTCAAAATAACCTAAATTGGTGGTAAACAAACGAATCCCTTAAAAAATGTCCTTCGAGACAATCCATATCGAAAAAATATGTAGAACATGTCTTTCCGAAGAAGGTGTAATGCGTTCTGTATTCAGCATCGACGAATCTCTTGGTGAAACAATGCGTTTATTTGAAATGTTAATGTCTTGTTCTGCAGTTCAGGTAAACTGAAATTTGTTAAATATTTTCACGAATTTCCACCTTTTTCATCCAGGTTCTGGAAAACGATGGCTTACCCAGTCAAGTTTGTTTACAATGCGTCCATTATATCACACGTGCGTTTTCGTTTAAACAATTATGTGAAAGGTCAGACTCAACTTTGCGGCAATTGTTGGGTAAACCAACACAAGCTACTTTTATGGAACTAAAGCCTTTATTATCGAATGAGCAACACGAATCTTCATTTAGCGATGTTATAAATACTGTTTCTGAAAATATACATGTCGTAACAAATTCTGTAAATGAAGTTTTAAGTGATGCTGTTTTGGAAACAGTTGACGTAAATAATGTTGCTGAAGGATCTGAAGATCTCAAAATGAAATTGGAGTTTGTAGAGAATGAAATTTTGGGAAATGATGCAATAAATGAAAAAGTTAAAAGAGAATCTAAGAAAAAGAAAGTGAAAGATGATACAGAACAACCAATTTATCCCTGTGAAGAGTGTACCCAGTGTTTTACAACAATGATTGATTTGAAGGCACATGCGAAAACACATCCAAAAATAAGCAGACACATTTGCAAAACATGTAATCAAGGGTTTGCTAGTGCTAGCACTTTGTGTAGGCATATGAAGGTATTAAAATCATTTTTCACTATTAACAATTAACAAGAATCGGTACGCGCTCTGATGGCAAAATTTGAAACTACTGAATGCTGAACCATGGCTTACTACAATTGATAAGTTTTGTCCTGAATGAAACTCAATAAAATGGCAATGTCTGTCTCAAGCCCTGTAGTGCGTAAAATCATTACCAACTGTAAATTATAAAAGCTTCCTGATTGTTGTAGCATGTGACATCACGTAAAAGTTTTGGCAATTTACGGTTTAAAATAAAAAAAGAATAAGGAAGCTATAATAATATAAAAGTAGTAATCTATACACTAAACACGTGCGTTATTGTCATATTGTTGTCAAAATAAATGTAAAGAACACTCAGTATGAATTAAACTTTTATCGTTTCTCTGTTAATAAAGCACATGTCCACTAAGTTCAAATTGTGGCGTTAGAGCGCATATCGCATTTGTTGTTAAAATTATTAAATTACATAAAACGTAGGTCCATGATGGTGCAAAGAGACATTTATGTAGCGAGTGTGGCAAAGGATTTGCCAGATCAGATGACCTTACAAGACATATTCGAACTCATACTGGCGAGAAACCATTCCATTGTAAATTATGTGGGAAATCATTTGCGCAATCTTTTCGTTTATTAGAACATATGAGAGCTCATGCGAACGAGAAAAGTTTCATTTGTTCAGTTTGTGGAAAAGCTTTTTCACGATACACAAGTCTAGCGGCCCATAATAAGACACATAGTGGCATCAAGAGCCACACCTGTGATGTGTGCGGCAAAAGGTAAGGTGACAATTTAGAAATGAAACATGATTTAAGCGTTTGAAGATGTCCAATAACTATTCAGAAATGGCGTTTTTGTCAGGTTTAGTGCTCGAAGGGCTTCTATAAGATATAATCCAATGGCGGTAAGGGCCTTAGCCCTCGGAGTAGTTGTTCCACCTAGTTATAGATGATGATGAACACACTGGAAGAACACTTTAGAGGTCGCTGGCGACCTCTAAAGATTTCGTTTTCGCTGCCCAATAACAATGTTTACAAAAGGGACAAGCCAACTGTTATATATAAAATATAAACTGTTATATATAAAATTATTGGACTTCTTCAGAAGTTTGAGTCATTCTCTATAAGTTGTAAACGAATTAAATTGTAGATTGTGTGGTTCCGGTTCTCTTGCTATGCATATGAAAACTCACACAGGTGTTAAAGATCATATTTGTCCATATTGTGGTAAAGGCTTTACTACTCCGAGTAACTTGACCATACATAAAAGGACACACACAGGTTAGTAATTTTGATTTTGAATCTAAGTAGGAGTCAAAGGAAAGAGATCATTGATTTCTTAATAATATTATGTAACGAGTAGACTCAAAACTTGGGGCTTGAACATGTTACAAACAATTGTATACTTGTTAAAATTTTAAAGTTTCTGTTGGTAATATTTATGATCTCTACATAATTTATGTCAGTTGCTTGGTTTTTGTTAATTTTTTTTTAGTGATTACATTGTTGAGATTAAGTAATTGGCAGTCCACCACAAATTTAAAAATGATTTATAAAAAAACAATAAATCTTATTAATTAATATAATAAGTCTTAATCATTGTCATCGCTTTTTCTTGAGTTCTGTCTCAAAATAACATCAATTTCTCCCCCCACAGTTAAAAATTTAAAATTAAATTGGATAATAAATAACTAATGAATCTCATGTGGTGAATTTGGGTTTTTTTCTCATGACCTAATTCGTTTGTGGTTTTGATACACTTGGTTTTTTTTGTAGGTGAGCGTCCTTACATCTGTAACGACTGTGGCAAAGGCTTTCCGGATCCTTCGAGACTGACAGTTCATGCACGTTCACACAGTGGTGAAAAACCTTACATTTGTGGTATCTGCGGCCGGGGTTGTGTTAGTTCTTCACAGCTAAAGAAACACAGAAGAATACACACAGGAGAAAAACCGTATCATTGCACTTTATGTCCTAAAGCATTTCCACGAAGTGAAGATTTACGAATTCATGTTAAAACGCATACAGGAGACAGAAATCATATCTGTTCCTTCTGCAAAAAGGGATTCTATCAAGCTTCCACACTAAAAGTACATCTTAGAATTCATACTGGAGAAAAACCTTACACTTGCACATTTTGCAATAAAGCCTTCTCACAAACAGGACCTTTATCCACTCATATGAAAACTCATCATTGATAAAAAGTTTACACATTCATTATTTTTATTCATTGGCATCGTTCATTTCAGTGAGATTATGTTGTAAATATTAATATATAAAACATAGACTTTATTATGGATTAGCATATGTAATTGGTACTATGTACATTGGTAAAGCCTGCTGGTATTATTTTGCATTATATTCACCTCAATTTTGTTTGAACCTAACAATATTGTTAGTATAGCAATATTGTTATTTCTAAGGTATAACAATTTTTATTAGTTGTTGCTATAGTAAATCAATATTGCTATTTTAGCAAGTTGCTATTTTTCGAACAGAATTGAGAACATTATGTATCGTTTAAGACAAATAAAACTTAATAGATTTATCGAAATTATTAACGAAATTTCGACCCTTCCTTTTGCTTGTATTAACAACCATCTGTAATAAGATATTTAGAAATGAGAATATAATATAGCCTCATAATCGTAGTCAAACAATAAGTCGGCAGCTTTATTTGTCTAGTACTATTAGGAAAATAACTCAAAGCAAGGAGTCTGAGATTGCCAATGTATTTTTCGAATTGACAAACCATCAAAACCAAACGCACTAGTTTAAGTAAGTAATTATTAATTGTCTTATTGGTTACAGCATATTTAGCCTTTCTTCCTTAATATGATCATTATTAGTATTTAAATTGCGATTCTCTTAAAAATGTTTTGTAGAGTGTTTGAATGTTCTAATAGAAGAAGTTTTATGCCTTAAAGATTCACATTCTATCAGTACCTAGTAGTAGGTGCGCTCGAAAAGTTAAATCGTAAAAAATGACGGTAGGTGGAACAAACTTGATATCCTATTTGAGACTATACTCTACTTATTATTAATATACATCTAGTAGCTATTCAAAATCTATACATAGCTTTAGCTTTTCTACTAACAAAATCCTAAATCAATCGTACTCAATGGTCAAAATGTCTGTGCTTAATTTTATACATTTTTTTAAATTTATATGTATAATAAGTTTATTTATATAAATATAGTAACAAGTTTTAATTCGTTATAGGCAATTCTTCGATTATTCATAAAGTCCTGTAAGATTTATTTTGCGGTTTGTTTTCCTGCATGTCTAAGCGTCAAAATGACCGCAAACCATATTACGCTACGCTAACGCATACATTCAATTATAATCTCCTTCTTAATACATTTCTCTGGTAAAAATTAGTCGTCTGTCAAATGTTACATAACCTCAACTTTATTGAAAAATAAAATGAGTGAAAAACTGAAAGTGGTGATATTTTAGAATATAAAAAACAATAGAGAATAGATATTTTTAATTAATAGCAGTGTAATATTACTCAGTGGCACATAATAATAGATTTTTAAGAAAATAAACTTTCAAACTTACCTAACCTCAAATTGATGTTTTTTCCAGAAAATGTTTAAACAAACACTCAATTTAATTAAATTAACAACAAGCCACACCGCACGGTAAGTCAAAACGTCCATTTATTGATCCCTCAAATAGATTATTTTAATTTTCAGGCGTTTGTTATCTACTGGACAAAAATTAAATTCAGGAGCTTATGGAGCTGAGGGTAAAACAACAGTAAACATATTAAATAATGAAACTGAACTAGGTTTAATGATAAACGGCTTTAGTCAAGTATAGGATATAACATCGAAATAAAGCAAACTTATATTATTAATTTCTAGATGGGTTTTCGTTTAAATAATGATTTGACCGTGCTAGGTTCAATAATAATATTTCAAAGGTACACAACTCGATATCACCGGATTTAGAATAATAAGGTTAATTTTTAGGTCAGTCCTTTCATGGACTGTGTCTAGCATTGAAGAAATCACAGAAGACTCACTTAAATTATTCACTGTATTAGAACCAAAGTTAGATATAATCGTTTTGGGCTATGGAGATCAGCAAAAAGACCTAAATTTCTACAGAAACCTAGTACCATTTTCAAAACGGAACAGACTAACGTTTGAAATCCTCCCAACAGAGCAAGCTTGTGCAACTTTTAATTTCCTAACTTCTGAGGGTCGATATGTTGCTGGTGCTTTAATACCACCACATAACATTGCTCCCACTGATGATGATGTGCTTCAATCGAAAATGCGGTACCAGAATTTATATGATAGACGACATGAATAAAACAACTTTATTAAGGCTTAGTAATTACAGTAAAATAACCGTGTTCATAATAAACTAGTTCACTTCCTTCCTCCCAGTTTCTGTTGGGTCTTAAACTAGAGTAGGGGTTTCTTTGTGGTTGTACTAAAAAACGAATTGAGCTGAAACGTTCCAAGTCCCTATTCAGTTCAGATTCTGTATATGCTGTCAATAAAAGAGGAACTTCTTTATAACGAACTAATTCAGGTACACTGTTTTTCCACGTATCGTTTGTACTGTCGATGTATTCATGTAAGCCACTATTTAGAGCAACAACTAAACCAGGCTTTTGAATAAGTCCAACATTATTATGATAGAGACCCTTTACTTTTATAATAGTACAATTTACAGTCCGACAATCTTCACGTTTACAAGTTACTGTCAATAATTCTTCGTTATTTACTTCAGGGCCTATAAAAAATATCACAATTTCTTCCAAATTAAGAATCCACTTCGCAATAAATTCCAGAATTATGTTCCAAGCCAGCTTATTTTCTGAATGACTAGGTCCAACAAGATGAATAGTAAGTTTTACGTGTTTTCCTTCACGTTTTTTGATAAAACCAGATTTCTCTAAAGCATAAAGGATGTTTACAGCAGGACAAAAATTTTCAGATATTAAAACGTGAGTCAGGTGTTTTTTAGAATAATCAGACACGTAATTGATTCCAATCAGTCTTAGAACTTCTCTAAAGTGTCCAGGTAAAGATTCTACTTGTTGAGGCACCTTAAAATTTGACCAGTCCCTCACTGCACCTTCTTTTTTGGTAATTTGGTTAAGTAACAGACACAATTTTAAGCCATGACAAAATCGTTTATGAACTGGTTTATGAAGGTTTTCATGCTGCTCTGAACAGTACGCTACACTCAGGCATGTAGTACAAACAATATCTGCCTCTAGAGAATAACACAATTTACAAGTTTTGGAAAACATCCACATCTGGTGTTCGCTATATTTTAAGTCTCGTCCTAGTTCACACCGCCATAATAATGAAGACGTTGATTTATAATGGTTGTATTCATCAGTGTTGGGGTTTTTGGGGCAAATATATGATTTGTTTACATTTGTTATGGCCTTACAAATGGATTTATGAGATGGCCAATCTTGTAGTTGGTGGTCTCGGCTACAGTAATATAGAACTTTGCAACTGCTACATTTTTTTAAGTTGGGACTTGGCCATTTACAAACGTGACACAAAGAAAAATAGTAAAAATCCATATTTTTTCTTTTTAACATTTAAAAAAGCATAACAACCTAACCCCAAACATTACATTTTGAAAAACCAAATAAGTGCGCATGCGCACTTTTTATAATTATGCAGTATAAACTGCCAACAGTATAAACATGAAGTTACTAGTTTGTTTTTGAGGTTATAATTCTGCAGTTTTCCCGCCAAATCAATTTTTATTTTTGTGATGTGTAGTTTAATGGTTTATTTTAAAAACGTTTTTAAAAAATAGAATTAAACAGTTAGTTGTTGTGTTTTGTGCGTATTTTAACTAGGGATAAAATGGAGAATGAATCACGTAATTTAAAAATGGTTTATTAACAAAACTTGTAAATATTGTATTTTAGCTGAGAGGAGGCCTAAGAGGCAAAAGCGCGATTCCTCGTATAAAGCCAAAGCTTTTGAAAAATTCAAGCAATTAAAAAGTGGTCAACGGAGCAAATACGAAATCGAGGAACTTGAAAATGTTTATGATACAGTGGATGAAAGAGAATACACTAAAAAAGTGTTGGAGCGCCAGGATGACGACTGGATCGTTGATGATGGTACATTTTTGTGTTTATTACACCTAATTACTAATTAAATTTTTATTAAAATATCTATAGATGGTAGTGGATACGTAGAGGATGGTCGCGATATATTCGACGATGATTTAGACCACGCTTCAATAGCTGCAGCCTCATCAAGTAAAAATAAAGGTGTGAAACGAAAGAAGAAAGTGGCTGAAAATGCAGGCCGTGGTAATTTACAGTATCTTATTTCAAATATGCCTACAAAAAAGAAAGAGGTCGGTATAATAAGTTATCAGAACGTACTTAGTCTTATTGGGTTTTCTAGGAGGCGAAGTTAGACGAGGATGAAACATTGGCTGAACTATTGCAAGAAATTGATGAGACACCAAATAATTCACATAAGCCTCTTAAACCAAAGGCCATAACGAATTTTTCACCGTTGTCTGTTAGACAAGCTGAAAGAGCCTACATGAACAAGTTAGCTTCTTCTGTCAAGAAACCAACTCCCAGTCTAAGAACACCAACGAAACAAACAACTAAGATTTTAATAGAAAATAATAAGATTCCCCCAGTCCTGACACCAATTAAGCCCGTAGCTAAAGAACCTTCTCCAGAAGAAAACAAAGAAAGTTGTCTTGAATCTCAGGTTGAAAATATCGAAGTTAATTCAGAAACTGAGCCTGCTGAAGATGAGTGTTTTAATGATGACTTAGATATGTCTCAAATAGATGAACCTGTACAACAGATTGAAGAAAAAGGAGATAAGGATAATATTTGGGAAGGAATTGAAGAGGAAATGCTGAAAGAATGGACTGCTGTTGAAGAAACAAATGAGACAGAAACAATCGATTTAAAAAATTCCGATGTTCCTCTTGTTGATATTAATGATAAAAAGGTTTTTAGATTTTTCTGGTGGGATGCGTTTGAAGATTCTTTAAAACAACCAGGAGTTGTATTTTTATTTGGTAAAACTTATCATGAACAAACAAAAACTTATGCCAGCTGTTGTGTCGCGGTTCGCAACATTGAAAGGAGACTTTTTTTCTTACCGAGAGCTACAGTGAGTATAGGTGCTGCCACGAAATAATGCGTTTAAAAAAATCATTAATCAAAGTTTCGAATTTTTCCAAAACAATTATAAATTCATTATAAATAATTCAACATGCAACAATAACTCTCAACAATTAAATAACGCAATAACACACTTTTATCGTCTTCAATTATTGCTAGAATTTCTTGTTTCTATGACTGTCTTCGCTTGAGGCTAAACTGCGGGACGATTGCCCTATGCCTGCTTATATAGCACAAAGGTTGGACACGAGATTGTTCCCAATGTATACCCAGTAAAAGGATACAGTTTTGCCAACTTAAATTTAAATTTTCACAGCCACCCTAAATGTCGATCATTCTGAAAGGCTCTAAACTAGGACAACTACAATTTAATTTATGCCAAATGTTTCTATTTTGTACCTACTGATAAGAAAAAAAAGTCTTTTCTCTTACCCGAAGTAAAGTAATTTTTTTGAACTTTTTTTTTACTCATAATTAAGATTTTTAAATTTATACATTATAAACTTTAGTAGCGGTCAGACTGTTTCTTAAATATTTTTTTTAGGAACAAAATTCTGATAAACCCGTTACTTCTCAAGACGTATACACTGAAATTAATGAATCAATAATGAAAGGGCTACAAATAAAAAATTTCAAAGCTCGACCAATCACTAAAAAATACGCTTTTGATCCTGAAGTTCCCGCCGAGTCTGACTACGTCGAAGTCCGCTATTCTGTAACACACCAATTTATAATCAATTTTTTTTCTAATCTCCAGTTTTAGGCAAAAGATCCTCCAGTTACTAAAACCACCACTGGTAAAACATTTTGTCGAGTTTTCGGTACAGAATCTTCATATCTTGAGATCTTTTTACTCGATCGTAAAATCAAAGGACCCTGTTGGTTAGATATCACCAATCCTGTACCCGTTACCAACCCAGTGAGCTGGTGTAAATTTGAAATAAACTGCAACAAAGTCACTGACGTCTCAATAAACACCAAAGTTGTCGAAAGACCCCCTCTTGTGGTCACTACCCTTAATCTAAGACGTGCAATTAATCCCCTCACTGGCTCAAATGAAGTCGTCATGCTGAGTCTTGTTACTAATACCAAGTACTCAGTAGACAAGCAAGCACCGAATGAAGCATTCCAGAAACATTGTTGCAGTAAGTTCTACCATATATTTCTACCTAAATTTCATGAGAAATTCAGTGTTTTCATGTCCATCCCAAGAAGTTCTTCCAGTGGACCTTTACACAGCAATGAAAAACTACAAAGCTACAACTCTCCAGAAAATGAACTCAGAAAAAGCCCTTTTGAATTACTTTATAACACAGTTTGAGAACTTAGACTGTGATCTAGTCGTAGGACACGATTTACAAGGGCACCAAATAAATGTTTTAAGTGAACGACTTGCTCACCATCAAATCACAAATTTTAGCAAGTTGGGGAGGATTAAAAGGTCACTTTTGCAACGCCAGAAACTCGAAAAAGAGTTATTTATTGGAAGACTAGTCTGTGATGTCAAAATCTCAGCAAAAGAGTTGATAAAATGTCGTTCGTATGAATTAGGAAATCTGTGTCAAGCAGTTTTGAAAATTAGAGAAGAACAAAGAATTGATTTGGAACCTGAAGATGTTGGTAAAATGTTCCAAACGTCTCACGATATTCTTAAACTTGTGACATTAACAATGCAAGATACTGCTTTTATTTTGAAAATTATGTACAATTTGAATATAATCCCACTAGCTTTGCAGATTACTAACATTGCAGGGAATGTTATGTCAAGGACTTTGATGGGTGGCAGATCTGAACGTAACGAGTTTTTGCTGCTTCATGCTTTTTCTGAAAAAGACTATATAGTACCAGATAAGTCCCACAAGAAAAAAGATAAAGATGTTAAAGCTTCAAGAAAGAAACCGACATATTCAGGTGGACTTGTACTAGATCCAAAAGTGGGCTTCTATGATAAATTGGTTCTTTTAATGGATTTTAATTCTTTATACCCGAGTATTATACAAGAGTACAATATTTGTTTCACAACAATGCCTTCGAGTTTATCTGATGATAATATGGTACTGCCTGACACAAGTCACCCTTCTGGGATTTTACCTACAGAAATCCGAAAACTTGTAGAAAGTCGGCGATCAGTTAAGAAACTAATGGCCAATCCTGAGCTAAATCCTGACCAAAAAATGCACTACCATATAAGACAAATGGCATTAAAATTAACTGCGAATAGTATGTACGGTTGTTTGGGATTTTCCAATTCCCGATTCTTTGCGAAAAACTTGGCAGCTTTGATTACCTATAAAGGCCGTGAGATTCTCACAGATACCAAAGATCTAGTCGAAAGAATGAATTTTGAAGTCATTTATGGAGACACAGACAGTCTTATGATAAACACAAATATAACAGAATTTGATCAAGTTTTCCAAATTGGAAGTAAAATCAAACAGGAGATAAACAAATTATACAAACAAGTCGAGCTTGACATTGATGGAGTCTTCAAGTATCTTCTTTTACTAAAAAAGAAGAAATATGCTGCTGTCACACTAAGTAAAACTAGAAACGGTGAATTGAAAACTGAGATTGAGTACAAAGGCTTGGATATAGTCAGACGTGACTGGTCAAAACTGGCAGCTGAAGCTGGTAAATTTATCCTGAACCAGATTTTAAGCGACCAGAATTCTGATGACCGCATTATTAATATTTTAACTCATTTGAGAAAACTCCGAGATGATTTAACGGCCGGAAAAGTACCACTTTCGCTCCTTGTAATCACAAAACAACTAACAAAAAATCCGAATCTATACACTGATATCACAAGTCTACCCCATGTACAAGTAGCTCTTAGGTACAATAAAGAATCTGGTGGTCATTTCCGAGCTGGTGATACAGTATCCTACGTAATCTGTGATGATGGTACCAATAAAGCCGCCACACAACGAGCTTATCACATCGAGGAATTGAAAAATTCCCTAACTTTAAAAGTCGATGTTAATTATTATCTCAGCCAGCAGATTCACCCTGTCATTAGCCGAATTTGTGAACCAATTGAAGAACTCGATGTGTTCCAAATCGCTGAGTGCCTTGGAATAGACACAAGTAATTTTAAAAGACCTAAACCAGTTGAAGATGCGGGAGAGAATTTTACCAAACCGGAAGTGAAATTTCGAAATGTAGAAAAGTTTGTTTTCAAGTGTTATAGCTGCAAAGGTGATAACACTGTTGACGGCCCACTTTATAATAAATTTCCAGTGTTGCAAAAATGTCAAAATGCGCAATGTAAAGCCCGGCCCTGTGATTATGTTGCAAATGTCCAAAATCAGATGGTTGGTGCCATTAATTCGTTTATTTGTAAATATTATTCGGATGAAATGTACTGCGAGGATCCTATGTGTTCTAATGAAACTAGAGTAATGCCAATGCAATTTTCTGGAAGATTTCCGGTTTGTAGAGCTTGCAAATCATCAGTTTTGTTGAAAAAATATACGGAACGTGATGTTTACCTACAGATTTTGTACTTCCAGTACATTTTCGATATGTCGAAATTGAGTAAAAGTGAGTACTAAGTCTGTTAGGTTTGGGTTTTAATTTTGCTTTTAGGACCGTTGCTTGAGGCTCAAGTGGAAAATGCATACAGAGATATTAAGGGAACTGTTGAGAAGGCGTTGAAAGTTTGTGACTACGCGTGGGTTAATCTTGCCAAAATGTTTGAGGTGTTTGAACATAAAAAGAGCGAGGAGGAAGATTTTGGCATTGCAGATTTTCCGGAAGAGGAAGATTTTAATGATGATGAATTTTAATTCTATTTTAATAATAGTCGGTTTGATTTTATTAAACGTAGGTATTTGGCTGTGTCCAAAATAGCTACAGTATTGGAGAGATTTTTTAAAACCAGTATATTACAATAAAAATTATTTAGTTTCTCTATTTATTAGTTACCTTAGATTTTTTTGCAACAAAGTGCAACAAAAAAGTTGCGTTCTCACAATAAGGAAAAAAAACAATTCATTAGTTAGTGCTTTGAAACATATAAAAACAAAAATATATTATATCAAGGGGAATTTAAATGAAAAAAAAAAAACAAATTTTTGAATCAATTTTCAAACAACTTCCTAAATTTTACTTTTTTTTGTAAATTGGTCAAGTGTTTAGCGTACAATTAGTACTAACGTCCTCTGGTCTGTCTATGTGGTTCAATATTATGTTCATTTCAAATTTTTACATGGAAGAGGAACAAATTTTTATTTATTTCAATTCGCGCCACTTATTTTAAAATCTAGTAAGAAACCAATTCCAGGCTGGTACCAACAGGCGCAAGCGCACAAGGCCATCCGCCACTAAAACAAAACGAAATTCCCTATAAATTTTTCGCGCCAAAACAGTGAAAAGAAGAGGTTATAAACGTTTAAACATTCGTTATAAATCAGAACCGTTTATTTCCTAAACAGTGAAAAAAAATATAAAATACAGTTCTGAATACTCATAAAACATGCAAAAGCGCGGTGACTACGATAAGGACAAAGGTGAGTGAAATTTATAGCGATTTTCGTTTTCTTACCATAAAATTTAAGAGTCCATCAGGTCCTTCCTGATGGAATTTTGTGTTCAGGACATTTCCGGCAACAAGAACTTCAAATATTCGACCCAACTCACTAAATTAGCTCATCGCGAACAAATCGCCCTTTTCATTGAGCTTGATGATGTCCATGAGCACAATGAAGAACTGGCAAACGCTATCATTGATAATACTCGTCGCTACGCAAGTTTATTCTCCGATATTGTATTCGAACTTCTTCCTACGTTTGTGGAACGCGAGGTGATCGCTAAAGATGCTTTAGATGTTTACATTGAGCATAGACTGATGATGGAGCAAAGATTGAGACAACCGAATGAACAGAGAGACGCAAGGAATAAATTCCCACAGGAATTGTTACGCAGATTGTGAGATTTATACTTGTGTTAGGAGTTAATGTTTAACTGTGATTGTTTTAGCGAGATTTATTTCAAAGATTTGTCTAGGAATAAAACGGTTCCAATTCGTGAAGTCAAGGCAGAACATATTGGTAAACTAGTTACTGTAAGAGGTATAGTGACACGTTCCACTGAAGTTAAACCCATGATGAGTGTAGCGACATACACTTGTGATCAATGTGGGGCTGAGACTTACCAACCAGTCCATGGGTTGAGTTTTATGCCGGTTTTGATGTGCCCCAGTGAAGATTGTCGCGTGAATAAATCTGGAGGTCGGTTATATTTGCAAACACGAGGCTCCAAGTTCGTCAAATTTCAAGAAATCAAAATACAAGAACATGTAATAAATATTTTCTTCATATTATTTTGTATCTATAAGAAAATTTTTAGAGTGATCAAGTTCCAGTGGGTCACATTCCACGCACTTTGACAATATTTTGCCGTGGCGAAGTAACACGGTTAGCTCTTCCTGGAGATCATGTTGCTGTAACTGGGGTGTTCCTACCCTTGATCAGGACTGGCTTTAAACAAATGATGGGAGGGCTGTTATCTGAAACGTACGTTGAAGCCCACAGAATTGTTTCTGTAAATAAAACAGAAGAAGATGAGGACTCTTCAAAACCACTGACGCCGGAAGAACTTGAAACTCTGACTGAGGAAGATTTTTATACCAAGTTAGCTATGTCTTTGGCGCCTGAAATTTATGGTCATCTTGATGTTAAAAAAGCTTTACTTCTTTTGCTGGTAGGGGGCGTTGATCGACGTCCTGACGGTATGAAAATTCGAGGAAATATTAATATTTGCTTGATGGGTGACCCCGGAGTTGCCAAATCCCAACTTTTGGGGTACATTGATAGATTAGCGCCACGAAGTAAGTAAAATTTTAGAATATTTATGATTTTGAAAAATTTAACGAGTGGGCCAAAACTACTAAATAACGTTTTGTTTCATTAAATTGTTTTGTTGTAACTAATATTTTTATAGTCGGCCATATCAGATCCGCCATTTTCGATTTGCCAATTTTAACATGAAAATCATTAAGCCTGTAAATAAATGCATGTTTTGATGCAATTTCGTCAAATATTTTGCGAGATATTAATTTTGTATATAAATTATTCCTTATAGTTATTGTTATTTTTGTTAATATTTTTTGTCCCTTTTAATCCTTAGGCTTTATGTAACCTTTTAAAGAAAAGTAACGCGCAAAAAGTTTGGAGAAAAACGCTAATTTGATGCGAGTATTAACATTGTTTCTATTTTTTTAATATTTTAAATAAATTTTAGGTCAGTATACTACCGGTCGTGGTTCATCGGGTGTGGGTCTAACCGCAGCAGTAATGAAGGACCCGATGACAGGGGAGATGATGTTAGAAGGAGGAGCCCTTGTTTTGGCCGATCAGGGCGTATGTTGTATTGACGAATTTGACAAAATGGCAGATGCCGACAGGACCGCAATTCACGAAGTTATGGAACAACAGACGATCAGCATTGCTAAAGTATGCTAAATAATAAACTTTTTCATGAGAAATCGAATGACTTAAGTTATAAATTATTCTTTGAAAGACGTCTTACTGAGGCTAATAATATTAATACGATTAACGATATAATGTCGTATATGGTAAAACTGAAAACAAACATCTGGCGTCTTTTTCGGGAAATATTGGAGAATTGCATTTTTATCTGATTTGTGTTTATAATTTTATTTTCACATAGATTTTAAAAATACAAGGCAGGTTGAAACACAATTCTCTAATGTTTCCTTCACAAGGAGCCAGATGTTTGTTTCTTGGTTATACCAAATACGAGATTAGTGATGTCATAAATCATAATAATATTAGCCTCGGTAAAACGTCTTTCAAAGAATAATTTACGATCTAAATCATTCTTTCTATTTCTCATGGAAAAAGGATAAAAGAAATTTAAGTTAATTCTGATTTTCAGGCGGGAATTATGACTTGTTTGAATGCGCGAGTATCTATTTTAGCGGCTGCTAATCCTGCTTACGGTCGTTACAATCCGAAACGTACAGTTGAGCAAAATATTCAATTACCGGCTGCTCTTTTATCCCGTTTTGATCTTCTTTGGCTGATTCAAGACAAAGCGGATCGCGACAATGACTTAAAACTTGCCAAACACATCACCTACGTCCATCAACATTGCAAACAGCCCCCTACACAAACCGAAGCACTTGACATGACTGTCATGCGGAAATATATTGCTTTATGCAAGTTAAAAGAGCCAGCAATTCCTGAAGACCTTACGGATTATATCGTCAACGCTTATGTGGAATTGAGGAAAGTTGCGCGTAATTCAAGAGATATGACTTTTACTTCAGCGAGAAATTTATTAGGGATTTTGAGATTGTCAACAGCTTTAGCCAGACTGCGATTGTCCAATGTTGTAGAGAAAGATGATGTTAATGAAGCTATCAGGTTAATGGAAATGAGTAAAGATTCTCTGAATCAAACATTTGATGGCAAACGAAACAGGTAAATCAAATTGTTGCTTTGTTGAACTGTTTTTTTATAAAATTGTTACAGGCCTCCTAATGTCAATGATCAAATCTTTGCGATCATTAGAGAACTCGCAGGAGACTCAAAAACAGTACAAATTTCTGATATTACAGAAAAATGTACAAGTAAAGGACATAGTCCTCATCAAATTGATTCTTGCATTGAGGAGTATGAAGAGCTCAATGTGTGGCAAGTTAACCAGACACGTACAAAAATCACATTCATTTAATTTTAATTTGTATTTGTTCTCAACATTATTTGTATTTTTTACCTTAATAAACCAATATTTTAATATTTCTGCAGTTATTTCCACATTCCATTAACTTTATTTTAAAGCTTCTTCTCCGTAGTAACCATGGTAAATTAACTATGGGCTCCAGAAGCCGTGACGTCAAAAATGCGCGAAATTTTGAAACACTGTCATTCGATAAAAATACCTTGAAAAAGTCGACCTTATTGCACATGTAAATAAGATTGAATTTACAAAGATCAAATTTCAAGCGATGAATAAATACACTAAACAAAATAAATAAGACCTAAAAATATCGACATTCGATACCTTAAATATTTCATTTATTGATAAGTCACGAATTACAACAAATTTACACTTAATAAAGAATTTAATGGAAAATAAAACGATCGATGCACAGATTTCATTCATTTCTAAGGTGTAACGCACAAGGACGTTGAATGATCATACAACGTCCTTGGTAACGCACATGATGTGTAACGCAGGTCCAACATAAGCGAATTCCAGCGAATCATGCCGAACGTGAACGATTTTCTTCATTTGTCCGTGCGTTTGCGCGCTACTTCGCTACTCGTTCAGTACAAGGACGTTGTATGACGTATCATTCAACGTCCTTGGTTCAGTAGTTTCGGTGTATTTTGTCTGCCATCATAATGAATCCATATAAAGAGGAATTATATGGAGATTATCCGAATTTGAATAATAGTAAGTTTTAATATATATGTCTATTTGTCTTTTAATGTATAATAATTTAGACGAATTGCCGTGGATAATTGGTTGTCTACATACAGAAAACATGGAGACCGCTCAGAAGTTTTTTTTGCGGAGCTTATACAAAGATGTGAGGATACATGAAATCACACTATGGAAAAGAAATTGCCAGCCAGTATGTGTGTATACGGTCGTGTACAAAATCAAGGATAAGACTCCCGATTTAAGTGGAAAGGAAATCCTTATTCCATTTCCAGATAATGAGGAAGATTTAAAAAAAATGTTTCGTCTAGTTACTGAAATGGTTTTTGGAATGCGAGTGGTCGAAAAAAAACTTAGTGATGATGGAGTCTACGCATCAATAAGTTATGCCCCGGTTCGTTGTGCATGCAATGTGCGGGATTTTAACACAGATCACATAACTTAGAGTCGAAATCAAATGTGAAAAAGACAATGGCGGATCGGCGCGACGCACCAATTTTCTCTCTTGGACGAGTCCATTCCAGTACAAGGTGAAGCCATGTTTAACAGAGTCGGCTCGTGAACTTTCATACTATTATTCAGTAACTCTGCTGAGTAATATGTGTTGTTTTTTTTAATATACTATAATTTATTTTAATTGTAAGTTTATTATATCAAACATCAACAGCCACTACATAGTTACACCTCAAGTATTAATATTGCTCCCGAAATATTGTTAATTGACGCCTTCATGTTACGCCACTGGTGTCAGAATCAGTCTGAATCAACACGCAGATTAGGCTCCGCCCTTGTCTTTTTCACATTTGATTTCGACTCTAGGAAACTTACAGTACTCTAACTGGAATAGAACAGCGCCTTAAGTGGATGCAGGGGAAAGTAAAATATGCACGCGGGAAATTTTAAAATAATTATTATTTATTTAATTCCAATTTACTTTCATACAAGATTTGACCAGTTTACTACATGAGTCCTTTCTATAATCACTATAGAAAAAAAAACTCATAATAGGTAAACTCGCAAACCTCGCATGAGAGAAAAATAATTTATGCTTTAGAAAATAAAACCAATTATTGACACTTGTTTTTTCCACATTTATTTTTGTTTACAAATTTAAGTTTTTTATCATACACATTATGCCAACTACAATTGAGAACGATAATGTTCTTTAACCATTTCTTCAGAAAATTTGCATCCTTTGGAAAGCGTTGTCTTTTACTCGTACGATCCATACAACCAGGCACGCAACATTTGTTTTTACAAAGCACCCTTTTAACAGTGAAACAATCAAAATAAATTAAAAAAATTATCATACTTACTCTTCCATCCTGTAACACCTGTGACACTAACAAGAACAAGACACAAACTAAGAATGATCTTCTACAACACAACTCTTCTGTTAAAATGATACCAAACAGGGAAAACTGTTCATAAAGGATTCTCTGCATATTTGATGAGATAAAACAAACAAACGAGCAAACCACGTGTATGCACAGTTTATGCGATCACCAACTGTTATCTTTTTTCAACCATATGTACAACAACCAATGGGCTCCAGAAGCCGTGACGTCAAAAATGCGCGAAATTTTGAAACACTGTCATTCGATAAAAATACCTTGAAAAAGTCGACCTTATTGCACATGTAAATAAGGTTGAATTTACAAAGATCAAATTTCAAGCAATGAATAAATACACTAAATAAAATAAATAAGACCTAAAAATATCGACATTCGATACCCTAAACATTTCATTTATTGATAAGTCACGAATTACAACAAATTTACACTTAATAAAGAATTTAATGGAAAATAAAACGTTCTATGCACAGATTTCATTCATTTCTAAGGTGTAACGCAGGTCCAACATGAGCGAATTCCAGCGAACCATGCCGAACGTGAACGATTTTCTTCATTTGTCCACGCGTTTGCGCGCTACTTCGCTACTCGGCCATCTTCGGTAGTTGCTTTACAGCTGTTCGGGTGACTTTGAGAGCACGAACCTTACACGGTAATTTCTATTTTCGATTAATTTATCAATTATGCCCGAATTATTTGTAACTTTTGACTGGATTAAAACTAGAATGTTTAGAGTATTGGAGTTGAGTGTTTTTATGCCTTATTTGTGTTTCCATATGTGATTTTTATTCGGTCAAAGTTTAGCTGTTATAATTTCAACCTTATGCACTAGTGCAATAAGGGCGACTTTTTTAGGGTATATTTTTAGAATGACAGTGCTTCAAACGTTCGCGCTAAAATTACGACACACTTCTCCAGCCGTCGGTAAAATCGTGTACATTGATTATAAGATAAAATGTAGCGCCCTCCAACGGGTGCAGGGGCAACTTATAGCCTAGATTTTTACCAACAAAATATGGTCACGGCTTTTTACAAGTATAACTTACACATCTAAGTTATGTGATCTGTGGATTTTAATATGGCTGCAGAGGAGCCTCGTATGCAGCCCATAATTACAGAGGTTTCTAGTTATTTGTCCACCATGAAGTTGTAATTTAGGTTATTTTTATTTAATAAAATGATTAAAGTATTATTATGTATGTTTGTTTGCTTCGAAAAGTTTATATCTCTTTTAAAGAAGAATATTTATTATCTACAATGGGGAACCGGCATGATTTTTAATAACCTGACCTAGCATAAGTACTGCATAAATGAAGCTAAGTTTAAGTCATAAAAACTTTGGTTTTTGCATAACATTTAAATGGGAGGCAAAAATCTGTTTTGGCGCGCAGACCTTTGTGACGTCACAAAGGCCAAGAGTTTATAAGACTGTTAGGAAAAATAGCATGATTTGGCAACTAAGAAGCGCGCGCCGTTCTTTTAATGTTCTGTCTCATTATTATCAGACCATCAGCATCAGCTGTTGTTTGTTGATCTTTTACGCGTCATTGGTGTTTGTAAAAGTTTTGTGTAAAAAAAAGGGTTAATAACGTGTGCAGAGGATAGGATACCGTAAGTGAAGTATACCATATGATGAACACAATGTGTAACGTTACAACACATTGTTGCAGGAACCCTAATTGAAGCCCTTCACTCGAAAATGTCCGTGCAAGAAGGGTTCACAATTCACAAAGGCGCAGTCAAATAATTTGCCTGCCGTGGGTGCATTTATGGTGGCGCATTTTTTGATGAAAAATGAATGTTTCAAAACAACAGAAATGCGAGGCTAGAAATTGCAATGGTAATAAAAGTGGTTGACTTCAGTGCGGAAGAAAAAAGTAATCAAGTGGTTTGTACATCGTGTAATGAAAAATATGGAGATCAAGTCGTTGGATATGTACAATGGAAGCGTGATGAAAATGCGTGTATTATAAAATGTAAAGTGACTCGATTCAATAGTACACACTCACTAAATAAATACACACATGTTGAATAAATCCTCGTTTTCCTTATTTTTTCTAATTGAGATTAAGACGCCAATGCGGTTGCCATGCGTTGTCAGACACATTGGCGCTCTGAGCTCTGAGCTTTGACAAAAGACAGATTTTACGACGATGCCACATTGTTCAGTTGCATACGCGCCAAGTTCATATCCAAACTGAATTTTCATTATTTTTTTTTTCCCTATTACAATTTTTTTAAAAATTCAAAATGTGACATAATGTGTTTCTATCATCACCTACTTTGTCTATATTACATTATTTTACAAATACCCGTCACGTGCCGGTTCCCCATTCAATTTAAAATAAAAGATCAAGTTTTTTTAATTTAATCCTGATAAAGAAGAATTTGAATTGTTAAAAAAATTATCTCGTGAAGGACAAATAATATCACACAAAAAAGGTGTTCCTGATAATTGTTTAAACAACATTGACTTTATCAATACATATGAGTTTGAAAGTAAGATGAGGGTTTACCACATGTCAGTTTCAAAAAAATTAAGAGAGATGACCACACATGTTTGATCATTTGGGCTGTATTCTTTTTTATTACCTTGTTTCTAAATAAATTAATATTTTTTAACTTTCAGAAAAAAATGTTAATTTTAAAATATACCTTAAATCGGGGGTGTTTTCACAATTTTCTCTGCTTTTCTGTTTACCGTTGAAAATCGGGGTGTTTTCCTTAAAAAATGTTAATTTTAAAATATACCTTAAAAATCAGAGTGTTCTCACGATTTTTTCTGCTTTTCAGTTTACCCTTGAAAATCGGGGGTATTTTTACGATTTTTTTTTCTTTTTTTTATATACCTTGAAAATCGGGGGTTTTCCTTAAAAATTAGCTGTATCCTGAGGTGGCCTATATAGTAGTTTTCATAAAGCTATTAATTGAACTTTATTTTTCAAATTTTAATAATTATTTTAATAATTTTCAAATGTCAAAAAACATTATAATGACATATTTAATAAGATATTTAAAAAAATATATATTACCAAAAAATTAAATTTGATCGTCTTGAGGCGTGTTGTTTTAATCCAAAAAATAAAAATTGCCCAGTGTTTTCTCATCATAAGGAAGGTTTTTAGGGGGCGGCCCAAAAAATTTAATTTTCAACGACCAGTGTTTAGATGACATAAGTGGTAGCTTTGGGGTTATATATTCAAATCTAAAAAAGATAAAAAAACTTTTTGCTCGTGACTCAAAATTTACTGTATATCTTAGAAAAAGTAACTATGAAAATGTGATTTGGGCTTTGTATCTGTGGCGGCTTGTCAGGGGAGGCAGGGGAGGCAGTGCCTCCTCAGAAAAAACTAGAATTAAAAATAAAATAAATTTTTAATTATTTAAATTATTTTGAATCGTATCTCAAAATTTTTTGTATGCATTTTCACATTTTTTATATTATTTTTTTACAGTAAGTAAACCGGTTTTTATTTTTACTGCAGATAATAACGAACCAATTTTAAATAAAACCGCCGCCGCCGTGCTCCAGAAGCTGTGACGTCAAAAATGCGCGAAATTTTGAAACACTGTCATTCGATAAAAATACCTTGAAAAAGTCGACCTTATTGCACATGTAAATAAGGTTGAATTTACAAAGATCAAATTTCAAGCGATGAATAAATACACAACAAAATAAATAAGACCTAAAAATATCGACATTCGATACCTTAAACATTTCATTTATTGATAAGTCACGAATTACAACAAATTTACACTTAATAAAGAATTTAATGGAAAATAAAACGTTCAATGCATAAATGGGCTGGAGAAGTGTGTCGTAATTTTAGCGCGAACGTTTGAAGCACTGTCATTCTGAAAACATACCTTAAAAAAGTCGCCCTTATTGCACTAATACATAAGGTTGAAATTATAGCAGCTAAACTTTGACCGAATAAAAATCACATATGGAAACACAAATAAGGCATAAAAACACTCAACTCCAATACTCTAGACATTCTAGTTTTAATCCAGACACAAGTTACAAACAATTCTCGCATATTTGAGAAATTAATCGAAAATAGAAATTACTGTACATGCTTCGTGCTGTCAAACTCACCCGAACAGCTGTAAACCAACTACCGAAGATGGCCGAGTACATACAAATAACAAGTTGCGCGGGCAAATCGGAGGGGATTTGCTCGCATTCGGCATGGTTCGCTGGAATTCGTTCATATTGGACCTGCGTTAAAGCTTAGAAATGAATGAAATCTGTGCATAGAACGTTTTATTTTCCATTAAATTCTTTATTAAGTGTAAATTTGTTGTAATTCGTGACTTATCAATAAATGAAATGTTTAGGGTATCGAATGTCGATATTTTTAGGTCTTATTTATTTTGTTAGGGTATTTATTCATCGCTTGAAATTTGGTCTTTGTAAATTCAACCTTATTTACATGTGCAATAAGGTCGACTTTTTCAAGGTATTTTTATCGAATGACAGTGTTTCAAAATTTCGCGCATTTTTTACGTCACGGCTTCTGGAGCCCATTAGCCTTACTATATCAGCTGATCGATGCGTATGTGGCGCCCTCTTCTTTATCAGGAACAACTAACATCTTAAATTTAAAATTGTCGCAAAACTTTCAAATCGCTGCAATTTTGTACAATTTTTTTGTAACTGTTTAGAACAACAAATTAGCTCCGTATTATTGTTCCTAATCGTCAACAACCTTTTCCTAGCATTAAAAAAATCCGTTACCAACATTACAGTTTCCTGTTTTCATCAGCTGACAACATCTAATGTCAGTCATATGATTCAAACAATAACAACGTAAAAATCATTAAAAATGGGTGAAAAAGCTCATCTGCCCCACGAAAACGGCATTTCTAAGGAAAATCCCAACAACCAGGATCAAGAAATGCCTTCTGACAATGAGATCGAGGACGATTTAGATGACATGTCCCCTGAAGGTGGGTCAAGAGGTTGTAAGTAGATTTGACTGAATTTGAGCAGAATTCCAGATGCTTGACAACCAGCTAGACGCCCTAAATTCAGCTCTGGACAACATTGAGCAAAAAAATGATGATATTCACGCCCAACTCTTGCTGTTGCTGCAATCAAACAAGGAAATCAGACAACAGATGAAAGAGTCCACTGCTGTAGAAAAACAGGAAGCTGACAGTCAAAACCAATAAGTATTGTATGTGACATTCCTGGGATTTGTGCAATTAGAATTTTGTTTGTTGTTGAAATATAAATTGTGTTTTAATAATCCTAGTTTTATGTTGTAATTTATAATGTTAGCAGTAATTGTTTAAATAAATCGCCGTCTATTTGCTGTATAATTGTAACATTTTCTTTATGCGCTTTTAAATGGTCGATAACAACTTGACCTCGCGTTTGTAACCCATGAAGCTCAATAGTTGCGTAATAGCGACTCTTTTCTTTTATGATTTTATCAGGTTCTAGAAATGCAGCAGCAAGAAAAGCATCACAAGGCATCCAAATTGGCTCATCTGAGGGCTGGACGTTTTTTTCAGCTCGTGTTAACAATGCAATTGCTGGGTTTTTCTTAGCACCAAATGTATTAAAACGCCACTCCTAAAATAAAATCAAATAAAAGTTTCCCAAAGCAAAAACAATAATACCGCTGTTATATTTGGATAAAGACAAGTTTCCCAAGGCAAAATATAGATCGGTTTTTTGACTGTGTCAAGTACAATATGCGCGGCTTCGGGATCTATATAAAAATTGAATTCCGCACTTGATGTAATATTCCCCACAGCCGTGTAATTTCCTCCCATAATCCACAAATCTTTAATAGACTCTCCAAGTTTGTCATACAGTCGTAAAGCAAGGGCTAGATTAGTTAAAGGAGCAACACAAATCAAGCTAATTTGTCCCGGATTATTCAGTATTAATTCTCCGATTTTTGTAGCTGCAGGTCCTTGAATTGTGCCGAGATTTGGTACCGTTTCATGGTGTAAATCTCCAAAACCGTCATTACCATGATAATGGCTAATCTCGTGCGTCAATGGTATAAATTGTTTAGACGCTCCCTTGTATACTGGTATCTGTAATGTTGCTTGTATTGTTTGTTTTCTTAAAACCAACTCACATCTGTTCTATTTATTGTTTCAAGGAGTCTCATCAAGTTAATGCATACATTTTCAATACTGGTGTTTCCCATAGTACATACGATTGCTTCAATTTTAATTTGTCCTTGTTTTTCGGCATTTAATAAAATTAAAAGTGCGAGAAAATCGTCAGTGCCAAGATCCACGTCGACGATAACTCTCTTCTTAACGTCCGCCATTATCAAGTTGTTATCGTTTAATTAGATTTTGGTACTACAAATTTAGAAGTTTGAATTTTTGCCGCGTTTTTATTGTTTATATAACTCCATGGTGACAAGACTTATGTCTTTTAAGTATACAGGTTGTCTAGTAACTTTTGATCAACTTTTATTTTACTAAAAAAAACAGTGTGTAAATACTAGAAAAAAAGACAAACTTCAAGCACTGAATTCAGTAAAAAAAGTCTTTTTTTAAACAATCTATTATAAAAGATATTTTTACGAAATTAGCGAAAATATTTAAATTACTAAGTATTTAAGGTGGCACAAAGTGCATCTAATCATCTATATGTCTAATTAAAAATAATAATGTTAAAACTAAATTTCTTTCAACTGTTTTATCTAAATTAATAATTATTAAAAGAAAAACGCAGGAAAATTTAAAATTTTAGTGTGTTTTCAAGATTTCTTTTCAAGATTTTGGAGTGTTTAAAAAAAATCCAGAGGTGGCTTTGTAAATAATTACATTATTGATTTACTATTTGAACTAATTGCTTACATAATACGATGATTCAGTACTCAAAAACACAAAAGTGGTTTGACAAAGGGGTGATATAATAGACATTTTTTGTTGTCTTTTGCAAATTTATTTATATTTTCTTTTGTTTGAATTAGTCGAGCGCCAGCTCTCCAACAGGACGCCTCACAGCACAGCCGCTCTAAAGCTGTGTACTTTATTTATTGTTAAATACTAAACGGAATAAATCGCGATTTTGTTTAAATAAATAAAATTTTGCATTTTCAAATGACAAAATTACACAGAAATAAACAACTTTAGGTATTTTTTTATTTGTATTGATTTAATAATAATTTTACGCGTTTTATTTAAAGTACCTTTCCACCCCTCTTTTGTAAAAAATAAATAAACGATTTAAAGTAAATTCTTTTTTTATTGGGGTTTTGGGGGGTAGGTTCTAAAGAAATTGCGGGATATTCGGATTAAAAGTAGGTCCGAAAGAAGCAGAGGAATAAATCGCCACATTGAACAGAAGAAGAAGGAGGAAATTCCCCAGTCATCCAGTAGTGCTAGAAAACAATGCTTTAATTAAGTCTTTATGTATAGTTTATGACTTTGTTAAAATTGTTGATCTCTGTTTTAATTTATAATTTTTTATTCAAAATTTTGAGTTTATTTGAAATCAATTTATTTGAAATTTATTTTTTATGTATGTTTAGTAAATTTTAACAACTTTTTTGTTTCAGCGTTGGTAATTCTTTTTTTTTTTCGGGTTATAATAATTTTTCTGTTCCAGGTTTTCCGACTAATTTTTCTCTTTCTGTTTCAGATTTTCGTAATTTTTCTATTTCAAGTTTTCTATTAATTTTTCTGTTTCAGGTTTTCCTACTAATTTTTTTCTTTCTGTTTCAGATTTTCGTAAATTTTTTGTTTTAAGTTTTTCTTTTAATTTTTCTGTTTCAGGTTTACCTATTAATTTTTTTCTTTCTTTTTCAGATTTTCCTAATTTTTCTATTTCAAGTTTTCTATTAATTTTTCTGTTTTAGGTTTTCCTACTAATTTTTTTCCTTCTGATTCAGATTTTAGTAATTTTTCTATTTCGAAATCCGAAAGTAGTAGAAAAATTTTTTACTAATTTTTCTGTTTCAGGTTTTCAGGTGTTTCTCTGTTATTTGAAATTTAATTGTTTTTTTCCAGTACCTACAGGTATGTAATTTTTTTATGCATGTTTAGAATATCTTGCATGTATATTGCTTGGTTTAGTTACTAACATTTTACTTAATTTAAGTATATTAGATAAGATGGTAGTTAAATTGGTTTCTAAGTTTGTGTGATCGAGGGGTCACTAGTCTGTTACCATTTATTGTAAGCGCTAGCTACGTCCTTGTTTTTATAATATGTTATATTTTGTAAATTAACTAAATTAATTATAATAATAATTATTTGTTACTGATAACAACTCTCAAATTTATCAGTCAAAATTTATTTTTTAAACTCTCTAAAATCTTGAAAAGAAATAAGTCAAAAACAAGTCAAACACTAAAACACAGTAGAATTTTTGATTTTCACGCGTTTTTCATTTAATTATTATTAATAATTCCCATAAAACAGTCAAAAAAATTTAGTTTTAACAACATTTTTAAATAGACTTCTAGGTGCACTTTATGCCTTTTTAAATAATAATTTGATTATCATTTTTCCCAATAAGTGAAAAAAATTCTTGAAATTTTTGCGCCATAAGAAGCACTAGGAACGTTATCCTGAAGCTAAGGTGTGAGGTGGGTTGCATAAAAGCCTGAAAACGCCATATTTTGAAAATAAAATTTTCAAAGTATAATGTGTTGCCTATTTTTGTAGTTTCGGGCGGGAGCAAATAAAAAAATCGCCTGTATATTATGGAAGATTTTTATTCAACTTCAAATTTTGCACTCTCTAACAGCATTCAATTTCACTATTCTACCAAATTAATACTAAAACATGTGGTTTGCGGTTATGTAATTAAACAATAAATTGGGTACCTACAAAAAACAATTTGTTTATAAACTTTTATAAAAAAAAATATTTGAATTTTTGCCGCGTTTTCACCGTTTAGACAGCTCGATCGTGATTGGTCAGTTCCGTATTGATTAGTCGGCAAAGATGGATGCGCGCGGTATCAACCAACTCAAATGAATGTCAACAATCAAACTTAATAATAATAATGCACAAATTTAGATCGGTTGATTAATGTTAATATTTGTTGATGTTATAGCGGTGTTAGTGTTGATATTTGTGATATTAGCGTACTTTGTGTATACCACGTGTAGGACTTTTTACGGAATGGATCCAGACGAGGCTAAATACATGCGAACGTAAGTGATTATCTTTTATAAATTTAATAATAAATTCTTCCAAATTTGGTAATGTTTTAGCGAGAGAAAACCTGGTACTTTGGACGTACATCCGACTTTAAATGCTATCGTGTTAAATTATGAAATCGATGTACAGATTTTGGGGGCTAAAGAAAACGTTATTTACGGGGAGAAAAAGGTCATTTTTCTCGAAATTTGTCAAGAAATAACGATTTTTTTGTTCTAGAATTTGAAAAAAATTATAGAACTTCCTATGTTAAATAGCAGGACTGATTGTTATGCCTTGGCCAAAGAAGTTGTCTTTCAATGTGATTTAATTCATCATTCTCGAATTTCGGAAGTTGAACAAACTATTTATTATTTAAAGAAAAGAAAACTTAGTCATGGAAGTGTTAAAGGTAGATTTGAATTTAAAAAAAATATCTATTAATAATTTTATGTAGTTAGTTTGTGAAAGTTTTTTTAACAAATGTAAATAAGAATGTTGAGTTATTGTTTATTTAATCATGAATAATTCAAAAACCGATTTTTTTGCGTTCCGAAAGAGCTAATTTGACCGGAAATTATACAAATTTAAATAGTTATCTAATAGCTTTCCTAACATTAGTCATGATGCCGTGTCCTTGTGTTTAATTTTGAAATTAAATAATACTCTCACTTCTCACTTGACCTAGTGCTCTCCTATAAATACAAAAAAATCTCTTAAATCGCATAACGTGCTTAACAATTTATTTTTAAAATACATACGCTTTTAAATCAGATTCAAAAATACCTACCTTACTTAAATTGTTCCAACGCTTGGAATAAAATAGATAATAGCGTACTAATTATTGTAAAATTTTTGAAAATGAAATTTCTGAGCTCGTGGAAAAAGCAATAACTCGCAATTACGAATCTACTTGTACGGTGCTCCTGAAATGGCCACGCTCGGCTAGCGCCTCGTCCAATTCATAAATTTTCCTTCCTCATTACGCAATATACTTATAATTTGCCATACGGGGTGAATAAATAAAAACTACAACAGAAATGTGAATTATTGATCCTACATTTAGATGAAGGGTTGCTAAAAATAATTGCCAAACCACAATATTTCAGGACATAATATGTCAGCTCCTCAGGCAGGAGCGCATTTATGTCGTACAAAATCTACTGGGTGGTCCACTTTAATTGGTTTTAATATTCCACACATACACAAAAAAAAACATATACAGCCTGTTTTTGTAATTATCTTAAAAATTTTAATAGGTCTTTGTTGAAAAAATACTAAATAACCACAATAATTGCCTTATATAAATGTTTATAGTTTTCGAGACATGCAATTCAGAACTTTTTTAAAGTTGTTTTTTAGTCGTCATTTTAGGTTTTTTTATTAATTATTTTTGTAAATAAATATACCGGGTGTAAACGAAATTAGGCTCACCCCTTTTTTAATAGTATTTTTTTAAATAGAACAATGAGATTTAGGAAACGTATTATGTTAGAAATTACCCATCAAGTGAATGAAAAATGAACTTTTTATTCATTCCGGTTTTACCAGAAATGACCGTTGCTTTGGATTTTTAAATGGAACATCATGTATGTTTTTATATTTTTGGAATCTACAATAAATTCTGAGTCTAATGCACTAATTTTTATAACATTTTTTAAAATAATTTTTTTTGTAATTTTTATTGTTTTATGTAGAAGGCTGTGATGGTTAAAAAATATTTCTAAATAATGTAAGTAACAACTCAAAAATAAAACCAGTGCCATAATAATCTAATTTAGAAAATACAAGAGTTTAAACTGAAATAAATTAGTTTTTCTCGTCTTACCTAGTTTTTTCAAATGGAACAATAGTGGCTCACTTAACACTTTAAATTAACATTTTTTCTGCTAATCTAAAAATACCAAAATTTTGAAAATCTATTTAATAGTTTTTGTAATATTTACAAAAATATTTTGGAAAAATCCCTAAGTTACCTAAAATACAAGCAGGCAGTAAAACAAAAAAACTAACAAATTATGTTTAATAGCTGTCTATTTTATTTTCTTGTTAAAATGCTGCCTTGTTTAACTATTTCTTCAATATAAAAATTTTTTCAATTAAAAAAAAATTGTAAATATTACAAAAACTAACGAGTAGATTTTTAAAATTTTGGTATCTTTGCATTGACAAAGAAGACGTTAATTTAAAAAGTCAAGTGAGCCACTATTGTTCCATTTGAAAAAAAAATGAGTTAAACCGGAAAAACTAGTTTATTCTAATTTAAATTCGTGTATTTTCTAAATTAGATTATTTATGGAATTGGTTTTATTTTTTAATGGTTTGGTCATTATTTAGAATTTTTTTACCATCACAGCCTTCTAGATAAAAAAAACAAAAATTATAAAAAAAAAATTTAAAAATTTTATTTCACAATTTTTTAAAAAAAGTAGTCCTTTAGACTCAGAATTTAACGTAGATTCTAAAAATATAAAAATATATTATATATATTATATAATTAAATAAAATATGTTATAAAAATATATACATATAAAAATTATTATTCCATTTAACAATCGAAAGTTAGGGTCGTTTTCGGTAAAACCGGAAGTTCATTTTTTCCTCAGTTATTGGGGAATTTCTAACATAAGTTTTCCAAGTTACGTTTTTCTATTTAAAAAAATACTATTAAAAAAAGGGGCGAGCCTAATTTCGTTTATACCCGGTATATTACAAAAACTACTGACTGGATTTTCAAAATTTTGGTATTTTCAGATTGAAAAAGCTTACTCTAAAACTCTAATAATGAGTTAAAGGGAGAAAATTATACTAATTTACAAGCCTGTATTTTCTAAATTAAACCGTTTATTCCATTGGTTTTATTTTTTAATTATTGTTTACATTCTTTAGAAACATTTTTTTAGCGGTCAAAGCTTAATTAAGTCTTGTTACATCTTTTAGGTGTGTCGAATAAAATGAAAAAAAGCACCTAATAACACCAAATATTTCACTAAAAACGCCACAAATGTTCTGGCACCAAAGTTGTCATCCTCATACTTTTAATACGTGAGAATTAAAACTTAAACGTACGTCGTGTTTAGTGAAGTGTCTGGTGTTAGTGGGTGTCTTCTTTCGTTTCAGTTAAAGCCTTCTAGATAAAAAATAAAAAATCTCATAAAAAAGTGAGATTTCACAAAGTCATAACAAGTAGTGTATTGGGCTCAGAATTTACTCTAGAAGTCTAGATTCCGAAAATATTAAAATATACATAGTGTTCCTCTATCAAGTTCATCTATAACCCAAGTAATGACGATTTTAACAAAATAACTTCCACAAGTTTCGTTTATTTATTTCTAAAAATATTGTTAAAAAAGGGATGCTGATCCTCAATTCCGAAATATAAACGAGAACAGTTAAGAACTCTATTCAAAAAGGGCGGTGCTATGCACGCAAATTTTGAAAAACAAAAAATATACATGTCCCCTGTTGATGGGATAAAAAACATCAACATCACTCCATTCAAAATAACTAACAACTTCTTGAATAACCGGAAATGTTTTTATTTTTGAAAATATTCAAGTTAATTATGTGTAAAATCTCAGTTTGATACTATCTTTTTCATCTTTGGGGTGATTTGGTAGGTTCGACATCAATAAGATTAATTTTTTGTGAGGTTTCTATTTCAGGAGACGAAGACGTTTCGTCACTGTTTTTGTGGTTTCTTCAAGTCTATCACAATTGTATAATTGCCCACCAATGCATGGGGAGTTTTTTATTTTTTGTATTGAGGAATGATTATTTTCTCTCTTATTATGGGTGCTTTTAAATTGATAGCCACTAGAGCACGGCCTATTATAGCTCACAAAATTTTACTTTTTTTACATAAAGAGTACGTAAAAATGTAAATTAAGAAAAAATACCATAAAAATTGGTTGTATAAGACGAATTGTTGCACTCCATTACTTTCAAGTACTCCTCGCTTCGTTTGTCATGCCCACAACCCATTTTTTATATAGCGCAAATTATAAAAAATATGTATTATAAAAAACTTGTTTTCTAAGTCATTGTGGTCACTCATTCTTTATAAGACTCCCGCTTTTATAAACTTAAATTCGTGTCAGAAAAACTGACTTTACGAAACATGTTAAACAACTAGGGTTTAACAACTTTTTCTTACATTTAAGTGTCTCCAGAGCCTAAAGTTTTTGAAATAAAACTATCGCTTCCAGAGCTTTAACAAAATTTAATTCTCTACAACTTTTTCCTTTAATATTTTCTTGTATTATTGACCATTTGCGTAGTGTTTTAAAATAAAGGCAGCGCTCCACAAATTTCAAACTTGCAATATATTTCTTGAAATGTGTTCCAGTAACGTATTTATTATTATTATTTTTAGTACAAATATTAAGGATCTAGTATTATCAATTTATCAAATAACTGCTTTTCTCTCTTTCTCTCTCTCTTAGCCTTCTTCTTCAGGATAGAAGTCTTTCGAAAATTGAATAGTTTTTTCCCACCAAATTCAATATTCCCAACTACTCTCTTTTACATAAAACTTTTTTTCAGATAATTCTCATGATCTTAAACAAAATATTAACACCGATGAACCTAATTACAACTATTTATCCGATTATATTGAACTCCTCTATGAAGGAATGTCTGAAAAAATTAAAGGAGCACATCTAGTTCAACTTTTAGCTCGTGATCCAGAAAATTTAGACGCTTTATCAAAAAACGGTAAATATTTTTTTCTTGTAAATAATACAATTTCAATTTTTCACGTTCCAGAAACCGTGATAAGCGCTCTAGCTCGTGTTTTACGTGAAGATTGGAAGCGAAGTATTGTTTTAAGCACACATCTGGTGTTTACTTTTTTCTGTTTTTCTATGTACTCACGCTTCCACGAGGTCATTCTCAAATGTAAGGTAAGTGAATTAATAAGGTAATAAAACAACAGTCTGTCATTGGTTCAAGGTACATTTCTTAAACGTGCCTACTATGTAAATAATTACTTGATTATGTAACAATAAGAAAGTGGATAAATTGGGAAATACGCATTATTAGAAAACCATATAAGGAAACCCAGTGGTTTCCGAAAAAGTCCAATCGATTTAAGTTTGAAACTAATCTCTTTGATATACCGAGTTAATCAAGTTTTATCCCTTTCCGATTGCACAAAAATTCCAAAAAAAAAAAAAAATTTAGGTGATTTTTTCAAATAGAAATTTTTTCCATTTTGAAATTGTTTATTTCTGCGTTACTTTTCTTCTTTGGCTTATTAATTAATTATAATTTAAAGTCAGCTATTTTTTGTGTAAATGTTCTGGATTTTTAATTAGTATTTTAGTGTTTAAGCACTTATTTTCACATGAATAATGACCGAATAGTAAATTTGTTACACAAAAGAACATTATTATGGTGGTGGTTTCATTAAATTTGTAATTCGTTGTCGAGACTTGAAGTTATTGATACATATGGTACCTATAATAAGAACTAAACGATGGGACAGTAATTTTTTTGGGGATATTAGAATATTGAGTTCTCGCAAAAAGTTGTAATTGGACTTGCTGGGACACCTGGGTTACCTTGTGTTTGAATTTTTTGTAATATTACCAGGTGGGGTCCATCTGCATGGACATCATCGACTACGAATTACGCCGCTACGACAAATGGAAGGCTGATTTAGAGGGCGTCGAGGCTCCTGATGATGTCCCTATAATTCGCAAACCTTGTCCCAGCAGTGCCAGTATGTCGGAATTGCCTCGAAGTCGCATCCCAGAGCCGGTGCGTCCCAAATCCGGTAATTTCTCCGAAGCAAACATCAAAGCCGTTATGGAAGGCAGTGTTTACGATGATTTAACAAATTCTACCGAAAGTATTGATGACAAAAAATTAAGCGAAACAGAAAAAGCGAAAAGGTTCAGAACTCTTGTTAAAAAACAAGAACATCTTCTTCGGGTTGCATTCTATCTTTTGTTGAACATTGCTGAAGATGAAAATATTGAAGAGAAAATGACTAAAAGAAATATTGTTGGCTTATTACTTAAAGCTTTGGAGCGAGAAAATGAAGAATTGTTAGTTCTGGTTGTGACTTTTTTGAAGAAATTGTCGATTATGCAGTGTAATAAAGATGCAATGGCTGGATTAAATATAGTGGAAAAGTTGCCAAGACTCCTGGAGTCTAGTAGTCCGGATTTGGTGCATTTAACACTAAAGTTGTTATTTAATTTGTCTTTTGATACAAAACTGAGGTATAAAATTGTGAATGTTGGACTGTTGCCACATTTAATAAGCTTCTTGAGTGAGTAATGTTAAAGTTTAAATTTTGAGGAATTTATTGACGTGATTTAAGGCGATGATCGTCATCAGGAAATTGTTTTAAAATTACTCTACCATTTAAGTTACGACGATGACGTCAAAACACAGTTTGCCGAATGTGTGGGCTTGGTAACGTCACATTTAAAAACCTACATTTTTTGTTATCATTATTTTTTTAAGATAACCGATATGTTACTACTTAATATTGGAAATGAGGGTGATGAAGTAATGGTAGCGCTTTGTATCAATTTAGCTACGGATCCCACAAATGCCCAACAAATGATAAAAAAGAATCGGGTCCATTCATTAATTATGAGAGCATTTAACTATCAAGATAACATGTTGATGAAAATGTTAAGGAATCTGTCAGAACATAAATCGTTACGAGCAAATTTTGTCGTAAGTAACCCAAATATTAAAATTAAGGTCACACCAACGACCGATCCGGCTCAAAGGACCAATGTTCGGTTACGGTAGTTAGGTATTATCTTTGAGGTTTGTGTTCAAAGGCTGGTCCTTTGAGCCGGAAATAAACCAGCTAATTCGGCTTGAGCGGCACATATTAAAAATCTAATATACATATTTAAAAGGAAAGACTAAAATTTTGTATCTGTGCGGATCCTACCTCTTCCGAAGCGAGACATGGGAACTCAATAAGATGTTTCAAATCCATGATGATTATTGAACATAACATCTACCATGCGTTTTTTTTAGGAGTTCGTAGGTGACATCGCAAAAGCCGTAATCGAATCAAAAGAAGACGACTTCGTTGTTGAATGTGTTGGAATTTTAAGCAATCTCAGTTTACCTGAACTAGATTGGGCGGAAATTTTCAAACATTTTGACATGTTGCGATGGATTGAAAAAATAATCCGAAATAACAACACCGATCCCGAGTTAATCTTACAAGTAACTATAAAAAAATCTAAAATAAAAACAAATACGTTTTTTATCAGGTTGTAGTATTGTTAGGCACAGCCGCAATTGATGAAGGTTGTGCCAAACTCTTATGTGAATCTAACGTCATATCAGCATTGATAGAGCTCCTCAAGACGCATCAAGAAGATGACGAAATTGTTCTTCAAATTATTTTTGTCTTCTTTGCGACTATATCTCACGGCAGTAATATTGATTATATAGCTGAAAAAACCGAAGCTCCGGCCTATTTGATTGACTTGTTACAGGACAATAACAAATCTATACGAAAATTGTGTAACACTTGTCTTAATATTATTGCTGATCATAGTAAAAGTTGGGCTGAAAGGATCAAAATTGAGAAGTTTAGACATCACAATACCCAGTGGTTACAAATGGTTGACTCCCAGCAGTTGGGACAAGATGAAGAAGAGGACGACGAAGATACATTGCCGCCTTATCTTAATACAGAGTTTTTGGGAACGGCAGTGGTGCCACCTTTGTCAGGTTACTCATTAGTAGCAGTCATGGCTTCCTAGATCGTGGTGTTCAGCTAGTTGCCGCTTTTTGTTTTAACTTTTCATCTAGGAAGCTGTGGTGTCTAGTGCTGTAGTTTCAACTTAATTTTTTCTAGATCTGAACGAGACTGTGCAGGAATCGGAATTTATTTCACAAAAGGATATAGATTTTGATTATTTTGATAGACCAGAGTAAGTTGGTAAGATATGAAAATAAATTGATTTTAATTGTGATCACTAATTTACAGAATGACGGATTTTCAAATTGAAGCGATTTGAATATGTGAAGAAGTCACAATTAAGTACTTTTGCTAATGAGCACAAACAATATTCCTAGTTCTGATTCTAGTCATTTTTTTGTTGCTTTGTACCAGTTTTTTAATTAATGTTTATGTAATTCATAATAAATATTTACTTACGCTTAAAACAAATTTTTTGTTCCCGAATACTTGATATGATCTAAAATTAAAGTATTTAGCATTATATAACGCCTTTATTTCAATACTAATACAGAAACTATCTGAAAATAAAAAAAATTGACGACACTATAACGGGTAGAATGTAAAACTTATGTTTTTTATAAATAATAATTAAATCTAGTATCTACATAATACTAAAAACATGAATGCACCTGATAAAAAATAGTACAACAAATAAAAGGTGCATGTAGAATTAACCATACACAAGAAAAAACCAAGGAAAAAAATCTTTAGTATGGAACTAATGCAGTGAAAAATTTCGACACGCACATATTAGATTAAATATTTCAAACATAAAAATGAGATTATATACAAGATTATCACTTTAGCTTATTTAAATAAATTATAATAGTGATCACAATTCTTGATTCACAAAAATATAAATTAAAAATTATTCTTTTTATTAAAACTGAAATAAATGAAACAAGTTATGTCACCAAAATCACACAAAACCGAAATTCTTTGTTTTGATGGCAAGTAATAACTTTTGTCTAAGAACTGCACGACTACTATAAAGTGGAATATATAAACGTGATATACATGTGTTGGCTGTTGGTAAATGTGCATCGTCTGCTGGTCTTATAGTTACAGAAGGCATCGGCTGAAACCCGTCTTCACTTGCTGGAAGTGCCGGAGATCCCGTCCAGAAATAAACCTAAACAAAAAACATAAAAACCTGCAAATAGCACATTTTAAACAACATACCAAGTCTTGTCTTTCCAAATGCGTCATTTTTTCCACAATTGACCAAAGCCATCTTTTGAACTTTACTAAACGTTCGCTATTTTCACCAGATTCGTCATTAAATGACGTGTAAGATATTAAAACTGCCACATTGATATCTCCTACACCGTTTAATAAAAGACGAAGATCTTCGGCGGTTAAACTATCCAAAGAACCTTCAGGTAAAACATCCAGAACGCCAGTACGGATACTCTCAATTGCCTTTTCTTGCACTTTGATCATTCGGTATTTTGCGTACTTTCGGACATAGTCGTAGACGTTATTTGAGGTGACTTCAATGTCTTTACCACCCGGCATTAATTCCACCGTTCCACCACCTTCTTCCGGGCTTAAATCGATACTAAAAAATTAAGAATAGAGACGAGCGTTAGTCGAGATTTTTAATCGTCTAATATACAAATGCTTCCAATATTTTTCGTTGACTGTTAACTATTTGACGTTTGTATATCACGAACAAAAGAAGTCAAGTCTAAACTAAATGCATTTAGCAACAATACAAGAACTTGTTTGTTTTTTGCATTAACCAAAGATAAATATAAAATTTTAGACCTCTTTCTTTAGATTTTCATATTTCTTTAATAGAATCATTGAGCAGTGAATTGTATTCTTGCTGATTGCTTTTGGTTGGAGAGGACATTACTTTTTTATACACTATAAGTATTTTTTTTTACATCTGGTTATCGCACAATTTTAATTTTGATGATTTAGATAAAACTCTTTTGGAAAGGATAATTCATTAGAGGTTTAACACTTTCTTTGATAAAATCGTACTTTAATTGGATTTTTAATAAACAGTCAACGAAAAAAACCTGCCAGTTAATTTTTTACAGTTTACACTTACGTGAAACTAAGTTCTAGCGTCGAAAACAAATTATTGCAATCCTTTGTTTCGGCATCAACCACCAATTGCCTCAAAGACTCATAAACTACCGGATCAAAAAAGGCAAAATCATGAAACTTAATTGGTCTTCCTAGAATCGATTTTAGAACGTGTCTTGTCAAAAATATCGGACATAGTTCATTTTGCAGTAGACACAATCCGAGTAATCTTCCAACATTTCTAAACGCATTTAACCTTTCAAAAGTCGCTTTTCCTTGTCGCGGTGCATAGAAACCTCGTTTCCCAGGACAATAAAACAACGGTGCATTATCTTCCTCATCTTGTGCGTTTTCCTCCACTACTGAATTATCATTACTTCCTGAACGACATGCCATTTTTCTCGACGAACTTCTATCAGTCAGCGTAAAAACATCCAATTCTAACAAAGCTTCAGACGTCAATTCCTGCTGGGAATGTAAATGTGCTAAAATCATTTCAACAGCTTCCTCAACTTTAGCTCTAAGTGAATCTTCAGACGCTAATAGTAACAACAACTGAGCTGGTGATAATTCAAGAAGCATTCCGGTAATCCTTCCAGCGAAATTCGGGTGTAAAGTGTACACTTTAGGGTAGAGCCGATCGCCGAGTTGTTGTTGATGTGCTGAAAGTTGTTCATTCCGATTTGAACTAGATTGACCACCGCCAGTACCCGAAGGATTACTTGAGGAATTCGTTGATAGATCAGGCATAGAAGGAGCATCCGAATGGAAATTATCACTTGGAATAAATGGTCGTGCATCAACATTCATTGTACGTCGATGCTCACGAGACCGATTTGAACCCCTCATCGGAACACTGCGTCGTAAAACGTCTCTGTCACGACGCAACCTTTGCAAAACACTGTATTGGGTATACTTGTTGTCAACTTGAGCCGATTCCAAATTCGGAAGCTTCTCATTGGATAAGATTGCTTCGGCTATTGCCGTGTAGAAACTTCGGGCCACACCGGAACCTTCACCAGGTTCATCTTTAAACGTCACTTTTACACGACTCACTGCCAGTGGAGGAGATGATGAATTACGCCGATTGTAATTATTATACTGAGTGTTCAACTCTTTAAATGTCATTAGAAGAAGTTGGGTGCGATCACGTTCCATCTAAAAACACGCATTAGTGTTTGTTTTTGTGTCACAACGACATGTAATACCTTTGAAAGTGTCAAGTCTTTTTGTTGATTGTTGCGTAACTTCTCCATGTCTCGCCTAAATTTAGCTTCTTTGACTGGGAATCCTCCCAATTCTGAAACGATAGAACCTGGTTCTAAGCCAACATCTTCCATAAAAACGCGGCCAAAAAGGTCGAGAGAAAGTCTCCAACGACCTAATAATAGATCATGCGAGACAGATTGACCGATTGTTGGTCTTAAAACTTCAGTATTGGCACTTGGAGTAGTTACAACAGTTACGTTAGCTGATATTTCTTGATTTTCTAATGTTTCTGGTTGTTGAGAATCGACTGACATCATTACGGTTGAATCGTTGGATTTTTGTTGATTACACTGCAAGAAAAAATATTTCTGTAATAACCATTAATGTCTGTACAGTACTATTGAACATTTTGAGGCACACGACAAAGTATAAGAAGACGTACATATTTTCAAAGTATATAACTCTCAAATGTAATAAATAGTTTTTTGTGTTACAATGATCCTATGGTACAACAAAACGATCACGTGATGGCGAAGAGTAGAGATGGAAATTGAGAAATGAATTTGGACACAGCGAATAAGTAATAAGTCCTGTGGTAAGTTCAAATTCATGATAAGAGGTAACAGTAATTTGCTGAGTCTTGAAAGCGAAGACCCGATATGTACTAGAGTTTAGTTTGTTTTCGCGGACGATAGGTGTAAATTATGTTACGTAAGAAACAATCATTCGATTATTATTTTGTAAAATTAAGGCTATCCGAATGTTTTTCGGATTCGTAAATTCGTTACTTGCACAGAAGAAAGATTTTTTGTACGCTCCGTATCTGTCCTCGGTTCAAAGCTCGACAAACCGAAGTCATCAGAAAGCAATATGATCTAGGACCTAAGGGTGATACACTTGCGACATTATCAGCAAGCATACGTATCGTTGGTCCTTTACCTTACTAGTGAAAAACAATGGAAGTGCTAACGCAAAATTCTTGGCTTGGTCAACGTTCTATTTCCAAACAAAACAATGTGAACTATTTTGAACCCCGTCTTACTTAAAGTTAAATGTGCAAAGTAAGGAAACATTTACTTTACAGCAACAACACTCGCAACAAAGTTTAAAGAGGTTAAATTTTTGTTTTGTTTGGAATCAACCAGCTGTTTTTTAGGAATTTGCGTTACGCTTGTAGAGTTAATTACTTACCATTGAAGATCCAGCTCGAACAATTACACTTTTGTTTGGACTCCTAGAAGAAGGAGATTGGATCGTACCAGTATTGGTACCGTCTTGTGTTGTTTCATTAGAACTATTTGGTCCTTCTGACACCTGTTCTTGATATGGTGACTCCAAACCAGAAATTTTTCTAGGAGAAACAATAATTTGTGGTCTAGCCGTTTGCTGTTCTTGTTCCATTGGAGAAACAAACGTTGATTCATTTTGATTATGTCGAGATAAATTATGAGGAGTATTCGATTCCTTATCATTTGCACTAATTTCGTTTTTAACTGCAGCAAGTAAGCTTTCGAACGTTTCCAAATTTTTGCTATGACTAGCATTCTCATCAGAACTTAAACTTGATGTCGGTTCATTGGATTTTTCAGTCTGAACTTGTACTTCTCTTGCATTTCGCTCAATTGTTTCAGTCTCTGGATTGTAATTCTGTGGGTAGAGTAACGGATTAGGACCCATAACGTTCAAAGATTGCGAAATGGGATAATTAGCTTTCGCTGGTTGACTCATAGCAAAATCTGTAGTACGTGTAGAAAGACTCAACTTTGTAGGAAGTGACTCTAAGGGATTACTAGAAACGACACCTGATGAAGCTAAAGTGATTGGTTGTTTAGGAATCCCAAACAAATCCTCTCTCCTTGCATTTGGTTGTAACAAATGAGGTTGATCTGCTAGTGGTAACGCTTCTGCCATTGGTGTTTCAAACGGATCAGGTGGCGGACATCCAAGACATAAAGTTGACTCAGATCTTTGGAAAAACGAGTGTTTTCGACCCTTCCCTGACCCGCTTGGTAAACTTGAATTTAAAGCACTTGAAATTGTAGCTAAATTCGAAACGTCTTGATCTTCCAAACTCTCAGTTTCCATTGCAACAGCTATATCTTCTTCAGCCTCTTCATTTTCATTCTCGTCTTGGTCATTCCACAACGGTAAAGAAAAACCTTCACGTCTTAAATCACTGTCATTTCGATCTGAAGTTCCCGACCTCATGAAATAAATAAGAGCATCGAATACATAAGCCACATGTTTCAAAGCAGAAACGTCTAAAATCGGTAACGAATCTAGATGTTCGTTATTATGTGCTCTCATTAGTGACAGACAATATGAAAGAAATTCTCTTCTAGCAGCATGAGCGTCCACGCCATCACGTTCAGGCCGCGAGCGACTTTCCACATTTGTAGTAAAACCAACCAATCGGGTACCAGAACTACCGGAGATAGTGTGACCCCGGTGGCCGCTGGATCGGAGATTACTTGAAGTGCTACTAGTAACTAAAACAATCATTAGATAAAGTTAGGTGAAATCTAATTCTTACCTCCTGTTGTTATTCCTGTACTAAGGGGGTGACTCGAACTTGACGGATCAAGAGAATTGGTTAAAGACGCTCCGAACTTCAATTGGGCTTCAGTGGCGTCCATAACTGTCAGAAGCCAATCCCAAGTCGGTTTTAAACGAAATTCTAAGTATATCTACAAGGTAAAAGACTGTTTAGACTCTTAACTTTCCATCATAGTGTAAGATGTAAGAACACGTCACAATTTCTACATCTTGACTTGAACTCTCATAGGCTTTGATTCAACTTACTTGTAAATTGTAGATGTCGTCTTGTGATACCTCCATGTGTGCAACAGTAGATAGAACCTGGTTCAATTCAGGTAATGACGATAACAAGTCGGTAATTTGGCGTATGATTGCGCCTGAAATTAAAATTCTGAAAAACTGCCGTTTGTAGAATATTCAACTTACCAAAAGCTCTAGCTAGAGAACTTGCTGAGGTCGACATTGCCACCGGTTCGGAACTTGCAGCAACGGCTGTACTTCCAGTTGTAGACCGTCTCAAGGAACTGGGGTCAATAAAAACTAAATTAGAACCGTTCGCCAATCGAACTCCTGCTGATCTGCTTGCTTCACGTGACCGGATAGCCCACTGCATATTCTGCGGAGCTAAATTGCTCCTTTGTCCATGTCCAGTCGTATTGCTGTAACGGCTTCTTTCATAGACAATAATCAGAGTAATGAGAAAACAAAAACAACACTAAATAAGAGCCAATAATAAAGCAAATAAAAAAAAAAACAACTACAAAAAATTGAATAAATTTACCTTCTTCGCTCTAGTTGTTCATCAGTTAGGGTATAATCCTCAGTGTCCTGCTCGTCTGTTTCTCCAGCTTCACTCTCCTCCTCTTCCTGCTGACTCGATTCACCACTTTCGTCTTCCGGGAACAGCAGCATACCTCCTGATAAGTTACATAAAATGCAAGCATACACATGCACCAATCATTCGCTTCCATTCGCACTCACTCAACCGATCAAAAATCAACTCACCAGTATCAGAACCAGCTGTAGCTCCAGTTTGTACAGATCTTTGTGCGGATGCTGCGTCTTGATTACTGTGATTATCATCACTATCTGATTCAGTTTCAGCCAATAAATCCAATTCTGGATCACTTTCTTCTCCTTGAAGGCCTCGATTTTCCTGCTGATAGGGTGCAGCTTCAACTGACTCGTTCTCGTTAGTTGTAGATTGTCGAACAGTGATGGGCAGTTCTCTGTCAGCAGGAACATCCTCGTGTTCCGATGTGTTATCATCGTCATTATCAATCGCCATACTTTCACCGTCGTTTAAATTGAGCAAGTCTCGAGCACTGGCCAGATCTCTAGCGTTAGCTGCTGCTCTACGTACAGCTTCAGCCAAAAAAGGGAAACGAGGCATGGATGTAGTACCTCCACCTGACCTTGAACTGCCTGAAGGTGCCAAAGGGTCAACCAAAAATAGTTCTTCAGAACCCTAAAAAAGTAATAGCCGTGATAATATTAATTTACATAATTAGATGTTGACGACCGATTATTGTTAGGTCAATTTAAGTAAATTACAGAGCTCACATTATCTACTGTTTCATTTCCATTACGTAACTAGTTGTGTAATAAATGTTAACTTGATATTTCGTAATCTAACTAATGGGAAAAATGCACTTAACAATTATAAAACTTACATTTAAAATATCATTAATGGAAGTTGCCAATGAAAAGGGTGCGGTAGGTCGTGCCACTCCTAATCTGACTGGTGCCATTATAGCATCAGCACTTTCGCACAACTCTTCAATCGATAATTTACTTAGTGATTGGAAAATTTTTCGACATTTGGTTAAAGGTTGATTCTGGTTACTCAAACTTCTCCTTTTGGTTGAATTTGGCGCCATTTCGATTGTAAAAACAACAAAAATCCGAACAACAGATCTTACAAAACGTCTAGAGACCATTGTTGCATATTGGGCTTGTTTCGTGTCAGGGTTTTTCATTTCTCTAATTAGTGTTTCTAGTAACACGTCGATAACCATTTGGCATTTAACAAGGAAACACAGTGAGAATTTATCAAGTAATGCTGTTCCTGTCTGCTTGGAAATGTAAGGTTGGTCAGTAAATTGTGTTTCTGAAACATCTCTAGTCCCTGACATTATCATACTTTGCACTGCTTTCCAATCGCCTAAAAGACATTCCAAAGCTCGTCGACTGAACCTAGGAGGTTCCAAATCGTGTTCAGGCATATCGGTTTCAACTGAAACAGAACGAGAAAAACGAAAATTAGTACAAGTTAAATAAGTATAGAGCGTCTCACTATCTGAAGAAGGTGTCTTATTTCGTGAATTTGCTGAAGCTGTCCGTGGTCTTGTATGACGGAATTGTCTTTGTTCTTGATTTTGACGTCCAACTGTTTGTACTAAGAACAATAAAATGCTTTCTCCACGTGAATTTGGTAGACAAACCAAATCAGTTTCTTTCACCAATCGAGTCAGAAGCTCATATCTGACCATTTGATTACCCATTATCAACGCTTTACATTTACACTTTTCCCAACAGTCGCAGTATGCTGTAGGTGATGTCCTTTTTAATTTACAATCATGTCCTTTGTGACAAACTCTCGCACATTCGGTACAACAACAAAGTGTTCCAGTTAGACCACAAGTACGACATTCAAATATATCCTAAATGTTTTTATTAGCATGTTTTATATTATTATATTTAAAAAATTACCTGATTAATGTGTTCGGCACCAGTCCACGTAAAACTACAAGTATCATTACAACATAACACATGTAGTGGGGAATGATCTGGATTGGACCCTTTCGGGAAAATCATTTCTTCACGTTCTTGAGGTGTGCCCAATTTTATAATTTTTTCAAAAATTTCTAATGCCGCTGGATAACTACGCGACGAGACCGCCAGCATAAAAGGTGTTTGACCTTGAGCGTCCCTTTAAAACAAATAAAAAAAATCGTTACATAATCATAAGAAACTGCTATTATTTAACAAACACAACGATTGCCAAATCGAACCAGTTTTGTAAAGTATTTGAGTTGTGCAATATTGGTTCTTTTTCATAATTATTGGGTTAATTTTAGTTGTGAAAGACTTTTCCTAACTAGTGATAAAATGTAAAGAATTTAAGAACAGTTATGCAACAATTGTCATTATATAACGTCAAAAATTGACGTAAAGTACGACATTTCATTATGCATTGCGTATTTTCTTTTTCGACTTTCTATACATACTTTGCACAAAGAAGTTCAATCAGATGTGGTTCTAAAGCAGCTGAATCATAAAGAAGCGCATGTAAGATCTGCATAGCGTTTGATCGTCTCTCAACAGGATCAACAACAAGATTAGGTGGTGCATTGCTATTTCCGCTTCCCTTGTTGTTGGCAGCACTGCTTCCCAACCCCATAAGACTATCTTCATCTCCAGAAGTTACATCAAACGATTCCGGTGGCCAACTGTGAGTTGGTATAGGTTCTTCTTGAACGAAACTGTGCTGATCTGTAATCAGAACTAATAAATGTGCATCCCTGAAGCAACATCATCAATATTTACCATTTTCCGTTTCCTTGTTTGACGTTGGTGTACACATGTTAACAACTGCATGGAAAATATTCCGGTTGCCATCGCAACGTTCACTCAGTATATTCGAGACAGATGAACCAATGGATTCTAGAAATTTCATTAAAAAGAGAAGACAAACAAGAAATGATACTTACTGACTTCACTGTCTACTTGAGCCAAAACCTGTCTGACACCATCAATATCACAACGTAATATTTTCGGCATTAGTAATTGTTGTTCAAGTGCGAAAACAACAATTGCTACTTGATTTTTCATGTTAAGTCCGGTTCCGGTTAAACCGAACGTACCAGCAGTCAAACATTTAACAGGTGGTAGATCTAAACATTGAGGATCACGAATAGCATCTGCACAATCTTTACTCAAAGGATAGATAGTACTGTTTCCGTCTCGAAGAATCAAAATTGTTTCAGAACTCTGAAAAAAATAAAATAAAAACAAATCAGTTATAAAACAGTAACAAAAACAAAATAATAAACTAACTTCTCCAGCACAAACCAAGTTAATCAATTGTGGGTACAAGCCCATAAACGACGTTGTATCACTAGGAAAAGGATTATCTTGTTCTACTCTTCCACTACTGACGTTGTAAATAACATAGCTTAGTTTATTTCCATTTCGGACAATTGCATGTACTCCTTGTCCATCAATAGCAATTGTCAATATTTGATTACCATTATCTGAAATTTGTATTCGACGTGGAGTTTTTTGAAAACAATCAGGAACGCGTGAGTTTGAAGACGATTTAATAACCTACAATTACTATTTTAGAAATTGTTTTTTTCTCTTATATTCATACTTGAAGATCATCTTTGCGCATTAATCGACAATCTTGGAAAATATCATCTGCATCTTTAGTATCACGATCCCTGGAATGTCCACTTGGGAATCTAACAGCAGCATAAGCACCGTCAACTTTCAAAACACGACCTGCTGGAACACTTCGTACATCTTCGACAAAAATAACGTTTCTCAGAAGCCATTCTTCTTCGTCTTTTCTTTGTTCCGATCCGGTGTCGCTTCCAGAAACGGTCATTCGCTTCTGTCGTTCTTTAAATACATGTTAAATTTCTTTTCTTTCAGAAAAATTTAGTGACTTACTGTGACTGTTGGTAATGCTTCCTGTGTCGCTACACGTACTTGAAGCAGGAGATGGTGGAGGAGGCATGTCTAATCTATCTGCGTTTTCTTTATTTGAAGAACTTTTATTAGGTAAATTTGCTGAAAAAGAAACGCAACACGTAAATATGGAAGTTTTGAAATGAAAGAGTGCCTGATTTAGAAAACAGATATCAGAAAGACTAATCGTAATAAATCATGAAAGATCATTGGTTAGCAAATTTCATCAGGTAAATAGACAAATTACTCATGTAGAGCTTAGATTGCGCGTATATCTTATACCAGTGACGTCACAAATTACAAGAATTACTATCGTAGCAAGATATGTGAATTCCAGAAGATGACCTAATACTGCAAAAACCTATGAACACTGAGTCAGTTTTGGCTCTTTCCAAGGCATGTCAACTAAAAAACATTTTTAAACACATCTTTCACAGTGCTATAAAAAATTTAAAGCAATTGTTTTGAGTGTCTAATATTGTCAAGATCAATTTAGAAACGTCACGTTTTGACAAAAAGTATATAATAAATATTAATAATAAATTGATTATTTCAGAAAATGCCGTCCTGGCAAGATTTGCCCCAGTTCTATACATTCCTGTTGGATTTTGTTCACTTAAACATTTGTAACAACAATTAAATTTTCATTATTTCAGTGAAAAAATTCAGGGGAACAACAATAGGACAATTAATAGAATTTTGTTTATGACAAAAATAGTAACAGAAAACCGACTATGCTATCACATTAAGAATAGTCCGTACTTATGATCCGCAATGTTTTCTACCTCAACTGTCAGAGTAATTTCTTATTAACATTTAAAACCAAAAAATCCACGTTACAAAATGTTATGTTAACTAAAAACTGTTTTTTTTACCAAATGTAATAAAAGCTCTAGAAATTTTAATTTGTGTATCTTATATAATATTTGAATACTGATTATGAGTTTGAAAAACTGATTTATGCGTAGCGGTGTGAGTAGCTCCTTCTCATATAATAACTATTCTACAAAGTTTCAAAAATAAAACTTACCTAACCCGCTTGGGCCTGGCACACTAGTATCCCTACTTTTCTCAGAAGTTAAGGTACTTGTCGTTTGAACGTTGATAATTTTAAAAGTGCAAGTATCGCTTAAAGTCCATGCAGCATTTTGCAACTGCCCCACTTTTGGGACACCATTAGCAATAGTGAAACCGATTGCTCCCGCTTGATACATGGGACTATTTTTCATGCAAACTTGAGAACCAGTTACAATATCTGATTGATTATTTGAAGGTCTCTGCTTTCGACATTTCGTCCTATACTTTTCCCACAACCGTTTGCGTTGAGCAAATGGTAAAACACCCCTTCCAAGACATAAATAAGTCACTTTATTTCATTTTATTAAAGTATATACTTACCACCAGTATAAAGCACCACTTTCCAATCTTGCTACAGTATACAACGGACACGTATACAATGCCGTAATTTTGTCAGTTTGAAATTCTGAATAAGCTTGAGCTGGATGTTCTAATTTAGCAGCAGCGGGTGCTAAAAGTTCATCTAGCCATGTAGCTACTTTTCCGCTTTCAGTTGCTACAGAACAACGTGTAGAACAGGCCGAAAGATGAACTACCTTCTCGCTAGTCAGACCCAATGGAATTGTTTTAGGGTGGTGGATGTTAGGATTCTGGAAGGAAAAAAAAGATTTCCTTTTTCTAAGTGAATAACACGTGAGAACTCACCTCTGGATGTCTGTAGGAATCAGAGTCACTCCAACGCCATTGAAAAAGTTGACCATTGCTTGATAACGCGATTAATTCGGAATAAAGACTAGCAATTTGGACGAATTTTGGTGTGGAATCAGGCCAAAACTCTAAATCATCGGAAATCCAAAGAGGACATGCGTTGTCTTTCTTTTTATGATCTGGAAAAGTGGAAGTCAATACGATGATTTTCTAACAATTACTATAATGTAATACGACATACTACAGTCAACAGAAGTAATGACGATGCAATAATAAATAATTTATGTTTTAATTTGCTACATCAAATACGAATAAATACCTTTTTAATTTTCTCACACCAATAAAAATAAATAATTAATTACAACTTACACTTATTACATCCCAATCAACTCAACAATTTGTCTGTAAATGAGTCTGTTGGCAATCCTGAAGTTAGTACACTTGAGGGTTGTTGGAACTTCTTTTGACACAGAAAAGAACAAATGAAGCAAATTTATTAGCTTTAGGATTGCCAATAGGCTTTAGTCATATAATTCCACATTGTATAGAACGAAACGTGCCGATACACCACCTAGTCTAAAGTATCGAAAAGAATAACCAAATATTTTTAATATTTTAAAGTTAAAAAAATATTAAAGCTTTGTCGCTATCAAAAATCCAATCTTGTAACCGAGTCACATCCAAATTTATTGTCGTATGTCAGTTAAACACAAAAATATAATTTTGATGTATAAATCAGGTGGTAGTATTATACTTTAACGCCATTGTTGAATGTGAGAAAATAAGGTTTATTGTTTACTGTTTTAGGAAAATCATTGGCATTTGTTTAAATTTTGTTGTTTGAAGTACAAACCTGCATCTTTTTCATAGGGACTTTCCCTTAGTGCAGTCTCCAGCCATCTTCTTGGTCCAAAATACTGTCGTTCTCGCCACCTCGAAAAGTTCTCCCTGTCTCTATCAGAATTCGAGTTGTTGCTAGGAGGAGCATCTCTATCAGCCAATCGACTGCGTCCACTGCCGCGACTGTTAAGGAAGCTTGTTTGAGCAAAGTCAAACATTCCCAACGAGTTAGTCAAAATACAAAAATAAAAGAAAACTTTGCAAACAGAAATGTTAACCAAAAAAAAAGCAATAAAAGAAAGATGCTACACAATACAAAAGTTTCAAATCCTTACTTCCTAATCCCTGAATATCCAAACATATCTTCAGAAAACATCGCATCAGCATCAATTATTACTGAATGATCCGTATGAAACCCACCATCAAGAAGCGAAATTAAATCCTCAGGTACATAAGAATCAGCAGCATCGTCACCTTCTTCTCCTTCTTCATCGTCACGTGACAACAGGTTGTTAACAGCTAAATTAACATCAAGATTGGTTCGCTGCAGTTCGCGTATTATCAGATTTCGACTTTTTCCTTGTAGCACAACTTGTGCTTGTGATACGAGTTCTTCGGGAACGTAAGGTGCGGGAACTGTGACCATAGGGCGTCCGCTACTTGAACTACTAGTGCCTATAATGACCGGAGCACCACGACCCCCTAGAAATAATCACGTCTGTGCATCTTTTATAATCACTTAAACTAAACTACATTAAGACTGTCTTAATACCTCTAGATTATAGTTTTTTCAGTAGTGAAAAAATTCGAACCATTATAAAATTTGGCACAGATGCTCTTTAACGTGTAAGAAAGCAAAAGCCCCAAAGGTGATAAACGAGAAAACCCTCTTTAAAAGCTCCTTAAATGTAAAATAGATGATTTTTGCAATTACTAGCAACTGCCCTGTTTTTTGTAATTTTTATCAATTGCTTCAAGTGTATCAGTAATGCCAAAGAATTTTCATTAAGGTAAAGTGTATTTTTTTGTGCTTTTTTCGCAAGTCTAGTGACAAAAAACCACCAGATTTTTAAGCAGACGCATGACTACATAACACACCACCTTGTTGCCACTTTGTGACGAGCTACACTGTTGCCATTAGTGGTTGCCAATCACGTTACGATCGCATCTCTCATAAAAAATAATGCCAACGACGTCATTTGAACCCTATCAAAGTGCACTTGGTTTAGGTATTTATTAACAATTTGTAACAGTACAAGTTATAATTCCCAACTTCAACTATTTCAATCAAATTTCAATTTGATTGGAGTAGTGTCAACTGTAAAATTTGCTATCGTTATCAGTTCATTTAGTATGATTACATGTAAATCAAAAAATGTACCTAATCACATCATTTTTGCATACGACGCGCATTTCGAAAACGATGTTATCATTCTCGAGTAAAACTTAATTTTTTACAAAGCGCTCAGTGTTATACATATACAGTTTATTTACTTCTCAAAAAACCACCAACCTCGCAGTTTACACCTAAAATACATTTGGAAAGATTACACAACTTCTAAAATGACGTTCAATAAAATTAACGTAAATTTGACAAGCATTTCGAGTTGAATTTATATTTATATTAAATCTTTACAGCGTTTTACGGTTAGCTACAGTGGTTGATCTAACTGTTTGTAATATTGTAACATTCTTATTTTACTTGAAAACCAAATTTCTCTAAATCTTTTAAGCATGAGAGGAGAGTGGCAGAATGACCAAGAATTTTGACAATGTCAAATTTTAGTAAATTTAATTTTGACGAACTTAATTCAACAGGTGGTGGTTTTTTAAAAAGTAAACAAACTTTACTAGTCGATTACATAATGGCTTAAATATAAAATCAAATAATTTATGTTTTATTGTGACAGCTGTCATTTTTCCCCTCACTGATTCATTAGCTGCATTCGGCTTTGCCACTTTCGAGTGCACCGCCTATTTCCTTATCTACTTCATTGAGTCCATATATCACTAACTCTATCCGGTAACCAGAATTTGATGCTTTTTGACACTGTATCCAAAACACGCGCTCTTTGTGCTCCTAGTTATTAGTAGGGACAGAAAGAGTGTACGTTGTCATGAAAACAGTCTTTAAATTAGTGAATCCTAAATTCAAAAAATGCGACGGATTTATCTTCCCTGAATGAGACAAACAAAGACAGAGTAGGTGCACTCGGAGTGTCAAAGTCGAATGCACCTATTTTATATTAGTCGATTACACAATAGCTTAAAAAGAAAATGTAATTAAATGATTGTGTGACACCTCACAGTTTTATTCTTGTTCTACAACATATTTAAAGAATTATTGCGCAAGAAACTACTAATATGTTAGAAATTTATTATTGATAACCATTAAATTCAAGATTATTACATTCATAGATTACTACATATCTTCTAGAACATTGTGAGGAATTTTTCATTTTTTACGTACAGTGTCATATAGTTGTATGATTCAATGTTTCTTTTTAGTAATGCGTTACTTAATTTATATGCTTCTGTTTGTCTGCGCCTTTGCGATCACCTAATCTGCTTTTTGTTAACGACGACTTATTAACATTGTTACACAATTCATTTAGTTTGTCGCTTATCGTTGTGACAAACGAACAAAAGTAATTTTGTTGATATACAAGATGTGATTGAAATATGTGCAAAAACTTTACCTAATTATAGTTTCCTCTTTAAAACGATGCAAAATACACAAATTTGCCTTATCAAATGAGCGGTGGATTTTTAATCGAAAAATAAAAGATCGTAAACAAAATACCGAATATAATTTGTTGAAAAATAAATATATCCAAACAACAAAAAAAAAGCAAAGAAAATGATCGTAAATACAAAATATCGAAAAATAAATTATCGAAGTTAAAAAAAAAAAAGAAAATTAGAAATAAAACCGTCATAAATTAAAATTATAATATATTTTAGGCGACATTTTTTTAGATCACAAAATGAATTTCTTAGTATCTTCAAACTCTTTTATAAACTTAGACACAGCAACGATCAGTCGTTTTGTTTTGTTCTTTTTTTTTCTAACACGCACTAAAAGACCTGTATGACATTTAGTTAGGTTAGGTCAGGTCCTGTAGCAAATGTTTTTGCAAATAAGCAGCTACTAGTAAATGTATAAATAAAATCACAGGCATTATTACTTTCGATATTTTAGCCTTAAAAATATTTTGTATTTTCTATAATTTCTGTTCCGACTGATTGTTTATTCGATATTGTCTTTCAGTATTTTGTGTATTTAATGAAATGTTTTCCGTAATTTTTATTTTTCAATAAATTATATGTTTACGATCTTCTGTTCTTCGTTTAAAAATCCGCCATCTTGTTCCAATAGTTTGTACAAATCATGCGCAATAGAAGTCAGACTGGTACTGCGCAAATGCAGTCTAATTCTGAACTGTTGAAACAAAATTATAATATTTAAGAATTGTCTTTTTTAACGTTTGGGGGAACCTTTGGGAGATTTTGGGGCATTTGTTTTCTTATTCTTACTCTTAGTTTCATAATGGTTCATTTTTTTTACTTTTGCGGCAATATTTTTGTTCGTTTTCTTGAATTACAAGAAAAAATGCGATATAACACTCACCGCTGTTGCTACCGCCTCGGATAGCCGTATTGGATCGCATTATCCTGGCCCTTGTGCGGGGCATTTGTCTGCCACTTCCTGTAGGCTTGCTGCTGCCTCCACTGCCGCCTCCGGCACTACCGCCCGAACCGCCAGTAGCGCCGCCTCCAGAACTGCGCAACAACCAAGATCTTGGTTGTAGAAACAATATAATTAAATGATGGAAGTGCACAGTGAAAAACAACGCACAAATCGACACTGTGCTCTATATACTCACTTTTTCGTTGAGTCATTTTTGCTGAGATCTAAACGGTCCGAAAGGACGTTATAAGAAACACGACAAATACGGCCGTCATCGAGAAGTAAGGCAATAAAAGCAGGACCAAGACAGATTTTTTTAATTCCACTTCGAAGACTTGCCAAACCAGGGTGGGTGGTATGACCCAGACGGTTGATCCTGTCAGCTACTTCCTTTAATCTAAAATAAAAAATTCATGACCAATGCTTTAGATTATTTGGGGAGATCTTGTGGTGTATTGTTAATAAAGATACTAAATATTTTTAATAGATATTTTGAGGTACCCATGACCTGTCAGCTCTCTTATGCAATTTCAATTTCTGGAATTGGATGGAAATTGTAGGTACTCCGTTATAAATCAGGCAAAATTGTGTAATACTAGGAGGATAGTAATACATTTAATATCGTTTTGAATAAGTGTGGATAAAGTAAGAAATGGGTTTGGTTTTAGTATCCTCCATTTTTAATAAATAGAATAATGAGTTGATGGAAAATGGAGGAAGAGTCGAGAAAGGAATGTCTAACGTTGGGAAATGCCTCACCTGTCATTGAACTGTTCCTCGTTTCCTGGTAAAGGGTGAACAACATATTGTAAAGACGACATGGTTTGTAAAACACTTATCGTAACCTTATTATTGTAAAATTTATCCAAAATCTACCACAATCAACACATTTTGATCCCAAACCGAGTTACACACTCGCCATGTTTTCGGGTTTTGGTTCGATTACTGTGAAGTTTGACGCGTATTTTTGACAGATTTGATATACCCATATACGTATTAGATATATACAAGCACTAAAACCACAGCAAACGTATCACAAGCAACAGTGCAGATATATATTGCTACGCCGTATTGTACTCGTCCTAAATACGCTTGCGTGGGTCAACGGCAGTCGCAGAGGCTTGTTTAGCGTTAGCTTGATCGTTTATAACAAGTGGCTCTGGTAATTAAATTAACCCGCGATTGGTCACTAGGTTCGAAAAATCTAACAATTTTAGTTTTTTTTTCATACAATTTATAATATAGGCTCTAAAGTGTCATTCTTTATAAAAATGACTAGAAAAACATTAAGTAAGCGCATTGTTGTGGCATTGTTTCTTCAGTTTGCATTTATCGTGTTTTTTTCAAATTAAGACACTCTATAAAAAAAATAATTTTAAAACGAGCATTTAAAAAACAGCTATAATTAAAAAAAAGTTGATGTCTAATATAATAAAGCAGTTGTAGAGCTTTTTTAGACAAATTAGGCATTTGGATTTTGATTTAAGGGCTTCGTAAACGTTTGTGCGTACCTTGAGTGATGAAGACAAAAGATAGTGTGTCTCACTTCTCTAGCCTCGAAAGCGCACACGGGCCAGGGTGGAAGCTGCTAGTATATATCTAATACGTATATGGATATACCAACGTGAAGTTGAAGCCAGAAGCGGCAAATTTGAAAATTTTGTGATGTGGATGTTTAAATTGTTTTCATTAATTTTCGTTTGAATCCCAAACTTTTGAATTAACTTTTTTAATTATTTTGTTAGATTTGAAAACTAGTTATTACAAATTACAAAAATTGCAACAAAATTTTTACCAACAACGAAAAAAACAAAGTTATAGCTACAAGCAGCAAATTTGAAAATTTTGGGATGTGGATGTTTAAATGTTTTCATTAATTTTGGTTTGGAACCAAGACCTTTGAATTAACTTTTTTAAATACATTTTTTTAATTGTTATGTTAGATTTAAAAACTCTTTATTACAAATTACAACATTTGCAACAAATTTTTACCAACAACGAAAAAAACAAAGTTAATGCTAGAAGCGGCAAACTTGAAAATTTTGAGATATGGCTGTTTAAATTATTTTTATTAATTTTGGTATGAAACCGAAACTTTTTAATTAACCTTTTTAAATATATATTTTTTAATTGTTTTGTTATATTTAAAAACTATTATTACAAATTACAAAAACTTGCAACAAATTTTTTACCAACAACGAAAAAAAAAACAAAGTTAAAGCTAGAAGCGGAAAATTTGAAAATTTTGGGATGTGGATATTTAAATTGTTTTCATTAATTTTGGTTAGGAAGCGAAACTTTTGAATTAACCTTTTTAAATATATTTTTTTAAATTATTTTGTTAAATTTAAAAACTGGTTATTACAACTTACAACAATACCAATAAAATTTGTACCAATAACAATGCAAAAAAAAAACAAAAAAGATTGTTTGAATTTTGAAAATCAGCGCTGTCTTTAGTACGTGAAAATTTTATTATTACTCCTGTTTTGGAAAATTGTGCATGCACTACGGAAATTTGCGTCAGATAGTGACCCAGTGAGTTCGCGAAAATATGACGTCATACTCTTGTCTGGATTCCTGGTAGCGTTAGTCATAGAGTTCCATTTGAGGTCGTTTAAAAGCAAAAGGATACTGATAAGCTGAATCGAGTAGTGTATATGTAATGGGTTAAAACGACCTGCTGCCCATCGGTATTGTTTTAAATTGGAACGAACTCTACAGAATAATATACTAGAACGCAGCCTTTTATGTAGATACAGAGTGTTTTATGTATGGAGACAGCTCGATTTTGCTTTTTTATTGCCCACGTTTTTCACTTGTCTTCAAATTTTTTTGGTCAACTGGTTTTTTGCTGTGACGTAATCGATATTTTTTTTAAATAGTAACCTTTATTTTTGGTGTTGAATATTGAATATACTTTTTTTCTGCGTATAACAGTATAACATTTCTAGGGTTTAAAATAAAAACTTTAAGTAATTTAACTAATTTAAATGTTTTATTAAATTTTTCAAAATAGGCGCAATTTTTAACAGAATTACTGAACTAAATGTTTAAATTGACGTTCTTTCGTTTTTCGGTAATAATACAACTAATTTTTAAACTCCGTTAGCACATTATTTCCCATTTTTTTGACCAATGAAGCGGTACTGATTTGTAATTCTTTTTCTTAAATCCTTGATTTTGTTGCAAATATTTTTGATTTTAAGTAGCTTTTTATAAAAACGGTAAAAACATCATTTAAATAATCTCTGACACCACGAGAGTAGTGTGGAAGTGCACGGTCTTGTTTAAACCATACATTAGCTGCTGGTATGTCTAGATTCTTTTTATTGGGAAAAGTTCTGCTAATGCTGGTACTAACGTGTCACAAAGGACAGCTAAATAAACTTGTCTAGTCAATGGGTCGTCAAAAAACTACGGTCCTAAAATGTGATTAGCTCAAAAAAGACACAACTGCCATAGAAAATTTATCGATAGAAAATTTACACTGGATGAGAGAAACCAATACTTGTTACAACATCCACAAAAATTAAATGTTTAGTGTGGGTTTGTCAAATTACATTTTAGGATTTTAAGACATCAATGATGTAAAAGAAAGAATTACAAATCAGTACCGCCCAATTAGTCAAAAAATGATAAATAATGTGCTGACGGAATTCGAAAATTAATTGTATTATTACTAAGAAACGAAAGCACGTCAATTTGAACATTTAATTCAGTAATTCTGTTAAAAATGGCATCTATATTGAAAAATTCAAGAAAATATTTAAATTGGTCAAATTACTTAAAGTTTTTTTTTAGACCTTACAAATGTTATACTGTTATACGCAGAAAAAAAAGTAGTTTCAATATTCAACACCAAAAATAAGAGTTGCTATTTAAAAAAAATATCGCAAAAAACCAGTTGGTCAAAAAAATTAAAAACAACTGAAAAACGTGCGCAATAAAAAACAAAACCGACCTGTTTCGGCGTTTTTCTAAAAAAACATTAACCTAGAAAATATGAATTTTATTCCATACTTTTATGTCACTCTGTATAAGCAATGACTACCATCATTTATACGAGCGAGGAGAGAATGATGACTGGACTGTGGAATTGCAGAACTGAGCAGTAAAAAAAATAGAGCGATGTTTACAAGACGATTTAAAGTGTGTTTTTACCGTTTAACAAAATTATTGCTTACAGCACACAAAACATTTTTTTTGAAGCTTCGCTTGTTTATGAATTTAGCTCAACATCTGCAAAACGGTTTTGTTATCTATTAATTTTTTTTTTTATAAATTTGGATTTTTTTTCGTTTTGCAATGCCTGTATGTGATGTCTTATATAATTTATACGAGAAACTTTCTGTTAAACAAGTATACGAACTGAGCTACCAAGAACAAAAAGAGTAATTCCAATTAGTCACAATTCATCATCATAATAGCAACAATTTTTTGCAGTTAGTACTGCCAGAGACTTCTCTATTGTTCTCTGGTATTGCTCTCGGTACTGCCAGAGAACAGAAATGATTTTCTGTGCGCTCAGCCCAAAAACCCGTTTTTACGGTCGCTACAATGGCCACAAAATTTACTTTTGGCAACGGACGGCCGTCTAAATCCTATTAGAGACTACTAGTAACGGCTGAAAAATCGTATTTTGGCTGTTGTCATAGTGATTTTTTTAGTTATTAATAAACTGTTTTTAATTTGAATATTAATTTTTTATTAATTTATTACGGTTGCACAAAAAAAAACTGACAAAATATCATACATATTTATGGCATCTACTGTTCGTTAGCACTGCCGTTAGTAACGACTAGAAAAATTGTTTTTTTAACTTCGGAAATAACATTTTTAAACAGCGTGTCAAGAAAATGATATATCATAAAAATTGAGGCTTACGTTAGAAAGTTAGAAGCAATACATTTAAGTAAGAAAAAATTGGTATAAACTAGCAGGTTTTTTTGAATGTCATTATTGTCAAACAAATTCAATTTTTGTAGAACTATAGATATACCGTATGTAAACGAAATTAGGCTCACTCCTTTTTTTAATAATATTTTTAAAATTGAAAAACGAAACTCACGAAAAATTTATTGTGTTAGGAAATCTCTTTTAATTGAGTAAAAAATAAACCTTTTATTACTTCTGGATTTACCGAAAACGACTAGGTCTAAGTTTGGATTTTTACATAAAACACTATGTAAGTATGTATATTTTTATATTTTTAGAATCTACCTTAAATTTTGAGTCTAATTTACTTTCTTCTATAATTTTTTGTAAAATAATAGTTATTTGTGGACCAAGGCCAAAAAGTGTTTTTTTTTGTTTGAGTCGAATTTTAATGCAGAAAATTTTAATTTTAAAAATCTACTCAGTAGTTTTTGTAAAATTTACATAAATATTTTTTTTAATCTGAAAAAAAAATTGTATTGGAGAAAAATTTCAAACAAGCTAACATTTTAACCAGAAAATAAAATAAACAGCTATTAAACTTAATTTGTTACTTTTTTTGGTTTCACAGTCTGCTTTTTAGTTAACTTTTAAAGATTTTTCTAAAATATTTTTATAAATATTATAAAAACTACTAAATAGATTTTTAAAATTTGGGTATTTTTAGATTACACAAAAAAATGTTAATCTAAAATGTCGAGGAGCCACTATTGTCCCGTTTGGAAAATTGAGTAAGACGAGAAAAACTAATTTATTTTAGTTTAAATTCTTATATTTTCTTAATTAGATTATTTATGGGACTGGTTTTATTTTTTAGTTGTTGTCTACACTACAATATTTAGAAATATTTTTGAATTAAGAAAAACTTTTTTATTTTACAAAAAGTTACAAAAAGTAATGTATTAGACACAAAATTTAACGCAGATTTCAAAAATATAAGAATATGCATAGTGTTCCATTTAAGAATCCAAAGTTACAATCTTTTCCGGTAAAACCGGAAGTGATAGATAGTTCATTTTTTAAAGAATTTTTTAACATATTTAATTAGTTTCCAAAGTTTCGTTTTTCTGTTAAAAAATTTTTTTAACTAATTTTTTACTCAATTAGTGGAGATTTTCTAACAAAATATGTTTCTTAAATTTTGTTTTTTTATTTTAAAAATATACTATAAAAAAGTTGGTTTACACCTTAGACCATTTGTTTACACCCGGTATAGACATCCCCAACACCTATTAATTATTTTTTGTTTAAGAATTGTCCCTCATTAGTACTTTTATACTTGTTTTGGCAACTGAACGTAATTCATCGTGCCTCATTTTTTCAAATTTATGTTATTCGCCATACTTGTTACGATATCATGGTAAAAAAGTCCGTATTTAGAACCGTTCGAAGACTTTAAATTTTCTGTAGTTATTTAGGGTACTGTTTTTTTTGTGTTGGAGATTTATTACAACAGCAAGTTAACAAGTAATAAATTAAACTAAATTTTTTCATAAAAAAATTGAATTCTTGCGGATAAAACTTGATTTACCCGGTATGTAATGCGTCCAAAAAAATATGCAAATATTTTTGCTAAAAATACTTATTAAATAACAGTTTTATCATTTAAAAAAACTCATAAATATAATCTATAATTTTTGTATTCTTGTTGGATTTTTTTTGGTGTAGCAAATAATTGCAAAATCCACCCAGTGACACCAAACACATTTTTCCACAAGACGCCCATTTCAACAACAATGTTGTTCTTTTTAAGCAAGGTTTAATGTTTTAAATCGAATATTTAAAGATATTTAAAGGTAGATTATTGTTAAAGTAAAAAAAAAATGTTTAAGAAGTTTTTTACAATTTTAATGCGTGTACTTGTGACTAGGGCTGGGCGATACCTGTTTTTAGGTATCGGGTATCGATACCTGCAAAGTATCGATGCTTGCCAAAGTATCGAGGTATCGGAAGTATCGAGGTATCGGAGGTATCAAGGTATCGGGGGTATCGAGGTATCGGAGGTATCGCGGTATCGAAGTATCGGGAAGTATCGAGGTATCGGAGGTATCGCGGTATCGGAGGTATCGAGGTATCAGAAATATCGGGTGACGATAAGTAAATATCGCAACAAATAGCTTGTGAATTTGTTTGTTTTCATCAAAATAGCTTGTGTTTCCAACATCCAAAGCACTCTGAATAGGATGTTCATTTATAGCCACTCTTTATCAAGGTATCGCAGGTATCAAAGTATCGGAGATATCGGAAGAATTGGAGGTATCGAGGTATTGGAAGTATCGAGGTATCGAAGGTATCGAAGTATCAGAGATATTTAAGTATCGGAAGTATCGATACTTCGATACCTGATTGCAGTCGGTATCGGTGTACGATACTTGAGCAGGTATCGATACCTTCTGTAAGTATCGATACTTTTCCTAGCCCTACTTGTGACAGTGTAGCTCCGCCACTGTATTATTTATGAATGGAGATTATGCAACCAATAAAACAGTCAAGTATTTTAACCTTTTATTAAATAATTGGTTTTTTTTTTATTTGAACAAATAAATAACGAATCTAAACAATCACTCAATAACTATCTAATTTCCCCCATCAATCATTCCCATCTGCAGCTTCCTAATCCCAATAATGAAATTTTCTCAAAAAATAATACCATCGTCTTGCGTCGTATGCCACCGGTTTCACACTCGTCTGTCGCCAGTTTTGTGCCAGTTCCCTGTTCCCTTGTTATGGCAGGCGTGTTGTTGGGTGTGTGTGAAAGTGCAACAGTCAGTGCATTTACTTGGAATACAAAATCTTATCAAAATATGAATGTAAGTAACCCAACAATATATTTTTTACCTCCTCCTTCATTACCCATAAAAGAAAATAACTAAAAACAGAGATCAATGACCATGGGTGGGTTGTACCGTACAGATTTTTCTACGTAGCGACGTGCGGCCCATATTTCCGTCTCTTTCTAACCATAGGCAGATGGGTAATCACCTGACGCGAGGAATGTCAAACACGCTGCTGTAATTATTATTAATAATGTGTTGCAAGTCGAATTAAAATGCATTTTCATTTTTGTGAAATTATTAGTTTTGTTACGAAGGAAAGTGGTGAGGTGCCAGATTAATTTCATTTGACGCATTAAATAAACAATTAGAAGTACATATAATTCATAATTGTTTGCACGGGGACTGATTTATTACACTTCTGTTAGTTCTGTTTGAGACTAGACCTCTTTTTCGTTTTTCTGAACCAGTTATTAACTTATTACAGTACGCAAGTTTCACCGAATTTACATTCATTCATTCAGGGGCGCCGGTGACATAATTATCAAGTACAAGACATACAACTGATAAAGAAAACAGTACTTCTCACTTACACAATGTCTAGGTTTTTTATTATATCTCTATGAATTATTAAACTTAAAAATGCTGTGATACGTAATACTTGCTTATTTTTTTAATGAAGATAGAAAAGGATGATGGGTATAGTCACGTGGGCAAAGAATGTCACTCACTACGACGGGTCCGAGTCATAAAAAAACTGTGCTACAGCCGTATATAAATATCAATAACCAATTTTTATTCATTTTATTCCAATATGAATGATTTTTTAATCAGTGTTTGTTTATAACTTGACATTGTTTACGTACGTGACTGTACATACGTAATTTATGTCGTGCAGTAGGTATTCTGAAAAGAAATGTCCGCTCCAAATAAAAGCAGTCAACAACAATACTATGTAATGAATTAATGATTGATTTCTGTATTAAATAATAGATATACTAAAAATCTTAAAGATAAAATCTCAAATCTTATTATCTATTTTTAATACAGAAATCAAACACTCTATTGTAATCAATGATGTAAAATTACAGTAATTTATAAATTTGGGAATTTACCGCAGTAAAAATATTATTTTAAAAATTTACCACCTTTTTACCTGTTTAAATTACCTCGTAATTGAAAAGTCAGTGGTAATTTACAAAAGTAATTTACTATTTATCAGTAAAGACTATATTTGTGGTAAAAATTTGTTATAAAAAAATGTGAAAATATTATAAAATTAACAAATACCTACATGTTCTAAAAAATTAAAAAAAAAAACAATAAATTTTTAATTGTTTGGTGATTTGGACATAATGTTGGTCGCAGTATTGAGGTAATATCTCATGCGAACGAAAATAAACTAAATCAGAGCAAGCTTTAGTTTGTCATATTTGTATAGTTTTTTTTGATTAAGCAAGTTGTGCACAACCAACTCTAATTCATATATACTTTCTATCACTTCCGGTTTTACCTTAAACGACTATAACTTGGGAGTTTTAAATACAACACTGTATATTTTTGGAATCTACGCCAAAATCTGAGTCTAATAGACTACATTTTATAACTTTTTGTAAAATAAAAAACTTTTTTGTAATTTTTGTTTTTTTATCTAGAAGGCTGTGATGGTAAAAAAATATTTCTAAATAATGTAGGCAATTATTAAAAACTTAAACCTGTCTCATAAATAATCTAATTTTGAAAATACATTTAGATTTTAATTCAGAACAAATTAGTTTTTCTGGTTTAACTGTTTTCTTCAAATAGGACAATGGTGGCTCACTTGATTTTAAAGATCACTAAAGATACCAAAATTTTGAAAATCTACTCAGTAGTTTTTGTAATATTTACAAATATAATTTTATAAAAGTCTGAAAAAAATTTTATATTGAAGAAAAATTTTAAACAAGCTAGCATTTTAACAAGATTATTTTTTGACGTTTCTCTAAACCAACAGGAAAATCTTAATTTTGGTTATATGTACGTACGTCTAAGCCAATCAAAAATTTAGAAAATAATTTTCCAAAATTTCTCAAACGTGTTGCCATTTGGCAATAGCCCTTGAGCGCTATGCGCTCATGTCAATTTCCTGGCAACACGTTTTCGAAGTTCGTTCAAATTATTTTGAATTATTCTTGTTCTCTTGTGGTATTATTACTGAAAATAAAATGGACAGATATTAAACATAATTTGTTACTTTTTTTTGTTTTATAATAGTCTGCTTGAATTTTAGTTAACTTTTAGGGATTTTTCCAAAATGTTTTTGTAATTTTTACAAAAACTACTAAATAGATTTTCAAAATTTTGGTATTTTTGGTTTAACAAAAAGTGTTAATCTAAAATGCTGAATGAGCGACTATTGTTCTATTTGGAAAAATTGAGTAAGACGAGAAAAACTAATTTATTTCAGTTTAAACTCTTGTATTTTCTAAATTAGATCATTTATGAGACTGGTTTTATTTTTTACTTGTTGTCTACATTATTAGAAACATTTTTTAATCGTCACAGCCTTCTAGACAAAAAAACAAAAATTACATAATAGAGTTCTTTATTTCACAAAAAGTTATAAAAGGTAGTCTTATTAGACTCAGAATTTTACGTAGATTTCAAAAATATGCATAGTATTTCATTTAAAAATTTAAAGTTACGGTTGTTTCCGGTAAAACCGGAAGTGATAAAAAGTACATTTTTTACTCAATTAATGGAGATTTTCTAACATAATAAATTTCCTAACTTTCGAGTTTTTATTTACAGAAATACTATTAAAAAAGGGGTGAGTTTAATTTCGTTTACACCCGGTATATGTATACAGGGTGAGTCTGTTGAAAGTTTTGTTTTGTTTCTGTTAACTTTTCTCAAAAACTAGTTATCACCCCGACTTCAGGGTTTGTCATTAAGCAACTTTGTTTTTTTCTTTACGTATGTCATTTTTTTCAGAATTTTTCTAATATTCTTTCTAATGAATATTAATTTGTTGAAAAAAATATAAAACTTAATTATTTCTAATGCCATTCTAAATGACGCGATGTTGAAATATTGTTTTGTGAAAAAAATATTTAAAAAAAATTGTAGATAACCGCAAAAATAATAAAGTTTATTCGTTTTGTATGACATATTTTGAAGCAGCATTGCCAGGTTATCCTCGACAATAGGTTGGACATCTACCCTACAGCTTGTTTGTTCCACCCACTTTCTTGGGAATAATGGCGTATTATTTAATGTAGAAAAATTAAAAAAAAGAAAAAATCAATTTGTTTTTGTTTGACGATTTGGTGACAAAACTTACTTGCACATTAAAAAAATTGAGTGAAAACCGATCAACTGTCATTTTCAGTAAAAATTTTAAGTCAAGGCATTGAGTAAATACGTTATTTTTTCCAAGAAACTGGGTGGGAAAAAGAAGCTAAGAGGTAGGTTACCCAGCCCATTGTCGAGTAACGACGAGTAACGGCAATGCTGCATCAAAGTAGGTCTTACAAAACGAATAAACTTTTTTTTTGCGGTTATCTACATTTTTTTTATAAAACAATATTTCAACATCTTGTCATTTAGAATTTCATTAGAAATAATGCAAATTTTATATTTTTTTCAACGAATTAATTACTTCATATTTATTAGAAGGAATATTAGAAAAAATCTGAAAAAATTTACATGCGTAGAGAAAAAAACAAAGTTTTTAATTGCAAACTCCGAAGTCGGTGTGATAACGAGTTTTTGAGAAATGTTAAGAATAGATAAACTTTTAACAGACTCACCTATATACTACCGTATAAATTTTGCTTTAGTTTTTGCGACCCATTGTCGTCACTTGTAAAGTTCAACAGACGTTCAACATATAGTAAACATACCTAACTTTATGTCTAGAAATTTATGGTAATTTACCAAAAAAATTACGGAAAATTGTTGGCAAATTACCGTAATTAAAATTTGGTAAAATACGTTAAATTACCGTTAATTATTCGGTAATTTATGCGGTAATTTGCCGATTAACATCACTGATTGTAATGAATGTCTTTTAGAGCAGACATTGAAAATCTTGTAGAAAGTAAAATACACGGCTCTATTAAAATGATGAAACGGCAAAATTGATTTATGAGTAGTATCATGAACCTGTGGGAACGATTAAAAACAATTGTCTAGAACTACTCACCGATTGACCCCATCATTGTTTAAATTACTAAATGATTAGAGGGTCTGTAATTATATTATCAGTTGAAATAAGACATTTTTTTTTGCAGATATTCATTTCTGGTGCTGTATTTCAAGTTAAAATTGTACGGAGTAATTTTTAATCAGTCTATATGTACACTTTAAAAGAAAATTTTAGAGGCCCTTTGCATATTTTGTCTGACAAAGTAAAATTTCTATTTTTTTTTTATTATAAATGATTGCAAATCGATTTCCTAAGATTGCCGCTCATTAATTAATTTAATAAATAAATTAAGACTGCCAACTTCACATGTTTTCATCAATATGAAATTTATGCATTTCTTTATTATACTTGCAGTTATGTACGATTGAATTTACGTCATCACTCGAAATTTTGATTGTAAATATTGTGGTACAGGGGTGGCCATAGCACACTTTGAAAGAAAAAACATTTTGACTTTGTGAATTTGCCTGTCACGAATATAAATTATTTAGAATAACTTTTTTAATCATACTGACAATAACGATTTTAATAAAAGATGAATTTATAAATATTCTGAATTTTTCTAAATTTGTGAAAATTAATTTTTGTAAATGTGTTTTTTAGAGAACTGAATCAAGCTCATTAAGTGTAAACCAATTTGTATTCTTTTCCATTTATTAGACTTAATACAAAGCTGCATTTTTTTATTGTATAGTATTTAACTTATTTAATTTTTTGTGTTTAATATAGCATAATGGATATTTTTATATGTATTTCTTATTTGTTAGCAAGAAATGGCTTGTTATTATTTTTTAATATGTATTATTAGAGTTAAATTAAAATGTCATGGCGAAACATCGTGCAACAAATTGTCTTAGTCAAAATTACGTCAAATTATTCATAGCAGTTCATTTTGCGTTATAAATTTTAGTAATGAAACTTTCGAAAATTTTTACTTGCTATAATTTTGTAGATTTATTTGGAGATTTACATTTGTAACATTAATTTTTAATTTAATTTTTTGAAAATAGGGGTGACATTTTTTACGCACGTGGCTGTACTAGAATTGATTAGAAACTCTGCCGAAGATGATCTCACCGATTCCATTTAATTTTAGAGATTTCTGAATTATTCTGATAAAATGATGCAGTAAGTACGAGAATAAGTACTTTTCTTCCTCATATCGGCGTTTTTGTTTAATTAACATTGACAAATAATTTTTATGATATTAGATTAAATTTTGTTTTCGCCATAAAATAAGAATATTATTATTTTTGGAAGGTTAACATTATCAAAAGGCGGAACATTTTCAATGTCAATTCCAAAGAATATTTTTTATTTTTGGCTTTTCTATATTATTGCTGAATGACAGTTTTTTGGGGGTACTGTATGTAGGTGTATGTATGTTATGTAGAATATTCAAAAATGCGATTTTTTTTTATTTAATTAAAGAATAACACCATAATTTGATTTTATAAGACATTAGCTTATTATCTTCAGAAGTATTTACTATTAGGTTACACGAAATGAAATAAAAAACAGGTTAAAAATTTGGGCTTTTTTTAAAGATCTAAAACAAACTGCCATAAAGCTTCATAAAGTTTAAAACCAACCAAGTTGCAAAAAAAGGAGTTAAATTATAAATTACTACGATGCTCAATAGCACGACAATAACAGATGTAAAAATTGACATGATTTTACTTGTCAATACAATGAATGTAAAAATACCAAATGTAAAAATTTGGTGTTCATAAATTTTGTTGCAAATTGTTTTACTATGAAATGTATTTTATTCGGAGTCAAAACTTCGACATACCTACGCTAAAACAAATTGCTTTGTAAATAAGGTTAGCTTACTAAAAGTTTTTGAGTTTTGAGTATAAACTTTAAAGAAATGAACTTTTTTTGAATGCCATTTTAAAAAAGGATTTAGTAGACTTTGAATTCATGTTAAAACTAACGTTTTTAGTCATTTTTTTGCGTTATGCGTAGGCGTTTTTGAACTGGTTTGTTAAAAAAACTGTTTTGTAGGTGGCGATCGACGAAATTAAAAATTCAATTTAAGAATAAAGTATATTATAGTAGATATCAGATGATTCATAACGAGGTTATAGCCAGGAGCGTATTTTAAAAGACAGTCTACATATATCTTAAATCAAATTGTAAATTTATAAGGTGATATACGTACTAATAATAAACAATCATAACACAATTGGTATGTCATTCTTCAAGGTCGGTTTATACCGCATCATTAAACATTATAATAGATCGATATTGTTGAACGAATTACGAAATAAACATGTTCAATGATGTCAAAAGGCAAAAGACGCGACATAAGTATTTACAGAAATGTGCACAGATGAAATGGGGTACAACAGTATTTTTGTTATTGCAATATGTACTGGAAAACCAGTCACTTTTCAAGTTTAAGAGACGACGAAATATACTTTTAAATAAAACCATCGATGCAGAAAATTACTGAAATGAAAGTTTTAAGAAATAGACGGGCATGTGACACAGTTTTAGATTTAGGGTGTATTTCATATTCGGGAAGCGGGAATTGAGAGTTCAAAAGAAAAAGCTAAATTGTGTTTTCTGTTAATTTTAAAATCAATAAATTTTAGGATTGATAAATACGCTAAAAACTCGGCTAAAAATGATAGTTATAATGTAGCTATGTATTTCACAAAAATTCAAATGAGCTGGTTTCTTCAAAAAAGATGAAGTTTCTGATTCGTTTTTTTACATAAATAATTTAAAAATTATATACGTAATGTACAAAAAATATATTTCAAAATCACTTCTTCAATTCCTTATTGTATTTTTTTAAGAGGTTTAAGTAAATGACCACCTGTATATTGTGTTTACCCATTACTATTGCTAAAGCAAATGCAGCAGTAAACATATGGTAAATTGCCGGAAATGGTCCAGATTTAGACTTGTAGTATTATAAATCTTGAACGCAAACAGCTACTGAAACAAAACTTGAAGAACTACGTATATTATTTCACGATTTCTTAAAGAAAGAATATTATTTTCTACGATATTAATTCACAAGGAAGATAAGCAATTTCTTTTCTCTGTCATTAGCTTTAGTGCATTAGATCTAATCTATGTTGATTAAAACAAACAAAGATGCGTTTTTTCTTCGAACAAATACGAAACAATTAAGTTGACCTTAACTATGAAAATTAACCTTTGGAAATTGAACAGAAATGTGTTGTTGTTACAAGGATCTTTAAAGTTGTTACATGAATTTGAAAAATGTATAATTATATAATAATTATAATAGTGTTTTGATTGCTAAATTTTGTGGTGTAATTTATGTTGTTAAATTAAATAAATAGCTAAATGAGAGTCTTGAGAGAGTTTAAATATCACATTTACATTTAGTGCAATGAGTTAATTGTTATAAAATAATATATCAAACCTCAAGAGTTATAACCATAACTTTTCGTAGTCGAGAACGTAGTTCGAGACCACGAAAAATGCTTCCGGCCTCAAGGTTCTTAAACTATATTTTTCAACCATTGAAAAGAACCTTTAACACTCTCAATAACACTAGTGTACATTGCACATTTAATGTAATAATAATCAAAATAAAAAAATTGTTTAATTTTTGATTTAGAGCTTCTTTATTTTTTGCCACATTTACAAGCCTAGGGCTGCATTCGGCTCGCGTTTACACGGCATAAGTGATCAGTGTCTTGCTTACTGTTGATGTTAGTGTGGAATTAATGACATTATTACAAGACAGGTGGTTGAAAAAAATAAATTAGCTTTACAGATATTTTTATCGTTTAATTTCTTTGACCTTGTGGCAGGTAACATATTGATAGTAAAAATTTTCAGCAGTTTATAACTAAATCAGCAATAACTGTTTTGTTGTAAACATTCTAGCAATAATATTTACATAGTTTGTTTAATGTTGTCTTTCTCAATAACATTATATTTAAATTTCGAACATTTTAAATTCTACAGAAAATATATTTATATTAAGTGCGTGTGGCTGTTTTTTGCACATGAAAAGGTCATAAAAGGTCCTATCATAATATCATTTTTTTTACAACTGTAATTTTTTTAACTCAAAGAAAATTTAAATTTATTTAAAAATTAAATTTTAAACCCACATAAAGTAATCACCGTTTCCCTATGTAATTGGAGCCACGCTCTGCCGTAAACATAAACATTTTCCAAGTTCAAAGTGAAAGTGAAAAACTGAAAATCAAAGTCTGAAATTGGGGGAGTTCAAAATGCTGCATGAAATAATTTGTTACAAATCAGATCTAAAGAAATTTGCTAGTAAACTTATGCATTATTTTTGGTGCTTTGGAAAAAATTTAAATAGTATATTCTGTAACAATCTTGAAATATGCTATTTGGGCAAAATTAATATTTGGCATATTATCTTATCAGAAGATGGCGCGATATCTCATTCTATTCTAACACTATTGTTTAAATAAATCATTCTCGCACAGTTTTAAAGAATATTCAATAATTAACAATCAACCAAGAAGATTGTTATTCTAGTTGCAGAAAAAATGTTATTATGATACGGTGCATCCTTAGTGGCTTAAAAAATGTGACTATCAAAAGTTCTTTCAGTACTTATTTTCTAATTTTTCGCTTTTAGAAGGTTTTTTACTGAAAACCTTTTATTGTAAACTGTAGAATTTCTCGAAGACTTTCTTTTGTTCTTTATGTCAGCATTATTCTTTTTCTTGTTATTTTTTCTTCTTCTTGTTTTTCAAGTTGTTACAGAATACTCTTCTATTCTTCTAGAGTCTACTTTTATTTCTTTTTTGTATAGTTTCTCTTACAATTGTCGATTTCTAAACTTTTCTGGAATTGTTTTGTATTCTTTCAGAAGCTTTCTTTGTTTTTCTCTTTTTGTAAACATAGTTTTTTTATTCTTTTTTCTAAGCTTTTCGGAAAATTTTTTCTTTCAATTTTAGTTAGTAGTGGGAAAAGAATTCTACATTTATTTGATCTTGAACGCTGTTTTTTATGTTCTTTTAGAATACCTTTTGCTTTTTTAAAATATGGTTTTGTCAACTTTTTGTTTGAAGTTTTTTTTTTCAATTGTAGTTTTTTGTGTTATTTTTCTTTTAGTCGTCAATTTTCAAGTTATTCTAGGGCATTTTTTTGTTTTAATAGAGAAAGAATATTTATCTGTTCTTATTCTTCTACACGTAGTTTATTGGTTTTTTTTCTAGTCTCATTTTTTGAGTTTGTCTAAATACTTTTTTGCTTTCTGTTTCTTTTGACGTTTATTTTGTTTTGAGAGTAATTGAATGAACAAAAAATTTTTTTTTAAATGTTGCCAATCAAGTGTCTAATTTTTTAAATTATACATTTAATAATTTTATTAATCTGTTAATCAATAAAAAATAAATAAACCAGTTTCAAAGGTCCATTTATTTACACCCATTTAAAAAATAGTTTGTGGTCATTTTATTACTTATTAATTTGTTTGTTTAGGATTCAAGTTGGTAAGACATCTCTAATTTACATCCAACAATGGATTCAAACAGCGTCCGCGGTTCTACGGGTCAACTATCCAGTGGAGGAAGTACCAGTGGTGGCATGCATCACTCCCATTCGACTCCAGCGGGTGTAGACGGTGGTGCGCGGACTCCCCCAGCCACGCCAAAAAAAGGTGGAAAAATGTTGGCTATCCGTGTTCAAATGCTTGACGACACGATTACAATATTTCAAGTTCAGGTTGGTTGAAATTCTAAAACAAAAGCAATATTTGATGTGTTTAATAATTTTGAAAAACACAGTGGAAGTGTTTTCAAGGTTGATAACCGCGGCTCATTCGGATTTGTCATTCATGCTTAGTGACTTTCAATTATAAAAAATGTAACGGTAGGTAGCGTCGAATAATTGTTTTATACTGTGACAAAAAGTGTGGGTTAGTTGTATAATTTCGAAATTTTCAAATTTGTCAATGTGCTAGTTTCATCAGATCGATGCGATTAACTCCGTCTGATTTTGCTCCCCCGATTTATTTTTAGTCTGACGTTATTTGTTTTTGTTGAAGCATCTTCCTGTGTCTCTAGCACATAAAGTGACAGATAAATAGAGGCAGAAAATCTCAACCGGAAAGCTTGTTTAGACTTTACGAAGTCAATAATAGGCTTCTGACGAGTCTTTTACCAATAAAAATATTTATCAAATGAAAATACACAAAAATGTTTCAGTTTTTTTCGTACTTGACTAGGGGTAAACCATTTAATAAAATACTGACAAAATTATTATGATTTTTATTTCATACTACCTTGATTTCTGTTAGGATTTTTATAAATTTTATTATCTATGGCTCGTTTTTTAATTATTTACCCATTACTAAATTAAACTTAGCAGTGCTTTGAAAAAAAAACGCTTAATTTTTTTTTATAAAAATGATAATAAAAATTGAATCTACGTTATGTGAAAAGTAGTTTTTTGTCTTTCATATAAAAAGAGAATTGAGTAATATCGCAATATTTGTATGCGTCATAGGTGTAAAGATAAAAATCAGAGATTACCTACTTTATGGTTTCTCTTCGGTTTTTTAGATTTCTTCTTGATTCTTTATTAAATTTGTACAATCATAAGTATTTCGGAAATTTATAGAAATTATTATAATGCATTTTCCTCTGCTTTTGTGCACTAAATAGATAAATCTATTAACTCATTCCACATAATGTAACTTCATAACCACAGACTCTATGCATCAATAGAGTTCGTAAGCGTGACGAAAATTCCTAGAAAACAACTGCAAGTAAGTTTCCTTAATTTACACCTTTTAATTAAAGTGAACGAGCCCGCTTAAAACGGTGGCCTTACGGCCACCCTTTACGCGGGCCCGCGTTTTCGCCCTCCGGGCGAAAGGCGCAAGCGCCAGGGCGCTAATGGCGCCCGCCTTCGGTTGACACCGAAGGCGATATTGCGCTACTGGCGCCGCCTTCGCTTGATAGCGAAGGCGATATTGCGCTAACAGCGCCGCCATCGGTTGACACCGAAGGCGATATTGCGCTACTGGCGCCGCTTTCGATTAAAACCGAAAGCGATGTGTGGCGGCGCAAAAATATTCAGCCTTTGCTCAAACGTTTGCGCCTGCGGCGCGATAGGTATTCATTCACCCATAGGTCAGATATTCGCGCCTGCGGCGCGATAAATATTCGGCCTTTGTTCAAACAATCGCGCCTGCGGCGCGGTTGGTACTCGGCTTACGGGCAGATGTGCGCGCCTGCGGCGCGGGAGATTTTCGTGTTTTGGCAAGACGTTCGCGCTTGCGGCGCGATAAATGTTCAGTTTTTGGTCAGGCGATCGCGCCTGTGGCGCGATAAATACTCATCTTTCGGCCGGACATTCTCGCCTGCGGCGCGATAAAATTTAGCCTTGAGCAGGCGTTCGCGCCTGCAGCGCAATAAATATTTGGCTTTTGGCCAGACGTTCTCGGCGATACTCGGCTTTTGTCTTAACGTTAGATAGATATTCGACTTTTGATTCACCTTTAGATTGGACATTTGCGCCTTCGACGCGGTGGATATTCAGTCTTGGACAGGCGTTCACGCCTGGGGCGCAATAGATATTCGGCCTTTGGTTAAAAAATTGATCTTCTTTAGCTATTTAGCAATTGTTTGTAGTCACCTAACCTAATTTATTGTGACCCTAACTCATTTAATAAAAAAACAATAATGAAATTTACTTTAAAAACAAATTATTACATTTTCAAATAATATTTTTTTTATTTTACTATTTAAGCAATATGTAATGTAGATGAACCACTGTTGTCTAATTTTTTATTTATTAAATAACATATGATATTTGTAATCACGTTTTTAAATTATATGACGTTTATGACACTATATTGCGTGCAAAACGCCTGCGAAAGAATGTGTATCTGACCAAAATTTGTTTTACAACCGAAAGTTTAGCAAAATATATTAATATTATAAAATCATAAAAAAATTATAGATTGGTGAAAATTTACTATACATTTTTGTTTTATTATTTACAAAAAAAAATTCTTGGCGTGCGAGTGTGGGTACTTCCGAACAATAATTATTGCTTTAAATAGTATTATTTAATAACTTAGTTAATAGTAAAATTTTTATTATTAAATGTCCTTGAATATTTTTGTAAGTTTAAAACATTAAAAGAAATAAAAAGATTATTAACAATAGCATCAAATTTGGAAACAATAGATATGTCGACTTTTATGTTTGTGAGTGAGATTATATTAAAAAAAAAATTTTATTCAATTTTATATACTTTAAACACTCTAATAAGCTCAAAATATTCTATTTCTATTGTTACACATTTATAGTGTATAAGAATTTTACTGAAACACTTAGTATGCATATATTTCTTCATTTATGGGACACTTATCCTATAAAATTATTCTAACGTGTATAAAGTAATATACCATATTAGAAACTTTATTTTATACAATTTAAAAAAGCGTATTCTTAGTTGCCTACCTTATTTATTTTTCTTTAATTAATTTTTAATTGCGTGTTTTAATTAAAATTTTATTATTTTGCAAAAAACAATTACTTATCAACTGTAAGATAGTTATTAATTAAACAACTTTGGCCTCTAACTGGTATTTACCTTGCTACTGATAAAAAAAATTCTAGTTAGATAATTTTTTTATTTTTCGCACATTTTTTTTTTTTTTTTTTTTGTGGTGGCAAGAAATGGATATTTTAGGTCAAATACTTACTAAATCGTCTCTATTCATTGAAATCTCCTTATCGTATTGCTAAAAATTTTTATAGAGAAAAATTTTTTATAAACTTTAAATAATGTTGAAAAGAGTCCTTTCAGTCAGGAATAAATTGAATATTTAATGATTTTGTGATATTTCCTTAATTTTGCTACAAAATATCTTGTATTCAGCGTTCCATTTTTTGCTAAATGTTAGTTTTCAACAACATCAAAATGGAAGACTTTCTTTAGTTATTGGGGCTCATTCCTTCTTGAATTACTCCAAGAAAGTCGAAGGGTTTTAGAGTCTTCTTACTGTTGTAATTTTTAGATTAGGTAGTTATTACTTATTGCACTTTTTTTTGTGATAAGCAACAAAGCAATTATATTAAGTCAAAAAACAAAGCGATTATATTAGGTCAAAACAAAAACTCGGTGTAGTTTTTAGTAGACACGGGTAATTGAAAACACACACACACACACACACACACATCTGTTATTTAATTGTGGGAGCAACAAAGGGGCCCCATAGTTAAATTAGTTCTTAGGCCGACCCTGTTTGTTGTTATCAAAAACTCACTGTGAAGCAAAAATAACATTTTAAATCACGTTTAATTAAATTTAATTTAATTATTTCAAGTCACTTTTAATTGACTAAAATTTGAGGTTATGTTTTTATGAAATGCAAAGAATAAATTTTTATTTATTAACAAATTATAATTTCTTTCAAAATGCACGTACTGGTTTTCAGTCTTTACATTATAAAAAAGGGCCCCCTTGATCAGGAATAAATAGAATTTTGACCAATTTTCTGTCAATTTTTCTCTGTTTTTGTTAAAAAATGTCCCATATTCAGCGTTCCATTTTTGTTTTTTCTAAAAGGTCACTTTTATTTGTCATTAAAATGTAGGACTTTTTTTTATTTATGGAGGCTAATCATTTCTCCCTGAATCACCTTCTTGGAAAAAGTCGAAGGGTTTTAGAGGATGTTTACTGTTAGAATTTTTTTTAGGTTAGGAAATTAAAGTAATGATTTTTTTGTTTTGGTGATAACCAAAAGGGATTATATTGGGTCACAACGAAAACTCAGTGTTGTTTTTAGTCGACACGGCCAATAAATAACACAGACACCTGTTTCTGTTATTTTATCGTTCTTGGGCCTCGGGGGGGCAACAAAGAGCCCCCATAGTGAAGTAAGTTCTTGGGCCGACCCTGTTTGTTGAAATTATTTTGATCTTATTATAAACAATCCTATGTGAAACAGAAATAACATTTTAAATCACGTTTAATTAAATTTAAAATCACTTTTATTCGACAACAAAAATTTGAGGTTATGTTTACATCTGTCATATGTCACAGTCACTTAAATAGCCAATCAAATGCAAAGAATAAATTTTTAATTATTATTAATAAATTATAATATTTCTTTCAAAATGTACGTACTTGTTTTCAGTCTTTATGTAATAAAAAATAACAGGGGCCCCCTTGGGCAGAAATAAATGTAATTTTGAATAAATTTTAGTGTTTTTCCTCTCATTTTGCTAAAAAATGTCCTATATTTATCGTGCCATTATGCTAAATGTTACGTTGATTTTTTTATGGTTCATGGGAGCGATTTCCTTCGTGGTTAACCCTTTTGGAGAAAATGTAATTTTCTTAATGTTGTAATGTATACATAACCTAAAGATTCTAAAGAGGCTTTTTTATTGTTATTATTAGAATTTAAACGTTTAAAATAGTTTTTATTTAGGCACTCACTGCACTCACTGAAAGTAAAAGTTTCGTAAAATTTTTAGGTTAGGTAATCTTTGTATGAATTTTTTTCGTTGTAGCAACAACAAAGAGGATGATTTTGAGTTAAATACTTACTAAATCGTTTCTATTAATAAAAAATAATTGTTACGTTTAATCAAATCACTTTTAATTGATGATTAAAACATTTTTTTTTACTATTATGTCATATGTCACTTGTGAAATATCAGGCAATTTTAAATCAACCAATCAAATAAAATGAATTTAAAATGAACCAATCAAATAAAAGAATTTAAATAAATAATTGATTTTGTATCTCTTTCTTTGAAATTTTTGCTAAAAACAATGAAAAACATCAAATCTTTAAAAATAAATTTCATTAGTATATCGTTATAATTAGTAAATAAAAACCTTTCTACGACATAAAAAAAAGATGAAATAAAAAAAAGAAAATATTGAAATGATAAAAAAGTCTGTTAAAAATTTTTGTATAAGGGCGCACTTTTATCAATTTTTTAGAGTGAATAAGACTGTACATGAATTATAATAGTATAACGAGCCCGCTTAAAACGGTGGCCTTACGGCCACCCTTTACGCGAGCCCGCGTTTTCGCCCTCCGGGCGAAAGGCGCAAGCGCCAGGGCGCTAATGGCGCCCGCCTTCGGTTGACACCGAAGGCGATATTGCGCTACTGGCGCCGCCTTCGCTTGATAGCGAAGGCGATATTGCGCTAACAGCGTCGCCATCGGTTGACACCGAAGGCGATATTGCGCTACTGGCGCCGCTTTCGATTAAAAGCGATGTGTGGCGGCGCAAACGCCGCCTTAGATTGAAGTATACAAATTTTTATTTGTTTGTATAACTTGAATATCTGGTTGAATACTGGCTTTGGGCCAGATGTTCCCACCTGCTGCGCGATAGATATTTGGTGTTTGGTCAAACGTTCGCGCCTGCGGCGCGATAGATATTCAGCCTTTGCTCAAACGTTTGCGCCTGCGGCGCGATAGGTATTCATTCACCCTTAGGTCAGATATTCGCGCCTGCGGCGCGATAAATATTCGGCCTTTGTTCAAACAATCGCGCCTGCGGCGCGGTTGGTATTCGGCTTACGGGCAGATGTGCGCGCCTGCGGCGCGGGAGATTTTCGTGTTTTGGCAAGACGTTCGCGCTTGCGGCGCGATAAATGTTCAGCTTTTGGTCAGGCGATCGCGCCTGTGGCGCGATAAATACCCATCTTTCGGCCGGACATTCTCGCCTGCGGCGCGATAAAATTTAGCCTTGAGCAGGCGTTCGCGCCTGCAGCGCAATAAATATTTGGCTTTTGGCCAGACGTTCTCGGCGATACTTGGCTTTTGTCTTAACGTTAGATAGATATTCGACTTTTGATTCACCTTTAGATTGGACATTTGCGCCTTCGACGCGGTGGATATTCAGTCTTGGACAGGCGTTCACGCCTGGGGCGCAATAGATATTCGGCCTTTGGTAAAAAAATTGATCTTCTTTAGCTATTTAGCAATTGTTTGTAGTCACCTAACCTAATTTATTGTGACCCTAACTCATTTAATAAAAAAACAATAATGAAATTTACTTTAAAAACAAATTATTACATTTTCAAATAATATTTTTTTTATTTTACTATTTAAGCAATATGTACTGTAGATGAACCACTGTTGTCTAATTTTTTATTTATTAAATAACATATGATATTTGTAATCACGTTTTTAAATTATATGACGTTTATGACACTATATTGCGTGCAAAACGCCTGCGAAAGAATGTGTATCTGACCAAAATTTGTTTTACGACAGAAAGTTTAGCAAAATATATTAATATTATAAAATCATAAAAAAATTATAGATTGGTGAAAATTTACTATACATTTTTGTTTTATTATTTACAAAAAAAAATTCTTGGCGTGCGAGTGTGGGTACTTCCGAACAATAATTATTGCTTTAAATAGTATTATTTAATAACTTAGTTAATATTAGTAAAATTTTTATTATTAAATGTCCTTGAATATTTTTGTAAGTTTAAAACATTAAAAGAAATAAAAAGATTATTAACAATAGCATCAAATTTGGAAACAACAGATATGTCGACTTTTATGTTTGTGATTGAGATTATATTAAAAAAAAATTTTTATTCAATTTTATATACTTTAAATACCCTAATAAGCTCAAAATATTCTATTTCTATTGTTACACATTTATAGTGTATAAGAATTTTACTGAAACACTTAGTATGCATATATTTCTTCATTTATGGGACCCTTATCCTATAAAATTATTCTAACGTGTATAAAGTAATATATCATATTAGAAACTTTATTTTATACAATTTAAAAAAAGCGTATTCTTGGTTGCCTACCTTATTTATTTTTCTTTAATTAATTTTTAATTGCGTGTTTTAATTAAAATTTTATTATTTTGCAAAAAACAATTACTTTGGCCTCTAACTGGTATTTACCTTGCTACTGATAAAAAAAATTCTAGTTAGATAATTTTTTTATTTTTCGCACATTTTTTTTTGTTGTGGTGGCAAGAAATGGATATTTTAGGTCAAATACTTACTAAATCGTCTCTATTCATTGAAATCTCCTTATCGTATTGCTAAAAATTTTTATAGAGAAAAAATTTTATAAACTTTAAATAATGTTGAAAAGAGTCCATTCAGTCAGGAATAAATTGAATATTTAATGATTTTGTGATATTTCCTTAATTTTGCTACAAAATATCTTGTATTCAGCGTTCCATTTTTTGCTAAATGTTAGTTTTCAACAACATCAAAATGGAAGACTTTTTTTAGTTATTGGGGCTCATTCATTCTTGAATTACTCCAAGAAAGTCGAAGGGTTTTAGAGTCTTCTTACTGTTGTAATTTTTAGATTAGGTAGTTATTACTTATTGCACTTTTTTTTGTGATAGCAACAAAGCAATTATATTAAGTCAAAAAACAAAGCGATTATATTAGGTCAAAACAAAAACTCGGTGTAGTTTTTAGTAGACACGGGTAATTGAAAACACACACACACACATCTGTTATTTAATTGTGGGAGCAACAAAGGGGCCCCATAGTTAAATTAGTTCTTAGGCCGACCCTGTTTGTTGTTATCAAAAACTCACTGTGAAGCAAAAATAACATTTTAAATCACGTTTAATTAAATTCAATTTAATTATTTCAAGTCACTTTTAATTGACTAAAATTTGAGGTTATGTTTTTATGAAATGCAAAGAATAAATTTTTATTTATTAACAAATTATAATTTCTTTCAAAATGCACGTACTGGTTTTCAGTCTTTACATTATAAAAAAGGGTCCCCTTGATCAGGAATAAATAGAATTTTGACCAATTTTCTGTCAATTTTTCTCTGTTTTTGTTAAAAAATGTTCCATATTCAGCGTTCCATTTTTGTTTTTTCTAAAAGGTCACTTTTATTTGTCATTAAAATGTAGGACTTTTTTTTATTTATGGAGGGTAATCATTTCTCCCTGAATCACCTTCTTGGAAAAAGTCGAAGGGTTTTAGAGGGTGTTTACTGTTAGAATTTTTTTTAGGTTAGGAAATTAAAGTAATGATTTTTTTCGTTTTGGTGATAACCAAAAGGGATTATATTGGGTCACAACGAAAACTCAGTGTTGTTTTTAGTCGACACGGCCAATAAATAACACAGACACCTGTTTCTGTTATTTTATCGTTCTTGGGCCTCGGGGGGGCAACAAAGAGCCCCCATAGTGAAGTAAGTTCTTGGGCCGACCCTGTTTGTTGAAATTATTTTGATCTTATTATAAACAATCCTATGTGAAACAGATATAACATTTTAAATCACGTTTAATTAAATTTAAAATCACTTTTATTCGACAACAAAAATTTGAGGTTATGTTTACATCTGTCATCTGTCATATGTCACAGTCACTTAAATAAAATAGCCAATCAAATGCAAAGAATAAATTTTTTATTATTATTAATAAATTATAATATTTCTTTCAAAATGTACGTACTTGTTTTCAGTCTTTATGTAATAAAAAATAACAGGGGCCCCCTTGGGCAGAAATAAATGTAATTTTGAATAAATTTTAGTGTTTTTCCTCTCATTTTGCTAAAAAATGTCCTATATTTATCGTGCCATTATGCTAAATGTTACGTTGATAATTTTATGGTTCATGGGAGCGATTTCCTTCGTGGTTAACCCTTTTGGAGAAACTATAATTTTCTTAATGTTGTAATGTATTGTATACCCTAAAGATTCTAAAGAGGCTTTTTTATTGTTATTATTAGAATTTAAACGTTAAAGTAGTTTTTATTTAGGCACCCACTGAAAGTAAAAGTTTCGTAAAATTTTTAGGTTAGGTAATCTTTGTATGAATTTTTTTCGTTGTAGCAACAACAAAGAAGATGATTTTGAGTTAAATACTTACTAAATCGCTCCTATTAATAAAAAATAATTGTTACGTTTAATCAAATCACTTTTAATTGATGATTAATACAATTTTTTTACTATTATGTCATATGTCACTTGTGAAATATCAAGCAATTTTAAATCAACCAATCAAATAAAATGAATTTAAAATGAACCAATCAGATAAAAGAATTTAAATAAAAATAATTGATTTTGTATCTCTTTCTTTGAAATTTTTGCTAAAAACAATGAAAAACATCAAATGTTTAAAAATAAATTTCATTAGTATATCATTATAATTAGTAAATAAAAACCTTTCTACGACATAAAAAAAAGATGAAATAAAAAAAAGAAAATATTGAAATGATAAAAAAGTATGTTAAAAATTTTTGTATAAGGGCGCACTTTTATCAATTTTTTAGAGTGAATAAGACTGTACATGAATTATAATAGTATAATAAAAAAGGGTTCAAAACAGTTCACATTGTTTTGTTTGCAAACAGAACTCTGACCAATCCAAGATTTTGACGTCAACACTTGCCCACTTAATACAGCATGTATTAAAAAAATATATACTAGGAGTATAGAATTCACAAGTAAAACACGCTAGATGATGAACTGAAAAAATGATTTGATTTTACAGGTAATAGGATGTTCTACATTTCCTGTTATAAATCAGTGTTATTATAAACCGACGGTATGCGTATTTTAAAACAAACTTTTAATTTTTTTTGCTTTGTTTTAGGTACACGAAGTTAAATTAAAAAAAATTATTTATGGTAATACAATTGCATATATCATATAAATATGTAATAACAATTTAAAAAATGTAAAAGGTAAAAGAATATAAATCAAAAATAATCTTCGTAAATAAGATAAGAAAATAATAACTTCCAGAAGTATTTTTTTCTTTCTAAAATTTTTGGTATTGGTAACATTAAATTATTTTGTGTTTATTTACTTTTGCATTATCTGTTACTGATGGATAAACAAACCAATTTTTAATTTTATAAATATACATTTGCTGTTGTTTCAAGTTACGTATTTAAATTTTTTTTTTTGCGCTTTTATTATTATGCAACCGTGGGTTATATTATAATATAAAGGAATTTTAAGGTTTTATTGCTGGTTGCCCACCAAAGTTTATTTTTAATTTGTATAATGAAAAGTACTTTATATTCTTTATCTTTAGTTTGTACATTTGTGTTCGTCTTATCCTAGCTGTTGTACTTATAAACCAAAAATTGTACCAACCAAATGTTGTCTTTTTACTTTTTCCATGAGAAATAGAAAGAGTGACTTAAATTTTATCCTAAGCGGCGCAAAAGCGCTGCGTTCAATTGTTTCGAAAACCGCGACGCAGCGTTTTTAGGCTGCGAGTTTCAGTGCATTAGTATATTAGATTCATAGCCCTTTAGATTTAAATTGTGTATTATTAGTTGCCTAAAAATTTAAAAATCAGTGGCTCCATCTTACACATTTAACGTGAAGAGATGCTAGCTTTTGACAAGTTTTTATCAGCTGTCCATACTGATTTATTTCTATACTGTGACAACATCAAGTCAAAATATGTGCCGCACTTTGCGAACGTTTTCGCCAGAATCGCTTAGCAGTCAAACGGTTAAATCTTACTAACAAAGACCTCCTAGCTCTACTATTGACCTTATTACGATTTACGACGTCTCTGATCTTGTGCAGGTAAAACCGAAAACAAACATTTGTTGGCATTAGTCTTTTTTCAGTTTTGCCAACGCAAGATTGGAGATATCGTAAATCGTAATAATGCTATTGGCTTAAGTAGGAAGTCTTTGTTAGTAAGATTTACAATTAATTCACTATTTCTTTTTCTTATTGAAAAAATATATTATCAATTATCGTTTCGAAAATTGTGAGCTTCAGAAGATTTTTAATTCGACTTAGCGTTTGTCGTATCGCTTTGAGAGTACATTTTTAGTATCGTTTTTACTGTCACTTTGCTTTTGAAATTTGAAAAGTTGGATATCATCGTTTTTCGTACCTTTCCTTCGAGAAAATTGGGCACATTTTACATGTATTTTATGCGTTTTTATTTTTAATATTTCGTCTAGTTAAATCGTGGGACATTTTAACCTTGAGGTGAAGCGTCCTTGTCCTTTTCTTTGTTTCTAGTTTTGTCAGCAACTACAACTAGGTTTTGTTTTACGATTTTGAAATTTTAATTTACTTTTCTCTTTTTGTTTTTCTACGGTAGCAGGAGCGCAAAAAAACACCTACTACTGCTCAGACTGCACTGCTGGCGTTTAGATTGTAACGATTTGGTCGGAAATGCACAAACGCTATCTATGCATTCAAAAATTTGAATTTTTTATAAATTGTTTTTGTTGTAAATTTTTGCATCTTAAAATCGGAAAGTGAGCCACACTGATGTCTTCAAAATTTTGTTAAAATAAATCTCTTGTAATTGTTAAATTACGAAGCATCTAAACAAAGGTTTTTTTTATTAAAGGTAGAAAAAATGTTAAGGGGAAAAGTTTTAGCGAATTAAATTTCGTATAATAAAGTCCTCGAGGCGACATTTTTTCTCTAATAGTTAAAAACTGAAGATGAGAATTGTTTGTAGCCTCGTGGCTATAAAATTACCTTTTAATAAAATGATTTAAAATTGAATAACGTCTGGTATATGAATTTATGATAGAAAAGGAAAAGGGGCAATTATTTGATTGCATATGAACCACTTTAATGTTTTTTTATGAGACTTTAAAATAGTTCTTACCGACTGACTTCTTTGCTTTATGACATTTTGCAGTTGATAATTAGACCATTACATTTTGCCAGATGTATCACGCGAATGAGAAAAACTTGCAAAAGGTTTTTTACTGGTTGTGGCAATTTAAATTGATTTTCTTTTATTTCTTCTGATTTTTAAGTGGTTTACCTTCATACTTGACGAAATTACAATTTTGAAAAAAATATCCGGTAAGCAATAAATGAGAAATGTAGAAGGCGTTTTACTTTTTCCAGCGGTGCTGGTGTATACTCATTTGAACAGAGAACTGTCCTGTTCTTATATGGAAATTTAACGTTGGCGGATTGATGGAAGTAAATAATTTGCATTTGTTTCTCTAGCGGCATCGTCCTAACTAATCCATTATTCAAAGCAATAAACAAGGTTAATTTTCTGTAGGCCAAAGCGACAGGGAGAGTCCTTTTCGAACAAGTATGCAAACAATTGCATCTCCTCGAAGCCGACTATTTCGGCTTGGAATATATCGACATAAATGGTACGAGATACTGGATGGACTTACAAAAGCCAATTTCTCGACAACTGGGTCTGTCTCTCGTCGATCCTCTTCTGTATTTCTGCGTAAAATTTTACACACCTGATCCCGGTCAACTCGAAGAGGAATACACTCGATACCTTTTCTGTTTGCAAGTAAAACGCGATCTAGCCCAAGGTCTGATGCAATGTAACGAAAACACTGCGGCTCTTATGGCTAGTTACATCGTTCAAGCGGAATGCGGCGACTACGTCTCGGAGGATTACCCCGATCATACTTACTTATCCACCTATAAATTTGTACCACAACAAGACCAAGAAATGGAACGCAAAATCATGGAGAACCACAAGAAACACTCGTAAGTTGTCGGGATTACCAGGGGATTACGTTTAAGTTCGCTTTGTAGAGGGCAGTCACCGGCTGAAGCTGATTTAAATTTACTCGAAACGGCCAGGAGATGCGAATTGTACGGAATCAAGATGCATCCGGCCAAGGATCACGAAAATGTTCCTTTAAATTTAGCTGTCGCTCATATGGGAATTATCGTCTTTCAGAATTATACGAAAATAAACACTTTTTCATGGGCGAAAATTCGAAAAATTTCGTTCAAGAGGAAGCGATTTCTTATCAAGCTCCACCCGGAGGGATACGTGAGTTGCTTTACTTACTTTACCGCTAGCTTTACCGCATTCAGTTATGAAAGGACAGGTTTTATGGCACTTTTTTATGTTTATTAATAGGAGTTATATAGTGTTCTAAGTTTTACCTCCACTCTCAAAAAATGACATTTTCTATTTAAACAAAAATTCTAAAAAAAGTACATATACGAGTATATTTTGTCTATTATAGGAGTATAGTCCGTCTCACCGTCTTATCCCCATTTGTAATAAAATTATTAGAGTATGCCTTAATCTACGACGTACAGTTTCGTGTAAATTGACATTTGACAGAACACAAACAAACATTGAAGTAACAAAAATGTTGTAGTTTTAGAAACTACATTACAGAAACCTTTGTTGCTGCAACAGAACTGAATACAAGGAATTATACTTTTATACTCAAAATTTTAAAATTGTAAAAGATAAACATTTGTATAAATCAGTATCATTTTTAAAAATTAAATATTGGTGTTTTCATAACTGATTACGTAAAGAAATAAATATGCATTTGGTGAATTTTTAAAGTAACGGTTTTCAGGGTTATTATAAGGATACGGTGGAGTTTTTTTTCGAGGGCCGAAATGAGTGTAAAAACTTTTGGAAAAAATGTGTTGAAAATCACGGATTCTTTCGTTGTTCATCTGTAAAAAATGTCTCGAGGCACAAAACTCGCGTTTTGTCCAGAGGAAGTTCTTTTAGGTTTGTAATTTATGTTAGTTTGAGATTAATACTTGATTGATTGGTTGTATTTTAGGTATAGCGGTAAGACTCAGAAACAAATTGTCGAATTCGTTAGGGATAACTACGTGAAAAGACAGACGTTTCAAAGGTAAGAGCATGTCATTTGATGATGAAACAGAGTAGTTAGGGGTTAATAAATAAATCATGCCTTGAGATTGAATTGGAGTGTCACAACAGTCCAAATAATTTGGATAGTTGTCTTGATTAGAATTTAGTTGGTAGTTGTGTTGTAGTGTTTGGTTTTATTTAAGGATACGGAAGTAGCGTTTTTGTGGCGTGTGGAGCATGGTTGTTGTAGCTTTTGGTCAAATGCTGTATCCGACCGTATCATTCAAGGGAAGGAGGATGGGGATTGATTAATGAACCGGTTTTTTTTCCAAATTGTCGTGCATGGTTAGTACGATATAAAAAAAATCGGCAGCTCATTTTCTTTTAACCAATTAGCTAACGGCTGTGCTCCAAAGATTCAAATGAGGCTTAACTAGTTATAGAAAGACTAACTGTTCGATGTGTAGCTCGGTTATATAATCTCATTCCTCATTCTCTTGTTTAGGTCGGCTTCATTCCGGCATTCTAGCGCTCATTCGAGTGCAAGCAACATGCACGCCAGTACAGTCGGGAACAGCATATCAGCTCACCCCTTGTTGCCCCTTGCCGACAGCACTCTTATCGGTAGGTACCACACACAAAAATATTCTATGTATTTAAAACAAGAATATTACATTTAATATATACCGCGGAATTCAAGTTTTATCCGCACCCCCAAAATATCTTTTAAGATATGAAAAAAAAATGTATATACACCCAAGAAAACGTTATTTTATTAATTTATTTGACCTATAAAATTAAGAAAAACCCTACGAAACAATTTCTATAGCTGTTATTTATTATTTTTATTAAAATTCTTGTCAGATACTTAATACTGTTATCAACAAAAAAGAATACCACTTACCTTAAAAACAGGAATGAGTTTTTGGAAACCCCAGGCTTTTAGTGTTTTTTCTATTTTCTTATCTAGCACATAACTTAATTACCAATCTGATACAAACAGTACGAAATACGGCAAGTGGCGGTATTTATCGTTTCTGGGAAACCCACATCCAACAAGAATAACTATTATTGTGCATGACTATGCTTAATTTAAAACTGAAATTCATAAATAAAAAAACTACTCGGTATTTTGGAAATGTGATAAAAAACCAATGTTTTTTTTTAAGTGGAAGCGTCCAAACTCTCGGCTTCCCTGTGCTCGATGGGCGGTGCGGAAACCACGGGTTCTCCGACGACGAGATTAGTCTCTCGCCACCCCGCCACAGCTACGTCCTGGAACTCGGCCCCCGACACTCGGCCTACCACGCTGCTTGCTCAGACGACGACCTCGCCATCACCTCCTCTGACGACGCAATCGGCCTCACCGGCAACTTCTGCGACTACGAGCCCTCTCCATACGCCTTACGGGGGGGACCAGAAACCCTTTGCCAGTTCGCCGGTCGCCGTCCGCGCAGCAGTTCACAGGGCAGATACAGGTATCATTCACACCACTGCTGTCCGGATGCCCTCTAGTCATAAATCCGAGGGCTCCCTCGATCAATCCCCACCTTTTACTAACCATTATCCATCACAAACTCAATCGCAAAACGATCTAGGCTTAAGACCCAGTCAGATACAAACGCAAACCAGCCCCGAATACACGTATAAATCCATTACGGCCTTACCTAAACGACAATTGTGGCAGCGTAGTGCCAGTTGTAGAGACCTCTATGATTTTAGTTTTGAAGATTCGGGACAAGCTAAAAGACGAATGGTTAAACCACCTAAACCTACCGAAAAAACCGCAAGTGTTGAAAATCGAAAACTAGAATCGCCAATTACGCGATATGATGATCATCATGCAATTTATAGCACTAGTTCACGCGATAGTAGCCTTGAAATTCACCAAGACATTATGATGCCCGACCAGAAAGTTTATTCTAGTAGTTATCCAGGTACTACAATTTATTCCCAAGAATCTATGGAAGATCCAGGTAATTATGATCTTAGAGATTCACAAGATGATCTCTCACATGACAGTTATGAACTTATTGAAAAATCAGATGATGACTATAGCACTTCTGGTGATTATAAATACAAAAAACCAAAACCACTTAACACCAGAAGTTGTAGTTTAGATTCTGGTAATTACATACCTTCAGATACTGACTCTGAAGTTGAAAAAAGACACAAATGCAAAAGTGTCTCAGATGTTCAACATGATATTTTCATGATGGACGATCCACGTGACTTACCACGTGAAATAGTCCCAAGGAAATCAGACGGTAGCTTCTATAAAAATTTCAAAATTAGTTCGCGAACTTCAAGTCAAGAATCAAAAAGTGACTATTATGAGTCTAGAACAGTAAAATCAAGTCGCGAAAGTCTGAAAAAAGTAATCAGAGATAGAAGTTACGGCTCACGACCTTCAAGTCCTGAATACGAAATTAAACGCCGAAAAACCAAAAGTTGTGATTCGCGAACTTCTAGTCTAGAATCAAAAAGTGAATATTACGACGCTACTTCAAAAATTGACGAACCGAAATATCCTTACCACCACGATTTTGACCGCAAAATCAGTTTTGAACGAAACTACGGAACTCAAAAAGTCAAACACGACCAAAAAATCAACTACAATTTCGACCAGTTGAAAAAAGAAACGACACACGTGCATTCAATCAGTTTACAAAACGTTGAAACCGAGCAAAACATTCGAGTGAATAGAATGTTGGCAGATCTAGAGCAAAATACGGTACCAAGAACCCAAAAACCTCACAAACTCGAAGAGAAAACTACGCACATTTGGCCTGAAAGTATTGCAGGAGTACCAACTGAAATCAGAACGTGGTCTAAACCTCGTACTCAAAGTACTCAAAGATCCACAGAGTCAGAGAGTAACATCTTCAGTTTTGATGAAGATAAAATCCAGTCGTTGCAAGATAGCAGTGATATGGAAGCATGTGATCACGGTTTTAGTGTTGTACCAAATATTGATAAACCGAAACGAAAACAAATTCCAAAAGACGTTTTTATGGAAATTGAACCTCGTAAAATGCGCGAACCGTTGCCTCTACACCAACCTATTGAACGTACAAAGTCTGATCCGAATTCTCTTTCAAGACAAAGATTTAATTCCGCATCTAGACGCATGTTATTGATGCACCAGAAGTCTATAGATTTAACACCAGCAGAGTCAAGTGATGAGGACTACTTGTACAAACAAATACCAAGTGCTCCACCAATTACGAAATATAAGGGTACTCATTTCGAAATGCCTACAGCTGAGTTCGGACACTTTGATATACTTAAAAGAGAAATTGAGGGTCAAAAAACGAAATTTGAAGTTCCTAAAAGTCAATTTGAAGTGTTAGGTGCCAAAACTCAATCAGACTTTATAAATCTTCCTCCTAAAAGTGATGATATACCTTATGTCTTACATAAGAGGCACGTTATGAATGGTACTGCAGTAGCTGATGAAACGAAACAAGAAGAACTTCAGGAAGTTAAAAAACCAGTTGAAACTGAACCTTTTCTTTTTACACAAAATATAGATTTGTCAAAAGTTGATCCTGTTACTTTAGAAATTGATAAAAGTGAAATTCCGGTTCAACACTTGTCTAGTCCAAAAAGAGATATCACACATATTGATCCTGTCTTACTAGAAACACTTAGTTCAAAATTGAGCCAAATTGAAAGTGATTCACCTACAAGTTCAAAAACTGAGAGTCTAAAACCACAGAAATTACTAAATTTAGTAAAAGAAAAACCAGTTAGTAAACCACCAGATTTACCTAGAATTGAACCTGAAAAAGAGCTTGAGAAACCACCAAAGATAATAAAAGAAAAAATCAAAAGTGAAATGAAACCAAAACGAGTGATTAAACCAAGAATGCAACCTGGGAAAAAAGGAAAAGGGAGTAAGACTAAAGTTCGGATAACTTCGTTTAGTTCCGATGATGAATCACTTGATTCAGATGATGTTTTTGGAAGTGCTGAAGCAACTCCGACCAGAATGGAGTTTTCACCACCACAAATGCGAAAAGAAATGGAGTCAATTCTGAAATTTGAATCAGAACGTAAATACTTGCAATACACAATGTCTTCAACTGAAGTAGAAGGTTCACCGCCTCAAACTCGCAAAAAGACTGACAAATCTCAGTATGATAATGGTCTAGATCCGAATGTACAACCAGAATTGAGACGAATTTCAGAAAGATCGTTTTCTATTCCAAGCTCTGAAGACGATCTTAATGTCAAAACGTCGGATTTGCAACCGGTTTTCGCAGAACCTGCACCTGATCTCTTAATGTCGTTAAAAGAAGATGCAGACAAGTCACAAAATGACACTCTTGAAGAAGAACTTGATAAAACTGAAATTAATTTTGATGAAGAAAGAGAAAAGGAGAAATTGTTGCTTCAGACAGAGATTGAGAATGATATTAAAAATCTTAAGGTACCACCAAAGACAAAAATAACTGAAATTACATCACCGTCTTTGAGGAAAAAAGGACAAAGTCCGCTTTTGTTTGCACATGCTAGGTTGAATCTTTCAGAAGGATCAGCTTTTACTCTTATTCAGAAACAACAAGCAACTGAATCACCTCTTCCTGGTAGAAGAGCTAAAAGTTTAGATGCTCCTGTGATACCTGTTAGTAGATTACCTCCACTTAATGCTTTTTCAAGTAAAGATGATACAGTGGAAGAGGAACAAACTCATACTGATGGTAATGAGAGTGAAGTTGAGGAAATTATCCTTCCTGAACCAGCTAAAGTTGCACCTGAAGAAATTGAAGAAACTAAGAAAGTTTCAGTTGAAGTAGAAAAGAAGCGTTCGGTGAAACCATTGATTAAGGAACGTGACCAAATCGTACCGGAGGTGAGCAAAGGCAAAAAGTCACAAAAACCAGTTCTACCGGCTAAGACGCCACCTCAGAAATCTGCAAGAAAGCCAATACCGGCTCAAAGGACAACTTCTTTGAAAGATAGTGGTACGAGAAGTTCTCCCAAAGATAAACCACCGAAAACAGCAACGAGGCCACCAAAACCAGCACCAAAAACATCAATTGTGACTAAAGGTGCACCGAAAGTGATTAGTTCTAAAGTTACGTTAGAGGAAACACCCGAAAAAATTGTTACAAAACCACCAACAGAAGTAAAACGAACGAAAAGTCAAGAAGTAGAGTCGAGTAAAAAAGTGTTACCGAAAGAAAAAGCAAAGTCTTTGGAAAAATTAGAATTGAAGAGGGTTTCAAGTAAGGAAAGGACGAAATCGCAAGACGAAAGTGAGGAAGATATAGCGAAGAGAAAGGAAAAACAACAAATGTTATATGAGATTGCTATTAAACAGACGAAAACTTTGAAAAGTCCTGTTAAAGATACTCTTCCCGTGTTTCCAGAAGTTGAGGAAATGGTGAGAGAGAGGCATGGGAAGTTGGAAATTAGTATAAATACAATTGAAAACGCGAAGGTGTCGCTAGAAGAAGCAATAATTATAACGAAGTCACCGAAAAAGCTTGATAAGAAAATGGATAAGAAAATGACGAAAAGTCTTGAATTGAATCTGAATGATGACGAAAGTTCCGACGATAAACCGATGCAACGACTGGGTAAAAGTCTAGACCTTGATAACCGACCCAAACTAGAAGAACCTTCAGTTTTTAATTTCCAAGCAGACGCTATCAACAAAATAGAAGAAACATCTCCTGAATGTGGCTTAGTCCAGGAAGTGGTCAAAGCTGAAGTGCACAAAGAGAATATCGAGCAGGATACTGAACGTCAGGAAAATATTATTCTTGAGGGAACAAGCTTGGACGTGTGGTTATCAGTAGACGGAGAAGAACGTAATAGTAAACTCGATAAAATTCAAATCATTCATAAATCTGACGATTTTTTTGAAAAAGGCGCAACGGCCAAACCACCAGATCTGGGTAAAATGGACGCGAAAAGTTCTTCTGATTCGCAAAGTGTTGAACGAACAAGTCTTGGTAACTCTTTGGATATTAAATACATCGATGATTCAGGCGATTCGAGTCATAAGTCCGAACAAGACGCTCAATTGATCGCTGAAATGCAAAAAGCATCAGATACTGTATCGAAATTTTTGAGGAAAAAACTAGAAAAGAAACGACTTGCATTGGAGAATATCGTACGAATTACGAGTGAAGATGAATCTTTGACGGAAGTGAGTGACTTGAAGTGTGAGCCACAAGAGGTTGATTCAAATTTGTTAGCTGTTGATAGTCATAAAGACGCTTTATTGAAACTAAGTATAGAAAGAAGTAGATCTGAGGATACAGGTTCTTGGGTAACTGTAGAGTGTGATGAGTTTTATGGAGCTGAAGAATCGTTTGATTATGATCAGGCTCCTTTGGATACTCCAGAAAAGACCAGTGTTGAAGGAGAACGAAAGTCTCCGAGTGGTAACGAAACGGTTAATCTTCTGACTGCTGCTATTAAACATAGCAAATTAGATATGTTAAAACGAAGTTCGGATCAATCAAGATCTAGTGATACAACAGGTTCTTGGACTAGTGGCGAAAAAGATCCAAGTCCAAGTAACATCAAAGAGACTGATGATTCAAGTGTGAGTTGTGCAATAGGACGTACTGTTGGTTTTAGTCAAATAATCGAAAAGTTTGCCAGTAAAGACCAGTTAGATAAAGATTCACCCGAGAGTGAACCTCCGAGAAGTCCAAGAAGTCCCCGAAGTCCTCGAATTTGTGTCCTTGGTCGCGCTTTTACTATTGATGAAGAAAGCTCTCAGGTTAAGTATGAAGAATCAAGTTCTGACGAAGCTCATGATATTCCCAAAGATTTAACTCCAGTCCAAGAAGAAAGTAACGGAATTAAATACAAGAAAACTCCGTATCCGTTTGAAGAGAAGTGGTCAACTGATTCTGAACTCAGTCAACGCCTTCAGCAAAAGATCTCTAAGAAGTTATCTGGAGACAAAAGTAGTATGTCGTCACTTGACGAACCAAAGAACGGCAAAAATCTTCACTCCTTTGACCGTCTTTCAGTAGAATCCCGAAATTCAGTAGATACTGAATCCAGTTCAGGTAGTCTTGGTGCTGCCGCTCGCATGCAAAAATCGAGTGATATTCCAAAAGAATTGAGTTCAACGTGGCGTCCATTTCCGCTTGATAGTTCTGGTTCTGAAAGCTTTGATGATGGTCTTCTTCCACCTGACCAGGAACCTGAAAAACAGGAATATTTCCTGGCACGTGAAAACTCGGGAGATTTTGCACACCTTACTGATGTTTGTTACAAATCTGAAGATGCTACACCAACCCGTGACGATACTGAACTTCCTGAAGATTTAGCAAATTTTCCGGCAAATTTTGGTTATCCTTGTCTAACTTCAAACGGCTTGAGTCTTGCTCTTGGTTCAGGGGAGGTTCTAAGCAATTTTGGTGGAGGATTTCTATCACGAACTTTGTCTCGTATCTCTGAACGAAGCACAAATTCTGAGAAGTCGAGTTTAGAAGAAGAATCGACCAAAGGAAGTACTCAAAGTGATAGTTTAAACGATGAATCAATGGCATCAAGTAATCCTCAAGGTAGTTTAAGTTCAGATCCACCAAGTCATGCACATTTCAGTGAAGAAAAGAAAACTCCAACTAATGAGAAATTACCAAGTCCGAAAGAACTACCTAGTTTTGAACATACTCCAAATATCAGTAGTTTGTTGCAACGACAAATTTCAGACGATAGACGGACATCAGCAGAAATGGCAGAACTATCAATTGACGATATTGAGATTATCACTTCGGAACGTGGTTTAAAACTTAGAAGACAAGGTTCAGATGACACGATAATTGATGAGGAGTGTTTTGAACCAGTTGATAACAACAGGAATAACAGATCAAGTAGCCAAGAGAGTGAAGAATGGCCCTTACCTGATATTCCTCAACAAGACAAGCATACATTACTAGCAATGCACGAAGTACCCAGTTCTGATACGTCACAACAAACCACACAAGTGTTCCAACCACCAAGAACCAGTATACCTAAAGTCTTTGGTTTGAGAGGTTCACTCAAAAGTCAGGATTCAGAACAGTGGCCAAGTCCACCTTCCAGTGTTGTAGAACCACCAATAGTAGGTAACGTAGAAACCTACTACATGACACCACCAGAAGAAGCTTGTAAAGTCACAATTGATTCCAGTACTGTTAGTACCTACGACAATGACTCAAATTCTGATGATAAAACGTCAGAATTGGACGGAGATAAAACACACACTTATGAAAATGTAGCCACAGAACATATCAGTGAGAGTATTTCAGAAAGTCTGAGTGGTGGTACTAGTGGTATTAAGATAGTACTTGACACAAAATCACCTGATTCGAATTCTGATGAAGATCTAAATATTTCAAATCTGAATGATGATGTTTTCACTGAAACTATTGATACTTCTAAGAATGAATTGAGACCACCTACTGTAATGAGACGTAGTACAACCTCAGATGATTCGTCTCATTCTCATTCTGGTGGTAAACATGATTTGAAACCTCAGAAAGGTTCTCATAGTTCGTATTCAGAAGAAGATTGTACTAGTTCTATGGGTACGAATCTAGAAGATGGTACAGTCCGATATGCTTTTAAACCAACAAAGTGTACGCACAGTTCGCACTCTGAAGACACTTCAATTGCTTTAAGTTTATCAGAATGGTCGAATAGCACCAATACCGTTAAATTTCAGAACTTATCAAGTAACAGTGGTACTACTAAAAGTAGTTCTGGCTTGAAAAGCGATGACAATTCATTGACTGACATTGCACAGTCGATTTCGGAATGGTCTAGTAGTAATAGCAAGCAGCAACAAAGTACCAGTTTGCAATTTCAGAAGCTTTCATCGACCACTTCAACCGGTGATAGTACCCTAACTGATTTAATCCCAACAATCTCTGACTGGTCAAGTTCGGAGACTTCTAAAACTTTAGTGCCTCAACAGTATTTCAATTCGAATTTGAACGAACGCCAAAGTGTTACTAGATTAGGATCAAGTGTCGACGATGGTGACTTAGGTAGTACTCTAGACCATAAAGGATTACCAAGCCCAAAAAATATTCCTTCAGAAGATTTAGCTCAATTGACTTGTGGTTTAGGAACTCGCGAAAATCGATATTTCAAATCGACAGAACGTCCAATTGTGATTCCTATGACTCAGTCAGATACCGAAAAATCGAGCAGTTCAGTTGAACAAAAAACAGTTCACACACAGAGGTATGACAAGGAGAAGCAGAAGTACCTACAGAAGCATTTGCCGTCATCAAAAAGTACCGAAAGACCTGTTAAAGTACCGTTAAAGTTATCGAAATGTTCGCCGTACTATTCGAGTAGTTTAAGTTCGGAATCGACTCCGTTAGCTAGTACTAGTCCAATTCCGATGAGTAAAACTGCAACGGTGCCTCTGACACGAGTTCATAGGAAACCATTGTCAAAGAATTTATTTCAAGCTAAAAGTCCTCCAAGTGAAAATGATTCGACCAGTTCGGTTGAGTCACCTAAGAGTAAGTCAGATCGTGATCGTCGAGGTCACAGACGTAGGAGACAGTCGCAGAATCAAAGACGCCAGAAGCTTGAAAAGGAGCACCACAGTGTTGATGAGTACTATTATGGGGAACATGACGATTACGGGTATGAAGTTTGTGGGGAGATTCCGCTTTTGCAGTACTCTGAGAATTTAGAAGAGGAAGGCTATTTGCCTGATGGTGATTCTCAGTCTGGGTCTGATATTTTTCGTATGGAGAAAGATGAAGACGACCGACATGACTTGGCTGAAGGTTTTGACGTCTCGTCGATTCCACCGCCTCTTCTTGAAGACGATTTCGAAGAGGAACATTCTCCGCAGATTTGATTTTAATGTGATGTAGGAGTTTTGGTTGGGGTATCGTTTTGTTTTGCTGGCGACTGGTGTTATAATATTCGTGTTTATTATCGAACTTGCGTTTTTTAATTTTTTGATTTTTATTAACTTCTTTAATTTTTGTTATTGAATACCCCACTGATACGACTGGTTCTATAATCAAACGTTTGGGTTCCTGGCTGTGCCGAATTAAATATTGCTCATTTGACTAGGGTAGGGTTTAAACGAGGTGCCAATGATATGCCAAATTTTGCGAACGGTCTGTGTTAATATTGACGATTTCATTGTCATTTTACGTGGCTATTGGAACTGGGTCTTGCGTTTGTCACAATTGCGCACAATTACCAATAGTCATGATGAAGATTTTTAACATTTCTTCAATCACTCGATTACACATGCAAGCCACTGAAGACTGAAAATAATTTGTAAATATATTGTGACGTTAATAAAGAAAATCAAACATTCAAAACTAAATATTTAATAAATTTCATTCCAGTGTCTGTGTCTTTTTTCAAACTTAACCATGTTAAGTATGTTTCTCACGAATTTGTTTCTCAAAATGTGATGTATGTGATAGTTGTCTTTTGGCTTTGCCCCGAAAGGCAATTCACCAAATTTTCTTATTTGTTATGTATTTTTACCTGCATCGATTTTTTGTAGTGTTTTTTTGTATGATTTAGATGGGATAGCTATATGAAAAGTGCCAACACATTATAATACTAGACTAGAAATTTTTCTATTCATAGTGGAGCAAACCAGCCTGAAATTATGTAACAAATTAACACTTGCCCAAGCGCTCACTAAATTTTCTAGCCTCACATCAAACACGAATAAATATCTCAAAATTTTTCGCTAATTAAGCAACGCCACAAATGTAATTCATTATGAGAATTTCTTGAAGGGGAATACAGTTTCCATAGCGACGTGATTTTATCGCGGTAAATATTAAATTTCACCACGAAGTAAAATATAGAAAGGAGTCTTCACTCGTGAGCTAAAACCTACATAGGAATGTGCTTGAGTGAGACAGCATGGATGCTTAATCTTGAAGTACGCTTTGAATAAAAATCGCAAAACTAATTACACAAAAAAATTAATTAATTATACATTAATAAAAATACTACATACAGAGAATTAAATTCTTAATAGTCAGTAGCTTTTTTGTTAATGGTTTTTAATAAAAATATTAAGAATATGATCTTATATATGGCAGCATCCAGCTCTCGAACATCTCTCTTCTACACAGGCATTTAACTATGAAGCTTAAACCAGCTGCTAGCTCTTTACAGTGCATAAACCTGTGTTTTTATATTTCATGAATTATTTCACCAAGGAGGTTAGATGAGAAGGAGAGAGTACCACTTGAAAAATATGGACTTGCCGTCTTCACTGCGCAAAGCTATAAACTGGGACTGAAAGCAGGCGCACCACGAGGTTGTAGTCAGTAGCTTTTTACACAATGTAGTGTAAAAAGTTTAAACAAAGGATAAAAACACAACAAAACGACAACAACAATAACAAAGAATATTAACAATCAATTCACACTGACCAAAAAAATTCAGTAAAAAAATTAAGACAACGTCAAACAAAAGCTAGCTTCCTGCGTCAGCTCTGCTACTGTGCGAGACCAGACACAGCCGAACATGATTTGTCGAGTCGGCGCTTCATTTGAAACCTGTCATAAACTGGTATCAAGTTGATAGCAAACTGTTTATATGAGACCTATAGGGCGTACTCTGTCTTTTCTGTCTAACCTCCTTGAATTTCACTAAAACGTTGCTAAACAAGGATTTCACATACATACCTTGAGACAGTTTGCTTGTGGCTAAAGTTACAGGAAAGTTGCTTGCTCTGAATTGAAAATTTTCTAGTCACTCAATAGTAAATTATTTTTTTATTACGTATACTTCGATTATGTAGTAACTATTTTTATGCCGTAAATGCAAAAAAACTCAATTCGGGTATGATGCATTTTTGCAAGCTATAAAAACTGACGGGTTAAAATTCAATTGGCAGAGATAGACCAAACGCTACTACTCGGCACAAATATGAACTATTACAAAAGATTCGTCTGCTAATTTATGTTTACTTTAATGTACTTACTTTATAATTTCTAATTACTTTGTTTAAAAAAAAGATTTCTTTTCATAATTCAGCTGTTTGAAACGTATGTGGCGCCCTCATCGGTCATCTCAGTTGCCAATAAACAGTCGGATTTCCTAAATTGAGATTTTTTGCTCGCTTGTTATTTTGTATGCTAACGGTTTTGACAATCTTATAACTCCCTTTTTTTAATACTTTTGAATTAGTAATTGTATTAACAGTATTTTGTAATAAATGCAACTCACAAAAAACACTACATGAGCAGATGCATTAAAAATTCTACATTTATTGTCCTAGTATAAAATTCACCTTTAGAATTAATTACAGCTTTACTTAACCAAAATAATTAGCTTTAAAATATAACTGATGGGATAAATTTAAATGAACATGTCGGGCTTGTAGCATTACCACTATTAAAAATTTTAAAAAATATCAAACTGTTGATTTCTGCTTATAGCTGTCTAATTATGGCGAAGAATGTTATATTATTGTACATATTAAATCTGTGCCCCATTTATTGTTTTTTTTAATACGATAATTAGTGATAGATATTTATTTTTGACGAATTTCTTGTACGAATCGACGGTCTAGTTTCAAGTTTGTGTTCCCGATCAAGTACAAATAAAATTAATTTTATTCCAATGTTACGATGATATATTTTTGTTTCATTACGAATGTAGGCCTAACCAAGCATGTGAAACAAAAATTTGTATCACTTTGAAAAGTGTTGTAGTCAATACGATTTTCTCAATTTTTACGTTTTTGTGATATTTATAATATTATAGATGACTAGTTTTAGAGTTAGTTGGAAAGTGTTAACGACGTTTTTTCGTTAATTATGTTGAAATTTGTTGATTATTATGATGCTCAAAGCATGTAAAACAATGAGGAATTTCATCATGTAGTTTAAACAAGAAACCCATGCTGTGTACAATCATTATTTGTTTGTTCTGTTATAACATTTATTAAAAACTGTAATAATCATTTCATTGAGAATAAAACACAATTTGCTTAAATTTCTAACATTTATTGCTTCTAACACATTTTACTAATGAGGGAATTAAGGTGAGCTTTTGTTGCATGTGTTGTACATACTTGTCTGGCTTGATTTTTTATTGTGTCCTTACAACTAAAACTCTAGAACCCTATAAGTATGGGTTTTTGAGCGCTACGCGCCCTATTTTACTCTCAGTGGGGACATAATTAAAAATCAAACTGAAAACACAAAAATCTAATTTTATGATTTTTTTTCTGCAGATGATGCTCAGAAAGATAAATCTGATAACGAAGACTCTTATTATATCCACCACAACCACTCTTATTACAACTCTCCTCCAAATTACAAGGAAGTCAATGGCAATATCTCGAATATCTCAACAAATGGCAACCTAGACGATATAAGTCCTATAAGAAATTTGGCAAAAGAGCAACTTTTGAACAGTATTAATGCCAATACAACCTCAAATGGTACAAATACCACAACAATAATTGCAGAAATTGAAGGTGAAGTTAAGAAAAAAAATAAACAACCAGTTGATAAAACTTACTACATCGCCAAAGAAATTCTTATGACTGAACTCACCTATAAAAAAGATCTTGATGTAATCAATGTGGTAAGTATTCAGTCTAGCGATAATAATAAAGATACACAGACAAACACAAGTTTACTTAGTTTTTGTTAATTTTATAATTATTCTTAATTGGAGTGTTTATTGAGATTCTTGGACCTAATGAAAAGGGTTTTCTACTTGTTATTTTTACTAAAATCGACGTTTCGTCACTTCTTGACGTCTTTGATGTTGTTAATCTGCTACTACTCTTGCCGCTAGAAATTAAAATGTTGAAATACACTAAAGCGAATAGATTTAATTGGTTGCCTACTTTACAGGGTTTTATTATAAAATTATTTAATGAATATGCAACTAATTAAATCTATTCGCTATAACGTATGAATGTATTCTTGATTCAAGAGATATAGGGCTCGCCAATTAAGTCGTAAAAGTAAAATAGTCGTAAAAACTATGTAAACAGTCATTAAATTAGGTAGCCGTGACCTTAATACAATCGACCAGCTTTGTTTTTGATGTAACAAAGCGTAAAATAACTAATCATTGTCCAACTGGACAACTATGTTAACATCTCGTTACTAATTAATTACAGAAGTGCAGCTGTGTTCTTGAACCCTGTTTTTCTATGAACAACTATGTCAACATTTCGTTACTAATTGATCACAGAACAGCGTTCAAGGGCACAGCTGCACTTCTGTGATCAATTAGTAACGAAATGTTGACATATTTATCCAGTTGGACAATGATTTTACGCTTTGTTATATCGAAAACAAAGCTGGCCGACTGTATCAAGGCCACGGCTAGTTAATTTAACATAGTTTTTATGACTATTTTACTTTTACGATTTTTTAATTGGCGAGCCTTATATCTCTTGAATCAAGAATAAGCGTGGTGACATTTCTGTGTTTATTTGAATGTAAATTCATTGCTAAGTGACCTGGACTATAATATTTGTGTAAAAAACAGGGCGGCTCAAAACTATAATTCCATATTTTTGAGCCACCTCAGATATAAAACGATACTAATTAAGGCATGTTAGTGGTTTAGAGACGAAGTCGGCAAGGAGGAACCTGACGAATGTTCAATTTTGCTCACGTTAATAGCACCTTTAGCACAAGCTCATGGGCAGCTAGTCAAAGATTTAGAGCAGAGGTTGCATGGATGGGACGGACGGGGAGGACCCAGGGCAACCAGTAGTCAAAAAATTGCAGATGTATTATTGACGCATTTACCACCTTTACTTCCTGTATGTCGCATTTTTTTTTTTTTTCGTTTGCTTTTACTTGTTTTTGTAGATATATGAAGAGTATTTGGACGGTCACATTTTAGTTTTGGAACGATTGGATGCAGCATTTAAGCAGAATAGTCATTTTGAGCAGCTTTACAGAGACTTTGAGACACAAAAAGTGTGTTATCTGCCACTTACAACATTTGTATTGAAGCCTTTGCATCGCTTGTTACAATATCAGTCGTTACTTCAAAGTAGGAATTTTTGAGTTTTTTGGAAGTTATTAACGAGATCTTTTAGGACTTTTGCGTTATTACGGACCGTCACATCCTGATCGGGTTGATTGTTTGACTGCTAGTGATTCTTTGAAAGATTTAATGCAACCAGTGTGTGAAACTTTGGAACATTCTGAAAATTTAGCAACTTTATGTGAACTTCAACGTGATATTGTTGGGTTCGATAACTTGATTCAACCAAGTCGGAAATTTATAAGACACGGTTGCTTGCTCAAACATTCCAAAAAGGGGTACCAACAGCGTATGTTCTTTTTAGTAAGAATTTACAAAAACTCACAAAACTCCCGAATAACATTTTTTTAAGTTTTCAGACATTCTTTTATACACTTCACGTTCACAAGCAACGTTACAGTTCAAAGTTCACGGACATATGCCACTTAGAGGTGTTCTAATTGAAGAACCTGAAGGCGAATTGGCCACTTATGGATTGGTCATTTATGGTCAGTTTTGTTATTTTTTCTTCTTTGTTTTATCTTTTTTCTTCTTCAGGTGGTAATCGTGCGTTGACGGTGGCTGCGAGTTCACAAGAAGAGAAAGAACGGTGGAGGCAAGACTTGCAAAATGCTATTCAAGAAGCAAGGGATAAAACAGATACAAAAATTACTTATCTGAGCCTGAAAAGTTGTAGTAAGTGTTTTTTGAGAAGTTAAATTTGAATTAATGGGGAATTGTAGGCTCTTCAGATGAGATTATGGATCAATGTGGTAATGATGTAGGTACTCAGACCAAACCACAACCCCAAAGGAGTAATTTGAAAGTTCACGTGTGCTGGCATAGAAATACCAGTATTAGTATGAAAGACGAATTAGTGGCTGTTGAGGTAGGTTTAATCCTGTTGTAAAATAAAAGAAAATGGAAACGTTATTTTATCTAACTTTTAATTGTTAAATTATTTTACATTCTTAACTACAATTGAAAGACTCGATTTAGTCTTTTGGAAGAGTATTCTTAGTTACTGCAGTTCAACCCTAGTGAAAGTTATTTTTGACGTTTAATAAAATTCTTCAACCAAAAACTTTAATACAAATCTTGTTTGTTTATCATAACAATTTTTTATTTTTTTACAGAATCAATTGTCGGGATATTTATTACGCAAGTTTAAAAGTAGCAATGGGTGGCAGAAATTATGGGTGGTTTTAACTTCGTTTTGTTTATTTTTTTATAAAGGATGTATGGATGATTTTCCTTTGGCGTCTTTGCCTTTATTGGGTTATACAGTTGGTCCTCCTGGACCTGAAGATGCAATTGGGAAAGATTTTGTCTTTAAGTTGCAATATAAAAACCACGTTTATTTTTTCAGAGCAGAGTCTGAATATACTTATAACAGGTATTTGGTAATTGTTTTGTGTCTTTTTTTTTAATTGATTTTTTACAGGTGGATGGAAGTCATCAGTAGTTGCACTCAAAGTAGAAAAAAGAAGCAAATAATTATAAACGAAAATTCTATTGAGTGCTCACCTGAAAAATAACCGGCTTAAAAAAATAATTATGGTTTTAAGTTAGTGTACTCGTAACAACTAATAACGGTTTTTTGTAAATATGGTTGTTTTAAGTATTATTGAAACCTAAAGATTTGGATAAATCATTCCTAAACAATATGTTGTAGTATTTCCGTACTCATATTTGTATATACCTTTATATGTCTGTATATTTTTTATGGATTTTACATTTTTATTCACTATGATGAAGCTGTTTTGGTAGCTAAGCAATTCGAATTTCATCAAGTGTCTTTAACAAACTGATAATTTGTTGTTACATTAGTTTATATATATATTTAGTACTGAATTGTATATTTTCATTTTTAAACATCACTCATAATTAATTTAATAAGTGATAACTGGTTAAATAAATTATTTTTACAAAACTAGTTATTCTTTTTATAACCTCGTTCAAAGATCCTCGTTACTTCTTAGAGAATAGACTTTCTTATGTTTTCTTCAATGGATTTTCTTCTTTTGATTATTGTGTAAAATGTGGAGTTCCTCAAGAATCAAACTTGGGTTCTCTTCTATTCATTCTTTTTATTAATGATCTGCTTTCATCTCTGTCATGTCCTGTTCTTGCTTATGCGGATGATCTAAAAATTTACAATTCTATAAATTGTAAAAATGATTCTGACTTGTTACAACTTAACTTATGTAAAATTGCGGAGTGGTGTAAGAAATACAATTTAGGCTTGAACGTCAGCAAATGCTGTTCTGTCTCTTTTTCCCAAAGTCGCTCTCCTAGCTTATCATCCTACTACGTTAATAATTGTGCTCTTGAAAAGAAGCACCTTGGTATAAATTTTGACTCGGCTATGACGTTTCTCACGCATGCTGAAAATGTGTGCAACTCTGCTTTTAAGTCTAGGTTTTGTAATGCGTATGAGTAAATATTTTTCTGATGTATCTCTATTAAAAAATCTTTATTATGCTTTTGTTTTAAGTAAAATTGAATATGCCAGTCTAATATGGTACCCTCTTTATTATTCTCACTCTCTGCTTCTCGATGCAATTCATCGCAGATTTTTGAAATTTCTTTCCTTCAAGCTTGATGGAACTTATCCTGAGTTGGGTATTAGTCAGGATATATTGCTTACGCGGCATAACATGGAGTCACTTACTGTTAGAAGAGAACGCATCAGTCTTAAATTTTTAAATATTTTACTTAATAATAAAATAGATTGTTCCACTCTTTTAGCACAAGTTCCGTTTAATGTTCCACGCATCTGTTTGAGACATGAAATAAGATTCCGTCTACCAACTCCAAGGACCAAACGTGTTGCGTCGTTCACCGCTCTTCGTAGCTTGCACTTTCGCCAATTCGAACTTACAATTGAATATTGAAAGCTAATGTTTTTTTTATTTTGGTTTATATTTTATTTGTATATATATTTTTGTATTTCATTTAATTAAATTACATTTTTTTTTTGTTCTTTTTTGTAGATACCTACAGTTTATTTTGTTTATTTTTCTAATTTGTGTCCTGTAACTGGTGTATTCCGTTGGACAATAAAAAGTATTATTATTAAGTAAAAAAGTGGTTGATCGATCTGAATTTCAAATTTAGATTGAATAACTTTTTAGCGAAAATAGAGATTTGTTCTGTTTTTAGTATACATTTTTATTCTTTTATGTTTTTGGTTTGTTATTGACAAAAGTTTGGCATTGATGATAAGACATAGTTTTCGAAAGCGCTCTGCCACTTACGTAAGAATTTTATTTGATTCAACTTGTGGTTTGGCTTGGATATTTTTTTTATCATTTGTTTGAAAACCTTTTCACTTTGAGAAAGAAAGGATGCTTCTATCAGTTTTAATAATTAATTATAATCTAATTTGAATTTCTTTATATAAAAAATTGATTTTTTTGCTTTCTAAACAACATTTAATAAAGAATAGATTTCCGACCTAAATTCTTTGCCAGATGCTTTGCACTTTTTGCAACCCTTCTTGAAACGCCTATGCATGCAAGTAAAAAATTATAAAAAATAGCTTTTTTCTATAATAAACTATTTAATTTTTTTTATTTTAATAAATAGTGTACTGTTTGTAAACGAAATTTTTCGATAAGTTTTCTGAAGAAACGGCAAAAAAATTTTTCAAAGTTTATTTTTATGGAAAGTTTAGTTCTAAACAATTTTTATTTTTGTAAATGCTATAACGCAAGGGAAGCGAGATATTAAGCTTTTTTTATAAACAATCTCGATTTTGTGCACATGTAATTTTTTTTAAAACTACTTCGCGTCTAATGCTCCGACCGACATTGAATTACATCACCTAATCTAGCCGAACTTCGCTTGATATAAGCGAGTTATCCTACCCGTTCCAATCGAGCACAACGCTCCGGGATACACTGTACTAACGAGGGGCAAAAACCCCGAAACCGGTATACAGTTTCTCGACGTTGTTGTTCGATTGGAACACCTTTGCTAGTTCTGGTTACACTGCCTTTCAGTGTGTTGCTGGTTGGGGGATTAGGTGATGTAATTCAATGTCGGTCGGAGCATTAATCCGCGAAGTAGTTGTTTTTGCCTAATCGTGGAGGTTGGTTATGTTGGTGGCCAAGCGAGAGCCGAAGAGATAACTTTGTTATCCGCCAACATTATTATACCAACTCTCGCACCTTCCAGCACTCTTCGTTAGATGACATTTGTCTATTTTGTAATATTTAATAATGTTTACGAACTTTTATTTTTGATTAAAACTTTTTTCTACCTCACCAGCGACAGGTGGGTAAATGTTTTTTACAACCACCATTTATTTTCTCAGAATAATATAGGCACCGACTAGCAATCTTCGAGAACATTTAAATTTTTGCCAAGAAAACAATGCCTTGACATCAGAAAATTTAAATTAATGATTTTAAGATTTTTTTTTAACCCAAGATGAGAGGGTTTAGGGTCAAAAGAAAACTCATTGTAATTATCTCATATTTTAATGGACGACTAGTAACACTGGTAAAAAAATTTGAATTTTTTTATAACAAAAAAAACGTATCTAACATTTTTATATATTTGAAAAGTCGCAGGAATTAGGACAATTAAATAAAAGAAAGTTATATTTACTAACTTTTTTTTTTCATTTAATTGTCTTAATTCCTGCAACTTTTCAAATACATAAAAAAATATTATGGATGCAAATTTCAACAATGTTAATATTTAACTTTGTTAGAAACAAGGTTATTTAATAAGGAAATAATATGTATTAAAATTATCCAGACACTAATAGTTTTTGTGTACCACTAAATTTTTGTAAACATGCTACGAATTAACCCACTTGTTCTAATATGGTGTTTCACTTGCTAAAATGTTTTTTATGTTTATTAATGACAGTTTTCAAATTTTCAGGCAAAAATGCAAAGTGGGAATGTACAAATAATTTATTTTTCGTACAATCTCTAGAAAAAAAAGTTTTACATCGATTGCGTAATTTGGTTTTTTCGGCCGCTCCTACTAGTAACGTCAAAAAATTTGCTATTATGGTTGTTATTAGTTATTTTTTCACCCATCAAAATTTATTTAAATAAGTATGCGATTTTTAGTAATTGTTATCTACGATAATTAATTTCATAGTGTAGTTCAATGAGACATTAAAAACAGTGTCATATGCACCAATCACAAGTTAGAAATGATTTCTTTAACTGAAAAGAATGTATGCTACTTTTCTTGCCGCTACCTCATTGTTTTAGCATTATCTTAGCAACCATTAATATTTAAAAAATCAAATGTCATTTTGACAGAAGTAAAAACGTCGCGCTTCGGCAACATTTGATGTATTTAACGCTTCATTCAGTTAATTCTCCAACCGAAGATCATTCGTTCTCAACTCTTGTCAAGCAAGATTTTCATTTTTTTTATTCGCACTGATTGCTAAAAGGCAATTAAACTCGATTAAATTCTTGGGAAAAGAGCCCTCGCGCTCCGCGCTCGGGTCTTTTCGCAATTTCATCTCGTTTAATTGCCAAGAAACCAGTGCTCATACAAAATAAAAATCTTGCCTACAAGAGTTGAGCACTTATGATCTTACTGTTATTGCAGAGAATGTTATTACTGATATTACTTAATTGCACAGAAAAATTTTTTTGAAATTTTTTAACTTCAGCTTTATTATTTAGTCTAAGCGCCTATTCGTTGTCTTCGAAACAGGTAGACCAAATTACTATTTAAGGACTCGTACGTAACTTTACTTTGAGTCTTAATTGTGATTATTTCTTCTGTTTTAATTAGGTTGTCAAAAATAATACGATTAATGGTTTTGAAAATCCGTCTAAATCTTCGTATTTTTGAAAGGCATACATCAAAATCTTTTTGCCCATCTAACAAAATGGTCTACACATATGTGAGGAACTTACCCTTTGTTTTGTTGTACTTCAGAAAAGCCACAATAATTGTAATATAATTTTTTTACGTAACGACGGTGCGAAATTTCTTCACTGACTATGAAAAAATTGTGAAAAAAAATTAATTCCTCACTAGGATGGGCCAAAAAAATCAATTATTTTTTTTTACTTCCGACACTGAAAAATTAATTCACACACATTTAAAAAATGCTTTTTTAAGATGAGCTCTTAATTTTAATAGGAAAGACTCTCTCATCGCAGTTTTTTATTTTTTTTCAGTTCCATATGGTAAAATCCATATCTCGTTTTTGCTTAATTGTACAGAAAATTTGTATTTACATTTTTTGTAGGAAATTAAACGTTCTACAAAAAAGTTATCTTACATTTTTTTATATCTCTTACCATTTAGAAGATATCGAAGGTCAAAGTTTAAAGAATTTAACAAAAATTCCTTTTCTACTTCTAAATTTTATAACTCAGAGATAAGTAACTATTATAAAATGCGCAACATATAGCCTTGTAGTAAATTAAACGTTCTATAAAAAAGGTCTCTTGTGGTTAATTGATTATTCTAACCATTTAGAAGATATTCGTATTTTAAAAACCAAAATTAGATACTAAATCCCCAATTTTTTTTAAATGGTTGAAGTAATCGATTAACCACAAACGACTTTTTTTGTAGAGCGTATAATTTCCTACAGAATCGTATGTTGCGCACTTTAAAATATTTATTTATGGACGAGTTATAAAATTTAGAAGTGAAAAAGAAATTTTTGCTAAATGCTTCAAACTTTGACCTCTGATATCTTCTAAACGGTAAGAGTTATAAAAAATTGTAAGATCCCTTTTTTAGAGAGTTAAATTTCCTACAAAAGATGTAAATAAACTTTTTCTGTACGATCAAGTAGTGACGAGATATGGATTTTGCTATATGGATCTAAAAAAAATGGAAACTGCGATGAGGGAGTCTTCCCTATTAAAATTAAGAGCTAATCTTGAAAAAGCATTTTTTAAAAGTGCCAAGGAACCCATATTTCAGTGTTGAAAGTTAAAAAAAAATAGTTGATTTTTTTGGCCCACCCTATTTCCCACAGATGTAACAGAACTGTTTTTATCCCTTTTTTTGACATATTTTGGAATTATTTAATCTTGATAATAACAAACAGCTGATTCACAAGGACACTCACTCGCTAACGCTCGTTCTTTTTGTAAATAGTCTTGATTATTAATCCACATTATTAACATCCTTGTATATCAATAACTTTTATAGACATTAATTGTTATTTACATTAGAGTACGGTAGGTAAAATTTGGTAGGAGAGTCAGATGAGTCTAAGCACTGTAAATTACTTATCGCACATCAATTTTTTTTTGATCGAATAAACTTTAGTTATAATTATTACTCTGATAGTAGGTGAAAATTTACTTTATGTTGGCAACACTGCATTTTGATACCACGAATTTTGTAGTTCTTATAACAGTGCTACCAACCTTTACGGCTTGTTTTTTTTAGTCTCTTAAAAATTTTGGTTATTAAAAATTACAGAAACCATTTATTGTAAACTTTATACCTGTAAATTAATTTTTTAACTACATTACTATTATGTGTAAATACTTTAATTATAAAATAACTCGTAAACAAAAAAAATACCTGTACATAAAACTGTTATTTTACAATATCGGTATTGCAGATTGGCATTTGCCTGATCAATAATAATATGATTAACTTCGAAATTTGGTTTTACGGGGAAGTGGACGACAAGGCAAGAAAAAAAAAAAAAACTGTTTTATGAGGTCAACGTTTCGAATCCTTTATTGATTCTTCTTCAAGGCTCCTAATAAATGTCAGATTTGTTTGGCATGGTACCAATTTGTCTCGGCCAGTGGTCGCCGGAAGAATGATTCTTCCGGCGACCACTGGCCGAGACAAATTGGTACCATGCCAAACAAATCTGACATTTATTAGGAGCCTTGAAGAAGAATCAATAAAGGATTCGAAACGTTGGCCTCATAAAACAGTTTTTTTTTTTTCTTGCCTTGTCGTCCACTTCCCCGTAAAACCAAATTTCGAATTTAATAAAAAATGGACGTAATCCACCAAAATAATATGATTAACGTTCACGAGGCCAAAATTAATTTTTGCTTTATCAAATTAATAGATACTATTCTACATATACGTAATTTAGATAATATCTGGTCAAAATTTTTATCTTGCAATGATTTGTTCTGTCTGCAATAGTAATTAGAATATTCATCAAACAATGATAAATTTGTTTTGTTGCAATATCGAGTAATAATAGACTAATAAGTATATTTAATAAAAATCATTTATCTACACATAATTAAATACATAGTCTTCAATACACCAACCTGACAAAAAATAATATAAAACCAAGCGGCTTTTGCCTAAACTCCATATACGTGTACATTTATTTAATGAAACAAGATATGGACGTTGAATGGTTATAAAAGATCAACTTTTGCATTTTATTTTGGTTTAAATTTTTAAGATAACAATAGGTAACGAAGTTTTTTTTAGTGAAACATTTTTTTCTTAAAAATAAGCTTTTACTAGTAACTTTTTCTATTTATTCTGAATATTTCACTTATTAGAGTTTATTAATTATTATTATAGTTAATCATTTTGTTATTTAATTAGGTAATTTATTAATTTTTTCTTCAGATCGAATTTTAAATTTCAAATTCAGATCGATCAACAACTTTTTTATTGCAAATAGTGCTTTGTTCTGTTTTTAGTATACATACATTTTTATTATTTTATGTTACTGGTTTGTTATTGACAAAAGTTTGGCACTGATGAAACACATTTCTCGAAAGCGCTCTGCCACTGTTATAAGAATTTTGTTTGATTAAGTTTGTGGGTTTGAATTTGATTTTTATTTTTTATTTTTTTTGAAAATCACCCTATATTTTCTACATGAAAAATGAAGGTGATACTAATATTTAGTTACCATAGTAACCGGTTTCAATTATCGACTTCAATTATTCTATCATAATGAAATTGACATTTTAAATTCTATTATTCTAAATGACAATTACATAAATTAAGTACAATAAATGCACTCTTTTCTACTCATTTCATTTCCAAATATCTTGTTTCTTTGTCTTGATACGTCTATACATCACTATTATAGCGACTCTATTAGGTGGCATTTATAGGCGCCTATCGCATGCTCTCGGTTCGAGTTGTTCAATTTTTTTTGTCTTTTCTCAGTCTCTCACAGAACAGACAGGGTGAATATTTTCTTTCAATCTCCCTTAATGTCTTAACACTTTTTTAGGTGGAAATTTTTTACGTAAGTAAGGTATATATGCGGTGTTTTGATTATATATAAAAAATATTTATTTAAGCTTTAATAAAAAAATATGAATAAATAAAAATATCGACGAAAATCTTAAGATTTCATTAATTAAAAAACCCAACCTTAAAATATGGATTTCATCTCAAAAAACCCAGTTATAAAAATAAAAATTTAGTAATAGTACGTTAATATTTGAAAATACATTTGTTTTATAAATTAAAAAAAAATTCTTTACTTTCAAATTACACTTTATAACAATTTAAAGACTCTTGCAAGATTTTTGTTTTGTTATAAATTTGAATTATAACGAGATATAATTTGCTAAATGATGTCTAGAGGAGAACTCATGACATGTTTTTTAATCTGTTACTCATGCGAATTGTCTTTTAGATGCATTATAGTACATTATTATACGTGTTTCATAAGACGATTATTGTGACACGAATGAGTTTTGAGCACGACGAGCGAAGAGAGGAGTGCTCAAATAGAATGAGTGTTACAAGTCGTCTTATGAAACGAGTGTAAGTCTCTAAAAGTCTCTTTTGAAAAATTATTACAACTTGTGATTTTTGACAAATTTGTTGGCACTAATGAAGTAATGACATCTGTCAAATTTATTAAGGTTTTCAACTGATTTACTAATTAACTGATATTTTGCTTTAATATTTTCGACAGCTCGCTTATAATTTTATAAACTATTCCATATCATCTCCATTGCGTAGGCGGTAGACGTAATTTTTACGCTTACAATGCCAACATAACCAATGAAAAAGTTACTGTTTTGCGTGCTATAATGAAAATTTAGTGTCATTCTTGTTAAACGCGTTTGCATTTAACAATGACAATATTGTTAACGCAAAGTAGAAAAAAAATTATTGGGCTTATACTCTTATGTAAGTTAAATTAGGCATAATTTTATTTTATTTGGAGACATAATAGGTTTGTTCCAGGAACACGTAAGAACCAGTTCAGAACGGTTTTGAATTAAACTGAGCATGGACAATAAAAATTTTGAACGCTAAAACGCTACCGCGCATGTGCAGCTTAATTCTGCACCGTTCTGAACTGTTATTAACAAACCTATAATTTTTTAAGTTGAATATGGTGTAATTTTATATTCTGTGTATAGTAAATATTACAAAAATCAGTATTTGTTTTTTATTTAAAAATTTACTGTGGTGGAACTAATGACTTTCAAAATTTAATTTTCCATGTTAAAGACATTATTAGGCTAATTTCAAGTTGAGATAATACCGATAGTATCTTCGTATCTTACCAAAATTAAAAGAATTCGGGCCTGTGATTGGTTGTTGCTATGGAAAAGTATTAAAATTTGCGATTCTACCGGTGGTATCTCAACTTGAAATTAGCTCATATGTTAAAAATAATAAAAAAAACTCATTTTTAACCCTTTCTTTGTCTAGTTTTTCTAAAATTTAACAGTTTTATACAAAAAATACTTTCTCACCTTATTTTCTTATTAATTCTTGTTCCTGCAACACTAAATTTAGTTTTTTAGTTCCACTAAACGTTGAAGTAATTTTATTTTTGCCAAAGACAGTACAATAATCAGTAATCAGAATCACTCTCTGAATATAAAACAGTAAGAAATACGTGGCTTTCATAAGTATCAAAATGTTATTAGTTTCTCTTCAATAAAAAGGAAAATAATCTACAGGAATCTAATCCTCCGTTTTTGCTAAAACTCGTTCTTCCGTTATAGAGGTTAGCCACAACATCCACTTCACTATTCTTTCCACATTTTCGTGGTCAAAGATATTGTCGCGTGTCGCAAGCGCAGATATAATGAAGCCATGTGGGCTGAAATTCTCGTCAGTTGTGGATATTCTACATCGGACTAGGCGTCTCGATGCATAGCGTCGCTGAAAGTCGCGCTTTTTTGTGAGTGCGTACTTAAATCATGTATCAAAGTCAAAATTCTGACTGCAGGTAGGTAAAAAAGGTCACAAAAGTTTATTTTGAGGGAAAATTTTTTTATTTTTTTTTATAGATAGTATTAGTGTCTACTTTGAAAACAGTTTTAATGTTAAGGATTTTTTTCTAATTACGAGTATTATTATTTTTTCGAAATTTGATAGTTTATTGTTTGTTAGACGTTAATTCATAGTCATGACTATAGTTAATAGAAACTTTTTTGTATCTTATCACAATATTTATCTTTGTTAACATATGTTATTTGAGCGTAATCGTATAAACAAATTCCCCTTGTAGCCCCGTTATTGATTTTTTTTACACCTCTGTGTTTAAGGGATAGTATTCTACATTTTAATTTTCAAAAGAAGTACATTAAGTAGATATTAATACTATCTGGGGACTAATCCAATTTAATTGATTTCTAAAAGTAAAACATTTATTTTTATTCTTTGAAAATATGTACAAATTGAAGCTAATTTACAAAGAAAAAATATTTGAACAACTAAATATAGATATACTTATGAATTATGAAATCATTATATTTAGCTCTCTTAACGTATTCCATTAAAAAACTTTATGTTATTTTACGTAGTTAGTTTACTGATAAAATGAACATTATAGATTACAAATTTGATTACTCTACCAGTGCTGTCGCAACACAGACTCAGTCAGCATCTAAATATTTAATAGTCTTCAGCTCCAAAAAAATAACAAAAACTATTGCGGTCAACTACTAATATTAGTAAAATGTCAAGCGGGTTCCCAAAATTGTATTTAATTTTTATAATGCGAATTTTGTCGTTAATAACTTAAAAACTGATCAAAAAATTTGTTTTTGACTTTTAAAATTAGTATGAAATGGCCTGCGTTTTTGTATTTTTTAATTTATAATTGTATTTATTCTTTGTATTGATTAATGTATATTGTTTGATGAGGAAGATAGCAATCTTTGGCTTTTGAAATCGTTAAAACATTGCTCCCGGGATTCAAAATTAGTAAAATGTACTCTCCGATTTGTAAAATTACAAAAAGAATATTATTTTAGCACTTTTATTAATTTAAAAATTGAAACGAAATTTTACCTTTAGTTTAGAAAATTGGTAAAATTCTAACTCTGTAAGTATTTCAAAATTAGTAAAATGACGTCATTGATTTCTTGAATTGAAAAAATGTTTTTTTTGTACATTATTTTATATCTAGAAAAAGTAAAAAATATATATTTCAGCATCTAAAATTAGTAAAATATTGTTTCTGGTTTTCAAAATTACTAATATATTATACAAGCTGATTTTTTTGTTTGCTCTCACTTAAGATCTTAAATATAGGCAACACGTTCTACAAACAATAAACAACTTTAGGAAAAATACAAATGATCTAAATGAACTGGCTCTAGAAGCACTGTCAAAGGTACTGTTAACTTAATTTTGAAAATTAAATTTTAAAAAATCTAGCGAAGTATAATGTGTTGCCTGTTTCTGAAATTTCTGGTGGAAGCAAATGAAAAAATCACCCTGTATGTCACTACCAGCTTCTAAAATTACAAAAACAATCTTAAATTTGTCAAGTTTGAAAAGAAATGTAGTCTTTGGTTACCAAAATTGGTAAAATGTCATTTCTGACACCAATTATTAAAAGAAATTTTTACTGTTGTATTTATATTTACTAAATGAAAAATATAAAAAGAGTCACATTCAAAATTAGTAAAATGTTATTTTTTGGTTCTAAAATTATACCTTTATTGACGTAAAAATTGAAAATATCGTGTCCGGATTTTAGTAATAGTGTAATTATGCTTTTGTATTTTAAAATTGCTAAATTGCTGCTTTTAGTTTCTAAAATTAGTAAGCTGTAGTTTTTGGAAACCAAAATTGAGAAAAGTGTCATGCTTATGTATTTACTAAATAAAAAAAAACGAATTTTATACTTTTAAAATTATAAAAACAACGTTACTTTTGTCTTCAATAATTTAATATTTAAAAAAAGTTGTCTCTGACTACTAAAATTAGTGAAGTATTGACAATAACTTTGAGCAATAATGAAATGTTTTTTTCGGTTTATGAAATTAGAAACACAAGGTTGTCTTTGCAATTATTTTTAAAAAGTTGAAAACATTGTTGTCTTTGGTATATAAAATTATTAATAGACATCTCGGGAATGTTAAAATTAGCAAAATGTTGTTTCTGGCTTTTAAATTAGTAAAATATTGCTTTGTTGTATTTTTTAATTACTAAAATATCGCCTTTGGCTTCAAATTGTTTTTATCAGGTGTTTACTAAAAATTAGTAAAATAAGAGACATTGGTTTTCAAATTAGTAAAATTAGTTGTTTCTGGCTTTGAAATAAAATTACAAAAATAGTGTTATCTTTACCACTATCGATATAAAAATTGAATGGAAATATTATCTCCGGTTTCAAAAATTGATAAAATTACTTTTTAAATTTAATTAACATGTCGCTAGCGGCTCCCAAATTAATAAAATGTTTTTTTTTAGCTTTAAAAATTTTTAAAATTTTGTTTTCGACTTCTGAAATTAAAAAAAATATATTATTGATAAAAAACTGAAAAGACCTATAGCTTTTGGTGTCCAAACTTAGTAAAATACATCTCCAAAATTCAAAATTAGTAAACTGACGTCTCACGTTTCTAGAATTGTAAAAAAAGTTTTGTGATGTAGCTTCTAAAATTAGCGATAATTTAAAATTAGTTTATTTATATTATTATATAAATAATTATATTATTATTAATTAATTTAATTAACATGTCGCTAGCGGCTCCCAAATTAATAAAATGTTTTTTTAGCTTTAAAATTTTTTAAAATGTTGTTATCGACTTCTGAAATTAAAAAAAATATATTATTGATAAAAAACTGAAAAGACCTATAGCTTTTGGTGTCCAAACTTAGTAAAATACATCTCTAAAATTCAAAATTAGTAGACTGACGTCTCGCGTTTCTAGAATTGTAGAAAAAAAATCGTTTTGTGATGTAGCTTCTAAAATTGGTGATAATTTAAAATTAGTAAAATGTTGCAGCGCATTTATAAAATTAGAAACATTTTATCTACCTACGTATTCAAAGCTAGCAAAATGGAGCTTCTAGCTTTTAAAATTAGTAAAATGTTGTCCTCAGCTTCAAAAATTGCAAAAAATGTTTTTTGGATATTTCTTAATTTAAAAGGTAAAAAATAACACATTTAGCTTCAAAAATTAGTAAAATATCGAATTTGGCTTCAAAATTAGTAAAATGTTGATTTCGATTTCTACAATTATTACAAAAACAATATCGGCGTTTGCTATTATTGATTTAAAAGGCGAAAAAAATGTCTCTGGTTTTTAAAAGTGCTAAATTAGTCAAATAACGCTCTGATCTTAAAATTGGTAATAAAAGTCGACTTTGGTTTTCAAAATTAGTAGAACGTTGCTTCCAGTTATGTAATTTTCAAAACAATGTCTTTATATTTTCTCCGCTTCTAAAATTAGAAAAAGTACATCTTTGTATTATAAAATTTCGGTTTGCTGAAAAGGCATTTTTGCAATTATTAATTAAAAAAACATATTGTTTCTGGCTTTTGGTTTCCAAAATTAGCAAAATGTTACTTACCAGTTAGGGACTCACAATAAGGTCACTTAATATTTGTCAAGGCAGCAATCAGCAGGGGAAGCAATACAACACAAGATTTCTGTTTTCTTTTGTTATTAAATCTATGATACAACAATAATTAATTTAGTAGTTACTTATTTTATGAGCGCAAAATGTAGTACTTATATGCACTATAAAGAACGGTAAGTACATTTTACTGTGGTCGAGGTTAATTAGTGTCTGAGATCAGTAAAATGTTCTCAACATTTTTGCAATGTTTATTGCATTTTTTGTTCAATTTATTTTTGTTTAAAATTCAGTTATTTTATTTATTTTAAGTACATTTACTTACCGTTCTAAAACTTTAAGTAATGCTTACTGATGAGCTTTTGTTGACAACAAGTAAACAAAATACTTACCGACAACACGAAAGAACATTTTGCAACTAGAAATCTAAATTCAGATTTACAAATACAAATTTAATTTTGTGACTTGTTATTATAATATTTATTGTAATTATTACTACTTTTCAATTATTTTTACTAATCAAAAATGAGCAACATTATATGCTAAAAATGAAAAAGCTTTTATTATTTACTCAATTACAATAATCAATAAAATATTTATAACACAAATTTTACATTAATTAATGTAAATTTTGTATAATGTCAAATTAATTGGCAATAGTAATAATTCTAAAATAAAAATAGTCTTAGTTGTAAGGTGAGAATATTAAAAGTGCAGTAAAATCTTTACTTCCCTTTCCTTCTAGACTGAAAGTGCCAAACTAGAGCTAATACTATCGCCCAAGCCAACATAAATCCTGTCATGTCGTATCTATTAAAATGTTTACACCACTCAATTAGAGTAAATTGAGTTGAAACAGTCGCCATCAGTTTACTATTCGCTGCGAACCATTTTTCTTCTCCTGAAAACATCGTCCAAATACCCGGTCATAAAACTTTACATTTTATCATCACACTGAAAAACACATAAACGGTCACGAGACAGACTTCCCCAATTCTCTTCATCGATAATAATAGAGTACGGGGTGGCCTCAATTTAGAAATTGACGCGTTTCTTCCTGTCGTTTAGACAACAGAGGGAGGAGTACACATTGTAGCCGGTCCGTTTGTAATGTGTGAGGGTTGGATGGATAATAACACGAGAGGCGGAAGTTCGGCTAATTCCTCTACAAGAGACATGCAGTCTATTACTAACGAACAGGACAAGGACTGGGGGTAAGTAGAACTTTTTTTTTAATTTACACATAACGAAAATTTTATCTCAGAATTTAAGATAAGGAATTGTGGATGGTTTGTTCGAGAAGTTTTAATTTATTTTGTTTAAAACAGTAAAAGATTATTAGAATTATAGTTTAAAATTGTAAAAAGTTTTTCAAATTTTAAATTAGATTAAAAGTATTCTCGTTATTTCAATATTTAGGAAATGAAATTTGGTGAATGCGCCGGGATAAAGCCGACGTTTAGTTGTGCTTAGGAAAAAATGAGGTTTCTTTATGCAGATTGAGTTTACTAAAATTAAATTAAATAAACTTATATGTACGTATACAGGGTGATTTTTGTATTTGCTGTCGCCCGAGATTTCAAAAATAGACAACACGTTATACAAACTATAAACAACTTTGGAAAACCTACAAATGATTCAAATGCACTGACTCTGGAAGCACTGTCAAAGGAGTTTTCAACAATGTTTAAATTAATTTACAACTATCTATGCCTTAATTTTGAAAATTAAATGTTAAAAAGCAAGCAAAGTATAACGTGTTGCCTATTTTTGGAGTTTCACTCAAAAGTCAACATTTTTTTACCTAGTTGACAAACTATACAGACTGTTTTACGAGTAGCCATGAGCCTGCGAAGCTGAAAATACCAGCAGTACAATTCCAGAGTTAACGTAGATGACATTGATTTCAAATTTTATTTGTCAAATTTGTCACCGATAAAAAAATGTATTTAAACGATGAAAAAATATACACGATAATGATATATGGGAAAAAATGCCTCTGCCGTGATGAATTTGTGCAGACAACGTTTTCTGGGTAGAGAAGAACTCTTGCTGACACCATATTCGAACTACGTTATTTTTGGAATTGTATTGCTGGTTGCATTTTTAGTTTTGCAGGCTTATTACCACTCGTGAAACATCCTGTATAATCAACAAAAACTTTTATATACATAAGAGAATTCAGTTTCAAAAATAGTGCTAAATTAAACCTAAAACTTAGCAATTATTTTTTTAAAAATGTATATATAGAATATAGATTTATATTAAAATAGTGTCAACCAGGGTTTTGAAATCTTAGAAATGTACTATCAAAAGGACAAATGCGTTAACTAAAACATTTAGATTTGTTATCTTTCTAAATAACTGAATAATTGTCAATTCAGTTGCTTTGCGTCATTAAACTATGGTACTAGAACAGGAAAAAGTTTTGCTGAGATACATTTATTGAATTTGGTTTTAGTGAATTTAAATGCTAGTAAATTTTCTAAATCTATAAGCGCGAATATACCACCAGCCTTAAAGCTCCCAGACCGTTCAAAATGGTGGGAGGAGCGTACGAAGTTAAAAAGCTGAGTTTTTGTAGCCGTTTTCGTCGATTTTTTTTTGGCCCGCTGTGATAGATGCTTTCGCAATAGTTTCTCACAATTTGTATGAATTAATATTGCGGCGAGGGGTCATTTTTACAAAGTATAAAATTGCTTTGTGAACTCTCTGAAATGATTCAAGTCAGATTCAAATTTTGTCTCAGAAAAAATAATAATTTAACGTCACCGTTTCCAGTAATTTGCATTTTAATTTTAAAGAGTTATGATAATATTCTACAATAAGTTTATTTTTGTTTATATCGGCGCCTATAATTTAAATAGTTTAAATTTATAATTTTAATATCTTAATATTTTATTAATTTATTATATTGCATTGTAGTTATAATTTGTGCATTTTTATGATTTTACATAATAAGCTAATTTAAACTTGAGCCTTTTTTAATTTCGTCCTTAATACATTTTCTATCACAAGCCACGTCCTATATATATATTATCAGCTAGAGTGTCACTAAGGGAAAATGTATTTAGGGCATTTTGAGTTGAGTTAAAATTATTGCGTCGAAATATTGCTAAATTTATTGCTAGAAATTTTTTTAAAAATACATAAATAATAATAATAAAAAAATTGTAGAAACTTAGTTTTAATTATTTGTTATTTATTGTTTAATAAAAACGCAGCACATTTTCTTTGTTAGGAACTCTATTCCGGGAGTCTTAAAAAATCGTTTTAATTTCAGTTTTCTTGGATGTTTTTTAGAAATAAAACAAGTTAATTTTTATACAGAAACACGTTTGTAACTAAATTTTCAGGCAACAGATATTTTTTTTTAATTAATCGAACTTCCGAATACTTGAACTCGTAGCAAATTATAGGTCGTTAATTAAATTTATCGAGACTCTAAGATGACGCTCTTTGATATTTGAAGCGTCCTTATTGCGCTATAAACAATATCAGAGTGGTGGAATAAAATCAACCATTTCGATGAATGTTACCTTTGCAAGGTTTAATCATAAGATCAACGTTCTTTTTGTAGAGAATTTCTCTACTTATACATGTCTTTTCTACGTTACGTGTTTAAGTACTTTTTTATATCTTGTTATTCAAAAGTGTATAGTAAAGTGTGTATCTTAAATAATAAGAATAATATAGTTACATAGCTTGTATATTCTATTTTAGCATGAGATATTTTAAAAGATTAATGAAGCTAGCTTTTTTATCAAGGGAATTTGTTACATCAGCCAGATTACATTTTACTTTGTGATAAATTATTTTCTATAGATGACGGTTTTTTAATAAGGGAATTAAATTTTAAATTTGATTTGACTAAGTTAGGACTGTAGTTAAAATTTTGTTTAACCAATAAAGTGTAATAAGCGAATTTTTATGGTAATTTATGGTAATAATAAAGGTTTTTAAAATAATTGAAATTAACATTAAGATTTATAGTAGTAAAAAACAACGTTGAAGAAATATAAAAGATCGTGAATTAACTAGAAGAAGAAAATTACTCGTGAGCACGAAGAGTTTACTCTCTTGGGGAGAGTAAAGAGGTAATGGCTACCTTAGGGAAAATATAAGAATTAATAAAATTAAAAGGAAAATACAGGTATTCAGGTAACTTTATTTTTGAGTTTTGACTTATACAAAACTTAAATAACTTAAAAATAAAAAATTCTAAAACATTCGCATCAGAAGAGCTATGTAATTGCGCTCAACATGCACTGAAGAATTTTTTTAATGCAGCTTATTGTACACTTATAATATGTATATAATATACTATTAGTTTTGAAATACGGTTTATATTAGAACAGTTAGAAGCTTTATTAAGGGCGCTACGCACCCTTTATTTTACTTTGAAACCAAACTGGGACTGACACTACTGACTACTTTTTTTCATTTTTAATCTGTTATTTTACTTCTGTTATTTTGTGTACACAGATGCATTGTCTATTTTATAATAAAATAGCTGACTCAAAGTCAAAAAAAATGGATTAAAAGAGAGTGGGAAACTTTGGTTTTTGCTAAAAAATTTCTAGCGTAAAAATCAGTAGTTTTACAAACTGTTATTTTTATCGATGTTGTTGTTCAGTTTATGAACTTTCAAAAGTTAAATAACTCTTAAGAGTTACTAGTTTTTTGAACATGGAAATGATTGACCAAAATGATTGATAATAAATCGAAATGAAATTGTAACATTTGACAAAAATTGCTTATAAATTGTCATGATGGTCTGTAAAGGAAACATTTTATTGGCTTCTGATTTGTAAAGACTTATTTAGTAGTAGTCAGTTCAGACAACGAGCGAATAACAAATCAAAAAGGCATAAACTTGTTTTTCTAGTTTAAATACTCAAACTGAGTTGAGAATAGTTTACTTGGTTGAAACGCCAATTTTTGAAAAATAGATATTTTACGGAGTGTATAAAATAACGTAATATTTAATTTTGGACAGGATTGCGTCTTTTTGATAGTATTCTTTGTGTATTATACAAATATTGATATATGATTATGACTAAGTGATCCAAATGCGTAAAGTTCTTGATTACATGATGCTACAGCGGACAAGGAACAAGGTCAATTTATTTTATCTTGCAACCCTAATCTTCTTTATATGCCTGCAAATCAAGGCGTAATCTTTATCTTTAAGGCACGCAAAGTTACTAAATTTTGCACTGTGATTTCTTACAGCTAAGATGACAGTAATAATTAATTTTAAATAGACAAACTTTATTTTTGTGTGGCCTGCTTTCATTCTAAAACTTTTTGATCGCTCTTTATATTTGCGAGGTTGAAGCTAAATATTTCACTTATCTTTCAGACTCGTGAAATTTTGAATTTATAATTTTTATTTTACTGATAATGTCATTAATAATAAAGATACCACTAATGATATAAATTATATTAGAAAATGTAATTTAGAAAACTTTGAGGATCTAAATTTCTTCCTGAATAGAGCAATAGAGCTGAATACATCAAGGAACAGTGTAGGTCACGATTTGTTCAACAAAATGGAAACATTGCAAAATATTTTTTCAGCAGTCGGAGCGTTATTTTGTTGTTGTTTTATGTATTTTTTTCTAAAGAGTTAAAATCGATTTTGAAAAACCTAATTCGGTAAAATACTCTAAATTAGAGTACTGTATTAATGAAGTAATATGTGAAGTGTTATAGCTTAAATGCCTAATGTGTTTGGCTTTCCTAAAAGCACGGTATCCGATGCGATACAAAAGTTCAGGGCAACTGGTTCCTAATTCCAGAAGACCTGGACAAGGCAGAAAACAAATAACAAATGAAGTGGAAGACCGATTTCTTCGATTACAAATGCTGCGAGAACTGATACTTCCTGCTACAGCTTTGGCCAGGAGACTGGCGGATGTTCATGGGAGCATGATTTCTCCTGATACTGTTTTAAGAAGGTTGAAGGAAAACAATATGACATCACATTCACCTGCTACTGGCCCTAGTTGAACACAGAGCATCGCAGACAGCGATTGGAATTTGCGCGAAATTATGTTGATTGGAATATGGATGAATGGGGCTCCGTTTTCTTTACGGATGAGTCGCTTTTTACTAGATATTCACCTGATCGTCGTCAACGAGTATTTAGACGCCCAGGGGAACGGTATGTATGCCCAGTGTTGCTTTGCGCCTCCGCCTAGAGTAGCATTTGGTGGTGGAGGTGTAATGGTATGGGGAGGGATTTCTTTGGAGACTCATACATCTCTTGTAACGGTGCGGAGAGGTAGCATTAACGCCGACTGGTACATTAGGGAGTGTTTACAAGAACATGTGGTTCCTTTTGCGCCATTTGTAGGGGAAGAGTTTCTCTTAATGCACGACAATGCGCGCCCTCACACAGCCCAGATTACCCATCAGTACCTTTACGATGTTAATGTTCAGGTGCTAAAATGGCCACCCATGAGCCCTGACCTAAACCCCATTGAGCACATATGGGGCAACGTGGGGAAAAGAATTAGGCAGAACTACGGCGAGTTTCATACAACAGTTGAGCTGGAACAGGCGTTGCTGAATGAGTGGGAGCTAATAGCCCAAGATGAGATCGCAGACTTGATTGCAAGTATGCCTCAACGAATAAGAGCTGTAATTCAAGCGCGGGGAGGAAATACTCGCTACTGAAACCATTTTTTTGCAGTTTTCTTAATTTTGTTTTGCTTTGTTTTATTACTTGAAATCAAATTTTTGTTTAATTTGTAAATAAATATTTATTTTTGAACATTATTAATCAAAATTATTTTGATTTCAATTTAAATGTTCATTATTGCACATTTTCAATTAAAATTCTTTTGATTCAAATTTTTGTCACTGAAATTTTTCTAAAAAACTTAGTGTCCGGTTAATTTTGCGATCAAGTGTATTTATAAAAATAAATTATCGGAAAAACTCGCAATAAAAATTTCTTTTTTGCATACTTGTTGAAATGACTGATTTATAGTAGATAGTTAAATTTCTTAGTTGTCAGAAATAACAATGAATGTTACGTACATAAAACAACTTATAGTTAACTTTAGAAATATAATTTAATTTTAGTCTACCAGTGGGGAACTAATAACGAAAAAATTAAACTTCTGACAATTTTGTCAAATTTTTTTTTCGTACGAGTTTTTTCTTTGATACGGGGCTAGAGTTTTTTTTTTTAGATCACTCGTTATCTGGAGCTAATTAGTATTGGTCAAAAATTTCAGTTTGTTTCGGAGATGCTTTGAAGATTTCTTAAATAATTTTGTTTACAAGAATTTAATGGAAATTATATCAAGTGTAGTGATTGGTTTTTCAATTAATTTCTTGCCGTTCCATCGATTTGCCAGCGGAAACACAATTTATGCGTTTCCTTGTTTCCCCACGATATAAACCATTTAGTTCACAAGTAGTTAATTTTAAATTATCGAAATTGCTTTATAATTATTAGATTTGCATCTTACTGAACTCGCAGTCAAACCATTGTTCAAGAATTTTAAATTTATTTTCTTTGGTTCTTTTCTTACAAACATTAATAACAGATATATGTATAAACTTATTTAAAATAAAACCTATTTGTTTTAACAACATTTTAATGCTGCTACCACATTCCTGTTACATTATTACAGTTAATTTTATTTACAAATTTTAGAAATACCATAGAGGTTTGTGAAAATAATATTCAATATTTTGACAGAGCTTTGTTTTGGAAAATTCCCATTCCCGTCGTTAGGATTATGTACACACACATTTAAATATCATGTATTTTACCTATGTTGAATAATTGATTTTATAAACTGATTTGAATATACTACTGGAAATTATATTACAGCGAGGACTTACTTGAATTCACTTACCTACTTAAATTTAGTATATGCATAACTAACTCGTAAATGAACAAATCCGGATTTACCTATTCGACTTAACATTTAAAGGAACTAATCAAAACTTTACTCGTTATTTTCTTATAATTGGTTTAATAATATAAGTTGCTTATTACAGACTAATCCTTGCAATTAAAATGATGAAATGTTAAGATAGAACTGATAGAAGATCTTAAATATCGACTTTCAAAGGAATAACGTAACTGAAATAAAAGTATTGCACAATTTGACAATTTGAAACTAAATACCTATTTATGCCATTTGTTGCTTGAAACAATAGATTTAGTTAATATACAAACAAATAGATATAAAGAACGATAAGCGAACTAAATAGGATGATTAACAAAATTTTTAATATAAACTACTGTTACGATTAAAATAACAAGAAGAGAAAGAAAGTTCTAAAAAAGACCTCTAGAAAATACTAGAAAGCGAGGACTTACTAGAAAGCTATCGCGCCGACAGCGCACCGAGGTGTGAAATTCTATGAAAACATTATTATTAGACCTACATACGAGTATAGACCGATCTAGAAGGATGAGTAATCGCTTTCAAGTAGGGTGTAGAAAGGTTACAAGCTATCCAGCACATTCTTGCAAGGACGTTCGATTATATAAGAAGGGAGAGTGACCGAAAGTTGTTGTATTAGTGTACATAGTGGGAATAAATTATTTGTTATTAATCCAACTTTTTAAATCAAACGAACCTTGAATTTGCACAAACGAAACGTTGCAATATTATTTAGAAATAACCACTCTTTCTTGCTAAAATAATAATAACTGTTTACTGTAAAAATAAGATTACCCATGAGTTCGAAGAGCGAGCGGGTAATTTTCTTCAAGATAGTGTCTCTGCTTAGTTCTGGCATTACATCAAATTTCAGGACAATCCCGCTGACTCTGTATCTTGTGGGTTTTTGCCTGGTTGGTTCTTTTTGGTGGGCAGTTTCTGACCTATAGAGCAGTGGTCTTTGGAACTGCCAATGTCTTATCTGACTGGAAACAAAAACAACCACCCTTGTGGCTTTCTCATCTCTATGAAAAATTTAGGGCACTGTGCCTTACTGCTTTAATTTTTTACGGAACTGTTGTCTTTTTGAAAAACTTTAAGCTTCTCTTTCGCAATTAGAACTTTATAAAGTCTTTTAAAAATTGTTGAACATTAGGTTGACGCTTTGTGAATCTGTGTTAAGGTAGAAAATGTTCAAAGCAATTATGAAAATTGTCACACTTTATTGATTAGGAAGGAAGCGGTAGTTTTATGCCACGAAGAGAGAAATACGAACGATAATTTTGATTATCTAAATAATCCGTCTTGAAAAACCAATGTTGTGGAATTTACAGAAATTTGCATTAAACTGTCGGGCATCTAATTAAAAACTAATGTCGATCAAAGGATTAGCGATTACTTCTGATGTGAAGAGGACCAACACCAAAGTGAAGGGGGGAATTGTTTATTTCGGTAGAAAGGAAAGGATAATGTTTATATAAGCAACAAAACGATAATTGATGCTGACCTTTGCGATATGTTTCTGTTGTTGCACCTGATTTTGGATAAATAAGAATTAATTCTTTATCTACACCAAAAAGTTTTTTAATATTGGATAATCACATACTTGTAGCATAAATACCTAATTCTCAATATTAAGCACAAAATATCTGTTAATTTTCTAAACTCTACATACAATTTCTAACAGACCATAAAATCTGCTTTATGTTGTAAAGTTCACTCGTCCTTTACGTCCACCTTCCTTTGACCCTCAAAAGACAGAAAGCAGTTCACAAACCTTTCTTTTGATGTCTTTAATGATGTATACTTGTTTGCTTCTGATTGTAAATGATTATTTTGCTCCAGTTAGTAAACTTGAATTATCGACCCTTTTTAACCCAACAAGTATGTTTAACGACATAAGTTTATAACGATGCAGAGTCTGCAAATGACACGTGTCTGAAGGTGGTAAGTTCGACGAACGAAGTAGCTTTATATTAATTTGACCTTTACATTATTACAAATTTACATTTCTGTTGATGCAATTAACAACAGACTAAAGTATTGTTAGAACTTATATCTTTTCAAAATCTCTAAGAGAAATAGAGAGAAAGTGTACGAGGATTTCTACAATTTAAACAATTTATGTATTTGATATAGAAAAAATTTAATTAAATTGTTTAGTTATCATGCAAAACGGTTGTTCACTGTCCACCCTTGAGTTTTTTTAACCCATCACCTTTCCCACCCCTTGTAATTTATAATTTGCATTTTTATTCAATTGAATCAATAATTCCAGAATTCAAAAACATTTACCTCTGACCTTAACAAACATTGGGACTTTCTAATTTTTTTTTAAATGTACTTCAGTTTTTGTCATGTTGGTTTGATAGATCTTAATGTATGAGCAGTCCTAAATTTAGCCATGAGAAAAAACGGTGTCATCACACCTTATTAACTTAGCAGATCAATAATTTGTCTGTTGTTCTTTGTCGAGCCTCTTTTCCTCTAGCATGTTATACATTACATGCAGTGCCGGACTGGAGGCAAGTTTTCTGGAAGTCTTTTGGTATTGGGGGTTTCTAGCTTTATTTACAATATTTTCTTGCAATATATTTACCAATGATAATTTCCAAAACTTTTTAAAAATGTTTATACAAGCTGGACCAAAAGTATGGGAATAAGCCGCAAAACTATAAACATTTTAAAGAAAATTGTTTGGTTTAACAAGCATAGTAGATAATTTGTTACAATTTTTGACGTAACATAACGTAAGAATATTTGAAGAAATTTTTTTTTAGATTTTTTATGACGTTTGGTTTTAATTAAGTTAAGTTTTTTTTTAATTAACGTAAGGAAAGATCGCTTAATTTTTTAACAGTTTTATTTTACTTCTGATAAAAACTCTTACATTACAATTCATAAAGTCTCTTTCTTCAATGTGTAATTTTTATTCATTAGTACAGATTTTTTAAACCAGGATTTAGAGTGAGATACCTAAATTCAGACTACAAGCGTGTATATGCAATATTTTTAAATTGGTATGTACCAATTTGGTAGAACTTTCTAAGAAAATGTCCCGGTGGGCCTCAGATACCTCAGTCCGGCACTGATTACATTTCTTTACTTAGCATAACACACGTATTATAGCCAATCGTGCCAAAAGCATTAAACAGAGGATAAAACATTTCATTAGATAATTATCCTGGTCCTCGACAATCATTAGGATTTGGGGAATCCTCTGTATCGATCTAACTGCATTAAATGATAAAACCACTGTATCATTAATAAAGTAAACAAACTATCACTTTATGACTGGCTGTAAGCATTTTTTAAGCATATGGTGCGATAATAATAGTGACGTTTATTTTAGGAATATCCCTATTAGCTTTGTTTTATACCTGATAACACTTCAGTGCGCGATATCAAACCCAATCGATTTGTTAACACCGATTTGAATTTATTTACAGACAAAATCAGAACCGAACGAAAATTCTCTGGAAAAATGCTTTCCGAAGAGTCTCAAGCGAACGAAAGAAACGCAAAGATTTTGCATCGATAGCGTTTGCTATCATGAATCATGAAGACAATACGAATAGGACTACTCAACAGGTACTGCACCACATTCTAATTCTTTTCTACGATAATATTACAGGATAAAACCGATATGAGTCTCAATAATCATGTACAAGAACCACCAAGTAACACCAGTACGCTCAAAAATTGCAAAAAAGATGACACATGTGGTTTTTATAATAGTTGTAGCCATCAGGATTTTTTTGGGAGAGAAGAGGATTGTACAGATACAGCAACAGAAGGTACAAATCAAAAGTAATAACAAGTTTTAAATTGTCTCTTTTTTATCAGATTTTGCAAGTTTTTTCAAACGTGGTTTAATGTATAAAGGCATCTATTGGCCAAGTCTTACAAATAGCTTTCAGTGCAAACACTTGGAACTTGCTTACCTTCGGTACTCTCATCGTCAAAGACAGAAAGCTCTAATTATTGTAAATATTGTTGATTTGCTGCTGAAGGTAAATATTTTTTTTATAGACATAGATATAGTAAAAGTTTTAGGCGGCTTTAATCGTAGGGGCTGTGAGCCTCGATGAAAATTTAACAAGTAGTATTCAGTACCCAAATAACATCGTCTGGTCGGTGTGTTGTATGTCCATAAATATCGCCATTTGCATTCTAGGTTGGTGGCGTTGTTTTGCTAATAATTATCTTCACTGGGCTGCAGTTTGTACGTGGTTACTTCTAACAACGCAAGGTTTAAATAAGATAAAACTATTAGAGCGAGTTTAACAATAACCTTGCAGGTTTTTTTGGATATAGTTTTGGTTTTGACATTAAAGAAGATCTAGTTTGGTATGTTCTTTTTACGGTATTTGTTCCATATGCTATGCTTCCATTACCACTAAGGTGGTGTATGATTGCTGGATGTCTCTCAGCAGTTGGTCATATCATAGTAATTTCTGTTGAATTATATGACGAAAACAATGAATCATCGGTAAGGATTTTGGAAAAATTTTTAGGTTTTTATTTAGAATTGTAGAAACATGATGACAATGAATGTAAAATTCGGAGAATAATAGCAAATACTTTGTTATACATAGCCGTGAATTTTGCTGGAATGTATACAAAATATTTGACAGATCGGAGTCAAAGAAAAGCTTTTTTAGAAACGCACAGATCTATGGAAACTCGGTACCGTACACAAAGTGAAAATGACAAACAAGAGAAACTTCTTTTATCTGGTTAGTGACAGTTAATTTTTCAAACTAAAGTGTTAACGATCTTTTTAGTACTCCCAGATTTTGTTGCCAAAGAAATGATTCGAGATATTGAACGGGAAGAACGTGGTGGTGTTTTCCAGCCTCACCAGTTTCACAAGATTTACATTCATCGGTACGAAAATGTCAGTATATTGTTTGCTGATATTAAAGGATTTACAGGTAATACAGTTTGTAATAAATATCTAAAACTGACAGAAAAGTAGCTCTAGCAAGCCAGTGCAGTGCCCAAGAATTGGTCAAAATTCTCAACGAACTTTTTGCTCGTTTTGATAAACTGGCAGCTGTAAGTTTTTGGCGGAGAAAGCAATATTTAGCTAATTTTTCATTTCAGGAAAATCACTGTTTGAGGATTAAACTTCTGGGTGATTGTTACTATTGTGTCTCAGGCTTGCCGACTCCACGCTCCGATCATGCCCATTGTACTGTTGAAATGGGGCTTCACATGATCAAGGCTATTCGGGATACGAGAACCAAGACACAGGTAAGCTTATCAAACATAGTTAAGTGGCATCTGTAGGTTAAGTGAAATACCTCTATAAACGGTCCAAAACTTTTGGTTCTATTATTTCTAAGATGCGTTTTTGCCTCTATATGGAATCAATTTTTGTGGGTTTCTTATTCTTTACTTCTATAAGTGGGATAGTTTCCACTTTATATGCTTCTATATGTGGGTCACATATTTCTACAAAAATGACGCATTGACTAAGTCTTAAACTCGATGTACCTAATTGCAATTTTTATCTAAAAAGGGGTATATGTCTTAAGTGGAATTAAAATTTTTGTTTTGTGATCCAAATTCGACTGTACACTAGAAACTCAATTATACACTTCTATCGCTTTGAATTATTACTTGGAGTATCGCTTAATGTAATTGTTTTACTTCGCTAAACCAAACTACTGCTAATGACCTATTCTTTTGTTGAGCATTATCCGAAGCTGACCACAGATTGTCATTTTAACAAATCAACGACTGCATAGTAGCTTTTTTTGTTCTGTTTTAATATGACCTGCAACAGACGGAAAGTCGATCTTTGTAATGCCAACAAGAAGGCTCAGTGATCTTTTTTTTATTTAAGAAATACGTGTTTAGAAGAAAAGAAACAACGAATGATTTTGAAGAATAAAACAATAAGTACATCAAATAAACATGAGAATCGTTGATTAAAAGAAAAAAGAAGAAGAAAATCTCTATTGTAAAAAAGAAGAAAAACTATGTTTAAACGAAAAATAACAATAAAAAAACATTGAAAAAAAAAGACGTTTCAAAAGAACTTCGTAAAACGACAACTAAAAGAAAAAATGCTCTAAAAAATTCAAAAGCGGCGACTGAAAGAACAAAAAGAATATGAAAAACTAGGCTTAGAAAAAAAAGCCCGCTGTAGCTTCAAACTGTTTCTCGCACATTGGTTCAGGAAGTTAGACTTTTGAAAAATGCTGGTTAAATGCTAGAATTTGTTGTGACGTGGATTTGATTCTCAAAATTGACTTTGCTTTTAGTTTTTTAATCTTTTTTTTTTATCTTTAATTTCTCTTCGAAATCTGTTTTTACCGACATTTTAGAATTTGCCTTTAATAAATTTAGCAAATTGTCAAACTCGTCGAAGATACTTTTTTATTTTTCTACTCGTTGATTTACGAATCTTTTTAAAAACTTTTTTTGTTTTTTTCTACCACATTTTTTTTAGAATTTTTATTTGTTGTTTTTTTCCTCTAAGGCAATTTAAGCAGAATTTTCTTTGTTCTTTAAGAATCTTTTCTTGCTCTTTTAAAACGTTTTTGTTTTTCTTTTTTTGCAACTAATTTCTTTTTGTTTTTTTACTCTTCTAGAATAGTTTTTAGTTTCTCGAGAATATTCACCTGTCATTGCTTTACGAATTTTCCTAAAAACTTTTTCTATCTTGTAACGTCTTTCAATTTCTTCAAAAATTTGCTTCTAAATTTCTTTTTAAACAATCGTCATCTGTAAAATTATTTTAAAAACTTTTGTTACTTTTTTTGGAACCTCCTTTTGTTCTTTTTTTTCCAGAATTTTTTTTCACTTTTTTTGCCAATAACCGTTTTTCAAGTTTTTATAAAAACTTTTTCTGCTTTCCTAAAGTTTCTACTTGTTTTTCTTGTTCTTCTAATTGGTCGTTTCGAATTTTTTTATGTAAGACAATATTGTTGTTTTTATAAAAGATTTTTTTTACCCGACAACGTTGAGCTTTTCCTAGAATTGTTTTTGTTTTTATTTTTCTAACAATCGACGTTTCTCATAATCATCTTTTTCTGCCAAATGCTGTTTCTTATGTTTTTTAGAAATTTTTATGTTTTTCTAAAAAAAATATTTTATGTATTTTCTTCTAACACTTAGAACGTTTTTGACAATTTTTTTCTGAGCTTTTTTTTCTACAAATCGTCGTTTCTCAATTTTTTTTACTAAACGCTGTTTTTATGCTCTTCTTTATTTTTTTCAGCTTTTTTAGAACTCTTTATTCTTTTTTTATATTCTAGTCAACGTGACGCAGTTAAAACTTTTTTAACCATTTTATTCTTCTATTTTTACCCAATAGAATTTTCTTTAGTTTATAATAACAAATTATAGCAATCGTTAAAAAATTTACAACTGATTTATTATAATTACAACAGATATGTGCCTATTATAATCTAGATATACAATGCAAACAATGTTTATATTTTAAAAATTAGTGAAAGTAAACAAATTCTACCTAGCGCTAAAGGTACTAGGGGTATACTGTGGGAACTGTTCCTCTTATAGGAGTAACGAGGTTAAATACACATAAATTGATTCATAGATTTAATAGAGGTAAACTAAAAACATTCTAATTAGGGCACAAACTATAATAACACAGGACTATTCACTCTTGCACCAACCGCTTGCTTGCGCATATGTCGAAGGGAGAGACTGAAAAATAGGGGCAGCAAACTGCTTCAACAATGTCTCCTAAAAACTGAAAATTTTAAAATTATTTCAAAACGATTAAGAAAAACTATAAATAGATGATTAAATTTTTAGTATTTGAATTAAAACAAGTAGAGGAACACATTAGAAAATATTGCAAGTTTATAATTTGTACAACGCTGATTTTTTATTGAAAACGTTACGCAAACGATCACAGCTACAAAAAATGTTAGTGGAATAATTGTAGAAAAATAAATTTTGTATTGAATTTGACATATTTTTGTGTAATTAACTGATCTCTTTCCCTCTTTCGCTTGAACATTTTTATGTGGTCCAGAAAGGCGAGTAAATACTCTTTTCTATAATCTTATTTTGTCAGAAAGTTTTTTCAATGAAAAAATGAGAGAACCATAAGATTTTTAATGCTTATAGAGGTATCTCTCTTATCCAGGTTCAACTGTATTTTGAAATTAATTTAATAAAGTTTATGTAAGTTTTATGTCGCTATTAAATCTAATACTGAAGTAATAAATTTGTTAACTAGGCTATCAAATTATTAAAACGGAAATGAGAATTGTTTCGGGGACAAAAATATACATTATATATAACAAATATTTTAATCACACATTTTACATAAAAATACATAAAAAAATTAAATACGTAAATTAAGTTCTTAATTATAAACAAATCTGGTTCAATTCCAATAAATTTTCTTTTAACTTCTCTCTTAAAGAGGTAGACTCTGGATTTTGTTTAAAATTTATAAGATCTTCAAGCACAATATTTACTATAACTTCCGGTTTGACATGTCCAATACTTTCAACAAATTCATCATAAGACAAGATGTTCTTCAAGTCAAAATTGTACGAAGATACTATTTGATTCAATTCATTGTAGTAAATCTTCCGTAAGTCATCTTCAAACTGATCTCTGATTTTTTTCTGATTCAAATACATGACCGACTGAAAATCATAAGCAGGTGGACGATATTTTAAACTACCAAAATTTATAAAACGACAATTGGTGTACATTTGTACAATAATGTCATCGTTAGTAAGTTTTCCATGTGATACTACATTTCTGAATTGATCAGAAATTTTACCCAAAACATTCAGTAAATTTTCTTGAGAAAAATTTATATGCAACTCAGAAAATGACTTAATTTCATCAAAAATCGATTTGGTATCAATGATTTTGGTTTCAAAATTTTTGGAATAATCATCAGTAACACGATAGGTGCGTTTCAACTCTTGAGACATTTTTTCTTCAAAAAGCAAGCTTGAAGCGTGAAGTTTAGCCAATGTTTTTGTAATAACTGTTAACAGTTTTAAGCCGTAAGAAGAAAAATTTGATAAAGGCTGATAATTTTGCAAAAACATATCTTCGAAAACTATGACATCTTGAGGTCTTTGGAAATAAGAAGTAGGAACACAATTGTTGATAGTGTCAATCTCTAATTGGTGCAATAATGGGATAAAAGTATTGTAGATGAAAATTTCATTTTTAAAACTATTGGCGGTACTTTTTTCAGCGTTTAATATACTAAACTCAAATGTTTTTTCAGTTAGTTCATGGCAAATTTGAATTTGTAATTTAAAGTTATCAATTAATTTAAAATTTTGAAAGTCATAATCACACGATTTTATTTTATTTTTGATTATGACGTAACAATCTTCTTTTGAAATTTTAGGACACGTCAAAATTTCTTTGATTTCTTCTAAAATTTTCTTTTTGTTTTCTTTATCGGCAGCTTGAAGGATCCAGTCTGATTTTACTGAAGCAAGTAGAGAATGACTTAATAACTGCAAATTTTCCAAAGATAAAATCCTATTGACATCTAGATCGTATTTATTGAGTCCTTTTTTTAAACAATCAAAATAGAAGAAGATCAAAGAGTCAAGATGTTCCTGACGAAATTTTTCATTCGAGTTTAAAAAAATCAACTGGAGAACATCATAAATCGGAGGAGCGTATAATTTTGCTCCAAAATTGAGTAATTTACAATTATCTGGAACTCCATTGTTATAATGAAAAAGAATATTACCGGATGTCAAGTTGCCGTGACACACAACACGCCTAAATTTACTACAAGCTTGGCTCTCCTCCAAAATTTGTATAATCTGTGAAACCATTTCCTTGTTTTCTAAGCCTGTCCAAATCACATCTTCAATATTCTTCAAATCGAAGTTAACCCTGTCTAAATTATATTTTTTGTCAAGCTTCTCGAATGTTATTTTTTCAAATGCAAAACCAGCGCTGTGAAATTCAGCCAGGACAGTTAAAACTTGCCGAAAGTGATCCAAAGTGAAAGTGCTGAACTCTGGTTGAAACCTTTGACAGGTCAGATCTTCAAAAATTTGTAATTCTTGCTTACCACAGTAAAATTTAGGGGTAAAGGTTGGATCAAAATCCGGGAGTGTTTTCGGGAAGTCTTCGTAAAGTATTTTGTCGATTTTGGGATATCCTGAAGCAGATTTGGCGTAGAAGCAATAAGTTTCTTCTTTAAGGTTGTTTTTAATTGTGATTTTGATTATGAAATTGTTTCTGTGGCGAGGTATTGCTTCGAAGTCAATTGTTACAAAGTTGTCGATGTTGTTAAAACGTTGTTTAATCACATCTTCACAATCTTTCAGCGAAAATTTTAGAGCAGTCATTTTGAAGATACACGTGGACTGAGGTTAGGAACCTAACTGAAACTTGTTTTACGTAACCTCGGACGGAATGTAATCACAGACTTATCATTAAATTTTATTCAGTGGAATAACAATGACAAAACAGAATTTAATATTTAATCTAAGGTGTTGTAGATAAATTATACATGATTTAAATATTAATTTTTTGTTAGGTACATACATCTATTGTGGTTTTTTGATATCAAGGTCAGAATAAACAGTTTTTAGATAAAAATAATCGCACATTTGGTATATCAAGGTTATTGTAATTTAGTTCAATAACACTACAGTTTTAACTCCTACTACATACAATAAAGATGCGATAGAAGAACACTTATCTAATAAAATAAACTCAATAACCTATTAAAAATGCTCTAATAAATTAATGATCTTTAAACTTCATCAATCACTGGTAATTAAAAATAAAATTAAGTGGATATACAGAAAGATTCAAAATCATGTGACACTATTTTAACTGCAGAATCAATTTAGAATCAGACAATAAAAGATCTGCATTCCCTACAAAAGTACAAAATGACTATGAAAAAGTGCTACTGTATTTAATTCATCGTTTTAATAGCTAGAACAAAAAACTGTTCTTCTATACTCAACATTTTGTCTTTTTTGTCTACTTTTAATGAACATAAATGATAGCAACCCTAAAAATGTGACAGAAAGTGTTATTTTCTTCTCCAAGACAGTATTTTGTACTACGTCGAGCTGAAGGCTACTAAAATACTTTTATGCCTGCAGTGTCGTAGTTGGATAACAGGAGCACTTACCAGGGTCACAACTGGCATCTAGATTTTTAAGTTTTGATATAAAATACTGTTCATTCTTTTTTAAATTAATAAAAACAAGGCTGAGTTACTCAAAATTGTCTCAATTCCTTAATATTGGAATTATCTCCGATTGCTTTTATGGTTGCAAATTAAAAAATTTGTAAGAAATGTCGCCTTCGGCTCCAAAAATTGTAAAAACATGTTACTCTTACCGTTATTATAGTAAAACTTATAAAAATGTCTTCTGCGGCTAGTAGACTTTTAATATTATAAAATTTGTTATTCTTCTTTTATTCAATTAAAAATTGCTGCGAAAAATTGGCTTTTGGCTTCTAAAACTAGTAAAATTACGTCTTCGAAATTAGTAGTGTTGCCTCCGGTTGCCAAGTTTTAAAAACATGTCACTCTTGCTTTTATTAATTTAAAACTTGATACGAATTATTGCTTTTGGTTTTCAAAATGGTTATAATATTGCCCCTAGTTTTTAACCTTTACACTGGTCAATGCCTTGTTAAAGATGCTTGTTGTGTGCATAACAGATTTTGTGTTTGCGTACGGCAGGATCCGTTTAAATGTTGTCGTATAAGTAGATTTGGCGTAGTTTCTCATTAAATTCTTCAATTCCACAGAAATATTTGCAGGTCTCTGCACAATTCTTTGCAGAGAACTTCTTGTTACGCTTAAATATTTTTTTATTTATTATTATGTTATTAGTAAGTAAAACAAGAGAGGTCTAAAAAAGTACATATTTTTAAGACTAAAACCAAAAAAAAGTTCTACAGTGTGTATTTCGAAAACTATAAACATCTGTATAAGATAATTTTAAATTTAAACTAAATACGGTGGAAATAATAATAAAACAAAAAAAATGTGGCAATTTATGGTTTTAAATATTTAAAAATGAGGCGCTTATAGGCTGGAGCAGTTAGTGCATTTGCGTACATATTTGACAGAAGCAGTTTAAGAGTTATAATTACTAAAATGGCACGTTTGTTTTATAAAATTAGTAAAATGACGTTTCCAGCTTCTAGAATTACAAAGACATTTTTACCTTTGTCCCTTTGTAGATTTGAAAATTGTTAAAAATGTTTACTTTGGCTTTTAAAATTAGTAAATTATTGTCTCCAACTCCCAATGTGGGAAAAACATGTTAATCTTGGCTTTGTTAATGTAAAACTTGATAAAAAATGTGGTCGGTTTTCAGAATTGTTATAATATCACTGCTGCTTTTTAAAATTAGTAAAATTAGCACCTATAAAGAATGTAATCAGTAAATATGTATTTTTGATTTTATTTGCTAATAAATCTATAGTTTTACAAATTGTATAAAGCAATGTTTATAGCAACGACAATATTTTGCTCATAAACAAGTAAATAGAGTCGAAGTATATACACGTCTGAAGCAGTTTGCCCCATTTTTTTTTGTTTGAGAGAGAGATCATATTTCTATTAAATACGGTGGAAACAATAATAAAACAAAAAAATATACGGCAATTTATAACTGCAAATAATTTTAAAATGTGAAGCATTTATATACGGCTGGAGAAGGTGGCGCTCTTCAAAAAATCGGTGTTCTCGGTGTGAACTTTGGGTCAAGACAACGTACAAAATATAAAGATTATGTTTTTAAATTTTTTATATATTAAACATAACACAGTGCAGTAGATATCTACTAAGTTTTATATTTGTGCGCAAACATTTTAACTGATTTAAAAAAAAGATAATGTTTTCTTGTTTTGAACACATTATTGAGTTAATTTTGAATAGTTTATTATAATAGAGAAGAATTCTTGCTAACACCATATTTGAACGACTTGAAACTACCTTAAGAAAAAATTGACCACATTTGAAAAAACCAAAAGCAAGAACAGCTACTGGTCCTGTTCACATGTAAGTCAAAGAATAATTTCACAAGTAAATGGCATTAGTTTGTCTTCAGTTAACCAAAAGATTAAATGATTTTTTATTTAATGTAGTTGTAAACAAAAAAAAATAACTACGTTAACTTTGGAATTGTATTGCTGGTTGCATTTTCAGTTTTGCAGGCTCATTATTACTCGTGAAACATCCTGTATAAAAGAGCAAGAAAATGTCTAGTAAATCTTCTAATTTTAAGAAAAAAAAATGCTTTTATTTAAAAAAGATACATTTGATATCTAGGTAAAAAAAAGAAATTTTTGATTGTTGTTTGGCAAAATATTAGATCTTTTTCTTCAAAATTAATTGGAATTTTTTGTTTTTAAAAATAATGCCTCACTTAATTTTTTAGTTATTCTCTAAAATGGGGCATTATTTTTAAAAACAAAAACTTCCAAATAATTTTAAAGTAAAAGATCTAATATTTTGCCAAACAACAATCAAAAATTTCTCTTTCTTTACATAGATATCAAATGTGTCTTTTTTAAATAAAAACATTTTTTTCTTGAAATTAGAAGATTTGCTAGACATTTTCTTGCTCTTTTATATAATACAAGTCTGGTCTATGTATGTATTAAACTATTCAAGTTTAACTCAATAAAGTGTTTAAAACAAGAAATTTTTTTTTATCAGTTAAAATGTTTGCGCACATATATAAAACTTAGTAAATAACTATTGCACTGTGTTATGTTTAATATATAAAAAAATCAAAAACATAATCTTTATATTTTGTACGTTATTTTGACCCAAAGTTCACGCCGAGAACACCGATTTTTCGAAGAGCGCCACCTTAATGCATTCACGTATGTACCTACATATACGACAGGAACAGTTCAAGGGTTAATATTAGTAAATTTTAGTACTTATTAAATTTAATAAACTTAGTAAATTTAGTAATACCTGTACTTTTGGTTACTCAAATTAATAAAATGACGCTTCCACCTTCTAAAATTACTAAAACATTTTTACTTTTGTCTCTCTGTTAATTTGGAAATTGATAAAAATGTTGACTTTGGCATCTGAAATTAGTAAAATTACATCTCTGAATTTCAACATTAATAAAGCCTCCAATGTTGGGAAAACATGGCAATCTTGACTTTGTTAATTTATAACTTGATAAGAAATGTTATCGGTTTTCAAATTTGTTATAACATCACTGTTGGCTTTTAAAATTAGTATAATGTCACAACTATAAAGGATGTAATCAGTACAAATTGTATAAAGCAATGTTTATGAGAACGAAAACATTTGCTCATAAAGAAGTAGGCAGCCATTTGTTGTTATAATCAATTAGATTTTTTTATTAATTAAGTAATAATTTCTTGGCTTTATAAGGAGCGACAAATAAAAACATTTCTGGATGTCAACGACCTTAACTGGGACACACAAGTATTTTTCATCTTATAAATAAAAAGGCAGTGTAGCAGAATTTCATTTCTATAAACTTAAAAAAAAATTAAAGGAAAAAAACTAACACTTCTTTTAGAAATGACAAATTATAGGATGTCATAAATTTTTTGCCTTAGTGTACAAAATAAAATTTTTTGCATGAAGGTTTTAAGATTTGTAATGACATAGGCTCTGATTTTCAATTTCAGACAAAGTGATGGCTGCCAATCTTTTTTCATGATGGTCTTTTCCATAAGCCAAATGTATGACCTCGTATTTATCGTATGTTTAAGATAGAACTATTCCTGTTTTGTTGAAAACACTTTAACAGAACGCCACTGTTTAAACGTCACATTTGACAAATTTTTCGCCGTTATGTGGAATTAATTCATTAACGTTAATTAATTTCAACGAACTTCTCATTTTTCAATTTTAAACCGATTCTACATTTTTAATAAACACATTGGAATTTCTTAGAATAACATTTATTAGGGTTTTAGGTACTAATAATCCGTGTCTTCGAGATTGCCGCCTACTTACAGAACACCTATATCTATCTATGTATTCATATTTTACGATGATTTTACATAAATACTTTTACTTCTAGTTAATATAATAAAAATTAGTTTTTGTTAAAAAGACTCACAAAAAAAGTTTTTTACTTTTATATCACAGGACAAAAAATGAGAGTACCTACTTAATTGAAGACAACAGATGTAATAAATCTTGTCTAAATTGAAAGCAATTCTCGCGTTATTTATATAACCATCAAATGTTTTCATTTAACTATTTGGTGTTCATTGTTTTGAAGGTTTTAAAGATTTTCTTAAACAATAAAAAGTAAACGTTTGTGTAAGTTTTTCTATTAAGAAATTTAAACAATTTGTTTTAGTACAAAGCGTAATAAATTTTAGAATAATCACAAACTAAAACGAGTAATTAAATCATTGTTATAAATTTTTGTGCAATTGAAGTTTATTTGATTGCATACCACGTCTGTTTTCAAGACAGTAAGAGTTATTTGTTGCTAAGGGAAATTCGAAGGTAAGCATTACTTACTGTTTAAGAGCAGTAATTGTTCAAAACGTGTGTCAGATCTCAGACAATAAGTGGAGTCGTCGCTTCGCTTCTTCTCCAAACTATTATTATTGTCTTTGATCGGTAAAATGTTTTTACTATTTATTCTTCACACTTAACTACTGTATCTGTCCCAGTTCAACTAAAAATGGCTGAATACGAAGGACCCAAATTTTCCCAATCTGAAATAAATCAAATTATCAGCGAAAAACTAAAAACCTACAATTTTAAAATTTTGGATTATCAACAAATTGCTTTTGAGGAAATGCATGGTTATTTGGGTGACCATTCCACTCTTGAAGTTACAATCCAACACAAGAATCTTACTGAAACTCATTCCTTTTTTGTTAAAACCGCTCCTAAAACACCATCTCAACGCAAGTTTTTGGAAGAAATAAATGGTTATGTGAAAGAAAAGGTCTTTTTTAAGAAATACTACCCCATGTTGAAGCACCATGGGATAGATGTCCTCGATGGAGCAATTCCTGAGTGTTACCTCGTAACAAAGGACACCTTCATATTCGACAACCTCAAAACTTTGGGTTATGTGACTCTCCCTTCGCGCACTCCCTTGCCGATCGATTGCATTAAAGCCGCTCTGGTTGCATTCGCTAAATTGCACGCCAGCGGTCTAATTTTGGAAGAGACAAAATCTTTCCGCCTCACAGACGAGTTCGGCGAGGAGCTCCTAAAAGACAGTTTTTACTCGGGGAAGGGAACAAGCGAAGCGGGTTTGGTGGCTTCTAAGGACGGAATGAGAGCTTTAATCGACTCGACCTATACAAAAATCAGTAAAGAAACTTTCAAAGCGCAAGCTGTGCATGGCATCGAATTGCAGAAGGTTTTTGCTTCGCCGTCCTCCAGGTTCAGGAACACCATTTGTCACGCGGATCCTTGGACCAAGAACTTCTTGTTCAAGTTCGAGGATGGAAAGGCGATAAATTGTGTCGCAGTGGATTGGCAGACTTATCGGTACGGACCTCCGGCACAAGATGTCCTCTCTTTTATTTATTTAGTGGCAGATGAGAAGGTCAGAGAGGGGTTTTTCGACGAACTGCTCGTGTTCTATTACGGGAAGTTGAAGACGTGTATCGACCGGTTCGGATTTCAAAATGTGATTACAGAAAAGGAGTTTTTTGAGAGTTGTCGTTATTTTAAACAATTTGCATTGACGCAGTCATTAACGCATTTTCAAGTGGTTATACTTGCAGATGAAGATGCAAAGGAGTTGTTTAACGATCCAGAAAAGGCTAGACGTGTTATTTTTGGTGATATGAGATATGATTTTGTAAGAAAAATTGTGGAGAAAGATCCTGTTTATAAAAAAAGAGTTTCTGCACATATTGAGGAGCTCGGAAAATTTTATGAGGGTCAGTCAAAGAGCAACAACAAAGACAATTAATATTTGTTAATAAATAAATAAACATTAGACAATCTATGTTTTATTTATTTTTATTATATCCTTTTTTTTTAAATTTGATTCTTTAAAAAAACTACTGGAAACTACAATTTTTCAGAATTTTGAAGCAATTTAATTTTTATTTTTTTTAATATATTGCATCGGACGCCACAAATATTAGATGAAAACGTTATTTTCCGGGCGCGTGTAGAATATGAGTCATTACTGGTTGTTACAAGAAGCAGTTGAGTTCAGTGAAAAATAAACAAACGGGTGTAATCTCCGAGCGAGACAAGTTAGACTGAGTTTATGTTCTTATGTAAGAAATAACACTTTTGTGTTTAAAAGGCAGAAGAAACGTTTTAGGTACATTTCGGTCGTAGAAAAAAGTTATACATATTTTTACACAGTTATTTTTATTTATTTTTAAACATATAACTTTTCCTCTTTTTATGAATAAAATAGAAAGCAACAATAACAAAATAACAATTTATTGTATTGATTAATCCATAATTCATCATTGATCATGATCTGTAATGATTTGCACAATCTGCATTTTTTGTATTAGGATTTAGTAGATATGCTTTTGTCTTTTTTTAAATTGCTATGACGTTCTGGGTATGATCGATTATACAAAATAGAAATTGATTATCTTATTAGGGCTGGGAAAGGATTTATAAACGATAAAAAAATTGATATCTCGAATAATACGATTTGATTATAATACTTATTATCGATTACTGATTTTTGACTATTTGATTAATCAATAAAATTAGTTTATTGATCAATCAATTATATATTATATCCTGTTACATACTAATGACTAATAATAATTGATGGTCCTTTTTATCTTGAGCTCAAACAACTTTTAATTTTTTTATTGATAAAAAAGTTATAAAATAATAAAAAGTTATAAAATTAAAATAATAGTATTTAAAAAAGTTGAAAGACGTAGCCTAGAAGAGAAAAAAGAGCAAAGGAAAATTTTAGAAGAGCTCAAAAGTTATTAAAGGAATTTTAACGTCGATTAATAGAAGAAAATAAAGCAAATGAATATTCTAGAAAAAAATTTAAAAAAAAGAAGAGCTAGAAGAACAGAAGAGAGTTTTAAATGAATTTGAAAAACGGCCAATTGATGGACAAAGAACATAAAAAAATCTAGATGAAAGTAAAAAACGTTGGCGGAAGAAAAAAAGCAATAGAAGATTCTAGAAGAGCAAACGGCAATCTTAAAGAACTTTGAAAACGACGATTGGAAAGCAAATAAAGACAAAGAATGTTTTTTTGAAGAACAGAAGGAGATTCTGAGGAAAAAGACGAAAATGAAAATCTACAACGTAAAGAAAAATGAAAACAAAAGCGTCCTCTAGAAAGATTTGAACAATTACAACTAGAAGAACAGAAGAATATTAAATTATTTATATTTTAATAAGAAAATAAAGCAAAATAATATTATAATTTAAAAAAAGCCCTAAGGATGATTCTAGAAGAACAAAAGAGAGTTTTAAAAGAATTTGAAAACCGCTGATTGATGAAAAAAGAACGTATTACTATATAAACATTCTAGAAGAAGGTGGAAGACGTCGGCGGAAGAAAAAAAATAGAAGATTCTAGAAGAGCAAACGGCAATCTTAAATAACTTGAAAATGACAGTTGGAAAACAAATAAAGACAAAGAATGTTTTTTAAAGATTAGAAAAAGATTTTTGGGGAAAAAGAAGAAAATGAAAATCCACAACTCAAAGAAAAATAGGAACAAAAGAATCTTTTAATAAAATTCGAAAAATTACAACTAAAAGAAGAGAAGAATATTAAAATAAAAAATATAATAAACGACATAAAATCAACAAAAATCTAAGAATAGATAAATTGACAAGTGAATGTTTTAAAAATAAAATAGAAGAACGGATAAACAAACTACAGTATAAGAATCTAGAAAATATGAGAGTTAATAGAAATTTTCTGAGAATGGTAAAAGCAACTTTAGGGTGTATGGAAAATTGGGTCAGAATAAAATACTGTTTAATTTTACAGAAAAAATGGAAACACTATGGAATATATCTAGAAATGAATTATTAATATACCGCAAACGACATCAACGTTTTGCCAAGGATTCTTAATCATACTTACTTACAAGAAGCGAAGAAGAGCTAAAGAAGTAAAACAGTTTATAAAGAGAAGTAAGAATAAGTGATAAGAACAAGAATAACAACAAAACTCTTCTAGAGTTCTAGAATAGTGAACATTTGAAAGGTAGTTTTTCGTTTGTTTTCCTATTCTTTTGAAGAGGTCACGCTACTTTCACGATTTCATTATTTAAACTGCAATTTTTAAACGTTATGAGGTTTATTTACTACAGGTATTTTTAGAGGTTTTTTGGTGCCAGGCCATTTGGTTTAACGCTATTTGATAACAAAGTTTTCGAAAAACATTTTTTTTTAAATTCTATAATTTTTTTGATGTCTTCCTTTTTGTTTCTGCGAAAACCGTGTGCACATTTTGATTAACTTCACTCAGTTTTGCTTGTATGTACTTGCTTATACAACTTTTTGAACAGCCCAGCTTATTATTAAACGCTTGAATACACACACTTTGTTATCGTTTTATGATAACGGAAAAAATACGATTCGTGTTTATATCACTTTGTTATTAGCACAAATTATTATTATTTATTTTAGTTAAAACTCTATAGATTTTAACAGACACAATCGCGTATAACAGCATACCACGAGTATAAAAAAAAATAAGCAAATTATCAAATTAACCTACAATAATAAGTCTATGTTAAAATACAAACAAGAAAAATATATAAAAAAAAAATTATTTTTAGAGAAGCTATTGTCTTGAAATTATCTACTTGTGTTTACCCGAATTTATGAACAAAGAAGAATAAACTTTGTTTTAAATCTACAGTAAATATTGAATGGGTTTATTTAAAATAAAATTTAGTCATTATTCAGTATTACTTCTACAGAACAATCGCGAATATCTTACAGTAGTCATGGCACCAACAAAAGAACCAAAAATTTCAAAATCAGATTGCCACCAGATCATAGCAAGAAAACTACAAACTGAAAATTTTACGCTTGTGGGTTTTGAAGAAAAGAAATTTCAGAAAGTCCAAGGATTTCTAGGGGATCATTTCAGTCTCAGTATCACAATAAAACACAAAGAAAATGAAGAAACTCACAGTTTTTTTGTGAAATCTTTACCCAGTGTGCAATCTCAGAAGAAATTTGTTGTAGAAATCAACGGATTTTTTAAAGAAATCGGTTTCTTTACCACATATCAGGATTTATTAAAAAACCGATCTATTAATATTTTACAAGATTCAGTTCCTAGTTGCTATTTTACAAAAGACACTAATCTTGTTTTTGAAGATTTGTCTGTAAAAGGTTACACTATTTGTTCTTCACGAGAACCCTTATCACTGAATTATGTAAAATTGACTCTACAAAGTTTGGCAAAATTACATGCTTCTGGTCTAATTTTGGAAGAGAAGGCTTCGTTTAAACTAAATGAGAAACTCGAGAAGGAACTTGCTGAAACATTTTTTTCTGATGGTGAAATGGTGAGAAAGAGTATAGATGCCTACAAAACTGGTGCTTATGCATTTATTGACCTTTCTCATGACAACAACATGAAAATTTCTCAAGAATGGTTTAAGCAGAAAGTTGACGAAGTTTTAGATTTGCAAAAACTGTACGCTTGCCCATCGAGGAAATTCAGAAATACCATTTGCCATGGAGATGTTTGGACTCAAAATTTTATGTACAAAATTGTACAAGGACAACCTAAAAATTGCGTTCTTGTTGATTTTCAAGCAACTCGTTATGGACCTCCAGCTCAAGATGTTTTAGCATTTCTACATTTGACCACAAACAGAGAATTTAGGGATAAACACCGAGAAGAACTACTTTGTTTTTACCACCAAGAATTAAATTCAATTTTGGAGAGGTTTGACCTAAAAGATCTTATTACAAAGGAGGAATTTGATGCTAGTTGCCGATTTTATAAACGTTATGCTCTAGTTAAGGCTATTGTACTTTTGCAAATTGTTACAATGTCACAAGAAGCGGCAAGTGAATTATTCTCGAACCAAGAGAAAGCCTTATCTGTGTTTTTTGAGGATAAGTATGACTTTATGATTGAAATTAGCAAGAAAGATCCGATTTTTCGAAATATTTATTTTGAGGCTTTAGCTGAACTAAGGGAATTTTTCGAGGAACAAATGTAACACTTTTATGAATTTTATTACTGTTAATAAATTACAAATAGTCACAATAATCTTTAAGATCTTCAATAGATTCTTTAACCCTATCTCTGTAATTTTTGTCTTGATCCATAAACTCCCTAACTAAAATACTCCTATCAACGTGTAAAGCTTCTTTATTATTTTCCTGATTTCCAAAATATTCCTTGACAACTTTACTGTCTAATAAAATTAGAGGAAAATATGTCGCTGTTTGAATCATTCCAAAAACTTTTTGTTCCTCACAACTTGCCAGGAATTCATCAAAAGTAATAATTTTTTTCATGTCATAACCCCCAAGTGTGATATGCTTCTCCAAATTGGTGTAATAAATCCCAATAAAATTGTACATAAACTTCTTCCTAAATTCCCTCGAAGTTGTTAAATGAATTAAGGACATTACATCTTGGGCAGGTGGTGCATATCTCCCACATTGAAAATCAACAAGTTTACTTTTGATAGATTTACCATTTTCGTCATGTTTGATTACGATATTAGTGGCCCAAATATCGCCGTGACACACAACATTGCGGAATTTTTTTGAAGGTTTCGCCAAATCATAGATTTTATGACAAACTTGTTCCAAAACGGTTCGGAAGTCTTTACCTGAAAGCAGTTTTTCAGGCAAATTAAATAGTTTAATTGAGTTTAACACTCCTGTAAAAGCTGCTTCGATTTCTTTCTTCATCGGGAAATTGTCACTATTGTTGTAATAAGTTTCTTCAAATTCTTCTTTGTAAATATCAATCAATCGGCAAGAGTTTTTTTCTTCGTATAAAAGACTAGAAGCGTGTAATTTTGCTAAAGATTCCAACGCAACTTTAACAGTGTCCCAATCGAAAACTTCATGTTTATTTAAACTTTTATATCCTTCTTCATACAAATTTTCCAGGACAATATATTTGTTACTGGATGTTAGGTAACACTGAGGGATACATTCGTGTAAAATCTTTATTTCTTCTTCTTCCATTAAATTAAAAATCTTGTACATAAATATCTCTTTTCTAAATGAACCCGTCCCCTCAATAAAGTCAATCACAAATGGGACTCGTGGATACAATTTTACAAAAAAAGTATGTCGTGTTCCAAAATTATTTTCAGACTGGATTTGTACATTTAAAATTGCATGGTCTCCACAATTTCCAATCCATTCTCCTAACATATCTAAAGTAAAACTCACAATTTTAAATTTATCTGACTTGAATTTGTTCTGAAGAATTTTAGAAACTTCATCTTCACTTAATTTTGGACTTGTTTCTTCCATGTTGTTACGATCTATACTAAAAGTGTTTAAGTGTTAATTTATCATCTGAGCAAACACAATTCATTTGAGATAAAAATAAACGCAGACGTCGTCTTATCTCCGATAAAACTGGTCAACACAAAGAAATTACACGCTAGTATGAGTGTACTTGAAGTATTTTAAAACTTTCGTACTTTAAAATGTATAAACAATATTTTTATATAATTGCTTTTTGTCCAATTATCAAAAGTTTTTTGAATTACGAATGGTGTCATCTATCGAGGTGTTAAGATAAAATTAATGTCAAATGCTATGGGCTATGTTTGTATAAAAAATTCAGGAAGACTATTCTACGCCTTGATGTGTTTTTACCTTCTACAGAACACCCTTTAAGGAGAATAAGGGTATCAGGAGAAAAAATCGTATATACAAACTGGTTTAAAATTAAATGATCACTATTTCTATCACTACATACAGGAGGTTGTCACTAAATATACGAGGTTTTTTAACAAGAGAATAATTTGTCTATTTGCACTATCCACTTTTTTTTAAATTTGAATTCGTACTATAAATCTAACTTTCTGAAACACTTTTTTAATTTGTTTGTTAATTTACAGTTTATTATCAGAAAAGCAAGTTTATGGGCATTATTTAGAAAGTTAGCGACAAGGTCGTAGACCGAAAAAACACAAATGTTTTAATAATCTATTGTTCAGAAATTTTTTGTACCACACGAACGCTGCTTCATCTAAACTTGTTTTGAGATATTATTCGACCTCGTCGTTCTCGGAGTTGCTGATTGAAGTTTTTCTAATTTCTACAAACTTGAGGTGTTTCTATTTATTAGAATGTATATCTGTGTTAAAATAAAATCGACTTTAGGTTATTGTATTCTGTCTTTTTCCCGACCGCTACGAACTTTTGGGTAACGCTTTTTCGCGGTTATTTGCAAGCGTTTTTTGAAGACATAGTATAGAGAGTAAGACAAAGTTAAGACACTTGGATCTTCTCCTAATGTAAGTTGGTATTTGTCGCATTTCATCCAACATAGTTATAAGCGGATTCAATAGGTCACCAATTGTTCTGCTTCGAGTTTTTTAACTTGTTTCTAGATCTTTTTAAAGTATTTTGCAAACTGTCACATTTAGATGGATTTTTCTAGAAGCTTTTTTTGTTTTTTTTTTAGGTACTTTTAGATGTATTTTTTAATTTCTTTTTTTTAGAATTATTGCTTTTTTAGAACTTTCCTTAGTTCTTTTTACTTTTCTAGATATAATTAGTTTAAAGTCTAGATTAGCTAAAACTATATTTAGGCGAAACGTCGCTTAAGGTAAATCTTTTAATTGCTATTGTTTTTTCCACCTAATTTTGAAAAGGGTTAGACAAGGATGCTTGAAAAGAAAACAAGTGCAAAAAAAAACTATAATAGAATTTAGGCATTAAAACCTGATATTGCATTATGGTTTTTTTGCACTTGTTTTTTTTTAAGCATTCTTGTTCAACAATTTTCAAAATTGTTTTTTGTTTTTCTAGAGCCTTTCTTAGCTTTTTTTTCTCTTCTTACACTCGTCTTACAAACTAATTTAAAAACTTTTTTGTTTGTTTTTCTACAATCTTTCATTGCTCTTTTTTTTGTTCAAGCGTTGTTTTATACGTTTTTCTAAAAACTTCTCTTGTTTTTTTATTGGAATCTTGATTCAATCGAATTAAACTGTTAAATCTCATTAGGACCTTCCGATAGAAACACACAAGATTATATTTAAACAAACTAATCGGTTAATTTTTTACTCAAACTGTATTAAATCAAACCAAATTTAGCTTAAGTCTTACAATATAAACATACTAACAGATTTGAATTTTTCTCAGAGGCGCTGGATATTGTAGCTATAAGTTTAAACAAATTAAACCTCTTGAATACACGATAGGCATAGTAATTTTCAGAAAATCTTTTTTTCTTCAGACGACGTGTTTTAACAACTAAAATTATAGGGATCGTTTCTTACATTCTGTCACAATCTTTTTTTGTACTAGATAGAATAGATAGAAAGATAGAATCTTTGTTCGCTCTTCTTTTTCTTTCAGTCGACGTTTTCAACATCTTCTATGGTTTTTATGTTTTTCTTTTTTTGCAAATCGTTGCTTCTAAAAAATTTTTTTGCTTTTGTTAGAACTATTTTTGGATTTTTTTCGAAGTTTTTTAACTTTATTTCTATCAGTCGTCGAATCAGTCTAAATGCCTATTTTCAAAACATTTTTTTTGTTTTTTTAGAATATTTTTTTCCAGTCGACGTCTTTCAATTATTTTTCCAAAATTTTATTTTCCTTTTTTTTTGTACCAACCACGCTTCCTTAAATTTTCTTGTTCTTTATTTTTAGAATTATTCTTCTGTTGTTCTTTTAAAATCTTTCTTGACTCTTCTTTTTTTTTCTAACCTTTTTTTCGTGTTTTTGATCGAATCGAAACCAATCAGTTTTCTTATTTTTTATGTCTGATGTCTTGCAGTCGTGGTCTAAGAAAATAAATTGTTTGGATTCTTATCTAAGCTTTCTTAAACCTCACTTTTTACACTAGTGTAAGGTGGATTTAATTTTATTACGATTATTACGATTTGTAAAATACTTAGGACTAGTTTACAGAACGAGTCATTATTTTTAATTGCAATTAAATAGTTAATTCGCAATTAAATGTTTAATTCACCTTTTGTAAACAGGCCTTAAGATTTTTAATGACTTGATTATTTCACAATGTGGTAATTTACACAAGTAACTCCGAATAATTAAAAACTAGGTAACACACTTCTATTGTCTTGAATAGTCGCCGAATATAGACTTGTGATAATCGCTGTTTCTTCGTAAGTCGAACTACTGCAAATATTGCTCCTTTATATAGAGTTAAAGTGGGATACGCGATTTTTTCTAAAAGTACGTGTACCCGCTTTTAGCAAGCTCGAGAATATTATAACGTTAGCTTACTAGAATTCACGAGCTCTTTTTGTACTATACATTATTTACGCTTTTCTCAGCAATTATTTTCCTTCGGCTTAGAATTATTACCACTTACTTTGCTGAGTAATTTTATTTCTGACGAGTTAGAGAAACGGTTAATACTCTTATTATTAAAAGCAGGCAATACAAGAAAATGGTACTTAATTATTAAAAAAGAAAATGAAAAATTGTGTTGTCTAGTGTAACTTTTTCAGGTCGATTTAAATATGAGAATAGGAATCCATTCAGGATCTGTTCTTTGTGGTGTTTTGGGACTAAGAAAATGGCAGTTTGATATATGGTCCTACGATGTCCGATTAGCAAATCACATGGAATCTGGAGGCATTCCTGGGTATTAAAATATCTAAAACAAAAAAAAAAATCGTTAACATATTGTATTGCAGACGCGTACACATTTCTGAAGCCACTTACCAATGCCTCAATGGAGCCTACGAAGTAGAACCTGGTAGTGGTCAAGAACGAGACTCTTATCTTCGTCAACATGACATTACAACTTATTTAATCAAACAAGTAGAACCTATGAGACCCCGCCGAAGACTTGCCTCACGTCCCAGTATTTTCTCCAATAAATTATGGCCAGACGAAGAGAACATTGGAAGTGGTTTAAGCTCACCTAAAACTCCATCTACTCCAGCATCGCCACCTCCTCAAGGTTCCATCGAGAGAAGTGATAGTGGGATTCAACAAAGTACAGTTGAAGAGGAAAACACCACTGATTGGACACCGGAAATACCTTTTGAAAATGTTTGCTTTACTTAATTTTTGGTGTTTTTGGATAACTTTTTGTTTCTAGTTACATCACGCCCTATCTGGTGACTTGGACGAAGACATAGATTCAATTAACTATCCCTACAACAAGCAAAAATACGACCTCTCAGAATCCCGGATGCGGAAAAACGGCTCGACTTTCCGCTCAACGATTGAACAAGTGGACGACATTATCGACCACAGCATCGAAATTGAAAGTAATAAAAGAATGAGAAGCGCTAATGTTAACACATGGACTCTCAGATTTCTCGATAAAGACATGGAGTACCAATTCAGTCAACTTCGCGAAGACATGTTCAAGTCCAACATGTTGTGTTGTTTTATAATTTGGCTTTTTATTGTTGTGTGTCAAGTGGTAGCTTTTAAAGAATTAAGTGAAGTGGTGATTGTTTTGTTGACTGTGATTACGGTTGTGTTAATATCCACTAGTGTCTTAGTGATGGCAGAGGAATTTGAACAATTTCCTAAATATCTACAAAAAATTTCGTATACTTTGGTGCACAACAGACGAAGTCGGACTGCTTTTATTTGTGGAGTTATTATAGTGATGGCAATGACAAGTTCTGCCAGTCTGATTTTGAGACAAGATCAGAAAATAACGAATATATGTCCGAATGAAACTTCATCACCTTCACCTCAAAGTGAAGCTAAAATAGCTCTTAATACTTCAGAAAAAACCGTTGAATTACTTTTAAATCTGCTAACAAAAGGAGGACACATAACTATAAAAACGTTAGATTCACCAAAACAGAACTGTTCGGATAATTGTCTAAGAAATGTACTTAAATCAATTGAAATAGATGAATTAGTTAAAGAAGCTGAAAATATATCTCTGCTTAACAGCGAAATGACTGCAGTTATAAACAGTATCAATCAAAAACTAAAATTACTAAATCAAACACTTTTGAGTATTAAACATGAAACAATTCGTCAGAAACGTTCCGTTGGTGACGATTCTAGAACCAATATTACATCACCTGAAAATATAAGAATGCCGTCTTGTCCACACCCTGAATATATCGTTTTTACTTGGATTTTATGTCTGATAGCATTAGCAACAGCTCTTAAACTTTACTACCTAATCAAATTATTTTTAGCTGTTGTTATGCTAATTGTTTATACAGTACTTATCCTTTTACCATACGCAGAAGTTTTCGAAAACACTTGCAGTGGGTAAGTTTCATGATCTTAGTAATTGCGTGATTCAATATTATTTTACAGTAACCTAATCCCTCTGTCATTTCAAATGACCATCCTTTTGTGTGTTTTCTTTTTAATGGTAGCCTACCATGCCAGATTAGTTGAAGTAACTTCACGTTTGGATTTTTTATGGAAACAACAAGCAGAACGAGAACTGAATGATATGCAAGAAACGAGACATACCAATACACAATTATTAAAAAATATTCTTCCGGATCATGTTGCGAAACACTTTTTAAGTAATGAACGTAATAGTGAAGAGTTGTACTCGCAGTCTCGGGACGAAGTTGGGGTTCTCTTTGCAAGTATCCCTAACTTTACTGAATTTTATTCGGAGGATATCAATAAAGGCTTGGAATGTATACGACTTCTCAATGAAATTATAGCAGATTTTGATGAATTGTTGGATGAAGAACGGTTTAGTACGATTGAGAAAATCAAAACTGTTAGTGCTACGGCCACTTACATGGCTGCATCAGGGTTAAATCCGACCCATAAGGTTTGTTGATAATAGTCAAGGTGAATTGGGTATTATTAGGTGGCCGCATCCGCCACGTAAAAAGGGAGGGGCCTGAAAAGAATTGAAAGCAGTTATATGCAACTTGTTATACCATATCATATGATTTGTTTACATTAGAAGGAAAAATATGATATAGATAGCGCTATAGTTGCAACCTTACGTTAATTGGCTAAAGGGGTTTGACGGCTACATTATCATAGTCAATTCACCTTGGATGATTTTGCGTTATCGTGTTAAGTTATACTTCTCTCAAGGTAGGACGAGCCTCGACATATTGATACATAATACACAAATTTTTCTATTTCTGGATTCCTCTCTACTAAACTCGTCTTATCTATCTAGGTTTGCTTCACTTTGTGGTCTGCGCATCTCCCGGATGCTTGGGCCACCTCTAGCATTTTTATTTATATCTCAACGTTAATTTAAATAGAAAATAGTAGAAATAATAAGAAACGATGTAAAGCATCTTGGCGCTGGATTATTAATGAATTTGTTACTAACAAAATTAGCAAAATTGCAAATAAACAGATTCTCTTTCAAAATTTAGGAAACATGTACATATTTGCAAATCTTATGTCTCGGAAAATATAAACAAAATTGTTTTGAACCGAGTACTAAACGCTTTTATGTAAAAATTGTTAAATCTAAATGTAGGATACTTTGTTTTTGAAAACAAAGAAAAACCTAATAAACTTTACGAAATTGGGCAAAGTAACATTGAACAGAACACTTAGATGTTTTTGAGGTAACGATTTGGTCATAAAATCTTAAAGAAGCAAAATAACAAAACCTACAGGCATTATATGTGGTACAGTATAGTATAGGTATGCAGAATGACCATTCAAAAACAGAAGAAGCAGGTTATTTAATTATTTTTGGCAATTTTTTGAATAAACGAAAAGAGAAAGGACAAGTCGCTTTTCTTTAGAAGAGGTACAAATATCTGCTGTAATGTCAACACAGACATTTTGCCCTTTTATAATTCAAAAAATAGCTACGAGTAAGTGTTTAAAGAATCCAGTTTCTTTTATATATGGTACCCCAAAGCTTACTTTCCGCGTCTCCATGGTCGGATGTTTGCATCCACAGCTTCTACCAGTTTGGTTCTGTGTGTGAAACAGTTTGTGAACTAGTTCGAGGTGTGTGGGCTTGCCATGCTCAAGATTTAAGATTTTTCTGCACTGTACGTCTCAGTTCCGGTTGTCTGCAGTTGTACTCACACTCGTCTATCATTAACACCATTTTTCTCTTAAACACCCGATGACTATACAAATAAAAAATTTTGGATGGCACACTCAAATACTTACACTTCTGACCTGACCTGAACATCCTCAGAGATCTAACTTTTATTGTAATCGTGGGGGGTGGTGGTCGGCCAGTTGGCCGTTCTTTTCTCAGAAGCATTTTAACTATCTTTCTTTCGGAAACCCTTTCTGTTCAATCTATTTACTCGCGTATATCTACTTATCTGTTCCTGCCTCTACAATGATGGAAAGCTCATTCGCATATGCGGCGACCCTATATTATGCAAAAGCAACTAGGAGATCATTTATAACCAGGTTTCATAGGACCGGTTCGGAGTTTAGCTTCTGTAGACATCTTCTTTTAACCTCCTTTCCACTTCTTTCCTACCCGTTCGTAACACTAACACTTTTACCTTGAAGGTAAAACTTTTAGATGTCTTTCTTTTGGTATTTTGCTTTCTCCAAGCTTTCGAGTACTGTCTTTACCTAACGCCTTCATTCAGGACGTGTAGGCATCTCGCTTTTTCTGTTATCTCAACTCAAGCTATTGACTAGAACCCTTTCGTACACCTCGGCAAGTATCGATAGTAGATAGATCAGTCCTCTCTTACAGACACCTCTCAAAAGTAAGAAAGAGCAGCTCGGAAGCTGACTTGTAAAGGATCTTCAGCATTTTGTTCGTTATTCCTATTCGACTGTGGAGTCTTTCCGTTTGGCTGATGAACTGACTGCTTCCTCTATCGTCTCCTCGGTCAACTACTAGATTATTAGGTCTTTTCGGTTTCTCAATAGGACCTGGAAAAACTTTTTACGTAAAACATTTATGCAATTTCTCTAACTTACAACATTTTTATTATTATCGTTTAGTCTATATAAACCTTCTTATACTTGAATAACAGCTGTTTTTTGATCTGCCTTAAAGGCGTGGTCTTATAGAGGTCTTAATCTATTCTTTTAGAGAGTTGCTATGCGCGCCTTATTTTTCTTATAGAAACTTTGTTAGAATGGAAAGGGTGTAAGTGTACACCAACTTATAGTTTAATTTGATTTTTTCAAATATTTTTTTAACTATCGTTTTCTTATTTTTATAGTCAACTATATCGGAATCACCATTTTGTATTTTTTAATTTTCACATTAAAATCGTAATTAGTAACTTCAAAAACTTCCGAGGATTCGGTTTACTGCAATTTCGTCAAATATTTTCTGAGATTTATATTTGCAATTAAATTCGTTGCAAAAATCGTTAATTTTGTTATTGACAAATTCAAAAATGGTCTATCGTCAAGTTTTCTCAAGTCATCTATAATAGTTAGAACTTATTAAATAATAAAATCATTAAGTTAATTGATAATTTTACGCGATTATAAGTTATGTAGGTACTCGCTCCTAATTCGATTTGTTTTTTTAATTAGGATTGTTTAAAAACGGACGGTCCGGAACATCTGTGTGCTTTAATTGACTTCGCAATAGCAATGCGTCAAAAACTAGACGATATCAATAAAGATTCTTTCAATAATTTTGGACTTCGAGTCGGAGTTTCTTGTGGAAGTCTAGTATGTGGCGTTATTGGAGCAAGAAAACCAGTTTTTGACATTTGGGGAAACACAGTAAACGAAGCATCGAGAATGGATTCAACTGGTGTTATTGGCCAAATTCAAGTTCCTAAATATACAGCTCAGGTATCGTTGATACATTTCTAGAAGAAAATTTGACTAGAAAATTGTAAATAATTATAATAATGGGACTATCAACCATCTTGACACATCCTTCGAGCTTTCATGACAAAATCTGTTGTTAAAGGATTACTAAAGCAGGCAACAAGATAAGAATCTCTATACATTTTAACAACGTTGTCGTGCGTTTTCAAGAAAAATTAAATTTAAATTAACCTTCAAAACTTAATAAATTACCATTCAATTTTAACTCTCAATATCCTAATGTTGAGATTAACGCAGCAAAATTTTCAGTGGCAACAAAATTTGGTAATTGACACAAAGATATTTTGGAAGCTGTTCACTTAACACATTTTTTTACACTGGGTTTTAAAACTGAATGCAAGATTAACTGTCTAGATTTAGTATGAAGTATCAGTCTAAACTTAAGTCTCTCGTAAGTTTTTATATCACTCTCTCTTCAAAACGTCAATGCTTGCTTTATTGACAAGACAATGCCTCTATCTCTTAGCGCTGCGCTGTGTTAACTTTTTCACGTCATATTTTATGCTTATCATTAAAGCTCGAACAGTTTGTCACAAATTTCAAGACGATTATTGCTTTAGTATGTACCTAGTTCTATTATTTTATATACAATAATTCTCAATAATTAAATATTTTAATAGCACACTGCTAACGCCTTCAATTACAACTTGCAGAATTTTTCGTTGTATATTGTTTTATGTATCTACTTACAGTTTCGATTTTAAAGTTCCTATTTTACGTTTTGGTGTAGTTACTGGGAATGCGCGGCTACGAAGTCAAAATCCGTGGCATAATCGAAGTCAAAGGTAAGGGCCAAATGGAAACTTATTTCGTAATGGGTCGGCAACAAGGTCGCCAACCCAGCTTCCAACGTCAACCCAGCCACTACAGTACCCTAGCAGCTGTGGTATATGCCATGGCACAAACACGTCGCAAACACACGGGTCATACACGTAAGTAAATGTTTTACAAAACACAATTTTCAGGATGATATTTCAGCTGGAAGTTCGGTTTTGGGTCGTGCCCGAACTCAGCAAAAAATCGATGTGGGTAAAAAAATAATTAACTACAGCTCAATGCGGATACCTCATCGAACTCCAGCGTACCCCATTCGTCGCAATACGACTCGCGCAAACCAAAAGAACATGCATGCAAGATCTCAACCCAATATGCGCCAGCTGGGCTCTGGTAGTCACTTGGAAAACATGAAATCGTATAAATCCATCGAAAAAGATATCACTGTAAATAACATCAACAAAATGATGGTGTCGCAGTCTGCGCCCCATACTCCCGTTTCGGCTCCTAACCACACTGAAGGATCCATTTTTAAATCAGTACCGAGACTTTTGTCTGAACCTATGGTAGGGTACAGGCCGAAATCTTGCTCTCCGGCTACTAAAACTAGTAAACTGGAACGCAATTCGCCACATCTGATTGATAGAAGAGGCGATGGGGACTTGAGTGATAGTTTTAAAGTTCGCTCGTTGGGACCTCATGTCCCTATACACTCGTCTCCGAAACATTCGGCAAAGAAAGATATGAAATTTTTCCTGAAGTCGCCTCTGATTAGAAGAGAAACGAAAATTCAGCTAGAAAGAGGAGGGAGTAGGGAAAAGCCTGAAAGAATCAACTCGTTAGATGGAACTCATGTTTAATTGATGTTTTTGATCAGGATAAAAATTTGTGTGTTATTATTGTGATAGTGAGAATAAGTAAATCTAGTCTTTTTTATTTTCGGATACATTTATTTTGTTGTCATTTTTGTGTTGTAAATAAATGTTGACTTAACGTAAAATGTGTTTATTTATTCAGTTGAGCGGAAAATTAATATACTTCTAGGTTTACAACAGCGTTAAATGCAATTTGCTGATGGTTTACTGGATCCTAAATACCATAATTCGATAAAGCTCTACTACAGAATTACGTTGACTTCTTTTAAAATATATTTTTTTAGAACAATGCACTTTTTTTATTAATACAAGTATAAATATTGTAGCGGATTCTTGTAAATTTAAATAGTTGAGTCTTTAAACTTAAAGACAAATTAATTTACACGAATAACTCAACAATAACACTCAATAATTAAATATTTTAATAGCACACTTCTAACTCCTTTAATTACAACTCGCAAAATTATTCATTTTTATCGCTATTTTCGCTTATGACAACCGCTTAAGTCTAACTTCCAGCTGACTGGCCCACACTCATTTATATAACGCCAAGGTCGGACAAAATATCTTTTTAGATGTTTACTAAGACGTTTCCGGAATAGGCTGATGTACTAAACAGATATTTCATCATCTCGAGATGTACTATACAGTGACAGCGATTTTGACGACCCTAATAATGACGATAATGACAAAATTTCTCATCCAAACCAAAATAACAAAAATACTTTGTTTTCACAAATTTTTTAATGTTTTGTAATAATTTATATATTTCAGTCAGTTAATGGATATTCACCAGTTATTTTGATTATACAAAGTCATACGAGTAATAGTAGAGTCTAATACATAATAGCATACTATTTTAACAGAATACGAGAAAAAGTTCTTGAAAATTATGTCAATCTTTTGGAACGTGCGGAGAAGTGTGAGACAGTGCCGGCTCCTCGAGAAAGGGTCCTTGTTTCTATGAGTAATTATAATACAGTGTAGTGATAAAGTAAGGAACAAAATTCATAATTCTTTTATTGAATGTTTTTGAGCAAAACACTCGGACAGGTCATTTTTATTTTTTAATTTGTCATTTTATGACATAAAAATTTCACTTATGACGTCATGTATTATTGCGCAATAATTATTAGTTTTTTTATATGACAACCCCATTTTTTGTTGTTTTTTGTACGTCCAACGACTTGAATGATGGTGTAAAAAATTGGTACCTTTGATAAACATTTTTTTTTGGAAATAACAGATTTATCTCAAGAAATGAAAATGTAACTGTAAATTGAATACTAATCTTAAACGAAGCACAAAAAAAACTAGGGCAAGTGTTCCAATTGGCACTGACCTATGCGACTGTAAACACCTTGGACACTTCGCTCAACGACTTCTGGAGTAATATGCGCCACTTCAGCGTGAATTCCTTGACATAAGTCTTCTAGATTATTTGGCCTATTAAAATAAACCCTTGATTTTAAGTAACCCCACAGAAAAAAATCTCACTGGGTCAGGTCTCGAGAACGCGGTGGCCACTCAATTGCTCCTCGACGTCCTATCCATCACCCAGGAAATGTGGCGTCAAGATATTGACAGACGTTGACTCCAAAGTGAGGAAGAGCCCCATCTTGTTGGAACCAAATATTCTGATGGGGTACATCTGCTTCATGATCATTTGGAAACATTGCTGTTAGAGATGGCACTAAATCGAACCGCAAAAATACCCAATAAAGTGCTGCTGTGAGGTTTCCTTCAAGAAAGTAAGGTCCTATTAACCGCCGTCCGATTATTCCCATCCAAGCATTTAATTTTTCTTGGCGTTGACTGTGAGAGTCTTGAGTCCAGTGAGGATTTTCTCTCGACCAATACCTGCAATTGTGACGATGAACTATCCTAAAAAGTGGCTTCGTCAGAAAAAACTATATCTATTATTTAAAAAAATATGGTCTTCATCACAACGAAACATTAATTCTTCGCAAAACTGCAAACGGCGATCTGGATCATCCTCATTTAATTTGTGAATCACCTGGACTTTATAAGGATGATATTTCTCTGCCTTAAACAACTTCACGACTAAAGAGTGATCCACGTTGTTATTTAGAGCTAGCTGCCTAGTAGATTGGTGAGGATTTTCCTCAGCTTCAAGTAATACATTTAATCTGGTTTCTTCGTCTAGTCGAGGTCTACCTTGCCGAGGCAAATCATGAACAGATCCCGTTTCAGTAAATTTGGCAACAATTTACTTACTGTGGATCTTGCAATAGGCGGTCTATCGGGATCCAATCATCATTATAATTTCTATTTTTTCCCGTTCAGTTAAACGTGCCATTTTTTTTGTTAACAGCAAAGAGAATTGACTTTTAAATAACTTGCTGAATTATTCTCTCACTAAAACACTGAAGTGCTGTTTTTAAAATGTCGAATTTAGAGGATAAGTTTTTTGTTCCACCGGCCAAAAGTGATTGCACAAGCGATAAAGATAATTTGAAAACAGTTCAACAATTGAAGAGTGTAAGTTCTAAAGGGTCTAAGTGCCAGAAACATGAAACCGAGATAATCAAAGAAAACTATCTTGGGAAGTAGCAAACAGTATTTCAGCTTTATTTATATCCTGTATTAGATGAACACCTAAATAAATCGCCGGCACTTATACCGTTTGAATTACTATCAGGCATGGCACGTAGACTTTTTCTACATGTATAACTAAAAATTTCAGATTTTGGCACTTAGACCCTTTAGAACTTACACTCTTCAATTGTTAATAATTCAATGACGAAATAAAGTCGTTGTTTCTGAAAATTAAAAGTCTCAGCACAGAATCTTAATTTTTACTGTCATTTTAACAATTTCTGTAAAAAAGTGTAAACAGTATTGCGTGTCAGATTTGAGTGTAAAAATTAGTTTTTATAAATTTAGGTAGCCAACATAAATGAGTTATTTTCTCAAAAAAATGTTATCTAAGGTAAGAATTTTTTTACACCATCATTTAAGTAGTTGGACCGCCTTCAAAAAACACCAAAAAAATGGGGTTGTCATTTAAAAAAACTAATGATGACGTCATTGCGAAATAATACATGACGTCATAAGTCAAATTTTTATGTCATAAAGTGGCAAATTAAAATATAAAAATGACCTATCCGAGTGTTTTGCTCAAAAACATTCAATAAGAGAAATAAGAGAATTATGAATTTTGTTCCTTAATTTATCACCACACTGTATAGATATATACATACACAAAACATTATAAACTTAATACAATTATTTTTCACATTGGTTTATTTAAATTAGTACCACTTGCCTTCTATTGCATACCAGGTGTAGATAAAACTGGGCTCATCTCTTTTTTAGATAATATTACTTTTACTCTAACAAAATTCTTGGAATACACGATGTAGTCATTTTGTTTAGAAGCGCTGGTATATTTTTTAATTTGTAGCTTTGAGTGATACAGCGAAGGAACGCCACAATAGACAAAAATTGTAGTTGTATATTGTGTATCTTTACAAAAAAGTTTTATAAGAAAAAAATCTCAAAAACCATCCACATGTTAAAAGTCAAATTTAGGTACTTACCATAGTTTTAAAAAGGAGAATCATCAAGCAAAATTACTTCATATATTTTAATTACACTTTGTATAACAGAAAAACTGCTATAGTACAAGGTGTGTCGTACAAAAATAAATTTAAAAACAAAAGTTTTACATTTTGAAAATTATCAACATTTTGAATAACGAAACTTTGGATATTTAGCTTTATTGCAACGGGCAGTATCACTAGGTAAAATTTTTGTACAACATTAATTTGATGTAATCTGTATCTTCAAAATACCTTTAAAACTATTTTCTAAAATGAAATTTATTTTACAACATAATTTACTTGACTGATAAATTTTTATTTTAGACTTCAATCATATTGTTAAATATTACTCTTTAAAAAATTAGATAAATTAGGTAAGTACTTACGTCAATCAATAAAACAAATTCCGGGAATCGGTCAACACACATAATTTCAAATAAAAAATAAAAACAATTTTATAAAAAGACAACATTTATCTTGTCCATATGTTGAGGTTTAATTAAAAGGATTATCATGCTAGTAACGCTTTAGATAGTATTTCAAATTATATTTTATTTTTGTCAATTCAAAACTGGAAGTATTAATAAAAAGAATGTGATACCTACTTGTTTCTAAATGAGTTTAACAAAATTTTTTGTAAAAAAGATGAATTGGCGGGCAATAAAGGACTATTACACCGATTATCAAGGCATCCGATTGCACCGATGGACCAGCAAATTTTACTGCAACTACTTGGAATCGCTCTACTTGGATTATTCCCATCAACAAAGACGTTTTACGCTAATTTTTATAATTCTGGCAGACGGATTTCTTCAAGTATGTATTATTACTATTTATCTCATTAGTATTCAGTTTACTTAATTTTTTTAATAATTAATTAACTTCATTGTAGATTCCACTTCTTGTCTACGACTTTAGAATTAATAGCGACAATGAAATTAGTTTAGCAAAAAATATTGTCAATTGTTGCTGTTTATTTGTAAATTTTGTTTTATTTTTAACATTGTTGAAACGTTTTTTTAATAAGAAGTACTTAGATTGGATTGCTGTGTGTTGCTGGTTTGTCTTAATCAGCCATAGTTGGTTTTTATTATATCATTTAGGTACAAATAAAACTTATTTAAATTTTTAGGTATCACTGACATACTTGATAAAAACAATCACGAAATACTTTGGTATTCTATCTGGTACAGTACTACCACAATCTACATACCATATACTTTATTTCCCCTTCCACTTTTGTGGTCTTTAGTTATGGGTTGTATTTCGATTATAATCCACGTTAGTTTACTGTACCATTCTCTATGTTTTGAAGACCCAAATGATGAATGTACATTTAAAAAAATTGCCTCCGATAGTATCTTTTTCTTTACTGTCGATTTTGCCGGTACTTACATTAAAATTTTAACTGATAGAAGTCAGAGAAAATCTTTTGTGGAAGCTCTTCGATTTCTGGAAATTCGTTGCAAAACCCAACGTGAAAACGAAAAACAAGAACAGCTCATATTTTCAATCCTTCCAGATTTTGTCGCTAGAGAAATGGTTAAAGACATTGAAAGCGAGGAACGTCGCGGTTCTACAGTACCCCAGCAGTTTCACAAAATCTACATTCATAAATACGATAATGTCAGCATTCTTTTTGCTGACATTAAAGGATTTACTGCTTTAGCAAGCAAATGTACAGCGCAGGAACTAGTCAAAAACCTCAACGACCTTTTTGCTAGATTTGATAAATTAGCAATGAAAAATCATTGTCTAAGAATAAAACTTCTAGGAGACTGTTATTACTGTGTATCAGGATTACCAACCGCTAGAGAAGATCATGCCGACTGTGCTGTTAAAATGGGTCTTAAGATGATTGATGCTATTAAAGAGATGAAGCACAATACCCAAGTTGACATAAATATGCGAATTGGAATACATTCCGGGTCCATTTTGTGTGGCGTTTTAGGTTTGAGAAAATGGCAGTTTGATATTTGGTCACAAGATGTAAAAATAGCCAATCGAATGGAAGCTGTGGGCATAGCAGGGTTGGTAAATAACAAAAGTTTTACTTCAGTTACAGTTAGCATTTTTTTCAGGCGTGTTCATATTTCTGATGCCACTTTTCGGTTTTTAACAAAAAAAATTGCGGTTGAACCCGGAAATGGCGCTGAGAAAGACTCTTTACTACGTAAAAATGGTATTCAGACGTATTTGGTTCTTGAAGACCACGTTTATGAAAATATCGAAGTACAAAACATTTCTACTCCACCTCTTAAAAGACAGTCAATTTCTGTAGATTGGATCCCTGAGATACCCTTTAGAAATGTGAGAAAAAACTAAGTCTAAAACTTTTGGTAACACTGTTTCTAGTTGCAAAGGGCGTTAAGTGAAGATAACAGTAATGAGAACTTGACCTGTTTATCTAAAAGTAAAGGCAAATATAATGTTTCTAGAACAGAATCAGAAATACAGAAACCACAAAGTACCGAAAGTATTACCAGCCTTATTGAAAGCAATTTGAAGCAACAATGGAGGTTTCTTAACAAAGTAACGATAAGATTTGTGAATGAAGATATAGAATCTCAAGTAAGACATCCGTTATTTGAGCACTTTGTAATAAATATTTTGTAGTACAATGAAATCAAAAATGACATGTTTAAATCGAATATGATATGTTGTTGCATTTTGTGGTTTCTTGCTATGATTTGTCAACTAATAATTTTAGAACAGTTAAATATTAGCTTAAATACTATTTATATTTTTTATTTGTTTTATAAGTTCTAGGAACAATACACAAATCTGTATTTTTACATTAGTGAGTATTTTTCTCGCTTTAATCACTATTTTGGTAGCTGGTGACCAATATAAACGTTTTCCAAAATGGCTTAAAACAGTTACAAAATATCTGAACTATAGTAAAACACGTAGAACTGCAGTTCTTGCTAGTGCAGTTGTTATTATGTCATTGTCTTGTATTTTGGCCTTTGTAATTTGTGAAGATGATGGTGATAACAAGATATCTGAAAATACATTATTTCCATGGGTTATCTGCTTATTTGCTTTAGCTACAGCTATAAGAATTAATTATAGGATTAAAACGTTTTTAGTACTTTTGTTAGTAACAGTATATGCAATTGTAGTCTATATACCAAAGTACAGAAAAAAGTTTTTTCCTTTAGATACGTAAGAATTTGTTTTTAGAGAAAAATAATAATTACAAGTTTATTTTAGTGTCGCAGAATATATCCAATTTTTAGTTTTGTTAATAATAGTTTATGTCTTAATAATTTACCACGCCAGATTGATTGAAGTAACTTCCCGTTTGTACTTTTTGTGGAAACAAAAAGCTGAAATGGAAGTTGAAGAAATGCGAGCAACTCGTCAAACAAACATGCAATTATTAACAAACGTTCTTCCAGAACACATCGCTAAACATTTCCTAAGTCGTGAATATAGAAACGAAGTACTGAATTTTCGAAAAGTCTAGAAATAATTTAATTTTTACATTTCAGGAACTTTTTTCACAGGATCGAGATGGTGTAGGTGTTATTTTCGCTAGCATTCCAAATTTTTCTACATTCTATTCAGAAGATAGAGGTCTAGAATGTTTAAGACTTCTTAACGAAATTATCGGTACACTTATAAAACTCTTACTTTTTTTTCTTAACATTTCTTTCAGCAACGTTTGATGAAGTCCTCGATGACGATCTTTTCAGCTGCATTGAGAAAATTAAAACTGTGAGTGCTACTGCAACATACATGGCAGTTTCAGGATTAAATCCCAGCACCCAACGTGATCCTCTTCTTGGTGACGTCCCTGAACATCTTGGGGCACTTGTTGACTTTGCTATAACTCTTCGTCAACGTCTAGAAGAAATAAATCGAGATTCTTTTAATCAGTTTTCTTTAAGAGTTGGAATTTCTTACGGCAATCTTGTTTGTGGAGTTATTGGTGCTAAAAAACCTATTTTTGATGTATGGGGCAACACTGTTAATGAAGCGTCCAGAATGGATAGTACCGGACTTGCAGGACAAATTCAAGTACCTAAACATACAGCACAGGTTGGTTGCGATCAAGTTTGATTTTTATAAAGCTGGAATTTAGTTATTGGTACGACAAGGCTATGAGGTAAGAAACCGAGGATTAGTGAGAGTGAAAGGAAAAGGATTAATGGAGACATGCTTCGTCATTGGGAAAAAATTAAAGAAAGTCCGAAGCTGTCAACGAAATTTTAGCCACTCCAATAGTCTTGAAGCTATGGTTTATGCCATCGCCAAAAATAGAAGAAAGTTTATAAGTCACAGTTATAAGTTTTAAGTAATAAAAAGATTTTATTAAAGTGGGACACCACTAAAAAATATTTTGTAATTACTTTTAAGTACACTAAACTATGAAATCTTTCTTTCAACTAACTCTGTTTCCACAAACTCTTCATCACCAACTGTTTTCAATCTTACCATGTAAGATTCTGCTAAAAAAATGAAATTGTGAAGACAATGAAGTACCTATTTAATAAACTTCAATATCTTCTAGAAAGTAACGTAGTTTAAGTAAAATTATTTTGTTTTAATCTATTTCCTGTTCAATTTTGTATAAGAAGCAAAAAAGGACACTTTTTATCTTGAAAACCCTTTTTTGCGTTTTCTCATATTAGGTAAAATTAGATAATTTAAGCTAGTTTTTATTGTATAACTTAATCAAAATAAAGAAAATTTTTAGAGCTTGTTTTTCTAGACTGTATTCTGTTCAAGCGTAGAATGTTCAAAGAAAAAAAAAAGCTTCACAATTAAACAGCTCAGTTACATTTCTTCTTTGTTCCGCAAATTGAAATGTACATAAAAACATCTTAATAGTTATTTAACCAACAAGTTTGTTAATGAAGGCGATTAATAATTGAGACATTTAACGCGTGAGAGAAGCGAATGCGTTAATAGAAATTGAAATTATTAATCGCAGATTAACAAAAGCGTTGATTACAATGATTTTCTGTTGGTTATATCACAAAAAACCTGAAAAACTTTATTCCAAAAATTTTCAACTTGTCTTTCTCTATCAACACATTTCTAGTCACACATTTTGATTGTTTTCTGTTACCTGGCTACAAAAAACCCAAAGAAATTTTTCAGTTATCAATATTAATCAGCTTCATAGTGCAGTCATTATTATTTGATATGTTATTGTTAAAAATTTAAAAGAAATTTTAAATTTCACTTTACCAAAAATACGAGAAAAAGCCAATGAATCTTTAAGCATACAGTTTTTATATTTTTTTATGGTTATAAATGTCAAAATTTTGGTTTGTATGGTTGGTATTAACAGGTCGTTAGTAAGGGTGTTTAACCAACTTCTTTGAATGGCTTGGAGTTAGGATCACTTGATATTACGGGTAACGCCAATGGAAATCACTGGACGGGTTCAAATTAAAAGAGATAGCTATATACACGCATGAGTGAAACAAAGATAGAAATAGTTTTGAATGCATTTCTAGGGATTTTGGATTATTATGTTGCCTATATTGGTAATTAGTTTAGTATAGCTTGGGTTCAAATTAAAAGAGAGGTCCAAGAGAGAGATAGAGAGTTGGCGTTACCCTTAATTATATCAAGTGACCCTACTTGGAGTGCATTGGTAACCCTCATATGTCAACGAGCTACAGAAAAAATATAAAACGACAACTTTTTTGAAAAAAAAAAAGAAGAAAATTGTCAAATTGACAAAAATTGAAGAAAGAAATTTTTAAGTTAGTTATAAGTTTTGATTTACTTAAACATTGTATTAAAGTGAAATGCTACACAAAATTAGTATGTTATAACTTCTACATATTCCAAACGATGAAATCTTTTCACATCGCTTTCACTTCGTATTTTGGTATCTGGCATTTTTCGCAAATGCTTAACATCCTCTTTCTTCAACTCTAGTTCTTTGCAACAGATCTCGAAAACATTATCAAAAGTCAGCTTATTTTCATCTAACTCTGTTTCCACAAACTCTTTATCACCAACAATTCTCAATCTTAGCACGTAGTTTCCTGTTAAAAAACGGTAAAACTGATTTAAAAAAAAAAATACAAACTTCGACTTTTTCTGACGACAAAAGCATATTTAGGAGTTAATCGTTCAAAACTTCTCAAAATCAAAGTTTCAAAATAGATCCCAGACAAAGTAATCACCATTATCATTGCAAAGTAACCTAATTTAAATAAAATGAGTTAGTATGAGCTAGTGTGATTGTATAACTTAACCAAAATAAAGAAATTCCTGGGAGCTTGTTTTTTCAGTTTGTACCATCAAACGAAGAAGGATATTAAAAACAGTCACCCACAGAAGAACAATAACAGAATACAAGAAGAGATCCACAATTAAAAGGGCCAATTTGTATTTTCTCCTTATTCCGCATTTAACTAAATTAGTTTCTGTTCTGCGAGTGCTAAAATGGGGTTAGGTCTTTCAAAAAAAATTGTGAAAATTTACCGTGCTTCAACTTCATCAATAGTAACAATATGCTCAAATTTATTGTCTTCTGATACTTTAAAAGCGTCACTGAGAGCCTGATAATTGAAAACTTCGTTAAAAATTCTCTTAATTCGTTCCATTTTGCCGGCAAATGCACAAACTTTTTGTTTATTTTTTTGAAAACAAGTACCATAGCAACCAACACTAAGTTGATTTAATTTAGTAAAACATAGTAGAGTCCGTACACTTTCAGAACAGCATGTTGGGTCATCAAAATCTGTCAGCAAACGACACTAAACAGAATGACCAAGAATGACGAACGCCGCTGACCTTTCGCTGACCACGTGCCGCTTGGATTCCTCTCCTTCAATTTGCAAATGGGACTGGCCCGACACTATTTTGTCATCTGCACACTTTTATTGGTGTGCTGTTCTGAAAGTGTACGGACTCTAGTTACTTAGTACCATTTGATCGAGAAAATTTATTTTTGGAAGGTTATGTATATAATTTATGAACATTGGCAAAAAAAATTTCACTGTCTTCTAGAAGATAAATTTTCTGTATCATATTGTAGTAAATTACCTATTTGCCACAAAAATCTTAACAATAATTAAAATACATTTGTACTTAAACAAAAATCAAAATATTTTACAGATTTATTTCTTCATCGTTAAAAGAGACAAGAATAGAAAGCGAAGCGAAAAAGCAAAAGCAAATTACTAAACAAAAAAGGCTTAGCACTAAGTAATTGAAATGACTGATGATAGTAATTGGAGAATTTTAACTAGAAGTAAAAAAACAATTAGGAATGAGAATATTGGACATATATTAGACAGAACTGGACGACTACAACAGATTAAGGTATTACAAACGATGAAGCTTGAGACAAAATCGAAGAGAAAATTGTAAATTTCAAGGTAGGAAATAGTGTAAAAGAAGATCACTTGAGAAGTACTGATAAAATGATTAGCCACAATGAAGAGGCCCAGAAAAAAAAAGAAACAAAAAGTACAAGTAAGAATAAAATGGAATAAAAAAGAAGTCCAAAAATTTAAACAATAAATGAAGAATAAAATTTTTAGTAATTATGCAGATGCTGACAAAACGTATAAAGATTTAAAGTCAGAAAAAGCAAATATCGCTAAAAACACATAGTACAGATAAACAAAAGAGGTGGTGAAATAAAAATTGCAAAAAAATTGGAGAAAGAAGCTTCTATCAAACTAAGAAATTAAAAAAAATAGAAGAGCAATGTACTTAGAAACAAGAAATCTTTAAAAAAAAGTATAAAAAAGAAAAAAAAAACAGTAAAAAGAGGAAGAAAACAAGAAATAGAAAGAAAGCTATGAACAATACATTTTGAGTCTTTTGACAAAAAAGATATAAATATAAAGGACGTATGAGTGCATTCTTCAAAAACTTTAAAATCGCATTTGACAGTATAGACAGAAAAATTATGAAAAAATTGAGAAAGAAAGAGGTGTGCAAGTAGTTGGTAACCACGCCAAGGTACTTAATAAAAGAAGAGACTAAAAGAGGAAGCAGCGAAAAGAAAGGAGAGATTTAAACAAAAATAAGACTGTGACATGAATGCAAAATTCTTTAACAGTGTTGGGCTGAAATTTAAACAAAAATGGAATGAGTGCATAGAAAGAACGAAAGATTAGAACTTAGAGATTGAAAAACTGAGAGAAAGTGGAAGATCAACAGAAAAAAAAACTAAAGCAAAAAGATTCGAAAATTGACAGAAAAGTTCATGATTTAATTTTATTCATCAATTTATTCTCTCATCTATTTACAATAATACAACATTTCATAAATGATTTTGTGCTACACCCCATTCGTGTCGGGGTGTACTGGAACTTGATTCAGGTGATTCCGGTTGATTTTGGCCACTCCCTCCATCATCTATAACTCCGCCTACATCATTTTGATGATATACTGGTGTTGATCGCTCTGATGCAATCTGAGAGTACGAATTCTCCGTATTAACCACCGAAATATACTCAGGGTTTTGGTAATGTGTGCAGGAGACATCCTGATTGTAATATCCAGGGTAAGACAAGTTGGTCAGGTTTGTAACAGGTTGATAGATTTGGCTGGGGGACTGGTTAGGAGTGGGCTGAGCTGAGATTTGATACGGTGGTGGAGGACTTGTTGTAAGTGACCAACAATTAATCGTAGGACTCATTATAGTTGTGGGAGTTTGGGGCTGAACAGTTGACCACGTTGAGTAGGTGGGGCCAGAGGCGGTGTAAGCTGTTGGTTGCTGAATGTGATCGGGTGGGTTGTATACTGAAAAAAACCAATCAGAATTGAAAATTCTCATGTTTTGAGTTTTACCATGTGGTGGAGGTGAGAGTGAGGCTGATTTGGGACGTTGTATTGTGGGATACGGTGAAGCTCTGTTATTTTTTAAAGCGGTACGTGCTGGAAGTCTGTCATATGCGGATAACTGTACAGTTGCTGTTACAGCTGGATAAATGGGCTGATGGGGCAAAATCCACGACCCATACTGGGAGTACTGTGTTTGTTGTTGGGTGAACGTGGGCGAGTACTCCCTTTGGTATATACTATCTGGTCGTTCTTTCGCATCTAAAAATGCTTTAGCAAAAGGATTGTACTTAATTTTTAAAGCTGTCACTTCTTCGTTCTGGTAGGCAGTGACTGCGATAAACTGCGTTTCTGGGAATGGAAAAGTCATAACTCTTCTTGGTTCGGTGCCTACTCGGACTAGGTGTACTGTAGGTTTATATTTGTGTAGAGAATTGAGCATGATTTGGCCATTGCCGTTAGATTTATTAGTAAGTTTAACTTTGGCAAAAGATATGGATTCTTTCATCCAGTGAGCGCCAAAATTTGGAGATTCTGGGTGAATGTAAATTGGATTGGAGGGAGGTACTTCTGCTTTACCGCCAGGGACCCATTCTCCGTTTACGTATTTCCAGCGATGAGGATCGATCTGAACAAATTCTAAGAGGACAGTGTACATTGCTTTAGGGTCAAGACCTGCAGCCGTCACTTTAACCACCGGAAACATTCGTCTGAAATAAAAGAAATTTCACAATTTATTTAGGCAACATAACATCTAGATGGAAATAACTTTTCCAAGCGCTAATCCTCCTACACCACCAAGCAACTTTCGTTAGCAAAAACAAAATGTGGAAACACTAAAAATTATTTTTAAAATTAAAAATGTTGAACTTTTGAAATTTTTATAGAGTCAAAAAATAAGAAATTATAAGTTGGATGTCTTATTAGATATAATGAAAGAATTAATGAAAGACATAAAAAATAATAAAAGAGCAGAAATATTTCTGACAGGAACTGAAAAAAGAAAACGATATACCGAAAGAAGGAAACAGAACTAGAAAAAAGAAACTGAAATTCGTAAAATATACAGTGAAGCAATTGGAAAGTAAAAAATCAAGTAAAAATTAGCAACGTTGTGATCAGCTTGAAACCAAAGTCTAATAACAAAAAAGACCCTAAACAATAATACGAACAAATTATTTAAAAAAAACAGATACAAAAGTAGAAATTAAAGATGCTTTGAGAACGGAACCAATAAAATATAAAATAGAACTAAATAACCCCTTAGATAAAAAGAAACTAATGAAAAATAAGAGAAAATAGATACACAAAATTGGATAAAGGAAAACAAAAAAAAATGAGTATGGGTTACCACAAGATCGCAATCGAAGGAACAGAATGGAGATGGAATAAAGAAGACAAAACAAGATTGAAAATAAAACAACAAACCATACACTAGCAGAAACTGAAAAAAAAGAAAACAGAATTATTCGAAAAACGTCTCAAGTAGTGAAAATGGACATGCGAAAGAAAACAATCAAGAAAACCAAGAAAAGCAATACACATGAAAACAAATAAAGTAAAAACAAAAAGTAAAAATGAACAAAACTAGTAAGTAAAGTAAAAAGTAGTAGGTACTAAAAAACTGAAAAATAGAAGAATCGGAAGAAAAAAGATACAGCAGAACATAGAAATCTGTACTACAACAAGAATTTATGAACAAAAAACTGTTATCAGTAAACAACGGCATACGGCGTAAATGATGAAAAATACAAAAACATATAGATAATGGAGTTGAAAATGTAATAATAATAAAGGATTTAAACAGAAAGGTGGAAAACAAGAACATAGGTATAAAAGAATTTATAAAAAAATAATTAAGATATGTATGAAGGAAACACAAATTTCAAATATAAAAATATACATATACATATACCTACAATACAGGAGGACTTGTGAAAGCAGGAACAAAAAATTATTTATAGATTGCTTCCTAGTAAGCAAAGATGTTTGGAATGAAATTAAAGATGTAAATAGAAAAGAAAAATAGAATAAGATCAATATTTAGTAACAATAAAAAAAATAGACAAAAGAAATTAACAAAAAAGTTACAAATTAAACAAAAAAATGACAAAAACACTACTCGAAGATTATTTCAAAACTGAAAAAAAAATTAAACATTAAAGAAAAATGAAGAAATAAAAGCAATCCTTCAAAAATAGCATACTATTTGAAACTGTAAAAAACTGCGACAAAAAAATGGACAAAACATGCAAAAAAAACAGTAAAGTAGCCTAACAAAAAGTTAAAAAAATAAAAAATAATAAAAACAAATGAAAAAACTACCTAACTACAAGAAAAAACTGGACGACGAGACAAAATCACAAAGAGAAACAAAAGAATATGATAAAGCAGCAATTAAAAAACGAAACAGAAATCTTGGGCATAGTTTAGCAATAAAATGACATAATTATAGAGATAACCAAAATCTGTTTACGGAACACTAAAACATAATAAAATAATGGAAAAATAGAAAGAGCATTTTAAAGAAAGAGCACGTGACAAAATAAAAAAAATAGTATAAGGAAGAAGAAGAAATATAAATAAAATAGAAATCACGAAAGAAGCAGAAAGTTATTTGTATTACAAAGCAAAGGGGAGTGAATAAAAACACGGTCGATGTAATAAAAGACATAAGTATAAAGAAAACTCAAAAATTATAAACACAAATAATAAAGAATCAAATAAGTTTTAAACAAAAGAAAATATAAAATCAAGATGTATACTTACAGTATATTAATTATGACCATTCATATTTACATCGATACTCGATGAGGTAATAAAGAAAATTGAGAAAAGGATAAAGAAACTGACACTGGGTTATTAAAAAATAAAACAAACAAAATTATAAAATTGTTGTTCACAGACGATATAAAAAATAAATTTAAAATATAATATAGATAAAACAAAAAGAATGATAGTGTCTAAGTCAAATAAAGCTCACGAAATAAGTCTGAATAGCAAACGAATCGAACAAGTTCGATTCGTTATTTCAAGTATCTAGGATCAGTTATAGAAGAAAATAGGAAAACGGGAGGTATGTATATATAATATGTGGAACACAATTTTTTTTGAAAAGTACCGCTGAAAATCAAAATTGGAGTGATAAAAAAGTGATAATAAACAGCAGTGAAACATGAACGTTATTAAAAGACAAGAACAACAAATAAACGCGATAAAAACGAGGTTTCTGTAAAGAATAAAAAACAAAACTAAGAGAGCCAAAATCAGAAACGAGAAAATACATATACGGAATACTTAATACGGAAAATACATATACAACTCAATAACAAAATAGTTATAGAAGATTAACTTAGATGGTTTGAGTATGTGTACAGAATGTCAAACGACACACTTATAAAAAGATTTTTCAAAGCACGAGTGCCAAATAAATCAAAAAAAAAGAAGACCGCGAACAACTAGAAAAAAAGCAGAGAAAAAAGAGATGAGTTGGATCACTGTAGACAACTATCACAAGATAGACTTGCAGACAAGGTACTGAGCTTCATTAGAGGCACGGCGCTGCTGCAGTAGTGCTATTTGAGAGGTTGCACACAATGGGCGTAGGCTTAGTGTGCGGCTCGCTCTTCGGGCCCCTCTTATTAAAAAAAAATACAAGATAAACAGCAATGGAAAAACTCAACGTCAACAGCTTAATGATATAAAAGCTTTAAGACTAAGAAGAAGCTTGTTTCATTTCGAAAAACAATTTAAACTGTTATCCAAATATTTGTGTTAACGGCAATAAAAAAACCTTCATTAGAATAATCTCAGCTACCTACAAGCCTTGCACTAAAAAAATAATGTTTCCGCAAAATACTTTGCATCTGTGTAAACGCATCATCGATAAAATCTTATATAATTTTTTGAGCAATCAAATTAGTGTTACGCGCTTTAAGGCCGAGTATTGGTAATAATTAACACAACATTATTAGATTTCAGGTTGTTATTTGCTTGTTAATGATTCAACAATAACAAGTAGTCGTTTGTAAAAAAAAGTGTATTTGCTACTTCCGCAGTACTTACCGTCCATTTTTTGTGACTATCATCTCGTTGGTTAAACATTCGAATCGCAACCAAAGATCTCGTTCATCCAATGTTACGATCAAATCGCGTTCAGTTGGATCCCCTTTGCTTTTACCGGATGTGATTTCGGATTCGACTGCCGAAAGGATATGTTGTGCCATGGCGAAGTCTAAACTAAAAAAAAGAAATCTTTTTCTAATTGAAACTATTTAAGCAGATTTCGCCATTACAGAGGCCACTTTTATTTGCTCATTATTTATAAATTCAAGAATTTATGTAGAAAGCTTCAAGATCAATATTGGATCCGCATGAATACTGCAGATGATCGGCCAGAAAGGCATAAAATTTATTGTTTGTTTAAGTGGTGACGTTGCGCAAATATCGTTAAGTTGGGATTTCTTCTGCATTTGTAATGAACGAAATGGAGTTCACTAATATGCAGAGTACATAATACGCTCCGTGACTGTTACAAGCCTCTATTGGGATGCTACCGTACCTGGTACTTTACATATATGACGATTAGATTTATTCTTCAAAGATGATTAATTTTTAATTGTTTATTTCAAAAACCTTTTTCTATTTGGATTTTTCCAAATAGTAAATGTGCTAAAAAGATTTAAGTCAATAAAGGAAAGATTCTTCTATCTACCAAGTTCGACAATTTTACAAAAAAAATATATATTAGTAAAGCTGATGATATTGTTGACATAATTTATACTTATATAAAAAGATGTGTGCCTTTAGTCAGTAAGCATTTTCTCTCTCGAGATGTTTAACAATAACAAACATCAGCAAATATGATGAACAATGGTTGAGTTCAAAAATTGTAGCAGTATTATTGAACCTTTTAAAAACTTAAGTTACCGTCTAGTCTATGGTATAAATATTCGATGCAAAAGACAACTGTCCTGTTTAAAGAGAATGTGGTCATCCCATCTGCATGTTTAAAAAAAATCCAATGAGTAGAGATAAAGTTGTAAGACTTTTTTAAAATAAAACAGATGATATGTACTTATTTATGTACGAATGAAAACGAATGGTACTAAAATATTATTTCATATTATTTCCATATAAAAACTTTCGCAAATTTCTTCTTGGCGTACAAGAAAATTTTAGCGTCGGGTCGAGCACATACAGGGTATTATTGAAGTAATGTTACAGATTTTAACAGGTTAAAAAGGTCCTTTGTTAAGAAAATGCTAAAAAAGAAAATTTACCTTATACAAATGTTTATAATTTTTAAGGTATAGGCTGTAAAGATTTTTTTGGTCTCCCGTATTGTAAATAAGCTATCACAGTTGTTCATTCACCAATAGTAACCTGAACTTTTAAAAACTGTGCGGTAAAAATGAAAAAAACACCGGGTCTCACATTTTACGGTTAGAACTACCACAGGAGATGTTTGAGGAAAAAACTACCCTTGCAGTAATAAAGTTTATGTATCAAGGTGTATGTACCTGAAATATTTCCACAAACGAAGCTATATTTATTAGAAAGATAGAAAATTAAAAAATTGCTGTAACGTCACTGGTCTTATGTCGAGCGGTCAAAGCACACTATGTTTAAGTTATTTATTTTTTCAAAATTATTAATTATTTACATAAAAAAACAGAAATTAAATCTTTCGACCAAAAAATTTTTATACAAATTTTATGCTTTATGGAAAATTTAGACTCCAGTATAAATAGCTACTTTTTTCAAAATGCATTATTTTTTAAGATATACGATGTGAAAGTTTTTGTTTAAAAACAGTATTGTCCTTCATCGTGTTTCCCAATAATAACGTTTTTTTTTTAAAATTTCTATAGCGTTTATCTCAAAAATTACAAACATTTGTATAAGGCAAATTTGATTTTAAGTTAGTTCCACCCAGTGGTGACCGGTGATTTCTTAAAACTCTGTATTTTGAAAATGGGGCATGGGATCCAAATTCTGTTATAAAGGATTACTATTGAGACCAAACTAAAGGCTACTGCTAAAAAAAAATTGCGAAATTTAATTTTTAAAAATGCTGTGTTCCCCCTGGTTATTTCCAGGCTTATGTTAGAAAGATGGCGATTTTTTCTTCAGAATTATGTGACAAATTAAGGCCTAGTCTTTCTTTGGTTTTTCTGAAATTTTAATTATAAAAAAGTTGGGAAAAATATTCAAAAAATATTCTTTCTCTAAAATTTCATTACCTCATATCTTTTTCATAAATTTAAAATTTTGAACAAAACTAAAATAAACTAGTTATCAATTTGGTTCATAATGCGGAAAAAAAATTGGCACTGGCCTAACATAAGCCGTTTTGGAAATAGCTAGGGGAAGCACACCATTTTTAAAAATTAAATTTCGCAAATTTTAATCAAATTTTTTTTTAGCAGTAGCCTTCAGTTTGGTCTTATTAGTAATCCTAACAAAATTTGGATCCCAATGTAATCAATCAAAATGTAATGTTTTTTATAATTATTTTGTCAAGTTTTCACCAAATTTAAAAAAATATTTATAAAAAATGAATACGTTGTTTATGTTATTTATGAAAAAAAATGTTGTTATATCTTCAATTAATTATTCTCAGTTAAAAAAAAAATTCTAAGAAAAGTACGGTTCCTGTCAAATTAAATGCTTATTCTAACTGCGGTCGGGATAGGGAATACATGTTAAATGTACGATTTTCAATTGTTAATATTTCGAAATTTAGTACTATTAACAAAAATACCTGCGTATGAAGAACAGTTAGAAGTATGTGTATTTAAAAATTGAAAGATATTGTAAGAAAAGTGATTTTTCATGGAACGTCCTTAAGCATCCTTTCAACAAGGACTATCACCTAGTAAAATTTGTAAAAAAAAATTCAAAAACACCTTGTATACCTCATTTTAACATTAAAACCTCGACTAAAACATAACTGTAAATTTTACAGCGCTTGTCTTATTAAGAGCAATTGATTTTTTGGCAACAAAATGATTCCGAATTTTTTTTTTTTGGAAATTTGTTGAATACAAAAAAAATTAAACTAGACATGATATAGAACACAAAAAACTGCGCTGCTAAATTTAGTAAGAATTTGTGTATTATTTTATGTATTTTTTGTTTCTTTATATTGGTAGATTTATAAGTACCCAATCCCTTTCCCAAAGCCTGTATAATAAATAATAAATTAATAATAAGTGATTTATAAACAAAATTGTTAAAAAAATAGTAATTTTTATTACCTAGTCTGCAAAAAAACTTTTTGATGAACAAGAGATGAGTTTTTAGCTGAGGCAAAGGTCTTTTAGCTGAGGTTTTAAGGTATATGTTTCTGTGCAGCATATATGCATTAGGGTGGGCCAAAAATATCGGTTTTTTTTAACTTCCGACACTAAAAAATTGATTCCTAGGCACTTTAAAAAAATGCTTTTTCAAGATAAGTTCTTAATTTTGATAGGAAAGACTCCCTCATCGCACTTTTTCATTTTTTTTTCAGTTCCATATGGTAAAATCCATATCTCATTATTGCTTAATTATACAGAAAATTTGTATTAACATTTTTTGTAGGAAATTAAACGCTCTACAAAAAAGTAATTTTACGATTTTTTTAATTTTCTTACCCTTTAGAAGATATCAGAGGTCAAAGTTTGAAGAATTTAACAAAAGTTCCTTTTCTACTTCTAAATTTTATAACTCAGAGATAAATAAATATTATAAAATGCGCAACATACTGCCTTGTAGAAAATTAAACGCTCTATAAAAAAATCTCTTGTAGTTAATTGATTGTTCTAAGCATTTAGAAGATATTCGCATTTTAAGAACCAAAATTTGATACTAAATCTCCAATTTTTTTTAAATGAGTGAAGTAATCAATTAACCACAAACGACTTTTTTGTATAGCGTTTAATCCTACAAAACCGTATGTTGCGCACTTTATAATATTTATTTATTCACGAGTTATAAAATATAGAATTGAAACAGAAATTTTTGCTAAATTTTTCAAACTTTGACCTCTAATATCTTCTAAACGGTAAGAGTTATAAAAAAAAATGTAAGATACCTTTTTTAGAGCGTTCAATTTCCTACAAAAAATGTAACTATTTTTTTTCGTACGATTAAGTAGTGACGAAATATGCATTTTACCTTATGGAACTAAAAAAAAAAACTGAAAACTGCAATGAGGGAGTCTTTCCTATTAAAATTAAGAGCTCATCTTAAAAAAGCATTTTTTAAAAGTGCCTATGAACTAATTTTTCAGTGTCGGAAGTTAAAAAAAATAGTTGATTTTCTTGGCCCACCCTAATATACATGAAAAAACAATTTTCAAAAACTAGACATTATTAGAACTTTTATAGAGTGAATAAAATAATATAACTTTTAGAGTTGCAAAATATGCGGCTTTTGGAAATTATTCCAATTTAGAAATGGAGAAAATTGAGGATTTAAATTTTCGGATACTTGTAAATTACTGATAAAGTTGATGAGATTATATGGAAGAGTCGCAGTATTTTATATTTTAGTTTACCTAACCAACAAAATAACGATACTGGTAAATCTTTCAGCAACAGTATGACTGTTTCTTTTTTTGGTGTTTGATATTTTTTTGTTTTGTTTTATTAGAATTATATTCAACTTTGCTGAATTTCCAGTACACATTTTGGTAAAATACAAAAACAACAATTAACAATTTGTCAACAGTTAATGTTATATTTTTTTTTTATTTTGTTCGATCTTACAGCAAAATTGGCGTAAATTTCAAAGGGTAAACCAAATTTTTAACCTCAATTTCGACCCAATGACCTCTGGTTAATAAAGTCATGATAACTTTTTTAAAGTGGGATAGAATGTGCTTTAATCAATTCTCAAAATTGTGCACGGTGCTCATTAATAAAAAATATAACATTTATTTTGTTAAAAAAAAGTTGAATTTTTATTGAATTTTAAAAAACAAAATTCGTGGCCGATGTAGATAGGCGAATATTGATCCAATTTGCCTAAATCTATCGAATTTTAGCATATTTGCTTATTAACACAAGTACTTTTTAGAGATTAATCGAGTACCATTTGAAACTTTAAGAAAGCCAAAAAAAAAAAAAAAATTTGGAATAGTCATGTCGGACGATCCGATCATCTTATTTGAGTTTTAAATTCTATTTAGATATGAAAAATTTCCAAACGTTGAAATTAGGCGATTTTACAATAAGAAGTGTTCGCATTGTAAAAGAGCAGTGGCGGCTGATGTATATTAAAATCCCCGAATTTCAAAATGAGACATAGGACCTAAATTTTGTTGTAAAGAAAAAAAGTTGGAACTAAATTTGCAATTTTTTTTAAATGATTTGATCGGCCGCGACAGTACCTAGTACGAGTATATCCGAAAACGTTTATATGAGAATAGTGCTGAATTATTTTTATCATTAAGAAACAACTACATGACAATTTTTCCAAAAATTTTTAGTAAATCGTTTCGGATGTATGAGAATCCCCGGTCAGACTATTTTAAAAAATAATAATAATAGCAAAATTCGATAAATCTTTTTTGCTGTAGTACCTATCCTTTTATTAAATTTCGTTCTAATTTTACGGTAAATTCAAAGCCTTTTTTCATTAAAAGTTAATAACAAAAAATAGCTAGGTAAGAAATAGCTAGGTATGAAAAAAATAAAATTTACAATGCCAAAAACAGAATTTTTGGAAAATAAATTACAGATCTGGGTGTGTAATACTGAAGCCCTGTTTTCAACAAAAAAATATTTGTCAGCTAGATATTTTAAACAAATTTTTTTATTGTTTTTCAAACATTCTATGAACACTACTAAATCAGACTTCTTCATTATATTAAAAAAATATTTCAATTAACTTTTGACCGATGAGTATACCGATCCGCTTTAAGCTAATGCAGACTCTGATATTTTATCCCAGTGGCGGGGATGGTTACCACCTTAGAAATTTTAAATAGCAAGTGGTGTCAAGTTACAATTATTATAAAATTAATTAAATTTCCTTTTCAGTAGTTTTCTTATTTTCAAAATCTGATCAGTATTTACAAAAAAATATTAAATCATTTGCAAAAAAGCCGCAAAATTGATGAAATTCTTGTATTATTTTTAGAGTTTTTTTATAAAAAATATTTGGTATTGCTACACATTTTTTAGGAAAAAATAATTGTGTTTTAAATGTAAGATCGAATTGCATAAAATACCTAAAACATTTGTTAAACTGATCTTTTAAGGTATTTTGTACTCGTACTTTATCTAAATTTGATATTCCATTTAAAATACAATATATTTTTAATAAAATAACTTTAAAAAGCCTCTTAAACTTTTTTTAAATTATCAACACTGTTTCGTTTTTGCAACATTAATATTAATTTTTTTTCGAAAGTACTAGTCGGATTTTAAGAATAAGAACACCACTGGAAAAAATATAATTATTTTTTCAATGATGCGCCACTTGATCCTACTCACTATCTAAAATTTAAAAAGGTATTAACCACCCCCGTCACTGTGGTACAGATTTGGTGTTAAAATTACCTTTACAATCTACCCTCCTTGTAAAAAAATTAACCCGTCCAAACGTTTGTTGTAAAAATAACTGAAAATACTCAAAAACTTGCAAGTTTAGTTTTCTAATGCCCATCATGTATACTGTTGCCTTAATAATTGTTTTGTTTTAGATATAAATGATAAAAACTATTCAACTTAACAACACTTAATTCAATTTTTATTAGAATCCCGTGACTCAAACAAAAGGGTGCTATAATATGCTTTGTATGTACGATATGATGTACCGAATGTTTATTATACATTTTGATAAGAGGTGGTCATGAAAACCAAAAACTTTTATAATTGTAGCATTTAAATTGATTACTATCACTGTCAACAAAATTATGAGGTTCACTGCAGTGTAGAACTGTTACTATATTTTTTGGTACAGAGATCTGTTTCCGTAATAAATCTTTGAAAAATAAAAAATGAGTTCAATTGGCCAGACATTGTTACAAAGAAATTAGGTATAAATTTAAGCAGAAAAAGACAAACATTTTCAAAATTTTTGTTTTTCATAGCTAGCCCTTTCAAAAATCAAAAATTATAATAAACATAGGTACAGTATAAATAGGATCTTTGTTCTAATTTGTAATTTTGTTACTCAATAGAAAATATATTAAAAAAATAGATTTTATGACTTACAAATATAATTCTTAGCGACGGCGCTCGAGGTGCGCTCAAAAACAGTTAATTTCTAGTAAGAGTTTTAACCGAGGTAACAACATTAAAATTCACTTTTTTGATTTTAATATCAAAAGCCTATATTTTCAAAAATTGATAATTTTGAGTAAGCAAAAGCTAACAGATTTATATAGCTACCTATAGTTAAAAATTAATAGCATCGGAAATAATTCAGTTTACTATTAATTTTAATAAATAAACTTAAACTCCAGTTGTTAGTAGGTACATGTCTATAAATTACAAAATTAAGAAGTGAATTCGCTACAAATTTAATCACACATCGCCTATTTGAAAGAACATGAAAGCAAACAAAATTTTCAGATCACATATTCTCGCGAAGTCTAAAATTCAGGTATCTACAGGTCGCGTGCTATAAATTGGCAAAAAATTCAGCCTATTTCATGTATTATTTCAAAACCTATTATCACAAAAACTGTAAAACACATTACTGCTGTTTATTGTTTCCTGATTTAACATTCAAAAGACGCCGGCTCCCGTCAACTTACATGGCGCAAGGTGTAGTAAAAAATTTTCAAAAATTAGTTTTTAAAATAATTTAGATACATATTTCAAAAAAAACTAATTGTTATTTTGTCACTGTAGGACTCTTAATAAAAACAATTTTTTAACACAGGTACAAAAAAAACAGTAACAATATTTTTTTTAAAAAATTAAAAATTTCAGAAATATAAAAGTTTTTTGGGTGCAACTAAATAAGATGAGGATGTACAATTTTATAAATATCTAGACTTTAGATTTTTTTAAAGTAAAAATCTCTTTTTTATTAGTCTCAGACTCTCTGTATTTTAAATACAAAACCTAAACATACCTAGGTATAAGTCCTCGAGCAATTCTATTATAAAATGACCTAGAAACTCAAAGTTTCATTGACTATGAAGGACTTGTTTTTAAAAAATGTTAGAGAAATCTTTCTATTTACTTATTTCATTTTGTTCAACAGTATCTCTCTTTTGATTTCTTTTTAATAATATACTCAAGTCTAGAGACGTTTATAAAATTAAAAAAAAATCCATAAAAACCTTGAAAAGAGTTCGGGTTAGTGTCTTAACCCATCATCGAAGTCTCTCGCTTACCTGTAATCCTCATACACAGCGTCAAACTTAGCGGCACACAATTAATTTTCACACCGATTTATTAAAAAAATTAACATAATTAATTGATACATTTAGTTATTTAAAATGTCAATCATACACTATATGCTTATTTGATAAACACACAGGTTGGTATTTTGTAAATTAAACGTTTATTATATATTATTTGTCATTATTTCACACCAAATCGATAAGTACTTCTTACATTTTAGAGATCTTAACATATTATCGCCAACATCACTAAAACTTTCGGTCTGCTGCCATCGATGAACATTTTTAAACCACACCCACAGATTTCTATTGGCTAACATTTGACAGCATGGATAAGTACAGGTGGATCTTAGCAATGCTGATTCATCGAGGTTGAGGTAAGGTACACTTGTTATACAAAAAAAAAAAAAAATGAAAATTGACAATATTTCAATATTGATGTGTTATTTGGCTAAATTTCAGTTTTTCATTTAACCACAATAGGTATACTCGTATATTTTTTAAAATTATTATTAAGGAATAATGAAAATTCATAATTCATTTATTATGAAAAACTATATAGGGATGTTTAAATATTTTTTTTATTGATGTGAAAGATAAAAATGAGGTAGGTATAAATAAAGGTAAAACAGAAAAAAATATTTCCGGTGAAAATTCCAGGTAAAAGACCACTCAGACATGAATGAATTGCAATAATTAAATATTCAAGTTCTGAAAAAAAAAGGGTTTTGTCCCATTCCTATTTCAATAAAACCCCACGTTTTATTTGCACAATTCTGTCAACCTGCCTAAAATCCCTTTATTTGGGCAATAAATGCTCATTTGAGACCACCCGTAGCTCAAACAAACCCTGTGTTTTTCTGTAGCAAAGAAAATACAGAAAAGCTCAGGTAAAAGCGAGTTTGTGAAAAAAAATCAAGCATTTTCATGTCTTCATCACACACGGTGCATTTAATTATCTTGAACTTATGGCATAATCCGGGAAGATCAAAGCGGCCGCTGGTCCCACAATCCAGGGGTAATAAAGACATTAAAACAAGTGCTTCTGATACCTGTCCTCTTTTACAACTATTTGGCCTGCAATAAAACATCGACGCCGACGCAATTTCGAAGAGAGCATTTTTTTTGTATGGTGCTTGATCCGTTCGAAATCACACGCTACTACCTCGAAAAATCACTAAACTAACACGACCAACCGGTTTTTGGTTCACCAAATTTTTACGTGTAATGTGAAATGTACACAGGTCGACTTTAAAAATAGAGAAGGCAATTGCATGCCCAGCTAGACGTAGAGAGGTGATAATTGATTAGGTACACGGGCGAGACGTAACTGGCACTACTGATGGACCTATAGTGAACTTTACTGGAAAAACGGAGTCACAACAGATTTTCAACACTACTAAAAATATCAACAATTTGGAAAAAATATGGTCATAACAATGTAAAACAATAAAGTCAAAATCATGAAAAAAAGATTTTAAATTAATCAAATAAATGGGCGTTGCTTAACAAAACGAATCTGCAAAATGTTAAAAAATTTTTATTGCTTTACCGAAGAAGCTTTTGTAAAGTTAAACAGAATGATAAAAACAATGAACAAGTTCAAGAATGCAAACCTAAATAACTCTTTTTGTAACAAACTAATAACAATTATTAACAATTATACCTAATTATTCGTAATTGAAAAGGTACATTTGATAATAAAATGGATGCACTTGTTACAAGATATGAAAATACAGTAAAATCTAAAAGAGTTAGATAGATAAATGAAAAAAAAACCGATTTAAGTTAGAAAAGTTGCATGACGTCATAATTTTAAAATATTTGAAATGTCGAAGGTATAAATTTAAATTAAAAAAATCTTCAATAAATAAAGAAAAAACTATCTCGCATAGTTCTTACAACTTGCCCAAACAGCGCTGAACTCGTACACAAGAATACTCAGATTTTCTCGAGGGCTTTTAGCATCAACAATAATTTTATTTATTGTAATTTTTTTAGTACAAATTTAAAAATTAAATTTTAACAAGTTATATCCACCGAGAGTCAGCAGAATCAGAATTAGCAAAAGTTGTTAATCACAACATCGCGGTGGCCGACCACGTATATTTGAATCTCTGTATTTTGAAAACGGAGCATAGAAACCAAATTCTGTTGTAAAGGATTATTGAAAGTCTCAAAGTGATGTAAAAAAATTGGCGCGGCACATCATTTTTGAAGATCAAATTACACAAAATTCGATCAAACTCTGTTTGGTCCCAATAATAATCCTTTAAAACAAAGTTTGAGTCACATGGTCCGTCACTGCAACACCGATATTTTGAAAGTGACTAAAAGAAAATGAAAAAGATAGGTAGACTGATTGATTCATATTATTTAAACTGTGGCATTTTGCAAAAAAAGCTAGAAAATCGTTGAAAACTATAGTAAATTTACAAAAAAAAGTGCCAAAAATCGTTATCGGACTGTACAGGTTGATTCACTTTCGATCCTTTAGATTAGATTCTACGTAAAAATCTGTAGATATTTAGTAATGCTAATTTTTAATTTTTATAACTTATAAGAAAAATCGTAAGTTTAAAAAATCAAACTAAAATTAATAGTATATTAAGTATGGAGAACGGTAAGGAATGCTTACCGTTCGAAGACAATTGTTTGGAGGAGGAGCGAAGCGACGACTCCAATTATTGTCTGAGAACGGTAATCCTTAACGCTCGACATGCTTATAACGTTTTTTGCGCGATTGGAGTTTCTAGAATAATAATAATAATAATTTATATCAATACATTTGTGATAATCGGGAAGATTGAAACTGAAAACTTTGGGTAGCTGTTCCATGGTTGCTATGGTTTTGTTCCAAACAAGTAAAATTGTCTTTTTGATACAATCATTCCAACATAGTTCTGTTTTGTGGTTCCGTTTTCGAAGCAAATATGAGCGATAGTGATGATCTACCGGATGATTTAGAAGACGCTTAGCAAGAAGGATGTTCGGCAATAATTCCAGTAAAATCTAAAGCCCGATATGAACAGACATACAAGTTGTTTAAGAAATGGCGTGAAGCAAAGAAGATTTCTGTAAATGAAAAGAGCTTGTTAGCGTATTTTGTGGTGAGAAGTGGACACTTGAAGGCCCCAGGCAGTTTATGGGCGGAGAATTCTATGCTGAAGAGTACAATTTTTCTCCATGATGCTTCGATATTTCTAAGTTTGCTTCATTAATTGCTTATCTTAAGAGAAAAAATATTGGATATCGGCCTAAGAAGGCTAAAATTTTTACCAAAGAAGACATGGAAAAATTCTTGAATGAAGCACCAGACGAACAATTTTTAATTCAAAAGGTATGTTGTAGATGATGAGGTGGTACATCTGAGTTCTAAGGAAACAATATATTTGCAGGTAGCAATGATATTGGGAGTATCGGGCGCTTGTAGACGAGAGGAATTGTACAATATTAAAATGAGTGACATAGAAGAACATGAAGAAATGTTTATAGTAAATATTCCAAATACAAAAACGAATATTCAACGAACGTTCACAGTTATTAATAAAGACAATGAAGCAGTTCATTATTTGGAAATACTTCGAAAATACATAAGAATTCGACCAAGCAACCCAACGTCAGATCATTTATTTCTGAACTATCGAAATGGCAAATGCACTAGGCAAGTCACAGGATTAATAATAAAAAATATGCAAAACTATTTCCACCATTTGTCCCAAAAAAGTTGCACGTATTTTGGATGATTGGATACATGGCAAACCTACTGAACCCATAGAAAAAGAACCACCACAAAGTGGTGCCATTTGGATATCCATATAGGGTATCTCAGAAACTACGGGGCTTGGCAAAAAACGAGTGACAAATATAAATAAATGTTAACACTGAAATTTTGAAAATTTATATCTTGGGTACAATACAGATCTAAAACAAAAATATTAGCTATAGATGAGGTACTTTTGTACGGATAATCAAACGATTTTATAAACTAGTTTTCAGTCTGTAGTTTTGCCAGGATAACACAAAGTTGCATTTTTTATATTGCAAACATAGGTTAGACATTTCTAAAAAGCTATTTTTTCTAATTTCAAAAATATAAATTTATTTATTTTTATTTTAAATTGTTAAATCTTTAGCTTGAAGAAATGTCATAATTGGCTTTGGAAAAAAATCATAGAAACAAAATTTGTATTTGTTTATTTTTTTTTTCCTTCAGATCGATCAAGAACTATTTTGCTAACAATACTGATTTATTCAATTTTTAGTGTACGAGCATTCTTTCATGTTTTTAGTTTATTATTGAGGAAAATTTGGTAAGTGTTTTTAACATTTTCAAACTTTTTTATAATTTTTTACATTTTTCTTCAGGCATTGATTGTGAGACATATTGTTCCCAAAAGCGCTCTGCAACTGTTATATAAGAAATTTGTTTTATTAAACTTATGGGTTTGACTTAGATTTTTATTCTTTCATTATTCATAGAAATAATATTATTTGGGCAATATTAATAAAGAGTATCTGTTAATTATGTGAATTATAATAAATAGAACTATACATATATTTTCATTTTATTAGAGGTGGTAAACTTAGAATAGGTAGATATAACACAATAATATTTTGCCTGTCGTTTCAGATCACCCCAATTTATAGAATTAGAAATATAGATTTATAGAACTATAATTTCTACAATATAATTATAATTATATATTTATAGAATACTTATAAGCGAAGTCACAATTTTTAATAGGTAGGTATCTTCTCAGCAACCAACTTTGTTAATAAATTAATAAATAAACGTCTCTCAATTTGCTTTAAAAATCTTCATTTGGGAGAAATTTTCATTTAGGTACTTATATTTGTTTCTACAGAATGTCTCAAAATTAAGGCATTCCGAGTTGGGAACGTTGTAGGGGGTGTCCCTTGGAGTGAATAAAATTTACAGTGCAGTTTTTTAAATTACTCTCATACTCTCTACAAGATATTAGCCTTTTAATTTTGTTCAGTAAGACAACACTGCGCGAACTGTATTTCGCAGCTTTTCGAACCTCAGTTGGAAATTTATTGTTGAGGCGGTATATTTTCGCAAGTAACGAAATAATATTCTAGCCAAACCTCTTCAGCAACATTTTTGACCAAAATTTGCAAAAATTGTATTTTTTTTCAGCGTCTTAAAACAACTTTATAATTTTTTTTTTAATTCATATTACACATAAAAGAGCCCATAATAAATAAAAATATACGTCAATATTCCTAGCCTTTATATCAAGATAACTTGATACAAAGTCTGAATCTTCAAACCTCCATATCTTTGTAAGGAGACGTCACTGATGAATTTTTAAACAATTTTTCTCTTTCTCCTAGTACATCCACTACACCTACAACGCCCTGAACTCGAAATACTTAAATCTTTTGACACCTTGTGTAAGTAATAACCCCAATTGTGAACAATGAAAATTTTTTTTGGCAGAGATTAATAATAATCGAGACATTACTAGTTTTTTAACAAAGAAGCTGATAACTTTTCCTATTGAAAAAACTCATGCATGAGTGCCCACAATAACATATAAGAAACAGGTTCTATATATCTACAATTTTTCATATTTTGTGTTTTTTTACCCATTTTTTGTATAAAAAAGTAAAATAATGCCTACTTCTTTATTAGTGCTCTAATGGCTATAAAAACACCCAAAAGACGCAAATTAATAAAAAAAAATGATGTTTAACGAACTCTTTGTGATTGTTAATAGATCAACGAGGAATATTTTGTACTCGTATATTCGCGTATAATTTCCACGTTCAAATCCACTAAATATTAGAAGGTTCATTTAAAAATGCATTATTTTCTTTTACTTCATTTTGTTAGGAAATGTTGATTTTTACCACAATTTTAGCGTTATGTAATGGCACACTACATAATGAATTTCGTTGAAAATTTCAGAAAAATCATACACTAATAAAAAAAATTCTAAACGATCAACAGAAATAGTATATTAAAGTTTATAAAGTATTTCATAAACTCGATTTATAATTATAGTTTATAAACTCGGTTTGGAAAGTAAAGAAGCCCACTTGACTTACGAAAAAAGTTTTTTATAACATTTTTTTGTAATTTGCGTTTTTTGCCAACCTTTTTATGAAAAAAAATATGCATATATTAATAAAAACACTCGTAGGTACTACCTATAAACGCATGTGAAATGGTAGTACCTAATTCGTTTAAAGAGCCAAAAATTTGGAGAATAAATTTTCACCGCTCGACGGAATGAGAAAAATTTTGTACGTAATAAAATTACTATTTAATTCTCACAATTTGAAAAACTTTTTCGCTTCGCTTACTCGTTTTGGCAAATTTTGTACTCGTCTTATATTTGCTCGCTTGGTATTTTCATAATTGACTACGTAAATCACAATTAGAAAAATGGCAGGAAGTCAAGACGGTAAAATAAGTTTTTCGGAACGATTTGTAAGCATGGAAATTCGACAAATATTTACAAACGGAAGTCCAAAAAAATCGTTGCTTTACTAAAACCAGAGTGAAACATTTTTTCGGCGGTGCTGAATTTAATAATATTATATTCAGGTATTAATAGTTGTAGCGCCAAATTGGAAACCCTCCCATTATCTTACTTGATGTTAATAGATGATATATAGGGGGTGAGTTTTTTAACTGGAATAAGTTCTACTCTATTTTCCCCTTAGTTGAGTCATTATTTGATAATATTATACAATTATCTTTATTCAATTTAGCACATTATTTTTAAGTTTTCTTCTCCATTTAAGGGAAAAAAACACCCTTTCTTTTAAGTACAAGGGTTTACCTAATAGGTAAGTAATGCGACAGGCTATTTAAAAGGTTTTGAGACAAGTAGTATGACTCACTATACACTTTTACAATTTGAAATGCAAAAAAAAAATTAAAAGAAATGTGTTTCATTGTTTATGGGTAGAAGACAAATTTAAAACCCATCTCATTTTATGTATATATTTTTAATCAAGATGTCATTCCATTTCAAAGAAGTTTTTTTAGTAAACACCTGGCATCAACATATGGCACAAAAAAAATTAAACAACTTGAAATTTAAAAAAAAACACGATTGGCATATAAAACTGACTTGTTAAATGAAATCATAATCCGTCATAAAAAACCGATATCGTTTAACAAACATAATATCGGCCAAATCAAACCAACACATCGCTCTCATATAGAAGAAGATGCTACTTTAGAGTATTTTTTTTTGTAGGTCTGTTTTAATTAGTTAAAAACTTTGAAAACATTTACAAAGTGATCAACATATTCGGTGCTAGAAATACATCCCCAAGCTTTTTAATTATTGTTTTTAAAGGAGACAAAAGAAACAAAAGAAGGGAAAATGTTATTTTCGTGGACAGTTTTACTGATTCTGTCAGCTTCTTCAGGACTACATCAACAAATATATTATTGTTTAAGGAACATTATAGCCTTACTTAATGCTTGCAATTAAAATAAAAAAGATTAGTGTTACAAATTAAAAAATATATAAATGAAGATTTTCATATGTATTCAATTTTCCCAAATCCATTTAGAGAGATATTTATTAATGGCACTTTGTACCAATCTGCGAAAATAAAAAGATGAACTTTGACAATTTACATCATTTAACTAATGTTTACACAAAAACTGTGTCATTATAATGTCCACTATACGTAATTGTATTTTGCTTGTTATTAGAAAACCGCTTCCATCAGATACCAAAAAATATTTGTACTATTAATTCCCTTGACTGCAATTAAAAAAATGTTTTATTTGCAAAAGCAATTAGCACTTGCCAATAATCGAAATTAAAATACATCTTCTATTCATTTAGACAATTACTAAACACAGGTAAAAAAACACGAAAAAAAAAACAGAATAATTCAAATATTTTATTTATCCGATAATCAGTACATTTTGAATAAGTCTCCTCGCTTCCTAAAAAACTGAATCCACCTCAGCTGCATAAAAATAGATAAATATATAATAAAATAGATTAATTACGCTATTATCACTATACAATCATAATAATCATAATCAATTAAAATACCGAATGATTATAACAAAGTTGATAAAAAATCATCACTCTTTCTTGCTTGCCCAGAACGGATCAAGACTACTCAACGGATCATCATTTTCTTGTTTAACCTCAACGGGCGCCGCTTCTTTCACAATTCCCACCTCATTCAAAACCTTTTTCGCTTGTCCTTGTATCAGAACTTCTTTCATATAACCCAAAAACGCCTCATAAGCAAATTTTAGATGTTCCCTATCCCTCAAAATATTCTTCCTCCAAGCAGATAACTTCACCGTTAAAGACACCAAGTCGGGAATAGCTGTTGGATTACTCGTTGCTTCCAAGATAGCCGCCACTAACAGACACATCACTCCGCTTCGACCTATCCCTGAGGAACAATGTACAACAACAGGATGTTGTGTGCTCCTTTGTTGCATGAACAAACTTATTACTTCTGTCGCAAAACTCACAAAAGAGCTAAGATAAAGGCTTCCTGGCGGCGAAGTAAACTGGAGGTGCATAATTACGCGAGAATCGCGTTTTTCTGGAACGTTGATTGAAATTAGGCGTTCGATCCAGTGGGGTTTAGGTGTAACACTGATTAGGGAAATTAACATTCCTGGAATGGACAAATCGCGGCCTTTTTCACAAGGCCAGTAGATATCTGAGCCGAGTTCGGTATCATTGAGAAGACACACAATTAGCTCTACGTTCTGTTCTTTAATCATTGTCCAAAAGTCGGATATTGTAGATGAAAGGGGGGCTTGGGATACTATGAGTGGGGCGGCGTAATAAGAAACGTCCTGGAATAACAAAAATTTTATCTTTTAGAGTTGCTGATTTAAATCATTTTCGTCTATTGTTTATGTTATTTGCTTGAGCAATATCCAGCTCAAAGGACCAAAAAAAATATATAAATGAACGATCAAAATGGACTGTATTTTTTTAAGATGGATGGGTTAAAGATGCAAAATTACCAATGCACGTTCGTGCGATAAAGATTGATTAACAACAAGACCAAGTAATAAGGAAATTGGAACAGGAAGGAAGTAAAGCCTACACTAGCCATGATTGCCACATTGCCTTTAAATTATTTTCGTATGTTCCTTACTTGAGTTATTCGTTTTTAAAATCTTAGATTTTTAACAAACAACAGGTTTGTATCTGCGATAAAAAAAATCCAGACTGACATTTTGATTACTTCTGAAAATGTACTTAATATTGAGAAGTGATTGTTATAAAAGTACAAATAAAAAATGAACCACTAAAGTTGAATAGGGGTGAGAAAAGGCAACGAACAAAATGAATATTATCCGTCTCGAAAGACCAAAAGCAATGTACCACAAAGCCACTACTATGTGCAGATAAATCGAAAATCCATTGACCGTTTTTCTGAGGTCAATAAAGGTACAAAATTTTTATTTACAATAATTATATAAAAAAATTACATAAGTTCTTCGACCATTAAAAAAATAAACAAAGAGTCAATCGAAAAAAGCAAAAAAAAAAAAAAACGAATAGACATTGAACCCACTGAACCCAGTGTTGTATTAAATTATTTTTTTGTTGTTTGGGTTTTTGTAATTTGGAGTGACAACATAAACTTTTAAAAAGCTTGTTATAAATATATATAAATAAGGATAAATTACACAAAAAATATTGCTGTATAGTTACCTTAAAAATTTAAACAAATAATTTTTTTTAAACAGTCTCAGATACCATTTTTACAGCTATTAATTGCCAATTTTTTTTCAAAAATCTTTATTTTAGAAAAAAAACGCACCGATTTTTCATACTTTTATAAGAGAGGACCGTATGAAAACTTTTTTAATTGATACCTACTAAAAAAATTTAAAATTTAAAACTAAATCCCAGATATCAACGTATTTGATAGACCAATGTTCTAAATGTAAAAATTTGTGTCTCCCCAATTTAGAGAAAGTCCTTCGAGCCGGATTCACATAAACAACGTTTAATAAAAAAATTAACTTACCTTAACATGTGAAGCGTTTATATAATCATCTTTTGCCTGTTTTAATTCTACTCTGGAGTAATCATAAGGCAAAATATCTGGATACCGATTTTTCATAGGATAACACCTGGCTACCGAAATCACCTTTTTCTCCGCCTCCTGTTTATCTTGTACTTCCTTCCATTTTAAATCTAGATTCGTCGGCCCACTTAGTGTTTTATTAGTTAAAGTCTCAACAAATTTTTCAAATTTATCAATTTCTTGAGTAAATAATTTTTTTACTTCTGAATTATTTAGCGGTTTTCGATTTACAATCTTTTCAATCTTTGGTGGTTCTTCCTTCTTATCATCTTTAACAATTTTTGGTGTCCCTGATTTTTGTACAGGTTTCATTTCAGGTTCTGACGGTTTTTGTTGAGGAATTAAAGGTGCCTGATTTACGGTAAAATCTAAACCTGTTAATAAATCAACATTTGATTCTTTTGTTGTTACTGAAACGGAACTCGTAGAAGTTTGTGGTGTTGGAGTTACGTAATTGTAACCACTTGCATAGTTGTTAGGGTAAGTGGGATTTTGACTATAGTTATTGTAATAGTACTGGTACTGCTGATCGTAACTGGTAGCACCTTGACCATTACTAATAACGTAATTTTGAGTATTCGAGTCAGAACTTTTTAAATCGGAAACCGGTGATGAATACGTCGAATTATAATTCACATTTGATATGTTTGGACGAACTGATGTTGCATATTCAGAACTACCAAATGTATTAGGATAGGAGTAAGTTTGTTCAACGGGTTGTTGAACAGGTGCTGGGCTATAACCACTTGGATAGTACACATTAGGTTGGCTACCTTGATTCGTAGTTTGGTAAGATTGGCCACCTTGATCAGGTTGGCTACCTTGGTTTGGTATACTCGAAGACTGAGCATAAGATTGACCTGCTTGATCATAACCAGCGTACGCGACAGGTTGGGTAGGCTGATTTGTCAAACTGGTTTGGCTACCTTGACCCGAAACCTGATAGGTACTATACGCAGCAGGTTGGCTAGCCTGACTCGCAGACTGATTATAGGCACCATACGCAGCAGGTTGGCTAGCCTGACTCGCAGACTGATTATAGGCATCATACGTAGCAGGTTGGGCAGTCTGATCGTAGGTACCATACGCAGCAGGTTGGCTAGCCGGACTCGCAGTCTGACTATAGGTACCATATGCAGCAGGTTGGCTAGCCTGACTTGTAGTCTGACTATAGGCGCCATACGCAGCAGGTTGGGTAGTCTGACTCGCAGTCTGATTATAGGCGCCATACGCGCCAGATTGGCTAGCCTGATTTGGCAAACTAGTGGTTGCATTATACTGTTGGCTGGCCTGATTTGGAATTTGGTTGTAAGAGTAATTAGTTTGACTGAGTTGATTATACGACGCGTATCCATCGGATTGGCTAATTTGAGCTGAATTATAAGTTGCAGAACCATCAGGTTGACTAATTGGGTAACTGTAATTCGCTGTATAACTATCAGTAACTTGTCCATAATTTCCTACTGATGATGTATTGTATCCCATTTGGTATCCTTGATATCCATAAAAATTCGTCGTAGTACTGTCCTGATTAGGAGTAACACTTGAAATTGGTTGGTACGTATCAGTAGTAATAGTATAAGCTTGTTTATTTGTAATAGCCGAATTTGAGTGGACATTCCCCATTCTCAATCCGGCCATTCTATCTGTCAAACTAGTTTCAGATGGTTTGGTTATAACCGGTTCGTTAATTTCAGAACCTAATGGCGCAGGTCGAACTGCAGGTGGCCAAGACTGAGCATCAGGCATACTTTGAGGGTAATACTGTGAATTCACATCACTAACACCTCTTGTTTTTTTCCTCGTATCTAGATAATCTTTTAGTTTTGGTGCTGAATTTATGGTTGGAGTAGGTACATCTTTGGATGTTGCAACAGGAACAGAATTTTTTAACAGCATTTGTTCGCGTTCTTCTTGTTGTACTTTACAAGCACTTTTAATACGTTGTAAAAGTTTTGAAACGTTAGTTTCAAGTTTGTTGTAAAATTCAATACCTTTGTTGGCTTTAGCTACAAGATCTTCATAGGTGTCATACGAGGAAATAAGAGCAGTTACTGTTGCATTTCTTTTGTTGATTATATCTTGCAAATAACGACGTGTTGATGTTGATCTTGCATAGGTATCAACAAAAGCCTTGAGGATATTTTCTTGAGCTGCCACGTTTTGCTCAATCAAACTGGTCTAAAACAAATTGTTATGTAAGTACAGATCGTTCCATCAGCTTATCTCGATAAATGATACACCATTCAAAGTATAGCTCAAGCTACGACATATACATATATGACTTACCAGTTCTTTATGTTTCTCCAATTCCTGTTCAAAGACTTGGTCCAAAGGCTGATCCTGTCGTGTCACCAAAACACTTGTAATATCATCTTTATGTACAGCTTCGCGAAATTGTGACCAAAGCATAGCTCTCTGATTTCGCATCTCTTCGACTTTACTAATAAGATTCTCAATATCCTTGACACAATTTTCGTCAATATTAGGATTCGGTAGTTCCACTGAAGGAATTTGTTTCTGTAATTCCCCTAAAGGTTGCGCTAAAATTTTTAAATTTGCCACATGAGTAGTCATAGCTTTATGTAAATTTTGATTGGAATCGTTCGCTTTGTTATGAGCTTCTCGGTATTTTGCTGCTTCTCGTGATAAATCCGTCGCGATAATACTTGGTGGTCGTTTTCCCATTAGCTCTTGGTAGCTTTTCTCATTTTGATCTTCTTCTTTCAATAATTCTTGGATTTCGTTAAGCATAGCCTCGACTTCATGGTAGCTATTTGAAAGTCTTCCCATTGCAGCAATTAAATCTTGTGCTGCTGAAGGTTTAGCTGATAAAGCAGCGGCTCTATCAACTAAATCTTGTGATAATCCGGTGGCTTGTCGCATCTACGAGTACAAACATCAAATAAAATCAATTCAGATACTATTCTACTAAACTGACTTGACTAAAAACCTCCAGTTGCAAAGATGACATAAACTCAGCCAAAGCCTGATCCTTTGATTCGACTAATTCACCAAATTGTCGCAATTTCTGTGCTTTCTTTTCACTGTATAAAGAAGAGGCTTCATGTGCCTCCATTGGAACAAGACGGGCAAAAATGTCCTGCCCAGAGACCTCCACGTCGTTAACATTAAAAGCTATTCCTTTAACAAGAGACGCACCTTTGACCTCTTGAAGTGCCTGTATATCAGGAACTTCCTCATGGTATATAAATTCGTTTTCATTCTTAGCTGCTTTGCGTTTACCTTCAACGACGTCAGAAGTAAACCCAATAGCTTCATTCAAATCCTATAAATAGCAATTAGTAGATAGATGTAGTATTCAAATACTCTTTAAAATGATTGTGTATGTGCATGATTGTGTATGATGAAAGTGCTATGGAATTGAGAAACTTTTTTTTTAATAATAAAGTCCGCGAAAAAATATACCTATCTCTAATAGTTTGGGCTCTAGAAATATCTAAAAATGAGAAAGAATTAAGTTCTTGTATTTTTCCATGAGAAAGAAGCATTTTTAGGGCCTAAACAATAATACACTGTTTCTAGAAAACATTGCCAGAACTATTATAGTGCAAAGTCTTTCAGGAATTAAGTATTTGGCAATTCAATGTAAAAAGGTGAAGTTTAAAAATAAATGAATGTATTGAAGACCTTCTGCAATTCCATTGTACTCTAGAAATCGATTTTTGATAAACACTGACTACTTACTTTCTGTTGTTTCAAACCTGATGATAATTTTCGTGCTTCATCTAATTGCTCACAAGCTGCTTGGTAAAAAGCAACTCTTTCGCCCATTTTCTGTTGCTCTTCAGCTTGTTGTCCTTGGAAAAGTAAAGCGATACATTTGTGATAAGAGATTTTAAAAGATAAATATTTGCTCCATTCTTTGGCTGTTTTACTGCCAACCAAACTGGAAAAACTATCATCACCAAAAGAAAGTAACGATAGGGCCCTTTTGTAATGATCCACTACTTGAACTGCAACTTTTGCTAAAAAATTTCAGTTATAATATTGGCACATGTGCATTATACGTGTGATATCCATCAGAAAATCGTATGACAGGTTACTATTGTAAAGGCTTTGTTGTAAGTATGTGGTATATGCAGATCTCACAAATTTATAATAGCATTTCAGCCAGGTGTGATATTCAACGTTTTATCTTTCAGTGACCACTTTGTATAAAAGGTTGAAAAAAATCCTAACATTGTGATACACATAATTTTGTAAATTTATTAATTTCAGTGAATAGTTGTCATAAAAATTGTTTGTATTTTTTCTTACAGTTTGCAGTTTTTATGAAACCTGATTGAAAAGGTAAAAAAAAACATTTGAGTAGAAAATATTCGTTTTCTAGTATTAGAGTTGTTTCCTCCAATATCAAAAAACCTTCAAAAAAAAAAAAATACGTGTGACAAGTTTTGAATGCATGTTTTGTAATTTGTTTTTAAATATAGTGAATAAATGTTACATTTACGTTCTAAACATTGTGTCACTTACTGTATCTAACCAAATAACCTTAAAAAAACCCTTAAAACGTGACCACAATATTATTCTTACAGCACATTGAAGCTTACTTTATTTCGTTTTTACTACCAATCGGTTGAACAGCAGAGTAAACACATGCGCAATTTACTGTTTAACATTATTCTAGCATCATTTTTATTATGTATAAACGTAAAAGCATGTAAGACAATAAATAAATACATGAACGAGTAATAACAAACCACTCTTTCATAAACTGAGCGAAAGTGGCGCCCTCATCGGTCATCTCAGTTGCCAGTAATGTACGTTTTCTTTGTCATTGTAAGATGAAATTTTTTATTGATACCATTTTATGACTGTTCTTGCCAATTATTATTAATAATCTTGAACCCAAACTTTTGAAACTAATTTAAATATAAAAAACTATAAATTTAAAGATGATTCTGATTCTCACATACACTATCGGGCAAAACTAAATTTTTACGAAAAACATTTCTTTTTATTAAACAACTATAAATAAAGGTGGAAAGTTATAGAACTTACATTATTATAAAAGTATTAACTTAATTATTGTTGGCTGCAACGGACATTGATAAAATTAAATTTTGAACAGTAATAATCTGCAGATTCGACTAGTCTTCAATAATTTGATCAGTCAAATACTTTATTTAGAAAGTTTGTGGTACAAATCAGATGGGTAACTTCTTTTCACAAGTTATCGATAGGACTAAAGTTCACTGATCATGCTGGTTGCTGGACATGAGAATTAAACAAAATCGCAAAGAACTTCTTGGATATAAAAATAAAAAATAATTGTAAGATTCTCGTATTAGAAGACAGTTTGAGGACAGTTAAATAAAGATTAGTTTAAACGAAACTTTATGGAAGACGTACAGTCAAGAAGCTTTTCATTTCTGAAAGAAGTCATTTCGTCAAACTCGGATCTGGACGACTACATTTGAACTGGTCGGATCAAGACTAGAAAAAAATATTATTTAGTGACAAGACTCAATACAAAATGAGTCTTGTAATGCCTGCAGTTAATACGAGATTTCACCCAAAAACGTTACACCAATAACAAAGCACGGAGTTGATTCTTGTTAAAATAAGTAGGCCTAATACATTTCATACTAGGAATTGATTGATATACAGAGATTTGGTTTGAATTTCAACACAATAATTATCAGAAGCACACATTTCTTTTTGTTCATTGGTGATTCCACCAAAACGATGTCCAGGTTCTGAAGTGACCGGCACAATTACCAGATCTTAGCCTCATCTAAAACTTGTAAAACAAGTTGAACGTCAGACTCAAACTACAAATTTCCCAAACAAAGTCTATAATTAATTAAATTATCAAAGACTGGTCAAATCTGCCGATTATTACTATTCAAAATTTAATTTTATCAATGTTGTGCCAGTTGCAGCCAACAATGAATATCTCATTAATAATTAAGTTAATACTTTTATTATAATGTTAGTTCTACATATAATTTTTCATACATATTTGTAATTTTTTAATAAAAAAATGTTTTTCGTAGAAGTTGCTTTACTTTTGTCGCGCAAAATTTTGCTCCATTACAAAAAATAATTTATTGAAAATGCTAATGAAAATGTTTTCTTATATTTTACACATGATACCAAAATAAGGACAAATACATTCGGTTGAATAATTTAAAGAAGAACAAACTTACATACAGTATTACTTTTTCTTAAATAGTTGCTTTGCTTTAGTACGATGTTACGAAGACAAAAAATACCCTTATCAATTTCGCGGTATTAGTTAATATTACAATATTAATGTCATACGATTCTCAATAGGAAAGCCTCTTCCAAAATTTTTTTATTTACCAGTAATTGTAGCTTTGCGATTATCCATCATACTTTTCTCAAGAATACATTCTTGTGCTTGAGCTAAACAAACCTGCTGCATAAAATGTACCGCCTGTACTGATGACATGTAAGGTATCATTTGATGATAAGATTCTTTAACTGTCTAATTTTAAAAGATAATTAATTACAATTAAAGTCAAGTCTTGTGAGAGGTAGATGGTACCTGAAAGGCCCAAGCAGCGCACTGGAAATGTGTGCATGCCATTTTGAGACCGTCAGGAGAAGTCCGGCTGTCTAAAGCTCCTAAATGTGTGTGTAAAGCTCCAATGTTGTATAAAATGCACATTAATTCAAATCTAATATCAGGGACGCTACAAGGCATACTCGAGTAAGAGTCTTTCCATGAAAAATTTACTGCTGCGGCCTGTCCCTCATACATAGGAAACCTTGACTTGAGGAAATGTAACTGGCAATAATACTTTTTTAACAACTGACAACCAGAAACATCAATCGTGGGGCGTATTGCAGCCGCCCGTAATGATTCCAAGTTGTTGATCTCTGTATTGTACGACTCTGGATCTTCATTATAAAAAGTTGCAATGTACTAAAATCATTTTCTTGAAGGGAGATCAAAACAAAAATAAGGGTGTATACCTGTTTGAGTTGGGGACCAAATTGTACATTTTCTGGGCTTGTTTTCAGCTCAAAACTTATCATAGGCAATCTAGGCACAGCCTCCATTGTATTTCGTATAGTATTTAGAACAATTACTAGAGAAAATGACTCATAAGATCAATAGAACGAAAACTACAACAAAATGTTATAATTCTAATAAACAACTTTGCTCGTTTACCTGATGCCTGATTTTTACGTCAATTGCATTGAGAAGAGTTATGAATCACTATCAATTTGTAACAATTAAAAACAAACAAGGCATTTTTGTTGTTTTTTTCTAAACTGACATCGACTGACATATCATTGACAGATCATGTCATTGGCGCTAAGAGGCATTCGAGCTATTTTGTAGTTCTACCAACGTCTAGTTATATCACTAAATTTTTGGCAAGGCGGGAATATAAATATATAAAATGCAAATGCATACACAGATTTGTTTAATTTTAATGTTACAGTTTAGCGTTAGCGATTTACACGGATTAATTTGACCATGACTAATTAAATTCTTTAAATAATAGAATAAACCAACACCTGCCCAGAACTTCAATAAAGCAAAAATGTCGAATGCGACAAAGTTCTAATAATACATAACGCCAATGTCGCTACATTTGGTAGTGATAAACTAGGAAAATTATTTTATTGATAAATTTAAGACGTAATTAGGTAATTGTAGTAGAGAGAAGTGACGAGAGAATAAGGTAAATGTATTTAAATAAATAAACAAAAAAAAAAACGCTTAACACATTTGTGTATTGTTGGTTACATATCTCACATTTTTTCAATATATAAAATTGCTATTCCAGAAAAATAATTAAGTTATGAGTTTGCTAGGTATATTATACTCATGAAAACTATTTTTAACTGTAAAGTTTGTCAAAGTCGCATTGTCACGTAAATTATTCTGGTTTAAAATATTGTTACGAACTAAGTATTTCAGAGAGATGCCGAACAATTCTAAAATTATGAATCACACTATAGCGCGTAATTCTAAGAAATATTTGTCACGGCCATTGTCTAGTACGAGAACGAGAATTGTCTAGTACTAGCTAGTTACCTCCTTCTAGCTCATGCTAATTGCATAAGTTTGTCTTGTTTTAATCAAGCAAAAGCATTTGCTCAATTTTTATGCATTTTACTCATTGTCTCGCTTGAATAAAAATTGTTCGCGTGAACTTCTGGGGAGTTTCAAATTGTTATATAAGCGGACGGAGACAATGACCGAGTTAGTGCGGAACTCTACAAGCGATTAAAGAGAAACAGTTTCTCGAAAAAGATATTATTAAATCATAAGCGTTATTTTCTGTAAATATTCAGTTATACAGGGTGTTATGGAAATGAGTGCAAATATTTTAACCTGAAATACAGCACCACAAATAATAAAAATCTGTAAAAAAATTTTTGTCCTATCTCAACTAACAACAAAATTACAGGCCGTCAAAGTTGGGTATAAAAAACATCTTTTTGTTATATCTGGAAAACCGCTTAACCGATTAATACCAAATTTGGTACCCAAATGAAGTTGACTGTTCTCTTTTTATTTCTACTAGCAAAATTTTGCTACACATCTCAATTTCAAGTTACGGCACTTTTTTTTCACATTTTGGGTAATTAACCAATTTTCTTCTTATTAATTTCCAATTTTTGTAGCAAAAATGAATATGCCAGTAGATTCTACATAAAACTGCAAGAATGCAATATTTTGCTAAAACGTATTGTTTTCGAAATATTTACGTTTAAAGTATAAAACTGACTTTTCATCTTTAACTTTGGCGTCCTCTATCTTCTAAACGGTGCAACTTAGTATAGAGGTAAATTGTGTTAAATCGCTTTATTTTGACCTGAAAAACCTATGATTGCCCTATGTTAAAAAAAATGTTATACGTTTTGTAATAATTAATTTTTAGTTTATAATTTTGTTATCAGTTGAGATAAGACAAAACTTTTTTTACAGATTTTTATTATTTGTGGTGCTGTATTTCAGGTTAAAATATTTGCACTCATTTCCATAACACCCTGTATATTGATTAATTTATTGTTGTGTGTATTCGTGTTTATCGTGTATATAGTAGAAATAAATTATACGTAATTATATTCATTATGAGACCTCGAAAAACTACTTTTAGAAGAAGAAGAAAAACAAAAGAAGATTTTAAAAAAGTTTGATAAACGTCGTTTGGAAGAAAAATAATATGAAAAACGATGATTAGAGAAGCAGCAAAAATTTTTAGAAGAAGTTAGTTGTTAGACGCCCGTTAAAAGATAAAGAACAACAAAAGAGGGTTCTTGAAATACAAGAAACAATTCTGGAAGAACAAAATAAGATTTTAAAAGAGGATGGAAGAAAAAGAATATGAGAAACGAAAATTAAATAAAAAGAAGTATTCGAGAAACGACGATTAAATAGAAGAAAAAGAAGAGCTCAAAAAGGTTCTAGAAGAACAAAACACGATTTTAAAAAAGCTTGAAAAACAACGATTGGAAAAGAAAGAAAAATTAGAAAAAGAAGAACAAAAGAAAATGCTGTAAGAGAAAAAAAAAACAGTATAAGAAAATTACAAGTAAAAACTGAAAAACTAAAAGTATGATAGAAATAAAAGAAAAGCAAAACAAAATTTTTAAAATATCTTCGAAAAATTTGATATTTTTCAATATGCTTTTCAGAGAGACGTATTAGGGGTAAAAAAGGAATATGAGAATAAGGTTCTAAAATTTTAAAAATTTTCTTTTAGGAAAACGCCATGACAAGTCGATTTTATTTTTTTAATGCGCACATTTTTCATTTATTTTCAAAAAAATTTTAACAACCGATTTTTTGCTGTGACGTAATCGTTTTTTTTTAAATAACTCCTATTTTTGGTGTTGAACATTGAAACTAATTTTGTTGAGAATAACAGTATAACATTTATAGGGTCTAAAATTAAGGAATTATTATTATTAACTTTAAGGAATTTAACCAATTTGAATGTTTTATTGAATTTTTTAAAATACACGCAATTTTTAACAGAATTACTGAAGCAAATATTCAAACTGAGTCTTTCTTTTTCCTGGCAATAACACAACCAACTTTCGAACTCTTTTAGCACATTATTTATGATTTTTTGACATATAATAGCGGCACTGTATTGTGATATTTCTCTAAATTCTTCTAAATCTCTTGGTTTTGTTGCAAATATTTTTGATTTTAAGTAGCCCCATAAAAAAAGTCAAATGGATTTAGCTTAAAAGACATAATTACTTATATGGGTCGATAGGTCGATATAGGTCGATTTACACCAGATGAGAGAAATCCATATCCAACATTCACAAATTAACTATTTAATCGCAATTAGAATTAATGACGCGTTCCATAAATTGGCCATACAACTTTAAAAAAAATTATTAAAATTTGTCGGCCAAAAATTTTAATTTAATACATATTTTATATTTTAATACATATATCGTTACCACAAAGTTACCACACGCGAATGTATAAATAACTATTTTTAGCTTCGGGAACGATAATCATATTATTACTTGTCGGTTCTCAGTTTAACGTCAGTCAAATGCCAATTTACTATACCGATATTGTAAAATTACAGTTTCATGTACTGGTAAATTTTTCGTTTACGAGTTTTGAAAATTAAAGTATTCATACATGAATTAAAAATGGTTAAAAAATGAATTAACAGGTATAAATCTTTTAATAAATGGTTTCTTTAATTCTTGTAACAAAAAATTGTATTATGAACATAAAGCAATTTCTCCGCTATTGTCAGGGTAATAATTATAAATATTGTCTATAATCGTTATTATTATAATAGTTTCTTCTATCAAAAAATTGTATACAGTTGTGCGGTAGGTAATATACAGTGCTTAGATTTATCTGACCTCGCCTTCGGCTGGTCAAACATTTTGTAGGTTTGCTGGAACCAAACATTTTGTAGGTTTGACAAAAATTAACGATAATATTCCGTAATGTTTAATTTTTTTATTAAAAATTTATAAAGTTAATATTAAAACAATTAACACATCAACATTTCTTTTAAAAAGCTTGTTCTTGAAAAAATCAAAAATAAATTTCACAAAAAAAATAAAAAATGTTGGTATAGTTATCTTAAAAATTTAAACAAATAAAGTTTTTTTAACCTTGTCTCGGGTAGCATCTGCCTAGTCATTTAATGTATATATTTTGTTTTTTCAAAATTCTTCATAGTTTAGCCAAAAAACTGCCCGTTCCATACATTTGGTCCATCCTGTATAATGAAGGATGGACCAGAGCAGCTTCCTCATTCCAACAAAATTGTCAGAACAATACGGCAAAGAATATAAACAGTTTTGTGAATGGAAAAGGGAAAACGGAGTCAGTGAAATCAATGAGGAAATAATGGTGGCATATTTGTTTGATCTGGTAAGTGACTTTTAATATTCCTTTGATGGAATCATTATTGGTCTTTTTATAGTCAAAAAGAATGTCTAGTTTTTCAATGTGGTCAAAGTATTCAATGGTCATGGCGATGCTACAATTTCATGAAAACGTGGATGTATCACGATTTTCTAAAGTTACAGCTTTTTTGAAAAAACAATCTGTTGGTCGAAGCAGGCGAAGACACTCACCAGAGAAGATGTGATAAAATTTGTGAAAGAGGCGCTAGATCAACAATATCTTCTGGTAAAGGTAACAATTTTAGATGTACATTACAATATTTGCTGACAGTTTTGTGTTTTTGTTAGATTATTAGTTTAATCGGCATCGCTGGTGAATGTCGCCGCGAAGAGTTATATGAAATATCATTGGATGACATCGAGGAGACTTCTGGAGGAGACAATCGGTCACAATCACAATCCCTTTCTCCAAAATAAATAAGAGTCTTTACGGTCATTGATGAAATGAACGGCATAAGTTTATTGGAACTCTTCAGAAGATACGTTACCTTGCGGCCCAAGGGTTTTGGTCACAACAAATTGTTTGTTGGATATCGTAATGGAAAAGGCATTTCCCCGCGTGATGGAATTCATACAGTTGGTGGAGTTCCTAAGAAAATGGCGCAATTTCTAGGGTTAGTAAATCCCGAATTGTACACCGGTCATAGTTTTCGCCGCACGTCGGCGACTTTATTAGCAAACGCAGAAGCGGAACTTTCCGTTCTTAGAAGATATGGAGGATGGAAAAGTTCCTCTGTGGCAGAGAAATATATAGAGGATTCACTGGAAGGAAAGAGAAAAGTGGCTAAAATGATCAAGGAGGGGAAAGTTTTGTGCAAGTCTTAACCCAAAATCTAAAGAGATTATTATTGCTATAGGTGCTTCTTCGAGTTCCACTTTTCATGATGTCATACCGAGACTCGAAATAATTGAGAACACAGATTGTACCATTAAAGCTAATGTCACAGTTTAGTTTGTTTCTAATTAGCGTGTTTATTAATTTTGAATCTTTATAGGAAGAAATAGTTTGATTATTGATTTATTTTATTTGAGGCCAGTAAAAAGTTTTACCGGACTCAGTACCGTAAAGCTCCATTTCCAGGACTGAAATCATCAAGGTAAACATAGCAAATTTGATACAGGATGAAATAAACAATTAAACCAACAAGAATTGCTAAGAATGTTCAATTATGTTACCTTTTTAATTAGTGTATGTAGGTACCGAGGTAGGTACTAATTTACTTACTTTTTTTTAAAAAGAATTTTTTTAGTATTTATAACAAATTTGCAAAATTACGCGTTGTGATTGGTGGTTGTCATGGCAACATATGATACAAATAAAAAAGCTTGAAAGCAGTCCTTACTTGATTGGTTAATATTAAAAAAAGCCTATATAATTTTTTGTTGATTTGAATAATGTGTCGTCCTCTAGTGTTGTTCTTCTTTAATTTTTTCCACGCATTACGCACGTGCGTATAGATGGTTTGCGCCCCAGCTAGACCGCAACGTAACGTTGCGCACTCTTCCGCTTTCGGCAAAAAACTTGATCCAAGGTAAAATTTGACATGCGCCGATAGGTGCAAGACCGAGTGCCAGTGTACAAAACTAGAGAGAAATAAAATTGATTGTTTTAAAAGAGAAATGCATCTCGACACTGGCAAATTTTTTCTTAAACTCGTACCTAATTAAATACCTAAGTAAATGTTGTGATAATTGTGATAAATGCTAGGTTAGAATAAAAATTCGCGGCAACTCGCGATTTTCCCAGTCTTTAAATTATAAAATAACATAATTGTACCTGAATTCGCTGTGTATTTTAATTTTATGGAGGGCTAGAAACGTGCAAAGACGAGGAGATTTCTAAACAGGTGAGTTATTGCTTGCACCCTTTGCATCTTCAACTTCAAGATTCACTTTCACCCCTAAAAATCCACCAATCAAATCCTCCCTTGCATTTATAACCTTCAAATGTTTATCTTTGGGTTATATTCGGCGCCCCCTGACAGTGGCGTACGTCAAATTGTCCTTTGTGCAGGATATGTGTGGAAGGTGGTTACATAGAGATGCCTGGCGCATATGCATGCCTACCTAACTATTGATTGACTCATTGACTGCCGTGTAATAGCGAAGAGCAAAATAGCTAATCAGCTAACCAACCCCTCCTGCATCACTCATACACACACACACACACACCACCGACCCAAAGCTATAAAACATCTCTCCTGCCGTTTGGTACTCAAACAACCTAAAATCATATTCCTAATTCGGGGGCTGCACGCATTAATTTACCATGCAGAAATTCCGCCTCCGAAAGATAACATTATATCGAACATTTGTACCACTTTCATTATCGAAGAACATTGAGTTTTTTTTTCTTTCGTAAACTTGAATGGAATTTCAGAAAATTACATGACTATAAATTATTGAATTATGTTTTATCTCTATCTATAGACCTGTCGCTGAAAATATGACGCAAAAAATCTGATTTTCAAACTCTGCATCAGTACAAAAGATATACCGCGATCAACAAAATTGCTGATAAAGTTGGCTGAAATTTTTTTTTCAAAGTTTTAAGATTGATGAATGGTATCCTTTGTCATATTGATATTAACACCTCCGAAAACAACTAATAACTAAAAAAAAGTACTGAAATAATCATTTAATCAACAAGTTTGTTAAAGAAATCGATTGATAATTGAGACGTTCTAACGCGTGAGCGAAGCAAGCACGTTATTATTAATCATTGTTTAACAAAAGAATGTTTGCAATATTTTTCAATTAATATTTACAACGATCGTATCGTTGTAAATAGGAAAAATAAAAAAGTAACTATCAGGTCAGGTCAGGTTAACCGCAATTCTGACGTGTACTAAACTCTCAGATTTGTTTTTGATTGATTTCTTTACTTTTAGCTTAACAATCCAATATTTTCTTCTTTTTTAGAATAAAATGTTCTCAGGAATTATAGTCTTAATGAAAGAAAGAAACGCAGATTTTACAAAAATACATTTAAATTTTGAAAGATTTTGAAGTACAGGGTTACTTACGTAAAGCTAACGATTCAGAAGTTTTAAAAATGAAATACAAAATACATTTTTGCAAAGTATGGTTTAAACATTTTTCTCGGAAGTCCCACATACCACATATCCTAGATTTAGTTTCCAGCGCCACCTTTCTAAAAAAAGTGGACGTTGTTTAATTGAGTCATAGGGTATAGTTAAAAACCGAGCCATAAACGCTTTATTTTTACCTAAAAATTGATTTCTAAATTTAGCTACTCGATGTACATAAAAGTATAGAATAAAAATCATATTTTCTAAGTAATTTTTTTTTTAGAAACACTCCGAGACAGGTCGATTTTTTCTGATTGCATGCGTTTTTAATTTATATTCAAATTTTTAAATGGCAACCTTTATTTTTGGTGTTAAAAATTGAAACTACTTTTTTTAGTATAACAGTAAAACATTTATAGTGTCTAAAATGAAAATTTTAAATAATTTAACCAATTTAAATGTTTTATTAAATTTTCCAAAATAAACACAATTTTCAACAGAATTACTGAACTAATGTTCAAATTGACGTCTTTTCGTTTCTTGGCTACAACTAATTTTCGAATTTCGTTAGGACATTATTTGTCATTTTTTGATTAATTAAGCGGTACTGATTTGTAATTCTTTCTCTTAAATCCTCTAAATTTCTTGATTTTGTTGCAAATATTTTTGATTTTAAGTAGCCTTCTCAGAAAAGCGGTCAAAACATCATCGAAATAATCTCTGATACCACGAGCGTATTAATGTGAAGGTGCACCGTCTTGTTGAAACCATATATTTGCTGCTGGTATGTCTGGATCTTTTTTATTAGGAAAAAGTTTTCCTAATGCTGGTACTAACGTGTCGCAAAGGAAGCCTCAATCAACTTGTCCGGTGAATGAGACGTCAAAAAAATACGGTTCTAAAATGTGATCTGACAAAACCACACCAAACATTCAATTTTTGTGGATGTTGAGTATGGATTTCTCTCATCTAGTGCGGATTTTCTGTTACCCGTGTGGGCAATTATGTGTTTTTTGAGCTAAATCTATTTGACTTTTTTATAGGGCTACTTAAAATCAAAAGTATTTGCAACAAAACTAATAGATTTAGCTGAATTACGAGAAAGAATTACACATCAGTGCCGCTTAATTAGTCAAAAAATGATAAATAATGTGCTAATTTCAACATTCAGTTCAGTAATTCTGCTAAAAATTGCGTCTATTTTGGAAAATTTAGTAAAATCTTTAAATTTGTTAAATTACTTAAGAGTTTATTTAGACCGTATAAATGTTATACTGCTATACTCAGAAAAAAAGCAGTTTCGATTTTCAACTCCAAAAATAGGGGTTGCTATTTTAAAAAAATCGATTACGTCACAGCATAAAACCGGTTGACAAAAAAAAATTGGAAATAAGTGAAAAACGTATACAGTAAAAAAATAAAATCGGCCAGTCTTGGCGTTTTTCTAAAAAAAAATTACTTAGAAAATACGAATTCTATTCTATACTTTCTAATATCTAATTTTGGCATTTTAAACATTTATAAATCGTTTATATTTGGAACAAAAGCTATGATAATAACGAGAAAAATAAAATAAGCTTAATTTTTGAAAATTGATTAATACTGCACTTAGAGCTTTTTTTGTTTTAGACCCTTAAAAGTGTCATAACTTTAAGATAATTTCGCGACATCTTCCGGCAATCAAGAAAATGATTTATATTTGCTGTCAACTTGACAGTAATTTTACATAACCTTTTAAAATATAATTTGCGTGTAAGTGTCAAGCGATTGGTGGTAAAATAAAGCCAAAATTACTTTTTACACATTATTGTGTAAGCTTTTTGGGGTACCTGCACACAGATACGGTTCTCAGATCTATTTCATGTTCTTCTATGTGGCTTAATTTTAGAAAATTTAAAATTGGGATTTTAGTTAAACGAATTAAGATAGGTTATGTTCAAAAACCTTAAAAATTCTTCAATAAATTAACTAAAAACAATGTGAAACTTGAGACCTAACATTTCTTAACTTTACTTTAAATTTTAAAGTAAATATAATAAATAACATTGAGAGGAAATGGTTTTATTACTTGATTATTTTGAAAAATATTTATTTGTTTTACCTCCAATCGCTTAATCAGATGATCGCAACTTATTGACGGAAGTGTCAGTTTAGACATTGTAATAATATCTAAAAAGGAATGACATCGGAATTTTTTGGTTCTACAATTGGTAATGGTTTTACATACTACAGAGCCTTTATTTTTCCTCCAGACGGGGAACATATAAGACTAGTATTTTTGACATATTTGTGGCAATCATGTGTCAGTTAAAAGTGAAATTGTTTCAGAATTAGTACTCGCAGATTTTCGAGGATATTAATTACATTTTTTGTTTCAAAATTGAAAAATTTAAAATGTGAACGGAATTTTAAATCTTTTTTAATTTAAAGAACTAAAATAATGCAGTATAAAATAAAACATTGTACGTACATACGACGGGCATAATCTTCACAATAGCTCTCGGGTATTTGAAAACCCTCTCTTGTATGTCGGTTTTAAACATTTCCTCGTGTCGTAATCTTCTTGATTCTGTCCTTAATACAATAATATTTTTTTATCGAGTCGTCTCAAGTACACTATATGGATGTTTTTGTTTATTTAAAGGAGAAAAGTTGTTTTAAATTTGTAAAGGTTTTTTCTGATAAGCATTTGTCACATAGGTACTCGTATTTTATGTTCTAAAAAGCAGGAAGAAAGTATTTGAGACATTAAAATTTTATTTGGCAGAATCGTACAATATTAAAGAACGCGTTTTATAGAGTCAATTTTGTGGCACTAATCCAGGTTTGTAAATTGTACATCGAAGCGTTGATTTTATAAAAAATTAGTATTCTCAATTACTCTTAGAACATTTTTTGGGATATTATAGCACCCAAAATTAATGCTTTAATTTGTTCCTTTTAAATACGCAATTTGGAAAAACAATATTATCTTTCAAAATTATATTCATTTCACTAATCTAAGATGTTACTTGGCATTTTCGGAAAAAAAAAAAATTTTTAATTTGAAAAAAGTGATAATTTTTTAAAAATTATTGTTTTTTTTTGCTTTAGGTGGCTTTTTAGAGTTATTTTAGACAAAAGTTTATTGAATTCTAAATGTAATATTAAATTTAAATAAAATATAAAAAGGTTAAACTAAGATGTTACTTGGCATTTTCGGAAAAAAAAAATTTAATTTGAAAAAAGTGATAATTTTTTAAAAATTATTGTTTTTTTTTTGCTTTAGGTGGCTTTTTAGAGTTATTTTAGGCAAAAGTTTATTGAATTCTAAATGTAATATTAAATTTAAATAAAATATAAAAAGGTTAAACTTTTTTTTTTTGAAATTTCATATTACATAACAAAGCTAAAAACCTCTTAACAGTACTGAAAAAAAAAACTTTATGACATTTTGAAATGAATTTGATGATCTAGATTATATTTTTGAGACTGTAAGCGCTTCTAGTTGTTTTTTTTTTAATGTAGGAAATCTTAACCCTAAGCGCCCTTAATGCAGCTTTATATATTTATTTCAAATAAATTGACGATTTTGAATAAGGCGACATCTGGTGAGTTGTCTAGAATTATTGAGAGGCATACCCTTTGTGCACTTTTTAAAAATATTCAATTAATTACATAATAAACAAAAAGTTTGACAGAAATATCCCTTTTAAATCAGCTGGTTCGCTGACGACTGTTTTGTTACATGCTTCATATTTTAATCTTTTAAAGAGATTGCTTTTGTGAACATAAAATCTAAGTTTGATTTTGTCAGGGGGAAATAATAAAAAATTAAGCTATATATTCGAGTTTATTCAAAGCACCACGACCTTGATAATTAAAAAAATGAACCAAATCAAGGTTTCCGCAGTTTTATTTAGTGAAAGTTACGAGATCTGGATATTTTGGGCAGATGCCAAGAAATCCATTGGCGTGCGCGTGTAATCAAAATCAGTAATTAAATAGTAAGGAAAATATCCATGAATGTTAAAAAGGGTGTGGAATTTGGTGTTTTACGAGTCGGATTTACGACCCGGTGATAAATCAACATGAAAAGTGTCTCCTGTCTAGTGTTGACTCGGTGAAAAAATCATAAAGAGATGCCCTAGTTTCGGGGGTTTCCCGACTACGAGGGGTGGGTGGAGGAAAGTGCAAGTGGCGATGCGATCGATTTGTAACGTTGGAACTGTGTTCTCCGTTTTGAAACTGGTGCGTAGAGATTTTCTTTAAATTTAATATTATTTAAACTTTAAAGAAATTTGCTATATTACTCAAAATAATAATTTGTGAATTTAAATAAGCAGATTTAGAAAAAAAATCTTATAACTTTAAAAATAGTTAACAAAAAATACTGGTGTGTTATTGCTTTATAAATGATATGATTTAGTGTGCTGACAACCGTTTCTAACACTAGCGTCAGCAAAAATCGTTTCTGCAGCCGCTTTTGATTTAAATGAATACAATAATTTAGTTTTCGGAAATTACTTTTCAAAATTGATACTAGTTTTGAGAAAATTTTAAAACACCTTTAACTGAGGGGTCGCTTAACCATTATCTATCTCAAGTTTTTGAGATGGGGCGCCGCTGTGGCTAGGAGTTTGGTACGACAATGTCAAATTTAGTCTTTCTCTTATTGAAAATTGACCTTTTTCAGAATTTTAGCTAAAAATGAGCAACATGAGTGTTATTTAGGCGGCCCATTTTAAACTGAACGGACTGTATACAATTTTTTTAGTCAAAGAAAAAAGTTTACCAGAAATTTTTGGATGTTTTTCATTTTTATTTAAATTGTTTCAAAATTCTTATTACACCAATATTGCAAAAAAATTGGGTGTTTTTCTAAAAAGAAGAACAACTTTGATTTTTATAGAGTATTCCATAACTAAACATTATTCTCTAGGTAGTTCTAGGACTAAAAGACTACAAGAGCTCAAGGAATATTATTTGCTGTTAATTTTCTTGTTTTTAATTTATTTTGTTTTTGTTTTTAACATTTCGTCTAAATTTTAACGCATTTGGGGCGGTTTATGCATTTATTTTTTAAAATGGCGATCATGATCCTGGAATTTTATATAGAATTGTTCCTTTTCTGTGTAATCCTGTGACTTCAGCATTAAAGTTAGTGAAAGTGCGCCCCTTAAGGGTTCTACCGCCCACTTTCATTAGTTCAATTTAGCCTTTGCACGTGTCAGCAGTGCAATTTTCATTTGTTATTTGCGGCGGTGGTGGCGTATGTGATTTCTGTTCGGCATAATTAAATTAGGCTCGGCCGTGTATATTTCGGATGTCGAGCCCTTTATTATTTAACGCAATTAGCGTGAATAATTTTGCGACCTTGAACTTAGTGGGGTGGTGGTGGTGGTAAAACTAGCGAAAGTGTTCGGGCACCTGGACGTCGTGATGTTGGAGACGGCGTCGGCGCCGCGGCGCCCGGGTGCATAGCGCGCTTTCGATTTTTGGCGCAGAATAATTGAATGTGGAGAAACAGAAAGTGAAGGCTTTACGACGATCGACCCTGAGAGTGCGGCACGCAGTGCGGCGGGGCGGCGGAGGCGGCGGGCTGCAAAGCGAGTGCAAGGTGTCTGCGCGACGACTCGACGCCGCCGCCCGCGTCCTCCGCCGTCCTCGACGTCTGCCCACGCTCAAGGGCCAAGGCTGAACGCTGCCCCGGACCGGGGGCGGCCAACTACGCCGCCTCCCGGTCCGTCACTCTGGTGACATTTCACTTTCTCTCTGTTTGTGTCACTTTCATTGAGCCGGGTCTGACCTTGCACGGCTGTCCTGGCAACAAATTATTTAAGACAGGGGCGGCGGCGCATAAACATCCTTATTATTACTAATCGAACAGCGGGTGGGAGAATACTTTTTTTCTGATATATGCATAATTTACGATTAGATACTTGACAGGGTTAATAAACTTAACGATGTTCGAGGTCGGATTTTCTTGATAAAACGAACAATTTTTTTAGCTGACACTCAGTGGCGGGGAACTAGAAGATTAATGGTTATGTTCCTTATGTTGGAAAAACTTCAACGTGTTGCACTCTTGCTTTTTATTGCTTCACAACTGGATGTTTAATCTCACTGACCCACTTTTAAATTAAAAATAATACCTTTTAACCTAATTTACTTGCAACATCTTATACTCTGATTTTTTGACTTTAACTTAGAATTATAAAATTTTAATATTTTTTTAACTTGTATCCTGTCTTACTTTTTTTTTCTACAACCACTGCTTAATTTTGTATAATCAACAGATCATATAATGGTTATTTTTTTGACTTTGGCTGGTGGGATCATAAAAGGGGTAGTACCGGTTAGCACGTGTTCTGTAAAACTACGTATCGCATTGGTATGGGTCGTCTGTTGGTTGTGTTGTTTCAAGACCTCTAGCGCACTTGTAAATAAGGGTCGTTCTTAAATCGGTCAGTGTGGGTGGTGTCTCGAAGTAAACGTTTAGACTCGGCTAGGTCAGTGGTTCTAAAACATTTCAACGTGCGCCAAGCATTTTACCATGCATAAACAAAATTGTTTGGGACCACTGGTTGTTTCCAGACTGAATGTGAACCTGAAAATCCCACTCACTCAACCGAGTTAAGAATGAACCTTATATATAAGTGCATTAGGGGTCATGGAAACAACACAACCAACTGATGACAGTACAACATCTTTAAAGAGCGGCTTACCATTTTCGCAGAATGTTACCTGAAAGCGCATTTCTTCGAACAGTATTTTTCCGCTTACGTGAAATTATGTTCCGCACTTTTATCCACCACGTGTTAAACGATACAACCCTTTTTATGATCACTCCGGACAAAGTCAAAAAAATAAGTTATAAAGATCTTTTTACGTAAATCAGTACGTAAATCTCTTCAACAGTTGGGGAATTTTGGTTTATCACAAAAACTAAACGTTCACATCTTATTGTCCTTCGATTCGAAGATAATTATAAGAAACATTCAATTCAAAAGTTTTTATAGATCTTCTAGCTTTGTAAAAATCTTAATTAAAAATTATATTTTTCTTAATGCAACTGATTATATTCGATGATTGGTTTTACTTTTAGCAACTGGCTGAATCAAGTATCTAGATAGTATTGCAAAATTTTATTTATTTTCTAATTTCCTAAATTTTGTTTAAAACACTAACTTGAATTTAAGACATTGAAGCTCAAAAAATAATAAGTTATATAATTATACTCTCACTATTTTGCGGTTTATCCGTAACTTTTCACGTTCGTGTGTTAAATGCTTCTTATAACACTTGTTACGTAATATACTTTGTTGGTTTTTATGGTGTGTTTTTTTGCCACAGGGGAACCAAGTAAGCGTTGGAAATTTGAAATTTTTATTTCTGATTGGTGTTAATTCCGAAAATTATCCAGTTACAAATGTGACTAGTTTTATTTTTATTTATACAGCATGGTTTATTTTCGATGATTTTTCAGGTTTTTCATACATGTTGTTATCAATTTTTTTATTGGGTTTTCTTTTGTTTAAATAAATATTTTAGTAAAATACGATGATCGGTTTTAAAACCGTTTGACTATACTGGGAATTGTTTACAACAATTAAACATGTTCATTACATCACTGAATTTGATAATAAGCTTATTACATCACTCAGATAATAACCGTAACACAAATGCGTGATATATTGTGACGTTTATTATATTTTTTTTTTATGTGTGGGTTTCTGATTTAAAGAGCTGGAGATAATTTCTCGGCAAGTTTATTTACAAATCAAATTAATTACAACTAATTAACACAGCTAATATTCTAAATCACTAACGGAACACAAAACACTTTAATTTATCGCTTTCTAAATTCGCTGGATATCGCCGGAGTTCGCCTTTATGTCGCTCTCCCAAAACCAGACTGACTGACCGACTCGCTGTCTCGCATATATATAGGGGTATGGACTCTTTCCAGAACTTTCGAGTATTTTCTCGCGTTTCTCCTGAATTATTTCAATTCGGCAAGATGATTGGAATTCAATCACAATAGCGACAAACAATGCCGACGTAAACAAGAATAAATAAACCCATTCAAAACGTAAATAATACTCGAAGTTCTATTCAGTTCCTAGAAGTGAGCGGTCCACAACACAATACTCGATACTCTGATTCACCGCTTCTTAGAATTGAGTCGTTCGCGTCACACTACCCCCCTCTTAAGAATTGTTCGTCTCGAACAATCATTCATCGTCATTTGAACCCGCATAGGGGGCTAAACGGTCTAAATGCACTACCTTCATCTTAGCCCTGGGGTTCTTTTGGATTCTATACACCACGTCGTTAAGTCGGGTCAGTACGGTATAAGGGCCTTCCCATTTCGGCTGAAGCTTCGGACATCGCCCTTTCTTCCGTTGAGGGTTAAATAGCCAGACCAAATCTCCCTCTTGAAACCCTACCGAATTCGCCCTCAAATCGTACCGCGTCTTCATCCTGTCACTGGCAATCTCAATTCGGTCTCGAGCCAAGTCGTGGATATGGGACATCGTCTCTTGAAGCTCTTCTACATAGCTTCTAACTTCCTTGGGTTCTTGAGTGGGTGTCCCAAACACAAGGTCACAAGGCAAGCGGAGTTCCCGTCCAAACAAAATCTTGGCTGGAGTTTGATTTGTAGTTTCATGGATCGCCGCTCTGTAAGCCAACAAAAACAACGGTAAATGGCGATCCCAATCTCTTTGATGGGCCTCTACAACTTTCGATAGGTGCTCTTCCATGGTGCTGTTAAAGCGCTCGACCATTCCGTCGGACTGAGGATGCAGCGGTGTAGTCCTGGTTTTCCGAATACCCAAGAGATCACAAATTCCTTGGAAAACCCCTGACTCAAAGTTTCGCCCTTGGTCCGAATGCATTTCCATGGGAAGCCCATAACGAGAAATCCAATCATCCACCAAAGCACGAGACACAGTAATAGCTTCTTGGTTTGGTAACGCGTATGCCTCAGGCCATTTACTGAAATAGTCGGCAACAACCATAATGTATTTGTTGCCCGAGTCGGTGACTGGAAATGGACCCGCAATATCAAACGCAATCCTCTCAAACGGAGCCCCAACGTTGTATTGCTTCATGGCTCCCCGGCTACGAGTTTTCGGGCCTTTACTCGCAGCACATGTTGTACATTTCCGGCACCAATTAGCGACATCTTCTCGGCTATTGACCCAATAAAAGCGTTCGCGAACCTTCCCCAAGGTTTTGTTGACGCCGAAGTGAGCTCCAGATCTTCCATCATGGATTTCCCTTAAGACTTCCTTTACGCGACTCTTCGGTAGGACTAGCTGCATTGTTACCGTCTTTCCATCCGCGCTTTCCCAAGCCCTTTTGAGCAGCCCATTTTCGACTTTCAGGGAGTCCCATTGTGCCCACAACGCCTTCAGAGCAGGACTCTTATTTGAAATGTCATGCCATTGCGGTCTTACATTTCCGTTCTCCTTGCTTTGTAAAATCGGTCCGATCTCATCGTCTTGCAGTTGCTCTGTTCTTATTTCTTCGGCTGTCCATCCGTCAGTAGGTTGCAAAACTAGCCTTCTAAGGTTGCACAGGTGGTCAGCTTGTTCTCGTTGGCTACAATGTTTGCAGTCGGCTCTGCACGGTCTTCTGGACAAGGCGTCTGCATTTTGATGAGACCTTCCCGAGCGATGCTTGATTTCAAAATCATACTGCTGAAGTCTCTCAATCCATCTCGCTGTTTGACCTTCAGCATTCTTCAAATTTAACAGCCACTTTAAAGCGGCATGATCTGTCCTTATTGTAAAATGTTGGCCGTATAAATATTTGTGGAAATGGCTTACCGCGTTCACGATAGCCAACAGTTCTCTTCGGGTGACACAGTAATTCCTTTCAGGTTTAGAAAGAACCTTACTATAATATTCGATAACCCTCTCTTCGCCATCCTGTACTTGAGTTAATACTGCGCCAACTCCATTATTACTGGCGTCCGTATCTAAAATAAACTGACCTTTTGCCCTTGGGTAAGCAAGTATTGGTCCCGTACAGAGTGTAACTTTTAATGTTTTGAAGGCCGATTCACACTCTTTGTCCCAAATAAAAGGCGTCTTCTTTTCGGTCAGTTTATGAAGAGGTTTGGCAATATCGGCGAATCCTTTGACAAAACGGCGATAGTAGGTGCAAAGACCCAAAAAGCTTCGTAGTTGGTGCTTATCATTAGGTCGGGGCCATTCCCGTACGGCTGCAGTCTTCTCAGGGTCAGTTTGTATCCCATTCGATGAAACAACGTGTCCCAAAAACTTGACTTTTCTTTGGAAAAGGCAACACTTTTTAGGGTTAAGTTGAAGACGAGCGTTTCGCAATCGGCTGAAAATTTCTTGCAGGTTACTTTGATGTTCTTCGAAAGTTTTCCCAATAACCATCACATCATCAAGGTACACAAGGCAAGTTCTCCAAGTCAACCCTCGAAGGACAAGTTCCATTAGCCGCTCGAACGTAGCTGGCGCATTACAAAGTCCAAAAGGCATAACATTAAACTGGTAGAGCCCAGTTCCAGTCGAGAAGGCAGTTTTCTCCTTATCCTCAGGGTGAATTCCAACCTGCCAATACCCACTCTTCAAGTCTAAAGTAGAAAACCATTGGGAACCAGCTAACATGCTCAGTGTATCGTCGATGCGTGGAAGTGGGTAACTATCTTTCTTCGTTACTTCGTTGAGCCGTCTATAGTCAACGCAGAAACGAGTTGACCCATCTTTCTTTGTTACTAGTACAACTGGTGAAGACCAGGGACTTGACGAATCTTCAATGACGCCATCTTCTTTCATTTTTTCGATCATTCGAGCCACTTCTTCCTGTTTCGCAAAGGGGAGTCTTCTCGGGGGCTGACGAATAGGTTGTACTGATCCCGTATTAATTCGATGCTGTACCAAATTAGTTCTTCCCGTAATCTTGTCCCCTATTGCAAAAATGTCTTGTTCCTTTCGAATAAAAGCAGTGGCTGCTTTCCTCTGATCTTCTGATAAGTGTTGCCATTCTTCCAGAAAATAATTTTCCAATTCCGGGTTATTTTTACCTTCTCCTTCCTGGTAACTCTTGTTGTCCTTTTCTTCACAACGAACAACTCGTAATGCAGGCTGAAAGAAGCCAATCTGTTCCCCTTTCTGCAACGTAACTCGATTTTCGCTGAGATTGGCTATGCGAATAGGAATCTTTCCACCAGCCTCAACGAGTGCTCTAGCTACCAAGATCTGTTTATTGTGTGTCGCATTCGTGAATTTCGTCATGTCCGGTTCAACAACTCCCGTTCGGTATCCCCCAGGATCTTTTTCCAACTCTGCCAGCACAATTTTCTCAGAATTGCCGGGGACACGAACTGATTCTGAGACGATGATGTTTACATGGTCCGATGAAGCGGTCGCAGAATGTAACAAGATTTCTTCGTTTCCCATTTGTAACATCCTGTTCTTAATATCCAGCACAAATCCATATTTGTCCATAATGTCCAAACCCAAGATCACTTCATCAACTATCTCAGCTACAACCATTCGGTGTACAATATTGAATGGTCCTATCTCAAGTTTGACATTAGCTTCTCCATGTACTTGTGCTGTTTCACCAGTAGCGGTTTTCAAAACGAAGTTACATCTTGTCATGTAGATATTTTGAGATGTTTCCAGCATGTCCCGTCTCACTAGAGAAAGTGTTGCTCCCGTGTCAACCGTCATCTTGGTGTCTCGACCGTTGATTCGTCCATCCAGCAACAGACTATCATTTCCTTTTCCTAGCTGCGAGACGGAGATGATCCTAGGGGCTTTGGGCGTATCAGCTAGCACACGCCCCAAAGTGCTAGCTGAAATTAGTTTTCCCTGATGCCGGGAAATTGAGGGGCCTGTGACATCTTCCTGACCCCTCCTTACATCCTCAGACCTTCCCCGTTGGCGGCAATCCCTTCTTATATGGCCTATCTTACCACAACCATAACACTTAGGCCGTCCTCCAGTGCGTGCTGGTGTCTGCTGCATCTTTTCCAACATACTCTTCAGTTCTTCGCAGCAGCAATTATTTGTTGGAGTTTCCTCTGCGGACATCAATCGCACGCGTTGAGCTGGTCGTCGTGAAAAGTCTTCATTTGCCGCCTCATATTCTAACGCGTGGATAAGCGCGTCAGCACAGGTTTTATATCTATGTAGACGTAGATAACGTCGTAAATCGCCATCTCTTAAACCATCAATAAATGCGCTGGCTTCCATCTCATGGCGAAGGTCTGCAGGTGCGGAAGGATAACCTAAATTAACCAATCTTTCTATTTCCGCGGCATATTCTTGCAAACTTTCGTTGCTTTTCTGATGTCGGGACTTAAGCATCATTTGGTATACTCTGTCCATGTGCTGGTCTCCGTAGCGCAATTCCAAGGCGTTGACCACTGCGTGATAGTTTTTCTGATCACGATCAGATACATTCTGAAGCAGCTGGAGAGCTGGTCCTCGCAGTGCTAACACCAGAGCTGTGGCTTTTTCTTCATCATTCCAGCAATTTATCTCCGCCGCTGCTTCAAACTGCCTCCTATACATTGACCACGAAGACTGACCATCGAAAGTTGGGGGTTTTACTCGTTGCGATGTTACTTCGCTTCCTAAAATTTGTCCTGTTCCAAGTTTCTTCATTTTACTTTCCAATTCTAAAACTTTCTTTTCTAATTCTTCCCTAACTTCTTTTATCTCTTCTTTTACTTCTTCTTTTACTTCGAAAACTTTTTCCTCAAATTCCTTTTTTACTTCTTCGACATCTTTCTTAAGAGCATCTTGTAAGGTATCGAATTTTTCGAAAATTCTTTCTTGCTCTTCCATTCGACGTTTTTCTTCTTCTTCTTTTTCTTGCAGTCGTCGTTTTTCTTGATCTTCTAGAAATTTCTTCTGTTCTTCTTTATCTTCCAAGCGTTGTTTTTCTAGTTTCTCGAAGAATACACGAAGTTGTTCCTCCATGGTTCTTGTCTGACTTCTTGTTGTTCTTCCAGAAGGTTCCAGAGACATAAACTTTTCTTTGTCCACCAAGCTTCTTTAAATCCCACTTCTGACACCAGTGTGACGTTTATTATATTTTTTTTTTATGTGTGGGTTTCTGATTTAAAGAGCTGGAGATAATTTCTCGGCAAGTTTATTTACAAATCAAATTAATTACAACTAATTAACACAGCTAATATTCTAAATCACTAACGGAACACAAAACACTTTAATTTATCGCTTTCTAAATTCGCTGGATATCGCCGGAGTTCGCCTTTATGTCGCTCTCCCAAAACCAGACAGACAGACTGACTCGCTGTCTCGCATATATATATGGGTATGGACTCTTTCCAGAACTTTCGAGTATTTTCTCGCGTTTCTCCTGAATTATTTCAATTCGGCAAGATGATTGGAATTCAATCACAATAGCGACAAACAATGCCGACGTAAACAAGAATAAATAAACCCATTCAAAACGTAAATAATACTCGAAGTTCTATTCAGTTCCTAGAAGTGAGCGGTCCACAACACAATACTCGATACTCTGATTCACCGCTTCTTAGAATTGAGTCGTTCGCGTCACAATATTATACAATAATTTGTCTTATCCAAGTAGACGTAGGTAAAATACAGGCAAGTAGTTGTTTTGCAGCTTTTTTATCGGCCGCTAAATTCGTTGCTTTAAAAATAGTATTTTTAGCTGTTACGTGGCAGAATTATCACAGTTTTCCAAAAATCGTGTGTTTCTTTGTATTTTTAATTCTTAGATCAGAAAAATTTTCGAACTGTGTGTTCGGTTTTAATCGATCAATAACCGAAAATGTCCTAAAATATTTAGGGAGTACTCATTTTTTAATGTAAAATTCTGGGGTGGCCCCCGAGTTTCCAAACATCGAAGTTCAATCAGTGGACAAGCGAATGATTAAATGAAAAGCGTGCTATTTTTTAAATCGACAGCTCGGGGCGCTACATCCGACAATGTAGCAGGTGGTGAGTCGACGAGGCCGGATCTGGATTCCGGCTATAATCAATTTTAGGGTAAAAGGGGATAATACGCAGTGATTTCCGACGCGATTTAATTGAAACGAACAATAATAAAGAAGGAAATAAAATATTCAGTTTTTTTAATGACATTGGAACAACTGCAAATTAACCACAAAGGTTCCTTCAGTTTTTTCAGCTTATAACGTGTAATGTCGGTATCACCAACATCAAATTTATTCCATCTTCCATGTGTTTATTTCATGCAACAAAGCGTTGTTGGTCTAATTTTTAGGCCACGATATTCTAACAAGATACATACAAATATCTCATTCCTCTCGCATTAAGCACCTGTCCTTCCCCTACCTGAATTTTTTTTTAACTAATTACGTTTCTCCATAACCTTTCCAAATAGAGTATGTGGTTTGTTTTTTTAAATAGATATTTCCTGCAATTTCTACATTGTAAATTATAGTCGAGTATTAACATAATATTAACAAAGTATTATATAGAGTGTCTTAAAATTAAGACATTCTAAATTCGAAGCGTTGTAAGGGGTTCCTCTTGGAGTAAGTAAAAACGTGCAGAACAGTTTTCGAAACTCCACAAGGTATTCGTTTTTTTAACATTGTTCAATACGGCAACTTTGCACAAACTGTATTTCGCCTTTTTTTTTAAATTTGTTTAAAATTTATTGGTGGGGCCTTTTTACAAACAACGACATAATATTTTGTATACCGTCTTTAAAGCAATATTAGTTACTTTTATAACGAGTGTCGAAAGTGGACAGTATCCTGAGAATGCTGTTAGACGAACGAGGCGAAAGTCGAGTTTGTCTAAAGAGCATGAACACGATAGACACTTTTGAACGAGTTTTTTTAGATGACATATCACGGTTTTTAATTAATTTGTTTTTTAAAAATTTAAGAAAAAAATTTGATTTTTGCAAAAAGTAAAATTATTATAAAATTATACAAAATAGGGTACTTCCATTTTTTATTTTCAAATAGAGTTGTTTGTGGTTGTCAATAAAAAAAGTTTTATTTTTTGAAGATGTACAGCACTCTTTTTTGATGTGTTTCTTGTTCTTTTTATGTTTTATGTTTTAGACTTATAATTTAATAACAGGCATTACAATAAAAATACATAACTTTACAACACTGTTTAGTGTCGTTTAGCTGTTGTAAAATTTTAAAACACTTAAAACAATTTGTTATAAATAATTTTTATGTACAATTTATTTCATTTTATTGCCCGAAATTGTCACTTTTGACATTTAATATTTTTGATAAAATTTTTTGAAAATTTAGATTTCGCTTATTAAGTTGATTAAAATTTACATAAATATTTAATTTATTGGGTCGTCTGTAATGATTTAAGCCAGCAGAAACTCTATTGGTTTAAATTTAATTTCGATTTCAAAACTCTTTCACACGTGTGTCCATTTATAGAAAAATCTTTACTTTCATATTAACTAGAGTTATTTCAAGGGAATTACAGATCCTCTTGAATAAATATTTAAACAAAATCGTTTCTAATAAACGTAGTTTGATTGTTCTACTTGTCTTTAATAATTTATCTTTATGCGGCGAATGTTCGGGATATAATCTGTCGAAAATATATATTCCAAGAATTAAACCCTTATCATTGATAATAATAAAAATTAGTGCTACTGTACGCTCTAAAACATGTCATTGTAAAGATAAAAAAAAATGTTGAGCCTATGCAAGGTTACAAAATTGAAATAACAAAAGTAAAATATGAATATGTAAGTGGATTAATGCTTTCGTGAAGTCACAAAAAGTTTATATTATACAAATCTTATGGATAATTGACAATTAAAATCCAAAATGTCATTATCAAATCGTAAAGTAAAATTTCTATTGTTCCACTTGACTGACTAATCTCCTGTATCCCATTTAATGTCCCGCCGCTGGATTATTTCGATTGTGGCCAAGTTGAGGTCGATTCTGTTGCAATCCATTTTAAAAAAAGCATGTTATCTTTCTCTACATTGAAACGTGTAAATATTTTCAACGTGGAAAAAAATTCATATCTGAAAAGTGTCCGACCTTGGATTTTTTACCGAGTGTGTAAACATAAAAATAAAATAGACATTTTATCAGTGCATGAATATTTGGAAATTCAATAGATAAGCGCAATTTTGTTGTGCTCGTGTAAATAAAAATCATTTTTTCAGACGTTGGAAAAATGCATGAATATGCGTAAAAAAATTTCGGCCATGGAATTCTAATTTCCTGGGCGTTTTTGAATACAAAACCCTTGCATTGATTAGAATGGGGTCAAAAGTGCAGCCATGAGGCACATCAAATTCGACGCAAGACACCTCTGACCTCTTTTATCTTTTGCAAAAAAATGTTTTCTCATGCAACGATTGAAATACGGGAGCAATGCTCCAGTAATGATAACCGCGGCAAGTTTTTTCCGGTTGCTTATGTGATATGTTGGATTTAGATCTGAAGGATGTGGCGGATTTTTCTTATTCTTCAAAAATTATGAAACCGTTGCCGAATTGATTTTTCATGTAGTAAACAAAATTCCGGAAGTTGTTTAAAAATTCTTCAAGCGCAAGAGATGGTCAAGGATGAGATTTATTATTTGATTAAATATGATGATTACGTATCTACATACATACACAACACCTCATAATTATATCGGAATAATTCGTCATTTAAACATTTTGTTTATAAAAAATTACTTAACTGTCTCAACTTTAATAAAATTTTCTGTAAAAGAACAATTACAAAGTACCATACATAGGTCTAACTCGATGTAGATTGTTGAGGTTCATAATATAACGATGAGATAAGAAATCTACGAAAATAACTGTAATTAAATTTTGAGAGTCTTATTAAAAGTAACACCCAGATTTTCAAAAGTAGGTACTTATTGTTTATTCACCTGGCATCCACACAACTATCATTTTTGACCCAATTTTTTGGTAGAACTGCATTTTTCGCCGAAAGTGTTTTTATCCACTTACTATTAACCAATTATGAATTAATTTTATGTCCAGTTACGATAAAACATATCGAAACTAGCTTAAAACATTTTTTTTAAAGTAAGACAGAGCATGTATTATGAGAATTATTTATCGCCATCTGTATCTTAGTTACCTATGTTAGACAACTACAAAACTATCATTTTTCTCAAAAATAAGAAAAGCTAACTTGTAAAAATTAAAGTGCAAGAGGAGGGGACTAATAAAACTACAATGGCGGAAAGAAACATTTTTTTTGTTTGTTTCTTGCAGCAAAAAACAAAAGTCCATCATAGAACAAAACATATAGAACAAACAAATTAGAAATACATAATTCAAAAATAAATACAATTGACATTTCGCTAATTTTGTGGTTGACTGCAAGAAAGACTGGATAAAACCTTTCTAAACCCTAATCTATTTCACAAACTATTTATATATTTTTAAATAACAAATTTCACAAACTTTAAACAAAATCAGTTAAATCAAATATTTATTAAATATGCTGTTTGAAATTCTTTTATAGTTTGAATAATTGTCGATAGTGAGAGATAGCATAATTTGGTTAAAACTTTTTTAAAATAAGCGATGGCGACGCGACGTTTTAAGATGTTTATTTCTTTCTTTTTCGCGTCTGCAATGTGGAACAATAATTATGGTAGATTGGATTACTCCCTTAAAAATAATTAAAGATCTGAACGGTTTTTCCAACAACAGGCACTTATAAATAAACAAAGTTTCAGGCCGACTAGTTTCGTTCATTTATTTGAACAACTTCAGGACGGTGAAACATTAATTATTTATTTAAAACACAAGTCTTGCCTTGCCCACCATTGATATTACACTTTTGCCTCTTCCTAATTGTCACGGTTTTTTTAATTACGTAAATAGGACATTTTTTTGTTTTTTATTATTCAGACGCCAAACACTAATACGGCCTTGCAATAATTTTAAAAACATTTTTGGTTTAATGGTAAAGGAAATATGTCTGAGTACTTTATTAAAATTAACAATGGCTAAAATGTTCAGAAATAAAATTAAATTTATTTATTATTAAATTACTTAAATATTTAAATTATTTGGTTAAATAACATGGGTTGATTTAGTACAGTGGCGAGCAAAAAATTTCGGGCAGCAATTCATATGTCATTAAAAAAAAGCAATGTAGTTTGATCTTTATTATTATAAATGTCATGATAATTTGTCAAAATGACATGCGACAGTACTGAATAGTTATTAAATTGAGGTTATTAATATGTCTAACACGTAAAGCTCATTTCACATTTTATATCACTCAAATTTCAAGTCTGCTCGAAATTTTTTGCTCGCCATTGTACGTTATACATCTGAAATTACTACCCTGGATGGTGTTTTTATTTTCTGTAAGGGGGACAACGTTTCGCTACTGTTTTTGTGACTTCTTCAGGTTAATAGTAAGGTGAACACCATACAATAATATATGATACAATATATATAACACCATAAAACCTTCATCCATTACATAAAATTTTATTTCATAGTAGACAATTTTTAATTTATTGCTGGTTTATCTCATAAATGTAATTTTACTTCCCGTTGGTGGGAAATTATTACACAACTAACATTGACCTGAAGATATCACAAAAACAGTGGCAAAACATTGTTTCCTCTTACAGAAAATAAAAATAAAAACACCACACAGAGTAAGCATGGGTTAAAGGTTTTTTTTTCAAATGTTTAGCGCGAACAGCGCTAGCGCTACTACCGCTGCCCAGCACGATTGTCAACTCAAGATTTCCTTCACCTTCTCTTGATAATCGCAGGCATTTAAAAAGCAACGACGGCTTTCAACGACTTTTCGGAGCAGTTTGGGTTATATTTTTCAGAATATTGTAACTGTCATAATAATGACGTAACTGATAGTTTATTTTTGGTAACTGTAGATTCTTGTATTCTTTGAATATCCGAAACACTATTAGTAATTCATAAAAGATAAACCCAGGTTCGTAAAAACACATTTCACACACTGATAAGTAGATATGCGTAAAATTTAATTTTTTAGATAAGTTGTAGAAAATAAACTGTTACTACTGCGGAATAAATTTATTTTGTTTGTAAACTAGAAAAACCTTTACCTAAAAATTAAATATGTATAAAGATAATTTAGCAGGTAATATTATGTTCTAGGTATAGTATAAACCTACATTTCAATGTGTTTTTTTGAAAAATTATTCGCAAGGACATGTTCAAAATTTAATGGTAGGTATTTTTAAAAAATGGAACACCAATTCCAAGAAAAATGTAAGTAGGTTTTTATTCTTCCTTAAAAAAATTGAAAAATTTCAAAGGACAATAAAGGAGTAAAATACTGTCTTTGAGTGTTTGTTTATAATTGAGTCATTATCTTTAAGGAAGTTGATATCACTTCCGGTTGATCTGAGACTATTAGTTTCAATTATTACTAAAAAAAAGACTTTAGGAAATTATATTCTAAATTTTATGAGAATAAAAAAATGAAACAATTTAGTTTTTTGCCAAGAAATACATAATTTGGCAAACGAAATTAGAAGTGGTTTTGTCAAATGTCGTTTGGTGCCTGCATAACGGAAAATTGTCGTTATGTGTAATTTTGGGGTAATTGGTCATTGTCGGTCCCCGTTCCTTCCTGCAGGTGGATAGGAGGTCAGCAGGCAAAGAATGGTATTTCCTGCTGCAGACTTAGCTCCCGCCCCTCTTGCGACCTTGGCCAGATAGACTTTCCCGATAGCAGGAGCAAGAGCAGCAGCAGCAGCGGCGTTCGTTGGGTTGGGGTCGCACACGCACACATCATGCCGCTCGCAGGCGTCCTTAGCAGCGGCTAATGCCCCGACTAGCCTCTCGCCCCTCGCCCCATTTCATGGCCAACGCCGATCGCGAAGCGACATTTGCAAACCTGCAGCACTTTGCGCCAAACGCACACACACACTCGCGGTTACGTCACCCACGCTCCAGGGCCTCCTAGGAGCGCTCCCATGCACTTTTTTAGCCCTGACATTTTTTGGGGCCGCTGATCAGGTTCAAGGACTATGTGTGGGATAGAGAATCAATAATGTGTCACATCCACCTGCAGAAATCATTCTAATTAGCGCAGGAAATACGAAGACGCCATTTTCGCGCCAAAATGGCCGCGAGTTCAACGCACCAATCGAAGCGGCGTTATGCAACATAGCAACGATAAACAAAATTCGGATATCTAAGTAGGCGGCGGAAAATTCGCACTCCGAACTTTTTTCAGGCACATTCTTTGGCTTGACCTATGACGTCACGAGAACAACGGAGACCATATAACATATTGTTTCGCAGGATTAGATTTCCCAGACTCTCAAAGCCGACTTGAAAACAGGCCAATTTTTTTATCAAGGAGAATAGAACAAATATATCATTTTGATAAATAAAACTTCAATAAGAGTATATTACGAGTAGAAAAGTCTCTTATTAGCGTCAAATTTTCACTCATCGTCCGCTAATAGCCGGAAAATTGCTGTCAGTTTTCCGTTTACAATTCGTTTTCGTTAAAAGTAAACGGAAGCAACTTAATTAAAACAACCTGAAAAAACTCGTCTCGTCCTGAAATCGCCCCCAAACAAGAAAATTCATAATTTCTTGAGGTCGTGAATGACTCAATCCTAAAACTTTTCCTGAAGTTGTTCACGCTTTCGGTTACGCAGTGCCGGACTAGCAACGAAACTGAACACTTCCCGGTAGGGTTTTTGGCTAGCTTCAACAATGTTTTATTTATTGTCTTATTTTTACTTTATTTATTTTTTTCAGTTGCAATATGTTTAAAATAATAGCTTCCAAAAAACTAGTCTCAAAACCTTCTATTGTAATTACATCACTTTTTATTAACTTAAGATCTGAAAATTTATATGAACACTTCTTTCAATAGATACTAAACCAATAGAAAATTTTAAAAAAATCGCAGATATTTGGTAGGCGGATTCGGAGTGGAATGCCCCTCTCTAAGAAAAATATCCTGGCGGGCCTCAATTACCGCAGTCCGGCGCTGCGTTTACGGAATATTCTTCATTATTTCATTGTCTTTTATATCGAATGGGGCCAGTTTCGATTAACCAATTAATAATGAAGGGATGGTCCTAATGTATACCATCATAACAAAATGCCGAGTCCTGTCTAATAAACAATTGATAAGTGCCGAATCGATAAACTGATAAGGCGAGTCGCATACACGCAAAAACGCACATCTGGCCCAATAAACTGTAGGATTCGGGGGGCTTTCGTGAAAAATCGTGTGCCGGAACAGTTGGCCGACATTTAAACAGCTGAAATTCACAAAACTCGTCGAGCCGGATTTTAAATTTGCGCTAGGAAATTAATGGAGATGGGCTACACGTGGAACTGAAAAAAAAGTTGCGTGGGTTGCATAAGATGCGTTTTTCTTTTTGTTTTTTCGGCAGGAGATATTAACAGGTGTTCCGCAGTGAAACACGTTCGATAATCGCTGATGATGGATGGGTTGCGAACACGTTATATCCCTTTTCTCCCCTGAATCCTGAAAACTGACACTCAAAGTTGTACAAAGAAATTAAAGAAAAATTTTGCCAAAAGTCCTAAATTTAGATTATGTGGATGAAACCGCACTCGACCTACTTTGGGTGGCCTCTTAAATAGACAAGTTTCAAGCCCGAATTTACATGATTATCGCCGAATTTAACGCCCTGCGATAAAAATGGTAATGGAGGATTGTAAGGCAGCAGTGTGCGAAAAAAATCAACGGAATATTTAGCATTTATTTTGGAAATTTTTTGATTATGGGTTGAGGCAAAGGTCGTGCGTTGATGCAAATACACATTGTTTCAAGTTTTCATGGACTACCATGTTTACGGAAATGTCAAAATATGCAAATGGAATTTATCAGAAAAAAGCTAATTTTCGGATTTGTCACACACAAATAACATAACAGATAATTTATATTTTTTATAAACAATTAGGATTAGAATTATTTAGACACAACACCGACACATACGACATTGAATTGATTATTTTTTCGGTCATCAAATATTCTAAATATAACGATATAGGTAATCAATAATATGATAGAAATTATCTCTAATACAACTCTGTCTTTTGGTTTATTGGTAGCTAATTTGAAAAATTCACTGTATAGCGTCACCCATATTTTAAGCCTTAATAATTGAAGAAATATTATGAATTTTTTTACAAAAGAATTATTAAAAAAACACAAATTTTGATCGATGATTCTTTTTATAGCAACATGTTTTTAAAAAATTAGTCAATTTACTAGTCAAATACTAGTCAAAATAATCAACATCACTTTCATTGTTAATTAAAAACTAGATTATTTATGACTTGATTTTTGGGTATCCATGGGACAAATAATACCTCTAAACTCAAAAGCATTTTAGTTTTATTAGTTTTTGCCACAATTATTGGGGTTTATTGTGAAATAGGTATTACTGCATCACTATAAATCTTCCTTTCCAATATTAAAATGCGATTATTTCAAAAACTACTTTTTAATTAAGCTCTTTCACCTCGACTGTTTTTTCTCTTGAAATTCCGAACTTTTTTGTGATGAATCACCCGCAGCTTCTCAACAATTATATTTTTAGGTATTTTTTTTAAAATTATTAATCCTTAATTTATTTTCTCTCATGTCTCCACTTTATGATTTGATTCGCCTTTGTATTCGATGAAATACATTATAATTTTTAGAATGCAGTTTCTTACTGCTCCCTCATTTTTTGCTGAGATCACTATACTAGGATCTAAAAAGAATAAAAAAGGATAATTTAAAATTCTATTTGAAGGAAATCGGGACTAAAATGTATTTAGGCTATCACAGCGATGATAAAAAAAAATATTTATACCAGACTCACTTTCATTTGGTTCATTGTGGTGCAAATGTCGTGCACTTGGCATTAAATTTTATATGAGTTTCAATAGTAACGAATCAGACATTTGCACCACAAATGGACCAAATGAAAGTGAGTCTGAATACATGAAATCTCGGAAATTCTTCAGTTCATAATAAATATCATCTACAACAGCCATATCACTAGTTACATCGGGTGTATTGATAATAGTGATATTTGTGAAAAACTATCAAGCATACAAGGCGACATTACCGTTGGAATACGTTGTTGTGGTTTTTTTCTCAATTTTCTTTTTGTAGTAGCTAGAGCACCGTCTTGGAAGTAGCAAAGAAATTTTTGCGGATTTTTTATTGTTCAGTCAATAAACCACAAAATGAGAGAACCTATTGATGTTAGATTTCCTGGTACAATATTTTTTCCACCCTTTCATGTAGATATCGTGTAGATCTAAGAACGCGAACAATTTAAATGTACAACAAAACTATAAATAAATGGAACAACAATACATACCAAAATTATTTTAAATTATTAAAAATAGAGAAGTTTTGAAATTAAAAAACATAAATGTTTGTTTGCTTATAACTGCTCAAAAAAGAATGGTTTTACGGCCTCTATATCAGCCACAAAATTCGTTTTTCCAGCCCCCGACTCTCAAAATCTTATTTAGGCGATACTATTATTTATTAACGTAACGTAAGTTATAATCCTATTATGATTGCATGAAGATAGTCAAGCTCTGTTTCCTATAATGTGACGTCACGCGTTCTAATTGGCGTTTCATATCTTGTGGTTAATACATGTCAAAATCGTAATTTGTTTAACAAAATTAAGGTATTTATGAACTGCTAGACAAAATTAACGCACTACTAACATTTTTTACTTAATAATTACATTTAATTAATCCCGAGTTGAACCAAATTGTAATTGAGAAACTACACGTGTTTTTGAATTAATGTTAAAGATTTTAACAGGTGATAGCTTTCGTTGGAAGGATACTAAAAAATCACATTTGCTTTATACAAATGTTTATAGTTTTTGAGATATGCGCTGTAGAAATTGTTTTAAAAAATATTATTTTTAAAATACACGATGTATGACCACACTGTTTTTGTGCATATAAATTTGGAGAAGATATACGATTTTGCTAGTATAACATTTGTAAAAAAATCAAAAACACCCTGTATATCTGATTTTAACATTAGAACTATCACCAGGAAAAATTGCCGTATATATTGCCATCACATACTGTATACCAAAAAAATTGCTATAATACATCGTAATGTTCTACAGGGTCTATCTCGAAAACTATAACCATTTATATAAGACATTTTGGTTTTTTAGCATCTTTTCAACAAGAAATCTGTTAAAATCTTTAACATTACTTCAAAAACACCCCTGTATAGAACTACCTTAAGAAAAAGATTTGTGGGAATACATCGGTACAAAATACGGGAGGAAATTTTCTATAAAAAAAAATTAGTTGTATTTTTTTTATTTGTCTTAATTTCTATTGATTCTTGTGGTATTCCATGTATTAACTAATGGGCTAATTTCAAGTTGAGATACTACCGATAATATCACAAATTTTAGACGTTTCCGTGGCAACAACCAATCCCAACCCCGTATTCTCTATTTTTCCATGGAAACGAAGATACTATCGGTATTATCTCAACTCGAAATTAACCTATTGAATTTAAAAATCTTGAGTTTTTTTTTGTTATATTTTGTTTTTGATATTAAACCTTGTAAACTAGTGTGATATTAATTTAAATGAGTTAATACTTAATAAATACGTTTTTCAAATGCACTCAAAAAAAATTCCTTCAAGAATCAATGTATTTGTGAGGATATTATAACTGGAAATTTTTTATGTTGTAGTTACAGCGATTCCAAATAAAAATCCTTAAAGTTTTTACTTTTAAGGATTAAAAAATCATTCATAATAATGATAAAACAAGTTTATTAAAAAATCGTGTAATAAATTATATTGTTGGAAAGAGCAATTGCTCGATAAATGTCCCTGAATTTTGTAATATTTCGTGAGCTCATCTAAAATTTTACGGATAGTGAACCAACCGACTGCATGTTCTATGTGGAGGCGCAACCGGGCCGCATAATTTTCGGCAAGCCGGTACAAATAACCTTGCTAATGTTGATACGCGGCCTGCGGACGTGCACCAGGAGCTTACGTAATAGGTCCTATGCGAATCCGTCCCTGGCCCCGCGTCCTCCCCACCAATTTGGCAAGTCGCAAGTTCGGCGAACATTTTTTCCTGGTTGCCAGAAATAGCGGCTGGTAAAAATCTCTATTGCAGTTCTATTACTTCTGTTTTTGTGCGTGAAGTGATTAAAGGACAATTGACTATAAAAATAGAAAAATCAGTGGATATTCCGGCCTTCCTAACTGAAATGTGTCGGTAATGCAAAAGTTGCTCCGGTTTCGGAAAAATCTTTGGCCGGTGGAAATTATGGAAATGCGAGGTATGTAATTGTAATGTCAGTTACCATCGAAATTCGGCCCGTTGAATTCTGAGCGTTAGATTTTTTTAGCGTGTGCAAGCTGAAGGTGGTTTGGCATTGAACAATAACATTAACCTCTCGGATAAATTATTTCCTTGCATTCCTAATGCCAGTTTTCGATTTCTAGCGCTGCGTTAGAATAACAAATTATCGAATGTTAAATGAGGATTTTCTTGAAAATTTTTGGTTACTTAACCGGGCCTCACCAACTTGCAACTTTTTCAACCTTGAAAATCCTAGTGCATTGTCCTGCATTAGCATTAGAGCTATAGTTGGATCAGTTTTTTTGACCCGGACATGCCTCTTCGTCAACAAAAAAACTTGCAATTTTACTTCACCATGTGACGTCTGTTCTATTTTGAAAAAACTTGGCAGATTTTTTCCGGATTCTTTTTTTAATTCTGTGTAAAATAAGACATCAAAAGCATTTTTATTTTTACATTTGCATAAGTACCTAAACGCAACTAAAATTTACAACAAGTAATAACAACACGCATATAAAAATTATATGATTGGGTTTATTACATCATTTCATTGTGTACGGTTGGTTTTGACACCATTGAGTTCAAGGCTGTAACAATCCAAACTTTTAATATTCAATTAGTCTCTGCATTGATTGTCTATAATTGCGACATTTGAATTGCATTCAAAACCACCCTTTGTCATTTTTCTCCAGTTAAACTCAATGATCTTTAGTTTTTTTTTTATCACAGACAGGGTTACACTTATCACATTTATCTGCACTTTTATCACGACTTTGTTTATTATTTGTGCTGTATTTTCGTGCTTATTTAACATTAAATGATTATCGTTGGCCCACCACAAAAAATATTTTTATTAACATTGCAAAGTTATAAATAAACACTTTTCATTCATTTCAGTGCTATTCACCCTTACAATATCGGTCATTCAATTTGATATTTATTTTGCGTATCGCCACTAGAAACTATCAATCTTTTTTTACATCCACATATGAAATGGTTCCAAAATTTCACATAAAGTAAATAAAGTTGGTGTCACTGACTTGCAACGAGTGGCAATGAATTTGCACAATAGGAACTAATCTATAATTAAACTTTTGTAATCTGCAATCTTTTCGATAACCTACTTAAAAAAAAGCTGCGTTTATTTAACTATTTTTTTACACGTGCACTATCTTTTTTAATCTTTATAGTTATTTACGCTATTAGTCCGGTAAGTGAATTATTACAGTATAAGTTTCCGGACTCATCTCTTTCAAACGGGTATATAACTCACCTTACCGGACTAGTACTGAAATGTTTCATTTACTGGGCTCGAAAGAGTCTGGTGTATCCAGAAATTAAAAAAAAGTACAAATCTTTTATTTGATTTAAAAATCTGTAACCAAAAATACGGAAACGACATAAAGCAGTGACGCATCATATTGACCCCGTCCGCATTTATGCAACACATTGAAGCACCCACAGTGCTATTTTTAGCTTTTCAGAAATTACAAGTTTGCAGGTTTACGATTACTCGTTATTTTTATCCATCACTTTCGTAAATTGAGCAAAAAACCCAATTAGAAAAATTGACAAAAAAGACGCCAGCGGTATTACAAATGTTTATGTTTGTACTAATGATAACTCAGATAATTTTTATTTGAGTTGTTTGTATTGACTGAAAAAAAGTGAGTTCATTATAATCTCGTCCTTCGATAAGAAATATGAATTTTCTTTCCTGACCGGAAATGAGTTTTCTCCTTATCATCCTGTTAATCAGGTCTTATGCATGTAACATCCTTTGGTAATTTTCTCATTTTTTCTTTAATTGAAAGATGATGTCAGTCATTAGTGCAACCTCGAATTGGGCTACGTCAAGGTGTCAGACTTCCCCTCTTTGAAAGCGCACGTGTCCGACCAATTTCTCACCTTCAATTTCGAATTTTCCAAGCGGTGCAGATTCGCGTGACTGCGATTTATTCAAAGGAGGAAGGACTACGGTCAAGGAACTCTACTTAACCACTTCGGATTATTCAATCAAGTTTAAATAGGTCCTTGGAGAGGGTTTTGCGCTGCATCTTCTTTCCAATGAAAGGCGAAACCGTTTCATGGCCTTATTGCAGAATGCATTGCACGTGTCCACAAAAATAACGAAAGTAACGAAACTGTGTCAGAGTATTATTGCAGCGCGCTTTCTTCATGCACTTCCACGGTGAAATCAGTGTCGTAGCGAATGAATTTCAATGGGTTGAGACCCCCCTCCTCAATCCTATGCATCGCTAACCGTAAAAAACCCGGGCCGTGAAACCAACGAGAAATTTATAACCAATGCAAAGGTTGAACGGGTTTTCCAAAACTAAATATACGAATTTTTTATTCTAGTTTTTTTCCAAAAAAGAAAAAAAACACTAGGTACAGTCAGTGACACTTTTAATGTTACTTTTTAATTACTGTTAGTGCTTTCTTTAAAAAATTTTGAAAATGAAATTTTTAGTTTGAGTGATGATAAACAAAGATATAATCTTAATTTTTTTATTCTATAAGTAAAAATAAACAACCTTGTAAACTTTTTTGTGCACATCTGAAAGAATACAAGTGTTTATAATCTATTCCATAATCTATCATCTATCCATATCATCCATCTTCACTGTTTCGTTGTGTATGCAATGTTAGGCGGTTTATAATATGAGTCAGTATTTTCTATGCTGAATGTACAGAGTGTTACAGAATTATTTGGCACAAATTTAATTACATCAATTACCCTAGACCAGTATAAGATGAAAGCAGTTAAATTTATTGTTCTGTGACGTTTGAATGTTAAAAAAAACACTTAAGATGTTAATTTTAAGACAGATATTTTAGCCAAAATTTATTAAATTTGTTTAACTGGAACATTTATTTTTTGCTAATATTCACGAAGAATTTCTTTCAGAACTTTGACAGTTATTGTCCGAAAAACATAGTTTTATTTTATTTATTTCTAATTTAAAATCTTTTTTGACTATTTCAAAATTTGATAAAACACACCATTTCGAACAAAAATCGTCAATTTTGGTTAGCTGTAACTTCTTACAGATGCACCGCATAATATTTATTTTCTAATTGTCTATACTAATTATGGTTAAGTTTGTGTCAAATAATATTGGAACACCATGTATAGTTTGATTTTATCAATATTTCGATTAATAACGTAACCCCTTGAAGTAGGTGATCCTAAACTGTCAGAAACGTGCGTGAAAATGTGTTAACAATAACAGTAATAAAGCCGTGACTAGGTGTGGCCCTACAGTTGATTAAAATGCGAAAGATTTAGGTCCAGTGAAATATATATGACAGTTGGAAGGTTGGGCTTAAAAATTATTGAGATGTAGCATCTCTTTTTTACGTCAATTGGCGACACTATCCTTATCTCATCAAATTCCTTTATTTTTTTCTGAATATAAAATACGTGCAAGTAATGCAGTTTTAGATTATCAGTATGAAAAAAATAAGCGTTATCATTTAACCGATAAATATTAAAATTGTTAGAATCGAGATAATAATATGGTACAATGTTATATGAAATCTGCTGTGTCTTGCAGTTTCAAAGCCGAGAATAGCCGAAATTTTTTAAGAATTATTACTGTCTGGCATTAAATATCAAGTTTTTGTGACAACTGGAGGACACTGACTTGCTATAAAATATCTTTTTTACTGCTTAGACACTAAAAATGTTGGCCTATTAGATTTGACAAAAAAAGAAAAATTTATTAGCGTATACTCAATTAATTCAGGTACAAGGTACAGTAACATGCGTAAAGAATATCACCCACATCAATTATGTTGGAAATAACATCTACTAACTATATCGAGTGAAAATTTTCAAAGTAATGCCTACTGAAACTTATAACCGAAAAATAATGGGGTTGCGGCTTTAAATCCGCTTTTAGAACTCGGACCGGGCTGTAGGGGTGACATTCTTTATGCACGTAACTGTAGATATAGTCTTTATTGTGCATCACAATTGTTGGTTTTTAATAGACCGTCTATCGATTTATAGGGTGGTTTTAATTTTATTACTTTCGAGGTACAGTATCGTCATCTTTAAGTTGGCTGACTTTTTTTCTATAATCTCTAACAAACCAAATATTGGGCTTTGTTGAGGTAACAGCTGTAAAAATTGTAAATTAAAATGTTTCACCGGATCTGGGTTTATTTGCGCGTTTATTAGGTTGATTGGGCTCTTAAAAATTAGCTCACTTACAGGTGACGAGGTGTACCATTAAAGGATTTTTACCTGGAGTTTCAAGCACTACAGGATTATATAACCAAATTTCAAAATTTTTTGATAATTTTAGAAAGTTATTTTTTTAAAACTTCTGTTTTTAAAACACTTAGTAATAATAATAATATCTATTATAGCGACCATCGACAACATTTTTTTTGTGATTTATGCATAGTATAGTATGTCTGAAAAATTATACTATCCATTATGTACAAGCTTTTGTATGTACTAGGGTGGGCCAAAAAAATTGATTATTTTTTTTAACTTTCGACACTGAAAAATTGATTCTCAGACACCTTTAAAAAATGCTCTGTCAAGATGAGCTCTTAATTTTAATAAGAAAGACTCCCTCTTCGCAGTTTTCCATTTTTTTTTTTTTTTTTAGTTTCATATGGTAAAATCCATATCTCGTCATTGCTTCATTGTACAGAAAATTTGTATTTACATTTTTTGTAGTAAATTAAACGCTGTACAAAAAAGTTAATTTACAATTTTTTTATATCTCTTACCATTTAGAAGATATCGGAGATCAAAGTTTAAAGAATTTAACAAAAATTTCTTTTCTACTTCTAAATTTTATAACTCAGAGATAAATAAATATTATAAAATGCGCAACATACGATTTTGTAGGAAATTAAACGCTCTATAAAAATGTCTCTTGTGGTTAATTGATTATTCTGGGCTAATTGATTATTAACCATTTAGAAGATATTCACATTTTAAAAACCAAAATTTGATACTAAATCCCCATTTTTTTTAAATGGTTGAAGTAAGCGATTAACCACAAACAACTTTTTTGTAGAGCGTTTAATTTCCTACAAAACCGTATGTTGCGCACGTTATAATATTTATTTAATCACGAGTTACAAAATTTAGAAGTGAAAAAAATTTTAGCTAAATTCTTCAAAGTTTGGCCTCTGATATCTTCTAAACGGTAAGAATTATAAAAAAATATATCAGATATCTTTTTTAGAGCGTACAATTTCCTACAAAAAATGTAAATAAATTTTTTCTGTACGATCAAGTAGTGACAAGATATGGATTTTGCCATATGGAACTGAAAAAAAAAAGGAAAACTGCGATGAGAGAGTCCTTTCTATTAAAGTTAGAGCTCATCTTGAAACAGCATTTTTTAAAAGTGCCTAGGAACTAATTTTTCAGTGTAGAAAGTTAAAAAAAAATTGTTGATTTTTTTGGCCCACCCTAGTATATACATACAAGGTCTTCCAGAATTATTTGACTTAATTCTACCCACAATTATTCTAGAATAGTAAATCCGGTAAAATTATTGTTCTATGCCGATTCTTTATAAAGGTAGGGCTAACTAAAGTTGACGATTTGAAAGGGTTTGTTTTTAATTTTGCAAAGAGCAATATACAGATTTCAACTTTGACTTCAAATAACTTTTAAAAGGATCAATTTTTCATAAAATGGTGGAGCGTTTAATTTTCTACAAAAACATGTAGTCATTTCACTACACTGATCTGTAAACGAGTTAAAAAATTTCAATTTTTTTTTCTCTATATTAATTAAATTGCAAAAGTGAAAATCGCTATAAGCGATCTCTAAATAATAACATTAAGAGCTGATATTTTAAATCGAAAATTGCTTATTTCCATAAGTTTGGACAATCCTGTATATTGGTTGTTTAAATTATTTACACTCATTTTATTATCAATATGAACATTTTATTTAAAATTACTGATCAAATATTGACATGATAAATACAATCTCTTTTAAATTACCTTTTAATCGAATAGATTTCTAGTATTCGAATTTGTAATAAGAAGGGGATAATTCTTCAATTCAAAATAATATTTATCAACTGCAGGTGACTTTTACACTTTATGTTCGACTTTAGGACATTTTGTAATTGATATAACATAACAAGGGCTTTCAAATAGTTTACAAGCAAACTATAATTGAGGAGCTTGAGTGCAAAACCGGACATATTCACTTTTACAAATTTTGGAGGAGATGGAAAAACACCCTACATATTTGTTTAAAAAAATAGTATTATTTAGCGAAAACAACTTAAATTTAAAACGGTTAGGCAAGTGATTAACATATATTTTTTTGTATAAAAAATAAACAATTTGGCGTTATAAGCAAAAAACTATTGGATATATCCAGTTTTGCTCACAAATGACATACACTGAGCGAAAAAATTATTTATTTTTCTTGAAATAAACAAATTTAAATTGGTATTTGCAAAGAGAACAAAAAAATTAAATATGTACTGCAGCCTTTTCGTTCAGGTTATCGCATAGCTTCTTCGGTTTCATTCTGTTCTTCGTTTGTTCCCCCATTACTGTGTAATTATTTTTTATACCACAAAAGGTCTTCCCTCTTTAGCCAATCCTCCCCAAAATGTTTTTTATTAAATGTTTTAAGCTTTTTTTTTCTTATCTGGATATATGTATGTATCCGCTGTTCTTTGCAAAATTTAGATAGATATAACCGATTTTACTCCAAATGTCGAACTTTACTTAACGCTTTTGCGAGGATTTAAACGGTTTTGGTCTCAAACGCATATATGGGCCTATAGATATCACAACTTAGATCCAGAAATCACCAAAACCCGATTTTTTGTGAAAAGTGGATATATCCGGTTTTGCACGCAAGCTCCTCAATTGTAAAACACTAGGAATCCAAAAAAAAAAAAATATTTGAAAATCTTTTTATCTACAAAATCAGTTTAGGCATGTATCAGGGACTCATTGGTAAACCTAAAAAACTTTATACAATTTTATAAACTTTTGTAATGGAGGATATGTAGTTGGTAAAAACCAAATGTGGGAGCAATTTTCTGAGCCATTTCAAAAATATAGAATTTTTTTAACATTTTTTTCGGTTCTGAAATGTAGCGTTATGTACTTCTGCATTGCTTGTAAAGTATTTCAGGGCCATCCTGTAGAGTCGTCACATTTTACCAGATGTTTGCAACTTTCAAAAGAAAAGTATTTTTTAAGTTAATGGCATTTTTGAAAAATCACTTTTATACATTGAAAAGTTTGGGAGCACTTTTTTTTGTGAAATTTGGGCTTCGCTGCTCGTTTTATAAACCTGAATTTGTGCCACAAAACTAATTTTACGCAACGCGTTTTTTTTTATTTAACAACGTAACTGCAGAATTACTGACATTATTGGACTCAATATTTATCTTTTATCACTGTAGATAGGAAAAATTTCGGCAGTTTTGTTATTCTAGATTTTGACTATTGATTTTGACAACGCATTGATTTAAGTCTAAATTCTGTTGTTTTGTTGACAATAATTTGCAGTTGACGAAAGTAGCACGTGAAACAAACAAGATACATAGATCTAATACAAATCGCCTTGCAACCGGAGTCAAGGCTGCGATTGCGTGAGCGCGTCTTTAACTCCGGCCCCGTTCTCCCATCCGTGAACGCACCTTCATCTAAAAAAATGCGTTTCTGGTAAAAGCTCATCTAAATGCGAATTTCTTTTCGCAATTGGTCGGTCATTCTGATCTGGCAACCGACTGCGGTGCTCTATTGGGGTCAAAACCAACGCAGTGACCTATTTTTCTACGTGTCCCGGTAGCATCGATAAAAATGCACCGATGCACCGAAAAACCGTCGTAGAAAAATGCCGTTTACGCAAGTGCGTTATTATGCGTGTGCAGCGAATCGCCGAGTTCCGTGTTGATAGCCCGCGGCGTGTTGAAATCTTGCGAAGTGTAATCGGCTTGTTTCAGTGCAGTCGCGGACGTGCGTGTGTCGTGTGTGTGCCAATATATTTAATATCGTCTGTGATAAGAACGACGCATGGATCGAGCGGATTGCTAGCTGCGGACACGGCTGTGTAAGTAGCAAGAGCGTCGCGACGCCGCCACCGACGCATGGCCTTGCCGCTAAGGCCGACGGTGCGTATACCAAACTGACACGAGGTGGGTCAGGACCGGCTCGACGGAGTTAACGAACTTTCCCATGGGCGCCCAGATCGTTACGATCAAGGAGATTCACGCTAATATCAAGCTTTTAATGACACTCTTCGTTGAAAAAAAAGGACTTTTTTTTCGGAGTTTTTCGGTGTCTTATGCAAAATTTGGAGTGGTGTAAAATCGGTTTGAAATTATGAGTTTGAGTGATACAAATGTGCCCCATATACCTATATCTAGATAACCTCACATCGAGGGGCACAAAAATCCAAAATTGCAATTTTTTTTGATACGTTCCACCTTTTTATTATTTTAAAAGTATCCGTAAGTGTTTTTAATAAGCGAGAAATTGGAAAATATGGTTTTTTATAACATTTAACATAGTATTAAATCAGTCTTTAAAAAAATATTTTTTTGTACATTTACACAGAAAACTTTAGCGCTTCTAAACAGTATATTCAAAATTTTAAAAATGTTGGACTTTTTTTATAGAAAAAACTTAAACTTTGAGAAACGTGTATCTAAAACTTGACTATGCGAAAAGCTAGATGAAATATTCAAAATTTGTGTATACCCCCCACGGTGTTGTTGAAATAGTTTTACAAATTTTAGCAGGTGCTAGCTCTCGTAAAAGGACAGGCTTGTTGTCAACTAAAATTGTTCATTGATAAAAACATTATCGAAGTCTTGATTTTTTTAGTATGTTGTACACTTACCTCTCTTACGTTAGTTGTAAATCCATAGAGGTCAATGAAAATGAGAGTCCGAAATGTCTCTCAAAACTTATTTGTTGGGCGGGTGTTAAAAATGATTTTTTTTGTAAATATCGTGAGTATTATATTTTGAAAAAAAAATTGTCGTTATCAATATTGTGGAGAATAAAGTTCTCCACAACTGTTCTATAATTTTTTTGGTGGGCTTCACAAAAACTCATTTTTTTCTGATAAAACGCGGCCGATAAATTAGCGCTTGATAGTGGCTAAAAATAAGCATTTTTTTTCCGCTGCGTCAAAAAGTTAACTTAGAAATACTACTAAAAAGTCAATTTTCACTAAAAATTCTTGTGCAAAAGATATTTTGCTTGGGCCTCGCCTGTTTTCTGGCTTTGACTTCGCTAAACCATTAACAAAAACTCTCGAAAAAAACTATTTTTTGGTCGTGGCTCTCAAATAACTATTGTCTTCTAAAACTTCAATTTAAAGTCTCTGTATTTTCAAAATGAAGCATGAACCCCAAATTTTGTTTTGTGGAGTGGTGAATGATTATTAACTATAAATGAAAGGCCACTGTATTACTTTAGTAAAAACTTTAAATGAAATTTGGGAAATTGGGTTTTCAAGAATGGGATGTGTTGATTTACTTTGATTTATCTGAAATGGTTTATACCTATTTGTTGTTTTTTTTAATCATTAAAAGACACATAGAACTATATGTGCCAATTTTTTTTATTTTTTCTAATATTTTAATTTTAAAATAGTTATGAGCATTTGAAATTTTTAATGTTGATATTTATATTTGTAAAAGTTGTTTTCGTTACAACTTTTTTGTAAAATTAAAATTTTGAAAAGACACAAAGTTGTGTTTGTCTTTTAATGAAAAACGAGATAAATAAGGGTTTATCATTAGGCCAACATATTAAAAAATCAAAACTACCTCATTTGTTGCGAGGTAACACCTCTTTTTTGCAACAGATTGACTAGGCAACTAATTTTGAAAATACAGATATTTGAAAATTAACTAGGCGCTGCTATCATAAATCAAAAATTATCAATCGTAAAAAACAAATGTTTATAGAAGAATTTTATTCTCTACAATATTGATACTATTGACAATTTCGCTGTGTAAACTTGATCAACTATTGTTTTGAATGTCTGTGATCAAGATAACATTATTTACCTGCACCTGTCAAATTTTTGAAAACGTCATTTTGATACATTAAAACACATTGTTTTCAAAAATATTCATTAATAACCCGAAAAATGTTAAAAAGGCTTTCTTTCTCGTCAGCATTTAACTCCCACAATTTAATTCCTACAAATTTTTGTTGAATTTTGATGTCTTAACGGTTAGTACCAAAAAATGAATTTTTCTATTATTAAGTCGTGTATTAGGCGACCAACTATTATTAATGAATGTCCAATAAACGACACTTCTCTTTCTTGTGGCTAGCTACGAGTTTTTTTATGAACAGTCGGTATAAGACGGTATTTGCAACAACTATTTTAACTCCCAAAAAATGAGTTTTGGGGGATAATCCAAACATTAATTTTAATTGAACTCTCTGCATTTATAAATTATTATAAGAGAAGTAACTGTACAACATACTCTAAAATTAAGACTCCTGTAAGAAATATTGTTCTTTTAAATATACACTCTTCGTCACTGGAAAAGAGACGGTCGGACTGAGTACGCTTGTGTCATTATAGATAATATCCCCGATGAAATACATATTACTCAGTGTTTTAAATAAAGTAAATATACTCCATCTTGTTAAATTTTTAAAATTCTAATAAAATTGCAGATTGAACCTTTTTATTCCAAGAGAACGACAAGTGAATTCGGTTTGGTTGTCTCATTTCCAGTGATTTAGAGGGTATCTTTTTAGTGGACTGCAAGCCAGTCTAATCAACAGCGCGTATTTAATGCGTTCAAAAAAATTAATAATTTTATAACTATTGAGTATATAACTATTTAGTAGTAATTTTTAAATGACTTAATTCTTTTTTTTTAATATTTACCAATACTTTAGCTACATTTATCTTTTTATAAGTATATAAAAATTCTGAATATTTCTTGTACCTTTTCGCATGGTGAAGTTTTAGATACCCATTTTTTGTATGAAATATTAGTAACTTTTTTGATCTTCTGAAAGTACTATTAAAAGCTTTGGAAGTTTTCTGTACAAATGTACAAAAATCAAAATTACATTTTGTAAGATTGATTTTATATGCAGATAAATGTTAAGAAAAACATAATTTTTTAATAATTTGCCGCTTAAAACTTTTGATCTACTAAAAATTCTTGCAATTTTGTATTCTTGTGTCTCTAGATGTTCTCTACAAGGTGGTATAGGTGGCAATTGGTTATATACTTAAAATATCTAAAAGTGGACTGACTTTTTAAGACCCTTCTATAAACCAAAGAATAACCATTGTTCAGTTTATTGAGAGGCAAACCACCGTAAGGATGGATCTTGATTTATGACAGTTGTATTTGAGTGCGAAACATCTGGCGGAAGAAACTGTCATAAATCAAGTCCTTACGGTGGTTTGCCTCTCCATAAATTAAACAATGGCTATTCGTTGGTTTATAGAAGAGTCTTAAAAAGTCAACCCATCTTTAGATATTTCGAGTATACCTCATGTGTCACCTAATGTAAGAAAATAGCGTTTTATTAGAGAAGCGATTTTACGCCACTATTAATGTGTGTAGTAAAATTTAATAGTCAGTGAAAAATCCAAATGTCAAGAGGAAAAGCGTGTATATTACCGGACCTCGACGTAAATCGTATATTTTTCAACCTTAACATACCGAAAACTAGTTTAAATCATTCTAACCGGAGTCAGGGTTACGGCCCCCTCTTAACGTCCGCCCATGACTTGTTCTTTTCCCAAAAACCTCACAAACAACACACAATTATGCAACGAACCGAAAATTTAATGCAAGAGAGAGAGATTGGTGCAAATTTAATTTGAAACGCAAAACTATGGTGTACTTTCACTTGCATTATTACTGACGCGTGTGTCCACCTACCGTGATCACGTAAGAGTAAAAATAACTTTCCGCAAATATGTGTGTGAGCTATAAAACTGATACGATAATGACCGTATTAATTAAGCACGAAAGGAAAAAAGTGGCATTGCACTTTTTACGAGCCTTGTAAAGATTACTGTTTACTGTTTTTAACATACATATATGGAGGGTGGAAATAAATATATCCGAATGAATCTGAATTAGCTAATTCATTTCTGGGGTATTAACCGATAAGCGGACAATAAAAATGCTAATTAGTCAATCAATTCGCTAAAGCTACTCCAACAATTAAAAAGTGCACATAAAGTGCGGACGCCACTGATAGGATTTTAATAGCGCTGGAATAAAGTCTTTATGTCATCTTATTGTCATTTGTAGGCCATTTACTCGCAAAACTGGATCGAAACAGTGCAGGCACCTACTTTACCTGTTTTACAATAAACGGTACAAATACTGCAACGAACTCCCGTACCCTACAATACATATCCCTACATAACAACTAAAAAATGGCAGAAATCACATTTTAGCTGTTACAAAACCAGAATATCTAGTTTGATCAATTTCACACCAAACTCATGTAATTATTTATATAAATGATCAGTGTATTTAGCCTGTCTTCAACCCTCTCATCATTTATTAATAAATAAATTTTGTTTAAGTTTTGAGTTTTAATTGAGGCACTCAGTATATCGATACAGAATTACGTAAAGTGAAAAAAAAACTCTTTTTTCTTTTCTTTTAATTTTGGAACACTCTGTATATAATATTTATAAAAAAAACCATAATTAAGTTTTTGTTGATTAATTTTACTCATTATTTGAAAAGTTCAGTACGCATATGTAGATAACAAAGAAATTTTAAAGCACAAGGATAAAAATTAGGAATAAATCACCCTCTTTTTATCTGCTGTTTTACAAAATACTATTGGTACATTTAAGACATTTGATATAATGATGTAAAACACATAATCATGTAAAGCAAAAACTTTTTTTTTTTTCAAGGAATTATAAAAAAACTATATGATATTATGATAAAACCAATTTATAATTTTTTTCCAAACAATTTTTAATAATTAAATTCACACTTTGTACATAGAATTATAAAAGAATTTTTAAAGATAGGGATACCTGTTATAAATTACGCTCTTCTTATCTTCCTTTTTGTAAAAACACTGTATGAAATTTTAAAAAAACAGGTTTTTTTGGGTACGTTTATTTGAGACACTTGTATTTCGGGTGTGTCAAAAGTCGCGAAGATCCTTTAGTGGGCTGATTCCCAGCATTAAAACAATCCACAATCTAACTTCAAAATTTAAAAAGTTATGAGTATCTGAATTTGCAAAAAAAATTAAATTGTCTTGATATAGTTAAAATAAATCAGAAAAACGAAAAAAAAAAAGAAACAATAAAGCATTTGAAATGAATTACGTATTCATAAATCTCAAGAAAATACTATAATCTCTAGAAAATACCAAAAAAAAAAAGAGTATTGAATTTTTTTAAATAAATTTTTGTGTTTTTTGAGGGTCTCCCATGTATCCCTCCAAAGGATCTTCGCGACTTTTGACACACCCTATATAGAGTCGTTTAGCTCAGCTCTCGGTTTTCTGCAGCTCAATTATTACTTAAGGTGGCGCTCTTCAAAAAATTGGTGTTGTCGGTGCACTTTGGGTCAAGATAACGTACAAAATATAAAGATTACGTTTTTGAATTTTAAACATAACACAGTGCAGTAGTTATTTACTAAGTTTCATATTTGTGCGCAAACATTTTAACTGATTAAAAAAAAGATAAAGTTTTCTGGTTTTGAACACTTTATTGAGTTAATCTTGAATAGTTTAATACAGGGGTCGGCAATTTGCGGCCTTTTGCAACTTTTTTTGCGGCCCGTCAAAGCATCAATATAATTTATTTTTAATAATATACTCGTATGTGATATAAAAGCACTATTTAAAAAAAAGTTAAAGTTACATTTGAATGTGTGGCCCGCATAAAAAATTTTATTTTGAAAATGGCCCGCCCTTCGAAAAAAGGTTGCCGACCCCTGGTTTAATACATACATAGACCAGCCTTGTACTACATAAAAGAGCAAGAAAATGTCTAGTAGATCTTCTAATTTCAAGAAAAAAAATCCTTTTATTTAAAAAAGATACATTTGATATCTATGTAAAGAAAAATGAATTTTTAATTGTTGTTTGGCAAAATATTAGATCTTTTTCTTTAAAATTATTTGGAATTTTTTGTTTTTAAAAATAATGCCGTATTTTATTTTTTAGTTATTCTCTAAAATATTCTCTAACGTTCCAAAAAAGTGTAACATCACAATGATACATCTTTATAAATAGCTTGCTATATTTTTTTATATTTTCTAAGAAAACATTTTTTTCTTTTTTTTAATGGTAATAATGAATTTTTTCTTCAGAATCTATTGGTATATTTTTATAATAAATTTTGGAGTTAGTAGCGCAAAAAAATAGATAATTATCAAAAATGTACTTAATTGGAAATTGAGAGAATATAGCAGAATTTTGCTATTATTGGGAAAAAGAGGACATTTAACTTTGTTTATATACATAATTTTACAATAATAGGTTAAGTGGTTTTCGATAATTTCAAAAAAAATGTTTTTTTACCCCCAATTTTGGAGGTCCGTAATTTTGTTATCAGTAGAAATAGGACAAAAAAAATTCAAGCTTTTCAACATTTGTGGTGCTGTATGTTACATTCAAATTATGGTCCATACTTTTGAACCTCCCCATATATTACAAAGTGTTTGAATTAAATGATTTTCTACCTTTTTTAATTACAGTATCTACCATAATTATATTTTAACTGTTTCAATGTTTTTTTTCTATGACTGAGACGTTGTACATCATAGAACATAGAAGTTCTAAAAGTGTAGAACAAAAAAAAAACAGTTTTTTCTAAACTTTATGAGTTTGTTTAGTTAAGACTCTAAACCTCTGGTTGCACAAACGTCAATCAAAATTGATGGACTATTAAACTCTGATTAAAGGAAAATATCGTGCTCTGATTGGGTAAAAATACGTTAATGAGAGATTAACGGGCTATCAATTTTGATGAACGTTGGTGCAACCGGACATTAGTATTATATAATTTAGAGTATTACAAATTAAATTTAAAAGTTTTTGTAATAAAGTGATAGAGTCAGAGGTAAAAGTTATCTCTAGAATATTTTGTAAAAATGGCAATAGTTTATAAAACAAATAGAAGAGTAGAAAGCAACAGTTTATTTAAATAAATTGTTAAAATGAAGGAAAAGATTAAAAACTCTTATTTATACAGTTCTTCTTCCCAATAAAACAATTCAATAAAAAAATGTTTGTTTATTTAGCTTAAAACAATTTAATATTTAAATAATTATCATGCATGACTGTTTAAATTTCCAAAAAATACAAACAGCCTTTATTAATTAATTTTTATTACATTATTACGATATACATGTTGAGATAATAGTTACTTATGAATCAGCAAATATGTTAATAACAGCGTAGCGGTTAATAATTGCGATATTCTAACACAGGGGTTGGTTACAATATTTTTCCGTTGCTTGTACAGTGGTGGTTATTGACAAGTGGCACACTAAATTTGACATCCTCTCAAAATTTTTAAAATTGCAATATATAGATTAAATTTTTATTGAGGTCGTCATTGGCAGTGTGATTAAAATGTTATTCTAAACAAATCATAGCCGTACGTAAAAATGTCTCAGTTTTAATAAGAATTTATAAATAAAATTTTTGTTCTGTCATTGTTCCATTTTTGGCCACCACTATATCTAATTAATTCGAAAAAACAGTTTTTTATACCAGTCTTAAAATTTGATGGCCGGAATTTTTTGCCGCGTATTGTAACATACGTTTTTTGTTGATCGTACTGTAGGAAAATTCGAAAACTGGATGACACTTCAGTTAAAGATTTTTTTTAATCAACAGTTCGTTAAAATGGGTGTTTAACGAACTTTTTTGAATGCGTTAATGAAGGTCTTATGCAAATGTGCAACGGAAAATGTGTTATTATATGTATGTATTTTTTCTTATCCGAATGTGTATCATAGAGCAGCGCACTTTTGATTTTTGATATCACGATTAGTAAGATGATATATTCGATTTGATGACATAAGTGATAATTTAATTAATTATGTTTCCTTAAATTAACGGGCGTAAAAACTAAGTTAAAGTTACTACATTCCAAAAACGTGTTACTTAAGAAAAGCGGTAATCTTGCGAGCGAATGATAGAATTTAAAGGGTCTAATATGAGCAAACATTTTTTAAGGAAATGTATCTACGTATTTTATCTCTCTGTTATTAAACAAAAAACGCAACAAAATTAAAAATCAAGCGACCTTTAAACCTCGAGTCGTGCTTTTATCATCCATTCATGCACCTCGATTTAAAATTAAAATGAGTCTTCGCTGTATTTTCGGTCAATATTTGTGAAAACTCTAAATGAGTCAACGCAAGGTGGCTATTATATAATTTTTCTGCAACTTGTATAATTTATGCACCCCTTCCCTGTCAATGTCCGCGGGCTCTTTTCGATGGTGCAGTACGATAATTACGAGCTTTTCATGCAAGGGTGAATTGCGTACAATGCGGGACCGTCCGGTTCTTCAAGGACGACGAATTTTCAATGCATTACGGGCCGGTCCGGACCTGGACCCAAGTTACCGAATACAAGGTTGAGTGAGTGGCGCAAGAGCACTATCTGCATCCTGGTTGGCCATGGATTGCACTACTCATTCGAATGTGACAAAGATCGTAAATGCGTCACGGATTCGACTATTTTCATTTTCGGTTCTCACAAAAAATGGATATTCGATAGGTGTAGGTACTTATCTTGCGATTTGTAACAACGAGCGGCATCTAGTGAGAAAAGGCGGAAGTTTAGCGAGATCTTAAGAATTTGAATTGAAGAAAATTTTAAGATTTTTTTTTGTTTCAGCTCATAATATTTTCCATTCTGGTGTTGAGATGGACTCTCAGCAACAACAATTCTGTTTGAAATGGAACAGTTTTGGTACAAATCTTGCAACATCCTTCAGCAATCTATTCAAATCCGAAACTTTAGCCGATGTGACGTTATTTTGTGATGGTTAGTCAATTGTTTTGGATTTAAAAAAAATTTGAATGTAATAAGTAATTTTTTGTTGACCAATTATCAATATTAACATTAATATACGATTTTCGTCTAGAAATCGTTTATTAATGTGGTTATTAATGGATGATTTTTTTCAAAATCGTTTATTATTATGGATATTTACGAATGATTTTACATTAATAACAAGATAAAACGTTTTACGGTCAACAAAAAACCATTGTAATCAACTCGTATATTAATAGGCGACTAATATTCTCGACAGTTAAAGACTCTCGTTCTTTAAATAGTCTCGATTATTACTCGCCTTGATTATAATTCTTGTTTATTAAATAAGAATTTTTCAGGTGTGACATTTAAAGCTCACAAATTAATACTGGCAGCATGTAGTAAACACTTAGCAGATTTATTTGAAACGTCACCACCTCATCAGAACCTCATAATCATCCTCGATGGAACATCAGCGTCCAATATGTCAGCCCTGCTAGAGTTTATGTACAAAGGGGAAGTCCATGTATCTCAGGACTGCCTATCAAGTTTCCTTAAAGCTGCCGAATGTCTTCAGGTGAAAGGCCTGAGCATTGAACATGAAAAACTGGCTGTAGCCCAAAGCCAATCAAATATGGATACGACGTTGGACTCTCCAACGTCTCGAAAACATCTCAAAGTCCTCAAAGAGGAAATGGAAAATTCCTCAAATCACCATCAATCGAGCCCGTCCCCCAGCTACTCGCCAGCGATGTCCCCTTACATGCATCCGCATCACTACCGGCAGTATGAACAGCGTATGCCGGCCACGGGGGCTGCTTTTGAATCGGCAATGAAACGACCATTGCGCAGCCCCAGTGAGACGCTCCACGAGTCTGTAAGGGCGTCAGTGTTGCGAGATGGAAGCAAAACTGCCGGACGGCCAGGGAGCCCCCACGGACCGCTTTCTTTAGCTTTTAGACCTTCGTCGTCGTGCTCGTTACCACTACAACCTGAAGCGGATGCACCACCTGAAAATCGGTTTGATCCAGATCCAGCAACGGCGGTGGTGTGTCCAGAGAGTAATACCTCGGAGTGCTGTCAGGATAGCGGCTGTGCTGAAGGTATTGTCATAACAATGAAACTTTAAGTGGCTGTCTACACTTTACACAACTAGTTATACTATTGACAGATAACAAATGCGACACACTCTTTAGCGGTGGAATTTATAACTAGTGGACACGGAATTTTTTTTTTTGACGTTTTTGTCAACAAATTGTAATTTGTGCAATAATTCACATGTCTACTATGTATTACTCTTTTTTGATTAGGAGTATACTCTATTTTTTAATTGTGAACCGTTGTCTCTTTTTAACACATTGTTGTATATGTTGCTATTGTCTGTTTCACGAAAGAAGCGACTTTCGTCATAGCCATTAATGGTCCGAACTATGATATGCACGCACCGCGCTGATTGAATGAGCGCGGAGCGCCTGCCTCGTTTTTCCGAAAGACCAGAAGTATAATAAATTGCCTAAACTAATAATCAACGAGCCCAATTATATAGCCATCTTCTTCGTTATCACGTTTTTCATCTTTGGCTTCTTGTAGACACTACTTTGAATATTGTTCCTTTTCAGTTCATCGGAAATGTGAATAACATGTGTCGTAACTTAAAAATAAATTGATGACGAAAGTCGCTTCTTTCGTGAAACAGAGAGTATGTAATATAGATTATGTGTTGAAAAGAGACAGACAATGATACCTACATACTTAAAAAATAGAGTTATATTTTTTAAATTTTATTTAATTATAAAACTCTTTATATTACCGGTAACGTTGTTGTGATAATAAAGGTGCAATTTTAACTTATGTCAGACCCCCCCTCTTGGGACTCGAGTGTAAACAGTTCGTTTTTTTTGCAGATTTAAGGATGAAGATGGAACCGGCTATACAACAAGACGAACCGCCCAATAGTACGAGCGGGAGTAGCGGGGGCGTCACTGGGATCAGCAATAATGGTTCGGCTAATGGATCACTCGGACAGATTAATAAGTATAATCACGATAGGGATAAAGCGGATTTGGTGCCAGCATCGTTATGGAATTCCGTCGCTGGAAAGTTATCACACAAAAGTGGAACAGTTAATACGCCAGATGGTAAGTAAAAATTAAAAATATATATCGAGTGAGTTAAAAAAATGGGATCTAAGTCGACCATGTTTAATGACATCTGTGGGATGTCTTTGTATACTTATCGAAATTTAAAGTGGTTTTTATGACACTGCAATTGTTATTAAGATCGTCATAATGATGTTATTCAAAGGGTTGTCGAAGTCTGTTATAAATCAAATTTGCTTGCCTGAGTCGAGGTCCGGCTAGTACTAGTAAAAAGATTTTTGTTTGTAGTTTTATTGCCCAGGGCATCTTCTTTTGTTATTATCATTACTTTTAATACATGACTCTGTTATAAAAACCACTTTGGATTTGGGTAAGTATCTGTCCTTCTTTGTGTTTGGTGGTCGTAAACTACCATAATAATACGTTGTCCCTACTTTTTGTGGCTCTTCCTATAGGTTTTGACAGTCATTATTTAAATATTACACAATTCTAATTTTTTTATTGATTTATTTTGATTTTTTTTTAAACTACTTGATAATAAAAGTGTGATTAGGTGACATAATTCAAAAAGTAATTTAAAAAATGTTATGTGAAAAAAGTGCTTTTGCACATATAAAGGAATAACCACATTTTTTGATGTCAGACAACCATATAATCGAGCATATAATCTAACAACAAGTAGTAAAACTATTTTTTTTAGGCAAATTATACCTCTTATACAGACTGTTATGGAAGTGGATGCAAAAATTTTAACCTGAAATACACCACCACAAATAATAAAAATCAATAAATGACATTTATAACAACAATATGAAATAATCAATTAGACGCTGATATCAGCGACTATTTGCATCGTCTATTTTTTTATTTACCTTAACACGTTGGTCTGGGAATTTTTTTTTTGCACCTAATTAGTGATTTATTTGAAATTGGCTTGTTTAAACATCATTATTGGATTATAAATTGATCTGTTTATTTTTTGTTACAGGAAAGAAATTGAAGTGTCCTTTTTGTGAGCGGTTGTACGGGTATGAGACCAACTTGCGCGCTCATATACGACAACGGCACCAAGGAATTCGGGTGCCGTGTCCGTTTTGTTCACGTACCTTCACCCGCAATAATACTGTGAGGAGACACATAGCCCGAGAACATAAAGCCGAACTGAGTCTGAAGGCGTTTCAGAATCAGCAACAGGTACACAACCATAATCCATAAAAGATGAAAAATTAAAAAGAAAAAAAATTGCAAACCACAACTACCTGATATTTTTAAATGTAAGGTGCACCCCGAGACACGGTAAAGCTTGAGATCTGATGTAAATATAATATATTCTCGTAAGTCTGTACTGACGTCTCGGATTCATGACTCTTGTCTGTGTTGTTATCTTAAATATGGTATGTGTCATTTTTTATACTTTAGTTAAGGAATAACAAGTATAGGAAAACGTAAGGAGATAGAAACAATACGAGCTGGTCTTGTTTTGTTTTGTAAAGTAAAATGTGCAAGTGCATTGTTTAATATTTAGGCTTCTGAAGTTTCTTTACACTCAGGTTGTTAGAATTTAAGACCGAAAGATAAGTTATTCAATATATTTCCAATAAGCGGCGCGGAATGTCTCTAGGTCTTTATATAGTTTTTTTATTTTTTGCGTTTTTTCCAAAATTTTCGCTAGGTTTATAATTTTTCGTTGTACTTATTATATATTTTTTAAAAATACTTACGTCGATAGTTTTAGTATTAAGTGAAGTTGTATGCCAGGGTGTATGTGAAAATTAACCGTCCTGGCTATACGGTTACAACCGTTAACCCAGAAACTACCTCATAACTTTAACGGCTGCCTCAGTTTTCTTTACCATTTTAGTATCAGCTAGTCATTTAGTGCAACACAATTTAAATTTAGAATTTAGTTCCAAACAAAGCTCAGGTATGGTAGCAAATTACTTTTCGCCCCCCTTCCTAATCACATAAGCTCAGATTTTTTTCGGGTGAATATAATTCACGTTAAACGGGATAATAGTTATAAAATTTTGTATATAATGTGATCCGTTTTGTTTCATTTTGGCTCAATTTTTTTTTTATATTGGAAACAGAACCCTGATTGTGTCAGGTTGGGGTTTATTGAAGGTAACAACATGCCATAATTGCTATACAATGAACCAAATAGATATTAATTATAAGCTGTGCTCTTAAAGCTACTAGTCATTAAATCAATAGCTTCTTCTACATAACACTACCTCAACTTCTATACATATATACTACAGTATTTTTTCTTGTATTACGGGTCTATATTTTCATACAGTAACTGTTATATACGTATGGACACAAGTGGCTTTTCAGTTACATCAACTACCTCATCAAAACATGACAATTCATCGCTAATTTATTGTAATTATAGAATTTTTTTAATGGTTATATTTTATAGAAATAGTAATTGCACTGTAATATTACATAATTAAAAGCTTTTATAAGCCGACAGTACAAAATTCCTCTATACACACTTTCTTTGGCTTACTGTTTTTGTTTTGTAATTGAGAATTAACAAATGCAACACACGCTCTACCAATAGAAACTAGTGACCAGTGTTGTTTTGTGAACTAGAATTTGTTATTTTGCATAAGCTATACAGTAAATTCTGTTGGGTTTTCGTTCAGATCTATGATAACATTTAATTAGAGCGAGATAAATCGTAAGAGAATAACGATAGGCGGAGCGAATTTGCGCAGTACACGTTCTAAGCCAAATATGTTTTTCCCCAGCTCTTTCTACTGTCATTCTTTTACGATTTGCCTTGCTGTATGATAATTACTGATATCCCAAATTAATAAAACAACCGGTGTAATGCTCGTTTTTTAGTGCGCATGTCAAGTAACTGTCGTTCCACTATAGGTTTTATGCAACTGGCGTCCGATTGGTGGTAAAATAAAGCAAAAATAGACATTTTCAAGTTATTTTAATTTTTTTTTGGGTACCTGTAAACAAATATGGTGTTTAAAATCGGTTTGTCTATTTTATTCGGTTAAAATTTGAAAAGAAAATCAACTATATTTAATATTCTTCTACTTTCGGCATGTTTTGCTTCTCAAATTAGAAAGTAAAAAACACAAATAACAGCTAAATTTTAAAATTACTATTCTTACCAGTGCTGCCAGGTGAAATTTTTTATAATCTTTAAATTTTGTTTTTTAAGTCCTTTAGGATTCCTTAATCATCGATTATGGATTTTCAAATTATTTAGATATATCATAAAAGACGAATTCAATTTTTTTAACAAAGAAAAAATAATATATGTTGGTTTAATGTAGGTTAATTCAAAATTACATGGCATAATTTTAATTTCAATTACTTTTTTTTTTGTCTTATTTCAAGTGATAATAAAATTGCAGGCCGTCAAAATTGGGTATAAAAAGAATTTTTTTGGTATATCTTAAAAACCGCTTAACCGATTATTATGTAAATTGGTACACATACTTGGTTAAATCTTCTCTTTTTATTGGTAATATCAAGATTTTGCTACATCATCTCAATTTTCGGTTGCGGTACTTCTGCTGCAGATTTTTGGTAATTACTCAATTTTTTTCTCATTAACCCTCAATTTTTGTAGCAAAAATGATTATACTAATGATTCTTAATAAAAAAAAACAAGAATGCAAAATTTAAAACATACCGTTTTTGAGATATTTGCGATATTTTGGCTCGAAAAATCTACTTTTCCTATGTTAAATTTTTTTTTATATGTTTTATATTACTTAATGTTTTTAATTGATATAAAAAACATTGTTCTTTTATCACCAAGTGTATGCACACAATTTCTACATTTTTATTTGGTGAAAAAACAGTCATGATCAATATAAAAAAAAATTAAAATTTTTTAAAAATGCAACTTGCTACTGGCAGATGCTAACGAGCGATCTAAAAGTTCTCCCATTTCAGCTATAGGAGAAAAAGATAGATATAGTGGTCATGTCTGAGATTTGTGCATTTTTTACAATGTCAGAATTGAATTTCAATTTTTCACATTTGGTTCGCTTCTGGAAAATTAATATTTAATTGTTTTTACTGTAAAAATATTGCTGAGTACATCTGTGGCATAAAACACATTTTGTTAGCTTATTTTATAACAGAATTTTGCATAGTTATTTCAGACAGTTTTGTATACCTATAATAAACCTCATTCTTGTCTAAGCCTGTTTAGATTCTACGACTTTTGGATCGCTCTTTATCATAATTAAGACCGTTTTCGACTAAAATTAGTTAAATTTGTATTGCTCTCATCGGTAGATGGCACTGGTACAATTACTTTTTGCGTCTTTTTCGAAATAAAAAAATAAAAATCAACAAAGTAACTGACATCTCGCGTTTAAAGTATCGTGTGGCTCTAAATGATTGAGTCTCTTGGCAATGCTGAGCTAGTTTTGTACTAAATAAATTTACATATAACGTTTTCAATATTAATAAGTGCAATTTTGAATCTTGGCTAAACATAAAATGAATAATTACAAGTGTTTGGTTATTTTTCTGACATAGCAAAGGTCAATTGGGGTAAATTTATTAACTGCAGAATTGCCAGTAGACTCATCATTGCATAAAGCATTCTATTGTATCAGCTGCCTACTGATTGTTGATTATTGCCTATAGAAAAAGTCTCGAAAATTAACACACAACAATTAAAAATTTTTATTGTTTTATCCGCACATGGCTACTGGTTAAAAATTCCACCGTCAGAGCGGGTATCGTTGTTAATTCTCAATAGCTTCGTCCCAATGCACTCAGTTGTTTACAATTTTGTTTAAGGCTGTAAATATGCATGTCATTAAATGTTATGTCTGAATTCATAAAAACTAAAGAGAATTGTTGTGCTGTAATTATATTTATTTGAGATTTTCTTTGGTTTTTGTGGATTTAGAGCAAACAAAAAATCTGAGGCATTCAGGGTTCCATTTTCGTGTTTTTATATATGTATATGTTATAGTTACTTTAGGCTAAAATGTAATTAAGTTTATATTGTATGTAATACCCTTATTATTACTTCTTGAAAAGAAAGTTTTTTTTTTTTTATTAATTTGTTAACTGTCAGACAGAGTTGAACGTGTCAACTATAAAAATTTCTTTTTAATTTTATGAAGAAAAATTGGGTTAAACGATATATGCACAGTGATTGAATGGTGATGGAACTGAACAAAAATTATTATTAAAAAAAAGATTAGAAATAAGGGAATTGTTTCGGAATTTTTCGACTTTTATATAACTATAAAATTAAGAGGACATCTCGTTTTGATTTGGTCAAGTAAATGTTTAAATGTTTTAATTTTGAAAGAACCATGTCCTCTACTCGTGTATTGTACGGCTTTTATATAAATTTGTGCTGTTCCTGATGTTACCACATCGCCGGATCGGGGACTCCCCCACCGTGCGGTTACATCTGTTTTTTACATGTTTACATCTACTACTGTGTCATATTGTATTAATAGTGGCAATGCAATGTTAACGTGATTGATGTGGATGTTACGTTTTCTTCATAGTTTCGCAATAATCTCAGGTATTTGTTCAGGGATTTTTTATTTTTTTCGTTTTATTTTTTACATACATGCATGTTATTATTTATAAGGCGTGTGCATGCGATGTATGACTGTTATAATATATGTTATAAATCACATTTTCATGTATGTTACGGAGTTGGAAGCTGATCTCTGGATGGAGGTTCGTTTCCGACTAATTTGTATATATTGGCACTCGAATAATGTTAATAGTACGTTCAGATATTTGTTGCCTGTTAACTCAATACAGAGGTCACAATTTATAATAAATAAATCAACACATGTTACGTAACAGTACAAAGAAGAAACAAGAATTTTATGGAAAAATTGTAAATCTACCTCAGACAAATGTATTCCACTACTCCTTCATTGAAAATGTTAGTACAAACAATGTAATTATATATTGTTTTATATGCGAACCTTACCTAGGTGTTTATGTAAACTCAGGAATACCAAAAGTACAAAATGCAATGAAAATTTTAAATAATATATTGTAATAGTATTCAGGGAATGACAGAATCTCGTCAGATTATATTGTAATGTTTAATAGATTGTTATATTGCATACATATTATACCTATTTAGACATTCTAGGTAAGAGCTACTGTCATAGATTAAGGGAATAACGATCGGATTTTTCCTTTAGTCTTTGCATGTAGTATGTATTTACTATCGGTACGTCGTGTTTTTAATTCTGATGAATGCTATTCTTATAGTACCCATCATACTATATGCTGTGACACTCACTATATAACTAACGCAACAGTTATGTGTTCCTAGACGATAACATTACATTGTCACACTGTTAAAATTTACACAATGTAATGTAATGTGTACAGCCATCACGAACCCACTCCTTGCATTGGGAGTATAATTATCAACTACTTATTGTATATAAGTAATTTAAATGCAAGTAATTGACTATGTATTCATGTTCTGTTTTACTTATTAATTTTAATAAACAATTTGTCGTTTATTTGTATTTTTATTTCCTTAAGTCTCACAGAAAATTTAAAAAAAACGCTCAGATTGAAGCATACCAAAATCATAATTATTTTCTTGCAAAAATTTAAATATACCTACATACATATAGGAATATCATAAATTTCGTTGAAGTCTTCGTGAAAACTCATAAGTCGGTACTCTTTCACAAGATGTTGTACAGTTTTTACCACTCGACCACATTGCCAGTATGGATTTTCTACAGCATTTCATTTAATCAACGTTGAGTTACATCTACCATAACCAGTTTTTAATCTGTTCATTTTCACCAATATTGGCTGATCCATTCTAGGTAACCTTCTTGTTACATTTTCTATTAAATCCTCATTGAAAAATTGAATGTCGGACCATATATTGCGCTATTAATGGAAAACTGAAGAGTTTTCAGTATTGGTCAACCAAGGTTTTCTAGATTTTAATCGATTCTCGAAGGCAATCAGGTCAGACCATATTGGCTAATGTTTCGGACGCTCTCTATTTATCCAAAATTTTTTATTGAAAATTTTCTTCTTAGTGTAGGAGGAGCAATGAGAAAGTATTGGAAGTCATTCAGTGGGGTTGATTTTAAAGTATTGGCTATGACTCGCATGCCAGTATTCAATTATGCATCTGTTTTGCTTCTATATGAACTGTTCATCCAAACAGCACTACAATATTTTGCCTTCGACTCCTTTGAGTAGACTAATGCACGGCATAAGATACTAAGAGATTTAGCATTAGCACCTCAAGCCGAATCAGCCAACTTTAATAAAATAGTATTTCTTGTTTTTAATTTTTGTATTATTTTTCTATAGGTAATGTGGAATCTTGTAGGTAAGCTACAGTCAGGAGTTTCACCAAGGTAACTCCTGAAAGTTGTGCTTAAGTAGTAATCCATTTAATAAGATATAGATGAACGATGGCAGGAAACCTTTGTTTTTGATGAGTTTACACAAAGATGCCACTGCTTGAAGTAATTACAGAGCAGAAGCATCTTTGGAAAATTATTTTTCTACCTGATCAAATAGGTACTTTATGAAGAATTAGTACAACTAGGTACTTTTTGAAGTAGTGAGATTCAAAAGAAAACCAGTTTTAGAGAGTGTTTCGAAACCAGTTTTATTGTGGATCGTTAAAGCCAAAACTTGGTCGCAACAACTCTTCTGTGGTCAAAAAAGAACATCTTTAACAATTGGAGAAATGGAGAATTGGAGAATTTAAAATTGAAGTAAACCGTTTCAGAACAAAACTTTCGACTTTTTTTATGAATTCCGAGTAGATCTTATCAAAATCAGCCGTTTTTTACACTTAAGTAGTTGATGCTAAAGCTGTTTTTACCTCATCTACGAGCACATTAAAATATCTCGATAGCTCTTCTCAAACGTTTATCTTTTTTGTTTTTAAATCCGACGTTTTATCTCTTTTGATTTTCTTCCTAGCTTAACGAAGTTTGAAACTTTCACCAAACTACTAGCTACAGCGCTCGGGTTGACTGCTGAGAGACAGAGCGATATTTTAAGATTTAAGTTTTTGCAAAAGCTTTCAACAACTGCAACTACTAGGTGTGAAATTTAAATCTTCTATTAAGGAGTTCCATTTTTTTTTGCTTTTCCTTAGCAAATTAGTAAGACAGCTACGGTATTCTCTAGGTTACGACTAAAGAGAGACATGTATTGCACAATCTCGTTACAACTCTTCAACATGAGATATAACTTTTCCTAAATCCTGGACGGATGTATTTTGTAACAGCATTCTTGATTACTACAATAAATATGTGGTACTATACATTATTTTCCTCAAAAAATTTTACCGTTAAATGTTGGGGATTTTAGCAGTTGTGACGCCGTGTTGGTTTGATAATTATAACTTTCTTTGTTTTCAATGTCTTAGCTTTTTCTTCAAATTCTTTTTTAATTTCTAGAAAGAAAAAACTTTTGCTTTAAATTCCTTTTCTATTTTTAAAATATTTTTCTTCAAAACATTTTGCAAACTGTCGAATTATTCAAGGATACTTTTCTGGTTTATAGTCGTTATTTTTTGAATTTTTTTTTAGAATTTTTCTTTGTTCCTCTTTTTTTCCAACAGTATTTTTCAAGCTTTTTCAAAATTTTCTTCTGTTTTATCAAAGTTTTTTTTAGGTTTTTTTTTTAGGTTTTTTATTTTGTTGCTTTTCAAGCAAGCTTAACCAGAAACTTATTTTATTTCTCCAAATTCTTTTCTTGCTTTTTTCTTTCAATTGTTACATCTTATAATCTTTTTTTTTTCAAACGTCATTTATTAAATTTCTCTAAAGTCTACTCTTTTAGATTTTGTTTTACTTTTTCTTCCAAACGTCAATTTTTAAGTTTTTTTAAAATAATATTTATATATTATATTAATAATAATAATATTTATGTCCCTAGCGTCCTAAGTGTTCTTATGTCCTAAGTTGAGATAAGATGGGAGCTGGTAATTGAAAAGCTTGTATTGATAGCCTACGTTTCGGAATTTTTATATTATTTTTTTTTTAGGACTGATAAAAGGTCAAAATCGCTTTAAAATTTATTGCATAGCATTGGTGAAGGTTATGGTATAGCCTAGAAAGAAGACGAATGGGCTAATTCAAATTGAGATAATATCGGTAGTATTTTTGTTTTTATGAAAGATTAAAAGAATTCGGGGCTGTGATTGGTTGTTGGAAAAGTATTAAAATTTGCAATACTACTGGTCGCATCTCAACTTAAAATTAGTCCATGTTTATTAAATAACTATTAATGCAATTAACACAAAAAAATTGGGTTGAACTGACTTACTAGACAAATACTCTGAAAATTTCCGGTTATTTTATACCCACTCGTTGAATTACATACTAAAGAAAATTTTCTAGTTGTAATTAAAGATAAAGCCTATAAAGATAGACATCTTCTGCACCTAGTTGTTTGATATAAATATGCTTTAACCCTTATTTTCAACAATGCCCTGTTAAAAACTTGGACGAAGATATGACTCAAAGTTTCCATGTGACACCAATACAATAAGAAAAAAATAAATGATTCAAAAAATGATATAGCTCTTCAAGAGTGTGTAAAGGCTAGAATTAATAAAAAAAGGATAACTAAGCAAAATGTTAAAACATATTTGTAAAGATACATATAATGATAGAAAAAAAGTTATATTCAACTTCACTATTTCTTCTTAATAAAATACAATATCATTTTGAACTGTTTTATTTGCACAAACTTAAAACTAAGTAGAACTTAACCCTCCATTAGTCGTGCCATCTAATGTAACATATTTGGTCGCGCGTCGCGCTGTATCTGTCAGATACATGCTTTATAATTTATGTTTTGTAAAACAATTTTACAAAAAATTTTGTAACTATTATAGTATTTTGATTCACTGAATACTGTGACGTTTATTATATGTGGGTTTCTGATTTAAAGAGCTGGAGATAATTTCTCGGCAAGTTTATTTACAAATCAAATTAATTACAACTAATTAACACAGCTAATATTCTAAATCACTAACGGAACACAAAACACTTTAATTTATCGCTTTCTAAATTCGCTGGATATCGCCGGAGTTCGCCTTTATGTCGCTCTCCCAAAACCAGACTGACTGACTGACTCGCTGTCTCGCATATATATAGGGGTATGGACTCTTTCCAGAACTTTCGAGTATTTTCTCGCGTTTCTCCTGAATTATTTCAATTCGGCAAGATGATTGGAATTCAATCACAATAGCGACAAACAATGCCGACGTAAACAAGAATAAATAAACCCATTCAAAACGTAAATAATACTCGAAGTTCTATTCAGTTCCTAGAAGTGAGCGGTCCACAACACAATACTCGATACTCTGATTCACCGCTTCTTAGAATTGAGTCGTTCGCGTCACACTACCCCCCTCTTAAGAATTGTTCGTCTCGAACAATCATTCATCGTCATTTGAACCCGCATAGGGGGCTAAACGGTCTAAATGCACTACCTTCATCTTAGCCCTGGGGTTCTTTTGGATTCTATACACCACGTCGTTAAGTCGGGTCAGTACGGTATAAGGGCCTTCCCATTTCGGCTGAAGCTTCGGACATCGCCCTTTCTTCCGTTGAGGGTTAAATAGCCAGACCAAATCTCCCTCTTGAAACCCTACCGAATTCGCCCTCAAATCGTACCGCGTCTTCATCCTGTCACTGGCAATCTCAATTCGGTCTCGAGCCAAGTCGTGGATATGGGACATCGTCTCTTGAAGCTCTTCTACATAGCTTCTAACTTCCTTGGGTTCTTGAGTGGGTGTCCCAAACACAAGGTCACAAGGCAAGCGGAGTTCCCGTCCAAACAAAATCTTGGCTGGAGTTTGATTTGTAGTTTCATGGATCGCCGCTCTGTAAGCCAACAAAAACAACGGTAAATGGCGATCCCAATCTCTTTGATGGGCCTCTACAACTTTCGATAGGTGCTCTTCCATGGTGCTGTTAAAGCGCTCGACCATTCCGTCGGACTGAGGATGCAGCGGTGTAGTCCTGGTTTTCCGAATACCCAAGAGATCACAAATTCCTTGGAAAACCCCTGACTCAAAGTTTCGCCCTTGGTCCGAATGCATTTCCATGGGAAGCCCATAACGAGAAATCCAATTATCCACCAAAGCACGAGACACAGTAATAGCTTCTTGGTTTGGTAACGCGTATGCCTCAGGCCATTTACTGAAATAGTCGGCAACAACCATAATGTATTTGTTGCCCGAGTCGGTGACTGGAAATGGACCCGCAATATCAAACGCAATCCTCTCAAACGGAGCCCCAACGTTGTATTGCTTCATGGCTCCCCGGCTACGAGTTTTCGGGCCTTTACTCGCAGCACATGTTGTACATTTCCGGCACCAATTAGCGACATCTTCTCGGCTATTGACCCAATAAAAGCGTTCGCGAACCTTCCCCAAGGTTTTGTTGACGCCGAAGTGAGCTCCAGATCTTCCATCATGGATTTCCCTTAAGACTTCCTTTACACGACTCTTCGGTAGGACTAGCTGCATTGTTACCGTCTTTCCATCCGCGCTTTCCCAAGCCCTTTTGAGCAGCCCATTTTCGACTTTCAGGGAGTCCCATTGTGCCCACAACACCTTCAGAGCAGGACTCTTATTTGAAATGTCATGCCATTGCGGTCTTACATTTCCGTTCTCCTTGCTTTGTAAAATCGGTCCGATCTCATCGTCTTGCAGTTGCTCTGTTCTTATTTCTTCAGCTGTCCATCCGTCAGTAGGTTGCAAAACTAGCCTTCTAAGGTTGCACAGGTGGTCAGCTTGTTCTCGTTGGCTACAATGTTTGCAGTCGGCTCTGCACGGTCTTCTGGACAAGGCGTCTGCATTTTGATGAGACCTTCCCGAGCGATGCTTGATTTCAAAATCATACTGCTGAAGTCTCTCAATCCATCTCGCTGTTTGACCTTCAGCATTCTTCAAATTTAACAGCCACTTTAAAGCGGCATGATCTGTCCTTATTGTAAAATGTTGGCCGTATAAATATTTGTGGAAATGGCTTACCGCGTTCACGATAGCCAACAGTTCTCTTCGGGTGACACAGTAATTCCTTTCAGGTTTAGAAAGAACCTTACTATAATATTCGATAACCCTCTCTTCGCCATCCTGTACTTGAGTTAATACTGCGCCAACTCCATTATTACTGGCGTCCGTATCTAAAATAAACTGACCTTTTGCCCTTGGGTAAGCAAGTATTGGTCCCGTACAGAGTGTAACTTTTAATGTTTTGAAGGCCGATTCACACTCTTTGTCCCAAATAAAAGGCGTCTTCTTTTCGGTCAGTTTATGAAGAGGTTTGGCAATATCGGCGAATCCTTTGACAAAACGGCGATAGTAGGTGCAAAGACCCAAAAAGCTTCGTAGTTGGTGCTTATCATTAGGTCGGGGCCATTCCCGTACGGCTGCAGTCTTCTCAGGGTCAGTTTGTATCCCATTCGATGAAACAACGTGTCCCAAAAACTTGACTTTTCTTTGGAAAAGGCAACACTTTTTAGGGTTAAGTTGAAGACGAGCGTTTCGCAATCGGCTGAAAATTTCTTGCAGATTACTTTGATGTTCTTCGAAAGTTTTCCCAATGACCATCACATCATCAAGGTACACAAGGCAAGTTCTCCAAGTCAACCCTCGAAGGACAAGTTCCATTAGCCGCTCGAACGTAGCTGGCGCATTACAAAGTCCAAAAGGCATAACATTAAACTGGTAGAGCCCAGTTCCAGTCGAGAAGGCAGTTTTCTCCTTATCCTCAGGGTGAATTCCAACCTGCCAATACCCACTCTTCAAGTCTAAAGTAGAAAACCATTGGGAACCAGCTAACATGCTCAGTGTATCGTCGATGCGTGGAAGTGGGTAACTATCTTTCTTCGTTACTTCGTTGAGCCGTCTATAGTCAACGCAGAAACGAGTTGACCCATCTTTCTTTGTTACTAGTACAACTGGTGAAGACCAGGGACTTGACGAATCTTCAATGACGCCATCTTCTTTCATTTTTTCGATCATTCGAGCCACTTCTTCCTGTTTCGCAAAGGGGAGTCTTCTCGGGGGCTGACGAATAGGTTGTACTGATCCCGTATTAATTCGATGCTGTACCAAATTAGTTCTTCCCGTAATCTTGTCCCCTATTGCAAAAATGTCTTGTTCCTTTCGAATAAAAGCAGTGGCTGCTTTCCTCTGATCTTCTGATAAGTGTTGCCATTCTTCCAGAAAATAATTTTCCAATTCCGGGTTATTTTTACCTTCTCCTTCCTGGTAACTCTTGTTGTCCTTTTCTTCACAACGAACAACTCGTAATGCAGGCTGAAAGAAGCCAATCTGTTCCCCTTTCTGCAACGTAACTCGATTTTCGCTGAGATTGGCTATGCGAATAGGAATCTTTCCACCAGCCTCAACGAGTGCTCTAGCTACCAAGATCTGTTTATTGTGTGTCGCATTCGTGAATTTCGTCATGTCCGGTTCAACAACTCCCGTTCGGTATCCCCCAGGATCTTTTTCCAACTCTGCCAGCACAATTTTCTCAGAATTGCCGGGGACACGAACTGATTCTGAGACGATGATGTTTACATGGTCAGATGAAGCGGTCGCAGAATGTAACAAGATTTCTTCGTTTCCCATTTGTAACATCCTGTTCTTAATATCCAGCACAAATCCATATTTGTCCATAATGTCCAAACCCAAGATCACTTCATCAACTATCTCAGCTACAACCATTCGGTGTACAATATTGAATGGTCCTATCTCAAGTTTGACATTAGCTTCTCCATGTACTTGTGCTGTTTCACCAGTAGCGGTTTTCAAAACGAAGTTACATCTTGTCATGTAGATATTTTGAGATGTTTCCAGCATGTCCCGTCTCACTAGAGAAAGTGTTGCTCCCGTGTCAACCGTCATCTTGGTGTCTCGACCGTTGATTCGTCCATCCAGCAACAGACTATCATTTCCTTTTCCTAGCTGCGAGACGGAGATGATCCTAGGGGCTTTGGGCGTATCAGCTAGCACACGCCCCAAAGTGCTAGCTGAAATTAGTTTTCCTGATGCCGGGAAATTGAGGCCTGTGACATCTTCCTGACCCCTCCCTACATCCTCAGACCTTCCCCGTTGGCGGCAATCCCTTCTTATATGGCCTATCTTACCACAACCATAACACTTAGGCCGTCCTCCAGTGCGTGCTGGTGTCTGCTGCATCTTTTCCAACATACTCTTCAGTTCTTCGCAGCAGCAATTATTTGTTGGAGTTTCCTCTGCGGACATCAATCGCACGCGTTGAGCTGGTCGTCGTGAAAAGTCTTCATTTGCCGCCTCATATTCTAACGCGTGGATAAGCGCGTCAGCACAGGTTTTATATCTATGTAGACGTAGATAACGTCGTAAATCGCCATCTCTTAAACCATCAATAAATGCGCTGGCTTCCATCTCATGGCGAAGGTCTGCAGGTGCGGAAGGATAACCTAAATTAACCAATCTTTCTATTTCCGCGGCATATTCTTGCAAACTTTCGTTGCTTTTCTGATGTCGGGACTTAAGCATCATTTGGTATACTCTGTCCATGTGCTGGTCTCCGTAGCGCAATTCCAAGGCGTTGACCACTGCGTGATAGTTTTTCTGATCACGATCAGATACATTCTGAAGCAGCTGGAGAGCTGGTCCTCGCAGTGCTAACACCAGAGCTGTGGCTTTTTCTTCATCATTCCAGCAATTTATCTCCGCCGCTGCTTCAAACTGCCTCCTATACATTGACCACGAAGACTGACCATCGAAAGTTGGGGGTTTTACTCGTTGCGATGTTACTTCGCTTCCTAAAATTTGTCCTGTTCCAAGTTTCTTCATTTTACTTTCCAATTCTAAAACTTTCTTTTCTAATTCTTCCCTAACTTCTTTTATCTCTTCTTTTACTTCTTCTTTTACTTCGAAAACTTTTTCCTCAAATTCCTTTTTTACTTCTTCGACATCTTTCTTAAGAGCATCTTGTAAGGTATCGAATTTTTCGAAAATTCTTTCTTGCTCTTCCATTCGACGTTTTTCTTCTTCTTCTTTTTCTTGCAGTCGTCGTTTTTCTTCTTCTTCTTTTTCTTGCATTCTTCGTTTTTCTTGATCTTCCAGAAATTTCTTCTGTTCTTCTTTATCTTCCAAGCGTTGTTTTTCTAGTTTCTCGAAGAATACACGAAGTTGTTCCTCCATGGTTCTTGTCTGACTTCTTGTTGTTCTTCCAGAAGGTTCCAGAGACATAAACTTTTCTTTGTCCACCAAGCTTCTTTAAATCCCACTCCTGACACCAGTGTGACGTTTATTATATGTGGGTTTCTGATTTAAAGAGCTGGAGATAATTTCTCGGCAAGTTTATTTACAAATCAAATTAATTACAACTAATTAACACAGCTAATATTCTAAATCACTAACGGAACACAAAACACTTTAATTTATCGCTTTCTAAATTCGCTGGATATCGCCGGAGTTCGCCTTTATGTCGCTCTCCCAAAACCAGACTGACTGACTGACTCGCTGTCTCGCATATATATAGGGGTATGGACTCTTTCCAGAACTTTCGAGTATTTTCTCGCGTTTCTCCTGAATTATTTCAATTCGGCAAGATGATTGGAATTCAATCACAATAGCGACAAACAATGCCGACGTAAACAAGAATAAATAAACCCATTCAAAACGTAAATAATACTCGAAGTTCTATTCAGTTCCTAGAAGTGAGCGGTCCACAACACAATACTCGATACTCTGATTCACCGCTTCTTAGAATTGAGTCGTTCGCGTCACAATACTATTGGTTGAAAAAAGCATAATATTTCAAGAATTTATTCGATAGGCATATTCAGATGAATCTCTTCAACTTCAACGTCTTCTGTAATAATATCAAGAAACTACACATTTAATTACACAATTACACACATGAATACGGTCTGTGAGACAGAAAGTAGGCGAAGCAGGTAGTGAAACACGGGATAATGAAATAAGTAATAAAATACGAGTATATACAGGCGCACTGTACATCTCTTTTGTACTTGCACAAATAATCGTGCTAAAAATAAAAGTTTTAACTTGGTTTTCTAGAAGCAGAATTAAAATACATTGGCCTAAGAATACTCAACACCTCAGGCTCAGGAAGTTCAAAAAAATGAGTCATGTATCTGTGAGATACATGCGCGACTAACGGAGGGTTAAAAATAATCATTGCCATTTTTTAATAATTATAACTATCGAATTAAGCACTGCTTAAGACCAAAATATTGGTGGGCATTCGAAAACGAAACAACCAAGTTTATGGGTATTTCTAGTATTTTTTCCAAAAACTCTCGTACAGGTCGGTTTTTAAACCCATTGAAAGATATCAATAATATAAAAAAAATATATTAATTTTAGGGTTTTTTGTTAAAGAAAGTAACAAATTCATAAATTTAATATTACTATAAATCTCTTATAAATAAACTAATTTTGTTTTAGCTGTGATATCAAATTTTCATAAAATACTAAAACATTTGTTAAACTGAAGTTTGAACTAAACTTCTAAACTGTCTAGATTTTATTTAAAATTCATATTACATTTAAAATGTAATAAATTTCTAATAAGTAAATTTAAAACGGCTGTAAACCTACTTTTAATAGAAAAAAAAATCATAAAAAATATTGTAGATTACTGATTACAGGCCTGGAAGTCAAACTTAATAAAATGATGAAATAATCCAGCATTTGTTTAAAAACTTTTTGCTAGAAAACTTTTATACTAAAAGCAAAAAACAAACAAAAACAAATGCCTATTAATCACCTAGTTATCGTGCCTGAAAAAAATAACACCCTTGTTACTCTAAAGGGATGCTTTACCCTTCCTATTATTTACGGTTGGACCGAAAATAATACATTTACATTGAATCTGTACACACGTGTTAGTCTAATAGTCGTGCATTTTACGCTTTGCAGTTTAAGCTTTTAAATATTTAAAACTTTACCTAGGTTAGGCTAGTCTATTTTTATTATTTTTTCTCAGATAAAATGTGATAGAAAAAGCTCACTTAACAAGACACGTGCCTGGTGGTCATAATAGCCATCCTGACACGTGTCCAAGTGTGAAAAACCCGTGGCGATATTTATGTAGAGGCGTTCTCAGATATTAAGCTCCCTATTAAGCTATTAAATTAGTTATTTAGTGTAACTGATAAGGGGCACTTTAACTTATGTCTCGAAAAAATATTAAACCAACAATAATAAAAATGGTCCTAGACCAGACACTCGTTTCTCAACAGTGTTTTTTCAAAAATCTTTTATGAATGTTGCCTATTACAACAATATTTTTACAAATTTAAAAAACTTGTTTTAAAATTAAGTAATCTAGTTATACCTAATAAATATCTAAACTAAATCACATTTTTCTCACAGCATTAAAAATAGATTGTCCCTGCTTTTGAAAATTAAAGCAAACAGTGAACAATAAAATTTGATAAGCGTTAAAATTTGACTGTTAAATCACGATTTGCTTAACAGGTGCATGGTGGTTGTTCGCCCCCCTTTGTACATAAACATAGCCATTCATTGGCAACCCTCTAGAGTTGGTGGTGGTGCAGTTTGACTCGGGCCACTACAAAATATATAACATCTGAAGTACGAGTTGTCCGCGTGCATTTAGCAAGTACCCCTCCGACACATAAATGTAGAAAAAAACAGGGTCGGACTGACCTCTAATCTACTACCTCAAAAACATACATAATAAATAACAATATTGCAAATTGAAAAAGTTAAATACAGCTTTGCAAATGCTGTAATCAAATATTTTTTATCTGGAATTTTGTAAATTTTTTATTTGCTGTTAATTTTCTGGTTATCTGCAGCTTGAAGATATTATAATCGGAGTTCTTTAGATTGATCCAGATTTTTGGGGCCATTGTCATCGTGGAGAAAATATAAAGCTGTTGAAATTTTACATAGATTTAGCTCAACGTTTTGAAAAATATCCTTAGCAGAGTCAGAGTCATTGTTGCAAAAGAAAAAGAAAATTAATACAATTTTTTGTATGATTGGTTTACTGATTATGCTGGGTCTAAAAACTAGCCGACAATATTGACAACAAAATTTTTATTAATGCCTCTTTTGTTAGCGGTAATTTGCTTCTTATAAGTTTATTAAAAAATTTGCAGTAAATAAGCTCAGTTAGCAAAAGCTTTTGATCTCTTAAAAATTTTATAAGTTTTCCGATGTTTTCAGATGCTTTGAAGGTAAAGTAAACTTATTTGGATAATAGTTTAGAATTTTTTTTAACGTATTCGGGGTGTTTTTCATTTTCTACGAGGAACAGTAAATATTTTTCGGGAAGATAAATTTTCCGCATTTTTACTAATTTAGGACTCTCTTCGCTCGTGCTGCAAACAGAGTGCTTATGCGAGAAATTGTTTTTTGAATTCGCTAGGTAAATAACTATTCAAAGAATGCAAATACTATATTGTTTTGGATTTCTGATAACTAAAAGTTCTTCTATTAGTACTTCTAAGGAAATGGGCGTTTTCGACATACTTAATATGTAATTTTAATTTTTATATTTGTTTTTACTCTTAGTTTAAGATAAAGACACTTTAATATTATTTAGCTTTTAGTTTTGTAATATGCAACAATTTTAATTAATAAACTAATTTTGTTATTTGTGAATCTAGCTCAAAGTCAGCAAAACTGTTATAAGGGCTTTATCCAATGTCTTTCCAGAACCCAACAAAAAAAAAATGGATAATTACACCACTTGCTTACATATCTCGCTCGCTACGTTCGCATTTTGTTGTATTTAGAATTTACCTTTTCCAGTAGTATGATAAAAAAAAATTTAATGTAGCTTCGTTATATAGCCGAGTCAAACAAATGTTGTGTTTCTTTTGTTAAATCAATTTTGTAATGATGACATTACTTAAGAATTTTAAGAAAAAGAATAAAATCAGTCCGGTCCTGTTTCTACCCTCCAACGAATTCGTTAGGGTTGTTCTGGTCGACTAATCAAGGCAGCTGCAGCTCACGCGTTTCATGTTCATATTTCTAGCGGTGATTTCTCGTTTTGATTTAGTCTGCAGGTTCAGTAGTAGCAGCCGTGAAATCCGATTTCCGCCCTTTGCCCAAAATATACAAACCGAGGCGAATTCTATGTTAATTTACTTCTAATTTGCAGGGAAATAATAAATTTCTGTTCTTGTAATATTCAACTTTGAACAGATTTTCTAGAATGGTGGAAAAAACTGCCAGATGCTGGTTCTGTTTTTTACCAATATCTCAAAAAATGATAATCCTAGCATGGTTGCTTAGCCATGTCCGGGCCAACACTTTTATATAATAGTGTCATCAGCTCCCGTGAGTTGGAATAATCCGAATTTTCCACGGGAAAGGTAAGCTTCTCGTCAGTCATCCCCTACCAGCGATAGAAATTTTTTATTAAATTTCCGTTTTCTCGAACGATATTTAACCAACATTTTGGCAGATGGCCATAAAATCGAATACATAGGAAATTTAATTATTCAAAGGGAGCAAATAATTGCTATCGGGTGCGTAGGGGTGCCCTGCTTTGTACTGTACTCAATCAAAAATAAGCTTTATAGCTCTGGACATTTAGCAGCTCGTAATTCGAGATGTGGCCGATGGCGAGTTTGCCCAGATCAAACATCTACTTGACTCAGAACCGTATGAATAAATAATACAACAAATTTGACAACATCCCCTTTTAAATAAAATTGAAAAAATACTAAACTGAACCAAGTTGTTTTATTGGTATGGACCAGTAGTTTTGAGGTTCTAATCCGTGATAAGCTTAAGCCGGATGAAGGAGGGTGAATTTATTAAGACCCTCTATATAGAAAACATTAAAGTATATCGCTAAATGGAACATGGCTATTTAGACAGTATTTGTATAGAATAATTGATTGTGTGGTGATATAAAATAAAATGTGGTAGAAAAAAAAATGGGCACCGGTGTTCAAGTTATGGGCTAATAGGAAGACTCACTTACGATGGCACGTGACTTGTGTATTCGGAAGGTTTGACACGTGTATGTGCATGTGTCGACGATTAAATCTGAACAAGAAACAAGATTAGAACAAAAATACATGAACATGTAAGAAAAATAAAAAAGTACAAAAATGCAGATACGAGTATAACCAGCACTTCATTCCAGTCATTCCTTTTCTCCTATTGATAATTTTAAAATCCTTCACCATTACAATAAAGGTGGTTTTTAATTTTTTTAGAATCTTTCAAAATTTTTAAGTCCACTCACAAATCTTCACTATAAACTTTAAATTTTATCTTTACTAGTTTAATCTTCATTATTAACAGAATGTTTGTTTATATTAGTACATTACTATATTTTAGTGTTTATAACGTTTTTAATTAATTTTTTAAATCAAATATAGCAGCAGATTCAACAAATTGTATATTTTATAAAACAATAGGAAGTCGTTTGAAACTAAACCCTGTTGTTCTACATCGTCATTTAGAGGAGCCATCCACAAGTGAAAGCAGTCAATTTCAGGAAGTGGACAGAAAACGAAAACTACAAATATTAGAATAATATTTGATTCAAAAATAAAATTGGTATTGATAGTAAATATCAGACATGTTCCACAGAAGCATTATCAGTATTATCACATAATGTTAGTAATGCTGCTAATACTAGATCTTAAAGAAGTTTATCTTTTTTGGAAGTAAAATCTTCTCAGTCATCTAATGTAGTAACATCAAGATCGTCAGAATCAGAATACACGAATTTTTTATTGTTTTTTTTTATATCCGCTTTCCATTTTGATAATTAAATGAGTGAAAAATAAAGAAGTTTCAAAAAATTTGATTTATTATTGTCAAATGTCAAAGGATTCGAATTCGAAATACGTACCAAGCACGTGTTTGTAACCAATAAGGCAAAAGTCCTCTTATTACGCCACAAAGAAAAACATTAAGTTTTAAAATTCGTTATCTCAGTGATAACAATAAAAAAATGGAAATAAGAAAACGGGTCTTCTTATTTTTCAAAAAGTAACTAGTGTTATGGTTAAAAACGAAATTTGAAACATGGTTTATTTTTCAAATAGCAACCATTTATTTAATGTGTCAGATTAATTAAGAGTATATTATTTACTAAAAATAACGATTTGTTTTATTTTTACTATAATACATTTTTATTATTTATGTTTTAATTTATAACGAAAGGTAGTTATTTCTAAGATTTTTAAACTTTTTTTATTTTTCTTTTTACATTATTATCTAGACTCTGATGATGAGAGAAAACGCTCTGCGACTTCCATGTGAGAATTTGTTTGATTAAAATTGTGGGATTAACTTGGATTTTTAATTTAAAAAAAAGATACTTTTATCGAATTTAAATCTGAACAAACTTATCTGTGATCAACATTTGGGATGGCTGCCAACTAATTTTTTTATCACACATTAGCTTAGCCTAAATAAATTGCAAAAAAGTAAATCGAATTTTGTATTTGAAAGAGATAATGTTATTTATCAATAACTTTTATAAAAATTCTAAGGTCGTTAAAATTACAAGACAAGAAACATCGTAAAAATTTTTGTTAACAAGACGAATTTGCGTTGGTACGACTGATAAATTTTCTCACTAAAGCTCCATCTGCGGACTACACTAACATCATTGGCAGCTGAGTTTTAGTAACTTCATTTTGGCCAAATCTACAACTGGATTTACTTACTTCAAAATGGATAATTTAGAATTTTTTACTAAGATTTTTTTTAGATTAAAAATTTCTATTATTTTTTATTCCAACTAAATAGCAATATTATACCAAATAAATTATTAACAAGAGCTAGATCCTGAATCACAAAAATGATTAAGCATGAACCAAAAAATGATTAAAGTTTGCAACAAAAATATAATTAAAATTCTGATTTTATTAAAAATTATTAAAATCTGTAAGAGAATAAATTGAATTCCAGTAAAAAAGATTTCAGATGTTGCGTGGAATTCAATGTTTTAAAATTTATTATTAAACTTTAGTTATATCAAGAGTGTGCATAAATAAATTACACACAAATAAACAGAAAGTCGTTATTAAAAACCTACCAATTCAGCATTTTTTTTTTGTTTTAACTGATGGGTGGCAAATCATTTTCTTCCGTTTCTTTTTACTTACCATAAATCCTGATTTTGATGCATCTTTTTTTACATGTGGCGAATCTTCACTGTTTTTTGCATCTGCCTGTAATCCTGTAACTTAAATAAAAAGAGTTTATTGAGCTTAAATAAATTTTTATAAATTTTCTAAAATAAATAAACATTTATAAAAATTTATTTATTTGTGTAGAAGGGGTATAAAGAAATGACAAATAAAGCACAAGTAAGCTTATTCGTAAACCAGTAATAAAGCTATTAGTATTTTTGTTATTTTTATCGTCATTTTGAGAGATTTTACACATGTCAAAATGATGGGCCACAATGGGCAAATTTATTAATTTGACTACATACTTCCGATCAATACTCTTATTAAATTAAATCAAAAATTGTTGCATTATTTGAAATGAGTAATTTCAAATTTTAACACCTGAAACTCAAAAAATAAATTTATATAAATAATAATTAGGTTGAAACAAAATTTATCAAGTATCTGTAGTAACAATAACATAAAAATTTAAGAGTAAGACAAATGAAGCAAGTATGACAAGAATAAAAAAAATAATAAACAACTTTTTAATAAAATAAAATTGCAACAATCGAAATATACAAAGTAGTGCATACTATCTTTTTGGTGTCTTTTCCTGCCACAACTGATGGCCACAACTATGACATTATGGCAGCAGAGGCGGCACAAAGCTTGTTTATAGTTTTGTTGATGATATTGAAATATACGAAAAGTTGTTTCTTATTTTTAAGCATTTTTAGGGCCTAAACTATTAGAAATAAAAATATTGCTTGGCGCACTTTACAGTACAAAATTTATTTTTAACAATTTTTTTCTGTACTTTTAATAACCGTTTGCATAGCGTTTTAAAATAAATACAGTGCTTAAATTTTAACTTTTTATACCGGGTGTTTATAAGTGTCTAGGCATCAAGTTACCTCTGGAATTTTTGTTAAATTTGCCGCTCTGTTATGGTGATTATTATACATAATAATACGTTAACGGATTGATAGTGTTGACTAATGTGTTGATTTCAGAAATCGGAAATTATAATTGTAGCGGCAAATGGTTGTCAAAAACATGTTAACAAAATTTGCAAAGCCAACTTGATGCCCAGCTATTTATAAACAAGGTGAAATTATAAACAGGGTGTATAATTTCATATGTATTAACATTTTTCTAAATTTTAATGTTGTTTTCTCTATTAGGAATAATGGGAAATAAAACAATGTAAATTCTTGCATAAGTTTTGGATATGATTTTAGATATAGCCTTCTTTCTTGTAGAGGTAACAGTTACAAATTTTCTTGACTTACATTTAGCTCGATGCAGAAAACCTTTTTTTTACAGCGAACAAGGAAAAAATAAAGCCATCTTTAGAATGCTTCATTTCGTCAGTGTTTCGTATTGCCTATCGAAACCACAAACAAAACAACAATTTTTTTAGGTGGTTTTCGAAACTTTTTTGTTAATATTTTAAATTAGGAATCTAAATTCTCTATGTCACAATAATTTTTTGTAAATAGTTTTGCAATTTAAGCATGTGATGCTGTCTTTCTTTTGAATATTTTGATTCCCATCTGGCCATCTGGGCTAGCAAGAAAATATACTTGTAGGAGAGTGTCTATCCTCTAATGAGTAGTCAGGATGCGTCCCAAATTTAATATCAAATTGATCAAAATTGACAAATGACAAAAACTGTTAAAACCGTTTGATGACTTTAATTTCACTCAACAGAGAATTAAATAGGCTAAGGATTACATATAAGAATTGTTTAATATCAAGTGAGTGACACAAAAAAATAATAATAATAAAATAAAGCGTAATGGATCTCGAAAAAAATTAGTCAGAAGATAGTATTCCTAAAGTTTTTTACTGAAAGAATTATTTAAAGAAATGTATTTTAGAATCTAAATACAAAATTAGTTTAACTAATAGTAAACTAATAGGACCAGTTTACAGAAAGTGACATTAACTTTAATTGCGATTAAATAGTTAATTCGCGATTAAATGCCGATTTTGATCAATTAAACGCGAGGAAAGTCGATATAATTGCGAATTAAAAGTTAACCGCAATTGAATATTTAATTTATCTTCTGTAAACCAACTCTTATACAACGCATTATATTAATTCAAGAAAATTAAGTCAAGATCTAGAGCTTATTGTTGTTAAAAATGGCCACATTATTTGAAAGAGTGCATCATTTCATCATAGAAAGTGCATGAAATTGAATCTATCTATTTTCTTTAAATTATTGAAGCTGTAACAATAACTAATTGAATTTTCCGAAATTTACAAAACTATGTTTAAGTGCCTCCATAATAAAAATTTCAATACGAAATTAATTTAGCCGGTGCCGTCGCGATTATCCAATAAGATAAGGACTTTTTGTACCCCAAACCTAGTAATAACATGGAGGGGGAATGCACGTATAAATTCAACCACCCCTTACTTGCATTTAGTCACCCAGTTCCCTTAGTTAACGTTCTCCAGGATGTCCGAGTGCCGCCTCGACATCTCCTACGACGACAGCTGCGACTCCGGTTACGATCTATCATTTAAATCCGAAAGCGACGACAAGCCCGAACACTACGACTACGACTTCCAACCCAACCCAGAGCTCCTCGACAAATTTAACACTGCCTTCCACTCCAGCCTGGACTTGGACAACTTCTACAGCTTGTGTTCAACCGAAGCCAAAACCTCAACTCCAGTGAAAGAAAAACCGAAGAAGCGCTACGGCAGGTCAACCAGATGCAAGAGTCCTTCGCAGATCCTTCGCATTAAACGAGTACGGCGACTCAAAGCCAACGACAGAGAAAGAAACAGGATGCATATGCTGAACGAAGCTTTAGACAGGTTGAGGTGTGTGCTACCGACTTTTCCTGAAGATACCAAATTAACGAAAATTGAAACGTTGAGATTTGCTCACAGTTATATTTTCGCTTTGACTCAAACTTTGAATGATTTGGATCGGTATTCGAATAACAGTGAATGTGTGACTGTCAATGTTGGGAATGTCATTGTTTCTATCAGCAAAAGTGGGAATACAATTACGGCCCGAAATGGGAATGCAGTGGTTACAAGTGGGAGTATCACAAATGCTAGTTTCATGCAGGATTATAATTATCCAGCCAAAAATGAGTGTTTGAGGCAAGATGATGGGTTTGTGGATCAAGGATATGGAGGCAGTTATGTTAATAATAATTATTACGGAGGAAATGATTTTATGTATGAATATTTGTAAATAAGAATGTCTCATGTGATAAGCAGAAGTTTGTTCTAGTCAAGCCTTAAGATTGTGCTTTGTATTAACCTGTGAAATAGATTATTGAAGTATTTTTTTATATTTTTATTGAAATGGAAATGTATTGCAATATTTTAATAAAGAATTTGAAGTTAAAAAATAGTAATTTATTTCTGATTTTTTTGTAAAAGTGTAGCAAGAAAAAAAGGGTAAGTGTAAAGAAAAACATGTAGGTAACAATAATAAAAAAAGTAAAAAAAAATGTTTTTGTTACAAAAAAAATTGTTGAATGTCAAAGTCTGAAACCTGAGCTTATGAAAATTACTTAATTAAACTAAATACTAAATTATTTTTTTGAAAAAAATTGATTTTGATGTTTCAGTGAGAGCGTCCTGAAAAAGCTTGTTGAAAGCTCGCACTGAGTCGGTTTCTTGCTTGGATAGTGCAGAAAATAGTTGGTTTATATCGCAAGCAGCTAATATAACCAGATTTAATTAAAACATATCTTTATTGACATAGGTGTATTTAATATGACAAAATAGTACAATGCATCTAAACATTTGCTTGTTTGCAGAAAGCACGTGTATTTATTTAAATTATACAGTAGCTTTTAATAATGGACAGGTTGCTGACATTTATTTGTTTTATTTGAAACAATTATTTACAAATCACTCATAAATTTCACTTGTCACTAGATAACAAAATAGATAATCCCTCACCCGTCATATTAACCAAAACGATTTTTCTTAATATCAATTTACTTGCATTTAAATTTCAGTTATCTACTGAAAAATACAAGCTAGTGTTAGGAACTAGAATCAAACGAAAAAGTTGGACAAAAAAAAATGAAATGTGTGCTGTAACGTTTATAAAAAAAGTAAATTATTTTTTCGAAATGTTATACTGAAAATGGTCTACGAGATTTCTTGAGATTGTCTTAAGAAATGAATGTAACAACAATTTTGAACAAAATTCTCTACAAATAAAAAATATCTTTAAATTTAATTAAGTACTACAATTTTAACATATCAAACCATTTTTTGTTTACTTTATAATATTTTTCAAAATTTTTATTTTAAATATTGCTTTTTTTTATTAAGATTAACCAAATTTAAATATAAAGCTATATCTAAATATTACACATATTTAATTCTCTGAGCTTTTAAAGCTTTGCATCCCTTCTAAATGAGGGTTTTTATCCATTCATCAGGTTACAAGCAGTACAGTATTTGATTTACCTAACAATAACTAATCTATCCGATCTTGAAACGGGCCTGGCGGACCAGAAAATGATCCTTTAATAGATCCTAACATGGTTGAATTTATCGATTTTGTGAACTTTCCTAACAGACTGAAATTTTTTTCGAAACATTTAATTTACAAACGTAACGAATTTTATTGAAATGTTTCTTTGAACACCTAACCCTTTCTGTCGATTTGGATTTATAGCAAATTTCATGGTTTGTTATAGAGAAAAAGGATCAAACGGTTATCCTTTGTTACAAATTCATCGAGTTTACGGCAAATAACGTGCCATAAAAAACTAAGGAAACCTCTTTTTGGCGTCACTAAAAATCACAAAGCTCGTTTCATTTTCAGCTGCCATTTTATTACATAATTTTTCAGTTTTGGAGAATGAAATTTGCCTTTGTTTGATCGCTCTAGTTCTTACTCTATTTACCTAGTATAGATCTCGAATATGATATGATTGAGATATGTTTTGTTAACTTTTTCTTAATTAAATTAAATAAAGTTAAAATTGGTTCAACTATAGCCGTCTATACTGGCAGGAGTAACAGGTAAGTCTTGTAAATCATTGATAATATCAAATTTGAATATTTTTTATTTTCTTCATAAATTACGAAAAAATTTGATTGCAACTCTAAGATTTCAATCTTCTACAAACAAATTTTGTACAAATTTTTAAAAATGTATTTTTCGGTAAACTTGGCGCCACCTATTCGATGCTTGAAGAATAATAAATAGCGCTCGCTTTAAGCTGAAAGCTCATGCGCGCTTTTATAGATCGCCTCGTAATTTGAAAGCTTTCAGAACCATGCCTGAATTCACAGGTTTGCAACACAATGAAGAACGTCCCCATATCCTGATAGTCGGTACCGGCGACCATAACACCTCTTCACCTCTCGATAACAAAAATGTCACTTATAACATCCCATCAAGTAAGTCATCCCAAATTAGCTCCTCAGCCTGACTCCTCTTTCCAGGTACTTGGTGGCCATGGTGCGACTATTGGAAGGATCCCCAAAACATCCTTTTCCAACTCGCAAACATGTGTTTCGTTCTGGCTTATTCCTCGACTTGTTCGAAAAAAGGAGTGCTTTTCATGCACTGCTGGCTGATTTTAGGTAAACCGAATGTTTGCAGATTTACTAATCTGGAATAGGTCTGATGTTGTTTTCGGCATGGGCTTGGAACATTATTTGTGCCCCAGATGTGTTTACCTGGAATTTTGCTTTTATGTTAATGAATATGGCTCAAGTTTTCCATATTTTGTACCAACTCAGGCCGGTTAAATTTGATCCAGAATTAGAAGAAGCCTACCATGCACTATTCGAACCTTTTAAAGTAAAATTAGGTGGAATCTGTTATTTTAACACTAAAACAGCTTTCCAGGCTTCAATTCAAGCGAATGGTGAGTGCAGAATTCGCACAAATTATGTCGTTACATGCCGGTGAGGCTTATGCTGTGCAGAATTTGACAAGAACAGATCGGCTAGGCTTACTACTTTCAGGAAAAGTCAGTGTTTTATTTAAAAAAATATTTAAATTAAAAAAAAATGTTTCAGGTGAATGTGTTATCTGATAATCAGTTCCTACATCCTATTTTACCTTGTGAATTTTTGGATTCGCCGGAATTCGAATCAAGTCGAAATACTGTTGACGATAAGTTCAAAGTGAATATTTATAAAATATTAACATAATTATGTGTAGAGCATGTAAAATATGCACTTAAGAACAGTAGAATATGCACTAAAAACATCTGCATAAGCATTTATGAAATAACAAATTATATAGCTTTTTTAATTATTTTTTAAATTTAATATAAAGACAAAGATAAAATCTTGAACATAACTCAGATTTGGCAATGTCATAACGGCCCTAAATGTCTTAAAATTTTTATTTGCAACCTCACTCGGAGCTTAAACCGACATCTGCGGCTGTTAGAGTTAGTAGATTTTTTACATTCTAGTATTGATAAATATAATTAGTCATTCCATATTAATTTTAACAAATAAAATATTAGAAAAGTCATTTTACACACAAATTAAAAGTTAATCGCAATTAAATATTTGTTTTAGATCCTAGTGGATATATTATTCTTACCTTTTTGTTGCAAGCTGTGCAAAAAATCTGGTTGTCATCAATGATTTTAAAATTAGTAGTATGATGATTCCCTTCTTGAGCAACATGGATTTGACATTTTTTTTGGTATTTTCTTCTATTGAATTTAAATTGGGTTGGAAACAAATGATTTTATTTACTAAAATAAAAAATATATAAACCCAATTTAAAAAACTAAGAATGATTTTATTTAGGAATTTTGTTGATATCTTTACCTGAGACAAGGATTCCTAACTCCACAAATTTTGTGTAATGAACTTTTCGTACAAATCTAGAATATTTTTTTACGATCGTATTTGCCTTATCCTTGAGCAGAAGGCAATCATCCTGCATACTAAAAGATTTGTAGCAAAAAAAGATGCACATTTCATAAAAGCACTATGCATTTATAGAATAATGTCAAAATATGCAGATATTATGTATTTTTGCATATACTCCAAGCTATTATGTGTGATGTTAATTTTAGGTGTCCATTGTCGCTGCAAGCACTTGTCGATACTTATACTGGCAGAGATCCGCTCTTGAGTATCTTTTTGTCAAAGACACGTACGTTGCTACTGTTTTAACAACTTTAATTGCACGAGATATTGCTACGAAACTGTACGCTATGAATAATAAAATTGTTACTGCTAAAGGCTCTCATCTGGATATAAGATTACCTAGTATTACGTCGTCTTTGACGTCGAGTGGTGAATACAAATCACCTATTCGGACCAAAAAGAATGAGGGTACGATGAATACTGTATATAGAAGTGTAATGTTCAAAGTTTTTTTTTAGGAATGTGTCCGTTATCTCCTGGCACTTTTTCGAATGATAGCAGTAGGTATAGGTCGTATGAAAAATTTAAAGAGAATGGAAATTTAAATCAAAATTATTTGAGTGAGATGGAACCACTTACTGAGCTTCCTTCAAATGATGATCTCACATCTAACGATGTTGAGAGTTGGTTAGAGACTAGTTCGAAATATCATAGCTGTGAAATTGTAGATATGGACTGAATTTTGAAATATTAAAACTGATTTAAATAGTATAGAGTTATTATTTAAAAGTATTAATATTAAAATGCAACAATCAACAACACTTATTTCTCTACTTTTTATTTTTTTATTATAATTTGTATAGAAATTTTTCTGATCTCATGGCGTGCCAAATGTCGTTGTAATATTTATTAATCAAATGAGCTAATTTTTTTAAAAAAATTATGACTTGCTAGGCCCATGAGATCATACTTGCGTATATTTTTTTTGTTTTATTGCTAAATTAGTTTTGAGGTTTACGTATTTTTATTAGTCTATTACTTCTATTAGTCTTTGCATAAACTTTGAGCAGAATTGAAGGGGGTAATTAAAGGTGGTAAAAATTTTAAAATTTTTTTAAAGCTAGTCGTAGCTTACTAATATTAATAAAAGAACAAGTACAAGCATTTTGTTTTGTAATAAAAAGACTTTTATAATGTTTTAGAATCGTTTTATAATAGACTGGTTATTCACTCACTTCTTTGAACAAATAGGTTGCCATTTAAATTAAACTTAATAATAGTGGTAGGGAAGAAAGAGTAAATTTTGCTCTTTAAGAGAATCAGTGCTTTTGGCTGTAAAATAAAAAAAAAATAACTGCTCGGAGCTTGGACTAATAAAAGATGTTAATGTTCCTTAACTTTTTTGGTTCTTTCAACTGTCTTCAATCACTTCTAGAAACTTACTTTATTTTTTTTAAAGCTTTTTTGTTTTTATATTTCTTCAATCAACATCTTTCAAATTTCACTAAAAAATTTTTGCTTTTCTTTCTATTATATATTTTTTTTTCTAAAAGCCATTGTTCAACTTTTTTAGAATCTTATACTGTTTTTTCAAAATCTGTTTTTAAAGTTTTCTTGTTTTGAGTCTTTCCTTTTCTTTTAACTGAGGTCCTTTAAATTTTTTCACCAATAAAGGGTCTTGCTCTAAATTTATATTGTTCTTAGAAACATCGTTTTTGCAATCTTTTAAAAACTCTTTTCTTTGTCTAAACTTTTTTTGTGTTTTTTCAAAACGTTTTTTTGTAAGTTTTGTAAAATCTTTTTTTGTTCTTTCAGAATTTTTGTTTGTCAGTCTAGAATCTTTCTAGATTATTTTAAAATTCTCACTTTTAAGACCAGTGTAATTTGCATTTAATTCGAGATTTTAATTTTTTGGGATTTATGGAGTTTTATTTTTAAACGAGTAATTTAATTAACATCTAAGTTGGAACGTTTTCCCGACACAGGAAAGTCAAACAGGACAAATACCTATATTATAACTGCAAGATAGCCAACAGACTAATTTTATATGTTACAGACATGTTTATATATTACAGACATGTTTATATTGTATTATAAATTAAAAATAAATAGATGATAAAAATTACTCTAGAGACAAATGGTTACAATATGAATTTAGTGGCAGTAGTGGTCAAAAATTATAACTTTTGCAGATGTTTGCACAAAATTCTAATTTAGAGTAGAAGTAAAAAAGAGTTTAGAAACCCAAAATCCGGTTATATTACAGTTTCCAGACAGATTATTTTACTGATTTTTTTTGAGAAAAAAGAAGAATTATATGAAATTAACAACAAGCTCTTAAGATTATAAAATGTTGTAATGAAACACAAACAAATCAGCACTAATTATTATTGTATTTTTTTTTTCTAATAAATTTAAAATAAGTAAAACTAAAACGAAGGAAATTTTAATTTGTATTAAACATTTAAATTTGTATAAAAAACTTTTTAAGTCAAAAAACGTCATTGTCAGGTTTAAGAAAAAAATTACATAATTTTTTAGGAGAAAAAATTGAGAAAACAAAAAAGTTTCTAGGAAAACTCAAAAATACACAAATAAAAACAAGATTTTAGAAAAACAGTGGGAGATTCTAGGAGAGTTCGAAAAACGGCGAGGCGTTTGAAAAAATTGAAAAACGACGTTTGTTGAAAAATTGTAGAAAAAGACTTCTCAGTTAGATAAAAAAGACAATGAAAAAAGTTTAAAAAAGCAGATTAAAAAAAAACAGAAAAAGATTTTAAAACAGCTTTAACAACGGCGCCGCGTTTGCACAAAACAAAAACAGATTTTCTGTTTAGTAGTTTATTCAGTATTAGTCGGTGATTAGGTCCGATTTTTGAAGACATGTTTTTAGAAAAAAATTAAAACTTTAGTTTACCGGAACGGCTCGGTATCCATGACACAATTGTGAATAGCTAACAATAGCGTCCGTATCATAGTATCGAGCCGTTCAGGTAAACCAAAACTTTTTTTTTCTCTAAAAATATGTCTTCAAAAATCGAATCTAACTACTGACTAAAAGCGAATAAACCAATCCTACAATTTGGATCATGAGATACAAAAAAAAATTATGTTTCTAAATATACGTTTAAATTTATATCTTTTTTTACTCATTTTTAAAAGTAAATTATACTTTTGTAGTGTCCTAAATACAAGGATATAAACTGCATGTTTATATAATTTTGCAAAAATTTGAAAATGCATGGTTTTAAAATCGTAATAAATAATCTTGTAAAACTGCAAATTTAGTGAAAATATTTAATTAAAGTACCTAAAGATTATTTATATTATTTTTATAAATACAAGTGTAGGAAAAAGTTTAGCTTATTCCAATAACAAATTGACTTGCAAGATTCCAAGCAAGATAGACAAACAACAAAGAAACTTAATTTTTTATACAGAATAGGATATGACAATAAATAAAAAACTCGCTTAGATAATTTTCTATTTTCTAACTTGAGTTTGTTTTCTAACATAAACGATGGATAGATAGCGCACTTTTTGCTGAATTATGCAAATAATAAAAGCAGCGATGTAAAATATTCAAAGAAACAATAGTATTATTATAAAACATAAAATACTCTGCGACCAATTTATAATTACGCAATTTTTTTGACATTCAAGATTATCCCAGTTTTTAATTATATAGTTCGCCAGATTTTAATTGAATTTCCGAATTTTTCTATCTCTTAAGTACTGTTAGTAGAAATAGAGCTTATTAAAAAGTAATTTCTGCACGTGTGTATAAGAAAAAAATAAAAGTCTAGGTCGCAAGGAAAATGAACTTTTTTTATTCTTTTTATACGAGCTTTCCTTTATATAACACATTAAAATTTATAGCACATTTCGGCTAAATGAGTATGGGTTTATAAAGTCGTAATTCGTCAAATTAAATATTAGGTCAATACGGCTAGTCAACGCGTCTCCAAAAAGAGTACTTTACATCTTTTTGCTAAAAACTTTCAAATACTTAGTATTTTTTAACTATTGCTAATATTTTACTCCTACTTCGACAAATTTTAAAAATACCTCAAGTAATGTTCAGTAATACTAAACATTCAATTTTTCGCTCTATTAGAAAAGCGCCACCTAAAAAACAGTTTTTGAAACAGATTTCTGATAGAACGTTTTGGACAGACTAGTTTTTTTCTGGAACGTCCCTATATAACGTCGACGTAAGCGGCTGCTATCGATTGGACGAATACAATGAGCTAGTCGTCCAATTCGGGCGCTTTTCCTGTAATCTCGAGAAAATCCCCGTGTGTTCTTCTGGGAGACAGTATAATGGGGCGTGTCGATGAGGTTACATTGCACGCTGATCCGATTCTCTTCTAAATATTCCAATGCCAAACAATAAGCAAGCAACATGAACATCCCCAGATCATCAAACAGCATATCATCGCGCCAAAAAACCGGAAAAACTTGATGACTAATATGTTTAAGGTGAGTCTTCTTTTAATTGTCCTTTCCTAAATCAGAAATTTCAGAAAACACAATGGAGGTTCCTTTGATCCAATCGAGGACGCACATGTCCAACCGAATAATCAAAACAAACTTCAGTGAAGCATCAACCAAACCAAAACCATCAACAATGTCACCGAAAAACTTTACTTATCTACCGGAAAACACAACATGGAACAGCGATTTTTATAATTTGACCAACACTTCTGATTATGACTATGACTTCCAAACTTTTAACACGACTGGACCAGTTTCTACTTCTTGGGCTTTGTGTAAAGAATGGACTCCAGCCCAACACCCACTTTTCCAAACTGCTAATTTCTTCTTCGCTGCCGCTTTTCTAGTGCCTGGTAGCTTTAAGCAAAGCGTTTTAATTGTCAGGTCAGGGTTGTTTACAATATAATTTTTAGGAAAAAAATATATATTTTAGGGCTCTTCTGTCAATTGGTTACTTTTTTCTGACCGTTTGGGGCGGTGTGGAGGTGTGTGCTCCCGATATTCTCCTTTGGAACTCTCTCTTGGTAGTACTCAATCTCACACATACTGCTCTGCTTGCTTGGAAGTTTCTTCCACCAACTCTTACTTTAGAATTAACGGATTTGTACCTCAAAGTTTTCAAACCGTTGCGAGTTAGTCGCAAACATTTTAAAGAACTTGTAAGAGAAGCCACAGTGATGACTCTAGAACATGGAGACATTTACGCCGTAGAAGATGTCAGTCCTGCTGACGAAAGACTGTCAATTTTGCTCAAGGGAAAGTAAGTTCCTGCTTAATAAAAAATCAAAAGTTATATTTTTTTACAGATTGCGTGTGACTTGTGATGACACTCATTTACATTTTATAAATGTTCATCAATTTGTGGACTCTCCCGAGTGGGAATCAAACCATGAACAATCCGATGATGTTTTCCAAGTGACAATTACTGCAGAAGAAGATAGTGTATATTTATGTTGGCCGAGAATGAAACTAGAACGGGTTTTAAGGCATAGACCGATACTTAAAGTTGTTTTAGATTCTATTATTGGGAAAGATATCACTCAGAAACTCTACGCTTTGAATGAACATCTTAGTGGACTTAGTGATGAACGAAACAGGGGAAAAAGAGACGAAATGTGGGCTAAAGCCCAGAACAGAAGCATGTCAATGGATGCAGTCAATACTGGAACTACTGGATTAGTACGTTCGCAAGCCTATCGTAGCACCCATCGAAAAAACTCTCTAACTTCAAATGATAGTAAGTCGCAATAACTCAACTTGTCATTATTTTTGCCCAGTGGGTTCTTTAGGCAAGTTGCAGAACCAGTGTTGGGTACCTTTGGTAGCAAAACAATTCCCTGCTACATCTCCCTTCATGGGTCAAAACTCGCCAACTTTAAAAATTCCAGAAGTTCACAGTTTGACTAAAACCCGGTCGATTCGGCGCAAAGAAAAAGACAAGGAAGTCAAATTCGAAAACCCACCAAAATAGAGTGGAGTGTTTTTTTTTTTTTAGTAACGAATTTTTAGTGTTAATTGATGTTTGCGTTGATTTTAAAACACGAATCAGGCCTTAATTTTTTGCACGTTTCATGCTAGGATAACGTTGTTTCCTTATTCATATAAATAAACATGAATTTGACCACAAAATTGTGCCTTTGGTGCGCATAAGGAAGAAACGTTCAAAAGGTTTTCATTTCACGGATTTTTACGCAAAACAGAAATCAAACAAAAACATTATCAGTGAATTCCACAGATTTGCCTTCCAATCAAAAATAACTCAAAAACATTTTAATTATAGCATTTTAACGGGAGAACTACCGATAGGGTTTGCTACGAATGTTTTATAAACTGCTGTAATATACATATATTGTAAATGTTAGCGATATTTATATGTGTACATATTTATATTTGTATGTTTATATTTGTCGTGTTTATAAGTTATTTAATAAAGTTGTTTCTTTTATCATTGTTATTGCAAGAAATCTTTTAACATTTTAATGATAATCAGTACAAAAAACAAATATAACAAAGCTCAAAAAAATTGTCTCAAGAAAAATCCTTCCTTTACTTGTCTTTATTCGAAAAGATTGTAACGGAATGTTGTGTTTAACAAGATGGCAGCGAAATTTATTAAAATGTAATTGTATGTGGGTTGAAGATGGGAGACTAGAATAAAACTACAATATAAAAAGAAATAATTATTTCCTGCAGTAAATCGTTTATGAAATGTAAAATAAATTAGATAAAAGTAATTAAATCAGTTGGCAATAATACGGATAATAAAACCTCGGATAAAACAAAAAATTTTTCATACAGAACAAAATGTTTATTATAGAAGAGATGAGCAAATCAAAACAATATCTAAATCAATAATAAATAATACATTACATTCTGTTATGACATTTTCTGGTTAGTTTATTGTAAGATAGGTTGGATTTCTATACAGTGTTCACAACAAAACCCAACGAACTAGTCCACAAAGGTACCAAATATTTCCAGTATTATGAATCACACTTTAGCGCGTAATTCCGAGAAATATTTGTCACGGCCATTAACAGGATACGAGAAAGCTGAGTGATCGTTCCGCTCGAATAAAGATTGTTTGTATAAACTTCTATGTAATTTTGAAAAACGACGTAGCGTTATATAAGCAGCACAAAGAGAATGATCGAGCAGTCAGTGTAGAACATTGAGTTAATAATAAGACTGGAGTGAGGGTAGGCAAAGAAGTATGGTGACAACATATTGGTAGGCAAATCATTAAAAGTGGTGTATTTACCATGTTAAAGGTGGTATTTGCCTTTAAACCAGTGTTAAAATCGCTAAAATTTGCATCTTTCTAAACAATTTTGTTTATAAGAAGCGTTCTAAACAATTTTAGATAATATAATTTCAGATAAATTAAATATTAATTTGTAAAGTATGAGTGTTGTATGCGTGCACAATAAAGACCTGGCGCTCATATGTTTACTGAATTAAAATAAAAATTTATTTTCTTGCTTTATTATTTCTGTATTTTGAAAAATTCAACGTTCTTGTCTACCAGTAAGTGTTTTGCTCTCTCACACACATTTAATCTGTGTATTATACTATCCCTCTCTCTCTCTCTCTCTCTCTCTCTCTTTTATACTATGTTGTCAGCGCAGCTCGCTTCGGCAACGTATACGCGAGGCTCGATCCATTAGATCTATAGTGTAGAACTTGACAAACGATTAAAGGAGCGGTTTATCGTAACGACATTATTTAGTCGGCGATCGTAGTTATTACTGTATGAATATCGAGTTATTCATTGATCAAATTATTACTGTTGTGTGTATTTGTGTAAATAATAGAAATAGATTATTCGTTAGGAATCTAACTCTTTAAATTAAAAAAATCCAATTTTGCACACACGTTGCAGTATTATATAGTACAATAGAGTTTATGCTTTTATATTGTTTATTTGTCTTGTGTAGAACCACGATGTCGCTAGTTGCATTCTATCGAAAAGATATGAATGATTGAAAAATTTTATTGACAACTCCTCTTAGTAATGAAAAACGTGACGGTAAGCGAATGAGTTTTTGGTTTGTTCTTTGTTCTCGGTTTTTGCCTGATTTGGTAAAGTTGTTTTTAATTTTAATTGTTTAAATTTATATCATTCGTGCTCTGAAAACAATTTTTTTCTGATAAATTTAATTATTGTATTAGATTTCACATTGTAACAGGTTATTACTTACTATTTTGTATCAATTCAGAGGTTTTACTTTTACCGACTGATAAAGAAACGATAACTTTTTTAAGACATTGAAGAGAGTAACCGAAGGTTTGTCTCACACCACACGCACACCTGTGAATCTGGAAAGAAATTATAGAGTAACAATTTTAATTTTAGAGGATTATGTGATTGCTGTAGGTAATAGTCACACTCTCACTCATAAAAAAATTGAAGTTTTCGAATAAGAGAATTTGTTGAATTCTGATGTTACTGTTTTAAAGATGTGGAAGTTGTGATACGTCGTTTTAACAACATAATAGTGTACCCATAATAATATATAACCATAATATATAACCATCAAAGAGCCTGGCTTTACCACTACTCCATTATATAAATTGAAAGTTAAATTAGAAAATTAGATTTTAGACTCTAGTAGTCAAGCAAATTCATGGTGATGAAAAGTTAATCTTTGTTTTATCTTTCGGCATAACAAAAATAAATTTTTTTTGAATTTTGATGACGTCTGCTAGAAGCTCGGCAACTGCTCTAGACCTTTTTTTTTAGGTTTTCACAACGATAGTAAAAAATTGATAGTAAAAAGAGAAAACTGTCTAAATTTCTCAATTTTGTAAAAACTATTCTAGAAAATCCTAACTTTTTTTAACAGTAGGTACCTTAAACTTTTTTCTAGTATAACAACTCATAAAAAGGCTGTTGAATTTTGTAATGATTTGAATTTTGTCTAGCAATTTACACTGGATGTACAGGGTGTTTACCATTTACTGTTTAAAATCTATCTTTAGTCTAAGTTTACAAAATCTAATCTAATGTTTTTTAACCAACTTAATGCAGAAACAGGGCCGATTCTGACAAGCGTGCAGTACGTGCTCGCACGTAGGCGTAAAATTCAGAAGGCGCAAAAATGATGAGTGTTTTTAAAAAAATTTTATTAATTTTTGAGTTTGTTTAATATCTAGGCGTTTTATATATTTTTTTAAGTTTGCTAGTAAACTAACATGAGTGTTTCTTATTTAAAAAATAATACAAAAACTTTTGGAACTGACCATACCTAATAAATCTTTCGTTTGTGTCGATGAAACGACAAGTGAACCGCTTTGGACGCTTTGTTTAAGCCGACACATGCAAACTTGCGTCTTCATACCGGAAACATCTTTTGTCCGAAAAGTGATTGATTTTTTTTCTTTACGAAAAACAGTTTGTCTAAAATTTTCTTTTATTTACGTTTTGCTAAGCTTAGTTCGCGAGATATTAATACAAAATTTACAGCAAATGGATTATTAAATAAATTAACAAATTTTAAATTTATATGTTCTATTGTGATTTGGGATGATATATTATCAAGGATAGATGTTGCAAGTAAAATGTTACAAAAACCGGAATCTAATCTAAATGAGTGTACAAAAATATTGAATGAAATAATGGGATTTCTAAAAGAAAAACGATGTTGTCAAGAATTCAACAAATATATTAAAGTTGTTAGAAATTTAGCTAATACAATTAAGGTGACTCCTGAATTTATTATGGCACGTAAAAAAATAAAAGTGAGACATTTTAGTTACGAATGTCCATTGTCTAGACGACACCCTAACAGATCCTACAGACATTTTTAAAGTAGATTTTTACTTTATAATATTAGATACCGCTGCAACAGTAATTAAGGAAATATTTAAAACTTTAAATGAATGCTACAGTTTGTTTAAATTTTTGTGTGAGTTTCGACGTTTACCTGAGGAAGAACTAAAAAAAGCTTGTTTTGATTTTGGCCTCAGTTTACAAGCAAATGTAGAAAATACATTATCAAAAGACATTGAAGCTTTGGATTTATTCAATTTATTAATTCAATGAATTAAAGACTTATAAAATTATTCAAACAAATTTTTTAAACCCTCTTCAAAATTTGAAATACATTGTAAAAAACAATTTAGAATCATCCTTTCCAAATTTATTTATTGCCTTGAAAATTTAAGTTTACCTATAAGTTGGAATTAGGAATTAAATTATGGTCCTTTTACTCTCATGTTTTATTTTTTCAACTGCAGTTGCAGTTTTCATTTCAGTTTTCAGTTTTCAATTCCAATTAATCAAACTCTCACAATGGATCAAAACAATTCAATTACCTATAAGTGTTGCCACTAGTGAAAGAAGTTTTCCCAAATTAAAATTAATAAAAAATTATTTACGTTCGTCTATGGGCCAAGAGCGACTTAGTGAGTTAAGTCTTTTGGCTATTGAAAATGAAGTGTGTGGAAGTTTAGGTCTTTCCGATGTGATAGACGATTTGGCAAAGAAAAAAACAAGAAGAGTTAAATGGTGGAAATAGTACCATTGTTTCGTATACCATTGTTTCTTTTTCGTATCAAGAGTTTTATTTCAAATTTTTCCTTTATTTTTAGAACGTTTCTTTAAGACTTTTTACAAACTTTCAAATTTTTTGCGAATATTTTTCTGTTATTCCAGAAGTCATTACTAGTTTTTTCTTTTTTTCTGAAATCTTTCTGTGTTTTCCTTTTTTTAAGTGTTTTTCTTGTTTTTAATACTTATAATTTGTGGTAATTTAAGGCTCTTTTGTTTTTTAGAATTCTTGCTTCTTTGCTAGTTCTTTTCCATTCGGCAGATTTTAAATTACTTTAGAATTTTTTTCTGAAGTACTCTTTAACTTTCATTTCTTTTAAATCGATGATTTTTAATCTGTCTTAAAAACTTTTTTTGTTTCCAGAATTTTCCATATTTTTTTCTTTTTCTAGACAACTTTTGGAATTTTTTACCAATCTTTATTGTTTTATCACATTCTTCTAAATACTTTTTTTATTCTTCTACGTTGTTCTTTTGCTTTCCAGAACTTTTTTCTTCTTTTTTTTAGTCGACGTTTTAATTTCTTCTACAGTTTTTTTGTTCCTTTTTTTTCTACTAATAGGAGTTTTCAAATGCATCGAGAAACTTTTATTGCTCTTCTACAATCTTCATTTTTTTTCCAGCCGACGTCTTCCAACTTCATCTAGCTTTTCGAGAATCTTTTTTTGTTTTTCAATACTTCTTGGTGTTTTTTTTTCAACTAACATGTTCCAATTTTTAAAAAAAATATTTTGTTTTTTTTAAGTAATTCTTGTTTTTTTTAAAAAAAAAAAACTTTGCGTTATTGTTCAAGGACTTTTAAAATCACTTTCTGTTTTTTCAGAATATTTTTTGTTCTTCCGAAATCTTGCAGTTCTTTTTTTGTTTTCGCTCGACACTTATTGTTCTTTTAATCGAGCTACTCGAACGATATACTTGGTTGCAAAACTCTATAAAAATTATGAAATTATCAGAAACTCCCCCAAATTAATTTAGAAGTTAACTTGGGGGTTTCTGATGATTTTATGATTTTTATAAGTTTTGCAACTAAGAATGCTGTTCGAGTAGCTTGATCAAAAGAATAAACCAACAGTACCTGTTTTAAAATAATCCGAACTAATATATAACAGCCCTGTAAAAAAAAATTCTTCAACCCTAAATAGATGTTTGTTCCGGCTCGGCTACCACACATTTTTTGGATTATTTTACAACAAGCATTGTTAGAAGTTAATTTGGAAGAGTTTCTTATGATTTCATGATTTGTGTAGATCTGCTTGTAACCGAGTATAATCGAATCTGTTTCTGGGCTTTTTGTCAAACTCAGGATAAGAAATTATTCGGAATTACATCCAATCTTCTTTACATTGTATTTGTGCCTTCGGCTTGACGGAGAGTTAGATTTTTTAAAAAAAATATTCATTTAACAACAATTGAATTTACACAAGTAACTTAAAATAACTCTCAATAATTAAACAAGTTAATAACTCACTTCTATCGTCTTAAATAATTGCTTTAATAATAGTTTCGCCTATGTTGTGATGAACAGTCATTTTTCTGTTATATATTCACAAAGGTCTGTTTCTAGTAGGTTCGCATTTACATGCTTTCAAGAATTTTGGAGTATATTCCGTACCAGTATTTATAAACTGGTTTGGTAGTTGAAAGATTTTGGTGCCAATGGAAGAGCATTAAAACGATTTTGGAATTGAAAAACAATAATTAGTTATAATATATAATTATTATATTTAATATAATAATTAATATATAATTAGTTATAATTATTAGTTATAATAATTAATTATTATATTGAGATTTTACAAAATTATCCAAAGAAGGTAAACGTCTTATTAAATATCAATATTTTTAACATAATTAAGAAAAAAATTTATTATGAGAGAAAAGGTTCCAGTTAATTTATAGGGGTGATATTTAATTTTACTTTGATTCCTATCGACGATTGGAAAAAAAAATGACCGAGGTTATGACAATACCAATATTATTACCAAAAGTACCAATGAGAAACTTAAAAAGTATTCAAGTTTTTGTAGTTTGATGAAAAGAATTAAATTTTTTTTTAATTTTTCTCTAATGTGAATTACTGGTTGCATAACAATTAATGTCAAAAAGCTTGAGCTTTCTAAGCACAGAGTACAACAAAACAACCGGTTTTATGCCTCATTTAAATTGAAATTAAGCTTATCACAACTAAAATTGTTTTTTGCGCTCATTATCAATAAAACCGAAATCTACTAAAAATAAATTTTTCGTAAGAGGGAAAATAAACAGAAAACGAAAGTCAATTAATATAGGGGTAGATGGCGCCAAACGATATTTTATCCTTGTTGGAAAAGGAAATATACAGCAATACAACGAGGTGCGGGATGTGAGATCTACGTCCTCTATAATTAAAGTTTTTGTATTTTGATTAATACAAATAACAATATGTAATTATTTATGATTAGTAATTAGGGATACCACTTAAACTCAAACTAGTCACTTATGGTAAATATGGAAAATTGGTAAACTCATAGTTTACCAATTTTCGTTTCAATTATAAATAAATAATTAAAGTTTTTGTTGTTTGTATTTTTTGTTCGTTACAGTTTAATTAAAAAAATCGGATAAAGCCAATAAACTGAAAAAGCATTATCAAGTGAAACGAACTCTGCTTCCGGAGCTTTTTTCGAATTTCCGCTAAATGAAGATGGCGACAGTAAATCGTCGAAACGTTCCGTTCGTCTAAAAATGATAACTTCGCAAAAAATCTGCTAATTAACACACAAACCCCCTCGAGCGAAACCGCAAAGCTCGCAATTGTTTATTTTCCTCGAGCTTAAACGCCACCCTCACCATTTATCAAGCACGATCTCTAAAAATGGAAAGCTCGAAGACGTTAATAATTACGCAAAAATAGAGCGAAGCATTTTGCTAGTCATACACATAGGAACTTCCAGTGTCACCGGTGGAAAAGTAAAGCTTGTGATTGGCTTAAAGCACGACAGATGCGAAGCGCGAGACATGAAAGCTTCAAAGTGTGCGTAGCGTCGTCAGTTGTATTTTCACATCGTGCGTGCTTGGTGGTGTGTGTGCGAACATTTTTTTTATTTACACATGGTCAGTGTCCACGATTTTTTTACATACACTTTCGGTTTATTTTCAAAAACTGATGCGAACTCTCGACAACCACATTTCCAAAATTATGCAAAAATGAATTGTTACTATAGGTAAATAACGCAAAATTCGTTTTATAGTAATAACTATAACGCATTTATTTTTTTATATTTTGATTTTACATTGTTTTTTTTTATAAAACTTGGCTATAATATATCCAACTAAGTACTCTTTTTAAATTGTCAAAAAATTTTTTGAAAAATACTTGCAAAAACGGTAGTTGTCGTAATGTTTTATTCACGTTAATTTGACGAAATTTTGGTAGCATTCATGTCAGAATTCCAAATTTTCTTTTTTTTGGTTTTGTTGTTTAGTTACATTTTTTTGATTGATTTTGTGAATTAAAATTGTTTTTTCTTCGCGAGTCGTAGAGCGTCCCAGGATCGACTAAATTGCAAGCGCATGCGCTTTTTAAGCCCTATTTTACTTTCCCTTGTATTCACAAGCAACAACCCGCGAACAGCGACCGTGACCCCACCAAGTAACTAGGAAATGCATTACATCGCGACTGCGTTGTCTGAGCTTTTAGGAAAACACCGCCAAAAATCCTAATCAGTTACAAAACACTACACAATTGACTGTTTCCACCAGAGTTTTGATCAAGTTTTTCTTTCCTTTTCAGATATTATTTTTTATAAAAGATGATGTACAAGTAAGAACGTTATTTTTATACACGAAACTAAAAACACAACAAACAGTACAAATTGAGAAAAGTACAAACTCCGACTTGAACTCAGCGAAAAATCAGGATTAAAATGACAATAAGAATAAGTTAACGTGGTGTATAGAGGGTGTCTTCGTCAACAATGACAAGATGAGCGAGACTCTAAGCCAAGACCCTGAGTTGAACACGGGGTACACAAACTTGGCACCTTCCTATCCTCCAACTCCTGCAACTCCAAGTTCAACGGTCCAAGATGGCCCAGCAGGAGCAAATCTTCCTCCGTTTTCAACATTCTCCACGGAGATGGACTCCAATGCGGCATTTAACACCGCCACAGACCGTCTCTTCAGCGACACCAGACTCTTAGACATATCAAACTGGGATTATTACACGGAAGCTCGTCTTTTAGATCGCGGAGAAAACGGCCTTTCTATTATTTCCTCCCAGCCTCAGTACCGGCCGTGGGAATCAAAATCGGTTGATTCCTCTACAGGTTTTACCTCAACAACTCCAGTCAACACCTTTGCAGATGCTTTCAACCAAAACGGAGTTTCAAAACTTCCATCCTTCCAATCTCAGTTTCAGACTTTTAATGAACCAGTTACCACCAGTGAACCTACACTAACAACCCTCACAAATTTAACGCCGGTTTCCCCCAACTCTTCTAGTCCCGGAAGTCATAGTTTAACCCCGTTAAACTCCAACTTTCACACCTTAAGTGCTGTTAACCGGGGGTACCCTTTGGTACCGGCACCCATTCAAGCCCGTGAAATTCCTTCAATCCAACAACAATTTCTCGATGAACGTCACATTCAACTCTACACCCATCCTCCAAATCTCAACAGTACTATTCATTTTCCGACCCAGAATGGTACTATTATTCAAAACAGTTCGCTGATTTCGTCGCCGACTGTTGTGACAGTGCTCAAATCCGAACCAGAGCTTAAACTAACAACAATCCAAGACCCAGGTCTCAAAATCCAAAATTTACCCCAATTCCAAAACCCCATGGTTAGTGATAACGGGATTTATAACGGACTAGACAAAAAACTGAACGGTATAAGTGCGACGATGAGTTCTCCAACCCGAAACGATTTTCGTAAGAAAGAACGTCGAAAAATGCGCGCTTCCAGCTTGGAAAGCTCCGCCGAAAGTGATGGAGCTTCCAGTAATATGGAAATCTCGGAGAATTCGGGACAAGTGGCAGCCGTTTCCAGCACGGCTGGATTTAAAACACACCATAGCTTGACAGGGAACAATTCAGTGGATATTGATGAGATCAGTGGCGGTAATGTCGATAAACAAGTCAAGAAGAAACGGAAACGGTGCGGTGAATGCATCGGATGTCAGAGAAAAGACAATTGTGGTGACTGTGCCCCGTGTCGGAACGATAAGAGCCACCAAATCTGCAAACAGAGGAGGTGCGAGAAGCTCACGGAGAAAAAGGTGAGTGCAGATCTGTAGAATACCTTTCCCTTGTTGTTGCGTTGTCCAAATATACTTCAAGTTTTGTAACGGTCGAGAAAATCATCAACAGTTTTTCCCAGCATCTTAATATCGCGTGATACAGACTTTATCTCATTTGAATAAAGCTGCCTGAACTAGTCGATGCAAAGCTCGTAGACAAATAAAACAAGTTCGTCTACTTTACACTACAATGTCGGTTGCCCTTCGCATTTATCAAAAATGCTATTAATACAAATTAGACCAGAAGATCTTGTAACTGTTAAAAACGTCTCGGTATTGTCGATTTCTCTAGAGGAGTTAAGTCGAGCTAAAATAAATAAAAGAAATTTTGGAAATAAAGCTGTAACTAAATGAGACTTTTATTATCTTATAAAATATCATTTTGGTCATCAAAAACCGCTCATTACTATTTCTTTTAGTAAAACCGAACATAGTCAAATGATTTTTTTTTATATTGGAGTAACAATTTCCAAATTCATGTATTTAAACATACATGGACGTTATAAATTTTTTATATAAGCTAAAAATTTGAAATTTTGTCTATTTATGAAACAGGTCAAAGCGTATCGATAAACATTTGCAAATTTTTGAAATTTTTTTGTGTTAGAGAAAGGGGCTTCTAATGTTACTAGCAACGCAAATTAACAATTTGTTAGGCTGAAAAGCTATATGAATTATTGAAAATTGAACCATATAATCTTGATTTTTGGATTCACAAAACATGAAATAAGTTTTTCGAAAAAAAATTGTTTTATAGACCTATGGGGCTTCAAATTATTGATTTTTAATAATTTTTAATAATTTCAAATGTAACAAAAATTACAATTTACTTTTTCATTTCTGTAACATTACTTAACTATTTGAGTGTTTGTTTGTTTTCGTGTTTGTTTCTTTTATTATATTTTGACTGTCCTTTTTTTAAATTTAGACGAGATTAGGTTCCAAATTTTTTCATTTATTAGTAGTAAATTTTTGCTTAGGTACAATATAATAATGAAGGCAATATTAGCCCAAAGCACTTACATCATAATAATTATTAAAATTTGTACACAATTTTTATAAAAAGTAACTTTTACTATTGCTGGTAATTGTGACGGAGATGTTAAATTTAGACAATTTGTAAATAATTATAATTAAAGTTTTTGTATATTTTAGTAAATTCGGTAAATATATTGTCAAACTTTTAGATGTGGTATCCATACGAATAACAGCATAACCAAAAAAAATTTGGCGTAGTGTCTGTGAAATATGAACTCATTTAAGATATTTTTGAGTGCTGGTTCCAAAAATAAGTCATATTTTGTTCTCGCAGTTTTGGTTTTTGAGACACAGCATTGTAAAATTTGTTACCCTACGGATAAATAGCAAAATCAATTTATTAGAAGACCAAAATTGTATATCCTTACCTGAAATTTAGTCTTGTAATTAGCCTCTTTATAATGTATGTATAGCTGGTCATTTGAAAACAAGATTTTATGCATGTCTTTCTATTTTTTTGGAAAATGTTGGGACACGTCGATTTCAATTACAAGGAGAACAATAATCTAGAATAACGCTAACGTTGATAGGGTAGTCTCTATTGACAGAAGCGACTACTCTCTTCAAAGTTTTAAATGTCAAATGGGGCACATCGTTGGAAACTCATTTAAATCTTTTTTAACGGTGTTTTTGTTTTTAAAATCTGACCAATACTCTAGAAATAAAATAAAAATTCAAGACATCATGCTGATAAAAAATTTTCTTATTTTATTTTTAGGATTTTTGATTTCATTTTTTTGTGTATTATTTTTTTAAAGTTGACAGTTATAACTGAATGATAATATTTTAATACTTACATAACAAAATATTACATAAACCTATATTTAGCGAATTGCTTATAATATAGGGTAGAAATAGTATTTTTAAAACTAGAAGTGATGACACAAATCTAATGGAATTTTTGAATGAGGCACCCAAAATTACTTAATTCAACTTAAAAATATTAGGCACCAAAATGTGCATTGGCTAGTGAAATCAAATGCAACAAATAATTATTTGTTGAATTAGGGAATAAAGGAAGGCGCAGTCGAAGCCAGGCAAAGTATTAAAACTGCTTTATTGGCGCAACATATTTTTTTGACCTTACCTTTTTTTAGAAAAAAAAATGCTGGGTTTTGTGACAGCTGAAAAATCCTCAAAAGCTCTAAACTGTTTGTTTTACTGCTTAATCCAGTAAAACGCTGACATATTGCCTAGTCAATAAATGTAATACTTTAGTGTTAGTGCGCTTAAATTGTCGCTAAAATAGGGTGTTTACTATCTAACGGCGAAAAATTCATTTTCAGTAAAATCCGTAGATAGGAATGTTTCAGTTTTGCTGATTTATTATTATAATTGCAATCAAGTAAAAGCAGATTCAAAATAAATATTATCTCAAATTTCTTTCACTAACAAAAGTAGTAAACCATTTTCAAGACAAAATTTGTAGAAATCCGAACTTTTGGCGCTTCATGTTTTAACTGGATGTGAAACAACAATTTTTTTTTTCAATTTGCAAGAGATATCATAGTTAAATCTATCATTTCTTGAAAAATCTAGGCATTTCAGTAACTGCGGGCATATAAATTTTATTTTAATATATTATGTGACTAATCTTCATGAAACTTCTAAGATTCACTTTGTTTAACTGTTGGGTAGTATAAATACATTCATTTGGTTTCTTTGTAATATAACTTGTAATGCTTAAGGAAAAACTGTTTTTTTTATTTTTCTTTGTAAAACAAATACAACTGCTCTGAAGACTATACCTATGAAAAAAATAGACAAAATTACAAATTCTTATCTTAAATAGTTAATTTACAAGCGATATACCCATATATATGTTTTTAAAAACACTATTTTAGAAATTGTTGCTTCCGATATTAAAAACTTAATTTTATACAGTTCGGTTTTAATAAGAATAATATATTACGTTGCAAGGGCAGAAAAGAGGCATTAGCAGCCCAAGGCTGTCTTAAACCTGAAGGCTACTAAGATCTTTCTGCCTGTGTCACCTATAACTGGTTTTACCTACCTTCAATTAAATCAAATAAAAAGCATCAAACTGATTGTTGCTAAAGTGTTAAATTAAACGTCAAACTGACAGTTCTCACATATATGACAAACAAACATGACAAGCCTTGGTTGTAATACATTTTTCTACTTTAGAGCTGAGAATGACACTTTCTGTCAGACTTTGAAAGTTGCTATGATTAATTTTCGTTAAAGGTGTCCGAAATAAGTTGCAGATAGCGATTGTAGACGGTGAAAATGATATTACATAAGACTGTAAAAGTCCCATTTGGTTATACGTACCTTTAAAAAAATTTGCAAGAAAGAAGCAAGATAGGACGGCGATTTTACTTCACTTCTCGGGAAATCGCTTTTGATTACAAAACGGTTGTATTGTTTACATACGTTCGACAGAAAAATAAACACGAGCGTAAACACATTTTCCAAAAACCGTAGTGATTTAAGCCGAATTGTGGTGACGTATCAAAATCAATAAAGTCGGGTTATCTGGTGAATCATCGCGGACTTAGAAAAATCATACAAGCAGCTAATTTAGGAACCTTGTAGTTGACACTCTTTGTGGCAAAATTTAATGCCTTCATTTCCATGTATACAAAAGGTGGGCGTGGTTGGTACAAGACCATGCTGGAAATGTCACCGATGGGCCTCCGGTCTTTGTTAAAAAATATTGACATCTGCACGACGAATTTCATAAAATCGAAAGTGCGGTAAAATAATGTAGTCCAACAGTTGGCAAACAATATAAACACTAAAGAAATCGAAAAACTATCACAATAAAATGTTATCGTTGTATTCTCAGCGTTAGAAAACCGAAAAATTGTTTCCACCTATTTCCGGCTTGATGTGATAGGTACTAAGAAAGTGAAAGAAGAAAAAACGTTAAATATTTTAAAATTTGATGATAATTTTTTATTTAAATAAATGCAGGTTTCCACCTGTGTTTACCGGCAAAAAATGACGTCAGTCCTTAGCATGGTTGAATTTTCCAATGGTTCGTGAGAACGTAAAATACTGCGGTGTAAAAATTCGTTCTAAACGGAAAACGGAAAGCAGCCTCACACATTAATTTGATCCAGTCCATATATGCCGCATATGCCATATTATATGCTTATCCACATACCAGGTAGTACGCCATGGGCCTAGGATCCAACAGCTGCGTTTGGAGAATAAACTTTTGCCAGCTGTTTGCGTACAGCGGACCATCAGTGGAACGTTCATCCACCATAACCATTTTTCTATCCAACAATCAATTGGACATCTACCGTTACAGGACATAATGGCGAAATGCATTGAAAGAACATTTACAATAGGACTTAGATGATACTGATTATGAAATATTGCTCAGAAAAAAATCATCGTGAAAAGGCCGTTGCCTGATTCGACCCTTGTTTCGGCGATGATTTTTCTTTTGCATCTAGAATCGAAATTTCTTGGATACTTATTTGTACATAGATGAATGGGCCCGTGTTTATTTTATCGAACGTTATTTGAAATGTGTTGTTGGGTGGCAGCTGCCGGTGTGTTGGGCACGCGACAAGATTTCTTTATCTCTTTCAATTGTTGTTTTATCTGGAGCCGTTTGTTTGTCACTCAAAAGCCAAACGAGATTCGGACACTTCCTTAAAACGTCGCGACGACATATAAGATCAAAACGAGGAAAATCCTCTTATTTTTGCTAGAATTTTGAAAATCTGTCGGATTAAAGCTCTATTCACAATCACTTAAATTGACTACAATTAACAACTAGCTTAATGTAAAATGGTGAACATTATACAATCTTATGCAACTGTTTTACCTATTACATCGTAAGGGCAGAAAGAAGGCATGAGCAGCCCGAGACTGTGTTGCACTCGAGCATCGAACCAGCCGAGCTTTTCTGTCTGTGTGACGTACTATATTTCGTCTACCTTCAATTAAATCAAATTAAAATCTTAAAATTGATTATTATCCCTATTCAAGTGTTAAATTAAACTTATCACTTAAATGACAAGTATCGGCTGAAATGAATTTTTTTGCCCTCGGGCGGAAAAAGACAGTTTCTGTCACATTAATAATAAAATTTGTCCAACTTTAGATTAGGATCAATTTAAGCAATAATTTTTCCAGTAGATAGCACAAAATTACTCTAAAATAACATCTTTCTCCTTTATTAAAGAATGCTCTTGCTTACCAACTGTGTAGTGTCAACCCAAAAAAATGATTTCGAAAGCAAAAACTGTGTAATTTTCACAACTCTTGGTGCTGTGCTTTATTACAGCCTTTACTAGAAAAACACAAAAAAAAACATCCAACATTCGTATTTAAATAAACTAATTCTAATTCAATACGAATTATAAAAGGTAAAAATGTAAAAGATAAAACTAGCTTTAAAACATTTAAAAAAATAGCTTTATTTGTTAAAACAACTTATGTAAAAAAATTACTAATGGCAACAAAATAGTGTTTTGTACAGTAGGGTGGTCCAAAATTTTTTTTAACTTCCGACACTGAAAAATTGGTACCTAGCCACCTTTAAAAAATGCTTTTTAAATAGAAGCTCTTAATTTTAATAGGAAGGTCCTCCTCATTTTAGTTATCCATTTTTTCATTACTTTTATATGACAAAATCTATATCTCATCAGTCATCACTACCTAATCCTACAGAAAAATTTTATTTAAATTTTTTGTAGGAAATTTTACGCTCTAAAAAGTTATTTTACAATACTTTTATAGCTCTTACTGTTTAGAAGATATCAGAGGTCTAAATTTAAAGAATTTAACAAAAATTTCTTTTTTAATTCTAAGTTTTATAACTCGTAGATAAATAAATATTATAAAATGCACAACATATGGCCTTGTAGAAAATTAAACGCTCTATAAAAAAGGTCTCTTGTAGTTAATTGATTATTCTAACCATTTAGAAGATATTCGCATTTTAAAAACCAAAATTTGAGACTTAATTCTCAAATTTTTTTAATGGTTGGAGTAATCGATTAACCACAAAAGACTTTTTTTGTACAGTCGTTTGAAAAATTTTTGTGGTACAGCATTTGTATCAGCCGTGAAGCTCGTTTTAGAGACTGTTGCCATAAATATCGGCCGCAAAGGTCTTTAACAAATCAAAGAGTACATTAAAAAATGGTTTCGAGGTCTTGACATACAAGAGTAATTTTTATACCTAGGCTGTAAAAGGATTATTGGATGAAATAGAAATTGCCAAAGCTAAAATGTTTTGAGAACACTAGTAAGAAAATATTTTGTCTGCCATAGCCGAAAAAACAAATTTTGTGGTCGATGTAAAGACCGTAAAACAAGTCTTTTTTGACCGGTTGCATAATTTTTTTTTTATTTTACTAGAAGAAATAAGTAAAGCTATTATTTGCAAAATTAGACCAGTACACCAAAATTGATATTGTTTTACTTTTTAAGGCTTATTAGCCCAACTTTTTTAGTATAATTATAATTTTTTGACTCTACGGGCTCTCAATTCTTATTTAATAATAAAGATTTGAGTTGTAAGAAAGAGTCAGTTTTATAAAATTCGAAGCTGCAGGCGACATATTCATAATAATTTAAAACTGTAACCTGTAACAACATTGTATTAAAAAATATAGGATCTATTGACAATAGTTTATTAAGATTACATGTCATACAGTGAATTTTATAATAAAAAGCACAACTAAAAGGAATGTCAACAATTGTAAAAATTAAGATTAAGAAAAAGACAGTTTTATTTTTAATAAGCATTTTGCAAAATGCTTAAAAATAAAGCATTTTTTGCAAAATGTCTGCGCTTTTTTTATAGCTTAAATTCCAAATCATCTACTTTTTCCTTGATCTGGTAGTTTTGAAAAGTACACTTGAGCTTATTTTACTTTTTGTTTCGAAGATATACAGGGTGTTTTAGAAATTAATACAAAAATCTTAACTACTTGTAGATCTCGTTTAAAAAAGAGTTTTTTCTAGATATTTTTTTTCCGAATCTCAACCGTTATCAAGATAAAATTAGTTAAAGTCTTGGCAGAAATCCCATACGCGCCACTGGTCAAAACAGTAGAATATACCATTATAATGGTCAACCATGGTAACTATAGAAAATTATAATATCGTACTTTTATAGGGGGGATATAGCGGTAAAAAAATTCAGAAAAATTTTATTTTTCGCAAAAATGTTATATAGAAAAGTTGTTTGTTTTGGTGAGATCTATTAGTAGTTAAAATTTTTGTATTTATTTCTGAAACACCCTGTAGATATGCTGAAATTTTAGGATAGTTATAAGTAATTTTCTTTCTAAAAAGGGGTTGATAAGACAAATAAATTTGGGAACTTTTGGTTTAGACACAATCAGATCTGTCTATGTGAATCGTACCAATAAAATTTCCAAAACGACGGCCGTAATTAAACAACGTTAAGTAAATGTAAACGGTTTGCACTTACAGTCCCTACTACAATGTCCTTAAAAAAAATTTGATAGATACAAATGTAAAACTTTGTGAGTGCCTTTCTTGCAACGAGTCCGACAAACTTATCTAATTGGAAACTTTCGGCGCTGCTGCGTTTTCGAATGCCGTCATACCGACATCTTCGGGGTGGTGGACACTCCATACGCAGCATGATTTTTGTCGGACAAGTTTACCACTATTTTTAAATTAATTTTACTAAACAAATTTCAAGAAATCAAAATTGGATATACGTGGATGACTCCCGTTGAGAGTGAAGTCATACCGACATTTTCGGGGTGTTGGACACCACATATGCAGCATGATTTTTGTCGGACAAGTTGACCACTATTATAGTTTTAAAATTTAAAAATAGTGGTCAACTTGTCCGACAAAAACCATGCTGCGTATGGAGTGTCCACCACTCCGAAGATGTCGGTATGACGGCATTCGAAAACGCAGCAGCGCCGAAAGTTTCCAATTAGATATGTTTGTCGGACTCGTTGCAAGAAAGACACTCACAAAGTTTTACATTTGTATGTACCAAAAATTTTTTTAAGGACATTGTACTGGGGGCTATTACTGTCTTACGTAGCCAAACGATACGTTAAGCAAAATATTGCGTTAAGTTAATTTAAGTGATTGTAAACCGTGCTTAAAACCAAAGTCGATCGGATATTACATTATGATTGGGAAGCAATTTCTCCCATTTTAATAAAATTATCAGTGAGTTATGGTCGTTTTCAGGAGCGTGAAACGATTTTTCGTGTCTTAATTGGGAGGCCGTGAAATAAATTGTTTTCGTTTCATCTAATTACCCAAACTATCCGAAACCAAGCGCGTCTATTCGGCGCCACTGTTTTTTCAAATTAAATTTTTAGGCGCAATGTAAAATTTTTTGTCGCAAAATTTATCGCAACTTTTATCTTCATTACAGTCTTGAATGAAAAACCGAATCTGGCAGAATTCCCGGCATTGATTATTCAAATTTTCAAATAAATTTTGCGAAAACAAAGCGTCGCAAAATAGTCGCAGAAATTGGATTTAAAATTGCCGACCTCCCTTGTCGAATAATGGGCGCGGATCTTTTTGCGATAATTTCGAGTGTGTTATTGATTTTTCTGTGAATTAAAGCAATTCATTCAGAAAAAGTTGGCCAATGATGTCGTGAGTGTCCATTGACGGCGGCACGAAACTCTCCATAAAACGCATTTACAACGTCTAGGAACCTCGCCGGATTCGGTACCGCACCGGCATCGGCATACGGCCAGATCGATAAGAATACGAGTGCAATGATGACTCATGCGACACCCTCGACCCCCATTGCCTTAACCCCCGTATACGTCCGCACGCACTTCGCGACGAAAAAATCAATCCCGGCTGGAACAGCAAATGCCAAATGTTGCCAAATTTAAGAATGCTAAACGATACATTGCAACGCTGCATCCAGCGAAATTGACTCGCTCAAAGCTTATCAGGGGTTGATGGAGCTCCACATCTGGACGAAATTGATAAGTTTTTTCACAGGTGCTAACTGGCGCAACAACAAAGTCACCGACAAGAAATAGTGCAATTGCAGAAATACTTATTAGAATTTCTAAAACTATAGGCGCTAGAAGCAATTGTAGAGCAATTTACTACATGTTTGTATTCATTAAAAGTATCTTTACAATTTTGAATTAGTTTTAGCATCATTTTTTTAATATCTAGTGTATTAAATAATCCTACAAATGCTTGAAAATGTTCTTTATATTTGTAGCAAATTTTACTACAATTGTTTTCTATTATTTTGTAACAATTTTAGAGTAAATTTAATTTTTTTATTATTATTAATTATGTTACAATGTTGTCATGCTCTTGAACGACAAAAGATTAGCCATAGCATGACAAGTAAAACCCATGAATAGCACCATCACCAAACAACTAGGAGAAAAATAAAACTACTTCTAGTGTTGACTTTCTAGTTGGCAACAATCGCTATCAATTTAGTGGTGGCCATTGTATTAAAACAACCCAATCAGAATGTTGTAGAATAATGAAAAATTCAAAAATTAAACGTTACTATATTATGGAATGAGAGCGGTAAGTAGTAGCGAGATGTAATTTATGCTGACATCTGTGTTTGTAAAGTTAAACAGGCATCTTATTTAAATAACCGGCAACTTTTTTTTATGTTTGTAGTAAAAATTACTAAACGATTTTTGCTACAGTAGCTAATAGAATATATTATAATACAACTGATAAAAAAAATATTCAAAAAATGTATTGATTTCAAAATATTAAATTAACGCGAATAATATTATTTTGTTTTATTGCAAATTGGTAGCAAAAATTACAAAAAATATAATCAGTTTTTACGAATTTTTTGTAATTCTTACAATTTCTACCAATTATTGTTTAAAATAGTAGTAAGTTTAAAAAGTATTGAAACTTGTGTGGTTTAGACCTTATTAAAATTTTATGAGATTTAAAGGCGTATTTGTGCATAACTTTTATTTACTGCAGCTCAGGACTGGGCGACTGAAAGGACCTCTTTCATTGTCATTAAATAAAAAATATCTAAATTAAAAAAATGTGAAAAATGGTACAAATATGAAAGCCAAAAGTGACGACTTTCAGTTATTGAGACGGTAATTCGATTACAGTAATTTTTTGTGCTAATTGTTTTTTTTTGTTTTATTTACTACCATTTTTCTCAGATTTTTTAAAACAATTATTTTTTTTAACTAAAATTTATTGAAATATGAATTTATATTTCTGTCTACGTTTTTGTTTCTTTTTTTCACTTCCAGTCGTGGTTTTTCAAGTTTTCTGGATTCTTCTTTTTCTTCTAGTTGCCTCTTCTAGTTTTTCTGAAGCATTTTGTTCATTCTCTAAGAAAAGTTTTTCTTGTCCTTTTTTTTCTGGCGTTTTTTGTCTTCTTTCAAGTAGTTTAAAAATAGTTTTCTTATAGAATCTACATACAGGGTGTTTTTGAAGTTGAAGAAATGGGTGGTAAATAACTAAAACTGTCTTATGTAAATGTTTATAGTTTTTAAGATATACACTCAAGAAATTATTTTTTTTTATATGAGACACCATGTATAACATGTTTCTTAATACTCAGTTTTACTTATAATATCTTAGTGGTTCTGTAGACAAAAATTGTAGAAATAAAAAAAATTAGTATATTAAAGAAGGCGTTTTGAAAAGTCAATTTTGTGGCACGAATTCAAGTTTATAAAACGAGCACAAAGCGCGAGTTTTTATAAAGAATGAGAGCTACAATGACTTGTGAAACAAGTTCTTTATGCTATTTTTTTTGCTTTGCGCGTTTTACGTGATTTAGAGGTAAAAAAGTTAATTATTCAATTTTTAGGGACTTTTGCGTTAATACGAAATAGTTGATAAAAACGTTATGAAAGTGTCAAATGTTTTTTGAGGTGTTTCCAAATTTGTCCAAAATTCTATATAAGTAACTCACAAATGGTTCTTTTTTACCTACCGTAGGTATCGGTTATTAATTACCAAATTAATTGCGATTTCTTTCATCGTTATTTCAGACCAATCAGTGCTATTTACTCATCTATGTATCTAAATATATGTATGTATTCTTTTTCTTCTCTTGAATAATTTTTTAATGTATATTCCTTTTCATCTTCTGAACATTTTTTTTGACATTGTAAAACAAATAATTTTTATGTGTTTGATCCTTGTATTCATCAAAATAAAATCTCAAATTATTTTGTAAATGTCTCTAAACATTGTTTTTCTTTTTCTATCGATTGTAAGTTTTCTAGTTTTTTTTAACCATCGATCTTAAAGTTTTTACTGAAAAATGTTTTAGTTTTTAAGACTCTTTGTGTGTTTTTATTCTTATAGAAGTAGTTCTTCGTATTCTTTATTCTATTTCACACACAATTTTTCTGAGTTTTTAACGTTTTATGCTTCTATTTCTTTCTGTTAGATTTTACATTATAAATTTTTTTCATAGTTTTCGTTTTTTTCTGCCTACGTTTAATATATATTTTAGTGAGACAAAAGTGCAACTAAATTTCTATGAAATTATTGCAATAAATAAATAAAAATATTTGATATTTGATGATGGTTTTTATAAAATATGTAACTTGGAAAGTTTAATTGCATCAAAGTATAATTATAAATGCATTTTTATAAATTTATAAATGCATTTTTGAAATGCGCTTTTGAAACTTAATTAATAACAATATAAAAAGAAATTTAAGAATAGTGTAACTTTGGCAAGGTCTTACTTTAAAAAGATGTGTTACTAAGTATTAATATTAACGTATAATGCAATATTAACAGCATATTAACATATTAACATTAACTTTCAACAATTAATTTATTTCAAAATTATATAACATATTCTGCCCTAATTTTTGCCGGTGTGTCCTTCGATTGATGTGCTAACATCCCCGCCCACTTAACTCTTGACTTTTGGGGTTAATCGGTCACCCTCCCCCAAATTCGCGCACCCCCATCTACCTGCCGCTAATTTGAGTACCCACAGTCCCGTTGCTCTAACGGCATCCGTCTAAGAACGTGAAGGTCGCAAATCCACCCCAGACTGTTGGGGTTCCACCGAAAACAAAAGTAGCTCGTGCCAACCCCATTGCATTTCTGTTTCAAGGCCGTCGATTTGAAGCTCCCGCGGCGTGCTCGCCAATGAAAAGTCGGCGGAAATATTGCGTCAGGGGGTGACGGTACATATGTGTGTGGCGGATGCAGCATATGTGGTGGAAAGCTTCCGGTCACCTCCAGCTCTTCGTTTTTATAAAGTTCGATCGAAAATCGAAGCTTTCGCTGCCTGTACTGAGCCTTCAACAACAAAGCAATCTCACATTTCAAAGTAGCCGAGCTGGTTTAATTTAGGAAATAGATTGTTAAATCTAACAGAGTTGAACTTGCATCCGACTGGGTACTTCCTCTCTAAAAGTATTCTCATAAATTATATAATGTTCTAGATATAAAAATTGCGCTGCGAATCAATTTGGCTATTTTTAGAACGGGATTTTTTTTTCGCTGCTAGTGCTTAGGGGTAGTTTTACGCAAAATGGCCGACGGGATAAACACAGACTAGGTACAAGTTTGACACGACAGCTGCGTCTGATTTAGATTAAGTGGAGTATTAAACGATTCACACTAATCTTTCATACACAAAGTAAATTTCCATCTCAAAATTGAACGGTTTAGTGGTGGTAAAAATTGTCACAATTGATGTTTACAGCTAGTGTAAACAAACAGTACACGACGGTTTTAAATATTATACAAATTTTGTTGATTTTATCTTGACGTGCGTGTTCAACGTACTGTTTCGTTTCACAAAAAGTCGTCGTCCTAAATTAACTCCTAATTAAAAAATTATGAAATAAGTACCTTCAAAACACAAACAAATATCCAGTGATCAAAAAAAATAAAATAAAAACAAAATAGTTTGTTCATACATGAAAGAAAGGATGATCTTTATGCAGCAATGCGGTAAAATAACTATATTACATTGTGCAGTGAAAGCACTTAAAAAAAAATACATATATTTCGTTGCCATAATTAAGCTTACCTAACAAAATGCTTGTTACCTGAAAAAATTTCATGTATAGTATCCATCTGTTTGCATATTTAAAAAATATATAATACAAAAAAAAAATGAAATACTCTGATGAAAGTCGTTTAAAGCTTGTCAGTCAAAAATGTTTTAACAAATCTCTGCGTTAGGTTATTTTATAGTGTTCTAACACTCTAACAGTCTGGTACAAATGTATTTCTGAAAGCGTCAAATACAGCACCACAAAGAATTAAAATTTGCAAGCAAAATTAAACGTGCAAAATTCTGCTACTTCGGTCGCACATTTTTAGTAATTAACCATTTTTTATCTTATTAATCTCTAATTTTATAGCAAATATAAATATTGTACCAATGGATTCTGAATTTAAAAAATTAAATTTCGCTAAAACGCACTATTTTCGAGATGTTTAAGTTTATTTCTAAATGTTTTTGTTATACGTTTTATAATAATTAACTTTTAAGTTATATTATTGATATCACTCGAGATTATATATTGATAAATGATGAAAGAATTAAAAAACCTAGTCAATCCCACAAGTTGAATTTAAAAAAATTCTTACATAAAAGTTGCAAAGCGTTTTCTAGAGCTAAAGTAGTGAAAATAAAATAGAATGATTAAATGAAAGAGATGGTTATACATATCTGTATTTTTCTATTTTTTTATTGTTCTTACATGTTTATGTATTCTTGTTGCAATCCTTCGTCCTGTCTGGTTTACACAAATTGCGTTACAATTATTAAAAGATAACTTGTCGGCGCCTGAATAAGGTAAAGGGGGAATTGGATTTTTATAGAGCACCAGATAAGTTATTTTTTGTTAAAAATATGTTAATCTATCTGAAATATTAAAATAGAAATACCTAATTTGATATTTGTCAGAGCGATTAACAGATTTTTTACTAAAAATAACGATTTCTTTCTACTTTTAGTAATCATTTTCATTTTTTATGTTGTAATTTATTATTGACAAAAGTTTGGCAGGGATGATGAGACGGTCTAGTATCTCAATTTGAAATTAGCTCATGAATCTGTACAAGGGGCGCCTCTCTTTGTTTCTCATTAGAACTTTATCATCTTATTCGAAACTTGATTAAACAAGTGTAAAAATTTAAAAGAGCTGTTATTCAATAAGGAAGCATTGCCTTACTTTGGCAATCTACAAACTAACACGGCACGTTCTTACTTTGACTAGTTAAAGTGACGATTTTATTAAAACAGGTTCGAAATTATATAAATGCATGTCTATCTGTTTGAAAACCGTGTTTATATGATAACACCACAAGTTTTAAACCTTTCATAACAAAAATTTTACTATTTTTATATTTTAGATTTTTAATAGATTCGCAATTTTTCTTGCTATAATATATCTACAAACGCGATTTTGGGACTATAACATAACTGACGTCTCGTCGTAACCAAAACATGAAGTATTCTATGAAAGAGAGAAATTTGTCTCATCAGCACTATCTGTTGGTTGCTGATTTTCAGCAATAAAATCTAAATTCAATCAAAGAACAGCAAAATCGCGAAAACAGTATAAAATAAAAATTTTGTTTAGAACATAACTGAGAAAAAATGATTGAAATTTATAAAAACTGAAATCGACTATGAATCAATTTGCACATCTGTAGATTGTACAATGAGGTCCAAACTTATGTAAATTGGAAGAATAGTATTTTTTTTTAATTTCTAATACTATTCAAAAGCTTTACAAATAACGATCATTCATAATATTGGGCCAAAGTTAAGGCCAAACTACTAACTTTAAAAAGAAAATCACAATTATTAGGTACATACATACAAACCTCTCAAAACCATCAAAAATAAACCATTTTAAAACTGCAAAAATCTTCGCCCCAATGACTAAATAAATGTCAAAATCGTAATAAAACGTTTGTGTTCCACTTTTTTTTTTTAATTTAGAAACCTAGAGAGGTAAAAGTAATCGTTTAGTACCATTTGCATTAAATCTATCAGTTCTGTGTATCTGATTTTATAAACAAATTGGTCACGTAGGTAAAAATAATTGCTAAAGTACCTAAAGTCAGTCTTATCACGACTATATTTGATAGTTTCAGAAAACAGTAAATACTTTAGACCAGTGGCGGCCGGTGATTTAAAACTCTGTATTTTGAAAATAGAGAATGGGATCCAAATTCTGTTATGAAGAATTACTACTGAGACCAAATTAAAAGCAACTGCTAAAAAAAAAGATCGAAATTTGCGAAATTTGATTTTTCAAAATGGTGTGCCTCCTCTGGTTATTTCCGAAACGGTTTATGTTAGAACTGTAGCGAATTTTTTTTTTCAGCATTATAAGGCAAATTAATGACTTATCATATTTTGGTTTTTCTAAAATTTTTATTATAGAAAAAGTTATGAGCATTTGAAATATAATTTTTCGAAAAATATTCTTTCTCTAAAATTCCAAATGCTCATAACTTTTTCTATAATAAAAATTTTGGAAAAAACAAAATATGACTAGTCATTAATTTGCCTTAAAATGCTGAAAACAAAAAATTCGCCACCGTTCTAGCATAAACCGTTTCGGAAATAACCAGGGGAGGCACACCATTTTTAAAAATCAAATTTCGCAAATTTTGATTAAATTTTTTTTTAGCAGTAGCCTTCAGTTTGGTCTCGATAGTAATGCTTCATAACAGAATTTGGATTCCTTGCTCCATTTTCAAAATACAGAGTTTTAAAAATTCATGGGCCGTCACTGCTTTAAACGGTTTGCAAAAATGAATTTCGTCGCCGCTGAAGGCACAGGATATAAATTTTATGTGAACACTTGGACCAAAACGAATTTTTATATTTGTATAGTAAATTCTCTTTTAAGCAAAATATGTGAAAACTCCCAAAGTCATAAGACCGGAATTAAAAAAAAATAGTGACAAAAACTAAAATATGATTCACATCCGGCATCTCATCGAAGCTTTTTGGTAGTGTTTACTGTTTACCCAGAGTGTGTAAATAATTGAAATTTGAGTCGAAGACTTTCTTCCCATTGCTTTTCCATCTTCGTCTGCGCTTTTTTAATTCCCGTTTATCTCTTTGCGTGAATTTTCTCTGGGAATGAAAATATCATCGGTATCCTGTCACATAAAAGGGTCGGTGGCGCGTGCTCGCAAAAAGATTGACATTGATGTATTAAGTGTTGTTGTGCGAAAGGGTGTGTGAGTGCGAGTTGTCTGAGGTAAAGGTCCGTCATGAGCGGGGGCGGCGGTCAGTCCGTTGGGTCGTTAGGGGCGGCTAGACGTGAAGCAGACGGTCGACCGGCATTCGGATGGCCGCTCGGGGATATGACTTTGCGGTGGTTTGTTCCGGGAAATCTCGCCCTGTTTACCCGAAAGGATTCACGCGATGAAGGGTCTTCCAGACAGGCACACCGAGGTCGACTTTATTTGGGTTAGGAGAATAGACCTTGACGCACAATACGCCGTCGTATTCTTAGAAACGACCACGTGTTGGACACGCGACGACTTTTTATAAACAATAAGGAAATGCTGCACGCCCCCTAACATTTGCATAATGAGGGAGGGCAGGTACAAGAGCCAAACACCTTTTTGACCCCCAACCGAACTCATGACATTTTATCCCAACATTTTTGATCAAGCCTGTGCTGTGTGGTAGAAAAAAAAATAAAAAACGAGCTAAAAGCTCCCGAAATGAAGCATCCATTTTTAAAAAACTGATCAGCAGTTCATCATTCCTGTCATTGTAAAATCAGCCAATCAGCGTCTTGCGTTATATAAAAGTTGTTGTTTCACCAATCGTATGTAAGTGAATTAGGCGAGAACATCAAGTCATTGCCCAAATCGGAAATAACCAATAACATTGCATTAAAATCGCGAATCAAGAGATGAATAATTTTATCTCAACATTTTTGAATGAAGTCTCTGTGGCAGAACGTAGAAAAATTCAAAAACAAGCTAAAAGTCTAAAAGCTCTCGAAATGAAGCATCCATTTTTAAAAAACTGATCAGCAGTTCATCATTCCTGTCATCATAAAATCAGCCAATTAGCGTCTTGCGTTATGTAAAAGTTATTCTTTGACCAATCGCAAGTAAGTGAATTAGGCGGGAACATTAAGTCAATGCCCAAATCAGAAATAACCAATAACATTGCAGTAAAATCGCGAATCAAGAGATGAATAATTGTCATCCAGTTATCCTCGTAATGACCATAATAATGCAAATGAGACTTTTAATAATGTAGAAATGATTGTTACCCTGGCAGCATGGTGAATTGGTATAACGGCAAGATCCATGGTGGGTGGAGTTTAGACCAGCTGTCAGCGATACATAGACCACGTGTTTTTTGTCAAGGCTGTCCAAAATACTTCACGACGATGAACAGGAAAACCGTAAATTTTCAATTTTTTCAATGAAATAGTTGTTTCGGACCGATGCACACACCAATCGATCTATCGATTGTTTTCGTGAGACGAACCAATAGGAACCTTTTCCATGCCTTGTTTATTTTATAGTGCCGGCTTTTGGACAACCCTGGAAATAAGCGCACCTGGTTATTGCTACCGGATATACAAGCAGACAGACGGTTGTTCTCGTTCTGTACTCTCTTACACCCAATATGGTATTCGTTTTTATAGTTCCTATTTTTTACCAATTTTTGATCTAATAAATTATACACGGCCAGACGAAAAAATTTCTCAGTTAATGAAGCATAAGGGGGAAACGCCATTTTCAGACAGACCAGACGAAAACCAAGCAGCTACCTGAATAAAATCCAAATAGTTAAACAAACTTCAGTTTCTATCGCTTTCTTTTTTTTCCGGTTTTCTTTCCAGATTACATATTTTCCTTCTATCTGTCATCCTCGATTCTATCTATCATCGTCATCATCATCGGCATCATCATCATCTACGAAGCTAAAATATTAAAATTTTAGCTACTTTCACTTTCTTTTCACTTTTCTTACTATTTTGCGTTGATGTTTTTATTATTGATCATCGTCATCAAAAGTTATACAAAGTCTTCAAAAAAAAAATTTTACGTGACCCAATTTGCTTTCATAAAAATAAACGACTAAAAATGTGCTACATAAATGATTTATTACAATTTTTATCTTTAATGTCACGTGGATTAAGGTTATTTTTGAAGGCTCTTACACTATAAACATTAAAATTTCTTTTGGTTCTATTTTTGGACATACAAATTTTATTTTCTATTTGCTATTAATTTATAAAAAAGTTGCTATTTCTACGATACATTTTTGTTTTGTATATTGGCAATTAAATTTTGGTTAAAAAGACACTACTGCATCGCTGTCCGCTTTATTGGAGTTCAACTTTTGGCCCGAGTTGGCAGCGTATAGCCAATAAGACCCCAGAGAATCAGACATTGCGAGAAGGGTCGGTTAAATCAAGCATACCATTTTCCACCTATTTTACCCCAAATCTAGAAAAACTTTAGGTTTTCAATAAAATCAGGTAGAATAAAGTGAAAAAGCGTTTTTTGTTGAAAATTTAGATTTTCATGATTGCATCGTGATAAAAGAGACGTGTCCATCTCGACAAAAACTTAAAATCGATAATTATGGGAATAGGAAATGGGGGAGAAGACGTCGGTAAAATTTCTCATTTCATCGTGGCAACTTTCCTCTATGTAAACTTTGTGAAAGCTTCAAAGATGAAATTTTCGCCCGAAAGCTTCAAATAATAATTAAAAAATTGTAAAGGAAAGAGACTGTTTAATATTTGATTAGTGGTGCATCATCGATCGGTAATTTTTGACTGATGTCAACGTCCGCGTCTTCCACTAAAAGCATCGAATTTTCCGAACATAATCAATGAAAGTTTTAACAATGCGCAGATCGCTTTTTAGATTAAAAAGAGCTTTTCTCGAATTATTAGGCCCAAAAAAAATTGTCACGTTGTCATGGTGACGGGTAGTAGGGTTGGGGCGTGCTGTAGTTTTTTTTTCGCCATCCATCCTTGCTACCAATGGGTCTATTTCAGGCCTAGCTCCCCTTTTTATTTTATTTTTTTATTATTTTATTTTTATTTATTTTTCGTTTTCTATTTTGTTTTAGAATCTGTACGGAGATGCGAGTTACCTTCGTGGAGAGTCAAGACGCGGACGGGGAAAGGGACGAGGTGCTGGGGTAGGTTGCAACTTTGAGCCCTTGGAACACTTATGACTCACTCAAATTATTGATGGTGATTTATTTTATTCGGACGCCGCTGCCGGATCGATAAGACATAGTTTCGGTGGAGCGCAAAACCAATTAAAAATTCTAATTGGCAGCGCAAAATAATTTGAGCGAGGGCATATTGTAATTTTATGCATTGGTACACGATTCGGTACTAACCTAACCAAGCAATTTGTTTTTAATCGGATTTTTCACTGCCCGCAGCTTTTACGCTTATTAAAAACCTTATCAAAGCTCTACGAGAGAATTATTTTGTGATGAGCTGTACACGGTAATTGTAAATTTTGTAGAAAATGTGTTCAAGCATCGAGCATGCGCCCTGCATTAATCAATACTCACACAGGGTACGAACATCATACAACGAAATGACGATAAATACGATCCTAAATGTACCTACAGGGGTTGCTGCGTTTTGCTTTCATCACTACGCCAAATCCCTTTCGGACACAAGACACTCCCAAAATAAACCCATTCATAAATCATGCATTTTTTAGACAAAATTTACTAAATCAAAATACAACCCCTTGGGGTAAAAATAAAATCAAAACCAGACCAATGATTTAGACGGATTTTCAGTGGCGGAGGACCTTTTGTTGGTATCTACATTTTTGTGATCAGATGTAACGATTGGGTTTTATTACAATCATCAAGTTTTTTATTACCATCAACGATTTCCAATAACAATTTTTCGCATTGGAAGCGAAGGGCTTATGGACTTTCATGTATAATTATTGTGTTTCGTAATTCATGGCTATTGGCAAGAATTGGATATGGATAAAATATAAAATATGATAAATCAGTCACATACATTTTTTAAATTTTACTTAATATCCAAAATTTCAACAAAAAAACAACAAATTAGCTTATTCACGGCATTAATTATTAGTGAAACTAAAAGGAATGTCGTAAAGCTGTGTTTTATTACACTAGTGCGGTAAAGTTAAATTGGTATTGTAATGTTTGACATTATTATTATGTTGATTATTCTCTTCAAACTTTGTACAATGTGATCAACAAAAATTATCTTCTGAAAGGCTTTGACCACATAATTTCTATTAGCAAAAGAAAAAAGCATTTTACAGCCTTCTAGAGGATAAAATTTCTTGATCATATGGCATTACAATGTTCGCTAACTTACCAACTTGGGCTTGACTTTGAAGCTGATGCAAAAACGGAAACGAATCAGGAATAAACAGATTAAGGACTGTATTATAAGGATATAAGGTGATATCGAAATGTAACTGAATCAGAGCAGGCTGTGCCAGAGTAACTGTAATGATGTGTCTAATGTTAATACCTACTACTACGGCTTGCTCTGATTCAGTTACATTTTGATCTCACCATATAAGTAGCTTTAGTTAAAGTTGATTGGAGCAATAATAAATTTTTATAATAAAGCCTTTCTTGCTTCAATAATATTTATAAAAACAATGTCATTTTTGTCTTTATTAATATAAAAATTAATAAGCAATTACCATCTCTTGCTTTTAAAATTAGTAATTAAAGTAATCGGCTTTTAACATAAAAAAAACGTTTTTGTATCAATTTAAAATATAGTAAAAGTATCTCTGGCTTATAAAATTAGTGAATTATTGCTTCTGGTTAGCAAAATTTTCTTCGGCTTCTAAAATTAGTAAAATGCTGCTTCCAGCTTGTAAAATTACAAAAGCAATGTTAAAAAAAAATATTAGAAAATTTTTCTTTCGTTAAAATTAGTAAAATTTTATTCCCTAATTACAAAAGTAGTATGATGAACCCTATGGCTTCCAATATTAAAAAAATATCACTTTTTTATCAATTAATTTCAAAATTAGTAAAACATATTTTTGGATTTTAAAAATATTGAAATATTCTTTGCGATTACTAAAGTTACGAAAACAATATTGTTGTTCATGTCTTTACTGATTTAAAAATTGGTAAAAAAAATAGTGTCTAGCTTCTAATATCAGTAAAATTACGTCTTGGGACTTTAAGTTCATTAGTACATTTAAAAAATTGTTGTTTTTGCACTTATTAATTAAAAGAATAGTAGAATATATATTCTTTGGGTGTTAAAATTAGTAAAATGTCTCCTTTGGCTTCTAAAGTTGCAAAACCAATGCTGCCTTTGTCTTTATTTATTTAAAAATTGATAAGAAATATTTCTTCTGGGTTTTGAAATTTATAAAATTACGTTTTCGAATATCCAAATTACTAAAAATTGCCTTTGGCTCATATAATTGGAAAATGATGCCACTTTTGCATTTATTATTATAAAAATGATAATGTTGGGAACTAGAGGTAACAATTTACCTTCTATTTTTGAAGTTTGGTAATTTTATTAATTGTAGAAGATATGCACAATATTTCTTAATAATTTTTAAACCAATAAAGTTATATAAGATGCTTTTAAAATTATTAAAATATTGTTTCTAGATTTTAAGCAAAAACAATGTTGCTTTTGTCTTTATTGAATTAAAAATTGATAAGAAATATTACTTCTGATTTCTAAAATTAGCAAAATACGAATCCAGATTTCAACCTAAGTAAAATATTGCCTCTGGCTTACAATATTGGAAAAAAGTACGGTTTTTTTATTTGTTTTAATTTAAAAACTATGTAGCAAAAATATTGTTTTTAATCTAGTTTTTAATTTTGTAAAATATTACATTCGACCTTTGATAATGGAAAAAATGTGGCTTTTAGACTATAAAAAATTGTTTAAAAAATATTTTCTGGCTTCTAAAATTAGTTTATTGCAGCCTCCGACGTCTAGAACTAAAACACAATGTCGTATGTTTTTTTTTGTTAAATTTAAAAAAGTTTCTGGCTTTTCACATCAATAAAATATCTACTCCGGTGTCCAAAAATAGATAGAAATCTCACGTTTGTATTAGTTAATTTAAAAGGTAGCAAAAGATTACCTTTGGCTTCTAAAATTAGCATATCACAGCTTCCGTCCGTCGTTTAAAACTACAAAAACAATGTCGTGTTTGGCTTTATACAGTTAAAAAACGTTTCTAGTTTCTAAAAATTATTAAAATTAAGGCTGCTTATTTTAAAATTAGTAAAATGTCGCTTCTAGCTGCTTATGTCGTACTTGATGTAAAAGTTTGTAAAACATATTTATATGTACAATAAATTATTGTATATAAATTTCGTTTTCGTATTTATTAATTTAAAAGGGAGAAAAGATTTCGGGTTTTTAAAATTAGTAAATTACAGCTTCTGACTTCTAAAACTTCAAAAACAATGCCGTTGGTATATGCTTTATTGAATAAAGATTTCTGTCTCTCAGATTAGTGGGTATTTAAAATTGCAGCTGCAGATATTAAAATTAGTGAAATTTTGACTCCGGCCCCCAATATCGAAAAGAAATATCGCTTTTATATTTACTGATTTCAAAACTAGTAAAAAATATCTCCGCCTTGTAAAACTAAAATAACAATGTTGCCTTTGTTTTTATTTAAAAATTGATAATGAAACATCGTGTCTAGCTTTCATAGTTAGTCAAATTACCTCTTCAGACTTCAAAATTAGTAAAATCAAACATGTCATATTTTTTACATTTACCTTACGTCTTTTGTCAGCAAATTCTAACCAATAAAACCCTTGTATCTTATTTTCCACGTCATCATCTACCCAAGTAATCATTCGTGACATGAACAACCCGACTTAGTAAACGTGTATTCACCTTATCCTAAGGGTTTTCCGCCCACGTAATCGTCGTTATATTGGTCACGCGAACACCGTTTATACACCACTTCCTTATTTCAGTGGATTTAGTTTATTATCTTTTCAAATAAATCCGAAATATCCAACTGTCATTGAAAAGAACAACCAGCGTCCGCTATCGCAAAAATCCTTCCATCATAATGATATATTCAACACTGTATCATTTTAATTGTTTTGTAAACAATATATTTCATGTTACCAGTTTGTTCGTTATAAATCGGTAAACAACGCCATGGACTGAACAAGTAAAGACCTATGTTGCGCAGCGTTGCGCTATTGTTATATTCAAAAATAAGCACAGCTTTTAAGAGGTTCCTGGCCTGAAACTGAGGAGGAGTCTATAAATTTATTGTTAGTTATCTAACTACTACGTCTACTGATCGATGTGCATTTATTTAAATATATTTTTAATTTTTTTAACGAAGTATTTTATGGGAACTGTTCGTTTTTAGTAATGTTCAAACCGCCAAATTTTGAACAAACAATTGAATATCAAATTTTTATGTGAAAAGGATTCTCAGGTAGTCTGAGTTATTACCTGACCCAGATTATTTTTGTTAGTTCAGTTAGTTGTCCGTTGTTCGTTTTAACGGTCACACGTCGATTGATTTTCCTTACCTATCATTGAAATTATTCCATATAGTAGTGTATCAAACATATTGTTTTCAGGCGGCATTGTTTGACAATTTTTATATTTTCATAGAGTTATCGCGGAAGGAAACCCAGCGGTCCTATAGCATCTGTACCTTCGGGACCTCCCAGTGGAGTCCCTTCCGAATCCAACGGAAACGTAACGATAATTTCCAATCAACAACAACCAGCTAGGCCTAGTCCTCAACCTCCTACAGCTAGCGTTCAACAAGCCATACCCGTCCAACAACAATCACCAATGGTAAGTATTGCGTAAAAGAATTTAGTTGTCCGGTCGAAGAGTCAAATGTCGAGAAAGAGAATTGATTTAAGACCATTCGGAGAGGGTGACGCATGACCTGCCTCAACGTTGGGGGCGGTATATCTGATCCCGCTCCGGGTGGATTACACAAAATTTCCTCTTTATTGGGGCGCAAGATGCAGACAAGACACCCCTCCGGGATACAACCAAATATACGCCTCAATACTCTCGTCTCGACAACAATTTCACCATTTTCTCCAAAACGACCTAACTTGTTGCTTCCGATATTTACGTCGCCCTTCACCTTATTATTCTTTTTGCAGACTCCGATGCCTTTCTATGCGGACCCCAACAGATTTCCCACGCCGGTATGGCAAGCCGATCCGACCCAAGGTAACTCCCTCGACCTGCAAAACGCCTTTTCTAACCCTCCACTCGCCGTAGCGTGGACACAAGGACAATTCATCCAGCAAATTCCAGCTGGTACCCAGCCGACTCTCGAAACCTACCAGCAATACCCCAATGGCATCTACCAAACAACCTACCAACAACCAGCTTTTGAAACCAACACCTTCTACACCGGCGCGGTACAAGTCTTAACCAACACCAGGCCTCCAAGTACACCAAACCAAACACAACTTACACCAAGACCCAACTCAAACTACTCCCATACACCCAGTCCTGCACCTACAAACCGCCAGTACCAAGAGTACAACCCGCAAAATCAAAATTTTGTATCACCAGCAACTACTCCTTCAGGAAACACTGAGAATATCTCAAGACCTAGTTCGGTCAACTCCACCATCAGTAATCCAACAAACAATCAAAACTTCAGTCAAAGCAGCACGAACTTCACGTCGGTGTCTTCAGCAACTTTCAGTCCCAACTCCAACCCGAACTACGCCACGGCCAATTCGGGAAACGCCCAGCCTGGGTATCCACAAGTGAACAGCAGCCCGCAGCTAGTTTCACACAACTCTAGTGGATACCCAGGCAATGAACAATTCAGCGGAACTAGTCATGACCAAATCTGGCAGGAGGATACTATCTGGGAGAGGCCACAAGAAGCCAAAAACGAAACCGAGGCACAAACTAGTAGCGAATTCTCACAAGCAGACAGGGTAAATCTCAACACTCGGATTAAAACAATGATATTAAGCAAACAGCAAGAAAACACCGACGAAAAGAAAGTCGAAAATACCACCGGTCATTTTTTATGGTATAGCCACCATCATCGGTTCGGTAAGAGAAACGATGGTGGTGGCTTCACTCAACCTACAACCAAACCAAAGCAACTCCCAAAAAAACACCTCAATTCTAGTCCCAACGAAAGTGAAATTCCTAAATGTAACTGTTTTCATTCGGGTCAAGTGGCCGCCGAACCAGGAACCTATTACACTCATCTAGGTTCGTTTACAAGCGTCCCATGCGGTCAGAAAACTGATTTAATCGTTTTAGGATGCTCCAATAACCTTACCAATCTGCGAAATGATCTAGAAAATCGGACGGGAGTCAAAGGACGAGCAATCCGGATTGAAAAAATCAAATACACGGGAAAAGAAGGCAAAACTGCGCAAGGGTGTCCCATTGCCAAATGGGTACGTATTTAATTTTTAATTTTTTTCCAAATAACTGTATTACACAATATTTTTATTATTCAAAGCAAACATATGTACTTCAAACTCATATATAAGATAAAAAATAGAAACATTTGGTGCTTACTTAGCAATAGGATCAAAATAAAAATTTAGTTATCTGAAAATATACAAATTAATTTACACATTTCGATTAATTATTTAGATTCTTTAATATAAATTCCAAACTTCACCACCAGTTAAATCATTTTTAAATGTATCTCCTTGAACGCGAATGAAGGGGAGAGTTCGTACTCTCTGGTCATAAAGGTAGACAAGGTTTGTATAAAATTTTTTGAAGATATGTGAGTAACTAAAACGGCATCTTAGTGAACATAAAGAACTATTTAAAAAACGTATTATTACGAGGTCACACTTTTTCGGGACAGCTTTTATAAAAAGACCTCAAAATCTATAATCTATTGGTGAAGACGAGAAGCTTATAGCTTAATAGGTTTCTAAGATATTTTACGATTCTTTTAAATTTTCGGAAAATATAGATATATAAATATATAAATACTGAGGAAGAAAAGAAAAGACTAATCGATAGAATGTATAGAGGACCTTACAAATCAATTGGTGAAGATATAAACTTTTAGCCCAATTGGTTCTCTATTTATTTACTGAATTCTTAAAATAAAAAAAATTTGTTACGGCGTTTTGTAACAGTGACTTTTTGATTGTTATTCTGATTGCCAAATGACGTACTTTTACGCACTAATATTCAAAAAGAGAAAATACATTTTTTATTTTATTTATTTATTATAAACATGAAAAGTACAATTACTTAAGTGACTAAATTGAACATTAGAAGATTTCAAATTTCTTTCCTGAACTTCAATACATGTGGAAACGGTACTTGTAGACGCTACTTCAGACTTGCTATTTTCGTCACAGATTCTTCTTTTCTTTGATACAGTCTTTTTTCCCATAATTTTGATCGAAATTGCGTTTTTGCTTTCCACAGAGTTTTCTATGTAACTTTCCAAAACAGAACTTGATCGCCATCCTCCACGTCTTTTGAGTACTGTAATATATGTCCCTGAATCTGCTAAGAGTGTTGCTTAACATCGGCGAAAGCAGTGCTTGGTATATTTCTTTACATTTAGAAGACCGAGACATACTGCAATTTTTTTAGACATACCTCCGATAGAATCTATACCAACGGGTAGCGTACAGCACCTGCAACTTCTATCGATTAAGAAGAATCTCTGATGTTCAATATGAGGAGATCGAAGCTGTGCGTATTTGAGGAAGATTTCTAAGAAACTTATTCCAATGCTTCAGTTATTGTAAACATTCGTGAAATTTTGTTTTGGTGTTTGGTATCTTCTCTTTAATAAAAACTTGTACAATCTTCTATATCTTCCACCTTCAAAAACGTAATTTCTTTTCTACGTAACGCGGTAAAACTCTCAGTAATTAACACAACTTTTGCCAATAAATAGTCTTTGTTATCAGCTGTTTTTATTAAACGTTCTATCTCTTGCTTGGTAAATATTTTGGATTTTTTAGCCCTGTACCCACTGTCATTTCTTTTTAGAAACGCAATCAAGTTTGTACATTTATTGATATTTACATTCTTGTTAAGATATATCATGGTTCTTAGCATTGAGTAGGTACTCAAAGTAGACGGCTTATACATGGAAGATAATTTCGAAAAATAGGCCAGAAGTACTTTTTCTTCAATACTTGTTACATTTTTTCCTCACACCAACTACTAAATTTTCTGTATGTTTTCTTGTAAATTTTTTAAAATTTTTCGGTCACTAGCCTGGCTAGTGCAGCTTTCGCAGCATTTTTAATGTCGGAATCAAATTCAGAATCGCTCATTTTTGTGTTCTTTTATCACAAAACTTAAACACAGATCCAAAGTTGACAGTCTGTAATTTTATAAAAAGAGTAAACAACGAAATTTACATCCATAGCAACCTGCCTTCTGCCTACTGTACAATGTGAATGTTCGATTGAGATAATTATTTTTGAAAGAAAAATCTGTCATAAAACGCTGTAACAAAAAATCTTGAATGCAATACGTTGAAAAATCGATGTCTTTTAAGTTCTTGACGAGTTGGACCACTTAAGATTCACGTCGCGTGCTTAAAAGACTTTCTTTTTGCAACTTATTGCATCAATAGCTATTATAAAATGCTACAAAATATTAAAATTCTAGAACTTAATTTGTGATAAATGAACTACAGAAGACAGGAGCAGTGCTGAACCACTTTGTATATTTCAAGAAATTTTAGGTTTTTGAATTACAGAAACAATTACAATACAATTACACAACTATTACAATACGATTTGATTAAGAGTAGATCATTACTCTAAAATCGAAGTGGACCTAAATTTGGTAGATAAAATATAAATCTATCAAAATTCTTAATGTAAGTAACCTTTTTTTCTGTGCAGATAATTCGCCGGTCGGGTCTTGACGAAAAATACCTCATCATTGTCAAGCACCGCCCTGGACATTTCTGCCATTCTGCCTTCATCGTGGTGTGTATCGTCATGTGGGACTGCGTCCAGCAGTCCACCGCCGACGATCTCTACTTGCTCCTCTCCGACAAGCTCACCAAGTTCGGAATTTCTACAAAACGCCGTTGTGGTACCAACGAATCCAAAACTTGCGCCTGCCAAGGCCTAGACCCCGATACTTGTGGCAGCAGTTTCTCATTTGGTTGTTCCTGGAGCATGTACTACAACGGATGTAAATTCGCTCGTTCAAAATTCGTTCGCAAGTTCCGATTACGAGTCCAAACTGAAGAACAGCTTATTGAAGACAAACTCCAGAAGCTTGCCTCGTATCTCAGTCCGATTTATCGTTGTTTAGCGCCACGGTCATTTAACAACCAATGCTTTTATGAAGAAGTGGGTACTGATTGTAGATTGGGGCTTAGACAAGGCCGGCCGTTTTCTGGAGTGACTGCTTGTTTGGATTTCTGTGCTCACGCTCATAAAGATTCGCAGAATATGGTTAATGGATGTACCTTGGTTGTTACTTTGACTAAATACAAGAAGCAAGAGGAGCAGTTGCATGTTTTGCCGCTGTATGTGGTGGACAGTACTGACGAGTTTGATTCCAAAGAAAATCAAGATAAGAAAATCCGGATGGGGAGTATTGAAGTGCTTAATAAGTAAGTGGTTTGTTGAAAAAATTTGGGTTGGGTTAAAATGATTGTTTTAGGTTTGAGACTGAAATTCGTGAAAATCCAAATCCTGCTCAATGTCAACGGAAGAAACGCAATAACGAAAAAAGTACAGTTTTTGACACGCCACCAAACGAACCAGATTGGAGCTACACCAACTATTCTTATTTGCCGTTAAATTTTAAAATAAAAAATGCCAAGAAGAAACTTTTTAACGACAGTTACCCTACAAGTGATTACTCAATACCTCCAGCCGATGGCTGCTACTCTTCAGGATTTACAAATCTGCCATATTACAACGTTTGCAATCCATTCGACGACAATTATTTTAGTACTTTAAATAGTTCAGTAGGGAATTTGTTATCATCGAATCTGAATCAAGTACAAACCTTCAGCGATAATTCAGACTGTTTCAAAGATTCAACCATTGGAGGTGTCGCCATAGCTCTAGAACACGGAAGTCTGCTTCTAGAATGTGCCAGACATGAGCTGCATGCTACCACAGCACTGAAGAAACCTAACAGGAAGAACCCCACTCGGATTTCTTTGGTGTTTTATCAGCACAGGAATTTGAACAAGACCAAACACGGATGGGACGAGTTTGTAAACAAACGGAAAGATAAAACTCTAATGAGTTTGACGACGCTTTTTCCAATGTACCTTGCATAGGGAGGTATGCGATTCTGGTAGGATTCATTTCGTTTATTCCCGGGGACTAAATTGATGTTAACAGTGCCTCTATGATCTCAAAATCGAGTGTAAATTTCCCACAAGTACAAATATAGTATTCCGTTCACAAAACAATCGAGTGTTCGCATTTAATTTATTTTAATTAATTTTTATTTGTAAATTGTTGATTTTAGTGATGATACGACTGCCATACTTTAAGTGCGGATTTGTTTATATTATTTTAGTGTAGTTACGTTGACCGGAGAGGTTTTTCACCTTGTAGGTATTGTTGGGCCACGATTGCACACGAATTAAAGCCGATAGAGTTATCGGTTTTCAACCCTTGCATATAGTTGATAAAATTGACTAAGGCTAAAGGTGTCTGAAAGTATCGCCGACAGCTGAGGTCCAAAGTGGTAATAACAAAGTTTATCTAAAAGAGAAAAGTAGGAGTTTTGAACTTTTTGCAACTTGAAGACTCTTTAACAAACAGATGTGCTGTGTTGATCTGATTAACAGACAAAAGACGTACTAAGTGACAAAATTTTTCTAGAAAATTGAATATACTTTCTCTATATTGCTAAACTGTCTTCAATGGATAAGCAAGCAGCTTCAGAACTTCTACTTCTTTTCTAAGACAACTTTGTCACCTAGTACAACTTTTGCCGCATAACTCAAATTTTGATCTCAGTTGTAGAATTGACGGTGTTGGTACAATATTTTAGCCTTAGGAGTTAATTTTATTAACTCTAGTTGGTCTGCTATTAGGCCAGTCGAATTAGACACATTCCAAACTCAAAAATTTAGTGTCTGCCGACTGGTTTATGCCAGTTTTAATGTTTGTGAATAGAGATCGTTTATTTGGGACGTCGATTCCGTGATTTTTGCCTTTTGTAACCTTGCTTCACGTTAAAGATATATATTTTTGCCCACACACGTGAACATGGTATTGAATAATGAAAATTCTTTATATTGTGAAAAAAATTGTATAGAATGAGTAGCACCTCGGTTTGATTCTAATAAATTCAGGTGTGCTAATGCTGTGTGCATTTTACGATATAGGATTTATTCTTTGTAGTGTTGGAAATATATTTTTGACATAAAGAAAGAATATTTATAGTGTTCTTAACATGCCTACAAAATAAATTATTGTATAGTGTTAGTCATCAGTCAACTTGATCCTAAAAAGATAATTTTATAATTATGTTAATGATAATAAAGAAAAAACAAATGATGCCAAATATTTTAAGCTAGTTATTAAAAAAAATCGTAATTTATTATTTATTCTCAATGAAAACCTTTCTTCCAGGCCATTATAGGCAGCCACGGTTTTTTATGTAAAAATAGCATAGAGCATCTCTGTAGGGCTTTTCTGAATTGTGATTTTGTTAAAAAGCTTTCAGTGCATTCAAAACAAAAAAAATAACCGAATCTCACACTTCATAGTTTACTTGTGCAATAACATTTAAGCAGAACAGTACAATCAAGCACGGAAAGGTTATTTAACAAAATCATTGATATACCCAAGATAATTTTTATTGATACATTGTACATATATTTTTACACAATTTTTTTAGTGAATATTTATTGAATTTGGAGACCGAAAAGCAATCCTAAATACTGTACATATGATAATGAGAGGGTTCTTTCATTTATTAATTTCGCTCATCATTTGTAAAATTGACTATCATGACGAATACCATTAGCTGAAGCAATATTGATCAATTCATATCATATGGAAGTACCCGCTCACTAATATGTCTTTTGATGAATGAACAAAAAAAATCATTTGTATTTCTAGTTATAGATTTTTTAGTTTAGTATTAAGAAACAAATTAATATGTGTATTGTCTTGTGAATACATTTATATAACATAAATGTCTTTCTTACTTAGACATTTGAGATTTCTTTCACCTACAATCTATTCCATCAATCACGATCCGTCACCTTATTAGACGATCACATAAATCTTTCTGCTCTTTATGCATTCTTATTTAGAAAAGAAACACAATTATGATTCATTTAAAAATAAATTTTTGTTGCCCCCGGTTAAAAAAGCTTGTTTTATGCCCCAAAATTTGTTTCTTCGATCAAAACGATCAAAATTATGTTTAAGAAGGCTGTTACTTATAACATGATTTTTTATAAGTGATTTTTTGGCCGTTGACAGAAAAAATAAAACAAAACCGGTCAGAAACAAAATGAGTGAGTCGAAAATCTCTACAAACACAAAAAAGAAGAAAAAAAAAATTAAGATAAGGAAGAAAAAGAGAACACCCCCAAAAAAATTACATACAACAAAAAAAAAGCTGAAGAAAAGAAACCAAAACAAGAAACAAAATATTAATTTGATCAAAAGTTTTTTAAAAAAACTTGAGGAAAAAACAGAGAGCATTACAAGTCCAATATCAATTAGCAAAACCTATAAATTGATAAAAAATTTTGGTTCTTAAATAAGAAAGCAAATAAACAGGAAGAAAACGTAAAAAGAAATAAAAACTCAAAACCTGAACAAACTAAAACTAGGAAAAATACGAAAAACTAGGAAAAACACGATGCTGATGGAAATAGGCATCTTAATAATCAAATAAATTAACAGAGTTAATAACAGACAAAAGAAACAATAATAGAAAAAATTTGATAATGTAAGAACAGTATATTTAGTATTCAGAATAATAACTAGAATGTAAAAATCGTGCTAGGAACGCCAATAAAAAAATTGGCCAAAAAAAATATTACATAGAAACAATAGAAAGATACCGCAAACTTAATATAACAACAGGAAATAATCTACTAATTGATTTAGACCAATAGAGCAATAGAGTATGGTATAAACAATAAACATACAAAGCAGGTTCTATGTTAAAAAAAAAGATAATCATATACTTGTCCCAAAATTTCATGAAAGCATCTAAAAATTCTTAAAAAATATCTAAGATTAAAAATCAAAACCGCATGTCGCTACGTCCTTTGGTTTTTGAACAGCAAAAGAACAAAGTTGAACGCGTGACGTCGTATCGATTTTAGACTTAGCGAGCATTTGTGTTTTTTGTTTGTTTGTGGTTACTGACAGTTATCAAAAATGCCAAACTGTTGTGTTCTCGGGTGCAATAATAATTTAAAAAATACAAACGTGACAGTGCCTAATTTTCCAAGAAAAGAAAAAGAACCGCAGTGATATGAATACTAGTACGCTGAGTTTTGATGTCGGAATGACGTCACAGTCACACACTTTGGTCTCTAATATTTTCAAAACGGCAAATCGCACGTACCTGCCGTTTGAAGATTATTTTTAGAATTTTTTTTAGTATATTTTTGTTTTGCGGTATACAGCCCCTTTAGGGTTTAAGGGAGACGAGATGGTTTAGAAACATCCATTCCTGTTTTGACAATTACAATAATGATATTTGACATAATAGACATTTTAACTATTCATTCCAGTCCTGAAGAAGCCTACCTACGATAACTGGCGAAACGGTAATTACTAAAATTTCATTGTGAAGGTCCAGACCCGAAAAAAAAATCATAAAATGGAGGTTAAATATTGCAAAGAAACGTATAGTAATTATTGAAAAGTTTTAATGCAAAAACTTCATAGTCAAAAAATTTAAAAAATATAAGTTGGGAATTTGAATCTTCAAAACTAAAGCAAATAAATTTTTTTTTGGATTTTTTTTAAGCTTTTTAAACTTTAAAAAAATGCGTACTACTTCGATGATTTGCAAAAATTTGGAAAACACTGTACATATAAACAATTTCGAGAGGGCAAAATGTCGGATGCACGGTTCAAAAATCAGATAGATCAAGAGTAAGTCAAATAGAAAAAAATATATTAGATATATTTTATTTTTAAAAACATAGTAGAGTTCCGGAAATAAAGCCGAACATCTCACACTATAGATATAAAAATAAAACTAATAGGACTAAAGAAAGGAGAAGAAAAAATTTTTATCAAAAGCTGGAGAAAAAATAGTAAAATATTAATTAAAATAAATCAAGAAAAGCCATTGGGAATACTGTAAGAGAAATAAAAGAAAAAAAAATAAAGAATAGTTTATTGCCATAAAGAAGTAACATAAAGCAAAGACATAAAAATAACAACAAATAGTAGCAAAAAAATTAGATAAAGCCAATAATAAATACAAAAACAAAAAATTAAAAATTAATATAAAAAAGCAGTATAAGAAGAAAAGATAGTCAAAGTAGCAGAAATCTGCCAAAAGAAAGAAGTGCAAAATCTATCACAATAACGTGAGCGGTGAAAGAAAAAAATAACAAATAAAATCAGCAGCGTTGTCGGACACGGTATTATAGAAAACAAGAAAGTGAACTAATAGCAAACAAAGAAGATATATTAGAAAGATAAGTAAACATTTTAATAATGATCTTAAATAGACAACAAGCGGAAAAACAAAAAACACAGATTCTAAAAAAAGAGAAAAAACAGAAAAAAGTACAAGAAAATAAAGAGTTTAAGAACCTTCTACATAACATCGAAATTAGAAAAGTAAGAAATGAAAAACAACAAATCCACAACAATAGATACATTAAGATACTTACAAAACGTGTAAAAACTAATTAAAAATAATGAAAAAAATAGGAAAAAAGGAAGAATGTAAAACGAATTATAGAAATGGATTAATCAACTATAAATGACAACAATGTTTTGTATTCACAGTTGATCTATTATATTCACAACAAGCGTAAAAAAAACAAAATATGTAAAAGAAAGTTTAGAAAGAGAACCAAAATTTGAATTAATTAAAAATCAAAAATTAAACAAGATATATAAGTTATACGCGTGATAACAGAAGACAAAAAAAGTTACAAATTTAAAGAAATAGAAAGTTTTGTATAGTTGGGAACAACAAAGAGCAGTAATTTTTAGAAAAACTAAAAATAATGAAAGATATACCTACATACAAAAATAGTAACAAGAAAAAAAAGATTTTATTTTTTTGCCATCAACAAGCAAAAAGAAACCTTATTATATGGCAACAGTACGGTTCATTATAAAAGTGTTTAATACTTGGTTGGTTTTTCTGCATTATCACTAAACTTCTAATTTTTCTACAAATAATTTTGATCTTGTTATTTATGTTACTATGGGTCTTACTACTGTTTTATATATAAGTAATAAACTTTTAATCACATGAATGCGAAAGATTAGAACTGGTTAGGAAAAAAAATGGTTTAAGATCTATATTTGTAAGAAAGAAAATAGGTGATCACTGATCACGATCAGTCATAGAAAAACCAACTAATAATTAAAACAACTTTATACTTGATGACAGGAAAATTTTCAATAAATATAAACACAAAAAAAACATATAATAAAGTGCTGCTCTCTAATAGTAGATAGAAAAAAAGAAAAAGAAAATTTCTCAAAATATTAAAAAAAAACAAACACTATTTAGAGACTTACTTGCATTTGATACACAATAATATGAAGGGAGACAGTTTTAAAGCAGTATCTTTGTTTTCTTTCTTTTTTTCTCTTGCCAATCTTTTTTAGTATATTATGGATATTTTTTAATTTGTAAAAAAATTAAAACGCAAAATATGCGTTATTTGCGATAGTGTCTTGATAAGAAGTTTTGATTCGTATTTTGAACGGTTTATAAAAATAACTGATTACAGCTGAAGAATATTTGTTATACAACTGATTTTCAAAATAACATTAAACAAAACTTTATCCATGTCTTGATGGTAAACACTCTGTAAAATTTTGTGCTGAGAAAAAAGGAGATTTTTAAATTCAGTCGTTTTTGTCACTTCCAGTTGTAAAAAGAGTCTTAAAGTTTTTATAGTAGAGTATCGTCCATTCAGAGTTTTTAAAAATAATTCAATATTTTTTAAAATTACTTGAATGTGTCGGTGTCCTCACCGTAATTCATTTTATATTCTTTTGCTGCATATGACAAGGGTTTGAAGCTAAAAATCTACTTCAGTCATTTATTACGACACAGCTTCAATAGGATATCAGTTACGTATACCTCCTGCACAATAGACTCATTTAAGATCTCCACATAATCTTAGAAAATAAGTTCTACTGTACACAAATTATTTTATGCAACTGTTGTATGTTTTGTACAAAAGACATAATTTAAGCGGCTGCGAAATCAGCTTTTGTAACCGTTGACACTAACAACGGCCGCAAAGTTTATTTCTATAGCTATTGTTTAGTTTTTGTCACCGATTCAAATTTTTAAAATTAATGATGCAAAATTTATTATTATCTATTTAGTAAGGTTGCAGACTAAAAAGTTATATACAAATTATTGATTTTATAAATACAAAAAAAAACGTTATTTAGTGCACTTGTATAAAATCTACCTATATGTTTCTTCCTCAAAAAATTGACAAAACATAAAAATTGTCTAAATTGAAATCTGAATTTTATTAGAATTGGAACTAGTGATTCAAAATTAAAAATTCTCAATTCCCGTCACTAATGAGCTGTTCATCAATCACTCTCAAGCCTCATTGATGCAATTCCATTGTTAAAGAATACATCTCTTGTCACAACCCATCAAACTCATCTAGGAAGTGTTATCACTTTCATCAACCCCATAAGTCACCTATTACCTTCGCGTTAAGGTCATTGACAGCATAAGCGAAAAAATCGCCACGAATTATGATAACCGGTGACAAGCAAGGTTGGAGCTCGTTGCCCATAATAGGCCTAAACGAGGCTGCATCGTCCAAAAGTTGCCCAAAAAACTTCGCATACAACCACCGAAGCAACAAATAACCAAACCGGTTACCTGCATAGCATTCTCTCAAAAATTATACAGATTCCAATGAGCACTTTGAGCGCTGGCTACGCAAGTCTCCGCGACTACCACACCGATTTCTTTAGTCTTGTTTCTACTTTCAAGGATGTAACAGGTGTACGAATCTGTGCTAGATCTGTTTTAAGTGGTTTGGTTTTAAGTGAATGATTCTTGTTTTGTTAAAATGATTGCTAGTTCGGTAAGTCACGTACTTTTGGGATTTGAGATGTCTTAAGACGGGTTTTCACTTAGTTTCCTACTTAAGTAGCTCAACAACTAATGCAGTTCTAAATCAACGATCGGAGATAACACTGCATTGTTTTTTAATAATAATAACACCGCAGGTTAATTATACAGATGGTCCGAGACCTTCCTATTAACATTGACACATATTCAATTAGTTTATCCTCAAAATGAATCATTTTGTACATATAAGGCTAAATTATTATGTTATCATGAAGCAAAAAAATGCAACCATTTCAAAAGGTAAAAATAGAAGGATGTTCTACCCACTCGACTGTAATATTTTATACAATTTTTTTGCATAATGCAGGTCGTTTTTCTGGTTTAGGCCTACGCTAATACAGGTTCAAAAATTTACCGAAATGACTCAGAAGCTTTGATGGGAAAAAATCTAAACTAGTCCGTCAGAACGCGAATTTAATTTTACGTTTCTCAACTAATCTCGCCGACAGAACAAAAGGTCTAAATACACCTGGGAAGCATTGATATATTTCCGGTTTTTGCTTCTAAAGCTGTCACGGTTTCCTTCTACATTTCGTCAAAATGTGGGTTTTGTTTTAAAACGGGTTTATTGGTGACAACTGTGGTGCAGTTATCAAACTCGTTATTTAACCCACTGATCCCTAAATGGTTAACTCAAATTAATCAATTTTTGCCCACGTGTGCTTAAACATTAAGTAAGTAGTATGCAATTTTCACAATGACATTACGAAATCTCAAGCAATTAAAAAAAGATTAAAGGGGGAGCCGAGTTCATTCCTTCTTCCCAAAGATTTTTTTTTCGATATTCTTGTAAAAATCTTTGGGAAGAAGAAATGAACTCGGCAACCTCTCTTTAATCTTTTTTTTATATATGTATAATAGATCACTAATGAAATTGGAAAGATGAAGGGAGAGAGTAAACTTTAACATCCTCTTGACATTTTCAAGATAATAGACGTTCTTCTAGTAGTTGAAATCTATTTATAAAAGTGTAATTTTAAATTTTTCTGTGATCTAATATGGTAGAGGAAGATGATGCACTCTTACCCACTTGAAACTCTTCCTGTATTAAAAATGCGGTCTCCTTATACGAAACTAACTTAAAATTCAAAACTTGAAGGTCGACTAAACGCAAATTGCTAATGAAAGTCAAAACATTCAGCTGTTGAATACATTACATAAAGAAATGTTAATGAAGCTTCCACACCTGAACTTGCACCAAAATCCCACCTGTATGTAATTTACACCTAAATTTAGAATCATCTGCTCGAGTGGCTAACGCCACTACTTCTAAAAAAAACTCGTTCCATCTGGAAACTTGAATGAAGCCCTCTAGTTCGAGAGCAAGACTGAAATTCGATATTTTTACCGAACTGGAGTTCTTAGTAAAAACTGAAAGTTAATTTGTATCTACATACATACGTAGAATGAAATAGCGAATTTGAATTTTGGGTTTGCGAGTACATTTGAAATTGCATAAATGCGTTTTTGGCTACTTTTTATCAAATTTTTAAAATTAAATTTTGCCACTTTTTCAAATTTTAAATATTTTATCTGAACTGAGATAGGAACTAATGGTCTGTCTTTTTTATGTAATATTTACTCAAATACTGGGAGCTAAAAGTATGTATATTTTCGATATTTTTAATGCAAATTGTAATCTGACACTCGAGATATACTCGTACTTACGAAATAATATTTTTTTTAAATGTAAAATAAAATTTGAGTCGTTCAGTCGTGGTATTCTAAATCTATTTGTCCTTCTTTTGGTAAAGGATATGCAAAAATTATCAAATCATATTAAAAACTTTAATAAAACATACATTTTTGGAAGTCGGCAGCAACGAATTATTGTAAACTTCTTCTATACTTATACTTTTCTCAATAACTTGCTTGAAGAATCATTAGTTTTAATAAAATTTAGAACACGAAGACAACAAATATTATAAAATATTTCTCCAAGGTTTAAATAAAAAAAAGTGTTATTTTTAGACTTAAAATTTTATTAAAAACCTTATTTATGAGAGCTCCAAACGATACTCTTGTAAATTGTCTTTTCTATACTCAGGCCATAAAATTTTTAAACACAATTTGAGAGCTAAAGGCGACAGTTAAAAAAATGTTTCTGCAGTGTTTAGAAAAAAAAGTGCAATGAAACTGTCGCTTTGGGCTTTAAAATTTTATTGAAAACCTTAAAATAACAGTTCTAAGAATCGGAAGCCAGAAATTGGCTGTTTTATACTAACATTTTTTGTTACATCCAGCTTGAAAAACTACAAAATTTTTAATACAACTTGGAAGCTGAAGACGACAATTATTAGAAAATTGTTTTTTCTGCATTCTTTATAAAAAAAACTAATAAAACTATTGCTCCCAGCTTCCAAATTTTCTTATTAATATCTAAATATACATTTTTGGGAGTTGGAAACGGGAATTATTGTAATTTTATTCTTTCCTTATTATTTATTTTTTGTTTTTTTAATACTAGGATAAAACGTCTTAGTCGACTTTTTTCAACTTATTAATTTTTTCTTTATCGTTTTTTTGTCTAATGGCAGTGTTTTTCTTGTTCTTTTTTCTTTCAGTTACGGTTTTTCTGGTTTCTGTTTTTTTTTTCTGAAAAATACATTATTTAAAAGTTTTTTTTATAATCTATTTTTGTTTTTTTTTTCCTACTAGTTGTAATTTTCCTTGTTTTTTTCTCGTTCATTTATTGTTTTTTTGTTTTTTAAATTTTTTGTTCTTTCTTTTTCTAAAAACTTGTTATTTTAAAATTTTTCATTGTTCTTTTTTTAGTACTCGTAATTTTTAGTGTCTTTTTTTATTTAAATTGGTATTGTTTTTTCTCTCTCTACTGGTCTGTTTTTTTAACAAAGAGAAACCAGTAAGCGTTAAAAATTTAGTAAAAAACAGATCTTAGTCACAATTCTGGTTGTTTTTATTTTTTTAAGACGCCATTTTTTAGCTTTGTATAAAATTTATGTTTACTTTTCCAAAACCTCCCAGTTTTTCAGGTTTTTCTAAAATCCTCTTGGATCTTTCTTTGTCTTAGTTCTAGTATTTCTTATCTATCCATTTTTGTAGAATCTCCAAAATGACGTTCAACGTTTCGACAAACTTTTTTTTCTTTCTTTAGAATTTTCTGAGAATTTTTTGCTCTTTAAGAGTTTATTGCTCTTCTTTCTGTTTAAGTTGTCATTTGATAAATAAAATGTAGAATTGTTTTTCTTAATTCTGAATTAATTGTTCTCGATTTTTCTAAAAGTCGTATGTAAACTCTTTGTACAATTACCTTTTGTTTTTCTAAAAAAAATTTGAGGTTTTGTTTTTTACTAGTCGAAATGTATTGAAAATAGTCTTTTTATACCAAATTTTTTTTTATATCCGAAAGACTCGAAAGATTAAAAATTTTAACACAAGGGTGCCGAACGCAACAATTTTTATAAAAGTAGTGTTTATAATGTATAAAATTATAAATATGCATAATGTTTATAAAATGTAAGGTATAATGTTTATAAAAAATTTAAGAAAAGCTTAAAAGCCTTAGAATGTGCATTTTTACGAGTTGGAAGTAAGAACTATTCTAAATTGCTTCTTTTAAAACTTTTCTCTACATGCGACTGCGACTCATCAGGACTATAAAGTTTTTAATAATACAATTTAGAAGCTGAAAGCGACAATAAATTATTATAAAAAAACTGTTTTTGTGCTATTTAGATAGGTATGGATAAAAAAAGATACTCTCGCCATCAATTCCATATTTTTATTAAAAACTTTATTTATTTTAGCGTATTGGATTTTTGGGAGTAGAAATGGAAAATTATTATAAATTGGTCCTTCCCTCTTTGATTCAATTTTCTTAAGGGCTCCAGTTAAGTCAAAAGTGTCGATTTTCAGTCTCGCTCTCGGATTATCCCGTGAATGAATGAATTTTCTATGAAAACAATACTCTCAAGCCTTTTAAGAGCAGACGACCCGGAGCCATCGATTTCATCTAGTCTCGAGGGTGAATTATTTTTGTTTCGGTCCAATTTCGTCCCAAGTTCGTCTGAGGGAGACTGGAAATTTGCGATGTTCAGTGGTTAAGTCGAATTTGTCGCGATCGGTCGGTATTGATCAAAATCTAGTGCAAAACTGCGTGGGTTCAGTCGGCATTAAAAAATGAAGAAAACCAATCAAAAATCAAGTGTGACTCTAACCAATCGTTTAATAGTGAATCGTTATGATATATTATCCAGCTCCTGAATAACAATGAAGAGGTAACAAGATGGAGGACGTCGACCTCCGAGTTTATGTTTATCTGCACCGTTTCGTTTAATTTCTAATTAATTAAACTGATTTCTTAGCCGCAAGCATCCAAAAAAACTTTATCTTTGTACAATACTGACGAAATCAGATCTTTTCCTTCAAATCCCACAATGAACTTGTTTTCTCACAAAACCAACCTAATTCGATTTTAATTTGGCCAACGGTTCTTGATTTCGAAGTCAAGAGGTTACAATTCGATCATTAATATATCCATTGTTTCACGTTGCCTTGAAAACGAACCAAGTTCAGCCGAATTGCGTTTCCCACCGGAAGACCGGAAACGCATAATAACGGTATTTGAAAATTTCCGCGTAGAACTCGACGTGAGGGTGCCGAACGCTGCTATTTGTATTCATAATAGCTCACACAAACCAAATTTTCAAAATTCGCGGTCAAGACATCAAAAAGAAAAACCAAGCAAATCAGTCCGCGTGTTTTATTTCTTGAATCTGAATGGTTTTCCACAACCAATAGCAAACCATACAGTTGAAATAAATAATTTGCAAATCTAAGACCATCATAAAGTCCCCTTTTTAAACTTGAAAAGTGTCGTTATATTATTGACCTAGTAATAATTGGCTTATTGTTCTAACAAAGATATTAAGATAATTTAAAATTTCAATAATGAATTGCGAATCTGGAGGTATGTGATTTTATATTTTTAGTAATCAAAGTCTCAATTTTAAGTTCAATTTAAAAAAAAAAACAATCTAGAATAAAACCGTGTTAAAAAGTAATGCTTTGAAACAAAAATAGTTCTTTGTTTGGACATTTAAATGTTAAATCCATTTAGATCAGAGAACTTAATCAGTTTTATATTAAAATAAGACATTTGAGCTAAATATTTCTGCAAATTTCAGTTGCTAAACTGTGCTAACTTTATGTAAGATAAATAATTAATGATTTAAATAACATAATTATGAAAACTATAAAAAACTTTTTTAGACAACTGCTCAAACATTTTTGTATTTTTTTAAGTTTAAATTTTGAAAACGAAATTACATTACGACGACAATTGGTGGAATATTATACTTAGAGATTGTTTCTCAAAAGACAATAAAAAAATTTGAAAATTTAGTAAATAAAGTTAAAAATGAATTACAGATTTAAGTTATGTCAGATAATACAAAACATTTGTTATCAAAATTTATTTCGGAAGTCTGCTAAAAGAAATAAATTATATTTGAACAAAAAGTTGTTAAAAAAATATGTAAGAAAGTTGGTGGAAGACCTAAAAAAATTTCTGAGTGCAGTGATCGATTAAAACATAGAAAAACTAAAAAATTACTAATGGAGAGAACAAGCAGTGAGCTATGAGGATGGTCCCAGAATTATCGGTTCTAACGTATAGATAACAATGGTTTTTCAAAAAGAATTACTATCGCGGTATCTAGCAACCTTATCAAGTTTAAGTTTGATGTTTTATGATGCTCCGTTGTTTAGTATCTGTTTGACAGCAATTAACAGTGAACGCCGCGTGTGAGTTCGTACAAATGGAAAAAATTGATCATCGTTTTGTGATACATTACTTTTATTTAAAAGGCTTTAACCCAGCTAACATCAAAGAGGAGCTAGATTCTACTCTGGGGGAATCTGCTCCTTCGTTTACAACAATAAAATATTGGGTGGCAAAATTTAAACGAGGCCGTACAAGCTGTCAAGACGAACATCGCAGTGGTCGACCAAATGAGGTGACGACGCCAGAAATGTTAAAAAAAGTACACAAAATGGTACTGGATGACCGTCCACTAAAAGTGCGGGTAATAGCTGACATGGTAGGCATTTCAAAAAGTACTGTTCATCAATTATTAACTGAACATTTAAATATGAGAAAGTTGTGCGCAAGATGGGTGCCGCGATTACTCACATTAAAACAGAAATAACGTCGTAAGGATGTTTCGGTCGAATGTTTGAAAAATAAAGCCGAGTTTTTGCGTCGCTTCATAACGATGGATGAAACATGGGTCCATCACCTTACCTCTGAGACTCAAGAACAATCAAAACAATGAACTGAGAAGAGAAGCGCCTCCAAGAAGGATAAAACAATTTCATCTCCAGGCAAAGTGTTAGCCTCGGTTTTTTGGGATGCATGTGGAATCATTTTTAACGATTACCTTCAGAAAGGAAAAACAATCAACGGAGAGTACTATGCAAACTTACTGCAGCGTTTAAATGATGAAATAATAAAAAAACGACCACATTTAGCGAAAAAAAAGTGTTGTTTCATCAAGACAATGCTCCAGTACACACATCCGTTGTTGCAATAGCTAAAATCAATAAATTGAAATTAGAGTTACTGTCTCGTGCCCCCTATTCGCCAGATTTGGTTCCTTCCTATTATTTTCTATTTCTAAACTTAAAAAAAGGTGGTCAACGGTTTGCCGATAATGCGGAGGTGGAGACAGCAATTGATAGCTATTTTGCATAGCTCGACAATTCTCACTATAAACAATGTGTCGAAGCCCTAGAACATCGCTAGAAAAAGTATATACAACTAAAAGGAGACTACGTAGAAAAATGAAAATGTTTTTCAAAAATTTTTGCTGTTTTCTTTGTTAGGTCGGATATTTCTGGGACTATCTTCGTATTATTTTCACTTCAAATGAAGTTAAAGAAAGAGGGACGTTTAAAACAAGCTAAAGAATGTACTAGTAAAACTGCAGAAGATACAAAACTATATACCTACAACTTACACATCAGATGAAGCTTTGGAACTTATTATTGGAGCTAAATTAACTAAATTTTAATATAATTTAATAAGACAAAGTGCCCATAACTGCAAGAAAAAAATGTTATCCTAAGAATATAGCAATTAGTGAATCATCTGTAGAAATACCGTTGCAAAATTTATTAGATCACACATCTAAAAGACTTTTTCAATCATTACATGAAGTAATTTCTTCACTTTCTAGACATCAAATAGAAACTATCTGTATGATTACAAAATGGGGATGCGATGGAACATCGGGACAAGCTGAATATAAGCAGCTATTCCAAGATGAAACTGTGTCTGACTCAAATATTTTTTTAATAACTATTGCTCCAATATAATTAGAAATTGATAATACAGACGGCACTGGCAAAACTATCGTTTGGAGAAATCCGACTGCGTGTTCTCCTAGAAGTTGTAGACCATTGAAACTTCTTTTTGCCAAAGAAACAACAGATCTGATTAAAAATCAAGTCAGTTGTATTAATAATCAAATAGAAACATTAACATCATCTGTGATAGAACACAATGGTAACAACATATTACTAAAACATAAATTAATTCTTTGTATGATTGATGGAAAAACTGTTAACGCTATAACATAAACTAAATCCAATCAACGATGCTATCTGTGTCACTTAACGTAAAAAAATTTCAATAATATATCTTTAAGTTTAACAAAAATTTGGAAATGAAAGTTTTTTGAATTTTGGAATATCTTCCTTACACGCATAGATTCGTCTATTAAGTGTAGACGAATAGAGTGTCTGATTCATGTAAGTTACCGACTAGATTTGCAAATGGCAAATTCGAGTGCAAAAGACAAAAATAATATGGAAAGTAGAAAAAAATATATACAAAACGAATTTCGAAAAAGAATAGGTCTTATAATAGTAAATCCGGTTTCGGAAGTACCAACGATGGAAATACAGCACGAAAATTTTTCTATTTATACGAAGAGTCTGCAGATATAACAGGGATAAACAAAAATATTGTTTATTAGTTTCTTGTAATAGTGTTAGCTCTTACAGGTACATACGTACATATCCCATAAATGCACAAAAATTTAAAATATTTTATCTACAATTACCTTATAATTGAAGTTTTATCCACATTTACGAACCGTATAAAGTAACACTTTATCCACTAGTGGAATAATAAAAAAATACAATCTTAAATCAATCGCATTCTATTTATTATTAATATTGACATTAACATTTACATTAATAGACATTTCGTTTTATGTTTTATCATATTTCACTTCGTTTCCATTAATAAGAAGCTTGTAGTTGTTATTGGTTCTAGAACGAATAGTAGTTGTAGGAACAATGGACGTCTCCTCTAGTAAGGAACGACTAGTAGCAGGAGAACCTTGGATTTTCCTTGCGATATCAAACTTATTAGATACAGAATCAAAAAGTTTCTGCTATGGCGGAGCTCCTCCACCCATCATGTCGTTTAATTGTTGTAAGATTAGGACCTCCATTGGCAAGTAAAGTTGTTGCGCCTCATACAATGGCCGGTATAAGCTTCTGCGTTCGCCAGATTCAAAAATAAAGTGTTAATTCCAACAGGTTGCGATGTGCATTTTTGATTTTCGTATCGTAAAAAGAATCTCTCAATGGATTTTTCGGACGTAAGGACATTGTATTTCCTACACTTCTTCACAGTGTTGATAGAGAATCCTTCGTATCAGTATCACTTTCTTCCATTTTCACCAACTTGCACAGCGTTTTGTACAAATGGAGTCGATAAACCATCGAAAATAAATAGCAACGATTCAACACCTCCCATGTTTTTAGTTAATTTCAATAATTTTTGAAGTGACATCCGCTGTCAGAGTGTAATGTCAAATCATAAGATGAAATTTTGGCGATTCTGATTAAATCGCTGTAATTATGGATAAAACGTTATATTGGATTTGTGTTTTAGTTGCGTTTTATCCACTTAAGAATATTAAATGCTCGACTGCGTCTCGCGCTCAAACATTCTTGCGTGGACAAAATGCTGTCTAAAACACTTATACAATAAATAACTATTGTTTGAAGACTGCTGTTAATTTTATTAAGCACTAGTATTTCATGGTTATGAAATAATAAAAAACTGTATAGTGCTTTTAGGTCTTTTGTCTGAAGAATGTCAGGAATCACGTAAGAAAGATATAAAAAATTATTGAGAGAATTATTAAAAATATTATTACTCTAGAAAATTTAACAGAATTCAAAGTATAGAAGATGTTATTAACAACCTTTTGTCTGATTCACTAATCACCGATATTTCAAGGAAAATTTTTTAAGAGAAATAAAAAAACTATTGAATATCCACAAGAAATACAATATCTCCTGAACATGGACATATAACGTTGTGTTGATAAATTGTTATTTTAACCACTCAATAGGTCTTGACCGCGATTTTTTCAAATTTCGCCTGTGATGGCTGTCGAACAGTAGCGTAGTAGCGAGATGTAAGAACCACGCCTACGGTTCCCATACAACCACCGATTTCTCTCAACTCTCTGGCTAATTGTCGCCTCTAGACGATTTTTGCGTGACATCAATTAATTTTCGTCTGGCGCTTGTTTCTCACAAAAATTTCGATATTGTACCACTTCCAAGCCAATTAATACTAATGAAGGGGAGTTCAGTTAATTGCATCCAAAAGAAAAGTTTCAAACGTAAATACTTCCATAATTCCGGTTAATACACTCATAAATATTCATAGTGCGAATCGACCTTAACGACACGTATTTCACGTATTTTTTAAGTAATGTATTACCTAACCAAAGCCATTTTTATTCCACGTGAGTAATCCGCGGAATTTCTATTAATAAATTAAATTAATTCAAACAGAGAGATGTTTGTTCAATGTAAAATGTAAGGTCACTTGGAAATTAGAATTATCTAACGGAACTGTAACGCCTGAAAATCTTCTATCTCAGTTTATATCAAACTTGACAAACGACATTTTTTTTTTTAAATTTACTACTTTACTAAGCCGTTTAGTATACTGATAATTGTGCCTCCTTGCTGTTTTGAGGTGTGTCAGGCGGCACGTGCTTTAATCATAGTTGCAAATTATTGGAGTAATTTTTTAAACTTCCGTTAGATATGCTAGCGTACCAATAAATAATTCGATGAACCTACAATCAAATTAAATTTTGGTTAAAAAAATAGGAAGTGAGAGAAGGCCTTTCCCGCCATTAAAGAAATCACTGAACTCCAAACTGCCGATAAAGTCGCTTTAAAGACCTATTGTATCTACCTAAAGCTAAAGTATAAACGTAAACATTTGAAATGGTCGTAAAACAATTCATTATTTTATGAAATTAGCCATTAAACAATGAGTCATTTTTTTAACACCATAGCTCCAAGGCCTTCTAGCTTTGACAATGTCGATGTGTAAATATGACAGTTCCGCGGTAGATAAAAAACAATACTTTTTTCCGATATGAAAATAATTGTTTTTAACCCAATAACAGACGAACAATGAATTGTTAGCATAATGAACTAATTCACACCATAATCAACCAGGACATAAATTGAAGCCACAGTTATTAATTTTTCTAATAAATGTGCTAGAAAAAATTCTACATAATATTTAAAAGAAAAAAAAATTACTGTTATGTTGTTTTCACACATTTTACATTATTTCTACTTTTTAATTAATCTATAAACTTTATCCCGTTTTAAAAACTGGTTGAGTTTTGGTTTCGCAACTTTGTAGTTGTAAATTTTGACAAGTTGTTTGCTTATTTAAATAATTGTTACGGAAAACAAAATTAATTTTAATGAGTTTTTTGGTATTTTTGTGATTTTCAACAGTGGTGATCATTTTTAAAAAATAAAAGCGCACATAAAGTGTTATTTTTATTTTAAATAAGATATTTTAAAAACGACCGAGAAAATAATCTTTTAGGTAGGTGCGAAAAATCGTTATTAAGTGGGCACATTTTAGGGCTAATATTACACTAAAATGTAGGTGTAACCAAAAGTAATTTAACTGTAATGATTTGATACAGTTGACAACCGCATTTGCCATTTTAAAAACCTGGAGAATTCTTATAATAGCGGCCACACATGAACCTAAAGGCGTCATTTTTAAAAATTTCGGATTGCTAACATTGTGATATAAATTTAGACCACATCAAAAAACTTGGTTAGTCCCAAAACTGGGTTTTATTAAAAAAAAATTATGACGGCAATGCATTTGTACGAGGTCGCTAGAAAAGTCAGCAAGTTAATATTAGTTGACAAGAGATAAAAGACTGACTTGGGTGTTTCCACGACTATACTTCTGCGTTCACCTTTCAGATCTTTAAAAACTCTTTTAACATTATGTGGCTAATTAGGTATTTCACTATTACGCATGAAAAAACAAACGACTGCACTCAAAATTTCCCAAATTGAATTGAGTTTCAAAATGAAAGATGAAGAAGAAAAATGAAGATGATTTTCACATTATACTTTAACCTTATTACAAATGTCATTGAAAGGATAATATTACACAACAACAAGAAGCGTCAATTTAATTTTAAGTGCAGTCGGTTTTTTTGAATGTGAGGGTACGCCCCAAAATGTCACAATCGCTGACATCAACTTGTCTTTAACTAATGTATTTAAGTGTATTAAGTTTTTTGTAATTTCGAATTTATAACTCTTTGCGTCAATAACTATTTTTTTTTAAAATTGAGTAAGAATTGACATTTTAATTTTATACCTAATGATGTGATTGATGTGCAATTATAAATATTATTGTCTTTTAGGAGTTAACTAAAAAACATGAATATGGTTGAAACAATCTTTTCTGTTACAGCTTTACATCAATTATTATAAAATTTATAGTTAACATGAACTTGTTTTAAAATTTTGCATTGTTTTAGAGCAGTAGTTTTTTAAAAATAACTTTATTTTTAATTGACTTATTAGATAATCATACAAAAATTTGTCTCGGATATGTTCAACCGGAAATTGAGAAAATTTAGCAGAATTAGCAGAAATAATTGGTTAAGTGGTTTTTGAGATATTCCAAAAAATATTTAATGTATGTACACCTAATTTTGAAGGGCCGAATTTTGTTATGATTTACGATAAGACAATTTTTGTATACAAATTTGTATCATTTATGATGCTGATTGTCAGGTTAAGATTTTGCTACATACTTTTGAATTACTTCATATTTTGTCTTACGAACAGTAGTAATTTATTTATTGGAACTATACAATAATACAAATTTAGTGTGATTATCCTAAATTACATATTCTATTAGGATGTGACTTTTTTGTTGAATGAGCCGATATGTGGTTATAACAGTGTCACATAAATTTAAATAGCTTTGTGTTGATTTAATAATGCGATGTCGGAATAAGGTACTAACATTGGTAGTAAAAGGAAGTACTCACCTATTCAACCTTTTTTTTTTAATTTGCTATCTAAACAATCTCTTTCATAATCTTATTTGCCTTGTTAAACATCATAAACCGTCTTTTGTTTTTAACTAAAAATGAGGCGTTGTTATGTCATTTTTTTGGTTATTTATTTAACATTTTTTTATTTATCCACCTCTTTTATAAATATGGTTATCAATAACAAAATATATTTATAAAATTCTACTATACACAGTGACGCAACGTTAACGTATTAATTATTGTAGTGCAATTTTCAAATGGTCATCAGGGCACTATTTCATTTCTATATTTATTTATTTTTTGAATAAAACACTAACTCTCAGTTGCACAAACGTCAATCAAATTTGACGGACTGTTAAACTCCGATTAAATGAAAATATCGTGCTCTGATTGGCCAAAAATACGTTAATGAAAGATTAACATGCCATCAATTTTGACGAACGTTTGTGCAACCGAGAATTTATATTGTAAAATTAAACATAAAGTGTACTAGTATAAACTATAGACCTGGTAAAAATAAAAAAATTCAAAGTATCCAAATCATAAAAAGAAACAACGTAGGTATAATAAATACCCGGTTATCTGAAATTAGGTTACCCGAAATGGTGGATTATCTGAAACAAAATTGAATGTTAATTCCGCTGTATTATCCGAAAAAAAAAAACAATTTACCGCCAAATTATCTACCATAAATTATATTTATTTGTTTTCTCAAAGTGCCTAATAGGATTAGTTTTTGTTTTTATCATTTATTGTGCAGTCAACATTTTGCCAAAAAAATCACGACCAAGGTTTTGAAGAAGTGTCAGATAAATTTAACTGTAAAATCTAATAATAAATTCATTTTCAAAAATATGTAGGAAAATTTGAACCTGAAATAGAGCATCACAAATGATAAAAATCTGTAAAAAAATTTGTCTCAATATTAAAACTTGAACTAAATAACGGCCTGTAGTGAGAGTATCTTTACAACATATCATTGTTTTCAATTAATTCGTCTATACGTTCTGTCGAATCTTGATGCTGGATTATTTAAATTGTACTGTATTTAAATACCTTTAATCGGTCTGACAATAAAAAAGCTGTAGCTTTTCAACATGTGTTTGTCGAAAGTACGAGACACTTTTTTATAAAGCAGCATACTTATGCACTTGTAAATGGGGTTTTCTTTTAAATTCAATGTTGGGGGTTGGGTCTTGAGTCTTCCTAAGCTCTAACTGTACACTCTTAGTAATTAAGAATGGTTGCTTCATTGGTGTAAATAAGCCAAACTAGTAAGCTCGAAATTCCACCACTGATAAGTAACAGCTTTATTTATTCCAATTACTCAAAAAGATGTTACGTGTAAATACATCAAATACGTATTTACAAACTACATCTTTTTTATTGCCAGGCCGGTCACTCATTTAAATAAAGTTTACGTATTATATTAAAACCACCAAGATGTAAAACATTTTTTTATGTTTTATCTAATCAAAATCATTATCGTTATCATCAGATGATAACTCCTTGAAGGCGAGACACAATATTACGTAAACCCTAATACCTTTGGGTCTTTTTAAAGTTTATGCCCGCTGCCATGTTTTTTTATTTAACGTCCGCTGATTTGCAATAACAAACATCATGTGTGTAATGATATTAAAAATTTTTGTATTAATTTATTTAAAGTAAAACATGAAGTTTTGTATGGCACCATCGACAATGGACATTACTTGATGTCTATAGGCCTCAGACGATTTACAAAGTCTCGGGCTAAAAGCCCTTCTATTTTTGTCCTATTAACGGGAGTAATTTTTGCTCTTTTTTTTTATCTAAGAAGAAGAAAATGTTAGGATCTGTTTTTGACACAGCTCTCTATACAGTTTTAGGAACAAAGCGTTTTTATCAACCTAAAAAGGGTAGAAACTCTTCAACTTCTTTAAATTTTAATAACCAAAGATTTTGAAAGAAATGTATGCCATAATTTAGTACAGAGAATACTTACCTAATAATTTTTTTGGTAGACCTTTTTTTTAATGATGGATCAACACAGGCGAAAAAGGCTTATCGTACTTGATTTGTTTCACTCTGAACTGAACTAATAAGTTCCATTTGTGGTTAAATTTTTGATATAACATTTCATAACAGTCTGTATTAAAAATTTATGGAGATAAAGTCAAAAAATTCTATAAACTCACATAAATTGATGTGGTTGATACCTTATACTCTTATAGAATAAAAACATCTGTTCAATAATTAATGCTAGTCTTAGTCTAATACATTTGCGTGCACCTTTAGTCCGATAAACTGTATCAGTAAGAGGTAAAAGCTCGAAACGAACTAAAAAAAGTAAAAAAAAAAGTCTCTACCTCGGACTTCATTACAGTCGTTGGCTGAAATCTAATAGCTGTGATCATACATGCTGATAACAAGTTCGGTCTAAATGCGCATATTTGTAATCACAACCTACACCACAAGAAAAACATAAATTTCTCATTCCCATCATTTTTTCTCGTTCCATTAGATTTAATTAAATAAATAAGAAATTCCCTTATTTGTCATAAAACAGCAGATGTAACTTTCCATAAGTACGAAAAAGCAGACATTCTCCAAGTTTTCCTTCACTCCTCTTCTATTTAAATTTATTTACTTAAAACACGGAAATAAAGCCAAGTAATGAGTTAAGAAAAAGTGACACCGAATAGGGAAAGGTGCTCAGTGTGTCACTGTGTAGAAACCGTCTAGTTTCACACGTATAAAAAATTAAATTTACTCAATTAAAACAATACAAAACTGTTAAATTAAAAATCTTTAATCTAGCCTTATAAATTATTATTAGACACATCATGATCTTTGCACCGCCGCCAATTAGATCCAATTTCAATATTAATCGCGCATGTAATCGCTTGAAATTGCGTAATAACATAATTAAAAATAATTATTAGCACAAAATCCCGTTACCGATATTTTTCTTTAAAAAACTATATTTAAAACGGCACCAAATCGTGCACTGATGATCCACAAAAATGAATATTAAACAACGAAACAATGAGAGTCATTATACCGAGATAGCATGCTCTTAGAAATCTTATAAGAAAGTCATAGGTCACACCGCGAGATTTCTCTCCGTATACAGAGTAATTGCCGTTCAAAATAAGTCCTATGAGAAAAACAAACCGGCGATTAATTGCATCAAAGCGCACCAAAACAAAACGCCAAAATGATTAGAAAAGTCGGAAAACCGCGGCATTTACAAAAAGCGATAACTCGCCGATTCTCAAGGCGTGGTGAAGTCTCGGACAGTTTTAGAGCAAAAGATAACATCCGCAAGCTGAAAGTCTCACGATCGTGAAGAAACGATGCGATCGCAGGGTTTCTAATAAATCGTTGACATTTTGTAGCGAAAAAATAAGGCGTGGCTGATTTTTTCTGAATTTGTGATGATTCGCGGAGATTTGCCAGAAAATGGCCTAGATTTGACAAACACTTTCAGTTTTGAAGGACTTTTGTGACATTCTTGACTAGAAAATAAAGGTTGATAGAAGATATGGCAAAAGCAAGGTTTGTCATGAAATATTTGATGGGACAGGTGATAAATAAACCGAGAAGTAATACCGACTTCAAAACAACATTCAACGTAAGTAATCGGAATTTCCAAATTCGAATGATAAATGTATTTTGAATTAATGGATTTTGTACCTGAAGAACGATTAAAGTTCAAATCAATAAACAATTGTAAACAACTTAGACATAAAAACAGTCATAAAAATGATGACAGTAATTACGGAACTAAAATACAAAGTGTTAAAAAACTTGTACGTTGTTAACAATAAAAACTTTCAAAATTACTTTATTTTATCGTTTTTATTATGCTTAGTATATTTTTAATTAATTTGATGTTAATATAATTTATCAATTCTAAAGTTAACGAATTTTATTTCTAATACTGATCATTTCTTTTTTCTTTATCTAAAATGTTTGTTTTCAATATTGAAGTTTAATGTTCATTTAATAAAAATTGTTTGTAAGAGCTGTTTTTTCAAAGTTTGTGCCGATTGTGAATTTGCAATCATTTTTATGATCTTTAGTATTTTAATATTTTATTGCTCACTAAAAACCCTAATAGAGCATTGTTGTAAATTTAATGGCTAAAAAAGGCATTTTTTTAAATTTAATTATGTACAATCTCGGGAAGTAGGATTGCAGCACAAACCTCTAAATTAAGCTCACAATCAGTACTTTGTCTGCAGAACCACAAACGAATTTTGCAGCCTTTACTAATAGCAACATTTTCGCAGCCGGTCCGCAAAAACAAATTTCGTGGTCTATGTACAAATATAGCTTTTGCGGTAGGTTTCACAACAAATTATTTACTGAGTGTTTAGAATTTTTTATCTTGGCTGCAGTAAAGTTCCGATCAGTTTTAGTATTTTACGGTAAAATGTAAATTTCGTGGTGAAAACAAAAGCCACCTCTCATAACAATAATGTAGTCAGTGTCAATATTAGTTCATAAACATATAAATACATATATATAAATATAAAAACAAATTGTTTGGTTTGCAAGAAGTGGATGAAAACAAAAGTGCTAAAGTTGATTATCAACTTTGCCAATAATAGTGATCTTATCGATTCTAGTCGTTTTTATTTTGATTTTAGGAATTTAGAACAAATTTATGCAGTAAATGCATTTTGTCTTTATCGGCGTTTATACATGATTTAATTATTGCCACTGACAAATAAATTAATAATTGTTATGACATTAAATTAGACTTTGTATTACGAAGTTAATAAACATTTAGTTTTTAAACAAAATATTGTTTTTTGTATTTGATTTACAGTATTTTACTGCATAATTAAATAACATACTTTGAATATATGCATAGGTACAATATGCTTCACAATTAATGTCATACTCGATCGTTTAAGACTTGTGCTAAACTCTCAAAATAGTTTGTTATTTAGCATATAATATTGATAGATATACATATAATAGTTTGTTGTTTATATTTAACTTTGCACACTAATTCTGAGTCTTCTGACACAAATTCTTTTTGTTCTATTCTGTAAATTAGGATAAAAGTTATTGTTTTCAAAGTTAAAGTGATAATTTGCAATTTAGTAAAAGTCGTAGAATATGTTGTTTATCTTTTTGAGTAAGTCCATTGATAACTGGAGACATAATTATATCAATTCCTTTTATTTAATTTGTTATTAACGTCATTATTGTCTTTGTTGTTTTCTAAGTAGAACTTGTTCATGCTTATGTGTATTTATGAAAGGTCTAATAAGATAATTTATGATTTTTTTGATGTTTTTGTAAAATTTTGAATTACTCTTTAATAAATTATGTATGTATGTTTATTTTTTGTTTCAAACATGGCTAGAATTATAAGTTGTCTTCTTGACTTGTTATTAAACACTCGTTTACTGTCATGTAAACAAACTTGCTAAATATGTTTTTACAGACCGGGTGCCAATAAAACATTGTAATTGTATAATGTTCGCTTTACAAGCCCTTCATCTTAATTAACAGGTTCCTTGTGGTCAATGGGTTAACATTTTATTTATCTCTAGTTTATAGTTAATATACTTCTAATAAATGAATAAATAAATTCGTATCAGTTTAAAACATAATGACGTTTTTTTTTAAAAAAAACTAGTATCCTTATTTAAATTTTTATATTTACGATTTCGTAAACTTAACATCAGGTTTGACGTGAAAGCAGTTCACTGAATGACGGTTGGAAATTCGATGAGTACCTATTATAAGTAAAGAAGTAGAAAGATTGTAGAAAGGGTAGGTCTCTACCCTTTCTACATATATAGCTTATAATTAGCTCTTCATTAACCCTCTTAGTATCTTTTTTCAACTTTTAGTTGTTAAATAAATGATCCTGACTCTGATTCTTGCAGTTTGCAGGATTACAAATACTGATGTTACAATCGTTTTTAAACTCTTCATCTTAATTGATTGTAATTAATTAATTGGCCAAAAAAAGAGAATTAAAAATGTATAATTTTGAGCAAGACAAAACGCTGTAAGCAGCTCAAAAATTTACTTTTGATTTTATAGTTTTTTCTGGGTAATTTTTCTTATGGATCGTTTTTTTAACAAAGAGACCATGCAGTAAGTGTTAGAATTTTAAAATACCCAATTGTGATTAATTGATTTGGAAAATTAACCACTTGCAAATGAATATTTAAAATTTCGAATTTTTGCTGTTTTTTTTGTGACAAAATAGACTTTTTATATATTTGCAAATCTTGTCTCAGCTTTTTTGAGTTTTCTTTATGTTGTTGATTTTGCAAGTTTTCTAGTATTTTTTATTTTTACGTTTAGAATATTTTTAAAAAATCGAGTTAGATGATGGTCTAGATTCTTTCTGAAAGGGTTATTTTATCTTCTAGTAGGTTACTGTGTTTGATGTAGTTCAATATGTGCTTTGGAAAAATATTTTTCTTTCGACATCTTCTGTTTAGTAATGATGCTAATTTTGTTTGTAAATGTCTTAATTTTTTTAGGTTTTTTATGTTGTTTTTCCGTACAAACAATTTTTATAATAATGCACATTTAACTAATTGTAAAAATTTATTTTTTTTATATTTATTTATAGACTTAACCTTGTGAAATTACAAAAGATAGATAATATAACGACACGTAATAAACTAATTGTACTATAGTATAATTGCTGTCTCGGTTTCAATCAACTATAGAAAACTTCAAAGACACACGTATATGTAAATGAGGAGGAAAAGTACTGAAATAAGTTTTACTAAACGAGTTTACTTCTGAAAAAAAGTAGAGCAGCATAAAAAAGAAGAAAACCGCAGTAAAACTGATCAAAATTAAAACAGGTGGAGATCACTAAAAATCACCAAAATTCGTCGAAATGAAGCAGTCCGAAAAGTGTTTTCAGCCGTTATAACGGATTGCCGATCAGTTTCGGACCTAATTTGAATCGATTTGTCTATATTATTCAATTACAGTGAAGTCAAAGCGTTTCGTACGGAACTGCAATATCCGTTACAATCCACAAATATTTACATTTTCCAGATTGACTGCACCGGAATGTCTTTGTTGGCTAATTACGTCCCAGATTTAGTGTGCTTTACTTACGCAACTGCTCTATTTCTCCTCGTCTACGATATGATAAAAAAGTGTCCGCTTTGATTGGAAAGTAAATTAAAACGACTTCTAATTGCTGGTTTTAAATCATTTTAGCATCGATATAGGCTATTAATAAGAGTGACTGGGTAATTCGGCGTGTGTTTATTTTGATGAAGCCGGTCCACGTACGTGACCGGTAATAATCACCGAAATCAAAAATTCGATCAGTTTTTAACTTTCTTCACTTTCCCCCGATTTTTCCCCCGAGTCTCAAAGATTTTTTCAGCGCCACCGGAGCGGAAACTACTGAAATCGGACGATTTGAGTCAAATTTAACCCGTCATAAATGACACAATAATTATCCAAGTGAATGTAATAAGAGAAATTATTATAATCACTCCAATTGTGTTGTTACGATACCGATGGCGTAAAAATTAGGGATTTGACCGCACTTTTAATTAGTGGACGTTGCTCAAAAAGCGCAAAAACGACAATTGCAAGAGAGTGAAAGTCACAAGTCATGTCAGGTCCAAAAAGGCGTCGTCGTTCGACGATTTTTCACTAAAGATGAATGCAAATTGAGTTGCGGAAATAGAGGATTTAGAATGTTAGTCGAATCAACTTAATCTATGCTTTGTAGCTGGAACCATCGATCTGTCACTAGCAGAATAATAGGCGCTCAACTAGAAAAACGGCCATGAAATCGCTATTAAAAAATTGGAAAAGTACGAACGTTATTATTACTGTCAAAATTACATGTAGATTGCTCCTTTTAACGACGCTGCAATAAAAAAACTTTAATTAAATTTCATGTAAATTGCAGTTTTTAATTTCTAATTAAATCAAATTTAATAGCGCTAAATTTTCTCTAACAAATTATCGGACAATTTCCGTTCGGTCGTTAATTTTACTTGTAAGCAGTACCGGACTTACCGGAAATTCTTCGGTAGGCCCTCTTGTATTGAAGGTTCCTAGTCTCAAAAATATTTTTGTTTATTTCCTATCTTTTGTTGTTGTTGAATTTTGTGCTGTTCAGTTTGGAGCTTATGTTCTAATTTTTGACAACAACAGACAATTTGTCCAATAATAAATGCTCTATATATTCATAAATTGGTGGGTTCCCTAAAAAAATTTCCAGTGGGCCTCAGGTACTCCAGTCCGGCACTGTTTACAAGTTTACATTTTTTTTAACAGCTCATCAGCTTGTTTTCCTGTCGAAGTGACTACGTTCGAAGACGTTCTAATCAACAGGTGTTTACTGCTACTGGGAGCATTTTTTAATTAGTCAATAATTCACAGAGAAAGTCGATAATTTTTACCTAAAATGGAGCCAATTAATCAATTCCCAAAAATAAATTATTAAAATTTTTCAAATAAACATAATAACACAGTATCGTTTATGTCCCAATTAGGCGATTGCGCCACTCGTTCCTTTTGTTCACGGTTTTTACTTTCTACAATTAGACAATTCCGTGTCAAAACCAACAAATTCGCGACCTTTGGCCTGCCTGAAAAAATCAAAACTCTATTTTTTCCGTGGGAAAACGTGTGGGTACTATATATTCAATTGCAAGACTTAAGTACCGTGTTTGTTTTATCACTGAGAAATTTACATTTTTATAACGATCAGATCGTTTTACTGCAACTCGTATGTCTAACGTCATTTATATTTTACGAGGTTGTCATATTACGGAAGCTATTATATTGCCGATAATTTAACAAGCTTGAATAATTGGGAACTTGCGTGATTTTTTTTTTGAGTAGCTTGAGCGCCGATACTCTTCACGAATCTGTCCATCACTTTCCAAGAGCTTTGTTCGAACACCAGTAATCAGCTTTGTTGGGAAGGCCATCATTATTAAGATGATGGACGTTCTTAGAAACGCTGTTCATAGATCAAAGAGACAATTTTTATTCCTCCAATAAAAAAATAATTAAAACCTGTCAAAAAATAATTATCAAAAATTTCTGAAATAGGTGCTTAATTGAGAAAATAGATTCGTTCTGGAGGAAAATTTTTTAGTGACGCCTATTAATTTTTCACGCCGCGCCGTTTATTTATAGACAATAAGTAGAACACCTGTCAAGCAAATTCAAATTTAGTTAAATTTTGAGGCTGAAAGCAATGACATATTAGCTAAGATCCTTGTCCAGATAAGTTAAGTTTTCTATTTCAAGAATATCTTTTGAAATACCTTTACTCTTATTATTATCAGTATTATTATTATTACTCGGAGAGTGTGGTACTGTAGATAGTATATGTATAGGTAATTCTGTTAGCTTCATAGTAAGCGACCTAAAGTAACTATGCCATTTGACATTAAAAGTCCGATACTGGCAAATAGGATATCTGAAATATCTCCATTCAGAATTTATTTCCAGCCTTAAACTGACTAAATGTTTTCTAAGTTTAGAGTGTTTTGTACAAAACCCAACTCTTCTTTTGAGTTACTGCTTGCTTTTTTGTAGTTTGCTGGTTCTTTGGATCGTCGCGTCTCCAATGAATATCAGCATTAAAATATAAGCTGTGATCTAGTCTAGTTTCTTTGCTTTTACCTGTGGGGTCTTCTAATTCAGCCTAAAGTGAACAGATTTCATAAGTTCCGTTTTGGTTTTTATCTTAGCTGGAAAATCCTGCTGTTCGTTTGCTCCGATATCTAATTGGTAATCTGCAATCTCTCCATTCAGGATTTATTTCCAGTCTTAAACTGACTAAATGTTTTCTAAGTTTAGATGTTCTGTATAAAACTCAACTTTTCATTTGAGTTACTGCTTGCTTTTTTGTAGTTGTTTGCTGTTTCTTTGGAACGTCGCGTCTCCAATGAATATCCAGCATTCCAATATAAGCTATGATCTAGTTTAGTTTCTATACTTCTATCTGTGGGGTGGGGTCTTCTAATCCAATCTAAAATGAATAGATCTTGTGAGCTCCGTTTCGGTTTTCCTCTTAGTTGGAAAATCCTGCTCTTCGTTTGCTTCGATTTCTGAATGATGATCCAGCATCTACTTTATCGTTTAGAGTGACTCTGTTATTTTCTTCTAGTGCTGCTATAAAATTGAACATTTTAGTTCCAAATGCTTTCAGCTTCTCCCGGCAATCAGTCATAATAAACGTCCTTTTATTTGTATATGATTTTTTAACTATTTGCTAGGCAGAGATAGAGACCGCTGTTACGTCTATCTGGAAAATTGTGATTAAATCTAGATTAGTAGTATATTTTCTGCGCTCTCAACAAGCTATATTTCCACTGCTTTTATCTTTTTTATCCTTAAGTCGGTGCCGTTAGGATTGTTAGGAATAACTCTTCTCTTTCTTTTATTTGCCTGTTTAGTCCCACTTAGTAATTGCTTGCCAATTTTTGCCATTTTGATTCTCTGCAGTTCCCACCAACTACACGAGAACACGATGTGTTTAGCTGAACTATTCTCATCGCAGTACCAGTGTACTATATACTGGTACTGCGATGATATAGTACTCTTTTTTTTTCTATACATTTGAGTAGTCAGAAATACAAACAATACGCCTTCATTACGTTTAATCCCGCCTTCTTCGAAGCTAATTAGAGTTTTTTTCTAGGTATTTTGCCTTTCTTTTTAAAACATCATATTTGCTCTTCTACAAGTTTATAATTTTCTCGCGAATTTTCGTCTTTTGGTCTGTTCTCTCTAGTTTTTTTTCTTGACTTTTTACAACCATCAGCAGGTCCATGGAAATCATGAACACCAAGACTTGAATAAGCTGCACGTACTCTTAAATGTTAATCCCTTTGTCGAGGTAATAGCATTGCGACCTAGAGTTAAAGCTACTTTTTTGTCTGGAATATATCCACTTTTAATGCATGAAAAGCGTTGGTATTATTATTTGGTTTATTATCGCGAAAGTACTGAAAACTCGGCTTGCTCTAGAGTGGGTACAGCTCGCTGACCGGGACTGTTAACTTCAGTAAAAAAAAGTGACTACATCGAGCGATTCTGCGAGTAGTTATTCAAAGCGATCGAAGTTGTTTCATTTTTGAGAGTTACTTTTGAGCTAATGAAGCAAGGTTCGTGGGAAAGTGAACTTAAAAAACAACTTTTTGTTTGCCGACATTTCGAATGTTATTTAAATACTGTTTCAAAACTACATATTTTGTACAGTTATGAATTTAAAAATTACAAAGTTAACAATTTCTTATCTTTTTAACTAGTTATAATAAATTAATATTAAAATTTATATAGTACGTGTGTCGATAGCTGACGAATAACAAAATATTGGCAAAAATGATTATTTTGATATTGCCCATTTCAAACAAGTAACGCCAATAATAAACACAAAATTCCTAAATATTTTTGCGATTTTTTAAAAAGTCCATTTTTTGTAAACTCTTTTTATATCTCAAAACGAACGTTATTAGTCGTAATAACACAAATTGTGAGTTAATGTGTAAATTGAATTCTGTAAACGGTGTAAATTAATTTGTTGGTAAATAAATTATTCGTTTCAAAATCCAAATCTTTATGTTGTAGAAAAGTTTCTGAAATATCTGGAAAAAAAGTTAGTAAATTTTGATCAGGAAAGGATCCTTACTCGCGGGACACTGAACTGCAAGGAATAAAAACTGGGTAGGTAGTGAATTAGTATGCTGACTGTTCTGATCGGAGTTTTTAAGAGGTTTTTTCCGATTAGTTAACAAACGTACCCTCTGTGATGAGCCGAAGATAAAATAGATCCAAGAACCTACATATAATCGTTAAGTCGAGTTTAGACACCTTTGTTTTCCTGATTTATATTCGTCTCATTTTTCGCCTAGCTACGAACTTGTGCTCTCAACACAGAAAGCTAGTAGTTTTACTACTGGATTTCTATCTGTTGCAGAAAACACTACGCTGAAAAGGCTTTAAGCCTCTGCAAAAATTGTAAATTTGATATGTGATAAGGATAACGGAGGATGGACTATGATAAGAACAATTGCACTTGTAAATTAGTCGACGTTTCGCTGATTTTTCTCAGCTTCTTCAGGACTTTATTACCTAAAAATAAGTTACACAACATAAAGAAAGACACAGGGGATTCCGCTTACTCAGTTACTCAGAGACTAACACAGTTGAAACATTTGAACAATTTAAAAAATTTATCAAATTTGAACAAATTAAAAAGTTTTAAGCTTAAAAAATGCATCTTTACAAGACAACTAATAAAATTAAATTATCTAACAAATACAAATGTCAAAATAACTAAAGACATGCGCATATATGCTACATGTGTCTTTAGTTATCGCATATGTCTTTAGTTATTTTGACATTTGTATTTGTTAGATAATTTAATTTTATTAGTTGTCTTGTAAAGATGCATTTTTTAAGCTTAAAACTTTTTAATTTGTTCAAATTTGATAAATTTTTTAAATTGTTAAAATGTTTCAACTGTGTTAGTCTCTGAGTAACTGAGTAAGCGGAATCCCCTGTGTCTTTCTTTATGTTGTGTAACTTATTTTTAGGTAATAAAGTCCTGAAGAAGCTGAGAAAAATCAGCGAAACGTCGACTAATTTACAAGTGCAATTGTTCTTTTCATAGTTCATCCTCCGTTATCCTTATCACATATTGAATATTTCTAGACGTCAAAATAACCCTAAACATTGTAAATTTGATTTAAGAACTTTGTAAAATATGATCGAAAAAATAAATATGATGATGATGCAGAAAACACCTTTGTTCAGAAGAGACTTCATATGCAGAAATTATTAATAACTTAGTAATGTAACTGTGCCTATCGTTCAGCATTTTAATATTTTCAGAGTCTTTAGATCTCGACAAATAGCTTTCTAAGTTCTGGTTTTTTAAACATTCCCCAGTCTCAAGTACTTAGATTCCTGATCGTATTCTCCTTCCCTTCCTGAGACGATCATTATTAAGTTGATGGACGTTCTTAGAAACTCTACTTACAGACCAAGACAAAAAAACAATTTTTATTCGTTCAATAAAAAAATAATTAAAACCTGTCAAAAAATAATTATGAAAAATACTTAATTGAGGAAATAAACTCGTTCTCTAGTAAAATTTTTAGTAACACCTATTAATATTTCACACCGTTTATTTATAGATAATAAGTAGAACACCTGTCAAATAAATTCAAATTTAGTCAAATTTTCACGCTGAATGCAATGACATATTAGCTAAGATCCTTGTCCAGATAAGTTCAGTTCACGCTTCAGTAATGTCTTTAGAAAGTATAATATCCAGATATTTTTGGCTGAAAATATAAAAACTCCTCAAAAGCTTTTACTTTTTATTTTACTATTTCTAGGTTGAGTACGTTGTGTGTCCACATTACAACAGAGTAAACATTACGTTTTAGCAAGTTTCACTGGTGTCCTGAAGATTTTGTCCTTTCACAACTATGATTTGCAAACTTTGTGTTCAAACAAAACGAAGGTTTATGTCGTTATATGAATATGTTTTTTTTTTACTTTTATGAAAGGCATAATGGTTATTTTTCAAATTAATTGCACTTAACACATTAGGAAGCACATTATGTCACTCAAAAGTTTATGTAATAAGTAAATTGTTTACAAAGCATGAAATTCCTGTTAAAAAAGCAAACAAAATCTTTTGGATGGTCATAATATCATTCTTCTTGCTTCATTATGTTCGTAAAAAAAAATAATTAGCCTTGAACAACTTTAATGGTACTTTAATTTTGTTATTGTTATTAACCGGACAAGGTAAAAATTAAAATGATGTAATTAGTTTGTAAAAAAAGAGACAACAGTGACATTTTCGTGATATATCAATCTGGGTTTTATTATACTTTCCATTCTTTTTATGACAGATGAATTAGACTTTAGTTTCCCTATAATTTATGCACAAAGAGATAAAACATTTATGAGAAAGCAGGCTATAATTAATTCGCAAATTAAAAATTAATGGAAGATTCGCCGACAAAAAACACATATTTATGGTAATCGAGACCAACCTCCCATCACTTATCTGCAGTAGAAATCATTTTTTTTTCAGAACGTTTGAAACAAATTCTAATAAATCACAATATTTGGTATTAATCATTAATACTTTTTATAGTCACAATTTTAAATAGAAAAAATTTGAAGGTGTTGCTTTTAAAATATTTGCAAAATAAAATTTTATTGATCAATTTAAATATTTCAAAAATTAATTAATGATAAGTTAACACTTTCACTGTAAGTTAGTGAAAATATAAAAAGAACATACAACATAAATAACTAAAACAAAAACTGAAGTAATAAAAATTGCCAAAAATTGCGTATCAGAAATTGTACAAATTTAACATTTTTCTACTATAATAGCCACCCAATTTTTTATTTTTCTTCTTTAGTCCAACAATGATCACTTTCACGCGTTTTTGTCTCCTAGTCGGCAATTGAATAAAAGAAAACTTTTTTCGTTGCCTCTTACCGACCACGAAAATGTATTTTTCAAGATCGTTAATGAAAAATTAGGTTGTCTCCGATTGAATTTACTCTCGTTTCTCGCGACCGTGCTTAATTTATTGCGGTTATATGCCTCAATTTACTCGATATAAAGAGAGAGTCATCTTATTCTTTTCTTCAACGTATGCGTATGTCTGCGAGCAAAATTTCTTAACGGCCGCAGACTTTCATGTATGTCTATTAAGCGAAATGAAAGCATTTGCACACTAAACAAAAACTAACAATTGCATTTTAATTACAGTGAAACATGAGCTCAAAGGGCTACAAATGCCGTGTGCTGCTGCACCAGTGCCTGGCCATCATCGTCAGGAAGGAAGGATGCAGAGGGGATCCTGGAGATTTCTGGATGTACGAAAATGGATATCTGCTCTTTCAGGTGCGCTATGGAAACCATTGATAATAGGCTATACTTTTTCACCGCCGAATTTACAAAATTAATGCAAAATAAATTATCTTATTAGTAATAGACAACTTTTTACTAGGTCTTGATGCAACCAGAATAAGGTTATCCGACACAACTTACTTATGTTCTAAGTTACATCGTTTAGAAGTTACAAGAAGCCAAAGTTGAAATAATGTTTTTTTTTTGTAATTACCTGAGCGATTTTAATCAAATTTTGCACACGAATATTGCTCCATTTATAATAATTAGACGTTCTTATACTAACATTTTCTTTTTATTATTGTTTTAAATACTGAAAGACTGCCAACATTACAATAATAATTTTATAGACAAAAACAATTTACAAAAATATTTTGTTGATTTTAATCAACAGAATTGTCCCAAAAAGTCTTAACAAAAATTTTAACTAAATTTAAACGTAATAATTGGTATTAGAAAATCTATAGGTACTGTCGTCCTCCACAAGTTTAGAAAAATGACTTAAGTTATAAATCTTACAACAAAGGGGCTTAAAACCGAAGTTAAGTCGCCCGCAATAAAGTGCACCCCTACTTTATACCTGCAGCAGACTGGCAAAGGCCAGATCTTAAACATCTGTTTCAATATCCAGAAAAATACCTATTGTGCACATTATTACGGGCGACTTAACTTCGGTCCCAAGCCCCTTTGTTGTAAAATTTATAACTTAAGTCATTTTTCCATATTTGGGGAGGACGACAGTACATTTAGAGACATGTAATATTGTCCGAAAATTGTTTAACAACAGAGATACTACAGCCTACTTGTAGTACTACTAATATCACTACAAGAACACAACAGTAGCATGAAAGACAATTTATACCGGGTGACCCAAGTTTTACCTCCATCTCCAAAATGGCTAAGACCTTTTATAATTTTTTATTTTAATTTTTATCTGACATCTGCAGAATTTGTGAAATTCTTTAACAAATGTTGGCTAGTTTTGTACTATTTCACACCAAAAGTGCTTCCATTGACTCTTGTTAATTTATTTCTTAATTTTTAAAATAATCGCGTCCTAAAATAAATTGCTCTCTTCTCAATGAATTGTTTTTTGGTTCGCTATTGAAAGGAGGCATATGAGTATTTATTTTTACTGTTTTTTTTTATAAAATTATTATAGAAAAGCGTTAAATTTTAAAAAAATCCGTCAAAACAACTCGGGTACGACACTGCATCTGTTATGGGCACTTCCTTAATTTTTACTTGATAATTAATATTTTGTTGGCATCTGAAGTAAATTTTAGTTTGTTATCAAAATATAAAAGATTTTTCTATGTCAGTAATATATTTTCATTCATTTTTTTTTTTTTTTTTCAAAATAGGTACATATTTTTGAAGCCTCCTGAAAAATTTGGAAATCTTAATAATTTTATTAGCTGAAAGGTATTTTTAAGAGTGAGAAATATTATTTTTCTACAAATTACATGTTAATTGTTTAAACATTGTAAATATTTATGTGCCTCCACCTAGTAGAGGACCAAAAAAAATTTTTTTCTAAAAGAAAAGGCAATTATTTTCTTAACATGGAGTGATTTTTTTTTAAATAGGAAATAAACTAGCAAGAGTCAAAAAAACCCTTTTGGTGCAAAATAATGTATATACTACCCAACATTTATTGCAAAAATACACAAGTTGTGCAGATATCAGGTAAAAACTATAAAAATACTTAATTTTGAAAGAGGCAACCGTTTCCCAACGTCTCTCTCTTATAAAGGAATTATCAAAATCAGTACTATTCTTGAGGATTAAAAAGTGAAAACCTTTAAATATAAAGGTTTTCACTTTTAGGTTTTCGCTCGACTAGTATTTTATTATTTTTAATAAGTCCTAAATTAATTTAGACTTAAATAATTTTTTGATTACCAATGTTATGTTGGTACACTACTTTTGTCTGTGTTATAACTTTTTTTTAATAATTGTCTTTTTTCCTCAATAATTTTGATATTAAACCTTATTTTTTGATAGAATTTATAACAGAATCGTAAATTTTGTAAAAAAAATATCGATTGTCTATTGCACGATTCAGCAGTCTTCGAGAGTAGCTTATCTACTAGAAATTTAAGTCAAAGGCCAAATTTAATTTGTAATGTAAAAATCTTATTTTATTCAAAACTTAATAATTTAAACAGTAAGAGAAAATTGTAGATTGATTTTTTAATTAAATTTTGATTGATTTTTGTATAAATTAGAACATCGAAATTTTCGCGAAATCATTTTTTTTTAAATTTAGAAACACAAATAAATAATATGAAAAAAGTAATTCGGCACAATTTGTGTAAACCTTCTTTTTCACTTCATTTTTTATTTTTATTTTTTTCGGTAAGAAATAATATAAAATACGGGGGTGGAGGTGAAATGTGGGACACAGTTATGTTGCCAATAAATACCTATGAAGCAAGAAAGTTTGTTAATCATTTGATTTATAATCTATTGCTATCGTATTAGCTGCCATAAAATTTTACAGACTCCTTCAAAGGCGCAGTGATTAAAGTATCCATATTTTCCAATTTATTTATGAGTTTTTAACTGGCAATGGAAAACAGATGTTATATATCTATATATTTTTTAAAAAGTACATCAAGAGTAACAAAGAGACATAATAACTATAACTTAGACAATTTCGTTTGCGATTTAGTATGTGTAGTCTTTAACAGGTCGATGTCTGTCTTATCGCACACCTTTTCACACAAGTTTTTTTTTATTCTTTAACTGAAAAAACAAGCACATTCGCTAATGACATTTTGTTGCATATCAATACGTTGCAGTATCTGAATTTATTAGACAAAATATTTCGGAATGTAATGGCTTTTATCATAAAGTCCTCAGAAAGATATATGTATCGTATTTACGACTTAATCCGGTATTTAACTTTCACTAATTTTTGTGAAGGTCTAACCGCAAACCATCATTTCTAGACCTCCATAAAGGGAGGTAATTAGATTTTGTCAATGCTGGGCCAAGCAAATTTTAATAACGTATTTAGAAAAGAAAATATTTTATTTTATTATAGTTATTTTTAAATAATAATTTTATTTATAATCACACAAATAAAGACAAAATCTTAAAAAAAATGGTATAATGTATGGTATATTATGCAATATATATATACTGAGTTTTCTAAAGTTATACCTACCTTTAACCACCCAATTAGATTTATGACCCTATCCGAAATTACCAGGGACGTCTTAAATAAAAGTTAGAAATCTTATTTTTTTCACTTTAATTAAAATTTGTTATTTATAATGTGCATTCACAACAATAGAGTTCTTAATTCTTACAAGCCTAAAAATTAAAACAAAAAGAAATCGAATAATCTTACCCTGGAATTGTTCAACTTCGCTCCCATCTATAAACTCAATGGGTACGTGCCCATTAAACAACTGATGGTATAAATCATTGTATAAATATCCGAATTCACAACGCAGTAGATTTGCTTAAAATTTGTCAAAATCCATAAAATTTATCAAGCTAAGTGAGATCACTTTACTGTGACTTACAAAGTCTTTAATTGTCTTATTTCTCTTTTTTTATACAGTGTATACCAAGGACGCAAAATTTAGTTTACGTACCCAACAACCGATTTAAAAAAAAATCCAAATTTTTTTTTGCAAAATTTCCAAATTTTGACCAAAGAGTAACATCCAAAAATTGCGACCCCTTTATTGTTTTTCAACAGTCTTTTACTGAAATCTCGAAAGTCAGATGATTTATGACATCGTATAAGTCTACATTCTATTAAAAGAAAACCAGCAATTATAAAACTTTATTACTGTAAAACAATGAAATTTGATAATAATCACTATACTATAACTGATAGTACTAAAAGCTTAAGCTTCTTTGTGTCTAAAGTTATATCTAAACTGAAAAGTGCATTGGTTAATATTTTCCCTAAGGGAAAAAATAATTTAGTAACAAACAAACGCTTGAATTGAAATTGTTTAATTGGATTGAGCAATGAATTTCTCTTTATTCATCGCACTTTGGTCAATTAACACTAACTCAAGAAAATGTTGTGGCGAGTGGGTGCTCGACAGTGTGGCTTTAGGCGCTCGAAAGCAGCATTTTTCCAACCGTTGAGATTATTGACCATTCTAATGGCTCTTGATTTTATGCCTCGTTATTATTGCTCTCGTAGGCAAATGAGATGGTGAAGGAAAAAAATTGAATAATTTTTCTCAAGAGAAATGACCTTCACTTGGCACACGATTCAATGTTTAAACAAAGTATTTGACGCTTTTAAATACTTGAGTCAATAAGGAAACTACTTTTTTAAATGTTTTCTCGGATTGATAATTGATGTTAAATACGAAAAACCAAATCGAATCTTAAACAATCAAGATGGAATTGCCTAAGGTCGAAGCCAAAACCATTCGATTAATTAATTAACCAAAAATTTAACCCATAATCTGTATAATTTGTTGCGTTGCTCTAAACTTTGAAATCACTCCCCCCAAAAATAAAAATAAAAAATGGAGAGAGAACTGTTTGTTTAAATACAAAAATTATGAGAGTATTAAGAAATCCGCTCTATTGTTAAGATAAATAACACAATAAGATGTAGATCTCGTTCCTTCTATGCATTCATTCTCGAAGCGGTATTCAAAAAGTGTCACTTTTCAAAGCGAGAAAAACCGTAAAACCAAAGTAAACACGCGACTTTATACAATTTACAAATATACAATGGCTAACTGTCGACAATCTAGTGAAAACCGCAGTTGCAATAACAGCTATAATTTTCATAATAGCGCGACACTTCTTAGTCTTCAAAGATTTACATGAAAGTGCGGTGCGTTGAACTCCGCATGAAATTATCTTTCAAAATTGTACGTTCCCCAAGACTAACAAATTATCTGTGTCAAGACCAGGAATTGAAAAATTCTAAGGACAGGGTCACTTACACGGTCCACTAATAAATTACTCAACATTTCACAAAAGACTGACTAACGAATCATTTCCAGGGTTTACTATCATCAAATAGCGTTTGTTGGTGGAACACCGGACTAAACAGCGCTACTAAAAGCCTTACCTACCATGGATATATCAGCCCTGGGGCTATCCTCGTAGGATCTGAACCTTGCGCTATAGATATAGTAAAAAACGCATGGGCTAGACGTGTTCTCCAGCCTCCCCCAGGCTACCAAATTGTAGCTTTGGAAGATATCGAGAATTGCTATGGTACTCCTGTTGCTCAAACCCAATGGACGCCTCTCCCAGAGGCGGTATGCGCTGTCATACTTCGACTGTCCAGACAAGGAAGACCAGCAGGAACCGAAACTATCAGAGAGGCTCTTCTTATAGCTTTTCCTCATGTTTCACCACCCAGTGAACAAGCTTTATATGATACTCTAGTGCAACTGACCAGTGAAAGAAAATTGTACCACACTTCAAACGGTTATTTTATTGTTACTCCTGAGTAAGTTTTTTTATTGTTATTGTTAGTTGAATCTAATGTAAATAATAGAAAAAGGAGATCGAGGAGTGCTTCAAGAGGCAGGAAACGAGTTGAAGAGCAAGACCACGACCCAGTTTCCGGTAAAACGATGCTCATGAGTACTGAAGAAGCTCTTGTTATGGTTCATGGAGACATGGCCACTATACGAGACGGTGATGTCACGCATCAACTCATCCAAACTAACTTAGCTGATGTTATATGTGGCGGGAACTCAAGCGATAAGATAATTTATCCAAGAAGTACCAAATATCGGGCTTCCTCATTATCAGTACCCAGAAGTCCGGATCGAAGAGGATCTTTCAGATTATGGAGGACAAGTCGAAGGTTAAGAAGGTCAGCTTCAACAAGAACTATAGCGAAACATTATATCGACAATACTAGTAGTAGTACTGAAACTTCTTCAGCTTCAACACCAAGTCCTAGTAAGATCTATCTTTTAACAAAAGTAGTAATTTAATCTATTTTTTATAGAAAAAGAATCACTTTTATCAAGGTTATTTAAGAAAACCAAACGCTCTCAGTGCCAAATAAGTTCATTTAGTGCCCAGTTTCCACCAAGTGAATGGTTCAATTCTAAAGCTGTTCATTTACACAGTATTGGAACACAAACCTCTTCAACAGAAAACGTAAGTCGTTACTTTAACCATTTACAGTTTTAAAACACGTTGCCATTTTTAGGAGGTTGCTTCAATAACAACATATTTAGAAAACTGTGAAATTAAAGCTTCACGTTCTGCGACATTACCTCGTCGTCGATGTCGTCAATATCCCGATTTACCATACCCTCCTTATCCCATATCCCGTGAAAATTCACCAGTCACCCGTAAAAACCCTTACATGCCTTGTACCCTTCCACGTAAACAGAAAAGTCGCGATTCTTCTCGAAAAACAAGCCGAAGTAGTTCTCGACAAACCGATGAACAAAAAACAGATGTAAATAGATGTGATAGCTCAAAACCTAGTCAGAAATTGGAACCTCCCGATAACAGCGGACCTTCAAGTATAGAATCCCATAAGAGTAGTAGTAAAACAGAAAGTTCGTTTAATAGTGGACCTTCAAGCTTGGAATCGCACAAAACTGTTATAAACACAAAAGAAAAAACTAAGAAAACACCGAAAAATAACCGAACAACAATCCCTCAAAGCAATTCTTTTACGTTACAAGTAACAACGAATCAGGGAGTGTCTAAATTAAACAATAAACCAAATGCGACTACTACCACAACAATAAATGGCGAAGGCGGGAGTAGTACAAAAATCTTTGTACAAAATTCGCCGGTTAGGTCGGTTATAACGTTCGAGAACGGTCAGTGTGACGACAGAAACTCCAATTTGGTAATTATCAATGACACGGAATCACGAGAACAAAACTTCGATGCAAAAATCCCTACAAAGAACACCAACCAGTCGAAAGAAACTACTCTGAACAATTCCCGCGATCTTCTTCCAAACGGAGAAACCGAGCAGAAGAACAACAGTCGAAAATTATCTCTTCAGCTTCCCAACAACTTGATCAAAAACGTCTCGACGAGTTCGCACAAGTTTGCTTCAAACTCCAATCCCGATTCGCCAGTAATCGGTCACGAAGTGCCTAAAGGTGGTTACAACAGTACTCCACCTAGTCCCACGAAGAGTTCTGATGCTTTGTCGATATCCTCAGTCGGAAATATCTACACAAAAAACGAAATGGGTTCGCTTGCCAGCTTCGATTCTTGTAAGAAACTTGAGAAAAATATGTTGGGATCTGAACCCAACATAAGCTACAAAGACATTTCTTTTACAAAAGATAACATGGATCAGCAGTTTCCCAGTTTGAATGATCTTTCATTCAATTTTACCAGTTTGGCTGCTCAGAAAATTCTCAAAGGGGTGGGATTAAACAGCGTGGATACTCTGGTGGAACTAAATATGACGGCTAATTTGGATAAACAGAACAACTGTGATGTGGTTCATACGGATTTTGGGATGTTTTAGAGCGTCTTTTTGCCGGCTTTAAACAAAGTCGGTTTTAAAGGATTCAAGAATTGTATGTATGTATTTAAAAAAAAGTTTAGACTTGGCAGTTTGAACTGAAAATATATTTAATATTTTATACACATTTTTATGTAATTATGCAGAATAAACAAATATTTACGTAAATTTAACGTGTTTAACTGAAAAGCCCCCTATTACTTTTTACTCATTGGCAATTTTGGATAAGCAAGACGACAGCGTGAGCTTTCAAAAAGTAGAGAAAGGCATAGATAATTTTTGTGCATTTTTTATATAACCCGAGGAGTGAACTCATGCAGATTTCTGGTGTACAAAAGTTCTTAATATATTTTGAGTCATTTTCTGGTTTGTTCACAAACGACCATGCACAGTCGACTTTGTCGTCAAATTTAAAAAAACACCCGATATATATGTATTATTCAGGAGATACAATGGAATAATAAATAATATTAATTACCATAATAATAACATTAATAATAAAAAGTAATGTGAACTGTATTTCACGTAATTCCGAAAGGATGTCCTAGGGATTTCTAAGAAATTTCTTTAGTCAAAAGGATTTCTATTGTACATTTTTAAAAGACGTGTTTACTCCTCGATATGACCCAATATGCTCTTTTATCATCATAGGCTTTATCATAAAATATTAAATAATGTTTATGTTAAAAAAAATGAAAAATAAAACACCCACTAACACCAAACTTCTTTACTTGATGTGACGCACGTTTCGACTTTCGACAACAAAGTTGTCATCCTCTTAAAACAGTTTTATATCCTAACTAAGGATCATAACTTTGTTGTCGAAACGTGCGTCGCATCAAGTAAAGAAGTTTGGTGTTAGTGGGTGTTTTATTTTTCACTTAAACACACCAAGAAGATCCAACAAGAAGAATGTCTATGATAAACTTTTGACAGAAATTTGCTTTTTAGATTGAATTATTACTGACTATTGTCAAATAGCAGCAGTTCTAAAGCCAAAGTTAAAAAAAAATAACAGTGTAAACTACTGTAAACAATAATTTTACCGTAATTTTACAGTGCAGGAACAGAATTCACGCCTTATTAATTGGAGCACTGTAAAATAACCTAATGCATAAAATTTGTATAATTTTTTGGCCGACAAGCTTTAAACGACTTTTATTCAATCGATATTTGGAAAAACAGGTGTACAGGGCGTTCCGGTGTGGTAAGATAAACTCGATAGTTTTTAAATATTTAAATATATATTTACTTGCACATAATGTATAAATAGCTAAAAGCAAACACCACTTTCAGGATCATACAAATTTACTGGATGTTTCAGGTTTACTCCAATTTGGACATTTTGTTGTTATATAATTTCCTTATTATGTTAATTTAAATAAAGCTTAAATAAAATAACGCAGCTATAACTGACACATATAGTCGTGAAAATACCCAAAGTCAGTTTTTTCTCTCTGTAACGTTTAAAAGCTGTTTGCACGAACATTATTTAGTTCTAAGGAATACTTAATTTGAAAGTTTTAATTATTAGAACTGCAACTGTTTGTCAGTCGTACTTAATTTTAAGTCTCTATTGGTGCAAAAGTTCGTAATTGTCTTAAATGAATAGATCGGTGGTTCGTATCCGGCTCGAAGGATTATCATGGGTAAAGTAAGTATCTTTTGTGCACAGTACAAGATAGAGAAGTAACTCAGCCCCGTTAGTCGTGCCTTCTATCTATTGTTTCTATTGGTAAAGAATATTTGCTATTCGAATGGATTTCTGACGCCAGCTGGGCTGCGTGTTCTATCTTGTGCTGTGATAAGGTGTTCTATAATGCGTCTTCTTTTTCTTTGTTCAGAATAAGATATGCGTACCTAGCTAACAATATTTCTATAATTCATGAAAATATTATTTAAAAATCAAGCCAGAACAAGAATAAAGAGCAATCCAAAAGCCGTGGAATCGAAGCAGGCTTAGACAATGATGACGTTTGTTTATTTAAAATTAATCATTACTGTCATTCAAACTGACAGAAATAAGTGGACAAAATTCTGCTATAAAATAAGCTAACAAGTTTGTTTTTTGTGCCTGAGATGTAGTCAGCAAGAACAATTTAATATTAGTTTTCCAGCGGCGAATCAAATGTAAAAACATTGAAATTCGATTCTGACACTTTTGACGTTTTAAAAGACGGACAAATCTCAGACATGACCTCTATATCTACTTCTTTCTTTTATGGCTATCTGAGATTCCAGGACTTTTGAATCACTCGTTTGTAACTGAAAGATATATCTTTGAATGTAGGTTTTTTTAAACTCCATGCGTAAAATATTGGGTAGCTAGACAATGTACAACCTGTATGATTGGTTATTGAATAATAATATAATATCAGGCTGTCTAAAGGTAATTGCACGACTGTATTAATTTAAAAAATAATTAGTAATAAGCTGAATAATCATAATATTAATATTTTCAGTAATAGAGTGGTGATACATAATTTTATTCATCAATGTCATTATCAATTGTATCTTGACGGAACATTTCCACATCAGCTTGGCTATCAGCATGAATCACATTAGGTTTATTATCCGGCTTAAAAAGTCATTAATTAAAAAAAAAATAATAAAGAAACTTATTTACCTTTGGATGCATTAAAATAAAAGGTAATTCAGCAGCCAATTCGCCTCCCAGAGCACCTAAATATAATTTAACTTTGACGGCATAAGACACAATAATTCCGAAGGCATCTCTTTGATCAGGTGACGCTAACCTGAAGAAAATATTTAAATAGTAGAAGTAACAAAAAATATATAAAGATTAGTACAATGTTGATGAAGCCAAATTAGTTTCTTGACGTTTTAATTGACCATCTAAAGCAATTCCTCGTCTCTCTTTATTTGAAGACAGTAGAGGTAGCAAATAAACAACTTTTTGAAGACTCGATCCTGGTTGAATTGGGCATCCCTCCCTGCGAAAACAAGATTAACATTTAATGATTTATTAATAAACAGGAATATTTTATGAAGGAGATAAAATAACTAGTGCCACGTTGCACAAACGTTCATCAAAATTGATGGCTTGTTAATCTTCCATTAATGTATTTTTAAGTAATTAGAGCACGATATTGTCACTTAATCAGAGATTAACGGTCTGTCAAATTTGATTGAGGTTTGTACAACCGAGAGTAAGCCTATTTAAAGCACAATCGAGCGTTTTAACAAGCGAGTGCTTTTATGATGAGACAATTTTTCAAAAGTCTTTAACACATTTTCAAAATTTTAGAAGATATTCAAAATAAAAGTATTTATTTTTTGTAACAACATGCTTCGATACTTATAGTACTTCCGTTAATATGCTGAAAGGCGACCTTGCTCTATATAAGCAAGCAGAAGGTTACTGACCAAGCACTTTGATTAAGCGAAAAACAACGGTTACCACGAGCAAATCCCCACCGATTCTCGAGGTAATGAAAGTGTGTTATTGAGTTGTTTAATTATTGTGAGTTATTTTTGAGTTTCTTGTTATAATTAATTAGTTAAAAATTAATTTGGGTTGAAGTAGTGCATGATTGTTGCTTCTTATTAACAAAAAAACTTACTGTGTTTCGACGCTAGCCACTGTCGATCTATATTGCCCATTCTGGAACAGCACCACATCTACCCCTTGCTGCACCATAACTTTAATCTTTTTAACGACCTTATTACTGTTATTTCTGATACAAATATTCGTTGCAATTTTTTCTCCATGATGATACAACTGCTTATCCAATGTCACCTCCAGCTCCAGTTCTCCAGGGCTTAGCATAAAGTCCTTTCGAACGACGGTGCAAGGCTGGCGACCCTGTTTGGAAGGCGCATATTGCACTTTTCTGATAGCCATCGATACCGTGCTTCTTTTATGAGACCTGTCGGTTTCGTTTTCGCCCACGAAGAGCTTAACATAGTAGTGAACTCCACAGGGTTGGCCTTCGTCATCCGATCCCGGTTGGAGAGTTACAGAGGCAGGAGCGTTAGAAGGAAGGGAAAACGTAAATGGGTAACAGTTGGGACCAAGTTTTTTCAAGAGACGGTCCTGAAGTTTGGTGTGGTTTTGTTTTTCGGAAGGAGGATAGATTTGCTCGGTTGCTAAATGAAGGTCTTTTTGGAAGTGGAGACCCATGACTTCGTCTTCTTCGCGGCCGTAGCGGAAACTGCAGATTATTTGTCCGAAGATTTTGCGGTCTTTGTAGTCGCTTTCCACGGCCACCACACCGTCTAAATTTTTGTTTTAGTTTTAGATTTAATTATACCTACATATCTATACATTACAATGTACAAAAGTATTGGAAAGCATAACTGATGTAGTTTGTCTATAAATGTCTTATAAATGCTTGAAATTTATAGTGCAATAGAGTCAATTAAATTCTTGGGCCTTAAGAAATAAAGAAAGAAAGCTCGTCACTTCGGTGACATTAGCACACACGTCACATAACAACCTTTTAAATCTCTCATAAATAGTTTGTAAGTCAAAACCATAGAATTCAAGCGTTTCTACACAAAAGATGATTAATTATCTTAAAAATAAATATACAAAACAAACCTTGAAATGAATAAGTTCAGTACCAAAAAATGTTAAAGAATAATTAAATTTAACTAAAGTATTGTTATTAAAATTTTGATTTTTAGTCATTCTGAGCGTCTTTCATTGTTTTCACTTAATAAAAATCAGTGTCTCAAACAAATGTTTAAATAAACTAATTAGAAATTAAAAAAATTGTAGACTATACCTAGCAAGAATTTAGTATTAATTTGTTAGCTTTTTGAATTAGTAATAATTAAGAAAAACATGACGTAATTATTAATTAAATGAGTTAAATCAGGAGTAATTAAATTTTTATGACGGTCCTGGTGGTTTCATATCAAAGAATTTATTTTCAGATTTTTTAGTCCCAAACGAACGTATGTCAATTCGGCCAAAAACAATCCTACCCCAGCTAATGACCGACCGAACTGAACGATAGATAAACCCGTGTACCTGACGTCTAGCCGAACAGCTACACCTTTATGAACGTATGTCAGTTCTGCCAAAAATTAATTTTGAGAAGATAAGATGCTTAATAGGAGGATTAAAATGACCGGTCAATTCGGTCGGTCACTCAGCGGGGATTGTAATACCTAAGAAGTTAAGGGCGGACATAACCACTTTTTAAATTATTAAATGACCTGAGTTAAACACTTGTAAGTTACTCTTTAGTAATTCATATAATAAAACAATCGAAATCCTCACCAAAAAACCAAAATTTCAAAATTTTGGGAAAGTCATTTTAAAGTAGTTGCCTTTATCAGGGAAGTATAAAGAGCATTATTAGTTCCTATTTAGTGTAGAGATTTTTGCGTTGTAAGGAACTGTTAATAAGTCCAGAAAAAATGCTCCAGAATAAAATAACGCTAATGAAAACAGTGTTTTACAAAAAAGCGCGTTTTAAAAGAGCGTCGATTCTTAAGAGTGCGTAACAAAATAGAGTAGTAAAAAAAGCGCGTGTAATAAAATAGCGCCAAATTAAATTAGCGACTGTAACAAAACAGTGCGTAAAAACAGGTTTTAAAAAATTCAGGGCAAGGGGCAGGTCAGGAGTCACGCCAGGTCAGGTCCAAATCATACTAAGTGACATAATAGTAGTGACAGGTCTTATAAAAATTTTTTTATAAAAAATGCGGCCAGCAGCGTTAACCCGAGGATTGATTTAAAATCGAAGATGTTTTTGGAAGGTATTGCCTAAATACCTATATACAAACGCTATTTTGTAACAAACTCCAAAATGTCACGCCGCTATTTTGTTACGCGCTATTTTATTACTGCGCTATTTTATCAAGCGCCATTTTCATTGACGGCTATTTCATTCCGGAGTCCCGAAAAAATAATAAACAACTTTAAAGTTTTAAAACAATTGTGCATATTTTTTTCTAAAAAAAAGTCAATGAAATAATTTTGATACTTGAGCAGCATCGCCGTTCGCCGACCAGTGGTGTCAAATCATAGAGTTAAGTGTCGAGTGGGTGCTTTGTAGAAAATTTAATAACATTTGAACACTTTTAAAAATAAAATTTGACATTATTAAACAAATTTGACAATGATTTTGCCTTTGTACAACAAATATAAAACACTTTACAATTTTCAAAATTTCGTAAAAACAAAAAATTTAAATCCTCAACTTTACCCCCTCATATCTAAAAAATTAAGCAAATGGGACATTTTTTACTATTTTTCCGGCGCTCTCTTAACAGTCCTCTAATTTACGTAATACTATCATTCATTTATTAGACACAAAAACGGTCTGATGTTATATGATCAATTGATCACATAACTTGGATCCCTTTTTGTCGGTTTTCTTTACTTTATTTCTTTATATTTATCGAAATTTCTCTCTGTTTAAATCAATCGTGCACCAACTCGAAAAGCGAACACATCAGCTATTCGAAAAATAAGTAGTTTTAGTTATTAGTTATTTTGTTTATCAAAAAATATAAAGAGTGATTTTTTATTTGCTCCCGCCCGATATTTCAAAAACAGACAACACATTATACAAACGATAAGCAACTTTGAGAAAACTACAAATAATCCAAATAAACTGACTCTGGAAACACAGTCAAACGTATTGTCAACAATGTTGACATTAATTCACAACCCTCTATGCCTTAATTTTGAAAATTAAGCTTTGAAAAACTAGCAAAGTATAATGTGTTGCCTATTTTTAGAGTTTAGAGCGGGAGCAAATAAAAAATCACTCTGTAAATATTTTTTAATTATATTGTATTATTTTTTACTACCCTCATTTGTAATTACTGTAATCATAAATTTACGTGTTATTTATAAAACCCTTTTCCATACCCTTTTAAAAACAAATGTTAAAAAAAAAACAAAATTTATTAGACAGTGTTCTTGGCGACTCCAAGGACATCTTTGGAAATCCGGATTAAATGTAGTTCCAAAAGAAGTAGAAAAAACTCACCACAAATGACAGAAAAAGATGCACTCTAGTATTTCAAGATTAAAGGTATGTCTAAAAAAAGCAGAAGGAGGGGTTCGCCACCCATCAGTTGTAGCAGAAGAAGATACTTTAATTAGGACTTGGATATTGTAATTTTATTTTGTTATATAAATTTATTATCTCTAATTTTGTCCAATTATGTTAAAATTTTTACTTCATTCCTTTTGTTTCAGAACAGTTATTGCTTATTTATATTTTTATTAAATTATTTTTCCGTTCCAGATGCTGTTTTTGAGATCACCTAGTCCAGAGTGTACACAAAAGTCAGATTTTTTCATTTTCATCCAGTAGAGTGGCTACAGGATAATTTTGAATATTTTCGTTTTAAAATGAAAATTTGTGAGGGCATCCTGTTGTAACGCTACTGAATTCAATTTAACCTGCCTTTCACTTTTCCAAAAACCGTTTAAACTTCAAAAATGGGCGTAATTTATAGTTATGCACTTCAGTAAAAAGTGTTTATTTCACTCACCGATCGGTTCAACTCCAGAAATATGGTCGACAAAGTCGCGTTTCCCCAAATACATTGTAAGTTTGCCATTTGGGGATTGTTTTTTAAACACACGAAAGTTGAACACCATTTTCGAGTATTGAGTTTGGTTTTCCGTTCTTTAGATTTTTATAAGGCAAGTTTGGGGCTTCTTAATGCGATTAAACTTTACGTCAAGTAAATTCTTTGGATTTAATTGGATTAACGTATTTTCACTGTGACTGTAAAAAACTGACTACAATTTGTTTGAAACATGATCCTCAATTTGTGGCCTTAACTGTTGCTAATTTCGAAGTAAACATGTGATAGAAACGCGATAATTGTGTTAGTGCGATAAATAATATAGACCAGAGATGTTTAATAATAAGTATATTGAGAAATATCCAATACTCGTTTGACATACAGGCTCATGTTTATTTACATAATACACACATTATTTAAAGACAGAAGTTGTCACAAAGCATGGTATTTATTAGCTTAAACTATTCACTAACCATCTAATGTGGCCGAGTTGAGTGTCTGATGCACACTTCTGAACATAATTTAAATTATCTATCGTTACGTAATAAATTGAGTAAATTAATGGTCCTTCAAGCCAGTGCTCAAAGTTTCTTTCATTCATAAAAAATTACAATAATGTACTCAAAATTGTCGTAATTCACTCACAAAAAAGGAACTACCTAAGCGCAGTTATTTGATCCATGATATGATTTTTACACTTTTAATTATAATATAAAAAGTAGAAAAACTTTTACACTCTCCAACTTTGTAATAATTTCAACAGTCGTAAAAGATCCGATTAGTTTCTTTAACAATAACGGATGTGTTTACATGACTTCCTGTAAATAAGTGAAAGAGCAGACCATATATTTATTATTAAATAATTCAAACTCACAAAAACTCTCACATCAATTATCTTAAATTACGTTTATGTATAATACAATGGAAATAAAATTGTACCACTAGTCAAAACTCTTGGCTGTCAATTACAAAAAATATAATTCCATTCTTAAACTACACCATTTGGCTTTTTATTAAATTTTTCTTCAATCTGAATTTTCAGATTAAAATTTCCGGAAGCAATCAATCCTTTTTTTTCTTCTTACATCTACATTAAGAGTATTGACGTTATAAAAGCTGCATTTACAAAGTTTTGTAACACAGAACTTGTTTATGAACTAGTGAAAACAAATTGTGCTTCTGACTACTGGTATTTGAGATAGATGCCCTCTGATGGCATACAAATGTACACAAAAAATAAAATACATGACCAGATTTCTTCGTTAATTTAACGTCATTCTGACAAATAAAGAGAGAATCAAATCCGAATTCGACTAAACGAATTCAAATGTGTTATCCGTTTGTAGGTTTAGGTAATGGACGTACGAGGTACAGTTTTTCGCCTTGTTTGTTCGTGTATATTGGCGCCCTCTGGTAGTGGTCTACAAGCTGATCTAACGTGTGGAATTTTCGTTGTCCAATGCAGTACAGCGCCCCCTCTACGTGTACTCGGAAATGCTTGTTACGGCCTGGTGCCTTTAGGGACACCGAATAATCTCCAACGTTCGTCTCACTATCTCTGATTAAAAAATCCCCATCGTGTCCTCTCTGATTCAGAAGATTATCACACATGTACCTCGTGATGCTCCCATAATACCATGGTTTATCCACGAGGTGGGGTTTATCTCCACCCATTGTCACTTGCGACCTTTCCATTGGTTCTTGTTTATTTCTATCCAGGAACGGCTGAGTCAAATACTCTGACAACTCCTGGAGGTAATTCCTAGGAACCAGCCCGATTTGTCCTTGGGCATTCCTCGCTTTGTACCATTCCGGGTCACTGGGCGGCCTGTCTAAAATCTCTAACCGGTCACCCTTCTCGAAGGACAACTCCTGGTCGTTTGTTGACGAAAACGAATACAGCGCCACGACGATATCCAGGACGTTTTCGGCCATGGCGTACGTGTGGAAGGTGTCGTCGGCGTCGCCTTCTTCTTGGGTGTAGTTAGATGGAAACCAGCCAGCCACGTTACCACTCTGACCTCGCCACCAACCGTCGTTGCTTTTTTCGAGAATAAGAATTCGGGAACCTTTGACGAGAGATAATTCGTCGGGTTGTTGGGCTTGGTAGTTGTATTTGACGACAGCAGTGCCGATGGCTTCGGATGGATCGGCGGCTTGACGACGCGCCATACTGGGGGATTCCACGGTTCGGGAGGGAGAATTGTTCGAAGGGAGCGTTTTTGAGCCGGCGCCCTTTTTTACCTGGAAATTGAAGGTAAAACAAGGAAATTGAAAGAGCAGTCACGAAATTTCATTTACATCTAAACACGATCAATTGATGCAAACTGGAATTATTCTATTTGTAAACAAAATTTGACTAATCAATTTCAATTCAGTGATTCCAAATATGTTAAACACCTCAGCAATCCCTGGACAATCCATACACTTTAGAAAGACTTTTATATAGATTATTAATCTTACAGATTTTTATTTATCTATTTAGCAAGTGAAATTTAAAGTATATTCAAAGATAATAACTCATTTATAAAACGTCATTAGAATTAGATTGTCACAATAAATCATAAACTGTATTAATTTATTTTTAAGTTATTATGTAGTCGCCTTGTATATAAGATGATACGATTTGTAAAATATTAAGTCTCAGGTTTCACTTGAGAATGGTAACATTTCCGAAACACGCGTTGTGTACTAAAAAATGTTTGGTGTAATTGGGTGCATTTTTCAATTTATTAGACACGCCAAAGATATCAAGCAATAAATTTAAAATTAAGGTAAGTTTTACCATAGCTTAATTTTTTTACAGTTACAACAGAAACAATTTTTTAATTAATGCTTTAACAATAATTATTAGTTCAGACTTATTGATATAATTTGAAAAGATAGAAATTTTAAGTGGAAGTTGAAAAAATAAATAAACTATTGAAGAAAGAGAATGCAGAACAATGCAGAGAGAAAATCATAACAAAACTAATGCTTTTTTATTCTAAAGTCTTTATAACTTTATAATTTTGGGGGTGATTAGAGTTTTAATACGGTGTTGGCGGTTTCATTTACAATTTTTTGTCACACACGTTGTGATAAGATTCATTGTAAACAGTTTTTTCCTCAAAGTTTTTCATCGTTACGTCAAATTTTCACGGACGTTCTTTGTTCGGTATATCAGTTCTCGAGAAGCAATTGTCCGTTAAAGATGTGTAAAGATCGGTCTAATTTGTTTAAATAAATTAAATTGTGGCGCGTTTTCGGTGCTCTGTTTTATTGTTAGAAAATGTGGAACTACTAGAGGTAAGTTGATTTGACGTATTCGCTGATTTTCGTATTTTTTTAAACTAAAGTTTAAAACGATTTTGTTTAAACATTTAAGCGCATCTTTGTAGTAATTTACATAATTTATATAATACTATGATTCATTTATTAAACACACAAAAATGCTCTGATGTTACTGAGACGTAACGCACTTTTTGTATTTTTTTTTTGTCAATTTATCGCTTTGTCTTTGTGTTTCAAACAGTCGTGCACCAACTCGATAACAAGACACATCATATCCCTTTAAAAAAGCTAAGTACATACCTATATTTATTATTAATTAAAAGGAATATACCGGTTCTGTTTAAATTATTATTGCGTATTAATATTTAAACAAATCTAGAAATTTTATTTTCTTAAATTACCAAAATAACAAAGAGATAAACAATTTTACTAGTTTTCAATTTGTAATTTACCCCGTTTAAAAAAATACGATTAAAATAAATGTCTTTTGTTTTATTGGGGATGGGAGGGGGGTAGGGGGTTTTCAGGGACATCGCTGGATATCTGGATTAAAGGTAAGTCCGAAAGAAGTAGAGGGGATTCGCCACATAGGGCAGAAGACGATGCACCAATTTCAGGATTAAAGGTAGGTCCGAAAGAAACAGAAGGAGGGATTTTGTGCGGTAAAAATAGTTTTAATTAGAACTTGATTATTGTAATATTATTTTGTTAAAAAAATTGTTTATCTCTTTTTTTAATATTCGTGTCAATTTTTTAAAATGTACCTGATTTTTTTAAACTTAGTAGGTGATATGTATAAAGAGTAGCAAAAGTTTTTGGTAACTAATTATCTCATTTCAACAAATTAATGAATTAATCAAGTAAATCAAGTAAAAGCATTTGCTAACTTATTATGCATTTCAGACATTGTTTATGTATATTTTTGTAAATTATTTTTTTCAGTTTTCAGGTGCTATTTAGAAATCTACTTAGTCCAGAGTTCCAGACCCAGACCAAAGAGCACGTAGGTACCTATACCGGTAACACCTGCTGTAAAGGTCAGATTTTTTCATTATTCTCCAAAAATTAATTTTTATCTAATTGGATTAAAATATATCGCAATTTTTAAAGTGTTTTAATTAAATAATAAAAAAGAGATCAACAAATTTTTGATTTTTTTATTAACACTAAAATTAAGATTTTTTTTGTTGTTTAATTTTTTTTTATTCAACCAAATTTTAAATAAAGAATTTTGCTATAATCAGTAACAGTTTTATGAAAGTTTTTTAAAAACTAAACTGAAAATGCTTAAATTATTTTTCAAAACTTTACAAAATGCTCACTTTATCGTTTTATTTGCGTATTTACGGTTCAAATTAAAAATGAACACAAAGGTGCACAATTATTATTTATGTGTTTGTGTTTTATTTATCCTTTTCCTCTACCCTTTAAAAAAATAAATAAATAATAAAAGTAATTCCTTCCGTTTTATTGGGGTTGGGAAGAGCAGGATCCAAAGACATCGCTGGAAATCTGGATTAAAGGTGAGTCCGAAAGAAGCAGAAGGAGGGGATTCGCCACCCATCAGTTGTGGCAAAAGAAAATTTCACAAAAATGAGTTCTAAGTAAATATATTTTGATTGTGTGTATTTGAATTTTATTTATGCTTGTACAGTTCATGATTTTGCAAAAGTTGTTGATCTCTCCTTTAATTTAAAAATTAATGATTTAATATTTTAAATTGCAAGTAACGTTGTTCTTCATCTTCCTTTTTTAAAAAAAAATTACGTTTTAGGTTCTGTTTCATATTTGAATAATTATTGTTTCAAGATTTAAAAGGTTTTTCCCATTTCAGGCCTTCATGTTTTGATTCTAATAATTTTCATGTTTCAGGATTTATTTATTTCAGGTTTTCTATTTTTTTAAGTCTTAATATCTTCGTTTTAAAATAATTTTCATGTTTCAGGAATTATTTTTTCAGGTATTTTATTATTTTCAGGTTTAAGTTTAGTAATTTTTCTGTTTCCTGTTTGATTTTAATATTTCTTCTCTTTCAGGTCTAAATATTTTTGTTTTAATAAAAAAATTTACTTTTCGGGAATTATTTTTTCTGGTATTTTATTATTTTCAGGTTTATTAATTTTTCTGTATCTTGTTTTGTTTTTTTTTCTTTCAGGTGTGTATATTTTGAATTTAATAATAATTTTTACATTTCGAAAGACCCCTTGTCTGGTAAGCATTTAATATAAACGCCAGCTACGTCCTTATTTTCAGTTTTTTTTTTAGGTCAAATATTTTGATTTAAATAATACGTTTCGTGTTACAGGAATAATTTTTTCAGGTTTAGTAATAGTTAAATTAGTTTTTCAAGGAGATGGGATCGAAGGACCACTTGTCTGGTTAGCAAACATTGTAAGCTACGTCTATATTTTATAATTTTTATATCACTATTTAATCAAATATATAAGTATTTTTTCCAAAAATGTCAGTGTTTTATTAAGATACAGTAGAAGCTCGTTAACGTAAACATTCGTTACCGTGATCGTCTCAATAACGTGAACAACCAAATTTTTGACCTCACCGTCGATAACGTGAACAGCGATGATGCATGCGATAACATGAAGTGTACAAGTTTAGACTGGTCTGTTTCTGCTTGTAGTTTCTCATTGTTCTCAGTCTAGGTCTTCTATTATAATACAATTTTGCTGGATGTTGTACCACCATAGAACACAAATACATATTCAAATATACATATTTATTTTTTTGTGTGACAAAACGGCCACACAGGCCGAATTTAGCTTTTCCGAAAAGTAGATTTATGTTTCAAATTGGTACATTATACAAATAAATCTATATAAAAAAATTTAGATTGCGCTCTTTGGTATAAAATGATTTTTGGACAACTTTGAATGTAAATGCATATACAGGTGTCCCTAAAACAGTTTACAAAAAAAAAAAAAACAATCCGTAAGAAGCACTGTACTTTAGCCGAAAAATTTATTTAAAAAAATCTATCCCAAATTTTTGAAAATGCTAACTGTAAAATTAGCTATATTTAAAAATGTCATCTACAAAATTAATCTAGACATGTATAGAATGTTTTTCATTTCATAAAAAATAAACTTTAAGTTTCCTAAGCCATTTAAAAAAACAAAATTTTTTAATAGTTATTTGTTTAATTGTGCAATAAAGCATGTGATTTAACGCCGTCACGGGCAGTTCAAATGCAAGGCGCGGCCGAGGCTTTAAAGCCGGGTAAGGCATCATATCTGCTTTATTGCCATATTGAACATTGTAATTTTTTGGCCGATATATCCAGTTTTGACTAAAAAATTCTGAACGGTTTTAAAGTGTCTAATTTACTGCTTAGTCCATAAAACTGCTGAGATATTATTTAGTCAATAAATGTAATAGTTTAGTCCGCTTAAATTGTCACTAAAATGTGGTGTTTACTGTCGATCGGCAAAAAACATTTTTTTTTGGCTTCTGAATGTAGCGTTCTTCATGACTGTGCTCTCTATTAACTCTCTATTAAGCACACATTTTACAAAAAATCAACCTTTAGTCTTGTAACTCCTACAGAATCAATTTCTACAGCATTTCAGGGGTTCGATGCACCGTATTTTAGAATTATGAGTTATTCCCAAATCAGTTCATCTTATAATACTCAAATTCAAAATAAAAATAATTGCGAGTTACGAGACCCTTGCAATTAATTTTGTACTTTTATTGTCCTTGAAGAGCCAGGAGTATGAAATTGAGATAAAAAGCTTTGATGACATAATTTTCATTGTTTATTTTTTCAACAAACTCTTCAACCTTAACGTTTGCAAAAACAATCAAAAGCAAAGTATACACATTTTAAAGTGCAATCAATTGAATCTTTTTTTATCTTATCTCATCAAAAATCGTGTTTGTATGAGTCAAACTTCCTTGAACAAATCCTCTAAACCCGTAAAATTTAAGTGCCCCATTAACCCACCATAAATACCCACAAACATACCGTTACCTTTTTCTTGATACTATCAAAAAGCGAGGGTTTTTCTTTCTTAACATAGTTGCTTGGCACATAACCAGCTTGATTTCTTGAATTTTGAACCTTCCACCAATGTTTGGAATCGTCAAGCAACAAATACCTCTCATTCTTCCTAAGGTCCAATTCCTGGGGGCCTTGGGCCGCATAATCATACTTGGCCACAACATGGCAAATGTCATCCTGACCGGCTTTGCCTAGAAACACCCCATGGGGTTAGAAAACACTCTAAAATAGGGTGGTAAGAGCCTAACCATGTCGGATATTTGGTGCAGCCATCGAATGAGGGGATGATTTAGCGCCGAAATTACTCTTTGTCTGCCAAGAAGGCTCTGGCATTCCACGAACAGATCTGGTCTCCAACATGACCACAAGCACAACTATCTAGTGCTAGCCGACATTCATGCTTCTACTTCTACAACAATGGAAAACAAATAAACTCATGCTGCAAACGAGGAAAACAAAGGGCGGTTGGAGATCTTGAGGAAGTGGAGTTCCGGAGGAAAGCTACTCGGGGGTGGGACCAAAACAAAAAAAACAACTTTAATTTATTGCAGAAATGAGAACTTACCAATTTTCAAACTGGACATATTCCTTTATTACTCATCAGTATTCGGGTTAAAGCACCATTCACTTGAGTTTCACTTAAATCACATAGAAAATTATCACTCCCACCCTCCACGGTATTTTCAGAAGACATCACAATCGCACAGGGGAGCTTTTTTAGGAAAATGACACCAGAGGGCGCCAAATGAAATGACCTTGTAAATAACCGCCAAATTTAAACAAACAAAAAATTATGTAAATGTTATTTTAAAATAAAATAGCAAATATGTAAAAAACGCTGTAATTTAATTAAACATATAAATCTTATAATATAGTAATATTTTAATATATATAAACAAACAACTTTTACAACCAACTAAACTTCGAAAAAAAATTGTGAATGGCTTCAAATTTTTAAAGCATGTAGGCATTTATTACATAGTCTTACATACTTATTACCAAAATTAGTACAACTGATATTTTTTAATTTAATAACACTTGAAGTTAATAACCTTAAATTTAAAAATATTACACAATTTTTGCTTTTTTTAAATTTAAGTATTACATGTGTTAATTATACAGTTTAACAAACGAGTAATTTATAACGTGATTATTATTTTAATTATTTTTTTTTAAATTGTAATTTTAAAAACGATTTAAAAAGTTAATTTTGATTTTCGATTATATGCGCTTTTGGTAGCGTCAGTAAAAATGTTGAAAAAAATGTTTCAGGTTTTCCTGCTAACATCAAAACTACAGAGGTTCAACTATATAAATGCTCATGATTCAAAAACAACTAAAAAAACAGTTTAATAAAAAACTAGAAATTGTACTAATAGTAAAAAATTATAACGTACTCTGATTTTTATAAGCCAAAACATTAGCATAAAACAAAAACTACTTTGACATATTTTTTCGTGTTGTTTATTTTTGTTTTTCTAAAGCCTAATTGTATAAAGGTGGTTTAACCTTAAGTAGGGAATGCAAGAAACTTTAAATTAAATTTGTGTTGTACTACAATTAAAAATTCTAAATTATGTTCTACGCTTTAGACCTACTGATATGATAGCTTTATATCTTATAAACTTCTGGTCAAAAATGTAAAGCTAAAGAAAGTTCATCGCGCATGTAAATTTAATCATCTTTTATACAATTAGCTTCTAGACTTCTAGACTAACAAAAATTTATTATTTTAAATATTATATATTTATATTTTGAAATAATAATAAATAAATAAATAAAAATAGAAAATAAATAAATACGCGAAGTTCCACTTAGAAATCGGGTCAAAATTAGACTAATTTCATATCATGCGTTTACTTGAACTATTAGAAGAGTTTTTAGAACTCAAAACTAAAAATAAATATGGATCATTAACCATACTATTGCCAGAAAATTTAAAAATGTTAATATTTGCTTAATAGAGACGCTTTTTAACACTTTTTTATGCTTTATGCTTTATAAAAAGCAATTTTGATGATCTACAACTCTGATTTTCTAATATACCTAGGTATTGAGTTGAGTAGTCTCAATAAATATTGCGTCTTTTATAAAAACATAATAAGTTTGTGTGGGTAAGAAAATATAAAAAACTGTCATTTCTGAAAATTCAAAATGGCTTTTTTCTGCAAGATCACATAACCAAATTAGATAGAATTGGTATTCAACAGACAACAGACGTACAGACGCACAATTTATTGTTCTACATTTTTTATTCCTAAACCTTTTCATTAAGCGCTCAATTTAAAAAAATATATAAAAACCAGAAAAATTCAGAGCAAATTCAGACTATTTACGACGGAAACCTACTTGACCAATTAAAACAGTTTCCAGAACTTTAGTTTTTAAAGTATGTAATTTTTTTTTAACCTAATTTTACCGGTCTTATTAAGAATTATTTAAAAACGCTAAAATTGCAGACATTTTAGTTGCACAGACAAATTATCTAAAAGCTAAAAATTATAAGCTTTGAGTAGAATTTAATGTTAAAATTGTAATTTTTTGACAATTGTACCTAAGATAGTAATTTAATAAGTAATTTGTCTTATTCAGTGTCTTGAGAAATTAACCTATGTTACCAATTTGTTTATAAAATTTAACCAAACAATTGGTACTTATTATTTAACGCAATTGTTGCTAAACGATTACTTTATCACATTTCATTTTACTAGTCTTATTAAAAATTATTCAAAAATACTAAAATCCTAAACTTTTTAGTTGCACAAACAGATTATCTAAAAGTCAAAAATTGTAAGTTTTAGGTAAGAATTAATGTTAAATTCGTAAACTTCAGACAATTGTACGTAGGATGGTAATTTAATAAGTAATTTGTTCTGTTCAATGCCTCGAAAAATTAACATACGTAACTAATTTGCTTATAAAATTTAACCAAACAGTTGGTAATATTTAACGCAATTGTTGTTAAACGATTACTTTAGTGACATATAATTATGTACGTACCGTTAATAGTATATTACATCTCAAAAATCGTAAGCTTAATTTTTCTTAGACGGAAAAGTAGGTTAGAAAACCAAGAACTAAGTTATTTTCAGTAATTATTAATGACATGCTTACGAGACAGGTTTTAACAAAAGATTAATAGTAATTAAGGTTTCCAGACCATTGAAAATAGTAGGAGGAGCTTATGAAGTTAAAACGCTGAGTTTTTGTGACCGTTTTCGTTAATTTTTTCAGGGATTGATTCGCTTTTTTTGGCCCGCTCTAATAGATGCTCCCGCAATAGTTTCCTACAATTTGTATGAATTAATATTGCAGCGACAGGTCATGTACTTACAAAATACAAAATTGCATTGTAAATTATCCAAAATGACTAAAGTCAGATTTAAGTTTTGTCGCAGAATAAAAATTTAATTTAATGTCACCGTTTCCAGTAATTTCCAATTTAATTTCAAAGATTCAAAATAATATTCTACAATAAGTTTGTTTTTGTTTAAGTTTATTTAAATCTAATTTAGTGGCTATTGCACTAAGAACGTTATTTTCAAATAATACTCTAAGGTTCAAATAATACTTATCGTTATTGATATAAAAAAGTGTAGAGTAGCTATTTACATTCGTATGTGATAAGTTTAATTGTAGAGGCGCCCAGTTTATATCAGGCCCGAGCTGTAAGCGAGGGCCTTAATTATTTGGAAGGCTGTAAGATTAAAAGGTTCGGTGCATCACAAATTTAAAAAAATTACATTTTTTTATTTTTTTCTCAAAACTAGAACTCTTTTTGCACATTTTGGTTTTTGCAAAATTAAAATCCGAGCACTGAAAGTGCCCAAAATATTTTTTTATAAATTGCGATTTTTTGGTTTTGCATAGACGAAGTTGTCATATATTCGCGCTTCCTGAAAAGTACGTTTTTTTGAATAAATGTACACTTTTCTCAAGTTCCTAGTTTCTCTAATAAACTGAGGGTAAATATGATAGATAAGTTTACGACATTCGGATTAGAACATATAAAAATAAAATGTCAAACTAAAAAAAAGTGAATCTTTGCAACACCATAAGTTTTTTTAAATTTTCTACTATAGCATATCATGTATCTTTTATCATAAAAAAGTGTGCACTTCATTAAAATTCGTTCAGTGGTTCCTGAGAAAAGTGTATCTTTTTTCAAAAAAACGTATTTTGGAAGCCCAAAAAAAATTAAAAACTTTGTCTATTCAAAACCAAAAAACAGCAATTTATAAAAAAATTACCTAGGTCACTTCCAATGCTCGGATTTTAATTTTGCAAAAACCAAAATGTGCAGAAAGAGTTGTAGTTTTGAGACAAAAAATGTCATTTTTTTAAATTTGTGAGGCACTGACCCTCTTAACTGACGCATAAAATTTGTATTAGATTTTTTGACCGAAAAGTATAAATTTTGTTTTTTTTTTGAAACCCGATGTTTTTCTTATTTTTATCGCACAGTTTTTGAAAATCCGGATTACTATTAGTGGCTAAACAACTGTGATGACCCATTTACAATACGGGCGAACAAAAATATTTTGTTGCAGCCGTAACATTTCACGAAACATGAAATTGAGCTTCTGTAATTTTGATGCTGACAGGAATACTAAACAATACTTCTACCGCAATCTTTTTATTTTTCGGAGTTGGTTATTTTCGAACGCATAAAATTCATGCGCATTAAAATTTTCTGTCAATCGATGCACCACACACGGTGACGTCTGTCAGTTTGAATTGTCATCAAGCTCTTGACTTTTCGATTTTTTGTCAAAATGGTACGTTTTTCCTTAGAACAAAAGAATGTAAGTGTCTAATAAAAATTTCAGTCATTTCAGGATAAGCTCGCCGCTTTGATGGCTCGTCCAGGCCAGGACCCAGTGGCTAAAGACGATGTTCCATGGTGGATGAAGTATCTGGGCAGAGGGGTAGGAACAGTGGGCAGTGTTAGTAAGTCTTAACAGATAAATTGCTTCAATTACATAATGATGAAACGTTTGTTCCAGTTGCAATTTTATTGGGTGTATGGAACTGTGTAGGTATTTTACTGGGAAACGTGTGGAGTTTGATTAGTGGTATGTGGCAAGTGGTGGCTGCTTTTGTAGTCATCTGTTGCGAAGCTCCTTGTTGTTGTATGTTTGTTGACCATGTTCAAAGGCTCAGCGATTGGGTAGACAGAAGGCCGTATTGGAACCGAGCATTGGGATATGTTATGTGCGTTATCTTATCATACAATGTTTATTATTCTAATTTTATCTATTGTTTCTAGACTTGCGATTCCGGCTATTATCATGAGTCCAGGCCTTTCCACCATCTTTGGAAGTGGTTTAATATTTACCACTGGAGTTATTTATGGCATGATGGCGTTGGGCAGGAAGTAAGTACTTTTACATTTGGTTTTTACTATTCATTATTCTGTTGTTAACACACTTACAATGATAATAACAAATTGTTTTCTTTCTGTTTGTGATGCAAACAAACTTAAGACAAAAAAAGTGGTAGATTACTACAGAATAGAAATTTCTTCTATTTTTATATCCATAGCAACGATGCAAAATTAAAGGCATAGCAACCGTTTGATGGTTTAACCACGTTACTATGACAACTCCCAATAAGAGCTCAACTTTGTGACAATCGTGGAGGGAGGAATAACAGGAATTGGCATAAGCATTGAAATTATCGTCGAGGCACAAACACCTTTTATGGCCGTTTTACAGTACCCGGGATAGCTCTTTCCCCCACTATAAATTTGCAAACTGTGGTCTTGAAAATAGAATAAGACTATAAAGGTGTTTGTACCTTGACCAAAAACCTAAACCATTGCCGGTATAGGGCATGCTCACTCCTCTTATTCTTCCGTCCACAGTGGCAATGAACCCATAAAAATCCTTGCCCAGAGTTGCCTATTCGTCGAGTATCATTGCCCCTTTTTATAAACTAAACAAAAGAGGGGTAGCTGTATTCACATTTTGTTCGTCAGTCAAATTTATAAATTTACTTATTGTAAAGAATACTGTTTTGATTGTCCATTATTGTCTATTTATTATATTTACTTGCCCATTTTATAAAAAAAAATATCTTCATATTTTATCAGCCAAAGTAAAAGTTCTGTTCTCCTTTCATAAATTAATTGCTCACTAATCAATTTGCCCACTTGTAAAAATATTAAAAAATTAATTGCAAGGGTGGGTTTCACATTTTTTTAGCAAAGACAAATTTAAGAATAAGACATTAAGATTAATTAAAGACAAATTGGAATATTTATATAATAAAAATAAATTAGTAGACAATAATCGATTTGCAATCATTTATGACAAGTAAGAGCAAAAATTTTAGAGTTTGGCGGACAAAATGAGAAGAACTGAAGATCGTCCTATTGTTTATTAAATGTTCTAAACATATTGATTCTTACGAGTGATCCAATTACCTCAGAATTGAGCTCCCTTCATATAATCATTAATATTCGGCGTATCGGAGCAGGTCGGCAGTTCGCCAGCTAATTAATCCGTGTAATTCAGCGGGCTGTATGCTATTTATTCAACTGGTCTACACTAGCGCTTAGAACTTAGTAGCGTCGACGCCTCAAATGTACCCAAAATGTATTTACTATCTAAATGAGAAAATCTATTATAATCAAATACTGATTGAGTGAGTGACTGTCAATGTATTCGTTAGTTGTATCGCCTTTAAATAACGCAAATTATACATTATTTTATAATGAAAACTTCAAATATATATTTTTTTGTTTTGGTTTATCTGCTTGCAAAATAATTTGCATAGTTGTAAAGCCCTATGAGTAGGGCATTTAATTATAAACGAAAAATCATATTGTTATTTAAAAAAAAAAAGATATGATGACGTCATAGCTCCGTCATATTAGCTGCTACGAGTGATCCAGTCACGTCAGAACTGAGTTTCTTCAATATTGTATTTATTTAGAAAAATAAAAGAATTACGTATTTTATTCTTTAAACTAATCCTATATATATTTTATTTTTTTCAAAAATGCGCAATCAAAGTGAGTTTGTAGGTAATGATAGTCAATCGATAATTCGGGGGTATGATATGGGTAATTATTCCTCCTTTTTTTTGCAAATTTAGAGGCTATCTTTACAAAGCTTATAGCCAGTCTGACCCCTAAAAACCCAAATCTGTCTTATTTCCCTTCAAATATTACTTTATCATAATAAATTACATCAAAAATTTACCAATATTTTATTTAAAAATCAGTTATCAGTTTTTTCGTGACTTTGCAGATCTAAAATTTAAGATAAATTATTTTTTAATTTACGTGTTTTCAGTCTCCAGGAATGTCAGTGTTTAATATAATTAAAATTCTTTTATTACAGTGGCAAAACGCTTTCGAAATTTAAAGTTCCATCTTCACTGCCAGTCTTTTGTCACAACGAATAAAACATTAAACAATATAATGTATAGTACAAATGGAATAAATCGTTTCTATTTCAGCACTTTCTGAATGATTCAAAGGAAAAAATACAAATAAACAGTTTGTTAAAAATGTTGCGTTGAGTTAGGTTGCTTAGGGTTTGACAATAGAGGTTGCTCTTTGAAAAATACTTTGGTCATTTCAGGTTCTTTGCTTAGTTAGATTCATTCTACTAATAGTAGTAAACAAATAAAATCGTCGACTTATGGCGTTTGGCCACGATTGTCCTGTTACAGGCTATATTTTCTCTTTTCAATTTGTTAAAACAGATGTCAGAACAACCAAAATAAGGGGACATTTTCAAAAATACTTCCAGGTCAGACTAACCTTAAGAGCTTTTACTTTTATACTGTTGCTATGGGAACAAAAAAAATTTATTTACAATTGTTTTTGTCTTGGACTAAGTTTGTTGCTAATTGTTTTTAAAACGGCCCATTCTAACCTAATACACTAGAGCCTCTAGACAGGATATGGCGGCGGCGGCTTCGCCTCAGTTAGCGACCTCTCCCACTGGTCTTGGTGGGCAGAGTGATCATCATACAACTCTTATGGAAGATCCGGATGTTTGGCGTCCCACATAAGTGCCCCAGCTTACTAAAAAACGTAATCAGGCGGTATTTGTAGCATTTGACTGCTTGACTCTGTTTTTATTTTTCCCTATTCAAATGCATGGGTTTTTATTTTTAGCCTCCAGAAACCTTGTAGTGCATGAGTTGATAATTTTTCTCGGTTTTGGCAACTTTTTTGATTTGGTCTTTTTGTTTGTTTAGGGCTACTGCAGAGGAAATGCGTCAAGCAGCCGCCGCAGAAACCGTGCCCCCTACTGGTACAAACAGACCCAATTCAATGCACGCAAATTTGGTTGCAAATGCTCAACCGATCAGTTTTACAGGCGCTCCGGTGTATGATAGTAATGTTTGATTGGATTTTTTTAGTCTAAGTGTCCTCCAGAGATTCTATCAGTGTACCTATGTAATATTAAAATATGTAAAGATAAGATTGATATTGCAAAGTTGTCATTCTTCATAATTTATTTATAAATAACGCAACAGTTGATTGTTGATTATTTCAACTCTAGTTATGTGCATATATCACATAGGAAGTTAAGTGTTTATAATTAGGTGAATCGATGACGTCAATTGATCGGAAATGCCTAATTACATTCTGTAGCTAAAACCCATATACCTACTGCCAAAAAATTTTTTAATTGGCTTTCATTCATTAGGTAGCTTTTAATTGTCACTTGTGCAAAGACTGTTATTTATTTCATAGAGATCTAAGTTTGGTGTAATGTTATTTTGCTCAATATTTATTCCATGGTCAGTTAGGTGGTAGGCAACAAGAAGTATTTTAGCATTCCATTGTCTGTGTTAATATTTCGTTTACCAACTAAATTTTACCACATATCAACGAAAATTACTCTTTTGTATATTTTGAAAAATGAACAATATGCGTTTTTGGTATATTGTTATGGGTGGATGATTTTGTTACTAGTCACAATAGCTTTTATTCCAGTAGCTTCTTCCTATTGGTTACTTCCATTGAGATTTTTTCGGTATATCTTTATTTGTGATGTTTGTACATTAATTTTTATCTCTATATACATTCTAAGACTTAAATTTTAATGACCCAATGTTAGACTAATGTATTGTTACAATATTGTATGATGTATGTATTTGGATGTATTATTGTAGCAATAAAATACCTTATATAATAAAAGAGACTTGATTTTTTACAATATAAATCGTAAAAAATGAAGAGTTCTAATTCATTTTAATCAATTACACATTTCTTCTGTTCATATCATCCTTTTACAGCAAAATTACCCATAAAAGAACGTGGAGGGAGGAATAACAGGAGTTGGCATAAGCATTCACAATGTTAGGTTCTTGGTCGTTGCACAAACACCTTTTATGGCAGTTTCAAAATACCCTTGATAGGTGTTTGTACCTCGACCAAGAACATTGCCTGTATGCAATGTTAGGTTCTAAAAGTGGACATGCCCACTCCTGTTATTCTTCCCTCAACGTAGAAGAATGACGGTGGGAGGGCCCACCAGGAGAATGTGTATTTACTTGAACTTGGCAAGTCTTTTACGATATATTTAGCTGTGCCATTTAACTCTCTTAAAAATTCATATATGGCCAATACAATGATTCGAGACATGTGAGAAGCAACACAGTAGTGTTGAAATATTCTTTATTTTTCCTAATATTTTAAACAAAGTCATTTATCTCCAGTCTTAAGCCCTTGTTGAAGCGCCTTTTGCCGATACCCATACAGCTCCTTAATCCACTTCTCCATTCTGGCTTCCTCATTCAAAAAGAGCTAAAACTTGCAATTGCATTAATTCCCAAAATATAAAAAATCTTACACTATGATGAAAGATACTATCAGGTTCGACTGGTTCAACTTCGGGTACTTTAATCGTCTGCTTTTTCAAATCAATCACGATATTATCCATTTTTTTCGATTTGCTTGAAGAGAATCCCTTCGGAGTGAACCCCTCCTCGTTAATCGCATTTAACGCCTTAGGATCAACTTTTGAAACTTCTGGTGATTTCCTCACGTCAGTTCTGACATTGTCTTCATTTTTCGTTTCCTGTTCACTTGAACTGGACGTGGAACGTCGCCGTGGCTTGCTTGTGTACTCCTTAATGTAGGACCTTGATCTAGACCTGGAGCGCCTGTGTCGACGATACCGGTCTCTATGCCGAGACCGGGACCTTCGCCGTGACTTGGATTTCCGCGAAACAGAGCTGCTGCGTGATCGCCTATCTCTGAGATAATTTTGGGGCTTTTGAAGACTTCTACTTACCTTGATTTAGAGTATCTGTCACGGCTTCGACTCCTGTCTTTGTGTCTTCGTTTACGGCTTCGCGATTCAGACGAACTCGATGAACTTGATCTAAAGATTTAGGGGGTCAAACAGGGCAAAAAGGGATGCAACTAGGGCACTTGTCGGTTTTTGCTTACCTGTGCTTAGTTCTACTTTTGTACGAGCTTTTCCGCTTTTCGCTATCTGAATCGCTGGAATACTTACCCATTTCAGTGTCTTTAATACGTATTTTACTTGATAAATTTAAAAAATAACACGGACTCTGATACTAGTTTTATAATTTGAGGTTATGTCAGATGTCAATTTGACATTTGCAACTGCAACCGAAATTCTTCGCTCTGATTGGTCGAGGAGTTATCGGTTGACAAGCGCAGTTATTGTCATTATTTGTTTTGGCGAAGTGAAGAGTAAATCGATCAATTACGCATTTTATTGAAAATTTGGGTGTAAATTCTTGTCGCAATGACCATTTTAACTAAACCCATTTCTGGTGAGAAGAAGGATAAACTTGCACCACTTGTTCAGAATGACCAGTTGGCATCAGCTGTAAGTAAACCTTTTTTTTCGTCAAAGATTACTGACGTTTCGGTAAAATGGCCTACTTTGTTGTTCTCTAAGGTTAATTTGTTGTTTAACATATTCATTATAGTGCAAATCATAAGTTGCACTATCATTGTCAATGTCAAGACAAGTACTGTTCTAACAATAAAATAAATCAAACATCACAATTTCAATTTATTATTATAAATATTATATCATATCCCTAAATAAGTAGATAATGTTATTTTTATATTAAGAAATTTGTGTGTTTTTTTAATGTTTTTCTATTTAATAATAATAATGCAATTGGCTTTCTTTAGCCCAGGCCCAGCCCCGCTGTGTTTGTAACAATTTATATTACTAATCAGCATAACTCTGAACTGTCATTTCCTCATAAATTAGCAGATTGCATAATAAAAAAATGCAGAAAAATGCATGTAATGTTGATAAATTTAATGATAACGGTCAGTAAATAATTGGAGCAATACGTGTTAAAAATGATACATAAAAGTTTAGAGGTCATAAATTTGAACGTTTGGAAAAACGTTATATATAAAACAAATAAAAATATTTGTTTTTATTTCCCCTATTATTTTTTAAATTACATAGTCAAGGTCACAAAAAGAAATAAAAACAATTTGTGAGGGAAGCTTATTTATCTCCATTAGGCGTAAATACCATAGTACCATACGTGACAATAAATTTAGGACATCAAATTTTGGCAGTGATATTTAAGAGGTGTCTCTACTTTAATCTACAACGATACGTTCAGTTCGTTGTTTTGCGGTCGTAATATTAACCCTACTGAATAAATACTTATAAGTTATACACCATCTGAAAGGGAATAAAATTCTCTACAATTCTGTATATATTTTTTTAAAATTTGTTTTACAAAAGTTTATAGTCACCTTATTTAAAGAATTTGAATTCCTTTTTAGTCCTACCTTTATAATTTCGTTATTTATTAAAATAATTTAATCAACATTAAACTAATCTGTAGTATTACATATTATCTACAAATTGACCCAGCAGTTTTTTTTAATTACGTGTACTTTTCAATGTATTTAGTTTTGAACAAATTATTATTTTTTTGGTCATTTTTAAAATATTGTTATTTTGTAATAATAACATTTTATTTTTAAATTTTGCTTGTTCAATTTGTAGATAATATGCAATACTACAGATCAGTTTAATGTTGATCAAATTATTTTAATAAATAACGGAATTATAAAAGTAGGACTATAAAAGTAATCAAGTCCTTTAAATATGATGTCTGTAAAACTTGGTAACATAACAAATAAAAAAAAATATACAGAATGGTGGAGAATTTTATTTCCTTTCAGATTGTGTACAACTTGTGAGTATTTAATCAGTAGGGTTAATATTACGACCGCAAAACAATGAAGTGAACGCGCCGTTGTATATTAAGGTATAGAGGCCTCTTAAGTAAAAAATTTGTTTTTTTTTTTTTTTTAGAGGTAACGGGTTACAGGAACAATAAAATAAACGATTTGACTTTAATCCGACGTTTCGACTGTTTTTTTATTACTGTCTTTTTCAAGGATTTAAGTCATACTTATAATAAAATAAAATATATATACTTAATTAATCGAGCAACCATATCAACCAGTCTTTTTCAAGGATTTAAGTCATACTTATAATAAAATAAAATATATATACTTAATTAATCAAGCAACCATATCAACCAGATATGGTTGCTCGATTAATTAAGTATATACATTTTATTTTATTATAAGTATGACTTAAATCCTTGAAAAAGACAGTAATAAAAAAACAGTCGAAACGTCGGATTAAAGTCAAATCGTTTATTTTATTGTTCCTGTAACCCGTTACCTCTAAAAAAAACATAATAATAATTGGAACGTGATCATATTAAGAATTAAAAAATTTGTGTTTCTATAAAGCACAATTACAATAATAAATGTATCAGTCAACATACTTAACAACTTGGAAAAGTTAAAAATGTTAGGAAATTTAAATTATTCACATAAAGTCAGGGAAATCTAATATTTGAACGGTACAGAAATAAAGAGATGAATGTCAAAAAATTTGATTTCTTATAGAACTGGGATTTCGATTGTTTTTCACTAATTTTGAACCCAATATTGACAAAAAACACTTAAAAAGAATAACTGTCAAGACTTCTGAGTTTAGTCAAGACATATCAAATTAAAAAATCTATGAAAAACGATAGGAATTTCATCTCTGTAAGAAAATGAATTTTTGAGCATCAACTTTTTATTCATGTACCCTTTATTTTTAAAAGTAGGGGAATTTTTTTTATTGACTGAAAAATGAATTAGACGCTTGCTGATATAGTCTTAAAAATTACATTAAATTAAAAACTGCTCTTGAAAAAAACTTATAAGTTATAGAATGTGTGTCCGTAAAATTGAAGAGACAAATCAAAACAGTACCATTGATTAAAAAAAAAAAACTAGGAAACTCATGAAAAAGCCCAAGCAAAACTAGTTGTAATTAGGTAGTTGTCAAAAATTTTTGTGAAAGCAGGACTGATTAGTAGAATTGTTAAATAATAAAAAAGAATTTGTGTAATAAAAAAAATATAGAAGAGTTAAAATGGTTAAAATTCGGAACTATGATTATGTTGTCATATTCGTGAGTGTGACCTTGGAGTCAGCTGTAACTTGTATTCTATGCGGATTTAATAAATAATTACTTAATAATTAATTTTTACTAATGGTTTTATCAACGTCCATTTGTTACAACAATAAACGGCAGACGGAATAGTTTGTGTAATAATATTAATAAGTCGTTGCTAACAAAAAACAGATCAGGTAATCGCAGAAATGCAGACAAAGGGGAGTCTATAAAATTAGGGAATGTATTAATAAAAAACAATGAATTATATAAGTCTGACTCTGTACGTAAAAAATGGTGAATTCGTATGCGTTCTGGACAATAGTACAACTACGTAATAATTTTAAATATAATAGTTAACAATGATAAATCTGTAACAATTATAATTTTATGGTGTTGCACAGTGGGACCAAATGCAAAATTTCTGGCCAAAATTCTGAAACTTTCAGAAACTATTTCCAGTAGAAAGATAACTAAGAGAAAAATATTTAAAAAAAAATTTAATTTTTTTTGGGGGTTGTAGGGGTGAATTTGTTTTAACTTAAATAATATCAATAAAAATTAATCTGAAAGATTAAAAATATTTACAAAATATTAATAGAATAATATTAAACAAATTCTTGCATGTTTAGGTGGGGTTGTAGGGGGGAAAATTTTTGTAACTTAAGTAATATAAATAAAAATTAATGTAAAATATTCTAAATATTTACAAAATATTAACAGAAAAATATTGAAAAAAATTTTTGCATTAAGAATTGGGGTAGTAGGGGTGAAAATTTCCCTAACTTAAGTAATTTTGCTAAAAATTAATGTAAAAGATTAAAAATAATTACAAAATGTTAACCAAAGAAATATATAAAAAAATGTGTATCAATTATTTTGGTAGTAAGGGTGAAAATTTGTCCAACTTTAGTAATATTGATAAAAATTATTGCGTAACACAGTGCACAGTAGGACCAATGACACAGATACGCGGCAAAAAGTTTTAGTTTTACTTTAAAATTTGCTAGGTTAAAGTTGTAAAACAAAAAAAAACATATATAAAATTAAAACAAGTTTTATTTTCAAAAATCAAATGATACTGTCGCTTGTTGTGTCTGAAGTACTGCTTTCTTCAGATAATGTTATAAGAAGTTCTGACATATGTTCATCATCTTTCGGTGAGCTCAAAAAAGCTAAAAGATCAACTGAAAATGTATCTCGAGGTTTGGGTGGCAGTTTTCTTAAGCTGGTAATTAGTGGATCAGAGGACACAAGCAAAATGTTGAAAAGATCTGTGTTTGTCATTGTTCGGAACATCTTTCGAGTGTGACTTCGGCGATATGTCGATATGGCGAATTATTTTCTGTGGACGAGGACACTTTTAAAGAATTTAATTTCTAAACATTCTAACATTATTTACCGATTTTTAAAAACAAAACACTGTAATATAGAAAATTTAATTACCTTTCCAAAAATATGTTACTTGATACTACTTGACATATAAATTTCTAAATGTGGTTGCCGCCCCCGCTAAGGGGGTAAAGTATTAATGTTATTATTCTAATTCTAATTTTCCCCCTACTAAACAAAAATCGACCTGTTCAAGCAATTTAAAAACATTCCGTTGAATATCCAAAAACTTATGTGATTCGTTTGCGTGGGACCACCCTGTACTTATTGGTCATTAATTACATAATAGGCAAACAAAGGCAAGAAAATGTTATGAAAGCAATAAGTCCATTGATGAATCTTTTTTATAAAACAAAAAGTAAAGCAAAAGCTGGCGAAAGTAATTTTATAACTCAACACAAAGAAACAATTTTTTAAAGAAAATTATTTTATTTTGCTTAAGTTTGTTGAGATATAATTAGTTTTTATATTTATTTAATTTAGTTTCAAAATATAAACAATTTAATTCTTACATTGTTTAAGCTGGGCCATATCAAATTTTTATAAAAAACACTAAATTTTTGCTCAAAAAATATTTTTCAATAACCGCTTTCTCCGACTTGCTTAAAATCTCAAGTAAAACTGACAGCAACGCTGGATTTGACTACCTCTTTAAACCCTTTTTCACCCCTTGCAAACAAAACTATTTGTATTTGGTGGTGCAATGGACATTCCTTTTAAGTTATAGTCAGTCTACCGATATTTTAAAACGACCTTTTGATTCCTTAAGTGGTTTATTATCCGTTTAATAAGGATTATCATAAAAGTGGTAAGTAACCCATTCAAATTTTAAGAACCTCAACCCTCCAGAGTTTATTGCAGAATAGGTAAATAAACCCCTAACAATGAGAGTATCGTAAACGACCCAAAATGTTAACTAGTGATTATAAAGTCGTTTTAGAATATCGGTAGACGGACTATATAAATAGTTTCTTGAACGATTATATAAATTTGAAAATTTGGATTTTTGGCCGCGTTTACTACCATTTGGTCCCACTGTGTGTTGCTTGAATTGGTGTGTTTTTGTGCTATTTAAATCAGATGGCTGTCATTTGTAATTACGCTGAAAAGGCCTTAAGCCTCAGTAGCACACATGTACAGCATCAAAACACATTATTGTAATTAGTTTTAAGAACTTTGTAATATATGATCGAAAAAATAAATGATGATGATGTCGTTTGTAAAATCTGGATTATGTAGAATTACCAAAAAAATTCCTTCTCTGCAGAGATTGAGTCCTATTTCAGCAATTGACGTTTGGAAAAGAAAGAATGGGTTTAGATATTGTTCATAATTTTTGTTTTTTATGACTACTCTTTTTAAAAAATTATAATAAACGTACGGATTTTTTTTTTTTTGAAAGTGATGTACCTATTAGAAATTATTATAAAATTGACACCAATAAATAATAATAGTAGATAACACTCATAAATGAATTAAAATGTTTAATTTAACTTTATTTAACGCAGAACTATTCAAAATAAGAAATAAAACAACACTAAAAACAAAGCATCTGATCTTTTTTTAAAATAGTTAGCCCCTTTTATCACAGTGGGGTGAAGTCCTGTTTTTTGGAAAATCCCTATTTTATGGTCAGAATTTAATGCTCATTTAAAATACATGCTGTTATGACAGGTTTTGCAAAAATTTTAACAGGCGTTTTAATTTGTTGTGAAGTTGTAAATTTTGCAAATTCTATTTGTGATACAAAAAATTTAATTTTACATTTTTGTAAACACTGCGGTCATGATGTCAATTTCAAGTTTAAGCGAAGGGATAAAAATTTAATCTTATAAAAATTTGAGCGTTTTATTTAAGTTTTTTGTCTTGAATTTTTTCTGGCGTGTTCTGATCGCTGCTTTAACACATAGGCAGGCATGATTTTTTGTGCTCTACTTACTTTTAATTTAACTCGGTAAAGGTGCGTTTTTGTAAAAAATGCTAAATAAATAATTTGTTTATTTTTGTGAGTTCTATCTGTGGTTAAATTTTTTGCATACACTTTCATAACAGTCTGTATAACCATGAAAAAATACATAGTTATTATTTTGAGTAGTAATCTTTCAAAAATTAAGAATATATTACTGTATTGTCTAGTGGTAGTATAATTGGGAGTTTTTCCATGTCACAGACAGCAATACATTTTTTATTATAAAACTGTGTCTAGTCAGAATTTTTAAAAAATTCTCTTAAAATTTAAGAATTTTTAAAAATTGCAGGTTTAATAATTTTATAATCGAAAAACGGCTACTGTGTATTATTCGACAGCTAGTTTACTACGAGAAACATAGATAAAATTACAAAAACCCCAATTTTAAAAACTCTTTTTTATTATTGCCCCACTGTAAGGTGTACATGATGTCCCAAATATAATGAATCAACAGGGAAGAGTATGTAATTTTTTCAACATTTTAATACCATACGAAAGCTCTTCAAAACGATCATTCTATATCATTGCGCCAAATTGCTAAATAACTAAATTCTCAATGAAGTCACAATAGATTCATAAACCAGTTTTTACAGTCTAAAAAAATTAGGATTTGCCTTGCCACTGCTTTTAACGACATGGCCTTTCTACATAAATTTTCTTAGTTTGGTTTCTGCCTTGATGTTTAATCAATAATTTGAAACTTTTATTTTTACCTTGTTCTTCTATTGTATCATCATCGTTATTAAGATTTGACTTGACTTTATTATATTAATATTAAAATTTGATCTTTTTTTAATAAGGAGACTCGTATTTTCGTGTTTTTAAGATGTTTTTGTTATAACCGAGAAATAAAAAAAAATCTTATGACCTAATAACAGGACTCTCACCTTTTTTATAATGTACATTAGTTGTTGGGTTATTGTTGTTATGTAATGTTTTTTTGATTTATTAGGGATAAGTCAATAATTATTCCCAACATATTTTTTAGGTACTTTTTAATGGATTTTTTTTCTAAAAACGTTTTAAGTGTCCATTAAAAAACACATATTCATAAACACCTGTTTGAACTCCATCATAGGGTAATTTGCCGGCTAGTTTTAATACTTGTGCTTTGTCCTTCAAGTGGCCATAGTTCCAAATTTCACCATCAGAGCTCATATATCATCTCTCTCAATAATAATGTTGTGTATGATCGTTTGCCTTTATAGCCACCAAGCGATGACGTGGAGGGTCAAAACTCCGATGTGGTGTTTCTCAAAGCTCGCGCTCGTCGTGTCTCAACGGCAACAACCCTTTGCTTGATCTTGACATCTCTAATCGTTGTCAGTATTGGTATTTTCGTGGGAAAATCTCTTTACAACCAATACATCAGTGCACAAATGCGTCGTTTCACTGGTTACGCCCAGATCCCTATGCCTTCCGAAGATTCCGAAACCCTATATTTCCGCGAACGCAATCCTATGCCAGACTCAGCTCTCCTCAAATCGCTTTTTGAAGACGATAGAGATAATAGCGTTAAAGACGATGATTTTGACAACATCATGAGGAACTACTTTAGAGAAGATTTTGAAATTGATCTCGATGGCGAGAAATACGAAAAGATTGATGTTCCGGATTTTAGAGATGGACGCAGTGGAAGGTTTATTCATGACTTTAATACAAACACTACGGGGATTATTGATATTACGGGGAATAGATGTTTTGTTATGCCGTTGAATAGAGGGAATGTTTTGCCGCCAAGGTCGCTCTTTGATTTGATACATAAGATGTGGGAAGGATATTATAAAGTTGATACACAAGTTGTAAGGGAAACTATGAGAGTGGTAACACCACCTCTTAAGGATCTTAAAGGAGTTGGCAGTTATATAGCCAAGGAGTGTGAGAATAAGCCAGTCTATAAGCTCGAGAAATATGTAGGAGGAGGTAAGTTTGTTTGTTAATTTTTTTAGGGAGCTAAGATTTTTTTTCTAGTTGTTAAACGTTCCGCCGATTTACATGTAGAAGCTAAATTTGCTCAGTTTTCTGGTAATAAAATTACAGAATTTGATATCTTGAATTTTGAAGATGTTCAAGATTATGAGAAGAAGAACAACGTTCATTAAGATGTGAATTAGAAAAGCTAGTTGAGATCTTTTTATTATAATTATTATGTTGCTTTTATATATGATATTATTGTAACTCAGATCTATTTCATTTTGACGTAAAATAAGTCGAGATATGTATAAAATTGCGTAATTTTTTTTGGTTCTAGTAGACACTTTGGATCAATTTGGAACAATTAAGTTTCCAAATTCGATTCAATTATTGTATAAAAAAAAGTAAAGGGCGTTACTGTGCATGTAATTGTTGTACAATTTTATATACATACTATGAGAAAAAATATATTATGTACAGTCGAATTTAGTTCTGTTGATATACCACCTGTCAAGTTTTTTGAAAATGTGTCAAATAAAAATAGTTAGCACAGCAGTGAGATGTTGACCTGTTGACAAGTTGGTTTGGATAAGATATTTTGTAAAACACGTGGTGTATCAAAAGATCTAAATCCCACAATACAAGGTACTTATGTTACGTGTTACACGTTTTTTCCTGTGCAATATGTTGTTTTTATGTACAACATATCACTTTTGTCAGATATGTTTTACCATTACCGTTTTTAATTCAATAAAGTACGTAAATAAAACAGAATTGGTTACTTCGAAAATATTTTTTTATTTACATTAACACAACGAATAACATTAAAACATTTTTCAAACGGAAACATACAAAACATACAAAGCCGGAACTGAAAAAACACCAAAATTTTTAAACACGTAATTTTATTTCTGCTCTAAAACTAGTATTAATTTTTCTTCTTCGTCACTTACACACATTCGTGTTAAATCTGAAGCTATCGAAGCGGTCTCACAAGTGCTATTACGTTCGTTATCGTCTATTGGTGAACATTCCATATTAATGTTTATCACGTGATTGTCAACTATACTTAGTTCAGGTGGAGGTAAGTCACAACCGAGCTCTTCGAGACCGGGAATCGTGATCGAAAGAGGATGAGCACTGAAAAAAATATTAAATAAACCACATGTTGTAGGTAAGAGCTTTATATTTATAAATTTGCTGCATGATCAAAGAAGTTAAAATACTGTGAACATATCATTAAATTAGAGTTAAACTTGTTATTATCTAGAACTTTTTTCTTTAATTTTTTGTAGCTTTGACCATTTATGCAACGTTTTCAAATAAAGTCAGTGCTGCACAAATTTTAATCTTGCAAATATATTTTTTTAATTATGTTCTAGTACCTTTTTGTTTATTTTTATAAAATAAATATTAAGTGTTTAATCTTCGATATAACAGTATTTTTTTATTCGATTTGAAACCATCTAATTTGAAAAATTTTAATTTTTAAGTCTCATAGCTGAAGCAATTTACAGCGTCTTTCTCTGTGTCTCTCTAAACATTATTATGAACCAGAAGCCAGCGTTTATCCATAGGAGTAAACAGTGCTAGGTTATATATAGCTCATGTGTTTATACGAGGAGATAACAATTTGTAGATTGTTATCTCTTATTGTAGATAACAAAAAAGCGAAAGACGACGGGGGAAAAGAACCAAACCTTTTTTTTCTGGGAGAAAGAAGAAAGATTCTAGAAGAACAGCAGAAGATTCTAGAGAACCTTAAAAAAGGACGTTTTATAAAAAAAGAGGTTGGAAGAAAAAGAAGAACAAAAAAAGATTTTGGAAGAGCTAAGAAACATTTTCAAAGAACAGGAGATTTTGATGCAAAAGAAAAGCTAAAGAAGTTTAAGGACAATATGAGAAAGCTTGAAAAACAACACATGTAAGAGAAAGACGAGCACAGGAAGATTCTAGAACAAAAAAAAACGATTGAAAAAGAAAAAAAGAATGGACGAAGGAAGATTCTGGAAGAAAAGGAAGACGCGTTGGTTGGAAGGGAAAGAAGACCTAGAAGAAGGTTTTTGAAGAACAAAATAAGATTTTGGAAGAACCGAAGAAGAATGTAGGTAAGCTTTAATTAAAATCGGCGTTTGGGAAACAATGATTGATATAAAAAGAAGAGCAAAAGAAAATTCTAGTAGACGTTAAAATGTTGAAAGAAAAAGAAACAAATTAAGTTTCTGGAAGAAGAAAGAAATATTCTGGAAGAAGAGAAAAGGACTAGAAGAGCTGGTAGAGAAAGCCAACAAAAAAATTTAGTCGTTGAAGTCTTTGGTTGAACAAAAAGAAGATTGCATACGATTTTGAAAATACTTTAAAAACCACGATTTGAAGAGAAACATGAGCAAAACAAAATTCTAAAAAAATTAAATACAATTTTGGAAGAGCTTGAAGAACGACGATTGAAAAAGAAGGAAGAGCAGGAACACTATATCTAAACAGAAAATGTGAATGAAGGAAGATTTTAGAAGAAAACAAAAACTAAGAAAAGATTCTAGACAACCTTAAAAAACGGCGTTTTATGAAAAAAGAGGTTGGAAGAAAAAGGAGAGCAAAAGAAGATTTTGGAGGAGCAAAGAAACATTTTTAAAGAACAGAAGATTTTGATGCAAAAGAAGAGCTAAAGAAGTTTGTGGACAATCATGAGAAAGCTTGAAAAACAACACGTGAAAGACAAAGATGAGCAAAGGAAGATTCTAGAACAAAAGACGTTTCTGAAATAGCTCAAAAAACAACGATTGAAAAAGAAAAAACAACTATGTCTAAAAGAATGAACGAAGGAAGATCCTGGAAGAAAAGAAATTGTTGGGTTGAAGAGAAAGAAGAACTAGAAGAAGGTTTTTGAAAGAACAAAATAAGATTTTGGAAGAACCGAAGAAGATTCTAGGTAAGCTTTAAAGACGGCATTTGAGAAACGCTTGAGAGAAAAAGAAGAGCAAAAGAAAATTCTAGTAGAAATTGGAATTAAAAAAAAAGAAGGTTCTGGACGAAGAAAGAAAGATTCTGGAAAACAGAAAAAGACTAGTTGGTGGAAAAAGACAACAAAAAATTTAGTAATTGAAAGTCGTTGGCTGGATAAAAAGAAGTTTGCATACGATTCTGAAAAAGCTTAAAAACCACGATTTGAAGAGAAACATGAACAAAAGAAGATTCTAAAAAAATTCAAGACGATTCTGAAAGAGCTTGAAGAACGACGATTGAAAAAGAATGAAGAGCAAGAACACTATATCTAAACGGAAAATGTGAATGAAGGAAACTTTTAGAAGAAAATGTAAAACATCAAAAATTACTATTGAAAGGAAGGGAAGACCAGAAAGATTCAGAAAATGATGACTAGGAAAAGAATAGGAGAATAGCCTCAAGAAATTCGACAGTTTGCAAAATGTTTTAAAAATAAAGATACTGTAGAAGTAAAGAAGGAATTTGAAAAGAAAACTTCTGGAAGATTTAGAAACTGGAAACAAGGAAAATTTATAGGATCGAACTAACGTCACAAGGATTCAAACCCTCGACATTTCACTAAGTTTAAGCTTGGTAGTCAATGTGCAGGAAACAGTTTGAAGTAGCAGTGGAAATGAAGCGCGTGATACTTAGTTTTGGCAGCAGTTCGATCTAGCGAGGGCAGCGATTATCACTGGGAATTTCTGCGATTAATCAAGACGAAAGAAATGTGTTATTTAATTACTGAGAGCTATTTGATAAAATAATTTGTTGTTAAGTAAATTATTATATATTTGTTTAAATCGTAGAAATTTACCTTAAAATATATTTATCATTTTTAATGAGAAAATTTATGGTATGTTCACAATATTGTTATTGACACCAAATTTAAAAGAACATTGAGTATTACACAAATTACGTAAAAGGAAGAAATAAAGACCAAAGTAACTAAAAGAAGAAAAAGAAAAAACAGAAACAAGCCACACCTAAATTACCTATTAATTGGTACTTCGAAATCTGAAATTGGAAGTACCCTTGATTGGAAGTTATCATTTTGAAACCATTCGGTGGAATTTGGTCTAAAAATCAGCCTTTGCTTTCAAAATCTTTCAAATTGCTAAAATCCTAACTAAATACTTACAAAGGCGTGTATCTGACCATTGTCGGTGTTTGTTTCGAGTCACTCATGGAAAATTTTCCAGTCTGAATAGAATTTGTAATATCTGCAACTTCTTTCTTGAAAGATTCATGCGTATTGCGTCCTTTAAAAATCGCAACATCGAAATTAAGTTTTGCTGAAACGAAAGTATTACTTCAATTTTTATTATCTAAGTATTGGCAAACCTGGATCGATAGGACCGAGTTGTTGCGCCATTGTGAACACATGTTCGGCATTCCAGAAATTAGGAATCGTTACAAAAATTTTACCAGTATCGATAGGTAAGTAAAAACCCAATTTGTGTAAAAGCAGGACAAACGATTGGTATTTCAAAATGGCGGTTTGTTCGACCGTCCAGGGAACCACAGGAATCGGTAAATTCAAAACTGGAAAAAAGAAAATTTATTTGGTTATATGTTATAATATTTTACAGTTAAAATCTGTTAGGGTAGCCTTTAAGGCTGAGTCAGAGAGTTGTGAGACGAGGTCGAAGAGCGAGTCGAATAAATTGGCGAGGCCGCAAAGGCCATAACGGACGTGCATTGTACAATATTTTTTGTAATATCTCTATAATTCATTAATTTCACTTTAAAAAAAATTTACCGCTGAAATACTAGAGAGCTGAATGTTGTCAAAAAAAAAATTAGATTTGTGTTACTATAGAGGTTTTTAGTTTTTTTCCCTAGTCGATCGTAAAGAGACTGTTAAGAGGCTTTTTACGTCTTGACAATAGGCCGCGTCCGTTACGAGCTTGTTTAGTTAGTAACAAGCAATCCTTAAAGCAACCCTTAACAATTTGATATTAAAAATTTTTGAAACGTACGGGCAAAGTAGTAAGTGACTGGTTTTTCTAAAGCCTTGCCATTATCGAATTCCCCAGGATTTGAGAGAGCTAATTTCACGTAACAAGTGTCGATTAAGACCTTTTGTAGCCACAGAACAAATTTTGTTTTATTGTCTTTGCAGAGATAATCTCGCAGGATTCGAATCCCGTCATCGATGGACGTTTCTTCGAGATCAATTTGATTCTGGATTATATTTTTTGTTTCTTTTAAATGTTCCGGTTGTTGTTTCACTTTAATGAAGTCATTGTACTGACTTTCATTTATTATATTTTGTTCGAGTAATTGTCGGATTATTGACAAATGTGTTTTTTGTCTAAAGCCACATTTTTCGTATTTTTTTGTTATATTGGCAATTGTGTCGTTAGAAAAACGACTTTGGTTGTAGTAATATAACAAATTATTTTTTTCTTCCTCCGTCCATTCGGCTAGTTCTTCGTCGCCAACTAGATTATGACAAGTTTCTGAAGACGAATTTAAATCGGAATTGGATCGTGGCGAGTTAATAAATTTGTGAATAATATATTCAATTAAGTCAGACCAATCCTAATAAAAATAAAAATTATAAAAGTCATTTTTGGTGTTTTCCTTACATCACAAATTTCATAATCTGTTTCCCAAATCAATGAAAACGTTTTGAGGATACTTGGTTGGAAAAGGGTGGCGACGTGTTCCAAGTCACCCCCTATATGATGCATCATTGTAAAAATACAGTTGTTCACAAATTCACCATTTTCTTTGAAACTCTCCAGTAAAAGCCCATATTGTTTCATTATTTCAACAGTTGCAAACCTGCAATTTTTCAAAACAGATACATTATCGAATTCTTGAGGCTGATTCTTGAAAATAGCAAGAATCAGCCTAAAAAAGCATTAAGGGCAAGCTTTATGTGTTGTGCGTATCTATTATCTATGGTACATTTAGAACAATAATTATAAAATTAATTTTCACAAAATTTCTTAATAGTCTGCTCTCTTCTCTCTCATTCAAATTCAAATTTAAACCTTGCGAACAACGCGTTTACATTTATCACAGCAAAGCAAAGACAGATTCTTTAGCATCTTGGACTCAAGGCTTTCAGGGTCAGAGTCAATATGTGTATTTGTTCTTCCAGGATTGAACCGAGTTTTTGTAGTCGACGTTTCGACAACCATCGTAGAAGGCTTCTTCAGGAGTGTAGTGACAACGGGTTGGAGATGTACTCAACTGCAATAATTTAATTATAAGTTAATTTTTAAATATGTGATTGGTGGGCCACTTGTCTGGTTAGCATATTGTCAGCGCCAGCTGTATTTTTTAATTTTTATATTCTTAAGCTTTATCTGGTATTTCAAGTTTTACTTTCGCCCTTTTTTCTTTTCTAATTTTTTATAAAATCATTAAAATTTACAGATAATATCAAGTCTATTGACAATTAACAACGAACGAATTGTAAATTTATGGGCTGATTTAAAGTTGAGATAATACCGGTAGTATCTCAACTTGAGATTAGCCCATTAGTGGTGTTTTTAGTTTCCGTCCAAGTTATGATTTTTGTTAAAACTGAGGAAACTTTGAACATTGTTTTCTTGTTTTTCTTATACCAAAAATTTTATAAAGCTTGCCCTTAATCGTAAATTGGTTAAAGCAGAAGCCATATCGGTACTTACAACTACTTTACCTACATTTTAATTTTTTCTAAAGCCGCCGCTGCATTTAAACTAATAAGAATAAGCAAAACCTTACTGTTTGAGGTGTTCCATTATATTAAAAGATCGTCGCTCTTTGGTTGCAGAATCCAAAAACAATAAATAATTGTGATTGGTCAAAATCAAGTCTTGAAGGTACTGCCTGCTTTGTACATTGGGATTGTATTGTCTCAACAACAACAAAAACAATGACCTCAAATCGTCCATTTCGGTAATTTGATTTTGAAGCTTCAACAAAGCCGTGCGATCCTCCTCGCTTAAGTGCACCATTTTTTGGTAGGTCTCCACAGCCTGAAGAAACTCGCGAATCGCGGTTACCACCTGAAATTTCTTAATTACAACCTGAAAGGTAATTTTCCAAGTCTCGAACCAAATGCAGCCGCCTCAGGCTAGGTTTTAAATCAAAATCTGGGATTTTTCCACTCATTTCGAGCTCTTCGTAGATCCAAACACCTTGAAAGACGAGATACGAGAGAATTTCTTGCGATAAAACAGGACTGACGTGTTCCAAATCTAATTCCAGTTGAGTAGCAAATTTCAGAAAATAAGTAACGAGCCAGAAGAAATGTGAAGTGTCTATTGGGAGATGAATGTTGGTCAGAAATTGAGAATGGAGGTCTTGCACTAAAGTGCCGTAACCCTTCAAAAGGAAATCGACGGTGAATTCCTTTAAGATATTTGCTATGTCCTCGTCGGTAGGGAGGTGGTGCAGAAGTCCTTTCATGTTAATGCTAGAAGAATAATTGTAGGTATTTTAAATATATAACTAGTGACATTAAAAGTGTTACACTCAGGACTAATTTTTTGGAAGTGATTTTTTGACAACAGAATGAGTAAATTTAGTTATTAGTTGACCAACAGGTCAACTAAAGCGTACCACAGACGCTTCAGACAAGTCTTCGAGACTTGATTTTCGAAGACAACTACTCGAGAACGTTTTGCTACTACGCGACAACTCGGTAACCAATGTTTAGAGAAGAAAGTCGACTTTTTAGCATGCGAACGTTATATTTTCTTCAAGTTAATGTTACTAAAATTTCATGCAAATCTCATTGTTTCATTCTTGATGTAAGTCTACCCCATTGCCAAAAAATCACGTTCAAAAAATTATTACTCCGTGACTTCTAATGTCAGAGTATATAGTAGCAATGCTCTTAACTGTGCCTGCGTCGACCGAAAAAACTAATTTGTGGCTAATGTAGAGCTTTATTTTACAATTTGGACAAATAATTTTTAGAGAAACTTAAAATTTATTGAAAAATTAATTGCTATTGATTATTTTTTAAGCATCATTGGATATTTGGGTATAATTTTGTATAAAGCAAAAGAAAAAAGTGCCCGTCGTCCCGCTTAGCCCCTCCAACCCTGACAAGTACTCACATGTTAGTTTTACTCCTCTTGACCAACTTTTTCCTCCGCAACTCCTTCTTATCCAGCGCTGTGGTAGCCCTACTCTTCCCCGAACTGTACCGACTTTTCTGAAACGTGTGTGGTTTCTGATGGACTGGCTTCTGCTGCGGCTGATCCTCCTCGTTACTTGACGTAGAAATCGACTCCTGATTTTCCACCTGGGTCACATACCCAAAATCCTCACTTTGCGACGACGGACACTCGCGTTTGTTCTTAATAAGCGGGGGCTTATCCGCGGAATCTATGCTGCTGTGGGCCGTTGACACTCCACTGCTTGTGCTCGTCTCGGTTTCCATGGACTTGCCCCGCATTATTCCTGAGAGGGTTTTCTTGGTGGAATTGACCGTTTTGTTTCTTTTGACTCCTCCTCCGTCGCTGGAGTCGGACGTAGGGTCCGAGGTGATGATAGGAGACGAATCGTCGCTGCCCTGTTCAGGGGGCGAAGTGTTGCTTTCGTTGTCTTCGGAACTTTCACTCAGGGAAGCTTCCAGCCATAAGTTGAGGAGCTTCTGGAGAGTACCGACGTGTTGGTCTTTGTATAAAAGGGCAATGAGTTGTACCATGGTCACTCCCCAATACATCTGTTAAATTTATGAATTGTTTGATTTTTGAGATTTTAAATTTTTTTGGGGTACTTACTTTTTGGGAACAGGAAATTAAGTAAATGATTACTTTGTCAATACTTTGAGTGAACAAGTTCCAAATTATTTGATTTTGCAAACTTGAATGTGTTAAAGTATTATTTTGGATACTTTTAACTTCCGGTATGTGCAAAATATTTCGGAGAAGTAAAAGACAATTGTTGATACTATCACAATACTCTAAATTCATTTCGAGATCACTTTCAACAATGAATTTGATATGATCCATTATTACTTTTGTGCTTCTGCTATCAGTAAAAGCTTCTTTACTGCTAGTAAGTAATTTATTTAACTCAAAAATTGTATGTCTTCCAACATCCGTCCTAGACATGGCTTCCAGTGGTAACAAGTACTCAATTGGAATTGTCAAATTTACCAAAATTTTAATAATAGTATCAATAATTTTTGTAGTTTCTTTTGCATCATCTTTCAAATATGTTAAAAGTGGTACAAGATCCTTTTTAATATTTTGACCAAAACCTATAGCTCTTCTGTATGTTCTCAAAGTACTGTCTTCTGTCAAAAGTTCTTGAAGAATTTCTTGTAATTTTTCTAAAATTGTTTAATTAATCTAAAAGTCAACTATTTTCTATTTTAAAAATAAATACCATAACAGTCTTCGCTGATTATTAATGTGTCCCCATTTCGGACACAAATTGAAGCGAACATGTTGTAGATATGGGCCATTTGGGGGAATCACACAAAACATCTACACTGGAAAAAAGATCGATTTGTACACATTGTAAAACAACAAAATTTAAACGTTCACTTTCTATAAAACGTGACAAGTATCGTACACGTTTCTGTGCATTGGTGCATGTGCATAATTATGGTACTGCATCTGGATGGAATTTGGCCTTGGTACTTTCTTATTGCATGAGAACCGTTAGCTTATATGATAACATTACAGTTACAATATAACGGTGAAGGGCCCCACCTTTATTATTATTTATAGCAATGAATGGGGTCTTGGTCAAGGGGGCTCTGTTCTTGTCCCCGTGTTCTAGATTATTGCATTTTATAAACAAAAGATTCATATCAAGTAAAATTCTTGTATTTGCTCAATAAAATAATAACCAAAGGGAATTTAATCTGAATTTTTTTTAATTAGATAAAACAAATACAAAGGTAGATTTTAGAAAAAACAAATAGTATTCTAAAAAACTCTAAGAAGCTTCAGAGAAATTTAAAAAACTAGTAAAAAAATTATTAAACTAAAAAACGACAACGAAAGAGAAAGAAGAATAAGAAAAACTACGTTTAGCAAAAAAAGAACAAATAAACATTCTGAAAAAACAAGAGGAAGTTCCAGGGAAAATTTAAAATTAATGATTGACAGAAAAAGAACGAGAAAAACCAAGAAAACAAAGAAAAACAAAGGTATTTTCTAGAAGAATGAAAAAAATATTCTTAAAAAATTTGGATAACAATGTTCAGAAGATAGAGAACGAGAAAAACTGCGACTGGAAAAAATATGCTTCAAAAAAACTTGGAAAACAACAACTAGCAGAAGAGAAAAAATCTTTGAGAAATTTAATAATTTACAAAATGTTTTTAATAAAAACGTTCTAGAATAAGGGAAATTACTACAAGATCTGCGAAAAAAAAGTACTAAAAAAAATTTAAAAGAAAAAAAATAAGGATTTGGGAAGAATAGCACAAATTACTGCAGTGTCATTCGTCACAATAAGTGAAATACTGACTTTTGACAAATTTTCAGTATTTTCTTGGTTACTAAGAGGGCTTTTTAATTTACGGGAATTTGAGCAGATTGTGCTAAATCTGGATTTAGCAGAATAGGTACACAAAAAGGATAAATTAGCGGATGAAGAATTATAGAAAGGAAAAAGTCTGAAAGTGGATTATCGGAAGATCCAAACCAAAGAAAATATTAGAGATGGAACAGAATACAGAATGAAAAATTATCATAAAAATATATAAGTTATAAAAAAACACAAATCACACAACATTAAAAAATTGAAATTAAACAATTGAAAAAAGAAATTAGAAGTATTCAAAAAACGATCCAAACAATGAAAAGAAAGAATGCAATAAAATGATAAAAGTCAATAGACGGAAGTCAGAAACGAAAATCTAAAATGAACAAAACAAGAAAAAAAGGGTGCATAAAATCTAAGAATAAGTAAAACTGAAAAAGAAGAAGAACTACTACACGAAGTAATACAGCAAAATAAAAATCTTTGGTACCACGAAAACAAAAAAGAAAAAAATGGAAAAGGAGATAATTTGGCCGGGACTGAATTAAAAAAAAGAAAGAAAGTAGAGAGTTGGACTAATTATTACTCAAATTGAACTAAAAAGTATAATGCAAGGGAACAGTAAAAATGAAATTTGTAGACGACGAAACAACATAAACATTGCACAATAATATCACTATACCGTAAAAATGAAGATAAAGGAAAAGAAGACAATTTTTTTAAAGTAATACAAAAAGAAATAGACAATGGAGGAAGAAATATTATAACGGTGGAAATAGGTAATTGGTCAAGTTGGAACCAAAGTAGAGGTATTCAAGTATATTTCAATCAAAAAAAGAGAATAATTTTTAAATATGTAATGGCGAAAAAATAATAGAAATGTGCATAGAGAAAAACCTACTCTCTGCAAACGTAAAAATTATTCAAATGCAAATGAATATGCGAGAATAGCGTTCTATGAAACAGAAAATGGAAAAGAAATTATTGAATTAAATTACGGAAACATTTCAAAAATAACATTTTGAGTTGAAAGTTTTAGCAAAAAATAAATGGCAACATGTGAAAAACAATAGTGGCATACGAAATATCTATGTAAAAAATTCTAAATTATAAAGATAAGTACCTAACTAGAAAAAAAAATGCACGTGGAACAGAAAGAAAGTTGAAATTGCAATTAAAAAGCTTAAATCGATGTTTTGGGAAAAAATTTATGATAATGAGAGAATTATAGGGAAAACTACAATCTTATCTAATTTATTAATTTTTTTGCATTTTACGCCATTTTATTGTGAATTTTTCGAGTTTGGATGGCTTCACTGGTCCATTCTCGTTTCCTTTTTCTCAAATTAAATCCTAATATAACCATTTAAAACTATGCTTTATCCGATTTTAATGGTTCTTAATAAGTACTGTTGATTTTTGAATATTTCAAATTTAAAATGTAAAAAAGTTTTGTTCGGCTGTTCCCAGTGATGATGGGTGATCAACCCGAAACTATAGTCTGTAGACAACATTTTAACATTAAATTTTTATGATCAGCTGTGGATTAGATTTTGAATTTTCTCCTACATTTAAATCTTCTTTACGTTATGAGTCTAGTAATAAGTAGATAACTTATAACAATACGCTAAACATATGTATTACAGACGACGTAACAAAGAAGCCGTTTTAAGAATTTAAATAGTTTTAAAAGGATAAATTTTATGGTTGATGAGAAAACACTGGTCCTTCGAATCCGTTAGGTATAGGCCTTAAGATGCCTTAATTTTTCAATATTACTAGTTTCGATATGATTTTTTGTTAAATTAAGCAAAATATCTCGCTTCCGAAATTATTCACGTGTTGATTTTATGAAACAATTAAATGCTATTGGAACCATGCTTTAAACAGAAACAATTTATATTAAACAATTCTGTTATTTTCTGAATAAATGTGAATGTTAACGTCTAATGTTATATTAGGGCACGTTTTCATTAACTGTAGCTTGTTTGTTTGTGAGTAATAGTAACTGAAGGGGTTTCAGAAATCAATGCACTGTTTTCTAGAAACGCTAAGTTTTTTATTTATATTTTTTTGAATTTCTCATATTATCATTTTTGTATTACGTTTTAAAATACCTAAAGATAAAAAAATCTAGCGTCTGTTGGAGATGGCAGCTGACAATACCGTCAAGTAATTTAATGTCATTAAAACATAATTTAATTTTGTCACATTTGCATTGAAAACAAACATCCGAAATAGAAATTATAAATAGGCACTTGTGCTTACATGTACGCAAACCTTTAGAAATTAATTCTTCGGTAAAGTCAGAAATTTTAAAATCAGTAGTATGGATCCCACGAAACAGTGAGTTTACGTCATCAATTTCAGTTTTGAGATATTAATTTAGAAACTTAATTTAATTAAAAATTAAATTAATATTCAAAGCAGAAGCCAAAAAATAGTTATTATGTTAAAATATAATTTTAATTAAAAACTGTTCTTTTATGGTGACGTAAACAAATTATTTTGTGGTAGCAGATCAAAATCAAATCAAAAAATTTTGAACATATTTTTTTGTGCTTTATTTAGTTGTGGTATTGCGGAAGGTATCAGGTTTTATTAATCTCATGGCAAAACGCGTGACTGCGAGACTAGAATAAAGTGGAATAGAAAGTACGAAAAATTTATAAAATTCAGTACAATACAAATTGATATATTTAATTGGAAAAAAGGGAGTTGAGCATGTGGCGCATTAAAGGCTTTTCTGACGTCATCATGTAAATCCAATAATTTCAAACGGCACGTGCAAATACTTCTTTCTGTACCTACTTTTCCACTGTCATATTTGTCAATAATTAAATAATTTGTAATAAGATCGTTTTGTTACTATTTTTCAACTCAATAACGGGTGTACGTAATCTTTTTCAATTTTTCGTCTGTAGACTTCCAAGAAAAAGAAGCCTAATAACTGATATTACGCAATACAAGACTTAAAAAACATACAGAAAAAATGTTACGTATTTTCTTTAGTGGCTACTAACATCGTCACCATCAAACTTACCCAAATTGAAAAAAAAATTTCTTTGTTTGCCAAATAATGTTATTTACAAGACTTTAGACAACAAAGATGTAATACACCCAAAAAAACTCAAGTTCTTGTAAAAATTAAAAACGACACGAAACAATGAACGTATGAGATGATCCATGTTACAAGACTGATCAAAAAAGAATTGTCAACCGAGATTGTAGTTGACGAACATCTGGACGCACGTGAGACCACAACGTGTCTTGTTTTACGTTAATAACGCAATGGATTGGAGACGTTTAAAAGACGATTTGACGATCTGTAAACATGTGCCGATGTTCCTCATGTTGGGGGCGGCGCAAGCGTCAAAGGAAATTTCATGACTTCTTCCTGATAGAGACAGAATTTTGGACTATTTTAAGTAGGTTCATTGATTGGATCAAGATATCTAAATTGGGAAAGACTTATAAAGAATCTTCCAAAATTTTGAATTTCTGATTGAAAAATTGGAGACGTTCCAAAGTGTTTTTTTTTAAACGTTACAATATTTTTTTGCTGTTAAGTGTTTTAGGCAATTCATCACTTATTTAGCAAATAATTTTTAGTAAGATATTCTGTTGTTTTCCAATTCTCGCTTGTTGAATCTGTTGAGATGCTTCTTTTGTTCTTTCTTCTCGTCTAGTCGTGGTTTTTGATGTTCTTGTTTTCCTTGCTAAATCTGTCTTTGTTCTTTCAAAATCGTTGAGAACAATCTTTTGCTGTTCTTTTTCTTCTAGTGGACGTCTTTTCTATTTTCTATTTTCATCAATAAACCTTTCTCAAATTCTCCTTTTATTTCCAAACACAGTTGGTCATGCTCTTCTAGAATCTTTCTCTGTTCTTTCAGAATTTTTCATTACCAATTTCGACTCTTTACTTGTATTTTTTCTTCCGTCTAAGGTCTTTCAACCTCTTTTAAAATGTTCTTTTTATCTTTTTCCACAAAAAAGGTTGTTTCCAAAAAAAAATTTTTAACTCCCTTTTTTTTTGTTTGAACTCTTCTAGAATCTTCTTTAGCTTCTTTAGAATTTTCCCTCTTTTTTCTCTTCTAGTCCAGTCGTGATTGTTGACGTTCTTCTTTTCCTTGCTAAATCTTTCTTTGTTATTTTAAAAGTTTTCAGAACCATATTTTGCTGTTCTTTTTTTCTAGTGGACGTCATTTAACTTTCCTGAAAAAATTTTGTCTCCATCTTTTTTAACTAATAAACGCTTTTAAAATACTTTTTTTTTCTTCCAAACACTTATGCTCTTCTAGAATCTTTTTCTGTTCTTCCAGAATCTTTCGTTGCCAATCTAGAATTTTTATTTGTAGTTCCTTTTCTTCCTACTAAGGTCTTTAAACCTTTTTTAAAATTTTCTATTGATTTTTTTCCGCAAAAAACTCCGTTTTTTTTTTGTTTTAACCTTTGAATCTTCTTTAGCTCTTTTGGAATTTTCCTTCTCTTTTCTTTCCTCATCCAGTCGTGATTGTTGACGTTCTTTTTTCCTTGCTAAATTTTTCTTTGTTCTTTCAAATTCTTTCTGAACTATGTATTGCTGTTTTTTTCTAGCGGCCGTCTTTTGACTTTTTTTAAAAAATTTTCTTGTTTCTATCTTTTTTACCAATCAACGTTTTTGAAATTCTCCTTTTTTTCCAAACACCGTTGGTCATACTCCTCTAGAATCTTTTTCTGTTCTTCCAGAATCTTTCATTGCCAATCTAGAATTATTACTTGTAGTTCTTTTTCTTCCTGCTAAGATCTTTCAACCTCTTTTAAAATTTTCTTTTGATTTTTTTCTATAAATAACGTTTCACAAATTTTTCTTTCTAACTTTATGTTTTGTAGAGTGTCGCTGAATAAAAGCATGGAACACCCACATCAAAGAAAGAGATTTGTAGAAAGATTCGTAAAGTATAGATTCGTAAGAGAATTTGTAAAATGAAGAATGGAGGAGTCATAAAAATATACGTATATGTATTTGCTACATTGGACAACTGTGTAATATGCCATTAAGGCGACTCGCTGTAAAGTATACTTTAGGTGTAAACATCTGCAAATGTATGTAGAGAAACAAAATTCAAATTTTTGTATATAACCACGAACATGTCTGCACACCCTCAATCTCGCTCGTGACAAATGGTGGAGGCGCCGGGCATTTTAAAGAAATAGATAGGCGAAAATCTGTTAAAATTTTTCTTAAACACGTCGTGAAAGCAATGATGAGTCCATTAAACCCCCTATTATTATTATTATTTTATTTTTTTGCTAATGGATTAAAGGAATTCATTAATGGTGAAGACTATATTCGGATACCAGACTCCTTTACATCTCACTCTTTAATAAGTACCAGTATAAACGACAATTCGGGTTTCTTACAATTTAAACTTAATTAAATAACAATTATTAAACAATTAAATAAAACTTCTATTGCTTTGAATAATTACCAAAGATTTGTTCATAATAATCGCTATCTCTCGCTAACCTATCGCTCACTTTATATGTGTAGAACCAAAAAAAAAATATTTTTTTTTGTTCAATAATGGACAATTAATAATAATTATTATTCTTTATTATTTCTTATCTATTAGCGTGTCTACAGCCTAAAGTAGGTATTAGAGATAAAAATATCGTCTCGGGGACTTTATTATATAAAATTTAATTCTCTACATTTTTTTATTTCACTTTCAGTATTTTTAAATAAAACTAACGCTACACAAATCTTAGACTTGCGCGTTTTTTTAAATTTGTTTCAGTAACTTTTTTGTTAATTTTTCTAAATACAAACATTAGAATTGAACCCTCTATATTAAATTTGCATTTTGTATTTACCACCGCTTTGTCAACGTGAAATCAAAGTCAAGATCATCATGAGTTGGATTCGATCTTGTACGCTTCCATTGATATCGCATAAAAATATTCTGTATTATTTTTGACGTCCATGTGATCTGATATTTTTGGAAACTATAAATAGCGGCCAGATAAATTACTACTTGTAATTATGGTAATAACAGAGAGATGAAATTCGATTTTTTCTGTTTCTTTTCTGGTAAATTACGTGTTATCAAATAACGGAATTCGAGACGTGGTAGTAGTAAAACACTTGACCAAATTCGAGACGTGGGATCAATAAAACGCTGTCTTAAAATAATTATTTCATATATTTTATTAATCCATTATACATAATATTTATTTTAATATGTATGTACTATCTAAATTAAATATATTTGACAATTTGCACTCTTCACTAAAATAGTTTTTGTTTACAGGAATACTCTCAAGAGACCAACTTTTGTAACTGTTGGCAAAAATAAGTAATAAAATTGTAGAATTTTCGCCTTATACCCATTCATAACAATACTGTCTAATAAATTAATTTAAAAAAAAAAACAGTTACATCACAAAATTATTCACACTTCTGTTTAACAGTGGCAATAATCATGTTTGTTTGGTGTATGAGGTAGAGGGCGCTAATAAATACGGCGTCGGCACTAAAAACAAAAATAATTATAATTTCTTACTGGCAATTATCAGTTGCAATACGTACTCTATCGGTGAAACTTATAATTAGTGGATATGTGCGTATAGTTTACTACGATTAATTATTATACTGAATGACATTAGAAGTGCAACACCTGCAAAAAATGAAGTTTAACACATGAAATTTTATATACAAGTTTGGTTATCTAAACAGATGTTTTGATTAAATTTTTAGCTTTTTTGGAGCAGTCGTTCTTATACAGAGTGGGCCTTTTTTGAGCTAAACTATAAAAAAATTTGAAAAAACAAAATATAGGCATTAAATGGCTAGAAAGATGCTATCTAAGACAATGTTTAAAATTTTTTTTTTGTTTAATTTTTTAAGATAACCATCGCAACATTTTTGGTTTTTGTAAAATTTATTCTTGTTTTTTTAAACAAGCTTTTTAAAAGAAATTGCTGTGTTAATTGTTTTAATATTAACTTTATAAATTTCCAATAAAAAAATTAAACATTACTGAATATTATCGTTGATTTTCGCCAAACCTACAAAATGTTTGGTTAATTCAAGTTATGCATGTTAAAAAGATAACCACAGTTCCTTAAAAATTACAAAAAATATATTCAAATAATTAATAATCTAACAATAAAAATTAAAGTGTTTTTTCTTAATTTTTTATTATTTTGTAGTGCACATTATGAATATGTTGTAGTACTAGGTATAAATAAATAAAATGTAACTAATAAGTATCAAAAACACCCCAATTTTTATTTAAATAAATTATTAAAAGAAAAATGTTATCAAAACTGTCTTCTACTATCAAACACCGGTAAGAAAATCAAGTAGACGTTTTTACACCCACGAGTTGTTTTAATGCTATTGTTGTCTCAACTAGTATTAAATACCAGCGTTTGTAAAGGTTAGGTCCTATATAGATACCTTTCCCAATGCGTTATAACCCAATCCAAAATGTGTGGGATATGATCGGAAGAAGACTCAGCAATTCAGCGCAACCACCTCAACTTTTGGCGAGGTTGCAACAAGAAATTCAGTAGGCTTGAATCAATTACCCTAAGAAAACATCGATCTCCTCATTTCTTCCATGCCGAGACACCTTAATGAGTGTATTCGCAATAGAGGACATCAGATCCATTACCAATTTTTTTCCTTTATTTGTAATATTTTTTTCTATAAATTTTTAATCACTTATTTATTAACTCAAAAGTAACATGTTCGCAAAATTTCATGAATTAAAAAACATTTTTTGAAGGTCAGTCAATTCTAATGTCATTCAGTATATTTTGTTTTGTTAAGACTATCTTCTGATATTTTGTTTTAAACCCAAAAGTATCAAAACTTTTACGTGATAACGCAAATGTAACACCATCGGAAACAGAATTACATCAAAATATTATTGGTAGTCGTTTTACGTATTAGAGCGTCACTTTTCTGAAATTTTAGCCATAATAACAGACAAAACTTCTGTATCAATCGTAGTAATAATGACGCACATGCCAGTTCCGAATTCCACCACTAGAGCGCGTACCACTTCTCGTTAAATATCAATAGAAAAAATAAAAATTGACTTACAGTCCTTGTTTAAAATATTCTTTAAGTGTGTTACTGAAGCGTTTGGAATATTTAACAAATTCCCTTTTACGTTGTTCCAGTGCTTGTTTTCCTGTAGTACCAGGAATAAACCCATTGACTTCATTCACAGCATCTAGTAACCTTTTAATCGCACTTGCAATTTCCCTAAAATCTCACGTTAAAAAAATCAAAATATTCCACTTATTATGTACTTGATTGTTTCAAGAAACGTTTTTCTATCATTAATTTCATCCGGAATTCTGCTGAGAATACGTTTAAGTGAAGCCGACTTGCGATTAAGCTCCTGGAAGGCATCTTCTGATCTATTTAATCTGTATTCTACAACTGGTCAAAAATAACATAAATAGGCCAAAAATCGTGTTATTACCATCTGTTTCTGACGCAGCTCCCTGTAGACGTAATATACTTTCGTTTAAATTGACTGTGAGGTCCCCTTTACGTAAAATACCCACAACAAGGTCATGGGTTAGACCCGGACATGAGGCTTCTGCTTTGGTTAGGGCGGATCGTAAAGTTTGGGACGCGGATATGTCTTGCTTCTCAAGCTGAAAAAACCGTAATTTTAGAAAAGACAAGCATATTTTTTGGGTCTACCTGAGAAAGGATGGGGCGTATCAGTACAGGAAGTATCAAGGATGTGACCGGTGTTTCATCGCCCATTGTCATATTTCTTGATTATAGATGGGTTATGTGACGGAAAATGCCTTGTTTTCGGGGATTCAACTGATAAGATAACGAAAAAATTTCAAGGAACAGCAGGATAAATATTTTGAGAACTGTCATCTGTCACATGCAAGGTCAAAAAAATTACAGTAACCTGTAACTCAATTTTTATATTTTTAAAAAAATATTTAAATCTAGAATTTTATAAAATTTATAGAACACGTTGTTTTCTAATTTTAGTTTTATAACAACAACAATAACCACAACAGAATTTTTTTTTCCAGAGTTGGATACATTTTCGGTCGAGTTTGCAATCGGTTATTGTGTCATCTGTCAACGTCACACGTGCGTTTCTAACCTCAACTAAAAATGTGTAACAAAAATAAGAAAAGATCTGAAGAAAACGAAATTGATTCGGATTCTGATGACTCCGATGTTAGTATGTCTGATTCTGATGAAAATCAGCGAGAAATTGAATCTTCTAATGACGAAGAAGAGGTAAATGAGGATCCTGTGGGCGAAGAAGAAGAGGAGGAAGATGAAGTAATTAAAGCAATTCGTAGTGCTGCAGAGAAGAAACGCGATCATCCTCCTATAATCCATTGTGAGGATTTTATAACAGATATTTCGTTTCATCCCGAAAGAGATTTATTAGCTGTTGCAACTATAGTAGGCGATATTGTTCTCTATAAGTACACAAATGAAGAAAATACAATTGTACGGACTTTTGAAGTACACACAAAAGCTTGTCGAGATATTGAGTTTAGTGGAGACGGCAAAAGTTTGTTTTCAGTTTCTAAAGATAAGAATATTATGATAAGTGATGTAGAAAGTGGAAAGTTAGTGAGATTTTTTGATGAAGCCCATGAAGGTCCTATTTATTGTCTTTTAGTTATTGACGAGAATATATTTGCGACTGGTAAATACAAATTAGTTTTATTTATTACATTGTGTTATTGACAATTGTAAAAAACGGTACGACCTCTGGTGGTAGGATTTGGAACTGAGGACCGAATACCAAGGTCTTCTAGATTATAGTATGAAGGAGGAGTTTATCCGGCCAGTCTTGTTCTTATTTCCAAGCTTTTTTTGTTTCTTTCAGGGAATTACAGTAAAGTTGGATGACATTGTTGAAATTTGTATAACTTACAAATTAAATTTTGATAAAACAGTGTCAAAAAATTGATGCTCATCACCCGCGTTGCCACTGATTTTGAAAATGAAAATGATTGTTTTTTAAGATGTGTTTCTACTAAAGTTTTCATAAATAAGCTTCAGATGACGCTACAGTATTCTCACTGTCAAAAAAACAATGTTTTTGAAAACGCGACTGGCTGGATAAACTTTTGAACTTGAATCTACCAGTTCATGCCGCATGCTTTATTGAGGGAGAAGATTTAAATTGTTGACATATTAGAAAAACTGTCAATTTAAATTTGATTTCTACTGTTTCTCCTTCAATTATGCACGTGTCCACTAGTTCCAAATTTTACCAATACAGAGTGGCGTATGTTAATTGTCAATTTTATAAATTCTAGGTGATGACGATGGTTGTGTTAAATTATGGGATTTACGTCAAAATGCACCAAGTCCGATTTACAGGACAAAAAAGAACGAAGACTATATCAGTGATATGGTCACAAATGAAGCGAAATCTTTGCTATTATGTTCAAGTGGTGACGGTTCTCTTACAACAATTGATTTAAATAATAGGTAAATATCAAGTGATCACTTAAAAAAGTTCTTTTTAAGTGCTATCATATTTTGTTGTGGGAACAAACTATAAACTGTTAACTCCGCTAACTCTGTTACCTGAGAGCCAAAGGCTTGTTTGCGGCCTAGATTTGCCTATGTTGAAGAGAAAAGCTCTGAGAGAGAGAGACTGCTTCAGCAATGAAATTAGAAATTCAAGTTTTTCAATTAAAATAGTTTTAAAATGAATTTTAAAAAATTTCTGATGGTGGATTAAATTCATAACTCCCTTCTATATACAGGCTGTATCAGAAATGATGGTCAAGAATTTAAAAATTTAATATGAAAAGAAACCACTTTTCTATATACCATTTTTGTGACAGATGCTAAAAATTTTGATTTTTTATTTAAAAAAATTGAAATTATTGACTTGCGATAATGTGATAGTTGTCAGCAACCGAATTTAACTAAGAAATACTTCAACAAGAGAACGTTTTTAAGTGAATTTGAGACGTTGCTATGACAACAGGTCACCTGGTCGCAATTTAACTGGCTTTTTTTATTGTAGAAAGATTCACATGCAATCTGAGGAGTACGATGAAGAACTTACTTGTCTCGGTCTTTTCCGCTCTGAAAGTAAATTACTGGCTGGATCTTCGAAAGGGCGATTATTTTTGTACAATTGGAATGAATTTGGTTTACACAGCGATATTTTTCCAGCGAATAAATCCGCAATTAATGATTTAATTCCAATTACGGAGAATATTGTTGTTACGGCTTGTGAAGATGGAGTTTTAAGAGCCACTCATTTATTTCCTCATAGACATTTGGGAATTGTGGGTCAACACGATTTATCGGTTGAGAAGCTGGATATTTGCAGTAATGGACAATTTATTGCTTCTAGTAGTCACAATAACGATATCAAATTTTGGAATATTAAATATTTTGAAGATTTTGAAAAAATTAGTCACAAACATAAAAAACATGAAAAGAAGAGAGAGATGCAGAATAATTTACCATCGTCAAAAGTTCAAAATGCTTCAGATTTTTTCAGCGGTTTGTGTTAAATAAATGTAAATTAATATTTTATAAATATAAAAATCGTAATTCAATACTTAGTTTTTTGTTTAAACAGAAGAATCAATCATTTTTGCAATTATTTTTTTAAATATTTTATTAATGGATGATATTGATTTTATGTTGTTTTTGAGTTAAAAGTTTATTGTTATATTGACAAAAGTAGCCCGGGTAACTCGAATCTAATTGTAAGTACTAAAGAAGAATTTTTTTTTCAGTAAAATTTACTTTTTTATAAAATGTGGGAGCCGAAGGCGAGACATTTGATTCTAAAATTATTTAAAAATGTAAAGCAAAATATTTTAAAAATTAATATCGCATTTTATAAAAAAATTAACATTTTATAAAAAAATATATCTTTTAAACATTTTTGTGTCAAATACCATTATCTTCGGCTTCTATACAGTGTGGTGATAAAGTAAGGAACAAAATTCATAATTCTCTTATTGAATGTTTTTGAGCAAAACACTCGGACAGGTCATTTTTGTTTTTTGACACTTTATGACAAAAATTTGACTTATGACGTCATGTATTATTGCGCAATGACAACCCCATTTTTTTAGTGTTTTTTGTTAGCGGTCCAACTCTTTAAATGATGATGTAAAAAAATTGGTACCTTAGATAACAATTTTTTTGAGAAAATAACCCATTTATGTTGGCTACCTAAATTTACAAAAACTAATTTTTTACACTCAAATCTGACACGCGTATTGCGTATTGTTTATACTTTTTTTTACAGAAATTGTCAAAATGACATTAAAAATTAGGATTCTGTGCTGAGACTTATAATTTTCAGAAACAACGGCTTTATTTCGTGAATTATTATCAATTGTTGAACTGAATTTCAAATATCTTTGCTAATGACATGTCCGAGTGTTTTGCTCAAAAACATTCAATAAGAGAGTTATGAATTTTGTTCCTTACTTTATCACCACACTGTAAATTATTTTCGAAAATGGGTCTCGGATTTTTCTTCTTTAAAAAATCAGGATTTTGAATCGATTTTATAAATGCATCGAAGGACCTGTTTCTATCGTAAATTGTACTGTTGTTCTCAATTTTTTATTATTATTATTTTTTTTTGTTGATTTTGTCTTCTTTCCTCAGATCTTTAGTTTAATTTTTTTCACTTCTAGAACCATTTTATTGAACTCATCTTTTAAACTATCGAGTTTTTCAAAGATTTTTTCTATTCTCTTTATATCGGTGTTTTTGTTGCTTTTCTTTCTCTTCTAGTCGTCATTTATCACCGTTTTCTTAGACTCTTCTTTTTAGTTTTTTTACAAGTTCTTCCAATCGTTGTTTTTCAATTATTTTATTCAAATTGTTTAAAAGTATTTTTTTATTATTTTAAATTGATCTTTTTTTAGTTTTTTTGAATCGTCGAATTTCAAGTTTTTCTAGAATTCTTTTTTTTTTAATGTTTCAGAAATTTTGGTTTTCTTTCTCAGCGTAGTTTTTTCCCTTTATTTTTTAGTCATCATTTATGGGTTCTTTTTTTAATTTTAATAAATATTATTTTCACTGCTTTAACTATTGACAAATTTTTATCGACAGCAACATAACATGGCCAAATTACCATTTACCATTAACGAATGGCAGTACCAACCTAACAGCACTTTGACTATAAAAAACCAAAGTTTAAATTTTTTACAGTCAAATGGTTATTTTCTGAGGCTTTAACAGTAATAAAAAAATTCAGTTTGAGTGCTTTATTATTTTATTTACGTTTATGATAATAAAGTAAAAAATATTTGTATTTTTCAAATAATTTATTTCAAAATTCCAAAAAAACTTACAGAAAATAATTAATAATTATTTAAACAGAACTGAAAATCTTTCTTGTTAGAATCTAACTTTTCCTGAAAATTATAGGAATGACAATGGCACAAAGCCCGCATCAGTGTTAAAAAAGTTTGGTTCTGTAACATTTTCAAAAACTTGTGTTTCGTTGTTATAATTCTCCGTTAAACTGCTCGGTGTGTAGGCAGCATAGGGGAAAGACGTTCCGTTGGGGGTAACAATGTTCATTACAACCATCGAGGGCTTTTTCTGGAAGTACTCGAATATGTAATTGTTTTGATACTCCCAATCATTGTTGAAGAGGCTAGGAGAAGCTCGACAAATTTGTGAGGAAAGAGGAAGAAGGAGTTCATCGACAAGGGGCTAAAAATACAACATCAGCTCTAAATAATATATTTTTAATTGAACGATATCACTTTGATATGGATTTAACACATTGTAATAATAATGGAAGTGCGAACTCCCCCGGCTCTAAGACTGCTATAAATAATCCTAAATACAACATACAATAGGGCCACAGGCGCGGGACCGAAAACAACGGTTTTGACTTTTTTGATTTTCGTACTTGTACTGTTTGAATTATTTAAGACGGATTTTTTGTTCGGTGTGTTTTTCAGAGAAGTTGTTTGCGATTCCTCGGCCGCCTGATGCTCATTTACAATATAATATAATTGGAATATTCAACTTTAATATATTTGTACAATATAATCTGGTGTTGTTTTGTTTTTTTTTGAGTTTTTGATTAATCTATTTTTTTGTCTATGACGATCACAAGTATATTATAGATATAAAGAATGGACCACATTAATCTAGTACAAAACGATTTGATTAATTCGTTAATTAATGGTCTGACTGTTACTTGATTCAAAACCGATTTAGTTATTTTTATTTTTTTTTTTGAAGACTAAAGGAAGATTTAGAATTTGTCGCTATTTTCAAAAAAATTTTGGGAAGCATATTTTTTGGATTAATATTTTATTTACAAAATTTTCCCAAATACACGACGGGAAGCTCTAATAGTTGTTTTGTTAAATTTTGAATTATCTACTAAGGCACGACCTTATTTAACATTAAGTACATTTACAATTCTGTACATGTATAAACTAAATTGTGATATAAAGGTGATACCACCCGAACCGAATCGAAAAATTTCCGATCTACATTCTTTCCTGATGCGAAACGTAACAATCAATAAAACACATTTTTTTTCAACCTCTCTAACACGGATTACAAATTTAAATGGGTACATGTGACATTAACAGCTAACTTTTTATATACAAACATTTGACTAGAATATAGTGCAGAGCATTCGCCTTCAATAGGCCAATCAATAGAGCATTAAATAAATAATCTTGTGACAAAAATTGCACCAGGAAACCGACTGTGCCATCACATTAAAGATAGGCTGTAGTTATATTGTGTTATGTAGGATGTGTCGAAAGTCGCGAATTTTCTTTAGAGGGATACATGGGAGACTCTCAAGGAACACAAAAATTTATTTAAAAAAATTCAATACTCTTTTGTATTTTTTTTGTATTTTCTTGAGATTTTGGTATTTTCTTGAGATTTATGAATACGTAATTCATTTCAAATGCTTTATTGTATCTTTTTTTTTTCGTTTTTCTGATTTTTTTTTTTTTAACTATATCAAGACAATTTCAATTTTTTTTTGCAAATTCAGATACTCATAACTTTTCAAATTTTGAAGTTAGAAATTTTTTTTCTTTAAGGTTTGGATTGTTTTAATGGTGGAAATCAGCCTACTAAAGGATCTCCGCGACTTTTGACACATCCTATATTTTCTACTCGTCACTTTATCTATTAGTTTGTTAATAACATTTAAAACCAGAAAATCGTCTTTTTTTAAGTTTTTTACTTATAAAATTAAAACGAATCTTGCTGATTTTAAACTTGTTGTTTTTTAAAATAATAAAAGGGTTTGCGAGTGTTCCTAGAATGTTAGAAAAATAATTAAGAAAATGGTTTAGGATATCAAGCTTCCAAAAATTTTTTTGTTAAAAACAGAGCATCAGTATTACACGCCCAGATCTATTATTATTAATTTACCAACAAAAAATCTTTTTTTTGCATACTAAATGAGACACTTTTCCTTATGTCTTAGCCTCCTGCTTTTTATTATCAAGTTTTAATTTTGATTGAAAAAAAGGTTTTAAATTTACCGTAGAATAAGAATCAATCTGGGTGTGCATTAGGGTGGGTCAAAAAAATCGAATATTTTTTTAACTTCTGACACTGAAAAATTGGTTTCTAGGCACCGTTAAAAAATGCTTTTTAAAGATGAGCTCTTAATTTAATAGGAAGGACCTTCCCCCATCTCAGTTTTCTATTTTTTCTTTAGTTCTATTTGGCAAAATCTCGTCAATACTTTTGATCGTACAGAAAAATTTTATTTACATTTTTTGTATAAAATTAAACGCTCTAAAAAAGGTATTTTACAATTTTTTTATAGTTCTTACCGTTTAGAGGATATCAGAGGTCATAATTTGAAGAATTTAACAAAAATTTCTTTTTTACTTCTAAATTTTATAACTCGTAGATAAATCAATATTAGAAAATGCGCAACATATAATTTTGTAGAAAATTAAACGCTCTACAGAAAAGACCTTTGGTGGTTAATCGATTATTCCAACCATTAAAAAAAAAATGGGGAATTAGTCTCGAATTTTGGTTTTTAAAATGCGAATATCTTCAAGTGGTTAGAGTAATCGATTAACCACGACAGACCTTTTTTCTAGAGCGTTCAATTTTCTATAAAACTGTATCATTTGCATTTTCTAATATTTATTTATCAACGAGTTATAAAATTTAGAAGTTAAAAAAATTTTTTTGTTAAATTGTTCAAACTTTGACCTCTGATATCTTCTAAACGCTAATAGCTATAAAGAAAATTGTAAAATACTTTTTATAGAGCGTTTAATTTTCTACAAAAAATGTACTAAAGAGATATAGATTTTGCCAAGTAGAACTAAAAAAAAAAAATTGAAAAGTAAGATGAAGAAGTCCTTCCTATTAAAATTAAGAGCTCATCTTTAAAACCCATTTTTTAAAGATGCCTAGGTACCAATTTTTTAGTGTCGAAAGTTAAAAAAAAATATTTAATTTTTTTGGCCTACCCTAGTATGTATTACAGAAGCCCTGTTTTCAACAAAAAAAATTTTGTCTGCTTGATAAACTCAAAAACTTTTTTATTATTATTTTTAACATACTATGAACACTAGATCTCTTTTGGTTATTTTGAAAAAAATATCTCCAATAATTTTCAGGTACTAAACCGTCCTAATTGTCAAAAGTGCAATATACTTGTCAATAATTTGCACAGTATTTCATTTTGTATTTAAAATAGGAGATTTTGTTGGTTAACAATGGATAATTTAAAGATCTATTTTCGAAAGGATCTTTTTCCCTTTTTAAAAAAGACATTTTTTAAATTTCAAATGTTAATAACAAATTAATCAATGACAGTTGCGAGTAGAAAACAGCAGAATACAACTACAGATTATCTTTAATGTGATGACACAGTCGGTTTCCTGGTGCTATTTTAGTGACGAAAAAATCCTCTATTGATTGGCCTAACAACCGGAATATAGTTTTTGGTCCCAACGAACAACGAAAAATCGAAACAAAAAGGCACAATTTCAAAATTTGCTAAAATTGAGCCGAAACAACTTATTTTTAAATTTGATAATCGTCGAATTTGATCAGGTCGCTATCGAAGAAATAATCCAAGTAACTCTTGTTGGGCGCTAAACGTGGATCAGGCGGACTCTGAAACCTACCCCGTTCTGTAGACCCGAACGCCTCGTTGAAGTCCGGTAGCGGTTTGTTGGCGGATTTTTGGTGGATTTGGGACACTGCCGCAGGCTACACAAATACCGCAACCATGACCAAACTAACCCCTCAGCGCCTTAGCTCCTGCATGCTTACCTTATCCTTTATTTTCTCTTCTTCCGGCTGCTCGAAAACCGGAATGAATTGGTCCTGTTCCTGGTCCTTTTCCGGAATTGTCGTGGGCGGGGATCTCACAGGCGTTGATGGCTTCTCCAACAACAGAGAGGGGCTCAGTTCGGAATTTTCGCTAGAGTACGGAGCAACGTCGCCAATCATAAAGGGGTTGCCTAATCAAATAATTTGGATTTTTGTTAAACTAGTCGTTTTAGCACAATAAAAATGCACCTTCATATAAATAATTTTGCGGAAGTCTTTTTTTAGTTATGTTGTACAGGGTAGTACAATTTCAATGTTCATATCGGGTATCTCAGAAACTAAGAGATTTAGAGGAAAAGAAACATATTTTTCAGCTCATTTTTTAAGAAAATAATTTTGGTGAAACCTGGATTTTGCTATCGTCTTTTGTTTTCAAGTTATAAACAAAAGTTTATAACTTGAAACATATTTTAAGACTCCCTCAAAAATTGTTTTCATTTGTAAATATTTTGTACAGCTTATTCCAGAATTATTTGGCAAAAAAATTATCCATTTTTTTTAAATATCTTGAAGTTATTTATCGATTTTAATTAAACTTAGGTAAGGTATTTACTTTGCTAAGATACATATCTGAGAGTATAATTGAGCTAAATTTGATTGAATTTACTGGACTGGAATAGTAATTTTTGTGAAGACTCTAAAAGATTTTTTCTCATAACTTTAATACCCGTTATTTTAAAAATATATGATTTTTAGATAGAGAATTTAAGTTAAAGACTTTTTTGGTTTCTTGTAAAATTTTGATTGAACGCGCCGTTTGCAAGTTACATTTAAAAAACACAAAGGATGCTCAAACAGTACTTCAGAAAACATTTAAAAAGTGGCCTATAAAATAAAAAATGATTTATCATGCTTCTTGTAATTGCTGTGTTTCACTTGATGATTAAATGTGTCTTTTTAAAAAAAAATTCTTTGGTTTGATAAAAATTACAAATTTTGGTCTTTTTTATTTAATGGCTGCCTTTTTTAACTACTATTTTAAAGTCCTCTTTGTGAATTCTTTCGGTTTATTTAATTTTGCCCAAAAATGGTATGATTTATCAAAATCTTGCAAGAGATAAAAAAATTTCTAAATAAAATCTTCTAAACAAAAAATAGTCATATTTTTAAATATAGGATGTTAAAGATATAAGAAAAAAAATCCTTCATTAAAATCGATTAAAAACCTCAAACATCAGTCGTCAACTTTAATCAGGTCTAGTCTAACTATTTTAATAGGAGTCGCAGAAAAATAATTTTGAGGCCGCGAGACTACTATTCTCGAGTAATTTGTGCCAAATAATTTTGGAACATCCTGTACATTTATCCCGGTTTATTTGGCTTTTTACCTGAAGAAGACCTCGGTCGCATTGCCTGGTAGTCCGGCCACATTTCAGCATGTTGCTGCAGTTGTGCCAACGGATTCGTCTGTAACCGAACCGAAATATGTTTCAATTAAATATATTCCAACCACCTGTTGCCATCCATACAGCCGCAATGTAGAAAGTCGATTTTCTTATCGCACGACTTTTGTATTTATTTTGACCAATCGATAAAAGAAAAAATTGTTTTTTTTTGCATGCGGGAAATTACGGTTTTCACCGACTATCTAACAGCTATTTTCTAATCAATCAATAGTGTCGCACCTGCAGGTAGTTCGTGTGCACCGGACCGGTCTGAGGCGGCGGCATTGGTGACGGCGGCGCTGCTTCCAATTTGTTATAGGCGGTCATTCCGCCCATAAACTGGTCACCCCCTGACATTGGAAAACTGCAAACGGAAGACGTCTGCATCCCCGCCAGAGGAGACTGCAACATAATGCAAAAAAAAATTCTTGTATCATTTTTTTTCCTAATTTATTTTTCATTTTTTATGTCTAGTTCTCTGTCGTAACAACTAACCCTCGAAACTTAGCGGCTTAACTGACCTACCCCACTCTCCAGTTTAATTCGTAGAAACGTCATGAATGGAAACCGGGAAAATTCGCACCGGTTATAACCGCTCATAACTTAACCAGCGACATCTGCATGACCTCCTGACACGATTCAAACACTCGTCGATATCCGCGCTGCGATGTCAAGGCAATTATCGATCCCGGGGACGGCCAGGGGGATTGAAGACTTAATCCTGGCGGCTTTTTTTCGCCCTCTCGTTTCCCCTTCAAACACCCACCACCCGATAGTGTGCATGTGTCTATTTTCGGGGGGCGGCGGGCGAAAGAGAGCATAATGCAAATAGTCCCCCTGCGCCTGGCGCTCGGTATCGAGCATTTCACGCGCCCGGTTCTATATCGACTCCGGTTACGCAATCGGCGCCGCGACGCTCTCGTGGGTCGCCTAGCAACCGGTAGGCGTCGACAATCTCCGTTGCCATAGTAAAGCGTCGCACAGAACGGGAAAAAAACCGAAGAAAAAAAATTGAGTGGGCAGCCAATTTTTACACTTTGTCATACTTTGACTTGATTTTAAAGTTGAAAATTTTACACATTCAGCAACAATGCCTTAGCTAGAAATATTGCTACTTAAAGCAAAATATTTATTTTTGCACCCTTTAAAATACCAAGTACCTATTCAACTATATTGTTGTTATACTAAGAATTTTATAATAAAAAAATAAATAATTTTAGTCTTGCTGATTGCTCTTTATACCTTCAACTATATTGCTCCTTTAACAAGTGTTACAGTCTTTGACTAATAAAGCAGTAATAAAAGAGCTGAAGCTTTTCACCACGTGTTTATCGAAATTGTAGAATACCTTTTTGGATAAACGGAAACGATAATCTACCTTGACGCACTTATAAATTAAACTCTTTTGTAATCCGTTTGGAGGGAGTTGCATTTCGAATTGACCAGTCTGACTCCGGCTTTCGCAAAAGACATTTTACTAATTTTGAAACACGGAGATATAATTCTACTAATTTTAGAAGCGAAGGAGATATCATTATTTTTGCAGTTTTAGAAACTGAAAGCAACAAATATTGAAGCTTTCACGCTGTGTGATGGAGAATTAATTATTTGATTTTTTATTATTATTTAAAACCTATTGTTTAAAATTTTACATCAAATTTCTTTTTCTAATCAATTTTAGATATAACACGCACCTTTTCTAGGTAAAAATAATAAGTATACCTAATGCACAATTTATAAAAAATGATGTGTATAAAGAATGTATTGCATAAGTGATCACTTGAAGAAACACATTCTTTAATGTAAATACTATTTTCACTTCTAGCACATTTTTAGTAGAAACATCTTGTAAACTATGGAATTTTTTCCTTTTTATATAAAGAAAATTCTTCTTTTCCTTAAGTTTTTGTAGATTTTTCTTCTTCGTCCTAGTTCTTCTGAAATATACTTATTGTTTCTTTTAATTGTATTGTCTTGTTTTTTTTTTCTCCTGAACGTTCTTTTCAAGTTGCTTAAGAACATTATTGTATTTTTCTAGAATCTACATTTATTTTCTTTGAATAAAGTTTTTCTTGTTATTTTCAATCGTCGTTTTTCAAGTTCTGTTAGAAATTTTTGTTTTTCTTTTAATCGTCGTCTTTTTTTTTTCTTTTTTTTTGCTATTAGAACTACACAAAAATGAACAAACCAACAAATGTCTGATTTTCTTGTCCATCACATATCAACAACGCTCTATATAAAGTCTGTTGTTTATACAAATTTTTCTATTAAAAAAAAGTAGTCTGACAAAATTGTAAATAAATTACCCCACCAAGCTTTCACTTGGGTTAATTAGGGTGCCTTCAAACAGTGTTAGCTCAGAACCACAAAAATTAGCGGTTCATCCCTGGTTGAATGTGATTTTTTTTTAACAAACATACAAAAGTTGTATTTTTTCAAATTTTTGCCGGAGGCTACATTTTAGTAATTGTAAAATACATCAAAGCAATTTTGTATTAATTTTTGAAGTCAGGATCAACATTTTAATCATTTTGGAGCCAGATTACAGCATTTTACTAATTGTGAAAACCACAGGAGATATTTTAATGATTTTGAATTTTGGAAACTGGACTCGACATTTGACTAATTTTAGAAATCGGAGGCGATATTTTATACCGGTGTTTAAATAAATAAATAAATAAATAAATAAATAAAAGTATTGTTTTTCAATTTTAGGAGCTGGAAGAAATGTTTTAGTAATTATAAAACACAACAAAGGAACATTTTACTAATATTAGAAATTTTTAAAAAAAATTTTTAAAAATGTTTAAAGACAACAAATGCGCCATTATTTTTGTTATTTTAGAAGTAGGAAAGAACATTTACAAATTTTATATGTCAAAGGCAAAATTTAATTAATTTTAGGTGTTAAATGTGATGTTTTATTATTTAGTGATATAAGCAAGATTTTTTTTAAGTTTGTTTACTGAAAATTATGTTACTGTCAAGCCAAAAAAATAATAAACTTCTTATTGGTGAGCAATACACAATAGTTATCGATCTGAAGAGGCCACAAATACAATGGCGAAACGTCGCCGTCGTCTCCATCTAGCAATAAAAAAAACCTTATAAAAATATGTATTTAATAATGTCGTACCTACCAGACAGAAAAATTACTAATTATTTATTATTTTTATAATCATTTTTTTAATACATTTTCTGATTTAATAATTAAAAAAGTACTGACGAAATATTATATTTTGCTAGCGCTTTTGAATTAAAATACTGACAAGATAAATACAATGCTTACTTTAACAATTTTGAGAGCCAAAGACGTTCTTGTCAATTATTATAAATTAATAATACGAGTACGACATTTTTGAATTTGAAATGGGGGAAGCGCATTTTTTTATCAATTTTGTTAGTCACATTATGATAGCTCAGCAATTTTGGGAACCCGATCGACATTGTACTAATTTTAGAAACTGGAGGGAAAATTTTTTGACAGTGTTTTTGGAGCTGAAGAATTCATTAAATATCTAGATGCTGATTGCGCTCCTGGTAAATACCTCTATTGCCAAGCCCTAACTACGCCACTGTTCAGCAATTAACAGTTATTTATTAAACGACTATAGAGTACGCAATATTAGTCGCAAAAGAAAAATTTTGACTCGTGAGCTCAAGGAGCGATCCGGTTATTTTCTTGACAAACTTTTCTATTTCTTCCATGTTACCTTAGTGTTTATTTAAATTATTTTAAATAACTTAAAAAACAATGTAATCATTCCGCGACTACTGAATTTGTCCAAAGAGAAGACATTGTCACAAGACTTTGCGTATTTTGTGTAAAAATATTTTGAATTGGTCAACAATAGGTGAAATTGCATCTTCGGTCTAAATATAACCTTCGCTTATCTTACGATCAATAAGCAAAAGGTAAAGCGTGGATTTTTGATGGGCGCGTATCGATTTCTGTGCGAACATCCTCCGAAGTGTCGGATAATAAGAGTTGTAACGTAAAAGGATTCGGCGCGCCCTTGCTAAGGCCCATTCATTCCCTATTGATTGCACACCTCTCGAAGATAGCTCAAGATCGATGTGTTAAAAGCTCCAAAGAGCCTGGGGGTGGGAACGTACCATCATCAGCTCATCGTGTGTAGGTACCCAGCTGTGTGAAGCCGCTCTGCGCGCATTTGGTCTCGGCAGCATAGGGGAAGCCCCGATCGAACGATCCCGACTTGCATCGCGCATAGCTTTCCGGATCCTCGCCTCCTTCGGGTTGTAAACGTAATCTGGAAAAAAAAATTCAAAGGAAAATGTAATGCATATGCCTTCTGATTGATTGAGCCCGGAGTTTGATTTATGAAAGCGCGGGAATTCTTGTTTTAATGAAGCTTCTCATCGTTACTCAATTTTAATGAAGTCGGTGAGTTGCCAAGAAGAGTCATAATTGCCGGTAATAAAGACTCCTTCATGTAAACTATGAACCGAACCGTTAAGTGGGGCAATAAAATCATTAGGGGAACAACTGAAGTTATGTGCTGCGAGAAAATAATTCTACTTTTCATCTCTTTAAGATTTCAATTTTATTTTTTTACCTACATTTTATAAAGTAAAATAAATATATAGCAGTAGTAAGTCAGAAACAAATGTAATTATGTCTAAAGTCTAATTATTAGTGCCCATCACTATTTGTTAGTTCTCGAATTTTAATGTTACTTTAGTAGTCCGAAGAGTTAACTAGGTATAGAGTATAGACCGTCTTCTTCAATTTTTTTGAAGATTTTTATGTAAACCGTAATAGAGAAGCAATAAGCTTAGAGCTTATGGTAGACAGTGGGCCTTCGTACAACAACTGTAACTTTTAATAACTGTATGTAGACTTAAATAATTCATTTTTATTAGGACAAAATTGAAATTATTTTAGCCTTTTTCTCATTTATTTTGGTAATTTTTCTAAAGAGTTAGATGTGTAAAGAGTAAACAGAAGCAGTTTCGAATGCCCTATTTTTTTAAAGACAGAAAAAGTGCGGATGTCGATTGAACAGATATTAGATTAAGTACTTATTTCTTGAAAAAGTTTATCAACTCAAATTGAACTAAGTATTCTGCCATGTGTTTTTTATCAAGGTCTAACAATATGGTACAAGAAGAATTTAAGTGTTTAGAGTATACTAAACATTTATCTGTTTACTCACTTATCACGTCATAAAAATTTATGATCCACCTCGTATACGCGACCTTTGAAAAGTCTTTTCTGAAGCGGAAGCCCGGAATTCCTTTGTACGAAACGGAAAGAAATCTTGGTAGGCGGATTTCTCCACTCGGCAGGAATATTTGATGAGACGTCTCAAGAAAACCGTTTTAAAAATTAACGAAACTGCAAACCGATTTTTCTCTTCCGAATATTATCAAGCAACTGACTTATTAATAATAAAAATAATAAAATTTTTATCACTGCGGTAGGAAATCGGTTACTCATCACCCGCGGGATAATTAATAATATTCGAAATCGATCCTCAGCAAGGTCGGCAGGTAAAAATTCAATGAGCGCGCAAAGTTGGCAACATTGTTATTTCGAAAACTTTTCGTAAAGTTTGACACAAATATCATAAAGGGGGCGTAGCGCGCAAACTTTCAAGTATTGTACCTGGAAAAGGGGAAGAGGCACATGGCCATTGCTGGTAATAGGAAGTGTTGCCGTAGTACTCCTGGTACACTTGCTGACCATAGAAGTCCCCATGGTATGGCATGGGTTCGTAGTAGTGCGAACCGTAATACGGCTGGTGGTGTCTATACTGCATGTAATTGCAGCAATCCATTCTTTTATTGGTCTTTGGTATTGATTTTGGCACTAGGTGAGAGCCATCGCGGGCGAGCTTCTGGTTTCGCGCCAAAATCGCCACGTACTGAACGGAGCTCCGCAACGACACCGAGTGCGGCGGAGACGCGCAGTTTGCGACGCCGGACGCCGTCGCCGACTGAACGCCACAATCAATACGTGGACGCGACGCCTCACCTCGCGGGCGCGCCTTAGTCTGCAGTGGCGCTAACGGACAACTGGGTCATTTTCACGGCACGCACCAGGAGACCCCCGGATGCATCAAAAAATCTACCGAAGAATTTACAACTTTGACTTCAGAAGCGATTGTAATGAAATATGCATTTCAGAAAGCACCAGAGTTAAAAAGCTCACCACTGCATTGACAAGAGTTTAAGAATTGTTTATATCTACAATGATAGAGAAAGCTTTCACTACGCTTTCATTTTTAAGTATTTTTTCGAAAATAGAATTCTTGGATAAGAACTTGAAACGGTCAGTATGTTCGAATAAAGATCTGCCATACAATCATCCTCTCCGACTAGGTGAAAACATCTACTCCAAGAGCTAATCACCCTACCGACATTGAATTACACTCCCAAGCCTTTCACAGGTTTAACGTTTTTACAGAAGTGTGATTAAATATTTAAAAATAAAAAATAATAAATTAGGACGTGATTTATTTTTTTTTTCTATAGAGGATATCACAGAACTGGTGAATTAGCCATTAACTGAAGAATTTAACATTTATTTTAGAACGAATTCTATCTGAAAAAATTTACTCTATTTTTAATAGATGTTTTGTTCTTGTTTTTTTTATTCCCTGTCATCAAGTGACAGAAACTAACACTTTCAAACTCCTAAACTAGAAGGGTAGGTACAGTCGGGAGAATCTAGGACCTGTTCGGAACCGCATAGTGTACAAATCGCTAGATCTACAAATCGTGTGCCACGAGTAAATGCAGTGGACCAAGAATCACCCTTTTTTTGCATCTGACCTGTAAGTTTTTCAGTCGGGGTGATCTTTGAAGATAAGAACAGTATAGGTCTAGCTTTAGCAACCACGAGCAGTTCCAGTGTAGCACAACTACTCCGCAGAGTAATTTGGCTACAAACTGCAAAGCTCTTGCAGGAGATCTTGGTATTTCGCCCTTTTGCCTTCGTATTTTGAGCAGATTTAACCAAGAATATTTTTTATTATTAATTCTTCTTCTTTTTTTGTTATTAACAATGCTGATTTCTGTTGATTTTGGAGTTCTGTAGTTATAGGTAGATTTGAAGATAAAAATATTTTCATCTCTAGATAGAAAAAGTTGTCTTTTCACGTAAGATTTGTGGTAGAGAAAATGCTTACTTTCATATGCATGAGTAAAAAAAATCGTTATTAAACACCTCTAACAAAGAAATTTGTTAAAATTAAAATTCTAATCACACTTTACATCTACTCTTTTGCAATGATTGGTTATACCTACATCTTTCAATACCAATTCTTTCTTCTGTTTTTTGTATACTTAGTCTTCGTCCTCAACCTCTATATCTTGATTATCTTCCAACCATTTCATATTTTCCTAAATCACTTCTTCATTTTTTGTTTTTTCCTCACTTGGTATTTTCAATACCAACCTTTAGTAACTTTCAGTTTCTAGCAACTCATTCCCTATTGCTTTCATCCTCTGCTTCAATATTTTATCACCATCATTAGTGAATTTATTTTAATCTCTAATTATCTTATCGATGTCTTCCGGGGCAGATCTTGTTATTCGTAATAAATTCTTAAAGATTCAGTTTAAATTTTAGCTTGGTCTTCCCATGACAAAGTTTCTTTTGTTTTTTTTTGACTTCTCGTCGCAATTTCTGTGCTTTTTTGGGCTAATTTAAAGTTGAAATACTACCGGTAGTATTGCAAATTTTAATACTTTTCCATAGCAATAACCAATCACAACTCAAAAGTTTATTAATTTTTCATGAAAACGAAGATACTACCGGTATTATCTCAACTTGAAATTAGCCCATTTGTAATTTAATAAAATAATCCCCAATTATCTTATCAAAATCCTCACCACCTAAGCGAGTACTTGTTAGTTGCAACAACTTCAAAAACCTTATTATCAATAGTCAACAGCGATATATGAAAGCTATCAAAGTGCCACCACCCAGGAGAAGCACGAAAATATTTTCAGGAAAATTATGCCTTATATTCTCCCTAGTATATGAATTATTTCCGATATTTTATAAACTCACACTTAATGTTGTGGTAAAAATAACTAAAATAAGCACAAGTCGAAGACGAGTGGCTTATTTCAAATTTCAACAATGGCAAAAAGATCGGAAATTAATTGGTGCAAATGGCGGATTCGAAAAGAATTTTGGTATAACGCCAAAAAGACAGATTTCTTCAATGAATTACTGAAATATCCAGACAATAAAATTATCAGTTATAATATCACAAGAACTTGGATTCCTTTCGGATATTTTTTCGAATGCATTTCAAAAACGTCATTATTAACTAACCCGAGCGGAACGCATTTTTAAATGCACAAAAAAATTCCTAAAAATAAATTCAAGTTCGTGTGGTATTCAGCAAGAGAGTCGCTTGATAAATAATTAAATTTATATTAAAAAATGCGATTTTGCTCTAATTATTGTATCTCTAGATCAATAAACTTTTTCGACACTAAAAGAAATATTGAATTATTTATTTAAACTTAGTTTTTTTTCTAATTTGAATTTAATGTAAAATACTTCCAGGAAAATTTTGAATTTTCATAAAAATTAGTTGTATACGCCTGTGTAATTTGAGTTGCTAGGGGCAACGTCGTAACTTTACTATACTCTTTATATTAGATGGCGTAACTTTGCGCTACTCTGATGGAGTAGAGTAGTGATTTAGAATTCTAGCATTACTCGTGTATATTCTAATTATATCTAATATATTGTCATGAGACTCTCACTTTTTAATGAAAAAAAATTATCGATAATTTTTGTAGTCATCATAGAAAACTACAACAAAATGGAAGCATTTTATGGTGATTAAGATCGCTATGCGATTTTTAAGTAAATTAATAAAATGCAAAAAAATCCGATTTTTGTAATAAAAATTAATTTACTAAATATGGATTTGGGTGTCCCTTATTATCCAAATTTATCGTTAGCAGAGGGTTAAAATTCAACTCTAGTACTTTAGCTAAAAACTACAGTTCAAAAAAATTTTGTGTAAAAATTTGATATGAAATAAAAGAATGAATTCGTAGTTTATGGCTAATTCGCCAGTTCTGGTACACGCTGTATAAATTTTTAGTCCTGTTTTTAACTTTGCGCTTACGTTCACCGGAGCGCAAAATTTCCTATCAATCAAACCGTTTCAAACAAACTCTTCATTTATTTCAGTCGATAGTTGGAGAAGCACAAGCGCCCCAACTTCTCGGATCGAATAAATTTTTTCGTGTATTTTTCCGGGCAGCTTTCTAAAGGTCAAAGTTCAGTCAAGTACGCAACAGTCTGAAATGGATTTTTCGTCCGGAATGGGACGACGTGCACACATATCGAGGTATAATAACTCCAACAAGAGAGGAGCAACATGTTGCTGGCCGGAATTGAGAGAAAACATCCCCGCTACGTTCTGCGCACAGAAATCTATGAATGAAACATAACATACGATCTGGAGGAGACGGTAAACAAAACTCCGGACTCGTACGAAGCTACAAAAGGCACCGGATCGTTAACGCAGTATTCTGATAGTTGCAATTTTCCAATCAGACTGTCTGGAGTTTTTTAGAAAGACGGAAAAAAATGTAATTTTGTAAAGTGGGAGGAAGCAATTTACTTTTTTTGAGATAAGGCTTCGAATCAAAAAGCTGAAAAGCGCTAAAAATAAAACATGTAGCTGCAGCAAGTCAGACATCATTCAGTGTGTAGACTTCATCACTAAAATTTTCGGATTGACAGTACCGATACACGAGCTTACCGGGAATTCCCCGGTATTGAAAGCCACTAAATAGCTTCACCAATAATTTCATTTTTTCTTGACCGATTTTTCTCAAAAAAAAATGTTGGATAATTTTACATTAATGAATGATTTCTTCAAAATCGTTCATTGATATAAATACTAATGTATGATTTTACAGTAATCAATGATTAAAAAAATTATAAGATATTTTTATCTATCTCAAGACAAAACGGTTTACGGTCAACAAAAAACATTGTTATCAACTCGTATATAATGGGAAACTAATAATGTGACCAGTTAAAGACACTCACTCGCTAACGCTCGTTCTTTCTTTGAACAGTCTCAAATATTAATCGCCTTCAGTAACATCCTTGTTTATTAAATAAATATTATTGTAAAATTTGTAATTTTTCTGTTGCAATATATTAAAAAAAATCCCAAAACTTTTTAAAAATATTATACAGGGTTGATCAAAAGTATTGAAACAAACCATTAAACTATGATCATTTTAAGGAAAATTGTTTGGTTTAACACGGAAATTAGATAATCTGTTACGATTTTTGATGTAATAACGTAAGGATACTAAAGAGATTTTTTTAGATTCTTGCTGACATTTTGCTTCATTTCGTCAATGTTTTTAATGTTTCCTCAGGGCTTAAAATAGCAATTCTTAATAAAAACTATTTTTTGTTTCTAACTACATGTTGAAAATCTTGATTTTAGTCCTGATAAGGAAGCTTTAGAAACATAATAAGTAGAAACATTGGTAAAAATCTGAAAAAATTTCTTCTTTCAAAAATCGTCAAATCAAATTTTTGAGAAAACAAATATGGACATTGAATATCTATAAAAAGGCAACTTATTAATTACAACATTTTTTATTAATTCAATTTGAAAGATAAATATAATAGGTAACATTGTTTTTTAAGAGAAACTTATTTTAATTTTTTTCTCCAAATTTTTTTTTTAAGAGGTTGCTATATAAAAGTGTATACCATTTTATATTATCAATTAGATCTTGTTCTAAGTCACTAACCCCAATGAAATCTTAAGCACTTAAAATCTCACCCCTTTCCAACTTGATTTCATACGACAAATATTTTATTTCCAGTGTCAAAATCTTCTATATGCAATTCCTCAACGGTAGTAAAATTAAGTTTTATAAATTGAGTATAATATATTATGAATATAATAATAAAACCGATTACAACAATGGGTGTGGGTGCTATAATAGATATTACAGCACTCAAATGTGTTTTATAATAGTTTCTTACAGACGCAAATTATAGAAAATATTATTTCATCATTTTTAGGTATTATCTTTGTTTTGTAGTAACTAAATGTTAAAAGTGTATTTTTTGTTACCTAAACTCTATTTTTTAATTATATACCGTTGTTTGTCTCTTTTCAATACATAATCTATATTACATAGTAACATATACAATAATGTGTTGAAAAGAAACAGATAACGGTATATAATTAAAAAATAGAGTACATATACTAGAAATACGTAAACTCGTAGTGGCAATCATTGATAAATAAAACGCAAAATTTGGTAACATTCTATCAAAATTTGTCTTGTGATTTACGTCCATTATTTAGATTTAACAAAAATTGATGGAAAAGTGAACAGAGCAATGAAAGACTTTTTATATAGTCGACGTTTCGAGTCTTTTTTCGGCTCTTTTTCAAAACTGAAAACCTTTAATTTAGGGCTTAGAAATACATTAATAATATTTACCTTACTGTCTGAATTGTTGGGCATGGTACCGAAAAAGAAATATGGCGGTGATGTTGCATTCTATCAAAATTTTAAGAATTGTAGCATGTAAATTCTTGTTAAATCATGAATTTGTATACATCAAAATTCTACAGTTTAAAGGCAAATTCACAAAGCAAATTTTTTTAACAAAATGCCACACTTATTAATTCAACCACTGTACTATTACTCGTGCGTAATTTCGGCTTTGTCTTGACTATATGTACTTTTTATTTTGAGATTATAAGTATCATACATAACGAGCGATACAAAAGTCCTGGATTATCAGCTAACCATGGGAGAAAGAGATAGATAAAGTGGTCATGTTGGAGCTTTGTGCGTCTTTTACAATGTCAGAATTGAATTTAATTTTTTTTTACATTTGGTTCGCTCCTGAAAAATTAATATTAAATTGTTCTTACTATAAAATTAGTGCTGAGTACATCAGTGGCACAAAACACAAACTTGTTAGCTTATTTTATAAGAGAATTTTGCACAGTTATTATATTTCTAACAGTTTAGATGACAGAAATGATTAATTTTAAATAAATGAACTTCATTTTTGTCTAAGCCTGCTTTAATTCCACGACTTTTGAATCGCTCTTTATTTAGAATTTTAAAGAATGTTGACCAATGGGCTAATTACAAGTTGAGATAATACCGGTAGTATCTTTATTTACAAGGAAAATTGAAAGAATTCGGGGTTGTGATTGGTTGTGGCTACAGAAAAGTATTAAAATTTGCGATACTACCGCTAGGTTCTCCACTTGACATTAGCTCACGAGGTAGCACAAGAAAATGCAGTGAAAACCGTTCCAACGAAACATTTAAATTTTTCATTGTTTATACGCTCGTTTTTAGCGTATTTGTTGATTGCTGGTGGCGCCACTAGTATAATTCAATGCCTCTAGAGGAAGTAAAGACGTTTGTTTTCGAAGTAGTTGTTTCTACCTAAGCTGTGAAAGATGGTTTAATTGGCGCTTTGCCTTCTAGTACATTTCCGATTTTTTCACATTTACCACCAATGATTTGAAATGTCGCTGCTACATCCCACTTCTCTTAATTTTACAAAAACTTTTTACTTTTCAATTTTGTGTTTTTTTATGATATTGTAAATATGAAAAGTAAAAATTTCTCAGTATAAAATCTAAAACTTGAATTGAAAATTGTTGACAATCAACAACTTTAATAAAACGACCTAATGTTTACATAAAGTCATGAAATATAAACGAACTTCTCTGCAGAATTATTAAAACCCTCTTTTTTCTCTTTAAATTTTTATTTCATCATTTCGTGTAATTTACACACCTTTTACAAAAATCACTCAAAATTTAAAAGGGCCAGCCTTTTTGTGATATAAAATTAAATTTTTAATGTAAATCGCTTTTTCGGGCATTTTACAAGTGAACCTAGCTGAAAATTGGTTTGTCTCCTTTATGATTCCCTTCAAACATCGACTGTAAACTATTCATGTTCATTCTAGCACCTACTCGATACTAGACCGGTCGATTCCGGGTAATCCACACATTCCCGGTATAAAACTGGAACATTCTACTACGGCAAGAAAAAAAATTGCATCAAAAACACGCGTCCTCTTTAATTTTCCTTTTGTGAAAATTTCTCGTTAAGAAACCCTTGTATTTATTAATTTGGCTTTAACGGGCGGCGCCAGGAAATTAGTCCGGTTTGTTGGCTGATTATATGACGTCGCAGAAAAAAAAGGAACGATGAAAAAAACGAAGCGACATAACGATCACCTCGCATAATCGGATTTGAGACGCGGCTTCTAGAATTTCCCACCGGACCTGCGCCGCGACGCTGCTTCGACCGGCGACATTTCCTAACAACTTCGACGGCTTCAATTGATTTGCATCAATTTGCGAAAGGGAAGTGGGAGGAAAGGCAACTTTAATCAAATACATATAGGGTATAAAGAAAATTGAGCGGAAAACGAAAATATATACAATTTGCAACAAAAAAAAAACGGACATCAGATTTTGACACTAAATAAAACAAAAAACTAAAATCGTGTAAACCACCCTTTCTTGGCAATTTTAAGGGTAGTTATTGTCATCATGACTGATATTGTAATTATCCGTAAATAAAACAAAAAGTAATAGTGGATTTACACACTTTTTATGTCAGTGTCAAAAATTGGTGTCCGGTTTTTTTGACGCCAGTTGTACAATAAAAAATTAAGCATTTTTATCAAAATAGTGGAGTAAATCTGCACTGTTATATAAATCTATCGAAACTTAAAAATCAATAAAGCAAATCCTTTGAAAAAAATCGTTTGTCTTTCTTTTGTTGCGTACCTAAAATAATTTGAGTTAAATTGTGCTTGTTTTCAAATTGATAAGAAGTTTCTTTGGAAAATACCTATATAGTATGGTATGTTTCTCCTAGAGGGCACCACATTTAACGCTTCCCTACTCCTGGACGTCCTTTATGCTATAAATAGGTTCGTTGAGATTGCATGCGGCACTTTGGTTTCCCTTCAAAGCGAATAAATCTTTCGCCTTTTACTAAAGATTTCCGTGGAGGGGAACAATACAAATGAGTCTATGACAATTTTTTGAAGCCCGGTTGGAATTCATTCCAACAGGGCGATAACATAATACAAACAAAATTTTTTATTTACGGTTACGTTACGAGTTACTTACCGGGGAATTCTTTCTTATGCTGCAATCCAATAATTTTGGCCCTGTCAAAAAATATTTTTCTTTGTTCCTCGCTTAGAGCCTTCCAACCATTTCCCAGGCGTTTACTTATGTCCTTGTTGGACTCCGTGGGGTATAATCGTGACATTTTCTTTCTGTTCTCGTTCGCATATAACATGAATGCGTTCGGAGGGCGAGGAATTTTCGGTTTTTCCTTCAATTCGGAAAATCCTGCGAGGGAAAATTAACGAAAAGTTTTAAACTTAAGGAAGCAAGGAATAATATGAATTTTGGGAAAAGGATTCGTGGTATTTTAGGCGTTATTTCAGTTTTTTTTTTTTCTAAATAGTCACGACTTTTGGCCTAAATAATTAAATTTATTAATTTTATCATAAAGAACTTGAGGGGTCCTAATCCTAGTTTGAAACAAAATGTTCACCTAACATACCTACAGAACTACAAATGATAAAAATCTGCAAAAAAATTTAACTAATCTCGAGTTATGACAAAATTTAGGGAGCTTCAAAGTTGGATATACAAATCTTTTTTTTTGGGATCTCAAAAACCGATTATTACGAAATTTGGTAAATAAACAAACTTAAACGTCCTCTTTTAATTGATAATAGAGAAATTTTTCTACATTATTTCAGTTTCTGGTTGCGGTACTTCCGTTGCACATTTTTGGTACCTAATTTTTTTCTTTATTAACTCCTAATTTTTGTAACCAAAATAAATGTGCCAATAGATTCCGAATAAAAATGCAAGAACATAAAATTTCGCTAAAACGTACTGTTTTCGAGACATTAAAGTATAAAGACTAAAAATGAATTTTTGTCTCTAACTTTGGCGCCCTCTAGCTCCTAAACAATGCAACTTTGAGAATTAATTTTCATTTTACAACGGAATGAGGAAAAATTCACCTTACAACTTATTTACTTCGCTTAGTCCATTTGAAATTTTAAAGATATTAGGTGCTTTCGCTAAAAGGGGTAATGTGAACAGGTAAGTGACTACTTACCAGCTCTGATACAGGTATGACTCACTTACTGGACCAGAGAAAAGGCTTTAAAAATACAGTATACACTTCCTTCCGGTGGGGCGTGTAGCGATACGTTTAGATATTTCTGACTTGGCTAGCGGCTATTAAACAATATCTTACTTCGTATCGTTACAAGTTACCCACTGCAATTATAAGAAAAAATATTTTTGTGATAAAATTTTTGTGTCAGTAAAGTTTTTCTTTCTTTTAACTATAAGGAAAATACATACTGTGTGGTTTTTGAATTTTTTTCATAGCATTCTGAACTAGAATTTTATTTAGATAAACGGTGTGAAAATTTTACTATTTTAACATTTACACTGGCAGTCTTTTTTAGTGTACATTATGTAATGTATTTTTATATAAAAAAAAGAAAGAAAAATGTGACTAAAGTAATAAATTACTACAAACAAACAAAATTTAAGATAAAAGTAAAACAAAACCCGAAGATGAAAATATAGAAAAAGACGCTGAATTTAAAAATGACAAAATAATTATTGTATTTTAAAAATACCTAATTTTGAAATTAGTCAACATGTACATACAACGTTTACTATACCGAAGCATTGACAATGATATGTAATTACAATTTGAAAGCCAATTTATTAAAAATTTATGAAGCTTTAAAACAAATTTTCGAGAAGCAATATTATACTTAATTCGAAGAACCTGAACTATAGACACTTTTCCAAAAAGATTTATGCTGGTTTGACATTTAATACAGAAGAGGAAAAAGTTTTTATAACATATCAAGTCCGAAATGAAAAAAAAGTATCTCTGTCTGTAGTGGTATTAATGTTAAAAAATGAAACAAGTGTTTGCATCTTCTTATATAAATTGTGTATACTTAATTTTTTATTCTGGTAATGTATTAGTTTATAGTGTTTATAATAAAATTCCAATTAAATTCCCAAATGCAGTTTCACTTGTTACTAAAATACGTTTGTTCACCAAGTTCTGCTAATTTTACTGACTTAATCCAGGATTGTTTGTCGTGCCGATGATTCTCGCTAATAGACATATACTTATAAACAATGTAACCTGTCGTGCAAAAGGAGATGCTGTAAGAATAGATCGGATTGTAGTGGAAATGCAAACGGGGAATTTTTTGCATTTTTTTTATATAACCCTATTATTTCAAGTATTTTCTGGAGAAAATTATAGAATTCATTTCTATATTATCCCACAATATAGAAATGAATCAGTGGACAGCTGATAAAAACGGAAAACTTATCAAAAAGCTAGCATCCCTTCAAGTTAAATTGGTAAGATGGAGCCACTAATTTTTAGATTTACTATAGGCAACTAATAAAACACAATTTAAACCAAAGGCACCAAAGGGCTATAACTGTAATTAATAACATACGATCGAAATGTAACTGGATCAGAGCAGACTGTGCCAGCGTAACTGTAATGTTGTCTCTATAATAACCACAGCCTGCTCTGATTCAGTTATAATTTTCATAAATTTACATTTAAATTTATTTCTATACTGTGACCATCCCCTTTGATTTAGGGTTGCTATTCTGTTTTTTATTCTCGCCAATTGCTTAGCTCCTGAAAAGAATTTGGGATATCTCTAATAAGGTGTTTTATATAGAAGTTTAGAAGTAGATTTTTAACTATTATTTTCGTAGTCTAATTTTTGATAATCTATAGAACTTTAGATAACTTTTGGGGCGTTTAAAAATTAGTTAATTTTTAAGGATTTACTCGTATCGTAGTTATATAATCGTATCGTAGTTGTTTTTCATTAATTTCTGCACGCGCCAATTCTATCTGGTCCAGAAATGAATCGATTTGAGTGTGGTTTAAAAAAAAAAGTTTTGTTATCTCTTTTTGAGTGATTTTCAATAATTTTTGCATGCGCCAATTGGCTTCGTACAAAAATGAAAACCTATTTTGGGTTTGGATTTGGGGTGTCTAAAAACAAGAGAATTTGTATTTTTTTTTTTTTTTTTGGATGGTTTTGAGGTAATTTTGCATCATTTTAGGTGATTTTCCACGATTTTTTCGTGTGCCAAATTTCTGGTGGCCTAGACCTAAGACTTTAGGTGTTCTCTAGTTATTTTTATTTATTGGTTTTTGACAGGACACTCGTTCAAGATGTTATTTTTCTTTTTGATAAATTAATAAGAGAGTTTGACAAATCAAGTCTAGTAACAGAATGAACCACTGATGAAAATAAATAAAAAACTGACGAAATGCATTTGTTAAAAATATTAAACAAATAAAATTAAACTGAATTTGTTAAAAGAAGTAATTAACTGTTAAAAGTTGATCATATTCTTGAAGAAGCAACGTGACTTCTCTTTTGTTAAGAATTACTTTTTTCTTGTTAAATGCAACTTTTGCCAGGACTAAAATTACATGAACCAGTATTAAATAAAAAAACTGTGATTTTTAACGAAATAAACGATTGACATAACAGTTTTTTAACTTTTGATTTTTTATTCTGATTTTTATTGTTTTATGTTGGTCGCTAAAAGTCATTGATGTATTACTTACGTGAATAATATATAAATTTATACCAGCTTACCTCTAATTATGCAAAAATTCATTTTCTTTGTCCACAAGACACTATTAAAAATATCGAAAACCGTTGCCGATTTTTGACTTCAATTACCTTTGTTAATGCGATTATTTAAAGAAAATGACAATCTCATCTCCATAGTAATTATATTATAACAAACGTTTACAACTTGATTCTTAAATTACCCAAACCAGTGACTCCCCATACAATCTCTAGTCCACGCAGTTTGGCATACCCAGCACCAATGATACTCACAGCCTGCTCTTGTACAAATCATGTGCATACAACCCCCTGAAAATTACCTTTTTACTTACTTTTATTAAATAACCGAAATTTAATAAAGCAGTCTACTAAGACTCTAATTTAGTTAAATTTCCTTCAAAAAATGCATCAACTATACCCACCATCTCTTTCTGTAGGCGTCCGACACTTGGGGCACGGTTTTGTCAGAACCTTTATTGCAACTTTGGACGCTTCGTCCCATCGGGCCTCGGCTGCCCTCGTGGGGTCTACATTGTACGAACATTCACCGCTATTTGAACCACCTTCCCCTTCTGAAACATCACATTCGCCGATATGGTACCCCTGAAGACACAAACGGCAAAAAACGTAACCACAGCCATTGATACACGTAATTTTGGTACATTCAGGATCAGCCAAAATACCCATTCCGCACCCAGGTTGGGGACAAAGCACTCCCCCAGCTCGTAACACATATTCTTCAGTCGCGAATCTCTGATATTGTACGTACTTAAAAAAAGACCAGAATTATAATTTCAGAGAGAAATAACTAAATTAGGCGTACTTGATTTTCAGATAAAAGTCTAAAATGGTGTATTTCTTTGATAAAGGAATCGGGACATCCCGCAGGACATGCCAGTGTGTACCCATATTCTGGATGTTGCCAGAATTGACGCTCCTTTAACCGGGTTGAACAGTATTGCCGGAAGCAGTCGAGACAAGTCACGTGCCCTTCTTTACACGGAAAAACAAAAACAACATCACTAAAAATTTTGTGCTGTACTGAACAAATTTTTTCAGACTCACGTTGTATCAGCGCATGCTAGACAAGGCACTTCTTTTAAATTTGGACGAATTAGGTATAAAGGAACTGCTTCATCATTCTCACCAAGTGATGCATGTTCCGAACATTTGAAATAAAATTCGGCAAAAGTAGGCTCTTTGTTATTTAGTATCTGGAAGTTACGAGCTTATCAAGGCTTTACCTACCCAAGGAGTCTTACATTTGAGCATAATTCGGGGTTATTTTCACACAGGCCTGTTATTTGTTTAGGTTCCAGCACGTCATTCCAGTTTTGGGGGTCCGAATAAACCGTGAAAGCCCCCGATTTGCAAAAGTGGCACCGCACACGTAATTTTCCATTTTTGAGAGCTTTACAAGTGGAACAGTAAACAAAAAAATGCACTTTTGATTGTTCACGTGGTTTCTCATCTGAACCATCACTTGAAAAGCTTGAATTTGTTAAGGTTTCACAAAGAGGCTTGCCTTCATCACTCTCCTCAATCAAGGAATTATTTAAAGTTGGAGGGTTGGACTTTTTGGTGATTTTAATAGCGTGTAAGGTACTTTGTTGACCTAAATCACATTCCTAAAAGTTACAGTTAGATTTATTGGTATGATTTACAGCAGACTCACTGAAATTGAGATGTTGTCTCCTAGTTCTTTTCCAGCAAAAATAATCTTAACTTCGCCTGGATCTAAACCGAGTTGTGGTGCAACAAATTGTTTCACATCTTTTATATCCCAGGATGGATCCAAATCGACAGAAAGCGTATTTCCAGTGTTTGTTTTAATATAAATGCTTAATGTATTGCTCAAAGTTTTTTTACTGAACGACAAAAATTGTAACATTGTATGAATGATACCTTTTATTGCATTAATTATGAAACTCATCATAATCTTTGATAGCCTTGCTTGATACAAATATATTTTTAGAAATAAACATTTTATTTTTGTTAAATTGCATAACCTCAATTTTTAGGGACTTTCATCTTTTTATTTCTCTAACTCTAATGTTACTGTGGTGTTGAATGTGCTAGGAATCTCACTAGAATGTAATAATATTTCAAAGAGAACAAAATTTAGCTTTCGAATTTCTACTAAAAACTTAACAAATGCAAGAATTTGATTTGTGTTACTTTAAAAACTGTATTTAATACAAATTAGAAATAATTTTAATTAAAAAAAAATTCGATTCCATGATACTACAAACGGTGTAATAATCCTTGAGCATGCGCAGCCGCAGTAATTTTTTTCCAGAAACGTCAAAACAAAGATGGGTGAAAGAGACGATCCTTATGCTCAAGTTTGTACTGGAAAATTGCAATTAAAAGGCGATAATGGCATTAAAAAGAAGAAGAAAAAGAAAAACAAGAAGTTATTGGAGCAAGTGAGTAAAACCGTTGAAAGTGTAACACCTGAACCGAAGCCCACCAAGCAGAAGACAAACGCAGAACTTGCTTTTCAAAGAATGCAGGAAAAAATGGTAAGACTTCTCTAAAACCAAAACATGTCTTAACTCCTAATTATTCTTGCAGCAAACTCAAAGAATATTAGAGAAGGCATCAATGACACATAAGGAAAGAGTCGAAAAATTCAACCAACATTTGGACGGTCTGACTGAACACTTTGACATACCAAAAGTCTCATGGACAAAGTAAATTATTTTTATTTGTAAAATTAACATTAGTTAAACTTTTTATTTATTTTATCTAGTATTTTTTTCAAGTTCCTGGCAAAACTCTCATTTGAGAACTTTTCCTTCAACACTGTTTTCCCTCTTAGTCCCATACCTTTGGTATCCGACTTGAAAATTCTGTACATGAATTGAGCCATGCTGTCAGGTGTTGGCTCACATAGGTATCCGGTGTTGCCATGGTCTACTGTCTCTCTCGGGCCCCCACTATTACAAGCAATGACTGGTTTAGACACTGTCATTGCTTCAAGTGGGACAATTCCAAAATGTTCCTTCACTGGTGTATATACTAAACAGTTACAAGCCAAGAGAAGCTCGGTTTTTACGTCATCTGAGGGCGATTTTAGAAACACTATTTTGTCTTCTAGTCCTTTCTCAGACACTAGTTTTTGTAAATCAGTGAAATAATTTGCGTTAATATGTGATTGTGGGTCGTAGCCACCTGCTAAAACAAGGTAGATTCCCTTGCGCTCATCCTCTGATGTTATCCGTTGTAAAATTTCCATAGCATTAATGGCCAAATCAAGTTTCTTAGCAGGATGAAATCGATTGATTGACAGAAAAACACAAGTGGCGTTTGAGGGTATTTCTGGAATGATTTGGTGTATCAGTCTTGGATTTTGGATAGTTTTCACAGCCTCCAAATACGAAGAAGCCACTGTCGGATATACAACTTGAATAGTCTTTTTAATTTCTGGGAAAGTCTCGCGGAAAACTCCAGCGGTGTATTCACTATTCACCAGAAGAATATCGGCCTGAGCTGTTGACTTCAACTCAAACCAATTAATCGGTTTTCTGTAGAGTTTTTTCAACACCCCTCCTGGGGTACTGGCGAGTAAATCAGGATGGTGGCAATAATAAATCACTTTTTCACCAAAAAACTTAAGGATAGGGATTGCAATTGGTATTAAATCAACAAAATAAACGTCCGGTTTTTGTTCCTTACGATAAAAAAGGGCGTAAACTAGAGTTAAATAAACCATTCTTATGTAAGCGCAGAGAGCTTGACACTTTCCGAATATACTTCTAGGGAGCCAATCTCCGTATACTTCGATGGGGTACTCTCCATTTTTCAGTTCTTCAAAAGCGTGATTTTTATCGAAATGGTTTGTTAAAAAAAATATTTCGTTTCCTTGCTTGGATAAAGCACTCGCGACGTCTAAAACTAACCGTTCGGCGCCCCCAATCCCTAAATCAGGGTGCAAAAAAGCCACTTTTCGTCTTGGCATGTTGAAAATGTGAGGTTATGTCATATCACTGTCAGATTTGACGTTTGATAAACCAGTGACGCTCAAAATTTTAAAATAGAGGTCCAGAGGTTCCAAATAAAATTTTTTTAACAGAACCGCAGAACACAGTAAAACAAACACTGTAGAACACAGTACAACACTGTAGAACACAGTACAACACTGTAGAACACAGTACAACACTGTAGAACACAGTACAACACTGTAGAACACAGTACAACACTGTAGAACACAGTACAACACTGTAGAACACAGTACAACACTGTAGAACACAGTACAACACTGTAGAACACAGTACAACACTGTAGAACACAGTACAACACTGTAGAACACAGTACAACACTGTAGAACACAGTACAACACTGTAGAACACAGTACAACACTGTAGAACACAGTACAACACTGTAGAACACAGTACAACACTGTAGAACACAGTACAACACTGTAGAACACAGTACAACACTGTAGAACACAGTACAACACTGTAGAACACAGTAAAACACTGTAGAACATTAACATTGTAAAACACTGTAGAATACAGTACAACACTGTAGAATACAGTAAAACATTGTAGAACACAGTAAAACATTGTAGAACACAGTAAAACACAGTAATACACTGTAGAATACAGTAGAACTGTAAAACACAATAATCAATAAACTTTACACATACAAAAAAATTATTTAATCTTATTTTTTCTGTCTTAATTTGAAAATGCATCCACTTCTTAGTTTCGTCTTAGTTGGGTAACATAAAATACTTCCAGGAAAATTTTGTATTTCCTTAAAAACAAATCTCAGAATAATTCTCAGAAAAACATTGTTTTTTCTTAAGAGCCACCATAGTATGTATAAGGAAATTTTAAGCAAAACAATAGCCAATATTATGTCATTTTATTGTCATTTTACCACTTTTTTTTAACAACTATGTAATAAGTGAAATATTTACATCAATGTGTGATTTTTTTAATGTTTTAAATTACATGCAATATACATCAATCTCGTAAAATAGACATAAAACATTATCTAACAATCGAAAAATTGCCACAATGAAAAAAATATATACAAAATAAATGGCACGATTTTAGTATTTTTTTTATAAATAAAAATATATATACACGATTATTACACAAAATTACATAAAGTGCGTTCTATTCATAATAGAATAGAACGGCGCGAAGCATTTAATACATTCAATGAATGGATATGCTTTGAAAGAGAATTGAAATGAGTTCTATCCTAGCAGGTATACTTCGTCAGAACACCTATTAAGCTCACATTATGGACGTAAGGAATAAAAACTATTGCACATGTTCTAGCTAAAACACCATGAAACATTCCTAATGACATGAAAAATGGACAATGCCTCAAAAAATTATTCCTTGTAACATAATTGATTTCAATTTTAGAATAGTATTGCCTAAAATTCAACCGTGATATGTCATTTCATAAAAATTACCATTTATTATCTCCAAGATTGTTCTAATTTAATATCACACCAATTTTATCCAAATAAGTACAAAACGAAAAAAAAATCACGCTGACGTATCAGATAGATCCTCCTTTAACCAATTAGGAATATTCCTCAACCCTATCCTTTTCATCAGCTTAACTAACGCTGTATTATGACTCAAATAATACCTCTGTAACAATTTAAGCGACTTTTCCTCCATGGGAGGATACTGTCGGCCCTTGCTCCTCCCCAAACACTTCGTATGATCTCCGTTAACAACCTGACAATAAAACCCTTTTTTCGGATCAAACCTTAAATGTTCCGTATAATTAAAAAACGGCGTTATTTTCAAAAACTTTTGCATTTCGTTCATAACCTCGACCGGACTCGATTTCAGCTCTTCCCCGTCGATAATATGCAACGACTGGGGCGGGAAAAAAGTCAACCAACGTTCTAAATGCGTGGCGTACTTTCCCGGGTTAAGGCACCGATTTCGAAGGTCTCGTAGAGGTTTCGGGGCTGTATCACTCGCCGTCATCACCTGGTGGAAGCTGTAATTGTTGGCGATTATATCACCGTGGGCTTTCGTGTGCTGATACCACGAGTAAGCGCGCTTTGCTGGCGATATTAAAATGGTCACTAGCTTCGCATGCGGCAAGAGGGCGTGCACACGCTTCGGTACCAACTCGCCGTCGAAGTAAGTAGCACTCTTCTCGAAGTAGTAATGAGCCGAAGAGTTTGAGTCCACAGGAAAAAAATTCATATACCTGTAAAAGAAATCAGTATTTTTGGTAAACTCGCCTTCGGTTCGGCTAACCAATCTAATCCTCTGAGGTAGTTGTGGGCGTTAAAAAATTGGATTTCTTCAAATGTGTCGGGGCTTGGAAGATTGCTAGCGATGGCAGGATGTAAAGAAAGAAAAGTGTAGAGAGCGGTAGTTCCAGTCTTTTGTGGTCCGATTACGAGAAATTTTGGAAGGGAATCACATGACTTATTTTTAGACCAAATTTTTTGATGTCTACTATCATCACATGGATTCTAAAAGAATTGGAATTCACAATATAAAAAATATATGTATGATTTTTGTAAAACTTACCCCCCATACGGGATCAGATTCGCCCGGATACAATTTAAAATAAGTTTCTGCTAATTGAAGTGGTGGTGCTGAACTAAGTTTAATATTGGTCCAACATTGTATAAATTTTATTACAGATTCGAAAGTATATAAACCTAATCTATCGTTTCCGTAATTCGACATATGCGTCATAAAAATATTAATCTAGAAATAAAAAATATATACTTTTAGCATTTTTTTAAAATTTCTCAGACATACAGGATTGTATACAATTGTTTGAAATAATTCTCCTCCTTGTATTGATTCATCTAATTTCTCTCTACCACCTGGATATTTTTCTATAAGCATCGTATGAGTGAATAAACCGCAAGTTTGGCGCGGTAAAACCATTATATTTCTATGAATAAAACCTCTCCTTAACCTAAAAAAATCACTTGTGTATTATATCGAGCGAGTCAGAAACTGTTTAATTTAGGTAGGCGTTAAAATGTTTATAAACTAAAATATACATCAAAATGGCACACTAATTATTAAAAAATCCGAACTAACTTACGACAACCCGATCAAAGCAAACATTTTCGTCCGAAATTCTGAACTTGAGTTTCGAGTAATTTCTTGCCACTTGTCACGTGACTTTACACCATTTTTGTTATTGGCAACATTTCCCATTATTAAGGCGTAATCAACGTAACAAAAAAACAATGTATTCACAACCTACCTAAATTACGTTTTTTTTCCTTATAAAAACAAACATCTGATTTCGTAATTGATTTAATAAATCTTTACCTTGCCGGCCTCAAATGTGGATATTCCTCTGTGGACGTGACTCTAATATTCCACACCCTCTTCCACGCTGTATACAACAACTCATGAACTGGATAAACTCCAGAATGATGCGGCGCAACTGAATACCCGGAATCGACCGGAATCCCTTTCATTTTCGCAAAATTCTTATTCAACATCATATCGTCCATCAACACCGTGAGATTATCATAAAGATGGGGTTGTTGATGATTCCACATATGTGAAAACCACATGAATTTGTCGATATTCTCCAAAATAAGATCATCCCCTTTATCCTCTTCACTATTTCCGTGATGGAAGTACTTTCCCGAAAAACCGAGATTGAATTTGAAACGCGGAATCATAGTTTGAATCCGACTCTGCGTCGCTATAAGCGCTTTCACGTCTTCGGGACGTAACCTAGTGCCAACTTCGCCGACAAAAATATCGTCAATGTCCACAAGAAACATCCTTTCAAGAGACAGGGAGAGTTGGCCATGACTTAGGTAACTGAGTGAGTCGAGAAAGAGGAGACGGTGAAGCCAAAATTTTAAACCCGAACCAAAAATCACACGCTGGATGTTGTCGTAAAGGCCGTGGTCTTGGATAACAGTAGGGAGAGGAGTGCGGACATTACCTATACACAAGAAATTAAAAAACTTAAATAAGAAATTTCACAAAAAGGCTAATTAAAAAACTAGAATTTTTCGTCTACGTTTCAGATTTGTTTATTCATTCTTCCTCAGGGCTACAACTAACTAAACAAAACTAATTAACCTATTGTAGCATTGTAGTTTTGAAAAAGAACAAATAAAAAAATCCTAAACTTAAAATTGCGAAAAATTATATAGCTTTTTTAAGTATAACAACCTAAAAATATTGGGCCTTTACTTTTCCTAAAATTTAACGAAAAAATGGACAAAAATACACAGCAAATTATTTAAGAAATAATGAAAATTATGTACTTTCAGTAGGTTGGTAATCGTCGCTCCTGTGGGCCCATTCCAGAGGTTCATATGTCGAATGGTTGGCCTGGAAAACGGTCCAGTCGTTTCCTGGCAGTTCACCCCAAGCTGTCTCTCCTGCTCTCGTTAAGCGTAAAATCTGTGAAGCTGCATTTAAAGCAGCATCCTGTAAAACCAAATTTACACCAAAATATAATCAAACAAAATAATCTTTAAACAAAAACAATTATCTTAAATTAGATTATAACTTCGAAAAAATTCCGGCCAAACTGAATTTTTGTGAAAACCTTTATCTATATCTAGATGTCCTAAACAAATACTCAACAGTATCCTTGATTTAAATCATAAATTCGTTTTTTTTTAAAGACAAATTTTATTTTTAAGAAATATAGGTTAAGAAAATCACGTTTAACTACATTAATATCGCTCAACTTTTTGTACATCACTATTTGGTTGCTCAATAATTTTATAAATCTTCAGAAGGGCTCAATCTGACAACAATAATCTCTAATAATAATAAGGAAACAAATTACAAAACCAAAATAAAACATATGTAACAACACTAGAGATAAATGTTGATTAAACTGTGGCCTCTGCTGTGAGTGCTGTAGCTTTAATAAGAAATTATATTGTTATTTAGAGAAGTTTCTTTTATAATATTCTACGAAACGATGTCTAAAAAGCTACCTTACATAAAAAAAATTGATAACTTTTGAGATATCTCCAAAAAAATCTGATCCGCCCCATTTCAACCCCTAAAAACCAAATCAAGAATACTCTTGAAAATATGTTTAAGATGTCTAAATAAGAGTCTCCACACTGGTCCAGTTTAGTCGGAATCTCTTCGAAGTTAAAATCTAATTTTACTTGGCTACCATTACTTTGCAAAGATCGCACCTTCAGTTTCAGATTCGTGTGTATAAACAGAGGAAATCCTTTGAGTTGTGACCCGACAAACGTCTCTTCCTCCGGCGTTATAAACCCAATCATTCCCACGTAATATTCCCTACAATACTTGTCGAGTAATTCCCTATTCCACTTATCCATCTGCAGGTACTTGTTGAAATTTTCAAAGACGATGACGCCGTATCGGCCCTTATCAAGATTCGTCAATACCGGAAGACTTTTCCCGGCCACTTCCACCTTATATCTGCAAGTAACAGGTATATTGGGGAATTTTTAAAAACGCATTACTTTATTCTTGTGTGGACTAGAAGTTCTGCGATGTCTCTGCCAAGTTTCGAATACATCGTTTCAACAAAAACGAGAACTTTGGGATAGCTCCTGAGTCTAGCTTCGGTTTTGTGGTCATGATTTTGCGGTATTCGGGGACCGTTCATGGTGCCGCAGCGGATGTTCGGCTCAGGGCGGTTGCTTCTTTGTATCAAACTGAAATCGGTGCCGAGTTGTAAATGCGCATGAAAGAATGGAAAGAATAGGAGTTTTGTATCGTGTTTTGTCATTTTATTTTGCTGTTTTGGACAAGCTCCGACCCTAAGGGAATTAATGGAAAGCTCAGATTTTTATTCACTTGTCATTTGGTGCCAAGTTGAGATTATTTAGACGCATATTTTTTAATGTAATAAGTTCTGGGCTTTATCTTATCTTTGTCTGTGTTGAAATATGTTTAATCGTCAAATTTTCCACATCTTTGCGTATTTAAATAAAACCAAATACTTTAGAAGAGTTTTATAATTGTCGTTTAGGTTCTTGTTAATGAAATCAATCATTCATTTTACTGATAAGAGTGAAATGTGAACAATTACTATGAAATTTGTTTATATTCTGATGTCACACTTTTTATTTCGTTTAAATGATTCATTACGATATAATTAAAAATGAATTATGAACTCGGACTAAAAATCAGAGCAATAATATTAATCATAAATAATACATATTATTTAATTATTGCCGATAAGACTAGTACTTTTGAAAAATAATCTATGAGGAAATGTAAGCTGTACAAGGAATATAAAAATATACAGTAGGTAACAAGAATCAAAAGAGGACTTAAAAAATCCCGGCGATAAAAGAGGTCCGACGGTAACGTACAAATTCGGGAGAGATAGTCTCTCCTAAAGTCGAAGGAAAGGAGAGAACAGAAGACTAGACTTAAAGAAAACTGTCTTTCTAGCTTTGACAAAAGGTCAAAAGTAAAGAAACTAGAGAGATCATGAGCAAGGTAAGTTAAGCTTTTTTTTGTTTTTTTTATTGAACAAAAATTGTGAGACTAAACAAAAAAATGCTTTTTAGCATTAGGCCAGCATAGTCAAGGCTGAAATTGGCAAGATCAGACTGAGATATCCCAGCATCTTAGTTCGAGCTTGTCAGCATAATAATATATAAAAGTAGTCATTAAGAGAAGTCATATTCCTAGTAAAAAAATAAGGATAAAAGATTTTTTGTTTTATTTTGTAGGTGAAAAAATGGTGATGTGCGCTGTCAGCAAAAAAGTGTTGACAACCACATCCCAGTCAAGGTCAGGTGCAATTAGAAGAAATAACTCAGTCAGAATTTAATTGTTGTCAGCACAACGTAATTTATAGTAAAGAAGTGTAAAGCCGAAAGTTTCCTATTTCAAAAGATCTGTGCGTAGAGTAAGGTTAGTTATTAGTTAATAGTTTTTTGTCCTTCGAATACCAACACCCACAAGAAGAAGAGACTAATTGAACCAAAAAAGTTGAAGAAACCAACGAAATGATCAACTGTCCAAGTGATAAACTGGAGGGTGTGGAAGCAAAGGAAAACCGATGAAAATTTACCATCCTGAAGTCAAAACAAATTCAAGGGGAGAAAAATACAAAGTTCATCTTCAAAATACATAGAAAAACTGCAAGTCACGTATTCTGGAGTACCAGGAGTAAAATAAATTGTAAAAAAATCGACGACCTCTCCTTATAAAGATATAAAGGTTTAAAGATAGAGATTTTGCATCTAGTTATCTTTAAATAAAAGCTATGAATGTTGGTGCTTATTTTTATTTATTATAGGCACTATTTTATGTAATATAGCTATTATTACAACTAGGGAAATATGAATAGTATATTTCCCTAGTTTAATAATAGGGAAAGTTTAAGTTTAGAGGTTGGCTAGTTACATCCCGAGGGGAACCCGAGGGATGTATAGACAACCGAGGGAATATATTCATATTTCCCGTGGTGGAATCAATAGTTTTTTTCTGATTGAAACAATATTGTTGTTATAATAGTAAAATATTAGATTATTAATTCTGGAATTTAGCAATTAGTAACGTTGCTAAGGATAAGGAACATTGTTTGTAAATAGATATCATAGTTGACTGGTTTGATATTCGCGTCCTGTCATAAAAATATTTTGACAAAATGTCGAACTACCTGCTCTCTTAGGCAGCAAAAGCCAGGAAATGTTTGATTCCAGCAAAATCGAATATTGCGTATAGTAAAATGTATGTACGAAGACTTTCAACACTGGAGAACAGCAAATACGGTGAATGGTGCCGACGAAAATATTTTGCTAACGTTTTTTGAAGACTTGGTAATTTGCTATGATTTTTGTTATTTTTGAACGTATGACTAATTCATTCTCTCCGTAGTCGCAGAAATATTCACCAAACACGTTGTGGTCAAAATTATCCATGCTAAGGACAATGTTGCATTTAAAAGAAAAAAATTGATGTTAAAATGTTTGATGAAGTAGAAGCATTTGTAAAGAATAAAAATAAAGAATACGTTTCAAAAAAATCAGAGGTGTTGTCCCGAGAACAGCTCAAAAAATTCTTGCGAGAAGCTCTTACTGACATTTTTTTGGTGTATAAGGTAAAATTTCATTGTGATTCTCCTCTGTTGAATAGACTGTTACACCTGTAATTTAAATTTTAAAGGTCGTTTTAATTATGGAAATCTTTGGCGTCTGCAGAACGCACATTAAATAAAACATTTTCATAGTAAAATATGACATTTCAAATTTTTCTTTATATGACGTTTCATATTTCCCTTGGGACAATATGAGCGTTTCATATTTCCCTAGGGAAATATGAGTGTGTTATTACATATTGTAACTAAGGCAATATTAGTTAATATTGTTTCAATCAGAAAAAAACAATATAAAATAATTATTTATGTATCAAGGGAGTTATGAGGGTGTTAATGACAGAGGGCAACGGGTTTACAATCCAGAGGGCCGTTAGGCCCGAAGGATTGTAAGTTGCCCGAAGTTATTGACACCCAGTAATTCACGTGATACATAATTAATTTTATTTTCTACTAAACAAATCCAAAAAACAAATTTCCTGTTAACTAGGCTTGGTTACAATGGATTTATTTCTTGACAATTGCGTCAACAAAAATTTATGAATCTTTAAAAATGACTGAGAACGTGAAAAACATCAAATATTTCAGAAGAAGTATTAAAAAAAAGCTGAGAAAGCTCGTCCTGCATTAATACCAAAAAAATCTCAAGTAGTGTGCAAGAAAGAATACGACCGATTTCAAGAATGGCTAAAAAAGAACCATACTGGCAGCAGAAATGTAAATGAAATAATATTTCTGGCATATTTTTAAAATATGGTATGTATATTTACTTATTTATTCCCATGTTTTAGTGCCCGTAACATCGGAAGGAATGTGTAAGAAAAAATATCATAAATTTTAAGAATTGTTGAATAAAAGTAACACTGGAAGCAAGAATATAAACGAAACAATATTATTAGCGTTTAAAAATTGTTGTTTAATAGCATTTCTTCTCTTCTCGTAACTTTAGTACACCAGATTTGTATTTCTTTTCAATATAAAAATTAGAGGGAGTTAAGAATTCATAATTGCCTGCTATAATTCCCACGGGAGTTATGAATGTCATAATGGTTACCGTAACTAAGATAATATTTGGCTATATTGATTAAGTAGGAAATAAAAATATTACTGGCCCATATTTTTTTGATTAAAATTAAAAGCGTAATTCATATTTGGAAATGTTGCAAAAATTTTTTAGCTGATAAACTGGATGAATTGCCGTTAAACTACCGAATGGAAATGTTTTTCCAGTACGATAGGTGCCCTGCTCATTATACCGGCATTGTTCGCCAGTGGCTCAATGCACAGTTTCATAATAATTACATCGGGAGAGATGGTAGCATTTTATGGCCACCAAAAAGTCCTGATCTTACCATAATGTACTTTTATCTGTGGGGTCGTAACGATGTAGAGCAATTAAAAAATAGGATACAAATGCAGTTCAGTCCTTATCAATCTTAGAAACAAGACGCAGTTTTAATGAATTTAGAGCTCGTATTAAAAACAGGCAGAAAAAGAAGAAGCATTATTTGAATAGAAAATTAATAATTTAACTTTTTGAAAATTTGATTTCATTTTACCATTTTTTGTTAAATTATTACATAAATCTTAAGCCCAATTTGAATATTTTCTAGCAATAAAATATTATTATCTCGAGAACTGTTCGAGTTAAATAAAAAGTAATTTGTTTTTTGGGGTGTGTTCAAATCTGTTATCGTTAAGAATAAGCAGAGCAAATCAACAAGAGTGAAATTTTCTGAAAATCAAAAATAAGAAATTTTGTCCTCTTGTATAGTCGATCCGGGGACATACTGTATATGTATTGAACATAATGTTCAAACATACTGTATTGAACATAAATAAAGTAATAAATCATTTTATTCCTTCCAAAATAATTTAATTATTAAATATTTAAAAATAATAATATTAAAAAAAATTCAACAAACATACTTGAGATAAGAATCGTGAGAATCGATATTTTCCTGAATTTTAATGTTAGGTGTATCTAACATTTTTTGGAGTACTCATTTCTTGCGACTTGAATTCCTCTGAACGCACAGACCGGAATTAATAGTCTATTGAATTAATTCAAAAAAAGTAATACTGCTTGAAAAATCTTCGATTTTCGAGTTCGATCACCTCAGCTGTTTCAATAGTTAGCTTCGTGGAATTTTCGCAAGTTCTTCGCCTCATTAGACTGTAGATTTTTATTAAAAGTATTGCGTATTTGTTTACACGCTTAACAAAATAAGTAAAACTGTTTAGAGTGTTTATTTAATGTCGTTGAAGCAAAATCAACAAATAAACCGCGGAATCGATGATTTGACGAGTGCTTAGACATGCCAATGTTGGACTTTTCAGGTTTCCACTCACCCTGTAAGATAAGAGGGCGAATGTCCAATGTACCACGAATAGATGAAGATGAGTATGATGCTGAGTATGATGACGAAGGCGACGCATTTCTTGAGGGTGGAAGCCTTGTAGGCGCAGTGGTGTTTGTGTCTAAACTTGCGCAAGACTTTGTGTATCTTAGGGACCCCCAGAAGAGGCCTGCTGTCTTCTCCCATCACCGATTGACTTACATATGAGGTATCTCGTGTGACTTTGGAAATATGGCACTAAGACTATGGAATGTGTTGGGAAATTTTCAAATTTGTTATCTTAGTACGTTAGAAGTCCTCCATTTACTGTGCTTCCAGAGGTTACACAGCACATGGATTCTTGCCATTTTTCGCGACCACTTCACTATCGACATAATCACTTTTTACGTGGTAAATGCATGGTAAATACATTACTTCCCTTTCGTTTCTTCACTACCTGAAACAGAACCTCGGCTGCATCCCACTTAACAAAGCAACGTGAAATGCAAACAAATGGCCAGATATAACCTCCAAACTTGGAAGTGGAGGAACGACAATAATATTGCACTAGCACTGTGTAGGGCCTTTTCTTAACCGTTTTTTAATAAAAGTGGGGCTTTAAATTACCTATTTATTTAACAATTCACATTTTATTTCGCAGTGACAAGCGGAATGAAGTTAGCGACGACTTGACAGGACGACGGACGAAGTGCGACTAACTTCGGACCAGTTCGGGACTTCGAGATTCGGACAATAACAAAATTGTACAGACGCACTACATTAAAATAAATTTATTATCATAATTTATTCTGCCACTTTCGTTGTGTTGCCATTCTATTTGCTAATTTATTTATTAAAATAAAATAATGGAGACTAATTTAGCATTTCCGCACTGAATCTACAAATCTACTTAAATTGTAAAGTGGGTACAATAAAATTTAAATTTCGTGGCAAAGACAGAAGCTGCCTGTCTAAAAGAAAATTTTCTAAATGACTCTAAGGTCTTTATAAGCCCATTTGCAACATTTAATTTAGTTTTTGTTAAAGCGTTTTATAGCAGTGACTTTTTGATTGTCATTCTGCTTGCTGAATGACGTACTTTTAAGCACTAGTGCTCAAAAATGAAAAATACATTTTTTATTTTATTTATTATAAACATGGAAAGTACAATTACTTAAGTGACTAAATTGAACATTCGAAGTTTTTAGATTTTTTTCCTGAACTTCAATACAAGTGGAAACGGTACTCGTAGACGCCACTTCAGATTTCCTATTTTAGTCGCAGATTCTTCTTTTCTTTGATACAGTTTTTTCTTTTCCAATAATTTTCATCTAAATTGCGTTTTTGCTTTCAACAGAGTTTTCTATGAAACTTTCCGCAACAGAACTCGATCGCTATCCTCCACGTTTTTTGAGTAATGTAAAATCTGTCCTGAATCTGCTAAGAGCGTTGCTGATCAACGGCAAAAGCAGTGCCCGGTACATTCTTTTGCATTTAGAAGAGCGAGACATTCTGCAATTTTTTAGGCATACCTTTAATAGTATTTATACCAACGGGTAGCGTACAGCACCTTTAATTTCTATAGGTTAAGAAAAATCTCTGATATTCAATATAAGGAGCTCGAAGCTGTGCGTATTTGCGGAAAATTTCTAAGAAACTAATTCTATCTGTTATTGTAAACATTTGTGAAATCTTTGTCTTGTTGTTCGGTATCTTCACTTTAATAAAACTTGTACAACCTTCTATATCTTCCACCTTCAAAAACGTAATTTCTTCTCTGCGTAACGCGCCAAAAATTCCAGTAATTAGCACAACTTTTGCTAATAAATACTCTTTGTCATCATCTGTTTTCATCAAACGTTCGATCTCTTGCTTGGTGAATATTTTGGATTTTTTAACTCTGTACCCACTGGAATTTCTTCTTAGAAATGCAATCAAGTTGTAAATTTTTTAATATCTACATTCTTGTAAGGTATATTATAGTTCTTAGCATTGAGTATTTACTCCATAAAGTAGACGGCTTATACATGGAAGATAATTTCGAAAAAAAGGGTAATAGTACCTTTTTTTAAATACTTGTTACATTTTTTTCTTTACATCTACTACCAAATTTTCTGTATAATTTCTTGTAAATTTTCTTAGATTTTTTTGAGCACTACCGCGGTAGTGCAGCTTCTGCAGCATTTTCAATGTCGGAATCAAATTCAGAATAGCCCATTTTTGTGTTCTTTTATCACAGAACTTAAACACAGAACCCAAGTTGACAGTCTGTAATTTTATAAAAACAATATACAACGAAATATACATCCATAGCAACCTGTCGTCTGCCTACTATACAATGTGAATGTTCGATTAAGATCATTATTTTTGAAAGAAAAATTTGTTATAAAACGATATAACAAAAATCTTGAACGCAATACGTTGCAAAATCGATGTCTTTTTTTAAGTTCTTGACGTGTTGATTCACGAAGATTCTCGTCGCGTGCTTTAAAGACTCTTTTTTGCAACTTATTGCATTAATAGCTATTATTATACAGTATTCACTCTTTATTAAAAAAAATTCTTAATAAAAACATTTTAATATTATAATAAAGGGCGTTGTCAAAACAAAACTTTTTTGTACAACCGTCCGCAAAATTTGCTTTCGGAGGCCATGGCTTAAAGGACAGTTCTCCCCTAGAATCCTAAAATTTATAAGAAATTTTGAAAACTTATAAATAAAATATAGGTAAAACAATAGAACAGTAGACAAAAAAGAGTTTGAAAGATTGAGAAATTTAAGATAAAACTAGAAATAGAGAAAGAGAAGAAAGAAGGCTAAGATTAAGTGAAAAGAAAGTTTTATAAAAGTCAAGTGTTTATTTACGAGTAATTAAATAGAATACAAAATAAAATAAAATAAAATAAGAACTTTGCTGACGGTTACAACAAATGCTAACCAGACAACTGGCACCACGATCACATAAACTTAAAAACTATCTTAACTATTATATTACGTAATACTTAAATTAAGAAAGACAAAAAATACATCATGAAAAAGAAATGAAACGTGAAACAACCACCAACACTGAAGACAAAACTGCACTTTTAATTTTTACCTGAGGATAACAACTTTGTTATCGAAATGCCCGTCGTGTTAAGTATAGTGTTTAGTGTTTAGAGACTCCGCGTTGTGGTTTTGTCGTAACATTTGGTTTTAAGAAATATAGTAATTCTTATTTTGTTTTATTATGTTATGCTTGTATTTAAAAAAAAACTAAAGAAACTACTTTTAAATTAATAGCTTTTACCAGAAAAACATTATTTTTTGTTGCTAATCTAATCAGTATTTATTAATAGCGGTGTAACTAATATTGTGACTCAAGCTAGTAAACTTGTTTTTGATATAGATACAAGAAATTTTTGGTTTATTTTTGAAATATTAATTAACGATGTGTTAATACGATGATTGTTTTGTAAAAAAAATCACATTTTCTTGTTGATCAAAGACAAAACTATTTTGGTAGTAATAATGAAACACTATATTTCTTTCTTTCAGTCATTATACTAAACCAACTTGTAAAGAGAAAGCATCAGCAGTTACGGTTTATTTCAGTATTTAAAGAAACTATATTTTGAGAAAAGATAGCTTTGTTTAAGAATTATCACTAAAAAGTAGACACCTAAGAACAAAAATCCTAAGGTCAAAAATATCTGTTATTTAATACAACAATAAAAAAAGATTGATTTTAGAACAATTATAGTAGCAAAACAATATTACAATACATAATTATTTAAAAAAAATTGGCATATTCTACCACACTTGATGGGTGGTGAATCCGCCTTTTTTGCTTTTCTCAGACCTATCTTTAATTGTGATTTTAGTGTATCTTCTTATGCTATATGCAGCAGAAATCTTTCAAATATAGCAAATTTAAAGCGATATTTTCCTAACCTCTAATTCCTAACCTCCTAATAATAGCAAACTAAATTTGTGTATCTCTCATTATTTTTGTAATTCAATAAAAGTGAAAAGTTTGAAATTATTTATATGTAAAATTAATTTAAAAAAACTTGATTTTTGTTTAATAAATTAAAGTACATAACTGTAGAGAAGTTACAGCTGCTGGTTCTCCGTCTTTGTAAGTTGGTTTATTAGCGACTGAAATAAAGAGAAATCGATAAATTTACAAATAAAAAAACACAGATAAATAAATTGTTCTTATGCCTATACCTTATCGCTATAACATCAGAGAATTTTTGACTTTGATTATTAGGAAAATGAGAAAAATCTTTTTAGGAATGAGACATTGTTTTGTGATAACTAATATTTTAAAAATAAGACAATAATTTATTTAAGTATTACAAAAAACAGTATTTATAGAAAATATAAATAGTTTTTTTTTAAGAATTACTAAAATAGATAGGTAATAAAAACACCTAAGGCCAAAAACGTATCTATTAATACAACAATTAAAAAATAAAATTACATTTTTCTATACCAAAACGATATTATAAAAAGTTGTAAGCTTCTTCTGCTACAACTAATGAGTGGCGAATCTCTTCTTTCCACTTCTTTCGGACCTACTATTAATCCTGAAATATGTAGTTACGTCTTTTTCTGTCATATGTGGCAAGACCCTTCTTATTTTTTCGGACTTACCTTCAATTCGAATATTTAGTAATGTTTTTGAACTCTTTAAAAACTGTTTAAAACGTTTATTTATTTTTTAAAAGAGGTTAGCAAGAGCTTCTATAAAAAATAGGTAAATTTATTACGGCAATTATAATTATGATAATTGTTATTAATTAATAATTATATAATAATAATTATAATACAGCAATTATAATTGAGGGTAATAAAATTGTATATCTATGTTACTTTTGTAATTTTAAAAAGTATAATTGGTATATATTCTTGAAGTTGAATGATAATTTAAAAAAAAACTGTATATTTCGTTCAATATTATAAATAATAACTAATAAAACTACTTATTTGAATTTAACATGTTTAAACATCTTTGAATATTTTATCAAGTAAAAATTGGTTGCTGTACAAAATAAAACACTAAATTTATAAAGACGTCTTCTAAAAAAGACGTCTAAACGTCTTTAAGGTTTTTTAAGTTGCACTGTTTAGGGGCTAGAGGGCGCCAAAGTTAAAAACTTGTTTATTATTAATAATTTTTTAACCACTTTATCGATTTTTTGGAGTTTATCACAAAAATATTACTGTTTAATAATAATACTGTTATTTAAAAAAAAATACTAAAAATGTATTTAGGACAATAGGGAGTTTTACAATTTTGCGGTTTGTCGCCTTTAGGCGAAACCTGCTGTGGTCCTAGTTTCAGAGATACTCTGATGTGCAAAACGCATTTTTTTAATTTGCAAACAATTTTCAAGGTTATTTGTTTATTATTCAGAAAGCAAAATCTGCTGCTGATCATACAAAATCTATAAAATTATTCTTTGCGTTTTAAGTTATCATTCTCAAACAAAAGAGACAAAAACTTTTTCCACACACTTCAAACAAAATTTGAATCGCTTTCATTTCACCCTTTGAAACTTCACCCCCAGTAACCACCGACTTTGTTTTAGTTAAATTGAGCAAATCAAGATATCCCCTCAATCCCCTACCCGTACAAACGTAATCCACCCCAAAGATGCATCCTTTAATGGACTGTTTACATGCCATTTGCATCACTGGTGCACGTATGTCAGTGACGTAAATGGAGTAGTTAACTCTAATTCAGATTGCGCTACCTCGTCTGCTATTTTATTAAATAATTATGCACTGACGGCCCTGACGGTGTATTCTTCAGCGAGGTCCTCCACCAGCTTCAAAGATCATGGCCTACTTTCTCGAATGAAGAAGAATTAATCTCTTTCAAGGCGAATGAACGTGACTTACTAGTCTTCGGTGGCAACGACCGGTGGCTTTTCTTTCGATCGATAATTGATTTGTGGCCTTCCGGATTGATATTCATTCATTCATGGCGCTAACGATTGATATTCCAAACGAGTCGAAGCGATAAGGAGTGATTATTTAATCGAGGACTATTATTTTAACTGGAGAAAAAGAGAGTAAAAGAATCTGCGGTTGCGTATCTTGTTAGATAATTTTGCACTAGTTCAAAAACGTGGGCTGTGCAGTTTTATGTAAGATGAAAAGTTTCTTTTTCACCGTGGAAAAAATTAACAGAATTATAGTGAGAAGCAAGAAAACTTGTTATTCAAACAAGGCAACATTTTTCGCATTGTTGGAAATATAAATATCAATCACTATTTTCATTTGATAATTAACGTAATAAATGTGTTTTGCTTGATTGCTATTGCAATAAAACAGTCATCGAAGAATAAACACAATTTAAACTATTACAAGTTTAATGAAGTAAACATTGACTTAACTATTTTATGTTCTATTAATTTTTTCCGAAATATTTTAGTAATCACTTTACAAAATATTTTTCTGACACTAATATTTTGATAAAGTTTTTATGTTAGTCATAAAATAAGATATGTCTGTGTAAAATGTCACTATATGGCGCCAAATTAGATAATTGGATCATTCAGTCATAACAATTGTCATGTAATACTCTTTATAATTTTTTCCACTTGAATTATAACGTGTTTTAACTTATGCTACCACGTAAAACCACAATTGACCCATTAAACCATTCCAGCCATTAGATAATTCATCACATTTGCCAATCGATAAAATTTCACAAAAAATCAAAAAATTCATCCACCATTAAAATTACACAATACAACATAGATATAAATCGTGCTTCAGGTACTTTAATTTATTCTAGTACAACTGTGCCAAGATGCAAGTTCTTTTAATTCTTGTAAGTTGTTTATATCTTCTGAAATTTTATTTTTGTGCTTTCGTGAGTTTCCATGTCCTTGGACACAGTAAACACGGTTTTGTTAAATTTGACTACAAATTAGGGTCTTCACAGGTCCATCAAAACATATTTTTTTCGTTAAATATAGCCAGTGTAAAGTGTTAAATTAACAAATTATAAGTGATTGTCTAAATGAAATTAACAAAACAGTTTTACTGTGTAACTACGCATAAATGACGTCAATAATTAAAAAAAAATGTGGATAAGAACGAAATATCACCCCATTTCTGTTAAAGGTAGCAATCTTGTTATCTTAACAATATTGCTATTATGTATAACTAGGATTGCCAACTCCTTGATATCGAAATAAAGGACGTTGTGAAAGGGGTTTCTAGGATTATTTTTTAGGGGCGGCGTAGCGAGAGGGGATTAAGTTTTAATTTTTGCTGTCTCACTATTGTCTTTAGAACTCTTTTTTTGGGAAGGTCTTTATATTTTTTTTTACATCCGGTTTTTCAATGCAATACAATTTGGGACCGAAAGCGATCATTATTGCAAAAACAAATGATTTATATTTCTATAATAGTTATTTATGTATTAAGAGCGTGATCAAGTGGATTATGGCACGAGGGAATGTTTAAAGCCCGACGTAGTATTTAGAATTTCCCGAGAGCGATTAGTGACGATTACGCCTGTGGTACATTCAACATTTTATTTTATATTGGATTATTTTAATTTTTTAAATCAACGGAATATACAAAATTTCGGTTTTTCAAAAAAATTCAAAAAGTTCAAAATCTGTGAAAAAAATACAGATTAACTAGTTGACTATCTTGTTGCCAGAATACGGATGTTGTTATTTTCTGTTTTGCGATTTGTGACAACTGATAAAAACGTGTGTAAAAACGTGTATTCGAGAGAAATGTTACAATAGGTAAAAGTCCAAAATTTAAGAAAAAGTTGTGTCACGCTCCATGCGTTTGTAGTGTTTAACAGTTTTTGAAATAAATGATGATTTTCCATGATAAGTGTTATTTAATGGAAAAAATGATGTTTACAAAATTGAAGACGTTTGTTTGACAGCTAGACGAATGTACAGCTATTTATTGTTATTGTTGCGTAGTAACTTAAAAAATTCAGTGCTATAAAAATAAAGATTAGGCCCTGATTTGCGGGCGTATAAAGTAGATTATGGTTATAAAATAAACAAATAAAAACTTTTAACTTTGGTACCCAATTTCTATTACAAATTTAAAAAAAATAAATAAAGTTGCTTCTTCTATAATCAGACTTTTGTATTCCGTTCATTTGGTTATAAAAATTTACATATTTTTTTATGTTGTTATACTTTTACATATTAAATTTGTTTTTGTTAGTTTGTTGTTAATGTTTTAGGGCTTGTAAATGTTAATAAGCCCTGACACTTTGTCAGCGAACTAAAAAAATAAAAGTCTAAAACTGTGGAACTTTTTAAAATACTTGTAAATTTATGGGAGCTACAAACAGGACTATTGCAATTTGTACTATCTACACTCAGAGATTAATCTATATCTGGCTTAAGGGAATGTACAACTTTTGAAAAACTAATATAAAAACAATGTTTTAGCACTATTTATAAAAAAAAGTAAAATTAAACACTTGTGAGAAATTGTCCTTTTTATACTATAAATAAACATTTCACTATATCTGACTTCATAGCCTATAATATGTTTAATACAATTTGCAATTCTGCAATTTCTCTTAAAAAAAAAGAGTAGAAAGTGTCGCCTCCAGCTCCAAAATTCTATTAAAAATCTTAAAATATAGATTTTTGGAAGTGGGAATTAAAAATTATTGTAAATTGCTCTATCTATATTCTGACTTTTCTCAGTATCCGGCTAGAAGGATAACTCTTTTATTAATCTGGATTTTTTTTTAACATACAAGTTTTTTTGTCATTTGGTCATCTTTTCTACAAATTCTTCTAGAACCTACTTCTATCTTTTTTCTCGCAAGTCGCACTTTGTGTGACCCTGTTTTTTTTCCTCTTTTTTTACATATTCTATTTAAGTAAGTCTTATAACTCAAGTCTGGAAAGAATTTTTGGTTTTTTACATGTACTTAAAAATTTGATGACTTAGAAGAACGTCTAGACAATTAATTAATTTTTAAAATTATCTAATCACAATTAGGTATTTCAATTTTCCAAGACTTATTGGGGACCTGATATTGCATGAAAATTAAATTAAAAAATACGTCAGCACAAAAAATTGTGTGCTTTACACACTCGGAAATTATTTTGCGAGTACACTGCACTCATACTCGCAAAATATCATTTTCTGATCTTGTAATACTTATAACTATTATTTGAAATTTCAGGCAGTAAGTGTATCTCTAGTAGTCTCAGAGGACGATGGTAGTTATTCTTATTATAAATTTAGGGGACCTGTAAGTGGTGAAATACACGAAGTTCAGGTACCTAGTCATTATCATAGTCAACACTACAGTTTAGATTACGTCGCAAAACCTGACTATCTATATTCCTATGGAGTCGAAGATCCAGTCACCGGAAATTCACAAAGTCATAAAGAAACAAGAGACGGAGATGCGGTTTTCGGAGAATATAAAGTATTGCAAGCTGATGGTATCTTGAGAATTGTAAAATACACCGCCGATGGGACGCATGGGTTTCGAGCCACTGTTGAATATGTAAAACCATGAGACTGTTAAAAATTTTGTTGTGTTAATAAAAAACATAAAAAGCGTGATTTGTGTTTATTTTTCCTGAACTTCCTGCAGGGGAAATTACGCGTGAAAAGGATAAAATATTAGTCGTTTAGATAACTGAAAATTAAATGAAAAAGAAAAAGCGATAAAATTTCTCTCGATGGATCTAATGGTCGTTGCTATATTTGAAATGGACATAAAACGCGAGCTAGTTGCCCGTGCATATGCATTACTTCCTGCCCTCGTGAATCACACACAACCGGCAATAAAACGTTCAGTAAACTCTCCTACGTGGCTTATGTAATTTCGCAGCAGGACGAGATGCAGCAGGATTACAATCCTTTTACAAAGGAAGTTCCTTGTAATTTGAAACAATGCAAGGACCATGATACAAATCTATTTCGCAACGTCCCGATTTATATACCCAAATTTGGGATTATCACATAAGGCCTGATTCAAGAGGGGGACTCTACCCCAGCCCGGTATAAATACCTAAAGATTTTCTCTCTTCGCAGTAGTGTACACAGACAAAATGGACAAGGTAGTTGCAATAATTCCGCCAGTTTTTCCTCAATTTTTTTTTTAGGTTTTTTTGTTGGTTCTGATGGCTGTGGCGGTCCATTCAGTGGAGTACAACCCTTATCATGCACCGATTTTGGCAAAAGTTGAGCCAGTGGTGAGTTGCTTTCTAGTGATTAGAGGAAAATCTGGTTTGGTCTTATTTGGTATAGGCCTATCCTAAATACCATTTCGAGTATGGAGTGAAAGATGGCCATACTGGCGATATTAAGGAACAAACAGAAGAAAGAGATGGTGATGTGGTCAAAGGTGAGTACTCTCTGGTAGAACCCGATGGAACTATTAGAAAAGTGCAGTACCAAGATGATGGTCATAGTGGGTTTAATGCCATCGTTACGAGGACTGGGCATGCCGTTCATCCACAACCGGCCAAATTAGCAATTCCGCTGGGATATGGGACTTACCATCATTAACAATTCTATTTTATTTTATTGTATGAGTACTTAAACAATTACCATGTATATTTTTTATTTCGTTAATAAAGTGTTTATTTTTTGGAATTACTAACTACTAAAACGAATTCTATAAATTCGTTGATACTGTTTTAAAGTAAAGTGTTTTATGTATCACATTATTGATGTGACGCTTTTCCAATATCCTACATACTTTAAACATATTGAAAACGGTTTATGGGAGAACTGGTGTCACTAAATTTTGTCGTGTTAGACTTTCTATTACATTTTTCGACTATTTAACAATGCGAGTAATGTAATTTAAAAAAATTAACTACAATTTAACTGATAAACTAAATTATACGGAAAGTTATGCTTATGCATGAGTGTGTGAAACGTATTTTTACGCACATGATTTGGTGATTTCTTAAGAATTTATGACACTTTTTGGAAGATAATTTTAACAATGAGAAAATAGTATAAATCATTTTATTTTGCTATTCTAATATTAATTGAAAATAAAATAAGTAAAGTAAAAGTGGAAAAGTATAAAAAGCAGAAAAATAGATAGCGACGAATATAGGATGAAACAAAAACAGTGTCAAATTAAGACGACACGATATATTTAAAAAGAGTAAAACAATTATCACATTATTACAAAAAAATAAGATAAATTGCGAATTATCTTATTATTAGATATGATAAAAAAATTAGTGAGACATCAAATTAAGAAATTCAAACAAAAACATATAATATAGGTATACTGAAAAAAGAAAAAAGATTAGAAGAAAATCGAATAAAAAATATAACATTCTTCTAACCGATTTGTAAATAAAAAAACAAAAAAAGAAGTTTTTATATATTATTGTTATATAAACAAATATTTATATAAACAATATTTAAACAAACAAAAACACGCAAAATAGATCTAGATAATCTGCTAGACAAAAGTAGAATAAAAAGCAATATAAAAAGTTAGGACAACTTTTAGAAAGAGTATACATAAATAATTAAATGACAACGAAAGAGCACGATACACAAAAAGCATAGAACAAATAGCGAGCGAAAAGAGACAAACAAAAATTGTGTAGATGGTTACCGAAAGATCTAAATCAAAGGAAAAGCATTTACATGAGACAGAAAACAGAACATCATAAAAAATAAATAAAATTGGTGCAAACTACCTACCATCATAAAATTAAAAAATAAAATATATAAATATTAAAAAAACGACTCAAGCACACGTGAAAAGAAATAAGCAAAATCGTCAGGAAAAATATAAAAAACTGAAAAAAAGGATTCAAAACAAAGAAATCAAAAAATCAACAATAAAAATCATGAAATAAAATAACAGTGGGTACATGAAACGTGCAGGAAAGGAAAAAAACTATTAAAATATATAAAAAAGCGAAACAAAAATTTTTGAAACACAGAAGCAAAAACAAAGAAAAACTATAAAAAAATTACAAAAAACATGCGATATTTTAATTAATTTGGTTGGGAGCAAAGAATATAAAAGGAAGTTAAGGAAAAGGTTAGAGTAATACTAATCGTTCCGAATAAATTAAAAAATATAATACAAAAATAATACATAATCGAGAGACGGTTAAGGTAATAACAATAAAAATACTAATATATAATGAGAGAAGAATTTATAATACTAAAACTTGTGATTCAAACGGACGAGTTAAAGAAGTAAAAACGGACGAGTTAAAGAAGAATGAAGGTGTATAAGTAGAAAAATGTATGAGCAAAGAGGGAGATAGTATAGAGAACCTAGTTATAACGATTATGCAAAAACAAGAACCAAAAATTAATTATAGAAGAAATTTAAGGAAGCAAGAAATAAAATCTAGCAGATAAAAGTAAGAAAATAAAAATCAAAAATTATTAGAAGGAAAAATTTAAGGAGTGAAGCGTTGATCACCTCAAAAACATTCAACAAAAAAGTTAAGATTAAAAAATAACAACGTGAGAAAAACAAAATAGTAGACAGACGAAATATGTAAAAAATAAAAAAAAATAGAAAAAGTACCTATAACCGTAAGGTGGCTACGAAACGTTTATAAAATATTAGCAAAGTTTAAAAATAATCAAAAATTATTTTACATTTGCGGTACACTAAAATCACTCAAAATAAAAGAATAAAAATGCTCAAAATAAAAAAGACGGCATCATAACTATAGAAGAAAATATGATAAGATAAAGAAAGCATTTTAATGAGATAACAGGTGACAAGTAGAATAAAGAAAAAAAGAGGCGGATTGAGACATGGTTCTTATGGGCAGCAGCACAGGGCCCGATCCGTAATAGTTACAAAAATATATTTTTTTAAATAATACAAATAAATTAAAAATTTATTAGAAACTTACAGAGACTTATAGTTATTGTGACTTTTAGTCAAGTTCTTTTAAAGCTTTTTTTTAATGGTACTTTATCTTGTTCTTTTCTTCTAAACGTAGCTTCTAATTATTCTTTTTCTTTCGGTCGCCGTTTTCTAAATTTGTTTAAAATTTTATCATCATTTTATCATTATGAGTGATTTTAGAATTACGGACAGATATACAAGATAATTTAGTAAAACCTCGGCAACTAACAAGAATGTAATTTTCTTGTTTATTTTTTTATAATAATTCCAGATACGCTATTCTTAAAGCCTGTTGTTTTTAATGTTTTTTAAATAAACTTTTTAAAATCAAGGAGCACTTTTAGAAGAAAATGAAAAGGTAGTTAAGGAAATAAATAAGTAATAAGAAAAGCGAGGGACTATACAAAGTGTTGAGAAAACAATTTTTCTAGGAAAAACAAAAATGCCAAAGGAAGTGAAGACAGAACTGATAAGAAAGTGGAAAGAACAATAACATATACTTAACAGTGCCGTAGTAGTGAAACATGGATGTTATCAAAAAGACAAGAAAGAAAAAACTGTATTTTACGCAGGGTTATCAGTGTGTGAAATGTGTTTTTATGCACACATATCCTTTTTTATGTACATACGTTTTGTGTTTTACGATCAATGACAGATCCAAGAATAAATAATAATTTAAAAAATTTGGCGAGTCTAGTTACCAAAAATAAGTTATCAAAACTAAAATAGTTATTTGTGTAATACATACGAGATTATCTTTAGGATTTCTAGGTCTAATTTCACAAGTAATTAGACATTGTTTACTGTAGCAACATTTTTTTACATTAACAAGTGTAACTAATCATGTTTATTAATTAAAGTTTTTCGACGTTTGTAATACTAATCCAAGTGTTTCAACCTGCTGACGGCCTGGTCTAAAAATCTTTTTATTTTTTTTATACACTTAATAATATAAAAATAACAAAAATAATAAAAACGTGTTTGTATTGTTGGTTGCCTATAAAATTTGTTTAAAAATTTGTGCAAAATTTCAGCCTCATCAATGAGAATTTTCCGGTGTATTCTCTCCCGGAAAACTAAAATTTCTTGAAATAGTCGAGTCAACAACCTCCTGAACTTCCAAACCACCAAATATTTGTTTTCAGTATTTGTTCAGTAGTTATACCAACGACGACTCCATTCTCAAACAATCTAAAACACGTTTTCTACTCGGTATAAAATCGTGTAAACATTGTCGAACAAGTGTAAATCTAAGTTGCGACGTCCGCTTTAATAATTCAGGTGCATCTAGGATTCTAGGATAATTTATGCGGAGCGTTATCCTGGGGACTAAGTGTTTTTTTTTCGTATACGGTTCTGCTCGCCCATAAATCACTCATCGCAATTTTTCTAAGTAACGGCTTTCCATCAATCGGGTAATTATAGCATCACCCACAATAGTTCGATTTGGGCAGGACTGGTGATCGCGTTATCTGGAGATCAACGGGGGCGGTATATTAAACACGTTTATCTAATTTCGTGATAAGATCGATTGATCTGGAGCGTTTTCAGGGCCTATAAACGCCCACCGGTAATAAAAAAGTCGAAGTGTATTTTACCACCTCTGACTAATTCGAAAAAAATACTTTATTTCCTAGCGGTATTATTATATATGAGGGCAATAAAAGAAGGGAATGTTGATGTAGGAAGCTCTTGTAGGAAGCGATCTTCATGTCTTCACTTTTTTAAATTATTTGAAATTGTTAACGGTCAGTAACACTTAATAGCCGATACGTAATGTATATTTTAAATTTGGCTGCGCACGCGAATTCTTTAAAATTTGCATTTACTTTTAATTAGTCGGCGAATTAATTTCGATAATTTGTCTTTTTGTGAAATTGATGATTGGTGTTATTAGGTGTTATTAGATGTTCTCGTAAAGTTTTTGATGTTCCACCTCTACTCGGGTAGGAGTTTAAAGATTATAAAGATGGGGCATGAAGCAACTTTTTGTCAAGTTCATGTTAATGAACTGCTGTGCGGGTTCATTGTTGAGATTTCTGATTTTGGGGTGTGATTAGGTAGTGTGGGAAATATGAAGGGGGTACTAGCTTTGGTGAGTACAACACAATAAAAGGATTTTACGAGTAAATTGTTGTTAAATATTTAAAAAAAAATATGAGAATCGGGAGTTCTAAGTTCTACTTCTACACCCCTAACACGCAACTTTTTCTTTAAACAAAACTTCCTAACCAATTCACATCTCACTACTTGCTGTTTAATTTTTTTTTTTTGATATTAATATTATACATATATTAAAAAACATTTTATTTCTGAGCTAAATAAGCTACTTTACCAATACCAATATCCATACTCCACAAAATTTTTCAAGTGCGCGATTTTGCACGAAAAAATATCGAAGATTTAACATAAAAACCAATTGAACAAATGAAATTGTATAAAATTTCAAATTTTAACCAATCATAATCGTATTACAGCGAGCGATAATAGTCCACTAGAGCAAATTATCGATAATTGCAATAGTGCAGTATTTTATATATCACTGTAATTCGATTGTGATTGGTTGAAATTGAAAGTTTCAAGCAATTTTATTAGTAACATTTTTATGAAGAAACTAATCACCAACATTGATAATTAAAAATTCTGAAAATTATTGCAAATTTAAAATATTTTAACTATATCTATAGGAGGAATACGAAATTTATTACAATTACAATGTCAACAAACCTCGCCAGTTTGTAAAAAGCGCAAAAATGAGTGAAAAGCATGAACAAAGCTTTGAATCTGAGTTCAATTCATATTTGTTTCCTAGTGAACAAATGCCCCATTTTAGTATCTGTAAACCGGGATTAAGAGGGGGTAATTTCAACTTGAGGTAATACCGGTAGTATCACAAAATCATTTTTGTTTCCATGAGAAATTAAAAGAATTTGGATCTGTATTGGTTGTTGCCGAAAAATATTATTAAATTTTTTGATGTTACCGGTAGTATTTCAACTTGAAATTAGTCCATAAGGTATAACTTTAGACCTGCCAGTGCAACAAACTTTTTATTTTGATAAATTTATGATGAACAAGAAATTGTGTTTATGTCATAAAAGGGTGTTTACTGGGTTGTGGACTTCTGGGCTAATTTCAAGTTGAGACACTACCGGTAGTATCGCAAATTTTAACACTTTTTCATAGCAACAATCAATCACAATTTTGAATTATCTTAATTTTTTATAGAAAAGAAGATACTATTGGTATTATCTTAACTTGAAAATAGTCTACTAATATTTATATTGCAAGCTGCAAAATTGCAGATGGAATCGTAGTGAAACAATGTCAGGTTGAGATTTATATTTAAATAAGCTGAATATTTTTAATTTAAACAATTTTAACTTTAATAAAAATAATTAAGAATTTTATCTAGTATGTCTCTGACACATTTTTAAGTTATTTAAAATTTTTCTTTAACATTGAGATGATAGATAGTTTTGTGTGTAAATTTTACATAAGCAAACGTAAACGTAACAAACCATAAAATAAATTTTCGATCAGTAATGTAAAATTTGCTTATATCCAAAATAAAATAAAATCAGAGCATTTCTCCATAGACTTTATAAAACATTTTTAAAAACAAACAGAAATGTGAGCAATTTAATATTTTGAATGAAGTAAAGAATACTTATTTGAGTGTTTTTTGTACCACTTTTTTGATATTCCAATTAAAAAGTTGGTGGGTTTTAAAATCCGGATTTTTTATTTCCTCGGGGTATCCACTTATTGCTTTCTATATTTAGAGCTTTCTTGCCATCAGATTAATGGGATCGGTAATTTAATATTCGCCAACTTTTCAATAAAACTCGCCAACACAATTAAGACATTTATTTGTCAATTATTCGGTTTCAGAAATTCCAACAATTTCTGCAATTTTTTTCTAAATGAACTCATGAATATTCTCCTCGTTACACTAAACCTACTCTCTGATAAATTACAACTTCATTTAATTCAAGTACTAAATCAAACAGGTCTCGATTAATTACCGCACTTTCAGTAATTTATGCAAAGCCAAATCAATTTCTGATCTTCATAATCCACGACCGCGTTTATCTCTACTTTCATGAGTAAATAAACCTGACTGTCGCCCTCGCGATTCATCATTTACATAATAAAGGTGTCACGCTATAATTTACCACCGAAATTTATAACCGATAACTGGCAATAATCCAAAATTTTTATTATTTCGTGGGATGTGGCGAAAATTTGAATATAATAATGGGCGGTGATCTGTATCTGAAAAAAATTTCAGTTGGTTGTTTTAATGGTGCGGTTTGTCTATCCTGCTGCTCGATTATCCTTGGCGGATTGGAATAGTTATAATTATCGGGAACCTTCAGGACCCGGAACTTATGCCTTCGGATATGATATCGACGATCCTGCGACTAACAACGTTCAATTCAGGAATGAAGAGCGTCATCCTAATGGGACTGTCACCGGCAGCTATGGATACGTAGATCCTGATGGTCGTGTCAGGATGGTACGGTACATTGCCGACCATAGAGGCTACAGGTGAATGTGAAAGTTACTTAAACAGAATTTGCAAGATTTCTTTCAGAGCGACTGAAGAAGAAGGACCGAAATTATCAATGCTGAAACCTGTGAAGTATCCGGAGTTTGAGTTCAGGACAAGACCGGTAAATCAATTTCCGGTGCCTTACTACCTTCAAGGATATCCGCCTTACCGATATTACTTCCCACACAATAATTTGTAGTTTTTTTTATTAAATAAAGATATAATTGAGAAGTTTATGTATCAGTAGGTTGCTCTATAATATTGTTTAAGTGATCAATAAATTGTTGATCTTTAATTACGTTGCGAATGTTAAGGTTACGAACTTTATTATTTTTTATTGCAGAAATTAAAATAATTACCTTACGTTATGTTTACTAGCAAATTTCATTATTACTCAGTTGAGTGATAGTCAGGAGGAAGTATTAAAAAAGAATTTTTGTTGCAATAAATATAAATGAACATCGACCTAATTTTCATTGGGCGTGTCTTTGATTTCTGATACTAAATATCACACTGTAATTAAACTGTACTGTAACAAATTGTTTGTGATTTTTTTTTATCAATAATAATAGATAAGAGTTGTGACATGAATACTTGTTAATACTTGTGTTAACAACAAGTGTCATAATTTTAAAAATAATAAGCTAAATGCGTGTTCATGTCAGAATTGACGATTTATCAAGTTTTTGAAAAACTGCAACATTTGATAATGGTTTTCAGTTGTGCTGGATTACTGAAAGTTTTTGCGAAAAATTGGAATTTTATAAGCAAAGAATTTCATATCCAATTTGAAACATAAAACTTGCAGTCAAATAGAAGCTATTTGTGTTAGTCCACTCTAGAATCAACAACTCTTCATTCAATTTGTCATGTTTAGCTCTTCCTAACGTAGACAGAATTTTTATACTTGCATGCAACTGATTTGATTTATTAAGCATTTTTTTTCTAGCCGTCGTTTCCGAATTATTTACATGTTTTTTCTTTCCTCTCGTAGTTTTTTATGTTTTTTTACATTTATAATTTTTTTGTTGATCTAAAATTTTATTTTCTTATACACGTAGTTTTTGTTTTTCTTTTCTTTGCTGTCGATGTTATTTAATTTGTTTCGGAGTTATTTTGTCTTTGTAGAATAGGTACTTTACCTATCTTTGTCGTTTTATTTTGTCTTATCTCGTCTTATAATCGTTTTTGCGTCTTTTAGAAGCTTTTTATATTTTTTAGAATTATCTTCTGTTTGTCTTTTTCTTCTAAACATTGTTCACCAAGTTTTCTTAAAATTACATTTCTTTAAATAAAATAATTTTTTCCTTCTACTCGTCGTTTCTTAAGTTGCTCTAGAAACTGTCTTTGTTTTTCTAGAACGTTTTATTAGATTCCTTTTTTTATCGATTTTCCATTTTTTTTAGTATTTTTTGTTGTTTTTTTTAGGAGATTATTTAGTGTCTCAAGTCCAATAAATATTTTTTTTATTTTTAAGTTTAAAATACTAAATAATCTTTTCACTCGTGACCTAATACAAAATGGACGATAACGCCATCTTGTTAACTTGTTTTGTTTCAAATTCTTCTTTTAGTTGTAAAACATTTCTCATCAATCCATTTGGCAAACTCTCGAAATGTCGATAATATTCTCCTCTGTTTTTCTAGTCGTTGTTTTTTGAATTTTACCAGAAGCTTCACTTGTTCTTTTTTTGCTTTCAGTCGTAGTTTTTTATGTTTTTATACTTTTTTATCTAGCAACTTTTTTGTTTTTTGTTTTTTTCTAGTTTACACGTAGTTTTTTTGTTCCTTTATTCTTTTACAATCGTCGTTATTTAAATTTCTTTTGTGTAGCTTTAGTTCTTACTCCTAGAATTCTCTTTGTTCATTTTTATCGTCTTATCCATTGTTGTATTTTTTGTTTTTTTTTTAGATACGTCTTTGTTCTTCTACAATCTTTCTTGCTTGTTTTTTTCTTTGAAACGTTGCTTTTGAAACGTTTTTATAACTATTTTTCTTGTTTTTTAAACTTTTTTTCTTTTAGTTGTTTTTTTAAGCATTTCTAGAAACATTTTGCGTTTTTCTAGTAAATTTTTTGTACATTAATTTATTTATTCGTTTTTTCTAGTACCTATTTTCTTCTAGTATTCTGCTTTTACTAAATGTCGTTTCTCAACTTGTTTTAAAATTTCTTTATTATTTCATCTTTCTTCTTTATTTCTAGAATGGCTCACTTTAAATGTTCAAAGCATATTGCAAACTATCGAATCTTGAAGATATTCTCTTGTTCTTCTAGTCGTCATTTTTTGAATATTTCAAATCTCTCTTCTTGTAGTTGTCTTTCTTTAAGTTTATTTTCATAACTTTTTTTTTGTTTTTCTAGAAATTTTTTGATTTTAGTTTTTTCTACACGTAAGAACTAAAGTTTATATTTTTTTCAGTCGTCGTTTTTAAAATTTTATTACCATCGTTTTTTTTTCCCAAATTGTTTTGCCTATCTTTCTTTTTTAAACGTAGTTTTACACGCTTTTGCTTTATCATATTTTATTCTTTTAAAATCCTTTATAATTCTTTTTCCTTTTTTCGTCGTTGTTGTTTTTAAGCTCTACTACAATCTTTCGTTTTTCGGTTATTTTCTTACTTTGCTTGCTGTTGCTTTTCCTTATGTAATGTTGCTGTTCAAACTGTTTTAGATATCTTTTTTGCTTTTCTAGATGTTTTTTTTTTGCTTATTTTATTTATATTCTACTTTTTTGCTTTTAAAACTACACAGCAACTCATAACAATAATATTTTTGAAAAAAATTTAAACAATGGATGTGGTTTTCAGCTGCCATATAAGTATTTGGAGGTTATGTGCCAAATATCAAAAATTATTTTAATAACAAAATTTTTAAAAACGATATAAACAAATTTTTAAGCTGCTTATCGAAATGAGATGCATCTGGTTTTTTGTAATTTACTCAGCTTAAGTTACAAACACGATTATGGTAACTAAATCAAAGATTTATAATTTATTTTAGTCACAGTGGCCAAATATTGCGAGAAATAGGTATGTTCAATACATTAAATAAGCGACTCTATAACTTAATGTCTTGGCTCAAAGCCTCGATTATACTTTGTTAACTGTTATTTCCAGATATCTTTTTTAATAACAATTAATTTTTGAGAGAAAAATTTCAAATTCTTGACATGTTGCAAAGAGCATGTACAATTTTAAAAATAATAAGCTACATATGTAAATTATAACCTAAATAATAAGCTACACTCGTCTATATCTTGCCGTATTAATTCCAAGCTTTATAAAGCATTTATGACTGAAAAAAGTGGAACAAAATCAAATAAAAATAATTACAAAAATAAAATTTATTTCAAAAATAAAAAGTTAACAAAAACCAACTAAAAATTTAGTGATGAGAATGGTGAGGATGGGCAGCATGTCCTTGTCGTTCAACAACAGCATTGAATCCACTCTTCTTATCAGCGGTATAGTGAACAATCAAAATAGTACCATCGGGTTCGTGAAGAGAGTATGAACCTTTCACAACATCGCCATCACGAGTCTCTTCTTGTTGTTTAATATCACCGGTGTGTTTATCTTCAACTCCATATTTGAAGGAGTATTTTGGGTGAGTGTGGTGTTCTTCGTGGTGGTACCCACTTTGTTCACTGGAACCTCCAAGGTTCAAAGACGAACCTTCGTAACCTCCAAGACCCAAACTTTGCCCTCCTGAATACGATATGTAGGAAGAAGCATGATGGCCAGAATGACTTTGGGCCTGGACGTACACGGCTAAAATGGTTATAGCAAAAATCTGAAAGTTTTTCAAATTTGATTTTAAAAATTCTGAGTTCTGAATAGTACTTACTTTTGAAAACATTTTTTCTTTGGTGAATGAATGATTGAGTTGAACTGATGTGATAAAATTTGGAGTGTGTCTCTTTTATACTAAAAATACAAAATACCATTCACTAAATTTAATTTTTAGATAACAATTATTTAACTAATTGTGTAAGAATTAGGTGGTGAAAAGAAAAATGTTTACATTCGCTAATTTATATAATAGATATTTAAAATATTTGCATATAATTACCTTAATTATTCAAGTTCATTGCCAGGTTAAAGTTACATTTTAAAAAAAACAAAAGTGAGAAATAACGTTTTGCACAAATAAAAAACGTAAACAGAAAGTTATACATAATTTGACTCATTTTCTTAATGACTCAAGTCTTAACACTCGATAAGAAAACGATTAATGTGTAGAATTAAGAGTAAAGTTCACACACCATTCACGACCTATTAAAATTATGGAGCAACATAATAGACGGCTACAAGAATAGGAATCTGATTTTTCTTTAAAAAAAAAATTAACAAAACCTTGAGATGAGTGAAGGAGCTGTTTTCCTATAAATACAGTAAGTAGGGGAGGAGCCCCCAGTATATCTCCAACCACCGTTTCAAACATGACTCTTCTACAGGTGAGTATTTTTTCTAAAGATGGTATTTACCAAGTGAAAGGAGTGACATATCACGAATTGTGTATACCTGGTTGTCTATTACAGTTGACGATTTTGGTCGTCATCTTCACCGTCATTTCAGCAGGAGTGGTCCCGGCCTACCCTGGATATCACCACGATCCACTGGAAGGAGTCGATTATTACGTAAATTTACTTTTTAGAGTTTGTCTATAAATGCTTAAATTTCATTAAGAGTCTTTTTATATGAGGCTTTTATAGTCAAAAATGTGTGCAAAACTTTTTTTTCTACAACCCTTATTGAATTCCTCGTTTATAGGTTAAAACCACAAAATTTAGGCGGTTCTAGATAAATTATAAAACAAAATATCTGACTGAGTTATTTCAGGCCCATCCACGATACTCCTACAATTACGGAGTTGCTGATAGTCTCACCGGCGACCATAAATCTCAGCACGAGGTGCGCGATGGGGATGTCGTCAAGGGGTCGTATTCTGTAGCAGAACCCGATGGTACCATCAGAGTGGTGCATTACGCCGCTGATGGCGTGAACGGTTTCAATGCTGTAGTGTCAAGAATTGGGAAGGCAGTGCATGCCGCCCCCATCGTGCCGACACACGGCTTCCTGGGGCATGGGCATGGGCACTATTAAAAACTGTTGTATCGCAGGCAACGTTTGTTTGTATTTTTTGTATTAATAAAGTGTTAAACTTTCGTGACCTTGCACTTTTCTCATTTCTCCTCTGGTATGTAATTGACATAATTCTCACACGGTTGCTACATTAATTATGACATAACAATTAAAAGACGAAAACACGCTTTGTCTAATTGGAAGACAATTGACAAGTGTTTGTTAGATTTAAATGTAAATTAGGTCGTTTTTTGTTTCGTTTTGTTTGAATTCATTGATCATCAAGAATTTCTTTGTTTTACTAATTTATTAAATAAATTTGAGCTTTAATAAAGTGGGGTAACTATATTGTAATTAAGAATCAGATAAAAAGTTTAGGTAACTTTTTAAAAGATATTAATGTCAAATAAGATTTAGATCTGAGGGAAACTTTCACTTTTTGTTCGTTGAAATATGAGATAAATCTAATCTGAAAAGATCGCTTTTGCTACCACTTTGTACCTATTGTTATTCTAAGTAAAATATCTGTTAATTTTTCTAGTGATATTTTTTGCTATTAATTTAAATATTTATACAACTATAACTAGACGTTGCTTTTTTCAGGTCATTTTTTATGTTTAAAATTATCTAATTATTAAAACGAAGTGTTTAATATGCAAATTACTGCGAGCTTATTTTTTAGTAAATTATGTTTATCAGTTGGTATAATTTTACTTTGTTAAATAATTACTTAATAACAATAATCTGTATTACAAGTAAAACATTCTATTATAAATCTGGAGTTCTTGACCTACAACATTTAAAAAAAAAAATATTATTGATTAATTACATGCAAAAGCAAAAATCTTTCATAGTACGGGTATGGCAGCAATTCTAATCTTTGTACGCCAAAACTTTACTTAAAACGGTTAATGAATATTATGGCATAAAACTTTTGTAACAGTTTACCAAATGAAATTCGGTAATACAGGCTGAGAAATTATACTTTTTGTGCTGAATTTGTGGCAGTTTTTCTTTAGAAGTGACCATCTAAAGCACGCAATTTATTTTTTAAAAGATTTTTTATAAAAAATTTACAAAACGTTATCTTTGCTATTACCAGCAGAAAATAAATTCTCAGCGGCAGCAAATTATCAAAAGAAAAACTTTAAATATGGCAACTTACTTAATACAATAATATAATTTTTTTCTGATGTTTTTTTAAATAAGGATAACTAATTTGTTGCGATGTTTAAAAAAAGTTTATTGCAACTAAATTATACGACTTCACATATTTTAGAAACAACAAAATTAAACTAATTAAGAATAATTTTCTTTACCTTTGTACCCAAATATTTTTGGTCTGAAGTGTTGCTCGTTAACTTGTTAAATTGTTTATTTGATCTTCTTGATTTGTAATATTTTTAAAAAATATCTCAGGGTAATTTGAACACCACGATGGCCGCATTCACCTTTTAGCCAATCAACGCCAGACTGCAATTATAGCTATTCTTTATTATGCTTTCCATTCTAATGCATAAAAGTTCTTATGCACAGAGCGACGATTTTCCGGCACAAATAGTCGTTTCGATGATAGTAGTTTACACTTTTCTCTATAATCACCCTTATTAAATCTCTCATACATTAGTTTGTCTAAGAAGAGTGTCAAAATGGTAAAACTAAGCATTTCTGGACAAAGTATGAGTGTGCAGTATGCAGACTCTAATAACTACGTATAGAGAGAGTATAGATTTTAGTATTAATAAGTAATCTATAAAAACAATTACAAGTATTTACACATTTTTGCTTTAGTTGCTATAATTAAAGTAGAGTTTTAGTTCCCATAGGTATTATAAAAGAAATTATTTTAATTCTTTTTAGAAATAATAATACCTTGAGCAACTTACAACTTTTCAGACCTAACAACTCTCGAGTTTGTAACCCCGTTGCCCACGGTCACTAAGATTTTTGTCATTTCTTTGATACATAAATAACTATTATTTTGTATTACTGTGACGTGTTTTATGTTATGTATTAATTTAAAAGACAAATAAATTTATTATTACTATTATTTGCAAGTTTTTTTTACTACAAATCGTAGATAGAGCAAGTATTTTAACTGAAATAGATTCTATAACTCGTCGTCCATTAGATGCTTCAAAAAATTTAAAAAAACGCTTTCACTGTTTTGTTTCATTTGTTTTATTTTTGCGTCCTGTTAGATTTTTCTTTCCATTGGGGAAAGAAACTGATCTCAACTTTGTTTTCAAATGCAAAATAACCTATTGCCATAGTTTATTTAAAAGATCTTAAAGCAAAAAATATATTCCATTAACAAAATTTTAATTTAATAATAATTTGTAAATAAGAAAATTTTGCAAAATAAAATTTTGTTTTATTTTTTCGTGTTAAAATTGTTAAAAATGTTTTTTATTGTTTTAGAACACTAAACCAAAATTCATTTTATTTTAGATATTTTATGATACTTCTGAGGTTTATTATACGATTATACAGGGTGTTATGGAAATGAGTGCAAATATTTTAACCTGAAATACAGCACCACAAATAATAAAAATCTGTAAAAAATTTTTTGTCCTATCTCAACTAACAACAAAATTACAGGCCGTCAAAGTTGGGTATAAAAAAACATCTTTTTGTTATATCTGGAAAACCGCTTAACCGATTAATACCAAATTTGGTACACAAATGAAGTTGACTGTACTCTTTTTATTTCTACTAGCAAAATTTTGCTGCACATCTCAATTTCAAGTTACGGCACTTTTTTTCACATTTTGGGTAATTAACCAATTTTCTTCTTATTAATTTCCAATTTTTGTAGCAAAAAAGAATATGCCAGTAGATTCTACATAAAACTGCAGGAATGCAATATTTTGCTAAAACGTATCGTTTTCGAGATATTTACGTTTAAAGTATAAAACTGACTTTTCATCTTTAACTTTGGCGTCCTCAAGCTCCTAAACGGTGCAACTTAGTATAGAGGTAAATTGTGTTAAATCGCTTTATTTTGACCTGAAAAACCTATGATTGCCCTATATTAAAAAAAAATGTTATACGTTTTGCAATAATTAATTTTAAGTTTATAATTTTGTTATCAGTTGAGATAAGACAAAAATTTTTTTGCAGATTTTTATTATTTGTGGTGCTGTATTTCAGGTTAAAATATTTGCACTCATTTCCATAACACCCTGTATACGGTTTTTTTTATTGTTTCGCTACTGTTTTGCGCTTACCAAATTATCAAAATGCAAAAAATGGGTCATAATCCTTGTTTTAAATTTTTTCTAACAAGCTATTACAATAAAAATATATTTGCAGTTGAAAAATATGTAGGGGTAGTTTCTTTCCTAAATAAGAAGGAAAAATAAAAAAGCACAAAAAATGTGCTAGATTAGAAACACTACAAACTTTCTAATACAACTAATGTTAGTCGATTTCTAAAATTGTTTCTATTAAAATACTCATCCTTTATATCCAAACTTTATATATTTTTTTACTCAAAAATGATACAGTTTAACAATCTGGTTTACATACAAAAAATTAAGTATTTGTTGATCAAAAACCTTTTGTTCAACTTTAAAGGCAGACCGCTAAGTTTGGTGACTTTGGGTCTGAGCTAACACTATTTGAGTCTGAGCACTATTACCAAAGCAATAGTTTGAGGCAAGTTAATACATAATCATTTTACACCATTTTTTACTCTTTTTTTTTTGACAGAAAAATTTATATGCAGTATACGTTATTAACAAGATTATTGGAATAATTGAGGAAATCTTAGGAGACATGAAAATATGCGATAGAGAAAATAAGATAATTACAGAAGAACAAATTTATTCTTGTTTATTTAACTGAGTTTTTTCCTAACTAAAGATGACAACTTTGTTGTCGAAATGCGAGACGTGTTAAGTAAAGTGTTTGGTATTAGTGTATGATTTACGTTTGATTACGTTGGGTTAGAGCAAAAAATTTTAATCGTATGTTTTTAAATCTATGTGCTACGAAACAGTGTTGTTATACATCGTGTATGTCAAAAGTAATGTTTTTTGAAAAGAATTTTTTAGCGTACATCTTAAAAACTATAAACATTTGTATAAGACAAATTTGGTTTTTTAGCATTCTTTCAACAAGGGTTACATTACCTCAAAAACACTCTGTATGTATTTGAGAGATTCAACACAAAATGCTTCCATTTTATGTAGTTTAATATTTAATAAACTTATTTATGTCCCAGCGTTAAATTTTAATCATTGGTATGTATTTAAACATATGACTTTTAGAGATTAGAAAACTTTTAAAAATTTTCCACCAATTTTGCTTTTTCTTTCCGTTAATCAAGAAAGAATGTTTTTGACATTACGCAGTAAAATAAAGTAATAAATTATTATTAGCATTATCCTATGTCGATATAATCGTACCATAGTGGCGTATATAATGCATAATTAATCAGCGGATCAACGCTTATGTTATGAATGGGCGAAAATCGCACGACTATTATTCATAAGGCTGCTAATCTTTCTTCTTATCTATTGTGAAACGAACCTTGAGGAGAGAGAAATCATTACAACGGTCGAAACATTGTCGAAAAATAGACACAACAAGCATTTAAATCACTTTTGTACAACTTTACTATCAAAAGTTTGGCATATAACCACTTATCAAATTTTTAAAATATGAATAACTTGAATATATCGCATGATAAATTTTATTTAAATTTATACAACTGAATTAATGAGAGACTACTTAATGGCCGTTTAATTATAAACAGATCGCCAATGCTGCCATTATTACTACCTTAAAACAGTATGGATAATGTTTAAAAGTTATGTAATTTGATTTCCGTTCAAACTTCTTCGTTTCGCCACTTTCAAACTAGACAAAGCTGCTCTTCACTGTCTATAATTATGGGAATTAACACTAATCAGAGTCCCTAAAAAGCATTTTCAATATTTTGGAAATATGAAGTGGTGCGACCTTGTTGCGCCACTCAGGGTGGGAGAGACAATATGCATTGTCTACTGGGAGGTTCTTATATATAGCAAGTAGGCTAAGAGACTTCCAGTCGATTTTTTTTTTCTTGGAAAATTAGCCACGATGAAGGTGCGTGTGTGTTCTTTTTAGAGGGGTATTCAAATTTGTTGTTTGTTCTAGTTGACAGTCGCTGTGGTTGCGATTTTTGTGCAAGGGGTGGTTTCGGTGCCGGTCGTGGGGCGAGAACATGCCGTTGATTATTATGTAAGTATGGCGAGGTCCTTTGGGAGTGGCGCGGGAAAAATAGTAATAAGGCACGTGAGAGAGGAGATTTTCCAGACTTCCGCGGTTATGTGCGTGCGGAAAAGCTAATTGGGCTTTTCTGAAGCACTTATGCAACGAGCTATTGTAGATTGAATTGTTTGAGATTTTCTTCTCGGAATTGGGCCACATTTATGATGACATAATTTGCAGATATATTTGCATATTTTCTTTCACAAAGATGACCTTAATAATGCCTCGCAAATTTTTAATTATATGTTTTTAATTTTAATTATAAAAACAAAAGAAAAAATCTAAAAGAAGAATCTATTACTTATTTAAAACATTCTGTAAGTGTTAAATGTCTATACCTAAAATATATCACACAAAAACTTCTTTCTAAAATGTTTTTTTTTAATAATAATCTTTTTTTTTTATTTTGAAGCGACGTTAACAATACAAATTTATTCAGGATAATTTGAGTTACTCGTGCCCGGTTGCATAAACGTTTGTCAAAATGCCCTGATTGCCCTGGTTAAAAATGCGAAAATGAGATATCAATGACCCATCAATTTTGATAAACGTTTATGCAACCAGTCATTAAGAATGTAACTTCAAGTTTTTATTGAGGGTAGAAACTTTAAAACGGCTTTCAGACACCACTTTACAAATTATTTGCTAGATGAGTATATAGCACTGCTTGATCTGAAATAACGATGAGAGTAATTGCTGAAAATTGCAATTTGGTAATTTAAAAAATGTCGCAATGTTTTTAGAAATTTTTCTTATTGTGTTTATGCCAATTGTAGTATTCAATCAATAACCAATACGGTAAGTAAAAAAAAACTATTTGTGAGTTACTTATACAGAATTCTGGACAAATTTGAAAACACTTAAAATAACATTTGACACTTTCTTGATATTTATTACCAACTATCTCGTATTAACGCAAAAGTTTCTAAAAATTAAAAAATTAATTTTTGTACTTAAAAATCAAGTAAAATGCGCAAAGTAGAAAAAATAGCATAAAAAACTCATTTCTCAAGTCATTGTGATACTCATTCTTTATAAAAAATCGCGCTTTGCGCTAGTTTTATAAACTTGAATTCGTGCCACAAAGTTGACATTTTGAAACGCGTTTTTTAATATAGGTACTATTAAGAAACATCTCTATTTTGACAGTTATAATGATGATAACATTTGACATAATAGAGATCCATATTATGACTAAAATGGTGAAATATGAAACATTATACATATTATCAAATAATTTTTTAAACAAAATTAATAAAAAAACTTTTTTAAAAAGTGTAATAAACTGTTGATTATAAATGCTGCAAAAAACTTATAAGCATGTAAGAGTCTTGATGTTAACACCTTATAGTATATTTTTTTAAACATAAAAATAAAAATAACTAAAAAATTATGTTTAGAACCTTGTGTCTTGAAAGCTAAAAATGCTAGATTTTTTTTAAAAAATTTATGCAGCTTTCTTAATCCTAGGAAAACGAGTACCTACCGTTTTAATGGTCCGCAAATTTTGTAACAGCTTTATTAAACTGCAAAAGTAGTTTTAAAAGATTTTCAACGGTAAGAAATATTTTAAGCAAATTTATAAAAGAAGAAGAAACCTCATCACTGCCAAAAGATTAAAAATTTGCGAAACCGAGTTGATATTTTGCACGCAGTTGATTTTTTGTATGCAGTTGCGTTTTTGCTTTTTAGTAAGGGACCCTATTGAACAGGATGAGTAAAATTAATAATCTATACAACCAAATACTTTAGAATCTCGAGGATTAATGTTACCTCAAAACTTTCAAATCACCTTTCAATCAAGGACAGAAAGTGGGCATTAGCGGTCTATGACTCTATTTCATACGTGAGCAATGTGAAAATATCAAAAGAAGCTGAGGTGCTGAGGGTTGCTAATGCTTATACTTGCATATCTGTGTAACAAACAAATATTTTTCGCCTACTTTCAATAAAATTAGTAAACAACATAAAAGAGATTTTTACTTCTAAATCAAAACAGATTAGTTAAATTTAAAACTGTCCTTCTTCACGTAAATGACTAACAAAAATAAAAAGCGCAGACTAAAATAAAATTTTTCGCATATTTTTAACGAAAATGAATTAATCTTTAAAAATGCCTTATAAATGTGACACCCTTGCGATGTAAACTATTTCTGCTCTAGAGCGGAAAATTAAAGTTTTGGTAAAATTTTTAAAGCTGCTATAATTTATTTTTGTTAAAGTAGGCAAAAATAGTATAGGTATTACATTACAAGAGCAGAAAGAAGAAATCTGCAGCCCGAGGGTGTTAATACAATTGCTTGTCTATGTGACAACAACTATTTTTCGTCTTTAATTAATTAACCTTCAATTATTTTTATCTCTAAATTAAAGAGAGCGTTAAATTAAACGTCTCACATCAATGACAAACAAAAATAATTAGTGCAAACAACAAATAATAGTAATAACAATAAAGTAATAACAAATTTAAATAACAAATTTAAAAAAAAATGTTCTAGAGTGGAAAATAACACTTTCTGTTACGTTGGAAGCCTGTGTCATTGTTTATTATCGTTACAGATAAGCGAGAGAATTTTTTTATCCTTCATTTTATTATTGTGGCGTGCAATATTCTTTTCTGTCGTGCAATAATATATTACATCAGAAGGACAGAAAGTTATAATTAATGGCTCGAACACTGATGCCTCAGTGTAACAAAAGCATTAAATAAAACTGAAGGTTGCTAGTGTTTTTGCCCACTTTCAATAAAAACAAAAAACCGATTTTTTTCTAAATCAAAAGTGTTAAATGTCAAACTATAACAGACTTCGCACATAATTGACAAATTAAAATAATAAGTGTGAGGTGAAATAAAATGTTCTGCCCTAAGACGTAAAATAACATTTTCTGTTACATTTTGAAGGCTGCTATAATTTATTTTTGTTGAGGTTGAGTTTTATTTTTCATTATTCAATAAACGTGTAAGTTTGAGGGTATTTTTGTAAGCTTTAATATTTTTTTTATCGTAATGACCAATGAGAACAAATTTTATCGTGAAAATGCTCTATTTTGTCGTTTTTATAACTTTTACATGTATAATTTTGGGTGATAACTAAAATCAGTATTTCTTATAAAATTGCAAACACTATACTAAATAAAAAAACGGTGTCTAAAATTTCTTAAACAATTAATTTGCACGTTTTTGATAAATGCATCTATCTACTTATCAAAATATAATGTCAATCAATTTTGTAAACGTCAATTTTTATTTTCACATTAAAATTATGTACCTAATTATCAAAAATTATTAGTTATGACTATTTTTATTTAAATTAACAGGTGTAACAGCTATTCAATCGGTTTTTGATGAATTAGTAGCAGCACAAAAAAAATTTTGTCTTGTAAAACTCATCTTCTCGCTTAGCCAATACTGTAGCTATAAATGTCGAGAAAATATAGTATTAAAATAATACTTTTTTCTTAAAATTTCAGCATCAAATTTTTTTTGAGATAATGGTATGTTTTTTTAAACAAAATGTTTTTGTAGGAGAATGTTTATAATTAAAGAAAGGTCATAAAGTTGAAGTAGACAACATAAAATTCAAAAAGTCAAAAACAGTTTTTTTATAAAATAGTTTGTTGTTCCCAATGTAATGTTTCGTAATTTGTATTTTAGTCCCATCCGAAATACGCCTTCAGGTATGGCGTTTCCGACCCACATACTGGCGATGTGAAAAGCCAGCAGGAGAGCAGAGACGGCGACGTCGTCAAAGGCCAATATTCCCTGGTGGAACCGGATGGTAGTATTCGTACAGTGGACTACATCGCCGACCCTGTAAACGGGTTCAACGCCGTGGTATCGAAAAGCGCGCCATCTCTTCACATTCCACCAGTGAAGCACGTTCCAGCTATTGTCAAAGAGGTGGCGCCAGTAGTTAAACCCATCTACAAGCCCATTTACACCAAACCAATTCTCCACAAAGCGATTGTGGCGCAACCTGTCGTCAACGCCGTCTATACATCGTCCATAGGTAACAATTTTTCTCAAAAACCGGTCCATACCGAAATATCAAGGCCCCTAGAAACCAGTTCGAGAAAAAACCATTTTATCGTTTGTTTTGATCGTAATAATCACATTGGTTTCCTGGTGGTTATGTAAGCAGAGGCATCCGAGGGTTCTTGCAACAGACGGCAAATGATTGCTTAGAATTAGAAAATTTTTGATTTTTTCGGTGCGATGAAAGCACTCCTACGCGCTTTCAAACAAACGTGACTGAAAATACTGATTGCTGTAATTAAATGAGCTGTCTACTGTTTCGATGGTTGCGTTCTCGTGCGGTTCTAGAGGGCTAATTGACAACAGTGAAGGTGAAAAAGTCGGTGGCATTTGAGTGTCACTGGAATAAATTAATAGTGCAAAACCGGCAGGATATAAAACTAGTTACTATTTGAAAAATGGTTAAATTGTTTTAGATATTTTAACACTCTAACGATTATTTTTTTAATAAGTCGCAACCCGAAACAAAGCATTTACGCCATCAATTGAAGTTTTGAATTGCTAGTATACACGGCTGCATCATCATCATAATCATTTATTTTTTCGATCAAATTTATAATTTTCTTAGTCTAATTACAATTCTTTAAATGCAATACATGGACGCTGCTGAGGCTTAAAACCTTTTCAGCGTTTTGCAACTTAAGATATTTTATTTTACATTTGTAGGCTTAAAATTAACTAACATGGAAAACTTAAGATATTTTATTTGGGACTAGGGGTGGGCGATTTTCATTTTGAATAATCGATTATTTAATTTAATCGATTATTTCGATTAATCAAATATTTCGATTTTCGATTAATCGATTATTTTAATTATCGATTATGCTAAATAATGGATTATTTGTTACTTTGATTTTTGATTAATTAATCTTGTTCAATTGTTTTAAGTATTTATAATAAAAATTTAGAATTATAAAACTTAGATCCTACTACCTTACAATCGATTATTGCTTAATTTTAATCGAATTGCGGTTAATCGAATAATGGATTTTTTAATCGATTAATCAATTATTTTGCCCAGTCCTACTTGGGACTCGGCTGCAGCAAAAATCGTCACTGTATCTAAAGTCATAAATCTTCGAATAATATAGATTCCTGCTTATTCAAAATTAATAAAGCCACTCGAACTATGGCTTAAGTTACAATGTGTAGGTTTTGTGTAAATTTTGTATTCGTTTTTCACAGCAAGAAAACAAATTTAATATAGAAACAAAGACAATATTATGTTTTTTGATTAAAACGTAGAAAAACTTGTTGTGAAATGAGTTAGTTCAATTATTAAAGTGGTTCATATGAATAAGTAACTCACTGCTTGTCTGATTAGATTTATTATTTAGATTATTTATTATTATTATGAAGAACGTTTCTTAATTTCTCACGCACCAAAACATTAATAATTTCATCCTTATAAATGTGAGGATAAAATTAAAGGTGATTAGAGATAAAAATTATTTATTCTATAGAGATTAGTGCGTCAGCATCACCTTTAATTTTGAATTTCATACATCGGTTATTATCAGAAATATTAGAACTTTTTCGAGAACTAACTGCTCTGTTTAAAAGGAACGTAAAAAGCATTCATTAATACCAAACACTATTCAGATGAGAATTGAATTATATCGGTTAAATTTAATTTTCGCTTTCTACAAAAATATTCTACAAAAATTTTACAGTTATTTTATTGGTTATAATTTTTTTAAATTTATTTCTTTATTTGTACAGGAATTTCCACACTGACAAACTGATCAGTAATTTATCGGAATGTTTAAATAAAAATAAAAAATGACTACTGCTACCAGTTACCTGTGTTAGTCAACAAGTATCAGACGTTTTAAAGATTGACCTCAAAACTGTCAGAAGAGTCTTAAGACGGAATGAAAAGCCACGATCTTAAAAAAGAAAAGTTTTATTATAAAGGATTTATCAGCCAATAAAAAGAAATTAGAAATGTACTTTACGTTATTTGTATGAAAAAACATAAGTACTTGTAGCATTAGATAATTAGCTAAAGGATTTAAAATAAAAACATTTGTATAAATTCAGTCAAAAAAGTTAAAGCCATTTCTAAAAAACTTAAGAATAAAAAGAATTTAAATATGATAAATTTTTATATTTGTGCAGAGTTTATTTATTGCATTATTTTTGAGAAAACGACATAAGAAAAAAATCTAAATGTGGTACTATTCAAATCACAAATGATGGGACAAAAACTTCCTAAGAAACATATTTTTTAAATTAAGGCTTAGTTTTTGAGATAATCGTTAAAAAGTGGCGAAAAGCCGTAAAATCAATTACATTTTTTGGGATTTTGAATACAGATATTTAGCTTTGAAATTGCGAAGGCCCATAAAAGCCAACGCATTTTCAAATATATTTTATTTTTTTGTGGCAAGACGGCTAAGAAATTAGACTGAACTTTTAGTAGAAGAAAGCCTATGTTTTAAAGAATTACACTGTATAAATATCTAGAAAATTTTGAATAGTGCCCTTTTGCTCAGGCCAATTTTTGAACAACTTCGTATATAATATATTCAAGGCACAAGCCATCATTTCTAAAAAAATCAATCTTTAGCCTTGAAACCACCACAAGGTGACACTCTTTTAGGGCATTTGACACTCTACTAAAAGACAACAATTCGAAAGTTTTGTGTAAGAAAAGCTTAATTGTTGTTCAGCAAACAAAATTAAAAAAAAATATATTAAACTTATGAAAGATAACAATTATGCATATAATTAAGCACAAAAAAGAACATTGTCATAAAGATCTTTAATCTGTAAAAAATGAAGTAGAAGAAGCAAAAAATTACCTTGTTTTAAATGCAGGGTGTAATGACGGGTTTACAGATTAACAAATTTGGCTTTTTTTAAACAAAAGTACCGACTTTCATGACTCGATAAATGGTCAAAATTTTAAGTTTTTTTAGGATTAAGCGAGGCATCCATTATTGTTATTATGAATGCCTCTCTTCTTTACTTGTTTGTAGAGTTTTATAAAAAATTAGGATAAGGTTGTGGAATGATATTTAAATATAAAGTATCTGGTCATTTTAGAATCGTTTGTAATCTTCTGAGCTTAGGTAATATATATGTATGGTAATAATAATTGTCACTCTCGTCAGATATCTATTAATCGAAAATTTATAATTTTAGTCAAAGTGGCCAATTTTGCTGTGGATTTCTATAACATAAATTGAGAGCGCTTAATTATTACTCCTAATATTTAAAGTAAACTTCTTCAAAAATAATTAGAATACCTATTAATAACCGATTGTCTTAATGAAATTGATTGTTTGTCAATTTGTTTTAAAATTAGGCATTTTTGTTGTAGTAGACAGCAGATATGATAGTAAGACAAGATTGAGTGACGAGTGAAGAGAATTGTATACATATAGTTAGAACTATGTAACTTTTCCTTTGCTACAGTTATAAAAACAGTCGTAAAACTATCGGAAATGCTCTAAACATTCAATTTATAACCAATTTTACAATTTAGCAATTAAAAGTTTGACAAGAAATTTTAAATTAGCTTAATAAATATTTCGCAAATATTTGTAACGGAAAAGTTTAGTTTTGATTTCATTAAAAATTCACAATCAGTTAGAACATGAGTGTCTATACAAGCATCTTTGTGATTAATATCTCCATTAATAATGGAATTAATAAATCTTGTCCGAGTTATAAATGATTTATCACTTGTCTAGCAGCGATAACAACTCTCCCATGTAATTTAAAATAAATCGTTCAATATTTTCGAGCCCATGCGAACTGAAAATTTGCATCGTATTTTATTAAAAATGAAAGTAGCTGTCGCAAATCGTCACGGCAAACATGTAAATTAATTATTTTAATTTTTTATTTTTGAATAAATAATTCATATCGAGCGTTCCAAATTTGGGTGAATCCGCGCCCTGAAAATTATTTAAACAAGTACAAATTTATATTCTTATTTGGCTAAATCCGGCTACAAAGCGCAGTCCGGCTTTCGTAATTATATAAAGTTTCTTCGCTTGTAATTTACGAGCGATAGCGATTCAGTGGTATAATAGTCGTATCGAATACCACTGGTGCGCAATTATTTATGATTTACTCGCACCGTTTCCCAACAAAGCGCTTCCCTAATACGAGATCCTTGTAAACCTGACATTTGCCGGACTTGGTTATCCTTAACCGGATTAAAATATCTCGTACTATTAATTTGCTAGAGTTTTGCATTTATTGCAGTTTCATGAAATATGTTGGGCGGAGCTGAAAATTCACTCCTGAAACGGACGCAAACTTTTGGTAGCTTTCCTTGATCTTATAAAGATAGTTTTTGACCTTTGATGGCGCGATTGGAATCAGATTAAGATGTCGCGGATTGGACGGACTGTTTAATTCATGAATTGAGTTGAGTAATTGAAAGTGAAACCGTTTTGTGACGGAATTCGACAAAGGTTCAGTGAGGACAATTTGGAAAGAGGAGCTCTTTATAAAATAAAATTTCAAATATTTGATCGATGAAGGTTTATTGACCAATAAATAGGTGTAGGCAGATTTTTAGAATTTTATTTCTTTACAAAAATTTAAGTATAGATAATAAGTAAGAGAATTATCATTGTGAGGGGCTATTAGAGAAGTATTTGAAAAAGTACAATTTTGCATAAATTTTTAAAAATTTTTACAGTAGTTAAATGACTACTTAAGAGGTGTAATAAAGCCAAAAACATTTGTTATTTTCGGGTAACAAAAAATTTATAATTAAAGATGGTCTTATCTCATTTTTTTTTAAATGCTACATCTCATATCTTATTACATAATTGGGTAAAACGTGTAATAAATAAACAGTTGGTGTATGTATGTAGCTGATCGTTTCGTGAATGGCAATTTGTAGTAAATGAAATAAATCGTTAAGATTGAATTATTAGAACGAAAGGAGGAAGCATGTTACAATGGAAAAGAAAAATTTTGTTCCTTTGCTGGATGACACAAGCTACATGAACTAGAAGTTTAGAAAGGCAGCCAAGTATTCCATTTCATCAAGTAGTTATGATAAAACGGATTTTTAGAAGTTGGTAGAAAAGCCATATATATTCAAAAGGAAGTTTTAAAACGACATATAAATTTGAAGAAATAAGGAATAAACCAAGACAATTAGAAAAATAGAAAAAGCGTACTAAAAAAATGCAAAGGCAGCGATTGTTGATAAAAAATAGAAACAATTGAGTGCTTGAAAACAAAGTCAATAGGAATAGTAATCACTCTCTCTCAACATTCATTCAAAATTGAGATGCTTTAATTTTGGTTTAGCTGAGCATAAGAACCTTCAAAAGAATTTCTCCAGTTAAGAAGCCTCAAAAGTTTGTGTTGTGAACACGGCATACACTTCCTAATTGAGGACGTAAAATAGTGAAGAAACTTTTTCAGATAAAACTGTTGGATGACAAATTGACAGTTGAAGCATTGTTTATACAGTTTAACTGCTTTTAAAAAAATCACCATTTGTTGAATTAAATTTGTCAAAATTAAATTTACTAGAATTTGACGTTGTCGAAATGTTTGGTTATTTTGTTACTCTCCTGGCATGCTCAAAGATTTAGAAAAATTTGTTTTTCAAGTAAAATAAGAATGTTAATATGGTAAAAACAGTTAGAGATTTGTTGATCAACAACTGCAGCTAACTGTACGTGGGCGACTGCTAAAATTCGCGGAAAATGTAAAACAAAACATAAATTATTTTGTGTAAAACGCTTTACTGTTTTTCAAAACAATCCCTTTTTTATATCTATTTACTTTTGCATTTTTTAAAACTAATTTTCAAAACATTTATTCCACTCTGAAAGAGGTACCTCCGAAACTAGCGACATAAATGCTTTAACGGCCTCTTCAGGCCATACAAAACGCCCACTACGGATTTTATTTTTTATGTATCGGAATAAGAAGAAATCGTTGTGTGATAAATCGGGCGAATGTGGGAATGTGTCGTTAATTCGATGTTGTTAGTGGTCAAAAACTCAACATTTCGTTGTGCGGTGTGAGCGCTTTCATTGCATGATGCACAATAAATTTACCGATTTTGGTTGTTTTTCTGGTTTCAACAATGACTTCCGGCAAACAAATTGAAGTATACCACTTCGCATTAACGGTCTTTCGATCTTCTAATACAGCAGTACCGACATGACCGTTTTTTTTTTTTTGAAGAAACAAGCAACTATTTTTTTCGAAACGCTCCATAAACGGGTCACTTTGGTTGGTTTAGGTTCACTTTGAAACACTCATACAGTTGATTGCTGTTTAGTTTCAAATTTATATAATTTGTCACATGTTACAATGTTGTATACAGAATTTGAACGACCACCATCGAATTTCTTTAGCATTTCCTGGCACCATTTGACTCGTGTCTCATTTTGCACCTTTCTCAAATTGTGAGGGATCCATCAACTGCAAAGTTTCCTAACATACAACTGATCGTGCAAAATCTTATGTATTTGTTTCACCGCAATGCCTAAGGTCGCCTCTATCTTCCTGTATGTCACATGACGATTTGCTAAAATCATTTCGCGTACGACATCTATATTTTTTGCAACAACGGGGGTGCGTATACGTCTTTCGCGAGGATCGAACCAAACGTTGATCCTTCCACACTTGAGTTTTGCAAACCACTTGTAAACCATAGTTTTGGACGGTGCTTTATCTCCAAATAACAATTTAAGTTTTTTTACACATTGCGGTGCTGTTAAACCGTATCGGAAATCTCAAAACATCACTCGATAATTACGATTCGATATTTCCATTTCTTAGCGCAATTGCCAATCTTTTATTATTTTTTTTTAAATTAAACTGTTAGGTTTGAAACCGAATTGTTAACTGTGTTAGAGGTAAAAAATGTCAAATTTTACGAATATGACACTTGCAACACACTAGGAATTCTAAAAGAACTTGATTCCGCGAACTTTAGCAGTGGCCTACGTAATACGCTATTAAAAAGATAAATTGCAGCTCCAAATAACTGTCAGATTTACGTTAATTGTACGTCATTTTAAAAGTTGTGCCATGTTGCCTAATGTATTTTAGGTGTAAATTGCAATGTTGGTGGTTTTTTGTAAAGTAAATGAACCAGATGTATATGGTTGATACTTATTAAACACGTGTCGCATGGTAAACGACGATATCACGTAAACTTCGCTAATTTTTTAATTATTTTTTGTTAAAATGGTTTGTTTGAGAAAGTTTTCTATCTTCACCTTCTAATTTACGTCAGGATTAGCTGTCTATTGTGTTTGTTATTGTGCAGGAAACGTACCTGGAAGCAGTGAAAAAAAAGTTATGGAAAAACTAAATAAGTATTTTTACCAAATTAAAAAAAAAATATGTTAGGATAAAAAATTAAGTCGAACTTTTAATATAACTAGATACTAAAAAAATCAAAGAAAGTAAAACAAGTCAAAATTTTAAAATTTAATATCAGAAGTCTGTAAAAATCACATTGTTTGTGTACGTTAGAACTAAAGGAAAACTGAACTATTGGGAAAATTACTCACTTTTTGTTCTGTGAAACATAGTATTTACAAAAAATACTTTTAGTAACTATATTTTCGAAGAAATTGCTGAAAAAATGATAAAAAAAGTTGATACAAAGCAGTTATAAAATAAATAAAATCTTTTGGTGATAACAAAACATGAACTTTTACAAAATTATGGCTAGAATTAGAAAAAAGAGTGATAGATAAAAAGTGGGTGTTCAATATAAATAATCGGAAAATAGTAAGTTACAAAGATATAAAGCAATCAACTAACCAAAATGTAATAAATGTCAAGTTTGATTGTAAAAATAAGTTGGCTGTGATTCTAAATATAGAAAACTTGTTCTAAAAAAACAAGTGAAGAAATTTTAAAAGCATACAATTGAGAATTAAACAAATGGTGTTTGTTGAAGAAAATTGTAGAAATTTGGTTGAAAGATGTGGTAAAAAATAATCAAATAGCGTTGGAAATGCAGAAAAATTTGAAAAAAGTTTATTTGTAAGTAGGAAACCAGATGATAAAAAATAGGAAAAAGAAAAAGTTGAGACTGAGAGTAAAACGGTAAGAGGATAAACGTAAATTCTAACAAAGAAGGGACTGATGATAAAAAACAAAAAAAAAAATAAAAATTAAACAAGATTGAGGAACAAGGTAATGTGGCAAATATTAATGATAACATGAGTGATGAAAAAAAAGGTAACGTATAAAATAATGTAGAAATGAATAATATCAATAAAAAAATGACTGGAAATGGTTGAAGTGTACGACTAAACAAAAAAGCAATAAAAGGATTTAAAAATCAGATACAAGATTTAGAAATCAAACACAAAAAACAAAATAAAAGTTGATGTAAATCACAGAACTTTAGTTTAATAATAAAATTTTTGTAGAACATATGGAAAACACTTTATCTACGATTTTTTTATTGTTTTATTCTGTCAGCTTAACTGAGAAGGGTTCTTTCTTAAGATAACGTAGTTAGCTGTTGTTGAATAAACAATTGCAGTTGGATAGTTGTCTAGTTTTTCTTTATAATAAAAGAATTGAACTATTCTTGTTTCACTGCATAATTTTTTGGTAATGATATAATTTTTACTCAAATTAGTATTATTTGTGAAAATAAATTTTATCTTAATTTAGTAAGGGCTTAAAGTGTGCACATTCTGAATTAAAAGTCTTAAAAACATTAAAGTGGTGTTCTAAAGTTGTGGTCTTAATTTCCGTTAGATGTTCGTTTACGTGTGGGGAAAAGTCAAAAGAAAAGTTTATTCTAAGCGTGTTGTACTAATTCAAGATTCAAATCGTGTAATTATTACTGCTTTCATAACTTAGCTACAAAAAAGAATTGAAAAATGGTAAGTGCACGTTATGACCGTTTTTTGTATTAAAAATTAATATAAAATGTTTTTTCGTGGTTAGTTTATTGTTTACAAAGTTATCAAATTTTATTGCAATGCCAGTTATTTATTAACGCTAGATTAGGACTTCAAAAACTAAAAAAACTAGATGATTAATTTTTTTAAAGAAAGTTTTAGACATGAGTTAGTGCAAAATTTTAGTTCAATTTTTTTTTTAATTTTTCAAATATTTCTAAGAGTTTATTTGGCATCAGTTCATTACCGTGAGACATCCTCTATGTGGCTTAATTTTTAGGTATATTCTAACGGTTCAATTGACCTTAAATTGCACTTATATATACGACTGACTATTTTTTATTTAAAGGTATCCACATCACGAGTATATAAACGCACTCTCTTTTTCCTCATTCAAAAAAAGAAATACATAATTAACATTTTAATATATTATTTATTAAATATATAATTAAATATATATTTATATATTTTTTTAAAAAAAGTTATAAGATGAATAAGATATTTTTTCCGCACGTGCGTTATGTTAACTAAAATATAAATACATATTTAATATTTTTCAGTAAATTATGTGCTAAGATAATTAATTACTTAGGAGCTAATTTATCCTTGGCATTTTAAAAAATCATATCTTCTTATCTTTTCCAAAAACGAGTAATTCTTTTATCATTTCATCATCGTGTGTACTAAACAAACCTTGAATCTTCTCAGTATTATTACTGAGTAATTTTGAGGTCATATTGCATCTAAAAATAACTGATTTGTTTCAGGTTCTGCTTACAAGGGTCCGTATTATGGCGATTATGATACATATGGTTACTCCAATTACGACTTGGACGCCTTATACGACATTCCCAACCACCACCAGTACTAGCCAAAATCTAGATTTAAGCAAAATATAATATTTTTGTACAGTTTTAAATGTAACAATGTCTAACAATAAAACAAGGCCAGTTTTTAGAACGAGTTTTTGTCCAGGTTCGGCTATCTTAATCGTAATTTGTGGTTTATTTTCGGAAAATCAGTGCAAGCAACCTTTAGTTGTTTTCGCCCACATACACAACTTTCGCCATGAAAAAATTCAAATAAATTATTTATAATCTGATGACAAAAGGATTGGGTAAGAGAGTTTTTCTTTAAGGAATTCGCATCAGGTGCGGAAAAAAGTAGGAAGCGTCTAATTAGTCGTGACATTGAAAGTTGGAGGCGGCTATTTGCATAATCGGAAGAAAGTCTTTGAGAGTGAGCACGCTAAATGGCAACGGTGCTCTTCTTCACTTTCCATTATTTCGTGATGTAACCATTTTGTAACAGTTGATCGAAATAGTAATTCTTCGATGGCATTGCTCTGGATTGCGGATGACCTCGAAACCATGTGCGAAGACAAAGGATCATCAAGTGTGATATGTCAATTTATGGTACTTAACTAAGGACAACGACGCCTTCGAGCGCTACTTATTCAAATTTTCTTGTTTACCAACCATTACATAAAGAAATCTGACATTTTCTTTTAGTTTTTATTAAAATCGATACGTATGACCCACTTGTACAACGTAAAAGTTGTCAAATTGGACACAATCAAATTGTTATTACGAGACGTTTAGAAATTTTTGACATTTTATCCAACTGGAGCAACTTCTTGAGTGAAAATAAAAATTAATATGTTTTACCTTAAAATCTAGAAGGCAAAAACTATTCTTCTCTGTTAAATGCTTTTCAAACAATCACAAAAATTTAAACTAATGCTTTACAAATAAAGAAACATTATTAGAAAAACTAAAAAAAAAAATATGTTTAATTTTTTATATCAATATTTTATTTAAGCATTCGGCTACATCTGCAGGTTATGTTTAATACATAGTCACCTTCGAAATCAAAAGTTTAACAATTTGGTTTTTTACCCAAATCTTTTTGGCTTTTAGATTTTTTTTTAAATTCTACGAGAGGAGCATGTATTACTTACTACTTATGATACATAAAGTCAAGGCGGAAGTAAGTGAGCAAGTGAGCTGACTTTACAAGAAGCTGCAATAAACTGAATAATGCCTATTGTTGAAATCATGAAGGTTTAAACAACGCCCACGATATATTTTTATTTTTAAATGTTCTATGCATAATTATATTTTTGGTGCAAATCATTGTAAATGAAAATCTATCGCCAATGTGGTTTAAACTCTCATAACTTCAACAATGGGCATTATTCAGTTTATTAAGCTTCTTATGAAGTCAGTCCACTTAATTTTACTCCGACTTTACATTTTTAAGTCTGTTTAATGACAATTACTTAATTCATAAAATTCATAGATTTTTAAAATATTTACTAACGATAATACATATATTAATATATTCAGTTAAAAACAAAAAGACGTTTGTGAAACAAATATAAAAAATTCTCAATCTCGTAATGATTATACATATAACTAACTAGCAATTTATTAATTGTGTTTTCTAAGCTATTGCTTTATGAAGAACATAAAAACAACTTGTTTTACAAAATAATTTTAAAAAACTGCGTAAATATTGCCGTTTTCTTTTATAAAATTTTAGTACTTTATCTGTTTAAAAACGAAGATGAATCATTTTGTAGTAACATTCTCAAAGATACAGAATTCTTGTATTATATTTTTCAAAAAACCTTTAATAATAAATTATAATATAAGTAATAGTTATTATAACACTAGTGAGAAATGTCATATTAAAGTCACGAAAGAAAAGGTTCAGCCATGACGCCCGTAGGGATGAGTTGCTAATTTTTTGACTGATTAAAATATATTCTGTAATAGACTGTAATTAAATTAAATTAAATCAAATTAATAGTAAAGTAATTATTATAAAACAACAAAATTGTTTAAGCCAAACATCGCAATTTGCGTATGAAGCTGGTGAGGCGGCCAAGATCGAGTAATTCAATGCCTGTCAAGACTTTTATCGGAAGAGTAATTGTGTTCATTTTGACTGTTTAAAAGTGAAATGTTGGTTTGAAGAATGCAAAAACCCCCTAACATAAACATCAATTTTTTTCAGCTTACCCGTATTGTTTAGAGATGGCTCTACTTGCTCCATCTCATGTTAATTAATATAGAATTTTGAAAAAACCTGTTATCTTCAATTGTTTGTCAAAAAATGCATAAAACAACAAGTGAATCATAAAATAAGGCTTAAGTACTATTGATAATAATTTAGAAAAGTTAATTTAAATTATTTCAAAATTTTTAAAAATGATTTAATTATTTTATGACTCATTACTTTTTCTCACACTGTGTGAGTAATAATTAACATTTTTTGTTTCAAATTACTATAAGAATTTATTTATTACACAGGTTGAGTAAATTTTTGTCTATATTTTTGCTTGAATTGGTTTCTATTTTAAAATTTTTTTGGATGTTTCCCTTTTACGTCATTTTTTTTTCAACTTTCTTAATTTTTTCTTAAAAAAAAGTTGACCTGTTTGCTGTAAACCTTAAGATTTTTTAAGAACAATAACAATTCTTTTACAAATAATCAAGTAAGGTCTGGAGCGACGACAATAAAGTATTTGTTGTTTTACATTTATTTATGTGTAAATCGTTATTATAGCTATTAATGTCCGATTAATATATTATTTGACAATAATGACCTTCTTCAAGTGCATTAGATGAGAAATAATGCTCAAGGGCATTATTTTTGAAAATCACGTTCTAGGTGAAATGCCAAGTAAATCGCAATTTGGTTATTGATATGGTGTATCACAAGTAACGACATTTAATTGTTTAATTTCGCCACTAAGGTTTTCAAATTTGAATTCAAATGTATCTGTCGCGTATCCAGTAAGTTGGAGAAATTGGAACGTCTTCTAACTATTTTATTAGTAAAGTTTATTAGTAGAGAACTACAAAGTTGACGCAATGATACCAATTGCTCTTTATTTCAAGAGCTATCAATTTATACAAAAAAATATCGATTTGAGTGCTCATTAGAATTCCATAAGATGAGAACGATCTCTTTTCGAAGTTCTGCATTTTTGCTTACGAGGTGGTATAATGTATTTGAAACGCTGTGTCGCTATGTATACATTTCGTTTTCTAAATACGTTATATTGCAGAAATAAATACTTAATACGTAATTGTTAGTTTATATCAAATAGATAATTAATGTAGAAGGAGATCATAAATTATTTGATTATCAAACCTCTGAAAAACCGTTGTAAAACAAGCAAGTTACAATTTATGGTAGGAGTAAGCTATTCGTTGTACAGAAATTTGACTTTTTGTACATTTTAAAATTACTAGACGTATTTCGAAAATGGATACTACTAGAATTATTGTAGACTTACCTTTATAGTTTAGCATTTAAGCTTGTGAAGCAGATCTTAGAGACTATAATTTTATCCGACTAAAACTACCCTTTATGTGTTGCAGAGCCGGATTATAGTTGTTAGCGCCCCAAGGCTAGTATTACTCTGCGGCCCTTAAAAATTGGGTTCTAGACAATTTAAAAAAATTCTCTTTGAAGATGAGCTCTTAATTTTAATAGAAAAGTTTTTTATCTCAGTTTTCTATTTTTTCTTTAGTTTCATATGGCAAAATCTATATCTCGTCATTGTTTGATCGTACAGAAAATCTTTATTTACATTTTTTGTAAAAAATGAGCTTTACAAAAAGGTATCTTACAATTTTTTTTATAAATCTTACCGTTTAGAAGATATCGAAAGTCAAAGTTTAAAAAAATTAACAAAAATTTTTTTTTACTTCTAAATTTTGTAACTCGTAGACAAATAATTATTATAAAATGCGCAACATACAATTTAAAAAAAAGACAAAAAAAGTCTTTTGAGGTTAATCGATTACTCTAACCATTTAGAAAATATTCGCATTCGAATTCCAATGCGTACTGATTTTAATAGTTTTTAATAAATATTTTAAATTTATCCATTTAAGTCATGAATTTTGGAAACGTTTATAAAAATTTGAGTTTGCGCCTTATTTTTTTAGCGCCCTATTTTTGCTGGCGCTCCTAGGCTACAGTTTAGATAGCCTATTGGTTAATCGGGCCCTGATGCGTTTAGATAAAAAAAACTTCTGGATTGTCAAGAGACTTAACAATTTAGATTCAGACACCTAATTATCTTAGTAATAAACTAGTCACTTGTTGTCAATTATTATCACTTTTAATTTTTTTATGCAATCATTAATTTTAATAAATCAAATAATTAATTATTATTACTTTCAAAAGAATTTAATAAAATTGTCAATTTAAACAAAAATAAATCTTATTACGTTTATGACTCTAGAAAAAATTTCACATTTTGTCTAATTAGAATAGTTTGCTCAAAATGTACTACCAACATATATTTTTCAAAAACCTATATTTAATTAAATTTCAGGAAGTTTTTTACTGAAATGCATCGCTCAAATTCTCATGAAATTGGTCGACTTAGTAGTTATTTATGTTTATGTTTATTTGGTGTCTTCCCTTGACATTTCTGAAATTGTTATGATTTGTAATTATTTTATATTTATTGATTTGATATTTAGTCCAGTTAATGTCTTTTGGGTGCGGACGAAGCTCATCATCTCACTCAATAAATTGATGCAAATAGGTGAAATTTGACGTTGCAGCTAATTTGCATTTTCATAGTTTCTGAATTTAATTTTCTTATGCAAAATTATTAATCAGATCTTTGAAACAACCAGGAAAAGTTATAAATGATGCCTTAGAGGTTCACCTGATTCCCAAAAAGATCAAGATTATACAATAAAAATGAAAGTATTGTACAATACGAATTTTTCCATTTTTTTTTCACTCATTCCTATTTGTTTTAATTAGAGCCAGTAAGTTTCCTTCTAGTCATTTGTCTTACAACTGACACTTTCGTTATATAAGTTTAATAAGGGAGATAAAAGAAGAGATTATCTTGAAGCGTTCTATAAAAGGAACGAACAGCATGAGGTAAAATTAGTTTGAATTATTCCAAACGAAAACAAAACTTTTACCAATCTTGAAACTTGAATCAGTTTTTAAAAATTTTAAAAATCAGTAATGGGGCCCCTCGTTGCGGCCTTCCGGAATTCTTATGGAAATGCTCGGATTCCGTTAGAATCTAGAATCCCACCAACCAAGCATTGGTGACAGAATTATATCACCGTGAAAAACTCCGCTATTATACAACAAAAATGAAAGGATCGTCTCAGAATTTTCCATTTTTTTTCCGCCACCGAATTTCGCCGTAAATTTCCTGCATTGGTGCATCGGGAGGCGGTCGGCCCCACCTGCCACCACCGGCACAACAAACGAAGATCGTTGCGAAATAATGAAGCAGCAGCGATCCGAGCGCTCTTAGTTTATTTGGTAGCTCTCAGCGATGCACACGCATTTTTCTAAACTGGTATAAAGTGATTATGTGCAGCGTCTGACCGGAGTCGCGATTTGAACTTGAGTGATATCAGTGATGGCTGCAGCTACCAACACGGTAATTTTAGTTTTTCAACAATGGAGTAGAAAAAGTGCACAGGATTTTTCACCAAAGTGATAATGTGGATGTGCAAAAAGGGGCGGTTTTCGAACCCGGGGGTTAGGTTACTGGATTAGGTTGCGGATGGGTGTGAAATGTAAAGGATATGTGCAGAGTACTTGAGGCTGAGCCAAGGTTAAGCCGAGTATCAAGAAATGCAGATGAAGAAACTGAAAGTGATTGGGTTTTGGCAAAAGAGGATATGCATTTGGACTTAACACCATTCGATTTTTTTTGGAATCTAGTGAAAATACTATTTTAATGTGGAATCTTAGGGCGCTCTTTCCTAAAATTTACTTCTTATTCTATTATTGTAATTGAAATAACATTTCAAAATTTTACTTTAAATTTTTTGAGAAAACTCCGTTTTTTTTTCTTTTATAAATAGATATACATAGTTTAGTTTTTTTTGATTATAGAGAAAAATATTTTGGTGCAAATTCTAATAGTCCTTTTTTCTGTTGACACTTAATATTCTGTTATTATATGAGTAATAGAGATAACGTTTCAAAATTTGATTTAAATATTTTAAAAAAGGTCCAATTCTTTTTCCAGTTTTGAGAAAAGCTGTTAAGCTTATTTGAGAAAATTAGATAAACGCAAAACAATAGATACTGTATAAAAATATTGCAAAAAATAAAGATAAAAATATTTTTTGGGAGTTAAGCAAAAACTGAAACCAAAAAATTAGAAGAATTTTTTGCCTTGCTGAAAAATTTTGAATTAGTGCCACTCCCTGGGCACTTGCCCGCCCGGAACAGTGTCAAGTGCACCGCTTCGTGTTTCAGTTTCTTGTCATCTGGGTAATAATTCAATGACGATTTCAAAAGGGAGAAATCTTTACTTAAATCCGCCACCGGCCACAGACGTCCCAATTTCGTCCAGTAAAATCGAATTTTCATCCGATCGTAATTGAAGAAAATAATTAAACACTTTCACTGCCATTGTACCGTTCCTGCGACAACAAACACCGGAAAAATTAATATTCTTCACGTGTTATAATCGCAAAGAATGTCGCGCTTTATTGTAAAGAAGCTGCGCAACACTGCTTTCGAAAATTAACGATGATTAATATTTCCAGATTTTCCTGTTGGGCCTGGTGACCTTGGCGTCTGCCAAGCCCATCATGGTCACCTTCGGGACCCACCAAGGCCCCATTGAGCCCCCCGAACAAACTCCCAAACCGTCTCCCCGTACTATCGTCGATCACAGTCCCGCTCCCGTTGTGGAAGCCGCCGATGACGTTCCCAACCCTCATATCTACCGCCCTCTAGTGCCGCATCAGTACCGCAGGAAAATCTACGCCCAGAGGCCGCCTCCGAGCTTGATTCTGGGGACGCCTCTCGATCAGAAATACACCCCTTCGATTGAGAAGTTTGATTTGTACCAGAAACAGCACCGAGGGGTAGATTACACAGGCCCTCATGTTTTCGATAGGCAGCAGTATGAGTTCGAGAAGAAACAGCCAGTGAGATACATCAAACCTCATTTTTATGAAAAAGAAAAGGGTAAAACGGTGCCTGAAATTGGAGTAGTGTATTCAGCAGGAGTGAGGTATTACGTGCCTCAGATTGTTTATGTTGAACCGAGACAGGACGAAGAGCAGGAAAATTCAGTTTATGATCACAAGGATGAAAAGTATTTTTATAAAGCGAAGGAACAATGAGTGGGATCAGTGCCAATGCAAAAAATATGTCATGTCGAAATGTTAAATTAAGTCGAGAAATTTATGTGTCATAATTGTATGATACCAAATATGTAAATATTTTAATAAATTTATTTAGTTTTATGATGTGTTTCATTTGCAAAGACTTTAAACATACGTACTGTTATTCAGTTTAAAAATGTTGTGTCTATAAACGAATCCTTAAGTCCTGTTTACAATCACTTAAATTAGTTTTAACGTAACGTTTGACTACTTGAAATATTAAATGCAGCCTGTTTACATTTACTTAATGTTGCTCAATTATGTCATTTTGGGAATTTTATTTTTACAATTTACATTGATAACATCATAGTGTTTAATTCAGTGTGATCTCTAAATTTTTTTGGTTTATCACCCCTTTTTGTCGTCTCTCAAAAGTTTAGCGTAATATATCTCAAAAAGAAAAATTAAAAATCTTACAAAATGTAGCTCTTGCTTTTTAAACTATTGCCTACTCAAATTGTTGACATGTGATTGACGTTTCTCTCTCAGTAAAGCACGTGACTATGTGCAGTGTCCACACTAACAATAGTTTATTAAACCTCAAAGGCATCAGTAAGTATAACTTTTTGTTATCAAAAATGTAGCTTGCAACGTTAAGCTAATTGTTACTTAAAGTTAATTAAGGTAGTTGTTAACCGGGCTATAATATTTGGCCCTAGAGCTTTAAACGTATCTATGCTCAGAAAAATAACAATTCGTCATTTTTAAAGCGGTTGACTGTACCCACCTCTAGATTGCAGGAACCGGTGTAGCAGTTTACTGCGTATTTCTATAAAAAGTGGTTTTTGGTTAAGTTCAAAATGAATTAGAGTTTTTCCTTAACAACAACAAAAACCACTTAAAAAATTAAGGTCACCTTTATCAAGTTGCTGAGAACTTTGTTTCCTCCTGTTCTAAATTGGTTCATTTCCATATCGCCCACTAATTTAAAACCACAATTTGCCTTTTAATGCGACATTTTAAAAATGAGTCCAATAACTCTTTCAATCCAATGTCGTCTACACTCTTTTAGTGCCATTTAAATTGACAAATCGTTCAATAAAAAATCTCAACCAGTTTTTCCATTTTAATATAAATCGCGAGCAAACGTAACCTTTGTTATTGTCTCGGTACAATTTCTCAGATAATTTCTAAAGGAAGTTATTGATGGGAAAAGGAAGCACCCCTTCGGCTGAAATTTCAGTCGCTTATTACATAAAGATGAAAACTGAGCAAACTCTCTTATAGTAATAAGGAACTTGCATTCTTCGTGGTGTTGCATTGCGATAATTTCAATGTAATAATATGTATTACAAAATAGCGGCAATTAGATCCTAGAATGGATGCATGGAGATAATATACATAAAGACTATATTATTTTGTATAATAAGCAATATTTTCAGTTGAGTTACGAGAGTATGAAAAAAACTACGAAGAAAGTCGTAGTTTCATCATGATTTTCTTCTTTGTGCCAAAATATCATCAGATATGCGAAATTCTTTATGATCACTTAATTGTTTTATAACTACTAATTGTGTGAAAGGAAAAGAATTTTTGATAAAAAATAACACAATACCGCAAAAAATTTAATTGGGAAATGATGTCGTGATATTTAGATTTTTGTGGAGCGTTAGAGGAATTATTTCCGAAAATGGTATAATTGCCCAATATGAAGATTACATCGGCTACATAATGTACCGACCAAGTTAGGAAAAATTCCAGTCGAACAAGTGTTATGAAACGAAAATTAATACAGTAAACTTTTGTTTTGACCACGGTGGTATTTATGTATGGGCGTTGTCGATTGTAAAGCAAGAATATTAGGATAAATGAGAGAAAGTAAACAATATTGGAGAAATTGTTGCGCAAAGGAGTGATTAAAGAACAATTAAAGACGCTATAATATTTATCACCTGTCTGAATTTTTAATTAATTTCTTTCAATAGAAGTTTTCTTGTATTATATTTGAATAATATTAATGTTAAATATGAAGAAATAATTATCTGCATTTTCACGCTTTTGTTGTATTAAAAACTAATAGAAATTATAAAAACATTTTGTTTATAATTAATGTAATTCACACCTGAGAGTGGGGATTACGAACTGCAGTTTAACTCTTGGTAGAAAGCTAGGTCCTAATTACTTCCAGAGATCACAAGAGGAAAAAAAATTAAATTAATCTAATAAATTTAAAGTTAATAATAATAAACAAATAATTTAAAAAAAATTAATTAGACACTACCAAAGATAGCAAATACAAAAATCAGTTCTGGTGAGTAAAAAGTGCAACCGTGAAGCGGTTTGCTAAAAATTTTATATATAAAAGTAGCTAATTTGATAATTAAAATTTAAAAAGTAAGAATTACATTATTGAATTACAAGTAATTGAGAAAATAGTTAAAAGACATTAATTTGAATTGTGATTTTGTTTTACGACAACTCTTCTCTTTACAGAATACAATATGTACTAAAGACACTTCCAGATTTTTCCTAAAGTGATGTCTTATAATATAATATAAAGTGTGTCTATATTTGGATGAATTTTATAGTGCAATAGAAGAATTAACTTTTCGGTCTCTTATCGATAAAGAAACCCCAGACCCTGAATTTTAAGTGGATTGTAAAGATCCGACGCTTGCTTGTCTTCTTCGAGTGATCAGCTTATCGCTTTGGTAATGATAGGGTTTACTCATCTTTACAACTACTCGTATTAAATCCCTTATAAACTAGTTTGTAAGTCAAAACTATAAAATCCATCCAAATATAGACAATCTTTGGAATTGGAAATGTGCTTAAAAATCTCTGGAGGAAAATATGAACAAGCAGAAAGTTTAAAACAACCGATATCCAATTCTTCTAATTTTCAACGGAGAGCGGTAATAATAATTAAAATACGGTAATACTATTAACAAAATTGTGTGCAGGTACTAAGTATCACCGCAAACGGCATAACGAATTAAGAATTATCTAAAACTCGCAATTCTAGAACAACAAAGCAATAATCACGGTAACTTTTGGCTGCACATTTAAAAGTACGAAGGCCACAGAAAATAATTGATAATTTTTAGAATTGTATGCTTGCTGTTTTTTTGTTAATTATGTTCTCGAGTCTTTTATTATCAGAAAGTTGTACCAACTATTTGGGTTCAATGGAAAACAAATTATATGTAATCAATACAATTTTGCCAAATTGCAAGTTGTGCTAAGTTTTGTTAGACCTTTAACCTCTTGAACCGGCCAGCTTTGTTGCGGATATTTCCAAGCGAATTCCAAAGCCCTGTAGGCTATACGGACAGGCTAGAAACGGACGAATTACAGATGAAAAATAAAATAATTATCAGAATACAAAATAAAAAATAAGTTTAGGAGGGAATCACAATAGCTTTAATTTTATCTGTATAGTATAGTAACCTACAGTTGCAGCAGTTAGAGGATTAGTTGAAATTCCTTGCAAAAATTTATTAAAAGAGAAATAGAAACAGCGGTTGCAGTAGTAAAGCAACTCAATCATTTTCCGCTTACAATTTCAAAACATCTTTCACGTAATAGTAGGTATCACTCTGATTTTGTTGCGAGACAGTTTTATTTTGAATTTATTACATCTCAGTGAAATTACCAATAATTACTACAAAACATGCAAATAATAACGTTAGTTAATCGAAATGCTCCAATTTAAGATAGCTGCTAATGTAAATTTAATCACAAAACTTTAGCAGCTTAATAGATTGCACAGATTTTTATATTTCTCGTATTTTATCTAAATTTTCGATAGAAATGTCAAACGCCAAATAAAATCTTTTACGACTTTTGTTATTTGGGAGAAAGTTTATTTGATGCAAGGATTTGTAATTATATGCGTAAGTAAACATGTTAAATAATTTACGATGCTTCACTGGTAATGGCAGTCCTTGAGAGTAATTATATTTCAGCGGTTTGTACTAATTGTTAACATACTTTACCATATATAAACATTAAGCATTAATTAATCCTTTTATATAATTAGTAATTACACAAATGTTCATTGTATTTTAAAAGCGAAAGTTTACTTCTTCCGAAAAAGCAGCCGACATTGTAGAATCAATTCCTGATTACCTTTTGTTGTGACAAAACTGAAACAAAAAACCGAACGTGCTGAAAACATGATCGATGATAACATAATGTGTCAGGACCAGAAGCGGAGATTATTAATAACAAAAGCACTCGCAGTGAAGAGTAAAAGTACGAAACAAAACAATAATTAACTGTGGATTCCTATCGGAAGTTGATTGTAGTTCGATTTACATAAGTAATTGGACACCTCCCTTGGTAAAAGGCCAGCGACCAAGTCGTTAATTTATCTGATGGTGACTTCGAAGTTACGGACTATGACGAGATTGGTAGTTGAGTGATCTAAGGTTTTCTTATCGATGATTTTGCTTTCTTTGGAATCGATTTGATTGTTATCGGTGGACATTTGCATTGGTAATTGGGAACACTTTCCTGAACGCAACGAACGAAAGTAATACTCTATTGTTAAAAATAATGATGAATTGAAATTTCCGGCATAAATTTGGATTCTTAAGCCCAGTTTACAATCATGTAAATTAACTTAACGTATCACTAGGTTACTTAAAATCTTCGAAAGTTTTTATTTACTTTAAAGGTACGGTAACGTAAGATCAGCTATTAACTCATCGTAAAATAAATTATACATATTTACATTTATACTTTTTTTGCACTAAATAAAAGAACGTTAACTTTAAATAATTACTATTTAGAAATTCGAAATTAAATCTATGAATTTAAGTCTACTTTATGTTAACTAATAATATGGTTTTAACGTCTACCGCATTTTAAGGTAAGACTAAAAATCCGCTTACAGTAGCTTAACGTCGCTTAACCCTCTGTTAGTTGCGCTTAACCATCTGTATATCTCACAGATACATGTCTCAATTTTTTTAAAACATTTTCCAAACTGACAATCTTCTGAATTTGAGGTGTATAGTATTCCTTTTAAATTTTAAATTAAAGTTTAAATTTTTATTTGTAGCACTGTTATTTGGGCAAGTATGTACAATAAAGTCATACAGTGCGTCTGTACGTATTATTACGTGTTTCACTACCTGCTTCACTTACTTTTTGTTCCATAGACCGTTTTCATGTTTTTAAGTGTTTATTTCTTGTAAAAAATTATTTAATCTTACTGTTATTAGTTCCAAAAAAAATTTAATTTTTGTAATTCAGAAGACGTTGAAGAGATTCAGACACACAAGATTTATCTGAATAAATCTTCTAAATTTTGGAAATATTACGCTTTTTTTGACCAATAATATTTAATGAAACAAAATACGATAATAATTGCAAAAATTTTGTAAAATCGTTTTAAAATACATAAATTTTAAAGCATATGTATCTGACAGATACAGCGCGACCAACTATGGTTACATTAGATGGCACGACTAACGAAGGGTTATTAATTATATTGTTTTGAAAATTTTATTTATATAATTTATTAATATTGAAAAATTGTTAGTGTTTAGCTCTCTAATTCTTTAACTTATTAGACTCACCTCTCTCTTTTCAGAAAAAAAATTGTTCAAAAATCTAATTGGATTTCTTACTTCTTGTGTAAAGAGATTTGGCTTTTGTCAACAAACAGTTGTTATTACCCTCTCTTTCAAAATTTTAGCATCCGTGTCTAGAAAAGAAAAATCAATATAATAATTTAACAAAAAGTTAGAAATGCTTAATAAAAATAAAACTGTCGTTTGTAATTTTTAATTTTAATGTGTTGCTTGTTTTTTTTATAAAATACTACTAACAAAAAACGATGCGTTTCTAGTGGTAAAAGTTGGAACTAGTAAACTCATTCGTTATTGAGAAATAAAACTCAAATTGTTAAATGTAATTTACACTTTTCTCTCAATAACGCACGTGTATACTAGTCTTAAAGTCTGTCAATTGATTCCAGTTTTTATAAAGTGCTGTTTTATGTTTTCAATTTTTAAGAAATAGTCGACTAGGCTTTCTATTTATAATAAAACTGTAGACTAAGGTCGTTTAATTCTTAAGACTCCCAAATTGTTGAAAATAGTGAGAGTTAAAACTCTGAGTTTTTGTAGCCGTCTTTGTTGATTTTATCAGGAACTGGCTCACTCTTTTTGGCCCGCTCTAATAGATGCTCCCGCAGTAGTTTTCCACAATTTGTATAAATTAATATTGCGGCTAGAGATCATGTATATACAAAGTATAAAATTGTAAACTATCTGAAATGAGTAAAGCCAGATTCAAATTTTGTCGTAAAAAAATTTTAATTTAATGTCACCGTTTCCAGTGATTTCTATTTTAATTTTTAAAATTCAAAATAATATTCTACAATAAGTTTGTTTTTATTTATATTAAATATTAAGAGCCTATATCGACTCTTATAATTTAAATTTATATAGTTTATTATAGCTCTTATGATTTAAATAGTTTAAATTTATAATTTCAATATCACATTTTTTTTTAAATAATGTTTAATTTTAGTTTAAGTCGAGTTTTATTAAAATTTATAGAGGAAAAATAAATTTGCTTCAACTTATTGGATTTGTATACCATAATTTGAGACAACACAAAAACACACAATAGTACAAAGTAAATCTGAAAGTAATAAGTTGTTCAAATAGTAAAAAAGTTTGAATTAAAACTTTATTGACGCAACTAATATTTTATTATATTGCATTGTAGTTACAATTTATGCATTTCAATGACTTTAAATAATGAGCTAATTTAAACTTGAGCTTCTTCTAATTTTGTTTTTAATACGTCCTCTATTGCAAGTCACGTCCTAAGCGAATATCATCAGCTATAGCATTACTACACAGTCAAAAATTTAAAAAAAGAGTTTTTGATTTGAAATAAAAATTTACAAAAAAATCTGTGTTCCTAAAATTCTTATAGCTAGGTTATTGTGTCGAAACATCACTAAATTTGTTGCCACAAAATTTTTTAACAACCCAAAAATAATAATAATAAAAATAAAATGGGCCAGAAATCTAGTTTTAAGTCTTTAGTTTTAGGTAAAAAAATTATTTGTTAATGTTGTTTAATAAGAGCGTAGCATATTTTCTTTGTTGAGTACCCCATTCCAAGAGTCTTAACTGCAAGCAAAATTATATATTTTTTTATTTTTTTTTAAATTTTTGTTTGTTGCCTAAGTCTATAAGCGAATACATAAATTAAAATTGAAAACCGCGGGCATAAGTCTTAATTTTTAATATATTTTTAGTAGTAAAAAAATTACAAAATTAAATGATACAAAACTACAATAAAATAAAAACTTATGGTTAAATGAGATTCAGACGTTGCCCTTCTTGTTATAGCAATTATTAATTGCAATTATTATTATTGTGACGTCTTGGGTAATTTTCTAACAGCGTTTCGGTTAAATTTACTTTCAGTCTTTTGATCAAAATGACGAAAACTGATATTTTCGCTTGAAAGTGGACGATCTTTTGTGAGAACACTACACAGTTAGCTGTCAAGCGCATTCTTCAACAGGAGGAAAAAATATTACTTTATCATTTTAGGATACTTTCGGTGTTTTCTATTAAAGAAATTACCGCTTAAGTTGGTCCTGGTCCAAAGTTGGACAAATTTTATTACGTTATACATTCTGCACTAACGTAAATAGTTCCATAAGATTATATAATGTTAGTATTTGCATGTTATAGCTTAATTGCAAATTTAAGTTAATTTAAATTTAATTTAAATAATTGTAAACAGCGCTTTGCACTTGAAAGGTTATTATTTTGGAAAAAATTCCAATCTAATGCAACATTGAGCGTTCACCGACCTCCGGTAGACTTCTTATCAAAATCGTATAATTCCTTCAGCATTATTTTATTATAAAAGCATTCCATTTAGCTTTTCAACATTGGCACAATTGTGGATTTGTTGCGCTTGAGTTGGTAACAGGATGCCGATCAGGAAGAGCATTCAATGATGCGCTCTTGAATTCGCACGATCTAATCTAGGTTTTTCCTGAAAAGCCTCACAATTACGCAACTTGATACAACAATTTTATAACTCATTAACTTTGCATTAAACCAACCAGTCTGTTTATTGTTAACGAGAGTTTTGTCGTGTACAAAGAGTAAAGATTTAACAGTAATTGTGGATTTTCTATCCCGAGGCACTGAAATTGATTTATCGTTCTTTGCAGTTTTCGGGGAAATTTATTATCGAGGAAAAGAAAGTGGCATCACCGTATAAATTTTGTATAAAATATAATAATAATCACTGGTGTATAGGAAACAAGTTGAAACGGCCGACTTTTAGAAAATATTTAATTAATTCCGAGAGAATTCTGATTGAAATAAACTACAAGAATTAACTGAATGAATGAAGATTCTCTAGACAATAATTACGTCACGATATACATCAATTTAATTGACATTTCTATTCCGTTGACTTTCTAATAACTTCCTTTCTGAAACTGAAAGAAAATAATAAGCGCCGGTCATCGACATTACTGAAAAATTGGAGTAAAATTAATATTACAAATGCTTGTAATTATTAATCAAGTAACCGTGACATTATAACATGGCACACCTGGATCAAATACTTGGAACTAGGAGTTAACAAAAAACGTGGCTAGATTCACGGCCATCTGTGTCGGATATATGCTGCGTGAATCTAACGAGGATCTTCCGATGAGATGAGTTGCTGAAGGTTGGGAACACAGTGTGAGGCACTCGTCTCGACTGAAAACTTGAAGAGACGCCAAAATTGCTCGTATTTATAAAACAAAAAAAAAGTAATAGAAGTTATTTTTTGCAATTAAAATAGAGAAGTCAAAAGTTACAGTCCAGAGAAGATAGTCACTGACGTTTTGACATCAAGAAGAATGCACAATTGGACGCATTATTAATCTTTTGACACTGAGCGCTTAGTTTCTACTGCCTGTCCCTACTTCTTTTATAAATTACCTCAAAATTATTCTTACTTCCAAATATCTTTTAAAAGTACTCAAAATAATTAAAAAAAAAAATTTGTAGTATTTTTTCACATTTTGACAACCAAAATTTTGTTTTCGGATAAACAGAAGGTATCTTTTAATTTAATAAGTTTTTATAAGAGAGAAACTAATATTAATAGAACTAATTGTAATGTAATCAAATACAAATATTTTTTAATTTTAGTTCTTGTTTTTATTTTGTTTTTAGTTTTTAATAAAGAGAATAATCAATTTTTAAAAAAAGTTACTGTAAATATACTGCCTAGAGTTCTATAGCTTTAATAGCGTTGTCAATTGTCAAAGTGCCCTCAGGTTGGTACTGCCATTCGTTAATGACAAATGCTAATTTCGCTATGTTATATTGTTAGCACTAAATGTCAGTGTTATCGCATTTGTGTCTATAAATATTTGCAAATAGTTAAAGCACTGAAAATAATATTTGAATTTAAAACAAAATTTACTTCACCATCGAACTGGAACCGTTATTATAAACAGTAAAAAAAAATTCATTAGTGCGCTTAACCTAAACTCTGACATGAGAAAAATATTTTAAAGTCGGTCTCTAAATACAGGTTTTAGGGTGGTACCGTATAGTTTTTTAAGAATTTTTGACATTTACAATTGATTATAAAAAAACTTCTTCTACACACAATATTATTTTTTTAAATTTTTATGTATATAATAATAAAAAATAAAGAAAAATAAAAGAGTGGTACAGTATGGATTTTCAAGAAATTTTGACATTGACAATTAATTATATAATAAAAAACAAATTTAGTATTGGCAGCTGAGTTTTATTATCAAGTTGATATTGTTTAGCCAAGTTAATAATTTGGTCGAATTTACGGTTGGATTTACTATATACAGGGTGAATATAGAATGACAAAAAAACTTTTCAGTACGTAGTAGAAAATTATCAATAAAGCTTCGAAACAATAATTTAAAAAATTTCTGTACCCTATTTTCTAAAAAAAATTAAAAACTTGCTAATTTTGCGACACCGCTAACCAGTGGTTAAAGTCTCGAGTAGGTACTTTAAAATAATCTAATACCGACTGAACTTTTTTATAAATTATTACATTTATAAGTTAATACACAATTTTTAAAAATGATTTTTAAAAATTAATTTGGTATAACATGTTCAAGAAGTACAACAGATGATAGGAGACCCTGCAATTTGCAAAATTTTGTAATAACAAGAAAGCTAAATTTTTAACTATTGGTACTTTTTCATAATTATCACAAAAATAATCAAATAAAAATGTTTTTTAATATTTTTTTAGGGCTTTATTAAAAATCCTCTATAACATACTGAAGAGCATTTCTGCTATTTCAAATTCCCTTTGTACAATTGTTAAAAATTGCTCGTAAAAACAAGATCTTATTTATCTAAACTTAAAAGTAGCACTTAGAATCTTTCTAACACTTTTTGTAACCGTAAGTTCTGATGAATAGGGAGCGTATTTCTGACAAAACGCTTACCATTAAATTTTATGAATACTTGTGTGTATATTTCGTATGCTTGTGATATGTTGTGATATGTGAAATGTTTTTAAATGATGTGGGAGTGCAATGCTATGCAGACGATACGCAGATATTTAGATCATTTACAGTAATCGGTGCACCTAGGGTTATAGATCTAATAAACAATAATTTAAACAATATAAACAGAAAATGCGAGAAACAATTATTAAAGTTGAATCCAACAAAAACTCAGGCGATGTTATTTCGTCCGAAAAAATCTTGTGAAATTATTTATAATAATTGTAAAGTAGCTGTAAACAATTGTGACATTATGTTAGTTTCGTCCGCTAAAAATTTAGGAATAATCATTGACAACGATCTGAACTTTTCTAGGCATGTTAATAAAATTTGCAAAACATGTTATGGTATATTGAAATCGATATATTTTTTATAGAGTATTTAAAGAATACTCTTACTACAAAGTTAAAAATACAAATTTGTGATAGCTTAATTTTAAGCCATATTAACTATTGTCTTGCATTTTATGGATCTTTTATAAGTAATGCTAATTTTTATAAATTACAAAAAATTCAAAATTCCTGTTTAAGATATTGATATAATGTAAAACGTCAAGAGCATATAACACCTTATCTGCGTAAGTCTGGCTGGCTTAGCATCAGAAATAGATATAAGTTCTTTTTAAGTTGCTTAATTTTTAGTATTGTCAAAAATAAAACACCTGATAACTTATACAGACTGATTATAAAAGATTGTCCGAAGAAGAGTGCTATGGAATTAGTGTTTTGTTTTATTTTGCCGCTCGCATCGCATTTCCCGACTCAAATCTGTCAAATTTGTGATTTTAGGTTATATAACAAAATTACAATTTTAAATAAAGGAAGAATAGATTAAAACTACCGATTTCACTTTATTCAAAAGGTGGATCACTGAAATAAGTTTAATTTTTTCCATTTCAGAAAGTTTTGAACTCATAAGCATACAAAAATATCCTGAATAACTACTTGCAGGTAAACACTTTCAGCACCTATTTTATTTCAAACTTGGAATCATTCATCAATGAAGCCACCACGCAAGTAGAGTTTCTTATGCAATGCACTTTTTTGTTGAAATCACGCCTTCACAGAGACCTTTACATTCTGATGCTGTTGCCGTAAACACACTTTTATTTTCTATCATCCACAGAAGGCTTTTGCAAAGAAAGTGCTCTTAAAGACTTTTTAGGACTCTGTTCCATCCTTTCTCTGATGTCTTTCACAATTTTACCTGCAACAGTAGATCTGCCTAGAGATTTTCCTTTGTTGACACTTTCAGTAGTTTCGAAGCGATCCACAGTTTTTTGGATATGCCAAATTAGCGAATCTTCGGCAATATCCAAATTAGGAAATCTCTGGAGGTATTCCTCCTTGCAAGTATTGATGTTGTAGCTCCAAAAACCATCTTTTTGCAACCTACCACTTCGGAAGTAGGATGTGACAATGAACACGTTTTTCTCCACAGTGTAAACTATATTTGTCTCTGGTGTGTTTGAAAATCTTGGACAGTCTACATCAGCTGAATAAAACTTTTTAAACTTACCAGAAGTCAAGCGCTAGAATAGATTTTGTTTTAAGAAAGACAGATTTTGTTTTGAAAAAAAGGTTTTGAAGATAACAGTAAATGAATAAGAATTACAGAGTCGCAACAAAGCAAGGTAGAATTATAAAAGCAGTAAGAATTATAGCACAGAGCGCGGCAACGAAACTGACAAAGTGTAACGGACATTGACTGATGACAGAAACTGTCAAATTGACAATGAAAAAATAGTAATGGAATTATTTCAAAAAGACAGCAAATTCCATAGCCTTCTTTTCCAGACAATCTTTTATAATCAGTCGATATAATAAAATTGTACTCCGATAAGATATTCATGATCGCATAACTAGATACAACGGATTTTTGCACATTCCAAAGCGTAGCAAAGGAATTATATAAGTCATCATTTTCTTATTTATGTCCTAGGATTTACAATGACCTTAATAATTAATTTAAAAATAATAATTTTAAAACTTTTCAAAGGAAATTAAAAATACCTTTGTTAGAATAGTAATTAGATTAGTATTATTAGAATATAATAATGGACTAAAATGAAAAACAGTTCGCAGAACTGATTTTTATCCTTTCGTAGCCTCTTCTTTATTTGCTTTTGTAATTTATTTATTTATTTTGTATTTATTTTTTTGTATAATTTATGGCTGCAATAAACATTATTATTATTATTATTATTATGTAATAGAAAAACATTTTTGATAGGATTTTCATGTTTTTTTTTATATTCTTTTAGAAGTTCTTTAGTCGCTTTTATTTTTATGAAACTCTTGTTGTTAAGCTTTGTTTAAAAACTTTTTACTTTTATGGAAAAAATATATACAGAATGGCTCTAATATAAAGTTTTTTTATAATTAATTGTCGATGTTAAAATTTCTAAAAAAACCATATTGTACTACCCTAAAACTTGTATTTACGAAGCAAATTTTTAACATTTTTTTATCTAAAGGTTTAGGATGTGCGTTTTAATAAAAAAATTGCTTTTTAGCAATAACGGTCCAGTATTTTTCGGTAATAAAGTAAATTCTTAGAATATTCTTAAATATGATTATACTATATTAACTCATCAAAAAGTTTGTTAGGGTCGTGTTCTACTAACTTTTATTTTTCTAATTTAACTGGTGAAGTTGAAAAGTTACTACCAAAATTCAAAGATTTATGATGATGTGTTTAGACAAATTATAAAATATATTTTTTTAACATTTTGTTATTCCAAATATATATTTTAAACATGTCTATTTTTCTTATGAAATCAAATTTTAGATGTCTTTTTTGCTTATTCTATTCTTATTATTGAGAAAACAAAAGCTTTTTATAAGCGTTTATTTTTAAAAAGTAAGTGCTTATTTTTCCGCACCCTACTGATAAACGAAGTTATGGCATACCAAAATTAAAAAAAAATAATTAAAATAAATATTGATAATGATAATTATCACTTAAACAGATAGTAACAAGTAAAATAAATTTTAATAAAATTATTGATGATTTTGCATTATTAAAATTACGTTAAATTAATTTGGGAGTACCTAATCATAAATTGTTTTGATCAGGTAAAGAGTGTAATCAAAGACAATTTTTTTTTAGTTTTGTGTTATTCTTATTTTTTATTAATTAATTTTAAAAATTATACTTTTTAATATTTTTTGTGAACGCTTTGGAGGTATCGTGATTACGTAGAGGGTGCCAGAAATTTGCTTTGCATCAAGTGACAAAATATCTAGATACGGCTCTGGTTAGTACATTTTTTTTCAGTTTCAGTCAAAAGAAGAGAAGTCTTGCGTTCCAGTCTATTAACGTTATGAGCTAACTGCACATATATTTGATTATGTAACGTTACAAGTCAATTTGTTGTCTCACGCTTCGAACTGCAATCTAATGAAAATGTTTGAAGACGAGATTTTCTAGCCGTCAATAAGATAATTTTGATTTGATGATTTGGTAAGAGTTAATTAGTGGTTTACAAGTTATTCGGTGTAATAAGCACATGTATGTGTGAATGTGGTGTGTATTTAGCTAATTATCTATAATTTTATAGATTATTGATTTGTGTAATTATGTTGAAAAAATCTTGTTTTATAGAAGATCACCAAATTGGTGCTAGGAATGCTTAATAAACAAGGCTTATTTAACAAGTCCTTGATCTATTTCTACAAATCAAATATCAAATTTCGATTTGTAAGAAATATCTAATAAATAAATAACATAAAGAAATGTTTTCAAAGAGTAAGAGAGATTCAATATAAAAATAGGTTACGTAAATTGTCGGAGTCTACTTGCAGGATATTTATCAAAATTTAAAATCAGGAACATGTTTCGATTCTTGAAAGAAGGTCGCCTCGCGTCCTTTAGATTTGATTTGTTGTTAACATGTGAAATTTGATTATTTTTTTAAATTTTTTGTGATGTGTTGCCGGTTGAATGATAATGTGGATAATGAGCATCAAAACATGGCCCCCGATTTTATAAATAATTTTAAGACTTTAAGAATTTGTTTTCTAGCTGCATTCTGAAAATTAATATACATAGAATAGGTACATACCTCATATTATTTTGTGTTATTTTTAATTGTAAAGAAAACTTTATAAAATTATAAATTTATCTTATTATTATTAAAAAAATAAAAGCAGGAAACGTAATGCTTTCAGGAAGCAGAATTTACTGCAGAGGATCTCATTTAGTTTAAAACAGCGTTCTTTCTAGATAATCACCAGTTCTTCGTAAATATAAAGAGCAGAGCATTATTACATAGTAAAGTGAATTGTTGTTTTTGTCACTTCCTTTCAATTGCTTTTACAACGTGTTGTTATTTGATCTATTTATTTGCTTAATTGACTTAATTTATATAAAAGTAGGTTTACTTACCATATAAAGGCAGATGATTTGTTATTATCTACAGCGGGCTGAAAAAAAATTACCTAGAGTGCTTTACGAGCAGAAACCAATTCATAAAAACATTAAATAGTTTTCTTGTAGTTATTATTTTGCAAAAAATTTTAATAATTATTTACTACATTGTGGCAAAAAGCGGTTTTGCAATTCGAAAGAAATATGAAGTACGATCTTTGCAGGCAGAGAAAGTGCTTTTTGTTCAAGAGTTGCAATAGATCAATTACACAAAAAACATTTATAAATTTTCTAGTTTAGTATAGGGTGTTTATAAATGTCTGGGCATTAAGTTATTTCTGGAATTTTTGTTAAATTAGCCGCTTTGTTGAGATGACTATTATACATCATAACATGTTACCGAATTGATAGTGTTTGACAATGTGTTGACTTCAGAAACCGGAAATTATAATTGTAGCGACAAATTGTTGTCAAAAACATGTTAGCAAAATTTGCAAAGACAATTTGATGCTTTGCCATTTATAAACACCTTGTATAAATTTTAATTAAACAGAAATAAAACAGTTATTTACCTAACGTATTCGAGAAGATAAATTTCCCGCATGAGCAGCACTAGCGAAGGGAGCGAAGGATGAGAATTTCCTCCCGAAATAGTTAGGTACAAATTTTTTGTAATGAATAAAAACCAATATTTTAAGAAAAAATAGTTTAACATAATTTAGTCGAAAATTTTGTTTATTAATTAATGGGTTGGTAAAACTTATTGGAAGATTTTGGCAACATAAGTTCAACACAAAGTTGTTGGTTTACCATCACCGACTAATGACTTAAGAGGAGTAGTTACCAATTTCTCAAGTATAGGGATTAAAATGTAAACGCGCGAATCTGTAGCTAGTTTATTTATAAAAAAAAACTGTTTTTGCCACAAGTATTGTAATAACATGAACTACATTTTGACTTTTTTAAATTTTTAATTTCGTTGATTTTAAATTTTAATAATTTTTTAATAATTATTATTATATTATTTATAAACATTTTTTTAAAATTACTTTCAGTCATTTTGTAGTTAATAATGAGAAGATTGATTGTGCCAAATTTTGTGAAAATATTTTCATAAATAAAAGTGCTACAGATTCGCGCGTTGACATTGGAATTCCTATAAGAGAAATTACCTCCATACTCCTCTTAAGCAAATTTTAACTGTTTTCTTGTGGAAAATAAAAAACATTTCGGTTTGAAAATGCTGTTTTTTATGGACCGAAGATCACAAAAAAATATCTGCTCACAGTTTATGAGTACAAAAAATATTTTATTCTACTTACTGTTACTTATTTGTAACTTTTTTACCTGAAATGATGACTCTTTGCCATTTTTTCTCTATTTTTCTTAGTTTTTTCTTGTGTAGTAATTGTGCCACTTTCAATTTTTTTAGTTTTCTTATTTTTTCTTTTTTTCTTTTTGCTTTCTATATTATTTTAACTGCTCTAGATGTTTTCAATTTTATTACAAACCTAAATCATCTCGTATTTTTTGTATTAAACTCATTACCATTAGAAGACGCTTTACTTTTGCAATATTTCGTAACATTTTCTCATCTTGCAAGCTGTTATTTTCTATTTAATTCTGCTGTTTAAGATCTATTATTTGCTTCTTTATACCTATTTTATATGACCATCGACACACTCTGATCAATTTTTGTTATTTTTTTTGTTACTTTTTTTTATTATAGAATGTTTAACATAAAGCTTTGAATAGTGCGATTACGACTTTTTTATTTGATTCTTGTCGATATTCTTATTTTACTTGTTATTTTTTTTATTCTTCTGTTTGTTTTCGTATTTGTTTTACGATAATTCAGTGTATCTACAATCTCTATTTGTATTTGCATATCTTTGCTCTTGTCTATAATTTGCATTATTTCAGTTTTTTCTATAAATTTATTTACCTTTAGTCTTCGGTTTAGTCTACATCTTCTTCTTATCTTATTTTTTTATTTGTTAAGTTTATTTTCTAATTCTGTATAACGGTATATAACCAAATAAAAACCGACAAAAAATATTGTAATAATACAAAATGATTATACTTACGGGCTAAAGCTCAAAATTGTGCCCTAAACGCAAAATTCAAATTTATACACAAGAACTCTTAAGTTGTTTGACAAAAATTTAAGATTAGAGTACAATAACTATATAGAAAATAAATTAGATTAACGTAAATTAATAGTCAATAAGACAATGAAAACAAAATGGACATCATTAAATAAAAAATATACATTATCAAATAGACAAAATGAAAACACATAACTTGATAAAAAGGTGCAAATAACATTTTGTTATTGGATTTTGAGAATGGTTTTATGCGCTTATTTTTTTTTAATAATATATACGTTACACAAACGTCATTAACCGAAATTATTTAAAATAACTTTATACCTAGCTAATAACGTACTTAGGATGTAAAAAATAGCCGTTGATGTTAACTTTAATTTTGTGTTAGTTCGTGAACAAGGATTTTTAGACATCTAAGACTAGTAAGACATTGTAACATTTTTGGTATGTTTTTTAGGTAAGATTTTATCGGTTTCTGTTGATTGAGTGATGAGGAAAGTTTTATTTTATACTTTTATTTTATAATTTTTACTTTAAAGGTAAATTACACAAAAGATTTAACTAGAAGTATAGCGGCAAAATTTTGAATACATAGATAATAGTTATTTATTATACTAGACAGCGTTTTATCCACGCAAGAATATTTAAACGCGAGACGCTGTCGAGTGTTTAATATTCTTAAGTGGATAAAATGCGACTAAAACACGAATCCAATATAACGTTTTATCCACAATTACAGCGATTTAAAATCAGAATTTCCAAAATTTTATCTCATGTCATCAAAAAATGATTTGACATTACACTCTGACAGCAGATGTCACTTCAAAAATCATTGAAATTAACTAAAAAACATGGGAGGTGTTAAATCGTTGCTATTTATTTTCGATTGTTCATCGATTCCATTTGTACGAAACGCTGTGCAAGTTAGTGAAAATGGAAGAAAGTGATAGGTACTTTTCCTGAGACAATTCACGAGGAAGCTGAAGAAGCGACTCGCCAGTTATTGCCTGCGAAGCCCAGGGAACATTATGAAAAAGTATTTTCAGAATTTAATGGATGGAAAAAAGAACTAGGGGTAATGACAATAAATGAAGAAGTTCTGCTATCGTAATTCTTAAATTTGAAGAAGAGGTATGCAATTTCATTCATGTGTTCGAAGTACCTACTCTATGCTGAAGACCGCTATAAAGATCTATAAAAACATAGACAATGGAAAATATAGTAAGCTCATGGCCTGTCTGAAGAATCAGTCAAGAGGATACAGCCCGAAGAAAGCTGCAGTATTGGAAAGAGCACACGTGGAAGAGTTTTTGACAAGGGCTTACGATAAAAACTATTTGATGATTAAGGTAATCTCTGTCCTTACATAGACATCGTAGATAATAAATTTTGAAATATTTTAGGTTGCATTAATAATGAAGGTGTCTAGTGGCTGTCGATGCTGTGAGCTGACAATATTGAAAATCAGTGATGTAGAAGACAGAGGCGCATACCTAATTGTTTCAATACCAGATACCATGACGGGCGTTTTACGAAAATTCACAATTATAGAAGAAGAATTCTCTATCAACACTTTGGAGAAGTGTAGAAAATAAATGTCCTTACGTCCGAAGAAGTTATTTATTGAGAGAATATTTTTACGATACGTTAATCAAAAATCTACATCGCAACCTGTTGGAATTAACACTTCAATAGAAGTTTCTTCTAAAGTTGCTTTGTTTTTTGATCTGGCAAACGTAGAAGCTTATACCGGCCATTGTCTGAGGCACACTTCAACAACTTTACTTGCTGATGGAGGTGCTAATCTTACAACAATTAAACGACATGGTGGGTGACAGAGCTCCGCCACAGGAGAAACTAATATCGAAGATTCTGTATCTAATAAGCTTAATATCGCAAGGAAAATCCAAGGTTCTCCTGATACTAGTCGTTCCTTACTAGAGGAGACGTCCATTGTTCCTACAACTACTATTCATTCTGCAACCGATAACAACTACAAGCTTTCTATTAATGGAAACAAAGTGAAATATGATAAAACAAAAAACGAAATGTTTATTAATGTAAATGTTAATGTCAATATTAATAATAAATAGAATGCGATTGATGTAAGATTGTATTTTTTCATAATTTCACTAGTGGAATAAAGTAATTTCATTATTCCACTAGTGGATAAAGTGTTACTTTATACGGTTCGTAAGTGTAGATAAAACTTTAATTATAAAGTAATTGTGGATAAAAATCTTTATTTCTAGTTTAAATAAACTTTTTTTAACAAGATAATTGTTCTAATTTTTTTTTCTTTACATTACAAATTATAAGCCTGAAATGTGTTTCTTCTTTGTCAAGGCTTTTTGAAAATTGAAGAAAAGAAAAAGGCACTATTTTTAGTTCTAGTTGACATTTAAAAATCTTAGCTAGTATTAAGTTAAGAAAAACAGTTATTAAAAATTCTCACATGAAGAGACTTATAGCTTTTGAAGTTTTAGAGTTAAAATTAGGTGTTAAATTTCAGCTGTTGTGTTAATTTTACAATATGTTCTAAAAATTACAAACTTTTAAACAAAATAGGAAAAGAAAACTTTTATATTTATTTACTTATATACATTTTTACTTTTATTTTTTATGTCTGTATTTTATTTTTATTATTCTATTTTATAATTAAACTTGACAGGAACTGATGATGTTAGTTCAGACTTGCAAACCAAAAACAAACTTATCGCCACTAATGTTCAATAAAAGTAATTTTTTGTGTTTCTTTGTCGTAAATGAAATATCCACATCTTGCGGTTCTCTTAAACAAACACTTTCTACCTTGACATTTTGTCAACAAGCTCTTCCGATCCCATCCCGTGATCCTATCCCTATTTTTTGAAGTTCACGTCCGTGAATCGACGCACCTGTCTTTTGAATACCACCCACACAGTTTGGAATCTGTCTCAGGGTAACAAATTACAGCATTCAAAGAGTATTGCACAAGTAATAGCCCCTTCTCTCATCCTCTCATCCGATCGGTTCGCAATTGCAACCCAACTATTCACTTCTAAACTATGTATGTTGTGAGAATCAGATTATTATGTTCCTCCTGATATGACTTTCATCACCAAGACGCTCGGTTTGGTAAGCTTTTGTCTTAGTTTTTACTTGATTGTATGTTAATCCAAGTCGAGAAAAAATAGCACCACTACTAACAATCAGAGCATTTCCTCATTTCATGTCAACTTAAGTAAATGACACTTTGAGGCTCTAGCCTTGAAAGGGTTTTTATTATTCATTTCTTCATCGCTTTGAAGTTTTTATAAAAGTTCGAGAAGCTTTGTTAAAGCTTATATGAACTTTCCTAATTAAAAACGTGATTTTGTAATTTACTAACGATGGTATTTAACATCAGGTCTGATGGTTTTGGTAAAAGTGTCTAACCTTACGTATGTTTTAAAATACCAATGTCAACCATTTAGGCACATCCAATTAGAAGAGCAATTTTTTATTGATTAATTGTTTCGCAAATCTCATGGTCAGGTAAAAGGATCATGACAATTATGGGATGTTCTAGCACGAAAGAATCTGTTTCGATTTTTGGATCAGATATCAATTACTATAATTTATTGGCAATTGCAAAATTATATTTTTTCTGGAGAGTGAATTAGTGCATGCAAGGAATGTGATCAGTTTAAACTACTAATTATATTTAATTATCATTATGGTTTAATGTCTGGAAAATCGCTTCTGCAAAACTAATTATTACAGTATTAGTCGAACAAGATCTGTATTTTGGTACCGCGGAAGCTGCAAATAAATTATATACTCCTTGATTCAATTCGAGGATTAATTATGTAAATTAACTAATTTTTTTGTGATATAGCATTGGAAAGATGTTAAATATTATTTTTTTAAATGATGGTCGAATGAGTAGGTACTCAAAAAACATTGAAATAAGCGTTCAGTGCATTGGGCTAGCCATCTTACAATCCTTGGATAACGTCGGCTAATTGAAATAGCTTTAGCCTACAAAAATTTCTAGTGAGGAACAACTATTGTAATATATATTTTTTTAAATTTCAATACATTATTTTTGTACTCACATTTTCAGTTCAGTCAATCTCTTATACGATACAAGGTTACTACGCATTGAATATATTATTATATCAAAAAAAATAATTTTTTAATATGTTTTATACAAATAGCTGTAGTGTAATAAAAAAATTTAATTTTCGCCTCGGCAGTCTGCATTTTTAAAAATTTATGTTTTCTAGCTTTTTCTAATTTTATTTTATATGTACCTATGTTACGCGCTATTTTCAAACCTCATAATATTTTATTTAGTTCCAAACACAAACTAAACAATTTAAATTAAATACCAAATATAATTTTTGTGTTTTTTTTTAATTATAAAAAGGAAATTTGTATTTCAAAAATGTTGAGCTGTAATTAACCATTTTGGTCTTAACTTGTTACAAATTTTGTTGACATTTTGCCGTAAAATTGTATTCTAAGATTAAGATTGACAAAAATTTCTTGCTTTTCTGAAATTTCAAAGATTTGAAAAGCTGCGAGAATTTAGAAAACTATAAGAGCTGTATTAACCATTTTGGTCTTAAATTTTTACGAACTTTGTAGAATATAAAAATAGAGTATAGTACCATTTTTTTCGTAAAACTCTAAAACTAGTATTCCTAGGTTAAAATTGACAAAAATTTAAAAAATCAAACAGAATTTTTTTTTATTTTAAAAACTGCAAAAATTTGTAAAACTGTATTTTAAAAATTTTGGTCTGACTATTTAAATACAAAAACAATTGTTACAAATTTTGTTTACTTGAAAAGCAAATATAACCGTTTTTGCTGTAAAACTAGTGTTTCAGCGTTAAAATTGACAAAAACCTATATAGACGAAGCAAATCTAGTAATTTTCTTAAATTGCGAAAATTTGAAAAGCTTTATTTTAAAAACTATATGGGCTATTAACCATTTTGTCTTAAATTGTCACAAATTTTATTGACTTTAAAAAAAATATTACTGTTTTTGCCGTAAAACTGTAAAATTTTAGGATCAAAAATGATAATACACAATCTGTAAAATCGAACAAACTTTGTGCTTTTTAAAAATTGCGATGATTTAAAAAACCGTATTTTAAAAACTGTGAGAGTTGTATCAACCATTTTAGTCTTAAATTGTCACAAATTTTGTTGACTTTGTAAACAAACAAAACTCTGAAACTAGTATTTTATAGTTAAAATTGATAAAATTCATTAAATCAAACAAAATTTTCTGCTTTGTTAAAAAAGAGCATAAATTTAAAAAGCTTTATTTTGACAACTACAAAAATTGTACTAACATTTTTTGACCTATATTGTAGAAATTTTTGTTGACTTTGTAAACAATATAAGCGTTTTTGAAACTAGTATTTAAGTACTTAGTATTTTTTAGTTTTGGATCTTTAAAACTGAGAGAGCTATAATAACCAGCTTGGTCTCACATTGTTATAAATTTTGTTAATTTTAAAACGAAATAGTTTTTGGCAGAAAACAAGTGTTTTAATGTTAAAACTAATAAAAACTTATAAAATTGAACAAAACCTGTGTTTAATAAATTGCTAAATTTGGAAAAGCTCTACCTTTAAAACTCTGAAATATATTTTAAACATTTTGATGTAACTTTGTTATAAATTTTGTTAATTTTGATAACAAATACATTCGTTTTTGTCGTAAAAGCAGTGTTTTAATGTTAAAATAAAAAAAACATATAAAAATTAACAAAACCTGCGTTTTATAAATTGCAAAATTTTGTAAAGGTCTACCTTTAAAACTGTAAAAATTATTTTTTATATATTTTAAATTGTTAAACTAAAAGCTGTATTTTGATAATTATGACAGCTGTATTAACCGTTTTTTTCTTAAATTCTTTCAATTTTTTTTGGTTTAAAAACAAATAGGTCTAATAACCTTTTTAATCTTTTTTGACATAGAGACAATCTTTCAGCAGCAAACTTTAAACACACAGAAAAATCAAATTTCTTAATTTTTTGAGACACTTTCAGTACTTAATAAAAGACACATATGAGAGCTGTATTAACCATTTTAGTCTTAAATTGTTACAAATTTTGTTTACTTAAAAAGCAAATGTAATCGTTTTGGCCGTAAAACTAGAGTTTCACCGTTGAAATTAACAAAAACCGATAAAATCAAATAAAATCTCGTGATTTTTTTAAGTCTCAAAAACTTGAAAAGCTGTATTTTAAAAAGTATGAAAGCTGTATTAACCATTTTAGTCTTAATTTTGCTATAAAACTCTGAAACTAGTATTTTATGGTTAAAATTGATAAAAATTCATAAAATTGAACATAACATTCTGCTTTTTTAAAAAGTGCCAAAATTTGAAAAGCTTTATTTTAAAGACTATAATATTTGCTGGAACTTTTTTCGGAAAACCAAAAACTTTATTTTTTTATTATTTAGTTTGTGCCATACAATTTAAAACATTTAAAAAATTAAACTACCCTATCTAGTTCGAGGTAACATGTACAGATTTACTGAACTACATATTTGTTCTAGTTTTTTGCTTAAAAGGTTTTTTATTTAAATATCTATGCAATTTTAGTGTTTTCTCTGGTCACATTCAACCACTATCATTCTTTTAGAGGTCGCATTTAATAATGTCTTGTTGTCTAAAATTACAATAAAAATTTTCAGTTTTGAAATTTACTACACAAACTTTCTTTGATAACAACTACAATTAAGAAAAGATCTTGCCGCCCATAAATAACGCGATAATAATTTAGAAAGCGTAAAACATTTTTACAAATTTTTACCTTCAGAATTTGCCAAATTTGCACAAAATGACAAATTAATTATCACCATATCTAATAACAAAATAAGATCCCACGCACTACAGCAATGTCAAGATGTATCTGAAATTTTAGCATATTTTTCTCATCAATCTCAGTTAAGAGTTTATTACATAACAGAGCCGTCTTTGATGGTCAATTTGTTTACATGCAACAATGGCCTAGTTTAGGACACATGGTCACACCTCTAATTAGACCTAATTAAATTTACGTCCGCATTTTTGCAAGTTCAGGGCCGTCAATCGCCATTTCAGCAATAATTAATTAAACGTAGACAAATAAAGACTTGTTATTAACACTTTCTTAAATTTCACGTTTCACAAAAAAAGTCTATAGTGTTATTATACTGAGAGCGCCTTGAAATTACTTATAATTGTTGACAACAGACTGACGGACGATTAATTGGTTTAATGCATTGTTGTCGCAAAGTATAATTTATCTAATTACAAGGCTTCAGCTGAAGTCACGTAACTTATTAAAACATGACTGCACATGTTTGTATGGATGAGAGGTCGTTGACAAAAGACAAAACTTGGTGTAAAGAATCTATAAATCAAGATTTCGTCATTTTTAGTCACGAAACTAGATCCAAGATGGTAATCGCACACACGACCATCACTAAATGAAGGGGGTTTTGTTTTATTACCTGACAAAAGAAAAAAGTGGACTATTGCAAAAAGCGGGGTTAATGCATGACATGTCTTATCGATAACAAAAATTAAAAAAATCTGGGTTTCAGTATTTCGAAATTTTGTGCTTTTACTGAGCGTTGAAGTCTCCAGTTTGGTGTTGTTACTGATCATCGAAATCTTTTGATTTTTTGCTTCGTGCTCTAGCAAGTCATTAAAATTTTTATTTTTTGCTGAAATTACAGTAATTTCGCTACTTCAATCTAGCTCACGCTTTTTCAGTTTGAGCTAAACGCATTGATTAGCGAATTTATTGTGGGCATTCATTAACAAGTATGCTTTCGCTGTTTTCAGGGCATTGTTCTGTTAACAATCGTATCCGTGGATAAACGATGGTGCAACGGACTTAATGAGGTAATGTCGTAATTCTGAAGAAGCAAAATCGTATCAAAAAAATTTGCAGGTATCGTCGTATACGTTCAGGTATGCAATTGACGAAGCTCAGGTTGTGATGCAACACTGGGAAGAAAAAAGATCGGATATCGTACACGGATCGTATAGTTTTTTGGAACCTGATGGGAAAATCCGGGTTGTGGAATACCAAGTTGCTGGAAAGTCGGGATTTAGGGCTGTCGTGTCTTTCAGGAAGCCACCAGGTACTGATAATTTTTGAAATGATGGTTATGAAAGCAGGGCGTGGCCCGCGATGACATTTTAAAACCTCAATTAAACCATTATGTCAAGTGACCTTTTGGGTTACCCAATAGTGGACTTTTTCAGGTTACCCCATTCTTGGACATTTGAAGTACCCTAAACACTATCGACATCCAATTGTCCTTGTTGAGCCAGTAGCGGTCATCAGTGCTGATCTTTTCCACTCAAAACACACTTATCCAAACTTGCCGGAATGATCCAAAGACTGATTGTCCTAATTCTGTACAAATAAAAATTATTTTGATTAAATATTGCGTCATTTTCCGGTGTCATTCAATGTGTAGGTGTGTTGACAAATTTTATGCAGACAAGATAATTGGTACATTTTGGTTGGGTGACGACCTTTGGGAGCACAATACGCCCAGGATTGAATTTTGATAGATGGACTATTGTACGCCACTGGATAACCTTGCTGACTACTGAAAATAACGCGCCACACCCGGATTATGACTTATTGTATATTCTTTAATTATTTCAAGTTTGATTTGGGAGATACTAAAACGAATGAATTATTTATGAATGTGGTTATTGAATTCATAATTTCAGCACACAGAAAAATTTCGGTGCGATTATTGTAATTTTAAATTTGAGGTTCTATTACTTTTACGACTAGAAAAATTTTGCTGAAGAAAATTCGATAAATCAATGATTTGATTTATATTGTTTGAAGTTCATAAATTTTTGCTTACGCAATTTCTTTTACTACCATAATTTAAATTAAATACAGGGCGTGATATACTATCCGACATTCTGACAACATTTTACATTTTTAAGATAATTATATTGTCAGTGTTTACTACATTATTTACAATTGTTGAAAGTTATAAATGTATAGATGATAATGTCTGTAGAATTGCAAGAGAAAATATGTTGAAAACTCAATTGACTTGTTATAATTAATTTTTTATTACACAGTCAACTTACATAATAGTAATTATCAAACTGATTAAAAATTGAGATCACAGACAATTTGACACTTTGAAACTTAATTAAGTTTGATCACTTAAAAATTCAGTCATATCACGAAGTAATATGTTTAAGTTCTAGAATGCGGCTGATGATACTGTAAAAAAGGCGAAACTGGTTTCGGTTGCGATACATGGTAATATAGTATATATACTAAAATATAGTGTAAAAAATATATAGAAAATAACTGCAAAATTTGCTTATTTATAAAATAGCACCTACAAAATTTAGACATATCAGGGACTTATAGATAATCCTCAAAAATTTTATATGATATTAAGATACAAGTTTTATAAGCTACTTAATTTTTTTAACATTTTTTTTCTCTATAACTATGCATTGCTTGTAAACCATTTCAGAAACATCTGTATGAGTATCATACTCCCCTGCCTTGTACTTCTACAGAGTTTTTATAAATAATTGTAAGGACGTAGGCGGCTGTAGAAATAATAAAAAATATTCTGTCTTTTAAAGACAAAGACTTTAGCTATTATTATAATTATTATTAGACAAATGAGTAACTCCAGAGACCATTTTCCAATGTTTTGTTGCGTAAATAGGACATTGCAATGAATATTCGTGATATCAAAAATCTCCACAGCCACGTGGAGACGTTGTTACAATCAATTATGATAACCCTGTAGTAAACAAAATAAAATTTCACTTCAATATTTTTTGATCGTTTGTGAAACTGAGAACTTTTTCGTACTCTTGTTGTATTTGCGTTATCAATTAACATTAATAGTTTACTCTGAGTACCAGTAATTTCTTCGATTAGTAGTTTTAACCACATTGTATCATTGACTTCTTTGCTCGCAGGTACCTATATATTTAGCTTTGATCGTCGACAGTAGAACACATTTCTGATTCTGGTTTGTTTAAGTTAGATACTGGTGAGTAGCGACCCAGAAAGTTTAGAAACAACATCGATTCTTAGTAGTCTTGTTTATATTATCTGCAGCAAAGTCAAGCTCACTGTAAATTACAATTTTTTTTATTATCACTTTGTTGTTAGGTACAGTTTTGTTTAATTTACATGCCATACTCTAACGTTCAAGATTTGCATTGATCCGTTAGAATACAATAAGCCAACGCAAGTTTTAGCGCTCTTCTTTGAAATTATAATAAAACTGTACGTTAAACTGCTAACAAATCCTCGATATGAACCTTGCTTTTCTTACATCAGAGTCATCTGATTTTTTTCTAGAACGTTAACAGCACAATGACCACAACCGAATTTGATTTTTCATTGTATTTTTACACAAAAACGGCGACTGAAATAGAAGGAAAAATAAAAGAACTACGTCTAGACATAAAAAGAACAATAAAAGACCAAGAAACAAAAAATTATTTCAGTGTACCTATTTTTAAAATCAAAGATTAAAAATAAAGAGAATAACTATGATTGTAAGAAAATGTAAAACTATGTTTAGAAAAAATAATTAAAATTGTTTGACATTTTATTTTAATTATTAGGTAAATCATGAACCAACAAATAATTTTTTGTTACAATTCTATAATATTCTAGATTCTAGAAAAAAAAATATAATCTAAAAAACAATGTTCAAAAAAAAACTAAAAAAAGAGCTTCAGAACTTTTAAACGACGGCTGTGAGACCTTATTGTTAGACAAACTCAAAAAATAACAATCGCAAGAGAAAAAAAACTTAAAAAATTCAAAAAAGTACGTATTCTTGTTAAAGTTACTTGAAATAATAAGAAATTGAAGTACAATTAGGCTTTTTTTTGTTTTTTAATGAAACTGTTATTATACTTCTACTGTGTGGTTCTTTCTTGCATTTTCAGCCAATTTTCTGTCACATAAGTTTTAAATAATGCTAAAATTTCAAATCCTTAAAAATTATGAAATTGATGTGATCGTCTTTGAATAGTGTTAAACAGTTAAACTGAATCTGAGATACCTAAAACGCAAGGTGTTAAATCAACAAGTAATGTCTAAATAAATTAAGAACCCTTTTATTCAAATATTCAACAACAAGTAAAATTTAAAATTAATAAACAATTTATTAAAATAATAAAAGTATAAGTGGCGTATAGTTTAAAATAAATAAAATGCAATAAATAATTTACTCAGTTAAAACATTTATTATATTTTTAAAGTTTGTTGTAATAGTTAGAAAGTAAAACTCGACTCTAAAACGATAGTCACATTAGGTGATAGGATTACTGCTATTAGGTATATTTTATGGAATATGCAAAGCCACGTCTGGAAACCCTCATGGCGCTCATTTAGAGTTTCAGACTTTGATCTTTTGTTGTCCAAAAAGTGATTAGGCTTGGATCATTTTGATCAAAAAGCAGTCATGCCGTAACCAGAGAATTTCTTGTTGATTCAATAAAGAGCGGTCAAGTTTGTATCTTTTGGTTGTCCAAAGAGTGAACAAGCTGTGTTAAAGTTATCTTTTTTCTCCAGTTTTTGTTAATTTTATTATAATAAATCCACAAATAATAAATACATTAATAAGGGTTGGTTTACAGAAAGTGAATTAAATATTTAATTGCGATTAACTTTTAATTTTCGATTAAACCGGCTTTCCTCGGGTTTGATTGGTCAAAATCGGCATTTAATCGCGAATTAAATATTTAATCGCAATTAAAGTTAATGCCACCTTTTGTAAACCGGCCCTAATAATAATAATAATTTTTTATTTTTTTTTGATGAAGTTACTCCCTTGAAGATTTTATAATAGTGAGTTTATTCCAGTTACAGGGACGGGAAATAAAACAAAATTGCTTTGGTCGACTAATTTCGTTCAAACATTGAATATCCTCAGGACTCGCCTTGCCTTACTAAGACATGCCTTGCTATCACCATTGCTGATATGTCTGTTTTAGTTTACCAATTTTTCAATTTAACTGATGTAACTAACACTGCTTGAGTCTTGAGGATGTTCAATGTTTGAACGAAGCTGGTCAACCAAAGCAATTTTGTTTTATTTCATGTCCCTGTAACTGGATTAACCTCACTATTATTAATAATTATTATATAAATATATTAACAGTATATAAATAAAAATATGTAATTAACAAATTAACAAGCTATGTGAAAATTACCTCTACACCGCACTATCTTGATTGATTGTTTGACACTCCTTTATAAAATTTAGAAGAATGGTCAGAAATATAGTTAAAAAAGAGTCACTGTTACATCTGATGTTTCAAAAGTTGAGTTTTAAAGATTAAGTAAGTTTAGTTAAAAATTAATAAAATTAAAATATTTGAAAGGAGGAAAAGCCACATGCCAAATTCAAGATTTTTAAACATGATTGATTTGAAGCAATTAACAAAGAAATGATTTACAATTCAATTAATTAAGAATCAAATTACAAAATTTTAGTTAGAACTTAAAAGTACCTTAAAAATGTCTTTTAAAAAATGTTGATTATTTTTCTTAATAAAATTTAATAGCAAAGCAGAAGGTTATTGACCAAATAGAAAACAGATGAAAAAGATAGAAGCTGTGTTCTGTAGTTTGTAAGGTCAATATCTTCAGAAATCTTGTTTTAAATATGTATTAAACAATTTAGTTTTCAGTCAATAAAATAAAAAATAAAAAAAAAATTAAAAAAATTTATAGAAAACACGATATGTTAGTTTTCAATATAATACGGTTTTTTTAAAATCAAAAATTGTAATATTTTGAAAAAGTGAAATTGCACAATCACTAATACACACACTTTACTAACCTTTTCTTATCTACTTCTCAAACTAATTTCGGTATTGTAAGACCGATTTGTGTTTTTGAAAAAAAGTTTGAGTTTGTAAAAGTACTCTTTTAATAACTATTTTGGGTTACTTTACCAACTATATTGTTAATTTTATTTACAGACCATCTCAATATCTAAACATACTACTTTTTAAAACAAACTAAAGAAGTAATCGGTGTACAATATTTTTTTATGTATTACGTGGGAATGTTCAAAGCCTAATGTAAGACCTGGGGGCCATTAGTGACAATTATGCCCGTAGTATATACAACGTTTTATTTTATTTTGGAATGTTTTGGTTCTTTCAATCAAAAGAAGATGCAAAATTTTTATCAATTTGGCATTGAACGACTTGTGTAGTAAAACTTGATTTATCGGATTTACTAATACTGCTTTATATGACAGAGCCAACTCACATAATTATGAAATTGATTAATAATTAGCAATGATCTTATATTCATATCTTATTACAAGATTATTGTTAATAACTGACACCACAAACAACTTAACAACATATCACAATTTTATTTAAACTTGAGTTTAACATTGAAATCTCCAATCATGTGAATAAATCGAGCAGATTTGATTTGTATCTCCTTGGATCGATTAATATTAAAGTCATCAATTTGTTTTTTTATGCAAAGCATCTCAAATTAGCCAATCATTACCAAGGCCGATAAACAGAACATGATTTACGTGTCCTCACTGTTAGCAAATTTGTTGTTAATAACCAGCTACACTGTTTTCACTCTAATTAACGATCCGCCTTCCCTCAGTCGATATTTCTAATTTATTGTGTCATAATTAAAGCAGATTATTACATCGCGACAAAAAGTTAAAAGCACGCGGAAATCAATTATGCACTAATTGACTTTTTCAGATCGTATAAAGAGTGCCTGGAAGGCTTCGGCGCTTCTGCATCTACAGGATGTTGTCTTTTTGTAAACACAATTATTATCATTTACAAGTTGTGAATTTACATAACTGGGTATTTTATATAAGTGTATTTTTTGATATGGTGAAGTAATAAAATAAAATTACAATGTTAAAATTATCACAGGTCAGGTTTGGGTGGTTTTGAATGGCCTCAATTTATTGTTGAGAAATCGGTCTTCCTTCATGAAGATCTTATCGTATGGTATTTTTTGAATAATGAGGTTTTTCATTCATACGTTGGTACTTCATGCATTACAAATGTTGTTAAAAAACGGAATAAAAATTTAGAATTGACCACAATTTACATTAACGTAATAGTAAGATATTGTACAAGAAGCGGAAGTGGAAGGAATAATTACACAGTTGGCGCACTGTAATCACAACATTTCTTAAAATTATAAACAAATGTTAAACAAACTGCGAGTGCGCCATCTTTGTACCAGGAGCTAAAGCAGCTTAAAGAATGTTGCAGAAAATATCTGTATTGCATCTGTAATACCTGTTTTATTACATAAAAACTCAAGTAAAAATTGAGCTGTCGTATCAGAGATGGTGCAGTTTTTCAAGGTTAAAGCTGTTGAAAATTTATCTGAAAAATTTGTATTCAGAACTAGTTCAGCATCTGTTGATTTTATTTTGTTACCAGATCACAGTGAAATTTTATGTTTGTCTTTGTAGGTCTTAAGAGAAATTTGAAATTTTCTGATTGGAATCATTTGTGAAAGATTTCATTTCAGACCAGATATCAGTGTCTCAACTCTAATAATTGTTTATTTCTTAAATTTAATTACGAATCTTAAAATAATTACTAGGCGAAATATTTTTTAAACTAGAAAAATTTCTGCCAGGAGAGTTTAACTAGAATCTATTATTCACGTAAATTTAAGATACGGTAAAAAAATAGCCATAGAAAAGCATAAAGACAGGCAGAAATTAAAAAAAAACACTGAAAAAACAAACAAAATAAAATTATAGAAAAGAAAATAAAAGTAAACAAAAAAAATGGAGAATTATTACGGTATATCTGGCATTTCAAAAAAGCGTGTTTTCTTAACCTTTTAATAATAGAGCTTTTTGCTATTGACAAGTTTGTTAAAATGTTTAAAACCAATTGCTTCAGTGCTGTCAGTGCAATTTTGCAACATCGACTTGTAATCCTATAGAAACAATTTTTGGCATTGTTAAAAAATTAAAATTTTTGTCATTTAAAATTTTTGTAAATTACGTCAAAATACGTCAGAAATTTTTAGTATAAACAATTATACAAACCAGCATTGTATCTTATTTTTCGAGTCTCTTAAAACAACAGAAAACAAAATGTTTATTGATACTTTAGTTTGGTAAAATTTGCCAGTTTCAATAAAATTTCGGTTACAATTTCTAAATTTATTTGCAGCAATTTGGCCAGTAAACCTCGATCAATCAAAAAAATTGCCACAAAACAAAAAAGATTTCATAAATAAATATCTTATTGTAAATAATCTTAGAATCGCGTTCGCCTAGTAAAAATAAAATATTTAAGATTAGTATTTTTTTAAAGACTGTTATTTTGTTAACAGGAAACTTTTCTCGTGGAACTGGCTTAAAAAATACTTAGATTCAGTATTATCAAGAAATCAATAATGTAAAAAATTTTGTTTAGTGATAATGACATTGACAAATATTTTTATGTCTGTTTTGCAGATAACATAATACAACAGAAGATATTAAATTCATGTGCCAGATAAAATTTGAGATATTACCGATTCTTTAAATTTGTACTTATTATATCTTTAACACCAAAGTTTGAATTACAAAAAATTTTAACATTCAATTTTTAGTTTACAGTAAATTTGCGTTTTTTGACAGACCCTACATATGTATCTACAAAACAAAAAAATAAATACATAAAAAAAATATTAGACGAAAGAATAAAAGCTACGGTAGAAAAAAATACGACCTGAAAGAGATCTGAATGCGTGAGTGTAAAAAATCAGAAAGCGGAAAAAAAAAGAACAGAAAAGAACTATAGTAAGTATTTGAGATATTCGAAGAAACAAACTAGAATATTTCAAATGAAGAATGTAATCTATATATGAAAGACTTATTTATTGAATATTATAAAAACGGCAATCAATTTTGTTATTGCATATTAGAGAAAACTGATTCGTACAGAATAGATAATAAGATAGAAGCGAAACTTATGCTTTTAGAAATAAAAAAATAAAAATAAAACAAGAACAAAATTTTTAGAATAAAGTGTCAGTTTCAATTATATAAAAAATAATTAAAAATAAAAACTTTAGAGGATATTATTCAAATGTTGATAACATTGAGTAAGTTTTGAAAGTAATGTTAGAAATTTTAACAGGTCCTTGTTGAAAGAAAAAACTATTTGTTCCTTATACAAATGTTTATAGATTTTGATACACATATATAATTTAAAAGTTCTTGCTCAAAAACAGTATAGTCATACATACTGTATCTCAAAAATAATTTATTTTTTTTAAATTTTTCACAGCGTATATCTCAAACATCAGTAACATTTCAAAAACGAATTTTTAAAAATTTGTAAAGTTACATTAAAAACATCCTGTATATTTGATTTTGACATTAAAACTAGAACTATCACCAAAATTTTTTTTGCATATATGTATATAAAAATTTACAGAAAATTTAAATTAAGTTACTGGTCACAAAATAAGGCGGCGAGATCTGACCTTGTCCCAACTCTATGTAGCTGCTGGCTCAGAGCCCTAGCTAATGAAAAATCGTAGGGAAGGCGCACAAATATTCAGGGTCCAAAAAAGGTAAAAGACAAAAACTACATTACCCTCATTTTTAACTATTTCTATAAGACTTTATTTCTTATATTAACATCTAATTAAAAACAGTAAATTTGATAAAAAAAGTTTTTAATTTAGAGAAAGCTTAAAATTTTTTAGAAGAACTTAGTTTTTTTTTGGCAGCCTTTTGGCTATAACTTTATGCTGCCTTAATGTTGTACTAGTTTAAATTGACATTTAAAACTAAAAGTCAGTCGAAACTGGTATCCACAATTTGTTTGATTTTTAATAAAGCGACAGATAAACCACTTTGTAACAACATTTGCAAGAAAATCAACGAGATAAAGCTGTTTTCCAGTAATACATACATATTACATATGTATATGCCACTCATCAATTCATCACTGCTTGTCACTTTGTTATACCTTTTTCCATGGTTTGAAGGAGTGTATATTACTGTCGAGCTAATTTCACTATTTTTTTTAAACCTTATTGAAAAGTAGTTTATTTGTTACTTTACTAAAAGCCGGCGAAAACAAAAATTCAAATGTTGTTCTTTAATAGAAAAAGTCAATAAAGAAAACGAGTAGACAGAATCAGTAAAAAAATAAAACAGTTTTTTTTTTTAAGTCGGTTGCAAACACATGCTTAACTTACTTTCTCAGATAGTTACTTTTTCTTTCAAACAAAGATAATAAAAGGTAAATAACATAGTTTGTGAGAAGTTAAATTTGTCGAAAATTTCCAATAAAAACCAAGCAAGTTGTTTTGTCAGCAAATTACACATAACCTTTATGTCATTGAAAAAAACCAAGATGGAATTAGAGGTAATAAAGTTGTGCTACCTAACTTGTAAAAATTTTAGATTTTAGTCCAATCTGTCAACCTATTGAAGTTTAGATAATTAAGTAGCAATTAAAACTTTTTATAACATTTGCATTTTTACACAATTGTTTAATCGTTTTCAAGTAATTTTCTAACAAAGTTCCATAAAAACTTGATTGTTAAAAACTTGATAAAATTTGTGCAATACATGGTAAGAGTTGGCCAGTGAATTACCGAGAAGTTAAGTGGGTATCCACCTAGACCAAATAAATAGCAAAAATTTAAAAAAAAATGTAAGATTTAGATGTGAAGATAAGAAACCCAAGTGAATTTGAGCGAGAGAATTGAAAAAAAAATGGGCAGATTATAAAGGAAAAAAGAGAAACCATATAGAACACTGCTTTTTAAAGTAGGAAAAGCTAAGAGTGAGTAAGTTTAATAGAAAAAAATAAGAAATACCTATTAAACGAAGATGACATAAGAAAACAATAAATGGAAATTTATTCTAAGCCTAAGCTGAAGTTGCAAAGACTGCTCGACGAGAAATAAATTTTATTTCCTACTAAATCATTATAGCCAAATATTACCGTAGTTATGATAACTATTAAGACATTCATAACTCCCGTGGGAATTATAGCAGACAATTATGAATTTTTAACTCCCTCTAATTTTTATATTAAAAAGAAATACAAATTTGGTGCATTAAGATACGAGAAGAGAAGAAATGCTATTAAACAACAATTTTTAAACGCCAATAATATCGTTTCGTTTATATTCTTGCTTCCAGTGTTACTTTTATCAACAATTCTTAAAATTTCTGATATTTTTTTTGCACATTCCTTCCGATGTTACGGACATTAAAACATGGAAAAAATAAGTAAAACATACCATACCTTAATAATATGCCAGAAATATTACTTCATTTACATATCTGCTGCCACAAAGTATGGTTCTTTTTTATCTATTCTTGAAATCGGTCGTATTTTTTCTTGTACACTACTTGAGATTTTTTTGGTACTAATGCAGGACGAGCTTTCTCAGCTTTTTTTAATAACTAAAATAATACTTTTAATACTTGAAATATTTAATGTCTTTCACGTTCTCAGTCATTTTTAAAAATTCACGCAATTGTCAAGAAATAAATCCATAGTAACCTAGTTAGTCTAGTCAGTCTAGTTAACTAGCAGCAAATTTGTTTTTTGAATTTGTTTAGTAGAAAATAAAATTAAGTATGTATCACGTGAATTACTGGGTGTCAATAACCTCGGGCAACTTACAATCTCTCGGACCTAAAGACCCTCTGGATTGTAAACCCGTTGCCCTCTGTAATTAACACCCTCATAATTCTCTTGATACATAAATAACTATCACTCTCAGAATGACAAAATTGTAAAACTAAATAAACACATAAATAAGACATTTAAATTAAGAATTAATTTTCCTGTCCAAAACCATTTATCAAATATTACAGGAAATGATTTCGTGTCATTTATCAAATTACTTTTCCTGAAAAAATTTGCCATTACCCGGACATTTCCGAATTACTTTCCGTTGTATGGTGCATTTTTCAGTAATCTCATTAATAACATTAGAAAGGCAGCAATTACATTAATTTTTATAACAGAAATCTAAATTTTCGGCTATTAGATAATTCCTGATTATAAAATTTCTCCGGGAAATTCCTTTTTAACTTTTCTCGACATATTTGGTCAAAATTAACCTACAAACTCGGAGAAATGGGACTCTCTTATTCTACCATCCGGTGATTTCTACGCCAGATTAAGCACAAAACGCATCCTTAATTAATTGTCCTAAACAATATTACTTTATAGAACCGCCAAAATTGATTGCTCATTCAAGAAAGCTTTGTTTCGACAGAAAAGTCCAAACTTTTACTAAGAGAAATAAATGAAACTATTCGAATTTACAGACACCATATGACTAGGGTGCGACATTGACCTTAAACCGGAAACTTCATAAACAAAGTCTCTAACCTGGTAGGGATGTTCTTAAAGATGTTATAAATAAACGGTGAGATTCACCCAAGACTAGTCCGTGAAAGTACTTGCGTGAGTGTTTTACTCGAACTTGAACTTGAACGCGATGTGGATATGGCAGGTGGGTGTGTTGGTGTAGCAGGAAAAGCTCGTAAAGCAAAGCTCGCAGGTTTATAATCTCTTTTACTAAAATATCGATTTTTTATTTCTGCAAATCTTGTAGTGATGCCATCGATAATTTAACGCTTTTATGCAATTTACATAAACACAGAATGGTAATTTATTCATCATTTCCTGCTATTAACATTTAGATTTAGATTAGATTGTTGTCTGAAAAATTTGCATTTAATGTGTTTTAAGTAGCTTTTTGTTTGTTTATGGAAGTCACGATCAGAGCCGGTAAGTGAAAAGAGAGAAACTCGTGCTATATTTGTTCTGGAAACTTTTAATTACATGAAAAATTTTCTCTTAAAGTGGAAATTATTTTGTAAATATAAAAAATGAAAAAGAAGATTTTGGTACTTTTCCTGCATTATTTTAATTATATTTTTTTGCTTGGGTAATTCTTGACAGAACAAAGCTCACCCAAACAATTCATCTAAATTTCTTTAATTAAATTCCTGAAACAATGACAAACAATTGTAAAATTTCTCTCATCTGACAGGTTCTTTCTTCTTTCGATCACAATAATTGTGTCCATCACTCCTTAATTAATCTTGTTATCCTTTCCAGAACGCACCATTTCTCGTCTTGTTGACTCTCTCGAGTAGCAAAGGCCTTGCCTTACATAATTACGCTCCGACTCACGAATACGTAAGTACTCCAGTAATTACCATACATTTGCTATTTATTACGTAATTGGTAAATTTTCTTGCGAAATCGTATTCTGCTCTAGTTAATCGAAGAAAATGTCCTTCATAAAACACAAATTTCTCCGAAACTAACACTCATCCAGATGTTTAACTTTCACATTCTTGCAGAAACCGTCAGCTGACTACAGTTTCAGTTACGGCGTCAAGGACTTACACACAGGAGATGTTAAGCATCAATGGGAAAAGAAAGATGGTGATATCGTGAGAGGACATTATTCGGTTTTAGAACCAGATGGTTCTGTGAGAATTGTTGATTACACAGCTGATGGGAAAAACGGTTTCAATGCTGTTGTTAAACACAGTGGACCATCACAACATCCTATACAGACACCAATTAGTCATAAAGTCGTTCATGGACCAGACATCCATCACACGACCTTGAAAGAACCAGAAGCGAAATACGAAGACAATAACGAAGTTAAACAGTACGTTTTTGTACCACAAGAAGATGAAGAAAAAGAGGAATCGATTAAAGTCAACCAGAAAATTCCTGCAACTAATCATCTTCAGTATTATCACAAACCGATTTATTACCAACAGGAAGAAATTAAAACAACTCGACTTCCGATAGATTTAAATTTTGTCAAACAAACAACTGAGAAAATTATTCCAATTGACATCAGTCAACTTCATCCTGTTGAAATTGACTTGAGTCAACATACATCTCCTCATGAGTTATCTCGTGAGGAGTTGAGGAAGTTCCTGCAGGAGTATTACCAATCAGGGTTTGAAACTTTAAATAAACCTCAACTAGAAGGTGGTTTTAAACCACTTAAACCAACTCCACCACGACAAACCTACAAATCAAACAAAAAACCGATTACAACCCCTGGTTTAAGAAACTTTGCTTCGAAAGGTACAAAGTACCACTCAAGGCACCACCAAACTTAATTTATTAATTTTTATTGTTTCTTGTTAATAAAGTTGTTGATGTTATTATAAATGTGTGTTAGAAACAAGCTCACGGCTTTATATAAGCCCACCCGCACCTCTCGGTTACTCAACCAACAACACGCCCTACCAACTTGATTAAAACCGACTTGTATTCAATGGGGCACTCAAGTTGCCTTTAATGGTAATTAATATATCCAGAAAATGTGATTTGCTGACTCATTACTAAGATAATAATTACATTGTTCGTACAGAACACTTGATTGTGACACTGTTATAAGAGCAAGTAAACATTCTCCTATCGCAATAATATTTGAAAAAAAAAAGTGTTAAGAAATACTAACTGGTATAACTAAATTTAATTAGGCGCAGAAATGTGGGTCGGAGTAATGATAAAATTCATGAAGGTGGAGTCACGCATGGATTGCTTTGTCTAAGTGGGTGGAGAATCGTCAGGGTTAAATATTTTGACAGATTTGTGTAACCGTAATTGGTACTTTAGTAACTTTTTTGACATTACGGTTTCAGGGTTTAACCTGTCTGTTTCGTATTCTGATCGATCATTAAATTCTCCACTGTTTTAAAATTTTTAATATTGCATACGTTTTTTACGTAACAAAATTAATAAAATAGCAGTAATGATCGTTACGTTACGTTTCTTACGACAGCGCGACTTTCCGGCCTGCATTGTTCCGGAGTGGCCTTGATGAAACGCATTTATTAAAAAAAGTTATTATTAACAGTTCAGCGACTCTGCATTTTACACAAGGCCGTTTCAAGAGCCGTCGGTCATTTTGGTAACTTTATGTAACGCAACTGAAATAATGGTTCAGGAAACAATTTAAACGTCGAGAAATTTATTCAGTACACATTTAAATTGAATTTCAGTGTGAATTATTAATGAAAAAGAAATTTTGTTGAATTCCAGTAAAACGAAATTGTGCTAGTTTGGAGACTTTAACGTTAAGTTAGCCGACAAACTTAGAATAGCAAATCACAAACAAAAATACCGCCATAGATGCACAAACCTTTTCTCAAAATTTACTATCATTAGATATTTTTCTAAAAATAAAGACCATATTTTAAATTTTGCAGAAAAATCTTAAAAATTATAAAAAAATGTTTTTATTTAGCTGAGCTTTATAATATCTATACTATTGAATACTACAGTAGAACTCGCTTATAATGAACCTGACGGGACTGTAAACATGAGTCTATTATAACCGAGGGTCCATTTTAAAATTTTTAAAATTTTAAAAGAATTGAATTTTCTGACTAAATATTATATTAACATACATATTACTATAAATGATTTATTAATCAAAACATACATGCAAAGAAGATACAACATTCTAAATAAAAATTAAAGATAAATTTACATATTATTCTGTATATTAAAAATAATACATACATTATCAAAATTAAAAAATTTTAAAATGCGAGAATTTAAAAAAAACTGTTATTTTACTTTGTCTTTTTTAAATAAATATTTTTCTTTATTTAAAGAAATCACTTATTAGCGATTAATGTACTTACATTATATCATTAATACAGTCAACGCAATCAAGTTACAGATTTTATATCTCGCCGTAATATTAGGTTCCTTGGAGTAGTGTCTTTAGGGCTGGCCAGTTGGAATCTTAGGTCATCAATGACATCACATAAAGAACGGAATTCCTTTGTTTCAAGACATAGTAGCAAATGTTCAACATCCAGTGCAATTTCTGCACATTTAGGGCATGTTGGAGGTTCTTTGCTATCTAGTATGTAACCGTGTGTTATCCTTGTGGGATCTAACCGCAAACGTGCCACTACCACTTGTGACATACGGTCTTTAAGTGTTTCTAGATGTTGATTAATTTTGTTATTATATTTCTCTTAGGGGCGAAAATGTTGTTTAAAATACTTCGAATTAAATTTTTATTTTAACGCATCTTGGATCGTAACTTTAGTTAACTCTTGCTGTTCTCCTTCTTCTTCATCTTCAATGCTGTAATTTTGACTAAATTTTTACCGAAAATCCCCAGTAAAATATGCTTGTAATAGATCTCATTATTTTGGAGGTCTACTATTACGAAAGTCCATTTCAGGCGAGTCTATAATAAAATATTAAATACATTGTTTAAGATAGTAGTTGAGACGGGACTGTGAAAACTGGTTTATTGTAGCCGGAAGGTCATTACAAGCGGGTCCATTATAATCGAGTTTTACTGTATTTTATACATTTTATTACACTAACCGTATCATTTCTGCTTTTATTTCAGTACTTTTATATCACATCCAGACCAAATAGCAGTTCCGCTAGAGAAGTTAATTATTACGTAATTCAATAATAAACTTCATTTTGAAAATGTCTTAGTTTTATTTCTTTTATAGTAATTTAATAATTTTTTTGCAAAAATGCTTTATTATGTAAGAAACATAAATTTTTATTTATCTTTTTTTTTCGACAATTGGTACAAGGTCCTAAATACGGATTAGTTTTATTACTTATTGCAGGTACAAAAGATGAGTCTCAATGTTTTCAAAGCGGTTCGTCTAAGTACTGCCTATAATTGATTTAATAGCTTTTTTTGTAATACCTCAAGTAAGCGAAACAAAACAACTAAATTACAGTAAAAATAATTGTTCTTCACGAAAAGAATTTAAAGTGTTTAATCAAAAAAACTCTAAAATTCGTTTAAACTTTCATGACGCAATGACGTCCATCAACACTCGTATCTGGAGCATAGTGACTGACTCTAATTCTTGAGCTTGTAAATCACAATATCGGCAATCGCAGCAGCGCTTGCATTCAGAATAGGGCGTGCCCATTATACAATGCACTTGCTTTCACCGTATCTGCATCCCGGTGCGTTACTGTACCTTTTTGATAGCTCTTGTAGAAATTCCAACAAAAATTCTATCTGTTTAGATTAGGATATTGCTAAATAGTTTTCAATTTTAAATTTCCTGCAACATTTTGCAATACTTAAACCAGTTAAGTTTTTTAATTGCGATGATAGAGACCACTGGGTGTGGTTCTATTATGGTTTACAAAAATTGAAAATTTATAGTTTTAACGCTGTTTATAATCGTAATAAGAGCACTTTTATTGCTTTTGTATATACGGTATGGCAACTTGCACAGATCTAGGTCCCCGTGAAATATGGTGGTGACCACACAAACGTTTAATTTTCTATTGCGCCATTTCGTTTTATTTCTGTCACTTTAGGAATTTTATTTGACGCCTCATTTATTAATAAAGAAAGAGTAAAAGTTTGTTTTGACACCGCATGCTGTTTTAGCTCTATTTGATTAACACAAACACGTGATTATTTTTTCTCTCGCCTGCTTACAAGCATGAAATACTCTAGATCGTAATCTTCGATTAATTCATAACATAACCTAGTGATCTCTTACATAACGCAATTACAGACCACAATGCGAAACATTAGAATTTATTATTAGCAAGCCATTAAGAAAAACAATCTTGCATTTAATTTTAGTATTGTTCTACTAGCCCATCCGTGTAAAAACCGGCTAATAACCGTCAATTATCTGCACGCTAACATCACCCAATTAACTCATCCAGCGTTCCATTAAATTAAGAAATTTTTTCTGAGGTTGTTTCTTAACGTATCATTGAAATCTCCCAAAGAAGAGCTCGCTGGTCAACAAGTCAGATTTTGGAAACTAAATACGTATTTTGGTTAGATTGAATTTCTCTAAATTTTTTAGCTAAAATGGTCCTCTATTTTTTGCAAAAATTGTCTCCAAGTAATTGCAACACAATGGGAAAGTCACAAGTGGGCACGAGTCCGACGACACACCCATCCACCTCTAGTGCACTAACGACCTTGCTACCAATTTACGTGTATGCACTTTCGACCGTAATTTTTATGATTTTGTCGGTTTTTTCTGACAACGGGTGAACGTTGCATTGCAGGGTGCTGGGATGTATAAAAGATCATTACTCGTTTGCAGGACTAGTGCAGTTGGATTCTTCGTCGTGTGCAGTGCTGTTACATCATGTTTATCAAGGTAGGCCCTTAATTTATTCATCGGTGACAAAGTCAATGCCTCCAATTATCGTCTTATGTAAGAAAAGGCGAGTTAACGTAGGTCAGGAATGCTAATAGTGCAATTAGACGCCAATTAGTTCAGAAATTGTTTATGTTTATTAGGTGTGCACAAGTTTACTATTTCATTCATAATCTGCATATTTTTCAGATAGTAGCAATTGCCTCTTTGGTGGCGTACACACAAGCAGGTCTTGTTCCAGCTGCAGCAATATCCACCCATGGTCTAGCTTTAGGACCTGCTTTAGGCCCAGCTCCTGCTTTTTACGGTCCTTCGATACTAAAAGCTCCTGTTGCGGCTGCTCCTGCGTACGTCAAGGCAGCACCATCAGTAGATTACGTCGTAAGATCAATTTTTGGAGATTTCAACACCAAAACTAAACGACCAACTTTTTTAGGCTTATCCTAAGTACGAATTTAAATACGGTGTAGCGGACGGCCATACCGGTGACCAAAAAACCCAAACTGAAGTTCGCGACGGCGACGTAGTCAAAGGTTCCTACTCTCTGGTGGAACCTGATGGAACCATCCGTACCGTTCATTACACTGCCGACGACCACAACGGCTTCAACGCCGTGGTTTCCCGAGCCGGCCATGCCGTCCATCCTGCAACTCCCATTGCAGTAGCGCCTAAAGTTCTGGCAGCACCTGCGGTAGCGGCGCCTGTTTTTGGGCATGCAGTCGCGGCGCCTTATTTGGGACACGGTTATGGAGCGCCGTTAGCCGTAGGAGGGTATCTCAAGGGATAACCGGTTTTTAATCAGGATACATTGCACTTGCTGCAGTTAGGACATTCTATACCTCTATTATTTAATCAGGGATGTCCTAATTGTGTTGCACTGAATGACTGTTCTTGTTCAGTGCAAAATGTATCCTGCTGGTGACTGTGAAGATGTGCATCGATTAGTCGCAACTGCTGTGCTTCTTATTTATTGTTAATTTGAGTTGCGGGTAGTCGGTGATTTGGAGACGACCGCTCGATGATGGAAAAGTTTTTGTATTTTTATTCTGTCTTTTCTGCTTGTAATATTAGGTTATGTAAATATCATATAGCATTATGCAGTATTGTCTCATTTTTAAGCCATAAAAATATACCATTCTGTTCATCTATTTTTGTTTTATTTTTTATTTAGTACACATTTTTTTTATTTAACAGAAGAATTTACATTTACAGTAGTAAGAAAAAAACTTAGTTGTCAAAAACGTCACATTTTATTTATTTTTAAAAACTTTCAAAAGGTTTTTAACAGTAAGTAAAATTTTCTGCTACCTGATAAAGAAGAAGTAGACATCGTAACTGAGAAGCCAAAAGTTAACAATGCTCAAAATTAATTGCTTTTTTAGTCCATTTTAAAAACAATTTTTTATTTTTTTGCGCTATAAATAGATAGTACAAACCTCGGTACAAACCTAACCAAAGATTACATCAGGTGATTCAAAAGTATAAAGTAGTGATGCAACGAATATTCGGTATTCGGCTAGATTTTTAGTATTCGGCCGAATACCGAATACGGCTCACTATTCGGCCGAATACCGAATAGGAAAAAAACTAGAGAATAAGTAGAATATATTCTAGAAATTGTTCTTTGTTGTTTTATCAAACATTAAAAAAAAATTTGATTGCACTGTCAATGAAATATTTCTAAATGTAAGATTTATTTTATTGATGCCATGACACTCCACATAATGAAGACTTACAAGTTAAAAGATAAAATATTTAAATAATATGTGTGCCTAATTTATCTGTGCAAATCAATTTTCGTTTGTTTTGCAAAACCAATATTCGGTATTCGGTTAAAGGCCGAATATACCTACTATTCGATGCATTACCAGTATAAAGCAAAATTTTGATTTGAAATACACCACAAAAATGATGAAAATATACGAAAAAATTGTTTTATCTCAAGTGATAACAAAATTGAAGGTCTTTAAAATTGGAGATAAAACAATTTTTTTTAAACCACTTAACTGACTTTTATGCAATTTAAAGCAGCATACATCAAAACAAATTTTAGTTTCTAACTATATTTTAGTATTTTTGTTACAATAATTAATTTTTAGTCTATAATTTTGTTATAAATTAAGATAAAACATTCTTTTTACAAATTTTCATTATTTGTGGTGCTCTATTTTTGGTCAAAATGTTACTTTATACGATATGGAAACAATAAAAAACGTCAGAAAATAAAGTCCGTTAAATCTTTCGTAATTAATTTATTGTATTTGAAAGCCTTGTAAAAAAGAAAAACCTTGTCTTTGAAACGTCAGCAAGGGCAATACTAACTCAATTTTTTCTGATGCATTTATGCCATAAGAACGACTTTGGTAACACTATGATAACACTTAATATATGAGAAATATATTTTGACAATTTGTGTCTATATACTTCATAACAAACCTATAAAGAGATTCTGGTGTTTAATAGTCATTGAAGCCCTAGAACTATTCAAGCACCCAAAATTTTATTTTATATAAAAAAAGAGAAAATAGCCCAAATTGATTTGTAAGAGTTTATAGGCTCACACATCGAGCTCTTTTATAAACTTGAGTTTTTGCTTTGAAAACTGATCTTATAAATCGCGTTTTTTAATATATTTATACTAGTATAAGTATACATACGAGAGTGGACCAAAAAAATTGACTAATTGTTTTTAACTTCCGACACATAAAAATTGATTTTTAGGCGCCTTTAAAAAATGCTTTTTAAAGATGAGCTCTTAATTTTAATAGAAAGGTCCTTTTCATCCTAGTTTTCCATTTTTTCTTCAGTTCCTTGACAAAATCCATATCTCGTCACTCCTTAATCGTACAGAAAAATTTTATTTACATTTTTCGTAGAAAATTAAACGCTCTAAAAAATATTTTACAATTTTTTATAGTTTTTACCGTTTAAAAAGTATCAAAGGTCAAAGTTTAAAAAATTTAACAAATATTTTTTTACTTCTAAATTTAATAACTCGTAGATAAATAAATACTATAAAATGCGGGACATTGTAGGAAAATAAACGCTCTACAGAAAAAAGCTCTTTTGTGGTTAATTGATTACTTCAACCATTTAGAAGATATTCGCATTTTAAAAACCAAAATTTGAAACAAAGTTCTTATTTTTTTTAAATGGTTGAGGTAATCGATTAACCACAAAAAACTTTTTTGTACAGCGTTTAATTTTCTACAAAACTATATGTTGCGCACTTTATAATATTTATTTATCTACGAGTTACAAAATAGAAGTAAAAATACAATTTTTGTTAAATTCTTTAAATTTTGACTTCTGATATCTTCTAAACGGTAAGAGCTATAAAAAAATTAAGATACTTTTTTTAGTGCGTTTAATTTTTTGTAAATAAAATTTTTCTCTTTGATCAAGTAATGACGAGATATGGATTTTGCCATATGAAACTGAAAAAAAAAAATGAGATGAGAAGAACCTTCCTATTAAAATTAAAAGCTTATATTTAAAAAGAATTTTTCTAATGTTTATTAAAAGCAAAATTAATTTGGCTGAAATAAGTTATTGAATGACAATTTGCTGCTAATTTGATTTTTAATGACAATTCTATCAATGCATTTTTGTTTCTATAGATTTTTTTAAACTTGACCTATTTTTATATAGTCATCATAACCGCATCGTTTTATGGGAAAAACAAAATTAAAATTTTTTAGCATCTGTCGGAACAATGATATATAGAAAAGTTGATTCTTTTGACTAGATTATTACTCGTTAAATTTTTGACCATAATTTCTGATACACCCGGCATAAACTAGACCAACAACTATACAAAACTATACGAAAATATTTAATATAAAAAATTAACTTCTTAGAAATAAATAGTAAATTTCGAAAATAAAAATATTATCCTTTGTAAAAATAGAAGTCTACAAATTGAAATAAACAATATTTAAAAAAGAAGTAGAATATTCTATTAAAAAAAAATACTATTATAAATACTACTAAGTAGTATTTTATTGTTGTAAAAATTAATGCAACAAACCTTATACATATTTTGATAATGAATTTGTCATATATGTTTGTACTTATTGAAAACGGTATATGTTAGTCAAGTTTTTTAGAATACTTTAGGATTTTTATTTTCTTTAAATTTAGTATTCAGAAATTTTAATTTATAATTAGACAATAAAAAATTGTCAAATTTGACACTAACATGCAAATTCACTTTCAGTTGCTTTCTCTGCAAACACTTAATTTTGTAAGAAATATTTGAAGTCAATAAAACTCAGTTTTTGATTATCCATTTATTTACAAAAATAAATATGGCATTTATAAAAGTGCGTGATAAAAAATCAAGTGAGCGATGATGAGGTAATACACTACGGAGATCATTAATAGTGAATGCCATGGCCAAATCCGATCGGAGCTGAGATCAGTGTCTTCACTGGTGTGGGATGGACTGCATGACCTGATCGACTGACTACAGCATTGAACCCATTATGGTCGTCTGCGGTGTAATGAACGGTTCTAATTGTACCATCAGGTTCTACCAAGGAGTAAGATCCTTTGACAACATCACCATCACGAACTTCATGTTGGCTTTTGTGGTCTCCGGTGTGACCATCAGCTACACCATAGTTAAATTCGTATTTGGGATATGCCTGAAATAAATATTTGAAATTTTTGATATAAAAAAATTAAAAAATAACGTACGTAGTAATCTACAGCGTGTCCATGTCCGTATGCTCCAAGTCCCTCATAGCCGCCTCCGATAATTCCAGCTTGGCAAGCTGCCACCAAACAGGTTGCAAGAACACACACTTTGTACATGATTATCACTTGTACTGCCAGACAATAAACATTTCGGCTTTTATATTAAAATAATGGGTGGTGGAGGACTGGAGGTAACCCCGGCATTGTTGAGTAAAACGTCTTTTCAACACTTCCTCCACCACCAATTGTTCACCCATCTGGAAACTCACGTAGTTGGACTAATCGTGATATAACACATGTTTCACCGGAAACAATTTGAACAATTTTAACGTCCTTGACGGACGTTAAGAAATTTGTTGACCCACTTAAACTCTGAACGCCTCTTGTTATGGCTAAGAATTGCATAAGTTTAGGGCAACCGCAACCGCATATTTATCATATTGTTGATATTAATTGTCCTTTTTCCGGGTCGGGTCGAGTGTTATAAAGTTGGCGTGTTTTATAGACGTGTGTGGTGAGACGGACAATTCGAACTAAATAACCGTTATGTAAATATAACTAGGATTTCAGTTTCCATGTAATAAAATTCACTCGAGCATTTCGTGCGCACGTATTACTTCCGGATGGACGGTGGACGATGGGTGATATAAAGCGCCGCATTTGTATACAACAAGCTGTTTACTTAATTGACTTTCAGGCCTCACTGGACTTGATCTTTTCCTGAAAGTCAAGCAGGAACCATTTAAAATCACTGCATCGCTTATATACAACTTAAAGCATTCAAATCTCTAGGTAAGCCATCTTAACAAGTTCTTTACTGTATATAATCAAAAAAAAACAAGATTTTATTTAATTAAAAGGAGATACTTATTTTTATCTTCTTTTCTTACTAAATAAATTTTAAATAATCTGATAAATATTTAAATTTACCTAATTATTTGCAGTGGGCTTGTCACTTGATCTACCTATTGTTGGAAATTTTTATCTATTACAAAAAAATGAAAGTTTATGGGCACGCCTACATCTCTTGCATGTATATCAAATACATTTTTTAGATTATTTATTAATAATAATTAGCTGATAACAAACTTGTCTTATTTTCTAGAATTTTGTAATAATTATATAACAGTAATTTGGTCTTCTAGATTTGTAGGTTGATTATTCTTGATATTCATTTGTATGAAATTTGCGTTTAAATTCAATAAAACTTTGTTTTACTCCTAAAAGTGCGTGTTTATTTCTTGACCCAACTCTTGAAGTCTTTATTAAGCATAATAAATCAATACAACTTCTATTAAAAAAAAACACACACACAAATTGTTCTTATATTGTTACCAATAATAATTTTTTTACTTTATTGTATTTTATTACTCAGACATTATGTTGTTCAGTATAATAGTCTACATGTATTACAGCCAGAGGCTTTGTGGTTTATAATCCGGTTATAAAATATAATACTATTAAATAATATTATTCTCAGATCTAGGTGCATAAAACAATAGTTCTTTTTTATAATTAACTTTTTGCATTTATTTCCTTATAGTCACGTCAAATTAGTAACTAAAAATTTAGAATTGCAAACTTTTGTGAGATTTGACTATGTATTTAACTTTTTTGTGTTATTTTATAAGATTCAATAATCAAAAGTGATTTCTGCTTTTGAATTATTTACTATTAACAGAATTAACAATTTCTGTGAAAAACTTGCTTGTAAAATTAATATCTTAAAAGGTATTTGACAAAACTGCATTAAACTGATCCTTTAGTGTCGCTTAATAAAAGATAATAATACTAGACATTAATTTTTTTTAAATTTCTAACAATGTTTATGAAATTTAAGAGAAGTTATGGAATATCTCGAAAGAACTACTTACACTGAGACAAATATTAGATTACTCATTTTATGTTTTACAATTTTTATAAGAAAACCGTGTTCCGTAACCTTTAAAATATCTAAATTGGTATTAATATTTTAATTTTGTTTATTTATGACTGTTTTGATATCTGCAAATTATATTGAATATTTGAGTGAAGTAAAGTGACATTAAGTAAAGTATAATACATAAAGTACTTCATTAGTGAAGTAATAAAATAAAAGTCCACTCTTTAAAATAATTCGTTTTAATTTCAAAGTCAATCTTAATTACAAGCTATTGTTGTTATAAATATTGATAAAACAATTTTCACACCTTTCTATATCAGGACAAACAATTTCTTATAAAAAAAAATAATAACAGTTGTCGATGCAGTAGTTCTAACTGTTATAGTATTTTTGTCACCCAGAATTTTTTAAGCAATTTGTTTTTTATTTTCTTCTGACGTGTCTATATACTCCTCTGCCAATGTATTTGAATTAGCAAGCAATAAAGCCTATAACAATGTCCCGTAAATCCTGCTGGATTAAGTAACTGAAGAAAAGTAGCATTATTTTTAGGGAAAGCAGCAAATGTGTTTATACCAACATGTAACTTTGTACACCTCTGGTTTCTGTATTCTAAAAAAACCGTCCACTACTGGCGTTATTAAGGCGAAGTGCAGCATATTTTTGAATTAATTCTAACATGTTGAGTCCATCAATTTTGCCTGACGTGATAAAAATTCTCTGGATATTTTTGTTTTAGTGTTTGATATTTGAACATAGAAGGATTGTACCTAATTTTTGACATCTTTTAAAAGCATGTTGGTAAGTTCTTGGGTCCTAGAAGCTCTACCAACTCCAATAATTAAAGCAATATTAGAATTAACATTACTTAGTAAGAATAATTTATGCATAAAAATGGTACAGAACCTTCATTAACAAAAATTTATCATCATTTGCTTTTTGTAAAAATTTGTTAATATCTTGTTTAGTGAAAATATGCGATTTTTCAGAACGATATTCTTCAGATGTTTTTTTCAGAAAGGCAATTAAATGCACGTATTTATTGAAGTCAACATTCTTCTTCATTTTCATTATTGGTTTAATCATAGAATAAATAGCCCAGAGACTCGTAGATTTATACTGTTCTGAAAAATAATGAAAATATGCAAGTAGAACCTTCTCATGCGTAATATTTTTGACATTTTTTTCGTCGCACCATGAACTGAACCGTTGAAAAGCTATCTTAGTTATTAAAATATAACTAAGCAACTTTAATTTTATAGTTACCTTTATTAGATCTGTCATTTTAGTTTTTTTCTCCATTTCAAAAACGTAATTGACAGTTCAAAAAATTAATGTTACTAACCGTATTATTAAGTTAAGAATTCTGTTTTTTTATTTTTATAATAAATGTCATATCGATTATAATAACTGATCAAAGTCAGTAATCTCAAAAACGTTAAAGAGTTCTATTTTACAAATTTTGTCAAACATTTGCTGAACTGTTATTATTTATCTTTACAGTCGGCCATAATAATAATAGACCAGCCAATATGAATTTTTAAATTTATACATAAAAATCGTAATCGTGATCTACCTTAAAACTCAGTGTGATACAATTTCATCAAATATTTTTTGAGATAGTAATTTTTTAAATAAATAAGCAAAAATTGTTAATGCTGTTAATATGTAACACATTCAAAAAAAAACTGAAGTCATAAGTTATTTCTGATCTATAAGCTTTTGACATTTGAAAAATAAATTGTTTTGTCTAGTTGATCAAATATTTAAGAAAATACTAATTGGACGCGATTACTTTAAGTATATATGAGACTCTAACGACTTGCGTGTAATAAATATTATAAGTAACAGATCTATTTCTAAATCTATAAATTACTTGTACAATACTTAGGTTAAATAATAATAGCCAGACTTTTACGAAGGAATTTATTTTTAAATTGCGAGTGATTTATAGTCACAACAATACTAGTTAGGATATATTTTGATTGCACGATATGATCATACTATATTATACAAACATGGCCTGCAGAAAAACATTTCCATATCCCATTACACTTGTTTTATTTAACGCAAACATATTTTTTCCTGCAACAGCAATAAATCTTTGGTCAGACTGAAGTGACGGTTCTTGCGCCATCAACGTCACGTTTCACTCAATTATAATAATGTCTTCTAGAAATTTCATCGCTGCCTAATCAGCTGCAACAATAAAAACTGTGTTAATTAATTAATTAAGCATAATTAATTAAATCGCAGGATGTCGAGAGACTTCAGGTCAAATTCTGATGAAAGTAAAAGCATCACATAAAAACTTGTCTTCTTTTAATTTATCCCAGGAATTAGATACCGTGACTAATAACATAATTGTTACGTTACGTTATTATGACTACAAAAATTGTCGCAGACGCCTAAATTTGCGAGTAACGTTGTGTTCTAATAATTTGTAGGAATTTGGCCGGAATTCTGATGAATTATGCAATTAAATTCAATTATTTCAAGGGGCAAAAAATGACCGAATTCTAGTTTGTTGCAGTGTTAAGTGCATCAATTTTTTCAGAATTTTGCAATTTGAATTTTCTGATCTACTCCGTGAGAAATCAATTGAGGATGGTCATTAATTAATTAACTGATCTTTTTTAAAATTTATGCTTTCTCAATTAAAACGAGACTTGAATTTATGTCATATTGACTAATCGAATAGCTGAAAAAATAAAAAACTGAATAATAATTATAGAATTATCTACATTTTTTATGTTTCCTTTTCTGCATAATGTGGGTCATTTACTAGTGTACTTTCAAATTACGTATTGTTACACTTGGGTAAAAAGATTTCTAATGTTTTAATAAAATTGTCTGGAAACTTTAAACCTTCACCCTGAAGATTCAATTTCAAATGATGGCGTACAAGGGGTTACTCGACTGTAACAACGTAACGCAAGAGTACTCACGAAAATGTTGCAAAAAGAATTTCAGTTTTTATGAAAGGATTCGTCGCTTGCTAAATATTTGGCGCTAAAGTATATACAAAATTTAGATAATATATGCATTTTTTATTTAGAGTTATAGGTAGGTGTACTTGTATTTAAGAGCGTACTCAAGATTGATTAGATTGATTACAAAAACTTTGGCGTTTTTTATCGATTTACAAATTGCTAAGAAAAGTCGCCTCCAGCTCCTAAATTTTTTAAAAATTGTTTACAAATTTTGTAATTAATAATATGTTGCTTCCATCTTCTAATATCTCAAAAATTTGTTTCTAAAATTGTTTTAAAATTGTGCTTTTGGCTTCTAAATTAATAAAATTTTGATTTGGATTATCAAAATTATCGTGTCGTATGTCAATTTTAAAACTGATTAAAAATGTGTTTTTTGTCTTCTAATTTAATTAAATTATGTTTCTAAATTTTTAAAATATAGTGCAATGTTATTCTTGTTTTCTAGCTTTCAAAATTACAAAAATATTTTTATTTTTATGTTAATTTAAAAATTGATCAAAAGTATTTTATCTTCTAAACCTAGTAAAATTACATCTTGTTGAATGCTAAAATTATTAGTAAGATTATAGTTATATTTTAGAATTTCACAATTAAGAAAATGTCGGCTTTGGCTTGCAATATTATTAGAAAAACATGTTATTCTTGCGCCCAGCTTCCTAAATTGAAAAAATATTTTATTTTTTGTTTTTATGCTAAATTAAAAATTGATCAAAAATTTGGTTTTTAATTTAATAAAATTACGTCTCCTGATTTCAAAATTAGTAATATGTAGCTTCCAACTTATAAGAACATTATTGTCTTAATAAAAAATAATGTTTTCCAAAATTACTAAAATACGTCTCCGAATTTTAAAATTGGTAATTACAGTACTTGTAATTAGAGCATGACACAATAGCAAATTCTACAAATATTTAATAAACCAATAGACACAACAACGGCGATATTCTGTTTGACTAAAGTTTTTAAGTAAACTCTCTATATTATTTTAAATTTTCTTATTTATTCTACTTCTTCTTCAGATTTTAAAAAACGCTAAGCGAATATGTTGTCTTGGGTGTCACTGTGAAAAACCATTCCATTTTTTAATAGAGTTTGAGAAACGAAAGTGACACATATTATAACAGAAATATGTCTTTAATATTTATTATATAAAAAATAATAATTAAAGTGACTTTCCCAGGCACCAAATTTGATTAAAACTTCAAAATATATATTTTGAGCAAGCGGAAATAAGAACAACAATTATTGCAAATGCCTTTTCAAACTTTGTCAGTTTCGAAGCTCATAACAATTATTATTTAAAAAAATACTTCTTAAACAAAAAAAATAAAAAAAACTATTATTTTTTTTCTGCATCCGACTCAAAGAATTTACTCTTTTGCACGACCGGCAGTAAAAACAAAGAAAGAAGTGCTTTGCTCCCGTTGCTAAAGATTGTTTTAACAAAAATTTTATTTTTTTATTACAAAGGTTGTTACTTGTTTTGTAGTGTTCATAAGTCATTGTGGCTACTCATTCTTTATAAAACTTTAGAGTAACGTTAGATTTCTTGTGAGGTTTTTAAAATAATTTAATTTGACATTAACATTTATACTAAAAATTAACGCAGAAAAGGGGGAAAAGATCAGAATTTTATTAACAATACAGCGTCTAGTTGTCTACTTTTCTGATATTTACTTAACAAACAATTTCTAAAGATAGGTATTGTCAAAATTATGTAATAATTCTTTCTAGAAAAATGTAAATTTATTATGCTCAATTTTGGATACAAATTTATTTTATACCTACTTACATAGAATTGCTCGTAAGTCGCTTAAAAAAGTTATCCCTTGTCCTATTTATAAAAAAATAGAAACAAAATAATACTGTCGCTTTGCGTTGACTCAAAAATTTATTAAAAACACTCAAAATGGGTATTTTTTGAGAGTCGATTCGAGAACTATTGCAAATTGATTGTTCGTTCAGACTTTTAGTTGTGATATTGATGCGATTAAAAGATAGATATTTAAATTAAGTATTTGAACATGTATGTATTTAGTAAAAAAAGTACTCGGTATTTAAGAAATATTGGGTCGGTGGGTGTTATTGTTTATGGGTATAAAATGGGTTTGGTAAATTAATTAGGGAATGTTAAAGTAGGTGTTCTGATTGTAGATAATTAAAGGATTGCCATGTGTGATGCAAATTAATTAAAAGATATAAAAATTTATTTTTCAACAATTAAAAAGATAATAAAGCAGACATATGTTTTCTTGGAGATTTAAATGTACACATAAGCGACAAACCCTAGTCTAATTGTATTTTCTCTATCTCATAATTCAATTATGACCTCTGCCATTTCACACACTGTTACCATTTCTCCCGATCGTTATCTTTCATTACTCTACTAGAATTATCGTCTGTTTTTTATTTAATTGTAAACACCTGCACTCTTCAAAAAATCAATTACTTGAAACTTGTGTCTGAAACGCTCGTGCCGAAAAATAGGCCAATAAATTAATACTTTCGATATTACGATATCTCACATACTCCATAGTGTTACGATTCTCATTGTTAGTGAACGTTTTAGGCAAAGTATAAAAGCAGGACCGGCCGGTTACAAATTCAGTATCAAATTCGTTCTCGTTTCATCAGTTTTAGCCATGTTCGCTAAGGTGAGATTAAGTGAAGTGTTTTCAGTTGTTTTACGCCTACCTTTAACGAAAATAAATAATAACATCTCTCAAAATGTGACAAATGTGTTATTTTCTGCCTTAGAGTAAAAAATTTAATTTTAACCCGTTCTTATCATTTATTAGAGGTTAAAATCAGTTTTATAATTTTTATTTGATTTAGGTAATTAAAGGTAGGCGAAAAACAGGTGTACATCACACAGACAAAAAGACAGTTTTATTTAATGCCTGCTTTTTGCCCTTGCGACGTAATATTAGGTATTACAATCGTGTATTTCAGGTAGTTGCCGTTTCGGCTTTGCTTGCCGTCTCCAACGCTCTCATCTCTGACGTTTTGCACGGACATGGACACGCTACTTCGTACAGCACTGGTCACATCGCCACCCCAGTGCTTGCTCATGCCGCCCCTGTATTTGCTCACGCCGCCCCTGTGATCGCTCATCACGCTCCTGTTATTGCTCACGCTGCCCCTGCTCACGGACACGCCGTCGACTACTATGTACGTTCAATTACTGATAATTTTAATTGATTACTAATCGTGTTAATTGAATTAGGCTTATCCCAAATACGAATTCAACTATGGAGTTAAAGATGCCCACACTGGTGATCAGAAGAGTCAACATGAAGTTAGAGATGGCGATGTAGTTAAGGGTTCTTATTCTTTGGTGGAACCTGATGGTACCATCCGTACTGTTCATTACACCGCTGATCATCATAATGGTTTCAATGCAGTTGTTGAAAGATCAGGACACGCTGCTCATCCTGGTGTTTATGGAAAAGCTGTTGTTGCCGCTCCTGCCGTAGTCGCCGCTCCTGCTTATTATCATCATTAATTTTTTGATGATTGTTGATTACTTATTTCTGGAGGAAATGTTTTGTATTTTTTTGTATATTTATTTTTATAAATAAATTTTGTATTATTTTATAATCTTTTTGTTTGTCATTTATTTTAAATTCCTAAAAACAATGATTTGAAAAAATTGTCAGTTAAAAATTAACACAAGAAGTTGTAATAACCCAAAATAACCATATTTACCGCTCAACACAAGCAAAATTATGTAATAAATTTAAATTAGTACAAATGGCTGAATGTCGTGACTGTTAGATATCTAAAAAAAAAATATATAAAAAAAAGAATTCTACCTTGTGTCTTACAATGATTGTTAAAGATGAGAAATTACAATAAAACTACAATGTATTGGAAAATATTCATTCGTTTATTTGTTTAGGTAAAAGATTTATAAGACGTAAAATAAATATACATATATCAATTATCAATAATATAAAAAACAAAATGTATAGTATATTATAATACAAAACTCACATTATAAAATTCTTAAATCAATAATAAAGTACATACATCATGTTATAGCATTTTTTGATTTACAATTTAATGTTAGAAAGACCGGATAAAACTTTCCTAATCCATGTTTATCAACAATGCTCAAATATATTTTTAAATAACAAACTACACAATAATTATGAGACAAAATAATTTACAACAATACATTTTTAGAGTAAAATTCTTGTAGAAACTTTATTAGGAACTGTATTAATCTGAACTTTTATTAAAACAAGCCATTTCTTTTACACAGTTTTTAGTTTTTAATAATGTTAAAATGTTTCTAAATTTAAATCTCCCGCGATTACTACCAGCAGAAAAAAAAATTGTGAGTTGACACTCCTGTTAGATAACCATTATGCCTAGATCCAACATACTTGACCTGTGTTTCATTTAAACTTTCATCTTATACCTGCGTCAAAATAGAGCAAAACCACTCAAAAAACTTTTGTGTGTGTGATGTCTCACCTGACCTAAATGATCTGACAAGACAGAGATTAGAAAATACATATAGACAAATTTTCTCAAAAGTAGGTGTTTAAAAAAACATTTCTAGAACGGTTTAAAAACTATTTTCATTCTCCGCATAAGTTTGCGACAAGTGTTTTTCAACTTTTTATGCGCCGAAGACGAAGTTAATAGGTTTTTGAGAGAGCTCTCATCAATGAGACTCAGACTAAAAAACTATTTTACTTGTTTCACTTAGTGACTGTGTGGTCATCACTAGAATGATTATAAGGAAACGTAACTGATCTTTCCTCTAATAAATGCATAGTTTTGACTGTGAAATATAGGAGAGCTAGAAAAACCTTATGGTTCTACGTGCAGTCTTTAATCTTCGTTCTTGTTAGAAGAGAAAACTTTGCCCTTAACGGCCATTTTATGTAAAAAAAAGAACGATACAAGCTGCAGATTTGGTTTAATTTAGGTATTTGTTTTTGACACTTGATTACAAAATTTTCTTTTTGTATTTAGATTTTTCAACTAATTTGTCTAGATATGACTCTAAGAAACTTTTCCTTCACTTGAAAAACCTCCAATATGTTATAATTATAATCACATAACCAAAATTGACGATCAATTAAGACCAATAAACACAAAAGGGAGATGCTACCACCCTTTTGCACTTTGCGTTGAGTATTCTGCAATCCGCGGAATCCTTCCTCCGCTATAACAAGTTAATAATATAAATCAATACACGCAAAAAGTAGCCGTGTTCTATTATTTGTTTTTTTATGAACGTATACAAGATGATACTCGCATAAATATTAGGTAATGACTTTTTTTGGATATTTTCTAATTTTGTCAGTCTAATAAATTGAACAATAGTTTGGTAGATGGTGAACTAACCTTGACCTAATTTTCCTGCATCTCTGCAAAATGAAAGTGAAAGCTCTATTTTCTTTCATCCTACAAAATCCCAATATCGTTCTATTTGTGCACCCACTGAATATTCATATTAATGTTGCAATAAAAAAATTAAAATCAAATCTCGACTTAAAAATTCCTTAATTACAAAACAAGTCAGTAAAAATTCGACGTCCATTTCACAACTAATTAATTCCGTGGTATCAGTTATTCTAGTGCATATTATATAAAACGTATGCAATTACCGTTTTGGTCTAAGTGATTCTCACCATTTTAGGCTTTTCTCATGATGGTGACATAATTCCGATGTGTAGGTTTCAATTATTAAAATATTGCGATATGAGAATTAGATCTTTTGTGCCATCTTCAGATATAAAAGATGCAGAAGCGGTCTGGACCATCAGTCTTGTGTGAAATCAGCTAAAACAACAATGTTGCGACTGTGTATTGTTATTTGTGTGATTGTGTTAGCTGAAGGTGGGCATTTAGGAGGGCATGTTTCAAGTGTAGGGTACAGCACTCATCATGCACCAAGCTACGGCCATTTTGGCGGCGGTTATGGAGGCGGAGGATTTTCTAGTGCATATTCGACTATTGCTCATCATGGGAGCTACGTTGCGCCAGTGGCTCATCATGGAGGCGGCTATGTTGCACCAGTGGCACATCATGGAGGCGGCTATGTTGCTCCAGTGGCACATCACGGAGGGTATGTTGGAGCAGTAACACATCATGGATACGGAGGCGGATATGTGGGGCCTGTGGTTCATCAACCTCATTACTACCAAGAGCATTATGTAAGATTTCTGTAACTTTAAAAAATTAGTTTATTACTAATTAACTTTAGGATCGGCCAAATTATGAATTTAAATATGGTGTAGAAGATCACCATACGGGTGATAAAAAAACTCAACATGAAGTTAGAGATGGGGATGTTGTTAAAGGACAGTATTCTTTGGTAGAACCTGATGGGTCTATTCGTACTGTGGAATACACTGCTGATCCCCATCATGGGTTTAAAGCTGTAGTGCATAAGTCTGGACATGAGTCTGTTGCTTATGGACATCACTAAATCCTTCTTTTTTTACAATTTTGTACTATTTGTATATAAAGTAAAATATTTTTATAAAATCGAAGTTGGTTTTATTTTATTGCTTATGCTTCAATATCCACTGTATATAGAGTGTCCCAAAATTCGCAAGCTATCGAAATAATGCGCATTTTTTTTTGGGTTAGAGAAGCTCTAGAAAATTTTTTTTAAAATATTTTTTTTTATTTTCAGCTTCAATATTCTAAACATAATTTTTTGGTTAATTTTATATTTATATCTGAAATTTTTTTTGACTAAATACAATGTTTTTGTATTTTATTTAATTAAGTCTTTTAAATGATTGTAAGTCTCTTTGCAGCATTTTTAACAAAATTAACAATTTGGTCCCCAAATTTTTAGAACAGCCTGTACGTTAAAAATTTTAAAATGCGGAATGATTGAACCAGAAATGTTATTCAATTTTAGTTATCAATAAATTAAAATAGTACAAGTTTCCGATCTTTTTACATTTAAGTACCTTTCTTGATCTATGTAAACACCTTATAGATAAATCAAGTTTTACTAATCGATTGTTAATTATAGCAATCAACACTTAATTAAATAAACATTTAATCAGTTATATAAATCGCGTGCTTCTCGTCACACACAGACGAATTTCCGAAAAAAGCAATTTACATAACACAGTAAAAGAATTCGGCAGAGAATGTGGAATACCACCCAATATATAAGACGGTTTTAAATTTACAAAATCAGTGTGATTCAGTTCGTGTAACTCGTAAAATGTTCATCAAAGTAATAATAAAAGGTTGAGCAAAAATCTGGTTCTAATTAGTGATTTTCAGGTTGTTAGTGTTGCGGTTTTAATTGTTTGCATTCGTGCACAATACCACTTAGACAATCATGCTTCGTCTTATCTACAGAGTGATTTCTCAGGATTAGAATTAGGTGATCATGATCATGGACTTTTCCTTCAGCCTGCATCAGTTGCATTACAAAGTGCCGATAGTAATTCTGATTATCACCACGAAGATCATTACGTATACATATTTTCGTTTATTTTTGATGTTTTTTATAATTTCTGAATTTCAGGACCATCCAAAATACGAATTTAAATACGGTGTTCAAGATTATCACACCGGAGATATAAAGTCTCAGGAAGAAACGAGAGATGGAGATGTGGTAAAAGGGCAATATTCGCTTCATGAACCTGATGGCACTATTTTGACTGTCAAATATACTGCAGATAAACATAGCGGATTTAATGCGGAAGTGTTTAGAGAAGGACATGCTAAGCATCCAGAGCATTCTTCGCATCACTACTAGAATGTTATTGAATTGTAGTTTAAGTGTTATTTGCAAGATGCTATTTGTTGGAATAAATAAAATTATTTTCGTTATAAATACAGGTATATTATTTACTAGATATAAGTAAATAATTTAAAAACACAAAAAAATACAAAAAAGCTTTCAGTAAATAGAATTATGTTTTAGTGTTGTTGTTGAAATAATTACAATAATTGAAGAAATATAAACAAAAGTTGCTACAAAATCCGATAATCTAAGGAAGAGAGTGTTATATAATTACAAAAATAGTATATTAAAGAACGCGTTTTGAAAAGTCAACTTTGTGGCACTAAGTCAAGTTTATAAAACGAGAGCGAACGCGAGTTTTTATAAAGAATGAATGCCACAATGACTTTAAAAAACGAGTTTTTTATGCTATTTTTTCTACTTTACGTGTTTTACGTAATTTTTAAGTAAAAAAGTTAATTATTTAATCTTTAAGGACTTTTGCGTTAATACGAGATAGCTAGTAATAAAAACGTCACTAAAGTGTCAATGAAGTCATCGAACTTTGAAATGTTTTCAAATTTGTCTAAAATTCTGTGTAAGTAACTCACAAATAGTTCTTTTTTACCTACCGTATTGATTGAATAATCCAATTGGCATTAACACAGTAAGGAAAATCTCCATTTATCTCTAAATTCCCACTCCATTTGCGGTTCTCAGCGACTCCTTTCGCTATATCGTTATATCAGTCAAGCAGATTTATACACTCATCTAGCAAATAACGTGTAAATTATCGAATGCTATGGGGGTTGTAAATAGTCAAAATAAAGGCCAAAAGCTCCATTTTAGTTTCAAGTTTCACTTTAACGCTGTTTTAACCTCAAAAGAAAAGTTTGTTACGTCTACCACCGCTGTTCACCCTATTTTCAAATATTTTATAAATTAATTGCGACACACACACACACAAAAACACTTTGTTGAGGAATACTGCTAGTCATCAAGTACAACAAAATTTATTCGAATATAATTACTGTAATCTCATCGCCGACAGAAACGTGACGTTTCATTTCAGCGATAGCGTGTTCCACGGTGTTACCAATCCGAAAACAGTAAATTGCACTAGCTGTTACCGCACGCAATTTGGGTGCGGAATTGGCTATTACCACACCCAAATCGGACTATGTTACCGACGTAAAGTAGAAAAAATATATTAAAACATCAGATAAAAATAACAAAATAATTGCTACAAGAATAATAAGAACTTTAATAACTGTAGGTTTAACAAGTAAAGAACGCGACAAAAACACAGTAAATTCAAATAGAAAACTGTTACTAAAAAACTGAAAATAAATATAGACTTTTTTTAAAATTTTGTTTTGTTTACTGTACGAATGTGGTAGCAATCTATTACCGCACTAGTGCTATAAGCAGATTACTAGACTATAAAAAATCATATATTTAGAAAACTACAAAAACATTTTTGATAAAAACATTTTTAATATTATTTTCTTTATGATATGAGGGTGATAACAATTTGTATTTAGTAAAAATATTTTTCAAATTAAACAAAAAACATTATACTTAATTTATACTTCCATATTTTACCGATTATGTCTTATCGAATAAAAATAATTAACTTTTCTCGATATTGTTGTACCACTGAAATTTTAGGTCTAGAAATTGTCAGGCAAACTAAGTTATTTTTACGAGACATCAATTTAACCAATTTTTTTAAAAAATAGACGGAACAGTTAAATAATCTTGCAGTATTAGGTACCTAGTTTTTAAAGCATAAAAAAATAAAAACAAAATACATTAAAAATTATGCAACATTATTAATATTGTGATTCTATGCTTTTCTAAATCTGTACTAGACTTAAAAAAAAAATAGTGAAATTTTTTTTTTTTAAGTATGTTTTCTTGATAATAATTCAACTAGAAATCTTTGACTCAATTAAAAATTTTATTTATTTATTTAGAGATTTTAAAGTCAATTTTTGTAGAACATAGACTTTGTTAGTTCTAGATTTTATAGAGAGACACAGGCGAGTAGCCTTCGGCCCTTCGCAGTAAACATTTTTAACGACATTTAATCTTAAATATTTTTTTATTTAACTAGAAGTCTTCGCCTAATCTGAAGTATTATTGACTCAAGTAGAAGTCTTATTAAAGTTAATTATAGGTTTCATAGATTTTATCTATTCATCTGAAAGTTTTGTGTACTTGGTATATTTGTTTTGCTGTACTACTTCATCAGATAAGACAAAAACAAAAGCACAAGCGAACTTAGGTACAACAAAAATTTAAATAGCTTCTAATTCATTTAAATTATAAAGATTAATAAAAGTGTTTTGATACAAAAATAGTAAAGAAGGTACACTAAATCATACTGTAAAAATAAGACAACAAAACAAATTTTTCAACTAAAAAAAAAATTATGAACACATAAACCTTTTATTTTTATAAATATACATATTAAAATATACTACGTGATTGTTTGTAAACACCTTTATTGCACCTCTTAAAAAAATTTAAAAGTAACTTTATGACTCTTGAGGCTTAAATTGGTATTTTAGTCTCTCCTAGTAGAGACTCAAATATTAACTTTAATCCAGGTAAAACAAAAGAAATATTTAAACAAAAACAGCATTTTACTTAAAAAAATCTTTATTATGTTGATATCTAAATAGGGTTTTCCGCTTATATTTTCGAAAGTGTTACTAAATCTAAATTTTTCCACAATCGTTAGCTCTAAGGATTTTTTTTGAAAGCAGTGGTAACATAATGAGTCCATAAATTCTTCAAATTTTATAAAAACAAGTAGCTTGCCAATTCGAACCAAATAATGTGTTTTTTTATAATTTAGGAATTTAAAAATAGAATGAAACCGTTTAAATGTGTGCCAATAGGCATATTGCGTAAAAGTTGCACAACCTGTAATCTGATACACTTCCATAATTTTCGATTTAACACTTCCAAACTGATTACACTACCTGCATTTTTTGATAATTTAGAATTTTTAATTTAAATTGGTGCAATTACCATTCCAACGCGTGCTTTAAAAAGTGAAATTTCCAGTCACAAGTAGGTACCCAAATCCGGCCAATTATCACACTCAGCAATGCCTTCAAAGAGACAATTTTCTTCAAATTATATCAACAAACTTACATAAAACTCAACAAAAAAACCGTTATCTAAATAATTAATAGTGAACGTGTGAGGTATAAAAGACAAATCTATGGAATCACAAAATCAGTCTTGTTATATTCTCACCATTAAAATGTTTACAAAAGTACGTGAAAATAATTGCAACAGACTGTCGTTATTGATGGTGTGGTTTCAGGTTTTGGGTGTGGCGCTCTTCGCTGTATACGTCCATGGGCAAGGACACGCTTCTTCCTATATTTCGTATAGTCAGGGAGGTCATGGTTTAGCCCTGGGGGGACTTGGAAGCGGTTACGCACCTGTTTTGATTAACAGCAATCAAGAAGATCATCATCATGAAGAGCACTACGTAAGCTTTAATAGATGTTCTTGAATTTAGAAAAAACTTGAAAATTTTCAGAGCCATCCGAAGTACCAGTTTAAATATGGCGTTGAAGATCATCATACGGGAGATATAAAGTCGCATGAAGAAACGAGAAATGGTGATTTAGTTAAAGGTTCTTACTCACTTCATGAACCTGATGGTACCATTTTGACGGTTCATTATACTGCTGATAAACACAGCGGGTTCAATGCTGTTGTTCACAGGGAAGGTCATGCCAACCATCCTCAGCATTCAGGACATCATTATTAAATTTAAGTGTTTTATGTAGAACTGTTTTGTAAATAATATTTTTTCATAAATAAATGATTTATTTTTGTATAAATACGTTTATTACTATTTCTATTCTCTTAAGAAATTTAAAAAAATATTGAAACACTACATTAAAGTAATAATACAATGTGACAACTTTCAAAAAATAAAATTTCTAGTAACTTTATTGCCAACTTAATCAGTATTTGTTAAACACGATGTAACATAAAAAATAAAATAAAAGCATGTCAACAAAAGAAAAAAATTTCAATCAGCTTATAAAAAAATAATAATAAAATTTTTATTTCTAAAATTTAAATTAACTATTGACATTTAACAAGAATAAGAAATACGCTCTCTGATGTTAAAGTTTGGAAGTAGTAAACACATAATCGTAAAAGAAAAACTTCAAATTGTTGACAATAACAAAAACACTGTCAATTTAAATTAGACTTTTAACATTTCTTTCTCAATAATACACGTGCAGATTGGTTCTAAATCCTGCCGATAAAACATGTACTGCATTTATTAATTGTCAATTTTATAGATAACGAGCAATTCTTTGATTTTCCCCCTAAGAGTCGTAATGTTTACTTAACCGAACCGAATAAAAATCTGCATAAAAAAATTGAACCTTTCGCCAAGCACGTGTTGAAAAGTTTCCCTTCTTTTATTGCTCGACCGACCATAGTCATTTTTATTTTAAAATAAAATTATTATGTTCTTTTGATTTGCTTAATGCTTGTTTCTATACAGCCACTTTATAGGTTTTATACTAATAGTTAATATTTTATTTTTACTAGGTTAGGTACATTTTAACTAAAAATATTAAAATTTATTTTTATAACAAGTTTATCATGATTGATAACATAATAATATTTTTTAAAAAACTGATAAATTTTTAAAATTCTTCAAAGTTTGTGATTTCATAAACTTAACGACGTGGATCGACGTGAAAGCAGCTCACAAAATGACGGTTTAAAATATGACTATGAATAAATAACAAGTATTTTATACAAGATTTGTGGTAGGTGTTAAATTTTTTACATTCAGGGCGATTTTTTAAACCGACTTGAAGAATTTTGCTTAATAATAATGTATCACAAATAAGATGTTCTCATTCAAATATTATTGTAAGGGTGAGCTTATGAGAGTAAAATAGGTGGGTGATTGCAACTCACATCCCAGGTTGAATAGGCATTCTTGACATAAAAATTAAGCTGCTTTTTTTTTAAAACAAACACTTTAAAAATACCAAATGCCCATAAAAATAATTATTTTCAAGAAAAAAATTTAAAAACAAATAAAATAAAAATAGATCAACAGAAAGGATGTTTAAAGATCTTCAAAATAAGGTATCACTTGACCCAATTTTTCTATTTAAATTTCAGGTTTGGAAAACCTTGTTCTGAAGAGGGTGGTTATAGAATCAACGTGATTTTATCACGAAAGCGTGCCCTGTAGCAATAAAAATCGAACTGTTTCGATTTTTCTTTTAAATCAAAATCAAAAAATTTGAGAAAATTGGGGTGTACTGTTTTCAAAAAAATACTTTGTATAAATGTAGCTCTTCATTAATCCTCTTAAAATCTTTTTCTTTCAGCTGCTGTTAAAAAAATTTAACTTATTCTTTTTGATATTTTTCTCTTGATTTTTCCAAGATTTACCAAACATTTGCTGCGTTAGATTATTTAAAATTCTAATCATACGTACCTACTAGCGTTAAATTCGGCTTTAAAGTTTTTATTTGTTAATTTAATTATCAATTAGGCACAAAAGCGAAATTAAACATTTTAAATTTGATCAAATAAAAGAATGAAACATTTTTAAACAAAAATTTTTACGGTTACCACAGCAAATCATGTTTTTACAAATAATAATTTCAATTAAAACCTGAATTGAATTGAAAAATAATAAATTTCTCGAATTTCTAGAATTTTGAGCAAAAAGAGATAAAAAATTGTATGCGGCTTGCCTGTAATTAAACTCACCAAAACCTTCCGGCTCGCCAAACTCTAAATTACTAAACATAAATATAATTACATAAATAACTATTATTTGATTCAACAAACATACTAATTTAGGTAACAACAACAAAAATAACTTAAATAAATGTAAAGATTATATGATATATACAAAGCAAATAAAAAACTAATTTTCAAATCTTAAATTTTCTTTAATTTGTTTAGAAATTTTCAAATCGTTTTGAATAAAAAATATAAAAAAAATTTTTGTTTTATTAATTTAACCAAAAAAACCAGTGCTAAAATTATTTTAGATTACGTATTTTAGATGTTGTGTCCTTAAAAACAAAGTTAAATACTAAAAAATCTGCGTGTTTTATTTCTATTATATTAGTCTGTACATTATGTCATTAGGAATTAAGCTTTATTGATGTTTTTATTATGCATAGTTTCACTGACAATGACCTTGATTAATTAAGTGTTATGCCGAATAATTTTCAATAAATTAAATCTTTCTGTTTATTACATAAAACTCTCTTTTCACCACCCAGAGGTCCATACACCACTCTTATGCAATTTTTATCAATTAAATAATTATATTATCTAAATTTTAGAACGTTGGGTGAACGTATAAATTAAGACAAGTATAAAAGCTAATTTAGCATGCAACTTAAATCAGTTCGTGTCAATATTCTGATCAAACAGCTGGACCAAAGAAAATAAAATGTATTTAAAAGTAAGAAATATATTTTTTATAAAAAAACAAATTACTAACTGCTTTACTTTAGATTTTTATAGTAGCACTTTTTGGTGCTTATGTGCACGCTTCAATTTATGGTGAAGAGTTCAGTTCTGGAAGTCTTGGAGGATTCAGCGGCTCAAGTGGTTACAGTGCACCAGCATATCTTCCCCCCAGTAAAGAAAGTGCCAGCAGTGGAGAAAGTTCTTTGTACACTTCTACAAGTCTCGGCAGTGGTTCCTCTCTTGGATTATCTTCCGGAGGTCTTGAGAGTTACGGCGGAAGTTTAAGTAGTGCATCTTCCGGTAGTCTTGGTAAATCAAGTGGTTCTTCTTACACTTCCTTTAGTCAGGAAAGTCTCAGTGGAGGTTTATCACTTGGTGGGTCTTCTAAGACTATTGAATCTTATAGTCAAGGTGGTAGTCTATCTGCTGGTAAATCCAGTGGTTCTTCTTACACTTCTTACAGTCAAGGAAGTGGTGAGTTATCTCTTGGAGGATCTACCCAATCTAGTGGTTCTTACGGTTTACATGGTCTTGGTGGTTCTTCCAGTTCTTCTGGAAGTCTTAGTGGATCTAAAGGTTCTTTAGGATCATCATACATTTCTTATAGTCAAGGAAGTGGTGAATTATCTCTAGGAAAATCATCTCAATCTAGTGGTTCTTATAGTTCTCACAGCCTTGGTGGAAGCTCATCTGGAAACCAAGGTGGATCTAAAGGTTCTTCAGGATCATCATATATTTCTTATAGTCAAAAAAGTGGTGGGTTATCACTTGGTGGATCTTCCCAATCAAGTGGTTCTCACAATTCACACAGTCTTGGTGACAGTTTTTCTGGAAGCCTTAGCGGATCTAAAGATTCTTTAGGATCGTCATACATTTCTTATAGTCAAGAAAGTGGTGGACTATCTCTTGGAGGATCTTCTCAATCTAGTGGTTCTTATAGTTCTCACAGTCTTGGTAGCAGTTCTTCTGGAACTCTTAGTGGATCTAAAGGCTCTTCAGGATCGTCATACATTTCTTACAGTCAAGGTGGATCATCTTCTGGAAGTTCTGGTTCCTCTCACCTTTTTGGAAGTAGCAGTTCTTCTCTTGGTGGCTTTTCTGGAAGTTTTGGTAGTTCTTCTTCAGGAGGATCTAAACATTTTTCTGGATCTTCTTACATTTCTTACAGTCAAGGAAATCTTGGCGGTGGTTCATCTCTTAGCGGTTTTTCTGGAAGCAAGCATGAATCTAGTAATGAAGAATATAGCAGTCACAAAGAACACTACGTAAGTTACAAAAAAACAATTTTTAAATTGTTACTAATTTATTGTTTGTACCAGGCCCATCCCAAATATCATTTTAAATATGGAGTTGAAGATAAACACACCGGTGATATTAAACAACACGAAGAGAGTCGTGATGGTGATGTAGTTAAAGGATCTTATTCTCTTCATGAACCCGATGGTACCATTTTGGTTGTTCACTACACTGCTGATAAGAAGAGTGGATTTAATGCAGTAGTAGAAAGAAAAGGACATGCTACACACCCTCAACACTCTTCACATCACTAGTTTTGTTTATCACATTTTTGACTTGCAGTATTGTTATATATTTTTATAAATAAATAAATTTTATTTTTGTATGTATTTACTGTTTTTTAATAATGTTTTTACATTGTAAGCTTAAATAAATAAAAGTAAAATATAAATAAAATCCAAACAAATATTTAGTACATTACAAGTGGCAAAAGTGCTTTGTTACAAGCATGTGGCTCGTTCAAATCACGAGCACGAAAGTGCGAGTGATATAAATCTTATAAGCTAATAATAATATTTAAGCTACGTGTGACATACACCGTTTTGTCTTATTACAGTGACCAGTTTTGTACAAAAGATTGAAAAAAAAACATTTTTATTGAAATACTTACATAATTTTGTAAATTTACTAAAATCAGTAGATAAATAAAGAATTAGAGTTGTTTTTAATAAAATTAAATAACTAAAACAATAAAGTTTTAGAATTAAAAAATACAAAACTTTGTACAAAGAAAATTCGGAGAATATTTTGCTTGTATTTTTTTTATAATCGAAATTTTCAGAATACATACGAGTAATAAATTTGATGAAAGCATCTTTTTTCTCAGCGTGGAGTGTGTTATTATAGAAAACGAAAAAATTAACAAAACCTAGTCACTACTTAACTGAATGACTATTCACTTATTTACTCTTGATTCTCTATTAGTATTTATAGTTTTTTTAATTATTATTTATTTTTTAAATCAAACATTTTTAAAACACTATGCCTAGACGGTTAAATTTATCTTTCTTTTGTCATTTTCTTCAATCAGTAACTATTTATTTTAATTTATCTTATTTTTAATATACATTTTAATTTTTTATGTTTTAATTTATTATTCACAAATGTTTGGTGTTTTTTTTCTAAAGTTTTTTAACTTTTGAAAATTTCTTTTTTACATTATTATTGAGGCACTAGTAATGAAACTTAGCTCTCGAAAGCGCTTCGCAATCTTTATGTAAGAATTTATTTTGGTTAAACGTAAAATTGTCTTGAATTTTTAATTCTTTCATCCAATATTAATAAAATGGTTTGCTTGTTGACAGATCTTGATGCGGATATAACAACTTTAACAAAATTTATTAATAAAAATGATAATTATGCGTACGTTCTTGTTCCAATTGTTGAATAAGTTTGAGTTAGGATCTCGGGTTGGAGACAGTAAATTAAATAGTTGGATGTATTGCCGACGTTTCGTCAATTTATTTTGACTTCTATCTGAATCAGTACCATTTTATGTTTTAGCCCTGAAGAAGTCAAAATAAATTGACGAAACGTCGGCAATACATTCAACTATTTACTTTACTTTATTTATTTAATTTACTTTCCCCAACTCGAGATCCTAACTCAAAAATGATAATGTTACTGAGATGCAAACTCTCTTCAAACAAAATCATGACTGGAAAAAAATCATGTTAATGAGCGAGCTTATGGCAATACCGGAAACATAAAAAAAACACAAAAAACATATTGCTGATGGTTAGCATTACCTTATTCACCTGGAAAAGCAACCAGGCTTTAATCCCAATATCTTAAAAAATAACTGTTGTTTAAACAAATCGTGTATTTGACAATTCAAAAACAACTTTGCCTAACAAAATATTTTAAAGCATTACAGAGTCGAATTTGACTTGGAAAAGAAAATTGAAACTCAGCTGGCAGAATGCATTCTGACTTAGTGTAAAAAAAAAATTGTCAAACGATAAATTACAGTGTTCTTCGTTCAAAAACTTCTAGGAGAAAAAAATATTAAATTTTTTTTGTCAATAATTGCCTTGACAAAAAGATCTTACAGCTTCTTAAATCGCCACAAGTAAGCAGTTATTGATAAAAAAATGAAGTGGTTCGACAAGATTTACACAAGTTAAAAAAATATACAGGGCCCCAAAAAAAGATTTTCATCTAGTCGCCTGTGAATTTCCCATGTAAAATAAAAAATGCCGCTTTAGCAAATAGGGGTAACGAGTAAACCTAGTAATGTCACTAAGGTTGTAACAAGAAAAATGAAAAACCCCATATATTCGGTCTCTCTACAAGCGGCAATTTTTAAAGAAAAAGTTTTCCTGCTTTGGATGTTCATTAAAGGTCAAAGTCCACTTGCCAAACTTTAAATATGAATTAACATTTGAGTGGTAGGTGACAGAATAAATTAGTTCATACTTAAAGAGTAGAGCGGCACAAAAAAATTAACATGTAAAATAATTTCAAAGGTAACTAGATGAAAATCTTTTTTTTGGTACCCTGTAGATGCAACTATTAAGAAATCGACAAAAAAATTTAATTTTGACAAAACATCTTTCTATTTGTTTCCAAAAAATTAAACTGTAAATAGATTCCAGGAAAAAACATTTATGATAAATAAACTTCATAAACTAAAAAAATGTGACTACGGTGTTTACAGTTAATACAGGAAGAAATTTTGCTGTTCTACAAGTGTTAACAAATTTTAACTATGATCGGATTCTATCTGCTATGTTAAGAGGCAACTCCAAAAAGTTGGAAACTTAGCTGTAGTGAAAAAAAAACTCGAGTTGACGCTAATGACCGACTTTTTTTTCGTTTTTGTTTATTTTATGTTGCTAACTTTCTGCAATTACGCAAAGCTTAAACGAATAAAAAATTTTAATATCTACTCTAATTTTTTTTTTATTTCATGTATGTACAATTTGACAATAGATATAACAATTTTGTAAATATATTTTTGTGTTCGAAAAAATCGGTAAGATATTGTTTATATAATTTAATAAAGTTGTGTACAATAAAAAAAATTTGTACATTAAATAAACAAATAAAAAAATATATTTTCTGATATACTCGCATTAATAAAGTTGTTATCTATTAAATTTAGGTTGCACGCAACCTTTAGGCTAATAAAAAATAAAAGTATAAAAATGCAAAATACATACTTACTTTTTGCAAACCTAAAGCATGTACAAACAATTAATAATAAATTAGTTTTTTAATAACTCATGAATTATTAATTTATTGAAACTTAGAATTTAGTTCATTTTTAATATGCTAATAATTTTTTTGTTCTTAAGTTTTTTCCAACTGTTCTATATTTATGTGTTTTATGACTATATTATATAAAATTGAATGTCTGGTTCTTTCTGCGACTACCGAATTCGCATATCTACCATTGCATAATTTTTGTTATCCAAATTTTACTAGTGAATGTATTATTTCGGAACTATATAAGACACGAGGTAAAGTTTTAATATCATTTCAAATCAAGTCTTCTCAACCAAAAACATGTTTTCAAAAGTAAAATTTGCCGAAAATATAAAACATTTTCTAAAATATTTTTTTTTTAGATTTTAGGATTTGCCATTTTGGCTGCTTACGTCCAAGCTCAAAGCCATCATCACGGACATGCCAGTTCATACGTTACTTACTCCCATGGTGGAAGCAGCTCTGGAAGTCTTAGACTTGACGGATATGGAGGATCTAGTAATTCACTTGGACTTGGAGGATCGTCATCGGGCGGACATGGCTCGTCTTACATCTCTCATTCTCAAGGTGAATCTGGATTAGGATCTTCTCTCGGACATGTCGTTCCTGTTCTTGTACACAGTGCACCAGCCGAAAGTCATCATCACGAAGAACATTATGTATGATTTTCATTATTTTGTTTATTTAAATTTACTTATTTTCTATAATTTAGGCTCACCCTAAATATTCATTTAAATATGGAGTTGAGGATAAACACACTGGCGACATTAAACAACAAGAAGAGACTCGTGATGGTGATGTTGTCAAGGGTTCTTATTCTCTTCATGAACCTGATGGTACCATTTTGATTGTACACTACACCGCCACCAAAAAGAGTGGATTTAATGCTGTTGTTGAGAGGAAAGGTCATGCTGCTCATCCTCAACACTCTTCTCACCATTAATTTAAAATATCCATTCGTTAATATTGACTGTTATTATCTGTTATAATTACAAAATTTTATTTTTTTAATAAAATAATTGAAAAGTATATTTATTCTTTGTTATTATCATCTGTTCTTGTTCTATGCATTTATTTAATTACGTACATATTAAATAATAATATAATATTAATGAATTAATTTAACAATTAATTATTAAGTAAGTTATTTAAAAATTATATGAAAATAAATCAAGATAAAATAACTTTGTTTTAAATAAACTCTTTATTGTGGCAACATACTTAAGGAAAAAATTCTGTTTATTATCAAAATAAAGTAATTTATTTTGTAGAATATACAATTTGCATTGTTTAAAAATACATAAAAATGTCATTCAACATTAAAAAATTAGATACATAGTCAAAAATTTAGAGACACAAAATGTAGTGTGAAAGTTTCCCATATATCCGAGTTCCGCGTGATTAATTGCGCGAAGTCTTAAGTCGCGCAATGCCGTCTCTATCTACTTGTCGTAACTTATATTTTTATAGACTCTAAAGAAAAGAATAAACAATATCGTATTCTTAAAATTTTGCTAAAAAATGTTATTTTTCGTTCTTAGGCAAAAAATTTATATCGACATGCACTTGTCACTTTGCTTGTCAGTTTGCCGTTAATTTTAACACTTTTGATTTATAAATAAAAATTTGTTTTTGTTTTTTATTTGGTTTAGATGAACGTAGGCGAAAAACAGTAGTAAGACACACAGATTCTGTACTTTCTACTCTTTTAAGGTAATATACTATAGATATAGTATAACATAAATAAAAGTACAACAGTTTTTACATACAGTACATTGTACATAATGTACATTCTCTCGTGTCTTTCTTTCATGAGTTCATGACCCACTTAGATTTATTTTTTAGTCACTCGATATTTACGACTTATTATTCTTAACGTCAATTTTTTATGCAGGTTTAAAAAACAAGTTATTATTCAATAAAATAAGGTAAAATACATGTATGCAGGTATAGAAAATAAAAGAAATACTGAAATAATAATAGCAACTCAAACTTTTTATTAAGCAGATATAATAATTGAATATAGAATATTGCAATAAAATAGTCAATACTATTTTATTGTTTAACAATAACTTTAAATAAAGTTCGATAAAAAAATCGTTTGATCACAGATGTGTTCTCACACCTTATAGATGTTCAACCATTTGGTCACAACAGTTAGGTATTATCCTTGAGATCTACGGTCCTTTGTACCAGCGACATATATTTCCTGTTCAAAAATAAAGTAGTTCTGACGTATGCAAAATAGATTCAAATTTTTGACATCCTCTGTTAAAAGAATATTTTATGTACTCTGTTAAAAGAATATTTTATTGTTTAACAAACTTTTTTGTGTTATGGGCGACTAAAACTTTAAAAAATAGTATTTTGTTTCTTTATAAATACTCGTACAATAAACGAAATTTAAACACTGCATTCAGTTTATTGTAATAACTTTTTTGTTTGGTAAAAGTTTGAGCCAATATTTTAATTAAATTTTTACCAGCTCGACATTACATAAATTTTTGAGCTTTCGCGCGTTCCCTTTCAGTCCCGCAAAGTATAAAATTGCATAATTAAGTTATCTAAAAATGAACAGTGAATGTTTATATTTCTACGGTATAAAAGAGTGTCTCAAAATTTGTTCTGTCAGTTCAGTTTAACACTCAAATTATCAGCATGTTTTCTAAAGTAATGTCAATAATTGAATTTTACATTAACAAAATATAAATTACAATTTTTGTAGATTGTATGTGTAGCTCTTTTGGCTGTATACGTCCAAGCCCAAGGACACGGTCAATCGCAAGGACACGCTAATTCCTACATTTCCTACAGTCAAGGACAATCGCAAAGTCTTGGAGGTGGATCTTTAGGCAGTTCTAGTTTAGGTCTGGGAAGTTACGGACAATTATCAGGAAGTTCAAGCGGATCTTCTTACGTTTCCAATTCACAAGGTTCTTCCGGATTAAGCGGTGGATTGTCTTTAGCTCATGCTGTTCCAGTTCTTGTACAAAATGTACATGCCCCCAGCCACCACGAAGAACACTATGTAGGTTCAATATTTCAATAATTATATTGTTTTATTTTGTTTTGTTTTTAATTTAGGCTCATCCTAAATATTCCTTCAAATACGGAGTAGAAGATAAACATACTGGCGACATTAAACAACAAGAAGAGACTCGTGATGGTGATGTTGTCAAGGGTTCTTATTCTCTTCATGAACCTGACGGTACTATTTTGACTGTCCATTACACCGCAACCAAAAAGAGTGGATTTAATGCTGTCGTTGAGAGGAAAGGACATGCTGCTCATCCTCAACACTCTTATCATCATTAATTAAAACAGCATATTTTAACGTTGACATTTATTTATTTGTTACAATAAACAATTTTTTAATTTTTTAATAAATTATCTAAAAAATACTTTTATTTTATTATTGGTGTTCCACATGCATTTGCAACGCAGATTTCTTGCAAATTACTTAACTTTTCAAAATAAGTAATACATAATTAAAAAAAAATTAAATTTTGCCACTAAAAATAAAAAAACAAATGTAGATTTATTAGCTTTTTGATTTTCTACATTTTTGGATCTGTTTATTTTTAGTTTTTTTGTTAAAAATAGTATCGTAAACGATATCATTAATTACTTTATTAAAAATTTTAACACTCCATATTTTTTTCAAAATGATTTTGCTTTAAATGAAAAATTTTACAAGTTAAAAATAATTTTTATGTCAAGTGGAGACTATTTTTTTAGCTCAAAAACATGTGCTAGTCGAATTTCGTATTATCGAATTTTTGTCAAAGAGCCACCAACTAAATAGTTAACTTCTAAAGTATGTATAACCGGCAACATGACCAAATATCTGAAATACAGTTTCTCTTACTAACTTCTCTTAGTTTTCATTTGCATCTTGTATTTTTATTAGGGCCCAACATCTTTATAAAACTGCTTGAAATTGATAATTTAACAAATTCTTGAGCACTTGTGTTATTTTGGCATTTTTGTTTTATTTTAAAATGTATAATGTTTTTATAGTCTTTTTTGCTCCTGACAAGAATGCGTCAAAATTAATTGTTCAGAAAAAAAACAAAGTAAAATTCTAGTAAATTCTAATTTGCAATAATTGGAAACGTAATTCAATAGGTGGTAGTTTTATTGGTTTTAATTTCACTACTACATACTTAATTTGGTAGTTGCTTTTTACGTATTTTTATAAATTCATTAAGTTCTTATTGTTGTTATGTCATAGTTTTAGGTTAACAATTTCAATAAATTAATAATAATTAATACCAGAAATATTCTCAGCAACACGTGAATTCAGCCAATCAAATCAAAGTCTTCTTATTACTACGAGTACATACAGAAAACTAATTTTTTAATAATTTTTCTTTTGGATAAACGTGGCTTTATTAGAAAAAAATAAGGGTAAAATATAGTAAATTAATTACCTTTAAACGGAATTGTTTGTCAAAACAGTTTATAAGCTTATTGGTAGCCCAGTTCAGGTTGAGGTTTAAAGAAGAGTCGCATGAGATGTAACTTCTTATCTAGCTTAAGTTTTTTTCCCTCTAATTTTTGCTTTTTGTCCAACTGTGTTTTATACAAAACTCTTAAAGTTATAATCTTTTTTTTATTTGTTTTTCTTAACTGTTATTTGCGAAAGTGGGCTCAATTGGGTTAAAATACTTAAAATATTTGTATAAAACTTTTTTTTTAATTTTTAAAAAAAATGTCTTTGTGAAACAAATATTTGTGAGATACTATCTATCTGCGTTTTTCGTTCAAAAACATAGCTTTTTGATATTAAGTACCTACAACGTACAATCAATTTTTTCTTTATTTTTTAGTATTAATTATAAAGATTTAAAAAAATATTGTGAATATTTTGTATACAAAAAAATACACCAATTAATAAATAAAAAATATACAAGTATTATTCAAAGCTTGAGTATGGCTTTGTATAATTTATTTCATTTAAAAGTAATTTATTTAATGCAAAAATTTTTGTATGGTAAAAGTTTCAGTTAATATTTGAATAAGATTTTACCAGACGAACATTACATAAAAATTAAAGCTTTCGCGCGTTCCCTTTCAATCCTACAGAACAGATAATTGCATAATTAAGTTACCTAAAAATGAAACAGTGAATGTTTACATTTTTACGGTATAAAAGTGTGTCTCAAACTTTGTCCAGTCAGTTCAGCTAAAGATTCAAATTATCAACATGTTTTCTAAAGTAATATTAATAATTGGATTTTACATTAACAAAATAGAAATTATAATTTTTGTAGATTGTATGTGTAGCTCTTTTGGCTGTATATGTCCAAACCCAAGGACTCGGTCAATCGCAAGGACACGCCAATTCCTACATTTCCTACAGTCAAGGACAATCGGAAAGTCTTGGAGGTGGATCTTTAGGTAGTTCAAGTTTAGGTCTTGGAAGTTACGGTCAATCATCAGGAAGTTCAACCGGATCTTCTTACGTTTCCCATTCACAAGGTTCTTCCGGATTAAGCGGCGGATTGTCTTTAGCCCATGCTGTTCCAGTTCTTGTACAAAATGTACATGCCCCCAGTCACCACGAAGAACACTATGTAGGTTCAATATTTCAATAATTATATTGTTTTATTTTGTTTTGTTTTTAATTTAGGCTCATCCTAAATATTCGTTCAAATACGGAGTAGAAGATAAACATACTGGTGATATTAAACAACAAGAAGAGACACGTGATGGTGATGTTGTCAAGGGTTCTTATTCTCTTCATGAACCTGACGGTACTATTTTGACTGTCCATTACACCGCAACCAAAAAGAGTGGATTTAATGCTGTCGTTGAGAGGAAAGGACATGCTGCCCATCCTCAACACTCTTCTCACCACTGAACTAAAACACCATTTTTTTAACGTTGACATTTATTTATTTGTTACATTAAACAACATTTTATTTTTTTAATAAAATATTTAAAAAGCAATTTTATTTTGTTATTGCTGTTCCACATGCATTTCTTGCAATTACCTAACTTTTCAAAATATGTAATACATATACACAACAATAAAAATTCTAGACTTTGCCACTAAAAATAAAAAAAAACAAATGTAGATTTATCTGTTAAGTTTTCTACTTTTTTAGACCTAATTATTAAGGTTTTTTGTTGAGAATAAGCTTGTAAACCACATTTTCAATTTTTCTTTTATCTGTGTTCAATATTAAGAAAACTATATTTTTTTCGAAACGGTTTTGATTTAAATGAGAAATTTTACATGTTAAAAATGATTTTCGTGTCGTAAAGAAACTATTTCTTTAGCTCGAAGCACATGCCAGTCAAGCTATGATTTAGGAATTACCCTAAAACAATATTTTTTTTTTTTTAATTAATGTTAACTGAAAGAGGTAAAAAATCTCTGGATTTCTGAATGTCGCAGTTTTAAAACTTTAAATTTAGATGCCAAAAGTGTCAGTTTTTGTCACCAAAGTTATTAAAAAAGTCACATCATAAGATCGCCGATTAGATCTGTTGCCCTGACTACGTATTATCAAATTTTTTTATCAAAGAACCATTAACAAAGCAATTAACCTCTAAAGTACAATCGGCAACATGGCCAAATATCTAACAAAGTTTACCTTTGTTTTCATTTGCATGTTGTATTGTAAACTACTTGCAGTTGATGATTTAACAAATTTTTGAGCGTTTGTGCCATTTTGGCTTTCTTGTTTTATTTTGAAATCTTTATTTTTATAGTTTTTTTTGCTCCTTATAAAGAACGCCTCAAATTTAATATGTAGTTTAAAGAAAATACAATATAAAATTCTAATTAACTTTAATTTGCAAACCGAATTCAATAGATGGTAGTTTTTTTTTATTTATATTTCAATAGTACATTTTTATTTCGGCACTAGCTCTTAAAACAAATTTATATAAATTTATTATGTTGTTATTTCATAGTTTTTAAAATCACTTAGGACGACAATTTCAATAAATTAATAATTATTAATCAGTCAATCAAATCAAAGTATGTATTCGTATTACGACATAGAAAAAAACTAATTTTTTAATAATTTTTTTCTTGGTTAGACGTGGCCTCATTACAAAAAAATATGGGTAAAATATAGTAAAATACTTACCTTGAAATGGAATTGTTTCTCAAAACGGCTTAGGAGCTTATTGGTAGTCCAGGTTAAGGTTCAAAGGAGACAAAGAGAGTCGTTTGAAATGTGATTTCTTGTCTTGCTTAAGTTTTTTTTCTCTAATTTTAGCTGTTCGTCTAACTGAGCCTTATACAAAGCTTTTAAAGTTATAACCTTTTCTTTTATTTGTTTATTTTAACAATTATTTGCGAAAGTAGGCTCAATTGCGTTAAAATACTTAAATTATTTGTGTAAAACATTTTTTTTACATTTTTTTTTAATGTCTTTGTGAAACAAATATTTGTGAGATAAAAATCTATCTGCGTTCTTCGTTCAAAAACATAGCTTTTTGATATTAAGTACGTACAACGATTAAAATAATTAAACTATTTTTGTAAAACTTTTTTTTTTAATTTTTTTTACAAAAAATGTTTTTTGTGAAATAAATATTTGTGAGATACAATCTATCTGCAGTTTATGTTCGAAAACATAGCTTTTTGAGCAATAGCCAAATATTAAGTACTACAACCCTTTTTTTCTTTATTTTTCTATTATTAAATACATCAAGATTTAAAAAAATAATGTTAAAATTTACACATTAAAAAATACACCAACTAATACATAAAAAATATACAATTATTATTATTCAAAGCTTGAATATGACTATATTAATCTATTTAATGCAAAAATTTTTGTATGGTAAAAGTTTCAGTTAATGTTTGAGTAAGATTTTACCAGACGAACATTACATAAAAATTAGAGCTTTCGCGCGTTCCCTTTCAATCCTACAGAACAGATAATTGCATAATTAAGTTACCTAAAAATGAAACAGTAAATGTTTACATTTTTACGGTATAAAAGTGTGTCTCAAACTTTGTCCAGTCAGTTCAGTTAAAGACTCAAATTATCAACATGTTTTCAAAAGTAATATCAATAAATGAATTTTACATTAACAAAATATAAATTAAACTTTTTATAGATTTTATGTGTAGCTCTTTTGGCTGTATACGTCCAAGCACAAGGACACAGTCAATCGCAAGGACACGCCAATTCCTACATTTCTTACAGTCAAGGACAATCGGGAAGCCTTGAAGGTGGATCCGCTCTCGGTCTTGGAAGTTACGGACAATCATCTGGAGGTTCAAGCGGATCTTCTTACTTTTCCCATTCACAAGGTTCTTCCGGATTAAGCGGTGGATTGTCTTTAGCTCATGCTGTTCCAGTTCTTGTACATAGTGTTCATGCCCCAAGTCAACACGAGGAGCATTATGTAAGACCAAAATTCTGGTTATTGTATTGTTTTATTATTTTTTTTTTTTAAATTTAGGCTCATCCCAAATATTCGTTCAAATACGGAGTTGAAGATAAACATACTGGCGATATTAAACAACAAGAAGAAACTCGTGATGGTAATGTTGTCAAAGGTTCTTATTCTCTTCATGAACCTGATGGTACTATTTTGACTGTCCATTACACCGCCACCAAAAAGACTGGATTTAATGCTGTTGTTGAGAGAAAAGGCTATGCTGCCCATCCTCAACATTTGTCTCACCACTAAGCTTTCGCCATAAAATGATTTTTATTTATTTTTAAAAAAAATTTTATTTTTTTAATAAAATATTGAGAAAACAGATTTTAATTTTTATATTTAAATTATTTTCCTGCTGTCTTATCCAATACTCAAAGAGAAGTATAAAATGTACAATAATCAATACTACATTATATGTACAAAAAAATAAGGGTAAAATGATACGCAAAATTAAGATAACATCATGGAAAAATATTCTAATAAAAAAATGTCAATTGAGACAATCAATGGGTACCACGTTTCTCCTAGAAAATCATCGGTGAAGCCTCGCAACCGTGTATACATCTTCGACGTCACTCACCCAGCAAAATAACAAAAAAATTACAATAATTAAGACAGTAATAACCTAATTTTTACTTACTCGTTATTCAGTTGAGTTGGTGAAGTCGAAGATGCCCGGTTGAGAGTCTTCAACGATGATTTGCCGTTATTGGTGTTGCTATTGGTTCGATATCGGGCTTTTACCGACGCCGGACGAGGGCCTAGTTGAATTCTACTCATATCGCAAATGAAAAAGATGACAAGGTGCGCAGCCCCAACTATAGAGCAAATAGAAAATTTTTAAGACTGAAGGGCAAGTAGTTTAGTGACGTTAAGAGTTAGCCTTAAAGAGGCACATGAAGTAAACTTGACCAGCTGCAGTAGTAAATGAGAGGAATATCATTCAATAAAGCGAAATCAAAATATGAGCGCCATGTACATTGAAGGCCGTAGTGTGCTCGATCCTGGTTTACTTAAGTCCAAAATAAGATCTTAAACACTAGATTATTTTATCTGGATTAGAAAATAAACCAGTGTTTATGATCTCATTACTTCTTACATTCTCTCATTTGAAGAAAAGAAAAAGTTAAAAATTTGAGTCAGTTTTAAATGATTTGCTTTTCGCGCCATGTAAATTAGCGTGATCGAAACAAAAACTGTAAGAGACGTCTTCACGAAAAATCTGCTGATTACTTATAAAGACAAGTTACTTCAATATAAACAAACAATTATTTCTATCTAGCCTCGTGCATCTTTACGAAGCAGATTTTAATTGAATTGACTGGAAGCAGCTTAAAGAATTAAAGCTTCAATAAAGTTATTCTAGCTTCAAGCTTCAACATTATTCTAACTTCAAAATAATAAGCAAAAGCAAGATAACCGGTAAGTAGCAATAATTACTAATTACTTAAAAGTTGAAATAAATTGCAAAGTTTGTAAATGTCCTGGTGTTGACACAAAACAAACTGTGGAACACTTAGCTTGTGAGAGTTCTTCTGGACTTCTCACTATCCACTTTTGAAGCTCTAACTTTCTACTTTCCTCCATGATGCAAAAAACGATACACTTACAGTAACTTCAGTAGGTACATCAACCACTGTCACAGTCTTGAGATAATACAGTAAATTCAAATTAAACCAATTCAAATAATAATTCAAGGAACTGTCTCCAGCTGAATCGAAAGACTGAACTGAAGCAATTGAAGATTTGAATAACTCGCTTGAAATAAAGATTTAAAGCCTATAAAAAGAAACAAAACGTTATAGTAAGAACTTTTTACCTAATTGCTTGTATATTTTTTTTTTAAGATTAAGCTTGGCACTGTATAAGGAAAATTGTAAAAGAAAGTTAAAATTTTCAAATTTTATAAAAAAATCATTAAACGAATTATGAAGAATATTATTTACCTGGTTTTAGGCAGTTTGAAGTGTCTGAGACAAGACTCTAATTTCTAATCCGACTACCTCGGAGAGTTCTCGGATTCCAAACTACACTACAGTGCAATGCGATTTTTCTATCGTAGACAAGAGGTTAGGTATATCCAACTTAAACTCAACTTCGCACCTAAACTTCTTCAAAAGCTGCAAAATCTTTGAACCACACCAACAAATTAAAGACACTCAAAACTTTTGTTTATTTTTGTTGTCCACAACAACCCAATTTTTTTTTCATGGCTACAAAAAATCAAAAAAAAAACAATCAAATAAAATAGATCAAATAACTCAATAGTTTGTTAACTCAAAAAAGTCGTTACAAGAATAATTAAGAAAAAATAACAAAGTTTTTTATCAAAAAGTAAAGCAATATCTGACAGAAAAAATATAGAAGTAAAAAAATGAAGTTATAAAAAAGTTAACAAAAAATGGGCGCAAGGTAGGGAAATAGGCAAGAAAATGATCAGTAGAAATATCAATAAAGTATGATGAAATATTAGAAGTAATACAAAAACTGGAACACTGTGAAATACCTTTTAAAAAAATAGAATAATTAGCAAAATTATAAAAAATAAGTGTTGTTAGAAAGAATAACAAAATTCATAAGTTAAATGATGAAGAAACAAAATGCCGGAAAATGAGAACATGAGGCTAAAACAGGCTACAAAATAACCACTATGACTAAAATCATAAATCTTTAAAGAATAGAATATTACTTATCTAGAGTTGCCAAATTCATGTTTAACCCCCAAAAAATAAAAAAAAACTTCAAAATTTAGAGGGTGAGAAAAGTTGTAACAAAAAATCAACAAAAATAAAAGTATCTGATAAAAACAAGAAAAACATTTGCAGGTAATAGGACAGAGTAACAAAAACAATAAAAATCTATGGGAGTAAAAAAAACCCAGCGAAAGGTCTGAAGACGATGAAGGTATTACACAAGAGTTGACTAAAAGTGATGATAGAAATGTAGAATATAGATTAAAAAAAAGACTAAAAATTTTCTCTCTCTCTTTAATGAAAAAACAAATAATAATCAAATAAAGAAGCTTAAAAAGCGTGATAATTATACATGCAGAAATAATAGATTTCCGCACACAAAAAAGTAAAAAACAAAGAAAACCAAAAAAAACACATTAAAAAACCATAGAAAAGTATTTTAAAGTTAGGTCTAGATATTTTTTTCAGAAGGTTGAAAAAGTAGAATATAAACCTCGAAGCCGTAAAATTTTTCGCTAAAAATTAATCTGCTTACAGCCAGCACATAAAGTTCTAGGTATAGTGAGCAAAATAAAACATTATTTTGATTAAACATGTGTGTTTGACTTTCATCTGTCATCTGTCTGGTAAGTTTTGTTTCAAACATTTTTTGTTGACAGCATTGCACATTTTTTTTGCTTTTTTAATAAAATTAATTAAAATCAACAAACGTTACAGTAGTAATTTACAGTGCTGGTAACGTAAACAGCTATCAAACACAATCCTACAATACTGAATTTTGAAGCACTGTTTTCTCAATAAACTCAAAAAATCATTATCGTAAACGCGAAATAAAAAAAATATTTAAAAACAAGATTAGTTATAAATTATATAAATAAATAAGATATATGTAGCTGCCTTCTATTTAGATGAAACAAAGTTGTCATTAATAGCCGCAAGCTAATAATAATAAAATACTATAACCTGCAATCTGCAATTAATTCTGACTTAAAATTTCTTAATAATAATAAGAATGCGTATACTATAACACCAAATTGCTTAAATTTTTTTAACAAGTGTGCATTTTTCCTTTCATATTAACTCAAATTAATTATCCAACAAATGTATAAAGTGAAATTAGAGCTTCGGGCCAGCCGCACCAATTGCGCCAAATTAATAGCATTGCTCTGATTTATATCTCTCAATATTTTTTTTCGTTAATTGTCAATCAATCAGTCATTATATAAAAATAAAGTGATTTTAAGATCACTTTTCCTGTTCAATTAATTTATCAAATTATTTTACGAGACAATGTCAAGAAATTGTAGTCTTCCATAACTCAATCGATATGAATTAATAAAGCCGTACCACCCATCTGCACTAATTAAGTAAAATGTCTCAATTGCACTCTTGACCAATAGTTCCTTTCCCAAGCACGCAACACCCCGCCAAAAAATTATATAATTTTCTTATTGCGGACAATAATTTGGAGTGTGTATAAAAGGGCGTATCACAACAACCACAATCAGTACAAATCGAACCATTCAACTGAAACAAACAAAAATGTTCGCTAAAGTAAACCCCAAGTGATAAAATTAATACAAACGAAATTAATTTTAAAAAATTACAGATTTTCAGCGCATCATTATTACTGGTGTTGGTTGCTGCCGCTCCTCAGGATTACCACCACGGCCATGCCTCTTCTTATTCTTCTCTCACCCAACACCACACTGAAGGACATGCCGCTCCGGTCCTGACCACCGTTCATGCCGTCCCCGTCGTTCATCATGCTCCCATTGTTCATGCCGCCCCCGTACTCCACGCTGCCCCCATCGTACACGCCGCTCCCGTAGTTCATGCCGCTCCTATCCATCATGAAGAACATCATTATGTGAGTTTTGGTGACCAGTTGTGAATTTTTGTAATTCCGAGTTTTAGGCCCATCCTAAATATGAATTCAAATACGGAGTTGAGGACCACCACACCGGTGATATTAAATCGCAACATGAAACTAGAGATGGGGATGTTGTTAAAGGAGAGTACTCTCTTCATGAACCCGATGGTACCATTTTGACTGTTCACTACACTGCTGATAACCACAGTGGATTCAATGCTGTTGTTGAGAGGAAAGGACATGCCGCTCATCCTCAACATGTTAAAGTTCTCGCTCCTGTTCATCATTATTAGATAATTGTTTTACCACCCGTTATAATGTGCTCGAATTTATTGTTTTAAATAAATAAACTTTATTTTTTATACTATATTTACGTATTTTATTTAAAAAACCTCAACTATTAAATTGTAATACATATTATTAATCCAAAAAGACCATTTGGAACTGATAGCAAAAACATTTGATAGAAAAAGCTTTGACCCAAAAGTTTGTCAGAAAAGCACCAATTATCTATTTGTCTATCTCTAAATTTTCACACCAAAGTTTGCACTACACCTTAATTAGCTCTCTTCATAATTATGTTCATTAATAGACGCAGTAATAAAAAGCTCAGAAGAAGACTTTAACATAAAAAATTGTTGTAATAATGTCTGTTTAACGTCACTTTCTTTAATTCTCGTTCTTTACAGATTTTGTAATAAACCTAATAAACAAAGACCTTAGAAGTAACAATGACTATTGACTTTCTTATTATCATTACTTTTACACAAGTATTTCGGTCTTTTCATACTACAACAAATAACTACATTTAAAAGACCAAGTAAAATATTGAAAACAGTAGTAGCAAAAATATTTGGTAAAAACAGTTTTGACACAAGAGTTTGTTGAAATAGCTCTAATAGCTACTATTTACCCTCTAATCTTTACATTAATATTTGTTTCAGAGTTTGTTTCAATGGTGAGAATTGTACGCCTACCATTTGTCTTTCCGTAATGTTTGAAACATTTGTTAAGATAGTACCAATATCTTGGTCACTGTTTATCGCTCCCATCTCAATTCTCCATAAACATTCATTAATAAACAGGAAAAACAGAGTAATATAAAGCCTCAAAACGATAAAATTTATCACAATTTTTACTCCTAAAAAATTTACTAATAAAGATAACAATGATGCAAGATCTCGAATGATTAGAAGTAACAGTGATCATTAACTTCTTTGTCGTTGTAGTCTCTACAACAGATAAAATATGCTACTTTAAAAAGATCTAACAAAACTGTGGTTACGTGTAGATTCGGAGTCTTTATGACACTTTTTTTTTCTCAAAGATACACGACAAGATAAATTTGCTTAATAAATCTTAATAAACAAAAAGCTACATCAAGCTACAAACATCAAATAGAAATCTGGACGCTGATTTCAGAAACGTTGATAATATCAATTAGATAAATCAACTAACTTTGTTTTAAAATGTAATACAATTCAGAAATTTGGTGTGGCAAAACTGTAGGTAACTTAATCAGTTACAAACATAAATCATTTATTTAGATTTAGTAAATAAAATGGTAGAAAATAGCTGTAGAAACCTTATGCTGACACAGCAAGTTCTCTAACCGGTGTAGTGATATGTTAGTTTGTGTGCTTTTAGAAAAATTGCAAAAATCTTTAATTATGTATATCTTGTCAGGTTATGCATTAAAATAATCACGAGTTCAACAAATCTCACAAGCTTATAATAGCATTTTGTTAATGTGTGATAAACGACGTTTTATTTTACAGTAACTACTTTTATGAAAAAGCTTAGCTGTTTCTTGTCAAGGTTACCAATTAAGAAAAATTTCTCTACTCTTAGTGGTTACAAAAAATTTGAATTTAAAATGTGTTGCTTTACTATTAACAAAATTATTGTTTTTTAATTTCAAAATCGAGTTAAAGTTCTTATATCGGTACTAAGATCTAAACTGAGGCAGTTTCCTCGATTTTAGCGAAAACAGCTCTAATACTAGAAAATAATACTTTTTCAATCGGTTTTCACAAAAGTGAAAAAATCAGTGATAATAGTTTATCGACAATTGACAACCGTTGGAAACTACAAGTATAAAATAAAATTTATAAATTTACAAAATTATTTGGATCAAAATATAGAAATTTACTTATTTTTTAAAACTTTTGCAAAGAAGTGGTTACTGTGAAATAAAATGACGCTTATCACATGGGGCCAAAACACTATTACTTGTATGATTTATATATTCGAGTACATTATTTGCACTACTGTGCTTATGATTTAATGTATGACTTGATAAAACAGATTTTTTAAAATATCTATATTTTTTTCCAACGCCTGTTAAAAGACTTGTTGTGTCAGAATAAGTTTCCTGCAGATTAAATACTTTAATATAAATATAAATACTTTTTGTTCAAAACAACTTCTACACTTAAAGCAAAAAAATAATAATTTTCAAGATGGGTTAAAGCGAAGCAGTACGTCGTTTAAAATAACAACTTATTTATTATGTTTATGTATAAACAAATTTATTTAAAACAAATTTTTAAAAATGTATAAACTTTTACAGAAAATCTGTGAATTTTAGACGTCTGCTTTTTTAACTACCTACCTACAAAAAATAAGGAATAATTATTAAAAAAATATATAATTTTAATTTAACAGCTTCGTTATTTTTAAGCTTGAGCAGTTATTAAAAAAATACATTTTAATAAATATATGTAATATAAAAATTAATATTAAATAAAAAATAAAATTTAATTATCAAAATGTTTTATACTTTCTTTGGACAGTTATAAAAGTGTAAAATAGTTATTGCATGAACTAGTAAATTAATTCAGAAATTTATAGAAAATTATAATACTCTAGAAACAATTCTTTCACAATAAGGAACTAAATTAAAGTGTCACTTTATTATCATTAAAAAATTCCAAAAATCCGTTTAGCCACAACTTTTAATTAATCGTAAAAGTGAAATTTTCTTGTGTAGGTGCCCCCGATCGCTCCACCGAATTGTCCCAATTGGGTCAACAGTATCAACATTCATTTTTTCAACGCATTAATCAATCATAGCCATATATTATGTAAAATAATTTCAGGAACGCACGCGTGTCTTATGTCGGAACGAATACGCCTTGTCACTTTAATTACATAATTGTCTTCGCAAATCTGTGAATGTTATATTTTTTCTCAACTATATAAACCCAATCAGACATTGTCAAATCAGTTCAGTTCGAGTCATTCAACCGAAACAACCAAAATGTACACTAAGGTACATCAATAAATATAATGAAACAATTAATTTAATTAAAATAATCAATTTACAGATTTTGAGTGCCACTTTACTTGTGGCTTTCGCCACCGCCGCCCCTCAGTACCACCACGCCCCAGCTGCTTCTTACACAGTCAAACAGCAGCACACCTACCACCATGCCCCTCTCGTTGCCGTTCATGCCGCCCCAGTCCACCACGTTCCTGTAATCCACGCCGCTCCTGTTGTTCACGCTGCTCCCGTTGTCCACGCCGCTCCTCTTGTCCACGCCGTACCAGTGGTTCATGCCGCTCCTGCTCATCATGAGGATCATTATGCCCATCCCAAATACGAATTTAAATATGGCGTTGAGGACCACCACACCGGTGATATTAAATCGCAACATGAAACTCGTGATGGGGATGTTGTTAAAGGAGAGTACTCTCTTCATGAACCCGATGGTACCATTTTGACTGTTCACTACACTGCTGATAAACACAGTGGGTTCAATGCTGTTGTTGAAAGGAAAGGACATGCCGCCCACCCTCAACATGTCAAAGTTCTCGCTCCTGTTCATCATTATTAAAAATTTGAGTTATATCATCTACATTATGCCATTTGATCATCTGTTTTGTTGACACTTTTTTAGTTTACATTTTGTATATTATTATTTTAATAAAAAAATAATTAAATAAAAATAATTTTACTTTTTATTTCGCCAAGTATAGTTTCAGTTTTATACTTGTTTAATTTAGTCAGACAAATCTAAACCAAATAAATATAGTTTAGTATTCAACACCTGAGTCAGCTACAAAATTGACAGTCTGAGTTTCAGCTATGGCTAAAATAGGTTTTAGAAGAAATAGGTTAGAACCTATCTTGAAAACTTCTTTGTTAACAAATTACATCCACATAGAATCTATCAATATAAAAATGACTGAAGCAGATTCTATGCGAGTTTAATTCAGAAACGGGATAATTATTGCACGAAATTTATGTTTTAAAAAAAAACAAAAACAAAAAACTGAAGAAACAGTTGTAACGTTGACAAATTTATTTTTTGTACTCATGAATTGTGAACAGCTATTTTTCGTTAATCGTCGACGCATGAAAAGACTGCTTTCCCGCACCGGGGTGTTTTTCATTTCCCGCAAGGCAACAATTAAAATTGGCTTAAGCCATTAGTCGGTAATGGTAAAGTAACAATTTTGGGTTGGACTTCTGTTCCCAGAATTTTCTAATCAGTTTTACCAACCCATTAATTAAAAACAAAATTCTCGACAAAGATAGGTTAGGTTATTTTTTTTTAAAAATGTTAGTTTTATTCGTTACAAAAAAAGTTGTACCTAACTATTTCGGGAAGAAATTTCTCTCATTCGCACTAATGCAGCATAAGCGAAGGGAGACACAAAGGAAGAAACAATAAAGTGCTCATGCAGCTAATTTATCTTCCCAAATACGTTAGGTAAATAACTAATATACTATCAGTGTTTTTTAATTCTGATAAAAATCGACTATTTAATCAGAAATGTCGAATAAACTATTAACAAAAAAATGAGTATCAAACTAGAACGTAAACTACGGTTTTATGACATCTTAGCTGTTCTACCCAACATTCAAATCTGCAATGTTTTCTAAAAACACAGTATTTTCCAAATCTAAAAGAAACGTTATTTTATTTTAAACCTTATTTAATTTTTAATTTATTAAGAAGAATAAAATTTAAATTTCTTTTGTAGTTTTGCAGCGCACTAAATTCTAGTTAAACTGTCTTAAAAAAATAGGAAACTATTGCCTACAAATTTAATATCTATATTGCGTAACTAGTAAATAGTAATTAATTAAAATTTCAAAATGTAAAATAGCACTAACTCACGTCTTAGACCTGAAATTAAATTTTCTGAACTATCTCTTTATGAGATATCCGCAATAAATAATCTTTTCGACTAGTAATTACTTCTATCAATTATTAAAAAAAAGTATTAAAAATTGAATGTTTAAAATAAGTTTTCTTGGTCTTCATACAAAGATAAGAAACAACTCATAAGCTACGCACTTGACGATTGTGTAGTGCAGTTTTTCTAATAAATCTGGTTGAGTTTTATAAATTTCAAGTTCAGATGTCTACAAAAAAATATCTAAAAGAGAGAAATCTGGAGTTCCTGCCAACGATTCGATAAGGCTTCTTTTTCAGTTCAATATAATTTTTCCTCAAATTGTTAAAGAGATACCAACTTTTTGTCGAAGAATAATTTAGTTTTTCAACAAGATGATGCACCTCTTTACTGCGCAGCTCTTTTAAGACAATTTTGGTTGCAAAATCTGCGAATTGCTAAATTGTAAGAATTATTTATTAAAAGTACAATAAAACAAATGTAATATTGCCCAATTCACAAATACTTACAGTCGGCTTTAAAAAAAAACGGGAATTGTCAGAAGAAATTCTGTCAAATCTTATTAAATTTTTATATTTTGTAACGGCCTTTTAGAATTTAGGTTAAAAAACTGCACTTATGTGTCAAAAATATAGACACAAATTGACATTAATTGACAAATTAAATTTCCAATTCACATTAGATCAAATTTCATTTCCCGATTTTTTTGAAGCCAACTGTATGTAAGTACATTTTAAGTACATTATGTGACTAATAATGGAATATTAGTCCATATCTCAGAAAAAATTTATCAGAGAACAAAAATGACGTCATATTTTAAATTCTCAAGAGTTTTTGCGTCAGATAACAAATGTTAAAATAATTTGTTGATCAGAATTACTAACAAATATTTTTGAATAACAGTTTTGTGATAAAAATTTTGTACATTTACTTGTGTCTCAAAAAATACAAGTCTCAGAGCTGAATTATTATTAATTGATTTTAAATGTTTTAGCAGTTTTGTATCACACTAAATACATTTTAAAACAATTATTAATCTATGTGTTTCTTAAAAAATAATAGAACATTGGTCGAAATCTCAAAAAATACTTGTTATAGAGCACACTCAAAATCCTCAGATATTTTTGCATCACAAAACTTTTATTGTAAGACATTGTAGTAATAAAGAATGCCAACAAATAATTTTTCTAAAAACGCTTTTGTAAAAAAAATTAGTACGTTTGTCAATACATCAAAAATTCAAGGCTCAAAATAAAAAAATATTTAAAAATTGGGGATTAAAGCTTTGAAAATACTTTGATTTACATAAAAACAATATGTTGGCAAAACGTATTAAGTTATTGCATTCGTCCATATGCAGTTTAAACAAATCTAAAAATTATTATTATGAACATAAAACCATTTAAAACATTAACAATTTAGAACGTAAAACTTTTAATAATCAACTACAATTAACTAACAAATAATAATAGTATCATCCAAATAATTTGTGTAATTCAAGTGCTAGACTAAAAATAAAAACTTTTCAAAATTTTTGTTTTTACTGTTATCTTCGAAGTTTTGCTGTTTTACTAACTTTTTCAAAACGGTTTTTAATATTAACATAATTTTACAATAACATGTATTTGCATTTCAATTGACTTTTTGTGTTTACATTGTTGGTTTTTTTAATATTCTTTTTTACAAACATTTAAAAATATTTTTAAGTAGAATGATACACATTTTTAAATGAATTTTTGAAATTATTTTTTTATAAGAACGTAAAACCATCAATAATTTCAATATAAATAAAAATATAAAATCTACTATATGTATTATTTGTGGCAGTTGACCTCTTAAATAAGCGTAATTGTTAACCAATCAATTTTTTTATGCTAAAATTAATTTTTAAAAGTGTGCTATTTGTATGTATTAACACATTTACATAATTAAAAACAATTCTAAGCCTATAGTCAAAATCGGTGAATGTAACTATTTCTATTCATGTATAAAAGGGAGGTTTCAAATTTGTTTACGCAGTTTCAATCAATAGTTTGAAGCAGTAATCAAGCAACAACCAAAAAATGTATATCAAAGTAAGGCATAATTATTTACCAAAACCATTTTATTTTAATTAATTATAATAATTTATAGTGTGCCATTATTGCCCTTTTGGCTGTATACACCCAAGCCAAACCCCTTGAGCATGCCACTTCGTACTCTTCTGTTACTCAACACCAACAACATCAACAAATTCAAACCCTTGTAAAGGCTACCCTTCCTGTAGCTGTGCATACCCAATTGGTAGGACACGCTATTCATGCTGCTCCTGTAGAACACGTTGTGGACTATCATGTAAGTCTTCAATGCAAATGTATATTACTGTAAGTAATATAATTTTCTTACAGACCCATCCTAAATACTCTTTCAAATATGGAGTTGAAGACCACCACACCGGTGATATTAAACAACAAGAAGAAACACGCGATGGAGATGTTGTCAAAGGAGAATATTCCCTTCATGAACCCGACGGTACCATCTTGAAAGTTCAATACACTGCTGATAAACACAATGGGTTCAATGCTGTGGTCCACAGAGAGGGACATGCTGCTCATCCCCAACACGTAGCTAAAGCTGTTTTAGCTGTACCAGTCTATCATCATTAATATTGAATGTTTTTATTTTTTTTACAAAATAAATTTATTTTTGATATTTTTTTGTTTTACTTTTTTTCTATAAATCTACAATACTGGGTTACAAAGTAGAAATCAATTAAAAGATAGAAGTACTTGTAGAACTCCCACACCTGCCAGACAGAGTTATACAAGATTTGTGCAAAAAGTGGCCCAAATTCTACAGTTTGGTAACAATAAAATTACCGTAGACAAGAATTCCATACTTATCTAATTTAATTTAGTAGAAACAGGTTTGCCATGTTGAATTAAAATGCAAATTAATATTTTGTACCATGAAAACATTTTTTGTCACATCATTTTTGTGGATGGTCAAACAATTTTCTTGCTACTGTTTTGCTAATTACATAAAAATTCATTAATAGAAAAATTACCGGAAGCAATCATTTGCATTCAGTCAAGTACCGACAATTACGCAAATCTTAAAGCTGGTGTTGTCCTTGACTTCAATCAAGGAATTAGGTAAAAAACTAGATCCCTCTTAACACTTTCTGTAGTACCGTGTCCTTGTAAATTAACGACCATTTTACGAAATTGTTACTTAACTAAAAGTAGTACATTTTTTTAAATGTACAATACTTCCGATAACACAGTAGCAAAGGCACACCCAACTCTTTGACCATATTGGTAGCACCCAATTTTTTTTGCCAAATCGTGCATAAATTATATCAAAATTTCATAATCGGCAATTTTAGTGTTTTATTGAAAATTGCTAATTGATGAGGTATTTTTAGATTGAAGACATTGACATTTCGAAGGTGATACCTGTTTTGTGCATCACATACTTAATTTGGACAGGACTGTTATTATAAACTCGTTCAAAACTACAATGAAAATGTCAGTAGTACTAAGGTCAATAGCAGTTGTTTGACGAGACTAGATCGCTTCCGAAACAAATAATGTGGAAGGTTTTTATCAATCAAGAGGAGCCCCAGGCAGATTGGAGTGGTCATGAAACTATGCGATGAGAATATTTTGAACAGTTTGAGAAATACTTAGGTCATCTTTAAATGTAACGTGATATTAACAGATGTTTTAGTAAAATAAATTATTATTTTATAAATGTGTGAATTCGTAAAATATCTTGAGAATTAAAATTTCAAAACCGATTCAAAAAATCTAAATTTGTCCGAAAGGTTACATAAGAAATCATATCGCAATCACTAAAGAATGGAATGTTGATGATCTGTGATTTTATTTTTACGAAACGTCTCTTTATTTTAAAAAACAAATAAATAATTTATATCTCTCATTGTCTTTTCGATAAAAACATCTGAATCATCAGCCCTTTTATGGCCTTGCATCGCAAACCAACCACTTTCAAAATAGCCCAATATCCCGATCTGGGTCAACTTACATAACCCAAACCCAGTATGCCACAGGGTCCAGTTTCCATTGACAGTGAATGTGCTCCAAAAGTATAAAAAGATAGTAGAGCATCCTCACAGTCAGTCCAGTTGTGTCCTTTTCATCAACATGTTCGTGAAGGTGCAAATTAAAAAATTTCAAAATTAAACATTTTTTAAAAATTATTTTCGGTAGGTATTCGGTATCGCTGTGTTGGTGGCTCAAGCTTTGGGAGAGCTCAGCCACGCCACTTCGTATGCCTCCTTTTCACAACACATCGGGGCTTCTGCTGCTCTCCCTATTGCCAAAGTCGCCGCTCCCGTCATCGCCACTCACGCCGCCCCTCTGCTCGCGTCTCACGGTAGCTCCTACTCCAGTCTATCCCTCGGAGCTCCAGCCCTTCATGCTCCTTTAGCTCTACACTCTGCTCCCTTAATCCACTCTGCTCCCTTAGTCCACGCTGCTCCAGTCCTCCACGCCGCCCCGGTAGTTCACGCTGCCCCAGTAGTTCACGCCGCCCCAGTAGTCAAAGCTGTTGCCGTCGAACAATATGTAAGAGCTTATTACTTTTGGTATATATTTTGACTGCTTTTTGTAGGCTCACCCTAAATACGACTTCAGTTATGGCGTAGAGGACCACCACACTGGTGATATCAAATCCCAGCATGAATCTCGTGATGGTGATGTAGTCAAAGGTTCTTACTCTGTGGTTGACCCTGATGGTACCCACAGAACCGTTCATTACACCGCCGACCATCATAATGGTTTTAACGCTGTAGTAGAACGATCTGGACACGCTGTCCACCCCACTCATGTTGCCAAAGCTATTATTGCTGCCCCCGTAGCTAAAGCTGTAGTCGCTGCTCCTTTACACGGATTGGGACTTGGAGCTTACGGACATTACTAGACATAATTAAAAAAGCTCAATTTGTTTATAAATTTTTTATTCTTGTACAAAATAATAAAAGTTTATTTTCGAAAATGAGTTTTTATAATTTGTTGCTTATTAATTGCTGTTATTTATTAATGTACAAAGATTGCTTAAATTTATGTAAAAAGTTGAGATCTGGTTTTGCGTAATGTGATGTCGTTTCTTAATAAATAGAACGACTTGTCAAACTACAAGAAATTAAAATTAAATAAATTCCAATGTTGTGGAGGTGTGTGGGGCAAGATTAATGCACTCATGAGAAACCAAATTTGGGATTTATTAATACTTAAGCTTTCTAATTACAACATTACTGTTTAGTGGGTTGCTCTAAAATTTCAAGTGCTCACTTAAAAAAGTTCTTTAGAATGATTGTCAGAACTTAACTTTTATAATTAACTGATAAAGGTCTTATGATTCGAAAGATCCTATGTTCCAAGAAGCAAATTTTATAGAAACGACCTAGTTGCTTCTGTAAAAAAAACAATTATCGAAAAAAACCGACAAGATTAAACAAAAAAAAGCCATATTTAATAAAGTAAAAAACATTAATAAAAAAATTATAAACAGTAACAACTTATTGTAGAAAAAACCTCATAAAAAAAGAAAAGATAAAATACAAAAAACAAACACTAATGGAAATAACCACAATCTAATTAAAAGTGTATAGAAAGAAGAAAAGATACCACAAAAGAAACTAACCAAAGTGCTAAAATTATAGAGAAATAGTCCTGTTAAATACTGCACAATTTAAAAAAAAACAAAATAAACTAAATAAGTAGCAGTTTAGTTTTAAGAAAAAAACTGTAACAATTGCAAGACAGAAGTCAAAACATACCTAATTATGTTTTATAGATTTTAAGACAGTGTACAGAAAAAAAAATTAATACGCACAAAATAGAAACATTATTACAATGACATTAAAAAATCCAAGAGTACCAGTAGAATACAAATCAACGAAATATTACCAAAAAATTTAAAGATTTGATGATCTCAAACAAGATAAATCATACAAAGTAACATACAGTTAAAAACTATAATAAAACAAAACAACATATACAAAAAAAATAAAAGCATAAATATCTCTAAGATCGAAAACTGTTTCAAAAACAATAAAATTTGGTATTACAAAATAATAATAATAAGCAAAAAATAAGAGCTAATTGTGATACAGATATATAAAAAAACTCAAAAAAAAATTATGGAAGAGAGAAAGTAGAACAAAAGTCTCGAACGTCAAGCTGATGTGGCAGCTAAGTGATGCAATTCAATGCCTGCCGAAGCTTTTGTCCTTGGAGTATTTTATATTCACCTAGTCGTTAGGGATGTCAAAACTGTCAAATAAATAAATTTTTTTCTAGTTTTTATTTTAAATAACGTCAAACGAGCAATGAAAATATTATGGTATCTCAAAAACGAAAAAAAGTATTTTAACATTGCTTCTTTAGACATTTTTTGCTAAATTAGTTGAAATTTTTGAATTTTCTTTTGATTCCAAAAACTAAAGCAATTCAAAATAAAATAAAAAGTTGTATATACCATTCATAGCATAATTGTCATTAATAGGCCTCTGAAAATTAGAAACCCTCCTACGTCAAGCTTTAAACATTTTCTCGTGCTATAATCCTCTTCATTATGCTAGTAATACATAAATAACTATTTCAATACCTTCAATTACCTGATATAAATTCTATAAAAAAAACAATGTATATACAGCATTTTTAGTTTTATAACTTACAGATTATTACGTCTTTATAACAAGTGTTCATTTAAAAAAGTTGTCAAGTGTGCTATGAAAAAACAAAAACATTTTGAAGTATGTCTTAGTTTAATTCGGTTGCCCTACTGTCAGTTATGACGACAAATTACGACTGCGCGCGCACTGTGAAGCTGTGTATCAAGTTCCGCTACATTTTCTTTTATCAAAATCTCATAGCACACTTGACAACAATATTTTTCTGACTTTAAAGTAAAAAAGTTATACTGGGGGTAAAAAAATTGACATGATTTTTCCCGTCAACCTCTAGAATTTTATTTTTTTAATACAATTTTTTTAAACGAAATGTGTTCTACGCTCGGTTTAATATTAAAATTTTTATAAAAGGCTCATGTTCAGTATTTATGTTTATGTAATGCTTGTTTTATGCATAAATAGCAAAACGGCAATCCTCTCAAAAGCCAATTATTCAATTTCTGCAATAGTCCTATAATGCATTTATATTGCTTGGAAAATATACCGTAAGAACGAGAATAAATTGAATTAGAATTGGCTATTTGCGCCTTGCTTGATTGAGCAAGACTGTTCAAAAATGACAGAGTAAAGTTTGCTCTGATTCATTATATTTTCGTTCACAAGGTATAAAAGTGCAGTAACAAAAAAACTATTTATTCAATCATCTGACAAAGTATCTTTTATTATGTTGAACATAGGTGTGCTATTTATATATTTATGTCTCATACAATTTATCTTTTTTTCTCTTCAATTTTGTGGAAATATAACAGGAACAGTAGTCACAAAGGTTGATTTTTTTCACAATCAAAATCCGACATGAAAAGAAACCAAAAGATCAAACCATAACGAAACCGTGAAGGTTATATTCGAAACATTTACTAGAATAATAACACAAATATTCAATTATCTCGCAAATTACTTATTAAATAGCTAGGTTATTAACATATGCTAATTAACCAAATTATTGCATAAAATTGATCTCTTTACCGTGAAAATTACAATCAAAGAAAGTCTCATTGCGTACCTTTACCGTAACCTTAACAACTATTAGGTCAACAATTTACTCGGTTTTACAAAACATTCGAATTGAGAAACGAGTACTTGGCAATGTACTTTATTGTTATAAAAATTGATACAAAAACTAATAACTCGAGGTCTTTTGCTGTGTCCGGATTCTTATAAATAACGAATGAAAAATTTATTCCGTCAGTTGACCAAAATGTTTGCCGCAAAAGTGAGTACCGAAAAATCTATTTTCTGCATCAAACTAGAATTTTTTCTAGGTTTTTCTGGTTTTCTTAGCAAGTGTTTGTGTTTCTGATGCTCTTTATCTAAAATATCCTTACGATGAAGTAGCCACTTCATACGTCGAAAAAGAAGCAGTACCCATTTACGAAACTCCGGTAGTGCCAGCGCTTTACGGAAAAGCAGCTCTTCCAATTTATGGAAAAGCAGCTCTTCCAATTTACGGAAAAGCAGCAGTTCCGCTTTACGGAAAACCAGTAGTACCTCTTTACGGTAAAGCAGCAGTTCCGGTCTACGGACAATACGGCGTTTATCCCAAATTAGGATACGGACTCGAGGGTGAAGGAGAACATTATGTGAGTACAAATTAAAATAAAGTCTCAATTGTTATAACTGGTACTTTAGGCTTATCCAAAGTACGAATATAAGTACGGAGTCCACGATCCTCACACTGGCGACCATAAAGCCCAAGAGGAAGTTCGTGATGGTGATGTAGTTAAAGGTTCATATTCTCTTGCCGAACCTGATGGTACTATTCGTACCGTCCATTACACTGCCGATGATTTAAATGGGTTTAATGCCGTTGTAAGCAAAGAAGGACATGCTTTTCATCCCGTGCCAGTTCTCTACAAGAAACCCTACATTGTGCCTGAAAAACCCTACATAGCTGAGCCAATTTATGGACATTATTAGATACACTTTTACTTGTGTAAAAATTTATGGTGTTTAAATAAAATAAACAATTTGCCAAAGGATAAATTTGTTTCTTCTACCGTAAATGTTGTGTATTTAGAAAAAGATGAGAAAATAACTAGCATCGTAAATTATTCTAACAAAGCAACTTATTTAACCAATTATTACCCTAAAGATCACTTCACTGGCTTATCCTTATTTCTCAAATTTTATTCAAAATTTTTTTAATGTAGTAGTCGTCTGTTTCTGATGATCTCTCCTTATAGCAGAATTTACGTCTCGTGCTCCGTTTTAAAAATATAGAGATTTTGAATTAAGTAGCCACTACTGAAGCTTTAGGTCCAAAGTTCTACTGATAATCAAAAATTATTAGTAACAGAAAAAAATGGTTATGTAAAAGTTGTAGAAAATTTTGTTCTCCACAATATTGCTAACCACATTTTCTTTTACCACAAATATATTATACTACCTCACTCAATAAGTCTCCGATCTCACATGTAAAAAACCCATATGATTTTTAGATAGTACCAACCTTTAAACAAAAAGTGTGAAAATTTTATTTTATTCCAACTATTAATTAACAAGTTACGGTTGTTTAAGTGTAGCAACATTTGTTATTTTTAAAACCATGAATAAGAAAGAATTTCGTGTATTGATTAAGCATTGTTTTTTGATGGGAAAAAAAACTGTTGAAGCCAAACAGTGGCTTGATAAGTGTTATGGAGACTCTGCACCAGGGAAATCAACAATTATTGATGGTATGCTGAATTTAAACGGGGTCGTACCAGCATCGAAGATGCTGAACGCTCTGGGTCGCCCAAACTCAGCAGTTGTTCCGGACAACATAGAAAAAGTCTATAAAATCGTTTTGGATAACCGTAAAGTAAAGTTGCGTGAGATTGCTGATATCTTAAAGATATCGGAAGGTTGTGTTTTTAAAATATTACACTAAAATTTGAGCATGCGGAAGTTGCTTTCGAAGTGGGTGCCGCGTGTGCTCACACCGGACTAAAAACAACAACGTGTCGACGATTCATTCCCCATACCCTCCAGATTTGGCCCCCAGCGACTACTGGCTGTTTGTAGATCTTAAAAAAATGCTCCAGGAGAAGAAATTTGGCTTAAATGCAGACGTGATTCGTGATTGCCGAAACCGAAACTTATTTTGAGAGCAAAGACAACTCGTTTTACAAAAAAGGCATTGAAAACTTAGAGGGTCGCTGGAATTAATGTATTGCTCTTGAAAGAGAATATGTTGATGAATAAATACAAATTTCCAAAAAAAAAATAGTTTTTCTTAATCAGACCGGAGACTTATTGAGCGATGTGTTACATGTATAAGTAATGTATATTATAAATTTGTAACAAGTAGGAACGAAAAATAAGAGTTTTACTGGATAAAATACGTATAGGTAAGAACAAGACGAAGCGTTAGCCCAGTCTCTTAGAAAAATTGAATCTTCTAAAACCATTGTGTTAGGTGTTGCATAGAACATTTTTCAATATGAGTTTTCTAAATTACATTTAAAAATTATAATTAAAAAAAACAACAAATTAAAAAATAAAAATCTTGATTTTATTAGTCAGCAATCTCTTTGTTGTCGTGGAATCCAGTTTCCTTACTACAACAAATCAACAATCGAGTCCATTAAGTCGATATGAGTCTATGAAAATTATTGTGTTTTGTGCAAAATGAGTAAAATTTTTAAAATTTTGACAACTGAAGCTAATATTGTAGGTATTATTAACATTTCTTCCTGTAAGTCGCATGAACCAGCAACTTTAGAAGGCTAGATACTTGCCAAACTTTTAGATTAAGTTATCATTTATTATCACATGCTTTTTCGCTCTATTTTCTTTTAACATAATTCTAAAAATAGCTTGATAAAATTTTCCATTGGACATACTTTATAATCTTACTTAAAATGTATACAAATTAAAGTTTAACTTACTAAAAAATAATTAAATAAATAAATAAAACAATCCTCCATAACTATAACTATTTCAATTTTTACTTTTACAAACCGATTTTTTGTAAACATTAAAAACGTTGTAGGCTATAATTTATTTATAATTAAAAAAAGTGGTAAATTATAAATATAAACAAATATTAATTCAGATTGCATTTGACAGGATTAGGACTAATGAAAATATCGTGTATCAAGCCGACGTTTCGCTTTTTTATTTGTAAAAGCTTCCTCAGGGCAGTCTGATATATTAACGAAGAAGCTTTTACAAATAAAAAAGCGAAACGTCGACTTGATATACGATATTTTCAATAGTCCTAATCCTGTCAAATCCAATCTGAATTAATAATAATTAACATGAATGTTAATAACACCATTTCAATAAATAAATATTTTGCAATGCCGAATATTCGGTATTTGGCTAATGACCAAATAAGCAGAGTGAGACATTGTATGTGACCACTACCTCTTTTTAACGTTAATAATTAAAGTAATTTTATGAAATTTCCACATACAAAGATATGATACTAGACCATCTTTAAGAACTATTAGATCTTGATTATGATCTTGAAGAATATGCACTTTATTTAGAAAATATTAGATTTTTGCTGTTTTTAATGATACAGTTAAATTCTTTGTTTTTTTTTTTGCTTTACGCCAGTATAAAAACCTACAAATTTAATTTTGTAAACTTTCTGTTTCATAAAACGTTTTTTATTTTTTACGACCACAATTAAAGTGATTACAAAGATTTATAGCCCTGAAAGATGGTGTAGACCATACCTTTGTTATGAGTAAATTTCTTAAAATTTCCTTAATTATTAATGTAAAAAAAAGGTAGTCATATACGATAACTCACCCTGTACTTTTGTTGCATCAGTAATTTATAATTAAGAGAGGTAACTGTACGACGGACGTACTAAAAATTTAAGACTCCCACAAAAAATGTTTTTATTTGCAAATATTTTGTACATTTTTACAGAGCTACAAGAGGTAAAAACCTCAGGTAATAACATCCACATTCCTTTAAACCGAAAAACAAATCATTGCATGAATAGGTTGCTTTGTTGGAAGAATTTACAGGTTTAGTCAAATTCTAATTCTTTCATAAACACAAATACTTAATAAGTTTATTCCAATAACAGTTTAGAATCACTTTAGAATTAAACTGAGCATGTGCACTAGAGATTTTAAACCGCTAACTTGCTACTGCACATGTGCAGTACAATTCTGAACCACTCTGAACTATTGTTGAAACAAACCTATTATGTAATATTTTTACAATTTTTGAAAAAAAATTAACATTAAAAAGTTTAGATATTGACTATTAATAAGAAGCGTAACAGGCTCTAGTAGTAGAATTTAAATCTATAAAAACATATTAAATATTAAAAAAAAAATGAAATTATTGATAAAAATGTCAAAACACTAATCTTGAATTGGAGTTTTACTGTTTTTCTCTCAATAACACACGTGCTCAGTAGTTTTAATTCCACCAATTCTATAAATTTAGTAAAATGCATATCGTATTTGTTAATTCTTAAGTTTGTTGATGACAGCGATAAATAGGTAATCGAACTTTTGCTTCCCCCAATTCGCGACTATTAACAGCTTATTAAAAAAAAAGTTGATTACAATATTTATCCGTTGATCGTACATTAGTAAAGGTATTAAAAAACCCAATTGCAAAACTTGATGTCAGTGTCAAAAAATTTGTTTGTAAAGATAATACTAACAATTCGTTAGAAGGGGTGTTAAAAAAACATTTTGCAATTTGTACGTTAATGAAACTTATGTGTAAACGAGGAACAGAATAAAGATAATAAAATGACTTGGGATCACGTTCTGATATTTGCACTAATAACCGCTTTGCGGTGACACAGACACACATTCTGCTCATGCAGCAAGTAATAAATGAGCCAACAAATATTGCATTGACTGGCTATATATCTAGTTACATTCAAATTACAAACCGCTTATTCAGTCTCAAAGTAGATAAAAACCGAGCAAATTACACTTATGAGTAACTAGGTTTAAAACTTCAGTTGCAAAACTGGCAAATTTCCATTTTTTCTCCCTCAGAAACCGGACTAATCGACATTATTATTCATAAATGCAGTAGTAGCCTGTAGTTATTTAAAATTGCATAAATAATTACCTGTAGGCTTTCGTCACCACTGGACCACCGTCAGACGATACCTTAACATTGTCACAAGCAGTAATTTGCATCAGAGATTACAATAATTGAAACAGGAAGTAATGCGTCGCCCCATTTTAGTTCTACTCAGTATTGCACTTTCAAATAGCGAATATTTCGTTCAATTAATAGTGTAGCGCTGTTTAGCATTTTTTTACAATTAAAGTGAATGTGGCGGGTATATAAGAGGGAAGAATTTACTGAATCGCCAGTACAACAGTTCTTCCAACTAACAATGCTTGCTCAAGTAAAACACCCACTATAACTCATAAAAATTTTACAAATCTTTTATTTCAGATTGTTCCTTTAGCCCTTTTAGCAGCTTCTGTAAGCGCAGGGTTGTCTTATTCTGCTGGAGGCTACCATGGAGGAATTGAGCTTGGAGGACACGCCATCGCCGTAGCTCCCATTGCTATCAAAGAAACTGTTGTAGACTACCATGTAAGTCAGGCTTAATTTACGTGAGATACAGTCTAAGAGATAATGAATTCTAGACTCCAGCACATTACGAGTTCAAATATGGAGTTGAGGACCCCAAAACCGGTGACAAAAAAGAACAATCTGAAGTGCGAGTTGGAGATGTTGTCAAGGGACAGTATTCTTTAGCTGAACCTGATGGTACTATCAGAATTGTCAAATACACTGCTGATAAACACAACGGGTTTAATGCTGTTGTAACGAGAGTGGGACATGCTGTACATCCACAACTTTTGGTTGAAAAAGCTGTTGCTGTACCAGTTGCCATTCATGGACTTGCACTTGGTGGATTAGAGGGTGGTCATGGAGGTTATGGAGGTTACGGAGGCTTGGAATTGCACGGACATGGATATTAAAGCATTATAAAGCAATTTCTGGTCATTTTTCATCTCATTTTAAAAGCTATGTCACTGTGAATCGTCGCTCATCTCTCATCGGGTCTCTTGGATATTTCAAGAGAATATTTATAATGTATATACCTAGTTAGGTTTTTATGAAAACAATAATAAATATTATTGTGTGAAATACTTGTTTTTATTTGAATTATATAAACAATTGATGTTAGCACTTCTAGAAATCATACGACTAAACGATTTAAGTCCAGCGACTTAATGCCATGAAATTTCAATGTCCAATCAATTTAATTTTGTTCTACCAATCAAAATCTTTAAAATAATTTTTTACTATATTTCCACACTTTCTTACACTATTTCTGAAACATACTATTGATGAACCCAGAATAAAACTCATCTCGAATTCTCAAAACTGACTCAATGATTTTTTGCTGACGTGGCAACGTATTTTATAATTATTATTTTTATCATGTCTATTTTATAAAACATTAAAAATGGGGACCTGGAGAAATAAAAAACTCTTTGTTAGTGACCTACAATTTAAAACTGGTTATTGTTTTTTTTCTTTAGAGCAGGTCAATGGTCACTTTAAATTTATAACTGTGCTGGTAGATGTCATTGTTATGACTCTCTAAATAATAATAATTTATTGAAAAGAGGAATATCTTGTACAATAATAATTTATTATTTATGTTCTATATTTTAATACGTTTTACCTGTACCTACATAATGTAAAAATAAATAAAAATTCTTACAAAACGACCGAAAGTCTTAGATCGCCATTTGAATTAAAAAGTGACTACATGAGGATTCAAAATACTTGTAGAAGTTGTTTCTTTCAATAAGTCATTCATGAGATGTAAAATAAATAAAATTAAATAAACAAAAAAATCGGTTTTAAGCAATATTATCCGTGAGACAAAAACTCCAAAAATTTTTGACACTGGCCAAAAAATTATGTAAACCATTTTTTTGGGCAATTTTGACACTTATTATTGTCATTGTCACTAATATCATAATTGTAGTTAAAGAAAACAATAATTAAAAAATTGTTTTATATATTTTTTTATAACGTTATTAACATTTTAAGTCCGGAATTTTTTGTTGCAAGTAATATAAACAACACAAAATGTATATCACCAAAAACAGAGCAAATATCATATCTCAAATATCAATCTTATAAAATTGACGTTCTATTAAGCGATATTGTGATTATGTTAGTCGCTTACTATAAGAAAGACCGGATGAAACCTTTCTAAACCGTATCCACAAACAAAATCAGCTAAGTACAAGAAATAACTTTAGAGCATTTTACTTTTCAATGTAAACAAAATGTATACTCAAAATATCCAAAAGGGGCTGACTTTTTTATCTACAAACAAGAAGAAAACAAACATTTAAAAATAAATTATTTATTTGTTATCGGTATAAAAAAATCTTATACAAAACATAAACAACAAAAAATGAGCAACGATATTAGGAAGTTGGTTCCATTCTAGATCAAAACAACAATTCTTCCAGTTATAACCAATGTTCTCCAAGCCCAACTCCAAGTCCATAACCATAACCTAAAGCGACTCCTTTTGAAACCAAAATGGGTTGAGGATGAACAGCGTGTCCGACTCGAGATACCACCGCGTTAAACCCGTTATGGTCATCAGCTGTGTACTTCACAATCCGAATAGTACCATCAGGTTCAGCTAGAGAGTACTCCCCTTTGACTACGTCTCCCACACGAACTTCTGTTTGTTTTTTGTGATCTCCAGTTTTTGTATCTCCAACTCCGTATTTAAACTCGTACCTTGGAGGTGTCTAAAAGAATAAAAAAATACACAAAAAAAAACTTCACGGAGAGAAAAGATTTGATAAAATAAAGCCAGCAATAAAAAAAATAACAAAAATAATTTGTTAAAAACATCAAACAAATTGTTTTTGCTAAGAACACCAAAATTATTTATTGGTAGACGTATTTTAGCAAATATTTTTCAGGCGTTGTTATTTTAAAAAACTAACATGGACGTCAACTACCGTTTCGACAAGCCCTGCACTGGTACTTGCCACAAGAAGAACTAGAGCAACAATCTAAAAAAATCATAAAATTTTGGTTTAGGTTAATGTTGGAAGCTTACTTGGGGTAACATGTTGCAAATGAAAATTCGAACTGAGTGGACATTAATCTTGCCAGTTTATATATTACAAAACCCTTCACAATATTTGGAACAAATAATAAAGTGGTCACTTATCAGGTTAGTCTGCAACCCCACTACAAACATTCTGGTTTAATTTTTTTTAATTGAAATTTTTAAGGGTGTAATTGATTACATTATTGCATAAGACAATGTCACATACGAAATTTTATTTCTCCTTCGACTTGTTTAGGTAATTGCCTGGTTTAGTTTACGCTAGAGTGATTTTAAATTATGTTTGTGTCATTTTAAAAGTTTAATTATGGATATTTTAGTCAGATAAGGCTAAGTTATTAATAACATTGGCTTCTACGCTAGAATTTAAATGGAAAAATTTGTGATTTACAGTAGGAAGGCTTTACTGCGACTCGAAATTGATTTCAAAATGTATTGTTCTCAGTTTTCTGTATTTTTCCCCCAAAGCAGTTTACACCTACATCAGCTGATATCGTTCTAGTTTTGAAGTATTTTTATTAATGCATAACACTAATGCAATTGTAAATAATATTTACATAACTTTCCATCTTGTGGTAGAGATAAATAAGAACATTGAGAATGTTTTTTATATAAAATTGGGGTAAAACGAAGGCTACAAAAATTCAAGCCTGGATGTATAACTTGTAACGTCACAAATGTAGCCAAAGCCGTAAAACAAAGAAAGTAAAAAATTTTATTTAAAATGTACAATTACAAAAAAAGAGCATAATACACACAAGAGAATAAAACAATTAGCGAATGAAGAGAAACTGAAGGAAAAAAAATATAAGAATAGATTATCAATAAATTATAATTGAAAAAAAAACACGAAAAAAAGGTAAAGAGAACAAAAAAATTTTGAAACAAAGTAAATCGACAAAAAACCCACCATTGAAAAACTAACAGAAAGTAAATAAAATTATTCAAAAAACGACATAAGCAGTAAATGCGAGCACGAAAAAGAAAACAAACAAAGAAACTAAAATAATATTAATAAAAAGACAGAAACAATAAATGACAAAATATAAAAAAGTAGTACAAAAAAATAAAAACCAGTAAAAGAAACGATATAACGTAACACGAGAAATTCTTAGAATTTAAGAAACAAAAAAAAAATAGAAAAGAATATAAAATAAAAATTTTTATCATCCAATATCTGTTGGATATTATCTCGGAAAACAAAAAGGTTGGATCAATAATTGTTCCAAATATAATAATATATTAAATAATGTAATACAAGAAAAATTTATAGACAAGGAATTGTTAGAAAAAATAAATCCGGCAGACGATAAAATATGGACAGTATAATAACGACACAGACCAAGAGAAAAATGCAAGCAAAGAAGAAAAAGACAAATTTTGTAAAGATAATAGAAAAAAAATATTAATGAAAAATTTTAGCAAAATTGTGACAGGAAGGAATAATAGTTATTTATTGCATAAGTGTTTTAGACAGCGTTTTATTCACGCAAGAATGTCGAGCGTTTAATATTCTTAAGTGGATAAAACGCGACTAAAACACGAGTCCAATATAACGTTTTATCCACAATTACAGTGATTTAAAATCAGAATCGCCAAAATTTCATCTCAAGTCATCAAAAAATGATTTGACATTACACTCTGACAGCGGATGTCACCTCAAAAATTATTGAAATTAACTAAAAAAACATGAGAGGTGTTAAATTGTTGCTATTTATTTTCGATTGTTTATCGATTCCACTTCTACAAAACGCTGTGCAAGTTAGTGAAAAAGGAATAAAGTGATAGGTACTGTTCCTGAGACAATTCTCGAGGAAGCTGAAGAAGCGACTCGCCAGTTATTGCCTGCGAAGCTCAGGGAACATTAATGAAAAAGTATTTTCAAAATTTAATGGATGGAAAGAAGAACTAGGGGTAATGACAATAAAAGAAGAAGTTCTGCTATCGTATTTCTTAAATTTGAAGAAGAAGTATGCAATTTCATTCATGTGTTCGAAGTACCTACTCCATGCTGAAGGCCGCTATAAAGGTCTATAACAACATAGACATTAGAAAATATAATAAGCTCATGGTTTATCTCAAAAATCAGTCAAGAGAATACAGGCCGAAGAAAACTGCAGTATTGGAAAGAGCACACGTGGAAGAGTTATTGACAAAGTGTTGCGATAAAGAATATTTGATGATCAAGGTAATCTCTGTTATTATGTAGACATTGTAGATAACAAATTTTGGAATATTTTAGGTTGCCTTAATAATGGGGTGTCTGGTGGCTGTCGATGCTGTGAGCTGACAAATTTAAAAATCAGTGATGTAGAAGACAGGGGCACATACCTGATTGTTTCGATACCAGATACCAGACGGGCGTTTCATAAAAATTCATAATTATAGAAGAAGGATTCTCTATCAACACTGTGGAGAAGTGTAGGAAATACATGTCCTTACGTCCGAAAAAGTTATCCATTGAGAAATTATTTTTACGATACGCTAATCAAAAATGTACATTGCAACCTGTTGGAATTAACACTTTATCAAAAGTTCCTTCTAAAGTTGCTTCGTTTTTGAATCTGGCAAACGCAGAAGCTTATACCGGCCACTGTATGAGGCGCACTTCAACAACTTTACTTGCCAATGAAGGTGCTAATCTTACAACAATTAAACGACATGGTGGGTGGAGAAGCTCCACCATAGCAGAAACTTATATCGAAGATTCTGTATGTAATAAGCTTGATATCGCAAGGAAAATCCTGGTACTAGTCGTTCCTTACTAGAGTAAGCGTCCATTGTTCCTACAACTACTATTCGTTCTAGAACCGATAACAACTACAAGTTTGTTATTAATGAAAACGAAGTGAAATAAGATAAAACAAAGAACGAAATGTCTATTAATGTAAATGTTAATGTCAATATTAATAATAAATAGAATGCGATTGATTTAAGATTGTATTTTTTCATTATTCCACTAGTGGAATAAAGTAATTTCATTATTCCGCTAGTGGATAAAGTGTTACTTTATACGGTTCGTAAGTGTGGATAAAACATCAATTGTAAGCTAATTGTGGATAAAAATCATTAATAATAATGACAAAAAAATTTCCACAACAGCATTGGACCTTTGTCTATAAAAATTATTTAAACATTTTTTGTAATGTTTTAATTTTACACATTCCAAGAAATCCTTGCAATACAACTCGCACGCCATCTCGTGGTTGACAAAATCGGCGGCAGCGGCGCGCTCTTAAAAGCTCATTATTATTTTTCCTTAATTTACTATCTTGTCAACGTTTGTGACGTCACAGTAAAAGTCACGAGCTGGAGCCAGGCTTGTACTATCGTAAGTTTCAGTTAAAAACAAAACAAATAATTCAGTCATTTATTTCTTATAAATACTCATAGATAACATAAAACCTACAACAATAATCCGTTTGAATACTAAGATGAATCATTTAAACTCCATTCCTTCATTCCTAAATCCCTATTCCCAGTCCGAGCCCTCCCAGTTTAATTCCTCCAGACACCAAAACTGGGTGAGCGGCTTTCCCAATCCTGGTTACCACCGCATTGAACCCATTTTTATCATCAGCTGTGTACTTGACGACCCTGATTGTACCATCAGGTTCGGCTAAAGAGTACTGCCCTTTGACGACGTCATTCACTCGAGCTTCAGTTTGCTCCTTGCGATCTCCAGTCTTCGGGTCTCCAACTCCATATTTGAATTCGTATTTGGGGGGAGCCTAATTAAAGATTTACAAAAAAATTTGGTAATAAATACTCACATAGACATCTACGACGCGTTCACCGCCATTTATAACACCTATACCGCCTCCAAGACCTAATCCGATGCCGCCAAGACCGAAACCGCCGATTCTATCATCTTCAAGACCGATCCGTCCGACGTAAGAAGTGGCAATACCAGCACTCGTAGCAGCAGCAAAAGCAAAGATAAAAGTAAGCTGAAATAAAAAAACAAATAGTAAATAGAAAAAATTATTGAATGTCTGCTTACCTGAGCAATCATGTTGTTGGCTGGATGGATTGAGTTTGAGGATATAGAATTCGTGGTAGCTTTTATACAGAGTTAAAGAAATTTTTTTGGAAAATTTGAGTAAACAACTTGTCTGTAATTTGAAAGTGCAATAGAATGTAGAGCATATGTATAGAGTCTTTTACGATTTCCTAGCCGTATTTTTGTTTAAAAACACAATTGAATCAACTTATAATAAAGAATTCACACACAATACAACATTTTCAAGTGTAATATTTATTTTTTCATTAATTTACGTAAGTGATGAAATGTTGCATCAAGTTGTACCAAATTAATTTGTAATATTTTGATAGTGTATATAATTATTTTATGATTGTCTGATGCAATAAACTGTTTAACCGAGTGTTCGACTAACATCTTGTTGCTTTATAAGCATACGTACTTAGTTTTATTTAAAATTAAATTTTCAAAATAAAAAATTTTTCATACTTTGATATCAATAAAAATTTAAAATTTTTGATAAATTATTGGTAAAAACCAATATTTTTGTTAATTTATTCCACAACTAAATAAATATTATACTAGAGAGCTAAGTAAAATTAAGCAAAAATAAAATTTTATATTTCCTAAATAAGCCTTTTTATATCAATATTTTCATCACAAATAAAATTATAAAAAATAATAGATATAATAATTACAATCATTCTATCATACCACATATCTATCCATTCTGAAAGCTTTATTAACAGTGTTATCTCTTACGTCAAAAATCGGTTTTTTAGCACCGATATCTCCACAAACAAGATTGGTTTAGGATATTCCAATTCTTAAAAACAACTGATTTAAAAAGTCTGTATTTTCTTCAAGACATTAACGAAGAGTTAAAGCAAGGTCAACAGGTGTCTCTAAATGTTCTGGAGTGTTCCCAAGAAGACAATCCTGTTAGGTGCTTGGATTCAATTCTAAAATAGCTATATATGTTGCAGTAACATTAACAGTTTTAATGTTTTCAATACAGCTAAAAAGATCGTCATCGAAAACTTTATCAAAAACGGTTGAAAAAAAAAACAATTAGAAAGAAAAAATGAAAGTAGATAGAAGGCAATAACATAAAAACAATTACAGGTTACAAGAGGTTACGTCTTCTGCTATAGTACTAATACAACTATATTTTAAAATCTGTTCTAGAAAGATATTTTCCTCTAGTTTTTAATAAACAGGTCAAGTTCTTGTAATTGTTATCCTCACTTAACGCCCTTTGTAACCACGAACCTTGTTACCAAAAGCTTAAGAATAATTTTTTTCTCACACTTCTAAATAGTACTTCAGAAATCTAAACCACATTAATAAACTGTCTCTAAAAAAGTAAAGATTTTTTTTGTATTTCACTATTTTCATAAACATGGTCTTTGAGACTAAGTTGGTGGGAATACCACTTTTACATAATAAAAATTCTATCTCAGCACCATGTCTGTGTTTAACAAAAAATTTTTGTTAACTGCCGAAAAGTAGCATCAGAAATATAAACACTCTTGAAAAATAATAACTGAAAAAAATTTTCATTATTTACCAACCCTGCTATGCCGACAGCTTCCATTCGATTGGTTATTTCTAGATCATGTGACGAAATATGATGTTGGCACTTTCTCAAACCTGAAACACCGCATGAAATAGACCCAAAATGTATTCCAAATCGCATATTTATGTCCATTATTTAGGTTTTACGCTTCATGTTTTTGATAGCAATAATGATTTTATTACTAATTTATCAAATCTAGCAAAAAGGTCATTGAGGTTTTTGACTAGTTCCTCCACAGTGCATTTGCTTGCCAAATAGTGAATTATTTAATCTCTGCAAAAAGAATACCGACATTCCTGTATTTATAAATGTAGATTTTGTGAAACTTTTGAGGTGCGATGTTTCTCATTTTCAATGTCTACAATCATTTCTCTAGCGACAAAATCTAGAAAAATAAAAAAAAAATAATCTGCTCTTGTTATTCATTTTCACGTTGGATTTTGCAAATGTTTTCCAAAAATTAGAAAGCTTTCACAAACGATTTTATTCGACTTCTATCAATTAATTCTTAATATAATTACCGGCAAAATTAACAGACAAAATTTTGAAAAAAAGAATCGAAAAGGAAGTCAAAGAAATAGAAGAACAAAGTAGATTTTGCCCCGGAAGATCTTGCATAGATAACATATTCGTTCTTCAACAAATAGTAGAAAAAAGAAAAGTTAAAAATTTATATACTCATTTGACGTTTGTTGACTTGGAAAAAAGCTATGATACGTTACCCTAAAAAACTTTATTTGAAACACTAGCAAAATGTGGAATTAGTAAAACTTATATGTGTGCAATTTTAACACAATTTCAGAACCTTTTCGGATTACGAAGGGTCTCAGATAAGGTTGTTCCTTATCACCTACACTTTTTAAAATGTACATTCAAGAAGCACTATATTCGTTGAAAGAACGAATTAAGAGAATGAGGATAAAAATTGAAAATCGCAATTTCTGACAACGCTGCTATTTGCCGATGATCAGGTAATAATAACAAGTGATAAAATTGATATGGCTTTATGTTCAGAAAATTGATAGAAGAATACAGCAGATGTGGTTTAAATATATTTTTAAAAAAACTGAATATCTAACAATAAGAGATCAGAAAATAGACCCCAAACTAAAAATAAACAAAACAATTAAAAGGTGCAACAATTATAAATACTTAGGCAGTATAATATTTAAAAAAATAGCAAAAAAAGACATAAGCAACATCAAGTTTAAAACTATAGTAAATTTTTAATATTCAGTTTGAGGTCTCATTGAATTTTTATTTCCAAATTTATTTCTGCTATTTATAAAGATAAAAAGATAAAAATTTTACCTGTGAATTATGCAGAACTACGTATCCATAATTTAGTTTCAGTAATACAACCCCGAAAAAGCATTCGAATTTTTAACTCACTATTATGGCCGAAACAAATTAAATTAAACGCTATTAGATACAATTGGACTAAAAGATTGTAGAGCCAATATTAACATATGGTTTAGAATGTTGGCAGCTTTGCTTTGAGAAAAAAAAAGAACGAGAAACGTTTGAAATGGATTACATAAAAAGATCATGCAAAATATCAAGACAAGAACACATTCAAAATGAAGAAATTAGACGACACACAAGAGGAATATACACGACTAAAGATTATCTAGAAGAACGACAATTAGTATAGCATGGACACCTAATGAGAATGCCTAGAAACTGATGGCCAAAAAGACTGATAAAATAAACGCCCACAAACCGAAGAAGAAAAGGTAGACCCACGATAACCTAGATACAAGGAATTAAAAGAAATCTAAACGATCAAGCTATAAATAAAAGAGATAACAGACAGAGAAAATTGGCGAAAGAAATGTGAGATGCAAGATGCGACGAAGGCTGTAGGAACCCCACTACAAAAAAAATCGACAAAAACATAGGGAAACGTACAGAAAACTAACTAAAGACTATCAATGAGTTTTCAATTTATGACAATAATTCAGCCAGAGCAACTATAAATTTTGGGTTCGCGGCTGGCTTTTGAATGCCGTTGCCTGAGACCATTCATTACTTCCAATTAAAATACGACAGTAGATAGTACGACTGCTTTATTAGCAATAATTTAATAATAGATGAATGAATAAAAATCTAAGTAAATCCTACAGATTTATTAATCTGTCAGATTTACTTAATTCATTTTAGATTAATTAAAGAATAATAAAATTAGATTATATAATATAATATTTATTTATAATATTTTTTTTAAATTATCCTAGTTTGAGAAAAAAAATGCTTAATAATCCAATTTAATCACATTCTCAATTTCTTATAAAAATACCATATCATCAAAGCTCAAACTGTTTGCAAGGCGCTTAAAGTAGATAGATACAAAATATTTTTAGTTTTAAAACATATTTAGTTCTATTAACATAATTATTTACGATTTTGGACAAATTTTCTTCCAAAAATGTATTTAAAAAAAACTTCCGGTCAGCGGTAAAAATAGCGTCGCACACACTATCGCCATATTGCGTTTTGACAAAAGTTCTTTTAATAAAAGTTTGTTTTTTGTGCAGCCGTCAACAATTGATAATTTACTAAAATTTCTGTAGCAACGCTTCATAATAGCTTAATTAGAAATACTCGCACGTTAGACTGAAGGCCTAACCCCACAAAAGCCATTGAAAACATGCCAGAAACCGCTGAACACTGTTAACTACTAATTTATTATTGTGTTAACTATTAATTTATGCTCCTAAATTCCATAGGAGCATTTTTTTTCTGTAAGTAAAATTAAACTAAAAATAACTATTTATCCTATTTTTAGCATATATTTTTATTTTTTCATGTTTCTAATTTATTATTGACAAAAATTTGGTACGTTTTTCTAATATTTTTTAGCTTTTTATAAATTTTCTTTATTACATTATTATTTAGGTAAGAATTTTGTATTCATCATTTGTAACTATTAATTTATTGACGTCGTCTTCCTTTAGCTCTTTAGGTATTTGTTGAAATCAAATTAGTAACAAAATTGTAAATGTTCTAAAAGACGCTTAGAGTAGTTTTTATCCATAAATTATTTACATTTAATAGCAAAAAATCAATAAGAAAAACTTTTAATCCTTATGACCTCAAACTTCTCACACATTGCTCCATTTCAGCAATTATGATTTTTTCCCCGGCGCCAAGGCTAATTTTAAATACTCACTTCCAATTACACGGGACCTAAATATTTCACCTGATCACAATTAATCATTTACGCAACAATTTCCAGGTCACCAATTTGAAAAAAAGCCTCCTCAACCAAACTCAGTTTCGTAATTAAACATGTATTGTTTATTGATATAAATAACTAAACATAAAGACAATCAAAATATTATTTTAGTATCCCCCGAATCCTTCATGATGTAACACAATTCCATGACCGCCAATAAGTCCTCCTTCCAAACCATGACCCAAAATTCCTCCTCCAACAATACCGTGAGTTACATGAGCTACAGGAACATGTTTGATTACATGAACCTGAGGATGAACAGCGTGTCCAAGACGTTGCACCACAGCATTAAATCCATTGTGGTCGTCAGCGGTGTATTTTACAACACGGACGGTACCATCAGGTTCCACCAGAGAGTACTCGCCTTTAACGACGTCTCCGACGCGAACTTCAGATTGTTGTTTCTTATCGCCGGTTTTGTGGTCTTCGATACCATATTTGAAGGCGTATTTTGGAGGAGTCTAAAAAGTACTCAGTACGTTCCTACACAGGTGGGAGTAGGTACTTACGTGCAAATCTACAACTCCATGACCTACACCTACAACCCCATGACCGACGCCCACAACTCCATGGCTTACGCCTACAACTTCATGACCTAAGCCAACTCCGTATCCTCCTACAACACCGTCTTCGATTCCTCCTAAAACAACTCCGGCGCTGGCTACGCCCAACAAAATAGCGACAAGTGTGATCTGTAAAAATTGTTTCAGATTGGTCGATATCATGATACTGATAAGAGTACTCACTTGGGATATCATTTTGATGGTACTGTTGTATTACACTGATCACTTTCTTGCTTTTGTGGTGTTATATACTCAAACAAGAATATAAAAATTTTAAAATTTGCTCATTAGATTGACGTTCGAAAGTAGAACTAGTTCAAAATATTTTTGTTGTAGTCTTACGGTGACATTTGTTTTATGAAAAAATTAGGTCTACTAATATAACAAGTTTCATTATGGTTTCATTAAACAAATAATTTGAAAAAAGAATTGAAGCGTGTGTGTACGTGATTTGATTTATATGATAATATTAATAAAATCTAATTAACTACTTGCCATGAATTACCTAAGTTTATTGTAATTATAACCGAATGCCACTAATAGTAGATATTTATAATAATTAGGATATTATGTCATTACCGTATAAATTATTCTAAGTTTTTCATATTGATCTCTCCCACATAAATAAATTAGAAATTACAATAATTATTATATAAAGCTATAACAAACCATTTTTTTTAGATTTCGTTTTTACACTTACACATATATAAGAATTTCAAAGTGCTGCATTAAAAATAATAAACAATAATATAAGAAAAACAAAACAGTTGAAATGCGTGAAAACATAAATTATAAAGAATTAAAAAGAAGTACAAATAACACTTAATTCTTCATTTAATAATTTCAAACAGTGACTTTGATACAAAGTTTTTTAACTTTTTTTTGCATCTTAAATAAGCGGCACTAGAGCATATAAGCTATTTGAGATAAAAATTATCGCTCCTCGGACTTTAGGTAAAGGGCCTTCTAAACAGAAGCATCTGTTATATTAGCAGATAGTTCCCTTAAAATTAATTGTTTCACCTTCAATTGAGAAGCTTGCGTGCAAAGCCGGATATATCCACTTTTACAAATTTTTCAGGAGACGAAAAAAACACCTTACATATTTGTTTAAAAAAATAGTGTTATTTAGCGAAAACAGTTTAAATTTAATAGGGTTATGCAAGTAATGAACATATATTTTTTTTAGAAAAAGAAAAATTTGGCGTTATTAACAAAAAACTATTGGATATATCCAGTTTTGCTCACAAATGATATACACTGAGCGAAAAAATTATTTATTTTTCTTGAAATAAACAAATTTAAATTGGTATTTGCAGAGAGAACAAAAAAATTAAATACGTTAATATGTACTGCAGCCTCTTCGTTCAGGTTATCGCATAGCTTCTTGGGTTTTATTCTGTTCCTCGTTGCTTCCCCCATTACTGTGTAATAATTATTTATACCACAAAAGGTCTTCTCTCTTTAGCCAATCTTCCTCAAAATGTTTTTTTTATTATAGGTTTAAACTTTTTTCTTCTTATTTGGATATATCCGCTGTTGTTTGCAAAATTTAGATAGATATAACCGATTTTGCTCCAAATGTCGAACTTTTCGCTTTTACGAGGATTTAAACGGTTTTGGTTGCAAACACATATATGGGCCTATAGATATCATAACTTAGATCCTTTTTGTGAAAAGTGGATATATCCGGTTTTGCACGCAAGCTCCTCAATTATACTCGTACATCAAATGAAAGCTTTTTTAACTAACTAGACAAATGCGATTTTAGTTTTTAAAAAAATTGTTTAAATTTAAAACAATAATTTTTATTTTTTTAGCATGTTTCCTTAATTAAAACGTACACAATAAATCTGATATTGTATTATGTATACAGGATGTTCCTTAATGGTATGAATCTACATGAAAAACTAATGTTAGTTTGCTTTATAAACTATGGTCCAAAAATGTTTCCTTATAAAAACTCGGGGTGTTGAAGTTGAAGGGAAAAAATGGAAAATAATTTAATTGGAAATAATATTTTCAGAACCGCTTCAGATGTTTCAGTGATATTTGGTACGTAGTGAAAGTTAATAATAATAAATAAAAATTGCATTCTTCAATTATTACATTAATTTTCTCGGACAATAGAACGGTTTTTATTTTTTTACTCAAAAATGGCGCATCTAAAGAAAACAACTCAAGAGAGATCTTATGGTTTAAATTGAACGGGGAATTCAAAAATAATTTTTATTTGGAAAAAAACCATTGGCGTTCCATTTTTTTATTAAAAAATATCGAAGTCAATACCCGTACGCACGCCACTGTTAAAGCTAAAAATTCTTTTTGCATTGAAAAATATGCACCTTTATTAACTTTGACTACGTACTAAATATCACTGAAATATCTGAAGCGGTTCTAAAAATATTAATTAATTTTCATTTTTTTCCTTAAACTTCAACACCCTGAGTTTTTGTAAGAAAACATTTTTGGACCATAGTTTATGAAGCAAACTAACATTAATTTTTCATGTAGATTCACACCCTTAAATATTCGCATATCATTAAGGAACAGCCTGTATTATACAAAGTGAGTAAAAAATGGCGAAAGACCACTTCAGTACGTTGTAAGAGAATTTTAATAGAGCTTCGAAAAAATAATTTAAAACATTTTTTCACCTTGTTTTCTAAAAAAATCAATAAAATAATCTTGACAATTTGGCAACGTTGATGTAATTATTAATATACTTAGTTAATTAACTAATTATTATAACTAACCAATAATTAACTAATTTGACAACGTGGCAAAGTTTGACGGTTGCTAAGCACTTTTTTGAAAATAATTTTGCTATCACATGATGTAGGAAGTACAACAGATTATAAATCACTTCGTAATTTTTAAAATTTTATAAAAACAAAAAAGTTGAAATCTCAACTGTACCTCTTTGCATTTGGAAGAATAGGTTAGTAGGAATTTTTTACTATTTTTTCGGGACTCTATTAGCGGTCTCCTCTAGTAGTCTAGACTATAGCTTTTTGCCATTTTTTACTCACCCTGTATTTTTAAAGACAGGTGCGTTGTCAAATTGCACAAAATGTATTGTTATTTTATTATAATTAATGTTTTGAAAATAACGCTTGTTTAAACAAACGGACTGTACCTTCATAACAGCAACATGTGTACTATACAGGCTTACAATCTGTTTATAAATTAGATACACTTTAAAGAAATTGAAATAAACAATCTATTATAATTATTTTAAATATTCAACAAAATAAATAAAAAAAATTTAGTGTTTAGCATTTGCCACGAGCGGTGCTTTATCGCAGTACGAATTCAACAAGACATACGTCGCGGCGCTTGTTTGAAGAAACCTAACAATGTAGCTCACATATTGATAGTGAGAGAGACGGTTTTTCGAGTCTCGAAGTACGTCTTAGTAATATCATTGTAAAATAGTATTCATGTACTTTGGGTTGCCGCTTATTAAAAAACTAAATAGCAGAGTTAGAACCAAGAATAAGTCCTTTTAGTGTTCAGATCAAGGAGGCTGAAAATTATAGGTAATAATAATAATCGCCAAAATTAAATTTTTAAAGATGCAATTATTTTATCATTTTTTAATGACTATAGATTTTTTAATACATTTTTTGAGGTTTCATGATACGTTTCATATAAATTTCAAAACGTATCAAAAAACTTATTTTTATATAAATTTTGCATTTGAAAAAAATTTACAAAAATTCATGTTATGTTACGTCATTATTTAAATTTAGAAACAAAATCACGAGAAAGTGGACTGGGACAATAAAATACTTGCTATACAGTCAGTATAGCAAATCTTTTATTACCCTTGCTGTACTAGCTGTATAGCAAGTCTTTTATTGCCCCAGTCCACTTACCCGTGAATTTTTTTTCCAAATTTTTCCGAAAGCCTAAAAGTAGTGTACTAAAGTTTAAAGAATTTAAATTATTTATTAAAAATCAAAAGTTAAAAAATTATTTTTTTTAAACCGGAAGAGTTAGAAAGTTGGTTTATTATTCAATTAATAGCCAATTTTTTATCATAATAATATCTCCAAGTTTCGTTTTTTTATTTAAAAAAAAATACTATTACAAAAAAGAGTGAACATAATTTCGTTAAAACTCGGTATAATCGAAAATAAAACACGGTAAAAAATTTCATTTTTTTATTAAAACCTTAACACATGTCTATTTTTAGTATTGTATACTACGTTTAGTTTGGATATCATCCAGAACAGCTTGTAACTCTTCGTCTTCAAATCTTCCCTCTAAACTTGGAATCAAAGATTTCGCCTCTTCAGTGGTTTCAGGACAGAGATTCGCAATCGCTGCTAATTCAAACTTATGTAACTTTTTCTGCATCAACAAACTGTAAAAAAAAACAATAAGAAAAAACTAATAACAACAAAAACTTACTTTCTGACAGCCGAAATAGTTTCTTTATTTTTAAATTTCCTGAACCTATCTGTATACGTCAAGGTCTTCATAAAAACATCAGAAAATTCCTGCTCATCTTCAGCAGACTCATTCTGCGCCTTCCGATGTTCTAACAACATATGCACTTCCGAAATGAGTAAAGTTTCAGCATTTTCAAACTCTGTAAAGAAATAAAACAATATTTTTACAAAACAAATTATATTTAAGAAATTTATTAGGACACAGTTTTAACAATATATCCTTCTTGCACCAAAAAATCAAACAACCGTCTCGTTTTATTAACATCGATTTTAAGTATTTTCCTCGCAGTTTTTAATTTAATCGACCCCATTTTTTTATTTTCAGCAATTAAAATTTCTTTGAGCTCAAGATACGTGATTGGTACAAGCCTGACAGTACGACATAACTCTCTTTCAGCCGGAGTTAATTTTTCATAACCAGGCATCCCGAATATTTCAATTGGAGTAAAACCGGATTTTTTTTTATTAAATGGAAGATCAACTGAAAAATTCCGGTTGTTCGATTTCCAATTAAACTGAGAATTTGTATGAAATGCTTTCAGTTCGTTTTCACAAGATTCGTGAATTTGTTTCAGCCTCAGATACAATCGGGCATCAGCCAATGACGTGATTCCCTTCTGACGCAGTTCACATAATCTCAAAATTTGAATTTTGAGTTCTCCGCTGTGATGTAAGCCCTCCATTAGCAACTCGAACTGAACAGGAGTGCAAAATTGCATAAATCGGATCAGTTTTTCGTACACAGGACGAGTAATTGTGACGTCATAACGATGTAACCAAGCATTGACTTTACGTAAAACAATTAATCCGTGGTCTCTTATAATTTTTTTCCAACGTTGGCGCTCTATTAATCTTCTGTTGTAACTTTGTATTACTGAACATTGAAGATTTGTGATTAAATCAAAATGAGGGTCGTCTTTATCAACAGGTTTTAAGTTCGAAAGTAAATCTTCAGCTGTTGAATCAAATTCGGATTCAAAATCAGATCTCGCGGGATTATAACCGGCCAAAGATTTGTACCCTAGGGTATTAGGTGAATACCTAGGGGGCTCATCAGTGTCGCTTATTCTCTGCCTGTAGGGCACTATAGGTTCCAAAAAAGCTGCTGATTCACTTTTGTTCACTTCAGGGAAGTGATCCGAGCCGTGTCTTTCTAAATAGAAGTAATCGTAGTGAATTTTAATCTCTTTGAGAGTCCTATTAGGTATTTCTTTTGCTACTGAATTCCAATTCCCGTATTTCTGTAACGAGTCTAATAAAGTCAGTTCTTCACGCGCTGTCCAATCTGTATTTGAAAAAAGCGGAAAGTCATCGCGAATTATGTGATAATCGTGATCGTTTTTGTGTCCCCCAAATTCTGCACCTTTTGAAAAACATAAAGTACAAATATTCACTGTACACAAAGCACAATAAATATAAGGAGCAATTAAATCGCACGAACAACTTGTACAAATACAATCAGAATCACTAGAGTAAAACGAAGGGGGGCCACACTCTGAAATTTAAATTGAAATATACCGAGAAGTAACAAAAACGGGGCTTACCTTTCGGAAATTGTAAATCTGCAGCATCTTCTTCGGTTAAATCGGTATTTGCGTTTGCCATTTGATGAAAAAGTGAGTAATTTGATGGAAAAATTGATTATTTGGTCAATGTTTTCGTCGGCTTGTAAGTGAGGTTATGTTTGATTTTGATTCTGCCAACCCAACAGTGACAGACGTCAAAAAATAAAAGTCCCTAAACATTTTTTATTGTTTATTACATAATTAAAAAAAAACCAAGGTAAATAAAAGATTTTTTATTATTCAACTAGTAAAAAACGATAAAGAAAAACTCAGATAAGTTACAATATGTCAGATTTTTGATAGCAAAAATTTTAGGTTAGGTCAGTGACAATGTCACTTTCAAGGGGGCGACAGCTACTTTCACTAGTCAAGAAAATTCCAAAAAACTACTTAAATTATCCAAGATCTCGTTTAATCTCAACAAATGTATCATTTTTGTGTAACAAATCCGTTGCTTCATTTGAAGATGTTAAGACTGTTGGAAATAACCCAAAGATTCTTCTTATTGATGTTAGGGAGCCCCACGAATTGCAAGAAACAGGTGTGATTCCTTGTAGTATCAACATTCCTCTTGGCGAAGTCGAAACAGTGTTAAGAGATATGTCTTCTGAAGAATTTGAAAAAAGATATTGTAGATCTAAACCTGATTGTGATACTCCAATTATTTTCTCTTGTCGTTCAGGAAAACGGAGCGCAAATGCACAAGAAATAGCAACTAAATTAGGATTTAAGAATATTAGGAATTATTCGGGGGGTTGGTTAGAGTGGGAAGAGAAAAATAAATGCAATTGAGATGTATATTTGGTTATTAAAATAGTTTGATGTATATGTTGGTTTTGATTTGTTTGTTTATTTAATTGATGATCAATTATTTGAGAAAAGTAATAAGTTAAATGTGCGAAGGACGATTATTTTTAGTACGAGCGGAAAGTATTTGAGAAATGTTTAGACAGATTTTTAATTGGATATTATTGAAGCACCATTTAATTTTATTATGATTGAGGAAATTATATTTTTCCACTAATTTTTTATTAGTGGAATAAATATACGTGTTACTATTTACATTATCTTGTCTTTAGATAGGTAATCAACTGTTTAATAATTTAAACCGAAAAGCCAATCACAGAGTTGTATTACATTATTCAATAGTTTATCAGCCAATGGAAAACGCTTCATTATAGACAACGCTCTTTAGCGCGCAGACGTTTTTATTGATATCTCATTGGTTGATGCAAATTTTTTAAAAATTATTTTCTAATGGCATCAATAAATTCTAGCAAAAATACTCATATACAGGCTGTCTCCTAGAAAACGGCCCAAGCTATAGCTCTGTTATTACCTGCCTTAAATGGCTTTACTTTTGATTTTTTTAACATGGTTTACTATGAGACTATGAAACACAATATTCAATTTTTGTTTTTCAAAACAAAAGGGTTTTTACGTTAAATAATTGGTAAGATTTTTTTTTGAATTAGATGATGTGTTTTGTGACTTAGATTTTTTATTGTAATTTTTTTTATGAGAAACAAACGAAATAATTTCGTTATGGTACATTTGTTTAAAGGGCACACCACTCTTTTCGGGTTTAGGGCGAAATCAATGCAGGATTTAGACATGAACTTTAAAGGCTACAGCCAAAGGCCCCGCTAATCAAAGGGTGTCTTAAGAGGACAAGAGAATGTTGAAAACAGTTTGATTGGCAAAAGTGGGGGATTTTAGGCACTGTAACGAGATTGGAAACAGTTATTTCTGCTGTGGTTGTCAATTCCCAATACTTATTTCTTTGACTTTTTCTGTTTCCTTGTTTCTTAGTATATGTTTTCTCAGGTGTTCTAGAACCTACACTCAAATTTATTTTTTGCTACCATAAACATTTTTTAAACTATGGTATTTGTCAAACATTTTATTCTTTCTTTATTCTTTTTTCTTCCAGTTATTATCATTTTCCTAGATTTTTCTAGTTTTTTATTTCTCCTTTTCTTTTAACATTTTTCACATTATTTAAGAATATTATTCTATTCTTACACAATCTATTGCAGTTTTTTTATTAGTTTTTATTCTTTCTCCTTTTTTAAGTTGATCTATCTTTTTTTTCTTTTAGTCGACGATTTTCAAATTAGCGATTCTTTAATTTTTTTTCAGATGTAGATAGTGGTGGAAAAATATTTCTTCTTCCTCTGAACGTTGTTTATCGTGTTTTTTTTAATTTTTTGTTTTTTTAAAATTGAACTTTTTTGTTCTCTTTTTTTTTGTAAACATATAGTTTTTATGTTTCTTTCAATCAAATTCAAAGTTGGTTCTTTTTCTTCCGATCTCTGACTTTTAAGTTTCGCTGAAATATTTCTTTTGGTTCTTTACATATGTATATCTTTTTATTCTTTGTCTTCTAAACGTCGTAGTTTTTCTTCTTATTTTTCCTTTCTGTTTCAGTCGCCGTTGTTTGAGTATGGTTAAAGTCTTTGCTTCTGCCTCTTTCCAGGTTTATCTTGTTATAATAGTTATTTTAATTATGGGAAAATGCACAAGCAGAACTGCCGAAACGTCGCCAACTAACAAGTCTCAAATTTTCATCTCCATCTTCTCATCATTCTTCCAATAATGTTGTTAATATGTAATATCTGCTGCAAACAATTTTTTTTATTAAAAAAAGTAAAATCACGTGAGACCAAAAAAAGGGAAGTTACTAATAAATAGCCTTATTAATCTTACCCAGAGCCATCAAAGTAAGCGGTCCGCCCCTGGAAGAATTAAAATCAGTAGTGGATTGCAACAACACTACGGCAGCAACTAACTGCAGCTAAAAAATAAAAGTTCCAAAAGTTTAAAGTTAAAAAAAAAGTCAAGAAAAAAGAAATCAAGAAAGAACGAAGAAACATCCTGGAAGAATTGAAAAGAAGTTCTTGAGAATTTGAATTGAGAAAAAAAACAATAAATTACTTTATAGAAAAAGGAGATAAGAGTAGATTCTATATATATATATATATATATATATATATATATATATATATATATATATTGACGGCTGGAAGAAAAAGAAGTACAAGAAAATCGCCGGCGCGACGAAAGAATAAAAGAAAATCTTTGAGAAATTTTATAGTTTACTACAAAATGTTTTCATTAAAAATATTTATAGAAGCGAACAGAAATTTGAGTGTAGGTTCTAGATGACCTGGGAAATAAAACACTGAGAAACAAAATTCTGACGGACTAATTTCAAGTTAAAGTCCTACTGGTAGTATTGCAAATTTTAACACTTTTCTATGGCAACACGAAATTACAGCCTCGATTTTTTAAATTTTTTATAGAAACAAAGATATTGTTGGTATTTTCTCAACTTGGATTATCCTATAAATATGTTTTTAACTTAAGAAAAAAAAGGTAATTTTCTGTTATTTTTGTTATGTTTATTTATGTTACGTATTTAGTTGTGAAAAGACCAATTTTGTTTAGTCTACCTACAAAAAAGTTTCTCATTTTCTCTAAAAATAAAATAAAATTTTAATTGCAAAATATTTTCCGCAACTAGTGATGTAATGAGAGTCATGAAAATGCTAAAGAATATATCGCTTAAATGGTAATTTTAAATACGTGAAATTGTCAATTGAAGATAAAGAATTACTAATTCTTTCATTAATTTAAAAGAATTTGTTCCTTAAACTTTTTTTTAATTTGTCGTGGATGAATCTGCAAGACGTCTACCTTGAGGGAAGGAACTCGGTCGTGTATCATCGTGGAGTTTAATTGGACTTGACCGGCGCGCCAAAAACCATTTCATATCACATGTTGCGTTCAGCGAGTAACAATACTCAAACCAAACTTAACAAATTTGCCTTAACCGCGTCCGTTCCTTTATCAGTAAAATTCCGATTAGTATCGACCGCGAACTGCTGTGATGTGGGAGTCCTGGACGCCACTTCAGGTAAGTCCCCTTGGCCTCCACACTGACTTTTCTCTGCTTACCTTGGGCACTCACCCAATTACATCCCAATCCCTCCTGTTCAATCGAAATTATCAGCTTATTTACATTACGTGTTATTATCGCAATAGAAATATTCTAACCGCGTGCTCTATGTATACATTTTTTCATCGAGAACAAAACAAACACCGGCGCGAAATTATAACCGAGAATTATTGACATTTTCTTGAAAGCGAACTCTTATCAGGGAGGAAGTTTGTCCATTTGGGACATGGGACATTCGGCTCGTTGATGCCTTGAATGACAATGGGCAAAGCGGACGTGTCTTATTATTTAAATGAGTTCGATTGCGATTTTACTTTCCCAAGACACGATTTCATGTATGATGCGTGCTAGGAAACGAAACAATCAAACATTACGTTAATTTTAATTTTTTTTCTTTTTTCGAGACATTTGGGAAGAAAATTGCAAAATAATCGTCGAAGAAACAAATGTTTCAAATTAGTAAATTGTCAACTACTTACATAGGAAAATTACCAATTATCATGTTAAAAACGCTAGTCTTTATCGAGGATCTATAATGGCTATTTCCTTTTAATAATATCAATTTAAGGTGTCCCTGATTATTTGACGAAAATTATTACTAGATTTTTTCAATAAATAAAGTTAAAAGAATTATGGCGAAGTAAAATGTTTATTATTTGTTTTTTTTTTGTTTTGTTTTCAAGAAAACAATTATAATTTATTGCCCAAGGTCTTCGATGAGCAAATGATTCGATTAGTAAATTGTCAAGCGCATAAAAAATTAATAAAGTCTACTTTTCAGTCGATATTGTTGACAGTATTGTTTTTTATGCTTTCTCTCTACCAGGGCCGGCCTGATGAGGTACAAGCGTAGTAAACGGCTGCTTGTATCGCAAAATTTTAAGGGCCACAAGGTCTACAATTTTTTTACCACTCTTTTTAGTTTTGAAAACTTAAAAAAACTAAATCAAAGTTATAACGTAAGCAAGACATCCTTGTCACTTATCAGCTATGGATGTATCGAATAAAACATGTTCTAGGGCGTAAATAATGTTATAAACAGTGTTAATATTAATTAAAACACAAGAAGCACTCTCAAGCTTTTCTTTAAGACGACACCATTATTTCCACGAACTTTGTTGATTTATTCGCCTCACTGTTTTTTAATCCGCTTTTTCACTTAATAACAAAGTATTGGTTACTTTGTTTGAATTTTTTACCTATAATCTACGATGGAGGTTCCTTTTTGTGTAATTTTTGGAGACAGGCCTGACCTTTGGTCGCCACCTCATAAATTTTGTGTTTCGCCATTTTCGGGAAATCAGTTTAGAATTTTTATTCCGGTCATACTCTTTGTTCTAATCTAAATGAGTCGAAGAGCTGTACTTTAGCACGTGTTAATTTTCCTTTGTCTAGCTAGCTTATTGAATATCAAATATTTTCCTGAATTAATTCTCGAAATCTGTTTTTGTCACTTGTTGAAAAACTTTGTTCCAAGTGTTTTCAATTTTTCAAGTCCAAAAATTACACAATTCATAAATCAAAGTTAATAAATGTGGGTTTTTTTTGACAGGATACACGATATCACTTATACAAAAAAATGATTAGGCACAGATTTGGTATTTTTAACAAGTTTCATTAATTTAATAAAACCAAAATTAAAAAAAGTAAAAGAAAACTTAAAACACTATCTATTAGTGGAGAGTAAAATACACAGAAAAAAAAGTGTACAAGAGGCGCAAAAATATATAGAGTGTCATAAAATATGGAATAAAGTATTCCATAAAAGTATTCGTATTTTCTAAGTTATTTTTTTTTTTTAGAAAAACGCCAAATCAGGTCCATTTTATTTTTTTTATTGCGCAGGGTTTTAGCTTATATCCAAATTTTATTATCCAACCGGTTTTTTTGCTGTAAAGTAATGGATTATTTTTTTAAATAGCAAACCTTATTTTTTTTGGTGTTGAAATTTGAAAATTGAAACTACTTTTTTTGATTATAACAGTATAACATTTATACGGTTAAAATGAAAACTTTGAGAAATTTAACCAATTTAAATGTTTTATTAAATTTTCCAAAATAAACGCAATTTTCAACAGAATTACTGAACTAAATGTTTTTATTTTAATAATACAACTAATTTTCGAACACCTTTGGTACATGGTTTCTCATTTTTTGACTTCAATTAAGCGGTACTGATTTGTAATTCTTTCTCTTAAACCCTCTAAATTTTTTGATTTTGTTGCAAATACTTTTGATTTTAAGTAGCTCCTTTAGAAAAGCGGACAAAATATAATCTCATAATCTCTTACACCACGAACGTAATGTGAAAGTGCACCGTTTTGTTGAGACCATACATTAGCTGCTGGTATGGCTAGATCCTATTTATTAGGAAAAAGTTCCGCTAATGCTGGTACTAACGTGTCGCAAAGGATATCCAAACAAACTTGTCTAGGCAATAAAACCTCAAAAAAAAAAAATACGGTCCTAAAATGTGATCTGACAAAACCACACCAAACATTCAATTTTTGTGGATGTTGAGTATGAGTTTCTGAGTTTTTTAAGCTAAATCCATTTGACTTTTTTCATGGGGTTACTTAAAATCAAAAGTATTTGCAACAAAACCAAGAGATTTAGAGGAATTAAGAGAAATAATCACAAATCAGTGTCGCTTAATTAGTCAAAAAATGATAAATAATGTGCTAACAGAGTTGGAAAATTGGTTGTACGATTTCCATTAAAGAGAAAGACCTCTATTTGAAGATTCACTTTAGTAATTCTGTTAAAAATTGTGTCTATTCTGAAAAAAAGTTGGCAAAAAAATGGAAATAAGTGAAAAAATAAAATCGACCCGTCTTGGCCTTTTCCTAAAAAAGAATTTACTTAGAAAATGTGAATTTTATTCCATACTTTTATATCACCCTAATCTGACAACACCGTTTCATGGATGACAATATTTCTCACAAAAAAAAGAGTTTTTTCCGTGTTCTTTAAGAACCAATTAGAGGAATTCTAAATGATTTGTGTTAAAACAAAATTTGTCATTACAGTATTTTGAGTTGTAGCATTATAATAATATGCATTTTGAAGAAATTTTGTGCGATTTCATAATTTTATTCTTTCGAGTGCAAAATTGGTACATCATAAAAAAAATATTTTAACAGCAAAATGTAGACCGTACATATTAATGCTTATGTTCTAAATTTTATTTAGATCGACTAATAAATAAAAAAGTTACAGGGGGTATGCCCTTTTCGGTGGGGCACCCTGTATATGCTACTTATAGCGAGAAATGTGGTAGAGCCAGTCCTGCTCTCTACGAAAATTAAAATAATGTCAATTAGTTTTGAAGGATTTTGTTTTTTTTTTAACTGTTTTTAACAGTTCTCGATGTGATTGTACTGATTATTTTTTGGTCGCTTCCGGTGTCATATTAGTGTCAAACAACTTTATTAAAACAATAAGCTTCTTAGCCTTTCTCCAACCTAATTTAATATTGTCACTTTTTATTTCAACACAATTATTTCACCACCCTTTATTACTTGAAACATCCTTGGAAATCCATTAGTGTCTCCGATATCCCCATCAAAGAAAATAAAACTCTTCATTTTTGTCTCGATTTATTAACAAAGATAAAAACAATTACAAGCAATTAGCACAACAATTAAAAAGCAATTTTCGCCTGACAGTATCATACAAAAGCGTATAATATACTCATTGGTGTCAATTTAATTATTGACATTCACTTATAAAGACACAATTCACATTGTATTACCATCCCGTAATCATTAACATTAATAACTTCAAAAAGACTTACTTTATATGGCCAAATTTCAAGTAAAACAGCGACTACAGTCACTACAACAACGTCGCAAAAATAGAGATTACATTTTGGCGGCTCTGTCGGTCCATAGTAACGTAACGCTCTGATGGTTATTATTATTACTATTATTGGTCGCCAGAGTAACATATTAGTATTATCACTACTTGAAATTAGACAAATCAATGGCGTAGATTACCTCCACTTCACCGGTCGTACCATCAACCCCACGACACTGCATCCTAAAATTACGGATATAACCCCCAGACACACCACAGCCCACCTATGACGCGGTGGGTCTGGGAAATCCGGAGGCAAGACCCGGAATTGAAACTGTGACTCCCAGTCAGTAACAACATCCTCCGAGAGGTTGGAAATTGACCTGGAGTTGCGGATGCGGACACCGTCCTCGCAGACTCTTGTCTGGCAGTCGCGGGGTCGGAGACAAGCCGACATCCGAACGGAGAGTAGAAGATCGTCAGCCGGGGCGGCTCCCTGGAAGAGGAAGGCTCGGAAAGGAAACTGGATGGATAAAGGGGTGGTTTGTTGAGGCTGTTGGGGGCAAATTGAACGGATTGTAGGGTTGCGGCAACCGTGTTCATCGACGAGGACTACAGAACGTTGGGACGACGCGCTGCGGATGACGACGGTGCCCAAACGGCCTGATTTCCAGCCTGAAAAGATGCTTTGTGTAACTGTCCGCAAAAGGCACGCCAAATTTTGGTCGCTGTGACTAAAATTGCAACTCATCGAAAGTAGAGCTAAGCTACCTGCTTATTTAAAGAAGAAGCACCTGGTTATTTTAGTATCGCTTGCAATATTCACAGTCTAACCAATACGATAATTGACACATTGATTGAAACTCTATCTATTAGACTTATAATTTTAGTCACAGTGGCCAAAATTTTAAACATAAGGAATACCTAGGTTGCGAAACGACAGTTTAATGATCAACACAATGGTTTTTAACAACGGATTAAAAGTTTTAAGGAGACATAAATTTCGTGAACGAAGTGTCCTAGTGTAGAGGCCGTTTTTGTAAAAAGTACATAGGCATAATTGAGAATCTGCGCAAAACTTACAAGGGAGGGGCTCAAAACTGTTTGCCAGTGGCGGAACAAACGTTTACATTAATATATTCTGGTTGTTATGGGAGAAAAGACGTAAGGAGACAATGGATGCTACTTTTAGTACGCAATCCCTAGATGAAACATGTGCCTTTAAATTGAAATTTGCCTTTGTGTTGTTACATTGATGTCAACTTTTTACAAAAACGACCTCCACACAACGGTTTTGTGCAACCATAAAAGATAATAAAAATTAGTTTAAAAAATTGGAATAGATAAAAAATAACTAATGGCAAAGCTATCAAGAAAATTTTTTGAAAAAGAAATTTCCTGGCCGATGTGGTGGCGTTGCCATTAGTGATTTTTGCGGTTTATTCGATTACCTAAATTAATAATGTAATTTTACTAATTAATTCGCAGGCTTGTTATATAAATTGCTATTATTTCCTTGAATATGTTTGTAAGAGAATTGTTTTGTGGGAAAATAAATTATCGACGTAAAATACTTTTTTCTTAATATTTTAAAAAAATTAATTAAATTATTTCTTTTGAAATAGAATGTATGAATGATATCTTTGATATCATCTTTTTGCAAATTTGTATTGTATTGATATTTTGATTTTTTCAATTACAATGCGGGCAACGAAGTATAAAAACAATATTGTGTTAGAATAAATTATCAAACAAACAGTTTTAATGCAAAAATTATACGTAATTTAAATGTAAGGTAATTAAAACACTCGTAATAGAGTTGTTATAAAATATAAATTGATAACACATGATAATAGACTTCGTAATAAAATGAATCGATAAATAATTGAGTTTATTAATACAATAATTTTTTGCTGGAAATAACATTAGGTTTTTCCTGGAACATAAAAATTGAAGGTATAGTCGTAGAAATACTTCTAGTCAGTAACACTTTATTGGTTACTTTTAATAACCAATACGAGTGTATAGTAGATTACGGCACTGCGACTAAAATTATAAATAAAACTTTGAACAATTTGATCTCTTATTAATTTAATCTGAGGCATTAGAAACAACTATTCTTTCTTAATCATCAGATTTGTTTTTTCCTTTTCATTTACTTAAGCAAGTACGAAATTTATTTCTTCTTGATAGGAATAGGATACCTATAGTTTAAAGATTTGTGATTCTAGTCACAGTGGGCATTTTTGTCGTGGTTGAGTATACCTTTAACATACGGAAATTAAAAATATATCTGAATATTATCCTACATATATTATATTTTATTCTTTTATTAAGCTTTATTTGTTGACCCAACAAATTTCAAACTTTAACATTCTGATTTTTGTTATGTTGAAGTTGAAATTCTCTAAAAATATTTAAACATGGCGGGCGTGTGAAAACCGAAAAAAAAAATTTTTAGCAAATTTTATCGTTTGGAAAATTAACGAAGTGTTTTTCATACAAATATGTTGCCAAAGATACTTTATTTTTTATGTATTGGTGGTTATGTCAATTACGACTAGCAGAAAAAGCAAGGAACCAATAAAATTCAATTAAAAAATGTATTTCGAAAAGAAACCAAACGACTCAAAAAAGAGTGTTTCAGTTTTATGAAAATTTTAATGCCATTTGAAAACTTTTAAAAAAAAACGCTCATTTCATATTATTGCGCAGATTTTATGAGACGGAAAAATAATAATCCTGAAAACGATGGTCGCCGACTCGAAGCTCCTAGAAATAATCTGTTGAGTTTGTTTCGTGAAAGCATTCGTTATCCCGTTCTTAAAGCGTGCTAGAAAACATCTGGAATAGTCTAGACTCGTGTTTGACTTTGGCGATATATAAAGGAAAGTAATTTAAAGACGTAAGCTGGAAGAAAAACAAGGGCAAAATAAGATTCTAGAAAGACAGACTTAAAAGAATTTAAGAAACGACGTTTGGAAGAGAAAAAAACCAAGAAAGACTTTAGAAGAGTGAAAGACTGCCCTGCAAAAACATGAGAAACGACGATTGAAGAAGAAAAACGAGCAAAGAACAATTTTAGAATAAAGAGGAATTACAAAAGAACTTGAAAGACGACGATTTAAAAAAAATAACAAAAAAAATCACACCTAGAAAAAAGGGAATTCTAGAAAAACGAAGAAATATTTGGAAAGAGAAAGAAGGAGGTTCTGCAAGAACAAAGAAAGCTTCTGAACGAAAAAGAAAAGTTTATGAAAAATTACAACTAGAAAGTTTCGAAGAACGACAACTAGAAGAACAGAAAAATATCATTGAGCAATTTGACAGTGTGCAAAATGCTTTGAAGAGAGACATTTTATAGGTGAAGAAAGATTTTAAAGAGAAGCTTCTAGAAATAAAAGAAGAGCTGCCAAAGGATAGGAAACTGGAAACAAGGCAAATTACGAGGATCAAACGAGTATTGCAACGAATCTAGAAAACACCTGAAATAGTTTCGTGTCTGATCTTAGTGCTATACTTATAAACAAGCGTGGGGCAGTCGGCGAGTAGTTAGTAGCGTATCGACGTCGATTAGTGAAGGCGATAGAAATATGTTATTTCAGTTTTTTGATTATTGTGAGTTATTGTTGAGCTATTTCAGTATTTGTGTAAATCAAATTATTGTTAAATAAATTATTAATTAAAAATTTATTAAAGAGACACTTTATTTACAAAATTAGAAATTTCAAAAGCTTTTGAATGGTATCAACAAATTTAAATTTGACTCTTCTTTAAAATTTCAAAACTGGGATTCTAAAAAATATGGTAAATGTTTTTCATTCCTTTTTTTGGTTGAAAAGATATTAAAGCTTGACCTGTGAGTGATACTGCGATGATTACTGTTAGTTGAAATATAAAGAATTGAACTTTTTTTTTCCTATTTGAATTACAACATATCAAAAACCATGCAAATAAATCATACCGAGTATTGATTCAAACTGCTATAAATACCTCCATAATCTGTTTACGCGCTGAAAGTTAGCTAACAAAGTTGAGACATCAAACCTTTAGAAATTCCGTAATTAATAGTAATTCGCCTTTTCATCTTTCCACCCTTTGATAAATAATTTTTGCTTACCGTCACCCTCTCGCACCACCGTTCTCAACATTAATTCATCCCCCAATCGTACAGCACCACCTTGTTGAAGGGGTTGGTCAAAAAGACCGTTATTTTTTCTCCAGAGAGAAACCACACTTTCGAACTTTCGTTGATTTCCTCCGGAAGCCACAGAAATTGATTTGGAATTAGACCTGCCCTGTCTAAAATATTTTACTTTGTTGACTTTAAACATTGTAAATACTCACTCGGCTTGAGCGTTAAGTCTCAGATGCTTAGTGTGTGAAACTATTGTTTCCTGAGGGGTGCACTGCAGAGTGACTAAAGAATCTTCAGCTAATCTCAGCCCCGGAACTGTAGCCATCCGTAAACTTAAGCACATCCGAACCCCACAAGTGCGTATACCACAATCAGTCATTCTTTGGCCTTCCATGTCAATTCGAAAAGTATCTAAACCTGAGGGTGTTATCGTACAATCAGAAGCCGAAGTTTCCATGACCGGAAATGACCTGGAGCCGGTCCGGAGAAAAGTCCGGAAGTATCCGTTCCCATCTCTTGAATTCAAACAAGACATGTTGATAACTTGGATAGGAGTTTTGACAGATGGTAGATACTGATTCGGGGGTGCCGAAATAACAATGCCGTCATCGGGGGGCACAAGCTCATCTTGCAAGGGTGGGTATACCGGGGGCGGTAAATATGTCGGAATGATTTCGTCTTGGAAAGGCGGCGGCGGTGGTAAGTATACCGGTGGTGGCGAAGTTGACGGCTCGTCAAATTGAAACGGGGGTTGCGGTTGGGGGTAAGAATACCCGTCACATTTTACAGCCACAATCAAAGTGAAGATTTTCACTGCAACGAACATTTTTGGACTAGCTGTGACAGTTTCAGGTTTTTATTTATATCAACGGTTCTTTAAGAATCGTGATCGACGGGTTCGGGTGCACTCATTCTCGAATTCGGTGTTTTTGTCAACGTGCATAATGGGTTTTATTGATTTGTGATGTTTGATGGGTTTTTGGACAAGCACGGAACTTGTCTAAAGTGAAATTTTATGACGTGCGTTAATGCGACCCAATTTTCGTTGATTTATTAGGAGATTTTGAGGAGGCCTAATGAGACTCGAGGAATTTATTGCACAATATTAAGACTTATTGGAAGTCGTGTTAACGAAGCAAAGGTGCAAACAATTATTCGAGTTTTAAAGGTGTTCAAATTTTAATACGAATTTTTAAAACTGGTTTAAAAATTAAATTTCTCTTACGTCGACAAGTTTCAAGGCTCGTTATTAAGTTAGTGTTGTTTCAGGATTGTTTAATTTTGTCTGGACAAAACCCAATAAAACTGAGTAAATTTTTAATAATTTTATCTGTATTATTATTTTATCAGCTTTTATTGAACTTGTTTTTGTTTGTAGATATGTCGCTTAGAATCTTGCAAGTCAAATTTGACTCAGTTCCTGACATTTTATATACGCATGTATTTCAGATGACAATTAAATATTTAGTTTAACTAATAATTTTTTTATCTAAATTAATTTATGAATTAATTTCAAGTTAAGATACTTCCGCAAATTTTAATACTTTTCCATGGCAACAACCAATTACAGCCTTAATTTTTTTTAATTTTCTATAGAAACGAAACGAAGAAACTACCGGTTTTGTCTCAATTTGAAATTAGGTCATTAAAATAATAATTTAAAATATTTACAAATTTGAATCATGATATTTCAACAAATAAAAATGTTACTAATAGGTACAATTATTAAAAATACTTTTAAAAATTGGTCCATTAATAAATGTTAAACGGAACCAATTTTCTGATAAGGAAACAAAGTCAATTAAATTTTTAATGCTATCGATTGAATACTACGCCAATGTTTTAAATTATGCACGTTCATTCCTCAGTGATAGATAACTTCTAGAAACACCTCATAACTCACAGTGTTTTAAAAATAGTACAATATAACATAACAAACTTGATCAAGAATAAAAAATGATTAATGTACGTCATAACAATTGAATTAATCATTCAAGAATTATGAAATCCAAATTTTTTATAACTCGTCTAATAAACTTTCCGCTTATTTCCCGGTAAGTTAAAAAACAGCAATGATGTCTACGTTTTTTTTAAATGTCGAGAAAATACGTTATTTAATTAAGGACATTAGTCATGACTTCATATCACATGAAGTTTATTTTAAGTCAATCCTAAATTTGCCATAAAGAAAATTTTATTTGACATAACGATAATGTGATATGGGTTCATTCTAAATTTTCGTTAATGTACATTTAATAAATATAAAAAAATGATATATTGAACCCAGATCTGTTGACTGTTGCTATAGCTAAGCCTACTTTAACAGTTTTAAGATATTTTCATACGATTGCATTTCTGTCACAATGGAATTGACTATACAATCATTCTTTCTCATTAAGTTGTTACAATTCTCATTCGAATTGTTACTTAAAAAATTAAGTTGTTTTGTGAACTTGTCCAGGACGTTCTATTCACTTTACAAAACTAAAAAGGATACTTTCAAAAACAATACTTCTTTAAATTATTGCTTGTCAGTTGATAAATCACTGATCTCCTATTTATCACTGGAAATTAAAATCTTTTAGTGAACCAAAACAAAGTGTTAGCAAGCATCCGTGAAGTTATTTGAAGGAACCAATAGATTAATAATTGTAAATTAAAATAGCAATAGTATTAAATATACTAGAAAAAGATGTAAAATTCTTATAATCGTAGAAAGAATTCCAGAACAGTAAGTTTATTTCATTCTCTAGAAAGGTCTTAACAAGTACATGACAGAATTTTGGAAAAGTACTATTAAAGTTGTAAATATTATTATAATTTAAAATATAATATTAACGCAAAATAATTTTTAAATTTATTAAAATTAGAATTTTTCTTTTAGTACCAAATTCTTTCCTCAATAGTACACATTATTGCTCTACTATTAAACCACAACTTGAATCGTTAAATTATATATTTCTGACTAAAATAATTCGAAAGTATGAAATATTTTTTTTGTGAAATTCTAACTTCCTTGCTTCAAGCATGTTACATAATGAGTTGAAAGAAATAATTCGATATGACGTTTAGTAACTTCGCTAAGTGGTAAATTTTAAAACAAAAACAAAACAAACTTTAAATATTATTTAATAATAATAATACATATATTATATCATTTTTGATATAAAAGAGGATTAGATATATGTGTTTTTTTCGTTATACTTTTTTTTGACAAAATTTAGTTGTGTTGTGAATATAATATCAAATTTTCATCAAATACATTCAACACCTGTTTATTTGATTTTTTAAGAATTTGAATCTCTATGAAACTTATTAAAGGCGTGCGTTTATAGCTATTAAAGCTCTAGTACTCTTGTAGGTCTCTTAGAACAAGCAGAATGTTATTCTTATACAAAAAGATAAATAAAAAAAAATCAAATAACAAAAAATAGTAGTTTCATAAGGCACTGTGGGCGCTCGTTTTCTAGACTTGAATTCGTGCTACAAAAACGACTGTATGAAACGCGTTCTTTATTATACTATTATTTTTTTTAGTAAAAAACGCTAAAAATTAAAATAATCTCCAACATTGTTTGGTCTTTGTAAATTTTAATTTTATTCTAACAGTACTGATTGGATTGACACTTTTGAAAAAAACAATTTAATTATCTTTTCAAGGATGTTCGACTTGACCCAATTTCCCATTTAAAATTCTGAAAATAGTAGCCGCTTCCGTCAAAGAGAGGAAGTATTGTTGCATCAAGAGATATACGGCAGAGGGAGAGAGATACGAGAGAAACTGAGCATATAGACGACCAACTCGATATTTAAATGCAAATCGGTTCCATCATATTTGAATTACTGCTGGGTTTACTGTACCGTCCTTGCCACATCACAGATATTTTGCAGGGTATGCTGTAAAATATTTACATAAAAAACTTACTAAAATAAAATAAAAAAAAATGTCTATCGATATCAATGTTAATAGAATACATACACAACAACTAGATACCACCAAAATAAACACAAAAATTACCTTTCACCGTTACCGGTAAAAGTGAATTAAAACTTAAACTTGAAGTCAACCCCGTTCAAGGGCACAGCTGCACTTCTGTGATCAATTAGGAACGAAATGTGGACATAGTTTTCCAGTTGGACAATAATTAGTTATTTTACGCTTTGTTATATCGAAAACAAAGCTGGCCGACTGTGAAGTGAAGTGAAGAGAACAAGTGCTCTTAATTTAACGACTGTTTACATAGTTTTTACGACTATTTTATTTTTAAGACTTAATTGGCAAGCCCTATACAAGATGCAAGAATACCAGTTAACATTGACCTATGTATCGCCCTCGTAAACAAAATCGTCTTAATTCAGCAATTTAAAAAAATGCTTAAAAAAACTTGTTTAGTTTTTTGATATCCACCCTCTAAGTATGTGTATCTCTTGGCAAGGTAAAATTGTTAGTGCAAAATTCGTTACTATAGCAATTTTGGAAGCCATTTTCTCCTTGTCAAAACTTCTTTTGAAAATTTGTTATTTAAAAATAACACCGACTTTTTTTAATTTTTATTTTCCAGGGCATCCCTTGATGCATGGTCACTGCCGATCGGCCCATGGAGGGCGCGACGCGCCCTCGCGGCCCTCCGCGTCGCAAATTCAGCTTCCCTGCTGCACTGACCATCAATGAACCCTTCGGCCCTCCCAATTCCAAACGCCGTTTCAGCAACGTCGGCGACGCCGTCACACGTAAACTGTCCACCACCATCGGATGGCGGCGACCACCTGAAGAAGTGGTGGCTGTGGGCCGTGCCCTCTGCGTGTTGTACATCCGCAGTCGTTTGAAACGTGCCGGTCTTTTTAACCGCAAGTTGGGGTTGACGCGAGTCCGCAGCACTGTGAATGCCGTCCCCGGTGCAGGCGGCACAACCGTCAGAGAGGTTTTTCCCGGTTTAACGTGCGCCTGTGCTGAACTAGAAAGGGCACATCCGAGGCTCTATCTAAATATAGCACGACAAACTGGGGTAGGATCTGAAACTGGAGCTGGGGGGTTGCTCGCCGCCATTGGACACCAACTGCTCAGGTGCGATCCCACCTGGGGCAAAGTTGTAGCAGTATTTAGTGTTGCTGGAGGTTTGGCGGTTGATTGTGTTAGACTGGGACATCCGGAGAATATACACGATGTGATAGATGGGATGACGGAATTGCTGGAAGATAGACTGGCAATGTGGGTGGCGAGCAATGGGGGATGGGTAGGTAAAAAAAAATAAGTAACGTCACAAAAAATATTCAATTGAAATAGTTTTAAAATGAAAATTTCATGTTTTTTTTCCTGTTTTAAGGAGCTCTTTTGAGGGTGCGGGTAAAACTTGATTCGCCCGGTACAATAAAAGATTATAGATGGAGTAGAAACATTATTCTTGTTATTTTTCAGACTGGTTTAAGTATCCACTGCCGACCGGAGGACCAAGACATCTCTTTCGTTGAATATCTCGGAATCTTAACTCTAGTCTTAGCGATTCTACTTACGGCCTACATTATAGTAAGATTCTTCGTGAAATTCAGTAGCTTATATTAAGTATTTAAAAATAAATAAATTATAACACACCGAATGGTTTTTTCTTACTTCCCAAGGAAAAAAAAACTAGAATTTTGGAACATACTGACATAAATATTAAGTTTATTTTAAGTATATTTACAAGACAAAAGTTTTTATCAAATATCTTAAATACTTATTGTGAACGAAATTTGTACATTACTTTCTGTAACGCGTTCACAAACCACTAATTATCAAACCGACACAAAACTAAACACTTCTGAAAAAAACTCTATGATTATTTACAAGCTCTATAAATAAAACAACACAAACTCAAAACTTATCCTACTGAATTCAGTCTTACACTGAACTACCATTAAAAAATATCTTTTGAAAAAAAACAACAAAATTAATGTGTCAACGCATGGTTCATACTCTGCGTCATAATCGGATACGACACCATTGGCTGTGTAGTATTCGACATCGCGTTCACTTGCGACGTATTAATCGCATTTCTGTGCATCTCCATTTGCTGATTCTGCTGTGCAAGCAACTGTTGCGGCACACTCGCCATGGCTAGTTGCGCTTGTGAAGTATTAGCCAACGCCAACTGCTGTGCTTGTGACGTCAACTGTTGCGTAGTATTAGCCAATGCGAGCTGTTGAGCTTGTGACGTCAATTGCTGATTAGCCAACTGCTGCTGCTGATTGGCGAGTTGTTGCGCCTGCTGAGTATTTGCAAGAGTCAACTGCTGTTGACTAGTAGCTAACAACTGTTGAGCTTGAGAAGTGAGTTGTGGTTGAGCTTGCTGAGCTAAATTGTTAGCTAAATTCTGTTGCGCAATTGCTAACTGCGCCTGGGAACTGTTGGCTATAGCCAATTGTGTCGTCGGATTTGTCGTAACTGTAATTACACTATTAGTAGCAGAAAAATTCGAGTTAGTGATTAGACTACCGAGAATTTGTTGACTAGGGGCTAAGATTTGGGCAGGTGGAGCCATTGAAACAGTAGGAACACCAGCTATTGACACTGATACGGGGTTACAAGTTGAGACTGTAGCTAAAGACACTGGGACAGTTGCCACACTTGCTGTAACCGTCCGGATGACTTGAGGAGTGTTGGTATTTGTTATGGTGACGGCTGGCATAGATACACCATCGTTACGTTTGTTGGAAACACGAAGATTGGCGTTTTGGTCTAGAAGGAACTCGTTGGTTGCAGTTAAATCAGAAACTTGACGTTTCAACTGAGCGATTTCTTTATGCAACATATTGTTTTCTTCCTCTAGCATCAAGGTTCTAGAAAAATAATAATTGTTAAAGGCTGTTCTAAGGTAAAAGTATATTAATAGGCAGACTGTGGTAGTAGAGAAAATAAGCAACTATAAGTTTTAACCACAGTACAAGATAAAGAAGTAACTTGGCGGACAGCCTCGAAATGGCAACAAACTGATCAAACTTTTTCTGTTTCTTTCTAACTCTAATTAATTTATCCCTGAGTGGAACAAAGACAGACGTAATAAATTTTACAAGCTTTGATTATCTCAGTCTTACTCGTACGTTGCCAATCTCGGAATGGATTTCGGTCGTTAAGTGGGCTACTTGTTTTATCTTGTACTATGGTTTTAACCCATGGCTCGCTGATACAACTTGGACTCCGCCTATAGGTATACTTTTATCTTCAATCGGCCTCTAAAGGCCTAGTAGAAGTACCTAGCATCGACTCTACTGAGCATTGGAGGTGGTGGATTCCCAGCAAAGTAGCCTTTAAAAATCGGTCGGGCTCGATTTTGTTCGACTTGGTGCAACTCTCCACCGCCATTGGTGAGTATTTCCTGTTCAGGAGGGGCAATAAAACGACGTTTAGGTAATTGTATGCCGCATTCTTCAAATTCATCATAACCTATAGCTCTTCTATGAAGACCATTATTTGGTGTATTCATTAATTGAGATTCAGTCAAAGGATTGCTAATACAAATCATTTTTTTTATTTGATTATTTTGTATTAATTCCATAATTTCTGCTTCTTCTTCTTGGCGTGTTAAGTGGCGAAATTTACAGAAACTACGCCTACACAAACCTTTCCTGAATTGATTACATATTGGTTGAGAACCGGGTAATTGATTTTTCCGAGTAGCTTCAGCTAAAATATGATTCGACATAACACCGGTATTTTTATACTCAAATTCTTCTTCAGCAGTGCAATGAATGAACCTATAAAATGATCACTTGTTTATTTTAATGTTTTTGGTGGCAATCAAAGCCTACGAGAGTTCAAGACTGGATATAGAAACTTTAATGTCACAAACGTGGTCAAAGGCCTGAAACACAGAAAGACAAAATTTTCTAGTAAAATAATTTTAAAACGAGTAAAAAAATACGATAGAATGTTAAACTTTAAATATTTAAATTAAAAAAAAAAAATACAAAAAGTTACCAGAAACTGTTAAAAAAAGATTGACTATTTAAAATTTGTGCAGTGCTTGCATGAGTTTAAAACGTTTTGTTGGCTCACGGACTACAAATTATGGTTTTATATGTCTGGAACCAACAAATTCTATGCAATAAATGTCTAAAAACAGAATTCATTATTAATTTTTCAAAGGTTGTGTAATATTATAAGAGCTATTTTAAGCAAAAATATCTGAGACATTTTATAAAGAGTGTACTCGCTTCGCTCGGGTCACAAAAATTGTGAATTCCAAATTTGCGGCCCCCGAAAGGTCAGGTGTCATTAAACGTTAGAACAGGTTAGTAAATTTCGATGGACAGCAGGAGGACTAATAAGCAACACAGGTACCGACTTGCCTTTGATCCGGTTTGTACTCGTTCTCTTGAATATTAACTATTAATACAAATATTAACAATTTAATACTCTGTATGACAGCATTTTTTTATTCGTTTTGATAAGTTTTTAATAAAAATTCGACGTTTGTGACATCACATGAGTTGGATCCAGGCTTGTACCATAGTAGGCTTCGTGTTAATACAGACTTGCAGCTAGGTCTCGGACAAATATTATTTTGAAAATCATGACAAAAATTCAACATCTTTATATCTGGTTCGTGCTTGAATTTACAAAACTTCCGGTCACAGTTGCCTCGTATAAAGTCTCTACAGATGTTTTCTTCCTTGTCGTTTTGGCCCTTATCTTCCGAATTATCGGACATTTTGTTTGGACCGAATAAATAAATACATTAACCGCGGGCACACCTGAAAATCGAATTATGTGTCTAGCATTACTGCGAATTGCAAATTCTCGTTATTTTGTAAAGCACACAATCATGTTAGAACCGTTGGGGGCTTCACCCACCAACAATATAAAAACTTTACGACACGATTCAACCTCACAGTCAAGCAAGAACCTTCCGAGGATGTTTAACAAATTTATACTTTGTCTCGTGTACGCCACTTGTGTCTATTCCGTTTCGGAAATATCGGAAGAAACTTGCGAAACTCTTATGTCAGATATCAACCTGATTAAAGGTGAAACACAAAAATAAAAAATTTCATCCTATTATGTTTTTTACAGAGGAATTTGACGAATTGGGGCGACTTCAAAGAATATGCAATGGGGAAGTGGCTGTCAACAAGTGTGAAGGTTCGTGCAAAAGCCAAGTTCAACCCTCGGTTATCACCCCTACTGGATTTTTAAAAGTGAGGCGACCTTGACTTAATAGTTTGTGTCATTGAAATACAACCAACAGTACACCTATTCCCTCTTCCCTCTTCAACAATTTATATGGAATTTACACAATTTATTTACATCATCATAGAGGGTAGAATTTTTTTGAAAAAGAAGAATTAAGTTTATTTAGTGGTTTTTGCATTATATGAGTGGCGCATTACAAAAATATATAAAAAATAATATATTATATAAAAATTTCCTTAATTTTATAAAAAAAAAATAGTTTTCAATTTTTTTTATTTAATATCTACAAAAATAAAGAAATCTCCACGCAATAATCTTTTTTATAATTTCTGACGCAATTCGCCTATCATATAATGCAATAACTACCCAATAAACCTAATTATTTTTCAAACAAATACCACCTTTGTAGTAGTAAATTTTGGTGGCAGTGGCATAATATCAAAGGTTTTTAATTTGCCGAGTAATAAATTTGTGGAGAAGAAATTCACTTTCATTAAAGTATTTATTTCAGTTTTATAAACACTGATAAATAAAAACAGTATACTGTTGGTTATAACCTGAGATCGAAATGCAACTGAATCAGAGTAAGCCGTGGAAGTGGGTATTAACATTAGACATCTCACTGCAGTTATATCTGATTCAGTTACATTTCAATCTCACCTTATTTCATTGACATAGCCTCTTAAGACAATTGAAATTAATCAAAACCACCTATTTTAGGAGTGCTATTGTTGCCGAGAGAGTTTCCTTCGGGAACGTACCATCACCTTGACCCATTGTTACGATCCAGACGGTGTTAGACTCACGGCCGAATCCGTCAATTCCATGGACGTTAAATTAAGAGAACCAGCCGAATGCAAATGTTACAAATGCGGAGATTTCAGCCGATAATATTTTGTATTTTGGGATATTTTTGAAAATCAATAAAACTGATGAACGTACAAATTTTTCTTACCTTGTCCTTAATCTAAAGGAAGATTGTACCGCACGTGTAACTCAGTTATTGTAACTTTTTCAGCGTTTGCTAAATATCCAAGTACAACTTGAGTCAAGTCTTTCATTTCATTATAGTCATGAAGGGCTTTAATTTGGGGCTGCAGATCGGTGGATATGCCTCGTTTTTTAAAATCTTCCAACTGCTGGTCTAATAGCTCATTTTTGTTTAGTAAACACAAATATTTTGTTTGGAGGTCGAGAGTTTGTTCCATTTAATTACACATTTCTGAAATTGAACAAGACTACCTTTATTGGTGGATGTTGACGAGAGACTAGGTGATAAACTAAAAACAAAAGTTCCCTAATTTTCTTGAGAGATAAACAAATCCCTAGACAATATTATACACAAAAAAAAACAGTTCTAAATTAACCGAAAATTGCAGGCAATCAAAAATTAGTTTTTTACTCAAGGATCTACCATGAAAGTCAAAAAAACTAAAGACAAAGGGGATAAGACTAGTTAAGTGATATAATTTATACAAAAACACTCAATATTGATGTTTTTTACTTAGGTGAGATTTCAGTCACGTGTTTTTTTTATTGAAAGTATTTTTCAACTGTTTTAGGTTTAGTTAAAAAGCTTTTTGTGATATTAATTGTGGTTTAAGAACACAATTTGAGTTTTCATTGTAAGAGTTTATAACCAAATTAAAAGTTATTGCAAAAACGTGTGTTAAAAAAAAGAAAATTTACCTTTTTTATTAAAAACAACAAAACTTCATCCTTTTTTTTTAATACAAAACACAAAATCACAAAAACGTCAACATCAGAAACACACAATCAGCCATGTTGGTTTTCGGTCGGTAATACAGAATGCTGTAATATTAAAGATTTTTGTTTAAAAAATTCAAATTCTGGAAAAGGATTTGCTTTCCAAAAATTACAAAACAATTAATAAATAAGAAAAAAATTAGATTAATATTTAAAAATATAATTAAAAATTAATTATGTAATAAGGTGTAACAATTTTTAGAAAAATCTGAGAAAAGTTCTGTTGTGCTACTAGAAATGGAAGTAAGAAATCTTTGAAAGATTTTTTTTGTTTTCTTAAAAAAAGTTTATTTTTTTTAGTTTGCACAATTTCTAATTTTTGCTGAAAAAGTCAAAGGCAAAGAGTTACCACAATACTACTGTCCTGAACTAAACTTGGACTAACGCCACTGGTCGCCTCCTTAAACAAACACAGAGAATATTTTACATAATTAATTAATATAAAACTGCATAGTTTTAGTTTAAGTATTTAACATTAGTTACCTGAGAGAACACCAAACAATCAATAAAATTGTTCTTCAATAAAAATTATGATTTTCATATTACTTATTCTTACTTATGTTTCAAACTTAGAACTACAAAATTGTTAACACATAATCACAGAAAAAGTAAATCGAAAAACAGTTAGACATTTTAAAATTTATTTGTAGTCTGCCTCTATCGACATCGAAGTCATTGCCCATTTCAGTGCTTAGTTTATGTTTGATTTTATATTTATTTTGATTAAAACTGTTTTTTTAATACGATTTCATTGCATTGTCGAAAAAATTAAATTCATTTTTTTTTTCACCCGTGCTTTCTTATAAATAACGTCTACTCTAAGTCAAAATAAGAAAATTTTTATAATTTTAGTCTCAAAAAAATTTATTATAAAACTTATAAGCTCATGGAGTTTTTTACCTTTACATAAACATACCCCACGTTAAAGCCAAGTTTGGGATAATACTAGTGACTGTTTTTTTTTTCTCGCATTATCTTTGAGTTTCTACAATTAATTAATTGTATATTATGTGTACCGGGTGAGTCTACTAAAAGTGTTCCTTAACTTTTCTCAAAAACTAAGTATCACATCAACTTCAAAGTTTGCCATTAAAAACTTTGTTTTTTGCACTACACAGGTGATTTTTTTCAAAATTTTTCTAATATTTCTTCTAATTAATATTAATTAATTTGTTCAAAAAAATCTAAATATTTTCAATTTTGTGATTGTTAATGTCTGTGACTTATCGGTCCCTCTTATTATTAATAGTTAAGAGCCACCACTAATGTGATATATTTCAAACTTAAATACGTCATTTTTTTCTAAGAGTGTGGGTGAGATCTTGGTGGTAACAAGACGCTAGGGATAGGTATTGTCGAGTTACGGCAGGATCAGCTTGGCATTGCTGCACCAAAACGCGTCTTACGAATCAAATAAATGTTATTATTTTTTGGGGTTATCTACATTTTGTTTTAAATATTTTGTTCACAAAATAATACCTTGACATATTTTCTTTTAGAATAATGTTAAAAATTCGAAATACGAGTATTTAGATTTTTTGAAGAAATTAATTAATATTAATTAGAACGTATATTAAAAAATTCTAAAAAAATTTACCTGTGTAGTGCAAAAAACAAAGTTTTTAATGCGAAACTTTAAAGTTGATGTGATAACTAGTTTTTGAGAAATGTTAAGAAACACTTTTAGCAGACTCACCCGGTATACATATGTATTGCTGTTCATCCAAAAAAATATTTTTTAAGTTTTTTCAAATTCATTTTTCGAAATTTTGGTTTCGATAATTTGCATTTGATATTACTGTAATTCAATCAAATGTAGGTATGTATATCGCTAAATAATACTTTTTATATTTTTTATTTTCTGTTATAAATATTTTGTTTTGACTACTTTTATTCTAAGTTTTTGTTTTTGTGTTGTTGAATAAGGTTTATATTTATTTTTCATTTTTTTTAGTAACTTTAAATTTATCAAAGGCACTGTAAATATGTTTAATTTTTTCAAGACCTATAAACATCAAGTAATTTTTGTGATGTATACAATGTTTTATTTTTCACTTTGCACACAAAATAAATTCAAGGTTGTAAATGCAATTTTTTTATAAAAGTAATTGAGTTTTTTGATTTGATTTGATTGTAAGTGTCGATGATGCGATGTGTTTTTTTTCTAAAACAGTTTTAAAGAATTTAATAAAGTTTGCAAATAAAATTAGATTAAATAAAAAAAAAGATTAAAAGAGCATTATGAACGGACGTTAAGGGTACCTAGATGTTATGTTTTTTTTAGAGCCCTAGAGCTTTGTAGTCATTTCAGTCTATCTTGTATCTATTTATCCATAAACAATAAATAATAACAATACGATCGAAATAATAAAAAATAGTTCTAAACAGCAAATACAAACAGCATTTACAAGCAGCTATTATAAACTTTTTACAGCTTTTACAATTTACAATCTTTAATAATTTGAGCATATGTATGATGTGTCGCGTGATTATTTAAAAAGGCCGTCAGCAGCGTCAACTTAAGTTTGACCTCAAAGTAGGGAGCTTTGTGGAGCTTTTAATTTTATAGCGTAATTCTACCGTATGTTTATTATAATTTTGGATAAAAGTTGGCCATAGAAAAACAAAAATTTTAAAGATGTAGTTAATTCTAAATTAATTTACAATAAATGCCATTACGGTCACTGTTATATCAAATCTGGATCAAGAGGGTAATGTTAGGATTCACTGCAGACTATATAAACTTTAGGTAGAGTTCCATTTCCGTAACGGACATTTGGAAAATAACGAATAAGTTTTTTCTCAACCAAATTTTGTTACAGCGAATTTAGAAGTAAATTTCTAGTAGAAATAAGACATACGTTTTGAAAATGTTTGTTTTTCGTGGCTGTCCTTTATCAAAAATTATAATAAACATACGAAATTTTTTATAACAAATTGATAAATAAATATAGCATCAAATATAATTTTTGTAGCAAAAAAGGATTTAGGTATTATATTGATACAATTTGTTACAACAAATTTTAACTTAAAACCATAACACTTACATAAAAAATGTGGAAAGCAACTTTTAATTTTTTGCTTTTGTTGTCCATACTATATCAATAACAATAGTAGTAAATAATATCAAAACTGACAAGGGTGACTTTACACTATTTTTTTGTCAGTGACCAAATTCAACGTTCCAAATTTATTGTCGCAAGTTGTACCATTTGTTTACGAATTTATCACAATTATTAAATATTTTTGAACAAGTTGTTGTTCTTATTTCGCTTTTAAAAGCCTCATAACTTACTTCTTGAGCTTGAATATTTAGTCGCACCACTTAAAATCTCCCCATTTCCACCCCCGTGGTGGTAACAAGCATATCTACTATCAGCATGACATCCTTAACACGAGTTTCACATATCATACCCTTGAAAAAAATCATCGAGTCCATTGGCTTCAAGTGGTGGTGAGGGCGCGTTTTATAAAAGGCCTATCCGCTATTTACACCAAAGAGTCTTTCAAGTGACGCCACCGGAATGAAACCCTTTCTTAGTTTAGGTATGTGTTTAAAATAATTCCTCGGAATGTATAGAAAGCTTCAGTTTTGTTTCAGTACCCTGGAAATTATGGAAATTTTCGATTTTATACATTGTAATGTCAAGTATGTGTCTGGACCCGAAATTGAATAAGCTCCAGGTTTCCGGTGCTAGTACAACGGACGAGTGCCAAGTCACTCCGGTTATTCACGTTTTGCAATACCCAGGATGTGTGCCTAAACCTATACCTAGTTTTGCCTGTATTGGACGCTGCGCATCTTATATACAAGTAATTGAAATTTTGTGGACCCAAAAATGGTAAATGAAGAGTTTGTAGGTTTCGGGAAGCAAGATTTGGCAAATGGAGAGGTCCTGTATGTGTTGTCAGGAATCAGGGGAAAGAGAGGCGTCTGTATCGCTGTTTTGCCCTAAGGCTAAGCCAGGAGAGAGAAAGTTTATTAAGGTTTGGTTTAGTATAACTGCGAATTTATACATTGATGTAAACTGTGTTAGGTCACAACGAAAGCGCCTTTAGAATGTATGTGTCGTCCTTGTACAGGAGTTGAAGAAAGTGCGGTTATTCCCCAAGAAATTGCAGGTTATGCGGATGAAGGACCTTTATCCAACCATTTCCTCAAGTCTCATTCACAATAAGTTTGTTAATTTTAATTTAACAATAAAGATGCCTACTTTGTATAATTTATTTTTCTGTAAGAGAGTTTCAATTTAATAAATCAAAAAAAATGTAAAAGTAGATTTTTTTACTTCTATAATACATACAGTTAGATTTTATTTTTTTAAATTGGCAAAAATATAAAAGTCTTGTCTGTATCAATAATATTGCTAAAATTTTAAATTAAACTAGCTGACCGAGAAATTTTGTTTTGTTCAAATTTTAATAAATTTGTTTGCAATTGTTTTGTAATTTGGTAAAAAGCTATAAGAAATATTTAAACAAAGTAAAAGTAAGAAAAGTGCACACAAAAATTATTATTATTGCAGTTTGTCTAAATTTTACGATTTATCTTTGTAACTGTTACAATTTTTTTTTTCTATTTTAAGACCATAACAAACAAAACAAAAAATATTACGCATATTTATTGTTCAAATAGTGAGAGGTTTTAAATTCATACAAAAAACTTAGAAAAAAATATTCTTTCAGATTTTTTAAAATTTTCTAATTTTTCGGGTAGCCTCTTTAATTTTTGTGTTTGTAAAAATTTTGTGTAAATAATTTCAAACATTTAAAAAAATAGTCTAGGCTTTTACCAACAAACAGCATTACATTTTTTTATATAGAAGTTAAATCTCTTTAATCTCACTTTTAACGCACGTTTGTACTAGTTTTCTCTCCAAAAGCGCGACAAGTTATTCAAATAACTGCTAGAGATCTTTTCGTCTTTAATCTTCGTGCCGTCTACCTCTTTAATTAATTACACACGGCCCGACCGCTTAACAATTATACTAAGGCGAAGCGGCACTCGTCAACATTTTATGCAATTAAAAAAAATAAAAAAAGTGCTTACAATTTTTCTCATTAAGTTTGAACAAAAAAATGTTATATACCTTGAACAAACACGTGGTGAAAAGCTTCACATTTTTTATACCTGAGAGGACAAAGTTTACTGCTACCGGAGATAGTGTAAAAGATAAGGCTATTATTTAAAATTTTGTATAAAACAAAAAAAATTGTAATTTTTTTTTGATAGTGACAATATTAGTTGGAAATAGACAATGAGCTTTTTTCAACTTTTTTTAAATTTAACTTATTGGTAGCTAGCGATTGTCATCAGTTATACATTTAATTTTTTTTTAATAAGTTCTAATCATTATAAAATAAAATCTTTAATCACGCTTTAAAATTACTAAAAAATGTATAAAATTTACTGATTTAGAACGCTAAAATACCGTCGAGTTTGCTGTTAGCAATAAGTAAATGGAGTATTTTATGCCAAATCGGTCTACCAAAAACAAAAATTTTCGTACATCAAATTTTGAAATTTACAACTAAAATTGTGTAAACCATATTTTCTTGTTAATTTTTGTTAGTTTTCTTGTTAGATATCGTTCTTGTGACCAATATTGTGATCAAGAATAAAACAAAAGTTAATATTTATTTAACCAAAAAGTTGGTTAACGAGGGCGATTAATGATAAGACGTTTTAAAGCATGAGTGAAGCGAAATAAAGTAGAAATTAACACAACTTTTTCGTTGATCATATCTTAGTTAAATAAAAAAAAATAAATATTATACATTGTGCCATTTATCCGTCACTGGACAAATAAAAAGTATAATTTATTGCCCATTTTCCAACTAATTTTAGACAATATTTTGACATTTTAGCTTAGTTTGAGGCAAAACAGTTTTATTTTACAATTTTTAATTAATTTGATAATCTCACTTTGCTTCACTTTCACTGCGTCTTGTAATCAATTTTAATTTTTTACTTTTTAATTTTTATTTATCTGACAATTGTTCATATGCGCTTAGTGTTAAAAATTCCCCTTTTTTATAACGATTTTTCAGAAAAAAATATGCATTAATAAACTTTTTGGTAAACGATTAACGGTAACAGTTTCCAATGTCTTTAAAATGATTTTCTTTACTAATTATTAAAAAAATATATATAAATTTTTAGAGCTTAATTTCAAATCATTCGTATGATTTGAAATAATATAATCAATCAATTATTATCAATTTTGAAAAAAATATTTTTTTCAAATGTTTCAAAATGTTGCCAAAAACGTTGCTCAATATTATTGATTTTAAAATTTGTGTTTTTAAATTTAGTTTATAAAAGACAGTAATAAAAAGTAATATTAGTTTTTATAGTAAATGTTTATTAATTAATTAATTAAGGGTCGGTTTACAGAAGGAAAATTAAATATTTAATTGCGATTAACTTTTAATTCGCGATTAAATCGGCTTTTCTCGGGTTTGATTAAAACTTTAAGGGCCGGTTTACAGAAGGTGGCATTAACTTTAACTGCGTTTTTAAATATTTAATTCGCGATTAAATGCCGATTTTGACTAATCAAATTCGAGGAAAGCCGATTTAATCGCGAATTAAAAGTTAGTCGCAATTAAATATTTAATTCGCCTTCTGTAAACCGGCCCTTAGTTTTTTAAACTGTGTTGATATTTTTTTTATTTTTTTTTTAGTTTTCGACCGACTTATATTTAATCTACGTATTCAACAAAACAACCTATTATTATTGGTTATAGGGCAACTGATCTTTCACTAAAATTTTTGAAATTTTATATTTTCTGATTTTTTAAATTCATATAAGACTAGAGAATTTAACATTTCACAAACAATCTAGTTTAAAAATGTGTAAATAAATAGAAGTTTGTCATTTGTGTCAAACTCTACAATATTTATTATTAACGAATTTTTCTCTAGTATTTTTTTTTTTTTCGTAAAGTATATTTAAAATCAAAGATAAAAAAAGATTGAAATAATTCAATTTTTAACGAAGTCACAAACATATAAAAAACATATCTTAATTTTTGTTTAGAATAAGCTTGGTTTTAACAATCGTCAAATAAATACATAAGTAGCAGTTTTTGAGACGTAAAAAGCACCCAATAGCGCCAAACAATTTCACTTTGCACGACGCACGTTTCCACTACAAAGGTGTCATCCTCAGGTGGCAAATTAAATTCATTTAATAAGTTTAATTCCTTACCTGAGGATGACAACTTTGTTGTCGAGACGTGCGTCCTGAAAAGTGAAATTGTTTGGTGTTATTGGGTGTTTTTTACGTCTCATTCTACACACCAAGGAAATCCAACAAGAAGTTTTTGTAGAAAAAATTGATTGACATACATAGTTCTCAAAATAAAATTATAATTTAAAATTTTAAGATAGAAAAATAGGTATTTAGTATAAAATCTGATAATACTTCTTACTATTTTTTATTTTTAAAGTGTGTACATTTAAATACATGAATTCTAAAATAAAAATTGTTGGAATAGCTTCTTTTTGTGCGAAGTTACAAACATTTCAAAGCAGTGATAATTTTTTCAAAATTTATAGTCCATAAATGGCTTGAAATTAATGTCAAAAGTCTATAAATAACTTTTTTGTTAAATGCTGTGCTCGTGTTGGTGTACACTCTGTTTTTTTATTTTTTTGTTATAAATCGTGGTAAATATTATAACACTTTTATGAAAAATTATTTTCAGCAACAAAATTTGCTGAGTGCTCTACAAAAAATAACGTGAAAGCGTAATCTTATCGAGTCGATAAATAATTCTTAATTTTTGTTTTGTAATAACGAAAAAATGGAAATATACGGCATTATAGTAATGTATAATCGATTTCTTTTTACTTGATATAGTTTTTTAGTCTGTATAGAGTTCATTCGATCAAGTACTGATCGTTTTTCTGGTTGCATAATCATCAATAATATCGCGCATGCTCGGAAAACCATAAATTGCAAAAAGAGATCGTCGCATAGATAAATTTTTTAAAAGCGCCTAAACATATATAATAATTAATTTTTTATGGCTAAATAAATAATCCAATGTCGAATTTAATTTTTAAAATAAGAAAATTGTAAGAATTTAACAGTTTTTTGCCAAATGAAGCTTAAACTTCCTTCTCTCTCAAGCTTTTGCAACTTCTGTGATAGTAGTCATCTGTCAAAATCACCACTATTTATGACGTTTCATTATTCAAAAGAAGTTGTGAGAAGTGAGAAGTGTTTAGAAAACCTTAAAATCGACTTTACAAAATGAATATAACATCAGCAGGTAAATAACTTCTATAATTTTTAAATTGACTTAAATTTCAGCCTTAAGAAGAGTCTCACAGCTTAAAAGTTGTCTATTTTGCACATGTCTTTTGCAAGTCATTGTTAGAAAACTAGCCAAAAACTTTATCAAAACAGCAAAAATAGTCACAAAAGGCTACTTACCAGCTTAATTATATTTAGTTTTTTCTAATTAAATAATATAACAACTCAGCAATGACTCACAAATTTTTTTCAATTCCTAACCTCACTTTATCCCGGTTTACAAACAAAGCTTTTTTTCAGCGGGGATTATTTCCCTCCTTGAGGAGCCCCGTCCCGAAATGAAAGTTTTTGCTTTGAAGAAACTAGATTCAATTGTTGATGAATTTTGGCCGGAAATTTCTGAAGCTATTGAGAAAATGTAAGTTAAGGAATTTGATATTCCAATCTCATTGTATTCAATTTTAGTGAAATTCTTCACGAAGATAAAGTGTTTCAACAGCACCATCTTGCTGCTTTAGTTGCTAGCAAAGTCTACTACCATTTAGGTTCATTTGAAGACTCTCTGACCTATGCCCTGGGTGCTGGTGACTTGTTTGATGTTAATGCCCGCACTGAATACGTTGAGACTATTCTCGGTATGCAATAGTTATTATTTGTTGTGACTTTTGATGGTATCAGGACACCCAAAAAAAACCGCACAAAATTTAGATATTCGCCGACGTTTCGTTGTATTATTTTAAAAGCTTCTTCAGGTCTTAAATCATAAATACTTTTAATTAAGAAATGCGGATTTATGCCCTGAGGAAGCTTTTTTTATAATAAAGAGAATCGTTGGTAAAAATCTAAATTATACGTTTTTCAGTGTCCTTATCTTGTCAAGAATTACAACAAATTATTATTATTACATTTTATTTTTCTATTATTGAATAATTTTTAGCAAAATGCATTGATTACTACACCCAGCACCGCATAGCTCTCGCAGATGACTCCCCTAATGCTAAACCTATTGATTCTCGCTTAGAGGCTATAGTAAATCGTATGTTTCAACGTTGTTTGGATGATGGCCAGTATAGACAAGCCATGGGTTTGGCTCTTGAGACCCGCCGGATGGATATCTTTGAGGCATCAATTACCCAATCAGATGATATGTGTAGCATGCTGATCTACGCTTTTCAAGTTGCAATGAGTCTCATTCAAAACCGAGGCTTTCGCAACACTGTTCTTCGATCTCTTGTCGGTCTTTACCGAAATCTTTCAATTCCTGACTATGTCAACATGTGCCAGTGTTTAATCTTTCTAGAAGATCCTCTTTCTGTTGCTGAAATCTTAGATAAATTAGTTCAAGGAGAGGAAGAGAGCCGTCTTATGTCCTACCAAATAGCTTTTGATTTGTATGAATCAGCAACCCAACAATTTTTAGAACGTGTTATGGTCGCTTTACGACTGACTGCACCAATTCCGTCTCTTCTTGAAGATAAACTCAAACCTAAAGCTGTTGAAAGTACAACTGAAACGTCTGAAAGTTCAGAAAGTAAACCGGAAGTCAAAGAAGAACGTTCATTGGAAAACCTGAGTGAGAAAGAAAAGGAACATCAAGAGTGTTTAGAAAAATTACATACGATTTTATCAGGAGAGATCTCAATTGAGTTACATTTGCAGTTTTTGATTAGATCAAATCATGCTGATTTGCTTATTTTGAAACAAACGAAAGAGACGGTTAGGGTCAGTATTTGTCATACAGCGACGGTTATTGCCAATGCTTTTATGCATAGTGGCACTACAAGTGACCAGTTTTTGAGAGATAATCTAGAATGGTTGTCTCGGGCCACAAATTGGGCTAAATTAACCGCAACTGCGTCTCTTGGTGTTATTCATCGAGGTCATGAGCAGGAAGCTTTGACTTTGATGCAGAGCTACTTGCCGAAAGAAGTGGGTCCAAGTTCGGGATACTCTGAAGGTGGTGGTTTATACGCTCTTGGTTTAATACATGCCAATCATGGAGCTAATATTATTGATTATCTTCTAACGCAACTTAAGGATGCCCAAAATGAGGTACGAGATTGTAGTACAGATTGTAAATGATTTGAGTCTGTTGGCATAACTGCTTTCTCTTATTTGAGATTTTCTGTGTCATAAAAATGTTTAAACATTTGCAAAAATTTATTTTATGTTCAAACAAGATTGACGCATGTATTTATTAACAAAATTGAAAATATTAGTAATTTAGTTAATACCAAAATTATTAACTCAGGATTGCGAACAAACTCAGTTATTTAGCACTAGCTAGGAAGACTGTGGTAGTAATTTTTAAATGATTTTATTGAAACAACAATCAGTAATGTCTGCTTTTAGTTATGTAAGCTATTAAAAAGTGTCTAAAGCAATATTATCGCGTTTGCTTATTGTTTGAATAAACGTTTTAAGTGAAAAAAGGTGAATTTTTTGGCTGCATAATGCATTTTGGCCGTATAATTAATTTCTTTGTGAATTTTGTTTGACTTAATTGTTATTCGTATTTTTGTAGATTTTAGGGTTTTTGTGTAATAAATTGCGACCTTATCGCATTAAAAAAAGTTTTTTTTATGTTTGTCTAAGAGTGAGGATTTACTATGAACTATCACTGACAAGATATATTTTTTTTAAGTAATAAAACATCTACAGATTTTTTCAGTTATAGTATATAAAAAATTATTTATTTTGTCAAGCAGATTACATTAAGTATTAAAATTATTTTTATAAGAAGCAAGATAAGTTACTTTTGTCATTTATACAGTGTTACATTAATAACACTTTTATTTTAAACACTTAATACTTATGCAGGGTGTCCCAACAAAAATTTACACTCCCTAAAATCTCCGATTTTGTCCAAGTTTCAAAAAATGCTAAAACAGGTCAATTTTAGCTTAAAGGGGGACCAAATTTTATCATAGTTTCAAAGTTATTACCACATCCCTCTAGCGCATACGAGTATGTAGGTCCTTTTTTATTTATATACCGTTGTCTGTCTCTTTTCAACACATAATCTATATTAGATAGCAACATATACAACAATGTGTTGAAAAGAGACAGAGAATGGTATATAAATACATAGATAATGGAGAGTAAGGCGCTTTTTTTTGATTACATATTGTATGTAAAAGTTAAATTATTGCTAACGACGAAGAAATCATATAAAAATTGCCATTAGGCTCTGACAAAAAGCTTTAGTAAAATCTTGAATTTTAGATGGTCCGACATGGGGGTTGTTTGGGCCTGGGTTTGGCAGCAATGGGCACCCACCGCCAGGATGTCTATGAACAATTGAAGTTTAATTTGTACCAAGACGATGCAAATACGGGTGAAGCTGCTGGTATTGCAATGGGTATGGTAATGTTGGGTTCGAAAAATGCCTCATCTATTGAAGACATGGTTGCGGTAAGTTGTTTAGTGTGCGGTCCGCTTCGTATGCGTGTGACATTTTTAACAATGCAATATTCACGTGTCATCCAATTTTCTCGCTTTCGTAATGTGAAATTTTAAGTGGCACTCCTTTTCAGTGTCTGTCAGCGACTTTATGAAAGGCAACGCGAATCGGAATGCTAAATAAGGCTTCTTTACAATGTACATATCGATAGTTTCAGCTTTTGTACTAGAATCGATGATTAATTGCGCGCTTGTATAATGAACGTCGACAATCAAGTGCGATTTTTGCTCCTTGTGTCGTTTTTAACTCATTATTACGGAGCGGAAATTAAACGATTTCTGAAGGAGCGAGTGTTGGAAATGATTATTTAATAGTGTTACAGCGAGGATAGATTTTTTTAGAAAATTCCTAGACACGCGAAATATTAACAAGACATTTTCGGCATGGCTGGAACGTTGTTTCGCGTTCCTAGGGCGTAAATGTTGCTACGAAAATATTTTGAATACCGTACTGTAATTATTGTGTTTGATAATAACAGGTGTAGGAGGCTCGACAAGGGGATCAGAAATTTTCGAGTCAATTAAAATGTTGGAACGAAAAAATTAATTGCTTCAAATTGTATTAAGAGACTGAAAAATTTACATTAAAATAATTGCGAAATTCGAGAGCAAGTTTGTTGAGCTCACATAAAGTTTACTTTTGTTAATACAACATACAGTATTAACTATTTACTGTTTGCGACATTCAAAATTTCAATTTAATTAACTAAATAACAATGTTCTAAACGTAAACAGTAAAGGATCGAAGTCGGATATAAAACTAATTAAATAAACATGTAATTGGTATTCTTATCTCTAAACTTCTAATAAAAGGAACAAGAAAGTATTGGATGAAGATTAGTTTACTTTAAAATATACAGACTTTTCATAAAAAACACGCAGCTAGCCATGAGAAGGAGAAGTATGTTGTTTATTAGACGTTAATCAATAATAATAATAGTCGGTTGATTAATACACTACTTGGTGATCGTAATTTTAATTTTTGTAACTCTCGTTTAAGAGAAATTAGCTAGAATTAGTTAAATCTTTCAAGTAAATAATGAGTATTTTTCTTGTATAAAAATGAGGTTTTTAAAATTGACCTAACAACTTGACAGATAGGTAAATGAATTTATCAGCGACATGCGTATACAAAACAATTGTTTTTTAATTCTACAGCACTCTACATGTTTTATTTTTAACGAACACGCGGTATAAAATTATAAATTATTTATATCTGTACTAATGAGCCTTAAAATTCTACATTTTAGGATTAATTGTTCGCTAAAAATAATTACAGTAATAGTATTTGTATTGTAAATTTCGAATTATGTTTATATAAATAGAAAGCAGTAATTGTTGGGTTATTAGTTTTTGAATTTAAATAAAATTAATAATAATTATAAATTGAATTAATTTGATTTATTTATGAAAATGCTTGTAAATTGCGATCACAAGAGAACATGGCGCCTTAAAGAAGTTGGGTAAACAATCTGTTATAAGAGCCGTTGCTAGTAAATTATAAGATTTGAAGTGTTTGCGCTTGCTTTGTGACAAAAATTGTTGTTGGAGTGGAGGGTAGTTCTTATAGTGAAATATTAAAAATTCATTGAATTCACGATGGAAATGATGGCGCCTAAAAAAAGATTTTGGATGAAAAGTCAGTTTCATTAAATTATTACAGCTATTACAGTTTCACAAAAATTAATTAATTCAAATTGACATATCGTGTCGGATATGAAGTAACGACTTCTTGTAATATTTCGTGGAACATAAATTACACATGGTTTACTAAAGTGGCAGTACCAATATAGGACGTCTCTATTTTTTTTGTTTTTGGACACGACCCGACCACTAAAATTTTATTCAACTGATTTTTACAATACTGCAACAATTGTTCAATATTCGGGGTTCTTGTGATTTAAAGAGTTGGATTATTAACAATTTAATTTAATTAAAACAAAATTTATTTCTACTATTTACACGAATACATGCAACATTAATTTGATAAATAAATAACTCAATATTTACTCAGTAATAATTAGTGATGGAAAAAAGAGTGATTTTTGCGTAGCAATTCCGACCTGCTCCTGCTCCAGATACAGAACCAGAAACAGAAAATAAGAAGGTAGCTGGCGCTTACATTAAATGCCAACCAGACAAGAGGCTCTTCGAAACGTAAAAATTATTATTAAATTTTCAATATGTACAACTGAAAAAAAAAAACAAGAAGAAAAATAATTACCATAATAAACCACAAAATAATAAAATACCTGAAAAAATAATTCCTGAAACGTAAGAACTATTATTAAATTCAAAATATTTAAACCTAAAAGAGAAAACATTAAAACGAGAACTGATAAACTACTAAACCTGAAAATAATAAAATACCTAAAAAAATAATTCCTGCAACGTAAAAATTATTATTATTATTATCAAAATATTTAGAGAGAGAAAAAATATTAACAGCAGAAATAGAAAAATTGCTTTACTTGAAAAAAATAATTCCTGAAACATGAAAATTATTATTAAAATCAAAATATGTATTTAGATTTGAAATAGAAAAAATATTAAAGTCTGAAACAAAAAATTATTAAACCTGAAAATAATAAAATACCTAAAAAATCATTCCTGAAACGTAAAAATTATTATTAAAATTAAAATATTTAAACCTAAAGGAGAAAACATATAAAACGAAAAACAGAAAAACTAATAAACCTGAAAATAATAAAATACCTGAAAAAATAATTTCTGAAATGTAAAAATTATTATTAAAACCTAAAAATTTAAACCTGAAAGAGAAAATAATTAAAACAAGGAACAGAAAAAATATTAACCTTAAACCTGAAAATAATAAAATGGCTGACAAAATAATTCCGAAAATATAAAAATATTATTAAAAACATAATATTTAAACCTGAAAGAGAAAATAATTAAAACAAGAAACAGAGAAATTAACCTTAAACCTGAAAATAATACAATACCTGAAAAAATAATTCCTGAAACATGAAAGTTATTATTAAAACTAGAAACAGAAAAATTACAAATCTTGAGAAAAGACATATTACTAACAGCAAATAATTTCTTAAGACCTCAAAAAATCAAAAAAAAAAAAAAAAAAATAGAAAACCTGAAATAAATAAATTCTGAAACATGAAAATTAATAGAATATAAACATGAAGGCCTGAAATGAAAAAAAAAAACCTTTTTAAATCGTGAAACAAAAATTAGTCAAATATGAAACAGTACTTAAAACGTAAATTTGGGAAAAAGGAAGAAAAACAACGTTACTTGATTGCAATTCAAAATATTAAGTCATTAATTTTAATATTAAAAAAAGAGATCAACAATTTTTGCAAAATCATGGAATGTACAAAGCATAAATAAAATTCAAATACACACAATAAAAAAAATATTTACTATGAACTCATTTTTCTGGAATTTTCTTCTGCCACAATTGATGGGTGGCGAATCTCCTCCTTCTGCTTCTTTCGGACCTACCTTTTATCCAGATTTCCAGCGATGTGTTTGGACCCTACCCTCCATAACCCCAATAAAACGAAAGGAATTACTTTTATTATTTATTTTTTTAAGGACAGAGGAAAAGGATAAATATAACACAAATACATAAACAACAATTGTACACCTTTGTGTTTATTTTTAGTTTGAACCGCAAATACGCAAATAAAACGATAAAGTGAGCATTTTGTAAAGTTTTGAAAAGTATTCTGTTACTGATTATGAAAAAAATAATTTATAAAATTTGGTTAGATAATAAAGTTTAACAACAAAATTAACATTCAAATTTTTGTCAAAAAAATTCTACAGTATTGTCAACAACGTTTTTTTGACATTATTCAACCGAAAAAATTATTGAATTTTAAATGAAAATATTTTTAAAAAAACTTTCTACAAGTGGTCTTAATTTTAGTGTTTGAAGTTTAATTTTCTTTGAAATATTTGTCGTTAATTTAGAAAAAAAATAAAAAATTTGTTGATCCTTCTTTTTTTTATTTAATCAAATCATTTTAAATCCCGCGATATATTTCAAACCAATTAGATAAAAATGTATTTTGGAAAATAATGGAAAAATCTGACCTTTATAGCAGGTGTTGCCGGTGTAGGTACCTACGTGTTCTCTGATCTGGTTCTGGAACTCTGGACTAAGTAGATTTCTAAACAGCACCTGAAAACTGAAAAAGCGATTAACAAAATGATAAAAATAAATAAACAATGGCTGAAATACATAAGTTTGCAAATGCTTTTAGTTGATTTATTTGATTAATTTATTAATTTGCTGAAAGGAAATAAATAGTTACGAAAAGCTTTTGCTACTTCTTATACATATCACTTAGTAAGTTTAAAAAATCTAGGACATTTTTTAAAAAAATGGCACAAAAATTAAAAAAAGAGATAAACAATTTTTTTAACAAAATTCTAATAATCAAGTCCTAATTAAAACTTTTTTTTACCACACAATCTCCTTCTACTTCTTTTGGACCTACCTTTAATCCTGAAATTGGTGCATCGTCTTCTGCCCTATGTAGCGAATCCCCTCTGCTTCTTTCGGACTTACCTTTAAACCGGATATCCAGCAATGTCTCTGAAAACCCCCCCGCTCCCAATAAAACAAAAGGAATTTACTTTAATCGTTTATTTTTTTAACGGGGTATATTACAAATAAAAACTAGTAAAATTGTTTATCTCTTTGTTATTTTGGTAATAAAATAAAATTTCTAGATTTATTATAACAGCTGTTCATTTAAAAAAGTTGTCAAGCGTGCTATGAAATTTTGATAAAAGAAAATGTAGCGAAGAAGGAATGTCGGAACTTGATACACAACTTTACAGTGCGCGCGCCGTCGTGAGTGAACACTTGTTATATTTATACATAAAATTTTTTAAACAAAACCGGTATATTCCGTTTAATTAATAATAAATAAAGGTACTTAGCTTTATCAGAGGGCTGCGATGTGTCTATAGTCGTCGAGTTTATTCACGACTGTCTGAAACACGAAGACAAAGCGATAAATTGACAAAAAAAAAAGTAATAAAAAAGCGTTACGTAGTCACAGTAACATCAGAGCATTTTTGTTAATAAATGAATCATAGTATTAGATAAATCATGTAAATTACTACAAAAATGTTTTAACAGAATTGTTTGAAGTTTTTGTTAAAAAAAAAAAATACGAAAATTAGGGAGTACGTCAAATCAACTCACCTCAAGTTGTGACTCATTTTCTCACACTAAAACACTGCATAGAATACGCGCCACAGTTTAATTTATTTAAACAAATTAGACCGATCTTTACACGTCTTTAACGGACAATTGCTTGATGAAAACTGATAAACCGAACAAAGGAACGTCCCTGAAAATTTGACGTAACCACAAAAAACTTAAAGAAAAAAGTGTTTACAATGTATCTTATCGCAATGTGTGTGACTAAAAATTGTAAATAAAACCGCCAACGCCGTATTAAAATTCTAATCACCTCTAAAATTTAGGGTACGGAAATTTACACCCCCAAAATTCAAATTTGAATTACATTTTTAATTTTTTTTTATCTCATTATTCTCCTTATTGGTTCAGTTGGTAATTGTAGGTTTCGTTTTCCGAAAATGTTTTGTAAATATGGATTTTTTTTATATAATTTTATATTATTTTATATAATTGGATGTTTTAATACATATTAAAAGTTCCCATCGATCTCGTGATCAAAAATAACGAAGAGTTTTCAGAAACGTGCTGTTTTCGATAATAAATTACTCGATATTGAAAATATTCACAAGTCATAAAGACTCTATCCAGAGTATAAAACAGAGTTTTTTTTAAATTAAGTTATTTAGGGCACCCAATTTTTTTTTAAGCAATAAATAAGAAGATATTTCTTAAAGCCAATTATAACAGTCTGAGGGCGGTTTATATTTTTTAATATATAGTTAAGACTATCAAGGAGAGGAGAAAAATGATTTTTGTCTAGATTAAGACAATTGGGAGTAATGAATAAAGACCGTCTGACAATGAGGAATTTTACATATTATTTATCACGGAATAACGGTTTTTTTTATTTTATATAATATATCTAAAGTGTATAAAATAACAATTTTTGTATGGTTTGCAGCCTGAAACTGGAAGAAAGTATTAACAGCAGAATCGAGTGTATTTGTATTTAAATGAATTTAATAAATACATTTAAAATGACAGGAGTAAAGTATTTAGTAATTTATTATATAGACCGTAGAATAAAAAAGCAAAACATTAGTTTTGTTATGATTCTTTCTCTGCATTGTGCTGTATTCTCTCTCTTGAATAGTTTGTTTATTTTTTAAACTTCCACTTAAAATTTCTATCTTTTCAAATTACATATACCAAAAATATGAAACTTTAATTGATGAGATGCATTCGTTGTCCTTTAATAAAACTGTGAAGTGATAATTATTGTTAAAAGCATTAATTAAAAAATTGTTTCTATTGTAACTGTAAAAAACTGGGAGACTGACGCTGTCAATAATCAAATAGAATCCAATCGCACAAAATTTTTTTAAAAGGCTTGTCTATGTCAGTACTTTCATGTGTATAGGTCAGCCGCTTTGCTGATTTTCATGGGTATCGTATAAAAACAAATAGGGTGTTTTATTTAAAAATTTAAGTTGAATGCATTTTCGATCAAAGTGGATGGTTTAAACAAAATAAATTACGTAATTTGAACTTTGGTTATTTACGTTTCTCTAAAACCGTAATTGATTGTGCCGGTACTTAAAAAAAACATTTTGTATATCATCTAATTTATATGTATGCAGATTTTTTTAATGTTCCACACATTTACAACCTGAATAAAACATGATAGAATCTTTTGTCCTCAGATATTAATTTTTACACCCTTTTATGTATATAAATTTAAAAATCACGCAATTTCAGCATTGCAATTTTTATTTATAGCAATAAGTGTCGTATAATAAATGCTACGAGATATTTTTCTTTCTCGTTTAATTGGTTAAGAATTCTGGGTCATTATTTAAAGTTTTTCTTCTTTTTTGGGGTCGTAAATAAACGCCATAAAGCAGACTTGTTGCAAACAATGCATCCGGCGAGGATTAGTGGAAATATTCATACATTAAACAACCCCTTAACGCTGTGCATATTTAACGGCTCTAAACTCCCTACCCACTTAATGAAATTGTTAATGTAATCCTCCCGTCTTTGTACTGCGCCCTGTTGAAAACAAACTTTCCCCCTTTTCCTCTGCAGCAAAAAAAAAGAACAATAACTCTTTTAATAAATCGTTCTTGCGGTTTTTATTCGATAATCCACTTTTCAGTTATGATGGTCGAAAACCGAGCTTTCAAGTAACTTATGAAAGCGTTAATTGAATTCCGGGCGTTTGGTTAACTTTATAGTCGACGTTTGTTTTAATAAAAACACATTTGTTTTGGTCGTTATCAAAGGGAAAAATGCACGTTTGACGAATTCCGATTCGGGTCGTCGAGCCTTTTTTTATTTCCAGGAAGCTCGACCCGGAAATCTATAATCAGCTGCATTGTTACATTGCGTATTCATTTACATAAATTAATGAAGAACGGATCGATGGACTAACCCGAAAATGACTTTTTCAAAAATAGCAAAACGAGCTTTTCGTGTTTAGTAATTTTACAGAACGAGTGCTCTATAAACTAATGAACTTCAATTCGGATAAAAAACGCTAGGGTTGAATAAATAACGCGCAGTGTAGTGTCGCCGTAATGAAACAGCTTTGCGGATTGAATGGATTTTTTTCACGTTTCGGAGTCTGATTGAAATCGCGAGGGGAAACAATAAATTAAAGGGATGTACTGGGAAATTTTGCCGGCAGGACAGGTGTCTTTATAAAAAAAAAATAATGGGGTAGGCTAATTAGACCACGACTCGCGTTTAAAACAAACAAAAAAGGCACCAGACAGATCGAGTTATTAAAAAATGGAAAAACAAATTAAATACGAGAAATAATGAATTAGATTTGACAGATATGAACATTTATGGATTCAATAATCGAAAATATTAAAATTTACATATATATATATATATTGTGTAGGTGTAATCCTATCGCTCTTTGCAAAAAAATTAAACGAATTTCTTGCTAACGTTCAAGAATATTTATTTAACATAATACCTATATTATGATAATGTTTTCTGTCTTTAGATCTGTCTTTAAAAATATTAAAACAAGTTAATTTAATGAGTTACAAGAATTACATTTAGTAAAAGGTTTTTGTTAGTTACTACTTCATTCCGGAAATGTTATTAATATTATAGATAACTCAACTCTTACAAAAACATATATTTTGCATATTAGCGCGACAGTTTGAATGTCGTACGAATAAAGCAAAACTGTTTCCGCACGTCTCTTGTATATTATTTTTTGCACGGATTCTTCAAAAGACCGAAAAACGATAATTTTAAAATTTATCTTTAATTTGTCGAAAAAAAAAAAACCAAATGTGTTGATGTCAATAATGTAGGTAACCAACTGTCAGATTTTTTCAAGTTACTAAAATCTTCTGTCAAAATTTGACATTTTAATGTCTTACACAATTTCTCACAGATGGCGCTGCTTAAACTAAAACTTTAAATGTAATATTGTGAATACAATTCTGTTGTTTTATCTAAATAAAGTGGTAAAGTCCATGGTTTTATTATAAACTTGGGCTCTGATACAATAATCATATTTTTAACCGTTTTTTAAACGAGAAAAATCTCTGTTCTCTGCGGGCACTAGTGCGGTAAAAATGGAAAATTGACGGTTCCGATTGTTCGCTCAGTGCGTAATCACTTTATTTTTAGTAGAGTAGTGCAAAAAATTGTTTTAAAGCCTGTCGTTTTTTATTACGGGTAATAAAATAATACCATAATGTATTAAAGAACGAATTTCGAAATAGTATATTATTATACTATGCGTTACGTAAAGCGGTGATTGTTGCACGAGTGAGTTTTGGACACGACGACGAAGGGAGGAGTGCTTAAAAGGAATGAGTTCAACAATATGTCTTATGCAACAAATGTAATACAGTGTTTTTGATAATTTTATTTTGTTAAACTAGTTTTATGTAAAAATGTAAAATTTTGTGTGCTACGATAAGTCGATAAACACACCCAAATGAATTTTATAAAGACGCAAATTTTTATAATTTTGTGGCACGAATTTAAGTTTATAAAATGTGAGGGAGTTTCATGAAGAAAGAGTGTCTATAGTGACTTATGAAACTTTTTTTTATACTATTTTGCATAATTTTAAGTTTTTTTCCTAAAAAGTAAAATCTGGCTTGTTCTAATAGGAATTTTTGAAAATTTTATTTTTTGCTTGCAGTTGTACGTAAAACACTGTATATACTCTGTGCATAAAGGTCGATAAATGGCTCTTGGGAAATAAAAATCTTTTGTTTCACGTCGAGCTTTGAATATTTTTTTCGAGACATAATCTTTTGATTAGCCATCAGTACGGTTTCGAAAATGGTGAATGCGCCGGGTTAAAAAAAATACTTAAATTCTTATTACATTGTGGTTTTATTAGAGCGTGTTAATTGTCCTTATTTTTGCGTCATGTCTGTTGCACACAACACGAAATTACCCCCTGCAGATAGGTCGCAATCGCCGCAAACGTCACGCTAATCTCACCCGAAATGAGAACCTCCGGCTGGCAAATTAACTTTAAATCTTACCGTCGGATGATTTAAGAGAGTGACGTAATTAGGTGGCTATTTTAAGGGAGTTGAAATGTCGCGACAAGACGTGTTTTTACACCTGCTTATTTTACGTTACGGTCGTAAGAAAATTTATGTTATGTTTTTTGTTACAGTACGCCCAAGAGAGTCAGCATGAGAAGATCCTCAGAGGATTGGCGGTCGGAATAGCTTTCACCATGTACGGTCGGTTGGAAGAAGCAGATCCTTTGATAGAACAACTCACCTCTGATAAGGATCCCATCTTGAGAAGATCAGGAATGTACACTTTGGCAATGGCGTATTGCGGAACAGGACATAATCAAGCTATAAGAAAGTTGCTACATGTTGCTGTAAGTATTTTATTTTTCTTGTCAAGTTGGAATTTTAAGCAACTTTCTTAATTAATTAAGTTTGATGTCGTCTGTATTAAAAAAAATATTAATTAGTTTGGTCGATACAAAAAAAGCTTGAAGGAGGTCGTCATTAATTTTTCTTTTTCACGATAACGTAAACACAACATTGAATAAATGAATTTGAAATAAGTATTATTTTGAAATAAAACAGTGAAACACTGTTGACCGAATTTTACCAAAAATGACACTCACCAATTCAAATAAATAACTGGGTGCGCTTTAATAAAGCAAAATTTTATCAGTTTATGGCATCACAACAGGTAACAAAGCAATGAAATATTCAAACACGTACACAAGGAGGGTTATTTACTTTAAAGGCGATAAAGACGTGAGCTCTCTAATGTTTTTGATTAATATTTAAAGGACGGAGAGAAGGGAGAGAGTAAATGAAGATGAATTTCATTTTTGATATCGAAATGAGACGCATTTCTGCATCGTCTCGTCTGTTTGAAAATTATATGCAAAAATACTGTGTGGGTGTTTTTTATTTTCAAGCGTGATTCGATCGAGGATAAAATGGAAGATTAAAGTAGAATTGGAATTTTTCGTGAAACCTGATGTTTTTACATTTTTAAAATTGTTATGAAAATTGAATTTAAAAGCGGTAAAGAAGAATAAAAATAAAACGTCCCTTTCGTATTATTTACAATTAGAGTGAGGTCGAGGGAAACATTTTCTTTTATAGAAACAACGGATGGGAATATTCTAAAGTTCGAAGTTTTTTTCCGCTTTTCCAATGTAAACAAATGGGTCCTGTGGCAGATCAAGAACGTTTAACTCTAAACAAGAAAATATCGAGTTTTGCAAGTTGTTTTTTTTTTAGAAGATTTAGTATGGTGTCAAGGTACAATGTCAAAGTTTTTTATTTGTATGCCTATCACAGTAGGTTAAAGCTAGGAAAAAAATCAAATTTTTTTATTGTTGCAAAAAGTGATGGGTTTCGCATCGAGAAGAGCATTTGTTTAATAAATAGAAATTTGTATTTACTAGACCTGTGACAAGAATTGAGAGCATTTACTTTAATAATGTTTAATTAATATATTAGTCGCGACAGGAAAAGTTTATTCATAACGCTTGTAGGAAAGAGTGGCTAATCCTTTTATTTTATACAAATACAATTCAAAATTTTATCTAAAATTTTAATTATTTCAATAATTTCACGATTAATCTAACTATTCCCAACTTCTTCTCTCACTGCGTAGGTAATGATTAATATATCTTGCTTCGAATTCTTAAATTTGCTTAGTATTTCCAAAGTTGAAGGTAAACATTTTACCACTAAAAATTTTAGCCTAAAAATTAGTTTTAACTTTTTGAATAACTTTCTGAATACAACTAATTGTTTCTTAGCTGCTTTTATTGGTTTTTGAAAATTAAACATTAGATTATAAAAATAATTAAAATATACATAATACGGCGATTTTAAAATTTTTGATTTGCAATGGGGGTTATTTAACTGGGTAAATGACAATAAAAATAAACAAATCTTAATAAACTGCCTACATTTTAGAGATTTAATTGGCCTATTCTCATTTTTAAGGCAGAATGTGAATTATTTTTCAGTTAAAATAAACTACAATAAATAGAATTATGGATTGGATCACTAACAATAATAATAAAAAAATAGTATTCAATTTTTTTGAATTTTTAAAAACCAGTTAAAACTGACAACAATTATACGAATTATTATTTTTTACAATGTAATTTTTACAATATCGACACACGGAGAGGTTAGGTACTTAAAAATTGGTGTTTGCTGCGAATGCACATCATTTTTTTTGCAAAAAACGCTTAAATTTTTATCGTACAAAAACTCATGTTTTTTTATTTTGGTTGACTAATAAGTAATAAATGAAATCTTGAAAGTCTTTTTTTACGTGTTCACTTTATGCGCATGCAAAATAATTAGCATTATAAAGCCTCATTAGTAGCGCATTAATTATAATAATTATTTATAATTATAGAAGAAGTCATCGTTATATTAAAAAAAGGGAGGGGGGCACAGTACTATATTGTCCACTACGAATCAGAATTATTAATTACGTCAGAATTGAGCTTTTTTAATATTATTAATAAGTTACTGTACTTGTACTTTAATTTTTTTTAAAAAATTTAAAAAATTTTTGAATTTAGAAAATTAAAAGTTATGACAAACTTTATGTGTTACTTCAAACTCCCTCTGTATATCGTTGAACTCACTTACTCATCGTTGAAAATTGTTTTTAAAGAACTGAATAATAACATAAAAAAAATAAGAATCCTCTTAATAAGAGTAAAAATTGATTGAAATGGTAGAAAAGCACATTTGCGAAAAAAAAATTGTTTTATCTTTGGCTATTACTTCAAGTGCTGAAGATATAATTTCTAATTTACTTTGGAAGAAGTCGAAAACTAAGATTAACTTTTGTTTTTATTTGTATAGTTTGTTTTTCTCAACTTTCCGTGCCAACAACTCGTTAAAAAAAACGTATTGTTTTTATCCTAAAACGGCAAGATGTATAGCTAGTTGGTATTAATTTTCTGAAAACGATCTTTTTCAATAATTTTTTAATATTTATTTTGATGTTATTCTTTCAGATAGAAGGTAGTAGTTTTGTTCCAACAACACTTCAGTACCAGTTTAGAACAGTATGGAACTAAACTGAGCATGCGGACTAGAGATTGTAGGACAGTACTACGCATGTGCAGTACGATTCTGAACCGTTTTTAATTGTTTTTGGAACAAACTTACTATTTTATATTGAATTAGAATTTAGTTATTATTGGAAACAATTTAACTCATATTTTTTTGACGAATCAAATTTATTTCTTTTTATATAATGGACCAGTGAAAATTTTTATCTGAAACTTTTTGAATACAACCGTCGCTGTGAGTTCACTTCAATTGTGATGCCAAATACAACTCGGTGATCTGAAATTGAAGGAAATTTTCTCATCTTATTCGTATTTCTTTTTTAAATAATTTTCACTCGTTCGGTATACTCACCCGTGTAAAATTATCGTCGAAACAAATATATAACTCGTATCTGATGATATCGGAAATTTTTCGCAAATTTATTTCCTCTCGTTGAATTACTTATGAAACTTTTTGGCGTAAACCATTGGCAACATTGGCTGTTAATAATAATAACTTTATTAGTGTCAAATGTCATTGTCAGTAAAAAAGCTGGATGTGAGGACGGAATGTGAATAAGATATAGCCTGGAACTTTGATGAAAATTTAACACAAAAAATCTTGTGATTCATGATGCGGTTGAAAATTGTTTTTACTCGTACATTGCAGCGACTTTTTACTCATCTGGCTGCATTCGTACTCGCAAAATGACTGTTCTTTTGGTACAAATATCTATTAATAATTAAAACAAAACTCGCAGTTAGCCATGAGGAGGAGAATGTATGTCGTTTGTTAAGCATTTATTAATAACAGTCAGTCGATTAATACACCACTCGACGATCGATATTTAGTTTAAATTTATGTGTTTTTATTTTGTTTAAAATTTGAGAATTTTTGTTTAGAATTTGCTGAAATTAGTCAAATCCTGACTGAAATATTTTCAAGGTTATTAATGAATATTTTTGATGACAATGTGCTTTAATGTGTAAAAGTGACGGTTGTAAAATTGATTGAAATTTTAATTTGACAGGTAGGTAAATGAAGTTATTAAAGACGTCTAAAATAATTGTTTTTTTAATTCTAAGCACTTTATAGTTTTTTATAATGAACATGCGATATTTGAAATAATATTTTTCCAATTGATTTATTCAATTGTATTCAATGGATAAAAAGTAAAAATACGCTAATAGTATTGCATGTTAGTGCATTATAGAGAAAAATATGATAAGATGGTATTTCTTTCGCCCGCTGTACGGAAAAGTACATTGTATGAAAAAGCAAAAAAAAAAAAAAACTTGAATGTAGTGTTCAGGTGAAACTTGCAAGAAGAATTTCAAATTTGTTCAGATTTGTTATTTTATTATGCTTTCCTTGTATGTTGTTTGAAATTAAAGTAAGGAGTAGATAAGCAGCAGGAACAGAATCTAAAAATAAGACTCTGTGACGTTTCTAAGAATAGTTTTTGATACATCAAAGGTAAAAAGCATATTACGAGTTAAAAATATGTTCATAAAAATAAACATGATGGCAGTAGATGCATACATTTAGTTTTTTTATTTCCGTACTTACACCGGAAACTAATAATAATTTTCGTCTGGTTGCGCAATTTTTCGGATTTTTTTGTCGTCGTAAAAATATTTGATGCGTAAATACCCGGATTTGGACGAAACGCGAAATTTGTCAGATACGTAGGTGTGGGATTTTTCACGTGGGAGTTTAATAAAACACGATTATTTTTTGAAGCGTAATTTTGTTTAAATCACATTTACTGCAGCTTCATAAAAATGCAAGGTAAAATATTTCTTTCGGGCACTTAAATATTGATGCGAATGTCGCATCGTTTGTTTAAGTTAAATTAAATATTAAGCGATGGGTTCTGAATAATTTAAAATGTACGTTTCCGGACTGAAAATGTTTACTAATAGGGACCTCCACTATTTTGGCTATTGATTAGGGCAGATTCTATCTATTTAATTTAAGATAACACAGTTATTTTATGCCAAAATTAATATTTTTGGACGTTTTTTTTATGCAAAGTTAAATAGTTAGATAAATATTTAGAAAATTGATCATATTTAACGGGTACATACTCTAAACTAAAATTTCAGCTTTGCATCATACCTAAATTATACTGGGTGCCATAAAAAGAACATCTACATTGAGTTGATTGATTTGAACCAAAACGGATTTTCGATAGTTTAACATAATAAAGAAATACTTTTAATATATTTGTTATAAACAGTTTGAAGAAAGTGGTTACTTAACGGCAGTAATTGATCCTGAATATATACAGGGTGTTATTGAAGTGATGTTAACGAATATTTAACTGCTAAGAGTTCTCGTTGAAATGATGCTAAAAACCCAAACTTGCCTTATATAAATGTTTTTGAGACACAGGATAAACTTTTTTTGTTTGAGATTCGATAGTATATTTCTAATTTGGTGGCTTAATTCTTGGGAACCAATCAACTACGACTTTATGATGATTCACGAGCACCCAACAATCAACTGCAAGCAAGATGTTGTCGTGATCTATTTTTACACAGCTGATTGTAAAAATAAAAACAAACCAATGTTGTAATAATAGTATGGTTATGAACTTGTTAAAATCTAATATTATTCACACAGTTAGAAGTGTTTTCAATAAGGTTAATTGTTGATATCAAGACGGTCAAACAGGACATTTACGTCTCAAACCACACCACTAATACTGAAAAAGTTGAAGTTGGTGAGAATAATTTATCTAGGTAATTTGTTAGAAGCGTAAGTAGTTACTGAGTCTTTACGGATATTTTTTTAGTTTGAATTAATATTCAAGAGTGCAAAATAACAAAATTCAAGTTGTTGACGATTTAACAATGAAATGAAAGTCAATAGAAAACGAGGGGACTGTAGTACGTCAAATGTCAACAGTTTGAGCAATACTGGTTTTACTCAGAAGGTAACAGTTTCTGAGTATTTCATTTATAGAATGGCCATATAACTACCACTCCCTGAAGGGTTAAGGCAAGATAAATAAGGATTTTTCATAATAACTCGTGTTTCTGACGAATGAACGACAAAGCAATGGTACTCGTAATTTTCAACTTTTCAACATATTAAAGTTGTTTTCATAGCTAACTTGAACAAGAAACATTGATAAACACTCTGTATTATTTTACGACGTGCAAATGTTATTCTCACAATTTGTCTCATTCGCATTCTGTTGGCAGGTGCATATCTCACTGTGGCTTCTATCCATCCTTTTATTATATTAATGGAAAAAGCTCATGTAATTTTTGATTGTCATACGATTAAATCGTTGACGGCTTGAATTTGACGTTTTATGAATAGATCGCGTAAACACGTTATTAAGAAAATGTGAGTGGGTGTATGGGACAAAAAATCTGCAAAAAGCGGCGATATTCAGCTCATAAATCATATTTTTTCTTGGTGGTTGGCTGTGGTTGGCACATAAAAAATATCGTATGCGACACCTTAAAGCTTAAAATTAGTTCACTGAAAACGAGAGTGTTGTCTAGTTTAATTAAAGTTTTATCTCTTGAATTTTGTAGGTGTCCGACGTGAACGATGACGTCCGACGCGCCGCCGTCACGGCTCTCGGATTCCTTCTGTTCAGGTAAGAATTTGATGTTGTTCTCACGTCGCTTTGCATCCTATAACCGTAACGTGATTACCTCGACGTCTTATATCGCAATTTTTACGACCTGAAAGAACCTCTTCGCCAGGAACATCCGGGCTCGATCGATTAACTCCGGTGCGAATTTTTTTGTCCGAGACCTATTAAATGACGTTTATACAAATTAAATACGATGGAGTCACTAGGTCGCGGTTTGCTCGTCTAAAATAATACGTCGAGGACGCGTCCCGCGAGTAACCGAGACGTCGTTACCGAGAAAACGACTTTTTTCCTAGTTATTCAGCCATTAGAAACGTCCCGGAAAAACTCGGGGGTTTCCTGAATGTTTTTATTTTTTATTTTTGGCGAACGGAAAATTGGTTTCTAGAATGTGTTGAGATTTTTTATCGGGTTAAGAACGAATCTCGACACGCTTATTTCGGCCAATAAGGACGCACTTATCGCAACAGGAACGTGTCTTAACAGGTACTCGGAAAAACGTTATTGGATTTTCGAAAGACCAGCCAAAATGATGAAGGTTAAGGTACCATGGTTCAATACTTTGCTAATTAACGTAATTGGTCACTCCGTCTAATTAATTATGCATTTCAATTAATTTTTTATTGAGGGTTGGTAATTAGGGTGGTTGTTGGGTGTAGGGGTCGATATTTATGGACATTGTTTGTTATTGGTTTTTGTCTTACCGGAAGATAATAAGCATTAAGTTATTATTGTACTATTGGGAGTAGGACAGGGTTACTACGTCGTGTTGAAATAAAATAAATTGGGCAGGTCTTTTAAATTGAGATTAATGCTCGAAATTTTACCTCGAGTTTTGTTTTTCTTTTTTTGGAAGAAAAAGTAGGTTAAATGGCACGAAAGTGCTTAACAAAACGTTATTAATGTAGCAAAAATGATGTGTAATTTTTTTACGCTTTTAATTTTTAATATACTTCAGTCTTTTATAATGTTATTTTAAAAATTTAACTCAAAATACAGACTCTTGATAATAAACAAAATTTTAATTTAACATTTTTAACAAAAATTCTCGTTTACAGAGTTAAAAATAATTTAAGAACAAAAATCTTTATCTTGTGTTGATTCACTCCCTACCAAAACGTATCAAAATTAGTGTAGTGTAAACCGGTCTTAAGATGTCTACGTACTTAAGGTAAAATTTCTCTAGATTTGAAAAGAGACGTTATATCAGTCTGACAATGGTTTGACTTCTGACAATCAGTTATTCAATTTTATAACAATAATGAGTTATTTTACCGTACAGTTGTTGGTTGAGTCTTAGCAATTATTAAATAGAAGTTGCTCACTCAATTAAGTACAATAAAATCGAAACTTTAAAAATGAAAGATATTTTTGATTTCAGAGATATAGGGCTTGCCAATTAAGTCGTAAAAGTAAAATAGTTGTAAAAACTATGTAGTTATTAAATTAAGTAGCCGTGACCTAGATACAGTCGACCAGCTTTGTTGTTGTAACAAAGCGTAAAATAACTAATCATTGTCCAACTGGGCAACTATGTCAACATTTTGTTACTAATTGATCACAGTAGTGCAGCTGTGCTCTTGAACGGACTGCTTACATAGTTTTTACGACTATTTTTTTTACGCCTTTTTAATTGGCGAGCCTTATATCTCTTAAATCAAGAATACCTACGGACTATTTTTATTTGTTTCAATAAAATCATTTTAAAAAATTTACTATTCTATGAGTGTGAAACATCGAACCTTGCGAGGTAAATAAGCATATTCTTGAAAGTGGACCAAATAGTTTCATTTTGCACCCAATTTCATAATTTTTAAAGAAGCAATTTTTGTATTTTTATTTAGATTTCCGAAATAAATAGGTATAGGATTTGTTTTGTACCACTATTACATATTTATAAGAACATTTATCAATACATTTTTTATTTTCTGCCCGTCGACTGAAATTAAATCACTATCATAGTTCTTTCCAAACCATTCCCAACAAGTTTCTTATACCGACGTTCCGGAGACATCATTAAGGAAATTTGAAAATTTGATACGATTTTGCTCTAAACTCAAAGTGGTGAATTTGTTTTATATCTTGGAAAGGGCACTGTCGACTGCATTTTATAGTCATATAATTTTCACTAGTTTTCTATCGTTCTAATTGTTCCAAACCACACAGAAATTTGAAAAAAGCGAAATTTTCGGACGTTGACAATGAGAATTTATATAACGTTGACATTTAACAAAAATTACTATGTCTAAATTTCTATAAATTTGATGCTGACAACAAAAATTAAATTTCGAGAGCCACCTATTATGCCAATTTTATTGGATTATCAAAAAAGTACTCCAAAGTAGGTTGATAGCAAAGCTACTATGTATGTATCTTTTTATAGAAAAAAAATCTGCGTTTTTTCGTGATTTTTTGTTGTTGTTTGGAACTATTTTTATTATTTTTTAACCCTCCGTTAGTGGCGCATGTATCTTCCTAATAAATGCATCATTTTTTTGTAGATATCAAAACTGTCAATCCTCTGAATTTGAGATCTAGAGTATTCCTTGCCCAATGTATTTTAATTATGTTCCTGGAAAAACAAGTTGAAATTTTTATTTTTAGCAAGTTTATTTGTGCAGGTATCAATAAGTGTATTCAACAGATTTAGCGCGTCTGTATGTATGATCCCATGTTTTACTACCTGCTTTACTTACTTTCACTCATACAACCATGTTCATGTGTTTCTAAATGTTTATTGTCTGTGAATTTTTTGATCGTATCACAACGAGTAGCAAAGAAAATTTGATTTATGTAATCTAGAAGATGTTGAAGAGATTTGGATACACAAGATTCATCTGAATAAATCTAATAAATTCTTGAAGTAATATGCTTTTTTTGAACCAATAATATATTCACTGAAATAAAATACGATAATAATTACAAACATTTACGTAAAATTGTTTTAAAAAATATAAATTATAAAGCATGTATCTGACAGATACATCGCGACTAAACATGTTACATTAGAAAAAAGCTGAAACATGCAAGAATGCACCACAATTTACGTGGTGTATTTATATATTTGTTAAATACATGTTCAATGCATTTTTCGGCTAGTTTCTTCGTAAAATGATAGATATTTACATTGTATTTTTACTTACCTGATATAATATTGTGGCATTAATAGAAATTTTGTCAATTTTATCTATATCTTGTAATTTACATGTTTTGGCAAATTGGTGGATGCGCCGGGGAAAGAATTAATTTCGCGTTTATATTTACAAATTGTACTTCAGTTATTGGAAGCGTTTGATGTAGTTTTGTGGGTAGCTTTTGTGGCATTTTTCAACAAAATTTCGGGTCAATTTAAATTTTTTGAATGTGAAATAAATTAAGATTGACAAAGTGTGGTTGAATTCGAAACGTTTGGGTACTGTAATTTTAATCCAATCATTGTAACGGTTCAGAAATTGTGTAGTTGGACATTAAATTCTGAAGTGTAACGTTGTCGGCTTTCATCGTGCACTTTTAATACTTAATGGTGTTCAATTGCGCGCTTTTAGCTGTGGCAGCAGCTTTTCATCCTATTCAAACGTCATTAAAATTTTAATTGGTTTGATTTCAGCAAGTCGTACCTTTGTTGGATCATCACATTATGCGCCAATTTAGAGTATTACCTTTTTTAGTTTTCAAAGTGTTTTAAAAAAAATTGTTGTAAAGTGATGTAGGCGCGCCTACATTTTCGACCGGAAGATCGCAGTGGGCGAAGCTAATTATTATCGCTAGTCGGTGGTAGGGGATTTACGAGCTTCTTTCCTACTCGAACAGCAAAACTTTAATTAAACAATTCGGTCTTGCGAGCGCTGCATTTTATTGACGGATCGTTTCTCAACAGTGCCACATAACTCAGTGGCGTACGTTGGTTTTACCGGGCCACGTTTCGGTCGTTGATTATGGAAACCGACGCTCGAGGTTTAATTAACTTCGTTGCCGTTTCAGTTTTAAATCGGGACGCTAGTCGCATGCCAGATTCAACAAGTTTTCTAGAACACAGAGGATTTTTTTGCGTCTATTACAGGAGGGCTTGTACAAAGGGAAGTGGCGCTCGTAATTACGCCAGCTATTGTGATGTAAATTTATTTCGCGGGGGTGACTTTTATTTATTGCAGATGCATTTTGTGGCTTAACGTGTGTTCGACGCTAGAAAGCAATTAGATCGAACGATAGAGGTGAGCGTGGTTTGGTAAGATAAGCCGCTGAGGCATCCGACTATCGAGTTAATTTAGCGAAAGGTGCTGAAACGGAACCGAAATCATCATTGACTGGTCGGAGGCGAGCCGCTGATCTTTACTAGATAAGGATGAGGTTTAACTCGTGAGCATCAAATTGGAACAGTCGGCGTTTATTAATTGATTAAATCAGATGTGGGGAATTATATAGGGTTATTCAATTATTTACGTGGGGGAACGACATCGGTCTATGTCGGCTCATCAAGAAGAATTAGAGACTCGGACGACTTCCGGTCTTGTTAGACGGCGGTGATGGATGGGAAAGGATTTTTAAAGTTGTAAACACCGGACTTTTCTATACCATCTAAATCCACTTTTGTAGACTTTGAAATGAAAGTTTTTGAACTAATAAAAAAAATTAAGGTTAAATTTGTAAAATAAATAGAATCATTTATTTAAACATTTGACTAATTTTGTCTTTTACGACATTTTCAAGAATGTGCAAGTCATAACATATCTAAGATTTGTTTATTTTTTATTATTTCTCATTTTTTGTTAGTTTTTTTTTTTAAATTTTGCAGTTACAGTGTTTTATAACAGTGACTTTTTGATTGTCATTCTAATTGCTAAATGACGTACTTTTACGCACTAGTGCTCAAAAATGAAAAATACATTTTTTATTTTATTTATTTATTATAAACATGAAAAGTACAAATATTTAAGTGACTAAATTGAACATTTGAAGATTTCACATTTCTTTCCTAAAGTTCAATACAAGTGGAAACGGTACTTGGAGATGCCACTCCACATTTACTATTTTCGTCACAGATTCTTTTTTTCTTTGTACAGTTTCTTTTTTTTTTCTATAATTTTCATCGAAATTACGTTTTTGCATTCAACAGAGTTTTTTATGTAACTTTCCGCAACAGAACTCAATCGCCATTCTACAAGTCCTTTGAGTAATGTAATATCTGCTAAGAGTGTTGCTGAACAACGGCGAAAGCAGTGCCCGGAATAGTCTATTGCATTTAAAAGGCCGAGACATTCTGCAATTTTTTAGGCATACCTCCAATAGTATTTATACCAACGGGTAGCGTACAGCACCTAGAATTTTTAAAGGTTAAGAAGAATCTCTGATGTTCAGTATGAATAGGTCGAAGCTGTGCGTATTTGCGGAAAATTTCTAAGAAACTAATTCTATCTACAAATTCTTCAGTTATTGTAAACATTTGTGAAATTTTTGTTTTGGTGTTCGGTATCTTCACTTTAATAAAACTTGTACAATTTTCTATATCTTCTTCCTTTAAAAACGTAATTTTTTCTCTGCGTAACGCACCAAAAATCTCAGTAATTAGCACAACTTTTGCATAGTCTTTGTCATTAGCTGTTTTTATGGAACGTTTTATCTCTTGCTTGGTGAATATTTTGGATTTTTTTAGTTCTGTACTCTTTGGCATTTCTTTTTAGAAATGCAATCAAGTTTGTAAATTTTTTGATATCTACATTTTTGTTAAGATGTGTCATGATTCTTAGCATTGAGTAGGTACTCCATAAAGTAGACGGCTTATACATGGAAGATAATTTCGAAAAATAGGCCAAAAGAACTTTTTCTTCAATACTTGTTATATTTTTTTCCTCACATCAACTACCAAATTTCCTGTATATTTCCTTGTAAATTTTCTCAGATTTTTCGGGCACTCGTATGGCTAGTGCAGCTTCCGCAGCATTTTCAATGTCGGAATCAAATTCAGAATCGCTTATTTTTGTGGTCTTTTATTTATAAATTTACATCCATAGCACTCTGCCGTCTGGCTATTGTACAATGTGAATGTTCGATTAAGATCATTATTTTTGAAAGAAAAATCTGTTATAAAACGTTGTAACAAAAAACTTTAAATGCAATACGTTGAAAAATCGATATCTTTTAAGATTCACGTCGCGTGCTTAACAAACTCTAGTTACTACATTTATCGAAAACCATTCTCTATTACTAAATATTTGCTTAATGACATTTATTTTTGTGTTGAAACAATTTACTAACATATTTACGTTTAATTTATGTATATAACTGCTAATGCTAGCTAATTTATGATTACTACAATGATTGGAATCAGTTTAAGGTATGACGAATAAATAGGTTTATGAAAAATTGTGACCTCTACTTTACTTTCTTTTTTTGTGTAAATCAAAAAAATTACATACCAATGTTTTTCTCTGTTTCCAAAGTAAAACTAAATTTACTACATAATTTATAAATAAAATTTTTAAAATCCTCTAGTTTATTTAGCTTTTCTTCCTACATTAATAAAGATATTGTCCACATATCTTTTTCAAAATTTTACTTTTGTCATTATTTTTATTGTTATTGTTGAATAAATTATTTTCAAAGTGAACTATAAATTTATAATAATTTTTATTTTATAATAGCAAAAATTATTATTGACAAAATTTTCAAACTTTTTGTAAATTTTTTTAAAATTGTTATTCAGGCACTGATGATGAGATTGTTCTTGAAAGAGCTCTGCCACTGTTATATAAGAATTTTTTTGGGTTAACCTTGAGTTTTGGCTTTGATTTTTATTCTTTCATTATTTGTATGAAAATTATCTCAATTTGAGGAAGAAGGAATGCTTCTATCAAATCTTTTTTTTATTTTCCCAAAAAATGGAAGACTAAATAGACAATTTAATTTTTTACGAATTATTAAATGATAGTTGTTTGGTTATTCTACCAGTTACGTAATATGTTTAACCTTTAAATTTTAAAGTAAATAATATAAAATAAACTTTATGTACGGGTAAGGTACCTTTAGCGTGCAGTTTACATTTTTAAATAAATAATATAGAAACATAAGGATTCGGTTTGTTTATGGATTTCTTTTCCATATATTCTATTTTCCTGAAATGTTCTTGGTTTAGTTGTAATTTTGAAGTTTCACAATAACATCAAACAAAACTAATTTAAATCAAATAACATTGGTAAGGGTTGTAATGCCGAAAGGGCATCGCTATGGCGCTACCGAATTGGTACCGAGACCCAGGATAATTAATTAGCGCCCTCCTAGCCGTCGAAAAGTCACAAGGCTGTAACAACGACCTGTTTCAGGAGAATTGTTCGGATTTAACATAATCTCCCTTCGGCTATACGTTGTTTCCTTCATTAAAATTCATTTCTTGTCATATTTTTTCTTACATGTCTGTCTTTATTTTTTTGTGTTTCATGCTCGTTACTTACTTTCCTAGAATAATGTGATTACGTACACGGTTATATAAATAGGTTTGCAAGTTTGCGAGGCATAAGTTATTCGACGTGGAACGGTCTCTTTCTGAATGTGTGTGTGCTTTTCAAGCCGAAGCTTTCTACACACAGCAAAACTTGTTTACACAAGAAGCTCATATTCAGCGTATTTTCTTAACTTGAATCCAATTTCACGTCCCATATTTACTAAACTTTCGAGAAAATGCGGCGTGCATTTACATCGACGTTTTTATTCGGAGAAGTGTTCGATAAAGGATGCAACGCAACGGTGTGAATTCGGCGTTGCGACGTTATTACATTAAAAGCCATATATGTCGCCCTACTACTAGGTATAATCAAGATAATCGAGTTTCTGACTAGATGGATTGTAAGTTAATTATAAACAACGGACGCTCGAAATAAGCGGAAACTTCTCACAGTATTTTTATAGTAAAATTATACACGGCATTGCGAGTAAGTGGAAGTAAAAAACTAGAAATTTTAATGAGTCGGCAACAAGAACAAATAAATCCTTTTCGGGACAGATGTTTGTGACACAAAGATCTGTCCAAAAAGCGAAATCCTTGCTCTTAGTATAATGAAGGCAACATTGTCGCTCTTTTGTAAGAAAATCTGTTGGGAAAGTAGGTGGAATAAAGAAAACATAAGCTGGGAATTAACATTTTAGATCAGATAAATTACTTGTTTTCAATTAAGTTGCCAACAATTTGCATGTTACAAAAGGTTTTTCTTTTAAAATGTATTTCAAGAAAAAGAAATTTATAATTGGAATAAGAGTTTTCCAGATAATTAGAGCGGAAGGAAATATGCAGTTGACTCATTACAAATTTATTACACTGTCAGGATTGTATTCTCTGAAAATCTTGTTGGAACACCTGAAGTGTTATTGTATTATACGAACGACTGAATAAAAGGAAAAAGAATATGTCTGAAATTGTTATTTTTATTTCTTGTAATATCAATAAACGTTAAGTTTGTCATAATTCTGAAAAGAAACTCTGTTTTTTATGTTCTGTGTGATAATTTTCCATGGACAAGAATCTTGGTTATTGTGTTCTGAAATCCAATGACGTGGTTATTTGCTGCTCGTGTGTCTTCTTTCTTTCCTTTCAAAAGAAGCTAGTTTATTAGTCTTTTAATAGAAGTAATATATATAAATTGAATTGTTAGTTGAGATCTTTTTTTTACAATTTTTTTTGTTTTTATTGAAGGATGGGAATGAAGATTGTAGGTTTAATAAAAAACATTTTTTTTGAAATTGTTTACTTTTCTAAAAACTAAAGGACGTCTTGCTTTGAGCTCTGTATTTTTTTCCTGCATTCTGTTATTAAATGTTAGATTTGAGGTTCGATTGTACCTTAATTTAAATTGTTATTTAATAAAATTTATTACTTAACTAGTTAGGCAATAAAAATGAAACGCCCGAAAGTATGTACTGTTGCAGTTACTGTTAATGTTTCAAAATATATTTTTTAATTATTATCATTACTTCTGATAAATCTTCAGTGTTAAGAATTTTTACCTAATTATCAGATTATTTTATTCATATTTTTATTTATTTTTTAATTTCGTCTGTGACTTTAATTTTTGCCGTGTGCAAAAATGGGCGAAAAATGTGGCGATCATATTAGAATGTCAAATATTTATTATAAACGCCGTTAATGTTCTTATCTTTTTGTTTTCATAAAGTACACTCAAAAACACAAACTTCGAAAAAAATTATTGGGGTAGCTCACTTCTTTCCGAAGTTACAGGCATTTGAAAAAAAGAGAGGTATTTTTTTTAAATTTATATTTTATAAACAGCTTTAGATTAAGATCTGAAAATTTCTATGGAATAGTTATTTGTTTAACTAGGCTTTAATTAGATTTAAATCACATGCTTTAATGCCGAGACTAGAAGTAAAGCAGGCAAGGCATTAAATCTCTTTCATTGCTGTGTTGTACTTTTTTACTGATCTTACTACCAATTTATCTTTTTTTTAGATAAAATTGGTGTTAAACATTTAGCCTAAAATTTTGTGACAGTTGAAAAATCTTGAATGGCTTTAAAGTGTCTGTTTTACTGCTTAGTCAATCAAAATGCTTATATATGACTAGTCAATAAATGGCATGGTTTAGACCGCTTCAATTATTATTAAAACGTGGTGTTTACTGTCGATCTGCGAAAAATTTCTTTCAATTTGTACTAAAAGTAGAAACATTCAAAAAAAATTATAGATGTATTTGGTAGCTCGTTACTCTTTCGAAATTTTGCTAATTTTAGTTATTTCAAAACGCTATATTTAAATGCCATATTTCGTTGTGTTTACTATTTTTTACAACAACTTTTTTATCTGAGCTGATTTTGTCACTTATTGTCATTTACTGCTGCGCAAAATACTTTTTTTGACACTGACTTAGGTATTTTTTTTTGTTCCACACATTATTGTGTCATACATTGCTTTATTCATATATTGCCTTATTGATTAGAACGTATTTTGTTGTGTGGATGTCTTATTTTCTTGTTCTAATAATTTGTACCTCATCGTCCAGCTCATGGAATTAGAATAGTTAAAAATTGTTTGTTGTATGTTTGTGTTTTTTATACTTTTCTGGAGAATTTTGGACATCTTCTCTAGCTATTTTAACTACATTTATTTTTTGTGTGTCATGTTAAATCTTGCGGTGTTCTAAAGTAGATGTCTTTTTTTCTCATTGTTTTCAGCTTCGGAAGCGTCTGCGGTTGGGTCTTTTGACTCTAGCCTTAGGTAATTTTTTTTTTACTATTAATATATGATATGGAATTTCTTTTTACAAAAAACATTTCAAAATCGTCAAACTGTCAACATTTGTACCTGTAAGGCAAGATGGGATATGTAGCATTTTTTTTAACGAGGATTAGTATCTATTGAAATTTGCAGAGGAATTTTAAAAAAGTCTTATATGATATTAGAAAAATTTGTCTCTATGCCCACCTGTCAGGCACACTTCCCACACTCTTGTCTTGTTTTATTATTTAAGCACGCCGCGACCCTGCTGAAATGTTTCGATTTTCAGTCTAATTATATAGCATCATGATTAATTTATATTTCATAATAAAATTGATCCTTATTATAGCAGGAGACGTGTTATCGATACAATAAAGTTATGATAATTTCAGCAATAAATCTGTTCCAGTACATGAAAAATTCAATTCGTATCCTTCTCGACATTGATTGAAAAATATGGCATAAATGCGTGTTTGCGAACGTCGGAGCATTTGCATACGACAGTAGAGTGTGATGCGTTCAATTCTGTTTATTCACATTCTTGAAATTTCGATTATTTCGTCAAATTAGACAAAAATTTGCTTTTAAATCGAAGCATTTTTTTTGCTTGGATCTTATATTTGTGTTGGAATTTCTCTGTTAAACTCTTCCAAGTCAATTTAATATCAGCGTCGAATCAATTTCTGATATCGTTACAAAGGTCGGCATAGGTGAGGTGCCACGAACTAAGAACATAAGCCGGGATCGGTCCGGGGCGGATTTCCCGTCTTATCTGAGGGTAGAGACGTTTCTAAATGTGTCCTTGGCCCTCCTTCCTCGAATTAATTTCAATAGAAATTGTTGCCGAAAACCGACACGCACGTTTCGTGTAGCACACACTGCGGTCGCTTCGAACATCCATCAATTAACTGACCTAACAAATTAATCTGCTGCTGGAGATTGAGCTAGTGCTGGACGTAACCGATAGCAGCGTAATCGATTTACGAAAACAACATTTCTAATGTTGCTATTAGTAAAAAGGAAGAATATTTCAAAGCTTAACACCCTCGACGGCTTTGTTTAGGGTGAAAACTAATTTAAATAATGTCGTAAAGGCAACAAACGACTGCCACTTAAAAACGTGGGAAAGCGTTCGACGCTTTCCCGGATGTATTTTCTGGGAAAATATTTTCGTTGTTGGAACCGTCGCGCGGTTTGGTAAACAGGAGAGGGAAAAAATCGATGCGAAATAATTGTTGGAATTGGAATTTTTCTTTATGTGGTTGGTGGCCGGTTAAAAAAAATCCTCACTGTGAAAAGCGAATCGCGTCATTTCCAAGTTTCAAGGAATGTTAATAGTGAAAGAAACTGACGAGGCATGTAATAATAAGAAAAGCTTTTATACAAGGTTTATTCGAATATGTCAAAAGCATGAATTCGTCGAGGGACTAAATTATAGACGAATACTATGAAGGGAAACTGGGAAAACTTGTTGCTCGGTTTGTTTGGACGGACCGACCTACTCTTACCAGATGCGATGAAAAACGAGAATTTGTTTCTTTTAGTACCCATAAATTTTATGATGATTGTCTTGTTTTATTATTTATCTTGTTTGTGTTTTTAACGGGTTTAGGAAATGAGACAAGAGGTTTTTTAATATTCTCTTTATTATGTTTAGGAAACTTGGAAAGTTTAGGGGCCATTATTACAAAGAATAAAAATTTTAATTGCTTTTTTATTAATTTTTAATAGTAACACTTTTTGGACAAAATTTTTAATTTTTAGGCGATATTATGCTAAAGTTTAGGTCAGGATAGAAAATCACTCACAAACACGTAATGTATGTGTAGGGACTATTTTACATTTTGAATCTCTGAGTAAGATAAAGACAGAGAAAACGCAGGTATAAAAAAGTTTTTAAAATTTGATACGAGGACTTAACCATCTCATGACTGGTTTACATGTTAACTAAGATCAAGGTCAAGGTCTACTTGAAAATGTACTCGAATAATCTCAGCCAAATTCTTGTCAAGCCTGATGGTATCGAGGTGATTTGGTGTTTATCAATGAACAATAGGTAAGACGATATTTACCTCTAAAAATAAAAATGGGGATATGAAAAATTGATTTTATAAATTCAACGAAGTGGTAGTTTGATCAAAGGTTGTAATCTATATAAATATGGCTCCGACAGGAACATTTTACGAAAAGAAAGTTCTCTACAACGTACTAGAATAAGAACGTTCGGAGGGTATACAATCTTGAACGGGACAACAGAGTTCAGTTCAGAAAGCTTAAAAGTTAGAAGAAATCTAAAGACGAAGTGAATCCTTGTGCAATCAGTTGTAATTAAGTGTTATTAATCGTTGCATTTAACTAAATAAGTCACTTGATTGTTCCGCTGAGTTTAATTTGACCGTTGCCAATTAGAACAATTTACCAAAACCCATAGAAAGAACTAAGAAGGTATAAAGTAACAATATCAATCAGAAAGAGTTTCTCAACGTTCACCTGAGAACGATAATTGTGGCGGCTACTTTTCGTTTACCTGATAAATGTGATAGTGCGGGTGGTTACAGTGTTTATCATATCTTTGCGTTTGAAAGCTCTCTGAGTCAAAACAAATATTTCTTATACTTTTTTCTCTTTACTTATTTATTATTTTTTCTTATCGTTAATTTATCTTGCCAATGTATTACTTTTTTTCTTTTTTGAAAGACAAGATAATTTGATTTCGTGCTAAAATATTAATTTTTTTAAAACATCTATAAAATTAAGTCATATTAAAAAAATCGTTATTCCCAGATTGTCTATATGTCAGTTATTATTTGTTTTTATGTAATTAGTTTTACAATTGAATGTGTTTCTTACAGTTCAAAGCACATCACAAAGGTAAGCAGTAATGCTCTCTCTCTCTTTTTCTCTCTTTCTTTTGTGGATATTTTTGTGTGGGTCTGGGCTGTCAAGTCACGACTCTTTTTTATGGCACGACTTCGGATTTGATGAATGAATGCCTAGCATGACCTAAAAGCTGTTTTTTTATAATTTGCTTTTATTACGTATTTTTTTCTAGATATACAGGTAATGATGGTCAAAAATTTAGCCAGTAAGAGGTCTCGCTTAATGAAGATTTTTTTCTAGATTTTATTTTTTCTGAATTTCAATCGTTATTAAGAAAAAATTGTTTAAGAGTTTAGTATAAAATACCATATTCGCCACCGACATACGTAGTATTGTAATGGTAACTAGGCTAATATTACAATGGTTACTAAGTGAACATAAGTGTATGGGGGAGATGAAATTCAAAATTTTTAGCATCTGTCGCAAAATTGGTATATAGAAAAGTTGTTTTTTTTTGATGAGATGTATCACTGGTTAAATTTTTGCCCATCATTTTATGATAAACCCAGTATATTATATATTTTAATCTAAAACTAAAGTAATTTTTTTTATTCTGTGATATCTAGTTGGGTGCTATAATGGATATTAAAACATCTAAATGAATATTTTATAGATTTTTAGAAGACGAAAATTATAAAACTACATATTGAATTGTAAGTAACTAATTGACGGCAAATAAGAATCTTTTTTGATATAACATTAACACATTGTAACATAGATATAAAAATTTATAGCTTTCGTATTTCGTGTTCTTTGATGGTTTATTTTCTTTTGGGCCCGACTTTTATTGAATTATTTATCTGAGCTTATGGTTCAGAATCAGAGCTTATCCTAACAAAAGAATATAAAGCTTACAAGCGCATTCTAATTGTCTTGAGTCAGTTTCCATTTATCCCTTTGTTATAATACACTGTACACAATGAGTGGAAATCCACTGTTTGCAATTCCTCATCCTGAAAAGGTTAGTGACTGCAATCTGCGTGCTCTTCTCGGTCACTTCCCTATAAAGGGTCGATTTTCCGGTTTCTTTTTGCGGCACCTGAACTTTCGTTTCTCTCTAACGGAATGCAGTGGCGTAAACGGAGCGTAACTGCGATCCGTCTTCATTACTTTAACAAATTTGACGTGACCCCATCTCGGGCCATTGTGTACGTCCGACGAAGAAAACCCGTCCCGACGCCATTTATTACCGTCTCGAGGGTGGTCAATAGGAGCATCGTTTCGTTTCGATGTGGTAAGATTGATCGCGAGAAAATTCGAGCATAATTTGAATCGAGTCGCGGTGACCGGAAACCGGTTTGATTTTCATGTGATTAATGCAGTTTTGTGATTTTCCGGGGTATGTGGGCGACGTACACCTCCGCTGGAAATCAGAGGAGGGTTCCAATCAGTGATAAATGCCGGGTATAGTTGTTTTTACCGTAACTCATTTATCGGAAGCGTGACCCGAGTGGAGGATAACCCATCGAAAATAATTATTTATTTGTAAAGAATCTTTACAGAAAATATATTTTTTTATTTATTATTTATTTGACTTATTTGATGGCGGGCACAATATTTTTTTTCTTACTATCTACGCTCAATAAATTTAAAATTTAAGCTGACATTTTATAAAGGAAAACATTTTTTTTCTGAAAAAAGAGATCGGGATTTTGAGTTTCGATTCTTGAATTTGACTTTTATCAAATAAATAAATAATTAATTAATCAGAAAATGGGAAATGAGTTGCAGAGAATATTGACTCGAATAGTGTTTATCTGATACTAAATATCTAATTTTATTATTTCGGTGATGTATAAGGCGTTTACTGGGGATAATAATAACCGCGACGCTGAGTAAGCAAGTGCAAAAGTTAACGCCTGTAGATAGTGTATTATAGCAATGTAGCATATTTAGTAATAATTATAGAATATGTTTTTATATAAAATAAAACCAGTATTGGAGAAACAGTGTCTAATACAAAATAACATACAAATAATAACAGATCAAGTTAGGGATTTTAACAAATAATAATTGAATATTGTGAAATCTTTAAGCCCATTTTTTAAAAAATAACAAAATTATATTTTTTTAAATACAAATTAAGAATATAACTTAGCATCATTTGAGGTTATGAAGTTTAGAAATCTTTATTATGCAAATAAATTTGTTACCGCCAAAGTGCAGCTAATAAGTATCGCGCTTAATTCTATAGGTAATGCTATGAAAAATGGCGGGGCTGGAGTAGAGTACATTGAGGTAAATTATCTTCAGATTCAACACACATAAAGTTGGCTTTAAAAAAACTGGAACTGTCACAAGAAATTCTGTCAGATTTTATTAAATTTTTATATTTTGAAACGGTCTTTTAGAATTTAGGTTAAAAAACTGCACTTATGTGTCAGAAATGTAGACACAAATTGACATTAAATGACATATTTAATTTCCAATTCACGTTAGGTTACATTTCATTTCCCGATTTTTTTGAAGCCAGCTGTACATGACAGTTACATTTTTTTTTGAGTTTTGACTTATTTAGTTGGTTTATTTTTGAATTAAAAGACATCAAATTGCAATCAGAAAGAGCACAAACATGTAACTGAAAACGTACCATAATTTTTGAACTAAGCTAGAAGAAACGTCAAAAGGGGAAGTGAAAGCTATTTTGGGACGCTACCTTATAGGGTAGTTGGCTTACGGATATTTAACCGCGAAAATTTGCATTAAGAGGCTGTAAATAAAAAACCTAAATTTTCAAACGCTAAATTGAGCGCTGAATTCAAGTGTCACGAGTCAGATAAAGGTCAGGAGGTTAGATTATTCAAATAAAATAATTATTAAAAACAATAATACGCTTCTGACACACAAAAGGTAAGCTAAAAGGAATCTAAATTAATAATCGCAAACAAAATTCAGCTGTAGACAATTCACCAAGCTGGGAACAAACGAAACGGACAAAAGGGACTTCAAACCACGTTAAAACGCTTCTACTATTTAACATGACAAAAACACAGGAAACATGAACTAAAATAAATAAATAACTAACTAAATAAAATTTTCGAAGAATGTGTTTAATATTCACCGAGGGACGTTCCACCAAAGCAAAGCACAGTGTGCTTAATATTTCTCGACTAAGGGTTGGTCGTTGCGTTAGCAGTTAGGAATATATTAAAAACACCTCCAATGTAAATAGCCAAGTATACACATCGCTAGCCTTCTGATGCATGTTTTTTTTGCAAAAAATAAAGAATCAGTCGTACGTGTTCGAGATCATGAAATCAGTCTTACAACCTTGGGATTCGTATAACTTAATCACCTGCAAAAACAAACAAGAGGGCATTAATGTGCTTATGGTCCGCGCTTACGACCTTACGTCTCCTAAGCAGAATTATTTTAATGGCAATCATTCCATGTGCTTTTTTAGAAATTAGAAACAGCAGTAACAGTGAAATTATACTTGAGAGTGATAAATGTCAAATGTTTTTTTCAGGTGGTTGGAAATATAGTACTTATCTTACTACTTATGAATCTCGAAGTCGTTAACACTTCGTTGTCTCGAACGTTTAGGAAACCTCGGGCTCCGCTCTCGATTTTACAAGCTACGGTTTCGACAATGTAAATATTATATTTATGACTCTTGTGCTTTAATATACTATTTTTTGGAGTAATTGTTCATCTTTACTAAAAATGGACACGTTTATAACTTCTTTGTATTGGTTCGATAAAGCTGTTTGATAATAAATTGCGACGGCTTATGTGGGCAAGTACGTGCATTGGGAATGATATTTTTCTTATAAATCCACTCCAAAGCGGGGAGATTATGAGATACACAGTTTTTAAATTTCTGGTTCGATTGAATTATGGCTCTAAATCGATATATTACTTTTATAAATACCCGGGGAATTTTACCCAACAATTTAAAAGTAAGGGGCGTTCTTTGTGCATATTTTCTTTTGAACGGGCTCTTTTGTGGTCATTATCGATATGAGCGATCGAAACTGCTCCAATAAGCGTTAAACTTTTTCCTGACGGCGTAAAATTAGAGTAAACTTTCATTTGATGTGGTTTTGGGCCCAAGAACGGAGCAGGAAGTTGGAAAGGTTCCGACTTGGCCATAACATAAATTGGAAGTTTCCTCTTAGGTCACGAGTATTGAGCAATTTATCTGTCCGAGTAAATAATTGGGAGACGAAAAGATGGACCGTTCCACTTACAAACAGTCGATAAAAAGGGATACTAAGCTGATACCCGAACGTGAAATCTTTTTTGTTCAATTTAATTATACAATAACAGATTTAATTAGCGAGTTTTTACGGCGCAATTTCGCAAAATCTGTCGTAAAAACCCGTTGCGGGAATTTTAAACGTTAATGGGTGCGAAATGTGACATCAAACTCGTAAAGTACCCATGTGTGGAGTGATTCGTGGTTGTTGTTACAACATGAGCGTTATTTTTACGTCATGACGGTCGTTTTTAAGGTAGCGTGGGGAATCAGACTTTCGGAATATTCCCGACACGCTTTACGGGGGATGTACGGAACATTTAATGCTCTCACATGTCATCCGATAAAGGTCTTTCCTCCGACCCCGCGACGTATTTCACCCCCTTCGAACATGCTATTTCAATTCGTTGCCGATACGGATGGGCAAGTTTCTTATTTAATTAAGGGTGGCGATTAGGCGTACTCGCATTAATGGAAAAATAATCGTAATTTTCGTTTCGTAAATTGGCTAGCATTCAAATTTACTAAAACCAAATTAAATAAATGTATCTTAGCGAATACTCTATCCTGTTCTAAAGCTATAGTTGAGTGAAGGGAAGCAACTGATATTAACAATATTCAATTAGGTAGAGAGCAAATCTAAGAGCATTTACTCTTTTGATTTCTAATTTCTAATATTTTAGATTTTTGGTTGATACTATTTTAATAAAGGTAAATCTATACACTCATTAAAAAAAATTATTGCCAAACTTTAGGTTTAATTTGTGTTTATTTTCTAAACTGAATTATTTTATGTTTAGAAAACTTTTGTAGTTTTTGCAAAAAAGTGTTATTATCTTTTATATGCGTCTAAAATTATTTTTTATTTGGTTTTGGTGAAGTAAAATGCAATTTGTTTGAAGAAACGTTTATTTTTCCTATAAGCGATAGCACTGCTAAACATCGGCCGATCTTGAGAAAACATTTACAGGTAAAGTTTAGAGTTGCTTTGGTCAGTTTGTAGCAATTTACAACTGAACTTTTAAACGATGGCGGATCTAGATTAATTTTTAAGTTGGGTTTGGGGAGTTTATCGTTTAGCGAAATATATTTGACTTTACCGAGGAATTCGAAAAATGGTAGATGCGCCGGGCTACATTTATTATAAATTTATAACACATTTTGGAACGTCAATAACATAAATATACACCGTTTCAGCACAAATTCTACACGAAATACGACGTCGCGTCGTGTTGGAATTAATATTTCAGGTGGTGGAATTGCCGGGTTTTCGTTTATTTTCGCATGGTGGGTAGGGGCAAATGGTGAATATTTGCTAATAAATAGATTGGTAATAAAGTTGTGACGGGTTTGAACTTTATCTCTATTTGTTTTTTGGTAATAATGTTTTTGTTTTGGTTTCCTATGACAAACGTTATGAATATTGTAAATGTTTGTTTTATTATGACCATAAAACTTGAAATTGCAGTTGGTATTAAATTTCTACATGTTAAAATTTTATATTTGCAAGGCTATAAAAGTGAAATTAAACGTGTGGGAGTATTTTTTTTTAAATTAAAGAAGAAAAATAAATTAGAGAAGGGTTAATGAAATTGGTGGAGGCGCCGGGCTAACATTTTTATAACTGGATAATAAATGTTTTGTTAGGCTGTTGATTATTATCTTTCATCTTTATGACATTGAGAACAATAAAATGAAGACAAACAGAAATAAAATTTTGATTGTTTTTGATTATACTTAGAAATATTAATAAGATGCTGAAAATTTTATGAAATACTTATTTTTAGATATACCTAATTTAATATTACGTCGTACTATTTTAATCAGTTACAGAGGAATTTATAACAAGATTGTGTGCAAGAATATGTCTTTTTTGAACTAATTAAAAAACTAGTTTCTAAAATGGGATGTATGCAAAACTTTTTTTGTTATATTTTTGGAACCGTTTAGCTAAATATTTCAGACTGTGTACCAAGGTCAAAAAGTAATTTTTTGGTCGAACTATTATAATAAAAAATTTATAATTTACTATAATACTTATAATAGTCAAAACGTTTGACAGTTAAACGTATTTTGACAGTTTTTAAATTTTTGCGCCGCTTTTAAGGATTACAAATTCAATTTTGTTTTGAAGGAGCAGTTTGGGTTATTATTCTTTTCAGCTTAAAATGTAGAAATTGAAAAGTTATTATTATGTTTTGAGTTTTCTACCCACCTAAATAGTGTAATAAAATTTTATATCACTGCTTTTTTTCAAAAATAATTTTAAAGTATAATGAAATAAGTCTGATCTTACTAAAAATCAAATTGTGTTTTTTTTGGCTGTTAAAATGGTAAAATTATATTTTTTTGTGGGTAAGGCTTTTTATTTAAGTAACTAACAAGATAATCTTGTGCCTAAAATAATGCAACCTAATTTTGAATCACGCTGTATTTTTGTTGAAATAAAATTTTAATTGTTTTTGATTTATACATTGAATAATTATTAAAAAGATGCTGAAAATTTTACAAATTTTTTTTTACAAAATAATTAAATTCTGGTATAATTCGTTCAGTGATATTCAGTTTTGGTTGAAGGGAATTTGAACATTTTGTAAACATAATTATGAAAATTTTTATGTTGTTTTCTATTTATTTAACTGTACATTTGCACAAATGAATATTTTTGTAATTAAATTTATACAACAGAAAAAAGTACAAATAAATTATTGAGTTGCCCGGGCCTATGTTTCTATTTTTGGAATCGTTGCAGAATAAAGAAGTGATTAAGATTAAAAATCAGATTACAAGCAAACGAAGCACTTGTGAAGTATTTAAGACCGGAACGACTTTTTTACCATCAATAAATTCAGTGCAACTTTAACGAGTTTAATAAAGTTCTAATCGATAACGAGACCATTATAAAACCGTCTTGTTTATTTTTTCTTATTATCTGTTTTAATTATTAGAAATGATGGATGTTCCGGTTAGGTAATTTCCTGCTTAAACAAGACCATAATTTTTTGTTACTCGAGCTAAGAGCTCCCTTAAGAGCACTACTTTATTATTTTGATATCTGCGTCAAGTTCATATTTCTTTGGCTTGGTATCCCAGTCTGACCGTCACATTGTTATACAAACGGTTCTTGTTTTTGTCTTTACTATTGTTGGAAATCTATTATTATAAACAAAATAGGCAATCGTAATTATTACGAGTATTTCCGTAATGTCTTTGTTCTGTTGTTGCCATAGTTCTCTTTTTGTATTCAAAATCGAGATTTAAACAAAGGGGAGGAACGTGCGCTTAATGATCGTCGCTGTGTTGGAAAATAGAAAAAATAAATCGGTTTAGGTACCTAAATTTCGGTATAATCGATGCTTGAGGTTAAAATAATCTCGATCTAGGTTTGAATATTAAAAGAGTTGGGAGGTTAGTTTTATTAAAAAATTATACGAGGATCGCACCGTTTGATGTTTAATAAATGTTATGAGATGGTTACAAAGCGGCCCGGTGCGTGTTCATTTTTCCATAAAGATGGTCTTATTCTCGTCTCGAAGAGATCACCTGTGGAATTGCCGGCGAGAGGCTTCGTGCTGTGATTTTTATTCGCTCGCTGGAACTAATTTGATTACTAAGATGGCTTTTGCACGGAGTAATATTTAATCTGAACTTTTTTGAAAATATTAACAGAAAATGAAAGCTTTGTTTTTTCTACCGGTTAATCGAGCTGAAAGGATTTAATTGGACCTAAAAAAATCGGAATATGACACGCGTTTTGTTAACATGTTGGCATTCTCAGGTGAAAATAAAACTAAATATTTGACAAATATTTTTGCTTGTAAATATATTAACTATTTCGGATTGCACTTTTTGCTTCTCTCTTCTCAACTATTAAAAAAGAGACAAGAAGGAGGGATAGGTTTGTTGTCCGAGTTTATGAATTGATTTATTTTTTTTATATTTTTTATTACTCTTGCGTCAATTTTGTGTTTTTTTTGGTAGGTTTCAGTTTCAGAATTATAAACAAAATTTTGGCTTTTTTCAAACTTATCATTATTCAAAGGAATATTAATGAGCCGGAGAACTAAGAAATTGAAATTTGCCATCTTGTATTGAGCATAATGATGAGAGTCTGCAGTGAAGTAGCGAAGCCTAATGGTATCTTTTCTATAAATATCAAATTTTAGTCTATTGTTGGTTTTAATTACTAATATCTCTGAAAGAAGTAACTTTCTAGCTACTTTCTTTTTCAAGTAAATTTGATGCTTTGGAAACGATAGATTAAAATTTTAACTAATTCTTCGATTTGTGGGTGTCATTTATTTTCAAGTTTATTTTCAAAATTTTTTACAAAACGTTTATGAAAAGGTCAAGTAGTAAAGGTGATAATGAGTCATTTATTGCAGTGCCTTCTTGGGCTCTTGTTCGAAAAGAATTTCACAAGATAGAAAAATACTTTGTGATATGCATATTTCGATAAGTCGAATCTACACTTCAGTAACTGTCTGAAGTTTTGTAAAATTGAAACACTTGGGAAAACAGAGCTTACATCAAACGAAACTACTACTTCTTTTTGGTGAAATTAGTCATTTTTAATGTTATTAGGCTGCTTAAGTGGCAAGTTATTAAATTCGTTAGTTAATTATTTGAAAGTTTTTGCCGTTTGCCAATTGGACGAACTGACTTCTGTGGTTTATGAATTTAAGAGAGGGAATAAAATTTAAGGATATACGCGTTCGAGTATGTTTTAATAATAATAATTTTTATTTATGCATAAAACTATACAATAGTTGTTGCACAGGTCAGGTCAGGTTACATAACAGCTTAATGTTGTATCTAAATTGATCGCTAGGAGAACAGAGTTATGTAGGAATAAAGGTCGACTGATGAACTCGGACAATGGACTTATCTCTACTTTTTCTCTCTTCTTATTAGTTGTTAATGTTAATGAGGGGACGGGGAATGTCAGACGGGAGAGGTTAATATATAAGCAGGAGTAATTACATATTATTTAGTTTTATTCTTTTCTGAGAATGACAACATTGTTGTCAAAAACGACACGTCAATAACATTATTTTAACTTGACTAGTTAGGACATTAATTTTGAATCAAATCAACAACGTCGGTTTTGTAAATTCTGACGTTCTTCCATCCATTCGATATTTTATTACGAGACGCTAACTTAGGAATTGATTTTAGAGAAGTGTCTTTAAAATTTATACAGACTAAAGTACGGTCTTTTACACGTGAAGGGTTGTTGGCACGTATGAGGAAGGTAATTTTTCTACGTTTAAAGGGGATGAAACGGAAATTGGTGGATGCGCCGGGTTACTAAGTAGGAAATAATTAAAACACGGGTAACGTAATTGAAAATATTTGATAAATTTTGGAAGTTGAAATGAAAAAATTTCAAAAGGAATTTTTAGAATTAGCTTTGTCGACGTTGCTTTACTGTTAATAGTGTTTACCTCGAAAGATTTTTCTATTTTTGTGAGTTCGACTAAATACTAACAATTTTAAGAGCTGTTTTATTTGAAAAGTTGTTTTCGTCTCTCAGGCTCTTTATTATTAAAGCATTAAGAATTATTTTAGCTTTTAACTACTTTGAATTACTTGAAAACTTTTACAATTTTATTTTTTTTGTGTGTGTGCTAGTTGCGAGGTTTTCTACTTGTATAAAGCTTAATTTAATATTGACGAAAGTTTGAAAACTGATGATGCAAACTAAGTCTGTCAAAGTTTTTGGCATGTTACTTTGACGATATAAGTAAAACTGTTGAGGAGGTTTTCATGGATTTACGACTTTGTTGACATAAGACGTTGATTTTTAAAAACGAAAAATAAAGAAATTTGAAAAAAGGACATTTTTAATCTATTTTGTTAAGTAACTCTTGTTTTTATGTTAAGTTGAGAATTGTAAATTAGAATAAACACATGAAGGATTTATGGTGTTTACGGGAACGCAGGATTACCTTGAGGATTACATTAGTCAAATTATCTTAATGAAATATTAAAAAAAACTATATCGTTTTATACGTTTTATTCAGACAGGTGAAAAGCTTTTCTTACAAGATGAAATGAAATTTCAATAGAAGCGTAGCTATGAATAGAAGTTTGAGACGCAAATTGTTGGAGATACTTTAAGTCTCGTTCTCTTTATTTGGCCATTTATGAAATTAGATGTTAACGTAGATAAACTTGCGCAAAAGCCGTTATTCGAAACGACCAATTAAAACATATACGCGACGATATCGCGAAATATTAAATTATGACATCGAGTCAGATGCCACATTTTGTTCTAAATTATTAACTTTTCATCAATTATTCAGTTAATTTGTCGTTTGAGTGAAGTCGACGTTCTCATATCCGACCAATAAACTTGTCAGAAACTCACTTAAAGTATTTTCGATGATTCTCAAAGCTCGGCCGATATTACTCGTGACAGTTTAACAACTGTTTCTCTGCGAAAGCATCAATAAAAACAAATCGGTAAACACAAGCTGTTCTAAAAGTACAGGATTTTTATACTTGTGTGAAGGTAGCCCCACAAAGTCGTAAAAAAAATTCTTACTAATTAATTTGGATTGCCCAAATTATAAAAACAAAACTACGGGGGCCACTTTTACATTTTGTCCGTCAATTACAAATTTATAAATTTTTCGTTTTGTAAATATTATTTATTCAGGCAAGGCTTAGTCCCGCTTGGTCTTGATAATCGAGTTTTACTGTACTTATAACAAGGGAGAGTCGAAATTTTACTTAGGTGGACAAAATGTGAAGAGATCCTGCGATTTTTTAGAAACATACATATTAGGGTGGGCCAAAAAAACGAATATTTTTTTTTAACTTTCGACACTGAAAAATTGGTACCTGGGCATTTTAAAAAAATGCATTTTACAGATGGGCTCTTAATTTTAATAAGAAGGACCCCCTCATCTCAGTTTTTTATTTTTCCTATGGTTCTATTTGGCAAATTCCATATCTCGTCAGTACTTCATTGTAGGAAAAAATTTTATTTACATTTTTTGTAGAAAATTGAATGCTCTAAAAAAGGTATCTTACAATTTCTTTATAGCCGTTAGCGTTAAGAAGATATCAAAGGTGAAAGTTTGAAGAATGTAGCAAGAATTTTTTTTATTTCTAAATTTTATAACTCCTAGATAAATAAATATTGGAAAAAGCAAAATATATAGTTTTATAGGAAATTGAACGCTCTACAAAAAAGGTCTCTTGGGGTTAATCGATTACTCTAACCACTTAGAAGATATTCGCATTTTAAAAACCAAAATTTGAGGCTAAATCCTCAATTTTTTTAAATGTTTTAATCAATTTTTTATCGATTATCTACAAGACTATTTTGTAGAGCGTTTAATTTCCTACAAAATTATAAGTTGCGCATTTTCTAATATTTATTTATCTACCAGTTATAAACGGCTCTAAAGCGTCTGCTTTACTACTTAGTCAGTAAAAGTGGTGACATCTTGACTAGTCAATGAATGTGATAGTTTAGTGCGTTTAAATTGTTACTAAAATGTGGTGTTCACTATTGCGAAAATCTTTTTTTTTTACTTAAATGTGCTATTAAAATTATTGGTGGGCAATGAAGGTCAATTGATAGGCAATTCTAGACAATTGTTTTTTTTTATATAATTTTGTGGGTTCATCTTTAGACATGTAATTTTTATTAAGGAGTTGAAACTTGTGTTGAGGAAGCTCTGCGGCGGTGTCGCTATCGATCTCTGTGCGAAATCTCTCACCTTTGGGCGTCGATCTATCGCCGTTTCCGAGCGTTAAATGCAGATAGATGGCACCGTAAAAGCGTCTAATATCGCCCCCTCTCATTGTCGATGCTGCGACCGTTCGTTGTGTAATATAGAGCCGATCGGAGCACCGGACAAAAACCCAATTTCAATGAGGCGAAAGCTCGCACACAAAGCGGATGATGTCGAGCGTTCATAGGAATCGAATGTAAACCGAGATGACAGGCCAGAAATTGGAAGTGGCGGCTCACCTGCCGGAGAAAGACGGCGTTTGTTATTAATTAAAGGGGGCGGAAGAGAGGCGGCACGTGTCATGAATACGACTCTGCAGGAAATGTGTGCAGTTTTAACTGGAATTGAGTTTCCAGATCCAAGATCACGACGAAATTATTTAAAACGTGCGTCCGGCCAGAGGACGAGTATTACACAGGGACGGTCAAGGGGGACGCGAAGGGGATTCGATACCGATCCGGCAGACCTGAACAAATAATATCCGGGGAGATTGCGGCCGAAAAACATAATACGATGGTCGCTAAGGGTGATTTTTGAAACGAAAATAACATGTTTAAATTTTGAACAGGACGATAAAAAATAATGAACAAGTGTCTCTGCAAGTATAAATTCCCAATTCGATATCAGACTTTAACTTGCAAGTTGTTGAGAAATGTTTTTTCGTTTATTTTTTGGCGATTTCATCTTTTCTTTAACTCTTGCAATTTCGCTTTTTGTGTTTTCTTGAATTGGTTTAAAACTTAACTTTTTGAAAAAAAAAAGTGTCTGAATTAGAAACCGAGTGGGAGGTTTCTTTATAACATGTTTCACTTTGTCTCCGACTACAATTCCTTTAGCAGTGTTAGTGACAAGTAGGATGAAGCGGTCGTGTGTTACAATTTATGATTTCTTCCTAAACAACGATGCTTTCAACTATCTTAAAAAATCACATTACACTTAGTTACAGTGGTCGCCTTTTAAAGTGATTCCGGTTAATGTTACCAAACGTTTAATGTGATTAAAATAGTCTTGAAACGGCTCACGGAACGGTTTTTTTATTGTGATTAAATTCAGTTTACATTGATCATTTTTTTTATATAAATATGTACTTACAACATTTTTTGGACTGTACATGATTATTATGCATAATTACATCACATACATGTTTGTATTTGATTTTGTTTATTAATTTTTTTCTATTTTTTATGTAATAAGAAATTATAATTTGTTCAATTTTTTTTTGTATTTTATCTGAATTTTGAGATAATATTACTTATTATAGTTATATGAAATATAAAATGATATTTATTAAATTTGATCTTATTTTTCCCAACCCGGTGCTCTTGAACAGGGTTAGCTTTAAGTTTAAGCTTGGCACAACTGCACTTCTGTGATCAATTAGTAACGAGATATTGACGTAGTTATCCAGTTGGACAATGATTAGTTATTTTACGCTTTGTTACATCGAAAACTAGCTGGTCGACTGTATCAAGGCTACGGCTACTTAATGTAAGGACTGTTTACCTTGTTTTTACGACTATTTTACTTTTACGACTTTTTAATTGGCGAGCCCTATATCTCTTGAATCAAAAATAAGTTTGGGTATTTTGCACCTTTTCAACCAGGGCTATTATCAGTTAAATTTTTATAACATTATTTGTCTGTATATGTTAATATTCGGTTTCTGGTATCAGTCGGTTAATATGATCAATTTATTTGGGTCTCGAAATGATCACATTAAACGGCGTCTACTGTATTTGAATCTAGATATAATTCTGGGCTATTACGCGTTTCACGTTGATAATAAATGAGTCTTGTTGCGAAAAAAATTCGCATGTCTTAGATTTGACTGTGTAGATAAGAAGGAGTTTGGAGGCGATTACGGCTTATTAAACTTCCGGTAAATGTCTAAAAATATGGCGTTTTTGTTGTTTGCTCTTCTTCCCGTTTGTTCGCAACGTTGAGAATTATCTACTTTTATCTGGCGAGACTCGAGGGAAAAATGTTTATTACGTCCACTAAGTGGGGACTGATAAATGTGTGTTGATACTTGTTGGGAAGTTTTGTTGTTATTTTATTAGCCGCAACGAGTGAATCTTCCTTTGGGAGTGATTTTTAAACATCAAAAAGGTAACTTGGCCACTCTTTTGACTGCTGGTATCTGCAGTATCGATTAATTATTTAGGTTAGATGTGTTTCCCGGGGAACCATCTAATTAACAAGAGTATATTAGCGCGTTTATCGCGTAGTATGCATCGTTACAGCTCAACATATAAGCTTGAATACGTACGTTATTGTCAGCAATTACCACCATCAACGATACTTGATGATGAAAGGGCGACGATCAACCGTCATCTTTCAGCTCTTTAAAACTTACAAAAGCATGCATACCAACAAAAGAATATATTATTGATGGAAAAGTTATCGATTATTGAAAGAAACGCAAGTAAAGTGCTCCACTTCCATTCTAAATTCTTTCATTTTCTTTTTTTAAAACCGCAAATGCATGTTGAGATGATCGCACTCTGATGCATTCATGAATATCGATTTAGGAAATCTCAACAAGAATTTTTTTCCTCTTTGAGGCTATTTAATGCATAATTGCATTATTACACACGGAGAACTCTCCTGTCACTCGAAATTACCTTCAATTAAGTAAATTATATCAATTAACGGACACAAAGGAATTCGCCGCGTGCTTTGAAACTTTTAAAATAAAATTCGTATCGTAAAGTTTTTGTTTTCGCAGATTTAAAAAAAACGACTTGCTACAGGTATTATAGCAACACTTTTTAATTAGAAACTCTTTCAGGATTCGAAATAAGTTGCATCAGTGATTTGCTTTTTGATGCTCGATAATGGAAAAGTTGTGCCGGTTCGAGGATGCAGAATTTCCGCAAGTTTAAAGGGTTTTGGGAGTGCGGCATATGGCGTCCTTTATACATAATTTCATCGCTCGACATTTATTTTATTGCTTTAATGTAGTCTGTGCACATAAATCTGCCTAGAAAACAACGCACGGGTTTGAATATGTTTATATACGGGAAAAGGATAGGTGCGGAAAGTGTTCTTTGCGGCACACCCGGGACATGTTAATATTCAGGCGACTTAGTATCCTCTTAACATAAGTCGTATTTGATGTGGGTCGCGACATGGTAAAGCCGCCAGGTGTGAAATCGATACAGTTGGAATAATCTCGGTTTATAGTTGTTTGAGAAAAGAAATTTCCCGAGTGATTGTTGATAAATTTTAGATTGTTAAGTTCGGGTGAAAGAGGTTTTGTGTCCGAAAATCCTTAGGGAAATCTACTTAAAATCTCAAGCTAATTCCAACGCGATTATGAAATGTTTTATTGAATGTAAGAAAAGGTGATTTTTGCGAACAATTTATTCTACGAAGGAGCTACAGTCAGTAGGAATTCTCTTCTGGTATTTGTTCTAAATCTACATTTTATATTACACAACATATAAACATTTTAAATTTAATTAGTAGATACTCATTGAAAGCATTTTTTCCCCCATTTTTTGCGGTTCGACGAACCGTTAATTCTTAACACTAAGTTATCACAATTAGAAATCAGTTCTGTGCACTAATTTATACACTTATCACTTGCGTGTTTTTATCACTTTCACCTGTCACCTATGTGGTCTCCATGCCGTCTTCCGATATTTACACGTCAACACTTTTTTAAATGCTTGTCTAAAAACTTTATTAAAGATGGTGTAAAAAATTGGATTTACCATCGAACTCGCATATCCTAACCACGTTACTAATTGCACTACCCAATTATCGAGATTTTTATCGCACTCGGAACAAAACGCTGGAAGTAAATTTAAGATGAAAAAAGGCGCCCACAAAATCACGAAAGTAAAGAACACTACACCTAACACTTTAGTAGCTTTTTGTTCCAAACGGATGATTCGTCCATGTCTCGATGAATTTCTCGAAATAACACTGGAGTTTCTCGAGTGATGCGAACGGATGCTTTTGGTTGTCGTCGCTGTGTTGTTGATGTTGTATCTTTGTAAAAGACAAGGAGATGAAGGATTTTTTCCTTTGTCTTTAAGGGTTGTTCCTCCGTGGCCGTTTTGACGCAGTGTAGCTGACCTTCGGAGCAGGAGAGGAGTTCTTTGAGTCGAACTAGAGTTGCTCAGAATTGTCGTTTTTGTGTTTCCGAAACTGGAACCTGTAATTTTTTGTTAGTAATTAAATTGCGAAATCTTCCAATACTTACCTCGTCTATGACTTCTCCGTGAAGCTTCCCAAGTCACGACAATATTATTCGGAGAGGAATCTGCGCTACTTCCTTTATTACCTCGACTGCGGAGTGATTTTTTCAACGGCGAACTTGTAGGTTTTTCAACATCGAGCGAGAGTTTAGTCGTTGGAATTATTTTTACCTCTGCTGGTTTTGGTGGCGGCGATTTGTCTGATTGTTTGTCACCAAAGTAGGGGCAGGTGCACGGTGGTGGCAACGGAAATGTCGAATTTTCTGTTGCTTCTGATGAGAGTTCTGAGGAAACATCAGAGGAACGCGCTTCGTGGAAACTCGAACCTCTTTTGCGCCATCTAGGTGAAGGACTTTCGTCGCGGGTGTCTCCTTCATGAAAAGTTGAAGCTCGACGTCTTTTGGATGTCCACGGGGATGACTCCGGTGTCAGTAACGAGGAATGAGAGTCGGTTAAACTATCGCCGGAGCTGTAGGAATAATGATACAGTTGAGAGATAATTTGCGATGCGACCTCATATTGTATGCATTTCAGACGAGTGGTTTTTCATACATTAACAATACGAATAACGATTTGTTTTAACAATAAAATTGTTCGTTTCGGAGTAAAACGACCGTGTTGGAGCATTCCATTTGAATATTCAATTGTGTGGTGCAGTTCTGTGTCGGATTTCGGAGCTATCAAGCGGCTAATTGTATTTTGATTCGGTGCGGTAATTACCTGATGAGACCGAAGTAAACAACGTCGTTTACAAGGACAATCACGAAATTTGAAAGGAACAGAAATTACCTGATTTTGAGGATGGCTTTTCCAGGAGATGCTCCAAGGTGTCTCGGTGAGGTTCCTAAATGTGATGCTGCTTCTAACCCTCGCGAAAGTTTAAGCATTTCGGCTCCAAATTGACCCAAAGCTGACATTGTACAAGGCGTTGGTTCCGATTCTTGTATCCATAGTTCGTGGTTGTCGATTGTAGTGAGTTCCGTATCTGTTGAAGCAGCTGAGTGATGGCCGTGTTGAGGAGTTGTTTGTTTGGCTTTTGTTGCGTTTAGAAGTTTTCGCCAAGTACATCTACGTTCTATATACACAGTTAGATTTTTTAAGTGATAGATTAAAGTAGGATTACCTAAAGCTGTTGATGGTCCTCCCATCCAGTTACTGGACCAGTCTGGAGTTCCCAGATTTTGTCTTTGTTGTGCGAGTAAACGAACAGTTAGTGCGTAAGTTACCAACATTACTAATAACGGGATGTAGAAACAGATGATCGATCCGATAAGTTTATATAACGGATCGGGAATTTGACACGTACCGTCTTTTATTAAAGTGCCTTGATCCTGGAAAAGGACAAACGTTAGATGATGTTTACTTTGAATAAAAACAAAAGTTACTTTGGAATACATGAGACTCAAGGGTAAGCTCATGGCGATCGATAATAACCAAACGAAAACGATCTTGAGAATGACTCTTCGTCTAGATTTATTTCTTCCGAATTTCATCGGATAGCTGAGAGATAGGTATCGGTCGACGCTGATGGTGCACAGGTGCATAATTGAGGCGGTGCAAAAAAGAACGTCGAGACATATCCAAGCAAGGCAGTAGATCGAAGGCAAGGGAAAATAACCTGGAAAAATTATACACAACACAATTAAAATTCCTTCCGCTTAGATAATTTCATTTCAAAAGTTTTCTTTATTGTATCAGAATGATACATTTGAACATCTGACGCTTTTCTCCTGTCGGATCTGCTTATTATGCCATTTTCGAGGAGACATTATCATAAGCGTTGAGGAATCGGAAAAAAGCTCGGAATTTTTCAGAGAGAAGCTCAGGTGCGTTGGAAATTAAAGAAAAAAGGAAATGTAGTTCGTGGGATAGTTTCAATTAGGATCGGCAATCGAGTCGGTCGTTATTAAGTGTTGCAGCAATAATAATCCGGGCCAGCTGTCTGTGGTCATAAACCGGAACCGACGCAGTCTCTCTGATTCATTTTAAGCTCCCAATCAATTTAATTCCGAAGGTTTTCGAATGACTTTATTACGTCACTAATCAAGCATCGGTACGATCATAAAGCTGAATAATAGGATTAAATCGTTATTTGTATACATGAAGTTTTTTGCGAGTATCACTTCTGATTTTCCAATTTAGATACAACATGTGGAGAGTTAATGCGGCTTTTTTCCGAACGAAAGAAGAAACATAACCGAGATTTGTAGAAACACTTGTCAAACGAAATAAATCTTTAATCAAATTGATCCTTAATTAATCTGAAACGAATTAAGGTTGAGACTTTTTCCGGAGGACGGTTCTTTGCTAGCAACGAAACTAATTAATTTAAACGGATTTTCGAGGGTAATTCGGAGGGGTAGACGAGAAAAGTTTAAACGAAGTGTGTAAGATAAACAATTTTAATTCTTTTAATGATACTTATTTCAAATAGTAATTAACTAATTAAATATGTATACATCAATGAGACAATAAATGATTAATTAAATCAGCTTTTTCAATTAGAATAGTTCTAAATGCGGTAGAGTTTTAGTGGATTGGTATTAATGGATAATGATACAGTTAGCAAACCGCAACTCAATTATTGTTTATTTTTAGACGTTTTACCCCCGTTTAAAAAATATAGTGACCCCAGCAAACAGATCGAACAATCGACTGTTTGATTAACCCATTGTCCAGTTGATCGATTAATCAAACAACCGGAACCCAATTATCCGCGAGACCGCTAACGTCACACCACTGTTAATCCCGCAACAAAATCAGAATCGATTTTATTTCCTAATATCAGTGAGAAAAAGGTCGACCAACTCAAAGAAAAATTCTCGGGTAACTCGACTTTTCGATTGAGACTCTTGAAGTCTGGGAGTAGTTTATAACTGTGGAAATCCGAAACTGACGCGAGCAAGGTGAAGAAGCACTTGTTCATCGAATCAATTTGCGTGTGCATTTGGCCGTCTTTATCGAGTGGTCTTCGCGATTTTGCTGAGACTTACTGAAAATCGAGTGCATCGAAGTGGCGCCCTTCAATTATAAATCCATTCCTTTGCATTTTACAAAAGGATGTGCGCGTCCGATGAAAATTGATTAGGATAATGGACCCCGCAATCGGCTGATAATTCAATTTCGAAATGCATTGGGAAAGGAATAAAAACACGGAACGGGGGCGAATGTGACATCGAAAGATGTGTGGGACTATTCATGACATGCATTCGGATGGTTTGTTTTCCAATTTGAGACGGCAATTTGCAACCGATGGCTTCTTAAATAATAACCGCATAAAGAAGAGTATCGGTTCGTCGATTCAAAGCCGAAACGTCCATGAAATATTTATTACCCGAGAGTAGGGAAAGGAGGAACGAAAAAATTGCTTCGAAAATTTTATTTCGTCACAACACATGTACCAAAATAATCGGTTCCAACATCACGATGTTCATCTGAAAACTCAATTAACTAATGCTAAACGAACAACTAATCGCAGAACTGATCTAATTTCTTTAATCGAAAAACAGAGGATTTTTTCCACTATCGTGTATATAATCGTGATGACGCTCAAAACACACCCTGTTGAACGAAAAGATTAAACACATTATACATTTAAAGCTTTTTTTTATTGTAATTTTTTTTTATTGGTTTTGAGTAAACTAAAGATTTAGTATTTTTTTACACTTTATTTTTAATCATGTATTGCAACCAGTTTTGTCTTCTTGTAGCATCATCAGGCAGGTTCTACAATATAACACTTATTAATACCTAATTAATAACAATGCAAGTACCCGGAATTACTGTCAAAAATTAAATCATCTAATGTACTCGCGATGTATGTTAAAATTAAAATTGTTATTTTTTTGATTATAACGAACTAACTGGATTCTATTTCACCTTAGTTGTCACTGTTAAATATAATTCTTGGTTTGTTGTTATGATTTTAACCTTTAACTGAAACACAGGTTTTGAGTGGTATGTTGCAGAAAGCGCCATGTTGCAGAAAGCGCCTGATGATGCCGTAAAAAAGGCGAATTCGGTTACAATAGATGATTAAAAATATAGTGTAAAAGAAACTAAAAAGAAACTCAAAATTTTGTTTATTAGATGAAATAAAAATCAGTGATGCGAATTATCTCTTTTCGTAACCTTTTTTGGGAGAATTAGTTTAAAAGGGTGAAATTGGATATGGGTGTAAAATCACTTTACGATTCCTGAAAACTCTACCTTCGTGACAAGTGAACAACAATGGTGCGTAAAAATAGCTGATGCAAATCCTCCTGTGCGGTTTTATCGTTTCCAGCTCGCCGGAACGTTTCACCGCGAAAGTCGGTCTCAGACACATCGAACCCTAAATTGATTCGCATCGATACGAGAAGCTCAAGCAGAAGCTTCCTTAACGCACCTTGACAAATTCGGATTTCCACGGGAAATACGATGTGACTTGCGAACGCTTACAACGTCGGAAAATTCATTTTTTGCGTTTTCCTATTCGTGTCACGTGGCGTTATTATGATCTGCCATCGTGGAAAATAAGTATTCTGCTTCTGGTGTGTGTGTGTGTGTGTGTGTGTGTGTGTGTGTGTTTGTCCGTTGCCCATATTTATTCCGAACAAACATGGGGGGTGTGCGTCTGGAGACCTCGAATTAGGAGAGTATTCAAACATCGACACGTTTGTTGGACTTAACGCAGGACCGAACCGGATTAAATTTTCAAGGGGTTGAAGGATTTCGACTTGTATTATTTCAGTTTCAGAGTGGCGAAGAGGCACGAAGAATGCCGCACTCGAGTCCGCTTGGTCGGGCGCGAAATTTAATAGAACCAGATGGAAACTCGACGAAATCCACTCGAAAGTTGTGTAGAGGGATTTGGGACGAGATTCTACTATTATAAACTCATATATTCCGGGTTGCATCTCTTTATTTCTAGACTAATCCGACACTAAACAAGTGCTAGGGTCTAGCTGTGGTGAATTGTTAATAAAACATTTCTTGGAGGTTTCCACTTTTGTTCTGAATTAATAATAGAGGTCGAAAGTTTTCGTTTTGTTCTAGATGTTTTAACGATCGGCGAAAATCCAAACAATTATTATAAACAAGTTTATTTTACATCAGGGCGTAAATTCAACAGCAAAGTCTGAAAATCTTGGAGAAACTGGCGTGTGCGAGCTTAATTAAGTGATTTTGAATGTTATTGTTGTAATTTGTTCAATATTGACTTAATGCGGGTGGAATTGTAGCGTGGCCGTTTATAAAACGCCCACCACAAAGGCATGGAATTTGTGGATATTATTTCAACATTAACTGGAAAAAATTTCAGGGTTCGTTCGGAAACTTTCTAAACCATTAACTTTTTAAACGGCCATCCGGACGCAAAAAATCCGGCTTTAAATGAGATCAGTGCCGATAAGCACATAATGAGATAATCGCTTTTAACTGCCAAGTAAACTCGAGAACAGAGACTTAAGGAATTTCGATGGCTGCGGCGATTTTCAAGCGGTTTTATCATCGATCGCCACTTGAGAATATTTTATTAATATGCCAAAGAAATTCGTTTTTAATTTTCTTGATGTGTCAAATGAAACGAAAGAAGCACCCAATAATACCGAACATAACGCTTGCTTCGACAACAAATTTTCCATCTTTATCAGAATTAAAATTGTTCTAATTCTCACCTGAGGATGGTAACATTACGTAAAAAGTTAAAATTACAATGGCTAGAGCTTTTATCTTGCTGAACTCATCCTGCTGAAACCCTCACATGCTCGTGCTAATTACTGGCTAATGCAACTTGCCGGATAGTTTCTAATCCCGCTGTAAGCCCCCGCAGGACTGAAATTTCTAATCACCACTCTCATTTTTTTTTAATTCAATTAATCGGATCTATTTTAAAACTGATCGTTTATTTAATAGTTTCGAATCGATCGCATTGAAAATAACCTGGCAATCGATGCATTCATCCGATAAATTTCTATTTACAACCTGGCATCACTACCAGCAGGAATCGAAACGGAGCTTTGAAATAGCTAAGGGTGCCGCGGTTAATTTCTGCCACCCACCCACGCGTCAGCTTTTTCAGAGGTCGTCGTAATTATGTTGTCTTTGTCGGACCGCAGCACCTCCATTTACTGAACAGATATTGCGTACCGGCAATATTTCAGGCAACTATCGTGCAGCGGTTTCGGTCGGGTGTTACACGCTGTTTGCACACAGACCGTAGGAATTAATTGCCAGGAACGCGATGCGGATGAGTGATTAGCGTTTTTGGATGCACTTTTCACAGGTTCATCTGTTTTCTTCGCCTGAATAGGACGTTTGTTTTTGGCGGGGATACAATAGAAGAGAAAATAACCGACGATGTATCAAGGGGAATATAAAGCATTTCCGATTCTTTTATCCGATGGGAAATACTGAGATGGAACCTAATAATTATCGATCTACGGAGGGACAATGGGTCGTGATGGTATACATAAAGGAGAATTCAGATAAAGCTAAAGATCGACTAGGCTTTTTTTCGTTATAAAATGAATCTTAGTTGCAATATTATTTACTAGAAAAACGAAATTTAGAGTGCCATGGAATTACAAAATAACTATTTACTAGTTCTTTTCTTTTTTATTTATGGCCATTAAGATTTAATTTGATTTAATTTTCAATGTTTTTTTTATTTGGGTATGGACAAGGAGAAACAAAAATATCTTAATAAACTGCCGACGTTTCGGTCAAATACATCTCCGAAACGTCGGCAGTTTATTAATATATCTTTGTTTCTATTTGTTTATAACCAGATAAAAAAAACTTTTAAAATGATTTACTACATTGCACGTTTTGTGTACTCATTTACAAAAAACTGTTGAACGTTTAAACTTTATATTCATATGTAGATGTGTACTCCCTACTCTAGTATTCGCTAAAGATTCCTCTGTCTATTCTGATTCTTTTACGATTTACCTCTTATAATTTTCGTTACCATACTACGTTATCATCGAATCTTCACTGACCGCATGGCTTTATAATGGTGATTTTGAAACTGCTCAGAAAAATTTAGATTTGAAATGAATTGCCGAACTCCCTAAAACTGTTGTCAAGAGTTTTTGTCAGTTTTCTATCATTTTTTTTTTGCATTTTTCTAGTTTAGTGAAGTTGTAAAGTTGTTGAATTACCGAGTACGGAGTTTATCACTCAATTTCTGCTGCTGAGTTAGCGTAATGGGTCGTCTTACAATGCGGGTGTTTATTTAGAATTCTATACTTTAAATGGAATTACACGTTTTTTTTTATTAAATTAACATTTTTTGTTAAAAAAAATTAATAGCTGAATTTGGCTGAAGAACTTTTAACTCGTTCGATATCGGTTACTTCTATTGTTTAGGCTTCTTGAGTCACCACCACAAAGTCGTGCTTTTAGCTAGTTTTCAATGTCTTTGAGAAATGTATCTACTTACTTTTTAACACGAAATGGCAATCAATTTTGAAATATCTTTACATTTCACAATAAATTAATTTCTCATGAAATAGGTATTTTATTTTGTACTAGGATTTCCAGTAACAAACACAACACATTAATTTCGTCTTATGCACTGTTTCACGTTGTTTAAACTAATGCCAAAATTTTGTATTGGTAACAATTCTCGGCTGCTGTATGAAATTATCAAAAACATTTAAGTGTTTAGCAATTCCGCTCGTCACTAGAAGTCGTTTTTTATTAACAGTTTGTATTTTGTGTAACTGCTCAATCAGCCTGAAGTTTGGAGAAGTTTTCCTCGTATTAGCGAGGCGTTTCCCTTAAAATTGCATTTTTCCAGCTCGGATTTAATTGTGTCGTTGCTGTCGTTTCATAAGTGGCAATCGAGTTGTGCGTCGTTGAAAGTTTACTTAATTTGTTGAGTTTTTTTCGGAATTTTTGTCGATGTTGGCGTATTCCGATGCGGGTCGTCGTCGTCGTGGCGTTAATTTGTCCCGTTTCATCATTAAAGAATAAGTCCGCCTATCTCATTAAAGTCAATTTCTGATTCTGTGAAGGCGACGATGTTATTTATGTCACCCCAGGAATAATCCGAGCGCCCGATTAAATAATAATAATCGAAACGTCGATAATTCCACTTGCGACAAATTTGAATAATTAATTCTAGCTAATAATAACGTCAACACAACGCAACGTTTTTGTCGTGGAAGAATCCGTGCGTAAAAAATCTCGGTTTTCATTGACAAAACTTGAATGATTTATTACTGTTTTTTAATGTAACATATTTCTTTTTTTCAGGTGAGTGAATCTCGTCTTTCGGATGTCAAAGCAGGTTTGTTTGATTCAATTAATTCTTATTTGCTTTCGCGGCTCCTTAATTTCGTTCATTAGTACGGGATTTACATAGAAATTACCGTAAAAGTCGACAAATAAATCCAATTTTGTCAATTGAATTGAAGTGGAAAACGAATTTTTAATGATCTTATTTACGGTAAGGTGTGGCGTTAAATGGACGACGTTTTCTTGGAAGAATTAACAACCCTTCTGGCAATTCAAATAGTGATAATTTCGGTCGATAATAGAATGAGCTCGTCGTGCCTTGTACGGGGGTAATTATTATACGAATTATCCGTGGGTGTTTATCGCGAAAAAACCACGCCTTGTGATCTCTCTGACGGAATAATCAGCTGTAGACGCGTCGCGAGAAAGTGACGATTTGTTGACAATAATACACGGAGGCGACGAGACATAACCCCTTTGTGTGATGTTTATCGACTTGTCGATACGTAAATATAGCTCCATTATGCGAGAAAAATCCGAAAATTTTCCCGACGGGATGAGATCAAATCTATACGCTGTTTCGCCGACCGTGAAAAATATGTTTACGATTTGACTCAATTCGCGAAGTTTTTTCGCAAATTATTAGACTTGATTCGAAACGTTTTTTCGATTTGCTAACGGCTAAAAAAAGTAGTGAAGTTATATCGCCGCTCAAAACTCTGTTTTTGTTTTTTTTTTAGTTTGGGTGGTTTGTACATACATTCATGAGGTGTAGGGTCATTACGAATAGTTCTATTCCAGGTTAGCCATGATTTCAAAATTTGGTGTGTGCCGCTTTATAATAAGTACATATAATAACGTAGATTCTAATTTCATAGCAGCTATAGTGTATAATTGGTTGCATAATTGTAAATATTTGATTTCAATTATTAAACTTAATTACATTTTCGCTTTTTTGCAAGCAGAAAACATATTCAAAAAATTCTGCCTTTATCACAAATTCACACAACAAAAGTAATACAAAAGGTAAAACAATTTTTTTTTATTTACATTGATTTTTGTTGTTTTCAAAAATGTTTTGTTACATGATTTCACTCAATTTTACAACAATTTGTAATTGCATTTATCAGTCTTTCTAAATTTTGCAATCGTTGTTTGTAAACTTTACAGTTTGTTTACTTTTGAAAAAATTACCAACAGCGCTATTTACACACAAAATACATCCGGCAACATGGCACAACTTTTGAAATGACGTACAATAAAATTAACCTAAATTTGAGAAGCATTTCGATGTGCAATTTATTTCTTTATTAAATCGTAACAGTGTGTTACAGTTAGCTAAGTTGTTGTTCGAACAAATCTCTCAACTTTTTGTGGTATTTTAACATTTTTATTTTATTTCAAAATGAAAATTTTTCAACTCTTTTGAGCGTAACTGGTAAGTGACAGAGTAAGAAAAATTTTTGACAATGTTAAATTCTAGTAATTTTAACTTTGAAAAGCTGGTGTTGGTTTTTGAAAAGTAAGCAAACAAAAATTGGAAAATCTAAAGGCGTGAGGTCAGGAGAACGAGTGGGCTATTCTGAGTTATTAAGATATAGAGTTATTACAGTGACTCTTGCGAGTATGCTAAATTTTCTAAATTTGATGAAAATTACTCCATTGGATTTTTATGAAAGTGAGGTTGATCCAATGACCTTTCGCTAAATTTTCTCTTGTTATAGTATGAGCAAAGAAGTAATCCAATTGTAACTCTTCATGATCTAACTTACTAATGAAAACTTTTAATATACTACATACCTATTTTCATATAATTCAACGAATTTTTTTTTTAATTTATAGGGATTCTAAGTATTCCAAATTCGAACATTCTGAGAGTTCACAATTGCTGATAAGTGGAACTACGCTTTATTATTCAAGACGTTATTATTAAGCTATCTATGTTAAATTTTCATGTTAAATAATCAGTTGGTTGAAGTTGCTGGAGTGAACTAATTTTATACCCTTTCATGTATAGTCCCGTTTTTAAAACTTTCTGACAAGTACTGTGCGATACACTAAATTTAGCAGACAATTTTGAAAAAGACTTCTTAGGACGTCTTAGGACTTTTTTGCGTTATTTGTTTTTGTAAATCGTTAACCACTTCTTCACCAACTTTATTTTTATCAGATGATCTCTCTTTTAAAATATTTCTCTTTTTTTTAAAGCGTATAACAATTCTTTTTATATGCATCACCAAAGATTGTTCTTCAGTTCTTAATATTTACATTTTTTTAATTTGTCGCTTAAAGACACTTAATGCCAATTTAAATATTTGTGACCTAATTTTTTTTGCAATTTTATATTCTTGTGTCCTTAGATATGTTCTACAAATTAGTATAGGTGTCATGTGGTTATACCTTTGTGTCACTCAGTCATAATTTCAGAAGACCGATTTTACTTCTCTAAAATATTCGATTGACACTTGGCAAAGTTCGAAAAGTGGAACGTGGGACGACCTGTAAAAACACAATTGCAATTGTGCACTTCTAACTCTGTTAAGTGACGTAATTCACATTGATCGTCGAATTGACATTCGCTACGGTTGTTTTCTCGGACGTGCCATGAGTGTTTGTAGACGCACACATGACATTTCTGAGTTAATTTTTGATCAAAGGATGAAAATTTCAGTCGTAATTTGAGTGCAAACTTGCATGAACGACATATACAAGGGTGACGGTTTTAACTTAGTCGCGAAATTGAAAAATGAAAACAATCACTGACGCAATTACGACAAACAAGGGCCTGTCTCGACTAACGAGACATCCAGAATTGTATTTTTATGCAAGGATAATAAATTCAGGAGGGGAATTATCGGAAAAATTGCATGCTTATGGATTTGAATTGGGGTAGTGTTCCGTTACTTGTGGGTCAATTGAAGCATAATTTTAGTGAAATTTGAATTGACGGCAGTTTCCGGTAATTGCACAAGTGTAATTTTCAGTAATTCTATAGTATTATTGGTTTTATTACTCTTCCTACTCCAAAACGAAGAGCTTTTTTACAACTTCCCACTGGTACAATTAAATTTCTATAGCTTTTTGTTTTAGAATTACTAGTGAAACACGTATATCCGAAGTTGTGTCGTTTCGTTTAATTTTAAAAATCATATATAATTCAAGAAAATGGGTGTTTCAATGGAAAAAATTCGAATTATGAAATTTGGCACCTACAGTCTTTAAAGTATGATTAAACAGATGATATGATTAGGGCCTTAATCACTTATTCACCGAGAAGACAAAAAACTCGGGTCTTGCAATTTGGAACGAGTAATTTATTTCACAATGAACTATTTACACGAATAACTCTTAATTAAATAACTCAATAACACACAGTATATCGCCCTCGGTTTCTCGAAGATTTGCGTTGTTTATAGAAGCCCATAAATAAAAAATGACAGACTTTCAGAGCATGCTAGAACCTTCGAGTATATTCTGTAGCAATGTATCTAGCATCTTCCTAATCACAAAAAGAAAAGAAGGACACTACACTACAAAATTTTAACTTCTAATTTTTATAATTCGATCAATTTATATAAATTATTATTAAAAGTTTTATATCTACTTAATACAAAAATCAAACAGTTTTTTACCTTTTTATTAACAAGTGTTTTAATAAACTATATTTGCTATTTATTATTACATTACATCACTAGTTACGTAATGATCTCTACTATGTAAATCAAATAAGTGCCAAAAATGACATAATAAGCTGTAAATCGAGTAGTCGTGGGTAAATGTGTTCTAACGCTTCGTTATTTTTGAATACATTCAATGTTTACTGGAATAATGGGGTAATTATTTTGATTTCGGTTAATGCAGCTGAAACCAATTCCGATAATTGCACAGCGTTTCCAAAATCAATCTATATTATTTTGACAGGGTAGGTTTTGAAATTTGAAATATTATTTTTATGTTGGTCGGTTAGGCTTTCCATTATTTGAAATTGAGATAATTCGGTCGTTATCTGTATCTGTCATATCGCTTAAAATAGGTAATGTTTGTGGTAAAATAATTTTTTTCGGCGACGATTTCTGGCGGAAGGAACACTTATCGTGTCGTAAATCGTCGACTCTCTGCAGACGCTGATTCATTTTAGTGTCGCATAAAACTCGCGACGCTTCGTCTCCGGGATCGATTAAAGAGATTAGCGCCTAATGCGGAGGTCTAGATGTATAATAAGCTCGTATAGAGAGTGAAGAAGACCCGGGCCATGAGAGGCGTTCGTCTCACGTAACGAAATCGTTTGAGATTTATAAGTGAAACACACAACGGAGACCGCAGAACGTTCGACGAGACGAATGAGCTGGATCACGACCGAGGCGAGCAATTTAGCAGTAATCTCTACGAAGAAGATCTCGTAGAAAGAGCAAAGCATTGCCGAAATCCACGCTTAATGTCTTCGCTTTACCTCGGCGCGAGATTTATCCGGAGATGTCGATGTCGTAATGAGAATTAATATGGGGATTTTTGGATAGCGTGTGCGATAAATCGCTCCGACGACATTATCTACGTCTAGTTATCGCAACACGTGTTTGAAAGATGGAAAATCGCTAAAGCGGCTTCGTGCCAAGGAACGATCTGCGGATAAATAAAGAAACGAAATGATTATTTTCGGAACGAGTGTTATGTGTTTTCCGAAATGTAGCGGAAAAACGACGTTTCCGGTCATAGAAAACGGTTATACTGTCATCATGAGAGAATAGATTCGAGAAAATTGATGATAATAATTAGAGCTTGGAATATATGCACCAAAAACATGCTTTTATTTATTTTGATATGTATATATGCATTAATCAAATTACAAAATAAAAAATAGTGTTTTTCTTTAAAAGACAGAGAAGTCATTATTTATTTTTGTGCCGAATCTGTAGCAGTTAAGTGAATATAACAATGACTTCCCTCTCGCATAAAGAACACCTTTTACTCATTGCTTTTGCATTGAGTATTCATAAAAGTTTAGTCTGTCTAGCAAAAGAAAGAATTTTGGATTATGTCAAGAGTAAAGAGAACAAAGCCGGATTGAGACGGCAAAAATTTACAACCAACGAAGAGGACGATCATTTATTGGCTAGTATAGTTTATTTGATATTTGTTTTTTATTCGGTAATTTCTGTTAAAATAGAAAAGAACTGGCTTAAGCGACATTCGTTTTTGACCTTATCCAATTTTAGTTTTATCGCAACATTTTATGGACACCGTTGGTACAATTTACAACAATAACAAAACGTCATTTTTGCTGCTACCGGCAGAGAATGAATTTTCAGCGGCCATTTGCAGCTAAGAAATAAATGAAAATATGTTCGAATTTCCGTTTTTTTGTGATCCGCTTGAAAATAGAATAGTATATATTATACAGAGAAGATCTTCTACACTTCTACTCTTAGTAATATAATCTACTATTTTATTCCGCTAAATTTTACTTCTTCACCTAAACTGAGAAGTGGTAAAACTTTAGCTATGACAACTCGGTTCATTAACGACAATGTTCAAAATAAAATCGTTTTTTTTTTTACTTAATTGTAATACGAAATTTAGGATACGAAAAATACGGAAATAAGTAAACACACACATAATGATAATAATTTATTTACATATTAATTATAATTACTAATACACTTATTTTTATTAGTTTTTTTTTTAAATATTTTTCTCAATTATCTAGAACAAAACTTTGTTATTGTAGAGACGGATAAAGTTTGTGCAATGGTGCAAAGTGAGATTTTTTTATTAGAGGAAACAGATAAAATCTGTAACATATCGCAGATAAGCCTTAGATATCTTAAAATCCTCGTTCGCAAGCTCACTTGGAATTAAAAACAACATCTGCAGCTGTTATGATATTCTTTACAAGCCTAGGTTAGGACAAGTTAAGGACACTAATTAGCGATTCAGTGTCAATTTTGACAAATGAGGTATCAAAAACTTTTAGATATAATGAGACTTATCTTTTTGTTGAAAACTGCGTTAAAATGTGGTTGTCAGTTGATCTTTTTTTTGAGCAACATGGCAATAAATCCATGTTGTTCAAGAAGTGGATCCAATGATTTTTAAATTATTGAACTTTCTATACAAATTTATAATATTTTTTTTACGACCGTATTTGGAGATACATTTTGCTTGCACAGAGATTGTGTACTATTAAATTTTATTGGGATTTTATTCAAGAAAACTGAAGATATGCATATTTTATAAAAGCATATAAATTTATAGATGTATGTCAAAATATGCAGATATGCACATTTTGCATATAATCCAAGCTCTAATAATAATAATTGTTAAAGGTTCTATTTCGGTTAAATTTAGTGTTTGCACGGAATTGCGAAATAAAGTAATTAGAAATGTTATTATGCGGGAGTTTTCCAGGTAACGGGCGGATTATGTAGTCTTCCTCTTCCTACACGAATCGAGGAAAGTGAATTTTCCTACTTAATAAAGTCCACGGTGCGTGGAATACAGGATACTTTATATTACGTCCTTTTTTTATTAATAAAAAGTTATAACGAAGTAAAGGATGTTCTGGGGCAAAATTGATTGCCTTGTAAATGCAATATCCTGTTGATACAATTTTCAGATGTTCGGTAATGCACTTTGAAAGTTGATCACGTCGCCTGCAATTTGTGGGGAAACAATCTGGAACCGATTTTTGAAACTTTCTCGAAAAAAGTGCGCAAATTAAATTAGTAGTTTATAATGAAACAAAATTGGTTGTCTTCTAAATAGAATATCCTGTTGTTCTTTAAAACCTCCCGACTTTTCTTACTGAGTTATTTCCTGAAATTTTTTCTGAAAATGGCGAAAGTTTCGCCAATGTGAAATCACTTTTAAGCCGTCTTATCGTTCCGGATTAGTGAACAGTTGACGTCGACTTTGATCGATTGACCATCACATCACCACCGGTCTCTAAGGAAGCTGTTTATGTAGCTTCCGTAAAAAACTTATTTAATTAAAGCTCGCGTCGGTCATCCGCACGATACCTCCGGTGTATTGTGAGAGGTTCGTCCCTTTCGTTTCCGGTCTCTTTTGTCCGATAAGACACGATTCCGGTAAATCCGGACCCAACAGGTGTGTGTGTATGTGGGTTTGTCACATCGATCCGGACTTTGAAAAAAATTATCACGACTGGTTTAAAGTGCGTGATGCACGCACACATCATTCTGAGAAATGGTCGTGATTCTCGTGTGGGCCAGGCTTACCCCTGATCAGTGTCAGGATTCCGAGTGGCATGACGAGGATGGCGACCATAAGATCGGTAATGGCGAGTGACATAAGGAAGTAGTTGGTGACGTTTTGAAGACGACGCTCCCAACAAATGGCCAGACATACGAGGATGTTGCCGGCGGCGGTTCCGACGGCGAGAATCAACGCCGATAAGGCCCACCAGTTGTTCTCGGTGGAGTCGGCGGGCTCAGTCGAGTTTTTTAAAGTAGTGTTGTAGAGTATTATCGTCGTTTTGTAGAACACGTTTTCCATCTTCTGAAATTCGGGACGATCGATTAGCTAATGGAATTTTTCGGGGGAAATTAATATGATATTACTCATTTTTACGGTAATTAGTGTTTTGGATAAGTGAATTTTTGGGTTTTAAGGAAAATGAGAATGTTCCAGGTTTATGGAAATCGCAAAACCATTTTTTTTTTTGTATAGCACCTGAAAATTTTTGAAAAGATGATCATTTTATATCATTGCGCTAAATTTTTTACTTCGTCTAATGCGCAATCTGACATTAAAAATTGTTAGTGTTTAAACTTTTGTTTATTGATGATATGTTAAAGTGTCGCAAAAACTTATGCTATTTTTTTTGTAATCGTCTGTTAAACGTTTCGAATACATTGTATTGAATTTGTTTATTTAATTACAGATATCTAACTTTTTAAGCTTACGTTTTTTGATCGCAAGGGCCGATAAGAGATATTTAGAGTTTTATGGTAAAATATCATGTACATATTTTTTGGTTTGTGGTGAAATATTTTTTTTTGTTATTTGAAAAATGCAATAATGTCGGTTAGGAAGTCAAAACTGCAGCAGGTGTACTGAAAAGTACGTTATAAATGACTCTGAAACAACGAAATTCCAACAGTTTTATATAAAGTTATCAAATACGTAAAAAAAGTTGTTTTGTTAACTTTTTTATTATTTTTTAACGTTAATAATTAACGTCAACTTATAACATTTTTATTAATAATTATACCTGGACTTTTCATGACATTTCAGAAATGTTATTATATTTTTTAAAAGAACTAAATATTTCTTTCTCTGAGTACGGTGCCCCTAAAACGTCAATATTTAAACGATAAATAAACGTTCAGTTATCTACTATTATTAACGTAAATTTCACTAATCAAACGGATGGTTAATGAAACTGTGCTCAGTGAACGTAAATAAAGTGTCAAAATTGATTTAAAATCTTTTTGTTTTTATAGTTTATAAAAGTGTTTTTTTTTGACTTAAGTTGCGGTTACGTTTCAAGGACACTTAGATAAGCAGGTTTTTTTTTTTTACTTAGATAAGCAGGCTTGCTTTTCTTATTTTTGCAAATAATTATTACGTTTCTCTTCGACTGAAGTCTTTACCGTTTAGTCGTAGCTCTACAAAAATTCTAATGGTATTCAATAGGGTGAGCCAAAAAAATCGAATATTTTTTTTTAACTTTCGACACTGAAAAATTGGGACCTAGGCACCTTTAAAAAATGCTTTTTAAAGATGAGCTTTAAGTTTTAATAGGAAGGTCCTCCTCATCTCAGGTTTTCATTTTTTCTTTAGTTCTATATGGCAAAATTTATATCTCGTCACTACTTGATCGTACAGAAAAATATTATTTACATTTTTTGTAGAAAATTGAACGCTCTAAAAAAGGTATCTTACAATTTCTTTATAGCTCTTAGCGTTTAGAAGATATCAGACGTCAAAATTTAAAGAATATAACAAAAGTTTCTTTTTTACTTCTAAATTTTATAACTCGTAGATAAATAAATATTAGAAATTGCAGAACATATAGTTTTATAGGAAATTGAACGCTCTACAAAAAAGGTCTCTTGTGGTTAATCGAATACTCTAACCATTTAGAAAATATTCGCATTTTAAAAACCAAGATTTTGAGACTAAATCTTCAATTTTTTTAAATGGTTGAAGTAATCCATATTTTTCAATTTAGGCCACAAAAGAATTGTTGTCATCAATCTGTACTTTTCAATCAATCTGTAAGTTGTTCAACATTGCATTTTTTTGTAATGATTAGTCCAACATTAGTTACTATATCCTCAATATCTGACAGCTGTAGCTTTACCAGCATGGCTGTTATATACTGTCAAAGTTGAAGTGCTCTTATAGTAAACCCTTTACCAACTTGTTACTTCATTTCTAAATTTTGCGCAATGATATGAAATGATCGTCTTTTCAAGACTTTGAAAGAAATTAATTTTGATTGGTTTTGTGCTTTTCATAAAACTGTAACACTTTGTTAATGCCAAGCTAAGGGAACACAAATAATTTGTGAGAGTTTGTTTAAGATTTTATCTTTTTGGCCATAAAGTTTTTTTCTGTTGGATATTTAAAATTCTAATTTGAGTGTCTGTATTCTTGAATTGTGGGAGAATCTCTTTGGGAAATTTCTAAGCTCACAGTTGGAAAAAGGATATTTATGGAATAAAAAATTCTGATAAATCTGAAACTTATGAGTATTATTGGATTTTGTTCGAAGTTGACTGAAGTCTTTCTGAAAATGATTGTTTTTGTTAGTTGTTATTTTTATATTACAGTTTTTGATTAAAACAAAATAACCAAACTTATTATCTAAATAAAATGCATAAACCAAAAAAATATTCTGTTGTATGTGTCAGTTTCAAAATTAGTTTTAACTTTTTAATTAAAATGAATATTCAAATTCTCTAGAGAGGTTTTTGGTATTTATTTTCAAAGATAATGTTTATTTCATTATGCTTTATTTATAGCTATTCGTATGTACTAGTGATTTTGTTTCTAGAAGTTTTAGACAATTTTGTTTTCGAAATATTTGTTTTAACAGCAAATACAGTTATAATTAATAGAGTGGATGAAATGGAAAGCTTTTTTAACTACAGAATACAGTGATGGATTTTCATTTCATTTTTATTTATTCATTTCATTTTTTTTTTTTTTTTGTTCTTCACTCGGCGACTTACTGTTTTGTGTTCAATTCGCGTGCATGCCCACTCTACATCGTCATTACACCACCAGCACTAGAACGATTAATTTTCATTTTGGTGTTTATGGCTTGGCTTGCTATTAGCACAATTTTTATTAATGATACAACTCCCTCAACCCGAACCTCTTCCTGGAAAAGGATCTCACTTCCCGAACTTTCCCTCTCTGTGTCCCTATCGTTTTTATTGTCGGCGTGCAACGTCGCAATAGATTAGGGCCCGTGTTGTAATTTAGGTGTTTTATGGTTTATCGATCTGTTAAGTTGTCCCGGTCCCGCTTCCCGTCAAATTCAAAAGGAGCCCGCCAGCCACCGCCGCCTCCTATCGAACGCGTATCCCTCCGACAATGGTTTTCGGCTTGATTTATGTCGCTATTAATTAACGCAAACTTGACTCACGCCCGGTCCATGGTAGGTAAAGGCATATTTACGCAACGCGTAAATCTCGGCTTTATTTCGGCGTGTGTGGTCGCGCGAAACGGGACGAGTGGCGCGTGTCCGCGTGCGTCATTTTCGGGCGTCGCGACGCATCTTCCCGGTACGGCGTCATGTGTGTCACTGGTTAACGGGAACGAGTTTGGTGAGCGCGTAAAGAGGCAGAGCGGCGCGGCGCTTGCGTTTTGTCCGATGGATGGTCAGACAATTCGAGATGGAATCTTGACGTAGGTTAAGGACTGGACGAAAAAATAGATATTTATGTGTTAAATACGCAAAATAGATTTTTAGGGAACGAATTGTAATTAAGAACAAGGCGAAATTAGAAACCGAGTTCTTAATGAGAGTAATCTTCTTAAACTATTTGCATACGTGATGCATATAACATTTTTTTTTAACGTTTTTTCAATAAAATTGTATTAATGCAACAGTAGTCTGCGATGTGTTTGTTTTTATGGAAACCAGTTTTCGTATACTAACAATCGTATCAGTGAGGATTGTTGTATCTTGTGTGAAATCAGTGAAATTTTTGTAATTACTACAATTCAATCTTATAGCAACTTTGTGTCTTTATACAATCGCAAAAGTAACATTAAAAGATTGGATATCATGCTTTAAAGGTATAACACAAAAAAAGCACACAATAATTCTAGAATTGTCATTTTTGCTTAGAAATTTTAAAATGATGTTTTGTTTTTAGTGTTTTTTTTTTCAACTTTTTTTAACTTCTAATTTTGCTATACTCTTTTTAAAAAAATAGGTTGCTTATAATCTGGGCAAATAATAAACATAATTTGCTAAAATGTTTTTATGATGCCTTAAGTACTAGGCTGTAAAACGACCATTTTGCGGCGTGTTTCGATCCGTAACATAATCATGTTAAGAAGATTTTTTTTTAAACAATAAGGATTTTTTACTGACGTAAGAACTGTGGTTGGGACTAACGTCAAAATGAGAAAATAAGAGTTCCAATTATTGTCATTGACGCTTTTAGAGATTTATGTAACGCATTATTTTGCTGTTTTTTTTCTGATTAGGGATGATTGTTGTAAATTAAAAATGTCATCTGTGATGGAAAACGTGAAATATTTAGTACTGCTTTTAAATAATAAACTGATAAAACGTAATAAAAATACAAACAACATGCATTTCGCATAGGTTACACAAATAAAAATTTAATGCGAAATCTGTCATGTCATATTTATAAATGCTAAAACATTACTTTCTCGTGGATTTATTTAATTTTTTTCTTTTATTGATATTTCCATTAACTGTTTGATGATTAATTGATAAAATATGGTTATTTTTTTTAACATGTATTGCATCAGATTCCCATCTGTTCGATTTTCCTAAAGACTACAGCTGTCTAGTTTGTGTTTCTTGAAGACATATTGCACTGTTTTGTGTCATTGTAGCAGAATTAATCTCTGAAACTTTAACAATAGAACTAAAATTGCTTACGGTTTATCTCTTTTACGGTCTAACTCTATTTTTAGAAAAGCACAAATTTTTGAAGCTATGCTAATATAAAATTTATTTGGAATAGACTACTACTTTTAGATTATGAAAAATGGCGGATGCGCCGGGCTAATTTTATAGATGACCTTTCTGTCTCCACCGACAACCAAAAAATTAATACTGATGACAAATCAGTGACTTAATTAATAAAGGTAGTATTAAAAATATCTGAAAAGACGAGCAATTAATAAATTGACAAATAACAGCATTGTATTGACATTTAAGTCAAGAACTCGGTAAATTTAAAACGCAGAGATAAAAAAACATTACTAACTCATTTGAGTTTTTGTTTAATTATTTAAGCTCTAATTTACATTCAAAGCGAAGTACACGAAGTCTTGAGTAGGGGGTAGGTAATTATTTTGGTGCAGTGATTGAGACTTATGTTGGATCTTCTTGGTGTGAAGAATGAAACGTCAAAACACCCATTAACACCAAACAATTTACTTTGCACGACGCACGATTTGACAACAAAGCTGACAGCTTGAGCTGGGGAATTAAACTTGCGTCGTGCAAAGTAAATTGTTTGGTGTTATTGGGTGTTTTTACGTTTCACTGAATGAAGTTTACTTGTCAATCATTTGTCATTAATTATATTTTAATTGTGTCCACTTTTAAGTTATTTTTAGGCGTACTCGCGCTTATGGAAAAAATTATCGTTATGTAAATCGGCTAGCATTTGAATTTATCAAATCCAAATTAAATAAATCTATTTCAGTAAATACTATATCCTGTTCTAACGCTATAGTTCAATGTCACAATGCAACTGAATTTGCAATTATTTATAAATGTTGGTAACAAATCCAAACACTTAAAACATTTGACCTTTTGTTGCTACAATTCTAAGACTTTGTAGCTCAGATTGACATTTAACATTTAAATCTTTACATGGATTTTTGAAAAAATAATTACTAAACTTTACTTATCTTTTGTTTTTAAAACTCTTTGGAGATTAAAAAATATGTCAACCTGGTAAGAAAAATATTGACTTTAATTGACAGATAATAAAAATAACTGCATGGCAGTCTGCATATTTGCCCAGCTCTATAAATGGAGTTGGGTAAACATATACAGCAAACATATGATATTATATGCTCTTAATATGCCGCAACAGTGGCTATTCTGTGTCACTAAATATGTCGTAAAACATTCAAATATGCATTAAAAAAAGTAGATGAAAGTAATATCAACATTAATTTTTGTGAATGGAAACCGCTGTGCGGATTTAACAGGAAACAGTTGGATTGTTTGTAATTTTATGAATTTTAGTTTTTACTTTTTACAGAAAAATTTTCTGCTCATAATTTCAATTTTTAATTGAGTTAAAGGACAGAATTAGAATTAAAATTTTCAGTCGTTTATTGTTAATTTAAAGTTATCTTTATGTTTTTTACGTAACTAAGAAATTCTCTGTAGGTATAAGCAACAAACAAGTAAATGAAAAAATATAATTTTATAATGCTAACCAAATAAACATTTGTTTTTTTATTTCAACTACAGCAAATCTATGAAAAGAATGAAGCCGCACCTGAAAAAATGTACAAATTAGCCGCTAGTTAAATCTAAGAAGAAATAAGAATTTAGACAAAACGCAAATTACTTGGAAATTTCTGAGAATGGAAAAGGAGAAAGTTGTGACTCAACTTAATTTTCTTGAAAAAACATTTGCTAACAGATTATAAATTTAAACAAAAGGCCAGAACTAATTGTACCAAATCTCGTTCATAACTCTTATCTTTTTTTACCTGCAAAATTGTCTTAACACAAATTTCCTTTAAAATTTTTCAACTTTTTGTATAATTGTAGAAAACATCTGAAAATATATACTCTAACGAGTAATAATATGCCGAAAGATTGTTAAAATTTTAAACTATGCAGAAAGATCTATTTTTTTTTATCTTAAAAAGTTCCCAAAGACCGATATATCTATGTTAAGTATTTTTTTAAATATATCTATAAATAAAAAATGCATTTATGTAATAAGGGGTGGCCGGTGCTTAAGGTGAGCCCTTCTATATTGTTTACCGTGAACGCTGCCAGCTATTAAATTTAATTTTTTTTGATACTGTTTAAACTTTTTGATCTTATTAAGTAAATTTTTTATACAATGAAGTCGTGCACAATTTTGTTGAAACAATAACCGCGTAAAAGGTTAAATAACAAAGGACTTGATCAAATAAGATAAATAAATTGAGAAGCTATATTTTTCAATAGCAGAACAAAAGATTTCAGAGAGATAAGTAATATATCTAGACATCGAAGAAATAAACCACATCTTTGAAATCGGAGAAGCATAAGATTTCAATCAATTTATTACTTCTAAAATGAAGCTTGGGCTTGGAATAAAACGCTACGAGAAATAACATTGGACACGTGATTCAAAAGGAGCAATTTAAAATTTTAATGAAAGAAAATGTTTATTTAATATGTAGCTATTTTATAGAATTTTAGGTATGCGAGAATTGTTAGTTATTTAATGCCAAGAATAAACGAGTTTTGTCTAAATGGTTTTCAGAGCGTATGTAGAGTATAATGCATGAGTGCAATGTTGAAAAATTACCTTACAAAACAGAATAGACAAGACTAACAATTTTCCAATAAATTTAAATAGTTTAAATTATACGAATCGGTCTCGTGAATCATAAATAATAATACACCGTTGCCTATTCTATTCACTATATTAAGTTGTTCGCTAACAATTGACATCATCATTCAACATTATCGATTTGAATCTCGCCTACGACAATTCAAACGTTTGCATCATAGTTTCGAATTATATCTAATCTCTATGACTTTTCGCCGTCGAATCCGTTGCAACCTCCTCTTATTGAGCTCCAACTTTGTAACTCCATTGTAACCACAACTTAGTTTAATACTTTAATATGCCCGGATGGCTGTTGGCGCTCTGTTATACGGCTTAATTTCACTTGTCGTTAGGTCGATGTTTAGCATTTACCACTCGAGAACGCTATACAGAAACCACTTTTATAGCCAGAAGAATCGCAACCTCGCGTTTAGTTGTTGTCATTAGTAGGTCGAAGATCTTGCAATTTTTACACTTAATTTTTTGCAGAAAAGCTGCTTGTGTTTAATAGGTCTCGAGTGAAGTTGGTAATGTTAATTTCGGAGATTTTTCTGCTCGTGGACCTTTGGGCCAAAGCGAGCGCTCCAGATGGTCTTAATTCATTACGCCTGTCGTGAAATATTCACGTTGAGTAGTCATCCTCTCAGTGGAAACAAAACTGCGAATATTAACTCAGCTGGTAAAAGGCAGAAGCGTCGATAATTCAAAGGAAATTGTCTAGGGGAGTGCGATTTTTCAGTGGAAGTAGGTAGATGATTTGTTGTCGAAGACTAGGGTAATTATCGCACGGTATAGACCGGAACGACCCCGGAACTATTATGGCGCATGTTCGAGGATTACCGGATCCCGGAGCTTTAATAGGCCGACTTTTGCTCCATAATAATAATAATCACAATAATAACGGAAAGGGTCGGCTTTATTGTCACGTGCTATTCACCCATGAATATCCGAGTCGATTTTAATTAAAGCAGGGCGATTTATTATTAAATAAACAACAGGCGGGAGCCCCCCCTGATGACCTTATTGTTATGCCAAATGTTTTATTTCAGTCGAAAGTTTACCAGTAATGGCACGGGAGTTTTACGATATAACTCGGCAAAGTTTAAACAAGTTTTAACTTTGTATACATACTGCATGATTATGCAAGCCCTTCTAATTCTCGTGGTTTAAAGGTGCAGCAAATTGCTAAAACACATAATTTCAGAAGTTTGCTGTTTTAAAAATGGGGTTGATATTCGACGTTATATCGTATGTCTTGAAATTGTACAGAGATAGATGGCCTCAAATTACGCTTTAATAACGTAATGAGACCAAGAGTGCTCGTGTTATTTCAGTCGTTTCACATTCAAAGCGATCATCTCTTTTCATGCCTCCTGCAGATACATTAAAGTGACTCTTGACGAAGGAGAAAACATGTTCCCGAACGAGCATATTCTGAAAGGACTTCTGAAAAATGGCCGTCGCTGAATTCATGATTTCCCGTAAACAAACGTTGCAAAAAATACTGGAAACTTGACTCATTTATGTATTTACGCTCAAGTGATTGTAGAAAAGGTCAATTGGACAAAGAAAACTTCCCGAGGAAATCCACTTATAGCCGACCGAGAAAGGTTACGGTCTGTGGTGAATTCGAAACGATTATCTGTGAAAATTGCGCACGCCACTGAACTGATCGACCATATGGTAATGTTCGATTTTCCTACTCGATTAACCAATAGAATCAAAATTAATTAGCGGCAGGAGCGTGTAAGTTGGAGTGATTTTCCTAGAAAATCATTGGTGTGATGATTTTCGAAAATCGTGTTATTAGTCGGGAAGCTATACAGACTGATTTATACCTTCATAAATCGCACCTTTCTCAATTTATTCTATACATTTTGTTTCACATAACTATACACTTTATCTGCAGTATCTCAAAACTAAAATTTTTGAAACAAATTTTACGCATACATTATTTGAAAAATTAATATTAAATTAGCAAGAAATTTTTTATGATCTTTGTTTAGATACTTACATCATAAGATTCTACATAAAATAATCTTTCAATCAGTTTGAAATTTATTAAAATCTTTTTGGAAATAAGCTCAAAAATATCATGTAAATCTCAAATTTTGTTATTTTGAAATTTCCAAAATATTTGGTTTCAACGACGACTGTTGATAGCAAACTGTCGAGTCGAAATGTCATTTGCATTTTACAACAAAACACACAAAAGTTATGGTAAAAATTTGTTTAGGTAATTTGTTATGAACGGAAGTACTTAACTTAAGATTATCAGATATTTTTTGTCTCTTTAAAAGAGATTGAAGCATTTATTATTATGGATGAAACATTTTTTTAACAGTTATGCATTAGTTGAGCTTCATTGAATTTCATTAAAAGTTTTTCTATCTTTTTACAATACAATAATTTTACAATAGAAAAATAATACTAGTTCTAAAATATCAAATGATCGTGCTCGTTCAATTGAGATGAGTGGGTTCGTATTTGTACTAATGGGTTGTCAGAATTAAAGTCGTTAAATTTAAAAATAATCAGCGCTTATCAAACAAAACCGCTACATCGTGCATACCCAAACTACCGTGTGCCTAGAAAAGGGGTAGCCAGTTTTTCAATAGACTCTACCGGACCTTCCTTTGATTTATAGTATTCTTGCATCAGGAGATATAAGGCTCTCCAATTAAGTCGTAAATGTAATACAGTCGTAAAAACTACGTAAGCAGTTCTTAAATTAAGAGGACTTGTTTTAATACAGTCCACCAGCTTTGTTTTCGATGTAAGAAAGCATAAAATAACTAATTATTGTTCAACTGGACAACTACGTCAACATTTTGGTACTAATTGATCACAGAAGTGCAGCTGTGCCCTTGAAGAGGGTTGGCTTCAAGCTTAAGCTTTAATTCACTTTTGTCGGTGACGGGGAAACGTAATTTTTGTGTTTATTTTGGTGGTATCTAGTTGTTGAGCGTGCATTTTATTAACACTGATAACGATAAAGAAGACATTTTTTAATTTTATTTTAGTAAGTTTTTTATGTAAATATTTTTAAAGCCAACCCTGGAAAATATCTGTGATGTGGCAAAGACGGTACAGTAACCCGGCAGTAATTCAAATATGATGGAGCTGGTTTGCATTTAAATATCAAGTTGGTCGTCTGTATTCTCAATTTCTCTTGTATCTTTCTCTTTCTGCCGTATGCCCTATATCTCTTGATGCAACAATACCATTTGACAACAGCAATTTTCTGCTCTAAGTTTAAATCTATAACATAACAGAATGAACAAGGTAGAGAAAAATACTGACAAATAATGATATTTGAAAAAAATAATTAAATCAAACAATCTACATGCTTGTATACGAGGTTGTCAAATGCGACTTTTTTTTGTTTTGGTTAATGATTCTATCTAGCGGAACTACTTCAAAAATTTGCTACCACTTTCCTGAACACACTGTATAATAAACATCTGTATAAGGCAGTTTTGTGTATTTAGCATCACTTCAATGAGAACTATTACCACAGTGAAATTTCTAAGGTCATTTCAAGATTAAATACCTTTCAAATGCATACCTTAGGTCGAATTTGGGGTCTGAGATTCCGAACTATATGCAACAAATCCGGAAATGACGGAATTCGTCGAGAATCTTCCTATCACTATACACATTTCGTTCGTTATCGACTCGACCATCCGCATTTTAATTGAAATTATCCTTTCGGAATCGACTCCGGTACGAAATTTCCATTTAAAGCTGGAAGACACGTCAGGTTTCATTTTCTCGAATTAAAAATAAAGTCGGTCACGACCCACCTATTGAATTACTGATACCGCTCATCGATCATCTTCTGGAATTCCGGGACGTCAATTGTCCTGCAAAAACAAACGGCCGCTTGATTATCGTCGGCTGCTAATCACACATTAACACCGGATTCCGGCAGTCCGGATCCGGGACAGGCCATACAATATCTCTGCATTAATTACTCACGAGATTTCAATTACGACAAGGATTTTTAATTTTCAGTGAAAAATAACTCTACTTTCTTATGTTCGGCTTTGAAAGTTTCGGTAATCCATTACTGACGAGGATTATCTTGGCTGAGCTGTCAATGAGACTGATGTATTATTCTATGCAGATTCCGGAACGCCTGTTTGCATACGAAACCGCTGTATCTCTGTACATTTTTGGCCAACTTTTCAAATTAAAAAACTTGAACTTTTCTTGACGTCTTCTTCAAGAAAAACGACTGTTTTTATCTATTTACATGCAAACGACCGAAAATACGCATCAGGCTCTCAGTATCATTCGAGTTACCAAATCTCAGATTTTTTATGGCCGCTTTCGCACAGGTGACGACCTGGTTTCACCTTTTTATCGTGTTAATTTTGTCTTTTTTTCGCCTATGTCTAATTTCCCACACAAAGAACCTGTCAAGTCTAATTATCTCTCGAAGCGCTTCTGCCACTTTACTTGTTTCTGCACCATTACTCCTTTTACACCTTATTCGTCCTGTGACAGTAGTCCATCTATTGTGTCGGTGATGAAAGCTCGTTGAAATCATAGAATTTCAGGATGCGAGAAAAAAAGTAATTTGTTAGATACCGAACGAAAAACCACAAACTTCTGAATGTCGAAAATAATAAATTATTTAATTGGGAAAACGTTAATTAGGTTGATTAACGGAGACGTCGACCCACATTCTGAGTTGCTCCTGTGAACACAAAATAATTAATTAAGGACGAAGGAGTCATTTTTTAATCCCAGAGACACATTCATCGCGTTTACACCAACCTAATTAATTGGATAAAAAAATGCGATTTTTTGTGATTACAGTTTGACTAATTTACGCTCCTCGAAAGATTCTGGCGAAATTTACTGAAAGATGAAGAATATTGAATTTCAGAAATACAGGAATCTAAAAGAGTGCCAGTGGCAGTGTATCGACATGCGTCAATTGCACAACCAATTCTTTTTTTTTATCTAAACTTGATTTCTCTAATTGGCGAAAATTTTGTTAGAACAAACTGTAAACACGATGTTATTTAAAGCTGAGCTTTTTTAGAGTCTTGTCGACGCGATTACGTGTTACCATCAAAGGTCTCTGATGTTTCCATAAAACAAGACGACCGCAGAAGTTGCGCTTGCTTTTTTTATTTGCTTTTAGAAGCGTCAAGAGTCGCTCTTGTCAAAAGCACGCTTCGTCCAAGTGAAAGCTCAAACGACGTGATTTGGTTTTTTTGTAAAAACTAGAGATTTCGGTGCTTGGTTTAACAATGTATCAATGAAAGAGGTCGGATTTAGAGGAGAGAAAAGAGTTAAAACAAAAACGGCATTCTAAGCTTTTATTAAAAATTTTACAACAAACAACAGAAATGTTCTTCAACTTTTGTTATTACACCAGTATTTAGACTTTTTAGTACATTTTTACGAGAAAGGTTTTTGTGACCTAAGACTCAACTATACATTTTTCGTGGATAAATGTCATTCTGTCAACTTGTCGCATTTGAAGTACGGCTCAAGCTACGAAGTATAAATTTGTCTAAATTTGACATTTGACAGAATTAACACATCCGATATTGAAATAACAAGAATATTGATTTTTTTAACAATACCTAGAAAAATTAGTTGAGACCAAACTTTTAATACATTGTAGGTCAAAATTTTAATTATTTATTTATTGAAGTGATGCATTTGACTGAGCTCGCGTCCGGTTAGATGTATTATTTTATTAAGGTTATATAGCTTAACATATATTTTATTGCTGACTATACCGCAGAATAAAATGGCAATAGGAGTTTTTACGTGTTCGTAAGGTTTTATGAGAACTCTGGATAGCTGGTGGAATGATCTGTAAGTAAGGACATTAACTGTTGGAAACTTTTTGGTTTTCCGTTTTTTTGAGTTTTCTAATCCGGCTCTGGCATCGTCACTTGGTTTGACTTTTTACCTTTCGAATCGGTAATTTCCAGGTCTTCAAATTCCTATTAAAAAGTTTCAAAGTTTGTGCTGAAAAAAACCGATAATTCTCGAATATTTGAGTTAAAGTTCGAAGTGTCGTCATCTGGAAGTTTGAAATTTTTCAGGTATTCTTCCAGCGATCGTCGTCTAATTAACAGCGGAAATGATCGGGCATTTTCTGTCTTGACAGGTGCGTGTCGTTGTCAGTCACCTAAAAATTTTCCTCGTTATAAATCACCCTTGCTCCCACTCGCACGCGTGCAAGCTCTCGAAGCCCTACATTATTAATACTCGACGTCATCTCCGAGAGCTTTACATTTTTCGTGCGTCCCGAAAAATCGAAGTCTTGTTAATTTGCGGTCAGGGATCATCTCATAGCAGCATACGGAAGGAGTTTTCAGTCGTCCATTAGAGTAGGCTTTTCTTCGGTACGAATGACACACGACTCTCCTAAGTGTCTGCCATGTTGACGTTTCATTAGTTAGAAAACATAAATCATCGTGTTAATTCTGTCACGGCAGCGATTTCTGTTTCCGCTGCGTTTCACCCTTTTTCCACCCACTGATTTGAAAAAGCTCCTGTTGTTCGAAGACGCTTTCGATGCTCATTGGTCGGTAAACATCTTTACCTTTGAGTTGGAACAGAATTTAATAAAGAAGACTTAATAATTCGGGAGTTTTTAAAATACGAAATAATACGCGACTAATTTAAATTCTTTTTCTTTTTGTTGGTATTACCTACCAGTATGAGGTTTGAGAGAAAATTTTGTTTCGACTAAAGACCGCTTAACTTTTATACAATAAAAGTAACAATAACAAAGCGGCCAGGTGTGGCGAACAGGTGAAGCGAAGCGAACTTCAAGAAAACACTTTTCTGAAGTGTACAACACTTTACTTCAGGGAAAGCATTGTAATTTTAGACGAATGTTGGTATAAGAGTACAAATGGGTCTAAATATATTTTTAACCTGAAGGTCCTCGGATTATGAATTCACAATTGTATTGACTTTTATATCTTTTAAATAAAAAAAATCGTGTCAAAGATTTTCGTGTTTTTTTTTATTTCTTTCGAGGTGATCGACAGGTCTATAAAAGTAAAGACATAAATTTTTCGTTTTGTTTATTTTTAACACAAATCGATCGACAGAAAATCACTGTGGTTTCGGATCTCATCAAATGTTAAAAGTCTTATTACTCGTAAACGTTTTCCCCAATTGATCAAAATTGAAAGCAAAAAAGTTGAGTCAGAGACATCAATTGATAGTTTTCTAAATAAAGAAGAATTTAGCACTGGGGAGCTTTTTTATTAATGGAAAAGTTTCCACTGATTTCTAAGAAACTTTTCAGGGAAATCCATCTAACTTTTGCATTAGTACAAAATAAACAACATTTCATAAACAGGCGAGAAAGAAACAGCAGGGGGCTCCCTCCCTTTGATTACCAACCCTTCTATATTTTTACCTTGTTATATATTTTCAGTTAAATATTGCCGTGATATGTTTATTTCAAACCCACGCATATGTATATTACAAAAATCCTTTTAAGATTTGGAAGGTTTCTCGCTTTGCTTAACTTTGTTGAAAAGCTAGCACTAATTATCCTCATATTTTCAAACATTCCGAATCGCCCCCTCGACGACGATATCTCAATGGCGCGCCGCTTTTGCTGATCCTCTCTGATGAAAACTCCCAAACTCTTTATTAATTAGAATTATAAATAGGGATGAGCCGAGATAAGACCGGAGCGTTATTAAGACGTCGAAAATGCGGCCGTTTTTTTTACAAATCCGCCGGAGGAAAAGAGTTCGGAGACGACTTCAATTAATAGCCTACCTGTATTGTTTGGGAATCGTTAGGGTTTCTTTTTCGGGGTATAATTGTTGAGTAAATTTACATTTTTAACAGGCATTAGACTTGGAAAGCAGGAACAGAAGGACCCATCGTAATCGACGATTTTCGTCATTAAAATTGCTCACAATTGAAAGCCTTTAAACGATTTCGGGTTTGAAAAAGGAATAATTCACGAGTATTTATAATCAGTTTTCTTTGTTTTGTTGGTTCATTATGCGAGTTGATTTAGTCTATACAGTACAAACGGTTTTGTTAAATTTGACTACAAATTGGAGATCCCACAGGTCCACGGTAATTGTTAGTAAAATTCAAAAATATTTTTTTGCTAAATACATATTTTGACAAAAAGAGTGACCTATTTTATTTAATTAATAACTAAAAATGGAATCAACTATTTATAATGGTGATATTTTTAAATTAAACAGGAACTTTTTAAATTTTTGTTATAATTGTTAGCATTATTTATAAAAATAGTGCATTGGTTAACAAAACAGCGGTTTTCTGCCTCCTTAAATTTATTCTATTTAACTCAAAATACAAAATCGCCTAGCAATTATTGATCGGAAAGTTTATAGAGACAAAAATAATGTGCCAAATTATTGCTATAATTTATAGAAACACTAAGTACTCATTTTTGTTATCTATGTTATTCTATGAAACATTAAACATAAAGCGAATATATCGATTTTATTGTGACTGATTGTATAAGAAAATAGTGTATGCTGTTAGGGCATGTCACATTATAGGTAGGAGACGTTAAGCCGTTGGTCCTGGCTGCCAATGGTCGCTAGGTCACGTCAGATATTGTAGATGGACCTGAAAACTCTCGCACTTGGGTGTTGCAATACCGTCATGAGATTATTTATTTTATAATTATAACAAATAGAAAAAATTCCATAAAGTAAAAATACATTTAACTACTTTATTTGAAAAGTGAACAAGATGATATTTTTAATTTGTCAATTAATGATGATTGATTAATATAAAATTTTGTGAATTCCTCAACATTCTTGCAAATATTATAAATTATTGTTAGAACTAACCACAAAATATTTGTTAAAAAGGAGTTAAATTAATAAAACAGTTTTTACTGTGTAAGCTTTTATCCGATTTTACTCTCTTTATTCAATTTTTTTTTTTAAATTGTATTATTGTATTGTGCTTATTCTATTGTTTTTCGCATAAAAACTACTTCTGAAATAACGAACGTAAAATACGGCGGAAATTTGGTAGACAATGATAGAACTCTTGAAATCGTCGGTAAAACAGCGCCCTTCAGACCCGATGCGAGCTCTGTATGAAACTTGTCCTTTTCAGGGAAGGTTTTTGTCCTAGCTGCTTTGGAAGGATTCTACTCCTGGATTAAATCGATAGGGGGGCAACCCTTACAGTTTTCATCTCTACATGCTTTCGAGTTTTCTGCAGTTTTCGTTTTTCGCCACTAGGGGGCTTTCAACATCCAATTCCTTATTTTCTTTTTGTTCTTTGAAGTCAAATGGACTTTAATTAATATAACAAGACGTCGAATTGGCTCATATTAGCGTTGGTTGAGTCATAATTAGTCCTCTCCTGTTGCGATTCAAAACCGGAAGGAAATTCAAGTCGACTCTTTTGCAATGAATTTCTTTTGATGTATATTAATATGGACTAATTACGGAAAACAGCCGCGGGGTTTCATTGAAGTAGTAGGTGTGCTATCAATTCTGTCGTTGACAGGTGAGATTTTGTTATTGTTTGTTTGTGATATGTCGGTCGCAGGATTAGAACGATGTCTTAAGCGTGGATTGTCATGTGTCATGAATATGTAGTAGGCAGGGGCGAATTTGAGTATGGTCTTTATGGGCTGCAGACTAGGGAACCCTACACCAAAAGAAAAATAATAAATAAATAAAAATTGTTAAATAAGAATCGTTGTTTAAATTCCTCTATGTTTTTGTCTTTTTCTACCTACTACTAGGCTGGCTACCTGCTAGTTGTTTCTTAAATTTTTCTGAAGCTTTTTATTATTTTTCTAATTGTTTATTATGTTATTTTAGGTTATATTTTCTAAAATATTTTATTAGGGTAATAACCAAGCACGAATAGAAAACTAAATATCTGATAAGTAGTTTTAGTCTTAAAATAAAATTATATAAAATAATATTATTTTATTACGAAAATGTATTTACTAAAAGTAAAATGTAATTTATTTCTGCGAGAGCATAACACTGCTTGTTATCTATAAATAATATTTCGCAGAAACAATTTATAATTTCTCTTTTTCACATCTTAAGATATTTAAATTTATGTGAAAATTAATTAACTAAGTTAATTAGGTGGGCCTCCAAACAGTTAGCTCAGGGCCACTCAAATTACCGGTCCGCCCCTGGTAGTAGGTCGGTTTATTATTATTCTCTATCATCCATAATGCTCCTGGACCGAATAACGTGATTGTTGTTGATCGTCTGGGAGGTTTTCGGGATGGAGCGACACGTTTTACCTTGAAGCGGCTTGTGATTTATGTTGTGTCGAGTTTTCGGACCAATTGACGCCTTCTAGTATCCTCATAAAGAGGATAAGCGATCTTGTTAAGGGAAGTTTGGTCGAAAAAAACTTGTTGGGGTTGAAGCGTAATGATTGAAAGTGTAGGTCAGTGTCGAATATAAGTTTAGACGAGAGAAGAAAAAAAATATTAGTTTTCTTTTTCGTTTGCTTGAGAAGATTAACGAGGAGCTTTTCCCATGCGAGAACTTTGCAAAGTGTCAATTTAAAAGTATAAAATTTTAAATTTACGTCGAGCAGTGAAACAAACGATCAACTTTTAAAAGGGCCGGCTTTTTGCGAATTTTACGACTATGAGTCGGTCATGATTTTCAAACAGGAGAGTACTTTATTTCATTCGGAAAAAATCAGGGGGATGGGGATAAATGAGGGTAATCTGTACAATCTTCGCTCGGCTATACCTGCACTTACCTCCTCTATTCATCAAACGAGACTTATTTTACGGTTATAACCGTTGTAAAAAAAAGTTTGCTTTCCGGAACTCCGGTATTTTAATACAGAGCGGACCTCGATATAAAATAAATCCGCCGTTGAAAAGTTGGACCGTAAAAAAACTCCTGAAATGTTCGAGGGTTTGTGGTAACGGGACATGTTCTAACCAAAAAAAGTATTTTTGTTAGTTTTATTTCGTAAAGCTCCGTTTACAGTAACTTAAATTTAACAATTAGCTGAACGTAAAGAAAAGTTGGTCAACGCAATGTTATAGAACTGTTTACATTAATATACTTCATTTTTTATTTATTTGCCGTTGTCTGTCTCTTTTCAACACATTGTTGTATATATTACTATGTCATATAGATTAAGAGACAGACAAGGGCATTCAAAAGAAAAACGAACTATATTTAATATTTTTCTGAAACTAGTTCTACTTTAAAAAAATTTCAAAATGTTCTATTTTGAAAATTAATAGTTATTTACATAACGAGTCTAAAAAGTATATTGTACAAGTGAAAGGTTGCAAATACGAGGCGCTTGACGATTTCCGATTCTTTTATATAGCCAAAATAACTACTTTGAAGTTGACAAACGTTTTGAACAGACTCCATGTTGTCACTTGAACTTAATTCTTGCTATTTACAAAGTTTTACTTATCTAACAACGAATTGTTATTAATTTTGTTGTTAAATTACAAATGTTGTTAATTTACGGTAAATGTGGCAAGAACGAAAAAGCTACTGCAAGGCTGTATCGACAGCGTTTCCCAAATCGGCAGTATCCATCAATTTGGTCTTCCCGATTATACAGTAGACCAAACAAATATTAAAGTTTTAGGGTTAATTTTATTGTCTAGTAACATTTATTATGTGATTGATTAATATAAAATTGTTGTAATTTGAAAACGATAGAGTTTAGAAATTTTTTTTTTGTAGTTTACGGCTGATTCACCAATCCTGGAACACGCAGTATAGATTTATATTAAAATACAACAGTGCCAACTTGAGATTGAAAGTCTAAATGTATCACTAAAAGGTTAAACATGTTATAACTAAAACATTTGGTTTTGCTATCGATTTACGAAATAATTGTCAATTTTGTTTGCTTTGCGTTATTTGCTTAGACACATTATTTAATTTTGTTTTGGTAAACTCAACTGCTAACCAATTTACGAAACGATTAATTTTCCCATAAGGACTCGTACAATTAAACGCCAGCCTTAAAGGCAAAAAAGTGAGAATTTGGTTTTTAGTAAGGTCAGACTAGCCAACCTCTAAAACCTCGTTGTTTTCTCGAAACTCTCCATACCACATGGACCAACATCCGCTTGTGGCTGATACAAATTCCGAGTGGGTCCCTCGAAAGTCGTAGACCATAACGAAAGTTTCTAGCGTCGGCTGGCCAAGCTCCCGTATACGTTTTAATATATGCAGGCCGATGTCTTGTACTCGGCTAAAAGCTGTCGTCGAACCCTCCAGCTCGCGAGAGCAAATCCATGTCGTAATCTCACACACAACCCTTCCGCACACATTCGCATACAAAGATCTAATCCTTTAAGAAATCGTGTTAGTGACTTTTTCGGCCACGATTAAAGCGATCTTGGTATAAAAATGGCTGCCAGACTCGATTTCGGGCTCCGTTAACGCCTAATTTACTGCGTAATTGCTTTGTATTAGACGAGGAACGGGAGCCAGAGAGAATGTCACGGATCAGAAGCTGCCCCAGTTTTAAGTTTTGCCAGAAATGTCCCTGCTGTCGACGCTTCAGGGCTTGTGTTTTTTATTTTGTAACGTTCAGATGTTAACTGCTTTTTGATTACTTTTAAACACGATTAGGGTGCTAACTACATTGGAAAAGGATGAGGCACTTCAAAAAAACACCTACAATTTTTTATACATTTATTTTACACATCGAGATATAATTTTTGTTTACAAAAATTAATTTTAATTTCGGTTATAACCTATTTATTGCTGATTGCAACTGGCCGATTTTGTTACGAACTAACATCACAAGGTTTGTCTTTGAAAGAGACAGATTCCAGAAAAAAACGCAAGAGGAATGTGTCGCAAGTATCAAAGATTGTCATTTTGGGATCGTTCTACTGAGTTGAAATAACATTGAAAGTTTTTTATACAACACATCTTTGGTTAATTTTAAGTCATTTGACCAAAAAAATGGTCTAGAAATTACACTTAATTTCGACTACACTTTGAAAGAGAGATTCATGTAACATTACAACAATGAAAGAAAAGTCTTTAGCAGTCGTGATCGTCGTAAGAATCGTCCCTTTCTCGAAAATTTGTAGACGGTGTCCTTACATAGGAAGATTCTGTCGATGCCGGTGTAAGTAACGGTGTTCCTTGTAGACTTATAGCCAGTGGAAGAGCCGAAGGTGTGCAGAGACTAGCAGCTCCACGATTTTCATTGACAGATCTGTATCGGACTGGCCTGGAAAGTCTTAGAAAAAATTATTAAATCGAAAAAAACCTTGAAAAAAGTTTGTATTTTAATACCTGTGACATCTGCACAATAAAAGTCGAATAAAAGCCGCTCGAAATGTTTTATTGAATATAGTGTAAATAATCGGATTGATGGTCGAACTGACATATCCCAACCAAAGGCATACAGTGACGACGTGTTCAGGGACGTCGCAGTCAGGACACGCCGCGAAGATGATATTTAGGATGAAAAATGGTGCCCAACAAAGGACGAAAGTGAAGAAAACCAAGCCGAGCACTTTGGAAGCTTTCTGTTCGGTGGCAACACTATTGGCAGCCATCGTCTTGCGTTTGACACGACCCGCGAGTAATCTGAAATAGAGATGATGTCAAGTAATTGTTATTCCGTGTACTTTTGGGTCGTAATTTGATAATCTTAGCTACAGCGATTATGCGACAAAGACACAAAGGGAAAAACATGCGACGACCTTTCGACCTTGCGGAATCAGGTCGTTAAGCGGCTAGATTTCCCGAAATTGAAAGTAGAGGACAGGTCAGGACCCGGAGATGTTTATCGACGACGAGGAGATTTCGTGTCCATTAAGACAAACTTTTGGTAAATAGGAACGATAATGCATCCGAATCCTGTCGTCAAACGGCCGTTAATAGCGTTCTCTGTGGCTGTAATCTGTGAATCCGCATCCGAGACGTTCATTAAGGACCGCATGCTCGACTCTTACCTCTACTAACGGAACTGGATGGAATGCATCCTTGCAATTTACGTAATTGGAGGCCCCGAGAGCATCCACTCGCCGATTTTGTGGTCGACGTGCCGTGATTGAGGCGCCCGCTGGTATCGATATCCGAGAAATGGTCTTCTAAACCGAATTTCTTAATATTTATGAAATTCAATAACTAACCGTAATTACAACGGCAGAATGCTTCGAGGCATGAACGAGAGTTATTAAATTTAAAAACTCTTGAAAACTACAATTGAGTAAAAAAATTTACAAACACGATTCGTCACCAATTATTACGAGTATCTTTTAAAAGTCGTGACTGAAAAACTCTCAGCATTAATTGCTTGACTTGGGATTACGCTTTTGCGTTGTTTCTAGTTTTAAAATCTGTACGTTGATGGAGGACAATCCTGGAGAAGTGAATATAAAAGCAGGATTATAACACGTCGCCTAAAAGAAATGAAAAAGTTTTTATTTTTTAATTTCAACGATTGAACTCTTAAAATGTACTATTTCTAAGTAGATTTTTTTAAAAAACATTTGTTGTTGTCAAAATTTGGTAAAACACACTCTAAGATTTGCTTTTGGGTCCAGCTGTATCACATCATCCTCTTAGATCAATTTTAAGGTTATTTATTTAAATGTCAGTAGAATTTAAAAGGGTATAATTATTATTAATTTGTCATAATTCGAGAAAACGCAATGCAAACATAAACAGAAACAAATTTATTGATTTTCAGAATTTATTTCGACTGAAATTTTATGATTATCTTCTAGAATTTTTACATGACATATTAAGCGCGCGAGAAATTTTAAAGACAGGAACTAGTGGCTAATACCAACGTATAACAATTTGACAGTTGTTTAAACAAAATCTACTATATTCACTTTAAATAGTGAAAGAGTTGAAATTACTTTTGTCATAGTTTTAACAAAGACAAGAGCGGACGTCAAAGTCACCGAAACAGGACCAAGTCGGTGGTGCGATAAGCCGGATTTAGACCTCCATCCGAAGCATTAATACTTTCCCAAACAGTTTTTGCAGGTGAGTTTCCGAGAGGACTTATCAAGCGAAAGTAAAGGACACAAATGGATTTTACGCTTATTTATGATTTTTTTGGTTACGTTCTTTTGATCGCTGCAGCATAACACTTACAAGCAGTTCAATAACTTTATCTATTGTTATCGCGTATTTTTGTTTATGATAAACAACTACGTCCAATTCTACGCTCTGATAATATTTAACAAAAGCTGCACTATTTGATTTCAATTAATTGGAACAACATATTTAAAACAATATCGAGAATCACCTGAAATTTGAGAGATTTGACGGCACGTTGTTCAGTTGCAATTTCAGCGATCTCAGCTTGCAATTTCTGGTTTCCCTGGCAATGTTTTCTGGCGTTTGGGTGCTTTGGTCTTTCCTGGTACCAGATACCGATCCCGTGCCACTGCCGCCGTTGGCATACGCTAGTTGTTGGTGCGACGTGCTGATCCTGATGTTGTTCCCAGACCTGGTGAACGACAATCATTTAATTTGTACGAATCGATGGAATTCAGTCTCCGAAGAGAAGAAAAAAGAAGGAAAGCCTCTCTCGTATCGTCCTTTTATCAGGATTTATATGACGCGGGAAGCGCCGCAGATTTATTGCCGCCGCGATAAAAGGACAGATGGTGAAAGCGTGTTTGCGGAACTTGTTAAATCAACCTGGATGAAAGTAGGAGCCCACCTCTCCCCGGAACCGGCCGTCCTCCACATGGCCGGCGTGCGATCCTTGTGACCGAATCGGCCGCCGAGACGGCGGAATTGCTCGTTTTCGGGATGATCGGCCGCAAAACGTGCTTTCTTCCTAAGAAGTTGGACTGTGAGAGCGTAGGACACGACCATGATCACCATTGGTACGTAGAAGGTGACCAGAGAGCCGAAGACGAAGAAGGCGCGGTTGTTGATCACGCAAGAGTCAGGCTTGGGCATGATATTCTTGTCGTCGATGATGCCTGTGGACCAATCGCAGATTAAAACTGAATTGAATTGGGGGCGGCATACCTAAGACCGTTATTGAACTCGACACTAGCATCGATAGAAGCCAGGCGAGACAAATCCTCATTACCACCGTCCGAGTGGTGGTGCTGTGTCTCGTCTTGAGAGGATTTCTGATGCCGAGATAACGACCCAAGCTGATGAAGCACATGTGCATGATGGAGGCGGAACAGGCGAGGACGTCGCAAGTGACGTAGACGGTACACCAGGCGACGCCAAAGGGCCACTTACCTAAAAAAATCAGTATGAGCGAAATCGAATTTGAATGAGAATTTCCCAAAGGATGAATCAAAATAAACTCTCTAATTATAAAATCCGATGAAATATTTTCGCGGGCTTTGATGGGATTTATTATGGGCAGTTCGCAGCTCGTCAACACGTCGTTCGAAATTTTCGACATTCGGAACGAACGTAAAATTTACAAACGGAATTTTAACGGAAGCGTAAATCTCGTGCAACGCGGTGTTCCAAAACAAATTTTTATTGTAAACATTGTAAATCTCAAAGGGAATTACCTAATCTCTGCCAAGGCAGACTTGGGGACATCAAGAATAATAGTTACATTAGAGTAACAATAGATAAATATTGTTTTACAGTATTTACATACTCGTATATATCACTGTGAGATATATCACTTAAAATACATACGTATATGTACAGGGTGATTTTTTTATTTGCTCCCGCCCGAAATTTTAAAAATAGGCAACACATTGTACATTGCATAGATTACGTAGTTTTTTAAAATTTAATTTTCAAAATTAAGACATAGAGGGTTGTGAATTATTGTCAACATTGTTGACAATACTGTTGACAGTGCTTTCAAAGTCAATTTATTTAGGTCATTTGTAGCCGCATTTTGTTAAGTAGAAACATCTTTTCTAATTCGGAAAAAACGGATATGTTATTGGTACTGGGAGAGTGCCAGAAAAACTACGAAGCAGCAGTTCGACTCTACGCTAGACGTTATCCAGATAGAAGGACGAGATGTAATCATGTGTTAAGAAAAATTGAAAAGAATTTAAGAGAAAATGAAGTGTTTAAAAAGAATAGCAACAGACGTCGTACAGCAACACAGGCGGACAACGAAGCGGCGGTAATAGAAGCTGTAACTAATAATCCCCAGATAAGTCAAAGACAAATTTCACGGCAGCTACAGATTTGTCAAACCTCTGTATTTAGTACTTTAAAAGCTAACCAATTTTTTCCTTACCATGTAACTATAGTTCAGGGTTTGAGAGAAAATGATTTTGGGCGTCGTCTTCAATTTTGTGGATTTATCAGGAATCAATTAGAACAGGACCCTAACTTTTTATTTTACGTTTTGTTTACTGAGGAGGCTACCTTCACCAACAATGGTTGCATAAACAGACACAATTCACATTATTACTCTCAACAAAATCCTCATTGGTTTGAAGAGTCAAGATTTCAAAGGGTATTTAAAGTTAATGTATGGTGCGGAATAGTTGGCAATCATATTATCGGTCCGTATTTTTTTGAACAAAATTTAAATGGTGAAATATATTTAAATTTCTTGAGGAATATTTTTCCTGAATTCTTAGAAGACGTCAAGTTGAATATACGACAAGGTATTTGGTTTCAAAATAATGGAGCCCCTCCACATTATCAAAGAGATGTTCGAAATTATTTGACACGAGCTTTTGGACATAACGTTATTGCTAGAGATGCCCAGCATGCTTGGCCCCCAAGGAGTCCTGACTTGACGCCTCTAGACGCCTCTACAAATGATCCAAATGAACTGACCCTGGAACTACTGTCAAAAGTATTGTCAACAATGTTTACATTAATTCATGTCTTAACTTTGAAAATTAAATTTTAAAAAACTACGTAATCTATGCAAAGTATAATGTGTTGCCTATTGCGAGAGTTTCAGGCGAGAGCAAATAAAAAAATCACCCTGTATACTAACTAGAGTGGGCCAAAAAAATCGAATAATTTTTTTTAACTTGGTTCACTAAAAATTGATTCCTAGGCATCTTTAAAAAATACTTTTTAAAGATGAGCTGTTAATTTTAATAGGAAGGTTCTCCTCATCTTCGTTTTTAATTTTTTCTTTAGTTCTATATGGCAAAATCTATATCTCGTCACTACTTGATTGTACAGAAAAACTTTATTTACATTTTTTGTAGGAAATTGAACGCTCTAAAAAAAGCATTTTACAATTTTTTTTTATAACGTTTACCGTTTAGAAGATATCAGAGGTCAAAGTTTGAAGAATTTAACAAAAAAAAAATTTAACTTCTAAATTTTATAACTCGTAGATAAATAAATATACAATGCGCAACATATAATTTTGTAGAAAATTAAACGCTCTACAAAAAAGTCTTTTGTGGTTAATCGATTACTCTAACTGCTTAATTTTTTAAGAATGAGGATTTAGCCTCAAATTTTGATTTTTAAAATGCGAATATCTTTTAAATGGTTAGAGTAATCGATTAAACACACAAGAGACCTTTGTTGTAGAGCATTCAATTTCATATAAAACTATATGTTGCCCATTTTTTAATATTTATTTATCTACGAGTTATAAAATTTAAATGTAAAAAAGAAATATTTGTTAAATTCTTTAAATTTTGACCTCTGATATCTTCTAAATGGTAAAAGTTATAAAAAAAATTGTAAAATCTTTTTTTTTAGAGCGTTAAATTTTCTACAAAAAATATAAATAAAATTTTTCTGTACGATCAAGTAGTGACGAGATATAGATTTTGCAATATAGAGCTGAAGAAAAAATGGAAAACTGAGATGAGGAGGACCTTCCTATTAAAATTAAAAGCTCATCTTTAAAAAGCATTTTTTAAAGGTGCCTAGGTCCCAATTTTTGAGTGTCGAAAGTTAAAAAAAAAGTCGATTTTTTGGCCCACCCGAGTATATACTCCATTCTTTATTTATTTGCCGTTGTCTGTCTTTTTCAACATACTGTTGTATATGTTACTATGTTATATAGATTATGTATTGAACAGAGACAGACAAGGGCATTAAAAAGAAAAACGAACTATATTTAATATTTTTCTGAAACTAATTCTACTTTTAAAAATTGTTCAAAATGTCCTATTTTTAAAATTAATAGTTATTTACATAACGAGTCTAAAAAGTAACCGATATTGTACAAGTGAAAGGTTGCAAATACGAGGCGCTTGCCGATCCTTTTATACAAATTAACTACTTTCAAGTTGACAAACGTTGTGAACAAAATCCATGTTGTTACGTGAACTTAATTCTTGCTATTTGCAAAGTTTTACTTATCTAAGAACGAATTAATTCACACAACTCAATAACACACTTTTATCTTGTTGAATAATCGCTAATGTTTTATTGTGACAATTTTGAATCCTACGCGTCAGCGATGAGTCACTGCTTTCGCTTCTTGCAAGCTCTAGAATAGACCATCTTGTAAACATACAATTGTCGACCTAAAAAATATTTACTTCATTCTTAATTAGATTTATGACAAATAATACCAGATCCATTTTCTTCTATATTGGCCAAGAACGTCACTCATTTACCTTTAAAATAAAACCAGCAGCATGGCATAATATTTAACTTAGCATTACCTTGTATTTATCATTTGCATTTTATTTTTTTTATAAGGGTGTAACAGCTTCGTAAAACCACCTGCAATTGATGATCTAATTTTTTTTTTAATTTTTTTAATAACTTTCGTGTTATTTTGATCGTTTTTGTCTTGAAATTTAGATATTCATAGTTTTTTTTGCTCCTGAAACGAACGGGACAATATTGACAGTTATGAAAAAATTTCTAATGTTATATTTTATTGAATTTTAATTTAAAAACCTAATCTAACAGATGGTTTATCAATGATTCATTGCAGCAGGAAAAATAATATTGTTAAAGATGTATTTCTAAAGAAACTCTAAGCTCGGATTCGTTTTGTGTAGTTTTGATTACGCAAAGCACGCACAGACGTCTTTAATTCAGTTTACTTTTGCTCTCATATCATCCTTATGCATTTCCTTAATCCGTATTCTGGAAAAAGAGTACAAAGAAAACTTATTTGATAGTAAAATTTCGTCAAACTTATTGGAATTCAAGACTGGTTCGACATACGAGTATATTAACATCGATAAGAAAATTCTGATTTGTGTGTTGCTTTTTTATTTGTGTCAAATTTGTCCGAGAGCTGGAAGTAAACCAAATTTTCTTTATTTTATTTTTTTGTGTAGTCTTTCTTTTTGTGCGTGCCAATAAAAGGGAAACAATGAATGATGTTAACTGGCGGATTAATTAAATCACTAGAATGGTCACCGGCGCCGGTGACAAAAACAGCGTAGTGTGGAATCGCTGACACGAAAGATACTGCCTGTGGTAGTCTATTGATTAGTCGATCCAAATTCATCGCAATTAATTTGTCCCAACGGTAAAGGAGACCCTCGGGAAGTCGTCGATTCGTTTTTTGTTTGAACACTAAGTGAGGAAACAAACAAAAACATAAAGATTCTCGCCTTTCTGTCTAATGAATTTGACAAGGGCTCTTACCTATTTCGAATTCTAGTCCTTTTGTATCTTAATTTCAAGCCGAGAGCTGAGTGAAGTTCGTTACCGAAACGATAACGTTAGATTTATCGTCGTACATCACGAAACAAGCGCGCAAAGTTGGGTGAAATATGTCGGGATAGCGCTACCATAGCCGAAAGGCATGCGTTTGTCGTGTTATTTCAAACGTTTCGGTTCCAGGACCACAGTTTCAACTTTGCGAAGTCGATCTTTTTTCTTTTCACGCATTGCAGCTTTGCAAATTTCCACCTGTTACAGGAGCTGTGAATTATTTAAAGAAACAACTCGGATGAGGTTTCGTCGGCGAGCGATAATTAACTGCACATCAGAGACACGATAAAATCACTAGCAGTCGCCCGGAGACAATGTTTTAATTAATGAGGGAAGGGAGATGTCAACCTACCTCCCCAGAAAAGCGCGCGCGAAAATTCTATACAACTAAAACAAAAACGGCGAGGAGGGATGCTTGAATAGACAATATGTACCTGTCCACAAGGCCTGCTATCGAGTTAATAACAGAAAACGTTCTCTATAACAAATGCACAAGAAGGGCGCGAAATGAGACTATTCATCAGCTGGAATGCTAAAAATGCAAACCGCGAACAGAGACCACTTCCGAGTTCGCGAAACAAAAAGACTCGTGCGTGGTCTTAAATAAGATACTCGAGAAGCCGCAGCAATTTTGATTTTATTGAATCGATTCGGTGATTTTTTACATTTATCACGTCTATAAACCTCTTTTCGACCGCACGACCCTCTTCAAATAAATGGAAAATGCATTCGAAAGGAATCGTCTTCCGGTCGACGACGAAAAGTCGCCTCATTAATACCTGAAGACGCTCTTTTCGTCTCTCTGAGAGCTTCCGGTGTTTTCACGTAATTAGGGTCGCTTTTCAACGTTTCATCACTTACAAGCGATATTTTTTTTTTTACAGAACTCCGGAACAATGTCCCAGCGTCGTTTCATTACTTGCTGAGAGTTACAATCCACACGTCCGTTATGGTGCTGCTATGGCTTTGGGTATTGCTTGTGCCGGAACAGGTCTTCGGGAAGCTATAGCTTTACTTGAACCAATGGTCATGTTTGATCCTGTTAATTTCGTACGTCAAGGAGCTTTAATCGCATCTGCAATGATTTTGATACAACAAACAGAACAAACTTGTCCAAAAGTTAGCTTCTTTAGACAAACATATTCTCAGGTTATTTCAAATAAGCATGAAGATGTTATGGCGAAATTCGGTGCGATTTTGGCTCAAGGAATTATCGATGCTGGAGGCCGCAATGTCACTCTTTCATTACAATCCAGAACTGGTCATATGAACATGTTAGCTGTCGTTGGAACTTTGGTATTTACCCAGTATTGGTATTGGTTCCCACTGTCCCATTGCTTGGCACTTGCGTTTACTCCAACTTGTCTTATCGCACTAAATGAACAACTTAAGATGCCAAAATTGGACTACAAATCCAACGCGAAGCCGAGTTTATATGCGTATCCAGCTCCTTTAGAAGAAAAGAAGCGTGAAGAGCGTGAGAAAGTCACAACAGCTGTTTTGAGTATAGCAGCAAGACAACGCCGAAGAGATCATGACCGTAAACATCGTGATGAAAAAATGGAAGTTGATGAAGACAATAAAGATGAAAAGAAATCAACCGATGAGAAGAAATCAACTGAAGACAAGAAAACAGAAGATGATAAGAAAAAACCCGATGATAAGAAGACGACTGAAAAGAAAGATGAAAAAGAAGAAAAGAAGAAAGAACCAGAACCAAATTTCGAAATTTTAAATAATCCAGCACGAGTCATGCGTCAACAATTAAAAGTTGTAACCTTGAACGATAACAGCCAGTATGTTCCTTTGAAAGATGTTTCTATTGGTGGAATTGTAATGGTGCGTAACTTGAAGCCTGGTGAAGAGGAACTTGTAGAAAATGTTGCTGGTAAGTTTATTGCAATTTTTTTTGGTGCGAATTGTTAGTTGGGTTTTTTAGCTTTTGGGCCAAAAGGTGAGGATGAAAAGGAGCCTGAACCCCCAGAGCCATTCGAATGGCTTGAAGATTAGATTAATTTCTTTTTGTGTCTCTAATGTCGTGTATTACTTATAAATTTCTGTAACTTAATGTTAGAAAAATAAAAATTTAATAAAAGCAGTTAGTTTTTTGCACGTCGTTTGGGGATTCGCGAAATGTCGGTTTTAGTAATGACATTTTCAGTCTGTCGTAATTGCGCTAGAAATGGCTGGTAGGAACATCGTTGTAATATTAATGTCTGCTGCAGATGACGGCGTTTCAACTTGTCCTATTTCGGTCGATTTTAAAAATCGTATAAACGCACACAATGTCGAAAAGATTAAGACAAGCAAAAAACCTGTTATGTATTCAAGCCTCATTTTCCAGCGAAATATGTTATATGGAAAAGTTGTAAACAAGAGCGTCAACGCGACGGAAAATGATTCATATGCAAAATAAGATCGTCTTGATATTGATTTAGCAATGCGTGAACCAAAACCGGACTAGCTCTTTCCGGGAATTTAAATTGGACTAGATCGTTAATTATCCACCTTGCTTACACAATTATACCCGCACTAGATAACCCATAATGAGGTAACTTGAGGTTCCTTTGTTATCCAAAACCCTAAACTATCCATGAAAGACACCCAAAAATGACTTAAATGACACAACTCTCCAACTCCAATCTACATATTAATCCCCACTTGTCTCTTTAATAGAGTTGTGGACACCGACCAATCGAATTAGCAATTGAATTGAGCTTGTCTCCTACCTAACAAAATCCCTAAAATGATAACAGAATCCCTGTTGGAATAAGATATCGATTGGGAATTTTCAATCGGACCTACCTGAGTGCGTCTCACCACAATTCGCTAAATTAGAACAGGATTAGATGCAAAGAAATGTGCTTCTAGGATTCCCAGGTCTGGAATTTGAGCGCCTCGAGCACTTTCTTTGATTCAAAACTTAATACTGTCATAATAAAGAACATTAATCAGTTAGGCACCGAGCAAACAACTCTCGAAATTCTATTTGACAACATCGAGGAAATTAATTTGTCGCAAAATTTGCGGAATTTTTGGCAAATTGAAATCCGGAATAACGCCACTTTTACGACTATTACAAGATTTCAAATTAGCCGAAATAGGCTAAAACGCGATTATGTCGAGTTCAATTATACAGGGGTGAGTGAAAAGTCGCTTCATATCAGGCTCATTTCATAAATATCGGTTTTAAATGCGTGGACACGGACGTGACCGACCTAGATAATACTGACGGATCAAATCGACAAAATTAGTTCGGAAAACACCGATATTTTCGGCCTTTTGAACCAAGAAATTCTAGAATATGCTTGTCGCATTCTCAGTTCTATTTTTATTTTAAATCAAAGCAGATTTTCAGAATTTCATGAATACTTATGCATGGTTTAATAGAGAAATAATTAGGAACTTGACTGCGACGTCGTCTTCTAACATTACTCTATGGTAGTCTATTTGTTCTATTAATAAGTTTACTAATAACGTATACGGAAACTTCTCCAACATTATAACTAGGATAATTTGAAATAAATAAAAGATAGACTTAGGCTGATATTGAGCTAAAATTAGTAACTTATACACAAAAATTCTTAAGCGTCTGTGTGATTGAGTCACTCTTCAAAAAACGTATCTACAAATGAGGCCATTTTAAGGTAAGTTTGTAACAATTTAAATATTCCTTCATTATTAATGTAGCTTAATGTCGTTTGTGCTACTAATTAATATAAGTCTCGCAATGAACAAATTTCCTTAAACTGTTTGGCTCATTGCAGAGTCAAACGTGGTAGAACTTCAACATTCTATCTTTGAAAATTTATAAGGGCAGTTTTAACGGATTTTTGGCTTTTTATCATCCATATTTAAGAAACTTGTGTTTAAAACGGAAGAATACTCAAGCAAAAAAACGGCTGACAAAACACTGGTCCAGCTTTGACACTTTTACGAGGAAATTTGTAATGAATAGTCAGGTAACATTTACATTCCAAATTTCATAGTTTTTTTTTGCAAGCCTAGTACAATAACTCTGTAATCATTGCACACCTCATAGGTTGGCAGAAATGTCTAAATTTCCTAAACTTCCTATTTTCCGGATCGTAAATAACTAAATGTATGCGAGTTAAAAGACACTAAAAAACTTTCTCATTGATAATATTATAATTATTAATAAAAATTTACAATTTAACATTTATAATACACAGACAGAAATTAGTTATTTCAAAATTAGCTTTATTATTACGAGGGAAGGACAGTTTTTTTTTGTAATAAAACGCTCAACATTTTATCGCACAAAAACTGTTTTGTTTCCCCTCGCGAGAGCTTGACATTGACCTGATGTGCGCGGTGTTAAATTAGGGACAGGAAAATTGTGAAAACAGATTGTTTCAAATTTATTGACGGGAAAAGGACACTTATCCTTTTATCAATTAAATCAACATATTAGATTTTTAAAGTTTTCTACGATCTATAGTTTATTGTACAAACTCAACATTAAATTGTATAAAACTAACAATTTTTAAATTATTTTTTACCTTAAATTCTTATGGCTTTATGAAAATGAAAATGGAAACGTCGGCGAAAATATATCCTATTCTCATTGAGTGTTTTTATACAACCAAAACATTTGAAACGGTTATCTAATAGAGACGTAAAACTACATAATTACTGATTTATAATAATTAACAGTCACTCGAAATTTAGACAGAAACTATATTATATATCTAGCGGGTACCAAATGTAAATCAACAATTCCTAATCCATATCCGGGTCTTCGTTAGAACGTTATCCTGCGTCTTGACGTCGTGGGACAACAAATTATTAAAATTGTCATTAAAATTAAAATTTTACTATTAAAATCTATTTTAGAATTTTAATGTTTAGAAAATAATACCAAATAATTTTGGTAAATGACGTACTTATCTGCACGGTCCCCCAATACAAAGGAGTCTGGAGACATCAAGGATACAGAAAATTTAGTTAAAGTCACTTTGAGGAATGTAAATTAAATTAATTAGACTAACAAGTATTAAGTTCAAATAATCTCATTTTGAATTTTTATAAAATTACGAACAGTAACTACGTCTTTACGTTTAAAAAAATATTTCTACGTTCTTTTGACGTTAAAACCACCTACTTTAAAAACGTTTTTCGATTTATAAAATGGAACTGCATGAACACGCAATTTTAAGGCCTGAAGATGATGTTATAGCCGAAACAGCTGTAGCAACAATTGAAACGATATCGTTAGTAATGATCATTATTATTCCCAAAATTACACAAAACATAACCTAAGAAGTTTAATGCTACTAGAGTAGAGTCCCGATTATCCGAAATGGTTGGGACCAATGGTGTTTTGGTTAACTGATTTTTTCCGATAAACGAGCGGTTACTTTCCCGATTTATTTTACAAGCTTTTTGAAAAACCATATTATAAATAATAAAACTGGAACATGTTTTATTCAATTTTATTAAAATTAGTAACATTTTTAATTGTTTTCGTCTCACAGAATTCTTTCTCTTTGCTGCAATGTTCCGCCATCTTCTTAAAAGAAGAACATCACATGCTGTGGCTTCAGACTGTTGTTCAACATAGTCAATAGCAGTTTCAAAGGCCTTCATTGCAATCGAATGAGAAATTTTTGGCACCTCCATGCTCATATTTGTTATTTCTTCGTCGCTATTTTCATCTGCATTTTTATCTTTGTTTTCAGCCAAATTTATTAATTCATTAACAGTTAACTTCTCTTTAATTGTATCCATTTTTAACCATACTTCTACCTGGAGTTACAGTGTTATATTTTAGTCTCCGCTTAAGAAGATCAATCAGTGGAATGTTGTCATCGTCTTCTTGAGAAAGTTGTTGTCTTCGTCAATAACATTATTTTGATGTTTAATAAGCTTTGACTAAAACTTCGGAAACGTTGAGAGTTTTACACTTTGCCAGGCATCTGCAAGCCAAAAGATAACATCGCTTAGATTAAACCCTTTTGATTGTTGTCATTAAACTTTTATCTTCAATTGATTCCTCTAAGGTATGTTCTAAGAAGGACCTTCTATAATTTGGTCATTGGTTGCAGTAACGCAGTGACATTTGGTGGAAGAAATATCACCTTAATATCTCCACATTTTAGTTCATTAGGGTGAGAGGGCGCAATGTCAACAACTAAACTGCTTTAAGAGGAAGAAATTTTTTTACACCTGCGACTAATTGTTCAGAAAACCAGAGTTTAAACAACTTAGCGTTCATTCATGCGCTTTTCTGATGTTAATGAAACACGGGCATTGCGCTTTTCTGGATGTGTTTGAAAGCTCTTGGTCTTGCCGATTTTTCGTTGACCATTACAGGCGTTTTATGATTACCTGATGAATTACTACAAGCCATAACTGTTAACAGTTCTTTATTTTTTTAAACCTGGTGCGCTTGTTGAGACATACATGCCAATGTTTTGGACGATAACATTTTATAGCTAAGTCCTGTTTCGTCACAATTGTAAAGTTGATCTAAGCAGTACTTTTCATCCTCGATCATTTGATTAAATTTTGTAACAAACTCTCCAACGATTGCTTTATTTGCAAATAATATTTCTGCACAAATATTCAGTTTTCTTAAACCGAATCTTTTTTTCCAACGAGTTAACCATCCATCATTGGCAGTGAATGTATCTGGAGCTTTTTTGACAGGAAGCTCCTCGCTGATATTGATGCTTTTTGTTGGAGGATACGGCCAGATAATGGACCTCCACGTTGACGTTGTTGTGTGAACCATAAGTATAATGTGTCATCAATTTTTTTGAATTTACCATCTTTTCACTTTCCATTTTGGAGCGGGTGAGGCTAAAACAATATTTCACTTTTCTAATTTTTCGCGATATTTTTCGCGATTTTTTTCCCAATCTGAGACCCTACTCACGCCTACACCATAATCTGCTGCTACCTTTTTTAAAAGTTTGCCATTGTCTAAACGTTTAATAGCTTTAATTTATCGGACATAATAATGACTATACGTTTTCTTTTTTCACTCATGTTCTAACTGAAAACAGACACACAAGCAACTGGTGACAGACTAAACACCGGCAATCTTCAAGAACAGAATTACTCGTATTTCGGATATTGCGGCGTTTCGGGTAATCGGGTTTCGGATAATCGGGAGTCTACTGTACTATATTTTTTCCTGTAAACTTTTTTTTTATTTCTTCTATAATTACTAATCTTATGTAATTATATTTATTATAACAATCACAACTGAATCAACGTATGCCCATGTTTTAGATGTTTTTTGTTCAACAGTTTTACTGTGTTTCGTTGTGTTTGTTCGTGGATGAATTGTGTCATGTTTTCTTGCTGCTCATGGAATCATTACCACAGAAACGACACTGCTTGCGATTCCCTGGGCGGTAAGCACGGGCTGTAGGCAGATTAATGCCCTCTTGTTTTTTCAATTAATTGAAAAAATAGTATAGGAACCTCTATGCCGCAAGCACTTTTTGTGATCTTGAACGTTTAGAAAAGGTATGCTTACTGCCCTTGAAGTCTAATGTACTATTTGTGATTGTTGATTTAGCTGCAGTAGGTATTCGATTTCCACAGATAATTTGGGTCATATTTTTAATCTCATTAAAGAAAGTGTTATTATTTGGGTGTCAAGTTAACTGTTGACCAATTAATTAGTTAAATTTACAATTAATGTAGGCTATAATTTATTACTTTTTTATTTTTTTAGAAAAATGATTTCTTAATATAAAGAAGATATTGGAAAATTTTGATTTTTGAATAGAGTTTTGCCAGCAAGGTCCTCCAATCACATAATGAAACATTTGTTTGTTAAAAGTATGAAGGGCCCGCAAAATTGTTTCGAACCCGAATTACTTCATTGGATTACTGTAAAAAATTCCAAAAATAGTCAATTTAGAACAAGTTACATCTCAACAAGGGCATGTTACTGCTTTTCGTGTTTATTTTGCCAAAATTCTACGTTTTATAGCAGTAAAAAATAGACGAGACAAACAGAAATTTGAAAACAAATATTCAGATTGTGAGTTGCGTTAGTCTTTTTTGCAAATAATTTTTTATAAAAGTTTTGAATGTAAGAATTTACAAAGCCCGCTGTTGCCAATAAAATTTTATAAAATAATCAAATTCCTTCTAGTCTTTTTCTAAAATATTTTCAATGTGTATCTTTGGCTTTTTGTCTAAGCATCTTTGTGGATGCAAACAACCCCTTTTGATGTTGGCATTCCCCAGAAAGCTTTCGTCGAATTAATCTAAGGGCGCGCGTCGGACATTATCTGATGATGGCCTCTCTCAGTAAAACATTCGCTTGCTTTGCATTTTTCCGATACGCGTATTCCGGAGGCGGATCTTGCCTCGAATTTTTTCTATTTTCGAAACGTTTCCTTAAATAGGAAATGCAATAAAGTCCCGACGCCTCATTTCGAACATCCTTCGGTTTATCGTGTTTCCACCGGGAATTAGTCTTTGGAATTTTTTCTCCTCTCTTTTTCCAAATAAACCGACGAGCCGTGAGTGTAATTTGCTTGCCGACACTCATTGCACAACCAAATTATTTAATATTTGTTGCTGGGACGCTGTTCAGATTAAAATTTTAAAAAGCGCGCACTGCGACCGGCCTTCATAAATCTAATCCTGGCGTTAATCCGGTCTTCAGCCTGATTTTTAGCCACGAAATTGCACCGGACTTTGCCGCCCCCAAGCAATAAAAGAACACAATTAGGGTCACCTAAACGCCCGTTTATCCTCCAGCAATAACAATTTAACTTGCTTTAATTTGTTTTAAATCGGATTTGTGACACTTTTCTAATTAAGGTTCTTATTTCCTGTATCAAGGTTTTTGATTGATTAAAATTTCAACTAGTCCAAGATTACGTTTCAAGTGTCATAAGTTCGTCTGGATAAGTTTCAAACTTCCTCTCAAGATACAAAATTCTAGATATTGTCCTCAAAACTGCTATCGCTCCCTTTTTCTCTTCTTTTCGGCTTTTTCAAGACGTTGGATGACTCTATCAAGACCGACAATCAAAAGAGCAGGTGGTTGCTTAATCACAAATTTCATTTCGATTTAAAAATCTCTTTTTATATAAAAAGATGATTTATTCTTCTGACGTTTTTAACCTGTTGGATCTCGGATTTTTCATCCAATTCAATTTATTTTTAATTTAAACCGTAGTGTTTAATTTTTGCTTTAATTTACTCGGTATCTGTGTGATTTCATTATATTTTCCAGACGTTTTCCGGAGCTTCAGCGAGCCAAAAAAACACTTCCTTGAGATCTCTCCACCTTAACAAAATGTCATTTTCGCATATGACTGAATAGAAGCGACTTTTGTAAGTTCGGAAATTTATCGGTACGGCCCTGTCGACCACTTTCGTTAATCTACCGAAAACAGCCGCCGAAGTGTGTAGTTTATAAGGAATTTACAAGACAAATTTCATCTTATTTACCGAGTTGACGTTGGATTCAATTAAAATGATTCATTAGCTTTGTCAGTACTTTGACGAAATTGAATTTTATGAGATTATCCGAGTAATTAAATTTTAATAATGTCGTTATCTGACGACTCCCAAAACTAATAAAAACGAATAGGAGTAGGCGCAATTTACGAAAAAGAAACTTTCGCTAAAAGTATCCGAACATCCGAAGTAATTCCGGTTAAAAATGAGACGAGTTAATTTTTGTCGCAGGTCGCCATCAAGTCCAAGAAACTGATCGAATTTTCGCAAACTTAGGGAAAAACAAAATTTTAGGAAACACCGAATTTCGCCGAGCCTGAAATAATTCAAATTGCTACGAAGTTTCATGTTTACCGCTTAAAATTTACATAACCAGACAAATAATAATTAACACAAACTTTTGTAGGTTTTCAAGTGAAAAAAATTAGTTATTAGATGAAACAACACATCAAAATTATTATGAAATTAGTCTGTAGATATTATTTGAGCTACTATCAAAAATTTTTAATGCGTCAAACAAGTTTTATTTCTTAATAATGAGTTATAATATCACAAGAGCATAAACAATAATCGATAAAAGCGGCCATAAGACATATTTTACGAAAGATCACGAGAGTGTAACTCGAGTGGTGTTTTAAATAAATACGAGCATGAGGAGACAAATAAACGTAAGTGTGTAAAATTTGTAATTAGTATTGGCTAAATTTTTTATGACATATACCATATACGGGGTGAAAACGAAATAAATGCACAAAAACGGGGTATCCTTGGTATTCTTTTATCCTTGGTATAAAACTACTACAATTCTGCATTTGAAAATTTTTACTTTATTTTTATTTATTTTACATTTAGTTTCGACAACAAAGTTGTCATTCTCAGATGGGAAATTAAACAGTGTAATTTTCTATCTGAGGATGACAACTTTATTGTCGAACGTGCGTCGTGCAAAGTACATTGTTTGGTGTTATTCGGTGTTTTACGATTCACTCGAGTAAATGAAAATAATCAGTTATAATCACCTCTATATCTTACGTATTTTTTGCAAACATTACTCGAGCTATGCTCTCGTTTTTCACAAAAACTTTTTACGACTCGGTAACACAATTGATTATGTTTTATGCTTTTGTGATATTATAACTGAGAAAATATGGAAACCTTACAAACGCCCTTGGGAGATGTTGAACAGGAAGGTACTGTCGTCCTCCCCAAATTTGGAAAAATGACTTAAGTTACAGATCTTACAACAAAGGGGCTTGGGAACGAAGTTAAGTCACCCGCAATAAAGTGCACAAAAGGTATTTTTCAGGTTACTGAAACAAATGTTTGGGATCTGGTCTCTGCCGGTCTGCCGCAGGTATAAAATAAGGGTGCACTTTATTGCGGGCGACTTAACTTTGATCCCAAGCCCCTTTGTTGTAAGATTTATAACTTAAGTCATTTTTCCAAATTTAGGGAGGACGACAGTACTCCGTTCGATATACTGCTTATTAAACAATGGCGAAGTATTGCAATAAGAAGATGGACAAATTATACTAAACAACTTTTTGTGACAGCTGAAAGATTTTAGCCGGCACTAAAGTGTTTGCTTTTCTGTCCAGTCTATAAAGTAATATGTTTTCAGAGAATTCTTCGCTGCAAAATTAACCTTTCTTTTAACAATTATAGAAAATTACTTTTTCAATTACTGACAGCATTTTGCGGCGGAAAATGATAATGAACATTTACTTGCTTATAAAGTACTTTTTTCTACAATCACCACTAAAAGTAGGGTTTTTAACATTGCTATGGAATGTTAAAAGTGTCACTTTTTGGCACACATTGTTAAAAATGTGTACTTTTAACAGTTATAAAAGTATTTACTTTTAGCACAGCGTGTTGGAAGTGAATCAATCAACAACTGTAACTATAAACAAATATCTCGTTGTTATGTCTACTCTACAACCATTACTACAAAATCAATAAATTGTTATTATTTTTACCATTTTTACTTGGGATAACGTAGTGATTGTAAAAAAAACTTTCTTCGATGAACGTGTTAAAAGTGTTTTTACTTTGAGAGTAGGAAGCTTGCGACACGAGTGAAACGAGTGGCGTAAACCTGCGAGCAATTAAATTAAATTAAATTAAGCAAAAAAATTAAATTCACTTTTAACACTTGTATCACAAAGAACTATTATGCCACTATTTTATTATTTGCTGTCAACGTGTAGAAGTAAAACTTTAACAAAGGCAACTTAATTGAATCATAATGTCAAATGTCTCTGGCGTTTGAAAAAAACGTATTTTTACCGATAAACGTCACATTTAATGACACTGATGTATTACATTTATTGCCTAATTAATAAGATTTGTGATTTTTGTTGACTAGGCAGTAAAGCCGACAATTTAATGCCGGTCATTGGTTTTCAGCTGTCACAAAAATTTGACGGTAATGTCAAACAGCTAAAACTCTTTAAAAAAAATTAAATTGGAAAAATTTAGTGTTTTACCAACTGAGGGCCTAATTCTAAATCAGATTTACGCCGGTGTAATTTGAGTTGCTAAGGGCAACGTCGTAACTTTGCTATACTTTTTATATTAGATGACGTAATTTTGCGCTACTCCGATGGAGTAGCGTAGTGATTGAGAATTCCAGCATTAGTGATTTTAACCTAGAATTTTATATAAAAATAAACACTTATTTAGTCCTAGTAAAACAAATGATTTAATATCGCTGTTGACCAAGGTGCATCCGTGGCTTTGAAGTCAAACGAGACATTTACATCTGTTCTATTGCCATATTGAACACATAATTTTTAACCATAATTAACTATAACGACAACCAATATAATGATTATTAATCAGGTTTTAACAGGCTTTAAAATGAGTTGAAAATATGGGATTACCCCTAATGGCTATAGTTAAACAAATCACTATTTTGACGTTCAATTTTTATTTGTCCAACATATTAATCGTATACTGCATAAAGTACTTAAAACTTTCATTTACTATCAATTACTACAATATTATAATACATATTATTGTAGATAATGTGGATTGTTTTATTTGTCTAGGTTATTATAGCTGATTTTTTAGCGTGTTAGGGAGATGTAGATCTTTAATCTAACTAGTTGTTTGTACACTATTATAGAATAATCATTTAAATAACATTAAATAATTTTTACCTTTGTAAACACTACAAATTTTTTATAGTTTAAATGCGTCTAGCAGATCAAAACAAATTTCGTAACACATCTGCAATAATGTAAAAACACATGAAACATTTTGTGCTTTATTTTATTATACGACGTATTATACATATAGGATGTTAAGTAATAGAAAAAAAAATTTTTAGGAAATACCAAATTTCCACGAATATTTCCCCGAGCATGAAATAATTCAAATTGCTACAAAGTTTGTTTACCACATAAAATTTCCATAACCGCAATAATAATAATTAACACAAACTTTTGTATATTTTAAAGCAAAAAATAAAATATTTTTTGAGGGTGTTGGGTGCAGTCAGTAGGCGCCTCTTGAGTAACCGCGCCCGTCTTGTTTCTTCTGAAGTGTCGGCCTGCCTCTGTCCATAAATTACAATTTGTACCGCTCTCGTCGTAATTCACTCACATTTCTCGCAACCCTTCGCATAACGTGGTTATTCCAACATTTGCGTCGGCATAACAGAGTTAATCAAGAGTTTTGTAGTGCGTGTAAATTTCGCGTGAGTAGGGTACCCTTTTTCCCCGTAAAAATTTTTTTTTCGCGTTATAAAATTATCCTTTCTCATGCTAAATCGACGGAATCTAAGACGTTCGCGCATAACGAATCAGATTATTTTATGGAGATCATGTGCAAGGCTCTTAAAGTTCCCGGGTCATCGAGATCGAATAATCCAATTAATCCGAACCGAGAGAGCGAATTCTATTCGAAGATATTTTATTCAAAAAGGATTTTATTAATTCAGGGACATAAATTAGCACTTCAGATCGCCGGAGGTTTTTTTCTTCGAATTGGAAACGTACGAGGATCGCTCCTTAAATCTCGTCGCCGTTTTGAATACATATTTCATCGTTGTGGTGCTAAATTCGCATCGTTTGACGTAAACAAGGCTCGTATATCTTCACATTGTTTGGTTTTCACCCAACCCAACAGCTGTCACGATGTGTTTGATTTGAATCCCAAATCTTACATCTATTTAGCTTCTTATTAATTCCCAAAAAATTGCTAATATAGTGATAGCACACGTTTCTGCTGTTACGTTTTTATTATCATTTAACAAAACGAAACTGAAAAAGCTCATTTCGAGATTAGACGGTAAATGAAGATGGCGTCGTGCCACAACCTAAAAATCCACTCAGATTATAGTTGGTAAAGCTTAAGTGAAGCTTTGATAATTTCTTGCCCGTCTGTCAAGCTTTATTTATTCATGTATACTAGAACAAGAACAATTGGAATCCGCGCGAATTTATCCAAACGCAATCTACTTAGCGTCCGCAAAGCTTTTTCGTAGAAATAAGAGCTTTTGGACAGGAGCTGGCAAGCAAACCGGAAGAGATTAGAGCGAAGGACAACGGCTGTTATCGCTCACGGTACAGTGTTTACAAGACTTAGCAATTTCTTGATAACGTCGAAGAATTATGTTAACGTCGGCCTCTGCATTGTTTCACTAATTATTCGAAACCAGAATCAATACCAGCTTTTGTTCGAAGCTTTTTAAAACAACAATCCGAGAATAAAATCCCGGCGCATCCACCATTTATCAAACGTACTAATAACTCTTATATTAATATTAAATTGAAATTGTGAGAATAATTCGATTTTGGGTGCTGTGTTTGTAAGAATCGTTTGGCTTTTGATGGAAAGTTAGTCTAGATCGGTTGGCAAAGCAAACATTCAAAAGTGTAATTTAAAAGAAATGTTTTGAAATAATTAAGAGGTTCTTTGTCGTCAGTTTCGAGCTCAGACGGCTGAAAATAATGTAAGTAATTTTTTACTATACTGTGCAAACATTTGATCCAACTTTATGTAGCAGATTTTACACAAAAAACTTCAGAATTTATTTGCATGTTTCGAAAAAAATTCAACTGACCGGAGAAGCTTTCAAGCGAGAATTTTTTTTCCATGACAAACAACTTTGAACGAACATGCAATTTTCTAAATTTTGTTTAAAATATCATATTTACTCTGAAAAAAGTTTACTGATTTCAGACAGTTTTACTAACACCCAGAAAAACTAGGGGCAGAAAATTTTATTGCTACTTTTTATATTTTCCTAGATGACTGATTTGTCATTGTCCTTGTATTTATGTGTCAAGAGCGCCAAATAGAGTTTTAAGGGACAAATTGTAATTAAGGACAAGACAACAATAGGAGCCGAGACTTTAATGAGAAGAGTCTTCTAAAATTATTTGTGTGTTTACAAAAAAAATTTTCTAGAGTTTTATAAAGCATCAAACTAATAAATACATTGGTTTAAAAATTAAAAAAAAAGGATTTTTCGAATATGGTAGTACTCTGCGACTTAACAACCAAATAAGTGAGAATGGTTATGTTTTGTGCAAAATCAGTGAAAGAATATTTTGGGCCTAATATAAATTCAAAAGTAACATTAAAAGACTAGATACCATATTTTTAAAGTAGGGCAAAAACGGCACACAACAATTGTCACTTTTTTTTAAACTTTATTATGTTAACTGTGAGATTTAAATAAAATTGGATAAAACGGCAGTCCTGGTTTTGGCTCCTAAAAAGCATTTAGAAATTTTTTTTGTTAAAACTCACTTCTAACGATGAAATTCTCTTACCACAAAATATAATTTGTTTATAATTTGTCTAAATAATAAAAATAATTTGCGAAAATGTTTCCAGGGCGACTTTAAGTACTGGACTAAAAAATTGGTATTTTGTGGCCATTTTTGAGTCCGGAATGTAACCATTTTAAAGAGCGGATGCAATTTTTTTTAAACTATAAACACAGTATTATCAACCAGATTACGAGTTAGTAACTTCGATTTACAACATCGAGGTGGTACGGTATTTATGCATGACTTGTTTATTTGCCACCGTTCTAGAATAAACCGTTTCGGAAATAACCAGGGGAGGCTCACCATTTTTAAAATCAAATCTTGCAAATTTCGATCAAATTTTTTTTAGCAGTAGCCTGTAGTTTGGTCTTAATAGTAAACCCCCATAACAGAATTTGGATCTCATGCTCCATTTTCAAAATACAGAGTTTTAAAAATTCATCGGCCGCCACTGCTAGGTACATAATTATTAAAATTTAAGAAAAAGTAACAGGTATTACGTAAAGGGTAACAGAAAAGTAAGAGGACGCGTAGCAAAGATGTTTCATGATGTAGGTATCATTTTTTTTTGAAACAGCAAAAACCTTTTTTAAAAAAGCCAAATAAAGTCGAGAATTTAAAAGGTTAGGTTTATTGTAAATTATAATTTTTTTATTAAGTTTGTCTGTTTTGCATTTGACTGATTTCGGGTGTTAACCCATTCTTGAAATCTTATTAAAAACAAAAATAACGTACTATGAAATGAATACCTTAAAATATTTTTGTAAAAAAAGAACCTAAAAGCGAACTTTATTTCAAAAATGTTTCCGAAATTTTACAAGAAATTTATTACAGTTTTTAAAATTTATACAGTAGTCGTAGTCACTTATTACAGCCATTACTAGTGAGATAATCATGAACTGTCATTTAACAAAATTGTTAATTAAGACATAACCTGACAGTTTTTGGAAAACGAATTTACAGGTATTCTTTAGCAATAAATATTGTTTTAATTTTTAATAACCAAAAATTGTAAAGAGGAAAAACAATTAAGCTGCTGAGTTGGTATTTTTAACATATTTAACTATTTGAACAATTATTTTGAAAAAATCACATATTGTAGAAGTTCATCCTGTCTAAATTTGAAATTATTTTTTAAATAGGGAGAATTTTGGTTTTTATTCTATAAAATGTCAATTAATTTAAATAATTTTTGATCACCATGATATTTTGGTATGTTACATTTGCCCGTGTTATTACTAAAGCGAGGAATAAAAGGTACCGAGAATGAATGAAAGAGTGGGACCTTCCCAAAGCATTGGCGCACGACGATGCCAATGCCGTATCCCCAATTTTTGTGTAGCGCTGCATTGACCCGATGGCAATGCCTGCAATGTGTTTAATATTTTTACAGTCGATCGCATCCCCTCCACCACAGGTACGGCACAGGTACCTTTTATTCGCCGCTTTAGTTATAACATTATTTCAAATAGTTTTAATTCTCTTTAAATTCTTATTTTAATATTAAACCTTTTTTTCTGACGGTTATTGACAGCATATGACAGGTTCGTAGATCTGCGGTTTGACTATTGTGAGATTTAGGTACTCTTTTGTGACTGAGATTTATGATACGAGTAGACACACGCCAATCACAATTTATTATGTAAAATCAAGGTTTTTTACAAACTAATGGTTCAAAAAATAAAATAAAAGTGAATTGAAAATTGATTCTGATCAAAATTAAAACATCAATACGTTTTAATTTTAAGCCGTAAATAAAATTATATAAAAAAATATTTAGGTACAATTAAAATAGACGCTTATTAAAGTATCCTGCATTTTTTTCTTTTCTGTGCGATAAAAAGTTTGGAAACAAAAGGAGGTGGAGGTAAAACTTGACACACCCGGTCTAAATCTAAATAAAAAGGAATGCTATAAATTAAAATTTAAAAAAACGTTTGATTTGTATGTAATACAGCAATATTTTTTTATCTATACTCGGATCACTTTTGTAATATTAAACAACAGCGCATCAGCCTAAAATTTTGGTTTTGTGAATTATGTTTTTTACCGCAAATTCAGGCTTTCAAAATGTAGGTCAGGGGTAGGCAACCTATGACCCGTGGGTCACCGAGTCACCTATTTGGTAATTTCAAGTGAGCCACTTTAACTCCGAAAATAAAGTATAAGATATACAAAAAAAAATTTCTTTTTTCCAAAAAATTTTTGTCGCAAACTATTACTTATGACTTGACTTGCAAGTTTTCGGAAAACAAATTTACAGATATTACTTTTGCAATAAATATTGTTTTAATTTTTAATAACGAAAAATTATAATATAGAAAAAACAATCGAGCTTTCGGGTTGGCAGCTTACAGGGGGCTAAAATAAAAAGGATAATAAAGATACCTTTTTCTAATCCATCTTGTAGACCTACCTTAAGGGCAACTAATATTCTATTTGTTAGTGTTTAATTTTCTCTAGTAATTTTTATCTGAAACTACTAGCGTCGTTAAAAAAAGGAAAACATTAATATAGATCAGATATAAACTTTTTGAAGATTATAATTTTTGTAATCAAGTTTTTCTTGTCATTTGAATATAGCATGCCGTTGAAACCCAGTTGCACTTGAAGATTACAAAATAGAGATATTGCTGTTTCCATTTTTTTGACGCCGGTAGTACTAAAAACAACGCAATTTGAGGAACGTAGTGATTGTCACATTTACAATAAAAATCTCAATGATATAGGACAATGAAACGTGCCGTTACGCCACCTAGTTTCAGGCATTCTAAGCCAGGAGAAGAAAAAAATATGTCTAATTTTATGCTTATTTTATGTTTAAACAAGATTGACATTTGCACTTATTTATAATATTAGTTTAATATAATAATTGTTAATAATAATTAGTAGAGAGAAAAAGTGTGGTTTTATTACACCATTATTAATGAAACAATTATTTGTGACACTAATAGCAATTAGTTATGTATCAAGTAAATAGTTTTAGGAGACGTATCGTGTTTAAGGACGAGTTTTTAATTAAAAGAGTTTTTTAAAACTATTTCGTACTTGGTGCATGCAAGATTTTTTGTACAAGTTCTTTAAAGCACTTATTAATTAAAGCATTAATTAAATTTATGTTTGTATCTGCAGCTTTTGCTGTAACCCTAGTGAAATTTTTATAAAAAAAAGATTGGAATTATTTTGAGTTTTTCTTATTTTAATTGTATAATTAGTTAAGCGCTTTCCGGAAATATCATATCCAGGACACGTCAGGAAAGAGACTTTACGCGACTTATTAAAATACTAACCATATTTTATTTATCGTTTATATCAGTTCATTTTGATCATATACAGGGTGAATTATGGAAGTTATAGATGTAATAAAGATTTCTGAAATGAGGAAAATTTTTGTTTATTCGTTATTTTTTTCGTCTTTCTTCTAAGCTAGAATTCATTTGGTCGTATGCTCAACATCGTAAAAAATTTATCACCGCTTAGAAAATTTCATAAAAAACTTGAGTCTTGTCGAGATATTTGAAAAACGGTCATTTGTTGAACCAATGACCGAACATAATATTCCACAAATGACATTTTTACGAAGGACGTGAGTTCATCAACTACAACTAAGTTTCAAAGCAGAGACAGTTAAAAAATGACTTTGTAGGTTTAAGAAACACGAAAATAACTTGTCAATAAATCCTAGGATTAAAGCGATTTTAGCACGTCAGTATATATTCTTGTATTTTTTAAATAAATAACGTCGGAATAAATTAATTCAAGATTACGACTAATTCGGAAGCTATTTGGAACCTCGAGATACGTGCACTTGGATTAAAGCTCGTAAAATTTATATTGACGCTGTTTAAGGCGGTACACAAACAAATTAAAGACAGTCTCGCAATTCATAAAAGGCAACTAATTTTACAACCGCTAAACAAACCTACGCAGTAAAAATTCTTTCGGTTCTCGTGTGCAACCTTTACGTCACTGGTGTACGCAAGGGTTGCCCTCTTGGCACAAAAACTTACCGAGGAATCCCGGAATAGCCCCTAACGGCATAACGAAGAGACTGACTAAAAGGTCAGCAATAGCAAGCGACAGCAGGAAGTAATTGGTCACATTCTGCAACCTCCTGTCCAATATAACCGCTAGACACACCAGAATATTCCCCAGCCCTCCGGCCAAAATGAACACCACCACAAACAAGAAACTCCAGTCGTAATTCGCCCCCCAACCCATTGCTTTATCTCTCGCGACATTCTCACACGTCCAAAATACACCCCCACTGCGATTCACCAAACTGCACTCCGAGTAATTTGACACCACACGTAAAATGAAATCGTCTACACTAAAGTTACTTGTTAGGTTCATCACAAGGTCTATGGTTGCGTTTGAGTCGCACGAAGTGCAAAAGGTCGTGTTGAAGTCGAGTTCGCAATAGAAGTCCACGAAATTTACACCGGATTCGACGCAAGATAGTAAGAGGGTGGCCGTCTGGTTGCATGATGACAAGAGAGTGGAGTTCTCGGTGCACTCCGTGAAGATGAGGTCTTCCGGGGCAGGAGACGAGAGCATTATTCTAGTGCCGACGAGCCATTAGGGACTATGGCAGGCCTGCAAAGTACAACAAAGTTCACATCAATACATTTTCAAAAAAAGAAAGAAGGAAAAACAGAATTTTTATTCAAAAAAATTTGCAACATTCTTATATAATTTAACATATGTTTATTTTAAAATACACGTTCAATGACCAGGCAACAGAAAGATATTTCTAGTTAGCTCAATAAAGAAAAGACCTTATTATGATTGTATTGTTTATAGATATTGATGACTATCTAATCTTACAATTTATTTTCACAACATATTTTTAAGTTTGTCACTTTGATAATTTTTTGTGACTATTCAATTATCCAATTCACCTGTTATTTTTTAAAAATGAACCAATAAAAATAAGGCATTGTTTGGTTAACAACCAATAACAACGAATTTTAGTGAGATAACCACTCGTGGTATATTCACACTGAAAATAACACTAGTGTAAATGGTGAATATTTGAAACCAATGAAAATTTAGCCAAAACACTCAATTTTCACTAAATTTGTTTAGTCGTTGCGATGGAAACCATGTGTACTCTCGACCCAAGTTCTAATGACCACTCTGACTTAAATTGTAAATCTTTACATAATAGATTTCTTGCTGTGGTGTCAATTGCAACTATCATGTATTTTAGTTGGCCTGGGGGTTTTTACGATTGTGCCCCAGGTAGATCCCAAATATTTCTCATTTAAAGAAATAAGAAGTAATCGAAATTCCAATTGGCACCACAGCAGGAGATCCATTATGTAAAGATTTACAATTTAAGTCAGAGTGGTCATGAGAACTTGGGTCGAGTGTATGTTTTGAGAATCTATATTTCCAGTATTATTTGGTACATTGCATAGTCTTCCAAATACAACTTGAGCCAAAGTTGAGTAAAATATTTTTCCGATCCTCACCATCACAAAAATATTTGACATAACTTTTACTACTCGAACTATAATAGTACGGTGCACGGAGCGCATAAATAAAACCCTTTAAAAAGTGATTCTGTGGGGGTTTTAAGACTAATGGTTGATTTTTTTAGAAATGATGGCTTATGCCCTAGATATATTATATACGAAGTTGTCCAAAAATTGTTTTGTGCAAAAGGGCACTATTCAAAATTTTCTAAATATTTATACAATGCAGTTCTTCAAAACATAGGCTTGCTTCAATTCAAAAAGTTCAATTTAATCTATGCAGCCGTTTTGCCACAAAAAAATAAAATATATTTGCAAATGCATTGGCTCTAATGGGCGTTCGCAACTTCAAAGCTGAATATCTTCGCTTAAGATCTCGAAAAATTTTATTGGTTTTACGGCTTTTCGCCACTTCTCAACGATTATCTCAAAAACTAAACTTTAATTTAACAAATATGTCTCTTAAAAAATATTTGTCCCCTCATTTATGATTAGAATGGTACCACATTTAAATTTTTTTCTTATGTCGTTTTCTCAAAAATAATATAATAAATAAACTCTGCACAAAATATTTGAATATGATGCCGCATCTATCCTCTCAAGTTGTCGATCCGTCACTCTAAAAATTTTTAGTAAACAGTCGTTACGAACATACAAGAAAAAAATTGAGCAGAAATGCAAATCACTTTTTTGCAATTTTTATTTTTATATATATCTTTAGTGAACAGCCCTTACGAACATAGAAGCAAAAATTGGGCAGAAATGCACGAATGATTTTTTGCAATTATTATTTTTATTCATCCATTAGAGTTTAATTTTCACTAACTTACTAACATATCAATTCAGTCGTAAAACAAACCTTTTTAAAATTCTTTTCTGATAGCTCTATATTTACTCTTACAAAAATAACTTTTTTATTATTTTATAAGTACAAAAATAATCATTTCTAGACATCCACAAATCACTTCAAATTTCCTCCGTTATAACCTCGTTAGAAACATAAATCAACGAATGTTTTGATAAATCTTAATACAAATTTGAAACGTTTTAAGATAATTCAATTTCTTTGGCATATGTACAGACTTCCATAAAGATAATAATATTATTACATCTAGGCCCACTCTCATTCATTATCTTAAATTGTTATTTAGAATAAATGATATTTCTTTTCCATCTTTTACGACTGCAATAACAAGTTTTTTTAAAATGCTTGACTCAATTCGGAAGCAATTAATCTTGAATTTGTACGTCTGTAATTATCCGAAATAAAACCTAATAATGTACGAAATGTGCTTACATAATTAATTCAAACGTAAACCGTCGATTAATTAAAGTTGTCGAAAAAATAGCCGAAACAAATTGTACAATGTTATTGTTGGAATTGCGTTTAAATTAAGCGAAAGTCCCGTTCCCCCCAGTGAAATATTAAAGTGTTTAGCCGCGATTCAGCCTCGACATCAATTACACGTCTTCATTTCAACGGTGCTATTTTACAATGTTATTTATAGGAAACGAAGTTCTACTTTCTGTCCCATTTATCGTTCCGCCACTGGCCGCGTTATTAAATTCCTCCCGAAGCTGCACTTACTCGCAATTAAACGATAATTACCGAATCAAAATTAATTTCATTACCTCGTAATGAATCAATAGTTAATTATCGTTTGAAACACAATTTACCGTGTCAAAGTAGAGCTTTAGTCACGTTGCACAACGCGGAACGGCGAGGGCTTTCAGAGATGGATTTTTAATTAAGAAACAGACAAATGTCTAATTACAATGATACTAAGTATGAGGGGACGTGTTAATGACTTTAGGCGAATCTACGCTGCCTTCGCAGAAAACCTCCAGTTTTCAGCGAAATTTAAATTATTCAAGGCGATACATTAATCTTTGTCGATTTTTACCATTGATGCAACTTTGCCAAAACTTGCAAACTTTAAGGAAGCCAAGGACAACTAAAGCAATTTTGCTAAAGTTCAAGCTTCTTGCACGAGCTTTATTGTCTGGTTTTTTTAATACGCAATGTAATTCAGAATTTTTTAATTACTTTGGATGAATGAGAAATCATACTTTTTTGGTTCATCAAAATTCAATTAGAGTAACTGTACATGTACGCTTCAAATTTTTTAATCACTTCTTAAACTCATTTGAGTTTCATTAGTGAATTTTTCTTAAGTTGGCGTTATTGCTTTCGTTAATTAAGTGAAGGATTACAGTAATTTGAAACTCGAGGAACGAGAGGGTGTTATTGGAAGTGGCGACATCACGTGATATGGCTACGCTCATCAAAATTCACAGACAAGTTACTCTTTGAATATAAATTCTTGTAGGTATATAAAAAGTTTCTTTATTCTTCTAATTGTTAATTAAAATTATTTTTCTTTAATCTACACTGACGCAGCATCTTTTTTGTAGTAGTTTTAAAATAACAAATTTTACGTAAGGCAAAGAATAAGTATATGGATCGTACATAATAGTTTTCTACCGCGTTTTGTCATTTTTTTTTTTTTCACTATAAAATTGGTTTTTGCTTTTACCGTTTCTTAAAATTTTCTTCTTATTTCTTCTAAATCGTTCTTTTCGGAAGCCGCCCTAGCAGCTACATAACAGGTGAAAAATAATGTAACCAGCACTATCAAAAGCTGTTTCATTCGAACACAACTCCAAAAAGCTAAGTTTTGGATTGTTTGACCCGCATCAGTGCAGCGTATCTTAGGGCGTTGTACTCGATCAGAACAGGTGGGAGTATCTGCCATGATTCATTTACTTCTTTTCATAAACAATTTATGGCGTTGACTTCGTGACATAGTATTTCATTTTTAGTTTGTTTTTTTAAATTTTTCTGTTATTTATTTCTCCTCGGGTTCTATCTTTTTTTATTTTTAGAGTGCGGAATCTATCTGTCTGGACCTCTCTATGATGTTCTTAACATATATCCTATTTTTATTTTCTTTCTATTCGACTAAGACATGATGTACCTAGCCGATTTACACACCTTCTATCCGCCGCTCTATTAATTCTTTTGTAATTTTTTTTAATATATGTTTATGTTATTTCTCTTTCAAAACATATTAGGTTTGTTCTAACAACAGTTCAGAATGGTCCAGAATTCAACGGCACATGCGCCCTAGCGATTTATTTTATTACACAAGCTTAGTACAACAGTTCTAAACTGGTTTCGAAATGTTGTTAGAACAAAATTTTTAGTAGCTGTATATTATCAGTTTTTTATTATTTTTGCTTCTCTTCCTAGTTCCTATAGCTCTCATATTTTTTCTTTGACAATTTTTGCATTGATGTTTTCTATCATAATTTTTGACTTTATAAGTGAGAATAGATGAATAGATTTTTTTGATATTTTAATTCTTCTATTTTTCTGTAGATGCGACAATGTTTAGCATAGGTAGTAATTTTCCGGTATCTTCTCCTCAGGCTGATATAACACATTCTCTCTGTCAGTGGTTGAAATTCTTTTGCCAATTCTTTGAATTTTTTGTTTATTAAAATGTCTATTCTGATTAAATCAAATTTATATTCTTTTATTTTTTTGTAAGTCGTACTCGGATCTCTCGGACTCGGATATCTTCAGAAATTGTTGGCTGTTTTTATTATCATTTTGAGGTTTAATGCATTAAAATAAAACAAACACGGAAGAGATGAGGAAAAACGAACAAAACTTTTGTAACAAGAAACTGTCTCGTGAAAATACTAAACAACCAAGGTTGTTAGGCTAAAAATAACTAAATAACAGTGTTCCTTGGTGTATTATTAAATGAAAAATGATTTTTTAAATGTCTCACACTTGAATACAACTAACCTAACATAAAATTAAATAAAAAATGGTGGGAACAACTCAACTGATATCTAGCTTAGAAAAAATGTGGATGTTTTTATCAGGTAATACCGTTAAATATCGGTATTACTTCACCTGTAGCTTTCTAGCTCTTTTGGTAAATAATATACAATTATTGACTAATACGGTAGAAACACAATTTTAGATATTTGGGATAAATTAATATTTAATGTTCTAATCTCCTAAAATCAGTAATGAAAAAAAAATGAATTTATGAACCGTGTGAGACATTTCAAAACAGTTTTTTTCATCATCCCTGTAGGAACCGGTGGTCGTTCAAAAATAACTTGATTTATAATCGCATTGTGCGATTTGCAATATTTATCTGGAATAGTGCCAGATCCGAATTGATGAATCGGTGCCGATCTAACATTATTTATCCGGCACTCTGAAGATTTTTGAAAAGTTGCAGACGGTTCATCTCTTTGAGCTATTACCAGCGACAAAAATATTTAATGCGGCAGGTATTTCTCGAAGTTGAAATGGGTCTCTAAGGCCTTTTAACTGTCAACGCCCTCGACTAGTTTTCCGCAGGTTAAGTGCCTGCTCCATTAGATCCACAAACCGCTCGAAAAAGCCAAATCATCCGTTTATTTTTTTCGCGAGAATATTCGCGCTGAAAAACTCCCGGAGTGTCGGAGCGTTACAGATAACGTTTCTGGGGTAATAACGTGAAATCGTAAACGCGCCGAGCAGATTTTCTTTCAGATCTGGTCCGAAGAACGTGCACAATGTTGCAAGGTCGCTGAGTGTATCCGACTGAAATTTCACCACCAAAACGGATTAGGCACAAATCACTTCTTTGATTGAAATCTATCCGCTAATTGCAATTAAAAACCAGGACGAGCTTGACGATTTTTCGCGAGCTTTATTGCATCAAGACTAATCCTAAGCTCGCTATGAATAATCAGGAGGTTTTGTCCTATCGCTAATGGCCGACGGAATTTGACTGTTTGAAATGGAAAGTTTACGCGTGATAAATATTTGGTTATATTATACAGACTGCTGTAATGTAAATATTTGCTCAATATAAGTTCGGAAAAGAGTGCTGAAAGAAATTTCATAATAATTAAAAACATTCATTTGATGATTGAATTGGACGCAATAATGATTTTCATTAATTTTAATTAGGGACTCTGTATTTATGACGAACCAAGAAATAAATGCAGGACCTATTTCTGCTTGGTTCGTTTACTTTTGTTTACAGGACCGGTCTCAGGGACAAGTAAAGCAACCAACCTTTTAGAGCGCAAAATTCAAAGGGCCAGCGCCTATCTGGAGGCCAATAATTTAAAATGTTACTTTACACTTGTTTAAAAATATAAAACAGGGAACAAATACGAACAAATTCTAAAAGTTTGTTTATTTATCAAAGAGAAAACTGTAAGTAATAAAATTAACCAATCCCAAATGGTATTTCAAATTTTTACTTCTTACTGGTTTCTCGCTGGTAAAAAAGACCTTAGAGCAAGATTTCAAAAAAAGGTGGAAGAAGAATTTGTTAACGAACTTTGTTATTGTATTCTCCTTCGAGAAATGCTTTGTGTTGCTTGTGATTTTGTTGATAACCATCAAAATATAAAAAAATTTATAGTATTACCTTAAAAGCCAGAAATCTAATGGGTGCTCACAATTCTCAGTAAATTACTAGTTATTCATAAATTTCTTCAAAAATAAAAAAAAATAGATACAAGCTTAAAAAGTTTAGATGCAGAAGGGCATGTGTTTGTAAAGTTAAAGGGCGCGAAGCTCCTATGAAATGACTGTTTTAAGTCGATAAATAAATAATTATTATTCTGGCAGTGTTAGCATTAGCAATTTATCGGAGCACACAGAGAAAAACGTAACTACTTATTAGGGTGGGCCAAAAAATCAAAAAATCGATTTTTTTTTAACTTCCGACACTGAAAAATTGATTTATATGCACTTTTAAAAAATGCCTTTTTAAGATGAGCTCTTAATTTTAATAGGAAAGACTCTTTTATTGCAGTTTTCTATTTTTTTATTCAGTTTCATATGGCAAAATTCATATCTCGTTATTGCTTGATTGTACAGAAAATTTGTATTAACATTTTTTGTAGGAAATTAAACGCTCTACAAAAAAGTCTTTTTACAATTTTTTTATATCTCTTACTATTTAGAAGATATCGGAGGTCGAAAAATTTAACAAAAATTTCTTTTCTACTTCTAAATTTTATAACTCAGAGATAAATAAATATTATAAAATGTGCAACATATAATCTTGTAGAAAATTAGATGCTCTATAAAAAAGGTCTCCTGTAATTAATTGATTATTCTAACGATTTAGAAGATATTCGCATTTTAAAAACCAAAATGTCATACTAAATCTCCAATTTTTTTTAAATGGTTGAAGTTATCGATTAACCACAAACGACTTTCTATGTAGAGCGTTTAGTTTCCTACAAAACCGTGTGTTGCGCACTGTATAATACCTATTTATTTATTCACGAGTTATAAAATTTAGAAGTGAAAAATAAATTTTTGCTAAATTCTTCAAATTTTGACCTCTGATATCTTCTAAACGGTAAATGTTATAAAAAAAATTGTGAAATGCTTTTTTTAGAGCGTTTAATTTCCTAAAAAAAATGTAAATAAAGTTTTCTTTACGATCAAGTAGTGACGAGATATGGATTTTGCCATATAGAACTAAAAAAAAAATGAAAAACTGCGATGAGGAAGTCTTTCCTATTAAAATTAAGAGTTCACCTTGAAAAATCATTTTTTAAAGGTGCCTAGGAAAGGAACCAATTTTTCAGTACCGGAAGTTAAAAAAACATAGTCGATTTTTTTGGCCCACCCTAGTAACTATGTTTTGAGAAAAAAACAACATTGCAACTGCTATCTAAAACTAATTTACTTAATAATTAAAAATAACATCGCTTTATTCTTACAGTTAATTTTTGGTTCTTATTAATATTTTTATCATGAAATTATTTCTTTGATATTTATTTATTATTTTATTTTTATACTTTTTTTACTAATTTGATTTGTATTACTGTTATTGTTTTATTCTATAGTTTTACTTTTTCAAACGGAAAGTAGAATTTTGACAGAAAAAATATTTATTATTTTTCGTAACGCCATGATTTTTGTAATTAACCATAAAATTTCTTTTTTTTATTTGAACTTATTGCTTTACGTTTATTAATTTAATTAACAAAGATGTTACTCAAGACGGTCGGAAAGACGGAAGAGCATACCTAGGATTACTTTTCAAGGAGGTTATTTTGACCTTGTAGGAACCTAGTGTCATTGGTTTTATTAATAAACCCTAGAATACCCATTTTTGGGAGTTGGAAACGAGAATTAATAAATATTTTTTTTTTGAGACTTTTTCTATTATCCGGTTCGAAAGATAACACAATTTTTAATACAATTTGAAAGACGAAGGCGACAAATATTATTTAAAAAATGTTTTTCCGATGTTTATACAAAAAAATATATCGTATTGCCTTCGATCTTAAAATTTATAAAAACTTAGTAAAGTATAAGAGCTAAATCAAAAACGGTCAAGTTTAAATTGGTCTATTTGACATCACATTTTTGGCGGTCTATAGTAAAACTATTGTAAACTGCTCTTCAGATTTGTTTCTGTATCCGCCTCAAGGGATCATAAATACAGTTTAGGAGCCCAAGACGCCAATTATTATTATAATTATCAACAATATTTATGTAAAAAAAATGAAAAAAACAAGCTTGGCTTCAAAATTATATAAAAAAACTTAGATTTAGTATTAGGAATCATAAACAAAAACTTTTGTAAATCATTTAATCCGGCTCGAAGGACTATACACTTTTTTAACACAATTTGGGAACCGCTCAATACCATAAAACAATATTTTTAGAATGTTTGTTAGAAAAAATTGAAAGAAACTGTCGTCTTCACTTTAAAATTTTATTAAAAATTTTAAAATAAATTTTGGAAAGTTGAAAACGAGAATTAAGGAAAGTTTTAGCTCCTTTGGATACAAGAAATTGTGAATTGTAAACTTTTTTAACCTTTGAATAAACAACTTTTTTAAAAATTCTAAAAGCATTGATTAATGTAAAGTCATACACTAATTATCATGCTAGTGAATCATTTAGATAAAATCATCTATTAATATAGAATAGTTATTTAACCAACAAGTTTGTTAATAAAACCAATTAATAATTGAAACATTTTAACGCGTAAGCGAAGCGAACTGTTAACACATCTATATTGTTTTCTGTTACCTAGCTACAAAACATTCACACAAATTTTTCAGTTGTCATTAACATTAATCAGACCTCACATTTCTCTATAAGCAAGTTTACTAAAATAAACTTACAATATAAATTATGGCAATTTCAAGTTTCTTTTAATAAAGCATTTATTTTTAAACATCATACCGTTTTTAAAAAAATGTATGATTATGACAGTTTATAAATGACAAAATTTTAGTTGGTATGGTTGGTATTAACAGGTCGATAATAGGGGTGTTTAACCAATTTTTTTGAATAACTTGAAGTGCATTAATAACCATTTTATGTTAAAAAGCAGCAGAAATCATACATTAATAAGCGATTACTTAGTGAGAATTTTACTTCATTTTTTTAAATAAACGGTTAACGAATACCCTTTTTTAGATAAAAGAAAAATAACATTCAGGGCGCAAATTTAAAATTTTGCTTGTACTAAAATCTAAACTAAAACCGGTCCTGTTGGTCCAAAAAGCTTTGATACATATTTCAAGAGATTTTTGTTTGTTCTTTGACGGTCTTAAAGACAAACTCTCTTGGTGAAACTTCAACTACAACCAAAAAGTTTCGAGAACTAATACTCACAATGAAAGCCATATTTTTTCACTCTACACTGTGTTCTAGTCAAGGTAAAAGTAACTTTAGAGGTTAAGGTGAGCTGATAAACTATTATTAATCAAACATGTTTTACAATCAGTAAAGAATACACTTAAGAAATTATCAAAATTTGTTATGCAATATTTAAAAGCGTGAAAAAAATTGGGAATCTTTGTTGAGAAAATAATGGGCAATTGTAATTGCTGACGACATTGACCTCGTCAAACTTTATTTTTTCTATTGTTGTTACAAAGTAGTAAACACAGCAACAATTGAATATTTGCAAGTAATTCCATATTTAAAGAGTATAATTTAAAATTTAATTTTATTCCGCTTTTCTTCAGAAAATGAAAACCAAACAGAGCTCTTAACGACCCTTGATTTATTCCTAACTCGATGCAGTGAACAAGACTCGAAATAATCAATTAACTACGTCGTTTGATTTAATTGCCTCCTTGTGCCACCCCTAATTTCACAAAAAATGCAAATTTATGTGACTGATGGCTCCGCATCAAATCCCTTCTTTTCTCACTTCATGAATTCGTTATTGCACGAATCGATGCCGCATAAACAACAATCACGAAATAAATAAGAAAATCCGCTTCCCAAAAAAATCCCATCGCCGAAGAAAATTTTTCATTTACGAGGCGAACCGCCGTGAAAGCTTGGATATTACAGGAAGTATTATGTGTTTGTGAGAGCTTTATATAAATTTTAGTGGCGTTACCTCTACCATATTTTATCCTGGATAGCCGATTTTTTGTCTGGAGTTTCCGCTTGTAAATACATCTGTTAATTAATTGGCTCCACTGCAGACGCTCCACTTAATGAGCGATTTAAATCTCGACGCTCTTTATTTTCTTAACCTGTCGACGCGTTGGGATGCCAATATACTGAAGGAAAGCGTTTCAAATTTAAATCTCCCACAAGAAAAGATTTCGCGTTGGCAACCCTGCTGGGTAGCTGTGATAGAGCTGTGCTCGCTAATGAATCAATGATCAATCAAGATGGAGAGGGAATTGTGATAGCTGGTGCAGTAGTACCATTTTTTTGTTTTTTAAATACATTGAGATCTTTTGTTATTTTTGAAAAATTTTGAAAAACAATTTTGATATTTTTCTAAGTGTTAGACTAAACATTCTGACAACAATAAAGAATTTGCAGATTCAGCATAAGTTTTAAAGTCTTTAAATTTAATTTGATATTGATATTTTGTTCATAAGTAGTTTACAGATGCTTTTCAAATTACTGTTAGTGGGGGCACGTAATTCACAATTTGATTGTTGAAATTACAGTTGGTTGCCATCTAATTTTGGATCAATTTTTGTATTACATTTTGACATAAAATTATTTGTTATAATTGAAATTAAAAACGTTCATTTCGCTTTTGGAATCAGCTTCCAGAAATTCCATTTGACTTTTTTACCTTTGTTTGCTGCCATATTTTATCCAGGATAGCCGATTTTTTGTCGGAAGTTTTCGTTTGTAAATACATCTGTTAATTAATTGGCTCCACTGTAAACGCTCCACTTAATGAACGATTTAAATCTCGACGCTCTTTATATTTTCTTAACCTGTCGACGCATTGGGATGCTAGGAAGATTACGTCTTTTGATTTATTCAAAGGCGATAAGCGGCGAAAATTTGATACAAGGCGCCGCATTCATCAATAGTGTATTAGTTGGGCCATAATACGTCACATTAGGGAAGTTTCGGGATACAGAACTAATCCATTTGTATGCCGAAATGGCTTAAGGCGGCATGCAAGAAGCCTCGATCTTTGCCCCGAGACATAATCGAACTCTGACACGCTTATAACTTAGGTATAATAAACAAATAAACAAGCGGAAATAATGCGATTCAAACATGGGAAATGCATTGATATATTCCAGCACTACTTTACGATGAATTGAATGCTATAAAAGCTCGCAACTGCAAAAAGCTCATGTTTTCATCATTTCATTTAATAATGTTTCAAATTTATTGTCGGTTTTTACTACTACGAATTTTACTCCAATAAATTTCATTTCGAACTGTCACGGATTTTTTATTCCGCGGAAAACAAACGCAATAAAATTATTAAAAATATAACGAGGTTTGATTTGTGAGATAGACATTTATGATTATAACTCAAAAGATGTTTATCGAGAAAAATATTATTTAAAACGACACCAGAAATAAACAATATAAAGTTCGTTTCATTTTTTAATGTTAAATGGCCTTTTCTAATATAGTAATAGAAATATTTAAGAAAAAAAAAACATTTTCTGGTTTTAAATTTTCGGGCTCACAAACAATTCTAACTATAAAATTTTAAAATCTATAGGATCTACAAAATTATTGAGCGTTGCATAAATTTCTGTTTACTGTTTATTTACTTATTACAGATAAACAACATACATACATATGTTCTTTATTTGCTCACTAAAATAGGAGGCGGACAATGTTGATGGTCTTATTTAAGTACAAAATTATTAATAACTCCAATTTTTTCGTAAACAAAACTTTTATCTAAACATCAAATTTTTAAAAAAATATCAACAGTACAACGGACAAGATGTAACTTTTAATACGATAATCAACAGTAGAGAAAAGATTTTGCGTTGGTAACCCTGGTAGGTAGCGTTGATGGCGCTGCGCGCCCTAATGAATTAATGAAGAATCAAAATAAAGCCCGATTCGTGCAGTGATGCCGTTTTATATTTAATACAGGAAAATTAGTTCAAAAATTTTTTGAGATAAAATTGTTTGATATAGGAAATTGATATTAATAGATTTTAGTTTCAAGGGAATAACCCCCCTACTTTTAAACAAACTGAAAGAGTTAAGAATGAACTGGTGCAATGTTGTTAATAAAGTTCTACTCGCAATGAATTTCTAGTACAACAAATGTTTAGTAGATATGTAATTCAGAATACAGTTCTGATTGGTTAAAAATGCGATAATGTTTCATCAGTTTTGATTGACGTTTATGCAACTGGCTCTTAAAGTTCTTGTAGTTGATCTTCTTTAATATTTATGTAATGTTTAATAAATTACAGCAAAGATTTAGGAAGATTTTATTCGGTTCTTCTTCTTCTTCGGTCAATGGTAATTTATTCTTCATCTATATGTTTTGACTTCTTTATTTTATTATGTATGTTTTGTTTATTTTAAAGTACATTTTGTGTTTGAAATATTATCGTTAAAATAAATATTTGACACCACGTTTATGCAAGTTAATATTGGTCATTATATTTTATTGCAGTTGGTAGTCCTGATGGTATAGGTGATAGTAAGAAACCTAGTCTAACGAACTATTGTGTCAAGGCTTTCTCTACCAAATGTTCATGTTAGCAGTTCCAAATTTTGTTGGACCAATACTTTCAACTACAGCATTCTCTATTGTAGTCTTTTTTGTGATCTGATCTTTTGTTCCGAATTCAAATTTAAGTTTTACATTATTATCATTTCCACAAGAGTTAATGAATTTGCTTCATACATTTATTTCTGATTATATACGACTTTATAAAAAAAAGTACGATTTGGTTTTTACAAATTGTTGCAATTGTGTAAAGCTAATACGCTAACAAGTAATAATTATTTTAAGCTTAGTCAAAAATTTTGATGCTCTCCATTGAGCAGATAAACGTGAAAATAAATGCTTGCAGTATCTAGCTATTTTTGTCGTTTATTGATAAAGGCAGTGTATTCAATTTAGAACTATAAAATATTCTTTGAAAATTCTATTTAACGAAAATACCCTTTTTTTAGTCTGGTTTTCGTGATCTCATATTATTGCAATTAAAAAATTTTTTTTACGGGGAAGTGGACAAGGCAGATAAACTATTTTATATAACCGACGTTTTGAATCTTTATTGGATTCTTTATCAAGGCTTATAAGTATTGTCAAAATTTGTTTGGCATGGTACCAACTTGTCTCGGTCAGTGGTCGCCGGAAGAATGACACTGACTGAGACAAGTTATTGGTATCTGCCTTGTCCACTTTCTCGTAAAAAAATTTTTTAACTACAAAAATAATAGACGTAAAACACCAAAGATATTATTGCAATTTTGCGATTATTCATAACTTTTATGTAACTGACCTTAAATCTTATGAATAACATTTATTTTAATTAAAATATAATGATAATTAAACTTTGATTAATTCAGAATGCAGTATCCTGATTGGTTAAAAATGCAATAATGAAAGATTAATGTCTCATCAATTTTGATCAACGTTTATGCAACTGGCTCTTAAAGTTTTTGTTGTTGATTTTGTTTAATATTTATGTAATTCTTAGTAAATTACAGCAAAGGTTTAGGAAGGTTTTATTCGGTTTTTCTTCTTCTTCTGCCAATGGTACTCTATTTTTCATTTATATGTTTTGATTTTTTTATTTCATTATGTATGTCTTCTTAATTTTGAAACACATTTTGTTTTTTGTTTGAATCACTTACCACTGATTTCCATTTAGTACATCTCATGAAAAATTTACTTCAAGTAACATTATTTCAAGTAAATTTTAGTTGAAACTACATTGTTGCTTAAGCAATAAACATTTCATAAATCAAATAACATTTGAGTTTACCAAAACTAAATGAAATAACTTTATACATACAGGATGTCCCAGAACTGGCGGATCAGCCGTAAACTACAAGTTCCTCTCTTCAACTTAATACCAAATTTCAAAAAAATATTTTTCTAAACTCTATCGTTTTCAAATTACAGCAAATTTTATTTTAACCAATCACATAATAAATACTAATTGTAAAGATAATATTCATATTACTAGGCAATGAAATTAACTAACCTTCTTGACAAAATTGTCACTTTGACAATTTAGTTATTACAGTCAACCAAATAATAAATACTAAATAATAAATATTAATTTCATTGCCTAGTAACATAAATAATACAAGGATTAATATTTATTATGTGATTGGATAAAATAAAATTTGTTGTAATTCGAAAACGACAGAGTTTAAAAAAAAAATTTTCGGAATTTGGTACTTATACTGGAAGATGAACTTATAGTTTACGGTTGATCCGCCAGTTCTGGGACACCCAGTATATAAAAAAAACATTTTTCTTACCGAATTGGCTTATTTTTTAATCTCCAAACAATTTTATAAACAAATCACACTTAATTCACTTTGAAAAACAGTCTAAAAAAACGTAATGTTCAAAAATTATTTTCTGAAAAATAAGTGTATTGATTGATAACTATTTAAATAGTGGCAACCCGAGGTCTAAAGTCTTAAGAGAAGATATTCCTAAAACGTCTAAAACGCTTTTTTATGCAAGCTGTATCGTTACGTATCTGTGCACGATGCAATATTGTTGTTATTGATTTTTGAACAGAGTAATAAATAATTATTTATATTATTTATACTTTTATTACTAAAAAAACTCCGAAAAAAATACGGAACAAATTAAATGAATAATTGACTTCTTAATCCATGTGATGTAAGTTCAATTATTCGATTATATTCTTATCTACTTATCTAAAAAAAGTTTTGGAATTGTTATTTATAGTTGAGTTATGTAAAGACGATGTTAGTCAAATTATTGTCAAATTTAATATAACATAACATAGTTAAATTTTAGTTACGGTTCTAAAATCATTTTGAGTATTAAAAATGAGAAAAATTATTTTGAGACGTCGTTAATTTGTCAAAACAAAACAAACTTTAGCACTCCATTTACAACATGAAACGAACTTTATTCTTTTTTTAAATATCCGTTTGAAAAAGTTTCACTGTATTTACATTCTTTGATGTAAAACGTTATCACGCGTCGTTCTCTTTGCTAAGGGTTAGTTCCATCCCTCGATAAAAAAAAACGTTGCAAAACTTTGTCTCATGTCAATGATCCTTAAAATTTCCGCTCGGCTCGTTACATTGTCATTTAATTTTTTGTTTGAGTCGACAAACTTGTCTCCTATTTTCCATACATGATAGTCTCACCCACTCGTTCGTGTGTCAATAAAACCTTTTCCACCATCACAGCGATATAAAATTAAAATGCATACAAATTTTTCAGGGTTATCATAATTATTATAATTTGTCGATGTAGTTTTTACTACAATGTGTTTACGACGTCCTAACGTATTAATCGACTAAGAGGTTGACATTACAAGGTCTTAATGGAAGATTCTGGGCCATCACAATTAATCTTCTTCATTAACACAATACACACGTGCTAAATTTAGACCGTACCTGGAATTACGCAATTGATCGAAAAAAATTTCTTCTGCTTCTATATTTACATGAAACGTGAGAATAACCAATCACAGATTGATTATATCGAAAATTACAACCGGTTTTAACCCTCTTGTGTTATTGCAACGTTTCGAAAATTTGAATAGCATGACTGATGCTAGCCGGTAACTTATTTATAATGTAAATGCGATTTTCTCGCTGAATTCCCAATGTGCATTCTGAAATTTCCTGAAAATTTGCTTCTCGCTTACATTTTTCTGCTGAATAGAAATAGCTACGAAAAATGGGAATATTTTTTACGATTCGAAAAGTTACAAGTAAATTTTCAAACTTTCATTATTAAAAACAGGACATTTATGAGCGTTTAAACTTTCTCAAATTGTTATAAAACTATAGAAAACAGCTTTTAAAGTTTGAACAATGCCATTAAACCGATTGAAATTGATTTCTATAACATTTTCCTGCAGTTACGTCGAAACACGTGCTTAAATAGCTTTATTCTCTTGATTAGTGACATAACGAAGCAATATTGGGAACGTAAAGCAGTTTAATTTTGTATAGATTTTGGAATTATGTAGTTTTTTAGTCTTCCTACTCTAAATAAAGCGATAATTAAAAACAGTCTCAATATGTTAAAGCTGCATTTTAATGAGTCTGCTACAAGCTTTTAAATTGAAACTCACCGGGATGGCGCCGTCAATTGCTTTTATTTTTATAACTGGCTAACGGCGTCTATAAAAGGAGGAAATACGTTTTTTCTCATTAAAATGCGTCCGTTAAGACGAGATAATGTGTATTAAAAGGTGCGAATTTATCTGCTCTAGCGTATATAAACATTCAACTGTATTCAATAAACATAAAAATTTATAGGGTTATTGTGTTAACGTAGATTTATTAATCATCCTGGAAAGAGAAAAAAAAGCAGACGCGTTTCGCAATTTCTCTAAAATACATAGATAATTATCAGGACTGGCCTATATTTTACGACCAGCAAAACTTTAACTTTGCACACCGAATCTTTTCTATTATAATATATATGTAAAAATTAAAGCAGTAAATTTAAAAAAAAAAAAGATTTGTGGCTAGTTATTCGCTCCGTGCGTTTTGCTAGTGGCGATCTCTGTACACTAAAATATAAAATATTGGCGGATCTACTAAGGCTATTAAAAATTTATAAAAATATCTAAAAGCTGCTATTAGGGAACTATTTTGTAATACATCATTGTATATAACAATTTACACTTATTTGATTATTGTTATTAATAACAACACTTAAGTAAATTAAACAAATGATCGGCTTTTATTATCCTAATGTCCACTAAGAAATTATTACCAATACTTATTTTATAATTACGTCTAAGCAAACACTCAATGAAATTTTTGGTAATTATTTTTCATAAAAGTTAATGATCTCCATTTTGTAAGAGTTGTATATTAATAAGAAATGAAATTGAAGAAATGATCCTTTTAAACTCTTAAAATTTTATTAAACCTTGTTGTTTGATTACAGCTGTTTCGGCATGTGTTTTGCCATCATCAGATCTCAAGCTTGAACGTTTCCCTATCGAATAGGATAGGTTATCTACTTACCGATAACCGGATCCGATATCCGAATAGGATAGGTTATCTACCTACCGATAACCGGATAGGTTACCTACCGATAACCGGATAGGTTATCGATAGGGAAACACGTTCAAGCTTGAGATCTGTTGATGGCAAAACACATGCCGAAACAGCTGTAATCAAACAACAAGGTTTAATAAAATTTTAAGAGTTTAAAAAGACCATTTCTTCAATTTCATTTCTTATTAATTAGTTTTCACCCAAAATTCTTATTTACTGCAAGTAACGTTATAGTGTAGCTTGATGATGAGATAGTTAATATAGTATACTGGGTGATAAAAGTGTTTCTTAACGTTTCTCAAAAACTAGTTATAACATCAACTTCAAAGTTTGGTATTAAAAACTCTGTTCTTTGCACTACACAGGTGAATTTTTCAAAATTTTTCTAATATTCCTTCTAATTACTATTAATTAATTTGTTCAAAAAAACCTAAATATTTCCAATTTTTAACATTATTCTAAAAGAAAAGATATCAAGGTATTATTTTGCGCAAAAAATATTTTTTAAAAAACGTAGATAACCCCAAAAAATAATAACATTTATTTGATTCGTAAGACGCGTTTTGGTGCAGCTTTGCCAAGCTGAACCTGCCGTAACTCGACAATACCTATTCTTAGTGTCTTGGTCCCACCAAGATCCCACCCACCCTCTTAGAAAAAAATGGCGTATTTAAGTTTGAAATGTATTGCTTCAGTGGTGGCTCTTAACTGTTATAGTAGGGGGACCAATAAGTCACACACATTAACAAATACAAAATTGGAAATATTTTAAATCTATTAAATTTTATTTAAATTTTGAACAAATTAATTAATATTAATTAGAAGGAATATTAAAAATATTCTGAAAAAATTTACCTGCTAAGCGCAAAAAACAAAGTTTTTAAAAGCAGACTTTGAAGTTGATGTTTTGAGATAAGTAAAGAAACACTTTTAGCAGACTCACCCGGTATAATGCGTGATCAATTGAAAAGTTTATCGAGAAATCTTTGAAATTTTGTTAGAGGAAAAAAAAACAAAAAATGATGTGATAATCAAACCCAAAAGTTTTGACAAGTTTCAAGTGTGAAATTTGTTGGCGTTGTTTGTCGCTATTATTATTTACAGTTCATTGAATCTTTTTCAGTTAAAAAAAAACCAGTTATCAGTCTTTCTCAAGACTTTTTCTAGATCTACACTTTCCTTAAATTCGGGTTTGGAACAAAACAATTCTTGTTAGATGATAACAGTGAAAATGGTTTGTTTGATGCGGTTAATTTCATAAATGCTTCAAAAACAGTTGAGAGATCCAAACGTAACTTGTGTGAATACCCAATACTTTATTAAGTAATTGCATTACAAGGGGTAATTGCATTACCTAAAGTTGTCAGAGGAAGAAAAGTGCAGCCTACAGAGTAGAAGAAATAGCACAACAACAACGAGAGTGTTGAGGGTTTCTGAAGGCTATTACAACACCTATGTTTGCCGTAGGAAGGACTCTTAGGGTTTCCACTGAAATATTTAGGATCTCTGGAGATTATTGAGGTACTTAAAGTGGCCATGGTAATACTACTCCTGAAAAAAATACTACAACAGCGAAGGTGATTTGAGAACTATTATGGCACTCAAGAAATTTGGAATGTGAGGCCAGAAGAATAACATATTTAATTAATTTGTACCAAATAATAATAATAATTACATTATTTTGTTATTATTTTGGAAAAACATTTAAAAAAATAGTAACTAAATATTGATAAGGATACAAAGGAGATCGTTCCCATCTTATGGAAATCTAATAACCACTCAAATCGAGATTTTTTTTGTATCAATCGATAGCTCTTGAAATAAGAAGCAATTGCTATCATTGCGCCAACTTTGTAGCTCTTCAAATAAAGGGTTTATTGAGAAATAAAAAATTAAAAACGGCAAATGCAAAATGCATGGGTGAGAGTGAGAGCCAGTGAGGCCAGATAAATCAAGAGGTAGGAATGTTTGGAAGTTTATAAATTACCAAAACTAGTTTTAATCGTCATAATCTGGTAGTCCTTTTTAGAAATTTTATTTTCAATTATAAAAAGCTTTTTTTTCTCCTACTTTTGGGTTAATTTTGAAATTTTGGTATAGATAATTATAACCTTAGCTGAATAGCTGCTTAGCAAAGCTAGTTTGTAGATTATATTTCATCTATCGAATTAAGCAACGCCGATTACGATCGCCAGTTGAATGGGTAAACTAACAAAGTAATGCTTATACTAACTGCAGCTATCTCCTCTTTTGTAGGAAACATTAAGCCTTCGGTTTCGGCCACCAATAGTCGTTAGGTCAGGTCAGGGGCTGTAGATGCGATCTGAAAACTCTGGCAATTGGTGCAATTGGTTGCATTTACACCATAAGATTATTTTTTTATAACCTTTGTTTTCAGTAAATCTGCTTTCCTTTTTTCTTGTATACAGGGTGTATCAGAATTAATGGTTAAAAATTTAACCAGTAATACATTTCATCAAAAGAAACAACTTTTTTATGTACCATTTTTATCTTAATAACGATTGAGATTCGGAAAAAATGAAATTTAAAAAAAAATCTTTTTTAAGCGAGACCTATCACTGACTAAATTTTTGACTAATATTTTTGATACATCCAGTATATTTAAAGTTATTTAATAAACAAGAATGTTACTAATGACAGTGATTGATAACCAAGAGTGTTTAAAGCAAGAACGAGAGTTAGCGAGTGATTGTCTTTAATAATCAAGATTATTATTAGTCTTGATCATTAACTTCGAGTTAATAGTAAAGACCATAAACCATTATATCTTACTATATCTCTTAAATTTTAAAAATCACTCATTAATGTAAAATTATACTTAGAAATTATACTAAATATATAAATTTTAGTAAAAACTTGAGGTTTTGAAAAGTTTTAAAATCAATTTTAATAAAATATTAAATTTTACCACATTGTTTTTCTGTTTTGTCACAATTTTGGAGTAGGTAAATTATTAATTTATTATTAGTTTTAAGTTGGATAAGAAGCGGTTGTACATACATACATACATACATACATACATTCATACACATAGCACTACCAGTTAAGACCACGAACAGCACCATCTCCAAACTGCTAAGAGGGGAACAACTACATCAATTCCGAGGTGATTAGTCTGTATTAAAACAACCTAATCAAAATTTTGTTATAGATTAAAATGATTAAAAGTTAAATTAAAAATCGCAATAAAACGCGATGAGAGCGTCAAGTCGTAATTCATGCTGACATCTGTGTTTGTAGAGTTAAAAAGACATCCTATTCTACATAACAACAGACAACTTTTAGTTTTTATCATGTTTATGGTAGAAACTCCTAGAGGACTTTTGACACAATAATCTACAACGTTTTAACACAAGTGTTTTTAAAAAACACTACAAATGGGCGGGATACACCATAATCCAAAAATACATAAATTCGGTTTTTTGGCTCATGCTAAAAGCAGTTTTCGAGAAATTTCCCAAAAGAAAATTTTTCTTAGTGCTTGACAGGTCCTCATGCTAATGCTGCGTGTAGGTTGTTGTCTAAACTTAGTTATTTTGGCTTTATTGTGTTTCTAAAACTGGACTTTATACTTTACATAGTAATGAATGATTTTAAAGAATGTAAATCATACATTATTATCGTTATTAATAAACAGTCTTTGAAAAAATATTAATGTAACTTTGTTAATTATGGCGTTCAGGTTGGCGTCTTTTCAATTTTGGGTTCTAAGCAGTCATTTTTGCTTTACGTGTGTATAAGACCATCCCTGGTAATTATAAATAATAAACCAGGAGTGACAATAATTATCCCTGGTCTGGCAAGACCGTAAAACTCCAGTCTTTCATCTTTTGATGTGCAATATATGAAAATGTTAATATACACTGGTTATTAATTTTTTATTTACACTATAAAAAACGAATTCACGACGTTATATAATTTTTTGCTCATTTTCCTTTGCCTCGTTTATAAATAATTTCGCAGATTGATCTATTTTCGTTGTTCCTCCCATCATTATATTGTTTGCATTTCTACAATCATTAACACTAACGAAAGCTAATAACTGGCCCAAAGCCAATTCGGTGTGTACTTAATAACTTGGTGTCCATTCATCAAAATTTATCAGGAAAAAATCTACTCTCATCTGTTTACAACGTGGATAAAAACACAAACACACTTTTATGGAAGTATATCTGGTACAATATTGACGCAAGACAACACAGATTCGAGGTCTTGACGAAAGTTACGGTCATTTCAGAAGCACGTGTCTTGAAAAATTTTCCGGTTTTCTTGCCGATTTGGCTATTATTAAGCGATTTCGGCCGGCCAAAAATCAGACGTTCATACATCATCTATCATTGTCAGTTGCAGATGTTGATAATTTGTAAATCATGATCGTTAATCCATGACGTTTTTATGTGCGTGATCTGAAATGAAGTGGCCGATTGCTCTCCACCTACTCCTTTTATATCGCACGAATTAATTAATGATTATAATTAAAACTAGACTTTTACGATCAAAGGAACACTCCGACCTGAAAGGTTTCGTGTTGTCTTTTCTGCAGATACTAAACGATATTAAGAAAATGTCAACCGATCAAATTTTATTTAAACAACTGAAAGCCAAATTGCTCCCAATTTCTATTATTCCTATTTTTTTGGCTTTCAAGATAAAAAGATGGGAGAAATTTTTACTTTTAATTGTTTATAAATATTCCCAATTGAGGTAAAAATTAGTAATTGACCAAATTTTGATCTTACAAAATGTGTTGCTACAGACATTTATGTGTTTATGTCTTTGAAATTGAACACGTCGTAAAAGGAATGTTTACTTGTCCATCAACATTGTGCTAACAAGAAAGTTATTTATCCACAATTTTTTTTTTTCAAAAATATTAACTTCGACTTCTATTTTCCAATAAATCATAAATCTTGACAAGGGTCGGTTTAGATAATAGTGTAACGATTTTTCCTTTATTTAAATTTACAGCAATATAGTTTGTCTATAAATGCTTGAACTTTATGTTGCAATAGAGGAAATTCTGTTTTTTGGGTCCTTCTTTAGAAATAAAGAAACCACAGTTTTTTTTAGCAGTTTATCTGGTCGCTTCGATGAGATTTCTCTTTACAACAACAATAATTGTCTTATCAAGTCAAAACTATAAAATTCAAGCATTTGTAGACAGATTATACCACCAAATATTTTAAATTCTCTTTTATGATCAAATAAATCATAAATAATTTTGGCCCAACCGGAATTAATCAAATTAGTCGTGAAATTTGTTTACCACCCCATGCATGATAATTCGATAATATGCATCATTCTTTACCCGCCAAAATTTCCCCCTCCGTTTCACATCCAGCCAAGCATAAAATATCAAAACCAAAAATAAAATTGTACACAAAGTCACTCAAGAACCGTCGTTGTGACAACTGCAATAATGTAGAGCTTAGAAGTGTTTACACTTGGAAAAAAAATCCACCGACCAATTAAAACTTACTTTCATCACTTCTTAATTGGGAAAGTTTGTCGATAACTCGTGAATTTTTTCTCGCGAGAAACCTTCACATTTTCCTATGAATTTTCCGCGCACGTCGCGTGTTTTTTCATTCGGAGCGTAAACGTCCGCGTCCAAACCTCGCCGGCGTTTATCAAAGACTGAGCGCGCGCTTTCAGCTGCGAAGCGCTCCTCTTGTTTTTGCCAATATGAACACTGAATTAAGACCCCACAAAGGGATACACACCTGAGACTAGTCAAAAACAACGATTTTTTACGCAAATCCCAGATTTGCGATCAAAAACTTTCGGATTAAGGCCAAGTTCTACACAAATTTTGGCCTAAAGAAAACAATGTGAAAGTTTCCGAGTTTATGCAAAAACCACAAGTTGGATGAAAATACCAAAACACCATTAAATTTTACAAATGTCGATAGTAATAGATAATCTATTTTTGAAAAAGGACTTCTCGAAAAAAATTGTTTATTTACTGATGTATTGAATTTAAGTGCACTCGGTTTCTCTTCCTGAAGACAACAAGTACTGTATAACTAGGCAATGTTAATAGTGAATTTTGACTTTAATTGTGAATCTAATAACCGGTGTATAAAAATACATATGTGATGTCTTCCAGCTAATAATTACAAATTGTGTGAGTTAAACAGCCTAATTGGTATGGATACGACTGTACATAAATTTCTACATAAATTAATTTTTTTTAAATGATTTATTAAATTAAATCCTTTAAAACACAAAAACAAAATTGTTTTAAAGGTAGAACAAAATTTTTGTTTACTTTTTATAATGATTCTTCAAAATTAATTCAGTCACGAATTGATGCTGATATTTGTATTATCACTCCAATTTTTGAACAAAACACTCAACCTTTTGAGACCTATAAATACCCTCAAAAATAAAACACAATCTAAATTCAATTGCTTTATTCACCCTTAAGACATAGTCACATTAAGAGCATTGCTCATCCTCGGTTCAATCGCATTAGGAACGTAAACAATCAACAATTCGTAGAAATTCACAGCTCGTTCGACTTGACGAAAAGGAAAAAAGAGTTGTACGTTACCTTTCCTACTGACATAGGGAGTAACATCCCCGACTATGACTTCACCCTGGTAGAAAATTCTCCCAACGTTTAACACCCCACTGTCGCCGACTCCGTCATATCCCACCTGGACCACTTCGAGTCCTTCGATATCTTTGGCGTAACTCTTTGCCGATGATTTAATCCAGAAGAAAAGTTCTGGATTTTCAGTACAAAGAATTTTAATATTGATGGTAGCGGTTTTAAATCCGTAGCAAGGAACATCGACTTGTTTTACTCCAGGATAAATTTGAGCGACGTAGAGGCCGTGTCCGTGGATGTATGCTTCTCCGATGTAGGTATCGCGGCCGTCGGCGTCTTTACCTCCAGGGAGGGCGTCGGGAGGAACCACCCCGGTGTATTCTCTCCAATAATAATAATCTACATATTACAAAAAATAAGATTTTGTATAATTTTTGAGAGGTTTGTTACCTGAGCCAGACTTAGCGCTGATTTTTTTGACGCAAGACACGACGAAAATATAGAAAAGAAGTGCTCTCATGGTGGAATGGTTTTGAGGATGTTCAAAATAGCTATCTCTTATAAGTCAGAATGAGAGGTCAGTTTGTGATAACAATTCAAATATGATATTCAAATATTCAAAGACTGATAAGGGATGAAATTATAGAATTTAGAATTAGGGAATTGATCTAATCTAATTGGATTCTATTGAATTAATAAGGATTTTGCTTTATTGGTTAATTTTTGAATGTTTTACAGTTTTTGTAAAATACCGCAATTAAATTATTAATTATTGAATGTATAATATCTATTTACACTTATATTATTTTTATTTTTGTTTTATAACACATTGCAAAAACACAGCTCTATCGCCTTTCTTGCTCAGTTATACTGCTCCCAGCGCCCTATTGCTTGCTTGTAAAAATTTGTTTTATCTCAATTAATAACAAAATTATAAGCAAAAATTAACTATTATAAAACGTGTAACAAATAAATGGGAGATGGGACAAATAGAGATTTGTTAGGACATTTTAAGGATAAAGCAATTTGACACAATTTATTTCTACACCAAATTACACCATTAAGAGCGAGCGCTCTAAAGTTGAAAATTGAAATTCTTTTCTATAATTTAAACGTAAAAGTATTTTTGAAACGTACGTGAGTACTTTTTAATTTAGAATCGACTAGCATTTTAATAAAAATTGGGTTTCGTGAGGACAAAAATTTGGATAATTATCAATGACTCTATATAAGTTTTCTAATTCTTTTTTAAAAGCTTTTCTTTAGAATTCTGTTTACGTCTAAAATGGTTTTCTTTTAAGCATTTTGCAAAGAATCAAATTTCTTAAAGATTTTTTTAGTTATTTTGTTATTTATTTGTTTCTAAACGTTATTTTTCAAATTTTTTTATAATTATTTTATCTTCTTTTAGAATTTTTTTAGCTTTTCACACTTTTAATCGCCGTTTCTTAAATTCTTCGAACAAAATTGTTTTGTTTTTCTAAAATTTTTTATTGTTTTTTTTTGCTTCTATAATATATCTTTCAACTTTTCCTAGAAGGTTTCTTTGCTTTTTTTTCACAATCTCTCATATTTTCTTATGTTTCTCATATTTTTATAGAAAATTTATTTTATTAGAATTTTTTTGCTTATTTTTTCTTCTACTAGTCGTCTTTCAACTTTTTCTACGTTTTTTTTTTGCTTTTTTATTATTAACGGTTCCTTAACTTCTTTTTCAAAAGGCTATTTTTTGAGCTTTTCTAAAATCTTCTTGTTACCTACTGTCAAAAAAATCGTTGACTTTTTTAGACATAGATATAGGTATCTGAATATGCAGATTTTGCAAATAATGCAAGTAAAAGCTGAGAACAATTCAAATAAAAATTTTGAGAAAATAGTTTTAACTGTGAGTAAAATAATATTTAATTTTTGCAAATTCTGGTCTTAAAGGAACGACAACGAAACTAGTATATTATTTTGGTGTGGAAATGGCATGAGTAGAATATTATTTAAAGGTAGGAGGCTTGAAGGGAATAATGTAAAAAAAATTCGTACATTTCTATTTTTTTAAAAAGGTATTTTTTATAAACACTTTGAAACACCATGTATATATGATAATTTTTTACTTATTAAATGTCATTTTAACCGTATACGCAATGTAGGGATTTATAATGGACCTACATTTAACTAGGATTTCTTCCTAATGAATTATTAGGAATAACTTTCAATAATTAAACAACTTAATAACACACTTTTATCGCCTTAAATAACCGCTAACGATTAGACTATAACAATCTCTCTATCTCACTCAGTCGAACAAATTACAAACAAATTTGATTTTATTGTAAGTAATGGTAGTTTACGTTTATTTCCGGCGAAAACCTGAGGAAACAGCCGTCAGTCTAAGTAATGCTTATGACTGATTTAACTACTATTTTAGTAATCCTTGCTCTTAAAGCCCGTCCTTGATACAAACACAATCATTTCGTCACCATTTGTTAGAAGAGGTTCTCAGATTTAGAGATGTGCCAGATTGAGTTTGGTAATGATTCATTCTTTCCAATTGTTTGCTCTGATAATTTCAAATATGTGCGAGAAAACAGACGAGACTTTGGATTAAATTGAAAAGTAATTTTGTTGATTTCACTCGACACTCATTGTTTGGGAAAGATAAAAGTGCAACGATGCATCAAAACACATTTGTCTACCGAAGAATGCTGATGGTTGAATTGTTTGATTAATCTAAACTATCTAAACAAACAGTGATTGAAAATTATCTGCAATACATAAATTGACTATTTACCTACATTCAATATCAAACCGAATATTGCCCAGATGGCTCACCAAAGCAAACATTGACGCATTGGCTAACCGAAATTAAGATTTTATTTAACTAATTGTAAAACAGTTTTTCCGATTTGCAAAATAACACTGATTTGAGTGATTTGTATCCCAGCGTAAATCACAGCATCCGACACTTGTTTTAACAATGTGACATGCTCTATCGCAAATTTTTATAATGAGCTTTACTAGATACAAACGAACAAAATTGTACTAAAGACTGAACTTTTTTATAATGTCTTTGAAAGTAATTTAGATAAAAGTTAGTTCTGCTATTTCTATTTTTGTCTAGTTTAAAACTCTTTTTAAAAGTCAATTCTTTAAGACAATTAAATACAGTGAAAACTTTCTTAAACGGACTTAGAGAGTGACAGGAAATGTGTTTATTTATAATAAAAAGTTTATTTTATTTATTATTAAGTTTTATTTACGTATGAAGGATAACTACAATAACACACGAACAAATTTAATTATATAAAACATTTTAATATTTATAATCTTAACAAAATATATGTGTAAGGAAGCAAAACTATAATACATAGTAAATTTTGACTAGTACTCTAAAGAGAGTACTAAATACATTAGTCCTATAGTAATTTTTGTTCGTGACTAGAATATTATCTCTTCAAAAAAGGTATTCATAACTACTAGTTTTTACTGTACTCTCTAAATTCAATTGCTTCATTCACCTTTAAGACACAGTCGCATTATGATCATTGCTTATTCTTATGTCAATTTCATCAGGAACATAAACAATCAACAATTCGTAGAAATTCACAGCTCGTTCGACTTTACAAAAAGAAAAATATAGCTGGATGTTGTGTTTCCTATATTGAACAACATCCCCGACAATGACTTCACCCTGGTAAAAAATTCTTCCAACGTTCATTACTCCACTATTAGCGATTCCATCATATCCCACCTGGACCACTTTAACTCCTTCGATATCTTTGCGGTAACTTTGTGCTGATGATTTAATCCAGACGAAAAATTCCGGATGTTGAGTACACAAAATTCTAATATTGATGGTAGCGGTTTTAAACCCATAACAAGGCACATTGATTTATTTACTCCGGGATAAATTTGAACGATGTAGAGGCTGTGTTCGTGAATGTATGATTCTTCAAAGTAGGTATTGCGGTATAGGGAGAGCGTCTGGAGGAACCATTCCGGTGTATTATCTCCAGTAGTAGTAATCTATTACAAAAATAAGTTTTGCTAAAACTTTTAAATGTCTTGTTATCTAAACCACTCTTAGAGACTCATTTTTCAGGCATATGAAAAACCGACAAAAATATATTATGGAGATCGTGATTATTTCATCAAGTTATCTTGATAATAAGTTATAAGTTATTCAAAGTATGGGTCAAGCTACGACGTACATTAACAATTTTTTTAACATGTCAGTATATCTTTTGATACAATTTATCATTTCAGTTGTTCTAAGTTATATCTTACACGTTTTACTCTAAATGTACAAAAAAGGCAATAAAGCAATTAACAGGAGTCAGTATAAATAATTGTATTAATAATTAGAGCAGTTTTAACCAAAAATTGGGTGAAAAATGATACAATGCATACAGTGTTGTTAAGTAATTAATTAGGTACAAGTAATTGACAAAGTAATTAAATTACTTATATTTTAATTGAAGCAGTAATTAATTCGTCAATTGTATTTATTTGTAATTCAATTACTTGTTTTTTTACAATTACAATTAATTTTCACAATTACATTTACACATTTACATTCTTCAAAACTTTCTTTAAAGGGATACAACCCATACCATAAGAGAGCGGCAAATAGAAAGTAGGATTAGAATAGTAACCAGGATCTAAATGATCAAAACTCAACATTCTAGGAAAATACTGTAATTTGGAAAAAGACAAAGGAATTATTTATTTTGTTAGAAGTTGGTACTATATCTACCTTAGGATGGGCCAAAAAAATCGTTTATCTTTTTTTTAACTTTTGACACTGAAATATTGGTTCCTAGGCACATTTATAAAATGCATTTTAAAAATGAGCTTTTAATTTTAATAGAAAAGACTTTCTTATCTCAGTTTTTCATTTTTTTTTTAATTCTATATGGCAAAATCCATATCTCATCATTACTTGATCGTCCAGATCAAAAAAAATTTATTTACATTTTTTGTAAAAAATTGATCGTTCTAAAAAAGGATCTTACAATTTTTTTATACAATTTATACAAAGGTCAAAAATTTTTGTTTTATTTCTAAATTTTATAACTCGTAGATAAAAAAAAATTATAAAATGCGCAACATAAAATTTTGTAGGAAATTAAACGCTTTACAAAAAACGTTTTGTGGTTAATCGATTACTCTAACCATTTAGAAGATATTTGCATTTTAAAAACCAAATTTTGAAATTAAATTCTCATTTTTTTTTAATGGTTAGAGTAATCGATTAACCACAAAAGACTTTTTTGTTAGAGCATTTAATTTTCTACAAAACTATATGTTGCGCATTTTGTAATATTTATTTATCTACAAATTATAAATTTTATAAATGAAAAAGAAATTTTTGTTAAATTCTTCAAAGTTTGACCTCTGATATTTTCTAAATGGTAAGAGTTATAAAAAAATTTTTTAGAGCGTTCAATTTTTCACAAAAAAGGTAAATTAAATTTCTCTGTACGATCAAGTAATGGCGAGATGTGGATTTTGCCATATGGAACTAAAGAAAAAACAGAAAACTGAGATGAGGAGGTTTTTTCTGTTAAAGTTAAAAGCTCATCTTTAAAAAGCATTTTAAACCAATGCCTAGAAACCAATTTTTTAGTGTCGAAAGTTAAAAAAAATACTCTATTTTTTGGCCTATTCTAACCTACCTGCATATCGCAAAAGATAATCCTCAATTCTGTTAACAAGACTATGTACTATGTAAAGAATACTATTTTGCCATATTTAAAATTTTTCAAAAATACAACGTTGTGTTACTATCATCAGCTCCTGTTGAGCGGATGTTTAGTTCCTGAGGTTAACTTTTGACTATTAAACGAAACAAATTGTCCGATGAACAGTTTGAGAAATTATTGTTTTTTAAACATAACTGTAAATAATTAATTTAAATAATTGTAAATTTTTTTATTGTTGTTGCGTTTCTTGCGATATGAAGAAAAAGAAACTTCTTCTATATACACATTTATTCAACATATTTACAAAACTGAGTCGTACTACTCTCGCAGACAACTCTTATACAAGTGATTCTAATATCTCAAAGTTGGGGTGTCAACCCCGGTCGGGCCAGCTGGTTGGAGCGGGGAGACGTGACGTAACAATTGTCAAAAGAACAAAGTACGAGTGAACCTGAATCTAATCCTATTCCAAAAGCAGATTTAATGTAGTCAGAATCAAAATTTTAACGACTCATCAGTACTTAAATGAAGTGATATACATATGTAAGGTCATTGATCGCGCGTCCGAATAGATATACTATTTTGTTACGATCGTATCTTTCAATTTATGTTTTTGTCACAAAAGATTTGTTGAGCTTGATGTAGTGAATCATCGAGAAAGTTTTTTAATCTATCAGGTACCAAAACATTAATTTGTTTTTCGATACAAAGACATGGATGAAGTTAAATCCCGTTAGGGTTAAAAATTATTTAATCATGAAACATCAATGCGTTTTATCGTTTTTTTTTGTGCTCTTTTTTTAAATCTGTATCTTATCTTTCTGTTGAATTATGCTCAAAAAAATAAAATTTATTTGAAATCAAAAAATGATTGATATTAGCTAAGGTTTTCGTTAATGAAAAATTAAAAATTGAAATTTTACAAAAATTTTGTTAATTATTTATAAGAACAACTAAAATTAATGAAGAAGGGATGATGTTAAAACACGTACAATTTTTTCTTAAACTCTATTATAGAACAGCAATGTATAGGTTTGGATGAAAATCCGTCATCAGCACAATAATTACTTTTGAGAATGTTCAAAATAGTTATTCCTTTATGAAGTTCGAATGAGAGGTCAGTTTGTGATAACAATTCAAATATTTGTAAATGGAGTTTGTGATAAGGGATGAAATTATAGAACTTGGGATTAGGAAATTGGTCCGGTCTGATTGGACTCAATCGAATTAATTAAGGATCTTGCTCGATTGGTTAATATTTATGGATGTTTTACAGTTTTTGTAAAATTCCGCAATTAAATCGTTAATTGAGTGTGAGAATCATATCCATTCAAACCGTTTTATTTTCGTTTATGTTTTTATTCAGCTGAAAAATTCCATGGCTAAAGACAATTTTTCGAGCTCTCTAATTCAGTTTTCCAATCAAATGATTCGTATCCAGTTCGATGATTATTCATTAGAATCAATCTCATTTGTATGAAAAAAATCCCTAACTCCTCGCTAAGAATCCCAAACGACGGCAAACTACCGCAACCGGAATAATTGTTAAGGGATTTCCGGATTCCCAAACGTTTCGTAAATATTTTTACTGACCCGGATTTGTCAACGAATTTCTTGCTTTTTTAATTAAACACGATTTGGAGGAATTTTTCAATAAAGCTAAGATGAATGAACGTTGTACGTTATATATTAGGTCAAGAAAATGTTAATTCTTTTTGAGGCGATTTTTCGATTTTAATTGCCTTAGATGGGATAAGCGGCGCGCTTGAAAGTGTTATTTATTAGGAGAGAACGAGTTGGCTTGTAAACAGAATTGTAAATTACAATTATCCTCTGACAGAATTCACGACCTTATTTAATTTTCATTTGAGGTGGAAATTTTATTTTCGCAATGGAATTCGTAAAAATGAATATCGGATTAACTATTGTTAATTAAAATTACCAAGATAGGCTTTACAGTGATTATATTTCTTGTTTTACTTTTATACCTGTAATTCTATGCAGTCGTTTCTGGAATTTTAACTAAATCCTGATAATACAAGCTCGGTTTATTACAGAAGAGTAAAAAAGATTTAAAATAAAAAAAATATTTTTAATATTCAAAAGCCTTATAAAACAAAAGTAGCTTGTTAAAATTTTTATTTGAGAATAAAATTATGACTTTAATATCTCATTTTCGTGCTAAATTAGACAGAAGTCGTCCAAACCTCATTATATACCCAAATCAAAATAACACAATACTCAAAACGAGTTTATTCAGAAAAAATACAATTTCAATCGTCCTTATCATTATACAGAAGAACTTCATAATCATCAACAAAATGAATCGAAATTCTGTTTACATAATAGAATGTTGCATCCTCCAATAAACAGTTCATGATGCACTAATCTTCTAATACGTTCCCTACCATGCTGCAAATCTCTAATCTTTCTTTGGTTGATAAAAGCTACTATTTATTCTACAATTTTTAAAACCAAGCTTGTAGTGGGTAATTGATTTGTTCTGTTATTTTAATTTTTGAAATAAAGAAAACGCGTTTTTTCATTATCTGCAACTCTGCCAAAACTGAAATTTTTTTTCAAAATTTTTAAATATATTTTGCAAAATAAATGTACAAAAAAATTAGAAGTGTAATACATATTTTTAATTTTTTGTTTTATTTAATAAAATTACGTTTTTGAAACATTGTGTCGATTTTTTTTCTATATATAGTTTTAGTCTTCGTCTTTATCATTGAACAGAAGAACTTGAAAATCATCAGCACCCTGAACTGAAGTTCCTTGCACATAAGTCATTTTTGCATTTTCCAAAAAACCCTCAACTGATCCAATTCTGGTTTCCACATGATGCACCACTTTTCCAACATGTAGCATTCCTTTATGTAACTCCCGATGATTAAATCCACCAATTACCGGATTTTTATCAGTTACATTAACATGAAAAAATTTGGAACTTGTTCTAAGCCACTCAAACCGGTCGTGATTTTTCGAACACAAAATTTTGATAAGTTTTGTAGCTTTTTTATAGCCATAAGATGCGGCAAAGACCTCTTTAGCTGAAGGAAAAATTTGCACGACCATCATGCCATCATGATCAATGTAAGCCTGACCGATATAGGTTTCCTCTCCTTTTTTACCAACCGCTACAGCATCCTCAGGAATTGTCCATTTGTAGTTTCTCCAGTAGTAACCTTCGAAATGTAATTTAAAAAATGTAAAATGCAATTTGTGACTTACCTCTGTTGTTTGGTCCAATGTTGGTCGCAAGAACTGCACAAAGTTGGAGAAGAATTAAAAACTTCATTTTCTGGTTGAGTTTTCTCGACTGGCGATGGTTTACATCCACCCACGATTTTATCGTTGTTTATTATTTGTCTCAAGAACGTTATCTTTGGTACATTCTCCAAGTTCGAAATGAATTTGCCGGTTTGTTCAGATAAGCAAAATGCAAACAATGGAATAATTTACGGCATTAGTAAGAAATAGGTTTCGAAAAATTCTGATATTAGCAGAAGTAGCTCTCGGTTCTAAATTGCGTCGGAGAAGTTGAATCCTCAGCTACAATAATTGACTTGAGAATGGCAATCTTCTTCAATCCCTCACATGAATGGAGCGGCTTGAGTATCGACGTGAATTTTACGGAGAAAAATCTCGAACGTTTTGTAAATATATCGGTGCGAATGTTTGTCGATTCTTTTAAATCATAGTGACATGTCCGAGTTGAGATCCGGAACGAAATTTATTTGACGGAGTTGGAAAACGAGACATATAAAGCGAATTAAGATGCGCTGATGGGAGCAGGGGCGTCTCTAACCTTACAGCCGCCGGGGAGCAAATCTGATAATTGCACCCTCTTTTTATAAAAGTTTTTAATTTTTTTCTGTTGCTCGTTGATATATGAAGGTTATTAATGCACTCCAAGCTATCCAAAGGAGTTGGTTAAACACTCCTATTAACGACCTGTTAATGCCAACCATACAAACCAAAATTTTGACATTTATAAACTGTCATAATTATAAAAGAACTATAAAAACGGGATGGTTGAAGATGCATTGGCTCTTTCTCGTGTCCCTGGTGGAGTGAGATTTAAAAAAAAATCATATTTTTAACAATAACACCACTAGCAAATAATAATGACAGCACAATAAAATTGATTAATATTAATGACAACTGAAAAATTTATTTGGGTGTTTTGTAGCTAGGTAACCGAAAACAATCTAGATGATGTGTGACTAGAGATGTGTTAGTAAAGAGAGGTAAGTTGAAAAATTTTGGAATAAAGTTTTTTAAGGTTATTGTGATATAAGCAACAGAAAAACATTGTAATCAACGCTTTTGTTAATGTGCGATTAATAATCTCAACTTTTATTAACACGTTCGCTTGGCTCACGCGTTAAAATGTCTCGATTATTAATCGCCTTCATTAACAAACTTGTTGGTTAAATAACTTTAAAGTTACTTTTTATAAATTGATGTTGTCTCTATTACCTTTACCTACCTATTTTTTATAAACTTTTAGATTTATAAAAAAGTAGGTTTGATGAAAAAAAATTGGAATTTTTGGCGAAGTTGTTATTGGTCCTTCATCTGGGCTAAGGCATTAACGCGACTTTGGTGAATGGTCGTGTTTTGCGGTGAAAGGCTCGACCTCAAAAGAGGGAACTCTAATCTGTAATAGGTACTTTTACTAGTAATCATTTTTGTTTCTCTTGTTTTTTCTCTTTATAAATAAGTATTGTAATCTTCTAGGCCAGATAAAAGAACAACAAAGATTATAAAAAGTCGTCTAAAGTTCTATTTTTTTCTGACTAAACTCACATTTTTAGTAATCTGGTATTTATTTTTCTAATGTAATGCAATATTAATTACACCTAAATTATAAGTTAATATAAAATACTGTAGGTCCCCGAATAGACTTTAAAAAAAGACAAAATTTCTTATTTTTGATTTTTCTGAAAATTTCACACTTGTGGATTTATCATACTTGTTTTCAAACCCCCAAAACACAAATTACCTTTTATTTAATTTCTAAAGATAATATTATTTTATTGCTAGAAAATATTTAAATTGGGTTCAAGTTTTAATTAGTAAATTCAACAAATAGTAAAATAAAATAAAATTTTCAAAAAGCTAAACTATTAATTTTGTATTCAAATAATGCTCCTCCTTTTTCTGTACAGACTTCAATGTGAGCTCTAAATTTATTGAAACTGCGTCTTATTTCTAAGATTGATAAGAACTGGACTGCATTTTGCAAATATTTTATTGCTCTACATCATTGTCTAGTGGCTCACTGTACACAATTTGTTTTTAACGACTTCACAGATAAAAGTTCGTTATTGCGAGATCAAGACTTCTCCATGGTCATACAATGCTACCATCTCTCCCTAACTAGTTATCATGAAACTCTGTATTGAGCCACTGGCGAACAATGCCGGCATAATAAGCAGGGCACTCATTGTGCTAGAAAAACATTTTTAATTCGGTAGTTTAAAAACAATTCATCTAGTTTATCAGCTAAAAAATTTTGCAACGTTTCCAAATATGAATTACGCTTTAAATTTCGATCAAAAAATATCAGCTAATAATGTCAAAGTATGAAACCGTACACCACCTCATTAACTTTTTTAAAATATTATCTGCGACAAGAAATCCTGAAGTTTGGATTCGTCTCACTTCAGTACCAGCAATGTTGAAGAGATGAAGCGACTCTCTTAGTTCAAAAGGTTGATTTATCTGAGAACATTATTTGTTTATGAAAATTTGAATCTCTCAAATCTTTGAAGGCCATTTTCAAACAAAAATCCAGAGGTTTGGCTTCATCACCATTTTCTAAAGTTTGTCTAAATTGTGGTTTAAATGGTAAAATTTTGTTCTTTTTGAAGATTCTTTGTAAATGAGATTTACTTATCCTGGTTTGTATTGCCCATCTTCTTAAGGGGAGTATGGAGGTAATTTCTCTTATGGGAATTCCAATGTAAATGCGCGAATCTGTATCACTTTTATTTATAACAATATTTTAATGAGATTTAGTACAATGATTCTTCTAATTATTAGCTACAAAATGACTGGAAGCAATTCTTAAAGAAATGTTTATAAATAATATAAAATAATTATTAAAAAATTATTAAAATTAAAAATCATTGAAATTAAAAATTTAAAAAGTCAAAATGTAATTTATGTTATTACATTACTCATAGCGAAAATCGTTTATAATTTTTTTGATAAATAAACGAGCTACAGATTCGCGCATTTACATTGGAATCCCTAAACTAGAGATATTCGTCCATACTCCTCTTAAAGACAACGTTAGAATTTTTCTTGTGGAATGAACGGCAAAAATTGAAGCAACATCGTTTTTATTGAACAACTACTTTGACTTTTTAATATTTAAATCCGAGCTCGTTTTAAGAAATTTAAAATGATGACCTCCGGCTATTTTTGGTTGAATTTTCTGATAACTCCTCGGTAGCTATTTAATCATTTAATCAAGTTTTTTAAATTTTTCAGAAAATTTATGACAACAATTTTTAAAAAACTAAGTATAATATTTAAATGAAAATTGAATACTTTATAAAATAATGTGTATCACTCGACCCACATTCTATATTATGATTTAATAAAGGGTGTCTGGCAACGGGGGTGCCTTTAAATGTTTGTGTATTTTTGTTGCAATCTTAATACTTAAGAAACATTCTAAGTGGAAGTTTTGCTAAGACATTTAAAATATTATGGGAAAGTGATCAAATTCATGAATAATTTTTTATTGTTGCAAATTTACTTGGAGCGTTTTTTTTATATAATATTTATTAAATAGCTCCACACCTTGTCCAAAAGTATCTAGTTTTAGATACTTTTAATTTATGCATTTATAAAGTTAAAAAATCAACACTATGTTTTTGTGCTAAATACCGGCCTTAACAGCATTGGCACTAGACCTTTATAATTACATTGCGTATAATTTAATAAATAATTATTAATTAAATAAACATTTAACAAGTAAGACTGTTTAAACGAAGATCAAGAACAATAATTTTTAAAAACGTCACTATTAATTACAATTATAATTTATTATCAACATAAATACCATTATTAACAGAAAAAATGAGTGATTGGTGCAGACGACTTAACACAATTTTTTGAAAATATTAAGTAATTAAATTATTATTTGTTTAATTGCGAACCAGATATCAACATAAAAATTTTATTCTGGCAAGCCACAGTGGGACCAAGTGGTAGTAAACGCCGCCCAAAATCCAAATTTTCAAGTTTATATAATCGTTCAAGAAATATATATAACTTAAAAGGAATGTCCATTACACCACCAAATACAAATAGTTTTGGTTGCAAGGGGTGAAAAAGGGTTTAAAGAGGTAGTCAAATCCAGCGTTGCTGTCAGTTTTACTTGAGATTTTAAGCAAGTCGGAGAAAGCGTTTATTGAAAAATATTTTTTGAGCAAAAATTTAGTGTTTTTTTATAAAAATTTGATATGGCCCAGCTTAAACAAGGTAAGAATTAAAACGCTTATGTTTTAAAACTGAATTAAATAAATATAAAAACTAATTATAGCTCAACAAACTTAAGCAAAAAAAAAATAATTTTCTTTAAAAAATTGTTTCTTTGTGTGGAGTTTTAAAATTACTTTCGCCAGCTTTTGCTTTACTTTTTGTTTTATAAAAAAGATTCATCAATGGACTTATTGTTGTCATAACATTTTCTTGCCTTTGCTTGTCTTTTATGTAATTAATGAGCAATAAGTACAGGGCAATCATATAAGTTTTTGGGTATTCAACGTAATGTTTTTAATTTTGTTTTTTTGTTTTTTTTAAATTGCTTGAACAAGTCGATTTTTGTTTAGTAGGGGAAAAATTCCTAGAATAATAACACTGATACTTTACTCTTTTAGCGGGGGCGGCAACCACATTTACAAATTTATATGTCAAGTATTATTAGGTATCATATTATTGGAAAGGTAATTAAATTTTTTATATTACATTGTTTATAAAAATTGTTTATATAATGTTTGTATTACATTGTTTATAAAAATCGGTTAAATAATGTTAGAATTTTTAGAAAATTAAATTTTTTAAAAGTGTCTTCCGTCCACAGAAAATAATTCGCCATATCGAACCGTATCGCCGAAGTCATACTCGAAAGATGTTCCGAACAATGACAAACACAGATCTTTTCAACATTTTGCTTGTGTCCTCTGATCCACTAATCACCAGTTTAAGAAAACTGCCACCCAAACATCGACATACATTTTCAGTTGATGTTTTAGTTTTTTTGAGCTCACCGGAAGATCATGAACATATGTCAGAACTTCTTATAACATTATCTGAAGAAAGCAGTACTTCAGACACAACAAGCGACAGTGATTCATTTGATTTTTGAAAATAAAACTTGTTTTAATTTTATATATGTCTTTTTTTTGTTTTACAACTTTAACCTAGCAAATTTTAAAGTAAAACAAGTCATACGTACTTTTGGCCGCGTATCTGTGTCATTGGTCCTACTGTGCACTGTGTTACGCAATAATTTTTATTGATATTACTAAAGTTAGACAAATTTTCACCCTTACTACCAAAATAATTGATACACATTTTTTTATATATTTCTTTGGTTAACATTTTGTAATTATTTTTAATCTTTTACATTAATTTTGAGCAAAATTACTTAAGTTAGAGACATTTTCATCCCTACTACCCTAATTCTTAATGCAAAAATTTTTTTCAATATTTTGCTGTTAATATTTTGTAAATATTTAAAATATTTTACATTAATTTTTATTTATATTACTTAAGTTACAAAAATTTTCACCCCTACAACCCCACTTAAACATGCAAGAATTTGTTTAATATTATTCTGTTAATATTTTGTAAATATTTTTAATCTTTTACATTAATTTTTATTGATATTATTTAAGTTAAAACAAATTCACCCCTACAACCCCAAAAAAAAATTATTTTTTTTTAAATATTTTTCTCTTAGTTATCTTTCTACTGGAAATAGTTTCTGAAAGTTTCAGAATTTTGGCCAGAAATTTTGCATTTGGTCCCACTGTGCAAAGGTTTGAAAAGTATGTTTTTGCGCGATTGGTTATTTTTTTCAGTTTACTGTGCCTGTTTCCACGACGGTAGGTTGCTGTTACTGGTTGCTACGTGTAACAAAACGGTAAGTAATTTAGTAATTTTCAGTGAACGGTAAGCAATTAAATCTAAAAAAAAACAATTTTGCAATTTATTTATTAAAATTAAATGTACAATTATTATAATTAATAGTAGTAATACCACTCGCATTTGAGTTTCTAGTGTTAATAGACAAACTTTCCGACGTAGAAGTCTCAGGTTGTTGTAATAGTCCACCAACATCGCTGTGTAAAATCTTATGAGCAAACTCAATTTTGTTTTGGAGGGAATTTTCCACGTAACTCTCGGCCACCGTTGATGAACGCCACCCACCATGTCTTTTTAGTCCCAACACATCAATCCCGTTATTCGCCAAAAGTGAAGCCGATGTGCGTCGAAACGAGTGTCCAGTAAAACCTTCAGGGGCTTGCAACTTTAAAAACTTTGCAATTTTTGACGGCCAGCCTTCAATTGTGCTTTTTCCTATGACTTGCCTAGTGCATTTGCCATTTCGATAGTTCAGAAATAAATGATCTGACGTTGAGTTGCTTGGTCGAATTCTTATGTATTTTTGAAGTATTTCCAAATAATGAACTCCTTCATTTTCTTTATTAATAACTGTGAACGTTTGCTGAATATTTGTTTTTGTATTTGGAATATTTACTATAAACATTTCTTCATGTTTTTCTGTCACTCATTTTAATATTGTACAATTCCTCTCGTCTACAAGCGCCCGATACTCCCAATATCATTGCTACCTGCAAATATATTGTTTCCTTAGAACTCAGATGTACCATCTCATCATCTACAACAATTTTGTACTTTTGAAAAGGTACTTTTGAATTAAAAATTGTTCGTCTGGTGCTTCATTCAAGAATTTTTCCATGTCTTCTTTGGTAAAAATTTTAGCCTTCTTAGGCCGATATCCAATATTTTTTCTCTTGAGATAAGCAATTAATGTAGCAAACTTAGAAATATCGATAGCATCATGGAGAAAAATTGTACTCTTCAGCATAGAATACTCTGCCCATAAACTGCCTAGGGCCTTCAAGTGTCCACTTCTCACCACAAAATACGCTAACAAGCTCTTTTCATTTACAGAAATCTTCTTTGCTTCACGCCATTCCTTAAACAACTTGTATGTCTGTTCATATCGGATTTTTCTTAGATTTTTCTGGAATTATTGCCGAACATCCTTCTTGCCAGGCGTCTTCTAAAATTCTAAATCATCCGGTAGATCATCACTATCGCTCATATTTGCTTCGAAAACGGAACCACAAAACAGAACTATGTAGGAATGATTGTATCAAAAAGACAATTTTACTTGTTTGGAACAAAACCATAGCAACCATGGAACAGCGACCCAAAGTTTTCAGTTTCAATCTTCCCGATTATCACAAATGTATTGATATAAATTATTATTATTATTATTGTAGAAACTCCAATCGCGCAAAAAACGTTATAAGCATGTCGAACGTTAAGGATTACCGTTCTCAGACAATAATTAGAGTCGTCGCTTCGCTCCTCCTCCAAACAATTGTCTTCGAACCGTAAGCATTCCTTACCGTTCTCCATACTTAATATACTATTTATTTAAAAAAAATTAAAAATGTAATTGATTAATGTAATTACATAATTACATAAAAGCGTGTAATTGTGATTGTAATTAATTACAATTTCATATTTTGAAATTTCAACTGTAATTAATTACATTTTATTGAAAATAATTGTAATTGTTTAACCTTTTATTTTGAAAAAAATTCAGAATTTGATATTATCAAGTTAATCAAAATTTGGCAGTTCAAGTTTCAAAGCTACTTCTGATTTCGATAATTATTGAACTCACTGTATATAAAAAGAGATTTTGCTTTACAGCTTTTGCGTCTCCGCTTCAGACGCTCCTAGATGGAAGATGGAAGTGGTACAGATCGATGCTTATTAATAGTAATTGTTTGGTATGCACTTCTGAAGCTCGATGAGTTATTGTTTCGGTTTAATTCGAGATTTTCAATGACGTTCGGGAATGGATGAGGCGATTAATCGGGAAATGGTGATTGTTTGCCATACTTCGGATTGTTGCATGCACAAGAACGATAATTCTGTACAAAAGTAATGGAAAATTGGAAAGCAAAAAAGCAATCTTGTTGGAATAAATATCAACATTGGCCGAGAGATTCATTTATTTCTTCCAATTTCTAAGCGATTTATAAAATGAAGTGGTTTGGAACTTTTGTCACGTAAAAATACTTCACTCCGTATTAGGCCTATTTTTTATTTTGTACCTCATAAAATCCCTAAAAGGTATTTGGCAATTCTGGCATTTATGTCTTTCCAGAACTTAGAAAAGTTTATTACGTTTTGGGAGTGACTAATTTAATTTTGATATTTTTTATTTGTTTGTAGTTTAATAAAAAATCCCTCAACTCGAGATTTTTTCCCAACCATTTTTGTGAGTGAATAATTTACATTTTCAGCACACAAAATCTCACATTTGTTTGTTTACTCCGAATCATATAATTTTTGTTTCCCCAAACACATTTCAACTTTTTAATTGCAATTTTATCTAAAATTTAATGATTCATAAAGATAACATTTCTAACGATCCAAACTCAGTATGTACTCTTCCTTAATCTGTTGTATATATTTTCAATTTAACAAACTACGATTCTTGCATACCTATTATAAGAAAATGTATTCAATATTCGCATCGCAAAGAGGAGATTATTGGATATATGCGCGGAAGGAGACCGATCATTTCGTTCTTGAATTTCCTTAACTCGGTGTTATCCACCAATAATAGAGACTTGTTCCCTAAATCTAGTCAATATGAAAATAAGAAAGGATATCATGATTTACTTCCACCTCACTCTCAACCTTTTCATCGATCAATCGACCAGAATTAATTCATGCGGAAATCCCTTGACTTAATAACGAGTTTAATTAAAACGAAGAAAAATATACGAGGAATGGTTTAAAGTTACGATTTTATTATAACAGAACAAGGTTTTTGTAATATAGGACTCAATGTTATTCCGACATGTTCTGGACAGTTAGGGATACTGACAAATTTTCGCCAAAGCTATTAAATCAATCATAAGCATTTGATCTGTATAATTTAAACCTGACATTTTCTGTTCCGTTTTATTTTTGAGCTTGGTTTTCTTTACTCAAGAACACGTTTGTTCAATTTTATAAAATGATGCACACTGTGGAATTTAATGTGATCATTATTGAATGTGTTCATTCGATTGTAGATTAACACCTTTAAACAACAATTTCGTACCTAATTTTTAGATTTTGACATCACTGATCAAATTCTGACAAAAAACACATTGTTGTTTTAGGGATAAAAAAATTATATGAAATAGGGATACAAGTGGTGCAAGAAATTCAAAGAATCTTTCAATAAACTTCCTTAAATAACTTCATAAATAACTTCCTTAAATAACTTATACTTTAAACGACAACAAATTTTCAAGTTTAATTTTTTTCTGAAGAAGCTTGGTTTCATCTCTTATGCTTTTGCTTAAAGATATCATTAACAAATTTTGACAAAAAAAGAGGAGACTTTATCAGCATGATGTGGCGACAACGCATACAACTCGGAATATAATATGTAACAATTTAAATTTTTTGTAAAAATTTTTTACTGGTTATGTAATTCGACAAGAAACGCTGTTTACAGCTTGCAAAATTTCCGGGTTTTACAGCTTTGAATTTTCCGTTTTTTTTTTTGTTATTTAAAAAACACCGTTTATGAAAAGAAATTGCACAGTGAATATTCTAGTTAGAGAAAGATTAGAAAACTTGACTGTTTAGAGTTTAATGGTGCACATTTTCAAACGTATTATACCTATACTTATTGACGAAAATCAGTAACCAACAGATTTTGAAAATGGCAATTTAAATGAAACGAATTCATTTTGTTTAAATGTAACAAATAAACTGTTGAGAATAGTAAGCTGGTTTCGAGTGACATTTAATTTATCCGCTATCACATTTGTTGCTATTAATATAAAAAGAAAACTGCAGATCAATGATCGAGTTAACCCTATCCTAAATATCTAGAGGTTGTCCTAAAAAAGGCGTTCTAAATTTACCTAATTTATTTGATATTTTATTGAATGGTGTGCAATGAGGTGCATGAAAAAAATGTTTTAAAAAATTTATTTCTTTTTTGACAGTTACAATAATTATAACATTTAAAATAATAGAAACCACAGAAAACTTATTTAAAATGACTAAAATTGTACAATTTATAAAGTTATGTTGTCAAATTATTTTTTTGTACAAAATTTAGATTGAAAAATGCATTGAATGTAATCTAGAATTACCTCTGCCAATTTACTTAAAATAGTTTAGTGGGCTAATTCCAAGTTGAGATAATACCGGTAGTATTTTTGTTTCTATAGAAACGCTGAAAAGACCTTTAGCCTCAACAGCGCACATGTAAAGCATTAAAAAAAATGTAAATTAGTTTTAAGAACTTTGTAAAATATGATCAAAAAAATAAATGATGATGTTGATTCTATAGAAAGTTAAAAAATTCGGGGCTGTGATTAGTTGTTATCATCATAAAAAGTATTAAAATTTGCAATACTAGCCGTAGTATCTCAACTTGAAATCAGCTCATAAGTGTCTTAATTAAATAAAATGTAAAGATATTTTTGCCAAAATTTACGTCAGATGTCAAAGTAATAAATTTTGGGTTTTGTACCTGGAAAACTATTAGAGAAAAAAAATTACTTTTTTCTCGTGTCTTTTAGACTTTAAAATTTACTTATGATGTTAAAAAAGTTTCAAAAAATTATGCTTTTGGCCCTTTTTGTATACTATGTATTATGTCAGTACTACGTATGTACTTTGTGTTATGTATTTTGTAAACCAAAAAAGATAGAATTTTTAAAATATTTTTGTGTTTTTAGACTTCAGTTGACAACGTTACTATCAACAATTTGCACTTCTACTTTGAGACACTCTTCTATGTATGAAATCGATTCCTTGGGAGATATAAAAGCTTAAGTAAAACCCATTGTAATAAGAGTATTTAAAAAAATATATTTAAAAGAATGCATATTATTATTAATTTTGATGCTTGGTAAATACTCTAGCCAACTTTCTAAGATTTTAAATGCCGCTAGCGCATCGGTTGTTGTCTAAACTTAGTAATTTTGATTTCATTTTGTTTCCATAACTCAATAAAAAGCAGAAAACACAGTCAATAGACTATTGATAAACATTACTTAAATTGTTAAATATTGAATAAGTCAGAACATCGCAACAACAATCAAATCAGGCAGCTGACATTGACCCTGTTGACAGACGATTGTCGGTAAAATAGGACGCGATACGCGTTTTATATAAATTCCGGCGCCATTATTTAAAAATCATTTTTTAACTGTATAATTTTATCTAATTTTGTTAATCTGCTGAAAAAAAATATTTTGTATAATACTTAAGGTGACATATAAAAAAACTAAAAAAATTTAATGCAACTCTTCTATTAGGAAACAAAACAAAAAAATATGCCAAACACCAAGTGCAAATGGGAAGTCTGTACCTACCTACGGTACCTACTCTCTTTGCATGGGTAGAGGAATCGAGCATCCTGGAACCCGTTTTGAACTAGGTTTAGGCACCTAGTACCCGATCAAAATATTTATTATAATTAAAAATATTATTATAATTAAATTAATTTACTTTATTTTAATTTTTTTAGTGGGGGTGTTGGACTCAATTATATTTATTAAATTAATGGCGCCAAAATTTAAATAAAACCGTTTATTGCGTTTTGTATTGCTGTCTGATCCCGCTGTTTTGTGTTGTTGTGGTTGTCAATCAGCAACAACCTAACAAATATTTATTGTTAATTTGTTTACTGTGTATTTATGTATTTTTAATATGTAATTGCACGACAAATAGTTTTTAAACTGTAAGAACGAAAATTTGCTGAATGAGTAAGCTCTGGTCTGTGATTTTTCTATATTTTGATCAGTCAAGAAGCGCAAAGCCAACTCTTAATCAAGACATTTTTTTATCACCGTATATATAGACATAAGAATCGTTTTATCAAATATTTGTGTATATTTAGAATATGACAAAGCTCCCCCACTATCTTTTTTTAAGATTTTTGAAATTACGATTACATACCTCATCTTGGATAGTCTCTTCTTAAAAACTGATAAAATCAACGAAAATATTAAAGATATTGCATAAATTTAACTCAACAAAATTAATAGGTTTTTGCGAAAAAAATTGGAAATCTGTAACTAATTTTATTTAATTATATAAATTATTTTATAGATTTTAATTGTTTCTTATTTTCATTTCACTCAGGAAACTTTTAATTTAATATTGTTTTCTCTAAATTGAAATTTGTGCAAAGCTTAGTCAGTATTATAAAAAGCTAAAACACCACTTTGTACATTTTTGGAGGCAATAAAAATCTGACTTAACCTTAAACAAATTTTATTACAGACCATTAAGTTAATGACACACTTTGTATATAAGATAACGTATCAATTTGATGAATAAATTTTTAATCGCTTCCTTTGAAGTAGTTGTCGTGTTATCTTATTTTGAATTATTAATATTTGTCCCGATTTTATCGCCAATATGTCACAGATTTTTTTCGATTTCTTTGATTGACACCCAGAGTGGCTCCCCGGTTTTTGAGATGTATGTAATCGAGTGGCGGTTTGTCATCGCCAGCGGATCTAATGACATCAATTAGTTGTGTTGACAGAGCATCCTCTGCTGATACCTCGCCATCCACACCACGAGTCTGCATAATCGAATTCGTGGGAGATTAGACACAACTGTTGCTTCCCTTGCACAAAAAAAATTACCCTGCCAAAGACGCGGATTTATTTTTGGCGGGGTGAAAAGATACGATTTATGTATCTTTTCCAGAAAGAAAATCTTTTCGGCCGTCTTAACTTTAATAAAAAATTAAGTGGATCGTCTCTGTAATATTTATGTTGTTGACATCTGCGGCTGTATTGAAAGTTTTATTAAAATAATTTTGGACGTGACGCTAATCAGATTAAAAACGAAAAATACGACAGCAGATACGAAATTATTTCACAAAAAAAACATTTATCTCTGGAAAAGCGCCACGTTATTTATTAAGTGGTTACGAGACATAAAGAAATAAAAACTGAAAATACGAGGGCTGTTTATTAAACTCTACGAAAAAAATGTGCGAAAATATTTATCATTTGAAAAGTGCGTGTTTTCGGACATATTTTATCTGACCTTAAAAAAGTCAGACTTCAAGTGAGAAAAATTAATTTTGACACACCAGACATCACAAAAAATAACTCCACCCACGTCTAATTAGTGCATTACGTAAAAAAAGCGAAAAAAACGTGTTAGTTTCGATGTGTGAAATCAGAAATGTCCATTAGGCCGTGAGGCAATTTGAGATTTGGTGTGAATCCCATTTGTCCGATTAAGAATCATCAGATGAAAACAGGATCGTCTACAATGTTCATTAGAGGAAAACTGGGCGACACAATTACGTCTAACTTCTCCCCTAACGTCGTTAACGTCACCTGCTCAATAACGAATCGATTGCTTTATCCTTATCGGGGGATTTACCCTACGATTTACAGAGGCAACTTTAGACCGACCCCAAAGGGATAAGCTTTGAGGACAAGGACGATAGCAGAGACAGTTAATTTTAACTCCAATTAATTTAATAAAAAGATAAAGTCTTGTACAAACATTTTTTAATTCGTCTAGACAAGCCACAAATAAAATAATTAATTCATATTTTAAAAGAAAAACTTTTTTATTTGATCGACTGTAGCGCCCTCTTTAGAGTTTTACTGAAAGTTTTGCTCTCTTTTACAAGTTTCTGTTAGCTGGTATGTCTGTTTCAGTGTTGGTAATATAGGATTTTAGATTTTCTCACTTTAAACGCAGCTACCCACTTACAGATGGCTCTGTATAAATTTTTAATTAATTTTTTTTCAAATCAATAAATAAAACATGAAAAGTACCAAATCTTTAAAGAATTAAATAAAGTTAAATTTGCACAAAAAGGCTGGTTTTTGCACTGAAAAATTAATTAATAAATTTAACATTTAAAAACGTTATTTAGGGTGTTTTCAATTTAAATCTCCCGCGATTGCGAACAGCAGAGAAAAAAATTGCTGGCAATTCTCATATAGAAAAGAAAACCCCTATAGCGCTGCGCGCATTAATAAATCAGTAAATAAAAAAATAGCGTCGGACTCAATTTTTTTTCATATTAATCTTAGCACTATGTAAGATCACTTTTTGACGCGCTTTTTTTAATAGTTAATGATTATTTCACTGCAATTTTTTAATCAAGGTGAGTGAAGGTATTCATCTCTATTAACGTTATTATTATTGTTATTGTTATTATTATAATTTAAGTGGATTGGATTAAAGACTTGCTACAAATAATATTATCAGGTGAACTGATGTAGGAGATGCGCTATCTAATTCTTTGGTGATCAAACCATTTTCTTTTTTTTGTAACCATTATTAGTATTTAATATTAAAATTATTTGTAATTACTGTTTAAACTGGGCTTTGTATATTGATGAAAGACTTGGCCTATATTCCCCCCTTTTATCTTTTACAGGTACTTACAATCTTATAATTATCCGTTGGCAAGAATTGAAAGTGGTTGAGTAACATTTTTGTCTTTAATAATATCCTGACAATACTATTTATAAAATTTGTTTAAAAACCAGAATTTATTTTTAGGATTTCATTTCAAAAATTAATTATGGGATTTTAGGAAGATTTTAATACCAAAATTTTGTTTATTTTTTTTACAATAGGAGATTTTAATAGCCTCTATACTACACATAAAAATGCAAAAATAAAAAACTTTTTTTGTTACTTTGGTAAACAGATGTCTTGAAAAGACCTAGATTTTTGATAATATTTACAATTTTCCTGAAATCACGGATTCGTACAGTTAAGGGACTTGCAGTATCAGCATAAATTTTTGCGGAATTTTTCCACCATTTTACATTACTAAAATTTATTTGTTATTTTGTATAAGAATAATATGTTGTTAATACGTAGGTACTTTTAGAATGGAGCGTCCACCAGAAATTTTTTTATTTGTAAATCAGCTGAGCCCTCACTTAATCTTCCAAAGTATAAGTTGGTAAACTTGAAAAAATATTAAAGTATATAAAAAGAGAAGGTAATAGTCTAAATGATAAACGGAATAATGTATTTTATTAATGAAAGGTACACAATTTACATCAAACACATTAATTACATAAGGGTATGCTTTACAGATCAGCTGACTGGCTTGTAACGATCAAGCATCAGCTGTTCGACGAATTGAACTAATTTCTGATCTTACCTCTATCAAATATTTTCGCTACTTTAGTTTTTTTTTGAGGTTTGCTTCAGTATTATAACTGTAGCTATTCGATTTAGTGGAGAAAGGCCAAGATGATAGGCAGGCAATAGTCACTACATTACATTCATTTTTGGAGCTTTTTACTACCCCGTTTATTAGTAAATGTTTAAAATAGTGCTATATTAATGAACCTTTCGTAATGACTTTTCTAACGTTCAGTATCATTCTAACAAACAATTGAAAAGTCGTAGAGAGATAAACTGTAGTTATGAGGATTGTCACTATTAAAACCAACATTATTGTGACGATTAGTAGATAGATAGTAACTACTGGTACTACTGGAACGAAGCTCTGTGTCAAAACTTTCTCTACCAACTATTTTTACTACTACAGTTTCTATTTACTGTCCTTGGTCTTTCAACTGCAGCTGTTTTTTGTAGAGGATAAACAACAGGATGATAAATGGACAGTGAGCTTATTTTTTAAGAAACAAGGACCCAAACATAGGTACATATTTTTGGTTACTTTTATTTATACACCTAAATAAGATTTTGACTATAAGGTTTGCATCAAGACTTTTAAATGATTAAAAGAAAGTCTTTTTGCAGCATTTAATCTACTGCTTATTACATTTTTTAAAATGGTTTTGTTATTAATTTTGTTTAAAAAATTATCTGACAATCTAGCTTTCTAAACTTTGCCATTTTAGCTATTTTACCATTTTATTTTTATTAATTAAAATCTCTATTATACCATATCATTGTTATTTGGTGGATGCTTATTTTTTTCAAAGTGGGGTAATTTTTTATAAATAATTATAATAAAAATCAATGTCGAACCCACAAGTTTAATTAAAATTCTAATATATTACGGTGGCAAAGCGGTTTCGGGATCTACAGTTTCATTTTCAGTGCCTAACAAAAACAATGTAAAAAGGAAAGTTATACAAAAAGGTAAAATTTTTGATAAAACTTGCCAATCTTTTGTCAAAACCAATTAAAAACATTGAAATTAAAACATTAAAAAAATTGTATTTTTATATAACTTTAGATTCCGAAAGTGCTTTGTCACTGTAATATTAGAATTTTAATTATACTTGTGGGTTTTTATTATAATTATTTATATTTTTGTTAGTGAATTGTCAAGACAGAGATGGATTTTTTTAAACATTGAACACTTGATAAATTGAAACTGATTGTAAATATCATTTGTGTGTTTGTTAAGAATCTATCAAAGTCTTATGCCAATATCAACAAAGATAACTCTATGACAAAAGATTTAAGACACCCGTTATTTTCAAAAATTTTATTTCTTACAATTTTGTAGATCTCTTTAATTTAGAAAAAACAAATTTGTGAATAGGAATCATATCTACTAAATTTTGTAATATTGAAAGGATGACTTGGAAAAGTTGTAATAAATTAGCTAAATATTTGCGAGTAACTCGTGAGAGAATTTTTACATAAATTAGACTAATTAAAAGATTACAAAATATTTGCACGACTCTCTAATAGGTTCAAAAAATAATCTGTCTGTCGTGAAGGTTGTGCCGTCTTGTGTAATTTTCCTAAAAGGCTCTTTAACGTTATTCAAATATTTTTTACAAACGCTTGTTCTACTACTTACTACAAGATTGTTAAATAAATGTTAATTATGAAGGAGGCCAAAAACAAAGTCAGATTTGATTTAGTAGTAACTAAAAATGTTTACGTAAAAAGTTTACCAAAATTCTTCTAAAGATAACCAAAAATGTTTGCGTAAAAAGTTTACGTTTAAATTCCCCAAAAATCATTCTAAAGATAGCAATTCTGTCCTCGTTAAAACGCAATTTTTCAAAAACCTCTTTGATTAATATTATTTTGATGCGTCGGTTGTAAAACTCGTTCCCTAAAATATACAACATTACCATAGGAACGTCATAAATCAGTATAGAAATGGAGAAGTGTTGGACGCTAACACACGGGTTGTAATCAATTTCTCACATGGCGAAGAGCGGACGAACTCTATCATTACAGGGCCGTAATTGCAGAGATGATGTCCGATCTTATCGAGACGTCCTTCTATATCCAATTCGTGCCCCTTTTCTCCCCACCGAAACCTCGTAAATTGACGAGGATCGTCCTTATGCCGGTGTTTATTTTTTAAACGACCAAAATTGGAACCATTAACTTGGTCGTTTGCGGAAAGTGGTAAATTGGACGCGATATTAATGGGTGCATATAACCAAGTCCGCGACGTGATCTTTTATTGGAAGAAATTTTTCTTTTCACATCCATCGATCATCGCATTAAAGATATAATTTTCGAAAAACAATTTTCCTGCAAATGTGGGCATAATAAAGCTGACGGAACCAGCCAGACATCGTAACTCTTCGATGCCCTATAGTAAAACTACTCGAGTTAAAAGCATAATTACACATATGCCCTCAACATAAATCAAAAACGACATCATCAAAAAAAAGAAAATTAATTACATGCGTCATCGAGATCTGACTTACGACGGAAGCTCAAGAAGCTCGCCTGATCCTCCACGATATCTCATCTGAATACAATGGTAATTGATGGTCGGAAAAAGGAAACTCTTTGCCCCATAACCGTTTCCTCTGGTACGGATCTAAGAGTCGATTATTCGCCGATTAGCCGATATACACTTATAATTTATGGTACACACCCTTCCGATTCTATTACGATAATTTTAACACCTGTACAGTAGCAAGGGAATTCCAGCCGTAACCGACAGGAGTTTAGGTTGACTTCGCCGATACCCACCGATTTTCATTTAATATTATTTTTACACAGCTTTGGGGATGGTCTGCGTGTTTCTTCGACTGGTAAATAAGGCAGCTGATGACGGGTCGCGCTGTTATAGCAACCCCCGTATCCACTCATTATCGATGCACGTGGCTAATTCGTTAAGGTGGGCACGTGGGCCAAGGCGAAACGCTCCATTTCATGCGAAAATTTAAAAAAAGTCATTGTAATCTAAATTTTAATCTGATAACAAAAGCTCTTCGGATTTTTCAGGTTTTGCAAATTAGAAGAATTATTTGTATAACAAGACACCAAAGTTTATTTTTAGCCACGAAGAGTATACCTACCTAAAATTTCTACAATATTGTGTAAAAACTATCTAAAGAGCTAATTTCAAGTTAAGATAATATCAGTATCTTCGTTTCCATGGAAAATTAATCAAATTCTAAGTTGTGATTGGTTGTTGCTACGGAAAAGTATACTACTGGTAGTATTTTAACTTGAAATTAGGCCATAATTCTATAAAAATTTTACACACTATTCAGTCAACATTACACAAACACGCACCCTAAAATGATGAGAATTTTGTGATGGTCTTACACCTATATTATTATATATTATACTATATAGGTTGTTCTAGAATTATCTGATACAAATTTAAGCACAGATACCCTTTAGGTCATGCGATCATAACGTCACATTGTCACTTGCTCTGGCAACAGTGCAGTTTTTCACAATGTGGCAACATGGATGTGTTGCCATATACTTTGATGTATTTTTTTTATATATAACAGAACATTTTTTGACAGAGTGGCATGCCAATTGCTTATTTTGATGAGACAACAATTTTAGTAATTAAAAAAAAGACAGATACGTATTTTGATAAACCCCACGGCCATCAACAAATACTGATTATAATTATTGTTTATCGTTCTATTTTATTTATTTAATATTTTTGCCAAAACAATTTATTTTTTATTGGTCCTCTATTCCGATATCAAAATATTAAATACTGATTATGTTGAAAATAAAGTTACTAGAATTTTTTTTGCATTTTGTCTTTGTTATGATTAGCTAAATACGTTATGTCTTAGACCTGTCAAGAAAATAGCAAATAAAATTTTAAAATTATTTTATTTTCTACAATAATAATAATTTTATTAAATAATACGAGTACAATAGAAAATAAAGCAAGTAGAAAACAGAAATTAAATTTAAAGGTAACGTACAAAGGGTGCACCGTTATTTTTAATTCATAACTTAACTCGTCGTTTTAGAGTATTAAATACAGTAACTAGTATATTCGAAGTTAATAGGATGTAAAATATGTTTGCAGTGGAAGAAGCTATTTCACAGATTTTTGCGGGTTTCGCTCCATTCTAACGCAATGTCTTCTACAACATCTTCAGTAAGAGTCGATCAGGTCTTGTTTTTGCAGCAGCATTACCTGTTTACATTCCAAACCCACATGCAGTGTTGTTTAAATACGATAAAATCTACCACTTTGGGATAAATTTGTTAGAATTTATTAAAATTAATCATTGTAGACTCCACTTTTGAAGATGACATTACAATAAAAGAGTCATGTTCTAATTCAAAAACTATTTTAACAAATCTTTAACAACAACTTATTATTCAAAATTTTTAAATGTATTTGAATTTTGGTCAGAGTAGCCAATATTAAGTGACAATTCAATGTTGCCAACCTAGTCACTTTCTACTTGATTACGTTGTATAAAACAATGACGTTCTACACTTCTACAGACATACGTAGTTTAGGGTGCCAATGTGTTGAGTGTACTCGTTTGTAATTTTCCATATTTATTTAGCAATGTGTTATCTTTTAAATAAAATAACTTGATGATGAATGATTATAAAAGAATTCAAATATTATTTATAAAATTATGCTAAGCTACGTAGTTCACTAATAAAACAAAAATATATCAAATTTGGGTAAAATTCATATCTTAAAACGCTGGCTATGGAGAGGTTATACTGTATTATCGGCGATTAACAAGAAGGTATACTCAAAATATCTAAAAGTGGGCTGACTTTTGAAGACCCTTCTATAAACCAAAGAACATTGTTTACTTTATGGACAAACAAACTACCGTAGGGATAGAACTTGATTTATGACAGTTTTTTCTGCTACATGTTTATCTGGTGGTGGGAACTGTCATAAAGCAAAATCCATCCTTACGGTGGTTTGCCTCTCCATAAATTGAACAATGGCTGTTCTTTGGTTTACAAAAAAGTCTAAAAAGTCAGCCCACTTTTAGACATTTTGAGTATACCTACTTCTTACATTAAAAATAATAATTAGAGCGTAATATAACGTAAGACAAATATAACGAACTATTTTTTTGCATGTTATTACGAAAAATCTAAAACTACACACGGTCGATGTGAAAATAACAGGTTTAGCTGATTGTAAACCTCGGCTAGCGCCTCAAATTACAACTTCCGTTACGTCTGTTAATTGCTCTTTATCGGCTTAATAATGTTGATAACTATTACTGACTATGGTATTGTGTATTTACGAAGAAGGAGACTAAAAATTTATATTATTTCAACAAAATATTTCTATTTTCTGTTTTTTTAAGGACTACTGTGGTTTAGATAATGACACTCTAGATTTAATTCCTCATTAAAAGCTTTACAATGTTGTAGAAATCATAATAGAGTGACTTTTATTTGCACCACGTTGGTTTAAAAAAAAATAGATATCACAGCCGATTTATAATGGATTGAGAAAGTGATAAATAATCTTAGCCTATAGTGTCCAAAACCAGTCTCTAAATCAAAAATCCCATCATAGATCTTCGATACCTAATAGTTACTTAACAAATAGGGATGTTTCGTTGAATAAATTACTACTCTAGTCACCTTCTTGTTCATTCGTAAATACAGAATAGTGTATAATTCTAGTTTTATCAAAAAAATGACTAAAAATCTAGTATTAAATTATTAATAAAGCAAGCGTACTTACTTTTTCATTAAGTTAATTGTCCCTGAATTTTTAATTTACGACATTTTATCGAAAGCAAGAGCTGATTTTTGAATACCGTTGCCTAAGGCCATTTACCACTTCTATTTTAAACCAATCAATAAGTGTCTAACTGCTAACTGCTTAAATACAATTGTTTTTTTTAATTTTGTTTTAGTCACATTCTCATTTTTTGATAAAAATACAATAACTATTTTACTTAGATTTGTCAGAAATAATTGTGGAATATCTGAAAGCTGTAAATACCTAAAGATCAGTAAGTAGTATTCAGTTTTTCCCACATTTTAGTTATTAGTTATTATCAATTCAAAAGAATAGGAATTAATTAAAAGACCCTTTTTACAGATTATTTTAGGTTACTTTACGGAAGTTTTATAAAAAAACAGGAATTTCAAAGCAAGGAGTAGTGTTGTACTGTGCCATAAATTGCGTTATTTACTCTTCATTTGTTTTTGAAGTCGTTTCAATGAGTCTTATAACAATAAAGAACGTCGTGTAGTCCTTGTGGCAGCAGTTGTTGCATGCTTTACACTGTGTTCTTCACCTCAGGGGGTAGTCTGACTAACAGCATCTTGTTAGGCACTTTATTTATCACATGATCATCTCTTTCCCGCCCACTTGATCTCTTATAAGTATCTTTGTCTGTCTTTAAGAACCACACACTTCGCTAACAAGCGGTTATTTATTTAATTATTTATTTATTCTATAATAGGTGCGTTTTCCCACCTCGAGTCTTAATTTATGGTGCCACACGCAGTCTGGAATTTCGATTGAAAACCACCAACCGATGTATTTATTGACTTCCAGCCAATATCTATGCTGATTGGAAAGCGTTTCACTATTACGACGTAATGAGATGGATGAATTATCCCGGGGTTGACATATCCAATTTGCGCCGTTAAATAACGACCTAGTGGATTTATTAAATGTTTGGTTTTGTTGTTATTAGTGAAATGTCAAGTTTTCGTGGAAGAATCGCATGATATTCCTTATGCCCTCCAACACCGGATGTTAATGTCCATATTTCATCCTCTGGGTCGGACCCCCGTTGCTTCGAAGGCGGACTTACGCGTGAAACAATAAGATTTTATTTGAACATGTGTTTAAACACCTCCCACGGTGCTCGAATACCAACACGGAGGAGACGATTATTTATTTTATGTTTGGTCTAAATCATCGACACGATTTATAACAATGACAACCGACCACTTATCGAAGACGATTTTTCCAAAAGGAAAACACCACCACACTCGTTATTTATAAAATAAATTCCACAAATCACTTTTCTGCAGATGAAGCGTCTCCTGTTTTCTCGCTCATTATCCTTTGGCAGCTGCGGAGCAATTTCCGCCATCACCAACCATCTAATTTCGCTCTTGGTACTGATCACGTAAAGGATGTACCATCAACGGTATTCTCACCAAACCAGGTGCACGTATATTTCAAAGTCGTGATTATCCGGATTAATGAAAACGAGGACATTCGCCAGTTGCCCGATGGTGTTTCTTAGGAGGTGTTATCGTACCAACGGTGGTGTTGTTGCTGATGGTAAAGATGGTGTTTTAACAACGTGTCCCCTATTAATCATAATCAATTCGCCGCAGCGGCTTCTCATTATGGGTTGTTATAGATTGTCGATACCAACCGCTCTATACCTGACCATGGACGTGGTCGACACACCACCGCCCATATTTCGATAGACATTGCCTGATTAAACACCCCATCGTAATTAATACACAAACATAACATATACAAGCCACGAGATGCAAAGATATTTTATCCAACCCTTGGAATATTTCACGACTTTATTTATTGACAGTTTACTGAGAACCAATCCAGTGAGTCGATAGCCGGGAGGTGTGCAGCCGATAATACCGATGGTAGAATTTTATTTATGGTACAAAAAGCCCAAGAAACGATTTCCATATCGTGCCGAAAGATCATTACATAAATAGCGAAATAATTTCGTAAATGAAATTTTAAATTACATACCGCCGTCTCGTTCCAAAAAACGAAAAATTAATGTAATGTAAAGACAAGATTAAAGATGACTATCTCTTTGCGACTTATAACTCAAACTTTAATAAGAAAACAGTTCGTTTCTTTTATTAATAGTCGACGGAGTTACGGACCGTGTTTCTAAGTGCTGCCGAGCACGGAAAACCACTATTTATTATATTATCTCTGCAGGAAAGGATTCTACACGAAAGAAGAAAAAAAATTGCACGCCGCCAACAGAGTCCTTGCCCGCCCATGGCGGCGGTTACATGCAATCCATGGGATGAGACACGCCGACAGAATGATGGTCGGTCACGCTGGAACAGATACCAACTTTAAAGCTTCCTGTGGGGATGGAACTACCGGGCAAAAACGACGGACTTGCTTACTAAAAGGAGCCGAAATAATAATAATATTAAAAAAACATAAAGAGTCTTCCAAATCTTTTATCATCGAATGACCTTTGTTTTTCAAAACGTAAAGCTTGGATAAATTGTTACAGTTACTAACAAAGTCACGACCAATGGGGCAAAATCTTCAGTTGAGAATAAAATAACATCAACACTTGGAAGCATTAGGTAAAACGAAGATTATACAACAAGTTCACCTGAAAAAGTAAATAAACAATTAATTAAAAAAGAAAAAAGCATAATTTGACGTTTCTAATTAAAAATGTCATTCTACTATGTGTTAAGAACCTATCTAATTCTTACGTTTTGACAGGTAAAGGTGACGCAATGACGAAAGATTTAGACCACTCGTTATTTTAAGCACAAAATCACTAAGGAGGTAAATTCTAACATATTTTTATTGCTTTTTTCCTGAAAATCGGCTTAAATCATTAACTAACTGGCGTATAACTAATACTTGAAAAAAAACTTAACGTGGATAAGAGCTTTTTACAAGACAACTGTCGAAAGATACCGTCTTCTCGGGCTTAAAAAAATTACAATTTATCAATACGAAAATAATTTATTTGTTGTAGTGTAAAGTGTGTTATTGAAGTTATTTTACAAATTTAAACAGGTGATAACCCTTGTTGAAGGGATGAAGAAAAAAAACAAATTTGCCTTATAAAAATCTTTATGCTTTTCGAAATTATTTGATTTGTAGGAGATACGACGCATTATACCAATTTTTTTAATATGCAGGGTTTGATTGAAATATGTGTAGAAATTTTGTCTGGTGGTAGTCCTTATTAAAACAGTGCTAAATATCGAAATGTTGCTAGTTTTCAGGAAAATGCTGTAAAAAAATTTAAAAAAATTTTTTTAATAGACAATTTATGACAATACTATTTTTGAGCAAAAACTTCTTTACCGCTTATCTCAAAAACTGTAAACATTTGTATAAGGCAAATTTGGTCTTTTACCATCTTTTTAACAAAGACTATCACCTGTTAAAATTTGTAAAGTTACTTCAAAAACTTCAATTTATTTGATGCTAAAACTTTTTATTGTTGTTATACCTGTAAATTGGTTTTTGGTGGCGTTTCTGAAATGACAAAATATGCCTAATCAGTTCTAGAATTTGTAAATAATAAATACATGAATATAAATTGAGATATTTATTAGGCTTTAATATAAATCCAGTTTTTAAGTTTAAAATAAATTTACATTTTAGTTTATTAAGTACAGTAGCGATCATTGTAAAATGGGACGCTAAATTTGGCAATATTTTTTTATACATCCTCTAGATACAAAAAGGTGTATTACTGAAGTTATTTGCTTTTTATTTTTTCTCTATGGTATTCTTCGATACTATATCCTCTCTACTTTTTTTATTGCATTCATTTTTATAAAATTTGGTGCTATTTGTGGTTTTTTATAGTTTGAATTTTTGTTGTTTTTAGCCCATTTAATTTTCTTTTCTTCTAGAGTCATTTTATCTAAAATCATTCGTTTTCTAGCACTGTTTATTTTTTTGCGTGAGTAAGATACACTGACTTTATTTACTTGTTTCTTTAGCTTTTTTTGTTAGTTTTGAACTCTCTGGAACTCTTGCGTCTTGCGCGGAGAGCAAGAGGTTAATTACTTTAATGCTCACGGGCGTAAAGTTTGATTTTTTGCCGTGGTATAACCAAGGTGTAAACAAGCAATTTTTTATTTACAATTATGACAATCATAATCGTATGCAAGGCAGCTGCTACTATGTTAATAACAATCAAAAAATTTTTTTGCTGCTTTTACTATAAGATATTTTCATAATCTATTCAAATTACCAATGTACGTACTATAATATCTTTTTTGACCTCGTGCACGTTAATGATATTATTACTTGTCAGTTAAATGTCACTTTACAATACCGATACTGTAAATTGACAGTTTTATGTTCTGGTAAATTTTTTGTTTACGAGTTACTTTCAAACTAAAACAGATTCATATTTAAATTAATTAGTTAAATTTAATTTGGTTTAAAAAATAAATTTAGAAGAATAAATATGCAATAAATGCTTTCTTTAATTTTTAAGATTGAAAAATTGTAGTAAAGTAAAAGGAACCAAGTCATTAAAATTGGCAGCACTATAGAAAATAGATTTTAACGTTTAGGGTAAATCTAAAAAAAAGATTTCTTTAAACTTTATACCAGCAAATGCTTTCCTTGTGGTTCTACCAAAAAACAACTAGTCAATTAGTAGTTTTATATTTTTGTGGTTAGGTTAGGTGAGGTTAAGTGGATCTCAAAATCATGGTAAGTTTTTTCAAAATTTTTATTTAAAATACTAAAGACAACGCAATTTGAGATAAGATTATTCGTTTCTACCAGTTCCGTAAATTTAAAGGTCTAATTTGAACAAATTAAATATTGCAAATCTACTTAAATTAACGTCAAAAAATACGATAAAAATACAAGCAAAATTGGTCTCTATTTTTGATAGAGATGCATTATACTGGTTTAAATAATATTTAACAAAAGTAGATACAAAGTAAAACATTTTAGTTGTAATATTTTGAAGTCAAAAACTCAAATATTGCAATTGACCAAATAAACAAAAATTTTACAATAAATTATCAGATGAGATAATACTGTTTTAACCAAGAAAATTATAAATGTTGCTATGTGTTTATAATTTTTTGCTACATGTTGCTGTATCTGGATTACTACTTAGGGATGCGTTTCCGAAATGACGTGTCATGGATGTTTTAGAAAAAAACTACATAAATTAACTTCAATAAATAATGTTGATGGGCTGCTGCGACTTAATTATGCTTAATATATGCTTAATTATTTATATATAAAATAATACATTTAATAACTTAAGGGTGTCTAAAAAAATTGCCACCTTGACAATTTTGTACCTTAACGTCAATTACAGAATTGCATTTACGAAACTAACGGTGCACTGGTCCAATGAGGCGTTAAATTAGAATGCATGTAGTTTGGAATTAAAATTCCAGGTAAAAACCTAACCAGGTGTGTATATGAAGAGCTGTATGGTGGGCGGTCGCTGACTGAATTTTTAATTTGATTATTGATGACAGCCCATGTCTTCCATATCGATTACTTTACCAATTTTGGCCACGATTCGTTTCATAACGAAGCCTATTAGAGATGTTTATATTCCATGTAATACGAGGAATAAAATTTTGAATCCACTAATTATTATTACCCGTAGAAAATTATTCAAATTCTCATTCTGTTGAATATTTATAACATTGTAGGTTTTTTGATTGTTAGGACTTGTCGACGATCTTGTACTGAATTAATTTTCTTAATTAATTTAATTTGCTGTTACGTCTAAAGTGAAAATTTTATCCACCTACTCGATACTCGGACTTTCAGAAACTAATTTTTCTTTGATACTGGAGCTGCAGCACATGGCCAGCAAGTCGACTTCCTTCTCGCCTTGAATTGTCCAAGTCGATAATGATTGATACCCGCCTTTTGGCCCGGTGGGTGTTTTTCACCAGTCACGTATAATTTGTCTAGAAATACACGAATTTTATTATTTTGATTTACAAATTATTTTATGAGAGATTTAATAAGGGTTGTTGTAAAAAGAAATGTCACTAAAGGGGGCCACCTTGACCGTTGAAGTAACCTTGATGAGGTCCGCGTTTTCTTTATCTCTAAAGGCTCAAAAAATAAAATACCGCTATTGCATCATAAAATTCAAGCATTTATAGATAAACTATACAAAAACAGTGCAAATATCACTCATTTCACTTGTAAGTTTCTCACAGTTCTCATTATCAACGAATCGTATAAATCACTTTTGAAGACCAATTTTCCGTGGTTCAAGGTTCACACGTCCAGGGTGGTGTTTAAACTGTTAATCATCTGGACACCTTATCATTACAATGTTTCGCCTCTTTGAAATTAATAAATCTCGTTCTTGTAGTTCTGCTATTCGAATTTGCATGAGTTCTGAGATCAGTTTATTTCTAGCGTCATAAAACGGACGCAAATATTGACACGGGTGACCAATAAACAAAGCGAACAGTTTGCGTTTAATTTTAGTGTGGTGGTGTGCGTTTGTGTGTATGCAAATGAGTAGTCATAAACAAAGGGCAGGGCGTGTAGTGACAAGCAATTATAACACGGTGTGCGTAATCATCCATAACGACTCGTTAGCGTTGAGACTGCCGCTGTGAAGATGATGCACCGGCTCTAGATATTTATATACGAAAGTGTGATTTACCAGAGAGACTCACCTGTTTGGACCACCGAGAGATTCTCTCCAACGGCAAGACGAATGACACCACACCGCGTAATTAATGTGGCCAGCGAAGATATTGTCTGTGCTTGTAGATTTGTTTCCAACAGACAGACGTCTTTGATTCATGCTGGGGTTTACTCGTTTCTCAACGAGATCCGCCATTTACTATTTATCATACTAAAACAAAGATATGGATTCAACAATCCTGGAAACAACAAATGGAAGAAATTCATTTATTTTCCTTTATTCCTAAGTTGATTAATTAAAACAAGAACTTTTCTTTTGAAAACAAGAAAATAAATATCAAAATATGTAAATATATGGCATCTTTTTTATAATAAACATAAACAATCTGAATTGTTACAAAAACAAAATCAGTTGCTCAACGATAATTAAATTAAAGTAAGTATGCAGGGTGTAATCAAATGTACAGAAATACCTGCTAATAGTCCTCGTTCACAAGATGCAAAATACCCAAACTTGTCTTATACAAATGTTTTTACGGTTTTCAGGATAAACCATGGAGTCATTTTGTTTAATGATACATTTTTAAATATCGCGCTTTTAAATAACGATTTAAAAAGTCTGCGTCGACCGTGATAGCCAAGTTCAGGTTTGGCGTTCAAAATCAAAACAAACTTCAACAACCCTTTTGCAATTAGACTAAAATTAAACCTTAGATCGACATGTAACTGAATCAGAGCAAGCCGTGGCAGTGGGTATTAACATTAGACACATCATTACAGTTACACTGGCACAGCCTGCTCTGATTCAGTTACATTTTGATCTCACCTTATAATACTTCGGTATTTATTTCTTTATCGATCATTTATGACAGCACGATGGCTAAGCTGCTTTCCAATGTTAAAAAATTAGAGATTGGATTTATGTTATGTTATAAAAGCAAACTATTTTATTTTTTATTGTTTTAAATTTAGATTTTTTTATAAAACTTTATACTTGATGAGTGGCGATGGTGAAGAGATCATTTTGGCTCGTGACAGATCTATCAGAGGTTCTAGTATTAAAATAATTATAAACATACAACAAATTCTATACTCATTAAATAACTTATTTGAAGGCAATTGGAATATTGGAAAAAATCTTTAGTAGTAAGTCTTGGGCTATTACTATCCCAAATTGAAAGTCACACTTAGCTATAGAACTAGCAAAGCTAGAATGACAAAGGTATGCAACAAACAAGCATTGTTGTTAACAAGACATTCTGCATTTCAAATTTGCCACGAAGTAATGTTGTGCTATTAATGTACAAATCCGTGACTTAAAATTAAAAGAAATTTTTGAACGAAAAAACAGCTAAGATTTTAGGGTCTCTTGTTATTTTTGGTACAACAATAAGTTAGGTACTATAATTAATATTTATTTTTGTTATTTGATTCCAAATTCGACACTAATGGGCTAATTTCAAGTTGGAATACTACCGGTGATATAGTAAATTTTAATATTTTTCCATGACAACAACCAATCGCAACCCCAAATTTTTTTAATTTTTCGTAGAAACAAAGATACTACCGATATTATTTCAACTTGAAATTTGCCCATAAGTAAGTAAAGACTTGGAGACTTGAGGATCCTCTAAACGACGCTGCGATTCTAACTCTTCCCTTCTTTTTTTAATAAGCGGAAACCCAGAGTACAAGAATACTATTTCACAAAGATATTACTAAGACGTACATACTGTCTTAACGCTATCTCAAAAACCGAACTACAAGTTTAAATCGTACGGCGATAAAACCCCACCCGTGGCACGTACTAGGAACTAAAAAAAATTTCTTCATTTTGTTAAATAATTAAAATAATTATGTATAATACATTGTTAATTTCAATTTGTAATGTATCTAATTTATAAACACATTGTAAGCCTATATACTGCTTGTTGCTGGCATGAAGGAACACACACATACACATTACACATACACTGGAATACACATTTTCTGTAATTTAACAACGCACGTGCCTTTAAAAATGTAATATACATCAGATATAAAAAAATCAAATTTTTTGTGTATGTTTTAATTAGAGAAAAATGCTAAAAAGTATAAAAAAAATTTTAATTTAAACAATTTTTTTAAAAACTCAGTAACGCACTTGCCTTGACAACTAAAAAAAGCTTTCATTTGATGTATAATTACAAGTGAAACAATTAATTATAAGAAAGAAGCTATTAAAAATTAATAAAGAAAATACTCCTTTTTAGAGGACCCTTAACCGACATTCCAATTGGAGGAGACTTAACTTAATTGGTTAAGTCTCTTAACCGACGTTGAAATATCTGGCCAAACTCGTGTTCTCACTGGTGTTTGGCAAGATTGACAGCTTATAATTTTTCGTATTCGTGGTGGTAATCTCCAGTAGAAAAAGGAAAGAAATATGGCAATAGGGACACCCTATGCAATGGTAATCGGAGCAATCATTTACTGATCCCTGTTAATCTTTACAATCGGTAGCAATCTATGGAAGTAAAAGAATGGTAGTCTGTATGTATTCAGATTTTTTGTGGTAATCTTGTAAAATTTTTCTAATCTATTGGTTTTTTTGGAGTTTTTTTGATTAGTTTATAGGTATTCTTTGGTAGTTCCAGAAATTTAGAGCATATTGGAATACATCTTTGGTATTCAGTCGAAATCTTTGGAACTTTTTGAAAATGGTGGAAATTAGGAATTCGATTTTTTGTGTCAATCTTAGAAAATATTGCTAATTTGATAGTAGTCTTCCGGTAATCAAGAGATATTTCCAATAGTAATGTAGTGGTATTCTTTTTTTAGGCTCTTTAGCTTTACCATTGTGGTAGAATGTGGGTATAGTTTGGTAGTCTTAGAATCATTTTGGAGATTTATTTTTCTTCTTTCAAAACATGGTATTCTTTGTCAATCTGGTAGTCTGATGTCCTTTATTTTTGCTGTATTTTTTTTAAATGGGAACATATTTAAAAATCATATCAACCATATATTTTGTAAATTTTCACATCTTATTAATTGCTTTAAATATTTTGATTGTTAAGTGTTGAAAACATACGGACATCGCTCTTTGTGACTCTTCATAGTCGAGCAAATGCTGTAATTGTGTAGCGTTAACCAACCAGCAAAGCAGGAAATAATCATTCCGATAAAAATAAAATGACAGTCAGCTTAATTAAATAAGACAAATGTACAATGCCTCAAACCACACAATCTCAGACATTTACAACGTGTACTTTAGAGATTTACGAGATCATTTCTTGGTTATATTGAATTAGAACCAACAAATAGGGCAATAAAAATAAAATTATGAACAGTACTTTTCCCAAAAAAATAATCAAAAATGAGATACGGCCCCCCAAAACCTGCCAATAAATCTCGGTCACGACCCGCAGCTCGCGCTACCAGTAATTATTATTTACAAGGAGGAAATCGTGATCACCGGTAATAAAATAGCACCGAACGCTTTAAAACTTATTAATTTGCTGTAAACATGCTGATTTATTCACCGTCTGACTATAAATGGCGACTTTTTGCTTCGCTAATTAATTTTCATTCAGCAGCTCGTATAAATTTCGGATTGATTTCCATTCGGATGATTTACAACTTCACACTCACGAAGGGTGTTAAACTCCGTGTGTGGTTGCACGATTCATTTTCGTCCGGAATGGATTTTCCCGGACGCGAAAGCCTGATAAGATCACCACCTGATTTATCGAGGGATGGAGGGTGTAAATATTCTTCACAATAGCGCCCCGCCGGGCGGAAATAAAACACTCGAAAAATACCCGACAAATTTGTGTTCGAAGAAGCACCTGATTGTAATCTCCAAACTCGATTACGGATTTTTCTCACATCACGTCGATTTCAAGGCGAGCTTTGAAAGTTTGAAGGAAAAGGATGCGCAAAGTGGACGCAAGGAGAAAATCCGAGAAGGTGACAAGGTATAACATGACACTGTGATGGTTTTTTAAAGTTATTAAGCGTCGGATTTGAATACGATACGGGCATTACATGGAAATTAATGTTTATAGGTTTGGAAGAATGGGAGATGGGTAAAGCGAGATGTCGCGCCAATTAAAATTATTTATTGAGCGTGTTTATGTGAGTGGTATGTTGGAAAAATTCGCGGATAAAAAATTATATCGGAGGATCTTGAGAAATTATAGATGGATTATTAATTTCTTTGGATTTATACAGATTTGTTCAGAAAAATTCTTTACGGATGAGGTAACAAGAGAGCTTATGTGGGATGGCGTTTTTGCTTTTTACTTTACCTTCGGAAAGCTAAGCATTCTTATCTTTGCCAAATCTGTACTAAGTGTTTTAAGCAAACATTTTATCTAGACGTAGCAAGCATTACAGGTACAAAAGAAATTTTCAAAATTTTTATTTCTATTTTTTTTTTTGAATAGGTACCTACTATAAATTTGCACTATTTGTAAATAACGTATTTGCTAAATAATTTCAGTGGAACACCCCTTTTGCATAAAGAGAAATACTCATCAATCATCATTTAGTGAATGTACACAGCAAATTAACATTTAAGGCAGTTAATAATTGTAATAGCTACAGGCAAATATAATTTATTACTTCCATTTTGAAATACAGTACGAAAAATCGAAATGAAAAATTTCGAGTATTTAATAAAAATATTTAGATGAGTTTTCAAAATTATTTGACTTTTTTGTGAAAACTATTAAATTGTTTTTTAAAGAATAATTTTAATATTTAATAATTTAATATATTATATTAATAATTTTAATATATTTAATAATTTTAAATAAACGTAGAAAAGTAATAAGATTAAAATATGAAAATAGTTTTTTAATTCAAAGTTTCAAAGTTAAGATATTTAAAAGGACTTCATCTTAAATCTTGATCTGCAACCATAGCACTGTTATGCGGAAACCGTTTGCTTATGCAAGATTCTTCTTTTTAATTGTGTAATAAAATTTTCAAACAAAGGTGTTCCAATCGAACAACAACGTCGAGAAACTGTATACCGGTTTCGGGGTTTTTGCCCCTCATCAGTACAGTGTATCTCGGAGCGTTGTGCTCGATTGGAACAGGTGGGAGAACTCGCTTATATCAAGCGAAGTTCGGCTAGTAGTCGTGTAGACAGACACAGTGTGCCATCTAACGAAGAGTACTGGAAGTTGTAAACTTGATATAAGCGAGTTCTCCCACCTGTTCCAATCGAGCACAACGCTCCGAGATACACTGTACTGATGAGGGGCAAAAACCCCGAAACCGGTATACAGTTTCTCGACGTTGTTGTTCGATTGGAACACCTTTGCTAGTTCTGGTTACACTGCTTTTCAGTGTGTTGCTGGTTGGGCGATTGGGTGATGTAATTCAATGTCGGTCGGGGCATTAGTCCGCGAAGTAGTTGTTTTTGCCTAATCGTGGAGGTTGGTTATGTTGGTGGCCGAGCGAGAGCCAAAGAGATAACGTTGTTATCCGCCAACATTATTATACCAATTCTCGCACCTTCCAGTACTCTTCGTTAGATGGCACACTGTGTCTGTCTACACGACTACTAATAAAATTTTAGATAAAAACGTAATAGCTTTATTTAGAGCTATTTAGTTCCTCTAATTTTGAACAATGGCAAAAGCAAAAACAGAAGATCCAGTTCGGAACGGTGAAAATCTACAACCAATGCTACAACCAACAAACAGGACGATCGTCTAGTAGAATTTATTCGACAAAATAATTTCAATCTGAAAAGTAGTAATAAAAAAGCCTGATTTAAGAGGTCTAAATTTGGTCATTTTTAACATCAATTTTTAGTTTGTCCCAAGATCATTTGGCCATAGATTAACACAGTAAAAAAAGTTTCACATTCAAACAAATGATTCTTGTAGTCTTCATAAACGGTTGAAAAATAATTATCTGAAAACGGCCATTTTTTATTGGATACTATTTTGCTATTACCTAAGTAACAAAAAGTAATTTTTTTTTGTTATGGTCGCCTAAAAAATGTGCACAACTACCAAAAATTTTTTTTTGTTTTCATGACCTTTCTGCTCTGCTCAGACTAGATCCAAATAATTTAGTCTTTGGTTTTGATACACAAGTAACTTATCTATGTATATTTGTTATATGTGGCTAATGATTTAGAAGTTTACGTTTTACGTACAACTACAAACTAAAGAAAGCCTGCAGAGTCTACATTTTTAATTATTTGGACTAGCTTTACTTTGGATATGAAGAACATACACTTATCAATATTAAAAATTTGAATCAGGTTGAGACAAACACTGAGAGAGCACAATTTCGTAAAAAAACTTTTTGATGTTTGGACATTTACTGAAATAAGATTTAATTTTTTCTACAGGTGAAACTTAACCCTAAATAACAACAAAAAAGAAAAGCTACAACTACTAGATCTATTACTAGGAGTCGCAACAATTTTAATGTGTTAGTAAACAGCAATATCTATTTAAACTTGAACTTAGGCCAGTGTGGCCGAATCTAGTCGACAAAATAAGAATTTGCTGAGAAAGAAAGGTTTAACCTACTTAACCCAACATGAAGAAATACAGAAGTTCAGTCAAATTATTAAAATTAAAATATTTGAAAGGAGCAAAAATTATACGTCAATTTCAATTTATTAGAATCCCCAAGAATTTCAGTAAGAAACGGTTTATAATTTAATTATATAATTATCAAATTACAAATGGTTTAATTAAAACTCGAGTAGGTATATCTGAAGAATGTTCTTTAAAAGTGTTGGTTGTTTTTCTTAATTATAATTCAAACAGGAAGAAAGATATTCGCCTAAGTTTAATACAGAGAAAAACCCAAGCTTTGCTTCTAAACACTGCAGTTTTTGAGGTTAGTCTTGCTTTCAATGTTAGAGCAAACTTTCTTTTATTTATTTTTCTGTGATTTTTTACAGTCAATCCAAACTAATAGTTACACAAATCAAAGTAAAAAATAATTTTCAGAGAATTCATAGGACGTCAGGTTTCATAAACAAAACCGAAAGACTGAAATTCTCTTTTGAAAATTTCTGGAAGAATATACGAAGAAATTTATCTATCTGCAATGCTATCAAAAACCAAAATTACGAATTTATGTTTAATTATGGCCCAGAATTGCTACTTGGATATAAGATAAAAAAAGACCAATTTCTACACTAATTAAAATCGAAATGGCAACGATGTGATACCAAATTTTTGCCCTTTATTTGCTTTTTAGATAATATTTATTTTAAGTTACTTTTAATCGCTGTCACAATGATAAGATTAGTAAAACATGAAAGATGAAAACTGCGTATTAAAACTAACAAAAAATTGTACCTCTTTCGAAGTAATAATTAGATGTATTGTTAGAGGTAGACAAAAGTTGTTTGTTTTTTTTTTGCACTCAAAAAAAGCATTTTCCTAACCAATTTCACGATGATAAAGGAACGATTTTGATATTGTGATTTAGACTTTGAAAATAAAAAAAGGCTTTGATATTGCACCATTCCCTTGATTCTTCCTATTCGAAGACATTGAGAAATCCATCACTACCTTGTTCAAACTCATAGTGAAGAATTTGTTTCAGATCCGGGTATTGGTCTGTTATAAATCTCGACAAATTGGGAGTAATCGCAACGAAAGCATCTGTAATTTCACTAATAGTCTTTGAAGTCTCAGAAATTCGATCAATGCTTCCAACTATTCATTGGCGCCTGTGTAAATTAGCATAGAATCGAATTTCTGCTATCTACAGGCTTCAATATTTTATTAATTGCCTAGTATTTATGGTCAAAGTGAGTAAAATAATACATAACTTTCAAGATATTATTGAAAACCCTCAATCCAACCTTTGGGAGTTCTTTTGGAATTTCGTCGATAACAAATGGTACTACCGATTAGATTTCATCGTCACTACTATCACTTTCACTAGAGTTTTTTTACCAAATTGTTTGTGAAAGTATTGAAAAATTTGTTTCTTTTTTTTCTTTCTTTTTTTTGATATTTCAAAACGGCTGAAATTCGTTAATACAATACATCTCTGTGAACCTTCGCACTTATTTAATTTGAAATTAGAATACTACCGTCCCAGGAAAAAGTTGCAAAGTTTACAATGCCATGTTCGGGGTTTTTTTCACCAGAGAGAAACGTTGATAGAGTAAGCGTTGAAAATTTTAAATTCTTATTTAGGATTGATTAATTTTCGAAATCAACAAATGAGATTACAAACTTCTAACGCTTACTGGTTTCTCTCTGGCAAAAAAAACAGGCAGTTAAAATTAGAATAATAAAAAAGTCTTAAAATTTGCGATATTACCGGTATTAGCTCAAATCTAAATTGGTCTACTCTCTATAAGAATAAGAACCAGATTAATAATAAACTAAAAATATAAAAGTAACCTTTTTATAAGTATTATAATAATGGATAAAAATACACAAACCTAATCATAATTAGATATATTACTTTAACTCCTGACAGAAAGGAACTTTACATAGATTTTGTAGATGTTTTTCTGAAATAAGTGAACAATTTGCCAAATGTTTAGTAAAAAAAGTGTTTATAAATTGAAAAACTGTAGCTCCAAACTGTGTTCCGTCCATCAAGCGATGATCAATCCTTGATTCCGTACACTAAAAACAGCTGTCTGCCGACGGTAACCTGATACTTTTAAGAGGCGACCGCCATCCTCGTCCGTTTGGCTCATTCGTCCATCAGCTATCTCTTTTACTCTCATGGCAGAAAAACAAACACATTAAAATGAACAGCGTTGAACATTGACAATGCCTATAAATAGACCATATACTTCTATATGGGTTTTAGAAGAGTGTTATCGGCGTACAGCATCTCGGAGAGGACCCTCCGAAAACTAGTTGTTGCTCCTCATAGAATAGATTTCGCGCACAAAATAAGACAATTGTTGCTCTTTTTTTATTCTTTTGGAGGCGACCCTCTGAACTTTTGTTGATGGGTAACGAACCAGAGGACGTTACGATTAATTCCCGAAGAAGTTGAGAGATTTAGAGTGATTTCCAGCGGGTTGAAAGGGGCCAGTCATGCGGAGGGAGGGCACAAAGAAAAGAAATGTTAACGTCCATTGACAGGCTAATCGAGGTCCGAGAGGACTCTTATCTCGTTTTACCGATGAGAATGAGACTAATCGGTTGTCGACAAATGTTTGTGGCCAGACAAGAAAACCGAATTCCTGAAATAAGCACATCTAAATTTGAAAAAAATTACTCGTATAAATTTTTCAACCCTTTTCCGTCCAGATGTTCTATCAACCTCCTCCATTTGGCTCAAACATTAACTTTAACAACCCCATCCATAAAACTCTTCAGCACCCGTTCCCTATAAAGCATACTATCTTTAGCGTTTCGAGTAAAAAAAATCGAATTTGATTTATCGCCGACGACTTATTTAGCGAGTAATCTGATACTTTGTTGTTCGGCGCACGCCTAGTGCACTTCCGGAGCTCCGGACTCCGGGTTTGTAGTCCGGTATCGGATGTCGGTTCGGTGGCTGTCCGCGCATATCGAATAACCTGTCGCCCCTCCCTCTGTGAATCGGGAAAAACGCTTTTCCGGGACTATAGGAAAATTCAGCGAGGGTTAATTTGCGACAAAATAAACAAACTGAAACAACGACCGGGGCTTGTAAATATTTGTGTGGAGTTTTTTCAGACACTAGCTTTTCATATTTCGGGGAAATACGCTGACGGTGCTAGCTGGTGTCAAGCTCCATGAACACCCCTGAAAAGTATGGCCATTATGGAGTCCGCGACGCGCATTGTGGAAACACGGCGGGGGTTAAAGCACTCCACCGGAGGAAATCGACGAAAATAATGACCATTTCGATATAAATCAAACCCAAAAACAATCAGCTTTGTTTGTGAAACTTTTTGTTTCAAAATAAATATTTTATGAAAGCTTGATGTACGTCAGTTGAATTATTAATCGGATTTACTGCCACGTAAAAAATGTTTTTGTTAATTTTACTACTTTCTAACAGATATTTTCTATTTAAATGGTTTGTAGTTTAACAATATTTTATAAATGATGGAACAATTAAAATCTAAGTCAATCCCACAAGTTTAATCAATCAGATTCTTACACAAAAGTGACAGAGCGCATTCGAGAATTGACAAAAGAAAGATAAATTTTAGCTAAAATACAAAAATACGGATATTTTAAATATTTTTTCTTCTGGTTATTCCTTTTCTCTTACTGATAATTTTAAAATTCTTCACTATCTGCAATAAAGGTTATTCTTTAAATTTTTTGGAATCTTTAAAAATTCTTAAATCCACCCACGAACCTTCTCAACAAGCCTGCATTGATCAAATCAGCTTTGATTGTCCTATTCTATCTTTACTAGTTTAATGTTTATTAGTTATTTGAATGTTTATTTCCAATCTTGTATTCTTACTCTTTATATTAGTATGTATATCTTTTTTAAATTGTTTTTTAAGTCAAATGTCAAATTAATGTCAAATCTATTAAAAAAATACACATGTTTATGTGATTGGAATTTATCTTTTTTTGTCAATTTTTCAAATAGCGACTATTTATTTATTTATTTTATGTGTCAGGTCTATCAACATAATATTTGCTAAAAATAACGATTTATCCTATTTTTAGTATACATTGTTATTCTTTATGTTTTAATTTATTATTGACAGAAGTTTGGTGAGTTTTTTCTAATATTTTATAACTCTTTATAATTTTTTTTTACACAATTACTTAGGCACTGATGATGAGAGATAACTACTCTCAAAGTCTTCTGCCACTTTGACGTAAGAATTTATTTGATTAATCTTTAATCTTTTTTTTGGACCTTCTTGGTGTGTTAAATGAAATGTAAAACACCTACCAACACCAAACACTTTACTTAATACAACGGGCGTTTCGACAACAAAGTTGTCATCCTCAGATAGGAACTAAAACTGGTTTTTAGGTATTTGGTGTTAGTGGGTATTTTATGTTTGATTAATCTTGTGGGACTCACTTATTTTAATTGAGAAAAAAAAAATGCTTCTATTGAATTTTAAAAGTATTTTATTATGACATTTACAAGAATGTTGTGAAACTTACAAAACTTTGAATTCATCAATCATTTCAAATTAATAATATCATCTTATTAATTTTTCAAATAAAATAGTTAAATTCCAGATGGTTAAGCAGTTGTAAATATAACATCAATCTAAAATAAAATAGGGTATAAAATAAAAATCTTTTTTTGCAATTTTGACTAATTCTGATTATTATAATAACTATTTATCTTAGCAATTTTACGAAATATGTTGTTTATTTTATATGGTTTTGTTAATTTTTGCAGAATTAGATATTTCGAATTGCAATTTTTTTTTATTGGACTGTTTTCGTTTTTTCTACAAACCCGCATTTTAAATTAAGTAAATACGGGCTACGTATAAGCTTATCCTGTATAATAAGTGTTGTGAGGTGTTAATTTTAATTTATTTTTTTCTTGGTGAGATAAGTCTAAGTTTTGTAGGCAACAAGTTATTTGAGTTAGTAAGAGTAAATAAATTTATTGCATGTCACTAATTTTAACATTCTTGATAAATAACATTTTTTAACGAACTAGAAATATTTAAAATGACATCTTGAAGAAAGAAAAAAATAACAAAATATTACATTTGTATAGGAATAGGAAACCTTATAAACCGTTAGAGGTTAGATGATCCTGTCTAAATAAAAATTAATTTTGCCAAAATAATAATCGTATTTGTTAAGGAATTAACAGAAACAGGAAAAGAACTTAAAAGTAATTGAACTCTTATAGCTTACGATAATATTATTTCTCAATTTGAAAGATAACAAAAACACACCTGAAGAGAACGTAAATTTAAAAATGAGACTTTTGACTAACGTAACCAACGCTTTATTCTTCTTATTAACATAAGAAAAAATAAAATTATAGCATAAACTGCAACAAAAAATTAAAAAGTAAAATTACTGTGTGTCGCAATTAACCTATAAAACATTCGGAAGTGGAGTGGACAAGCGGCGGTTACAATGAGGTAACTTTAACTTTTTTTTGAGGTTAGAACAGCTTTAAAATAAAACAGCTCTCAGCCACTATTTTGACGATTTACAAACTTCATAGTCTTTGATCATTTACAAGTTATTTGCTAGATATAGCACTGCTTGGTCTGAAATAACGATGAGAGGCATCGCTAAGAATCGCAAGTAATTTGGTAATTTAAAAATAATGTTACAATGTGTTTGGAGATTTTCCTTACTGTGTTTATGCCAATTGGAATATTCAATCAATAACCGGTACGGTAGGTAAAAAAAAACTATTTATGGGTTAGTTACACAGAATTTTGGACAAATTTGAAAACACTTCAAAAAACATTTTTGACACTTTCATGACGTTTATTACCAACTATCTCGTATTAACGCAAATGTCCCTAAAAATGGTATAATTAACTGTTTTACTTAAAAATCACGTAAAACGCGCAATGTAGAAAAAATAGCATTAAGAACTCGTTTTTCAAGTCATTGTGGCACTCATTCTTTGTAAAACATGAATTCGTGCCACAAAGTTAACTTTTCAAAACGCGTTTCTTAATAAACTATTTTGCTATTGGATTTGTTTAAAACAACACAACTATTTCGTAAATTATCAAAAAAGTACATTAGATTTCTATGTATTAATTTGTTATTTTTAACTGTTTTTATTAGTTAATTTTTCAATTCGTTAATTTAACAAATTATATTGGCTATATTTAACAAAAAATTATTTTTGAATTTTGCTAATAATAGTTAGCATGGACTTGTAGGGAATCCAGTTCCTAGTCAAATTAAACAATATAGTTTTGATTGTGAATTATTAATCGGATTTACGGCCACCAATAGGATTACAGTGGACGTAAATCTGGTCGACAAGGTGTTTATTAAAATTACTCAAGTCACTAGTATTACGATTGGGTTTTTGAGCCCTCTATAATTATTGTGGTTTAGAAAATAAACACCCCCGGATTGCGTAAGTGATTAGTTTTTGTTTGTAGTTGACTGCCGGTTGTTACAAATCACGCCGCCTGCTTGGAATAGGATAGCCCGAGTTAATAACAATTTGTGTTATAAGTTATGGCATCCGTGATATTCAATTAACTCCGTAATTTAAAACACTATCAGTGGTTGTCTGATATATTACCTTCTGACCCTAAATTGGTTGCGGCCGGTTATAATAATAACCGAATAGATCGTGTTGAAAACGCTGCCATAAACCAATTAATCAAATCGAGGTGTCAATGTATCCTTAAGTGGAAACACCTCGGAGACTGACCTTTTAATATACTTTTCGTTTTTTGTTTCTCGTTTTTTTTTAAGTGTTGGGTGTCAAAATAATATTGGAAGATAAATGTTGTGATTAATGAGATTTCGCATTTGCATAATTGCCCAATTCTCTAATGGCGTGCTAATTAGAAGGAAACATTCGAGAGGGATCTCGTGAGATGTTTCGTGCATGTGGTCGGTCGGTTCTGGTCGTATTCCCTCAGGAATTACGCCTATTACTATGCGGTTTTCCCTGGCTGTTATAATCCATTTCATTATCTGCGCTTAGACAGTATCATTTTAACGGGAGTAACACGATACGGGTAATTTGGTTCGCACATTCAACAACAAATAACGTAATTCTCAGGTTACGGGTTGGAAAAGGGAGTGGGCGCTGCTATATCAAACAACCTGTTTCTACAATGCGAAAATTTACTCGCAAAAATTCTGTGGCTTTTGGGGTCGAAAGAAAACTTTCCATTATTGATATAAAATTTGATAATCGAATGATTTATTTAATCAGTAAATGTGTAACTAGTGATGTCAGATGTAGCAAATATTTTCTGGAAAGTTTTAGCATTTTGCAGCGATGATGAATTTCTTCGATATTTCACAATCGAATATTTTTTGTTATCTCTTGAAAATACTATAAATTCATGAAATTGTCTGCGTATTTTTTTAAGTAATATTTTATTATCTGCGTATCTGCGTAATTTCATTTTATACACTAACAATAAGTCCAAAGAATCATCCAAAAGTCGTCGAATGGAAGCATTAACAGAAAAATGAGGTTTAATCATTACTGTCACCTAAATTGTCAGAAATAACTGTGCAAAATTCTGCTGTAAAATAAGCTAACAAGTGGGTTTTGTGCTACAGATGTATGAGTTAATTTCAAGTTGAGATATTACCGGTAGTATCGCAAATTGTAATACTTTTCCGTAGCAACAACCAATCACAACTCCGAATTTTATTAATTTTTCATGAAAACGAAGATACTACCGACTAGATAGGTATTATCTCAACTTGAAATTAGGGCACTATGTAAAAAAAATTAAATTCAATAATGACACTTCTGACAATTTAAAAGAGGCACAAACCTCAGACATGACCCCTACATTTATCTCTTTCTTATACGGTTAACTGAGATTCCAAGATTTTTGTATTTATATATTTTTTTATATAGCCCTTACTTGAAAATGTTGCAGGATAAATTAGCTTGTTATGTTTCACACGTGCAATATAATATTGAGTTTATGCTTAAGATGGTTACCAAAAGTATACTTTATGTTTGTTTTTTTTATACTTCCAAGAGTTTCAAGAGACAAAAATATTCTTTCTGCGTATCATCATGTTATAGAATCCTCTGTATGCAACATAAAAATATTTTTATATATTTTTTGTCGTCCATTTTTTTATTTGTATTGTAATTTGGAAATAAAAACTCAATAATCCCGAATTAAAAACAAATCAACAATAAATAGGTACATCTATTTATTTATTTATTTATTTATTATTATTTGTATGTATTATTTAGCATTTCCTCTAATTTTATTGCTTTCCAACCAGTTGAGTGCATCAACTCGTTTTAACCAAGTTTTCTCTGGTCTTTTCATTTTTCTCTTTCCTGCCTTTGCTTCTAGTAATAGCATTTTTTGAAAATATTTTGTCAAGAAATCTTTTGTTTTTTTTGATGTTTCCCAATTATCCTATTCTCGAAACTCAGACTTTCTTTATTATATAATATCTACAAAACTTTTATTTTTTAACTTTCTAGCCGTTCCGCTGTACTTTTGCTCAACAACCATGCTTCGCAACCGTACATAACAGCTAGTGTGTAACACTTTACTACAAACTTATTTTCGTCGTTCTTGCAATAACTTTGCTCTTTGATATTCTGTTCATAGACTCTACCGTTTTAGAGCTTTTTGTAAGTCGTTTCTCTATTTCTTTCTTCTTTCGTGTTTGTCAACATTACAACATTATTCCTAGATACTAATTTTTTAAACCGCTTCTGTTGTCTACTTTGCGAGATAAGGTTACAGTAGGTAGCATAATCCTTCTACAACTACTTTTTAAACATCTTGTCTCAAATTATTTTGTTTTGTTTTCAACTTCTTTTATGACGTTGTTATTAACATTGTGCCATCTGCATCGGCGATTTTAATACTGGATTGTCCTTTCCGTATTACTCCATTCTCATTCAATTTATTTCCAAGTACTAGCTTAAACAAGGTTATGGATAGAGAGTTTTCTTATCTTAAACCTTCTCTTCATCATTACTTTACTTCTAGATCTTTTTGACGAAATTCAAACTACTCTTATTTTTCTGGTATTTGTGCAAGCTCAGGTTCTGTTTATAGTTGTTAATAGTAGATTTTGGCCTTTGGCTTGTGTGCCATTTTCCAATAATATTTAATAATAATCAATGTTGTACTTTGGCAAATCTAACTTCTTCTACTTTGTAATAAAAGTTTCACTTTTTTCTCAGAATCTTTTTTTTCCTCTTTAATGTATTGGACTCTTCTGAATGGGTTTCAATAGATTTTACCTTCTATATTTAGAATTTCTCTATTTTTTACGCAAAGAGTGCAAAGAGTTAGAACACAATTGGGCTAGTCACGTTATAATGTGACTTTTTTTAGTAACCAATCATACAGTATAACAATAAAACCGTCACATAAAAACAAACACTATCAAATAAAAAAATTCTAATAAGTATAAAGAATAAAGTCACTTTTTGGCTTGCCTAAAATTGTAGATACGATAAGAAATAGTTAATAGAAAAATAATAGATTATACTTTCGACAGCAAAATTTGAAAGTTGCTAAGTGGGACTTTTAAAAAAATTGGTAATTTTTTATCTCATTCTGTTACCATTTGTACAAGAGAAATAAAAACTGCCCTGGGACAATTTCCAGAATATACCAAGCCATAATGAGTTCTATCCAATTTTGGAGCCGGACCAACGTTGCTTAATTCAACTTTCTTACTGTCAGACAGTGTATAACTAAATAGTTGCATAACATAATAATATGTTTTAACAAGTGGCACATTCTAATGAAAATAATAATGGTAACTGTTTTCATTCCTGCCTTTTACAAATTTCTAAGTGAAAAGGCCAATGCCAAAATTTTTGCATTGATAAAAAAATTAAAATTTCTATCAATTAAAAATTTACAATCTGAACTATTATGTAAAGAGTATTAAACTTTGTTGTAAGTCTAAAGCCTGTAAAGCCTCTCAAAACAGTGGAGAACTTATGGAATTATACTCAAATCAAAATCTCTTGCTAAAAAAGTATGTAAAAATGTTTAATATTATTTTAGTTTCATTTTTCGGTTTAATATCAGCCTTTTCAATGAAATTCAGGTTGCTTATTTACAGCATTTTTTTTAAGAAAACTTGTGCAAAGCAAACTGCCACCAACAAAAATAAACAGATTTTTCTAGTGTAGAGTAATGCAATTTTAAAGCATTTTGTGCAGTTAAAAATTTTATTTAATGTAGCTACAAAATCTAAAAATTACACATTTTGTAAAATTAATTTTCGGAAATTTTGTTCGAAGTTTTTTCAGTGCTATAACCTTTGATTTGGTTCTAATGTTACCTCTTACAATACAACTTACGTCTCATGCCAGCTTTAGATATCTTAATTAAGAAGTAAAAACTAAAACAGTACATTATTATACGTGATTCATAAGACGCTTATTGTGACAGGAATGAGTGTCATAAGTCGTCTTATAATACGCGTGTAATATACTATTTTTTCTACTTTGCGTTGAAAAAAAGCATTTTAAAAGTCTCTTTTGAAAAATTATCACAACTTGAGATTTTTGATAAATTTGATTGGCACTAAGTTTTGAATTTAAAATCAACAACGTCAATTTATTTACATTGATTTAACTGATTGTAACTGAAATGAATTAACTGATATTTTGCTTCAATATTTTTGACAGCTCGCTTATGATTTTATCAACCATTCCATATCATCTCTATCGCGTAGGCGGGAGGCGTAATTTTTACGCTTACGGTGCCAACATTACTAATGAAAAAGTTACTGTTTTGCGTGCTACAATGAAAATTGATTGTTATTATTGTTAACGCAAAGTAGAAAAAGTGAAATTGTTTGAGTCTGATGTTGGCAATCCTGAGGTTAGTAACTTTAGCATAAATTAGTTTATAACGTTTTCAATATATTGTAAATAAGTGCAAACATTAATCTTATTTAGACTATAAGACAGACATTTGGGGATGGTTAAAGTTTTTTTGGTCAAATAAGACTGTGAGAGAACATACAAATTTATGGCACTGTCATTGCACACCCGACGAATAACTGTTTTTGTGCAGGCTGTCACATCTGCTACAAAATTTGCTTTTTCTAACGTTAGAAACGGTCAAAACAAAATTTTAGTTGCACAATAAACGTTGTGTATACTTCGTCTACAACATATCTTTGCGGTGTCTTCAAGACTCCTAATTACTGTTTTTTAGAACACTCAATATAGTCTCGTGGTATTGTAACGAGATTAAATACAACGCAATTTAATTTTTTGAAACAATATTTTTATTTCTCATAACCTTGTTTTGGAACTGATATATTTTTATTTAGTTTAGACAAATAAGTCGGTGCTTCTAATGTTAACCGACCGAATTTAAAATGTAAACTAATGTCGTAAAATAGTTTACAAAATTCATAAACGATAGAAAACTGCTAATATAGCGAACAAACAGAAACAAAAAGAAAATTTTTCGGAAAACTAAAGTGATATTTTTTCTAAGAACAATTGCTCAATGGAAAATGTTAACTAAAAATCAAAAGCAGAGACATTTTTAATTTTAAAACTAAATTCAAAATCTTGTATTCAGTAAGTTATACTTAATATCAGATGGCTAAAATGTAATAAATATTCTTTTAACATTTTGCTAATCAGAAGAGCTGTATTTCAATTACCATTAATCTTGTTTTAGCGACACGTATTTTATATTTTATATAATTTTAATAAATTATAACTCTAATGAATATTAATTTCAACTGCTACTTGATTAACGATAATATACACATTTTCTAAGTAGAAACACGTGTAAATGATGTAAAAATATGCCAATAATAAAATTTAGTTACTGCTATTAAGTAAGTAACTCGCGAGGAAGAGTCTTAATAAATGCAAAAAATCGTGTTGAAAGACTACACATTCCGTTTACATTTGTGGAAAAGCGTCGAAAGATACGTTGTCTCTAGGGACAGCTTTTGTGAAAATTATCGTTAAAGTGTCCCCTTTTTGTCCCATCAGGGTGTCTCCCGCCCCATCCGCGGAAGTCAATAACAACGCGCCCTTCGAACACAATGCTCTAGTTAGTTGGTCGTTTATCTCCCGAAAATTGGGCAGAATCCTCTTGAATTATGTTGTTATTGTTCAAGGATCATGGATTTGCCAACGACCGGCAAAAAAGAACAAGTCCTATGATTTGTGGGCTAGACACGGATGGGAATTTTCGAAATATTCGTTAAAATGATAGCTTCTGTTTATGTTTATTTGCATAGAAGTATAAAAACACACCTTTAGTATGTCCAGAATGATTTATTTCAGATCTGATAAGAAGACGCGTTTTGGAGGTAAAGAAAAGGTGTGAACCCTTTCTTTTGTGAAATTTTCGATCGGATTTTTCGATAAGGGTCAGTTGTGATTTTGATATTTCTTCCTGTTTGTCCAGTTTTGAGTACCTGAGAGGGTCGGAATTTGATCCGTGTGTTTGCGGAAGGAGAAAATCAAAGGAAGAAACGTTACACGTGTGACAATAGTGACACATCAAAATCGGTTTTAATTAAATGCGAAAAGGGTTGTGAAAGAAATGACAGACAAGATGGCTAGTTCTATGAAATGGATTCGTTATGTTAATTTCCGTTTAAATGGGAATAAAAGGTGTGCTTTATTATTTTTATGAGACTTACTATATTGGGTAATAAAATTTCTGAAAAACTGTCCGTTGCGTTATTAGGAGTGAGGAAAGAAGCAGGCGAGATCATGAAATTAAATTAATGTTTATGGTTTCCACTTTTTCTCCGATGGTATCGCCAACTTAATTTATATCCGCGCTTCCATCGATGGATTTTTATGGTATATGTGTGTGTGCTTTGGATGGATGTATTGATGTCGAGGAGAGTTAACAACGGGGTCCGTTCTTCATTCATCCATTACATAGAGAGCTACAAGAGCATGTCAATGATGTGTGTATTCGGTTTTTATAATGCGATTGTGTGGTAAGAATGCGGAGATTAGGGGCCGTGACATCACGTTCCCTTTCAAATGTCATACGGTGGTACAACGACAAGGGTTTACCCGATTAGGGAAACTACATCTCAATTAAGTGGGGACATTCTCACGAATGCCATAACAAAAGTATATACCTACAGATGATGATCAATCTAATAGAAAACCGAGCAGTCTCAAGTAAATGACCAAATAATTGAAGCAATAAATTTTATTAAGTGGACATAGAAGAGGAATCTCATCTGACATTTAAAAAGAGGAAAGAAAATGGCAGCTAATTACTAACCGTTCTGTTTGAAAACAGGAAGTATGAGATTTTGTAAATGATTGAGTTTGTTGGCAATCTAGCAAATTAGTAATTTTGCCCCATTTGACCTTTCCGGAAGAAAAATACCTAAAACAAGATCGAGGATTAGGTGTCTTTCTAAGGTTTGAATTAATTTTTTATCAAATAAATAGGTACATTAAAATAGAATTCTAAATGTGCCATAATTGTCAAAACAAAGACACTCATTTCTGTAAACACATACCTATTTAAAGTGCCAACACTCTATATGTATAGTCAAATCATTAATATTTCTTCAACTCTAGACTCTATAGATATATTAATGGTTGATCAGATCACTTGAAATCGGTACTGTCAGTGTCACCTTTGAAGAAAATAAAAAAGAATTTGACTGATCTACGCTTTTTTACGTTTTAGCCTAAAACTGTAGTGAGAACTTAATTTCGAAACAAGCATTTTTCCTCAAAATGAGTTGATTTTCATACAAATGATCAAAGAATTAAAACCAAGTCAAATACACAAGTTTAATCAAACAAAATTCTTACATAATTGTGCCAAGTGCTTTTGAGATCTACAGCTCATAATCAGTGCCCGAATAATAACTTTTCTCAATAGTAAATTAAAAACATAAAAAAATAAAAACGTATACTAAAAACAAAATAAATGGTAATTTTTAACAACAAAGATGTTGATGGATTTGAAGACATCATATAAATAAATAAACAAATGGTAGCTATTTAGAAAAATGACAAAAGAAAGATAAATTTTAGCCGTCTAAAATGAGTATTTAAAAAAATTGACTTTAATTTGACATTTGATTTAAAAATACTTTAAAAAGGTATAAATAGATACTAATAAAGAAAGTGAAAAGATCAGATTATAAACAAACATTCAATTAACTAATAAAGATTAAGTAAACAAATGAAGATAAAATATTACAGTCAAAATTTACTTGGTCATTTAAAGTTTGTAAAGAAAGTTCGTAGGTAGATGATAGTAAAGGTTCGTAGTAAGAATTTCTAAACCTTCTAAAAAATTTAAAGAATAACCTTTACTGAAGATGTGAAGTGAATTATTACTAGGAGAAAAGAAATAACCGGAAGAAAAAATATGAGAAGTAAAAGTAGATGAAGTGTTGGTTATATCTGTATTTTTGTACTTTTTTATTGTCCTTACATGTTCACCAGTTCTCGTTTTAATTCTTTGTCCTGTCTGACCGATATAAACTGCAATGCAGTCGTTATCAGGTAACTTGTAAATGTCTGAATGATGTAAAGAAGGAATTTGATCCTTATTGTGTACAGGTCGAAAAACTACCTTTAGAATTAAAAGCAACTTTTATATTACAAGAGAGATAAAAGGAGAAATTTTGCTAATAAAGAAGTAGAATTATGTATGTAATATGTTGAAGCTCGGAGAGTATTTGTTTCTGAATATACGGAAAAGTCTATTCATGTTCTTTAATAAAAAGTGATTATCCACTACTATTTATTTAAATGATAAGTTATTCATTTTCAAAGACAACATAGTCTTAAAAAAATGAAAAATTCTACATAATAAAGAATTAAATGCAGCTACGATTTTTGGAGTCGGAAGATATTACAAAAACACTTGCGATGAATTAATAACTAAAAAATTTGTCTAATTCTTTTAATATACCTAAACCAGAAACAAATTTGCTTTGAAGAAATGGGAAGTTTCAAAATGTTTTCTTCAACGTTGTTCATAAATAATTCTTCTCAAAGCAACCCGTGTTTTGTTTATACCTATATATTACTATTAAAAAAAATATTGATCTATTATTATTCAGGCACTGATGATGAGACATAGTTCTCAAAAGCTTTTAGTCATTTTATTCTTTTAGTCATTATACCAAGTTGGAACAGCCGCAAACTGATAACTCAATTTCCGTTACATATTAGATATTTCTAAAATAGTTTACAAAAAATGCACAGTCCTAAGGCACTCTCCGATATACACCAAAATATAAAAAAAATGTTAAAAAGTTCTAACATACTTGGCCAAAAAAAAAACTGAAAAATATTAACTGCAAAACTGGCATATTTCCGTAAAGGCCATTTACCATAAAAGAAAGGTTTTAGATGATTTTACTACTTAAAAAATCAATTTAGGATGTATTAAGGGCTCATTGGTAAACCTAAAAAACCTTATATGACCTTTTATAGACTTTTCTAATCGAGAATAAAAAAGAAACAATCTTTAAGACATTTTTTAGGAACACTTGTATAACTTGTGATCTTGTAATGAGACAAGATCAAATTCATTTGATATATAAACAAATAATAATGTAGCAACCTAATTAAATGAAATTTTCCTTAAGATTGTATTGCTATATTAATCCGTTTAAGTGACCTATCTGGTTGACAAAAACCAACTGGGAGAATGAAAGATTTTGGAAACCAACTTTTCTCTTACAGTAAAATTTTATTCAACATTTCTATCTACAGAAAAAGCCCGAAACTAAGTACAAAATGAAAAATTTTAATACCAAAAATATTTATTTTTAGCTTCCTTTGTAATAGGAAAAACCTGATGAAACCGGATTAAATTTATTTCCATTGCTTTACAAAAATATCAGGTGTTCAAGTGAAAAAACGCTCTAGAGTGCTTTGGAAATAAAAACAATTTGTGAAGTATATCATTTTATTAGTGGCAATGCCAGAACTGTCAACCGAATTATTTCAACAATTTGAAAAATGTGTAGCCGTGAGAACAGCTAATTTGTAATTATGAGAAACAGTAAACCAAACCAAAACTTGGAATTGGAAATCACTGATAGGAACTTTGACTTGACACACGATCAGATAGAATTTGGAGGTTATGTTTAGTCATAATATTCGAGTTACGACCTGCCTTTTTAATAAAAATGTCTTGTTTTAACAAAATTCCATAGTAATCTAGAGCGTTTTTTTTACTTGATCACTTTATACAAATGTACCGATTTTTTATTTTATTAATACATTTGTATACAACAGTTATTAATTATTATATGTACAGTGTGAAAATTACTTATGGAATAAATTCATTAGTTTCAAAATGGAATGATATTGTATTATTTAATAAATTTTGCCTTTTTTAGTGATGTTTACGTAGTGTTCTTTGGTTAAACAAAATGTGATTTTTTTTTGAACAAGATCCATTTTCTTCAAGTGGAGTTATGTACCGTAGTTCGATTGTTTCAAAAATATTGCAGATAAAAACGTCATGTATTATCAATTTCAAAGGCTATTAAGAGTAGTATCCAAAATCAAACAAAAATTCTTGCATTGCATTAAAAAAAATTAGTGTGACAACATAGCTCAGAAATAGATGACGTCATGAACAAGTAAAGCAACTTAAAATAAGCATTATCAAAAATAAAAAATGACCTGTTTCAGCGTTTTGAACAAATGTTATTTGTTTTGAAATTACTGAATTTAATCCATAAGTAGTTTCCACACTGTAGACAAAATCTGTACCTAAAAAAATGTTTGTTTTATTTCTAGTTAACAATTTTTGTGCAGAACCTATAAATCTGACCAATAGGATCGATGTATGTAGAGTTCGACCAACAATATTCTGCGTTTACAACATAATCCTGCGATTAACTTTTCCAAATTTTTACGACACTCAACCTCAGTCCGCTGTAAAATTCTTTACCTACCAAAGTAGATATTTCTTAAGCCTATTGTCAACATCTGGTCGGCACTATTTTTATTGGGGATTTGCGGTCCAACCGTTATAAAGTACTTAAAGAGTCAAAGCAATAACCGCAGAATATTTTTAGTCGTACAATACCTATGATCATAAATAATTACATAAAAAAGTTAGGATAAAGTTGAAGGAACTACCAAAGTACATATAAACACATGCCAACAGTAGTTGATGGGTCATTGTTAAGCTTCGGTGCTGGAGAGTCTTGATTAAACGACCAGGTAATTAATTAATCGGTGTAATCCAGCGGGTTGCATGGTCTACACCAGTTGACCAGTAGACCAGTTGAATGAATAACATGCAACCCGCTGGATTACACCGGTTAAACCTGGTCGTTTAATCAAGACTCTCCAGCACCGAAGCTTAGTCATTGTATAAGAGAGCAAATAGTAATATAAAGTAGAGCAAATGGTTGAAGAAGCGGCAGAGAAAAAAATATGTTGCAGTAACTAGTACCTACCAGAGCAGTGTTAGTTAGCTGTTCAAGAGAACAAAACTGAGATTTGGAAGAATATTTAGAGGTATTTACATGTATAGCTGGTGGCTATATAAAAAAAACTTTTTAAAGTCTTACGCTTACAAAATGAACAAAAAAGTATAAGTACTGAGGAAGATTTAATAAATAAAATTCCAAACGTAGGCAAAAATTCAATAGTTCTTATTATAAGTCCAATCCTAACGTAAAAAAATCATCTTTTTTATATTATTAAAATGTTATATCAATTAAAATTATTTTTAATGCAATTCGAACTATTTTGTATATTGAATGCTCTAAGATTAATAGTAAGGCGACATCTAATAAAAGCACAATATTACTAAAATTTATAGGATTAATTCAACAATTAAATACAACAGATTTAAAAAAATGTCAATATATGATATCAGAATAGTTGGCTTATTCGAAATTTAGACTAACGAATCGTACCGTGACAAAAATTTTAAGTCAATAAGTCTTACCTAAAAAATTATCTACAGGTTTACTTATTTTTTTTTTAATAATCTATCGTCAGTGATAGTGAAATGTGTTGTTACTTCTGAGTAGTATAGTTTTTCCATGAGTAATACAAATAGTGACTTAAATCACAAATTTTACTAATAAAAACCCCCGACTTAGCATTATTACGATTTGCCACATTTCTAATCATGCATTGGTAAAACCGAAAAGGGGCTGATGCAGGCATATGTTTGTTTTTAGTTTTCCAGTACAAGGTTAGAAACGTCATAAATCGTAATAATGCGAATAGCTCAAGTAGGAGGTCTTTGTTAATAAGACTTACCATTTAAGTCACTATTTATATTTCTCATGGAAAAAGTATACCAATACCTACCTAATACATTGTAATCAACAAATATTGATTAGGTTGGTAACACCAATTTATATTTTTAGCATAATTTTTCAGTCGCTCAGTTACATTTTTAACAAATACGAACCTCATTCCAAATCTATGGATTTAATATATTTTGAACCAAGATTTTTAGTAACTTTAATACCTCTCTAATCAGTAATTTTGTTGGTCACGGTGCAATTATTTATGTATTAAGAGCAAAATCAATGAGATTATGGCATTTGGAAATGTTTAAAGCCTTCTGTCGCATGTCGGGTTTTTACATTCCTAAAGTTTATTAGTTTCAATTATGCCAGTGGTACACACAACGTTTTATATTATTTTGTATTTTTTGGTTCTTTGGATTTTTGGATTTCTTGTAGTGAAGACTTGAAAAAATCGATATAAAAATAGTCGGATATTCGTCGTTGCTAGGAATCCCAAAATGCTCTTTTGACGTTCTTCAAAATGAAATTTATTTTTTAATAAAGATTACTTTCTATTTTGGAAGCGCATTAAAATGATTTTGGTTTCAAAATAAAATAAACTGTTTTTTAGACGATTTTGTTTAAAATAAGTAAAATAACGTTAAAACCTAACCATAATTTGCACCTTTTTATTATTCGTAGCATACACACACCTTAGTAACGGGAGCAAATCATTTCTCTCCTTTTATTTTATCAAAGAACTTTAGTATAAAAATATATTCGTGATCTAAAAATAATTCTGGTATCACTTTACTTCTTATTATTTACCAACACGCAGTATAAAGCATTTCATGATAAGCTTATTCACACCGACATTTAATATTTTTCCACCAACTAATCACTCTAAACAATTCTTTCGCATTCGCCGCTGCTTTCATAAACATGAAATTCCTCTTTACACCAATTACTTAGTCATTATTAATCTTACTCGAGTCTTTTGTTGAACCAAACCTAAAGGTCAAATTCAATTAAAATCTAACTTGTTTGATACAATATCCGTTTCCGAACAAAAACCTCCGTATGATTTACGATAAAATAAATAATAATTGCATTCAAGTCACATTTTATGACTGGAGGAAGCAATTAAGTCCTTATTACAATCAACCGGACACTTTAAATTTATTATACCTGAAGTGTCTTCAGTTGTGTAGTTCCCCCATCCCTTAAACCACTTTAAAAATTCAGGGAGTCAAAATGCCGACTCGGTTACATTTCCGCTTCCACCTTACCATTCAGGAGATCACACGTAACAAAACAAGATAGTAACAAATTAGCACCTTTGGGTATCACCCGACATGAGCACTTCAATTGAAAATCTCAATTCCAATTGGATGATAACAAACAAACTCCGCCCATTTACACTTGGATACCTCCACAAGTCCCGCCTCTTGAGCTTTCTAATATAGGAAACCGACTCAACAGTACACAGGCAGTTGGCTTGAGATCGTCGGCAAGTTTATATGTGTGTGCTTTTTTACCCATTCATAATTTTTTTTATGGATTTTGGTAGTCGTGTTAGCGCAAACAAACGCACATTCCATTCATTTTAATCGGGCTCATTTAGTTAATTGCGTCAACGGTTAAATTTAGATGTAACGAATTTGTGATGGTGATGTGATTGTGCTGTGCTTTCCGATTAAAGGAAATTTCCGGATTATACGCACTTAGGTAAATTGAATGGGGGCGTAGCTGCCCCAAAATGCCGAAAATCGATCAAGGAGCAAAGCTTGATCTTATCAGCAGAAATTGATAACAAACAGAAGCATTAGAAACGCAAAAGTATAACTAAATTTTGAAAGAAACCAAAAAATAATTTTTGAGCTAATTTCAAGTTGAGATAATATGGTAGTATCTTCGTTTGTATGAAATATAAAAAAAATTCGGAGTTGTACCTAATTGGTTGTTGCCATAGAAAAGTATTAAAATTCGCGATACTACCGGTAGTATTTCAATTTAAAATTAGTCCATTGGTTGTTAATTCCAACCTTTCGACGGAATTTTTATTATCATCGTGTTGTTCTTTTCCATTTTATAGAATAGAATCTCACAAATAAATATAAAATTCTAACTTTATATTTTTAAATTGTTCTAAATTTGTTGTTCTCTGAAGAAGACGACAATATTTTGTCGAAACGTTGGAATTATCAAATAAATTATTTTTTACACATCTCAAATTACTAATAAATTTTTCTAAACAAATTTATTATACAGGTACCGAGAAAATTAATCTATAAAATCAAAATGTTTCTCATTGTCAAAATTAATCCTGTCTAAATTTTCGTGTCTATACATTTGCCGTCGCTTGAAACAAAATAACGTTTCAGTCGTTTCAAAGCATAACAATTGAAACATCAGATGGCGTCCCAACTTTGACCTTTTACTATCAAAATATATTGCACAAAGGTTGTATTAGTGACTTTGTCGTAAAATAAAATTTATTTTGATTCATTTGCAGTCATAAAGATGTCAATTATGTTTTATATATTACAGTAAACTCCTACAGATGCACTGATATAGTAGTACTAAGTAATTATGGTAATAGTGCCAAGATTCAAATCTTGATTGTTATCACATCAGCATTATAAAATTTGCAAAATAATAGTATAACATGTACTTAAAATGCTGAAGTGTGTTTTCCTGAAGTTTTAATTTTGATTTTTGCACAAAACAAATTAAGTTAAGTGTGATATTAACGGTACAAAATTGGTTTGTCAGTGTTAATAAATTATGACTGTAAAAATGACAACAAAGCAATGCGAAACTATTTAAAACTTGCTAAACATTCAAATGTCTGCTAATAACATGACGTATTGTTTAAAGTCAAGCATCTCAGATGAAGTGCTGGTTCAATTACCTAACTAGTTTTTCCTTATTACATAGGCACTTCAAGATCTTGCTTCTATTTATTTGTTTTTCGCCGGCTTAATTCTTTTTCCTTGTAATATTTTTATTTATTTTTGTAGCTTGTTATTTTATTTATTTGTTTATTTATTATTTTGTCAGTTCTTTATAGGATGTTAAAATTGGGCGTAGGTAACATTAGAATATATTTAGTTTGTTAAATTTGCCAAAAGGACAAAATTTATAAACGGCATAAAAATAATAGCTACAATGCTGACGAAATTCGAACAAGATTTTTGGATATTATCCAAGGAATTGATGTATACTTACACTCAGAAATAGAAATTGTGCGTAAAACCGCATTGAAAAAAGAATAAAACAATGAATTGGAAAAATATAACATGGAGTTAAAAATTAAATTGTATCAAATAAAAATATATTTGAATCAGAGCAATGTGTTGTAAATGGTAAATCTATGAAACAATTTAAGGTTAAGCTAAAGAGACACTTGAAAAATGTTACTGTACATACAACTCCGAATTTATGAGTGAGTAATGCCAAAACTTTCATTTTGTCCACTTTGTTGGTTTTATTGTTGTAAAATATTGTTGTAAATATTGTTTTATTGTATATTACTTACATGTATGATTATGTATCATATTGGACGTAACATAAACCTAATCTAATTCAGCGTATTTTCGTTTTCACTTTGTAATTTAATGTTACTGAAGAAAATGAAGAAATACCGAGGTTTTTTAGGAAATAAAAAATGATAAATAAAAATTGGTTATGTATTTGTGACACGTTTTATAAATTTTTATATAAAAAGTATACAAAAAGTGAACGACGAAAGATACCTTTAAATTGTCTAATGTTTCACTCACCACAATCTGCTTCGTCGCTTCCATCTCAAAAGATTCTTGAAAAAAAAACACTTGTCTTTCTCACATTTTGAGCACTGTGACTTTAAGCACTGTGAAGTTATCGTGTGCGCAGTAGCTCACCGATCATCAGAATTATTGTCATTGTTCTGCTTTTTTTTAAGAATTTTCTGCATTTATTTTTTGGGCTTTAGGTTTGTTCCAACAGCAGTTCAGAACTACTCATGATTGGAATGCACATGCGCCGTACCATTTTAGCTGTCTAAAATTTCTATTGCGCATGTTCAGTACAGTTTTTGACGGTTCTGAACTGTTGTAGGAATAAACATTATACCACCGGTTAGATAAAATATTATTATTATTAAATTAGATTAATTGCGGAGGCATAGCCTATTGTACTTTGTTGTACAGAACTTAGCTTAACTTAATTCACACAATTAAAAAAAAAATTAAATAGAAAAATACTAAATAATAATTATGACAAAATGGCCAAGAAAAGTGGACCAGTAGGTTGCTGATGTTTTGCCAAGTTTTTATGTTCATCTTTCTTTAATTTCTCAATAACTAATAAGAAAAACGTGATGGAAAGAAACAAAAGCACAAAATTAGACTTATGACAAACTCAAAAAACGGCGTTACTAAAAGAGAATAGAGAAGAAAAACTACACTTAGAAAAAAAGGACAAAAAGTGTAGAAGAAGAAAAGAATAAGTTGAATATAAAGTTATCGAAGATGAAAGAAAAAGAACAAAATACTTCGCCTTGCAAAATAAAGAAAAACTATTTAGTTCAGTGACTTAGCACCGATCCTGGCTCACTCAAATGGGCATACGCAAGATTCAAGGTTAATTGTTTCTTGGGAAAAAAGTTGAAAATAACCATAACCGTTTTTTTTCGTTTTTTCTTAGTGTTATCGCTTTTTTCAAGTTTTTCTACTACTTATGTATAGAAAGAAGTGACGTTTACTTACAAAACCGCTTGACATTTTATTTTGACAAATAAATGAGTGGGTTTATCAAAGACATACAAATCAGTTATTGTTTTACAGTACCGTAGCACTCTACATTCTAAATGAGCCAAAAATATGCTGGAAGAACTTGAAAAACAACGTTTACACAAAAAATGTAGATTTTAGAAGAATAAAAAAGTATACGAAGTTGAAAAACAACCCTAAAAACTAGAAAAAGAACAAGAATCTAGAAATTCGACAGATGGAAGAGAAAAAAAATGATATAAGGAATTGATGAAAATTTTCGAGAACTTCAATAATAATTTACAAGACTATTGTAATAAAAACGATCTACAACGAAAAAATAAATTTTAAGTAAAGATTCTAGAAAATCTGGGAAAACGGAACGCGATCAATTACGGTGTTGGAATCACCGACCCAATTTTGGTTGAAAATCCTAACTTTTGACTATCAAACTTTTAGTAATTTTTGTATTATTTTTTATTATTTCTTAATTTCTATAATATTAGAGTCTTTATATACTATTTTTTTTATCTTATTCCTAGATCCTCGAAATAAAACCTTTATTTCAAATTAATTCTTCTCTTCTAGAACGTTTATGTTGAGAACAACTTATCAACTAACGAGTTTCTCGAGAATTCTCTTTTATTGTTTTATTATGTTGGCTTTTTGAGTGCTTCCTTCTCTTCCACTTCTTTCTTTTATATAATTTTTTTAGTTGTTTTTTTTTCAATTTGTTTCATTTGTAGTTTTCCTATAGTACTGAAATGGGTTTCTATACATTATTATACAGGGTCATTACTCATTGTTATAAAAGTTTGTAGCCTAAGTTGGCTATGATGTCCAAAAGACTTAACAAAAACGAACGAAAACAATAAGTACAAGAGATATTAAAAGATGTATAAAAGATTACTAAACTGTCAATTACGTTGCCACATTTTTATTTCGTCTTTCAGCATAGCCTAATAGGACTACAAAGATTTATACTGACTCTTTATAAATATTATGTTTCGCTGTTATTAGAAGGAAGATAAACATAGAAAACTACTTGCTACTGAAATTTTACAAGACTCTCTCTTTTATTGAAGGGTGTAGTACTTATATGTTCAATGAGACATGTCATTTATGATTCATAAGTCTTGAAATAAACAGCCAGTCCGCGCTTTTGTTTATGAAAATAACTATAAATGAAGTCGCACTACGATAGTGGATTTCTATGGATTTTTAATCACATCACTGTTTATAAATAATGTAAAATGTCTATTTTATTATGAAAATTACTCGATTTATGGGAAAATGGACAGGAAAATTTGCTTAAACGTGGACAATAACTCGTTGTAACATTTTTCTCTGTCTATAGTTATCTAGACAGATATAGGCATAATGCCTATAGTTATCTTTTTTGATGAAATTAACGAACTGAATGATGACGGCGGCTATATTTCCAACAGCAAGGACTGTTTCATTTATTGAGTTAAAAGTTATATAGAGATTGCGTGGTAATTTTTATTTTTTCTTTAGTGTTTGAGACATTCCGTTTTTGATTTGCTTTTGCTTTTAATATACATATTTTGTTGGTTCATAAAAACTCAACTTCTGCGACTCTTTACAAAAGAGAACTGGCAACATAATCTCAATGCAGCAGTTCAAAAAATTAAGGCTTGTTTTTGTAATCAATTGTCAATGTCAAAAATTTTTGAAAAACATTTTGTACCACCGTTAAACCTGCATGTATGGACCAACTGTACAGGGTGACTTTGAAGTATGTTTTGAAAATTTAACCACCTATAATACATAATAAACTTGCCTTATACAAATGTTTATAGTTTTTGGGATATACCTTCTAGAACTTTTTTAAGGATTTTTTTGAACGAGATACAATGTATTACAGCCATTTTTTTTAATATACAGAATGTAATTACAATATATGCAACAATTTTTTTCTGGTGATAGTTCTAGTTTTAATGTTTGAGTCAGTTATCAGTAAGCTTAGGTGCTGGAGAGTCTTGATTAAACGACCAGGTAATTAACCGGTGTAATCCAGCGGCGTGCATGTTATATGTATATTCAACTAGTCTACACCAGTTGACCAGTAGACCAGTTGAATAAGATGCAACCTGCTGGATTACACCGGTTAATTACCTGGTCGTATAATCAAGACTCTCCATCACCGAAGCTTAGTTATCAGTTTTTCAAAAAATTTCTATAAACGGTACCAGGTGATAGCCCTTGTTGAAACGATGCTAAAAAACCAATTTGCTTTATACTACTGTTTATAGTTTTTGAGATATACGCTATAGACATTTTTTTTTAAAAGACACTATTTTTGAGATATACAGTATATGACAACACTGTTTTTGAGCAGAAATTTTACATCGTAAATCTCCATATCTATATGTTTGAAAACAGTGTTGTCATACATCAGGTATCCTAAAAACAATGTTTAAAAAAAAATTACAGGGTATAGGTATCTCAAAATCTATTAACATTTCTATAAAGCAAGTTGGGTTATTTCGACATCTTTTATTATGTACTACTGCTGTTTAAATTTCCCAAACATACTTCAAAGTCACGCTGTATAATGTAATAAGGAGATAGAATGTTTCTATTTCCTTTAATACTCGGATTGTTTTAAATCCAAAATCAAAAATTGTTATATTTTATTGACGGTATAAGGTTACATCAGTGTAAAGTCATGGCTTACTCTGATGGGCATTGTGCTAGTCACTCGATATTTTTTCTCAGAGAATACAATGGGATATTTAAAATATATATAAAAATTCCGGGAAAAACTCTCTTTTTAAAGCTCAGAAATGATTTAAAAAACTGAATATAGCCAACAATTACAAAATAACTAAAAAGGTGTTGAATTTTCGAACACTTGTACACGATTTAAAAGTTTATTTGTCTCACACTTGAAATAGAACTCGAAGTGTAAAAAATGCTTGAAACACCACATTCTCATTCACAAACTTAATTAAGTGAGCTTCTGGTTACCACGTGTTACACCATTCCTCTCATGTTCTATCATAGATCAACTTTTCTCCAACATTGTTTTGTAAATAAGACCTAGAGAAGTACTTGATCGCACACGTCCAACTTAAAATAGAAAATCTTCTTTAATTTATGAGGTGCAAATCACCCACTCAACCCCAACATTCTTTTCCAGCTCTCATCTTGAACACGTGCCGGTCTTTCACCATCAAAACCCAGGCCAACACAACCAAAAAACAACTCAACATTTTTATCAATGGCCATCATCTCCGCCGTCTGAACCCGAGGATGACCGTAAAATAGTGCTCTTTCGAGATTGTGGTGGCTTCGAGTTTCCTCTCCGGCAGCAGAACGGTGAGAAGAGAGAGCACGATGCTGTCGGCGGGGCTTGGATACGGTGTCTCTGGCCCTGTGACGGGCACCACGCCCCCCTATAGCCCGCCACCCCCCGCGAGACACAGCCCCTTGCCGAGCTTCGGATTCACCCAGGAGCAAGTCGCGTGCGTGTGCGAAGTAAGTGGATTTGTTGTGGCTGATGCTTATAAGGGGATTAGCGATGGGAGAGGGATTTTACGGGAGCTTGCCAAATTGAGGGTTCCGAACGGAAATGATAGGGTTTTCAACAGAATTCGGTTTAGTTCACGTAATGCTAAACTACATGGTGATGTGTTGATCACCAAGTGGCGAAGGAGGCAGAAAATTGCCCAATTATTGGTTTAGATTTCTTAAGGCAGGCGCTTATGTGTACTATGGGCGTTTTACTAAAACCAAATTAAATAAATTTAATACACCAACATTTTTCTTATAAGATTAAAATATAACATAACATTTATAACATCACATATAATATAGCATTTATAATATAATAAATATAGCATTTGAAAGCCAACAATTTTCTTCTACTTAATACTGAAATTTCTTTAATGTCTAAAGATTTTATAGACAAATAATTCACCTTTTATTTAATTAACATTTTGATATTGAAGCACTTATAGTTCGTTTTTATTTTTAATGGCCTTGTATGTCTCTGTTCAATACATAATCTATATGACAACAACATATACAACAATGTGTTGAAAAGAGACCGACAACGGCACATGAATAAAAAATGGAATACACTTTCTTATAATTTACGAATGTGTCGTAAATTTTATTCAAAAGGACCCCTTCAGAGTGGTGGTTTCTTGAAATATGGTATTCGTCATGAAACTGGCACACGACTATTGTGGAAACTTGAAGGTGTAAGCAGCTGGTAACAAATTTCCAGGTCATAAATCTGCTTCATTTGTTGGGGTGTTGGACCGGGGATTTATTTCTACTTCAACTTATCAAGTTATAAATTAAATTAAAATATTTGATAAATAAAATAATTGTGGGTTTTAATGAAAGTCTAACATTTTTTTAATTATAAATTTTTCAGATTGATTTTGTTTGAGAGTTTTGATCAGTCGGTCTAAAATACTGGACATAAGATTTTTTCCCGAAATTATTTTTCTTTAGTTTTGTAGGTCAAATAAATTGCTAGAACAACTTTTTTTTGAAGGTAGATTAGATATCAATTGTGTCAAAGTGTCAAAATTTTATGTTTTATTTTCTGTATTTCCGTTTATTTGTTTATAAAAAATTATGTCTTTTTTAATGCTTCAGGGTTTATAAGGGCTAATAAGCCCTGAAACGTTTGTAGTACAGTAACATAAACAAAAATAAAAGTCTAAAGAAAAGAGTGCCATAAACACGACTATTGCAAAATGTGTCGTCTATACTCAAACCTTTTTTTTTTCATTCCGATCGAAGGACTGTTATAGTCTTAAACACACTTGGTGAGCTGAAGAACCACTAATATACAAAATGTTACTGCAGTATTTATAAAAAAAAGGAGAATTAAATATTCGTGAGAAATTGTCTTTTTTATACTAACAATAAGACGTTTCTCTTCATCTGGCTCGAAGGACCCTAGAATATATATGTTACGGTAAATGTACATTTATAGGTAAATGTGTACATTTACCGGTGAATGTGCACATTTGCAAACGTTTTTGGTAAATGTAGATAGTACCTACATTTTCCCACAAAGTTTCGATCATATCCACTTTTACCTAATACTCTCGGTAAATGTGCAGATACGATAAAAGATGACATCTGTATTTTGAGGTTATGTGTGTCATATTGATCAAAATCCATATCTTTTTGTTTGTGTGATAATTTATGCAGATATAAGAGATTAATAATAATTATTTTGTTACATTATAATCATAAACATCGTTTCATCTCATGTAAGTGGACGTGTTTCAACAAATTAAGTATATTTTAATTAAATATTGACAATATTGCAGAAATCCAAAAAATGAGTAATGAAGAAGAATTTAACAAACAGCTACACCAGATTATAGCAAAAAAAAATAAAAACCATGTGTATTTAAATAAATCTACATATGAACAAATATTAAAGGAGGTTACAGAAGCTAAACAAAAAGAACATTTTAAAACCGCTTTAGACTATCGTCGTTTACAACGTTAACGTTAATAACGTTTCCGACGTTAGAACTATCGGAAAAGAAAAACGGTTAATTTTTTCAATAGCTGACTCCCATGAAAATGCAACCATTAAATATTTTGTAACAACAGAGGAATTGTTTGAGATAATACATACCGCTCTGTCTTCTTCAGCTCCTAACTTGTATTAAAAACTTTAATATAAATAAGTAAAATAAAGATTTTTGGGTGTTTGAAGCAAAAATTATTGTAATTGCTCGCTCCCTAGCTACCAAGACTTTTTTCAATATCCGTCTTCAAGGGTTTTTTTTTCATTTTTTTCATTCTTTTATTAATCTAGAATTTTTCTTGGTTTTTTACTATTCTTAACTTTTTTCCTTTAGTAGTCGTTTTTATTTTATCTTTTTTCCAAATATTGTTTTTCAAATTCGCCTAAAAAATTTTTACCTTCAGGACCTTCCAATTTTTTCAAAGAACGTTTTCAACTTCTTAAATCTTCCTTTATCGTTTGTTTTAGTTGTATTTTCTTCTTCTTCTTCTCGTCAAGAGAGTGAAAGAGATGACATATCAAAAAACCAGCTTTCCTAAAATTCTTTTTCGAAAACGTTGCTAACTCTTAGACTATTCCGTTATGGAAATAGGACATTACAATAAATGTTCGTGATATCGAAAATTTACACATTCTCCTACGACCTTACAATCTTTTATAAACACCTTGTAGCTTGTAGTATCTACATCTGTTCTTTTTTTTTTCACTAGTCGTAATTCTCCTTATTGTTTTGTTCTCTCTACCATTAAATATATTATTTACGTAGGTTTCATAACTCAAGTCTGGATAGAACTTTTATTTGTTTATACGTACTTAAAATTTATTTTGGTGACTTAAATGGACGTCTAGACAATTTATTTTTGAAATTACTCTATTACAAATAGGTACTTATATCAATTTTCTAACACATGCTCGTGTCTTTTTGGTAAAATAAACTAGGTGAGAGGACAGTTTATACTATTAGAGAACTATCCTTCGAAATAAATGTCGGTTGGCAATCCTAATAGTGAGGTTGCAACTATAACTGGTTGCAGTTTATGACGGTCTTTGTACGCCCACTATTTTTATGGCGGAGGACATCACTGTGTTAGTCAGTTCACCGTCATCACGGTGTATGTTTTAGAGGCTTTTAGTAAATTTCTCATAAATCAACAAATTTATTCAAACAAATTCTTACATAATGTGGCAAAGCGCTTTCGGGAACTATGTCTCATCAATTCATCATAAGTGCCTGAATAATAAAATTAAAATAATTTATCTTCTTTTTTGGTACTAAAGGAAAAGAATAGATTCTTTAATAGATTCTTTTTTATGAAATTTAGTTCAAAACAAGTTGATCCGCGAATTTTGGGACACCGTGTAAGACAGTTAAATATTGTAAAAAATAAGAAAAAACTTGTTTAATGAAGTTTAAACAGTATTTATTAAACATGAGCAAACAATAAAAACAATAAATCGGCCTAATATCCATTCTTTGATAACCTTCTTTAGCAGTGCTCTAATTTCTCTATTCTTTCTTTTTACCGAGCACTTCAATTCGCATCTTATTCGCTCTTTCATCTTATATTTTCTTTCTATTCAAGCCATTTTTCAATTTTTCAAATACTTTTCGTGTCGTGAAGACCAATTAGAAGTTTAAAAGCTTCTATATCTGTATTATCAAGGCTTTGTTCCAATTGATGGCCAACACATTTGATTTGACTTTATTTGCGATTTGGACTCAAACGCTAAAGAATTGGCTTTTCGAAATAAATTTGAAGATTGGTTCCAAGATTTCTCCCAATCAAAAATTTGTTGTTTTACCTAGTTTTACTCAGGAAAGCAATTGACGACCTAATTATTTTTTCACAAACATGTCTCAGCTGGTTACAGATTCAGAAGAGAAAGAAAAAATCTGGGAAACAGTTAACTACTTCGCAAAGGAGTTATATTGGGTTATGATTATCAACTGCTCTTCAGGATGTTGATTCAGGTATACCTGAATTGATGACCTCATTTTAAATTTTGAGGGATTGCTCTATAAAAGAAAAAACATAAATGTAAAGTGATAAATAACATAGGTATACATAAAATGAAATAATCAGATTGACCACAAAAGCCAAAATCTAAAACATTACTTTAAAATTGTTTATGTCAAAAGAATCAATCAAAAAGTTTTACATAAAAATTGTGTGGTAAAAACTACAAAAATAACTTATTAAGAGGTTTATTAACTACTGGAGAATTGAGAGACTCTATTATTTGCCCAAATAGAACTAAAGAAAATATTTAATACAAATACTACCTACTTGTTGAAAATCTGACTTGTTTTCCTGCTTTTGCCCGTTTCAATCAACAAACTTGCACGAAATTCTTGTTAATCGAATAAACACAAAGACCCTAATAGACATACGAATCTTTTTATGTTACTTGGATTATAATAATACGAAGCATTCAATTTTGTAACTAGAACTTTAACTGTATAGAGTGTTCACTGAGATATATTTCTTTTAATTTGGTTTTGGTAATTTCATATGCTAGCCGATCTACGAAATTTTTGTTTTACATAAGCACGAGCACGCCTAAACGCCAACCTTCATGAAAACATTTCATTCTTTAGTAAATGTTCCATATTTACATAATACCGTCGAAAATATATCTGCACCTTGGTGCTAAAAGGCCCAATGTTCAAAATTACCGTAAGCGAAAGGAAACGCAATGAATTTCTACGAACAGCTCATTTATCTGTCTGCTTACTATACTTGGGTACAAGAATTTCTGGGCAACTAAAACGGTTTAAATCCATTGGTGAAAATAAGTCAAAGTTGTCAACTCGGAATTTAGCTCCCAACTGGCCTTAGAAGGAGTCTTATTAAGAACTGCGTGCAAGTTCATAAACTAACACTACGAATTTTAATGCGGTACCGCTTCTTTGAAGAGTTATTTAAAATTTTCGCAGAGTACATTAGGGAATCACACTTTTTCGTATTATATTAACCCTCTTCCTAAGAACATGTTTCGTATTTTCGCCAAACACGTGTTAAAAATCTAGACCTCTTTTATTCTTAGACTGGTTGGAGTCATTTAAATGAAGTTTATACAAGGTCTAAAAGAAACTAGGCTCACTTCTTTTTATAATAAGTATAATACATATTTTTTTAAATAGAAAAACGAAATTTTGGAAAATTATTATACTAGAAAATTGCTATTTATTGATTATTAGATCACCTCAAGAAAAGACCATAACTTTTTATTTCAAGGACAACTAAATATGACGTTTTGATATTTTTTAAGGGCTGCTAAGATAAATTTTCATTAAAAGTAGCCGAAAATAGTTATTTATACAGTGTTTTTGAAGTAACTTTACAAATTTTAACAGGTGATAGCTTTCCTTGAAATAATGCTAAATAACCCAAACTGTGTTATATAAATGTCTATAGTTTTTAGAGATGTCTACTGTAGGTCCTTTTTTTTAAAAAAGTTATTTTTGAACTAGATAAGATAGGGTAAATCTATATAGGGTGTGATTGAAATGTGCAGAAATTTTGCCTGGTGATAGTCATTAAAATAATGCTAAATATCCAAAATTGCCTCACTATAAGTGACTTCTGGCGACATGTGCCAATCTACGTCCTACCTTTTCAAGTTTAAAGCACACCATGACGCCGTTTTTAATTGAACTCTCTATACATTTACTTTTAGCAAAAATCTAATTTTTCGAATTAATTAATTGAGTTTATTTCGTATCATATCACATTTTTTTAACAACAGAAACTTTTATTAGCTTTCTCTTCTAAATGTGGTGCGTAGGCGCGGCTTTTGGCGAGAATATTTTAACGATTCCTAAAATTCAGGTATCATAAAATATGAAATATTTCTGCCAGGCGTTAAATTATCACCGCCCAATTCGAATTTTTGTTTTATCGCTTTATATTTTGTTAATTAACTCAATTCGGTGGGAGATAAGACCAATCACCTTATATTTTACTTGTCATTATAAACAATTACTTTCATTTAATTTGCCAAGAAAACTGAATGCCAAGTTTTCGATTATTTTTTGAACCATTTCTTTAACACAATAGAAGTATTAAAATGATGATTATGGCTTAGTGATAAATGATTTTAGACAGGTCGACTAATTGAATTATTACCAGGCCACATGTGGAGTGAATATGTTCTGTTATTTTTTCATACGAATTCATTTAAGAGCGAAAAAAAGTCATTACAGCCACTTATAGAAGTAGTGATTTACGACTGGGTCATTTCTTGCACAACCAAAAACAAATTTGTTTCTGTTGGTTTGCCAACAGGATGTAGGTGTCTGAACTTTGAGGGAAATTGACTTTGCCCTCAATTTGCTGGAAAAATCCGCTCAATTCATGGAATGTAATTTAAAAAACACAAGGAAATGAATCATAAATGTTATTTCGCTATCAAACATTCCTGTTGCATTTTTCTCCATGACTCTGGATAAAAATACGCCCACGGTTTTCGTCGAACTTCCATTACAATTAATCACTTGATAACAAACCCAACAATTTCTGTACGAATTTACGACTCTTAGACATAACAAAAAGCTTAGCTACTTAAATAACCCACGAGATCGAGTGTACCATAGAATCAGCACACTTGACACCCACTCGTGCACATGCACCATCATCCATCATCGTGTTACATCGCTACATTTATTTCCCAACGAATGGCATTTTACTGTTCCAGGTACTGCAACAAGCCGGTAATGTCGAACGCCTTGGCAGATTCTTGTGGTCGTTACCGGCCTGCGACAAACTTCACAACAACGAATCGGTCCTAAAGGCCAAAGCCATCGTGGCCTTCCACCGAGGCAACTTCAAAGAACTCTACAAAATTTTAGAAAGTCATCAATTTAGCCCGCACAACCACGCCAAACTCCAAGCACTCTGGCTGAAAGCACACTACATTGAAGCCGAAAGACTCAGAGGTACTCAAGTACCCTTCACATTCCCTTTACAAACAAACCATTTACAGGCAGACCTTTGGGCGCCGTGGGTAAATACCGAGTGAGGCGAAAATTTCCTCTTCCAAGGACCATTTGGGACGGTGAAGAGACGAGTTATTGTTTTAAGGAAAAGTCGAGAAGTGTTTTACGTGATTGGTACTCGCACAACCCCTATCCTAGTCCAAGAGAAAAAAGGGAATTGGCTGATGCTACCGGTCTAACAACAACGCAAGTCTCCAATTGGTTCAAAAATCGAAGACAGAGGGATAGAGCAGCCGAACATAAAGACAGGTAAAACGATCGATAAGTAATTGACTTAATCAGTATTGAAAAGGCAGCCTTAGTCGGAGAGATCGTGTTACGTGCGGAAGCCGTAGAACTCATTTGTTTACAGTGGCGGAACGAGGGAGAGTGGAATAACGCACATTGGCAAAATTATGGGATAGATACAAGGGATCAGTTTACCGAATTTCATTCAGGAATTTCACAGAATTTTTTCTGGGGGCTGCTTTGCCACTTCGTATAGCATTCCGATTCGGTTTTGTGGTCTCTCAACGTAACTCCGTTACATATTGCGTCTTGATGTGGAGTGTCATATGTCGGCTCGTGTGACTCATGTGCTAATTTTAGCATCCCTGTCGACCTGAAACCGAATAGTAACAGTAACAGAGCGTTTTCATTTAATCCCAATTTTCATTAACCCAATTCTCGGGTCCCCAGAGCCAAAAAAAAACTGTAATTAAATATCACATCTGTTTTTGTTTATGATATTCTGGTTGTGAATTGTGAGAGGTACCACGGATCGTATGTGTGGTAAAAGTTCTAAAATAGCACGCTGCCCGGCTATTCTCAGTTTCCAGGTCCAGCTCTGCGAGATATCCGATACCCGAACACCAGCAAACACTAGAAATAGAAATATACACGCCACTTCAATAACGTTGTTTGCATTTTCTTAATGACGCACAGTCAGCACTGACGGAGACAGAAATTTATCAATTCCGGGACCCTCAAGAGGGTGGAAATTTTCACATTTATTTTATTTTAGTCAAGATGCAATAATTCCGCTTTTTGATGGCACCTGTTTTAAATTTCCGACGTAAACATCCAACTCGACTCTAATAAAAATATCTCGACAAATTCACGTCCTCCGGCTCATTTTCTTGGAATCGTAAACTCTGCCACCCATGCAGCCAACATTCTGACGTCATTTATTGTTCCCAAATTTTGTTTTAACTCAAATTAATACAACTCGAGATAAATCCAGCAGTTTGCGGGTCTCTTGTATACACTCCCTGCCCTCGATGAAGCTCCTTCGATATCTCCGTATCGGGTTACACCAAAACAACAATGTCTGTTCAAACATCCTCTTCCACCCCTCAATTAAGCGTCCAAATACGTTGCCACTAAAAAATTCGTGCACATTTACGTAATTGCTGGAATAATTCTAAAGAATTTTAGAAACCAATCAAGGAAAACTTCTTGGCAAGCTATTTTTTATTGTTAAAAACACTGACTATAATTAAGAAAATTCGTTTTCTGATTTGAAAAGATTTGAAGCATCCCCTAGTGGCATTTTTCTGACAATCTACATAAAAAATCGGATTTTTTTGTTAATTTTTGCAGTGTGTTGGTTCAATTGATTTGAAGCACATGATAAATTATTTGTAACAAAATCTTTTTTTATCATAAATTTTTTACAAAAATCAAAATTTCTAAAAAATTAATTGACTACGGGTCAATTTCGATTTTTTCGTAATAATTCGTCTGGAATGTCGTCGAACCTATTTTGACAAAACTTTGGGGAAATATTGGAACTTCTTTCAAAGGCCCTCCAAACGTAGAAAAACTTATTTAATTTCTGGCAATGTGCTCAGCGATTATGAGCAATATAAAATAAATGTTGCACTTAAAAGCTGTAGATAATAAAATTTCGTGAAATTTACATGTGTACAAATTTTTTCAAGGATAAAAATTGATGGAGTTATGGTAGTTTAATATTTGAAATTTAGCGCTTTAGTCGAAATTTATTTGCCGTACCGGGATGTTACATTGGTGAACGTTGTAGCTGACATATATTTCCGTGGAGGAAGGAATAACAGGAGTTGGCATAATCATTGAAATTGTGGTCGATGCACACACACCTTTTATAGCCGTTTCACAGTATTCGGACTAGCTCTTTCTCCCACAATAAATTTGCAAACGGGGGGCTTGACAACAGCATAAGGCCATAATAGGTGTTTGTACCTCGACCAAAAACCTAACATCGACGGTATATTGTCCACTCCTCTTATTCTTCCCTCCACGTATACATATATCCAACAAATTGCATTTTTTTAGTGTGTCTATGATAAAAATTGGTTGAGTTTACAATTTACTAGAAATTTAAACATAATAGCGTAACTGCTGTGAAACCTAAATCTACAGTAGAACTAACTTTAGTACCAAATTGTATCACTTCCTTTGAATTTTTATCAAATTAATTACTGAGGTGAAGACAACACAAATGTTTGGAAGAAAATGGCATAGTTTTAAAGTCTCTAAATTGGGGCTGTATGGGGAAAAAAGGACAAGGTTTTAAAGTCTAAAGGTTTTAAAGGTTTTTAAGCTTAACCAATTTTAATTCTAGACAGTTTCAAAAACATGAATATCATTGCTATTGCACTGATATTCAGCTATAACATTCATCATCATAACATTCCGATATTTTAATAAATTCTAAGTAATTTGCGAAAAATAGCAAAAACCACAAATTTTCTGGAATTTCAAATTTAAACCACCATAGCTCCGTTATTTTTTTTTTACAGAAAATTTCTTATTGGGTGCAATTTTAAAATACAACATTTATACATCCTAAGCAATTTACCAAAAATTGCAAAGACACAGGTTCACAGGATGCCTTTGAGGGGTTTCTCATTATTTCGCGATTGTTGACTTTAAAACCAGGGGCGAATTTAAGCACTAGAATCTTTATGGGCTCTACCCGAGGCTTTACGGATCAAAGGACTCCTTTTCACCCAAGAAAATTAAAAAATTGTTGTACATATTAAAAATTATGAACAATAATGCAAAAATTTGATCACAAATTTGACCGTAATTTGACTCATTGTGATGGTGGTTTCATTAATTTGTTCTATTTTTTTCTCATTCCTTACTCTTTTTTTAGATATTCTAGAATATTAATAAGGATTTTTTTTACTTCTGAAACGTTTCTACTGAAAACTATTCTTGTAAACTATCCAATTTCTCTTGATTTTACTTTACCTTGTTTTTTCATGTCCTTTTTTCTTTTTGAAATGTCGTTTTACCAGTTTTCTGAGCCATTTTTTTCTAGTTTTTGCAAATTTTTCTGAAGCATTTTTTCCCAACTTTTTTTTGTGTTTTTTTCTGAACGTTGTTGTTCATGCTTTTTAAAAACATTCTTTTATTCTTCTAGGCTAGGGTTCACCTTTTTTTTTCAATTATCGATTTTTAAGTATTTTTAAAATTCTCTTCAATTTTTGAAGGTTTTCTTCTTTTTTTAACCGTAGTGTTTTTTTTCGCTGTTTTTTTACTTCTTTTTTTAGATGTTTGTCAAGTTTCTCTGAAACATCTTTTGTTCTTTTTTCAACCAAGCTTTTTTGTTTGCTTTTTTTTTAATAGTATTTATTTGTTCTGACATATCTTTTGTTTTTTAACGTAGTTTTTCTTATTTATATATATCTTTTAATTTTCGTATCCTGAGTTTGTCTAGAATCTTCTTGACGCGCTTAGAGAGTTGTCTCAAATAATAAACAATCGTTACGTAATGCGACTAACTAAACAGAAAAGTTTAATTAAAATTATTTTGTTATTAAAGTTCTTGGAATTATGGGAAGATTACAAGGAAAATTTACACAAACGTCGACAATGAACCAGTGTTGATAATGTCTTGCCCATTTTCTTAAAATTTTAATAACATTTTTAATATTGTTTGTTGCTTATAATCTCTTATTGACAAAATTCGCTTCAATAAACCCTTATTTGAGTTAATTAGAGAGCAGCCAAACATTATAAGCTCAGGCCCACCAAAGTTAGCGGTCGCCCCTCTTTGAGGCGTTTCTTTTCTCTTACTTCAAAGACCATCTGTGCCAAATTTTGAAATCGTTTAAATGTTTTGACCATTGAAACATCTATAGTCCTGGACTGAGTAGTTATATATACCTACAAATATTCTATTTCTAACTTTATTTTCATCAACAATATTTTGTCTTGTTCTCCAATTAGTTTATACTTTTAACTTTTCGTCAAAATTGTTAAATTTTATAAGAAGTTAAGGATATCTCTATATTCCATGTTTATATTCTCATATTTTGATTTCTATTAATTATTTTCGGTTGAACTAAAGGAAACGGATATTTTTTTAAATTTCAAAAAGCGAAAAAACTTTTTTTTGTTTAATCTGCTTGAATCTTCTATCATTTTGAAGTATAAAAACCTCTACAATTCAAAAAAAATATATTTTTATTACTATGAATTGGTTAAAAAATAAAGCAGTGGCTTTTTAAAAAAAAATAAATAGTAGGTTTTTGGCAATTATAGGTTCTGTATTACTTTGAAATTTGACATCACATATTCGTAATCACAAACTACATTCCAAGTTTCATCGAAATTGATTAATTTCAAGAGTTATTACGAAAAAACCAAAATTAAAGTTGCCTTCATTTTTAAATAATTTTAAAGTTGTCTTTTGATTTTATCTACTGATACTTATAGGAGTTATAGGTACTATATTTTAGCTACTGATTCAAATTGTTAATTTGTTAGATATACAGTGGAACTATTATAACTCGAACCTCAATAAGTCGAAATTTTTAATAGCTCGAACTGAATTTTCGCCCCAAGCACATGAACGTTTAATAAACATTTTTTGATAACAAGAATACTCGATAACTTGAGCTATTTGGGTGCCAGGTCGTGGTTCGAGTTTCGAGGTATTGAAGTTTCACTGTATTTCTTACGGAGAATTTGGTTTAAGGGTATGCGATACTTATGATTCCTCACAAAAAATTTTTTTTTAAATAATAGGAAGGATTGATCTAGTAGTGTTCACAGAATTTTAAAAAAATATATTTAAAATATCAAGCTGACAAATAATTTTTTTGTTGAAAACAAGGCTTCAGTTACAGACACCCAGATCTGTTACTTATTTACCAAAAAAAATTTGTTTTTGGTATTGTAAATTTGACACTTTTTATTAGGGCACACCATCTTGCTTTTTGTTAGTCACTTATAATTTTTGATGAAAAAGGATTTGAATTTGGTTCTTCTTTTCAAATAATTTAAAAGCTTTTTTGAATTAAGAATAATGAGTTTATAACAAATATCTGAATTGTATGCCGTAAGAAAACGTGTCTAATTTACAATACCAAAAACAAAATTTTTTTGGTAAATAAATAACAGATCTGAGTGTCACTAACTGAAGCCTTGTTTTTAACAAAAAAAAATTAAAAAATGTTAGCTTTATACTTAAAAAAATTATATTTTTTTAACATTCTAAGAACACTATCCTCTCCATTAAATTGAAAAAATATCTGGATTAATTTTTAGCCGAATTATATGTTCCGCAGATCCTTAATGTTTTATAAAACATGATTTTTTTGTGTAAATTGTCAGAAAAAAGCGATTAAGGAGGCGCGCAGAACCGAAAAACGTATGTTCTTTGTTGCGACTAAGATTTTTAATAAATTTGAAAAATCTCGCTTGCTTAGAAGATTTTTTTTATAAATTTCTAAAATTCCCTAGATTTACTCCACTAAAATTGATGGCTAACTAAACACTTTCTTTCGACAAGTGTCGCACACGTGTTTACCGAATTCCTCGTGCAAAAACGGCTGGCCAACTCCCGGATATCGGGTTACCCGCCCGCAGGTGAAACCCGATACTGGACGTAGTTAGAGGGCCTCCGGGCCCGGCGAGTAGGTGGTCGGAAATTTTCAATTGTGTTATTTCAGCGGCCAGTCCAACTCCGACAAGCCTCATTTGGATTCGAGTGGATCGGACAGCGAATCCGAGCACAAACTTTCAGCGTACACCCCCTCGGGCGCCGTTGGCCCGCCGCAGCTCGCACCCTATGGCAGTCTGGGGGCGCCACCTCTCGGACAGCCGCTCTATCAAGCTCCAGGGGGCATTCTGCACGACTACCAGGCGTTGTGACAGTGGTTAGCCACGCCGCAAGATGCCGCCAATAGTACTCTGTGAATCGGTGATAACGGGGAACTCCCCAAATTGACGTTTGTTACTGTACTTAAATTTGTATTTTTGTTCATAAAATTTACTTGTACATAGAATCTATTCCCGATAGGCGTTAAGTGTATGCGTTAGGTAGAATCACTGCCCTTTTTTTGCCATTTTTTGAGCAATAAGTTTATTTGACTGTATTGCTTAGGTCTTGGTGTACTTTTTTTGCTGTGACTACTGTACTTCGGATTTGGTCAACTTGACGTCAATAATTTGTGGCACAAAGCAATAAAACTATAGCTTGCTATTAACACTCCCAGGGTCTCAGGAGTGTATTACATACATTATACCTAATTATAAAATATCTACTCTCGGTTTTTATTTCAAAAAATTATCAAGGGCAACTGGCAACGCTATAAATCAAAATTATCTATTTTTGTCGATATTTTTTATTTTGTGTTTTGTACTGTTGTCAGTTTTTACTTTTTTTTGAAATTGAAACAGATTATGTTTATTTACTCGATATTTGACATACCTTCACCATACGTACTTATATAAAATATAAATGGTTAAAAAGCACATTTTTGTTTATGTCCGATTAATGTTTCTGTTGTATTGAAAATAAATTTGAATAATTATCTTTTGGAAGTTTTTTTGCTAATTATTCCAACCTTAATACCATTTAATTTGCTTCTTAATAAAATACGAAAATTATGTGCCAAATTATTGATAGGTAGTTAAGATTCAAAGAGCACAAAAATTAAAAACTCTTTATTTAAACCTACTCTTCCCTATCGATCTCTTCATTTAAAATCTTGCAAGTCAAATTTGAGCTGGTTCTTTCCTAAAAAGCAGAAATTTTATATACACAAATAAATAGATCTGATGACAATAAAAATATTTAGTTCAATAATTTTTCCAGCTAAGTTTAAGCTCTACTTTAGTTTTTAAAAAGTGCATTAGCAGATTTGCGCATTATTTGAAACTGACATTATAAAAAACAAAAAAAAATCAAAAGCAGTTCAAATTACCCAAATCCCATTGATGAAAGTGCAACACAAGGAAAGCAGCGATTAGAATAAAAAAATTAGAAGCATTGATAGAAGCTTCCCACTGAAAACGAAGAAAAGGGAGCACAGGTAGAAAATTAATTATCTGATAGGTATTTGTAGTCTTCAAATAAAATCATATAAAATACTAAATTTTACAACAACACATGAATATAAGGTTTTTTGTGAGATGTCGGTTTGTTTAAGAACTGCGTAAACAGTGAAAAAAAACGTAAACGAAAAAAAAAAATTTATATCGAGTAGTAAATACTGTTTTCTCTAAGATATTGAAATACAATGTTACTAAAAGAAATGCTGCGTTTAATTCATCATTATATAGACTTTTTCATTTTCTATTATATTAAACGAATAGGTTCTCTCTGTCTCTAACTTTAATAATATATATGTACTATACTTTTCTTTCTACATTTTTTTCTTTAAAGTCTCTCTACTTTTCTATTCCTTAATTGACAACATTGCTTTTTCTATCTCTTTTATTTTTAAATTATTTCATTCTGGCACGCAATAAGGATAAAATTCCTTCTTTACATCATTGAGAAGTCTACAAGTTATCTTGTAATGACTACAACGCGGTTTATATTGCTCAGACAGGACGAAGGATTGTAACAAGAATACATAAACATAGAATAAATAATACAAAAATTCAAATATAACCAACATTTCATCTGCTTTTGCTTCTCATATTCTTTCTTCTGGTCATTCTTTTTCTTATACTGATTATTTTAAAATTCTTAACATCTGCAATAAAGAAAGCGAATTTTCAAAAAATTTTGGAATCTTTAAAATACGAAGAAAAGTTTTTATTTGTTTTAGTTTTCAAGAGCTTGAACACATTACTTTAGACTTTACATCTGAATAAAATTTTGTATGAAAAGTTTATTTTTTTTTGAAAAATTTTGTCTACTTTTTATCTGTTTTACCAAAGACACTATTGTCAAAATTTGGTTTTCAAAGTTATTGTTATAGAAGTTAGGGGTTTATATGCAAACATTTTCTAACGAGTGACTATCTCAAGTTTGGCAACACTTTTTTGAAAAATTGTTTAAATTATAATAATAAAATAATAGCATTAAAATTATTTATTTAATTTAGACAGAAATTTATAGGTTTTTATTGGTTTGAGTGGGAAAACGAATGGAAGCATTATTTGTTTATTTATATTTTGCATAAAAAAACATTTTCTTGCCATTTCCTTATTGGATAGTAGTTTCTAACTTAAGTTTTTTGTTCAAATTCTATTGTAGTAATACAGCGAACTGTTCAATAAATTGACCGTTTACTACGACCTGATTTATTGTAGTCAGATTTTTGAACGACTGATTAGTAATTAATTTATAACTGTTGCAGTCTGAACGCTGCCATTTGATTTAGTGTTTGAGTTCTTGAGAGTTTGGCGGTTAAAATTAACGTCTAAGTTTCAAATACTCTTTATTGAGTGAGGTATTTACTGTATACAGTATATTTCACTGAAGTTAACATTTCGGATGAGTGCAATAATTCAAATACAATCTCGCAGTGTCCACTAGTAAATGTGTCTGATTTTAACTATACAAAAAACCGAAAATGAAATCATCCTTACAGCTGACCAAAACGACAGAAACAAACAATCAAAATCAAATTGGCTCAGTGGCCTGCAATATCACCAAGAAAGTTTTGTTTTGTTACAAAATTATTTTTAACAGAATATTGCAGAATAGCTTTCAATAAGCATTACCATGGCTGTAATGACTATCCGTATTTCACTAATACGCACATTCAATTCTCATTCTCCCTATTGCTTTTCTCTGATTGGCATCAAAAATCGAAATTTGACTTTAATAAGATTATAAGACAGTAGTCAAAAATTGTTTATAAAAAACAATTTAAAAGAAAAACAAAAAGAAATTATAAAAAAACATTTGGTATAGTCTGTCTCACAGTTTTATTTCTTTTTGCAATAAAATTATTAGAGTATGCCTCAATTTACGACGTATAGCTTCGTGTGAATTTGACAATTGACCCAACACAAATAAACGAAACATTTAAATAATAAAAATATTGTAATTTTGGAAACTAAATTTCAGAAAACTTTGTTGCTGCAACACAGGATCAATACAAGGAATCATACTCTTACACCCAAAATTTTAATTTCTGAGGTATTGAAGTGACATATCTGAGGTCACTGACCGCGCGTTGAAATGAAAAAAATATTTTTTTTAAAACTTGCACTTTAATTTAGAAACAACAGTCATTAAACTTAAACAACACAAATATAATTATCTATTTAATAAATTGTTGAGGTTTCTAACATAGTAGAATGCATTATATAAAGACAAATTTGTAAATTGGTGCCAATATTTTGGTAACTTTTTATTTAGAATATTGGTTTGCATTCGAGTTTCTAATTCTACACTCACCCTAGATTAAGCTGAAAGAGGATAGAAAAGTGTGACATTTGTTTTGTGTTCGTTGCATTTAAGGCTATGATGTGTAGAAAGAGATAGCAATAAAGACGTGAATCTTTACTTGCGTTATAAGGTTTTATTACAAAAAGGCATAAGACCGTGAGACGGACTATATTGTAATCTCAATTTGTTATAATAACTTGTATGTTGAAAAAATGTTTTTCAAACAGAACAAAAACAAAATATACCGAGATACTATAAATGATTGAAGCAAAAATGATGGGGTGGTACGCCTGAGTAGTTGATAGATAGCCGCGTCATATTGTCACATTTTTAGGTTAGGTACAATATAATAATAATAAATTTTTTTGATATTTATTTATTATTTTTTTGACTCTAAAACCAATCGAACTAAAGCTTACAAACATAAATTTAAAATATTTAAATTTTAAAACAAAGTATTGGCGCGTCCTCTAACGTCGGGTAGATGAACTAGAGATTTTAGATTTCTGGATTATTATTTTCGTAATTTCTAGCGTCGAGGTTGGCAGTTCTGAAATAACCAATCATTGACGTTTACGATGACAGTTCGCTAATGCCAAACTGTTTTATTTTTATTTTATAAAAACAAAGAATCCTGGGGATGAGTTATACGGAAAAGCACGAAGTGATGTCAAAGGAAGAGTGGATGTCCTTAATCGAAGAGAACGAAATTGGTCGGGGCCAGATGAACAAACTTATCATGAATTATCTGGTGACAGGTATGGAGGTTAAGCTATTACCAAAAATCTAATTTCTTCTTGTAGAGGGCTTCAAAGAGGCCGCGGAGAAGTTCCAGCAAGAATCGGGAGTTGTTCCTTCTGTAGATTTGCATTCTTTAGATGACAGGATTAGTATAAGAGACGCTATCATGAATGGTAAAATTCAAGAAGCAACGGCTTTAATTAACCAGCTCCATCCAGAACTGTTAGATAATGATAGATATTTATATTTTCATCTTCAAGTAAGAGGTGCAACGACGCAATTAAGTTCTGATTTAAAATTTGCAGCAACAACATTTAATCGAATTAATTAGGAGTAACAGAGTTGAGGAGGCATTAGCTTTTGCCCAGAGTCACTTAAGCGAGGCTGGAGAGGATGATCCCTCAGTGTTACAAGAATTGGAAAGGACTGTAGCTCTGCTAGCATTCGAAGACCCCTTGAATAGCCCTTTTGGCGACTTGTTGGCCCCATCACATAGGCAAAAGGTTGTCCAGGTTTTTCAGTGAATGCTTCTTAACATTTTTCTTCACAGATCGCTAGTGAAGTAAATGCAGCGATCTTGAAAATGGAACACCAAGAAACAACGGCTTCAAAAATTTCAACACTGCTGAAACTGGTTCTTTGGGCACAAGAGAAGCTCAATAAAAAAAGTGTTAAATACCCTAAAATGACAGATCTAGCAACTGCTACAATCGAAGACCCTAAGTAATCTAAAATTAATAAATGAAGTAGAATTTAGTTAAATTATTACAGCTATTATTACCTGATTTTTTTCAAAGAACCTCTCTGGTGCAGATAATAACCTGAATTTAATTCCATACATTATTCGCGACAAAAAAAGACATCAAATTTTGACACAGAAAAAAATGAATAAATAGAAAGTTTTTTTTTTATAATTGGTTGTCAGTGGCAATGGTTTTCCCCATGTCAAGAGTTGCTTTACCTTTACGCAATAAAAGTCTAGTACTAGTAGTCAAGTACCTAAATTTTGTTTAAAATTCAAATATTTTCACTGCTTAAACGATTCACAAATGTAATGCCACTAACATTTAGTGCCAGAAGTATAATACGGCAAAATTACCATTTGTCTTTAACGAATAGCAGTACAAATCTGACACTTTCAATTGATTATAAAAAACAAATTTTTCACTGATTTTTACCATTAATTTGCGCAGATTCACAATAATGGCTACGATGACAATAACTAATTTCAAAATTGACTAAAAAAGATGATTTACACACGATTATAGCTGTCAAGTGTCAAGATTTGATATCCGCTTTTTTTGTCGCGCATAGTAGATTACGTTGTTACAGAAACAATAAAACAGTGAGACATTATATTTATTTGCATCACATTGGTTCTTTAGAAAAAATCAGCTGTTACATTACATGTCTTTGTTTAAATATCTTTTTTTGTAAATTTATATACTAATAAAGGAAAAAAGCAATTATTACGATAAAGTAGTAGTTTAATAAAAAGTTACATCCTTAAAAATTATACAACAAAAGTAAATAAAAATCACCATCCAAAAACATACTCTATTGCTTTAGAAACTAAACCTGTAGATTTCTGTGGCACATTTTGTGGTGGTAAAACCGAACTGTTACTTGGCGGAGTTATGTAAGAATGTCTCAAACTCCTAGCTCTAATAGGCGACGTAAAAGTGGCCTCGTTTTCTTTATTTTCCTTATTATGATGTAAAGTAACCCCAATCATGATACAATTATTTATACACCTCCCATTCAAAGATAGGGCTCGTGGAACGTCACTTAAATTATTAAATTTGACATGTAACCAATTTCCTTGAGTCGGTACTTTTTTCTCCACAATCACCCCACAACTCGACAACTGAGCCAAAACCATGCTCAGAGCACTAGGTGGGAACCCAAAGACAGTCACCCAATGGGTGTCGATTCTATCCATTTTACTCATATTAACAGTATCATTTAAATTACGACTACAGTTAAAACTATCTTCCATTATACGACTCTGGCCAAATACCCCCATGGTCTCTCCAATGGCTGTAGATTGGAGAATTGGGCTGGTGGGTTTCCGTCTTTTTTCTATGGTGTCAAACAAGCCTTGGCTTGGTGGTCCCGGTTTGTGAGGAGTGAACGATTTAGACTGGTCGAGGGTCTGATTGAAAGGTTTGGGGTACATTGCACGAGAATCGGGGGTGCTGGTGACCATTTTTCGAGCGGGGGTACGATTGCGACCGGGGGAGATATTAGAGCCGGGAAGAGCTGGTTGGGATGTGTCTCCCATAAGGAAAGCAGGGAGAAAGCTGGGGTTGAGGTTTGGTGATGAAGGACTGGATGGTGCACTGCCGAGGGTCATTGGTTCCATTACGAAAGGCTGTGTAAAAGTTAGGTTAAGTTATATTCAGAATTTAAGAAGTGTAGGTACTTACATAAATAGCAGTTTTAGGTGTAAAAATTGACGGCACAATGAGAAAATTGTTATAAATTTTTGCAAATTGTGTCAAATTTGAAAATGACAAGTAATAACGGAAATTTGGTTGACAGTTGCCAGTAAAAAAAGTAAAGTGGACCAGTTAAGTTGTGACCGACAGTTTCAGCACAGTATAGAAACGAATTTTCATATTTATACTGTGGTTTCAGTGAATTAACTGAGACAGTAGTCGCCAAAACCTTTTAGCCAATCAACGCTAAACTGCAAATATATCTATTCTTTATGAAGCTTCTCATTCTAATGCACACAATTTAAATGGTATGGTATAACTGGTTGCATACTACCCATTGCAATTTGCGCTTATTTTTAGTGGTGGAGTGTGGCCACACAATAAACATCTAATTTTAATTAAAATTTTTAAACGGAACTGGTCATAAAATGAATAATTGGTGATATTTTAACTTGTAAAAAATTTAAAAAAACTGCTAAATTAATATTTGGCAACTATTAAATAAAAGTGGACCAGTTAAATTGTGACCGACACTCAAGAAATTTTTGGTTGGATATATCTCAAGATTTTTTTAGTCACTTATCAGATTATCTTACTTTTAATAATTAAAAAAAAACACTTATTTTTACTCAAAAAATATACTTTAAAATTTGTTTGTATTTTTTATTGTACTTATGATGTACAATTTTGTATAAAGTAACATTTTAAATAAATATTTATAATTTTTAAATAAAACTAGTGATAAAATTAAATAAATTAATAAACTAGAATGATATTTAAAATTTTAAAAAATAAACAGACTGCTAAATAAATATTTGGCAACTGCATCAAATATTTTTGGAATGTTATTAATCTAATCTAAAGGTTTTTTACAAGAAAGAAATATTGACTAATGGGCTGATTTAATATTATTCTATAATATTTTTTATGATGTTTAAATTAAATTATCATCAATTTTTTTTATTGGTAAATACTCAAATAAAATTATTTTTATAGAAAAGTGTTTTTTAAGCCAATATATTTTTTAAATTACAAAATTGTTTACATTTTGGAACAAAAAAATTTTTTTTTTTAAATATCAAAGCCAATTATGACATATTTAAGAAATACAACTTTCGATTATTGTGGCTCGTTAAATTAAATTAGTAAAGTTAAGCATAGTTAGAGAAAATATTTAACCACTCTGTTAGTTTCTACGTAGAAAAGGGCCTCTATAATGTTAATGTGTTTTAAATCAATAACCTTAATGATAATCAACATATAAATCTTCTAGTTTTTAGCAAAATTTCAACCTTTGTCTATATTTTTTGAAACAAAAACCGGTATTGTGATGCGGTTTCTACCAAAATTATTTTCTCCAAAAACTTGAAAATCTGCAAATTGTTTTTTTTCTAAACTTTATAGTTTCGGAATTCGGAGATACCCTATATAGACATCTAGTTTGCACCACTATGTACATTAGAAGTTTAGACTTTTTAAAATAACAGTTTTAAGCTCTTACCAATCAATGTTCAAGAGATTGCTCTTTATTTAAAGAACATTCTGTATACTACATATTAGCAATGATTAAGTGTTCCGATTCTATAGGAGGTGGTTAAATTAATCACATGACAGTGATAGTCTTGTTGTTACTACTTAACCACTTGTTACACAATCAGGGAGAATATTAGCAGTCCAAAATTTAGAATTATGACGTCAATTTGTTCGTATGCAGCAATAATTGCTATAGGTATTTGCTTTTCTACTTCGGGAAACTGTTCTCTTTTACATTTTCTATGGCATTTGCCACATTTTTTACGAGAAATAGCCAGTTGATTTTTTTTGTATCTACTTGTTTTGCATATTAAAAAAACCATTTAGAATCTTAAAATTAGTAATGCTTGTCTCAGGCTTTCAACCAATGGTTTCCTTTTTTGCTCTTGATTTGAGCCAATTATATTTTCAGAGTAATACAAAGCGTAATTAACAGCTTAAAGCCTCATTTTGTCAAACTGGTGAGATGCTTTATTTCCAGTATTGTTTATTTTTTGTTTTGGCTCGTATTGTCGTAAAGACGTTTAAAGAGGGTCGGCGTTAAATATCTTAATTTATTTGTGCATATCAAGGCGGTGAAGGCGTGACTAAAAATCTTTGAGTTATTTTGAATTTGTTTATTTGCTTGCATTTTAATATCTATCTAAGTTTGTGGCATTTTAGTAAACGATATTTGCTTGAGACATCTGAATGACTGTTTTCCGCAGAGCCGTCACTTGTAATTGATTTATTTTTCAGCAATTTGTACGAATTTGTGATTTGATTAGGTATAGATATATTTGTCTGCTGTTTGTAATTTTTTTTATCACACTTGAATGTCAATCACTGATTAATAAAAGCCGTTGCAGAGTAAAAAATTATTATTTATTTTATAAAACAACGTCTCATAATTAAGCGTGGCATGTTGCTTGAGCTTCTAGATCTTACTCTCTCTTTTCTCTAACAATTAACTGTTGTATATAAAAAACATGTTTGAAAAAATATTAATTTGTAAGACGAATTTAGCTTGAAAGAGGGATAATAAACATAAATTTTGCTCTTAATAAGATATAAATAAAATAAAAAAATATTTTTCTGTAGAAAATTATCGTCTCAAGAACTATGTTAAGGATAATCTAAAAGGTAGTCTGGGTTCTGGGCAAAAATAGAGGTGCATAGCTTAGGTCATTATTATTTTTATTCTCTCTACATTAAAAAAAATCCCTATTTGTTGATGTAACGAGTGTTTATTTAAATAAGTTATCAAGAGTGCCATGACAATACAAAAACATTTTGAAGTACTTTCTAGTTAAATTCGGCTGCCGTACTGTCAGTGATAGTTGTCAGAAATGTCGGATTTTTTAAGATCAGTAATCTATAAAGCTTTTTGTATTTTTTATTTATTTATTTATTATTTTATTATATTAACAAAATCACTGACTCTTCTTCAATGACCTTGTTCTGTGTTCCATCGAATATGTAGATCCAACTTGTCTTCAAACTTTCTACCACTTCGAAAGCAAGTTTTAGGTTTTTGTTCTCTAAAATGTCATTAGCTATCGCCACAAAATAGCAATTAACTAGACCCAATAACAAACAAAATTGAAACTGAAACTTAGAAGAACTTAAAATGAAACTGGAAATGAAAATGACTCGGAATCTTGTAAACACGCACTCAAAAATAATCAAAATGATTTATTTATTTATTTATTTATGTTTTCCATAGTTACAGTGTATCAAGTTCCGACGTCCAATTTTCGCTACATTTTCTTTTATCAAAATCTTATAGCACTCTTGACAACTTTTTTCAATGAACATCTTTTATAATAATGATACAATGGGTTGTGTAGTGGTCGCTGACAAAATGTTTCTGGCAGACAGTTGGGTCAAGAATAGGGTATTAAATTGTTGCCATTAAACAATTTTTTTAGAGAAAAAAAGATCAAGATGTAAATTCAAAACCAGCAGTTCTTTATTTAACTAAAACTTAATTATTTAAGAAATCTTGTACCTACTTATTCCGGATACCTACACTTCGGAAGTGGTCGCCGTTTGGCCTATAAATATAATGTGGTTAGCCTAATTAACTTCAATGAGAATAATGTTTTATAGTAGTTAAGAACGCTTCAACAAAAGGCTATAGCTGAGGTGCTCACTACTTCTATTTTTCAAAAAAAGTATATGAGATCTGATGAGTTGACGCAGTGCTGATTTATATATTTCTTTCCTAAAAGGAACACTACCTAACATTACTCTTTCATTTAAAGACCTAGGGAAAATAAAACTTTGAAGTTTTTCAAGGATCGTTTAGAAAGGAAGTAAAAGTTCAACTTTTCACTGTGACGCTTTACCCGCTCAATAAAAATAACGACGAATAGAAGTAGAGATACGCTACTTAACCAAAAACAAGAAATTTTGCTACGTGGAGTTATCTTGTTATATTATTTTTGTATTAAAATTTTTAAATATACATTTATTAGAGTTTTTTAGAATTGTGTTTTTCTAACTTTTGTTATTATTTATTCATAAATTTTCTAATGTTAGCGTATGCAGGATATTATTATTTATTGATGAATATATAATCTATCTCGGTAGCACGTAAAAGCTTTCGAAACTATAAAGGCAGGTATTAAATTATTGTTAAATATGAAATATTATTTTTCCGAGAAATCTAGATTAGATTTTTAAGTAAAAATTTGACGCACTAGTATAACAAAATTCCTTAAAATCGAAAGAAATATCTATAGATATAGAACGATAATTCTTATGTAGTCATCTACTCAAGAATGTGACGCAAATACTTATAAAAAATAATATGTAATAACGTTCTTATTACTCTATTTGATTTTAGTAGGTATTTTTAAAAATATGATTGATTAGTTGATTACATAAAACGCATGATAATAATCAAATAATCTGTGATAACAATATTTTGATGAAATGGTGATACATCAAAATGTACCATTACTTACATTAATTTATTAATAAATTTTAAATTATTTTGGATCTATAAGGCTGATTGTCTGTTTAAAAATAGTGTCACATTATTTTCTTAAAATTTCTTTTTTTTTATAGTTTTCATTTAATATTTTTTTAAATTTCATTATAGAACGTTTTTTTCAGCCAAAAAATGGGACTCATTGCCATTGGCGTATCTAGAGAATGGTTAATTTATAATTTTAAATTTTTTTCTTATTAAAAAAAATCCTAAAATCAAGCACGCATGCCTCGTACAGAACCAACCAAAAAATTTTTTTTGACAATGACAGCACTGACAGCAGTGGCACAGAATATCGAGTCTCGATATTCTGTGGCAGTGGAACAAGATGGCGATACCGCGGGTGTTGTGTCGCGTTCGCCTCCTGATTAACAACGACTTTTCAGTGATTTCCAAATATTCTTCAGTCTTAAATAGTGTTTCAATAAATAAAGTAAGTAGGTTTTAGTCGGAATCGACCTGAATTGGGCGTAATCGTTACGTAATTGTTGAAATCTCTCCCGGAATTTAACATCCCTGGAGGGTGCACCTGTTTTAGAAACAGAGCTATGCGGTTAAACCCCCTTTTTATCGACTTTCCGGTTCAGTGAATGCTGGACCAAGAAGTCTTCTGCTCGTCTTTAAATTTAGTGGTTTGGGCAAATACCGGGAGGACTGTACATTATTCATAATAAAAGAATTTTTTAAACTCTCTCGAAATAAACTTGGCGATGCGTTCGGTGAATCATTTTTCTCAAAAGCATTCAAAAGTCAACAATTCAACATTTACTATCAATAGACTAGACTTTTGAGGTCAATAACTTAATTTCGTAATACACCGGTTTTAATGCAGTCGACATAATTTATTTTTGAATTTGGGGGGTTGGCAGGGGAGAGATAATACAAAATATAACTTCAAAGAAAAATTCACCTCGTCAAAGAAAAATCGAGAGCTGGAAGCCGAAGAGGATTTTCACAAATCTGCTCAAGTATTTTTGTAGACGGAATTTTTTTAAAAATATTTACTACTGAATAAAGAAATGTTGGTAGTCTTGTAAATATTGACAATGCCGTAAATTTAAAGAAAATGTACCAGGGACGAAAACTAAAACTTAGAAATAAATATTGAAAGAATTTTCTCCAGTGAAAGAGCTTTTTCTGCTAAAATTTATCTCTAGGGGTGACTTAATTGACAGTTTTTATGTTTATATTCAATGAAATTTTTACAAGCTTGGAATTTATCTTAAAGTCTTCATAAAAGTAGTAATAAATCTTACAAACTGAATTATCGAATACTTTTTAAGGGTGGTGTCCTTTTGAATTTGGGGTCTCGGTGGAGCTAACAAAATGTGAATTTTGCTAATTATCTACACTGCTACTAGTTTTCACTGTACCTAAAAATATTTCAAGGAGAAATTGTTATATTAGTCCTTCCGAAATTATGATTTTTGACTAAATCATACAGCAGTGCTGCTCGGGTCAGAATAAGAAGTGTGCAATAAATATCTTAATCTCTAGTTTGCATTTTACTATAAATTTTTTCTCTCAAGCTGCATTGTTAAAAGATTTCCAGTTTTAGTCAAAATTGAGAGTATTGGATTAATATACATATATAGGTGAAATAAAGCGAAGTTTGGGAAGGAGGAAGTCTCTATTTTTTTTATGTTAAATGTTGATAGCTTTATTTATTAAAGAAATAATACAAATTTGGTGGCCAAAATATCTGTCGTTCGTAGAATTTTAAGTAATTTTTTTATTGACAGGTCAATCTGACATTTCTAGTAAAAAAATAGTAAATATTTTGTTCTATGTATACTGTTATGGAAGTGAATGCAAAAATTTTAACCTGAAATACAGTACTACAAATAATAAAAATCTGCAATTTTTTTTTAATCTACTCGACTTCAGAGTTAGTTAATTTTAACCTCTTGACAGGTCAGAAAATCGCTCTTGTTTCCCTAGGGGAACAAGGATGTCGCTGAGTTAAACGTCAACTAAAGTCTCAAGTTCTTTTTAAATCTACGTAATAATGTGGTTTCTACTGTTGGAAAACGAGATCTAATACAAAAATTGCGAGTGCTGTAAATACGAAAGACGAAAATCAGGTTAAAATATTGAAATTCAAAAGCCTGGTTTGTCGCGACACATAACCTCAAAATATTTAAAGAAGAGAAAAAATAATAGTAGTTCATCACCATCCATACTCTAATCTATACCCTAATATTGAGATATTTTGGCTGTAATCAACGTAATTAGTGTCGGTCAATTAACTGAGTTTGATACCTTTCAATTTCAAATTTTCCATCAGCTATTGTATTTGTTGGAAATATGTGATTTTTACACAGTAACTGCCTCAACATACATGTTTAACAACAATCAGGTAAAAATATAAAAACTCTGCCGACTTCTTGTTATTACAGTCATTTAAGGAACCTTGATTACAGTCAAATTATTACGAAATATTTTGAGGTTAGGTCTCATATTCGTCATCTTATTTTACCGTTAAAAGTTTTTTTATTTTGAGTAGGATAAAAAATAGTGCACCTCATCAATAAAGAGGTGTTCCAAGCCTCAGGAAGTGGTCAGCTTCGACTTCGTCTCAGCTGGCCATCTCTTCCTTCGGCTTGGAAACTGCCTCTTTCTAGCTAAGGTGCACAATATACTATTGTTTTTTTTCAACTAATAATTAAATTATAAACTAAAAATTAATTATTACAAAACGTATAACAAAATTTTTTTAACTTGGGTTTTTCCGGTCAAAATAAAGCGATTTAACACAATCTACCTCTATACTAAGTTGCACCTTTTAGGAGCTAGAAGACGCCAAAGTTAGAGATTAAAAGTCATTTTTATACTTTAAACGTAAATATCTCGAAAACGGTACGTTTTAGCAAAATATTGTGTTCTTGCATTTTTATTTAAAATCTACTGGCGTATTCGTTTTTGCTATAAAAATTGGAAATTAATAAGAAAAAAATTGGTTAATTACCCAAAATGTGAAACAAATGAGCCGTAACTTGAAATTGAGATGTCCAGCAAAATTTTGCTAGTAGTAATAAAAGTACACCCAACTTCATTTGTGTACCAAATTTGATATTAATCGGTTAAGCGGTCTTTGAGATATAACAAAAAAAAAATTTTATACTCAACTTTGACGTCTTGTAATTTTGTTGTTAGTTGAGATAGGACAAAAAGTTTTTTGCAGATTTTTATTATTTGTGGTGCTGTATTTCAGGTTAAAATTTTTGCATTCACTTCCATAACAGTCTGTACGCAATTTTAAGTTAAAGCCTTCTACACATCTGAATATTTATTCAGTTTAATTTAAAAGTTTTTTTTTTTCATTTTTAAGCGTCTTTAGAGTCTAAACTTATAAATATAAAAAAAACTCTTTAACTCGTTTAACTCTTTACGCAGGGTTCGAAAATAAAGCCAGTGCTGCGCAAATTTCAAAGTTTAGTATTTTTTAAATTGTTCTAATTGTAATTGACTACAAGAAAATTGTCTGGGACTTTTTGTCTATGAAAATTAAATGAATATTTGAATTTTATGAAGCAATGGTGCCAATTAACTTATTGGATTTTTAGTTATAATATAGCTGTTTCAAGATTGTTTCAACAGTCCAACTGGTCGCTTCGGGGACAATATTACTATTAAATCTCTCAAATACTATTTTGTAAGTCAAAACCATAAACTTCAAGCATTCGTAGATAAATTATACCACCTTGCTGTTAGCAAATGGCGACCTGTGTAAACTTAAAATTGAAATATATTTTTGGGCTAAAGCTTATTGTCTAGAAATGCTTGAAGTTTATGGTTGTAAATTACAAATTAGTTTATGAAGGATTTGATAAGTGTTGTTGTAAAGAGAAGTGTGCGCTATTGTTACCAAAGCTGCCATTTCTCAATTTTTAAAGGCTCAAAAAGTTAATTGCTTGTATTGCACTATAAAATTCAAGCACTTAAAGACAAAGTTTACTGTTACGAAAGTATTTATAATAGCGGGGGTGTTCAGGGGTTTTGCAAGTTAGTACAGTATTTAAACCAACTTTGGGGTTATTGTTTTTGATTGAAATATTTGGGGGCTCTGAGGGTTATCGAGGTATTTGTTGTCGCAATACTAAAAAAAGTACAGGAGCGAAGGTGTTTTCGGGCTATTATACGGCAACTAAACATGCAATGGGAGGCTAAAAGACGTCTAAAACTGCAATTGGGGCTATTAGGCAGCTAATTCTGCTATGGGGGGTAATCAGTGTAGTCTATAAAGACAAATACACCTAACGTCAAGGACTCTATCATAAACAGTTAAGACAGCTTTATAACTGCAGCTGCGCTGTATAATTACATGAAAAGCATGAATCTCATTTTTCCAACTTTAAAATATACTTCTAATGTTAAAAAACAGTAACCAAAAGTGGTTACTTAATTATATGTTTTCTGCTTGGTATCTTCTAAACTAGAATAGATAGAATTTTTAAAATATTTTTCTCGTATTTTTTGGACCCCAATTGATATCAGTAATTTACCACGTTTTTTTTTGGTACACTTTTTATATTGGAAATATAGGGGTGTATTAGAACACTTGATTCTTTCTTAGAGAAAATTATCTTCATTTGACGCTTATTTTTCAGAGGAAATTGCAAAAACACGGAATAATAATAAAATAATAATAATGTAAATGAGTAAGTAAAATAAAAATATATAAGATTCAACATTTTTTAACAAAACAGAGCCTGGACACAGTCTATTATCGTTAAGAGGCGAATGCCACAAGACAAGAAATGTTAATTAATGTTTTATCATATTTTTTAAAGCTACTTTCGGTATCCAGTTTTACTTTGCTAATAACACTAAATATACTCTTTATCTCTCTCAAATAATAAAATTTTGACCACTGTGGTTAAAATTATAAATTTTCGAACAATAGATTCTCGACTAGTGTGTCAATTGCAATATATATGTATTACTTAGGCTGTGAAGATTATAAGCTAATTAGATAAGCAAGTAGAAGGGTAGCACACTGCTCTATTGTTTGAAGATTTATAATTTTGAGTCATAGTGGTCAAAATTTTAGAGGTAGAGAGTAAATTTGTCACCCTGGTGAGTATCTTGTTCAAAATGACAATGATTTTTAAGACAAGCAGGGGGATGTTTTCTTAATAGTAAAGACATTGAAAATTTACCACTTAACAACATTAAGACAGATTTAATAAAGTTTCAACGGAATTTATTACAAAAACTCGATTTTACTCAACTGTTCAGTATTTCAAAGTGGAGCCTTACAAAAAAGGGAAATTTGACTTAATCACCTATTCACCGAGATAACAGAAATTGATCTGTGTTTCTAATTTAACAATTTTTTGGGTTACCAAACCAAAATGGTTTAAAAATTATTGTAATGGGAGTAATGGGACAAAATAAATTACTGGTACGGACGTATCATTTACATTGAATGATGTGTGACAGTGATTTATGGCTTAGGAGTATTTTTAAAGTTTATCAAAATTTGTGGTGCCTTTCACAACATCTTTATCAATGCTAACTTTGACCTCAAATTTAAGAGAACACACTATTTTATTATTAAAGATTTTGTTCTTACAGGTGACTAATAAAAAAATCCAATTTGTTTTTTGTATTACTGTTGTTTATATTTTTTTATTTAGGTATCTGTTCTAAAAATTGAGGAAATTATTAATCAATTATTGAATTTGAGTAAGTACCTACTCATAGAAGGTATAATGTTCTGATAATGAATAATAAAAAACTGAATTAGAAACTATAATTCCATTTTACTTATATTGCGGGTGATTAATCAATTTATTTCCTGGATAACGTTCAAGTTGACCTAATTTTGTATCAGAACTAAAAAATGATTATTTATATTTATGATGTAATTTTTATTTTTTATAGTGATAAAACTTTTCAATATAGCGCTTTACTTTCTTTATCTTGTCTATTTCAGAGCTACAATCACAGACCGGCATTACCACTGATGTCATAAAATAACAAATAAACGAAATGAATCCTGAGCGTCTCATTATCATTATCTCCTTTATTGTTCCCCACACGCCTTGTAAAAATCGCCTCCGAAAACAAAACTGTGTCATTTCTCAAAACTTCATACTTGCGGTCGGCATTTTGTCGAAACCTTAGGAGAGAAACAATAGCCACTAAAAGCCAATTTGGTCAATGTTTTGTTTAGTCAGCATTGTTCCATTATAACCTTACATGGGGGGACTAAATTGATAAAGTCTCAATCACGTGAGCCGTTGTAATTTCCGCCCTGTTCTACCAGCATCTAAAAAGTCATGCAAATAAAGGATCAAGTCACGAGTTTCACGAGCACTTACAAAGAAAAGCATCTTGCTTTCCCTTTGAAGGATGCTTTAACTATATTTACATAGTGTTAATCGGTGCTTAACCCTGTTGAAACCTCGGGAGGATATTCAAATCTAGCCTTCCTTATTAGAGAAAATTTGATTGAATAATAGGCAGCAAAGCTCTCGAGATAACTTTCATTGTTTTCGTACAATATAGCGGCCACATAATTGAATAAATACTGTTATATAGGGGATTAAATTCTTAATATCTGTATTTAAAAAGAAATTACACAAAATATTACAAGTTTAAAATTTGTGCAGGACTGGCTGTATCTGAAAAGTCGAAAATATCTGAATATTAGAGGAAAAACCTCTACAAAATTTAGTTTTTTATGACAAAGTCGGGGAGGCGATATTTTATCCGTAATAGTTTAGGCTCGAGATACGCTCAAAGATGAGAAAAACACAATCCTGGTTGTTCTTTAAATGTTTCTAACGTCTAAACTGTTAAAGATAAACATATCGGTTCGTGGACTTTATTATACAGAATTTAATTATGTACAACATTTTTCTTTAACATTCTTTTGTAGTTGGGGTTGATACATTGATTTATTGATTAATACAATATAAAGATTTATTTGTTATCTTACACGTCAATCTTAAAATTATACAGTTGAGAAATACATTAAAATTTAACTATCCAATAGAATTTTATTTTGACTTGACCACCATCTTGTTCTCTTTTGTTTAAGTTACGTTCTTAAGTTGCGTTAGTTCCTGCGTTGTGGTTATTTGGTCAATAATTTATTGTTGATGCACTTTATTTCTTTTCTTCTCTTTTTCTTTTGAATGTCTATAGTTTCTAGTAGTGTTAGCTTTAGTCTTTTTGCAGATGTGCAAGATCTTAGTTTTGTCTTCGTCTAGTTTATGTTTGTTTTGGCCAAATGTTCGCTCATGGCTGATGTTCCGTTTTTGTTTTTGTGTTTTGTGATTCTGTGTTTAAATCTTTTTTTGTTTCTTTTGTGGGACAATTTTGGCAGCATATTTTTTTCGTTATTTTATTTTTGTATTTTGTTGTTGTTTGTTGTTTGATTTATTGTGTTTTGTGGTAGCATTTCGATTCTTACATTTGTGTCTTTAAGCTTTCTGATTTTTTGGAATATTGGACTATAAATCACAATACATGTGATTGATCTACATTCTGGTGTTGTCTGTTTTCTGAATTTTGCTTGTTGTTTATTTATTATTTTTTTACTTTTGCTTTCTTTTATTTATTTGAGTATGTTTAAATCTTATACGTGGTTAACTACTAATTGTTTTATTATATTTATGTTTTTATCTGCTTCTTTTTTGTTATTGTGATGTTTTATGTTCTGTCTATATAAGCTTTAAATGTTAACTTTTTGTACTCTGAGTGGTTTGATTTTTTATGTATTGTTTGCTTCGTGTGTGTTTCTTTTCTCAAAATGCTAAAGTTTATGGATTGTTTTTTTTTCAACATTTTTAGATAAAATGTTAATTATGTTTTCGTTTTCCAATTTCAGTGTTAATTTTATTGGTTAGTCTATTTTTATTTGTCTATAAATTTTGGGAACTTCTGGATTTATTGTTATGATTGGAGTGGTTCTTTATCCACATTATTTATGAAATTTTTAACATAGGCTAGATGGTTCTTGTTTCTGTTTTTTTTTTATGTAATTGTTTACCACAAATTTCCTCATTTTATTGTCTTATTCTTCTTTTGTGATTATGATTATTCTTTCTCATTTGTCGGCATTCGTAATTAACCTTTTTCCTTATTAAAGTCAATTTCGTTACCGCATGCGCCGCTGCAATAAGTTCACTGAATTATAAAAAGTATAGAGAGCTTATCCAACTTAAGGAATAAAGTAATATTAATTATAATCGAAAATTGTTGTTACGGGGAAGTGAACAAGGCAGATAAACTATTTTATAAGGCCAACGTGTCGAATCCTTTATTGATTCTTTTTCAAGGCTTATAATAAATGGCAAAATTTGTTTGGCATGGTACCAACTTGTCTCGGTCAGTGGTCCCCGGAAGAATCAATAAAGGATTCGAAACGTTGGCCTTATAAAATAGTTTATCTGCCTTGTCCACTTCCCCGTAACAACAATTTTCGAATATAAAAAAGAATGGACTTAAGACACCAAAATAATTAATTATAATATAAATTGAAACAACCTAAGAGTTACCTCAGCCAGTATTCTTTCACAATAACAGTAAACAAATCAAAACGCCCACCTGACGATCTGTTTCGAGCTTTTCTGCCAATAAGCCATCTATAAATGTCGTAAGGTCAATGGAGAGAAATGTCACATATTCTGTCAAAAAAATGGTTCGTTCGCGCATGCGGTAAGGGATTAGGAATAAGGAAAAAAGTTATTGATGGTTTTATTTTTGCCGTTTCCACTACTAGTGTTTCCAGTTCACTTGTTCAATTTTTTTCTTGTGTTGTAATAATAATATTTCTGTGGTCCTTGCTTCTTGGATAACATTGATGTTGGGTGAAGTTTCTTATTCTTTTTGTGCAGTTTTTTTCTCACATCGCTTCTAGTTTTTCTGTTATTAGTCGCTGTAATTTTTGTAGCTTCGACCGTTTGCTCAGCGTTTCTAAATAAAAACAAGTCAGTAATAAATATAAGTCAGTAACTTTTTTTAAATACAAATTTAAATATTATCTATATGATAATAGTTTTTCGTAATTACTTTTACAATTTTTAATTTGAAGCGCATTTTAAGGTTACGCAGCTGTTGCTTTTCTCTCTCTTGGATAATTTATATGTTGGTTCGGGCCGGCGAGTGAATACTCCTTTCTATTATTTTACTTCGTTTTATAAATAATAAACTCTAATTAATTAATTGTTTGTGTTAAAATGTTATTATATTACTGCGATGCGGTGAAATTCTCTTATCACGAGGTCAAGTTTATCGCCCAATTCGATCGATGAATTAAATAAGCTTTGCCTGAAGAAAAATTCTTATTTTCAGTGTGCAAAATTTCGACATTCGATACGACACATTAGGACAGACTTTCCCGCGGGTTTAGTGTTAAATTCAACGCAAAAACATGAAGCTAGAAGCTCATCTTCTTCATCAGACAGTGAATCGGATGAAGATGGTAAGTCAAAAAAGCGCACACGCAAATCAACTTTCTCGGATTGATTTTCTCGCTTCTACCCTCTTTAAAAATTTGTTATTCATAATTAAGTCCAGTTGGGATTTGAATTTTTTGACGGATTTTATGTTAATCAGCGCGTGAAATATTCAATAGCTATTTAGGGTTTTAAATTGTTTTAATCTTGTTTGAAGAGATCCGAGTAAATATTTGTGCGGTGGGATAAGTCAAAATTGTAGAGGATGTAGTGCGTGTTTTCAATGTTTTTATCGTATTACGTAATGGCGGGTGTGTCCCCACATTGATTACAGTTTTTATTTGAATTATTTCGGTTTAATAGAGAAAACTGAATATAAACGCGAGTTTAATGTAGAACACACGAATCGATAATTTCTTTTTGAAGCGAATTATATTGCATGTTGCTTCCGTCACTCTCTTATAGAACCATTTAAGAAATTAAGATGTCATTTTATAAGTTCCGACAATAAATGACCTAAACTCGGCGACATAAAACCTTTTACGAGATTCTAAAATATGACGTATAGCTTTGAACATAAAAAGTACAATCAATGTAGAAGAGAAAAATGACACTACTAGCCTTAAGTCATTTTAGCTTTCTTGTTATTATACTATACAGGGTTCTTATTATTATATATGAATATGTATAGTATTTAGCCTGCTTTGCAAATTTTTTCATAGAAAATTTGCCGTTTTATAGTGTAATAATCTCTCAGATAACTGTCAGTTTCATCTGTCAAACTACTTTACATTGTTTATGTTTATTTTCCATAGCGACGTGGTAGTATCGCAATAAACCTCCACTAATGGTTATTTGCTATTGAAAATTCATTGGGATAAAAATGTTGACACTTGTCATTGATTCAAAAGTTTTAAGTGAAATTTTCAAGGTAAAGCAAGTATTTTCATAATTACTTTTGGTGCAGTAATTTTTGGGTAACTGTTGATTGTTGAAGTAGTACTTTACATCACAGACACATTTCAACCACCTGTTATAACCATTTATGATAATAATTGATAAGCCTGTACTACTGTTAGTCATGTCAAATTTTTCTTTAAACTTTAGAGCAGAAGTGATTTGGTCTTGAGTCATTTTTGGATTTCTGTCACTCATTTATTTACTTCACTAACAGTTTTTGATTTTGACATACGAGCCAGCAAAAGTACTACTTTAGAGATTATTTTGTTTTACTTTACAAACCATTTTGCTCGTTTTACTGACGATTTCAGAAAAAGAATTTATCTCATTTTTTTTAGTGACTTTAACGAAAAAAAAAAATGAATTTTTCATCTTCTAATGCAGCTGAAAAAATACGCGTTTGACACAGGCTGAAAAGTGAGCACTTTTATTACTATTACTTACTAGTATAAATTTAATTTTTTAGTAAAGTTGACTAAAAAAATTGTCTGTGTCATGACCAGCATTTTTTCGGTCTCGTCTGTTTTCTTAAATGAAGGTTCGTTCGAAAAAAATAACATAATTTTTGGCTTGGACACAAATAACTATTTCTGGAACCTGAAGTGTCACAAAAAACGTTAATAATAATATCATTATTTTTATGAGTATAAAATAAAACAAAATTTACTTAATTACTAAAAAAACCGAAAAATTTGTTGTTTAGTGTTATTGTAGTTAATTTTCTTATGTGCCAAGGGCATTATGAAAAAGTTTATTGCTTCTTTGATTTTCTTGTATTGCTTGAGTCTTTGGCCTTAGGCATTGTAAGTCGTTTGAGGGTTATAGACATCAAATAATGCCCATGGTTAAATAAACAAATGAATTAAAAATGTTGAATGGTAAAAAATTATGACATTTGTTATTTAAAAAAACAGGCATTAGACAGATAGAAACTATGGTAGTGGGCCATAAAACTTAAAAAAGGAAAAAGCTCTATGGCATTAGAGACTTCGTAATATATATCTTATTTAAGGCATTAACAACCGATAATGATTTTCAGTGGGACATAAAGCAAATTTACGTTTCTGCTTCTCTAGTCTGTTTTAAATTCATTTAATTAATTAAAGAAATTTCGTTTTTGGAATTAAGTTTACAAGAAGCTAACATTCTCACTTGAAAATTTTGAGTGGAACCCTCAACTTGCATTATCTCCGAGCTTAAAATTGTCACTTCTTGCTCGAACTTTCGTATTTAACTCGACATAATCCACACACTTGAAATTACAAACCGACTCTGTAAAGGTTACATGAAATACCATTCCAGAAAGTTTTTTATTTCCCCATTTCCTTTTACTAAACACCCTTAATTCACATCCATGTACTGGGATGCAGCGTCAGACGATTACCTCTCGAATTCCTGCGTGTAAAAGCACTTCTCTATTTTCATTCGAGCAACTCCTGAAAATTCCTGAATAAATCATGATTCAATTGAAACACAAAACAAGCCAACAAAAAAATCCTCGCACTATGAAAAACGCTAAAATAATGAAGACAAACTGTTATAATGCTCGAGTACTCTCCTGAAATAATAATCACCATTAACCCGGAAACGCCTCTTATCAATATTTACGCTGCTCTTTTACCGGAACTCCAAGTCGATAAAATCTCAACGAAAAATGCGTGCCTTTAGCCAGTTTCTCGCATATCGAATTTAACAATTTCGCCCGCAACGCGTTAATGTCGGATATGTCGAGAAACGTACAAGCGTCCCTCGTTTATCCGGGATAAAACTGGATGGATCACGATTAGATTTTCTCCGGAAGTTTCTCTGTTGTGGTGGAATTCCATAAGCTAAAGTTTTGGGGTAATTACGAAAATAATGGAATTTTCGGGACTGTACCCTTGAAATTGTCACTGGAGTTATGAAAAGTTGCCAAAGTCGGACCAATTGATAAGGAGATTAAGTAAGCCTTTGAGACGCAGACGGAATAGATGAGGAAGAAAGTACAGAACTCGCCACTGCATCAAGCTTATTCCTTTCTTTGGGTTCGAAATGCGACGGCTTAGGAAGTTTCCAACTTTCATTGCTTATTTCAGTCTCACACAACAGAAATTCAAAATCAATATTTAAAATGTACTTAGAGAGCAACACTTTATTTTTTCTAATTTTTTTTCTTTTTAGTTGAACTTTTTCGCAGTAATTTGCGTTTTTTACAACCAAAGGTTATTTTTTCTCGAATCCCAAACGACAGCTCACGTCTGAATTAATCCGAGACCTTTCTCACGCTGTTGTAGCAGCTGAATAGTAATTTTTTAATAAAACTTTATTATAATTGGAATTGAAATAAATTTCCTTCAGTGACAAACGTTGAACAGCATTTGGTATCCTCAGATTGAATTGAAACATCGAATAGGAAGGAGCTTCGTTTCGTAGTAAGCAAAGATTGAATTTGCTTACATTACATTTTTTTCCGAATTGTTGATTCGTAAACATAAAATATGTCAAACATAATTTAACGCTACTTGAAATTATCTGATAAAATTTACAATAACGTAAATAGTTGGTATTAATTCAATAAATTTAATAAAACCATCGATACCGATAAAATGTCAAGTATAAATATTTTTGTAGGTCATTAACTTTAATGCATATGTAAACAAAGGAAAAAATTCTAATTTACAAGTCAAACAGAACATAATTAATTTATTTTATCAAGCAAACATGTTCAAGTCAATCTACAAATGTTTTGTTGAGCAACGATAATAGTGAATTTTGACTTTTGTTATAAATCTAGCAATAAAGCTGCTTGGGACAAAGGTTGATTGTAAAGCCATAAAGTGCTTAAATTGTTTATTTCTGATTTGTCATTTCAAAAGAGATGTTCTAAAGAACGACAGGTTGCAGCTGTTTGACCTCTGTTCCAAACAGAATTCCTAATAACTTTACAACTTATGTCAAAATTTATTATTATCCTTGTTCTATTTTAAATATTGTCTCAAAGTTAAGGCATTTTGAGTTCAGTGTGTTGTAGGAGACTTTACCAGAAGTAAAAGAGAAATTGTTAAAACTGTGAATAGACTAAAAGCACTGAATGAATAATAATAACATTTTTTTTAGTGGTATTTTTAATATTTTCTATTAAATTTGATCTTTTGTATTAAGTATTGTCTACACAAACCTTAGAAACTGGAACAAAAAATCTTAAAAACGGGAGCAAATCATTTCTCTCCTTACAATAATTTTTTTTTTGAAAAAGTAGCGTTGAGACCGACCAAAAAATATTCTATTTTTGCGAATTTCGGTCAAGAAGAAACGGCAACGAGGCTAGAATATTTTATATTAAGTTGCTTGAGAGAAGGTAGGTAAAAATAATTTTAAAATATTTTGTTTAATTTAATGGAATTATTTTTTCTTTTATATTACACAACTTCTCTTCTGCATCTTCTCTTTTAAAATCTCTCTATTCTTGTATACCATTTATTATTCATTGGCAAAGTTTCACTTTCTATCTCGGATATTTTAAAAAGCTATAATATAAAAGTTGCTTTTAACTTTAAGGATAATCTTTCAACATATCTCGTATGTACACAACAAAGATGAAATTCCTGTTGTATATCATTCAGGCGTCTACAAGTTATCTTGTAATGAAATGACTGCAATGCAGTTTACGTAGGACAAATAAGACGAGGAATTGAAACTAGAATCCGAGAACATGTAAGGACAATTGAAAAATACAAAAATACAGATATAACTAACACTTCATCTGCTTTTGCTTCTTATATTCTTTCTTCCGGTCATTCTTTTTCTCCTACTCATAATTTCAAAATCTTTCACATCTGGAATAAAGGTTATTCTTTAAATTTTTTAGACGCTTTAGAAATTCTTAAATCCACTCACCAACCTTCTATACAAACATTAAATGACTAGGTGAATTTTGACGTTAATATTTTATCTTCACTCGTTTAATCTTTATTAGTCAATTCTTGAATGTTTGTTTATACTCTTGCCTCCTTATTCTCTTTATCAGGATTTATAGTTTTTAAATTATTTTTAAAACAACCGTCAATTGATGTCAAATGTTAACACAATTATTTAGACAACTAAAATTTATCTTTCGTTTGTCAATTTACCAATAACAACAATTTGTTTATTTATATGTTTTTCTTTGAGTTAATCAAAAAGTATTGAATTAAAAGTACTGTTTTAGTTTATTTTTAATACATATTTTTATTGTTTAATGTTTTAATTCGTTTTTGACAAAAGATTAGTAAGTTTTTCAACAATTTTTTACTTTTTTTATATAACTTTTTTTTACATTATAATTCATGCACTGATTTTGGAATTTTAGCTTCCGAAAGCTCTTTGCCACTTTTGTATTCGAATTTTGATTAAGCTTGTGCAAAATTTGATTGTTTTTTTAATTTAATAATAATTTTTTAAAACTCTGACGTAATAGACAAAAACAGTTTTCAGAGTCAGCATAAAAAATACATCAAGTGCACTCATAGGTCTATAAGAAAAATTTTGTTTGTTAACCAGTGTTATCAAATATCAAATTTTGATGACAACAAAATCAAATATGTATGTGTAAATAAATAAATAAATGTGTTGCTTTTGAAGCTATCAGGTGTACCAGATTTTAATCAATAAAGAATTTAAAAAGATATTTTAGTTTTTTTACACTCGATAAGTTGAATTATAAAATAACAGGTGCATTTCCAATTTTATCCAAAAGCCTTCAATCGATGCCAAACTTTAATTACAAGGAATTTATCTGTCTGCGATAAGACTACTTTATCTTTATAATCTAAGTCTGAAAGATTTTTCAGTCTGAAACTCCTAACTCATTTAGTCGCGGTTTTTCGCCGACACGTTTTCCCTTGATATTTTTCCGAATAGAAATCGCTTAAGTAACGACTTCCTTGCCTTAAACGGTCAAATTAAATTAAAGGTTTTCTCTTTTTTCGTTTCCTAGCGCCTGAAATTGGTAAAAAATAGGTTTGCGTGTTTGCATGTGACCACAAAATGTAAAAATATGCAATTTATGAAGCTAGTGAATTGTTGGTTGCCTGACTCAATTAATTTCTTTTTTTTATCAGAATTGAAAATAGTTTGAAAAGCATTGACTTGCGACGTTTTTGGAACGTTGCGGTTTGCCAAAATTTTGTTTTTCTTGCATAAGTTAGATTTATTTTTGGATCGTCGTAAAATCTGCCTTGAGGTCAATATTTCAGCGCCTGAAAAACAATGATTTTTCATGAAATTTGTTGGAAATGATGAAAATTTTATTTTTGGAGTGTAATAAGAGAGTTTATGTGGGCGGTTTCAGCGTTTTGTATTTTTTTACTTCGGTGGTTTGCAACAAGTTTTTTCGACGTGGGATTAACTTAGTTACATAAAGTTTTTTTAACGAGAGGATGTTTATTTTGTTTAAAGATTGGCATGATTTTACCTTGAATTTTGGAATTTGTATTTTACATAATACTTACCTTGATAGTTAAAACAGTGAACTTAATTAAAAAATGATAATACAATGCTAGAAAACTTTATTTCAGCACAACAAAAATGTACAATTCATTAAATAAACCCTATACCTGAAAATACCATATAATCACAACGGCTAAAACTATAACGTTTCGACTAAATTTGTTGCACCTTCAAGCGACTTCATACGGCTCGAATTCCATCTCGTCGATTTTTTTCGTTTTTTGGTTGAGAGTGTCATAATTGTGATAATCGTACGTGACTTTGGCTTTAGTTTTATTGTTAAAACTAATTCCACTGTAGGTTTTTTCTTTGGTAAGGTCACCCCACTGGGTCATTTTTCTCTCTTCTCCGATTATTTTCGGCTGAGTATCTTCCATAAAATTTTTCTTGAGCGATTCATTGATCACATTTTTGTTCTCAATCTCTTTAACGTCTTTAAGATTCTTCTGTCGATTCTTCAAATATTTTTCTTTCGACTCTTTCAAATCATTCGTCCCGACCAATTCTAACCGACTATTGCAACTATTCGATTTGAGCAATTTAAATTTGACACCTTGGTAGCTATCTTTATCGTTCTTCTTGCAATTACATTCAATACTTCTCATTTCGTTGTTTCTTATTTCTTCCATTATAGCTTTGGTGAGTAAAGGTTGCCCAGACTGTTTCTTCACAACTCGACCCCCATAATACGTAACAGTTGTTCCATACTCCCGAATTTTCTTGAGAATATCCTCACTGACGTATTGTCGTTCACAGCAATGCTCGGTTAACGAATCGTAGAGATTTTCCTGACTTCCAAAATCAGACAAATTTGAAGTATTTGAATCAGTTGCAGAACATCTGTCTTTATCCGGATCAATCGATTTCGAGCACTTATCATTCCTGTCGTCAAACTCCTGCGAACTTTGCGACCTTTGTAACCCACCTTCGAAAAATTGTCGCACTTGTTTGACAGTGTCAGGATTCGGTAATTCATCATCGTTCACTTCTTTATTCACTCGAATTGGGTGATAGAAAAAATGTCGTTTTGTTCCTGCTTGTTCTTCGTCATTTTTATGTTTGTGTAAAAGTGGAGTAACGTTTTTAGCGGCTTTCGTGCTTTTGTTTGACGATTCGTGCTGAATTTTTGTTCTGATTGGCTCGATAATCACGATATTGTTGTCGCGGAGTAATTCTTGAAAACTGTAATCTTGCAAATATTGCATTAAACCATCAAACTGACTTTCTTTTTCGCAATTTGCGAAGATTTTCTTCTGGAAGAGGTCAGATTTGACAACGCGATATCGCACATGGTCAAATTCGGGATAGGTTATACTCATTGATTTTGTCACGGGTTTGTGTTTTTTATTCGCTTCTTCTTTCGAAATTATTTCCATTATGTTCGGATTCAGACTTTCGTATTGATTATTCTTTGAATTTTCGAAATAATTACAGGATTCCTTAATGAAAGGTGAAATTTTCTCGACTTTTTCCACGTTTTTTTTCTCGAAAAGTTGTTTGGTGAGTTGGACTTTGTTTGGCTTTTCCGGCTCTTTTTCTTCAGGTTCGAATTTCTTCTTCACGTCTTCGATTTTTGTTTGTACGTCTACTATTTTACATTTCTCTGGTTCTTCTTCTGGTTTATCATTACCGTTCACCATTTTATCCCAATACGTTCTCATTGTTCCCAATTTTTCTTGATATTCCTTTGTACATTCATCCATTTTTGTTTGAAATGCCACAATTTCAGGTTTTGTAAAATTATGATTTTCGTCAAGTCGCACACTTAAAGTATCCTTTAAATTTCTCACAGCTTCAAGAAACTGTTCTTCAGCTTTATTTTTCGATTTTTTATTTTTACTTTTCCTTGGAACTTTAGCTATCTTCAATTCAAAATCAACAGGAACGTTAGTATTTGCCGTAATATCAAAGTGCTTTCCAATGTTTACAATAAAACGATTTTCGTTACCTTCAGGAATTTTTTTGATGTTAGTTTTTTCACATTTGCGTAACTTACGATCGATTTTTTCGCATTTTCGCAAACTTCTCGTAACTGCTAAATCCGGTAATGAATAAAATCGGTTATCAATCAGATTTGTACTTTTCCTTGATAAATTTGAAAGTTTTTTGCTTAAAAAATTTTGTAACGGCCTTTTTGATCCTTTTTGAGTTTCTAAAAATTCACGTAAATAATTATGACTGTGCTTATTTCTTTCTTCTTCAGTTTCTTCGTTCAAATCAGGATCTACAGTTACTACAGTTTTATATTCTTCGTTTTCTTCAGGAGGCGCTTCAACTTCAATATTTGTTTTTATAGTTTCTGGCTCAGGGGTTTCTTCAATTTTTTCTTCTGGGATTATTTCACTATAACCAGGTTCAACAAGGCTTTCGGGTTGTTCCTCTTCAACTTCTAAAATTCTTGTTATATTTTCGTTTATTTCATCTAGATTTTTATCAGTTTCGAAATACTCCAAACTGATTTTATCGTTATCTTCAATTTCTTTTTGTTTATCTTCGGAAGAATCAGAAGAATAACTTCTACGATAGTAAGTTTGTTTTTCACTATTATAAGGAGTTGGTCCTCTTATTGTTTTTGGTTTTGCGTAATGGTTCTCTCGGATAGAATCATATAAAGGTCTATTAGCACTTAATACAATGTTATCGTCATAAGGAATACTTTCAGGATCATTTATTGTCCACTTTCCAGTTGAAATATTATCACACGAAGAGTATTTCTTACTAAAATCACCAAATGATGATAAATCATCTGCCACAGATATAGCGTCAGTGTTATCGGTATCGTATTTGGAATCAGGATAATAATTCGGAAGACTCAATCCTGGAATATCCTCATAGGACACTCTATAACTGGTATTAATGGAACTTTTGTTGTGATAATTCGAATCTAAGCTGTCTTGTTCCTTGCCAATAATGAATTTGGGACTTGCCAAGTTACTTATTGACGAATAGACGGCTTCTGGAGCATTCGGTCGTCTTTCAGGCGAGTAATCCGGTGGACTTATACTGAGATTATCCGCACTTGAACCTTTCACAACCGCGTATCTGTAAAATAAATTCAAAACTTTTTCAAATAAAAAAAGATTACATTACCTCGGTTCTTTAGATCTTTCGATTAATTTAGCTCGAGGGATCAATTGCGACCGTCTCGGTTTGTTGTTTTGTATATCCAAATTAGTAAAAACGTCACGAGTGATCGCCAAACTCCGACAGCGTCTTAAAGACGATTCCTGGGAGTCACTCCAAGGACCGCTGGAGACGTTTTCAAGACTACCCCTTTGGAATTTATCCTGAGCACGTTTGTTGTAGGTACCGTTGTCGATCGAAGGGCGGTTATAGCGGCGAGAATTGAGTTTTACGTTGTTGATGCACGATTCCTGTCTGAAATAACACAAATGTTAATCACGAAGGAATTTCATATTAGCGACAAAAATTTCTCTCTCGCGTTACGCTCGCTGTTATCTTTGATATTTTATTACTGCAGGTTGTGAGGGAGACATCACAAGTTTCATCAAAATCGCGTTAAATTGTGATAACAGGACTTTGGCGCATTAGAATATTGATCGGACATATGCGGTTGCAAATTTCGATGAGCTTTAAGGCCGAATTGTTCTACCAAAAGCTCGTAAATCAAATCTGAGAAATTATAGCTTTTTGACGAGTTTTGATCAAAGCGTGGTGATAAAAAAGTGAGCTTTAAGCTTCACGTGACCGAAAAAATAGATGACTTACGACTTTCACTATCACACGACACTTGTTTCGTTCCGTTTCATAGCTAGTACTACACTGAACTCTAGTACCAACACTGCCAACCTTGTACGAATGGAAATAAGCTATTTAACATGATTACATCGAAATTCGAATTTATTCATTAAATTGCACCTGACTCAAAACTACTTTCCGGTGTGTACCTACAGGGTGAACAATAGGCCTCGAACTCGTCACTTTTTACCTAGTTCATATATTTTCAGTACTGAGTCACGTAACGACCCAGTTTATGTTAACAAATATACAAACAAGACGTTTATTGTTGTTTTAGTCTGCGTCAGAAGGTGAAAATTATTATGTACCTGATTGCGTAATTTATACAATTAGAAGATCATTTTTCCAGGAAATTTTTGAAAATTTTGTGTGTTTAGGATTGGATCAGTAAGGGGTTATCGCCGTGTAATCCAACTGTAAAATGTGTTTAACTTGAAAATTTACTTTTAAACCGATAACAATGTTTGTTGTTGAGTCATGCAAATCTGGAAGAAGCGCAATTTGTTTTAAAAAAATTGTTTGGGCAAGAACTAATTTTTGAATTTTAATGGTCATTTATCCGGTGATTACCCATAATTGTAAAAATCCAGGGCAATTACGTTGTGGCAATACCTAATCGATCTGCGATTACCATCATCAAGAGGATAATTAACGCACTTTAGGTCGAGGATCAGTCCGGTCTGACTCCAGACGCGGATTTACGGTGTACGCGTAACCCCGGAAGGAAATCCGGTCGATTGTCATTAAAATTTTTCTAATTAGTGGAAATGGAGCGAAATGGAACGGCTGCAATTGCACTCACCTGAGGATTGTGATGCTTCCACTTACTGAGGATAATCTTCGTACTCGAGTCGAAATTAAATTCCGTCCTTGAAGGATACGTATTGTTATGACCGGTAATAATCGTTGTAAACAAGGCTGTGTGAAAAATCACGAGCATCACGATTTTTGGTACCGGCTGTATATTGCCGTTGCGTCATGCAATTTTTACAATTACGCTAATTAGAAAAGAAAATAAGGGGGCACGCGACTTTTCAAATTTTTGTTTATTGTTTTTTTACGGTATGTGGACGCCTCCCATCATTTAAATATTTATCAAATTAAAAAACATTATTCACCTTCACGTTCAGTAATGCCCTTCGATGATTAAAACGCAACATTTTTAATTAAAATTTAAATCCGCTTGCTGGTTTATGGTACGTGTCGATTGGGAATCATTACATAACGACGCGTGCCCATTTTATTTATTTAGTAGCTTTTGTAACGTCTCGAATGCCCGATTTTGTAAAATAACGTCATACCGTGATGAGTTAAGCCGACATATGAGGGCGGAAATAAATAATCAAGTAATTGAGGGCTTAAATATGACTATTTTATGACTCTTTCGTATCAATATTTGAAAACGTTTTATAGGGGCGATAATTTGGTTATTAGTTGGAAGTGCGCCTTCGTGCCAACAATGTAATCATCTGATGCTCTAATGGAATTAGCACATTATTGTAAGGAAATTGTCATGCATTAGAAATACAAGGAATTTTGCATGTTCTACTACAATTGAATGCACTTTGAAAGTGATTCATTTTTTGGCGGTGCAACCGGACAAATATAGGAAGTAAGCCGATTACAGTTGCAAAAGCTCGGTAATAGGCGGAATGAAGGAAGAAATCGGATTAACTCTTTTACAAAAAAAGCAGATTATAACGGAATTAAAGTAGAAAAAATGTATTAAGAGCGATCCGATCAAAACTACTTTGAGGTGAACATAGTGGAATTTTCTGCGGGCTCAAATTGCTGACCACTGTAGGGGTGCTTGAAATATATTTCAATTGGGGATTAATTTTGAAATTAGCGCTATGCGATAGAGGTTTGTATTAAATTTAAGGCAGTGTGGCGACCCCTTCCGAAGTTTGCCATTCGGAATAAGAACACAAATATATTTTTTTAATAATTAAATATTATTATTAGTATGGTGTAAACTAAATAAGCATTGTTCTTGCAGTTCATATCTTGACCATTTATTTTATAAAAAAAATTATCCAACGCCGGTATAACTACCTATAAATAACCCATAACTACACTCTTCTTATACAAGTAAAATACCCATTAAGTCTCTAGCGAGATAAAAACTTTAGATAATTTTAGAAAGAAACAAATAGAAAGACAAGAAACAAAAGTTAGTGCTATAAAAAATAAAAAGTACTCTAGTTTTTTTGTAGATTACAAACTAATGTACAAAAAATAGATATTTTTATTAGAAGTTTTAATTTTTGGGGGTTACGGTAAAATTTGACTTAATCTGTACAGTGAATGATCAATAAAAAAGAGATTTGTAAGTCTCGCACCCTTACTTCTGTTTGAACTGTCTGCCAAACCACCCTTAACATAATTTTTGTGATGATAAATTTCTTATAAAAAGTATAAGAAAAAATTAGACGCCAAACTTTAAGAGTTTTATCTCTCTTTCAAGTTAAATTAGTCTTATAAATTATTTTCGGTCTAAATATTTGCCACAACAAAATTTATTATTATTTTTGTGAGGAAAAATGTTTATAAAAGGGGGATTTTTGGGATTGTACTTATACCAATTTTTTTACTGCTACGACCGGTTTCGCTTGTTTATTTAAGCATCTTCAGGTGCTTTCCGCATAAAACAAATTTTTCCAATTTTTTAAAAGTTATGATTATGTACTCTCTGAAAATCAGACAATTAAACCGAACGCACTTTGTTTGTAATTTCAAGAATTTGACGAAATGGGGAACATTTCTTTTTTTTTAATACACTGAATAAGCTATATTCCATTGTGATATTAGCGAAAATGACACAAGCATAATCAGCCTAAATTTCATATCTAGAGATCAAGAGTGTACTTACGTCAAGAGGCTCAGAAATTATATTTATTTATTTATTTGTATAAAATAGATACAGGCTGATTTTTTTATTTGCTCCCACCAGAGATTTCAAAAATAGGCAACACGTTATACAAACGATAATCAACTTTGGGAAAATTACAAGTGATCCAAATGAACTGACTCTGGAAGCATTGTCAAAGGCAATGTCAACAATGTTGACAACTCTTTATGTCTTAATTTTGAAAATTAAATGTTAAAAAACTAGCAAAGTATAATATGTTGCCTATGTTTGGAGTTTCGGGTGGGAGCAAATAAAAATATCATCCTGTATATCTTTATTAAACCACTATTTGTACACAAGCTGTATCGACATATTAAAATTAAAAATATACATAAATATGGAGTAGAAAATAGGAATAAATGATTTTTTATTTAAATTTTAATAAAACTACTTATTTTTAAATAAGAACTGGATGTCGCAAACAACGGTTTCATAACAAATGGGAGCCGCTGGCGACAATTTCTTAAACATTGGGAACAGTAGGCTACAGTTCCTTAAAAATTTAAAATTTTAAACAACATTTTACAAAAACTGGGATCTATTGACAATTAGCAAATGTGAGACACATTCTGCCGATGGCGTTAAGAACTATTAGACACGTGCGTTATTGAAGTAGGAACGTCAATTACATCTCAACAATTTAAGAATAACGCATCCGTTCAAACGCGTATCGCACAATATATTGCAATAGTTTATCAAAATTAGATGTCAAAGAGAGTACTTTTTACAAAAAATTGGAAAGAGCAGACAGCACTTATAAAAATTAACACGACAATTAAGTACGATAATTTTATTTCTAATAGGCATTTCGTAAAGCTTTTGACATTAAGGTTTTTTTTCTAGATACATGTACGAAGTACAATAGTAGAAAGGAGTATTCACTCGCTGGTCTGGGCCCACATAGAAGTATTCAAGAGAAAGAGACAGATCAGCTGCTTAAACTTGCGATGCGTTTTGAAATAAAAATAATGGCATATAGAATAGAGAAGAATTATGTTAAGGCTGAGCTGGCAGAGAGTGCAATCAGAAATAGGGCTACAAGACTGCTTTCTCTTTTTTTATTATTCAATCCATGTATATTAAAAAAACATTCTTATTCGTTGTATGTATAAAAATTTTATCGTAGATTTTAAACCAGTCAATAAAAAAAAATAAATTTTGACGTTTTATTTTTTTTTATTTTTGGTGGGTGGTTTTCCAGACAATTCAGTCAGTAATAGGGGTGCAAAACTTACCATGTTGTTAATCAACCCCTATACATTAAAAAATTTTTTTAACATTTTTGTCGTCGATTGTTAAAGCGGGCGCCGCGAATGACTATTAAAATTTGATATTGCTGCCATTTTGGATTACTATTAATTTTTAGAACTAATTTTACTTGAAAGAGGGGTAAAAAACAGTTGTAGACGTTTAACTTATTTATACTTTTTAAAGAAAATTTATCGTCAAAAAATTATTTAATTAAGGGTGATCTGAAAAATGAAACAATAAACACCCACTAACACCAAACTTCTTTACTTGATACGACGCACGTCAGGTAGGATGACAACATTGTTGTCGAAACGTGCGTCGTATCAAGTAAAGAAGTTTGGTGTTAGTGAGTGTTTATTTTTTCATTTTTCATTTAAACACACCAAGAAGATCCAACCACAAGAAGATCTAGCGGAAGTGGCAGACAGTTCAGTCTGGAATAGGGGTGCAAGACTTAATCATTTTCTTCATATTAAAAAATTCTTATTCCTTGCATACCATACATACATCAATATTATCATAAAAAATATAAATACAATTTTCGTATCGAACTTGAAAGATATTATCGTTTATCAAACAGTATTTTTAAGAAGCTACTTGAAATTTTTTCTATAATTAAGCTAATAAAGATATTTAAATTGCATATAATTTTTTCGAGTAGCTTTAGTTTACATAATATGATTAGTCATTACTCAATTATAATTGCAGTAATAATTGATCGACCGTGGACAATCAATAAAAGCTTTCAACTTTTTTCTTTTTAATTTATTTTTATTTTATTCAAGACATCATGTTTTGTAAGTATAATCTAAGAAAAATATTGCGCAAAACACTTCTTATTTCCTTAACCTTCATAAAAAAGCGAAAGAAAAATTCGAAAAGAAAAATAAATTGTTCATTTTTGTAATTTTAATTTTAAATTAAATTGATTAAATGCTGTTCTCTTTTATTTCTTTTGCGGTTTACTACAAAACTTTTTAGTACGCGGTCGTAACCCAACCTTCAATTATACGAAAAATCGGTTATTTTTTCCCGAAGAAACTACTAACACGGTTGGTGTTCAATTCTGTCTCTGTCCCTTGACGAAAAGTTAAAAACTCGTTTAAAACTTCCTATTGGCTGAAAGGACTTGTATTAATCTCAGACACACAACCAATTTCCATCTCGAAGTTGGCCCAATTTTGGTCTTTTAATTAATTAACTACGTCAAGTGCTTTCGACACGAAGGTGCACCCCATTGGCCATAAATCATCAAATATTAGACTCGATTAACGCAATAAATCATAAAAAAATTTCAAGTCAGTGCGATTCTCCCACTGACACAAATAATTAAGAGCTTGTGTAAATATTAACAGTTTGCAGGCCGACATCTGTGCCACGGTAAATATTTGTTCGATAGAATCGAAGCGATTTTAATAAGGATTGTATTTATCGTGTCAATATTTTAAGGCGCTACGGTATCTATGATTCTAAGCACTATGATGAATAATGGAGAAGTTTGATCTAGTAATCTTCATAGAATATTACAAAAATTGTTTAAAATATCAAGCTGACAATAGTTATTGACACGATATGTGCGGGAACATATACTATATATTTTGTATATGAGTGCAACAGTTTTTACACGAGTTCGCTTTGCGCACGAGTGAAGAATGTCGCACGAATAAAGCAAAACTGTTCATGCACGTCTCTGGTATATTTTTTGCACGGATCTTCCAAAGGCCGAAAAACGATAATTTTAAAAATTTTCTCTAATTTATCGAAAAAATCAAGTGCGTAATCACTTGATTTTTAGTAGAGTAGTGCAAAAATAATTTTTTTTGGTGAAAACAGGGTTTCAGTATTACACACTCAGATCTGTTATTCATTTACAAAAAAATTTCTCCTCTTGGCATTGTAATTTAGACACTTTCTTATGGCTTACTATTTTGTTTTTGGTTATCAACTTGTATAAGATTTTTGATAGAAAAAAGCTTTGAAGTCGGTTCTTATTTTACGGCAATTTAAAACTTTTTGCTTCCAGAAATAACACTTTTGCATATAAAAAAAAATGTTGCAGAAATGACTGAAAGTTTTTCTATTACACATCTTAAGATTTTTAGATGTTTCTGTATTTTTTTCTGGGAGCAAAAAGATATTTTTTACATTTTAGTGTATTTTCTAAATTAAAGCTTTTTTAAAATATTTTTTTTATTATTTCATGACTAAAATACTCATCAAATATTTATTTTTCTAGTCGGGCTTGGCTGTTCTCAGTTTTTTTAATTTAACGATTTGTTATTTATTGATGGTTGTTTCATTTTTATTTCCACGAGTAAATAAAAAGTTTTGTATTCTGAATTCTAACAAATTTTTTACCCTTTTGTGTAATGTCACTTCAATGATCCGTAATTGCCTTTTTTCGAAATTTTAATACAAAAACTTGTAATTTTTTTTGTAATTTTTGTATAAAACTTGTAAAGCTCCAAATTTGTTGAAAAAGTTAATTATTATGATAAAGATTATTGTACTATCATCAGAACTACTCCTTTATGCAAAATTACAGCTTATTCGGATAATTGGAACGGACTCGAATTTGGTTTGCAAGATTCTAAACAGACATACAGGGTGTAACATTGAAAACTTTTACTTCTAATAAGGTGAAGATAAAAAGATAAGGAAAAAACCGTTTCGACAGTGTCTAGGGGGACGTAGGATGGGTATGTTATTTGGTCTGTCCGTGTTAAAGTATTAGCACCCCAACTCCTACAAACTTTAGTAGGACCATACTATTTGTGGTACATTAAATGAAAGGTAAGGACTGAGAGAATGCGACACAAAAAATTCAAAAAATATTTTCATTATTAACGGAGGTACAAAGTAAAATAATTGATAAACGGAGGTTTGCTGTAATCATTATTAACTTAAATTAACTGTTAAAAATCTGGCGATCTGGCCGGCCATTTGATGCTACTTTTCCGACCTATTCATTTGTTTGGGTACCTGTTGTTTAAATACTCACTCAAGGGTTTAAAATAATGAGATAGTGCGCCATCCTGCTGGAAGAATCCCTCATTGGAGTTTAACGTCGGGATTGTTTCACTTGAATCTACGATGAGAGGATCTATGATATCATCTAGCAACTCCAAGTATGTTTTCCTCGTTAGGGGGTTAATTATTGTGCGGTAAAAAATATACGTTCATCAATTGTTTTCTCTATATCGGGGTTAATAAGAAAGATATTTTGATGCGGTTTTTTTGTCACACTCTACCGGTCCTTGCCTTTCATTTGAGGTATATAGTATAGTCTTATTAAAGTTTGTAGGAGTTGGGCTAATATTTTAACACTTACAACTCAAATAACATACTCATGCAACTTCTTCTTTAATACTATCGGGAGAGTTTTTTTCTTATTGTTTTATCTTCACTTCTTTAAAAGTTATTAGAGGTAGAAGATTTCAATGTTACACTCTGTATATTATCACTGACGTACAATACAAAAGAATACAAAGCAAACTAAATAAAATCTTTTAAATACAAACAAAACAACATAATTTTATATAAAGATACATTATATTTTTCATTTACAGCATGATTTCCACGAAATAGAAGTTGTACGAATTTTTTTTACGTTAATTACGAAAATTACAAGGAAAATTTGGAATTTTTTATTAATCTAAGTAATAAATGACGGAGTTTCTTATAACTTTCGTGATTCGACCACAGTAATGCATATACTTTAAGGAAGTCGTACTGTAAATGAACGATAAGAAACAAGTTTATAGAAATTAAAATCGTTTTGTTTATATTTTTGATTAGAATAAGACTTAATAATTTTAGGAAAATATTTTTCGTCAGAAAGTCGCCAATAACAAAAAATTTTGTAATTTCGAATTATTTAAAATTTAAATAACAAAACAGTTCTTATAATATTTTATAATAGGTCTTATACTTTCGTCAGAAAATTTAAAAAAAAATTGATATTTACAATAACTTTAACCTCAAATAACTTTTGAAAGAATTAATTTATCTTAAAACGCTGGGAGACGTTTTTTGTAAAGCGTTTAATTTCCTAATTCCGACCATACCTCTAAATATCAATAATAAGGGCTGATATTTTAATCGGTGTGTTTTTTCGTCTTGCTGCAACTACTGAAGAGAGTGTTTTGAAAAAAAATCGCATTTTCTGAATCACTCTTAATTTATACGTTAGCCTTTTAATAAGCAGGACGGAGAAAACTTTGCATAAGACGGAAGGAAGCTGCAGAGCTTGTATAATGTCATTTTCACACAATGCAGGAGGGGAAAACACGTGCGGCAGTAATTGAAAAGGGTGGAGAGATGAAATAATTTGTTTTTAATTCGAGCATTAGTCCGAAAGTTGGCGCGTGATGAATTATGTATTGTTTTAACAATGCACAATTAAATTTTCACTGTCTTTGAAATTTGGCACAGCGAACTAAATTATATTTAGTTTTGGATGATGCATTTTTTATGTCAGTCGAGTGAAAGAATTGATTGACTTGCTAATCCCGCACAGAATTATTTTCTGCATTGGCGAACAGAAACGTAACTGTATCTTGAAAAATATGTGAATTCTAAAATCCAAGCACAATTTAGCCGTCTTTAATCCCGAAGCGTGAAATCGTAAAAAGCACGTCCAGGAAGCTTTCGAAGGTTTACACAGTGATCCTGACGGAATAGGAAGTGTCTTCGATACTCTTTGATTTCTCATGAAATTTTCACGAGGCACAGGAAATTTTCTTCTTTTGTCTTTTTTTTTAATAAACAGTAGAAGTTTAATTCTAATCCAGTTATCTAAGACATCAACCGCACCCTTCGATTGTCTCAATTTCTCACCTCCTTTTTTTTTGATTCTGGCCTTTGGAGGGTGCATCTTCGCCCATCCAGAGCGCCTCCTGGGCCTCCCGCAGGAAATCCGTGTGTCCATTGTGATAATTACTCTGTCCGGCACCTATTTTTTCGAAAAAAAATTTCACACACGTGCTACAACACTAAGATTCCCGGTGAAAGCACTGTCACTCGTGCGGGCGTACTGACGGTAATAACCCGGCGGTGTACCTATGGCACACTCTCTTCGTTTCACAATGGATGTATTAATTAAATTTTATAACGTTTTCTTTGGGTGCGCTTTCTGCTCCGAGGAGTATATAGAGTAACGGTGTGAGCGAGATGGCGCTCTTCTGTGTGGTCGATTTATATGTATGTGGATAGTTTTTCTTTAATTAGATATGTGTTTAACAATTGGAGTTTTGTACGTTATAACGGTTCTTTTCTTCTTGTTGTTTAATTAATAAATCATAAGAGACGTGACTGACTGTTGCAAGACGACAGGATCGATGCGACTACTCCACGAATAACCATGTCACACAAGAATATGAATGACAATAGAGGTTGCTAACAGTAGATTATTCATTTAGATATCCTCGCAGCTAAGTACTGTTTAGATAATGGAATAACTAACGTGTAGTGAAGATTATTTATTTGTAAATAGACGGAAATGTTTAGATCTAGTGTTTTCAAGCGGTAAGTGTGAGAAAGTCATTTAAAAAACAATATTTTTCTTACAATTTCTCACAGATGTCAAGCCAAGGCAAATATTTATTTTGTTCATAAAATTTTACACGAAGTACTATTTTTTATCTCGAAGTCGAAAAAATTGACCTGAATTTCATAAATAAAACCCATTTTATTAAAATTTCACTTGCTTTTCTTTCCTTCCATGAATAAAATTAGATTGAACCTTGCTCGCTATCTAATTATTTTATTATTTTCTCCTTTTCCGTTTATGCAGTTGTGCTTTGGAGATAGTTGAGAACATTTACATAAGCTGGAAGGCATTATTTTTTTAAAGTGCCATCCATTACAACTCTAACTTAACAGGAGCTTTTATCTACTTAACAAATATGAATATTATGGGACCTACTAAGGAACTAAGGTGTTCAGAGACGACTTTCGTGTGAATTGATTTCAAGATCTAATCTAAGAGGAATGTTTGACGCATAATAGACGTGTGTAGGAATAGCAATTAAACTCATAAGACTGAAATTGATGTAAGAAAAGAGCTGCTCAATTCGAGCTAAAATAGGGTAAAATTTGTTAATTTAGGTTTAGTAAGTTACAAGTTAATTAATAATCCAGAAATTTTAGACAAAAAATTGCTCAATCTGTCAAGAATATAGTCTGGACTTTGTTTTACTTTATATAATTTACACTGGCACAAAGCACTTTACATCTTCCTAGAGGTTACATTTTTTTTAGCATATCGTATAAGAAATCTGGATTTTTGCTTTATATCTTTATTTGGATGTTCTAATAGACATAATAAAAACCCAATCGATATCGTGTCGCCTTCACGAGATAAAGTCATGGAGACTTTTCTGTTTTTTTCTAATCTGCGTTAGAAGTAACCTGTTAAACTTATTAAAACACTCATTGTGGGTGTTTTAGAAGCCATTACAGCACAACGTTATAATAGGGCTATTACGACATTCAAAATTTTAGCGAAAACTAGCAATTAGAAAACTAGCCTTAAGATTTTGTTTCATAAATCATTGTGGGCTCCTTTTATAAACTTGAATTTGTGCTACAAACTGATTTTATGAAACGCGTTTTTTAATATATTAAGATCTATTTATGAAAGAATAAGAATGTGGCTTAAGTTGTAAATAATTCCTACAAAGCAACCCTAATTATGCAATTACTGATGCCGATTTATGATGGGTTGAGAGCCCGATATGCTTTTTAATCAAAACTTTAATACTTGCTGCATTAAATCGGCATTAATAATACTCCTAATTGCTTTATTAGAGTTGCTTTGTTTGAATTATTTACGGCTTAAGTTACATTCTTATTGTTTCGTAAATAGACATTACTATACTAATTCTATTTTTCTATAGTATCTACTAGTAATTACTATAGATTCTAGATCAGTAAAATTGGATTCAAAGGGATTGTCTTTTAAAAACTGGTTTTAATTAGGCCCAGTAAGCCTCTGATATGAATAATCTGAATTTGTCTCGATTTCCGAGTGGAGGTTCAACTGTGATGTTAAAAGTTTTCGTATTTAGTTCGTTCTTATTAAATTTTTCTTAAATTAAGCGTTTAATGAAAAAGTTTACGAATCAGAAGAATTTAGAGCATTAAATTCCGCGTCGTCGTCGATTGAATACCAATCCTTTGCAATTTAATTAAGTGGTCTAGTATAAAAGCTATTTAAAAAAATGGCATTTTTTTACAAAGACTCATTTCGTCTCTATAAAACACGCTTTATTTATTAAGAGACTAATTAAACATAATATTTTAGAGAATCAGAGTTGCGGAGTATCAAATTTCGTCTTTAGAAAGTTGAAAATAGCGTAAGCTGATTTAGTACCTATTTTTACATTTTCTAGCAATGCTATAGTTAAAAACTATTTATTTTTGGTATTTTTAACTGTGATCTTCTAATATATTGAGTTAAGTTAGTCTCTTAATGTGTTAATTTTGGATATTTTAAAGAGACGATATGAGTTTTTGTGAAGAAGTGTTAAAAATTGGTATATTTTGAAGTGGTTTTTCTACAAGATCGCCTAATTAAATTGTCAAGAATTTGTGTTTAATCAACGCAGAATTTAATCTCTACAAAAATTGGAAAAAGTACGAAAATTTAAGAAGTTTTTTTAACATCTTGGCTGAAGCTCCAGTCAGAAATTGGGACAAATTTAAATTTATATGTCATGGGCCTACTTGAGCTATTAAAGAGTTTTCAAAACTTTAACAGTATATTGAATTGGTTAGAAAAACCAAAAATTAATTCTAGTCATTAACCGTTCCATTGCTAGAAAATTTAAAAACATTGATTTCTGCTTTCTGGATAGACTTTTCATTATCTTTTTGAACGACGAAAATTTTAAAGACGAAATTTAATGCTCTATAACTCTGATTCTTTATTATATTGAGTTAGATATTATTCTTTTAATAAATAGTGTGTTTTATAAAGACAATATGGGTTTTTGGGAATAAATATGAAAAGTTGTAATTTTTTGAAGTACCTAATGGTAAGAATTGGTTCAGAATTTAATGCTCTACATTTTTGGTTAGTAACCTTTACTATTATATGTCTTATTCCGGAGGAATTTAGAAAAAATCGGCAAAAGTCCGAAATCTTGGAGGTCTTTTTAACATAACGGCTGAAGCTTCACTCGAAAATTGGGTAAACTCAGATTATTTATATCAGAAGTCTACAGAAGTAAATAAAACAGATTTCAAAACTGCACCAATTTTTGGATGCCAAAACTGTAATTTGCCTGGACTATTACTCAAATTTCATAAATTTTGCTTTTAGGTTAAAAAACAGTAAGTATTGCCGTTCACAAATTTATGATAAATTGGCACTTAAAAGAAGCCTAGCGGAGTTGGAGATTTTAATAACAATACTAATTATCGAAAATTTTATTTTTGATGTTGCCATTTTTTGTTGTTAAAATACCAAAATTAAAAAGATGAGCATAAAGTAAGAACAAAAATTATAAAATTCTTAACATAAACATTCAGTCTAATTATATGTATTAAACAAAACGGACGTGCTCAGTGTTTTCTGGAATAAAAATAAAATAATGATATTGATGTACATACATGTTCTAACATTGGCTTTCAGCTACAAACATTAGACAGCTTATCTGTGACCAACTAATTTTTACAGAAAAATCTGCAGGTGTAAAAATCATGATAGGTAATAACTGAAAAAAGTATCAAAAAGAAACAAATTTTGGAGATCAATCAAATGTTATTTTAATACTTGTCACCGTTTCCATTACATCGATTCGAAGCAATTGGAAACGTCACATACCAACCAGAATAAAAATCCTGACTTCAATAATATTTGAGGAGACTGTTACGAACATTCTAAAATAGCATTAAAGAATTTTTAGGTGCATTTTTATGTTAGTAGTGTGAATTTTAAATTATTTTTTTAAAAGATTGTGATGTCTTATTTTAGAAAAATATCGTTTCATGCAAGTACCTTTTTCTCGAAACTGTGGTAATTTCGTGGATATCTAAATCGAATGTGAGCGGAATTTTAATCGAGGTGCAAACTTGGTTAAATTCTTTATATCCTTCCTGAAATTTAACTCCGGGATTACTTAGAGAGTCTATTAAACTGTGGCTTTATTCGGATGAACTTTATTTAATTTGACATTTATGTGGCTTTTAAAGCGGGTTCTTGTCCTTTATCCTGTTTACACGATTTTTGAGATGTTTCAACTTAGAGAGATTCTCGTGCAATACATCTTTCATAAAATATTTTCGTATATGCAAATTCGGTTTGACTTTTACGATTCCGGTCCGGTTCTGTTAATGCAAGGGTATAGGTTCAACACCGGGTCCCAATATGAAATTCCTGGTTTTATTTCTGTGCACCTTGTGTCGTTTTTATTAGTTTTTTTTACTACACGCATGCAACGTTTCAATTTTTCGAAAGTGTGATAAGATTAATTTATTATTTATTAGTTTTAATATCGGTTCAAATAATGCACGCGATTCGACACACTTGCTCGACGGTTATACTCTAGTTATTTTTTAAAGGCGTCTGATGATACATTCACTCAGATTCCAAATTAATACTAATTGAAGTGTCGTGTGAGTTTTTGTACTGCTCCTGATCAGCTTTTTTCCCAAGTACGGTACTGGACAAATTAAAGATCTCACTAACCGTATTAAGTGTCCGAAGCGGAACGCACTTTGATTTAATATCCTTTGAGTGTTGTCCTTTTAAGTACTTTGTCCTCGTTTCAAATTAAATTTTTGCAGCCGATTTATTGCCTCTTCAATATTTTTTTAGTGGGACAAAATCATCCTGCTGGATTATTTTGCTCAAAAATAAATTGCGCATTTTCCGCCAAAACTTAATTTTGTTAATTGCCCCTTTTGATCATATCAGTACTCCGATTATAATAATTAAAATCGTGAATTAGATTTTAATTCATATGTGTAACGTTATTAGAATTCGTGTCGAATTTCTCTCGCAAAATTATCATTTTAAATCCTCGGAACTTTTAATTATCCCGAACTCGCAGTAATGAGCTTACGTATTGTAAGCTCCCGCTAGGAAATTAAGCTTCAATCGTGACGTCACAACGAGCTTAATTATCGAAAGTGAAACAGGAGGTAATATCGGGTAAAAAGTAATAAAACCAAACCGAATTTCTTATATTTGTTTTGCAATGTCTGAAACATTTTGAACATTTTAATTTTTCTAAAAAAATTATTTCATGATGTCATTGTCTCATTTAGAATATAGAAGTAATTATCTAATTACACATAATTTAATAAACATAATGTTAGTTATACCGTATGTCTCCGGATCGACTTTAAAAGAGGAAAATTTTCTTATTTTTGATTTCTCAGAAAATTTCAGTCTTGTTGTTTTGCCCTGCTTGTTTTCAAACCCCCAAAAAATTAATTACTTTATATTTAACTCGAACGGTTTTTGAGATACCAAAATTTTATTACTAGAAAATATTCAAATTCTGCTCAAGTTTTATTTAATAAATTTAACAAATAGCAAAATGAAATAAAATTCTAAAAAAGCTAAACTATATTTTTTCTATTCAAATAACTAACTTCGTAACTTCTGGGTATTTTTGGTTGAATTTTTTGATAACAACTTGGTAGCATTTTTCCTCAGTTTTGTAATATTGAATTTGATAAATTCTTTGTTGTAAAGTCAATATTATAGCTTAAATACTGTTCAAATCAGCGAAGATTTAATTTGCAGTTCTACTAACTTATTAGATTTGTCATCTGCTGTCAGTGGTATTTTTCAATGAAATCCGCTTACTTGAGTTACTTTTTGAAGTCCAAATTTTGAAGAAAAATGATATTATCTAGGGAACCGTTTGAGTTAAATAATAGTACATTATTATACGTGTTTCATAAGACGATTATTGTGACACGAATGAGTTTCACAAGTCGTCTTATGAAACGAGTGTAATATACTATTTTTTCTATTTTGCGTTGCAAAAAAAGCATTCAAAAAGTCTCTTTTGAAGAATTATCACATCTTGGGATTTTTGACAAATTTGGTTGGCACTAATGAAGTAATGAAATTTTGTCAAGATTATTAAGGTTTTCAACTGATTTACTAATTAACTGATATTTTGCTTCAATATTTTCGACAGCTTGCTTATGATTTTATCAACTATTCTATATCATTCCTATTGCGTAGGTGGTAGACGTAATTTTTACGCTTACGGTGCCAACATAACCAATAAAAAAGTTACTGTTTTGTAATGACAATATTGTTAACGCAAAGTAGAAAAAAAGTAATTTGTGTTTTGGAGGTTTGAAAACAAGCAGGACAAATCAATAAGAATGAAATTTTTTGAGAAATCAAAAATAAGAAATTTTTTTCTCTTTTAAAGTTGATCCGAGGACATACTGTATAGAATCTACTACTAATTTTTCTAAAACTCAAGATGAGCTTACCCAAAAAGATGAGATTCCTCTTGAGAAATCTTATACAAAGTAGCCAAAAAGCAATCTCTTTTGGAATAGGCGTTGAAATGGTAATGAAAGCAAAATGTGTCGATTTACTAAATTAATGAAATGGTAAAGACGATATACAATTTTGACATATGATACATTAAAGTAACTACTTTTTAATGCAGAATTAAATTTTCTGCAGAATTACTTCCTTGACGATTTTTTTGAAAAAAGGGTGGGGTTGATCCAATCACAGGAACAATGGGAACAAAATTACTTTAGTCGACTAGTTTCGTTTGTATATTGAACATCTTCAGGACAAAAAGCTAATTTTATTAAATCATTTGAACTTGAAAAATGTCAGAAACAATAATACCGGACATATCTTGGTGATGGCAAGGCGAGACTAGTAACTACGTGACACAAGCGGCGCATATCTAATGAAGAGCGGTTTTTGAAGAGATGAGACATGACGATATAAAAGTCACTATGAGGAGGAAGAAACAGAAGAAAACACGAAATAGAAGCCATAACAGAGAAAGAGAAGAAACCATTAAAGAGATAAAATTATTTATTTGCAAGAGAATGAGAATGTGACTTAAGTCTTACTAATTTTAACAGAGCAACCCTAATGTAGCAATTATTACTAATGCCGATTGTACCTAACATGTACCAAACTGCATTATCAATAAATTAATAAAAATAGTTTAGAATTTGTTTCACATTCCGGTCTGCAGTTGAAAATCAAAGCAATGGGACGAGAGCGTCTGTGACTTTACCGTCTTTGAATTCGCAGAAATTCGCCATTGTTTACTCCCTGTGACATAGAATTGAAGGGTGGCAAGGAATTTCTGCACTGTATAGGCTATTTCCTAGTGTTTTTGGCCAGTGATTAAAACATGTTTTAAGTAACACCATTCCAAATACCTAAAAGGATTTTAGTACCCATGGGTACTCAATATCACTAACAGTTGTCTAGTCAAACTTCTAAATTTGATTTAATTCATTTTTGTCTCTTCAATTATTTCCGTTGTTTATAAAAATAATTAAATTTTTAAAAATAATTGAAAATTAAATTAAATAATTAAACTTCTAAATTTAAAAACAGATTTGTGTTCATAATCATTTTTTTTCAGTTAGCTGGAAATATCTATTATTATTGATTAAAACCAACGAAAACGCAATCATTTTAATCTTTAACTCATTAAAACAATAATAATAAAACAATAAAACTTTGCGAAATATGTTTAAAACGAAATTTGTATAGAGTTTTCGTTTAATTCTTTGTTTCTTTTCCGTAGACGTGACGATAGAATATCACCGAGGGTTGCCCCAAATCACCGTACCTCTTCCCAGCAGAAAAGAAAGATGTAGATTTACATTGAAACCGATCTCAAATACCGTCGATGATTTTCTCGAAATGTTGAAGAAAGAAGATCGAGGAATTGACAGGGTTGTGTGTAAAACACCAGAAGGCACAAGGATAGCGTCTTCCACGACTATCGAGACTTTATTACAGGACGATTTTAAATTACTAATCAACGATAATTCGTACAACGTTGATTCGCCTAAGCAGGAACGGCTGAGCACTGAAGAAGTTCAAAGGTACAAGATTGAATATTTTCCTGACAAATTAGAAATTTTCCTTTTAGATTAAGTGACGTGAAAACGCTAGTCTCACAGCTTTATGAAGCTTTAAATGTTAGGGAGCACCAATTACAAAAAGAAGTTGAACTCACTACACAGCTGGAAACACTTCAGCAGGAATTACTACCTCTGGAGCAGGTACGGTGAATTTTTAACTTTCCCTTTAATTTATTGTTTGCATGTATTTTCCGTGTTCGTAATTAACAACCTGCTTTCAACATCTGTCATTTGAAAATTGCAATTAATTCGAAAATCGATCAAATTAGACTGGTAATTGAACGAGACTAATCTAGCGACGACGGTGTCTAAATCAATAATTAAGACGAATGATCCCGTCAAATCGCTTGGGAATGACAGGTTTGCAATTGTTTTATTTAGGGTAAAAATCATAATTGACTGATGTAGCGATTTCATTTTGTAATAATAATAATAATTTACGCACAAAATACAAAATTTTATGCACGCTAAATAGGTATTTTGATTACAAATTAATTTGAAATTGAAACTTGAGAATTGATTATAAATTTTTTATCAAATTAATTACAAAATACAGTTTGAAATTTTTGGTTGTTGCTTTTGTTAGGTAAAATCTTAGAAAGCGTCTGTAAAGTAATTATATTGTTGCTTGCAGATGTCACATTCTTACAAAATATTACAATAGACGTAATTTATAATTATTTTAGAATTTAAGTTGCTTTTTTACAGGGCGGTTTTTAAACGATCAGGGAAAGTCGTTCAGAAATTTGCTAGAATTAGTCAAAACCTGACAAGGAGACCTTTTTTAATATTTTTCGGGTAATTAATAGATTTTTTGACGAGAATGTGCTTTAATGTGTAAAAATGATGTTCTTAAATTTCAGTTTGACAGGTCGGTAAACGAAGTTATTAGGGACATCCAAAAGAATTGTTTTTTAATTCTACAGCACTCTAGAGGTTTTTTATGAGCACGCGGTATATCTTATTAAATTTTGAAACAGTTTAATAATTTTGCTTTCAATTCTTTGTCGGAACCTTTTGTGTCTCTCCAAATCTGGTTGACAGTTTCCACTCGGTTGCATTTTAAAAATTGCACCGGCGACAGGGAAAGTAAACATACACAAAGAATGCACACATTAAAGCTCTGCCAAGGCTCGATTTTCCCCGATTTTAGTTAGCGTCGGCCAGTCTAATTCTTGCTTCTTGTGACCTATTTTCTCAGCACAACCGGGACAAAGCCTCCGAAAAAAAAATGTGACAGTAAACGCAGATTGAAATTCTCGTAGGAAGCTTCGTGAAGAACCTTTTGTTAATTTATGCCTGCGAGTCAATTTATCTGAGTGTTTTGAGACGATTATTTGCTTGCTCAATTCTCTTGTATTTGGGTATGAAGAGAAAATTTCTAATTTCGTTGAGAGTGACTTATTTGGGGCAAAGTTGATGAATTCATTATTATTGTCTTTGACGAAACCGAAACGGCTCTCATGAGATCCCGGAAATGGGCTCGTGACCGATCGTGTTGGGATTCCAGCAGGGAATAAAGGAAGATCAAATTCGATGCTACCTTGACCAACTTATCTCCCCAAACTCTCGAGTTACAAATTATAGAGTGAAGTTTTAGGAAAATCGAAGATTTTCGAGGAGAAAATGTTGGTTGTTTTGGATTTGTAACGAGAAAACGAGCTTTTTAGTGTAATTTATTACAGTGTATACTTGAGCTTAATGCGGTTCTTGAATTACGGTCGACAAAAGCAAAACAGAAATGTTACATTTTTACATAAAAGGAGGTATTACAACTGAATTAAAATTGTATTGTTTGTAATTAAAAACACTTCAAAATCAAAGAATGTTTTATTTTGAAATTGAAACCTACACAGTCAATTTCAGAATTACTAATATCGAATGGCTACACCCAATTGAGGTCACCGATCATAGAATTTTTGATTATTTAGCTACGTAATAGTTATTTATTTTTTCATTTTTTAATAATCTATAATTCGTTTATTAAGTGATCGGAATTTTTTCCACGTGTGTAGTTAATTATTGTCGATTTTGGATAAAAAGCTTTGTTTTGCCTGTGTGGTAGCGTTTCTTTCTTATTCACTCAAGAAATTTATCCACTCACAATTGTAATTGATTATTCAAATGAATTGATCACCTTGATTAATGTGTAATAAACGAATTCTTTTAGTAACAGAGTCCGCAAGCGTGACGAAATTTCCTAGAAAACAGCTGCTTGATTTCAAACAAAACAAATACATAACCTCAACACAACTTTTTCCAAGTTTGTTGCGTGCGCTTCAAAAGTGTTTTAAAACTGTTATTTATTACATTATTCGGTTGTTGTTGTAAGATGCGTAAATTTTCTTACTTTACACTTTTTAACTAAAGTGAAACAGGTTCCAAAACAGTTCACATTGTTTTATTTAGAAACGGCATTGATCTGACTTGACCAATCTAAGATTTGACGTTAGCGCTTCCGCTCTTAACTGGATGTTCTTCCGCAACGGATGTTCTTAGTTACTCATTGAGTGTGAGAAAAAAAGGGCAAAAGTCACGAAATTATTAAATTATTGTTATTATTTGAAATAGGTGATTTAAATGAACACTAATTTTGTCATTTCTAATAAAAGATAAATAAATAGAAAATCCGTACTGTTTCTGTTACCATTTTGTCCACTTCACTGAAGCATATTTGTCAGTCTTCGATGGCAGGTGTTGTCAAAATTTTATATTAGTTATTAGTTATTGTTTGTGTGGAAGCATTTCTTATTTACTCAAGAAATTTATCAACTCGTTCTGAAACTCGTGGGTAAATGTTTTCTTTCGTTATCAGTGAACATTTTGCTAAAATTTGCTCAAAAACTGTCAGATTAACATAAAAATGATATACAGTAACTCTAATCACTAAACATCTTTTAAATTAAATTGTATCAAAGTCTCATACGAAAATGTAGGATTGGTTAGATAACTCTTTCGTTATCATTTGTGAATAAGCCTGTATTCTGTAATGTTTGCTTACTTTTTTTATAATAAATGATATTTTTTAATAATATGTTGTGAACAACCAATAATTTCTTTAAATTTCGTGACGTTAATTGTAAAATCATTTGCAGGATAAATTCAGTTTGAACAATTGTTGATAATTGTGCATTACTGTTGCTTAGGAATGTGCCTATAAAAACATCAGCACATACAGTGAAACCCCGATTTTCCATACCTCCATTGCACAATAAAAAATTGAAAAAAAATTCTTGGAATTTATTCTAGATAAAACAAAATTTTTTAGTCGGCTTTAACACAAAATTAAATTTTTACTAAGATTTGCAGATTACATTTTCGCAGCGGTTAAAAAGTGCTGACTTTTAGGCCGCTGTCAAATGATTTATTTTTCTGTTACATTTGAAGCCAAAAAATTAACCTACTTTGTCCTTGATGGTTTAGAAATAAGTTTATTAAGAGGGGAGATACCTGTTTAATACTCAAATTTTGCTTGATTTTCATTAATTTTTTTTAAATGAAGGAATTATATATATTTTTGAAAGTTAGCATGTGATTTATTTATACATTAAAAAAATACAAAAAAATTTTTTATTGTTAAAAATGTACTCTAACTTGTTTGGGGCAGGTCGCAGTTAGACGTCTTAATCTGCTGTCATTGTAGCTTCGGTTCTATTGACCCGAAAGTAAAAAACCAAAGTTTTTTTTATTTATTAATATCATAATTTCCGTATGAACCTTAAAGTGAGTGAAAAAAAAATTTTTCGTGAAATAAAACACTCGAAAAAAATTAATTTTTATCGATTTTTTCGACTGTTTTTGCTTCGAAAAAGTTATTTTTTAAATAAATTTTCCAAAACATGTCGGTTTATGTGATAAATAATGCTATTAAAAAGATTAGTGCAAAATTTGAGGAAGATAGATCAATAACTTTTTGAGTTACCGTGGCAGCAATTTCTTACAAGTATGGTTTTGAGAAAAACGCGTTTAAAGTTTAAATATTGGAATGTTAATACCTTATAAGTTTAAGTTCATACGTTACAATATACTTATAAGAAATACTTGAAATTACATTTTAAAATTTTTGTGACATATTCTTAAATGATCATACTAACATTTTATGAAAGAAAAAATTTTTTTTCAAAATTTTACAGATATTTCCCCCCTTAATGCATGATTTTTTCTGAAAAATCGTTATGAAAATGGGGTCTTTTAGCGCACGCGTACAATTGTCAATTAAAGAAAAAAATTAAAGTTTTAAAAGTGATCACAAGACGCCAAAAAAGTGAAACAAAGTGAAATTATAAAATTAATTTAAAATTTTAATGTGGAGTCCCACCCCAAACTATGCTGAAACATCAAAATACTGTCTAAAGTCATTTGAAAGATGGGCAACTAAATATACTTTCTTTTTATTTGTCCAGTGACCGATATATGGCATTTTGTATAATTTTTCAAGTTATTTTTTTAATTAACTAAGGTACGATCAACGGAAAAGTCTTGTAATCAAGTTGTTTGTTAATTCGCAATTAATAATCTCTACATTATTAAGCGCACTCACTTCGCTCATGCGTTATAATGTCTCGATTATTAATCGCTTTCATTAACCAACTTGTTGGTTGAATAACTGTTTATAACTAATCAGAGAGTAATCGTTGATTAATAACAATTTAACAGAAAGTATATGAACACCAGAAAGCTCTTCTGGTGTTTATGAAATAATAAATTATGATTAGTTTTTAAAAATTAGACATTATGTAACGAGTTTGACAGCCACAATTATCTTCTTGTGACTATTGCCCGGTTGCACAAACGTTCATGAAAATTGATGGCTTGTTAATATTTCACTAACGTATTTTTAGCCAATCAGAGCACGATATTTTCATTTAATCAGAGTTTAATTGTCCGTCAAATTTGATTGACGTTTATGCAACCGGGGGTAAAAATAATACAGTAGAAGCCGACAATATTTTATAAATAAGCAGGTGGTTTTAATAATATTTTTTTTAAATGCCTGATTTTTTCTTATGAATTTTTTGACAGTACTAATTTACTTTTACTGTTTTTATATTTGAAATAGCATTTGCTTAAATTATAATGATTTGGAATTTTTGAGATTTTTTGTTGTTTTTTGACGGTTTTTTGGTAAATTAAGACTAGCGACTTTACACAATATTTTTCAAATTTTTTTAGATTTTTTGCAAATGAAGACAATATTTTAATTATTTGAAAACAAAAGATATATATTTATTTATTGTTTTTCTCTAAAGAAATAAAGTTTGTATAGATCATTTTTTATTTATATACCGTTGTCTGTCTCTATATAATCTAAATTGCATAACAACATATACAACAATGTATTGAAAAGAGATAATGGTATATAAATAAAAAATGACCTATAATTATAAAAAAAAGTTAAATCTATAAATAATAATTATTTCGATGTCATATAGGTAAGATTTGTCTTGGGTTTATTTAAAAAGGCGGTCAACTGCGTTTGCCTAAGTTTGATTTTAATGAGGGGTAGGTTTTCGAAGCGGTAAAGCAGCTTTACTTAAAATTTGCATTATATTTGAACAATTTGAAGTAAAACATTACTGATTAAGCTGTTAAAGGAGGTCATTTGCTAAGTTATGTTTTATTGACACTTTGCATGTAGTTAAAGGCACTTTCAGAATTATGTCTTTCTTTAATTAGAATAATTATTACTAGTCACTCAATAGTTTGAAAAATAAATAAAGGAAGAGCATAGATTCGTGTATTTGGGTTTAATTTGAAACAGAGTGTGTACATTAAACTTGTTCAAGTAAGCCACAAGCGAGTTAATTGCAATTAACTAACAACTTGTAACCGAAATCGTAAGTTTATGTTCTAAACTGTGTCTCTTTGTTCTCAAGCAGAAGAAGCTAGAACTGGAGCATGTGGCATCGAGACGAAGTAACTGGATGGCGTGGGCAGGTCTAGGTCTAATGTCAGTCCAGTTCGGGATTCTGGCACGACTTACCTGGTGGGAGTATTCGTGGGACATCATGGAGCCCGTCACGTATTTCGTAACGTACGGCACTGCTATGGCCGCTTACGCTTATTTCGTACTTACCCGGGAGGTAAAATCGGCCACAGCCGCCGTCCATGAATATTACATAATATTATTTACAGGAGTATATTCTGAACGACGTCAGGGACAGACAACAGCTGCTTCTCCTCCATAAAAAAGCCAAAAAGACTGGTTTCGACGTTAATCAATACAACGTTCTCAAAGACCAAATAGCTAAATTAGAATTAGATTTAAAAAGGTTGAGGGATCCCCTCAAATTAAAGCTGCCGCCTAAAGCCAAAGATGAAAAGAAACAACCAATTGAAGAAGAGAAAACAAAAGAATGATGGACCGTGAGTTCAGCAGGGTTGTTCTATAAATTATTTATTGAATCTAGGAAGTATAGAGTGATACCATTGCAGTATAGGACAAGGGACGGCAGTGGACTGTTAAAGCTCAATTTTTGTTATTTATTACTATCGTACTAAGGACTAAATGCATGTTTTCGACTGTATATATGTACATTTTGTTGTAGTTAAATGGCGGAGACGTCAAGTGGCCATATGAAGTGAGAGAAAAACTTATTTAGTTCACATCATTTCGTCTAGAGAGCCTGAAATGTCTATGTTTGTAAAGAGTTCGGACACTCTGTATCCATCTTTCTGTTCACGTCTTAAGGCATCAAAATATTTTTATATTAGAACGAAATGACAACTCACATTTAATACAGTGTCCGAATATTTAGGCACTCTAGTTTCATTCGTTTTCATCTATTTATTTTTTAGTTGTGACAACTGTAAATTTTATTTTTACTGAATATAAATGCTTTATTTTTTTAATTTTTGTTTTCTTGAGTTAAAATTGTCTTCCGTATTAAGAACTGACTGTGAGTGTAGAAATGGCTGTTGAGGCGACTTAGCATCTCCGCGAACCATAGATGGCACTTGTGATACAATTTACACTAAGATTGTGAATAATTTGCTAGTATTTTCTTCATTGTATTACCAAAATGTATTTTTTTATGGTACTGATTTAAAGCTTGTATGTATATACAGTTGATGTTGTTGACCGCTAATACCATCAGGGATTTTAGTACCTTCACTTCCTCTTCTAATGCTTGAGCTCTTTCCAATCTAACAGCGAATTTTAAAGAAAAACGTTTCAGCACAAATCCGTCCTACAAGCTTTTAGGATGTAGTTGTTTCTTCTTAGTATTTTTCGGAACACCATCTTGCGTTGGAACTTCCCTCTAATTAATGGTGCTACGAACCACTATTTTAACGCACTCGCGATTATTAAGAGCACTGTACGTAATGTTGCACACTTTGCTGTGATTTGAGTGGTAATCTAATGAGATACAATCATTTTTTGCATGTTTGAAGCTTTAATCTTTGACATTTTCAAAGTTTGTATATAAATATAGATGAGCTTTCTAAGTTGATTGTTGACTTTTGCACCTCATCAGTGCCAATGTAAGTGAGGTGATGTATGATACTCGAATTTTGTAAATCTAATCATTATCCTACGTAAATTATTACATTTCGACTTCCATTTGGAGACCTACTCTATTATCCTACTAGAATGTAGTTCATGATTTTATACTTGCGCGCCATATTTACTTAAGCCAGTATAGCCTTTATAGTTTTAAATACTTTTGACTGTTGGTTTGTTTAAACATAAAGAGTCCTCAAGACTAGTGTGATTTATTTTTATCCATACTTTATTGTTTGTATATTATTGTGCATCGTTTGTACATATTTAAATCTTTTAATTGTAATGACTTTGCAAAATATACAATTGTTGCCAAATGTCGTTTTATTCCTTAAAACTAACAAATAAAACAATTTATACAAAAATGTTTTATTAGAAAAAATTATAGATAAAATAAAGTTACACAACTTAAATCTAAATCACTTCCTCCTTCCTCTTTCGTACCCTTTTCTTTATGGAATTTTGTTTGATGATATCCACTTTTTTTACAATTAACAGTTCGTTATCATCATCATTAGCACATTCAAAAACTTTGTTCCTCCTTCTCTTCTTAGGTGATTTTACAGTTACAGTCTCATCCTGAATATAATCCATGCCTTGTGTATTGTTTTGTATATCGACGACACTTTCTTTTTTCCTTCTACGTCTTTTTTTCACTGCTGGAACTGCTTCTACTTCTTGTATGTTATAAAAATCAGTGAGTTGGTTATTTATTTTAATAGTAATATTTTGCTGTTTCTTATCACGTCTTTTTTTCACCACAGAAGTTTCTTGTGTTTCACTGATGTCATTGTAATCGCTGGCTTCAATACTGACACTTCTCTTTTTCCTTGCACGTCTTTTTTTCCCTACTGGAACTTCTTGTGTTTCACTGATGTTATTGTAATCGGTGGCTTCAACACTTCCCCCTTTTCTTGCACGTCTTTTTTTCACTACCGGGACTTCTGCTTCACTCCCATTACATCGTTTTGGTGTTTCAGCAGGCTTATTCGCTTCTTCCGATTTATGTGTTTCTTTCGACCAACTTTGAATTAACTCTAAACCTTCCTTAATTAATTTCAAAGCTTGTTCTGGTTTAGAAAGTTTTAAACCTAAGTCTTTCTTTCTTTTTATTCTAGCTTCTTGTTCCTTAATCTGTCTAACCTCTTCATTCACTTGTGAAATAACTTCACCTATTGTAGGTATACCCGCATTATAGACAAGATCTTCAATCTGATTTTCTATGTATGCAGAATCATCGTCTTCATCTTCACTTTTTAAAGTTTCTGGCAAGTAGTTATCGTTAGGAGCAGAACAGTAAATAACGTGGGAATCCTTTTCTAGCGTAGAATTGAGTACAGTCAGTTTACTTCTTAATACTGTAATTCGTGAAAATTCTCTCTTCAATAAATTTTTCACAGTAGGAGTACACACGAATTTATTTTCTTCCGAATCTGAAAATCCAGAAAATTTTTTTGTGAATTTGTGTGGAACATTCCCACATCTACTACGAATCTGTCGTTTCTTTCCTTTGTCAAGGATTTTTGAAATATCAACAGGTCTAATAACAGGTCGATCAAATCCAAAAAATGTCTCTGGAATCTTACTGCGAGAAGCAGAAGTACATTCTATAGGATCCTGCAATATCTTCCCTGGAGATATCTTGTTTTTGAATGAAGTACATTCTATAGGATCCTGCAGTAACCTCCTTGGAGTTGTCTTGTTTTTGGGTATAGTAGGAGAACATTTTACAGAATCTAGAAGTATAGGTTCTTCAGATGTCTGAAAAAATGTCTCTGAAATCTTATTGCGAGAAACAGAAGTACATTCTATAGGATCCTGCAGTACCCTCCTTGGAGTTGTCTTGTTTTTGGGTGTAGTACTAGGAGAACATTTTATAGAATTTAAGAGTATCGGTTCTTCAGGTATCTTTTTAGGAGAGTGTTTTGAAATTACTTCGCAAGAAATTTGTTCTTCAGGATCAAGAATTATAGGTTCCTCACTTATCTTCTTAGGAGATTCTGGGACTGTTTTATCTTCACTCACTTGGTTTGGATCATTTGAAGCAACGATAACATCAGAACTGTTTTGTAAGGGGTACAAAAGATAAATTATAGGCTGTACAGGTTGAGTTACCTCAGTTTCACTCGGTTCGATATTAGCAACAGCAGTAGCAGCCTCGACTATTTCTTCTAAGGTTTTAACTGGATTAAAAGATGCAGACAGTATTTTATTATTTTTCATGACTTTATTGGCAGAATTTGCTTCTAGCACGGATTTATTAAACCATGAGGGAAGTGGATTTGATACTGTAATATTTTGCTGGGGCTGAGTTTTAATACATTTATTTTCAGCTGGTTTAGATGTTGAGCCAGTAAGTTGTATTGTTGGAATACTTCTAATTCCATTTATTTTCGACTTAGAAGGTGTTTGTTGAGTTTGCGAATTGTCTAAAATAAATGGCGTTTTTGGAATTTGTGAGATAACTTTTCTTACTGTCTGTACAGCTGGGACTGAGTATGGCTTTTGTACTGGTTTTTTTGCTTCTTGTGTGCTTGTTTTAGGTGGTTCTGTTACCAAAATAACATCATCGTCGTTGTCTATTCCTACAACCACTTCTTGTACTGCTTTAGGTACATTCTTAACCACCGGTAAACATGTGACTTTAACTTCTCTTGATCTTTTTATATTATCATTATTTAAAAGATTTTTTTCATTTTGTGTTTCTAAAAATAATAATTTTGACATATCAATGTTTTTGACGATGTTAGGCGTAACAACCGGTTTCTTTGTACTACCATCTTCCAGATTTGGCCTCTTATGAACTAATAAACCATTATTCTTGCTAGAATTAATTTTTTGTTGTTGTGTAACATCCACATTTGAACTGTTTTTTATTACAGTGTTATCTAATATACAAATTTTTTTAGCTTTTGTATTATTATCCAATTGTGTTAAATTCAACAAATTATTTTTGTTGCTGTTGAATCTATTTTGTCCCATTGTTCTCACTTGAGTTCGAACCTCTAGGTCATCAGTTAAATCAATAACGTCACCATGGTATAACTTGATATTTATTTTTCCTTGTGATGGAGAACAAACATTTGTATTTTTTTCCATATTTGATAAGTTTTCCGACTTCTTATGGTTTTTAAATATGACACTCCGCCATTTTCTTAACCTCAAAACAACAACTGAGCGATCGTAGCGCCTCCAACGCTGAGAAAATAAAACAGAACTCTGTAAATTAAAATTTAAATTAATTATAATTAAGTAAAATTACTCTAATACTTCAAAACTAAACGTGATAAAATTACTCCTACCTCCTATGTATATTCAGAAATCCTTAATAACAAAATTTAATGTTATTGATTATATCATAAGGTGACCCATATTCTTTTATAAAACGGTTATCCCATTTCTTGAAATCTACAATTTTCTACTAAAATATTCATAATTCAGTTATACAAAATAAAATGATTCGTATTTAAGAAATAATTACCTTTCAGAATATTAACCTAAAAACAGTTTAGGCAGACATTTCTCTTATTTTTGAAGTAGTGCCAACCATTTAAAGATTAATCTTTTTTCAACAAACAAGTATTTTTTAACACTTTTTCTCCTTATATCAATTAACTTTGATAAAAAACTTTGGAAATTATAATTTCTTTGTTAATTTGACTTGGTTGTTACTTTCTTTTGTCGCTGAATTTGAGGTTATGTAATTTGTAAACAACACAGCGCTACCAACTGTTAAGCTAATAAATATTTTGTATCCTCTTAAACCCAAAGTAAAATATATTTTAATTTTAAATTATAGGTACTAGATAGTACAAATCAATTATCCATCGGAATTTTTAACAAATTATAATTTATAACTTTAATAATAATTTCTGATTTCACCGGCACGAAAGTGAGGTTATGTAATAATCAGCTGTCGCCACCTTGATGACTATAACCGAATACTTCTCAGCCCTATCCGACAACCCCTATTTTGGGGCCGGTTTTGGCTTGTTCGGTTTAGGGGCAGGAGCCGCCCTCCTCCGTAAGGGCCTTCAAGGCTCCCTTATCCTCTTCCGACGTCACTACATGATCACATTGGAGGTTCCCTGCAGAGACAAGTCCTACCAGTGGCTTCTGCAATGGATGACCGAAAAGGGGGCTCGTCAAACGCAACATCTCAGCGTTGAAACGAGCTTCGAACAGAAGGAAACGGGGCACGTCAAGACCAAATACGACTTCATTCCTAGTGTAGGTACGCATTTTTTCCGGTGAGTAATGGATTCAGGGGGCTGTAGTGGTGGTAATGCGATTTCTAACAGGTATGGCGCGACGTGGATCCGGGTGGAGAGGACACGGGAACAACATACACTGGATTTGCACATGGGGGTACCGTGGGAGACTGTTACTTTAACGGCTTTTGGGAGGGATAAATCGATTTATTTTAATATTTTAGAAGAAGGTATGTGGGGAGAAACAGGCCTGATAAAAAAAAATTAAAAAGCCTATTCATGTTTGATTTTCTCCAAGAAATCGTTTATCAATATTAACAATTAACAAGAAGCGGTACGCATTCTAGTGGTGGAGTTTGGAACTAGTGCAGTTCTCACGATGTTAAAATGTCAATAACTCTGGCCAGAAAATAGCCTTTTTGAATTTAGCTTGTGTTTTACAGGATGTTTTTGAAATGTCTGTGCAAATTTTAGCAAATGAGAGTTCTAGTTGAAACGATGCTAAATACCTAAACTTGTCTTGCACAAATGTTGACGGTTTTTAGGATATGATGTAGATTTTTTTTTAAATATGATTACCGTGTGATTCCAAAAACCACCAACGTTTTTAAGGCAAGAACTATTACCAGATAAAATTTTTGTACATTTTTTTAAACACTCTGTGTATATTAACAAAATTGCTACAATTACGTGTTTCACAGAAAAACAAATTAAAATTTTTTTTACATCGTGTATCTCGAAAACGATTAATATTTTTATAAGGCAAGCAAGGACGTAGCTAGGGGTGAGCCAGGGTGGTCATGGCCCACCTGAGAATTTGCGTGTCCATCTGCAGGCTCATCCTGACCTATTTTCCAATTATAAAAATTATTAAAATATTTTTGCCAAAATAACATGCATTTTGGTAGCCAGACAGATGGCGTTACGTCAACACGAAGGAAAAACCATAATGTACACAGCCCTAGGCAGCGAATGGCGCCCATTGGGTCACCCGCGTCGAAAACGTCCCATATCCTCGGTAATCCTCGACAAAGGTATAAGTGACCGAATCCTAAACGACTGTACAGAATTTATCTCGAATCCTCGTTGGTACACCGAGCGGGGAATCCCCTACCGAAGAGGTAACTATGACCTCCACCTATCGAGTTGTCTTGATTACTCGTTTCAGGATATCTTCTTCATGGTCCTCCCGGTTGTGGCAAATCCTCCTACATTACAGCCCTTGCCGGAGAGCTAGGATTTTCAATTTGTGTTTTAAATTTATCCGAACGAGGCCTCTCAGACGATCGTCTTAACCACCTTCTTAGCGTTGCTCCCCAACAGAGTATTATCCTCCTGGAAGACATCGACGCAGCGTTTGTCTCTCGGGAGGACACTCCCCAGCAGAAAGCTGCCTACGAGGGACTCAACAGAGTCACATTTAGTGGGCTTTTGAACTGTTTGGATGGGGTTGCAAGCACCGAGGCAAGAATTGTTTTTATGACAACAAATTACCTCGAACGGCTGGATCCGGCTCTGATTAGACCTGGCAGAGTGGATTTGAAAGAGTATATAGGATGGTGTTCCTCCCACCAAATCGAACAAATGTTTCTACGGTTTTACGATGGTGAAAATGCCCGAAAGCAAGCGGAAGAATTTGCGGAAAAAGTCGTCGCGTTTGGGAAAAATGTCAGTCCGGCACAAATTCAGGGATTTTTTATGTTTTTTAAACATAGTGAACCTAGTGAAGTTATAAAGAATTGTAAACTAATTTGGGAATTATAGTTTTAAAATTTTATTTTTTTGCTTTTTTGCCTGAACGACGACCGCTTCCCTTCTTCCCTTTTCCTTTTCTACGTCTGTATGGTCCTAAACCTTTGCGAAACATTATTCCACGCCACCAAGCTTGGATTTTTGTTGCTGCTTCTGTCTGGCGTTGGAGCTCTTCAGCTTCTCTTTGCATTTCGATTTTATGAGCTTTATATTCATCCATCATTTGTTGGCGCGTGTTGTACTAAAAAAAGGGAGCTAGAAGTTAAAAACAAGCAAAAAATAAGGAAAAGTTTGTTTGCATCAGTCCACTTCTTAGTGTAACAGCTATTAACACACCTAGGATGTAAACAATGTCCTAATAGTCGTAGATAGTGGCTTGAATTCGGAGTGAGCTTGCAAACGAGGATTTTAAGACATCTAAGGCTGATATGACATTGTTACATCGGTATGTTCAAGACTTTCTCTGTTTCTATTTACTAAATGAAAGTTACATTTTATATAATAATATAAAGCTAATTTAGTGGCACAAATTCAGGTTTCTAAAACGAAAATAAAGCGCGAATTTTGTATAAAACAAAAGACACCCAAGAGCTAAGCTAAGTTTGGTTTTTTTTAAGTGGACTGATACAAGTGAATCTATCAAGTATATGTACGAACTTCTTCTAATAATTTTTGATAATTTTCTCTCTGTTGCTCGACATCGATTTTTTTCTTTTCTACAGTCTTCTCAATTTCTTCCATATCAACATCGTATTTATCCATCCAATTATTGATATCTTGTCGGAATTCTTCAAGAGACGTTTCTAAATAAGAATACAGATCTTCGTGAATTATAATTTCTTTCTCTATTTCTTGATCCATATGTTTCGTTGTATTGTTCAATTTCTGTTCAGCTTGACTTAGAACAAGAGAATTTTGTTCATTACGTGATTTTTGCCATGCTTTTACGTAATTTAATTTAATTGCACTCTCAAGAATATCATCCTAAAAGCAAATAAGATTTAAACATTAATTATTAAAAGTAGGTATTACATTTAGTTGATCTTTGAGATTTCCCATTTCTTTAGTAACATCTTGTATTTCTCTAGTAAGTTCTCTTCTCTCCAGTTCAAGATATGTTTTCAATCTTTTCAATTCTTCTTGATTAAACTTTTTTGAAGTACTTAGTGTTTGTTCCTCCTGTCTTGTACAGTTTTCTTCATTCAAAATTTTGAGAAATTCATCAAAATAATAAGTGTTTTGTAAATCCAAAATAATCGCTTGCAAGACATTTTCCATCCACGACAGCTCTTTTTGAAACTTTCTATAACTGAGAAACTCTTCGGTGGGATGTAAAATAACTCCAATTTCATGTTCGGCATTTTTATATTTATCATCCAAAGGCACATATTCGAGTGATACTAAGACTTTGGGCATTTTATTCATCGTGCGAAAAAACGAGACTCTCTGATAACAATTTTGGAGGAGATATATGCAAATATCGGCTGTTACTCGATCCATAATTTCGACGTCGAATTCTTGCTGAACTTGTGGCAAGTGGTGCCGAAGTCGTTCGTTAACATTATCGCTTTCAATAGATCCTTTTCTAAAGGAATCATCTTCTTCACTCTCCTCGCTTTTTTGGGATACTCCGAATTGGACTTGCTTGCTTTGGGTGGTGCTAATTTCGTCGCTGTCGGTGCTAGAGGCTAAAATTTTGGCGTTAAATGGATTTTAAAAGTAAGCAGAAATAGAAATAACTTACAACCGCTGGAGCTTGCCATGGTTTATACGAAATTTTAAGTAAAAAAAAAAACAGCCCGGGCTGTTAAACGAACGAATGGAAGAGGGAAAAAAGAATAATTATTAGCGCGTTTGTCATTGAGACATTTGTTATTTCGTTGAGTGGCAACCAGGAAATCGATTGTGATAGACCAACAACACCACGATAGACCTAATAATTTGCAGACTAAAGGCGACTACTGTAAATTTAAATATTTAAAAGTAAAATTTTAATATTTTTTTGACGATGTTTCAGTTTTTGCAAAAACAAATTTGAGTGAATTATGCATGTTGCCATGCCAGTAGTGACTTATAGGCTAGACTATTTCTTTCGCAAGAAAATGAAACAACTGTAGTATTAAATTAAAAAAAAAAGTTAATTAAAGCAAAAATTCTAATGTAAGCTTCTTCATCTTGTTAAAACTTTAGCTCTACTATAATTAGTACTTATGTAATTCTAGCATAACTGTCATAGTGGGTTCGTACTATTGGTTTTTATTTTTAACTTTCTGCATCTTTCAGTTGTTTTACTGCAATAAAAAGAACAATAAATGAGGTGGTGCTTTGCAACACGTGCTTTTCGAAAGTATTAAACAGCTTTTCGTAAGGCTGTTTTGTAATTCGGTTGGTGGGAGTTGTATTTAGCGTTTAAATCATCTACAACAGTGGATTTAAAACGTTTTCGTTACTAACTACTTTTAGTACCCAAGAAACCCAACGCATAGATGAAGGGGCTCACAGTTTTACGGTTGGTGGCTTAGATAGATTAAGATTCAAGTCCCAACATTAGTTAGGTAAGCTTTATTAAAGTTTTGTTATACATGAAAAATAAATACAAATTAAAAAATTTTGTTAGTAAAAGACAAATTTGCAAAACTCAATTTTATTGTTTAGAAGAAGGCAAATCCTTTTCAAACAGAAGCTCAAAATTTACTCCATTCTCGTCTAACTGTTCAATCAGCGACGTTTCTGCAAAAGCATATCCTGGTGGGTATACACCTCCACCAGGTGGCATTTTATCAGTTTCAGTAATAACAGTTAAAGCAGCAAGCATCAAACAAATACAAGTTGAGCCATAACCTGGATTTTTTCCTTTGACTTTAACCGCCATTGCTTTATTTGGTGGTGTAGTATACTCGTCATTTCTATCAGGAAGTGTATCCTTCCATCCTTCTCCATATAAAGTCACACTGAAACGAGATTTTTCAATTTTTTCTTCACTAGGGGATTCATGACTGAAAAATCCCCCACTGAACTTTTCAGGGTATTTTAATAACAGATTTCGGCCAAACTCACACCTAGCCAAAATCGAGAAAATCATTCCAAAAACACTTAAAATCAAAACGTGGAAGAATGATTTTAGAGCCATGTAGGTCTCGACTTGGACAGGACGTTTGGAGTCTTTGTCATAAAAAAGGCGTTGCGACCGGCGAACAACAGACTTATCGGAACCCATAAATGGGACCATCCAGCCTTTAACTAAATCATTTTTGTGTGGGAGAGATTTTATGTACAATTTCGGAGTGAACCTCGGCAACTTAGTAGGAAACAACTCTTTCCTTAACTCTCTCAACTCATTATAATGCGCTAATCCATAAACCGCTGATTTCCAAGTACCATAATTAACAGACGGTCCTGGAAGTGGTTCCCCTTCCTGCCACACCTCCAAATACGTAGTGACTGAATTCACAGTTCCATTAAATTTCTTTTGCAAAAACACCACTCCTAGATCGGCTGGAATGCTATCAAAACCACAAGCGCTTAAAATGTAAAGCCCTTTTTCTTGGGCTTTTTCGTTGTATTTCAATTGCATGGATTCCATGTACTGGGGTTCCCCGCTCACGTCTACATGATGGGTGCCTTCTTCAACACATGCTTTAACCACTGGCTCACCAAAAAATCGATAAGGCCCACAACAGTTGAGTATAAGACGGGTTTGGCGCGCCATTTCGTTTAGGGTGTTTTCATCTTGAATGTCGGCGACAATGACTGGGATGTTTTCAAGAGAAGTCCCTGTTTCTTTTTCGCATTGGCTCAAGATGTCTTTGAGTTTCTTTTCGGAACGTCCTGCCACGCCCCATTTTAGTTCAAGGTTTTTTGAAAATTTTTCCAAGAGTGGGATACAATGTTTTCCGGTAAAACCAGTCGCTCCGAAAATTATAATGTCCAAGGTTCGACCCATTTTACAGTGATCAAATGAAAAAACAATTTAAAAAGACTTTAGTGTATATTTTCAACGTAGAAAATGACTATTACATGACAAAACAAAGAGGTAAAATGACAGCTGGCAGCTTAGTTTTATCCATATAAAACGATTTTATTGTCTAATTTATTATATTTTATTAATATTTTTAGAACATTTATGACTGTGATTTTTATATGGTTATAGAAATGAAAAATGTGAAGTATGTAATAACAAACAAAGATATGTTGTAAAGATTATATAAGACAATGTCGTGACCATCGCCAACTCATCAATACTGATGAAGTGGCCATGACACGTGAGCACAGAATATCGAGACGAGAGACGAGAGTCTCGATATTCTGTGACGTGAGGGTAAAAAGTGTTCCGTGGACAGGCATGTCATGTAGTGTCCTCTTTTAGCTGTTTTGCAAACTTGAATTTTCATAATTGCTAAATTGACAGCGCCAAATTTGAATGTCAGAAATTTTGAAATTTACATTTTGAGTTTCACATTATAACAGTCTGTGTGCTACTTGTATTTAAAACGTTTTTGTGTTTATTATTGTTGTTGTTGTTACTGTTGTTGATATTGTTCTAGCTTGGGTTTCGTTCTTTAGTTTCATTTTATATTTTATTTTGTCGTTTCGCCTGTCCATTTACTATCATTATCAGAAAAATGGGGAAAAGAAAATGTTTTCTTTGTAACAACACTGAGACACCTTTATTTGAATTTCCTAGCAACCCGCAGTTAAGGAACCAGTGGTTAACGAATTTAGAAACGGAATATGGTATCAAACTTTAATTTTTTAGAATTTAGTAAATTAACTAAACGTTTTTCTTTAGATGTAACCAAAATTACAAGTAGAACACTTATTTGCAAAACTCACTTTAAAGATCAGTTTGTAATAGCAAATAAAAAACCTAAACTTAGTTCAGAAGCTGTCCCAACCATTTTTGTAAATATACTGCATATTTGTTGTTGATTTACTTTATTTTAGCTTTTTATGTTATTAGGAAAGTACCTGTTCTCAACTCATAATTGAACCTCCGCCTATTCCTGTTCCTAGTACAGATTTTGATTCCCATGATACAAATTGTAACCATTGCGAGAACGACCCTGAAAGTGTTGAAAATCTTCGCTACCACATAAAAGTATTAAATCAAAAATTAAAGCGAGCAAATAAAAAAATTAAGAAGATGCAGGCGGAAAAACAAAAAAATTTAGAAATGATAAATTTCATTAATAAAATCAAAGACGATGCATCACAAGATAATGAAAAAGCATTATTTCTTCTAGAACTGATTCAAAATTATTCCAAAAACAGACCAAAAAAATGGTCTGAAGTATCTATCCGTCTTTATACAGTTTGGAGATTCTGTTCACCCAAAGGATACGAATTCGCTTTTAAAAATTTATTAAAAATACCATCAAAAAGGACAATACTAAGACATCTTGGAAAATTTGATGATGGTCCGACTTCACTAATTGAACAACGTCTTCGAGCTGAAGTGGCTATCTTAAAGCCAATTGAACGAGTGTGCTCGTTAATTATTGATGACATGACCATCAAAGAAAAAATGTGTTATAGTCGCCCAGAAGATGTAATTTATGGTTTAGAAAACTGCAACCCCGATAAAAAAAATAAGCGAAAAACCTCAACTTGCCAACAAAATGCTATGTTTCGTGATTCATGGCCTTTCTACAAAATTCACTATACCTGCTGGGTATTTTTTTCATCGGCAGTTATTAGCTGATACTTTTTATAAATTATCAGTCCAAATTCTTAAGCTTTTAACAGACTGCGGATTTATTGTTCTAAGACTTGTAACCGATAATCATCCATCGAATGTGACTCTATTTAAAAAAATTTGTAGTGGTCAAATGAAAAATTATACTAATCACCCTATATTAAAAACAATACCTCTATTTTTAAGTTTCGATTATTGTCATGCTCTAAAGAACGCAAGAAATCATTTTTTAAATCATGACATGAGTTCATTAGATGGAATTATAACATCATCGTTTTTAAAATCATTGTATAATTTACAAAAAGATATGCCAGTTAAACCAGTAAAATACTTAACGAAAAAACATCTATACCCTACTACATTTGAAAAAATGAATGTTCTTCGAGCTATACAAATCTTTTCACCCGCAGTTACTGCATCATTAAAAATTTTGAAAGAATCTGGAAACAACGAATTTCAATTTGTAGAAGCTACAGTACATTATATGAAATACATGTACCAATTTTTTCAAATTCATAATGTATCAAGCAGAAGGCACTACATTAAATCTTTGGACAGTATGGTGGCACCTTATACTCATGTTAACGATGAACGCCTAGAGTGGCTTAACGTAACATTTCCACAATATATTGACGAAATTCAAAGTCATTCGGAGAAAGGTTTGTCAGTTGAGACAGCCCATGCTCTAAAATTCACGGCTCAAAGTACATATTTATGTGTTAAATTTCTCCTACAAGAAGTTGGATTTTATTACGTGTTAACAAGATAACTAATGCAAAATTTGTAGGTCTTATAAAAAGAATTGCTGACATTGTTGAAGAAGCACTGCCATTTTTGAAACCAGAGTTAGCTTGCAAACAAATAATGAATAGTTTCTATCCACACACAAGAAATAATCCGGTGTTTTGCTGTGAAGAACATAAGTTGGTTGTGTGTGAAATAGTAATACAGGCCACAGTAAAACCTGTAATAAATAACATATGTTTAAGTGTTACAGACGCATTGAAAAAAAAAAGTTTAAACAATAAGCCTTCAAACTGAAAAATATTAAATTTTTATTAATTGTTTTTGCTTTGTTATTACATACCTACTGTTATTTGCTTCTTGAATTTTAGACAAAAGATAGTATAAATAAAATTTTGTTGATGACTTCTAACATTTTAACATATTATTGACTAATGCGTGTACCAGCAGTGCTACATCTTGAGCCTCAACTAAGTATGTATTGCTAACGCTGAAAAGGCCTTAAGCCATGTTTGCAAAAAAGAATTGTTATTAGTACTAAGAAAAATTGTAAATACGGTCGACAAAATAAATGATTATGATGATAATGCATTGCTATTTCTGAAAGCAGTCTTAAAACAAAGACGAAGTCGTTGTGCAAAAAACATACCTATTGTTTTTTTAAGGTATGGTAGTACGCTTTTGTTGCTTTTCTTCTTTCTCCTTAATTTTAATTTAACCACTGCATCTTGCATTTGTAAATTTGCATAAAAAGAAGTTTATTTCAACATGGATAACAAATTAACCATATGGTAAAAGCAAAAACACAATGGAAAACTAATAAAGTAAAAATTGAAGTAGTATAATAACTGCCAAATAGTAAAAATGCTTGTATTTAAGACTTCTTTGACAGTAGTCACCTGGTAGTGACATTTAATGACAAATTTTTATTTCAATTTACGTTACGTTTTTTTTTTGTGTGGTGGCGCCACATGACACTCCATTTTTCATTTGTCTTGGAACAGTTTTTACCCTCACATCATGATACTAAGACTAAACAAGATATGATCACGCGCAGGTTTTCTCCCTCTCTCTCTTTCAACTCTGACGTCATTGTGTGACAAATCTGAAATCTGGTGACAAACGTGGCGTTATTAGTGTTTCTCTCTGTTTTGAGTGATTTACTGGTTTTTGTAATTGAATATTGTTTGTTTGATTTTGTGAACGATGGTTTATTGTGCAGTGATGGGTTGTACCAGCAACAATAATAAGAAAAGCAAAAACTGTTCGTCCGATTGTTGATACTTTAGTTTTTTGACCAATACCAAACTTTGTAATTTATGAGGGCAAGAAATGCTCTCAAATGCATGGTTTTAATATAAAAAATGCTGGAATATGTTTAAAATTTTTTTCTCATGATGATTTTTGTGTTAAAGAAAAACTATTGCCTGTGTCCAAAAATAAATGAAAGTTAAAACGGGACGCGTGCCTTCACTTACTTTACAAAAATTACTAAAATTGCAAACATCTGTTCAGAATGATCGTGAGGAAAGAATAAAAAAGATAGAATTGTTATAAACATACATTCCATGTAAGTATTATTTCATTAATTTTATTTGGGATATTTTTTATTGAATACTTATACTTTGTTAGCTTACAAGAAGAATCGGAAATGTGTAAGAAAATGAAAAATCTCCAAGCGGAAAACTTACGTTTAAAAAAACTTTTAGAAAATGAAAAAGAAGAGAAAAAAAAATTGATAAGATATTTACTGTAGGATAGCTTCGTAAGCTAAAAACTCAGAAACAAATTCAGAGGTCTATTCAAAATATAACTTCTGCAATATCTTTGTATGCTGGTGGGCCTAGGTCTTACCGTTTACTAGAAGAAGAGGTTATCCGTTGACAGCAGTTTCGAACTAATTTATGTTCTAATTTATTAATCATTAATTTAAAGAACGAGTTGTGTTACTTGTTGCTGGGAAAAAGTTTAAAGATATTATAGTGAGTTTTTGCTTTTTAAATTTGTGTATTGAAGTTATGTGATCGCCATACACTTAAAATGCATTATTCTCCCTTTTACTTAAGTATATTTTTTTTAACTGTTAAAATAGTTTAGTAATCAATTTAAGGAGAATTATTTTAGTATATATTTTTTTTTGATTTCATTATTCAATATTTGTCAGATTAAATGCAGAATTGATTAATAGTTTTTTTGCAAACTTCTAAACTTACAATTTTTTCTATGTAACCGCTTTAAATTTAAAATGTGTTATATGGCGCTTTAGTAAACTTATGATTATTTAAAATTCACATGCAAGTGAATTTTTATATGTTTATTGGCTTTTAAGATTTTTATATTTAATCACATATTTTATTATCTTATTATATCAATTTATATTTAATTAATATACGTGTTAATTTAATTTTAAAACTGATTTTACTTTCGAAATTAATTTTAGGGATTTCAGACTGCAACCTTTTACTCCAAAAGATTATTTCATCTCAGATTTCCGCTCGCAGGAAAAGCCTATGCTTAAACAAATCTATTTTTTGTGGTTTGCATCACTCTACCCACAATTCTACCCTACAAATTAACCTTTAATAAAAAAAAATATTTTTAAATAACCCGCCCTATTTTGAACTGTAAAAATAAACCTAATAAGGTTCTAAAATGTCTTTTTATTAAGTATTATTAAATAATATTCATCTGAGACATTAGAATCAACAAAAGTTTTAGTAATTTTCCGAGTAATTCTCCAATAATACTATTAAATGCATGTTTTTTCTAATACCGCAAAACATTTTTGTCACGCGATGACGTCATGCGCAAACTAGTCTAAAATTCGTACGGCAAGTGATCATATCTTGATAGTCTTAGTATCATGCCCTCACATGTCACGGCCTTATACGTCAGTATTGATGGAGTTGGCGATGGTCGTGACGATCTCTTAAATGAACAACAAAGGGAAATACATGAAACAAGAGGAAAAGACAAAAGGTGAAAAACAAGAAGACGTACAAGAGAATAATAAAGTCTTTGAAAAACTTCTGGATAATACAGAAATTAGGAATATACAAGACATGAAAAACAACAAATCTTAGGAATAGATAAGTTAGCAATTAAACGTTTTAAAAATAGAAAAAAACAGATTTAATATACTTTAGAAACTGATACAGAAAACATGGAAAGAAAAAGTAATATCGGAAACATGGAAGAAGCGATTTTGATATCAATTTACAAAAAAAAATAAGAAGCGCAAATTATATAGAAATATAATGATATATGAATATAATAATGTTGCTTATAAAATTCTAGCAATGCATATTAAAAAAATAAAAACAATAATTGAAGACCACTTAAGTGTTTTCTGGAAAGAAAGATAAGTAAACGATCATATTTTCTAACGAGAGCTACAAGTTAAAGGTTATGAATTTAATAAGGAGACACATCTACATAATTTTTATTGACCATAAGCAGGCTTATGGTAAAATCATCAGACAAAAACTGTATAAGATCTTGGAAATTCTATGAGATAGAGAAAAATTTTTGAGAAAAGTAGGAGCAACGTTAGAGTCTATTGAAAATAATAATCAGAATAGAAGAACCAATCAAAAGTTAAAACACCTTTACAATAAGTTGTAGATTGTTGCAGCGATAAAAGCCTAGAGAGTTTGGTAGCTGAAACACGTTTAAACGAATAGACATAGAAAGGACACCGAAAGAAGTGCTATGCTGAAATCTGGGAAGCGAAGGGAAAGATTTCTGGCAAGATAGATTTGAAAGATGATCTAGAACAAATAAGAATAATTAATTGGAGAAGGAAAGCGGAGATAGAGACAAGTGAAACAAAACTAATACTAAAATTTTATATAATACACACTATCAAAGAATATTGGATTTTTATTTAATATTATTAAATTACATTATGTATAGTGTTAAAATAACATAGATAATAAAAATTTCATGTTTTTATAACTATTAAAACTAACTATAAATTCCTACTTACAATGTTTGTTATCTTTATATGCAGAAGCTAGGACTCTTGAACAATACAAGACTCTTGCTTTTATAACTAAGAATTGTTTACGCTTGTATACATAATATGTTGTACATTTATATTTAATAACAACTTTTTCTTCTATTTTTTTTTCTGTGTTCTTGAAGTTTAAATCCAAGTAACAACAGTTTTACACTCCTTTTTACTGCCATATAGCCATATTTACTTTTCGTTGACGATAGGTAAATTGTTCAAAAATAGACTTAGTTTAGGAGCTTTGCCTGGCTACTTAAGTCTTTTGTTGTACATTTTTTATTTTGTCTTTCTTTAAGTTTTAATGTAGAAAAAAGACACGATCCAGCAATAAATACAATAATAACAGCCATAAATAAAAGGCAGCCGTTTATTGACATTTCTTCTGAAATAGGTAATTCATGTAGTGTCTTGGGGTAGGCATACGAAATTACAACAATAATAGTTAACCTAGAAACAAAAAAAAATGGTTTAAATCGATCACTTACAGGGAATATTTTGTCACAAAAATAATTCAGCTTATAGGAATTATTCTTAATTAATCCGCAATTACAAAGTTTGTTTGGAACAATGTGAAAGGCCTTGTGTGGCGGATGTGCTGTTTTGCAAGTAATTTTTGGAAGATTTAGGTATATTTTGTATTTTTTTTAATAAAATATTTTAATGAATAAAAATTTTATTGCAAATTTAAAATTAAAATTTGTCGACGGATACTTTATCAAATGGACCAACAAGAATGAATACTACACTTTTGGTGAGAAATGGTGCAGTATTTCTCAACAATTGGGTGAAAAATAAGAGTAGGTACCCAATTTTTTAATTTATTACCTTTGTCTGCCTCTGTTCAACACATAATTTATATGACATAGCAACATATACAACAATGTGTCAAAAAAATACAGACAACAATAAATAAATAAAAAATGGAGTATAATTATGCAGTATTTCCCTCTTCTAACTTTAGTCTCTACTTTCTAACTCAAATAAACAAAATTTAATATAGGCATACAGAAAATTTATTTATGTACTAATTTATTTTTTTAAGGTTAATGTTAGTATAGATAACAATTTATAAAAATTTTAGAATCTAATTTTTTATCATAGTAAATAATTAGTGAAAGTTAAAAACAAAAAACTTACAGCATGAGGGTCAAAGCAGTCAAAATAATTTTTGATATGTTTGCCATTTTTTTTATAAAGTTTAAGTTCTGTCACTTTGTAATTTATGTATGCTATTAAAAAGATATTACTTATCTATCTTATCAATCATACGATTTTTAAATAATCAGATAGAGATTTGATTTTGGAAATAATACGTTTTTTAAGGGATTTAAATTTTTATTTTATTTTAAAATCATAACGTTGTTTTTATTTACATGCATAAATTTATTCTTTTTCTTCTTCTGCACTTTAAGGATTGGGCTTGCAGCTTGTTCCGTCTTCATGTTTGCCATCTTCTTCTGGGCTTACCTACGTTTCTTTTTCCTCTTGGTTTATAACGTACTACTTATTTTACCATCCTATCATCATTCATTCTTTCAATATGTTGTTTCCATTCCATCCATCGAGAATATGTAGAAATTTATTAATAAATATTATTGTTAAAAATTTATTAACATTATATGAACAACGTCAATATTAACAGATTTGCTTATGGGGTGCAAATCGAAGCTTTTCAAGACAAACATTTACCACTGATGCTTTGAGCAATTATTTTCTTGTTCTGCAGTGAGTTTTCTACATAACTGCTATCCACCTAATTGCTTCAAAGTTAATTCTTATACCACGAGGTTCTTGTTACAATCGTTGATAACATTTTTCTACACCGCTACTTGCAAAACTTGTCATACTTTGTCACACACATATAAGTTTTTTGAATTACATGAAATAACTTTTTACTGAGTTGGAATTTTTCGAAAATTTTTCTTAAATAGACGTTTTCGACTTCTTCGGTTTTTATTTCAGAAAAGTTTATAAATGAAATGAGCAGAAACAGCATGGGACATTCTGAGCAAAATAACTGACTATTGTTATCTTGATTTTTGCCGTTTATATTAAATTTGCCGTAATTCTTCTTTAATTTCGAACTATCATTACATTTTTCTTGGCACTGTTTTTTCCTAACTATTTAATAATTAGGATATTTGCACTAAAGTAAAAAAAGTAAAAGTTAGATGTTCTCTGTAACCAATAAATCTACGACTCTGTGATCGGTATCTTTACCCAGAAGAATTAGTAGAATTAGAATTATTGCATTCTTATTACACTTTGTTCTTTTTTTTATTTTCTTATTCTTCTTTTTATATCCTCTTTTTTTTAGTCCTCCATAAATCTTCTTTACCTTTAAAGTATTTTTTCCTCATTCTTCTAGATATATAAACGTTTTTAAACTTTTTTGTATAAGATGACAGTCTATATCAAATTTTTGTAAGGTTCTTTATTTTTGGCATCCTGTTCTTCACTGGTTCTTGAGTAGAAACAATAAAGACACAATCCACCAATTAATGCAATAACTGTACTTATAGGTATAAATATTTTATAAATATTTATTGTTTTCTTGGATATCATGTTTGATAATTCTTTTGGGATGGGTAGTTCATTGCTGAAGTATACAAGAATACCAACACCAACAAATAAGCTAAAAATAAATTGCATGTTAGAAGATAGGTGGTTTTTTAGGTTAGTAGATAAAGATTTATTAAAAAATATATTTATAATTATTCGTAGAACTAAAGGTAAGAAAATACTTACATCACCAAGAATACAGGCCAAAAATATTTTATACAGGCCATTTTTAGGCTAATTTTACTTTTTTGGGGCACTCAATTTTGTGTGTAACTTACGTCAATTTATTTTATTTTATTGATAAGAGTGACCTTATCTATTAATTATTGGTAAATCGTTCGATTTTTACTCGAAGGTTCTACCGTATTCTACATTATTATATTTTTATAAATAATATTATCTCTAAACCTAATTATAAAATCTGGTGTTTTTGTTACAAATGGGTTCACTTAACACACATTAGAAGAAAAATTTATTAATTCATATGCAGATTATACAACATCTAACTTTCGTATTGAAAGGTGACGGACCCAAACAGTCTGAAATCTTGGTGTTGAAAGGATCTGTTGATTGAAGTCTACAGGTATACAGTACAGAATTATTACAATTGGTTTTGACCAATTTACAAACTAAATCGAAAATTAGCAATTTTTACGACGATTTTTGTACTTTAATGAATTATTGGGTGTCACTTCGAAAAATGTGCTGCTATGCTCTGTTTTCTCCTTAATTTATGCTTACAAAAAAAGTCACTTTTCTTTTGCAAAACAAAACAACTTTAAAAACTAAATTAGATAAAGTAATGGTATTTTTGAATAAAGAAATTGAAAATAAAAAAATATTTTAATCTCAAAGTAGAATTTGTGCACTGCAAGAAAAAAGAAGTTTGGCATTAGTTATACCAAGAAGAAACTTGTGGTTTGGTTGTGTTGATTTAAACCAACCCTTTAAGAAGCTTTTGCAGATAAAAATAGTTTGGCTTCTTTCTCTAGATTTAAGTTGGCTTGCTGAGATTGAGAATCAAGATTTTTACTAGATAAGATCACATGTTTTTTTAAGATAGACCTTTGTTGCAAAAATGATATTAGATAAACATTAGGAAAAACAGAGTTTAAAGTTTGCAGTGTATTTATCATAAAAAATGTTGTAATAAGAGGAAGGAATACTATACAACCTATACCTACTTTAAAAATGCATTGTACGTTGAAGGCATGTACTATTGCATACATAAGTAGCAATACATCCTGCAATCAAAAAGAAGGCAGAAAGCAATTTAAGAAAGAACTTAGCTTACACAAAATATGAGTAGACAATAAGAGAAGAGTCTAAGAGTGGAAGCCTGAATGAGAAAGAAGAAAGACTTGAAGGGAAATTAAGACTATAAATGCAAAATTTTTCAACAGTGCTGAACTAAAATTAAAAAAGGAAATGAAATAAGTGCATGGGAAGAACGTTAGGACTATCACGAGATAAAAAAGTTTGCAAGCCTATAGATTGAAAGACTGAGAAAAAAGGAAAACAGAAAAAGAACTAAAAGAGATTCGGATACTGACAGAGAGAAAAGGACATCAAGTATAAAAAAATCTAGACACAACGCAACTATATTCTGATACTCTCTATGGAACTTTTGAATTACCTAGAAAAGATGAAAAGTAAAAATAAAAGTATGATAGCACAGTTTATATATAATAATAAAGAAAAACCGAATATACCGAAAATGCAACAGAAAATTACTTGTCAGAATGTGGAAGCCAGTAATTTTCTAGGTTTACCTCTCTTATAAGAGATGACGGTGTCTCGCTACTTATGTGCGCGATCATACCTAAAAGTTTTAATTTGTGTTCTGCACTTTTGCACTTTGCTTCTTTTTATAAAATCAAATGAAAAATCAAATCAAATCAAATTTATCGAACTGTTTATCTCAAGTTAGTTTACTCGTAAGAAATTCAGAAAGTCCGAAAAGATTGCGAACACCTTAAAATAGGTGATGTTGTCTTAGTAGAAAATCAAAATAGGAAGAGATTAGATTGGCATTTGTATGTTATTGAGAAATTGTTTATTGATAAAGATAAATAAGGTGCTAAATAGTGTTAGTCATAGGATTGCATATGGCAACATGCTGAGGTTTGTTTAACAATTGTATTCACTAGAAGAACTCTATTGAAGAAAGTCAAAATTGAAAGACAAAATCAAATACAAGAAAAGGATGTGTAAAAGAATATGATCATTACGAGGTCGTCCAGTCGAGAAATTAAAATAACTAAAAAGATTACTCACTTCTCGTCGAGATGACTCAAAAAATTGAGCCGGTTTAACAAGAAAGATCCTTATTAAATAAAAAACTCAGCCAGAGATTTTGTTTTTGACTAAATTTAATTTTATTCCTAAATTACATTTGACCTAGAAGGGGTTTTACATTAAAAGGTTTAATCGATTTTTTCCAGCAGAATTAATCTTGAAGATATCTTACAATAATATGGAAGTATCCACCTCAACGAAATACGTACTTTGAACTTGAGTCCAATGATTAATTAAACATATTTTATAAAGTTTATTGTTTCGCTATCTTTGCTATCAGTTACAATACAAATCACGAAAAAATAAGAAATTTTGTTTGTTTAAATGACTTATTTAAGTACACTTAAAATGAATTAAAAATAGAAATTTAATGTTGGATTTATTAAAAGCGCGTTAATGGCATTAACAGTAGATTCTAGGCCACCACGAATAAAACTTTCAATCAAAAATGTGATAACTCTCTCTAAAAGTTCATTAGTTTCATTTGTCAGGAGATTCAGTAACCAATCAGTTAAAACATTTCCAGTAAACTGAAATGAAACCAATCTACAGAAAAAAATTATTAATATTATTGTTTCATCTTACCCTGGATTAGTAAAATAAAACTCATCTAAAGACGCAACTGAGTTTTCAAAATCAAAACTAATTCTTACTTTTGCTGACACAGAATGAACTTTTCCTTCAATTCCTCCTTCAGATTTTAATCCCAGAATTGTGACATTGTAGTCATAAGTAAATTGCATTTCTTTAAAAGAAATAGGTATTGTTAAGAATTGTTTATTGCCAAAATTGTAAGTCATAATGTCTCCATTGCGGTGGATTGTTGATAAGTCGTTGAGCCATCCATGAGAGAGTTTTAAATTTCCATAATAAGATAAAATAAAAGTCTAAAACTAATTCTTAATTTTTAATGAGATTTGATTTGAAACTTACGTAAGTCAGATTTTTATTTATATCAGGTATCTTTATAGGATCAAAGTCTTCATGAATTATTAAATTGCGAGTGTGGAAGAAAATCTCATCCACGTAGTCTTCAGAAAGGGTTTGGTTGTCACTAAATTGTCTTAAATAGTATGCTAACTAGTTTATTTAGGGTACTTACTCTTTTTTTAAGTTTTCTAATAAATTTCGAAAAAATTGTTGTTTTATTAAAACATTTTTATTCAAGTTATATTTAGCAGAACAATTTAGAACATCTTCAAAATGTTTAACGTGGTGGCTACACACACTTACAATTAAAAAACAAACCACAAATAATAACTTCATTTTACTAATTTACTATACAAATGAATTTTTATCTAGATTTGTTGCAAAATGAAGCCTCCTTTGTGTGGTGTAAAATTTTATCATCTTATTAGAACAAAACCAAGTTAAAAGTATGTCATTTTATTTGATAAAAATTAGCTCTAAGTGATTCATTTACATAATAAAGCAAAATGAGTCAATCTGTTGATGATACCAATTAAATGATTTATTTTGCTATCTTATATTTTTTAACTTTATAAATTTTAAAAAAACAATTTATGATTTATTTTTGTTATTGATATTTAAAATTGGTAAATTTTTATGTCTTCATGTTTTCAAATTTATTAAACATTCCTTCTGGCTTTCAAAATTTGTGAAATATTGCGTGCGGCTCACAAAACTGGAAAAAATGTCAAATTTCTGTTTTAATTTAAAAAAAGAAAGCAAAAAACCTCTTTTTATTTTTAGCATTAGTAAAATGTTGAATCTGTCCTCTAAAATTAATAAAATGTTGTTTCTGACGTTTACAAATATAAAAACAATTTTGCTTTTTCTATTAAGTATTATTAAAATATTGTAGAAATACTATTGCCTATAATGTTTAAAATTAGTAAAATACATGTCGGAAATTTCAAAATTAATAAAATATTGCTTTTGACCTCTAGGTTAGTTAAATATTGTCTCCGGCTCTAAATATTGGAGCAAATGTTATTTTTGTATATTTCGTAATTTAAAAAAGTAATAAAAATTAGGTTTAGTTTGAAATAGTAGTAAAACTTCGTCTCTGGTTTCTAAATTATGTAGTAAAATGTCGATTTTGATTTCAAAATTAGTAAAACGTAGATTTTAGCTTCTAGAAAAGTAAAATGTTTCTTTTCTCTTCTACAGTTACCAAACACAATATTGCGTTTGCTATTATTAATTTAAAAATTGAAAAATAATATTGTTTTAGATTTTTAAAAATAGTAAAATTGCATCTCCAAGTTTCAAAATTTGCAAAATGACGCCTCTGGCTTTAAAATTAGTAAAATGTCTTTAAAAGTTACATTAAAAAATACATTAAATGTTTCTCCCATTTATAAAATTACAAAAATAATGGGCCACTGTTTTAATATTTGCTTCGTTTATGAAATTAGTAAAATTATATTTCTGTATTTTAAAATTAGTAAAATGTCACTTTCGGCTTCTGGAAAAATTATTTTGGTAATTATTACAATTATTATCAGTAAAAAAAGTAAAAAACTTGGTCATTGACTTTTGATTTTTAAAATTAATAAAATATTACCTACTAATGCCCTAGTTATATCCTGGCAAGAGGACGCTCTCCTAGAGCTACCAGCAACACTAGATTTTATTTTTTTTTATGACTAAATCTATAGTACAACTACAATTAATTAAATAAATTAAATAAATAGTTACTTGGCTTACTAAGAGACGCATAATATACGTATAAGTACATTAATAATTTTAGCTAAATGCTAAAATGCTAAAAACTTTTAAATTTTTTTAGTAAGTTAGCAAAATTTTTGGATGTAGTCAAAGTCTTTTTCTTTGTTTTGTTAATATATAGTCTTATATAATCATATTATTATTAATAGTTAGGGAGGTTGTGAGTTTGATACGTAATGATTATCTCACTAACTCTTAGGGGCTTTATTGGAACGGTCCCAAAGTAACTTTATTGTTCGACAATAAAAACCAAATTCTAACAAAGTATTTTTTTTTACATTGTGAACGTAGGAAGTTTGGAGAAGAGCATAATGTTATTTACTCGTAGGAACAAGTGCTTGATAAAATATTTTTCAAAACTGTATTGTTTTTGTTTTTTATTCTATTTTTGACTTCACATGCGTATTACACCAATTTTTCAACAAGTGTTTACTAATGATAAGATATTTTCATTTATTTAATAAATAAAAGACAAACACAATATATAAAATATTTTTTTGGATCAAATGTTGGTAATACAACAATTATGTTTTATTTAAAAAAAATTGAAGCAGATGTCGTAACTGGAACTGGAGTCGTGGGATTCAAAAAGTTATTAATTGCTTCATTTATAGCATCAATAGCTGACGATAATCCTCCTTTAACAACATTTTCAACAACCATCAAAATAACTCCTTTCAGAAGAATAGTTGTAACATCAGTCAACAAATTCAGAAGCCAATCAACAAGAGCATTTCCATTGAAATGGAAAGAAATGTGTCTGCAAATATAATTTTACAAAAAGTTTAAACATGCACCAAACTCAATCTTGCACCAAACTTACCCTGAATGTGTAATATCGAATTTATCTAAATTCGCAACCAAGTTTTGAGTATCAAATGAAATTTTGACTGCGCAAGTCAAAGCACTGACTTTGCCTTCGATTCCTCCTGTGGGTCCCAAACCCATAATTTTGGCACTGTAGTCATAAGTGAATTGCATATCGTCAAAAGCAATAGGTACTGTGACTTCCAAAAGCTTGGTGTTGGAGCTGTAGGAGACAACAACGTCTCCACCACGATGGATGGTAGACAAGTCGCTCATCCATCCATGGGTCAAGTCCAATTCACCGTGATACGTAATAATCAAAGTCTGGAATTTTAAAATGAAATCGGGACAATTTCTTACGAGTGGTACTAACGTAATTGAAGCCAGAGTGTTGATCGGGCAATTCAATGGGGTCAAACCCTCCATGGATCATCAGCGAAGCGAGATTTTCGAAGATTTTATCGGCGTACTCATTGACAATTGCTTCGGTGCCACCTTTCAGACCTTTTAGACTTTTTTTTTTATAAAAAAATATATAACGAGAGAAAAACTCACTTGTGTTCTTGGAGAAGAGTTTTCAAAACTTCTTCAGTTGGTTTGAGAGAAGCTGGACCCAGTTTGTACTTGAGTGGTACTTCGGAAGAGTACTCCAGTTTGTCAATGACCACATTAAATTCATGTTGCTTAATGTGGTAAGCACAAATTGTGGCAACAAGACATAAAGCAATTAAAAGTCGTCGCATTTTTATTTTTTCAGGTTAACTAACAAGAAATAACTGCTTTTTGATTGTGAAATGCTGATTGCTTTTATAGCCACTTCTTGTTATCAAATTAATTGATAAGAAGGCACCTGCAGTATTGTTATTATATCAGATTTGGTAAATAAACATCGTTTTTCAATTTTAGAAGAATTTTTGTTTGTTTCATCTCACCGTGATAAATTTTTTTATCATTTGTATCATCGCTAAAAACGTAGGAGTCAAGCGTCAGCAAATTTGGAAAATTAGATATTATTGCTGTTTAACTTATTATTGTTAGTGAACAGAAAGTTACTGTTGTTTAAAAACACAATTAGATAGCTACATTTTTGATAAAAATAGAAGTTCATAGTTGAAGTACTCGTTTGATTACTATTTTTTATTAACAAATAATCTAAAATGATTACAATTAAATGAAACCAGGAGCTTTGTTTATCCCGAGGTTTATCCATCACTCTTAAATACCAGTCAGAATTAGAATTTTTTGTATATAAAACAGTACATCTTGCTAAAATAGTTATTTGTTTAATTAGACAATAAAGTCGTGATTTAATGCCACGACTGGCAGTTCAAAGGCAAGATGCAACCGATTTTTTGAAGCCAGATAAGGCATTGAAACAGCTTTATTATTGGTTTATATATTATTATATTATATAAATTAATGTATTAAACAAATAATTCTTTTGCCGATCCTTTCAGGTTACATTTTTAAATTTGCTGTTTGACATTTCAGATCAAAATTTTGTGACAGTCTAAAAATTTTGAACGGTTTTAAAGTCTCTGCTTCACTGCTTAGTTTAAAATATAATACAGTTTTGAAAGTTTTTCGCATTTTATTTTAATTACAAATGATGAGAGACTTAAAATCCACGTCAAACCCAAAAGTTTAATAAAACAAAATTCTTAGATAATAGTGCCAAAGCGCTTTCAAAAACTATGTCTCATCATCAATGCCTGAATAATAATGTAAAAGAATAAATTATAAAAATTAGAAAATGTTAGAAAAACTTACCAAACATTTGTCAATAATAAATTAAAAACTTAAAGGAATAAATATTATTTTATATATTACTTTATATGTATTTTTAATAGTTTTTACAACTAAAACTGTATTAAATTCAATTTCTGCTATACGAGTAAATGACAAAAATTTCTGCCACCTGCTTCATCCTAACTACGAGATTTATAATTCGATTTTACTTTGAGCTTACCACATTAATAAAAATTAATACAAAATACCAAAAATTTAAAAACATTTTTAGTATCATAATAACTGTTTTTATGAACGTTACTTTAAATATTAATAATTAACTGTTATACATTTATGTCATGGTCATTCTACATTAATAACAATTTAAAATTTGAATAATGGCGTTAATTCATTAGTTTGTGGCCATATTTCAGAGTGTTCAATATTGTCTAATAATTTTAGTTCTTAATGTTTTCTTCCTTTAGTCCTTATTATTTTTTGACCATATTTTCAGTTATTTTCAAATCTTTTAACTTCTAACTAATTTTCTTCCCTTTTTGGTCAGTTACCTGAATTTTCGAAAATTTCTAACCTCAGAAAGACTTGAGCATTTCAATACTGTATATGTTAAATTCTCTAAAGTATTTTTAGAGCACTAGCAATAGGAATCTGCTTTGCATATCTTGGCTTGTTGGGACTAAAACGATAAGCGTATATCTTTTTTACTCACTATTCGATAATTGGAATATTTTTTTTGCCATTTGTTTCTGTATCCTGTTGTCTCTGCCAAATCTTGAAAGTGTCTTTCTCAGATCAATAAATCTATCGGCGGAAACTTAAACCTAAAATAAATATTTTACTGCAGAGATCTTGCGGAATGAGATAACCATTCTATATATCTTTGACGCTACATTCCTAGGAGAATTCTGCAATTTTCTTCCAGATTTAAGACGATACTATACTCTTCTGCCCTGTAAATGAAGGCTTTCTGCTAGCAGCCGTCTCCTAGTGTAGGAAGAGGCTTCTTTTATGGACATCAACCTAGACAGCTAAGCTGTCTACTAAAAAAAAAGCTGTAAGGGTAAAATCGTTTTGTCTATTTTAACCCCAACTCTTTTAACATGCGTTCTAAAGGTCTAAGATAATACCCAACTATCTAAAACAAAAGTACATATATGATTTAGGTGTTACTGCAGTGTCTCTTTATTTAAAAACAATGCTTTTAAAATGGCGTCTGCTCGCCAGCAAAATGGCCTGTGTTTTTAAGGACAATTCTCTGTCTTTTATCTAGTTTTCTACATGTCTCAAAGCTTTACGGGTAATATTTAAAGGTTTTCTTTGAGATTTTCTTTACTACTTACGAGTCTTGTTCTAATTATAGTATTTACGGTCTAGGACGAGTTGATTCCCGTTAAACATTGTAAGTAATTTGGTTTAAAACGAGTGTCCATGCAATTTAAATTGGTTTCTTAATAAGTAGGTAAGAAAGGATTAAAGTTTAGGTCTTCGTGTTTTAAATAGAATATTCAGGGTGTCATGGAAATGAGTACAAAAATTTTAACCTGAAATACAGCACCACAAATAGTGAAAATCTACAAAAAAATTATTGTCTTATCTCAACTGATAACAAAGTTATAAACTAAAAATTAATTATTACAAAACGTATAACAAAATTTTTTTAACATAGGGCAATTATAAGTTTTTCAGGTCAAAATAAAGCGATTTAACAAAATTTACCTCTATACTAAGTTGCACCGTTTAGGAGATAGAGGACGCCAAAGTTAAAGATTAAAAGTCATTTTTATATTTTAAACGTAAATATCTCGAAAACGGTACGTTTTAGCAAAATATTGTATTCTTGCATTTTTATTTAGAATCTACTGGCATATTCATTTTTGCTACAAAAATTGGAAATTAATAAGAAGAAAATTGGTTAATTACCCAAAATGTGAAAAAAAAGTGCCCTAACTTGAAATTGAGATGTGCAGCAAAATTTTGCTAGTAGAAATAAAAAGAGTACTTTATTTGTGTACCAAATTTGGTATTAATCGGTTAAGCGGTTTTCGAGATATAACAAAAAAATATTTTTTTATACCCAACTTTGACGGCTTGTAATTTTGTTATTAGTTGAGATAGGACAAAATTTTTTTTGCAGATGTGTAGTATTTGTGGTGCTGTATTTTAGGTTAAAATTTTTGCACTTATTTCCATAACATCCTGTATGTAAACATTAAAATATAGTTACGCACTTCTAGGAGTAAGTCGACTATTTTAGGTGTCTATTTGAGAGACTACATTTAATGCCACATTTAAGCCCAAGAAATTAAATTTATTTTTACTCTTGCACTTGCTCTTACAGGGATTAAATTTTATATTTAATTTTGCAAAAATTAAATGTAAATAAAATCAAAAATTACAAATTTAGTAAATTTATATTTTCAAGCAAAATTATTACACTTTATTATTTTTTGTTTAACTTCTCTAAACTTGTAATAATTTGTTTTTTAACTATCTTCGTTAACTTTTTCCTATATTGGGTCGTAGTATAACAAAAAATATAATTTTTTTAGATCACACGATATTTTTATGTAACAGTATTGCTGGTTGCATAGCTAAAACTAACATTTTAATTATTATTTATGGAATATATTATTACAACATAAATTGGTGCTATTTTTAGTCTAATTTAAATTTTATTTACTTAAAAAAACAATATTAGAATATTTTTATTTATAAAAATAACCGATGACGTAGTGATATTTATCTGTTACGACATTAAGGTTGGTACAAGGTCGATTTACATAATATAACCTCAAATTTGTTGGAAAATGTTTTTAAGATAATTATGTTTACTAGAAAATCGACATTAATTAAAAAGACAGGCCCGGATGGCATAGGTCGTTATGAGTTCCTTAAACAGTTAATAGTCGAATTTGGAACAACAAAATCCCTTGGTGAGTGACATTGGTAAGCGGGAAGTTCAAATTTTTTTATTATTTTTCAGAGGCAAAGAAGCAGGTATTGGCGAATTTATCAAATTTTGCATACGACCCTATTAACTTCGAGTTTCTGAAACAACTCCATGCAATTGATTTATTTCTTGCACAACTTTCAGAAGACAACGACGATTTATTACATTTTGGTCTTTCAGCATTGTGCAACATAAGTCCAGGTTTATCAACAAAACAGTAAACACCAATTATAAAACAATAACAAAAACATTTTTCAGATGTGGAAAGCAAAGATTACATTATTAAACTGAATGGAATTAAACTAATATCAAACAAATTACTCCACAAAAACGAGGAAATCGCACTCAATGCTATAACAACCCTTTACTACCTTATCTTCCCCTCAAACAAACATCTCTTAACCCCAGAAATCCTAGATAAAGTCAACGTTTATGAATCCCACCCCAACCCTCGCTACAAAAACCTAGGGATTATTTTCATGGAAGAGGCAAAAAAATGATTGGAATTCGCCGGTTTTCAAGCAAAGCTACTTTTTTCAGGACCGTAACTAAGGCAGATTTAGATAGATTTGCAGAATTGAGTGGCGATTTCAATCCCATTCATTCGACGAACGGTCCACAGAGGGCGATAGTACATGGAGCTTTACTCAACTCTTTTGTTTCTCGTGTTATTGGAACGGAATTACCAGGACCGGGCTCGGTCGTCGTAGCACAAAATTTAAATTTTCCTAATAAGTGTTATGTCGGCGATGAGGTGAAAGTCACTGTTGAAATGGTGGAAAATCGGAAAATTGTTACCGTAAAATACGTATGCGAGGTGCCTCAACGGCAGAAAGTTGTGCTTTACGGGGACGCTAAGTTGATTCCTCCAAAAAAATAAAATTTTATTACTGAAAAATGTGTTTTATTTTAATTTCTTCTAAAGACAAATTTTTAATTTTGATATAATTTCAGACTTTGTACAATGATTTTAATGACTTAAACAAAGCGTTTACGTCATTAAAAAAATTATTAAACATTTTTTAAGCTTACAATAATTTTTTCTCACTCCGTTATGAAATGTTTAATCTTACATCAGGTTTTAGCGTTATGTAATGGCTCTCATTACATCACTTGTGGTGTTATGACGAATTTTGATGATATTTATTACATCATTATTTACGTTACGTAAAGTATGACTTTACATCACTAGTGATGAAAAGCATTTTAAGAATAAAATGTCTTGTTTTAACAAAGAAATTTTGTAAGTATGTAATGCGTTATGAAAAACCTATTATTGTTTACCTCACATAATTTGCAAAACTCATTCGCTTCGGCCAAGAATTTACAATAGTTCATCACCAACGACTCTTAAATATTATATTTTCATCATTATTATTATATTATATTATATTATTATATTTATTATATTAACATCATTCATGTTTTTATCCTTATGGGAAAAGTAGACACCGAAAAGTACACTTTTCTCAAGAACCACTGAACGGCTTTTAATGAGGTTTTGCACACTTTTTTGTGATGAAAGATACATGATATGCTATAGTAGAAAATTTAAAAAGTCTTAACCGAAAAAACTTATAGTGTTGCAAAGTTTCACCTTTTTTTTAGTTTAATTTTTTTTTACATGTTCCAATCCGAGTTTCGGAAAGTTATGTCTATCATATTTACCCTCAGATCAGTCACTGTCCTCAGTTTATTACAGTACATGATGAAAAAAAAATTGTGCCGATATGTTAATTAGAACCAGAGAAAAGTGTACCTTTCTTCAAAAAAACATCGTAGGTGGCTGTGAAAGAAATAAAAAATGTTTTGCCTTTAAAAGGCAATAATTTTAGCTATTATTATAATTATTATTAGACAATTGAGTAACTCCAAGAACCATTCTTTATTCCGTTGTGAAAATAGGACATTACAATGAATGCTTGTGATATCAAAAATTTCCACAGCCACCTACGATGTTACAATCATTTATGAAAACCCTGTAGTTTATATCAAAATCAAAAACAATTTATAAAAAGTATTTAGGTCACTTTTAGGGTGGGGATTTTAATTTTGCAAAAACCAAAATGTCCAGGTGGAGTTGTAGTATTGAGAAAGAATAAATTTTAAAAAATGGCTTTTTTTTTTAATTTTGAGGCACTGACCCTCTAAAGGTGTTTCATGGAATTTTAAATAAAAAGTTTTTTGAGAATAAAATTTCTTGTTTTAACGGAAAATTTTTGTAAGTAATTCGTTATGCAAAACCTATTATTATTTACCTCGCATAATTTGCAAAACTCGTTCACTTCGGCCAAGAATTTACAATAGTTCTACACCTACGGTTTCAAAAATGTATATTATAAGGTTTTAAATAGAATTTTAAAATGGAGAACGCCAGTTTATTTATATTTTTTAATTATTTTTTTACATAACGCATAAAAAATATTTTATTTTTAATTTTATTAATTTTATCTAACTCTTCTATATAAAAAGCTTAAAACCATACCAATTTTAGATAAGTAAAATGCTTAATAAGTCACTAATAAGATAAGAAACTTTTCACAGTTGCGTTAAACTTAAAAAAAGAAAGTTAAGTGTCTCTTAAAAAGTAATTATGGGTACATTTTTGGAAAAGCCTGAGTCTATTCTCAGTTTATACTCCATTTATATGGAGGTGCCAATTTACACAGTTTTCGCTTTCAATTTTCAAAATGCATATTTTAAAATATTAAAACACGTCGCCAGTTTCTTTCAATTTTTTCAATTTATTCGCCAACGGATCCCAAATTGTTTTTAAAAAATGTACGGTTTTTCGAGACGGATGTAAAGATAGGTCTGAGTATAAAAAGGCTAATTTACAATGGTTCTTAGTTGTGAATTTCATAAATGTATTTTTTAAGGTCTTCAATAAGATTTTTGAGCCAAAGTTGACAGTTTTTATTATTTTTTTTGTTTTGGTATAAACATCTTGGAAACATTTTTTTTGCCATGACCAATCAAATTGAATTAAAAATTGTTATAGTTTTACGAGGCGAACGCAATAAAAATCTGAAGAGCAATAGAAGATTTGACATTGTTTCTTTTTATTTTTTTAAGGTCACGCTAAGGATTATATAAAATGAAATATTATTGAGTACAGAACAGAACAGAACTTATTATGATTTTATAGTTCAGAGAAGAATTATAATATTTTCTAAACAAAAGCGCTAAAATTTAAAAAAAAGGAGTAAGTTATATGTAAGCTCACGAAAGGTTGTTTTGACAAGACTTTTTATATGAGCCAAGGAATTGAATTCGTATATTTTTGGACTAAGGTATGGTAAAATTCGCTTATTTTTAATAGTAGAATGTATACAAATAGAATTTTAATTCTAAAGTAATACAATAGTTTTTTATTTTTATTTACAAATATTTTTTTACTTGTAAAATTTGTAAACATAGAATTTATCGGCGTATTTGGCTTTCAAATTGCGTTTAAAAATTGTGTGTTCCTTCGAGTCAGATGCAGAAAAAAGTCTGGGTGTAAAAAGGGTAACTCACAATTCATAAATTTAGTTCTCGATTCTCAAAAATTTGAAGCCGGAGGCGACAGTTTCTTTCAATTTTTTTAAATAACATTTGATAAATATTTTAAAAAAATCGAATTTCGAGCTTTTCTTACAGCGGAATCATAGATAAAAAGAAAAAGTTTGAGTAAGTACCTATAAATCTAAGGTTCAATTTATAATAGTTCTTGTTGTTTTTTTATAGAATTTTAAAACTACAGCACCAATTTCTTTCTATATTTTTATATATATTTTTTAAAGAGCATAGGAAGAGTTTTTTTAAGTACCTAATAATCTTCGGCGTAGAATTAATAACTTACAATAATTTATGCTAGTGATTCCTATAAACACATATCCTTTAAGGTTGTTTTTAATAGAATTTTGGAGCTAAAAATGATTCTTTAATTTTTTATATAAACATTGCAGTGACATTGTTTTTATATATATAAAAAAAATATTTTTATGTTTTTAATATAATTTTGGGATTGAACGCTACCGGGTTTTATTCAATTTCTTTTAAAAACATTTCAGAAAAGTATCATTTAAGATTTTTAGAAGGAGTAGCATTTTGGAAACAGATGGTAACAGCTTTTTTTTATAGAAGCTCTCTTTTAAGAAACGACCCAAGATATAATTGCGGTATGTACGGATTTTAAGAAATTAAAAAAATTAAATTCAATGATTTGAAGTTTATGGCTTTACTGTTGATTTTTTTAGGATGTGTTTCACGTCGTGGCATTGAGTCATTCGCTTCGCTGAAATACATTTATTTTAATTTAATTAATTTTATTTTGAATTTTGTTTCGGTAATTTCAAAGGTTAGCCAATTTAAGGAATGATAAAGATAAAATAACTCTAGAAACATTGTAAAAAAAATTTAACCCCTTGTTCAAAGCAATTCTGGGTAAAGCATTGTTTCGTGACTGACACACTAATTCTTGATTTTTTTCTAATTATTTAATGCAAGCCGCCCTTGATCTTTCATTAAAAAATCCTAAACAAAAACATTTCAAACTGGGTCATCCTGCAATAGACATAGTTTATTGTTTTATGTTTACAAGAATCTGTCCACTATGCACAACTGTGGTCTGTGGTATTTAAGACCCGGTACCGTCGAACACCTCGTAGATGAACAAGTGTACCCTGTAATTATTTTTTGGGGGCGATGTTTCATTTAATGGTAGTTCTCACCCTTTGTGCCCTTGCAAGTGCAGGTGACTCTTCCAACGGCATAAAAACCGACAAACCAGTTCCGTGCACATGTGGTGTATTCTTGAGTGGACAGTTCAAGAAAGGGTCAAAGGAGCAACCAAAAGGGGTGCCAGTGCTCACACAGGAAATGGACACCCCCTTCATGAATAACGCCATGGGAAATCGCCAGTGTACCAATAAGTGCCTGGAAATGGTAGGTATTGTCGCGATTTAGTGGGGTGGAAAAATACCTAATGACAGGATGTTAACCATAATGGGTGGGTTTTTTAGATTATCACGCATTTACCCAAAAGTGCCGATATTATTTGTGCCACCACTGACAGGGATTTGGTACATAAGGAGAGGGCATTTTTGTTTATCAAGAATTACGGTGATAAGTGGCAGAGTACGAACTTATCAGCAGGACGAGAGTTTTGCTGCAAGGATAACGTCCCCTACAAGTGTCCAATAAGTTGAGAAGATTAGGCTTAAATAATTTTGTAATTTTTGTTAAGTGTGAATAAAGTTTTGTTTTGAAGTTTAGTGTTTAATTGAATAAAATCGGAGTTGCCAACCATCTATTATTGAAATTAATGCTCCGCCACTGGTGACTACTCAATAATGTATCTTAAATTACTCGGAATGCTTTTCTTTTCCGTCCGTTGATGTCTTAACCTACTTTCTACGTGCGTACATACACAACCCCTGTTTAGAAAAGAGAAAACGCAATTTTAACGGCTCTTATCGCCTCCTCCTAATCATCCATACCGTTAGAATTCTCGCTTTGATTTTAGCCAAGTTTAGTTGTGATCATTCATATCTCACATAAAAACACCTGAGTTAGGAGTCAACCTGTTGTGCTGACCTTGCTTTTCGGCCCCGAGCAAGTAGCGCATTGCATAATGCGCCCCTTTTGGTTCCCCTTCTATGGTAGCCCCTCCTCGGCCATGCATAAAACCGACCGTAATGATTTCCGGCAAAATAACTTTTTATTTTTTTGATAGCAAGACAAATGGTGCGTTAACAGCTACCCTTCTACGGGAAATGAACGCTGATTGACGCCTTCAAATGCTCGTTATCACAGGACGTTGACCCATCATGGGTTTAGAGGGTCAGGGGTTGACGCTTCCACTGATTTAAGAAGAACCAAGTGATAAAATCTAGAGATTTTCGTAGAAACAACAACTAAAGTTAAATGTGAAAACTGCCACCGACGCCACTGGTGTTATCTGAAACCAGTAGGTTTATCTCGCAATAAAACCTGTAGATTATGTCGGGTTGTGTTGTTAATTTTGCATTGTTTAAGCGGTGACTCTCCCATACTCATCATGTTCTTGACACCGAAGTGGAGATGGCACACTGAAGCCCCCCTCTTAAATTTTTTAAACGGATTTAGAAAAAACTATGCTTCATTATTTTTCATACAAATTATTATAATTTAAAGGACGCTACTGTTCAAGAATGGCGGACCGAAACTGGAAGTGGTTGGTCCAGTCAACCATTTTTGGAGTAAATTTAATTCCTGACTGAGACCAAAAGGAAAAATTGACTTAATGAGTCTTGAACTCAAAAAATGCGTAAAAAGAGTGTTACAACATGCTCATTGATCGTTAAAAATAAAAAATTGAGACGATTTTTGTAAAATAATTTTACTTGATCTGTGTAAGATAGATACCTCGATCAGATTTTTCACCAGTAAGAGATAAAACCCTAAAAATTAATTAATTTTATAAAATTTCTAAAAAATTAAACAAAGGACTGTTCAAGAATACTAAAAATTTGATTGAAATCTTTTTGTTGGTTTTGTGGTGGCTTCTTAGAGTGTTGGTTCTGGTCGTTGGTTTCTTTGTTGTTTGGGGATGCATCCGTCGTAACTTGTATCTCATGGAGCAGCAACCACGGGGTTGCCCGGTTGTCGACCCGGAGCAGCCCAGCGGTGCGTATCGCTCCCCGCACACCCTCTGGAGTCCGCTCTCAAGCTAGCACTCCCTCGGCCTCGGCCGATGACCATTGTGATGTCACCGCACACCACAGATGTTTCGAAATCTAACTGTGCTACCGACAAATTCCTTACTCTTTTCCCAGATTTATCACCTGGGGGTAGTGACCCATCACGGCTTGACGGATTATACTTTATGGCACTCGAGGGTGTCATCGATAAAAAAAAACAAGTCAATAGGCGGCGTTTGGATATTCGATCTTCAAGCTATTAACGGAGGGGAATTATCCGGCTATAATGTTACGACAAAGAGATAAGCGATGCTTCGAACCGGGGAAATTATTTATGATGATGGCACGTTGCGTAATTCTTCACAGGTGTGAAGATGAAAGAGGGACGTAATTGGAGGAATTCTTTGCTGTTTGGCGAAATTTACGTACTGTGGATACGCTTTGGTTGGTTCAGACCCAGACCGCAATTTGTCGTGCTTCTATTCCAAAATTTTCTTGCGCATTTTTAAAAATACATTGGCAGCAAGACAAAATTTAAGAAGTTTAAATAATTTCTTCAAAAAATTAATTTTTGTTAGTCATTGCGTAAATACATACATAGGAAATTTGTTCAAATTGTCTGCATAATTAATCATTCCATAACAACCTAAATAGATACCGGGTGAAAAACAAAACAAGAAATTTTAGTAGGTGGAGACGGATTTGGGTATGGCTATTATGGGCTGCAGCCTACAGCCCCCAAATTAAAGAGCCTTTCTTAGCGGTCTATAAAATGACTAAAAACTAAACGTTTGACCGACAGAAGATTGGGATTTGATTTTAGTACTTCAAATCCACAATTTGCCCTGTTGATCTCACTTTACTAATTTTACTCTTTTACTATTATTCTTTTTCATTACTCTTTTTTTCTCAGAATTTCTAGTACGCTTACAAAAAAAAAATAATGTTTCACCATATCACTAAACCACTAATCTATTTAATAATATTGTAGTTATTTAAAAAAATAGTGCAACCATTTCTTAGAAAATGGTACTCAAACAAAACTAAATAACAAAGCTATTTTTTACTATTTGCTTGGGATTTTGATTTGTATAGAGCTCAGGCTCGATTCACAACCAATTTTTAGTATTTTAAATTGTAAAAAAAACTGTAGAAAGCCGCAAAACTGCATATACTACTGTACTATTTTATACAAAAAATGGTTGACCTTTATTTTTTGTTATAGTAGTATTCGCGGTGATAAGCCAAAACGACCTCTAGAGAAAATTTAAGTATCGGGAAAATAAATATTATTATGTCGACGTTAGAAACATAAACAAAAATATTTTTTTAACACAAACTTTGTTAACTTACGTTTTATAGCTAACTTAGTTTTGTACTTTATGAAATTCCACGCGTTTCAGGATTTTAAGTTTCAAATAAATCAGAAATTGGGTACTTAAGTAGATTTTAACATTTAATAAAAAATCATTGGCCGTTTTGCTTTAAACTGAATACCAAATTGTTTGTAATGATGCCCTCCTACTTTCGATAACATTGCTTGAAGCTTCAGGTCGCAATTTTATTCAATTTATAATTTGGATTACGACGTCTTTTTGTCATGTTTCTTTTGGCCTTTTTAGACTAAAAGTCACCTACCCTTGCCCTTTCAAATATGAAACGCTGTTATTTTTCTATATTTCTGGATTTGAAATTGAAAATTGAGATAAAATCAACAGATAATGTAATATATAGATACGTCTTTGAAAAACTTTTAAAAACATCATTTCCAACAACACTTTTTAAATTGCAACTACATTATATTCAAAATTAAATCAAAACTTAAATAAAATTAATTAAATCAAAAATTAAATCAAATTAAGGGAAAACTTTAACGCTTTGTTGAAACCTCACTGCCCGACAACGAGCAACTTTATTAGATGGTTCTCAACATGAACCTGGTGCATGGTTAATTAGAAGCTTTACCCTCTGAACAAATAGACAGACTTTTGGAAAAACATGTACTAACTATTTTCTGTTTGCTTATGTTTCTTTTTTAAAGTTCAGCAGTCTCATTCTTGTGTTTGTAATGCAATTGTGGATTGCTTAGATTGCAAAAGTAGTGGAAGATTTCTTCGACACAATGAAATAAATATGATTTTACACCTGCGATTTCATCCGCTGAAATTTCTTGTATGTTGGTTCCATCTTGTTTGTCAAGATGCAACGGGTAACAACCTGGCGGTATGACCATTACACCTTGGAAAAATGGTCATTCTTTGGCATGAGATGTAACTTCTGTTCACACTGTTGCTGCACTGCACCTTCAGGGAAGCTGTTCTAATGCTGGTTCAGCTGCTGCTTCTGCCGAGTCCATCAAGCATACGAAATATGTGGTGAATGGTGTATCCAGAGAGGCCATTTTGAGAAATTAATTTGTTACTTTTGCTGTTGAAACCTTCGGTAGGTACATGGGAAATGGATGCTAAAGCACTTGTGAATAGTTTGGAAAAATACTTACGAAGAAATCCTCTATTGATTGGCCTATTTAAACTGCTGCTACATGCAACCTATTTGTCAGATTTGGGTTCTTCTAATTTCAGTTTATTTCAAAATCTGAAAGAGTTCTTAGCTGGCAAAAGATATACACGTAGGTCAGAAGATACCGAAGTGATTACCACGATAACTGTGAAAAGATGGACAAATTCTTTTAGAATCCTAACTTGTTTTTTTCCAAAACTGAAATTTTTTATCCTGTTGTTACTATCCTATTAAAGGATTAGTTATTCGATTGCATATAAGTTACTTCAATGTCTTTTTTCAAGAGGATTTAAATAATTTTTATTAGTTGGCAGAACTGCAACTTTGTAAATAGAGATTTTTAAATAAGAAAAGGAAAAAAAAAACGCAAATTAAAAAAAATATAAAGTATTCAATTTGCGCTTCGCTGCTCGTTTTTTAATATACTATGATAATCTTATGTAGGTATCGTCCATTTTGTAGAAGTTTTCTTAAATTTGAAACAATTAATTTAATTAAAGAGCGTGACTGTCACACTAAATTAGAAATAATTTTCAGAAATTACAAAACTTTGCAAGATCCATTCCATTTTAATAAATTTGCGGTTGATGTTGATTATATTTTATTTTGTATTTTAAATTATTTAAAACATAAACTGATATAATAAATAATCACAAATTTGTTAAACGTAATTGCAATTAAATGGCAACGAAAATAAAAATTTTGTTTATAAAATTAGCCCGCTTTTATCCAATTGATCTAAAAATAATTTAATGGTGCACAGAACTGGAGTAAAACCCAACTCTGCGTCAGTAATATCGGCCCGAGATGCATTTCCGGTTAGAATTTTCGAAGAAGGGTAGATTGGATTTATCTGCGCCAGTTTTATCGAATGTCAAACAATCATCAATAGATTCAATTGTGGCATTTTGCCGAAGTTAAAAACCCGAAGACGATGCATTTTCTTGCTGAATCATGTAGGAATATGTGAATTTGATGCACGCAATCGCCGCCGAATTCCCCCGATCTCGGTCCAGTCGAGATGTAGTGGACACCCGGAAATTTTTCACCACATAATAAAAACGCTGCTTTATCTTGGACAAACAGGATCTCTGTTTAACCACCGCACTGATAAGGGTAACGGCATCTGGGAACGCGTAGAGGTCACGACGAGCCGTTGGTTTCGAGGTCGAGGGGCAAAAAGCCGATCTTAAAAATAATTACCAAGGTTCGGCTCGAGAGGGTCGCTATGGGTGTTTTTGATTACATCAGCGAGGAGCGGCCCCCACCACCCACAAGGATAAATATTTCTCAATTAGACGAGTTGTGCAAGCGGTGGGGGGAGGATTTACACGAGGGTAAATTCGAGTGGGTTAATGCGAGATCAAGGCCGACGTTTTTGTTTATTTTGTTTATAGGCGGCCATTTTAGCAAGATTATGTTTAGAAAATAAACGCTAATAAGATTTTTATGTTGTTTAGGCTTGAAATTCTGGTTAATAAAGATGTCGAGGAGCGAAGTTTTCAAGTGATTGATAGCTTTAGAGGAATCAAATCAACACCTTTTAAGGGGGAGTGTGGGAGAGATTTTTTTCATCAAGTTCAAATACCAAGGCTGCCAGTGCTTAGGAACCACAATTATAATTATGTCAAATTTTACTTAGTGGTTGTTAGTTTTCCATCTTTTTACGAGTCGCGCATACAAATTCAAGGCTACCATTTTTTGTGGGTGAATAATTTAATAGGAGGTAAAAATATAGTTTCAAATTAATTAATTGAATTGAAAATTATCAGTAATAATTATAATTTGAGCGGTCTACCTTGCTACCTAATGGAAGAAATGGATGAATGGGTGGATCCACCTGTCAACTGGAAGAATAAACCTTTGTCTAAAAATATTTAAAAATTAAATGGACGAAAATGGAAAAAAAGGGTAAAGAGGGGAACTGATGGCTATAGTTTTACAAAAAAATTTGATTTTAAAGTTGCGCAAATATTATAAGAGTAGTCCAGTAAAATTTAATTTTAACTTTGTGATAATTTTGACCAAATTGCATTTTTGTAGAGACCTTTATTAAGATGTCTTATTAAACATACTCTCAAAAATATTCTTTGTTTGAACTGTAAGTTTTTAAAAAAGTTGATAATAGATACTTATATGAAGAATTTATGTAATTATAAAATTAATATTACTACCTATACTATTCCTATACTAATAAAAATAAATAATAAAAAAGATTAACAATAATTCAATAAAAAAAATAAGTACCTATGTATAAAATACATGTATATAAAAAAACTAAAAACAAATGACCAAATTAAATAAAAAACAGTAATATGTAATAGACATATTATATATCTCCGGTTGTTTTAAAATCTTGCTTTTCTTGCTTTTGAAGAAGCGAATTTTTGACTTATATCTGAAAAATCTATATTGTCGCATTCTTCACTTTCAATTGAAATTATAGTCAAGTTTGAAAACCTTTCTTGGCCAATTGTAGATCTTAAATAATTTTTTATTAATTTTAATTTTGAAAAAGAACGTTCGGCGGAAGCCACGGTAACAGGCAATGTCAAAAGGATTCTAATGGCGTTAACTAGATTGGGAACTATTTCGTCAAGTCCTTTTTCAAAAATAAATTTTAGAATGTCGTAAACGTTTTTTTCATAAGGAAGTTCAATCATCCGCAAAGATTTTATTTCCTCATACAACTGTAAACCACCAATATCGCAATCATTTGTAACGCTATCACTTAATTTTAAATGTAAATCCTTACAATGTTTCAAAAGTGCGTCGTCGTCAATATTGTTAATATTGTACAGAAAACCAAATTCATCGTTGTAATTTTGTAAAAGAGAGAATCTTTCTTCAATTGAACCAACAACATTATCTACTAAAATATTTAAAAAAATTACTCTAAAAAATTGTTTGTGAGCTACAATTGGCTCATCTTCAGCTTCATAATTAAAAAGGTGCTTCTTCTTTCGTGTTGACAGACACCATCTACTTCTTCACATAATCTATTAGCTACCTCCAAAATATGTTCAAAAAATTCACCAGAACGGCAATTTTCGACAGATTCTTTTAAATTTTTTAAAGAAGTTAAAGCAGTTTGTAAGGTGGTCTGCTTATTTTGTAACATCTTACTAACTGAGCTAACTTTTGTAAGGATTTCGTACCATAACACTAACGAACAAATAAAATTATAATTTTGAAATTTGTTAGCTAAGGAGGTATAGCTTCAAGACGACTGCCAGCATCTTTACTTAAATCATTAGAAATTTCTTCTAGAGCATCGTACACTTCACCAAGTTCATGATAGAGAGGTCTTAAAGCCTCAACTCTACTTTCCCATCGCGTATCGCTCAACGGTTTCAATGTTGAGGAACTTATATGTTTTTTTTTAAATACTCCATCTGTATGTAGAAGAAGAAAAATAATTGTAAAGTTGTTGAACCACAGAAAAAAATAGAACTATTTCATTTGAGGCTTTAGCTGTATCATTCACAACTAAATTTAAGCTGTGACTGGAACATGCTACAAAAAATGCACGAGAATTTAAGTTTAAAATTCTTTTCTGTACACCGTTGTTTTTTCCACGCATATTTGCTCCATTATCGTAACCCTGTCCTCTAATATCTTTCACATTTAATTTTAATTTTTCTAACTCGTTAAGAATAAAATTAACAAGTCCTTTACCTGTGGTATCGATAACGGGACAAAACCAATGAAATTTTCGTTTATTTGAATTTCAGCTTTAGAAGCTAATACTGTTCTAATTATTATATTAACTTGTTCAATTTTACTAACATCAGGTGTACAATCTAAAATTATAGCGTAATATTTTGCTTTTTGTATTTTAGCAAGAATCGACTGTTTAATTGCCTCACCCATTAAATCATTATTTAGTTTTGAATTTTGAATCCGACATATTGCAGTAAACGTTTTTGGAGCTTTTTTGATAATGTGATTCTTCGTATGTGTTCTGAAATAACTGGGTCAAATTTAGAGAGCATTTCAACTAACTTCAAAAAATTTCCATTATTTTTTTCAAATAATTTTGATTGCTTTCCCCGTAAAGCTAAGCACTGTTTAGCTAGATATTGAATTATGTATATCATACTTTCTATTACCATCTGCCAATGGGTTCTTTCTATTTCGAATATTCTTTGAAGTGTAGTATCATTTGTTATATTTTTTTCTAAATGTTTTTGAAAATCGAGCCACGATTGAAATTTTTTTAAATGAGCTTGGCTTACTTTATGTCTATTAAGATAAAGTGAAAGATGCTGCCAGTCAGAAAAACCTTCACTTGTAAGTTTAAATTTTGTAATATCTTTACAAAATAATGTGCACAAAAACAAAACACAGAGTTATTTTTACTAGAATAAACTAACCAATTACGTCTAATTTTTTCGCCATTATTCATAATTCTAGAATAATAAAAATTTGAAAATTTACGATCATTTTTGTCACAAGGAAAATCAAAAGTTTCATCGGTAACTTGAACAGGTCCTTCTTCGACAATAATTCTTCGCATATTATTATCAATAGGATGTTTCCGCAATGCTCGATCTGTCAAGTTTTCGGTAACCTTTGGTAACTCACCAGGTGACGCTAATGGTTCTAACGTAGATGAAAATGATAAAAGTTTTGCTTCTTTTTTTTCGGTTTCCTTGGAAGTAGAAGGTAGTGAAAAATCTTTTAACAATTTGGAAACGTGTGAATCATGTGACTGCGACTCTTGCGATGATAATTTTTCACTTTCTTCCGGAATGATAGCAACAGCAGATTCATCTTCAGTTTTTAAATATTTTAGAAAAGATTCGGCTAAACGTTTTTTCATCCTTATCCAAATTACATTTTCGGTATTGGGAACCGGATAATCGTTTTGTTTTACGTGTAGACATTGTTTTACGTCCAAAAATACCTAAACATTATAAAATTAGTAAAAATAAATAATTTTTGTTTTAACGTATATAAAGTATATAGCAGGACAAAAATAAAGAAGAATAAAAAATCTTACCTTTTTACGTATTAATGCACAAAAACACTTTCCGTTGTTGTTTCAATTGTAATAAACAAAAAAATACAAATTATAAAGATAAACAAAGATTTTCTAAAATCTTTAACTGTTGTTTGTCCACAAATTGTGATGCGAAACGGTCTAATTTTCTTTGCCACTATATTTTGCAGTTAAATAATTAAACAATCCGGCGTTTGTTACTCGAGGGTTGATTTCTCTTAAACTGACAAACTAGGAATGAACAAAAATAGAACAAAATTCTTATTCATTTTATACACATACATAAAATATATTTTTAAAAAAGTTTTATTGTTTCACGTAACGCTTCATTGCCATATCAGTCAATCAACTTACCCTCTCATAAATTAAGCCTCTCATAAGTTTATGGTTATAAACTAATAACCGAAACAGTATTGTTCTATTTATAAAAGATTTTAATATTTTTTAAAATAAAGTTGACATGTGGAACTAAATGGGCACATAAAAGCAAAATATGTTTTCGATGGTTTTCCATTATCCATTAATATAACTATTTAATCAAAAAAATTACTTTCTTAAAATATTCCGGAAATTGAAAATTCAGGAACTATTTAGTAGTGTTTTATTTTAATAGAAAAAATGTTTTGCTATTAAGCCGCATGACGGGTGCACGGTAGTAACATTTTCATAGGCAGGCGGCCGGCGCTCGTGACTAAATTGTGTTCGAATTAATATTACCATTAAAATATTCTAATCCAAGTATCGAATTTTAAGATTTCCACGAAAAAAAATATTAACATGTTTAGTAGAATAACATTGGAAACACATTATAAATTTTAGGTTTGATGTTTAATGCTTTTTAATTTGACTGCCCCTAAATTTGGCCGCCCGTGTGCATTGCACCCCTTGCACAGCTCCTAGGATCGCCCCTGAATAAAGCAATAGTTTTGTTCTAAGTTACAATAATTCTTTAATTCGATAATTGACTCTCTTTTACTTTGCAAAAAAGATAATTCACGGTTCTAATAATTGAAATATAATCAAAATACCTAAAAATGGGCTGCCTTTTTAAGACCCTTCAATAAACCAAAGAATAGCCATTGTTCAATTTATGAACTATCGTAAGGATGGATCTTAATTTATGACAGTTCCCTCCGCTGGAAATATATATTTGCATGCGAAACATCTGGCAGAGGGAACTGTCATAAATCAAGGTTCGTCCTTACGGTGGTTTGCCTCTCCATAAATTGAACAATGGGTATTCTGTAGTTTAAAGATAGGTCTTAAAAAGTCAGCCCACTTTTAGATATGTTGAGTAGATATATATACTTTTTAAGATTTATGGCGACCTCAGAACCACAAGGTTCTAACTGATATTTTGGTAAAAAATTTAAGTATTTAATTCTAGAAATGTAGTAGCCATGCCTAATATCCGCCTATATAGAATATAATTTTCTTCAAACTGTCAAAAATATTAACAAAAGAAATAAGTTTCAAGTGTATAATCGGTGAAATTGCTAGAACTACAAAGTTTAAGGTGTCAAAAATGGTTGACAACATGTACAATATAATTAAATCATTTAAAATAGCGACAATAATATTCTTTTGATTGAGAGGTGGTAACGAGAATAAGCTGAATTATGTTGGCTGTCACATTTTTCTTCATAGAGCAAGTACAATTTTTTGAGTGGGTTTGAAAAAAAAAACAGTTTTTTTACCAAAAACGTAATGGGTTTTCCGCTCTCTTTCAACTTCTATTTGTTATCTCATTATTTTTGGGACTTTCTGTATATTTATTTATTGCTAAATAATCTCCTACTTGATTTTAGCTTTAAGTTTGAATACTTATTAAACTTCGCTGCATAGAACTAGAAAGTTCTAAGTGCACGGATTTTCTTTAATACCTTTATTTTCTTAATTAAAAAGTCGTTTTATTGTAAAAGTGATGGAGTTTTTTTGCTAATACATTAGTTTTTACTATTATGTAATAATTCTATTTGCAATTTTAAACATTAAGATGTAAACATAAAATTATTATTTTTATAATTTTTTATTTGAAGTTTTTTTGAACGGTTTATCGCATATACAATAATATTTAAAAAATTTAAGAAATTTTTAAAATTTGACAAGTTATTTTAGTTTTTTTTTCAACCACACATTATAAATACTTAAGACAAAATTTATAGTTCTAAGAGACAACTTAACACTAATCCTGCGTAAAATTATATTTTCACTGGGTTACCATTATTTTAAAATAAGGAAGTTAGTGGTTGTTTTTGGTATACCAAACTGGAAAGTTCAAAATGTTGCACACCAATAAATTTCAACATGTAACACATATATACTCATAAAATATATAAAAGTGGGCTGACTTTTTAAGACCTTTTATAAACCAAAAAATAGCCATTGTTTAATTTAAGGAAAGGCAAACCACCGTAATGATAGATATTGATTTATGACAGTTTCTTTCGCCACTATTATTTTTACAATATTTACGTGCGAGACATCTAGCGGAAGAAATAGTTATAAATCAAGATCCATCCTTACGGTGTTTGCCTCTCCATAAATTGAACAATGGCTGTTCTTTGGTTTATAAAGGGTTTTAAAAAGTCAGCCCTCTTTTAGTTAATTTGAGTATACGAAATTCGAATCAAAAAAATTTAAGGTATTTTATATACATATTTCTAATGTTCCAATAAAAGAGACACCTATCAGTACCTATTTGAAACGATTAATTGTATAACACAAAACAATGTCTAGGGACTTTTTTTGTGTATACTTTTTATAAACTCTATTTTTTTTAATTGTTGCAAAAAACTGAAATTGGCCTTCCACATCCTAAAAAAGTGAAACCCACAGTTCAAATCAAGGATACTTTTGGGTATATGTTTTGGACATAAAATAAAGTTTTTACAAAATTCAGTTATTTGCTGGGAATTTTTTTGAGGTGTTAAACATTTTTTATCTAATTTTACTGGGCTATATAATATTTTCCTTTGTTTACTATCACCAGTGAATTATTATTGTTATATTTTGCTGCAGTGCTTCTCTGTGGGTCTTTTCTTTTTTGTCTCTTGCCAAATTTATGTATCATTATTTTCTTTTTGTCTCATTGTCATATTCCATTCAATAATAAGACCCCGATGGCATAATAATTCAAAGAAAATGATTAAAACTCTTTTTACGCTTTTGGAATACTGAACGGCTGTGTGACTGGTTCGAAGTTATTTGACGCACCGTGTCAAGGGCCGATTTTCCCGTTCGATTTGTTGACAATCTGTCGTAAAGCTCGGCTGATGTAAATTTATGCAAAAGAGAAATATGTCGGTGGGAAGCGTGAGGGCAGGGGTTGTTGCCCTTCGTGTCCGTCTTCAAGGCCACATATGTCACATTTTTCGGCGGAAAAGTTGATCGAGTTAATTTAACGCTCAGACGGGCGCTGAACAGTTAGAAACTTCCTTGTTTTTTGCGCGTTTTCAATTGCGTTAATTGCACCAATTGACCCATTTCACGGAGAGGGTGCCTAGGTTATTTTCGATAAGTTCCTTCGTATTTTTATCTGTGACAGGAAGAGTTAAATGGGCAAGTCCGCGTCCACTTTTAACTTATCCTGAGTTCAACGGCCTCCGGTGGTGCTACGCCTCCAGTCGACCCTCTTTATGGTATTTGTACTGACGGAATTTAAAAAGTTACGTAACCACGCGCGGCCGAGGCTCATTGTGCCGATTAACCAACAAATTAATTGCTTTTCGAGAGATTGAATGAACGAAAAAGTGGAAATGTGGAAAAATACGACCAGTTTATTGGCTACTGGCCGGCTTCCGGCGCTACACTACCACGGTTTTTTTTTTTCTCAATGAATCTGTTTGATTGGCTGGATTTCCGCTACGATGATCAATTCAAAGTTGCAGAGATGTCGTTGCGGCGCCTTAAAGTCCCATCTTAATTGCGTTCTCACACAATTTCATAGACGGTTTCTAACGACCAGAAGGTTGGACCACCCACCCCACGATTTCTTGCATTGTATTCCACTACTGTAATTTTCTGGTAGCGATTTGAAGGAAGTCAACAAGTGCTGCCAACCGGACCAAAAACCCATCTTACAAGACAAAACAAGCATTTCCCAAAACTAGGGTTTCTTAGCCAAAATTTTGACTCGGTTAATAAATAAAGAACAATTTTTAGCGCACATGACGTCATTTTCTAAACACATTCAAAGAGTTTGAAGGTTGGCCCACCCACCCCACAAATTGTTGCATTGTTCAAGATTGTAATTCTCAAGCAACGAATCAGAGGAAGTTAAACGTTTCAATACTACGACATATTTAGTGGAGCATGAATCTGAATTTTTTGTAACGCACTTTTGCCATTTAAGAATTTTGTCTTTCGAACATCACACTTGCCATTCTATCTCTGTGTCATTAAGATAAGAATCTGGCAACAGGCAAAATTGTAAATGAGATGGCTTCTAGCAGTTCTAGCTACCTCGGTCTCCCAAAATGTTCTGAGTGTAGAAAAATTGATAAGAAAAGTCGCTTCCGGCTTCTAAAATTACAAAAAATTGTTTCTATTATCTTCTCTAAAGTTGTTAACCTGACCTGATCTGAACTGACCTGCCCTCCGTATTCAAAATTAGTAACATGTAGTTTTAGGCTTTCAAAATTAGTAAAATGTTGTCTCCTTTTTCAAATTACAAAAAATATTGCTTTTGTCTTTATTGATTTAAAAATTAATTAGAAATATTGTATTCAGCTTCTAAAATTTGTAAAATTACGTCCCCGAATTTCAAGATTAGTAAAAAAATTAAAAAGTAGTAGTTGTTTACAAAATTTTGCCTTATGTTTCTGCAAGTAGGAGAAAATATCACTTTTGTAGTTATTAATACAAAAATTGGTAAAGAAGGTCGCCACCGGGTCCTAATATAAGAAAAAAAAATCAGCTTCAAAGTTGTTAAAATATAGTGCCTCCGGATTTTAAAATTGGTAAAATATTACCTGCATTACAGCTATGTAGGTTAGCCTAAATTATAGAATATAGTGATAAAACTAGCTTTAAAATTAGGAAAATTTTTCCGTTTCTTTAAAAACAAATTAATTTTTTAGATTTTGTGTAGTTTTAAAATTTTCTTAAAAGATTTTCTTTATTTTTATTGATTTAAATCTGATAAAAAATACTGCCTCTGGCTTTTAGCTTTTACACTTGGAAAAAAATATCGTCTTTGTTGTTATTAATGTAAAAACTGATAAGAAATGTAGCCTTGGGCTCCCAAAATGAGAAAAAATCTTTTTTATTAACTCCAAAGTTGTCAAAATATTGTTTTTTTTTTAATTTCAGTTTATCAAAAATTATTGTTGTTGTTTTTATTGATTTAAAGATTTATAATTATTGCGTCCGGGTTCCAAAATTATTAAAATTATATTTCCGGATTTCAAAATTGCTAAAATGTTGATTATTGCTTCGTGCTACTAAAATTGTCTTGGATGTTTTCAGTTACAGAAAAATATTGCTTTAATTTGATTTAATTTAAAAAGTGATAAAGTGATAAGAAACGTCATCTCCGGGTTTCATAATCAGAAAAATTGTTCTGTTTATTAGTTCTAAAGTTGTTAAAATATTGCCTCCAGTTTTCAGTTTACAAAAAATTTTGCTTTTGCTTTATTGATTTAAAAATTAGGACGAAATATCGTCCTGGCTTCTAAAACATGTAATATTACTCGCCAAATTTTAAAGTTAGTAAAATGAAAGTTGTTGTCTTGTTCTAAAATTGCCTCGGGTTTTAATATTGGAAGAAAATATTTCTGGAAATTAGAAAAAAAAATATTGCTCATCAGCTACAAATGTGTTAAAATTTGTTAAAATATTGCCTCCGGTGTTCAAAATTAGTAAAATGTAGTTCTTAGTTTTGAAAACTGGTAAAATGTTGCTTGCGATTTTACAAATTACAAAAAATGTGGCTTTTATTTTTTACTGTTTTAAAATATGATATGCCTCCGCATACTACAATCATTAAAAGTACATTTCTAAATTAGTCAATAATGTTAATTGTTGCTTCGTTCTTTTAAAATTCTTTTGGGTTTTTGGAACTGGAAGAAAATCTCGCTTTTGTCGATGTTGCTTCATACTCTAAAAATTAGAAGAAATGTCATCTTTATCCAAATCCAAATTTGTTAAAATGTCGCCTTCGGTTTTCAAAATTAGCAAAATGTTGTTCTTGGTTTTGAAAATTAGTAAAATGTTGCCTGCGATTTTTCAAATTACCAAAAATATTACTTTTGTTTTTATTGATTCAAAAACTGATAATATTGCCTCTGAATTTTAAAATTAGTAAAAGCACGTCTTTAAATTAGTTATAAATAATGTTAATTGTTGCCTAAGAAAATGTCGATTTTGTCATTATGAATTAAGAAACTGATAAGAATAAATGTTGCCTTTACCTTTAAAAATTAGAACAAGTGTCACTTTCATCAGCTTGCTTTGAGAATCAGCAAAATGTTGCCTCCAACTTCGGAAAATAGTAAAATATTGCGTTCAGTTTCACAAGTTATAGTGTTGTCTTTATATTTAGTGATTTATTATTTTATTTATCGCCTTCGGCTACTAAAATTAGAGAATTAAGTTTCGGGATTTTAAAACTAGCAAAATGTTCTCTTCCACTCTTAAAATTAGAAAAAAAAATTGCTTTGGCACTTATTATTTTAAAAATTACTAAAAAAAATCATCGTTTTTTTTCTAAAATTAGTAAAATGTTGGCAAACTATAAGAGATGCAATAAGCAAATCGATTTTTTTAATTTTTTTTTATTAAATTCTATAATACTCCCCAACAATGGAGTGTACAAACATTTAAGAACACGCGGCTATAAGTAGTTCTCTGTATCAATAATAATTTGTTCAACACAAATTTTTAAGTCTGGAGTGTTGCGAAACAAAATTTTGAATCTTCTGTAATAATTTTATTTACCTGTCTGTCAAAATGAAATGTCAATCAGTTTTAAAATCATCATATTTACACATTAAAACACATTGTCATGAAAAATATTGGTTTATTACCTGAAAAATGTAGAAAATTTTCTTGGCACAATTTGATTAATTTTAGATTTTAGCAAGTTTTTGTTGAATTTTGGTCTTTTAGACGACATAACAAAAATTAAAATTGTGGATCATCACCCAATGATCAATTGATCAATCATTATGGATCATTAGTCATCACTAGGCAACAAACAATCAATAGACGAACAATAGACGAGATACTTTTTCTTCTCATGGCCAGTTGCGAGTTTTTTTTAATAAACAGTCAGCATAATAATTTATTAGATTTTATTACATACTGTAAATAATCGGATTTAGAAGGGCAAAAAAGAAAAATTTTGCTTTAGGCGCCAACACAGGCCTGTTTCTTACCCTACCGCTAACCAACCCATTTCAACCCAGCTGAGGTATGGTATATCAAACATATCTTGAATTAAAGTCAATAAAAAAAGTTTATACATCCTCAAACCCATTCCACTATTTTAAAAACCTGACACAAATGTAGCTCGTATGCAAATTTCTGAATATTTTTTCATATTCAGCGCGGGTCTTCCCAAATTTCACGCAATTGAACACAAATTCACACCCACTTGATTTCTGAAAATTTCCAAGTGTAAAAGTCAAGGCTAGAGTTTTCCTCAAGGGTCAAAAATGATAAGTGCGTGTTATCACTTGTGGTAGCGTGATGAAAAAAATGTAATAAAATAGATTCCCATAGAAAAGCATCCCGTTGTCATACACTGCTGAGTAAGTTTGTGGATCGCACGGAACGAGGGATTGTCAGAACTTCCCTCTCTGTTCCTCTGACTGGAACACCGTTATGGAGATAAAGAAGGGATGAACGGTAACGTTATGTAAGCTGTGTAATAACCCCGTGTTGTAATGAAGCTGGGTCATCGCCCCTACACTGCCTGTTGCATAGTGAACCGAACTACGCGACTTACTTTGTACTCTAGCTCTATCACACGTGACCAGCGGTCCACCAAGCGAATACCCCAAAAGGATTTTTGACTGGACTACTTTGGGGTCACGGATGGATAACTTACAAACAAAAAAAAATTTTCTTCCGTTTATTATAACTTGAAATTAGAGTAAATCAGTGATAATCTCACCAAGAAACTGCAAAATTAAGTTGCGGAAAATGTGTGTTTATTTTATTTCATTATGAAGCAGGTACAGTTCCTGCATGTTAAATGACACTTAACATTCTACTACTTGCCACTAGAACGAACACAAGCATTTTAATAATTAAAAATTTTTTTCAGGAAATCTTACTTTTTGTTTAATAAAGTTTTACTTTTCTTTAACCAAAATTTTGACAATGAAAAATAAGTTTTTGTTTTCCCATTAACCATCTGTTGATCTTCATTAAGACCCTAGGCACTTCATCAACTCTCCCTTTTTACTGTACCCAACTTTTTGCGTCTGTTTTTGAAAAAACTCAACGACTTTATTAATTTTTTCTCTTGATTTATGTTGTTTCCCACATTCAAAAAATAATTTCTCATGAGACTGTTATGCCAATTTTTTGAATTTTCCCCATTTGGCTAATTAGATTCCCAAGCTTAGAAAATGTCAAGTATCTCTGTGAAGGTGGGTCGGTGGACTCCTCTCATGCCGCAACGCCATCGAGTTGGGAAACGCGGCGTGACGGCCATCAAAACATCCAACTTTGAATGCGCTACCTGTTGCACATGGAACAAGTGATGGTCGAACAATGAGGGTCGTTTTTTCCCCGACAGACAAAAGAACGCCGTTGCATATGTCAGTAAGGGGGGCGGCATCATTATCGCCGCTTATTGTCACAATCGCCCCTATTCAACTTTTACAATATGCGGGGGGAAATGATTTTAATCAATACTCACAATCGTGATATGTGGGTGGGGGTGGATGCTTTGGGGGCGAATATTTTACTATATGTAATTAGGCAAATGCGAACGTAATGGGCTTTCGATGGATGGAAATTGACACAATGAGGCAAGCAGACTAAAGCGATATATAATAAGGGGTGGAAAGTTGATCGAATGATGACAAATAGCTAATAAGGGAAATTTAATATGGAGTTTTGAGGAGGATTTTCCAAACTCATTTAATGGTTAGAAATGATAAAAGTTGACTCAGTGCCGTAGTTCGGGTCTGGAAACAAGGGTATTTGCTAGGGACGCAGATTATAAAAAGCGCAATCAGCAAATCTAGTGCCTCCGATACTAAAAAAATTGTAAAATATCGCTTCTAGCTTCTAAAATTAGTGATTATATCGCTTTGTAGATTGTAACTTTCTTGAAAATTAATTTAAAAGTTTCAAAGAAATGTCTCTTTTAGCTCCAAATTACTAAAACGTCGGTCTTGGTTACCAGTATTGAAAAAAAAGTTGCCTTCGTAAATATTTATTTGCAAATTTAAAACGAATTGTTGTCGATAGCTCTAAATTTAGTAAAATATTGTTTCCAGTTTTTAAATTAGTAAAACTTTGCTTTCCGCTTTCGGTTCACAAAATTGGAAGAAAATGCCTTAAAAATTAATAAAAAGATTACTTGCGAATTTTAAACTTATTGTTAGTATAATGTTGCCTCCGGCGTCCAAAATCGTCTCGGGTTTACAAAATTAGAAGAAAATGTTACTTTTGTTGTTGTAAATTTAAAAATTTATAAGAAATGTCACTCCCTGCTCTTGAAATTGATAGAATTCTACCTCCAGTTTTTAAAATTACTAAGTGACACTTACACTTCTTTAAATTTAGAAAAATGTTATTTTTGTCTTAGTTTTGTCGTCTTTGGTTTCGAAAATTGGTAAAGTGATGATGAATGTCGTCTTTCTAAAATAATTAAAATGGCGCTTTTGGCTCTCAAAATTAAAAAAATATGACAGTCTTGTCTTTACTGTTATAAAAATTAATGTCACTTTCGGTTTCAATAAATGCCAATGTATCACTCTCGGTGTCTAAATCCATAAAAATATTGATTCTCGCTTGTAAAATTAGCATAATACTACTTTCAAAATTTGTAAAATGTTATCCTCGGCTTTGAAAATTTAGAGAAAAGAGATACATTTGCCGTTATTGGTTAAAAAACTATTAAGAAATGTCGCCTTCGGCTCGAAATTACTAAAATGTCGGCTTTGGCTTCTAGTACTGAAAAAAAAAGTTGCTTTTGTATTTATTTATTTAAAAATTTAAAGAAAAATTTCATTAGTTTTAAATTTAGTAAAATAATATTACCTGTTTTAAAACTAGTAAAATTACGCTTTACACCTTCGTTTTACAAAATTGGAAGAAAATGTTGCCTTAAAACCCAATAAAAATATTTCCTGTGGGTTTTAAACTGTGTACCATGTTGCTTCCAGAGTTCAAAATCGTCTCAAAATTAGAAGAAAATGTTACTTTTGTCGTTGTAAATTTAAAAATTGATAGGGAAGGTCACTTCCTGCTCTTGAAATTGCTAGAATTTTACCTCCAGTTTCTAAAATTTGTTATTTTCTAAAAGTGATGATAAATGTGTCGCTTTAAAAACTATAAAAATATCGATTTTTGTTTCTAAAATTAGTACAATTCTGCTTTAAAAATTTGTAAAATGTCATTTTCGGCTTCGATAAAAGTGGTACTTTTGCCGTTGTCGGTTAAAAAACAGAAATGTCGCCTTCGGCTCCATGTATTGGTAAACTATTGCTATTATTAGTTTCTAAAATTATTTTGTAAAATATGGAGTAATTTACTTAAATACTTGATATGTTGAATGACGGAAAATAAAAATTTTGCCCTGGGTGCCAATGATTTGTTACGACACTGTAATTACTTATTATATGAATGAATAGGTATATAAACAATTGATAAGAATAAGATCGAACGATAAATTGATAAGATAAATGTTTGAACATTTAGAATATTCCTTCCAAAGTTAGCTCCCATGATGATTATGCTTTTGTTGACCTCTATTTTAGCTTAAAGGTACACAATGTAACCAAATTATCGATCAATTAGCAATGTTATCGCTACCACACTTTCCTTATAGGTAAAAATCTAATCAGCAGCAAATGTTTAGAAAGTATACTCAGTGATTCATATCGAAAGAATAAATCCAGTAGTTATTAAAGCTGAAACTTCTCATAGATGAATATAAATAATTTTTTCCTGATACCACTTTATTTATCAGAGAAGTCTGTTATCTGTTGACACGGAGAAGTGGCTTCTGTTAGGGCTCCAAACTTCCCATCTGAAGACTGAAAAAATAAGGAAGTATTGGCACAAGTCCAATGAGTGGTAAAAAATAGCGGGGCTGATTTTGAATCCAATAAGATTGCGAAAATCAACAGGAATCCTGTTAGAAGAGCCACCTGTTGCTAGATGGTCGTCGGAGCACCCCCTCGCGTTATCGACCATACGGGCGCATTCTTTGAAAAAGTGTTACTCGGAGCAGCTCGGAGTCGAAAAGCTGTCCTCTTTTTGAGGGGGGTCAACCACCCCACGTCGACTTGCACGTGTATCCCCGTTTCATGTAGCGGCCCTTGTGGATGTCGCGAGTGCGGTCGCCTCACACACCCAGCAGAACGTCGCTGGGCCGCTGCACGAGCCCTCAATGTAAGAGCTCGGTTCCAGCGGACCAACGGCGTCGTATTCGAAGAGGAGCGAGGCGGAGCCGAGTACCGAACCGGTCGTTTGGCCATCCACAATTCCCAAGGTCAGCGCAGCCGCGTGGTGGTGGTATTCTGAGCCGGAGCTGCGCGGGGCTCGAGTTCAATTTAGTTAGTCGAAGGGTGCGCACATTGCACCCTCGTGTCTGGCATGGTGGTGTCTCAGTGCGTCGCAATCGGCGAGTAGGCCCAAGGACCCGCTGTGGCAATTGCGTAAGTGGATAGATTAGGGCGATTTAAAGGCCGCTTTCTCGGGGGATCGCCGCGGAGTTCGAACATTTCGCGCTTTTTCGAACCCCGAACTACCCCGATTGGTCCCGAACGCGCAGACATTTGCTGACATGGCGTCTTGAAGTGTTGTGGTGTTTAGGTGTCCTGTTCGGGGATCAACCCTTCGATTTTGTGGTGACGCTTGAGAAGGTAATCCTCGCGGGGCCCCTCGGCCGGGCCGGGAAGGGTTTGCGAGGGAGGGCGCCTCCGCCCCTGGGGCTGCCGGTCTCGTAGTAGGCGGGGTGCTCACCGAAACGTCAAACGTCAAACATGGCGGAGGGCTGTGCCATTGCTGGGGGGTTGGTGGGCGACACGTGGAATTTTTGCGTTTTCTTTGAATGTTTATAAGGGGAAGGGACGGTGTGATGTAATAAGAGTTCAAGAACGGTTCCGCCGTCGACACCTGTGTGAATCACGACGCGGTCGCGTAGGCCTTGGCTTCTTTGGCGCCCTATTCGAATTCGGACCCCCGACTAGGCCCAGCCCAAAATAAGCGACCTTCGGACGGGCAAAAAAATTCATTTTCATATTTTAATACAAGGAAATTCGATACGGTTAAATGATGAGGGAAAATTGCGAGCATGGATGATTATTGATTTTCCGAGAGACGCAGGGGAAAATGGTGCGATTTTGACAGGTCACGTGCTTGGAATTTTGCGTGGCGGTTTCGCGAGCCGTACGAATATTTGACCTTCAAGGGGCGTACTAAAATTGTTTATGTTAATGTGTCGTGGCGTTGTGTTAACTAACACTGGAACGTTTTAAAAAGTCTGCACTTTATTCGTGATTTTTTTAGTGTTTTCGTAAAATGTAGGTGATTTATACACAGTTTTTTTTGTTACCATAGCAACATTCAATTAAAATGACATGATGGTGCATGTGCACATTCATGTAATCCATATTTTTTTTATCCCAAAAACAAAGCATTTTCCTTACAAATTTTTTTAATAAGAAATTTATAAACAGGATGTTTCGGAATTATTTGGCATAAATTTAACCACTATTACCCTAGACCAGGTCGACAAGGTCAATCTGGAAACCTTTTTAGATTGATCGGCAAAAATTTTCAAAAATTGAAATTAAAGGATTTTAACAAATTAAATTCTTTTTTCTTTAGAAGTGCACCATAAAAAGGTTTTTTTTACTAAAAGTGGATCGCAAAGAGATTTTGGATAACAAAGTCCATATTATAAGAAAATTAGTTGACATCCCTGTCCTAGACTAATAGAAGATGAAGGTTGATAAAATTATTGTTTTGTGGCACATTTTAAAACGTTACAACTGAACAAAATTTCCGCTAAAAGTTTAGCTATCGCAATAAAATTTGGGTAGCGATTATGAAGACAGACATTTGAGCCAAATGCCATTAAATTTGCCTAACAGAAACATTAATTATTTTTACTAATACCCCTGAAAAATCTTTCAGAACTTTGATAGATGTTATCTGAAAAACATAATTTTACTATTTAAATAATGAATTTAATTGAGAAATTTGTTTCCTCTTGCAAAATTTTGATAAAACGCACAATTTTCGAGAAAAAACTGAAAGAATGCACAAAGACGGTTTTATACAATAATAATTAAAAAGGTAGCAATGAAATAAAAAATGTGTTATTAACATTTTTAAAATAAAGAGTAGCAATGTTTGCTGCTGGATCAAAATAAACATTTGATTGTCTTGAAGTAAAAGTTGCAACTCATACCGATTAAATATTTAGACACTTTGTAATACACTTGTAAAATATGTCAATACAATTTTTAATTTTTAATTGAAGGGTACAGGAATAAAACGAGGATTGCCCAAAAATTTGTTTTCTTACAGAGGTGGGATTCCTATCGTTATTCATGAATACTGCAGTTTTTTTATTCGATATAACTTTGAGTAGACTTAGAAGTCTTCACAGTCATTGTTTTTAACTATTTTTTGTCTGTATTTGTTTTAATATTGGTGAAAATTTTTTTGGACAATCCTCTTTTTATTTCTCTACTCTTAAATTATTTCTATGGATAGTTTAATTTCAGTGATTTCATGAGTTTCAAACAGGTGTGTGTCAATACGTGACGAGAGAAATTTGTGGCGTTAGGATGTGTCTTTTTGAACACGTCTGAGGCTTAAGCCGCTCCTTACTGTACTACAAGTGTACAACTGTTCGTTTTCAATAATATTTCTTATTTATTTATAAAACGTTGTGGTGCAAATGACGACACCCGAAATTTAATTTCTTATACTAAAAGCATTATGTTGTCATAGAAACAATAACAAGGTGACATTTATTTGGACAACAGTGGTTTTTAAATAAAAAACAGCTTATAGCTAATTGATAATACTTAATATGGGAAATACGTTTATAATTTGCAAAGAAACTCTAACCAAGAAAGTTATTACAAAATTAATTTGTAAATACAAATCTCTACAAATTAGAATAACAATAATATTATTTAGAAAAAGAAGCAAAATCTTGTTATAGAAACAAAAAAAGTTGTAGAATAATTAGTAGTATATTTTGATAATGAATATTTGACCAAATACTGCCTTATAGAAGGAATTTTTAAAAGTACAAATTTTAACCGGTCCTTGTCGAAATGAAGTCAAATTTGTGTATTTATTCGTAGAATTGTTTTAACGAGGTCTGGTATTAGGTAAAGTTTTTCTACATTTTTATTTACACTGAGTATATCAACAAAATTAAAAGAAGTTCTACATTCCACAGGGTTGCCCAAATGTAGAATTAAATTTTAAATACTAGTAAGTAAATTTTAGTAAATTTTAAATAGTAAAATTAAATCAATCCAAGCAATTTTCGACCAACATTATAGACATTTTTAAGGAAACAAAATCTGGCTATGAAAATAAAATTAATTTATTTATTTTTTCTCATAAAATTTAGAGTGTTAAATAATTATTTGATTTGTGTTTTAGTTTTTTAAAATCGGATAATAAAAACGGAAGTTATAGCTTGGGTCATTTTTTACGAGACCGCGTGTATAAGTCAGTTTTGGTTATTTAGAATCTTTTGAACTAGGAACATCTGTTAAAATTTCTAGTAATTTCAAAAAGACCTGTATAAATGTTCATAGGTTTCGAGATATACAGAGTGTTTCAGAATTATTCGGCACAAATTTAACCACAATAATTCTAGACGAGTAAAAAATGAAAGCTGATAAAATTATTGTTATGCAGCGTTTCTGTAAAATGCTGACCAAAATTTAAGATTTTGAAATGTTTTTCTTAAATATTATTACATTATTAAGACAGAGATTTGAGCCTTTTATTAAATTTGTTTAACTGGAACAAAAATTTTCAATTGCGAGTATTGTTAACCTTTTACTGGAAAATAATAATAATAATATAATTTGCAACATTTTTTGACATTTCGACGACTAAGATTTTCTTTTACTACTTAGGTGCCTACAATGATTCATGGAACAAGTTTTTTAGATTTTATAGATGTATTTTAGATGTTATAGCACCTACAATAGTACTTTAATAGTTTCTAAATACACAAATTGGAAAAACAGTATTATTTAAAGGTCACAGACAATTGTTTTTTGTCAATAGTTTTCTCATAACAAAATCAAAGTTTTAAATTTTTTTGCATTTGTAATAATACTTATAAACAAGAAAAATAAGTTTTTCAAACAAATTTGCCGCTTTTTTGCACGACTCTGATTACAATTCCAAATTTTTTGTCTTCGTAATAATGGGGGAAATGTAATTCTAAAAAAAATTATTATTTACAATTTTAGGAAGTTTTATGGTTTATATGAAATAATTACGAAATATTTGGCATTTAAAATACCAGTATCTGACGGCAAATATTTTTTTCTGACCCCGTCATCATTAATTAAGTGTATAATAATAGATCCTAGCATGAATTCTTCAACCAGTTGCTTGTTTATTTAACAGTAAATTGGATTTATTAAATTCTGAAAGGACGAAACCTTTTTATTTATGTTAATTAACTGAAACTATCAATATGTAAAAAATATTGCTTGAAATAGGATGAGGTAATGATAATTGGATATCCCCTCGAGCCAATTAAAATTTAAAAATGATGTTGTGGTAGTCCCCTACATTATTTCGGAAGTAGAAGAATCAATTAAATTCTGTGTAGAGCGTTCGCACAGTATCCATCTGTTTCTTACATAATCTACCGGTAAACAATATACCTACATAAAAATAAACTTGTTCTGCGGCTTTGTATAATGATTTCAGAATAGATTTATAATACTGGAATGGTGGATTTTAGGAGTCTCCAGTCCATAACAAGCCGGATTTTTGAAAAATTTTACATTTAAGGTCACCACCGCTGAATAGCGATGCCCCCTAATGCGACCTTTGCGGAAATTCCTTGCGTTTTTCTCAATCAACAATCGCATTGTTCGTCTTGAGTAATTAAAATTTTTTCTTCCAGTGTTACACCAACGGTACCAAAATTACGCCCGTACCACCTATGACAAGTCTGAATAATCGCTACCCGTTACAGTATCAGTCCGATTTAGCACCCTCACAAAAAATGTCTTCCCAACGTTTTTGTCTTCGATGGAACAACCATCAGTCGAATTTGTTGTCAGTATTCGACCAACTCCTCCACGACGAAAGTTTCGTCGATGTCACGTTGGCCGTGGAAGGGCAACTGCTTCGTGCCCACAAAATGGTTCTTTCAGCGTGCAGTCCCTACTTCCAAGCGCTGTTTGTTAACCACCCCGATAAGCACCCCATCGTCATCCTCAAAGATGTACCCTATAGCGATATGCGCAGCCTGCTGGACTTCATGTACAGGGGGGAGGTCAGCGTGGACCAGGACAGGCTCACGGCGTTTTTACGTGTCGCCGAAAGTCTTCGGATAAAGGTATGATTGAGCAAAAAGTGAAAACGCTGAGGGTTTAATCGACGGATTGTTATGAAATGTTTATTTATTTCTACCCACTTCGCGATTTATTTCAAACCAATATGGATGGGTACGGCTAAATCCGTGTGAGTCACCCTGAATAAATGAATCATTATTGCTTCTTCAATATTTTTTTATGTACAAAATACAATTGAGGAAATACACGAGGAAATAATGATCGATTTTTGTGGGTTTATTTTAGACGTTGAAATATTACATCTTTTGGCTTTGAACCAAATCTAAATTTGTGCAAAAATGCAAAAAGTTTTATAGTTTCGTAAGAACTAGGAAGATATTAAAATGTTACACACCTTTATTTTTTGTTTACAATCAATTTATTTTTTGCTTATCTATTATATCTTCTAATCATAACATCAGAGCAAAAGATTTTTGAATTTTGAAAGTTGATATACTTCTGGCTTTTTGGTCGAACTTCGACATAAAATTACATAAATACATAAATAAAAGTCGCCAAAAATAATTGGTGTCTTATAGGGGACGCCATATTTTTTTAAATAAAACAGTATTTATTATTTACTTGAGCAATTCTTACTGAGATTAACTTTTCGGTCAAATGGCTGCCACGACAAGATTTGGAAGTTTTGGATATCACAAGACCAGAGAAAGGGCTTAAGATTTCTCCTGCAACTTAACTCAATGCAATTTTGTAGTGAATTTCAATAACTTTAATGAAAAAACGTATTGTCTTCACTCTGTTATGAAATATTTAATCGTAGATTAATTTTCAGCGTTATGTAAGGAATTTTATTACATCATCAGTGATGTAATCAATTTTATTCTATCACTAGATATACATAATGATGAATTTTGATTTTTTTACATTACTAGTTACGTAAAGTGCGACTAACGTTAAGCGTTGCAATCTGGGATTAGTATGTTGATGTTGTGTTAAATCGTTCTATTTTGACCTAAATACTTATGTTTTTTGATCTCATCTTTTGGAATATTATGTATATTCGAGTAGTTGACAGAATAAAGACTAGAGGTCAGTAATTTTTGATTGATTTACCAGAAATTTAGATTCACTAGGTGGCGCTGATCAGAGGTCAGTCACTTTGCTCATTTTTTTTTCTATATTTTTTTTCACAAATTGAGGTTTTTTATTTGCTTCTAAGGTGAATGAATGTTTTATTTTTATCATTTTTTTCAATAATTCATGAATAATTTAAAATACGATTCTGACTTATAATTTTTCAGTATTTTAAATTCATTTGGGGGGTAAAGGACAAAATATTTTATAATTTAAAATTTGGAATTTGAATATTTTTTGTTTTTCAGTTATACGAAAATCATTTTTTATCGTAAATGTTAGCAACTTATCAGAGAGAATTTCTATTAAAAAACAGGAAAGAACCGAATGTTTAAAAATTATAATTAAGAGTTTTTATTCAATTTTTCTTAAAAAACAATTTGATAAATGGGTGACAAGCGATCACTGACCTTGACATAAAACATTCAAGTAAAGCATTTATTTTTTTCATGGTCAAAGTTTGAGTACTTCGTTATAAATCTGGGAAGAAATTATTTTGTTTATAATTATTTGCCAATTCACATCAAATAATCAAAGTCTAAATTTTATTTTTTTAGTCTTGTTTGTTTCTATTTTTTATTTTTTTATTTATAGCAGTATTTGTTATTTTTCAATCACTTATCAAAAAATTTCGCCAAAAAAAATCGACAGAGATAAATGTTATTTTTATCTAAAAACTAACAGGATTCTGCGAAATTGGAAGGATTTGTTGAGCTTTTTGTTATCATTCTAATTAAACAAAAATTGAAAAAAAGTCTGTACGTTTGAATCAATTAAGCCCTTTTATAATCAGTGAAATTAAATTAATAGTGGGTTTTTGCATTGTACAAGTCATGTTTTGGTTGTAAAAAATAAACATAAGTTGATAATACTGTATTTTTATTGTAGTTGCTTCAGACAAGCTCTTTTTTCTCATTTATTTTTATGAAAATGTAATTTTAGCAGAGCAATAAAAATTGGTTTTTAATGTACCATTTAAAGTGTTAAATTAGTCCGTAACGATTCTATTTCTGTTTGGTAAAGGGTTTGACCGAGGTGAACGAAGAGAAATGTGATACAATAACGTCGTCTTTGACGCAACAAAACCAAATGAACGCCAACATGCCACATCTGCAAAGACTGCAACAGAACAAGAGATTCGGCAACCCGCTCAACATGCTCGGTAATGCTCTTCTCCAGCCGAAGAGGAAGCGCGGCCGGCCTCGGAAGCTCTCGGGGAGTTCAAACGGCACCCCAGGCGAAGACTTCGACCGAGGTGATGCCTTGGTTCAGGGCAGTCCCGAAATGCTCGAAGTCAAAATGGGAATGGATGGATTCACAGGAAATAACTCCGATTGCAGTACGGGAAAATCGGACTCGAAGGAAAATGATCTGGATGATAACATTACCAAAGTTAAAGACGAAAACGAACCAGTCGCTGGCACCTCCAAGGAACAGACGTTTAACAATTCGAAAAATGCCGACGATTTTCAGTCTTCCGGTAAGTGCTAAGGCGAGGCTCGCGAAGGGTGGCACGCTCTGGTGGACTTCCGGTCCAAAATCATAAGATTTTATCAAAAGATTTTAATCCGAAATTTAATCAATCTAGTTGGCAGGATTCGCAACTATGTAATGATCAAAACAAATGTGTATAAATATTTGTGGATGGATTATTATCAGCTATTTTTATTTAATTAAAAATAAGGAAATCAAACAGTGAATTTTGAATAATAGTCGATTTTAAATTAATATAGGAGTAGTAGGATTTGGAAATCTAAATGCAATTTCACCTCAAAGCTTGTTCACCAAAGAGTCGTTAAGTAAACGGCGCTTTAGCCTTATTAGATAGTAGGATAGAGAAGGTAGAAAAAAGATAAAAAAAGGCAAAAATAAAACAAGAATGCAATACGACAATCGTTAAATACAACGTAAAATCTATAGCTTATTGTGATTGATAATCATTTTGTGTTATAACTTTCTCTTTGATCTTTTAATCTAATGGGCTAATTTCAAGTTGAGATAGTACCGGTAATGTCGCAAATTTTTATATATTTTTTTCTATGTAAACGAAGATACCACCGACATTATCCCAACTTGAAATTCGCTCATTACGTGTCAAAACTTTTACGTGATGTCGCGACATCTTACGGTAATCAAGAAATGAATTCATATTGGCTACCAACTTGACAGTGTTACATAACGATGTCACGTTCTTAGTGTTTTTTCCACCGCCAACTACATTATTAAAAATGAGATAAATCGTTATTTTTAGTAAAAAATATGTTGATCGATCTGACATATCAAAATAAGCGGTTGTCGCTTTTTGATGTGTGCTTTTTTTTAAAGACTTTACATTTGATTTCAAAAATAATTGAAAAATAATTATAAAAAGTTGTAATTATATTAGTACAGAAAGTAACGATTATTTTTATCAGTTAACACGTTTTAACGTATGAGCGAAGCGAGCATTGATAGATGCGAAACTATGAATTTCTAATTAATAAAAGAGTTGATTACAGTATTGTTTCGTAGATCATATTTAAGTAAATTGGAAAAATTTGATACCAAAACTAATTAAATACAAATTGCGATTTTTACTTATTTTGTTTAACAGAGACGCAGCAACCTGAGAAACTGAGGCATTCTGAGGCATCGCTTTCTGAGGCATTCTTTGATTGTCGATTTTGACAGGTACTTTTACGCGGCATTAGCACGCGGGTTGTTGTTTAAACTTGATAATTTTGGTTTTATTGAGTCTCTATAACTGAGTAAAAAGCAGCAAACATGAGTACTGACTAACAATAATAAATACGTATTGGATTTTGCTATTTTCCAGTCATAACAACATAAAAATAGTTAGATAAGGCAGCTGCTTTTGATTTTTTTTTAACTATATAAGCATATTAAGTTCTGTTTTTTAATGAAAAATGAAATCTTATTTTATACACTTCTTAGAGTGATGTATTAAAATAATAAAAAATAAATCCTATTATTTAAATAGGGAAAACAAATATTTTTTTAGTCAGGGATTTTCTTTAATTGAAACAATAAATAGTTTTTCATTGATTTAATACTGAATTCAGTTACTTATACGGAATGTTTTTAGGGTTAGACTCGTAGTTTTAAGTAAATTATTTTATACAAGGTTAATCAAGTCTTATCTGCACCTTCCAACCACCCTTTTCAAATTAAATTAAAATTTAAAAAAATGTAGGTAGTTTTTTGAAGTAAAGAATGTTTTGTGCAATTTTGAAATTGTTTATATGTTACTGTTTTACCTTTTCGCTTAATTAATATAATTTAACGTCAACATTTTTTGTGTGCAGGTTTATTTTGATAGATCAAAATGCTAATTAAATTTTCGAGCAAATGTGTCGTTTATTTTTAATTAGCTTTTTAATATTGAATTTTTTTTTTCTCATAAATTATGACAGTGTCGTAAATTATTTCTCAATGGACCTTTGTCAGGTGGTGGCTTTCCCAAATTTTGGTATTGGTTGTCAGCTTATCACGTAACCATTGTTAAGTCTTGAACCCTAAACTCTTTCAGTTATCGGGTCCCTTATTATGTCGGAGATTTATTACTACAGCAAGTGATAAATTAGACTAAAATTCTTGATAAATAATAAAAATGAATTTTAAGCAAATTTGCTTTAATTATTATTAGAGGACGCAGAGTTTTATAATAGGTTTTTTAGATTTAAATTATAAAAAAGTAATTTTGTTTTTTGGTGTCGACTTTTTGTGGAGAAAAATCATAGCAACAGTTATAAAATAAGTATAAAAAAAGAATGGTTAACGAATCATGTTTTTCTTAAAAAATACGTTGGCGAATTTTAATGGTTAATCTTTTTTATTGTAATTATATTTTAATTAATTGTTTTTGATTTTTATGACATTTTTTACATTTGTAGCTTGATAATATACTCATTCTGCGTTCACTTCTGACAGACGTTGGTGTACAACTATCAACAATTATTTCAATTCGTGACACCTTAAATCTTTGTTATTTTAATTAAGTTTATTTTTTAATAAATACGTCATAGGTATTGTTATCTTGTCTGTATTGCATTTTTAGTTTTTTATTATATTTTTTTGAAATTTGGTAACGTAACAAGATGTTAAATAAACTCTCATATTGACAATAAAGTTCCGTTTACGAAGCGATTTTTTTACTTAAAGCTGCATTTAGATTTTTAACTCCTACTAGATGTTATTAATGAACATATCAAGCTTACAATTTCCTCTAAGCTTGACATATAACAAACTTGTAGATTAGAATTTCAAACGACGATTTTAAACCAGGAAATGTTAAAACTTGTTTACAAAGCTAAAAAGTATTAATCTCTTTACTTTTTTCTATGAAACATGTGCAATTAATTTTTTTGTTTATTGTTTTTGTGGTGGTCGATTGTGAATACTCAAATGTATGACAAAACAGGATCATAATGATATTATTATAACTGAATCTTGACCCGCATGTCTGTTTCTGTAAAAAAATGAGTTTTGTTGGTTGTCGTCAGATGGCGCGACGTTACCTAAACTTTTTGGCAGTACAGATAATGATACGAAAAGCCTTATAACACGAAATAAGTTTTTAGTCGTTTCTAAAAGTTTAGACTGACAGACGACAACCTTATGAGGTTATTGACACAAGTTTTATTAATTATTTACAAATGTAAATAAGGCAGTAAAAGTTTTCAATAGTAAACTTGAATAGATTATCCCTAGATCGTCTGTAACTATTTTCCTAAAATAATTTTTTTATTGAAATACGGTCACTGTCAAAAAATACTTGATGTCCTTGAGTTGTAATATAACTATTTGCGACTTCCGGTAAATCCCAGAAGTTGCAATCGCAGGATCGTTTAGTGTTTTATAGGTAGTAAAATTTAACGTTTTGTGTATTTTCTGTAAAACATCCGCATAGAGATATCTTGTTTGTGAAACCGTCGAGAATTGATGCTTGTGAGACACTAAAACTGTGTCAAAATTGTTAAGTGTGAAGGGAAAAGCTATAGTGCTGTTAGTGAATTGTGCATCAATGGAGGTGAGTTTAATGATTTTTACTGAAAAGGGAAGAGTTAAGGAATGAGCCAGTTTACCGCCACATTTCCATTTCACTCTATTAACAGAAATTCATGACGCGGCTTATTTCCTATAGCTTTTCCCTTTTTTTAGTCTGGTGTTAGCTCTCCATTGCATTGTTGTATTTTGTGTTTTCAGGCGACAAAGATCGTTCCTCCCCTACCAACGTTCACTGTATAGACTTCAATTCTTCGCTACACGAAGAGTACAATCTGCCATACCAAGACACTTCCACCTCAGACATAGAGCTAGAAGAGAACGACAATGACATGCAAGAGTTGGAATCAAATTACGAAACTCTAGACATCAAACTCGATCCAAAAATGGTCCTTGAGAGTCTGGATATTCCTAAGAAAAAACGCAAAAGTCTGAGTTTAATGGACGTTGATGATTTTGCCAGTTATGATATTGTCCTTGACGATCCTTCCTACGATTTTAAAACGTTAAAATATGTCAACTATTCGAAAAAAATCAGTGATCCAGATAAATCGGCGCGGGATTTTTGCGTTAGAGAGAAAGATAATTTATATAGGTGTACAGTATGTGGTCGAGTGTACACCCATATTAGCAATTTTTGTCGGCATTATATGACGTCACATAAAATTGATGTCAAAATGTTTTCCTGTCCTGTCTGTTGTAAAGACTTCACCAGGAAGGACAATATGCTGGCACATCTCAAAATTATACATAAGCAAAATATGAGTTAGTGCCTTCAAATGTGCCTTAAAACGATATAATGGCAATAATTTTTTCGTTATTTTTATACTATAGTGTATCTAGAGAGCCCAAATATTTTTATAATGATATATGTGTGATTAATGAATTTACGGGGGTAAAATTCTATGCGAAGTTTGATTTTTACTAGATGGGATAGGGAATTTAGGGGTGTATTTAGTAGAGTTTCTGGACGTTATTTTGATATTTCGCGTTTGTGAGAAAGAGGTCGGAAACTCTGTGTTTTTTGCTGTATCCAATAATAATACTTGAACCACTTAACTATTTAGTTGTCGACACAGAACAATTATTTAATAAGGGCGATTTGCGTCTTTTACTGTTTACTTTATGAGTAAAAAGGCGGGTCAGTACCGGTAGTTCGAATTTGGTCTTAAAATGGTGTATCTTTTTGTAAAAGTAGCACTCTTAAATAATTGTTCTGGGTTGACAACTACAGACCAAGTCACCTGCATGTACTAGTTTTGACATGCGCAGTTTGACGGTTGGTCTTGGGTATTTGGCATGTGTCGTTTTTTCTGATGTACCCGTGGAGGGATGAATAAGAGGAGTTGGCATGCCCTATACCGACAATGTTAGGTTCTTGGTCGAGATACAGACACCTTTTACGATCTTATTCTATTGTCGAAACCACCGTTTGCAAATTTGTAGTGGGGGAAAAAGCTATCCCGAGTACAGTGGAAACTATCGTAAAAGGTGTTTGGCCATCGACCAAGAATTCAAGCTTATGCCCACTCCTGTTATTCCTCCCTCCACGGATGTACCAAAACTAAATTTTTATCTATGTGACCTGTAAATGTGATCTGAAAATCTATGAACTATGTGATAAGTTGCGCAGAAATACCAGTGGTACGATTTTGCGCATACTCCATCTCTTTTATTTGTCTCTAGACAGTCAGCTGTCATAAATCGTTACTTTAAGTTAAGGTGAATTGACTATTATAAGGTGGCCGCCAAACCGCTTTAAAAACCAATCAAAGTAAAGTTGCAATTATAATGCTATCATGCTTCTCTTTCTAATGTATACAAATTATATGGTATGGTATAGAGCGTTGCATATAACCGTTTGCAATATTTTTGAGGTCTCCTCTATTTTACATGGCGGATGCGGTCACTATAGTCAATTCACCTTGACTTTAAGTAGCCTCTCTGTCATTCTTCTGCATGTTTTTTTACTGTTATTGTTTCACCAAGCGCTGTCACTGTCAATAATGCAACTTCTTTACATTATGCAACAAATCCGACGTCGATAACCCAAAAAAACTTTCAAAACAAAAAGATTGCGGTACTGCGAGTGTTGATCTGCTCTGAATGGAAATATTAAAAAGTCACTCGTTGATCATACTGTACGTCAGGAACTCTAGCTTACTTTTTAGGTGTATGAATATTAGGGTGATTAAAAAAATTAATTATTTTTTGTTTTTTAAAACTATCTATTCAATAGTTGCAGTAAAGGAACATAATACTTTCTTTAATGTGAGCTCTTATTTTCATTATTTATAGGTCCCTTACCGCTATTTCCCATTTAAGTAAATAGCCTTTTTTTTTTAATTTGGAATTTTAAAACTCGTGTATGGATCAATTTACTAAAATGGTCACGGAACCTTTTTTTAGGAAATTAAATGTTCTATAAAAAAGGTCTTTTATCATTTTATGATAAATTAACTCTTTTAAAAATATTCGAGGTCAAAGTTACAATTATGGTAATTTTTTTTAATTTTTGAAATTAATTGTTATACTATCTAAAAATATTAACAATTGGCTGCTAATAAGTAAAATATTATAATTTTGAATTATTCAATGAAACGATACTCTAAAAATAAAATGATGTGCATATAAAAATTTTTATGACATTTTGTTGAAGCAAAAGAAAAAAATTTTGGTCGTGAAATGACAAAAATGTTTTTTTTATTTTTTTGAGTAGATTTAACAGGTCTTTAGCGGTAAGAAGGATTATAAGCTAATTGAGAAAAGAAATAGGGACTTTCAGTGCCAAAAGGTTAACAATGCTTATATGAGCAATCGTTTTGGTATGAAAACGTCAATTTTACGACAGTTTAAATTTTCTCTATCAAATTGAAAATTCTAATAATTTTAACTTTGACCTTGAATAACTTTTGAAAGAGTTGGTAAGAGATTTCTTTCTAGAGCGTTTAATTAATAAATAAGTTGGAAAAAATCATATTATTTAAATGGCGATGAGGACGTCAAAGGTATTTAATTTAATTATTGAATAGGGTGTTTTGAAAAGAAAATATAATTGATTTTTTTGAAACACGCTAATGAATATTTGTTATTTCAATATTTTATATGTAGACTGACATAACAATCAATGTACACTTGATTATAAAACAAAATTGGCGATTAGGTGTAGACAAAAAAATTGTATTTGACTGTCAATTAGACATCGAATGTAATATATGAACGCTTAAATGGCTGTTTGGTCAGGTTTTGATCTCAAATAATACTAATATTGTTACTTACAGTTCCGCTAAAATTTTACCCCCTTAAATAAATGATTATACCAATGTTAAAATATATTTTAGATGTAGATAAAACTGTTAGATTGTAACAAGTTGGCAATAATAAATTTCCTAATGTTATAAAACTGAATCCTAAATTAGTCTTGCCTTAATTGTTAATTGCGATTATTTTTTTTAAGCAAAGTACTGAAGGAATTAAAGGTAAAGTGGCAATATTTGTTTTTTTAAATAAATTTTTTTCGTAGCCGAATTTTGTTTTTTTATACTTAATTTCTAGTGTAGATAATTTATTTTGCACTTTTTATTATTTAGTTACCTTTTTTATATGAGTAAATGTAGATACGCATTTAGTTCAGTTGGTTTCTTTTAAATAAACAATTTACATTTATTATTTATCTGGTTTTTATTTATTTTTATTTAGTGTAGAGTCTCTAGATGACATTTTGACATTTTTTAAATCATTTTTTATCTTGTGAATATACTGACAATTATCAAATGCAGCACGCGCTCTGTCGGCGTAATTTGGACTTAGTGGACACGACGTTTTTGACGAACATTCTTTGTTAATTGTCAATTTGTCAAAATGGCATTTGGGGCCGATTTTGTCATTGTTAACTACTTGTTTTTTTCGTTTAAATGACTCTGGTTGTTTTAGATGCGGGCCAAACGGATCAGTTGTTAAGCCCGAAGACGGAGTCTTTAACCCCCGACGCGGCGACCCCCGAGCCCCGGCTAAACGCCACTGACAGTTTGAATAACAACACTCCGGTGTCGGCGTCGAGCAGCGTACCAACTGCCCCGATGTCGGCGCCGAGTGGCCGACAGCCGGTGAAGCGCCGGGCGCGCCGCAGAGCTACCTCCCAGAGCCAGGACCCGGCCGAGCAGCTTACCGAGATGTCTGTCAGAGGGCTGAATCTGTTCAGATACGCGTCGATCAACGAGGGCGTGTACCAGTGCACGGAGTGCGCCAAAGTAGACGTTCAGAAGACCTTCAAGAACAAGTACAGCTTCCAGAGACACGCGTTCTTGTACCATGAAGGACATCAGAGGAAAGTGTTTCCGTGTCCTGTGTGTCAGAAGGAGTTTTCGAGACCCGACAAAATGAAAAACCACATGAAAACTGTACATGATTGTTTCATGCCGAAAGATGTTGTGTTTCCAACAATGGGGTTTTTTCCGATACCGTGAAGACGTTGGTGATTTCTTAACGAATATTCGGTTGCGCTGGAACGCAATTAAAAAAAATTGAATTGATTTCGTACTTGGTGCTAGTTGGTTTTTAAAATTTCTTGATGAATTTAAAGTACAATTTAAATAGTTATGAAAACGTCACACGACTAAAAAATTCTTAGAGTAGGATTTTTTCGTGTCGAATTGCGCTTTCTCAAATAGTACTAGTTAGTTATTCATGTGATTAACCTTGTAATGGTTAAAAATGGCCTTGTAAAGGTTCTGTAATTAGTAGAAATAATTTACCAATTACTGCTAAGCAGTTCATAATCCACAATTTATTATTTTTTAATTCAATATTAACATCGTACTAGTTTTTGTGTTTCTAAAGTTTATCTTAGTTTTTTTTTTTTGGTTTGGATAGATTAGGGGTCTTGCAAATATTTTAGTATAGTTCATTTACACAAAATATTTTTGTTTATAACAAATTCGTCTATTATAACCTTTTACCTAATAAGAATGTAGAATAATGTTTATACATAATATTTAAAACATATTGACTGCACAAAGTAGACAATAATTATATACATATTTTATATGCCGACAGCGCACAAATGTATCAAGTAAGTAAACTATGAAGTATTTAATTTAGGTGTTGGGACATTGAAAAACAATATTTTTTTAATTCTGTAATTTGCCATTTTTGTGAGAATCTTTATTTATTTCTTTTTCTAAGCTTAATTCTCTCGTTTCTATTAGTATAAGACAACTAACAAAAACACCTGAGACACTAACATTTAGTTGTTACTTTTTTTATGTAGCTGATGCAATTCAATCAAAATAATTAAGATTTATTTTCAAAGATATCAGATATCTTAAAAAAATAAATACCTAATGCAATAGTTTGTATAATCACAATGTGATAGTCTTTTTTGTTTGTTTATTTTTTTTTGTTTTTACTTTTGTTAGGCCGAGGCCAGTTTCGTCACTGTTCTTCCATATAAGATTGTTACTGTTGAAATAATTAATAACAAAACAGTTACAGTCTTTATTAGTAAGAATAATAATACTAAGTGCAATTAATGTAAAATTTATATACTAATGTTAAATAGATTAAGAAAATAATCAGAATATCTGTATATTTTTTGCAAATATTGCAAAATTTTGTTAAAAATTTAGACGTTTATAAAAAAATCAAATTTTTTAAAATTCTATATTCACAGCATGTGGTAATGCCAATACAATTGTTTTTCCTTTCTTTAGTGATTTATCATTGTTTTTGATCTATTTTTACTTGTATTAAATGCTTTTAGCTTATGTATCATATTTGATGACTTCTTTATTTGTGTTATTTTTGTTATAGATTATTTTTAACTGTCACTTTGGTGCAAATTGTATTATAATATTTGTGTAATTTTACTTCACAAAATCTATCATAAGAATTAATTGTTTGTTTATTGTACTTTCATTATTAATAAATCTACCTCTAAATATACCCAATCTTTCGCCACGTCTCAAAAAATCCTCCATAACTATTAATTTGTCTTTTAATATTTGTTTAAATCTAATAGTTGATATTGACAGTCACACGCAATCAGCTGATTGAAAATCAGACTTTCGTCAAATTAATTTTGTATGAGAACAGCGTATGTTAAGCTTAACTATTGAGACATTAATCGAGAATATTGAACAGTCTATACGAAAAAGCATCTAAACTATTCAAAATTGTAAATGACGTTACAAGATAGGCAACCTAACGGTTTGTGAACAACATAATATACTTCTTGCGCGGAGATAACAGAATTTTTTTATTTCAAACGAAAGACTGTAGGTCTCGTGTCTCGTGCATGGGATGTATTTCTTATCACACTGAAGTCAACAGCAACTGTTTCATGAAATTAAAAAAAGTCGAAATAGAGTAAAGGAAAAAGTTTTTTTTTTTAGAAAATCGTTTTAAGCGCGTTTTAATCCATATGTGTATATTTCCAAAATTTTATTTGGTGTTGAAATGGGTATTATTTTTATAGGTTTTTTTTCGCTAAGGACACCTCCAGAATTATCCAAGATAATCCCAAGATTTATTGGGAGAAAAAATAAATTGTAAAACGTTATTATTTTTTTAAAAATACAATTTTTTTTAACGCGGCTCAGTAAGTTTCAAATAGATTTTTGGGGTTCTACAATGGAATAGTCTTCTTTATAATTGTGCATTGCTTTTGAATATGTAATAGATAAATGATAGTTTCTTTATTCCTTTAAGCAAGCGATAAAAACCGTAATTTGCAAACGCAAATGAAAAGGTTCAGTGTTACTTCGTGCGTTTCTATTTCGTGCACCAGTGAAAATATTCTCAGTTGGTGCGTTGTCTAAAGCCTCTACTTGTTCCTGTCCTGCTTCGTGCGTTGAGTTTTTTACAATTTATCTGTATCAAGAGATATGACCTTATCATAGTCTTTACAATTTAACATAATTATTTTTTATGCTCAGAATTAGCGGGAGTAACATTTGTTTATATCTTTTTGTAAAAAATGACAAATTTATGTTTTATCTACGGTCACAAAACGTTGAAAAAACTCAGCAGGATTACGTTGGAAAAAAGACCAAACACTTGACTAAATTTACTAAAAGCATTTACTAAAAATTTGTAAAAATCTCTATTCTCTGTTAATTCTTTTTATGGTTTCTACACGTCTGACTCTGTTTTAGAGTCTTGCATATCCTGCTGATAAATCAAAATCAAGTTTGTAATGTGCGACTCCAAAAATAGCAACAATTAATAAAATAGAATCCATTTGAAGAAATGTTTTTTATAAATATATAGTTTGAAATATTATCTACGTCTGCTTGGATAACACTAATGCCTGGTTGCACAAATGTTTATCAAAATTGATGGGGTCATTAATCCCTGATTAACGAATTTTTAGCCAATCAGGGCACGGTATTTTGAATTAATCAGAGTTGAATGGTCCGTTAATTTTGATTGACGTTTGTGCAATCAGGGGTAAATGTATGTATTACGAAGTTGAGTTAGGTAGTAAAGGTTATTATCTAACTGTGCAATTTAATAAACTTATTTATTACCTAACTGAGTGATGTAACGATTTTTTAATTTTTGATTTGTCCGCCAACTGAAATACGAGTATTAGCTTAGCACGTTCCCAGCAGTTAGATGACAGAGTTTTAGACATTTAAAGTCGCTTATCACATTAAACTCAGTCAATTTAAGAAAATCTTGGGCGTCAAGGGTTTTTGTTTGACACTACAGAAAAATACTTAATTATAATTTTTTACCATTTGTCATTGAACTGTCATTCAGTGTCTTTGTTTCTTTTATTAATTAGCTCAAAATTATTCTTATGACTGCGCTGAGGATTTCTTAAAAGTATCTTCTTACTTAGAAAATATAAAAAAAAAATTTGACGAGAAAGTTTCGCATAACTGGACTTTCTTGGCCTTCGCTCTAAACTTATACAAGCGGAAAGAACAAATTGTCAAATACAAAATACAAATCCTGGCTTACTGCTATGAGTTTCATATAAAAAAAATATTAAGAAATAAGTATTTTTTTGAATTTTAGGCTGCTCTAGATAAAATATTGTATGTACATCGCTCGTGGACATAAGCATATAACAATAACAGAATCTTGTGTGGTTTCAGATAAATTCGCGCTGTGACCTCGTCTGCAATTTTCACACTCGAGTACTGTAATGATGCCTTTATCTCTCTAGTTATGTAAATAACTATTATGAACTTACTACTCATCAGGTGCGTAGCTAGGAATTATGACTTCGATCTTTTAGTAAAAATAACAAGCGTACTTATTCCGACACCTTCAAAATTTTTAAGTTTTTATTCTTTTATTGGTTGTTTTTCAATTTTTTCTTTAAATATGGTGTGACGAAATAAATTCGAAAATTTTATAGCGGTTGGTTGTTGGCCGGGTAGTTCAGTTTGAGATTACATCGAGGGATTTTTCTTATTAAAGGCGATAGAAGTGTGTTATTAAGTTGTATAAATTATAATGTAATTGTAATGTTAAATCACAAGAAACTTGAAAAAAGTCCATCTCAACATAGTTTCTCTTTTTTTTTTCAATCGGAGTTTTTTTTAACCTGTCGATTTTCTTGTGTGATATTTTATTGTTCTTCTACAATCTTTTTTATTTATTTATTTTTAAATATAGATTTTTATATTTTTCTTTTTTACTATGTATTTTTTGAGTTTGTTTAGATTCTTTTTTAGACAATTTCGTTAAATATTAAAAAAAATTAAATTAATTGAACCAATTATAATTAAAATTAAAAATATAACTCTGAAAGTTTTATAAATTAAGGTTTTATAGTAGGTACACTTGCCTAACTAATTTATCACGTGTTTGGAATTGCCCAATTATGCGCTCTCTTACAATTATTTATTTTAATTTAGAAAATTTTATTTTGGTTTTATAAAATTTTTTAAATAATGTCTGCTACAAAAAAAAATTTTTAGTGTTTTTTTCAGCCAAACCTTGACTGTTTTTATTACTGGTGTTTTGTACTGGTTCTTTTTCTAAAATTTTTGCTTTAACGATTTTCCTCTGTTTCAGTGTTGTTATTTAAAAAAGTATAGACCTTACAACCTCAAATTTTTGAGATTTTTATCTGTTAATTTTTAATTTTACTACATAATTATACAAATTGTAGCGATTTATAAAAACAAAACTCAGCATTTAGCTTTTTAATATCTCCCATCGGACTAATTTCAGCAACTTTGTAAAAGCCACACAAGTACCACTCAGAGTGTTTGTAAATGAGTTGAATAAAGTGCTCAAAATCCCTGTTTGTTATTTAATTAATATTTCCTTCATCACACACAAGAGCCTTACTAACACTACTAACATTTCTTCCAGAGGAGTACTACGACTATCCCGAGAATAACCAGAACCACACTAATCTCCCTTCGTCCATAACCGTTGAAATCGTCCCTCCCATAAAACAAGAAACTGTAATAATTTCAACTGAAGCCGCACGTAACATGCTGACCGAATCCATAGAGCCCGAGGACAACCTGGAAAAGATCACGGAAACTTCAGCCGGCGTCCATTTCCTCACCGACGAAGAGTGCACTCTCATGGTATCAAAACTCGAAAACGGCGACAACTACGAGAAGAAAAAGAACGAACTCTTGGAGTACCTGACTCGACACGACGGAAGTGTAGTTTGTAAACTCTGTGGTGAAGTTCTTGCTTCGCGAACGCACTGGTATAGACACAAGTATAAGTTGCATGTGAACAATCTCGTAAATCCCGCCCCGCTGTTCAAATGCACGCATTGCAACGTCTTCTTCAAGAGTCGGAAGGGGTACATGGGGCACATATCAGCGCGCCATTCGGAGAACATGGAGCAGCACGAGGAGCTCAATATCAGCATCAAGGAGGAGGTGGTAGAGACCACGGAGCCTCCCAGGAAAAAGAAAGAGGTGGGTACGAAACTCAAAAGTTTTTATTTTTGGTGTTTAGGGCAAATCGGCCGACTGGGAGGAGCAGCGGGTGAAGGAAGAAAAGCTGGTGGCAGACATCATCGACAGGGTGCGGAAGGAGTGCGAGGCGCAGGGGGCTGCGGTCAGCAGAAGAGGGTACAGTCGAAGGTCTACAGTGATGAACTGCAATTAGGGCCCCAAAGACACCTCGACAAGTTGCAACACCAAATTTTTGTTGTGAGTGGTGATGATGCTTGCAACAGCAATAATCTTGCAATGAAAGAGTGATTTCCAATCTCGTATCTGTCCATTCAATTGTTTTGTATATAGTTATTAAAGCTCAACTTGAGAAACGTGATTTTTCAGATGCCAAATTCTGTTACAGTGCAACTTTGTTATTCGCACTTTTTGTTAGGAATTCTTTGCTCAATCCTTATAGTTGGATTTTCAAAGGATGGGAAACTTGAGAATGCTATTTTTCTTTTCAAAATTTAACAGGATATAAATTCGAGGATGGCCTCGTTTTACTAAAAGGGCGAGCGTTTTGACCAGAAAGGAATTCTTTGATCTTCACAAAGAAACTAAGCAATTTTACGAAATTAATTTGTACTATTAGCGATTTTTGCTGTGACAACAAAAAATTAATTATTATCGAAATCAATAATTCAGCAGATTTTGATTTTTTCGTGCAAACACAGTGCCGGACTGGTGCATATCAATAGATATTTTGCTCACCGAGATATTCTTCTTAGGAGCTCACTAATTTAGAAATATATACGTAAATACATATCTACATATATTATACGTGGCTAGAGTAAACTTATATTTGTAGATTTATATTAGCAACAACTTAAACAAATTCGAAGTATCAGTAATCAACAATAATAATAAACAACGAAAGAAACTAATATGACTCAATTTTTAACGCTAGTAAGTCACATTTTTTTAAATGCTAATTACACAATACATTTATTAGAACACTATACATGGTGTCTTAAAAACGAGTTAATCTTGATTCGGAACTATTGCAGAAATAAATCAATAACGGTAGTTTTTTTTTATCTCAATTGTCACTATCTAAATTTTTTGGAAAATTATATTATATTATCCTAAACCTTTATTATTTACGGTCCAACTAAGTATATAATATATTTTTTTAAGTCAGAGTTGGGCATTGTTAATATTTTTTTATTTTTTAGAAAAGGCAGTACAGTACTCTTTGATAGTGAAATGATTTTAGCTTTAAATCCAATTTTTTTTAAAAATCTTTGTACATTTACAAATAATTTAAGGGCGCAAACGCATTTCCATTCGGTGCTGCCAACATAATATCGCAAAATTACTACTTCATTTACCATTTCCGACTGAAAGTATCAACTCTTTGAGAAATGATTGAGAGTTGTTCGCTTTACATTCTCGTAACCGCTGCCATTTTTTATGCAATTTTTAATTTTTAAATCTGTACTATTTCTCATCAAAAGTATTTTTATTGTTTCTTGTTAGTTATATTCAAATACAAAAAATTGGGATTTAAATTGTTTAAAAATATAGTCGAAAGTTTGATATTGATACAGCTTATAGTAGTTTTAACGAGTACTGCACTTTATTTATAAATTTTATTTAAATATTCCAATAAGTATTAAGACAAAATTGTTAATACAGTGTAGGTTATATTATTTTGTCTTTAGTTAAAGGAGCGTTTAATAACTTGTCTTCCAAATAAATTTCCCGAAAATCTATTTTTACGGGGACACTATGTATATTTAGTTATACTTGTTAACAAGCTTGAAACTACCAAACTATGCTTAAGAGAATATTATATGAGTATGCTAGTTAGTATACCAAGGAACTAAAGTGCATCATTTAATCTCGGGATTGAAAGTCTGGAGCTCTAAGGACCTGATAAATAAAAAAGTCATTTGTGACTTGTATTTATCGATATTTTAAATTTCAAGGGATTTTCAATGGCACTTTATAATCTCAAGGGGCTTTAAATGCCACTTTAAGCCCTTTGGGAGTAAAAGTGGTAGTTCTTTAAGTATCGACTTTAGTCTCGGAAATGCAAAAAACATTATATTTTAAATAAACACAAATGAACTTTAGGTATTTAGTTATCAAAAATTCGACTCAAAAATGACGAAACAATTTTTTTGAGTGATGATATATTGCAAATGTGTACTTTTTTTAAATTAATAAAAATAATATTAATATGTAACCTGATTAAATAATTGATTTTTATATAAAATATCAAGAAATATTGAAACAAAAATTTGTAGACTGCTGGGAAACAATTAAATGTCGTTGATAAATTCATCTGATAAATGACAACCAATTTGAAAATATCATTTTTTTATTAAACAAGTGTCAAGGGTTACGGAAAGGTGGACAAAAAACTCTTTTTATACTGCTAATAAGCCGACGTTTTGGATCCTTAAAAAGGACAAAATAGGGTTACCTAAACGTCAACTTATTAACAAAAAAACAGAAAGTCTTTGTCTACCTTACTGACTTTAATAGTTACTAAATCTCAGTATTTTATAGTAAAATTTCTTTTGACAGGCTTGTATCAATTTTCAAAATAGATTTTCTAAAATTTTGCAAGTTCTTTGTGTGCAATATGTAGGTGCAGCACCATGTTTAATACAGCTCACTTGCTTTTTGTTATCTAAAAATTGCTCATCACATCGTTAAAATTGTGTTCTGATAACATTCTGAAGCTAATCTTCTTTCTTGAAAAAAAAGCACTTAAGTTTTAAACAGTTTTTACTAAAAAAACTTATTACCTTTTAAAAAACTCCATCTAAAAATATTTAAAAACGTTTTTAAAACGTCTTAGAAGCTGTGATTTGATTATTTAAATTAGATATATTTTTTTCAATTTGCAATTGGAAAAAATCTATATTTATAATATGTATAAAAATTATTGTTGAAGGTTAGTGAAAGTCCAGAAGCCTCCACTCAATACTAAAGAACCCACGGAGAAATTTCCGGTAATCCTGTATACCATTTCGGCACTGTTGAACGAATATAAAAAAAGAACCAAAAAGGTTTTGTTATTTGATTCGTAATGTTAAAGTTTTTTTGTAACAAGATACACAGTAATATCAACAATGAAATAATTTGGATAAAACCGGAACCCAATTAAGTGGGTATTTTCCAAACATTGCTCAATTCGAGATAATATTTCCCAGTCTAAAACCAATTAACTTTTTATAGCTTTTCAAAAAACTCAGTGTTTTTGTGATAGATAATATCTCAGTTGTTTACAAGCAATTTTTGAAATTTACATTTTCTGCATGAATATTTCGTGAAATGATCATTTCTGTTTCGCTCAAGTGTGGCTGTTATTAAATTTTTTATTTTACTTTTATCTGAGAAACAACCGAGCGTTTTATTTATTAACTCGGTGAAAATACAAGCCCGCCGTGAATTCTTGAAAATAAATTCGCTAAAATAATATTGAAATATTGAGACTGAAAGCGTTTATCGAGAATTTACACCTGAAACAGGAGAATAGATTAAACTCAAGTTTCCCATCTTGAAAAATGTCTTCATTTTGTTGGAACGTTGTGCCAAATATGACGTACCTTTCTATTAATCTAGTTTTTTGAGACCCCTTTCGAGTATACATATAAAATATTGTAAAAATAATATTTTTAATATCATGTAGTGTATAAAGAAGATTCTTCCTCTCATGTAAATTTTTCCTGTCTTTAAAGTCTGATGAAAGTGATGAAAAATATATTTTACTCAAAGTAGTTGGTAGTGTCAAGATTTATTTGAGGGTCAATTTTTGTGTCCCTTTTTCACTGTGTACTTGAAGAAACAAAGATTTTATTCTGTACAATAGTGTAATGTAAAAATTCTGTGTTTACTTCGATTTTGATCCAATAAAAATTCGAAAGGTATTTTTGTCTTTCATTTTCTTTGTCCAGTCAATTTGTACATTTTACCTTTCAACAAATGGGGTAGTTATAATTTTTTCTTCTATATGGAGGAACAAGCAAAAGATAAACACAAAAGAGAAACTATTAAAAAAGTAGAAATAGAAGCAGGAATTAAAAAGATAAAATTAGCTAAAGCACCAAGAAAGGGTACTCTAGAAACGATTTAAGATACAAGATGTTTTTGAAATTGTGCAGTTATAGAAGATAATGGGGCAATGGATAAAGAAATAAATATAATGAGAAAAATGGCAATAAAATAGAATATATTGAAGACAAAACGACCAAAAAGGAGTAAACACGATAGAAATGAAATTTCTGTGAAGGTAAAATTAGAAACGGAACTTTCAGACGGAAAGTACATATACAACTTATTAACGAAAAAATTAAAAGTCATGGTAGATGCTTTGGGCATGTGTGTAGAACGTCGGACGACAGACAAAAAGAGTGTTTAAAACGCAAGTGTCGGAAAAAACAAAAAGGGAGACTAAGAATAAGAACAGAGAGTCTTGGAGAAGAAACAGAAAATATAAAAAATGACTTGGGACGAAATAAGGCACCTAACACAAGACAGAAGCAATGGAAACAGAAATGCCGGTCGGATTCCAACAGTCTTATACTTATTGGTGAAAGAAGTAGGACTAAGATAAGAAGAATAATATTTTAATTTTAAATAAGAAAAGAATTTTTTTCATATCTGCAGAAGTTTTGACCTTTTTACTCTTAAACTGTTACAGGTTTTGTTGACTTTAAAACGAGCATAACTATATTTTTGCGAAAAATCAATGTTTTACCATTAAAATGGGCAAAACCTTAAAACTAAAAAATCAATTATGTGTTGTTTTCTCTTCCTCGTTTGTGATAGTGAAGTTTATTGAAGTTAGGGAAAATTTTTTTGAATGATAATAATGACGAATGTCATTCGAAACGTCGTAAACATTCGTCATTCTTATCATTCAAAAAAATTATCCCTAACTCCATGAAACTTCACCAAAAAATCAATTTTTTGAGTATTTGAAGCACTTCCGGAACTTGATTGAGAGCAAAAATTTAAACTCATTATTAGGCTTTTACCATATAAAACAGGGTAACCAACGTTGATGAATCAGAAAATTAAACACACATTCGAGTTTTAAATTGTTTATTTAACATTTTATTAATCTAGGGTATTTACACAACATTCATTCAATTCAGTAATAACAATCGCATTTGAGACGAAAATTCGTGATGAAAAAACCCGAAGAGAATCGATTTTGCAATCTAGGTTTGGGCATTAAAGCCGTCGCCTATAATTTGATTGGAAAGTAATTGCGCCAGAGGGCACTGTTCCGCGCTATTACAATTTATTGAACCACCTTTAATTAAGCACTTAAGCTCGTGTCATCCTGCGACGAAAATTAAGCACTTCAGAGGCCGAATTTTCTAATCAGATTAATCGGCCACTTTTCCTGACCGAAACTAATTAAAGAAAAAAACCAAATACAGGAAGGAAGGAAATCACGCGTTTCCGTCTCGAAATCACTGACGCACTTGGGAAGGATATAAAAGTGTCGAGTCCGGCCCAGTAATTTACATGATTGTGTCCTTGGTCGGGCGTCCTAAGCCTAATATTCACAGATAGGTATAAACATCGAGTCCGTCCCACTCTCCGATAAAAAATAAAGTTTGAGCAAAGTTATTGCGTATCACTTGATGCGTCACACTCTCAATTCCTCCATCGTGTTTTGTTTAGCGTGTACGTTTTTCTTGGTGAGCGTCCCCGTGTTAATCAATTGTATGCTGTGCGTGGACAGCAGGGGTTGGTTCTCCGGCACTTGGTTCGAAGACAACGTGTTCACGTTGGCTTTGGAGATTTTGGGGGGAGGCGGCGGCCTCGGCAGCGTCGCGTTGTTCTGCGGCAAATCGGCGAACTCCGGCGGCGGCAGCTGGTGGTGGGAGTGGTGATGGCCGAGGATGGTGGCCGGGTCGCTTTTCACGCCGATTATGCTTGACTCCAAGTCGCCGCAGATGTTGTTGGGCATTTGCCCATTTTCGTTTCTTTTCTTGGGCTCTCGAGACTCGTTCATCCGCGTTTTGTCTCTCTGGTAGTACACACCGGCGAAAATTAACACGTTTAGGATTAGGAGGGAGCAGCCGATGGCGATGGTGACGCTTAATGCGGTGGAGTACGCTGCGAAGCCGTCTTCTACGGGGTGGCTTGTCGTGCTTAAGCCGCCCAATTCTTCGACTCTTTCTGTTGAATCTGGAGTGCCGAGGGTGGCTAAAAGGGAAATGTTTGTGTTTGGTGAGGTTCGGGAGAGATCGCTTGGGTTTTCGGTTGTTGGGAGTTTTCGAGGGTTTAGCGATGGGAGTTTGGGTAATGGTGGGTCGTCGTCGACTAATTTGTGATGGGATATTGGGACATCGTCGCCTCCTGGTTTGTGTAAATCTGGGACGAGGTTTAACCAGAATGAAAGACGATGGGCCCGATAGTGATTTTTCAATTTTGGCTTTGTATCTGAAAAAGAAAATGCAGATTTTCAATTGGAAATGCAAATATTAAATGAAAAAGGTGTTTACACCAATTTTCTTTGTCAACCAAAGATAAATTTCAAGGGTTTGTGGACATAAAAGGGTGAGAGGGAAATTCGGAATGGAAATTGTGAGTTTTAAGAGTTTGTCAACTCAGAGTTTTTTAATTATAAAGTTTAATTTTCTCAGAAAAACATTTTTTGTTTAGTTAAGGATTTTGAAAGAATTATTTTAACTTATCAGCCTTCGATTTGTATAAAAAGAAGTTTTCTGGTTGGTCGTAAAGTGGACAAGAGACTTGAATGTAAGGTGATCCGAAGAAAGGCTATTACATCAGATCTGTTGAATTTATCCTTTTTAGATCACCTTAAGGACAATTTTTATCGAGTAGGAGGTGTAAGAGTTGAAATTTTCCATTTCCTTTCGAAATCGTTCTTTTAAGTTTTTTCTAACGTTGGAAAAACATAATACAAAATTGATTTAGAAACCAGAGGAGTATATCTTAGACGATGAATAAAAAGTAGCAAGTGTTTATGTAAGGTTTGGGATGCACAAGCCGGCGGTAAGGAGGCCGCATCGCCTCTTATGCATGAGTTTTAAATTGATTTCTTCGTATATATACCTACTTTAAAGTTTCTCACATTCAGTTATAAATTGCTAAACTAACATTCCTTCCCAGTTGGAATAACGTTGTATCTGCTCGTCTGCGCTTAGTTCGGTTTAACAAAATACGAGCATTCAAGAGTGTTTTGATAAAGTCGAAGGGTTGCCTGTTTGAAATTCTACTGCATAGGCACGGACGTGCGACTGTATATTTAATTCGAAATGCGATATCGACCGAAAAGCGCTGCAGATTTAAAATCGGCGTTCTCTTAATCTAAACTTGCCGAGAATATTACGGTTTCATTATGGCGGTAGTGTTAATTTCTTAATTTCGTCAACGAAATGTGTTCTCACTGCTAGAGTCGAGCGATATTCTCGAAGGGTGGCTGCTACCCTCTTCGAGCACTCATCGCGGTTGTAATTTTCAAGGTACGAAACCCCACAGGCGAAAAACGCGACTTGGAAATCGGGACAGAGCCAAATTTGAATTTTAGAGATATCTTCCGTGAACGAGCTTTTCAGGGTAGAAGCAAAATGTGGAAATTTATTATTTTATTTTTTATCCGAAAATTTTTGTTGGAAATGGGTTTACCTTGTATGGAATGGGAATTCCTACAACCGCAAAATAAGATATTTTCAAATTATACCTAAACGAGTTCAAATAAAGCATTACAATGTGTTTAATTTAAAACTTTTGAGTATCATAATAAATTATTAGTTAAATTCTGCTGTCTTTTCTGTCAGTAGTGGTTGCCAGTGACAACTTCTCACAGCTGTCACATTGTATCAGGTCATTGATCTCAAATGTAATTGTATTGAAATTTTATTTGGTACTACTCCTCGTTGAAAAAATGCAATAAATACAAAAATTTGTTTTCTAGCTCTGGCACATTTTTAAATTTGGCACTTTAAGTAATAAATAAATACATAGGTCTGGCATAAATTTGACATTTGTTTCAAAATATTTAGAAAACAATGTTGGACAACATAAATGCAAAAATAATAAGATCAGTAGTTGTCGTTAAATTTTTTAAATTCTAGAATCATGAAATATATATTTTATTAAGTAGTTACCGGATTAAATACAGTGTGAGGTAACGCTTTAGCTTATAAAATTGATATTAGCATCTTATTTTTTATTTTGCTAAGGACTTATATACAGACTGTTTCATGAGTGATAATGAGCCTGCGAAGCTGAAAATACAACCAGAATAAATTGATGACAACTAGATGATATTGATTTCAAATTTTATTTGTCAAATCTGTCACTGATAAAAAAAATGTATTCAAACGATGAAAAAACCGACATGTTGATGATATATGAGAAAAAATGCCTCTGCCGCGATGAGTTTGTACAGACAACGTTTTCCGGGTAGAGAAGAACTTTTGCTGACACCATATTCGAAAGACTTGAAACTACTATAAGGAACAATTGGCCACCTTTGAAAAAGCCAAGAGCAAGAACAGCTACAGGTCCTGTTCACATGTAAGCCAAAGAATGATCTCACAAGCAAGTGACAGTTGTCTTCAGTTAACTGAATAATTAAATGATTTTTTATTTAATGTATTTGTAAACAAAAGAAAATAACTACGTTAACTTTGGAATTGTATTGCTAGTTGTATTTTCAGTTTTGCAGACTCATTATTACTCGTGAAACAGCCTGTATTACTAACTTTATTTTACTCCTTCCACTTAAGTGCTCAAAGTTACTCTTTCCACACAAGTATACACAAACGTTTAGTAATTTTAACCTTGATGTAGGTAGAAAACATTTAAATAATACGTGATGAGCATTAAATCAATTCAAGTTTATACTGTTAGTACATAGTTAGTTTTAGTAGAGAGGACGTAGACGTAGTGAAGTTTTTGAATTTTTTGCTGCAAATAGATAACGTATTATTTAGAGGACTTTCTTTGATTCCTCATTGTAGAAGAATATGATGTACAATGCAGTGTTATAAGCTAGATTAATAGAATGTTGCGAAGTGTCTTTGACAGTCTTCTATGCCATAAACCTGTACAGTTAGAACAATTACTACATGAAACTACGGAAATGTTCCCAAAATCGAAGTCTCTTGTATCTTTCTACTGTTATTATATGTCTATTAATTTTTATTAATGTTTGCAATAAATAAATTAAACTGGAGAATGTGTTAATACAATGAAAACAAATTAGTTTTCAAAACAATCAACAATTTTTTTAATTGTGTTTTAAGTATTTACATTTTTAGATTATAATTTAAAAATAATCAAATATTTTAAAATTGAGATTCTCATTAAACTTCAAATTGCAGGAGATATTGGTTCGTAAACTGCTTTGTCAGAGGTTTTAGTACTTAAATAATACAGGCTGTCCCTGAAATGGTTTAAAAACAATGTACAAAAAACACTATGATACGTATATGTATATTCAAAAATTGTTAAAAGAACTTCAACTGAGTTAACCAAAAAAATTCTGGAATACAGTAACTTCAAAATTAGCTTATTTGGAAAATGCTGTCTAGAAAATAAGATTAAACATCTTATACAGACTGTTATGGAAGTGTATGCAAAAAATTTAACCATAGATAGAACTCACAAAAATAAACAAAATATTTATTTAGCATTTTTGTCAAAAACGCACCCTTACCGAGTTAAAATTAAAAGTAAGTAGACCACGAAAAACCATACTCGCCTATGTGTTAACGCAGCGATCAAAACACACCAGAAAAAATTCAAGACAAAAACTTACGAAAGAAAAGTGTAAACACAGCTGATTTTAGGTAGGTTAGTAGGTCAAAATGAGACTTGCCTGATAAATTAATCACAAATTTACAATAAATATGTTCAAAATGTCGTCCTTTGTTGTCACTACACACTTGCACCCGGCGTGTCATAGATACCCTGTGGTTCCTACAAACATTCCTGCATTTGTGCAAACTTTTTCTGCCATTTGCATTACACGATTAGTGAATTCTAGAAGATGCACAAACTAATTGTTTTAAATGACCCCACATAAAAAATCACATGGGTTTAATTGATTAATAACACGAATGATTGTTTTTGTTGTAACACGGCACTATGGCCGTGTACTTCACATTAGTACGTATACAATTCACCATCTTATGAATTTATTGTCACACTACCACAATTTATTAGCGAAATACTGTTGATCACAACGAAACAATGCGAAATGAGGTTACGCCGGTAGCCAGTATCAGTGTTTTTTTTCTAAAAAAAACGCGCAGGTTTTTATAAGATTAAAATTTTTATCGCTTCGCTTGAACTTGAAAGTGGCATCATAAGCGGAGTGTTAAATTAGGGGTTACAAAAATGCAAAATTAAATTTTTGATATCACAAACAAAATTTGTGAAATTTACATTTTCACAACAAATTAAAACACCTGTTAAAATTTTTGCAATACCTTCCATAACACCCTGTATAATGTTAAAAATTTTTCCAATCAAGAATACACAGCTTGCAAAAACACAAACTTTGAGGCAGTTTGATGGACTATTTAAAAAAGATAGAACTTATTTAACATTTTTTTGAGTTCCACAATGTATGTTTTAATGATTGTTTGTTGCTTGTAACCATTTTAAGTATACCCTGCATAGATCTACTGCAAATTTTATTTTGTATTCATCCTTTTTTAGAACTTATTTTACAGAAGTCACTGCACTTGGCAAAACGGTTTTTCTGAACGGAAGTGTTTTTGATTTTTCACAAAGAAACGGTCAAATTTTGTTTGAGCCATTTGTCAGTAATGTAAAGCAACAACTTTAAATTTGAGTTCTGTTTTCAAAATCTTCAAATCAGTGTTGCCAACTCATTAATGAATAAATTAAATTATTGACAAAATTAAGTTAAATTAGTAAAAATCTTATATTTTGTTGTTACAAAAACTGAAAAAGAAAGAAGATATGATTGCTATATCATATCTATGATACACTGAACTTTTGTTGAATTGAATTTGTGTTAAAACGGATTTAGGTTGGTATGATTGATAAATTTTCCCAATACTTTGTATTGGTACAATGCGTATGACAAATATTACCAGTATTGGCAGCTGATTCTAATGGGCTAATTTCAAGTTGAGATAATACCGGTAGTATCTTTGTTTCTATGAAAAATTAATAAAATTTAAGGTTGTAATTGGATGTTGCTATGAAACAATATTATTTGCGATACTACTGGTAGTATCTCAACTTGAAATTAGTAGATTTTGGTTGAATCTACGACTGGATCTTACTATATTAGGGATCTATGGTATAATTTTTTTCGCTTATCAACTACCACAAGAGTAATTCAGAATTTGATGAGTCTGCTTATCTGATTCGAAAATGCAACTTAGGTTCAGAAGCTGATATTGTCAAATTTTAATAGAGCGTCAACCCAACAAAAAAAACATTTTTGAGGCGAAGTTAATTTTTGTGGATTAATTACATTATGAATCTCAAAACCAAAAACACTTGTATCAAACAATTTTGGGAATTTAGCATTTTTACTTTTTTAACAGACTGTTACTGTGTAAAAATTTGATTACAGCCTGCATGTAGTTAGTTATAAAAATCGGCTTCCGTATTTCTTTAATTGAGCACTTGATGTCTCAAATACAGTTTTTAATCGTTCGTGTAAATTTTGTCCAGTGGCATATAATCTTTGGAATTTCCAGTCTTTGAATGTTGTTGTAGAATTGACCTATTTTGACCCATTAAGTCTTGAAGGTGATGAAAGCAGCGTCCAAGACCTTCGCACGTCGTCTTTAATCCTCGCCATTCAAACTGCTAATTTCCAATTTCCTGCGGAACCACACGAGCAGCTCCTCCCGTCTTCAGCGTGCATATAAATCAGTCTCAATCCGTGTGTTTTGTTTAATCTCATCCCTGAAGCTGCATGTTCGCCTACTAAATAACACCCGGACCAATATCGCACCCTCCCGTCATTTTCACATTCACGCCATTCTTTTCCATTAGACGAAAAAAGCTCATCGGATTTCACCAACTATACACGAATAGTTAAAACGCGGGTTTAATCAGAAATGTAAAGCTCGAAAGCGAAGTGTTTTTGTTGGAGCTTTTATGAGTGGATTAAGTCATCGAAAGAATGTTACGAGTGGTTGTTTTCGCATGCGATTCCTCGGGGAAGTCGCTTGTCAATTTCGAATTAATTGTGTTCGCTACTAATCTGGATATAAATAAACGATGAGTGGGATTCAAATTTTGGGGGAGATATAAATTACGATTTTGGCGTATTTTATTGATTGTTTAATGAATGTTTTTTTTTTGTTAGGAAGCAAATAATGAGATTATATAACAAAAGAAGAATCAGATAGGGATTGGTTTGATGAGATTGCGTGGCTTTATGCAAAAATCTACAATATGCGTATGTTATAATACGTCAGAACCGATGTGTTTCCGCTTGGTCAACTTACCCAAATTTAGATATTTCTTATGAACGGCTTCGTAGGCAGTCCAATCGATGTTTTTGAGACGATTCCGTTCTTGTCGAGCACCCTCAGGCGGTTCATTTGGGTTCCTACGAAATGCCAAGGAGCAAATTACCATTTAGTTGCAAGAGGAAACAGTTTTAATTTATCTCTCCGACAAACTTAGAGCTTGTTACGACTACATAAAAATGATGAACTTTCTAGTTTGTTCAATTATAACAGTAAAATCATTTAAAAATAGAATTTTCAAGAAAAACTTTTGCTTTTTTTACTTAATGGAAGTTGGGAGTTGTTGAAGCATGCATTCTACATTAGTAAGAGTTTCTAAAACATATAAGTTAACCGCAGTTGGCTCTTACCCCGTCCTAGCAAAGTTGCTCCAATAGATCATGGTGGTCTCGGCTAGGAGGACTTCGGACTTGGTATAGTTTCTTCCAAAGTGCATGAATCCTCCAACGAGGGGTGCTCCAAACAAATAGGGCAATTCCTCGCCATGTATGCATCCTTGTCTCTGAAATTAAAGTCGAATTTGCTTTTACGATGCTTCGAGTTAAAACAGGATAATTCCTGCCATCAGCTTTCCCTTCGCTACCGTTTATATTTTCAAATACGAACTTAAATTATTCATATGGTATATTTCATTCGCGCTCACGTGAACATTACTGCTGTTCCTGCTTTTGACTACTTTGCTACGAGATTCTCGCAAAGCTTCCTGCTGAATCGTCGTAACTTTTTTTATTATTTGTTCGCGTTAATAGCGTACGGAAGTATCAAAGTTTTTTCTCTTGTCTATTTTAAATTGAAATATTTTTCACTTTTTCAATAGACTGTTAGCGAGTTAAACGGACTGAAAACTTTGCAATCTACGAAATGTTAAATTGAATACAAATCTACGACTGCTAGTCTGGTTTCGAGGCTTTGACCGATATGCGCATGAGGATGAATAAATACATCGAGAGATGACATTATAATGAAACGAGGTCTTATCCATAATATGCAGCTGTCACAAGAGCGCAACTTCTGCATCACTCGCGTCATTAGGATTACAAGACATTCTTTTGGCACGACTTAGACGCTCATTCCTAACCGGATTTCTTATCGCAGTGCCATTCTTAATGATTTAGCACATTTTAAACGCAAATGTTTATATGATTTCCATTTAGCAAACACTTTTTCACAAAGGTTTTAAGTGTGTTCCGGCGCATCCACCATTTTTATCTCATTTGACAATGTACAAACGAAAATCGAGAACAGAAAAAAAACTGATAAAACAACGTTCCAACAAATTTTTTAAAGTAGATTGTTATTATAATTAAAAAAAATAAAATCCAGTGGTATAGACACTGAAAGACGACGAAAGTGAACATGTAAACCAATATTTTTCATTTCGTATCGTAAAAATAACAACTCCTGCTGCTATCAAGAAGTTTTACAAATTAATTTTTGGTTAGGAAGGTAACCTAAATAAGAGAATAAATCTTTGCTAGTTTTCCGGTTTTGACTGTAGTGCGAACTTTTACAAATATTATAATAAATTAGTTAATGTACAAAAGAAGTTAATTGATAAGGACATTAAAACTATTCTATAATAATAACAAAAATGACAGCTATTTTGGTGAAAAGGAAAATCAAGATTTTGACAACAAAAACAACCGAGAATAACGTTCGAGCAAGAGTAAGATGACAAAAGGCGACAAGAAGAAAATGTACGTTTCTACATTCTGAAGAAAGAAAATGTAGAAACGTACAAAAACGTAAAGACGAAGATGAAATGAAAAACAAAAGGTTAAAGTAACGAAAACATAAAAGATTATTCTCAACAACAGTTTAAAACGGATCTGAACAGTACTGTACAAAAATTATGAACATGAAATTATGAACTAGCACTGTACAGACAATCTTATCTATAGCAAACAGATGTTATGAGAAACGGCCAATTTATAGTTTTTGAGGTAACAGTTAGGTTTTATTTTGTGGAAAATTTTAAAAACCCGAGCATTAAACAAATTTCTAAAATGAGTCAACAGTGTCAATACTTGAAAAAATAAGCACCTGAAAGAAGAATGTCGACGAATCCGTAAGGCAAAATTTATTCAAGATGAAAGATCTATGCCCGGTTGCGTAAACGTCATTTAAAAATGATATCTAGTCTAACGAGAACCTGAAATTCTTCATAACGAAGAAATATGGCTTTTCAAGTACCTTTTACAGGTGAGTCTGTTTAGGGTGGATTTTCTTTATAACAGTTGCATCACATTTTTGGTGTAGATTAGCAGTTCGATGAATAAACACCAACATAAAGACAATATTATTTTACCTATAGTTTTGTCTTTTGTTTATCAATATGGCAAAGATGTAATTTTTGTATAAGATATTTCTCCAGTTTCTATAAAATTGGTGGTTCCATAGTTATAATAAGTAAGTGATTAGCTTAATTACTTCTTATATAATCAACAGAAATGGTTGACTACCTAAAATTAAAATTAATAGATTGAAGTGTTCAGTAAAATTTTCTGATTATTATATACTATACAGTATAATACATGGTAGTACTTAAAAAAGCTATTCTATTCAGAAATCAAGATTTACAAAAACTGCAGCAGCTTGCAAACTCCATTTCTAAAAAATGGTATACAATATCTTATTATTTTATTATCACTTTGATTGATAATATAACTCAACAAATTAGAGCAGTAACAAAGACTTTAGAAAGATCTACCAAATACTAAATTAACAATTGTAACGAAGATGTTTTTAAATTTATCTTTTGTTTTTTTTGCTAAATTTTAACTATTTTTACTTAGTGTACAACATGAAACAATATAAAATAGTATAAAGTTAAATAAAAGAAAAAAACAAGAGAAACACTTACTAATTAATTCTAGCGGAATAGAAGAAAATCAAATTAGACTAATGGATTATTTCTAAACTAAGATATCTATAGTTAAAAAAAGAATTTTAGTTTATTGCCATGTGGCAAAAAATAGCAATGAATGCTGCAGTTGGAATAGTTCAAGCTAAAGTAAAAATAATTGACAATGGCAAAATAATTGTTTAAAAACTGCAGTCTTAACAATTAAAAACAAAATAAAACGCAGATAGGAAGAACAGGAAGCAAAGAAAAAAGCAAGGAAAAAGTCAAAGACCTGATGTCAATGTAGTAACCTAAGAAAAACGAAGAAGTAATCTAATCCTATTAAAATAACCCTACCCAAAGAAGAGATAATTTATTAGTTACGATGCTTACCTACCATATATTGTAATTTTTATTTTGAAGGTTATATACGAATATTCAAGTCCGTTGCTACAAAAAAAGTTCAAACGTTGCAAGTACCTTTTTGTAGCAATTAAAGATATATTTACATTGCCCATGATTGAACATCTATAGAGAGATTGCAAGAAGCTTGAATATCTAGACTAGACAAAATAAATTTTTTCTTATTGATGACAATATTAAAAATATGCTTTATTAATTAGAAATGAAAGACAGTTTTAATTTTTAGAATATGAAAATAAGAACTACAAAAAACTCATATTTATTATTGACTTATTAGAAAAAGTTCTGAGCAATACAGCAACAACTAAGGATAGTCTAGATTGAAAACTACAAACCAAATTCTAAAATTATAAGCGGAAAACAAAAAATATAAAAAGCAACCAGCTAAAACAATAATAGATTAGAAGACTTAGTAGCTATCAAAAAAACGTAACGTAAACTGAGATTGAAGTTGTACACCAAGAAACATCATGGCACGTTTGGCTTTAAATAATTAGAACTATTGAGCGATCCATGATGTCTTTTACGTGTGTTTAATATGAAGTAATAGGAAGACGGTAGCACATGTGGGTCGGATGATGAGCAAAATGGCCGAGATATAAAGACAAAATTTGCAACAATGCAATAGTGCATTTTGTTAAACTTACTTTGTTTGAATAAACTCTTTTGATAATTTTATTCTACATAAATAATATTTTGCCTTTTGTGGGCATATGCATGTCGTTATGCACCACGAGCTGTGGAGCAACAGTTGAAAAATGAGTGTTTCGATAGCTGTTGTGGTTAGTGCGGCGTTAAATTGCGTCTGTATCGTATAAGTTATGCTCTGCGAAGAAAATATTAACGATGTTTGGGGAAATTATTCAAAAACGTCCATGAAAATAAATCTCTTTTTAACCTCGGGAGCCTCAGCTGTGTCACAAAAAATCAATAATAAAGACACGTCGCAGTATTTTATGGCGTTTAAAATGTGCGAGTAGGGAGCAGAAAATTTGAATATACATACATTTTATAGAGTACTAAACCCTCCGTTGAAAGGTAAGTAGAGATTATGTTCGGCACTCGCTGAATATGTTTATGGCATTTTCGACATTAAAAGACACATCTTATAAAACATCAAAAAGGTTGTGGATGCATTAAACGTACAGCTTCCGATGGACCGAAACTATTGAGAATTTGCGTTTGAAAAGAACGAAAAAGTGGCACATTCTAAATGAAAGGAAAACGAGGTTTCGGACTCTGTACACGTTTTGTGAAAAAAGCTGCAATTGTTGACTTTTTCATTTTGGCTGTTTTCGGAGCTAAGCGGTGCTAGTTGAAAAAGATGGATTTCAGCGCTCGAGTCTAGAAGCTTTTACTATTAATAAAGCAAACAATGTAGCCTCGGCGCACTTAAATATGCAGCCATAAAAAGTAACGAAGTGCCGTGTTTAAATTGCGGCGGAAAGATGACGTTGGAATTTAAAAATGTGAGATTAAAACTTATCTAAAACTGGACAATATTTCAAGTAATTATGAAAATTTATATGTAATTAAGAAAGTAGTTTCGTCGTCGACTATGAATGAAGAGATAGACTACTAGATAAAACTTTACTATCGAGAAGTTGTTTGTTACTTGCAATAAACTAACCGGATTTAAGAACTGGAAACGAGATATGGCCCAGTTCGCAAATTTACTGCATTTTTGCTCTGATGCAAGAAAAACGGGGTCGCATCTACTTTAATCCAGACCTAACAGTAATAAAAAAGCATTTAAACTTTGTGAAACACAAAGGGAACAGTTGCGGCTGAATAAAAAATCACCTCATCAAAAAATGTTCTAAAGACGCAAAAAGAAACAAAAGTTTATAAAGTAGACGTAATTTACAACAATGGCATTAAATTGTTTTGAATAAAAAAGTGATGAATACGATTCGAGAAAATGTCAAAAACAGATCCGAGTTTAATTTATTTAAGAAAATTTTAAAACAACGATCGAAATAATAAGAACAAACATTTGCTATCAGGAAAACCGTCGAAAATGTCGTTGGAAAGCTCAAGATTGATGCATCCAGTGCCGTTATAGAGAGCATTTGATCCTTGTTTTGGCTGAGATTTGTCACTTCGTTCGCATTACAGGATTATGGTCTTTCGTTGGCTGATGAATTTGAAAAAGAAGATAAAACTGGTGAATTATGAGAGCAGGGCCAGAGGCGCATCTATGAATATAACATGGACCAAAATTAGGATCTCGTACTTTATAATTCAGAAGAATTAGCAACTAAGCTGAGGAGTTAATTCAAGAGGGACACAGTTACCAACTTGCTTATTACTCGTTATTAAAACATATATTTTATATAAAGCGAGTTGGATTTGATCCAAAAAAGAAATCGATAAGACGGCGACCAAGTGTTTTAATAGCTCCATATCGAAGGATTTGAATTCGAACACAATAACGGAAACTCGGATATTTTACAAGAGATGAAGTCGGATTTTGGGAAAGTTTCTTCGATAATTTTTGTCGGATTAAAAAACTCACTGGAATTAATCATCCAAAGAGTTTGGAGAGAATAACGATCTTTTATTGTTGGCTTTGTGTTGAGTTTGGACTTTGTTAACTGCAATTAAGTCGAAATTAAACAAATTTTCTCTTTTCGCACAGCTGTGACACTTGGAATGAACAATACTTGACTTATGAAAGAGAATGTAAACAGAATTTAAAATCTTAATTGCTAAAGAAGGTAATATCGAACTTTCAGCCAATATCAAACTTGACACACTTTTATTTAATTAAATCAAACTTCTTTAAAATTTGAATTTTATCCTTAATCTAATCAAAATAAAGATTTAATTTTACAAAATTTTACATAGAGCTGAAAATTGGTATAGATCTATCTATAAATTGGTATCTAAATATTTGGTATCTATAGATGGTATATAATGGTATCTAAATCTATCAATTGGTATACACTATTAAAGTACAATGTTAAAATGGGGGAATCTGACCGGTCCTTTAAAGACGAGGCGGGCAAAACACTCAGCTATTCTTTTTTGGTTTTGACTGGGGTCCCTCAAAGTTGTGTGTTAATATTTGATATATGTGACTGATTTCACATGTTTTAAACAATTTATTCAAGGTCAAAGCCAATAAGTACACCGTATTTTTAAAAAAAGTGACTTACTTTTTTTATTTTTAAGAAAAACTTTAGTAAACTATAGATGTTGGAAGTCAAAGTCAACTATAATTTCTATTTAAAAAATAAAACTATGCTCTAATTACACTATGATTTTAAGTTAAAATTTAGAGTAACACCAACTTTAATTTTTTGTATTGGGTAAAAAATAAAAAAATGAAATAAGCGGTTTGTTTCAAAAACAATAGTAAAAAACTGTTTAAACTATTAAATTTGTCTCGAAAAACAAGCACAAAATGTTCTTTTTTGAGTGTCATGATCAAAAGTATGAAATATCCATAAAAATTATCAAAAACGAACCACCCTGTACTTGGCGCTTCTTTTAACGTTTTCCTTTTTTTAGTAGGCACACTGCACTATTTATTGAGATTTAAGTTTTATATAGGCAGACAGTATAATATTATATGAAAAAATGGTGCTGTTGTTACTGATTAAAGTGAATCGAATTATTGTTGATTTTGTAAACATTTTTGTTTATTATTTTAACACTTCAACAGCAATGTCTTTTTGGCTTTTTTTCCTTTTCTTCTTCTTGAATTTCTGTAGATTATTTTAAGAAAAAAGATGCATTGATGTCTCCTTATTGATACAATAAGAATCCGCAGCTCTTGTATTTGCTTCAATTTTGGCAACAGAGCAAGACTGGTCATGACAATTGGTACATACATACTCGTGAATAAAATATTCCAATTTTTACAGCCACAATTTTTTTACAACCCATTTTGCAATCGTAAATGGTAGTGTTCAAAAGTTTTTCTGAAGCAGGTGAAAGTAAAGTTTAAATTAGCATCAAACTGTGCTAACACTAGCATAATCATGATCTGCTAAAACATTGTGCAAGCTCTATATGCAAATCGTTATTCATTCTAAAGAATTAATCTGTTTTTTTGTGGTAAACTAACAAATGATAAAAACAGCGCTAGTTAAGCGAATTTTCAAAAAAAGAAGATAAATTTGATTCTGAGAACAAACGCCCTATTATTAATTTATTAATTGAACAACACGGTTTTGTATCTGGAAATCTACTTCTACAAAGTAATTTATGCAGCTTTAACAAGACAAGGAAGTTGAATGCAGAAATTGTGTAGATGTAGTCTATTTTGACATTTCAAATTTATATGATAGGGTGCCAAAAATTGTTTATTGTGTAAGTTGAAAATCATGGTGTAAATATTCTTCTTTAGTGAATAAATGTTTTTTTATCTGATCGGTCCTTTAAGGACAAGATAAGCAACACACTTGGCTATTCTTTTTTGGTTTTGAGTGGGGCCCTCAAGGTTCCGTGTTAAGACTACTCCTATTTATAATCTATATTGTGAATTTGAAAAAGTTTAGGGCCAAACTCTATAAAAAGTTTGTGAAACCTATTTTAAAATACGCAAATGCCCACGATTTCCTATTTTTTAAAAAGATTCTTTGGAAGTATTGCAACGCCGCGCCAAGAGATTTCTCTTAGATTAACTCATTAGACCGCCTTATAATAGAAGGCTCCAAGTTATGAGATTGCCTACCTTATTGGTAAAATATAGAAAAAGTGATTTAATAAACTACCTTCTGTGTTATTAAACATATTAATTTACCAATAAGGGATTTCTTCCTTTAATATCATGCTAGAGGCACCAGAGAGAATTCTGTTAAACTAAAATAATAATTTTTTATAATTAATTTTGTTTTCAATTTTTTGAATGTTTCTCTTAATAACAATAGTTAATACAAATAATAAGTCGCATATGCTCGCACTCTATCTTGGCTAACGCGAGCATTATAGACTTCGGTTTTTATCCGATTTCACCGTACCAATAATCATAAAAAAAGCGAAAAACTGATATTTTTGATTTTCGACCTTAAATAATTTTCTTAGCTGTTGCAGGATTAGGGGGATTTTTTATAATTTATTTGCAATAGTAATAGTGTACATATTCATATCCAGACCTGTAGCAATTTTTAGTTCAATGCGAATTTTTGAAATGTAACCGCTTTATTTTGTCTATTTTGGCTGAATAGTTTACGTTTACCTCCAACGGACACACAATCATCATCTATAGCCGCAAAAGCTAACTAAATTTACAGTTTTAATTAGCTTTATTTACCCCGACAGCGACACAATCAAACCAATCAGTCAACACGAACGAAAATACATGCGGCTAATTCGCAACTGCAATAATCCACATCTTGGGGATTATCGGCGCTATTATTTATGCCCTAGATTAGCCTCTGCAAACATATTTGTCGTCGGCTATTAGTTCAAATAAATCTACTCCGGCTGCTCATTATCGCATGAATATTTTATCGTTGCCACATGCCGCCAAACAAACATCGTTCTCCTTTGACATGTAAAAGCTCGTCTTTAAGATGGGCGTTTCGGTGTGAGGGCGCTGCAATCCCGACCGAGGATTCGCTTCTAATCAATCTGCTTGTCGGTTGAAGGACGCTACACCTTCAATCTTTATAATTGCCAGGATTCATCACTTACAGCGTTTTTGTTCGGCAAAGGTGGAAACTTCATTTATCTACCGAAAAACAATTTCTTTGCGGAAACTTTCCACCAAGTGAGGGCTTTTTAAAACTGAAATTGACGACCGAAAAAACTTGTAATTGATTGTGATGAATAACTGGAAATTATGTCTTGTCTTGTAATTAGAACGAGGGAGTGACGGGTTATTTATCTCTTCGTGGTTGCAAGAATCAAGCTAACAAATAGAAAATCGAACAAATATTTTTGTAATAAGAAGCTTGCAAATTTATGGAATATTGAACCAAGTGCCTTTAGGCAAATAGGTCGCGTCTCAACGAGTTGAGGAAAAATATCCATTCGGCTAACAATACGGAGCTTCTCGTTTTAATCTAGGAAATGCGATTTTAGAACGTATTTTGATATTTTTCAACGAATAACTTAGTGTTAGTCGGATTTTAAATATTGCGGATTTATGATCGAGAATTGGAAATATTACATTGTACTCAAATAAAAGCAGCTCAAATTTTATAACCCCAATTTATTGAATTTTTAACAGAACACCCACAAAACTGTATTACGACATAAAATCTGGTTAACAGATAAAATTTCTTCAAACATAAATTATTTTATTAAATTTACCCGACGCATCCACCATTTCGACGTAAATAAGTATTTATTAACCCTTTCGCTCACACTGTATTCAATTGTCCAATATACGAGTACAACAAATTTCAATTTTTTTATAAGTGCCGATACACATTGGTCAAAATTTTTTAGTTTAAAAACTAAAACTATACTAATTAAATTTTTTTTGCTTTTGTAACCAAAAAAACTTTATTTAAGTCAGATGTTATCAGTAACGGTTAAAATATTTTTTTTTCAGCCGTTCTTTAAATAAGTTGGGCAATTTTTATAAAGTGTCTAGAAAACTTTTAGTTTTTCCATTAACGTACTATTGGAAATAATTTGTCTAAGAATAAAAATTGACAGTTTTTTTTGTTAGGGTTGTTATTTAGTTAAAATTCTTTGAGTCCCAGTCTATCAAATAATAAAAAACCTTGGATTTTTTTCTTTTGTTACGTTTTTGATCCAGTAAATAGCCAATTTAATTTTTTTCAACATTTTTGTAACTTATTTTTAGGAATGTTGGAATTAATAATAATTTCATAATGTTGATAATAATTCTTATCTACATTTTCATTAACTACTTCATTAAATTTTCAATCAGGTCTTTCTCAACTTAGCTGATATTTTCTTCGTTAGTATCGCACCTGTAATCAAGAAGAAAATGCTTCTTTTGTTGCATCGTCGGTAAGAAATTTATCTCTTCGCCAAGACAACATAATTTGTCTGTTTAGGACAAAAATTTTGATATAAAATTTATCGCCCAGTCACAGTATAAAAATGAATCAGCATGGACAGCTGATAAAAACTTGTCAAAAAGCTAGCATCTTTTCAAGCTAAATGTTTAAGATGGAGCCACTGATTTCTAGATTTTTAGGCAACTAATAATACACAGTTTAAATCTAAAGGGCTTTAACTGCAAATAAAATACTATAAAAATTATTTTAATCGTTGTTTGACTCTTTTCTTTCGATTATTTATTATATTATTTACAATTATAGCCCTTTAGATTTAAATTGTGTATTATTAGTTGCTTATAGTAAATCTAAAAATCAGTGGCTCCATCTTGCACATTTAACTTAAGGGGATGACAGGTTGTCAGTTTTTATCAGCTGTTCATACTGATTTCTGTTTGCATAGGAAGTAGATATCACCACCCATCCGATATAACAAATTATTCAACAGAAAATTCAAAGGAAGCTATAATTTTCTTCACCTTTATTGCAATTATCAAAATCAGTCTCTGATAAAAAATACAAGAGCGAGTAATTTAGAGTTTTTTTAAATTTATTAGAGCTTTCTATAATTTAAAAGTTTTGCAAAATACGCAAAATGTATTGTAGAGAACTATAAAAAAGCTGCAGTCGATAAAGCACATCACTATCGATTTACGAATTTTTAAACAGGCTCGACTTTAAAGTCCCGTCAGCATACAAAGGGTTAAATTTACTATTATCAGTTGTCTAACACATTAGAAACTTATCAGTTACTGTAATTATAAATACCAGTGATCTGGCATGCTGTGGTCGACAATTAGGTCAACACTAATGTCCGGTTTTTTTGCTTACTACTGTATATTTCAAAAATTGCTACAAATCGTGCAAGTAAAAAATGCATAAAATGCAAAGATTATTGAATCCCAATTTTTGTTATAGTGTCATAACGTTATTTTTGCCAAATCGAGCAGGATGGGTACTTAGAATTTTCCAATACTTAACAAAGATCCCGCAGAAATTCAAAAACTAAAAAGGAACACACAATGTCCTTTGGATTCGATTTTTTTACCTGAAATGTTAACTTCTGCCGAAATATCAACCACTAGCAAGATTATCTTATTTTAAAATAATTTTTTTGAAATAGTTTTGGCTAAATTTTAAAAGACAACCAAGGTCTATATTACAGCTCTATATGCACTTTCAATTGAAATTTGTTTTGCAGGATTAATAATATAAATAATGCAGTAAGCTATTAGAATAAAAATATGAAAATATTACATTGTAACCAAGTAGAATCAGCTCAAATATATTACCTCAATTTATATTTTTTTACGAATATACACAAAATTTTGAGCAAATTACATAAAACCTGGTTAACATATAAAATTCTTTCAAAAATAAATAATTTTATTAAGTTTACCCGGTGCATAACAAATATTTATTTTAAAAAAATTGAATTATTTTGAATCAGATCGTTTTTTTGTTTTACAACCATTGCAGAGCTCTAAATTTTTTGAACAAATTTTTAATAACAGTCATAAAGTTTTTTTTTTCAAATTTATTTAGGGTAGAGTCTCTGATGATTGGTGGTATTTGGTTTTATATTTTTTTGTTATTGTGTTGGTCCGTATGTAATTGTTTCTCGTTTCGTCGTCGCATAAATCTCCGATTATTCCATGCGGTTGTGAAACAAAACCGAATAAATCTGTGGAATTTCCATAGCATGTCAAAGTTTCGGTATTAACGAGATTCTTACCTGTGGATAATCTCCGAACTTGGTTTGATAATCGAAGACGTAAAGAAAAGAGTTCCTGTGCTCAGCAGAATGCAAATCTGCCGTATGCACAACGGGCGCTACGTATTGTGCATCCGACAATGCTTCCAGAGTCTCATCCCGAATATTGATCGGGTGCTGAACGGGTCTTTCCCAATCCGTGTATTCATTAACAATCGTTGCGAGAATCTCCGACAGGTGATAGCTGTACGTGTTTCGAACGAACGTCCTCAGGATTTTCGAGCGGCGGTCGGCCTCAATGCCGTACTGGACGTCTTCGCCGTTGAAGGCAAAGTACGCCTCGGCTTTTACAACTCCCAGGAGCAGGTCGTAGCGCGAGAGCTTGGAGACGACAGATTTGCGCAAGAGGACGTTGTTGAGGATGTTGATGGCGTTCTGTGGTTCCGATTTGATCGGTTTCGAGGCGTCGAATTCGTTGTAGTGGGGGTTGTCGCCTGAAACAACAAATACATGTACGGTTTTTTCGCCACCTCCTGAAATTCTATCGATTATCTTGCGGGTGTAGACAGCATCTTTCATCCCTACGTTTCAGTCCAATTTGTCAGACCTTCCGTGAATAGCGCTGGAACAACTTCTGTATAATTAATGTCCTTAAAGCAAAACCTTTCTCTTTGATACATCGGTCTATTCGAAATGTGACTTAATTAGAATCGTACAATGTTATTGCTAAATGGTAAATTTTCGATGTGAATGCCTTAAACACGTTCAAGTATTAGTTACGGCTTAGTTAAATTAATTAGGCCGACTGGATAAGTGTCTCAAATGATAGTTTATAGATTTTACGAGCGCATCGAACAACCGATAAAACATTGGATTCCTCTCTATATTTTCGCTTCTCCAACTTGATTCGGCGACGTTAAACACTCGTACCGTCGTAATTAATTCATCACCCTCAGTTTCATTCGCAAATTATCAACGTCGATTTTACCCGACAAGAAAATTTACACCTTCAACGCGTCAAACTTTGTTATATTATGTCAACGCTGGCGCAACTTTTACCCCATTTAACTTGTCAAACAAATTACACAAAAATATACGACGCTTTCCAGAAACATTACTTATTTAAAATAATCATCGCCGTTTAACAGGCCTGAAACGAAGTTCAGACAAACAACATTTACTTTAATGATCGTAAATATCCACCGAATCGCTAAATGTTGCGCATTTATCTGCCCAGAATTAAATGCGGATGGCTCACAATGCAAGAATTATGGATCTCCATAAAGGATCAAATTCTTCCAAAACACAAATATTACTCATTTCGCTTCATAAATAATTCTGTTATTGAAATGTGTATTTTAGTAATTGTAAAATGGAAATTTCATAAAAATTTCTGTTGGATCAAAAAGAAGCCCATTTCCATTATTCCCATTTTATGATAATACATTATCTATTAACGCAATGCAACAAATAGATATTAAAAAACAATTAGTTAAATCATATACAGGTATTGGGCCAGACAAAAAATAAAAAAGTAAAAAATAAGTAAACGGCAAGATGTATGAAAATCATAAAAGTTCCAGAAACTGTCATAAACCAGAAATTTATGACAGTCCGGTTGATGCACACATCTGTTTGACTAAAGCAAAGCATTTTATTTGTCATTTAAACTGCAAATCTTTGTTTAATTATACCAATTACAATCTAAAATATGTTTTATGGTGACTAGTCATAAGATACAATAATTTTTTGCTTTAACCTAAATACCTAGGTGTTTGTTTTAACCGGGATGTCATAAATTAGTTCGTATTATTTTACAACAGGCATTATTTGATTTTAATAAATTTACCCATTTAGATACTACAAAATTAATTATCAATAATTTTCGAAATCTTGCAAAAAAATTTTTTGTAGTTATTATTATTATTATTTATCATCTACATCTTTTATAAAATTAATTGTTAAGTCACGTAACTGCATAGAAACTGTAGTAGAGTTTGCTCTTCAGTCAATACAGTTTTGCTACGTGGCAACAGGTTGAGTGACCAAATTTGTTATTGGTAAAATTTTATTTTTGACTATGCTATTTGCAGATAGAACAACTTTTTTTGTACAAAAATATTAAACAAAAGTTTTTTGGAGTTAAAAGGTATGTTACATACAAGTTTTAACGAACAAGTCAAGTTTAAACTAATTTTAAGATAATCTATAAAGGACCAAAAGTTTAAAACAATCTGTTTCATAATGCAAATCAAATTAACATCTTAATTTCTTTAAGTAGACAATATTTTGCTTATAATTTTTTTTTTTGGGTTTTAGATTGACACGAAAGTATTGATAATTATATCTGGATAGTCTGAGAGTCTGTAAAAACAAAATGAAGTAAATCGACTTTGTTGTAAAGATGATGTTGGGGGTGTTGATTCTATAAATTTTCTCTTGAATTTAGTTTTCTTGAACAGGTATAACAAGAGCAACTGATAAATTCTGGGTTCTTTTATTAGTCTTTTGGTCCTCTCAGTTTAATAACTTGACTTTTGTAAACAAAACAAAAAAAAACTTGTTTTAACAATACTCTCTGCTTCCTCAGTTATAAGAGGTTTGAGCAAGTTTTTTAAAATTTATATTTTCACATTGTTTACAGCTCTGATACAAGTAAAATTTTAAAATTTGTTTTCGCAAACCTCAAGATAAAATAAATCTTCTAGAAAAGTGAGGGATTTACAAAATAAATTATAAAGACTGTAACCAAAAATATATTGGCAAAACACTTATGCCCGGTTGCACAAACGTTCATCAAAATTGATGGCTTCTTAATCTCTCATTAACGTATTTTTAGTCAATAAGAGCACCATATTTCGATTTAATCATAGTTTAATGGTCTGTCAAATTTGATTGACGTTTGTGCAACCGGGAGTTAGATCTATGTACATTAGATTTAAAGAACACATGGTTTAGTTTAAATTCAACATAATTAAACAATTTACCGTTGTCTAGCATATTTAAAAAAACACACAAAATTGAAGAAATATATGAATTATTCGAGCCGTTATTTTTTGGACGCTTTGGAAAGGCTTGAAATAAATCTTATTTTATTATGATACCTACAACTGAAATTTTTAAATTTTTTTGTTTTATTAGGGTATTTTACATACACAAAGCAAACAAATAGAGCAAAAAAATATCACATGAAGTGCCAAAAAATTGTTTTGGTTAACAAAAATAAAAAATGAGAGTATGCTTGTCTTGCAAAATAAATAGAGAATGAGGGTAGTTGAGCGTGAGCTTGACCTAGTCTATACTTGGCCTCACCTCTAAAGTATAATTTATTTCTCCCCTCTGCTATTATTGTTTAAGGGGTGCCAATATAAGTAACGGCCGTAATTAATTACGGTCTTATATAGATCCTTCACTTCAATAAATAACTTTTTATTTGTGTTCCTGGTAATTCTTAGAGTTATATCCTCTTGATGTTTTTGTCTTGTCAGTTTGAAGAGTCTTTTGGACTTAATAACGTTTTCGACTTAAGATTTGCAATTTAGTATTCGCCCTTGAGGCTTTAAAAATTGTAGCACTTTTCTTTTTACAAAGCGGTTAATTATCTGATTATTCGGAGATATCCAGTAGAAAAAAGTCAAGTAGTGTACTTTACGTCGCAAGCCACTTAGAGCGTGTTGCATATTTTAACGTGAAATTTTAACAAAAATGAACACAGCTGCGGTCTATTTTTAATAACACGTATACGAGAGGGGACGTTGAGCGTAATGAAAGAACCGCAATATTTGTTTTGTGAAATTTAATAGTTGGAATGAGAGACATGAGGGATTTGTTACTTATATGCATGATGGATGAAATATTTGTTTTGTTAATTTAAATGTGTATAACGGACACAATGCGGTTTCAGTTAATTGTGAATGCGCAAAAACACGCGCTTAATTTTGCTGTAAACGGGATCCGGTTTCCGAAAACAAATGAACATTTTTGCCGGGATTAGATCTGGGTGAAGTTGGCCCTACAAAGCTGGCAAAAAAAAAACGATAAAAACAATGGCCCAGACTTGCCCAGCAATGACTATCATTGCCTATCAAATCGTTTTGATTGCCCATTTTTGTAAAAAAATATTTTAAAATAATTTGTCAGTGTCAATATCTCGTCAAATTATCTACAGCAGTTAGTGAACACTTTTCAATAAAAAAAAAAAAATTTATATGGGCAAAATATGAGTGGGTGAAACAAAAAAGCTGTAGGGTAGTTATTTAACCTATTGTCGAGTAACGTGGCAATGCTGCCTCAAAATAGATACCTATTACAAAATGAATAAGCTTTATTATTTCTTGGGGTTATCTACAATTCTTTGAAATACTTTTTTCACAAACACAATTTTCTTTTCCCAATTTTATATCTTTTTCTTCAAATTAATATTTGTTAGAAGAAATATTAAAACAATTTTGTAATAAGTTTTGTAATTGGTGAAAAAAAGTGAAGATGACCTTCTCAGTTGTGTTTTATATAATTTTTTTTCTAGAAGGCTGGTCATTCAAAATTAATAATAGGCAATTTGCAATTACCTATGAAAAGAGAGAGCAAAAATTTTACTTTGTGAAATGTGAAGTTATTTTGCAATTTTGTATTTTTTAATTATTATTTTTTTACAGAAACAAGCCTATATTGCTTTTTTTAACTTTGTTAGGCCAACGTCACACAGGTCCGGATTAGGGCGTATCAATACCTGGAGGTTCTCCGGTGTCGATGACAACCCCATCGACGCTCGGCCCGAAAGCGAAAGCGAATTCCGGGGCGATAACGGGTGTGGAGAGGAGCGTTTCCAGAGGCCTCTCCCGAAGGCACTTGAGCAGGTGGGGGTGCGGCAGTTCTGGCGAGCAGTTGGCGTGGATGGCCACTTGAGCGGCGTACCGGGACGGTTCCTGGATCAACGCCCAGGGAGACAGAGCCGATCCCGACATGAGGATGGCTCTATGGAACAGCACACCTGAAACAAGACATCGTCCAATTAGAAGGTGACGTGCCAAACACTTTGTTGATTTTATCCATTAGCGAGTTTTAATGGAAACGCTTCCGTTTTCCGGCGAGGACGACCGACGAGGTAATTAATACGGTGCAATAAGGACATTTGCATTTGTCTTCGGAGGGAAATGAGGAAATGAACCGCCAGCTCTAGACACACATTTTAGCAATTTTCGAGCGAACTAGCAGCGTCTAATTATAATTCAACGCGAGATCGTTTTTAATTTCCAAGGGCGGGGGCTGTTTTGGAAAATAATACGTTATTAAAGTCGACAATTGCCATCGTAAAAATAAACGACAAGGTAATAAAAATAAGAAGATACCTCGCGAGCTTACGACTTAAATATACCCTCACAAACTTCATTATAAAACACTTTACAATCGGAAAAGTGTCAAGTCATCAAAAAAGACCGTTTTAAATGATACAATTCGAACGACACTAAAACTCCTCAGCGACAACTCCCAACACTTCATCTATTTTACTGAAATTGCACCACTTTTAAAGTGAAAGACTTTTCACTGTTTTAGCACAACACTACAATCAAGTGGGATATATCGATTCCTGCCTGTCATTCGATTCGTTCCGCAAATATTATTGAGAGACGTTCAGAAAACGACTGTTAAAACCTCTTAGGTCAGCGGTCACACCATTCTTACTGAAATATTAAGTATAGAGCGGTATTTTTGGAACAAAAATGCTTCCTCAGCATCCACAAAATGACTTCATAAATCGAGAGGATCAGCGTTATGTTTTTTCCATCAAATATCAGAAACATACAGCGCGCTGTAATTGTTTTTTCACGAAGGTAATCTTTCAACGGCTGTGTTTACAACGGCTAGGGTGGGTTCTTTCAATGATAAATTTCTATGCATCACCTTGTTTCTTTCATACGTCAAACGACGAAATTATAAGTCCAAATGATAGATGGCTTTATGTAAAATATATATAACACGAAAATAGAAACAAGAGTCAAAAGCTCTCTAAAAGAGCTGAGTTTTATTCCAATCTTTTCACTTTCGGATGAAAATTCTTTTAGACATTTATACAAAAAACAACAAAAAAAAGAAAAATCCTGAATAAATTAAACAAATATGAATTACTTAGAATACTATAAATATATCTATAATTTATTTTTACAAAAACGATTAGTACAAGTATATTAATAACGTCAAAAGAATATTACAAAATATATAATAATAAACACAGAATTTGTTTATTTATTTTCAACTTATAATTTTTCTTAGCTCTTAGGCATTATAATCCTCTTTTTTATAATATCACCATTATTAAAAATAATAACAATTTAATTACAACAATTTAATTTTACTCTCATATTTTAAAAATGTTTTTGTGTATAGAAAATGGGTATATACCGAGTGACATCAAAGTATGAAATAAAATTCATATTTTCTAAGTTAATATTTTTTTTGAAGAACGCCAAGACCGGTCAATTTTATTTTTTTATTGCGCACGTTTTTCACTTGTTTCCAAATTTTTTTGGACAACTGCTTTTTTGCTGTGATGTTATTGATATTGTTTTTAAATAGCAACCCTTATTTTTGGTGTTGAATGTTGAAACTAGTTTTTTCTGCGTTCGTATGGTCTAAAATAAAAACTTTAAGTAATTTGACCAATTTAAATGTTTAATTGAATTCTTCAAAATAGACGCAATTTTTAACAGAATTACTGAACTAAATGTTCAAATTGACATCGTTCCGTTTCTTAGTAATAATACAACTAATTTTCGAACTTTGTTAGCACCCTATTTCTAATTTTTTGACTAATTGAGCCGTACTGATTTGTAATTCTTTCTCTTACATCACTGACGTCCTAAAATACTAAAATGTGATTTAACAAAACCACACTAAATATTCAATTTTTGTGAATGTTGTAACAAGTATTGGTTTCTCTTATTCAGTGCGAATTTTCTATCAGCGCATGTGGCAGTTGTGTCTTTTTTGAGCTAATCACATTTTAGACCATCACATTTAATATTTTCTAATCTCTAGACTATTAGAAACAAAGATATACTCTCGCAGATTTTATTGTGTACAATACAATTCTCTACAACTTTTCCTTTTAAATTTTTTTGTAGTTTTAACGGTTTGTGCATTGTTTGGAAATAAAAACACCGTTACATAAATTTAAGTTTAATTTTTTTGTAAATACTTTAAAACTAACATTAAGAATTTATTCATCTTTATGACAGTATTTTTTCTTTCATTTCAAACTATTTTAACCATTAACTGTAAAATTCTTGTCAACAAATGCATTATAGTTATTCAATTGACTAACACATGGCAACAATACAAAAAAAATTGTTAACACATTTTTAAATAATTATAAGAATCATAGTAGAGTACCGGCATATACAATATAATTTTTCTTATAAAGGGTTAATTGAAAATTTTATTTCTTATGTTTTATCGCTTTGTCAACGTTTGTGACGTCAATTTAAAGGTCTTGAGCTTCTAGAACTTGCCGTACGTGTCTTAGGCGAGCGTATTAACTTGCCTTAATTGCAAAAAAAAGTAATATTCTATTAACGTTAAAACAAGCGGTTTAACAGGCTAAAAGAACATAATAGTAATAGGTTTCTAAGCACTATTATAATAGGAATGCGGATGTTGTGCGTGTAAAAGCTCTAGTTTTTGTTTTAATAACCAATTGAGCGACAATTTTTTTTTATCTACGACTGCAAATATTGATAAATATGAATGATAATTCTAATTGAATTTATCCATAAAATTACACAATTTTTATTACATCACTAGTTACGGAAATACGAGTGTCAACATAATAAACTCTAATTTAAAAAGTTGTAGATATAGATTACTATCCGGGTTAATTATATGAATTAACATTTTTTAGTACAGTGGAGTAAGAAAAAAGTGTTAAAACTCTGTCAGTTACCGCACAATTGTAGTTTTATTTCTATTTAAAATAAAACGCAAACAACTTGCATTTTAACAGTTAAAAATTTACTCCTAGTTTATACAGTCCTACAGAATAACTTCATAAATTGCGAAGATCCCTGTGGTACATTTTCCCATTACGTACACCGTGAAATATTCGCAACATCCCGCTTTTTGTAATTGTTTTCTTTTCGAAGGTTAATCTTTCAGCGTCTGTGTTTACAACGGTTTCGTTTGTGTTTTTCGAGTGATAAATTTCCACGCATCACCTTGTTTTCTTTGAGATATCAGTGAACGAATACACAAAATTATAATTTTACAAGATGTATACATTATGTAAAAAGTTTGTATTGTTTTGTAGCATTGATTTGTGTTGAAGCTATTGTTGAAAATTCCAGCTTGAATTGAAAACTTGCAGACCATTATCGGATTTGTTTCGTCCAAGTTCTGGATAAATACTGAAATCGAATTTAGCTACTCTGCAAATTTGTTCGCTCCGCAAAAGAAAAATAGAAATCAGTGATTTGATGATTTTGCAGGTCGGAAATTGTGCTTGTTGCTTTATTCTGAGCTGGAACAAGTAACGAAGCTAATTATTCGAGAGGTCCGACCAGTAAATATTCCTTCCAGTTTCTTAATACTCCACTAATGTCTTTGCCTGACAGTTTAATAGCGGACGAGATGCAAATCGCTGCTCGTTCTAGGGCCAGCTCTCGAATTAAGTCCGATCTAGAGTAGATCGTGTCGTTGGCGGCTCGCCTTTCTTGTGCCTTTAATTTTTTTCTTTCTTTCTCGATTGTGAGCGTCTTAAGTTGCAGTGATTTGAATGTCAATTACTTCATCCTCGACTCGAATTCGGTATTCAAAGGACAACTCAGTTTTGTCCTCCACTGGGAAATTTAACTCAAAAATGAAGTTCTGACAAATGCTCTACAAATACGTTCTCATTGTGCAAATGACACCGTCGGAATCGTGCCGATGCCGTTTCTTCTAATTCGATTCTTTCTTTACAGGTAGATATTTTAAAAGAAATATTAAACCGGGCCTTTGGAGACTGCGCATAAATCAGCGATGAAGCTGGGCCTATATTCAAGTCGATACCTCCTAAATACGTATCTATATTCAAACCAAATTGCGGTACGCTATCTCCTGGTAGTAAATCAAACTATGGGCGTCTTGAAGCTCTGCCAACTGCCATTGTCCCTTTCCTACCCTGTAATTGACTTATTGGCCGGAAGTGAACTGACAACGATCGATAAGAAAACTCGCTCTTTGAAATGCCATCTTCAAGAAGCACCGGCGCAAAATACTGATTTCAAATTGATTTTTAATGAATGCGACTCTGATGGACTTATTAAGGAACTTTCAATTCTCTCTCGTTGCTGCTACACGAGATTCAACGTAAAACCATTTTCCTTGAAACAGGATGCAAGCATTTTCCAAAAATACAACACCACTCGACAAAACAAAAAGGCTATTATTTCTTCTTTAAAAGTAAATGAATTCCTTTGAACTCAAAAATTCTACGTTAAAGCAAATTTGTGGAAAATTGTTTTAAAATTTTTCTTTTACTTTTAATAGAGCGATTTTATAAAACTGAAAGAAGCCAGTACAGAAATTAATGTCGAAGCTTTTGAATATCGCAAAAAAATTCCAATTTAGTTCAATCAAAATTTCAGAAAGAGCCAACTTTTAACAGTACTCTGAAAATAAAGTCATTATCCTGTACATAAAAGTTTCACGAGGAACTGGTGTAAAGATCGGGAAATTTAAAACCTTACAAACATAAAATTTCTTTCTTTTTATAAAATACTAAAATAAAAATGTGTCAGATTCGAAAATAGATGGTAGAAAATAGAGAAAATTTCAGGTGCACTCAAGACTTGTTCATCAAGAGCTGAACGTGTTTTATGAAGCTCGTGATAAATTATGAAGGAATTCTTGCAAGGTATCGACAGCTCCTGGACTAAATTTCATTTAAGATAAAACGAACAGCACATGTTCTGCATCAGATCATAACGTAGTACGAAATTACGTGACGACAGGCTTTTTACCTTTTTTACTAAAATTGCCCTGCACCATCATAATCAAATTATTAAGCAAAATTGTTTTCTAGAAAATACAATTCTTCGTCAATTACTTCTGTTTCATCTTTTTTTATCTAATCTAAGTCATTTTATTTAATTTTGTGTACTTTTATTCTGCAAGGTGTCATATTTTAGATTTTTTTTAGTTTCATAATGTTAATCTTTGCGGTATTTTGCAGTAATAGGCTTCTTAACCGCAATGTGCGGTAAAAGAATAAAAAAATTATATCTATTTATTAACATATACTTTCGGACAAAAGTAAAGCATTTTTTGAATGGCCAGCAGGATCACCGGACCTTAACCCTATTGATAACTTGTGAAAACAAGTTACTCATTAGATTTCTGTCACAAACTTCTCAAACAAAGGCTTTGATTAATTAAATTATTAAAAACTGATTGAATTTGCCGATTATTATTACTCAAAATTTAATTTTATCGATGTTGGCAACAGCGGCACACTTTTTATTGAACTATCTTTGCATAATTTTTTATTAACTACATAGTATGTTTGCCAAGACAAACTACTAATTATAGGACTTGATAATTGTAGTCGCGGTTAGTTAACTAATTAAGGCAGGAATATTTGATAAATATTAAAACAATTTGAGAGTTCAGAATCACATAATAGAAGGGCTGTACACAACCAAGTAAATTAATGTCAGTAAAATACAAGATAAAAATGGTCGCAACCGATATTTTTTAATTCTAAAATACTAAGCTTCAGCTGCAAGAACTCCTACAGAATTTTACCATTTATCAACTGTTAGCATGTAACGGCAAAACAGGACCAGTAAAGGAACTCTGTTTATCCTATTCTAATTCTAAAAGACACAGAGACACACACTTGGAGTCAAAATATTTATTGTTAAATAATTATCTAAAACTTTTAGTTTATAATTTATTTAAATTTTAAATAATTAGGTTAACTGTAATTTAGTTTATTGAAGCCTTTAGCTCGGTAAATTCTTTATTTGTAAGTAATTTAAATTATTTTAACTTTCAGATAGTTAACTCATTTTTTCATATAGTAGCTTCAACACCTCATTTAAAAAATTTACTAGAAAAAAAATATTAAAAAACTCTTTGCAAATTTTATTTTTTTAAAATTTTGAGTTTCTTTATTATACAATTGTTATTTAATTTAACGTTTATTTAAATAAACCGGATAAAGTTTTGTAATTTGTTAAAAAGTGACTTAAAGTAACTTTTTGGTTTTCGTGACTGTTTCGGCAAAATATCTAGCTCTTCTAACAAATAATCAATAAAAATACTCGTCACGTCTCATACAAATTGATGGACAGTTCCAAAAAGCTCATAATTCGGGGTTAAGCCCCCAAATACACTTTTTATTAATAAATTCATCATAAAAAACTCACACGAATAAATTTTCTCTTCTGAAAGTATCCATGAAATTATGTAAATGCAAAAGGAAAAAAAGGTCAAAGATTAATGTTGTTTCGCAGGATTAACGATCGTCTATTTAATTCGCTTATACATAAATTTAGCGCAGAATGTAAACAGGTGGAATAAAACGAGGAATGCATATTTTTCTCGTTGGGTGGTAGAAAAACCTTCGAATCGATAATTCTCCGGAGGAGGCTTAATTTTCATGGTTTTTTTGCTCGTCGAGTCGTTACAGTATTTCAAAGATAAAAACCCTTCCGACACTCAAACATACCTTCAGGAACTGCGCTGGACGTTAACAGGAAGTTGACGCAAGCCGCTCCAGTTCCATGGCCTACTACGGTAACGTTAGTTGGATCTCCGCCAAATACAGCGATGTTTTCCTGTATCCAGTGGAGGGCAGCAATTTGGTCCATGAGGCCGTAGTTGGCCGGAGAACGAGAGTAAGGATCCGTGTTGGCATTGAGGAAGCCTGAAAAAAAAAATTTCTTAATTTTGCAGAACTGTTTGAGTTGAATCGGAACTAATTGTCTTAATGTGGGCTTAAGTTGTTATTTTATCGGCCGATTACTAGTATTTAGTGAGATTTAATGGACCTAAGCTCTATAGTTCCGATCCGGGGTATCCTTGTAAGGGCATCTAAATTTTATGTTTTGCGGTTTAACCCTTGGAAAGTGGCTGAAACTTCATACATATTGAAAGGAATATGGTAGAAGTTACAGTCCGCCCTGTGATTAATCAGAAAAGAGTTATCTCGGGTTCATTTTCATGTAAACAATTCCGCTGAGCTAGCACTTTGCAAAGTTTATCAAGGAAACAGAGAGGTGAGCAAAGACTGTGTAAATTTTAAGGTCACCGGAATGACGAAAATAGGAAAAATTATCGTTTCCAAATTACATCCGGCGCCGGATTAATCTCGCGACGTGAATTGATTTCCGTCCAATTATTTTTCAGTCGATGTGTGGCTTTCTCGAGATGTACGGATTTGCATAAAAACGGCGTTTTCCCCCTCACGCACAAATTTCCTCAAGTTGGTGGAATTAAATTACGACTTTAGGAGAGTTCGCACAATTTCGAGCAAACAACGTGTATGTAACGGTGTTGCATTAAGAGAATGCTAATGAAATATCTTTATTTATTGTATCGCCTCTTGTTTTACAAGTCGAGGAGGTTTTGTCTGCTTAATTGTGTGTAATCTCGAGGCGGTTCCAGCAACTGGCAATGGCAGGACCTTCGCACTCTGCTCATCAATAACAATCTCAATATAGCAACCTAATTAGTTTATAATTAATTGCAGGTTTTTTCAAATTTTGACAATTTTGACAATTAACAAGACGAGATGCGCGTTCTACAAAACTCTAATTGTAATGTAGAAACAGAGAAGTACATTTTTAAAGATATAAATTGTAATTCAAATCAGTCAGTGTATTGCATCGTATGTGCAAATTTAGGATTCTTTCGATTTAAAGAGTTGGATTAATAAAAAATAATTTATTTCTACTATATACACGAATATACACAAGAATAATTTAAAAGATAAGTAAATTGATATTTATATAGTATTAACTGCAATTGCCGATTAAATAACGTTGCTTCCGATAAACTGTTCACTCTTCAATTGCTTGTCAGGTCTCCACTAACTCGATCATGATTTTCGCGCCGCTTGTATAAGAACAAGTTGCTTCTTGAAATTATCCAAAAGTTTACGCGAAAAATATTTAAACAGGCTGAACGATGACTCAGCTTTCTCGTAATTCGTCAATGACGGTGATAAATATTTCTTAGAATTATGCGCTATAGTGTAATTTATAATTCTGGAAGTGTTTGGCATCTCTATAGACTAGTTTGTAATAATATTTTCAAATGTATCTTTTACAATTTAGATTAATCAAATGTATTTGAAAAAGCGACATTCGTAATTGAAAACAAAAGATTGTTTCTCAGTTCTTTGATGGCTCTATCTTGTTTAATCTCTCTGCTTTTTATCTTTTGTATTATGTAATTATTTCTTCTGTCTAATCTGTTCAAGCTTTTTTATTGCCTTAATTGCTTTAGTCTATGGTTTGTGTCTTCTGTTTCAGTAAGGAATTTTTTTTTTCAATCTTAGATGATGCGTCAATGATCAGTCTTTTATCTACTGTTTCTCTGTATGCTGTTATTTAGATTTTTATTATTTAACAAAAATTATCACTTACTTAAAATTGTTGTGTGTTCTTTAGAATTAGAATGAGATGAGAAGACCCTGTTGTTACTTGTCTGGCTGTTGTTTGCCAAAAATGAGTCCTCGCAGTTGAGGTTTGATAGGATATAGATAGAATGTGGGTCTTACTTACTCGGTACGCGCATTAATCCGTTATTTATCTTAAGTTGTAGTGCTGAGGTATTGCACTGGTCAGAAAATTCAATTTAAGTTAGCTTAGAACTTAATACCTTTTTAATTTGTTACAGGAGTTTAACATAACCTCAACATACAAGTTTAGTTCAGTTTGTACTGCCTTTAGATTAATTTTTAGTGAAATTTAAAGTACTGAATCTGACTTACAAAGCTAAACATTACATATTAAATTTTGTAGACTACTCAAATATGTAAAATAGATAGTACAGCTGATTTGTTTAAAATTAAATTACAATTGCTAATTTATTAAATATAAATAAATAATCTGAAGTTACATGTCCGAACTAGTGCTGGCAATACGAATCGGTTTTTTGATTATTCGAATAATCGGTTTTCGGTTAACCGCGGTTTTACATGAAACCGAAAACCGTAAAATATGAATTTTTTAAAACCGGTTTTAAAACCGCTTAAAAACCAGTTTTTAAAACCGCATCAAAATCGGTTTTAAAAACCGCTTCAAAATCCAGTTTTTAAAACCGCTTCAAAACAAACAAGACAAAATGTTTTGCATATAAAATATCAAATGTAAAAAAAATCCCTAGATTTTGCAAAAAAATTGAAATTTCAATTGAAAAAGTATTTCAAGCACAGCAGACATTCCATAAGTTGCAGCGAATGATTTATTTAAATTAATGAAATCGTAATTTAATTAAATTGTAATGAATGTTTAACAATATAAAGGTACCTATCATTTTAAAAAAACTGATTTAAAAGTGATTTAAAACAAACTTTTTAACTTTTATTTTGAAGAACAATTAAAACCGGTTTTAAAAAATACATTTTTTAAAACGTTTTAAACGGTTTAATAAATCGATTTTCAAATGGTTTTAAAAACCGGTTTTAAAAACCGATTTTCAAACCGGTTTTTCAAAACATCAAAGTAATCGTTTTTTTCGAAAACCGGTTTTGTTTCAAATCGGTTATTCGGTTTTGATTTTTTGTCGGTTTTGCCAGCACTAGTCTGAACTACAACTAAAAATGGCGTAGTAGAAAAATTTTAAAGTAAAATAATGTATGTAAAATACAGGATGAAAATGGTTGCGACCGATATTTTTTTTATACAGAAACAATTTTTATAAAAAGAATTCTTGTTTAATTCTAAAATACCAAGCCTCAACTGCAAGAACTCTTATAAAATTTTACCATTTGTCAACTTTTGGCAAGTAACAGCAAAACAGGACGAGTAAGAGGCTCTCTTTATCTCATTCTAATTTTAAACACACAGGGCGATCGTAGGGTCAAAATAATTATTGTTAAAAAAATATCTGAAACTTTTTAGTTTATAATTTATTTAAATTATATTTAACCTAACTATTTGATCTAATTAGCTGAGCTTTTAATTTAATTAATTTGGTTAACTGTACTTTAGTTTAAATTTTAAACTAGTGAATACGTGCGTTATCAAAAGAAAAAGCTCAAATTGTTGACAAAAAGATCAAAAACACTGCTCGACAAATAATCTTTTGAATTTGACTTTTATTGTTTTGCTCTCAATAACACATGTCCCCACTAAACCTTTTTCAATTGGAATCCAGAAAGAAAAAAGTATTTCAGAATATATAAATTGTAGTTCAGGTCAATCAATAATATTTTAGAAATACATCGTTTGTAATTCTAAATAAAAATGCATTTTAGAAAGTACTAATTCTAATTCAGAAAACAGAGAAATTTGTATTCAGCTTAAAAATGTTTTCTGATAAAAATTGTGCAAATGAAACTTACTAATTGTAAATTACAGTTGATAATAATTGTGTAAATCATAAACTTATTTGGTATAAAATTAAATTAGTTTTTCTCTTAAATACAATTAATTAATCCAAATATTTTAATTGACACATATTAAAATACAATTGACTACTTTAATTTATACTTACAATAAAATATAAAACTATTTTTTATTGTAATAATTAAAATATTATTTACTGAATTACAATTGATACATCTCAAATTATTTATTAAATGATTAAATGTATCTATTCTTTTTTAACATACAATTGACCAATGTAAATTACAAGTCTTGTCAAATACAAATTACAAGTATTGTCTGAATTACAACTGTAATTAGATTTTTCTGTTTGAAATTTATTAATTAATCTAAAAAATTAGTTGTAATTTACATCAGTTAATTGTGTTTTTGAATGTACTACTTTTAATTTAAAACACAACATTTTTAATTCAGAGAAAATATTTTATAACTGTCTTTTTTATTAGTTATAAATAAAATTATACTAAAATTACAATTGATTAATTCTGAATTAAAATTGACGAATTATAAAATACAATATTATTTAATTTTAGCTGTATTTGTTAATTTTTAAATTAAGATAATTACAATATTAATAAACTGATTAATTGAAATTGTAGTTGATAGTTTGTAAAGTCTGACTCAATTGCAATTACCTAGTTCCAAATTCCAGTAATAATATGTATCGAATTTGTTACTTATTGTCATTAGTAACTTATTTTATTTTTTGAATTGGTTTTGCAAAATGAGATACTTTCTTGAAAGAAAAAAAAAGCAATTACAAAACTTTCAAAATTAAATATGAAAATGAAAAATTAACATATTTTGCATCAATCAAAAAAAAAAATATATTTTTTTTATAATTTGTAAAATCAGTAATTATATTTTTGTCACTGGACATTGTACTCTAAGGAAAATGCACCCTAAACCGATATTGAAGCCGTTGCAACGAGAAAACTTCTGCATGAGCAAATCCGCTTTTTCAAATCTGGCTCTCGACACGTCTCCGTTTTATTACAGAAGTCATAATGAAAATCAAATTTTCATGTAAAATCATCGAATAAATGAAACCGTGTCAAAAAAATACAATGCGTATCAAGAGTTTCGTGCCAGACTTCATCTCGATTTTTTACGATTTTTAAAATGACCAATAACTTTTTTATTTGACGTTGAGTCATAATGAAATTCATTCAAAAGTATTCAAATTTTGATGCGCCCAAACGATGAAAGAAGGAGCACCAGATTTTCTCTTATATATGTCGGGATTTTTGATTGCGCAGGGGATGGAGTATATTGACAATAAGAGAACGAGAAACTACTTCTCTTCAATCAAGACGTTCGATATATACAGTTTTTACTTGAATGCATCGGGGAAATTGTTGGATTTGAAAGATTACAAGACCTGTACTTTGTCACAAGTTTAATCTATATTTGGCTTCGATACACTCTTTAATGTCGTTAGCTTTATCACACGCTTCTTCAACTCGAATTAACAGACCTTTTAGGTGATAATTAACTTGAATTCTATCTAGGCTACAAAGCAATTTTGTTTAATAGGTCATAGTCCAGGAGTCTACAACAAATTTTTATTTCCCATTAAAGCTATGTCGACTTTTATATAAAATAAATATTTAGTGTTGCAAAAAAATTACCGTCTTAAAAATTTGCAATTTTTAACTTATTAGGTATTATAAAAATAAAAATTAGCTTTGCTACTATGACTTAGTAAAATTTGTTGCAAGTTCCTGGACTATAACTGTACAGTATCCCGGCGCATCCACCAAAATCGTTGCGTAATATTTTTGTTATCCGGAACTCCTTAAAAGTTAGAAGTAGTTTGTAGAATTTCAAGCAGGAGGGCGTGCTGGTGAAAGGCCGTTGATGTTGTGCTAAAGTAGGAAACTAATTAAAATTAATTGCGACTGTAAATAGCTAATTATCCCCGTCTTTTCTTTAAATTTATCCTCGTAGGTAGTTTGTCGAGGCCACTAACGTAGTAATGTTGTAATTGTAGTTACGTAGCTGGTGGGTATTGTTTAAAGAATTTAATATATCGTCGACGCAGGTACAAAAGATCTTTGTTTTTGCTCGGTAGATATTCCCTCGTGGCATGCTGAACAGAAACTTGAGCAATTTGCAAGTTCACAACGTGGCAGACGCAGCACCGCTTCTTCCCCTAAACTCTCAGACAAACGGTTACACATCATAAGTTGTGGAATGTCTTTAAACTCCTTTACCTACATCCACTTATGCGCCAGAAACATTCCACTTAGAACTGGATTTTTAAAAGTGCTTTTTGAATGATTGTTGGCACAAGTGCAGAGGTCGCCATAACTGCTAGTTGTTTAATTACTTGATTCGGTTTCTATTACCATTTACATGGCCACAGGTTCAACTAATTACAATAACGATTCATTTGCATATGCTTTTATTTCCATTCAACATACATGCCAGATGTACTTAGCCGGAAATAACTTTCTAATGAATTTTCAACAGGAAAAAAACGAATATTGAAAATTGCACACGTAGGAACTTCTCTCACCTGCTGCAATCTAGACAACTGATTGTATGGAAACTGCTTCAACATTTGTATGTATTACAAGTTCAAGCTTTAAAAATAAAACTATTGCACAGAACAGACTTCCAAATTACTTATCAGCAGCAAAACTCGACTAGACGCTCTGGGAAAATTTTTCTTCAATTATTAAAAGATTGCGTTTTTTACAACCGACGATTTGTATTCATGTAGCCGCAAGGGTTAAAAGTTTTATTACTGCAGAGGTGATTCTAAACTGTTTACTTAATTTACTTTAATTTTGTTTTAAACTAGTAAATGAATCGCGTTTTTTTATGACCAACCCTGTTAATAGTCACTTTTACACGTAATATAATTATGATTGATATCATAGCATAAACCTTGAACACGAACATTCTTTAATCGCAAAGAGAATTACATGATTCAACAAAATGCCGCATTATATTGTTCTTTATTGCTTTCACTAAGCACGTTCAATGCGAGTAATGGAAGTATGACATTAAGTTGAAAGAGAATTTTATTGCTTTGACATGATTTATGGATATTTAAATAGATAAGATACAGTCGATAATAGTATATTATACGCCAATGTAAAAAAACTTTTTATACCGGAAACCAGAAAATAAAGAAAATTTATATTAGCAAAGGTAAATCAAAAAATATATAATTTTAACAAATTACTTGTTTATTAATAAACTGAGTGCAAGAATTTTTCTTAAGTAAAAATACTTATTATGCTTATATTAAGCATTATCATATAAGTTGCAAAAAATTACTTGTTACATAACCAAAAGTAAACAATTGTGTAAATTTTGCAACTGTTTTACATTTGTGAATAATTGAAAATCTGGGATGAGCTTCAAAATACTTAACCCTCCAGTACTCGGGCTTCCCAGAATCTCACAGGCCTGTGAGACTAGAAGTTTGAAGAAACACATTTTGAAAAAAAATAATAAGATTTTGAAATAAATGTATTAAGCTGTTTTATTTACATAAGAGGCATACTGACAAAACTTAAAAATAATATTTTTTTCCTAAAAAACCCAAATAATTGCACTGTTCTAAAATAGTGTAAATTAAGATACACTCTCATAAAAAAACAAAAAAAATATGTTTTTTTCTAGTCTATTCAATGCAATCTTTGCACACTGATTGTACATGTTGTAGACAAAAGAACTTGTGAAATTTTTGGCGGAAGTATTTATTTTTCCGATTTCAGCAAAAATGAAAATATCCCCTTTGATTTTTTGCTCTGATGGGCAAAACCGGAAGTTCACCGGATAATTTTGGGGCAATGTGTCTTGTCAAATTTGTAAGAACTTTGTTGTTTGCTTGATCTTTACAACTTTGGTTCAATAAACGTAATTCCAACTTTTTTACGAATCATCTCCGTTGCCTCCGAAGTGTGACACTTAATTATCCGCTGTAAATCATCAGCCACACCAGAACTCTCGCGAAACGTTATCGATGCTTCGTCGAAACAGTATAAACACGAGCATATGTAAATAATTAAAAAAAAATCGTATATTATCTATTACCTAAGTAAGGAAAAGTAATATACACGGACAGTCGGGCTAGGCCTGAGAGACTACAATAATTTACAATTCCCGCAAAACAAATCAAACTCATATGTCTCACTTAGGTACCATTTAGTCGAAAGGTGCCTTAAAGCACCAAACATAATCTCTCACCATGTGTCGGATATACCGCTTAAATAATTTGGTTTGTCTCACAGGCCTAGCCCGAGTACTGGAGGGTTAAAAAAGTATGCAAAATTTTGTCTGATGTTGATTTTAGTCAAGCAAGATTTTGCAACAGTTACATCGAATTGCGTAAAAAATACAATAAAAGAGATTTATAATTAAATATGATTCAGACATCGCTTTTTTGTTATAATAATTAATTGCGATGATTTTATACAAGTCTTGTTTACAAATAATTTATTGCTAAACTCAAAATTACCTAAACGAGTTACAATTATAATAAATACAAGTAAAAAAAACAGCAAACATAAAAAAGTTGGAGCAAACGACGAAAAGGTTAATATTATCAAATAATACAGAGCAGACAGTTCTAGATGCAAAAGCATCTTATTTTTTGATGAAAGTTTTTGTGATTTGTATAAGAGTTATCAAGTAACAACTTGCAAGAAACAAATAAAATATAATAAATCAGTCAGTCAACATTAATAGGATCGATATATAGATTGTAAAAAAAATTGGAGAGTTAGATAAATTAAATTAAAACTAATCAACGTAAACCTAAAATGAGAATATTTTGTTGCTTTAAAAATGATTACATTGACGATATTAAATTTGACAATTTAAAGTTTCAGAATTTGTTAATATAAAATTATACAAAAATTTTGTGACGCATACATATACAGGGTGACTTTGAAGAATATTTAGGAATTTTAACTAGCTATAGTACACAATAAAAGAAGTCGACATAACTTAACTTGCCTTATACAAATGTTAATAGTTTTTGAGGTATACTTTGTAGAACTTTTTTCTCAATAACAATATTTTTAAGATACACGATGTGTGACAACATTGTTTTCAAGCATATAGATTTGCAAATTTACAACGTAAAAGGTTTTGGTCAAAAACAGTGTTGTCATACATTATGTACTTTAAAAATAAAGTTTAAAAAAAATGGCTAAGACGTATATCTCAAAAACTGTAAACAGTTGTAAGAATATAAAGCAGATTGTTTTTTTAGCATTGCTTTAAAAGAACTACCACTTGTTAAAGAGCTACCACGTTTTAAAAAATCTGATTTTAACATTAATATTAGAACTATTACGAGAAAAAATTGTTGCATATACAGGCTGTTTTACGAGTAATAATGAGCCTGTGAAAATGAAAATACAACCAGCAATACAATTCCAAAGTTAAAGTAGTTATTTTTTTTGTTCACAAATGCATTAAATAAAAAATCGTTTAATTATTCGACAATATGAAGACAAACTAATGCCACTTGCGTGTAAGATCATTCTTTGGCTTACATGTAAACAGGACCTGTAGCTGTTCTTGCTCTTAGATTTTTCAAAAGTGGCCAATTTTTTCTTAAGGTAGTTTCAAATCGTTCAAATATGGTGTCAGCAAAAGTTCTTCTCTACCCGGAAAACGTTGTCTGTACAATCTCATCGCGGCAGAGGCATTTTTCCTTATATATCATCATCATGTTTAATTATCTCATCACATATCATTAAGCAATTGTATTGGTGGTTGTATTTTTATCTTCGCAGGCACATTATCACTCATGAAATAGTCTGTATTGCAGTCACACACTGTATATTAAAAAAGATACTATAACAGATTGAATCTCGTACAAAAAATTCTTAAAACGTTTTGCAAGGTGCATTTCAAAAACTATAAACTTTTGTATTGAGTTATTTTGATTTGTTTATTATGTACTACCAGACTGCTGATTAGATTTCCCAAACATAGTTCAAACTCATCCTGTATTAAAAAATACTTTTAAAAAACAAAAGAAATTGAATTTTTTGTAACTACTTGACTTGATTTATTGTTTTCCGTATATCGTATACTTAGGGAACTTACTGTAAGTATTCAATTAAATCATTTTTGTATGCAATATACGTAAAATAAAAAAAATATTTTACAAAAACCAATAATCACAAATAAATAAGCATTGACTGCGCAGATTACAACAATTATGCCCGGTTGCACAAACGTTTATTATAATTCATAGGTCATTAATCTGTTTTAACATATTTTTAGTCAATCAGGGCACGATATTTTAAACTAATCAGAGTTTAATGATCTGTCAATTTTAAATGACGTTTGTGCAACTGTGGGTTAGTCAATTATTATAGTCAATATTATTATAAAACAATTTACTTAAAATTTAAAAGAAAAGTTTGTCATTATGCTAGATTTTTTTTATAAATCTTATGTACCTTATATGTACAAAACAAGGATTAAATGAAATTAATGTTTTTGTGAAATTATCTAAAAGTCCTACTGTCAGTTTTTAGTAACAGCGTAAATTATCTATCTCATTTGCAATTTACTCTACTGAAAGATTTAATCGAATATGTCCCTTTATTGTGTGAATTGAAGAGAGAGTGACTTTTTGCGTTAGAGTGTCTATTCTTGTTACAGTTTTCTTGTCTTTTTCACATACTTAACCTTGCTCGATCCTCTCGGAGAAAAGCGAGTGTGTATTTATAGATGTCCCTTTCGTTTCTTCCTCTGTTACATGTTTATCGTTGGAGTAGTCAGGATCTGGCCCAATAAAAAGTGATTTAGTGGTTCTAATCTCGATCTATTTGTCAGCGCATTTCATTACTTTGTCACTGAGGTTTTAATAGCTTGTCGTATTAAAATTCAATTAAAGTGTCTTTACAACAATATTTTCGTAGTGTAATTAGTTCTGGTGTTGGGTAGCAAGTAAACAATGTTGGAACGATCAAGTTTATGGAATATCATTATTGTAAATTGTCACACCTAATCCTGATATTCTTGGAGCGGTGTTATCGACAGAGCCATTTGTGGCGTCATTATCGCTTCGTCGGTGAAGACGCCCTCTACGCGTCCGACCGACAAGATATACGTCTTCCAACGAGCTTTCAATTATGTTTTATGAGCTTTTGGATGATTCGTTTCTCTTATTGCCGCAGGAACTTATGTTAGATATGCCGCTCTTATATATTTACACTCTCTCGACGTTATTTATGTTTGAGTCGAGTGTCACCAAACAACACTTTGGATATATCACAACAATCGGAAAAGACTTAAATCGTACAGAGTGGGCCAGGCTTAGCGAAAATCCTGTAAATCAGTTTGTGAATAGTTCCCCTAGTTCAATTTGGTCCGAAACTTGATTCCGAGGTCCTAAACTTGAGAAAAACTTTCTAAATTAAATTCCAGCCAAGTTTCCTGACCCGTACATGTGTATTTCAACTAGCAGACCTGCCGATTCTTGTCTCACTTTCAATTAGGAAGATCCGCATTATTTCATTGGCTGCCTCTTCACTACCCTTCCCAAGCCGTAAGTTAACTAAAAACTGGTTACTCCACGCATTCGTACCGATTTTATAGCGGACATTATGGGGATTTAATGGGACTTTTCCTGATTAGTTTTAAAAGAAAAATTTACTCTAATCTAATTTTCGGATTTAATCATTCAGAGAGGGTGAAATTTCAAACCCGTCATTTTATATCCGGACGCTTAAAAGCTATCGGAAAAATGATATCCGGAATTTATTTTGAGTTTACATAGAAACGTTTTGTTTACAGTTTCTGTTATTGTTTTCGACGAAAATTAATGCTGCTTTTTGGTTGAAAAGACTGTTTAATTTAATGAAACATCATTTTATATCAGACTAAATTAACTTTTTAAATATGTAATAGGTGTGATAATGGGTACTGTTCCAAATATTGACAAAAACGATTGTCAAGGGAAAAATAGATGAATTGTTTTTAGTTCGAAATTAACTGAAAGCAGGAAATGACAAGCAAAAAGTAGGATTTGTTGCAGTGATATGTCAGCTAATGCCAGCAATGTTCTATTTTTATTTCAACAAGAGTAATATAGAATCTTCCATCAGAAAAATAATTAAGACAGCTTTTCAATGTCGATTTAATTTAGCTTCAAGAATGTGTAAAAACCGGGGCTTTTGTCCCGCTACAAATAATCCTTTTTTGGTGTAAATTTATTTTTTGAGGCATCTTTTGTCGTGTAAGCTTTTAGGATGTGTGTATGTAGAAAATGGGTGTAAATTAGGTCTGACAAGTGTCGAGAAAAGAAAGTATGTTAATAGGGTGTGGTCGGATGCGTTTTTCTTGACATTTTCGATAATTCAGCCCCGATAAGTCGGTTTTATCGTTTTCGATCGGTCACAATGGAATATGTGTCAAATCAAACGTGAGTTATCGCGAACAAGGCGAAAGAAAGAGGTAACGACCTAATAATTCGCAAGAATAGATGTGCGCGTTTAATTCAAATTGCGCAGATAAAAACTTGTAAGGCTAATCCGGGCGCAAATCCCTGAGATGTTGCGCGTATATAACGAGTAGTTTAACGGCGTCGTTACCGGTCGCTTGACGAATGACGTTATTTCCTCGGCCTGACGTCGTCCAGAGGCGGCTTCTTTTCGCGATACCCAGGTGTGCGAAATTCCGGCATCAGTCAGGCTCGGCCGAGATTTGGCGCCTGTTTAAGACGGATTATTTACATTGTATCCGGCCTGAATGCAAACAAAAATGACAAAGAAAATTAAATTTCAACGGCGACGGCTAAAAGGCCTTAAACTTTTCCAATTACAAAATACTAAAGTAGCTGAGTAAAAAGAGGATTTCGCTGAAACGGAAAAGTTTTTCGGCAGATTTCAGTGGTGAAGTTGAATTCCTGAAATTGTGTTATAATTTTCTACACGGTTGTTTAATTGTATTCAATGTTTTTGCTTGTGAACAATTTCAATGCAATTTAAACTCGGAAAACGCTCTAATTGTATTTCAATTGTCCTTTTCTTTAATTTCTACTGTTTAAGAATTTAACTGCTTAAGAAACTCGACGGCTACTTTACGTTTTTCCGAGAAGTTCTTCTTAAATCAGTTTTACATAAATTAAACTCCATTAAACACAATTTATTTTCTTTTTCAACAATTTTACCCGTCTGATAAGTAGTAGTTTACATACACTGTCGTGCTACCAGAACAGTTTTTCACTAGCATATCGGCGCCATTCATAAAATCTAGTAAACAAAAAGATCCAAGTTCGATTGGAAAGTGTCGAGCAAACGAATCTACAAAAGAAAAGTGAAAAACGTTATTGATATATAAAAGTATAAGTTCGAGTGTAAGTAATAAGGCAAAGCGATAAAAGTGAAGAAAAGACTGAAAAATGAGTGAGATAAATTAAAACTAGAAAAGAATTTTGATCAGGGTTGGTTTTAATCATCAAGAAAAAAAAAACAGAAATATATAAAAAAAGAAAAAAATAAAGAATAAGTTGCCAGTCGAACATTAAAACCAATTTCTGATGACATAAAAAAGAAAAGACAAAGGAAAGAGGAAAAAGAAGCGGTTTTTTACGACAAGTAGGTACTCTTACTTGCTCTCTAGCGGCAAATAATGAGTTTGATGGTAGATGTAACAGTGGAAGCATGCCAGATAAATAAAAGAAGCCAGCAGAAAATTGAAAATGATACAATATAAAAAAAGATGAAGTAAATAAAAATATGTAATAAAACATTCAATTGCACATGGGATTACACAAGAGTTAGATAAACAAACTAAAAAAAAAATGTAATAATTTGCTGAATAAAAATTAAGAAAGACGAAGGAGACGTAAAAGATATCATCGACAAAACATTGGAAGTAAAAGCAAAAGTTATAAACTTATTTAAAGTTGGAATTATAAAAAGTCTTCACTTAAAAAAGTTGTCAAGAGTGCCATAACAAAACAAAAACATTTTGTAGCATTTCTTAGTTAAACTCGGCTGCCATATTGTCAGTCATAATTGTCAGAAATGTCTGAATTGTCATATTATGTAAAAAACAAGCAAAAAATGAACACAAAAAAAAGAAACAAACAAAATAACACTAGAAAACACAACAACAAAACCATTTGCAATGAAAGTAACTCGGAATCTTGTAAACACGCACTCAAAAATAATCAAAATGATTCATTTAGTTATTCATAATATTTTTTATAGTAACAATGTTTCGATCAAGTCCCGATATCTATTTTTTGCTACATTTTTATAATAAAAATCTCATAGCACTCTAGATAACTTATTTAAGTAAACACCTGATAGTTTCTATCCTTTAGATAAAAAATTTAAAATAAATCTTTTTTATTAATTATAATTTCTTTTAAGTTTAAGAAATTGTCGAGAAATACAAAGAATATCAGTAAATAAGCAGCAAAAGAGGCAAAGTAGTAACTAAACTATATTAAAAGTTAGAAACTGATAAAAAATTTTGATCCTAAAATGACAAAACGAAGAAACTGGAAAAGAAAGAGTAAAAAGTAATGAAAACCTAAAATCTAAACAAACAAAAAAATTTAAAAAAATACAAGTAAACAACATAATTAAAACAAATATTGTAACAAAAATGGCAAATAAAATAGTAAATGCAACAAAGAAAAAAGTACAAACTTAAATAAATAATAAAACAGTTTGCAAAAAAATAGAATAATATAGATTTAATTTTAAAGCAATTCTTAAACAGAAAAAAAGATAATAAATACAATGTTTTTTAGAAGTGTAGACCCAAGAAAATCTAAAAAACAGACATCTTAATAAAATGAAAGATGGAATAATTAGTAACAACAATCAAACTAATAACAGAGAGAATGTGATTAAAGAGTATTAGACAGAAGAAACAAACTTACGCATCTTAAAGAGCTCTACATAGAGGGTGTAAACGTTAGATAGATCACGTGTTTGTCAAAAAAAGTACAAGAGATATAAGATAAATATAATAGTGACAAAATATTTTCACGCAGTTCCACTTGTCTTATTTGGTGGCGTTCCGAAATAGATTACTTTATATCGGGTTTTCAACTTATTTTTTAAAATAAGTTAAAATCGAAATTTTTCTGGTTTGCAAATTGCTTTTAATATGTCATCGTTTAAAATGTTTCCTAAAAAATTATTATTTAGAAATTCGAATATGCCAAACTTACAATTCTATTGTTTTTTGTAATTGTAGAAATCGTTTGTCTGGCTTAGTTTGTTTAAAATTTATAAGTAGAAACTATTATTATGATTTCTGTGCAATAAGATCAGGATAATTTAACCCAATTAACAGTTTATTGTAGATTTAATCTTTGGTTTAATCAACGTTTTTAAAAATTTCAAAAACGTTGTTAATTAAAATATTTATATGGGCTAATTTCAAGTTCAGATAATTCCGGTAGTATCTTTGTTTCTATAGAAAACTTATGGAGTTGTGATTGGTAGTATCTCAACGTGAATTTAGCCCTATATTGTACAAATATTAAGTTACGTAAAATTTCTACTTTTAATAAGCGTAAATAAATATAAAAAATATCTGTTTTTATAAGTTTAGTTTTATTGTTTTGGTTGATTAAAAAATTTAGTTTAGTTTTGTTTGTATTCATGTTCACATGATTTTATTTTCTTGTTATATTAAAAAAAAGCATTGCTGTGTTGTGTGTCTACAATGAAAACATCGTGCAAAATTGTCCTATTGGCACGATATTGCACCTACAGGTAAAACTGTGCAAAAAAGACAAAGAGTGTGTTGTTCTAGTCATGAAAACTAAAACGTTTTTACAATGGAATAGCTGTTTTACCTGATAGTTGTTTTCTGTATGGGTAACACTGCTGAAATAGTATAAAATTTGAAAGAGTTGTTAATAAGACTGCGAAAAGTATCAGTACTTACAAAAGGTATCGATACCAGCTCAGGTAGCGAGCACTGTTAAATAAAAAGTTTAAAGTTTTATTACTAAGAAAAAGGAAAATTTAGATTATTAACCCAAAAATTCTTTCTTTTTAAACTTGCGATAGCTCGTTAAATGTAGTAGTTGAAATAACTTAAGACTTCAAGACTAATACCCTGATACCTCCAACACATCGATACATTTTATAGTATGATACCGTTGGTACGTCAATACGCTCGATACCGCTGATAATTTAATACCACCGATGTCTTCCGATACTTTCGATATCTTTGATACTTGCGATACTTCAATACCTACAATTCTTTGCAGGTATTGATACCCGATATCTGAAAGGAGGTAATGCCCAGCCCTAGTCGTTAATAAATAAAATTTTTATCGAACAGACCGGAAAAATTTTTACACTCTGCTGTAATTTTACACCCAGTCAGGCAGAATAAAAAACATACAAAGAAAAACAGAAGTGTATTAATTATAAAAGTAAAGAAACCCCAGAATATTTCAGAACATATCTCTAGAGAAATCTAGACACGAAACATTAAAAAGAACAAATCTTCTTCGTTTAAAAAGTCTAACGCTTTTGTAAAAAGGTTAATAGAAAATAAATTAAACTAGAAAAATGCAATTTTATGTTTTACACAAACTCGAATTTTTGATCACAAAAAGAATTTTGTGTTTATTCTTTAATTAAAACCAAATGTCTCAATATTTTTCACTCTAAACTAATTAGAACATGCAAATTCAAAGAGTACGAAACCGAGAAAATCAAATCAAGGAATTCCAACAGCTTGTTGTTTTTTCTCGAACTTTTTTCATCAGTTTTTGCAAAGAGGCTAAAACAAATTGTATTGATAAATTTATATGTACCTACATTTTTTACGTTTATTTTTTTAATAAAGTAAACAAAACTTTGTTTTACAACTTCTATTATGTATGTATACAGCGAAAACCCGGCATAGCTTCTAAAAGTATTACTTTATTTGCTTTTCATCATAAAACATGGAAATTTTATTAAATCTATCTTTTGCAGCAAATGTAAAACCATAATTTCGTTTTTGTACATTTTAATGAGATATAAATTCTAATGAACGGATTTTGCAATTAAGTGGTGTTACAAACCTTAATCTCAAATATTAATCTTGCTTAAGTGGATTTCAAAACGTGATAAACTTGAATCAAGTTCTTAACGAGTTTTTCTAACAGAATCACGTATCTAACAAAAGCTTTTAGAGTATTTTGCAATAATATTATTTTGGGTCTGAGAAACTCAAAAGACAATTTCTAAACGAAAAGTATTAACAGGATTTCAGAGAGAACGTTAGAGAGATTTCTAATTTTTTTTAGTGCTCGTAGATGTATAAATGATTTCCACCTACGAAAGACGGAATTTCATCGGATTTCTAGGACTTGACGACGGTCGGTGAAAATATTTGGAAGTTGGTCTTAATTGACAGCTGCTTTTTGAAACTTTAAGCTCACATTAATCACCCCGAAAGTAGATAAAACATGAAACATAAATGAAAATTATGTTTACGTAGAGTTTATCATCTGTTTGCGAAGATGCAATTAAGTTCAGTGAATTGCAACGATGTTAAAGAAATTAAATTTTGTAATATAGTAGTCGCTTGTTTACGATAGTTGTATTTTAGTGCGCAGTAAACTGTATATGCGGAAAATTATGAAATGTCATTTATGTAAATTCCGGTTTCATGAAACCGATAAATTTGGTCTGAGATTAAAATTTCGATGCACCGGAGTTGTTATGCAATTCCCCACCATCATACCAGAGCGTCGTAAATCGCTCGTTTCCGGAATCACCCCCCGATAAAATCCGGGATTTTCTCCGGGACCAGCTTTAGGTGACAAATAAGGGTGCGGTTATATTTTATGTAATTGACTTACCTAAAATGCCGAGTCGGTAGTTTACGGTGACTACAACGACACCGCCGTAACTAGCAAGAACGCTGCCATCATAAGGGTTGCCCGAATTCCATTCGTAGCTTTCTCCATGAACGAACACAACCACTGGGTACTTTGAGGACGAACTGCCTTCTCTTGTACCAGCTGCAAAGATATACATATTTCACAATGACGAAAAGTGTTCAGCATCCATAACAGTATTTTATCATTGGCGCAAAAACGTTTTTGAGCTTTCCAACGAGATAAAAGTTTTTTCAACGACCTAAATTATTTCATTGCTGGACTTTAAACGACGACTCAACTTTCTTCACATGATTTATGACTCTAAAATACGCGGATTTATCAATCAAAAAGTTGGAAATTCTCATTCGCAATTACATTAGTTTCTAATAGCGCAAACTTTGTACATTTATTTGCCGGATTGGTGTTGTTTTTGTCTCCGAGTTTCTAAACCATTACACCACATTAGTTTGTGCTTTATGTTTTAAAACAAAAATTTTAAAAGAAACATTGCAGCTCCGTCCAAATATTTTTTAAAACTTAAGCGCTAAACGAAAAACAGTATATTAAGCTGACATGGATATCGACAAGGCAAATTGCAAATGGAATAGATAATTTAGGCTGTTACCAAAAAACAGATACCGTACAAATATTAGATAATTTCAGAAAAGAAGCGAAATTATTTATTCTTTGTGATCTGTGTAAGTTATAAAAAGAATTCTAATAAACAAGACTTGGCAAATGCAGAAATACGTTTTTTATTTATAGATATATATGTATTTTGAAACAAATTTCATATATCGTTTCTGGTTTTTTAAATTTAAATTAATATCTCAATTTGTTAGTAAAGTTTTTTTCTAAAGAAATTACGTTCAGTAATAATAGTAACAATTTTTTTAGGCATTTGCTATGTCTACTTGCATTTTTTAACCGTTTAGTTATTTGCGTTTAGTTAACTTATTTGTTCTTTGATTTAATCAGTGACAAACTTGCATTTTTTTTTATTAAATGCTAGATCAATTTTTTATTGTATTTAAAATTAAAATAATTGCTTATTTTGTTCAGATTTATTATATGAATTATTCAGTTTAAGAGATTATTGTACCTATTATGTTAAATAAATAAATTTATTTTTGAAAAATATTGTTGTTTGTAAATAAATACTAAACAGTTTTTACTTGAATATTTTACGACAAATTTAACGGCATATTATAATAGCCATTTTTTGCGGCATATTAAGAATATATAATACCGTATTTTGCTACATATTTGTTTAGCTTTTGCAAAGAACTGCAAGATCTTTTGTTTAAATTGTTTAATAATATGTATTGACTATTTGTGCAATCTACGTAGTCAGTGTTCACTTGGGTTATTTTAAAATATTTTTTTTTCTTTTTACATAAACTGTATACTGAAAATGTTTTAATTAAATACAGTCTGTTACGTAAATAAACAGTCTTTTGAACAAAATTGGTTTAAAAACGGCTAATAATAAACATGTTCATTACATATTTTATACGATATTATTTCGGACTCAAATTGTCATCCCAGATTAGTGATAATGAAGAAACAAGGAATTAAGTCACGTGGCTGTCCAATTTTATCATCTGTTACGACCTTTATTTAGTCAGGAATTTCACTTCAATTGCTGACCTATTGGTGAGCAATTTTAGTTTTATTCATCACCTCTTTAATGTGATATTAAAAGTAAATAATTTAAATAAAAGCCTCAAAATTTGCTTAAACTAAATCTGAAAATCTATAAATATTCAAATTCTAACTAATCTAAACTTCTTTCACAGTAATTTTCGTAAAAATCAAATGTATTATATTTGCGTATTTCTCGTAGATACAAAGTTTATAGATTTTTGAAATTACGCGAACACGCTTTAACTGAACGTCACTGTTTAACGCTAGATTTGACAAGTTCTTTGCCGTCCTCTTGTTTACAGTGTAGCCATTGAAAATGATGAGACTTGAATGAGAATTCGATTTGTGTTAAAAAAAAAACATAAAAAGTGACTATGCAAGGTATTGTGACGTTTATTATATGTGGGTTTCTGATTTAAAGAGCTGGAGATAATTTCTCGGCAAGTTTATTTACAAATCAAATTAATTACAACTAATTAACACAGCTAATATTCTAAATCACTAACGGAACACAAAACACTTTAATTTATCGCTTTCTAAATTCGCTGGATATCGCCGGAGTTCGCCTTTATGTCGCTCTCCCAAAACCAGACTGACTGACTGACTCGCTGTCTCGCATATATATAGGGGTATGGACTCTTTCCAGAACTTTCGAGTATTTTCTCGCGTTTCTCCTGAATTATTTCAATTCGGCAAGATGATTGGAATTCAATCACAATAGCGACAAACAATGCCGACGTAAACAAGAATAAATAAACCCATTCAAAACGTAAATAATACTCGAAGTTCTATTCAGTTCCTAGAAGTGAGCGGTCCACAACACAATACTCGATACTCTGATTCACCGCTTCTTAGAATTGAGTCGTTCGCGTCACACTACCCCCCTCTTAAGAATTGTTCGTCTCGAACAATCATTCATCGTCATTTGAACCCGCATAGGGGGCTAAACGGTCTAAATGCACTACCTTCATCTTAGCCCTGGGGTTCTTTTGGATTCTATACACCACGTCGTTAAGTCGGGTCAGTACGGTATAAGGGCCTTCCCATTTCGGCTGAAGCTTCGGACATCGCCCTTTCTTCCGTTGAGGGTTAAATAGCCAGACCAAATCTCCCTCTTGAAACCCTACCGAATTCGCCCTCAAATCGTACCGAGTCTTCATCCTGTCACTGGCAATCTCAATTCGGTCTCGAGCCAAGTCGTGGATATGGGACATCGTCTCTTGAAGCTCTTCTACATAGCTTCTAACTTCCTTGGGTTCTTGAGTGGGTGTCCCAAACACAAGGTCACAAGGCAAGCGGAGTTCCCGTCCAAACAAAATCTTGGCTGGAGTTTGATTTGTAGTTTCATGGATCGCCGCTCTGTAAGCCAACAAAAACAACGGTAAATGGCGATCCCAATCTCTTTGATGGGCCTCTACAACTTTCGATAGGTGCTCTTCCATGGTGCTGTTAAAGCGCTCGACCATTCCGTCGGACTGAGGATGCAGCGGTGTAGTCCTGGTTTTCCGAATACCCAAGAGATCACAAATTCCTTGGAAAACCCCTGACTCAAAGTTTCGCCCTTGGTCCGAATGCATTTCCATGGGAAGCCCATAACGAGAAATCCAATTATCCACCAAAGCACGAGACACAGTAATAGCTTCTTGGTTTGGTAACGCGTATGCCTCAGGCCATTTACTGAAATAGTCGGCAACAACCATAATGTATTTGTTGCCCGAGTCGGTGACTGGAAATGGACCCGCAATATCAAACGCAATCCTCTCAAACGGAGCCCCAACGTTGTATTGCTTCATGGCTCCCCGGCTACGAGTTTTCGGGCCTTTACTCGCAGCACATGTTGTACATTTCCGGCACCAATTAGCGACATCTTCTCGGCTATTGACCCAATAAAAGCGTTCGCGAACCTTCCCCAAGGTTTTGTTGACGCCGAAGTGAGCTCCAGATCTTCCATCATGGATTTCCCTTAAGACTTCCTTTACACGACTCTTCGGTAGGACTAGCTGCATTGTTACCGTCTTTCCATCCGCGCTTTCCCAAGCCCTTTTGAGCAGCCCATTTTCGACTTTCAGGGAGTCCCATTGTGCCCACAACGCCTTCAGAGCAGGACTCTTATTTGAAATGTCATGCCATTGCGGTCTTACATTTCCGTTCTCCTTGCTTTGTAAAATCGGTCCGATCTCATCGTCTTGCAGTTGCTCTGTTCTTATTTCTTCAGCTGTCCATCCGTCAGTAGGTTGCAAAACTAGCCTTCTAAGGTTGCACAGGTGGTCAGCTTGTTCTCGTTGGCTACAATGTTTGCAGTCGGCTCTGCACGGTCTTCTGGACAAGGCGTCTGCATTTTGATGAGACCTTCCCGAGCGATGCTTGATTTCAAAATCATACTGCTGAAGTCTCTCAATCCATCTCGCTGTTTGACCTTCAGCATTCTTCAAATTTAACAGCCACTTTAAAGCGGCATGATCTGTCCTTATTGTAAAATGTTGGCCGTATAAATATTTGTGGAAATGGCTTACCGCGTTCACGATAGCCAACAGTTCTCTTCGGGTGACACAGTAATTCCTTTCAGGTTTAGAAAGAACCTTACTATAATATTCGATAACCCTCTCTTCGCCATCCTGTACTTGAGTTAATACTGCGCCAACTCCATTATTACTGGCGTCCGTATCTAAAATAAACTGACCTTTTGCCCTTGGGTAAGCAAGTATTGGTCCCGTACAGAGTGTAACTTTTAATGTTTTGAAGGCCGATTCACACTCTTTGTCCCAAATAAAAGGCGTCTTCTTTTCGGTCAGTTTATGAAGAGGTTTGGCAATATCGGCGAATCCTTTGACAAAACGGCGATAGTAGGTGCAAAGACCCAAAAAGCTTCGTAGTTGGTGCTTATCATTAGGTCGGGGCCATTCCCGTACGGCTGCAGTCTTCTCAGGGTCAGTTTGTATCCCATTCGATGAAACAACGTGTCCCAAAAACTTGACTTTTCTTTGGAAAAGGCAACACTTTTTAGGGTTAAGTTGAAGACGAGCGTTTCGCAATCGGCTGAAAATTTCTTGCAGGTTACTTTGATGTTCTTCGAAAGTTTTCCCAATGACCATCACATCATCAAGGTACACAAGGCAAGTTCTCCAAGTCAACCCTCGAAGGACAAGTTCCATTAGCCGCTCGAACGTAGCTGGCGCATTACAAAGTCCAAAAGGCATAACATTAAACTGGTAGAGCCCAGTTCCAGTCGAGAAGGCAGTTTTCTCCTTATCCTCAGGGTGAATTCCAACCTGCCAATACCCACTCTTCAAGTCTAAAGTAGAAAACCATTGGGAACCAGCTAACATGCTCAGTGTATCGTCGATGCGTGGAAGTGGGTAACTATCTTTCTTCGTTACTTCGTTGAGCCGTCTATAGTCAACGCAGAAACGAGTTGACCCATCTTTCTTTGTTACTAGTACAACTGGTGAAGACCAGGGACTTGACGAATCTTCAATGACGCCATCTTCTTTCATTTTTTCGATCATTCGAGCCACTTCTTCCTGTTTCGCAAAGGGGAGTCTTCTCGGGGGCTGACGAATAGGTTGTACTGATCCCGTATTAATTCGATGCTGTACCAAATTAGTTCTTCCCGTAATCTTGTCCCCTATTGCAAAAATGTCTTGTTCCTTTCGAATAAAAGCAGTGGCTGCTTTCCTCTGATCTTCTGATAAGTGTTGCCATTCTTCCAGAAAATAATTTTCCAATTCCGGGTTATTTTTACCTTCTCCTTCCTGGTAACTCTTGTTGTCCTTTTCTTCACAACGAACAACTCGTAATGCAGGCTGAAAGAAGCCAATCTGTTCCCCTTTCTGCAACGTAACTCGATTTTCGCTGAGATTGGCTATGCGAATAGGAATCTTTCCACCAGCCTCAACGAGTGCTCTAGCTACCAAGATCTGTTTATTGTGTGTCGCATTCGTGAATTTCGTCATGTCCGGTTCAACAACTCCCGTTCGGAATCCCCCAGGATCTTTTTCCAACTCTGCCAGCACAATTTTCTCAGAATTGCCGGGGACACGAACTGATTCTGAGACGATGATGTTTACATGGTCAGATGAAGCGGTCGCAGAATGTAACAAGATTTCTTCGTTTCCCATTTGTAACATCCTGTTCTTAATATCCAGCACAAATCCATATTTGTCCATAATGTCCAAACCCAAGATCACTTCATCAACTATCTCAGCTACAACCATTCGGTGTACAATATTGAATGGTCCTATCTCAAGTTTGACATTAGCTTCTCCATGTACCTGTGCTGTTTCACCAGTAGCGGTTTTCAAAACGAAGTTACATCTTGTCATGTAGATATTTTGAGATGTTTCCAGCATGTCCCGTCTCACTAGAGAAAGTGTTGCTCCCGTGTCAACCGTCATCTTGGTGTCTCGACCGTTGATTCGTCCATCCAGCAACAGACTATCATTTCCTTTTCCTAGCTGCGAGACGGAGATGATCCTAGGGGCTTTGGGCGTATCAGCTAGCACACGCCCCAAAGTGCTAGCTGAAATTAGTTTTTCCTGATGCCGGGAAATTGAGGGGCCTGTGACATCTTCCTGACCCCTCCTTACATCCTCAGACCTTCCCCGTTGGCGGCAATCCCTTCTTATATGGCCTATCTTACCACAACCATAACACTTAGGCCGTCCTCCAGTGCGTGCTGGTGTCTGCTGCATCTTTTCCAACATACTCTTCAGTTCTTCGCAGCAGCAATTATTTGTTGGAGTTTCCTCTGCGGACATCAATCGCACGCGTTGAGCTGGTCGTCGTGAAAAGTCTTCATTTGCCGCCTCATATTCTAACGCGTGGATAAGCGCGTCAGCACAGGTTTTATATCTATGTAGACGTAGATAACGTCGTAAATCGCCATCTCTTAAACCATCAATAAATGCGCTGGCTTCCATCTCATGGCGAAGGTCTGCAGGTGCGGAAGGATAACCTAAATTAACCAATCTTTCTATTTCCGCGGCATATTCTTGCAAACTTTCGTTGCTTTTCTGATGTCGGGACTTAAGCATCATTTGGTATACTCTGTCCATGTGCTGGTCTCCGTAGCGCAATTCCAAGGCGTTGACCACTGCGTGATAGTTTTTCTGATCACGATCAGATACATTCTGAAGCAGCTGGAGAGCTGGTCCTCGCAGTGCTAACACCAGAGCTGTGGCTTTTTCTTCATCATTCCAGCAATTTATCTCCGCCGCTGCTTCAAACTGCCTCCTATACATTGACCACGAAGACTGACCATCGAAAGTTGGGGGTTTTACTCGTTGCGATGTTACTTCGCTTCCTAAAATTTGTCCTGTTCCAAGTTTCTTCATTTTACTTTCCAATTCTAAAACTTTCTTTTCTAATTCTTCCCTAACTTCTTTTATCTCTTCTTTTACTTCTTCTTTTACTTCGAAAACTTTTTCCTCAAATTCCTTTTTTACTTCTTCGACATCTTTCTTAAGAGCATCTTGTAAGGTATCGAATTTTTCGAAAATTCTTTCTTGCTCTTCCATTCGACGTTTTTCTTCTTCTTCTTTTTCTTGCAGTCGTCGTTTTTCTTCTTCTTCTTTTTCTTGCATTCTTCGTTTTTCTTGATCTTCCAGAAATTTCTTCTGTTCTTCTTTATCTTCCAAGCGTTGTTTTTCTAGTTTCTCGAAGAATACACGAAGTTGTTCCTCCATGGTTCTTGTCTGACTTCTTGTTGTTCTTCCAGAAGGTTCCAGAGACATAAACTTTTCTTTGTCCACCAAGCTTCTTTAAATCCCACTTCTGACACCAGTGTGACGTTTATTATATGTGGGTTTCTGATTTAAAGAGCTGGAGATAATTTCTCGGCAAGTTTATTTACAAATCAAATTAATTACAACTAATTAACACAGCTAATATTCTAAATCACTAACGGAACACAAAACACTTTAATTTATCGCTTTCTAAATTCGCTGGATATCGCCGGAGTTCGCCTTTATGTCGCTCTCCCAAAACCAGACTGACTGACTGACTCGCTGTCTCGCATATATATAGGGGTATGGACTCTTTCCAGAACTTTCGAGTATTTTCTCGCGTTTCTCCTGAATTATTTCAATTCGGCAAGATGATTGGAATTCAATCACAATAGCGACAAACAATGCCGACGTAAACAAGAATAAATAAACCCATTCAAAACGTAAATAATACTCGAAGTTCTATTCAGTTCCTAGAAGTGAGCGGTCCACAACACAATACTCGATACTCTGATTCACCGCTTCTTAGAATTGAGTCGTTCGCGTCACAGTATATTAATCTTTCAAGTAATCTTCTTTTTAAATGTAGTTTGTATCAACTATTAAATGGATTTGACTCTCTTAAAATGTTAATAATGAAACAGAGGTTATCTAATCACCAGAACATCAGTCTTTATAAAAACAGAAACAATTTTGTTTTTTTAACCGTCCTTGGTAGTTGATAATTCAAATTCATTGTTATTATTAACATTGTAATATTGTTTCAAAGTATATTTGATAACCGAATACCTACAGCGCATTCTTAAAAGCAAAAGAATTTTTGAAACATATATGAAACAGGGTCCTCGAGACCCATCGCATCGATAAACAGTAAAACTGGAACTCTTATTCTTGTTGGTAAACAATGGCGGCCAGAAATCGCCGGGAAAAACAAATTTCTGTTTTACATCATTAATAATTCTGTTTGTTCAGACGTGCGCGTCTAGATTAGATGCGGTTAAGGGATGTTTACATAGGGTGCGAGTTGTAGAAAACGTGAAATTTCTTAACAAAAACCCAGAATTATATAAAATAAACAGACTCCAAAATCGAATAATGAATTTTGCAGGATAATTTGTTGGATTTTCCGGTTTATAAATTGTCGTATAAAGGGTGCGTGTGTTTGGTTGGGTGCGAGAAAACACATAAAACAATGCGAAATGGTAAAAAGCCTTTCTCATATTTTATTTACGTTCACATAAGCGGAGAATATAACGAACGGTTTTGTTATTAAAAGACGTCGTATAGCTATCGAATGATCGATGTAGGTCAAAAGAAAAAAACGATTGTAGAGATAAATGTATTCATGGACTTCAAAAATTGCCATGCGAGATGAAAAGAAACACGTTTGAGATACTCTCGTTAGTCGACTCAGAACAGAACGGAAAGAAGTCGACCAACTTACGTTTCTGCTCATTTGTCATCTGCTTTTATTTTTTTCTTCTTTTGACGACTTTCTTAACAATAATATACTCTTGTATAGGTATTTTGAGTTACATTTATATAAATCAATAATCCGATTTAAACCATTTGTACATTATTTCAAATGTGTGCAGCTAATTAATCTAAAGTTTTCATAATAAGCTTAAATTAGTAGCGGTTGCATAATGTTGAGGTTTTAGTAATTATTGGCAGCAACCAGACCGCATTTGCATATTGTTCGTCCTTTTAATAAATTTCATATGAAAATTTCAAATGTGGATAGTTTGCGCCATCTAGCGAGTCAATTTGTTGAAAATTTGCAATATTTCATCTCGTTTTGGAGCATAGAACTACATAATCTGATAAGCTTTGGATTTAGTGGATCTTTTAGAGACGCCCTCAAAACTTCCAAATCACTGTTTAAATATTTCTAAGCTTGTGTAGTGCCGTTTCCTGCATTTAATTATATCCTCCCGGAAGCTCTGAGCATTTTCTTGTGGTTAAAAAGGCAAGAAAGGCTGTATCGACTGCGTGCGAGTAAAGCCTGCGTGTGACGTTTGTTCGTACGGTTTTAATGAGATTCATTTCATTACGTTATATACTTTGGGATTTGGGAACGAAACCCTTTTTTCGTGGGTTGGCCGAGGAGTCGACCTAATCCTTCTCGTAATAAAAAAATAGAATGAAAAAGTAATAAATTGTAATCCAGAGTAGGATAGCTTTTTTTCTCTCTCTCTGAAAAGTCAGAGCTTGGACTAATCTGTCTTGTAATGAGAAAAAATAAAATGATGAAATAATTGTTATTCGTAGTAAAAGCATGTGAAAAGTGGCCGCAATAAATTGTTAAATAAAGTGCTAAAGGCCAAGTTTGAGAACAGAAATCTTATTCTTTTTGAAATATGATGTTACAAAAGGTTCTAAAATCGTTCGAATAATAGTCAATCTAATATATATCAAATCTAAAAAGCCATTCGTGTCGCATTAGCGAAAAATATGAAAATCGCGTCGAATTTATCAGAAATGGAGGTAATTCAGCTGAAAATTTCAGGTGTTGCATCATTTGAGCAAAAATAGTGTCACAATCATAATGACAATTACATTTGTCGCCAAATGAGACTTGCACTCTCTCATTTCCTTTGAGACAGTTTGGAAATCTCGAAACAATAGAATCGTTGCGCTATTGTCACATCTCGACAAATGAACGCTTATTTATTGATTAGTCGATTTGCCAGTCGCCAAGTAAAAAATTGTGGGCGGTGCCGTAGGTGGGATGAAAAATTAAATGAATATAATTGAGTACGTGAGCTGAAACAAGCCTCAATTTCTAGTAATTTACTGTTACTTGTTCACACGACGGTCACGTATCGAGATTTATCCAGTTTATGAGTGAGGCTAAAACACACACTCTAATTCAAGATGGCCGAGGATGAATAAACTAATAGAGCGTGAGATTTGCGCCACTCCGGAACCGATGACTCTCAGATCTAAATCAATCCGAGGTGGCTAAGCTTTTGACCGGAAACCCCTCAGTTAAAGAAGTCTAAACACGCAGTTCACATTTGTTACTTTTTTAATCCGGCGGGTTCGCAGATGATTTGTATGTGCCCTGCCCTTTTTATGTGCTCTTCGGGAGCTTTCCGCTCCATAGAACTTTAAACCAACACATTTCACCCACACTACCCTACGGCTCCATTCACGCTCTATGCCTCTATATATGCTCGTCTTTTCCAAATCTACGATTAGGAGCACTAATTTATTTCTTCACGATACTCATAGACTAAAAATCAAATATATAACGAGTGTTTATTAAAAATTGACTTTCAAAGTGCTAAGGAATTGCCTAAAAGTTTTTGATAAGTTCATCCATCAACTTGTCATTTAATATCAAAACGTGACTTATCCGTATTAAATTATCTATTATTATATTATAAATACCTTATTTTCTGATAGAATTTTAAAAAACTTTAGTTCCTAGAAGACGTTATTTATTATTTAATTATTTTTTTGTCTTTAAAAAGCTATTTTAAGAATCTAAAACTTTTTGTGTAGGTACACCCAACGTTGATTGAAACAGCTCCTTAAAAAGCTAACCTAAAAAAATAACCTTGTTAAAAAAACAGTTAACATATAATTTAACCTAATCTCATAATCTAAACAAGAAAAAGTTTAACAGGATTTTGCCGATTAGAGTGACTGAAATAGAAAAAAATAAAATAAGGGAAGAGAAATTTTTGTAGATTTGAAAAGAAAGTGGTTTAACTAACCAACAATTTATAGTAAATGTTTTTTAAAGTAAAACGTTAAAATATAAAAAAATAAAAAAACGGAAATTAATAATTACATTTTTATTAAAAAACAAGGGAGGCGTCATATTAATGTTAAATTGCTCTACAATTTAATGTAGCAATAAAACAAAAACTAAAGCTTTTAAACAAGTCGAAGAATGTACCAAAGATTCTCCGAGAAAAAGTAATAAAAAGCAAGTAAAAAAACAAAAAACCAGTAGAAATATAGAAAACACAAATTTAAAAGAAGAATAAAAAACAGAAAGAATACAAGAGAAAAATGGATCTGATAAATCTTCAAGTAGTAGTTAAAAATCTAGGTCTAAGTCCAAATTCTATTCTACTTATGCACTGGAAAAGTTATCATTTATTAAAATATGTATAAACACTAACTTCTTATTTGTAACATTTACGAAATTAAATAAAGACGATTTGTCTTGAAAGGTAGATGAATGAATTTATCAAACACATTCAAAACAATTATTTTGCAGTTTTATAGCACTTTAGAGACCTATTTTTAATAAATACGCCGTATATTTTAAACAGAGAAAATGTTGGGTAATTTTTTTTGAGATGCCCGAAAGCAGTTTAAGTGGTTTCTGAAATGAATAGGGTAGAAGCTGTTTGTGTCCGATTTCGTAAATTATATAAACCTTCTTTTGATTTCTCTGTCTGGGGTAAAAGTTTAATGAGGGAAGAAATGGATTTTGGTTGTTTTCTTTTTAGAAATTGTCTCAGATTGATTTATAATTAATGGTAGTACATGGAAAGGGATTGATTAAACCCCAAAATGTACTTGTATAACCGCAATACAGCTAACAATGTCAGTAGGAATTTCAGGTTAATTCTGGGTCTATAGAAAGGATTTGTTATTAACTTGAAACAATACCCTTCATTGTTAGGGATGTAAGGGGTCCCATGATCGTATTTTACATATCCTTCAAGCGTTCGTTTCATTAACGAACTAACTGATTCAAAGCTATAACAATCTGATGAAATCAAACTTGAAGTTGTCTGTGTTTTCTCGTCTCGTTGAGAAGACGGTATTACAATAACCATTTTCGTGCATAACGATTCTTCCTACTTACACTGTAGTAATTTTATTAGAATTTTTATGAACTCCTTAATTTTTATTGCGTAGTAAAAATCATAAAACGGCGATTTTCTTTCGAAACATCATCTTCTAAATGGCACAAACTCGACATTTTGCATGGCTAAAACAATAAGCCGAAATAAATAACCCAGTCACATGATCCCCCATTGGCATGTTTTATTGTTTCGGGTCCGGCGATAGCCTCGCCAGGTCTCGACGATCAGATTCGTTGTGAATCCGGGGCTCCGGGTCTCCTCTATTTTCGTCGAATTCGGTGAATTAATGTCTGCAAAAGAGAATTTAGGAGGTTTGGCCAACACATGTAGAACAATTTCTTCTCTCCACGCCCACATTTATTTATATATATATACGTAGTCATGAAATTGATTTTCACGGAAACAAACACAATATGCTCGCCGCGTAGACCCCCAGAGATGTGACCGGGACAAGACTTCTTAAAAATTTATGACAGAATTGAAGACGGCATCCCGCGAGAAATCCTCTTTGAATGTATTAACGGGACGAGTCATAAAACGATTCCGAACAAGGATATGTTTCACCGGTTTTGATTCTATACACACAAAAATTTGTTTAAAACCAGAATATAACATACAGTTTAAACACTCAACACTATCCTAGTTTAAAATTAGTTCTGAACAGGAAAGTTTTTGTAAATTTTCTTTACAACAACTAGAAAATTGATTTGTTTTAGTAAACTTAATAAACAAATTGTTAATATAGTTATTTTAGCCAATTAATGTAGCTAGAAAGTTTATAAAGCTTAAAGTTAAGAACGATTAGGAAACCAATTAGCATGTATAAGGAAATAGTAGGAGTAAAACTTATAGAAAGCGAGTTTACAAACGAATTGAAAGAAAGAGGTACGACTTTAAAGAAGTCAATCTGAAATTTCTGTTGCAATTCATTTTAATTTTGTTTGATGTTTATGCAGTGTAGATTTTAATTAAGTTATTTTTGAATTTAATTACGTGTTCAGTAGTTCCAATGATGCAACAAAAACTAGTACTTTTTCTTTTTTTATTAACAACAAGCTAATTAACTTTTTTCTGTCTTTTTTAATTTTTTTTTCACTGTAAAGTTAACAACAATATAAATTATTTATTTGTTTAATTTAAAGTTTATTATCGTAATAATTATTTTACTTTATAATTAAACTAAAACATTTTTTCATTAGTGATTTATGGTTAGTATTTTAATTAATTAATGATGCCGTTTTATTTTAAGAAATTGAGCTTATAACAACAATTTTAAAACTAATTATTTTGAGACTACTATTTCATCAGTAAATTCAAATTAGAAATCATAATTAAAACATTTACAGAATTTTAGAACTGTAGTTAGAAGTGCGGATATGAGTAGTTCTTGCCACCTCTTATTTATTATGATGTTACCTTACTTTATAAAGTAGTATGAATTTTTTAAATTTTTTTTTTATTAAACTCTCCCACATTTGTGAAAAAATTGCAAAGACATTTTCTCTTTCTTTTTTTTTGAGTATATGACAAAGCCTCATACAATACTGATTTAGGTGTCGTATTAGCCAATTTAGCACCCATTTGCGTGCTAAAAAGTAATTATACATTATTTTCAAGCTTGATAATGCTTTCGCTATTATCGTGCGTTAGAGAAAGTAAATAAAGCGTCATAAATGTCAGCGTTATTATAACATGTCTTAATTTTAATCAGACAAAATTTTGTTGCACATGATAACCAGTATCGCCCAACAAGATGTTTTTGTTATGTCGCAATTAACTTATAAAATACTTAAACAATAAAGTAAGCTGCTTGAACAATAAAACAACTTCAATTTTTTTTTTTTTGAAGGAGAAGGCTTTAAAACAGCTTTCAGCCACCACTAACGATTTACAACGCACATAGCGTTTGATGATTTACAAATTATGTGCTAGATAAGTATATAGCACTGCTTGGTCTAAAATAATAATTTAGGATTCTTATAAAGTTTGCGATACAATAGTTTAAAAAATGTTGCAATATTTTGGGGATCTTCTTATTGTGTTTATGCCAATTAGACTATTCAAGAAATAATTGTACCGGTAAACGAACGGTTTGTATGTTACTTATACAAAATTTTGGACAAATTTAAAAATAATTTAAAAGATACTTGAGACTTTTATGACATTACCAATTATCTCCTAATAATGCAAAGTCTCTAAAGATAGAAAAATTGATTTTTGTACCTGAGAAGTATGTAAAACGCGTAAAATAAAAAACTATCATAAAAAACTTGGTTTTAAAGTTATTATTGACACTTATTCTTTATGAAATCTTGAATTGGTGCCACAAACTTGACTTTTTGAAACGTTTCTTTAAAATACTATTTTAATCTCTCCTAAAAATCTGAGTTGTAACGTAATAAATTTAAATTGTATTTTGTGGATCTATTAACTGTAAAACTACATTAGATTTACGAATTAATTTCAAAACCAAGTTTTAGATTAACGATTACTGTTATTTTTTATTTAAACATTTTATTTGTTAATAAATTTGAATGTAGTTTGAACTGTTTTTTATTTCTTTAACTTTTCTATACGATTGAGATTTTTTTGTTTTACCGCAAATTTTCTTATTTTTAGGCTTCTACAGAAAAACACAACGCAGATCTATCAAATCCAGATTGAGATTATTACCAAAGCTCGAGAGGTATTCAGTTAAATACAATACAATATATGTATAACCAATATGTACTTACTTAAATTTAGTAAATTAAATAAAACTCTTGACATTATTAAAATAAGATTTTTTTTCCGTAAAATGAAAAATAAGTGTAATATTTTGTTTTTAGCTCCATTTATTTAATCAACGTAGATTTGTCAAGGCTAGACTAAGGGTCGCCCTCGGTGTTATTTACTAGGTAATGCCATAAAAGCTCCGGAATGCTAGAACCGTTTGAGGGTATGAATGAAAAATAACTTATAAATCCAGGAGACTTCAAAGCCAGCATGATCCTTAACAAAGCGTGGAAATCCCATTTATAACGAATGTATTTAAAGAGAGAGTTGAGCGTCTCATAAAAAATAAGAATAAATTCTCAAGAATAGAGCGGAAAGAGTGTAAGATGGCGAAGTGGCCGAAGGGATCGAATTAACTCCCAGACTAATTGCACGACTTTATTTACCTTTTTTTTACATGTGAGGGGTAAAATGACCGGAAGGGTTTAAGAAGCACAGCGATTACTCTTAGTTAAAAATTCACGCCGGTTTTTCCAAGCTGAAAGGCCTTTGTTATTCACGCCACATTTTTCATTACGACTTATCATATCGTAAACATTCTTTTGAAAAAGAATCGATAAATAAACACGTCATAAATAAAAGACGGATGAGCGTCCTGAAGGAGCGCATTTAAATTCGGAGCGTCGGCATGTGTGTGCTCCGAAAATGCAGCAAAAAGACAGTCCAATTAAGCGTGCAGGGAGATAAATAGTCCTCTTTTTATGTCGGGAGATAACGCGTAGTCCCATGTGACGTCATAATTAGCAAAACCACCCCTGGTACGATCTGACGTTGCAATCTGCTTGTTTTGTACGTTTGCGAGGTGCTTTATTAACTTTTCCGCTGTTGTTTTTTTTCTTTCTAGCACATACTGGTACAAGCGATATTTTCCGGCCGAGGAGAAACGCCACATCTCATTAACGACACTCGTTTTTGAGATGGATGGCGCCCAATTCGTTTATTCGCTTCGTGCATATTGATCAAGTCGTTTCGGTTGCTTTATTCTCGAGGTCGAGAAACCCTTTTTTTTACTAGCTCGTAAAGTATCGGATCAACGCTGCTTCAAATCATTGATATCGAAGGTTTACGTTGTTATTTCAAAGCCGTTCGGTCCTCTGCGGGTCTTATATTTTGTCGATTCGTTACATGAAATGACGCTTCCTCTGGAGCTCGTTAGTGCAATATTTAGATGGAACCCTTTTCGGTTGTACATTTGCATTAGAAGCATAGGGAAGAAACCGTAACATAATAAATTTCGACCTAGAAAGGATCACTCACTTGGGGACGATGAGAAAGCAACAAAACTCAAAATAAACGCACAAAACAAACGCGAGAATCAATTTTTTAGCACCGGGTTTGCCAAACGACGCAGGGACAGGTTATGTGTGCTCCTGTCATAATTCCAAGTAATATAGTAAAAAAAAAAACAAAAGCTATTATTCTTATTGTTCTTTTATTTTTACGATTATGGAAAACAATCATTTTTATTTTTCGGAATTAGATACCTTTTGACGCACTGACGTCTCGAAAGTGAATTTGCGACAACAAAATAAACATTTCAGTTACATAATACTACAAGAAATTTGATTCTTTCTGAAAGTTTCTTTGAGTCTTTTTCAAAAACGTCTTTATTAATTAACCCGAGAAGAATGGGAGACGTTAAATGTTTTTGAAATATACGGAAAAAAATTATGAATATAATTTCATACGATTTTGTGTCTAACAGGTATGTCCCTTTTTGACACTACATAAAATATAAAATTATTTATGTAAACTTATATTAATTTTTATATTTTATTCTGAACAATACTTAGATCCTAAAATGATTATGTCAAATACTCAAAAAAATAGTTTTTCTTAAATCAGAAATACTCCGATTTTTAATGTTCAATCTATTGGAATTTTATAGGATTTTAAACTACATAAAAAACTCAACTATGTAAAAAACATTTTTTTCAAAATTAAATTGCCCAAAAAATACAGCGTTGGCTTCTTAATAAAAATAGGGTTTGTGGCAATAATTATAATAATTATTGTACTTATTGTACTTAATAAGATTAAGTAGTATCTTGAAATTTAGCACACGTATTTGCAATCATAAGCTATATCTTCTCCCAAAGTTGTGTCAAAATTTATTTATTACGTGAAGAGTTATTACAAAAATGTCAAAATTATGAGCTACTTTAATTTTAAAGAAATTGTAAAATTACGTTTTTTGATTTTATATTTATGTTATAAGAGTGGTTTGACGAAAGAGTGATTTGTTGACTATTGGTAGCATTTTGTTTGCCTTTTGTTGCTTTATAAGCTGCTTTCAAAATTTTGTGCAAATCTGTCAGATAGTTCGCGTTTTACAATTTTTTAAAAGAAAGTGTTTTCGTTGCTTTTTAAAAATGGGAAAAAAAATTTCTAATGTTAAGTAAACATTATTTTTTACGTCAAAAAATTATTAAAAAATCTGAAAAAAAGTTGTGCCCATATTATGGTAAATCTGGTGTGCTTCATGATATGACTTGGAAATGGTTTTCTCATTTCAAAATTAGTTATCTGAGAACAAGATGCTGAGCACGCGGAGCTTCTTTTACTATAACGACTCCCTAAATGTTACAGCTTCAAAAGATTCTTTGGCTTTGTCTTCTAAAAATTATTTTAGATAGTTTAAAAAAATTGAAAACTCGTTGGACCAAATATGTAAAATTGCAAAAGAATTTTCCATTAAAAAGTTATCCTTTTGTCAAAACAAGGGTGTTAGGTAAATTTGTAACCAATAATTTTTAATTTCTTTTAGATCAATTCAATCAATAGACGCCAAAATTAAATAAAAGGTAGCCTAAAATTCTATTTTTTATGTGCACTGTCAGAAAATAATAAAGAAGAGAGCGCACAAAACGTCCCAAAAACAAAAAACGCATTTTTTTGTTTAGAGCTAATGTTTTTAACAAATTAAAAAAAATCTTTACATTATTGATTTTTAAAATTCGGTCGATTTACTCTAGTGAACACTGATTTTACAAACAAGATTAAAGCTCTCAAATATCATTTTTTTAAATAATCTTGCGTTAAAATTTAATAAAACAGCTCATCAAAAATTAGATGTCACAAACTGTAATTTAAGCAATCAAAAACGTAAATCGTTAAATAAATCAATTTCTGGAACACACCTCTACCTCAAAACAACACAAAAACTCAATTTAATTATTTATAAACAAAAAAACAATTTAAAATTAAATTTAATAATATAGAATGTTAGAAAATCGCATGTAGAAAACTTGTGCTAACATTGCAAATTTTTCAAACGGCGTTGAAATTTCTTAAAAAAAATTTGAAGTTATTTTTCAAAAATCTATGTCTTGTTAGATTATTGTTTATTATTGTAACAACAACGGTTTTTCTTGAGTGATTTTATTGCATTTCGGCATTTGTAGAAGGTTAAAATTCGAATATCATCTTTGTGTATATCCAAGCGAGTACGAGTCAGATATATCCGCAACTAGATTTATTATGTTTTTGTGATTTAGCTTTATTTCATTTCATTTGAAACTTAATATTTTTAATTTTACAATTTTACATAAATATAATTTATCTAGTAAAATATCAAACTTTAAGAGATCAAAAGCCTTATTAGATCAAGAATGTTTGCTCTATAACGATTGATATCATTTTATGCAATCAATATTTAGCTAACCATGTCTTGAAAGATACTTGACACCTATTACAATAGGATATCCTTGACTCATACCTACTCCTCCTGTTGTCTTTTTGTCGAGATAAGCGTGACATTCAACTTATCTTAACGCGTCATATAAAGCTTTTGTTCGGAGGAAATCTCTTATTGTTAGTGCTTTTCTAGCTTTTACTTGACATTTACTTCGTATCGACTTTAATATTATTTTATATACAATTTTTCTAAAGTTTTTATGTTTCTATTTGTAGCTCTAGGATTCTCAAAACTTTAGAAGAAAGCATTCTAGTTTGGGTTATTTGCCAACAATTTGCGTTGGTAGAACTTATTTGTCGCAAGCTTTTGTAATTTGGTTTTTATTAAAAAGGTTGCATTTGGGTTAATTTAGTATTAAAGATTACGTTCTACTTTTTGAATTAAATTAGCTAAACTGCAAATTAACACGCCGTTGGAGAAGATTGTGTGCGAGCACTCCTATAATCTAATTTCATGAAAACGTAAAATATAATTTCAGAGTGGTCAGTACTCCACACCTAGATTAACCTGGTTTAAGCAATTAACTGAGAATATTACAAGTTGGTTTAGTAAATTACTGTCTTAAAAATTCTAGGATAACTTGAACAATAGTTTGTAAACTTCTTGATTAGATTGTAAGATAGTTTGACCCTGAAACGTGCTCGGCTTTACAAAAAGCGTGTTTGATGTTGATTTAAAATGTTTCAACACGTCAGTACATTGTTTACAAGTTTAATTACGAAATTTGATGCAGCTGGGAGCGCATTTTCCACTTTGTTTTACTTTGTCTATTAATGAATATGTCGCGAAACAAGTTTAATAAAGCCGTGTTTGCTTTGAAGCTGTCATTTAAATAGATTCATATAGAAAACTAATTAGTGCAGAATTTTTTCCAAGATAACTTCAAGAAATTTCTGTTTGAGCTGTGCAGTAACCTTTTTGTTGGATTTTCTGAAAACTTCAGTTAACTGAAGTTTAAATTCTTACCTGAGCATGACAACCTTGTTGCCGAAACGCGCGTCGTATTAAGTATAGTGTTTGGTGTTAGTGGGTGTTTCACGTTTTGTGTCACTTAGGTCAATCGCAATGTATTGGTAGATCGCAAAACACTTTTGGATCGACCTCCAAAAATATTCAAAAATAGAAATTGCAGCTTGTTAGTAGATTAAATACTTTTTCCTTTACAAGTGCACGAAAATTAAATTTTGCTTTTATCAAAAAGTAGATTGTAAACAGATTTCGATTGACAAAGGCAATCTTGTAAAGCAAGTAGTTGACACTCCTGAGTTTTAGCGTGACTTGCTGATGATATAAAGTATATACTATATTATGGAGTTACTAAATTTAAATCTGCCGTAGGACGAAATATGAAATATGTGACAGTCGTAGAGCATTATTAGAAAAAGATAAAAAGTTAGAAAAGTCAAAGTCGTCTTTTCCGTGAACATATGAAATTTATTGTGTATAGAAGCGCTTCTGCAACAATTTAGCTTTAGGTATAAAAACTAACAAAGGGACCCCCCAATAACAAATTGAAAAAGGCACATATTAGAGACATAACATTAGACATATAATTCGAGTAATTGAAATATTTTAAGGCTCTCCGCATTACGAAATATCAAAACCTGCCGGGACAGAACAACAAAAAACAACTATTAGAACTTAAATCTGGAGTGGAAGGTAAAAAAGATATCTAAAACTGCAATTGGAGGCGATTACAGCACTTAAATAAGCAATATGAAGTAATTGGAAGTTGTATGGACACTTATATACTGATACCCTTGACGCTATACAATTTTAACGGTAGTTTCATCACTGCAGCTACGCTGTAAATTGGCATAAAAGTGTGTAGCGCCGTTAGTACAGTTTTATAAAACTATCACTGTGAAAAGATTAACCAAATAAGCCAGGCAATAAATTAACAAAAACAAATTCACTTACAAAAAACAAATTTTCGGTTAAAAGTTTTAATTGTCTAAAAGTGAATATACAGAATATTCCAAAATTTGCAAACCAACAAAATTTTTATAGAGTTGCAATTAACTGCATTATTTTAGTTTTCAAGATCTCTAATACATTATTGGTAATTTTTACATATAAAAGTATTTTCATCCTCTGACATGACCTAATAATCATTGACTGGCGGCTTAACTATCTGGGGAAAACAAGATAGCTGCAATTAGTCAAACCCACAAGCTTAATTAAAAAAATTCTTACATAAAAGTTGCATAGCGTTTTCGAAAATTATCTCTTAACTTTATTGTTTGAATAATAATGTAAAAAATATATAGAATGCTAAAAAACATAAAAAAAACCTTTTCTGATCATTTCTTTTTTTAACGATAAATTAAAATTCTTCACATTTGTTATAAAATTTTTTGAAATCTTTAAAAATCCCTAAATCTACCACATACCTTCTTATCAAGTTTTGAACAATCAAATTACATTGACTAGTTAATTAAATAAGTCTTAAGTTTCACTTAAAAATGGTAACATCGTTATTAAAACGCGCTTCTTGGACGAAAAATTGCTTATTGTACTTGAGTGCATTTTTCGATTTAATTGATTGCATGTTTATAATCTTGTCTTCTTACTCTCTGTATTAGTAATCTGTAAAACTTTTAAAAATAATTTTTAATAATTTTTTAAATTAGATTAAAATACTAAAGTCTTTAAACACTCATTTTCAATTAGCTAAAATTTTTCTTTCTGTTGTTAGTTTTTGCAAGTAGCAATTGTTTACTTTGATGGTCAAATCAGTCAACTTATTTTTTTTTTTATTAAAATAACGAATTATCTTATTTTAGTAAGTAATAGGTATTTCTTAATATAAAAAATAATAATAACTAAAAATTAATGTTGAGAATTTTATTTTCAATTGAAAGTAAAGCTACATATTTAGAAAAAATTTTCTCATTCGCTCCTTTTTCTTTACTTATGCATTTTTTTTAAATTCAGCACTAATTATACAAAATACAAAATTTGGTTGTTTGCAATTTATTATACATATGTTAAATAGATGTTTTCTTTTTTTAGTATATAAATAATTATTATTTAGACGCTTTTTCAATTTTGTGCCCTAAGTAATTGGTTGCTTTGCTTGTGCCTAAAACCGGTTTGGTGCTGTGGTTAGCGGCCGTAATTGCGTGTCAGTGGCGTTGTTATTTCGCTTCAAAAATGCGATTACGCTGCACATTTCTCTTCCAAATTGGCACTATTATTGCCAAATCACTTATTTAATAAAATATCTGTCATCGGCCGCTAGACATTCATCGATCTCTGGAATTTTGATTGATAACGAGTGAATGCAAACCGATTTTTCATGCACTTGCAGTTTTCCCAAAATTATAAATTGAGACACAAAACAGCGCGGCCAAAGAGAGGAAATAGAAAGCTAGCAGACCAATTAAATCAACCATTTATCATACGTTATCATGGGAACTCCGGTGTAGCGTGGAATTTTCGCGTGTACCGAAAATTTATATCAGTATGTGAACGAACACACATTGTTATCATCCTCTAGCTTTAGTTTGGGGTTCGGTTTGGGGTCGCGTTTGATCTGGGACTTCTTTCCCGTCGTGTTTTTGCAAGCACTAGATCAATTTGTTGGTTTAGGGGATTTTAGAAAATCCTTTGTGTGTTCTGTTAAAAGGACTCGAGAACTAGATTTTTGATTAGCACCTGTTGGAATTTTTCTTTAATTAGATTCGGCGAAATTAAAGCTGGGTCAGTGAATGTGTTTGTAGCTTATTTTAATTTGCTTCAAACTCATTTTTCATTTCTTTATCAAGCTGATTAATTATTCCGCGAGACGTGAACTAGATTTATAACATGAATTTTTAATCTTTCCAAGCACACGATCACCTTTTTACGTGAATTAAATGAAATATTGTACGAGTTGTTGTTTTGCGCTGTGATACAATATCTTAAAATTGCATCGTACGATTACGTCAACATTAATTTAGCTTCGTTCCGTTGTTCTACCAGACTTACAACTGATCATTTATTTTACAACCTGTCGTAAAAATAACATAAAGGACAATTATTTTTCCCAAGATAATATTCTTGGTGCTCACACTTTTGGAAATATTGGAAATAGGGTGTTTAAATGAATTACTTGTTTGCGTTTTAGATTATAAGAAAATTTACAGCGCGACGCTATTATTGCAACTGTCACGCAAAAACTCCAAATTGCCATACTGCGACATTACAAAAAACTGATAACTTCTAGACATGTAAGGATTCAAAATTTATTAAAGTCTAAACACGTACTTTCTGTTATAAATCAACGTCCTAATTAACTTAAAAAAAGCAACGCGTGTAAAGTTTCGCAATAAAATTTTATGTTTGTTTAAAGAAAAAAATGTGTCCTTGTTTTGATGGCACCCCAGAGAATAAACTGTCGTCCAGGTAGGGATTTAATGAAAAAATACAAAACTGGGAAAAGATGAATCGGATTGAAGTTTTATCCTAGTTGCTTCCACCAGATTGCTTGTGGTATATGATATGAGACAACATCTGATAAGTTTCAAGAAGGTTGTTTAGAGTTCAACTAACTGTTCTATTGCAACATGGACTTGTAAGTTTACATAACTAATTTAAAGAAATTGATTTTTTGAACTAAATAAATTATTTAGCAACAAATTTACATTAACATAAACTAAAACTTAGTGAATAAAGTAAGAAAACGGAAGGAGTAAGTAATATCCGTCGACGGAAGGCTAAGCGCAATCCGTTGATGCCAGACCGAATGATGACTGCCACTGTTTTATTTGTTGCTTACAGTCACATTTACAAGTACGTATTTTGTTTTTAAAAAGAAATAGTTTATAATAGTTTTTTACTCAACGCTACTGAGATCAAGTTTTAAAGAATCAAATATGAGATGTTTTTGAATTTACAAAAATTAGTTTTATAACTGCTAATTTTGTAATTTAAAAAGTTCTTTAAAAAATACAGTAATACATAAATTGGAAAGTGAGTTCTCTGCCGTTAATGAAAGGGTAGGTAAATCCAATAACAAAAGACTAAGAAACATCTATCCATACCAAACCAAATAAATTTTTTTATTGCCTACTGTTACTTTTAGAAAAATGTTTATTGTTTTGAAAAAGACTAATCTGTAAAAACTCTTGATCATCGGTGCATGATTCAAGACTATTAAAATTTTAAATATTTAATTGTCGACCCTATTTAAGAGAGTAGTTTTACAAAAACATGCCAAAATTTAGGCCGACGCTGTTAAACGCTTTTTTTTCGTAATATGTTTATTTACTGATACATTACATGTCCGCGAAAAAAAAGCCAAAAGATTTTACTTGAAGCTAATTGTTAATCTTCATAAATTCGATGACAAAGTTGACGCACCACCAACATTAAAAAAAAAAATATTTTACAATTATTTTCAATTTAGTCTTAACCTAAACTCAGTAGAAAATATAATAGACTTTCAAAAAAAAAAAATTTTTAGTCATAGACAAACACTTTTTGTCAACTTTTTTAAACAACTAATCAATGCAAAAAAAGAAAGAAAGAAAGAAAAATTTATTTTATAAGAAAACTTTTTTTTTACAACCGATAAAAGTCATAATTAAAAACAGAAAAAAACATACAAATGTTGACGATATAAAAAACTAACTTAACTGCTTTAAATTTTTAATTTTTTGTACTTTGGGTTCTATTAGCACAATTCTTTTTTAAATTCGATAGAAACATTCTTTTTTTTTCAGAGAAGAATGTTCTATTATAAATGATGAAAGAATTAAAGATCTCAGTCAATCTCACAAGTTTAATCAAAATAAAAACAAATTGTTTATTAAAATGTTTAATTTTAGTTTTTTTAGGCTACTATTTAAACGATATAGGGCCGATAAGTAACAGCCCAGGTTTATAAAAAACTTCATCTATCGCCTCGTTTTACAAACTTTAGTCGCGACTGCCATTTGCTCTATATCAGCCTAATGACGACGAGAGATATGAGCTGAATGTGATTAGAATAATTCAAACAGAAGTAATAAGGTATATTTGGGTAGGTTGATTGGGTTCAGCGGCTTACCAGATGCTCTGAGAGGTCGACGAGTTCAATCAGTCCTAAAGTAATCACGATAAAATTTATTTTACTATTGATAATTTTCTATTTAATTTTAAATTAGTGTTTTTTATTACCGAGCAAAGACTTCATTTTGCTGTGCAATTTCAAATTAGTTTAGTACGTCTTCTTGGCAATTTTTGTGTGTTCTAATAAAGTCTTGTTTACGCATGCTTTTCTTGTCTGAACATCAAATATATCTCAATCAACTTCCAGCAAACACTGAAGAGAAATATAAGCAGTTTTCCTCGAGCTAACAATGCTCCTGAACTAAAAATTGAGTTAAAATTAGTAAAGTTTGTAAGAGCCACTTGAATCTCAAACTTTCCTTAATTAATCATAAAAATTAATATCGAACCGTAGAAGGTAAGACTAATGCGAATGTAATTTAATTACCTCAACATTTTACGACCAATGCTACTCAAAAACTAAATTCGTAGTAACGCAATTATCGTTTTTTTAAAAGACCAAACTATCAAGCTTTTCAATTATTCGAAATTCACGTGGCTTCTGTAATGTCAAAGAGACCTGAAATTAAATTACCAAACTTTGTTAAATACCTGTTTTCATGCCGTGAAACTCGCTGGCAACTAAAGACCGGTAATTGTTAGCTCTGCTTTTTGGAGAAAGGTTTTGTTGGTATAAAAAAATTTCCAAAATCGTAATTGTTGTTTAGCCATAACGGCCATTAAGCTGTGATATATAACGCGTTGTAATACATTGCCGGTGTCAATATCACTTGGTAACGGCAAAACGCAAATGAGAGATATTAATGCAAATTTATTATCAAATATAATTGTAGCGATGCATCAATAAATCGGTTAGTCGATTGTGTATTCATTTTGAATATTAAGTGATTCCTATAGTGTATCATCCCGTCGGACGCGAGTTATGAATGGCGACATTTGTGCCTCTTCACCAGACAATACTCCTGAATTTTGCTTTTTGGTACAAACCGCATGTCAACAATTTGCTTTAAAAATTGAATCCGCAATCGTCTATCCAACCCACTATCGGTCAATATTACCTCGGAATCGGATTTCGGTTCGTCTCTGCCAGAAATGGATGGCTTTATTGAGTGAATATGCAGTCAGCTCTCATAAAACTCCAGCTACAAACCTATTAAGCAGATGAGCAGCCTCTCAAGAGAATATACCGTATACAGAAAGCACTGCTGCCAATCACGTTCGAGACGCGCCCTGCATCAAACACCAACGTTATCCCAACCGAGTTACTTTACCAAACATCAAACGCTATTGTTACAACACCGCAGTTACCTCCAGGTTTTTCTAATTACGATGCAAATCTCATAAAACCAAAATGTGGGATCGCGGATTTGCCACAGCGGAACGACGTATTATGTGCCGATAGACGACATCGGCACTGGATTAATGAGCCCTCGGCATTAGCAGATTACCATCAACCTAATCTGTTATGTAATAAAAGACCCCAAAATTATTCAAATATTTTTTCAGCATTAATGGCATCAAACCCGGCGCATCCACCAAAATTTATATCAGAATAAAACTAATTTATTTTGCTTTTACTTGTTTTAGTCTTTGATCTAATTAAATTTTTCTCTGTAATAAAGCGTTATTTCGGTTTTCTTTTTTTGGGTGGTGCACACAGCGAGTATTTTATATGTCATCCAAGCCAGCATTGTTCGTAAAATGATTTATATCAGTGTTCCGCCCCTTATGTCAACATTTATAAAAATCATCCGAAATCGACATTTTTATTACCGGTTTACATTCGTTGATTTTTTCCGCATATTATGAGCGGTCAGCATTCCGCACCAAAAACTCTAGTTCATTGAAATATGAACACGTTTGAAACTCACCCAACTCTAATACTGTTTAAATACACGAATTACCAATAGCGGCTTGCTGGAAATGCAGCATCAAAATTTTATTTTAGAAAAGATTAAAATGAGGAAATGTTTGAACTGTTTACAATCACAGCAAATAAACCCTTCCGACATTTATTTGCATGTACATTAGAGTTTAATACCTGCAAACAAGGATTTTCAGTGGAAGACTCCATTTGAAATTTAAAATAGATAAAGTTAAACTTTAGGTTAGGTCTTTAAATACACACACAAAGACTGTTTGCACAGGCCCGATTATAAATTCTAATGGCCACTTTGTCACTTTTTTCCGAACGAATTAAGGGAGTTAATATTTTAAGAGGGCTTTTATCGACGCAATCAGCTAAACAATACCCCATTTACTTTATTGTTCTTTTCGATCTATCTATATGATTTCAATTTTAATACCGTACTTTTAGCCTAAAACAGTTTTACTTACCGACTAAAACCCAAAATTATGCACTAAATTTAAATTGATATAATATACCCAAAAATTATAATCGTTATTTTAACAAGAAAGAGTACAATAAATAAAATAACACTATAGAAGAAAACATTTATTTGTTTTTGGCGGCGTTACTTTTAGCTGCTGAAATCGCCAAGATAGAGTAATTTCGTGCTTATGAAGATTCTTGTCCGTGGAGTAGTTGTTATTATTTTTGACTGTAAAGCTGTTTTAGTACAAAATTGCTAATTGCCATCTAACACGTGCAGCAATTCTTATAGTTCCCAGTAGTCTTTGGAGATTTATTTCATGCACAAAACGTTTACGAGGTAAAATAAAATAAAACAAAAATAAAATAGTAATAAACAACACAACAAAACAAAATGTACTTTACACAAAACACGGTTTATCGCCAGAAAAACTAAATTAATCTTTACTAAACAGTTTTTACAAACAATGCGCAAACTTACATACAAGGTGTTCTAAAACAGGCGTGCCAAATTGTTGATACGTAGTCAATTAAAGTAAATTGACTAAAAAAATTATTTTTTTTAGTTTACAAACTACAAAACCGCAAAGTTTCCACTTTGACATCTAAAGTAAATTTTGACTAAAAAATTATACTATTTTGTTTAACTGAAACTTTTGAACAATTATAAGTCTGTATGCAGTAATTGTTCTAAATTTTATGGCATTTTTTGTTTTTAATTTTATTTGAAATAATTATGTAAAAACATAACTCTTTAAACTATAAAATATCAGCCATATTTATTAAGATTTCTGTTATTTCAAATCTTATTATTATTGTAACTGTCAAAACAGAGATAAATTTGTAAAATATTTTTGCTGTCTTTTGTAGACCTCAACTGACAGCGTATTAACTATTTGGCACATTTACTTACAGACACTTTGGATATGAAATTAAAAAGTTATCAAAAGTTAAACAAAATTAACTACAAAAACTTTAAATTATTTTATACAGTGTGTTTGTAAAAGTTTGATTAAGTTAACTATAAAAACAAATTTTAATAAACCTCCTCTTCGAAAACTGCCATTGCATTCTGTCATTTTTGTGCCCCAACTTTTTGTAATTTTTGTAAAAAATCTTTATCCATACTACCTTAATCCCAAAAATTGAATTATACATATTTATAAAATCACTATATAAATCAGAAAGACACTATAACACATTTTTTTTTACAAAATTATCTTTTTAGTAGGCATTAAGGTTTTAAGTTAGGTCAAATAAAATTAATTTATTAAATTTATTAAAAATTAATTAATTAATTAAATTGAATGAATTTAACGACTTAGAGCCTTAACCATACTAACCACAACTAATACATTTTTTTGCTAAAAATTATTAAATTTGTTTTTCTTTTTTCCTTACATTAGTAATAAAATCGCAAAAAAGTCTAAAAACCAATCAAAAAGAACCTGTACCTGTCATTATTGACTAAATATTTTAGCACAATAAATAGATATAACTAAATAATTTTAAAACATTTTTACAAGCAATTCAAAATGATAATAAGAGAAAGAAAGTTCAAATAAATAGCTTCAAAAAATACTAAAAAAATATCGCGCCGAAAACATAGATCCGCCCAAAGACAATCGAGAAAAATAAATCATCGTTTCCAATTGAATGAAGAAAAATCGCGAAATATTCTTCACATTTTAGAAAGATGTTTGATTATATGAGAAAGGAGCGATTCAGTTAGTTAGCAAGAACCGGACAAGTGAGCAATTAATAAATTATTTATTAATAATTTAACTGTTTAAATCAAATAACTCGAATACGCACAAACGTTGCAATATTACTACTTTAAGCAGATAGCAAATGCAAGAATGGCAGTAATTTTATTGCACACATAACCAAAAAACATTTATTAACCCTCTGTAAATAAATGTAGCAACAACGTGTCGAATGAGTTTATTAAAATTTACAAAAACTAAGATTCAGGAAGCTAAAATATGTGTTAACTAATATTGAAAAAATAAAAAAACAAACTTGTTAATTATTGTATAATTAATAACAATATGAAGCTTAAACTTAAAATAATAGAAAACAACAGTAAATTTGTTTTATTAGAACTGGTACCACAATCATTTGGTAGAGAAAGCTTTGACCCGGGTGTAGCCCTGGGTTACTATAATTCTCATAACCTTTACACAAAGATTCGATTTAAAGATGACAATCTATTAATTTATTTTTTTGTGACTTTTTGTTGGTTCAAACTAAATATAATGTAGTCCATTGCAGCTTTAAAGGGACACTTAAGCCCCGAAACGTTGGCAAGGAACAAAATAATATCCTTTTCTTGTACAATATTATAAACTTTAAAAAAATAAATTCTAAAATAGACGTGCTCAGAAACTTTTTAGGCAACAATTTTTCGTCCTTTTTGAAGACATATTAACTTGGTATTTAATGTTAAAAAAAGTCATGCTAAAATAAATTTTTATTTAAATTTTAATTGTGCAATTTGAAGTTAGTAATACTAAAATCCCTAAAGAAGAACAAAACGTGGGCGTAATTTATATTGTTTCAATGTAGTATTTTAATGCCTGTTTACGCTCCCACCATATTAAACTTACAATTAAAAAAATTCTGACCGTTATAAACTTAGAATTAAGTATAGGTAAATAACCCACAACAAGGTTTAATAATTAAAAAGTACTTATTTGATTTGACCGAAATTAGTAATATTTGCATCTAGCTTTTTAACCATATTTATCAAGGATTTTTGTCATGTTCTTACTTTATACTCAATTCTACCTCTGCGGCGGTTTTTTCTATTGCCTCATCTTTCAGTTGAAATGACAATATTTTCGGGTACTAATAATCCTCGGGTTGACGCACCTCATCTTAGTAAATAATAAAAAAAATATTTGTATAAAAAGTATTTTAAACCGAGTTAAATTGTTTTAATTAAAGTTTAATTACATTAGCTTTAACTTGAATTAAATCTGGTCAATCAATTTATCCAATTCAACGCATTAATTAATTTGATAATACCAAAATATTACATTTTTGGCTTATCCTTAATTTTGTAAATTTATGTGGCTATTGTTCACTTAACTAAAGTTCGTTAAATGCAAATAGCCTCTTCCGCAGCTAATAAACAACATAATCTCTTCGTCCAAGTCCCCTGAGGTCTGCTCGAATTCAATTTGATTAGGTTGAAAAATGTGACCACGACTCTCATTACCGTTGACTAGATCCCAGCTATTAACTCTTTGTACGTGTCAGAGTAACCAACAAAGCTATTACGGGTTATGCTTCCGTAGAACTGTTCCGGAATAAAATTCCTCCCCAATATATGTCGTACAATTGTGTGCAATCTCAATTTACCCTAAAGCGATATCTTTTAGTGATTCAGATCCAGATTCGGATCAACGAATAGAAGAAACAATATTGCAAAGTGCCTATAGGCACGCGAAAGATACCGAGTTCTATTAATAGACTAATAGTGCACATTTGCAAAGAAATAAAACGCAATTTTTTGGTGTGTACAAGGCTTTTTTCCGCACAATACGAGAGGTTTCTTTATGCCTCACATAAAGAATATTATATTATCCCGAGTTTGTGAAGGAAACCTGTATTTTCCTCTTGATAAGAGCACATCCGGGTGTATAAATTTTCGCCAAGGCTCTGATTCCGGTTAATACGTCTTCGTTCTTTTCTTAAACAAATAACGATGCAAAAAGTGCGTAAGCGTGTCAACTGGTAATTGAACTTATTGATTCTTCATCGAGATACAATCGGAAAAGTTTCAAGTGTCAATTTATTTTGAACACGATGAATTTTTCATAAGGATGTAACGTAACGTAGATCCTGTTTATAAAAATGCTTGCCGGGGAATTGGTTTTGCATGAGCCAAAATTTTTATTTTTCTATTTTTTACGTTGAAAACAATCAGATACGAATTAGAGCACGTTTGTGTGCGAAATAATACTATCACGTCCTGGATATGTAGTTTTAATATGCAATTTATATCGATTGGATGGAAATAGGACGTTCGGGAGGACTGTAATAGAAATGTTGCGTTATTAAATATAGCTCGACTGTTAGAGCTATACAATTCCTCAGCTGATTGCGTCATGTATATTTATTATATAAAATATCAAATGATTTAAAAAAAATGGACTGAAATTTTAAACCAAAATACAGAATTATATCTGATAAAAATCTGCATTTTTTTATTTCTACCTCAAATGATTACAAAATTACAGTTTTTCAGGTCACAGGTATAGAAATATTTTACGCAATCCAAGAATAAGTGAGGAGCTTGCGTGCAAAACCGGAAATATTCACTTTTAGAAATTTTTCAGAAGATGAAAAAAACAACCTAAATATTTGTTTTAAAAAATAGTGTTATTTAGGGAAAACATTTTAAATTTAATAGGGTTATGCAAGTGATTAACATATATTTTTTTGTACAAACAATTGGATATATCCAGTTTTGCTCACAAATAACATACACTGAGCAAAAAAATTATTTATTTTTCTTGAAATAAACAAATTTAAATTGGTATTTGCAAAGAGAACATAAAAATTAAATATGTACTGCAGCCTCTTCTTTTAAGTTATCACATAGCTTCTTAGGATTCATTCTGTTCTTCGTTTCTTCCCCCATTACAGTGTAATAATTTTTTATACCACAAAAAGTCTTCTCTTTTTAGCCAATCTTCCCCAAAAATTTTTTTATTAAATGTTTTAAGCTTTTTTTCTTCTTATCTGGATATATCCGCTGTTGTTTGCAAAATTTATATAGATATAACCGATTTTGCTCCAAATGTCGAACTTTACTTAAAGCTTTTACGTGGAATTAAACGATTTTGGTTGCAAACGCTTATATGAGCTTATAGATATCACAACTTAGATCCAGAAATCACCAAACCTGATTTTTTGTGAAAAGTGGATATATCCGATTTTGCACGTAAGCTCAAGTGTCAAACGGCTCTTACCAATAAAAAAAAGCTAACGCTAACAATGTTCTTTCTTCAAGTAACAAAAATAAAAAAATGTTGATTCTATAAATCAAACGATTAATCGAAAAGACACTGACAGTAAACAAGAATTAAATATTTTAGATAAAAATAATACACTTTTAAATCAGGTTAATTTAGTCAATATTTTTAATAATTTTTTTACTGGGAGGTTGTTAAAGACAAGTGCCCAAATTTCAAATAAAATTTACTATAAATTATAAATAAAACATGCTGTTCAACATAATTAATTTTTTTACATAATTCTTTGAAAATAAGATTTTTTCAAAACCAATACTTAATTTAAGTAGGTAATTTAAATATTTTAGAGACAGAATTTACAAATCTATAAAAAAATTGCACACTATTAATGTATACAATAAATTTATCACTTGTTCAAAGTCTGTATCCTAATATAGTCTAAAAAATAGGTCTTTGATAGTAAAAAAAATTCTAATTAGTATGAAATTTGACAGGAAATTTAAAATTTTATTTTCAGATTTTTTTTATGTTTTCTACACGTCAAAAAACATATTTTCTTTACACTTTTGCTAATTAGCTCCAAATTATACGTGACATCAAAAGATAGTTTATATATATGTTCTAGTTAATAAAACTCCCTACAATTTACTTAATTTAGATTTTTTTCTACGATAAATATTAAAAGTTATGGCGTCTTTTTTGTAATTTACGTTTTGAAATGTGATACATATGAGTTACCAGTAAAATATCAAAATTTCCAAAAATTTCTGATGCTTAAAACTTGATATTTTTTAGAAAGTTTTAGCTTATCTCAATTTACTCAAAATTTAAGCATGATAATGCAACGTTTTCAACTTTTTCTCGTAACTGACAGCTTTTTCAACAATTTTTTTTTTAGTCATCCTATACCATAGAAAAATCGTACAACCGAGTAATACTGGGGTGATGAGATGTTGTATCAAGGTGCAGTATTGCCCTGCATAGATGGCCGTGGCCGTTGTGATTAAAGTAATAAATCTTTAAGCAAAATATCCGGCTAAAAACTTTATTTGGTTTTGAACAAGATATATGGGCTACCTTTAAGTTGAGATGCTACCGGTGATAGTATTGCAAATTTTAATACTTTTTTTACTTAAATTTTATTAATTTTTCATGAAAACGAAGATACTACCGGTATTATCTCAGCTTGAAATTAGCCAATTAGTCACAGTAGTCATTTAAGCAAATAAGTAATATAATTATATGCTGTCACATGCTCAGTACCAGGGTGCAATCGGTAAAATAAGTTCAACTATAACTATTTGTACAAATAACAAAAAAAAATTGAAAAAAAAAGTGGTTCAAGTGTGCTTCAACACAGAGAAATTCAACAACACTTACAAAACTTGGTAGGTACCTATATCAAATTTAACAAAGTGAATAGTTATAGAAACAACGATAACAGGCACTTTAATTTAAGGGTTGATGTGACAAAGCATGCATTATGTTGATAAAATTACATTACAGCCAATAAAATCGCTCCCATACAAAATAAAGCATCAAAATAGTTATTTGTGTACCAAGGCCAAAAAGTTATTTTTTCTTGGCCGAGTCGAATTTTAATAGCCGAGACGAAGCCGAGGCCAGAAATTAAACGAAGAAAAAAAACACTTTTTGGCCGTGGTGCACATAGAATTTTTTAGGACTTTAAGAATAATTAAATTTTTATTAGTACTTTTAGGTTAGCTTTTTGTCGCAGCGGCCGAAAACTGCTCGTTTTTGGCCGCTGTCAAAAAGCTTATTTTTCGGCCGCATTTGAAGCGAAAAAATTCAAGTTTTTGTCAAAGTCGACTAAAAATAGTTTTTTATCGCCAAGAACTGAATAAAAATTTATCTGATTTAAATTGTAAAGATTTGATTGTTTAGAAAAACTCAAAAAAAAAGAAAATTATTAAAACCAAGAGGTATGTATAGAATTTATTACCTAGTACAGCTAAATAAATTAAAAAATCTTACGTAAATAAAAATAGAATAAAGTAACATTAGTGTCAGATTTTTTCGATAAGGTTAAAAATTTGGAGAGTATACAGTTCAAAAAATTTGATGCAAAAACGAGAAATTTGACTGAACTACATATTTATTTATTTTTCAGAATGACAGATACAATAGTAAGTACAGTTTAATGTAAAAAGTTTTTCTTTTCATTATCAATCAAAATGTTGATTAAAACTTTGTAGAAAAGCAAATATTTAAACAGAATTTTTTTTTGTTATCTATTACGACAAATATTCTTCTGTTACTCGTTGACATATGAAAGTTATTAATAAACTCCAAGCCATTCAAAGAAGTAGGTTAAACACCTCTATTAACGACCTTTTAATACCAACCATACAAATCAAAATTTTGACATTTATAATCTGTCATAACTATAATAAAATTATAAAAACGGTATTTTTAAAAGTTTTGAAGACTCTTTCTTATATCTCTGGTGGAGTGAGATTTCAAATTTCATCCATATTTTTAACGACAACACCGCTATCAAATAATAATAACAGTACTATAAAACTAATTAATACTAATAACAACTAAAAAATTTGTTTGGGTGTTTTGTAGCTAGGTAACAGAAAACAATCTAGAAGTGTTATAAGAGAGAAGCAAGTCTAAAAATTTTGGAATAAAGTTTTCAAGTTTATTGTGATATGAGCAACAAAAAAGCATTGTAATCAACGCTTTTGTTAATGTGCAATTAATAATCTTAACTTCTACTAACGCGTTCGCCCACGCGTCAAAATGTCTTGATTATTAATTGCCTTCATTAACAAACTTGTTGGTTAAATAACTATTAAACCAACAACAGTATGTCAATAAAAACATTTAATATGTTTTTAGAAACATAAAAACAAACTATATTAAAAATCTTACTTTTTGAAATATTTTTAAAAAATAGAACCTAAAATTACTTGACTAGATATAGAAGCTTAGCGTGTTTCTCAACTTCAAACAAATTTCCGCAAACATATAGAATTAGCTTGTATTTTAAAAAATTTGTATTTTTAATTCAAAGGTTAAATAATTTCTTTATTTAAAAAATTGATAACAAGTTTGTAAATATAATATTGATAATTTTTTTTGTACTTGAAGAATCTAATTAATATAATCTTAAAACTGATCTTACAAGTATTAAAATTATTTCTATAAATCAGTTTAAAAATTTAATGTAAACTTCAAATTTTGTTATTTTAAAAATTTAAAAATTTTTTTAAAAGTAATTGTCGTGAACTGCATAAGTTCGTGTAAACATTGTCACTATCAAATTTAAGGCTGCTAATTTTTTTAAATACGGAACATATTTGTAAAATTAGATATATTTTAAGTGTATACTTTAGGTCGAATTTAGATACTTTAGATTTCGAAATTTATATTTATTTAAAGTATAAATCAGATAAAATTTGGTGGATGCGCCGGGTGAGTTAAAAGTTTGGATTGGAGTTTAATTCGTTCAGTGATAAATTTGGAGAATTAATTTAGTAGGAAATTAAATAAATAGGAGAGTAAGTAACGCATGATAACCCCAAGACCTTGGCCATTCGTCTTGGTGTCAGTGGTGAGAAACAAGGATCTTCCATCAGAGTGCTTGCTGGGTCGGTTGGAGTGTCCACCATTCGTTATGTATGAGCCGAGGCCATGATTTACAACATCTATCTGCTCTAGTGCATGTGACCACAGCATCGTGGGAGCTTTCTTATTGTATATGTAAAATATTACGTAACGCCTGGCATCTCACCGAAGACATATTGAATTGGCCTTGATGTTCGGTGTGCTCCAATGTTTTACAATACAAAAGATGATTTATGTGTTGGGGAGAAGAGTTATTGTTTTGTGAGAACACACACGTGCCAATTCCGGAAATATTTCCTTGTATATTTAATTTCGTCCAAAATTAATTAAACTTTTCGATATTTCCGCCGGCTACAAGCACTAAAAACCATAACGATCGAAATAAAAGTACCTTTAACAATAAAATTTTATCAGATTAATTCCGGAACGAATATTAAGTCGGGAAAAAACGTCGATTGATCCCGGATGAATTAAAAAACAATTCTGTTGACCGGTTTTTCGATACGGAATTTTTACTAAATCCGATCGAAGCCTCTGTCTTCGTACAAATTACCGCCATTTCCAGAGACTTTCGCACTTTGGTTTTTTTCTTTTTTTTCGCGTGGAGAAATATAGAGACGATAAAAAGTAAGCGTCGAAACGATCGCTCTTATTGTTGGGGAAAATCTAGTTATAAAGCAACGGTGGGCGGAAGCGGCGGCAGATTACTTTGTTTTAATAACACAGCTCTTTTAACGCCACTCGCAAACTTCAACAATCTAAAAGTCATAGACAGAGATAAAAAAGTTTGTGTATAATGCGTCGCGAATTATTCGCGAGTAAATAATAACGCACTCGAAACTTTCTCTAGGAGGGTTTTTAACGATCGTTCTGGTTTGATAAGAAGGCAATTTTCAAACATGATGGCTTTTAGATGCTTTCAATTTGAAAAAGTTTTGTGTCTGCTTGTTGTCTGGACGCTTCCGGACTTGTATTAGCAGCAGATGGTTTAGAGTTTGAACGCAAGAAATTTTCCGGGGTTAGAGCAAAAACTGGCGCGGACTTTATCGCGCAACAAGGTAATTTTTTGTCGGGTTTAACAGTCCACGTAGAAAACCCTCGAAAACTAACATCTTTCTTGTTTATAGCCGCTATAAATAACTTGTCCGCTAATATAGCCTATTTTATTCTTGATTGTAGAAGGAAAACGGCAAACAATATCCAACCAATGACCCTTGACTGTCGGTCATAACACTGTTATATTAAATCTGATATGTCATAAATTTTTATCCTGTTTGCTCAGTTTTGGCTTGATTTTAGTTTTCTCAATTAAATATCAAAAACAAGTGAATTAGAGACTCTAAGTTTAAAAATAAAAAAAGTATCGTTTTCCAACGCATCTATACTAGGTAACAAAATCAACAAAGATATATAGAATCATCAAAAATTTCTCCAAATTAATTTTTGATAATGCCTGTTGTAAAATAATCCAAAATAACTTATGACAGTCTGGTCGAAACAAACACTTGTTCAAACGCAATTTTTTAAAAATTTTTGCTTTAGCTTAAACAGAGGTTTGCTTGACCGAACAAATTAGTTTTGATTATTTTACAACAGGGCATTTTCAGAAGTAAATTCGAAAGGATTCGTTTTAATGTTATAATTTTACATGAATTTTGCAACTAGTATGCATATTAGTTCTATATTTTGTCTTAGTTTTTATCAATTGCAAGTTAAGCAATTGCAGTTAAATTGCAAAAAAACACCAATAAAAAGTTTTAAAAAACAATAAAAATAATAAAAACAAATCGCTTTGAGAAGTTTCTAATCTTCAAATATTTCAACAGAAGAACACATAAATTAAGTATAATACCGTACTCGGGACACATAATTGGTAATAAAAAAAAGAAAGTGGAAATTACAAAAAAGCGAAAAATACAAGAAAAAAAATGGAGTCGTAATTTTTTCCAAAAGCAAATTATTTGGAAAAAAACAAAAGAATAAACAAGCTAAAAAACCCGGAATAAATGAGGTAAAACCAAATGCACAAATGCTATAAAAAGTAAGAAAAGTAAAAATAAATTAAAGTTAAAAAATTGCGAAGTGCAACATATAATCTCACAGTTCAATAAAAAATTAAGCTTATAAAAAAAAGAAACAACCTGACAGTAAGTGAATCTAAAAGGGATAAATAAATAAAAATGCTTAACTACAAAATTAAACTGGTAAAAATAAAATTGCAAATTAAAATTTAAGTAAGAAAAACGATCTCAGATTAATATGTGTGTGAAAAAATAAAAATAAGAGTAAGTTTAAACAAATGAAAGGACAATAAATGGCTTGTATAATTCAACCAAACAGAAACACCAAATTGAAGACATAGTATAAAATATAGAAGAAAGACGAAGCAGGATATAATATAAAATATAGAAAGAAGACAAAGCAAGACTACAACAGGTTTTAGAAAATTATTCATTAATAAAACGTAATACAAATATAAATACTTAAAACATAAAAGTAGAGTATGGCATAGAAATGGTCCAAAGACAAAAAACACAAAACTATAAAGTGCAAAAGATGATATTGTGAAGACGATACGGACTTATTGTGTTGTGGTAAACATTATTCATAAATTTAATAAATACGATTTATTTATATTAATAATAACCAAAACAAAAAAAAACGTAAAACTCACAGCTAAAGACTAATTGATTTTAAAATTTAAACAATTTAATTGTATCAACAGTTTTTACGAGCGTAAAGATATTCTGAGGTATTCTAGAACAGCACCAACTTCAAATAAAAATATTATAATAAACTAATTTAACAAAAAATAGCAAGAAAAAAGTAACTAAGTACATAAAGTTGCGTAGAAAAAAATTTACAGAGATTACCACTTCGAAAAAATAAAAATCTAGAAAAAAACGAAACAATAATAATAAGAAACAGACAAAACAGTTAATGCAGGTAATAAAAACATGTCATTACGAGAACAAGAAGTAGAGAAAAAATACGAAACGCTAATTAAGTACAAAGTTCGAGACAAGAAGAATAATTAGACAAATGACGACAGAAATAATGTGACTAAAAATAGAAACATTAAGCTCAGCAAAAAAAGTTGTAAAATTACTGTAAACAAAAGACGTTAGAAAAAGTTAAAGAAGAAATAAGTAAAAGTGGAAAAAATACTAAAATCAAGGAATGTATAACTTATACAAAAAACAACTATTTAAGTTAAAACAATAGTAACCGATGTCACTAAGACATTTTTTGTTGAATTTTCTGGATGTGTAGAATAAAACGTAAAAAACACCCAATAGCACCAAACAATTTCACTTTGCACGACGCACGTTTCGACAACAAATTTGTCACCTTTAGGTGGAGAATTAAACTGATTACTAAGAAACGATAAAATAACAGCAGAAATACTAAACAATTTAGTAAACAAAAAATAAAATTTGCTCTATACAACATAATAAAAGAAAGACTGAGGAAAAGAGAAGTTAGAAGTTAATCAGAATCTACGTGAATAAAGTTATGAAAAAATGCTAAACAAAATTAAAGAAACTAAATGTTTACAGAAACTTGTAATCTTTTTTAATATTGGAATGTGCAGTTGCTGATGATGTACTAAAAAAACATGCAAAAAAAATAAGTGAATCTGACATAATTTGTATAATTAGACTATCATTATATCCCTAATTTCCTACACCAGAAATGGTAGAAGAAAATTTAGATATACAGAGTTGGTCAAAAATAGAAAACGAAGCAATTTTTGCTAAACTATAAACCTTTTTAAGGAAACAAGCCTGAACCTTCAACGGCTATAAAAATGTACTAAACTTTTAAAAAAACTGCTGTTTTATCCTTTTTTTCAATAATAATATTAAAAGTTTTAAGAAAAGAAACATTTTCGTTATCTAAACTTTGTATATATAATCAGTATCAATAAAATCTTAATAGTCAAGATAAGGTAAGATTTTTGGTTTTAAAATTTTATCCCTAACTCGACATAACCTATGAGCTTCGATGACTTATTTGGAGTTTGGTATTTAACAGAATATTTTAGGTTATAGATAACAATTTTGCTTAATTTTGCAAATATACTTTGTTTTCTTTAAAGTAATGATAGATTAGCAAAAAGTTTATGGTTTCATATTTTAGCCATTATATTCAGAAACATTAAAATAATAATAATCTTGTCAAGCTAAAAATGCAAACTACAAACCATAATCGGCATATAATCGGAAGCACTCAAGCTTTAAAAAATTAAGCTTATTTTGTTCCTCTCATTGTTGGTGAAAATTTTAATGCTGACATAAATATAAATGACATGTATCTACCTCGTAACTGTCTAAAATACTATGAAGTATCCACCGACTGGATTTGAAAATTAATATATAAATTATAAACGAAGCGTTTATTTTGCAAAACATACGCGAATGACCCTGCATAAATATTAAATCTGTCATATCATAAATCTTTATCCTGTTTTCTCAGTCTTGGCTCGACCTCGGTTCTGTCAATTAAATGTCATAAATAAGTGAATTTCAAGGAAAACCTAATAAGTTCCGACGTATTAGAAGACCGGAACTTAGACTGACTGTTTCAGGTAAGCCGCATTGTCTGGGGGAGAATGACCGGAAGTAGTCATCAGAGTCCGGATCTGGCCGGATTATAATGGAATTCCGACTGTTATCTCAAACGGGATAACGACCGTCTTGGATTTTTTTTACAGTTATGTGGGTTCCGAAAATCCGAATTGATGATTGCACTAAAGTGGGTTTTTCAAATAAATTAAAAATTCAATCAGTGGTTAGTAATCGGTCCCGGCAGATCTACCAATCACCCGAACGTGTAATAGTATCACTGACAAATTAAATACGCAATAAAATTTAATACAAAATTAACCAGAAATCCAATTGTTGTTAGTTTATCTGTTGTTGGTTGAATAATAAAAGAGCTTTCAATAAACCTAACCGGCTGATAAAAAATAACGATGCGCTAACCTCGTTTCCATTTAGATTAAATTATACACCTTGCAATAAGTTGAGAATCATTAAACTGAATGTTTATGACACTTCTGTAAAAGAAAACTGTTTTGTTTAGTTTTTATTGGGTAATTTATAGATAACGCCATTTTCTCATAATTAGATCGGTTATGGTTGAGTTTTTAAAGCAACGACATCGATTCTGGCTTGATAACCAATAAACTCTGTTTAAACGAGGATTCAAAGTTTCCAAAATGGATCGTAATAGTGTTTAATGAAATTACAAGAAGTGGTGGGAAGTTTGGAAAGCTTAAATTTCAATCAAGCGCGAATTGTGGAGGATTTTTCGCATCTTAAGTCTAAGCCAACAATCTCAAATTATAATCGAATAGTTCAGGAAAAGGAAACTCTGCAATCTTCATTAAAATTTAGAGACATTAGTGAAAAACAGCTTTGCCATTTGACTTTACGATATAAATCAAATTGGGAGCTTCCTATTTCTCCTTACTGATGTAAGATATATTACATAAGTTAGTAATTAGGCCCCAAGAAGCGAACAACTTAATCCTCGCTAGTTACAACTTGTGTTTATCGTTACATGACACATAACCGCAAATCCTGTAATATCATTACTGCACTCGCTTACTGTTTAGTCGATTTACGTGCATTCTATAGAGATATCAACGTTGATTAAATCGAATCGTTTTGTGTGCTTTTAATCAACAGAAACCAACATTTACCAAGTCAAACGTTACGGAAACTTTGTAGCCGTCTGCTGAGCTAAAAACTGCCACTTTATGACTTGATAAATACACACCGAGAGATTCGCTAAATAAAATAAAATTTTTTCGTTAATTGTCTGACTTTGTACAAGTCGAGCGTTTGAAGCAGGATATTCGACACGACTTCACAAAGAACGGTGAAAGAAAGAAGAGAAAAGCAAATTGGATGCAGTTTATTGCATCCCGGCGGCTACTATTAGGGAATATGATCAACTGTTCTTGTTGGTAATGAGTATTAAAGTGGAAGTTAATTGGATGCTAACGCGCTAGACTTATAACGATTATGTTTAACATAAAATTACAATTTCAATTAACTTTGGAGACTATTAAACTTTTGGCTGCAGGTAATTTCCGTGTTCATAAGAACAGTCTGCATATACTTTAGACATATTTCTCACTGTTTATGAACTGCTCTTTGTTTTTATTCTGTATTAAATTGTTTACTACAAGTGATATAGATAATACAATTTTAGGTCATAAAACTTTGATTTTCAAAATTTCAAATTTCAAGAAAAATTTTTAAGTCGTATACCTACAGATTAATAATTTTTTACTATCTTTAGAGAAAAATAATTGACAATTTTAGAAACTGAAAATTATTCGCAAAATACCATTTTACCGGTGCAGCATTTTAATTTTATCAAAAAATCTGCAAACATTATTATTTTAGTAAAAAGTATTTCATTAGAGGTAAGTTTTAATAAAAAAAGTTTTGTAATAGTTATTTATGTATTAAGGGCATAATCAAAGAGATTATGCCACGACTGCACGACGAAATGTTTAAAGCCCGACGTAGGAAGGCTTTTAATTTCCCAAGAGCCATTAGTGACGATTACGCCCGCGGTACATACAACGTTTTATTTTATCTTTGATAATTTTAATTTTAGTTCAAATCAAAAGAATATTCAAAATTTCGTTATTTTTTTAAACTGTAAAAGAATCTGGATTAACTACTTGACTATCTTGTAGTTGTTAAGATACGGTATGTTGTTAATTTCTGTTTTGGGATTTTTCAAAATAGAAACTGATAAAAACTTGTATTTTAGAAGAACTTTACAACAGGTAAGAGCCCAAAATTCTAGAAAGTTGTGTCATGTTCCGTGCGTTTGTAGTGTTTAACAGTTTTTTAAATAAAAGATGATTTTTTTATGAAAATTGTTGTTTAATGTATAAAATGACGTTTACAAAATTAAAGACAGGTATTTAACAGCTAGATAAATGTACAGTTATTTATTTGTTATTGTTGCTTAGCAACTTTAGAAAACTTTGATTTGCGGGCGTATAAAGTAGATTTTAGTTCCAAAATAAAATAAATGCATTTTTCAAAAGTCAAAAAAGTTGTTATTTATTATTAGGAAATAGGTAATTTTAAAATTTAAAAGAAAAAGTGACATTGTTTTTAGTTTTCGTAATGCCATATTTTTAAAGTTTAGTATCCAATCTTCTGAACGAATTCTTGCGATAGCAGTAATAATACAATATTAGCCTTAGCTATAATAATCTTACAAATTTTACCAATTTTGCAAAATATACAGCAATTGTCACTAATTTGAATAAAGAAATTGGTTTTTGTGAAAACAAATATGTCGTAAACTACTAAATCAAAAATGTATTTTATTCGCAAAAACGCTGTATTCAATACGTATACAAATAACTTAAGCAGTTTTTTTTTTTGTGTAGTCGTTACATAAAGTACTATTTCCGTCCAGAACGTCGTTAAAAGACGTATAATAATAAATAAAATTATTGTCAAACGAAATTTCAATTCCAAATCCAAATCTACAAACGTTATTATAGAAGCGCCAAAATGACATTAAGTTTTTGAATATTAAAATTTGTCTCATAAAAACGTCAAAAATCAACCAAATAAATCAATTTTTAATTTAAGGGTTTATAACGCCGTCCAATTTATGCCAGATTTAAGAGAAACACATGGTTTATTCTAAATTAAACATAACAGAAAAATCTAGCGTTGCTTCACACTTCTTTAAAAAATATCACAGAATTAACAAAAGTATCTAATATGAGAATTATTACGACACTTAATAATTGAAAATTTCTTTAGGAATAAAAAACGTCCAATCAATGTCTATTTTGAGCCTGTCCCTACTACCTACTCTGTCCCTACCCTCTCTTTTTACTGGTTGAAAAAAAGTGATGCCATTATATATAAGGTAAAAATGTTTGTAAATTATTTAGTTATAATTTTCACCTGAGATTGACAACTTTGTCGTCGAAACGCGTACATGTTTAGTAAAATGTTTAGTGTTATTGGGTGTTTTTTTTGGTTTTTTTCTGTGTGACAAACCCTAAACAATTGATTGTATCTACTTATTTAAGAAAAGAAAATAAAATACTGTGTATATTATTAGTACTAAAAAAAATTAAGAAATCTTGTACAAATCTTGGAATATTTCTCGAGGGACAAGCTCTCATACGGCTTGTCAGTGCTGAAACGTTTCCTAGCGGGATTGTGTGATGTGGTCGTAGAGTTTCCAACAGCTGCAATACCATCAGAGTGCACACGTTTAGATAATAAGACGGTCACCCGCAAGAAACTGCAGCTTCTTCTGGCGTAAAGTTCGATTACGCAAATTGGGTTATTAACTCGATTTTTTCGGCTTTACATTTTAATACATAAAGAAGCAATTATTTTATAATTACTTTAAAGAGGGTAAGATCGAACCGAAAAAATTCAATTTTATAAAATACAGGTTAATGCTTTTGGTATTTAGGGTAAATTTCCCAGATGGTCCATGATTTTTAATTTCATTTTCCATTTAAGCCTTAAATAGACTTTTTCGTTTTAATGAGATGATCGTATATTTGGGGTAAGCTGAAATTTCAATGTTATGAGCTGGTCATAAAAATATTTCAACAGTCTTAAATACGCTCTCAGGATAAATATTTTGACTTAAAATTTAATTTATTCATCATTGATGAAATTCCAGACAACTGCTGCCAATAAAATGGGAATACGTGCCTGGAGGAAACAAAGTTATTACCTGATGGTAGAATTTTTTTCAGAAACATATGAGGCGTCAAACAGATTCGCTTTGTGTCTCTGAAGAAATAAAAGAATTGCTTGGGGAATCACTTATTGGATACTGACAGTATATGTCATTGAATATTTAAACTAGGGAAACGTGGATTACGGTTTTGAGTGAGTTTAGAGCCTATTACCTAATGTGCCTAACGGATCGATCGGAACTTAATCGTCTAGAATCTCATTTCATGAAAATAGCCAAGTTCAACTCCAATTTTCGGTTATTCTTTATGCTTTCGGTCGAAATTGTGAAGTTGTCAGATGGCACGGCTATGCGCAATCCTTCTCCACTTTTAATTCCAGCGTCCGACGTGCCAGCGTCGATAAAGGCTTCGATGAATCCACTTTAAATATTTCATCTCCCTTCAAACGTTAACCTTTATCGATTCCGGCATTGTATCGAAGGGCACAAGCCAAGTACCTAGAGTAAAGTGTGTTCGGAACCGCTTTGTTAAATTGTTAAACATAATTTATGTGGAGTACATGCCATTATGGTAGAGAGACATCCATGGCGACCTAATGAACTGGCTAAATGTGTACCACCTTAATCAACATTAATCAAGGAGGAAACAAGTTTAGTTGGAGTTGAATCGACCCTATATTGCTTATATATTCATGCCGCGATGGCGGAGGAGACGTCTTAATAATTCGATCGTTTATGGCTGAGATTGGGTGGGTCTACATTAATGCTCACACCAACATCTAATTCAAAAACTTTAATTCAAATAATGTTCAGATTGTTGTTAGCTTTTTTTAATAAGCTGCGACGTAGAAGTTCGTGTGAATTTCACATTGAAAAGCAAAATTTAATTTTGAACTTTTCTTTTATCAAAACCCAGAACAGTTTTGTTTTTAAGTCTAAACTTAATACAACAAAGCACCAAAATTTTAATCAGTCAGTTATTGAAGTGACATACTTGAGGCCACTGACTGCGCATCTGGCTAGACGTATTATTTTGTTCCAACCGTTAAGTGAGGTTACTTTGTGATAATTTGCAAAGATTTTTTTTAATACATAACTTTAACACTTTTGATCTCATTCATTTTTAGAATAAACCTATAAATTCCAATTATTCCATTAACTTTCCTTTAGTTGTTGTATAAAATCCATATGATTTGCTTTTTGACACATGCAAATATGTATTTTGATTTAAAAGTGTTACAATTTAGGTCAAAAATCTGGGATTAGTTTCTGATAGTTGCATTTTTCCGAGTAATTGAATAGAATCGGGAATCTATTACAAGTTAACACCGAGTGGCCTATCTCCACAAGTAAAATTGTTCTAAAATTTTTTTTAACAATATGGCAAAATAAGCAAGTAAATTTGTTAAAACCATTTTGAAAAACACAAGTAGAATTAAAGCTTTTATCTACAAAACTTAGGCGAGAGCCTAAGAGATAGCTTTGTTATCCTCCAACATGATTATACCAACCTTCCAGCACTCTTTGTTAGATGGCACACTGTGTCTGTCAATACGACTACTAGCCGAATTTCGCTTTATATAAGCGAGTTCTCCCACCCGTTCCAATCGAGCACAACGCTCTGGGATAGACTGTTCTGATGAGGGGCAAAAACTCCGAAACCGGTATTCAGTTTCTCGACGTTGTTGTTCGATTGGAACACCTTTGCTACTATAATATGCTTTAATTCAATTAAGCAATATGTGACTTCTTGTTGGATCTTTTTGGTGTGTAAAATGAAAGATAAAAAACACCCAACAGCATCAAACAATATCACTTTGCATGGCGCACGTTTCGACAACAAAGTTGTCATCCTCAGGTGTAGAGTTTAATTTTCCAGATGACAACTTTGTTGTCAAAACGAGCGTCGTGCAAAGTAAAATTGTTTGGTGCTATTAGGAGTTTTTTTACGTTTCAAGCAATATGTGCACTATTATAGTCTGTCACAGTATTAAAAAATCGTTTAGAAAACTTTGAATTGACTAAAAAATATTTATAACGACGCCAAACTAGATTAAAAACTAGTGTACCGATTCTGAAGCCTGTTCACTGAAAAACCTTAATCCTTGTTGTATTTCATCGCAGAATTCAGAAACATAAAACAGTATTGCGTGAATTTTTGGTGTTAGGTACTCCTAAATTCAAGACAAAAAAGTTTTTTTTGAAATTCTTTAATTATATCTTAAAAATTTTCTTGTAATTGTTTTCCAAAACAACTTGTTACTATTTTGTCCAACGTGAAAAATCACTTAACGTATTTTAAGCAGTCAAGAGGAGATATAGATCGCAGAAAGTCTACTTTTGATAGTAGAAGACGACATGAATTTCCATTCAAAGAGCCACCATGAAAAGCTTCACGTTCTACATAACAAAATTGTACCTATTTTCTACAAATTGCAAAAAACTCTTCTAGCATTTTATTATAAATAGTATTTACTGCTTCTAGCATTAAATAAAGCTCTGGTGGACATATAATTTCAAACAGCTTTATTTTGTTGATTAATCAATGGTATGTTAGTGCAATTATAAATATTCTTTTTTGTTTTAAAACCACCTCCACTGTTAAGCCAATTACTATAATTCAGATGGTTGCATTTTTTAATGCTGGTTTTATTATATAAATTTTCTGTATACTTTACTTTATCTAAAATGCTTATATAAAATTTGAAAAAACCTCCTCCTCCGTCAATACCAATTTTAACTTAAATATTTTGAGAATATTTTTTTTGTTTACAATATAAATTAATAATTCCTTAATATTCTTACAAAAAACGATTGGTCTCGATACATTTTTTACATCAGAATCTTTAACTATAAACTTTTTTTAACTTTTTCAAAAAAAAAATCTAATTTTTTATTTTCTAATTTTATTTTTCTTCTTAAATTTGAAGCAACTTGATATGTTTTTATTTCTTTTTAAAATTCTCAAAGTTTTATTCATGCTTAAATCTAAAGAAAATTTTATTTTGAAAATTTTTCAGTTTTTAAAAGTTGCTAATATTTTGACCGACTTTCTGGTGATACTAATTTGTCAGCGCTACTGTTAAGAGCTTGACGCTAGTTTCTTTTTTGCTTTCTGGAACCTTTCTGTGCTATGTTAATTATATTAATTTTGAGTATACTTTTTTTTGCAAAAATAATCAATATAATATTAAAATCTTTTATTATGGGAAAACGCAACGTACGAATATTTAGGTTCTTATTGGAAGTGTTTTTAATAAAAATAAAAAAAAACAAATCAGACAATTAATTATGGCAAAGCAATTTTTTTCAAAAAATTAAAAAAAAAATTGTTTTGCCTAACTGCGTACTGTATTTTGTTGTATTAGTTAATTTGTGTTCACCCTCAGTAGGAGGAGATGGAAGTGAGGGTGGTGCACATTCCCACTCTGTACCATACCAGGACGTCCGGGGTGAGACCAGACTCGGGACTCTCGATTGTACCAACTTGTGCTTAAGACGTTATCATGTAACAGTTCTCAATATATATCGTAGAAAAACCAGCAATCGTTTTATTCGCATAAGTTTAAAAACTCTTAAACTTTATACACGTACTGCAAATAAACTCATAATTGTTTAAAACTTTTAGTTGAACAAAATGCAAAGGTTTCTTAGTCAATAGGTACTTTAGACAACACAAGTCATAGCTTTAAAGTTATATCTTCAAATCTAAAAAAGATAAAAAAACTTTTGGCTTGTGACTCAAAATTTACTACAGATGTTAAAAAATGTAACTACAAAAATGTGTTTTGGGCTTTGTATTTTATCTACTAAAAAACATAAATAAAAAAACATTTTTCTCGTGCTTTTTGAACCTTAATTGACAGCATACCAACAATTAGGCACACCTGTTTTGGAACACCATGTAGTAAGTAAGTCATCAAGATCTAATAATCTGTATTTTGACGCCGGCAGCAAAAGTGCTTTTTCTGCCGCCAATTTGTTGTTTGAATCCGGCTGAGAAGTCTAACTTGAAGTATTTTAACTCAAATTCGAAGAGACATAATTTAATACTGTTAGAAAATATTTTTATTTTAATATTTGGGTCAAGTTTCTTGAGTGAAGTGCTTCTGTTCTTTGGAGAAGTGTTTATATGTTTGCCACATGAATGAGCATCAGCCGTGCATAACTAACGACGTTCAAAAGATCCTCAAGTGCATTTCCACGTCTGCAAATGCAGAAACTTGGTAATTGAAATAGTTAACCCTAGAGGAGAATCAGACGGTTTTATTTAGGTCAAGAAAAAAGCATAACCCAATTTATGATCTCGCGCAAATTCCACGTGACTTTAATATAGTGAAAAAAGGTTGGAAGATTTCTGAAAATTGGTGCCGACGTCGAGCAAGCTGTCTGGCTTATATTGGTCGCAGATGTCGCCAAGGATCGAATTTTTGCGGAATTGAATCGTTTGATTAGTATTCCAAGGCGCGAAACGGCCAATTTTCGAATACAATTAACAACGAGTTTAAACATTATAAAGGTAAATTATTCCGGCCCTGCAGCGTGTCCGTCCTAGTGCCATTATAAGTTTCAGCGTTTAACTGGAGAAATTCAGCTGAACGTAACGGTAGACCGCTTGAATAATGTCTTCTATTAGTCCACAATGCCGTCATCAAACATACCGGTCAACTGTGCTTCATACTACATTAGAGAAAATTATATTCTGGTCCGCATCCGATGTCCTGAATACGAAACGAACGTTTATCGAGGGACGAAAGTGGCGACGAAAAATTGACGTGTACGAAATTGCGTATAAGTTAATTCCTTTATGTGCTACTGACAGTTTGATATATGTTAAATTTATTGCCGATAGGCAGGGGCGGACCACAAACTTTAATGGCCCATGGCAAACACTGTTTGGGGGCCTTTTACCGACGATTCGGCAAGTTTTCCTCTACATCTTTTTATAATTCTACTAAATTTCACAACGGAATAATAGACATAAAAAAAGAAACAAAAGTTCAAAAGAAGGTTTTAGACAAATTCAAAAGATGGGGACTGAAAGAGACAGAATAATAAGAAATTAAAGTAGACAAACAGATTCTAAAACAAAATTCTATTTTAAAAAACTTGAAAATTAACAATTAAAAAAAATTGGCGGCTGAAAGAGAAGGAATAATAAGGAATGAAAATGGAAAAGTGAATTCTAATCTTGATAGGTTCTACAACTGAAAAATAAATTTGAAGTAAAGGTTTTAGAAGATCTGGGAAAAAGAGTAATAAAAAACAAAAGTCAAGACAAAAATTAGGTACTTGAGCCAGCATTATAATAAATAAAATTCTCATTGATACACTCCCACTTTTTTTACGGTTAAACTTTTAGTCATTTGTGTATTATGTTTTATAATTTTTAAAACCATAAAGATCATGCCTAAATCCTCCTCTGTCGATAGGTGTAATGTGCCAGAACAAGCTTTTTCCACTTCTGTCTCTAACCTCAGGATTAATTTTAAATCAATCGAAACTCAGATCGTACGACATCCCGATGTCACACATGCTGACACCAAGTATTAATAACCTAGCTGAAACCGATAAATTTTATTAAACCTCAAGATGAAAAAACTACTTTCCAACTTTTAACGACACGACGATAAAAAGATGAGCGACGAGAGTGGAATTACCTGTATTTCAATTTTAATCACGATTTTCAATTACCGCTTCAAATTCGGTTTCCCTGTCGTAAATAACACACGTGTCATGGTATAGATACACGCAAAATTAGATTTATTTCTAATAATGCTACCAATTAATTACGCCGAGTTTAAATTATGAATGAGATTTAATTCCTGTTGTAAATTCGCACGTGTTTCAATAATTAATTCGTTATGAATTTATAAATTAGATTGTTTTAAGCTTTATTATTTGAAAACTAATTTTATTTTATTTTGTACAGATACCAATTACCTCACAAAATGTTAAATTTAAGCTTAAATCATAAAATAGAATTTACTAGTGATTTACACTAATTTTATGCTTTTACTGATAGTGATAACAAATCTAATTTACCAACTAATTTTCGGAATTGTTTAGAGTTTTTCAACTATCTCAATATCCAGAGAGACTATCCGACTATCTGTAATAATCAAACTTCAATAAAGCAACAGGTGTGACTTTATAGAATTATTAATTTTGATTTTTTTGTATATAAATTTGTATTTATCTATTGAATAAAAGAATAATATTAAAAAATAACGACTGTTTATTTGAAAATGCTCTCTAGAGTGCTTTGAGATAGTAAAACAGTTGTTTTGATTTCTTTTTTCTTTGTCTTCTGCATTGATTGACAGTTATGTTAAATCGTTTCATTTAATTTCAGTACAGCTAAAAGCGCGAGAAAACAAAAACTCGATTTGTAGGTGTAAAACATAAATAACACGTTTTCAGTCAAATTATGTAAAATTTTCAAAACTGAATAAAATTAATATTTCCTTTTTATATTGAATGAAAGTTAATGTGGTATGGTTTACATTTATTTGGTTGTACGTTAAAATACGCCAAAATTTTTAATTAAACTTTTTCGTAGATTAATCATCTACGTGCGTGAGGTAATGCCATCTAGAGATACATTTTTTTTAGACACAAGCTTTTTAGACAGACTGATTTTGTATAACTATTATCAGCACAAAAAACGGTTTCTTCACGTTTTTGATAAGGTTATATTGACCTAGCTGATCACTAAACGTTAATCAACTGTGTAATTATCACTTTTTTGCGTTAAATAACATCAAAAAAAACTCTTTAACATCTTTACCGCTGACGAATGATGTTCATTTTGCATTACCACAGACACGGAACTTGGCAACAACTTTTTGTTGAATTTTAGACACAAATGGGCTAATTTTCAGTTGGGATAATACAGGTGGTATCTTTGTGTTTGGTAGTAGTGTCATTGGGTGTTGTTATGGAAGTGTATTAAAATTTGCGATATTACCGGTAGTATCTCAACTTAAAATTAGCCCATAAAACTATTGTGCTGTAAGCAACAAAAAAATTGAAACATCAATGCCTTTATTTTGTAATCTTGTTTTTAAAGTTTACATATGTTTCAGAATTCTTAAGACGCTTCTGAAATTACAGAAAAATTTGATTACAAAAGTTAAATTCTTAAAAAAATTGTTACTTAGACCTAATTTCTAATCATTTGATTATTATTTTATTTTTCTTTCAACAAAAACATGCCAAAGACTCCTTGATTACAACATGAAGAATTCAGAGAATTTTTTTAAACAGTTTTTATAGAATTATTTTAAAATTGAGTGTTAAAAACACTCTAAAGTTAACATCTCTGAAAGACAAATAGCAATTTAGTTTTTAAGAAGAAATTTTGTTTAAAAATCTTAAAATTATTAAGATATCTCCTATACATCCACCACTTCTCTGGTTTTTGGCTGCCTTAACCAAATTTTTAGAGTACAGACTAAAACGTTGTTTAACGATTTTTTTAAGTATTAATTGTTCTTAAGCAAAATTTCTTGGTAAAAACAAAGGATTTGTTTTTGTTTTTTAGAGATAATTAGAAGTGTTATTTAATACCAATTTTAAGATGAAATGATTTGTTAAATCGTTTTTGTAATACCTCATTGTTAAAGGTAGCTTTAATGATTGTTTGTTAAAACAATACTTTAGCAATCAAGGATCCGTAAAGAGCGGCCGTAAAGACTAAATCACTATGGAAATACAAATGTTTTATTTATAAAAACAACGGTTGACATTGACAACGTACAACGCACTCTAAATCATCTCTTTTTTAAATAAAATAAAAAAAATCAAAAAAATAAATGCGGCCAAATTATTGAGGTATTACAAAAACTACTGTAAAGTACACGTCTGTTGGGTGGCTTCGCCAGTATTATTCGACTCTCTCTTCGAGCTCGTCTCACAAAATTTCTGGTTTGGCCGTAAAGGCTACCCTAACAGACTTCTATTGTAATATACTATTGTAGAATCGTATAATCACTGTTTTAATAACTTTAAGCCACATGCTATAAGAAATAGAAAAATTAAATTTTAAGTTTAAATTAAAAAGTAAAAAGTACGGAAAAATGATTATTTTGACCACTTTAATAATGATTTTTAAAACAGTCACTGTTTTTCTCTAAAATGTCATTTTGTAATTTATTTACACAAACACAGTAAGAAGCATTTACATTTTTTTGAATGCAAATTTTTCATACACTGGTGTTTTTAATTCTTGATAAATTGCAATTTTTTTAACAAAATTTTGTTAAAATAATTTAAACACAAAAGATTTTTTCTGGAAGAGGCAGCAGTAGTTCTTTGTCAAATCCAATCCGATTATTAAACACTAGTAATAAAAAAGAATAAATAGTACTAAGAATTAGTACTAATTACTAATTAAGCAAAAAAATTACATAAAATTGTATTTATCCGTACCTATTTACAAAAAGTGTAATGAAGTGAGTACCCAAAAATTATTCTAAAACCTTTTTTTAAATTTATTGTATAGAAATTTGTTTAGATGCTTTTATTTTCCCTATAATTTAGCATAAAATATTTAAAATATAAAGCTTAAATCGATAGCTTAGACATTTGTAAATTTGTCTATCTGGGGTTGATTTAGATAAGATTTGAAGCATGCGAGAAAGCCCGAAAGAAACATCCAGTCTTAAAATGCGTAAGAGAGCTTCAATACAATGCAAAATAGACAAATCTAATTTTGTATAGCTTAGTAGAGCTGCAAAGTTATGAATCACTGAGAACCGAAATTATGAGTATATTTCTGCTGCTTTAATAAACCGTCTCACAATGACGGTGAGATAATTTGATACTTAAAAAATTAAACAATTTTTGTAGCAATAAATATTTAAATTGATTTACTGCAGTTTAAATAAGTTTCGATGTTATCTTTGTTTTAGTATCAAAAACTATTGCTCTTAAAAATTTTTAACCAATACCAATAGCTGTAATAGCATTATTTTTTATAAGACGGATTACTGCGTTTATTGCACTTTTAGTAAGAGGAACTGTCATGCACTGACAGTAAGAAAATGACAACAAAAAATAAGAAGATAAATACGATATTTTTCCAAATAAAAAAATAATTCGACATTTTTTTCGGGCAATTGTCTTCCAGTGTATTTCTCGTACATGTCAAATACAAATTAGAATATTTCGCTCGTGCAATACACGCACTCTCGAAATGTTCAGGTATTTGGCGCGCACTTGGAATACACTAGTTGACTATAATTTTTATAGTTAGAAAAAGTACATATTATTGTAATTTTAATTAAGGAATTCGTTAAATTCGAAATCAAATTTGTTTTATTCTGTAATCACAAAATTTATCTATTATCGTAGCTATGTAATATGTTGATAATAAAATGGTAAATTACTGTAAAACCTTGTTACTTAAATTGTTTCTGTAAACGTAATTATTTTAGAATAAATTGGGTTAAATGGAGTTGTAGAGTTTTGGTCTGAAATCCGCAAAGCTCATAAAAGTAAAGTTTGAAAAAGTTGCAATCGTTGGTTGTGTCGCAGATGACGACCAATTTTCAGGCAACTAAACAAACATTAATTACTGGGACTCTTTCGTACTTAATAAAACTTTCAAAGTATTTACCATAAACTAACGTAAATTCCCGAGGCAGTACAAGGTATTTTCATAAATTTGCATTATATTTGCTACACGTTAATTTATATTCATATGTGTGCAAATGGGATGGTTGTTAACATGCTTGTTATAAACAGGAGGAAGTTGATTAAATCTTATTCATGATTGTATGTAGTCGACTGAAGTAAAACTGTGTTTTTTGCCTGCCCGACAAGAACTCTCGCATGTGTGTAAACAAATGCAATACAACTCTGTCATATGACATCCTGTACCTGGGAAATTAAATGAAACCAACCGACTACAAACTTTAATACCTTCGTAAATATAATATGATACGGAGGGAAATATTGTAAATAGAATTTTCTATGCGCTAAAGAATTTTCATTAGTGTCATTGTCGCTTTATGAACATAAATCCCGCTTCTGAAATTATTAATTAAAACCCAAACCGAAATTGATTCCAATGATGAATTTTCTAGTTTTCCGATAAACTTTCCCAGTTTGCATTAATACACAGTTTGGCGATTTAACAGCGCCATTTCGGTTAAACCAAACGGAAGAATCCGGTGCAATTTCAAAGTTTAAATTCCTTCATTACGTTTCGCGAAACTATGTCTTTGCAAAAGTTCGAAACTTGACGGGCACAAGAAATGGACCGGACTAGCAAAGTGACAGGCAAGAGTGATGAATCAGAAGTGTTTTTATCTATTTCCGGAGTTGCCGGAAACGCCCAGAGGAACAAATGAAGCTGAGTTTCGTCAAGTTGACATCCCTGTGCCTTGAGACCGGCTATTGCACTGCTAATGCACAACCCTAATTGGTTCATTCAAAAATAGGAATTTTTTTTTCGTTGGTCAATCGCCGCGAAAATTCCCATCGGAAATCCAATCCTTTTGAAACGGTCCTCAAATGGCAAATTTATTCAGATTCTTCGAGAAAATGCAAAAGGCTCACTTTTTTACGCTGTTAAGTTTGATGCTTCCATATAAAATTTTCTTTGAGAATAAAAGAACGTAATTGCTCCTGTTACTTCTCCAGTGATGTATTAAATCAATTTCTCATCGACTTAATTGATGATGAAACTGCCGAGTCGAGAAACAAAATTTTCCAGATAGCATGTTTACATTCTTGAATGCCATAAATATCAACAAACCTATTACAGAAAAAGCGCTGACAAAATATACGACTTTACGTAGGTTTCTAAACAAACTTTTTTCTTACCACAACGAGCAACTCTTTAATTAATATTATCGAAACTAGCTTTACGATTGTAATAATTCGAGGAAAAACAATTGTGGCAGTGGCGGCTGGTGATTTTTTGAAATTCTGTATTTTGAAAATGGAGCATGGGATCCAAATTCTGCTATGGAGGATTACTATTAAGACCAAACTAAGGGCTACTGCTAAAAAAAAAATTGATCGAAATTTGCGAAATTAGATTTTAAAAATGGTGTGCCCCCCCTGGTTATTTCCGAAACGGTTTATGTTAGAACGGTGGCGATTTTTTTTTTCAACATTATGAGACAAATTAATGACTAATTATTCTTTAGTTTTTTCCGAAATTTTAATTATAGAAAAAGTTATGAGCATTTGAAATTTTAGAGAAAGAAATTTTTAGAAAATTAAATTTCAAATGCTCATAACTTTTTCTATAATTAAAATTTCGGAAAAAACCAAACAATAATTAGACATTAATTTGTCTCATAATGTTGAAAAAAAAATTGCCACCGTTCTAATATAAACCGTTTCGGAAATAACCAGGGGGGGCACACCATTTTTAAAATCTAATTTCGCAAATTTCGATCAATTTTTTTTTTAGCAGTAGCCATTAGTTTGGCCCCAATAGTAACTCCTTACAACAAAATTTGGATCCCATGCTCCATATTCAAAATACAGAGTTTCAAAAAATTACCAGCCGCCACTGAATTGTGGTCATCCTAAAACTTACTTTGAAACCGTAACGATAACTTTCAAACAATCACAGACTAACAGAATGCAATCTAGCAAACATTTGGTTTTATCTCAAGTATGTTTAAATGTTTACTGCATTTACCGACGAACGTATACTGCTGATGCCCTTGAAACAATTCCAGAAACAACTGACTGACACAGGAGCTTCAAATAATTGAAATTGTTGAGAGTTACAAAGACATGAGAAAGGACAACCAATTTTAAAAATAGCTGCTTGACCGCTGTACGTGTTTAATAATAAAGGAAACACGAAATTTAAACTTGCACGATGGTAGGACTACTGATTTTCTGTGTGAAAAATATACAGGTGTCCCTTTCCGTGCTAAATTTGTCTTTTTTGTATTAAACGTTTGATAAGGCTTGTTAAAAGGGCTTAAAATTTCATAAATCACTTTTATCGCATGAAAAACATCCAATCACATTTTGACAAGCTAATGAAACGGAAGGTCCTGATTTAGAGCGTTTTATTTATTTAGTATACAAATTTGAGTGAAAGACATGCAAATTAAACGCTTTTCCATTCATTGTGGTGTTTCATATGAAATTCTCTCGTGTATGAAAAATTTGCTTAATTGTGGTCTCTAGAGTGTTCCTTTCATTCGAACAATTTTCGTTTTGGAATGGAATCGAGCACTTAATCATACATCCGAAACATCGAGACGTCTCGAATTGCAGGAATAAAGTCTGGGGAAAAAGCGAAAAACTCAGGGAATAACAGCAGTCGGATTCCTCTCGAGCGTTTGAATTCGTAATTTCGTAGATGGTGTTTGAGTGGTGGAGTCCAATCAATATCGGTGGTACACGTCGATGATGCAGCTTGGAAATATGGTGATTGCTCTTTCGGGTTTTATCGCCTTGTTTTGAGACGCTCCAGATACCTATCGCATTAAATTCGACTTATGAGCGTCGTTGGCCCACATATGACGGCTTTTTGTGCGAGAAAGAGGACCGATTTCAATCTCGCATAGGCTGATTTACGTTTATATTGCAGTCACGAACTCTGAATAGTGTCGTTTTCGAGGGATGAGGACAAAATATAATTAATTTTCCGCATGAATTGAACGTAGTGCCAGTCTTCTGACGTGCATATATAACCGGTACGTCTGACTTGCAACCTAAATTGCGACCAAACAGTCTTTCTTCTCTCCTCCATCTTGAATAATTTATTTGCCATGCTTGCGCCAAGGCTCTATTACGCCCAGAATTGTGTATAATTAAAGCTAGATACACCGGGGATAAGTTAAACAATGTCTCCGATACAGATCCAAACTTGGCTGGAACTTTATCGCCTCTTAAATAAAATATCCAGCCCACAATGCCAATTTCTCGATGTAATTCGAGAAATCTGAAGATACGATCCATATTCCCTCTTCATGTCAGCTCTTTTGTACGTTTTACGGCTATATTTTTTTAATGTACTTTTGCCAACTCAGCATTCTTCAATTTTTTAATTCGAAGGAAATCGATACTAAAAATTGAAGCTTTTATGAGTTTCCGATCACCTTTACGAGGCCGCTTCGCCCCGAATTGAGCCATCAAATATACACAAAGTCTGGTCGACGTCGATACTATGTCTTTGCTTTCCAGCATTCGAATTTATTTATATAAAAACCGACAATTTTATAATCTTTTAAAACTTGAACGAATTTCACTAAAATTTGGTGCGTATTTTTTTAAGTAAAAAATGTGAACTAAGTTTGGGTTTTAAGATAAGTTTGATCTAACTTCTCTCAACAACTTTTAGGACCACTCAGCAGAGAGGGCCTATCGAAAGCATGCCATTAAACTTTCTGGTGACCGGACGTTTCAAAATTACTTCTCTTTAATGTATATAAACGGGTATGACTAAAAGATATGCTTAAACCAATGTGGATATTTTGTAAAAAATATTTTTGTGTTATAAACATTGAGTAACTTTTTGTCTAAAAAATACTAGTTCAATAGTATTATGGCTCGATTTTTTCTTATAGGTGTTTTTATAAAAATGAAAATAGAGACAAAATCTACGTTGTGAGACGTTTAAAAAACTCTTTTTTTTATCTAAAAAGAAAAGTGAGTATGTAACATGACAATATTTGTGTACGTTGATATTCGTCAAAATTAGAAAATACGCATATATTTATTCAAATCTAATAAAAATTGGAAATGAAACACCCACTAACACCAAACTTCTTTACTGGATACGACGCACGTTTCGACAAAAATGTTCCTCAGGTAGGAATTAAAACTCCAGTTTTAATAAGTAAAGAAGTTTGGTGTTAGTGAGTGTTTCATTTCCAATTTTCATTTAAACACACCAAGAAGATCCAGCAAGAAGATCAAATCTAATAGTCTCAAGCAATGAACACTCATAAAGAACTCTATATTGTAAAACCCAAAAAAAATGTTAAAAAAATAAAAGAAAAGTTAGCGTTTATATAAAGTTTTTTTTAGATTTATCAATTAGACTCTACAATCTAAACTAATTTTGTAAATAGCATTTTCCAAATACACTAATTTTGCACCTAAGTTTTTTCAAATGTTTTTGAATAAGTAAGATTTTTTAGCAATTTTTTGGTATATATTACAGTATGTCTGTGCATTGCTTGTAACTCATTTATAAAACATCCTGTTTCTAAAAATCGAAGTAATAGTTAATAATCCTTCCCCCAAAAAAAAACAAATAGTCATCAATAACTAAAACAGCATTTTATGTACTTGTAAAATACATTAAAAATATTTTCTTCTTTGGCTCTTGAAAACATTCAAAAACTTTTTTTTGGTTAAAACAAATTTATAGAAATTATTAAAATGCTCTGTTCAAAAAATATCATTTGTTCAATGTCAACTTTAACTTCTAGGGATTTTTTCAGTATGTTTTAAGGTCGCAAAATACCCATTTTAAAAAATGAAATATAATATATAAATAAATAAATAAATAAATAAATTCGAAAAATTATAAATTATTTTTGTAACATTTATTACTATTTGTATTAATTTGTATTAAAACAAAAAAATTAAAATCAGTCAAAATTAGTATACAAATAGCGCAAAAAACGCCAAATAAGCATAAAAGAATTGATTTGTTTGAAACAAAAAACCTCAATTTATCTAAATCGACATGAAATTTTACGCTGCTTAATAGAATAACGAATTAGCATTATGTTAGACATCCAAAACCTAGTAGACATCAGTGAATGAAAACTAATTGGTAAGTAAAATCTTATTGCTTCAAGTGGTTTGCCAGGCTTAGCTATTAAAATTATTTGAGCGACTTCATTTCCATTGAATTAAAAAGTAGATTTTAGAATTAAATTGTAGATATCAGTGTGTAGCTTGGATAAAATACATTTTCTAGATGTATGGCAAAAATCTCTTTTACAATTTGAATTTTTAATTACTTTATGATCTTTAAGATCTTTTGTTATATTACAAAATGTTTATAAATGATTGTAGGGTCGTAGGAGGCTGTGGAAATTTTCGATATAACAAATATTGATTGGAATGTTATATTTCCGCAACGAAATATTAGAGAATTGTTCCTGGAATTACTCAGTTGTCTAATAATAATTATAATAATAGCTAAAATCATTGTCTTTAAAAGGCAGGCTATGGAAACATTTTCTAATGTTTCCATACATTTTCTAATCCAAACATTTTCTAATGTTTCCATACCCTACATTATTATTACCCTACAATCACTTAAACACCTCGTATAACAAATAACATATAACCTGAGTTGTTTGATAATTTTTGCTGTCTTTTAAAGTGAATAGCTTGTCTTTTCTGTAGCTGTTAAATTTTTAGAACTTATTGTTTCTCTGCTCGTTTTTTATTCTAGTTTACTTATGTCTTCAGAAAACCTTTTTTTTGCCATATCTTTCTTAAAATAGTGTTTTGATTGCCATTTTTTTTCTATAAATTAGTGTAGGTACTCGGTCTCTGTTATCATTTTTTTAAAATATATATATATATATATATATAGAAGAATGACCTTTTTTATAAATAAATTAGTTTTTAGCTAAATATTCTTATCTTTGGTCTAAATTAAGCTGTTGAAACTATTAAAATAAGGAGAGAGAAATGGTCTTAAAATATGCTAGAACTAGATTCTAGTGTCTGATGACTAACAAATATTTCTTTGAGCATTCAAAAGTCGACAAAATCAGATTTATTTTGGAGAAACAGCCTGTAAATAAAACTATTCTTTTAATTCATAATAATTACTTATAAGTGGTGACATATTTTTGACTCACACTTAAGTCGTTGGTAGTTTTATTGGTTTGGCATTATTATTTATTTACAGTCTCTACATTTTTGTTAAAACCCAACGCCTTGTGTAATTGGTTACATGACGTAACAGTATTTGAGAATTTAACCAATCTTGGTTTTTTAGTTTGTTTTTCTTTGAAACGCTTTTAGATCTCTTTTTTGAGTTTCCTAGAACAGTTTATTGATATTCCTGGTTAAGTAAAAGAGAAGATAGGTTTGTATTTGATTCTTAAATTTGTGGAGCAAATATGAGGTAATCTTTGGTTACGATTGGTAGGTCACATTGTATAATAGACTAAGTTAAAAAAAATTAAAAGGATTTCAATGGCTTCTTATTGATGTAAAGATGAGGTTGTGTTTCTAATGTAGATAGTACTGCTGAATTTACCGAATAAATAGCTAATATCACCAAACAATTTTATTTTGCACAACGCACGTTTCGACAACAAGGTTGTTATCCTTAGGTGGGAAATTAAACTGGACAATATTCACACAATATTCTTGTCAAGAAATGGTTATAAAACGTAAAAGAAACGTCTGTTTCAGCTGATTTAATTGGTCAAAAAAGAACGTAATAAAATTATTAAAAATTGAGCTTAAGCGTCTAATAATTTTTCTTTCAGTATGGAACATAAAAATGTAAGTTGGTTTAGAAGATTTTAAGAGGAAAATGTTTTACGACTAATAAAGTTAAAACAATCTAGTTATGAAAGCCGTTGGAAACTTTATTATGCTGATAATACAACAAGAAAAACTTATAGAACTTTAAATCAGGAAACTCAAAACATACTTGAACAAAATAAGTTTTTCATCAATATTTTAAATTACGACTTGGCGTTTGTAAATATTTTCTACTGTCCTGGTAGCAGTGGAGGAGTCTTATTTCTCTCGAGACATGGTGAAATTTTTACAGCGTTATCAAGATAGGCGACGAGGACCTTTTTGGGGCACCTCAATGTGAAGTAAAACGGAAATATTTTCGGTTTAAAATGTCTTTCTAAATGTTAGTAAAGAATAAAGTTGGATTTGGAATAGGACGGACAGAATACGTGCAGCGATTTAGAAGAGTCCTATCGAAAACTTGAAGCTTTGCAATTGCAATTCTATTTGATGCTTTTGAAATAACATTTTCAGAGTAGTGTGTTTGTTCACACTGCCTGAATTAAATAAATAAAGTTCATCCGTGCATTAACAACACAAAATTAGTACTTTATATGACGATTCCAGTAGTAATAAAAAATGTAATTTCCATAAAAACAGCACACGAAGTTATTCTCCAGTTTCAACATGAAATGAAATTACTAAATGAAGTGCTCTTTTAAATAACAAGAAACGTAATACATTTAAAATGCATTATCCTATCGTATTTTTTTTATATCAAATTTGGGAATCAGGTTGTGATTGTCGTGCACGAACACAGCTCCAAGGCCTCGTTATTGGCGTCATAGCAGGGTGCATAATTTTATTCTTCAAGGGGGTCGGCTGTAATATCGCACGCGTCATAACCCCCAAGGCGTAATTTTTCAAAACGCACCATTTGCTCTCTAATCCCATAATTAAAATTAAAAAAGTTGTAGACACCTCGCATTTTCATCCCGAAACAACTACCGAACATTTCCTGCATTTGACATTGCGCTATTTCCGTTTTTCTGAAACATAAAACGTTTCGGTTCGTTGAAAAAGTAGCGCGACATTGCAAAAAATTGTTATTATGCAAATCCTTTAATCGGGAAACTACTGATCGTTCTATTTATATCTTTATTATGAAACTCTCAATTGACCTGTCATCGCTCCTTTGTGCATTGGCCAGAAACAAGACAAAGAGATTTGAGTCGTTTGTGGTTTAATTTGAAAATGATTCTTTGTGAAAAAAAATCGGTCGAAGCCCAATTGCATTGTAACATCAAAATAGAGTACGACTGAAGGGATTATTTAAGTATCCCGCTTCGGAACCCTTTATCCTGCAAATCCTCTAGGATAACACGCAAACTGGTCGCCTGGGATGGGAATGTTTCAGTGTCGGGCTTTTCTTCCTGCAAACTTTAAAGTCGACGAAACAAGTTTTTATGTTGTACGCGACGATTTGCTACTTAATTAAATTATTACAATTTAATAAAAATTTAACAGAATTTTTTGCCATGTTTTCACTTGTTTGGAAACTTTGTACCTTGCCAAGATGTTTACTCAAAAGTTTTACATAAAATCCACTGGAAGAGATAAATCACAGCCTGTAGATATAATAACATTCGTAAAAGTTTAACTGGAGCTATTCCGGTCGGAGTTGGGCGAAAGTTGCTAACGAAAAAGGGAGTGAAGAGACCTTGAAAGGTGACAAAATATACGTAAATATTTTTAAAATTAAATTAATTTATTTTTATTTTAGTGGAGTTCGGTGGAGAATTGTACAGAATAGCCAAAAATAAATATCTTCTGGTTAGAGTTTACAGAAAAATTCTAGGAACAGAACATCCAAGAATAAATACTCCTATCTTTTGAGGTAGGCCTTGAAAACATTTCGTCTTCTATAAGCCTTATAATCCTTACTAATTTATTCAAATACGGCTTTATAGCTCATTATTTGCGGATAGCTACCAAATAATAATATTAAAAGAAAAACAAAACAATAACACAAAATGTGGAATTACAAATGCATGACAAACACAATGTCAGCAAAAAGTGTTACAAAATAGTTTTGAAAACAAAAAAGCTCGATTACAAAAATGTTTAGAGTAGACAGTTTTAAATCTTTTTTAACACTTCATCTAAAAATTAATAAACTTGGTAGGTATTTTTATTTAGTTTATTAAAATCAAAACTTCTTATGGTACTTAAAACTCCTACTTGCAGATGACAACTTTGTTGTCAAAACGCGCGTTGTGTTAAGTGTAGTGTTTAGTGTAGTAAGTTTTTATGTTTTGTTTGATACACAAAAAAAATTTAACAAAAGATTATTTTGCAGATTTGTTTTGATGCATGACCCTATTATCATCAATGTAACAAATACAATTCAAAGAGTAAAGCACATCATGTGGGGTAAATTACAATTTTTAAAAAATTTAATATATATTACATAAAAACTAATACGCTAAAAGCAATTTAAAAAATATATTTCTTTAAATTGAAAGATAATTTTATTATACGGCAATCAGAAAACATAATACATTAAAATTGATATATGAGAACCTACAATATAATCAAAACAATTTTTTTACAAGACTATATGACTTTGTTTCTTCCTCTATAGAGCTTTTCATAGTCTTCTATTTTGTTAAGTAGTATGTTGCAACCCCCAAAAAGCGAATAAAACACTTCCCGCTGTGGAGCTCTTGCTTTAAAAGTTTTCTGATTACATAATTTTTTCTTGCTTACCCAAACAAACATTATATCAAAAAAATAACGTTTTTGCTGCTCCTTTCTGTGAAAAGTGACTACCCTTTATGCCTCTTATGTCAAAATAGGCACACATCACACAGTTACAAAGTAAAAACGTCAATTAAACTCAAAATATCTTTTTAGTAGAGGCATTTTTAATTATTGTGTGTTCTAAAAAAAACTTGCTTTATTGTCTCAATAGATTAAAGAACGATTAAAGACTTAATTACTGACGAGCTAATCTCAAGTTGAATTTTAATACTTTTTCGTAACAAGAATCAATCACTTCAATTTTTTATTTATTTTTATTGAAACAAAGATACTACCGGTATTATCTTAACTTGAAATTATTATAGCAAAAAAATTAACTTGAAAATTAGGTGTAAAAATTTTATTGACAAATTAATAATGCTGCATTGCTACAATACCTACAAAATATTTCATTTAAAACAATATTATCTATTAAAAAAATAAAATGGAAATTGAATCTTACTACTTTTTAAATATTATAATATTATAATCTTATTTTACCGGTCAGATTTTAATCAAATAATTTTATAAAATGGAGTAATAATAGAGTGTTTGCGCAGGGAGTTTTATCTTATGGTTATAAGTCCATAACGCACATTTTATAATTATAACGGAAATTGTACAGGGCCCCAAAAAAAGATTTTCATCTAGTCGTCTGTGAATTTCCCATGTAAAATAAAAAATGCCGCTTTAGCAAATAGGGGTAACGAGTAAACCTAGAAATGTCACTAAGGTTGTAACAAGAAAAATTAAAAACCCCATATATTCGGTCACTCTACAAGCGGCAATTTTTAAAGAAAAAGTTTTCCTGCTTTGGATGTTCATTAAAGGTCAAAGTCCCCTTGCCAAACTTCAAATCTGAATTGACATTTGATTGATAGGTGACAGAATAAATTAGTTCAAACTTAAAAAGTAGAGCGGCACAAAAAAATTAACATGTAAAATAATTTCAAAGGTAACTAGATGAAAATCTTTTTTTGAGGCGTTGTACTTTGTGTCATTTGCGCATGATGTTATAAGTTGGCAATATTATTTTAACATTTCTGTTTTAACCTCGGTTATTAACCTCAAATTGGTAAGATATTTGGCTTTGTTTGTACAGGGCAATTTAAATGGCATACACTAAACACAAAGATGGTTTTGTCAGTCTGTCACAGAATAAAACAGAGGAGAGGTTATGTTGAAGTAATGACAGTTCACACACGATCGTTTATATTCGGCTATCGTCGCTTGCCAATGTATTACGTCTAGTTATCTGATTGGTTCCGTTATTTCATAAAATAGTGTAAAGAAATAGCTTGTACGGTAAGATTTTAGTGGTCGTTACAGATATAACTATAAGGGCAGGTTTTTATAAGACAAAAATGTCCCATGCGCAAACACACTAATGTTCTAAGCACGTTATAAGTACTTATCGTAACAAATAAATGTTTTGGAATTTATCTATCTATTTTTGATAATAAGATGAATTTAACTTTTAAGTTTTTTTTTAATATACATTTTACGGTAAATGATACGTAGTCGAAAATTATGTTAGACAGAAAAACTTTGAAGCCTTTAAGTCTTTCTCGCATAAACCCGCTGGCTGCAGATGCCTACTTTCTGCCCAAGGACATAAAATACTATTATATGTATAAATAAATTAGATAAAGCTTGTCGTCAATATGACGGTAAATAATGGCATTCCGTGCCCAGAATTATCACTTCTGACTTTTGACAAATATTATGACAAATATTACTTATTATATGACAAGTATATTTACGACAAAATTATACAGTGTGTCAATTTTAAAAGTTGCAATCGGCAATATTTCTAGAATTGAAAGAGTTATTGAGAATCACTTAAAACCGTTTCGATGGTTGCTAGGGGGAATCAAAATGACATGGTAAGTGACGCACCCCCACCCACCTTTTAAGCCACAGCCAGCCCAACTTGAAAATTTTAAATGGCACTACCCTACTTGTAATACATCGTTGGAAAGCTCATAACAAACGCTTTTCAAAAATGTTATGAAAAAGCCTATTTGACAAAGTCACTTTTCCAAATACTCGAAAAGAAAGACTTTAAATTTTCATTTTTGTTATTCGCTGTAGTAAATGAACTCTATAATTAAACCTAAAATAAAACATTGCCTAAGTGATTAATTTTTATTAAATTCTATAATAGATATTGAAAATGATTTCCGTTGTTTGCCTAACAAAAATAGAGCCTGTTTTGAAATAATTCACGAACTTTTTGAAAAGTTTCTCTGCGAATAGCTCGACATTCTTGAATGATTCTTTGTCTCAATTTTTCAAGTGAGTCTACTTTTGTTTTATAAACCACAGACTTTAAATGGCCCCATAAAAAAAATCCAGTGGTGTAAGATCTGGTGACCTAGGAGGCCATTCAATAGGTCCTCTCCTCACAATCCATTGATCTGGGTAGTGGTTATCCAACCATTGCCTAACTAGAAGTACATAGTGTGGAGGTGCTTCATCTTGTTGAAAATGCAGTAGATATTCATTTTATCCGGGATTTCCCAATTCGTCTAATTGATTTTCAAGCTCCTGAACTATAAGAGGGTCAATGGTTGTCTCCAGCATATTAGCCTATTGTTCGCCGTTCGAATTGCCATCAATAAACAGAGGTCCAATAATGGATCTCCTAGTATCCCAGCCCAAACATTTAGTTTTTGTGGATACTGCGTATGTCCCTCTATAAATATGTGAGGGTTTACATCACTCCAATACCTGCAGTTTTGTTTATTTCCAATTAAATAAAACGAACATTCATCCGAAAAACAAATGTTTTTACGAGTAATGGTTCGGTAATGCATTTTTCAGTAACCATTTCACAAATTCAATGCGCCGATCCGGGTCGTCATCGCCAAGTTCTTGGAGAATTTGCATCTTATATGGATGAAATTTATGAAATTTCAATACCTTTCGTTCTGATTCGTGTGATAATCCAGTTTCCCTAGCTGCGTGACAAATTGACATTGTTGGATTTATAGCATATTGTCCAAGTACTTCAATTTGGGTTTCCTCACTGAGTACTCTTGGTTGACTTCTTTTTTTTATTCTTAACGGATCCTGTTTCCTCAAATTTGGCGACTAACTTCTAAACGTACGCATGACTGACATGTTTTCCTGGATATTTATTATTGAACACTGCCGGTGTTCGAAGAGCACAACGATTTTCAAAACCGTAAATAAATATCAATTCAACACGCTCTGCCGTACTATAAACCATTGTCAATTTTTGACAATTTATATTATCGTTACCAGGTTTTTGTATGAATTTGTATGAATCTACAAAAACAGATACGTTATAATCTAATTCCAATAAACATAGGGGTGAAAAACCATAATGTATTGCCTTTTTCATAAGATTCAAAACACAAAAAACATAAAATGTAGTCTTTAGGGTCTAAATCATCTTTTTGGTTGTGTATTTGGTAAATAACGTCAATTTTTCCTTTAGGACATCGCATAACAAAAATGAAAATTCAAAGTCTTTCTTTTCCAGTTTTTGGAAAATAACTTTGTCAAATAGGCTTTTGCATAACATTTTTGAAAAACGTTTGTTATGAGCTTTCCAACGATGTATCACAAGTAGGGTAGTGCCATTTAAAATTTTCTTGTTGGAGTGGCTGTGGCTTAAAGGGTGGGTGGGGGTGTGTCACTTACCATGTCATTTTGATTCCCCTTAGCAACCACCGAAATGGTTTTAAGTGATTCTCAATAACTTTTACAATTTTAGAGATATTGCCGATTGCAACTTTTAAAATTGACACACTGTATAAATATGACAAAATTCTGTTAAGTTTCTAACTAAACTTTTAAAAATTTTAATTTTGTATAAAACGTCGTATATGTCTCGTGCATAATTGTCTATTACGGTCCTCGCAAAAATAAAGCTTTTCATTACACGTCAGGCTTTAATCTTTTGATTGTGCTTTTAGTACGTAATAGTACATTGTAAATCAAGGTAGAGAAAACATTTTTATAGCCGAGTTAGATTATTACCCAAGAAGCGTAGCATCGAGAGGCAATAATAAATGCGTGTTTATAACAGTTTTTTCTAATGTGGTATATATAGGGAGTAATTAAATGTTGTGTACAAATTTTGCCTGAAGATAGACCTTTTTGAGAGAATAATCCGTAAATACCTAAAATTGTTTTAAACAAATGTCTATTATTTTTGAGAAACACAAAGTCCAGCAAAATGTACGCCTTATATTATTGAATTAATAACCAGAACTATTAATAACACGACAATTACAAAATTTTGCCATATATGAAATGTTACAAAAATTTTTTTTAGACCAGTATGTTTGAAAAAGTTACAAATTCTTTCAGTGCGATCACAAAATTTATAGTTTTAGGTAGACGCTGACTAAAATTTTCGTAACTAGCTGCAATGTCTATAAAACATTAACAGATTACAGGTTAGAACGACTTATGGCTTACATGTGGCCGAGCGCATAGCATTAACCTGCGTGTCAGACGCGCTAAATAATTCATAAAAGACCAATAGTTTAAGTGCAGATTTACTTGTATTTGACATATACACGTATGTGTGCCGTGCGTAAAGCACTATGAGCGGTACGCGTCTCACTAGCGTGCCAAATGTATTAAAAAAATATAAAAAAAAAGAAATAAAGCTAAGATTGAGGGAAATCAAATACTACATTATAGATCACATTGTAAGTTTTCTTAAACATTTGTAAACATGTACAAAGTTAATAAACTAAAAAAAATTGCTTGCTGGCAATAAATTCTATTTCAAAGATTATCATCACTTTTTTTCTCTTAATGTATAATATACTTTTATTTCACTAGTTATGTAAGTAAATCTTTCTGCACTCTCTGTAACAATGCAAAATAATAATGAAAGCAAGAAATAATGATAAAATAAACATATAGAAATAAATTAAATAAATTTCTTTTGTGTTGAAGTTTGTTGAAGAGTTGTATAAAGACGATAATCGGATATTAAAACGTTGTTTCTGCATTTTCTTTAAAATCACCAACTTAATTAACACTTAATGGTAAACACTTTGACTTTATTATTTAATTAAAAGGCAATTTCTTAATTACTTACATCTAATGGAACTGCCAATTTTACTTCGTTCAACATTGACGATCAAGCATTATTTTAACTTTAGTCAAATGCAAAGTAGCACTCGAAGATCACAAACAGACGAAAATTATAATTAAGTACGAAATTCAAAACGTTAAAAGAACCTTTCTAACACTTTTTAATTAGTTGGTAGAGAACGTTCGTTTCGTTTGAGGTTTCTTTATTAACGATGCCGTTTGTAAAAGGGCAACCAGAAAGAATCACCAAACTGAATTTCCATGACCGTATAATTCAGTCAATTCCTCGTTTTTTTTTCTTCCTTAAAAGTCAAAACTGAAATATCCACTTTTCGACATCCAGCATTTATATTTTAGCAAAACATTTTTTTTTTGCTTCTATTCTTGTAAATTTTTAACTTGGTGGGCGGTGAAACGGTGCGCGTTTTTGCATTTTTAATGTCCCTCCGAAGTTGTGAAAGGGCATTTTGGTCGGTGTAAAACTGTCACCCGATCTCGATTAATAACTTTGCGTCGGTTTTTTGAAAAGGGCGACTTGGGTCCTTTGAAAATTTCCGCCAAATTAAAACTGTTCAAAACATATAAAATGCGAAATTAATGTAACCCATCTGTCTTGTCGCCGAAATCAGTTCGTGTGAATAAACCAAAGCGGCGGTTGGGATATGCAATGCAGAGCGAGAGCGCGCTGAGCGAGTGGAAAACCAGCAAAGCGGCAGCAGGAGAAGCAGGATCGGATCGATAGCAGGGCCTGGAGCCGCCCTGACGTCCTGCTGGGTTGATCACTATCACGGTCACAGCCTGAGAAATATGACGCGACTGCTGGGAGATACCTCGCGCGATTATTCTATGCATTCTCGATTATACGCCTCTCTTCCTGCAATGTAATTCAATTTCGAAAACCTGCTACGGTTTGATTCTGCGTACTAAGAAAGCGCCAAATATGAATTTATGTCTACTTACAGAACTTGAGCGAAGATAATTAAGTTTCTTTTACCTGAAACAAAAAATAAATTTCAATAGAGCTTAATCTATTGTGGGTATAATTAGATGTATCGAGCTTTTGCATTGTGAGTGGTAGGTTTTGTTGAGTGTATTGTGTTGGATACCCTTCAAAAATATTAATTAAAACAAGCGTAATACCTCAAACGAAGAATTTCTTTATTAGAGAGAGGCTTATTAAATTTGAAAGGATTTAGGCTAGCGTTATAGAAGGGGCACTTTATAGTATTCGAAACGAACCCCTATCAACCAACAAGAAAATCTTTTAAAAGAAGCACTTTCTTGTTAGTATTTTTCTTCATAAATAGCCATACAAGTCGAACTAGATATAGAACAATATCTCGTCTCAAAAACTTATAAATACGTAATATGACTCTAACATTATATTCATGTCGAGGCATTATTTTTCGGGTTATAAATCTGTATAATGTTACGCCCTTCGTGGCAGTCTTACGGTTTCGAGGATATTGCTGTGTAAAACATTATGAATTTTTTTATGGAGGTTACTAAACAATTTTTTCCTGGATGGGGACACTTTACAAGTCAATAAAGTTTAAAGGTCGACTGAAATTAACATCGTTTTTTGATTAAAGGAAGAGGCGATAATAGATTCTCTGACAGAGAACAGACAAAAACCTGATTTTTTGTCGTCGATGAAATAGAGCTCTCATTTTGTTAGAGCATTGTTAAAGTACAAGACGAAGTACGTAAGTGACAGACGGTAACTGACTCAATAGATTAGCGAGTTACGAGAGGATAAAATGTGAATAACTTGACACGTAACAAATTCTTGATGGTATTATGAATCGGCGTCTCGACGAAAATGAGGAGACATTAAAATGTATTTAAACTCAATTTTGCATTCAAATTCAATTTACACTCAAGTAAAGTGTTTGGTACGTTAAGCCCAGCGTATTCACCAATTTTGTATTAAACAAGTTTGTTTTTTTTGGTTTAAATTTTTAAAATATTGGAGGTAGATTAAGCAAATTTAATTTTGTTTACAAGTAATTTCAAAAATTAAATGTATTTAGGAAACGCGTTACAAGAGGCAAATTTTGTTGTAATAAAAAATGGAAGTCATTTATACTTGTTGAAGGTCATATTTCAACACTAACATAACATTATTTCTATAACTGTTAAAACTCATAAAATGCGTTTATTAAAACGTATTTTGTAACTACAGTAATAATAATACTGATAATACGATTATAGTGGAGAGTAGTTGCAATTAAAAAAAAATTAGTTTGTATTAGATATGACAAAAAGACGTCGTAACACATAATTATAAATTAAACAATATCGCGACTTGAAGATTCAAGCAATGTTGTCAAAAGTAGAAGAGTATTATTATAAACAATTTGGTATATCTATTTCAGAAGAAAATTATACTTAATTACCTGATTTATTTGAAATTAAATTTCAAAGTTCTAGGGGTGGTTTTGGTATTCCCGGAATATGAAAAAGAATATGAGAAAATGGTGTTACAATAGTTGAAGAAATAGAATAATAGTCAAAGTGTTTGTGGTTTCTGGATGTTATTATCGTAAACATACTGTTGGGTGGAATGTTAGCGTTATTGCTCTTGGTTGAAATATTTACGAACTTTAGAAGTTATTGAGGTATCTAAATCTGTTCTGACAGTACTGAAAATAATAGTACAATTGTGAGAATTACAGCACCCAAACCAGCAATAGAAGGCTAAAGCTGCCATTGAAGGCCACTATAGTCTATAGTACTTAATCCAACTATGTAAAAAAAATAGAGACTACAAACAAAGACATCTACAAGTGTCGCTATAGCGCTTACAATTACAGTTACTACGGTAACTTTATAGCTTTTGATACGCTATAGATTTGCATAAAAAACATGAATTATTTTTTTAAAGTTTAAATTGTGCTCTCTTATGTGTTGTGTTAATTTTATTTTATTTACTAATTGCAATGCAAATGATTAACGTAACATTATTGGCTGTCAAAGTAGTCAAACTACACTCTGGTGCTTTGACTATGTCACCGCTTTGTATGCTTTCATAGATTCTGTTACACCCTCCAGACATTCGCACTGAAAAATACCTAATTCGTATTTGGTTACACTCAAAACTCAATTAAAAAGATTGTTGTTTACTTGGGAGGCCTTGTTACAAACAGCAAATTAGTGCCTCCCAAAAACGAAAGTTTAATTTTACATTAATTTTTTACGTTATATAATGACATCTTTTACATAACTGTCATCAAACTGTTATTATTTTTTATCAGTAGTTATGAAAAGTACATATTTGCAATTGATGATACCCATTACAAAACAAACTTGGTTCTAATATCATTATTCTAACTCGCGTCTTTTTTTCTTATAAAGAATAAGTGCTTACAATGACCTAAAAAATAAGTTTTTTTGTGCTATACTATGATCAGAACGAAGAGTCGGTAACTCGCGCAAAAGCAGGTATTAGGAGGAGCTATACGGTTTCAAGACTTTTTCACACAGCTTTAAACGATCTTTGAAATATTCACCTCAATCCAACATTAACAATTTTATAATTACACATTTGATAAACTTTATGTTTTCAATAGCACTGAAACTCATTTTCTTTTATTTGAATTTGAAAACAGTTAAATTTACCATAATAAAATTTAAACAAAAACTGTTTTTTAAAGATTGAGTTAATGCTGTCGAGCTCATAATGAAATTATTTTTCGCAAATCTGAGTAAGAGCGAACTGAGAAAGTATTTTAAAGTTAATTTGCCAAACAGATTTACTAAAATTTAAAGTATTTTTTTAGAAATATCCTTAAATTCATATTACTAATGTGTAAATCATTCGTTATGGTTTCCACCACAAACTTGTGCATTTATACAAAAAAATAAAAAATAAAAACAAATATTTATTTGTAAATATCTTAGAAATCAGTGTTTTCCAATAATTAAGTTAATGTTGCTGAGCTCATAATAGAATTAATTTTGCAGAACCGAGTACCTCTCTAAATGAAAGAAAGTATTTGCCTCTATTTGACACTTTTTACCTCTTTTCTTTGGTGGTAACTACTTGGTATTATCTATTGGTATGACAAATACGAAAATTTATTGTTACTGTTACTGTGCAAATAACAAATAAGGAAGAACTGAAATGAAGAAATTCTGAAATTTTGTCGGTGAAAGCTGATCCGGGTTACCGCTCATCACAATACTCGACCCAATAGAAAAACACTTGATTTGTCAAGGTGCACTTTGTTACTGTATCTTTGTTTTGAACATAGTAAAGATAATTTGTGCTAATTAAGTTAATGTTTACTTATTTTTTCATTTGTTTATTCTAAAAAATAAAATTTTGATTTCTAGATTATCTTATTATAACATTGAGTTTGATAATGGCTGTTAAAGCACTAAAATGTGTACTATAATAAGATTTAAAAAACGATTTTTAAAAATACCTTTTTATAAGAATATTGGAGCAGGACAATGTGAGTGATACACAAACCTTTCAAAATTACGTAGGTATATAACATTTATGTTTTAAAATTGATTATTTTAGCATAGATTTATTCAGCTTTTAATTTTTTATTATAAATAATTTTAATAAGAAAAACTAATGGGAAGTATTAAACAAATAACATTAAACCAAGAATTTGTTGTTAGATAAATCAGCCCGGTTTTAACATTTTAGCTTTTTGTATGTCACTAAAGAAGCGTCTTTCGGGTTTTCCCTTGTTTTATTTTCGTCGTCGTATAAATGTAAAAATTGTGTTTCCATGTCAAAGTTGAAGAACATCCGGACATTTCGCGATATTATCGCATTAAAATTGTATCGTTCGTCGATTGACTTGAGAATATAAATAACCCGACATTATCTTTGTTTCGTGTCAAAAAATTGTAGGAAACATCGCAGTGCATCCTTCAATTTATTTAATGCGTTCTAAAAACAACTCGAAAACTTCAATTTCGACACGAACTCGTTCTAAATTCCCGCTCCGCGTTTGTGTTTATCTTTAATTCGTTTCGAGTTTGCATTTGAAGAAGTAAGAAAAATGTCAGTGAGGTAATTTTCGTCAGGTCTACCAACGTTGGCCATCTCGGCCACATGTGCCAGTTTTACGTGTCGATTACGAGAGTCGGCAATGAGCGGGCAATAATCGTTTCGTCGAATTAAATCGTTTCGGGCGTTTTTTTGTTCGTTGTTACGTGTTTCAATTCGGAGGCGGGCAAGTGTCGGTTATTGGTAATCGTCGACCATGACCGGGAGTAATTTGGCGATTATCACGTTGTCAGTGTTGGATTATGTTGCGTACGTGTGTTGGCAACAATGCATTCAATGAGCTGTCTAGTTGACGATAGTTCGTCTCAGGCGGCTGCGTCCGTTGTGACGTCACCGATATATATCAAGGCGGACTTGATCCATTGTGTGTACACCGGCTAGACCGCATTGTGCGGCTGCCCGCAATTTCCGGCCGAAGATTAAAAGGTGATTTAAGAGAATCGCAACAGTGCGGATTGTCATTAGGGTGCTTTATGGATTATTAAAAGCGATTGTTGTTTTTATTGGGCCATTAAGCGGGGGCGACGGGAGGGCCGTAAACGCAAACTGCTGCATCATAAACTATCAACGCAATGATGCACACGACGATAATTCATTGCGGCGTCTGAAAAAAGATTCAAAAATGGGCCTGATTCAATAAATAAAAAGTGTAAGCGCCGCACTTTGCTGTAGGGTTCCATTGTGAGCTATTGATCAATGTTTTCGCATGTGATATTGTGCTATATAATTTATATCGCTGGGCTCTGAACGTGCCATACATGGTGAAATATAGACAAATAATTCTAATAGCCGAGCGGGTTTTGTGGCCATGCAATTGCCCGTGCACTTCTGTCAACCTCGTTACTTTCCAATTTCATTCCGGAACAATATACGGACAACTTTGAGCAAAAATTACGCTACTGCTTATCTAATATATTCGCTCAAGCCAAAAATAAAAATAAACTGTTTACACACAACAGTTTTATTCCCACGAATACAAAGTTGTTTTTGCCCATCCCAACATAACGAAAAAATAAACAAGTTCTTTTTAATGTACCATAAATATAAACACAATATTAAAAAGAAATAAACCAAAATTACTAAAACACTAAGTTGATAATAACATATAGTTTAATAATCAAATTCTTTTAAAATAATAATATATTAAGAAACGAGTCTCAAAAAATAAATTTTGTAATACAAATTCAATTTTATAAAACTAGCGCAAAATGCAAATTTTATAAAGAATGACTGTCCACAATGATTTAAAAAACAATTTTTATACAGCGTTACTCAGGAGAAAGTTACTTCTAAAAAAATTTGAGCCGCAACTCATAATACAACTTACAAAGGTCTCTAGCTTCCTGATTAAAAAGATATTCAATTTAAAACCAAGAGTACTTTGAATATTTGTTATGTCACATATTATGTCAATTTGTATTTTGAACAATTTTGAACTTAAAAAGTATTAGACCTCATAATGCCTTATTACACAAATAAAGAAAAAGTAGATATGATTCTTATCTATGGAGAATGCCAAAAAAATGCAGAGGTTGCTGCTGCTCTGTATTTTCAGCAGTACTCAAACCGCTTACATCCAGTTTCTTAAACGTTTAGAAAATTAGAAGTCAAGGTACGTTAAGACTGGCCCTTAATACATAGAATGCGTCAAAGAACTGCTAGTCCAAATAATGAAATTGCAGTGCTACAAGCATTTGATGAAAACCCTCACGTAAGTCAAACCGCATTAGCTAGACAAATTGGTATTAGCCAGTCAATCCTTCGTGAAAATAAATTTCACCCCTGCCGTGTAGTACTAGTTCAAGAACTAAAACCAAAAAATTTTTCAAAAAGATTAACTCTATTCTTGTCACTTTTGATGCTTTCATGTCACGGTCATCCAACGTCCAACTTACTTTGTTCACTGATTTAACTGAAATTAAAAATTGTATCCAGTAATCTAAGCCAACAGTATTTTGGGTTGCTGCTTAAAGTTTTTCAGAAGTAACTCTATCGTAAATAACGCTGTAGTTTTTTTATAGAGAAAATAAAAAAAATTTACAATAGGTTATTTATTAGAGCACTTTCTCTATGGCAGTTAAAGCACCTAAATAAATGTTATAATGAAATAAATACAGATTTCAAAAATATTTCAATCTTACTTAGTAAAGCATTACAACAGCCCGGATTCTTAAGACCTTAAAATTTATGAAATAGAGTTTTCTTAAAGTTAAAAAAAAATTAAAAATTAAATTTAAACTAAGACAATCTCTAAGAAACTAAGAAGATCTCTAATCAAAAAATATTTAAAAAAAATCTGATTAAATTAAATGCCAGCAGGTTAGTTTAAATTATTTTGGTTTACTTATTTTTGTATATTTTAAAACTACTCCTACTAATAATAATAATAATAAAATAAAAATAAAGTAAGTAAGTATTATTAAAAAAAAAATTATATCATGCATTTTTAAAATAGTCTCTTCCTAGTTTTCTACTGTAAAATTTCTACGTTTACATGTTAACACTTTTTTTAAAGATCGAATTAACTTTTATACATCGCCGCAAGTTGTTGGCGCACATTTAAATACAAAAAAGTCAAATTCTGGTTCCAACTCACCATTTTCTTTATTAAAAAATTATAAAAATTTATATTAATTCATTTATTCGAAGAAACATTCTTTTAAAGAAATTTTTGCAATTTTTGTATAAAGCTTCTGATACTTCTTCAGAGGCGTTTTTTAATAATATTTTGACGTTTTTTGGATTTGCATAAATTTAGTTAATTTTTTGTAACAAAATTAGTCAAAATATGAAAAAAAACTGTTTTTTTTTAAGAGAACAGAGAGTTAAACTGTTCAAAATTTTAGTCTATAATAACTCCAAAAATTATACTTATTTAATATTCAAAAACAAAAAACCGTTGTACCTTTTTAATGATGTGAAGTTAATTTTACTTGTTATTTAAATTTCTAAAATTATAATTATTCTAGCTTAAAAGTTGAAGAATTAATGTCAATTTTACTATAACTAGGTGTTTTTCCCTCTCAAACAAATTTGCTCTGTTTAAGCATGGAGGAATAAATAAGACTGGAGGGAACATCGCCTATGTTCATCATGTAAAATTTATACGTGAAACTCACTTTTTTGATTTTTATGACCAACATAGAAAGACGCATTGAGTTTTGCCGATTACTGACAAATTTTGACGTTCTGTTATACATCAGTGGCGTCCTATTCTTAAAATACTGAATAGTAGCTTTATTATCTCACATATCAGGAATGTATTCGTTGTATTCAACTTGCATGAAACGTTTATAACAACCCTTTGTTTTATTTGTAGATCAATATTGTAAAACATTTTTTTAAATTTATTTTTAACTTGTGTTGCTTTCAGAAAAAATATTAATGCTACGCCTCTGGAATCTGGTACCATGTTCAAACATTTTTTATGACTTTGCCGCTTGGCGCGTAATCTCATCTTCTCAAACATCCTTCCCTCCTGCCTTATTTATTCCTCCATGTGTTGAAGTAATTGTCGAAAAAATAATGATAAGTCGAAGATTGCCCTGTATATGAAAATACTAAATAAAAAACTTTTGTACAAATTTGCTACAAACAATTTATTAATTTTTGGCACAAATTATTTATAAATTCTGTGGAAGGGGGAATAACAGAAGTGGGCAAAAGCATTGAAATTGTGGTCGTTGCACAAACATCTTTTAAAGCCGTTTTACAGTTTTTCCCCGCTATAAATATGCAAACAATGGTCTTGAAAATAAAATAAGACCACAAAAGGTGTTTGTACCTCGACAAAGAACCTAACATTGCCGGTATAGGGCATACCCACTTTTAAAAATTCTCAAAAATAATGTTTTTTTTCGAAATATCTTAGTATGTTTTGCGAATGACCTTATTAAAACATTACAAAAAGAAATTGTGTTTTTTATTGTGATAAATCAATAATTTTTAAAATTTTTTACTTAATAACAAGAACAACTTATTGTTTGCTAAAAATAAATTAGTTTTTCTTTTCCGGTTACTATGAGATGAAATGATTTTTAAAAAAGCTTTATTTTGTGATAAGAAGATTTTTTTATTTCAACTAAATTGTTTTTTTACATGATTTTTTAAGGTTTTAAATGTTCAACCAGTTTAATTATGTTTTACCATTCAAAATTTATCAAATGTTATCATGCCGAAACTCGAAACAAATCATCAATTGATACCGAATATGCGGCTACTCGTATTACTCAAAACATAACAAGATATTTTGTAACCGAGAACATTCTCTGAATCGTACTATTTATGAACTATCAGAAAATTCAGCTCGAAAACTCAATGACGTAGTTTTTATTACCGTCTTTCGTCTAGCAAAGGTGTTCGAATCGAACAACAACGTCGAGAAACTGTATACCGGTTTCGGGGTTTTTGCCCCTCATCAGTACAGTGTATCTCGGAGCGTTGTGCTCGATTGGAACAGGTGGGAGAACTCGCTTATATCAAGCGAAGTTCGGCTAGTAGTCGTGTAGACAGACACAGTGTGCCATCTAACGAAGATTACTGGAAGGTGCGAGAATTGGTATAATAATGTTGGCGGATAACAACGTTATCTCTTTGGCTCTCGCTCGGCCACCAACATAACCAACCTCCACGATTAGGCAAAAACAACTACTTCGCGGACTAATGCCCCGACCGACATTGAATTACATCACCTAATCGCCCAACCAGCAACACACTGAAAGGCAGTGTAACCAGAACTAGCAAAGGTGTTCCAATCGAACAACAACGTCGAGAAACTGTATACCGGTTTCGGGGTTTTTGCCCCTCATCAGTACAGTGTATCTCGGAGCGTTGTGCTCGATTGGAACAGGTGGGAGAACTCGCTTATATCAAGCGAAGTTCGGCTAGTAGTCGTGTAGACAGACACAGACATTAGTCCGCGAAGTAGTTGTTTTTGCCTAATCGTGGAGGTTGGTTATGTTGGTGGCCGAGCGAGAGCCAAAGAGATAACGTTGTTATCCGCCAACATTATTATACCAATTCTCGCACCTTCCAGTAATCTTCGTTAGATGGCACACTGTGTCTGTCTACACGACTACTAGCCGAACTTCGCTTGATATAAGCGAGTTCTCCCACCTGTTCCAATCGAGCACAACGCTCCGAGATACACTGTACTGATGAGGGGCAAAAACCCCGAAACCGGTATACAGTTTCTCGACGTTGTTGTTCGATTGGAACACCTTTGCTAGTTCTGGTAACACTGCCTTTCAGTGTGTTGCTGGTTGGGCGATTAGGTGATGTAATTCAATGTCGGTCGGGGCATTAGTCCGCGAAGTAGTTGTTTTTGCCTAATCGTGGAGGTTGGTTATGTTGGTGGCCGAGCGAGAGCCAAAGAGATAACGTTGTTATCCGCCAACATTATTATACCAATTCTCGCACCTTCCAGTAATCTTCGTTAGATGGCACACTGTGTCTGTCTACACTAGTGTCCCTGTATATTAAAGAAAGAGTACCGCAATAGTCGCCATTTTGTCTCCAACATAAAGCGGCAAATTTAAAATATCAAGTCAATAAAAAAAATTGTTTTCTACAGTTGCCTAAGAAACGGGTGTTTACACATCAATTTCAGGTCGTAGAGCACGTGTTTTTTTCACCGTTAAAAAAAGACTTTGGCGCAAGGTGAAAAAAAGCATATCAATAAAAATTCAATAATTCTTAATAAATTACAAATTTTATTGAAAAAATTATAACAGGCAATTACAATTTAATAACAATTATTTAGCTATGGATATGATAACCCCTGCTTTCTAATTTCCTCATAACCTTTTGTTTCACAAGCCATGAAGAGTTTACTGCTCTACCTGATTCAAATTGGTTTTGCTCGAAATGTGTCTAATAACATAAAGTGCAAAAATGAGGTTAGGACACGTGGACAATTTTCTCAAAAAAGATTTCTACATATTGAATTCTGGCCAATACTTACTTCACATATGCTTGCCCTCAATGGTAATTCACTTCGGTTCATAAATTTTGTCCATGCCTTGGTTTTTTCTACGTTGTTCTTGCCACGGGGTATTGGAAAAAGTCGAAATCCTTGTTCCGAACGATTTTTGCAATTAGAGACACAACAACCAGGCATTTTGTTGCTTTCAAAGAACAGTGTAAAATTGCATAAATCGAAAAAGCAATCTCAGTAATTATTAATAAGTGACACTAATAACACGTCAACACATAAAACAACAACACGCGTATCACATCGCCCCACCCTCCAATCCGCCATTTTGTCTCCAAGTAGTGGCATAACCAATTGCGGTACTCTCTTTTTTAATACAGGGACACTAGTCTACACGACTACTAGTCTTTCGTCTACTTGTATTTTTTTTATCCGGTTTATTAACTTTCCAAAACTAATAAAACATTTTTTTGGTTTTATCAAAATTTCAAAGTTTGCCTTTAATTTTTCTCAGAAGACATTTAAAAACAAAATTTTTGCTTCCATTTGTTCCAGAATTGGATCAATTTCCGACGTTCTAACCGCTACCTCATTAATAAATTCTAATCATTTAATTTTTATTAAAGAGACTCATTTATCCTTTCCCGGAAACTCGTTCAAGTATTAATAAAGATTTATATTGTTTTTGTAGCGGGGCGTGTAAAAAGGATTTCGGAGTGGCTCCGGATTAGACGCACTCTCCCTCATGTTATTAAAATTTGTTATAGTTAGTAAGATTGTGAAGGGATAGAAATTATAAAGTAAAATTGAGATACCCTCCAGTTAAATAGTAATGAATGCAATTCTTGCAGGTTGTTAACTTTCACCGCCGCCGTAATAATGATTTACCGAAATAATATAAAAAAAGCCTTCGCCTTAACAGAAGTTAATCTGATTTCGGCGGGCCAATCACATTTAGAGATTCGACCTTGCTTTTTCAATCTACCATCCCCGAGGTATCCCCAATCAATCTATCGGAGGCACACCGTGACGCACTTTCGTCTCTTTCAGTCCGTTCCTGTTATAAAATCAAATGAATTTGCGGTTTTGTTTGCTGACGGGCTATGATATTGTAAATACTTCGTTTGAAGGGGCGTATCGAGAATCTCTATTTTTGTTTCGCTGTTGATGTTGTTTATTGATTCAGGTTGGGTGCATTCAAACAATACGAGCTGGTTTATAAACAGACAAGGATAAATCTGGCTTGTACCACTCAAATTGGGGCAAATTTTACGAAATTTTATACGCAAACATGACCAAGAAGCTTGGGAAAAAAATAATAAAAACCCGCATAAAAAGGATATAAAATTCACATCTGAATAAACCATTTGTCAGTCACCTGCAACGAGAATTATGCCCCAAGTTTGGAATCTGCATGATCCGGCAAATCGCCGATTTTTAAGCAGTAATATTTCTTGGAGAAATAGGAAACTAGATTAGATGTGGGCGTAAATTTCAAGAGCATGCAAGCCATAATAGAACGTGTCATAATTAGTCTGTGCCGACATTCATCAGCAACTGTACCCTCCATTCATGTATGAAGCAACAGCGAAAGCTCTCGTGTTTGCCTCGTCCTCTCGTATAATAATTTATGTCCGTTCTTGCGTATCCTTCTAAAATAATCCGTTTATCGGATCGTGATTTGCCCCCCGCCTCATCTAATCACCAAGCAAACGGAATTATTTGACAACGAGATTAACAGGCGTGCAGGAAAAGAATTCCTGTGGAATAGAAAAAGAGCTCATTGGCAACCATTAGAGGGACTTAGGAGGCGAATTGACTTGCAGAACGCGTACAGCGGCGAGCACTCCACTTTACCGATGGCATATTTTACAAGTCGGTGAGGCAGTGTATTTTTTAGCCGACCCCAAACTACTTGAATACTAATAATACAAATGAACGAGAGAGTCGGACGCCATAAACAAGACGTAGATCGGTTCCTTTATCGGTCACGCGGCAAAAAGGGATATTTCAGCAAGGCTTTGTTCCCGACAGATGCCCGAGAAAAAATAGAGTTAACACTGGCCTAACGAGGTGGTCTTCGTGACGCCTCAAATTGAATTGTGGGCGAAAAATCGACCGAGACAGGCGTTATTCTTTGGGAGAATTCAACGTCGAGCTGCTTTAATTAAATTTGAATTACAATTTTAATTGATTTACACGTTCAATAAAATTCAGTTTTTCACAAGAGCTCAAGAGGCACAATGCGATTAAATCGTAAAAGCTGATGGAAATTTATTCACTTATGTAATTTAAAAGAGCACCTTCACGTCTCAGGTGGTTAAAATCCGGCTTTCTAACTATCAAACTCTTCACCCGAAAAATCACATTTTCTCATCAATATCAGCCCTCCTCTTTTTTTTTGATAAACAATTCAACGAACTGCGTTTAATGAAGACGAGGATTGTTCTCGATCAAAGCTGCGTGAAAATAATAAACGACTTTCATCATATCAAAAGTGGGTTTTAGAGATCGAAAAAAGAAGCTTTTACAAATGAGAAGAGAATTGATTTTCTTCAACGGTCATTTGTCTCGACGATGTCGACACTCACTGATTAACTGGCTAAGTCAATGGGAACGGCTCGATTGGTAAAGTTTCGACGAATACAATGACTCAAGAGCAAAGCTAACGAAAACAAAAAGCCGATAGGGCTCGAGATTTGCGAAATGTCAACGATTCAACACGACCAAGACACAAGACACAAAAACAAACATTGGAAATTGAAGGAATACAAAAAATAATAATAAAAAATTAAATACTCGACAGTAAAGTGGTGTCGTATAGTAATCGTATAGTATAAACCATTATTATTTTTCTTCTCATCTCACTGCATCTTTTCTCACACATTCATCAATGAATGCAATAGTGAAAAAACCTGAAGAGGTTATAATTATCAAATAATTTAGGCTAAAAGTTAATCTACGAATTTAATACAAGAGCTCAAAAGGGTTAAAAGGTATAACAAAACGTTTATTATATCATATGTTTATTATAATTTTTGATTAGAGGTTGCCATGAAAATCAAAAATCCTAAAAACGTAGCGCCTAACTTAGTTCACTTGATAGTACATAACCTCACTCGACGTTTCATGATCACATTGGTAAGAGTTGCAGGAGTAATATTGTTTATCTCTTTCTGAATACGATTTTTTAGTTGTTCAATATCATTGAAATAAAAATAAAAATGATTTCTTCTCGAAATTTATTCCGAAACTTGTCAAAACAAAGTCTGGATGAGTAAACCCAGTTTCCGTTCGCTACGTGCCCACTACGAAAATATGATTCTTCCAAAAAGATCTTCTGTTCTGCAGTAAACTCCTATAATTCGAATCAAATTAAAATTTTATTTTTGTCAGTGATAGCAAAATGACATTTATCAAGTGAATTAATTTAGGCGCTATGTTTTTAGAATTTATATTTTTCATGGCAACCTCTGATTAAAAATTATACTAAACATATGGTATTTATTAATAACCGGTAGAAATACTGTTAACGAAATTCAGATTTTTTCTATTATATTTTTTTGTGACAAAAGATGGATTAGCAAACACGGGCGTCACAGCTTATTGTGTGGAACCGCTAGAACTAAAGCAAGAGGCCCGTAGTTTTAATAAAGCTCAGTACCTTGTCTGCAAAAGCATTTTTGACAACAGTTTAGAATTTAGAATTTTAAAATAATATTTTTGAATTATACAATAGTATTTTAATGTAGAGAGTAATGATATAAAAAAACACTAAATAGTACAAAACTACAACAATAATTCATTTGTATTCATTTGTATTAAATCATTTTTAAGTATATGAATTGGTGCTATTTAAAACAATCGTTAGTTTTTAAAACACAATAGATTTATTTAAAAACATTTTAACATAATATCGGCATTTTTAAGCTTTTAGTATATTTACATAGTTATTTATAAATTATTATTATTAAATAACTCACAAAAAAAATTTAATTCAAAATCTACAAAGTGGCGTTTGGATGTTCCTTTTTTAGAGACTTAAAGCCATGAGCTGACACACAAAACTTTTTCCAACAGCAATCAAATTGTTAAAAAATGAATTAAATTTAATCTGAAGCAGTTTAAATAAAAATCTAGCAAACCTTTAGGAACTAATGACATTTTAAAACGCAAAAAACATTTTTTTATTGAAGTAAAGGCAGCTACTGTAAGTTTACATCTTCAGAAGGATAAAGTTGTGGTATTATTTTGGATAATATTCCAGCTTTTGTAAAAACAAATTTGCGTGAGTTGTGTTGCAATGCCAGTAGAGGCGTAAAAAGCTTTTAACTCACTTGTGACTCAAAAAGTTTTTTGATTTAAAAAGTTTTTATCTCACTAATGACTTATTGGGCATTTTATTTATCGAAAATGAGCATAGTTATAGCCTTTGTTTATAGAAACGTTGGAGAAAAATATATTAAACTTAATTTAGTGTACATGATGATGTAATTTGAATGAAAATTTTGGGTGAAAATTTATTACTCTACCGTGTTTTGTTTTCTAGTTAATATTTTACTAATATTTTTCAACGTTTATATCTTGGTAATACTAAAGAAGCAGATTTAAAACAATTACCTTTTTAACGTACAATCCAATAATATTTTTATATAATTTTTTAGTTATTACTTTTGCTGTTAGATGTCAGATTAAAACACTTTTGCAAGGCAATACTTTTTTAATTTAAAAATATGTATTTGGGTCTGTATATTTTAAGTTTAAGTTATTTTTCATTTTAAATTAAAAAAATGTTTCACTTGATGCATTGTAATACTCGTAGTTGGTTGTAGAAAAATTCTTTTTTTAGAAACAAAGTTTATTTTTTTATAATTACAGTGGAACCCCGGTAATCCGACAAACTACAAATAAAAGTGATAAGATTCTATCCGAACTACAAATCATACTACATATTTATATAATATGGAGAATTTAATAAAATAAGCAGCACAATAGACAGCTTATGTTTTATTACAAAATTAACATTATTAATGCTATAGAACCTACAAAAAACAATGAGTAAACTCATTTACGTTAGGAAATACGTATGTAAAGTACTATCAATCATACATTACAAAAGTAATAGGCGTGTCGGATTACACCGGATTAGACAGAGGCCGGATTAACGGAGATCCACTGTAATTGTCAAAGTATCGTCAGGTTAGTAGTGCTATTTGTTAGTGACAAATTGCAATTTTGCTATGATATGTTGCTAGCACTAAATGTCAGTAACATTGCATTTGTGTCAATAAATATTTCTGAATAGTCAAAGCAATACAAATAATATTTTGTACATATAAGAATTAAATTTACTTCACCACTAAACATTACTAGAGGGTTATTAATAAAAAGTAAAAAATAAATAAATAATTAGTGCGCATACCCTAAACTCTAACATAAGAAATGTTATAAAGTTAGTCTGTAAATACAGGTTTTAGGGTAGTACAGTCTGGTCTTTTTAACATTGACAATTGATTATAAAAAAATATATGTTTTTATTTTATTATATGTAGAAGTTACGTTCTTCTCGATATTTATATCGTATTTATACTTACATAAAAGTACCGTGTAGAAAATATATTTTACACAAACAATAAGCGCAAATCTTTAAAACATTATTAAAGTACCTACAAGATGAAAAAGGTGAAAAAAGTAGGAAAAAAAAACAAGAAAAGTTTGAATGCAAAAGTATGTATTAATTATTACAATTGGTAATTGAGGCAACTGATGGAGGCGTCTCTTTTGCACTAATCAGCTGATTTTTAAAACTGTAATTAACTTATTTATTTCACAAGTATTTTATACTTTTCTTTTTGCTTATGATAAAAATAAGGTATGAATAATATAAATTAGTTGTTTGAGTTAAATTTTGTTAATAATTATAAAGAAAGTTATCTTTTACAGTAGTGGATGTGCTAAAGAGATTTCCAGTTGTTGACGTGTGTCGTAAAAAATTTTGTAACTATTTTTTCGATCACACGACGATTAAATCTGTCAGGACTATAACTCATCTTTCTAAAGACGTCAATTTGAATTTGATTGATTATAGTAAACGCCGTCACAAACTCATCATTTTTTATGTAAATCTCCTTTTATTTACATCTGAAAATGCAAATAACTCAAGGCAAACAGAATAACTGTAGAGATTTTTAAATTGCAAATTTTTCTAAGGTGCTTTTTCTCGACAATACGCTGCTTAAACGCACAGGGCAAATACAAATTGAGCAGTTTCGGTGTATAAATTTGATCAGCCGGAAGGCCACTACATGCGTCACTTTCGGTTAAATTTTTAATAAGATGTTTCTAAATCTTGACCCTCGTCTCCCTCGTCGATAAATGTCCGATCGTTCCGAGTTTACTTTATTTATCCGGCTGTCATTATTTCTGACGTCTGTTTAGGTGTTTGAAGTTGAACTTTTGCCGAATTCTATAATTTTTCTTTTGAAAGTCAAGATGGCGCAACGCGCGACCGCCTCAGTCATTAGCAGGGTTGAAATCATTACCGAGTTTGCTCGTTCCAGTTCTTACAACAGCCGCTGAACTTGTCATTATATATCCGAGCTTTAACAATAAACCTCGACACTCGAGCCGCTAATGCGTCATTTCTTTTGTTGTTTCGGAGCATCATTAAGACTTGCGCATTTTTCTTAATTCCAATTCATCTCGTCGACCATAAATATGTATTTTTCGGTCGATCGCGTCCGAGATTCTTTGTCTGCTGTTTTGAGGGGTGTTGGACGGTTTTTGTCGTCGCGGCGACCACTGGTTCCAGCTTGGTACAGTGAAATAGTTTTTGCAACGATCGTATTTTCTCACGGATGGCTGAGCACACTTTTTGCCACAGACAACGATTGGAAATGGATAAAGTTTGCTTACTTATTACTGGCTTCTGGGGCATTTTTCGGGGACTCGTTTAGGTAATGAATTTTAAATTGGATTACAGAGAAGTCAGCTCGAGAAAAAATTAATCAACATAATAGAAACACCGCTTTGTGCGTGCTGTGCCAATCCCTTCACGCAGAAATTCGATCATTTTTTCAGATGTCTAGTCTCTCTCTTCAGACAGAATTTATCACATTCTGTTATTCACTCAGTTGTTTTGTAATAATTTAAATGAAAAGAAAGTCAAACAGAATGTTCATTAATTATTTTCTCTTTTCTTATTTTTTCCGCTTTTACAAGACGAAAGTTTTTCGAATTAGACTTTCTAACTAGTTTCGCTTAATATTCTAACGAGTTTGCTAATTTTCATCTCTTTATTAATTTTTTTTACTAAAGTATTCTTAAAGTCAAACTCGCTTCAAGAAACAAACAAACGAAGAAAATCTTGCAAACTTTTTAATTCCGCTAGATCGGATCGTAAACACGTCAACAACGAAATAAATCCCTCTTGACAATAAAGAAAAATCAAATTGTTTTTAACAGTCCGTTATTATGGTTCATTGATTGTTAAAAATTGGAAAAGTTGTCGAATCATAAAATCAAACGTCTTAAAAATCGAGATTTTAACTTATTTTCTCCAACCCTAGTAGAAACAAGCGTTCAATGTTTTTGTAATTGTTTAAATTTATATAAATAGTGCGTTGGTTAACAAAACAGCGGTGTTTTTTCTAGACAATTTTATTAATGTTAATTCAAAAATAGTCATTTATAGATGGTTTATCTTATATTTGAAACTAACTTATGCTTTAAATTAACTAAATTTTTCGAAAAAAGGACTGCTGTTTTTTAACCAACGCACTATTATTATAAAAGATTATAATTACAGGGTGTTTTAGAAATGAATAGAATGATAGATTGATGGATTGGTCGCAATGACCCCATTGCATGGCCAGCGAGGTCACCCGACTTTAATCCTTGCGATTTTTTCTTATGTGGCCACGTGAAAAACGTGGTGTACTTTTCGCCAATTGCCAAATTGGGGAATTACGACAACGGGTAGAAAATGCGGCTGAAAGTATTCGGCACAACAGAGATATGTTAAATACGGTGAAAAAATCCTTCACCAGACGCTTCCAGTGTTGTTTGGAGAATATTGGTGGCCACTTTGAGCATTTGTTATAATTTGTGTTAAGTTTAAGGTTCTCTCTAGTTATTAGGATTATTTTTCAATCATTTTTACTTTTATTTACATTTTTGTTGTGTTATGTTTGTATTTATCTGCACATGACAATTAGTTGGGCTACTAAATTACATTGAACTTTAAACTAAACACTATGGACTGAACTTAAAAATTTAAATTTAAATGTTTAAGTTCAATGTGACGCCGGATTGATATTCAAGAATTCAAGTTCAAATTCAAGTACAAGAACCGTTGCTGTTGTTCTTTTGCGCTTGCACGGTTTTATGCTAGTAAATTTTTGTATTTCAGAGGTTTATTCAAATTTTTAAAAGGGGCGTACCGTGTACTTTTTACAACTTAACAAATTAGATAATAAAATTTTTAATTCACCAAAATCTAATTTTTCAATAAAATGCGATAGCTTTAATCATTGATCTACTAATCACTCTATCTAATAGTTTATTATTAGAATAATGCTCTTCAACGTTTCTAATTAATATTTAAACATAAAATTAATTTGATGTCATAATGACATATAATTTTTGAAATTTCTATAGTTATCGTAGTGACCATTATAATGGTGCATTCTACTGTTTTGACCAGTGGCGCCTGTGGAATTTCTTGCCAAGACTTTAACTAATTTTATCTCGATAACGGTTGAAATTCGGGAAATTTTTTTGAAAAAGTGGTTAAAGTTTTTGTATTTATTTTTGAAACAGCCTATATATAATTTTATTATAGTTTTTATTAAATATTTATAGACATATGTCCACTCAGTAAAAAATGTCCCTTTTAATACAGAATAAATATCTTTAATCCAGTATTTTTTGTACTTATTTAGACAACAAGAGTTTTATAGATAGTTTAAAATTTGAGATTGTAGTTTAAATTTGAGCAACTGTTAGGGAGCAAAATTTTAACAAAACAAGATTTTTAAACTACAAACCTTGTGTTATAAATTATAATAAATATTTTTTCTAACAATTTTTTTAGATAAAGCACGAAGTGTATTTTACAAATATGTGCCTATAGAACACGTTTACATTAAAACAGAAAAATAAATTTTAAATAGTAAAAGATAACTTCTACTAGCGAAGTTAAAAAATGACAATCTAATTTTTTATCGGTTGGAATTTCACTTTCAGTTGTAAGTAAATGTAGTTTTTGCTTTTCAATTAAAACTCTCGGATAGATTTCCATTTAATTGAAAATTGATTGTATAGGAGCTTTTGTCTGTTGACAATTCATGCAATTTCTCCAATGGCTCGCATTAAAGTGCAGCGGCCGTTAAGATAGCCTTTAGAATTGATTAATTCTGTCTCGGAAATTTTGTAAAAGGCGTCAAGTTTCTTGCAATAACGGAATTCTTCTCATCTAAGTTTTGTAAAACTTTTCTAATGTTGCCATATTGTAGCTATTGAATTCGCATCATGCGGCCGTGTTCTGTTTCCCAAAGCACGCAACGTAAAATAATACCAGTTTATTGGTCTCTAATTTTTTTCCGTGATGTTTCACTTTACTGAAACTGAGCAAAATTAATTCAGCTAATTTTGAATCGTTCCTAAATTGTTAATAACCCGACCCGTCAATCCATTTGCGCAAATAAAAAGCGGCACTCGATCAATTAATTAAAAAAATACAGCGATATCCTCCGGCCAGCCACATCCATTAAAATCGCTCACAAAATTTGTTGTTTTATTGTACATTGAGTGGTTTCTTATGACGCTGCAAAAATTCCTCGATAATAATTCAAATGGAATTAGCCGAGCGCTTGCATTGTAATTACATTTTCGATCCGTAATTCCCAAACTTTGCTGTAAAAACTTATCTCTTGTAGCTAATTAAGCCGGGAATTATCGCGTAAAAATTCTGCATGCACTTAAGCGAGCTAAATTATGCATTCGAGCGCTCACGCCCATTTTTCCACCGATCCCAATTGATTTGACACATGAATTACAGTATCATGAAGTGCACTTTATAAAAACGTTCCGCGTTTGACTGTAAATGCACGATTCACTCTAATTACTAACCAAAACGTTATTTTTGACGCTTGCTCTCTCATTGTTGAACTAACTTAGTTTGCCAAGCTTATTGTTTGTATGCTCAAGTCGCAGATTTTCCTGGCCGAGTTCTCAAAGGGTCGCTGGTACCAACTTGTGGAAATGGGCCGGATTTGACTATTTTCAAACTTGCGGCGAGGATTACTATTCACCATACTATTATCGTTAGTTTACGTACTTAATGTCGTGTCTTGTTAGTTTGTTCTGGTGCTGATCGGATTTACGTTACTCACACTTGACCCGATAACTTATAACAAAGCACCCAACTACTAATTCTTCTTCGATTCGAAATTGTTTACACAAATAAAATTTATATAAAATGCCTGATTAATCTACTGCTATTGACAGCTTTCCAGTAAAGCATCGTAATAAGCTGTCACCGCACCAATGGAATATAAATTAATTTGTCACTAATTAAATAATTTTTTATTTTATTGCTAATTTATATTTTTAAAATGTTATTCTATAATGTGTTTTTAAACCACGTTTATTGTCAATTTAATGCAACTAACGGCATTCGTTAAAAAAATTTCTTTTTCAAAATTTCGTTATTAAAGCAACATTAAAGCAACAAGTAGTAAAGTAACTAATATTATTTGTAAAATGTAAAATGTTTTCTACTTTTTAATAAATTTATACGTTTAATTTTTAGGACAATTTTAGTCTTTGTCTGACTTTTGTCTTTCAATTATTTATCATATTAGTTACAGTTATAGCCCTGTAGATTTAAACTGTGAATTACTAGTTGTCTATACTAAGTCTAAAAATCAGTGCCTCCATCTCACACATTTAAATTGAAGGGATGCTAGCTTTTTGACAAATTTTCAGTTTTTATCTTCTGTCCATACTGATTTATTTCTATACTGTGTCTAAACTTTAATAAAAGTTAGAATTTTGAGTGTAAAAAAAAATAAAATTTATAGTAATTTTAAATATTTGTTTTGTAAATAGTATGTAATAGTATAATAGATTTTGTTGATTGCAGAACGCTAGTAACCAGATGACATGTTTAATTGTTGTGAAAGGGTAACGTTTCTATTTTCGCGTTTATTTAATTCTAGTAACTAAACATCCTTAATTTTGGTTCTAAGATTTATTTTATTTTAGAGACGTTTCAAGTGTTAAAAATTTGAATGTCGCTTCTTAGACAAGTGTAATATCACATAATTTGAATGTTCAAAAATTATTTTGAACAAAATTTCAGACTTACCTTAATTTCAAAAATTACAAATGAAAACGGGTAACACAATTAAGCAACAAAATAACTAAAAACAACACAAGTAACAATTTTAGAATGCTAACATTTAAGGGACTATATTTACTTAGGCGTTTTTCTGAGACATTTATTTTTGAAATTTATTTGTGTTTTATCCTATTTTAACATTCAACGACTGTCAAAACGCCATCTATGCAAATTGAAAATGTGGAGTGTTTCTCGCGGGCGTTTTTTCCTCCCGTTATTAAATCTCTTATGGCCGCTTGCGTCGGATCGGTGATTTTGGCTCGAAGCTTCGAAATAAACATCGCAGTTTAATTAATTTTAATGCTATCACTCGAGACGTTCTCATCGGAATAGCCATTGTTATCGTCATAATTATTTTCCATTGTTTATTTTGACCTGGGCTGTAATGCCCCTAATCACATTAAATACACCGACGATGAGCTTACCTTGTTAGAGTTTCAGAGCTAAAAGCCTACAAACATAATGCGAACGTGCTGGGTTTTCAGTTCGCACGCCCTAATGAACTGTTGTTTATTACTACAAAATTCTAAATTATCGCGGTGTTTGTTTACAGTTGCTTCAATCAGGAGTATTTTTACAAAATAATTGGTAAAGCAATTGCGGGTAAATTAAAGTATAGATAATTTTTGGAAAAAGATGAATAATTAAAAGTTTGAGTTAGGATGTTCTGGCAGCCGTTTGATAATCTCTTGCAATTAAACTAAATTACTGTGGGACATTATATGTGACTCTATAACTCACCACCAATGCAGCATATCGTGTATAATTACAAAACTTCCTTAACACTAATTTAAATACCGAAACAAGACGTTGCTGTAATTCATATGGAATTTATATGTAGTGCACACGGTCTTGGAGATAAATTTTCGGATTCGGTGATTATTAAAGATTATCTGCGAGGTTCTCTCTCCGTATTTTGGAATCCTACTCGAGTAATATTATTCATTAGGGAATAGTTGAGCAGCCAATAATATGCGAACTTAATTAGATGAATTCCCAGAAACAAGCAAAGTTGCGCGGATTAAAGATCGTTTGCTACAAGGGTCACTAATCACAAAGATAACTCCACTTTCCAACCACATTAGATTCAAGATAATTTCAGATTTAATCAAGGATTACTTAAGATACGAAAAATTCAATAAACGTTAAATTTTCTCTTCCACATTTCATATATATGCCGACATGAAAATTGAAAATTACTCTCCGACGAAAATATCATTTTTACGCCATAATATAAATTCTTCCGAGCAAACGAATTGCGATCGAGACGGTTAACGATTCATCCATAAATATATAGCACAACAACGTTATGTGCATATTCAACGGTGCGGTCGCGCGATAACTTATTGGAAGACCTCTTCTCCGACTTAATTTGACATAATTCCATCAAGACGGACCGTTACGCTTCTGCATGTAATCTCCAAAGAAGATAGCGGAAAATACAGCGATGGCTTGGCAAAGAGAGGCCGACGTTGTGCCAACAGAACCACAGGAGACACATGAATTCTATCACTAATATGAAGAACAACACACCACCACGAAAAATGACTCCAGAGAAGTCAGGTAACCTTTAACCAAAACTTTGCCCGGCGCATCCACCAATTTTAATTTTTTTTTAAACATTTGCACTGTTTATTTAGGAACTTTGTTTTGACTAATTACAAAATTATTGCTTTCCAAAAAATTTTTTTTTTTTTTGATCATGTAGTATATTTTAAAATTGTGATTTTAGTTTTAAAGTCACAGACTCTAAATAGGTACTCGTACATACAATAAATCATAATTACATAAGAAACATTTTATTTCTTTAAATTATTGTTTACAAATTATTATAACAATTTAATATCTAGTAGGAAGATTTAAAAAAAACGATATCTTTGTATTTAACGTTGTTGTTAAAAATTTTGCTGTATCTATTTATTAAATTGGTCTGAACTAGATTTTATTTAAACATAATTTTGGTGTTTTTAATTGACTAATATAAAAGACAGTCTATTATTATTAAAATTAGTAGTTTAAAAAAAAGATATGTTGGCAACCAAGAATAAATCAAAATCTAGTAACCAATTGATCCCGGCGCATCCACCAATTTTAAATTATCTGTTTATAAAAAAATTGGTTTGAACTACATTTAAATATAATTTTAATGTCTTTGATTGAGTAATCACTAATATAAATGTGGTTTACTACTCCAAAAATTTCTTAAAAAAAATTAAATAAACAAATAACCGGGAATAAATCAAAATTTAGTATCAAAGTAATCCCGACGCATTCGCCATTTTTGCATTGTGTTTTGTTTATTTTTACCAAATTGGTTCGGACTACATTCAAACATAATTTTGATCTACTTGATTGTGAGGAGCAGTTTCGGGCAATACCTGTAGCATAATTATCCCCTATCAGTTTGCTAAATACCCAATGCGCAATTATATCGGTTTCCCATCTCGGCCAATTGCTTTCGTAATTTATCCTCAATAGCTCATTGCCTTTGTTGGTCACGTAAATTTTACAAGAATTCGTAAGGATCTCTTTTATCGTCAATAAGGCACAAGCAAAAATGGCGGTCTAGTAAATGCGGTCGCTTTTTATTGTGGCAACATAACCTCAATGTTTCTATTCGACCCGGCTTGATCTCATTATCTGCCCTCTTGGAAGCCTATATTGCTGTTGTATGGCGTTTTCCAGTCGTGGTCGTATATTTTAATATATCCGTCGTATCGGATGAAACCGCACAGAAATTTAAGGAGCGCTTTAAATCGAAATAGATGGGTTATCGAAACCTTGAAACATTTTCTTAATAACACACCAAGGAATTTAATCAACGCCTTAGAGAGAAAAGTTCTGTCACGTCGCCGGTAATTTCCTCGTGCACGGATTTTACAACCAGAGGATTTTAAGAAAGCGGTAATTGGCCGGGAACTTTATTTACAAATTATTTGCTGCAATTACTGACAGGAAACACCGACCTAATAAGAACTGTCATTTTTCCAGACGCTGTAATTGCAGTTTGAAATTTGTTTCTTTGCATCATCGAACAAAATTTTTTGCGTAAATTGTGTTGATACAACGAAATGTTGGCCATCCAATAAGCAAAAACTGAGCGATATTGGATATCGGACGCCGATAACCGATATACCGACTGAAAGCTTAATATTCAACAAAAACTTGACGGCTTACGATATCTCACTAAACCTATACAATGACGAAAGGTTTAATAAAACAAAACTTTAATAAAAAATTTATATACAACTCAGGCAAGAATAGAGAAGCTACTCAATTTAATGAGGTCGGCTTTTACGCTCCTTGCACAGGAAATATTGACGTTATTTTGTCGAACAATAGATCAACCGAAATGTTATTGTAATCGCATAATTAAGGATTATAAATATTACATAGGAGGGACTATTGAATTCTGAGCACTCACAAAGACGATAAAAACACGGAAGATAATGGCTACTTTGAGGTTTCACCACTGGCCGTTATTGTGGCAGAGAAGTGCTTAGCGGTTTCTGAGCAGTTTTGAGTAGTTTAAACCTAAGTCACACTTAATTTGATTTTAAAAACTTTTTTTTTACAATTTACTATTTTAAAAAACTTTCATACCACTCACTTTGCTGCTTTAATAGCTATTGAAACACTTGTTTTCTAATAGACCTATTAGAGTATGTAATATTTTGATATTTTTTTTAAATAGATAAGAACGCAATCTATAAAAATAATATAAACAATCTGTTTCTCAAGTTGTTGTGGGCACGGTTTTTTTGTATTTGATTTTGTGTTACAAAATAAACTTTATGTTTAACATAATATGTAAACATATTTTCTAATATGTTTTTTTACTACTAGCTTTAAAACATTCTTATTTAAAAATTGTTTTTGTTTTTGCTTAATAAACACTAATAATTGGTATCAATAAACAAAAAACAGATGAGAGATAGATTAATATTCACATTTAACAGTATTTGCTAATCTTATAACATTCGTTTCACAATTAATTTTTTGCAGGTAGATTCTTTTTAAAGATTAATTTTTGGTTAAAATTAAAACACACGTAAAAAATTTTATTACTGTACTAAAGTTTTTAAGGTTCCTGATTTGTAACATAAAAAAAAATTTTGCTCAACTTTGTTTGGCGATTAAAAAATAATATCACAGTTTTTAGTTTTTCTAGAACGTTCTAGTTAGTTGCAGATAACTAGAAAACTAGTCGGTAACATAAAAAAAGTACTAAGATTAAAAGTGATTTACGACAAGCGAGATTTCGTGACTTGGCAAAAATTTGCATTGTAGGGATATGTTCAGTTGTCCCCAATTAATCAGAAAGGACATTGCATCTTGTTTATTTTTACATTTGGTGTTAATGCAAAAAGGTTAAAAGATTGTGGGATAAAAGTGTTTATTTTTGTCAAAGTAATTGAAAAGCTTTTCCATTATTCTCCGAAAATATTATCTTTTGGTGTCCTGAAATGGTTTAATTCAGCTTTGAAGTTCCATTTGTTTGAAAAAGGATTATATCGTGTAACACGAGTGTAGTAATCACTAGATCTTGCCAAACAAAACTCAACACGACCGAAGAAGAACACACAAAAATAAAGTAATCAACAATCGTCGACGATACGGGCTATTAACGCCGAAAATATCGGAGCAAAACAACTTCAAGCCTGCCCTCTTCAACGTATATCACTGGCCGGGGTCACATTTCTTGGTTCTATGAAAGTGTCCTCATATCTTATACGGAACGACTCAACTACCCTCAGTTCCTGCAGATTCTGAAAGAACACCCTAAGGTCATAGCAGCAACTTCCTGCAATTTGCAGAAATCTGTAGGAGGCGGACGGTTCTAGTATAAATCCCCGGACTTGCGCTAATTATAATCTTCATTGTTTTTTCTTATTTATTTCGTAATAGTAGATTTTTCAAACTAAAACAAAATTTTGTTTGGTTATTACCGAACACCCACATTAAGCAAGCGAGAATTTCGAAGAGTTGTTAACGTTGTTTAGCAAAGTCGCGCTTGCAAATTCTATTGTCCAAAAGTTTGTTTTGGACGAACAGAAAGTAAAAAAAGTCGAAACTTCGTGCTTGGAATATTGCAATTTCGCCAGTTTTGCCCGTCATAATTTATATTTAGATGGCAATGTTCTGCTTAATTGTTCACAGACCAGTAATTTTCAAGCTCGATTAAGACAGTAACAAATGCAATGGCAAAACAATGTGCCCGCTCAACCTTCAATTCTTAATTACAAAGAGAAAATCAGAATTTCGAATCAGACCAAACACGAAAAAATTCCACCATCTGAACCCTCGAAAACTCGATTTTACACTTAGAGTAATGGCTCAGCATTTACGTCTTAGCGCACCTTCTCGAAAACAAAGAGCTGAATATTAATCAAAGCGAGTTCATGTAGATAGAGACAATTTGCGAGTGACATATTCCATTTACATGCCGTCATAAATCTAGCAGGTTGATGTGCGTGTTGCGATTTTTCCCAACATGGCGTAATTAGCGAGCCTAGGTCACGGCAAAAATATAAATTTCGTTAGGTTGTTGAGGGGTCTGAGGGACATGACAGCCTCCAGGCTCGGATCCAATCAACGCAACTCCAGACAAAGTTTTTATTGTTATAGCGGGAAACGAAGTCTGCAATTAGGGACGCTGACAACGCTCCCTGCCGAAGACAGCACAACATCCACAATGGAATAACAACAGCTGGACCAAGACTTGACGGATTAACGCCAGATTAAGGACAATAAATCGAAACGCAAAAAGACTTATTATTAAAAAAGAAACAGAAGTCGCTGTATTAAATTCTCTTCCTTACGATGTAAAACGCGCAAATTTATCATTTTTTCTGCAAAAGTATAGAATATTTTTAAATTAACTCATTCAATCTCCCACAACAAATTGTTTCATTTCCAGGCTCACTACCCTTGCCCCTTCCGAGAGACTATAAAGATGATGTAAGCGCGTCAGGAGATTCCAGCCGGTGCGTGTCTACCTTTCTCTGGCTCCATTTTTTCGAAATTAGAGTCCGTAAACACGACTTTATTTGCATAATAAACATAAAGTTTCTCAGTTAGTGCTTGTAGTCATGTCCAATTTGTGCCCGTTTCAGATAACTGTGTCGTCGTTGATTGAACAGTTATGAGGGCTCCTTTGAACCCCTATTAATTAAATGTAGTTTTGTTGGCCACCAGCTCTCTACATTTTTCTGTTATCGTTTCTGATATCGTAATTAATCCTAGGACAATAGGCGGAAGAGCGCCGCGAGTAAATATACACATTGTCGGAGGCATTGTACGGAAGCTGTCATGCGTCCATCTGTTCCATGGATGCGCACTATTCATCAACGATTCACACAGCAAAGCCTCAAGGGACGTGGAAAATACCTTTCAGAAAACTTCACAATCAACCTGAGTTATTAAAGCGCACAAAGTGTAGGTGTAGCACGCCACCACTTTTTTTACGCTGAAAGATATTAAGAAACGACAACTGAGAAGACGAGGGAAATGGAAGCCGGCCGTCAATCATCCCAGACGCTAATTTCGGGCCTCTAATACCAAACTATCGCAAATATTTTGATAAGCAGGGCAATTAACAACTGATTAATTGCGGCTGTGTTCATAGACAACATGTTTACGAATTTTGGAAATACCGAAAGCTTGACGAGCAAGAAAACGCACTGGAGCTGAAATAGTTTCAGGAATTTACTGTCAAAGCTAGAGGCTTGTTGTGATTCATTATTCAAAAGTTTCAAAGTGCAAGCTTTTATTACGACTAATTTTAATTAATCGCTTTAGTGTTGTTACTTCAATAGCTTTTATGGTGTTTTTCGAAACACAAAAGACGATAAATATAAAATTATAAGACACTAAATTTTAAAATGTTTTAACAATAAAAATTTAAATAATAATGCTACAGTATAGCAGCACTCACTTATAGTGCCTAATGCTTTTATTTTTTTACTCTTTTACCTACTTTAATTACACTAGTTTACAAAATAAAATTTTATTTTTGTTTATCGAATGAAATATATTTTTTTGCATAAGCTGCTTCAAGAAGATAATACATATTTTTTGGTTTTCTGCTAGTACGTCACAATTCTCAAAAATGGGGTTACTTTTTCCTATAAGATGTCATTGCTTGACTGTCAATGACGACTACAGGTACTACTAGACCAATTTCAAGTGTAAAATATCTATTATTAGCAGATTTTCATTTCTTTTAAATTGCTGTAAGAGTTTTTGCTCTAAGAAGCGCGGTTTAAAAGTTATAGCCCAAAAATGTGTTAACTTTTCACAGTTTTGTTGCTTGCAAAATATCATCTTTTCTGGAGTGTATATATACAACTTCAAAAATTATTTGATGAAAGAATTATTCATTTTGTGAGTGGCATTATCATTTCTTTAAATTTTTTCCCCGGAAAATCTTGGAAGTATGAGTGACGAACATGGCAAACGATTTCACCAAGATCTGAAAGATTAGAAAAAAATATTAAGGTCTTTGGATGATTCCAAAAACAATAATCGCTTAGCTGTTCTGATGAACATGCTAAGCGATTACTGTTGGTTTGCTGAGAGAGATAGTCCCTGTTAATGAAGGTAAAGTAGTGATTATTATTATTTCAACATTTCGGTCTCTACTACAATAAGAGACAAAATCATTGAAATCTGTAGTAACAAAAATATTTGGTAGACAAAGCTTTGATAAAAAAGTTAACAAGACGACGACACGAATAATTACAATCTATTCTTTGACCTTTACATAATGGTTTGTTCTAATAGTGACAATCGTATGCCTATTATTAATTTTTTTATGAGGTTTGGGATTGCCCCAATATTATACGAGTAAGATTACTATTTATCTTTTGTATCTCAGAGGAAAACCTTGAATAATACAAGCAATTAGCATCGAATTTCGCTCTAGCAACCGGGTTTTTCTCTTCTACATCAAATTTGGAAAACCACTTAAATCTCTCGGAAATTAAAGTAGCCAGAATATTTGGTGAAAAAATTTTTAATATAAGAAGGCGTTTTAACAGTGGCTATTTCACTTCTTCATCTTTATCATATCTTTTCAAAAATTTACCGATGAACGTAGGAATGAAAAGCCATAAATAATAAATGTAATATTATAAATACTTTACTTTAACAGTCTTTTTTCACTATGCAAAAATGCAAAGTAACCCATTGAGAAAGTCTCACTTAACGTTCAACGTTTTCTTCAATGGTATGCATTATTTTTATAAGTTCATACCAGAGTAGTTTGTCTTAAAGTGTACCTCGTTCTTTGAGCCGTATTGCTTTGCTTGTTATGAATTTTTAAGGCGTTTTTTAAATTTTTTAGAAACGAATATCATTCGTGGTAAAATTTTGTCTTGGCAAAATTTTTAGATTGATTTACTCGAATTTTTTGACAATTTATCTCGTGACATTTATCAAAAATTACTTGCCCAACGGCTTTTGAGTTTTTTAAAAATGTCACTCGGTAAATTGCTACGCAACAAATTCTCGTAATAATCAGAAAATTTTGCTGACAAAATTTTACCACTTATGATATTATATATGAAAAAAAATTCTATAGGTGATCAAGTATGCTACGTTTGGAAGGCTTGACAAAGGCTGTTGTAGCGTAAACATTCAACAGAAAAAACCTTGCCATGACAACGCTTTTATAAAGGCTTTAATATCATCCAAAATACTGAAATTAAATAGTAACACTATTAGTTTTTTTTAATTAAACAATCAACGAAGCTACAAATATCCAGACTTAAAACGTGTATTATTAAACAATAATTAAAATAAGTAAAATACTTGGTTTAGTCTTCCACATCAAAGCAACACAGAAACATATTTTAACTGATTATGAATAAAATCACAATTTCAAATGAAATGTATTAATAGTACATGAAAGAAAAACTTTTGTAGAAAACTCATGTGGTCACTGCAAGTCCGTTAACCAAATGTTTGGCTTGTCTTTAACCCAATGGTAATCCAAATGTTTGTTGATATAGAGAATAATCATTAAATCACATGCGTTGGACTAGCTTTTAGTAAATTTCTTATAATTTAAAATTAAAATATTGTATCTTCTATTTTTTGCACAAAAAAATAATAATAAAATTTGCATCAAGATATTTATATAAATAATGTTATAGCCTATAAATTTTAAATTTACAAAATAATTTATGTAAACGCTAATTTTTGACCGTTATGTTGGCAACGTCATTGAATTTATAAATTGACGTTCTAATGGTAAGACTGATTTTTCTAGCCCTGTTTAGAAAAATTACAGATCAGCGGATTACGGAAAATAAATTATTATTTCTGTAAGTTTGAAATATAAATATTTTGGATTAAAATAAAAATATCTCATTTGAAATAGCAGATAAATATTTGTTAAATATAAATCTGCATTTTGTTTAAAATTAGCAGTAAAAGTTTTTTGAAGATGGTAAATCGTTGAAAATTGCAATTTTTGTCGCTTCTTTATTGTTTTCTGCTTTAAAAAATAATTATTTGTGTATAAGGGTAACAAAACTTTTATAAAAAATTATACTGTGTTTACCCTTATAAATTATTAAATGTGTATAGCGCCATTAAAAGCTCCAATAGAATAAATGTTTGAAAGTCTATAACATTACAAGTCAAATAAAACATTTAAAAATAAATTTCAGTTAGTAATATTTTGATTAATAGTTATTTATGTATTAAGAGCATTATTAAGGAGATTATGGCAAAAGGAAACGTTCAAAGCACGATATGCAACGAAAGGATTTAATTTTTTGAGAGTCATTTACGACAAGTAACCCCGTAGTACATATAATATTTTATTTTATTTTGGATTGCTCAGCAAGTTAGCAAAGACTGTAAAATTTGTGCACAAAGAATTTAGCTATTTTGGTTAGAGATTCTGTATGTCTTGATGAAGTTTCAAGTTTTAGTAGCTTTAAAAACTCGGTCCCAGAAAAACTAAAATTGTGACCTCATTTGGGTGCTTATAAACAAGATTATGATTCTAAAAATAAAATAAAAAAATTGCATAATGATGCAATTTTGATTATTTAATAAATTGTAATTATTTATGACAAACCTAAGTTAGATTACTAAAAAAATGTATCTATGCGCAACTTTTACTTCGCTAATATGAGACAGGATTTGATTTTAGTTGTGCAGTTTAGTTCGTGGGAGTGTTACATCTTTGTGGGGTAAATAAGGGCGTTTTCCAGTCCATTGTGCTAAAGGAGTTATTCAAGCCAGTTTTGTAGTTAGAAAACAGTCGGTTGAATGCAGTATTGCATGTCTGAGGTTGATGGTTGTGTTAAAACCGTGATTAGAAAAACAGAAAAGCTGTCTTAAATCTTGTAGGAATTAATTTTGTGCACGGCAAAATGTCACTGCAGAGCGATAAGTATCAGATCAATAATAATTTAGTTTTGCTTGTCGTGTGTTGTTATAATTCTTATTAAGCAGCGGAACTAGAGCGGATGAGTTCTTGTAATTACCGAAAATCCGAGTCAAGTCGGCTATAATTAATAAGAAGCACTGTAAACAGCGTCGTTTTCTCTCGCGTTGTGCCAAAAATCCATCAGAGGCATTCGTTGCTATCTTAAAGCAAACTTGTAATTGTATCCATTTCAAGGCATATCTTTGTATTGTCTTGACAAATCTGGCGCTCCCCATGCGTAAAATATGCAAATTAATCATGATTAGTTGGCAGGCCTGCAGGAATAGCGATACATACACGGGTTCTCTCTCGACTCGCTTTTTCCCGCTTTGTTTCTCGAAGCTTTGATGAGGAAATTTCAAAGCCGGCGAACTAATAATAAATAAATGCCGGCGTTAGGGTAACATTATTTACACACACACTCCAGCCGGAGGAAAAAGCCGCCGAAAAAAAATTCAACAACCGGCTTAAAATATCAAGTACGTGTAAGTGCCCCTTTGCATGCAACGCTTTAATTATAAAAAGGTATTTCACGCCTTGTTACTGCAGAATTTATTTTGCTGGGTGTACCGTCATGAATAAATTTCCTACGATACGTCGCGACCTCGGATTAAAGTGACTGTCATTCGGCGGTCATTTTCCTAGAGACGAGTGGAGGTTCATACGTTGGCTGCAGGACATTTACTCGAATTTATAGAGCAGTTAGCATTAGCATTGTAGATGAGAGGCGGTAGGACGGTCGCTGGAACGCAGAGGCATAGTTGTAGATAACATCAATTAACGGAACTGACGTCAGACGGGAAACCCCCCAAATTCGCACAAAGCTATATATAACGCCAATCTGATCGGACGGTGACCAATTAGGCACTGGATCTATCAATTGCCGTCGTGAGAAGAGACGACCCACGACAAATTTGTAGGTACACCGGCTGGGAAGGCCCAATTACAGAGATAGAATTCACGACTTATTCCACTTTAAGCTCGCAATTATGGCTAGGAAAACCAAATTAAAGAGAATTAAAAGCATCCATTAACTATTACATTATTCGGGATTTTTGGTACTAGATATTGACCTGACCTGAGTTACAAAAATTACTTAATCCAACTTAAATCAACTGCCTAACCTCTTTCGCTGAAATTAAAACTTTAAGGGATAATAATAATGACAATCAGAGTTCTGAAAGTAGATCAATTTAGGTCATAGCTTTTATTAACGTTTGTAATTTAAGCAAAGTAAACCATGTCCACTGCAATTTTTCCAATATTGCTGTATCAGAAAAAAGCGCATAGTTATAACAAACCATCTAAGATGAGGTTCTTCCAACAAAATTACAGCTAACTTTCTTTATTTTAGACGAATTGGATAAGAAAATGTAAAGGATAAATAGTAACCATTCCGCTTAGATAATATCACATCAAAAATCGCAAAAAAATAATTTAGAGTCACACGATTGCTATTATTAAAACAAACCTTAGTGTAAAGATTAGAAAGTAAATAGTAATAATTATTTGATTTGTTCCAACACGCTCTTGCATCAAAACTTTTACTAATAAATATTTACGCTACTATAGTTTTCAATAGTTTTGTTACCTATTAATGGTAGTAATGTAGTAATAAATTTTACAATAGCTAATGAAATTATTTTATATACAGGGTGTATCAGAAATTATGGTCAAAAATTTAGCCAGTGACAGTGTCTCTTAAAAAAGTTTTTTTTTAGATTCTATTCTTTCCGAATCTCAACCGTTAATACCATATTGGCTACTGACGTATGTAGTATCATAATGGTAACTAGACTATATTATAATGGTAACTAAGTGATCATAAGCGTATTGTGATTTTATAGGGGAGACAAAATTCAAAATTTTTAGCTTCTGTCGCAAAAGTTGTTTCTTTTGATGAGATGTATCACTGGTTAAGCTGACCATTTTTCATACACTCAGTATTTCTATACTATGCTTATTCCAAGTTATTACAGTTTTCTATATTTTCTAAATTTTAATAAACTAATCATTTTACCGCAACAAATAAAAAACTATTTTAAAGTTACTGTAGCTTTTTATATCTTTGTAAAATTTGTTACCTGGAATTATGTTTAAACCTTGTTGTAGATATAATTTAGAAAAGTTTTATTCGGCCTTTTCAACAGTAAGCTAACACAAAAATGTCCTTAATAAACTGTGACAGTGACAGTACCGTAGCTAGAGTTATTGTCACTGAAGAAAAAATATTTATTTTTCTCCTTCTAAAATACCAATTATCTGTTCAATTGAATTTGGTTGTACTATGAATTTAATAATAAAAAAAAAACTAGTGTTGCTAGTTACTCTCTCTATAGCTGGGTTCGGCTCTGCCACTCCAAGTGCACCGCCTCTTTCCTTATCAGCTTCATTGAGTATATATAATACTATCTCTATCCGGTAACCAAAACTTGATGCTTTTTGACACTGGATCCAAAACAAGACACGCTCTTTGTGCACCCAGTTATTAGATAGGACAGAAAGAGCGTACGTTGTCCTAAAAACAGTCCTTATATTAGTAAATCCTGTATTCAAATAATGTGACTGATTTATCTGTCCTGAATGAGACAAACAAAGACAGAGTAGGTACACTCGGAGTGGCAAAGCCGAACCCACCTTAGATTACTCTCTTAAAAAGTATTAAATGCTTTTTTTTGCCAGTCTCTATCTACGACACTAGTGGGTAAGATTTTGCTAATGTAGAAAACCAAAAGCTGAAGATAATGTTTTTTACGTTTTTATATTGATCACTAAACTAAGTCTGACAACTCACTGTGGTGCAAATGACTAGCTCTCTACTATAGCAACTCATATAAAAGTCAATGACAAGTGCACTCCATTTACACCACAATGGACCCTACCAAAGCGCATTTGATTTACAAAGCTTACTGTTTCTGAACCCGAAAATTACATTTTATTAGTTTTAGTAGCTTAGAAAATGTTTTTATTTTTCTAAATTAAAAAATATACCAATTGACTTGTATAGTAAAATTTGTTTTTATTTGCTACAGCAATCTTTAAAAACAGTGACGATATTTTACTTAATTAGAGAACAGAAACAACATTCTACTAATTTTGAAATTTTAGAGATGTATTTTAGTACTTTTAGACACCAATTTTTTTTAAATGTTTTAATAATAAATATTAAGCAACGATGTTTTTGTAATTTCAGAAGACCAAAATACTTTTGTAATATTTGTAATATTAGTAATTATGAAAGCAAAAACATTTCATTTAATTGTAGAAACTGGAAGTGGTATTTTTTGCCTTTTTAAAATTGAGGACAATATGCAAAAATAATATAAAATAACATAATTAAATTAAAAATATTTTTTAATTTAGAAAGCCAGGAGCAACATAATACCAATTCCAAACAGAGCAAAAATCAGAAGTAATATTTTTAATAATTTTAATTTTTAAATTTCTAATACAATATTTTTTTTATAAAACAAGTTCGAGGCAATATTTTACTAATTTGAAACCCGGAGATGATATTTGAACAATTTTTTGTAAACAAAAGTTTTTTCTAAAAAAGCAAATATTTTAAGCAAATTTTTAATTTCACAAAAAAGTAACTTTATATGATCACAAAACAGTTTTGAAAATCCGCTCAACAACTTTTTAAGAGGAAAAGCTAACGAAAAGAATATTTGTTGTCAATTTTTTTAAACCCAAAAACTTCACTAAATATTGTCCATTTCACGAAAGAAGCGACTTTCGTCATAGCCATTAATGGTCCGAATTATGATATGCACGTACCGCGTTAATTGAATGAGCGCGGAGCGCCTGCCCCGTTTTCCCGAAAGACGAGAAGTATAATAAGTTGCCTAAACTAATAATCAACGAGCGCAATTATATAGGCATCTTCCTCGTTATCACGTTTTTCACCTTTGGCTTCTAGCAGACACTACTTTGAATATTGTTTCTTTTCAGTACATCGGAAATGTGAATAACGTGTGTCGCAACTTAAAAATAAATTGATGACGAAAGTCGCTTGTTTCGTAAAACGGACAATATCTAAATGATAATTCCGCTCCTATGAAATTTAATACCTGTTGCCAGGTTTTAGCTACAGCACTGATCAGTGATACTTTCCATTCGATTTATGTGTTTTAATTTGATATTTTTTATGTTTACTTAGCCGCGGCAATAATAGCTGTTGTAACTAAAATTATTAATATTGCAACAATAGATTATTGGCGATTACCGTAATAATGATTATTACTTAAGTTAAGAGAATTATAAACGCATCTAAAATGACAAGATGCTTCTTGTTCGGACAACCAATTAGAGAAATTCTTTCTTCTTAAAATCTGACTAGTCGAAAATTTTAGTCACAATGTGTGTTATGACTAACTTAAAACATACACATTTATTTGTTTTTTTGTGTGAATTTTGCTTTGTAGTTTTAAACAATTATAAAAAACTTACTGCAAATTAAATTAAACTACTTGTAAAACCGTCCGTTAGTAGTCAGTATTCTATTTTAATTTTTTTTTACTATAAGTATTGACCTGTCTAGGCTAGAAAAATTACTTGATTTAAGTTAACACAACTATCTAACTTGTTCCGCTGAAATTAAAACTTTAAGAGGAAAATACTTGGGATAACAAACGTAGTTTTGAAAGTAGGTCAATCTGGGTCATACCTTTTATTGATGGCTGCAATCCGAGCAAAATAAACGATGTCCATTGCGATCTTTTTCAGCATTGCTGTGTCAGTAAAGAGCGCATAGTTATAACAAGCCATTCACGAGGTTCCTGCGACTAAATTACGGCCAATTTTCTTTATTTTGAGGAGGAACATTGTATAAAATTATAGCCGGCGAGTGCAAGCGACTGAATTTCCCCGAGACAAAATGCAAATAGCTGTTATAAATTTGTAAAAATCTGAAATATTCAGAAAGTGAACTTCCGTTGAACCACCTGAAACAGGCTGTTTTTTGGTTAATAAATATAGAAAGCCGGAAGTTATTGATCCGAACAAATTACAGTTGTGGTTAGCCAAATTGCTGTGTGTAAAATTGCACTCGTTTGATACGAATCTTGAATTGCCATTAATCTAAAGTCGATGCAATGAAAGTTTTGGAATAAAAGTTTACGTAATTTATCATGAAACACCCAAAAGCGACACCTCGAATAGCAAATCACTGGCAAATACTTTTCGCATGGCCACAAGCACGTTCTTCCTAATTTGTTTTATTTCTTTTCGATGTTAGTAAGTAAATGAAGCACAAGAGACGTCAGGAATTTAATTTTATTTGGAAATATTTCAGTTTCGCACTTAGAGAATTGAACGGAAGCCACTCTGTTGAATTAACTTACAACAAAATTAAAAAAGACAGAACAACCGAGCTGTTGCATACAGAAAGATATTCTCTTTTGCTACTTTACAAGAATTTTTTTCATTTTTCTTTCGATAGAAGTTTAGTTAAAATTAAAATTTTTATTTTACTTTAGATAAAAATAAGAGTTAGTTGAGCACTTTTTTTAAAGTTTTGGATATTTGCACTGTTGTTTGAAGACATCTGTGTGTAGAAAAATTTTGTAATTGAAAAGAGTTTTTGTATTGGAAGGTGAAATTGTATCCAAACAATGATTAACAATTTAAATAATGAAAATTTGTCATTTGGCGGCGACGGCGGCGAGTTTTACCGTTCCGTCCAGGTTAATTAAGTTTGGTGTAATTAGCATACGTCTAATATTTGAGGCTTGGCAATTCCAATTAAGGTAATGTAAATTTTGTTAGCATTAATGCTAATTTAAATTAGCGAACGAGCGACCGAGATGAGATTTTCCGTACGCGGCGGCTCTCGTCAAAGCGTTCGCTTTGTTTGGAGGCGGCGTGGCGCGTCCTTGTCAACTTCATATGATTTAAAGGTAGTCGGATGAGCAGGCAAGCGACAATACGAGCTGCCCGCCGAGAAATTAATCTCTTCAAGACGGCGACTTTAAGCAACGGTTTTTGCCATTATTGTCCTGTCTGAGATAATTCGCAACAATTTTCAATTAACGACTCATCGAACCATTGTAAAACTTTGGACCACTTGTCTGACTTGTGATTAATCGCTTGTTTGACTGACGCAAACGGTAATTTCTGCCCGTATTGTCACCCATTTGTAATTTCCATTCGGCTCGTTGATTAATAATCGAATCATTCAGAGTTGAGCCAAGCCGAACTGCAAAGGAACAACAACGGAGAGACCAACGGCCGGAAAATTTACTTTGAAACCTAAAATTTAACCAATTGAATTAGCGAAACATAATTTGCCTGACGACAATAACAACCTCATAAAAAATATAACTCGCCTGATTATTTTTTATTTTATACAGAATGTTGAGAAAAGAGTGTAAAATATTTAAGAAGATAATACATAGTTAGTATGAACTAAAATAAACAAAAAAGTCTTAATAAACATGAGTCCGCAAAGCAATGATTTAGGAAATATAAAATTCTTCTTACTCCACTTTATTTTGCAGTATTCGAGTAGATGATAATAAATAGAAAATAAGTAAATATTTAGAATTTGACAGGTTCCTAGGTTTTGTTATTTTGCCAGACCGATTAAGAGGCAGTGGTACCCTAAATTTTATACAAAACACAATGTATGATCTTTTGGATAACATTCTTTTGGATCAAAGACAACAAATGTAGTTCCAGCATAATAATGCTCCAGCTCATTTTTCGATTGCCGTTAGAGAGCATTTGGACCAAACGTTTCTAGGTAGCTGGGTAGGAAAAAGCGGATTTGTTTTATGGCCTGTAAGATCGTTTGATTTAAACCCTCTAGATTACTTTTTTTGAGAATACTTAAAAACATTAGTTTATGACATTTTGTGAATAGTCTCAAAAAACTGCAGTAAAAAATTAATCAAAAATTTTGACAAATTCGAACCAATGCGAGGATTTTAGAAAGAGTTCGAATATCCTTCAGAAAAAGACGTCATGCCTTTGAAATGGAAGAAGGGCATTTCGAACATCTTCTGTAACACTGTTTTTTGTTTTTCCTAAAAGTTTTCTTTGTATGTTTATAAACAAAGCTGTTAATAGTTGTTAATAAATAATTGTAAATTAAATGTTTTAAAAAAGAACAATTTTCCACATCTCCCAAACCGTCGTTTTGCGGTCCTATCTTTATTAAAACTTTTGTTTAGTATAAATTAACTGGATCCCAAAAATGCTGACGCACTGTTTTACATAAATAGAGAGTGCGAGTAATTACTTAGTAAATTTTAAAAAGCAGGTTATCTGTTTATAAGCAAGTGAGAGAACAATAACCAATGAGTTAATGCCGAATAGTTGTGTTTAAGAATTTAACAATTCTCAGGAGCGAACCGAAGATATTGAGTGACAATCGTAGGTGTTATAATGTGTAACTGAGTTACTCATGAAAAACATTTGTAGTTTAGGTCTTTTTTTGAATTAGAAAACAATTTTTAAACATATTTTTAGTTTTTGTGCTTTTTATGCTAAATTTACTTATATGTTCAGCTTACTTTCCTGCATATTATTCTGTTTTTTAAGCGAAAATGTGCGAATTCTAATTTAAGTAGGTCTCCAACTTTTAGTTTATTAGAAAAATTAAAAATTTAATTTAAAGACTTGATAATGTTTCTATTTGATATGCTGTAGGTAAAGTAAAGACAAATGTTGCTTGCTTAATTTTTTTTACAAAAATAACTTTTTTCCATTTTCACATATTTTTTATAGTGTATCGTATCAATAATTTATTTATCATGTTTATTTCATAAATCGTCCATATTTCTACTTCCATATAAAATAATGACTACCATAACTTTACAAATTACGCGAATATGGCGTTGTAAATCCTGAAACCTTGCATTACGTTGTGTTAATCTTCCTTTGTTTTTCCAATAATTAAAGTTCTGCTAGAAATAAAAAAATCGTAAACATTGTTTTTATTTGGTAAATTAAATGAAAAACAAGAAGCTATAAATATGGTCTGATTTTATGTCCATTTATTTTTTAACAGGAGCTACATATAAACGACTTTTTTATTGTTAATATCTATCAATTATGAGGAAATTTTCTGAGAACCATTGAAGAACCAACTGCTAATTGAACGAAAAGACATAATACTTAGTTATATTCTGTTTTTTTGTCCAAATACTGGTTAAAATTATTTCTAATATACCATTTTTCGCTTGAAACGTAAAACACCCACTAACACCTAACACTTTACTTAATACGGCGCGCGTTTCGACAACAAAGTTGTCATCCTCAGGTTGGAATTAAAACTGTTTTCACACACCAAAAAGATTCAACAAGAAGATTCATTTTTCGCTTGAGTTTTATTCTACTATCTGTTTATTTTAGAAATTCCTCCAAATGATAGCGACCCAATTTTTCATAATCTTTCACTTACTCAAAACCTCGTCGTTTTCCTCATTTATTTAAATAACGCTAAAGCATTAACCGTCAAAACTCCCCTTTTTTTGCCCTAAAACTAATCTTATTTTGTTTCGTTCGCAATAACTCAACCCCAGATCGGCGAACGAGCCATTAATTCCGTTTAAAAATTGGTAGAGTGGATGCCCGAGGCACTCGGAAGTATGTTTAATTGATGAAAATAATTAAGAGAGACGGTGTTAAACAGCTCTTAGATTAATACCCTGACGAATTCCGTGACCCGGTCCTGGTGCGGTTACGTAATTTAGAGTTGCTCTCGGTATTTCCGACTACTTTCGGCCGACCGATAATGATTATTAGCCGCCATGTGTGGTTTGGGGTTTGTGTGATAAATATAAGAGAAGCCGGTGGGGAAAAATTTTGATTTATTTAGTTTTTTCGGATTAAACGTGTTACGAATTTATCGATTACATTCCTACCGAATGCGCCCAAAATTGTGTTTGACTATTAAATTAATGAGAAACAAACAGCATATTAATATTACACTAATATATGTTTGACAGAATTTAAAGTTTTAAGCTAAAAAAATATATATATATTATGCTGGTATAATTTATTAGTGTAATGGAGGTAAATAATGAATGCAGTTTACTTCTGTTGTGCATTATTTATTGCTGATTTAAAATGTATTAAAAAATGCCGAAATTTATTGGAATATAATTTTAGTTGTGTTAAAACTAGGCGCTTAGTTAAATTATAAAATACATGAATACAGAAACTTCAAAAATAATTTTTATACCCACATGACTAAATAATGGTAAGTATCGTAAAACCCTTTTATGTAACATATTTTTTATAAAGTTATACTAGTAATGAAAGCAAATGTTATCCTTTTGCTTTAAATAATAATAGTATGTAAAAGCGAAAAATGCTAGAGAAAAAATAAAGAGAATTCTGAAGTTAAACAATCAGTAAGAATAAATACTTTTGTGGTAATCGCGGTTTTTTTTATTTATTTAACGTTCTCTTTTACTGTAAATATTATTGTGTATATAATATAAGACAAAACTCACCAGAAATAAACACTTTATAATACACTAAATTTTAATAATAAATAAGAAATAACTAGAAACGTAAAAATCAAGAAAAGAACACAAATTTACTAAAGAACACCACTAACTTATTAGTAAAAAATCAAAACCCAAAAAGAAGATGAAAAATTTACGTTTAAGACAGTGATAATACATATAAAATGTTATTTAAAAATGTGTTACGAGAGAAGGAGAACTTGAAAGATATGACATATGGTAGCAAAAATATGTGGTAAAAAATATGACAATAATAATAAGCACAGAAGAAGAAGCTTGTAAAGCTATTATAATAATTTAGCAGACAAAAGAAAACAGCATGGTAGATAAAACAAATCAAAGAGATAATAAAAAAAGGCAGTGCCAAAAATATTTACTTAACATGCTGAAGTGAATAATACAATAAAAATCAACTAAAATTAAAACAAATAATATATATCTTTTCTTATTAAAAAGAACAATAAACAACTATCACTAAAAACAAGTAAGGAAGAATTACCACTAACCCAAAAGATGTATCAGCGAGGTAGAAAAAGTAATTTTAAAAAGTACTAAAAAATAGAGAAAAAAATAATCTAAAAACTAAAGTAACAAATTACAAAATAAATAAATTAGAAATAAATGATAAGACATATTATTAAAAGAATTAAAGCAACCAAATTTCATAAAACTAAAAAAGCAACCTAAACAAAAGTAATTTATAAAAGTTTTTAAAAATTTGTGAATAGTATTTGACAATCTCAGCCTTCCTTAGGTACCCGTTTTTTAGTAAATTGTTTGCGGAGTAAATGAAATAAAAAAATAAAAAATTTGTAATTTTGGGGACCACTTTCATGTCTTCGGCCCAAAATTAAAAAAATAATGAAAATAAACAATTATAAGTTTAATCCAAGGTAAGAGAATTTAGAGTCCATATAAATTATTTACCTCACAATTATATCAGGTCTGAAAAAATAAAAATATAGTACACGAAACGTCCCACAGATTAAAGTTTTTTATTTTTTACCTTATTTCGTCCAAAACACCCAAGACTCATGTAAACTATTTACGATTTAATTTGTTTTACCTCCCTGATTCATACTCTGAGAGGACGGGTGTCGATTTTGGGACCCCCTGTATATGCATATATTTTACAGATATTCATTTTTTATTATAGAATTGAACAATGTAATAAAATGTAAAGCGTTTTATTTAAAAAATGCATTTAAAATGCCATAGCTCTTACGTGCATCTCCCATCACCGTGTATATACAAATTTGTTAAAATTTTAAATAACAAATTACTTTTAGTTTGTTAAATGTCTAAGTCTATTTCTAAAAACGTAGGTTTTAATAAAATTTTTGCACTACTTTTTTTGCTCACTGTACATACATCAGACCTAATAAAAAAGCCAATTTTCTGTTTAATCAAAAATATTTGTAATAGAAACGTTAGTCAAAAAGATACTGTAAATTTAAATTTAAAGAATAGACAAGACTAGAAAATTTATTTAGCAGTTTACATTTTATTATAATATTCACAAAACTGATATAAAAATATTTGACAATGTCATTAAGTACAGTTTTCTTATTCATTGATTTAATAAAAATTTCGAGTTTATAGAGGTAGCCAGTTTAAAAAGAACACTTGTGCTAAGAAATATTTTTGTTCATCAATAAACAAACGCGATTTTGTAATTGTTTACAACAAAACTGTTATGAAAGCTTTTTCTATCTACGACAGTTTGCTTCGTGTAAGGTTTATTAGAGAAACTGCTGCAAATAAGCTTAGAAACTGCAACTGAGTTTGATTGAAATTGACAGCCCTGTTTTCCAACGCAAAAGGCCAAACTTATTAATGAACAGTACATACATTTAGCAAAAACTTTTGGTTTTAATAAAAATTTCAATCTTTGTTGTTTTAAGAGGCTCTAATTTTTTTTGCATAACAGTTCAGGTTTTAATGAGATGAATGAAATTTTTTTATTAATTGAAAATTTAATTTCATAAAATTATAATTTAATTTTGCCAAATATTGTTTTTACTAGTAACAAATATGATAATATTGTTTTTTAAGCGAGTTGTTAATATAGAAAATTAAATAAGTTATAAATTAGTTATTAAAAATTGTTTTTGACACACTAGATATATAAAACTGGGTGACCATGTTTGTAATTAGCTTAGCAAATAAAAATTAATTTGAGATTTGCGGTTGTAAAGTCGTTTCTCGGGTAAAATACATGCAGGTTCGCATCCACGTTTGAAAACACGTGCTGATCAAATATTTACAAAGCTGGCAACAAACAAGGTAATTAATTTCAGGATTCAGTTGTAAAGTCGTTACACGCATATATGAGCAGAGCAAATGGGAATCGGTCAAAGATGAGAAACGGAATCGACGAAAATGAACGGATATTATAGTCCATCGAGAATATTAATTGTTTTTTTATAGGGGGTAGGACGAAGATTCGCTCGAACTTGTTTGTCGAGATTAAATATGAGTTTTATGGTAATTACAAAAGCTCTCTTAGTGCTTTATTCGCTTGGACGTAATTAGCTGGTGTTAATGGTTTGCGTTTATTTTTACGTTTTTTTTTCGGGATTAGGGGGCTCACCGGATTAAATTACGCCGGAAATTGGGATTTTTGACACGAAATTATGTCAGTGAAAAATTCACACTTCCGGGAAATCTCGCATCGACCCGCTCTAATTCGGCTGTGTCTGCTTAGGACGTCCGGGAATTATCTACGAGATTATTGAATGGAATTTCATTTTCCTAGAAATTTCCCTTTCACGGCTCTATTGTGCGATAATAGCACGATAAGCGGTTCCTATTTGCGTGTGACAAAATATTTTACCACTTATAGAATTATTCAAAGTATTTCATAATGAGCTGTTTTTTTCCGGAACTTCTTTAATAATTTATGCACTTACATTAAGTACTCATTTAACTCAGTTAAGTACTCTGCAAAAGTTAAAACTAGGAAAGTTTGAGGTGGAGGATGAAGGGATGAGGTTTCCGCCAGCTTTAATTTCGGTGGTCTTCTTTCAATTGGCACGGCGAAAAGCTTTTTTCGAGCTTTAATCATCGCTTAAAAGAACGCTTTTCACGATATCGACCCGGCGATTTTTTATTAATGATTTTAGTATCAGTTTCGTCTTTGTCTTGAAGCGTGACAACAATTTTTTAGTTGTGTCCTGTTATCTTGTCAAAATTTAATCTGACACGGCAATTTATTACAAACTTGAACTTTTTTGGTGTACCATAATTCCGCCCCGAGGCATTCTATCTGCGTTCATCTTTGTCATGCCAAGTTAAGCGATAATGGTGCAAGTGATATCGATCAAAAGCGAGAAATAAAATTGATGAATCGTTCCGTTTTTGCTCCCGAAACCTAATTTTTGCAAGTGAGTGAAAATAAAAGGTTTTCAAGCCGCGCTTAAGACAATTAAAGAAATAAAACCCGAGCGCTGCTGTAGATCCCAACTTTATTAAAACTTACAACGGTTCGCTCTTTATAAAGTTCAAAAAGAGACGTCGAGGTAAGAAAAAACATTTCTGCATAAATTTTCGTTTACCTCTCGACCCTCAATCGATAACCCCAAGATATAATAAACCTGGGGCTATACGCGACTCTTCTCCCATTCGGAAATCAAAAGAAATAATCGAGTTTACACAGCCACCAGTGTCTTAACCTGACGAAGATGAACGCCGACAGACCGCCTCGAGGTGGAACTCTGCCACACTTAACACGAGAGGGAGGAATCGCTGTTTACGATTTCCCTTCGAAAGAGAATTTATGGGAAATCGGAGCAGATGACGATTTATACACGCACAATCGGCTCCGGCTCTGATTTAATTTCATCGCGGTATAAAAGGCCGGTTATTGGACGATTTTTTGTTTACTTTTATCGCTTCCTTGCATAAAACGTGCAAGATTCGGTCGGGGCGGTTTCATTTCGGCTTAGAATGTCACTCGCTTGATGAATTACGGGTATTTGGGGAAAATGAGGGCGCGTTTCTACGACTTGGGATGCTCGTAATGGCGACGAATTGACCCGTATTGAGGCAATTTTATTTCGGTTGTTGCGTGACTATTTTGTGTTTAACCGGGGGATAATAACAACAATTCTAAAATGCATATGACATGCCGATGTAATGTTACAAAATATTTCTCTAATCGAGTTTTACTACCATTGCCTATTATCATATTGTTGAGTTTCGTTTTGATAGAAAATTTGTTTGAAAAGGGATAAACATCAAAAGTTGTAATTTATAATTATTATAAAACAAATAAACTGTTACAAATTAAAATACACTCATAGATTAATTTAGACGATTATTAAATTTTCTGCACAAAGGATTTGTAGTGACAACAATATGTAGAAAACCTAATTTGTAATAATGCATATAGAAATGTAATAAAACCAAATAGGTACAAACTGTTTATTAAAAAAAAATAGTGTTGTGGCATTTTTATCCATTTTTTTAAAATTAAGGTAATAGCTTGATAAGTTGAGTTTAAAAGTTTTTGTCACAGGCTCTTACTGCAGTGTGCCTAAATGTATTAATAAAAAATCAGTTTTTCCAGATAAGAAACAATGACGTGATAAAATCCTATAAAAATAAATTAGAAATGAATCTTAAAATAATATTTATAGTCTTTAAAAATTGGTTTTATAATTTGTGTTGTTAAGCAACCTATTATTACATCCATTTGGGTGCTATTAGAATAATTAGAGAACTAGTGCTGCTTTAAGTCCTCAAAATTCTACTTTTTTACAAGGTATAGTTGAAATAGATATAATGTAACTGAATGCTCAATTAAAAAATTTATTAAAAAATAATGTTTAACAAAAATTATGATGTTTTTATTATCGTCCTGTATCCGTTAGAAATATACAGATAAATAGAGACAGTGCCTTCTTACTTGTCCAGTCTCGCGGTTGCTCGCCAACATTAAGAAATTGTAAAATTATTTTAAAATTCTCGCAACTGAGGCTAATTAATAATTCAGAATTAAATAGGAGTTCTTTTTAAAAAACCTGTTTGATAATTTTACTGCTATTCAGCGAATATTCTAAACTTTTAAGTAGTCTTAATCTTTTTTCAAACTATTATTGTGCTTCAATTAATTAACTTCAGCTTTTACTGAAAAGTCCAAATTGTAAAAGGTTCTACGTGCAAATCAAAAAAAGTTACAGAAACAATTTTTGTTGCTTTATTATTATTGTTGTTAAAAATTGGATGTAAATTTTTACGATATATTTTTGTATTTGAGGTATACCAAAAGAAATCTTAGAATTATTATATTGGCGTTGACATAATAGAACACATTGAAACAAAAGTCATAAACGTTATAACAAAGAGGACTTAGAAACCTGTCACTTAAAAGGCCCATCCAAATGTTTAATGAAAACATATCGGATCTGTAGATTCCGTTAATGCATGGGAATTTATTGTCAGTCTACTCTGAAAAGGAATACAATTTTTTGCAAAATAAAAAAAGTAAAGAAACGAAACAAAATTCTATGCGGACCCATGTTTATTGCCCTTTTTTATTTATTATTATTATATATTATTATCTTGGTTTATACTATTATCCTCTTAAATATTCTTTATTTTTACTTTAAGACTTTGCATAATTTTTTGCCGATCTTACCAGTTTACCTTTATTTAAAAAAAATTCTGTTTGACATTTTGTAACAAAATTTTGTAACAGCTAAATAATTCAAAACGCTCTATAGTGTTTGCTTTACTTACTGCTTAGACAATAAAAACGCTGACATAATGCCTAGTTAATAAATGTGATAGTTTAGTGCTCTAAAACTGTCAGTAAAATGTGGTGTTTACTCTCGATCAGAGAAAAATGCATTTATATTTTTACAATAACAAAATTTGTTTTATTTTGTGTATATTTTGTCAAGAGATTAAAGTGCATCGTCTAATCCTAGAAAATTAAAGTAGTTCAAGGAATTAAAATGTCTGAGGATTCCAATCACCCGAAGAATTAAAAAGCACTGTAGTTCTAAAATATATTTACACCAAATTACAAATTTAAGCTATTCGGAAGTGCCATGAAATTTATTACAGTCACAGTGTCAACAAGTCCAGCCATTTTACAAAGAAGGCAACAATTAGTGAAAAATGTAAAAATTTGGGTTGTATTTATATTTATTTCCTAGAAGACAAATAATTTACTTTAGTTTGTGTAAAACCAGACTAGAGTATCAATTTTCGTCCCGGCATCGGCAATGCAAAAAGATTTTTATGAAATATTTAAAAATGATAGTAAGTCATGTGTCCGTTAGTTATAATTCCCGTTTATAAAGCGCACATTACATTTCTTATTTACTAGCAGAGGAAGACACGACTTTGCCAACAGCCGTTCAGCTAGTCTACCGTATCATTTCAATAAATTTGACTAATCATAGAAATTTTTAACTCTCAAATCTTGTTTTTTTCAAAATGAAAATGATAATAATAGGTAATGCAAAAATTTTCTTTGATTTTTTATTTTGTAAGTCAAGCGATGTCGTACCATTCGCAGAATCTCACAAAGGCTGTAAATCATAGGTATTATCCAAACATTTCAACAAGGTTTTTGTTTTATAATTTGTTGACTTAACGTATTTGGAAGTTGACAAAAAACATGTCAAATTGAAATTTCAAATATTCGTCTGAGTTAGTGTTTTATAATATGTATAAGCAAGAGATGGCCTTCTCTTAGTGAAACTTTGCGATTTTTACTTAAAGTAGTCCATTTAACTCAATCCAAGCCCTCTAGCTATTTAAATTAAACAATAGCAATATATGTAAACATAAGTTTGTAAGAATTCTAGTCTTTAATTTTTTTTTAAATCTTACCGTAGCTTGTTAATGAATATGGCGTCCAATAAAATTTTTACCTCAAAATTTATTTGGCAAATACATATATTTAAATAATTTTTGAGGTAAGCGTAAAAATGCTATCAAACACAAAATAATAATAATAATAATAGGCAAATAAAAATTTAATTAAAACTAAAATATCAAAAAAATATACATAAAAGCGGAGCTATTTTTTCATTAAATGCACAAACAAAAATTTGATTTTGTTTTATGCCAATATTTATTTATGTGATAGTCATATTTATTGGAATATTTTTGCTTTATATTTATATGGAAATTGTTTTTTAAATTACGAATGTTTAATCTAATTGAAAAAGTAATTGTGACAAAAAATCAATTTTGATTAAAAAACTTTTAATTAAAATGGTGCCCTTGCCACAGCAAAAGTTTATTATTTTTTACATCAATTTACATGTTGCTTCAGACAAGATAAAATTAGTTGGTTTACTGAAAAAATATAATTAAATTTCTAACTAGTCTCCAAAGAGTTTTCGCAGTGATTGGATATTTTTATGGACAAAATAAAAGGAAAATAAATTTTTATAAAAATAGTACTTCAGTTTTCTGCCATTTTTCCAGGTAAAAATTCAAGTAGTTTTATTTTTATTGCAGTAATTAAGACAGAAATTCAGGATATGTGGCGATTTTGTTTGTTTTTTAAATTTTCATTAAGAGTGTCACGCGAACTGAACGAAACAATTTAAACATGTTACATTTTTGATTTTGTAGTTGATAAAATAGAAACAAACTAATTAACTTTTTCACTTGTTTCGTTTGTGTTTTGCATGCTGTAAACACATTTTCTGAAAAGTTAACTTCTTTGTTTTCATTTTCTAAAATGCATTGAGAAATTAAATAAAATTGTCTTTTGTGGTGCATTCAAGATTGTAAAGTAAAATTAGACATCAAAGATCTTAATATATTTATCGGGCTTAGTTGAGTACTTGATGAAAGCAACAACAATAAATAAGTTTTCAAAGATTTCGCATCAAATACAAGAACAGTGGAATAATTTATGTGCGCTTTGTTCTTGACGAAACATCCCGAGTTTAATTCCATCTAAAATTCAGTGCACGAAACACGTCTAACATGTGCAGCATGGTTTGCGCTAATTTTTGCGCAGTGCCACTCAAAATAAATTGTTGCGTTTTTCCAATATTTGATTTCGATTCGGTTCAGTATAGAACGGCACTCGTTTCATGAATACATTACGACTTTCAATTCTACCCTAAAACATGTTTTTCTATTTCAGTTTTTTCTCGGCGAGTTACTTTGATCCACTTATCCCGTATTTGTTTATGGTAGATGTAAAATTGTTGCTCGATTTGCATAAAACGAGTGTTTTTCTGTCGAAGATCGACTCTATGATCGCTGTCAAAATTTTATCGTATTTGCCCACGCGAATTCGCGCTGTTAGCTCTGTGTAAACGCTATGAGATATGTATCTAAGGGGTCGGGAAGAGGAGGAAATGGTTATGGTAACGATTAACATAACAGTTAAGAAGACTGCTCGCTATCTTCTCACGCCACTTGCTCTGTATTTATTTTCATTATCTCATTGCCTTCCACTATCTGACATCAATTCGAGTGCCGCGCTGAGAAAGCTTTTTTACACCACACAAACGCTTTATAATAACCTCTCGAAGCCTTTCAACGAAATAATTATATTGATAGAATCAACACCTTGCAGCACAAAGGAGCCGTGACAAGTCTTTTACCCCTAAAACTAATTTTTTGTAGCAAAGTCAAAGTAAATTAAAACTTAATAGAAAGACTTATTTAAATTTCAAATTGAATTTTAGTGTAATTCTAGTTTTAAAGACGGAATAATTTTCTAACTCGGTGCATCTACCATTTTTATTAATTTGTTTCAGGCGGAAACTTCTCGGAAAGATAATCGAATGTCTTTGACTCTTTCGATTTTTTATCAGAAGCAATCTCCTAGGGTTACCAACCCTATTAGCTTACATAAATGTACTTTAGGGAATCGAGTTCCTATTGATTGAGAAAATAGTATTTGCAAGGGTGAAAAAACATTTTAAAATGTTTGTAACAATTTGACCAATTTTTGGTCTGTGTTAAGTGTCAATGTCTTCACTTCAAAATTTGCATCAATGATCAGGTGAAATTCAGTTGTGTTTTTTTAAACTCTCGCTTTTACCAAACAACCAAACAGATTAAATTGGAAAAGTTAAATGAGTTTTGTGTTTAATATTTTAACTTATACTCGATTTAGACCGTAAAAGTTTAGCGATTACGTGTAAAAGTATTAATTTCTGTTTAATTTATGGAAATTAAGTTGTAAATAAACTTCTAAGAGAATTATATTCAAAAGACAAAAAAACAAGTCTGATACGAGTCCAGTGTTTGTAGACATGAAGCAAACAAACTTAATCAAAATCCTTAAAATTTCTCTTGATGTTTGTGAAAAATATTTTCGTACTAAATATAAAAAATTACGACGCAAAATAAAACCGCTTCGTTTCATTTAACTCCTTGTTATAAGTAAACTTTCGTTTATAAGAGAAAAACTGGATCATTGTGTTTAATCAATAGTCTTCTTTTCGTCGTGTTCTTGTCAACATTGTCCCGTTTTATAGCGCTTCAAAAGTCACATACAAAACTCGTTTGGCATCACGATGTACGAAAAACTCCTCAAGACAAGAGAGAAAAATAAACTTCCAGGTTGTCACGTTTTGGTTTCAACAGTGGCTTAAATCGTGAGTCGAAATAAAGTGAAAAATATTTCTTTACACGTAGCCGTCTGTCTTTCAATTGCTTTCTCGGCCTAAATTGTCTTGACACAATAAACTACAAGCGAAAAAATTATACAGAAGAATCAGACAACCACTGACTACTAATAACTTCTACATTATTTTTTTAGGATGATACTACAGACGCATGCAAAAAAACAGTTTTCATAGTTCTTTTTTAATATACTATATGTAATTGTTTTTGTCATAAATTCTATAGCTATTTATACCTAATATTTAACAAGTACGTGCTCTGTTATCATTATTATTTTAAATCTATATATGTTCGTTTCAAAATTTGAGGTATAAAATTACAAATACAAAAAATACAAATCAAATTACACATTTATTGCGATAATTTAACTAATAACAAAAAACCAAATTCCTGCAATAAACTAAGCTATATTAAAAAAAACTTTGCTGACGACAATGAACTTTTATTAAGATAAAACACATTTATGTTGGAGCACAAAAAAGTTGTCGTATTTTACCGATTTAAAAGTAGTTCATTTAAATGGAGCAGTCTAAAGTTGTAGCTCGCTGCAGTTTCTAAGAGAGAAAAAAGATTTAAGATTGAAGAATATTTTAGATTATTAAAAAAACATTTGTGTATGCAGCGAACACTACGCAGCTGTGGAAAAAATGACAAGATCTTAAATAACTACTACAGGGTAATTTTTTTATTTGCTCCCGTCCGAGATTTCAAAAATAGGCAACACGTTATACAAACGACAAGCAGCTTTAGGAAAACCACAAATGATCCAAAATGAACTGACTCTAGAAGCACTGTTAAAAGTATTTTCAACAATGTTGACATTAATTCACAACCTTCTATGCCTTAATTAATTTTAAAAAAGTACGTAAGTTTGTAAGTTAATGGTGCAGTTGTCTTGTACAAAATCTTTAGATAAGCAAATACCAAAAATAAAACTAGTATTCGTTATTTACAAAAAAGACAAACAATTATCACACCTTCAGTTAAGTTTTTACCGTTTTTCAATGTCAGAACCATCAAAGGTTTTAAGAAATTACTCTTACAATTAGACGAAGTAGGCAACTATTCTTTTCTTTTTAAAGGCAATTACATTTAGCGTCTCACAAAATTCAAGAGGTAATTGTTACTTTATTTGTAAGGTTGGCAATTTGGTGCATATAAAATCGTCGTCTTTTCAAGAGCTTTTAAATGGTGTTAAATTGTTTTAACTTAAATGGTTTTACGATTTTCATAAAACTGGAATACTTTTCTTTAGTTTTTATTTAATATGTACATAGTTGAGAGTAGATTTGATGAAAATTACTTCTTTGACTTTTTATGAAAGTGAGGTTGATCTAATGACAGGGACAAATAAAACAAAATTACTTTAATCGACTAGTTTCGTTCGTATAATGAACATCTTCAGGACTACAATAAAACAGACTATTACAAAACATATCTCCTTAAATGGTTCGTACTTACCAAAGGTAAAGTTAATTAAATCCTTTTAAATTGAAAATTGTAAAAATTGTAAAAATAACACAGGACATATCACCACCGGTCCTGTCATTGGATCAACCTCACTTTCATAGTTGAGAGTCTTGCTAACAGTGGTCAAGTATATGTCATATTTGTAGATTTTGCTAAAGCGTTTGACATAAAATTTAAAGAAAAAAACAAATAAAATGAAATGTAATAAGAAATTGTGTTTTTGTTATTTCGTCCACTTTTTTCATTGCTTTTTAGTTATTCAAGAAAATTAATTCGTTCATATTTCAAACTCTAGGTTAACCTTTTTCTCTTGTGACTAATATTGCGCATTCCAAGCTTTTAATAATAACAAATAACTTTTTTATTTTTTGACTTTGTTATATGTTATATTTACAAATGTACTTTGCGAATAGGTTGTTTTGATTGTCTAGTATTTGTTAAGCAATAAAGAATGTTGTATTACAAGATATTAATCAAGTTTTTTCCGGCTAATTTAATATACAAAAAATCCACTTGGAAAAACCGCATCTGCTGAAAGCTTTTCTCACTTCGAAATTTCATATTTCGTCGCACGATCGGTTGCTTTCCTTAATATGGATTCGACCCCATCGATATTACAATGAGGGCTGTTTCCATGAATATATTTATGCACGTTACGTCGGTGCGAATTGGGTGAAATTTAAAAAATCGGATTTAGAACGGTCACGCACGTTCTTGTAACAACGTGTCATTGATAAAAATATGCTTAATTGTCGTTTAAAACATGAAAAAAAAAAGAGGTGGAAAGTTAACAGCGGTTCGGTCCGTTGCGTTCGAGTGCCTTTGGCTTGAATATCGTTGAAAATGGTAAATAAAATTGTTTAGAGGGTAGTTTTTAGTTTATTCTTTAATAACATTATTGCGTGTCCCAATTCCGTGATTTTGCTTCTAATTAGATTTAATGAAAATTTTATTGCTTTAGGGTCTAATAGTTTATTAGGGAAGTGATAAAGCTGTGTAATTACCTCTAGATCGGATAGCGTTGTCCATTCTAACAATCGATAATTATCATAAAACGTGCTTGGGGGAATTTTGGGAAGATAATAGAGAGGAAAAAATGAAGGGTTGAAAGAGATGGTACGGTACATTTTCACTGAACGATAAATAACAATCTCGCGTGAGCTCGAATCAAAATTTAATGTTAATTTTATTACTTTAGGTTCTTAATAGGCTATTTCGTAGGGCGGTAAACCGATGATTACGTACTCCTTGGACGGCAGGATGCTCCTGTTTACCCTCTGACGTCAGAACAAGCCCTCAACTGGCTAACTGATAATTATAAAGTAATCTACAACAATACACGCAGAAGGGGAGTGCCAGAATTAAATCAAAAGTGAAATGGAACAACAAAACGTAAACAAATCGGAATTTAATCCTCCCGGCAACTTATTTACGAGAGGCTTTCATCTAAATTAATTAATTTTTCCGGGAGTTATTCCTTTCACGCCGCGACAATCAACCACTCCATTCTCGAAGACTTAGAGTTGAATAGTCGGCACTTAATTCTGATCGTTAAAGACGTGTTATGTATTTATCGCAAAATGGCTCACAATAAAAACTTGTTTCAGCCAAGAAAAGTATTTAATTAATTTAAGAGTGTGCGAAAAATCCTGAAAAGTTTTAAGTGTTTACTCGGAGAAACTCATGCTTTATGCAGATTCGCGTTAGTGCGCTAAATGCTTGTGCAGCACTGTTTGGTTTTCCATACCATCAAAGTTTTCGCGAGGTTCAACTTAAGAAATTGCTTGGTTAAATATTTAAGTAAGATTTCGTGTCAGCGGCTCTGAAATTGCTTTACATAAGGGCGACTTGTAAAACTTTGACACGCAGTTGCATCGTGTGCAGATTTTTACCTTTGCGAAGTTGGCACGGCAACAAAAAATTAGAAAAAAGATAAAATTAATTGTTTAGAATTGCCCATCAACTAACCATCGTTGCCCAAATATAATTTTATTTGTACATTCTTGTAAGAAAATTTGGATAAAATTGCAGATGCCATCTTCACATTTTTTCCGCCAAAGTAAAATTTTTGCTCTCCTTTGTCATAATTTATTGCAAATCGATTGCTTGTTAATAAATTTTGATTGCAAACCCCTAAAAAAATATATATAAAAATAAACTGCAAGCATCATCTTGTCTGTCAATTACTAATTTATAAATTGTAAAAAAAATGATAGTTTATCAATTGGCACCAATTAATTTTCTATAACCACCCTGCTAGCAAAAATTATGTAAAAAATATAACTGCGAACACCATCTTCACATTTTGTCTGTTAATTTCAATTAATCATCTATTATTATAAAAAATATATATCAAAATATAACTATATATGTTCATATCTTGTTCACCAAACTAAAATTTTTAGTCTCTCTTGTCATGAATACAAATTATTATTATTATTATTAAATAAATGCGTTCGGGCTGAGGCCTTAGCCTGTTAAGCCCGCGCTCGTGAGTGAGATAATCAATTTCTGGAGGCATGATAAGTATCATATTTTATCTTAAAATTTAAAGTAGAATTACATAGAATGATCTCCGAAGGTAAAGAGTTCCACTTGTCAAAGACTCGGTTCGAAATAAACGACTGCCGAACTGTAGTGTGAAACTTTCCTTTGGCAAGCTTTAGATGATGTCCTCTAGTGCGACCAGTTGTGTTAAGTTTAAAAAGATGCCTAATGGGAGAAGTAGGATTGTTAAGAGCTTGAAATACAGTGATTAGATCTCCTCGCATCCGTCTGTCAGACAGCAATGGTAAATTCATCATGGATAAACGCTGAGGATAGTCAGGGCACACGGCCAAAAGGCAGTCTACGCTGAAACGCCTTCTAGGAGTAGCACATCTCGCTGCAAATTGGGCACCCATATACTATTTGCATATTCTAGAACTGGTTGAACATATGTTTTGTACGCTTTAATAAAAGATCTGGTGTTTAAACTAATGAAGGTTTTACTTAAGATATAAAGAATCCTGTTGGCTTTCTTAGTAACTTTTGAAATATGCTCGAACCATGAAAGGGAAGAGGTTATGAGAACACCCAGATCGAGACATGACTGATTTTTTGCCAGATTTAAACCATTGATTTTATAAGGAAATTTGCCATTTTTGTCACCTAAATGAAGGACAGTGCATTTATCCACATTGAGTGGAAGAAGCCACAGAGACGAGACCATTCATTAACTAATTGCAAATTATAGATCATATCAAAGTGTTTTTTGCTGTTGTTATATATCTTAATGTCATCGGCGTACATTATACAATGAGATTTTAGTTGTCTTGGAATGTCAGCAGTGTAAATTATGAATAATAATGGACCAAGGACTGAGCCTTGGCGGACACCACTTAAGACTTGTTTATGTGCACTATAAGAGTTGCTGACTTTGACTTTAAACGTACGATTGCTTAAGAAAGCGTCGATCCATTTGAGCAGATTGCCACGCAAACCATAATGCTCGAGTTTATAAAGAAGTCGTCGTTTAGGTACTCTGTCAAAAGCCTTTGAAAAGTCTAAGTATGCGTATGCCACATCAACAGAATTACCAGCATCTAGTTCCCTGGTCCAATCTTCAAGACAACATAATAACTTGGTAACAGTCGATTTAGCTGGCATAAAACCGTGTTGACTGGATGGTAATACACCATGACAATTAAGAAACTCTATAATTTGGTGATAAACTATAGACTCCATGACTTTAACAACTAAAGAAGTCAAAATGATAGGTCTATAATTAGATACATCAAATTTATCGCCTTTTTTGTGTGTAGGTCTTACGACTGCTGTCCTCCAATCAAGTGGTAACACACCGGACTTCGAAAGATTGTTTCGTTAAAAGTGATAACGGTTTAGTGAGATAAATTGTACAATTTTTTAAAACACTGGTAGTAATATTATCAGGTCAAGGTGATTTAGTAACACCCAATAATTGCAAATCGATTTTTTTCTATTACCTATTAATTATTTTTGAATAAACAACAAGATATTGAAGACTACCACCTTCACATTTTTTTGAACGTAAAATTTATGAATTTCTATATTAAGATCGCAACCAAAAAAAAATTCATTATTATTCACAACTGCGAATTGTTATTTTTGTCATACAGTGGTACGGATACAAAAGTGAAACACGGCTATACTTTATTTATAATAGTCTTTTTGTACACTCTAACAATAACGACTTCTAAAACGTTGTCAAATTTGACGTCTCACTTTTTTATGACCCGCATTGTACAAATTTAGAACACTTGTTAATAAATATTTAAAGAAAACTTTATAAAAAACAATTACAGCTAAACGATATTTTTAATTAGTTTGGTTAGTGGTAAAATTCTGTTTTAAATATGTTTTTTTTTTGACGACGTAAATTTATTTGTAGTGGTGGACTGGTGGCCACTAAAAAAAGAACCATAAATTTGACAACTTAAATTAATTTTTTCTTAAGATCGTTATTGTTAGTAGTGTGTCAACCTCATTCTAAAAATTTATAAAGAATAAACATGTTTCAGGTTAAAGACAAAGTCAACGTTCCTCTGTCAAAGTGTTCCACATTTATATGGCTACTACTGTATTATAATTTTAACAATGTAACATAATATAAATTTTACTTAAAAAGATGTTATATTAGTTGTCCTTATGATTTTATAGTTTAATCAAAATTAATGAACATTTGTAAACAATCGATTTGCAATAATTACGTAAAACAAATTTTTTTAGCGGGCAAGTTTTAACAATGGCCTCAAAATGCATACTCAGAGTGTTTATAAATGTTTTTTGTTCTAAAGTTCAATTATGTTCTAGTCATTCTTGCATTTTCCACCTCTTGAAGTAGTGTTTTTTCAGATTTATTTTATTTTATCTAGTTATCACACTACAAAAATTTACTCAGTGACATTAGAAGTGTTACATCCAAAAAAAAAATATTTTTTTGGTTAGTAGGGCGTCATCAATATAACGCACAGCTATTATACTGCTTCGAATAAACACAAGAGGAGATCGGCTTCCATAAGTAATAGTCCCTTAAACCATTTTTTTAACAGTCCTATGCACGTTTCTCACAACATCAATTCCAATACCACGTCGTTCTCCACGACGACGTTTTATCCTCCGACGGCCATTATGCATTTTTAGGCAAAATTGCGATTTGTCACTGAAAATTACATTATGCCATTTTGCCTCCCAAACCTGCCGTTCTCTGCACCATTCCAAACGTTGATGACGGTGTTCCGTAGTTAAAAAAAAGCGGGCAATTTCGAGATAGGACCCACAAACTTCTAGAAAGACAACAATTCTACCTCTGTCGAAATCGCTAAGATGATGCCTTCGGTCTGAAGGCATTTTGTTACTGTTGAAGCAGGTAAGCGTAGATACAACAACTGCAAATATTTTGACTTATCAGCTGTGATAGCCTTTTTTTAACGAAAACTAAAAGGTTAAACTTTTTTTGCAAGAACTGTTAACGATAAACCGTTAAAATAGTTACTATAACAAGCTTCAAATTTACCCATTTTGTTGCCAAAAAATCACTTTCAAAAAATTATTTTTTCTTGGTTTAACACTTCTATTGTCACTAAGTATACTAATCTTTTTGGTTTGTTTTCGTTTCCTATTTTTCTTTCCACTACTTACTTATGAATGTGGACAAGCCCAATGAACAAGCCAAATTCACTAATTTTCAGGCAACATTTACAGATTTAAGAGTTTAGCTAGTCAAATATCACCAGTTATGTTTGGGCTACATCAAGAAATTTATTAATAAAACTTAATCTAATTTAATGCCAGTATATTGTGTATTATAAATGTTTTTTCTCATTTCTTTATAAAATGTTTAATTTTATGTCAATGTTTGACGTTATGTAATGGCACATGTTACATCTGTAACAAATTACATTGCATAACTAGTTACGTAAAGTACGACTTTACATCAACAGCAACCACCTTCTTTGTGATACAAATGGTTTAGAACATGACCATTTATAAACACTGTATTTTTTTTTATAATATTTGTCAATTAAATTTAATGAGAGAGCAATAATGGGTAACCGATCAACTATCATTTACAATAGAGAAAATTATAAATTTGTAATTAGTTAAAGACAATATACTTGTATTAAAGTCACATGGGTTTTCGATGATATTGAGCCCAGTGCTATTGAAAGGTTTCTGAAAACAAGGTACTGAGCTTTATTAGAGGCAGTAGTTCTATTTGGAAAATGTACACAATGGGCCTCGGTGTACGGCGCGTTTCTTGGGCCTCTCATGTAGAAATTTTTTTAAGGTAGTCCCGGCGCCGGCGGTCTTGTTTCTTACATCTACAATTTTTTCTTAAGGTGGGCAATTAAAATAAATTAATGGGTATTCGAGTTACAATTAATTATGATAAGGGAGAGCAGAAATTTTACTTTGGCGAAAAAAATGTGAAGTTAGCCTGTTTAATTAGATAGTTATAAATTTTTTTATTAAATTGAGCAATTTCATAATTTGGTGGGCAATGATAATTAAGCGTTGGAAAATTTTGAGCAAGAAACTATATCGTTTTTTTCAAAATTTGTAAGACTCACTTCATACAGGTCAGATTTTGTGCAAAAACGCTCTTAAATTCGCAAAATTAGGTCGGGTGAATTATCGCTCTTCGTACAAAACATTCCAGCTGCTGAGCAATGTAGTTTTTCGGCGAAACTCGCTGAGAATTATTAATACAAAGCCTTATTAGTCATCGCGACGTTCCGGGAAAGACGCCGAGTTAATGGGGTTGGTGCAGTGATCCCGTAAAGAGCCGCCTCCTCATCTTTTCGCGATATTACGTCGGTTTCAACTTTCATATCTTTTTAATTATGTTAATTTTCTTTCATGGCATGTTGCTTATCTGCCATCGTGTTTGAAGAGGAACGTGACGAGTTCCTCAAAAGCCGCAGGTATTTACTCGAAAAATGTCGATCAAACGCGCTTCTGGATGTTTCTTTTTTTTTCAATTAAAAGTCGCCTGAATTTAAAATGTGCCATTATTTCCACCGTGACACAAGTTTACAAGATGTACATGAATATTTAGATTAAGAGCATCCTCAAGTTGTCTGCTCTTCATAAGCTTTTCTTGTTTATGGCATCTCTGGACTGGAATAAAGTCGCTCGGTGCCAACGCAGCGACGTCCCTCTTGCACCGGCTTTAATAAAAATACATTAACATTTAATGAAAATGCGGTTCAACTTTGAAATAGGAGCTCTAAAAGGCAGCAGAACGGTTTCGTCGTACATTTTATTTACATATTTGATAATCATTAGCAAAAGCTTAGGCCGAAAGCACATATGTGCGCTGCTTGATAAGAGAAAAAAGCTCAATCAACAAAATAGAAATTAAAAAGAGCAAACTTTGGTTTCAAAGACCGGACTCTTATCGTTTCATAAAAAGGGCTAACATCAACACTCTTAATTTATATTCCTGAATCGTTGAACACGATGGTTTGCGTGTTCCGATTCAATTTTGGATTAATTTGGGTCGGTTTACATTTAACTATTTTTTGGACGAAAATGACCACATTCCGTGGCAAATGAAAAGAGCAAATCTTGCACTTTTCAAGGCTTTTTAAGAGTTTACATCTTTACGAGCAATTTCAAATTCTCTATCGGCTGTAACACTTGGGACTTTTATCGCAGTTCAGTTTGGCCAATTAGGAAAACCCCGCAATGCAAACAAGATATTTCAATAGATTTTCTTGCTATTTCTATTTGTAAATTTGTTTTGACTTAAAAGCAATAAGCTTTACTGAAAGTATCAGCGAAAGCTGGTAAATCAGTCATAAGCACTTGCCTGAGATAAGGCGCTAAAATAATAAACTAACAAACCCTACTCGAACTTCTTAGGTTTGTTCTGCAATAAATCAGTCTTCAAACAAAAAAAATTATTCAAATTATATTTTGTTTATATATTTTTTTCTACAACAAAATTTGTGTAGTACTTCTTTATAAACACTGTGAGATGAGTTTTATATGTAAAACCGTAAGTCGAGTTGTTTTTAACAATATTATGTAAACGTAACGTGAAACTACGTTTTTCCTTCAATATAAACACTCCCTTAGTTGTATTCATTAGCAAATAGGATGAAAAACTTCCGTCCTTCTCCAATCCTTTCATTAAATTTAATTATCATTTTCTCTTTATCCTCTGGGTATCATTCCATTATTTACTATGTGAATTTGTGTTATAAAAGAAAATTTTTCAAAAGTGTCGCTTCTTTTGTCTAACTTTTGTTGAATAATAATTAAAAACTAGCATTCTAAATTGGGAACTAATCTCGCTGATGAAAATATAAACCGGAAGCTCGGTCCGAATCTATATTCAAAGCACAAGATGTGAGTTTGCCCGTGACATCAATATTTCAAATCACGAGCTTGAAAGGGAAAAAACTTGGTAAACTGTACTAAATTCCGGGAATAATAATTTTTCGGCTTGATTTTGATTTCCGGGTTATTAAAAGGATAAGATAACCGACGACTGCTATTTACTTAGTATGTAGCAACGTAAAAATTCAGACAATAACTCTACGTGCTTTCGCATACATTTCCGCAAGGTTTTTTGAGTGATTTGCATTCGAGTCAAGTTTTCGTACGCAACATATTCGCAAAGTTTGTGTTATTGGAGACGGGAATTACCCTTCTGGGGCTAGATTTTCTTCGGGTTTCATGTTGTTTTTAATAAATTTTCCGGGCACTTTATTAACACATTCTCTCCGTGTCCGAATCGGAGAATAATGGGAGGAATGTAAATCGAATTCTGCCTGATCCTGATCTATGGACCGCTCGAACTTATTAAATTTGGCCGGAATCGGCGAAAGCGCAAGTGTTACCACTAGGAGGAGATTTACGGTGATTCTTCTATCGTTTTTATTTCGTTATTTCTCTTGTTAATCTTGAATAATTGGATTCAATCGAAAAAAGAACGAACCAATTAGCACGTGATCAGAAAACTGTTACTGAACGCACCTTGAATCAAGAGAGTTGATAGATGACGTGCAGATCGCACCTAGTGTCAGTGTACTTCCGGTAGCGTCAGTAGCAAGTAAACAGTAATAAAAAAAGATGTGTTAAAAAATAAAAAAGTTAACTTGATGAACTTTTCAATTTAACATTTGTTATATTTTCATATACCCTTAAAAAAGGTAAAAAAGTAAAGTTTTTACCTTAAAAATGAAGACATAATGTTGATGAGAAAGATAAATACACACAAAACAGAGGTTAGATAAAAAAAAATCCAACAACATCGCCACGATTGCCTAGAGAAACAACTGCATTGTCATTACATTATTATGAAACAGGGCATATACATATGTATGTAACTTCAAATTAACAACAATTCTGGAAAAAGAAGAGAACCTAACAGTAAATATTAAAAAAGATAAAAAATCTAAGTAACAACGAATTTCTTCACAAAGTTAAAAAGTTTTAAAAGTAAATAAAATTTGTATATATTGTACAGTTGAAGTTAGATTTTTCATGGATTTCTCTGTTCGTCATCTGTTGATCTTACTACAGGATAGATAAAAAACCAGTATGGGCAACTCGCTCTAAATCTTCTGATTCAATATGACCGAGCTAGAATCTCTTCAAGTAGAATTTACTAGGTGAAGCCACAGTACTGGTATATGTAATGTAATATGATTAACAAGTATAATTTTACAAAATATTTCTTGGAAAAAATTAGATAAATCAGATGTTTTACTACTAAGTGAAAATATATTTTTTTGAAAAACAAGTTTTGCAAAATTTGCAAAAATAAAGACAAAAGTCTTTATATCTACATTATATGTACTTGTAACTTATTTCATTCAAAAATAAAACTTGTTTAACCTCTTACACTTTTTAAAAAGGCATTCTAACAGTGAAACAAGAAAAATAAAAAATATAATTTTTTTTAGAGGTAACGGGTTACAGGAACATTAAAATAAACGACTTGACTTTTAATCCGACGTTTCGACTGTTTTTTTATTACTGTCTTTTTCAAAGATTTAAGTCATACATATAATAAAATAAAATAATCAGCTGTCAGCTGTTCAAGTGATAGATATAATTGCTCGGTTGATTAAGTATATATATTTTATTTTATTATAAGTATGACTTAAATCCTTGAAAAAGACAGTAATAAAAAAACAGTCGAAACGTCGGATTAAAAGTCAAATCGTTTATTTTATTGTTACCTCTAAAAAAACATATAATAATAATTGGAACGTTATCATATTAAGAATTAAAAAATATAATTAACCGTACTTTTAATTAATTTTGAGCTTTTATTCTTATATGGAAATAAACATTAGTTTTTAGAGACTCTACTTTTGTATCAAAATTTATTACCCAATTTGTTATGCTTACAAAAATTTTATTTTTATCGGTTTTAGGAATATGGTTTAAAAGTTTGGAACCGGCTAAACTTAATTTTTTTTAACCAGACGTCTTTACCAAGACACTTTACAAAATATACTTAATTTTATTTGAACACATGGGGGAAACACATTTAATCCAACACATCCATTCAGTTTAAACAGGTAGGTATTTAAAAAATATTTCATTTGAAGAATTTTTCAACACTGGAAGTGGATGTAAACAAATAATATAGAAACTTTTCAAAATTTAACAAGTAAAAAAAATTGAAGCAGCACATGTAATAGAAAAGATGTGTTCTTCTTACTTCAGTAGTATATGTTACTCTCCTATTTGTATCTTGCAGTCATCTTAAGACATGTCCTATTATTAATATCTTCAAATTAACAACAATTCTAGAAAAAGAAGAGAATCAAACTTTAATATAATGTAAAATAATAGGTAATAATAAGTAATTTGTTAGTTGTTACGCACTAAAATGTTATCTACTTTTTTATAAATATTTATTTTATATTGTTAGGATAATTTAATTCTTTATCTGACCTTTGTTTTTTGATTATTTATCATATTATTTACAATTATAGTCCTTTAGATTTAAAATGCCTATTAACCAAAGATCGAAATGTAACTGAATCAGAGCAGGCTGTGCCAGCGTAACTGTAATGATGTGTCTATAATAAGCACAGCTTGCTCTGATTTAGTTACAGTCCGATCTCACCTTATTAGGCGCCAATAGTAATTCCAAAAATTAGTAGTGGCTTCATTTTACACATTTAACTTGAAGAGATGCTAGGTTTTTGACAAGTCTATCAGAAAAACTTCAAAGGTGCCGAGATCAGTTGTCCATACTGATTCATTTCTATATTGTTCCTTTACCAACCTCTTAATATAAAGTGACAAGTTACTAAAATTTTGACATACTCCTACACCAGTCGTGACGCCATTACATAGTCATTCTTAACAAAAAACCTCTAAAAACTCTATAAAAGCCAATGTTAAGACAATAACTAAAAAAAATTTGAAAATTTACCCTAACTTTTAGAGATGTCAGAATCAAATTTAAAACATTTGAAAGCAAAGATAATTATTCAGTAAAAAAATACAATAGATTACAGATTTTAAAAAATGTGCTTATTATATATTAACTAATAAACCAAACTAAAGAAAACATAATATAATATTTTTTGATTATAGAAGATAAACAATAGTAGCGACTTTTAAATGAGTCAGGACAAGATTTTTTTTGTGAGAAAGTTAAAAAGAAAAATTATATGGATTTTTTTTCAATACATAATATCTCAAAAAATTTAAAAAAACCTATAAAAGAAAAAAATTCGAGTCAACTGTTTTAATTTTGGAGGCAAAGATCACTAAGCAGATAAATAAAAAACAAAATGACTGAATCAAAAGTGCTTTAAATGCAATAAATTCGATTAAAAAGCAGTTGAATGCAAAGCATCTATTAAAACAAAGAATAATAAGAAAAATAACACAAAAATAAAAAAAAGTAAACCGCGGTAGAAGATGAGCGACATAAAACAGTTGACATAGATGAAAAGTCAGTTAAAGCTTATGTTGACATGATTGTATATGACTTGTTCTATCTAAAGTTTTTATCTAATTTTTATTCAACAAAAAGGTCATTGTAGCACGAAACAAATACCAGCAAGATTGAAGGTTAGCAGGGCTTGTAATGCAGAAAGAAAGTGGCGTATTTCAGTAGAAAACCTAAAAAACCTAAAGAGAATATTATAGCTACGAGGTTGAGATGATGGTTGTAATAGAAACTGTGAAAAGATATAGAGTTTATCTGCTGGGACGATATTTTGCAGCTGTTACAGACTGTAACTCATTGAAGACAATTGTTATTTAGAAAGATGTAACATAGGAATTGCAAGATAACTTTTCAGACTATAAAAATTCAACCTTTTAGTAAACCATAGATAAAATACTAAATTGATGCATATCGATGCATTGAGTCAGAATCTAATTAGAAGTAAAAGCAAATTAAAAGATGATAATATGTATGCACCTCGAGGAGATAATGTCGATTGGTTGTTGACAATGCAACATTCAAAGTGTAAAAAAACCACAAACTTTAAAAAAAAAAATATTACGTAACGACCAAAAAATGAAGAAAAATATGTAGATGTGCAGAGAAATAAAAGGTGACTTAAAGTGGGTTGAACTAAACAAAATCTGTTTTATGAAAAGTCATCAAAATAGTTATGATAGGATGATTTATTATAGAATAGAAAAAACATTAAATAAGTTACTTAAAATATAGTTTTGGTTTACTAGCAAAAAATCAAGAATTACGTGGTTTCATCAATAGTGTCCGAAAAAACAAGATGACAAGAAAGAGATGACAAGAACATTTGGTAAGAAGCATAAAAAGCAAAAAAAAATGCACAGAATGTACGCACAGTCTATAAAAATCAATGTTCGCATCAGATTTAGTAAAGCCGTGGTGTTCATATACAAAAAACTCTGAAAACTCCGATTCTAATGGCAACGAGTCGATCTACAGAGATGTCTTCAGAAATAGCCAGGCTGCTTTGAGAAAGAGTTTAAGTTCATTTAATAAGTTTTTTTTATTTGTTGTGATCTTACACTTAATTCTTTCAATTTACCGTTTTAAAGAAGAGAAGTCTGAGTTCAAACTTAACAGGCTGCTGTTTTATTGTTAAAATCACAATCTTCATATTTCATTTTCCGGCGTGTACGGTAAGCTAATAAAGACGAACGTGTCATGAGAGAGTATCAAGAGACCTCGTTTCATATTCAGGACAAACTTTGTTCACGTTTTTGCCTCATTTCATCTCACCGCAATATTGACCACCAATAAAATTTGGTTTATCGATCCGTGGATTAATACGGGAGATAACTCTTGGTTACTGCATTCGTTGCACTCAATCTCCCACTTTCATGTTATCTTGTTTTTTGAATTTTTAACCGGTTGGGAATCAGTCCGAGCTTTAGTGTGTTAGAATGCGAGAGTAGGTAGCTGATGGATGAGCTGTATCGGCAGCAGACAGACGTGGAACTGATGTATAGGCAGTCCACCGCCTTATTTACGAGCCAAGTCTCTAATACCCGATATCTATGGTTGCGACCGTTATGAATGATCCTCCGGGGACCGGACACTGAGCTGCTTCGTTCGCTATTGCTGCGAGTGCTAAAACTGTCAGTACAACAAGAAATTAAACGATTTTTTCTAATAACAAATCGATTCTCATCGAAACTCTAATTTTGTCGAAGTACTAAATAAAATCAATATTGTTTCAAGTTAAAAGCAACATCTTACAATAATTTGTTTACTTGAGGAGAGCATTGAAATGCGAAAGCTTGCTGTAATTTTACTGCCACGAAATTATTTACTCTTCTGGGTTTGTTCAGGAATTTCTTATAAAGCCAAACATTATTACAGCCTTGAAGAAGAAAGAAAATATACAAACATTGCATAAATATTTTTATAAAAAAACGCAACTAATAAAAGATTAATTTAATCAAAAAAATGTGGGCGTTTATCTCTAAACAATTACACGCTTTGTTATAATTGCTTGCATCCAGCGTGTTAATATCGAGAGCATGGTTTTGATGGTGGAAAATTGGAAAGCTATGCAAGCGAAATAAAGATATAACGTAAATGGTAGAGCTTGTATAAGTTGATACAGCCAAGTCGGGGTAATTGAGATTTGGCAGTTTGATGAAAAATCCTGACGATGTGTTTACAGGAAGTGACTTGTTTCCTGTTTTTAGAGTGATATTATTGGTCAGTTGTCTGTTAAATTGGATCTGAATACCTGTTGACGTGGACACCTCAGATTTCAATTTAATCGGAAATCGAATGACGGCTTGAAACAAAATAGATTTTTCGTGTTGTAAAAAGTGATTTATTTTGACACCTAATATTAGATTTTTGCAAGCGGTTTTTTTAAAAATATAAAGTTTTTTTTTAAGAAATAAGGGAATCTATCTATCGTCTATCCCTTCAGGGGCAGCGGCTACAGAAACCATTAGCTACGTCGAAGCTAGATTAAACCTCGTTTAAGGTATTAACACAAAATAAGACAAAAGTAAATAATAATAAGTAACAAAAAATTAATATTATAGTTTGTTATAAACAAAAAGACGTTGCTTTAGTTATTATTTCACTGATTGAGAAACTTGATTTGAAAATTTCTGATAAGATAACAATCAACTAGCAAATAAGATTTTTTTATATTAGTTCTACAAATTTATGGTTTAAACAAGTTAAAATATTTTATTTATGGTTTTAAAATTTGCTGTGAACCACAGTACAGTAATGAATCAGTATAGACAGCTCATAAAAACTGAAAACTTGTCAAAAATCTAGCATCCCTTCCAGTTAAATGCGTAAGTTGGAGCCACTAATTTTTGGATTTACTATACGCAACTAATATTATTTATTATACACTGAAATATTTTCTACTGTTTAATAAATTTTTACGTTGTATTTTTAGGATAATTTTGATCTTTGTCTAACTTTTGTCTTTCGATTATCTATTATATTATTAACAGTTATAACCCTTTAGATTTAAATTGTGTATTATTAGTTGCATATAATAAATTTAAAAATCAGTGGCTTCATATTACACATTTAACTTGAAAGAGTGCTAGAGCTTTTTGACAAGTATTCACTTCTTTTTAGCTGTCCATACTGATTCATTTCTATACAGTGCTGTAACAATATTTTTAACAAGATCAACAAAAAATGGTTTTCTTTTACCAGGATGTCTATTATATTCCATAAAGAAACAGTCAAAATTTAACAGCAACTTTATTTTGAAAAACAATTTACATAAAATTTGAGTAAAATGTTATTATATTGAGTTTTTTTTTAATTACAAAGAAATGTAATTTTATTTTTCAAGTTGGGTAAGTTTGTCTGAAAATTCCAAAACTAAAATAAACGTAAAAAAGTAGGTAATCTTCGAGTTTTTAATGCATCGAGAAAACACAAAGAAGAGCTTAAAACTTAAACAGAAAAAGTAAAAAAACCAATAAGCCTTCTACAAATATAATGTAGAGTTAATTCGGCTACAATCAATAGTAAAAGACCGTTCTTTTAAAGAAAAATATATGAGTTTTTTTGTATGTATTCGTTTGAAAACAATTTAGCATATGTAAATAAAAGCGTCCTAGAATTTTCAATCTGCAAAAGAAAGCTACAGAATTAATGTATTCTGTTATTATAAGGCTGAATGGCCTCGAGTGCGGAATGCAGTGTTTGTGTTTTCAATTAGCCGACTTTGCAAATCCGATACAAAATTTGCAGTCTTTGTGTTTGGTGCACCTGATGTGACGAAATTAGCGTCGTAATTGATAGCTTGATTAAGACTTGTTTGTTCGGAGAGAATTTCTAATTAATTAAAATTTATACTTTGAAATATATTATTTAAAGTGACATTTTATTTAAACTGATTTGTATTCGTCAAAGGAGCGGTAATGTAATTTCCTGTCTTGCGAATTAATTAACGTTTCAGATTGGCAGATTATTCCTAAGGGCTGAAATATGCATGAGAAGCAGGCAACGTGTCCAAGAAAAAATATCAATATGCACTTGAGGTGGCGCAAGTACACTCGACTCGAAGGACTTACCTCACATTTCCAGCCATATCTGAATCAGCGATCTAAAGCAAATATCTATTACGACAGGTCGGATACGTCCAAAAGTGAAAATGTTTTCCTTTTTCAAAGGAAACTTCTCACAAACACTCCGGATCATTTTCTTTTACAGTTTCCATCAATTTCCTCGGGCTTTGCCAAATATTTTCCGATGTGTCGGCACAATAGGAAGTTTCTACACTCAATCACAATGTTTTACATCATCTTTAAATAACACCGACCGGTCCCACTTTTGCATAAAGCCGCGAAAAAGGCAGAATCCGAAAAACGGCCAAAAAGCAAAAGAAATTACCCGGAACTTCATTAAATCTAACACACATTTCATTCGCACTGACCGTGTACCTGACCCGAACTTTCCGGAATCTAATTTATTAGAAAATTGTGTCCATTGAAATGGCCCAACTTTTTCTCCGGCCCTTATCCTGGTATTGACCGTATAGAAAACTTACTAAATCCTAGTTCGTCTCGAACGAATTAGAGTGATATTAGGGCGTCGAGGCAAACAACTTTCCGTCGAAAAAAACGGAACAGATTATTAATGGATAGTGGCGTTTCTCGCCCGGAAAAACAACAAGAACCGTTCCGGATCAGATTTAATTACAAAAAGTCGATCGCGAGTGCATCAACGTCATTAATATCAATTTCAGAAAGGCGGGAAAACAAAGGGTCGTTGGCCATATTTTTGCGCCGATTTTCCCGTGTGTTTTGCAAAGTTTCGTCGACAGGTGACTTCCCGACGAACATCCTGCCAGATTTACGGGATCAATAGGGCTGTATTTATGTCATAAATTGTAAAACGTTGCGAATTTGTGGCACTCAAGGGTGAAACATCGGACTCACGGTTAAGCCCTGCGGCATTCCCAACTTAAAATTCTTTGACTCGAGTTCGATTCGTCTTTTCGCGAATTTTCTTCGTCTGTTTTTGATTGTTGATTAGCCAAGTTTGCTCGATCGTGGCCTGTCACGAACTCAACTTTTAAAATTTCCGCTTGCTGCTTTTAGAATTAACATAATTCTCAATCGGTTGTTTGTGAACAAGACTTTACCAATATTTGGCAGGGATGTTTAAGAATTCAGGATTATTAATAGAAAGAATGTTGACTAAAGTCAAGAGATCAAAAAAGATATTAAATTCTTGTTATTTAATCAAGTCTGTGTAAGGCCGAATACGGCTTTCGAGAGGATAATTTATTACGCGTATTATCGTCAGACGCATGATAATTGCTATTGAAATAATTCGATAATTTGGAAGGAGATGCGTGTAATTCGTAATCATTATAACCGAGATGCTTACACCGTAATGATTTAAGCTGTCGGCTTAAACTAAAGCGCGGTTAGTTTGCGGAGAGAGGTTCATTCGGAAAATCGTTATAAAATTTTAAATATTTAGCGAACGACTGGAATTAATATTGAAGGCTTTTAGACCAGATACAATTTATAAAATAGAATTATGAAAAATAGTTTGATTGCAAAAATGCATTTTTTATAAGCTGATTAACACAAAATTGAATTTTTTATTAACACATGACGAAATATATAATTTTCACAAAATAAAATACCAAGTAGCTATTTAGAACTAGCTTTTTCTTTTTTACAACTTAACCAAAAACTCAATTTTACGCATAGGTATCAGTGTGTAAAGGTGTTTTTCACACACATGGAATTTTCTAAAGTACTTACTAGAAATCTGGGGTAATTTTATAGTTATTAACGATTATTTGCTATTAATTTGAAGTTTTTAACAGATATAGGATAACATGTCAAAATGTAATTTTAGCTTAGAAATGTTGCTACATAACAAACTAATATTATTGTATACAAAACTCTGAACATTGTAAGTTGTTAATCATGGATTTAAATAAAACTATAGAATGTGCGGTTTTGCAGTTATTGCCAAGTAAGTTCAAAATGTTATAAATTTAGTTTTGACGTAATTATAAAATGGTTGAGTTGTTAGTGAAAATGCAAAGCTATCTATTATTACGCACAAAAGACCATTTTTGTTATTACTATTTCGTAAACCAAAAATAGTTTAAGTAATTTTACAATTATAGACAACGTTTTGCATAAAGCAAAAATTTTTGAAAATTAGACATTATTAGAATCCCTATTTCTATTAGGTATATATAGATAAAATAAAACAACCTGTCTTTTAAACTTTGAAAATAGTACGTTTTGTTTTAAATATATACAATACAACACTTAAGTTTGCTTTACACCAATTCGTTTAAACTAATACAGGCAAAAAAATTTTTTTTTGGAACAATCTTTTTGATGCATCTTTTTGGTGCGTCGAATGAAGCGTAAAAAGCACCAAATAGCACGAGACACTACAGTTCAAAAACATACATTTCGACAACAAAATTGCTAACATCAGGTCAAATTAAAGTTGTTAAAAACGTTTTATAAGCTTGGTTTAACGATGGTTTTTTGTAAATCAAAAGAACATTTAGACAAAATATAACTTTTGTCTTATTTGCGTTGTTGTAGTAATTAAGTCAATCATTGTTTTAGATACTTGGGCTTCTTTTTCGATGTAGATTCTTTTTTGCGAACACTCACTACCAGTACATTTGTGCTTTTATCGTTTACTTTATCTTATAACTTCAAATTTCTAATTTTGACTTAATCCTCACTTTTCGTTTGTTTATTTTTCGTTTCGCAAAAAATATTGTAATTTTAAATATACAAATAACCCAATTTCTTTTGTTGGCCCTTCAAAAATTTTTGTCAAAAATAGCAATAATTTTTTTAATTTACCGGATGGAAATTTATATACAAAGGACATTGTTTTTACCGTATGTTGGCCACTTTTTGGAAAAATTATAATGGGGTAGACATTTTAGACTTTAAAAGATATGGGGGCTGGAAAAGCTTAACTATTGTTAAAAATTTCATGCCGATTCTTTTATAAACAAAGTGGAAAAGATAGGTAAACGTAATAATTTACAATCAAGGTACAAACCAACAAAAAATTTGGAATATCACAATTTTAAGAAGTTTGACTTAAGAAAATTTAGAAATAGAAAATAAAATTTAATAAAAAGTTTTTAATAGATACGTTTTTTTAATAAATACAAAATTAAAAATTTATTGTTTTTATTATTATTATTTTTTTTGAATAAAATTGATGTCATTTATTTTTTTGGTTAAAAAAGAAATTACAGAATGTATTAGGCAAACGAATGACAGAAAGAAATTGTTTTCTTGCCAAACTAAAATATTAATATAATTTAATCATTATTGTATCAAGAGAAGATTTTACTTTAGTAAAAAGAATCAAAAAACAAAAAATAGAAAAAACATTTAAGCACAAGTAAATTACATATTTAAAGAATAACAATAATTGATTAACATTAATATACTTGAAGATTAACAAAATACAGGCTGTTACTGAAGTAAAACTAAAGATTTTAGTAGGTGATAACCCTTGTTAAAAAGATTCTAAATAACCAAATTTGCTTTATACAAATGTTTATAGTTTTAGAGATACACACTGCAGAAATTTTTTTAAAAAAATATTTTTGAAATAGATATGATGTACTGTAGCAGTTTCATTTATTACACAGTGCCTAATTAAAATATACGTAAAAAAATTCTGGTGATAGAGTTTTAATTTCAAAATCAGATACACAGTGCGTTTTTTAAATTTTTTACATATTCCAGGTGATAGCTCTTGTCAAAAGGATGCTAAAACACTAAATTTGTTTTATATAAATTTTTATATTTTTTTCAAAAAACCTAATTTTTGAAATACACGATGTGTGACAATACTGTTTTCGAGCAAAAACTTTTACATCGCATATCTCAATATTCATATATCTACTTAAAAACAGCGTGGTCATACATCGCGAATTTCAAAGAATAATGTTTTTTAAAAAAAAAAATAACTCAAAAATTATAAATATTCGTATAAAGCAAATTTAGTTTTTTAATATTCTTGCAATAAAAGCTATTATCTGTTAAAATCTGTAAAATTACTTTCTTTCACCTTGTAAATGCCGATGTTTCGTCTATGAATCTCCTGTTTCTGTTTAGAATTTTGATTTAATATTTTTAGATTCTGCAAAAGTATCAAAATTATTTTTAAAATTTCATAGTATTAATGTATATTTTTATTTATAGTTTTGATAAAAGAGACAGTATTTATTAAATTTTGAATGAAACATTGAGATTATATCAAAAAATTTATTTCGATTACTCTGTCTTGTCCATTTTATTCAGATAGAATTCGAAAACAACTAAAACGATTATTTCAAGTTAAGCTGAGACTGAAATGTACCATCTTCTTTTTTCTAGAAAATTAAAAGAATAAGAAGCTATAATTGGTTGTTGCTATGAGACTTAAATTTTTTTAAAAGCTTATTTAACAATATTTGAACAAATGTAAAGTAACAATTCTAAATAGTCACGCGGTTGATTAATGATTACTAAGGAACACTGTGTATACATTAAGTACGTATTAATATTGTAATTTTTAGATAATATTATAACATTTTTTAATTATTGGTTATAATTTTTAATTAAATTAATTTTTAATTTTTTTCTCAATAATTTGTGCTATAAAGCTAAAATAGCTTTTATAATTAAATTTATCTCTATAATTTAATTAAAATTTATTTGAAAAAACAGGCGCAATTTTAAAAATTAAGATAAAAGATGAATGTAATAAGAGTAGAACAAGGAAAAGACAGACAAAAATGTAAAAAATGAAAATTTTTGGAAAATTTAATTAAACCGTTGTCTGAAGCTGGTTTAATTAAATCGTGGTGTTAATCCGGCGTTACCTTGCGCCGGGGCGTAGATATTGAGATAGAGGCAGTCCTCGCTCTGGTTCTGCAGGTGCGGCAGAAGCCGCTTGAGGTACTCCAGCCTGCCCCTCGGCATCCTTTTGAGAGCCGCCGTTTCGTTGGCGATGTCCGGAAGGCGCTGGGGACACACGGGACTAAACTTGTCGGCGATTTTGACCCCAGACCAAAGAGCCCCCGTGACCGGAGGCATGAATCTCAGCCGGCCGAGAGGCGGACTGGCGTAGGGGATGCCGCGGAACACTTCCACCGGCTCTAAATGTTTCGCGTCCAGCGTCACGATAACTCCACTCACGTCGCCGTACTTGGTTCGTACCGTACGAGAGGTCAGCCGCTGTTCGGGGTCGGCCCCCGCCATGCTTGCCGCCACCAGCACCAGCACTCCGTTGAGGACGACGCCGGCTGCCGACATTTTCGCCGAAGAAATGCCGCGCCGGCTACTCCCACATTGCTCCGGAAGGCGCCGGAACTCGCGTCACATCGAAACACCTGCCGCGAGAAAATTCTGACGTCACGCCACCGAGGATGCAGCCTGACTGACGTCGCGTCGCTCGGGACGCCGCCTGCGCAATACGCCGCCCCCATACTGCGCACGACAGAGTCGATCCGACAAGAAACGAAACTTGAATAATTTTCAAAAATTTTTAGATTTTCCAACAAAAATTAAAACAAAAAAAAATATTTTTTGAGAAACTAAAATGATTTTAGACACAGTGGCCAAATTAGCATTTTCATCGAGAGAATTGGTTTCAGATCGATTTCTCGAGTTTGCAACTCGTTGGGTGGTAGCATAGGGAAATATCAAGGGAATGACTGGTGATGACTGCGGTATCGAAAATATCAAAGACCACCATTAGATGAATTGATGTAAATGAGGAGAAACTCCAAACTATAATTCTCGAGTCGAACTGTTTATTAAAGTAATTGCAAACCAAATGCTTGCAAACATTTAAACTGAGCAACAATCAATTAATATGTTCGAAGAGAGAGCTTTAAATTAATTGCTCAAGTCTCAAAAGTCACGACGAAATGTTATGTTGGAACGATTAAATCATGTATAAGGGATTAGAAATTTGTTTTAAGAGAGTAAATATTTGTTAAACAGGAACTGTAACTGTAGCGACTTAAAGGTGATAGAATTACAAGATTTTAAATTTCTTTTTTAACTTTATTTTGACGCTGGATATGGTAAGCTCTAGAGTGAAATAAAGCTCTTCAGTAGCTTGTATCAAATTAATTTAAATTTTCTTTATTTTAAATAGTAGTTAAAGTAATAAAAATTAGTAGAGTAACAAAGTAACATTTTTTGTATTTCTTCTCTGTAAAATAATACATAAAATCATCTCTCTGCTTTTATCTAAAATTAACTTCGGACATAAATAATCTAAATGGAGTGCATTTTTTTAATTAAAAAATGCTGGAAAAAATACAACCTTTAAAATTTGAAATCAAAACACAATTAACACAATTAAAAAGCGTTTAAAAAGTATGTAGAAGCAAAATTTTGTTAATTGTTAAAAATTTATAAACGTAGTTAGAATGAGGTTACACGCGTGAATCAATCACGCACGACGTAACAAAGTCTCCTACAGACTGCGCCAGGTGCTTCCAGTTCACGAGTCTTTTAATTTAGAATTGTGGCTAAAATAAAGTAATTTACATAACGTGTCCATAAAAACTTTGATAGGCGCCGTAAAAAATTATTTGGGTCAATTTTAAAACCTCACCAAGACAATTAAAACCACATGCATTAGGTTAAGAAAAGTTCTCTTTCTAAAATGTTCACTTTGCGTAGCTATTTTTAAATGCAAATAAAATTCATCTTGTTTATGTTTTATTTCGTTTCGGGCAAAAAATCCGAGTTTTTTTTCATTACAATATTTCTGTGGAAGTTATGAATTCGTTCAATTTGCCACAAATTTTCAAGAATCTGGTCTTTCGGAACGCAATTACGGCAGGTCTTGCGGAACGCTTTTTGTATTTGTTTGCTCTTTTGTCCTACGCCCACATGCTTTTTAATTGATTCCGAAGCGGCCGGTCGTGTTTGTTATTGGTCCCTTCTGACGGATCCTTTAAAATGAAAGTTTTTTCCGGAGTTGGATATGAAAAGTGTGATTTCGAGCTGAGGAAATTGATGGTGAAGTTGCGGATTTGGCAAATGATTAAAATCTGCACACGTCAGACGGGCTGGAAACAATGCAAACTATGCTAAATAAAAAGCGATGGATTAATGGGCAAGCTTGGACCGCGTTTCGCTAGTTTTACACACATAATTGCTTCATATAAATTGAAAATTACACATCAACTAAATTTCACTACATCGAAAAGGTACAGTCAATGTTAACGATATTTTATTTTTATATTCAGGAAATTATATAAATTTTTCAGATAATATATTTTCGTAATAGAAAACTGTAATATTGAACATACAGAGTTTAATCAAATGTTGTACAAAACCTTTAGCTGATGGTAGTCTTTGCTGAAAACATGTTAAAAACCTAAACTTTCCTTAGATTTCATTCATTTTTAAGATGCACGACGTAGCCATTTTTTCTAGAAGCACGGGTACATTATTAAATTTGGTACTTTAATAAGTAATAACCAGATTTGGTACTTTAATAAGTAATAACCAGCTCTACCAAAAAGCATTGTACCAAGAACTTGAAAAATGTGTTTTAATCGAACAACGACGTTAGGAAGCTAGCATAGAGTGTTCCAGGTAAACAACTTCAGGAAGCTGTACACTGGTTTCGAAGTATTTGCCCCTTATCAGTAGGTACAGCGTATCCTAGACGGTTGTGCTCGATTGGAACTGGTAGAAGAACTTGCTTATATTAAGCGGCGTACGGCTAGTGGTCGTATAGCCAGACACAATATGTTGGTGGCTAAGCAAGAGCCAAAGTAGCGACATTGTTGCCCGCAAACATTATTATTTAACACTTGCTACTTTCTTGCAATTTTCGTTAGATGCCAAATTGTGTCTTTCTATACGACCACTAGCCGTACTCTGCTTGGTATAAGCGATTTCTTTCACCAGTTTCAGTCGAGCACAACTGATAAGAGGCAAATACCCCGAAACCGGTATGCAGCTTTCTGAAGTTGTTTTCCGGGAACACTCTATGCTAGGTTATTGGTGTTGCTAATTAAGACCTAAATTAACAATTAAAAAAGTTATTCTAGGCTTTTTAAGTAAAATAATGTAGATGTCAATTAAATTAAAATTGCCTGAACAGAATTTATTTTTTATTAATTTTGAAATGTCTTGTAAACCAAATCTAGAATTTTTTTTGGATAAAATTTGAGCTTTACGCACAAGTTAGTATTATGTTCTAAGTTTTATTTTAAAGCGAATATGAATTGAAAAAAAAGCAAACCTTTAAACAGAAATTTGTAAAAAAAAATTTGAGTGTGATTATTACAGTGATGACGATGATGTAAACCTGTTTCCAGCGCTTCTCCAACAAAACGACTATAGCGCCAAAATTACATCATCAATAAAAGTTGTGTTTGGCTTTGCCACTCTGAGTGCACCGCCTCTTTCCTTATCTACTTCATTGAGTTCATATATCACTAACTCTATTCGGTGACCAAAATTTGATGCTTTTTAACACTGGATTCAAAACAACACACGCTCTCTGCGCACCCAGTTATTAGATAAAGCAGAAAGAGCGTACGTTGTCTTGAAAACAGTTTTTAAATTAGTAAATTCTGAATTCAAATAATGCGACGGATTTATCTGGCGTGAATGAGACCAACAAAGATAGAGTAGATGCACTCGGAGTGACAAAAACGAACACATCTATTATACTACAATTTTGGGTATTTAGCATTATTTCAACAAGTTCAACCAGTTAAAATTTCTATTAAAACTTCAAAAATATTCTGTATATATGATGCCATTGGACTGAGGCCACAGTATAAAAATGAATCAGTATGGGCATCTGATAAAAACTAAAAACTTGTCAAAAACCTAGCATCTTTTTACGTTAAATATTTAAGATGGAGCCACTAATTTTTAGATTTACTATAGGCAACTAATATTACACAATTTAAATCTAAAAAGCTATAAATGTAAATAATATAATAAATAATCAAAAGACCACCATCAAACATAGATTAAAATAATTCTTATAATATTCTATTTACAGTTATAGCCTTTTAGATTTAAATTGTGTATTGTTAGTTGCCTATAGTAAATCTAAAAGTTACTGACTCCATCTTACACATTTAACTTGAAAAGATGCTAGCTTTTTAACAAGTTTTCAGTTTTTATCAGCTGTTCATACTGATTCATTTCTATAGTGTGGTAAGGCAAACGCAGATGTTAATGGAGAAAAATTTCTAGTTTATAAGAGCGAGCAAATTTCTACAAATGAGCAAGGAGTAATTTAAAAAAACATTTTAAAATTTTTGTAGGATACACTGTGGTTTAGAAACATGATTGTTAAAAATAGTTATATGTATTTTACGTTTTTCTATAAATAAAATAATAGGTTTGAATATTTTGCATTTATGAATTTAAAATAAGCTGTTTTAGGTATTTGACTAAATAATGTTTGCAATAAAATCCGAAATTTAAAAAAATATGAATCAATTAATGTAACAAGAAGCAGATGTCCTGTTCAATGGTGGCAATTGGTCGATAAATCGGTCGTCGCAGCGATGATCTCTTCAATTTCCGGTTCGCTTTTTTCTAAATCCAATTTCGGCGAAAATGAGTAGATTTATTTTTGGCTTACCTTGGTTTTAATTAGCGGAAGAATTCCTCAGCGAGTGCTTAAACTCAACTGATCTGAATTAGATTAGGGTTGGAATTTTTCGTGTGCTGAGTTATGACTGTTGCCGGTTTAAATGCGAAAGTTTTTGTGAGTAGAGGACGTCATTAGTAATAACCGTGTGGCGTTTATTGAATTTTGTTCCGGTAATTGACAGTTTTGGGGCAGTGATTAGAGCGAAAGCGTATATCACGGTCCGTCGAGCAAAGTTAATAAATAAAAAGCACAAACACCATCAAGGTTGATTTTTGTCCGTCGAGCGAAATAATACTTTGTCGCTTGTAATCAAATACTGTTTACTGTTTATCCTTAATGAAGTTGAGAAGTCGCAACGGCCGTTTCCCCTCCATTATCCTTCCCGAGATATCAACTCGGACTGACAACTTGTAACTCAATATCGGAAAAAGCTGTCATTACCGACGATATTTCATCAGATAATGGGTTTACTAGAGATGATTTCTTTATTTAAAAGCTCCAGATACAATTTATTAACGTCGAAAAATTCACGAAACAGACTTTTAATGGATTTTAAATGAAAGCGAAACGATTCGTTGTTTTCGAAAATTTTTTAGAGAGGCGGTGCGAGAATTCGCCAACAGAAATCATTAGATGGTTATTTAATGGCGGAATTTTTTTATTAAGATGGGGTGTGTCGGAAACAGGGGGTGAACTCGCCGACTTGCTCGAGTCACAACTTTTAATTTACGGTCAACTTCTCGAAACACTAAATGTACAGTCGTGCAATTAGAAAATTGGTAAATTTCAGATTAACTCTGAATTATTGGAGAAGTTTATTTTCGAGGAATGGAGAAAGGCTTTCTCAAACGGTTAGTCGACTTGATGAAAAGGCAACAAAGGAATATTTTAGGTTGTTTAGAACAGCATAAAGAACACAAACTTTAATCAATATTAGATGACAGCTAAATTGTTTACCACTCGTATTCAATTTGTATTTAATAAACAACTAAATATATTACAATACATTATTTTAATTATATCTTTCAATATTTTGTTATTTAAATTTAACTAATAACTTCTCTGCTCGGTACATTTAATGTAAATGCATTTTCTGGTTTTCAAATAAATTTCATTAACATTGGCTTTTATATGGCTGTTTTTACAAAACCAAAAATAAAAATAATAAATTTTATAAACACACTTTTTAAAGTTAATTATTTATGTAGAAATGTTAATGTGCATGTATGCTAGAGCTAAATGTGCATGTTGCAGTGGTGTACCGTATTCTAATACATTTGGTTACATGACATTAGGTTATATCGGGTGTTTAAAAACGTTTGTATTCGCTGTCAACTAATATTTGTTTTGAAAAAACAGATTGTACATTTAAATTTAAGGAAATTGACAACAATTAAAAAGTGAAAGTTTTGCAAGTCAAAGTTTTATAATTAGTGGTGTTTCCAATTTTTAAAATTATCTTCGTTATGTAAAGCGTAAAATAGCAGTTTAATAAATTTGTTCCTTCTTCTAAGGCCAGTGCGCAGTCACTGTTGTAAAAATAAAATAAATAAATAAAATATACAGGGTGATTTTTTATCTCTTCTCGCCCGAAACTCTAAAAATAGGCAACACGTTATACAAACGAAAAGTTAGTTAATTAATTAAATAATGTGGCAACAAATAATCCAAATAAATTGACTCTGGAAGCACTGTTGAAGGTATTATCAACAATATTGACATTAATTTACAACTCTAATAAAGGTCTTAATTTTGAAATTAAATTTTTCAAAGTATAATGTGTTGCCTATTCTTAAAGTGTGTTTACACTATATGAGTTTTGTTAAGATTTCCTTATGAGTACTCATAAGAAAACTCTTTTCGTGTTTACACCTTATGATTTTTCTTAAGATAAGCACTCATAAGAAAACTCATAACTAAATCTTAAGCAAACATAAAAACTTATAAGGAATACGTCCGCACCTATTCGTTATGAGAAACATGGTGTGATTTTTGACGTTTGTTAATTGAGGTTATGGTAACAACGGTTAAATTTTAAATTGTCTTGAGTAGACGGTGTTTTCACGTGTTATCTTTGAGCTGTACAATTTGTATTAGTTATTTGTAGTGAAAAAGGATGGCGGACACTAAAAAAAAGCAGAAAAGCAAAAGGTCAATGCACTCTTAACGAAACACATAAGCCACTCACAAGTTTTCTCATAACAATGTAAAAGTGAATGAGTGTGCTGTCATCTCTTAAAAAAATCCTAACAAAACTCATAAGAAAACTCATATAATGTAAACACACCTTTAGAGTTTCGGGCAGGAACAGATAAAAAAATCACCCTGTATATATAATATTTTACATTAATAATTTTAAATCAAAAAATTTCAAAAATTAAAAAAAAAACTTGAAAAATTTTTGCTTTGTACTAGCCTAAGGCGATTACCAGATTATTTGCAAACTTAAACATATTTTGTTGGTATAGGGAAGCAAACCTATTAGTTAATTTTGACTTAAATTGTAAATCTAATAACAACAATGCCGCTTGGAACAGAGTTAAATTGCTGCATTAAAGCATTTAGGTCGTTTATGGTGCTAAATTATTTTTACCTGATCTACAGTGTGGTGCTAAAGTAAGGAACAAAATTCATAATTCTTTTATTGAATGTTTTTGAGCAAAACTCTCGGACAGGTCATTTTTATTTTTTAATTTGCCACTTTATGACATAAAAATTTGACTTATGACGTCATGTATTATTGCGCAATGACGTCATCATTAGTTTTTTTAAATGACAACCCTATGTTTTTTTGGTGTTTTTTGTAGGCGGTCCAACTACTTAAATGATGGTGTAAAAAAATTGATACCTCGGATAACAATTTTTTTGAGAAAATAACCCATTTATGTTGGCTACCTAAATTTACAAAAACCAATTTTTTACACTCCAATCTGACACGCAATTACTGTTTACACTTCTTTCTACAGAAATTGTCGAAATGACAGTAAAAATTAGGATTCTGTGCTGAAACTTTTAATTTTCAGATAATAATTTAATCACGAAATAAAGTAGTTGTTTCTGAAAATTAAAAGTCTCAGCACAGAATCCTAATTTTTACTGTCATTTTGACAATTTCGGTAAAAAAATGTGTAAATAAAGCCTCCAAGTTTGGGAACTAATTCATGAGTCTTTCTAAAAACTGACAAGTCTTATACGTAAATCAAAATGCCAAACTGAAATATTAAACATTTCTATAAGTTCTTTGTTGAAGAGCTCCAAAAGCAAGATACTTAACTCGTTTATATTAATTTCAAATTGAAAATTTTGATAGGTATATTTTAACGTAATTTGTCAAAATTAGTAAAACACAAATTATAATTTTTTTAACAGTGCAAACATCTATTTCTATGAGTTTAAATTTGATATTGCCAAATGTTTGTTAGAAAAACCAAATTTTTCGATTTTTCCTGATAGAATTACCTCGATATTACCACCCCTGCAAAACTCAGTACAGAGTTTTTTATACTACCTGGAGATACTTCCTTTAAACAAGTAAAGGAAGTAGAATGCCTTATTTTGAAAATTTTTGAGTGCTCTTTCTGCTAATCTGTTTTTATTTGAAATTGTTTTCTGGAAAAAATTATTCATCGGCGGTTGATATTTTTGAGACAAATTATTAAAAAAAAACAGCTTGATTTTCATATCAAGAAAAACAACTTGGGTTTAGGTGAGTAAGTGTGCAAGCACTATCTTTTAACCATTAACCGCTAAATTTTACCTTCATAAATCGACCCTTAATCTGACCTGATCTGACTAGACGAATTTTGCTTCGTATAATAATATTTTACAAATAAGGTGTTCTTATTTAATTAATTTTAAGGGTGTCTTTGTAAGCTTTTAGGACTGGGCTAACAACTCGTCTTGGTATGCGCTTGCTTGTCTAATAAATCTTTATTTTTCGGATACGCAAAATACTATATTACTCGATTGTACAAACATTAACCAAAATTAATAGGCTATTAATTTCTTATTACAGCATTTTTTGCCAATCAGATCACTGTAAATTAATTTCAGTTTAATGATTTATTAATTATGGTGAACGTTTATGCAAAGCAGCATATTTTTATTTCACTCAAGTTGATCTTGTGAATGTTGACTTTTGGAGAAGCTTATAGTTTTCATTAAAGGTTTGTCCAAATTTAATTTACCACAGTTGTTCTATTCGATATTTTATTATTTTTTGGAGCAAACAATAGCAATTACCTGAAGCAGAATTTAGTAGACACGCTTCCAACCACTTTTGGGAATCTTTATTATAAAAAAACATTATTGAGCGTGAGTAATTAGTAGATAAGTATAATAATTGTAAAAATACTTAAATAATTTATTTTGTTTGTAAAGTTTCTCTATTGCTTTTTGTCTCTTTTTTCGATTTTTATACTTTAAATTTTTAAGCAGTGATTTAAATACATATCTCCATCATGACATTGGTTGTTGTTTACTTTGTTAATTTTGGATCGAAGTTTGACTTTTATTAGCTCTAAGTTTTTTAAAAAGTCTAAGAGCCGATTTCATAATCAACTTAAAGGCTTCTTCAATTTAAATCACGTTTAGACTGTAACTGTCGACGATTTTTTGATGCATATTGTCATAATGACAGTTACGGTCTAAACGTCATTTAAATTAAAAGAGCTTTTAAGTTGATTATGACTTCAGCCTTAACACTAGCCCGGCGCATTCACCATTGCTTAAAAAAACTAACATTCTGATATTTCTACTGCTTTATTGACGTTTTAATAACACAACAACAAACACAGTTTTTGGAATTTTAATATTGTGATAATATAATCAAAAGCTTTTTTTGAATATGTAGGTGAGGTGAAACATCCAATTAAAAAATAATTAAAGCAGAATAAATAAAGTTAGATCAAACGGTAAATTATGCTATACGCGCCGTTGATATTTACATTTTGGCTTATTGTATAAAATAAATATTTCTGTTGATTTTCTAGGGTTGTCTAGAACTAACACAATTACGTAATTCGGTTGTTCTAATTGAATTATTCTCCCACAGGTAACCTATAAAAAGCAGAAAAACATCCAAAGCAATAAAAATAATTAAACTGCCTCGAAATATAAGTTTTGGCTTGAACACTAAGTCGTATCTAACAACGCACGAAATTAATTAATTAATTACAAGCATTTAAGATAAAGTACAGTATACTTTTTCCCCAAAAATATAAAAAAGCATTAAAATGGAAAATGTGTACGCACATATGTTATACAAAAAAATAATCTCTCATCTCGCTACTCTCATGTAATTTTATTTAGTTTTATGTGATGGTTATCACAGTTTTTTTGTAGTGTCATGCAGTACTCGTAAATAACTAAAATGTGTCGCTCATCGAATGCAGTGAACTGATTTGATTTAATGATAAGCAAATAAAGTCTACGGAAATAATTATGTAATTAACAGAAACTGAAAATAATAAAATTTTCTGCTTTCACATCCTGTTCAAGCAGTTCAAAAATCAATTCAGCTCTACAGTCAGCCGTGTTAGACTTATTGATGTCCTCGCATTTGTCTGTCCGACCCTCGTATTCAAACCGACACCTGAAACTCCTCGGACCTGAAATTAATTTCAGATGCGAAAAACGAAAATGCACTCAGTGCAGCTGCTTTGTCCGGGTATATTTAGCGCGGACTGCGTGCATTGACATTCTTGGAAAGTGTATTTAGCAGCATTTGCCTAAAAGTAAAATTACAAAAAAATATTTTTTATGAGAATTCATTTAGTTTAGAAAGGAAAAACGATTTTCTAAAAATTCCAAGTATAAATACTTAAAACATTTCTTAAAAATCGTTACAATAACCTCTGACACTGCGAGTCTGTTCAAGTCCGATTTAACAGAAAGTTTCTTGAAGCGAATTAAATCGTTCGTAAATATTCGCTGAGCAGTTTTGTCTGGAAAAAAATCTGTTGCTTGATAAAAATATTTTCTGGGGTGTAATATCGATTTGTGAGAGGTGATTAAAGCACAGTTAGGTATAAGTTAGCTTTATGTTGGGTTTAAAACGTGCGCGAGTTTTAGCACTGTTCATCTTCAGTTTACGAGGGTTCGGTAATGGATTTGTAAGTACATGAGGGGAGTTGACGCTGCCACTCGATGGATTACTCAAATAATTTGTATTTAAATAAGCGGGACGTTTCAGGATCTAGTCAATTTCCGGCAGGACGAGCATACAGGATCAAAGAAGGGAAAATAAGACGAAGGGACGTAGCGTAAGAACGGTTATCGCTTCAGGCAGAGAAATATGGAATGTGTTCACAGAATGATAACACTATCCACTGGGTTGATTGTCTAGTTGTTGACAAAAAAATCTTAAATTTTAACGGTGCCTGATACGAAAACCCGAATTTTTCAATTTATAGATTGCGGTTGGGAGGAATTCGTTTAACAAGTCAAACAACGAAGTAATTTGCCCTGTCTTTATTTTAAGCAAGATTATACAGAGATCTGAAAGTTTGCGTCGAATTTTTTCTCGTCGAACTTAGATTGTGTTTTCTGCAAGCCTGATATGCCTCAAGTTTGGTAACTTTGTTTCGGATAGATGTATTAGATAAAGAAACTTGCTGAAGCTTATGAGAGCTTTCGTTACGAGAATTATGCACTTCCTAATAGCTCTCAATTTTTGCTGCACGTTCACGACTATTCAATTAGTGAACAGACTGAAATCACTGCTCTTTACTAAAGCAAAATTAGCTTACAAAGACTCCCTAAAAATCTCGTCCGCGAAAATTATTTTTAGGTGACGAACATCCGCCAGATGTTCTAAGAACAACAATTTCGCAGACTGTCATTTAATTTTTTTTCACAATCTTGTACCCGCATCGTAAAGCAAAATCCGTAACGTAACGACTGAAAGTAAATAGTACGCTAGTATTTATAAAGTTCTATTTAGCACCTATTTATAACCTACCACTAATCTGCGACACACGTTTCGAATATTTACTCATCCAAATTCTCCGAAAATAACTCAGCGTCACGTGCATTCTAGCTCCGTTCAAATTTCAGTCGACTCAAACCGCATTTTCAGGCAAAGCAGTGCTTTGAGTCGCGTCTTTCAGTGCCTCAAAATGGTGATTTGTGAAAACGGAAATTCTTTCAATGTGCTTGTGAGTGTTTCAGTGGGTGCTAAAGAGTGTCCAAACTAAACCGGAATTATTGGCAAAAGACCAACAATTCGGAAATGGCTGATACCCTTTAACAATTTTTAAAATGACGTACATTACTGCTGCCCTTACGATTATTATTACGCTACGTCAGTGTGGCGCAGATTACGTCCACACGTACGTTAGGGAGAACACCTCAATCTTGACCTTGAAGCAGGGATACCTGCAGGGTGTCGTCGTGGCGTTCCGCGTGAACCGCGATCTTCCTCCTGTGGAGCAGTACAAGGGCATTCCCTACGCCGTGCCTCCTGTTGGCGATCTCCGGTTTATGCCCCCAGGCAGTGCTCCAGGCTTTGGAAGAGAGATTAAATATGCAAACACTTTTGGGCCGGTTTGTCCTCAGAAATTCCCCGATACGGCCAAAATGACTCCAGAACGTCGTGCTGAATTTTTGAAGCTGCAACAGTTTTTGAGGCACCAGAGTGAGGATTGTCTCTATTTGAATATTTACGCGCCTTACCGAGGTAAGGAAAGATCGGGAGTAATCAGTGAGGGGTTTAGAATCTTAAGTGTTATTAAGCGCGGTTTTGGTGGATCTTTTAAATGAGGTATTTAACCTTTGAAATTTGGGGGAGTTTCAAGAAAGTTTGGATGTGATGAAATAAATTTTGATTGATTGCGGCAATAATGATTATGTTGGCTTGTTCATGATTTATTAATTCTTGAAGAGGGGCGAGTTGTGATGATTTAGTGGAGTTTTTACGAGTTGGTATCAATGCGAAATATCTGATGTTAAATTGGGAATTAGGACATCAGTGTCGGTAATATGCTGTAAACAACGGCATCTTTATCCAAAGTAAGTGAAAAGCCGGTCCGGCATGTTAGAGCTGGGCTTAGGCGGCAAACAAGGTTAAGCTTGATGGATCCTCGTCCGCAGGGTCAACTTTAGGTCAAACTGACCTCCAATGTAAGAAACAACACCCCCACAGGGACCCCTTTTCTAATAAACGTTGAATTGTATCGACTAAGCCGAACGTTTGACGTTTATAAACATTCCTTATCAGAAAACGGCGTGTTGTGGTGCGATTTCACCCAGCAAACATCGATCGCACATAATTCAGACTCTCGATTATTTCATCGAGTGATTTTAACAATGCCATTGTAATGGCTAGTTTATACTGAGTTGTTTACGAAAAACTATAACGAACAATTAACCCAAAACAGGGGTGTTACGCATAGAAACTGCAATACAAAGAGCTTTGCCACTGCTGAGCTAATTATTTTAACACATGTAGCTGGAAAATGTCTATTGTTACTTATGAATAAAACTCGACTGTAGAGCTTGACGTTTTTAGCGACCTGTGTTATCGACTAAGCAGCTGTTAAGGGAAAATGTAAATAAAGACAGGGGTTCTATTCTTAGAGCCGTAAAGATACAAGTTTTGGTGATTTATCTTATAGGCCGTAAAGTGGAAGCTTGTTCCCGGATTTTTTACCAGATTAGAAATCTGTATTATCGGCGAGACTACTGGGGTAAATGTAAATTAAGCCAGTCTTGTTCTAGGGGAGTCGTAAAGATACAAATGCTGTTAAAGACGGTGACCCGTCTTGATTACGCGATGATTAAATGGCCTGAGGTCGCAACTGTGCCCTCTTCACGCTCGGTAACCTCAAGACGCGAATTCTCCCGTCTAGTTTCGCTTAATTTAAGCACATTACAAAACCAATAAAACCGACTGCTGCAGCCGCATGTTTATTTGAAAAGTAATGTTTTAAAAACAAATGTAATTCAATATTTTGGTTTGTTTTCAGTGCATTTCACCGTTTCTAATATGTTTGAAAACCATTCCAGTATTCTAAATAAATATCAATTAATTATTGTTGGAATCGACAGAATAAATAAACTCGAATTGAAAAAACCTTTTTGAATTTCAGAGGTGATCCTCCAACTCCTGGAGTAACTTTTCGACGAAATTCTATATCGACTATCAAGTGTCGGTTTTCAAGCCGATTGTGTAAATTCAAGGGTAGGTTTTTTATTTCTCGACTTGTGAAATCAATAGCTTTTTACGCTGACGTTTCACAATAAGAGAGGATTTTAATTACGCGAAATAACGATTTTCTCAATAGAGATAAAGACAGCTTTTGCGGCTTAATTTTTTCAAGGCCGTGCACGAGACGACATTCAAGCGTGGAGATAATTCCAAAAATGGATAAATTGAATTTGACGATTGCCAGTTCACAACGGATCTTCGAAAAATTAAACAAGATTTGTGCGGCGTGAACTGAAACCAAATCAGCTTTTATTTCATACTGTAACCTAGAAGTTTCTTTTCTGGATCAATTTGAATTTGATAATAGTTATTTAACATATGTTATAAGTCGCATAAATAAAGTTTTGCTGTACTAGTTTTGAAAAATGGATAATCGACTGAAATAAGAGTCTTTTTACATTTACACTTTATTTCGCATTACTTAAAGGCGGTACAACTAACGGGCACATTGACAGTCACTCACCCAATTATTATTTGATTGTAATGGACTATAATAGGTTCTCTCATTTAAGCAGTAAATATATTTTGGGTACATTTGAGGCATCGACGCTACTGCGTTTCGAGTGCTCCTGCAGACCAGTTGAATGACTAACACGCAGCGCACTGAATTACACGGATTTTTAGCTGGCCAACTGCTTACCTGCTCCCAAACGCCGAACTCTACTCATTACCCTACCTTCAGCCCTCAGTTAGGATGGTCTATTGTAAGAGTATTGAACAAGCGACGCGCCTCGATAATATATAAAAATACATTTTTATTAATTATCTGTTAGTAAGAACAAGAATATGCTGAATTAAAGTTTGCTTTACGTCCCTTGACTGATCGAACAAAACCATCGATAATATGACAGACAAGAGTTTGCTCTGATTCAACAAATTTTAGTTCTTACTTTATTTTAAAAGTTACTTGCTTTATTCACTTAATTTTTTAGAGCAAAACGATTACCTTGGTAATATCAGGTATTGAAAATGCACAAAGGACAAAGTTAAGTTGTCAAAGCCTCTCTGTCATTATCGGAGTCAAGTGTTATACAGGGTGTAATAAAATGTTGTACAAATATTTTACTTGATAATGATAGTCTTTGTTGAAACAATGCTAAATACCTAAATTTTCTTGGCAAAATTTTGAAAGCTCGGAATTCAATCTTACATTGAGCTTTAGAACCGATTTTGCAGCTGGCAGGTTTTGAGGTCGATGCGAAGCAAAGACAACTACAAGCTAAAGGCTGGAAAAACTATTTCGGCCAGAGTGGCACAGTACTTATTAGACTAGACATATCGGAAACTAGCAATATTACCTAAGTAAAAATAAAATTTTTGTTTTTATTTAAATTGTCTACAAATTTTAATAAAAAATACTGTAATTCTTGCTTTTTTTTGTTTTTATTAATAGTTTCTTTAGCTTGTCTTTTTAAAACTTAATTTCTAGTTTTTAACATTTTCTTTTTATTTTTTAAATTTTGTGATTTGTTAGTTTTAATTACAGCAATTTTATTTTATTACATTTAACATTTATAAAATGTTTTGGTCTTAGGTTTTTTGTTTTTTACTATTTTTTGTCTTAAGCTTTATTTAATTCATATTTTTTTCTTTTTATATTATTATTTTTTCAGTTTTATTATTTTTTTGCGGTAGTATATTTATTATCTGCTAACTCCTTATCAAAGCAATAGTCAAGACAAAATCATCATGTTCTAGTAAAATATAAGAGGAAGTAACTCGTTGTCCTATTAGTAGTTGTTAAAACAGATTAGAAAATGTCTAACAATCTGTAAAATAATCTTAAAAAATATTATATAAAATTTGAAAATTAACATAGTTAAATGATTTTGTTTGATCTGATACTGCCGAATTTAAGTGTAAGTAAATTTAAATAAATAATAATAAAGTTAAATAGAAAGTACATAAGTAAAGAGAAGAAAACGACAATTAAAAACTAAAAGTGCTAGTTAATGCATGCCATTTTTATTTATAGATTTTTTTAATGTTTTTTTGTAGAAACGGGTAGAAAATAAAAGTAACTATTAAAAATGATGAAAAAAATAATAATGTGTAGGTTTAAATTTTTGACATACCTTTACATTTGTGGATATTTACAAAAAGAATGTAAAATTATTTTTGGCCGGCATTACGTCGAATGAGTTTGGCGCCGCTCGCAAAACGAGGCCTTCAACTCAGCTGAGCTTATTTGTGAATTTTAATTATAATAAATGTTTTTGCATTTATCCACAAAACGAAATAAAACATCTCAATACGGTTTGATTTGAAAATCTATTAATAATACAAAATTATGTATGTTTCAGAAGTTGCAAAAGAAAAATAACGTCTAGAGTAAATAAATCTTTTATTTGGCTTTAGCACAAAATATGATATATTTATTTGTCTAAGTTTGCCTTAAATGTTGCCGTTTTGGTAGTTTCCGTGCGCCAGTTAAAATTAACGTTGAAAATTCGACCCGCTGGTGCATCCCGCTTACTTCGCAAATTGGCAATTTGAATAAATTTGGCTTCAGGTGAAAATTGGCGTCATGTCAAGAAAACGTTAGCACAGTGCGACCTTCAGGTCAGCTGAGTAAAATTTTTGCGTCAGCATTTAAAAAGCAAAATTCGAGTTGAGAAAAAGCGCTGAAAGGTCAAGGAATCGAGTTGTGCATAAAGATAAGAAGTCGGAGGCTAACGGGAGCCATTTATAACAAGTGCCATCGAGTGATTTTCGGGTGTCGTGAAAGCCACGCGTAGAATTTCGTCGTCGGGCTAAAAATAAAGTCGAAAACAAAACCTGGCACGGATCGGGGGAGTTCATTGGCTCGGCCAGGTATGCCAAGCCGGGCCTGATAATCGGGAATAAATCCGCAGTTACGCCACCGATTAATCAAATTTGTAAAAAAATCCGATGGAGATAAATGGTTACGGTGACAGCAGTGTTTAGGGCGGCCAACCGTCCTTTATCTTAAAAGACAATCCTTTAATTTTATAAACTGTTTTTTGGTCTTTAAAATGTCCTTAAAAGGCACGATTTCTCCTTTAATTGTACATGGCTACAATAACAAAACGTAAAAATTTACTTCACACAACCAAAAGCAATATATACAGGGTGATTTACACTACCGCTCGACGAACTTTAATGCACCCAATACAAGGGTAGTTTGACGAAAAAGTTACTTTTCAATGAAAAATTTGCTTTACAGTAGAGAATCAAGTTTATAATTTAACATAATTCTTGTGCAATTCTCCAGATTATGTCCAGATTTTAAAATCGCAAAAAAGGAATAACAGTTTTTGCCTTTTTGGAAGCACGTTCATTGGGAAAAGTTTACTGTTTTGACTATAATTTTGTTTCTGGAGTATAATGATTTATCTAAGTTTTATCTACAGAAACAAAACGACGCAAAAATTCTCTTGAATTATGTTGAAACGTAGACAGACAATCATTTGAAAATTAAGTTTTTCAATGAGTGAAATCCTAAGATTTTCTTCGCTTTTTTTATCTATTCGACTAGTTTTGTCTGTTAGGGCATTATCAAGAAGTAATTTGCAGGTCAAGATTGTGTCTTTGTTGAGGTCACCGAAAAAGAGTTTCTTCCTTGAGGCTCTGCGCGCTCAGCATCTTCCGTGCTTTTATGACTAATTTTTAAATGAGAAAACCATTTTCAAACTAAATCATAAAACGAGGCACATTTAACATAGAATTTGCACAACTTTTTTTCAGTTAAAAAAGTTTTCAGTTTGAAAGCAGTCTTCTAAAACATAATACAATCGAAAAAAAAAATATCGCGTTAAGTAAAGTGCTAACAATAGTCAAAAATCATTTTTCTGTTAAACCATTCTTTTATTTACTTGAAAGTAATTATAATTATTGTAATTATTATTATTATTTTGGTAATAATTGTTCAGTCACTGTCACCGGGGCACTTTGCGTAGCTTAAAAACGGCGTTCGTTAGGATAAACAGACGCAGTTAAGCGCAAACGGAACTTGTTATTCCTCGTCTGTTTTGCATAAGATGATATAAACACAAACCGATACATTATGGATGTTGGATAAAGAATGCTAACTTCAAAGAAACGTATGGAAAAATCTCGTTAAGCGAGAAATAGTTCGTCGGCCACAAACTCAGATTTTAATTGTTAATTATGATGATGAAACTTTAGCCCCGACTTGCCTGAATATTCATCAAAACGGAAAAATCCGGAGCGGATTAATCAAAGAATAAAACTTTCTAGATGAAGGAGCAAACAATAGAAATAAGAGGTCTTTCCAAGACTTAATGTAATTGTAAATTTGCATCTCAGGACTCAATCTCTATATTAAAAATTTACTTAATTGACTTGAATTTTTTTCCTTCGCACTTGTTTATTTTATAATTCAAAAGCTGTCGCATTTGCATAACGGACCGACTTGCGAAATACTAATTAAAATGCGACTAATTTAAAATACAAAGTTCATGCTGAGTGTATCACCTTGAGAAAAGGTTTCGATCGGTTTCTTTGATTTATAATTTAAGGAACGACGAGATTTTAAACAGCTAACTTTAAAATTCTCGAGGTCACCGGTAGAGATGATTAAATCGGCTTTCAAACTTTTTTCGTTCCAAAGTTTGGTGCAAACGGACATAATTGGGGTGACGGGAAAAAACAACTAAAGTTCTTGATCAGTTTTGTTTTATGCTCTTGCAATAAGCTGCCTAAAATTTTTTGTTCTCCACGATTTATTCTTTATTTTTTACTTTTCTTACTCTCTATCGTTAAGTGAAAGGCTGGTGGATTTGAGTGCTGAATCTCTGTCTCAAGTGTGTTCTATCTAGTATCAGTTTTTTCCAGCTTTTTTTTAATATGTCAATCTATCTACTTTTATAACTTGCGATCCCTGTTTTTTACTACTTAAACTCATCTATGATTTTGTTATACGTAATATTTCTACAATAATTTTTTTGGTTAAATCTCTGCAATTACTTTCAAAATGGCTACAGTCTCCGTTAAAAATTTAATAAGCACGTAAAATTTAAAGTCATATAGGCTAATTTCTAATTACTAATATAGTATTTTGTCTTGTATTTATCCTACTTTTATGTTGATGCTTTATGTAATATTTATACATCTTATGTTTCCGTTATGAACTGTAATGTCTGTTGGAAAATAAACTTTATTATTACTATTATTATTAATTTCAAGTTGAGATAATACTGATAGTATCTTTGTTTCTATAAAAAATTACAAAAATGCGGAGTTGTGGTTCTACCGGTAGTATCTCAACTTGAAAGAAGCCTATTAGAAAATACACGCTAAAATTAATCGTCACTTAAAAAAAGAAGGTGTACGTTATACTTGAAAAGATGGCATGCAATCAACAAAATTTTTAACAAAATTCGCTGTCATCTTGAATAAGCATCTATACATATCTGAAAACAGATATGCAAAACATATAAATAAGTTAATAAAAATACATAAAAAAACATTAATTTATGACGATTTATAATGATTAGTTTACTGTAAGAAATGCTTAAAAACTTTACTAAACTGTGTCTCTCTCTACACACATAGCTTAAACTTATATTTTCAGATAACAAAGCTAAACAAAGTTTTTCGAAGCTGAATTAAAAAAAAACTTTGATATAAAAGTTTTTTAAAATAGCATTAATGTTTAGTATTTTTTTTTGCTCAAGGCCCGTTTTGGTGTTGTTACGTTTAACATCTGTTCTGATGGTTTGTTTTTCAAGTATATGATAATTATTACCATTTCTTATCTTATATTAACTTACTCTCTTCAAAGATTTATAAATAAATGAAATAACTAGTACCTATTGCTGTATTATTCAGGTCTTTTTACTAGAAGAAATACGACATCTAAAAGACCAAGCAAAATTTTCGAAAAATAAAGTATTTGATAGAAAAAAACCTAGGCGTAAGAAGACGTTTTTATTTATTAACGTTTCCTATCTTAATACTTGCTCTTCCCACTTAATACTTTTAATATTCGCTTGTCAAAGATTTACTTCTAAAGACTATAAAGAAAAGCTTTGAAATAATAATGAATAAAAGTAATTTCGTTATTATCTTTGTCTTTTCAACACATAGAATATTTTCCTTTCTTTTTATCTCTGTTTTTTTCACTTTGTTCAAAAAAGATATAACATGGAAAAAATTAGACACAAGATTAAAAATTTAGAGTCATTTTAGTTTTAGTGTTAGCAATGTTGTGTAAAATTTCTTATCGATGCAGGTGGATTTAACGGATTTTTGAGCTTAGACCTAAGGTCTAAAATTTTTTTTCTTAGACTAACTTGCGAAAAGCTAATAAATTTCTAGTAACGTAAATATTTGACAGGTTTTTTTATTCAGATTAGTCAGATCAACAATACTTAATTACACTGTTATACACAACTGTCTTAACATAACACGTAAAAGCTTACATAGTTCAATCACTATTGCCTCGTATGAGATATGCACTGTTTTTTTTAAGTTGTTAGTCAGATAGATAGAGATCTTGCGGAAGACGTCTCTTGAGTCTTTGGGGGATGATTTTTCGTCCCAGTTGATATACTTCAGCACTGTTGGCAATCATGGATTTTTGAGTAAAATTTTTTTGACAGGGTATGTTCTGCTAAAGCGACACCTTTATGCAGGGCTAACAGCATCAAAGATTACTAAATCGTTACTCTGATAGTAGGTCCCGATCTTAATAGGTATCTTCACCGAAAAAATTGATCAAAATATAAATATCTACTCGTAAAATAAAATCTGGTTATTGATTCCAGAAGCAAAATTAGACGTAATAATATTAATCTTTTCAAACAATTTTGTGTTAAAATTTAATGTACCTTGTCTAAAATTAGAAGTAAAAGGTAAAATTATTTGATAAATTAATTTCTTATCTATGCCATCTAGTAAAGACATAAAAACACATTTTAACTTTTTATAAACGAAATAGTATTTTAAAATTAATTTAATAATGTTGAATACAGTTGAAAAACATGATGACAATGAAAGTTTTTTATTTTTCTAACGCGAGGTTGAAAAGTTTCGCAGTCAAATTACCTTTGGTGTCACAAACGTAAAGTTAGATTAAAATAATAGAATTATTTGTCAAATAAATTTTATAAAAACCTCATAAACGTCTGATAAAACTTTATTACTTTAAAAGTGATTAAACCAATTAAACCAATGGCAATACTTGAAGCCTCCTCTCGTAGTCAATAGGTAGCAGTTTTTGATACATTTGAGTCTTATAAGCGTGCATGTGTAAGTCTTGTCAAAGTACTCTTAACATTTTAAACATTTTAACAAATGAACAAATCAATAACGAACAAAAGTAGAATTAAATAAAATGTAGAACCAGATCAAAGAAGAAATTAATCGCAAATTGTAATAGACAATCGTCCAGAAAACCAAAGCTTAGTATGACGTTAAAAACGTTTTAATACAATTAATTTGAAAAATTAATTATAATCTGAGCCCTACGTTTATAACGCCAAAGGTAACTTGACTCCAAAACTTTTGGTTCACTTGTTATCTTCAACTATCTAAGTTTTGTCAGATTATTTGTTTATCACAGCAAAACAAAAACAAAAGTTTCTTTGATGATATTTTGGAATTGAGTTAAAATAAACGAACGCTACTACATTTATAGTTATTTGACTGATTAGAAGACCTTACTTTAGCGCTCTTGAAAAGAAAATACATCTTCAGATTCTAACACTTTATTTTATCCGGTAGACATGAACAAACTTTGTTCAATTTTACCAATAAAAATGAAGTTATAGTATATTAAGTATGGGGAACGGTAAGGAATGCTTACCGTTCGAAGACAATTGTTTGGAGGAGGAGCGAAGCGACGACTCCAATTATTGTCTGAGAACGGTAATCCTTAACGTTCGACATGCTTATAACGTTTTTGGTGCGATTGGAGTTTCTAGAATAAAAATAATAATAATTTATATCAATACATTTGTGATAATCGGGAAGATTGAAACTGAAAAGTTTGGGTGGCTGTTCCATGGTTGCTATGGTTTTGTTCCAAACCAGTAAAATTGCCTTTTTGATACAATCATTCCTACATAGTTCTGTTTTGTGGTTCCGTTTTCGAAGCAAATATGAGCGATAGTGATGATCTACCGGATGATTTGGCAAGAAGGATGTTCGGCAATAATTCCAGAAAAATCTAAAGCCCGATATGAACAGACATACAAGTTGTTTAAGGAATGGCGTGAAGCAAAAATGATTTCTGTAAATGAAAAGAGCTTGTTAGCGTATTTTGTGGTGAGAAGTGGACATTTGAAGACCCCAGGCAGTTTATGGGCGGAGTATTCTATGCTGAAGAGTACAATTTTTCTCCATGATGCTGTCGATATTTCTAAGTTTGTTACATTAATTGCTTATCTTAAGAGAAAAAATATTGGATATCGGCCTAAGAAGGCTAAAATTTTTACCAAAGAAGACATGGAAAAATTCTTGAATGAAGCATCAGACGAACAACTTTAATTCAAAACATATGTTGTAGATGATGAGCTGGTACATCTGAGTTCTAAAAAAACAATATATTTGCAGGTAGCAATGATATTGGGAGTATCGGGCGCTTGTAGACGAGACGAACTGTAAAATATTAAAATGAGTGACATAGAAGAACATGAAGAAATGTTTATAGTAAATATTCCAAATACAAAAACGAATATTCAGCGAACGTTCACAGTTATTAATAAAGAAAATGAAGCAGTTCAATATTTGGAAATACTTCGAAAATACATAAGAATTCGACCAAGCAACCCAACGTCAGATCATTTATTTCTGAAATATCGAAATGGCAAATGCATAAGCAAGTCACAGGAAAAGGCACAATTGGAGGCTGGCCGTCAAAAATTGCAAAGCATTTAAAGTTGCAAGCCTCTGAAGGTTTTACTGGAGACTCGTTTCGACGCACATCGGCTACACTTTTGACGAATAACGGAGTTGATGTGTAGGGACTAAAAAGACATGGTGGGTGGCGTTCATCAACGGTGAGAGTTACGTGGAAGATTCCCTCCAAAACAAAATTGAATTTGCTCATAAAATTTTACACAGCGATGTTGGTGGACTATTACAACAATCTGGGACTTCTACGTCGGAAAGTTTGTCTATTAACACTAGAAACTGAAATGCGAGTGGTATTACTACTATTAATTATAATAATTGTACATTTAATTTTAATAAATAAATTGCAAAATTGTTTTTTTTTTAGATTTATTGCTTACCGTTCACTGAACGGTAAGTGAATTACTTACCGTTTTTTTACAGTAGCAACCAGTAACAGCAACCTACCGTCGTAGAAACAGGCACAGTAAATTGATAAAAACAACCAATCGCGCAAAAAAGATATATGTATATGCAACATGCAATGCGATAGTATAAATTAGTTGCTTAGTAATTAATATAAATAAATACACACGTTTAATATGTAAGGTGAGATCTAAATGTATTTGAATCAGAGCAGGCTGTGCCAGCGTGACTGTAATGAAGTGTTTAATGTTAATACCCATTTCCACGGCTTGCTCTAATTCAGTTACATTTCGATCTTAGGTTATAAGCACGGTAACCCCAGAGACAACTCTGAAATGCGCAGAATAGGATGATCATGGTCAATGAAAGAAAGCATCTTCTACAATAATTTGCGTCGAAAGTTTTTGACATTGCTTTAAGCGTGCTCAAATTTTAAATGAAAAAATCCATAATTGTTTTTATGGATACTTGATAACCTACATCGTAATAAAATGTAAATGTTTTATTTAACTTTATTGTTAAATATAATAACAATGTTTATGTGTCACCGTTCTTTTATCGTTGGTTTAATTTAAACTTTACAATAAATTTACGAAACCATGACATACTGAAACTTTTTTTTAATGGAATTTTGGAAGTGCGGGTTCAAATTTTACCGTTGTTTTTACATTGGTTTAATTGTACGTACAATGGAATTATAAAGTTATGCCACGTTTAAAGTTTTTTTTTAAGGAACAGTTGTTATAATTTAGTTTTATCTTTTACTTGTTTTTATTTTTTATACGAAAATCTTACCCTTACGTTAATATATTATTAATATTTATTAATATTAAGGTAAATATAGGATCGTATCTATGGATAGCCGTATTTAACATACGTACACAATGTAAACATGTTATAAAAACAGCAGATGTTGAAATCTAAGAAATCTTGCCAACAAAGGTTTTAAAACACCTAAGGTTGTTATGACATTGTTACATTCGCGGTATCTTCATGATTAACATTTTGTCAGTATTTCTAGCTAGTAGATACGTCCTTTATATGGTGCTTGTTTTAGTCTTTTTCTCTGTAAAATTTTTTTTCTGTTTTATTGATTTTCCAATCTTGTTTTTGTTAATTAGTTTTTTACTTGTTTGTCTAATTGTGAATATAAGACATGCTTTTGTTCTTCTTGAGTTTGCATTGTGTTTTTAGCGTACCACAAATAAGAAAAATGTGGATTTGAATGCTTGAAAAAAAGCTTTAGATTGGATATTATTTTCTTGAATCCTTGACATTTGTACATCGTAATTTTTCTGTCTCATCAATCTCCGTTGTAAGTTATCCGTTTCTTGCATCCGCGTTATGATGTTTTACACGACTGACACGGCAATTTCTCTCTGAGATTTGTTGGCCTTCTATCTAATCACTTCGAACAGGATTCCAGAGCTAGGTCTAAGTTTTCATTCTGGCCGAGGCAATCTCGCTAAGTGATCGTGTATTTTAGTGACAGGGCCGGTTGGGTTTGACCGTCCCAGGTGGGCTTCTCCAGTTTGATTCCGTTGATTTCTCTGTTGCGGATGTATCATTTGACGCCGCGTTTTTTGCTAATTTAAAATGTAAACTGAGTTATTAAGCAGGCGGCTGTATGAAGTAATAAGGCATAGAGTCCGTGCCTGTAATATTCATGGGTCGTGATGTTGTGCGCAGCTAATACGAGTAGAAGCGCAGCCACTAGAGGCCTCTGCGAGCGTGACTAGGCCCGAAATGGCCCCCTTAGCAGATAACAGCTGCCCCGGCCTCGGGGGGCAAGACCTTATGAGGCCGCTCCATGAACTGGACATTGTGTATTATACAATCTCTCAGTTTACGACTCTAATTCCGGTTTCATACACACCCGGAATAAATCTATAAACCGGACAAAAATCGCCCGATCTTGGTAAAAGGTGAAACAAGTTTATAAATCAGTCGCCGATGCGTCCTGCATAATTGAGTATTGAATTGGCGATTCAGGTGGTTCGGTTCTGTGATATCCTTATATGCATAGTTCCAATGTAAGCCACGTAGCGCTGATGTTCACTCGATAGTGTCTAAAGCTGCTTTATGAGACCGACGCTCAATTTACGGCCTCCTAGATGCAGAGAGGGCCGTCGAATACGTGAGTGAACTGCGGCCGTTTAGTTGCGCCGTTTTGTCAATGTCGAGATTTTAACAGCCGGTAGAAGCTCTATTAGCCACTTCACCTTAATGCTCATCCTTTTTACACACTTTTTTTAAATAAACCAAGAAATACGGCTAACAAAAACTGGTTTGATCAATAGCTTATTTCCTTTTGCATCGCTAGACTTAGCAATTCGATTACTGTAAATTTACAGACAAAATAAATCAAGTGTGGCTAAATAACGAGCTTGTCTTTGTTTTGGATTGCTCTATCGACAGAATGACACTCTGTAATAAGGTTTTCAACATGCGCTCATTATTTACGTATTACTCTAATAAGCAAAATTAAAATTTTATAAATGGCTCTAAAGTTAAATACTTAAATAACAATCAAAAATGGTGGATGCGCCGGGCTACAAAAACCGTTTTCTTAGTTTCAGTACCGTTTTGTGATTGAATGTATCATACAGATCACCAAATAATGCTCACAGTAACTTTTTTGTTTTTAACTACCAAAATTGAGATCCTAAAAAAGCATTCAAAATAATGCAAATTTTTTTAGTAACGGTGATTCAGTGAGAGTAGTCTTCATAGTTTACGATGTAATTTTAATTTGCGTCTAATTGTCAAACTTGAAAATTTTATTAATCAAATTTGTGACGTCACCATTTAATTACAAATGTAAAAAACCAAAAAAAAAGAAAAGAAAAACATAGTTAATAATTTTCAGCTAAAAGCTGTGTACTACATCACATTTAGCCACTACCTTAAATTTATAACTTATTAAAAATGGCAAAGAATTTAACTTACAATTTCTGGCTTCATAATATTCCTTGTTTTAGAGCGATTTTCTGATAAATCTTCTTTATATAGGTAGGTTATAAATAGAACTCACCTCTGTGGATTAAGGCAGAATAAATAAGAGTCAATAAAAATGTTTCACAATTGATATTTATGACGGATAGAAGACAGAAAACAGTAATTCTTGATAAGACGGCCAACCAAAATTTGTTTTCATAGCTGTTTTAAGCAAAAAACATTTAGAAACACTTTGTCTTTTTGGTTGCTACTAAAAATTATGCACTAATTAGTTATTTGTTTTCTTACAGTTATAAAAACTATAAAATCAGCTTATTTTTTAGAAAATTTTAATTAACAAATGTTTTATATAGATCAGATTACATCACTTATTACTTTGCCTAAGTTGAATAAGAAACTTTATTATTCTGCTAATAGTAATAAAATAACACCAAAAATTAATTATATAACACCAATTGTATAACACCAATTTAAATTTTATTTATATCAATATTTTTTACAATTATAAAAATAATTCTTAGTATTTTCATCAAAATCACTGACATTCTAAATTTTCAAAAGTTTTAATAATTATTTATAATTATAACGAATTTAGTGGTCAAACAGTAAATTTAAAATTTAGTTTGTTTTTGACCTTAAATATAATATATAAAATTGGATAAATAATGTTGCAATACAAAAAATAAAATAAAAATCTAAACAATGTAAGAACAACAAAATGATAATCTAAAACTAATTACAGTTAGCAAAAATTAAATAGTAAAGCTACTACGGTTACTACTTGTGCAAATTGTGGTTTGCCAAAATTCTTATTGCGATAGAAATAGCTATTTTTGTATAAGTTTAGAAAGGCGAATTAAAATTTAGTGCATTTATATGGACACTTTAACCAAAGAGGTCTTTTCAGCTAAACATAGCCATTATTGTTATTAAAATAGCAATCAAAAACAAGAAAACTTAAAAACAATAAGAATAAGAAAAAATTATTTCGATACAAAATTGAAATATTACATTAATTTTTTACAATTAACATGTTTATTATAGTTTAGATATAAATGTTTTATTGGAACTGTAAATTACTATACAATGAAAATTAAAGCTAATTGGTAGTTGTCTAGTTAAGTTTATTTTTAAATTTCGTATCGTTAAGATTACTTTTACTTTATCTCTTTAATTGTTAAATTCTTATCTCTTCGATAGCCTAAAATTATCTCAAAAATGCACGGGTACTGATAAAAATATTTTGCCGTGCATATTTATAGCTGATACAGAGAGGCACACATACGTTGATGTAGTGCTGTTTTTTATTTTTTAATTTTTTTCGTTTTTTCCTGCTTTCCAGTTCACAAAAATTCTATATTGACTTTTCTCTTACATTTTGTTTTAATACCGTGTGAGGAGCTTAAAATTTGCTAATACTTTATTTCGTTTATAAACACCTTTTCTACCTATTAACTATGTGCAAATTTTCCTGGCATTAGAGCATAACAAAAAAGACAGAAATAGAAATTTAAATGCTATCTATGCAAAATAGCAGATTATTATATCAAAACAGAGAAATCTGTGATTATTCTTGAGGTACGATTTATAGCCAGAAAGCAAAAGCCCGAGAGCTATAAGCACCAAAGAAATAATAATCTCTACACCTGTATTATACAAACTGTTTCAGGAGTAATAATGAGCCTGCGATGCTGAAAATACAACCAGCAATACAATTCCAGTGTTAACGTAGATTATATTGATTTCAAATTTTATTTGTCAAATTTGTCGCCGATAAAAAAAATGTATTCAAACGATGAAAAAACCGACATGATGATGATATATGGGAAAAGATGCCTCTGCCGCGATAAGTTTGTACAGACAACGTTTTCCGGGTAGAGAAAAACTTTTGCTGACACCATATTCGAACGACTTGAAACTACCTTAAGACAAAACCACTTTTGAAAAGTCAGAAACAAGAACAGCTACTATTCACATATTTACATGTAAGTCAAAGAATGATTTTACAAGCAAGTGGCATTAGTTTGTCTTCAGTTAACCGAATTATTAAATGATTTTTTATTTAATGTATGTATTTATAAGCAAAAAAACAATAACTACGTTAACTTTGGAATTGTATTGCTGGTTGCATTTTTAGTTTTGCAAGCTCATTATCATACGTAAAACACCCTGTATATACCATTTTTTGCAAATTTTTTTTAAAATTATGATAAACTTTACACTTTTTGTTTTATGTGTTGCTTATACAAATATTGACGACGAGACCAAATATTCCTAGTATCATAAGCAAATTACTTATCTTTCTACTTTTATTTCCAGGCGTGCAAAAAGGTTTTTTTACCCACTTTTTTAGCCAAAGTTAAAACTTACTTTTTTTTTAATGGTGTTGCCAGCGTTAAAACATATTTTATTTACAAAGACAGTATCCTAAGCTCGATCTTCGTCTGCGTGAGCTTTCTATACTGCCTTCTATTTTTTTTTGTTTCTGTTAGCCTTTGCAAATTTTTGTTTATAATACTATAAGAACTATTTTTTCAGTGGAATAAAGTTTACCTGAAAACATATTATCTAGAATATATACAAAGGGCAACAAAACACCAACGACACATAATTTAAAGTCTAAAGGGTTATTTTCCAGTGTAGCATGTTTGCGGGTCTATAGCTCTATATACAATACACTGTGACTGATTAGATTAATATTTTCTTACCTGATTCGAATAACATCAACTTGGTGTTTAATCGGTCTAAAACGGTTGCTATTGCTCAACATTAAATTTTTGAGCTTAATGATTGATTGTAAGCATTAATAGTTCCTAAAGCTATCTTTACTAAAAATCGACTCGCCCGTCGATACACTCGCTTATATCGCGCGAAGGTCCTGGACATGAGACTAATCTACTTATTTTCCAGCACACTTTAAAGGTGTGGTGACGTGATTTCGCAGAACGCGCCTAATAGATGACATCATTGTTCATAATTTTTAAAAGTAAACTGTAACACTGTTGTTATATTGATAATAATTTGGATTTCGCGTGTGAGAAAAAATGCATACAACTTTAAAAAAAAATTATGAATTACTGTGGTACAAGTATAAATTGTTTTACATTGCTTATTTAAAATTTTTGAATTTTTGTAATTGGATTTTGTACATTTATATTTTCTTTTAATTATTTAATTAAAAAAATGTTTTAATTAAAAATATAAAAGAATTATTATATATTTTATATTGTATTAATTTTTTAACAGTATGGAGAGTATAAATCAAAATTGTCTAAAAAGCACGTCCTGTCTTTGTTTTGCATTGTTCGACATCGACAGAATGACATGGCGCATAATTGCCGCAATTTTTTTACCATTCAACAACAAGCAACGCTAAATTACCACTTAAACCCGATTCAAAATAACCGCATGATTCTGACGTCAGATATTCGCGTTTTGACTGGTCTATGCACTTTGTGAAACTTGATTAAAACAAGTCGTTTGGAAGCTCAAGTTACAATAATCGAAGTGTAATACCGAGGATTAGATGTGGTCAAAGGATATATGAAAAGTTTTAATGTTTATGCTTTGACTTCAATTAAACCGGTTGATTAAGCGGTTTAATAACGATCGTCGCGTCGGAAGCTGCTAGTGTTGAAAGTGTGTCATATTTTGCATTAAATCTTGAAAATAAACTTTTTCTATGCGGCTAGTTATTTTTAACGCCATAAAAGACGGCAAACAAGCACAAACAAACAAACATCCGCGGTAACATCCTACGCTGCAAATTGCAAATTGCAGTAACGATCTCGACAAGATACTTCCATGAATTGCAATTGGGTCAGATGGTCGATAAGTGTTGTGTATTTTTTACAATCGGTTCTAATGAAACGTCATATTTTTCGACCAAATCCCGGCAACGCGGCCGTAATTAGCGCTATCAGACTCCTGTCATTAATAACGCTCCTGAAACTGAAACCCTGTCAAAAATGGTACAGTGAATTGTGTTTATTGACTCTGAGGTTAATTAAATGTCAACAATTAACATTATCTGCCTTGAGCATGGCGAATGCGAGCGTTTAGATGTTGATTCAGTTTAATTAAGTTGGGATTTTTGCGTGTGTTTTATTATTTCTAAATGTGCGCTATTAGTTTTATATCGGATTTCCCGACGGTGGCTTTGTCGGCATTGCGCTAATCCAATTTTAAATTGACGTGACCCTAATCTGAAATAATGAGGGTAACAAGAGATTATCCTGCGGCGAATAAAATTGTGAAGAGGCGCACATCGGGGTCAGTTAAGTGTCGGTGCAACGGCAGCTATTTTCTTGATTGTACGAAAACTCCTCCTCAAGATTAATTGAAAATGTTGCCGACGAGTTTAAATAGGTGTTGGGCACTAGCACGTGATGGTTATTTTACTACTTGCTATAATGTCTTAATATCCAAATCAGAAACAAGATACTTGTGTACATCTTAACTTTAGATTACTTTTTAGTGTCTGCTACTGTTTGTGCTTATCACTTATCAGATTACTAAAATGTAAAAGTGAATTGTGGGTCGTATTGTTATTTCAAACTCTTTCCAAAGAGCTGTTACAAAAGGTACTTTGACATTTCAAAAAAAAAAGTTAAGAGTCCTTCAAAAAGAGAGGAAAATCTATGAAAACGCAAAAATAATGTAGCAAATTAAGAACAATAGAAACTAATTTTTATTTTTTTTATCCAAGTACTAATTAGAGTCCAGTTATCAAATTTATTATAGTTAAAATACTGAATCTGTATTTATGAGTACCGGTTTCGATTTCGCATCCGATAAACAACAGTTCACTCCTCAATCGCTCGTCTGGTTCTACACTAACTCTTTGATTACTTCTGGTTCCTCACTAATTATTTAATTGGTTTGGATTCTTTACTAATCCTAGGTCATTGTCTTCGCCCGCTTATATAACGATATGTCCTAACAATTATTCAGAAGTTTTTGCGATCTTTCTCTACTCAAGCAGATCGATAAATCATTACATAATCATAACAGCTGTATTTAAGCTGTTATCACCTAGTGATAGGTTTAAACCTAAAGTAATAAATGGTGATAGGTTATAACAGCATTCAAAAATCAGCACCTAACTCAAAATTTATACCTGCTTTTAGTAAAATAGAGTCGTAAATAGAAAACTCGTTGGCAAGTGTACTTAAAGCTTAACTACGGCAGTTTGTTAAATAATTTATGACTTAAAATCACATTTGCATATTTTGAAAAAAGTAGTACATATTTATATATAATTATAACTTATATAACTATACTTTAAGTTTAATAACCGAGCACTTAACTGTCCTTGGGATTAAGAACACCTGTTTATTTTTCTGACCTTGACGGGCAAGTGACCCATGCTCGTTGAAATTACCATTCGATAATTTCGCGGCGGCTGCATTATCCTTGGATTAAATTAGCTTAACTATGCCGGAAATCATTTATATGTAATAAATATTCGGATGTGATAATGGGATTGTGAGAGGACCCGTGTAAATTCGGCCCAGCTTTATGCCAGGCTAATTGTTAAATCTAATAGATTGGGGGTGCAAATCAGATGAGTGGCTGTTCTATCACGAATTATTTACACTGGTTGCCTCCGGATACGAATATTGTACTTCACAGTAGACATGCTTTAGTTGAAATCTTTAACCGAAAAATTTTACACTATTTAGTTTTGAGCCAGAAGTGGTATTAATACATCTACTCTCCACAAAGCCTCCAGACTTCCTTTGAGGACTACGAATGTTATTTGTTTTCCTGGAAATTAGCTTTGTGTTAATGTGTTTGTGTAATACTTCAAATGTAGAGAAAACGCCGGAAATTTATCTAAAACAAACCGATTCAAGGAGTCACGTGCCAGATACATTTTCTGAATAGACTAACGAGATCAAAGGTGTGTCCAGACAACTCGCAAAAAAGCTCATAACGAACAAATCGCGTGTTCGCATTGAACTAAATGCATTTTCTGGAGGGAAATGATTAGTATGTGGCACAGCACTGAGTCAGAGATCTGCTTTTTGCTGGCGAAATGTTGACAAAGCTTCGTTTTTGCGATGTTTGCTTTAAATTTGAATAAATTTTTTGTGTGCTTTTACCTAAAGTTGAAATTGGAGTAGAGTTATTTGGCTCTGAGAAAGGAATTGTTTTTCGATGTAAAAATCTTCTGATTTGGGTGTTAAATCGTCTGGCATCTGAGAAATCGCCAACATTAATTTTGTAAGATTTCGTCGACAATTTGTAAATCAGCATAAGTTCGGTACGCGGATTAGGAATTCGCGAAAAGCTTGTTTCTGTAATATAATTTAAGAAGATTGGACGGTTTTAAATCGGCTTAATGTTTTGTAATTTTGAAGGAAAACTCGCAGAACGTATGAGAAAAAACTCTCGTTGACTTATTCATTCCTGCTGGAAACCGTCGAAAGTAATCATATTATATTTTACAAAAAAAGTGTTTTATACCAAAACCTTGGAAGATTTTATTACAAAAATTATCATAATGCTATGTACAAATTTCGGCGTGTCAAGAGCAAGCGATCGCGCTCAAAAGCTCCGTTAACCGTGCAGATGCGATACAAACTAATTTATTTAATCTGAAAAAGCTCAGTCTACCGTGTAAAAAGTGGAACGATATGCAAATATTTTCTTTGTAATATACCAAACTATGAGATATTAAGGTAACAAATTTACATGAGAATGGAATAAATTGAAGGGCTGTTCACTTGCCACCGCCGTGTGATGGATCGCACCAAATAACGTAAATATGAATGGATTTTTATTGTTCAATGTTTTCGAAACAAAGGCCACGAGAAGCACCACTTAATCACGTCGTCTTGCGAGAGGTGCTTCATTTAATAAGAAAAGGGGGTGGTACGCTGTGGGGGCGCACGTAATCACCTTATATTAGAAATCATTCGTCAATTTTGACACTTTATGACCGGGGTGAGGTGTCAACTGTATTAAAATGCAATAATTCATCCCAGCTGGTTCTTTTAGGATTAGAGAACGCGTGTCCAATTTTTGTTGGAACAATAAAACCGCTTGCTGATCCTCACATTTACGGAAATGTGGAGTTTTCTCTTCTATTATAACGATGCTTTTTGCAGTTCTCGTATGAAAACGGAAAGTGTTCGTGAGCTTGCTTTAAAGGTTGTTATTTTACTTGTTAGAAACACAATAAGAGCGCCGACTCTCACTTTTGTGCTTCAAAAATCGACTAATTCTCGCATTACAAAGATCAGACGTCTCATAAAAAATTACATTTCTTTTAAAAATTATGTCTTGACAAATTAATTGGACATCACAAATTCAACACTTTTTAAATTTTCAATAGCATTTACCTGTATAAAGCACTTAATTTGAGCATTACACAAGTAATATAACAAGTTAAAATAATCCGATTGTCTCAGTTTCTATAAACTTTCTTGGAAAATATTTTATAAATGATTGGCAAAAAATGTTTTTGAATTATATGAGCAATTGACTAATTTATTTTTTAATTACAATTATTAAATTAGAATTTTAGAATTCTAATTTCTTAGAGTTTTAGAATTTTTTTTAGCAATTTCAATTGGTGATAGTTTTTGTTATAATAATGTCAAATATCCAAAATTGTTTTATACATGTGTTGCCGATAGTGTTGAAAATATACAATGTATCCGTTTTGTTTAAGAAGCGTTAAATTTGGCGTCTCTAATCATAACAACCAATAAACCACGACCTCACAATTTTCCGAGTACAATCATCTGACTTTTAAAAACGATTTATAAAATAAACGCCTTTCACATGTTTTATGAGTTAAAATAAATAAAAGAAAGCTTTCTAAATCTTTATGATTTTAACATGTTTGAACAATTTTTTCTTTATATACGTTTTCTCATCTTTGTAGTTACAATTACCATAAATGCGTTGCTAAAAATGCAATTGCTTTCGGTTGCAGGCTTAACAGTTTAGGCAACAACAAATTAAATCAGCACGAGTGATTACTGATTATTTACAGCTTCAATTTTTTTTAATCCGGCTAACTGTCAACAGAAAATTCTCGAATGTCGTTAACACCATTTTTTTAAAGGTAAATTAGTAAGCTGATCACAAAATTATATACAATAGCTTTTTAGGCCCTCGGGCCCATGGCTTCAATTTTTTCGATAATTTTTTTCCAGTTTTTTCTGTTCTTGCTCCCTTCCATCCAGTTCCGGACTCCTACTCCCTTTAGATCGTCTTTTACCATCTCCAACCATCTCTTTTTCGGTCTTCCTCTTTTTCTTTTGCTTCCTTTTTCTCCCAGTAGCGCTTTTTTTGTATGCCTATGAGACGCCATCCTCCCTACGTGACCTAACCACCGCACTCTTTGACCCTTTACCTTTTGGGTTATGCTTGGGTATCCATATATGTCCATTACTTCTTTATTTGTTCTTCTTCCTCAGTTGCCTTCCTTATCTTTCACTCCCCCAAACACCTTTCTTAGGCTTTTCTCTCCCACCTTTCCAACTTTTCCGAGGTGCTTTGGGTCATGATCCACATTTCACATCCATATAGCACTGCTAGCTGGATTACAGTTCTATATATTCTAATTTTTGTTTTTCTCGACACTATTTTGCTTCTCAACACCGTGTTTAATGCCCCTAACGCTTTCGTTCTTTCAGTTAGTCTCTTTTCTATTTCCATTATTTCATCACTAGTTCCATTTACCGTAACCCCTAGATACTCATATCTCTCTACTCTTTGAAAGCAATACTTTCTGCCATTTTGTCCAATCACTTCCAGGTCTCCTTGTACTTTTCTTTCGTTTGTTCCCATATACTTTGTCTTGCTTTCATTTACCTCCAGTCCATACCTTCTTGCACTCTCTTCCAGATTTTTAAACATTTCCTTTATCACCTTTGTGGTTCTTGCGATTATTGCCACATCGTCCGCATACGCAATCACCTGCTGCTTACTATAATATATTACGTTCTCTATTCTTATTCGGCTTTCCCTCATGATTTTTTCCAATACCAAATTGAACAGAACTGTTGATAGCGGATCGCCCTGTCTTAACCCCTTTCGAACTGGGATCACAAAATTATATGTTCAAAAGGGTAATAAAGCCTTGGCTTTAAATTGCTATTTGCGGCATTAAAAAACATGTTTTATTGCCTAATTAAGCAAATAACTATTTATTGATATTATTCTAATTATAAAGTTTTAAATATACTACAATCGAAATAGTCGATTATCAAGAATTAGAAAAAAGGTTTATCATAGTGGGTAGAGCAAAGCTTAAGATAGTTTTCATGAATGTAAAAATGGAAAATTATTTCTATTAATAAAACACATTTTGAAAAATATTGCAAGTTTAAAGTGTAGGCAGTGTCTAATCATTTTAAAATGCTGCGCAAATTGTCAAAACTACAGAAACATGTCAAGGAAAATGTAATAAAATTCTCGTTTTAAGTCTAAAAATCGCTAGTTTTATTTCTAATGGTTTGGTCTTAGAAACACTTAAAATTAAATAAGACTTTAAAACTTAGACCTATTCTATATTCTAATGCTTATTAAAGATTTATTAGCTAAAAAATTTATTTTATCAGCGGACTAAAATAATTGTAGTTGCAACAAAATATGTAGTTGTTCATTTTATTGTATATTTACAATTTCGCGACTATTTTTGTAATTCTTACGCATTAATGTTTTACTTTTTTGTAATATTGCAATTATTAACAAACTGATTATAATAATTTACTATAATATTTTTGTGTATTGTGACAAGAAATTGCTAATGAAATATTAGTACATTATTATACTCATAATCATGATCATAATGATTATAAGAAGGGTTGTTTATTTTCTTTTTATGCTCTACAACTTTAACCACGTTTTCGACGTCACAGTAAAAGACAAAACTTGGATTAGGGTTGTACTATCTTAGGATTATTTGATTATAGGAGACTTCATATAGAAATTTTGGGACAATTTATAAAGAAAATTGCAGCAAAGCTGTCACTAGTTTTGATAATTAATAAAAGATTTTCATAAATTTATCCTTACTCTATTGCAGCGATTCGTGCTGTCTGTGAAGTAGTTGTTTATTGATCGTTCTGATTAATGTCCTCAAATTTAAATATATGCCAGAACTTTCAAATCAAACAGTTACACTATTATGTTTCTTAAAAACCATCAACATTATTTCTACAAGACAATTTTGGGTAATGAGTATTATTTGAACGAAAAGTATAACTTGTTTAAAATTCGAAATAAATTTTGGAATTACCCTGTATATAGGTACAGAGAAATAATTTTTTTTTTAATATTTTTGTTACACACTCATTTAAAATTATGGGAATTTTAGCAGTGCTAATTTTGAGTATTAAGAAAGCCCCAAACCTGACGTCTAATGCCAAATTTTTATATTTGGAGTACCTACAACACATATTGTACTTTTATAAGAAATTAAGAATATGCATGACTGAACAAAACTAGCATACTTAAACTATAAGTACAGTTAATTTACACAGAAAAAAAACCATAGAAAATAGTAAACTGTGTGTATCTTCTAGCTTGGACAACGTCTTTTCACAGTGTAAGCTCTGCGGTGTTACTTTTTTTTTTTAGTAAATCTACATTACTAGTGTCATTTTTTTTTAATTTATGACACTAAATATGCTAACAATTTAAATACCGCTGCTCTATTAAAAATAATTTATCACTGTAGTCACATTTTTATTTTCGAATAAAAATAGAATAAGTCGAATTCTATACCGCCTAATTAAACACTTCTCTGCGACATCAAAGCTTTCAGAATATTTCCTAACAACTTTTTAAATATGTAACTACTTGAAAATAAATATTCAATCGACTCTACTTTTTTAAATTTAGATTTTTTTCCTCGATTGGCTCGATGATCTATACGGAGTTATTTAAAATAAATCGAGGTGTCGGAGAGAAGCATTTGATAAATAGTTAAAAGGGGACCTCATTCCAGGAGCTCGACTCTCCGGAATATTTCACGATATTTATAAAACGATGTGACATTTTTAATGGATACGTCACCGCAGGTTACAATTTGGCCGAACGCGAAATATTTCATCGGTTTAATCAAACTTTGGTTATGGCAGTCGACACGGGACAAATCACAAGTTTGAGGGCGATTTAACCGGAATTTTTGGTTGCTCACCAAAAGAAGCGATCGGACTTTAATTTTTAATTAATTCTTAAGGGGGGTAATTATCCCCCTATTTGCATTATTAGATCGCTAATTTCTTTGAGGCAGCGCTTTATGTTCCTGGGTTTAATTAAACACTCCAGTCACCTGCAATTTTGCATTAAATTCAAATTAAGTTTTCTTATCCTCGCTCTTCTCTTTATAACCGAACTTAATTAAAAGCTTTTTTAAGTTCAAATTAGGCGCAGGAAACGGTTTAGTTTCGGGAGATTCCGTTGCTTTCCTGGCGCTTCTGGGAACAGCTGCCGCCTGGCGACCGGCAGCTGAAACTACATTTGCTCGTTTCAGGGATTCTGTAGGTTTGTCAGGAACAGGGCGTGGAAAAACTGTAATTTTGTTTTATAAAAATTTTTCTTTGTTTGAGATTAGTTTTTCTAATTTCAGGTAACTCCGGTAATCGGAAATATCCGGTGATGGTTTTTATTCATGGCGAATCTTTCGAATGGAACTCCGGGAATCCGTATGATGGAAGCGTTTTAGCGGCGTATGGTAAAGTGATCGTGGTTACGTTGAACTATAGATTGGGTGTTTTAGGTAAGTTATGAGGATGGTTTTATGCGAAAGTCTAGCTAAAGCGTTATTGGGAAACAATAGAGATCGTGAGCCTAAAAGGGAGAGGGATGTTTTCCAAACTAATATCAGAGAAGTCGTATTCCATATAAATATCAGAGTCGAGATATACATCATCTTTCAACGCAAACTGAATTTGGACCCGAGAGATTTATCTGAGTTTCTTGTACGAATCGATGGCTGAGGCCGGAGTTGTTTTAAGCATAAAGTATTGCTCTTTAGAAATTTATGAATGGAAACATTGAAAGATGCTTTCACCATTTTTGTTTCTTTTTAAACTTTTCCTGCTCGTGACAGTTCAAATCACCATAAAAGAGCCAAATTTAAAGAACACAAAAAAATTAAAATCCTACTTAAAAAACAAACAATAAGATATCTACAAAATTAAATCTTAAAACAAAAACTGCTTTGATCACTAGACCATGCACTTTAAATCGCCTAAATCCTCTATTTTTAGTTCTATTATTTTCTGGAATATTTGAAACTTTGTAGATTATGTTAGTTTTCTTTCACGTTTAGTTAAATTTTCTTATGCAAATTGTTTTTGCTACTTGTGTTTTTCCATTTATTTTGGCCCAAAACTTAAGTGATACAAAATTGAAAATGGGAATATTTAGCGTCTTTGAAACACGTAAACTGCAAGTAAGTTTTTGCTTTGAGAGAAAATTGTAGCGCATATTTTAAAACATCAAACGAGGAACATTAAAGTCTTTAACACACTATAAATAAAAGAGAAGTTTGAACGTGAAACAGTTTTAATTTATTTTATAAATAATGTGGCTTATAGGCAACGTACTAATAAAAAAAATGGAGTGTCTTACAATAATAAGCTTTTAGTAAAATATCTTAAAAACTAAAAAAGATGACCTGAAATATTGCACTTAAATCATGTACAAAACGATCAAGATAACTAAAATATTTAATTTCTAAAATGGCAGCACTCACCGGGGAAGTAATAAAATAAATAGTAAATTTGCAATTTTAAGTGAAGTGATATACGTTTGATATTCATTTATAAATTTTACATAACATTATTAAGTATTATTTGAATTTTCTTAGTTTGGAAAATATACATATATCTTAAGCAAAAACATTATTTTATTTAAACTTGATTTAGCAAGAGCTTGTAAGAGCTCTTAATAAGACGTAGTAAGTATACACATTGTGGATTGGAAGGGTTAAAGACTTGGAAAAGATGAGCTCCTAGTACGCAGTTAGAGCACTTTCTGCTTAGAATCAAAACACATACCTACTTCTATAATTATTTATTAATAATTTTTTGAGTAAAAATTAAATCAGAAAAAGACATGACGTAGCATGCGCGACAGACAAGTTTTTGATGTTGGACGAGTCCATTATATTACAAGGGGAAGTCATGTTTGGTAAATAAATAACAGATCTGGGTGTGTAATACTAAAGCCCTGTTTTTAACAAAAAAAAAATATTTGGCAGCTTGGTATTTTAAACAAAATTTTTATTATATTTGTATTAATATATTATTATATTAATATAATAAACACAACTAGATCAGATTTTTATTATTAAAAAAAATATTTTAATTAAATTTTAACCGAATTATGAGTACAAAACTATTTTAACATCTGCGCATGTTTCAAGAGAAAAAGGCGGTTAGTAGTGTCAGACTGCGTTGAGTCTGAAAGTGTTTTTTTTTAAATAAAGGGCGACAATTAGATTATTAAAATTCTGGCGAGATCTGCTATCAGCTGCTACCAATAAATAATGACTTGAGTTAGACATATCTTTTAGTACTTAATCTACATACAAATTTTTAAGAGTACTTTGATTCTTCCTAATTTTTTTTTGAATAAATTTGGAAAACGGTTATATAAATCCACAGAAATAAGTTTTTTGGAAATAAATAAATGTGCATGCGATATTTGACAAGTGAATCGCTAGAACAGATAATTTAATAATTTTTTTGTAGAAAATTGTACAAATAAATAATTAATATTTAGATATTGGTTTGCACTTATTTTTTTTCAATTTTTTCTAGGGCTATTTTAACCTAATAAATTAATGTTATTCAATACTTATTAGATCAATATTTTTTAGTTGTTAATATATTTTTAATAGCCTATCACCGTGAAACATCCTGTTAACCTAAAGCATTGAAAGTTTCAATAATTAAATTTGTTTTGACAAAATTTCTCTTTATTTTAGCTATAGTAGCCTATAAAGTGCACTTTTAAAAGATTATTAGAGTTGAAATTTTATAGCTGCAGTGTAAATTTATGACTGTGAAGGTTAAAAAAAGTATGAAAGTAGTTTAGTTTATTATTCCACAAATTATGCACATTTCAAGAGTATCGAGTCATAAAAGAATCATAAGGAGCAAACAGTTGGCGATAGCAAACTGAATCGAATCCAACATTTCCTGATGCAAAAATGATTAAGCTTCAAGCTGGTGCAGTTCTGACATTAAAACGTCTTCATTGATTCCTCTCTAAAATTTTATTAATATCGAAAATTGAAAATCTTTTTTAGTTATTTAGTTATTCAGTTTTAAAAAGTTTTGTGAATAACGAAGAAACCAGAAATGTGGAATAAATTTTTTATTATATAATATAAGTAGAGTAGAGAGCATTTTTGCGTTCTTTTGAGATGTTTAAAGAGATGAAAGAAATTATTTCGGTCCAGCGAGTGCTTATTACTGTCGGTGTGTTTATTATATTTGTCAGTGGGGAGGTAACCGCAGATGAAGACTGAAAAGTGCATACTTAGCTATAAAGGCCTTGAAAATATAAATTTCCCTCAGCGGAAATCAAGACGGAGACCGGGAGAACACATTTACAACAACAAAGAAAATTCCGTCGCGAGTAAAAAGATGAAATCTCGCTCCGTATATATCGCGGCCATAAAAATGACAGGTTTTTGGCCGAATATTCCCACAATACCATTCGCACGCGATCCATATTATTCGACCCTCTGGGACGGCCGGATCTGGCGTCGTTCCTCTCCTTCGCCACGACCTTTCCGATTTAATTTTCGACGCGTAAATCATCCGATTGTTGGTTTTCTTTCAGGTTTTCTCAAAGTGGGCAACGGAGAATACTTGAAGAGCAACTTTGGATTAGTCGACCAAATAGCGGCTCTCCTCTGGGTCAAGGAGAACATCGCCGAGTTTGGCGGCGATCCCGACACTGTTACGTTGTTCGGACATGGAACGGGCGCGGTCTGTGCCAACTTACTCATGCTCAGTCCAGTCATCCAGCAGGAACACAACAAAAGTAAAAAAATGCATTTTTTAAACAGTAATAAAAATTTATTATTACACAAGTTTTTACAAAACATTGATATTGTCAACATGTTTTAGTTAATACAAATTAATAGCAATTAAAGGTAACCTTCTAAAACTAGAAAAAATCAACGAAGCCAGCATATCCTGAGAACCAAAAATCATTATAATCAAATCCAATTCATTAGTCTCTTTAACGAAAGACAAATTTTTTTCTCAACCAACGGTGATTTAGTCAATATCAGCAATAGCCCTTCCGCACCAGAAGGTTCTCAACCTAGCAGGCTAACAAACTTCCGCTTCGTGACAATATACAATATAATATTACAAAATCTTAGATTTTTTTCGTAATTTTTTTTGAGTACATTTAAAAAAATATATTATTATGTATATTAAGTATCAGAACGCTAAGGCTAATTAAACGTATTTGAAATGCACTAAAAATTTTTTTAGAAATGAATCTAAGTTTGTGTAGTATTCAACAGTAGTCACATGAAAAATAATTAAATTTGTACTAAAATATATATTTTTCATATTTGAAATTATTATATCTCTTAATCAAATGAGTTTTAGCTTTAAAAGTTTTTCTTAAATTTCAAAATACTTTCAGTTATCAGTATCGCTTTAATTGTGTAACATAAAAATACTTCCAGGAAAACTTTGAATTTTCCTAGAAACTAGTAATACTTTTTCTCATTGGTTCTAATATAATGTCAGAAGACTCTCGTTATAATTTATTTTGTAAGTACAAATAAACGTAATTTTTTAACGTTTCTGTGGGTAACGAATAAATAATTCTGTCGTTCTTCTGTTTACATAGTTTCTTATTTTTGTGAACAATAATTATTTATTTCGTTGGGCTATTTGGATACTTGTGTGTTATTACCGCTACTAAAATGACTTTGATGACCCTAAAGAAAATAAATGTTGAAACAAAATTCATGGATTGGTTGATTTACGACCGATGTAGTTTTAAAATGGCCATGTTTGGTGACCGCAGATAGGTTGATGATGTTATTAACACAACCAACGTTTTTAGCATAAAACCTATTTACTTCCAATGTTTGCCTGGGACTAAATAACATTCGAAATCAAAACAAGCAGAAAATTTTAAAAAAATGTTTTATAATGCTAGGATGATAAAAAATTTAACGATAACGCGATTAGTAAAGTTATAAATCAATTTTTGGAAAATATCGGCTGTGCGTTTCCTGGCATGAAAAATCTCTGAAAAATCCAAAAATAAACGGCTATTGAATGACCGAACGTGATATATCGCAACATTAAAAGAGAATTTTACACGAAATATGCACCGATAGGTAAAAAATGAAAAATGTTGTAATTTCCGCTCATTCCGGATATGTGCATTTTTCCTCCATCTTAAAAATTTTCAGCGCTTTTTCAACGTGGTATTCTGATGGGCGGCTCGGCTTTATCCGACTGGGCCTTAGTCAGTAAACCGCTTCATGTGAGTTACCAAGTAGCAAACTCACTCAACTGCCCTTTCGACAAAGATTTCGCCGATTGCCTTCGTCGACGTCGTCTTGACGAAATCATGAGCGCTGCTGAAGTATCCTCTGCGTACCAAACTGTTTTCGGACCAGTAGTCGACGCTGTTGTCCTTCCCAACGAACCCAAGAAGCTGATGACGACCTACAACGATATTTTTCGGAGGTAGTGTCAAAACTTGTGTCAAAGGTTCTAATATTGAGATCTACTCCAGGTTCCAGTTAATGTACGGCGTGACCGAGCTGGAAAGCATCCATTTACTTCCAGCTGATGCTCTCAAGGTGGGCATGCTGGAAAGGGATCGTGACCAAGCATTGAGGAGATTTCTAGAGTCGCGATGTGAGATGAAACCGGATTGGTGCGTGACACGCACTTTAGCTGAATACACCCAGCTGGATTTCATGGAAGATGAAAGCTACGGGAGTTATAGAGAAGAAGGATTTGATAAAGCGTCATCGGCGAGAGATGCACTTTTGGATATTTTATCGGATGCTCGGACTGTAGCACCTATGGTGCAGATGGGGCAGTACCATTCGGCGCTAAACAAAAGCTCCTATTTTTATGTTTTTACGCATAAAACTCGGTCTAAAGAATACATTGTAAGTACGTTTTTACCTGATTCGATTTTCAATCTGCGATAAATTTCTGGTAGAAAATTCCGGTTTTTTCCCTTAAGAGCAGTATGTATTGACTAAGGACGTTACCTATCCCAGGTGTCGCATTATCTTTCCAAATGCTCATTGCCAAGTCTGATAGCCATTCTTAAATGACTAAGCCGTAATCCATGCGCTTTACGATTCTAATAAAGACAGCGAGTTTAATGGCGCGTAAATTCATTTTAAAAGACGTCAGCCAAATTAAAATTATTTTGATCGGAGAAAAACGACCCGGAAACATCTTTCTAGCATTAATTTAAAAGAGAAGAACTAATTAAATCATGTCAAAACTTTGAAACAAATTTGACCTTTGAATCTACAATTAGAGTTAGTTTTCGTTTACAAATACGTCTTCTGTAAATAACGTTTAGTGTTTCCTGCATCAATAATTAGGTCTCCAGTTTGTATAAATAGCCTTCTATTTCGATACTTCCAGAGAGACAAGAGTTACACCGGGGAAGAGTTGCCATACGTGTTCGGAGTTCCGTTGGGTGGCTCCAGGTTCCACTTCACCGACTATTACACCGAAAAAGAACGTCTTTTTTCTGAAGTAATGATGACTTACTTTTCGAACTTTGCATACACTGGGTGAGTATCGATTTTCACTCACAAACATCAGAGTACATTTCGTTCGAAAGCAATAAAGTGTCGCTTCGTTATTTTAAATAAATTTTAGAAAAAATTTAATCAACTCTTGCGGAATACGATAAACATCCCGATTCATTTGCAAACAGGAAATTGAAGCGATTTTTTGTTGCAGCGACCCTAAAATACCACGGAAGAACGAATATTACACTTTGTCTATTAACGATTGGGTTAACTTTGACGTAGATTGGCCGCCTTTTAATGAAGATCAACAACGTTATCTACAATTAGGTAATAATCTAACTAATTTGGATTTTTTTGTACTACAATTTTTTTTTAGGAATACCTCCACATCGCATGAGTCACTACAGAAATGATAAAGTGCGATTTTGGAATGAAGCTATTCCAGAACTTACTACAAATCTTAGTACAAATACTCCTTTTTTTAAAAAACCAATGCAAACTCCTCCATTTGTCTCGCGCAAAAATCCACCTCCATGGATTCTTACACATCCTCCCAGAAAAACTACTTACATTGATAAATACGAAAATTTTCACAAACCTTATACATACGGCGTTGTTAAAATAAGTGGTACTTCACCTCCTGATAACATAATGGGAAACGTCGTCTATGGCACTGAATTTAAAGCACCAAGACCATCAGTTTCTGAAACTGAAAGCAAAGGAATTTCCACAACTGTCACAATTGCAATGTGTTCAATTTTTCTTCTTTCGAATCTTTGTCTTTTTGTTGTTTTGTATTTAACATGTTATAGAAAAAAGAAATTACGTAATGCACAAAAAACTGACGAGAGCCCAGCAGATCCGAATGAAGAAGCCGAAAATAAATTTATAGATGGTTGTAATTTGATGAAAATTGTAACGAAATCGGAAAGAAGTGAAGATACTTATGAAGCGGTAAAGTCTAATCAAAGTGGAGGAAGATTTAAAGTGGCTCGACAAATGTCAAGTAGTACCATCGATGCACACACGAAAGTTCGTGATTGGATAACAAACGAAATTGTTTACAAATACAGTCCTAGAATTTTACGACGACCAAAACAAAACCAAGAAAAAACTCAGGAGAATAAACCTGAAGTTTTATCAAATGACAATAATTCTACCTTAGGCCGTAGTCCTACCAGACCGGTGAGTCCAGTAGAACCTACAAAAACACGCCCACCACTAGTCAAATCATCAAGTATTCCTGTTCAAAAAAACCGAGTCGAGAAGGTTTCAGTTGCAATTGATGCTACACCTTCAGGTCGTGGTCCTAGTGTTCTAGCTCAACAACCAATCGAATTAACCAAATCACTTGACCGTCCAAATTTTGAAACACCTCTTCGCCGATCTTTAACTCTAGAAGATTTTTCCATCATTCAAACAAATAAACAAGAATTACGTAAAAGTACAACAAGCATTAATTTGCAATTACCTCCACCTGATGTTTCAACTGTGGTGCGGATAGAACACGCTCATTCAAAATCAGACCCAGTTCAAGATTTCTCTCCTAGAAAATTAAAAACTTTTGATCCAAATTCAGATGTGAACGTTACCAGCAGAGACGAAATTGTTAAAGTTCCCTTAACACCGGAAGAATCTTTAATGACAATAAAAAGAAGAAATTTCCCGAAAGTTCTACCTGATTATCCCACTCGTGAAGCTTTGGCAAAAAAACGTCGTTCGATGCCTGTTTCAAATTTGGTGTTTTCACCAATTCCAGAGATGCCACATCGAAAACCACTTAGTCCTTTTGGAAAGCTGCCTCCAGCTCCGCCTTTAAGGACGACTTCAACTTTGACTCGAAAAGCTGCCAATCAGACACCGGTCTGCCAGTCAGCTCCGATGTTGGTCCAAGAGCCACCACCTTCACCTGAACCGGAAGTTACTTGTAACAATTTGTACGTGGGCCCTTTAATCCCGAAATTGCACAAGACTGAACTGAGTTCGTCCGAGAGTTCAAAGTTAAACACTCAACCGATTTATGACAAATTACGAGCAACTGGAAGGAGTGAAAAGACAACTAAAGGAGTGGCTAAAACTATTATCACCACTGACCCAAGTCAGCCGATTAAGAAGGTTGAACCGAAAGTTATTATCAAACCGACGATGGTGAGGAATCTCAGTGATCCCAAGAAAAACACTAATATACCAAGAGTGAAGCTCTGTGATGATGAAGACAAGAAAAAACCGTCGCTAATTCCGACGCTAGTAAAAGAAAAGGAGTCGTCAAGTTCGGATTCGACTCCTTCAGAGGAGTCTGATACAGGGACTGTTGTAAAAAGATTGTGACTTAATTTTAAGCAGTATTTTGTAACTCAGTATTTAATTGTGTTCGTTGCAACTTTTTGTATGTGCAAATAAAGAAAATTTGTAGATCAAGTTTAAATTTTATTTATCTTTCTTTTCTATGTAGGTGTAAATTCTTTGCAATTTGAAAAATATATATTTGGTTAGAATTTAAGACATGTAGTAGTCTTGAAGAAAGACTCCCTGATGCAAAGAATTTTTGGATAACTAGCACAATTGCCATGTGCTCAATATTTCTCTTTTAAATATTTACCTTTTTGTAGTTTTATATGTTTAAAATGTTTTGCAAAAAAAAAATTAAGCACTGCACAAATAACTGATAAAAATCTAGCAAATCCAGATAAAAAAGTTGAAAATAGATTTATCGGTAGTTGCACTTGGTTTAACTGTGTTAAAAGCAGAACTAGTTAAGATATTTATGCAGCTGTAAAGTCTAATCAAAGTGGAAGATGATTTAAAGTGGCTCAATAGATGGGAAGTATGTAGTACTGTCAATGTAGGTACAAAAATTTATAATTGGTTAACTAAAAAAAATGTCAACAAATACAGTTACAGAATTTTAGAACTAGGCCAAAAGCAAAAATAAATTCAAGAAAAATTACCAATTGACAATAGTTTAACTTTTGGAGCGTAGTTGTCTGTAAGCGTAGTAGAATCTACAAAAGAAAATTTTATTGCAATTGATCTTACACTTTCAGGTAGTGGCCCACATCTTTTTGCCAGTCTTTAATTCTAAAAGATTTTTTAGTAATTTAAACAAAAAAACAAAAATTATGTAAGAGCACCAGAAGCATTAGTTTAAAAAATTTTTCATCTGATGTTTCAACTGTGGTACGGATATAACGCCCACTCAAAATCAAACGCAGTTCAAAAATTACTTTTTGTTGAAAAATAAAAACTTTTGATCCAATTTCAAATATGAACGTTAGAGGTGAAATATTCCAAGTTTTGTTAACACCGGAAGAATTTTCAATACCAAAAAATAAATTTTTTTTGAATGTTTTACCTGACCATCCCACTTGTAAGACTTTGAAAAATTTTTTTTTTGATTAGGTACCCTTTTCAAATCTAGCATTTTCACCAATTCCAAAGATGTCACGTAGAAGACCACCTAGTCTTTTTGCAAAGCTGTTTCTTGTTCCGTCATTGAAGACGACTTTGACTCGAAGTGTTGAAAATCAGACGCCGGTCCGCCAATCAGCTCAGATGTTGGGCCAAGAACAGCCATCTTCACTAAAACCGGAAGTTACTTGGCAATAATTTGTACGTGGGTCCTTTGATCCTGAAAGTGCACAAGACTGAACTGAGTTCGTCCTAGAGTTCAAAGTTAAATACGCAGCCGATTTATGACAAGTTACGAGCAACTGGAGGGAGTGAAAACACGACCAAAGGGGTGGCTAAGACTTTTATTTATTATTACTATTACTGACTGTTATTATTACTGACTCCAATCAACTGATTAAGAAGGCCAAACAATAGTTAATATCAAGGAATCTCAGTGATTTTATAAAAAACACTAATACACTAAGAGTTCTGTGATGGTAACTCAAGAAAAAATTGGCGCTGATTTCGGTTCTAGTAAAAACTTTAATTTCTGCAGAGGAGTCTCATGTAAACACTGTTGTGACTTAATTTTAAGCAGGATTTTATAGGTCAGTATTTTAATTGTAATCGCTGCAACTTTTTGTATGTGCAAATAAAGAGAATTTGTAAATCGAGTTTGAATTTTATTCACTATCCTTTCCTATGTATACATCGCAGGCGATTTAACAAGAAGGTATACATTCGGTTAGAATTTAAAGCAAGCGGCGGTATTCAAGAGAGGACAAGACCCCCGGCTGATATCCCGAAAATAACATTTCCAACAGTCGCGTAAACGGTATGTACGTAGGTTTTCACGAGATTCGATCGCTTGATTTCCATACATATTGGTTTCTGATATAGGACGTCTCTAACATTGAGTAAAAGGGGAAAGTAGCAAATAAAATAAAAGTCCCTCTGTTGGCTGCTTCCAATTTACGCCTTTTTTGTCATTCGTGTTTACCGGAGAAATCGACACACACAACTAACCTTCGATCCATACCTGAACCTTTTATCTCCCAGACACTAATGGCCAAAAGAGAATCTAATTACTGATGCCATTACACACACATCCCATAACGAGATCAGAATGGACAGAAAAAAATTATTTTTTACTTGGGAACGAAGAATTTCGGTGACCTCTCAACAAATTTCCTCTTTTACATTATGCGATAATCTCAAGCTCGACCCTGGGGAGCTCTTTGTTGTCCTCGGAAGGGTCTTAAAAGAATGTTGAAGGTCAGGACGTTTCATTAGAGCCAATTACAGTGTGCAGTTGGTCGATTCGGTGTCAAAATTGGGTCATGTCGATGTCGGTCTAGGTGAATTTAACGATAAAGCGTCGTTTTGGTTTTTGCTTTTTGTGTCTAAGTTGAGATTGGGGGAAACTTTGCACTTACCTTGAAATCGTCAAGGGACATGTTCCGGCTTATCGGTCGTTAAATTTCCGGCGGGTCTCGGCCTTTACTTCGCGATAAAATATTTTGTTCATTAATTGACACTTTGGGACGTGGAAAAATATTAAATTTTGAAATAAAGCCAGCAGTTTCAGTTATAAAACCAACAACATGAGACGATCCTAAATCCAATATTAACATTGAATTAAATCGGAAGATGGCAAATTTGCTTTGCAAATTTGCAGATAAAAGACGTGATCGCGAAAATAATGGAATATTCATAAGTGAAAAGGAGAAGCTTTTTTAGTAATTAATCTTTATTAATAATTAATGTGTCACATTATTTAAAACATCTTTTAACAAGCCTTTGAAACGTGGAGAGTCGATACTCTGGCACGGTTCTCGGACAGTTAGTTCCAAAATTCACCGAAAAACTTGGTTATATGTTTGCATTTCTTGTATATACAATGTCTAAAACTCGCTGATTGTTTAATTACTTAAATTATACTAAGATTAATTTAATTTTTTCGTTGAAATTTGAAACGGAGCTACACTTTTTTAGTTTATATACATTATTATATAGATTGTCCACTTGTTTTAAACACTTGTTTGCGAGTCTTCGGCGCACATAATTAAAATATTTTTGGCACAAGTCATCATTCAGATCGAAGTATAAAATTTTCTAATGTTGGCAGTAATTCGTTAAACTATATAAATCGAAATTTTTAAATATTCAAGTTCGTCAGGATTTCGGAGAAAAATGGAAGGCTTCGATAATACAATACTGATGGCTTTACAAAAACCTGAATAATTTAAAAATTTTCACAAGCAATTGAAATTAACTAATGATAGGTATTTTCATCAACATGATATAGATTCGAGAGATAACAGGATAACAAGAAACGAATTACATTTCGATCAAACCCAGTTTGTTTGACTTCAATTTTTTTTGTTAATTTCGTATCTGGAATTCTCGTAAAAATTCAAAGCTGGAAATTAGCAAGGGACAAATCGGGTCCCAAACTGATTTCAAACAAACTTCAAATTTAGCTCTCTTATAAAGTGAAATAAAATGAGTTAGGCGTCGAATTTCGAACATTCGATTTATTTATTCATTCCACAAAGGCGACCAACTTGTCGGAATGAAAAAACAGAGCGCCCTCGAACAATACAAAAACTTTTTATTCACTCTCCCCAACGTAATAGACTCTGAAACAATTCGAAAAATAGTAATGTACACTTATACACATAAACATCCATAATAAATGCCTGTACAATTCATTAGGAAGTAGGCCAGAAAATAGGCCCGCCATAGTCCGGACGAAAGTCACTACAGCACTCGATATCACACGCGCATTTCACTCATCGCCGCTTGCGGAACTCTCATATTCCCCTTGTTGTTGGCCAACAAGGGCTGGCTTTCCGGCGGACTTTTGGTCCGTGGGGGCGGCGGCGGCCGAGGAACATTCATCGGCATCGTCGCGTTGCCGTTTGGAGGCTGCACCAATCCCTGCTGCTGCATCTCCGCGATAACACATGCCGTATTATTCATCAAAGACGTATTCTTGGGTAGTGTCATACTCCCAGGGTTGTAGTTTTGGCTATGCATCGACACGTTCTTCGGTAACGTCATGCAGTTCTGCATCATCACACTAGGACTGGGGGGCGGCGCCTTTAACGTATTCGACATCTAAACAAACAAACACACGTAAGTAACAATGTTAATATTGACGTCGTCACATTCCAAGCTGTGTAGTCATCACAGTTTCCTACCAATCCAGAACTTAAGAAGTGGATTGAGCTGATTAAGTAAGTACTGATTACCAAGGAATAGTTACTGTTATGCTTTAGAGCTCTATTGTTACAGCTCAACATGTTATAATTACTTAAAAACACACTTCTCTAACAGCTGAGCAATAGTTTGGCTTAGAGCTGTCAAAATCATATGTGCTTGGAAAAGTTTTCTAACCCACTCTGCTAATTTACATTATGCTTAGCCCGTATACCATAAGCGCCTGCAGAATTTTTATTATGATAGTAAACTAATAATCGTCATTATATATTTACTGTTTAGTGTTTTCCTATCGAAAAATAGTTATTAACATTCCCGTGCGGTAACTTCAATTTTACAGCGCAAAATTAATTTGAAACACGACGCGTCAGCGAAATACACACAGGATTTGAATTTAAATTTTTAACCGACAAATTTTATTAAAAATTAAAAATTCGTAGTAACAAGTGTTCACTTAAAAAAATTGTTAAGAGTGCTAACAGATTTTGATAAAAATAAATGTAGCGAAAAATGTATGTCGGAACGTGATACACTGTAACTATGGAAAATATTATAAATAAATAAATAAATCATTTTGATTATTTTGAGAGCGTGTTTACAAAATTCCGAGTCATTTTAACTAAACAACAATTAAATTAAATTTGGGAAATAGATTGTAGCGTAAGTAATAAAAAAGTTTCTTATTTAATTAAAAATTTTAAATTATTTAAAAACAAAGAAATTGTTCTTATTATAGCAAAATCTATTTTAGTTACAATTTTCTATCTTAATTTTTTTTATTAACATTAATAATTGATTAAGAAACTTGAGTGAGTAATGTTCCAATTGTGCTAAAGTTACCTAACTTCTAAAATCAATAATTACAAGTGATGAATTCTGTTGGTTACGTTACTACAAACAAGCTACAGTAAACTATACAGAGTGTTTATAATTGGTTCTTGATCAACTTAGCTATGAAACAAATTTTAATGTACCGCCTTGTTGACAACTGTTATCGCTTTCTCTCATCCAACCGCCATAACTATAATTTATAAAAAATCTTTTTTTTTTAATTTTTACGGAATCAAGAATTGAAATCTAATTTATTAATTGTTTTGCAGTATTTTATAGTAAGTTTTTAGATAGATGCCAAACAGAATTTGTAATATTTAACTACTTACAATCTCCTAATCTGGACAGCCACAACCCATACATGTTCTTTTGTTAAAAGTTATTGCATTTGTCTTAACTTTTTTATAGTTTTTCTATATTGTTAATAAAATGGTAGACAATATACAAAAATGAATGAAATCAAGCAAAACAGTACTATATGGACCAACGTTATAGCGCTCTAAGAAGGTATCTACATAATTTTAAATGATTATTATTTCAAAGAGATGGTCAATTCAAAAATGTCAGTAATTTCACTACATGCTTAACTAAAAAATATAAATATTTTGTATATATATTAGTTAAATCAAAAACTTCAAAGAATCAAATATTACGTTTTTATTACTTAACTAAGCTTTTCTACTTCTAATTAGTAAATAGTTTTTTAATTATTAAAAATAAATTTTTAAGTTAAAATTAGCTATCGTAACTTAATAAATTGTCAACTGATTTTAAACTAAATTTTTCCAGAAACATTTAATTTTGTTAATCTTTAATATATTTCTACTCTTCCGAAGCGTAGTGATTTGTTCTTTTTCTACGTTGTGAAATAATAAAAATTCTTTAAAAACTTCAAAATAATAAAAATTTTTTACGTTGTGAAATAATAAAAATTCCGCAACGTAATGGTATAGTTAATCCAAGAGTGTACAAGTTTGAGACAATTACTAAATTAATTCTTACGAGATCTAGTCGATCTATTAACACTATTAACGTACTTTCCAGGTCGATCAAATTAAAAAACAAAACGGAGATTTACGTCAAAACCCACATTTTAATACATTAATAAACAAAATCAAGCCATAAAAGAGGTTCCTACTTGGTTCGTTTAACGCAGATAGAGGTCTTCAAAAAAAATGAAATTTGGTCATCAAGATATTAAGGTTGGTACTTTATCTTTTTTTTTTTCAAGATTATATTTGTTATTATTACGGATGTTCTGAACTTCTCAATTTAAATACTAGAGTAAAAGCTAAGAATAGCTAAGAAGTTTTCATAAGTTTTTATCTAACACTTTAAATCTTTTTTTTGATCTCATTATGACACCATTTTCTCTACGAATAATGTGTTGTCTCTTGAGTGATATGTGTTAGTATTTTTTATGACCCAAAATTTTGCATCAAAGCATTGGTTACTTTTTTTGATATTAAACTTAGAATCAGCAAAAACAATTCTTTTTAAATGCGTTGACTAAATTTTAGAAATTCTTTTTAACACGCCTGGACTTTGGACTTGTCCTCATACATCACAGGCTTTGCTAAAAAAAATTATTTGAAGAACATGTCTAATTCTTTTTTGTTTCACTAGCTAATTAAATATCAAACATTTATTGGAATTAATTTTCGGAATCGATTAGTTTTTGTCACATGTTAAATACTTTTGCGGGTCGTCTAGAGAACCATATTTTTAATTTATTAAGTTACAAAAAATAAATCAATGTTAGCAAATATGGCAAAGTTTTTTGACAGGACTTCGAATACATGCGGTCATAGGAACTAGATAATTTGCAAGTACCTATTTCTAAGTGAAACACGATGAGCAACTTTAAAACTTGTTGTTCTTCCTGACCATAAAAATAAAAATTAATCAATTTTGTTACATTACTCAGTAATAAGTATGTTTATGGTCATGGTAAGCCAACTTTGTTATATCATAAATTACCTGCATATTACTAGGACAAAGGTGTTTGCTTTCTCGTTGAGCATTTGCGGCAAGAATCATCGCTGAGGTGTCTTGCTCCACATCCACTATAACATTAGCACTCTGTGAATGTCCCATATGGTAGTGTCCATGTTTTGAAATCGTTTCAAACGTAGCTTGATTTCGACTTTGTTGCTGTTGAAGTGACTTGACTTCCATCCGCGTCTTATCTCGTTGATAATAAACTCCAGCAAAAATTAAAACATTCAAAATCAAAAGTGAGCACCCTATAGCGATAGTGACACTCAGAGCTGTACTATAAGCAGCATATCCTGCCGCTTCTAGACTAGCTAGAGTATCAGTCGAGGTGTTTTGATTAGGGAAAGTTTGGTGGTTGAAATTTCCGGAAGAAACGACGTTCACACATGTAGTGACGATCGTATCCATGGTAGTTGGAGAGTCCAGACCCGAGAGACTGGAGTTGGGTCGACGGCGGAAAAGCTCCATCGTGGGGTCGTAATAACTGACTCGAGATAAGGGGTCAGGACGAACGGCTCCGTCGTATAAGTCGGCATTATTGTGATTTCGGAAGAGATTGTGTCTGGCCACGACGTCCTCCATTCCAGCGCGGTGGAGTTCTGGGATTAGACGTAGCCACACACTTAATTGATGGGCCCGGAAATGATTTTTCATACGAGGTTTCATTCCTGAAAAGAAAAAAATGGAATTGAATTTGGCGCCTAACATGGAGCCTCAAATGATAGTATTGTTTTCGCTTGGAAACATTTATATTCATTAAGGGAATTTCGGAAGAGAGCTAATCTTTTAGAGCGAAACTTTCGGTGTCCAAATTTGAAGCATTATCGAATTTCAGATGAGTAAATTGAATTATCTGGGACAAATCGCGTCAGAGTTGACAAATAAATTAGATAACTGTTAAACAGAACGAGGCAGAAATGGGTTAAATATTTGGTCGAGGCTTGATTTACGCCTAATATCATCTGGGGAAAGTTGGAATTCGAGACAAATATATACTTTAACTTGATAAAAAAATTTGGTAACAAACAACACACGATATAACTTTGTTTTATTTGGTTGCAAATTGGTAGCAGTGTTGTTAAATCGGTCATGGTTTGAGCGAAATAATACGCTTTGTAGTATTGAGCGAAAATATTTCATTGTCTTTTGGAAGCTCGCTTTTTCCCGAGGAAAAAAATTGAATTTGCATATAAACCTTCTCGATTACGTTATTGTTGTTCGCAGCGACTGTTGCCGTATTTGTGTATAAGTTTTTATCCCCTGCAAATATCCGAAGGGTCTACAAAGTTTTATTCGAGTGCTATCGTATAACACAAGCGGAAAGAATAAACATAACGAATTAAGGTTTTCCTGGGAAAAGTTGCGGATTAGAAGCGGTGGGAGTGAATTTCGTTTCGTTCCATCGACATTACCTGGAGTATTATCGTAAGCAATTACGTTAAAGCGAGGCATTACTCTTGTTTGCCCTATCAGTTGTATGAGATAATTTAGAGGGCGCTTCAGGCAAACTATGCGGTTGTTGTCTGATGACCTCCCATAGAGACATAACAAGTGCGGTTTGTGCATCGAGTGTAGCAAAGGTGGCGTCCCATTTATAAAACTCTCTGCTGTTTGTATTAATTAATTCAGCTTAGTCGAGGAGATAGCGGCGGTCTTGCGGCGTGTGAGTGTCGTCGAGCGCATTTTAAATAGCAGATAAGTGGCGTATCTGCAGACGCACGAAGGAACGAAGAGCAAAGACAGTGATAAACAGAGATGGAACGTGGTTGATCCTCCGGGACGAGCAGATTTATAACCAGAGCGCGATCATTTCACTCGCATACATCTCGGATATCCTCAGACATTTGCACGAGTCACGTCAAGAAGAGCGGTAATTACAGACGCAAGATGGCGCTGCTTCTTCTTGTCGCCATACATCATAAGCGGTCGACGGAAAGGAATTAAGTTACCGATAGGGGGAGCATATTTTAATTCAATATCGATCTTACACCTCTTCCACAAATCTTGAATAATTTCAGGTTCTTTCCGAAAGACACTCCGACTAGGTCAATTTAATTCTGAGGATGCCGTGAGCATTATTTCTTTTTCTCTGTTTGAAAAATTACGTTAAGATTTCTCATCATCAACAAAGCTCGTTCGAGAGTTCTTTTCTTATTAGATTATTCCAGTTTAAGTCGTCGCACGACTTGACCAATCTTAACTTGAAAATCCGCGCGCTTTTTCCATCAGAATTCCAACCAGACGCTCTTGCATCACACAGATGGCAGCACATGCGGCTATTCCTTAAATTGAAATTAGATAGACGCAAACTTTCCGAGTTGATCGACAGTTGGTGCTGTTCAACCTGATTCAAAATTAAATCACGTTCGCCAGACAGCCACGACAAAATCAAACTCTCCATCCTCATGTTTGCAACTCTTGCGCCTTCTTGGAAGATAAGTAATTGCCTATTAAATTAACAATTCGATTTCTACTAACTAATTTAGCCGGAAAAGATCGAAATCGAATATCTAGACTAGGGGAGATCAGCCAGATTAAAAGCTTTCTAAAATATTAGCGCTCTCTTCGTTCCATGCCAGTTAATCCTATCGGAAGCACATTGGAATTGACTCCTTTATGTATCGGACCTCGACATCAGACAAGTTTATAAACACGCTTTTAGCTCAATTAAACAACCAACAGCTTTATTCTTCAAACCTTTTTAACTATTTATTTAGTGAAAAGGCAAGTTTTGGAGATCGGAATCAAAGTTTTGGGATCACGTACATCCGCCTGGTGGGCATAATGCGATTATCTGTGACGATAGGTAAGTAATCCTGAGATGGATGGGGTGATAACGGGTATCTTCTCCCACTATAACTTCAAAGAGAAGCTAATGGCTAACAAATCAAGCGTGAAATGACGTCCTCCTTCTCCGTCTGCCACTTATCAAAATCCTCTCGGGCGTTTAACGTATTCGTCCAAGTCCTATCCTCATGAATATTTCAGTTCTCCGTTAAAGCGAAAAAAAAAATCAGAAATTGAAAGTTAGGGTTTGTATTAACGATAGCTTCGGGAATCGCTTCTTTAACAGACGACTTTCATTGTCACCTGAATCAGTTTACTGGTCCATCAAATCTTCTCAATTAAACCGGGATCTGAGAAGAAAGACGGCTTTAAAGCTTTGAAGGGAATCCCCGGTGCTTTCGTCTTTGCTTGAGCCGATTCTAGTTCATAAGTTTGCCGCCGGAGTGAAGTTGGTTTGTGCTAAACTCGTACTTAAAAATGAATCACGACTACACAAGCATCCTTAAGAACACATCGCCGCCAAAAAGTTTTCGCATAAGCTAAGTTTCCAGTCTTTGGAGCTTTCCAAGAGCGTACGTAACGGCATTAACGTATTAAGTTCGTCTCAAGCTTTCCTTCGAATCATTTCATTTTAAATTAGAAGATTTTGTTTGACCAATAATCGTGAATCAAAATTAATATATGTGTTTGTTTCGAGGTAGAAAGCAAAACGAATGAAACAATATTTCTTTCGATTCACGTCAAAGCTAAATATTGATTTATATTTTTTAGCTTTGGGTGAAATGAAAGAAAGATTTAAAATTTTGTTTGAAAAGCATTAATGCTCGGGCAAGCAAACGTCTCAAGCATCAATTTACATCTGTTTGAGTGCACCTGAAAAGTTAAACACAAAAGTGTCGGTATTGAAATGAACGGCAGTCTTTGGTGGAAGAATGCACCAGGGATACTTTCAGGCAGTTAAAAGAAAATACTCCCGATACACGTTGTTGAAACGGCCGCTATTTTCAGAATAACATGAATACGAACGAGTACAGTGAGGCGCAAAGTAAAGACTCGCCAAATAATTGCTGCCCCGAAAAGCTTTTAGCAGTGGTGAGTGCGCCTAATGTATTTTTAACATGCACTCAATGTCCTTCCGGTTATACAATTTACGACAACACCTGACGATTCTTTCCGTTTAATAAAGTGTTAAACGGCGATGATCTGCGCTATTCTGGAAATTTTCCTCATAAATCTTGCCGCACTTAGATGCATAAGGTATGTAAGACGGCGGCTTGCATCGATCATACTCGCGAGGATTATAAAACAAACCCTCCTAGACCACATTTCATGGTAATTTTAAAAATCTATTTCCAAAAGGTCGTACTTCATATGGATGGAGTGAAGTGTCTCGAACGTTCGGACATCAATATTCAAAGTTTGTCCTGGGCGAGATCATTTATTATATGTCTAGCAGAGCGCCGTCTTCCCTTAACTGCAGCCAATTTAAACGGCCCGAAGACGATTATACAGCTCGCCTACCGAAATCCCATCTCGATTTTCTGATTTGTTAACTCCCCGACGCCCTCTTAATTATTTACGGTGGCTGTGTGCTGAATTTAAAAAAATACACTTACCTATCTCATAACAGAAGAAGAATTGAATGAAGCCATTAAGAAGCAAAAGAAGGGAAAATCTCCAGGTCACAAAAAATAACAGGAAATGATCAAGAAAATGGAGGATAAAGGAAATTAATAAAGTATAACAAGATATAGAGAAAAGGAAAAATATCCGATGAATGAGAAGTAAAGCAAAGTACAAAAACACAAAAAAGACGATATTAAAAGTTGTACAAAAAGGAGGAATAACTTTGCTAAGTGTACTATTAAAGACCTAAAAACCTAGAAACAAACATTAGTAAGCGATTAAGAACGATTATTGAATGAACATAAATAAAAGCGCATAGTGGTTTTCGAAAAGGAAGAAGTTTCAAAGACCTAAAATTTCTCCACCATCAAACAAATAATCAACAAAATACTTGAACGTGATAAGCAAGCACTTCTTTGGCATTTATAGATTTTGAAAAAGCATTTGGCAATGTACCAAGAAACAAAATGTAGAACATTTTGGAAAATAGAAGAGTCAACCCAAGATTGATTATTAGATGTAATAAAAAATTTGTAGAATAATATAAGGAACTAAGTTATTAATGAACACCACTTTCTAAAAATGTGTTCAAAAAAAAAATGAGAGAGTGATTAGTTCAGTGCTCTTCACAATATATTATACGAATGAAATTATGAGAAGGTACCAAACAAGACTGAAAAAACTACACGTAGGCTAGAGAAACTTAAAACTTTTGAACATATTGGAATGCTCGTTTGCTGATGATATCATTGTAATAGCAGAAAACGAAAATGTACAACGTAATATGAAGAAACAGAACGAACTCTTATTAGAATCTGATATGAGAATAAAAATAGACAAAACAAAAAGGATAGTAGTAGCAAAGAAACATTGAAATAAACGGACAACTCATCAGACCTAGGAGTGATACAAGAAAATGAAAACCAGGTAAAAAGAAAAGAATAAAAAAAGTAATAAATGATATTATTTGATAAAAAAAGTTTATAAACAAGAAACATAAGAAGGAACAAGAAGACCCAAAATAAACGTATATAGGACCATCTACAGACCTGTTTTGATATATGGCTATGAATCATGAGTGTTAACAAATTAAATCTCTACAAAAAATAAAAAGAAGATGGATAAAATACGAAGGACTCAAATAAGAGAATAACTGGAAATTACACAATTGACATATTTTATAGAAAAGAGCACCTAAATTGGTAGAGATATTTGAATAGAATGGCAGACAAGAGAATGCTAAAACAAGTATGAGAAGCAAAAGTTTAAGAAAAAAAAAGAAGGCAATCACAAGAAACGTGAAAAAAACTTAGAACGAAGGGAAAACAGAAAATTGTGAAGTTTTTTAGAGCATACAGAATAACATTTAATTTTAATTAGATTTATGTTGAAGTAATATTGTCTACTAATGGAGAGTAGGAGATAGAATAAAATAAATAATATATGTATATACTTACCTATTTCGAGATATTTCTGATGGACAGAGTCGTATTCATCCCAGACAATGGAACGAAATCTATTACGTTCCTTGGAGGCGGCGAGCACCGGCTCTTGTTTATGTTGCTCGTTCGGGTTGCTGCAATCAAACGACCAATAAGATTTATACGACAATTCACAATATAGTGGAAAACATGTCGGGCTTGCCGTATTAATTAAGCCAGGATAAAAGAGTAGAAGTGAGCGCTTTTGCCGGCCTCTAATTAATCAGTTTCGATGTAACTTACCTTTCAAAGAAACTCAGTTTATAATAGAGTGATCCGGGTTTGTTTGACGTGTCATTTAATTAAATTTTCAACGAAAATACATGCTTTGATTTGGTATTTCGACACGTGTTTTAATATATCAATCATTTCAATGAGGGAGGAAATAGATACGAAGTAAAGCGTTGTTGAAACTAATTGGTGTTATTGAAACATAAGTAATTTTTGTTAAAGGAGCTTTTAACGCAAAGTTTGGAGTACATCACATCAATCAGTTAATCGATTCTTGCGACTGGCAGTTGCGCACATCCGGCATTTCAGGTTAATTGAACATTAACTATGTAAATGGTTTGAGATAGGAGTTTTTGTCTTATTAACGTTTTTCATGATTACTCGTAAATCATTGATGGAGTGTTCAATTTAAAAGAAGATGCAAAAAATTAATTACGGAAAAAACATAAATAAACCGGTTTAAGATCCCCATCAACTAGTCGCAAACTGTGAAAAGCTCGATATTGGCTGCGAGCTTGGAGAGTTTTCGTCTTGTTTTCTCTGGGAGTAATTTATAGGATCTGATTATTTGGAATTTTGTGAAATATTCGCGAGTTAGGCGTGGCTGAAGAGGGCATTACACTGCACGTGCTTCGATGTTTGCATTCAATGACGGCAACGTCGATGTTTGTAAACATTCGACGCCTGTTTATGTTTCTCCTCGGTATGAAGTTTCCTTTCAGATGGTGTATTCCTATGGATTTCTTATCCATATCGGGACAACAAAGGCTGAATTTCCTCCAAGTCACGTCCTTTGCATAAAAACCGTATTCACCTTACACAAATAGGATCAAGATGGAAAATATTTGCCGACATTATCTGCAGCCAGAAGGCTCAAAACGGATGGCTGTTGAGACAATTACTAGCAATAGAGGATTCGGAAGAGAAGGGATTTTGGGTGCATTATTAAAATTTATTTAGTTGTAAATAAGGGAGATGACGGTGTAAATCCGGCATTAGTGGGTCTAAACCCGACCTTCCGACACATCAGTCAGAATAGCACATCAAGACGAAGGGTTGCTTCAATGCGAATGCAGATCGTCGATGGTAGGAAGTTTAATTAATATCAAATTACAGATGAACCGAGATCATAAAGTCGGTCTTAATTAATTAACTAGTGGGATGAGATAATTACTGGCAGGTTTATCGAGGTTCCCCAAAGGATCTCACGGCGCTCGCGTTATTCCTCGCCAACATTACCTGAGAAAACCTTAAATTAGCATTTAAAATCTCCGAGATGCGTAAATATAAATTAAATTCATATTTTATAAGCGCCGGATTAGAACACCCCCTCGTATGCAAATCGCGTATATACATTTCGCAATTTGGATTTTCTCTAAGAGACAAATTGATGGGGCCGGGGGCACATTTGGCACGACTTCCAATTTGCGTTGGCATTGTTCAAATGTTCGCATCGCCGATTTCCCAACTTTGGCCGATGCTAATTTCTGACCCAAGAATTGAGGTTTACACTTGCGGAAAAATCGAAACGAACCGCTAAACTCCCCTACGATCCAACCAAATACCCCATACTTTTGTATTATTCAATCGGAGCGTACCGCTACGATTTTTATTGTTATTATTAGAGCTAAGTAATTGTGTTAGCTCGCTATACGATGAAGATCGCTATCTCTTTAATCCCGAATGACATGCACAAGCCGCTCTGATCGATACGAGGCAAAAACACCAACTTTTCCCAATTATCCCACGTAATCCCACAAAAACAAGAATAAAGAGATTATTTCAAAACGGGGTTTGCTCATAAATTTACGCTCACCTCGTTGAATAAATCAACCCAAAATTATAACCGATACGCTATTGATGAATGTCCTGTTGTGTTTTTTTTCCTATTTCTGATAACCAAGAAATACAATTTCAATACTCACCCAGTTCTCGCAAAATTTGCAATGTAAATGATGACAGCTTCTGCCAGAGCCAACTCCGATCTTGTGTAATTCTTCGGAAAGTGGTTGAAGCCGTCCACCAAAGGCGCTCCAAAGAAATACGGAAGCTCTTCTCCGTGCACAGTACCCATTCGCTATAAAAAAATTATTAGTTCCACTAAAGGTAACCCTGGTATTTTTATTGATTACATGTTTCAAGTTTGTCTAAAGTAAGAAGAGATATTTCAGATTTGCACAATACAATTTAATGTAGATTAAATAGTTAACTCTATTTAATGTAAAATCCACCAAAAAATATTAGAACAATCAGAAATCACTTCAAATTAAAATTTACATAAACTCGCATTATATATTAATTAATCAAAAGCCAGTGTTTAATAAACAATTTTTAAATTATGAAGATATAATTAAATAATAACATTTCACATAATACTGCATTTTTGCTCTTAAATAAATATTTACAACATAAAAAAATAGATCATTGGCACTTTCATCTTAACTTGTGTCACCATCATCATCATCAAGACACATAATAATTGGTCTCATGTCTTCATTATCGCAATGTGCTTTATATTTTTAACAATTTATGGTGTCCTCTTCAACGTATTGATGGTTCTTGACCATATCTTTGAAGTAACTTCATTCAAGACTTTTTTCCATATATTTAGTACATTATCATCTTTAAAGCTATTCTTTTTTGTGTTGCTTATATTTAGTATTTTATACGAATTCCCTAAGCCATTTCTATCGGCTTGAATTCACAATCTATTACAATCATATTCTCTTGTTGTTAGGTGTTTTTTATTGCTAAATTGCAAGGGCTTAATTTATCAGGTTGCCGTTAAATTTAATACTTAAATTATTAAGCCATTTAACAATTTCTTGTTCCTTCAAATTTAAAACGAAGCAAAAAACAGAAAAATATGACAAAGCAAGAAAGGACATTTATTCATTCAATTAAAACATTGGCACTTTTAGTATTAGGTGAATGACATTTAAAAAAAAGTATAATCTGTATAGTTAGATACAAAAATACATTGGTAGTAAGCCACAAAATGGCACTAAATAAATTTGAATTCTCGAGGTTGGTGAATTATTTTTTTAAATCCCATGAAAGCATTCTTTTTTTCTCATGGTGTAATTATGTTATTATTATTTGCATAACCATTCTTTTTTTATTTAACTAGTATTGAATATAATTTTAATTAATTTAAACAAAATCGATAATACCGTTGTCGTTTGTGATAAGTTGTTGTTTTTTAAAATAAAAAATAGAGACTATAACAGAGTAAAATGTAGTAAATTAAATTATCTGTTTATTTTACAAAAACATCATCACAGCAATCTCGAATAAACAGCTTTATTTATTGTGCTAACAAAATTTCAAATTACTCGTAACATTTTTACCGTTTTTATTTTTTGAAATTAAAACGACTTTGCTGAGCATGACTAAAACGCGATAGATATAGGTTAATAGGTAGATTTCTATGTCAAACATTTTTTTGTTTTTAATAAATTTGACTTTTTCGATGTTAATTCAACAGATGTAGTTTTATGAATTATAAAAAATAATTATTATTTGTTTAATTAGGCAATAAAGCATATGATTTAATGCTCTAACTAAAGAACACCGAACTTAGCAAGTTTCTTTTTTAAAAAATACTGTAACTGTAATGTAAACATTAAACCTGAAAATTTTGGAACAGCAGCAAAATCCTGAACGGTTCTAAAGTGTCAGCTTTACCACTTAGTAAATAAAAACGCTGATAGTATATTGCCTAGTCAGTGAATGTGATAGTTTAGTGTGTTTACAATGTCACTAAAATGTGGTGGTTATTCATACCTATCGTTAAAAACCCAGCATTGTTGCTAACCAGAACTAATTTAGAAAAAAGATACCTACCTATATAAAAGGTTTTTCCAACAACAGTTCAGAACCAGTTCAGAACTCTACCGAGCATGCGAATAGGAACAAAATACAATTCTGAACAGTTGTTTGATTTTGTCAAAAAATTTTCAGATAATGATCTTAGCAGTTGATGCTATAAAACAAAAAAAAGAAGTTTTGCTAGGTTTTTGATAAGAAAAGTTCAATATTTTTTTATTTCGATTTCAGTTATTTCTTTGTTTGCAAAAATATTAAATCCACACAAACCGTTCACTTCTGACTGGTGGTGAAAAAACGGTTGCGGTGAATTAAAAACAAGAAATAATTTTTGAGTTCTAAACGTAAACTTTTTACTTTCTATCATAAATAAATAATTCAGTCCTCTCGGTTGTATTTTAGAGTGCGCTATTTTTGGTGATGTGCATCAGGTTTACAGTGAAGCTGATGACAAAGCCGATTACGTTCATAAGCTTGTCCGCCTTTGGTAGTGTCTTTTCTGAAAAAATTACAAGCGACGCGTTGGTTTTGACGCGTGAAAATTAGGCTCTTAATTTTTTTGTGAAATTTTATAGTCTGTAGTAAATTTATCAAGCGCTAAATTGAAACAGCACACCAAACACAATTGTGCCCGAATTATTCAAATGACAATTAATTATTTGAAACGGTTTTTAGATTTGCCCATTCAAAAATTAATGGAACCTCGAGCTCGGCGTTAATTTTCGTATTCTAATTTCGGTTGACGACTGTAATAACTCCGGGACGTTGACATAATCGCTCGTTTTAAAACTCGAGGGAAACTCTATTGAATTATCCAAAAACAAAAGTAGCACAAGACAAAAAATCCGTTGCCGGAATTTCCATTTGTTTACTCTGGACGACGGTAATTAAAAATTCTGAAAGTGGCGCGTCGATTAACTAAGTTAACATCGAGCGAAAAACAATTTTCAATTTTTTTTTGTGCACTTCCGGTTTCGACGGAAATGACCCCAGAATCGTGATCGATTAGGACCTCGTCGAAATTAATGTAACAGATGCGATCATTTTCGCGTGAAATTCTCCAATTCCACGCAGATTTTTTATTAGCAGGATTCTGTCGTTTCAATGAACGTCACTAAATAAATGACGTACATCTTGATGGAATCGCTGTCGATCAACGTAAATAACCCTCATTAAAATTTCAATTCCTTGTGTTTCGCGACCGTCGTTAATAAAATCGATCGAGACCTCAGTCAGGTTTTAACAGAGTGGAACTGATTTTCCAACAAATTCGAAAGAGAAATTGTCTCAAAGACAAACTTCCAAAAGCTCTCTCCTCAATTAGAATTTTTCAGCTGTACGAAATGTTTCTCGAATTGCTAGCACACGTTCGCAACAATGATCTGATTTGTCATCCGGGTGAAATTTGTTGATCTGCAAAAAATTTACCTGTCCTTGACAAAGTCGCGTTTGGAGTTCATAACAATTCTTATAAACAAATTTGCAATGGTATATGAAAGTTGCAATAACGGTAACTGGATGTAATATACATGACATGCCTAAAAAACCGTAAAAGAATTTTAAAGAAACACTTGGACTCGCTTTTAAATTGACAAACCTGTATTTGAGCCAAAAATTAAAATACAATAACTACAAAAATTGACTAAAATTTGTTATCGAATTCCAAAGCTTTAGATTGCCAAATTTAACATTGTCAATGTAATTATGATTTAAAACAACAAAAAATTGTAATTCTAAATCTGAGTTGATTAGCTTATAAATACCTGTTAATTTGAAACAAGACGTATTTTTCTAATTTTTGTAACAATTTGTTTATCAGTCTTATTAATTTTGCTTACAGACGGGGAAAATGGAGGATCCTTTTGCGTTAGGCATGTAATTTCCGATTTTATACGTAGTTTTCTGATTTTGAAATTTTATGGGTTATTTAGAAGACTCTTTCTTTTCTTTTTAAAATGGGGCGCGGTATTACTTTAACTATAACATAGGTGTGTGTTGTTCCTTCTGTAAGTGTCTTGCAAATCTGAAATTTGTTGTTTTTTTCTGCTTCTTTCAAGTATTCTTGGAGTCTTAACATATTGTGCATTACAAGTGAAATAATCATTTTAATTTGTGGATACCTACCATTTTTTTGTAATAAATCTATTTGACTCTTATTAATACAAGAAAAAAAAATTGAATTTAATTTGTTGTTGGTAGGAAAGGATAGTCTGATTCTGTAGCAAAATTGTGAATAAAATATAAGATTAAAATATTGATTTTCTGAGATGAAATTTTATCGTAAATAAATGATTTTTTCTATTTGTGTTGTCTTTTCTTAATTATACTGTACTTCTATGACTGTCATCATCAAAAATTTTAATACTTTCTTTTTTTGTACATTTGTACATAAATTGCTATGCTACCGTCTAAAAAAATAAAAATGTTCTTATTAGCATCATGCAGTCTTGTAATTTTTGGTCTACTTTAGGTATTTTCAACTTTAATGTCTAATTTGTTGGTGAATGGTGAGATACCTATTTACTCATTTTACTAATTTAAATGTTGGTAAACGATATTACTGGTGTTATCGGTATTTCTTCCAGTTATTGTCCTTTATATATTTTTAATAGTCAATACAGTTGTGAAATTTTTAAATTAAGTATTTTTATTTGTCGTTATTAGTTATCATTTAATGTCTCTAGACAATTGTTAACTTCTTAATGTACTCTTTTCGTAAATCCTAATAAAGAGCTTGTTTTCATTAGAAAATTATTATTGTTAAGAAATTCTACTACTTTATTTGTATTGTTATCTGTTCGTAAAACTATTATTGATTTTATGTTATTTTCTTTTTGATATCCTTTACGATGGTGTGTTCTTCCTTTAGTTTCTGATGTGTTACGTTTTTGTTTCGCTTAGTTTCTTGCAATTTTTTTAAAGCAGTTCGCATTATTTAGTCCCTAAGCTTTTTTTTAAATTGTCATTTTCTTTTGTATGAATTATAGAATGATCGTTTACGTCTCTGCTGCAGTTTATTAAAAAAAACTATTTTGCGTTTTTTTAGTTTTTATTTTATATTTTAATTTCATATTTAATAATTTAATTTTGTCATTGTTACATTGTGCCTCTAAAAAGTTAATCGTTCTAGGATAAAATTTGTAGATATCGTCATATTCTTGTTTTTCGTCCGTTTTTTCTTTATTTTTTATTTCTTGTATAACTTTTTATACAATTATAACTTGTTACCTGGTGAATGCTTTTAAAGATATCAAATTAGTTAATTGGTTTAAATTAATTTTGAGCGAAATAATTTTAATTTTTTTAACTGTTTTTGTATGAATTTAATTAATTTTTTTGAAAGATGTTCCTATGCAATTTTAAAAAAATGAAATAAATTTTTTAAAAAATTGTATCAAAGACAAACTTCGAAAATCTCCTTCCTCAATTAGAATTTTTCAGCTGTACAAAATGTTTCTCGAATTGCTAGCACACGTTCGGCAACAATGATCTGATTTGACGTCCGGCTGAAATCTGTTGATCTGAAAAAAATGTATCCTTGACAAAGTCGTGCTTGGAGTTCGTAACAATTCTTGTTGTTTGCGAGACGGCGTAAATCTACAACAGCTGTAACTTTCGTGCCAGATGAGTTTATGAGATTTTGATGCACAGTCCCTTGCGACATCTTGTGTAAAAGCACAATTAAAAAGTTTTGTGGCTTCACGTTAAATTATGTCTTATTTTTCCGCAGAATTCACCGATTTTGGATTGCTCAGCGAATACTGATTTTGATGGCTAATGAATTTCAAACAAGTTTAATTGCAAGAACCAAGTCAAAGGAATTTCTAATTAAGTCATCATAAAACACATTACAAGAAACCGGAATCCGAGTAGAAAAGCTGTCGTGCAATTCGATTTGTTTGTTTTTACACCCGGTGAATAGATGATACTCAATGCTTTTCAATAGGAACGACATTAGCTTCAAAACGGATTTAAATAAATAGCTAATTATGTAAAATCAGACTTAATCTTTAAAGGAACAATCTATTCAATTCCAATTCGAGTCTTTCGTAAAGTGCAACTTGAGCTCATCAAGCGCAGAAATTCATTTCGCGTAATACGACTAAAAGTGGCACGACAAAGTGTTATAGCATCACATTTCAGCGCTTTCGTTCTTGCAATGTTATCCCAACGAGTTAGAACTTCCTATCGCATTGCACCCACTTTATACAATATTTCCTCTATAATAGTCAAAATCGCCATTAATCCGGTACTGCATACACTCCATTAGTGGTATTACCCGACACATATGCAGTAGACGTGACCACTGATAACATCATCTGTCTACTCCACTACAATATAGTTTATCTAGAATTGCTTGAATTTTATGGTGCAATAGAGTCAATTAGGTTTTTAGCCATAAAGAAACCGAAATTTATTCAAGGTTTCTTCAGCTGGTCGCTTTGATGACAATTGCGCACACTTCTTTTTACAACTACCCTTACTAAATCTTCATAAACTACTTAAAATCAATAAATTCCAGCACTACTAGACAAATTATAAAAGCGGTTCGTTAATTTAATTGTTTTTTAACAAATATTTTGTAGTTAAATAGTTTATAGTTCTAGCTATATGTATTATAAAATTTAGAAGAATGTTGCGAACAAATTTAACAAAACCGTGTAAAACTCCTTGACTTACCTGGGGATAATCACCATCTTTCGTTTGGTAATCAAACACGTAGAAGAATGTTTTGGACCCTGAAGGTTCTTGTCCAGGTTGTGGCGGCTTGGCACTTAATAAATCCCCGGTTTGCACCAGTGGCGCCACAAATTGTGCATCACTTAACGCCGCCACTGCCGCGTCCCGTGTATTTATCGGATGTTGGACCGTCCTTTCCCAATCCGTATATTCATTAACTACCGTAAAAAAAATCTCACTTAAATGATACGTATACGCGTTTCTAACATAAGTCCTTATAATTTTATCTCTCCTTTCTCCCTCGAACCCCGCTTGAATATCCGTCGCTGAAAACCTCCAAAGCGCCTCACTTGTCACCACTCCAAACAGTAGATCATAAGGGTTGCTCCCTCTAGGAGTCAGAGTTGCTTCACTTCTCTTCATGTTAGCATTAACCGGTCCGACAAAACTCTGGAGGTCAGAAGGCTTAAAATACGTCACTAGCTCTTTGGCAAAATCCGCTTTAATAACGACACCATCTACAGATGGCCCAAACGCGCTGAGGTAAGCGGGAGGACTAACATCGGCTTGGAGTAGGTCATTAAGTGAAATATCCCGAAGACAGTCGACAATAGCCTCGTGGTCCTTCCCGACGTCTTCAGGAATTGTGCAGTTAACTTCACGTGCTAGTTTCACTGCGTAGTTCACCGGGTCCTCGACGAGAGCCCACGAGGACAACGCTGATCCTGACAACAGAATCGCCCGGTGAAAGAGTCCAGGCATTACAGTTGGGGAAATCATAAGGAAGTTGATACAGGCAGCGCCAGAGCCGTGACCCGCAAGGGTAACATTGTCGGGATCACCGCCGAAAAGGGCGATGTTTTGTTGGATCCAATGCAAGGCGGCGATCTGGTCCATGAGGCCGTAATTTGCTACACGCGCCTTGAGGTGAGGAGCAGGATTGGCGTTTAAAAAACCTGCAAGTTAAAATTTTATTTCGGGCTTAAAGGTGGAATTTGACCTTACCTAAAATTCCTAATCTATAATTTAGAGTGACTACTACGAGGTCCGCATACGCTGCTAAAACGCTTCCGTCGTAGGGATTGCCCGAGTTCCACTCGAAGGATTCGCCATGAATGTAGACTATCACAGGATGGCGAGCTTCATTGGATACTGGAAAAAAATCGTTATTTTAAATTGCGCAGAAATTTTTGAATTGGCGACATATTTTCATATAATTAAATTGAAGTCAATTCTACTCTTTTACATTTCAAAATTAGTGAAAATTTCAAATTAGAGAAAATAGTGCAATAAATAGTGCTTTCATCTGGTCATTAAAATAAAGCGATAGGTATTTCATTCATTTTTTTTTGTCGTGGAGAGGTCATCTACATATAATAAATATCTCTAGATGAAGGAACCTTTAAAAGTCTTTGAAGAAAGTTTCGAACACTTTACAATCTTAGAATTGACAAAGCCTAATGGCGACGTATTTGACATTATTATGAAATTTATTTCCAAAGCTTTACATTGTTAAATTTAACGTCGCAAATCAATGTTTTAAAACAATAATATTTTAGGTGAGATTTTTTTTAACTTTCTATATTTCATAACAACTGTTTATCATATTTTTTTTACAAACACAAAAACATCATACCATATTATATTATTTATTATATTATAATTTTTTTTTAAAGAAATTAGACAAGTTTTGTTATCTAGGGCTCTTTTGCCAAAACCAGGTACAACCCGAAAAATTCAAACATTTCAAAATTAAAGTATATTCTTCAGAAACAAAGTTCATAGAATGATAAAGCCAAATAGACATAGATGCACGTATTATTTTACAATATTTTTTTTTCTATTGCTTGAGCTTAAACATTTATGCTCTATCTTTTAAGATTTCTAAAAAAAAATTACCCAAGTTCTACTGAAGGCGTGAGACTTATTTTTTTGCTTGCCATTGTTTTCATCAGGCAGTACAAATTCAGTTAATTTGATTTACTTTTATTTATTAAGCTCTCCCACATTGGTAAAAGAAGTGCAAAACTTTTCCCTTTTTCCAAAAAGGCTGTAATTTATTAAATTTAGAATTTACATATTTGAAATGATCTAATAATTTTATTGTGTATTGTTTGGTTAGTATCAAACATTTGTTAAAACGTGTTATTGATTATACAATTATATCGTTTTGAATATGTTAATAAAACTCATGAACAATTAATGAAAATAAGAATGAAAAAAATGTTGAATTTTTTTGTTAACGATTGATTGTAATAAGTTTGCAGCAGAATAATATTTTGCCGAGGTTGAGCTAGTCTGTTTCTAATTGTATAAAGCAAACCGAGAAACAAAGTTTTTCTTGGTTTTGATTAATCAAGTTGGAGGGTGTAGTAGTTATATCGGTAGAAACGTTCCGCTTCCTTTAACTGCATTTCAACAATAGCAGAATAACAATTAGCTCTACTACTTTTCTTGCGAATGATTGTTTGTGTAGTAAACAGGTCTTTTCGATTGCCGTTAGCAATTTCCAACTTTAGTTAACTCAAAGAGTGGAAGTGTTCGAAATGGCGGCGCCACCTGGTTATTAAAAATGAACCTCTTTTTGTTCATTTGGACCGCATCCATTAATTTCGGGCAATTTAAGGGTGGATATTCGGTAATTAAACACTTCCCGGCGACATACAAAAGAGCGACGAGTGTTCGGGGGCGTTTTTATGGATTTTTCGTCCGTTCGTTGGTCTTCGTCGCGAGAAAGGACGAAAAAAACCGTATAATTCTGTGTTAGTTTTATAGGAGGTGTGTGTTGGCACATTACCGCACGCAATTCGCTCGGATCTGGTCTTATTTGAGATGGTTCCATTTCGCGAACATCTTGGGACTTTTATAAACATATTTGTATTTTTATGTAGTAGAGTTTACGACACTCAATTTTCTCTAGATTTAAGAAAATTGCTTTTAATTTTCTTTTATCTTGTCGTTTCATCGATTGCAGTTGCGTCAGAGATCGCACATTGCCCGACATAAGAGAAAGAATGCACTGGGAAAAGATTGGATGTCATAAGGTCCATGCAATAGGGAATCTAATCTGACCGCGTTTTGCTTTATTTAGATAATTTCTTATTGCGAGATTAAAAGATATCGTAGTTACAAAAAGGCAAGAGAGTTGTAGGACTAAAAATAGATGATGTAGAAGCTTGTTTGTGGTTTTTGTGCTTGTGGCAATTATCGTGTGGGGTAAATTGAAACAGGCTTGTTTCTGTTTGTCTTTGTTTGGTGATAAAAAGGTAGCGCGATGATTAGATAAGCAAACAATAAAGGCAGGTGGAAGTGTTTCCTTAGTGCAGAGATAGCCTCAGGTTATGGGAAGTAAGGGACATGAAATCTCGTCCAAGAGGTAACTCGTTCTGTAAATGTGTCTCTGAATTGGATTCTCTCGCCGGAAGTTGGACCAACGTCATTCCGGAACTGGCATGGCGACTGGTCACGCGATTGATTTTGAATTTCCATATAAATCCAAACGTTTCCAGCTGAAGGCTACTTTTCAACGCTTTTCTCGCCGTTGACTGAATTGTCAAGTGGAAATACACGCTAAACTTCCATAAAATCGTTTTAGTTATTTCCACTGACTTTCGGCGACTCTCTTATCTAACCTTCTCCACATAAATCACCCTTTATTCGATCTTTGCTCTATTTTCATAACCGACACGACGCTTAATCACGACGACTAAATACGGAATCGTCCAAGAAAACAACTTTTGACAACACGCCCTCGAGCGACTGCTTTAACAACGCAAATAAAAGAAAATTAACGAAACAAACAGATTAATTTGAACGAGTTTGCTCGGCATTAATTTGAAAGTTTGCCAGAGACGCTTCGCACCATCGGAAGCCCAGCTTTTTTGTAGCTAAACAAATTAAGCTGAAACAAACCTTAATGTTATTATTGCCGGATGGATAAAGACACTAACATTAGATCTAGTAGATGAAAAACTTAGATTTTCAACACGGAAAATTTAAATATTTCCGGCCTATATGCGACAAGATCACGTAGTGAATTTAAAATTCCAACGTGCAAATCTTTCCCAAGTTATCGAATGAAAATATGACACTCCACTTCGTCGACATAAAGCCGCATCCTTGCCAAATATTTTCCTAAAATAGGGTCGTTTGAATTTCTTCTTTGCCATAATTAAAAAACGTGGACAGTTTATAAAAGAACCGGCGATAGGATAATCGTAATTGTGAGCCGAATTAAAAACTAATTTTCTTTTGTGTGCAGGTTTGCTCGACGTAATAAAAACGATAAGACGAACAGCCCCATCTCAGCTCTAAAGCCACTTTTAAGTTTCCTTTTTACATCACGATAAAGACGTAAAAGCGCGACAGCCTGTCGCTAAATCCATCCATTTAAAAATGTCGCTCTTCCACTCGCAACTTTTTGATTTTATAGGCTCGTTAGTTTATCGAAGCGAATAGGCGCGCGTCGAGGTCAAGGTGCTGAAACACCCTTTTCAATTGTTAATTCCGCACTAAATATTTTAGACCCAGTTTTCCTCCATTGTTTGCTCCGACGACCCCCAACTTTTTGCCACAGAATTGCCTTCTCCATACAAATTGGACCGTCAGTCTTATCGCGAATCTATAAATTTGCCAGATTTATGACCAGTTAAAACATCAAAACAAGATAAAACGACATGGACGTGAGTAATTAGAATCGGTATGTTCAGTGAGCAGCACTAACTTGCTTGAGGTGAGCATGAATACTTAAGTTCTGATTCTGTACCAATTTATTTAATGTAAAATTTAGCAATGTTAAGTTGAATAACAGTGGTTTTAAACTAAAAAAATTGCAACTGGCGAATGTTAAGTTGAATCAAACATAAATAAATGCAATCTAAGTAAAGCAATATACTATATAATTTACTTAGAAACGAGATTACAAAAAGATTAACGTGAAGAACTACTTGTTACAAAACAACTAAAAAAATTTAAAATAAAAATTGAGGGTATGTAGCTGAGCTTGTATAAGGTTTTTTTAAATTAAATAAAAATTCTGTTTAAATGAAGGTTAAACACGGTTCTTTTTTTTAAATTCGACAATTTTATTTGGGAAAATGTCAGTTCGAAGGCATTTCCACCCTTGAACAATAAAGTGTGAGTGACCCGCGTTCATCCGCAGAAAACCGCAAAACTAAAAGAGATTGTTCCGGGTGTTTAACCCCGGAGTCGGGCTGTTCCGGTTGGACCCCTCGCCCCAAAAACAACATCGTCCACGGCACACACGATGTGAAATATACGATCCCCGCTCATGTGAATTTATTAGATAGATTTCAAGAATAAAACAATAAAACTTAGAGATTTTATTGTTTTTATTTTGTCGGGGGTGCATAAAAAGGTCGCTGGATTATATCCGTAAAGGTCGCCTCGTCTGGGATGGGTAATGTGAGCGATGTAAATCTCGTTGGCGATTTTAAAACCTGTGTCGTTATTCCAGGCCGAGGGCAATATCGGTCTGTTAAAATATCGGCTCGATTTTTCCCTCTCGCGGTTACTTTACAATCAGGTCGTGGCATATTTCAAACAGTGGACGGCGTAGCTACTATAAACCACGGCACTATGTATGCAAATCCCAAATGCGAACTTTTTCGACAACGCTTTCCTATACCTATCATAAATCGCGCAGTTTCACCACGAAGTGTCGCCGCCGTATGTCAGGAAGCGGCCGCGACCCGCCCGTAAGACCTTTTTGTCGTCATTAACATAACAGCTCCGTGAACAGCGAATTCGTGTTCATGAAATGCCCGTAAATTCCTTACACTACTTCAGGACGGTAATTGCTGCACGAGACGAGCAAACCTAAAATCACCAGACCAACGGCAACACTCATACAACAAGCCACTTCAAGCAATTTAGAGAATTTCACAAAAACAAACTAAAGAACTACAAAAAATTAATTAAATTGATTCAACAGAAAATAGAAAAATATTTAAAGACAAGTAACGGCGCATTTACCATTTTTATAATTGTTAGAATTTATAATACATTGTCGCTCTGTTTCACCAACTCACAGCTGTTTGCTATCTTTTGTCAAAGAGTTGTAATTAAATAAAATGTTTTTAATGTTTTATAAATTCATTTAAACAGAACAGCAATAACTGTTTTCGCAAAATTAAAAGTGTGACACTACGGTTGTTAACATACGGGAATAAATCAATGTATGCAAGACTTGCAATCTTCTTTTATTCTCTATTTAAACGACATTGTCCAGTGTAGCAATAAAAGAAGTAAAATCTTTTAACAATGAGCTTGTTGAAAGTAGGAGACACCCTCTTTCATAAACTCGTACCACATTAAATTCTAAAAGAGTCTATGACCCTTAATGCATCTATAAACTCCGATGTTGGAGGTTGAGTCTTGAATTTCTCTAAGCCAACAACTGTAAAACTGTTGAGTCTTTTACCTAAGCACTGTGTTTCTTGGGTACTCGAAATTGTTAGTAACCAAATCACTTAAAACGACTGATGCATACTCAACCCAAGTCTAATGGCCACTCTGCCTTAAATTGTAAATCTTTACATAATAGATCTCCTGCTGTGGTGCCAATTGCAATTTTATTATCTCTTATTTACTTAAATAGGAAACATCTGGGATCTACCTATGGCACAGTCGTAAAAACCCCCAGGCTAACTAAAGTACATGATAGTTGCAATTGGCATCACAGCAGAAGATCTATTATGTAAAGATTTACAATTTAAGTCAGAGTGGCCATTAGAACTTGAGTCGAGTGTAGATGAGTCAAACTGGTCAACACGAAATCCAACTTCTGCCAACCAAATTACAATGCAGCCTATAAGGGGTTAGATGGAAAAAGAGAATACGCCCTATACTTCCCATGTAAACAGTTTGGTATCAGCTTGGTACCAATTTATGATAGGTTTCAAATAAAACGCAGACTCGACAAATCATGTTCGGCCGTGTCTGGTCTTGTACAGTGGCGTAGCTGGCGCAGGATGCTAGGTTTTTCTTTGGTGGTTTGTGGTTTACAAACAAATATTGTCTTAATTTTTTTATTGAATTTTTTTGGTCAGTGTGAATTAGTTGTTATTATTCTTGTTGTTTTGTTATCTTTTGTTTAAACTTCTTACACTACATTGTGTGACGCTACTGACTTCAACCTCGTGGTGCGCCTGCTGTCAGTACCAATTTATAGCTTTGCGCAGTGAAGGCGGTAAACCCTGTTTTTCAAGTTGTGCTCCTTTTGTCCTATCTTACCTCCTTGAAAGCAGCCTTACTTATACACGCTAAGGTGCATTATAGTTTCCGTTTATCCTAAATGATTTCCATTTTCTTCAAATCCGTGTTAAACAGTTCAACCTTTTTTATTGCTTTATCGGTCAGTCATTTCAACGGATTTTATGTGAAAGGGTAAAATAACTATTTTTCTTACATGCTTTTGATATTTGATAATTTGGTACTATGAAATTCAAAATTTGGCTAGTTTGGTTACAATCTACGAGCAAAAATTTGCATTAAAAAACTATTAATATAAAATTAAAATTTTTAAACGCATTCGTTTGCATTTCCGAATATGTGCTTTGATTTTTTAAGAATGGAGTAGGTGGCAGCACAATCGGCACAATCATACAAACAAACAAAATCACACAAACAAACTTGGAGAAAGCATTAGAAAAGAAAGAATTAAAGAAAGCAATGACGTCTATATTTTGCTATCTATCTTTAAAGCTTTTGTAATAAATCGCTAACGGATAATGCAACCACAAGCATGTTGTCAAAGGTTGCAACCAAAAGGTATGTTGACATTTAGAAATCTAATACATATAAAAGATTTTGAAGCCACAGGACGATCACAATGTTGCACTAAATTCTGACAAATAATTATAACCGTAAATTTGACAATCAGTTCAGCTAATCTGTTTTGAACTAATCTGTGTTTTAGTTTTTATTTTTCAAAAATCAGACATTATTCTTCTTGTTATGACAGACATTTTTAATAGTCCGAAGTTAGATATCATAGAGAAGTCTGCTTTCAGGTAGACTCTTGATGTGGTTTTTGGCTACTTAGCAATTCGTAGTATGTTTGCAAGGTAAACTGACTATTATAAAGTGACCGCCCAACCCATTTAACCAATCAACGTATAGTTGCAACTATAGCGCTATCTTTATTATGACTCTTATTCTAATGTACTTAAATTATATGGTATGGTATAACGGATTGCATATACCTAACCATGTGCAATCTTTTTGAGGCTACGCCTGTTTTACATAGCATATGGGGTCCTCTCTAGTAGTCAGTCAATTCACCTTAGCATATTTGAAGGTTTTTATTATTGCCGTATTTCAAGTACTCTATTTCCTTTTTATCCTTCTTCTAATTTTACCGACTTTTTGCCTGCTTTTTTCATTTTTTGTTTAATTTTATTAAAATGACTTTTGTTTCATTTCGTTGATATCTTACACTGATAAGCTGCTTGTTTGACTTAGTGATTAATTTTTTGACTTAATTTACTTTTTTGGTAGGATTTTTTTTATTTGTTTTTGTTTTAGCATTAGGCTTTTTTTGTTGGTGACAATAAATATAGTGAAAATGAATATTTTTCTACATTATGCTCAGTGTGACTACAAATTATCCGGTACGCTATAGCAGTCTTGTAGTGACATTGATGTTAACGAATTTTTGAATAATGTTTTTTTAAAAGCCCAGATTTTTTAAAAACAATTATTGAATTGAATTTAATAAACTTTTTTATTATTATTCATAACAATATTTAATTAAAAACCACATAATTATCAGATACCACGTAAATAAGGTTATAAAAAAAAATAAACAAAATTTTGAAAAAACAACCGTTTATTTTATTTGAGATTTTTGGGTTGCTTTTTTGAGCAAAAACCTGCAATCGTTTTGGCTGCCATTGTAGTTTCCCAGGCCAATCCCGTGTGATTCTTGTCAAACTCCCGGCGCGAACCGAGCGAGCAAATGCCACTCTTTAGCCATAAATAATAAAAAATTTCTCGTGGCTGGCATCTCGGGAATTCTTTTTCCGCAAAAACTTGATTTGTACGTGCGTGACAGCTGAATAGTGCGTTGACAGTATCATTTCCGGTCAAGGTGTCGTTTCCCGCTTTCCAGTTAATCGTCTATAGAAATCAGCGGGGGATAAATTCGTTGCGGAAATCCGCCGAAAGCACTGATTGGCCAACATGAATAGTTATTGTGTATGAAATTAAATTGTTCTGCGGCCGAAAATCTCGCTAATTCGGTTCGATTCCAATACCGAAAATTCGCAGCGAGCTTCCATTAAAATCCCCATGGAATTCGGGTGCGGTTCTCCGGCCCTTGACTTGCCACAAACGCTAAGTGAAGTTTAATAACGCGCTTGTACATTTTTATTGCCGTATGCGAATTCATTTAAATGATTTATCGGTTGTGATATTGCGCCGGCAATCAAAATACGGACGATGGCACATTGCTAGATTGCGCTTTGATTTAAACGATGCCACTCGAGAATGGACGCCACCGACGCCAATTCAAATTTTTATTATTGGCGCCGATTTGTAATTAATGTAGCAATGCAATGGTGTCTACGCTGCACACTCAGCATCTTCAAAACACGAATTTCTGATTTCACACTTTGCTGCCGCCGTTATGACACGTGTGGGAGACCGATCTCGTAAGATCGGCTGTTTATAGCACCCCACGTATCCATATTCAAACCCTCTTATTTTTTCCAAAGCAATAAATGCCGAAAATAAGCACGAAAACCTCACCCTAACAATATCGACTATTTTAATAAGAAATATTTTTATATATTTTATATCTAATATTAATATTTTAAAACAACTTATAGCAAAAAGCCACTACTTCAATCGTCAAAGAAAAGATTTGTAAGTGCTTACGAAATTTACGAATTTCACATTAACAGGAAAACAACAGCAACAGAAGACTACGGTCTTTTGTTACCTCTCACAGAAGGCCGTAGGCTTCTGAAAAAGAAAATCTCAACTACTGTTGTTTTCCTGCTGTTTTCCTGCAGAGCTCTCTGCACCCCACTTGGTTACATACTTCCAACTGCTCAGGTCACACCTCAAAAGAAACAGAAACAGCGATACTTTATGAAAAAATTGTCAAGTTTGTGATGTATCTGTGATACAAATAAAGAAAATGCGTTTCAATACAAACGAGGATCTCAAGAATGTATGTTAGTGGGTTCGCCTACAAAAGATATTTAAAATAATAAAAACTATATAGCTCAACACAACAGCAGGAGATGCTGCACTGAGGATAGGACAACAACCTTTAAATCGGTCTGCAGTTGCCTGGTTTCTGTGACTGGTTATACATACACTTGTCATTATTTTGATCTAAGACGTTTATGTAACAGCTAGAGGGGCCACTAGATAATGTAGTTTAATGCCAGTTAAAGCTTGTGTTTGTGGTCTAGTAGTTTTTATTCTGGCTGTTGAAGATGATTTGAGTTTAAGTGGCAATTTGCCGTCTAACACGATTTTTTTTACCTATTTGCCTTTCAACATATTTCTTTTGCGGTCGCTGCGGATTCATCTCAGTTGCGAGAATAATCATAATGAAAAAATAGATTCGTTTACTATTCTAGCAGGCCGTCGTTTAATATAAACAAAAAACACAAAGAAATTCTAAAAAACAAAAAAAAAATTTTAAAAATTTTAAAAACAAAGTTTGGAAAACATAGAAGACACAAAGGGTTTTCTAGGAACACAAAATAATATTTTATAGTACAAGTTTGTTAAGGTAGCCTTTACAGCCGAGCCAAAAAATTTCAGAGACGAGCTCAAAGAGCGAGTCGAATAAACTGGCGAGACACTAAAGGCCTTAACGGACGTGTATTGTACAATATTTTTTGTAATACCTCTATAATTAGTTAATAATTTTAGAATTGCTTTAAGGATTGTTTGTTATTAAGTAAACAACTTCTGTTGTCAAGATGTAAAAGGCTTCTTAACAGTCGAGGTGCCTTTTATACCTTGACAACAGACCATGGTCGTTAAGAGGTTGTTTACTTAATAACAAACAATCCTTAAAGCAACTCTTAACAACTAGGTATTACAAAAAAAATAAAAAAGTCTAAAAAAATTCATTTAAATAATAAAAGGGAAGGCTTAATTTTAGAAATGAAAAAGTTGGCTTTCTAGTATATGTAACATAAAGAGAGATTACAAACTTGTTCTAATAATTAATTCATTTCGTACAATGCGCCTCATTGGAGACGTCGCTATCTAGAAATGGTGACCTGCTACAATAAATTAGAATCATGATAGTTCTTCTTTACTGTAGGAAAAAAAAGTGTTAATTGACTACAAAAGTGAGCAAAATTTGTAAAAAAAAGTCTTTGCGTTTTAAACAAAACAAGAAACATATCTGCTGCTCTACTTTACTATAGAGTATTTGGTATTCGTGCTAAGGTAAATACGTTTACAAACAACTGTTAATTGAGTTAAACAAACGCTTCAAATTGTTTGTTTGAAAAGTAAATTCAATGATGTGTGACTATTGTGACTTCAGCATTTGTAGAATTAATTGTGGTTTGGCATTGAAGAATTTGTCGCCGTATAAAAAGGCCAAGAAAACGGGAGGAACTCGAAAGTAGTGAAACAATAAGGACTAAAGTAGAATGTTTAGAAACAATTTTTCAAAATGAGCCAATGTATCAAAATACGCTCTAAATATTTAATAGGTAACGTCATTTTTTAGAAAGCGTGTAGAGAGAATCACCTCATGTTACTTAAGCGTACAAGAAGCGCGGATCAAAACGCTTAATTCACTCTTAATAAGGTCGAGTTCAGGCAGCGATTCATACAGGCGATTACTCCGAGCGATAAAAGTATATTTTCGTTACTTTATGAATTTAAGTTGAGTAAATTATTTTGTTCAAAAATCAAGCTCTTTATATAAATTTAATTTACAAGACCGCCCTAAAATATAATAGCTCTAGGTTATTTAATAAAATTAATTAAGTTTTTAAAAAATTCAGAATAAAGCATATCAAAATGAAATAAGCAAGTAAGATAAAAAGCGGGTGATTTAATAGATTTTAATTTGTTGGGAATAAATACGTAAATGTCTTTTTTGGAGCGCTTTTCTGTGCACCTTCCTCCGCTATTCGTCTAGATCAAACATTTCTAAGACGTTTGGTTTCCGAGTTTTCTTTTGAGGGCAGTGAAAGACTCCTGTAAAGGATGTTGAGTCTGTCTGTTAATTTCACTTTTTACTCTCACTCGTTTCTTGTATTTTGTTGATTACTTTCAGCTAATGCATCTAAATGAAATTTAAGATTTATATTTTTTGATTAGGGTTCTGGGGAGACGTTAAAAGGTGGGAGTGTGAAGCATTTGTAGTGAAATGATGTATAGAGGACCAGCTCATGTTTTTCGTAAGTGGTTCGTTGCAGTGACAAGGGTTTGGAGGCCCTTGGCCTCGGTTAAACATTAGCACTTTCCGCGGCGTGTGCAGATAAAAGCATCACAAATTAGTGGCGTTCTATGGAAGTGGCGTGAGCAGGGCCGTATCTTTGCATGTAGAAAATCCGCGCGGCATGTCTGAAAAGCGCTAATTAATTAAACACCGACTGTGTCCGAGCTGACGCTCTCTAATTTGAATAGGGCTAATCAGACGAGGGATTTTGCTAAAAAAAAACAAGGTTTGTTTTTGAAACGCGCAAATCTTCCACTTGGATAAAGCGTATTGTTTTGGAGTGGATCGATGGTGGGCCCTCAGCGAAAACTCGAAATTCGTTCCAATTAATCACTGGCATAATAGCGGTGCTGCAACATTCAATTTGTGTTGTAGTACAGTTGCAGGTAAAAGCCCGAAATGATCCAGTTATATTTTAGACTTCCATTTAAATTAGGTAGGTAGAGAATCGGATTTGAATTGTTACAGGTCAAACACACAACAATACAGACTGCATTAACAGCACACCAATTATATCTGTTAAATCAGAAAGCTAATTGCACATTGTGTTTTGGGCATTGTGTAATAAGTCTATAGTTTGAATGTAGTTTGAAATTTTTTAAACAGGTGTGACAAACTTTTAAATAGAGTTTGGAAAAATTCACAAAATTCAATTTAAAACTGGCAAATTTCGAATGAATTTTAATAAAGCTGAACAGGAGTTAAATTGTTGGGTTAGTAAACTAACTTTAGTAGTGGCTCGAAACACTCGACTGAGCACTATCTCTGATATTGACAATCTCTTGAAATTTAATTTTTGGGTCTATGTACGGCTGCGCCATTTTGTAATACACCAAACATCGTAGTACTTAAGATAAACGGAAGGCGTTGTTAAAACTTATTCGGTTCGTTGCACTAATGGTTTGGGTTAATGGATCTGCAGCGCACATAATCTGGTAGATTCTGGGTTTGTATGTCGCGCTCTGGTGGCCAGCTTCGGAATTACACATATCACACGACATGAAACGATCCTCCTGAAAGCTCGCGTCTCGTTAAAAAGCTCTCTGAAATATTAACGCCGGGATAAACTTTCAAATCGGCAAACTACCACTTTTATAAATAACATCTAATGAGATATGTACACATTACGGAAGTTGGCAAAGTAAAAAGTTGCTTCTTGGCCGCACAACTTGGCGTTTCCATTAAAATGGAACGTGGCGACTTGGGCTCTTTTTCATCCGACTCGACGAATAATACATAAATTCTCTAATGCCGCTAATACCGAGCTCAAAATGCACCCGACTTATAAATTTTTATCTGCCGGAGAGGGTCTTACAACCTCTCGCTCCATACATAAACCGGCAAATAAACAGATTTACAGAGAACGCTCTATCTTTTTTAAAGGTGCACAAGAACAGCTCCAAATACAATATTCCTGGTTAAAATTCTTTATAAGTCATTATAAGAATTTTCTAAAGAATACTTACTTAATAATTACTTTTTATATACTTACCATTTCTATAATAGTTTTAATAAAATATTTAAATAAATAGTTAAATCGGTAAACAAAATAATTATTAGGTAAAAACTATTATTTAAAAATATTTGTAATGCGTTAATTTTGTAGGAGTATACATAGAAATGAATCAGTATGGACAGCTGATAAAAACAGAAAGCTTGTCAAAAAGTTAGCATCCCTTCAAATTAAATGTGTAAGATGGAGCCACTAATTTTTGGATTTACTATAGACAACTAATATTATTTGTTATACACTGAAATTTTTTCTACTGTTTAATAAATTTTTACGTTGTATTTTTAGGATAATTTTAATCTTTGTTTGACCTTTGTCGATAGTTTATCAGTTATTTACATTTATAGCTCTTTAGATTTAGATTGTGTATTACTAGTTGCCTATAGTAAATCTAAAAATTAGTGGCTGCATCTTACACATTTAACTTGAAGGTATGCTAGCTTTTTGACAAGCTTTCAGTTTTTATAAGCTGTCTATAATGATTCATTTCTATACTGTGAAGTATATAATATATTATCAAGTCACACATCATTACCATTTAAATGGTGTGTGGTATATGATTATAATTACTTTTAAAGTAATTATTGTCATTTTGTACACATTGAGAGCCCATATTTTCCGGTCTATTGCTATATTTCTTGTCTTTTTCTAAGATATTTCTTTTTACGAAAACTCTTTTTGGTCGCCCCGGGTTTTTTTGCTATATTGCTTCTCAAATTTGCTTTACTTTTGTAGTGTCTTCTATTTTTGAAGCTTTAAACCTGATTTTATTTTTAATATTTCTTTTATCGTTCTTACTTTACTATTTATTCTTTTAGGTATTATGCATGATAAGCTGCTATAAAAAATAAAATAAGTTAAAATCAGTCTAAATATTATTTTAAATAGGCCTACTTTGTTACTTCATCTTACAGCTTTGTCTACTGAACTATTTATTTGAGCTACCCACTTGCTTTCTATGGCTCTGTGAGAAATCTATAGTACCTACAGTCATTATACGCCAAACTCAGTATTTTTGGGCATTTTTTCTTTGAAGTGACATAATTACGTGAATATTTACAAAAATTGATCATATAACCAGGCAGGTACATACTCTAAACAATCTCAGCACCGCGGCATACTGAAATATAAAAAATAACAACCGAAATAAATTGATAATTTTTTTTGCTTTGAATAAATATTCTATTCTATCTTTAACATTTGTTTTTGCTTCTCTGTTGTCTTTCTTTATAAAAAGCAATCCAAAAGTCGTGGAATTAGAGCAAGCTAAGACAAAAATTAAGTGTGTCTGTTTAAACTTGATCACTATTGTCATCTTAAGCAAAGAGTCAAAAATTGCTGTTCTAAAATAAGAGAACAAATTTGTGTTATGTGCTAGAAATGTAGGAAGCAGCAGTTACAACAAAAACAATTTAATTTTAGTCTTCTCAGTAGCAAATCACATTTAAAAAATAGAAATCTAATTTTGACGAATTTTTGTCTTAAATGAGACACCATTTTCGAACATGATTACTATATTTGCCTTTTTGTCTCATGGCCAACTGGGACTCAAAGACTTTTGGATTGCTCGTTATTGCTTAACGCTCTATTCTATGATCCTGATCTATTCTATGTGTTAAATATGTTTTTCAGTATTTCTTCTTTTTCTCAATTTGTTCTTTTAATTGTTGTGACAACCATTTCGTTTGTAAGAATAATAATAATAAATATAGCCGTTGATATCTTTCGAAATATGAGTTTTGTCAAAAAAAAACAGTGTTAATAATGAGTAATAAGAAAATCATTAGCTCTATAAAAATTGTGTTTTAATAAATAATCTTTTATATCGCTTTAAAATTAACTTGGAGTATTTTTTGAAAACTTAAATACATTTAAACAGACACCATTTTCAGACCGATTCATGCTCTAGAAGTCTAGAATTCAAATATCTTTGGAAAATCTTGTAATTTTGGTCCAACTTAAGTTGTAGTTGTCTTTAAAAAAATGGTTGTTTTTTAACAAATACTGCGAGGCGGTATTATATAACATATAACCATGTTGTTCACTTTATAAATGCTACACACTTATTTACAGTTGCAATAATTATTTTCTTAAAATTTTTTCACATAATGTCTCTATCGACTGGTTTCTTATATTTTTGCTAGTTTTTTTTTAAGTATTTTACTTTCTAAAACTTGGTAATATTTTTCAACGTTAACTTAAATTTTTAACTTATATGATTTAATTGTTTTGTATATAATTTTCTTTTCTTTAACTGTCTGGTTACTTATATTGCTATCATAACATTTTTTTTAATTTAGCTATTAATAAGTAATGACCGTCACCAATTTTTGCTTTTCTTCTTACTTTTACATCACTGTTATCTCATAGAGCTTCATGAAAAACAAAAATTTTGCACAAACACCGAACGTTAATTCAACTAAAAATAATAGTCCCACATCTCCACTCACATGTTTCAGTTTTATATTCGTCATAATCGTAAAAGTGTTTTGTTGTTAGTGTAATTTGCCGTATATTTCACTTACAATTTAAGTCTTGTGTTGCCTCTAAAATTCTTCTCAAGTAAGTTGTTTTAGGCTGAGAAAGGATCTGATGAAATTTTAATGCGATTCCTTCAACAACTCCTTTGACCACAACTGTACTATAATGAATTGCTGAGCACACCACACATCCTAACAGATTCTAGTGGGAAATTAGTTAATTAATACGTATTGTCCGACACGATAATGGATCCCAGCGGTTTCTGCAGCCACAACCAGCAGACATTTTTCCAAAACTTGTACCTGTTAAGCCATAATTAAAGCCAAGATTTGTTAGTCATTTTCAAGTGGAAATAAGAAAAGTTTCTTAGTTTTGGTGAAAATTTACAAGTGTTATTTTCCTTGAAGCTGCGCTCCTGAATCCGCACATTAGTAATTCAGAGGTAGCTGTATAAACACAGAACTGCCATCTATTGTAATTACGAGTGAAGATAGCAAATGATTGTTCATCTAGGACTGCATTAATATCAGTTATATGGTTGTATGCATATTGAAGTTCTTTACCGAGACATCCTCCCACTAGGAAATAATCCTAACAATAACAATTAGAGAAGAGAAAACGGCCGGGTCGAGGCATTGTTGGATCGCGAGCACACTTAGCTCAAACATCGGCGCACAAGATCAACAGCGATTTATCAACGGAGTAATTTCAAAAGAGATTAATTACTCCGTCTCGAATCGGAGGAGGAAGTTTCCACGGCAAAAACCGGTACTTATCAGAAAAATAAATGAAGTTGTAGAGGGATGGCCACCATTCGTGGTGACACATTTTCAATATAGAATTGTACAAATAACAAGAGGACCCGGAATCCTTTGCCGTTATTTCTCCAATTCAATAAACTCCGATCTCCCTCTTATTAAAATAGTGCGATTTTATTTAGGTATTCTCACGCATAACTCGTCTCGTACCAGTTTCACCACTTAGCTTTGAATGCGAGCTACGACCAAGATGTCGGCTCGATCTTTATTTCCTCCCTCTACGAGTGCACTTAGCAGTTCGGGGAGTGTCTACGTCTGTCTACATAGTATTATATGTTAGCCACAAAACACCAGCGAAAAGGAATTCACTCCAATTCGATGTAATGGAGATATCAAAATTTTCAACGTTTTAATGTACACCATTCGCATCGATGCACTTAATCGTTTAATTGTTGGCGATTAAAGTGGGACATGGAAGCGGCTGTGCTAATACGAAACGTGCCAATAAATCAAAATTATGACGCGGACCTGTTTTTATTTTATTGGTTTTTCAAATTTATGATTTAAATTTGTCGTAATTTAAGATTTTATTGAATTTCGATATTTGCAATTGTGACGCTTATGAAGTTATTATAAATCAGGACGAGCACACTGGTTTTTTTTTCAGCTATTGTAGCTTTTATTCCTAACATTAATAACAATTTAATTTAAAGATTTTTTAATAATAAGAGAAGGTTTTTTTTCTACTTGATATTTCACTATTTTCGTCTCTATATGTCGGCCATTCATTTAAACATTTAACTCGGATGTGCAGCTGTTCTTCCATTGGTTTATATATTGAGAACATGGAAAATCTTTATAAGATCTTCACTTGTTTCAAATTTTTTCAATGTCATCTGCACAATTGTTACTGTATCCTACGATACAATAAATTGAAATTTTATTTCTTATATTTATTACTAGGTATGGATTAAACTATTGTTGTACCATCAGTACGGGGGAGTTTAAAGCGAGGTTCAAAGAATATAAAGTTGAATTCTAGGTTCAGAATTTAGTCTATTATTTAGTCAGAAATTAGTAGTCTGTGTTAGCATCTGGGTAGAAAAATGGATAAAGCACGGGTAAAAACGAAACAGAATTGTTTATGCAACTAATAATTTACCAGGAAATTTAGGTTAGTTACTAAGCAACCAAAAACGCAATGTTAAATTACGAGATACTCCATTTATATATAGCATGCTGCAAGTTTTTTCTGTAATGAACTGTGTGTATAATAAATGCGGTTTCCAATAATTACTGCTAATACCCTAATTAGATCACTTGCACCGCACTCAGGTAAAGCTCCTTTATTGCGGTTAGCTGCCGCATTTCCGATATTTGCAATCACACATCTGCTGTGGGCATATTAATTAGCGTCCCTTAATAAATCCGGGGCTTTGTCTGATTGAGCGCAAAAACGCTACAATCGATGAGTGATTATTTTTCCCGCATATACCTAATGGGAAAGATCGCGGAAACCTTTCTATAGAACTGAAACTGAAAGCATTGATTTTTAATTACCGAAATCATTAATCACGACTCCAAAGACCTGAAACAACAAGACCCTAACATCGATTGAAAGGGAAAATCCGGTAAGTAGTTTTTCGGTTGTTGTTATACGGGCTTTAAACCCGGATGCTTGCTAAACACGTGATTGCATTATTAACGCCCCACGCTTACGGACAATAAAAGAAACGACGCCGATGTTTTTTAATTGCACTTGAAATCAATCAACGGAAAAACGACGCAAATTTACGACGGCTATTTATCCAAGGAATTCATTTAAGCTCGAGGTAATTATTTGTGTCTATTTAAATGAAAATTAATTCCGGTTCTTAAAATGCACGACACACTACATAGTAACAGACGGAAAACTAATACTTTTTTACGTCTCGGAATACAAAATGGTAATTTTGGCGTGAAATTTGGGCGTGCAAAGTGCATACACGCCACTGCACTTAATGCTTTAATTGAGTGGTTTGCCGTTAATCAGCGCATGATAATGCAGGTAGAAGCAGCTTCCTTCCGTAGCGTGTTCCGGTGTTTGGTTAATATCGGTATAAAATGGAAAAATTTGTAGATCCGATACTCGACTCCCCCTGGGTCAAATTTCAATGCAAATGCTATTAATCGCGTTAATCTTTCCAAGAAGATATTAGTTTGTAAAGAGTTCAAGTCTGGCGCGAATGTGCGGAACTGTGCAGTATTTAACATATTAAAGTCTTACTCTCCCATCTGAGATCAGATGGCAGTTTGTAACTTTGTACACTCGGCCAAAATGAAAATGACTCATTCATAAACAAGGTCTTGGTCGGTGTCAATCTCGTAGTCTCAACAATGCATAGATCATTAATATCATGGGCAAATTTAATTTAAACTTAAGCCTAAGACATGTTTTCGTTTAAATTTTTTATTGAATTTAACTTTCAAAATAACTTTCTAATTACTGTCAAAATTACGTCAAATTTTTGGTATTACATCGGAAAAAATTGCAATTTTTTGTAAGATAAAACATGTAAATAGATAATTGCCTATTATAATACACAACAGATACCAAGTATTATGGTTCTTCCTTCTACAGGATTTCTTTTTATAAACAATTGCCACACACAGTTACGTTTTCATAATTTTTATTTGTCATAGAAACCTCTGATCAACCATTATAATAAACATATGGTAGAAAGTATTCGAATTTGTACTGCTTTTATCTTTAATTTTAAATAGATTTTCAAATACACATTTTCTAAATTTATCCAAAATTATTTCTTGTTTTTGAAAACCTATAAAACTGTTTTCCTTAAAGTTTTTATAACTTTTTTATTTACATTTAGGTTTTATTGCAATAAATTTCTAACTATCCAAGAGTTATAAAAATTCAACTAGCCATGAGAGAAACAAATAGGTATACAGTTTATTTTAAAAAAAATTGTATCTTATTGAAAATGTAAAAACTACCAGCATAAATTTTTATTTTTATTTTGTTCATATTTGGTTCGTCGCTGAAAGACTAAAATTGAACTATTTTTACCGTAACTGCTGTAGATTTTATTTCTGACATAAACCACAAAGCTCTTAACTTATTTTATGACAAATTTAATTTCAAACAATAATAATGATTAATTTTAAATGAACGATCTTTTTTTCTTTAACCTACTTTAGTCTACTTTAATTTTGTGTCAAATTTTGAAGTATCTCATTAAAAAATAGCACTTCTATTGTGGGAAATTTTATTTTATTCGATAATATTTTGGAAAAAAAACAATAATTTTACAAACAGAAGGCATTAAAAAAATGTAAATACGTCTTCCAGTCTTAAGTTTATGTGATTGCTTTTTAACGAGATTGACAACAGCACAGGTTCATTTATGGTTGCGACATTTTCATTTTGGCTGAGTGTATATTTGCTGGGAATTTTATTCCTCGGCGGTCTCTTGTCAATATGGCGAATTAACAGTCATTTTTGTAAAGTGTCTAGTTTAATGGAAATTTGATTAAACGGGTTCTCGAAGCGAAGCAAGTGGTGCGACTTGATAGACGTTTCATTTTAATTTCTCCCAAAATTTACACAATTTATGCGCAAACTTCTAACAAAGTTAACAATTAACGGTTTACTCACAAATTCGTCAAACAGAAGGAATTTAGCGATGTATGTATTTTTGCGGCCGCATTTACAATTTTTGTGGTCTGGTTTTAGCCGTTAAGCCAAAATTAAATTTTCTCAGAGATAACTTTGTAAAGTAACAACGTATAATTGCAATTCTCTTTCGTCCACAAACCCACATCTTTCAGCTGTTATCTTGAGCAATGGTTGTTTTTATCGTCGCCGCCTTAATCACTTCATCGGTGAAGAACCCAAGGAGTTAGGTTTTTGTTTTCGAACACATAACTTCCACCACTTCGTTAGATGTTTTTCCTAGGATTAACGTTCTGGTGATCTTAAACGTCTTTATTATACCCTCAGAAACCTCCTACAAGCAACTTTACAAGCAACTTATTCAAATAACCCTTCATGTATTTATAAAATAAACGAGGACAAACATTTATTTACATTTTTCTCATTACCGTCGCCTGTCCTCGCTTCATATTTTAATATCGGAGGCCATTTCTAGATTCTGATGTATTTTTAACGATTCTCGACGTAATATAATTAAAAGAAAAAATAAGGTAATAAGATTAGATCGGGGACAGAAGTTCTTGAGAGAATTGCACGAATGTAAAGCTGTTTGATTGAAATTAGCTGAGGGATCGTTTGATGAGGTCCGGGTAATACATCGAGAGGCATTTATTTACACGTTGGAGTAAATTAAGAAAACGAAGCTCGGAATAAAAGAGAGAAAATAAACCGTCGGCAATAGTCTGATGGACAGACGTAGACAAACGTTCGCTGCCAAACCGAGCAGGGATTTATTCGAGAGAAACGCTCCGGAGACTCCGGGGGCGCCCCCAACAAAAAACACCCCCTCGACAAATTAAAACTGATTAATGGAGCGTACATACGTTAAACCGGAAGATCTTAATTAATAAATAATTTTCCGGCAGTGCCGGAGAAGACCGAGACTTTTAATTTCTTATTCAGAACATAAACAGATTAATTGAACTACTTTAAAAAATTAAGTTCGTTACGGAAATTGCACAAAAAGTCTTCGCACTTATCAGAATGACACACAAGAAACGAAATGATTTAAAAATCCCAGGATTGCCAACTTCCAAAATTCCATTCAGTCGAATTGAGGCAATAGCAAAAAACAATCTATATTTCATTTTCAGTCCGCTTTATTGAATCCGCAAAAAGTCTACTGCAAAAGATAGCAAAAAGGGAACGCATGCGCCGGTTTTTACAAGAAACTATTAAAGCAATAAAGGAAGAATATATGTCTTTGGTTTAATCGCCATTTTGAGTGATAATTAATTTTCTACACAGTCTGACCCCAATTGTCGCATTGCTGATGTTGCAAATTTCCCAAACAAATAAATTTTATTTTTGCTAATTGCTAGTAAAGTATTTAATCAATTTTACAACAAGAAAATGTTATAGGTAAGTTTAGTTGATTGGATTTTAGAAAATTGAAATGCATTTATATTGACAGACCACTTTAGTAACAAGAGTTCAAAGAAGTTAGACCCTCATAAAATAAACCGTACTTTAATTTCAGGAAAGACGGACGTTTCACTTTAAGTTTACTTACCTATGTCTTGTAAATTTTATTAGCTAAGAGAGTTTCTATGTTACTGAACAAATTTTATTTTAAAATAGTATCAAAGAAAATCAAGTGGACAAAAGCTGACAGGGTGACGTTTCAAGAGAAATTTATACCTACTTCTTAAAGTAAACTGTTGTTATAATAGTTATATAGTTGAAGATCTCATGACAAAAAAAATGCTAAAGTTTTCTGGACGTTTAAAATTCAGTAATAACTTGCATTTAGAGTACGATTAACCATAGGATTAACAGTATAGGTTGCAGAACACTTAAAATGTATTGCACACTTAAAAGGTAAAAAGATTTATCACAAATTATTATTTATAATTAAATGTAGTTAAATTAAAGTTTAGAGAAATTTTCGGATGATATTTATTATTATAAACATTTTTCCTTACTTATTGTACAACTATGTCAACGTTTCGAAAGTAAAATATATTTTTCGGAAGACTAAAATATAATATAACTTAAATTATTATATAATTTAGTTACTTTAATTTACATTCCTTATCTTATTCTTTATTATTTTAAATTTGTTGTTGAAATCACAATTATTGTTAGTATTAAAGGCAAATATTTGTATTTCGTTTAATTGATAGAACATTTAGTTTTTATTATATTTACATAAGATTGTGAAAGTGTTGTAAAAGACCTTCTATGGAATGCTTTTCTTACTTCCACTCACACCATTCATAGAGTAGGCTGGGCGAAATCTTGTATCCTCTTCTGTTGCACCTAACGGTGAGACAAGGCTAGATCCAATTGCTTTTAGAGAAGACACGTGCTTTCTACCAGCTCTATAAGTAACACCAGAGAATTTCAAACAGTTTGCATTAATTACAATAAGCTTAATCCTCTTTAAGTACCTATCAAGCATTTTGCGAAATACATTTTGAGAATTTCTGGGTATGAAGTTACGGTTTCAAGAAGCACGTGGCTAAGGGAGTAGTAGACTCTTTCTTGTTTGCTTATCTTTTAGCGAACGTCCAACAAAGAGAGAAATAGATATCCCTACTCAACTTATGAGCTTTCTATCTACTTCTTTAAGAGAAAGTAAAACAGCAACATCTAGCGTGTCTTTTACAACACTTTCAAAAGCTTATTTTGACCCTAGTATATAAATAGTTTCATATTATCAATTATAGCTTGCGCTTATCTTAAGTAAGAGATGCGGGTACCGTTTATTCTATTTACCGTGGGTTATACGAGCAATTGTATTAAAAATTAAGTATTGACTGTTTTTTTGTTATAGTATGATGTATGATGTATTGTCTATTTATTAGCTTATTATGTTTAATTATAGGTAATTGTCAAGTTGTTTGAAATTAAAATGATTATCAATTTGTTACAGTTTACAAGGTACAAATACAAAATAATTACATTACGTTAGCAATTACATAAAATATAATTATAATAATAAAATTAAAATGCTTTGTGAGAAAACATAAAATATGAAGCTGTAGTTTGCAAATATTACGTAAAAATCAAATATTTTTTTATTTTATTAATATATTGTGAACAGTACTGAGCTGGATTACATCTTCTCTATAAATAAATTTATATAGAAATACTCTGTAAATTTACTGCGTTTTCAACTTTTTTATAGAAACCTCTAAACGTCTAAACCATACCGTTTGAAGAAAACAGATGAAAAAGATTTAAATCTTTAACCGGTTGTACGTAATATTAGTTTTTCTAGTTTCAATGAAGGTAGATTTCTTTATAATAAAATTTAGAATTTTATATATGTAGTTGTATATACAGGATGATTTTTTATCTGTTCCCGCCAGAAACTCTAAAAATAGGCAACACGTTATACAATCGAAAAGTAATTAATTAATTAATTAATTAATGTGGGAACAAATAATCCAAATAAATTGACTCTGGAAGCACTGTTAAAGATATTATCAACAATGCTGACAATAATTCACAACTCTTTAAGCTACAGTTTTGAAAATAAATTTTTCAAAGTATAATGTGTTGCCTATTTTAAGAGTTTCGGGCGGAAACAGATAAAAAAATCACCCTGTATATATGTTTTTGAGTTGGTAGATAGTTATCGTTGTTTTTTGTCGGTGTACAAGATTTCTGATCACTACAAATATTTATTTTTTAGAGGTAACGGGTTGCAGGAACAAATAAAAAAACGATTTGATTTTAATTCGACGTTTCGACTGTTTTTGTTACTGTCTTTTTCAAGGATTTAAGTCATAGTTGAAAAAAACAGTAATAAAAACAGTCGAAACGTCGGATTAAAGTCAAATCGTTTCTTTATTTGTTCCTTCAACCCGTTACCTCTAAAATATAATAATAACAATTGGAACGTTATCATATTAAGAAGTACAAATATTTAGTATCGTAAGCTATTTAAAAAAAGGTAAAATTATTAGCTCTTGCTTTTTTATAACTAATATACTTATTAAAAGTTTATACGAAACCCACTACTAGATTTTTGGAAAAATTACAAACTCAGCTTCAATTTTTTTTGCTTGGGTTAGAAACCAAAATTTGATTTTTGTTTAAGCTTAAGAATATTACAGGAATATGACGACTATCCGTTATGTTGATGACGTTAGGAATCACTTTACTGCCCTGTCTAGATGACCGCCAACACGTTCTTTTCCAGCAAGACAACGCACGTCCACATATTGCTCGTCATACTATGAAATTCCGTCATAAAGCTGGCGTTAATATTTTGCCGTGACCACCTCGTTTACCAGATTTAAATCTCATAGAACATGTGTAGGATATGAAGAGAAGAAGATTGTTCTCTTTGCACCGTCCTCCACCAACTCTGGCACAGTTAATTTATGAGGTTTAAGTTGCTTAGAACAAAGTGTCACAAGCAGATATCGACCCACTGATTTTGTCTTTTGCCTAGACTTGTACAGGAGTGTACTCAGATACGGGTTCACCAAACACATTATTGATTTTTTTGAGTTAATGTTACTAATTTTTTTTGCGAATCTCATCGTTTTGTTCTTGATGTAAGCTTACCATATTGCCAAAAAAATTACGTCCAAAAAATTATTTCTTCTGGGGGTAACACTTCCAATAATAGCAATGAGTATATTTATAAATTTTGTTTTTAATATTTTTTTTAAGACAATGATCTGCTTTATTCAAAAAAATAATAAATGTTTGATATTTTATATATTTTGGAAACTAATGTTTTGCAAGTCAGTGTCACTCTAATTTTTTTTAACAAACAAGCGGTACTTGTAAATACATAGATAAATTTTCGGATGACTTTATTTAGGTCAAGTGAATAAGATGATTGCGTTTGAGAAGAGAAGTACATAATGGAATTAACATGGCGTTGCCTGTGGAGGAATAGCACGTTACGGCCTGCTGATGTAGAAGTTCCGGTGACCGGAGCGTGAAGCGCTGAATTTGTCAAGTTATAGTTTTACTGTGCGAGAATTTAAATTTGTTGAATGTTTTGAAGCCGGTCCTGGCGTCATAAAACTTTAATCATCCGAGTCCTAGAGTCATATCTAGTTTTATTATAATCTGGAGGTCCTGGTCGTAAACACGACGCGATATTATAGGCCGGACGATTTTAATTTAATTACTCCCAGTCGCTAACGCACTGATTCCTCCCGACTTAATTACGGCATAACGCAACAGGCCCGGTCCAAAACGCGCGGAAAGGCTAAACAAACAATAATTCTCCACTATTATACCCAGGCCGTTCTCGACAATAATGATAAATGCACGTCACCCAGGATAAGATGGCGAGAATGAGCGGAATGCATAGAGGCAAAGGATTTGTCTACTGATTTATTACACGTTAGCTGCTTGACGTGTACAATTTAATCTAGCCCATCCCACCTCAATCTTGCGCTTTATTTCGTTTTATCTCGGTAATTTCATAAAAATGAGATCGGACGGCGCGTGAGGTGGTTAAGTGGACGAGAACGACCCGGAGTGACCTTGCGACCTGACCTGGGCCCGAATCTGCATCGCAGAATTAATCATTAATGCGTCGGCAGGGACAGCTCTAAACATATTTGGGCGACTTCAGCACTTAAAACTGGATATTCATTATTTTGAAAATTTTGCTCTCATTTACAATACTGTACCGTCGTTTTTGCCACAAGCACAAATCTGACCGTTATCGCCTAAAATATAAATCTCTTTAGCAACTTTCCCTAGTCGAATTATTCCGAAACCGCGTTTTGCTTTGTTATTAATTTAAATCCGCTAACTGAAAAACTGAATACGTTCCCATTTTCGGGAACAAACCAAATTTCCGTTTTAATTGCATTCGCAAAAATCCTTTCACGTAAGAACAGTTCCGAACTAATGTACAGAAGTGACAATGATAAACGTAGAAAGTTCGGAGGAAACGGAAATAGAAAATGACAGGAAATAAACCTGCTTTCGGCATCATCTCGACGATTTTAAAAAGAGCACAGATTTGCCATTTAATCGCAAACTAACCGAAAATTGTCTGGGAATCGATGAAGAATTCGCAACAGCGCAGATACACAAAATGCTGTTTCCTGAGGCGATCGCTTGTTAATTAGAAAAATGCAGTCGGCATTTATGACGATAATTATGCAAATTCCGCGACATTTCGGCACATTTCCTCTCGACGAAGTCACGACACGCTATTTAGCCGCGTCCTGAAACAAAGCATTCTCGGCTGAAACTTCTTCTTTTATGTAACAATGTCGAAAGAAAACGTCGAGGAAATTCTTTCTTGCTGGAAATCTCCATACAAATCGTCTTGTCGGAATTTGAGTCGCTGTTCTTAAAGTAAAGGCCTGATTAAGTTACGAATTACGACTTTTTCTCCTGCATGCATCGATCCTGTGGGAGGCACGTGTGAGACTGTTTTATTGTGTTATCTCTCTGCCTGGAAAAAAATTCAAACTTTGTTGAAAAATTGTGCCGTAATTATTGCAATAACAAAAACACATTAAAACTTGTTTTGGTGTCAATAAAACTTTTCCGCTGTTGTAGACACGGCTTTAGTTCGTCGTACTTCACGAAGTTTAATTACTTCCTCTACATGTGAAACTTTCCTTGATTTATTTTTTATTTGTTGTACTACTATTGACTTCACAGCGTCTTGTTTCAAACACAATTTCAAATATCATGCCCTAAAAAGTCCAAAACAAAACACCCTTCCAACCCCCACAATCAATTCCCGCATCGTAAGCTTTTTGTGTCCGTTCGACCCTTCGTTTTTCTCAACTCAAGCATGATTTAGTAGCACTTTATTAAAACAACCATCTTTTGACATGTTAGTTTAGCCTTTAAAAATATTATATTTTAAGAGAATGTTGCTTCAACATCTGAATTTCATGAGATCTAATCTATACATTTATATTGGATTGTTTATAATTTGAAACGCGCCAATTCAGGACTTAATCCTTCATCGACTTAAACAATACTTGCCTCTCGCCCTCCGCCACCACCCTTTCCAATAACATAGCTCGCTAACATTGTTAAACTTCAACAATCGCCTGACTTCCAAATCCAACCGACAGAGCTACAAATAGTCAGAATTGTTAGGCCAGAAGCGCACAATTAAGTCTTGTATAGACTCTAAACGAATTATTACCCCTAGCAAAAACACACCAGGCAAATTTCTTATGATGTTATTAGTGTTAAAACCAAGGTGGTTGTTCGACTTAGAATTCTTATCTCATACGAGGCAATATATCCCTGACTTGGTACGAAATTGTCCCGATCCCGCCCTGGTTTTAAAGGATCCCGTTTACTAACAGGATTAATCCCGCTTCTGATTTATAGCGAGTGCGAGAGATCTTTTGTTTTCATTTCTGCTAAAAATGTCGTGCCATAGAAGAACCTTTTAACGAGTCGACTAGCACTAGACGCATTTTTCCATTCGACTGAATAAAAATTTTCACGCTATCGGTTACAACGATCTGATTTATTCAAACGAATATATTCACTTTGAACTTTTTTTCAAGCAAGTTCGCGTTTTGTTTGCAAGTTGTAAAAGTTGTCATTGAGGAAGTTACGAGTTTTTCTGAAAGGAATTAATTATCAAAATGAAACATTGTTGTCAATTTTAGAGGAATGCGACATCGGATTCCGGGCGCTTTAGTTATCTAATAATAACACCCGACAGATATTTGATTCATGTCTATTCGACGCTTATTGAACAAGTAAATTGCAAAATATGCAATATTCTGACTTTAAAAACTTACGACAGTGCTTTAGTCTCATACAAATTGACACAACTGCTAGTTACACATTTAATGATTTTTTTAAACGAATTTCTGCCTGCTATTACTCAATTAAAACATTAATTAATATTTTACTTTTATTAAGTTATTATACAGATTTTTTTATTCTTCAAGTTTATCATTTTATCTTTGCCAATTTCGTGTCGTAACACTTCCACGCAATTATTTTGGACAAAAGGCCTGTTTCGATTGTTTTATTAATGGAAGTGATAAGGCAAAGGGCCTGATTCATGCTCTTGTAGGGGACTTAAAACGGTTGTGATTTCGTTTCATTTCAGAGCAATAATCGAGAGTTTTTATCAAAATTTCGGTTAACAATGCTGAGTAGAAATAAAAACATTATTTTTTGTAGCAACTCTTTAACAAAAAAAATATAAAACAAAATAGTCAGTAGGTTTTAATAATTGAGACGCTTTTTTGTTTATGCGTAATTAACTTACTGAAACAAAACTACCCTTATTTCAACAATTAAAAATCTTGCAATTACAAGTTTTGAGCTAGGTATTATTTTTTAGATTTTTTCCTTACTTTTTTTAACAGTTTGTCTTATTTGATAACCTTTTGTTTATTTTTTTGTTTGAAATCTTGACATCTTTATTGATTTTGTCGATTCTTTGTTGTATTTTTTCTAGTTTATTTTCTGTGTCTTTGTATATTTGATCCAATTTTGATATAATAACTTCTCGATTTTTTTTATCTTCTTGTCGCCCTTTCTCTTATTTTTTTAATGTTTATTTTGTTTTTTTATGTTTTGTGAATAGACAGATTTTCTGTTTCTTTCTTGTTGCTGAGACATTACCTCCATAAATTTACCCAATTTACCAATCTGATCGTAATCCGAACAATGTATTTCTACAATCAAATTAAAATTTCCGGCTGAGTTTTTGATTTTCAAATTCAGATTTTTGTGCGGTTTATTTGCTGCTGTAGAATTTAAATAAATAAAACGCTTTCTGTTATCAGTGATGTGAAATTTCCTTAATTTATGAAATATTATCTCACAATGTCTAAGACGACCTCTTGCAGTTTGTGATCTTAAATTCAAAGAAATCGTGTTACAATTGCGTATTAGTAAAATTCTGAAACTAACCTTTTTAAAAAACAAGTCACATTTTGAGCTGTTGATAGGTAATTTTACAAAAAAAATTATTACTTTTAAACAACTCAATTTTTTTCTAATTACCAATTAAGATAATTTAACAAAAAAATGTAATCAAGATTTTGTATCTTTTTAGGTAGTCTAAACTATGACAAAATAAAAAAAAAGGGATAAAGAGCCATCTTTATCTAACAATTAATAAACAATTAAATGTCAATTAGCAGGCAAACAAAAATACATGTTAATAGGTGGCGTGATTCCCCTTGCTATGGCAAGCTGCGAGTTTTTTTGCTTATGCGCTCGTAGCTTTCCAGATTTTACTTGTATAATTTCTCGACGTTCTATTTGATTGCAACTTTTGTAATACTATAAATAACCAAGCAAATGTATTTCTTAGCTATACTCTGGTTTAAAATATATTTACAGCTGCAATAAAATTATATGTTTTGGCCTTTTTGTAATAATTTAAAAAGAGTAAGTCAACGTTTATGGTATTTGTGAGATTTCACAAGTGTTGTGTAAGCTTGCGGAAAACTAATTAAAGTGTTGCGGCTAGAATCGGAGCGTGTCAGAGTAAAAACGTAGATAGTTTGAAAACTACGTGAAATTTACAACAAAATATGTCTCTGCAAAAATGTGAGAAACTTTAAAATTTTTCGTATAAAAGATTTGAGTTAAAAGTTTCATCCCTGTCCTGTCGTTTGTTGCGTTCCGGGGCAGTTGCTCGCTCCCGAAATTGAGTTATTACCAAAGAAACTTAACATCAATCTTTCGCGATGTGTGACGCGAATCGAAGGTTTTTATCGTATTCACGCTCCGATATATCCTCGAGAAATGTTAACGCCGAGGACAAAATCAAATTTAAAATTGTAATTTAAATCAGCGCCATCTGCGTGCGATATTAAGCCATCGGTTTGATTTTCGATGGTAATAAATCTCTCGTGGTATAATTCGCGGGCATTTATCATTATTAAACAAATTACTAAACACCTTTTAAAGCAAGCGCGAGTCAAATTGACAAATTAAGGCAAGTGTTTTGGAAGTAAATAAGGGGTAAGTTTGAATTTATGGTAGGTTCGATTGTCCTGGGGGAGGCAGCCCCCGGCATAATTAACTAAATGGCTGCGCTGTTTTTAGCCTAAATACCTCGGCCCATATAAATAACAAAATTAGCGCAACACATTTAAATTAATAAAATTATTTTTGCTTTGAGAATTGGATTAAGGGGCTGTGTTTGCGCCTTATCGGGGCGTTGTTGGTCACGTTATGACGTAGTAACGGGTCTTCTTTAATTAGGGCTCAACCTCAATTAAACCCGATCCGAATTTCTATCGATGATGGCTCGACACGCAACTTAGGGGCCGTAAAACTAAACGCCGGCTTTAAATTTAAAGAGTATTCACATCCTTTCCCTTCGCAATAAAACATCTATAAAGCCGGTTAATCTAAAGCCGCTGGCCCCACATTATCCTCGATACCCGAGCTACCATGAAAATGTCACTCACAATATCACAACGACCATAAACAATAACAGTTGTGAGAATCTTGATTGCGAGATGGAATAATGGACGACTTAACGGAGATTTCGGAGTATTGTGGTTGTGTCAATCCGGAGTGGACCGACCGATCACAAAGGAAGTTACACTACCAGGCTATTTTCACAAATGTCAATGAAGGAATGAACGGAGTTTGGCGTTTGCTGAAACCAAGACGGGATTTAATCAGTGTGCACCAAGTGCAGTCAAGGGGATTTAACTCAAGTCAAGCGAATGTTCGGAAACCAAGAGTCCAAGACCTATACAAATTTCAGCTTCTATTTAAGAAATTACTTTATAAAAAAAACTGTTTTAGACAATTTTACTACGTGTCAAAATAAATACTCAATTACATTGTCACAAACAACTGACTTCATTGAATTGTTATAAAAAAACTGCCTCAAATTGGTTTTTTAAGCTGAATATTTTTGACTAGAAAAGTTTATAATATTACAAAAAGTTTTATTTTATAAGTTTGTAGATGCCATTTTTTAAATAAACAAATTTTGCTGTTAATGGTTTCTGGATATGCAATTTTTTTGGTATATGTATATGGCAGTGACAGACAATGTTTATGACTTTGCATTGTTTGTAAACTATTTTAGAGATATCCTACATGTCAGAAAAATCTACTAATAAACAAGTAAATTTAAAAGAAAATGAAAAAAAATAAAAAAAATCGTTAGAATGAGTATGCATTCTTATAATATTATAGTTCAGGTAAACTACTAGGAGTAGTGCAAATAAGCAATAGAAAAGACTTTTAAAACAGGCAGTACTTCAGCTGCCGGGAACGGTGTCGAAAAAATTGAGAGGTTGTCATCGCATTATCTGGCGAGACGTAATACCTATGCTGCACTCCTGGCACCCTTACAGTAAACCTACAGCAGCACTACTATTTTTTATTTTTATTTTTTATTTTTTTAGATAGTTTTCTTTTACATTTGCGCTTGGTCCATCGGTGCTCCAACATCTCAACGGCCTCCTGGAAAGAAATTTGTCAGACCTTTACAAACCACCTCTTTGCAGCTTGCATCAGTTCATCATTACTAGAAAAAATTTTTTTACGTGAGTTTTTTTTTAAATTTAGGTAGCAGTTTGTAATGACTGAGGCTGAAATCTAGAGAATATGGTAAATACTATACTAATTCAAAGCCTGCTTGGTGAATACCATTAATGGCACTACATGATATACTTTTTTCAATGTTTCTCTTTAAGAGCGTCTCGCAATTTAAAAATTAATTGTTCATAATAAGCCCTTGTAATGCTCTGTCTCTTTTGCAAATAGCTGGTCAGAATGATTTTTTGAGCAGCCTAGAACAGATATAGCAAAATCTTACCAGCAGACGATTTTGAATTTGCATAGAGAAGCAGAACCAAAATGTTTTTACTCTTTACTTTGCGTTTTGGTCTCGGGATCATAGTCTTGTACATAGTCACATATCGACTAAAAAAGTTATTTTTGCTTGTTTGGTAGCTTTCCAAAAGACGCTTATAAGTTTTTTATTTTTTGACGTAGTTTTTCTTTACACTAATACACTTATTAGTCTATTAGTCCTTCAATATTTCAACAGCCTTCTGAAAAAGTCTTTTTAGACTTTTGCAAACCACTTCTCTGCAGCTTGCATCAGTTTATCATTACTGGAGAAAAAATTTTCATATGAGTTTTTTTTTTGATTTGGAAAGCAGTTTTTAATTACTGAGGTTGAAATCTGGCAAATATGGTAAATATTCTACTAATTTAAGCCTGCTTGGTGAATAGCATTTTTGGTACTACAAAATTTACTTTGTGATTTTAATTGCGCCTTGCAATTTAAAAATCAAATGTGCATAATAGGCCCCTGTAATGCTCTGCCTCTTTTGCAAATAGTTGGTCAGGATGATTCTTTGAGCTTAGAACAGGTATGGCAAAATCTTACCAGCAAACAGCACGATTTTGAATTTGCGTGGAGAAAAAGAAGAACGAGATGATTTCACTCTTTTTTTGCGTTTTAATTTTGGGATCATAGTAGTGCACCCATGAGTGGTTGGTTGCTGGTCACATATCGACTAAGAAATTTTTTGTGTTTGCTTGGTATTTTTCCAATATTTTAAACATAATTTTTTCTATATCTAATTCTTTAGTAGGTATGTGGTGCACACATAAGATAATATGCTAGTATCTTCCAGAATGTCTTCGATATTTTTTTGCTATTGTTACCGTTATGGGAGAACCATTGGCATGTTGGCTTTCACAAAATGTTTTTCCACATTTAAAATCTCAACACAAGCGTTTGATTTGTCATAAAAAAATGCAGACTTGGCAACAGTTGTCACAATGTCTTCATGAATTTGAGTTGGTCTTAAGCCCTTTTTCTAACGGTATTGTATTATGGCTTTTTTTACAAGATCTATTTTTATAAACAATTATAACACACAGTTTAAAATTTAACCACACCACAACAACGAGTTCAGTTACAAAGTTGATATTTTACAGATACGATTTACAAATTTTAGCCAACTATCTGCCTAAAAAATTAATTAAGAAACCACTTAGAAATAGGTCAAAAACGCGAAGATTAAATATCCACCCTCGTAGTTTAGTTTATATTAATTTTGGTAGAAGCGTTGAAGGCGGTGGTGGTTTGTGACTGCTTGGTGGCGTGTTTGTAAAATGTTAACAGTGTCAAACTCGTCAATATCATAAATAAAAACAGAAAAAAAATAAAGGTTAGAGACAAGAACAAAAAATGTAATAATTTTTAGTTCCCTATTTACAGAAAACAAGTCAACAGCAACAGTTAGATTCGGGACAAAGAAAAGAAAATATTACATATTTTGCAATTAACTAGAAAGATATTCTTGAGGATCAATTTAAAAAGTAAAACCAAAAACAACTATTGTTTATTGAACGCAAGATCTTTTCAGTTATTTTTGTATAGTTTTGCACGCTCATACAAGGCGATCACAACTGATTCTAATTTATCTTTCTGTTGTTCTTACCGTATTAATTTTTTTTGGCTATAGTCAAGATAGAGACCCTACTTTTACAGTTTTTTACTGCACTAGGTTTTCATTTAAAACTAAGATTCGCCCTCTGTAACAAAATTTGTGTTATAGGAGACCTGTTTTAAAAATGTATAAACTTAAAAATCTTCTAACGACCACTAAAAATACTTATTTACAAGTATTTGGTCATAAATAAAAAATATCAATTATATAAAAACATTTGGACAAAAGTTGTAGTAAATTTTGTTCTCTACGATATTAATATTTACAACATTTTATCAAAAATGTAATAGGTGTTAACAAGACAGTTGCAAGAACTGTTTTCGATCTTTAACGAATAAGTTTTGGGGATGATCCAAACTTTAATTTTAATTGATTACTTTTGATTTGTTACTAAGAGAGTTAACTATTGCATATTGTATACAAAAAATAAACACTTCTACAAATAATTGTTTTAACAGGATTGGCAAATCAAATGTAAAAAAATATTTTTCTAAACCCTGCCGTTTTCAAATTACAGCAATTTTATATTAACTAATCACATAATAAATATTAATTATTAATAAAAGTGAAGTATGATATGTAGTAAAAAGGTATTATCTACAGTTGATCTTGTAATAATAGTTAATCCAATAATGACAGTAATGTAAGCTTTAATTCGTTTTGAAATATATTGGTGTTTTATTTTATCAAGTAAATAGAATTTTTTAAAAAACTAATTTTTATTTTTGTTGAATTTATATGTAGGTTTTTATAAACTTTTTAACACCTAATACTGTAAGAATTAAACATTTTCCCGGCGCATCCACCATTTTTGTAAATTTTATTTTATTGAAGAGCATTTTTAATTCACTTCATCTGATAAAATCTGCTACTGAGAGCATAAAATAAAAATTCCTGTAATTTAAAACAGACAATTGAGAGTTTTTACTGCAATAAAAGCAATTAATTATGAAAAAACTACAAAACCTGAACTAACATTTTCAAAGAGTAAATCGTAATATCATTTAAAACCCAGTTCTGTTACGGCAAAATTAGTTTGGTTAAAAAGAATTCAACAAAACTGAATAGAAAATGCATGGAATTTAATTTTGTTTGTCGGTAAATAAATATGAATTAAAACTTATTTAGGTTACAATCGCGATGAATTTAAAAATAAATTGATAAAAATTTATGTTTCTTGTTTGAAAGAATGTTTGAAAATATTATCTTTTGTTAAGAAATTGACAAGATCGAGTAAATGTAGCAGCGTAAATAAAACAAATATTTGCTTGCGTTAGGAGTATCATGCTTACATATCCTTTCGTAAAATCGAATTAAAACAAAAACGACAAAATATTGTGTTTAACTAATAAGTTTCAAAACGTCAGAAGCAGACGTTGTTTACTTATTTAGTTAATAGAATAATTCAAGTAAAAAAGTTTAGTTAAGAGATAAAGCCTGAAATTACAAACTCTCCGGCATAAAATGGCTTTTGTTTCGTCATGATCAATGGTAGATTATTTCATCACCTTCACAATACAGGTTTGTGAAAGATCGTCTTTGTAATCAAAGCGACTCTAAAATATTAATGGTTTTACGTCAGTTTAATACCAGCGGCACTAGTGGTAAACATTAAAATTCTTACCTTGACACGATCCATCGTCGACTATCATCCGACCATGCTCGGCTGAACAAAGTAAATTACACCATTTGATCTTGCCGCGTAATATTCTCTCTTAATTCTTAATCAAGATCTCGAACATATTAAACGCAGATATTTCGTTAAGATGACTCGATTCTTGCTACTGGTAAATAAAAACCCATCTCGCAGACACAATAGACGAAAATTTACAATTTCGTTCGACTAAAGGCGCAGTGAAATGACAAAATTCAATCAGAGAAATTGGCACAATACAGTGTGTGCGACCAAATAATCAGTGATTGGACGATTACTTGACAAAAAGTAAATAACTGCAATTACTATTAGAAGGTCTCACCTTACATAATTAATAATTACCTAACAATAGTTACTTTAAAAAAAAAATCTTAATTTTTTTCTGATCAATCTATTGATAATTAGAGTTGACAAACAGTGATCTTATTTTATAGATATAAAATTTTTTGACAAGAGCATAATGGCAAATAAGTGCTCAAGATATAGGGTATTAGAGTTGTAAATAAGTTAGTCTTGCGGTCTTAAAATAATTACATTAGTGCCTCATATTTATTGTAGTTTAAAAATAAAAAAATCAAATTTTTGATTTGTAAGACTATTTTAAATTAATATCTTTAATTTCAACTTTGTGGAACAATTTTTCAATATATCAAGAGCACTCGTAATTAAATAAAAATATTTTTTTACTTTGCGTTAACAATATTGTCATTATTAAACGCAAACGCGTTTAAGAGTAATGACAATCAATTTTCATTATAGCACGCAAAACAGTAACTTTTTCATTGGTTATGTTGGCACCGTAAGCGTAAAAATTACGCCTACCGCCTACGCGATAGAGATGATATGAAATAGTTTATAAAATCATAAGCGAGCTGTCAAAAATATTGAAACAAAATATCAGTTAATTAGTAAATCAGTTGACAATCTTAATAAACTTGACAAATGTCATTACTTCATTAGTGCCAACCAAATTTGTCAAAAATCCCAAGTTGTAATAAGTTTTTAAAAGAGACTTTTAGAATGCTTTTTTGCAACGCAAAGTAGAAAAAATAGTATATTACATTCGTTTCATAAGGCGACTTGTGACATTCATTCTATTTAAGCACTCCTCGCTTCGCTCGTCGTGCTCAAAACTCATTCGTGTCACAATAATCGTCTTATGAAACACGTACAATAATGTACTATTAATATGTTAAATGAAAAAAAATGTTTCAATAAAAAATATTGCGTTTTTTTACTTAACGATGTCACAATTTTAATTTTATTAAAACTAATTGAAAACATAAACCAAAATTTCGCTTGCCACTAATTACCTAGCGTAGTATTAAATTTGAAGCAGATTTTAAAGGAGCGAAGTTAGGTTTTGTTTGGTGAAATCCTAATCCTTTGTCTACGACAGTGAGACTGGAATTGTGTAATCTATAATTTTGAAGTCTAGTTTGAAAACTAAAAACTCCCCGAAGTAGTCGGATTAGAATGTTGTACCAGGTCAGAAACTTAATCCCCCTAAAACCAAAAGCTCCAAAATTTTTGGTTTAATTCAAAATTCAAGCAAATTAAATTTTTTAAAACCCCTGCTAAATTTAAGCAAATTTAATTCTTTAAGAGTCGGTTTACAGAAGGTGAATTAAATATTTAATTGCGCTTAACCTATAATTCCCAATTAAATTGACAGTTCTGACATGTGATTGGTCAAAATGAACATTTATTTGCAAATTAACAATTTAATCGCAATTAAATTTAAAGTCGCCTTTTGTAAACCGGCCCTTAATCTTCAAATTGATCTCCAAAACTAAAAAGTTTAAAGCAAAATAAGTTCGAAACTGTTTGGCTTGTTTATAAAGTTTTATGTAATTGCATTTTTATGTAACAAAACTAATAAATAATATATTGAAAAACAATTTTAAAGACAGCAATTTTGTGACAAAAATTTAGATTTACAAAAAAAGCGCAAACTAAGAGTTTTTTAAAATTAAACTTGTTTAGAAAATTGACTTTTTGAAACTTGTACTTTAATATATTATTTTATAATTTGCTTTTTTAGAAAGCCTATTAAAACACTTACTTTTTATAACCACAACAACAGTCATGCAATGACTTTAAAAAAAATTATACTATTTTTTTTAATTTGCATTTTTATCAATCTTTTTATGTAAAAAAAACACAAACATTTTGTGTGTTGTAATAAGTCTATAAAAGCACTAGTTATCAGCGCACGCAAGATAGTTGCTTCAATAAGTTTTTTAAGAGGGTAAATTATAAAAAGTTATTTGACAACGCCAAAGGAAGCATGGTTATTTTTGTACAATTATTTGCGGTTGTCTAGATTCGAAAAAGAAATTTGATGACCGAAGATTTAGGTTACTCGTTAAAATTTGTTTTTAAATAAAACTTTTGTTTCTAAGCGCAACTCTCTTGTTATAAAATTTTAACAAATTAGAGAATAGAAAATAATGGTTTTCACTAAATGGTTAAATATACAGGGTGTTATGGAAATGAGTGCAAATATTTTAACCTGAAATACAGCACCACAAATAATAAAAATCTGTAAAAAAAATTTTGTCTTATCTCAACTGATAACAAAATTATAAACTAAAAATTAATTATTACAAAACGTGTAACATTTTTTTTTAACATAGGGCAATCATAAGTTTTTCAGGTCAAAATAAAGCGATTTAACACAATTTACCTCTATACTAAGTTGCACCGTTTAGGAGCTAGAGGACGCCAAAATTAAAGATGAAAAGTCAGTTTTATACTTTAAACGTAAATATCTCGAAAACGATACGTTTTAGCAAAATATTGCATTCTTGCAGTTTTATGTAGAATCTACTGGCATATTCATTTTTGCTACAAAAATTGGAAATTAATAAGAAGAAAATTGGTTAATTACCCAAAATGTGAAAAAAAGTGCCGTAACTTGAAAGTGAAATGTGCAGCAAAATTTTGCTAGTAGAAATAAAAAGAGTACAGTCAACTTCATTTGCGTACCAAATTTGGTATTAATCGGTTAAGCGATTTTCCAGATATAACAAAAAGATGTTTTTTTATACCCAACTTTGACGGCTTGTAATTTTGTTGTTAGTTGAGATAGGACAAAAATTTTTTTACAGATTTTTATTATTTGTGGTGCTGTATTTCAGGTTAAAGTATTTGCACTCATTTCCATAACACCATGGCTGTGGCCTACTAGTAGAGACGACTAAAAATTGAAGAATCCGGAGATACTCGCCTTCACTGGCATACGCTTTAATGTGTAGGTATATCTATTTTACTTTCTATAATGATAACGTCTTTTAAGAACAAAATTTTTACAACTACTTTAATCTCGGTTAAGAATTTAACAAAAAACAACTACTACAACAATTAAGTAAGTAATGCATTATTTGTACTGAATTACTTCCAATCACTGCCCAATGACAACAACTTCACAGTTATTTCTACCAGAACGCTAATTATAAAACATAGAGCGATCGGAGCGTGTGTCTCGAATACCGGCATGAACGCGGCTTAAACTAATCCGATCCGGCACAAATCTTAAATCAGAAGTTACGACGCTCTCCTTTGTGTTTCGCGTTATTGTCCGCCATCTTGTTTATTCTTGCTGATTTATGGACGGAGGGATGACGCCTGACGTTTGCTAATGCACATATTTGCCCACGATATTTGGCCTAAGCTAAATAAACATGTATTTAAATTCGAATCGATATCTACGATCTGCTCTAATTAGATCGAATGCGTGTCTGCCCGGAAAATTGACCATCAATCATACCGACATACCTCGCAGCTATTCCGGCGCACCGGAAATTCTTCTGCCTTATGCCTCCACCGCAAAATTTCAACTCGAATCAATTATTACTGACGGTATTTCAAATCACGCAGTTTACATTTTTCAAAATGAAATAATATTTGCGCAACAAGAAACAATTCATTCTCGCGAATTCCTGCACGAAAAGGGAATTTTATTTCCTCATAATATTAGCTACATTATTAAAAATATAGCCGGCTGCACGCGCTAAAATGCAATTTTCATTAGAGTAAATACTGCACCACCTGGAATGTAATTGTGCAAAAAACGTAATAACGTCAAAAGCTTACATCCAATTCAACCGTGTAAATAACCACCTTTTAACTACGCTACAAACCGGATAAGTTAATTCGATCTCGCCTTTCTGTCGACAAAGACTTTAATATGTGAAAAGGGTTTGGATTAACCCATCCCAAAAAATAACACGGACGACCAAACCCTAATTTTCTGATTACAAACCACAAAGTTTTAAGAATGCTTCATTAAAAAGAACAAAAAATATTAAAATAGTCACTTAATCAACAAGTTTGTTAATAAAAGTCATTAAAAGTTAAGACATTTTAACGCTTGAGCAAAACGAATCGCAAAAGATTAGAAGAGTTTGCGAGATAAACAGTCAAAGAAAATAGTCAAAAAAAAGAACAGATAATTAGTGTAGTAGTGTTAGTTGTTAATTATGGTAGGTCGAAACATTTGAAGCATGAGCCAAGAGTCTATAAACAAAAGCTGCTTGTATTGAATAGCTGATTTAGTAACAATAAAACAATAGCAGAATAGGTAAAAGTTTATTATTGTGCGCATAAACAATATAAGGATGCAACAGTTCCTAAAATAATAACTTAAGACTAATCATTTTTAGAATGCAAATTTTAATAATTTATGATCTTATAAACTACGATAACTTGAATTAGAATAACCCATAGAAACGGTGCAATAACCGCTTCTAAGACTTCAAAAATTACAAAACAAACAGGAAAAAAGAAAATAAAGTCAACGAAAAGAAATAGAGAAATAGCATCTTTAGGCAGCTGGTAAAAAATTGAACCAAATAGATAAAATTGTAAAACAGAGAATAACAAAAAATTTTGTGCCATTTGTAAACAACTTTTAATAGAAGCCTTTTGTAGTTTTTTTTATATAAAAACCCGTCTGAAGCTATACGACTAAATAAGTTGCTACAACCAAAAAATATTAAAACATTGGCACTGGTTTTGAGGACAAACAATCTACATACACAGTAGGTACTACATATTTTTGATTCAAAAAAAATAGAGTTCGCCAATTAAAAAGTATTTTTGATGTAACAAAGCGTAAAATAACTAATCAATGTTCAACTGGACAACTATGTCAACATTTCGTTACTTTCGTTACATCACAAAAATGCAGCTGTGCCTTTTATTGATATTTAATGACTGTTTACATAGTTTCTAGGACTATTTTACTTTTACGACTTAATTGGCGAGCCCTATATCTCTTGAATCAAGAATACAATTCTTAAGCTTTAACACTCAGATTTAGCAAAGGACACCTTACCCTAATTTACTGGCATTAATTATAATAAAACATTTTTTTATTTTTTATATATTTATTAACATAAAAACTGTAACTAGATAAAATTTAATTTTAACATCAAAAATTAATTTTTTATGGTAAGAGTTAAAGTTAGGTATGTTGATTAATTGAAATTTTATTGATTCGGCTAATCCGCCTTTATCAGACTTTATTTAAAACACGTAATAATTGTTAGAAAATAACCTGAATTTGAACAATTTATATTTACAGTTTTTACAAGTATAATTGTGCTATTTGATATTGGTTTATTTGTGGTTAATTTAGGTTTAGTTATATTTACAGTTTTTACAAGTATAATTGTGCTATTTGATATTGGTTTATTTGTGGTTAATTTAGGTTTAGTATTAAATTTGTTACGCTAGTGCTTGCGAATATATTTCAGTGTTAGTATTTGATTTCGTGTAAGCGTTTTTAGTATCAGCCGATTTGCGAAGTAGAAGGAATTTGAATTATTATACCTAAATACATGCGCAGTAATACGCATAATAAAATACACAAATGTGAGTTTTACAACTAATTCTATTAGAAAATATGTGATGCTTTTAAAGTTGCTTTACAAATTTTTATGGATGATAGCCTTTTTTAACAGGATGCTAAAAAACCAAATTATTATCACTTGTTAAAATTTGTAAAGTAACTTTAAAAACACTCTGTATAATGCACACAAAACTAGGTACAAAATAATAATAAATAACAGTAATAACTATTATAATAATATTAACAGTAAAAACTAATTATGAATTGAATATTTCAAACAATTCTGAGAGGATTTCTTCGAGATTTCTCTGTTCAAAGAAACTTTTGGTTTACATTCTTTAAAAAGTGGCTCTCCTTGTGTAAAACAAATAAAAATTTGCCAAAATCTCAAATACTGAAAATATAATTATTGATAATCGATATAGGTAATGTTCAGAAAGGTATTTGCTAAAGAGCCTGCATAGATACGAGAGAGTTCCAATGACTTTGAGAGCAAAATAAGTTAAAGCAAAGAAGAAATAGTATGGTTCATTTACTTTTAAAGAGAAAAACAAATTAGTCTGATGCCTAAAATCACAGAAGTATTAAGTAAATAAATAAGGGGATATCTGTACCGAATTAGTTAGTTCCAAAAACTACATTAAAGATGCACAGAAATTATAATAACTAACCAACTACAGCTATTATGTTTTAGTTTTATCATACTTTAGTTTTAAAATGTTCAAACGTTTTTAAAACAAAATTGAAAAAGTGTAATAATTTTAGAAATATGAAAACGGCATTATGAAGTACCTAATATTTGACTGCGGATTAAATTTGCAACATTTTCAGAACTACTTGTCTATGTTTTTGACGTAAAATTTACAATTATTAAAAAAATAAAAATATCAGAGTGATAATAACTTGCTTTCAACGTTAAAATAACATTTTTCCGGCATATTCCCATTTTAAAAATAAAAAATTGGATTCTGTGTTTATTTTTTATTATATTTTTAGATTTGTACAGGAGAACAAAAAACAGTGTAATCATTTTGACCCTTCGCTGAGGTCTGATTTTCTTCCTTTATAATAATCTCGTTTTCGTTGTTTTTTGTTGTGTCCTTGACTAAATCACTTGTTTAAGCATGTATTGAGTAGAGACATATCATTGAGTTGGTGTTTGGGTCGTATAGACGGCTATAAAACCTGAATCGTAGATAAAATAGTTGGTTCGAAGTGACGCAAGCAGGAAACGTTTTCAACACTAACGTCGTTTATTTATGTGCATGTAAACGCGTCTTTAGGTGACAGAAGAAGGCTTTTTACATCCGTCTGGATTAATACCGGAGACAATTAGGTTTTATGGAAGTTTGGCAAGGAAAAATGGCCCGTAATTTGGCACATTATGACATCGTCCCTGATGTACACTCCCGTCGCAGGTACGACCGGAATAACAATGTACCATTATACCTTCCGTTCTGCATTCAGCGGGTATATTTATTAGTGGATTTTTATTGTATCGGAAGCCCTGCGGTAGTCCTTTACAATAAGACCGGCACATCGTCGGAATTATTATACTTTTAAATTGGTTGGGGCGGATGTAAATAAAAGAAAAAAGGAAAAACGTAATTTCGACAGGTGAATACTTAAGAATCAATCAAAGTTTTTGATTAGAATTTGAAAGAAGTATTATTTTTACATCCGTTTTCCAATTATTAGGTGCTTAATTATAGGATTGCTCAAAGGTAAAAACTGTAATAAAGCAAAAGACAAATAACTGAGCTTAGCAAAGATCATTAAAAAGGTTTATTTACGAAGGATTTGTAGAGCGTTAAATACTGATGCAGAGAAGAGAAATAAACAAAAAGGACAAAACATAATTGGATAAATTTGAATATGAAGATCCGGTCGGTGAAGGATACTCGAAAGGATACCACGTCTGATAAGCAAACAATCCACTTTCTCGACCCGTCTTCGCATTCCTTCAAGGTGCCCTTTTGAGTAGGGTCTGCCAAGACTAATGCATCACTCGACGCTCCTAAAATCGATAAAATGAACTAAAATAGTTCCCCGCGATTATTCATACTTTATGTCTAACTCCGTTGTCTAAATGAAGCGCTAATGCAAGTCTGAAACTCTCAGGAAATGGAATTTTTGGTCGGAACGGCGTCTTTGAGACTCCGACTCGCTCGCCTCTCTCATGCAGTTACACAACCATAAAATTTGCATTGTTGAAACTAAAGATGAAACGTTTATTTCTCGAAATAATAGGATTTAAGTAATCCGTTAACCGGCTTTTCAGAGATCGAACATCACAATCAGTGAAAATGAGACACTCTCATCTGGTCTTACGTAATCGGAAAATACAAACTCTGATACCTATCGATCGGTTATATAATTTGTAAATGTAACCCGTAATTACACTATTATTGCTGAAACGCGAACCGGAAGAATAACTGAACATGCTCTTGATTTATTACTTATTGACATATTGCTGCACAAACAGTTGTTCGAATCTAATATGCAATCGCAGCTAAGTAATTTCATCAAATAACCAGTCGAGAAGCCTTTGAAATAACCGACATTTCAGAGTATTGCGTTCCACCAATAAAGTTTGTATCAATCAAATTTAAACAGGGGAACGAGCTGTATACGCTTCTGACTTTGAAAATTGTACATATTGCTGAAATATGTTATTTATATCAATACTGAAATGATTTCAATGATAACACTTAATAAAATAAAAGTTTTATTTATTATTTGCAGGTTTCTCACAGAAATGCTTGTACGCCGCAGAGAGATGGCGCAATAAACAACTTGTAACTACAGATACTAGGTAAACTTACAGTACCTCAAACTTAAGGTCTTTTCAGTGACTCTTAGCTGCCGGGCAATAAACCGTTTATATTCAATTACAATTGGAGATGCCTACCCTTTAATTCTAAATCGACCTAAAAAACTTAAATAACATATAGATTATTTTTGCTTGATTCACCATTCTTGTCGCATCTGCGGTAGAAACCCTGAACAAATATTTAGTTCTTCATTTCCAGGTAGCATTCTTTCTTAAATTTAGGCTTAAAATCTTAAGAAATGAAACTACAGAATGCCGCTCTTTGAATCTGGTAAAGTATTATAATTTTATTGATTGGGACCTTAGAGTCAGTAATCCTCTATAATCGCCATATTGGGACAAAATACTGCTATAAATGAAAAAATCCATAAAAGAATATAAAAACGCAAAAAGTTGTGTACTCGATTAAGTGACCTATTGTGGAAAAATATCCAGCAAAAAATAATTATGTAACAGATGTTCTTAATATGTCTACAAATTTCAAATTTTATTTTAATTATAACTTACTATCATAAGGTTCATAACTACAAATTATTTTGAAAAATTATCAAATAGTTTACTAAACAGTATTACTAAACTCGTAAATTATTAGAAAACTTTACAATGTTAAATGCTTTAGTGGCTTTGAATATTAACTTGGATAACTTTGGATAACTTAAATTAACCAAACATTTTGTAAATTTGGCGAAAATTAACGATAATATTCGGTAATGTTTAATTTTTTAATTAAAAATTTATAAAGTTGATAGTAAAACATTTAATACAACAACATTTCTTTTTAAAAATTTGTTTTTAAAAAAAATTAAAAATAAATTTCACAAAAAAAAACAAAAATGTTGCTAGAGTTATCTTAAATATTTAAACAAATAAAAATATTTTAAACATTGTCTCAGATAGCATCTTCCCAGTCTTTTAATGCTTATATTTTGTTTTATTCAAAATTCTTCATAATTTTGCCAAAAAACGACCCGAGTCTGTTCGGTCCAATCTGTAAAGCTTCCCATACTTAAGTCCTGGATCAAACTTGGCACTTGGCAACTAAAAAATGGCATCGTAGCTAATCGTTAAATTTTAAGAAAAAAACACTAAAAATTGTGGTAGATGAATAAACTCCCAAGTAGTACTGTAAGTGTCAATTATTGAGGTTACTTGATTAAGTCTTTTAAGTAAAACTTACTCCTTTGTAATTGTTTATCTTGTAACGGTTGTTTTCGTGTCGGGTTCTGGGTATCGTAGAGAGAGAGAGAGAGAGAGAGAGAGAGAGAGAGAGAGAGAATAAAATAATGAAAATAAAATAATAATTCTTAAATTAAAACGAATCTTCTAATAATATATACACGGCCTCGTCCTCGGCGGTCCCTCGTCCTCGACTCCTAGTCGTCGGCTTCTCGTCCTCGGTTCCTCGTCCTTGACGTGTCGGGCTCGGTGGCTCGCACTTGTAATGGAGGGGAGGTAGGATTCACCCACAGGTTGATGCTCCGTGGGTAGCGGTTTTGGAGAGAATTCTACCAACGGGTTAATGCACCGTGAGTAGCGGTATCAGAGAGGAAGCCCCTAGATTAATGCTCCAGGGGAGGACGGGTCTGGGGTACAAGGTTAATGCTCCTGCAAGTATGCAAATATCGGTGGCGGTAGGCGCAATATATTGCCTTCGTTTGTTGGCGAGGGGTATGAGAGGAGTATCGTAGTGAAGCGTTGGTGGTGGTTCTCGGTGTGGTGGGAATTATACCACCTCTACTGCCCTGACGTATATAGTGGGTTTATTCAAGAATAAGATTTTGACTTAAACCATAAATTATCCTAACAAAAGAATCTAAATTGACCAATTATTAGTCATGCCGATTTATGATGCTTTCAAAGGCCGAAGTAGCAAATAACCTCAGGCAACCGCACCCCAGGCGGGGGTCGATGCCGGGAACTTTTCTACCTGTTTCTTGAAATAGAATACAAAACTTAATGCAAATGGGATAATTTTTAACTGCAGTGTTTCCAGTTATTGCTTTTCATTTTATATCAATTAAGATTCATAATAATTCAAATGACTTTTACATTCGACAGTTTATTTTAATATTTTGTTAAATAATTTATTTCTTTTTTTCAAAACAAAATCACTTTTAGTTCCTATTCAAACCATACAGGATAAAACTTTTTTAATATTTATTAGAAATTATTATTTAATATAAAATCATTAAATTATATTGGAAGACACTTAAGTACTTGTTTTTTTCTTAATTTTGAATTAATAGATTTATTACATACCTATCTACAAAATTTATAAAAGTAATAAATAGAAAGACGAAAAATTCTTAATATCAATAAAAATACAGTGCTTAAAATAAAATAATGACTGAAATAGGAAAACAAAAATTTATTTACAAAATATACATTAAACATATTTACATTAAATTAAATTTCAAAATCTTCATCTTCTATTTAAATATCAAAAAAAATTAACTATTTTAAATTTAATTAAAATTAATAAACTTAAAAAAATAATGCATTGAAAATATATTTAAATAAATACCTACCTTCTTCATGTAAATTAGGATTCTGAAGTGATTCAACCGAATCAATATCAATCACATTATCAGCATCTTCTGCCGTAGCACTACATTCACAATCCCATGGTCGCCACATTGTTAAAATTTGAATAGTGTAGTTTTCTTTCAGAATGTAAATCACAACCAAACAAATTTCAACGTTTGGGGTAAAATTTTTTCATCCCACTCTTCCAGTTTTATCTGGTATTTATTTTTATCAAACCAAAACCAACTTTCTAATGTCATTTTCTTGGTATTAGAGATAACAACATCATTATAGTTAAGATTATTTCTGCGAATACTTCTGTTCAATATCTTTAAAATTAGTTTTACATTTACTTTGTTTCCAGCAGGTATAAAGGTACTGGTTTTAAGGACTGGGTTTCGATGTCACTGCCTGAGGTTATTAACTTGCGGCAAGACAAAGGTGCAACTATAAGATGTACAAAAAAAAGGGAAAATTAATAATTTTTATAAAAGGAAAAAAATTAAAGTTTCCAGTAAAGGCTGCGAAAGATGTACTGCTAAAAACAATCGCAAACAGTTCGATCGAAAAATCAAATTATCAAGTAATTTTCATTGTTTTGATAATAAATAATTATTAAAAAAGTTTTTTACTGCATGGTTTAAATGGGAACTAAAAGTGATTTTGGTTTGAAAAAAAAGAATTAAATCACTTGACAAAATATTAAAATAAACTGTAAAATAAAAAAGTCATTTGAATTATTATGAATCTTAAGTGATATAAAATGAAAAGCACTAATTGGAAACACTAGTTAAAAATTATGGCATTTGGATTGAGTTTTGTATTCTATTTCAAGAAACAGGTAGAAAAGTTCCCGGCATCGACCCCCGCCTGGGGTGCGGTTGCCTGAGGTTATTTGCTACTTCGGCCTTTGAAAGCATCATAAATCGGCATGACTAATAATTGGTCAATTTGGATTCTTTTGTTAGGATAATTTATGGTTTAAGTCAAAATCTTATTCTTGAATAAACCGACTATACGCATGACGTCGCGGTCACGCGGTCCAAATCAGCTGCTGGGCGTTATCTTGTTTTGTTTACTGAATTATTAGAACGCTTCGTTACAATCTAAAACTTTTGTAATATTTACTATTATAACTAGTGATAAACCTTTTCTTTTAGCATCTTAATTTTATAGCAAACTTAAAAAAAACATAACTTCAAAATTGTTGAAAAATGAAAGTAACTCATAATTTTGACTTTTTTTATAATAACTCTCTAGGAAATGAATTAATTTTAACATTAGGAAAAGATGTAGTTTTTGATTACAAATACGTGTGTTACGTTTAATGTAATAATTAATCTACAATTGTTAAAAGACCTATTTTTTTCTAAAGAAACCACCGTTTTTCTAAAGACCACCAGTTTTTTTGAGCAATTTATAGTAGATAAAAAATTAAGTAGTAGTTTTCTTTAGTCACGAAAGAAAAAGTATGCCCACGAGCTTCAGAAGCGAGAATAACTAAAGAGTAATTCCACACAAGTAAAACACAATTTTACTCAAACTTTTTTGCAGTTAAATTATACTACTATGAAAATAATTATTATAAATTGTTAAATAAATTTTGAATTTTTTATTGAAAAATTGGTAATCATAAATACTCCTAACTTTACGAGGAAGGTAATAATTCCATAACTTCTAAACTTTTCTCTCACGCCGTGTGTAATGTTCAACATTCTTTGATTTAAATTACTATAGGAATTTGCTCATTAAATGTTCAATGAAATTTTTGATAAATATGCTTTAGCTACATTTGAAGCATCCACGTTATTGATTTTAACTTGTGATAATTATTGTGATAATAATGCTAAATATAACTATTGATAATAACTTGTAGATCAGTTGAACAAATAACACCTGACTACTATGAATAATTTTTCAAATTTTTAACTAATTGCTAAATTTTGGAGTAACTTGCATTAAAATAAGTTATTTAAAATGACAACAGAATTTCTGTAAAATGTTATATAGTAAGGTGGCTTAGTGTGTGACTTAAATGTTATTTTTAAATTGCGGATTGCAATGATAATTGAACTGTAGTCGTTAGTAGAGCATCGTAAGTTTCTTCTTGTCATAAGTAATGCTTTAAGGTAAATAAACAGAGTTTGTATGATGTAATAATTTCTATTAAGTGCGCTTTTACGAGTATAATGCTGTTGTCGCAGCTTTCGCCGTTGCCACATAAATGGGGAACTCGCGTTACTTGTGTCTCACACCTAATAATGAATAGAACATCCTCGCCGTCTGTACTTATTAGTTCCAGGTGCGGTTCTTCCCACATTGTGCACAAACGACAAAATATCTTTGTGCATTCCGCGAGTTGTGTGCTCCAGATTGACGCGAAATTTTCGAAAATCTTCTAATCCCTCACCGAGTTCATAATCGGGAGCTTTGTTATTTGTCTGTGTAAATTGAAACGTTCATTTCCGAGGAAATAATCCGCAATAATCGGCCACATTTATCATAAGTTCCATTGCACCTTATTGCATTTCGCTTAAATGAAGAATTACGATTGGTCGGCGCGCGCGAGCTGATCCAATATAAATTACGGCCGGTGTTGAACGTTGTTTTCAGGAGTTGTAAAAAAAAACAAGCGTTCAACAGATGTTTACCGACGAATAATAAATTTTTCCCTCGATGCATATGCTGTGTGATTAAATAGGGCACAGTTAAGGTCGGGATCGTGGCCGTAATAAAATCAATGTGGATGAACAATGGACTAATGAGCTGTATAGACAGAGGGACAGATAATTGATGTGTCTACAAAACCGATTCTGACATCTATTGAAACACGTGGATCGTAATTCTCATTTGTTTAGGATCTACAGATTGGCAGGCAAACAACAGAAAGGCACGCCCTTGGCAAGAATAGCTCCAAAATTTTTTAAAAGCTGTCCGGTTGACAATGTATTTCGTTGAGTTTTTATTAGATTTTATTGACTTTATTTTCAATATACGCAAACTTTGGCCGATTCCTTCACTTGATTGATTACTTTTCAATATGTTCTTCGAGCTGGAAGTCGAGTGGTACGAGGATAAATGGCTCAGGCAGAAGTTTTATTAATGTCTGTTCAATATTCATATTTCCATCTGGTTACGTAGACTTTTAAATATGTCGTAAAATCAAAGAAAATCAATACGAGGTTAAAAATTTAACCTCAGTGGAATAAGATTGCTATCGTAAAGAATAGTATAGGACTCCGGAAAATTAATTAAGCTCCGGGTATAGGAAAATAGTGACCCGAATCACAATCATTGTCCGATTTTCCCACATCGTAAAGCGTGATTGTGTGCGTATTTGAACCACGAATCATCAATTGTCTTCTCTTACCCTGCTTTCATCATGAACAAATTGCCAACAAAATAAAATTTTCACGACGGGAATTAGATTGGACTGAGCTACTCAAACTACTAAGTACATATGTTGATAACTAACTGAAGCTAACTAGATAGAGGTAACATCACGTCATCAGCTTTGCTCAACTTTAGTTAAACACTTAACACGATTTACCACCAAACTTTAATTACCATTTTAATGCAACTGACTTTGAGAAGGCAACCGTAAAAGAGAAGATTTCTGATTAAATCTATCCGCAAGGTCATTGTGTTACATTCAAACAGCGATACATACAAATTTTTGCTCAAATTTATACAATTTTTGAATGTCAATTCTAGGTTTAATCCCGTCTATCGGTTGTGAAAAAGGGCGGTTATCTCACATCACATGGCGTAGTTCAGATTATTTGAAATGTTTTTAGTTGAGGTTTAATGATAAACCCACGTTTCGTTCGGAATTTTTTTTTTAAAGGTATTGTCTATTTTAAAACTGAAACGTTATATTTTGTAAAAAATGGTGGTCTTTAAAGTTGGCAAAATTGGTTATATATTTTTTAAGGTTAACTAACACGGTAACAAATTAAGACCCATAAATCCAAGTTTTCTTCGAAAAAAAAGTTTTTTTAAGGTATTTTAATACTGAAACATGGATTTTTGGTGAAAAATGATTGTTTTTAAAGTTAACAAAACTTGAAACATTTTAAGACCAAAATGGTTTATACAGATCACATAATTTAGTGCTTTTTTAAAAATTGTAAAAATTTGTAAAGCTCTTGAATATGTGAGAGTTGCATTAACCGTTTAATTTGTTACCGTGTTAGTTAACTTTAAAAAGAAATGTAACCATTTTTGTCATAAAACTAAATTTTTTAAAATAAATTTTAAGGCAAAAACGGTTAATGCAGATCATGTTGTTTACTATTTTTTTTAAATTGTTAAAATTTGAAAAACTCTTAGAAAGTAAGAGAGCTATATTAACTGTTGTCGCCTTAATTTGTTACATTTATTAGTTGACCTTAAAGGAAAATACAACTATTTTTGCCGCATAACTAGTTCTTTACGATCAAAATTGACATAAAACCAAACTGAACAAAATTTCGTGCTTTCTTAAAAGTTGAGAAACTTTGAAAGCTATATTTCGAACATTGTGAGAGTTTTACTAACCGGCTTGGTCTTAAAATGTTACCAATTTTGTTGATATTAAAAGCAATAATAACATTTTTTTAAACGCTTTAGTACTAAAACACACAAACTTTAGAAAAAAAACTCTTTTTTTAAAGATTTCAAGTACTTTCGATAGTCGGCGGAGGTTGAAAACTTAGGTTAATCATTTAACTTCAACCACTCTAAAAACATTAATAAAAATTATAGCTACTTGATTTGACACGAATATATACAGTGTTCCAACCAAAATTTGCACCCTCTAAAAATTCCGATTTTGTTCAAGTTTTGAAAAAATGCTACAACAGGTCAATTTTTGCTTAAAACAAAATCAAACATTGTCATAATTATAAAGTTATTACCACATTTTTCTTGCGTACAGAACTCCTTCTTCAAAAAAATTAAAATAGCAAGTGGGATCAAGTGACACTTCATTTTAAAGCTGCTTTCATTGTCTATGCAATTATTTGGAAGTTTCTACAATAATTCCTTTTTGAAGCACTTGAAGAAATTGAGATGACGCTGCATATATCTTGGACTTTAAATGGCCTCACCAAAAGAAATCCTAAGAGGCTAAATCGGGAAACCTTGGTGGCCACTCAATAGGACCTCTCCGCCCTATCCATTGCCCGAAAAAACGAGCATCTAAAAAAAACACGTACTTGTACATGATAATAGAGAGGCGCTCCATCTTGTAATAAGAAAAGTTCGTTTTCGTGGAGATATATGTCTTCTTCTAGTGCTTGAGTTATTAAGAAATCAATAAAGTGTTCTAACAACTGCAAATAGGTGTTGCTAGTCAAATTGCCACTTCAACAGGGTTGTTTCGGATAGGAAGTTCACGGTTATGTTTTTTGTAACAGAGCTCGTTTTCTTTAAATTTCTCAATTAAAGTACTTATGTATTAACGACTAACTTGTTGTTCCGTATGATTTGCGTTAACAAGTTTACAAACCACACTAGTTCAATTGTTATAGTGGAGTTTTACTAGTTCAGTTCTTTATTATGTACTATGAACCGTTTTAAAAACTACATTTTTTTATTTATAATTTAGTTATTGAACAACAATAATGTATGAAATCAAGTAGAAACTGTGTAAAAAATGATAATTTTACAACCTGCAGCCCAAATTTTTTCTTACTTAAAAAAATGAGAAAATTAATGCAGATAAAGTTTGTAAGTTCATTCATACCAAAAAACTTGTTCACAATTTAAACGAGTGTTTCGGACTAACAATTTAAAAAAAAATTGTGATTCTCAAAAAAAAAAAACCTTGAATATTCATGAAAGATACATTATTGCATAGTCAATGAATGCAGCTTTAAAATGATGTGTCATTCAATCCCACTTGCTATTTAAGACGGTTCGCTAGCGTTCTTCGGTCGCTTTCAAAATTTAGCCGCTTGCCTGTTTTTCACGTTTTTTGTGCTAGCTATGTATAGCCTTGATAGAGACTTCAACAAAAAACTGGCTTTCCGATTTCCACTCGGCGGCGGTGGCACTTTAGAGTGAAAATTTTATAAACTAAACTTTTCGTGCCATTTGTTTCTTATGCATTTAAAAAAAATTTTGCTAAGTCTTGTTATAATATCTATATGTTTGCAGCTAGAGAAAGAAATTTACTTGCAGTTCTATTTTTCAATAAATTTTTTTGTTAAATTAAAAATTAAAAATTATGACCGTGTAGCGTTAAAGAGTTATGTTATGTAACACTTGTGCCAAAAATTAAAACTGTACCTACAATAACAACAAAATGCTACGCAAAGTTAGAAAATGTGTGCTAGTGAACCCTCTTAAGTGCTAACGTGTTGTGGTAATAACTAATAACTGTGAAACTATGGTAAAAGTTGGTTCTCCTTTAAGCTAAAATTTAACTGTTTTGGCATTTTTTTAAAACTTTTAGGGAGAGATTTTAGGGAGTGTAAATTTGTTGGAACATCCTGTAGATTGGCTGCATTAGTTTGAAAATTGTTGGTTGTATTCCACTGATCGTTTGGGAGAAATTCGTTGATTAGAGAAAGAAACTTGTGGTTATTTGCCTGAATTAGTCGAAGTTCCCAATCCGCCGTCACGGAAGCACAGCCGCAACATCGTGGCTTAAAAGGGTTGCGTTTTAAGGGAGGTTAGTCCGGAGGGCTCGGTCGAACGTGACGTGGGTCCGGTGAGGTCAAGGGTCGCTTTACCTCCACCAGGTGAGACCCTAATTAAGACAAGGCCTTATCTAACACGAAATATATCATTACAAAAATTGACACAATGCGCAAGATTTAATAACGAACAGTACTAGTCCAATTTATCAAAAGTGTGTTTAATAAACTGGGTTTTTCTTCACGTAATTGCAAAGAAACTCGTAATAATGAAAAAATGTGACGTTAAATACATTTCAGCTGAGCTGAAAAAGAATCGTACGTCACCAGAATACACTCCGACAACAAAATAATCATAAAATATAGCTGTCATCCGAGACTGCGATTTTCTCCATATACACACAGGTATGAAATATTTGGGGTAATTTGTATTCTCACCTAGACCTAAAGGATTTTAGAGGAAACATTCTGCAAATACAGAAAGAACAATTTTTGAACTGACTCAAACAAATCGACATCGTTTAATCAATCATACAGCGATGGCAAAAAACAAATTTTCACATAAATCGAACATAAAAATATTTTGAAAAAGCGAAAAGTGTTACAGGCAAAGCTAGTTGATTACTCTCGTATAAAGTACCAACATGTCAGCTATGAAAGCAACAGTAGTGATATTTTTACCGCTAGAGGGCTTTTCAAATAGAAACAACACCATATTGTTTTATATTCCATTGTAAAATAAAATAGCACAATATAATAGTAGTAATTATTAATTAATTTGGCAATTTGTAAAATTGTGTAAAAATTTTCAGATGTATAGGTTGAAATATTATTATTACTGCCTTTATAGTTGTGAATGCTGTTATGTTGGTATTTTATTTAGTATAAACAATTAACTAAATTAGGTTACAAGAAAAGCCAGTTAATTACTCTCATATAAAGTACCGAAATAACAGTTACAAGAAGGCAACAATAACGATATGTTTTCCAATAGAGAGAGCTTTAAGTTTTTATCTTGAAATATACTATAATTTCGTTTTTGACCTCAAATAACTTTTAAAGGACTTTGTTGTGTCACAAATTAAAGTTTATTTAATTGTAGCGTACACACACGTTAACAAAAGATTTATTGATATTTTGGGTTTTTGTTTCTCGTTTATAGGTTGTCTATATTTTTATGAATTTTATAGGGCGATGAAGTAATTAATTTTTTGGTTCCTCACCGATAAAGAAACCCCAGCTCCTCAATTTTAATACGGTTCTGTTTAATGGTAGCTTCAGTTACAATAAGGTTCACTTATATTTGAGGCGTTGAGAACCAGAGCGGACCATCCCACAAAATTCTCGTTTTGGACTTGAGCGTATTTTCAGTTCCGTTTATGTTGTTTTACAGTGTCAGAGTGGATCAACTGAATAATCTGCGTTCTATAATAGATAGCGCCACGGAAAAAGGATGGTCCAGCCCGTCGAATCTATTAAGTAAGCTGGTGCCAGACTGAACTATGTAGCATGGTCCGGTCTGGCTCACAGAATACTGGAAGTGAGGCGTTAGGTTAACATCACTGTCAACATGGTGTATTTTTATTGTGTTCTGTAATTATTTGTTTATTATTATTTCAATCTCGTAAAAACAACATATTACAAGTGGTTAATTATGGATAAACCTAGTTGCTTAGGTTATCGCAGATGCCAGGAAGTGGAAGGTAAGTTATTTTTATTTGTTTTAATAATAAATTTTGAATTTGCATCTTCTAACCTAACTTTCAGGAAAAGACTCTTGTGAGCCCTTTTGTTTTCAAGCAATGGAAGTTCTGATGAATATCTGCTCTCAGATGTAGAGTCAGAGAGTGGTTCTTTAAGTAGTGATGAACAATCAAAAAGGGTTTCAAAAAAGCAGACTAGTGTCGCTAATAGCAGTCAAGCATCTTTGGTCGAAGAAAACACTAAACAAAAATCAAGTAAGCTCGTACGAAATCAGAAAGAGTGGAAGAAAAACAAAAGAAAATTTTTACGAGCTAGTGGTAAACAGTATATTAATGTGAAGGGTAAAGCAGTTGCCTCAAAAATATTTTTTCCTACGAACGTTTGTTGCAAACTGGAATGTTACAAATCATTCAGTGCAAATTTTCAAAGAACTATCCACACTAAGTTTTATGACCTTGCCAATTATGATTTACAGGCTGCGTACATATTTTCTCAAGTTAAAATTAAGCCGGTTTCTCGACACTACGCCTCTAATGACAATCCCAATAACAAATCAAAGAATATAACAAGAAAATATTATTTACCAAACAATGAAGGAAGTGATACCAAAGTGTGCAAAGTTTTTTTCAAGAAAGTTCTGATGTTGTCCGATGGAAGACTAGATAGAACCCTTAAGAAGAAAACCAACCTAATGCCACCAACAGACCAAAGAGGTAAACATCCACCAGCTAATAAAACCCCTGATGCAGTAATTCAAAGCGTCTGTAGCTTTTTTGAAGAATTTCCTACATATATTTCACACTACTCTAGGCACAAGACAGAAAGAAAATATTTTGGGCCTGACTTAAATATTCGACTTCTCTATACAGAATACAAGAGAAGAATGGTCCATCCAGTATCAGAATTCAAGTTTCGTGATGTGTTTAACACTAAGTTTGATCTTCATTTTCATCCACCAATCGTAGATTCTTGTAAGACCTGCGATTCTCTACAAAACAAAATAAAATATGAAATGAATGATACAACCAAAAAAGAGCAAGCAATAAAACTAGAACTTCATCAACGTAAAGCCAAACAACTACGAGATGCCATGGATCTGGATTCGAAAATTCCATTGGAAAACGATGTTACAGTCATTGCGTTTGATCTTATGAAAACACTGCCGACACCTGTCATTTCGACCGGTATAACCTACTACAAAAGGCAGTTATGGACCTACTGTCTTGGAATCCACAACTTGCAGACAAATGAAGCTACAATGTATGTATGGGATGAATCCATTGCATCTCGTGGAGCCCAAGAAGTGGGTTCATGCCTGATGGATTATATTGAACACAATGTAGGAACGAAAAAATTGGTAATGTATTCCGATGGATGTGGGGGCCAGAACAGGAACATTAAAATGACTCTGATCTGCAATTACATTGTCCATTCTGAAAAGTTCACTGTTGAAGAAATTCAACATAAGTTTTTAGTCAGTGGCCACTCATTTTTAGTGTGCGACAGAGACTTTGGTCTTATTGAAAAAAATAAGAAATATTTCCCTAATATTTATGTTCCAAGTGACTGGGTCAACGTCATTGCATCAGCCAGAAAAAAAAACCCTTTAAAGTTGTGATGATGAGTAAAGAAAAATTTTATTCAACATCCAACTTAGAAAAACTTATTACTAACAGAAAAATAAGTTTAAATTCCACAAAAGTTGAATGGTTAAAAATCCACTGTATTATATTAAAAAAAGATAACCCCTTTATAGTTTCTTTCAAGTATGGTGTGAGCGAAATCCAGCCGATTCATAAATTTGACATTCAGAAAAGAAACGTATCAATAAAAAATCTTTTGGGGCCACTTCCATTATTACACCCAACTGGTAACTGCATAACCCCTCAAAAAAAGAAAGACCTTCTACAGTTGACTGAATACATTCCACCCATTTATCATAATTTTTTTCAGTCATTAAAGTGCTCCTCAAGTGTCGTGAATGACATTCATATAGTAGATAAAAACGCTGATGAACTTTTTTGATTTGTAAAACCAGAAATACTGTTATGATTTTTTTTTGTCTTTTTAGAAATGTTTATTTTTGCGTTTTTTACATCGATCTGATCTAGAAATATGTTTTTTCTTTCATTTATATTATTATGTTTGTTATAAAATTGGACTGTCTCCTGTTTCTGAAAATAATGTTTATTTCAGTTTATTTTTTAATGAAAATATAATATCAAAAGTTGTATAACTAAATGATAAATTTTATGTTAAATATTTGGTTTTGACCCATCATAAAAAATTGAATTTGTTTAAACCCATAGCAGACCAAGCCACATGTTTTTGAATTTTTTTTAAACCCATAGCGGACCAAGCCACATTTTTTTTTATTTTGACAAATAAGTGCTTTTTGCTTAGGTATATTACAAAGTATGCTCTTTTCCTTGAAATATTCTGATAGAATTAGAATACGATCGAAACGTTGTTACCGTTATTAAGAGAGTTTTAGAGCTGGCTAATTTTTAAACCTACTTTTCTCTATTTGAGCCATCAATGGGATGGTCCGCTCTGGTTCTCAACGCCTCATTTATAACCATCCTTGTTGAAAACCCTCATAAACTAGTTTGTAAATTCATCCAAATATAGACAACCTTTAACTGACATTTTTTAACTTCATTTTAATTTAAACCAATACAGAAATGTCATTTTCTTATAAAAATTTATTGTGTTTATTTTTTATCGTTGGTTATATTTTTTAGCTGAGGTTTCTAGAATAATTTTTTTGTTGTTGCATTTATTATGTTGTAACCTAATTTTTGTTAAAATTTTTTATTAATGAATTTTTAGTTAGTAGTGTATTTCTGAAAAATAAAATTTTGTTTCATTAATCCAGATTTGCTCTTAAATTTTTAAAAATAGTTTGCATATGACAAATATATTATTTTTGCAAAATTTTTGAAATAAATGATTTAATCGTTTTTTCAATTTTATTCATTTATTAAAAGCGTTTCTCTGAATACTAAACACTGAACAAATCAGAGAATTAAACATGAGTTTATTGGTGTATTTACGTAATCAAACGTTTAAACATAAATACCGACAAACTGGTTTATAAATTTAAAAAAAATTTTTGCACTACTCTACTAAAAATCAAGTGATTACGCACTGAGCAAACAATCGGAACCGTCAACTTTACAATCATCTTCCGTTTTTACTACACTAGTGCCTGCAAAGAGCACAAAAATTTTTCTCGTTTAAAAATGGTTTAATTAATTAATGCACTTTACCACTTTTATTCAGATAAAACAGCAGAAATGCATTTATAATATTGCATTTAAAGTTTAAGTTTAAGCAGCGCCATCTGTGAGAACTTGTGTAAAACATTAAAATGTCAAATTTTGACAGTAAATTTTGGAAAAAAACTTGTAAAAGTCTGACAGTTTATTACCTACATTATCGACATCGACGCACCTAATTTTTTCGACAAATTAAAAATAAATTTTAAAATTATTGTTTTTCGGCTTTGTGGAAGATCCGTGCAAAAAATAGTATACAAGAGACGTGTGGAAACAGTTTTGCTTTATTCGTGCGACAGTCTTCACTCGTGCGAAAAGCGCTCACATGTAAAACTGTCGCACTCATATGTGAAATATATGTTCCCCCACTTATCGTGTAAATAGCTATTACAGTACACCGTGCAGTAGGAAAAAAATTAAAATTTGGAAATAGAAATTTTTTAATTTTTTTAACAATATTTATGCTTAGCGGTTTTTTGTTCACTTTACTGACATACATCATACATATGACAATCAATAGTAGCCAAACTTTTTCTTTCGTGACTACTATACCTATTACATTTCACACTCTTGTAATAAATAAATATGACATATTAGTACCTACTTTATTTTTTATTATACTTATAAAATTTTACGTTTTCCATTTGGTAACTATCAAAACCATTCTTTAAACTAAGTGAAAACAACTACTCTTAGAGATAATACCGGCATTAAATAGCTGCCACCAGCATACATGCTACAAGACAGCGCAACCTCAACTAGTAAAAGGTGTTCTAATCTAACACAACACTCGGAAATTTAAGAAAAATTTTGTTTTTTTTGTGCTTTATTAGTGAAGCGCATTGTACAGCTTTATGCTTTATTATAAAGAAATCCTGCCTATATTTATCAAAATATGAGTGCTGGTTTAGATTGACAACAATGTAAACAACAACTAGGTGAAAGCCGCTATTCGGAGAGCTTATATTATGCCTATTATTATAAATTGTTTTTACAAAGCAAATAATAATTACAATTACAAAATATTGTTTGCAAATGGTTTGAGCAGCTTTCATTTTGGTGGCTTTAGCAAGTCAATTTTTCTGAGGACATTTTTTTTTTCAATTTTATTGTCAATTTATTAAAAAGATATTTACTCAAATGTATAAATTTAATTTTTGTCTTTTACCTAGACAATCTTTTTAATGTTTTTTAAAGCAGTCAAAGAGCCTAAAAGCTTTGTCTATAATTGGAAGTTTTAAATAAATTTATTTTTGCGTTGCTCTAATTTTTATCTCAAACAAGGCGCATCTACATTAATCAAATGAGTAAATTTTACAAGTAAGCATTACAGACTCATATAAAAGTAAATAATTAATTAATTTTGCACAAAGTAGTTTACAATAATACAATAGCTACTGTATTACCTAAAATATTTAATTTTGAGCAATTTAAAAAATTATTTAAATAATAGTTACTTTGCATTTAAAAAATAACTGCTAGTTGAGAATTGTGTTTTTGTATTTTTGTAAATCGCGTTTAGCAACTGCTTTTCATTTGGTCAAAATTACAAAGCTCGCCTCTGGCGTGATTAAGAGACTTGTTTAGGATTCCGTCCGTGGCCCTACTATCGCTCTCCGGAGGCAAACGGTACGAAGGAATAGACCGGGCAGATGGTAGCCACTCCATCATAAGGCACCTCATATACCTGTGAAAAATTAGCGCAATTTTTTACGAAACACCTAATCCAACCAAGCGTCGGTATAAAGCTTTTTAATTATTTAGTGCACGCTTTAGCTGCGTCTATTAATTTTTTCCAGGCGCAATTATTAATTAGTTTCGAGTCCATCCATAACCCAGAACTTTTTAATATAACAAACAGCTGTTTGAAAACGACACCACTCCGAATAGCCTGCTAGTGACATGATAATGACAAATAGCTTGTTTCTAGTACTTGTGTTTGTGTGTAAATACAAACGGTTTCATAAACAGAAATCACGAGAGAAGATTTAAAGAAAACTTCCGCTTCAATCAATCTAAGAAAATGTACAAATAACCGGCAGAGACAACAGTAATGAATTAGGAGAGCATCACAGCAGAGAGGAAGCCATAAATTGAGAGTTATCTTCAGCAAACACGCCCACGCGTCAAGCAACACAAGCAAATATTCAGAAAACTTGGAACTATTAATAAGATAATAACAACACCAATCTTTCGGGTATTTCTTTATTTTACCATCTAAAGCAATGTAAAAAGAATAACTGATAGTCAAGATAGTAAGGTGGAAATCTACATTCAGATTAGTTTTACGAGTAATAAACAAATTGCTCTTAATAAGAAATTGATGATAAAACCGTGTCAAAAATCAGTTAGCTTAGAAGTTTAAGCCTGTTTTATGAAAAAATGGCACCAGTGGTCCGGTTTAAGCCTTCGGGAGGCCCTGTCATTTATAATTAAATCTAAAATAACATTCTCTGACGTTTCCATTTAGTGTCTACAACAGCGGCTACAATGCAAATTCGTCGTACACATTTTAATTTTTGATTAACTATTCTAATTCCATTATGTGTTTTTGTCGTTTGCTTGCAGCCGTCAGTCACCCTACCTAAACTGATTGCTCTCCCATATCAGCATCGTTTTATGGTGCACACTCGCGATTTTAAATAATAAATGGCGGAAAAAGCGACATAAAGAATCGACCCGCTTCCTGCATGCGGATCGGTTATATTGAGGCAAAGCTGCGGTTTAATTAATTCAGTGTAAATCTGATTTTCTTAGAACAGGAAGTTAATACTAGCTTGAGGCGTATGTGAAATTTAAAAAAATTGTTTGTTGTTTGATAAAATCATATACTTTGATGTTATCTCTAAAATTTCTGTACTAATTGGTAAGCTGATACCGCGACTAAAGATAATTATCTCCGACACTAGCAACAAAATTGCTGGGGCTCTATTGATATCGGAAACTCATTTTGAATGATTTATCGCAGTCGAGTAGAAGGATTTATAACTATTTTGGGACGCAATTAATGTGTGATTTTTGCAAAAGAGCTCTAAACACATATCGTATTACGGACTTTATGACTACCAATTAAAAGACTTAACGACGACAAGAGGTACAACGCTTAATTAAAATGACTCCTAATTACCAACAACACAACACCAGATAACGGCGCGGATACGACACGAGCCAAAAAAGGAAATTACAACTGCATACTTAAGACAAAAACTTACTCAAGATTAATTCTCTTATTTCCGCCTGTGTCTAATGCCGAAGAGATTGCATAGAATGCCACAGGAAGAGTTTACTACACTGTTTCGACGCTACGATGCACTTTAAACAAGACGAAAATTTATTAAGCACTTTACTAACTTTCGGAATTTGTACATAAACAAAATTTAGTTTATAAATGCATCAGCTAATTTTAATTGTTTTATTAAAATTGGAAACTGTTTTGCAAAATTGGTGGATGCGCCGGGCTAAAATTATTTTTTTTTGAATATCAGTTTTTCAAATAATAAAATAACTAAATTAAATTTAAAAAAATATTTTAGTTAGGACTATTTTTGGTATAACTTTTCCAGTGCAGTGAGAAACGATTTTAAACGGAAACTCAATCTATTTTAACCTTTTTCGTGGGTCAGCATTAAATCAATGAGAGAGTGCATTTTTATTTGGCTTGCGACAACTCGTCGCCGGTGTCCATTTTGCTTTGTAGTTTACCGCCAAATTTGAAATAATTTTCGTTAAGTAAACAAGGATTGCGTTGGAATTATTTATTCGAAAGCTTGCCGGTTGGAAGCTCCCATTCCGCACTAATTCCCCAATAATGTCTTCATTATCTCGGTTGGTCGGCGCACTTATCCAGATTTGTAACGTTATAAATCGTGGTCGGACATTGTATTATTGATTGGCCTCTTAGCTCGAGCGTGGCGATCTCTTGTAATTAATGGAGTTCATTTTTCAGCGTCTTGGATGTAATGATGATTTTTGTGCAAGAAGCAATTACCGGTCGGGTCGTAAGAACGCATTACCGTCCTCTCGATCGGATTAGGGCGTCCACAATATACATTTGAAATCGAATTAGGCCTAAACGAAAAGAATCCTCGTCGCTTCCGTCTCCGGCTGACACAACCTTTCTCCGACTTATCGAGCGTCGCTGTGTTTACTCAACAAATGCTTGGCTAAATGCTAGGCAAATACATCTGCGAAAGATAATTCAATTGAACAAACCTACTGACAGCTTAACTGTCTGTTTGTCTCCCACTATTTGATATGTTCCGACCGAATGACAACTTTCAATTCGTCACCTGGCTGGAGGTATATTTGATTTGCCGAAATTGACTGGGTAATGGGAGATTACACTAGCGTATCGATTCATCATCGTCGAGCTTCGATATTAGATACGACAAAAGCAATTTATTGCCGCAGAGGATTCTTCTCCAATTAACGTCCGAGTGCCAAACATCGATGGAATTAGGATGCTTTCTTCCCAGTTATTAGTAAACTCATCACACACAACACCAATAAACTTGATGGACGGAAAAACGGACGAGGCGCACATTACAACAGAGCAATTTCACCAAAAAGTTGCGGTAGGGGCCCAAGCACGATTGCTGCAATTGGACACGTTCGAGGATTACCAACTGCCGGAAGTCTTAACGACCAAATTACCCCAAAGCTGATTTTCACAATTACATTACCATAAATCCACATAAACATTATTACACAACATTAATACTTTAACTTTTACATTCTCAAGTAAAAAAAAATAGTTTTCTTTTGATATTACATTCGTCTTATTTACTAGATAATAATTATTCTTTGAAAAAATTTAAAATTTTATTCTATGATCTAACACGAACCGCCTGTGGATATAAATGCAAAAAATAACGTTTGTTGGTTGTCAAAATAATGTCAAAATTAAAAAATAACAAAATGGCTGATGATTTAAATTTATAAAAAATTAATAAATTGATTAATGTTAGTAATGTTAGATTAATCTTGTACATCAGATAACTTAGGTAACGTAAATTTTAGTAATATTATTGAAGAAACCAGTATTATGCGGTTTGCGACTCCAAATATTAATAAAATTCCAACAAAAAAAGCAAAAATTACTAGTGCTTTAAAATTTGAGAACTGCAAATTTAAAAATCGTAATTTTATTGTGAATACAAAAAATAAGAGTCAAGTCCACGTTTAAATCTTTTTTATTCTTTGTGGTTGGAGGTAAAATAGTATATATTATTTGGAGTAGAAAGTCTTTTTGTGCTTCGCCAAGTTGTCGGCCTCGACTGCGTCTTGGCCTTCAATCTCTAGGCTCAGCACAAAAAGACTTTCTTCTACTACTAATGATCTAATCTACTAATATTGGGCAAATAGATGGGTTATATATCAGTGAGACACAAGCATAAAATAATATTGATATTTTTTTAAGTCAATTATTTCAAATTATTAAACGGATACTGGAATTGAAATTAAACGGTTTTTCAGTTTGAAAAAGTTCAATTTGTTTATAAAAACATTATTGCGACAGTTCTTTGTAAAATTAAGAGCCCAGATGCGAGTTCAAAGATTTCGAAATAAGTGCTCGGAGCCGTATCTGGCCTTTTTTCGTTTTCATGGTAGGACGGGCAATTTGAAGTAAACTCTCGTCTTTTGATATATCCTCGGAGAAATATCGCAGCAAAACAGATAACTGGATGTGTGTACATCTGTATACGAATGAAATCCAGCAGTTTCCAAGTGCGAGTCATGATATTTGATTCGGTTTCTTTGCAATTTGAGTGTAGTGAATCGAAGAGGATTCTTGGAGCAGTCATCTTTCATGTTTGCAGTTATTATTTTATTGGTTTCGTGTGAGCGAGCGCATTTCCTTCAATAATTCAGCATTGTCTCCTCGAAGCTTGTCCCGAGTGTTATCAGAGCACAGACGACGCAAAGTTTCTGAATTAATAAATCGCATCCGAGTGTTGATTTAGATTATCGATTTGTCGCTGAGCGTGTTAAGTGTCGGATTTGCATGAGAAAGGTGTTGAAACGAATCAAACGGCGTGTCTATCGAAAAGACACACGAGTTGAATGAGTAAATTAAATTTCGAGAGAGGTGGATTAAAAAGTACGACATTGTTGTACGTTTAGTGGCACTTTTGGTAGTAATTTGTTTCAGTTGTTCTTTTAACGACTGCGGAATGAACATCCGCGCTCGTGCATGTGGTCAAAGAGTCGTTCGAAGTAAGTAAATGTCGGCTAATGATACTAATTCCTGCTTGTACACACTTCAAAGTAATTTCCATTCCTCCTTTCACGCCGGATATAATTTTAATAGCAGACGTCGTTCCGCCGGAAATAAAACAACCATTGTTGGCCCAACAACACGGAACGACCTAAATTAAACATGAAAGATTTCAATGAAAGTGCACGAGAAGGTGATCCGCTAATAATACATGCCGTATCTTCCTACTTGTGGCTTCCAGAACAGCGCCCGTTAATATTTAAACAGCTCTCGAGACTCAACCTACTTCATAACCTGCAAATGCTCTCTTTTCGAGAAGACTTGTCGTTAAATTAATGCCACGTGTTTGTACTTACTGCACTAGGCTTGTCTTTGGCTTGATTGATCGAGGCCAGAAAACCGATTCCTGCACATGCACAGAAAAAATATAAACGACAGTTCGGATGGATGATCCACTCCAGGTTTTATAGTGTCAATAGCGTGATTTCGCTCGCCTGCTTCGGAAGATTTCTCAGCAACGAAATTTCATTGTCGACTTCATTCCGAACGCATTCTCGTCAAAACTAAGCCGGCCATCAACAACAAGAATCTGGCGGAATTGGATTGGAGCTATCGCATTAAGATGACGGGCATTTTTACTAAAGCTCCAGATATTAAAGGGCAAATAACAAAACAAACATTTACAATATTCTGCTTATTAATTTAAAAGCTAACTCGCTTAACACTCATGTATCATTAATTAAAATGGTAGATGCGCCAGTTACAATTTATATTACAAGTAATTTAATAAAATATTTGTTGATTTATTGCTGCACATAAACACAATTATCTTAAATTTCAACAAAATATTTGCTAACTAAACATATTTTAACCATTTTCAGTAAAAAGTTTTGAAATTGTTTTAATATGCAAAAAATAGTGTAGTAAAGAACGCTTTTCGATAAGACAACATTGTGGCATAAATCTAAGTCTGTAAAACGAGTGCGAAGCACAAGTTTTCATAAAGAATGAGTACCCACAATGACTTTAAAAACAAGCTATTTTTTCTATTATGCTTGTTTTACATGCTTTTTAAGTACAAAAGTTAATTTTTCAATCTTTGGTTTAACACTTTTGCGTTATTACGAGATAGTCGGTAATAATTGTCATAAAACTGTTAAGTATGTTTTCAAATTTGTCAAAAATTCTGTGTAAGTAACTTACAAACGGTTCTTTTTAACCTACCGTAATGGTTATATTAATTATAACTATTATATAGTTATATTATATTAATATGAATATAATAAACACAATAAGAAAAATTTCTAAAAACATTGCAACATTTCTTAAATTACCAAATCGTGAAATTTCCACTCATCAAATCCACTCATCAATATTTTAAACTAAGTAGAGCTATATATACATCTAGCAAATAATTTGTAAATCATCAAACGTTATGGGGGTTGCAAGTGGTGGCAGAAAACAGATTTAAAACGTCGTCTGTCAAAAAAAAATTACCTCATTGTTCAAGTGGCTTACTTCACTGTTCAAGTGTTTTATAGGTTAATTGCAAAAAACACAAAAACATCTTCTTGAGGACTATCTGTCATCGTGTGCAACAAACTTTTGTTCGAATGAAATTATAATTTTAAACTGTTAACGCTGACATTTATGACGTTTGTGACACCAACTTCAAAAAAAATAAATTGTACTACACTCAAATCGGCAAAAAGATATAGTTATAAATCATCGTAGGGCGTATACATGTGCTTAGAATGTCATGCGCAGAAGCCGGGTTTACACAAAATTTCGAATACGTATTGTTAGTTGCATACACTTGGTTGCTGATCTTATCAACTCTAAATTCGTCAGTGTGACACCGACTTGTTACAATATTCCTAGTTTTCAAAACAGCCAATTGCAAGCTACTATTCAAATGTCCCGGGCAAAAGTGGGCGGTTTTATTACTATATCTGTTCGCCGTTGAGACTATAGTTACTTTTTAGCACGCAAATCAGTGTTAAATTGGTTAATACGACACCCAAATCGGTATCGCGTGAAGCTTTGTTACAGACGCAAAATAGAAAAAAAAATTGTTTTACATAATCAGCGGTTACATTAAAAAATATTTTTAATATGTTTATAGTTTAACCTATTGCTTAGATTAGCTCCTGGTAAGTTTGTAGAAACGCCTGCTCTTTTTGAAGAGCCAGTCTGGCTTAGCTTCTAATACGTTCTAGAAGGGTGACGTCATACATTTATAAACGTGATAGGAGTGGTTGTTAACGATAAAACTTCTGCTAAAAGTATATCCAAATCAATAGAAAACAAAAATAAAACATTTGGACAAGAATTACAAATAGTTGAAACCGATCAAAAAAGCCTTAAAAAACGGACTTAAATAATGTGTCGAATGTCATGAAATAGGCTTAAGAAGCAGAAAAGTTAAACAAGAAAACCAATGTAACATTTAAAAATTCTATAGGCACTAGGCTTGATCGTTTCTATTGTTTTTACTTAAGTTTATGATTATCATTTAGCGGTTAGTTTGTGACAGTGAGCGACGGTCTAGTCTACTGTTGCCAGTCGCTTGGCTAATTTTACGAGGTTTGGAATTCTGACGTCACTAAGCATCTAAAATAGTCCTTTTTCTATTAGATTTTGTAGTTAGGCAAGAACTAAATTAAGAAAGTGCAAACTCAACATAATGGATCCTTAAAGCTGTATCACAATCTTGAGTATCTGTCAAATTTTTAAGTCAATTGAGTAATTAGGATCAGTATAATGTCATGCTGAAAGTTTTAGAAAGTTTGTGGCTGTTAGGAGTTGCAGTAAAAGTGACTCTACAAAAATTTGGCAAAGCTAAGTGTCTTAATTATTAAACCGTTGTCCAAATTGTATTGCAACAACGTATTGTTGTTTTGGTCTTTGGGGCACATTTTTGTTTAGCTAACTTAACAAACGTCACATCAAAATCAAACTAAGATAGAATGACAAAATGTGAAAAGAAAGAAAACAGTACTCATAGAAAGAGAACTAACACAAGAATGTTTTAACAAAAACTTAACTTGCCTTAGATTTTAAGAAAAATATACATTTTAAGATACATACAAGATTATTGACAAATAATGACAAATCCATATGCAACCAAGTTTACACATTAAGCAGCTTTCTTGCTTAAATTTTAGTGAAAATATTGAATCAAAGTTACTCAAAGATTATCGGTTTCTCTCTGTTTTCTCATAACTTGTCAAATTGAATGTCTACTTAATAATCTGCTATTTTTAATTTTTGTACTAGTGGAATATAATAGTGGAATAGAATAGGGATAGAATTTATTAGCGCGTATTATTCTAGAAATAAAACTTTGGCTAATTCCTAAATTTTATGCCACAACATTTTGCCCAATATGTGGATTTTCTGTAATCGCCTGAATTTCAGCAATATCATTATTGTTTCTTGTCGCAGTTTTGTTTGGTGGATTTTTGAAAAGAGTCCAGTCTTAACACAATTTTTCTTCAAGTTTTCGAAAAAAAAATTTAGATGGGACCCGTCTATGAGGACATCTTATTGTATAAAGACTTACTGCAGCTTAAGCGTTTTTTCTACATTCTTCATATATCAGGATCACATCAGTCTACTCGTTACCAGTGAACATTTTGACTAAATTTGCTCAAGGACTGTCAAATTAACATAAAACTATATACAGTAACTATAAATGCAAAAACATTTTTAAAATTAAATTGTATCAGAGTCTCATATGGAAATGTAAGATTGGTTGCATAAATCTTTCGTCATCATTTGCGAATAAGCCTGTATAGTATAAAGGTATAGTAAGTAATTACATAGGGCAATAAATAATTGCTGAAAAACTTAATTTTATTAAAAAAATAAAAATAAAAAATAGAGGTGTTATCGGTAGAGTAGCGAATTAATTATAAAAAGGGCCGGAAATTGTGGGTAGAGTGCTTGTGGCGTTTTTGAGTTTCGCTAATCATCTACTTTAAACTTGACGAAAATTCCACATTTCACTCGGTATTAGGTGTATTATGCAGTTCGGCTTCAAAAGGAAGCACGTCGTTTTAATTTTCTTACATCCTTTGGAAGTTTTTCACGATAAGAGCACTTTCCTAACTAGATTACAAAGACTACATTACATTTCTAATTGTATGCAGAAATAGCGATTTTTTTCCTTATTCCACTTGAAAATTTGCAATTGTAATTCTTGTTCCGAGGGAAAGTTCTGTGCTGTGAGATAATTATACGGATTATATTCTTAATTAAAGCGTTCGTTTTGCAAAATAAAATTAATTTAAATGGCGGACATTGTTGGAAACACCGATCGGAAAAAGTGGGAAGTTATGATGGCAAGATAGCGCATTTAGAGCGGCAAGTCGTCTTGAATAATCGGACTAATCGAGTTTATGCTATGACCAATTAGCTACAGTCTTATAAGGTTTTGAAGCCTAACCGTATTTTACCGAGACTAAAAGTTTAAACTCAAATTGACTGCTTGCGAATTAAATTTAGCCCTGCGGCGCAACTTTGGAGGGCGGGACGTCATTACAACTGTTCATTTCTCTCTGATAAACTCGGGAATGTTCCTTCCTGATTTTCAGCCCTATGCAGCACTCCTAAATGCTGATTACGATCATTATTTTAATCCCCGTCATTACGGCGAATTCATTCAGACGTTCTGTTTGCACCTTAAACTTTCCATCGTAAATATCCGCGCGTTTGATGCACTCCCGATGAACATATCATCGGAAATGGGGAAAATCGGGATGAGATCGACGACAATAAGAGTTGATGCGACAAACCCCTTAACCGCTGAAATCCGCCAGCTTTCATTAAGGGAACCTAATAGTGAGCGAAATCTGGCACAGACTATTGATTAAATTCCGCTAGTTTTTTCTCCATTTGCATATTTCGGATTTTTATTCTTACATAATTATTTGATTCGGCGAGGCTGTGATAAATGAGAAATCGATAACGGCCCGTAATGAATAAATAATAAATAATTCAGAAGGACTGCGATTAATTCCGGAACCGAGGTAACACTCGATACAGACACTGTTTAAATAAATTCTCAACGTTTCCTCTTTATCCGGATTTCAGCTTGGTTCCGTTAATTTGTTTTGGGACCAGACACTATCCAAGTTCTCAATTAAACCATTGATTGAGTCTCCATCTGACGCAAACTTTCCCGTAATTGCTCCAATAACTCAAGTTGCTCGAAAATTTTTACTTCTTGAAATTGTTTACACTATTGCGTCGTCCCTAAAGTGTGTTTTGCTGGTTGGCTGCCATTTTTGCGTCCAGCCATTGATGATTTACGTGTCGAATAAAACAAACAAGAAATTGTATACGACCACTGCTCTAGAACGGACATAAATTCACTGAACGTTTCTCGTGGTAGAGATCGCCGTTTGAGGAATAAAGTTTTATAAAAGTGAGATGCAAATTCAAATATACGATCTCCATTGGAATTTTATACGAGGTAGATGTATGGACCTGGCAAAAAATATACATCTGTTTACCATTTGGCCAAAATATCGACGTCTGTGTTTGAAAGACGAATTTATCGAGTGCATTGTGTGTTTTATTCTTCCTCACATGATCGATCCGACAGCGAACAATTAAACTGCAAGAAATCACTTTGGCGCGGGATATTCACAGCACTTCCGGCAATTAAATCGAGCGGAAGACTCGGCTTAAATCCTCGTCTGTTGTAAGCATATTTAGGGAGTTTGTTGTACCAAAAATGAGATTAGAAGTAATTAGAAGTAAATGCTTCTTCTCGAGACAAATCTAAACAAGAAGATCTGTTGTAACTGTGCGAATCTCGAGGGCTTCTCAAATATAATGTCGCAAAGGAGCTTCTATCTTGAAACGACTCCATTTTACTTCAAGGAACTCTTCGTCTAGAGTATATTAATATTGCGCGATGCACACTCGAGCGAATGATTTGTTTCCATTCCTCCCAATAACGTCTTTGACTCTAACCCCTTGCCTAAATCTGACTAACAACCAAAGCTTCTTTTGCAAATCGACTCGATTTTTCCATGTAGTCAGAAATGCTGTCTGTTTTTTTTTACCAGAGACTAAGAGGTAAACGTTGGAAATGTGAAATACCTATTTGTGATTTGTTGTTTTTGAAAGTTAACCAATCGCAAATGCGTGTGCAATTTTCCAGTGCTTACTAGTTTTCTTCTCTGGTAAAAAAAACAGACTATAATCCTAAAAAAATCGCTTTTAAAACCATGAACTAAAAAAATTTTAATTTTAAAAATATGAGCCGTTTTAGAATTTTCTGGCCGATTTAAATCTAGTAGTCGTAATAACGTTTGCATAAGTTGCATAAAGTTATGAAATAGTATTTTTCTACTGTGCATCTGTAACAGATACCGATTTGGGTGTCGTGTTTAATTAATTAATAACCAATATTCCTCACCAAGGTGTTTTTATGTGTGTATTGCAATTAACATATAAAACATTAAAAAATGGGCTGGACTAGCGGCGGTTGCAATAAGGTAACTTTAACTTTCTCTTTGATATTATAACAGCTTAAAAATGAAACAGCTTCAGCCACTATTTTGACGATTTACAACGCCCATAGCGTTTGATAAATTACAAGTTATTTGCTAGATACGTACATAGCACTGCTTAGTCGAAAATAACGATGAGACAAATTGCTGAGAAGCGCAATTAGTTTGGTAATTTAAGAATAATGTCACAATGTTTTTGGAGATATTCCTTACTGTGTTTATGCCAATTGGAGTATTCAATCAATAACCTATACGGTAGGTAAAAAAAACAATTTGTGTGTTACTTATACAAAATTTTGAACAAATTTAAAAACACATCAAGGTTCAAAAAACATTAGACATTTTCATGACATTTATTACTATCTCGTATTAACGCAAAAGTCCCTAAAAATTAAATAATTAATTTTTTACTCAAAAATCAAGTAAAACGCGAAAAGTAGAAAAAATAGCCTAATGTACTCGTTTTTCAAGTCATTGTGGCACTCATTTTTTATAATAACTCGCGCTTTGCGCTCTTTATATAAACCTAAATTTGTGCCACAAAGATGACTTTCCAAAACGCGTTTTTTAATATTTAATTTTTATAAGGCAGAAAAGACATACTTTTTGTGTCGATAATTTGTAGCAGTTTTAGTTTGACAGACAAATAGGAAGCAAATAAGCCCGATATAAAAATAATACAAATAAGGCATAAACAATGACTTTGCTGCTGTATAAAGAATACTATTTATTTTTTAAACGTATAATTTACAACAATAATAAAACGTCATTTTTGCTATCACTGGCATAAAATAAATTTTCGGTGGCAGAAATAAGCTTTTATGCTGGAATTCTAAATCACTACGCTACTCCATCAAAGTACTGCAAAGTTACTCCATCTAATATAAAGGGTAGAGTAAAGTTAAGTTTCTCTACCATTAAATACCTTGTTTACGTAGGTTTTATAACTCAAGTCTGAATAGAACTGTTGTTTCTTTATATGTACTTAAAATATATTTTGGTGACTTAAAGGGACGACTAGACAATTAATTTCTTTTTTAAATCAACCTATTATAAATAGGTATGTCAATTTTCTAACGCCTGCTTGTTTCTCTTTGGTAAAAAAACTAGATAAAAGGACAAATTTTGTTATTTAAGTACAGGGTTTTCATAAATGATTGTAAGGACGTAGGCGGTTGTGAAAATAATAAAAAATATTCTGTCTTTTAAAGACAAAGACTTTGGCTATTATTGTAATTATTATTAGACAAATAAGTAACTCCAGAAACCATTTTCCAATGTTCCGTTGCGTAAATAAGACATTACAATGAATATTTGTAATATCAAAAATCTCGACAGCCACCTACGTTGTTACAATCATTTATGAAAATCCTGTACATGTTAAAGGCTAAAGCACAGTTTATAAAATTAAAGGACTGTCTTTCGAAATAAGAGACGGTTGGCAACCCTAACTCAAAGTGAAATGAGCTTTCAGTTAGTTTAAAACCTGTTAAAACAATTTTGTAGGTATATAAGCTTAAAAATATGATCTAAACTTAGGATTTTGTGATTTTGATAATTATTTTTTGTGACTTGATGCAGTTTGTATAAATATTGCAGTTACATCAGAATTAAATCTGATAAAAAACAAATTCAGTACATATTTTCAAAAAATTGTAGGTATAATTTGTACTTTCAGATCGCTGACTAATGTGTTTTTTTAGTGATTGACGGCAGATCGATGTTATAACACTGTTTACATCGCGGATTTAATTTGCCATCGGCAAAATTTAATTAATTTAAGCGCAACATCGTCACGGAAGAGATGTTAATTTTTATCTCAATTACTTGCATACATTATCATAACACACCGCTGCACCACTTTTTGTTAAAGTTAGTAAATCAAGCAAAGTAAATTTCTCATTTTAGCTTTACATACCATGAAAAAGATTTATTTTTCTTTAGTTTCCTGTTGAAACTTTGCGCGTTTTAATTATCGCCAAGAGGTAGAAATTTGAGATTGAATGGGAGTTGGTCACCGAGAAAATTGAAAATGTTTTTCTGTCATAATCTGAAAAAGCGTTTTAACAGGCAAAAAATCCACCTGGAGATATCTCCGGCCTGGAGCGTTTGTCGGATTTAGACAGTTGTGTGTATCTTTGACATTTCGCTCGTCGTGTGGGTACCTACATGATCGATTTTCTATGCTAAGCAGTCGAGTTAGTAGTTTGTAAGCAAGGGAGCGTTCCGGGGCCGAACACCACCCATCCACATATGTCTTGTGTCGAGCCGAAGTCGAGCCAATCGGAACACAATCGACTGTATAAATCTCATTTCAGTTTACTTATTTCAGTTTTAAATTTCTTCTCTCGTCCTCGCTGATCCAAACATTCCATGTTTACTTGATTTGGGCTATTTGTTTTACTCGTTTCCGGTACGAGGCCGGAATTTGTCTCGGTGCACTATTTATTCTGCCTGATTGTGACCGAATCGAAGCGCCCACAATTACATCAGAGGTGTACTCTCAAGATATATTCACTCGGAACTCATTCTAAGCACGATATATCCAATCAAAATTAAACTACATTGGACAAAAGCCAATCATTTATTAACAATCCGATCAAACTAAACCGATTATGAATTTTTTACAATCATCACCTACAAACCGAAAAATAGATTTATTGTTGTTTGAAACATTTCATTAAAACATATTTAGAGATAAATATTCTAGATTATTTTAAACACAAATAGTTTCTATTTTGTAATGGGTGAGTTGCACAATATTCAATTTCATGAAGCTTGATTGAAATATTGTTTACAGAATGCAGATCTCTGCAAATATTGTTTCAGTTATACATTGATGCAAAAAACTCTATAACAGTCGCACAATATTCAGAATTGTGTAATTTTCTTTACTGACCTAAATATCAAAAGAAAAAAACATCAAGAGCAAAACCAAATCTGTTATTGAATAAAGCTCTTTAAACGTAAAAAAGAATAAATGTAAACAAGAGCAAAGATGCCCTACGTAACGTTGGCCTCCTATAAAGTTGTAAAAATGATAAAAACGATTGTCCAAAATTGCCCAACGATCGATCATTATTTTCTACCAAATCATTGTGATTGCCCATTTTTGTCGATTTTTTTAAATAATACTTTTGACTAATTACCTTTTAAAAAAATAGATTCTTCTTGTACATTTTGTCATAAAAAAATTGATTGTCTACAAGTGTCTATATTTTTTTTAATTAAACAATAAAAAAGTTTATAATAATAAATTTACATCATTCAAAATTTTGTATTGTTAGCATTGTGATACAAAAAACCATTTTAGTTTTGTTATTTTGCTTTTAAACTGCAGCATTTTATATTATATAACTTTCTAATGATACTAACGATTTTTAAAAAAGATTGATTTAAGCGCTGCAACTTTTAAATTTTAAGATTGCAATTTTTAAATTTTAAGAAAACGTTTCCAAATTTTTTACTATTTCTTAGTGACAACCACATGAATTTACATCGAAAAAAAAATCACAGCAAAAAGACCGCTTTAAAACTAACTGAACGTTTACTTAAATATTTATTCAGCTCTAAATTCATATGTACAGTGGTCATCATACAATAGTGAGGCACTAAATTTACCAACTTTTTTCAAAATTTAAATTTTTTTTATTGTCACTATGATTAAAAAGGTTATTTTTTACAATTTGTTGTTGTGTCTACGTAGAAATGCGGCAATTTTAAAGCAAATTTACAAATTCTATAGCCTGGTTTTAAGAACATAAAATTTAGAATGATGGTATAAATTCATTTATGTGCGGCCGCAAGTATAATAATAAACTCTCTAAATTTTTATATTGTTTAATAAAAATTAATTAAAAGGTTATTGTAGACAAGCGGCTTGCAATTATTTTTGACCAGAAAGATAAATAATTTGACTTTAAGGGACAAAATACAAAGAGGATTTTTAATATTTTTTTAAATATTCACAAGCTATCTCAAAATTAAAGCATTTTGAGTTTAAAACATTGCAAATAGTACTTTTTAGAATACCTAACTAAAAATGTGGAAAACAGTTTTTATCTTTGTTTAATAAAGCAACACTGCGCAAACAGGAATTTATATCTTTAAAGTTTTATCTAAAAAAGAACGAAAATAAATAATATCTTAACTATGCTGTTTCCACAACAACAAAATAACTTTCTACCCTTGCTGTTTTTTTTTCAACCAAAATTTGCAAAAGTTAAATATTTTCTATTGCACGTTAAAGCTACTTATTTAAAAAATATTTTAGATTGTTATTACACATAATAATGCCCACAATAAATAAAAATTTTGGGATAACTTGATAGAAAATTTAAACATTTAGACCTTTATGTTCTTGAAAGAAGAAGTCGAATTTTTTTATAAATGTTCTTTTATTTCTAGCAAGATTTACTAGAACGGACTGAAATATCTTAATTTTTTACACCCTGTACATACATGTATAATTGATCTAAAGTAATGAGTGTGCCAATGATGGATAACAAACAAACTTTCAATACAAAAATTTGCAAATTCGTAATTGACGGAGCAAATGTGAAAATGGCTTTCGCAGTTTATTTTTTTGTATAATTTGCTAGATGTAAACAAACAATATTAATTAATAGACAATAATAGAGTTGTAATTGTTAATAATACTAAAGAAGAAAAAATTTACCCTGGCGGAAAAATGTAAAGATGGTCCCAATAAACTTGTTTCTTAATATTTTATTTTCAGAAAAATAGGCAATTTAAATAATAATAGGCAACATTGATCAATCAATGGGCAATTCTAGGCATCTTTTACCCATTTTTTAACAATAATATGTTGTAATATAAATCGATTTTAAAAGACCTAACGCCTACAGTAAAAAAATTGACTAACAAAAAATAATAAAAAATGTGTAAAAAAATAAGAAAATTTCTTATTTAATGAAAGGAGTGAAGATAAACCGATTTGGGTAAATCAGAGAGTAAAATTTCTTGGACATCAACAATAAAAAGGTATCAATCTCATACCTTAATATTGATAAGAGTGATTAAAAAAAAATAAAAACTAAAAAAATTGCTTTAAAAGTGTCAAAAATGTCCGTTTTGGATGATTACTTGGACGTCAGAGTTAGTTGCCGAAAACTGAAAAGATTTTTGCAAACCGATCTTTTTTGCTTACTTACTGTTACTACATAATAGAAGCAATTAGCACTCATTAAACTTACTCATAAATTAGATTTTTTGAGATACGCTTCCAAAGTTATTCAAAAGTATATGGATGCAATTATCTGTCATGCAGATATTATAAAATTTAAAATATATTATAAGATAAGATAGCGGTTAAAGTAGTTTTTCTACTTTTATAAAGCCAACTTCACACAGGTTTCAGTTTCAGAATTGTGTAATTTCTTTTACTGACCTAAATATCAAGAGAGAAAAAACATGAAGAGCACGACTAAAGCTGTTATTGAATAATGCTTTTTGAACAGAAAAATAAAAGTAAACAAGAACAGAGATGTATTGTCCACAAGTTCATTACGACGTCGAGCAAACAAGAAGTAATAATCTTGCCCGGCGCATTCACCATTTTTAAACGATTTAATTAAACGTCTCCGTCTTTAATAACGAAACAAGAAAATTGATTCAAGTTTTCCAATTTTACCAATAAGAATGCAATTTAATATTACGGTTTTTTTTCTATTGGTTTACATTCCATTATCAGTTTGATACAAATTGAATTTATACGTTTTGGTGCAGCTTTTGTGGTAAACTGGTTCCGATAAATTGAAACGAGTACAGGTGCAGATGCGGGTGTGTTGTGCTAACGAGATCAAATTAGGTCGAAAGTAATTGCTTCAGACATGGTTAGCATTTCAAGAGGTCTAAACATCTTTCGATGTAGTTATAACAATGGCAAAAATAGGGTGTTTGTGTTGAAAAATTGAGAATAATTAGAGAGAAAATGACCTGGTTTATGCTAATGTAAGGGAATTATTAAAATGAAAATTCTGCGCTAAAATTAATTCTCGCTTTTATTATTTCATACAAAGGTAGAAACAAATAGTTCCAGATTCAGTAAATTTTTAGTTAATTAAAGTTCTCATACCAACCCCAATGTTTTTATAACGGTGTATTTAATCTAAAAATAAGTAGTTAAAACAGAGTTTATGTTGGGAAATATGTAACAATAGCTGTTATAAGACCATTTGTCATTTTATGATTTTCTTACAACCGCAAACAAACGATTCAGTATCAGGCAAGAAAAATAAAAAGCAAACATTTTATGTAATTCTTTACAATGTATTTTGTATTTGCTTTATAAAATCCGTTATTTAATTTACTTAAAACTGACCTAATTTTTTAAAATTTTATTTGCAATTTCAAAACCGTAAGTACTATTATTAAACTAAAGACAGTATTATTTTAAAGCTTTTAAAACGTCAGATAATCTATAACTATCTAAGTTTATTTAAAAAAAAGTAGAATATCTTTCTACAGGAAGATTTAGTGTAGGTGTAATAGATCTACTCGTAGTCTAGTCCGGTTTTAACTAGCAATAGACAAATAACTCAGAAAATTGTGTCTTAATACTACACTTAAAACTTAGGTAGTTTTAAGTTGTTTGATTCTAAGTGATGATATTTGAAGCAGAAAAGGGTAGATGAAAAGTGGCAGGTGTGGAAAGAATTTGAAATTATAAGAAAGGTGAGAACACAAATCTAAAAAAACATAAAGCATTAACCTTCAAGAAATTGATCCAAGTTATTGTGGTGCAGAGTTTCCAAATATACACAACCAACACCTTAGCTAATCTGGGAACAAAGCAAAAGTAATCACGAGAAAATATGTAGTGAAGAGAGTATAGACAAAAATAGCCATAAAAAGGCTAAAGATGATGTCCTTCATTAAAAACATTAGTAAAAACAACAGTAAAAACAAGTAAAAACATTAAAAACAATATATGCAAGAAAACCCAAAAATTAAAAAATCATGTGAAAAAGCTGATGACAAAGATTAAAAAAAAAAGAGTGACCAAAAAACTTAACCGAAAAAAATAGAAACATGAGTAACTTACTCCCAAAAGCGTTAAAAAAAAGGTGAAAACAAAAAGAATAGATAAAAAAACAATAAAAGTACACGATCAATAAAAAACCGACAAAAGAAAAGATACAAAAAATAATACAAAAACTTAGAAATTAGAAGAACCATGGCGAAGATAAAATAACCAGCAAAATTATAAGAAATGTTTCTGCTTGATGTTGTACACAAAATACAAGCATATTGATGTGCAAGAGAGTGTTGCGATGAATGCAGGTGAAGTAGTAGAAACGCACCAAAGAGAATTTAAAATAAAACGGTTAATAATCAGTTAAATTTTACCCTCAAGTGACAACAAATTATAACTGCAAACAGACTCTACCCTTGTACATATCGCTCATAGATTTTAAAGAGTTTATGATAAGCTTATTGCAAAATAATGTAAAAAGTAATGCATAACTGAAAAATTCCAGAAAATCTAACAAGACGCCAATAATAAAATTATTAGAAGGTTTAACAAGCAAGAAGATAATAGAAAAATGTGTGAGTAAAAGTTTTTTAATTCAAAATAAATTAATACAAAGCGATTTGTTGTTGACAAAAAAATTTAATCTGGTCTTGAAGGTATGATATTGAAGGTTGAAGGATAGCCGATGTTAGCAGCGCCATGCAGAAATCTCACTAAGTGAGCAAATAAACAGGCTGTTATAAACGCTAATTTTAAAAACATTCAGACGGCTATGGTAATTCTCAATATAACAGAAAAAGTAAAAAGTCAAAGAACGCAATAGTTAGAACTTCAGAATATAAAAACAACTTACTGAATATTTGTAATTAAATTGTGATCACTGATCATACACAAATAAAAACTAATTTACTAATTTACTAAAGTCAAACATTACTAATTTACTAATTTACAAAATTGAAAGTCTAAAAATAAATATGAAAGACCATAATTCTAGGCTTATGATTTGTGAGTAATTTAAGCTGCAAAAATTTTTAAACTAATTATTGTTTCGTTGTCACAGTAAAGCAGATGTTTTGAGAAGATTCAAAGTGTATAGGACAAATGGCCTAAAACAGGTAAAGATAAAGACTGGATTTAGCAGGATTGCAGATTATTTGTTCTTTATATTTTGGAATTTGAAAAGCATCTGCTTCAATAATCCAAACAAGCAAGAAATAATTGTTAAACACTTTATTGCAGTGCAATCAACTTCTGTTCAGAACGGTATTGTTGTTAAATTTAAATTTAAAGTTTAAGTCAAATTTACTAGAAGGTTTGTTGCCCTAATGTGTTAAGTCGATTTAAAAATAGGCATCTCCGTGTTACATTTTTTGTCGAAGAGCGTTCGAATAATGTATTTATTGTGTATTTGTTCTATAAAATTATTTTATTTTAATTTACTTAAAACTCAGCCAATTTTTCATTTTATTCGCTATAATTGATGACAAAATTTCAATTGTTGTAATAAAATCAATGTTTTGTTAATACAACGTGACAGTTTAACCTAGATTAGGTAGTTCAAACGTCGACGTGTCAATTTTTTTATTTTAATTCAAACATTTCCGATTCGTGATGAAATAAAATTTACATAACATGCAAAAATTCGATTGAGACTCAGCTAAACAAATTAATTCAACTTGTTTAATATTTTTTGAAATTTCCGCTGTTGGAACCAGTATCGATCAATTATTCCCTCGCGGCGTGATTTAGGAGCAAAGATAAGGACTAAGCTGGGTCCTACACTGACCGAATTCTTAAAGCCTTAAATTTTGTCGTATCGATTGAGTCGTAATGCACGCTGGAAAGCGGCCAAGTTAAATTCGAAACTCATTTAACTATGTACATATAACGAACGCTTCAGGAATATGTTATACCGGACTTTTGCCGAAATTCCTCTTTAATTTGTTTTATCGGCATTATTGGATTTGTTTCAGGTCGGGAGCAGCTGCCAATACGTGTTTAAAAATAAAAATTGTACAATTATGAGGGAGTTTCCAATTAAAGCCAAGAAATTACCGAGTTATAGATTTTTTTTCTCTGTCGCAGTCGTCGAACGTTATTATTTATAAGGTGCTCTCGGCACGGCGATTACACGAAAAATAATTATGTTAGTAAGACATTGAGGGTTGTAGAAAATTGTCTCGTATATTAAAAGTTTTATTAACGATCGACGCAGAGTCGGAATTATGAAAGAAGCTCGGAGCCAAATTTATTACGCGATTGCCAAGATGCAATCAAGAATTTATAGAGAGATTAACCTCGATTAGATCCTGCTACAAAATGAAAATTTTTTACCAACCTTGTGCGGGGGCATAAATGTTCAAATAAAGGCAGTCTTCGCTCTGGTTCTTCAAATAGGGCAACAACCTCTTGAGGTACTCCAGCCGTCCTTTAGGCATCTTCTCCAAGGCGGCGGTTTCGTTGGTGATATCCGGAAGTTTCTGGGGACAAACCGGTCCCATCTTATCTGAAACTCGCACTCCGTCCCACGGACTGGGCGTCCTGGTGGGACTGAAGCGGTTGGATTGCACGGGAGGAGTGGCGTACGGCACGCCCAGGAACACCTCGATGGGCTTAAGGTACCGGTGCATGGGCACAATGAGGCCCTGGAGCCTCCCATATCGCGTCTGGACAATCCGAGGACTTATCTTGGCGTTCTTCATGAACGAATTGCACTTGCTTGAAAGTATCAAAGTGGAGAAAATTAAAATCCAGACGATTCCCCTGCTCTTAATGCCCATCTTCGTTAAGTTGGAAACATCCCGTCAGGAAAAAATCGCCGATATTAATTTGAATTTAAATCTGGTTTTACAACGGGACTGAAACCGACAAAACTTCGTCCAAGTTTTAATGAAAAATCTACACTTTCCAGCGCGAAAAAATAACCAACACGAAAAAACACTAAGCGGACCGGATTAATTGTTTCTTGGAAAGCCGGAGGATCCGGGATGGTTAGAAGGCCCGCAGAGCATCTGAAACGAAACATATAATTAACTTCTGATTTTTTCTTCAAACTTTAGAGATTTATTTTATTTTGAGGTTTATTGACTATCTTCACTTTTCAACAATTATTTTCTAAATGTTGCAGTTTTTTTATATACTTTTTTTAAACAATGTAGCATTAATTTTTATAAGTAAATAAAAAGGCAAATTTTTGGTTTACTTTACATTCACAGTGTCAGTTATTTAAAAATGTGTGTAAACATGTGTGTAATCACCATTTTTTGTGTCTTTTGTGTATCATATTAATAAGATGATGTGTCATTCAGGTATTTTTATTTAAAGCTTTGTTATTAACTAAAAACTTCTTCTGAATTTTTTGAAATATTCAATATGTCATAAATCACTAAAACAAATGTACGTAAAAAACCTATGTGCGTAAATAATACATTTTACAGAATTAAAACTATGTGTAAAAGTTAGTTTTTGTTAAGTTTACAATATATTTTTTTTTTAATTTAATGAAAAGTAAAACTCTCGCACTTGGAAGATGGCAGTATCTTGATAAGTGATACAGTAGAAGTTAAAAACAACGGCTTTGTTAGAAGCCAAACAATAACTAAACTAAACAAAGATGTATTCAAAATAAAAAACACTTAAAAAGTACTTAAAAAACAAAAACAATTTTAAAAAAAATTATCTCAAATTACTTTCTGCTTAAACAAAACATCTGAAACAAAAAATTTACAGATATAAACCCTTAAATTTCAAAAGTTTATATTTAGTGTCTACAAGTAAGAAAACCTCATATGGTTGCAAACAACTTTTTATCGCATTACTTTCTGATAAAATGGTTAAATCTGGTCAGAAAGCAATGAAACAACAAAGCAATTTCCAACTCAAGTACGTTTTTAAAAAACTCCACAGATCTAGCTGAAAAATTAATAATTTAAAGTACAACTCAGAAAACACGCAATCTATAGTCTGTTTTTTTAAGATTAACTGTGGTGTAGATCATGACCAGGGATGGGCGGCGACGCGTCGACTTTAGTTGTCGACCTCGACATGTCGACAAAGCGTCAACAACGTAAACAATGTCGACAATGTCGACAAATGTCAACAAATGTCAATATTTTAAAATATAAGGTTATGTTGTATACTGTTCACGTGTTAACTTCTTTTAACATGTATAATTTTTAACATTAACAGTTATTTAGGTACATTTTACATTAAAAATTCGTACAAAAAAACTTAATCTTGATAAACTTTTTTATTATACAAAAATATTATACAAAAGTATTAAAAAATTTTATTATACAAAAGTAATGAAAAAATTAACAGCCAAAAGACCATTAAAACGGCTTTAAAACCTGGGTGCGTGCGCAACAGTGATCTAATTTAAACATTCTGATTGTCGTTGAGTCAGACACAGCAGTAGCAGCCTTGCCAAACTTTAAAAAAAAGATAATTTCTTAAGGTTATATTAAAAGTCGGCATTGTTGACTTTGTCGACATTGTTGACATCGTTTTTTAAATCGACATTTACCTAATTGTCGACGGGTCAACAATGTCAAAGTTGACACAAATTGTTGACATCGCCCATCTCTGATCATGACAACCTAAATATAATTCCATATATTATAAGTATTAAGTTGTCATAAAAGCAATAATTAAGTGAGATTTATTTGTAGCCAGTAGTTGCTTTAAAAAAATCATATAATATTAGAACAACATTTGTGTTAACAGAACATCAAAGAGATAAAAATTGAGCACTTAAATCAAATTATTAAACTAATTTTATGTAAAGAATAAATGTCAAAATAAAGTTGATCACAAAAAGAATGGAACCACCTATATTTCCATATTATTTGCTAAAATGTACTGTTACATCTTGTAACATAAACCACCAAACATACATAGTGACATCAGGACGATATCTCATTACATCTGACCTTTTTGCAAAACTGCGGCTATGGAATTAACATGTCGTCGTTTGTTTCAAAATTATTTCAAAAAAGTAGTTGAGAATAAATAGCGGATCAGTACAGAAACCGAGTGTAAACTAACGTAAGTGAAATACAAGATTAAAATGATAGTCACATTTTGTTTTGTTGTAAACATAAAGAAACAAATTTCCAAAAAATATTCCAGTTCAATTCTGAACTACCAAGTCAATCTAACAGATTTTTACAATTTTTTAACTGTTGGCAAGCAACAACAAGAGAAAACATTTCTTATTTTAATCGAAAAAGACGCAGGACGATCACAAAGTTGTAATAATTTTTATTGAAATATTGTAGTAAAATGTTGTTTTTTATAATTTAGTTAATTGGACCTTCACTTTAATTATTATAATTTGTTTTGACCATTTTTGAGGTATTATTTAATGTAAGGGGGGAACAGTCTTCACAAAAGATATAAAGATATAAAAGATATAAAAGGAATAAAAGATATAAATATAACGTTTGAGGTTGTGAAGACTGTTCCCCCCTTACTTTAATTATTGTCTGCGATTGTAATACCGTAATAAAGCCTTTAGTTCGTGTATCTATTTTAGTTCTAAATTATTTTTCGTAAACTACACAGCTTTGAACAGTATTTTTAAAATTACTGATAAACGGTTAACAGAAAAAATACAAATTTTGAGTCAATTTCACGTTGAGGTACTACTGGCAGTATCGCAAATGTTAATACTTTTACATAAAACCAACAAATCAATTTTTCATAAAAACAAAGATTCTACCGGTATTATCTTAATTTGAAATTAGCCCATTAGATCAGGTATGTCAATGAATCATTTTAGGTTTGTCTCAGCTCTTTGTATGATAAACTTAAATCTAATTGATGATATTAGGCCATTATTACTTTGTTGGTTTAACTTTTTTGATCCATATATTTGGTTTCGCGGCATATTAAAAGCACTGCAAATTTGTCCCGTCCTAATTATAATATTTTCTTGCTACAACAAAGTCAAATCAATCACAAAAACAATTTTTCACTTTATAACAATTTCGATTAAAAAATGTAAATTTTGAAATGATTTTTTTTTCGTGACTTGGAACATTTGTCAATTAAAATGGAGAGAAATTAAATACGGGCTCAAAACATTCGTCCATATTCACTGACAACCTGTGGAATAAAAGTCAACATTTATCAAAGAATAACCTAGCGGTATTTTACGATTGTCAAGGCGAGGTTTTATATCATAGCCATAGGATAGAATTATTTGCCTTGTTTATGGAGTAATAATTGTATTTATAAAAAAATGTCTATAATCTTTGACTCCTTTTAATTAAAAAATATAATAATAAAAAATGAAATTAAAATGAAAGAAATTCTAGCATATATTGGAGTCTCTTTGAGAAATTGTTAAATGAGTTTTAATAAAAACTAGTCGACTTTGAAGCAGAAAAGTAATATATTTTCTATTTATTTGCTCGTTATTTTGATACTGATTTCTGCAATATTCCGAGGCTAATTATCAGCAAAGTTGGTATAAAAATTTAGATTACATATACTATTTCAGTCACATTTAGTTTAACTAGTTTTAGACGTGTTTCTTTTATTTATTCAATGTGGTGTCTTTTTGCTTTGACATCTGCTTTTCTCGTTTTCAATTTACCATTTACGTTGAGTAAATTACGTGGGTGCGCTGCTATAGTGTACAAAACGGACCTTAGCCTTGAACATCTCTGTGAAGTTTCCTTTTAGTTGATTTTCCGACTTGGCGTCATTGTTTGATGGGTAAAATAAGGTAGTAGAGAGGCTTTATACCTCGTTTTAGCAGGTAATGTAATATGTAGAGTAAGGTTGGCGCATAAAATGCTGTTGATTAGCTTCGCTTCGGTTTTATTTCTCGATAATGAAACACAATGTAAAAGCTCGCCGCAGCACGAGCTGAAAATTTCATTTCGTACTCCTAGAACAATGGAATTTGATTATTGGAAATAGTGTCGGAGAGGACGTGCAGAACGTCCATTTATCGAATGAATAATTAGGCATTTTTCGGCATTCTAATGGAAATCCTCGCATTTCCATATTTGCATTGTGCGCCTATAATATTTTCCGACGGAAATTTAAATTCTATCCAAGTGCGCTGTCGCAACACTGGATGTAAAAAGCCACCGGTTTCTTTTTGTTCGTTTGGCACTTCTGGTTTTACAAATGGTATAATTTTAAAAAGTACACTTGCTACACACAATGCCCGCCATCCTCACCGTAAATCAGAAAGTCATTGTTTTAGGCAGCCGGTGGCTGCGAGGACCGTCAAATCCCGGATTTTTTACCAAAATCCAATCGACTTTGGCCTTATTTATTCCTTCTTTTATTTGTTAAGTAAAGTGCATCCCTCTCCGAATTTATATCCATTATTTACACCCCCAATCAATATACTCGAATACGTATTTCCACTCAAGGCCCGTACACAGACGACCATACATCGACGCAATTTCGACCATCTGAGTCCGGATTTAAAACGCAAATCCGGCTGTAAACAACTTTAATTATCTAGCAGCGCTTCGGGCACAAATCAACCGCCTCTCCTTTATAGCGGGACGCACTTAAAATGCCAATTTTTGACGTTATAGGCGAAATAAGTGGCTTTCTTAATATCGACCATAAAAATGTTACTACTTTACTCGGCTGAGTGTGTGTGTCAAAAACCTGGCCATACAATGTCGCGATAACGCCGGTTATTGCCGGCTTTATACTTTTACGTATTTTGCATTATTGTACGATTTATGGCCGAATTAGTCCAACGAAAGGATTATTTCCCATTCATCGGGACTCACTAAATCATCATTCGGCCTTGCGTAGATTACCCTAAATCCTAGATTTTCAATTTTTATTTAACAGCGAAAAAACACGTGTGTTTACTCTACAATCATTTTTATTTACAAGGATATTTACACTTGTTTTCGTATAAAAACAAGGTAAACATACTCTAATTCCGGAGAGTTAATTCTACACCAGAATCTCATCTGATGATTTTCCTACAATTGTTTATCTGTGCTCCTCAGCTAATTTATTTTTAATTTTAAAATAAGCTAAAAGCACTCAATGCATCATATTTATATTGCGATTTTTTGTATAAAATAAACAGGTCTTAATTAAAATAACATCTTGTCTGTTCCCATTTAAAAAAGTTTAATTAAGTTAATTTCATCACAACGTTATTTGACCTATCAAAACCTGTTTTATTGTGGGTTATTTCTATAGTAAAATAGATCGCCCGACAAATCAGCAACTACAAAAATCCTAATCGCACGAGAGAAAACGCCAAACGCACGGTAAATTATTAACTTTTATAGACAGACTATAAATTCTTTTTAACAATTATAAAAGAAATACAATAGTTATTTACACGATAAGTGAGGAAACATATATTTTGCATATAAGTGCGACAGCTTTTACACAAGTGCGCTTTGCGCAAGAGTAAAGAATGTCGCACGAATAAAGCAAAACTGTTTCCGCACGTCTCTTGTATATTATTTTTTAAAAAAACGCGTTGTCAAATTACGCAAAATGTATTGTTTTTTGGTTCTAATTATTGTTTTTAAAATGACGCTTGTTTAAACCAATAGACTGTACCTTTATAACAGCAATAAATGTACAGGTTTACAATGTGTTTATAAATTAGATACGCTTTAAACAAATTGAAATACACGTCTTATAATTATTTTAATTATTTAACAAAACAAAGAAATATTTTTTTAGTTCATAGTATTTGTCACGAATACCGCTTTATCGCCGCAAAAATTTAATAAGACCTACAGCGCGGCGACTTGTTCGTAGAGACCTAATAAACTGGCTTACATTAAGTGTTAGAGAGGTGGTTTTCTTAAGACAGCATTAAGACAGTATGTCTTAGTACTATCATTGTAAAATGTAGTAAAATCCTTTTTAAATAGTATTTTTAGTACTCTAGATAGTACTCTGGACAGAGATAGAACCACAGAGTCGTTTAGAGAATTTTTAAACATAATTCTCAAAGCAGTACAATTTTTTTTGCCTCATTTGTTTGTTTTTTGTTTACATAGTTTTAAGCAGCACCCAAGTTTGAAGAGCTGCCGAAGGCGTAGCTTGAGTTTTTCGAATTATTGTAACACGCTTTAGAGTATTTGTGATATACAATATATCTGCGGCTGCCTATAATTTAAAGAAAATTACAATTTTTATTATAGTTTGATTATTTTTTTTATGATAAATTACAGTGATGTGTTAACCTTACGCAACGTCATTTTTTTTAAAATTTTGCCGTAAAATAAGTATTTACTCGTAAATCTGATTAAAATACAACGAGCGACTTTAACAGTCTATCATCTAACAGTAGAGAACGTGATGCTATTCCTGTTGGCAGAACAATCAGTTAGATAATAAGTTTATTACGTCACTTTGTAAGATAGTAAGCTTTAATTTAATACCTAAATCAAATGTAGCATAGAATTTAACATTATTCAAGCAGACGTAGATACAATAATTAATAACCATAAGTATAGATGTTTCAAATGAGTTGAAGTTAAAATTTGTTCAACTAGAGTACAATCCAATTTAAACGTTCTAAACATTAACTATAAAAGACTAATAACTTTCAATAATAAAAGTAATTTTTCTGTCGATAAAGGGACGTTGACTGATGGCAAACTGGAGATACTAACATATTTTTTTTTGCTGAAGCCATAAAACTAACAACTTAAAATGTCAATCGCCATTTTGATTTGTTTTTCGCGTGTTTCTTTATTAATAATTTTTGTGAGACGGAGGCTTAAACGTAGGTAAGAATAAATAATAACATCAGTATCATAAAATGTATAAAAATTTTATTTATTGTATCGATAGTTTTGTCTCCGGTTTTGTTAGACATTTAATAAAACTATGTAGACATTAGAAACTAGTTATATGTCAGATGTGTTGTATTACATGTTTATTTAAAAAGGTAGTCTGTGGCGTCAGTCTAAGTTTGTTTTTTTTTAAAAAAATATTTTTTTGAAACTGTTTTTCAAAACTTTTTCATCAAAAATTTAACTTGCATTAAAATTTATTTAATTAAATATCAAAAGAATTAAAAGAATGTTTGGCTTCCTAACACGGTCTTAAAACAAAAAGTAAGAAAAAACATTAAAACGTCACATATTTTAACGTAACGGTACTATCCATCAAATGTGTTAGAAATACCTGTCAAATGGGCTCAGAATTTTGCAAACAAAACACGAAGAAATATTTCAAAAATTTTTAGGAGGAGAGTGATAACAAAAACAATAAGATACAGAAATTCTACGCACCAAATTGTGTAAAGCCATAACACCATACGGTAAATAGTACGTCGAACTAAGAATCCTCTGAAGCGCGCGGTTTTCAGAGCAACAAAACAATAAAACACGATAACTTCTTGCTTGCCGTTTGTAAATAGTTATAACTGTCATATAAACAAAGCGATAATTACGAGAATTTAACTTAAAAACGTATGGTAATTTAAAAACTGTTTTTGGCTTATATTAAAAAAGGCTTATTGCAACTCAAGAATAGCAAATTTTTGGATGTAACAAGATATTTGTCTAACATATTAAAGAAAAAAATGTTGTCAAACAGTTGCTGTAGTGTTTAATAAAGGTTTAATTGTCCAATTATAGTCAATATTTTTAAGTGGTTCTAAAATAATTTATTTCAATATCTATAAACACGAATCAGAATTAAAATTATAAACGTTAGATTGCATATATGAATACCATAGTTTCTAATTCTGACTGTAATGTTTGTCGTTTAAATAGACAAGTATTTATTGCTTTTGATGGAAAATCGGTCACTACTCTTCAATTCTCATTGCAAAGCTACTCAGAAAATAAGCAGCAAATATTGTTGACAATAATCTTGCCATTTCGCTATATTATACAGACGATAATCAAATGTCGTTGAAAAATTTTAATTAGTAGTAGTCCTTGTTGAAAGGATGCTAAATACTCAAGTTTGGCTTTTTAAATTTTGATGAATTTTGAAATACAGGATGTCAAATATTCAAGTAAACAGACATAATGTACAATAATGTCACACAATGTAAGGTAGTGAGTAAACATATAATGTTTTCAAGCAACAATGCTGCCACTTTGGCTTTCACTCGCTCTAACAACTACTAAACAACAGTAAAACAACTACTTTGCGGACCAAAGCTCCAACCAACATTGAATTACATTAACTAATTGCCCAACCAACTCTATACTAAAAGACAGTTAACAAAAACTAAAAAAAGGTGTTTTGGTCGGTTACAATGCTCCAGGAGATGCTGTACTGATGAAAGGCAAATACCCCAAAATCGATATGTAGCTTTCTGACGTTGTGTTAGACTGTGAAACATTTTGCCCGGTTTTCAAATGCTTTTTATTTTATATTAAACAGCTTTAATTTTCTTCTGTATAGTACTTAATATAATAACTTTTTCTGTTGTGCAAAATACTTTTATATTTTAATTTTTTGTTGTCAAATCTACTATCGCGTTGACCAAGCAATGTTTTATTTAATTGTAATTAGCACATATTTAGTTTTAAAAATATTTCTCACTCTTAAAAGACGAATGAGTTAAAAATGGTGGATGCGCCGGGTCAAAATAACAATATTTACTTTTATGTTTTAACCGTTTTTTCTTTGTCAGTACAATTTTTATCTTTAACTTTGGTTTTTGTTTAAAATTGTCACGATTGTAGCGCTTCATAGTTAGAAAATCCAGTCTCTTCAAATCTTTATTTATATCCGATTTACATTTGAAAGCACGAAATGCAAGTCCGCGTTAAAGAATATTTTATTCCATCGAATCTAGTCGGTGAAACATTTAATAAAAACACAACTGCAACTTCTTTCAGCTTTTTCAAATCCGAAATCAACTTTTTGTTTCTTGAATGAAGTATTCCAAGCGCACGTTTAGAGCGATATTCCGTCTTTGGTCGCAACATGCAATTTCTTTTGCTACGAATAAAGCTCTGTGTACATTAAAGCTAACGATATTGCTTGTATGTGACGTCCAGCTAAACAGTTTTGCTTTCGAAATTGTCCACAATTGCACGATTGCAGTTGCACTCAACCGTACCAGATTATCTCTTTATGTTATATTCATAATCGGACAAAAATCCTGAACTAATGGCTAAATCCGGGTCATTTTTAATGCAATACAATGCTCCCTTTTCCCCGTCAAGTGCAGATTCAAACAAAATTAAACGTCACTTGTTGCGGCCTCTGAAACAAAAGAGGTACGTAACAAAAGTAAAGCCTAGTCGGCTAGATCCCGCATGTGAGGGTGGCTCTAATCCATACATATACGACCATTATGAACCCGGTCTTCGGCCGCTGGGATTACTCATATGCGAATGTATATTAAGCGGATTTTTAGATTAGCAATATAATTAAATCTAAGCTTCGGAGTGAGAAACAGTGGTTTCAGCAGTTTTCGCGATGTGTTTATTAAAATGCCTTTAGTGGAAAGACTTTAATCCCTGAGACAATGACCGTCTGTTTGGCTCGGTTTTTTTTAATTTGGGGGTCAATTGGGAGTCGCTTGGCAATTTTATCACGTTACATCCTGACCTATTTTCTTGTTTACAATACCCCCGACTTCACTCGCCTCCGGTCTTAAAATATACTTTTGTATAGACCAGAATACTTATGTCCTAGTGTGGAGTTCAGACCGGCTTTCGAAGTACACTCGACAACTTTCCAGTGTTTCATAAGTTCGTACTTCATGGATGGGTATTGTGTCTTTATCTGACATAGTAATGTGGCATTGTAGAATCGAGATGAAATACGAACATGTCTTGCTTTGTCCGAAGTTATTTATGGCAACGATCCTGCACTGGATCATCTCTTAAGAGCCCGACCGGAAGTCGAGAGATTATCGGTACTAATCCGGAACTACACCTGCTATTATGCAAAATAACTCAATAATAAATGAATCACAAGTCACTGGAAAATTAATGACGTAGATTTTTCTTCCTTTAAGTGATGTGGTCGAGTGAAATGACGTGAATTTCACCAACGGAGATGACGGCTTCTATTCAGACTGACACTCGAGTGATTTATTGTGATCGTCGTTCCACCTTCGGCGTAAACGCAACCATTATGCAACGCTGCTGGTCTAAATAATGGAATAAAGTCGTCATTAAAGGATTCAACGAAATAATCCACTTAAGTGTGCCAGCTAAGCGTTTTAAAGGATTAGGCTGTGCGTGTGACGCTATTGCATAACAACGCGGTGCGTGCATAGCCATTAAGGCCTTAAGAACACTCTAAAAAGGAGATTTTGCTTTATCCGGAGATTTTTAAGACGGCAGATTTGTCGCTTGCGTGATCTCTTTATTCGCAAAAATAAGCTTTCATAAACACAAGTCCCTTCAGTTACTAATAGAAAGTGAACATTTCGAAAATGAGTCATTTTTGGTGGACGAGGGTCGACGCTAGAATATACAATATATGAACGTGTTTCCATCGAAATCATTCACATGAACATCTGTTGCTCATTATTAGAGCATTTCGGGTCTGAAACGATTCGTTATTCGAGCATCTGGTGCTGGCCAAAAAAAAATTTTTTGCTATTATGCGGCACGTTCCGAATTTTCAAATTGACACGCTTTGATGGCTATCAAAGCGAAATTATAACAGTAAAGCGGCCGTTTCACTCGTCCAAGACACATCCGAGGGAAATTGACAAGAGAAGCGTGAAAAACTCGAGGGAAATATGCGATCCTGCATCATGTGCCTTTGATTCAGGCCGTGACTTACGCCGAGCAAAAAATACCGCCAGGAATTAGTTCGGAGCTTTCTTGTAGCAAGAAATTTCGTGCATTGCGAATGAATTAGCGGTTTTTCGAGGAAACAAACCTTAAAAACTATTCTGAGTAAAATATGCCTGAATTATTCCATTTTATAATTGAGTCTTTTTATTGAACTTTGTTAGTTTTATGCTTTTCTACTGTTAAATGTAAAGCAAACCGGATGAGGTTAAGTCATGTATATCTGTTTCTAAAGCGTATGATTTAACATTATTTTATTTTCTTTTATTTCATTTCTTTATTTATTTATTTTTTGTTTCATTTTTTTACCCATCTTTCTCTAAGTCTATTTTCACTTTACGCTCGCAATTTAAGCAATTTTTTCATATAGTACTTTATTCAATACACAAGCTTAAACCAAGGTTTGTTTTTGAGTATTAAATAAAAGACGACTCTACGACAACTCACATGCAAAAATTTAAGTAGAAAGTAAGTACATTTTAAAATAACGTATAAACAAAAATATAAACATGGCTAGTTCAATAGGTTTAGAGTAATGGCTTTACAAAATTTGGGTAAAATTTATTATTAAATTCCAAAGTTTTCCATTACCCAAATACTCTAATTTCGGGTTTAAGTTAATTAGTTTCAAATCAGTTTAAACAAGATTTTTTAGATTTCTAATTTTTTTATAAATTTATTTACAGTTTTTAATTCTTATTGCAATTATTTTTGCAATATTTATTTCTGCATATTTGTTTAAATTGATGTATAACTTAATAACCCTTTTACAAATTACAAAAAAATTTAACAAACTGTTAATGTACAGCAAAAACAAATAGGTTTTGCCAACCAAAATCTTTTGCAAAACTCAAAAAAATTTTTATTGACAAAGTTTATAACACAACTAGTTTTTACAAAAATCATTTTTATAATTTTAATACTTTTATTGCTTAAACTGTAATTTGTTTAGGTAGTTTCAGATAGAGTCACATTTTTTGTAACCAAACTTATATAAAATTGTCGCAATTAATTGTTATAAACAAAAACGTGACGTCTAAATCCTATTTAATTATAAGTTAAATTATTATATATTTAAAGATTTATTTCTAGATTTTAGGAGGAATATTTTTGTGTTTTATTTAGCAGCAAGTTATTTTAGTTCACACCAATCAAATTTTAGCTTGTACCAGTGTTGCCAACCTGAACGATTTCCCTCTAAATTTAGGGTATTTTATAAAACAGAAGAGAATATTTAGGGAAAACAGTGCTGTAGAGAATTTTTTACGGTATTTTTATCTACTACTAAATTACCAAAAAAATGTTAAACTGTTAAAGTTTTGTTGCCAACTTAATCAGTATGTCTTAATCACGGGGTGATTCACATTTATCAGTTATTAAAAAATTATACGTTATTTCTTTGTAATTGTAGTTCTTTTTAAAACGAAGTGTGTTTTGAGAAAATTTAGCTTTAATTTAGGAGATTTTAACCCATCATAAGGGGGAAATTATTGTCAATGGGTTGGCAATACTGGCTTATACCTATGTTGTAATAAAAATTTATAAAGCCAAAAGTTAGAGCATACTAAAAGAGAAATTAGAAAGGAATAGAAGAGGTCGAACTAGTAAAAAAATCAAGTAGTAAAATCAATGTAGTAAAAAAAAATTTGGAGAAACAAAAAAAAGTACGACTTAAACTTTGAAAGAAATTAGACGTGCGTGACTCAAGGCTTATTTAATAGGCGATTTTTATTGCAATTTATTTTGATTAAATTATATTTTGTTTAAAATTGCGTAGATTAAATTCAAATTCTTTTAATTTTTTTGAGTTTAATGACGTGCCCAGTAGTTTTTTTGGTTAGACAAAAACTAGATACAAATAAATACTTTTATCTCTTAAATTAACAATAAGCTGAATAATTTTTTATTAAAATTATATTATTTTATAATTTCTTTGACTTTTTCTTAACAATTTTTTTTAGTTCTTGTTTGTTTAAAGCTCGGTATACTTTTTAAATTATTAATTATTTTGGTTATACTTAAATTCAGTAACTTTTATTACAATTTTTTTATTTATTTTGTTTTATTTTAAAATTAATAATTTTATTATGATTTTAGAAGTAGGGAATTATGATTTAAATTTAGATTAAAAGTAAAAATGATAAGATTAAAACACTTTAATTGCCTAAAAGTTCTATTGTAGGCCAAGCGTGCAGACATAATTTTTCATCGCCACCATTTATTTACTAGACCGCTATTTTTTAAAAAAGGCTGTACAAATTCGTCAGTTAATTTAACTTTTTTACGTAACCTTCCTGCACTAGTGAAAAGAGTGCAAAAACCTTTTTTTCTCTCTCTCAAAATATCTAAGCTAATAAATTATTAAATTTAAATTTGCCATAACTTAATAACTTTAATTTTAGATTTTTTTATTTATTTATTTGTTTTTTTAAATTAATTTTTAATAGAAATTTTGTTATAAAATGTTTCATAAAGAACAATTTTTAGAAATATTTAACTTTTGTTAATAAGTTAGATAAAAAATAAAAAAAATATCACAATTTGACTCTAAGAAAAGTTTTTTGATATTCTTGTAATAAAATACTGCAAATAATTAAAAATTTGTTAGATTAACCCATCTCTAGCGTCATTAAAGAATAAAATGTAGATTTAAAACTGGTTTATAAAATTACAGTTTTTGCTTATTTTAATGCAAAACAGCTGTTTCATCTTAACAGTTAGATAAATTTATAAAAGACATTCAAAACAACTAAGTATTTTGCGATTTTATACCAGCCTGATTGTTGTTTTTTTATACAAACAGTTTTTTAGCTTGGAAAGTGTATTCGTTTTCGGGATCACATTGCGAATGACATTATCGTAATTGATCGAAATCAATTAGAGCAAAATAAACTGTCCGGTAGCACGGGTTGTCAATTTAGGGCAGATTAATATTGAAAATAATATTTATGTAGAGAAGATTAATGTTAAAATTTGGAAATTTTGGTATACTGTTTTTTGCATAATTAAAAGCAAAACAATCAAAGTGTTGTATTTTAACAAGCTTTGCTTGAAGTTTACGAGCGCTAAAAAGAATGTCCGTTGAGGGAGGTGTTGTGTACTTTGTTGAAGTCTCTCGAAGGAAGTTGAGCAATTAAAAAACTCGGCTATTAAGGAGTGAAATTGCGTGTTATAAAATATGCATTTGTTCATTACTCGCCTTATTATTAAGGACTATTAGTTAAGGACTCGCTGTTCGTTTAGACGGTCTCTGTGGAGTTTTAAGCCGGGGCGAGCTTAGTTTTTCAAGTGGCGGTCTTATTAATAATTCACGCATCCCTGAAACGTTTAAGACAGCCGTTTTCCCAAACTCACAAATCTTTCCCAATTTAAGTTACCACACGCGACGTATTTTCTTATTTGCGTCGTGCGACCACCTGATCCAGGGGTCCCAACGTAAATCATCGTTTAGAATAATAGAGGAAGCGCCAAATTTCCCCAAACCTGAAGTATGTTGTGGGCCAAGTTTTTGCCGACATACCCGACTTAATTGTTCGAGGATAATACCGGCGCGGTTTGCTACCAACATAATAAAAACTATTACCCGAACGTGCACTGCCTTTATGCTGCATTCCGGTACGGTACGACGAACTTCGACACCGATGCAGACATTAGGCAAATTGCGCCACGAGCAAATCTCGGAGAAAATTAACCGACTTCCGGCAAGATTTTCCAAAAAACCGGCCCGACTTTCGGAAGTTTTCAATTTGTCGGAATATGTTAAGGAGATTTCTACTTGAACGGATCTCAGCTATATTTCATTATAAGCAAAGTTCGGAAAATCGCGGAAATCCGTCGTTTATTTTACGTTAGATTTAAAAAAGTTTGAGTCACAAAAGAAAAATGCAGAACGGAGCACAAAAGCCATTCAAGGGCGGTCGCCCGACCAAAAACTGTTTACAGGTACGTTTAATAAATTCCCCAGTATGAGAAAAATTGTGATCATACGAAATGGAACAATACACAATACGACCGCACATATGCACCAGCTATTCCGATTTGTGCAAATGCGTTCCGAATATATTCAAGAGTTATGAGAATTAGAGACAAAGTTAAATTCTGCAAATGGGGGGTACATGGAGCCAGCTGGGCGTGAAAAATTTGTGGCTTTACTTTTCTCGATAATAAATGAGAATTTTCAAAGCTCGTGTGCCTTGAAAACGACAATAAACAAACCTTTATTTATTTAAACTTAGTCAATACAAAATAAATAAAATTATACACTTAAATTGCTTCCAAAGAGACCGTAAAAATTCTCGGGTTACACAAACCCAGCAAAACAAGAGGAATTTGGCACAGGTTAAATAAATAAAGAAGAAATTTATGTACTTAGTTGCTCTATATTTTAAATTTAATTGCTTTTTCCAATCGTAAAAAATAAATTGAATCAAATTCTATCCCGGCCTGAAATAGATGGGAGATATAAAAGCAAAGACCCACTTATACTCTCCATGATGAAATTTTAGACTAAACCATCGCTGTTTGTAATGCTAATTACATCGATGTTGAAAAAGCGACTGTTGCAATTAGTGTGCTTTTGTCATGAAGCGTCATGATGCATGATATTCCAAACAAATATTAATAAACGAAATTATAATGATTGAGGTCGTTAGTTCGTAATGTCCATGCATGCGATTGTTGAACATTTTTAGTTCATTATCAGTTGTGTTGTACTTCAGTTAATAAATCTGAAACGGCCATTTACCAACACCAACATTTTTATTTTAACACAAGCTGATTTTTGCTACCTACAGATTATAACTCAATGAAATCTCGCCATTTCACCACACCCACCAGTCGTCTTTAAACTTTTCCGATCGATTCTATCTTCTTGTAGCACTTTTATCTTTGCTCTATTATGTCTTATCTGAGGTATATTTTTCGTCATTTGTCTGCGACATTTGCGGAATTAGTACAAGAGTCTGAAAAATTCTCGACCGGGCAGAAAGGGTAGGCTCAGAGCGATGTAGATAAGAGTGGGATGTCGTAAAGCTGACTTCCGAGCTTGATAGAGTGAGAAATAATAAAATAACGGAGAAAACAACAATAGAGCAGTAAGAAATTAAAGAAGTTGCTTAATTTCTCTGAAAATCAATTTGCTTCATGCACATTGTTTTCCGCTTTAATTAAATCTGAGTGGTTTGGATGAACGCGAAAGAAACCGTTAATGTTACCACGTTTTATGTCTCATAACTCAATTATAGCTAAACAAAATTCAAGCATAAAAATATAATTATACAAAAACTAAAAATTAATTACAAAATATGTTTTGGTGAGTTACAACAGTATCAAACAGAATAAAATATGTAAAATCTCACATAAAAACAGTGGTTGAAAGTGTTAATTATTCACAATGATATTATACTAAAAAAAAATTTAAAAAATTAATTTAAACAATTAACAGATTACAAGTCTTAAAGTAAGAGGAAAAAAATAATAAAAAGAGAAATATTAAACAATACCAAATGATAAGCTACCTGAGAATGATCAGATCTGTTTTTCCTTAATAATTTGCAAGATTTTATACTGCAGACTGCAATTCTGAAATACGAAACTGTTTTAGGTTACCTTCAAAAAACAGTTCCTATTTCAAAATAAATACTTTTTGTTTAAACGTGTATTCTATTAATTTAGGAAAAATTTATTCTACTCTTAAATTATGCCAAAACATGCATTTGCTCTATCCATAAAATTATTACAAAATAAAAAAAAAAAACTAAAATTTGATTTTAGTATTGTTTGACAAAATGCTGTAATTAGATTTAAAAAAAATGTTTTACAAAATTTTTTATAGATACTTGTACAGAGAAAGCTCTGCAAGGTTGATTTTTCCATTCAGTCTTTTAAAAACTCTAACTTCTGGTAGGTCCCTCTTAAATCAGATATATCATCGCTCATCTACAAATGCATTGACGCCATTATTAGTTAGAAAGGATATTCGCTCATTACTATATTTACAATAAAGCATTGAGGCGGAACAACTTTTGTGGGTTGTTTTCGACCCATTTCTAAACTTTTATTATTTATTATATTAAAATAACGTCTGTAAAAAATTTAAAAAATATTATTTTAAGCTACTAAAAGTGCTAACATCATGTCTATCATACAAAATTAGTAAAATTACCTGCCATCATTTTAAAATTAGTAAAATATGCCTTCTAGCTACTAAATTTGATAAATCAACGTTTTGTTGTCGTTATCGATAAGAAATATCACGGCTAACTTCTAAAGTTAGCAAAATTATTTTTTTGAACTTAGCTTTTGGCGTCCCATATTGAGCAGCTTGCAGCTGTGGTATTTATTAATTAAAATTTTAAAAAATATATTTATAGCTTTTAGATAAGTAAAATGTTGCTTTCGCTTCTAATATTTGATAAAATTGTTGCTTCTAAATTTGGAAAATACAGCTTCCGGCTACTAAAACTACAAAACTATGTCGTGTGTAGCTTTCTTAAATTAAAAGCTGTTAAAAACATCACCAAATTGATAAAATAATTTATTGTCTTCTTGAATTGTAAAGTTGACTTTGACGTATTGTAAACATTAACTCAAAGTGTCGATTTGCGCACTAGTGCGTCAAAAACTGCAATAAATTTTAAACTTTAGAAAATGTTTAGAAAATAGATTAAGTATATAACAACAAAGTCAAGTACACAATACTTTACATAATAAGCAACAAATAAAAAAAGAATAAATTTATTATTCAATTTTTTTTATAAAATTATGGTGACATCTATGCAAATTTAAGTAAGTTTATAATTACTTTATTTATAATTAATTATAGTTATAAAAAACACTGCTGTACAAAGAAAAACAATTTACATTCGCTAGGATTAGGTTTGTGCTTGTAGTTTTTAGATACCTAACTTTAAAAGCTGCTGTCTATTTTGTAGGATCGTTGTAAATTCTGGCAATGACTAGTTTATAAATCTAGCAACTTCAAGAAAAACTTAAAACCGTTTTATCCTATTGCTTCCACCCAGCATGAATTAATGATATCTTATCACTTCTTTTCAATTCAAAGTGACAATGAGGACCTGATCGTAATTTTACAAATTTACAAAAGTCGTAATTTTTGTGAATCATTTGTGTTAATAAATTACCCACTTTTCTTTCTAGTATTTTAATAATTTTCAAAAAATTCTGAATTTTTTTTATTTTGCTCTATAATTTGAGGTTATGTATATTTATTAATTACATTTTTTTTAAGTTACTTTTCGTTTTTTTGCTCAATATATCTGGGGTCACATTTTTCAATGTTTTTTTTTAAATAATAAGATCGTTAAACGTTTATCGTTGGATACTTTCTCTTTTAAAAGTGGCATAAATTGAAAATATTTAAAACCAACAATGTAGCGTTTATGTCAAACTGTCAAGCATCTGTCAACTTTGCAAAAAACAACAAGATATTCAATTTAAATAAAAATTATTCTCTTTTTTTTTTTAATAAAAAAAATTGACGGACAAAAAATGTTATACAAATTTCATGTGTTAAGTCATGTTACAGCGCTCCAGCTAATGCCTGGTAATATTATATTGTGACGCGAACGACTCAATTCTAAGAAGCGGTGAATCAGAGTATCGAGTATTGTGTTGTGGACCGCTCACTTCTAGGAACTGAATAGAACTTCGAGTATTATTTACGTTTTGAATGGGTTTATTTATTCTTGTTTACGTCGGCATTGTTTGTCGCTATTGTGATTGAATTCCAATCATCTTGCCGAATTGAAATAATTCAGGAGAAACGCGAGAAAATACTCGAAAGTTCTGGAAAGAGTCCATACCCCTATATATATGCGAGACAGCGAGTCAGTCAGTCAGTCTGGTTTTGGGAGAGCGACATAAAGGCGAACTCCGGCGATATCCAGCGAATTTAGAAAGCGATAAATTAAAGTGTTTTGTGTTCCGTTAGTGATTTAGAATATTAGCAGTGTTAATTAGTTGTAATTAATTTGATTTGTAAATAAACTTGCCGAGAAATTATCTCCAGCTCTTTAAATCAGAAACCCACATATAATAAACGTCACAATATTTTACAGCGCGACAGCTTTGATTGAGAAACGAGAGCGTAGGATGAGCTGCTCATTAGCTGGAGCGCTGTAAAATGTCTTAAGACCCAAAATTTGTTTTAACATTTTTTGTCCGATAATTTATTTCTTATTTTTAAAATAAAAAAGTGAGAATGACTTAGTTATATTGGCAAACTTGTTTTTTTACAAAGTTGACAGATGGTTGACAATTTGACACAGCACTACGTTCTTGGTTTTGAATATTTTTAATTAATGCCACTTTTAAAAGAAAATGTATAAAACGATAGTTTTGTGTAATTAATTTTATTGTCATATACTTAATGAATCTTTAAACCATCTTCTAAAACTTAAAATTTACTGCAGATTTGACGCACTAGTGCGTAAAGTGACACTTTAAGTTAACGTTTACAATAAGTCAAAGTCAACTTTACAATTCAAGAGTACAAAAAATTATTTGACTAGATCTCAATATTAGTAAATTGTTGCCTCCGGCTGCAAGAACAGAAAATAATGTCGCTGTTGTTTTTAATTCAAGCTTACCTAAAAGGAGTCAGAAAACGTAAACGAAATACGAGTAATCCGTATTACATTGGAGTCGTAATTAGTTATATCTACATTTTTTTTTTATTAAAGTTGTTTCTAAAATATTTTCTAAACGCCTTACTGTAGGTGCTCATTTATTAATAAACGGTTCATGTATATCTAACAAATCTAATTCTTAATGAAAGCCAAATTTTGAACAAAATTATGAAAATAAATTTTAATTAAATAAACTTTTGGTGAACCCACCGAACTGAATAAACGCAACACCATTCAAAATTTGTTTTAACCAAAAATCGTCGTTTAAATGTGTCGGGCCTTGCCCAAGTGGCGGTATCATTGTGCAAAATTCTGGAGCAAACGCGTCCATTGTGGTCGAATTTTTGTCTTTGTCCCCGATTCCCGAACAAAACCCGAATTATTCCTTCATCCGAATTAATTCTGCATAACTTTTCGAGTCTTCATTTATTATTCTGCCGTTCTCTTTTCCAAGTTCCGGTTTTTTGTCTGGTGTAATTTTGCCGGTGTAACCTTCTAACAATTGAGGCGTCCCACATGTAAACCAATCCGATGAATAATTCGTCAAATCGTAAACTTGGCGGCGTATTATCGTGAGTAGAAACGTTCCGCTGGGACAGTCCGGCTTGAAGGACCACTATTACATCAAATTTTACTCCTCACTTGGGAAGCAATAATTCCAGAGTTGAGACTCCTGGAAGGTTTACTCTAAATCTTTGTTTATGACAAGACTGGATCGATGTACAATTATGGCAGTGTTATCGTTTGGTTTTATCTAGGAGTTGTTCGTCATCTTAACCGGAATCAAACGTTTATGTTTGCTCCGGTGCTACCAGATTTTAGAGTAACATTGTTGTTGATTGCGTGTTGGGGTATATCACTAAAAATCATGTTGACTTTCGGAATTACAGGCTCAAGATACAGCCAAGCACGCAATGCAATTATTCACCATTTTATTGCTATTCGCAGAGCAGCTCACTAATTGGCGATAAAGCACAGACACATAATCGCTAAAATGTGCAGCTATCTGATAAGACATCCGGACTAACGCTTTTACAATGCCATTATACTTTATCGGTGAGTTTCTTCAACCACAATTACCTGAATTCGGGTCAATATTAACGTCGACAATTATTCAGCGTTATTTTTACTCCTGAAAACGCTAATTTCATTATCGATTTCCACCACCTCCGGCACTTAGCATTCGTAATAAAAAAGTTTAGCGAGCTTTCAATTTCCTCTTCAATGCACAACTTCGAATTTAATTTCGACGGCAATTAGTTCGCCGAGACATTTTTACACACTTTTCTAGGTTTATATCTCACAGCGATCTTAATTAGCCCTTGATAAAACTTTGCAAACTAAGGATAGGTTTTTTTATTACAAAATTATTTCCACGACTAGAACACCCTTCTAATAGACTTGCTGGCAAACATTTACACAAATACCAAAACGAACAAGTCATTTTTAAAACACCCTCCTTTCCGTTTATCATCGCAAACTTGTTCAACAAATAGTATAAAGTTAAGTATTTATAACACTCGAAAACTAAAGTTCTTGAAAAACAAATAACACAGACAATTTATAAAAGGGTGGTTTTTGAAGAAAAACAGCATTATTACTGTCCGTAATAATGTCTTGTTTGACTATAGGTTTAATACTGCCAGGTCAGTAATGCGTAAATTTTATAGAAATTATTTATCAATTAATTTTTGGATAAAAAGCAAGGAGTATGGTGCCACGGATCGTATAAAACCCTTTAAAAAGTGATTCTGTGAGGGTTTCAAGACTAAAGGTTGATTTTTTCAAAAATGATGGTTTATGCCCTAAATATATTATATACGAAGTTGTCCAAAAATTGTCCTGTGCAAAAAAACACTATTCAAAATTTTCTAGATATTTATACAATTTTCTTCAAAACATAGTTTTTCTTCTACGAAAAGTACAATTTAATCTGTGCAGCCGTTTTGCCACAAAAAAAATATATTTAAAAATGCATTGGCTCTTATGGGCGTTCGCATCTTCAAAGCTAAATATCTCCGTTCAAGATTCCGAAAAATTTGATTGATTTTACGGCTTTTTGCCACTTCTCAACGATTATCTCAAAAACTAAGCCTTAATTTAAAAAATAAGTCTTTTAAGAAGTTTTTGTCCCATCATTTGTGATTACAATGGTACCACATTTAGATTTTTCTTATGTCGTTTTTTCAAAAATAATATAATAAATAAATTCTGCACAAATTATTTAAATATGATACCGCATCTATGCTCTCAAGTTGCCGATCCCCCACTCTCACTCTTCCGCTCTCGTAGCTACAAAATCAGGGTTTACGTAGTTAGAATTTAAACTAGATTACTACTTCGTTTCATAAAATTGTTAAATTGTTTTACTAAAGATTTATAAATACTTAAATGAATTTGTTATAATTAAAAAATTAAAAAAGCGACATCATATTTAAATAATTTGTGCAGAGTTTATTTATTATATTATTTTTGAGAAAACGACATAGCAAAAAATTTAAATTTAGTACTATTCTAATCACAAATGATGGGACAAAAACTTCTTAAGAAACATATTTTTTAAATTAAGGCTTAGTTTTTGAGATAATCGTTAAAAAGTGGCGAAAAGCCGTAAAATCAATTACATTTTTCGGGATCTTGAACAGAGATATTTAGCTTTGAATTTGCGAACGCCCATAAGAACCAATGCATTTTCAAACATTTTTTTTGTGGCATGACGGCTATAGATATTAAACTAAACTTTTAGCAGAAGAGAACCTATGTTTTGAAGAATTACACTGTATAAATATCTAGAAAATTTTGAATAGTGCCCTTTTGCACAGGACAATTTTTGGACAACTTCGTATATAATATATTCAAAAAATCAACTTTTAGTTTTAAAACCCCCACAGGGTGACACATTTTATGGCATTTGGCACTCTACTAAAGCACTGGACGCAATAAATAAAATTAAAAATATTTTAATTTAAATTTACACTATGTAAAATAAAACACAAGAGAATTTAATCAAAAACATGCACGTCTGACTTCTGTCAAGGTTCCAATCGTACCTTTTGTTTCACTTTTTCAAAAATCTTACCCCCATAGTAGTTCTATCTCTACTATTCTCTATACCTTTAAATTTCTCCTCTAATTTACATAGTGATTAGAATCATCATTGATTAGAATTAATAAAAAAATATTTATGCTAAAACATTCATTTTATCTTTTTATCAAATCTTATACTTCACAGTGACCTTTTAATTAGACTTTGATTAAACTTTACAGAGTAAGGATAGATTTTCTTTATTGGAAAATTATTTGTACGACTAGAACACTCTTCTAATAGACTTGTTGGCAATCATTTACACAAATAGTAAAACGAAAAACTCACTTTTTCAAGGATTTAACAAAGTTTGCAGACTGCGATTAGCGAACTTAATCCAACTTGTACTAATCTAGTCATTTTTTTTTTTTTTTGTATTTCATTTTAGGTCGAAGCGCTACATCTACTTAGCTCAATAAAAGCCAAGTATGGGTACCTAATTCAGCTCTCAAAGTTTAATATTCTTTCGCCGTATTAAACTTTACAAAAGAGACTTGTTATCTTTGCCGATAAGTGGTTGCTATATGTTGGAACTTTATTGGCTGAGTCAATCATCTCGTTTGTGGTTATAGGAGTTTATTTGTGAAAAAATAAACTTTACAAAAGCTGCTTTTAGCATTGATTAAAGAACGTCATACTTGATCGGTATTTTTTCCTTTTAAACACAATTAAAGCCATGAATCAACGTTATTGGAAACTAAACACAGATGGTGCAACGGCCATAAAACGAATCCTCCGGAAACCAGATAGAGTCAGCAAATGGCGGCGAAAAAAAAACGTTTATTAAACACTGCCGGTTTAAATCCAGACGAGGATTAGAATCGACGTCTAACCTGCAATAAAAAAAATTCTTTAGAAAGGTCTGACATAAAATGAACTCGTAAAGTAGGACTTTTGTGGATGCTTTTCTTATCTTTATATTAATTCAGTGTTACAAAACAGTGGCGCCCAGGGTAAAATGTTTTATGTTTTACTGATGGTAGGAATATTTTACAAATGTTTGCAACCGAAAACGACATTTGTTAACAGTCTTTTAATTGGTAAAGGCAAAAATATCTTTTTTTTATTTTGAGAGCCAAAGATAACACTACAAATTTTAAAATAAGAAAGTAAAATTTTACTACTTTTGGAAGTCGAGCGCGGTAGTTCTTGTCAAATTTTAAATTAATATAAACATAAATAACATTATTTTTTAATTTTAGATGCCAACGGTAACATTTCACTTATTTTGAAAGGCGAAAATAAAATTCTGCTAATTTTAGAACAAAATCAATATTGTTATAACTTTATACAGCGAGAGCAATGCACTAACAATCAGTTTTGAAACCTGCTATTTTAACAATTCTGAAAACAAAAAATAAATATTTAAGTAAATTTAGAAGTCAAAAACGGCATTTCTTGTCACTTATCAGTTTTTTTATTAATAACAACTAAGGTGCAACTTTTTACTAGCTTTAGAAGGCAAAAATGATGTTTAAATAATTTTAAAAACCGGAGAAGATGCTTTTTATTAATGTTTAAATTAATAAAAACAAAAACTTTATTGTTATCAAATGTTGGAAACTAAAGATAATATTTGAGTAATTTTGAAAATCGGAAACAAAATTTTACTAATTATAAAGACCAGAAGCAATATTTCTTATCAAATTTTGATTAATAAATTGAACCGGCGCCTGTATGTTAAGCACTAATTTTAGAATCCCAAATTTACTAGTTTTGAAAATCATAAAAGACTACCAATATTTGAAGCCTAAATAACATTTGTTATTTATTTTATAATATATATACTTTCAAAATTAATGAAGACAATATAGACGACATTTTTTCTAATTTTTGGAGCCGAAAAAGGTAAAATTTTCTTCCGATTCCTAAATGCGAGATTTTCGAGCATAATTAGAACATAAAAAAATAGTTTTTTCAGTCTTAAGAGTCGCAGCAAGCTGGAGGCTACATTTTACTAATTATTTTAGAAACCGGAACTAACATTTACTTGTCTTATAAGGTGCCTTATTTTCTACTTTAGCAGCTGAAAATAACCTTTAACTAATTTTAAAAATCAAAATTAATATTTTACTAATTTTAAACGCCCAAAAAGCTTAAGGACAAAAAAGGCATTGTTTTCTAATTTTTTGAGTAGAAGATAGCATTTTTTCAATTGTGAATTGTATATTTATTATTAAATTTTAAATTAATAAAAACAGAGACAATAACGTTTCCTTACTTTGGGAATGAGAGGATATTTTACCAATTTTTAGGACGATATTTTTTATTAATTTGTAACGAGACAAATAAAACACTTTTTTAATTTTCGGAACTAAGGCGTCATTTAGTAATTACAAAAAGTAGAAACAAAATTTTAGTAATATTTGGAACAAAAGGTTTCAGTTCTTAGCAATTCTAATTTTAAAAACATAGGACCATTTTGAACGCAGGAGATAACATTGTACTAAGTTTAGAAGTCGCAGGGAATATTTTTCTGGGTTTTTTAGGACCCAAAAAGAACGTTTCTTCTAAAAATTTTCAAATAAGTAAATACCATTTTTGTTTAATACGTGTACTAGAAGCCGGAGGCAATACTTTACTAATTTGAAGCCAAACTACAATCCCAATTTTGCGAGCCAAAGGCTGGAAGCAATATTCTACCAAATTTTTAGTGCCGGAGGCTTAATATTTAACTAGATTTGCTGATTGAGCTCTTTCTAGTCTCGCCCCTGGCAGATCACTCTATTGCCAGGCTCTAGCTACGGCACTGTTAACAAAAAACCGTAAATTTCATTCGAATTCGTTGATCTGTTTCAATTAGTGTTTGCTCTGTAATGGCATTTTTATGCATTTTCCGCAATTAAAAGGTAAAGTTTTAGCTGGAATTACCCGTAGTGGATTGCTGGTAATTAAATGAATCAATCTGTTTTGCTGTATTAGTTTAAAATTTGCGCCGTTCCGGGCGATGTAACCAAATTAGAGAACTATCCAGCAGCGTTAGTGAATTAGTTTAGTTGCGTGGGCGCGCGTATACGCACTCAAAATAGTGCAATTAGGCCTAAATAGTTTAGGCGTCAAGTCAGTTTGCAATTTTGGTAACAATAGTCCGGAGTTTCCGGGAGCTGAAATTGGAAAGTTGATCGTACGGTCAAGTCTCGTTGGCAATTATATCCTGACTGGCACGTTATAAGAACGGACATTCGACACCGGGGAATAGATGATGGCCGTGCTGATATAGAGAACGACAGTTATTATCTAAGTGTTATCCTTTGTCCTATGGAATCAACAAAGTTTCGAGCTGGCGATGCTGCGAAGTTTTCAACAAATAGACTTTGGCGGAGCATTATTGACAGCGCTCTGAAAGCACCTACTCTCGGTTAAACTTAACAATTTGTTTACGGGGTATTACCTTGGAGTCGATTGTGTATCCGACTTGCTTTCCACTTTAATAAGCTTAACGAGGCTGCGGACCTGCACAAAGTTGCCACTCGTTTCTACACCAAGCGCATAATTAAACTATGGCCCGACGCCAAACAACGACACTAATTCCATTTACACATTTTTTTACTCAACAAATCAAAAAAACAGAGAATGGTGAGCCCGACAATGTCTTCACAGTATTGCTTTATTGCCTAGATGTATAAAAACATCGCTGACTTTGGCGAAAAGTTTTGATCATAAACATCATAAGGATTTTTAATGTCATACTTATATACTTTACTGGTTCTTCTAGAGACAGTGTAACCATTTAACAAAAAGAAAAACAGCTACATAGTATTTTTATTGAGAAATGTTTATTGCAGTTATATATAATAACAGTCTTAATTTTCAGAAAGCAGATGATTGATGTTTAAAAACTATTTTTACAATTTTAGGCAAAATACATATATTAAAATTTTAAACAAAGACAAATAAAGCAAAAAATATAAACAAAAATTGTAACTTACTTCTGCTTACTTCATCAAACTACAATATTGTTTCATGATACTTCATAATCATCAGCTCTGTTTCAGAAATAAGTAAATAGGTTAGAATTTCTTAGTTGCTATGTTTTCCTCAGAATAATTTTGCATAAACAAAAAATACCAATAATTGGCCAAAAAAAGTAAAACAAAATTTATTTAAAATTTAGCAATGTATAATATTTAAGGCACAAAAAGGGACTAGACAAATCTAGGAAGGGACTAACGAGGTTTGTAAATAGTTTAGCACACCGTGTTAAACAAGTACTGATTGGCTTGGCAACACTAAATTAATAATTATTTGGTATTTAATTAATATTTTAGTTGCTATAATTATGGTTAATCTCCTCATTCCAAATAATTTCACTCAGAAAATCTATCGATGTAATATATTTAAAAAAATGTTTACTAACTTCAATATCAACTTATTCAGTTAATAACGGTGTATAACGGTTTTATGAAAAATTCAAAAATAGGTTGAATCGTATATGAGTTGTTCGCAGGATACTAGGTTGACTATCTAATAACGTCATTTGTGTAATAGCTCTGTTCATATTAATGCTTTAATTAACAGTATTTAGATGCTGAATTGTTCTAGTATACAATGTTTTCTCAAAGTTGGTAAGAGATATAGAAAAGTACACTTTTGGTCACCGGAAATGAGACGGTCGAGCCGACTACGCTTGTGCCGTTATAAGTAATATCACAATGGAAAATAAATTACTCAACGTTTTCAAGAAAGTAAACATATCCCATTTTGTTAAATTAAAAAAAAAATGCAGATAGAATTTTGTTATTCCAAGATAGTAGGTAATGACAAGTTTGTTCGGTTTGAGTGTTTTATTTCCGGTAATCTAGAGAGTATATATGGCGTCACGAAATCATTACTAGTAAAAATAGTAACCTAGAACAATATTTTCTTTACAATTCAACTAACATTTTTGCGGCATTATGCGGCAATTTTACAAAGATTACAACTCGGTAATGTAAATATTTTTTTTTGTATTTAATTAAGTTAATGTATCTATTTGTTAGACTATTCAATTTACGTATTATTTTTCAAATGTTAATTAGTAAAATAACAAATACTTACTTTCGTAACTTATCAGCAGCAAATTTCAACTATTATATTTATCTTGCTAGAAGGTATTTATGTAAATATTCTAAACAAATATAAGGTTCTGGTATTTTAATTAATGAAGTTAACATCAAAAATAAAATTAAAGTAAAATAAAATTACGTGTAATTCAGTTTCAAATATTTTTATTTTGTAAAATAAATATTATTTATCGCCTACCACTATGGAAAGTAACACTTTATTGTATCCATTCAACGAGAGAAAGTGCCACTTTGTCTGCCTAGGCAGGTAAAATATTTTACCTGACTGGTGATAGGCAACCATAATTGCACGTATTTTACATTGATTAAAATAAAATTGCAAAACGATTCTTGGTAACGTTTACCAACAACAGCCAACAGTAGTAAATACTTTCATGGCTAATGAAGATACGGAGGTTTGCCAGGAGGATTTAACTAGTGAAGATAAGCAAAAGAACAGTTCTACTAACACATTGTAAACACTTCAAACACATATTCAATATCTACTCCTTCAACATCTGGTATAAATTTTCATTATCCCACTGGCTGCACATTTACCTTTAATGTATTTAATAAACCGTAAAATGTACTTTTTTATAATACCTACCTTAAAATCTGAGTATTAAAAAAAATGCAACTAAATTATTTTTGGTGGTACAATGGTGTGGTGGTAGGCGATAAAATATTGTATGCAACACGACAGTAAAATGACTGTGTCTGACTCGTTTGGTTGTTTCGCCTCGGCTTCGCCTCGGCTCAACAATTTCCAAACTCGTCAGACAAAGTTGCATTTTGCTGCCTTGTTACATAAATAACTATTATTTGATTTATTTGTATTTTGCACTCATGGTTTTCATACCAAACGAATGACCATTCGTGATACCATCATGTACAGTTGGCTTCAAAATAAACGGGAACTGTCAGAAAAAATTCTGCCAAATTTCATTAAATTTTTATATTTTAAAACGGTCTTTTAGAATTTAGGTTAAAAAACTGCACTTATGTGTGAGAAATGTGTCGGAAATGTAGATACAAATTGACATTAACTGACAAATTAAATTTCCAATTCACATTAGGTCAAATTTTATTTCCCAATTTTTTTGAAGCCTTATAAGAACAAGAATTTCCAGCAATTTATAACCACTTGTATTACAAAAGTTTTTGTTGACCCCTAACCGTAAAATAATACAAGAGGTTTTTCTACATTCTACTTAAATTATAGCTGGTTATAGTAAGCATATGAGCTACTTCAATGGTTTTCTTTAAAGATATTTCATGTAACACTTAACTACAGCAGATAATTTCTATGGACAGTTCTATTGTCCATGATGTTTTATCTTTATCAATCAGATATTTGCCAGATAAATTTTATCACTCTTTAAACTTAAAATTTCAATCTTATAACAGTTGGGAGAAAAAAATTTTGATCATCAATTTGATTTTGTTACCAACCATGATACCATTACCAAATTAGAAAATATAAAAAACGTTTTTACGCATATTAATAGTTATAAACACGATTAAAAAATAACACCAAATGTTATTTTAATCATTTGTGAAAACTTTGATAAAGCTCGCTGCTTTTTTTTATAAACTTTGAGTTTTGTTACAAATCTTACTTTTTCTATTTTGTGTTTACTATAAAGATTTTATATTTTTCTTTACACAAAAACAGTATGACAATGTTTAGCTTTGTAACATTGTTATTGGTAAGTTTTTATGTAACTGGCACTGTACATTATAAAATAAGTAAGGTAAATTGATTTTGATTAATTATATTAAGGCATCTAAATATTTTGCATTGTCACCAACCAAAAAACGTTTAACACAAAAATTAGTAACTTAGGCTGACGCTTCTAACCGTTTTTTTATCGTACATTGACTGCTACATTACATAAACGAAAGTCGGAAGCCAAAATTGGCGTACCCTCGTTAGTCAAATCTGAAATAGTCGAAATAGAGTGTAAAACCAAAAACTTCGTATAAGCGAGTGACATGTGTTTATAGATATTGACTTTACATTTACTCTGTTTGATTATAAATAATTAAAGAGTAACTCTTGCCATTTAAATATTGCCCGCTTTGCGTTTTGGATAGCGTTTCCAATAATGTTCGTCCAGTTGTTCTTGATTCAAGAGATACAGGACTCGCCAATTAAAAAGTCGTAAAAGTAAAATAGTCGTTAAAACTATGTAAACAGTTATTAAATTAAGTAGCCGTAGTCTTTATACAGTCAACCAGCTTTGTTTTCGATGTAACAAAGCGTAAAATAACTAATCATTGTCCAACTAGACAAATATGTCAACATTTCGTTACTAATTGATCACAGAAATGCAGCTGAATCAAGGCTACTTAATTTAATGACTGTTTACATAGTTTTTACGACTATTTTACTTTTACGACTCAATTGGCGAGTTTATATCTCTTGAATCAGGAATACACTTGGTCATTTTCTTACACTTGAGCCAATTACGGTTCCATTAAATAAAGTTCGAAGGACCAATATGGAATATTAAAAAATCAATCTAGTTAGGACAAATGTTTAGCGCGACTTAGCCCAGCTATGAGACAAATATATCCAAAGTGAAAAGTTCAACAAATAGAAATTAGTGTCTACGATGTTGTCACGATGTTTTTAGATGTTAGACTGGGGTGCATGAAAGTTTTAAGATTTAAGAAAGTTTCTCCAAAAAACATGTTGTTTTTTTAAAAATAAAATGTTTATAAAAAACTGTTTGTTAATACTGAAATTAACTTTTTAGGTAAATCAGAAAAGAATAGCCATGTGGACTAAAATTTAACTCAATAATTTTCTTTGTTTGTTAATTCATAATTCAGTTTTATCTTTGAATTTAGTTTGCTTTGATAGACTGGATTTTATATTTGCGTCTGCAAATTTGTTTAAAACTATTTTAATTGTGTTTTACATTATAAAGTGCTGTGTTTTTTTAGTTTTATTTAAATAAAGCACTGTTTTCTTTTGAAATATTGTCATTAACCTTCCGGATACAAAAGTGTGTTTTGAAGCTTAGAAAAAGCTTTTAAAGGTATGAAACGTGCGGTAGACATGTGTTTTTTGTTTGATCGCACTTGTATATTACTTCTTTGATGGAATAGGGGCATCCTGGGAGCCAGGGACAATAACTTGTCCACTATTAATATTGAAACCGCTCCGATATTTCTCTCTACCTGCCAGAACGGTGAGAAATTTATAGCATTCATGCCTATCGATATCGACATTTAATATCTCAGTTATTTACGATCCATTCAAAAAATAAGCGTCCGAAAGAAGAAAAGACGCAATATCTTCTGACACTGACAAATACATTAGCGCTCTTTTGACAGGCACGCAGGTCCCGGTGTAAATTACACCGGGCATAAACCAAGCGTTGAAAAGCCATAATAAGAGTTAAGCCATCGTTTCTAACAACGGTGGGTGCTAAAGGCCGTTCAACTAACGAGCTAGAAGCCTGAATTGCTCGATTAGGCCGTCTCTGAAGGCATAACTACCACTTATAAAGCCCCGATGGCCGCTCTTTGCCGGATTGATTCCTCCACTATCACTTCCAGGCCTCATTACACTTAGATAAATAAATATTACGAGAATTTTCGAGCGACGTCTGCTAATGTGACAACAAGAAAATTTACGACCGTATTAGAAACGATAACAAACAAAACGTGATTACTTGGACGGTTTTAATATCATAAAGCTGATTTATTCAATACATTTTTTCATCTACGTGCCGGAAAAAGAAAAATCGACGAAAGGTTCTGGAACGGCACGTTGCGTGTATTATTAGTTGTCTATCTCTTTCGTCGAGTTTATAAAGAGGGAATGAAACACTGCTGAATTAATCAAAGAGGTTGTACGTCATTAATAAAGCCACCGCAAGCCGCAGTTGGCGAGTTAGATCCCTACCTTATCTTCTAGCATTGACATTCAGTATCAATTTGCATTTCATGCACAATCGACTCGACGACTCGTCTAGGAGAATATTTTATGCTAGATTTGGTTTTCATATTCCATATTCCATACTAACCAAAATCTTATGAGTGATATATAACAGGCCTGAACCTCATATAAACAATAGACTCGTGGGAAATTAAAATTCAAACTAAATTCGCATCTGGGACGAAAACGGTCCATTACAACAACACCCCATTTAAAACTACCCTTGCAAGTAATAATTCTATATTGCGGTAAACAGGTGCCAAGGGTTGAAATATAGTATAACGAGAGACACAAAAGTCCTACAATCAAAGCCAGCTATGACAAAATTAGATTTATCTATTTAAACATTATCCTGCTGTTACCATAACTATCAAAATTGTTTCAAATTTTAGTTATAATACTATAACCTTCACAACATATTCTTTTAACAATTTTTAATATTTTGGTCAAGGAACCATTAACAAATTAATTTAACAAAAAATTATTTTTGAATTTTACTAATAATAATCAGCGTGATGAACCTGTTGGAACCGTTTTTACTTTGCATGACTTTTAGGTCTCTCGTTAGATTTGTATTACAAAAAAAAACTGATTCAGAAACAGAAGTAATTATGGTCGGGTCGTTTTAATTTCTAATTATCCTTTTCCTAATTATTCCCGAAAATCTTTTGTACATATCTTGGTAAAGTTTAATCAGAATAAAAGTTTTATTCCGTTTTAAAACGGAAAGTGGTAAAAAAGCGGCAAGTAATTAACGACTCGGTCGAATTGTTAAAACACCTCAAAGAAGTAAAGCAATAACACAGTTTGTTCCCCTCACGACTGTAAAGTTTTAATTTGTGTGTTGTTGCGGCTTGACGATGCACGTAACCCCTCAAGATTCATTCTTTTCAGTCGAAAGAATACGATAAAAACTGGGACAAATAAAAGAGAAGAAAGACATAATTTAATACGCGGAGAAACTGTGAAGCGGGCGCTTGATGGAGCTTGAAATTTATGTTTGGAATAAATAAATTTGGGACCCCAAAAGGGATTTAATTGTTGCAAAAATTGCCAATAAGAGAAAATGTTTCTCGATTTGTAAAGACACAAAAGTTGTTACGTGACAAGAACTTTAGAAAAGAACAATTTTTGAATGTGCTGTTTTCATTTCATACAAATCTGACCCTCGTCACGTAACAATTTCTATACCCCCCTTTTTTTACGTTATTGACATCGTGTTTAACAGTAGGAAAACACGGACGGCATTATTCTGCCTCGTTAGTAACATGCGATATTCCAACTGGAAAAATGAAACGCTTTTGAATCTTTCATTATAATTAAGCAGATTTCAAAAATGATTAGCTCACGACATGTCATACCCCAATAAAAGTTGCATTGTAAAGTCAAGTCAGAAAAAATATTGAAACAAAAATTGCTACAAAGATGTAGCGAATCATTTGTAGCTAATTGTTTTGCCACAATTTTAAGTATTGTCTAGAAACAACTATTTATTCTATTATTGTAGCAAAAGTCCTCTAGTAATTTTTACTACAAAAATGATAAAAAATAAAAGTTGCTTGCTGTTAGAGAAGCATGCCTGTTTAACCCTACAAACATCTCGCTACTGCTTTGCGTTTCGTTGATAATATGGCGATGTTTAATTTAACATTTAACATACTATCTTAGAACAAAAATCTAATTTTAATTCTAATTTGCTTTAATACATACAAAACAACCACTTCTGGATTGATAATGATTTCATTTTATTTCCTTCCTAGTAGTTTAGAAATGGCGTTACATACAGCTAAAACAGTAACAAAATAGAAAAATTTGTATTAACGGTTTGCTCCAAATATAAAAATAATTTGCAAGCATCTTTATATTATTTTTACTATAATTTGTAAAATTTCTTGGCTACAAACCTTTAGGAAACTGTCCTATAATTACATCTGCGCCTGTTTCTTTGTACTTTTTTTTAGTACGATTTTACTTCGCCGAGAGTTGAGCTTTTTGCATATCAGCACCTAAACTAATAAATTGCTTCTTCCCAGCTGTAAACTTGTGTGTAGGTGAGTGTAGGAGCGCATTTTGAGCTAGATATGCAGCCCCGCCCTATTATTTACTCTGGCATATCTTTCCCCGAGTCTTAAAATTCAACATTGGCGAGTTTTATCGGCGCACCTCCTCGAATGAATTTTGTGATACGCTCGTGCCTTCAGGCATTAAAATTTCAGTCGTATCGCGTCGTCACATGTAACTGAATATTGAGTACAGTTATAAAATATTTAGGTGAATTTTGAGCTTTCACGCGAGCGAAAAGCTCGACTCGAAAAATTTTTCAATTAGAAGCTTATATCATCCTGCTGACACTCAAATATCGACTAACGGACTGGGCGAATGTAATGGCCTTATCCGTCTTACGTTCACATTGGCGTCACGTGTTCTTCTTCCTGAGACTTTTATATAAAAGCAACTTCATCATAAAGACATTTTAAAGTAATTTATATTTCCAATAGTTTAATACGTGGGACTTGTATAATTTTGCAAATTGGTCTTGTGATGTAATTACAAGACACGCCAAATATGAATTAAGACATTTCTAAAACGGTTCAGGTTTAATAATCGAGATTTCTGATAATTCCGCAATTAGATTTGAAAGGAACAGTTGAAATTTATGACAAGTTACATTTTGTGCAATTTAACTGAAACGATTTTGTTCAAATCGCAATCATATATTCAATGAAATTTTAATTATCAATCTATACCACAAAATAAATTATTCGCTGTTTACCCACAGCATAGTTTCATTTGCAAATTAATTAATTTGAGGGAAACGTTTGTTCCTGCTCCGGGCTTTCCTAGTAACAAATGTCTGAAAGTAAACAATTAGAATGTCATTACCACTAAGCAAAATTTATCTCGAGGTAAATAAAAGGGTCTTAAAAGAATAAACCCGCCGCAAGACATTCCCAAGCCCTTCTGCCGTATAATCCCCTTCGAAAACAACATCATTAAACTTATTGACCCTTATTTCCAGCAGGACTCTTTCTCTCTAAATCAGTCCTCGCGTACAGTCGATATTTCCTCTGCAGGATTCGGATAGATTGCTATCTAAACAAATTGACGCGGTCGGAACGGTGACTTACATAATGCATGCCGGATCAGGACGGTAAGTAGGGATCTGTCCTGCCGATCGGGTGATGTATAGCTTTTACTTATTATTTGGGTGCCGGACACAATCTTGTTGACCCTTGACACTTTTCAAACGAATGAAACGGACGTTCGCCAGATTTTATTCCTGCAAATGGCTTTGTTTCGGGATTTGTCACGTCCACTCTGTGTATACGCTCACGTGATAAGGGTGGTGGTGTGCTTGAGACGCTTTCGGAACCTTTGATTATCGATACTAGAGCTTTTTCAGCAGGAATGTTCAGAAAAACAAAAACAATTTCATCAGCGGCAGATTTCTTGCCATCTGCTCGTGATATCAATAATCACAAGATCAAATACACTTATCAAGTGAAATTTGATCTTGATGATGTAGCGCTAGTTATTGTTAGAGTTTAATTATAGTTTTTAAAAGAAGTGTCGTTTTAGGTTTTCACAATTATTTATAAACGAAATGTTTTTTTATTTTGGCGCTCTTTAAGTCCTAAATGGTGAAATTTTGTATAATAGTAATTTAAGTTAAATTATCTTATTTTAACTCTACCAAGAATCTGAGTTTGCTGTATGTCTCTGCAAATGTTTTTGAAACAATTCTTGTATTTTTATTTTTGTTTTTAGTTTATTTCACAAGTATTTATTTTTATAACGGTGTTACCCACGACTCTCAAATTACATTACAATAAAGCATGTCATAAAAAAGAAACAATATACCTATGTACTTTATGAAAAAAAAAATTTCTTATCTACTAGAAGAAGGTAACTTAAAATTAAGTAAGCCAATCATTGGTTTCATTTAATTCAAGAAAAAAATTAAATAAGTAAATATTTTATTTTTATTTTGTTCCAAAATGTTAAAATTAGTAACAACTTGAGGCTAAAGGCACCTTTATAGAAAGTGTAATAATTTTGACTATTGACAAACGCCGATCTTTGGCTGTAGGGTCAGGTCGATTAAGTGCTTTGTAAAAAATTTAAAAACAATTGAAAACTTTTAAAAATTAACTTTGACAAGTAAGCAATTTTTTATAATAATTTTACCATAATATGATCTAAGATGTATAACAAATTATAATACAAAATTTTCAAAATTTCGAGTTCTTAAATTTACCACAGTATAGAAATGTATCAGTATGGACAGCTCTTAAAAACTAAAAACTTGTCAAAAAACTAGCATCCCTTCAAGTTAAGTGTGAATTAAGATGGTGCATTTTTAGATTTACTATAGACAACTAATAATACACAATTTGTATAAATAATCGAAAGACAAAAGTCAAACCAAGATTAAAATTATTTATTATATTATTTACAGTTATAGCCGTTTAGATTTAAATTGTGTATTATTAGTTGCCTCTAGTAAATCTAAAAATTAGTGGCTCCATCTTAAACCTTTAACTTGAAGAAATGCTAGCTTTTTGACAAGTTTTCAGTTTTAATCAGCTGTCCACACTGATTCATTTCTATACTGTGACTTTACCTCTTCATATCTCAATTTTCTTAGTAGCCTAACTTTAAAAAAAGAAAAATTTATTAAGACTTTTATTTCTATTTAGTGACGTAGCTCAAGGTTACTCCTAAAGGCACCGTATTAAATAATTTGACAATCCAAGTCTAATACCAAGTCATTTGAGTTAAAATCAAACTTATTAATAGAATTCTATTGATCTAAAAATAGGTTGCTGTGGTAGTGTCAATAGCAAAACACTCCAGATTAGGTATATAAAGGCAGGTTCAGTATATAAAGTATTTTTTTCGTGATATGTACTCGAAAATCTATGTCTTGCTACTTGGGGCTACTAATAACATCGCCTCGCCGCCATATTAAATTGCCTAATCGAATCAGAAGCGGAAATAGTAAGCGATTACTGCTAAACATAGGCATAGCTTAAAAGAAGCTTTAAGTTGACTGCAGTTTTTTTTTAGAGCTGTTTTAAGTCTAGGCTGTTATAAGACTCAAGCTTCGTCTGTAACAACTGATTCTTCTGGTTCTTCTGGTTTGGTTTATTGCTTGTTTTTGAACTGACAATGAGATTGGAAATTTAACCCACCCTAAAAGTAGAAATTTCGATAAATATCTTATGCAAAAAGTACTTTTGCTTTATGCAATGCAGTCTAACGTCAATCAGAGGTTTTTACAAAGAGTTGTATGACCACATAAATTCAGTTAGTATGATTTAGTTAAAAGTTTCCTAACCCAAAATTTTTTTCCAATTTAAGTCAAACAATAAGAGTAGTTACAAGCAAAAAATTTCCTTCTAAACTTCTCCCAATTGTCCCTTTCACCTGGGTTTAGTTCTATAATAGATCATCAAAATTTTTTTGCTAGGATTCACGATTTAAACTTGAGTGGTAATCTGGAACGTTGTTTTTTACTGTCAGTTGCAGTTAGTGATTTTCCACATAGCTAAGCAAAGTTATTTTTGAAAATTTTCTCGAATTTAAAGGCGCCATCTTTAAGGTACAAATTAAACCAATACTTACGAAAAAAAAATCTTTGTAGTGAGTTTTGTTGATTAGTTTTAAGCTCTCGCCAGAAAGAAGATTATTGTGTTTAGTCTCATTAGATTAATTCACCAATCACAAAAAACTGGGCACTTAGACATATCCAGTGTATAAAGAAGTTCTCACCAAAATCGAAAAAGAAACGGCTTAACACGCACTCAACTTAACCTAACACCCTAAATAAGATGAGAGGAGAGTAGTAGGTGCAGTTGAATGATTTTAGAGCAAGACGCAAATATAATCAATTTTTGTGGTAAGGAGTCTCCTAAAGCGTCAAATTGATTCGTATAAACTTTTACAAGCAGTAAGCTTCGTTTTACGTCACACACTTTAAACTTTCAATGAGGTTTAACCGCGATCGATTCTTTAGATTATCTATATGTGGTTATGAGCGGCCGGAAAAGTTTGTGGATGAGGTAAAAGTTATTAAAAAGGTAGGAAACGAGGGAGTTGGAACAAAATTGACACTTGACATGTTAGTAACAGTTTATATTGAGGTTCAGTGTCCGGCGTGATTGTCCACCCTGACATTAATTTAACGAAGAGCTAAAGCTACCTGTTATATGTCGCGTTATCATTTGATAAAGCAAACTCTTGTTGAATATAAATTTTCGTGAAGTGACCTCTACGACTTTATAATTTTGCTTGCAATAAAATTGAGGATGACACTGCAACGATTTTTCTAAATTAAAATGCCGGTTGTAATCCTTTACATTGTTACATTTTATGGAGCTTATCTCATTTTCCTGTTTCTTTTTAATCTCATTCTGTGACGTAACACGGAGAAATCGGAGAGAAAATATTAAGTTACTTTTTTATAATCGAATAAATCTTCAAAGTATGAATTTTAATGTAGATTCCTTTGCGATATCAACTCTCGTTATTTTTATTAAAATCGACGTAATTATTTTTAATTAACAACAAAGAAATCGTAAAAATTCTTCCACCCGAAAAGACACTATTGAGTTATCTCATACTTTTATTGTTCGGCAAGAATCCCAACGGTGTCGTTCGAAAGCCAGAACAATTTATATCATTTTAAATGATACGAAAACCATGGGCTGCACGAACACTCCCAAAAAATGTAATAAAACCGTTATAGAATCGCCCGATTTTGCACAATGGCCGAGATAAATTCATCATAGGTACATGTCCTAATTCATCATCATAAAACAGAAACCGTTCCGACCTTTCCACCACAAAATTTAATCATTCAATCAAATTAAATTTTTCGGTGTTACATCACGTAAAGAAACAAGCGTAAAATGTCGCGAGGGTCGCGTATAAAAAGCTAATTATAATTTACGAGCGTCTTAAAAATGGACCTGAAAAACGAACCAGAAGCAAATACGTGTCTTAAACAAAATTAAGATAATGACTCTAAAGTGCTTTTAACAGATGCGCCTGAAAAAAGACACGAAACAGGTGCATAAAATAAGGTGCAAGCTAAATTTACACCGAATTTAAAAATGGATAGAAAATTTGCGCTATTTGGAACCGGCGTTTCAGCACCCTCAAGTAGTTAAGCGACGAATAAACTCTGGAGCTTTCCTTACAATTCATTAAAACTTAAGACGACCTGTTTCCACCTAATTGAATAAACACTTGGTAAGTTGCAGCTGTACGGTTTAATTCTGAAAACATCTGCAATCGTTTCTCGCTTTCTGGCGTCCCCAAAACGCTTCCAAATATTAATAAACTACAAATAACTCATTACTTGAAACTCCGGAGAACCGGACCGACCGTCTCTATGGCAACAGGAAGGATTCGTGGACCGGAAACACTGCAGGTGTAAGAGTCGAGTCAGCGAGGTGTTCTTTTTCTCTTCAGCGAGTTGGGCGTTTTAGAAATTGCTGACAATTTGCTGGATGCTCCCGGGATGTTTTTTTTACGAAATAATGAAATTAAATAAACGCCGGATATTAAACTGTTGGGGAAGTTTGATTGCTCAAGAGTGCATAGTGGAGTAGAATTAGCACTAAAAGGTAAAGAGTGTTCTCGGTGGAAAAAGTTTTGAAAAACAAAAGCAAACTTTTGTAATATTCTGAAATTAATTACGAAATGGTAGAAATGTGTGGAATTTATAAAAGGCTCTTTGTGTGTATTTTGCACAAAATTTTTGATTTCATTTTTCCAAATCCGCTACCTGCAGAAGCGTCTATCGATCACGTGAACTTCCGGGTTTGAGAGTGTTTAATTTATCCCTCTGATGGAATATTAATAGAGTTGCGCTCTTGGTGTTTTTTCGTGGTCGTTAGGGATTTTACGACTTATTTTAGTTCGAACGTCGCATAAACATACAGGCTTTTTTAATAAAGCGAATGGCAAACCGGAACTAGAATCGAAATTATGCTCTTATGTAAAAAACATGACTGAATAATTGCATACATAAACTAGCGACAAACTACAAATGAGACCATTCACCAGACAAATGATTTTCTATCCGGTACATTGCCTACATATTTTGTCAATATATTTGACGCGTGATAAATTCCTCGTAAGATTAAAAAAATGTTTTCATCGCAAAGGCGAACTTTTTCGCCAATTTGTACGGCCAAGGTCAAATTTTTCGACATGGCGTACGTTACTCGAGATGAATTATCGTGTGGTAAGACGAAACATTCTTGACTTACACACTTTGAGCTATAAATTTGGCGAAATTCTAGAAATTCCACCAACTTCTCCTCATACTCGGCTTACTGCTATAAAATATTATGTGCCATATATATTACATTGTTAATCTTCATAAATATCTAGGCTCGAGACAAATTTTTAGACGCGAGATTCCTTCATGCTTTTACCGAATTAATTCGTGATTTATTTCCGCTATTGACGTTTTTTAACGATGCATCTTGACAATAACTTTTTACGTTTATCGAGCGAATTTGCCAAAGGATTTCCACTTTTCTGCGATTCAGCAGGGATTTGTACCCGTTCGACATTATTATTTACCATATCGAATAATGCGAGATGTTGGCAGAACACTTTCCGAGCTCTGAAGCGTAAATACGACAAGTAACAACCTGTTCTGACGCAGAAAGGCGATTTCCAAGAAACGAAGATTATTTACTAGTTGAAAAATTGAAAATATAAAAGCAAAATATAAAAAGTGTCGAGTCGTCCATTAAAATAAAAACTCAAAATAAGAATTACGTAATTTTTTTTAGCAATTACTGCTTTAGGCCTTATTGTTAATTAAAGAAACTCGTTCCATATAAACAATATTTATACAAATATACCAGTACACTAAAAATTATTGAGATTTTTTTTTGAGTTGGTAACTGATTAGAATTTTTCTGTTGGTACAATATACAAATGTCATGATAAAATTTAAATTTGACAAGCTTGTCAAAAAGTCTTTGTTTTCGAAAATGGTGTTTACAACGGAAATACATTTATCGTAATGGCCTACTTTCGTAGTGGACTAAAAAATAATGACGGGAATCTTATGCATCCCCCTGAATTTGCTTTTGCGCAATTTATTGACACATATCTTGAAGTAGAATTCGAATACCGTGAGTTTGTCCAACACTGCAGCTGCGTAATTGAACGTTTTTTAGGTACTGGTAGTGTACCCTGATAAAATTTTCGCTAATGCAAGAATTACACCCACCTGATTTCCTCCAGAGAATTCAGTTTTGCAACCGGTATAGTGAGACACATAACATTGCACAGCAGAACATGCCACTGGCTTTATTTTGATACACTTTTTTAAGGTAATTTTAAAGTAAAAATAAATACAAATTGTCACTAAAACAAAATAATGCGTAATATAGAAAAACACCACAATTTGCACATCATCACCTTGTTACACCGATTTCAAAGCTGTTTTACAGCATTTTTATCCATTTTGCTCGCTGCTAGTCATTTGGTTATCTAAATTAATCAAAAAATGTGTTGTAAACGATATTTTTATTGAAATCATGTATACCTAATATAATGTAACAAAGGTGACAAGAACTGACCTAACATTAAACAATTAGCTACCAACTACTCAGTCGTACCAACCCATTATTTTTGCTTTAATCATTTATAGTATCAGGGTATATTTGGATTAACTGACGTATGACTACCAAACAGAATTGCAAACAAAACTTTAGAAGCATCATCAGTTATGTAAGGAAATATAATGTTTTATAAAATCTCTTCCTATAATTGTAAGATTAATAACAGAATCAGGTAAATTTTATTTATACAAATGATTTGCTATAAACTGGATCTTTTGATAAATAAGTATAATGTTGTAAACAAAATTTTTTCCTGAAAGTAATATTAAATTTTAATTAATTTAAAAATTAATAGTATATTATTTATCAAGGTAGAGAAATGTATTATTATTTTTTCTAATGGTATATATAATTTTTATTGCACGACTATAATTAAAATAACATTAAAATTTTAACTGTAATTTACATCTTTGTATTATATATTATCTACATAAATCTTAACAACAAGACCAACTAAACTTGGTAACAATAGCAAATCATTTCCCTTCATTTTTCCTTTGATCATACAAAAAAATAACTTAGAGTGTAATAATATTTTTTTTTAAATGTTTAACTTTTTTTAAAGAAATGTAAATGTACTAATTCTGATCTTGTACTGATGTTCAATAACAGTAAATTGCTCATTGGCACACTTAAGTTAAAAAAAGCTAATACTTAAAAAAAATTCTATAGAAAATAAGTTAAATTGTTAAAAAATTTACGATATTTTAAGTAATAAATTTAATTTAACGTTTTTGTAATTACATATGTTAAACGTTTATTGTATAATGCTTTTAGGTAATTAGTATTTACGTTATTTATACGTTTCGAATATTTCGTATTAAGTTAAATTTGGTAAGTACAAGAATATTGCAATGTTATGTAATAATTTTTTAACGTTTCCATATTACGTTTATTTTACGTTCTAATTTAGATATCAATTTTGTGTTTTCCGGACAAAAGGTGTTCTAATAATGCACAATATTAGATTGCTGCCGAAAATTACGGAGCTCTTGCTTCTTACAAAGCTTCCTAAAGCGTTTACTTATATTACTAGTCAACACATGTCAACACATAGAAACTGATGACGTGAAGCGCTATATTATAGAAATTCGTAAATTGTGTACGATATTCAAGATAAATTGACTATTATAAGTGGTTGCTAAACTCATTTAGCCAATCAACTTAAGGTTGCAATTAGAGTGCTACTTTTATCATGTCTTTATTTTAATGTTTATGGTATATAAATCATATAGTATAGTATAACGGTTTGCATACAATCGCTTGCGTCCCTACGTATTTTACATAGCGGATGCGGTCACCTTATAATTATCAATTCATCTTGAGCGATCCAAAGTAATTATATCAAAGCAGGTTAAAACAAAAATAAGATTTGTCTATCTAGAATTAATCATTACTGTTAAATTTTGTTATAAAATAAACCAAAAAGTCTGTATTTTGTGGAAGAAATGCAGTCAGCAGTAGTTACAATATAACAGCAATTTAATTTTAGTCTTCTATTGACAAATTTGAAACAAATTAATGTTTATTCTGAGACTGTACATACGACACATAGTTCTCATAATTCTCTCTCTTTCTAGCAAGACCAACTAATATTCGATGATTTTTAAAATGACAAGTATATACATAAAAAACATAGGTACATAGAACAAGTTGTTATCAAAATTATCTGCTCGATATGAGACGTGCTTCTGTACTATTTTTATTGCTAGAGCTTGAGTTTAAATATAAAAGCATTTTTACTAAAATCTGTTCGCTAGTGATTAAATAAGTATATACAGAAATATGCAGTTATACATAGTATACATATTCAGGTTAAACAGGTTAAAAGAAAACGCAAGCCAGTACTTCGATTTGCTGCACAATATTTAAATATCCTCTTTTTAAATTTTTGCAATTAATTATTATTATGGTACTGTATTGTTTATTATGTTTTGTTTTATAATTTATTACAGTATTTTTAAATTAAAATTATTTTAACTATCAATCCTTTGATTGCAAGTTGATAGGGCGGTGCGTAATGGATATCCATATAAAGTATCTCCAAAACTATAAGATTTAGAACAAGACCTTTTGCACATTTTTTAGCTCGTATTTTGAGAATGTAATTTCAAAACAGACCGCATTCTGCTACTGTTTTTTGTTTCAGAGATAGTAGCAAAAGTTAACATTTTACCTCTATGTGAACGTCTAATTTGCACCACTTTAATTATAATGTTTTTTGTTTTATTCAATTGTAGTAAATTGAAATCCTAACCAATATAAAAACACTCAAATATTTATTAATTTTATTAATAAATAAAAATTGAAAATATAAAAGCAAAATATCGTCCTTGATAAAAAAGTGTCGAGTCGTCCTTCAAAATGAAATTAAAATTCTTGAAGTCTTGAAAAATTTCGTGTCGACCTTTTTAAGAGGAAAACATCTCAAGGAAAAATACACACAGAGTTTAATTTAGTTTGTAAGACTCGCCAAAATTGCTTTCAGGATTCAAATTAATAATTAATTGGGCATTTCATTTTAACCGTGCCCATAGGAACAGAAGCTGAACAAAAAGACGACTTAGTTAGAATTTCCAATTATCATAATTAGTCGTAGAAAAAGTGTGCAATTTGGAAAACCAAATAAAGTGTTAAGTTGCACAGAATTCAGAGAACTCGCGCTGATAATCGCGGAGAAGTGTAGTTTCGGCGCTCAAATGGCGGAATTCTCTAGGAGACGAGTCCGGGCATTGTGTAGTCGGAATGTTAGGGAAGTGCTGTAACTGTCGTACCCAGAGGCTAAGTTATGACAGGGCCGTATCCGGCCCTCTGAATACCTAATGAACGCCAAAGGTTTCTCTTAACTTTGTTCCCGGTTTTTCCAATAACTATATTTTTCGGACGTTTTTGTGGTCAATTAAGTCCCAACAGATGGTCACAAGACACCACTATCGATTTTAATGTCAAATCTATTATCTTACCGCCAGATGTTCCAAGATATCTGCCAAGGCCTTGTCTCATCCCAAACTCCATGTTATAGACAACTTAACGTAAATAAACACCCTAAGACAAGTTACCTCAGGTAATCGATAAGAAACTCGAGACTTTCTTATAAAGTTTTACACAAATATGATAAACTTTAACAAAATCTCAAAGAGAAAAAACACGAAAATCTCCTTTATTATCTCCTATTCTTGCATACAAATTTTCTCGGCGTGTATAATTATAAATTCTCTTGTAAAAGCTTCATTACCCATAATTAACACTCCCATTGTACCCTTATCAAAAATTGAACCATCATGCGTATATAAAGCGCCCCACACGCCGTAAATTCCCCACTCGAGTCACCCGACCTGTCACACGTAAAAACTTTGGTAATTTTCATAAACTGCCGACTTACAAGCCTGAAAATTTTCATACAAATCGCCGGCTTAACTCTCGTGCATATGTGAAACAAGCCTAAAGCTCTTCACACACGTAATAAAATCTTTCACAAAGCACCGGAAGTTAAGTAAAAAATTTAGTCAAAGTTTTACGCATAATTCACTCAAGTTGTATAATTGAAACAGTTAAGCCGTCACAGGCAACTGTAATTAGTGGGTGAATTAGCTCTTGGAGACTTGACTTGAGTCGTTTTAAGTTTTCAGCAATCGATTTGGCTTTTTTTCATAATTTTCAAAGTGTAATTAGACTAATTGGTAGACGAGTTTTTATGTTTAGACGCCCAATTTTTTACCAGTTCAATAATTAAGAGAGACTTGAACAAGTCTAAATACACTAATTGATTTTTTTTTCTACTTACAGCGAGGTCTCGTGGTGGCATTCCCCAGATATCTGAAACAAGAAAAATTGGTGAATTATTGCTAACTTTTATGAAGAAAATAATTACAGAAAAGCCGTTTATTTGATTTTTAGTTGTAGAAAATTCAATTGCAAAGTTTTCCGAGGAAAGGAAATGTACCAAAATTACACAAGTTGACGCACGTGCACTCTCCTTTGATATATTGATAAGTTTCACACATTAACTTGCTAGGGTTGAAGAGTTCAAAGTGTGGCTTGTCTGGCTTTGTCTCAAAGAGACCGAGTTTTAACTAGTTCTATGATATATCTACTGACATGAAATAAACATAGAACAGACACTACATTTTTATCAAACGATTTAAAAAAAGTAAAATTCTAAAGATCAGATAAATGTGAAAGCTAGAGCTTAGGCACTTCAAAAGACAGCGGATTTTATTGATTAAGCGCTCAAACAAGCAGAAGGTGTCAGGAAAGTACAAAATTGGTTTTATTGTTAAAAGGTGCTTAATCGCCAAGGCGTTTTATAATAAAATCACTTTTCACATATTTGCACTTCAAAGGCGAAAACTCATACAAATGTGCAAGTTATTTGGGATATAAATAAAACTCAAGGAGCATGCATAAATTGCACGACGGCAAGACCTAGTTTCTTTATCAGTCAGTGTCTATAAGTGTGTCTTGCCTTCAATTCTAAATTTCACCATTACTAAATAACATACTTGTGTCAATTTTTATTCTTATATTACATATTAACACTTATTACATAACCAGTTACGTAATAAAAATGAAAATCTACTATAATAAAACATGCAGGTATGGGAATAGCTAATAGTTATTTATTGTATAAGTGTTTTAGGTAGCGTTTTATCCACGCAAGATTGCTTAAGTGCGAGACGCAGTCGAGCCTTTAATATTCTTAAGTGGATAAAATGCGACTAAAACACGAATCCAATATAATGTTTCATCCACAATTACATGGATATAAAATCAGAATCGACAAAATTTCATCTCATGTCATCAAAAAATGATTTGACATTACACTCTAACAGCGGATGTCACCTCAAAGATCATTGAAATTAACGAAAAAACATAAGAGGTGTTGAATCGTTGCTATTTATTATCGATTGTTTATCGACTCCATTTGTACAAAACTTTGTGCAAGTTGGTGAAAATGGATGAAAGTGATACTGTTCCTAAGACAATTAGCCTCCTAAGAGGAAGCTGAAGAAGCGACTCGTCAGTTATTGCCTGCAAAGTCCAGGAAACATTATGAAAATGTATTTTCAGAATTTAATAAATGGAAAGAAGAACGGGGGGTAATGACAATAAATAAGAAAGTTCTGCTATCGTATTTCTTAAATTTGAAGAAGAGGTATGCAATTTCATCATGTGGTCGAAGTACTCCGTGCTGAAAGCCGCTATAAAGATCTACAAAAATATAAACATTGGAAAATATAGCAGGTAAGCTCATGGCCTATCTGAAGAATCAGTCAACAGAATACAAACCGAAAAAAGCCGAAGTATTAGAAAGAGCACAGGTGGAAGAGTTTTTGACAAAAGTTTGCGATAAAGAATATTTGATAATCAAGGTAATCTGTGTCATTAAATAGACATTGTGGATAATAAATTTTAAAATATTTTAGGTTGCATTAATAATGGGAGTGTCTGGTGGCTGTCGATGCTATGAGCTGACAAATTTAAAAATCAGTGATGTAGAAGACAGGGGCGCATACCTGATTCTTTTGATACCAGATACCAAGACGGGCGTTTCACAAAAATTCACAACTATAGAAGAAGGATTCTTTATCAACACTGTGGAGAAGTATAGGAAATACATGTTCTTACGTTCAAAGAAGTTATCCTTTGAGAGATTCTTTTTGCGATACGTTAATCAAAAATGTACATCGCAACCTGTTGGAATTAACAGTTTATCGAAAATTCCTTTTAAAGTTGCTTCGATTTTGAATCTGGCGAACGCAGAAGCTTATACCGGCCATTGTATGAGGCGCACTTCAACAACTTTACTTGCCAATGGAAGTGCTAATCTTACAACAATTAAACGACATGGTGGGGAAGGAGCTCCGCCATAGCAGAAACTTATATATCGAAGATTCTGTATCCAATAAGCTTAATATGGCAAGGAAAATCCAAGGTTCTTTTGGTACTAGTCGTTCTTTACTAGAGGAAACGTACATTGTTCCTACAACTACTATTCGTTCTGGAACTGATAACAACTACAAGCTTCTTATTAATGGAAACGAAGTGATATATGATAAAACAAAAAACGAAATGTCTATTAATGTAAATGTTAATGTCAATATTAGTAATAAATAGAATGCGATTGATTTAAGATTGTATTTTTTGATTATTCCACTAGAGGAATAAAGTGATTTTATTATTCCACTAGTGGATAAAGAGTTACGTTATACGGTTTGTAAGTGTGGATAAAACTTTAATAATTATAAGGTAATTGTAGATAAATATCATTTTTATAAACCTAACAGGACTTTTTCAAGTTATTTCAGTAGCAACCTAAAAAAAATATTTTTAAATTCTGTTAAAAATATTGCTTTAGATTGGAAACACGCGGCGCAAAATTTTGTCAGACTAGTGCATCAGTGGTCATCAGGTTATCAAATTCTCAGCAAAAGCAGGTTTTGCATCACACTAAAAACCAAAAGACAAAATTTGTTTTTTATATTAACGACTTTTTTAAAATTATTTTTCAGTTTTTATTTGTCTCTTGGGCAATTACAAGAATATTGTTTTACCGAATTGCAAAAACAATGGAACTTAATAATATCCTGCCATTTATTTTTATTGCAGCTCTGCAGTATTTAATCAAAAAGCAAAAACATCTCGAAAGCAAAGTCATTTCAAAGGCAATTAATGCAAGAAAATATTTGTTTAATAGTTTCGTATTTTTATTTTGAATGTTAACTGGGCAAAAGGCGAAGTAAACACTTTTTTATTTTCACTTATTTCTATGTTGTTCTATATGTTAAGCAATAAAATAAAGTTTTATTTTAGAGATGCTTCGTTTTCCCTCTTTTGAATATTTAATAATAAACCAATAAAAGAAGCATCACTTTGTCTGGATTTAAATTTAAACCTCGTTTATCTAAGCTCCACACATCCCGAATCTAGGAAGTTAATAACCCGTCGCATTTTCCATTTTTGGGCATTCTCCGTATTGAATCCCTAAATCGCTCACACTTCCTGCAAGATCATCCTCGCCGCATTTCTCACTCTACGTTTCATTACCGTCCCAAATAAATTTCCCTCGTCTAATGGCCGCATTGAATAAACCAGCAGCTATACGTAATTGTGATCGCGATAAATTTAAAACGTTGTATTTTACGAGGCCGTCATCGCAATTTCGAATGGAGGTCATTAGATATAACGGTAGCGAAATCGAATCGCGAACTGGTAGGTGATTATCGGCCTGTTTTTGCCATCAGCCCCTCAGAGACCGTCATGGCGTCGATCATATCGGCGGAATTCGTCGAAAATGTAAATCACACGAATGGAAATTGCACTCCTCCACTGATGGCATGACGTGCATCCAACTTTTTTCCGGCCGCGATAAACCTCTTAAATGAGGCGGTTTTAACGATACGGAGATGTTAGAAGGCTGTTTGCATGGCAGCTACGTGTGAGGCTTTTTATTATTGTTTTGTCGGCGCGTCGAGACGCTTTCGTAAGGGATTTACACTTCGTTGTAATCTTATTTTATCTAGTTTTATTATTTGGATGTTCGAGGAAAGTGTGGGCTGGCGAAATATCACACGTAATTCACATACGTTTTTTTGGATATTTTCACACTTTTGCTTTTATTTCAATCTTTAAGTGAGGGAATTTTGCTGAAACGTGTCAAGGCAATTCTAACGCCTGATAGCTACTTGCAAGTGCCGCAAATGAGTATGATAAGAGGGAAATTCTGCTGAAAGAATAAAAAGATTAGGTGAAAAGCTGACGCAACAATAAACAGATAAGCAAAAAAAATTCTAGAACCAAATTGTATTGAGTGTTTAATAAAAAAAACATTAACAACTAAATATCCCTAAATTGATGCTAATTATTCAGTCTTTAAAAACTTGCCTCCAAAAATCTTTAAATATTTCTAGCTACAACTGTCCACTTTGTTTAAAACAGCTTCTTTATCGTTTGTCCCAGCAAATTTGTTTAACAAATTGGAGGCAAATAGTTAAATTGATTAAAACGGTCAAAATTACGTGTGCTTAGGGTCATAACACTTGTGTTTATTCTAAATTGTTTTCTTTACAATAAGGATTGATCAAAATGCTCAAAATAAAACGTAATAGTTGTTTATTAACCAATTTTTTTATGTATAAATACTTTTAGTATTATCAATTTTGGTTCTATCACAAATTTTAATACCAGACGTAAATGTACTCACAACTTATTTCATTAAAGGTAATTTTCAACTCACTCAGCTACACACAGTTTTACTATGCTTCATTATAAAATAAATATAATGAAAAGTTTGAAGATTTTTTCACTGAAAAATAGTTTTGCCTCGAAATTCTACTAATTCATGTGTCACTTCAACAAAATTTAACTCTGTTGCAGCAAGGAACAATAGAAAAAGGACAAACGCGTCGCGTGTCGCCAAATTAAAATTATAATTATTGTTATTATTATTTAAATATCTGAGTGATATCTAACCTACAATTGGCAAAAACAAATTTTTTTGAGACAAATCAACTTAAAAAAATATTGTATTTTGTAGAAATTTTTGTATTTCAAAATGGTATGACTCAAACAGATTAAAGATCAAAAAAATATATTTTGTTTTTTATTTCATTAAAATAACAAACTTATTGTTATTTTCGAGTATAACTAGAAGTGTCTTTATTTTCAAAATATTTTTATTAGATATATAGTTTTGAACTTTGTGTGCAAAATTTCAGTTCAATATATTTTTTAGATTTTCTGATACTTCTAACAACCCATCACTATGAAACATCTTGTGAAACACAAGCATATTCATGAATGAGGACGAAAGATTTATGCAACCATTCTTACATTTTTGCATGAGACTTTGATAAAATTTAATTTAAAAAATGTTTTTGCGATCATAGTGACTGTACATTATTTTATGTTAATTTTGACTGACTTTGAGTAAATTTAGTTAAATTATTCACTGATAACGAGAAGACTGGCATGATTTAAATATATGGAAGATGTAGAAAAAACGCTTCACCTGCAGTAAGACTTTATGGAGAAAGATATTCCCATCAAGCGATTCCAACTGACAGAATTTTTTGAAGACTTTAAGCAAAATTGCGACAAGACTGACTTCTCTTGCAAAATCCACTAAACAAAACTGCGACAGGAGAAAATAATGAGATTGCTGTAAATCAGACGATTACAAAGAATCCACATATTAGGCAAAATACTGTGACACAAAATTTAGTAATTAGCCAAAGTTCTTTTCTAAAATAATACGCGCTAATAAATTTCACCCCTACCATGTTACGCTGATACAAAAACTAAAACGGATTATTAAGAAATCATTTAATTTGAAAAGCTATGAAAAAAATTGACAGAAGTCGATAATCATCGGATAACTTTGATTCAATATTTTCACTCAAATAAAAATTTTATCAATAAATCAGCATAATATGTAAAATTTGGTTGCATATAGATTTGTCATCATTTGTGGATAACCTTGTATATTAAAGTGTGGCCACCAAAAGATTTTTAATTTTAATTAATATACATTATAAAAACAAACATTAACAAAAAATCATCAAAATCGGTGCTGTTTCTGAGGATTGATAAGGACAAAGCTTAATGAGCTAATTGAGCTCGAGTAAATACTCGAGTTTAATTGCAAATTTCGTTTAAAAAATTTATATTAATGATTTCAGATCATTCAAATTCAAATTATATTGAACAATAAACAAGCATTTTATCAAAATATTTGTCTATTAATCATTTGAGTACAACAACGAGTAGAGTTATTTTTATAAACACGAAGCTTCAATAATAGACATGGTATTCACAATAGAGAAAAAGATAACTAAACTGATAAGACATGGTTTAACCCTCATCGCAAGCTGTCAAGTAAATAAAAAAATTACATTTGTCAACAAAGATATTGAAAGGCGTTATTATAGCTTGACCAAACGTCAATATAACGTTTTAAAAAAATATATTTTTTTCGTTGGGCTCATTCAAAAAATGAGCTTTTATCCATATAAATATATTCAAATAAGTTTTCTTTTTAGCTGTATTGTCTGTATATAAAAAATATATTGTATGTAACTTATGTCACAAATAATACTATTTGCGAGAAAAAAAACGGACATCAAATTTTGACACTGCCATAAAAAAGTGTGTTAATTAACTATTAATTTTTGTTATTAGTTTTGAGCATAAAAAGCACTAATCATCAAAACCTACAATAGCAATTTCTATCTAAAAATGTTTCCACTTTTAACTTTTTTACCAGGGATTTAACCCACCATTACATTTTACCAGGGTTAGAAACCCAAATTCAATTATTATTCGTTTATCTTGTTATCGAAGTTAAAGCCCATTTCTGTCACTTACGCTTTATTTACACTGACATAAGATAATATTTATGTGCTTCTGCTAGTCCCGTTTTTGACCCTAAGTAACGGCAAATTTTTGCGAGCTATTGACAATCACCTTTGTCGCTTAGTAGATAAGTCTTGACGTTTCACAGTTATATAAGTTTAATTTGTTAGTTAAGTTTGGTGTGACCAGTCAGAAGTCTTAATATCAGCAGTTTGGCTTTCTTTTTTAGTTTTAAATTTAAATGCATTTAAAAAATTGTAAAAAAAGTGTTAATACCTAAAGTGTTATTATCATAAGGTTTTTGGCTAACCACTTTTCTGGTTTTTTATTTCTGTATATTTGCAACCATGGTAATGCCCTATTTCGGTTCTTTTTTAACTTTTAGAAAGGTTTTCTTTATTTTAGGTTTAAGCTATGCTTAATTTGATAATAATAAGCATAGCAATAATTGGTTTTAAGTTCTATTTAACGTAAAATTTTGCTATGCTGCAAATGAACTCTAAATACGCAAATTCAATAAAATTATTATTATTACATTATTGATTGCCGATTAGTTACTGAGCAACCGGATATAAAAAAACAGCTGTTTTATACTTTGACATATTTTGTCTTCTCAGTGCATACTGCGTGAATAGTTGTTATCCTAACATAAAGAATTGATGAAATTCATAAAGTAACCTCAATTTTACTGACAATGGAGTTTCAAAAATTGTAGACTAAACTGATAAAATAAATTTGAAGTTATCTGCGATAACAAATAGAAAAGTTTTCAAACGTCTGCTTTTGTGTTCCTTTTATTATCGATGCACAATTTACATTTTCCTGAAGCTGCATTTTCGCAATGTCTATCGAGAAATATCACCTTTCGTAACCTAATTTGAGAACTCATATTTTTTCCTTTTATTGCCTAAATGAAATTCGATAAATATTAGTCGCTTAATTAAGCTTCTGGCAGTGCATACGTCCGAAATTAATAACGCAATTAATACAAAATAATTTGGGTGGGTAAAGCGAAACGAGGCACCAACGCCGCTCATAACAATACTAATTAAATTTAAATGCGTAGGTGAAATAAAGTTAATTAGAACAGCAGACGTAAGAAATGGCAAAGAGGGAGAACTTGTCGGTCATAATTTACATTTAATGACCCTTATTTACAACCCTTGCTAGTTTTTTTGTCGGCGACATCGCAAAACAAAAATTTGGTACATAAACGCCACTTTCTGCTTAAATCATTTTATTCAATTTTAATTGCAGCAATAAAAAGGGTTTAAAGGGAGCACAGGGCGCGTTTTGATTAAATTTGTTTAGGAAAAATTTACACGGATGTGCGGTGCGTTTTTTAATAATTAGACGACGCTTGAGTTATTTTGGTAGCGGCCATTAATCCAATATTTGTGCTTTGTAGGCAGTATTTTTGTAGTTTTGGGATAAAAGCACACCAGAGTAAATCTAATCCTGCGTGACTGTAACTGGTTTAGTCATCTCTCGATTTTTTGCCGCATTTGAATTTTAGCACGAGAATTAGATTTTAGAAATGCACAGAGGCAAATGCGCTGTTTTGCCACAATAAATCATGACAGATCGTCGCAACTCGCCTACAATTATTACAGTTTTATGGAAATGCACAGCCGCAACTACGAACAATCGTCCCCTCACAACTATTTAGTAATATCAAAGTGCTTCCGTGTAATCCTATTATTATTCCGAGTGCAGTTTAGGTTTTTACATGTGCAACGTGTGCTCGAGGAATTAGTCCAAACATTGTTCGAAAGCCGACTTAATCCTACCTGAATTTTTTTTATGATTTAATTCGATTTAGGCAACAATTGCTCCATGATGAGCGCCTCTTGCGCCTCAGTAAACACCGGAATATTAATTCGAGACGCCCTCAGTCTTTTAATTTTGCTGCCAACACAAAAAACTTGCGTATGCGAGCAGGTGAAACGTGATGAGATCAAGAGAGCGACCGACGAGATATTAATGAGGGAGGAAAACGTGCCAAAAAGTCGTGAGAGAGGATACACTCCTTGGACGCTTTAAAAAATTCAATTACGAGTTTTGCAGCGAGAGTGCAATTTGGCAGATACTTTATTCAAAATTATTTTTCAATTTTTTCGTCTAGTTCCATTACAACCCATTTACAGAAATATGTAAATGTCACACAAATTCACACACTACTCTTCTTTAAAAGCTCCTCAACGTCACTCTTTGAAAAATTACTTGCTAACATTTTTCCCAATTTTGTGGATATCCTGCGAATAAAGCTAATTATCCATGCGACCCTAGTCTAATTCTTGACCATCGATTATCAAGCTTTACGATTTGTTGTTTTTCCAAAAAATATATTTGGTTTATTTACATAAATACTTCAATACAATTTATTGGTAATATACTTTATAATCGCACCACTTTATAAAGTGGTCGCCGCTTGACTTCTTCCGAATTGTATAAAATAAAAACAAAAATAATTTTTTTTAGTAACTAAATATTAGTTAAATATAAAACTGTTGTTATTGCAGTTTACATTCTAATATTTTTTTTAATTTGTTAATTTTTTTATGATAATAATATACAAAAATAAGTATGACTTTTTTAAGTATACAGAATATGATAAGTAGTAAAAAGATAAGTAACTCTACAACCCCTATTGCTGCTTAAACTCTCTGTCACACCACTCTTAAATTTTCAAGGTAATATATTTGTAATTATATTTTTTTTATAAAAAGAAAAGAAAAAATGTAAACTTAAATTTATGATTTTAATTTCTCTTTCAAGTTCAGAAAAAATAGGATATAAACTTAAAAAACCAAAAAATCTTGAAATAATTAACATCTAATTATTAAAAAATATATTTTTGTTTTTATTTTAGATACCCAAATTTTAGAACCGGTTGCCGTTCTGCTTCAATGTTTGATCAGGTTTGGAAATTGGTAATAATTATTAAATGGGATTTATCGAATTTCAAATGCAGTTCGTTAACCGAAGAAAAAACAAAAGAAAATAATAGAATAATTAAGTGATGCATGGTAACAAACTGAAGGTGGGTAGTGCATCAATCATGTTTTTTGCACAAGTAAGATTAGGTTAGGGTTTAAAAATGGCGAATGCGCCGGGATAAGTGTCGTAAACCGTGATCAATAGCTTTAAAGTAAACAGGACAGAAACGCGTTTAGTAAAATATATAAAAATAGGTTGAAAAAATGCAATAAAATTTTATATTTATTTTATAAGCAAAAGTAAGTGAAAAACCTAATTTTGGTTTTAAAAGGTTACTCAATTTTATAAGACAATTAAATTTTGTAATCAAATGATGGAAAAATTATGTTTTAACTAGTAGAGCACTTGATTATTTATTTATCTAAAGTGTAATAACTAAATGCATTTTAAAATTGTTTTCAGCAGAGCTTTAATTGAAACTTGCTTTATTAAATGAATATATATTTTATTAAACTTACTAGTAAAGTAAATACGCAAACTAACAAATTACAAAAATTAAAAATTATAATTCAGGTACGTATTTTAATGTGTTGAAATAATAATCAAATTAACTAATTTATTTTGATTTGTTGAAATAACTAAAATTGATTAAAACAAAATAATATTGTTATAAAGAGCAACCTCTACACTTTTTACCAAAATAACACAAATTTTGGTAAAAATATTACTAAACGTTTCCTCGCTTTTACCAAATTTTATAAATAAACTAGACAAAAATAAAGAAACATAAGATTTTGTAAAAACTATCGAGATTTTTTACCTCGAACATGTTCGTTTACATTTTGAAAATAACAATAAATACCGTGCAAACCGTCTAAACTGTATAAACCGCAAAGCAAACCAATGGTATAAAATTGAAAATATTTAATTCCTATTACAGTGTCTATTTTAAGTGTTTTTTTATATATTAAAATTAAAATTAGATTTTTTAAAACGTATTTTAATTAAGACCGAATTATAATGTATTTCTAGGTAAAATAACAATGCAAATTTTACTATATGTCTATGTACACATTGCAAAATTGTTAAAAAACATTAAAAACATGAAAGTTATTAAGACTTGTTTAATCACAGAAGATAAATATGTTTCTTCAAAATAGGACAATATTAAATAAGTACAAAACCTATTTTTTCAATGTAAATAGATATAATTGCATATTTGACCGTAGTTTTTAGATCTGATCAACTTTTTTTCATAACATTTTTCGATATTGTGAAATTTAAAGGTACTTTACTCTTGAGTAAAATTCATATCTTTTGACAAACCTCGTATACTACTGAAAAAAACTGATATCTAATGATTGTATTTTACATTTTAAAATATGCCAAACTTATTACAAAAACAGTTTTATTTAAAGTAATAATAAAAAAGTTTCCCATATGCCAACTTACACACTGCATAAAGTACATTCAAAAATAGCCTCAACGAACGTGACTAAATAAACGTAAAAAAACGTTAGGCCATTTGGTGATTTTATAGGCAAATTAATCACGAAGGTTAAGATTATTTTTGAAAGCACTGTAGATTGTATCAATGTTGTTTCTTAGTTTGTTGTTATTAAAACAATTTTCGTTTTTAGGTAAAAGTGAGTAAAAATTAAAAACTGGCAAACCTTTCTAAAGCTCTTTCATTCCTGATCTAATAATACTTAACCCTGAAGTTAAAATGAAACCGGCATTAGCCCCGTTTTTAATCCTTAATTGCATTTAGTCTTCCCATCCGAAAGAAAAATACTCTTAATTTTTTTCCAACTCTGGTCTAAATTTCATATCACGTGACCATTTGAGAGGCTTTCAAGTTATCGTTTGTGACAGTCCATGATTCAGTCTAAATTAGGTGTACTCGATTTAATTAACTCGACATGTCTGTTTAGCATTAGAGGGCGTTATCTACGCAATAACTAGAATATAATAGCAAAGTCTGTGAAGTAATTATAATTCACACAATAGCGTCGGAGTGACAGTTATATTGGTCCGTCCGATTCGCGAATAAATCAGATTACTTGAATTGGCTCCCAGAAGACTCAATTGCAATAGTTGGTGTCGTGGTTCGAAACGTGACAGAGGCTTTCAAAGGCCCCGTTTCGACTAGTTAAAGTTGTGTAATTGCAATCACTAACCCTCCAAAAACGCGATTTCGAGCCAATTATCTCTAAACAACTTTCGGCGACCTTTCTTCTAACAAGGTGTTGCAGATCAACGGCGGTTATAACAGTTAATCCGGGCTCCGGCGCTCCTGACCATCAAAGGAAATAAATTCTCGTTTGTGGAGAAAGGACGCCGCGAAAACGTATAAAAGGCCATCCCCGGGGCGGATTATGAGCCAAAGTAAAACAATATTTTCGAAATTCTCGATGCGAGATGTCCGCACGACTGCTCTCATCAATAACATTTTATATCCATCTGTCGTATTGATTGCCGGAGGTGCCGAAGACACCGGAGTTGCTGGAAAAATTATTTTGTTGAGGGTTAGGCACGTCGGGGAGAGAAATCGCACGAGTGTGTAAGAGGCTTAAATGGGGCCGAGGGTCGACCAGTCGAGCGCTAGTAATGACTTTTCAAGGACGGGACAAGATATTCTATAATTACGAAGGCTCAAATATTTTAATTAAAATGTTTAGAAGGTGCTGGATGAAGGACAACCGGGACGCGTCTTATTAAAGTGAAATTGTCAAGAGTGACAAAAGTGAGATTGGAATCAAAAGAAATTCCAAGAGAATGATTGATAAGGAAAAAATGAATTCGAGGAGAAAATAACTGACTTCTTTCGTGCTTGCATTGTATTCTAGAACGATAGTTTAATACGTACTACATAAAAGGACTGTAGTAAATGTCTAATATATTGCCGGATTTATTACTGATGTAACAATTTGCTAGACATTTATGCCCAGAAATTAAAAGAACGATATTAAGGACATGCTTCCCGATACCGAATGATATAAGGGGTATACGATTATATCTAAATCAAAAGCAAACTCTGTCTAACTAACTAACAATAAATAAATAAAGCGATTTTGATTGGCTGCACTAGTGCGCACTGGGTGTATATGCATCTCTTTATAGCTATATACATATAAAAGACAAAAATAAAAATACACTCAGTAAACACTAGTCACCAAATCAAAAAAGTTATTAATTATTGTTTATATTAAAACATAAAATATAAACGTGAATTAATAGTTTACTATTTAGCAAAGTCACGATGAATTGACTAGATATGGTAATGCTTTTTGCTATTAAACTAATTAAAGACAGATTTTCTAAACTTATTTATAAATTTATTTTCTTCAAAAACCTTTCTGTCAAAAAACCAAATTAAAAACAGCTAATAATACAAATTTTAACTGTAGATGTAAAAAATAAAGATAAATTACAGAGTTTTTGTACAAAACAAAAATCTAACTACAAATTTAAACAGAAATTGGTGAAAGATTTAACAGTATGTACTGCATCGTTTGTGCAAAATCGTATTTTTTTTAATACAAAAAGTTTGATTAATAACGAATAACATATTTTTACTATGAACACGAATACACACAACAATAATTTAATAACGCGATATTCACACTACAATTACCATCGTTTTCAAGAATATCGCTCACTTTAATTGCTGTCAAGTTTCACACTAGCTAACTAACTATCCAGTTGATGTCTCCTCTTCTTATATAACCACACGTTTTTCCAGAATGATTTCGGGAGATTCGTAAGCTTTTTCTACTCTAGTGGGTGGCTAATAATAGTTTCGTAGAATTTCGCGGCTTACGGCGCAATGTACCTACTTCTAGTATTTTCTCTATTTACTCAAACCTTTGTTTTTCTTATTGTTATTTCAAATTGTTCGCAACAGTACTATATAAACATTTCTGATATAGGTAAAACTTTGTATAAAAAGCCAGAAGAGTTTGTTGCAGTAAAAATGCAAACTAAAAAAAGACAGTTATTCCAAGAAAAAATAACGTATTCCTCTCCTACATATTTAAAATCTCAATAAATGGTCATCTAAAATAAATTTTTCAGAAAGTGTCTTAAGATGTTTTGGGAATAATGAAACTAGAGTAGCTAAAGAACATGTGAAAAAAAATAAAAAGCCGTATTAAACAAGGAAAAATTGTCACAAGGCAACTGAATTCGGTACTATGCAGTAAGCAGATAGCTAAACACACTAAACGAGGAATATACAAAACAGTAGTTGAAAACATTGTAACATATGAGGCTGAAACATAAACTACACCCTCCCACAGTCAAGAAAAAGTTATTAACAACAGAAATAAACTATTGGAGAAGAGACTGTGGACTAACACTGAAAGACAAAGTGAGAAACTAACAAATAAGAGAAAAAATAGGACCTGGAATAACTATACTCGACACTATAGAATCTTAAAATGACCAAAAAAAATAATGAAATAGAGACCAACCAGAAGAAGGAAAAAAAGACGACCAAGCAGAAAATAGAAGAGCGATATAAAAACAGTCAAGGAAAAAAAAACTTAAACGAAGATTGTATAGATAGAAAAAGATGTTAAGATGCAGAATATAGTTATAAATCTGTAAAAAAAAAACGCTAAAATATGTATATATAAAAGTAAAGTAGCCTCATTATAAATGACAAATTTATAGAAACATTGTAATACAGTGTAATAAAGTAAAAATTAATTTTATTTTAAATTTTACCTATATTTCTTCAGCAATTTTTTTATTATTATTATTTTAATAATAAATATGGCAAACTTATCGGTAAGCCGGTCTCCACAATTAGATGCAAGTAGTAGTAGTAAAAAATTGTTTAAAGACTTAAACAGCATTTGTTGTTATTTTTGACCAAAAAATTTAAAGAAAAACTGTTTGAAGTAATTTTATAATTATATAAAATTTTGTACATACCAAAAAAGCAAAATGATAAAGAACAGACAAATAGTATTGAGAAAAATAGAGATTATTAATTACTTCTTTATTTTAAAACAATTAAAAACTGTTTTAACTTTTAAAATTTGATGTCTCCTTAAACCTGCTTATAACAAAACTAAAATTTTAGATATCGAGCGTTCAAATAAAAAGACATCTGTTGTCTGAATCAAAATCCTAGAGCGTTGCTTAACATAGCGTCAGCATACCTATATTAATGTTATTTATCTTATACCTACTTTTTGTTTCCAACTCAAGTAATGCACACAATTCGCAGTGGAGTTCTAAGATACATCAACCTTCTCATGACATGTGGGGATATATTATGTCAAACAATTCCAAATTCCTAGCGCACAATGACATCTTAACTTACTTGATTAACATAAATATTTTTTTGGTGTTAGTAAACTCTATTTGATAATTTACCGTATTTGTCTTTTTTTTACAGTAAGAGGTATTTACTAGTTACTAATCCATGTCGGTGGGTATTTAGTTTACTTGTTGCCAACGAAAACTCGTCGGTAAACATCATTTACTTTTCTAGAATGGTAAGTAAATTTATTCAAAAATGCTGTAAGGTCAGAAGCGTTAAGAACATTTTATCGATCTCCGCCAATAAATGGAGCCATTGCTTCCCTCCTCCTCCAAACAGACGTCCTCGATCTGTAACAATGTTCTTACCATTCTTGGTACTTAATATACTTTTTTTCTGATGATAACATAATCTTCAAAGAACAAATATATAAAGTGTTCAAGTAAAAGAATGCTCTAGATTGCTATAAAATTTTGTAAAAACAAGACGATATTAAAAAGGCAGGTCGAAACTCGAATGTTATAACTAAACATAACCATCAAATTTTATCTGATCCTGTGTCAAGTTAAAGTTTTTTTCAGTTATTTCCAAGTTTTTGTTCGATCTACTTTCTCATAATTACAAATCAGCTGTTTTCATAGCTACACGTATTTCATATCGCTGAAATAGTTCGGTAGGGGTGATTGACCCCTTAAAATCTGACAGTTCTGTCACTGGCTATTGCAAAAGCCGATTGCACTAACAACATACTTCACAAATTGCTTTTATTTGCAAAGCACTCTAAAGTGATTTTTTTTAACATTTAATAATTTTTTTGCAAATCTTTTGATCTTTAAATTCCGATTTCCTGACCTAAACAGATTGTTTATTTTCTCAATAAGCAAAACAAATTTAACCCTTCAAATTCGTTAATTAAAAACTCCTTTTGTTCAATTCCCGTGGATCCATTGGCAATCAGGCGTTATTTTCCTCGTACACCTGTTCACCTCGATCGGAAATCACATCTCGCATTTCGATCCCGATTTTAATTTGATAGATAAGAAGCAGAGATTATTTGCTCTAACCGAATTTATCTTTCCCCATCTCATAGGTGAGATGATCCTCCCCCAAAATTTGTTTATATCTGAAAGATTTTCGTTCCGGAAACTGTTGACGCCGTTCCGGCCCATCTCAACTCGTTAGCAATCCCAATAAACATAGGAAGTAACTGGCGCTGCTTCGATCTGCATTCAGTTGACTCGTAAAAGTTGATGCGCAGCCGCTACGACTTCCGGTTGATCGCCACCCATGTCCGAATTTTCGCTTAATTCGATGCTCGTTTTTCATCTCGCCATTGTTTTGCTTCCGGATAAGATAGAGACTATCTTAAGGACGTTAACGGATTTTTTGCTCCATTCTAATTGGAGTTTACGACTTCTTTCCATCTCAGACCACCTAACAATCTTGCGCCGTGATTAAATTTTGATTGGATAATTTTTTAACGCACTGTCTCGGACAGACTCCAGGAAATTACAAAAGTAATCAAAAAGAATTGTAAAAGATTAATGAAAATTATTTATAAAAGACGGGAGCTGCGATTAAATCTTAACCCAAACAGACTTTAACAAATGGACAAGAAATTACAACTAGCCTTGAAATTTCTTGTTCCGGTAGGTATGTCAAATAAAAATCGTCGACGCTTTCATCTGCCCGTTAAATTAGTCAACCTGGCATTAAATTAAACAGAGCGGGCATTCCACAAGTCTCTCTTTTTTCAGCTTTGTCCTAAATCATCTCGTTTTTTAAATTGCACCACTAAATAAAAGTGAAACAAACAAGCATTTTTATTTATAGGTGCATCCGGTGTAAATAATTTTGCAAAATTACACAAAGATTTAATTTGGATTTTGTAAACTACAGCTCAGTAAAACTAGACAAAAATGTGCAAAACTTCGAAAAGTTTTTAACCAAGCTGAATTTTTATAAAAGCCTTGATTTAGATGTCCTAAATAACAAATATAGTTTCAAAATCAAAAGTATTTCATTTGTATCGTAAGCTTTAGTTTTTTAAAGGAGAAAAAAGTGGAATTTTAGTATTTTATAAATATGTATTTCTGCTTCATTTAATTTTTTATTATTGAAAAAATTGTAATTTAAAAATTAGACACAAAAATAGATTCTCAAACATTTTATTTTGTAGAGTTACCTAGTCGTTTTAAAGACGTATTGGGTGGTTTGTTTAAACATTTTTTATTTTAGAACTACAAATTTTGTCTCAAACTTCTATAAACTTTTTTTTATTTATAATCTATACAAGGTGTTCTTAAAGTAATGTGAAAAATTTTAGCAGATAATAGCTTCCGTAGATAAACCAAATTTGCCTAATACTTTAAAAATTTTTTTAAAGAAATTAGTTTTGAACGAGATACAATGTATGACAACACTGTTTTTTGAGCATATAGATTTTGCAATGTAAAAGTTTTTGTTTAAAAACAGTATTGTCGTACAGCGTATATCTCAAAAGCTATAAAATTTGCATAAGGCAAGTTGGGTTTCTCAGCATCCTTTCAACAAGAACTATCTCCTGGTAACATATTTGTACAAAAAAAAAACACTTTCTATATATGATTTTAACACTAAAACTAGAACTACTACTAAAAAAAATTGTTGCTTATATTACAATTATACACTTTATACAAAAAAAATTTTTTTTAAATGTTTTATAGGGTAAATCTTGAAAACTATAAACATTTGTATAAGACAATTTTGTTTTCTTAGCATCCTTTCAACGAGAGCTATTGCTTATTATTAAAATCTTTCACATTACTTCAAAAACACTTTGAGTAGAAAAAATCTTTATTATCAATTTTGTAAAAAAGTAGTTATAATAAAACTTACATTTGAGACAAAAATTGTTACTAAATTTTGTTTTGTTATGATTTTGTCAAAGTTATAGACTAAGTCATAAATATGGACAAGAAATGTGAAATAAATTCTAAGAGCAATTACAAGACGCAAGGAAGGTGACGCAAAGTGAAATTATTAAATTAATTTAAAATTTCATTATGAAATACCACCATTTTGTTCCAAACTAAACTAAAATGTCAAAATACTGTCTAAAATTATTTGGATGATAGGCAATCTTATTTACTTTTAATTTGTTTAGAGACCGATAGATGGCTTTTTGTATCATTTTTTTAAATATTTTTTAATTAACTAAAGTACAATCATCGGAACCAACCTTTTTGTTAATTCGCGATTAATAATCTCTACTTTATTAAGCGCACTCGCTTCGCTCATGCGTTGAAACGTCTTGATATTAATCGCCCTCATTAATCAACCTGTTGGTTAAATAACTATTTTTACTCTCAAAAAAAAACAGTAAAGATTTTCACAATAATCCAGCAGGAAAGTGTGTACAGATAATGGTCGTACGAGAGTTGTGGTAGCTCACAAAAATTGGTAGATATTTAACTAAAAAAATTTGCCTTACATATATGTTTATTGGTTTACCATACTTTAATAAAATAATTATTATATGTATTTAATAATTAAAATTCAAGTATTAGAAATGTCAAATTGCAAATTAAAATTTAATTGTAATTATTAATTTAATTTTTCTTCTGTAAAACAAGACTTAAATTTAAAAATAAACACAAAATTTGCGTTTTTACTATGGTTTTTACATTACTTCTTTTTACAATAAGTTTATAACTGTTTATAACCAATTTTTAAAAACTTATGTAAAACAAAAAGTACGTAAATTAAAAACATTTTTAAAACCGTGTTATTTTTAATTACTTTTTAATTTTAATAATTACTGAATATTTATGATAAAAAATTATATATGATAGTATTGTAACATTACCTAAACTTCGGTTGTTTGTTTTTTAAAAGAGCGTTGATTTGTCAATGCTGTAAGAACGTCAAAATTGAAACAAAAAATAACTGTTTCATTATTTACTATTAACGTAAATTTCAATAATCAAGCGTATTATTTACGTGCAGTTAGTCTTTAGGCAGTAAATTTTTGAAATGATTAACTCTACAGAACATATGGGCTAATTTCAAGTTGAGATAATAACGGTAAACAGTAATATCTTTGTTTCTATAGAAAATAAAAAAGAATTCAGGGCTACAATTAGTTGTTGTCATAAAAACGTATTAAAATTTTTAATACTACCATTATCTTAACTTGAAATTAGCCTAACAGTGTAAAAAACTTTTTTGTGAATAATTTTAGAAACCATTTTTTTTCAATCATGAAAAAATGTAGATTTTAATATTTACAAAATCTTAAATTCGCTCTTTTTCGTCTCCTAAAAAACCAAACCCATGCCTAGCACGTCTAAATATTTTCATAAAAATCCAGCTTGGTTGAATTTTTTTTTTAAGTTATGAGTTATGAAGTCTAATTTTACTGAGTTATTAGTCGGTGGGTGAGAGAATGTTAATGAGACAGGTATGTCGGAGTATAATTTTAGTTTGTGGTAATTATGTGCCCACAACGCAGAATTTAATTTAAATACTTGTTCAAAGCTCGATGATAATAAATGGATATTTTGTATCGAGAAACTTCGATGTCCTAATTAATTTACATACGGAATCCTTATCATTCTAATTATTAAACCGCCAACAAGATAAATCGCAAACTTCTTGTTTCTTTCACCTAAAATAATATTTGTCAATTATCCTCATCTAGAAACGGCAATTTCAGCAGTTTCCCTTAATTGAACATAATTGAAACGCATTTCACCTTAAAATAGCAACTGAAATTCATTTTCTAAGTTTCAACGAAGCATCCTTTTCATTTTAAGCAGACGTTGGTAATTAAACAAGCTCCAAATTGAAATATAATAATATGAATCTTTCCCTAAAGACCTTGATAATTTGCTCAAACTGAACAAAATCAATTTATTCTTTTGCCAAATTAAGTTAAACTTCGACCCAAAAACTTGTGACAAATGTATGGGATCTTGATGAAGTTTGATACGAGATAAGCTCAACTATTTCAATCATGCTTTGTGTACTTAGTTGAGAATGCTGATTTTGGCTTTTATAGCAGCAATAATTTCTAATTTATGTCAAAATAAATAAGCTAATAAAGCGGAAAAAGAAACAAAAGTTGCAACGCAATATTACACATGAACTAAGTTAGATTAAAATACCATCTTCATAAAAGTCTAACGTCACGTGAGAGCCTTTTGATGTCAAAATGTATGAAGTTTGAGGTTTAATAAAGGCAAACCTGTTAGTGTTCTAACAGGTGAAGTTTACTTAATTTGTTTTTTCCTGCTTGTTTTAAAACGTCAGACGAAGGTTTCTAGCTTAACTAATAAAAAATATGATAAATAGTTGGAAAAGTCTGTTTGATATTCAAAACAGAAGCCATCTTTTTATATTGGCTTCTATTTTACAAGAGCATCAACAAATTGACCGCTACACCTGTATGCATGCATGCATGAGAACACTCACAGGATTCCAAATAACTTTTATTCAATTTGCAAGGAATTGATGTAGTGAGTCGACACTCAAAGACTGTTTTTCTAAACTGACGTTTAGAGAATTTCAAAAAAGTTTGCTTGTTGGCAGTTTGAGAGTTGATCAAACTTTTAAAAAGATGTTTATAGAAGACAAGTTCTAGTGAAAGATTCTGGTAAAAACCAAATCAGTGACGAATACTATTTATAAAAAAACTAACAAAAAACCAACAAATATTTTCTATTATTTGTTTAAAAAATTTTAGTTCTAAAATTTAAAAAAATAAAAAACTAATCCAAATATTTTACACTCACTTTGCAATAAATCAAATGCTTTAGAAAAAAGAATGGTAAAATAGTTATTTACATTAGAGTGTGGTACGTAAAATTTACAGTTCGCGGACTCTACTTTAAGCCCGAGACTAAGAGGAGAGCCAGATGAATCTAAGCACTGTAAATTACCTATCGCACAACAATTGTATTAGATTTTTTTGTCGAAAATAATATTAAACTAATATTGATAATTATTACTGTAGCAGAAATTAGTAGAAGATTTATCAAAAATTTGCTATTATCAAAAAAAGTGCACATTTGACCATGTTTATGTATCAAACTTCATAATAAACAGTTAAACAATTTTTGATATATTCATTTCGATATAATTTTGTTATCACTGAAGATAAGACAAAAAAATGTTTTCAGTTTTTTATTATTTGTAAAAGTGTATTTTAGGTTAAAATTTTGCTGGATACTTTTGAATCATCAATCATGAAATGCGCTACTTCACTTGTATTAATCTAAGACAAGAAACCAATTTCTTGACATTGTCAACTTGCCCATAATATAATTGATTTTTTTTCTATAATTGTATTTATCGTTTATTCTTGTTTAATATCAACAATACATAAAATTTTTGTATTTTATTAGAGACACCAATAGTGTTTGCTGACGAAAAATTTCGAAGAATGAGGAAGAGTAATACGAATTACTAACCTACTTTAGTTAGAGGAATAAATGCCTGTACTTAGATAATTACCTGTTAATAGCTAATTTATCATTCAAAAGAATACAATTTAAGTTAACCAAAACAAAAATATATATATTGTTGCAGAGTTGACAACAGTTTTTTATTTCAAAGAATAGTCCTTTAATTTTATAAACTGTCCTTTAGTCTTTAACGTGTACTTAAAAAGCACAATTTATCCTTTTATCCAGTCTTTTTACTAAAGAAAAACGAGGAAGTGTTCAAAAATTGACATACCTATTTATAATAGGTTGATTTCAAAAATAAATTTATTGTTTACAGTTGCAGCCGTTTCTTTAAGTCACCAAAATAATTTTTAGGTACGTAAAAACAAACTAAAGTTCTATCCAGGCTTGAGTTATAAAACTTACGTAAATAGAGTGTTTAATGGTAGAGAGAAAATAACAATAATGACCTAACAACAAAGAAAAATAGATTAATATGTATGTTGTAGAAGAAAAAAAACAAAAAAGAAATTCTAAAAACGTAGTTTAGACAATTCTAAAAGAACTGTAAATCCTAGGCTATAAAAAATAATAAAGAATTACAAAACCAACGATTTAAAGAGAAGAAGATGAAACTACAACTAAAACAAACGATAAAGAAAGTTTTAAAAAGTTGTGAACGACAATTAGAAGGTTCTGGAGGAACAAAATTTTAGGTGAATTGAAAAACATTATTTGGAAAAAGTAGAAATAAAAAACGACTACTAAAAAAAGAGAAAGTTAAGAATAGTAAAAAACCAAGAAAAATTCTAGATTACTAAAAGAATAATCTTTTGAGCAGCCGGATACTAAAAAAAGTCTTAGTAGATACAGAACAATTACAATAATTTTTGCTTCAAACACCCAAAAATCTCTATTTTAGTTATCTATATTAGAATTTTTAATAGAATTAGGAGAATTTAATAGAAGATAGGAAAGACAGTCTGTACTTTTTTTTAATAAAAATTGCAGTAAATATTTATAATAATCGTCCCTTTTAGTTTTCAAAGTGTATATACCTTATGGTCTTTTAAGCCAGAAAAAGAAAAACGTTTTATTGCTAGTATAAAAAAACAATTTCTCGCGAGCGTTTAATTTGGCATTTTTTAAACACTGCAAAAACATTTTTTTATATTAGTTGTTCTTCGGCTTACAAAATGTGTTTAAAACTGTATGGTCCCTCCAGCGGAATGCAGAAAAAGTATAAGCGAGACACTTTGCAATAGGTCTACCTATAACACTCTTATTTTTAAAATTTTATTTTTTTTACTTTAATTCTATCATTTCAAGACTTATTAGCCTTTACAAACCCTAAAATATTTAAAAAGACATTTTTTTATAAACAAATAAACAGAAAAACCGAACATGAAACATAGAATTTTGGAACACTTTGTATTTTTATATTTTTTTATTTTAATGTAATAATTGTGTTAAAAATTGATAGTCTTTAGAGCAAGATATTAACAAAGTCTAAGGTTAGAAAAGGCAATTCACCATAATTCTCGTTTCCGTCTTTCAGAAATGTATATTTTAAAATATTTAATAAAATTTAAGAACGAAAGGTAACAGTTTTTATTTGTTTATAATAAACCTTGTAGAAACATTTGCTTTTGAATTAATTATCGCCTTTGGCTTCTACATTGTTGCTTAAAAAGCCGTATGTAAAAAGGAAATACAAGAGCCTACACAAGAGAAGAGTTCTGAAGACTATAGTAACATGGTAAAAAAACTGCCAACACAATCTTCCTCGATTTCTCTCCCCACTCCCTTAAAAACAATATTGGATATGCTTTTCGACTTTAATTCGATATCATAGCCTCTCTCATGTTTTTAATTTTTTTTACAAAGTTTATTAGTTTAAGCAGTTTTATCATAAACTTTTCATAAATTTTTAAATAACAACAACTCAATCTTGTTATTATTTGTACACAAATGCATAACTCAAACAGCTCTTGCAGTTGTGTATGTTTTATTTTGAGAAATTTAAGTCTCTTAACACAAAATCGAACAGGATTTACAAACGGTAATGAATGGACGTAAATTTAAATTGAAACTGCAATTTTAATGAAGTGGTTGGTTTAAAAATATCTGTCCGATCTGATTAAACTATTTTATCCGATGCATGGAAAATATACGTGCAATATTAACATAAAATGAACAAATCGGACTAGAATTGCGGAATTGACCATTAAAATTAATTCGCTATGCTAATGCGGCTGCAACAATACCACAAAAACTTCCATTTTCCCAGCTTTATATCTTACTTTTCTTTGTATTTTGTACCAAAATGAAGAAAAATATGTTAAATGCGTGACACGTAGCAGGTGAGTGAGCTATCCTTTGGATAGTTGTCGGAAGAGGCATCAATCTTGCGACTTCTCGCGTTCCCCAACAAACATTTTTTCTTTGGTGGATTTGTGGCGGCCATTACGGCCAATAATTTTTTCCCCTAACAACGCTTCTTTTCATCCATCAATAGCCAGATAGTCTTATGCACCGGTGCGAATTTATAGCCGTAAGGCGAGGCAAATGGTCCGTTTACAAGTTGTTTTTGCGCCTACGAGCGTATGGTGCACTGGGAGGAAGAAAATGGGACGATGGGATATCCGGACGACAGAAGAAGACGGAAGATGGAGTGAATAGCGCGGAACGAATGTCGTTATGCGAAAACTTCTAAACTATTCGATTCCGGTGTTTTCCGGGACGTTCTATTGACTTGATATTCGCTCTCGAGTTTTTAGTTACCACAGACGATTCTTTACGGGCGTGGAAATATGCTTTGCCAAGAGATGGAATAAAATACACATAAGGGAGCCTGGGATCACGCGAACAAATCATTCGCTCATCATTTAAGTCGTCAAAAGTAGATTTACATGGAGATTGAGGGTTATTAGAGAGGTTAAAACGACAAACGAGAACATGGTAACGACTAAATGAAACCAGGGGATCACAAAGAAAATTCGTCGAGGCTAATTTATTACAGAAATTGATTTTTGTGTTTGTTTTATTTGTTTAGGACTTAAGGGAAGCTTTATACAAATTTTGGTATAAAGAAAACAATGTTAAAAATTGACCCAGTTTTAGCAAAAGCACCAATTAGATCTATCAAAGAATTAGCTGGTTTAAGTTTACACTTTATTTCAACATTTTTTGGTAAAATAAAAGAGGTCAAAAAAATTTATAATTAAGTGATCTATTTTTTGTTTTAGTACAAATTTAGCAGCACCGATACATTAACAATTCATAACATATGCTAATTTTTTGGTTTAATTTATGACTATTAATAAGTTTAACAGTTTCGATAGAGAAATTTAATGAAATAAAATTGAAATAAATTTATTTATTTTAAAATCGCAGTACAAGGTTTCTATTTTTAGAGTTATAAATACACCAAAAAAACTTTTAAAAAAACTTTCAAAATTCAAAATAAAAAATTATTTAATTTTGAAGATACAAGCTCTCTGACATATTTTTAGTTAATTTTATTTTTACTTTTAAAAAAAATAAACTTTGCATTTTGTTTACTTGAGACTTTTCACTGATAAAGCCTTTTTGCAGCATTTGGTCGACAGTTTGTAAAATTGTAAAAATAATTTCGTTGTTGATTTTTTTAAAAAAATACTTAAAAATAATCTTTTAAACTTCTTTATTTTTAGTTATATAAATATGTTTTCCATTATTTAAAATGTCAACTTTGCAACAAAAGATAGATTTCTTAGATTTTTTTTCATTTCTTAGACCTTCTTAATTGAAATTGCACAACGTCTTGTCAAAAAGTGTCGTCTTACGAGTTTTCAAGAAGACTTTAACAAAATTCTGAAGTCGTCAGAAGAAAAACTTCGTTGTCAACTATCAAAGCTTTATAATTTGTTTCATGTACTTTGTTTTTTTTATGTATTATCATACTTGTATACTGACAACGGAGAAGTTGGTCTGCAATTTTAAAATTTCTTGTATGTAACTGTTCAAATTGTTTTCTTCCAAAAATAATTTTAGAATATTGATCCTTATTTTATGTCACAAATCGACAGTAGTTTTAAAAAATTAAAAACTAAGGCACTAACTAAACAGCACAAATTAACTGATCATAAATTCAACTATCTTATAGTACAACTATACCAATTTTGTTCTTTAGCATTACCTATAGATTTTTACAGTCCCAGTCCGAATAATTATGTATATAGAGTAATTTTCCTCATAATTCTGTAGTAATCGTAGTTTGGCTTTTAGAATTAATAAATTTTTTATTTTATACTAACGCGCTAGAACATGACAAGTTTGTAAAAATATTGACTTTCTTAATATTTGAGTTGGTGTTCTTGTTGTTCTGGTGTTTGGTGTGTGGGTAGATATTAAAAGCAACTTTTTGAAAAACCCATCTATTTTAGTCGTAGTTGCTAAAAACGTTTAAATTTTGCAGCTCAAATAGAAATCAGATTCAAAGCAATTTCAGGTTAAAAGTCATCAAAGCTGCAAAAACAACATCAAACAAGAGATTTTATAATATTTAATCTTTGATACCATCTAAAAATAGTTTATCAAGTCCATCTTGTTTAAAAAAAATTTGGTTTTCGTGAAAATTTATCTATCTCCTAGTGCTTGGGTGATTGAAGGGTCAATAAAGTCTTCTATCAACTGCAAATGGCTGTCGCCAGTCAAATTGTCTTCTACAAAACGGAGCCCGATAATGTGATCACCCAGAATGTCTGTTCAAACGTCTAATTTTTGGGGGGTTTGACTATGCTTTTTAAGAAAAATAAATAGATTAATATCACTCCAATAACGTCAATTATGCCTATTTACTTTACCGTTCCACATAAATGTTTTTTGTTTGCAACAGAGCTTGTTTTCTCAAAATTCTCAGTTAAAGTAATTACGTATTGACAACTAATTTAATGTGCCATGTAATTTGTGTTAAAAGTTAAAATGTTTAGAAACGACACTGACACAATGGTTATTACCATAGTAGAATTTTTATAATTTAGTTCTTTGTTCTGTACGATGAACCCTTTTGAAAACTACGGGTTTTTATTTTTAACTTAGTTCTTGAACGACAATAATGTATGGAATCAAGTAAGAAACTTTGTAAAAGATGACAGTTTTTTTACCTACAAACAAAACTTCTTGTTACAATAAAAAACAAAAACATTAGTGCAGATAAGATAATGTTTGTTAGTCTATCTATAGCAAAAAACTTGTTCACAAAATTTCAATAAGCCTAAAACAATTTTGTGATTTAAAAAGATACGTAGTTATATAAACAAAAAAAGCAGCTTTAAAATGACGTGTCACTCGATCCCACTTACTATTTAAATTTTTTGAAGAAGTGGCTCTGGGCGCTAAAGAAACGTAGTAATACCTTTAAAACTATGATACAATTTGATCGCTCGTTGAGGCAAAATTTACCTATTTTAGCATTAAATTTTAGTTGGGACAGTCTGTACATAGGTATATCGTCAAATATCTTTTTGGCTAGACCATTAAAAAATATAAAAAAAATACTTGATCCAATCTTACTAAAATATCTAAAGTTATCATAATTGCTGCAGAGAATAGGAGAGAACCAAAAATATAAGAATATTATAAGTTGATTATCTGTCTCAAGCGACAGATTCGGGAAACGCAGCATTAGAAGATTATTTCGAATTACTGTCAAGTTGACAGCAAGTATAAATAGATTTTCTTGATTTTCGTAAGATATCGCGACCTCACGTAAAAGTTGTGGCCCTTTAGGGCTTAATCCAAATGATGAAAGAGAAAGCCGTAACGTCACAAAGTAAGTTATCAATCATAATAAGCTACATTCAAAACATAAATGCAAATCATAGATTGCAACAAATCAAGCTAATTAATTGTTTTTTAAGTGCAAGCTTAGCAAAAGTAAAAAAAAATATTGGTAACAATTGTAATATTAACGTCTTAATAAAATTCTGCTAAATAATAAGGTCACAGAGAAAAATAAACTAATCTTGGAAATGTTTTGACGTTTCGACCTTTTTTGTTTTGCTTTTAGAACTGATAAACATTCAAACATATTTTATCAACATTTTAACAAAACAAACAAGTAACAAAATTAGTTTATTTATTCTGCCTTCAACTTAGAATCTAATTAGATATTTGTCCTAAATATAAGCTGTTGATATGTATTTCTAATTTTTTTGTTACTTGATCGTTTCTTATGTCTTGCTGAAATTTGGGTTGAGCCTAACCGATTTACAAACTTTGTGCTTTTTTGTGCAAACTGTTGCTGAAAGTTTATGAAATGGGCGTTAAGTCAAACACCACAACTTCTTTCGCACGCAACTAGCCGGAACTTTCTTCATCCGCTTAACTCTAGGGTAGGCCCAATCGCCAGTTTCCGGGTAATCGCAACCCGGGATTTAAGCACCGGATTCAATTGCGTGTTGCTTTCAATCAGTTTATAACTTAAAGTCGCCTAAAAATAGTGATTGAATTAGTCGTGTAAAATTTCAGACCGCTTTAAGATTTACGATTTTTTCGAAACGCAAACACGACTCAAGCAATGTCAACAGTCGCTAAAGTCCTAATTAGCCAAATTTCTGAGGGAAAATTTGATAGCTCGTCGGAGAAAAACAACATGGCGGTTTATCCAATTCCCTTTTAAATTACCGTAGTTATTCCGCTCGTTAAACGAATGAAGGGTTGCTGTAGTGAATTTTTTGCCGAAAGTTTGCCTTGATTTGGCAAGCTGCGGTATCGATCATGCCATCTTGGCCATCCGCAGTTCACGAGAAATTTTATCAGTCGCGATTATTTCAGCAGGAAGGCGAGTTCAGGTAGAGTCGCGATGTAATTGAACATAAAAACCGGTGCAGCGGAAGCGTTGCTCTAGCACAATGCGCCTGATTTATTTTCTTCTTGTTTCTGACATATTTACCTTCCTTAATATATTTCTGTTATTTATATTTAGGATGTTGTAAAAGTTGAAAGTTTACATTTGCATCGTCGGAATTGTACCGGAGGGAGGAGAATCGTGCGGCTTAGCATCGTCCTTTGTCACAAAGAGAAGAGAAATAAATGACGGACTGGCATATTATTTGAATTTAAATTTATGAGAACGAAGAATAGAGGAGGATGCAATCTGACGACTTTCCTAACTATAATACGAAGTCTCTTCAGGGACAATTTCATTTCTATGTAGCTGTATTAGCAAGACATAATTTGCGATAGCGACGTCTGATATTTTTCTCAAGCCTTACGTGACTCTACGCCATTTGCCAACTTGCCCCAAAGACATTACTCAGACATGCACAGAATACATTCAAACTCGTTCTTTTGCACCTTAACCTATAATAAAACTACAAATTAATTTCTTCAAAAAGAAACTTCACCGTCATTCAAGATAATACAATATTTAGAAAAAAAACTGGCATTTACAGTCACTTAAACAAATTGCCACAACATTGTCAATTATTCCATCTAAGTAACGTTTTCGTTTTATTTTGTTCGTGGTACCCGTTGTCTCTCGCTAATTCGAATTACCTGGTCAACGGCCTACCGCATTAAACTAACATGCATTTTATGTTTCTAGTAACTGAAACTGAAGGTTTTATAAATTGGAAAATATTTGTCTGACCGGTATTACACATTGACTGCTATTCTTCCATTCTACTCAGTTTAATAAACAATAACTCCTTGCATTTACCAATTTTATTAACAAAAAGCTCAGTCATTATACAAAGGTAGTATCTGTGGCTGTTGTTAAAAAGTCCCTAACCTTTCCGCATGCAAACAGACCTTTAATATGGTTTTTCATTTCGGCGTTGAAATTGGCTCCGGATTTCTCCGGTGATGTCATCGGTCGCAGTACGATACTTGAATAATTAGATAGGGTTGCGCCGCGTGTTCTGAATACTCCACTGCGTATTTATACTCCCTAAACAAATTGAATTTGGTATAAATTCTGTTCGATGACATCGCGAAAACCCGTAAAGCATAGCGCACAGATTATAAAGTTTTTGGCGCGTCCGCAATCGCTCCCAGATGTGCAATGCTTGCAAAAATCGCTCTCGCATTTTCCAAAGTTTGTAGTAAAAAAAATGCGATTTAGTTTACGGCAATATGGCCGTCCGACTGCAATTTTTATGTTAATCTAGTTTTAACGTAGAAGTTGTAATTACATCTAACTTTTGATCAGTAGTAATTATGTGTTCAGAATTGCAACGTTGGAGAAAACGGAGCAAAAGGGTTGGGATTTTTTCTTATCTGGGTTATTTGGTTTTTGTCGGTGAGATCGAGTAGAGTTTTAATACCGGAGCGGTCGAGTTTGCATGATTAGGGGTCTTAAGGCAAATCCGTTGCATTTGCAGCGGTCGATTTGATATCCCCTAAAAGGTGATTTTGGGCGAAACAGGGCTCCCTTTTAATGGACACCGAACGGTACAATACGGACCGCAAAAAGAAAACCAATCTGCAGTTCAAAGGCAACGCCAAAAAAATTTCGACTTCTTTTTGCCGGCGGGATAACTTTATGCTGCGATATTTTCTCGCTAAGAAATATGAAAAATGCATGAGACTAAAACGGCAGGGTCGCAAGTCTAATAAGAAAATGTGGGAACAGAGCAATCTGATACATAATTCTAATAGATATTTATCACGATATTTTACCGTGCCAAATGATACTAACTGAAATGAATTTCGAAACTTTGATACTAAGTCCGACTTAAGCAATTTATGTCCGAGTAATAGTCGAGCCGGAGAGAAATTAAACTTTTATACCTCTGAAACAACGTGGATTTATCGCGAAATCGATGCACTCTTTTTCGACCTCAAAAAATATTTTTTTATAATAAAATGCCGTTTTCACAGTAAGCAGTCCCAGTTGAGACCAAATTGAAAAACAAAAATACGGTTTTCGGGCGAGGCCATCAATCAGACTTTTTCACAATGGTGAGAGACCGGTTTTTAACATTCATGCCGCTTCTTTATCTGACCCCGATATGTAGAAACTTTGCGGACGCCATTCATCACGGATACTCTCTTTTTCTCTTCGCTACCATAACAATTACTCGAATTCATGGGAATCGACGAGCTTTTAAAGCCGCGACGAATAAATGGCGCTTTTTAATGGATTGCGTTTAGGTTATTTTCGGCAACGGAGTGCTTCACGATCGATGCACTACAATACGGATAATGAGACAATCCGCCAAGTACTTTTACGACAGTTTTAAACAACACATTAAGATATAAAAGCCATTTAATCTGCTGACAAATTAATCAATAAAGGGCAAAGAGAAGAGTCATTATCATTATAGGGACTGAAAGACTAATAAGCAAAAATGGTGGATGCGCCGGGCAAGTCAACTAGAAAAAGGGATGTTAGTCTGCTTTGATTTATACAAACCTTTAAAAAAATATACAATTTAATCAACATATTTAATGCTTAATACAATGCTAACCGTTAAAAAATAACAATTATTAAAAACAAGGTTTTGTCAGTATTTTTAAGAAAACAATTTTTGAACTATAATGATTCAAAAATAATCTGTAGTTTTTGACTAAAAGTATTTATATTTTGTATTGAATACTAAACATATTTTTAGAAACACGTAAATTTAGCCATACAAATCAAAAGCTTTCTTATTACGTCATACTCAAAAAATTAATTTTTAAACAGTTTAGAAATTATTTTTTGAAACACATTGCAACAGCATTTTTTTCTAAAAACAATTTATTAAATGTATATAAGTAAAAACAATAAAAAAATAAAAAAGTTAAATTATCAAAAAATACATTAAAATTTTTTTAGATAATTTTACCTAAGATAATAATGACAAAAAAAGGTTTTGTTTAAAATTCAAATTTTATTTAATAATTTAAGTGTAAAACCAATTTAGGCAATTTTCTGTATATGGTGTTTTGTTGAAAACACTAGATTTTTTATTTATTAATATAGTAGACATGTTAAAAACGGTTATAAAATATAATGTCGACTAATTGGTTGTCGCGGCTCAAACAAAAAATTTTTTGATACAATTTTTGATTTGTACCAAATCAGTTAACTCAGTTTTAGCAATACTTTGTTGAATTTATGTTTTCACTTCAGGGACTGTTGTAGTGTGTTAGCATATGCTGTAGACTTTACAAAACCCTAGAGAACACAATCACATAACGCCAAGACGCAAGAGAAACTATCGATTTGTTAAGACAACGTTTTCTTGGTTTTGTGATTTTTAAAAGTGTTGTCGCATCTGACATTACTAACTTCTACTTATTTCCAAATGCATCCCGGCGCAATCGCCATTTTATTAATAAGGTTAACATCAATTATTGAGAAGAGTAAACCATTAAATTTTATACGAAATCTTCTTATCAAATAAAAAAATTGCTTTTCAATATTTCTAATTTCCTTATTTACAAAAATAATTTTTCGATATTTTTCGGTTTGTGTGTTCGAGACGTTTCAATTTGGCGGTTTATGCTCCACTTAAAGTACACAAATCGAATTTCCAATCAGACCGTAATTCGCCACTTATTTACATGGGAGTCTGCACGTTCCTGTGTACACATCCCAGTAATTGGTAGCCCCATAATCGGCCCTCAAAATTTCTTTCTTGTCCGATCAATATCCCTCAAAGGAGAGTGCCGATCCATCATTATAATTTCATTACAGCTAAATCAATTTCGTTAGTTCGCGTTTTAATAATACACTTGAAAATTTTGGTTCATTCTAGAACCACCGATTTATTTTCTCGATCGAATTTTCCAATTAGAAACAAATCAATTCTTTGTGCTCATTTATCAGCGAGTTTTGACGAGTGCCACTAATGTAATTTTAACGACGTTTTTTCAGGGGGATCACCGGTGGTGTATCTTTTGACATTCAAAATTCGCTCTTTTCGAAAGGGTTGACATTTTTAATGTATTGCGTCGTAAAATGACGGACGGATTCATGAAAGAGCACTAAAAGTTATTTTATTGTAGGCGTCTTGACGAAGAATTGGCGCATTAAAAATTATCCCCCGACAATTTTATGTCCAAAAAGACTGCTTTTACGAGTGACCCACCACACTTTAATCTTACATTTTTACAAACGAAAACAATTTTAAACAACTGTCAAAAATTCAATTCGGGTTTTTACAAATTGAAAAAATACAAACGAAATGAGATGTATTAAATCTCGGATGATTGAACTTAAACGAAAAATTAATTTGGGATGTTGAAACAAGCTACTTTTCATATTTTCTGTTTTATGCCCATCTTGTCTTTAGAAGTTTATTATTAAAAAACTCTGCTATTAAATTTTCCCCAGATCCGAATTTAATTAATTACAACAAAAAAATTTAGTACTTTAGTGTAGATTTGAGTGTGGTGCTTCCTAAACTTTTTATCCTATTTTCTCAATTTTGCGTTAATTCTCTCCGGCAATAAAACTAATCCGTCTCAAATATCGTCTCACTTCTATAATTACTTGCGCCCTATGGGATTTTACTCCGATACACGCCTCTTTATCTCTTCGAATGATATTTTTGTGTCTCGAGTGACCTAAATCGAGGCAGCGACATTGTGAAAATATCGCGTGTAATAAACTGAGGCAATGTGGTCTTACAGAAGTAATAATACGGAGGTTTTGTACGCTCACTGCTAATATAAGTCATGTTAGATGATCGTTAGGTTGGAAAGCGAACCGTATCTTTGTACTTTGCATTCGCTAATAATGTTTGCTTGCACCCGAGATGGTAAACGGGCCGCTTACGGAAATGCAGATTTATGCCGGTTGCAAAATTCATGACTTGATTGGCTCACCGGCTTAATTTACGACAGGGGTGCACTCTCATCCGATAATCATTAAAGTGTGAAAATTTTACGATTTATATCCAAGGAAGCAAACCCGACCCTAATTTTCTCCGCTTTGTTGTTTTAAATAAATTCCCAAATTTAATTTAGTCATGTTCTAACAAACAATAGAATTAATTTGTTAGTGTACAAAGCTTGGAATTTTTGTCTCTTATTTTGAGAATTGAAAAAGCGAAAAAACTCGAGTTAAATACATTTAAACGCTTGCGATAAATGCCTACCGCAGCAATAAAATGCCGGCCTATTGTGGCCGAAGAGGCAAAAGGCTACAGCTCACCGGTCGGCCATAAAGCCTGATCAGAATTGGACGCGTAGCGCGCGTTTATTTTTATTTCGTTTTGTTGCTTGCCTACATTTTATGAATTATTAATTAAACCAACTCGAAGCAGGCCATCAATCAGACGTTTCCACGCAAAGTCGATTTTTAACATTCATACTGACTCAGCGGGAATAACTTACAATTTTAGGCGGGTTTACATGCTTTTCATCGGACAATCGTAAAGATTCCACAATGACCGTATTTGTTTCTTCTTCTTTGAACTCAGTGACAGATAATTTATGGAAATAACGGGGACCTCACGCACACAATAAAACGGAAACAAATTACTCGCCATGAAATATTTCAATTTTATTGCATTGTATACATCGCGCTCGGATAATAAAATACTCGCAGCGAGATGAAAAATACGAACAGAAGAACGCGAGGGTCATCGAAAACCCGCTATAGAAATTAAAACGCAATAAGAATGTCTTGCAAGTGTTTGAAATTGAAATAAGAGCATAGTCGGACGTTGCCACCTCTAAACATTTTTCAGCGAATACATCCTGAGAAGGGGTGCAAGATTACGTCATGTAATATCGACGATCTTACCCTGTTTACATCAAGATTTAATAGATGTTAATACGAGTAACAAGTATTAGCATATAAAGTAAACCTTCGCCTTGTTTAATTCCAAATTAAATACATTCTGAAAATATTCAACAGAATTTGATTTTGTGTTAACATGCGAAAAACGTGTCCCGCATCAATCGATTATCCTCTATTTACGTAATTAACAAGTTGAATCTGCAAATTGCTAGCGTTGCTCCTAATTTATTATTTACATAATTATTATAATTATTATTAATTGTACACAACTGCTGACTCTAGCCAACAGTTGGATCAAATGGATTTATGCTGCGTACAGATATACAACGCACGAGTGAGTCAATTTAAAACAAAAAAATTGTAGACCTTTAAATCTAATACTCTCAAATTATGAGAAAATGGTGGATGCGCTCGGACAAACAAAAATTGTGTTATCAACAATTAACTCTTTTTTATGATAACCTGTTAAAATTGTAAACGTTTCACAAAAAATTTAATTTTTGACAACATGTTTAACGTACTGTTGACAAAATCCTAAGCGTGACAGTGAATTGTGGATAACGATAAACCTCAATAGCGCACGTGCCAATTAGTTCTACATTTTACCAATATCTAAAGCTTGTATTGCGTGTGTTAATTATCAGTACATTTTAGGATACAGACCTTTGTTTAATTATATCTCACTTAATAAAAACTTCACCTACCACGCTATATATTTTTATTTTTTGCTATCTTCTTTGCTTGAAGACAAAAATTTAACACACTTGCAATTTTTTTGTTACATCTAACACTGGATTTTTTTTCTCTTTACATTGATTCTTTTACATTATTTCTACCCTTTTATTTTTTCGTTATTGTTAAATATCTAAACCATTTTGGTTTTTATTATGTGTCGATTATCTCTTAACCACCTGTTTCGTAATCATATGCTATAATAACAGCAACAGAAAGCAACAATTACTGTCTATAGAATCTTTACTATTGAAACAACGCGGCTTACTTGGACGGTAAGCACAGGTTTAGGGCGGTAAGCAAAAATCTCTTAATCTTTTTAAATTAATATTATCTTATTTTTTTCAGATGGTACATAGTATAGCATATAAATTTTAAAACTATAGGCCATAGGAATCCTCAGGCATCGCACCTTGGAAAACCGTATCCCAGCTGCGTTTTTTGTTGTTCTCTACTAATCTTAAATTTCTACTATTAATTTGAGTCTTATGTTGCTTGTTTTATTTTATTTTGAAACCAGTTTTGCCCATTACTTTTTCAACAAACTCAAGCTTTTATTAAGTTGTTTTTAATTGTCAAAATTTAATCTTTTTTTAAAAAAAATTGATTAAATCTCTGCATCGCTCTACTGTAGATTTAAACAAGGTACTCGTATTGGACTGATCTAAATTTTTTGTTAAAATTTAATTAAAAACAAGTATCTTTTAATATTTGGCATGTGCTAAGCCACAAATCTATCATTGTATTTTTTATAGAAGTACTATCGCCCAATAGCACTGAACAATAACGATTTGAAGATGTAGTAATTTTTATCAATTTATTCTAATTTATTCATAAAATAAACAATCTTCTGCATAGAATAATAGCAAAAAAACTAACAATTTGTTTTGTACATAACTACTAGGTGGCTGCAACACGCAATTTAAAATTTAAAAAAATTGGCAAGTATTTTCTTCTTTTTAAAAAGCGCTATTTTATGAGCAGAAATTTTAAGTTCAGTTTTGTGTCTGGTACTTCTTGTATTGCAAATGTTAGAATTTTTAATAAACTGTCTTCAATTTTGTTCTACAAATATCGCTGTTCTACAGACATGGATGCCAGTTAATGTTAATATTCTTGACTTTTTAGATAATCTTCTACATGGAGAGGTCAAAAATAGTTTTAAACATAACTTTTTTTAGACTATTAATATTTTTTACCGTAAGCAAATTAATGCCTTCTTGTTTTTTTTTCAGGTGGTTAAATGTTAGTAAGTGGATTGTTAAGACTAAATCGTGTTGCTGAATTATCTTGTAAAAAGATAGCAACAGGTCTACTACTGCAGCATCGGCATTGAATTAGAAGATTAGATTTTGGCCAAAATTACGTAACATAGAATAAAAAAAATTGGAACAAAGTACTCTGTTTCGATGAGTTACGTTTTTGTACCAGTGAGTCAGAAAGATGTCGGCAAGTATGGAAAAGACCTGGAAAAAAAAATTTTTTCCTATTTGTTTTGATCAAAAGTCTGTTATTGTTTGGACGAGAATTATTTCAGAAGCGCGCACTAAGTTAGTTTTAGATTAGTTTTTGTCTTTAGGTTCCCAGTTGGTCTTTTTAATTACAGAAAACGGTTCCCTGATAGCTTACCGGTACATTATTTTTACTGAAGCTCTAGAGAGTTACGTTATTTGTCTTTTATTATTACCAAAAACAGACGTAAAATTTTAATAAGTTGGAACAACGTGTCAGAAAGCCTACACCAGCTTGAAGACCTGTCCAAAATTTGAGAAAGTTGCTACTGCAAAGCAACATTAACCAGACTGTTATGCTCAATACCTCGTCGAATGCCGGACGTTATTAATGTAAAAAGTGCAAGTACACATCACTACTCAAAAGTTTTTTTTGTTAGTGATGCTTTGATAAGTTTTTTTATTTATTTATTGTAGCGCATATTATTTTTAAGTCTAAAAAAACCGTAGTGTAAATGACATGACATTTTAGCAGACAGCAAAACGTTTCAGATTTAAGTTCTGGTAGTGCCAAAACATCTCGGCGACTTTTTATAAGGTATTTTAGCAGGTATGAAGGTCCGTTCAACCTAGTCAAAAAAGTGACAAAACGAGGTAATTATATACCAAGGTGAATTGACTATTATAAGGTGGCCGCCAAATTCATTTAGCCAATCAACATAAGGTTGAAATTATAGCGCTATATTTATTATGTTTCTTTTTCTAATGCATCCAAATTATATGGTATATGGTACCTAACGGGTTACGTATAACCGATTCCAAGTTACTTTAAGCCTCGCCCATTTTGCGTAGGAGATGCGATCACCTTATACTGGTCAATTCATTTTGATTATATACAGTCGATTTGTTGAGTTATCCACTCTAATTTTCTTGTGTTCCGTTGCTTATATAAAATAGCAGTCGTACCATATACCCGTGGAGTCTATATAGTCTCCATCTCCGGTAGCAAACTATTGTTATAATTATAATTAGTTCTACAAACTGATAGTCTAATTTTGTTTAAAATGCAATTCGTTTCAATTTAAAAGAAATATAGGTATTATTTAAATTTAACAATGAATGTTTAAAGTAACATCCAAAACGTAGTACAATAGTTTTTCAGTTTGTAAATAAGGATAAAACTAGAAAAATTAAAGTGCTACCAATTTATTAATCGCCAGTGTATTTTAATTTTTTACCATCTTTGCTTAAACCACCATGGCCGTTCTACAATAATATATTTTTGTAATTATGTTCACTTTTTTTGGATTTTTAAAACTACATATACCTTTACCATAATTGGTTGTTAATAATGTTTTTTGTTGTTAATTTAAAATAAACTTTTCATAGACTATTTTAGGAACACCTTGTATTCAATGAAAACCTAATCACATCAATACTTGCAGACTTGACAAGAATTTAGTTAAGAGTATTTAAATAACATTTTAAGAGTTGTATATATTGCAATAATTTTGCTCACTTTGCTAATTATTTCTTTATTTATATTGTACTTCTTTATCTGTTTTGGTAATAGTTTTTAAGATGCATTCCAAAAAGATAAACATTTCTAGAACTTGTGTAAATTCAAATTTAAGTTGGCAACACAAAAAACACATTAGTAGATTTTGACATTGTTAGGTACTTTGTCAGGAAGTAAAAATGTTTTGTGCATTATTTTCAATCATTTTATCGGTATTTACATCGTTTACACAGCTGTGTTCCGTTTACAGTCTACTGAGATGTTTATCAATATAAAATGAATTGTAGATACGTTGTCTGTTTTTCTCTATAATGATATGTTTCTATTTAACACGCTTGTTCTAAAAACAGTTTAAGACGATTATTATATCTAAATTTATTTATTTTCGTTTTCTAAATTTTTTAAACTTCTCGTTTTTTAATCTAGTCAAGACAAACGTTTTTTGCGGACATTTTGCTGTTTGTTGATATTATCTTTCTGCTGTTTACTTTAATCCGAACATCCAGTCTTAAGTTGATCTGCTATCTCGAAGCTTATGAATAACTTTCTTTCTATTAGTTTTATCATAGTATATTATGTTTGTACAATTAATAATACGTAATGCAAAATAGTTATAATCCCCCAATAATTATTATTACAATCACAAATTTTTTGTGTATTGGTGTGTTAATTGCTGTATTTCATTTGTTAGGAATTATTTGCGTTGTTCATGCTAGATTTAGCAAATTATGTAGTATTTTTGGCATATTTAATCATATCCGGTGCTAATCCATTTATATTTTATACCTGATGATTTGTCCAACTCTATTTTAGTCAGCTGTTATATTTACTTTGTTCTTTCATGATTCTGTCTTTTTGTACCGCCACATTTTTTTTTGCTAGTTCCAACTGTCACTAACAGATCTTGTATCGCATTTATGTTAAAAAGAATATTGATTAATAAATAATAACTTAAAATAGCAGTCAGAATATTATATTATTTAGTTTCTAAACATTAATTTTGCAAACAATTGTGAAAAATTTAATAAGTTAAATCGTAATAAACTTTATAAATTTTTGATGACCTGTCCTAGAAAAATATTTTATTTGACGATAAAAGCGAGTATTTGGAAGTTAAAAATGCTGGAGTTAGATTTGAGTCTGAATTTTTAACTAGTGCGATAAAATAATGGAGCAGTGAGTGCGTTAAATTCTGTAACCTCCTGTGCGCTCGGTTAGAGCAAATCTGGTCTGAAATAAATAAAATTCCCTCCGGTGGTGAGTAATAATGCATCGTCTGTTCTCTCCTCGGAGAATTGAAACTAAATAGAAATTTAAAAGAAGTCGACGAAGCGCCACTATTGTTCCAGCTAGAGGTTGATAAAAGTAATTTAAATGGACGGATATTATAGCACGTTTTTCTTTCAACTCATAAATCAGCTAAAATAAAAATCTGTACTCGGCTAACTAGTTTGTGGAAGAAAATTAAAAGTTGGGCCTTGGTAATATTTCAGGAGTTTCAGGGGAATTCGGATAATAAAACTTGTTATCTTGTAGGACAATAATGTCGAAATTTACGGTTAAGTAAATATTGTAATGAAGCAGTTAGAGAGGAGCGGAATTGTGTCAATGGAGGCTAATTTGTGCATTATTGGAATTTTGGAGTGTATTGTGAGGAAAAATATTTTAGAGATTGGTAAATAATGTATGTAATAATCAATTTATCGCCCCATTTAACTCCCTACTTGAAACTATACGAAATAATCCCAGACGCAAGCTTGGCTTTAATGTAACACAGCCGAACATTTTGTAATAAGGTAAAAGCAACAACCTAATCCGTATTTAATAAATTCGCCAAGTATATTAGATGAAAGACATTTAATTAGAGAAACACTTGGAAGTAGAGACGCTCGAATCGACCGAAAATCATTAATAACCACCCGTTTGAGGTAGGAGTTCCTATATTAATAGCATCATTGTTTTTGACGTTTTGATGACGAGATTACTTCGGCACTCTAACTGAATTAATCAAAGATATTTGGAGTCTTCTCAAATACAGGTTTCGATTACATAAAAATATTTTTCAATTAATCAGCGTTAATCAAGCTTTGGTAAATTAAACAGGGGCACAAAGATCTAGAGAAGAATCGCAAGAGATCTCTCGAGAGTCGGTTACTAAATTAGTCATGTTTACCAGCCGCCGCTTCATAAATTATCCATCCAATATCATCCGGTTTTGAGTGGTAAGTCGTAACGAATGTTGCTTTTACGTGCGACTTCGCTCTGTGAAATATTAACTTCTACCAAAAAAATTTATAGAGAAAAATCACAGGTGCTTGATTACTATTAAAATTTCAAAACACATACATTATCGCTGTTGAGACTTGCGAGAAATTCTTTTCCGGTGCACGATACGGATTCAATGGAATTTGGTATCGTCGGAAAGCTAATTTTCTTCTTCATCGAACATCTGACATTTTGTCGCCCTCGAATCGCTTCGAATAAAAGAAAATCGCTCAACGAAAAAATCATTAGAATCCTTAATAATTAAAGTGGCAAGATCACTCACAATTGAAAAATTACAAGTTTGACTCAAACGCCCAAAACTCAGTTGAAATTGAGCGAAACTTTCACAACTTCCGACTCCGAAATATCATAATTTATACCCTGATCGATCTCACTAACAGATTTCCCCTGTTTCTTGAAAGGGAATCCTGAAAAACTGTAAACAAAACCCGAAACCGAGTGACCATAAATAAATCTAAAAACTTACTCGACGTTTCGTTTTTATTATTAAGAATGCTTAAATAATAAAAAAGTCAAACGTCGAGGAAAGCTTCAACGTTTTATTTACGGTTATTTATCCGACAGTCAGTTTTATTTTACCCCAAGGAATTGAAACACAATTTATCAAAAATAAGCCTATGACAATAACAAACTCTGATATTTTTCTCTTTAGACCGAATTAAGATTTTACGATTTGTCTTTCGGTGGAATAATACAGGTTGTAAAGCTCGCGTGTACGTATTAAATTCGTGTTCGAATGAAAAAGAGCTTTGCTCCCGGTGGCACCGACAATTTTACACGTTATCAATAAGGAACGGGAAGTGGCACGTATTGCTTGCGTCTCCTGAACACTATTAAGGACGCTTTGACCGGTCGAGTGTAAATCAGGCTTTATTGCAACTCATATTTTTCAAAATAAAAGCTGCATATTAAAGTCGGGAAAAAATATGAACAACTTTCTGCTCAAACAGAGAAATCTGTTTATTATTCAAACAAATTACAAACAAAATAATGCATACAATTTATTTATTTATTTATAATTTCAGTGTTTTATTTACAAAAGATTTGAATATTTTAATTTTAATTATAGTGAGTAAAATAACAGTAAAAAAGTGTTTACAATTTCTGCCTATATTTTAATTAAAAGCTTTATAACAAAAATTATTATTTTAAGCAACCATTTTTAATTTTAATTAGTTAATCTAAAATATTACCAAAACGCTTCTTTTTTTATGTATTTGCGTTGAAGCAAGAAAATAAACGTTTACATAAAATACCAAGACCAAGACTGATATAAATAAAGCAAACTTTTGATAAATTTATTTTTATTTTAGTTGGGATGATTATAAAGCAGTTCTTGTGTCGCCAAGTTGTTTAACAAGTTTTGTTAAAAATGAATATTGATATCATTAGGAGCTGAGACTCTTGAAAAATAAATAATACTTTAGCTTTTAACAAGAAATTCTATTTGCAAAAACCTAAATACCACTTTTTATTTTTTAAATAAATATTTCACCACAAAAAAATTTTGTTTAGAAAAAGATACTGTAATGACAAATAATAAAAAAACACCTGTTGCTAAAATTTAAACAAAGTTATATAAATATTTGAATTAAAGAAATTAAAATTTGATAAAATAAAAATAAAAAAATCACTCAACCTACGCAAGAATCGTAACCGTGGAGCTGTCTGCTTAAATAACAAATCCTAAAAATAACTTCTTCTCAATAGGAGTTTGATAATTAAAAATCAAAAAACATAAACTGTTATATTTAAAAAAATTTGGTTATCTTTATGGCTACTAAAGATTTACATAATAAATATAAAATAAATCAAAGAGATTATAGAACGAAAATGCGTTTAATATCCAACGTAAAACAGGGGTCTCTATGGAAAATTTTGTTTGTGGTACATACAAAGTTTTGTTTGATATTGGACTGCTTTGGTTTCTGAAATAAAAAAAGAACAAAATTCCAATCAATTTGGTAAAAACTGTATTTTCTCGTTGCTAGACATATCGTGTTGCTCGTTTATAATGTTTTTAAGAATCGAAACGTCAAAAAACTTTATTTAAAACATTATTAACAAATAAATAAGCTCTAGAAAAACAGAAATTAAGTTGATGACAGTCAACAAAGTAGCTAAATTGTATGTAGAAAACTCACTGCCAAACAAGATTATAATTGTTTAAAGCATTAATGGTTTAGGTGTGTCAAAAAGCTTAGACATAAATCCCACAAGCAAGTGACAAAAATCTGTTAACATCACAGAAAATTACAATAATTTTGAATCCAATTTTCTTTAAGGGTTGGTTTACAGAAGGTTTTTTATTCGTTATTAACATGGCCCTTTTGACGTTCATTTGATCAAAATTTACATTTTATTGTAAATTAACTGTTTAATGATAATTAAAAATAATGCTACGTTCTGTAAACCGGACCCTGATGTTTTAATTGCTGTCAGAGTTTAATTAATATCAATAAATGTTTGTACATTTATACATATATTTATATGTCATAATTGCTTGGTAAAATTAAAAACTTAGAGGCATAAAACGCTAAATTATGCCTGCATTTCGGTGCTTATAATCAAGAGTATGCTTTCAAAATAAAATAAAATATAATATAATATATTACTAAATTATTTCTTGGCTCTTTTGCTATCTCAGCTACAATCAAACTCGGAAGCAAAATATCTTTTCGCCTGAGGAAGTTTGACCTTATCTAAAAGCGGCCTCAAGAACCAAAAAAATAACGTATAAAACAAGAAAAAATATTGACAATTGCATAAGTAAAAAGATGCTTTAGCTGCACAATAACATAAAAAAAATTATCAATGAAAAATCTACCAAGAGGCTAAAAAAAAATTTTGAATCAAGAGATGACCATTCAAGTTTGTTTCATTCGTTGCTATTACATTTCTTATAAATAATTTACTTTGTTATTGTTTTGCAAGATTGTACTTTTTTTGTAAAGTGTAACGTTTATAATCAAACAAAATATAAAATACAAAATATGTTTATAGATATATTTAAAATTCTGTAATTATCATTAAACAGATAATTACATTAGTACATTATCTTAAAATATCACAACTAATGTTCCCTACTTCTATTCATGAAGAAACTGTAAAAAAGCGTGCGAAACGTCGGCAAACTTCAAAAGTTTTTTACTATCAGTCCTGCTTCTCGAATAAAAAAATTAGTGTATTACTTAAGAACAAAAAGTGCGCCCACAACAAAATAAAATATGAGACCATTCGTTGTGCGAGTTCATATTTATTTTATTTAGGTTCAATAGAATCTCTCTCAAACCGTTCAGTGTAGTAAAAATTACGAGTTTAGTATTTTTTAACATTCTTTAAACATCTTTACGTTCAATAAATTTATTTACAGCTAAAGTTTCTTAATATCGGCTCTTGAAAAAAGTAAATTGTACGAACGTTCTCCCAAAACTTGAACCATTTTAAAGAGAACTCCCAAAATTGCCACGTTAATAAAAAATTTCTTTTGAAACAATCCAAGCAACAAATCCTAGCGAAACATCGTTGTTTATCGCCAAACTTTATACTTGTATTATTAATAAAATTTATTATTTTTCTATTGCGTTCTTTTACTGACTGTCATAACACGTCTATCACTTATCTCAAAATGTTGATCGAATTTAACAAGAATCTCTTACCCACCTTAACCCCGACCACTTGCACTTTTCACTCGCCACCCACTCACCCATGGCCCATCCATCACGAGTTTTCACTGCACTGGTCAAACTCCCAACCGGCCATGCCAGTGGCGCGCGTCAGTCAAAAAAGATCGTAATTTTTTCAAATCGAGCGGAAAAATCGAAACGTGTTTAGTCACGCCGGAATTTTCCGGGTCGAATCGCGGACTCCAACGCGCGTGTAACCGACGACTGCCCCGGATCGACGCCCGACGCCGGAGGGACACTACCTAGTTGGGAGGATTGGCGCGAGAGGCGCCACCGAGGAAGCAAAAATCGTTACTGTTCGCGCAGGACTTCTAAGATTTCGACATGGGTGTTGCAAATTTGTTTCTTGGGAGAGTGTGCACGAGGATGTGGCTTCTCTATTATTATATGATGGTTTTGGATGCAATCCAACGGTTATCGACTATCGAGACGCCGGAGAAGTGTCTGCACACAGATGGATGCAGATTGCGGATCAAGCCCAAAGTTTTTTTCGGGAAACAGTTTCTCGTAATTTTTGTTTAAAACAACTTTGGGGAGTTTATCTGTGAAAGTTTTATTTGGATGTTGTCAAGCCATCAAAGAGCTGCTACAGCTTTTCTTAGAAAATTTACACTTTTCAAGTTGATGCTTGTTATATAAGATGTGTTCGTTGACTGCTTCTGTTGCCAAACAAAAGAACAAATGTATTTTCAGAAAGTTGTTACAAACACGTTTTTATGCCAACTATCTTTTCGAAAAAAACTCTATTTTATTATTAGCTAATGTGGCGCATTCACTATTTTTTTTTATACAATTTTTATTAAAGTGTAACTTTATTGAAATCTGATTTTACGGTCCCTGAACTTCATCTAAAACTATCTGCAAACATATTTTCCAATATTCTGTTCATGTACGCTCTGTTTTTATCAACAATATATTTCGATTTAGTCACATGATTTTTTTAAAGACTGTAAAAGTTGACAAGTATTATTTCACGAGCATTCTTTTTTCCTCAACAAATGTAAAAGTATACGTCGGAATTAAATCCTCTTAAGAGCTCATCATACGATGAGTCTTGAGACTGAAAGTTGTAAGAAATATTTATCCAAGCAGCACTAACTTCTTTATTAACCGTACTAGTATACAATAATATGGTACATATTATACATGTAGTAATGATATAAATAGTATATTATTATACGAATTGCATAAGACAATAATTCATTCTTCAAATAGATTTCACGCAATACGAGCGAAGCAAGAAGTGATCAAGAGAAATAAGTGCTACAGTTTATCTTATGCAAAAAGTATAATATTGTATTTTGTATAATTTGAGTTCCTTAAGTACCTAATTTTTTGTAAAAATGTAAAATTTTTTGTGCTATGATAGGTCGAATAAATCACTATAGTAGCTACAAAAACACCCAAATAGATCTTCTAATCACTTTCTTAAAGACGCTATTTATAAAATTAATACTTGTTTGTGGTATACTATTTTAAAAAAATATTTTTTTTAAAATATCGACCGTTACAGTCTAAACATCGTTTAAATTAGTGGAGCTTTTAAGTTGATTATGAAATCGGTCCTAAGACTTATGCGTATATTTAATATTGAATAAATATTTTAATTTAATATTTACCTTAAACAAACGTATTTCACAAACATCTAGCAAACATTTTTATTATACATAAGTAAACTAAGTAAACTGTATACGTATATGCAGGTGTTAAAAAAAAGTGTAAAATATTTAAGAAGATAATAGTTTGAACCAACATAAGTAAAAAAGTCTTAATACAAATGGGTACGCAAATCAACGCTTTAGGAAATGTGAAAGATTATTCTTTTTTAAAACAATTATTTTGCAATGATTTTATTACTTATTTATTATGTTTTAACAAGCAGAGAGAGCTTTTTAGAAAAAGCAAAAAACAGAGCTACAAAAGATGCTCCCTTTATTTCCAAGCAAGCATAACATTTATCTCTAAAGGATAGACGAACTGTTTCTAAAATACCTTACTAATAAAGAAAGATGCTTTAGCAGAGTTTCGAAGTCCCCATAAAACAAAAACAAAAATTATTTTTCAAAAATAAAGTTTAGCAGTTTTTTTATAGGAAAAAGATCAGGCTTCTCTAGTGATGTTTTGTAACATTTTTATGTTTATTACTTGTATTACTTTTTAAAACTGCTGTCAAAATAAATTGCAAAAATTTATTTAAAAAAAAATATTCTACTTATTTTATAAGAAATTTAAAACCCTTGCAAAGCATTATTTCTTATTGGTAAGGTGCAGTCGGCAAGAAAAAATATGAATTCTTTTTAATTCTTTGCTCTAGCTTTTGGAGGCTATTCATAGAAGTATTATAAACTAATGGTTTTAAGTATCCTCAAAGAAACAAATCCAGAGAGTTTAAATCTGGCAGTCTTGCGGGTCATAAAACAAGTTTTTCTCTTCGTCTTCATTTATGTAGAAACGTATGGTGTAAATGCTTTCCAACATCAATCAAAAAATAAACTGGAGCACCATCATGCTAGAACCACATTTATTGCTTTTGGTCCAAAGAAATAGCGTTTAAAAAAAATTATACATTGTGTTCTACATAAACTTTAGGTAAGCACTGCCTGTTAATTGGTTTGGTAAAAACGTACCTGATGTCCAGATTCTATTACAGCATGAAGATTTTTGTCCGTTATGGCTTGCACCATAGCAAATAAAAATTTGTGCACTGACAACAAACGTCAAATTCTAAATAATTATATAATTTTTGTTTATTTGGTTTACTCTGAGAACAAATGCAATTTTTTGCAAGATAAAAAAAAAAGAAAAAAAATAAAATTCCCTATCTCCCAAACCGTTGCTTTGCGGACTCAAATATTCTAAACTTTATTTTTAACACCTTCTGTACATATTATAAGAGATTATACAAGATATGTACTGCATAAATACTGCATACTAGGTAAAAACAGTAGCAGGTGGCCGTCTTAAATTTTGATAATTTTTTATCGTTTTTTGGGCCACAGATTGCGCTAAATTTTTTGGCGAATTTTTAATTATTTCTATAATGCATTTTCTATGTCAGTCAGTATAATTAAAAAGAGTAATATTTTTAATAATAATATTTTAATAATATAATATAGCGTTTATTCTTTTTGATTTTGACATATTTTTAAACTACTGTTACTGTGACTTTTTTAAACCGAAAAAGTATTAGTGATAGTGTAAATTTGATAAATTATGGGTTAATTTAAAGTTGAGATAATACCCGTATTATCTTCGTTTTTATGTAAAATTTAAAAAATTTATGGTTTAATTGTTATACAAAAAAGTATTAAAATTTGCGATTTTTGTGGTCAAATAAGTAATGAAAAAACTGATTTCTAAGTCACAAAGTGGTAAGTGGATTAAGTTTTTTAAGTGACTTACAATTGAAAGAATTCTAAAGCAGACATTCAAGACTATATGTAACAACTTTCAATATCCAGCAAAAAAAGGAATCAATTTGATTCAAACTTATTTTTTTTTTTAGAAATCAACCTCTGTTACTCTCTGATAAATTTTAGAAATAGAAACATGACATTGTCAAACAAAGCAAATTTATGTCTTTAAAACAATAAAATATAGATAAAATTATTATTTCAAGTAAAGAACACTACTGTAAGTTTAAAGCTGTATTTTAGTAGAAAAATTTTAATTTACAGTTTCTGTGATAACAATAACTGTAAGAAACAAAAATTTCAAAATCGTTTCACCGCGTCTTAAGGTTGTGATCGATTAAAACTTGAAACATCATCTGCTCAATTCATCTTCTAGAAGAACAGAAATCATCCAAGACAAATGATTAAATTATTTAAATTATGTATATAAGCATAGAAACATTAAAAGACAGTGTAGATCTTTAAAAACATAAAAAATTCGTCAAAATTGGACCTAATTAAGACGGATATTCTGTAAATAAAGTTTAAACATAATTCAATTTAATCTACTCTAAATAAGCGTCTATAATCTATTTTAGATTAGCGTATGTAATATAGTTTAGATCAACGTAGATTTCGCAGACATTTCCCATTATATCTACTGAGACAAATATACCGCATTGATACGTATTGTACATCTACATAATCAACGTTTTTTAAATTATACAGTGTTGCTTCGTTAGTCTGAGAATGATTTTATATACTTGTGTTTTATGCAGCGTTTCAGTATTGTATGAACATTTTAGCACTTGCAATGTAAATGTTTTCGTATGCAGTAACGTTGTGGGTTGCAAATGTTTGCTCAACCGCAGTCAGCAGGAGAAATAAGAAGCTTAAAAAACAAATAAAAATTTTAATTAAGATGTAATAATTATTTTCATTCTTTGTAAACTTATCTTGCAGAAGCAGCAACTTCTTTAATCTACGAGCATATGCCTGTAATATCCGCTTAAATTTTATAGCAAAAACATTCAACTTTGAAATTAACTTAGAAAGTAGTCGGCTTTCCTACAAAGTTATCTCAAGAACTGTTTTGCCGATTTTACGATAATGCGTTATTAAAATAAAAATACATCTCATCAAAAACATTTTTTATTAATATAGTAATACCGCCCCGAAATCTCTTTATATCTCATGTTATTTAAATCTAAATCCAACACGCCGAAACATTTTATTCCCCTCCTAATAAAACGTTGTAAACTGGCAATAAAAATCTGTATGAACCGCCGAATTTCAGAAGAGCCGTTTCAGCGCACAATTCAATATTCTAAATTATAATAACACAAAGACGCTCTCATTCTTTCAAGAATTAAATTTGGGTCCCAAAATAAGTTGTGTCCGAGCTTAAATGCTTGACTTGTACTCTGCCATTATTATTCATAATGAAAGACGTGACATGGTCACGAACATTTCAACTATCCTGAGGCAATCCGGCGACATGAAGTTTCCTTGTTGGACAAATTTAAACTCCTTCGGACCTGACTCACATTCACAGTATGAGCTTGTACAGAGTTGTGAAGCAACGACTTCTATTCAAATTTTTACTTTCACCCCTACTAAATTGAGGCTAATGCCTCTTTAAATTTAGCAACTAGAATTGGAGCAAATGTATTCCACTAAATCTACGGTTTACAGTAGGATCGGTGTTTAATATATATATTGTTTACTGCACTAAGCCCATTAAATAATACTCAGAGCACAGCAAGCGTTGTTATACTACTTTATATCCCTACATTTTTTTTTATTTTTAAGTTTTGTATTACAAAATAAAACAACAACACTCTTATAGAATCACTTTTTGTTTGTTTGTGTGATTATAAGTATCAAGAAATTAATATTAACTACTAAGGAATACAGTCTAAAGTTTGTATAAAAAAAAACAATTTTTATGGTAGAAATTAGCAAACATTGTGCGCAAGTGACCAATTTTGTTTTTGTAGTAGCAGTTTTAGTAATACTAAAAATACACTTAAAATGCAAATTGTTATAGTAACGGATGTCTAAAGATGGCAGCCTTAAAAGTTAATTTAAATTGAAATTTCAGTTTGTTGCTAAAAGTAAAACCAATTTTAAAGATTTGTAATCAATCAAAAGCTTCAAAAGAATTTAGTATTTGAAAATAATTTCTTGTAATCAAATTTTGTCTGGTTAGTTTGTATTTACTATAGTTTTGTGTAAATTAACCATTCTATTGAGTGTAGAGTTCATAAGATATTTCATATCCACCTCAAAGCAATTTAATTTAGCATATATTTGATTTATTAATTAAATACCTGCAAACAAAAACGATCAGAAACATTTTTTTTTCGTTTTTATAAAACGTTCAAGAAAAGTAAAAATATTTAGTTTTGTTATTGCAAAAATATATCTATACAAGTATAACTCAGGTGTTTTAAGTTATTATAATAATTTTATTGACAATCCAACAATTAACAATAATAACAAGTGAAAACTTATGGGCAAATTCCAAGTTGAGATACTACCGATAGTATCGCAAATTTAAATACTATTTTATAGCAACAACTAATCACGGCCCCGAATTCCTTTAATTTTGCTTAGAAACGCAAATACTACCGGTATTACCTCAACTTAAAATTAGCCCATTAAGCTTCATTTACAATTTACTCGAGCTGCGCTGTCGTTTTTCAAATGCTAAATTCGTAAAAAAAAATGCTATATTTTCTAAACTTGTTATACAAGTAAGTATTTTTTACTGCTCTATCTAAAAGTTTGAATGAGAATTGTTTGAAAAAGAATTGAATGAGAAAAGTGAGCTTTTACCAAACTGAGATGAGAAATGAAAATTTATCTAATCCAGAGAGGAAAGTGATATGACTTAATTCTTCAACAAGGACTTTTCTTTAAAAACATTTTAATACAAAAATATTTTATCTTAGAAGTAAGTAGCGTAATCGGTTTTGTAATTACTTATCTATTCCCTACAATTTTATTACTACATTGAAAAATAAGAAGAGATAAGAAAAATGTAATTATATAAAAAAAACTTTACTAAAACTACAACATTCACTTTTACAAGCAAAATTTTGTCGAAAAGTGACTCAAAAAATATCATTAACCTTATCCTAAATAAAAATTTTGCAATTTCTTGGTATCTAGATGATTTTGCAAACCTCAAAACGTTTTGAAATTTGCTATTAAGCGTTGGTTCTTCATTTATGTTTTTCCTACTGTAGCATGCTAGAAAGTCTTGATTTTTTATATTGCATTTTTGTTGCCTCTCAGACAGAAAACTCTAAGTTACAACTTTTGCAGACTTTCAGATAACTACTTTAGAAAATTTAATTTTCAAAACAAAAGTTCGTTACCATCCCAAAAATTTTGATTGCACAAAACCTCAAGCAACAGTAACACATGTCACTTTGTAGCTTTTAACTTTGACACTGCACCACATTTTGACACTGTAGTTATTCTAAAAAGCAGTCATTAAATAATCAGTTTTGTATTAAATTAGATCAGAACTTACCGAAATGTACAAAATGTCTTTAAAATTTGTTGACAGTATTTTTATAGACGAAAAAGACACCAAATGAAAACTGAGATTGTCTGTTAATTGCAAAAACAAGTTGCCTTTTTTAAAATTGATTGTAATACATAGCAACTCTTATTCAAAATTTGTAGAAGCTATAGTTCTTGAGAGATAGGTTTTCAAAAGCAAATTTTGGCAAACAATATTTGTTACGACAAAAACTATTTTTTCTCAAAATTTGATCCTGCACTCTATTTTTTGCAGTTGTCTCTTCAACTAAAATTATAGTGGAGTAACTAAATAAATTAAGCAGCAATCGAGAAAAAGTCTTATACACTAGTCGTTTACTACTTCTAGTCTAATACATTTCTACAATTATGTTTTGTCATTTGTTAATAATATTTTTTGAAATAGAAAAGCTAAATTTGAAAATTTTATTATGTTAGAAAGTTTCTATGAATTGAGATCAAATCTCCAGCATTTTAGGTTTAACCGGAAAAACCTATTTTGATTTTTAAGTGAAACACATCTAAATCTTGCAATTTACATTAAATTTTCCTTACGATTTTAATTTATTAATTAAAATAAATATAAATTTATAAAAATTAATTAAAATATTTTTAAATAATATGGGCAATATTCGAAACATAAAATCAATATGCTCTAATTTAGAAAATACAGTGGTAAAAATATAATAAAAAAAAGTAAACCAAGTTTTGTTTACAGTTGGTATATCATTCCTTTCAAAATTGTAAATTTTGATTAAAGTTTTAGTAATGTAAAGTAATAAATTAAGTTAAAAATTAAAATTTAAGAAAAACTTACATAATTACGTCGCTACTTTTTTTTATATAAATGTAGCTTATAATTAGCTTTTCATCAACTCTCTTAAGGCATTTTTCCTTTTTTAGTTGTTAAATAAATGAATCTGATTTTAATACTTTTGGCTTAAATTATTTCACGATCAAACATTTCTTGACCGCCATTATTTTTTTCAATTTTACTTGTACTCCTTTTAAACTTTTATTTTTATTGAACTAAATTATTAACTAACCAAAAATCGAACTAAAACAATTTAAATTTGATCAAATTTACAAACAAAAAATCTCAAACAATAATAGTTTAACATTTCATAGTTGTCGCAGCACCTATTTATTATTTTTAAATTTAATTAAAATTTTTGTACATAGCAATAATAAGTAATTATTATTTTCTAAGATTTTGGGCTAGAGTACATAAAACGATGTTCTCCTTTCGCCTGCAATTAGCAGCATTGAGCGGTAAGTTTATAATAATTTACTAAAGTTATAACGTAAATGACTGCGTATTATTAACCTTTTTTGTTATAATAGAAGTCTAAAAATTAATTTCAAGTTTAGATAATACCAGTAATATTTTCGTGTCCATGAATAATTTAAATAATTTGTAGTCTTAATTGATTTTTGCTACAAAAAGTACTAAAATTTGTAATACTACCGGTTGTATTTCAACTTGAACTTAGCTTATCAGTGCACATTTAACCGTGTTTTATAATATAATTCTTTTAATTGTATTATAAAGACAAAATTTAATTTTGTAAAATAATAACTTAAACTGACCTGAGTTGACCTAATTAAACATTTAATAGTCCATTTAAATTTGGAAATTCAATATCTACTTGTGTGTGACGCAACTAATCCATTTAAATTCCAAATCCTGTACTAAAAGTTCAAACAAATCAATCACTTCTGATCTACCAGAAAACAAACAAATAAAAACTTAACTAAGTTAAATCTGCTCTAAATAAACAAAAAAAAATGTTTACCGTCAATTATTAGAAACTTTCTGTAGAGTAAAAATTTCATTGTGTTATAATTCAAGTGGGCTTTTTTTCTTCTCTGCAACATATTATTGTTGATTAAACCGTCAGGCCTAGTATTCATATTTCGTGTCGAAACGGCTCCGGCCTGAAATTAGGTGAAAATGGAGTGGAGGAAGTAAGAATGGCCTGGAAAAACGCGAATTATTGTTATTTGATGTGCGTCCACACAGCCCAGAAATGCACGTCTGTTTCAATAAGCTTAACAATTTATTTTTCGGAGCAATCTCGGCAATTGCTCCCGCTCTGGGATTGCACAGTGTTCGTTTTTATACTTATTACCTTTAAAACAGTCTTTGTTTTTCCCAGTAGTTGAATCCCTCGAGCCTTTCGAATTACTCTCCCTTTATTAAAAAATATTTAAAATGTTTACTTGGCCATCAATCAAAACGACGAAATTTAATCGTGTAAAAGCGGTGCGGTTAGTTGAGTTGTTGCGACTTGTGATGGCTTGTTTTGTTTTTATAGCAGTCTTATCTATAATTGGATCGAATAGACGAGAGCATCCCCAGCCAGGTATGTGATCGATCCTGTGCAAATTGGGCGAAGGAAGGGCCGGAATTGGGCCGTTTGACCCGACGGTGCTTCGGGGATTACTATTTTAGACATTGCGCTTTAATTCGTTTACTCTTTATGATGTTCCGTCTTCATTAAATACACAATATTCGCTGTGTACTCACTGTTACTCTAACGACTCTGCTCGAATTTTGTAAATATTATCATAAGCTACGTTATTAAATATTACAAGATTTCGGCTCGAAAATCTCATATTCAGGCGGCGGCAAGCCAAAACACGACAATTTCTATTGCATTAAAATGAGTTTTTTAAACAATTGGTTAGTTAATAGCACAGTTAGATTTTAACGTAAAAAAATTTTGATCAAGCTGGATATTTGTGAAGACTTTTATTTAGGTGTGCTAAACATACAGGATGACTCAAAACAGGCAAGCCAAATTTACTATTAACTTAGATGTCAACCACTTTGAAATCCAATGTAGGTAAATTTTGAATAAAATTTTTGCATTTTGTTTAACTAAAACTTTTGAAAATTATAAGTTTATTTACATTGCAAAATAGTTGTTGAACATATTATTAGATTTAAGTTCTCAGTATCATTTAAAAACTAATTTAAAGATTTTTTAAAACAATTTAAACAACTTTTTAAAATCTAGAATTTTTACCATTTTAATTATGATTTCTATTATTTCAAATGTTATTCTTATGGCAACTTTGTCAAAAAAGAGGTAGATTTTTTAAACATTGTTTTATGTGTTTCTTGGTCTCTAAATAACAGGATTTCAGCAATTTGACACATCAGTTTTAAGATACTCTGTATCTTTAAAATCATACTTAATTAACAAAATAAAGTAAAATGTTTGAAGAAACATTCAAAGTGGTTATAGCTTTTTAAAGAAAGAATGCCAAAAGTTTATGTGTGGGCCAAAAGCACAAGAAACAGAAGCACAGTTTTTTTCTAAATCAGACTTTGTTATTATTAAATTTTAAAGTTTTAGATTATCAAATTTAACTTTATAAAGTAGTCACGCATTACATAAACTAAATATTGTAATTTCAGATTTAAGTTTTAATTGATTTTAGACAAGATTTTTAAGTTCCTTAACAATCTATATATTATACAAAAGATTTTTATGACAATTTTAACCTTTTTAAAGCTTAAACTTTAACCCTTTTAAATTTGTTTCTTCTTTATCTATGCTAATATCACTGTCATAATATTATATTATTTATAAATATTATTTGTAAATTAAACTTAAATTATATGTATAATATGTTCAAAATTGTCGCGATTAATTATTAGAAATAAAAAGAGCAAAATTTGGATTTAATTAATTATGAGTTGATTTATTTTATTATATGTATATTTTTAAGGCATTAGATGTAAAGTACCTAAGTCTTGGTACTTATAATTTGTTTTTATTTAGCAACAATTTAGAATGTTTGTAAACAAATTATAGTTATTTTAGTCAGCACAAATCAAATTTTAGATTGGACTCTTGCAAGGATAAAAAATTGTAAAACATAATATTAAGATATTGCAGTAAAGTAGTAGAAAAACTAGAGAGTAACATTGTTAAGAAACTAAAAGAAGTACGACTTGAACTTTGAAAGAAGTCAGACATGCGTGATTAAAAGCTTTAAAAAAGTTTGCAATATTTTCATTGCATCATTTTAATTCATTTTAAAGTTACGTAAAGAAGATTTGAATTAAGTTTACTCCAGTGTTAAGTATCTAGTGATTTCTCTTGTTAAATTTTTTTTTACTTTAATTAGCGTTTTGTATTCAATCTCACAGCCAGCTGCCGTTAGAAATGGAAGAAAGAAAAAATCTACAAAATTTGAAACTGAAAAAAAATCCGAAAAAAAAGGTCATATAGAAATTCGTTTTGTAAAAATTTTCAGATAAAAACAAAAAAATTTAATAAGTTCAGTGGCGAAAATGGTATGTATGCATTTTCAATTATTATTAATCTTAAAATAAATTAAATTATTTGTAACTAAAATTTGTTAATCATTAATTGTGTTATTTTTAAATTTAATTATTATTTTATTATTATAATTAAATTTTTTTCATATAATTATTTTGTAAACTACTTTCTTATCAATTAAATTCAGACTAAGAATTAACATTATGAGATTTCTAAAAAAATTTTTTTAAAAGATACCTTGATTGCCAAAAAATTCTTCTCTAGGTTAAGCATGCAGACATTAATAGTTCTGGCCACTATTTAATTTATTAGGTCGTTATTTTCTAAAGAAGCAGTACGAATTCTGTCCATTAATAAAGTTTTTTACACGACTTAATTTACTATAAAAAAAATACAGACAAGTTCTGGGTTGTTTCTTGTTAAATTTATTCCAACAACAATTTAGAACGGGTCAAAATTGCACAGTACATGCTCAAAAGCGTTCTGAAGTGTCAACTGTCTTTCTATTTTTTAAAGTTTTCTATTATTTTGTAACCTGCTTTCACTATACGACTGGGGTTTCTTTCATTATTTCACATTTCTTGTGATTTTTTTTCTCTTTCTTCTAGTTTGTACAAAGAAAAAACACAACACAGGTCAATCACATCTAAGTTTGGACCTTTATCAGCGGTAATTAGACAGAGATGTATTACAAAATATTTAGGATATTAAGTATATATATAAGTATTAAATTTCGAGTAATGGTCTCTAAAATTTAATATTTTTTATTCTTCTAATTTTACTGGGTCATAAGCTCCCAATCTATTAAAAAAATAAATAAATGAAAAAAATCGTAGCTTGCTGAACCGCGATCTGCCCGAAATGATGGTAATTCGACACAAAAACAAGCTTTCGAATGTTTTATAATCCGAAAAAGGGTTCGATTGTTGGTTTTTATTCAGTGTAAATTTTTCATGAAAAAGATTAAAATAAGAGTTTTCAGCAAGTTCAACATTTAACTTGTGACTACTCAAAAAATTAGTAAAATAATAAAATATCGCCCCAAGCTAAAAGTTTAAGAATTTGAAATAAAAATTAATTTTAATCAAGAAGAAAAACATCAAAGCCTAATTTCTCGAGCGATTAACTTAAAACAAACTAAACTTCTTATCGCATTAAAGTTTGCGATATTCAAATTTTATTAACCACTAAATGAGACGGAATCCAGACATTCATCTTTAACTTGTTTATCAAACTACACTCTAAAACACATCAACTTTATCGCCTTACACCTCGCTTAATTAACTTTTAGATTAAATTAAGCTGAAACTCAAAGATGACCTCTTGTAACAAACAAGAAAAGTTTAGCAAGAAAAATTTGGAATAGTTTTTCTTTAACAGAAAACTTTTAATTTAATTTGTCTAAAAACAGTTATCAACATTTACAGATTTCTTTTTTATCAAACTTTAGAATGTATTTTACACATAAAATAGGTCAAAAAGCAAATAAAAGTTGTGCAAAAAAAAATAATTAAAAAGGAAAACAATTTTAGAAATTACAATAAGCCAAAAGTTACAATCTTTATTTATGAGTTTTTAGGAGTCATCTATGTGGGAACAGTAAGAATCGATGTAGAGAAATCTGTTTCGTTAAACTTGGATACAGTCTTCAGAGAGGGCGCTTGGTGTTATAAGTTGCACTTGCTCTACTAACCCAATTCGTATAAATAAGGAGCACCAAAAAAAAATCAATCGAGTGTTTTGGTTTTTTTTGAGTGCTAGATTTGGTTATTGTTTATTTTTGCTGAATATAGTAATTAATTTATTAAAAAAACTAAAATTTCTAATTTGCTTTGTGATGTTCACGTCTATAATCGAATCGTTGCGTAAGGTCGCGTTAGCTGCTCGCAAATGACAATGTCGTGCTGTAATTTCCATAATTATATTCTTCGAGTCTGTAAAAAATCTGCGAGGGCGTCCTCATCTCGCATCCTTTGTGTGCTCCTCTAACTGTACACGATTTACGATTATTACATTTCCGCAAATGTTTTGTGTAGGAATTTAAAGGAATGCACTTGATAAATTGTGCACAAATTACGATAGCATTTTAACTGGTGTACTTAGCCGGTCATGGTCGATTTTGAAAAAAGTACAAAAAGAGATTTTGCTCGTCATGAACTTGATAGATAGAGCAGACTTTCACCACACATCTCTCAAGTGGCGAAAATTAGCATTTTGTTGCGACTTCCGGAATTAATTTTATCGCAGTGGTTGGTAATAAAATGCGCGATTTGTTAACCTACTAGGAAATATTTATCGGATTTTTATCGTTGCGTGTTGCGATTCGTATAAAATTTTCGATTCTCACGCGTAAAAGTTTTTAGTGGGCTTGTTAGTAGTGCCGCATGGCGCTTTAACACTTGTTTAGTGTTACGACGAGGTATTATTTAACCACTGGCACCGGATTTATGCTAATTCCAGAATGTTATGTCGTTTCCGTCGTTTCCGATGTCTTCAACAAATGTCTTCTAAAATTTTGACTGTGCTCAGATTTTTCTACCCCTACTATCCGTTCTTGATACGCACTAGAAACGTTTTTATAATTTTTCTCATCCATAATGGTAATAAAAAGCAAAGGATTTAAACTGCTTACTCTAGAGTTCTTCAGATTTCATGTTTTTGCATGACATTTATTCTGCATCTTTTGTATACAAGCATTTAACTACATTTATAATTTTGGTGTTGATGTTTCTCATTCCGAGAAGTTCTCATACATTTTTTTGAGCATCTTATCAAGCCCTTCCGCTAAGTTGATAAGACAAAAGTGACCGTTCTTTTTCTATTTTAGTTCTTTTTATTAATTATTTCACTGAAAATATATGCTTTTGAGTAGGTACTTCTAGTCTCTTCTCAAACCACTTTGTGCCTTATTTAGACTTTTTTATAATTTTATTCTTATTCTAGTGTCCACCTATTTTTCAAAGACTTTTTAAAATTATGCATGTAAGTGTTATTCCACGGTAATTTATACATTCACTTTTGTGTCCTTTTTTATATACAGGCAGAATTAATCCTACTTCTTAATCGTTTGGTATTCTTTCACTCTCCAAAATTTTATTACATAAATTAAACATTTTTTGTTGCTTTTTCCCATATGATTTTAAACATTTTACTTGTTATTCTATTCTAATTTTGAGACTATTCACTTTAAAGCCATTTTGTAAATCTTCCATGGTTATAACACAGTTTTTTCAATTTTTTTTCGACATTTTTTTGTAGCTGCTAAAATGATTCTTAAACTTTACTTCTTTGTTTTTTGTAATTCTGATATTTCTGATGCATTAAATATGTTTTTCAGAATTTTTTTTTTGCTAATTGTTGTGTCTATTATCCTGTTTCTTTCACTATCTTATTTACTTTATACATAAATCCCACATACTTCTTCCGGAATTACAATTACTGTTTTCTTATGATTCTTCTACAACTCTTCTCTATAGACTCGTTTTTTATACTTGTGCTACTTTCTTCGATTTTGTTTTCTAAGGCTTAGCGATATTTTCAGCAATAACTTTATGTTTCAGTTTATATAATTTAATTGTTTCTTCTTCGATTTTCTTTATTTGACTCTCTTGTTTAATCATATTACTTTCATAACTTTTTTTAGTTTGGTTACTTATGAGTAATAAGCACTACCAATTTTAGCTCTTTTTCTTAGTTTCACATCGGTTATCTTACATCTATTTTGTCTTTCAATTGGTATGGAGTCTAGTATTAATTTCTCTTTTCTACTAGGCGTCTTGTATCATAAACCAAATTCTAATAGCTTCTACTTTTTGTTGTTTCTACAATCTTCTCTCTAGATTCATAACACAATTTTATATGATTTTTCTACTCTTGCGTTAAAATCTGTAACTACAAAAATTTTGCTTTTTGTTTCTTCTATTACTATACATAAATGTTTCCAAAATTTATTCCTTTTACTTCCAGAATTGGGATCATAAACTATTATTATTGTACACTAGTATTACTTTTTTGCTTTTAATTTTTTCACATTTTATTTCTAAAAAATTTGTTTCGACTAAACTTTCTACTTGTTAAATAAATATAGGCATTTGTCTATATTTGTTATTCCTTCTTCTTTTTTGTTTCTTTTACTTCCAATACTCGTTTCAATATATATAATACTCTTTATTCAAATTTTTCTATAAGCTCTCTATTTATCCTTAGTGCTTCGCACAGTCCATATGGTCAATTTTTAATTTTATTAGTTTTCTTTTTGATTCGTGTATCTTTACTATGTTTTGTTGTCTCTTTATTTTGTTGGCTGGTTGTAGTTAGACTTAATTTTTACAGTTTTCTGCTCTTTGAGTTGTTTACTACAATAATTTTATCGCCACATAGTTTTTCCATTTACTCCTTATACCCAGTTCTTGCATAGTTTCTATTTTCTTTTTCTGCTTCATTCATTTTTATATTTTTTGTTTTTTATTGCTAAGTTGTTAGATATATTCTATTTTTGCTTTCCGCCACTTTTAGGCTAGATTTTTCTTGCACTATTTCAATTTTATGTCTAGAAGTGTTCTCTTTCCTTCACTTTCTTTTCTGATTAATTCCTTGTATTTTTTTTAAATTAACATCAGTGTTCAGTCTTATTTCAACCGTTTTCTTTATTTCTGCCATAGAATTTCGTTGTTTGGTGCTTTAAATTCTATATAAGAAGTTATGATGTTTTTTTGTATTTTTTTGTAGCTAAAGTTCATAAAACAAGCTCGAAAGGCAAGTGGACTAAACTGGGAAAGCCGTAAAGGCCCTAAGAGGTGTGTATTCTACAATTTATTTAGTGAAATTTCTTTAATTTTTTTACCGACGAAAAACTAGAAAATTATAGATTGTCAAAAAAATTAAGTAATTAAAAATTTAGATTTTTGTTACTACATATAAAGATTTTCAGTTTTTTTTCTCGCCGATTGTAAAATGGTATTTGACGGCCTGTCATGACATATTAACTGTTAAGAGGCTCTTTACAGCCTGACAACAGGCCGCGTCCTTTAAGAAGTTGTTTACTTGGTAACAAACTATCCTTAAGGCAACCCTTAACGAATATACAGGGTGTTATGGAAATGAGTGCAAATATTTTAACCTGAAATACAGCACCACAAATAATAAAAATCTGTAAAAAAATTTTTGTCTTATCTCAACTGATAACAAAATTATAAACTAAAAATTAATTATTACAAAACGTATAACATTTTTTTTAACATAGGGCAATCGTAGGTTTTTCAGGTCAAAATAAAGCGATCGAACACAATTTACCTCTATACTAAGTTGCACCGTTTAGGAGCTAGAGGACGCCAAAGTTAAAGATGAAAAGTCAGTTTTATACTTTAAACGTAAATATCTCGAAAACGATACGTTTTAGCAAAATATTGCATTCTTGCAGTTTTATGTAGAATCTACTGGCATATTCATTTTTGCTACAAAAATTGGAAATTAATAAGAAGAAAATTGGTAAATTACCCAAAATGTGAAAAAAAAGTGCCGTAACTTAAAATTGAGATGTGCAGCAAAATTTTGCTAGTAGAAATAAAAAGAGTACAGTCAACTTCATTTGTGTACCAAATTTGGTATTAATCGGTTAAGCGGTTTTCCAGATATAACAAAAAGATGTTTTTTTATTCCCAACTTTGACGGCCTGTAATTTTGTTGTTAGTTGAGATAGGACAAAAATTTTTTTACAAATATTTATTATTTGTGGTGCTGTATTTCAGGTTAAAATATTTGCACTCATTTCCATAACACCCTGTATATTGCAAAAACTCTTACTTAGTGCTACGACGAGATATTATTTAACTACTGGTACCGGATTTATGCTAATTCTAGAACGTTACGTCGTTTCCGGAGTGGCATTTTATGAAAAATTCGCGTTTTAATCTATCAATCTGAAGCTTTTGAATGACAGCAGAATTGTCGCTTTCTGCTAAAAATGCTTTACGTCTCTATCTGCATTGTTCCTTGTAATTGCAAAAAATCTAAATCTGATTTGATTGTAGCTCATGTCTTGATCAAATAGATAGCTGAGACAAATTGATACTGCCATTGTTCTACGGTTCGTTTCCATCCCATAAATTTATTTCAAGAGCAATTTTTACCGAAATTTTTTCCCAAATAATCGCGTAGTAGGCAATCAATGTTATGATTGGGTAATTTGTACAATGTGGTGGCTGTAACAATGCAATATCGAATGGCCTTCGTGCGTATTTCAGCACAGATAATAAATCTGAATTACATTTGAATAGAACAGAATAGTACATGGAGCGAAATAAGGAGTTGCCCCATATCTGCACCGAGTTCGATAGAAACCAATCAGCAAAGGTCACGGAACAACATTGAGAAACTGAACGCTTCGAGGCATCACGCGAGACAGCCGCCATGGCCGCCCCTAGAACCGGCTACCACAAAAAAAAATGTTTCGAAGAAAATTACATTTTTATTATTTATTGTTGGTTCGAATTAGATCAGTTCAGAAGCTACAAGATGGTCATAAATAAAGCAAGGAAAAATATGGCGAAAGGTAAACAACTCGCCAAATGGAAATTAATGTGGGAGCCATCAGCTCTTGATTTATTGCTACAAAAACGTCTCAAGGATAAAAAACCAAATCTTGAATTTTGTTACAAATAACTCAGTTGCTTATTTAACATAAATCGGCAATTAGTGCGTAACTGCAAATTTTGAGAGAAAGAGACAGATCCAAAAGCAGTTCTAGAATACACTAAAATAACTCAGGAATTACTACATTTGCCACCGTTTTTTACCTTAGATGTAGAAGTATAAAAAGAAATACAACATTTTAAATAAACTCAATAGAGAACAAAGATGTTACAATCAGAATTAAGTAATATACTCAGAAATAAAAATTTGTGTGCAGTTTGTTAGCATTTTTTACAAAAAAAAAATACAACATGTTAAATCTCTTTAGAGATTTAAACGTGGCAAACAAAAAATATGGTCTTTTTTAAATTTTTAAAAAATATGTGTACTCCTAACTCTCCTCGAGTTAGGAGCCGCGTTTGCTTAATGCTGACCAAATTCGCGATCTTGGGTTACAGCTTGAAATGATAGCTTGGCTTTGGTTAAACGTACTGTAGATAAAAGCTGGATATATCATTATATTCCAGAAACTTAATTACAGTCAAAACAGTGGATTTTTTCAGATGAGCGTAAGAGTACGTAAGAACAAACAGAAAATTTTGACAACAATTGGTTATCTAAGCTCCCTAACTTCATGAATAGACCAATAGTCGATATATCGAATTGAAAATCTTCTGAAGCCTGTAGCTTCCAGAATGGCAAATCGATAAATTTCTATAACTTTTTGCTGGACGTTTGTAAGTACGACATCCAAAATACAAAACAAAAATAACGATAACAATTTGTAGAAACTAAACATTTGTTGTTGTTCATCATCCACGTTAGAATAAGTACCCAAACAAACGAAACTTTATATAAATCTTTCCGGCGTCTGTACCTGAGCACTTTTTGAGAGGGATTTAAAAATAAACTCTTGGTGTTATTGTATAAATTCCGAAGCCCATAAGGCTCCCCAGACTGGCCAAAAAGTAAACAAATTAAAGATAGAAATTAAAAAATAATTTTAGATAAGCAATCACTACTTTTTTAAGTATAATAATCTACGGTTACAATATAAACATACAAACTTCAGAAAATACTGAAATAACATAATAAAATAAGAAATAATAATATGCTTAGAAATTAAACAAATAATTATTTATTTGAAGTACTTATTTATTTATTTATTTATGAATAATTATAAAATAAAACGAAAAAATTGATAAAGAAATCATTGTAAGAAAGAGAAGAGAGAAGGTTATGTTTATTATACTAGTTCTATTATAATAACCTAATAATTATTATTATAACCTGTTTAATAAAAGATACCAAAAATATAAAATTAAAATTGGTTTTGAAGGTGATTAGAACAAAAATAATAGAGGAAAACACAATCTTAATAAAATTCTTGATAAGAATATAAGACAGAAATAAAAGAAATAGGATAAAAAATGAGACACCGAAACAGAATGTTATATAATATAATATACAATTAAATAGGTAGGTCTATAAGAAGAAGGCAAATATAAAGACGGAACAGGCTGCAATCCTTGAAGTGCAGAAGAAAAAGAAGATAATATGCAATAGATGACAAAAGTGGTATCACCTGAAAAATAGATTAAATTAATCAAAGACAGTTTCTTAACAACCATATTAACACTACGTAAATGCTTATCAATAATTTTTATATTTAGAGCATATGAAAAACGTAAGCCAATACAATAATTATTTAAATCCTTAAAAAAAAGTGACCATAGCAAGTACCTACATAATGTTTGATCTTAAAATACAAACTCACCTAAAAAATAGTTAGGAGTTGTTTTTTAGTATTAAAACACATTAATTCTACATTAAAAAACGAGTTTGTAAATTCCTAGAGCAAAGTAACTCGTTTTAAAAAAATATACCACTCGTAATAACGCTGTTTTGAAAGAAAAATTTGTTTTTAATTTCTTTTTTTTAACTTTTTTAGTTCTAAAGTTAAAAACATATTGTTTATATTGTCATTGTAGAATCAAAATTTAAGAACTTTTTCTGAGTTAAAAAACTGTAATTTTTTGTTTTATATGAGCAAATACGACGAAAAAATTACTTTTTGACTATTGGTAGCATTTTTGTAGTAACACTAGTGTTTTTATTGTTGTACAAAAATGGAGAAAAAAATTTTTAATGTTAAGTTAACATTATTTTTGATGTGGAAAACCATTAAAAAAACTGAGGAACAGTTGTGCGAATATTATTATAAATTTGCCTCGTCTTATGATACAATTTGTAAACATTTTTTTTATTTCAAAGTTGGTCATATGAGCACGAAAGATGCTGAGCGCGCGGAGCCTCTTTTACTGTAACGACTGCCTAAACTATTAATAAAATTAATAAAATTAAAAGTGTCTAAGATAGCTACTAAAGTAAATATTTTATATAAACATTTAAATATGAAAAAGCTCTCCTCGAGTTAGGAGCCGCGTTTGCTTAATGCTGACCAAATTCGCGATCTTGGGTTACAAGCTTTAAATGACAGCTTGGCTTTGGTTAAACGTAATGTAGATAAAAGCTGGATATATCATTATATTCCAGAAACTTAAATACAGTCAAAACAGTAGATTTTTTTCAGATGAGCGTGCTCCCAAAGAGGCAAAAACTGTTATGTTAGCCAAAAAATTATGACCACATTTTTTTAGAATTCTAAAGACGTAATCTTCATTTACTGTTTAGAAAAGGAAAAAACGATTACTGACCAATGCTGCTTTGCTGGCAAGTTTTGAGCAAAATTAAAGAAAAAAGGACCACATATGTAGAAAAAAATGTATCTGTTCTATCACGGTAATATACTCTCTTATTCGTGTAAAGTGCCACTTTTAAATTAATCGAATTGGATTACAAATTACTGCCTAATTTACCCTATATTTACCCGATCTGACCCCTAATGATTTCTTCTTGTTTCTGAAATTAAAAAAATGCCTCGGTTGAAAAACATTTATACCAAATAAGAAAGTAATAGCCAAAAAAACGTTTATTTCTATACCTTCCAAAAAACTTTTTTAGATAGCTTTAAAAAATTGAAACTTTGCTGAACCAAATATGTAGAATTACAAGAAAATTATGTTAAATAATAAACTTGTTTTTTCATTCTAAAGTATTTTTTATTAAAAAGTCACTCTATTGTCAAACCACCCTTATATGTTACTAAAAATACGTTTAAATCAGTTGCAAAAATCTGTTACAAAAGGCTATGGATTAAAACACAAATTAAAAAAAGATTTCAATTTTATAGTGTTGCATTTCTCTTTTTTCTTATTCAGTGACTTTCTGTTGTACTAAATATTTTTTAATTAAGCTTCCTATTTTAATAACATTATGGAGAAGAGGTTTTTTCTGTGGGCACAATGTTTTTCTGTTGGATTGAGGTGAAAAATTTTGTTATAGTAAAACTCTTTTTTATAGTTCTAGAACCTTTTATGGATGTTAAATCTTTGTGTTGATGTCCTATTGTGTTATGTTTTTTTAAATAATAACAACATAGATAGCAATAAAGACAGATTAAACTGATGCACTATATTACACTTAAGGTGAGTTTACAGAAGATAAATTTTTGAGATTTTATTGGTCAAATTGACTCTTAATTGCGAATTAACTATTTAATTGCAATCGAAGTTAATGACGCGTTCTGTAAACCAGCTCTTAATAATATCAAGATATAGAACTAAGTAAATAATTATTGATCTAAATTCTAAATGTAAATAAATGTGGGAGCCATCGACTGGTCTGATTAATTGCTCCAAAAATGTCTCAAGGATAAAACCAAATTCCGAATTTTGTTACAAATAACTCATTTGGTTATTTAACATGCAACAGCAATTATTGCGTAACTGCAAATTTTGTGCCGTAGGCCTACCTTAAAAATCAAACAGGTTGTGCTAGTCTATAAATTGTCTCATTTGTTTTAATTAAAAGCATCTTACGTTGAAATATTCTAAATCGAATCTAAGCTCAACAGCTAATGTAAATATCTGCAATATCGCCTTAAATTAACACAAAAAAATTTGCATAAATTCATTTCGGTGTGGTTTCCGTTCTCGATTGATTTACATAACTCGAGTATTGAATTTCGACGCCTTGCTGCCCAGGGGAATTTATTAAGACCCCCTGTAGTGATTAAATTGGTAAAGACCTGAGAAATGATTAGCTAAGGAAAGTTGCCGTCTTATAAAAATTATTTAAATTATAATCATTGATTGTTATAATATAAGATTTTCTCGAATGGAGAGTTTCAAAACTAATGGTTTTAAACATGCAATTGATAAAAATGCTAATTTTTAATTAAAAGTTTCGTGTAGAAAGCTAACACTTAACACCCAATAGAATTTTTTATTCGTGATAATATCCAGTTTCCTCGTTTTTAACAAAAAAAAAAACCCTTTTTTTTTCTCGGCAATAAATGCCAGTTTAAATTTGCGTTTTTTGGACGTTTGCGAAGTTAATGAGATTTTTGTGGTAAGCGAGCGCATAAATTTCGTTGGGCAGTCCGAATAAATCAGATTGAGGCTTCTTGAAATCATTAATTGGCAATTACTCGTTCGAAACAAAAGGACAATTGTCAACAAAGGTAAAAAAGTGTGTGTAACGATCCGCCTACGTCTGTACGAAAATCCAGCAGGAGTTCATTAACCACAATGGTCACCGTTGTATAACAGATTACACGTTTCGTCCAATAATTGGACATTTTCAGTTTTATTTCTCGTTTTCCTTTATGCAAAAAGCATCACAATTTAAACGTTAATAGTAACGTAGCGCGACATTTCGCATTAGACGTAATTGCACATTACACGCCAACGCATTACAAGTGCGTTATTAATATTAATAAGCAGCAAGAGTGTGAATTACGCAATGCAGAAATCGAGCGAAAAACCAATTCTGAAAATTCGAAAAAAAATCGCGACAAAGCTAACGCAAAGTCACGAACCTTTCTAATCGGATTCTTTGTTATTTTTATTAATTTAACCTATTTTAATTATGTTCAATTCAGGTTGGGACGGATTTTAATTAAGTGTCAAGGCTTGTTATCGCAATATTTTACGGACTTAAACCGTAAAAACAATAATAGTGATCGCCTCGAGCATTAAAATAATTTAATCCTCCTATCAAGTGTCCGGAAAAAATCGATTCAAACAAGGTTACCCAAAATCATCAAATTACCGAATTTTTTTTCGTTTTTGTCTGAAACTAGTCCACGCCTTGCAGATTCCATTCGGAATTACTTGTTTCCACTTGAATGATTATTAAATAACACTTATCTCTGTATTTAATATTGAGGAGGTGTTACGGTCAAATTCGTGTATGTATTGGCCATTGGGGCGATTTTTTGTCGAGACTATAACTGTTTCAGACGCTCGAATCGTGTAATTGTAAATGAAACAATATTGTAGGGTTCTTCAATGGAAACATTGTGAGGTTTTTTAATTAGCATCATTCAAAGAACGATACACCGAGACGAAAAATTCAATTAAGCTGTTTAAGTTACATGACTGTGGTATTTGTAATGACAGAGCTACGGACTTTGATCATAGATCCAGAGATGAGACTAGTCTCCATTCACTAGAAAAAGCTATTTTTATTTTTTCAAATGTTTTGAACCACTTGATAATGAGGAAAAGGATTAGAAAGTATAAGCTTTCAAAGCTATAAGTAAGCAATTTAAATTGCCCGCCATATTCTCATCTTAGATTAATTCAACATGTCATTCTTCTGTTGTCTGTCACGCATTACACATCCCTCTTTATCAAAAAAAAATGAAAAATTGCAATTTTGTCTTACAGTATTATGTTTTTTAAAGAAGCAGTAATAAATAACTAATGACATCTAAAGTATCAACTTCATTAAATTTTAAATAAAGTTATAAATAAATAGAAACCTTAAACTAGAGTATACATTTGTCTATGCAACCATAGTCTTACTTAAAGATTGTCTATATTTGGATGGATTTTATGGTTTTGACTTACAAACTAGTTTATGGGAGATTTAATAAGGGTAGTTGTAAAGATAAGTAAACCCTATTGTTACCAAAGCGACAAGCTGGTCACTTGAAGAAGACAAACAACAGATGGCACGCGTCAGATCTTTACAATCTACTTAAAATTCAGGGGCTGGGGTTTCTTTATCGGTAAGGGACCAAAAAGTGAATTCCTCTATTGCACTAGTAAATTCATCCAAATATAGATACACTTTATCTGAGTTCTTTGGACAAATCTGATGGAAGCAGACGTTCTAGCCTACACACTTTATTGCCATCACACACATTTAACCGGTTTGCTAACACATTACAATTTACTTTGTAACTGAATTTTGCACTAAATTGGAGTACGAGTTCTTTGACAGATTATAGAAAAATGTCGTGCATTTTTTTTTGTTGAGAGCGAATGTTAATAGTTGAAGAAACCCGGTTTAAAATCATGTTAACTTGTATTTGAAAACATGTTTAAGTTTTGTTTGTGAACAGAGTTTAGGGAAGTTTTATCCGGATCTTCTTGCAGTAAAAATTTAATTGTTTATAAAATGTTATAATACATAGAATGTTACATGTACTTTATTGTTTATTTATGTGTTGTGTTTATTTTCTTTTATGATAGTTTTGATTTGTAGTCTTATAATGTGTATTTTGTTTTGTTGTTGTTATTGACCAGTGATTTACTTTTATTTTGTTTATTTTACTTTTCTTGCATAATTGACTGCAAGACACAAATAAATGATTCTTTCTACATTGTAGTTTTATTATTTTATTTTATCTCCCAACTTAAACCCTCATGCAGTCGCATGACGTTTTCAAAAAAATTTGCCGTTATTTTGTCAAACACAACGTAGGACTCTTTTCCTCTAGACGATGAGGATGACCTTTATGGCAAAATTATGGCAATAAGTATGGCCTATTTTGAGTCATTACATAGTTAAATCTGTAAAATAAGACTATTTTACAGCCTATATGGTAGATAAAAGTAGCCGGCTATGTATAAAACCAGAAAACATCTATAAAATGGAGATATTAGCAAATCATATGAAATATTATGTAAATATTTCGCTTTTATAGCAGCTTCGGAGTACTACTTCTGTAAAATAAGATTATTTTACAGCTTGAAGAATGCGTTTTAAATTTTTCGCGAATATCAATAGCTGAGAAAAAACTTTTGTCTCTAAAAATTATTTTATTTTTACAACAGTGACTCTACTAAGAGATTTTAAACCGCTTAACTGCGAATCTACGTAAAATTTTGACAATTTCCTTTTTTTTATGGTGTCTTTAGAATCAATGCAAAAATCTGCTATTATAATAACCGATTAAAATACCTGAAAAATTGCCAGCAAATAAAACATTTTCATGTGTTCTGCAAGCAACGTAATAAAAAAAATAGTTATTTAAGTGCGAGATAAATTTTCCAGTGTTTTCATCTAATTTTCACCCGTATTCTCTCTGTTTAAAACAACTTTTAGTTTACAACAAATGCGCGCTTTTTGCCAAGCCTGACATAATAAAGATAGAACTTCATTTAGGTAACACTCTTGCAGCTATCTTGTTTTTCGGAGGAGGCGATAAGGTATTTGTCCCAGCCCCTACTAGTCTTTAGGTCATGCTAAAGGCTGTAGATGCACCTCAAAACTTTGGCAATTAGGTGAAGCATTACAGTCAAAAGATTATTTATTTATTTTATTTAGGTTAGTTTTTTTGATTTGTTGATTTACTATTACACCACTTAACTCAAGATGGGAAATCAATTTAGTAGTGAAAATTTTTATCAAAGTCTACTATCCATCCGCCAAAGAAAAATTAAGTTGTCACAATTTGCCATGGAATCACACTCATAAATTTGAAACAGGTTGTCGAAATAGTATTTTCCGTTATATCTTGTTGACATCAAAGCAATTAAGAAATTTAATTAATTCCGAGTTTCCAATTTAATAAAACAATATAACTTTCAACGTTTTGAAAAATTCTAATAAATAACATGTCATGCTATAAATTTTTTCACGTTCCAAAACAATTTTTTAGTGAAGAGCAATGTAATGAAAATAGTGACCTAGATTGGAAAAACCGAAAAAGTGCCTGAAGATGCGCTGCTACCTAGTGAACTCGCTTCGATTAATTTTTAGCTGTAAACTGTCTCAAAAATCGTGGGCAGTAAAGCTGAAATTTCGTGAAAAAACAGTAAAAATGTAGATGAGCTGGTTCATTAAAATTTGATGGGTCCATCCACTGGTCTTGTTAAATGTAAATGAGCCACCATAAATATTTATAATAATAACTCAATTATTGCTTCGTGACTGCCAACCCAAGCATGTAAGTTTAATTCTTTTTATTAGTAAAAAATTTCTCTCAGACAATACTTGTCCGAAATAAAACAAGCAACAAAGAATTGTTGTATTATCTGGTAAATTCCATAAATTTGCAGGGATTAAAGTAATAATAAGATATGAACGGCCTTGGGCAATCACGATCACATTGTGTTGATTTTATGAACATATTAGCATTGGCAAAAGGCGTCCCTATTGTTCTTTCTCGGTAGGTCGCAAAGAAAAACGCGACAATCCACTTACCACAAGTTGGATACTACCAAGATTAGAACTTTCTAACGTAATTGGCTCGAAAAGCACAAACAACTAAACGTATATTCGATGCTCGATTCAATGGTAATCGAGAGACGTTTCGAAACAATGTAGCCAGAACGAATTTGTCGGCGCGGCCAAAATGCCAACAAAATACTAATAAGGAAATATACTCCAGAGAAAACCCACAAAAAATTAATTCATTTTTTCCAGACTAAGATGACGCGGTTTAACACGTCAATCAATTTTTAATTAGTTTAGAAGTTTTAAAAATATATCGAGCACGCCAATTTCGCGCATCATTCCTGTAATTAGTCTAAGGCTAGAAATGGTAAATTTTTCCCGTTCCCGGTGCGATTTAATCGGTAAATCATTCGCATTTCCAGAGCCATTTCAGATTAGTAACAGTCGATCGAAGCACGAGTATTCAGCTATAATTAATCATCGTAAATGGCGCTCGGAAAACCCTCCGTCCCGTAATAAAACAAATTCTAATCCTCGCAGCCATCTACGTCTGTAATAAATTAATTATAATTATATACTAAGTTTCCGATGCTTATAATGCTTAAATATCTCTCGTTTTATTGCACCGCATAATAGTGCTACCATACAATTAAAGTTGTCATGGTTTCACTCCACTTTCGGCATTTTCTCCAGCACTGACGTCACGCGTTTCATTTATCAAAACAGGAAAATTTTTGAAAATTTTTGGAACACCTGTTCGTGGGCGGCCGCATTCTTCGATGCAGTATGTCGCAACGTCCAATTAGTCGCAAGCCTCCCGCAGAGCGCCACTGAATCCTGACCTGGTTTAGAAATTACATCAGTAATTAAAATAAATTTGGAAATTAGGCTTCGGTTTTATTGTCGATCAATTAATCGTGCCGTAATAGTAATACGCTAAAACAAATTTTTTGACCGTATTTTTTTATGAAGTTAAATAATTAGCAAACATGTATATACATATTTAGAAAATCGGTTTTAGACTACGAATAACGGCCATACTCTTAACAAAAGTCCCAGCACAACATCACACTTAAATGTATATTGATTGCCATAAAAAATATCTACAAGGAATTGATAGATTTGAACCAATTTCCAAAAAAAAGTTTATCTAATGAATAATAATAAATGATTAAAATTCGGATCCAAGATTTTGAAGATAAAAGCTCGACACACATTTCAGTATAGGGAAAATTATATTAGATGTCCTTTTTAAATTTGTTTTTATAAATTAATAATTTTATTAAGTTGCAGATTAAAAATTTTAGGGCAATACAATTTATTTTAACCCGTAATTGATTTTCGATCACTACTACCCGAGAAAATTTGATTGTTACTCCAAGAAAATGAGCAATAATATCACCACAATAATAAAAAAATGAATTTATAATAAAATGTGGCACAAATTTTTAAAGTATGAGAACCTCGACGAGAACACAATCGCTTCAAAATCGACTATCGAGAAATTATCGGAAACTCTTTAAGACCCGCCTATTGCCAAAAACCTGGTTTCTTTTTGCAATTTTTGTAATTTTTTTAGAGTTTATGAGTGATAAATAGTATTGCATAAAATACTTGTAAATAATAAAATTTCCTACAATTTACTTGAAAAAAGTTTTTTCTAGAAAAAAATTGACCGAGATCAGCCGGTTTGTATTTTCACATTAGTATTGTTGTCAATAATTAATAAAAAAAATTATTTTTGAAAAATGTTTTTTGCGATTATTATAGGTTTTTTGACATTAATAAATGAGGCCCTCTGACAATATTCTAAAACCGTCCAAATAGCCTCAAAAATTTATTTTCATATTTTATAAACCCAGAACTAAATATATTTGCCTACCTCAAAAATCTCTGATTATAATTTCTTGCAAAATTACATGCAGCGTATCAGCAACAATAACCACAAAATCTACCAGATTTGCCATTGTTTTTCAACTAACATTAAAATACAATATTTTCGTACTTTTATTCGGCCTAAAATAATACTTCATCAGTTTGTGACGGCGACAATTTAATAGTGATCACCAGGCTTCGGCCACAGCGAGCTATTGGACAAACCGTCAGATAATTAATCAGTGTAATCCAGCAGACTGCATTTTATTTGTTTCACTGGTCAGCAAGGTTATGCGTAATGGGCTTGAAAATCAGTAATGTAACCACGTCGATTATTAAAAATATGAACAAAATATATTTATTACTAAAATATAAAAATCTATTATAGTTGAAAATAACTAATACTAATTGATAAGTAGCTATCTATGTGGTTGTTATTTGTATCGCGTTTAAATAATACGAAATAAAGTGTAAAAAAATGCAAACTTACGTCACTGCAAAGAGCTCGCTCTCGTCGAACCCTACTGATTACTTTTTAGAAAAAGTTTTAAATAACATACTTTCTCAAAATCTGAAACAATAAAAAACAAAGTTTATTAAATTTGGCATTATCTTGCAGTAGAACTAAGAATATACATTAAATTTGCAAAGCGACATGAATTTAGAAAAAAACGTCTTGCTGTTGCGAAAATAAAAAAAAGTACGATATGTGTTTTGTAGAGCAATAGTTGTGGTCTTGTTTTTTAGATTATATGTATAATTAAAGCTTAGTCAGAAAAAAATTAAAAAACAAAACAATTAGCCAGATAGATACATAAAGTAAGTCTACGATTTAAATAAATAATTTTTTTCATATATTTTTTTATAATATACCATAAATATTTTTTTCTATAATATTTTTTTACTTTGTTGAGTTTTATCATATTCTTCATATTGAATACTATTTTTATTTTATAAACTAACGTATTTTTATTATTTTTTATTCGTTTAATCAAACACTATGTATACCAAAAAATTAAAATGCATTAATTTTAATTTTTATAGTTATTTAAGAAACTATATAAATATTTTTAGCAAATAGGTTTTTATTTAAGAAACAAAGAAATTGTTTTCTCATAAAAAAACATTTACAAATTCATATACAGACTGTTTCACAAATAATAATAAGCTGAAGCGAAGCTGAAAATACAACCAGCAATACAATTCCAAAGTTAACGTAGATGATATTGTTTTTAAATTTTATTTGTCAAATTTGTCACCGATAAAAAAATGTATTCAAACGATAAAAAACCGAGATGATGATATATGGGAAAAAATGCCTTTGCTGCGATGAGTTTGTACAGACAACGTTTTCCGGATAGAGAAGAACTCTTGCTGACACCATATTCGAACGACTTGAAACTACTTTAAGGAAAAATTGACTATTTTTAAAAAAGCCAAAAGCAAGAACAGCTACACATGTAAGTCAAAGAATGATTTTACAAGCAAGTGTCATTAGTTTGTCTTCAGTTAACCGAAAGATTAAATGTTTTTTTATTTAATGTATTTGTAAACAAAACAAAATGACTACGTTACCTTTGGAATTGTATTGCTAATTGCATTTTTAGTTTCGCAGGCTCATTATCACTCGTGAAACACCCCGTATGTATTGTTTTCTCTCAACTATTAGCACATAGTTCAAAATACAGATTACTTTTATTACTTGTCAGAGATATATGTAGTATATTCATTGATAGATTAAACTTTTTTTAAACATACTAATTCGACCTTTAAAGTTACCAGAAACACCGAAAAAATTTCTGTTGACAACAAGGATTTAAGTTTATGCAATTGATAAATTTTCAATACGGATAACAACCCTTGACATGTTTGGCAGCTGAGTTTTAGTAACTTTGATTTTGGTCGAATCTGTGACTGGATTTACCATAAAAGAAATCGTTGCTTTTAAAACAGTTTGTCTAAGTAGTACTTGTGCTTGATTTAATAGCTTTTTGGGAAATTTTCCGAATAAAACTTTTGCCTTTAAAAGATTGAAATATTTTTTGTTTATATTTTGCGTCTGTAACAAAGACTTATACGATACCGATTTGGGTGCTTTAGTAGCCATTTAAGCACCCATTTGCGTGTTATAAAGTAACTAGTACAGTTTATTTTTTTTTTTCGTTGAGAAAATAAATGAGAGAAAATGAAGAAAACGTTATGAATAGTAGCGCTATAGCAAGTTATAATTTTATTGGAACAAAATTTTGTTGAAAATGATAAAAAATAGCATAATGAATTTGTTTATAAAGTTATTGGCACACATTGCTTACAAAAACTCGTGCTTCGCGCTCTTTTTATAAACTTGAATTCGTGCTACAAAGTTGACTTTTTGAAACGCATACTTTAATACCCTATTTTTTAATTTTACCATTAAATCTGAGTTGCTTAATTTTTGTTTCTCCAAACTTTTCTTGTTTCTTTTGGTTGTTTAAGTTTTATATTTAAGCCTAGATTAAAAATAATCAACAAAAATTATCAACAATTAAAAAAGATTTACATTAACAATATGTTGAAAGACATCTACAATAAACTTTTTAACTATTGATAATGTTAACATAAGTTACAAAACTTAAGCAACTCAATACAAAATGATAAAAGACTTAAATAAAAAAAAATAAGACTTTATAAAACAACCAATAAACTACTGAAAAATCTCTTAAAATTTTTTCTAGGTTCCTTATTTTATTGCGCTCATTATATATCTAAAGTGTGACACAGTATTGAGATTTTTGTTTTGACTATGTACCTATCTGTTTATATTTAGGTATGACCGATTTTTTAAACATTTACCTCATTATTGCACTTAGAAAAAAAATCGATCAAAAATATTGATTTTGGTGTGTTATACCGACTACTATAAATGGACCCCCTATAATTTTCAAAGCAGGCATCAATCATGATTGTTTGTACTTGTGTTTGTTTCAGCAATTCCTCTTATCACACCAGTTGAAAAGATTAATGTTGTACTTCATTAAAAGGGATGAGTGTGTGCTTTTAAAAATAGATACGGAAAAACAAACAATTAAAATAGACGGTACCGTTAGGAGGCGCGGACAGTGTGAATTTTCATCATTGTTAGAAAGCGATTGTCTGGAGATGTTTTTATTACAGGGAGGCGATCAGATAGCGCACGCAATTACACAAACAATTTGTTACGGACATTATCGGCTAAAGCTTGCCCGAAATAAATTTCATTGTCAGCAATTAAAAACTTCGCACTGAGATTGACCGAACCGAATCGCTTGAGAGAGATTTTTGAGAAATGAAATTTCTCTGATAAAAATCCCGCGAGTACCATACATGGTCGGTTCATTAGATAAGCGAATCGCGTAAGAAATTGATTTATGGAGCCCGTTGCGCCCAACATCTCTCGGTTGACAGTCATCTTTGCGCCTCTCGATTATTAATTAACGTCGCGTATCGAAAATTTCATCTCCCACAAAGTGCAACGGACACCATCTGATACGTACAAAGAATATCATCTATCTTAAAATACGCGGCTGCAAGTGGAGCGAAACAGGTGGTTATCTATTGAACCGTGAATGCCTAATAATCAGACCACGTGAAGCCGGTTACAATAAATTCTCCTCAACAATAATTAATTGTCATTACGACACGAACATTTCGGAATTTTTTGATAGATGAGAGAATAGGAGACGAGAAAAAATTAAATTACATCAATTATTTCGATTTTAATTTCTGCACACAAAGATGCTCTGGATTCGTTGTTACACGTCCCTGCTTTCCTAAATTATAGACTGTACACAGCTGTAATTACACACGATAAATTTCGGCCAACTGTATTAGATTTGCAGTTATGTTAATAGCGTCCGATGCAGTTTTCTGTTTAATAATAACCACTAAATTTTTATTACACCCAAATTATTTACCATTTGCATGATGCTCACACCATGCACTGATTAAGCCGGAATTTCCAAATTTCTACCAGCGTTTTTCTTTATTTAAATTGTAAGTAATCATCTCAGTTACATGCTTACATAAATCTCTTCTTGAGGTCGTAGAATGCAATTAGAACGGGCTCATAAACCATGTTTCAAATGTTGTTTTTAGCCATATTATTTGTTACTTCTTTAAACGAAACGAATTTTACAAATTGAATAATTTTCCTTGTGCATTAATAAGAAAACTTTGTCTTTATTAGTCTAAAAAAACCTAAACCGTTCATCTTTGTTTCTATAGATTTATTGTTTTTTTTCCTGCTTTTTGCCATTGTTTTTGCTCCAGATTTTTTGTTCTCTTGTTAGTATTTTTTGATAGCCTTATCACACGTTACTGGCGGTTCTCTTATTCTTCATTTTTATTTAACTTTTGCTTTTCATACTTGTTACACTATTCTGTTTTCTGACATTCTTTTCAAATGTTCCTACTAGCTTAGCTGTTTTTTTTATTATATATGTCAGTTGTGTCCAACTTTTATTTGACTAGTTTGTATTTTATCTATCAACGTTACTGTTTTTTTCAAGTTCAATTAAATCAAAAAAAAATGTAGTTGTAGTAAAGTAAAATTAAGGTATTATAGAAATATTACAAAAACTATTGTAAAGTACACGTCCATTAGCCATCACTGAATTTTTATTGCATCAAATTTTTTGCGATTTGCTTGACTCTCAGAGCAGGCACTGAATTTCCAAATATCTACCCGCATTTTTTCTTATTTAAATAGTAATCATCTCAATTACATGCTTACATAAATCTCTTTTTGTTGTCGTAGAATGCAATTGGTAATTCCCTTCGAGCAGTATAGATACATAATCAACCTACAACGATTTTCTAATAAATAGCAATAATTTAATATAATATTCAAGACTAATTTGAATTTATAATTCGATAACTACATTTGTGCCCAGCCTTATAATATTTTCATGTAAAACACGAATGGCATTAAATTAGAAAAAAATTCTCTTCGACAGCAATCAAGACTTGCAGTGAATCATCAGGGTTTAAGGCAAGGAAACTCAATTTTTATAATTACTTTATCATGCCACAACGGGAAGCAATCAATTAGGATTCTCACACATTTTTACATAAACCTGAAAAATTTTATTCACACTTTTTACCCAAAGGCTTCGCTTAATTAATTTCCTCTTTTATGGTATCAATTAATCAAAACTTGTCATAACAAATTTCGACACTCATCAGCCCAAATCAGAGAAAGTTCAAACTCCTCAAAAGGCATTTATCGATCAAGGCAGCATTAATTCGAGAAATTAAATACGACCCAAAAAAACGAGAAATTTGACTACCTACAAATGAAAACCTGGTCAAAGGTTTTGTGTTAAAAAGAGGAAAAAGTCTTAAGTTAGCAACCCTGCTAGAGACAGTCAGTAAAAAAACGGTGGCGTCTCTTAACAGTCATTTAAATTAGAGTTGTGTAACACTTAATTTTAAATAAGTTGTTGTATTAAATTTTAAGAAAACATTTATTGATCAAATTAACATTATTGACTTTAATTTTGATTCTCAGCCATTTCAAGCAAAATGGTACCTGAGCTCAAAAATTAAAAACTAAAAATAAAGTTTTAAATTAGTAATTTATATTTAAAACAGGTGTATGTTGGTTAAATTGATATTTAAAAGAAAATTTTGCTGTATATCGTAAACAGATTGTGATTTCAGCTCATTTTCAAAATTGATAATTTTGAAAGACGAACAATTTTTCGTATTCGTGTTTTGTAATTAAAAAGTAATAATTTTGGCAAAACTATGTATTAGATTAAAATCTGCAATAGCTTTTCTAACAAAAAAATAAATATAAAAAACAAAATAGATCTTGCTATACATTTCCTTGTCTAAATACCACTGCACTAATAAATCCCTAATATTTTATAGTTGTTTATTTTCAATAGAGCATCGATTTAGGAGCTGGTCATAAACTATTAGATTTTCCATCCAGTAAAGGACCGTTGTAAAGTTTGCCTATATTTGTAAGAATTATACATATTATATAGATTTGACTTACAAACTAGTTTATGAGGGATTTAATTATAGTGGTTGTAGAGATAAAAGAACCCTATTGTTACCGAAGCGACCAGATAGTCCGTCTTTTAAGGGCTGGAATTTCGATATTGGTAAGATACCGAAAAGCTAATTTCTTTATTACACCCTAAAATTCTTCCAAATATAATAGGCTACAATTTATGGTAGAAGTAGTTATCTATTGAATAAAAATTTGTTTTTTCAAACAATACGGAATCATTGACCATTTCGTAAGATAAATTTAAATTTAAGGTGCAATCTTGGATAAGTAAGGTAAGTATGGCAATTTTGGGTCATTACAATTTTAATAAAACCTTTATAAAATATTATGACGTTTAATTGGCTATCCCTGAAAAAGGACAGTAATTGCTTTGGTCCACCCTGTATATTGTTTGTTAAACATCGCTCGTTAGCTTCACACATGGCCGGCAATTACTCAGCAACGTCGCTGTCGTAATGATTGTTATTAGGGCGTCATTAAAATCTAATAAATTGATTTTTTCCCCGCAATCGCCAACGCAGATTGTGGCTGTAATGCGATAACTTTCTCCTGGATTCATCGACAGCACTGACCATCATCGAAAAAAGTCTGTTGAAAAAGAGGAACGCAGCTCGAAGCGATCTTTTCGATGATTAAAATTTCTAACTGTTCTCCTCGTTATTACCGAACATCCCGTTTCCTGGCTAGCACGAGCCATTATGTCCAGTGAGATATTCGACATAGTGAGAAAGAAAAAAAAGGAGACGAAGAGAAATCACACATCCGCTGTCTGGAGAGGAAACTATTAATTTACGAGAAGCAGTAGCTATATTTCAATAAATGATAAATTCGATTATACGTCAACGGTAAAATTTAATCTCTCGAATTTTTCAAGCATTATTTGACTAAATTAGTTAATTACGGAGCGTAATTGATAGCCGAAGCGAAATCGACAAAAATTAAATTAGCGCTTCGGGTCTATTATAAATAAGGAAATCGTAGAATGCATGCAAGACGACTACATCATTAAAAAACTTGATGCGGCTTTTTGCGAAAGGTCAGTAGTTCTACCTAATTTATGGATGACCTTTACAAGAATTTTATTGAAATATCATCAGTTTGGTTTTATTACGTGCACTCAAATTAATAAAAACAAACTTGAAGCAGGTGATAAACCGCCCAAAATCGAAACTCAGAGACGTCTCTCGTTAATTTAAAACCGAGTCTTATCTCGATTAATTTATCATTACAGAAGCATCGTGAGAAATTGAACTTTACTACCTCCAAAAAAATAAAATTTGCATTTTTTAGTTGAGAAATTGGGAAACCAAAAGATATCTGAGATAGCTTATCGATCAAACAAAATTATAGAGACAATTCAACTTACATTTTCTCGACGAATCAGAGTCACTTATTTTGACAGAACAGATTAATCACGGAAATCAACAGATTCAATAAGTTTACTTATAAGTTGAGTTCATTCTTTATTATTGTATTGTAGCACCTTACCAGAAGATGAACTTGTAGTTTCTCTGTGACTATTGCACGACATTTAATAAGCAATTTGAATTTTCTGCCGCATCCTAACTATGAGTAGGTCCAATTTTGTCATTTCTTCAATACTTATTAGTGCGATTTTTTCTATAGGAAATCTCTAATCTTCGGGCAAGGTGCTACAGATCAAATTTGGTAAATTAGTTCAATCTGTTGATTATGAGTTGTGTTGGTTGTTTCTTGCCTTCAGAGATGGTCATATAGATGTTTAAGGACCACAGCAATGCAATAACAGCTCGATATAGCAATTTGTTTTACCTCTAATAAAAAATAATAAAGTGAACCCTTTAAACAAAGCAACTAACCGAACTTGTTTGGCATAATTAAGAGACTATTTAGTCTTCTGTGCTTAGTTAAATTATGAATCTCATTTTGTTATCCCATTCTCTGCCTAATGTCATTGGAAAAGTCATCTCTTAATTAGCCTGTTTGTATTTAATTTCGAATCGTACTTAAGAATTTCAAGCGGGTCAAAAATAATTAAATTAAGGCAATTCTTCAGAGGCTCTATGCCCGAGTTGCAAATTTAATCCGTTTTGCTTACCATTCACCGATGAGCTTTTTAATTATCCTCAAAAAAAAGAGTTAATAGTAGTTTACCATCTTTCCTTATCTTTGGAAACTTTGATTTTTAGAGTAATGCCAAAAATTCATATTTATTAACGACGTTACTTTTGTTTCAAAAACTGCCAGACGATAGATTTTTCCAAACTTTTTGAGCAAGGATTTTCAAATCTCAAGCAATATTCTGAAAGTGAACTCATATTTATTAGAAGACACGGTAAAAAAAAAATTAAAAGTTTTTTTTGGTCAGTTCAAAAGCATCATTAGCCTGAGTAAAACGCAAATTGCACAAAAAAATTTGAAATAAATCAATAGATGTGTGATACTCAGCAAGAGAATCGTAATTATACAACTTAATCAACAAATACCTACTGATTGAGTTCGCAATAAAGTTACCAGAATTTTTTTTCGCTAATTTGTTAATGATTTATCTAAATTAAATTTCTGGAGTTATAAAACTGGTCCAGAAAAGCAGTTAATTATTATTGTCAACCAGTGCACTAAAAGAAATCAGGAATAGCTGCCAATGTAAGAATTTATCAAGTAGACGCTATGAAACTGCATTTACTTTATATTTCTTGTATTAGAAATATGAGATATAAAATTGTTTCTTTTTTACTTCCTACTTTTTTAATTTTGTGTATCTTTCTACTTATTAATTTTTCCTTAGATTGTTACATCAATATATTTCCAGAAAGGTTTTGTATTCTTAATATCTCTATAGAAACAAGTCGTTGTATTCGTCTCCGATCGGTTCTAATAGTACGATAGGTATGAGTATGCAATTCTCACTGGTAAAAAATTTCAACTAAAAATTTTTTGGTTAACCTATCACTATCTGTTCTAAAAATTGTTGTCCCAAACACAATTCGGTGGTATAAAACTGAAGAAAATTTTGTCCTGATTCGACTCTTATTTGTTTTTGAAAGAAATTTTGTAGAATCAAATTCCACTAATGTAATGTATTACAAATAAAAATTTTTTGCAAAAAAATGTCGGAAATGAAGCCATCAAATTGAATTCCTAAAGCATTTTTCCCACTTATCTTCTCAAGTAAAACAAACGGCACACCGCCTTCATCACATGTTAATCTCTAGTTGCTTTTAAATCACCGTAAATGAAGGAAGTCTATCTGGTTTTAATAGAGCCAAAATACTTAATAAAATTTTATAAATAAGAGGATGTGCCTAAAGGATTGTAATAAATTGTACGCTTCTAAAAGAATAATTACACGCTTCGATAAAAAACTAATATGTCTTTTGGTCAAGAAAGCTTGCGCAATTTTCTTTGACACATATCTGTTGTTTTCCCACGCCAACTTTTAATTGCTCATTATAATTATTCAAATCACGACAAAAGCTAATGTATCGACCGATTATCGATGGTTATTGATAGTCACGCGATTTTTTTCTCATATTTTAAAAAAAATTCTAAACACTTGAAAACGTGAAATTGCGTGCTGGAAAAACAGTTAAGTGATTTATAATGGACAACACCTGGCCCAACAACGGCAATTGCAGACTTTTAGTTTGATAAATGATAATTATTGTTATAATGGCTTAGCGATTTTATTAACTAATTTGTACCACATTTCAAGCCGGATAATTTACAAAATTTAAATTTTCTTAATTTTGTTTGCTTACTTTACAACTTTGTTAATTAATCACCGGTTGTCATAACAGATTTCAACACAAGTGTGTAACAAATTTCCTCGCAACGCATTTTCCGACAAGTTAAATCAATTAGCACGGCACACATTTCTCAAGCCATCTTCAATCGAAAAACCTTGAATTTTCTTCCGGCCGGAGAAGCATCAATGGCTGAAAAAATCGTCGACCTCGATCGGACGTCATTTATCACTTTTTACCTACAGCAGGAGCGGAATTAAAACCGAATTAGCGGTCAATCGAAGGCAATAACATCGATGGGCGTTGATGATGCACAAATGCTGAAATTCAATGGTTCGGCAATACAGTCCTGTAATTAAAACCATCGACGCCCATCCATAATTCAGTATAGAGCCATTAAAGACGAATAAAAATGGGAAGCTGCCGGAAGATGTGAAGAAGCTACCGTGAAAATACAAAGTGGCAAAAATCAAACACGAAATTAAATCAAAATAATTGCCGTCCATCAAGGGTGACCTGCAGGTCGCGGGAACGCCGCTTATCCATTAAGGTCACTTTATTTTGAAATCAGAAAGAAAGGGTCTTCACCAGCACCCTGAGGGACCAAAATTATGTAAATATTTCGTAATTTTACGACCGAATTAAATACCTAGATAAAAAGATAATTGAATTCGACCAAAAACTATAAAGTCCACTGGTTGGAGTAATTAAAACAGACGCTTATTACGTTTAATATCTAACAAGATAATTACTAGAATTGTAAATCATAAATAATGGGGCATTTATCTAAATATCGCCGCAATAGTAAAAAAAATTAAACTATTATGAAATTTGACATAGATGATCTTTGAAGTATGAGAAAACGAACGCTCCAAAGTCGATAATCGAGAAATTATCGAAGCCCCCTCAAAGGTTCCCCAAAATGTAAAAAACCTGTTTCTTTTGCAATATTGACAATTTGCTTGTAGTGCATAAATAATATGTTTATCTTTAGTGTTACATATAAAAGTTGTAGCTAAGAAAGTTCTCTACAATTTACAACAAAACATGTAGTTTTCGCTGTTTTGCAATTTTTTTAAATTTATTTAACTTATAAAAAATTTATATTAATAAATGTTTATCGGACAAACTGAGTTTGAACACAAAATTCAAAGAAAAATTCTAGCATATCACAATTTATTTAAAATTTAAAGTTATCCCAATAATTTCGTTTTCTTTTTATGCTCTCTTAACAAGCTTGACAAGCAAATCATACATTATTATACTAAATATAAATGACTGTTAGGTTTGTCACCACAGTAAACAAATGGTTAAGTAAAATTTCTATTTTTTGTAAGAGACGATTTTGGAATCCTGCGCAATTTTTTAAAATCTGTTTTTTTCTCATCAATTTTGTAAAAAAAATATATATTAAATATGCCTTAATATTAGTTATACTAATAAGTTTTCAACATTTTCACTAGACAGATTTCTTCTTTAATAATGAAATTTATCATGAACAAAATTTGACTTAACCACTCTTATTCCTTGTGATGCTAGAAGTATACATATCCTATTATTTCTCTACCATAAAATCTATACAACAATTAACAGTTAATCTACAATGCTCAACAATTGAAATGGAACACCCTAAAATTTTAAGTCTTGTAACTTCTGGAAAAATTTATTAATTGAAATGATCTTTTTTTTTGAGTAGCTTATTTCTTATACTTTAAGATGTTTAATAGAGAGTTTGTTGTAAACTTGTAGTTTAAGTTATACAGGGTGTCAAAGACAGGCTCTGCAAAAAACGAAAATAAACTGCTCCCATTTTAACAAAAAAAATTTTGAATTTTTTTAATGGGTCCCGGAAGAGCGCTGGATTAAGCCCTCAATACAGTTTTAAAGATTTTAAGCTACATTTATAAGAACTGGGAACACCACATTTGGGAGAAAAAGATAAACACAAACACAAGCTACAAATGTATATAGGTACAATAAAATTGAAAAGAATTTACAAGATATCTGTTTTTTTTATAGTGACAATATTACTTTATGGCATAACAAAGGAAATTATATCTTTTGAAACTATAATTTGCTAGAATGCACAGGAATAGATAAAACAACAAGTAAATGTTTATAAAATAAAATAAAAACCTGATAAAATTTTAAAAATTAATGGAGTAAAAAAAGACGATAAGACAAGGCCCGGTAGTAACTAAGCAAACGACAAAATAGTGCAGGATAAAAAAACAGGTCTACTTGGCTCAATATTTATAATTATTCTTGTTTATTGATAAAAATTTTACTTGATATTTGATAAAAATTCTGTGAATGCCCACTTTTAATTTATTTACGAACTAAAAATTAATTGACGATTAACGAATGCGATACGCACTCTATCGGTAGAATTTTTAACTTCACACTCAATTTATTTACGGTTGCCAGTCAAACAAATCTAGATAATTCCGTTTAAAATTTTCTATTTTATTTAGCAACAATTTTAAGAATGTTGTAAATAAATACATAGTTCTTAGTTTTGGACAAAAAAATATTGGTTTAATATTTTGAGGAGATAAAAGTTTGTAAAGCAAACTAACTTCTAATTTTTTATTAGTTAGCGCCCTCTAGTTTCTAAACACAGTTTCTAACTTGACATATAAGTAAGTTGCGTTAAATTGTTTTATTTGTTTTTCAATAATATCAGGTTGCTCTATGAGAACGTGTTTCTAGAACAGCTTGTACATTTAACCATATCCAAAGTGGTTTTTATGACAGGGTCTTATTGCATTAAAGGTAATAATAGTAACAAAGAAAAGGTGCCGCTGGGCAATAATACTATAAATATAAATCTTCTTTCTAGTACTAACCGGACATCGACTCAAGCAAACGAATTTGATTTACAACAGACTTTGACAACCCTTTTAACAGCATCATTATGACGGTCCTAATGACAATTGCAATGTTATAAAAACCACTTTAAATTTGGATAAGGATATAGGTATACTCGTATTAAAATTTCAAAAAAAAATAATTGTTACCATATATGTAGACATTCTTTAAAGCCACGTACGATTTTTAAATAAATTCTCATACGATTAAAAATACAAATTTTTGAACAAAAACTTTTTTATTGTCTAAGCTCTGTAACTTCGCGAAAAATTGAAATATTTTATAACTTTTTTTTGGAAAACCAAGTCATGGATTATTTATTATTTTTGTTTCACTTCTGCTACTATAATTTTTTTCTTTTTCGGTCTCAACTTGAGGCTATTATCAGCGAGGGGTAGTAAAATATCAACAAACAATTTCTCGATTTTCACTTCGAGACGTTAATTTTTTCATACTTCACAGACTATTTGTGGCAAATTTCATTATGGTTATAATTTTTTAGTATTGAGACACTTAGTTTCTTGGACTATAAAATACCAAGATAAAAAGCTAATTGAATTTGACCAAAAACTATAAATCCCACTAGTTGCAGTAATTAAAACCGACGCTTATTTCGTTTAATATCTAACAGGATAAATAATTACCAGGATTATAAATCATAAATAATGGGGCATTTATCTGGGCATGTATCAGATGTATACAGTCAATAAAGCCTAATTTGTTTATTTTTGAATTGGAAATGCGTCCGTTGCGCGTTGCCATAAAACTGGTTGCATAGAATTTATTTAATTCATTTGCACAAATTGAACCAGTTTTTCCCACATATCACACCTTCATTAACGTACTTTTCCGCCATTAATTCCTCATGCAAATCCAACTAAATACTGATATTTTTCTGAGCGAAAGTTTTTCAAGGGAAGTGGTTCAAAAAGTCAGAGCTTAACTCGTCCTTCTTCGGTTGAGGCAGCATCCATTACACAACCCGCAACAATAAATACTGATATAATTAAATCTGCACGTGCATATTTCATATAATAGTATAATAATAACTTAGAAACAGGAATATTTTATCCATAAATTAATACTAATTGCACGAAGAGATAAGCACACGATGATTAGTTTTCTCTTGGTGATATTTTATCATTGAAGTCGTTGAGTGATGAGTTAATACCATCTGTTTGAAAATCCACCCAACTGTAGATAAACTAAAACCGACTTTTCTTAAACACAAACTAATAGGATAATAAATTAAGAAACGTTACGAAAGACAATCCGGTACCAAAGACATTTATTTATCTGGTGTAACAGGTGTGAAATGAGAAAATCAAATCAAAATTTATTCTTAAAAAAATCATGACAAGTTAATTACAGCCGGCATTGTCCTTCGTTGACCAACAAATTAGACCTAACTGTATTCAAAAATGAAATGTCTTCTAATCTAACTAATAAACGGCAAAGATGGTAATAAAGTTATCAAGCAATGTAATAAAGCTCTGGCGAAAAAAGCCACTCAAGGCAACGTTGCTATAGCGTAGGTGTTGGGTGCGATTCAGAATAGTTTGTAGTCATTAGGAGTCGTCCGTTGTGAGTCTAATTATTCATGAAACACCCTCGAGTGTCGCTTCGGTGTGACGGTGATGGATAATGCAAGCTTTCTTGTTGACAGTCTTCGAGAAAAGCGTCACTAATTGATACAGAATTGATGTCATTTACCGGAAGTGAACAAACGTCGTGGCCGATGAGTTTAGCAGTTTTTACGCCGACTCGTTTGACTCGTTGGTGCCCACTTTTCAGCTTTTTTCACCGGCAGATGGTGGTTCTTGACCGTCAACTTGCCTTCCTGCCGTTTCATAAATCGATTAATAAGAATTGTACTCAAAGCAAAGAAAAGTATTGTAATTGCTCAACAATGATCGGTGCAAGATGCGTAACGAAGTGTGGATAACTATTACATATGCAAACGATCGCTCGGCCACTAGTGCCGATTTCACATAGCAAATGCATAATTCGATCCTTAAGTGCCACAAATTGTTAGTATCTACAAGACAACAACCCATTGCTCTACTTGTTACCGATACTTAGAGATTATTTTGTCTTGCGTAACCGTAATTAGGTACTTATTCAAGTTGAGTGATGTAATGCCACTACAACAACGACTATTGACCACTGATACTCGTTAAAATACTACTTTTTATCTTTGACTATACGATTAATTAAATGACGACATTTAGCGGCTGATAGAGACGAGTCGTGTCCATAAATCCGCATTGTTTGCAATCATACCAATCGAATTACTAGCTTAACTCGGCATAAAATTGCTAAATTGTCACATTTGTTCTTAATTGAGTCATACATTGTTTTACATTTCACTAACAAGGAATTTATACAGAGATGCTGTCACTTGACCCGTTACAAGCAAATTTCTCAAACTATTTTTTCAAAATATATGTTCTTGTATCGTTATACATAAACAAACAAGCTGACCTAAATATTAAAGAAAAGCTTTTCACTACATTTCTAAGGGTCTTTTAAAGAGTAGGTATATCCTGCTTATACATACATCACCGAAAAAACAGAAATTCTTTTATTGTTGTAAATAAATCGATAAAAATAAGTTAAAGTTTGAAAAAGTGTGAGAAACTTGTTTAAATTATTATTATTATGTAATATTTATTTTCAATTTTAAATAATAGTCTTATAACTTAAAAAATCTCTAACTGCTAACTACAGTTTCTTTCAGTCAGAGGGTTCTATCAAGTGAAGAGCATTTCTTATTTTGAGTAACTTAGACAAACACAACAATAAAACACTACTACAGTAAAACCCCGATTATCCGTGCCTCGGTAATCCGTTCTCTCAATTACCCGTGCAAGAGTCCCAATTCATTTATCCGTGCTTTCCGTTTTTCAACGATTGATTTGCACTCGATTATCCGTGCCTACGTGAAAATCGCGAGATTCGCAGAAATACTATAAATTAAACAAAATGTTTTGTGTACCTTTAGGTATTTCTTGACAAATTAAGAATAGATTTGCAATTTGCAATTCATTTCAATTTTATTTCTACTATTGTACAGAGTGCACAATTTACAATGACGACAAGAAAAAAAAAAAATGTTCTGTCAATTTCGACTAAAATTAAATTAATTAATAGGAGAGAGAAAAAAGAAATCATTTCCAAGTTAAGTAACGAGTACAAAATCGACAAAAAAACTGTGCTTTTCGATTATTCGGCAGGTAGGTAACCGATGGTGGGCACGGATAACCGGGGTTATACTGTATTTTGGGTTTCACTGACTCTGAGGTCCCAACCAATAAAATTATAATATTCACCAAATGCAGAGAGCGGCATTCTGTAGTTGCATTTCTCTAAATGTTACGCTTAAATCTCAATTTACTAAGAATGCTACCTAGGAATAAGGAACTGAATTTATGATAGATTTAGTAAACCAGCAGTAAACCAATCAAAAACTGCCATAACAAAATGTTAGTTGCACTGTATAATTGATTTATTTTGACAGTTTTAGATTAAGGTACCTTTTTAAATGTTTTATAAGATTTAAAAATCAGAAGTCACCTAAAAATCGTTGAAAATGATTACAGATTCTACATAAAAATTGTACAATTACAAATGGCAACTTTAATACGACCGCATAAAGATAAAATAATGCTGATACCAATATTTTGAACAATTTTTTAGCAAATTGCATGGAATAGTACATTTTAGATTTTAGTATAAGACTGACCACAGTTTTTATGTAAAAATTGATTAATTCAATAGTGTGGTCTTAAAACAATTATAAGAGACTATAGTTTTGAACCTTTAATTTTTAAATAAAAATCATGATTACTTATTTACTTAATAACTGTTTTTTTTAACTATTGTGGTGCAAATAAATATCACCCTATTATTGTTTCTATTAGATCGTGATGCTTTTGATATAAGATATTAAATTAAAGATGTCTTTATTTGCACCACAATGATGAAAAAAATCGTATTATATTAGAGCTATATTAAAGCAAACTGGCAATTAAGCCCGTATGAATCAAGCAATTCATCAATTTTGTCCTTATCGTATTAATCGGATTCCCCCGCTCACCTCGTCATACCTCGCTGAACGTGCCACCATTTGACGGCTTGCAAGTTTTACAAGAGAAAAAAATAAGAAAAAACGCTTTAAATTTTTTAAAATCTTTATGTTTTCATAAAAGTTAATGATCTCCATTTTGTAAGAGTTGTATATTAATAAGAAAATGAAATTGAAAAATTGGTCCTTTTTTAACTCTTAAAAATTTTATTAAACCTTGTTGTTATAAGAAGGTTTAAACTTCCTTCTTATGTCAATGTTAATTTTATTCAGGGAAAGGTTATCGTTAGGAAAACACGTTTAAACTTGAGATCTGATGATGGAAAAAAAACATGCCGAAACAGCTGTAATCAAATAACAAGGTTTAATAAAATTTTTAAGAGTTAAAAAAGGACCAATTCTTCAATTTCATTTTCTTATCTTTATGTTTTGTTTGTAGTACGTGTGAGCTAGTGAGCTGACAACCTTTTTTTTTTGTTTACCTATGATTTCTACTAGAAAAATAAGCCTCAATTGACGCCACTGTGTTTTATCATAACTTTTACATACACTTAAATAAACAAAAATTAATAAAGTAAAAAATATTGCTTGGCAGTGACTTAGTTTAATTCAGAGTTAAAAATGTCCAAATATTGTTTTGAATTTATTAATTTGCATATAAAAATCGTAATCAGTGACCTAAAAAACACCTGATTCTACACTAGTTTTACAATATATTTTGTCAAATATTTTTATTTTTGTAGTCGGTTTTATTGAATTTTGCAATTAATTTGTAAAATCGCAATCAGGGACCCGAAAAACTTTCATTCAATTAATTTAGAGATTTTCAACAGCTATTATGAAGAATAATTTTGTATTTTCTAACGATTCTTTGGCTAAAGTATCTTTTTTTAAGTTTAGTGACCTTGTTAAAAGAATGTGTGTCAAACTAAATTGATTTTTTTTTGAAAATTTGGGTGCGGAAGCGCCTTGCACCCAGGAAATCGAATTCAATTTGCTCCGTGAATTACTAACAGCATGCTCAAGTGTACGCTAGAAATCCCGGCAAATAGAACACTGCGGGTGTTAAATGATTTCCTTTATCGGCGTGAGCGATTCATCTTGCGACCACCGAAGTGTCGTTGCGCCCTTTTGAAATTATAAGAAATCACGCATGACCTTTGATCTCGATTTCAGAAATGTCTCACCAATCTGTCAATCGTGAAAAGTTCCCATTAACAGGTTGTTTTTGCAATATGTGCAAACGCAGAGTTTCCGCCTGCACACACTTCCATATTTGCAGGAATTAATGACAAAACCATCAATAATACATACGGCGTTCGTGTTGTACCAATAAATTCAGGCTTCTGCTGCAATGCTTGTTCAGCTATTGCATTTAAGTTACTTTATATCTCTGAGAGAGTCGATTCAATGGAATCTAGGAGCTTTTATAGGGTTGAGAAGTGCCGAACAAAACTAACTGTTCTAGACCAAACGATTTCGAACACGAACGCGTCTTTTTGCTATCATTAAGATTATTGCTTTTATCTGATCGGTCAGGAAAGTAACGACACGACTCGGCCACGGGCCACAGGTGCCGACACGAACTCCAAGATTCGGTTTTTGCTTAAGTCGATCATCCGGAACTCGTCTGGTAATTATTTATTGTTAATAACGAACCGAGTTATCTTTCATCATCTTCAGCGAAAAAACCGCACACGATTTTCCTTTAAAGGCGAATTTTCATTTAAATAAATTTGAATTCAATGATTCAATTTCCGCTCGGAGATGGTAATTAAATTAATCGGTGCAATAGTCCGGTAAGTGATGAATATGAGCTTCCGGGACACGACTCCGGTGGATAAACACGCAACTGAGATTAATTTCGTGTTGATATTTATGACTTTTTTAAACACTGCACTGCTGATTTTTAATTGCGAAATTAATAAAATGTTAACTTGTGGGCTGGCAAAAACGGTGAAAGGTGTGAGATGGGTTATCGGAAAATCAGAATTTTTCGTAATAATAATTTCAGACGCGAAATTTGATTTATAGCGCTATTAGGCTGATATAAGGGGCGCTTTGGCAGAAATGTGCGGTTAGGTTTCTTATTTATAGAGATTACATTTCGAAAGTTTGATTAATAAGATAGTTCACGATTTCTATTACCTTTTCAAAACTTAATACACCCAATGATGACAACCAATTTTGAATTAAATGAATAAGAAAACAATAAACCACAAAAATTGAAAAACTAACTGCATTTTAATTTATTTAACTATTTTTGATATCTCATAAAGAAAGATTTGATAATGCAAACACAAAATCTTTGGAAACTGTCACCTTTGATCTCTTCAAAAGAATCTTTTTATAGCCCGTATGTCACTTTAACCTTTAACCTTGCACTTTACAACTTCAGTAAATTTATCAAGCGTCACGTTATTTGATCTGACTGAAATTTTTCTTTGCTGGAAGTCGTACTTTCGTTTTTTAATTGCCTGTGGCAGAAATGATCATACTTGCCGCCCAAGGCTCAAAATTTTGCGCTTAATACAAATTGATACAAAATAGCCGGAACTCGTCATCTGGGTAAAAAAGAGTCTTATCAAATAAATTAGAACACTACCACGGTTTAAAGAAAAACAGGATTCAACAAGAGTCTTAATAAGTGGTTGTTTTGACATTAAATATTTCGGTTTATCTAAAAAAAATCCTGTTTAAGAGTAAAGTTGTCGGTTACTACTAGGTATAGACAAGAATCAAAAGGAGGCTACAACCACAATAAGAGGGAATAGATAATTTCAGCCCCGATAAGTAAATCGAAGATAGATTCTTATTGCACTGATGAGTTGATTTCAAGTTGAGATAATACCGGTAGTATCTTCATTCCTAAGCAAAATTAAAACAACTCGGGGTTGTAATTGGTTGCTGCCATATAAAAGTAATAAAATTTGTGATACTAACGGTATTATCTCAACTTGAAATCAACCCATACGAGAAAATGTTATCTAGAGAAACAGAAACCACGATAAGCTCAAATAATTTAATTAAAAAACCAAAACTTTGCTACAGACCAAAAATAATTAACAGGTGGAACCAAATTTTGGTTTTTTTAGTCAAATTATTCAGATGGATTTTTACTATCCAAGCAAGTTTTTTCTCCCAGTATAGATAAAAATGTGCCCAGTTTGTAAATGTATTCTCCAAAAATAAGAACTTTTTTTAATTTCGGCGGATTTGAATAAATAAATGACAATAATTCAAAAATTTGTTTAAAACATATTTAAAATTTATTTATTTACTTATTATTATTATTTAATATTTAGAAATTTCACAAATTTAGCAAAAATTTAATTTACGTTGCTTTTGACCTCCACGAGCACATCACAGATTCCAAAACGAAAATTAAAACTGTTTTGGGCTCTATCGAGATTGTTTGCTCAACAATATTAAAGTCTTAAAATTTATATTGAAAATCTACTAATACAAATCTAAATTTCGAAACGTAGTTTTGGGCAGTCAAGATCTTGGTTGACAATTGAAGATGATACATATGTTACATTTATAAATAAAAATTGTAATTAACAGATCTTTAGCTCTCGACACCCGTGCTTAAGCAAAAAGAAAGAGGAAATCGGAATATAGTAAATAAAATTTTTATAATAATACTCAAAAATAAAAACTAGAAGTAGCCAAAAAGCAAAAAGCCTAAAAATTAACGCGCCATACACACACAAAATTTAGACTCTAAAAAATCTTGATAAATGTGTCTAAAATTAAAAAAAAAAAAAAAATCAATATCTAAAAAAACGAGACAGCAATTGTATTAAAAAGATTGTAAAAAAATACAAAACGATCTCAAAATTGGTACATCAAATCAAAGATCATTTGAAGCTTGCAGTTTATAGGACTACATAACAATAAATAAAGGTAAATTTTTGCAAGTCGTCTGTAAGTACGACATCAATGATAAAAATAACTACTGTTGTTTTTTTAACAACGTACCTTTCTTTTACTACAAAAGCAAATTTCAGAAACATAGATCACTTTGGTCCTACAAAAAATAGATAAAATAAATTTTCTATGTCGGGTATTGATTATAGTAGAATAGCCTTTTTATGTCAGAAATCTAGTGGTACATTTTAATTTTTAGAAAAATGGTCTCTCAAAATTCATGGTAAGAAGCACTGTGATTTAAAAACGTGGACAATTTCACCTGAAAGATGAGTACAGACCTGAGAGGCCTGTTAATTGTTAATGATGAAAACATTTGTGCTTTAGAACAATTGCTAAAATGTAACACATAACGAGACTTAACACAGTCTAGGCGTTGGGTCGTTGGTCAGCTACAGGAGATAATACTTTGTATAATCAACTATATATGAGAGAGTTGCTTATTGGTGCAAATTGTGACAGAAGAGAATCTAAAGAGGTGTGTATAATAGAAAAGCATGCGTAGTAAAAAAAATTTTGATGGATATATCTTAAATATTGCAAAATTTCAAAAGCTTTTTAAAAAGCTTGCAAAAACTAAATCTGCTGAGTGTTATAAAACGTGGTTTTAAAAGATGAATGACTGTATCAAGACTCAAAATTATTATTTTAAAAACTAATTCAAATATTTTTTTCCAAAACACTCTAGTGTTCTTCATACTCACTATTTGCATCGCAATTTTCTACCAAGACTGTCAACTCTGAACTTCTTTCTCTAGGGTTAGCAATTGCGGGAGATTTGAATTTGAAACGCGCCACTTTACTCGAATTAGCATTTTAGATAAATTCCTAAAATGCTTGTCGAAAAATTGCCCACCTCTTCGTTAGAATCTCATTCCGTTGTAGAAATATGTAAATGCACATAAACGCTAATACAACACATTAATTAATTTTCCGGCGTACACGTCCGAAACAGGTTTGCCGTCTTAAATCATTGTAAATGTGGGCACGAGATTACCATAATCCTAACCTGTGTTTTTTCTCCCTATGTGGAGAAATTTGTGTCAAATGTTAATCGGAGACCGTTGCATGAAAATTCGTCCAGTTTTCAGTAAGCCGATAAATCGGCACTCAATTAGTAAACAAATCTGCACCGCAGTGGAGTAATTGCATAATAAAGCGGCCACATAATAGCAGTTGTTCAACAAATCATAATATATGCTGCTAATGCACGTAAACCGTTACAATAATTGCGTGCTCACATTATTAGCCATAGTTTGAGGGGATAAATTATGTACTTCGATTAAGTAGCTCGATAAACTCGATCATTTAATCCTGAATGGCGATCCAATTAACTCCTGAAAAATGTCCTCAATGTGTACATTGTGCCTCACAAATTTCCAAAAAAAAAATCAGCCGATTCAAGCACCTCGATCGAAAATTCCAACAATATAATACACTTGTTAAAAACGCTCTCAATCAAGTGAAACACTTGCATATTAATTTATTTAAATAGAAACCCACCTCCGATGCGCGAAGATTAACAGCTTATTTCGGTCGTGACACGCTAAATAAAACGTTTTTTTCAGTCGTGGTCTTTTTGCCCCTTCGCCCTGGGATAATAATTTCCGGAGTGAGTTGGCTCTTTGTTTACTTTGCCGAATCTTTAATTTACAAGTGGTTCGGTTTGTCACGCATTCGGATATCTTCATTCGCGTTTTTTTCTTCGAATTATAATTTAAGAAAGCTCGATTACGGGCTGTGTTTGTTCTTTCCGAATTCGATTAGCTGGCGAGATAATAAAGTCATAAAAACGGTAAAAGTGGACGAAATTGGCTGACGTCTGCCTGCGGCTTAAGACGTTTCTGGACAGTGGCGTAGAAAAGACGGCGATGGCGTCAGGTAGCAAAACTTTTACTAGCGCCTTTTTGTAAAAAGAGAGATAAGTGTCTCAGAAAGACGTTTTTCCAGTGCCGTTAGCTAAGACCTGGCACCAGTGATACTTAAGAGACGAGATCCGCATCTAGATTTTAAATTTGAAATATCGTCTTCATCTTTTGAAATTAGTAAACTCCATAGATCTAATTATAATACTGGATCGAGCCTCGCGTATACGTTGCCGAAGCAAGCTGCGGTGACAACATAGTATAAGAGAGAGAGAGATTGTATAATACACAGATTAAATGTGTGTGAGAGAGCAAAACACTTGCTGGTAGGCAAGAACGTTGAATTTTTGAAAATACAGGAATAGGAATAATAAGGCAAAAAAATAAATTTTTATTTTAATTCAGTAAACATATGAGCGCCAGGCCTTTATTGTACATATACAACACTCATACTTTACAAATTAATAGTTAATTTATCGAAAATCATATTATCTAAAATTGTTTAAAATGCTTCTTATAAACAAAATTGTTTAGAAATATGCAAATTTTAGCAATTTTAACACTTGTTTAAATGCAAATACCACCTTTAACACGGTAAATACACTACTTTTGATGTTTTGCCTACCAATATGTTGTCACCATACTTCTTTGCCTACCCTCCCTCCAGTCTTATTATTAACTCAATGGTAAACTCTCGTCTTTGGCTCCCAAGAATCAATTTGTAAAATTAAAAATAAATATTGTCTTTGGCATTTTAAATATAGAAATTTGCTTTCGATTGTAAAAATTGGGTAAATATGCCCTTTCTATCTTTATTAATTTATTAAATTGTTATAAGATTTTTTCGAATCTTTTAGAATTAGTAAAAAACCGTGGCCTATGACTTCCAAAATTAGTAAAAAGTATCTTCAATTGTTTATTAATTTATAAAATGCGAAGAAATATCGCCTTCTAGTTTCTATTATAAAATTTGTAAAATTACCTTTCTAAAATTTATAGTTAGTTAAATATCGCTTCAGGTCCCAATACTAGAAAAACATGTACCCTTTTTTCTTATTTTCTTTATTTTATTTAAAATTCTTAAAAAACATTGCTTTTGATTCTAGTCCAAGTTAGGCGTTTGAGTATGCAAAAAAAAATTAAAAAGACGATGTAACTCAACAAGAAAAGTCGGTATTTCAAAATCACTCTCATCAAATAATTCGTATTTAAAAACTACAACAATAATATCTTTGTTTTGATAATTTCTTGGTTTATATTTACATTTACTGATAACAGTGTCGCTCTCCAAGCCCCTCTGTTTAAACCTACCACTTTTGCTATTGACAATATGCCTATTCAGTAAGACCCCCTGAACAAAAATCAAAAAGAATACTGAATAAAAAAATACTCAATCGCATCTACCGCGTGAACTATTCTCAGAGTTGTTATAATATCCCCCCGAATTTCAAAATAAGTAAAAAAAATTGCAGCTTCCAAAATTACAAAAACATTTTGCCTTTGTTTTTGTCTTTGTAATTTAAAAGTTCCCAAAGAATATTGCTTCTGATGGCTTCCGAAATTATAAAAATTACGTTTCCATATTTGATATTTCGTAAAATTTCGCTATCCGCTTTCAGTATTGGCAGTCCTACCTGTTTAATTCTAAACTTATTTTTTTTAAAATTTTCTCAGCTGATATAACATTGCCTCCGGTTGTCACAATTAGTAAATTTTTACTTTTGACTTTAAAAATTAGTAAAACATTAAAGCTTCATCTTCAAACATTACAAAAAAATTTTATCTTCAAACCATTATTATCAAAATTGTTGACGGTGTTTTTTAATTTAGTAAAAATAGTACTGTCAGTGCTACAAATTAGATGAATCAAGATTTTTAAATTTATTTGTTAATAAGTAAATGGTACAAAAACAAGTTGTAAAACAACGACAATCTTTTACTTGGAAATGGATTACGTTATATTTCTAACTTGACACTAACACGTTTATGTGCTAATTTCAAGTAGAGATAATACCAGTAATATCTTCGTTTCCATAAAAAATTGAAAGAATTTGGGATTGTTAGTGGTTGTTGCTACGAAAAAGTATTAAAATTTACTACCGGTAGTATCTCAACTTGAAAATAGCCCATTAGTTACTAGCTTTTTTTATTTTTAAAATTGTAAAAATCAACGTTTTTTACAATGTTGGTGTCAATGGCATTATATCTACACTTTTTGTAATAAAATTATTATTACTAAATTCTTATTTTTGTGTGTTTTTTCTGTAAGATTAGCGAATGTATAACTATTTCTAATAAACATTTTCAGATCTACCACTAAATAGATTATATAACTAATAATTTTTTTCCAAAACTTCTTTTACGGAATCCGAAATAAGTTGCTGCAATCGCTTCAACTACTAGTAAAAGAGTATTGCAATTTTTTTTATTGTCTAACGCAATTTACAATAACAATTTGGAACCTAGAATTTTGACTCTAACTAGAAGAACTATGTAAGCATTCATTTTGTGAGATTCAAGATGTCATCGTGGCTATTAATTTAATTAAATTAATTGAAGGATGCTTTACACATTTTTGTTTGTCAAAAATAAAATTTGATGGCCCAAATTTGACTCTGTTGACTCTAAAAAAGTACTTAAATTTGAAAAATTTTAACTTGTCGTTTTGACGTTTATACCGTTTATGAATCAAATTATTGAGAATGTAATATTTTTGAAAAAGGTGTGGGCATCGTTGTTAAAAACGCCTTATTTAGACACTTTGGGCTAACTTCCAGTTGTGGTATTAGAGCAAATTTATGTTTTTTATCAACTGCATAGATAAAACCAAAAATTAAAAGCAATTTTTAAGCTAATTTCAAGTTTGGTTGTAGCTATGGTATTATAAGTAGTGGTGGAATATTGGAATATTCAAGATTGAAATATGAAAAATAGGTACGTACCAACTAATGTTTTTTGTAAATTTATTGAAGAATTTTAAATGTACTGGAACATAAGTAACAAAACCCCAATTTTTTTAAAAACGTCACACAGAAGAGGATGAAATAGATGATAAATCTACTTTAGATTTTTTATCCATTTATAAGTACCCAAAAAACATGTAATTTACTGCCACATGATTTTTCTTTATAGTAAGGGGCACTATAGGCTAAATTTAATTATCAGTTATAATTTTTATTAGTTTTCTATTGTTCTAATCGTTCCAGAAAACCTTGCTAAATTCATTTTCTATTCTATACATAAACTACTACCAAAAAAAAACGCAAAATTTGTGACCGGTAGTAATTTGGCATGATGTATGTACATTAAAAACTCAACTTGATGTTGGTCGCCAGAAAAAAGTATTAAAACTTGTGAAACTACCGGAAGTAAATCAATTAATAGATGAATGGACTTTGAATTAGAGTTTCAAAAACGCCTGTAGCACCTATACGTACGCCACTGTTTCTGGATGATCAGGAAGAATTAAATGTGGGTCGTGCAAGTGCCACTATTAGGAATACATTAATGTAATGTGTCTGCTTGTAAATCGGGTTTTTGCGTGGAATTTATTTTTAATTTAGATGATGAAATGTTAATTTAATGACTAGCATGTTTAGCTCATCGGAATGAAGCTGCTACCAACATCAATTAAGAGCAGATATGTTTATCGGAACTAACTGTGAAGTTGCTAGTGCATTTACATAAGTTCGCGCCTCGTATGGGACATCCCCCGGACTCCCGGATTTGGAATCGTAAATGCGTGAATTACGTACCATTGTTGGCCGCCAGTTACCTTGAATAACAATTAATGCCGCTTTGTTCGAGATAAGCATACGGACTATTTTTTATGTTCGATTGTTGCATGTGAAATACACTTTTGCATTAACATTAATCAATTATTCTTTGTTTTTAAATTTAAATCCACGATGGCGGATGCAATAAACTTGCAATGTCGTAAACAGATACGACAAAAGGATAAAGACTAGGAATTCCAAATCGCTGTCCCTTCAAGGTGCGGCACAAATCACTTGCAAGACTTAACTTAATAAGGATTTACTCTAATTTATGTTTAGTTTTATTAAGTTTGACGCGATTTTAAAACACTCAACAAAAATAAATCATTGAGGAAAAAAGATTTATTCAATTATTGCAACATTGTAGACAGATAATTAATGTCGTTGCGTGCGAAGTAATTAAATATAACAATTATCTCTTTCATTATTTGTTATATTATGCGCAATTAAAAGACTATTTTAGACAGGTACAAGAGTACTGAATAATTAACTTTAATAAAATAAATGTGGATTTCTACAAATTACTTCATTCGAGTAAAATGTTGCGACTAAATTATTACCTGGACAAGTTATAAACCCCTTCAACATTTTATATCCAATAATAATAAAATTCACAAATTACAAAGTTGTAAAGCCTGTAATGGTTTGTCTAAATATTTTCTTCCACAATAACCGCACTTTATAGCTTTATAAAAACTATTTTAAATGATGTCGGCACTGTTTATTTGCTTATGTTTTATTTATTTATTTTTTTGGTCTTAAACTGAATCAATTAAAGAATATGTTTGCGTCTTGCCTTCAGATCATATCGTGTCTGTTGCACACAACATTTACAGCAACTTAAATTGCCCGCCGTATTCTTATTATATTTGGAAATAAAATTCATCATATTCACAGAGAAACACAAATTGGTCGCAAAACAACAAAACAAGCCTAGGAAGGAAGACGTACGATTGATGTATTGAAAGAAGAGATCCTGAATATGGGTAGGGTTGCCAATGATAACCCTCCTTTATTTCAATGGATAGTCCTTTGATTTTGTAAACTGTTTTTTAGCCATTAAGATGTACTTAAAAAACACAATTTGTTCTATTATCTAGTTTTGTAACCAAAAAAAACGAGTAAGTCTTGGAAAATTGAAATACCTAATTGTGATTAGTTAGTTTCGTAAATTAATTAATTGTCTAGCTGTAGAATTTTTTTTAAGGCACCAAAATAAAATCTTAAGTACGTGTAAACAAGCAAATGTTCCGTCCAGACTTGAGTTATAAGACCTACGTAAACAGAATATGTAATGAGAGAGATAAAAAAGAGGAGAAGTAAAACTAGTAAGAAAAAAAGAATAGAAGTAGGTTTTAGAAAAATTTGTAAAGAAGGTGATCTAATTATAGAAAAACTAGTATATTGTAAAAAAACAAAAAAAAACTAGAATAATAAAAGAATGATCCTTTGAGCCAGATCTTGAAAAAGTTCTGAATATAGACGGAGTAATTTACAATAATTTTTGATTTCTACTCATAAAAATTTATTTTTTTAATATTTTAATAGAATTTCAAAACTGGAGGCGACAGTTTGTACTCATATTTTAAAAAAATTGCAAATTTGCAAAATTGTATTAAACATTTTATAGGCCTTCAAGCCAGATGTGAAGATATGTCTTATTGTTAGTATAAAAAGGACAATTTTTCGCGAGCATTTAATTTTACTTTTTTTATAAACACTGCAAAAATATTTTCTTATATTAGTTGTTCTTAAAAAATTGGTTAGTCCTTCGAGCCAAATATAGAAAAATGTCTTAGTATAGATAAGGCAATTTGAAATACTCCTGTTTGTGGCTTTCATAAATTTACAAGTATATTAAGATGTTCCACAGTTTTATAAATTAGACTTTTATTTCTGTTAGTTTGCGGAAAACGTTTCAGGTTTTATTGGCCTTTACAAGATCTGAAACATTGACAATAAGCTAACAAAAACAAATATATAAAAGTACAAACAATATAAAAAAATATGTAGTTTTTTATAAGCAAATAAACGGAATTACCGATCATAAAATCTAAAATTTTGAAACACTTTCTATTTTTTAAATATAAAAATTATATTAAAAAATTGATGGTTTTTTGAGCAAGATATTGAAAAAAGTCTGAGTATAAAAGACGCAGTTTACAGTAATTCTCTATTTTTAATAGAAATTAAAAGCCGAAGATAACAGTTTTTGCTAATAAATATTGTAAAGACATTTGTTTTTGCAATAATTATTGTCTTCGGCTCCCAAATTGTATTGCATTGAAACGCCAGATGTAAAAAAAACTCGGAAGACCTATCAAAAGGAAGAGTTCTAAAGACAATAGTGAAATAGTAACAATTCAAATTCAAACCCTCCTCGCTTCGCTCCCCTAAAAAACATTCCTAGATATGCCTTTAAAAATGTCCTATATTTCGATAGCAAAAAATTAGCGACTCTATAGATAGGGTGTTTGCTTTATCGAATTTTAGCTCAGCAAAGTACAGACCGAGATACTATCAATCAAAAAGTCGATTGAAGAATGTTTTTTCTTCAGGATTTTGTGATATCTTTCAACAAAGAATAGATTGAAAACTTAGCTTTAAACATTGTTTAAAGATTTTTTTGTACTACTGTCGGCTGATGCAATGAAGCTTAACCATATTAAAACCATAAAATAATAATGGGCAAATAGGCTAATTTCAAGTTGAGGTCCTACCGGTAATATTGCAAATTTTAATACTTTTTCGTACTAACAACCAAACACAACTCCCAATTTTTTAAATTTTCTATGAAAATAAAGATACTACCTGTTTGATTATTTTACAGTCTATTTATTTGATAAATAGGATGTTTGCTAAATAATCTAAAACCTTTTTAAAATGACGAAACTAGCCAAATACAAAGTGTATCAAAAATGACTGTCAAAAATTTAGCCAGTGATAGGTCCCGCTAGAAGAAGATTTTTTACTAGATCCTTTTTTTTCCGAATCTCAACAGTTATTAAAATCAAATTATTTAAAAATTTTGCACAAAATACCATACCCGCCACTGACCTATGTAGTATTATAATGGTAACTAGGCTATATTATAAAGGTAACTAAGTGATCATAAGTGTATTGTGATTTTATAAAGGAAACAAAATTTAAAATTTTTAGCATCTGTTGCAAAAATGTAGCAAAAATAAATGTATAAAATGCATAATTGTCGCAAAAATAAGATGTATCATTGATAACATTTTTGACCATCATTTCTGGTACACCCTGATAAAACATAAGCCAATCTTATTACTGGTATAATAGGTCCAAACCACTGTTACTGTAACACAAGACTATTTTACAACCTATTCGGTAAATGGAGTAAGTTTTTTTTTTCAAAAATTGATAGTTTTATTTACAAAGTATTTAAATAGATAGCGAACTTTAAGTTGACACATCTTTATTTGTGGTTAGTTTTAATCGAATTTACTAATATGTAGGTATCTACATCTACTTATAAGCTTTAAATGGTTAAGTCTGTTGGTACTCCTGAGTTAGTAATTTTAATATTAAATAAATTTCTAACGTTTTCAATATTGTAAATAAGTACAAACGTCAATCTTTTTTCAACAATGACTAAATATTTACAAGAGTTTAGACATTTATGTGACACAGAATAAGACAAAAAAGACAATGCAGGTTTGCCAGCAGACTCAATCAATTACAGCCACTCTGTATTTTAAATTTTATGGTAGCGAAAAAGTAAAGCAAAGAATTATATTAACAATTTATTTGTTTATTTTTCTACATGTTTACAAGAATGTTTTGTATCACACAGTATTTAGAACATGAATCTCAGGTATATATTCTATTCTTTTAAAACTGATAATTCAATCACTAAATCACGTTTCGCTATGTTCTAGACAAAACATGCTTGCTAGGACTTTAACTGTGCCATAAATCTCCCCACCCACGTGTCTCAATCGGCCATCCATCAAAAATTCAGTCTAAGGCCACCCGTAAAGGCCCGTAATGACTTAATCGCATTGTGCAAGTTCATTGTTGGTCGCTTTAGGCCCAGATATATCTATAGACGAATGTGTGTTTATTCGATCGGCCAAGATAAATTACCCAATACACCTCAATTATCTAAAGTTACGTCGGATATTAATCAATCTCGTTATTGCAAACCGACGAAATTAATCCGATTGTCAGTATTCATGAACGCACCTTTTCCGTTATATTCCTTCGAAAAAAATAAGTGGCGAGTGATTAAGATATCGGTTTTATTTTTCGGGATGTAAGTTATAACCTGTCTGTAATGCATCCAACGCTTTATAAATCATAAAAGCAAATTTATGGGATTCACCTGAGGCAACACCAGTACTTACAACCAGGCTAATAAGGTTCCGCGAAACGTCTCAACCTGGACAAAAACGGCATTTATCACGCTTTTAGCCGAGTGTTGATAATTACGAGCTCATGATATCAATTTATTTCGTCCAACACCGCCGATTCCGTATGAATAATTGCAATTTTAAAAAATTGCGACCTCGCTGCATCGAATACTCATACCGTTAGTCGGAGGAAATTCGCTGATTTGCACTCAAACACAACCAAAACAAAATCGACGTTTGGAAAGTTGTCTCAGTGCCATCAAAGCGATTTTTAACGAGTAAACGACAAGCAACACTAAAATATTTTACGCATGTCCTGGTAGTACCGGTTATTAATTCTTTTACGAGGTAATTGAGCATAAAAGAATCCTCTTTTCGATTTTAATTGGACACAACTATGAATATAATTCCTCAAAACCCGAAATTAATTGGAGACATTTTTGTGTGCAGATTCGCTTTGCTCCAAATTCGTGCCTCTAGCGGTACCAAATCAAGTCGAGATAAATCATGCATCGTGCACGAAAAAAATTATTTACCGTTTGCAAGCCCCAAAATTTGGTATTGTCGCGGAAGTGGAAAAGTGATTGCTCCAGTCATAAAAAAAGACAAAATTAACTAAACACCTTGATTGATTAGCTTTCCAATTCGATACTTATGTAATTAATTTATTCATATTCGCGTACGGGACTGGCATAACAATTAATTAACTATTATTTATTTTTGTGTAATGGCGGTTTACGAGGCTGTTGCCAAATTTCGACGTGGTCCGTTAATTTCTGAATTACTAACAAATATTTTGCATAATTGGCACAGCATTTTTCCTTCCGGGTTTGTGTTTAGCTGAAATATCAACAAATCAAACAAACTTACCTAAGTGAAGTTCGATCTTGATTAGAACTACTCGTAACACCTTGTCGGAAAATTTTCATGTACTTTTCCCACATTTCGTATTAATTGCACACAATATTGTAGTGTTATGCATTTTTTAAAGCAAAATAATATATCATTATTATTAGCATTTAAAACAATTTAAATTGGCTACCGTATCCTCACCTTATTGCGCCGCGAGTTATTCACATGAGAATGATTGCATGAAGGTGCAGTCTCTAATTTAAATCCAACTTAAAAACTTCAAGGCCCTTACTCACTTCATTCATTTTCGGCAGTTTTACCCAAACAGGATAAACCGCCGCGTCGGGCAAAATAACTAGTGTATAGTTAAAACACTGAAGAACTGGAACGTTACCCGACTGTCTTTCCTGTTCGGGTAAAACTGCTGAAAAAGAACGAAGTGTGTAAAGTTCTTCAGATTCATCAAGTGAGTCATATTTAATTATTTAAAACACTGAGGAATCTATATTGCATTGTGAACATTATCGATAAGAAGACAAGCGTTTACTACACATTTTCTTAAAATTTAAAAGTTTATTTTGCGTTAAGTGCTGAGCTGGTGTAATCGTGCAAGTTTTGGTTTTTTCTTATTTCTGTATTTTTAATCGTAATTTTTAAGTCCTTAGTTTAGTTTCCGTAATTATAGTGTTAAGACTTTTTAGTGTTATTATTGTTTAGATTATTTGTAAGACTTAAATAACCAACTGATAGTAGTAATAGGTAAGTGTTTTTTACTTATAACTTTATAAATTACAACCTATAAAACTAGATTTTTACAGACAATTGTTAATGTATACATCAAAATGTGGAGACCTTGGGGTGATGACGAATCAATGGAGCTTGTTGATATTAATGTTATCGACGAAGAAATTATAAATTTGAATGATGACGGCGAGTAAAATAGAGTTGACAGGAACGAATTGGAAGAGGAGGGTAAGCAAGCATTCATTTTACAACTAAACTTGTGTTTTAACATTATTATTAAACTTTTAAGGCGCATCAAGTTCAAATTTAAGTGCAAGTACACAGACAAAAAAATTTTTGTCTGAAGATGCAAAAATTTTAGTACAAACTTTGTTTAAAAATCTTTTGAAAAAAGAGATTAAAGCTCCTTTAACATTAACGGCGGACTTTCTTGAATTGCCCGTGTCAACTGTACACAGAATAATCAACCAGGAGAAAGAGGACTTAAAAAGGAAGAAATACTCTCGGGCTTCAATAAATGATTCTTTTACGGAAAACGAAATTGATGAAATAAAAAACACGGTTTACGAAATCTATAGAGAAAATAATGTTCCTACCACCGAAGCAATTAAAAAAAGATTGTTAGAAAAACAATTTCCATTTAATTATTCAGAAGAAACATTAAGAAGAATTTTACAACGCATTGGATTTTTGTACAAAAAAATTAATAAAAGACTGAGTATTATGGAAAGCGAACATTTGAAAGTACAAAAAAACAGAATTTATATCAAAAATTAGAAAATATCGCCAAGGAGGTAGAAATATAGTTTACCTGGATGAAACTTGGTACGATACACATGACACAATAAATAAGGGCTGGATAGATAATTCGGGTAATTGCCAATTAAAAACGCCTCCTTTACGTGGAAAACGGCTGATTATTTTAGATGCCGGCAGTAAAAACGGATGGGTACGTGGAAGTTTGTTATTATCTGCCCGAAATATTGCAAACTGCTCCAGATTATCACCAAGATATGGATGCGAAATTATTTGAGGAATGGTTTGAAAACCAATTGCTACCGAATGTAGATCCAAATTCAGTAATAGTCATGGATAACGCTCCATACCACTCCAGACAAATAGATAAGGTTCCAAATATGAGAAGTGTAAAAAGCGACATAATTAATTTTATGGAATCCCATGGCTTAGATGTACCTGAGAAAACAAAAAAAAACGGACTTAATAAAAATAATTTTGGAAAGCAACATTGATAAAACAAAAAAGTATGCAGTAGACACTTTAGCACAGACAAAAGGACACACTGTGTTACGGCTTCCTCCATATTACTGTGTCTTAAACCCGATAGAGTTGGTATGGAGCAATTTAAAACATAATGTCAGAAAATCGAACCAAACACCAAAAGCAGCCAGTGTTGTTGATATTGTCCGACGAAAAGTGAATAAAATAGATAATGTCTTTTGGGAAAATTGCATAAGACATGTCATTAATGTGGAAGATAGTTACGTTAGTGACAGAGATTTTCCAGAATTTATTATCAACCTTAATGACGACAGCTCGACCGACAGTGATGCCAGTGATATTGATTTATAAAATTGTAATTATCACGATTAATTTGTACTTTTTTTTATTAATAAATATAATTTTTTTAATTAAATAATTATATAAAAATTGTCCATCAAATTATATTGGGTTAGGTGACAATTTTAATTTTTTTTTTAAATCATTTTATGAAAAAAACCTTGTTTAAAATACATCATTACTTAAACGTCAACAATAAAAATTTTATACTCGACGTTTTTGAGTAAAATTATTAAGCCAATTCTACGAATCAACCTCCTGTTTTGAATTCGTACCTAATTATGTTTAGTACCCTTACTTTATACCTGCGGTAGACCGGCAGAGATCAGTTTCCAAACATCTGTTTCAATAAACAGGAAAATACCGATTGGGCACTTTATTGGGGGCGATTTAACTTCGGGCCCAAGAAGCCCCTTTGTTGGAAGATTTACAACTTAAGTCATTTTTCCAAACTTAGGGAGGACGACAGTACTTACCGTGTAAGTAGACAGTTACCATGATTTTCGTGTTGTCGCTCCGGAAGCTGCAAGCTTTAAAAAATTCTCAACTTAAAGTGCTCTTGAACGTATAGTTTTCTGACTCATCGTTCTATTACAACCAGTTCTGTATTTATCTAACGTATATTTAAAACGTTCTGTTCTCTAGTTTTTCTTCCCCGGTAAAAACAAATTTAAATAAAATTAGTAAATTATAAAAATATTACAAAAAAAATTGTATAATATGCGTTAGGATTTTCACGGTCTTGCCAGTTTATTCGACTAACTCTTAGAGCTCGTCTCTGACTCGGTCGTGAAGGCTACTCTAAAGGACTTGTACTGTAAAATACTATTAACCATAAAACGATATATGCCTATATGGCCAGATTTTAACAAGCTTTAAATTACCTTAAAATACACAAAATTCTTCCTATTTTTGTTTTTAACATTTTTAATTTTTAAAGAGCTGAACTGGTTTTCACAGGAACAACAGGAACTAATAGATAAAACAAATGTTTTAGGCCAACTAGTTTCGTTCATTTATTTGAATATCTTCAGAGCGGTGAAACGAAAGATGTTTAAATAAGTAAACAAGACTAGTCGGCCTGAAACATTTGTTTTATTTATTAGTCCCTGTCGTTGGAAAAACAGTTTAGCTAGATTTATTTCTATACTGTACCTCTACTAACACATCTCTAGTAACACATCTAGATTGTTTTCTGTTACCTGGCTACAACACGCCCAAACAAATTTTTCAGTTGTCATTAATATTAATCAGACCTCACATTTCTCTATTAAACAGGTATTTACTAAAATAAACTTACAATATAAATTATGGCAATTTGAAGTTCTTTTAATAAAACATTTATCTTCAAACATACCGTTTTTATAATTTTTTTATAATTATGACAGTTTATAAATGTCAAAATTTAAATTTGTATGGTTGTTTATAAATGTCAAAATTTTGGTTTGTATGGTTGGTATTAACAGGTCGTTAATAGAGGTGTTTAAACAACTCCTTTGAATGGTTTGGAGTGCATTAATAACGCTCATATGTTAACGAGCAACAGAAAAGAATATTTTAACAATTTCTTAGTAGTAAATAGTAAAAATGTTCAGATTACTTTTATTTATGCAGTTAAACATACTATTTTGTTACAAATTTTGATCTAACCATACAGAATTTTGCAGCTTTAAAAAATTTTAAAAACGATAAGTTTAGATTACCCTAAAACTGATGTCGTGTTGTAAATTGTAACGTGTAAACCTATTTTTACATCGTGAGTAATTTTTTGTGATAATTTTGTTGACAATTTTAAGGAAAGCTGGGAGCTTTCAAGCGCAGAAAAGTATGCCCTTGAGCTTTTGGGCGTTTAAAAAATAATGTGCAATTACTCATACCTGCACTAATTATAACACAGCCAGTGGTCAAAAAATTCCTGCTGGCAATTATCTGAATCAGTTAAGTCGAAGACAAAGCATCGTTGCAAGTGAAATGCACACAACTAGGCGTCGTTCTTCAACCTCAACAGGTGAAATTTAATTCGAGGGAAATGAAACAGGTTTAAGTTTCCTGTCGCTCTGAAAAAATCATTTTGCCCCAATTCTTCGTTCACCTTCAGCCGTATTTTTATTGTAATGAAATTTTAAACGACGTTTAATATTACAGTACCGTACTCCCAAGATATATTCAATTATCACCTCTAACGTATTCAATTTGTATCCTTCATAGATGCACATAATCACATCTAACTGTACACATCGCGAGCTTTATTCGATTCTATTCATCTCTCATTGGAATCAGAAGAAGCAGAAATGGATCAGATTACATGTCATATCAGAGTGCGTCATGGTCCGCTTGAAAAGAACACGTCAATCATCAATAATACCCACCGATCGCTTACAAGTCATGTTTAGCTAATAACCTGGCTTTTTTCGAATTTTTGTGAGAATTTTATCGAGCAGAATCGTGACCCTTCGCCTTAATTAAGAGCGTAGAAAGCCGCAAGATGATGAGACGTTTTTGCGGTTTACGAAAATTGTATATTGGATTATTATAAAACAATACCCCAAGTTTTTTTTCGAGGTAAAAAAATCACATTTTACGTGAGCTCTCAACTCACGAACCACACAAAGAGTAACTGTACAGGTTTTTTAAGCTTGTTTTGAGCCGAAACGTTGACATGTAAATTGTTATTAACAAGCCGTCAAATGAGATCAAGAATCCTCAACAAAATTCTTGATAACGGATCAAATCATAAACTAGTACAGGATGATTGCTCTAATTACAGAAAAATAAAGTAAAAGGGACGAAAAACTAGGAATCTAAGTAAACGCTAAATCATTAACTGTGCATCAAATTGCAGTTGTTGTACAGCGCACAACTTTCAGCAGTAATTATAGATCAGTAGTTGTTTAATTTGACGTTGAAGCGTGTTAAGTGTTAGTTATTGCAATTGATAGGTAAGCACTAAACAAACTGAAAAAATTTTCAGCGGTTTTACTTTTACAGGCTACCCAATAACCTGACAAAATCAAATTCACTGACTTTTTCAGGTTTTCTAGATGTCTTCAGAGCTATTTTTTGCATATTTATTCCTTTAATATATTATTTATAGTACAGGCTGTTCCAAAATTCGCGAACCAATTTGTTAACATGTTGTCAATTAAGATTCCAGGATCACGAAAAAGATGTTTAATTGTTTTGGCATTTAGAATAGAGATCTTATCTAATATAGCTAAAATGTAAAGTTTAGGTTAAGTTGTTAGATAATTTTTTAAACAAAATTAATAACAAAACTATTTCTAAAAACGTAATAAACTGTAGACCAAACGGTGCAAAAGCACTCGTAGTCAATTAAGAGTTTTAATTAAACAAAATGCAAAAACTTTGTAATAGAAATTTCCTTCAGATGTACAAACAAAAGTAATTAAAAATATATGTTTGAGACTGTATCCTGAAAACTAAAAGAGCTACATTTCTTAGAAATTTTCTGAAATTTCTTTAACCCTAGGAAAATGCATACTATTTTGTTGATTTACAACAGACATTTAAGACATTTTGTATACATATTTACGAGTGTATTAAATACAATTTTTAGAACTAACTAAATACTTTACAACAAATTTTCCAATAAACTTGTTTTTATTGTTAATTATAGCTTATTACTACTTAGTCATTTTCATGTTTCCTTTTTTTTGTTTTCAAAAATATTTTTTTTAGTTTTGACTTGTTTTGTTAATTTTATTGACACATTTTCTATATCTTCTTGATTTTTCTTTGTTTAAAGAGCATTATTGTATTTAATGTACTTAAGGGCGGACTGCTAACTTTGGTGAACCTAAGCTAATTAACCCTCTAGTTAATTCAGGGACAGTTTGCTTAAGCAAGTTACTCGATATTTATAAGCAGCACCCGTTATTATGAAGATTAATAAAATAATTATGAGCAGATAGAGAAAAAAATCAGTCAGTTGCTGATAGTTTGGTAAATCTTCCTGTGCATTTTCCATAATTCCAACTTTTATAACAGGATAAACGTAAAAAAAAACACAAAAACAATTTATAGATAAACTCAAAAAATAAACTGAAAAAAAATATATAAAAAACTACGTTTACAAAAAAAGGATATAAAAGCAGAATGAATTTCCATAAAAACTTGAAAATGAAAGATTGAAAGAAATAGAACAAGAAAAAGTTTAATTAAAAGAAAACTAAAATTTTATTTGGAAGAAACAGAGAATAAAAGTAAACTTTTGAAGATAAAAATATTTTCTTTGCTAATAATTTCATGAAAACAAACAAAAAAGTTGTTGAAGGACTTAGAAAAAACAAGAAAAATTACGATTAGAAAAACAAGTATGTCTATGAAAATAAATAGTATATTGTTTAATGAGTGACAAAAGTAATACTTTCTTAAATGAGAGAACAGCAAACATCACAGTTTCCGAATATAAATTTACGCTATTATCAATTCACCATATCATCAACTTTGCATACATTTTTTCATACCTTTTTTACGATGTTTTTTTTTTTTTTTAGCAATAAGTCCACAAATGTTTTCTCAGCTTAATTTGCTATTTTTGGTAAAGTAGTAAAAAGATCTAAAACATGTTCTGATTCAGAAATCATAATGAAGCTACGAACAGCACAAACTACTGATGTTATTTAATAATGATGCGATGCAGCGACAACAGGCACCAAGTCGGAGGTGAAAATTAGTAACTAGGTAATTTTCGTCTCTTGTGACGAAAATTAATATTATGAAAATTTTTCTCTCTGGTGGCATAAATAAGGTTTTTGCTGACAGTGACGAAAAATGTTTTTTTTTTATAAAAAATCGTAGAAAAAAATAATATTGCAGTAAAACTTCTGCTAACGGACAGTTTTTTGTAACTATAACTTCTCTCTACAATGAACATTTTTCCATTCATAAAAGTGAAAAAAAATATATGTACAACTAATTTTTTAAACCATAAAAAATTTTCTTGACTTTCTAAAAAAATATTCAATTTCCTTTTTTGACATTTCCATGTTTTCTCGGTTTTCCAGGCTGCTAGGTTTTTTGCTTCAGCAGGTGAATTTTCAGAGATCAAAAAAGCCGCTGGGTCATACACGATGATACACTTTGATACCACTTGCATATTAATTAATGACTGTCAAGTGCCATCAATGTCAGAATGAACCGGTCAGCAAAATGTAGAGCTGTTTTGATAAAATTTGCAAAACTCCTCCATGTTATAAATTAGAGATCTCGCATAGAATTGACAAGTTCTTATCGGCTAAAAAACTAGTTTCTTCTAATTACAACCACACAAATTTTTCAAGACCAGTTTGCCTAGTTATTCGCAAAATAGTTTTTTTCTCTCTGAAACTGTTAAGTAAAAGAAAGGACAAGTGTACTATAATAAGAAAACGTTATGTAAATAGGTACACGACGCTCTCGATTTCATGCACCTGCATGCGAGTTGCGAATTTTTCCAAATCGGGCGTTTCCTTTAGGATTATGGAAATTGTTGCGGTTGCTCATTTCACGGATCAGTTGCTTAATTTACCGTCTATCTCCTGTAATTATCATCGGATATAATGTCTACAATAAGTCGAAAAATATGCGTGTGTGTAGTGGGAACAAAGACTCGAAATTTTGACGCAGACTGAGCTTACGAAACCCCAACTAATTACAAACTGTGGAAACTGCGGCGATTGCTCATTTCACGGCTGGCTTGTTTAATTTATTGTCTTTCCGCGATTTGGTAATTAATGAAATTATCGAATGGAAGTAAACAATCGTTTCAAAACTGACCGAGTAGTCGATTTTGGTTTCGCGAGTACCAGATAATAACCACAAAACAATGGCATTTCGAAACACAGTGCAATTACGAGCCACAGATTTTTTATCTCGAATGCAGTATACACTGCACTAATTGCACTTGGGATGCATCAGACGTGTTCGAAACGTCATGCCGTATTAAACTGTGCTTCGTGTACAAGAGGATTATGCACACAGTTTTTCTCAAAGACACAAACGTCACGCTCCGTCTTGGCTAACAGTGCGTGCTCGAGATTTCGTGGGAGATTTTTCACGGGGTGCGATTTTTGCAAAATTACACAAAATCTCTCAGAAAAATATATCACCAAAAAGGTATTTTCATTTTTTTCAGTAATTCTAAAAATAAATACAAAGTTCTCTTCTTGTAGATATAATTTTACAAAGTTGCATATAATATCTATATTATCAAACCACATAATACCGTATCAGTAGTTTGTGGTATATAGTATATCTTTACAATTGCATGTTTAACATTAATTGTGAACAAATTAAAACCATTTTTTTAATCTTTTGTCATACTATGTTTCTTGTTTCATTTATAAGTATTTTCTTTTTAACACTCGTTTTGAAATTAGCTGATGAACAATAATTTATTTTTAACTATGTTACCAGTTATTTTATTAAAAATAAAAAAACATGTATTTTTTGTTTTCGAAATAATTTTGTTAAAACTGAGAAAACAAACTTCATAGTAAAGCACGAAACAGATTACGGTATGTATTATAAACTGTCATAATTTTAGATTTAGCGAAGTTTAATATCTGTTTAAAAAAAACTACTGTGGTGTAAATAAAAGTCTCCAAATGCAATTTGTATAGATATTTAAATTTAGAGTCATTATAAAAGCACAGTAAAGATTTTTAATAGAAATACATCAAAAAAATATCTACTCATTTACGTTACAAAACCTAAAGAGCTATAAGCAGAGATGCACACATTTCAGCATGCGTGAGAAACCTCAAAGCCGAGTCAAAATTTATATTAATGTCTTTGAAATGAAACTTCTTTTTTATGAGCACATTTACTAACGTAGTAGGGTGATAATCTAGAAAAGCGACTTTGAGAAAAAGAAACAGAACAACATTTGCTGATATTCAAGCCTAAATTGAATTTCTTGCACCACTTCACAATTTTACATAAGTTCTAACAAGTCATAATCATTTTGACCAGTAATAGGATTGTATATTTTTAGATCATCAGCATAAGCAAGAACAGGACATGATAGAGAGGACAGCAGATTATTAATAAAAATAAATAAATAGAAGAAGATCCAGATTTGATCTTAGAGGTACGCGAGATTTTACACAGTAATTTTAAAAAAATCCATTTAAAAAAACATAAAAAGGTCTGTTCTCTAAGTAGGATTAAAGCAGAAGAAGAAAAAAAAGCAAACAACGTTAGCTTATGAAGCAAAATATCATGGTGAACTATGTCAAAATCTTTAGTAAACTTTGTGTAAATCACGCAAACTGACCTTCAGAATTTAATTTTGTAGCAATAAATTAAATAATTCTGGCAAGATTTGTGTTGAACAAAACGATGCTGATTCGGAGAGATATAACATTTTACACTCTGGACTCTGGTGTAGATATGTCCTAATATAAGCACTGCTCAAAAACTTTTGCGATGTTTGAAATAATAGAAATCGGTCTATAGTTAGAAATAATAGAGTTATCACCTTTTTTAAAGATTGGGCAGACTTTTGCACGCTTCCAAAACGAGAAAGTCGATGTTTTAATTACAAGATTGATTATAATTAATAGAGGCTGAGCAAGCACAGAAGCACAATTACGAATTATAAAACTAGGAACAAGATTATCTCCAGCGTTATATTTGCTTAAAAAATTTTTCATAATATAGGTTATTTGTTTTAAAGTCACTTTAGCAAATTAAAGAAAAATTAAAGTAATTATTAAAAGAATTAAAAAGTTGGGATGCATTTTTATTGTTTACCTATTGTTTACCTTAAATGCAGGCGAACGCATTTACAACACATACTTTGCAAATCAGCAAATCAGCAAACTCAGAACATTTGTCTTCAGCAAAAATTCTTCCCAGAATTCACGAACGGCCTTTTTTATGATTTAAAATTTTAACAATCAGAAGGTTTTGATTTAATATTTGTTTCTATACTGTTAAACAAATTGTTTCTGTTACGTTTGAATCATTTTTGTCTGAAGTATCATTTAGTTTTAAAATTGTGTTTAATTGCGGCCATAAACTCTAAAGAATAATGAGACCTGTGTCTTGGCATTTTTGACACATAAAGATCAAATAAGCGGTGGATAACCGTGTAGAAGGAGTCAAGAGCTGCATCAACATCAGAAAAGTCGTTTAGAAAAGACTAGTCGGTTTTACAAAACGACCTGTATAATAAGAAAAAATTAGATTTACAAAAATTCTATATCAACGTTTGTCCACCACAGTAGGTATACAAAAATGTTTAATAAAAACTAATTAAGTTAAAAATGTATTAAGTGAATCTACAGTTTTTTTGTGAAGAAAGGCGCAATTTGAGAAGAATACCACAAAGTCATTTGCTGTAAACCAATTTTGTCTCAAAATAATAGCAAAATACGTCGCTGATGAGATGATCAAGCTTTGAAAGCTGATGTAATTGAATGAATATTTCCGAGAAAAGCTTGCACATATACCGCCTCTGATGAGCGGTATAAAATCTCTGTTCTATTGAAGTTTTCAAGTGAAGGGGTGTTCCACGTCTTGTATAAGATTCAATCAACGCTTATGCAAAATGTCAAACAGCAATTACCAGTTCTTTGCAAATAAATTACGATTAGAAATAAAATAATAGGTTTTATGTTACACGTTTGAATAATGCTAAGGTCAGGGTTGCGACTTAATTACCATTTTGTGGAAAAGACACAATAACTGTATTAAAAAGCGTCGGTTTCCTACCGCCACCTACAGACCAGCCACGCCCGTAATTGCCGCAATTATCATAATATGTGTGTGTGCTTTAGTTCCCACAGTTTCTGATTTGACATAGACAAATCGGGATTTTCGTGCATGAAAACGCGAATCTGCCACATGTGTGTGTTGTAGGAGGGAGAGGAAAAGAGAAATTTCGCTTAATAACAACCTTGTTGAGATATTATCTATAATCACACAAAGCCAGTAACTCCCCAATGATACAGATTACGCCACATATTGAGATACGATCCCGCTATAATTACAGACGAATGGATTGCCGGTGCAGCTTTGACACGATCAATTCGTCCACGGTTCGTGCCAGAGGGACATTAAAACGGAGAGTTGTGGGAGGCTTTAAAATAACCAGCAAACACGAAACAAAAATAATGTAATATTTTCCTGCTCTAGAAAGGGTTGACAAACAATCCGTTCTGAACCCTATCTGAAGATGGTTCTAACGTGAATTTTGTAGCACTACGTTGTAGTTTTTTTGTAAAAACCAGAAAAAAAAAATTGAAGCTGCAAAAGTATTATAAGAATGTTTGTAGAGTTAAAGAAAGAAAAACCCGTTCACACAACATTTAATTCATCACCAAACAAAAATTGTCTAAACAAAAAAAATTGAATAAAAATTTAACCAAAACTTGTTAAAAAACAGAAAATAAAAAGCAAGCAAAAAAGATATAATAAAAGTTAATAATAGTTGCACCTAAAGAGTGTACAAATTTGACTCTTATTTAAATTAATTGCCATTTAAACAATGTTTCATTGGCAGTTTTGATTTAGTGACAGGTTGAGTAAAAAACTTTGGTATTAATGTGGATTGGTCATCATGGAGGTGTCCATCAAGGAACAGATATTTATCGCGAAACCTAATTTCTAACAAAATTAAAAATATTTTGACTTTAACTGCAAAAATTACAGATTGCATTTAAAACGACAATTGATGTTAGATGTTAAAATTGTTGAGATTTTTATTAAAAAAAATATGAACATTGTGAATAGGAAAACCAAACAGACAACACTAAATTGCTAAATCTTGGAAAGAAGAGATTTAGTAGAAAAACTGCAGTTAGCAGGCTTTTTTAAAATTTTCCCGAAAAGTTTGCCTTTTCAGTGAAAAATACGAGCTGCGAGAGCTTGAGATAAGAATGCTGTTAGCGGCGGTAAAAAGCGACTTTATCGCAAAAACCGATAGACGTAAAGTCTCACGACGACTTGTTACAACTTTTATTGTTTACTCTAGCATTAATTAAATTACTCCAGTGTGTATCGAGAAAATTAATATTTATGTTTGATTTTTTTCCTAATAACTAGTTGTGCACGCCGGAGGCCGTAAAAACCATTTTCTTACACAAAACCAATTACAATACGCGTTTTTATTGTCACTATAAATAATGGTAGCCTTTAAAGCGCGCTAATTGCATTTTGTAACAGCCAGTTTTGCGTTTAATTACCCGGAAAAATCCAAAATGTGACGGTTTTTGGAAATGTAACTCCAAATGTTGGTGTTTGAAACTCGTTCGACCAGTTTACCTCCAGAGAATTTGCGAGGGCATAAAATTTTATTCGTTCTTTAAGCCGCTATAAATAGTGACGAGTGTTTTTTCTGGAGTGAGATTACACCGATACCGTCAAAAGTATTTATCACATACTACTCATCAAAACTTCTACAATTTATTGATACTCAACAATGGGAAATTGCGAATCTATTGATAATAAAATAAGTGGCAAACTATAAATTATCGAGGACTGCTGTCGGAGTGGCGTTTATTCGCTTGCAATTAGCATCAGGACTCAAAACTTGACCGAAGAATGTCTCAAAATGGACGGAGATGTGGAGGCTGCTGGACAACGACCGCAGCTACCAACAAGATAACTTAATGAGGAATTATGGATCCTTCCACTGGACTCTGGTTAACATAAATTGGCTCCGGTGACATCAATACTTACAAAAGCTCAACAATTGCAGGAAAATTTTGTTAGGATTTTGTACCTACATTAGAATTCAAATTACCTAACTGTCTTTACTTTGCTGAATAGCAGTACTAGACATTCCAATATTTCTTCTATTAATAACATTAATAAACGCGTTTCGAAAAGTAATAAAAATAAAACTAAAATGTTTTTTATTTTTACTGTCTTGAAATACAATAAACAAAAATAAATAAGTCTTGACTGCTGCCTAAAAGCTTTCTAAAATCAATAAACATAAAATTTTCTAATTAAGTTAGCTACACTGTAAAAATTTAGGCATCGCCATAAAACTTGTGTTAGTGATTCCACCAAAAATAGTGACTATTTGTTTTGGATTAAAGCTTGTCCCAGATTCTGTCCGTATGTGCCGTATAGAAGCATAGCCCCAATTTATTATTAATATATCCCGTTTTTGAAATAATGTTGAAAAATATAACATATTAAATAACATCCAAAAGTAAAAAACATTTTTTTATAAAAACTGTAAACTACAAGTGACAACTTACAAAAAGTAAAAATTGTAGACGTCTTTTTAAAGTTTGAGAACTACAGCAGAAGTAACATTTTATTTGTGTAAAAACTGGGAGCTGCAGGCATTTTGTACATTTTAAACTAAAATGTACTCTACTGTAAGCGAAATTTTATTAAAATTGAAAGCTTATCTAAAGCTTTTACACACTTATCCAAATTTTGTACAAAACATTGTTTTTTTTTGGTTTTTGTAATTTTACATGAACTAAGTAAAAACATAGTTTTACCACTAAAAAAAATTACACATGAAGTTGCAGAATCATAAAACTACTGATTTTTTATAAAAGTACACATTTTATTGCTGAGAATTAAAAAAAATGTAAAACTAATTATAAAATTGCAAAATAAGGTCAAATCAGGTCAAAGCAGATTTGAGAAAGAACAAAACTTTTTGTAATATTTTTTGACAAAATCGTGTTTACCAAAATTCTTAATCTTGTGAAAACACTTAAAATTGGTCATCGGACCGCAAAATTCTCTTCAGAAAGATCGTGATTGGCGTCTAATCACTTGTTGATTTTTGTATTTCATAATTTTTACAAGTGAATAAAATAAACACAAAAAACTACCGCTAATAATTATAACCTCACCGCTAATACATCCATCTGAAATAGGAATTGAAATCTTAATCTTTAGCAGGTGCCCCTACGCCTAATTAGTCCCACATTTCGTCAAATCATCAAAAACTACTCCCAATTACTTGGTAATTACCATCATTGACAATAGCTTTGCATTTTGAGCTCGAGGCATTCCTTTGTACAATTTTGAATAGCAAATAAGAAACAAAGGTAGTGTTTATTATTTAAAAATAAATTAGTTTCCGCGTAATCGCCCTTTCCACCAGCAATCGTCGATACGGCAACGGTACTTCGCTCCTGACATTTTAATCATCCTCCAAGAACTGATAGATTTATTAATGCGAAGCTGGCAACTCATAATGGTCGAGATTTTTATGTGAAAGATGATTTCTCATGATGATAAGTACGTATGTAATTTCGCCGTGCTGTGTTTACCATCATACGCGCGGGAGACTTCAATGGCTAGTAACGACATAATTTTCCACTTGCATAATCGACGACGCGGGTGCTTCCACTCTGAATCAATAGATCAATTATAAAGAGAGATTGTGAGTGTTGCAAATGACCCAATGAAATACACTGACCGACAAAAAGTACATTTTTTTTAAGAAACAAGCAAATAAAGCTAAGACACCACTAGAACCAGCTGCAGGTTTATGTAAATCGCAACTTAGTGGCTACTTCAAACATAAAATAAAAGATCATTAACAGATGGTTGCAAGCAATGTTGACAAAAAGTCGAGTGATTGTTTTAAGAGAAAATTAAACTGCAAACAAATGTGGAAAGTTTGCTTTGTTCTGTAGACATCAATGTTTTCCTGGATAGCTAAAAAATCTGTCATTCAATTTAATTGTTTTTTTATTAAATTCAATGCCAACTATTAAAAAACTATATGTCTTTTACATTAGATCTTTATCTGCATAAAAGCCTAAAGAAATTTATTGTTTATAAATTAGTTTATGTATTTCCTTATTTTTTTAGATCCGCGTTTTATTATTAAATGTAAATCCAAAAAAATACTTCAATTTTTTGCTATAAAATCAGCAACCAATTGATAATGCTAACGTGACATTATTTTTCTTTTGAAATGTTTTGGCAAAATTTGTATGAAAAATATTACGGCTCTGAACATTTGAATTCCGATTAATTTAAAACATGTTTATGGCCAAATTTTTAAAGTAAGCATTCATACAAAAAAATAGAATTTATGCTGTTTTATTTTCAATTTTGTTGATGATTATTTTGAGTATCTGTCGTGGAGTCTATGTACACTCTTGATCACTGGAAATGAGACGGTCGGGGTGACATTATCCATAATATTACAAAGAAATATAGATTACGCAGAGTTATAAATAAAGCCTCATTTTGTTAAATTCTTAAAATTACAACTTTACAATTCTTAAAATTACAACAAAAAAAAATGCAGTTAGAACCGATGTTATTTTAAGGTAATGACCAGGATGTTCGGTTTGATTTTGCCATGTTATGTTGCTAGCACTAAATGTCAGTGTCATTGCTTTTGTGTCAATAAATATTTGTGAATACTTAAAGCAGTAAAAATAATATTTGGATTTAACACAAAATTTACTTCACCACCGAACAGTACTAGACCGTTATTGCTAAACAGTAAAAAAATTTATTAGAGGTTAAATACAGGTTTCAGGGTGGTACACTATGGTTTTTAAAAAAATTTTGACATTGATAATTAATTATAAAAAAAACCGACTATACCTAACCTGATTTATTAAAAAGAATACAAAATTAAATAAAACTTATTAATAAACAATTAAACAGAATTAAATTTGAGCGTATAATTATTAATATTAAAGAAATTATTACTTGGCAAGTTAGTAATTTGTTCAAACGTTATTAAAACTATGTATTATTAGTGACAAGAGAAAAATTTTGTAGAGACTTGACTAATATTCGAATTATTCTGAGCAATGCACGCCGAGGAGCAAGGCTCATTCGTTTTTCTCACTTGTCTAGCGATATTATTAGCCACAGTTATTTTATTGATTATTAATTTATCAAAATACCGCTTAGCTACATTTGGCGATTTTTATCCTTTGGGTTAGAATATCGGTTCCTGACTGCTAGCAGTGATGCCGAAGATGATAGAAAGCAATAGCTAATAAAGTTAGCGGATCTAAGTTAAGATTTGTCGAGGTAAATTTATTTGGTCCTGTTTCAGACATTTTTTTTATTTTTAATATTTATTATAAATTATTGATATCACTTAAAATAAAAAACGGTATTAAGCGAATATGATCAAAAAAATTATGCACTTGCTGTTTGTGAACGTATTACCAAATTTTTCTGACCATTTTATACAGACATTGCGATCTTTTACTATTTTAAACGATTATCTAGAAAATTCTGGACAAATTCAAAAAACGATGACAGAAAGAAAAAGATGAAAAAAATATAATTAATAGAAAAATAACTGTATTCAAAAGCACAAAAAAAACACAATAAAAATTTATTTAAGTAAACATCCAAAATTATAATCCAAGGTTTGAAGAAGTGGAAATTAAAGACCACGAAACGTTACCAGCAGATTAAAGATTTTTATTTATTTACGTCTAAAATACCCAATAAACATCAACTAATAAATACTACAATCATAAACAATAAAAACAATAATCAACAAGAAAGAAAATTGATACTAAAAAAATATAAAAATATTTTTGAAAGACTTAAAGAACTGAAAATATTTTAGAATTAGTTAAAAAATGATAACTAAACCAAAAATAAATCGAAAAACAACGACTGAAAAAAAAATAGCAAGAAAAAACGAGAAATTTGATGATCTACAAGATGGTTTAATAGAGACGTTCAAGAAATAAAAGTTTGTTAAAACAGCCTTTACGGCGAACCAGAATGTTTGTGAAATAAGCATGAAGAGAGAGTCAAATAATTCTTTCTAGGTAGTAAAGGCATAGTTTTAGCCTGGTAGTAACAATAAATCTTATAAAAATCCGTTAGAATCTTATTCATCTGCCATAACATTTTACAAAGTCTCTTGAAACAGTAATCATTTATTCCCTTTGTCAAATTTATATATTTTTTTAGCTCCAGGTAGTGAAACCGATATTTTAATTACTTGAGAAAGCAGGTACTAAGACAATACAGGAGTACACTCATTGGACAATGGTGATACTCTAACCCAGCGATTTTGAAAAAGTTTGTAAAATTTTATGGCAACTAAGTAAAAGGGCAACAGACTATAAACAAAAAACACATTTTTTTTCTAAATATTAAAGATTTTGTACTACAGTGAGGATACATTCACCCCGTTTCAAAAATCGCAAATACTGGCTCAATTTTTTTTTACTTTTTTTACATTACTTTTCCCTTGTTCTTCAGCTATTTTGTGGATGTAGACACGTTTCGATGAAACATTGCTAATTTTTAATTTTTAGTGAACGACCTAGTTGTTTCAATTTACGATAAAAATTACAGACGTCACATTTTAACCCTGACAAAAATATATGCAAACCAATCAATATTGTCAATTTTGACATTTGTTATTGTTATCCTGATTCATGTCGTTAAGTTTATGAATGTGTTTTTTAAAAAAATTAAAGGTTGCTTTACATATTAATTTATGTGATTCTCAAAATTTGATGTCTTAAATTTTAGTCCCATATAACATTATTATTAGTACTCATCTGAGAAAACAAGGAAATTTGAAATTATACTAAGCAAAGTTGTCATGTTAAACTTCTATTTATATTTTAAAAATTTATTTTCTGCTGTTACAAGCAAAAATGATTTTGTGAATGATATAAATTTTACGTTTGAAAAAAAAATAGCGTTATTTATGCGACCTGGAACTCACTGTTTGTCTATCACACTAAAACTGCTACAGATTTGTCATAAACATCACGATTTCACCAGAAAATAGTGAAAATACTATTTAATTACTTGTTTTCAAGTTTTTAGTTTATAACGAATTAAAACAACAGTTGTAGCAAAACAACTAATAGCACTACCAAATTTAGATAAAATGACAAATTTGCAAAATAGAGAAACAAAACACTTGTCTAAAAGAATTAATGTAATTTATTAAAAACAAGATATTTTTTCAGAAGCTTAGAAGGATTAAAAATAAAGACAGTCAGTTTCAATTTGCATATTTTTTTATCAGTCGGTGGTTATTTGTATAGACCAGCTGCGTTGTAAACATGTATTCAACTGACAAAATAAATGTCTTTGAAAAAGAATTTTGTGTTTTAAAATTGCATCCTGCAGCTCAGTAACCATCTGTCTAGTTTCCAAACTGCAAATGTTGCTAAATTTACAGTATTTTTTGCCGGCAAATATTTTCATACCGTTAGATTGGTATTTATCATCAAATGTAAATCTCGGTGATTTATTTTAAGAAAATTGCATATTAGTATCCGAGTGTGATACAATCAGCAAGTTTTTGCGGTTCAAACCCTGTGGTAACCTTTCTTATTTTCTACCTTCTATTTAATTAGTTTCCTGTTGTCTGCCACGTCATAATAAATTATAAAGTTTCCCGCGCCAATTGCAATTGCAAACTGGATTACGAAACTTTGTATGATTTATCCACGACCTTGGCAAGGTTAGCTGGTTTTATTATTTTAAATATTACAATAACAATAAAGTGGGTAGGATTCCTGTCATTAACTATGGTAATTGTTTTTTTTTTGTGAATAATTAGTGTATCATGATTAAGCACATTTCAGGCGACAATTAGATTTTTTCCTTAAGGAAAGTTGCGGTGGGGAAAAATTCTCGTCAAGCTGACATTTGATTACAAAAGCTTCCCACATCTACATCATTATTCCATTACTTGAATCGCTGAACTTTACTCATATTTACACACCGGAATTTCCGCCAACGCTCCTCACCCTCGAAAAATCGCCGCAAATCGGCTAATTATAGCGTAATTGGCAACACCATTGGGCAATTTCCGTGAGGCCTTGCCGATTAAATCGCACAAAACCGAACCGATTCATTAAATGTCGACCAACAATGAGGCCGTTAAGGCGCAAATGCGCATATGTTAGGCGGACTAATGAAAAATCAGTTTCAGCCGTTTTCATTACGGTCATCTTCCTTTAACGGTCGGTGATAGTGATCGTCAACGGTCAATCCGGCCATTATTACTTCCTCGTCTTTGAGCGATGATGGCACGTGTATACAGGGATTTTTATTTTTACGAATTGATTGATTTCCCGCTAAGTTCCGTAATTTAACATTTTCAAAGAGCGTAGGTTTCACATTTTTTCAGCCAAATTACTTGATAACTTTATTCTTTTATAAACAAGTCTCTAACTGTAATTTAGCCTTAATTAGGATAAAACAGCTGATTATCGGAAGTTTTTGTCACTTTACTTCACTTGAATAGTAATTACAGACATTCCACACGAAAATTTTACTTACTAAAGCTTTGATCTAGTTTTAACTAGCCACCTACCAAGATCCTGTTATTCCGACTTTTATAGCTTACAATTATTTCAACTAAAAAAATTTTAAATACTTGGATAAATTATAAATTGTACACTCCTTAAATGCCCTGAAACTTAGAAATTACTCATCGTCAATAATTTCAGAGTTCATACAAAAAAAAAAAAAAGGAGGTGCCACAAGGGCACATATATTGATTAAGCAATACAAGAGCGCCAAATTGGGCGCATAAAAAAAAAAACATGGTACATAGTACGATAAGAACAAGTGGTACATATATGTTGTATAATATGTTTGCCAGCTGAGTTTCCAATCAATGACCGGAGTTAATTTCCTGCTCACAAAGAATGCCAAAAGACCACGCTCCCTTTTTCTCCTAATAAATTAATTCTTCTAGGAAACAGGGGGGGGCTCTACATCTTTCGTGAAAGGCAGGAGCAAGTCCAGTGGGTAATCTTGTACAGAGGTGAGATCAAATGGATTTGGGTAAATGCTCATAAGAAGGTCTAGACGTTCATCTTCAAAACGAGTACACGATATTAGGCGGTGAGGTGGGTCATCTACCACCCCACATAAAGGACAATTTCCGTCATCTGCTTTCCCAATTCTTAAGAGATGAATTTTAAAATTTCCATGACCAGAGAGTAACTGGGATAATCCCCAGTCAGCGCGACGTTGATTTTGTTCTGTCGAAACCCAGGGAACAAATGCATAAGTGATGCGTCCTTTTTGGGAGTTTTCCCATCTATATTGCCATATGTCTAGTATTAATAGGTCAAGATATTGTTTTAGATGTCTCACGCTGTCAAACTCTGTCATATCTAATCTTATATCCAAAAAATTTGCTGTGCCTTCTCTTCGGATTGACCTGGTGCAAGAGATTTTGGCAATTTCTAAATCCAGAGGAGGAATACCGGCAAGTACTCCAGCGGCATCAGTAGATACAGACGAGTAACATTTTGCTATTATCCTAGAGGCGGCCCCATATAGGGACAACAGTTTGCGTTGAATTGCTGAAATTGTGAGTCTAGAAGCCCACACCTCAGCAGCATAGGATACTATGGGGACTATCGCTTGCTTATAGATAGTGGTTATAGACTTTTCGGTGGGGAGATTCCAATTCGCTCTAGCGTACTTTCGAAGAGTTATGATAATGTTTCTGGCTCTCTGGCATACAGTGTTAATATGTTGTTGGAATTTTAGATTCCTGTCTATACTTATGCCTAGATATCTGAAGCATTCAACCACTTCGAGATGAGAGTCTCCAATATGTATTTTTATATCCCTGTTGTGTACTCTTTTGGGGGACGAATTAATCATAATCTTGGTCTTGTTTACTGAGATTTCTAACTTGAATTTGTGAGCCCAGGCTTCTAGGGACTGAGTCGCTTCCTGTAGAGTTCATACAATTAATTCTTTGTTATGACTGGAAACAGCCTCAAAACCCACCTTTACGACTAATAAAAGCTCGAATAAAACTAGCAAACTCCCGGAACGATCTGTTTTAATTAGAATATGGCAAAAAAAGCATTCTCTATTAAATTTTCTTTCACATTTCTGAAATAATTAAAAATCAACTGAGATGAGTTAAGTGGGTTAAACCTTCACCTATAAAATTTATTATGTTGGGTCTTGGCTTACAGGTGTTAAAACTCGAGTTTTATTGCAATACAGGTGTGCTGAGATAGGAAGGAATCAATCAAGGCCCTTTATGCACCGAATTGTTCGAATTCCTGAAGAAAAAACGAAATTTATAGCCCGTTTAAACGATAAGTTTAGACATTTCGAGCGATATTTTTGCATTTAATCGTTACAGCCATTGCTTCTAACTGTCTATAAACGAGATTTACATAAGCGTGACAAAAGTATTGCATTTCGCAAATGTACTACGTATGAGCAAACATAAAAGATGAATTTTATGAGGCGTATTCGTTTCGTTGTATGGTTCAGTAAGTGTCCTTTTCTTTGTAATCAATATTGTGCACGAAGTTCGTGAACGACGACGATTAATTTGTAAATAATTACATAGTGTTTTGAATCGAGCACACAATTTCGGGCAAGTGTTAAAATCGAACGATAATTTATTCGGAATTAATTTCCCACGGGCGGTTTACGCAACAGGTCGCGCCCACATTTTATAAATAAAATATTTTTTTATATGTCCGTCAACAAGCTACTGCTAGATAAACAACCGTTAACTGCTGATGCTATTGTTTGAACTTGACGAGAGCTTTGGCAAGTCACCCTTTTGAAAGCAGGATGTTTATTACGGATCTGCTACTGCTTGCCGAAAGAAGAACAGGATGTCTTAGAATATCAGTATTTTTTGTGTCAATAAAACAATTTTTAAAATTGGCCAGATTTTTTTTACAAGCTACTGAAAGAGATTTTGGCGATAAATTATGAAATGCGGGCCAATAAACTCAAATAAGTTGACTACTTATGTAATATAATCCGAAAAATTTTAATCAGCAAAAAATATAAACTCAAACAAGTTCGGCTCGCTAAAACTGTGGAAAGAAACCTGACCAAAAATTTGAAAATTTTCAAAATCAAATACAAACAAACCCTATTTTGCCTATTTTTATAAAAATAAGATAAAAACTTTTTAAATTTCACCGTTTTGTAATATCAAATTTTTCGTAAATGTGGTAATACATGTTTGTTATTTTCTTTCTTATTTTAGTTTCAAATTTTAATGTTTTATTATGTTTGTTCTTTGCTTTTTAGTATTTTTTATTGTGATAACAGAAATGTTGTTCTTACTTCTAAATTAAGTAACTTTATGCATAAAAACTCAGGTAATTATAAATAATTAGGTGAATTAATTATTCACGTACTATTAATTTCACTAAAAATTGTTAGGTTATAATGTCACGTGTTATTATAATATAGTGTCTCACAGTAATAGCCTGTTAAAAGTAGAAATCAACACTCTTCGAATTTTTTTTGTAAGATTGATTCAAGATTTTTTTAAGATTTCAAGACTTTTATTAGAAAACTTTTTCTGAAACAAACATTTTAATAAAAAACTAGAAGATAAAAATTTTAGTTAAAAAAATAGTGGAAAAATGTGTGAAATTCTTTAAAACTAAAATCGACTAAGCAGAGTGTCTAAAAATTAAAGCTTTCCAATTTCGAATTGTTGTAGAGGGTTCCCCTTGAGGTACTTAAGCAAAAATGTACAGAACAATTTTTTAAATTGCCTTCTACAAGGTATTCGCCTTTTAACTTTGTTCAATTGCGTAAGCTTTGTTTCACACATTTAAAAAAATATATTTAAAATTTATTGTTGGTGGCCTTCTCCCAAGCAACGGTATGATATTCTAGCCTTGTTGCCATTGCTTTGTGATGAAAATTTGCAAAAATTGAATAATTTTTTACTCCGTGTTAAAGCCAGTTTTTAAATTTTTTGTATTGTAAACACTTCGTAATAAGATTGGCGACTTTTTTAACATTCCTTTTCTTACTTTTAGTAAGGTCCTCACAACGCTCTGATCTTAAAAAGCTTCAGTTTTGAGACACCGTATATAAATCGAATTTACTTCGCAAATCAATTTGATTTGGTTGTAATTTGATTCTAAATCGATTTTTTTAATCGATCAGCACATGTCTAATTTAAAGTATCTAGAAGACTAGTAAAATCTTAAATAACTTTAAACACTGTTTACACAAACATTTTTCCAATTTAAATACAAACAATTTCAGCATTAATCTATAGAAAAAAATCTGAGATAATGCGCTGTTTAAAAAAAAAGACGTAACCATTTTCTTTTGTAGTAAAAATAAAAAATTAAATAAACTTTTGTTTATTTAGCTTTATTGTACTTTTTACAAAAGTAAAGTGTCTTCTAACTAAAAATAGCAAAAGTATAAGGCATAAAACAAAATTTACAAGCAAAGCGAGGTAAAAAATGAAATCGAATATTAGAATCTCTAAATTTGTTCCGTATACTATACTTCGCTACATTTTTTTTATAACCAGTATTAAAAAAATATAAAAATGACTAATCAATTTTTAAAATATAATAGATATGTTGCTGTTACTTTAGTTATAATATTGTATACATCACAAAAAAAGATTGTAGTCATAAGCAGCTCAAAGATAAAAACTGCTCAGGCTTTTCAATTTGGGTAGTGTTTGACTGTTTTTTGCCTACATTTAATTTAATTAAATCAAAAATATAAAACAAATTTTTATTTCTAAATCAAAAGTGTTAAACGTAGCACAAAGATAAATAAAAATAAAAATTGCGAGTTTAAATGTTAGGTTCTGTCTCGAGACGGAAACATTTAATTGTATAACAAGGCACTAAAGTTTAACTTTTACACGAATATAAAGCTTATCTGCTGTTGTCTCGAAAAATAAACATATGAATGTAGTGTTAAGATATACATTATTTTTTTCTAAAATGTTAGTACATATTGTAGATTTTGTAAAAATTTAAATTGTGCAACCAACAGTACACCAGCACGTTACAGACTTTTCTGCCTATTTTACAGACGCTTTGTAATTCTGATATATGACTCAAACAAGCTCGCAAAACACTTGTTTACAGACCATTTACTGTCTGTTTTATTTTGTTCATTTGACAGAAAATTAAATTATTTTGTCAGTTTTGTCAAATTTATCAGTTGTAATACCACGAGTTGTCAAAGTTACGTCGAATATTTTTGTGGTGGTCTCACGAATGGTCATTTCCTTGGTATGAACACCCATGAGTGCGAAGCACGAATGGTGTTCCCAAGTGAAAATATTCTACTCAACTTTGACTCGAGTTGTATTCGGAAGACTATTCAATGAACCAAATAATATTGAAAATAGAGTACTTCAAAGTTGAGTTACACATGATTTCCATCGCAACCAGTAACCAAATTTGTATTATTCGTAATTGTCACCATAGACAAAGAAATTGTCACGTCAAAATTTTGGCGAAAAGTTTGTGTTATTCATTTGTTAAAAATATTCACCATTTTCACTAGTGGTCAGTAGTAATACCACGAGTCGGTACGAAATTTCCGATAATTTTCGATTCATAATTTTACGAGTATTTGTTTCGACTACAATTTACCACGAATGAGCGCAGCGAAATGAGTAAAAATTGTCTAAGAAACAAATACGAATAAAATTAAGAGAAAATTTGCAGCAATTTCTTACCGACGAGTCGTATTCGAGAGACAATTTCACAAAAAATTGTCTAAGAAACAAATACGAGTAAAATTAAGAGAAAATCTGCAGCAATTTCTTACCCACAAGTCGTATTCGACAGACAATTTCACGATCCATACTGAATTACGGCGATAATTTGAGAACCATGGTGGATTATCGCTGTAATTGGTTCCTAATTGGTCCAATAATTCAAAATCCTTCGACCTGATTGGTTGAAATTTTCAGAGTGGAATTGTCAGTACAATTCACCACACGTGGTTATCTCACTAAAATTCGTTGTGATTGGTTGTTAACCAAACAATGTCTTACTTTTATTGGTTCAATTTTCAAAAATGACAGGTGAGTTGAATAGTCAAAATTATTAGTGATCCAGTCGTTATCTTGAATTTTCGATTTTTTGTTTTTGAGCAAGTTTCTCATAATACCAGTGGTTCAGTACATCGGAAAATGTACAAATTTTTAGAAAAATCTAATAAAAAAATGCTAGAAATCTAACAAAATTTAATTAAAAAATAAAACAAATTTTTTCCATTTTTGGTTCCACCTATTTTTGCAACTTTTTTCTCTTACATAAGTCATTAAACATGCCTTCGTGTCATAACATATTTTTATTGTGCTCTTAATACATAACTATTACTTTGTTTTGAAAACAATATTTTTTTAAGCACTCAAATGCTTACATAATTTTGGTGTTTATGATACTTATAAAGTTATAAAACAAAAATAACAAACTGTTTTTATTTTAATCTTTACACAGTTTTACCATAGATTTGGTTATCAAATTTTTGGTTTTTACCCAAAGTCTTCTTTTAATTTTAGAAACCAAGACAATGAAATATAAAATAAAGGGTGTTTGGTTACACTTATGTATTCTGTTGATACTTAAGCCACAATTTTTTAATATGTAGGTATATAAATTAAATAGCTATTATCATTATAACTAAAATTTGATTAAATTCGTAAGTTTTGTTTCCATCTTTAGCCACTCGTTTAAAAATCGGTTCAAGTCTATAAGTGTAAAAAAATAATATTTTTGAAAATCTAATAAAACAACAATAAAAAGACAGATTTAAAATACTCGCATAGTTTTACATCTGGAATAAATCATTCAAAACTGTACAACTATTTTTTAGCCAAAGTTTGAAATTGAAGCCAAAAGATTTTAGAATAAGCTTTTTAAAAATACTAATGAGCTAATTTCAAGTTGAAATAATGCCGGTAGTATCTTCGTTTCTACAGAAAATTAAAAGAATTCAAAGTTGTGATTCATTGCTGTCATAGAAAAGTATTAAAATTTGCTATACTATCGGTAGCATCTCAACTTGAAATTAGTCTAAAAATCACTTTTTTTATATAGGTTGTCTAAATTTTGCTTTTGTTTTTATTGCTGAAGCTTAATATTTTAAATTATAAAATAATATCTTTGTATAAAGTGAATACCAAAATGTCTATTGGGATAAAACTTTAACCGAAATCTAGAAGTGTCACTAAAACATAACCTTATAACTATTATCTAAATGTAAATCAAATTTATTAATTGTCTGTATGAAACTTTTAATACTGTAAATAGAATTTTACATTTTAAATAGAACTTTACTTGATCACTGGTCTTTCAATGCCCTATTACAATTTGCAGTTTAAAATTTATTAGATCCTAATGTTCTAATAGCAGTTTTGAAAGCGGTTAAAGTTACCGTAGTATCAGTAGTAAAATCATGGCAATTAAATAATTTTTTTTGTTTAAGTATTTGTTACTGTTAGTAATTTTTTTACAATTTTTTGTTTGTTGTCTAATATATAAATTTCTGAACAACATTTTTAACATAATTTGCTAATCATTCAGCTACTTTTTTGCAATTTCCAATGTTTGCTATAAAATTGAGTACACAAAAATCTGATTTTCAAATCAATTTCCTCAATTACGAAATTCCATGTTTGCCTAATTGGGACCATCCTCGTCGTAAGCATTAATTTGCATCACGTTGTGCTCCTCTCGCATGCATATTTCATCTAATTTTTGAAATAATATGCATCAGCTTGACCGCGTATGCAAAATGGTGCTCAATTATCAGGAAGGCGTTTCGTATGGCTCAGATTCGGGTCCAAGGAAGCCGAAATTCGGAGGGTTGGCGTGGTGATCCGGCGTTGAAGTCTCCGGTGGGCACCTGAACGCGCGGTGGGGACCAACCATCAGGTGGGGACTGGAGGGGACAAAATGTAGGTCTGTGGGTCCCCATGGAGGTGGGTGGTATTCAGTCTGTTCGTGCACTGTGTGGTACCGCTAGTGTGCAGAACTGAAGGACTTCCGCTTGGGGAAGGTCGCAACTCACCACCCCCAGCTCGTCCATTGTGCGCGGACGAGATTGCCGATGGTGTGGTTAATGAATTGTCCCGGAGTCGTTTCGTGACCGAAAAACTCGTTCACCAAATACGGTCGTTGGTAATTACGGCCGAAAAACGAGCAAGTGGTTCAATTTTCGTGGTAAAGTCGACTAATTGGACGTTTCTTTTGTCAGGCGGTTGCGATTTCAGGCAGTGCTCGCACGTTTGACCTTCAAGTGATTCCGGTTTGCGGACTATGCAAATGACCAAGAACAAGAAGTGACTACTGTCCGATCATGCCGATTTTTCCAGATGAAAAGTTCGCGAGAAAAAACAAAAGTGAATGAAGAAATTTTCGGACGACTGTTCAGTGAGTCTCAGTGCGAAAAAGCTCAACCTCATTCCGCAAGAATAATTAGTGAAACTCTATGTTGTTAAATTTGGATTTCCTATGCATGTAAGTAGTTGAAATAGTTCGGAGCGTACGACATCGGAATGCGACTGGTTCACCATAATTACCATCTTTGGTTCAAAATGAAATTGCGACATGAACATTCTACTAATCGACAACTTTATGCACTTATCATCTCTTCTTCCCCAGCATTCAAATCGCCAATTAGATTCATCCCAAGCCAACGACCTTACTCATTTGATTTTAAACTGATTGATGTTTGGCCAAACCAACATTTACATAAATTTCCATTGCTCAAGACGTTGATTAATCGCTCATCGATTTATCTTTTTATCCACCGGACATGAAAATTATTTTCCACAATTTCTCCCACAATAATCCTCAACCGGTCAAGAAACCGCATAAATATTCAACTCGGAAAAAATGCTTTATTACCATACGAAGACGTGGCCGGGATATTTACACTCGCGGATGTGTCACTTGTATTAATAAAACCCAAGGATAGACATTAAAATTTTCATTTCTACTCAACTTCTCACAAATTCGAGCTTTTCCCTAAAGCTCCAACCCAATAATTACCGAAATTTCCAACAACCGTTAAGTCACACATTCTTTTATAAAATTTTTACTAAATTGTGATTTAGCACGACTATGTGCTAAATACCAAACAAGCAAAATTAAGTTTAGTCCTACTTTTAGCTAATCGGACACTTAAGCTTCAAAACTAAATTAAGTTTTTTCTTATGTTATTATTTACCTACTGTATAAGATGAAACAAATTAAACCGACTTAGTCTACTTTCATTTACCTACTCATGTTTCTGATTAATTTTCTAACTCATCTAAGATAATAAAAAACAAAAGTGATAAAAGACTCAAGAAGAAAATCGGTGAGAGCTCAATTAACTTAAAGCCAAACTCAAGAAATTAGATAAAAAAGAGAAACTTACTTAACATAACTAACGTGGCTAATGTTTATTAGTTTAACCTTAACTAATATAAATTGCAACTTAATATATTGGTAACGTGTCAATTAGATTTACTTGCATTTAACTAAAGATGTAAATCAGAAATCAGTAAGTTAACATGTAAGCTCACAATAATTGGTAAACAAGTCTAAACTAGTTTTACATTAGATAACAGGAATGAAACTGTCAATGAATTGCAAGAAGAAATCTAAAGACGTAATTTTCAGCACGTTCAGGCACCCATAAAACCAAGAAATTGTTTCTCTTTCAGCCCAGCAGAAGCTTTGTGAAATTATTCAAAACAATCAAAGATTTATGTTACTCTTCTCACCTCGCATTGAAGTGATTGCTGAAAAGCAGGATTTATGGGCAAAAATTCGTTGTAAATTAAACCTCAAATTTCAGGTTTAGTTATAAATCATGTAAATTACTTACCAGCATCGTAAATTCAAGATTATCAATTTGACTTGCTGATTATTGCAACAACTTTAGCTTCAAAAAGGAAAAAGCTTACAAAATGACTCTTCCAAGCTTTGAATTATTGAATCCATTAGAATGTAAAATAACTTATGTAGCTAATCGAAAATTGGCTAAGCTCTAATGGGAGAATATTTTTGTGCAATTAAGACAAAAACAAAAACTTCCAGGAATTTTAAGCTGAAAAAAATAAGCTGTGGATTAATAATGATTTATAGTTCAAAAATAAAAATAATTAATTGACAATTAATTAGAGAAAATTGTTAGGAATGCAAAAAATCGATAGTGATTGATTAGAGTCATCCTGAAAAGTAGGTGTAAATGAATGTTTCCGGTATGGAAAAATAAAGTTTAAAAAATTGTTTTCTTTAATACAAGCTCTTTTCTAAAATTCAGAAAAATATATCATAAACTATCTAAAAAATGTCAAATGTCAATTTTCTAAAAAAATTTATTGCGTTGTCAATAATGGTTTGATTGGTGATCCGGACTTCTTTGTAAATTTAACACCAAACGCTTTTACAAAAAAAAAAAACTCATATTTGAGTGTGATAGCTATTTATAAGCAAAACACGAGAGCTATTATCATTCAAAAAATAAAAAAAAAAAATAGTTACTCTACTACAATTAAAATTCTTTGTTTGGTAGATAAAATAGACAAAAATAGCCACAAGCCAATATTAGAAAAAATTTTAATATAAAATCGCTACATTGACTAGCACACTCTATAGGTAAAAAATATATGAGAAAATTTCTAAATTATCTAATTTTTACAGACGTATTAGTAGGATTAACAATCTTTCCGTTGGGATATAAAAATTACCGCGGTCCGCATTTGAGTTATGCATTTCAGCTAATTAGATAAACCGATCAGATTGGTCTGCATTTAGAATTTCAGTACAGGGTATTTATAGATAGTCATAATTTTGTTATAAAATTAAATAATAATAATAATCAAACTCTTTGAGCACAATCATTTGCAATTTTATATACAAAGTGCAGATCGCAATAATCATATCGTATCAGATCAGGTGAGGGTTAATAGTACTAATTAACAGTTACCTTTAACTTAAGTAAGGTTTTTTAGTGAGGTTACTATTGTTTCAACAGTTAATACCCCGCAGTTAGAGTTAACCATTGTAAAACTGTTTTTTAGAACCTGCTTTACAATTAATGTTTAACTCTAACTAAAGTTTAGCTATAGTTACAAATGTTAAAAATATTAAAACAGTTGAAGTTAACCGCTAATTGTAAAAGCAGACTTTATATCTTGTTTTACTATTTTCATTAATTTATTACGTATTTATTTTCTTTTATTATTTTGCTTGGTACTAGGCTTAACTTATTTTTTGCAAATACCTGTTTAAAATTGCATTTTAGGCAAAATCTAATTTTGCTTAAAAGAACATAGGTATAATACCTATTTCATGAATTTCAAATTGCTAGACCGTCTGCTTTTTCTCAGTTGTATGAGATATATTTTTGATATCACATTTTTTGTCTGTAATTTTCTATTCTTGCTAGTTGCTTTTCTATCGAACAAATTTAACCTTCTGTCTATTTTTGTATGATTATGGGCTAATTTCAAGTTCAGATAATACCGGTAGTATCTTTATTTCTATAGAAAATCACAGAATTCTGGTCTGTAATTAATTTTGTCATAAAAAAGTATTTAAAATTAATTTAAAATTTGCAATACTACCGGTAGTATCTCAACTTGAAATTAGCCCATTAGTCAGTAAGTGTTCTTTTCTATTATATTTAATTTTTATTGCGTGAACTTGACTCTTCTCTTCTCTACTGGTTTACTAAGAACCTACTTACTGTTGTCAAAACTAGCTTAAAAATTGTGTTGAGAACATTTTGTGGATATTTTCGTTTATAATTTATAAATGCTAAACTTAAAGAGAAACATACTTATGTCGCCGTTGATATGTCATTATCGACAACAGTTTTGATCTTACCTTTATTGTTGATTGTCGTACTTGAACTTCCGCATTTATTCTACCATTTATTTTAGTTTTATTATTAAACCCGGCAAAAGAATAGGAATCATTTCAACAATTATTTTTCTTATGTGAGTTGAAATTATAACTGATTAATTTTTTATACAAAAATTAATTGATAAATAATCCCTACGTCTTTTACACACCACTGACCCGGCAGTATAAACTTATAGTCAGGCAAGACATCATTACGGATAAAATTATCAAGTAATGATGCTAAAAAAAATTAAATAAAATGAAATGAAAAAGATGTAAGGAACAAATTTCCTTACTTGACGTCAAGCGTGACTACAAATCTCCTGCCAAGCAACTTTGTTCTTGTTGTGCTAGTGTAGTGTTATTAATGTTAAAAAAATTTTTGACGATGTTGCATGTGTTCAAAAGTATTGATTTTTGAATTTCAATTATTAAGTTTGAATTTAATTTTAATAATTTTAAATTTTTATTAAGAGTTTTTGGTACAATTTCAGTAGCCGACATAATCATTGGAAATATTTTAACTGTCTGCAGGTTCCATAAATTTTTGATTTCGCTAGCAAGTAACATGTATTTTGACATTTTTGTAGTGTATGTTGTATGTATATTGTGTGAATTTTGAACCGCAATGTCAATCAAGTATGCCTGTTTCTCGATCTTTGAAATTAAGATTATGTCTGGGCGGTTAGCAGTTATGTTTAAGAACATAACTGCTAACCACCCAGTTTTTATTATTGTTATTAAATTTTAGTTTTTATTATTATTATTATTATTATTATTATTTGAAATTTGTTGTAACGGGGAAGTGGACAAGGCACATTTATTTATGGACAATTATTTTATAAGGCCAACGTTTCGAATCATCTATCGATTCTTTTTCAAGGCTTATAATAAAAAAAAGAATCAATAGATGATTCGAAACGTTGGCCTTATAAAATAGTTTTTTCTTCTGTCTTGTCCACTTCCCCGTTACAACAAATTTCGTATGTAAAAAGAATGGACGTAATTTATCAAAATAATTATTATTATTGTTTTTAATACAACCATGTCTTTGTTCTATTGAATTTATATATTGTGTTTTTTAGTATCTACTTCATTCCACAAATCTACTACAGTTTCTCTTGCTGTTACCTCCAAAGCAAAAAGCGATGGTTAAAATAGTGTGAGAATAAATATTTAAATAGCTACTGTACAAATATATAATTATATAATTTACGGATCACACAACGTAAAAATAAATAGTAGACAGAACCAATAAAAATGTAAAAAATAGTGTTTAAAGGTGGCAAGAAATTATCTTCTCAAATTTGGACTAAAATTATTAAAATTAAAGAATTATGGGGTGATTTCTAGTTAAGATAATACCGGTGGTATCGCAGATTTTAATATTTTTCCATGGCAACAACTAATTACAGTCCCAAATTCTTTTAATTTTGCCTAGAAACAAAGATACTTTTGGTATTATCTCAACTTGAAATCAACCCATTAGAAAATAAAATTTAAGAACCTTTCCTTAAAAATCTCAATGTACTAAAATTCTAGAAAAGGAGCAAAGCTCCTGTACAAAAAATAAAAAACAAAATATAATTTTTTATCTTCATTATATGTGTGTAGAGTATCGTGGTTTTTGCCCAAAAATAAAAAAACAAAACTAAAAAACTTGTAATTATTAATATACTTACTAAAATTTATAAAAATTAGCTCATTGATTTCTGCATAAAAAGTATACAAGAAAATTTAAAAACTTACATTTTTGTATATAAAATTTTCTTTTACAAGAATTATACATTTCTAACTTCTAAGTGGTACTTCTTGTTCTTTCTACGTCTTATCAACGATCGCTAGTAAGAACTGATTAGACACTAGTTTTGTCTCGGGGCTTTATTATTTTCATATTTTTCCAAATATTCGGATTTTTTCTAATAATATATGATTTTTTAATTTTTTTTATACATTTAATTTGTTGTTTTTTTAGATTTAATAATTCTTTAAAATAATCTTTCCATCTTTTCACCACACGTACTCGTAAGTTTTAAAATTGATCAACTATGGTTGATTAATCAATAATTCGTAAATGAACAGGCTTTGGCCACAGCGAGTTATAACAAACTGCCAAGCTACTAATCGGTGTAAGCCAGATAGTCGTATGTTATTCACTCAACTCTCAAAAGATCATGCGTAATGCGCTCGGAAATCAGTAGCGTCGATTTTAAAAATGTAATCAAAATATTTTTATTATTTAAAAATCATAATTTACTATAGTAGAAAATAACAAATACTAATTTAGTAAGTGACTACTTATGTGCCCGTTAGTTGTAGCGCATTTAAATAACGAAATACGGTGTAAATAATAACGCGAAATTAGCCGCCATGCAAAAAGCTCGCTCCCGCCGAACCCTGTTACTAAAAAACAAGATGTCAGTGTGGCCCATTGGCCTTTAACTAGCGGTTATTTACTGTAGTTAAAGCTATTGCTTTTTGTAACAAAATAACAATAAGTATATATAGTATACTATAAGTATAACAGAACTCAAAATAGATTTAAAATGCGGCTGTTAAGAAGAATATAACAGACTGTGGCCATTATTATATCTAAATGTAATCTCGATCTTTTTAAATCTTTGATATCAATTTTTTTGCATTTCATTTTGAATTTGGAAATATAGAAAAACTTATTAAGAAGCTACGACATCATTTTGAAAAATCTTGGACGCATAAGAGCAATAAGCAAATAAGCTTAGTCTAACTATAGTCTAATTATAAACTTTGGCTTTCGCCTCTATATGTTAGTAACAATAGTTTGTTTATATGTACTTAAAAAAACACACCACCTGTGTCTGATACAGACAAATTTTTTGCTTATTCTGTTGTAGTCAAGAAGGTTATAAAAATTTAAAATTTGAAATTAAAACTTTGTTAAAACAACAACTACAGCTACTTGTAACCCAATGTAATGACTTAAAAAATGAATAAGTTACAGTCAAATTCAGGTTGCTTATTTAGAATTTCGTTATTTCAGAAGCTATCTTATGTTGTCAGATTTATTTTGGGTTTAAATCTTGTTGTAGCTAGTTTTTTGAAGTTTACAGTAATTATAACTTAATTTAATAATTTTAATAATCTAATACAAATAATATTATTTTACCTACTTATTTGACATAAGCACACTGTTATTTCTCACTAAAATGTTTTCAATGACTCTTGTTAATTTATTTAGTGAGTTTTCTATATATTCGTGATAAAACAGATAAGGAAATAGCTTAGAACAGCTAAGATTTTTGCTGACAGTGCGGATATCTAATAAATAAATTGAACTTCAAGTAAAAAAAATCCAAATAAACTGTAGAACTAATTAATAGTCGTAGCTTAATAAGTTTTCCTAAATTCTAATGTTAATATAATTTAGTGGCACAGTAAAAACTTTGTTTACTTTCATTTGTAGTTATAATTGCTGAAAAGTATAATTAATTTTACGAGCAAAAACTTAATAAATTAAACGTCAAATTTCAGGTTTCAGTCATAAAGTAACAAAATTACCTAACTGCCTCATAAATACGAGATTATCATTTTGACTTGGTAATGATTGCAAGAACGGAAAACTACGTAAAAAACCTTCCAGAACGAGACTCTTGCACTCGAGTGTGAAAAAATTCAAATGTAACTAATCGAAAATTAGTCAAACTTTATATTTATTCATAATTATATCCACGCAATTTCATATCGCATGCTAATAAGTGGAATTTTCGAATCACAAATATGCAATAATTTATACCGAACTGTAAATGCGATTTTATTTGGGTGGGCTTTGAACTCGCCAGAAGCCCTCCAATTACCCGGAGAAAAGCTTCATTAAATCTGCATTGTATCGCACTTAATTGCTAATTTAATAATGAGATGATTTCTCGTTTAGTCTTGTTTTAACAATCAGGGAAAGTTGGCGATCTCCACTCATCCCAAATTCTCCCACCGGTCTCGTCTGGTACCTCCTACGAATTTATTTCAGCATGATTTATATCGTGCCGAATCCTGTCATGTTGTTGGCACGTAATTGCTGAATTATTTGAATACACCTGAAATTAATTGTACCAACCGCTGATATACGATTACGATTGTTTTTATTTTAAAATTTATTTTCCGCGCCAGTTATTTTCGATTTTCAGTCAGTGGCGTTCGTCCACGTTCTTCCACTCTGATCGAATCTTCACGCTTCAGGAAGCTCCAGGCTTCGACAGCGGAAAGTTAACTTACATACCGTAAAAAATTAAATTAGAATATAATTATTGTCGGGTTTCAGTCATGTGGCACGTCCTTTTCGAAAAATCTCATCTGACATAGTAACCACTGGGTTAACCAGTCACTCAAAAAAATTATATCCTTGAAAAGTTTATTTAAATGTCAAGATAATTTCCTGTTAGGGTAAGATGAGATTAATAATGGCCTCTGTTGTGTCCTATCTTTTACTTGTTTTGTCATTATTTCACGCAAAGCTTGTAATAAATATGTTCTTATGAGAGATTAAATCGTCTATTTACAAGAATAAATATTTTAAGCTTTCTATTGCGCTTTAAGATTTTATTGTTGACGTGCGGCTATTGAAAATTTACAATGTGTTGGACGTCAGTAGAAGAAAAGGCACTTGGTTAAGTTTTAATTTGAGGTTTTAGTTAACTGATGAGAGGAATTTGCTTCCTGTATGCTTTTGTTTAAGACAACAACAAAAATATTTATTATGTGATAAAAAAAGAAACAAAAGAGGTTCATGTCTTTTTACAAAATGCTGCTGTTTACATCATTAAACTGTAGAATCGTGATGTAAAATTGTTAAAACAACAAGTGATACAAAATAAACTTTAATTTGTATTTTTTTTACTCATTATAAACTTTATAGAAGTATTACTTCCTTAGAAATAATTGGGCTATTATAAAAACCTGCGATAATTCTAATTGTTATCCATATTTATTGTAGGCAAAAATAAACTGCCGAAACTTTACTACTAAAAAACTATTATTTTAATTATTTATAATAATATATGCAGATGAAGTTGTAAATAAAAAGTCAGCCCAAATATTTTTGTACTTCATTTTTATGCTGCTGATTCAGCAATAGTAACAGTAATTAAATTTTAGTCCCATAATAGCGAATCCACAATAAGTTAGAATTTAATAATCGAAATTTTAGCATCATTCTTGCATTGGTTGTTTACTGCTAGTTAAATTACATCGGTTGAAAAACACTGGTAGCTGTCACTTAAACCGGGTGGGTAATAAAATTTTATCATTTTGCGACAGCGTTTTAAGAAACGGGCTGTAAATCATTTGTTAATAATACACACATATCTCACAAAATAGATAAATAAAAACATATATAAAGTACAAGTAACGTTTGGTTATGGCATATTATTCTTGATTTACTGCAAGAAGAATCGGATAAAACCTTCCTAAACCGTCTTTACAAACAAGAGTAAAATATATTTCAAATAAAACATTAAACAAAATTTATTACAATATTAAATTACTTAAATATGGAGGAAACAATTCTGATTAATTAATTGAAATTTAGAAAGGTAAAATGTAAGAAATGCATGAACGAGTATGGTAACAAATACATATATAAATGAAACCTATTAACTCTTGTGGAACTGATAAAAATGAAAAAAGAACTTAACACTTAACAATGAAAAAACAACTTAACTTAACAAATCATTGTAAACTGTACTGGCGACAATATTTGGTAGAGGAAGTCTGAGCATGCATAAGAAATCGATTTAGTAGTGTCCATTTAACGCTCTCCATCTTAACTCTTACTTCCCGAAAGATTCATTACTATCTTCATCTCATCAACACACCAAATATGCTACTTTCGAAAGTACCAACAAAGCCGTAGTAGCGTGAATATTCAAGAAGAAAAACTTTGTCATGGTGGTTCTACTCTATCAACTCTTCTTGTAGGTGCTCAATGTAAGAAGTAACACCATAGTCAATCATTTTTTCAGCCTAATAATACATAATATTTGGCAAACATTGATTGTTTGACAGACTTTTGACAAACCTACTCATTATCTAAAAAAAATTTTGGTCTAGGTTCAGCCCCCTATATCAAAATGACAAAAACAGTTTAAACTGTAAAAAACAAATTCGTTTTAAAATAAATTCACTGATAGTAAATAAAAATAATTAATTAATTGCGCTCTGCAATCGACTAGAAGTCAATTATCTCCTATTTCTACTTTGTAATATTCGTCAGTTAGTATACAGCAAATAGAAATTGTTCCAAGTAGACAGAGCAACAAAAATTATACGTTAGAACACACTAAACTGAAATAGTTTCAAGCAAACACAGCAACCAAGATTATAATACTTTTCTTAAAATAATATTTCACTAATACTGTCTGTCTCTAAAATATTGGACACTGTGACCAATATATATTTTTAAACAACATAACTCCGGCTATTCAAAATTTAAAAAAAATATTTTTTTTGTTTCCCTATCTAATAAGTGTTCTTTGTAATAAGTTCTTTGTAATTCTACTTGTTTGTGCCTATCAATTATTAAACATTATTCGAAAATTCATAATTTTAGTCACAGTGGCCAATATTCTAAAGGGAGACAGTACTTACATGAATTGCCATTAACTTAATTCACACTAAACTTATTGCTTAATGAAAGAATACAATAAATCTCACAATCAATAATTATTTTAAAGAAACAAGTTTCTTTAACTTGTAATTATATTATATATATTATAATTACATATAATTCATTTTGTATGTGTTTATAGCCATTACAGCACTAGTACTTTTATTAAAGGGCTTATTCAAGCAAGCATTTCTTTGCTTTTACATAAGAAATAAATAAAAACAAAGTTATAAAAAATAGTATAAAGAACGTGGTACTCAATTTATTGTAAATACTCAAACATAAATTCATGCAATAAAATTAACTTTTGAATCTCGTTGTTTATATACTATTTTATTCTGACTTAATCTAAACACAAATACAAGAAAATAAATAATTTTTAAATTATTCTAATCTCCAAATTAAAAATTAAGTAGACTTTTAGAAAATTAATTTATTGTTTTATTATTCATTACCGTTTATAGCTGTAACAGGGTCATAGAAAAAAATGGCATTTTTTAAAATTTTATTTAAAAAAATCTCTTCTAGTCCTAGATTTGTACAAACATTAAATACCTAATATTGAAATAAGTTTCAAATAAATTTTACTCTTATGTCAAAAAAAATTGGTGACAAAAAACCTGTAATGTTAATAATTTGGCATAAATTAAATATTTTCCTGAAAATATGTGAAAACCATCAAAACTTGTTTAATTAGCTTATCGTTTACCTTGACTTTTCGCCACATTTGGTAAACACTGCATTTCCATTTAAGAATCTGTCGAAACAAGCTTCTCTTTTTAACGACATCTTAAGCATCCATTTATTATAAAGACATTAATTTTTCCTGAAAATTATAATAATTAATTCATCTCATCACTGAAACTCGTTTCAGATTGTCTCCATTTTGTTGATTTGAGTATACGGGCCATCCACCTCATGAAAAATTCAAAATCAACGTTTGTTTTGCATTAAAAAATTAATTGAGCAAAACTAGTTTGCTTCGCCTAATAAATAACTGTAAACAAAGCCATTAATGTAAATGATTAATCCACCAGTAAAAAAAAAATCCGGCACGTTTTTGTCGGCTAAACGAATTTAGCGTTTAATAATAGTAATAACGAATATGATAAAAAGCCCAACAATGCACCAAGTACGCGCTATTCACCGTTATAACACGGATTTTTTCCAAGGCGATAATTCGGCGCAATTAGCCTGGTTAGAAAGCTGTGATATATCGGAAGCGGCAGCTAATTACGAGGAGACGAATTCCCGGATTGTCTGGAGATTTATGATATCCAATTTAGCAACGGTTTAATAACAGCCTCTGCGAAAAAGAAACAGATTAAGATCCTCCTCTTTAAACACATGCAGCTGATTCGCTAGGAAAAAAAATAACTGTCAGTATGAACGTTGTTATTAAGATGGAAAGCTTCAGGGAAAGTTGACGTCCGGATCCGAGGAACTTTGAACCGGTAACTATTTTTATCGCGAGTCTATTAATTAAGTAAATTCCGGCGACTCGAAATCTGATTAAAATCGGGAAGAATATATTACGAGGTTTTAGTGTAATAAGCACTAAACGCTTGGTTATTTCATTTAAATAAGCTGCTTACAGTTGGGAGATCGGAGCTGTTAAGCTGTCAAAGCTGCGATGAGTTAAACCGATTGATTTTTTTACCTACATGTGGTGTCAATAAAGCCGCACCTATTTCACTTTAGGTAAAAGTCAGTGCGCTATGCTCACTGACAAAAAACTGTTACATAAATTGCAATTAACTAGGCTTAATCTGTCATTCCTATGATAATTTAATCAATATTCTAAAATGCGTTGCGTAATGTCATATTGTTTTGGTTTATTTTTGGTTAAATTTTAATTAATTTTAAACGACAGTTTATGAAAAATTAAAAATGAAAGTTTATATTTGCAAATCCAATTAATTTCATTTTATCATAATTAATTAATTTTTTGTTTCAAAAATGGTTACACCGGCCGATAAAAGCAACACTTGAAAAAATTTCTTATTAAATATCTCTTCGTGAAATTTATTTTTATCTGTTAACGTCAAAATATTATCATTTTCGAATAATGACCTTAATTTTATTCATACTTTAAATTGGTCACCTGAAGAAAGTCCTTTTTTTCAGTAATTAACCGGTAATTGCATTTCAACTGCATTCTTTTCATTTGGATGCATACTTGGTGTGCAAAAAACAAGTCAAGTGTATCAGACGACTTTCACGATATTTGGGTACGCTTAGTTAAAATTATTGGACCAAAGTTTCTCCAAATTTCCACCAGAAATCAGCCAGAATTATAAATGAGCACCTAGCCAACTAACAAAAATATGTATATATTTTTACCAAAAGATTGTAGCAAACACCCTGTATGGTAATACAAACAATGGACCAATAACAGGGACAGGAAAAACACAAATTGTCGCAACTGTCAACACCTTCGCTCTTAATTAGAACATCATCAGGACTACAACACAAGAGAACAGACACAATTAAAATAAAATTTCTGAATGACTCGATTTTACCTGAAATATTAATTAACTCATAAATATTGTAAACACATTATACTCATTCGCTTTATACTTTTGTGTAGCCCTAATGATGTTCTAATAAAGAACTAAACTGTCAACTATTAAAATAATTTATTATAATTAATTTATTAATAACTCTTTCGAAGTTAAACTCTAATTTTACTGAACTATCTGTCTAATAGTGTGTATAAAAGTTTGCATTTTTAAACGTTGTTGACCCAAAATGGCTTAAAATTACATCATTTTCGTCTTTTAATAAATAGAACAAGCTACTATTGAGAACACCAACAAAGCAGTGGTAACGTAAAAACATATTGACGGCCTTAAGCGTTAACCTGCCAAACTTGAAACAAAATATTTTACTACTCTATTCAAACCATAGTTAAAAATTTATTTGCTATTTAAATATTTAATTAAGCTATTTATGTAGAAAATAACAGTTAAATTTAGTAATGTTAAAAAGTGCAAAAATACCTGTAGAAACATGCTGACACTGCAAGTTGTTTAATTGACGTTAAAATGCTTTTTTAGATAAGTACATGCTTTTTTAAAGTCCATTTTATTTTCAATATTGTGACATTTGTATCAGATTCAAATTAAAATATAGCTACACCCAAAATTATTTTCTGCTAGCTGATCGTCATCTAGACTTCAGAGCACCATCGCCACTCTTTAATACTGTCATTTAATGACGCGTCACAATAAAACGGATTGATGTCAACATTAATGGTTTCCTAGATTAAAATTGTAAGACATTTTCAAATAACTGACCTTAAAAATTATATTTTTAAATTTTGTATTTCTAGAAAGACATGGAGATGGTAGTGACTTCTTTAATGCGCTTGCTTAATTTCAAACAAATAAACAGCTGGGGCATGTTGACATCCAATTCTTCTACTTCTTGACACTAAACGATCACTAGACGACTGTACAGGATTGCCAACTCGTAGTTTCTTGCTCTGTCGTTGTTATTTGTGAGTGATTTGAATTTAAAACGCCTTACTACAGCGATTCTTAGATTTTCTAAATACCTATTAGTAGGTATACTTTGTTACATCAATTGCAATACTCAGAAGAAGTTGAATTCTGATGAAAGATAACAAACGTTTAAAATTTGAAGTTAAAGTAGTAAGTATGTAGTGAAAGATAACAAATGATTATAATTTGGTCTTAAAGTGTTAAATATGTAGTTGCTATAGAAGTAATACTTTTTAAAATTTCTTAAGAATGAATAAGAAACTATTAATCGCCGTTTTCTTAGTTAGGTCTATAAATCTTTTTATAGCTGCCTCGGAAATTTAAAGTCCCTGATTTTTAAAGCCCCTAATAAACCAAATAATGGCCATTGTTGATTCTAATGGTAAACTAATCTTCAGTGACAGGATATTTATGCAAATTTTACTTATCCCCAAGTTTTACGGTCCCTGTTGATGCCTCAGGTAGGGAACTACTCCGTCCAGATGTTTGCTTACAATTAAATTTAACAATAGCCATTATTTGGTTTATTGCGAACTTTAGAAGTCATAGACCATAGATTTAGGAAGCAGCTATACTATTTATACGTCACATAAACCAATTCTTAACCATGCAGTATTAAGAGCAATGCATAAAAATAATTTTTACTGAAACAACGTTAAAAGTTGTCTTAAGAAATGGGTTTTGTTATGGTTAGAGAGACATGACGATAATAAGAGTGTGATAACTGTGATATTAATGTTATATAGAAGATCAAAGAAACCATGACTTTCTTCATCTTCTAAATAGATTTTTCTATAGATTAAGAGCTCTGATACGGTAAAAAGATCTTTTTTATTAAACAATCACAATTAGACAGCCTTCTGTTATACTTTTTTTTATAAAAAAATCAGAAATGAGTAAAATTATAAAGTAGATCAAGAAAAGGCAATTGTTAAACTGTTGCAATTAGAGAAAAATTATTTAAAAGTAAAACCAACAATGTAAAACGAAAACTTGAACTTTGATCTGTAGGTTCCTAGTTTCCATTATCTGTTTTACAACATTTAATGAATTCTACATACCAATTTTAACAATACGTGACTACAACAGACTAATTTTTATCGAAAGAAATGCAATAAATCTATTGTCAACGAATAAGTACGATACGAGTTATATCGGTGAACACATGCGTTATTAAAGTTTAACAACAATTTAGGTTGTTGTCAAAACAACTTGTCACAATATGTTAATTATTACTTCAGTTTTGTCCCTTAATATCGCACATGTTTTTACGTTTACTACTTCTAAGTTTCACCACTAGAGAACGTATCGCTTGTGTAAATTGTTAATACAAAAAAAAAATGATTGATGTAGACTAATAATTTGATCTAGTAGTTCTCCTGTAATTGTTAAACATTTAGTACAAAATTGCAGAAGTCAAACAACTTAGAATAACCAAACACCATTAAAAAATTTCAAGAAAAGTCGTTACTTTAAAATTTTGAGATTAAATTTTAGTCATTGTTTATTATGTGATAAACATTTTTCTTTTAAAATCCATCAATTTATTTTGTTTATTTTTGTTAGTAGTACGATATATTTAACAGCATATTATACAGAGGGTTCCTTTTACTTGAGCCTATAAAAAATATTGTAATCAATGCGTTTGTTAATTAGTGATTTAATAATCTTGTCTTAATTATTAATCACTTTTATTGACAAACTTTTTAGCTAAACAAGTATTAAAGAATAACTTAATTAAGCAGTGTTTACGATTTTTAAATTTTATTTTGAACGACGATTTATTTGCTTAAATGCATGTCACACTTTAAACAATTAGGACAATGGGCCAACCGATTTGGTGGCACTTATTTGAATTTCAATACAAGGAAAAAAAACAATAATGCAAAATCGTGTTATTATGAGATTCTTCTTAAACCAATCAGATGTCAAAACGGTAAAATCATTTTTACACATTAGCATCCCTCTTGCTTGACACTACTCAATCGTTTTGCTGTGTGTAGTACTGTATTTTGCAATTTTCTTTCGTTGATATAATAAAAATAAAGCTCTATTTTTAGAAATCGATTGAAAATTTCTGTAAAGTCTGTCCGGCAGGTCCGGCTCCGTATTAAAAATTCTGTATAGAATTCAGGTTTAGAAAACTAGTTTGAAATAAAACCACTGTTGCATTTTCCCAACGCTGATTGATAAGTGTTAAAAATGTTCGACCTCTCCGTACGCGTGATAAATGAAAGCCTCCTTTCGCAGATGATGCGTTTCGAACCACTAATTCGAAATAAATTGCAGATTAGATAAGGTCATCGCGCGTCGGCCCTCACCTTCCCATCTTCTTCGCCGTGAACTTATCTCTGCGCAAATTTTTCAAGCAAGTAAAACCGGAGCGGCCGCACCTAACCAACCCACAATACGCACCGCCGGATTTCGCCCGGAGTCGCGCGACCTTCCACCTTCCAGCTCCCTTAAAAATGGCACGTCGTGATTGAAATTAAAAGCAGTGCACGACAGGCGGGTCGCGCAACTATGCGATTATTGCGCCACTGCTGCACCCACATAACCATAGAATGCGTTTTTACGCCAAATCTGGGCGGCATTGCCACACTACAAAGATTCAAAAACCATCGGGTTCCTGTGCCATGCCGTCATCGAAACAGCGACAATTCGCCCAAATTTATGTACAGTTATGCATTCCGCGTCCGTTTAAAAACATAAAAAGCCATAAAGCGTTAGATAAATCCGACCGTTGCTCGGCCAAATTTTTTGTCGCCGTTTTCCGTGCATGGCTAACTACGATCGGAGAAAAGTTCGCGAGATGCATGTACGATTAGGCTAATTAATGCCACACACGCTGCACTGATTTCGTCCGGAAAAATCCGGGGTTAATTAATTTTGAAGGAGAGTTTAAAATGCATTTTCCGTGTGATTTTCACACCGTGTTGGGTAATTAATGTATTGGCAAAGCGCAAGTGAAACTGAATTTTCTCACAGGATAATTCATGAGAATGAGATGTCCCTCGGAGCCGCCAAAATAATTGAAAACCGGCATTCGCTACATGTAATTTCCGACAATAAAAATGTTGTACGTCACTTAAATTCGGACCATAAACCATTATTACGAGTCGTAAAGTTGGACGTGGAATAGCCGATTGCAATCTAGAAAGTGCAATCGATGATCTTTATTGCAACCGGTTAATGTGTGCCTAATTCGTTTTAAAAAATTGCTCTAATCTTGTTAATTTTTTTCAGATAAGTGGCTGTTGGGAGTTCAGCTGTTTTTCCAGTGGTAAGTCGATTTATTCATGCTAAACGTTGGTAATGATAGCAAGAAAACGCTAATTACGAGCGATAAATCATTGATCGATTGCGTATTAATTTCGGCTTTTTGCCGACTCCAGGAGGTGGCACACATGTCGAAGCTGACATGGATTAGATATCGCGAAGAAATAAAATTTTATACAATTAAGACAAGGATAATTATTGTGCGAATCATTCATGAGAATTCGGAGTTTCCTGCTGAACAATGTACCTCGTTTCGGTGCTTTAATAGCGCTAATGAATATTTATAAGGATAATTGTAGCGTTACACTTTAGTAAAACGAGTTTCACCAAAAATATGCATTTCAAGTCTAGAAAAAATGCATTTGTTTGCTTAAAAAAGATTTGAATAGATACCGAAAATCGGCAATTTCTCACTGTCAAACCAAACCGAACTCGATATAAATATCACAAAAGTATGCAAGCAAAAAAATTATAAATAGAAACGGATAGTATCATAAATTGTGAGTTTTAGAATACGGGAGGATACATAACTGTAGCTGAAACGAAAAAGCTCATCCGGCTTAGCCTTTTTCAAAAATAAAAACACCTACTTTCCTACATTGCAAAATAAAAATCATCAAGAACTGTTATTATTAATTTATTATTAATATTTTTTTCAATAAATCAGCTTTCTTTAATTTGAAAAACTAAGACAAAAAGAATTTTTTAATTACCGGTAAATTTTTGTTTTAATTGGAAACTCAACAAATCCTGAAAATAAATCAACTTAAGTACGAAGCATTCAACAAGATTTCGGTTGGAATTTTAAGACGGTCATCGGCGATCTTTCGCAGCAGGAATCATTAATTTAAGAATTTTATTAGTCGCAAATTTAGCCGTCATGAAAGATGAAAGTTTCCGTCTTATTACCAGACATGTTGAACCAAAGGTCGAACCAGGCAAATTTGATGCGCTTGACATTAAGGAATCCCAAAGATGTTTTCCTGAAGTTTGCAGGAAAACAATGTGGGATTTGGGGGAAGGTCAGAGGGAATCGTTACATAAAGGCAAGGAGTAGCGTTCCCAGCGCATTCCAGCCGTACGTGCTCAGCTCGGCATTGCTTCATAGGTCAGACCGGCGCGATGTATCTCTTCTGCACACCCAGGGGTCCGCGAACGCTGCGACGAAGGTCGCCCACTCGCGGAAATGTCATGCAACGCGCTCCTATTCAAGTGTCGTAAAGGCTCGGATTTACGGAGGTTTCTGCACGCGAGAACAAACAAAGGACAAAATTCCCGAAATTTTTGCAGATTTGATTTTGTGATGGCACCCGAGTTCGAAGAAATAATAAAAAAGGTAAATTTTTCGTCGTCGAAACTCGTCGGCCATTAAGCCGGCCGGAATCCGGCTGTATCAAACCATCTCACGAGATAAATTTTGAAATAATTACATCGTCGACATGTCCGAAGAAATCCATCGTCGATAACTTGCAACCGAAAACCAACAATGGCCTAATATTCAATCAGCACGTCGACTGTGGCGTTATTTGACAACGCACTCCATCAAAAAACTAATTAAAAATAAATTACTTACTCTACAGGCTATCATTAAATATGCGTTAAGTTTTTACTTGTCGTTGGGAGTTTTTTATTTGCGGTGCTCGTGACAACGTTGCAGGTCTTTAGGATACGTCGACAGCGAAATCTGCTCATCACACAAGATCTGAGCTCCATCAATCAAAACTTAATGGCTTTTGAAAACATTTATTTACCTTCCACGCAGATCGTAATTCAAAACGACAGATTTTTACTTCAAACAGCAACAATGTGCTTAGCTATTGACACGTGCAATTGAATTTACGACACTCGTGCTACAATTGCTGCGACAACTATCAAAAGAGAACCTTTAGCATTAGTAAAGAGCGGGCCGACTAAAAATTAACACAGAAAACCAACAACTAATTTCCAAACATTTACTTTATTAAGGGGAGTTTAAAAGCTGCGAGTTTCGTATCTTAACCAATTATTAAAGTCTTCATTTAAATTTACTAAAATATAAAAAATACAAATTTTTTCTATGGCAGTTTTTCTATTTTAAAAGTATTTATACTAGAGAAAAACTAGTGCTTAAAAGCTGCAAGTTTCGTGTGCTAATCAATTATTGAAATCTCCATTTAAATTTACTAAAATAAAAAAAAAACACAAATATTTCTATAGTAATTTTATTATAGTTTTTTTATAGTAAAAATATAATTTGTTATTTGTTAAAAAACTGGTCGAGTACAAATATACATGAGGAAATTGGTAACCAGCACATGGGTGGTCGATTAATTTTCGAACATTGGATATATTAATCACCCTTTGTCGAAACTGCAAAAACTGACAGGAGATTACAAAAAGTGCCCACGTTAGTAATTTATCAAAGGATTATAAATTTGCAATTCATTTTTTGATTTTGCGGAAGCGCTGAAACCTTGTAAAATTTGTCCAATTTCACCTTGAACTAGTTTTTCATGAAATCGAATTCTCCAATATTGAAGCCACCTGATAAAAAGTAATTAAAGAGTATAGTGTCCGGAGCCACTCATGCATAAAGCCTGGATATTATAAATAATTTTTTTGTGTTAGTGAAACGTCTATTAAGCTAGTCTCTTTTCGCTATTATAGCTAGTTGAGAATCCGACCTGCGCAATTAAAACTTCAAACACACTAATTAGGGAACAATAGTTACAAGCACAATTAAGTGCGCTGACTAGACCATTTAATTTTCTAAATTAGGTTTATTGAAAATTTTCGAGAAATTCCTTGCATGCTGGTCATTTTTATATAACGTACCGAATTTGCATGGACCGTTACGAAATTAAGGTCTTTCACACCTACAAATTAGATTAGTTTCATAATAATGACCATAATAGATTTATATAAATCGGTAGAGCCTGAAGAACGAGCAAAGAAGGTCATACAGCAAAAGCCATTGTTGGAGAATTATTAATACACATTTCTGGGAGTGTTGAATTCTAATATTTATTGTTTGGATTTTGGAAAATGTGACAAGATTTGCATAACAAACCAGTCGTGATTTTCTCTTAACTCTGCTGTTTACAGACATTAATCAATATTCAAATTCGAAAATGTAGGTTGATGCAACCAAAAACAAAAATAACAAAATTGAGAAAAATGTGTTCTTGCCTTTTCAGATAAAATACCGGTGACAATTTATAGCTTTCCGCCTTTGAGACCGTAAATCGCCAAATTCAAAGACAAACAGCAGCTGATTCAAATCAAATATGCAAAAAAATATTTTTTCTGAAAGAATAAGTTTTGTGAAATGTTTATAAATAAAATGGTTCTAAATTAGAAAACTTTACAAAAATAGAAATCGAGATTACTGAATACAAATTTCAAGTTCAATATCGACCATAACTTTGACATTTATGAGAACACTGAATTACATTTTCTATTAATACCAAATAAATATATCTTCTTTATAAATTAAGCGATTTGAAGCGATATTAAGTTTCTTATAAAATTTAAAAAATTAAATAAATATAATTACATTTTGTAGTTTATTAATCCCAATCAAATCCAACTTTGTTAAATTAAATACAGTTAAAAGATGAAAATTATCAAATTTGGTTTTACAGGTAGCTCTAACAATAAAAGCCAACCACCTTAAAAATTAAATTAACCATGTACGTAAAGTTGCTTAATTTACTTAAGAAATATTGACTTCAGTTGTAAGACTAGTGTAATAATAACTATTTCATGAGTATGATGCTTTGTATCAAAATCCTACAAGCGCCTTCTATTGCTTTTCTCTTTCTGCAGTGGCTATTACTCGTGATTATTTTAACTTTTTATTGTTATCAATATTGACAATTAAAGTCAATATTACTTGAGTAAACACATGGATTTTACTTACATTGCAAAAACTAACCTAATTAATAAGATACAACAAATATAAATAATGAACGTAGATGGTGCTAAGAATAAATGTTAACCAAACGGGTGGCACTACAACTTATATATATTTAAAATTAGTCTAATTGTTTGTTGTTGTATGTATTATTTAAATAAAAAATTAACAAATATGTACGTAATAGTATTTTTCTAAATTAATTAATGTCTTAGAACCCACAATAAAAACATTAATATGCCAATAACCAAAACAAAATATCAAAACAACACATTTAAAATTTTTCCAATGGTATGCAAAATAGCATACCTGTAACAGAAACAAAAAATAAATTCTTAATACATAAAATTTATTTATATCTGAAAAACAAAATCTTATAACTTGAAGTTAAAAATAAAAATAAATATCTTAAACAGAATAAAATATTGATATTTAAGACAGAAATTTTATAAGAATGAGTAAAAAAGAGAGAGAGGTTCTTAAGAAGTCGTTTTTTCTCTAACTGAAATCTTTTTTTTCCGGATCCCTGAGAATAAATCTAGAATTATGAGAACTAGAAAAAACCAATAATAGCTAAAACAAAACAAAATTTTAAACCTTAAAAAATAATTTAAGACAACAAAAAGTAAATTTCAGAAAAAAAAGATTCACGATGTTATTTAAATGAAAATCTTATCCCAAAAAGTTGTAGATAAAAGCAGATTTTTTTGAATTGTATTAGTTACAGTACAGTTGGCTTCAGAAAAAAACGGAAACTGTCAGAATTTCTTCTGTCAGATTTTATTAATTTTTATATTTTCAAACGGCCTTTTAGAATTTAGGTTAAAAAAACTGCACTTATGTGTCAGAAATATAGACACAAAAAGCTAAGAAGCTAACTGTATGTGTAAAGAAAATCCAAAAAAAGAGATTGTAGCCGAAAACGAAATTTTAGGTCTTTATTCACCAAGAGGTGTAGTCTGACTCTTAGTCTTTCAGCACAATATTTTACTCACAAACGTAAGCAAAAACTTTTGTTTAAGCCAAAGAAAAAAATTTTTGCTCTATTAGCTTTAACAGATGCTTGTGCCGAGCTGCAATAAATTAGTTTGGATTATTTTGCCACAGATATTAAGTATCAAAAGTTAATTTAGCTAGGTTTTTGACAATTTTATATTTTGATAGACTTTGCAACCTACTTTAAGTTACTTAAGAAATGGACTCAGTTTAAGCTTAAACTGAGCGTAATGTTAATGCATTTTTGCTGGAAAATGTGACAAGTTGTAAATAACTATAACAAAAAAAAAGATTAGCTAAAATAAAAACTGCTTTGATATGTAGATCTTTCAACTTTGATATTAATCCATCCGTTATTGAAGAGTGTTAGGTCTCTCTTCTGTACTTAAGCTTTTTTACTTATTTTCAAAAATACTATACATTGTAACATTTGCTGATTATTGTTTGGCATGCATTTATAATTTGTAACTGCCAACATCCAAGTTGTGCAGTCTCTCTTGATGAAGAGTGTTTTTTTAAAAAACAAAAATTGGAAAATCTAAAGATGGTGCAGACTATGGGCACGATGTTCTTTGACTATAATTTATTCAATCACAATAAACAAATTTAAAATTATAGTGGTGTATGCACTGTCGCATCATCCTGTTAAAGAAATTATTCTGTCTGCTATAATTATTATACAATTGGTTAAAAAAAATTTTCAAAATTAACTTAAGATATTAGTGAAACCGCTAATACTAGTTATTACCAAAGACCTTAGTGTATCTACGATTCTTATTAGGTTTTATTAATTTATAATTAAAGTATTGAAACTAGAATCCAAATACACTGTAGAACCCATAGTCTACTTGTTGAATCTTCTTGGGGTGTTAATAGAAACGTAAAACACCCATAGTATTTGAAAGTTATTATAATTTTTTTGGCTTTGTATCTTTCTTTAGAAGTCAGTTTTTTTAATTCAGCAGTTTGAAGTAACTCAAAATCAAGAAACGCATTTTAAACGAAGCGATGTTTATCTTGATTATGTTTTTTAAAGCTAGAATTAATTTTGTAATGAGTATTCATAAAATATAATCTGTGTGCAAATATAAAAATCTCGTGTATTCAAACAAATAAAACTATCTAAATATCCATCAAGTACCTACCAGTTCCTTGTAAAGCAGCACGCAATTAGTTTGTATTAAACGTATATGCTTCATTGTACCTCGCTTTTTATATTCACAAGCTTTGGAAAATTTTCCAAGTTTGCAACTCTGAACTCAGATATTCATCTACCGCTGTGTTTTAAGTTGTTTTTTTTTTAATAAATTCGAGTGTCACGTTTACGTATGTTACCCGCTGCATGAAATTTCGGCATTGACCTAGGATGCTGTTCTCACACTTGGTGGAATGTAACGGTCTCTCAGCGATTAATTATCGAATTGTGTTTGAAGAAATTGCACGTTCTCGGACAGGTGAGACGCTTCAGAAAGTCCAGTAGAATGTTTGCGCGAAGATAAGAGACGCACGAGCTCGGCAAATATGTATATACGCGATGTACACACAAAGACATACCGAGACACGTTACATACACATTTCCTCGTGTTTGTTGCTGTTAACTTAATAAATAACCTCGTTAGATATAATATAAAATATACGCGCAATTCGACGTAAATAGATGAATAATTCAGGATTTGCAGGCGGCGATGTATTTCATCGCATCCTTAAAAAATTCTTCCATTTACACCACATAACAGGACTAATAGAGCAATATATCAACTGAGCTAGGAGATAAGAAATTTTCCAATTTAAGAGCGGATTAGAGAAATTCGCACGTGCACAAGGGCCACTCTCCAGGCTTTATAAATTACATGACTTTTTAACCCGTTATTATGTTTACATTCCTCCATTTGAACAAAACTCCGATGAAAATTTGATTTATAGAGACAAGCGTGGCCGATATTTTACTATAAATCTCAGCAATACTTCAAAAAAGTACAACAAATAATCCAGAATTAGAGAGAGACTTACCTATTAGAACAATAACTCAAACATTTTTTTTTGATTCCGGGTTTTAAAAGCTTTTTTGGTTTATTATTAGATAAACTAAGTTCCCTTAGTGGTAAGACACTTCCTACGAAGTAAGACGTACCAAGTTCAAGTCAGCCTAGTCAAATGAGTACCCAAAAAGGGTAAATAATGGGCGGTCGGTGCATAGGGCTAGCCACCCTATTATCTTTGTGTGTCGTTGGCAAATTAAAATGCCAATGAAGAACTGTTATTACTCAATTTAGGAATTGTTTTGTTAAGAATTAATATTTTATATAACAAGATGTTGTGTATAAAATTAAATTTAAATGGAGATTTCAATGATCAGTTAGAATCTAAAATTACAATTCTTTTTGGACTAGTTGTTAACCCGTTATTAAGTTTAAATTTCTAGCTTGATTTACAGAAATTCGCAGCAAAAATTAGATTTATTGCTTGTCTGATGTTATCCTATAAATCTCAGCAACGCTTTCAAAAAACAACTGATTAGATAGTTATCAATTAGAACAATAATTCAATCATGTAATTTCGATTTCGGATTTTAAAAGCTTTGTCTTAGAATTATTATTTATTATTAATTAGAAACTGAAACACTTTACTACAAAGCAAGAGGTAACAAGTTCTATGGCAAAAAATCTCTAGGTCGACTAATTTTTAATTTTTAAACAAGATGTGGTGTTTAGAAGTAAATTTAGATGGAGATTTAAATGATCGGTTAGAACCTAAAATTAGAATAATTTTTGACCTAGGTGTAAGCCCGTTATTAAGTTAAAATTCTTGGTTTGATTTGCAGAAATTCGCAGTGAAAATCAGATTTATTGCGACAAGCGTGTCTGATGTTTCCCTATAAATCTCTGCAACAATTTCAAAAAATTGAATTAATTTCGTGGCCTTCCTCTTCGTATTCCATCCACGTCCGCGTAATTACATGGGAAGACGCTCTAACATCGTGTGTGTTCATCGCCGGCCCATTTATTAAACCCATTAGAGCACGGCAATTTGAGCGTTAGAAATCCACGATGACGTAAGACTCAGGTCGGGTCACGAATTTCCGAAACTTAAATGTCAGTCAGTATGTCGTATGACATTTGGGAAGAACCGGTCCTTGAATAAGTTTCAATTATCCTTATGATGGGCGGAGATTCATGTGCGAAAGCGTAATTAGGACCAGATCGGGCATTGTTTGCTTTGATTTCAGCTTGTTGTAGGATCGATTTATGGACTGGATAAAGCGGATGTCAAATTTAAGCAAGTTTTTCAAACGGTTAATGAGTAGGAAAAAGTGGGAGACCGAGCAATTACCATCGCGGGAAAAATTGCTCCACCTCGTCGAAGGTTTTTACCAGACAGATATTTTTAAATTGGTCCACAAAAAGATGAATTTATATGTTTGCTTTTCTGAGTTTGTGATGAGAGTTACTTTTTGCAAATAGCAATACTGGTATTGTTATCTAAAGTAAACAATTGTTGTTGGTTTTTGCCAACAACAAATCAACATTGATTCAAAATGTCGCTCTTCATTTCTACAAAAATTACAGGATTTTTGTGTACACTTAAATTAACTTAAATTTTAAATTAACAGTTATTTTAAAACGTAAAATGAAACTTTGAACATCCATGCGTTCCTTAGACAGTATAAATTTTTACAACTAGAATGCTCAACAATTGAAATGAAACACCTTAAAATTTTTAACAAAGTTTAAAGTCTATTCATAAGTTTATTCATAGAGAAGTTTTTTTTTTTTCAGGGTAAAAAATGATTCCGATTAATAAATTTTTGTAGGAGTTACAAGACTGTAAAATTTGTTAATATTTTAAAGTATTCTATTTAAATTGTTGAGCACTGTATTTCTTAAGTCCGCACTTAGTAATTCAACAAAAGCTGACCACAATTATTTACAAGCCATAATTCTATTAAATAAAAAATGCAAGAATTTACGGCTCTGCCTCAGACAAGTACCGTTTATAAAAGTGATATTTTGGTAAAAAATATTTCCACTCAATTTTAACGTCTGTTGGGGTAGGCTCTGATTGACCTTACTAATAAAAGACCGTTGTATAATTTTATGGTAGGTCAAAAACACACAGACATGCTGTACAATCTTATAGAACTGTTTATATTAGTGATTTACATTAATTTACGTCACATAACGTAATGTAATTTGTTCAACTTTAGACCAGGTCCGACTTAAGCGGTAATTCCTCCAATCTAAAGCATCAAAAACCATATCTTTTCTTTTTATAATTTTTTAAATGTCTTTATTATATAAAATGTAAAGACGTAACAACCAATTTATTATTTTTTAAATTTCGTAACCATTTGTAACATCTCCTTTAGAATGAGGTGGTGCTCCGTTGTCTACAGACATCACGTCTAGGAAAATGTCTTCGAAAACTATACGTTATTCATTTTGCAGAAATTCTAGTCAAGTGGCACCAGTTAAGCGTTGAGGTAAAATGTGAGGTCCAATTAAACCATCTCCGAGTATTCCTGTTTAGACAATAATCGAAAATTTATACTGGGAACAGCCTTCGTGTATTGCATGAACATTTTCGTTTGACCAGGCATAAGAATTTTGCGCTTTAAACCACCAATCACTTGTAAAGCTTGCTTAATCCATACACAACACAGATAAAAAAAATGTCATTCAAGCACTGCCAAAACAGTACTCTCTGCGACAGTTCTATAGAACAAACCTTGTTCAAGAAGAAACTTCTCTTCATATTCTCTGTTATTGTCCTGCATTTGCAGACATCAGAGATCTACACCTGGTCTCCCGATATCAGAAGCCCAGTGCTAGCGAGAAGGCTCTGCAGACAAGGTACTGAGCTTCATCAGAGGTACAGGGCTGCTGCAGTAGAGTTATTTTGAGAGGTTGCACATAATGGGCATTGGCCTCGGTGTGCGGCTTGCTTTCCGGGTTCCTCTTGCAAAAAAATAAAAAATAAAAATAAAAAACCTTGTTCATGCAGAATGTGATAAACAAATGTAGAAACACCAACACCTAACGCCGCCTACGCATACCTAGATCTGGTTCTTCTTCAATAATCTGCAAAATTTCAGGCTCCATTTATAGAATGCCAGTTTGTCTTAAGTGTTTCTCGTGAGGAGTTGGCGTAAATCTACCATAATCACGTAAAGACTAACAGTGGCTGTAAACGTGCGCCAATCGGAAATGACACGACCCGTAAACTGCTCTTTGTAAAAATGGCGAGCGTTTTCAGAATTTCACTGTCAATCAAAATTATGACTGTATACTGGACATTAATGCAAAGTACTATTTTCGAAAAAACGATAAAGTTTTTTTGAGACAAAAAGTGTTTCACTTTCGTTCGCTTGAACTTATCGTCAAAATCTCTAATTTTAATATTTTCTGTTTTGAATTATACAATATAATAGATGTTTTATTAAGGTTTTTTTTTGTAAATCTCAACCCTTTCAAGCCTAAGCCAGACGTAATTTAATTCACGTCTAATCTAAGATCAGGTTTATTCTTCCGCACCTGTCCTAATTAGAGTTCGTCACGATTTTTCTCATCGTAGACGACTATAAAATTATGTAAACATCATCCAGCATCACACAGCGTGGTATTCACCTGTTCGGCAAAATGTAACATTGTGTTAAAATTTACAAACAAAAGGACATCACAGCGCGATTTTCATGAATAATTCATGAATATGCTTACGGGCCTCTTTACACACTCTGTTCATTTGAGACATTGTGCCAAGAAGCCTGTTAAGTTTACGATGATTTTTTGCCGCTTATTTTATAATCATAATGTTTGATTGATGGTTATTGCCGGCAGTAATAAGGTGTAAATGTCACATAAACCTGAATAACTCTCTAGCGACCAAAGAAATTTTTCCTAAATTTTAGTGTTTGCTCAACGATTCGGCTTCAATTGGGCTAGAAACTCGGCCATTTTTCTGAAATAACCCAAAGGCATTGTTAAGGAGAGAGTCTCGATCCAGCCGTCGATAAACAATCGGAACAATCGCAAAAATGACTGGATAGAGACCTTCCAATCACAGACTAACTATATTAGGCGTTCGTTAAAACCGACACATGATTTAGTACAAGAGGCGTCTTTGTTGTTAACGACGACACCTGATTTACATAAATCTACAATCGTGCATTGTGGCCGCTCGGCCCATTAGAAATGTTAATTTCACGGCCCAGTTTTGGAGTCGCTCGAGCGTGGCCGGAGTGAAACCGTCGCTTGCGCAACTCCGGAGTCGCAAACCCTCGCTCCGGGTGCCGTCCAGCTGATCAGGAAGTGCGCCGCAGGATAAATTACAGTTAGACGAATCCAGTCGGCCTTGGAACGACAAACTCTGGATGCAACGAGATTTTGCGAAGGATTCTTCGGTTTTACACTCGATTGAAGATGGCGACCTTTACATCAAGGCCGCCGAGGAAATCAACTGACGGACCGATATCCGCTGGGAAAACGACTACAATCGTGCCTAATTGAAGACGACCAGCAATCAGCGTCATTATGATGTCAAAAGAGATGACACCTTAACAAATCACCGGATTGACTTGATGGGATTTTCAGTGTTGGAGAAGGATTAACACGAGATTTGAGAAAATTTACTCAGCTTTGTGTGGAGAGATCAAAGTCAACAAAGCACACGAATTGGTTTGAAAAGATTTAGATTTGTTGACATGTTTCTGTTCTGACCGATCGGTGAAGTCTCTTTTCTTAAAAAACTACTCTCAAAATCGTTAAGCTAATGTTTATAAATTTATTTAACAACACAGTTTTAACTACATTGAAAATGTTAGTATTATTTAACTATTTCACAGAGAAGTAGGGTACAGAAAAAATAGTAGATTTACATATAATAATTAAATACTTCCACTAAATTTTTTTTATAGCTTTTTAATATTTAAAATATCTTATTACATAATCTATTTCAGAAGGAAATTCAAATGCCACCTCCCCTTGTTGTTTTGTAACCAAATATCTACCGAAGTACAAAAATTAAAAAAAAGATATTACATTTTGGGATTTATTTTAAAAATATTCTACGTTAAAAAAAAGGATTTACATCAAACGCAAATTTCTTATTAGAGATTAAGAAATTGCAGGTAGACAACGCCAAAATTGTAAATATTGACAATAGAAGAACAAGTTGAAATTAGTTGAACTACATTCCTCTCAGTTTAATTTTTTTTTATTTGTAATCTGCTAATTAACCATATTTTCTTTATTAAAAAAAACTGGAAAAAGATGCAAATAGGTATATACTTGAATAAGTCAAAATATGCCTCAAATTATAGAAATACCATAAAAACTATGCCTTGAAACGCTTTTATTAAACTTACTCTTGTCTGTCAATCTGTCGTCTACTTAGAATCTTACAAGCCAGTTCTTGTTAGCCTAATAATCTAAAATTTTATATACGCATGTGTAAATAATATTTTTTAGCTAAATTCCATTTTTACATGTTTTTCTGTCAAAACTACAGAAAGCTTTATAAGTTCTTGTATCAAAATTTTATAGAAGTGCATTAACAAATTCCTGCATTATTACAACAAACTAACATCACAAAACTTCGAACATAAATTTGTCAATTTTAACATAGAAATACAAAACTTTTTGAAAACTTTTCGTTAGCAGGACTCGTGACAACAAAAATAAAACATTAGATTACCCAAATTATATAAGCGTGCGGCACAAAGAAAGCAGCGATTAGAATAAAACAAATCAGAAGCATCAATAGAAGCTTCTCAACAAAATCAAAGAAAATAAACAGTCACAGCCCCTACTACTTTTAAGTAGTTTATTTTCTAGAAAAAAGGTATAATATCCGATCGAACTGATAGAAGCAAAAAGTTTTCCAATTAAAACGAAGATAATAAGCAAGCACGAGAAGAAAAATAAATAGTAGTTAGTAGTCTTAAAGTAAAATTACACAAAAAAATGTTTTCAGAAAAACCTCTTATTACAATGAACGTGGCAAAAAGTAAAAAATAATATGTGTTTGTCAAAGAAGAACGCTGTTTGTTATATAAACATATATCCAGAAACTACTTAAAATTTTATTTTTACAGACCTAAATTTTTTTTTATATTTATTGATTGACAAAAAATTAAAAACATTGGGAACGAACGGTTATCAATGTTATCATATAACACAATAGTGCAATAGCACAATTGCTTTGTTCAATTGAGCACTTTAAAAGCTTTTAATTTTCTGATGAATAAATTTTAAGATTTTTAAAATGTATAAAAAAGAAATTTTAAGTTGTTTCTGCAATATTTTATTTATTTAACACAAACAGCGTTATTTTCTAAAAGGAACAAATATTTTTTTTTGGTACGTCAATTTTTATAATAAAAGCTTTTTTGAAAAACATTTTCTTGGTATAATTTTTTTTATTATGACTGTAATTTTTTTCAAAATATGCTTATAAATAGAAATAATAATTCCAAAATTTTTTTTATAAAATAATTATTATTTTTAGAAAATATACATTTTTATCTATGTAATTAACTGAAAAATAAACCAAATTAAAGAAAAATCTTATATACTTACCCAAATCCAAAGTGGTTTTTATAACAGGGTTCTATTGTGTTAAAAGTAATTACAGTACCAAAGAAAAGGTGCCGCTGGGCAATAAAACTAAAAACATAAAATTTCTTACTAGGTGGGCCTTGACTCAGTCAAACGAATTTGATTTACAACAGACTTTGACCACCCTTTTAATAGCATCATTATGACGGTCGTAATCATAATCGCAGTGTCATGAGAACCATTTTAAATTTGGATAAGTATAATAGCAGTATCGTAGGTACATTAAAGGTTTTTTTCAAATAAAATGCAACTAGCAATACATGTCCTGTAGCAAGTTATTTTAGAATGTAATAAATAGCTTAATTTTTACTTTGAAAAGATGTGATACTTTGAAACAGCTGAAAAACTTTATTTTCTGTCTTTGCAGTATTAACCTGTCTTTCAAAATGTTTTAGAAAATGCTTTGTAATGCAATTTATTATAATTTTTGCTAATGTGTACGTACTTATTATGTTAAAAGTTTAAAACATAATTTTTGGTTTTGAAAAGAAGGGTTAGTCATAAAATAAGCTTTAAAGAATCAACCTACAGCCCAAATTTATCATTTTGTTAGTTTGTTAAGAATATATTTGTTTTTTAAATTTTTAAGGCTAACTTTTTTAAAGATAAGTTACTACTTTAACCTACCTTTAAAGTCCCTACTTATTTTCGCCAGGTGACATGATTTTGGAACGATTTGACGTTTTTTAATAGTTTTTATAGTAAAATGTGTTCTTGGAACAGAAATTTTGTGTTTTGAATAAACAAAGCTGAATTATTTCCATGTTATGTAGCGAGAAATTCCTCGTTAGATTAATTCTTGTGTTTATGGCTCCGTCGTTGGCATCTGTCGAATAATTAAATATCGACCCGGTAGTAAGCCCCATGCTGGCCATTTGATCGTCGTCCCCTTGACCTTGGTCTTTTACAAAGCTCCCGCTCCTGCTGTAATCCGTATTTTATAGCGAATCTGAAACGCTCTGTAGGTGGCAACTGGTCCGGCCGTTATCATTGTTTTATTCTCGTCCATAAACTGTGTTATTAACTTACAACATTAAATTATATTACAGCTTTAAAAGTTGAAAAGAAAACAAAGCGATGATCCGCCATTAACGCCGCCATAAATCCTGAAAATATTAGAAACGAGGTTAAACCTAAATTAATCCGCGGTTTTAAAACGAAAGTTATTGCCCAATAGCGCACAATAAATCCGTTATTATTTGCACAAAACGTGCTAATACCCAACTTGCACCTTTTAATTGTTTGCGCAAATATTGACACTTCTAACAGCACTTCGCCTAAAATGGTTAACTCTAACGCAACTTTCTTATTTGCAAACATCGCCATTTTGTAAATATTTTGGATGATATGAAAATTTGGAACGTTATAATTGCCACCTGACCCGAGTTAGCTCCGGTTGATCAAAGTACTCGAAGGACACGCGACAATCGGCCCACGCCCGACCGACGAATGTTAATGCGCTGACCCACGTCCATTTCGATTACTATAATTTCTCTCGAAGAAAATAACTGTAACTCGATGCCTTTAGCAAAACTTCTTTGCACGCCGCTTGATCTACAAGAATTATTTACTTAAGCACAACAGGAATTATAGTAATTGTCTTGCATTAGGCCGACTGCGAAGCAAATGGATAGGGCAAGACGGACCAGCGTGATTAATGACACTTCTTGCAAAACCAACAAAAACCAAACCGATCGGAAGCTTTAACGATCGGTCAACAGACAAACCCGAAAAAGACACAATTATACCTCAATAAAACATACTTAGCACCTTGTTTCTCCATTATACGTTTTTGTAGTCAACCTAGTAACCATATATAAGGTGATCCAAAATTTTAACCTAAAATACAGTACCACATATGATCAAAATCTGCAGAAAAATAATTTGTCTTGACTGACAACAAAATTGTAACCTAAAAATTAACTATAAAACATATAAAAACATGTGGATATAGAACAACTACAAGTTTTTTAGACCAAAATAAAGCGATTTATCAGAATTTAAGTCTGTACCAAGTTGCTCAATTTAAGAGCTAGAAGGCACCAAAGTATAAGTTTAATATTTGTTTTTGTACAAGATCCTGCAGAAATCACGACCTATTTTATTTAATTAATAACTAAAAATTGAATCAACTATTTACAATGTTGATATTTTTAAATGAAACAGTAAGCCTTCAAGTTTTTGTGGCAATTGTTAATAACAACTGTTCATTTAAAAAAGTTGTCAAGTGTGCTATGAGATTTTAATAAAAGAAAATGTAAGAAGGGAGGTCGGAACTTGATACACAGCTTCACAGTGCGCGCGCAGTCGTGATTTGTCGTCATAACTGACAGTACGGCAGCCGAATTAAACTAAGGCATACTTCAAAATGTTTTTGTTTTTTCATAGCACACTTGACAACTTTTTTAAATGAACACTTGTTATTAAATACATATGTATTTTGCTTTAAAATGGGTCAGTGTTTTGTTTATTTAGTAGAGATATGTGCCAATAAATAGTCTTCAGATTGAGCTGTAGCACCATTTCAAAATAGGACTGACAAGTTTCGGGAATTTTTTTTTTTTTTGATGGATTTGATATTTTTACCAAAACACACCATTCCTAATTGTTGTCTTATAAACAGTGCGGTATATCACATTAGTGCATTGTAATAGGCGTGAAATAGTTCTGAGAGAGAACACTAGCGCCATCTTAAAACCGCGCTAGCAAATTTTAAGAATTTAGTGTTTTGTTCGATCACGGTTTTGTAACTTCTAAACAACTACTCCACGGACTAAAGCCTCTACAGGCATTGAATTACTCTGCCTTGTACGCCCTCACCAGCTAAATGATCTTGAAGGCGCGTAAAACATTAAAATAAAAATGTTACCGGAATGAGAACCTGAGTTATAGTAATTGTCCATTCACTATAAGTAATTTAGTTATGTGCCATTCCGCCACTCCGAGTGCACCGCCTCTTTCCTTATCTAATTCATTGAATCCATATACTAACTCTATCCGGTGACCCGAATTTGATGCTTTTTGACACTGTATCCAAAACAACACACGCTCTTTGTGCACCCAGTTATTAGATAGGGCAGAAAAAGCGTACGTTTTCATAAAAACAGTCTTTAAATTAGTAAATCCTGAATTAAAATAATGCGACGGATTTATCTGTCCTAAATGAGACAAACAAAGACATAGTAGGTGCACTTGGAGTAGCCAAGACGAACGTACCTATAGTGTGCCTAAAACCTTAGTCGTATTGTAAAAACTCTCTATTTATTCATTTGTTTGCAATTGATCTAGTTATTTACAAAAAACTAGGCGTTTCATACAACGACTAAATTTGTAATTAGCTTACGGCGTAAATATAAATTACTACTAAGACAACCAAAAATTCAAATCGTTAGGTGGAGACTTTAACGATCAATGAACACAGAAACCTCTTTTAAAACAGTGTAAAAAATTATTTTAGCGTTTGTTTTATTGATTTTTGCGTTTCCGTTTCCTCCTCCCACACATTTAAAAACTGTTAAGTAAATTTATCATCAGACTTTGTGGATTTTAAGTAGATTTACGACTTCCATCTTCTATTCTTCCCATCTTTACGACTTTTTTACGACGTGAGTTTTACCGATTTTCTCACATTCGTCTTCGTTACTATGTACACATCTTAACAACAGAACTCTGTAAAAATAAACTATTTGGAGCCACTGTCACCGTTCAAATATTTGCACGTCCTCTCCAAGCGGTACCAGTGACAAAGTTTTGCTTTTATTAGACACTTTTATGTTGTTTTTTTATGTTTTAACTCGTTATTTCTACAATAAATGTTTAACAAATAGTTTATTTCTATTATATGCGCTTGTTGGTCATAAATAACCTGTCATATAAATTGTAAAATTTGACCAGATTTATTGTTTACTTCATTAATTCTTTAACCTTTTGCATTACAAACAAGTTTACCAATAGAAAATTCTCACGTTTAACACAAACAAATTTTCATTAATTAGCAATCGTATAACATTTTCAATTATCCTGTTAACACCGTGAAAATTACAAATGCGAAAACTTTCTTCTTCAGGTGAGGTCTCTAATTGTCTTCTAATGCCAACGATCGACAAATTAATATTTACTTCGCTAAACATAATAATCGACAAAAAAAACACATCAATATTTTTAAAGCTGGTGTTGCAGGAAAAATTACTTGAATATTAAAGCAAATTAAAAGTCTGCCTTCCTACTTATTAACTTAATCGATTAGGTAGGTATAAAGTCAAGGTTGCTGTTAATTTATTGATAATATGTGTAAAAAATAATTTTCTGCTCTTATGTATAATTGAAGTCTCTATAAAAATTATGTATCTTAAGTTCCGTAATACAATAATGTGGTTTAAAAGCACTAATTTAATACTGGAATTATTAGTTTTGTGTGCTAACCCATCGTTAAAATCTCCATTTAAATTTCCTAATATTGACAGAATCTTGTAACAGTTTAATGACTCTGAGTTAATCTGTAAGTAAAATACATTCCTAGAACCAAATTTTTAGCAAATATATTTTTAGAACTCCGGTTAGTGTTCTGGTCTACCGTTGATGTCTCGCAACTGTGCTGTAATTTTAGCCAACAAATAATAAAAAATCGTTTGCTTACACAAACACACCAAATGTACACAATAGCCCACAAGAACGTTAATTCCTGCCATTAACACCCTAATTATTTCTGTTTAAAATTTTAAGTTTGTGTACCGACCGATCATTGAAGTCTCCGATAAAAGATGTTTTTGTAGCAACTTTATGCAAATAAGTCCAGATTGAATTTCTTTGGCACGCGCTTAACACCATTTCCGTGTTTATCATTCCATATACACACACCGAGAGTTATTAGTTTGGTAATTTAACCGTCGGCAAACAATCCTTGTTTGTCAAGATTCTGCCAACACGAAGAATTAAAAAATTTGCGAATCCTACGTGGAATTTTTTTGGAATAAGTTTCTGGAGGATTAACGTTACGTAAAGAAGTGAACAGAGTTATTGTGTTGCTGACGGAAGTTGATGGAAGATAATGGACGCCGATGCGATTCGGCTGAATGCATCGGAACAATGTTAAGAAGAAATGGGCCGGACAGACGCTGCTGGATGGAACTTGAGTTGGTCAATATTTACACAGTTAAGTGTAAAGACCACAAAGAGTTTGACAAAGCATAAAAATTTAAGAAACACAAGAAGTAATCTGCTCTTTAGGTCTAACAGAGCCTGCTCGGAGACTTTAACGATAGGTCAAGACACGAATCCAATGAAGAAATGAAAGCTTAGCCTGATTTGTGTGTTTTTTTTCTGTAAAAATTATTTCTGTAGTCAATATTTACACCAAAATGCTGACAACAAAAAAAAAACATTACGTGGTTTATAGATTTTAACATTAGACAGTTATAGATTTTAATAGTCGATCCCGATACAATCCTGAAACATTATTAAAAAACACAAAATACTGAAACAGTGGCTGAAATAATATTGATGGTTCTAAATAGCTTGTGGGTTTGCGAAACATTTTGTTTCGCTTTTTCAAAAATTGGAAAAATATAGAGGAGATATTAATGTTAGGTGAGACCACAAACCTGAACAGTTAAAAATTCAGAAATGTGGTTATTATTTATAGAAACAAGACCTTCGTAGCATTAAAATATTTTAATATATATAAGAGTATTCTAATGAGCTCTGATGAAGGATTAATAAATCCAAAACGTTGACTAAGTTAAGTCGTTATTAGCTCGTTTTACATTCTCAACATTACATCTTCAAACTCGTAAATTATGTTATGTCAGTGATCACATGAACGTCAGTGTTTGTCTGCAATTTTTTTATACGTATCAAATTGACAAGGAAGAACAGACTTTGGCATTTACTTGACAAATGACAATGTAACAGACAATTACGAATTTATTGATACCACAACAAAAAACTTCCAGGCTACGAGCACCTGCAATTTATTTAATTTTTTATCTCTCGGTATATCAAAACACAAACACTGTAATTTGCGATATCAGATTTAAACATTGACAAGAACAACCATGTACACCTATATTACTTGTGAATTCTTACGTTATAGTTATGGTGAACGTAAAATTGTGATTATGTTTATTGGAAACATAAATTAAGAGGTGCTTTACACAATTTTTTATGTTAGTGTTTAATGTTACAAATTTATTGTTGGGCATGTAATGGTATTAAAGGTCCTTTAAACGACGCTGTAATAATACTAATTCTGCTCTTTCCTTTTTTAATACGCTGCAACCCAAAATACAAAAACACTATTTTACACAGATTTTACCACATTTTTACAATGATATTATTACTAAGACGTACTGTTTTAAGGCTGTCTCAATAAAACCGTCTCTCTCACTCCCAGTGTGAACTAGATTCTTAGGTTTATTTCGTTGAATGTCTTGTTAAACTCATACGGCAATTAGACATGTTCTACCCTCTCTTGTAAAGACGCAGAATCTTGAAAAACTTATGGGCTAACTTCAAGTTGAGATACTATCATTAATATCGCAAATTTTAATACCTCTCTATAGCAACAACCAACCACAGTCTCGAATTCTTTTAATTTTCTATAGAAACGAAGATACTACCGGTATTATCTCAACTTAAGATTAGTCCATCAGAGGCTAAAATAACGGAAATTTAAACCAACCTCTGACAGCACGTGACAGATGTTTTGAAAAAGAGTTAGTGTCGGTGTTTTTTTCTTCTGCTTTAAATGTTTTTCAAGTAAATTATAGAAATAAATTAAGATTGCAGAAAGTACTTTGAATTTTTGTTATTAGTAATTTAGTATTTACCAATACTTTAATTTTTGTTGAAAAACTTTTTTCTGTCCTAAATTTTAATCTTAGGTTGTTACGCTACTAACTACTCTTTCAGCAGACTCTAGCTCCTTACTTTTTATTTTAATTATTATTAAACATTTAAATATTAAGAAAATATCTCAATATACCTATAGGTTATATTTGATGCTATACTAGGAAAACAACTAAAAAACGTTACGTGGTCTATATAGGATTCAACATTGAGATGTCAATATCAGATAAGACCACGAACATGAAGTCTTAAAAATTTAGAAATCTTGTTGTTAATTACTGAAACCAGAGGTATTGTTGGCATACATCGTCGAATCTTGCTTTGTATTTTCGAAAATCGTAAAAATATATAGGAGATATCAATATCAGATGAGACCACGAACCTAAACCGTTACAAATTCAGATATCGTGTTATTAATTATTGAAACCAGAGGTATTGCTGTCATACATTATGGAATACGGTGTCAGAATTTTGAGATTTATGGTAACATAATTCCGTGCGAAGTTGTTTTTTGCTGAAATTGATCTGGTGTGTTTTGACAAAGGACAGTTTCCATTACAAAGACCTCTAAAGGATGGGCGTTCACCGGACTGACCACTTCATACAAAGTAACAACGTTGTATACATGTCGTAAACGGCAAAGCAGAAAACGTGTAATTTATGCATCGTCCACGCCACGAGAATTATTAATGCCAAGTAATTAGCAGCTAGTTTTAATGTGCTTGGACATCTTTGACCGTTGTGAAACGGCGAATAAGACGCACGTTCTTCAAGAATTAATTTGCGAATTTTGATTAATGTTCATTTTCGTTTAGCTAATTACTTTGAGAGTTTTTAGTAACGTTTCGTTGCGACATGATCTGCAATAATTGTAGCAATGTTGTCTAATTAACACTAGGAAGTGTTTTGTTATTAATTACAATAGCAAGTCAAGCTGTCAGTTTCTCGCAACCGTTGTTTTCGTTCGAAAGCTTCAACGAGTGTTTTTGGCAATCACCTTGAGTGGCTTAGTTAAGCTAATTGCATCAACAAGAAAAATAGAATACCAAAAGTGCTTCACAACTCGTTCGCGCTTAATAATCCGATACTCCATAAATTTACCAACAAAACGAAGATAATTTACGAGTTCGAACGTTTTTCAACACACCGCTGTAACATAAACGTCCGTTTTATGGCCTTGCTAAGACAAAAATGGACGATGATGCGACTTTTTGTTGGCGGATTTAATGGACGCCTTCGAGAGGAAGTGCACGGGATTTTTACCAGCTGCATAGTTTCTACTTAGCAACGACGGTTAACAAACGCCATGACCATAATTAGCGTGTGTGGCGTTATAAAAATTCGAATTACTCTTATTAGACTCATGTTCATGAGATGCTTGCTGATTAATGACTTAATTGTAGCAAAAGCAATTATTGATGCAGTTTTATCCAACGACTGGAAACGATAAACCGAGATAAGCACCAGAGACTTCAACGACAAATCAAGACACCAAAAAAATTAAAAAAAAAAACGCTAAGATCTGCAAAAAGCACAGATATACATCGGAAAGTTTTGCTGCTTCAATTTTTGACAGTACACCAACACAAACAAAATAAGACAATAAGTGAAAATTTTTAATTAGGTACTGTTATAGTTGAAGCTTTTGAGGAAGAAAATCTGACTAAAACTGTAATAATTGTAACAATAAAACTAGTCAAAAAGTAATAACTATTCGGATTATTATTACTGCTCTTTAGGTCATTCAAATAGTAATAATTATTATTTTCAGCTTTAGTTAAATTTTCTTTTAAAGGTGATGTTATTGTATTGTTGCGCAATTACGGTTTCATATCTGAATATATTTTTTAATTTTGTATTAAAAAGATTATTTTTCATTAGGTATCAGTCTTTAATTTAGTTCATAAATTGGGCCGATCCTAAGAGTCAATTAGAAAATGCACAGGTGCTGACGCTATAACACCAAGCATCTATTTGAAGCCCAAGAGACTATAAGACTATAAAACAATCTCTAAAAATTTTTGCGTTATTGTCGTTTCTTGACTGGCTGTCGTACTTACCGTCTATTTCTGAAAGAATGTAAATGTTTAAATGTTTGTAAAAATTATTACTATTGCCAATTTATAATAACTTGAGATATTTAGAAATCCACCCTCTAAAGCAGTTCGGGTGCCATTTCTGAGGTTATTTACTATTTTAAGCTTTTAAAACATCATAAATCAGTATTAGTAATAACTGCTAAATTAGGATTCTTTCATTGAGATTATTACTACGTAGTTCATCTTCTCATTCTTCTATAAAGAAACGATACACATATCTAGCCAACATTAACCAAATTTGTCGTTTGTCGTTCTGGAAGCTGCAGTCTTCAGAAGATTCACAATTCCTCTTTCCGTTTATAATGACCTTTGTGCGTTGACACAGTTTTAGAAGTATATTTATTGTACCGTATGATTGTTGAATGACTCTACTCTTGAAATTTGAAGGGTCTTGGGTAACCAAAAGTTGAGAAATTTTTGCTTTAAGTTTTTTTGTAAGTTTGTTGTGTTAATTCGTAGAGGTGTTTTAAGGTGGGTTTTAAAGTCCCTTTTGTCCTTTTCGTTTGTTTCTTGTTTTGCAAGTCATCAATAGCTAAATTTGGTTTTCTACAATTATTAGTTTTAATTTTTCTTTCTCTTGTTTTTCTACTATGTCGGGAGCAAATAATTGTTTTAATAACAGTTTTATTAAAAAACTTAACCTTTTGATCTTTACCTACCAACGTCTGACCTTTGATTACTGCGCATTTTATTCAACGACTCAAGCTAAAAGCTGAACGCAAACGCAATAACTTTTCAATATAAATTTTCACGCTTTAATATGGGTTAGCAAACTACCCCGACATAGTTGAATTCTAAAGTGGCTTTTATTTCCTCTTAAATATCTTTAAAAAAATATACGTACCTTTTGAAGCGTTGTGTGGTGAGATTTTCTGAAATTTTGCTATTTTTTTTATCATACTAGGACATCATCCGGAAGAGGCATTTTTACCAAAATCATTCCTTAGTTTGCCTTTTTGCCGGAGTTAAAAATCCGTTTTAATTTCTTTACTGGCTTATTGCTTTTATAAACCTATTCACTGGGGCCGCAGCCCAAATTTAACTTCTAATTTAACATCGGGATTTAAACTTACATCAGCAGACGACTAAAAATAAAAAAAAATAATTACACCTGTCTTTGCTGTCTCCTGCATAAAAAAGTCCCACAAGTCTCTCGATTCTGGAAGAATCGCCTTTCATCTACTTCTTCTGCAAGATTTTTTTATAGGTAAATTTATTCAATCTTATGTAGACTGTATATTTAAATCTAAAGTGTCTAAAGTGTAATGAAGATAAACAACCTAACTTTTGTTAAAAATTAATTCATTATTTTTTGGTACGTTTTTAAAATCTGAACTGTAAAATAGCTATTTCTATTGTTTAAAATTTAAGCGAATTGCTCCACAGTTATGGGTTTTGCCCACCAAAAAAGTTTCTGTATCTTTATAACTCTGGTGACACCCTATTTCGTTTCAATTTTAATTTAATTGAATAATAATTCATAATTACTTCAAACATTTGTGTGAATTTATATTTACATTGTTTGGTTTATTGTTTATTATATGTATTGTTTTGGGAAATTTCTCTTTCATTGACCACAGAACCCACAACCTTAATCTACTTCCGACCTTCATGGACACCCTACCTGAAAGACTTTAACGACCAGCCAAAATACGAAACCACACTTAAAAATAACAACCTGCTTGATAAATTAGTAATCAAATTTTATGTTTTTTTAATCTATTATGTTTACTTGATGTATTTTTGTAACCAAATATTTTTTCCTTCGGTAAATAATAACAAAAACACTGCAATTAAGTGGAGACTTTAATGACAGGTGTGAGCACAAACCCGAAGCAACAATAATTTCAAAATCAAAGCTAATGATGGACTATTCTCTAAAATAAAGTTAATCTTAACCCACGCCGCACCTTAGTTGCCTTATATAGTGGCACTAAATTGCGCTTTATTGATTAATAAATCAATTAGTTGATTCTCAACCAAATGAGAAAATTTCATCTACAAATTTTAGCAAAATTTAAATTTAGCAAATAATTACACCAAATTTTTTGTTCGGTTAACCGTCCTTGTTTGCAATTACAATTTGCCTTAATTTTAAGAAATAAATAACAAAATTTAACAACAGAAGAAAAAACAAATCACTCCGTTCCAGTCGTGCTTCAGTTGTCGTTGAATCGATTATCACTTTTTTACGTTTTTGACATGCAAAGCTCGAGCTTTATAAAAGAAGTCAGAGGCTTAGCAACAATTTTAAAAATCAATGTGACATTTTTACACAAAGCAATTTAAAAATAGGATTAGATAAAACAGTTGTGATTTATGTTTTTTCCCCCCACATGCGAAAATGAGAAACTAGTATGCAAATCACCTTGAAAAAATTAATAAGTTAATAAATCGTCAAAGAAGCAATGATGCCGGATGGGAAAGAAATGAAAATTGCTTGGTACTAGCAATTTATTTTTATTTATTTTCTCTTCGACAGGTCGGGGTCGCTATTCGCTTAATTAGTCGGCTGTGAGTTTGCAGCTGTCAAAAGACAATCGTAATGCCAACTCTGACGCTTTTAATTACGTCCAAATCGAGTTGGCTAGGGCGACCTCTCCTGTTAATTAAGTGGCGTAAAATCGTGTGCCTGTTTCGGCAATCGAAACGTGTAATTTCGGAGATCTCTATCGCTTTCATTGTCCCTCTCGAATCTCTTAATCAGTACGAAATGTTAATTCCCGACAACATAAATAGACGAAATAACTGTAATCACTCAAAAACTGTAAAAAATCGAAAAAACTAACAAGTTTATGTCGTGATGAAAGAATGAAAGAGATAATTTTAACTTGTCTACCGATTCGTTTAAAATTTAGCTGTGGGAGACCGTGAAGACTGACAATTTAGACAATTTTTACTGACAGATTAAAATGTAACCTAAATTTTTTTCGCGAGAAAGGTTTTAATTGTGATAAATGCAGGAATGGCCAGTAAAGCACTTAAAATGTTAATCGGAGTAATTTGTAAAAGGAAACTTGATTGCTGAAACGACAGGTGAATAAGAAGCGGTGCAATGAAAGAGTGGGTCGATATGAACAATGGGCCAAGCGCCTGATTCGGCGATTTAAGTTCGTCTGCACGTCGGGCATTAAAGTCTCCCGCTAATTTGACCAATTTATGCCTTTTTCTTTTTAAAACAATAAATAAATCCGCCCGTAACAAAATAAACACCACGCCAAGGTCCCAACTTGACGTAACGTTGAAGTTTCCTGTGATAACGCTATGGAAACGAAGACTACGATAGCACAGTTTGTCTAAAAAAACTTAAATTTCATATTGCCGTAAAAGCAATCAACTTTTTGAACTTTTAGCGATAAATAAACTTCAACCCCATTAAGGTTGTTTTAACCCAGTAGCTGACAACTTCAGTGACAGTAGCCTATCAAAATTTTCATAATTTTCTCATAAATTTGTTTGAAAGTCTAAACTATAAATTACCAGAATTTCTAGACAAACTATATCGGCTCAAATCCAGTTTACTGAATTCATTCAGTCTGTTGGGACCTTACACACATGGTCAAGCTGAGAAAATAAATTAAATTAAAAATTAATCTCTTTCTTCGGCTTGGAAACTGCCTCTTTCTAGCTAAGGTACACAATATACTATTAATAAAGTCTGCGAGCTAATAGTTTTATCGATAACAGTTGAGGCCTTAGAAACACTTAAAAATGAAAAACATTTCTTATATTCCAAAATACAAGCTGACCCAAAATTAAGGCATTCTGATTTTGAAAAGTTGTAGGTCATACCCATACCCATTGAAATAAATAAAAATGCACAAAACATTTTTCTAAATTATCTCCTACAAAGTATCCACCATTTAACGATAATATTGCACAAACTACATTTCTTTTTTTAAATCCTTTTTAAAAATCGATTTATTAATTTTTCATGTCGGTTACCTTGTCCCAAGCAGCGAAGTAACAAAATAATATTCTAGCCATGCCGTCTCCACAGCAAAAAAATAATCTTTTAGCACCGTTCCCGTTTCTTGTTAACAAAGATTTGCGAGAATTAATTTTTTTGCTCCGCGTTAAATAAAGCCACTTTTTAACATTTTTACGTGCAATATTCTTTTAAAATATGTATGTTCTAGTGTAACTTTTTATTATTTTTCTAAATTTTTATATAGACGTTTTTAATTCTCTATAGAAAGTTTTTTTATTGTTCGTTTTGTATTAATAATCATAAACCTTTTCACCTTCTATATTTCACCGATTTGACTACGCTTGTGACGTCTTAATATTTACATCCAGGCTTGAACTATTATAGGCTTTATAAGATATACCTAGTTTGGTATAGTAGGACTCAGAAATATTTCAGATTTCTGAAATTAAGCCGATTGTTCCTGGTTTATGGGCCTTGTAGTAAAGATAAGCAAACAATTCTTACTTAGGGTGAGCATTACGTGTTAAAGCTTTGTATCTACATGGTCTGTAAATAAAAATTTGTACTATTGGTTGTAAAAAATTTATGAGATGAGCCTTCATTAATAGAGCGCGAAGTTTCAGAAAGGCGAAGTTTCTGAATTTTAAGAAAAAAACATTTTTGTTTAGGCTCTACACGTTTTCCATAAAAGCTAACATTTGATACCAATTTGCTGTAATTTATATCTTAAAGACAAAATTCAATGTTTTATAAAGTGTTCTGTTTAAAAAATTTAAGAAATACATCTTTTTAAACATTTTGTTATTCCAAAAATTTATTTATCCATGTAGATTTGTCTTACAAAAAAAACTTAAAATACCCTGTTTGCTTATTCTACTAGTTTTTATTTATTTCTAGTTATTTCTAAGAAAACAAGAACTTTCTGGCACCCGTTTTGCTTATTTTTGAAAAGATAAAAGTTTTTTATAAGAACTTACTTTCAAAATATAAGTGCTTATTTTTAAGCATTCTATTCATTAAAGCCAATCTATAATATACTAATAGATAATCATAAAATCAATCTCAAATGTCGTTGTGACTTTAACTGGTAACTATAGTAATCTAGAAACGATAACTTTATAGAGCCACAGTATAATATACCTCCAACAAAGCAAATTAGTTACCGCTTCTGGTTTCTTTGTTGGATAACAGCCCACCATCCATAAATTCGTGCCAAATTCTGGTTAAATCATTGGGTAGCACAGTTTCAAGGTGACGGACCTAAATTGCCATGTCGCCCAATACGAAACAGTAAATTAAGGTGGTAGCAGCAGTCTAGTAGTAAGATTGTAAACTTTTTGTTAAGAAATCAATTTTTGCCACAAAGGAATAGGGTCTAGATTTCTGTCAAAAATGAAATACATTTAAAGTGTGTTTTTACCAAGGGCAAGTCTACTAAGCGTTACAAATTTCATACACCCATTTAAAATTGGTTAACCAATCACAAATGAGTAATTCAAATTTCCAGCACTTACAAGTCTGCCTCTGGTGAAAAAAACAGACTGTAGAGTGAATTTTAATGACTGGTTAGAACGCAAACCCAAAAACACTCAGAAAAAACCTAAATCTTTTTGTGTGGTTGAGATAATGTTTATTTTTAGGATGAGAATCTTGTCTGTAAAATATTAGTGAATAATTCAGAGCAATTTGCAAAAATCGCAATAACTGTCATGGTGGCTCCATAAGAAATCACTTAGTCGGCAATGTCGTGGCAGAATTTCAATCTCTCATTGGCCATAAATCGGGTCCGTTAAAACTCCGGCCAAAACGTCCTAAAACCGGTCCTCACATGCAAATTTCTGGGTTAGTCCAGCCATCTGTGTTTTTCGTGTGCAAAAAGCGCATCAATCCCGTATCAATCGAGTCCAATTACCGTTTTATAAATTCGGCAAGTCGTTTCAAGCCGCCTTGTACGGCCTGTGCTACAATAAAATAATCGAGTTCACACAAATAAATAAAGAGGCGCAAAACACGGATATCGCAGCTCCGTAAAGGGTAAAAGGCAATTTTCAATCATCATTACGGAACAAGAGATCGTTTGTTGGTCGGACGGCTTCTTGCGAAGTTAAGCTGTTGCGTCCATATGCAGCGTGTTTTGTCTTAACACACTTTAACGGAATACTAAAGAAGCGCGCGTCGATTAAAAACTGGAGGCATTAATAATTCACAAACGTAACTTTTCATGTACACGACGGCTTTAATAAAAGCTCACGCCAATCAAACTCCGAGGGAAAAAATAAGAAATATACGGTGATTTCACGTTTTATTACCGCTCTAATTAGACGAGGTTTCGTCAAAAGCGGAGACTAATGAGTCGATTAAAAAATTCCGAAACATAATTTTCTACATTTCTTGACAATTTGTAACAATTATTTAAGAAGGTGATGGCGCAAGGAAATTGAAATTCTAGCACAGGTGCACAAAAAATTAATGACTGGAGTAGAGCAGAGGCGGGATCGAATTTCGTCGAGGCGAATAAATGACCACCATATTGCTGTTTCTAATAAATATAAGCGATGGGCAGACGCGTAGGTGTTGATGGCAGGAATATTGCAAAAGCTAAGCACATTGCCAGTTTCAGAAATTTATTAATAGCTCACAAATTAAATCTTTCAACACTGCCAAAAAATATCAGGTTTTTGCTTTAATCGCTGATTAAAATCTCTAATTATTTCAATAAGAAAATTTGTGTAATATTAGATATAAAGCTTATTTTTTCTTTAAATCAATTGTCAGTGTCAAAAATTCTGAAATTATGTTGGAACCCTGTTAGATTGCCGTGGAAACGAAACTAAAAAGGCTAATTTTAAATGGAGTTACCAACCTTAAAACACTTTGACAATTGATTTTAAGAAAAAATAGGCTTTAATGTCTGATTCAAAACTTCCCTAACCTGTCATCACGTGTAGGATTAGAGCGAAGAAAGGTATAATCCATATTTAACTTGAATTATATAAGTGATTTAGCAAGAGAAACCATCTAGCATTAAATCTTTACTTTTGTTATAAAATAATTTGGTTTTGGCGGTTATTTAATAAAAAACATAGTTTACAATTTTAATTTAATTATCCGCCATTAACGCTTTGCTTTAGAATTAGGTACCTCTCTGTAGCTTATTAATTTATCTGTACAGATGTCATGCTCGTGTATCTTTTTCGTATTTAAAAAAGTGTGAAAAATATAATAAATCGCTCAATTAATATTGACGGTGTTCAATCGAGACCAAAAACGTGAAAAAAAATCGCGTTATTCTAGTAGAGGCATATTAAACGTTCCACAATCCGCAAAATTCAAACACGTCACAGTATATAAATATTTATGAAATGAACTTGTTGCATACTCTTGTTTCTTCATTTTGTTAAGTTACCTTATTGGTTTATCTTTAATTAGACATATAACGTTTAGTCATCCATCATGGTTATCAATTTCTTTTATCACCCTATTATAGTTTTCTGAAGTTTTTCCTTGAAGGGAAGCTAGGTTAATGTCTTAACGCATCATCGAAGACTTATTGTAATTTGTGTTCTTCGCATACAGTTAAAAACATAATTAAACAAGTGTTAACAACATTGCCTGTTAAGCGTAACTGAAACAAATGAATGCAAGCTCCACACATAATTTATCAGTAATTAGGTACTTTGGAGTGTCCATCTTGAATTATCATTAAATTCTTCAATTTTTATTTATATATTAGAGCATTTTGTTTTATGGAAAATTAAAAAACAGATGAAATATTTACCTTATACTTATACTTATATTTACTTTATACACTAAATTTTGTAATAATTCTTTAAAAAATTTTGGCAGATAATTCAAAAACATTAAAAAATATATCTCACATTGTTAAAGCCAACCGTTGAAGTTTCTTTTTTCAATTATTTTTTTAATTAAAATAAATTTTGTGCAGTTTTTCAGATTTGTATGCATATATATTGAGTAAAATATCACTCTAAATTAAATAGAATTACGCCAGAATTTAACTGTGAACACTCTACTAGTATGTTCCTTTAAAAAATTCTGGAGACATTCATCAGTCTTGGCATTCGTTTCCTTTGTGTCGTTACGTTGAATCGGGAGACATTTTGATGTTAATGTAAAACCCTTTTCTCGTTTATAGCTAGGTTCACTTTTTCGATAATAAAATTTTAAGATTCCTTTCTATTTTACCTTTTAGTTTAACACCACGAAAGTAGCGCAAAAAGTAAACAGTAGTTATTTTGTTTTAATATTTAATAGACAAATGTGCAAGCTCAAGCGCCATTTATGTATTTAAAAATTGTTATTGAAATAAACAATTTTCCGCTGCAAATTTTTATGCTGTAAAATTGAAAACACCTTGATAGAGTAACATGACAAATAGTTTCACTTTTGTAAGATTTTTGGTACAAATTGTGAAATATATAAAGAAATATATGGCATCGCATCCTGAATACGCTGTGAAGTAGTCCCGAGCTTTTTTGAAAATGCTGTCTAGCAAAATTTTCAAATTATCACCGATTTTTGTAGAACCACGAGGTCGCCGAAAACCACTAGTATCGTTAGCGTCTCTTTTTAGACAAAAAGTAAAATTATTAACTCATGGTTTTCATTCCTAGCTATTGTTTTTATTATAAACATTTTACCAGAGTTAAAAACCCAAATTAATCTTTGTTGTTTAGGTAAGAAAACAAAATTTAGTGTTTTGCTAGGGTTAAAAGCTAGGGTTAAAAGCCACTATTTGATTTACCTGTAATTTTCGTCCAGGTTGTTACCTAAAACTTCGACTAGATCAAATTGGGTCTGTAGTTTACTCCTGTTTTAAATCTTAATTTCTGGCGAGCCTTACAAGCCTTCGACTTCTGTTGCCTGTATAATCTCGTGTGTGTCGCCTTTTAAATTTTATAGAAACTTTATTTTAGCTTATAAATTTTATTATCGATATCTGAGATCAGAAATAACTATATCTATTATAACACTAGACAACAAATTTTTATTTTTAGAGACAGTATAAACAGTAATATCAAGAACGGTAAAAACATTTTACCAATCAACGACGATTCTTTAAATTTCTTACTCTGATTTTTGTATATTCTGTATATTTCCATAAATTTTTCAAAACCTAATATGATGGACAAAAACTGAAATCGGTTTCTGAAAAAAGTACATTAGGAAAAACGTATAGGTGTATACTTTTCTATGAGGGGTAGAAAGAATGACATAAACTGTAAATTATTCTTTCAAAGACTATTTGTATTATTATAATTGAACACATCTTTAATTCTGTTCTTGGTAAGCCCGAAACTAAATATGTATTTGCATCAGTCTGTATTGGGGACCTGTTTTTGGTCTTCCAAGTGTGAGATTAGAGATGTCCTACATTAATTTATGTACTTTTGATTCTTCAACTTGGGGTTTTTATATTTCTTAATGATTTGTAGAAATGAAAATGCTCTCCCAATTTTATTTATAAGTTATATTTGGGTACCAGTTTCGGCGATATGCCTTCTTCAGCCCTACTCTAATTCAACATTCTAAATGTGCCCTAATTATCTTACTTTTTTATTTCTAAACAATTGCTTACGTCCTATTCATTCCTCATAAAATTATTAGCCCTGGTTTGATACATTGGATTACTTTTTAAACTAATTTGCGGTGACAACATAGTCAGTACATAGTATAAGAGAGAGAGAGAGAGATAGTATAATACAGAGATTAAATGTGTGTGTGAGAGTAAATCACTTGCTGGTAGGCAAGAACATTGAATTTTTGAAAATACAGGAAGAATAAAGCAAGAAAATAAATTTTTATTTTACTTCAGTAAACATATGAGCGCCAGGTCTTTATTGTGCATGCATACAACACTCATACTTTACAAATTAATATTTAATTTATCTAAAATCATATTATCTAAAATTGTTTAAAACGCTTGTTATAAACAAAATTGTTTAGAAATATGCAAATTTTAGCGATTTTAACACTTGTCTAAATGCAAATACCACCTTTAACACGGTAAATACACCACTTTTAATGCCTACCAATATGTTGACACCGTACTTCTTCCTTACCCTCACTCCACTTTTATTATTACCTCAATGACAAAAAGTATACTAATAGATTTTTTTGTTGACCAGTGTAATTAAGATTTTAGGGAACCGCTCCACGGTTGCGGTTCTTGCACTAAAACTAATTGTGGTATTTTACTAACCGTGGTCCTCTTTTGGTATAAGTAGATATAGTAAAGCCACATATATTAAATAAAAAGTGAGAGACTTCAATGAGAGATGAAGACACAAAAATAAATAACTAGATTTACCTAAATTTTACTTACCTATTTGTTTTTAATTAAGTAGTTTCAAATTAAATATTCTGGCTTTCAATTTAAAAATAACGTCTAAAAATATTCAGCGTAGTAGTTCTATAAAAAAAACTAGATATTTTTAGAGAAACTTTCACTAATTTTATATCTAAAGTTAGGTTCCTGACTTATCGTTAAAATCACTAATTACAGAATTAAATATATAAATAAAACTTCGTATTTTGACAGTCGTGATAGGCCACTGTTGAAAAAAATGACTCTATCAAATAAGAAAGCGTAACTGATAAATGTAAACTAACAGCGTTATAAACAACGTCCATTAATATCGTGCGGATAACCTGTGAGAGGCCCAGTAGCCACATTTCTCGATGCGTGTAATCCATCCCATACAATTACCAAAAGAAGTGTCATGTAATGAACCCTCAAAACACGGCACCTCCGGTTCTTGTTCTTTAATCATGTGGTAAAATCTGGCCCGCATTGGTCCCATCCGTCCTGAGAGTGGGCATGCTCTAGTTCTCCGATACAATGCGTGCCATCGCCTCCTTCGCACCACTGCCTTCCGACAAATCTCACCAAATATTTCATATCTGACATCCTCCCACACCTCCTACCATTTCGCACTGATTAATCGAGTCAGCCGCGATCAGTTTCGACTGTGACAAGTGCATTTCTCAACTGGATGTGCAACATTTATCTGACGGAAAAAAGCGCCGCTCGAAAATCCAGCGCTCACTCGACACATTAAGTCAATTTAGTGAACATGTATCGATTTAATAAGCCATAAAGCATCGCAGTCGTCGTATCGGTTTTATATTAATTTATCACACCAACGAGGCCTACTTAAGTGCATTAGCCAGTCCGGCAGCTCATAAATCACAGTCGGCCTTGACTTGGCCGCGTTAGTCATCTGTTTTCTCACGCTAGTGTGCGATGAAAACAGTTGACACTAGAATCCGGAAGTGAGGCGCGCCGCGCACGCGATACGCTAACGTGTGAACGCGGAAAATCCATCTGGGAAATTGAGGAGGATTTTATTACACGGCAGCCATAAAAATGTTATTAAGAAGCGTAAAAATCGATGAGGTTTTGATTTTTATGACGGGGGATCGTTAAAATTTGACAAGTCTCGTAAAATATACAGCCATAAACCAAATTTTACAAAAATACTAAATAGCCCTGAGCCAAAAATATAAAAAATTGCAAATTCTGTGGAAACCATAAAATAAGGGTTTCTGTTCTAGCCCAAGGTATTTAAATCTCTCAAGTATGATGGAAGCTTGACGAAAACATCACCGCTCTGCGCAGTGACATATACTTATCCAAATTCAAAGTGGTTTTGATGACATTGCAATTGTCATTAGGACCGTATAATACTGTTGTAAATCAAATTCGCTTGCCAAAGTCGAGGTCCGGTTAGTACTAGTAAGCAGATTTATGTTTATAGTTTTATTGCCCAGCAGCATCTTTTCTTTGTTACTTTGTTACTATCATTACTTTTAATACAATAGAACTCTGTCATAAAAGCTGAGTTAGTAATATGCATAAAGAAGCTTTGAGATGACATTTCACAGCCTTCTAGAAGACATTTTTTTTTACTCATATGGTATAATAATATTAATCATAATTTAGATTTTATTTAATTTTATATTGCTGTAAAACATGGAAATAAAATTTAATTAATTAATATATTCTCTGTTATGTTTTGGTTCTTACTATTTTATGTTATTTTGGCCAATATTTTATGCAAAAACAATAATTAATTATTAATATTAATTTTATTTCACGGTAACTACAAAGCTATTTTTATTAAAAATTAAAAGTTGATAACAAAAAGCAGGTTGATAAGACATAAGAAGAATATCTAATTTACAGTACCAAAAAACAGATTTGTTTGGCAAATAACATGTTTTAATGATTATTTAATTCTACTCTTTAGCTAAACGATTTCCCACACCTTTTATGTACTGAAATTTTCCTAGATATTTTCGTTCTCGCCTTAAACAATAAATAAAAACAAAAGATTTTTGAAAGAAACAATTTATTATCGTCCTCTAATAGAGCAAAGGACTTTTATAGCACTATAAACTCCTCAAAATTTTAAATAAGAGAAGCGCAACGTCTAAGACTTAAGCTTTAATATAGGCTTATTTTCACACCCACTGAGTGACGTCATGAAGAACCTCGTATAGTAGATTTAACGAAATTGTAGAGTGACTAAAACAATAAAGTCATAGCCATTGTTAACTTAACAAAGAGTGGTATACTAGTACAATGAGTTCATAATTCCCAAGCAATTATATTTACCCCAACAATATAACTCTTTGTCAGTAGGCGGTCAAGATAGTTGACAAAACTATGATCAACCCGTTTTTCAGCAAAGCTACCTGGTGCCAAAAATTATTAATAAAGAGTTGTATTGTTAGGGTAAGTGTTATTGCTTTCAGATTATAAAAATCATTCTACTAGAATTAGTGGACAACTATACTCAAGTTCGGTTGCACAGATCATACCTATTTGCCTCGAGGTCTTGGAATTTCAAAAATGCAACACAATCGGTTGGCAAAAAAATTTACGACGGGCCCATTCATCGTCCCTGCAGCCTAACTCGAGTACCGCTCTTTGTTAAGTTAACAATGGTTATGACTTTATTGCTTTAGTCACTCTACTATTTCGTTAGGTCTACTATAGCTGCGCAACATCGTAATGTTTGTGCATTTCTGGAAGGAAACGTGACTTAAGTTGTAAGTAACTACAACAGCAAGCGCCATCTTTTCTTAAAGGGTGTTAGATTGCTATCGCGGCTTCTGCTCCAGGATCGTGCTTCCGTTTTCGTCCTGGTCAAGCGAGGTCATAAACTCACCATAGTAAAGTAATCCAAAAACGCTAACATAATCTGGCTCTTTACCTTACTTTTGTCGAAATTTAATTTCTTAACAGAGTTTACAATCTATCCCATCGAGTCGTTACCATAATTTACTATTTCTTGTCAGGCGAGATGTCGCTTCAGGTCTGTTCTATCTTAAAATAGTCCTACCTAACGTTTTAATTAACGATTTATAAATACTGGGCTGTTATCTAACAAAGAAACCAGAAACAGTAAGTAATTTGCTCATTTTTGAAGTTAACCTATTTTATTAGGGCTGTATAATGTTAGCGTTTTTGCATTACTATAAATCAAAATAGTTAGGATTATCTTAAGAAATACTATTGTTATAGGTATTTAGTCACTTTTCCTTCCAGAAATGTATAAAGTATACGTTATAATATTCATTGTACCTATCATGGACTCATCATTGAAGTCTCCAAAAATTTATTTCTTTTTAATCGGGCCCTATTTTTAATTAATTTCTTCAAGAAATTGCGCTAATATTAGAATAGAAAAATGCACTATTTTAAGAGTATTTTGCACCGTGTTGCTAATGGACGGTAAATGAGGCTAGAAAATAGTAAAAAGCCGAAATAATTAATGGTCGGAAATGCTCATCATCATCATCATTATTCGAGAAAAATAAATATGAAAATTAAATGTTAAGCCTTATTAATTTAAAGCGCTTAATTGAAAAATGAATAAACCTGATTGAGTAAAATAGGGACACGAAAAATTTTTTTCATGTAGATTAATGATAATCCATTTGTCAAAATTATTATATTTAGCAAGAAGCAGTAACATAACGTTAAGTATGTTGCTTTTCTCTGGGTTTATTATATGCTTTCATTGTGACCCATTCACATTTAATAAATAGACAAGTCACAAGCAAGTAGCGGAACAACAATTACCAAATGACAAATAAAACTAAAAACAACTTAATAAGAAAAGTGCTTTTAAAGAAACATTCCTAATCTTGTCCTAATTAATGTTAATAGAAATAATAACAAGGAACGAACACGATTTTGTTGAGGGAAAAAAATCGTGCACTGCGAGATACCATCATGTCCGATTTTTTTCCGCCAATGATCGATTATCAGGCGACATTTACGAGGGCCACCAAACTATTACCTGACCCTGATTTATTTTTATTCTCCACTCAATTAAATAAATCAAACCTTGAATAAAACCCAATCAAAAAGCCATTATAAATATAAAATTCAGAACTTTTATGTACGCACATAAAACCGTAAACATTTTTATAACCGTCCTCCAATTCTCGAAAATTCACCGAGCTTTACACACGCCACTGGTACCAAATCAAAAGAGATCATCATAACTTTCTCCTATCGCCTACGGTATTCATGGTGTGTTATTATTCCACGCCATTTGACTTCATTTCGTTTTATTTTCTTCGACTTTACTGGACATCTCATTAAATCCGGAAAAAAAGCCCATTGGAAGATGGGAGGTCGATCAGTTGTTTCATTTACGGAAGTCTTGACCCTATTTCCCCTTTCGCCGATATTTTCATTTTGCTTTTAGGAAATCATCGCAGATAATGGATAATAATTACGACGGAATGCCGATTGTTGTTTTTATTTTATTTCGAACTAGGCAAATATCCTGAATTGATGGAGAGATATGACGGAAATTGGTGTCTTATTGTGTTAGTTTTGGTGGAGATAATTTCAGGTCATGCATTTTTATGCAGTTTTTACTCTGGGAAACGATTGTGTTCTATCTAAGCTTTGCGGTTTTTTCGCTGTTATAAACACTCATGAATATTTATCTAAGCAGCGTTTCTATAAAAAAAAATACGATTAAGAATGAGTGGGCAAGGTTGATAAACTCCAGAATATAAGTACTCAGTCGAGAAAAAAATAAATACTTTGTATATGAATAAGTACAGTCAAATCTACTAAACATGCTTAGATCATAATGTGGTTTGCATCTTTAGTTGTTTTTCATGCTCAGAAATATCTGGCAAAAATAATGATTGGTGAGACTGACGGTGCAATTTTGATTTATGATGATTTTTTCGGAGCGAACGTTATGTGATGAGAGCATTATAAATCAAATCGTATCAGCAGTTTGAATTTGTCTGCAATAAACATATTCATTATAATGTACATATACATTGCTGGTTTAAAGCAATAATTGTAAGATCCTAAAATATTAGTCCATTTTATTTCTGGAATTCTGGAGAAACAGCAGCAGAGCGAAGCGAAGATTTGTGATAGAACCATCATAAAATTAGAACAAATAGACAGTTTAAGTTTGTAGTTACTAAATGTAACAATAAGCAATGTAATGTCGATCCACTTATTTCTGAAGACACAATACTCGTACTTGAAAAGACCTGAGACCCAAAATATCTAAAAAAAATTATGAAGAGAGCTAAAGTTTTGGGACGCACTATAAAACATCTGATAGATACTAGTACAGAAATTGACAATAAGAAAATAACTAATACAGAATAGTGTAAGCGAATGAAGAAATCGTACTTTGGTGGAAAGAGCTTCAACAATTTTGCTTAGTTAGTGGTGACTTTACAGAAGAATTGTGGCAAAAAGCAGTAAATACGGCTGTTTAAATTTTAACGGTCCAAGTTCAGACTTTTGTGATACTAAATTGTTTAAAATTTTTGGGACACAAGATATTTTAGTCAGGTGCTGAAGCAGGACCAATTCACATTTGAAAGAAAGCATTAAGAGTTTTTTCGTTGCTTATTACCATGAGAGAAACAGCTACAAAAATTAGAATTTAAAAAAATTTGATGATGTTCTGAGACGAGACATCAAATTCATTGCTAATAGTATTAAGAAGAATTTGTTTGCCGAAGTTTTATTTATTCAGAAAACCTTGATATAAATATGTTTTAAAGAAAGTTTAAATAATCAAACTGCAAAAGAAGCGGTTCTGAATGAACGAGGTGCAGAATTTAAGACAAAGGTAAAAAAATTGCTGCGGCTGACCTTGCAGTTTGTAATACTATTAGAACACTTCGTGATAGGTCAATGCTTACGATCCCAAAGAGATTTAATAAGTTTGCAATGTTTTACAAACACTGAAACAAAATCTATAAAAAAGCTTTTGCATCCAAAGAAGAAAAATTAAACGATAAATTTAAAATAACAGTTAAAGACGTTAAACCGGGACTGAAATTTCTATAATGTTCAGGAGAGTTCATCTTTTGGTGTCCAGAGAGCGATAAAGCTCGAATACTTTCTTGTCCAATCGAGGGATTAATAGTTGGGAATTTCACAAAAATATTTCTTATTTTGTCAGATTTTGTTAACTAAAATCAGTTCAGATATAATACTTACATAACAAACACACAAATAATAAACAGAACTAGATAAATCAGTTTAAAAATAAGAAAATAAATTATTAACAAACAATAGGAGAATCATTTCTATACTACCCTGGATTTTTGACAATACCTCATTGTCCCTAGAATAATAGTAAGTCTAATCAGTTAAATTAATGAAAATAAACTATTTAAAAAGAGAAAAAATCGCATATCGAGTTCAAAAATAAAAAAATTTTTCATCCAATTCAGTTAAATAAAAATTAAGTTAAGAAAGTTACTCAAAACTCAAGAGAACCTTAATAATATTCTTTCAAAAGATTAACGTTTTTTAATTGAAGTTCAAAAATCAAGGAAGTATAAGATTCGTCAAATGTAATATATAGTTTAGAAGAACGACGTTGAAAAGTCATAGGAAAAATGTAAAAAATTATAATTTTTCTAGAATTTATAGGGCCAAACTTCCAAGTTTGACTTTTCGCCTACTAAATCGTTTTCAAAAATATTTGGAGCCAACTATTCAGTTTCGTTTCATTAATTCAGCTGCACTAAAAAGTACCTAAAACACGGCTTATGCAAATGTACATTAATTTCGTTCTCATGTTATTAATTCCTGATGAAATCAGGTACCATAAAACTGTCTGAAACTGTTTTAAGGTAAGGTAAATACAACTTTTGTAATAAAATCTCGAGCAATTATAATCAGAAACAAACTACTTAATAATTAGTTTCCAAGAAAATTGAAATAATTTTGAGTGCTTTTTAATTCGCTGAAAAAATGTTAATTGGGTGCTTTCGGTTAAGATTCTTAATTTTCTCTTGAAAATTTTTAAAATGCACAAATGCAGGTGCATCAGGAATGATTAAATCCTCGAAAGTAGCATTGCAAAATCTTTTTAGTTTAAAATAAGATTATAATTGCATTTCTATAAAAATAAATTTTTCGTTTTATCATCGAATAAAATTTGTTGTCTCATTTTCGAACCCCTCACCTCTGACATTTAATTAAATTGGTCGTCTTCCGTTTCGCAACCGTTACTTAAGCGAAATTGCAAAAATTAATTAGCCAGTTTTATGGATCGCGGTGTGCAACCACCTTATGTCCACGTTATGTTTTTCTTGAGCAAAATTTAATTATGTTTCGCCTTAAGCATTTGTGCCGTACGCTGATTATTTGCTTATGTCAAGTTATTATTCTAATCGCACACTATAAAGCATTTTATGTGATCTTAAGTGGTTTCGCAATTAAGAAAATCACCACGATAAAAATCAGCACTAACTGTTTTGGGGTTTTATTTCCTGAAGATTACTAATTTGAGCTTTGGTTTTTCAGACTTTGCCATGGGCTGATTCGGAGCTTCCAGTGAGATTGAGGTAAGCAAAAAAACTAGAACTGTTAGAATTTCAGACGTGACAGTTTTCAGGACACTAACAAATTGTCCTCGACTCGATTCGATTGAGATTCTTATCTGACATGAGTTTGATCAAATTTTTTCTTAATTAATTAAAGGAATTTAGATTTTAACGGGTCAAAGTCATGTAATTGGTTAAATTACAAAGCGTTGATGTTTAATAATTCAGTCATATGTAATAACCATCATTTTGAAATTCGTTACAATGTCCAAACACGTAATATATTAACGTCAGCTTTAATCTTCTGCATTACCGGAGCATTATTACGGCCAATCGATCCTTTCGACGTGTTTATAACACCTAACCATCTTCGTAAGTTGCTTCTCAACAGGTTTATTTAGTCAAAAATTATTAAAGAAAAAGTTGATTTTGTAGCAAATGCTACAGGTGTTCAATATGGCTATCGAAGTGTAGGCGTCTTACCGACAACTAGGGCACGATTTTTAACCCTTTAAACCGTTATGGCTGCCAGCCCTGTACTCTTTATGGTATTGGAAACGCATCGTTCGATAAATCTGTCACAACTCAACATTATTAACAAGCAACCAATTAAAAATCGAGGAAATTTATTTCCACATTTAGAATATTCCAGTCGTAAATTACCAATTCCAAAAATATATTTATCATTTTCAACCAATTAAAAAAATCTAATCTGATCAATTTGTTTTCCGATCGTTTGGGACAACATTTTGCACCGATTAGAGAGTATTTAATTGCAGAAAAAAATTTGCTTGAGGCATCGGTTATTTATAAACAGCGGCCATCTCTGATGGTAATTGTCGTTAAAATAATGGGTTTGCAATATTATTAGGTGCCAGGAGCGAGACTCTAGTTGGTTTAACGCAAGGATCAAGTTGTCCCAGAGGTTTGCAGCTTCCGCGTTTTTAATTGATACAAAAGGATCCTCAAGCGGTGAAGAGAAATGCTTGGAGGAGATAAATGATGAAGTAACGATGGGATGACGGTTATGCTGGTTTATAGGCGAGGGATAAACACAGCTGCCAATTGACCCAGATCAAAAGGAAAAATTTGAGTTATAGAGTCGCCTTTAGAAATTTGCCGCCAACAGACCAAACAAAACAAAGATAAGAAAATCTATCCCACTTTCTGCTTTACACAAATGGTTTCATAAAATTACCATTTTGGGAATCGTAATACCATCAAGAGGAACCAGTTTAAGAATTTTAAAAACATAAGGCAAGAAAAACACATTTTATTAGGTCAAAAAAATACTAAACGTAAACCATTAGTCAAAATATTATTTATTAAAGTCATTAATCATTTATACAGAAATAAATAAAATAAACCACATGGAAATAAGATACGGAAATTCCTCTGTGGTGAGCAAAACTCCAAATGGAAGCTTTCCACAGCCACACTGTCATCAGTCGTCACTTAAATAAACAAAAAAATTATTATACAAGTAGTAAAAATAATAATAAATACAGCAATCATACGTATATGAGAATTGTGACTGTCACTACCAACAACAAATTTTTATATTTTTTCTTGATTGTAAAGTCATTTTTCACTGAATTTTAAATTTTTGAGATTTTGGGTAACTGCACTGTTTTTTGTCAAATGTAAACCTAGTTTAGGACAGCATATATTTTTGGAAAATCACAATATGGATCCCAAGTAAATAGATAATACTTTATATTCAAAGTCCAGCAAAATTTCATTTATAATAATTTATATGAGAGTAATAAACAATTCAGATAAACAAACTCTACTTTGCTCTTCGCCTACTTTAATACAGTTTTTTTTACTTTACTGGTTTTATTTGTCTTGGGCGTTTTATATCTATTCTATTTCAAAATAATGTAGAGATTGTAGGTTTTAATAAACTCAATTGTGTTACAGTTTGTTTCCTTATTATAAATAGGGTAGAGACCAAAATTTAAAAATAGCAAATTTTCAAACCGACAGCTAAAACTCAGGAAAAAATTGGTAATACAGTTTTTAGCAGTGATGTGCATCTACGTGTCGACTTTTATTGTCTACATTACATCGTAGAAAAAGCGTAAACAATGTAGAGAATGTAGACAATGTAGACTTTGTGTAGACAATGTATACAATAACTATTTTAAGGTTATGTTTTTTTAACCTAACTCTTCATTTGATCGTCTAAGATTTTTTATTGTATGTTGTATACCTATTGTAATACACCAATTAGGAATCGTTTGACATTTGAACGTTCCAAAAAACTTATGCATATATATTATACTTTAAAAATTCAAGATCAGAGCAAGGATAATTATTTGGAAAAAGCATTTGATGAAATAAATAAAGACTGATGAGGATAAGACAACAAGGGATTTAAAATATTTTAAAATAAAAATTATTTTTATTATAGTTTTAAAAATTTTATTGGTTAATGTTTTTTAATTTTAGAATAAATTGTTAATTTGTTTTTATATTATAACTATTGAATTTTTCAATAAAGGTTTTTATAATACATTTTATAAAAATAATAAAAATTTATTTAATATTCTTATTGTTTACATTGTCTACATAGTCTAAGGTAAAACTTTTCCAAAGTTTACTTTACATACTTTACACGTAGACAACTAAATTGTTTACTCCGACGTAGTCTACGCGCCCATCACTGGTTTTTAGACTATATTTTCAAAACCACCCATTATTTATACAATTCAAAAAAAAATATATAAAATTATAATGTACTTATTGCCTTTTCAAATAATAAAAAAGGTACGAGTGTTCTACAAATCCAGGATAACAAATTTAAGCTTAATTATAATTGGTTAGACTCTTCTTTGTTGACCCAACAAAACTACCTATACAAAAATGGCCAACCAGAGCTTGCTCTGATTCGGGTCATTTTTGTACGCATACAACGTTTTTATTCCTAAACGTTCGTTCACAAGTCATTGCTTTAAATAGTAAATAAAAAATCTAATGTAACAAAAATAAGCAAAATGAAGATTATTATGTACTAAATAACACAATATTTAAAGCTTTGTATACTTGACTCAAAAATATTTGGATTGTTTTTGTTTTAATGACTACCGGTTTGGCTGGTTTTTACTAATCTCTATTTGTATAATGACTTTAAAGTAGTAGAACTAATCAGTTCCCGAGTAAAGGTCGAATTAGTTTCCAGATGAGTAGGTAGATACAAAAAAAAGTATATTTATATTTGTGATTTAAGCAGATATAAATTTTGGAAAATAACGAGAGATCCAAAAGTCGTTAAATAAAATCAGGCTAAAAGAAAAATGCGGTTGGTCTATTTAAAATTAATTATTGCGGTCACCCTAACTGTCAGAAATGATTGTGCAAAATTATGTTCAAAAATAAGCTAACAACTCTGTGTTTTGCACTAGAACTGTAGTTAGTTAGTAACAGTTAAATAAAAACAAACAGTGAGATAAATTTACTAAATTGTGGAAATGAATAAAAAATCATTCTGACAGGTTCTTTTTTTTAAGTTTGTTTTAATTAAAAAAAGTATTACTCTCGCTCTCGTAAAGTTCTCTGCTTTCCTTTAGTATTCTTTTTCTAATAATCGCGTTTTTTTAAAGGTTTTTAAAAATATCTCGACGTCTATTTATCAGTCTGCTAGCTATAATAAAATAAAAAGAAACATAACTGTTTCGAAATATAAGTGTAACATATAATTTTATTTTTATTTCTTTCAAAAATTTTGACGCTGCTGCCATTCAGTGCGCCTACGTTATCTAGCAAAATTTCGGATTCCAAATATTGTAGGACGAACATATAAGAGCATTTCGTTATTAAAATTTAAAATATAAATTGCATAATTAATAAGTCTAGTTCTCATAAAAAATGCTTCTTGTTATTTTTGGTCTCAGTACAGAATGGTGCCTGCGGCGCGTCTGTACCTAGATTATTGTAAAACACACTGACAAATAGCTAAAATGTAACTAAAATAGCAACAAAATTGAACAACCAAAAGAGAAAAAAAGCATAAATTCCTTTATGGTGAATCAAATACCTTCTGAGAAGATCACTAATTGAAACTTATACCTGCTTTTTCGATGATACTAAAAATCAATTTAAAATATTCTCTAAATTTTTCTACTGCAACTATTTGGACAATTATTTCGACTTTTTTGCATTGAAGTTAGATTTTTGTTGGGTGAGTGGTTTCTAATTTCCAGTTTTATTCCTTTGGCTGAGTGCATTAGTCCCAGTGAATGAACTCAAAGAATGTTAATTGTCGAAATCTTGCCAAAATTCTGTCAGTAGTTCTGCCAGAAGGTTAAAATAGTTTGCTACAATACAAGAAACGTAATGGCTCATTATTATTCCGAGTCATAAGGAACAATTAAATTCAGATGCAAAAACTTTGTGCTGTTTACGGTACCAGTTAAGGCAAGAAAACCAAGATTTTTTCTTTCTTCTAATTATAGTCCTTGACGAGTCCAGATCGTACATATTCATGACGTTAAAACCGATTCGGAATTTTTAATCTAGACGAGATGACAAAGTTTGTGGTTTATGGCACGCGTAATTGCATTTGGCTCGCGGTCAAGAAATTTCTAAAAGCCATGGGCGTTTTTTGGCGCGAAACGTGGGCACAATGCCGATAATGAACATTAGAAATTAATCACCGAGTGACCAATTCGAAATATATGCTTGTGCACTTTCTAAAGTGATTTTCCACACATTTGACACGATTTTTTCCGTCTAAATATCGGTTTTAATTAAAGTAACACATCTGCTGTGATTAATAACAAAAAAATGCTTGGATGGACGTCCGGAGACTTTTTTACTTAAGAAGAAAGTTGTTTTTTTCTTATGTAATTTGTTTTGATGATATGCTACCACAGTTTTATTATTAATAGGATTAGAAATCCGGTGAATTTCTTCAAATAAGTAAAAAGCGTTAATGAAATAGAAAGCTCGCTTTTTATCTCATAAGCCACTAGAAAAATTCGTCTCGCAGTGGGTGTGCATATTAACTAGTTAAAAAATTAAATTACCCATCGCCAGTTATGCTCTGCAAACACACTAATCTCTGTGATTTCTTGATAGAATTAATTGCACGATCGACGCTTTTTGCCGGGAAATAGAGCGAAATTCCAGCCGAAAGTTTTTCCAAACGGGTGCAATCGGCGATAGATAATTCATATTGTTACTACTAGCACTAGCACGCCCAACCATTTATCAGCAAACTACGATAGCGCTATGTTTCAATGACAAGATTAATCGCTCCTTGATCTTCGCTTTACCGATTTGGTAGTGGAATTATCTTCATTGTTTGCCTACCGTCTTTGAGGCTTTCTACCGTCTTCAGATCACGCGAGATCGATAAATTCGGCGGCACAAAATCAAACTTTTCGAGATTAATGATGACGTTAAATGACATTCGATACGGAGTCACGCGACGATTTTTCATTCTGGAATTAAGTCCTTCTTGTGTCAAAACTTGGGGCAAGCAGGGGTCACCGCTAGAATTAGCAATTAGAAATTCTCTTGTAATTACAAGAGTTTGATTTATACTAGATTGTCAGTCTTAATGGGAATTTTCCTTAAAGGGGACAATTGATTTCGATTCATTTTAGATAAATTCAGGGCGTGCCGGTTGCATAACTTTCAAAATTAATTGCTCCTATTGTCTTGATGCTTCTTGGAGATAACAACAAAATCGCAATTTCATCAAAAAATGTGTCATTCAAGTGATTTATGATCACTCGCATTTGAACTATTGCCAATTAGTTTTCCACTAGAAGTATCGACAATATTAACTAATTGTAATTTATTATTGTGCTTTTCCAACTTGTTGAACGTCTTCTACTGCTCTAGATTCGTGGTGTTTTGCAATACGATTAAGAAATTTGCAAGAATCGACTTAATGGATCGTTACTCTTGCAACTCCGTTATGGGAAAAAGCAAAATCGAACTTTTAGTTATTTTATTGTGTTTAGTCATATTCTTAGAATTCCATGGAATGTTTTACGTCATCTTTTAAACGAGGAAAAATCACGATATTTAAATAAGCCAACAATTTATAACGTTTTGACCTGATAAATACGACTTAAATTTATCATAAGATTAACTTTGTTAAGCGTTGTATTTATTGTGACATCAGTGATGACTGATGACTGATGAGAAGATAGTTTTCTTTTTTCAAACACTTGTATTTATTTATTTTTTGATTCAGAAAGAGGTCGTCTGACTTTGACCCCATCATCTAATTAATAAGCCCAAGAAATAAAAAATACAATCTTCAACTCAATTTCTATTTTTCTCTTCACAAAGAACTCAAAACTTAATCTCGTCGAGTCTTGATTAATGAATAGATAATTTTAAATATTCATTTATTTACTTTACATTTAAACAAAGGTCATCATCTATAACCTCATCTTTTAATTAATAACAAAAATGACACATGTTTATTGAGATTTGGGTGCTTTGTGGAAAGCTCTTCCTGCTGTTTTTTGCTCTTTGGTTGGTATCTATCAATCATCCGCATCTCGCAAAGAGCCATTATAGCAACTAGACATTTATCACTTGGCGAGTAGTTCCGCATGGTCAGTTGGTCAGCGCTTCAGGGGGGAAATTGAGGGGGGACATCACGCAGCGTAGGTCGTGACTTGGAGCGACTCCCCGCTCTCCATTCTAACTACACCTTTTCTCTTTTTCATTACTGAAAAATCGGAAAATCTCGATGCGTGACTCATTTTTTATGCCTTTTGTGTTTCGTCGACTTGGATAAATTGGCGGCTGTTCTTCGTCAAAGTTCGCAGAATTATTAGCGGCGTTATTAGTGTAAACTTCATGCCTGATTAAATTACGTCGTTTGACATTTTGACAAATTGGACAAGGGGGATTTGTCGTGGCTGGGAACGTTACTGTTACCATTAAGCGCAATTATTTTATTTATTATATAATTATGTTAACTACTCCTAATTTTATTCGCATTATAGCTTTAATTAAATGATTTATTTTATACATGGCGGTTTCTTTTTCATGTCTCTCGCAGGAGTTGTAGTCATTTATTTTCATTTTATTTTAATAAATGTCATTAATTGATACCCACATACCTACTCAAAGCACCTCGACACTTAAGTACTCTGTAATAATTTTCCCTAGCCGAAAATAAAATCAGTAGGTTGATAATAAAAAAAGCAAACAGTTTTTTGCAGGAGGAACTTTATTATTTCCTACGGCGAAGAATCGTCAAGTGTCCATACCGTAAAAGCAAAGTAAATAGTTTTTGAATGATTTGTTATTGTCTTTTAAAGAATATTCCCCTATTAGCTGTTGTCGAGTATTACAGTAACTGCCGTCTTGCATTACTGGATTCCAGAGTAACGGCCAATAGTCTGCTAATAACAAACATCTATTTTACGACGGATCTTTGACTTGAAGTAAACATAATTAATACTTTTACTGATACTTGCTCTTTCTGATTTATATTGAAGCGATTTAGTCGATAACGGCATTTCGCTCGATCGATTTTAACAACACGTCTCTTAGAGAGAAATATCCGGTGCTTGAGGCGGTTAAAAATTCACAATTGGATGAGATTTTCTTGGATTTACGAGAGAAAAGTCAAAATTTTTCTTACTGCCTCACTGAAGATTTCACAATGTTTAAAGGTCGACCTCTCCGTCCATAAAGGCAAGAGTCAGCTTTCTACAAAGGCCGTATGTCCACCTCGACGTGCATTGTGTATGATCAAAAAGAAAATATTACAAAATTCACTTGCGAAACGATATAAAGAGGAGTCAAGTCCGGAACGGAAAAAAATTAGATAAATTAAATGACACGAGGTGATTTATACCGAGGGTGTTACTAGCTTTCTCTAGCATTTTTAGATGCTGATTCTGCAGTTGATTGCAAGAAAGCGGCGAAAATATGAAATATGAAATTCCAACTACAGATAAGTAATTTTGCAAGAGCTAACAAGCTACCAGTTTTTGCAACAAAGTAATACTAGTACACAGTAAACAGTTTTAACATCGTAAAGGGTCTCTACCTATAAAGTCTCCTCTTTTCTTGTTTAAATATACAAAAAGTGAAATTGTATTATTTATATGTGTTAAATAGATAATATTTATACTGACATGTGTAAAATTAAATAACAAAATAAATTAAAAAAATTAGTGAGTCGTCTAGGTCTCATAAATCTATTTACAAAAGAATTAGAATCTAAATTATTAATAGTATTGATTAATGGTGCAGTAGATATTTTATTGCGGTTTAGGGCCTGGTTTTGGATGCCTTTGCCTGATATTATTTACGATTCAGGCGCTCAAGTCATCATAAATGGCTTTAGTTAATAAATTGCTTAATAACCAATTGCTTAATTGCTTAACAATACAAATAAATATAACAAAAATATATCATTACACTAAATTGATAGTTGATGTATAACAGTTTCTCTTTATTAGCCTAATATCTTTCTTTTAAATGAAAAGGTCTACTGAAATGATTCTGCATAAATTTGTATATCAATAATTGAAAACGAGCTGGGAACTTGGGAACATTCTTAGACATAGAGGAAGCGCTTTAAAATGCTTTAAAATTAGAGAAGGGAAATCTTGACCCAACCCTGATTAAATAGGTGCGCACAATGCTTTCTAGTGGAATTATCAGAACGAGAATGGGTTAATTTTCTAGTAAAGCGAATGCTACTAAAGGATACCCACAAGTTAAATACATTTGGTATGTATTACCAGAGATATGTTAAGGAAATAGCCATTCTGGTAAAAAGCAGGTTGCTAAATGTGTCAGGAGAGCTTAGGTACATGTGGTGCACTCAGACTTGTTGAAGAATGGTATAAGTCCCATAGTCTATAAGTAAATCCAAAGTATTTTGAAGTAATTTTAGATTCTCGACTAGCTTGGAAACAACACGTAGAGCACAAAATACAAACGGCATCAAATACTCTCTGAAACACTCTTCTTCTTTGATTGTCTTGGAACGACATTCATTAATGCTTCTCCTTATTGGTTTATTTTTTCACTCCTGTAATAAGTTTTTCAACGTAGTATTCTTAGTTGTAGTGAATTTTATGGATAACTGGGCAACCATGTTGATTATCACTTTAGCAAAACCTTAGAGCTGCTAAATGTCTTACAGCAAAATAGGTTTTAAAACTGCTATGTGCATCAACAATTTGGTAGTTAATGGAAGTTTTGATTTTCGTCCAAGAAGCCAATACTTTTGGCAAAATTGAGTGACCAGTTATCTTCTATTTATCTCAAAGTTCTTCTTCTAAGTGAGACGCTGGTCAAGATGCAGGCCAAAGTATTTATTTTCTGCTGTAGTCGGTGCTTGTTAATTGTTCGAAAATTTGTTAGAGGACTAGTAATAGAACTACAACGGATAGAGAAGGTAACTTGGTCAAGCTTGGTGTCATTGATCGTTTTTATTTGATGTTCTAGAGTAAGATTTGGTTTCTTGTATTTCTGATGTGTAAGTAAATGAAGAAGAGCAGTGACTCTAAAACACTGACTTGAGGATTGATAAAGCAAAAGTTACAAGAATGTTACTTTAGGTATTTTACAGAAAAGTTTTGGATATTTATAAATAGAAAAGAAGGTGTAGTTGCGTGACTAGTGTTTTTTAGTTTTAGAAGTAAACCTTTTCGTTTTTAAAAGTAAATCTCTTCTGTGTGGTATCTAGATAAACTGCATTAAGATATTTCTTCTCTTCAAATGTTTTAGGATTGTATCATCCTGACCTGACCTGACCTTTGAGTGGTAGAATGGTGTTTCCTAAAATCCAATTTGATAATAAGGTACTAGATCTAAAAGTTCATAATCTTTGCATACTGGTTTTGTACCATTATAATATCTGCGTATTGCCAAATCCTGGAAATCAGCATTTAGGCAAAACTAAAAGTCTTTTACTTGTTGAATTTCGTCTTCTAATTTAGTCATGAAAGTAGTTAATAAATAAAACTAAATCTGATATTTTTCTCTTGAATTTTCTAGGATAAACACGCATTTGTCTCGTTAACTTACTTAATTTCAATAACACTGGGATTAAAATCGCCTTTAAACTCTTCACTTTTATTGAATTGAAATCTTAATTGCCCAAAAAAGCGGAATTAAACAATTTAAATTCGATCAATTTGACGGCCAAAGAATTTTCCAACAATAACAATTCAACATTCCATGCAATTAAAATTTATGGAGAGGATTTTGAGCAAGAGGCCATAATGCGTTATACGTTACTCACCTGCAATTAGCCTTTATTGGGCTCACCGGTTTGCAGGATTGTTGTCGCTCATGTCCTGCGAACTTTTCGGCTCGCTCATATAGGCTAATCTATTATGTTTAGCAGGTAAATAATTATTACTTTAGTGGAGTTTGAAAAAATATTAAAACTTAGTGCCTCTAAGAGATTTCACCTGTTGATTGACACATTGTAAAAATTCATTTTAAATAAATCCATTTGCGGGACAGGAAAAATGTAGTGTGTCGGCGCTAACTGCAGGCGCAGCTCGCACGCATCAGCATTTATGCAAAATTTAAAAAATAAAGCATCGGTATAATTGGCGAGCTGTCAAGCGCAATTTCCCTCTGCTTTCACATACTAATCTCGGAGCGTGCGTGAATAAAAAAAATCAAGCTTCTATCAATATCGTGGCCACAAAATCGATCGATATATAGGCCGCGTGGGCACAATAACAGTCATGACTAAAACATAAAGAAAATAAATTTGAATAGTTCCCCTCCGAAAAGCAGCAGATCCTTCAATAAACAATCGAGACAAGGATCACTTGACTCGTTAAAATGCCGTTTGAAACGCGTATTTACATTGTTAATGCTTTAAATATATAAAATTTGTTTGCTTAACTTTTCACCGCGTGCTTAATTGAAATTTCAAGGGGACACAACAAATTTCATGAAATGGCAAAAAGCTTAGATTTTGCGCAAGACAATGCGTTTATTAATAAGTGAGAAAAATTTTGTTATATAAATGTAATTATCGGCCGTTTTATGGAATAAATCGGGTGTTTGGTCGCCAACACTTTCTAAAATCCAAGTGGCAAAAAGCGCAAAGTTAACATTAATGTAATTGCGGCTAACAAACGCTCCATTTTCTGAACCGAACTAAGGCTCGCGGAATTATCAATTATTAAACATAATGTTCAGGTTATGTTAGATTAAACTGTAATTATCTAATCACAAATTGCATTTAAATTGGTAGTTGGCGAGCTTATGTGAGATTCGTGAGGTGGCTGTTTTTTTCTCTCTCGAGGCGAAGCCGTCAAAACGAAATTTTGGCAGCGGAAAGCTCGGTTTTAATAGCACGGATAGGTGTGAAAGCTGTCCCTTTGGGCGCTCACGATCTCCGCGACCTTCTCAAATGATATAAGGACTCGCCATTGTCCAAGTCTCGATCGATTGATTTCTGCCGGATGTAGAACAGCTACACCCTGTTATGTAAATGACACCTCAAAGGTCAGGAAAATATTACAACAATCGATTGAAAATTTTTCGCTTAATGACCTTTAGGACGTCCACATCACAGATACATTACCACAGATATAACACCTGTCATTCCCGACAGTTGCAAATTTGAATAATGAAAACACGTTTTAACACACCATAAAGATGTCTTATAAAGCCACTTAAGATTCTTCGAATATTAAAAATAACTATTTTTCCTTTTAGAGTGTTTGATTTCTTTGTGCTACCGCACGAGAACGACCGTTAGAAATCTAAAAGTAAACACAAATTTGAAATTTAAATCCAAATGAGGAAATTAGACATCACCGCAACACCCCGATTATCTTCAAATCGTGACTTAGTTAATTTGGATTTGATGCTACTTAAAAAAATTGTTAAGCTTCGGATGAACCGGTGTGCTGAACTCAAACTCTAAACTAGTTTTATTATTAATTTGTATTAGTTTTACTCATTTACATATCTATGGATGAGTTTCAGATTTTAGCGCGTTTTTATGGTGCCTCCATTTTTGAAGAATTCACTCCTTTTAATTAAATGTCACTAAACTAAATTAGGATGACACAATATTTTTTTAATTAAAAGAAATTCTATTTCTAAACCATTCTGGTAGATTACTGCCTCATAAATTTTTGAAACAAGCAAATAAAATGTTAAAACCGTTTCAAAATAAATACGTAGTCAGTGCCCCAAAAATTTCAGCCATTAACTGCAGAATTTGATATTTATTTTAAAACAAATTCTGCTCCAAAAACAGTTTTACACGTTTATTAGTTTTTTAATTATTTAATTAAGACAATTTTAAGATAACTAATCACACACGCTTTCATAAAGATAAGTACCTACTCTAATTTTATTAAAAATATGAGTTTCTTAGGAAAGCACTCTAATGTCCATTTATGAAAGAATGAGAATATGGCTCCAATCAAGAATAATTTCAACAATTATTACTAACACCGTTTTATTTTGAGAACCCGAAGTGATAAAAGCAATAGCATTCAAACCCAGGTATTTATAAGAGTTCTCGCTTTAGGGACTGGGGGGGTGGCTTTTAAAATATCCCCGTCCTAAATCGACATTAGTTATAATTGCTAAATTGAAGTTGCTTTACTGGAATTATTCATGGCTTTAGTTTTTAGTTCTACGTTAAACGAAGAATAAAACTGATCTAATAAGATTAATTATTTGGGAAACTTTTATAAATTACCACTTTGAAATATTTATTTAAAAAAATAGAATAAATTAGTCAAAAATTAAATTTTTAAATAGAATCTCCTTAGATTGTTATAAGTTAACAAATTTTAGCGTTTTGTAACGTTTCTGGTGTTACCAATGCTAGAGTTTTTCCAATATTTTAAATTAGACAATCTTGACAATCAAAACCCTTTTAAGGTGCTTTCATTTGCAGTGGTTCAGATTTTTGTGATTTTCAAAAGCTTTTCATGTTTCAAAATTATGTTTTGTTGTGCTTTGCTTGTAAAAGGTTTAGGGGTATTCAGAAATTTATATAAATATAGATTTTATTAACATTTTTTTCGGAAAGTATCGTAACTCATAATCATAAACAAATTTTTAAAAAACGCAGAAATATAGATTTTTATAGTAGTTAGTTTAGCTACCATTCTAATTGATACAGATAATTTAAGCGAAATTTTCAATTTCAAATTGTATTTATTTTACTGACAAATTAACTACTAACCAATTATCTAAATACAATTATTCAAACCTACAATTAACGTAGAGTATAATTTATATATAAGCTTTTCCACCATTTTTTGCTATGAAAGTGTTTTATCTCGAGCTACACAACATAAATAATTTGTGTTACATTTTTTATTCATACGAGATTTTTTGTTAGCAGACACTATTTTCAGCTTTAACGAAAACACAAAAATTTTAATTACTGCACACGTTAAACGGTAATAAACCTATAAACAATTTTATATTACATTTCTGTTTACTATTTACTACTACATTTACTATTTCGTATTTACTACTATTTACAATAAATAAAAACAAGATTGAATTATTTACAATGGAAAGGGTTTTTATATTTTTGTTAATTTGACAATATCATGATATTTATATTTTATATTCTCCTCGATTAGTTCAAACCAGATGGCGTATCATCGCACTTCGTTTTCTTCTCCAGGATTCCAAATAACGGCGACATAAGGTTTCATCCTTTGATAACATTGTTGTTTAAAGTCCTTTGTAAAAAATGGCAGTGTTAGGATAGCGACTAATCGTTGGTGGCGTTCTCATAAAGAAACTGAAAGATGGTAATGAGACAACTCATTCTTTTCCTTCTTACTGACAATATTTGTCTCTATTGTAAGAAAACCTTGCTCTTGGCGGCCATTTTATGTAAAATAATACAAGCCAATTTACATTTTGGTTTAATTAGGCGTCTTTTATCCGCGTAATAACTTTTTCTTACTTAAAAGTTCCAAAATATGATAAATCTCACAGCCGAAATCAATACTCATCTTACTCATAACAATAACATAGAAAGCTCAGTGTAACTACTCACCTTAATTATTATTACTAATAAAATCCAAAACACTATAATTAACACAACATACTTTTTGCCTTTCTAACTGCAACTTAATGTTTTTAAAAACAAAGACTCTCCCCCCTCATAGCTTTTACAATTATTCTGGACCTAACTCGTATCTTAAATTTTATTATGGGAGTTTAACCAAAAATCATTATTGAAAATTAACACAAGATTGTTTTTTTAAAATTGATAAAAACACAAGTTTTATGACTTTTAGTAAAACACCTTTATGATTTAGAAACTTAATGCACAGTTAAGTTATTATAATATGAAAAAAAAAAAACAGTTGGGATTAGATTAATAGAAAGAGCAAGTTTGTTGTCGTTATGTCTATATTTGAAAAGATTTTGTATTTTTGCTATCAGATCCATAATCTTCATGTGATTTGCTCTAATTTAATGTAATACATCAAAAGAAAGAATCGTTTTTATTTATTCTTGCCAAAGTGAACTAAACATTATGAAATAAAAAATTACTGATTTATCACTTTGACATTTTTAGCACAGGGAAGCAGTAAGTAGACCAAATTCGTTATCAAACATTAAATTTTTTGTCTGGTAACACCTGTTCATCAAACATTTTACCTCAGTAATTAATTAAATCATTCCTATGTAATTAAATAATATAAAATAGCTATATTTTAAAAGACCCAGTTTCAAAATTTGATATTAAATAGAAGAAAAGAACTTTTAGTTCATGGTTTATCCGTGAGTTCTGGGTTAGGTTGTATAATCATAAAAGTTTCTTTATAAAACTTAAATCAATTTTTAAAAATAGAAAAACCATACTAAAGACAAAACTCATTTTTTGCCAAAGTTTCAAATAATAAAAAATTTCCGCCACATTAATCACTTTATTTAACTAATCGCATATCTTAAATTAAATAGCAAACACAGAAATGAAATAGGAGTATATAAAAATAATCATAAACGCTTTTAAACTAAGCAGGATTTTATTTGTTTAGCTGTTTAGCTACTTTTTCTTTGCCAGCTTAGAAAATATTTCTCATTAATTTTTCAATCAAATGCAAAGTGTTACAAGTTTCGAGCTTAATTTTGTTCTGGTTAGGGTCTTGAGGTTAATCCTGCCTGAGGCCGCAATCAGTAAAAGATTAGGCAAAAGCAGTAAAACACGCCAGAAAAGCAGATTTTACAGTCTGTTGGAAATCACTTTACGATTCGAGGTAAACGCTCTGTTAACCTTCAATTATAATTTAACACCTCAAATAAATATTTAAATAAAATTCAATTACCCGAAATGGCGTTTGATTAAATCCACAAGTTCCAGTTATAATCACTTCGCGGGGTGTTCTAACGTCCATTCCGCTTGGTAAAATCGCTTCTCCTGCGAGTGTCAAGGCGTTTACTCGACAGAATTCCTGCAGCATGTCCAGCTATGTTAGGAATTTGAAATCGGCGATGAAATATCGTCGCAATTGTACATAAAATATCTCCTCGCGATGTCATCGACGCTAAACTCGATTTTGCGCCGAAAAATGCCCAGCGAAAGTACACGGGGGGCTTGCCCCATAAACAATTAGCGCTAACAGAGCATGACCGTTGCAACAGGTGGCTGGATTTTTACCCCAGACGCCGGCTCCGGCCGGCCGTTTCACCTGTATTTGCGGAAATAAGAATAGGCCGCAAGCGGCGCACTGCGGCCCGCGGCAAGGATAAAACACAGGGACAGCGTGTTGCAACTGCAACTGCACGAAATTTCGTGCAAAAAAGACAAGACAGGATGACGTGGACGCAAAATAATCCTGCTTTAAATAGAGTTTCAAGGCAGCTTATATGTCAAGCATCCTCGTAACTGTTATTCCAGCACATCCGGGAAGAGGAAATGGAAATTGGCGATTTAAGAAGACGAAGATAATTGCTCAAAATGCAGTGGCGTGTCAAGGTCAAATGCAAGCGATTTTGGAAATCTCTAACAGATTTCTCCGCAGAAACGAACAAAAATCTTGCTGTCAATCACCGATTTGATGAATAGGTAGTTCTGAATGGGTAAAAATAGTAGAAGATTCATTAATCAATTATAAAGTACAAAGGGTGATATAACGATTAGTAAAAGTGAGTGCCTTCACTTTTATTGTAAATTTTCGAAAATAAAAACCGAAATGCCTGATGAGAAATCGTGATTTACGGTTCGTAGGGTGTTGCATAAATCTTGGGTGAGAAGCTCATGAGGGATATAAAATCCATGTATGTTCATTGAAAATTTTTTCTGGCGTAATATCAGTGATCTCAGCTTCCTTGTGCGCAACAAAGACATAAATTAGTTAATAAAAACTGTACACGAAGCAATTATTTCGTTAAGGAGTGTACCTGGGATTAATTAAATTACAAGTAGTCGAAGTATCTCAGCAGTGACCATTCTCCAATTTTCCTTTAGAGCATCGTGAACATAAGAGGTAGGAATCGATTTGTTTTAATTAAAGAGTAGAATCAATAAACAAGCAGCGATACTCGGAAATCGAAATACTAATTAACATATTTTAATGATGATAGCATTGTCTGAACGGTAATTATGGTAATAAAAGAAATTATCTTATCCATGCTGTAAAAATATTGTTATTTTGCAAGAGTCGCGCTTAGACCCATTGTTGGTTGAAAGAAAACAGACACTTGTTCAGAATCCATCACAGTTATAACACTAGTTTACCTTGGCTCGATATTTTTCACGTTTCTGCTCCGCTGAACGAGTTAGATTTTCCTCTGTATATATTATTTTAGTAATGGATAATTACAGCTTTAATTAAGCCGTAGATTATGCAACGCGACACTTTTTCTCTGTTAGCATTGCAGTGATTTTTCACCGACTCCCTACATGATTAATTATTATTATTCACGCGAATTTTTCCCCCCAAACACTTGCAAATATTTGTTACTTTCTTTACTTTTTCTGGTAATTAATTAGCCGGTTACATAACTAGTTTAATAGCCTCGCCGTAATTAGCCCAAACGTGAGTTCGAACTCGAATTGTTTTTTAACCAAATATAGAAACTGCAATTGAGAGTAATTTATTAGTTAATTCATTAATGATTTTTTCAAAGATTTGCGCAAAGCCGTGTCGAAATTTCGGATAGTCCGCTTTCTCTCTCACTAATTGATTCTCTATCATTCGGAATTCGGACCCATCTGGGTGTAGAAGTTGGGTCTATCCCGGAGAAACGCGGCCCCATTCCCCGACATGATTGACGACTTGTCCTGTCGCAATATCTATTGTGATTTACGATATTGCCGCACCGTCTCATATTACCAACCTCGTCAAAATTAATTCCATTACGTTAGCCCATTTATTAGAGACCCAATGTATCCCGTAATTCCGAGTGATTTATCGCGAGAAAACCCGATTTCGGACTAGTCTAACGCGTGTTTTCACACAAATTATGCTAAATAAAAGTGGGAATATGATCGAAACTAAAGCAGATTCAATTTGCATATGAATCAGACGACGAGGTGGGAAACAATGACAACAAATATCAAAAACCCAAGAGCGACAAAGAGAAACCGCTCAGCATGATACTCGAGATTATATTCATGCCGGTGTAATAACATTTGTTACAAATTAGTTACATTGTCTTATTTTTACGAAATTTTTGCTTTCTCCAATTACCGACACCGACGATTGATTCAAATCAAAAAACACCATCTGCTTATTTTCAGCAACATCTGGTTCCGATTTGCTATAGCAATGTCAGCTGATGATCGAAAGAATCAAAAATCTCCGGTAGTTTTAATAAATTTGTTTTCCTTGACTTCACTTTATATGTAAATTTTTTCACGCCTGTGAACATTTTCAAACACCTGTCTTTGTACCCCAAAGAGATTTAGATGGTACGATACAGCCGTTTAAGCCCAATTCATGCCCACATACTTCTTATCGCAGCTTCATATGTTAATCGAAAATGAGGAAACTTTATTTCGAAATTAGGAATAAATCAAAATTACTAAAGTGAAGAACTGCGGTTTCAAAAGTGTGACGCGACCACAATTCGATTTTAGCCTGAAATTGCCGTTTCAATTATGAATCAAAGGATTATATAAAAATAACATAATAATTTATTGATTCAGGTCAAAAAACGCAGAGAAAAAATTGCGACTGGAATGAGTAAACAAAAGCGACTTGCACCGATAAAGCAAAGAATTTGCTAAGCGACCATGAGTTACGAAATTGAACAGGATAAAAAATAATCCTTTGCCTGATGCGGATAACAACCCTCCACTGTATCAATAATTGAACTTAATGTTTTGCATGAATCTCCCTAAATATTTTTTAAAACAGCTCTAATCTTTTATTCCTATTGTATTGAAATCGAGTGAAATCTAGGCTCCTTTACTGAAATTTATGCAAAAATATCTTTCCGTTAGGCCCTGTTTACTTACAATAACTTAAATTAACCACTTTCGGGCAAAAATAATATTAGTTTCTAGTATTCCGCTAAAAAAACTGAAGTAAATTCAATTGAAACGCTATTAGAAAATTATCTAAGTCGTGACAAAAATAATAACTGGGTTACTTTAGGCAAAAATTGTTGGCTTAGGTTAGAGTAATTAAACTATTTTCTGATCAATTAGATTTAAAAAATTATTTATCGTTATTATAACTGTTTCAGTTGTTAATTTAAGTAATTGCAAAACAAGACTTTAGGATTCTGACAATCCCCCGAATACGCAAGTAGCTGAAATTCGTCTGAAAAACTTTAAAAAATAAAGTATTCTTCTGTAATAAATTTCTTCTGATTGAATTTACTGAAGTACGCTATCTCTAAGAATCTGACTTCAAAAATCCCTCAATTGCAATAATGGTGCGATTTTCAGTCATTGTTGCTGACCATAAATCCGTTGTATAGATCAGATAAGTTTGATAGTCTCTCCTCTCGATAAATCAGCTCCTGAAGCAATAAAATTTTATTCGAATTCTGGCCACACAGACCCAGATCAAAACCATCCATAAAATTTGAAGAATCGTTCCTTTCAGAGAAATACCTGGCATTCATCGAAGGCAGCCTTTATGGCGATCATAAACCAGCCAAACAGATAACATCATCGGTTATTAATTATTGTTCAAAAGGCAAGCAATAAATAAGTGTTTTTTCCGGCTTCTAGCACTCAAAAATGTAGGCAAGATTTAAGAAAAACTGTAAAACGGCATATTGCACTACCAATTTTCTATCAATTGCTGAAACAATCTCCGGTAGTGTCAGGTGCGTATTTTTTTGACGCGCGTTCGTGACAAATTACCCGTGATTTATGCAAATCCGGAGATAATCCGGAAAAAGTCACTGAAAAATCGACTATAGACCTGTCAAAAGCCCTGACACGAGTAGAGGTGTTACAATTCCTTTGTACAACAACACGTGACATGCATATGCAAATTGCTCTTTACGTTTTATTATATTCAAATAGCTTACCGCAAAGCGTGCGGGTGTTCCCGACAAGCTTTCCTAAGCGGACTCTCTAACCCATATATTTCGGCCAATTTTTTTCGCTTAGTTCATTGTTCATGTTATTATAGTTATTAATTTCGAGACCGGCGACCATGAAAATCGTAGACGATCTAGACAAAGCACTTTTTTCGGAACAGGTCCGGAACGAATTTAACGAGCATGTCTCATAGCGTTTCAGGGAAATGCCACCGGAGCCGGTTTTTTCCCAAATTACAAGACGATTCTAGCCATTTTTAAAGCAGTGATAATAGATAACTTGACGGTGATTATTGTCACATCCGACAAGTTCCTTGAATTATGAGACGCTGCTTTCGGTGGGATTTTACCGATCTCTAACCGTTTTTAACAACAGACAAAGGTAATAAATGAAAGGAAATCATTTCAAATGAAAAAACCACCAAATCAAGATAATATCCGTTGCAAAGGAAAGAAACAAGAAATTTTTCAATTTAGTTTTCTAGAAGTATTTTTTGTAGCAATTATAAGTGGAATTGTTCTTAAACCATAATTTTCAGAAATAACCGCATTTCAAGCTTTCAACGTTTCACCAAATTTTTCACATTTATATTTTATTTATTTATATACATATCAGTTATTATTCAAATTTTATATCCAATCTAATTCAGGCCGCTTTGGATTTACATAAATTAATAAATATTATTCAAATAAATTGCCGAGAATGTGAAATATTAAAACTAATGCAAATTCGAAAAAATTACCCAGTTTTCACTCGGTGTGCATTTCTGGACCGGTTCGCCGGTCACGGCAAATTTGTCCACTGTGACTAAAATCATAAATCTTCAAATAGTAATATGTACCCAATGTTTCAAATTTAAAAACATCTGGTCGTCTTAGAATCGTTTGTAATCGTCTCAACCCAAACCATAATTAATTATTAAACAAAAATACAAACAACATTCTAATAAAAAATTAACATATTAGGGTTAGGATTGCCAACCGGCATTCATTTCAAAATAAAATCTTTTAATTTAACTGTCTTTGAGATATATTTAAAGGTCACCATTTGTCCTTTGATTTTATATACTCGTACAACCGCACTTACTAGAATTAAAATTCTGAAGTCTTTTAAATTAACTGGTTGCAATTATAAAACAGTGACAATACATAATAAAATATATTGGCCTCCCAGATGTTGCAACAACAAGCATTCGGCCGAAATCATTTTTTATAATTATTAATCTTAATATATCTAATTTATAATGAGTGTCCTACAGAAAAGCCTCAGGTAGAATGTCTCAGCAAATGATTGTTATTCTAAAAATCGTAAAAAATTTAAAATTCAGGTTATATACACCTGCTGAGAGAAGACACCCCTGCAACAAAATTAAATGGCAACATTTATCAAGTGACCCATCATTGGAAGGGTAATTAAACCAGTTTTTTAAAAAAGTCTAGTTCTTGAAATTCTGATAAGTAATTTCAGTGTTATTGTGAAGTGAAATATGCAAAAGTGACTCAAACTCAAAAAAAAGTTTACCATTTTTTTAAAGACTAAAATGTTATGCATTAACTTTCCTTTGATGACTGTATTCAAAAATACAGTTAATTTTGTTCTATTTGATAAAAGTCATAACTCATGACTTTGATGACTGTATTCAAAATACAGTTAATTTTGTTCTATTTGATAAAAGTCATAACTCATGACAATAAGTTTTTTCGACTGTTTTAGCTGTAATGCATTTTTTAAAATTTTTGCTAATAATATTGCTTTATAAAAAAATGTAATAATGTTAAATTGTTTGCATAAAATAAGATTAATTTTGTTGAAACTACTTAACCAATTTTTGAAATGAAGCCACTCTGTTGTAAAAAAATAATTCTGTTTCTCAAGATGTGCCACTTAACCCATGTGGTCATTATTGCTATTTAAGTTTTGCTATTTAAGTTTTTATAGAGGTGGGTTTCCCTATTAGGAGGATGTTTTTTTTTTAAAATGTAATTTTAAAATTACTCCCATTATACGTCTCTCTGGCAAACAAAATTGATGGTGTTTTTACATTTTTTTATAAAAACAGTTTTCTACAGATATATTATCAGACGCCTTATTCTTAAATCGAGAGAAAAATTTGCCTAGGCGACTAAAATTTTATAGGAGTAAAAATAATCACATTACTAATTTTTTCTCTTGCTTTAAAAAACACGTATTCTCAAAAACGTAGGAACTGAATTCTCATAAAAAATTTATTTTACATTTATGTTGCTAAATATACTGTACTAATAAACACCAATAAAAAGCTACAAATGTTTAAAACTTTATTAATCTAGGTAGTGTCACTCACAATCAGATAAATAATATTTTAATCATATTTTGATACAAAATGTATTTGCTGTGTTTGGTTTTTAATTTTAATTTGATATCTGTAATTTCTTGATAGTTTCCACAATCCTAAAATTTTAAAGCAACTAATATTTTTTGTTTTACACTTAATGCAGAAGCTCTGCTAGGTCCATGCATAAATGAAATTAAAAGTTCTATCAAATTAGGAATTAATTCCTTACTTAATGTAAAGTATTTGCAAATTTTTTTTTCACTTATCATGTTGAAAAGATTGATTGATTCTGGACAAGTATTTCTCGTCGAGGTTCTTTTGCTGCAATTTCTGCTTCTTCTAAATCAAGCATCATTTGTTGCATCATAAATATATCGTCTTCGATATGCATTTCTTTTTAAATTAAACTAATATTGATTTTAGGAATGTTTTTGGCAAAAATATGACCTTTGAAAACGTAGGAAAACACTTTTCTCTCGAAAATAATCAAATAAATAAAACTCTCATGATTTTTGTAAGAAAAAATATATCCTTATGTTATATACGTTTTGAGAATTCAGTTCTCTTAAATTTTGAGAGACGTTATATTTATTTCTCTCAAAATTGCCATTCTCTTAAGTCAATAATAAGGCCCCCGAGAAGTTTTCAGTGAAATACACTGCTTATGTATAATAATTTCTTAAGTATATTTGATCTCAAGGGTCGTAAGCACAACTTTTCCAAAATGCAGCAACTTCGGGCTTCGCTCTCGGTTAAATAAATGATAAATAATAAATATATGAAAAATAGTAAATAAATATAATAAATAAAGAAAAAATAAATAATAAATCTCGGTGATAAATGTTCTTTTGAGGTAGTTGAAAAAATACTATAAAACTAGAAGTCGTAAGCACTTTTTGCAATCTCAAACGCTTTTAGAAGACATTCACTTACTTACGACTTCAGAAACTGTAAGCAAAGTCATTTCTGTAGTACCAAATAAATATATGGAAGCAAATATTTACGAGGCAAAATTAAAAAATAATTTACTATATTTTATTTTAAAATTAAATAAAGGCATCTATTACTTGTGTACCTACGCCTAGACCCGAATTTATTTTTTGACGATGCGAGACAAAAAGTGTCGCAGGGCCGCCAATCTCGAAAATTTAAAGAGTTTGGCGGGCATCTCTACTATCTACGACTGCCAAAGAAAATTTCGTAGACCGTTACACAAAACGATTCTTGTTTTGGAAACGTCCTTTGTTTCAATACTGAAAAATTGATCACCCTAATAATGATAATTGACTTTTTGCCGGAAATTGCTTAATTGAAGATTTATGATTTTAGTCAAAGTGGCCATATTTTCCGTGGTGGTCAATTTAATATACCAATAGTGATAATTCTAGGTACGGAGAAGCATCCTGTGCTTGAAATATTTATTTAGGCTAAAAGCCGGTTGTTGTTATAGGGTGTTGTATTTTGGTCGATTACAGTTGTATGCTTGAATATGCTCGTGGTATAGAATCCTGGTCTGATGTTGTTTGACTTTTATATAATTTATTGTGATAGGATCATTTCGCGTTGAGCAACTCTTGATCAACGTATAATTAGATTTTAAATTTGCTTTCTTTAATTTCGCTTGTAGTGAGTTATTTGTCTCTGCTTGAAATTGCATTTGCGTCTTGTTTCTCCACAACAATAATAATTTAGTTTTAGTCTTATTTTAGTGTGAGATCCTTATTGTAATCGTTTTTCGATTGGCGTGAAGCCGAACCAATCAATCGTTGATTATTGGCGTCCGCGTACGCAAACCCGCCAACTTGATGTATCGTCTTCAAGTTGGGAAATTGCGTTTAATGTGTACCTCTTCGCGTGAGCTTTGAGTGGCTGCCGGCTACAAATCATCTGCCTCTCGATCGTCCTGTCAGTATGTTCTTGTCTCCGACATTCTTCGAAATTTATAGCCCGAAAATACCAATAGAACGAATTAGAGTAAAAAGCGAGTAACGCCGCGAAACTGTATCAAATTATCGAATAAAAATGGCCATAATTCAAGACCGTCTCGCAACAAAATGAAATATCGTCTGACCCATTTCGGCAAATTACGATCGTTATTGATGTCGGTTAAACAACATCGAAAAAACAAAACACGGCCCCTAATAACAACGTACTTGAAATGACTTGCGCAATTTGTGCTTTGATCTGAAGAGAAATTAAACGAAAATTGAGACATCCGCCCATTACCATAACTGTTGAAAATTAGAAAATGCAATTTCTAGTCGCACAATTAGTCTGTTTGTTGCAGCGTTTAGTATCGAGCTCTGGACCTAGAAACGCTCAAAGAGCTCTTTGTTAGAAATTCGCGGTGCTAAACGCGATAATCAGCGAAATTTCGCCCACAAAATCCCGATCTAATAACGCCCGGAGCCGTCGTATCCGGTGAAATCGAGACATTGCACAAGCAAATTGCGCCTTTCCGGTGAGTCCGGTCCCGGACTGCATAAATCCCAACTGACATGGCAACTACAACCAATATACATTTTTATGTCTTGTACACGACGATAAGATTACAGATACCATCTCGACCATGTCCACCTGTCCCATTTTATTGATTTAAAATTAAATCGAGCATTGAGATTTTTTCTATTTGTTTCAAAGACCCCACCCACCATTTTTACATTGAATTTTACACGCTCGACCTTACAGCAAACGACTCAACCCAACAATAGAGACCTAGTCGGTGATATCAGTGCCTCAATAGTGAAACGAAATCAATCCCATCAAACAGATAGACGAAATTTTTGACAGCGTTATGGTGAGTTAACACAGCACACAAGAGAGCTTTTGTCAGAAAATTTAGCAAGAAACCCACCTTAGACAAGGCTTTATCTATTCAAAACGCTTCACGGAGTCTCGAAATTATCAAAAAAATTGGTTCCTGCTCATATCTAACGTTGAAGTCTCTTTGAATACTGCATTGTCATGCAGAAATTGGGTGACAATTCCGTTCGAAAATTCGTGAAAAGCGTTTGAAGTGTGTTGGCAATTATCGGTCCATCTTCGCGGGCGTGACTGTTAGAAAGGCAAAGTGTTTTTGCTTTGTTTGTCGTATCTTGAATTAACGTATTGACCCCGTTTCTGGTAGGTAGGCGGTCCGCTTGCGAATCTGAATGGCCCTTGAAGAAACGGGTCGTTCGGAAACAAGTGTGTTATAATTAGCACCCTGGATGTAGGGTAAGTGCTTCCGCTAATTGAATCGCACAAATAATAAATCTGTTTGAACGTCCGGAATGCCGGAGATGTGTCGTCCTTTCTAACCGTCAAACGTGCGTTTAAAATTAATTATTCGACACATAGGAAGCGTAAGTGAGCTTATTAATTGCGTCGGTGATAAATCTCAGTGTATAAAGAGCACGTGTTCAGGGTAACAGAGCGGCTTGGGTGGGTCCGCGAAGAATCTGCAACGTCGTTTTACCAATTATCGGTCGACTGGTAAAGGAAGCTATTAGTTATGTAGTTTCACCGTTAACGTTTGACCATTTTTTCTACGATTTGACTTGCACTACAATGCGGCAAAAACTAATAGCCTAGACAATTAAATAATGAAATTATTTCCTGATAAGTTGGGTGGAGTCGGACCTTGTCGGCGCTATTTCAATTTTTTATAGCTGCGAAAATGAATTTGTAGGACACGGCGCAAATGGTTGCGAGCAAATTCCTAATTGTAATTACACAAATTCGTGACAGACATTGCGTGCTTCATTGAAGGTTCCGTCGATATGAACCAACGCGACCTCACCTGTCAATAATTAAAATTGCGAGGGTTTGTTCGACGACATTCACTACGAAAAGCTCGACTCGTCTGCAGAGGCGGTGCACTAAAATGCATCGATAGACTTGAGCAACGATTATTGCTCCATGAATTGCATTCTAAAACAAAGAATGACTTAGGAACAACCTTCAACTACAACAGTAGCCGCATGCTAATAGAGCAAAGCCAAGAAGAAGAAATATCGCAACGGTTTCGCAAGTTAACAGCGATAAACTAGCAGAGTAAGAATTTTTTTACAAAATAGCCAAATGCTGTCGTCTCATCTGACTGATATTGATACGTAATTGATATACAATAACGTGGAAAAGCAAACAATTCCGTCACTTTGATTGTATCTGGTGGCAGTATTCAGTTTTGCGATACTTTGATAAGAATACCTCTTGTTAGCCGCACCTCGTGTTGGTTGACAATTACGGTAAGCCTGAATGTATAAAAAACGAAATCAGCGTAAATGTTAAAGACGTTAAGTGGTCACGAGCTGTGATATACATACTCACTATAATTCTTATGACACTAACAAATCCAAGCGATTCGTGATCGCAAAGCTATGAATATTAATTAAAAAACAAGACATAAATAAGAGTTAACGTCTGAAGTACATCCTAGAAGAAAATGAAGAGAATAATAAAGAGCTGACAGCTCGAACTAATCACGACAAGAAGGTCGCCGATTTTTCTATATTTGTAGAAATATAGGGCACGACTTTAAAGCAATTGCTGCAATTAATTAGAGCGAGGGAGGATTTATGAGTGTCGTAAATGCAAGCGACCTATAAACAATATGAAGACTCCAAATCCGGTTCTTGTACATACTTCTTTATCTCTTCTGCATATTTGGACGTGACGCTTAAGTGCCATTTTAGGTTATCTCACAAATATATTTCTTGGTGTCATTCATTAAAAACCCGATCACAATTAATTAAAACATTTCTCGATCATTTAAGTCAAATACACAGAATTAATGATGCGTTCAAAATATTTTAATTGATTTCAAACACGCATTTCTCCATTACCTAATAACCGTATTATTTACATATTGCGCCGAAAGTTGTATTTTTTCCATTGTCGAAAACTTCCTCGATTTCGTAAAAAAAAACTCGCGCTCGAGCGCCCACAAAAATCCCCCTCAAGCAACAAAAATTTCTCTGACACATATGTAGAGTCGTGCCTCACGGCACTGTTTCAGGCCCCTTGCTATACCCGCGATAGTACAAAAATTTAAACGTGACGGGCGTTACCAGTTTCTGCATGTTAACAAACAAAACTTGGAATATTAATCATTTGGAAATCGTTGCGGATTGCACTCAGACTCCCAAAACATGAATCATTGACTTAATTTGACCACGATTTTGCGTAATTGATTTATTAAATTTTGATCTCGTGACTGCCCACACTCTACTCTATTTGGTCAGCTATTAAATAAGCAAATTGTTAAAAACACAAAAAGAGGATGATATAGCGACTTATCCCTTTATCGGAAGGATAATAAAGCTATAAATTCGTTCAGAGCAGTTACATAAAGAAAATGCTCTGGCACTTTTATTACCTCTAAATAATTTCATATAATTGCAGCTTTCTACTATCCGTTCAAGACGTTTTTATTGCAGCGGCGCGAATTTTCCCATAGAAAACCGGGAGCGATTCAACAGCGTCTATTTCAATTAGACGCCATTCAAAGTCGGTTTTAATCGATGATTTTAATTTAAATCCAATTACTGGACGACATTAACATATAATAAGTGGGCAGGTTTCTAGACACTTGTCTACATGAAATTTCTATTATGTGCGACTATTGCACTGTTACGTCACAATTCCCGATCTAAATGCAGGTGCAAAACGGCTTCTGTTACGTAAAACGAGACCGGAATACAGATACAGGTGTAAGATGGCCATAAAGGTTGCTCCAGTTGCTCCCTACATGGAAAACTCTCAGAATGGACGACCACTGATTTACGACCATTACAAAACCAAAAAGAAACCAAAAGTGCCCCAAAACAGTTTGCAAGCAATTTTTAACATAGAGAAAATCAGAAATATCAAAATTTAACAAAATTTGATTTGTTACATGTAAAGCGCATTAAAAAAATTACAATTTATTATTACTGCAAGGCAATATACAGGTAGAGAATCAATTAAATTTATTGAAAAACTTTTTGTTAAAAGTATAAAATATTGGATTTTTTGGCAGCTAAACTATCAGAAAAAAGTCGTTTGTGGATTTCATCTAACCACTAAGTATATATTTTAACTATTTTAACCCTCTTTGAGATTCTTCTCATTTTGTTTTTATTACGTACAGAGATACGCATAAACACATAAAATGATTGTTTATGCTAAATAATGAGTGTCCCAAATCTTTTGTCACCGAGCTAAAGAGATACTTTTTCCTGTCAAAACATAATTCTTGGATAGATTAATATCAATTAAGAAACATTTTTGAGTAATTTAATTTTAGCAACGTCAACCTATGCTTTTTTAATTTGTATATAATTTTTCATTTTTGTATACCGCCTTTGTTTCATCTAATACTTCAAAGTTTTGGCATTGTTCTGTCCTCAGTTGAACATCTTGCAACATTTGGTGATGATTTCATTAGTAATTCAATTGTTTGTAGCACTTTATCCAAGCCCTATGTTTTCAACGGCAAAGGTTATCCAATGACGAAAGATTTGGGTTACTCATTAGTTCCTTTATCAGTCGTCTCAGTTATCAATGGGCATTTTGCACTATTTTGGCAATTAATTAAAAATTCTACCTGACCTTAAAGGAGTTTTTATCTAAATTTTGTTTGGCAAAGAGCAAATTTATGTTTACAATTTACTGTTTAAATTTCGCCCGTATTTTGCTGTTCCATAATCGGCATCTACAAATTTAGAACAAGTTGCCACTTGGCGTTTTCAATTCTGACAAAAAAAAGTCTAGTGTTTACGCAGAAGTGTTGAAATTAATTCAAACACTAAACCAAAAGATAAGTATTAAACAAGAAAAAATTACCAATCAAACCGTTGTCAAATGCATTGCAAATCTAAGCTAGGGTTTTAGGACGTCATTAGCTAGTCGGTTTAAAATTCAAATATGCAAAATTTTTAGCTTTTATAGTAAAACTTAAAAGTTACATTGTTTTACTCAGTCTATAAAGATTTTAATAAAGGTTAATTTAAAAAATTGTCTCTCTAAGTAAGTACCTTATTATAAGCTCAAAAGTATAAACTGATTCTTTAATAATCTGCAATAAAGCAAATAATAGAGATAAGTTAACCGCAGGCATGTCCTGAAGTCTGCTACAAAACATCCTAAATCAAAATGCACTAGCGGTCTGCTTCTGCCTAGTGTCAACTCAACAATACCTATTGCTCAATTTATTGTAAATATCTTGACCGAACCAAGGTAGATACAATATCAGAATACCCGCACTGAAGGTGGGACAAAAACCTAGAAATCGGTCCATAGTTTCCAGGTTGTTGTATTTGCCTGAACGCATTTTCATTGTAATATAATTATTTGTAACTATTTCTTACCAAATTATTTATTGCGAATTTTTGGACGCAACGTTTTGCCAACCATCGTAGGTAGCTTCTTGGGGAGTGAAGTGACTACTGGTTGAAAGTTGAGCACACACTATATCTATAATTATATATATAATAATCACTATAATTTTTTTTACCCCAACAAGTTTTTCCCTCAGTACACAATTAGTGTCATTCGTCATCGTCACCCAATTTATGGGTAATACTACTTTTGGCCAGATGACCATTTTCCTAAACGTATAGGTACACTGAGAAAAATAAATCTGCTCAAGTAACAAACATGTCCTACCAAATAATTTAGGAAACAAAATTAGGAATTGATATTCTTACCCAAATTATTTATATGGAACTGTTTTGGTGTTACACATCAGAAATAGCTTAAAACAGCCGACATTTTTTGTCAGTTATATTGTGAATGTCAGACTATTATTTACAAATATAATATAGTTAGGTACAAAATAGATGATAAGGATTACCTAATAATAGCAAACTGAAAACAATTTTTTTGTCTCGGTGTAATAACTGCAAAAAGTAACGTGGTTGTTTCTAATGGTAACGGTCACACAAACGGTTTTGGCGACCGGTCCGCGAAAACGCATTTCACAGACGCTGTATACTCCATAAATCATAGTTTTTGTGAATGATTGCATAAAAAAAATTTGATTGTAAATGTAAGCCTGTGTGTTAAAAAAAGTAGTTGTGAAAAACTGGCTCCATTCTTGGGATGTAAACACAGTGCTACAAGTCTAACAAAGCCTCATAAATATTTGTAGAGGTTGGAGTTCCGTCAAGTCGCTTGAAAGATCGATGAAGTCGATGAAATTCCTGAACGAAGTTGTGATTAAGCTATCAGTTGATATTGACTGTGTAATCTGGAAAGTAGGTCCGTTTGTATAAAAATCAAAATTAGATCTGTTTTTTCGCGTTAAAATTAAGCGAACGTTAAGTATAGATATCAAGATAAAGCGTTCGAGATTGGCGCTTTACAAGAGCGGCTTGGACATTTCAAAAAGAAAAAAATGGTTTGCTTTATTCCCATTCAAGTCTTAACTAGATTGCATCTAAGCCTGTCATCATTTAAACAATGTGGTCGGGTTTAACGCGAACACTATAATATAACTTTCGAAATTGTAAACAATAGCGTTATTAATATCCATCAAGATTAGTGTTTGTTGTACATGGAGTTTTTTCCGATACAGTTCCTTTTATGTTTGTTTAATTACGTCGATTAGTTTAGTGCGGATCAATGGCTTTGCATAACTTTTATTTATGCGTTGAATAAATCCAGGTTATAGATTTTGAAATTAATTATAACGCTGAGAAAAAACCTACTTTTTAGACAACCGAATTAATTATTGCCGATAATTATCAATTTATTAAGCAAATTGCGCCTGCTGTGCTTAGACCTACGAAAAAAAAATTTCAACCCACGAACAGTTGGTCGAATAAAGCGAGCCATACAAGAGATGGTACTTTATTTCATAAATCAACATTAACTAAGATTCTCTTCTTAGTATGTCAAGAATCTTACAGCTTCTGACAGTACAGTCTCGGAATAAATTATAGATAATAACAGCAAAGCAAAAATCACCAGAGTGAAATGATATTTATAACAGCAGCCATTTATGGCCGGCACCTGCTGAAAAATCCTGACATTTCACAATACCTGCCGATATCCTGCACCGGAAACTCAAACCGATTTCTAATTAAACTCTCGATAAATATTCAATTAATTGTTAACCTTTAATATAACAGCTACCGTAGCATGTCTTGCGGTTTTTCTAGTATTTTGCGTAAATAGCATTGACACTGGTCGATTAGTCGCCTTGAGAACTTCGATTTTTTCCCTCCCATATTTTATTAGATCTCTTTCTACCGCGAAGAAATTTCAAGTGTAATCGTTCCCAAGGTTTTGCGGTGTTGCAGTTTTTGCACTATTTCGAATTCCAAATGCTAAAAATCCTAATATTCATAAATATCAAGGTAACAAACGATTCGTTATGCAAACAATGTACAGTTAGATTCGATTGCTCTCCGATCCGGAGACCTTCCATTATTTTTTTGCGCGGATTCCTCCTCGTAAATATCTCACTCTCGAGGAAAATAACGCGTAAAATGTGCGTTACAAAAAAAAACAGGTGATTTATTTCCGTCCCCTCTGTTTCGACACCAAAAAGAAGCTTTTACATAAGTTATTCAATCTTGATATTGCAACAGCCGACCTCAAAGAAAACCCTCCGAAGATTCTATCTTTATTTTCTCGACCTGTATCCTGTTCCACAAAATATCATCACATTTTTTCCTACGAGACAGTTATTTTCGTGAAAAAACTGGGTCAAAATTACGAGTTTTTTAAGAAAATCTTCAAGATTAGCAGAACCACAAAAACCAATCATTGATAAACTGTTAATTAAGCAATTTTCGATTTGCGTGCATTGAGTGAGCCTCAGGGCATTTCTGCTTGCTAAAATTGCTGGTTTCGTGCGTTCTTCCATCTTGGACACAAAACACCAAATTAAAACAAAAAGTAGGTTCAGTGGCGGAACGACAGGTGGGCCAGGGTGGGCGTCAATTTCCCTAAAAAAGTGCTGGCCCACCCTTGTGTCCAAAATATGTAGAAAAAAAAAAACATTAAAATCAATAATTTATAATAGATTTTGAACAACGACAGAACTTATGAATAAATAGCGCACAGAAACAAAAAATGCAACAAAATTATGTTTAAACAGTGCGAAACATTAGGGTTTCAAAAAAGTAAAATAACTAAAATTATAAAATAGTAGCGTGGCCCCTGCGCAAGAGTAGAAAACAAAATTCGAAGATTTTTACTAAAATACATAAATATTAGTAACACTAGCGCAAAAATAATAAATTTTAACGATATTTGTCGTGAAAATAACATATTTTGTCGCAATGATGCTTAATTAATTAATTAATTCGGTCCGTTTTTAAAGAGCGTCTGAACTGCGGTCAAAATTTATTAGCTTACCTGGCTGGGCATAATCTGTACTAGTTTAGTGTTGTATCCTTCTATATCTATGTGAATCTACCCTGTATATCTTTATATATTTTATAAGATTCATAAAGCCATTCTGAGCAATTGATGCAATAAAGCCAGCCATTTTTTTAATGTTTTTTGATGTGACCGGAAGCTGGAACCACTCTACAAAATTGTCTTTTCTTTGTGCTGTCACGATGAAAGATGAATTATTTTGACAAATGTTCTTTACTATTGTCACTCTCCTCATCCTTTACACCTAAACGTACTCTACACTCTTGTCATGCTTTATTCTACTTGAAGAAAGATTATAACTAAGATTTAATTCTCGCAGAGTTTTCTCTGTATTCGGTGTTATCTTCTTGGTGCTACTTTTTAAAAAGACTAATATATGTTGCAAAAACTATATGTTTTTCTACAGATAGACAGTGATGAGCACAAAATTCTGGTTGTCACAATGTCAATTGACAAGCGGTTTTTGGCAATAAGAGAAACTTTGAATAGCTGAACGCTCAATGTCGAAAGGTTAACACAATTCAACATTTTTCTTTGTGTCAAAAAATTAATTTGACGACCAAAATTATCTTGACTGCAAATTATTCAAGCGTAAAAAAATATAAGATGCTAATGTGAACTAACTTTGTAAAAACTTAAGTAATGACTACAAAATTACTTAATTAACACACATAATGCTTTCAAGACGATTTAAGAGAAATGACTACTATTGCCATCCATGGTTAATAGTGGATGTGTTATAAAAAAAATACCATCTGTGTGGCATATCTGCTGTCTCGGCATCTCTTCCGCATTTACTATATATGTGCCAAATTGGAAATTTGTTGGCTCGGTCTAAAATTTTGTAGTAGTTCCGCCACTGAGTAGGTCTGAATAAGCTTCGCAATGCGGACCTCTACTCTGTTTTAAAATTTCCGAGCTTTGTTCGTGGAGTATATTTATAGAGATGATTCACCACCGACTAATGACGTTTCGCAATCAGTTCAATTTTGTGATTTCGCCCTAGAACGTGCAATGGCGGAAACGAAAGAATCTTGAGCAATCTCTGGATGATTTATAGAAGCATTCGCTCGGATATTTGACGTTTTTCAGGTTGTAGTTGCTGGCATCGAGCAACAAGTTCTACAATTATCAGCGACAGGACATCTCTATATATAAGAATGTGTATACAGAAACCCGTCATGAAAATGTCGTAATTCCTGCTCGTAGTACTAGGTTTGTGTCGGATAATTTTATTTGAATTTTAATTAGTCGATAGTCATCGGTGTATCGATTAACGAGTACCGGTATCAATTTTATCTCTGGTCGTTTTTCCCTTTTCTCGCTACTGGTGGAATGGCAGCAGCAGGAGAAAAAGACGACTGCCACCCAAGCCGGCTCGTGCATGTTTATGGTAATGTTCGATGATTAAGATTTGCTCGAGTTTTTTTAATTGTCGGATTGATTTGTAATTGTAAGAATAGAAATAGACCGAGTTGCGAGACGTGGGCGTTCGATGTCAATTAAGTTTCACTCCTTATTTAGGATAAGTCCGAAAACGGAGCTCTCGGAATGTGTAGCATTGAGAAAAATTCACATGCAGTGCCGTAGCAAGGGTCATTGGTGCCCACAACAAAATTTTTATTTTCTGCCATTCAATATAACATTAAGTATTTAAGTAAATTGCTTCATATTTTACTACATAATTTAAAAAACTGATAGAGGCAATATTTGGAGCCGAACGACACATTTCTTAATAGTTTTTTAAGTAATAACGGTAAAGTTACATTTCTATATTTTGGGTGCTGGAAATAACATCTTATAAATTTTAAAAGCAGTAAGTAAAATTTTAGAAGCCAGAATCAACATTTTTATAAGACTGTCACAGGGGGCAATACATTAAAAATTTTTTAGAGCCGAAGATAACATTTCTCAAAATCTTTTGTAACAGTAAAAAAAATTTTATTCTAATTTTTAAAGACTCATTAAGTTTAAAATAAAAAAAAACATCGTTTTTCAATTTTAAGAATCGGAGACAACATTTTATAAATTATTTTAGAAACCAAAACCAATTTTAACTAGAAATCCAGAAGCGATATCTTATCGGAGACGAAGACGTTTCTTATTAATTTTTACAATAATAAAGAGTGACTTTTTTCTAATTTAACTTTAAAATCCAAAGACGACATCTTTTTGTTATCAGTTTTTCAATTAATGACAACAAATAGTTTTTTTTTCTATTTTTGGCAGCTGATTTGACGTTTTACTAAATTTGAAAGTCGGAGACAAAATTTCACTAATTTTAGAAGCCCAAAAAGTTTAAGGACAAAAAGGAGCATTGTTTTTTAATTTTGCGAGTATAGTAGAAGATAACATTTTACTACAGTTATCCAAAGTTAAACTGGTTTATATGCCATTTGCAATTGCCATTAAGAACGTCATTATGGCGGTTAAAAGAATCGTTGAGGTGTGTTGTAAATTTAGTTCGTTTGCCTGAGTCTAGGTCCGGTTAGTAATAGCAGAAGATTTATGTTTATAGTTTGATTGCCCAGCGGCAAATTTCCTTTGTTCTTACTATTATCTTTAATACAATAGAACCCTGTCGTAAAAACCACTTTGTATTTGGATAAGTATAATTATTTCAAAAACCGGAAATTAAATTTTATTAATTTTGGAAGCCAGAAGCGATATCTATTATTGAATTTTAAATTAACAAAAACTTCTAGAGCCGAAGGCAATTGTTTTTAAGACAAAATAAAGACATAAGTAATATTTTCTTTTGTAACTTTAAAAACTAAAGCATCATTTAGTAATTTTAGAAACTGCAGGTAAAATTCTAGTAATTTTGGGAGCAAAAAGCGACATTTCTTATCAATTTTTAAATTTATAACGATAAATGTAACAATTCTTCTAATTTTGAAAACTTGAGACAAGTTTTGATACCAAAGGCTGCGTTGTGCTAAGTTTAGAAGGCGCAGATAATATTTTTATTAATGTTTTAGGCAACATTTTTCATAATTTTATAATACGAAGGCGACATTTTACTAATTTTGAAGCTGAGTACAATATTTTATCAACTTTAGAAACTAAAGGCAAAATTTCATTTTAAATTTTCAAATGCATACATACATAAGCAACCTTTTCTTCAATACTGAAAGCCGGAGGCGACATTTCATTAATTTGGACATTTGGAGCTGAAACACCAATTCTTATAAACCTTTAAATAAATTAATAGTCAAGAATGCACATTTTTGTAATTTTATGAGCCAAAGACAATATAATTACTAATTTTAGAAGCTAGAGACGGTATTTTACCAATTTTTTAGTGCCAGAGATTAAACAAATATTTAACTAGAATTGCTGACTGCGCTTTTTATAGTCTGCGCCTCTGGCAAGTGCCCTAGCTACAGCACTGTCTACATGCTATTATAAATCCATTAATACACGACCAAAACCCCACCAGCACCTCTTCAATTGTCCTCCTTAACCACCCAATGACATCCGCCGATTTTAATTAACGTCCAATGCGGTGAAAGCACTCGAGATCCCTAATAAATCAAGCCATCGACTTGTTTTTTCATCTCATTTTTGCATCTTACATAAACGTAATGATCCTGCCGTCGTAATTTCACTTTTAACTACCATGTACCATGTCGTAAAAACACGTACAGTATTTGTGTCAGTTTTTTCGATGAGATTCAAATCGTGATCCGATTGAGTAACTGATCGCCAACACACGCGAACGTCACTTCTTTGACATCACTCCAACACGCAATGGAGGTGTTTAGTCACCGTGAAAAATACTCTTTATCATCTCAAACCCTTGCTGCATTTAATTGCCTGTCATAAAATCCATTCCTAGCACTTGTAATCGCATGTTCCGCATTCTAAATTTTTTTTTCAAACGAGATCATCCTGATACTGACAAGGTAAATCCCTCATTGCTGCCAACCTCTCACAAACAAAATCACCAAGCATTATTTAAAACAGTTTCACACTTTCTCATTATCTCGTGATTAATGACCTGTAAAACCATTTCCAAACATCACGTGGTTCTGGAAAAATCACTAATGATTTATTACGGATCTTCGTTTTAATTAACAGATGGAATAATTCACCGTGAAAAGTTCTTTGTCCACCTCGAACAATTATTAAATGAACTTTATTACTTCGCAAATAATTAAGGAAAAAACGGACTACCAAGAGAAGCAACAACCATGAAAGATCGACATTAACCAACAATTTCTTCGTTTTTAAACCTATAATATACAGTGTGATCCACTTTCAAAAGATTTCCTAGATTTTTGTAACCACTACCGACACACATAGGAAATTCCAAAATCTTAAAACAACACGTGTTGATTAAAAAACGATTTCTAGAGTGATATAGAATTACAAAACAATTGTTTTGATTGACTTGATTAATTCTTCCATGCACTTGTCACAATGAGACATCAAACAATTTCATAAAACTTATTTTTTTACATTGAAGCACACTATCATTAAGAATTAATAATATCAATAACAGTATTATATAAATTTATTGTTATTATAAGTAGTATTATAATATTAAACTTTCTATCTGATATACATGTTATTTGAAACTGTTCTTTTGTCGCTTATCAACGAAAGGTTTGAAAAATTGGCGAAAATAAACAAAAATCAAAAGTAAATGATACAAAGAAAACAAAATGTGTATCGTACAAAAACAAATCATATACCTCAAAATAGATAAATGAAAACACGTAAATCAAAGGTATCAGTAACATTCTGTGTTCTAGCATTTTATAATTAATTAACTTCAAAAAAATCGGATAAAACCTTCCTAAATCTCGAAATAATAATGATCTAACTGGTAGTAAAGAACATTTGGTAAAGAAAGCTTTGACATGAGCATCGTTAGAAAAGCACCAATGTTTACTGTCTGTCTCCAGCTTTTGACAGCAAGGTTCATTTTGATGATGACTTTGTATACTTGTTACAAGTTCTATAAAAACCATAAAATCATTAAAAAAAACCCTGTAATTAAATGTAATTCAATTTAATTAAATAAAACAATTTCTAGTCTCTTTAAATAAATTATAAACAAAATAACAATTTAAAGTAATTTTTTGTTAAGGGATTGACAGGATCAAGACTAAAATTCAGATGTGAATTGGACAGTCAACTTAAGATGTTTTTTTGACAAAATCAAATTTTTCACACTGATTAACAGAATTTAATTAACAGAATGCAGGTTATGAAAATGTCAATAGTGACATCCTCTACTGTGGCAACAAAAAAAAAAATGCTAGAAACGACTGGGCGGATAAACACCACCTTATACTATAATCTAGGCGGCTGTGCAATCTAGTAATTCCAAATGTCACCATCAGGGTGCGTAACTTCCTGTTGATAGTTAAAATTAGAAAATTTTTTAAAGTATTTTGAAAATTCAGGAAATTATCGTGTTTTTAGAGAATCTAAAAAATTTTAAGTTTTCTCTAGTATTTCTCCCATGACAAACAGCATTTCTATGACTTTTAAATAGGTTGATGCAAAAATGCTTTTTTACAAAGCTTAATTTGCGTATTTTAATGCAAAATTTTTATTGTTTTCGTTGGAGCTTTCTCGAGCTTAAATACGGCGCCATTGCAATAATTTTTCATTTGTTTTATGTAGTGGTCCACTTTGTCGTTCATTAAGGGCAGTAAAACAGTCGTGTAATAAAGATTTTAAGTAAAAATAAAATCGTAAAATGTCCGATCGAAAGTGGGCCACATAAACGTTTCAATTATAAATAACCGTTCCTCGTCAATATCCAGTCATCTTTATAATAATGATTATTGATGATGATTGGATCAGAGTCTTAATCGAATCGTGCAGTAAAATTAAAATTTCCGAAAGGGACGAAATAATTAAAGTCGCTCATAAAATCTATCTTTGCAGATTTCTCCGGAGATGCCAGAAACAGCGAGCGCTTGATTAACAAAATCTTAAAGAATCTGTGATAATGGATATAACCGAAGCGTTTCGTGGCGAGGACATAACGAAAACAGATTTTTTCGATTTCGTGGTGACACCGGACTCGAACGACACCCATTCCATCCAGCAATTCACCAAGCAGATGCGAACGGTGAACGCTTTCTTGGGCAACACAAGTCCAGAAGAAGGCAAAGAAACCAACAATAATATGTTGACTGAAATGAACCACATCCCCACGACGACGGCAGAGGGCGGAGCGAACTTCGATTCGAATTTTTGGAGTGATAAGGAGACAGTCCGGCTGGAAACCGCCATCCTCGAGGACCTTAACAAGTATTGCTGGAGCGGGGAAGAGGCCAACAGTCAGAAAGGGGCCAACACAGACGGACAGATCTATACCCTCACAGTATTAAACGGGATCGACCAGAACGCCACTTGGTACAGACCGCCTCTTTCAGCAATTGGAATTGTCAAAGAGGAGGATGTGAGTATGTCGAGTCCGGGGTCGATGGAGCATCTCCAAGCCGGACTCGACATCGACTCTATTCTAAGTATAATTCCCGGCCAAATGAACGGCTTCAATAATAATTACAACGAAAGTACAATGAGTCCAAACACAGACGGACTAATCAAGTCAGAAACTTACACGTACGAAGACAGTGGGTTTGCTGATAATAAAGACGAACTAGCTAATTCTCTTATTATAGATACGCCTCTTCTCGAGGCGCACGATAGTTTTAATAATAACAATAACGATTGGAAGTTAACTAATAATAATACTAATAACGGTTCGCCGGATTCTTTGTTACGGAGTGCCTTGCAAGGTAAAGCTTTCGTACGATATAATGGAACAGTAAAGACGAACAAAGTCGAGAACAACACTGAATTGAGGCGAGTCTTATCGACGCCTCCAGCCAAAAGCGAAGGCATCTACATCAAAGAAGAACAACAGGAACACATACCGACGATAGTCGCCGGAATTGACGCTAACGGTAAAGTCGTCTTCGAGGAACACCTGCCACAACGAAATGAAGAAAACAACCCCTCGGGATCACATAATGTTGACGATCTCCTACTCTCGCAACTAGACCAGTCATTTCCTGAAGACTTCGAAAAGCTCAAAAGGATCGCCAACGAGGTATGTATTCACAAGTTTGTAACAAAAAGTATGTAACAAAAAAACTCAATTCATTGGATGTAGTTGTAAGAGTCAGGGAGCTGATGGCAATTTTGATTTATGATTTTAATTATTTAACTATATGATGTAGTTCTTAGCCTCATGATAGGTAGAAGTCATTAAAGTACAATATTTCACATCTTTAAAACGCTTTTACCATATAGTGTGCGATAAAGCTTATCCAAATTTTTTATTCTTCAGGTTCTTTAATATAAAAAAATATTTTTATGAAACAGAAGCATATTATTTATTTTACACAACTTTTTAATTGTTGAATGCAACGACTTTATTTAAAGCACAAGCCCCAAATGATTTGTCTAATTAATTGGAGCACTGTAAATAACGTAACGCATGAGATTTGTATAGGTAAAACTATTTGGTCAGCAAGTGTAAAACAACTTTTGTAAAAATATTTTTATTGTTTTTATTTGCATTTAAGATTTGAGATTAGATAATATTTTAGTTTTTAAATAGACAAATAGAAAGGCGCTGTAATGATTTACTGATTTACATTTAAATTCTTTCTATTAAATCGAGAACTATTCTTAAAAAAATTTACAACAAGCATTTTGTTACATAAAGCAGTTTGTTACATACACTTAATTATGAGCAAGAATTTCTTAAATATCCTTAACTATTCAGTGTAATCTTTTTATTTTATTGCATATCTGTATAAAAATTAACCTCCCTTTGATATATGGACAATTATCACGTACGTTTTACAATTTAAACTGCCAAAATATTTAATACCTTGTATTTCAAAAGACGCGAATTGATTTTAACTTAATGCTTTTAAGACACGAGCGAAGCGAGGGCAATTCGAGGCTTAGAACTGTTAAAGTCATTTCGTTCAGAGCAGCACACTATACTTTTTAGCATCAGCAATATTTACCCGAATGCAAAAATTTTGTTTTCATAAGATTGTTCACAAATTTTAATGGAAAATACTTATCGAAACCTTATTTATACTGCATCTCAGATATTTCTGTTCAAAATAGCTTTCATAACCTTACACAACTCTCCAAAAATTATTCATGAATGTTATTCTAGTAACTGACCGCTAATGTCAATACAAATTTTGTGCGTTAAACGTTTTACAATGTTTATGTTTTGTTTTAAATTTTGCTTGCCAAATCTAAGGTACACGATATCACAAGTGTAAATAAAGATATCTATTGAAACAATAGTTGTTGTCTTGTTGACTAAGTTAACCTGGTAAATAAGTCTTTATAAGCCAGGTGTCAGTAAAATGTTGCTATGGCCATTTTGCAACTCTTTATAGCATTTTAGAGAACTTTTGTCTAACTTTACAGGTTCTTTATGCTAACGGTTGTCATTCTATCTTTACCATTTAACACATGTAAGGGCTGATTTAGATTATTAAAGATATGATCTTTATAGGCTGCAGCCCAAAGCCCCTGTAGCAAACCAGACAATGATTAGAAGTTTCAGAAGTTTCAAGGATTTCAGTCGTTTTAACTCTTGATTCTTAGTACCTTTTATCCTCAAATTTTATGGAACCTTCACTTTAAACTTCTCTTTCACTTTTAGAACATTTCTTTTGTAAATATCTTGTAAACAATCGAATTTCTTGAAGATTCTTCTCTGTTCTTTATGTCGGTATTTTTCTTATTATTCTTTGTCCTTCAGTTGCCCCTTTTCATGTTTCTCTAAATATTTCCTTTCTTCTAGTTATTTTCTTATGTTTTTCTGAAACATCTGTTACGATTGTCTTCCAACAGTGGTAGTTTTTCTTGCTTTTTCCTAAACATTGTTTTCGTAGTTGTTTAAATATATTCTTTAATCTACTATTTTTCTTTTTTCTCATAAACTTTTTCTTACAACGGTAGTTTTTTCTTGTTCTTTTTCTTCCCAATATCGATTTTTAAGATTTTTTGAAATCTTCTTTAGTTCCTTCAGGTTTATTTATTCTTATTTTTTCTAAGTTGTTTCCCTTTTTTTCTTCTCTTTTAGTAGACGTTTTTCAAGTTCTTCTTAAGATTCTTTTGTTTTTTTTCAGTTGTAGTTAGTAGTGGAAAAAGATTTCTTATTATTCTTATAAACGTTGCTTTTCAAGTTTTTTAAGAATATTTTTTTATTCTTCTATTTTTGTTCACCTTTTCTTCCAAAATTAGTATTTTTTTTTTCAATAAGCGATTTTTAATTTCATCTGTAATATTCTTTTCAATTCGCTTTCAATTGTCCTTTTTAAGTTTATCTAAACCCTATTATTTTCTTTTACATTTATATCTGTCCCAATTAATAATAATTAATACAAAAACAGTTATAGAATCGCCTCGAAAGAGCGAATTTCGTAAAATAGTTTTTATTAACCGTACAATCTTCCTATCCTTCATTAAACAAAAAAATTATAATTTCTGACCAAAATACTTGTAGAGGGACCTTTCAACCTAAAATACACTTATATGACTTATAAGGCATTAAGCCTAATGCATAATAAGTCCCCTTAGACGCCGATAATTCAATTAAACTAAGAGGAAAAATTTAAAATTTAAAGAAATAGTCTGAAGATGGATTCATAAGAAGACTGAAACGTGTTTAGCAGTAATAAAACTGAGTGAATTTAATTTTGTATTTTTGTTTTTAGGTGGCGGAATCTGTGAACCAGTACTGCCAGATTGAGGCGCCTGGCGAGACGCCTGTGTACAGTATAAGTCCTGACCAAATAGGTATATTGAACAATTTGAATTCGCCGATCCAGATCGCCACGCCGTCAGTGAGTAGTTCTAAGCCAGCGCCGAAGAAATACAAGCGTTCAAACAGCAACACCAAAGCACAAACGACCGTACAAAACGCGACCTCGACCAGCAACGGCGTCCGGAAGGAGCGTTCGTTGCACTACTGTAGTATCTGTTCAAAGGGCTTCAAGGACAAGTACTCGGTGAACGTCCACATTAGAACGCATACGGGAGAAAAACCGTTCGCGTGTAGTCTATGTGGAAAAAGTTTTAGGCAGAAGGCCCACCTGGCCAAGCACTACCAGACGCACATAGCGCAGAAAAACGCGGCGGCGGCGGGAAACGTCGCCGCCGCCAAAACCAAATCGAGGTAGCTCGCTGGGGGCAGCGGAATGTTGATGATTCGTACCTAAATTATTTATTTATTTATTTTTGACGATTGGCCGGCGACATTCCGTCCACACACAAATTTCTCTCGATTATAACAGCAACGAAAAACAAATTTTGCTATTTGCCAATTTTGTTCCTAAGCATTGTTTTGTTTTGTTAATTTTTTATATTACTTATGTGCTGTGATTATGTGAAATTTATTCAAAAGAAATCGGAATTTTTGTGTATTTATTTTTTATTAAATCTGCCTAAAATTTCTTGCCATTTCTGTATTATCGCGTACTTAATAAAAGTCTAGATATTTTTTTTATTTATTTATCGTATAATTAGTTTTTTGTTACTCGCAGGGTGGAATCTCTAATTGTTTGTTTTTTCTGTTCAATTTCCTAATAATTAAAAGTATTATCGTTCCACTCTGTTTTAGGTTACTTCGCAGTGCTTCAACGAAGCATTTAATTTAGATACAGATGCTTTTAGATTTATGCTAGTGCTTAGTGATTAGGAAAAACTTCAGTTTACCATATGTCAAGGCATTATATGACCTTTTTACCTTATAATACTCACTTTGTAAAATAAAAATGTTTATTGTATATTGAATTAATAGTATAATTTTGTTGTACACATTGCAAATGTGAGTACAAATGCGACCAGGTCGCGTAATTTGTTATTTTCTAATCTTTACCATCTTAGAATTGTTGTCTATGTTATAAATGTTTACGTATGTTACAATTGTTTTGTAAATCGATCATACTTAATGCTCTTGTTTACTAATTTTTTGTATTATAATCAGTATTTGTTGATTTTTTTGTAAATGTTCGTAATTCTTATTTATGACAGTTTGCCATGGTAAAGGGATTTATGTTATTATATTATGTTTTTTTTTTGTTCTATTTGGATCTCATTCAATTTAGTTTTTTTTGCTTGCTTCTTCGGCCGATTACTGCCAACTTTTTTTCAACTGTGTTCTCTCTGAAAGACAATACTCAAATAGACTACATAATACGTACTAAAAATATGTAAATCCAGACACATTTTTATATAAACTTTTTTGTTTATATTCGCCATAGAACATGTTTTTATACTCAGTTTACGTTATGTATAGTTATATCAGATTTTATCTCCTCTTTATTATTGATTTTATAAAGTATTTTTATACCTAGATTCATATATTTACATTTTATAACTTTATTATATAATTGTGAATTTATTACAAATAAACATTATTAAAAAATAAACGCCCTTTTATGCCCCCAGATCCAACCTAACTGATACGCCACTGGCGCATTTAACATCCGCCATGTTGTTGTCAGATTTCGAACATTGTATTGCTTTATTGATCAAATAAACAAACAAAACAATAAATTTAAATAAATACAAATTTACAAAGAGAAAGTAAAAAATTACCTCTATTTTGCAAAAAATCACAAAAACCCTCACAGAATTTTTTTTCTGCTGATATAATGACCACTAGGTGGCGCTCACCTCACTTATTTTAGTTATTTTTGACAATTGACAAAATTGACATTTGCCAGCTGTTGTTATTTATTTATACACAGAAAAAGATGTTTAAAACTCAATAATAATCCAGTTTCTGTAGTGAAAACACAATGGCTAAAGTATTAAAAAAGCGAGCTTTAGCTGAATACACCCAAACCATCCAGGTACGTTCCAAATCTCTCCTGTCAAAAGTGAGGTTATGTTGATATTATCTTCTAGGAGACTGTCCCAATTCAACCGATTAAAAAGCTCCGCCTGGTCAAAAAGCCCCCTTCTGGCACCGGAAGCTCCTCTCTCGCGCTCATAAGCTGCCTCGAAAGCTGTAAAAGCAGCAGTGAGGCCCTACGCACATTACTCCGTGTTTCTGATACTTTTGAGCTTGAAGCTGGTGATATCCCCGATGCTGTTAAAAAATTAAGCGACCATTTCAAAAACGAGCCCGAATCGGCCGTCAGAGTTAAGATTTTGTCGCTTTTATGCGATATTGGGTATTTACCAAACGCTGACGTCGTGTCAATGATTGACGAGACGATCTTACTGCTTAAAAATGACCACTCGCACAAGGTTATAGCTCAAGGGATGAACACAATTTTGAAATTAGGAAAATTAGTGCCTGACAGCGTAACTGCACTGCATCAGAAACTTGTAGACGTTGCTAGGATTTATCTGAAAGATGTTAGTCATGCTGTGAAGTGTAAATGCCTGGAGATCATTGGTGTGCATACGCCGGTTTGTTCGGGGGCAGAGGCCGAGAAGCTGGTGGTTTTGATTAGTTCGTATTTTAATAATGAAGATGCTAGGGTGCGCAGTCAGGCTTTTTCGACAATTATTACTTTACACGAGCGGGATTTTAAGATAAATTCGGATATTTATATTGATGTTTGTGAGGCTTTGAAGGATGATTATGAGATTGTCAGACAAGTTGTACTGAAATTAGTGTGTTTATTGGGAAATACGTATCCTGAAAAGTAAGTGTTACTATCAACAAGCGAGTAATAAAATTCTTCAGTTGGGAAGGCGCTGGAATGCATTGTTTATTGGAGGTAACTTTGGACAGATTTTTACCTATTCTGTCATTTGTGATAATAAGATATTCCTAGAAATGACGTCTCCTGGCTCTTTAAACTAGAATTTATAAAGTGCGTTAGGCTTTGCCATTCCGAATGCACCTACTCTGTCTTTGTTTGTCTCATTCAGAACAGATAAATCTGTCGCATTGTTTGAATTTAGGATTTTCTAATATAAAAAATGTTTTCATGACAACGTGCGCTCTTTCTGTTCCAAGTAATAACTGGATGCACAAAGAGCGTGTGTTGTTTTGGATGCATTGTCAAAAAGTATCAAATTTTGCTCACCCGGATAGAGATAGTGATATATGGACTCAATAAACTAGATAAGGAAAGAGGCGGTGCACTCGAGTGGCAAATACGAACGCAGCTATTGTTTTATGTCTCATTACATAAATGATGCTTTGATTCATAGAGCAGTTTGATGAATTTGGCAGTATAAAACTGCTGGTTAATGAGATAATTTTAAGTTGAGATACTACCGGTAGTATCGCTAATTTCAATACTTTGCTGTAGCAACAACCAATCACAACTAAGAATTCTTTTAATTTTGCATGGAAGCGAAGATTCTACTGGTATTATCTCAATTTGAAATCAGCCCATTTAACTGTTAAACAACGAAATGTACAATAAAGAATGATTTTAGCTTTAAAATTGAAACGACTGCTTGTGGATTCATACATATATATAATACAAATTTTTTACAAAAAATGCTAAACTGTTACCACTGTAAGTGATTACTTTCTCTTACTCAAGCCCTATTTCTCGCTACACATAGTGCTTCTTTCAGTTACCGCAAATAACTCCGATCTATCACTTGTCATCCACAAAACAATGCAATCGATAGCCTACCTAAATTAAATTATTATGTGTTTTACAATTTTTTTAGTGAGGTTGTACTTCCTGGTAGCGAGCACGAAATTCGGCTAATAGATGACGCTTTTGGCAAAGTGTGTAACTCAATGTCAGATTTGTCAATTCATGTCAGAACATTAGCGGCGAAATTACTGGGATCAATGAAACTAGTTAGTGCGAAATTTCTTAATCAGACTTTAGACAAAAAATTGATGTCAAATATGAGGCGCAAAGTAAATTACTATTTTTTTGTACAAAAAAATTACGTTTTTATTTCAGCGAACTGCTCATGAGTTGGCTTGGGAAAACGTCACTAGTGGGGAATGGGCAAGTGGGAAAAAGTGGGCAGATGATGCTCCTCGAGAAATTCTTGATGCTGACAGTATTAATTTAATGAGTAGTGGGGCATGTGGTGCTTTTGTGCACGGATTAGAAGACGAGTTTTTAGGTATGCAAGGCGAGAGCCGAGATTGAGCAATTTTTATAATATATTTCAGAGGTGCGGTCTGCTGCTGTTGAGTCGTTATGCGAGCTGTCAATACACAATCCTCAGTTTGCAAATATGTCTCTTGATTTTTTGGTTGATATGTTTAATGATGAAATTGAAGATGTTCGTCTTAAAGCTATTGATAGCTTACGCCTAATTTCCGAACATATTATTTTGAGAGATGATCAGTTAGAGACAATTTTGGGAGCTCTTGAAGACTTTTCCCAAGATGTCAGAGAGGGATTACATAGAATGCTAGCCTCGTGTCGGATGTCAACCACAGCCGGCTTGAAAATGTGTGTTGAAAAACTTTTAGATAATCTAAAAAAATATCCACAGGATAAAAGATCAACGTATAGGTGTTTGCAAAAAGTGGGGGCACAACATCCGGAGTTGGTTCTACCTCTAGTGCCACAGTTATTGAATATACATCCGTTTTTTGATACAGCTGAACCAGATGTCGAGAATCCACAATGTACTATTCTTTTTTTGCTACCGTTTTATTATTATTGTAATTTTAGATATTTGTGTATTAATTTTGATTTTAAATGCGGCAAAATGGTCGCCTACTATAATTCCATTATTGGAACCCCATACATTACGACATTATGCTTACATAAGTGACACAATGCCGAGTTTAGTTCCTGTTCTAAGTCTTCCAGAATCAAGTTGTAATACAATAACTCGACCACAATCTGTTCCAGAAAGTCTCGAGTTTCTTAATAATGTTATAAATAATTTAGACATGGCTGAAAATACTTTAAGGTACGTAAATAGGAAGAAATTTTTAGAATAATTTGGCGTCAAAGTTGGTTGTGAACGCACCAAAGATTTTTAAATACTTAAATTTTGAACTTTGTTTCTGTAGTGACAACAAAAAGTTATTAAGAGACGTGATTGCGGATTGGGGCGCCACTGGCGCATCAATCAGCTGATTTATAAAAGAGTCGCTTATTACGCGATTATATTCTCTTCAAGCTTTTACGTTTGGCAATGATAAAAACGATATAAGGAAATATAAGTTCAGCGTCAAATTCGATGCTACGTTCACAAGACAATTTGGGATGCCAAACTTAAAATAGAAAAAGACTATTTAAATATAATTTTAGGGTTCAAACGACTCTTCTTCAGACAGCCAAAGAACACTTAAACCGTCTCAGTGAAATCGATTCATTAGTTGCAGGAACTGCTCAGTTTACTTCACTTTACATTGGAGCCCAGTTAATAATGTCCCAAATTTTAGAAAATGGCTATTGGTTAAATCCTGGTACTTTAGCCACCCAACAAGCCAACAATCTCAAAACTAACATAACAAACCTTCTTGAGAATTGTTTAAAGTTACAATTTTTCTTCGTGGGCTTTAGTCCTGTGGAAGAATGCGCTGTTAAGATGTTCCGTTTGCGAGCCCTCGCCCTAAATTTGGTCTACATAGTCAAAGGAAGCAACTCATCGGCGTTAGCTCCCTGTCACCACTTTCTAACCATCGTTGAAGACATGCAACGTGATTTATCCCTGGCTGGTCTTGAACCTGACAGTTTCACTTCAGCAGTTTTCAAGGAATTATCCGTTTTGGAAGAGCCTAAACCAGGGACAGTCTCCCGAATTTTAATCCCGATTTTATCCGACGCTAAGTTGGGTAAAATCCCGCGACCGAATGTCCAGATTCGGATGAGTTCGGCTGAAATAATCGAGCCGAATGGCCAAACTGATACTTCGCTGAAATTTACAGCAGGGTTAGTGATGTCAGTGCATTTTGAAGCTGAGCTGAGGCACTTGATTGACCCGAGTCGGGTCAGGTTAAAGGTCAAGTATCCCGACCAGAAAACCCAGATTATTTTACCAAGGCCGGCACATATGAAACCGTTGGTTATCGATGGGGAGGCTTCTCAAGCGGGGCACACTGTGAGACTTCTAACGTCAGTTCTCATTTCACACCAAGTATGGTCAGAGGCGTGCAATGTTGAAATTAATGTGGCATTGGCTATTCCGGAAGCGGATATAGGAAAACGGAAGGCTAATGTTACTGCAACACCGACCTTGATTGATTTGTGTAAGCCGGTTAAGGTCAGTGTGGCACCAAAACCAATCAAAAGGACGTTGTAAGAGTAGAGAGATAGTTTTGTAAATATTTTTTTAAATAAAAGGTTTTTGTTTTAATTAAGGAAGTCAAATATTAAATTTTTATATAGGAGAATTAGTCCAAAATAAAGTGAACATGAAGCAAAAATTTTGAATTTTGATTGAATATAATAATTAGGCCAATAAATTCATTAATAATTTGTACATCAACAACATTTGCCAGTATTGTTATAGGACTGCCAAGAATGCCGCAGTTGCATTTTAATAACTGGATACCGAACTATTTAGAATATGATAATTGATCAAAAAGATTAATTTGTTTTCTTTGTGTTAAAATTGCTTTTTTTGCGGTTTGGTTTTGTTTCATTTCGTGAGTTCAAGTTTAATAAATTTCTATTTTTTCTTTATTATGACTGGTTGTTGAAAAAATAGTGTATGCAATACGCATTTAATGGATATTAAGACACCCGTATTCATTACGGCACTCGCTAACGCTCGTGTCCTAATTTTCATACTCGTGTTTTAATAGCTATCATTAAATGCTCGTTGCATAAAATACTATGTCATTGTGACGATGCCCGTCTTTACGTACGCAATGAGTTTTGAAACTGCTAAAAAAAAAGTTCGATTTGAAATTTAGTAACGAGGCGTCGAAGTAGATATTGTCTACCCAAATTTTCTCAAGATTTGTTTAAATGTTTTCTTTTTCTGCATTTGTCGATTATAATTAGAGATGCTGCAAAGTTTTAAATAATCACTGAGTGCTGAGTTTACCAAAGTTTTTTTGTTGATTATATGGTCTAATGGGTCTTATTCGTTACTTTTATGGTCTAATTTCAAGTTGAGATACTGCCAGTAATATTGCAAATTTTAATATTTTTTTATGGTAACAACCAATCACAGTCCCGAATTCTTTTAATTTTTTATAGAACCGGCGTAATCTTAACTTGAAATTAGCTCATGTAAGTCGGTTCTTTTTTAGACTCGTTACGTAAATTAATTATTGTATATGACTCGGGAGTCAATATAAAGCCATATTTTTAGCTATCAAAATCTGTGCAGTTATGAGTTGCAGAAATTTTGGAACTATTTCCTTTTCAAGTTTTTTGGTACGCCACTGTTCGCCCTGTATTACTGGTTGTATAACTATTTTTGTAATTTTTTTATAAATTATGTCCTCAATATTTTAAAATTACATTTTTTTGTAAATCGTGACTTTTTTATCTCCAAGAAAGCTTAGGATTTTAATTAAATTTCCTAGTCAAAGGAGGTCACGTCATATTTTTCTAATATGACAAATGAATGACAGTTCATCTTCACGTCACCCGTCACCTGTCATTAAATCAACATTTCGGAAATACTAAAAATCAAAAGTTATTTATTACCACCACACGATTCACGTTTCGTTTTATAGACTTTGATAAATTACGTGTTCTGAGCGATAACCAGTGATAAGTAACTTGCAAAAGTTCGATTCAAGTGCACCTAACCTCACTTTCGATAATGTACAAAATTTAGTTGAAAATGTCGAACCGTAAGCCCAATAGTGCCACTTCGAGACTGAAACAGGACTACTTAAGGTTAAAGCGTGATCCAGTTCCGTATATTACAGCCGAACCTTTACCCTCGAATATCCTCGAATGGTAAGTGCAAAAGTGCGTAGAGTCCTGTGTTTAAAGCATTTACAGGCATTATGTGGTTTGTGGCCCGGAAAATACGCCCTACGATGGCGGGTTTTATCACGGAAAGTTGGTTTTTCCGCGAGAGTTTCCGTTCAAGCCCCCTTCCATCTACATGATAACCCCAAATGGCCGATTTCGAACCAACAAAAAGTTGTGCTTGAGTATATCAGACTTTCATCCAGATACGTGGAATCCTGCGTGGAGTGTCTCGACGATACTCACAGGGCTTCTTAGCTTTATGGTAGTTTTTTTAAAAAATTGTTTTTTAGTTTTTTTTAATTAATTTTGTGGTAGCTTGAAAAGAGCCCCACTCTTGGTAGTATAGAGACTTCCGAGTTCGACAAGCGGCAGTTTGCTTATCATTCACTTGAATTTAATCTCAAAGATAAGGAGTTTTGTGATTTATTTCCAGATACAGTTACCAAAATACAGGTTTGTATCTATTTTGGGGGACTGTCTGATGGTACAATTTTTTTCTTGCATTTAGGAAGTGTTGACGCAAAGGAATAACGCAAATAATAACATTGCTGAGAACCAGAAAACTTCCCGGTCAGTAGCCGAACCAACCAGTTTCCAATCATGTATTACTAATTTGATAGTTTTGTTTGGTGTTGCTGCATTTGCAATTACGGTTAAATATGTAGTTAAAACAACGGCATCTGAAACTGAATAGGGTTCCTAACAATTGTTAAAAGTCAAATCTTAAGTTTACTTTTTTTTGGTTTTAGTTTAACCAATTCAGAAGAACGACGCAGGATTCTAATTAATTTTGGTAGGAGATTTAGGCGATTTTTTTCTAGAGCACGTGGTTGACATTTTTAGTACTTTCAACAATTTTTTACTTATAAATCTGGAAAAACATGTAAACCTTAAATTATAAAAAAAAATTCTCAATGTAAATAACTTATGTAATATAATATGGTAACCTTAGTATTATTGTTATTAATATTTGTATCATATTGGTTGTAATAATATTGAATATATTTTTTCTCATTTTTTTCTAGCATTTTATTTACGATTTACTCGTAAGTTCGTCCAAATTGAATTATAATTTGTAGTCTGTTACAAAAAATGTTATGTCATGGTTGTTTCCAAAATAAGAAATATTTACTTTCTGTGCTTACTACTGCACTACTTGGCTACCTCTGTAAATTATATGAAATATTGACGGGTTGCTTACTACCAAAATTTATTAAAAATTAATAAAAATGTTTAAAAAACATTATTTTGTTATACAGTGTGGAAACTACTTATGGAATAAATTCAGTAATTTCAAAATGAATAACATTTGTCGAAATCGCTGAAACAGGTCAATTTTTATTTCTCATAATACTTAAAAACAATTAGTACAGCTCTGAAGGAGATAACGTCACAAATGAGTTCAATAATTTAAAACCAGCGCAATTTAAAATAAAAGTTGACCTGTTTTAGCGTTTGATAATAATAAATTTATTCCTTAAGTAATTTCCACACTATAGATTTTAATATACCTAAGTATAAACGGTATATCTTAGTTTATACACTTATTTGATTATTATTACAACGATCACTTAAGTAAATTTTTTCACTACTAGTCTGAAAAGAATTGAGTTTGTCGAAGAGTGTGTAATACTTTTTTTTCTAGAAGTCCATAATTTTTTAGTCATATTAGAAAAATATTGGTATATTCGTGTATATTTAAGCCTGCGGTTTTATTTGAAAACGGGTATTTTGACTTTTTTTCCATTAAGCATATCTAGATTTTCATCTGTTGCAAGATAAAAAATATTGCTTCATGGACTTTTATATAAAATTTAATTCTCTACAACTTTTTCTTTAATACTTTTTTGTAACTTTTACAACTTGCTCGGCGTTTTCAAATAAAACCAGCTCTGCACATAACTTAAACGGGCTAGATATGTCTTTAATATATTCCAGTTCCCTGAATGACATAATTTTTTTACTCGTTTTGAAATTATTTCAATTAGATACATTTTCAATTTTTGTGTTCCAGTGTTAAAGAGATTTACTGCGGCTCTCCTTTTCTTTCTTGCTCTCTCAGTCTTTCGCTTCAATATAGGCTCACATTTATAAAGCGCAAGCAAGCGGTCGGCTCTGAGACTGAATCGTCTTGTTTTGTTCATGAAATGAGATCTATACATTTTGTTATATAAGGCCCCCTCAATCTAGAAAAATGTTTAAAATATCAGCACGTCAAACTTTTAAGATAGTTAATATGAAAAATATTACAAAAAAAAACATTGAATAAAAAATTAAAAATGGGAAGTTTTAGCTTTTTTGTTAGAACTAATTGCATCTTTGTCTCTCACAGCAGACCAACAATAATATAGCATGTTCTGATTCCAAAAATAGAGTGATAATTTTTTATAATACTTTTTGATTTTGGTAAAATCGCACTCCAAGATTTTCCGCAAAAAAAAATAAAAAAAATGTAATACCACTCTTAAAATGAATAATTTTTTTTTTTTCAAATAATTCTTTTCTACTCTTAACAAAGATGACATTTTGCGAGCAACAGTACTGTTGAAAGTCAGCATTTTTTTGGCTATAACTTTTAAACTGCGCTTCCTTGACCAAAACCTCTTACAGCAATTTAGAGAGCATGAAATTCTGCGACCACTACTTATCTTACACTTGAAATTGATCTAGTAGTATAGTCGTCATCGACAGTGAAAGAATGACATATGAAAAAGTAACAAAACAGTTTTTTTTGAGAATTGTGACGTGCTAGCGGAAAACAAAAAAATGTGTGTTAACTACCCCTAGTAGCTTATGCAAAAAAATATATTTTATTTAATGAGAAAAAAAAGTTTAATTTTGTAAACTAGAGTTATTATACAGACTGCTACTGAAAAGTGAATGCAAAAATTTTAATCTGAAATACAGCACCACAAATAATAAAAATTTGCAAAAAAAATTTTGTCTTATCTAAATACAGGCCGTCAAAGTTAGGTATAAATAACATTTTTTTGTTATATCTCAAAAACCGCTTAACCGATTAATACCAAATTTGATACACAAATGAAGTTGAGTGTACTTTTTTATTTCTACTTGCAAAATTTTGCTGCACATCTCAATTTTAAGTTATGGCACTTTTTTTCACATTTTGGGTTATTAGCCAATTTTCTTCTTATTAATTTCCAATTTTTGTAGCAAAAATGAAGATGCGAGTGGGTTTTAAATAATAATGCAAGAACGCAATATTTTGCTAAAACTTACCGTTTTCGAGATATTTACGTTTAAAGTATAAAAATGACTTTTAATCTCTAACTTTGGCGTCCTCTAGCTTCTAAACGGTGCAACTTAGTATAGAGATAAATTATGTTAAATCGCTTTATTTTGACCTGAAAAACCTATAATTGTTAAAAAAAATTGTTTTGTAATAATTTATTTTTAGATTATAATTTTGATATCAGTTGAGATAAGACAAATTTTTTTTGCAGGTTTTCATTATCTGTGGTGCTGTATTTCAGGTTAAAATTTTTGCATTCACTTCCGTAGCACCCTGTATGTATACGGAGTGAGTCTGCTAAGAGCTTATCTCATCTTTTCTTAAAAACGAGTTATCACATCAACTTCAAAGTTTGCCATTAAAAACTTTGTTTTTTTGCGCTACGCAGGTGAATTTTTTCAGATTTAATTAAATATTCCTTCTAATAAATATTAATTAATTAACACGTTAACGACCATGGCGGTCACCAGTGACCGATGCGTAACTTTCTCACAGGGCCACGGCGGTCACCAGTGACCGATCACAAAAATCTTCTCTTCAGGCTGGGTGAACCTTTATTTATATTATCTCATGTATGGAAATGATCGACGTGGCCCTGGCAGATACTGTAGTGGTCGCAGGCCTAATTTTTCATGCTTTATTTTTCTGTGAGTAATTATTTTGGGCTTTTGTAAGAGCAACCATTCGCTCTACATGGTCACCATTATTTGTCATTTTTGCACTGCACGGTAATAATAAACGTATACACATGAAAATAATGCAGCCGTTATTACAAATTTCCTATAAATCACATTACCGATCACGCGTGACAGATGATGATTTGCCGCAATAATTTCCTGCAGGGCCATGGCGGTCACCAGTGACCGCTGAGGTTTTTTTTCTTAAATTTGACAAAAATGCATTTTTTTTAAATTATTGTTACTAGTCTTATTTGTATAAGTTTATCTACCGGAATCACTAAATGGCCCTGTGGGAAGTTTTTCAAAATTTTCGATGGCCGTTAACGTGTTAATATTAATCCTTTGAAAAAAATATAAAATTTAGAATTTTTGAAATGTCGTTGCCTGAAAAGAAGTTTTAGAATACGAATAAACTTTATTAGTTTTTGCGCTTACCTACAATTTTTTTGAAATATTTTTTTTACAAAGTAATATTTCAACATCTCTTTATTTGAAACGACATTTAAAAATGTAAATTTTATATTTTTTTTAAAGGATTAATATTAATTAATTAATATTCATTACAAGGAATATCAGAAAATTTCTGAAAAAATTCACCTGTGTAGCGCAAAAAACAATGTTTTTAATGGCAACCTTTGAAATTGATGTGATAACTAGTTTTTAAGAAAAGATGAGATAAATTCTTAGCAGACTCACCATGTATAGTACGTGGTATATCGCATTTGAGCTTGACATAAGTTATACAATACCATTAACAGTAAACTGCAATGATAAACAAACTTTTCCATTGAACCTTTGGAAAAAAGTTTATTAATGCATGATTTTTAAAAAAAAATGGTGGTGAAAGAGGGGGGGGGACTTTTTGAATGCAAAAACACTTTGCACATGCGTACAATTTTCAAATAAAAAAAATAAAAGGTATTAATTTACAGGACACAACGAAGGAGAAACAAAGTGAAATTATCAAATTAATATAAAATTTTAATGTGAAATACTACCGTTTTGTCTCAAACTAAGCTAAAATGTCAAAATATTTTCTAAAATTATTTAAAAGATACACAACTACATATACTTACTTTCTACTTGTTCAGTGACCGATTGGTGACACTTTGTACAATTTTTACCTATTTTTTTAATTAACTAATCAACGGAAAAGTTTTGTAATCAACTTCTCTGTTAATTCCCTGTTAATAATCTCTACTTTATTAAGCGCACTCCTTTTGCTCATGCGTTAAAACATCTCGATTATTAATCGCCCTCGTTAACCAACTTGTTACCAACTATTAAATACCAACATCTTCTGTTATTTAAGGGTATAATTTCAGTTCTATTAAATAAAATAAACATTGTGAAATTTTCAAATATGTTTTATTCTTCAAAAGTGACAGAAACAATGTTTTTTAATCAAAAAACATTTCCGTAATGTCAACTTGTGTTAGTTTTGCAGTTTCTCTCATGGTCATTGCAGTAAAAACAAGCACAATAATATCAAAAACGACGTAAATAAAAAATGTATAAGTACCGATTAAAATCTGAAATTAATAATAATAAAAACTAATTAACAACTTTTTTTAATATGTTACCCAAAGGGGTAGAAAACTGCCAATTACTATAAGATGAGTCATCCAATTTAATGTAGTAGTTATAGCAACCGTCATAGGTCTTGCAAAATGATTTGAAAGTTCAGCTGTTATAAACCAAGTAACAGTACCAGTACCAATTGCAAACATAACAACATACAAATAAATAAAAATTGCGGCAATACTTTTAGCTGGCATTTTATTTGTAGCGTACATCTAGAAAATATAATTGTAGTATGTACCTGTTAATTGTTTGTGTACGTATTTCTTACCATCATAATCATAGCGAGTGAAAAACAAAATATTGTCAGCACCATACCACCAAAACTAAGAAGTAATAAAAATTTTCGACCTACTCTCTCCACTAAAAACAAGGACGCAACAGCTGCAAACCAGTGGACAAAACCTAAACCAATTGCCATACTGAAAGATTTATCTGATGAATATTCCAGTGAGTTAAATATGAGACTTGAAAAATATAATATCTAAAATTTGCTTTTAATAGATGTAAAATATGTGTTGTATTTTCTTAACTCACGGTTTGAATCCCGGTCATTTGCTGTCCTACCATTAAAACAGCAGAAATAATAAGAGGTGTTCTCAAAGTCTCATCATCAAACAGTCTTCTAAAAGTCACCTCCGGCAAATCATTTAAAACTGCCGCTTCGTCTCTTATTTCTTCAAGTTCTTCATCTATGTCTTCACCCTCAATCCAAGCCAAAGCATCTTCGCCAGCGTCCTCATCTTCTTTATCGAGAAAAAGATGTTTGGGACTTTCAGGACAAAATAACAGCATTATAGACTTTAAAAAATCATTTTACAGACATTTAAATCTAACAGAAACTTACTTGAATTATAATAGGGACAGCGGATACCATAAAAATAAAACCCCACAGCTCGTCGCTACCCATAACATAGGGATAAGTTAAAAAATAAGAGAAGAAAATGGACGTAGCTACTGCTACGTAATAGGCGCTTGCTGCCATTCCTCTTAAGCAGTAAGGCGAAATCTCGACCAAGTAAATAGGGGCGATGCCACTATTTAAACCGGCACAAACACCTATTAGCATTCTCCCTAAAATTAATACTTCAAATAAATTAGAGTTTCTGGAAAAACTCAGAAGAACTAAAGCAAAGATAACAACTCCGTTGCTACAGAATAACGAGAGCTTTCGGCCTAAAATTGTAGCACAAGGCCATATTAGAACTCCTCCAATGATTCCTCCGATGGGAAATGCTATAGTTACAAGTATTTCAATTATAGTGAGGTCCCAAAGTTCGGGAGCTTTCTCTTGGTCTTTACTTCGGATTTCAGTTGCTTCGTAGAACCATTGCATAAGTGTCTGAAGAAGAATTTTATAGCAGTTGGACAAGTAGGTCTTTTATACACTTGTGTGAGAAGGTTTATAAAACCAGTATGAAAACCATAGATAAACCCCGACATTGAAACGGTTACAACACAAAAAATAAATTTTGTAAAACTCATTTTGTAACTGTCACTTTTGATTTAAAAAAAACTGACAATTAAGGTTAAAACAATTTATTCGTAATAAATTTCAAAAATTTCTTTGGGAGAACGTCGAGCTGTTTCCGGCAAATGTAAGACAGTGAAAAAGTAGAAAATGCAATCGAATGCCACAAAAAAGATAAAAGCGTAATTTCCAATGACGCTCTAAAAAAAAATTAATTTTGATTTGATTAAAAATCGGTTTTACCTGCAATGGTAAAAAAGTTTGAGCGACCAAATAGTTAAATAACCAATTACTGCTGACTACCAAAGAAACTGCAAGTGATCGAGGAGTATGATTGAAAATTTCTCCTGTCAAAAACCATGGCACAATACCAACACCCAAAGCAAATAAAATAATAAATGAAAAAATTAATACTGTTGAAATGTATTCCATAATTGCTAGTTTCTAAAAAAAATAAATTAATTGTGAGTTAACTTGACCAAAACATACTCCCAAATTAAGAACGATTGTCAACATTAAAGTATTAATAGCCATTCCTAAAAATCCAATCAAAAGTATAATTCGACGTCCAATATAATCCAACAAAACAATTCCAATAAGTGTTACAAGAACATTGACAGTACCCAAAGCAATTGTAGCGTTATTAGCAAATTTTTGAGAGAGTCCCATGTTCGTAAACATTCCATTTGAAAAATAAATTATCTTAAATGAAAAAATTTGTGAAAACAGTCAAACAATAACGATTTTGTACAGCATTTATCCCGCACAATTGTTGTCCAATATTCAAAACCAGAGAAACAGCCAAACGACTTCTCAGCGAAATATCGCAAAGAATTTTTTTCAAAGTTGCTTCGTTTAAATTTTTGATTAAATCTATTTCTTCTTGCATCTGTGTAATTCCTCGCTTGAAATTAGTTTTACCATTGAACCACATCAAAGCTTCTTCAGCTGCCTCCTTGTTTCCTTTGTTAATCAAAAGGTATTTAGGTGATTCAGGACACAAAGGGAATAGAAACAACTAAAATTGATCTATATTATACTTAGTTATTTATTTGTTGACTTACTTGAAAACAGATTGGAATAAATGGTACCAGAAACAGAAACGGCCAGTTTTTTGCATCCCCCAAAAGCACCCCAACAACTTGCGCTATTAAAATAGAAGTAGCAACAGTCAGTTGATAAAATCCTGCAACAAATCCGCGAATTTTATCCGGAGATATTTCAACCAAATAAATTTGACAAAGGCCTGAATTTAATCCGGCATTAATCCCAGCAACAAATCTCCCCAAAATCAGGAGTTCAAGGGAGTATTTTGGTTTAGAATAGACCAATAACACAATTGCTAAAAGAGCTAAAAGGTTGCTCCATAAGATTCCATTTCTGCGACCAAGTTTTTCAGCAAAGAAGTTTGTCAAACATCCTCCGAAAATTCCTCCGAGTGAAAAACTTGCCACGATGGTTGACCAAATTATCATCAAATACGTGCTATCTGGAGGTTCTCCCGATCTCATCTTTGTAACTTTTATAATCCACTCCTGTAAAGTCTACAAGCAAAATTTTGGTAATCATTTTAGAAATTTACAAACATTTGTAGGAATGTTGAGGACTCCGGTGTGATAACCATGTTGGAAACCGGAACCGATACTAGAAACAAGAACAGCGAAAAGAAATTTGGTGCAAAATACTGAACGTATACGCTGGAGATGTTGGTTTAAGCTGACCATGTCAAAAATGACAAATTTTGATCTTTTTTTTTGAATTATTCATATGACAATTTATTAAATTAATAATTTAAACACCTCGATTTTTTTAAAGACTTTTTTACAGTTTCGGGTAATTGTAAACTACCAAGGAAAAAGAAAAAGATATCTGTTATAAAACAAATTAGATGAAAATGAAAAATTCATCTTTAAGTGAGAAATACCTTTCTAGTGGTGGTTTTATTGGCTTTTCTCGTGTTTTAATAATACTATGAATGGATGGTGGTGTTGATGGTACTTGTGATGATGTAAAAGATTTAGTCTAGATAGAAAATAGTAAAATGGTAGTCAATGACAAACTAAAACTTCTTTTTTTATTTCTATCACAGCTTCTATTAACTACCAATCCTCACAGCTCAGAAGCGTTTTTGTAAAAAGTTGTTGCTTCAAAGCGTTATTGTGTTTGTTCGTTTGATTCTCGGAGAAAAAGTGAAGATGTTGCGTTTTTTGTGTAGTCGTCCAAGTCGTCAATATGTCAACCAATATGAGTACTACAAGCAGCAATGGAGTGTATTTCAAAATGCAAAATTTGGTGAGCAGGACTTCCAACATTGGGAGCTTCAGTAAAATGTGCTTTGAGAGTAAAGGGAGTAATGGTGACAGAAGAGACCAGAAGACCTGTTTCAAATTCAGGCGACGTAAAAGCAGCTAAAGACTGGAATTAAAAGGATGCATTGACTATGTGAATATTGAAATCCGCTTTGGAACTGAACAACATTGCAGTGATCGAGAATAATGAGTCATCAAGAATCATCTTATGTATGATATTATAATAAAATATGTATTAAAGATTTAATAATAAAATAATTAAAGGTTTTATCAATATAGAATTATGGTATTGTGCAGCACACCTCAATAGGGGAGAATTTATCTCAAGAAGTTAAAAAATCAGGAAGAAGCAATCAGTATTAAGCTATCATGGCGAAAATTTTGCTTTCTCTTCTTTTGAAGTATTATTTTTTTAGACATGCTTAGATGTCAGTTGGTAAAAGAGAAATCCAAAATCAAGAGAAATTCTTCAAGAAAGAAGTAATAACTACGTTGAAGTAGATATCCAAAAAACCGGTACAAGTGAAACTCTTCTAGATATCTAGATAACCAAAAAGAATGCAATGTCAATTAAATATAAAGACGAAAATCTAAATTGTCAAGCCATTTTAAAAACTTTGAGTTTTTTTATTGAAGAATTATACACTTTAGACAAACTTTGAAGCTCTAGAACACTTAAAATGAGTACAAGTTATTAACGAAGAATTGAGTTCTCTAAATGTTAACAAAACGTGGGAGATAGTGTTATTGAATTTTCCTTCTGGGAAATCAACTATTGGTCATGAATGGATTTTTAAACTTAAGAAAACTTTAGATAATGAAAATGTTTGATATAAGGGAAGACTTCATGCACACAGCAATATGATGACGTTTTCTCGTTTTTATACTATCGAGATTCTATAGATTTCATTTCTACCATCTTTCAATACTACAAATTTATATACCTATACCTAGCGAAGTTGCCTCGTAGCCAAAATACCATTGAATTAAAAGAAGAAACTTAGTTTTGGAAATAAAATTTTATTCTCCTACGATTTGGAACTGGTACATTTTAATTATTTCTATTGAGCTAAGTTTTGCGGTTTCTGGTAAGTTTTGTCTTAAAAAAAGGAAAAAATATACATCCAAAATAATATATATAAAACTCGTAAAAGGGCCTATGTGTTGCTAGGAATAATTTTTTAAATTAGGTTTTAAGTTTTATGTGATTTACCTTTAAAATGTAAAGACTTTGGGACATTAAAAAATTTGCAAACCAATGGCTTACAGTCGTTAAGCAAACTGCTACAGTTCTTGAAGAGTGAGTGAATAACTCAGCTGGGAGAAACCAAGGAATTGGACCAAGTCCAATGCAATAAAATGTGTTAAAAAACATAAGTATTGCAAAGTAACCATATATAATTTCTATTCTGTTAAACTCCTGAAATAATATATACAATAAATAAAGTTTAAAAGTTATAAGAACAAATACTTTAAAAAAGTAAAGAGAAACGAATATCCACAGAGTTGTAAACATTTGTCCTAAAAGGCTGATTTGCATTAGTTTTCGTCTACCACACTTATCCACATATAAAACACATAATATATTCCCAATCGGCTGAAAGCCTGTAGATCCTATACTTATATAAGCTCCTAAATGAGATTTCAGTATTTCGTCTAACCAAGGAGTTAAATAAAATAAGGTCTTAAAATAATATTTAAAAAAAATCTATTTCTAATGACTAAATATACCATATTTATTCCACACGTTTGCTGGGCGATGTGGAAAGCTAAACAACAAAGTAAAGCATTTTTCATAGGCCGAATTCGAAGAATTCTTTTCAGAGAAGAATCTCGTAAATTTTTGACTAAACTATCTTCTTCTTTCAATAATTCTAATTCTTCTCGTACATTCTGTTTACCTCTTAACCATTGCAACGCTTTTTCAGCTTTTTTATCTTTCCCTTGAGTAATCAAAAGATATTTTGGACTTTCTGGACAGATTGGTAAAAGAATAAGTTGGAATAGAGCCGGAGCTATAGATATGAGAAAAATATATGGCCAGTTGTCGTCAGTTCCGAGAAAATAGCCAGCAATTTGTGATAACAGCATACCAAAGGCCACAAATAAATGATAAGTGCTTCCAACCGCTCCTCGAATATCATCCGGTGCAATTTCGACTAAATACATTGGGCACAATCCGCTATTTAGACCTGCATTAATTCCTGTTAGAAATCTTCCCAAAAGGAGCAATTTGTACGATTGGAATGTCTTAGAACAGACTTGGATTGTGGTAGCTCCCAAAATAATGATATTGTTAAACAGGAGACTTCCTTTTCGGCCGAATTGATTGGTAAAAATTCCAATTAAAAAACCACCGAATATACCCCCAATTGCGAAAACTGCAACAGTGCTGGACCAAATAATACGCATATGTTTTTTACATAAATACTCTTGGCTACGGTTTGAGGTCATCCAGTTTTGGATTGCTTCGGCAGGAACATTTAGAATAGCAACGTTGAATCCGTGTTGAAAACCTGAGCCTAAACTTGTTACAATCACTGCAAGAAAAAAATTTAGTGTCATTTTTTCAGCCTTATGACAGAAATGAAAGTACAACTGACAGCTATTAATTTTTAATTACGCTTTTTTTAATGCTAGTGCCAGTTATCTACCAGCTCAATATAAAGAAAAATATTAAGGATTAGTACGTAAAACTGTTTATTGTACAACAGGTGCAACGAAAGACTAAATTTGTTGCGACGTTTCGACGATATATTTTGTCTTCTTCAGGCGAGGCATTTTTTTTACTTGATGCGAAATATGTGAGTCATGGCACCCGTGGAAAGAGAGGATAGATTGATGCACTGAAAACAGTAATCGCAGTAAAAGTAGGCAGTAAAAAATTCTGTAAAATTAAGAATGGTGAAATAAAAGTCAGGAAAACATGAAAGAATTTTTTTATATTATTCAGACGGGAGTGACAGGGAAGGCAACTTTTTCTTATGTGGTGTCATGCAAGGCAAGTAGTTAGCGGCTAAAACCTCTTTTCAGAAGCTCTTTCCAAGATGGAAGGCTTTGCAAGGCACTGCTTTAGCTTTGTTTATTTTTTTGTTACCTTCTCAAGTTTGGTAATACTTTTTTGAAGTATTCTGTATATAAAAGCTTCGATGGAAAACTGAAATCTTCATTTGCAGCGGTCAGTGATAATGGTTTATTTGCAATAAAAATAAAAGTCGTTGAAGTCAACAAAAAACTTTTTGAAATAATAGGAAGATTGATCTGCGAGATGTATTACCCTATAAGATTATATTCGTACATTTTAATAATATCTATCGCGCTAAGTTTTGCAGTTTCGGGTAAGCATTGTTTTAGATAAATTAAAAAAACCAAGTCCAAAGTAACAAAGACGGTTGTTGTAAAAGGGCCTATTTCATTCTAAAAGTAAAATTTTAAATTAAGTTTTACTTGTGTAATTTACCTTCAAAATTAAGTAAGTTGTAGATACTACAAAATTTGTAAGCCAATGTGCTACAACCGTTAAGCAGACTGCTATAGACCTTGAAGAATGAGGAAGTAGTTCGGCTGTGATAAACCAAGGCATTGGTCCCAGACCAGCACTATAAGATATTTTAAATACAGTTTGAAGTATGAAGCGAAGGTATAGTTGGAATTTGCTTTTAAAATAGTACTACAATAAATAAATAAATAAATAATGAATAATGGTGATAACTATAACTACAAAGTAAAAAATGTCATTTCCAAACTTTAACAAAGTTGTCAGAACCATTCCTACTAAGCTGATTTGCATCATTTTTCGTCGTCCACTTTTATCCATATACAAAATTGCTAACACATTTCCAATCAGTTGTAAGACGGTAGTTCCTACAATCATTAAAGGTCCTATTTGGGGTCCCAGCGTTTTTTCATACAAAGAGGTATAAAACACTTGCTTAAAAGAAATGTTTAAAACAAAAATTTTTACATAAATTTTATTACCACATTCATTCCACACGATTGCTGCGCTATATGAAAGACAAGACAACAAATCAAAGCATTAGTCATTACCGGATTTTGAAGAATTCTTTTTAGAGAAGAACCGCGTAATTGTTTTACTAAGTTATCTTCTTCTTTTAACAATTCTAATTCTTCTTCAACATTTTCTTGACGTCTCAACCATTTTAAAGCAATTTCTGCTTGTTTATCTTTTTCTTTTGTAATCAGAATAAATTTTGGGGATTCTGGACACATTGGTAAAAGAACAAGTTGCAGAATTGCCGGACCTACAGCTATGATAAAAATATACTTCCAGTTATCTTCACTTGCAAGAAAATAGCCAGCAATATGTGACAACGTAACAGCAATTTGCACAACACAATGGTAAGAGCTGCCAACACCACCTCGAATATCATCCGGGGAAATCTCGATTAAGTACATTGGGCACAATCCACTATGTAAACCTGCACCAACTCCCGCTAGGAATCTCCCAAAAATGAACATTTTATATGACCGGCTATTTTTCGAAAATGTCATGAGTGCAATAGCTATCAAAACTATGATATTGTTGAATTTCAAGCTACCTTTTCGGCCAAAAGTATCACCAAAAAGTCCAATTAAAAATCCACCAAATACACCTCCTATTGCGAAAATTGAAATTGTGGTGGACCAAATAATAGTAAATTGGTTTTTTTCTAAATCTTCGTAGGTACGGTTTGACATTATCCAATTTTGGATTACTTTTGAAGGAATACTTAAAGCTGTCATCTGATATCCATGTTGAAAAGCTGAGCCTATACATGCAGCGAAAATGGCAAAGACTAAATTTTTAAGTGTCATGTCAATATTAAAATTTTGTTAATCAAAAAATTGTCGATTTGACAACTGCAGTAAGTTTTAGGTTTTTTATGATAAACATGTGCTAAACTGTCAAACCAGTACAACAACATGTAAAATCATTTCTATTTCTAGATCTTAAATTCTGTTAAACATCAGAATCTTTGAGATCAGGTTTCAGTAAACAGTTTTTTTGTAATCTTAAGACGCTTGGAGTAACTGTTTTTCAGAACCATTCTACAAGTAAATACTGACTATTTGCTTTGGCCATTAGGCAGTCCTGTTTTTGAATTATTCAGCTACTTTTTGAATTCTTGAATATTATGAGACATTTTTTTTTTGTTTCTGTACAAAATTTTGTATGCTACATAACAAAACTGACAAGTCCTGACAACACAACACAACACTAACACTTAAGAAATTAAATTAAAACGTTGAATATTTAATTTCAATTTGTTAATAACAGTTTTTATTGCTATTAGAGTATGACATTTTCATGGGAACGGTTTATTTTGGATGTGTTATTTACAATTCTAGTAATATTGGCTTGAAGTCCTATACAATTACTAATTAGTTTTGGCAAACCTTCCCAAAAATTATGAACACGTTTGGCCGACTGACCGACCATCTATTTTAACTCAAAAAAAATTGTTGGTATAAAAATTCGTTTAGAAAGGCATCCCACTAAATCTACAGGTGTTTTTGAAGTAATGTTAGAAATTGTAACAGGTGATAACTCTTGTTGAAAAAATGCTAAAAAAACAAATTTGTCTATTACAAATGTTTATAGTTTTTGAGAGATACGCTTTATACGCAATCGATTTGTTTTTTTTTTAATTATTTGGCTAGAACTGATTTACTAGTGAATTTTGTTAATACTGTTTTTGCTATTCGAGCAGGTTTTTTTCTTATAATGCAATGCAACAGTTGCAGTTTTGCACTTAAATTAAAAATTAGTTTGAGACATTTTTATCATTATCTACACAATTTTTTTAAAAATACGCAATATAAAGGCTATAATCTGTTGAATGTATTATGAATCCCTTATGTTGTACTCGTACATTTTAATAATTTGTATTGCACTAAGTTTTTTGGTTTCGGGTAAGCGTTGTCTTAGAAAAATGAAAAAAAATATGTCCAAAGTAATAAATATGGGCATCGTAAAAAGGTCTATTTCCTTCTAAAAATAAAATTTTAAATTAAGTTTCAATTGTCGTTATTTACCTTTAAAATTAGGTAAGTTTCGGACACAACAAAATTGGTAAACCAATGGATTACAACGGTTAAGCAAACTGTTACACTTCTTGAAGAATAAGTGAGTAATTCGGCTGTGATAAACCAAGGAATGGGACCAATTCCAATACAATATGTTACATTAAAAAAACAATGAAATATAAAGCGAGGATAGATAAGATATTCGTAATTTCCATGCCACTATAAAAAAAGTTGATTATAAAATAATAATAATAACATCAAATACGTAGAAAACACATTCGTTTATAAACATCACCGAAATTGCGAGAATTATTCCTATAAAGCTGATATTCATTAATTTTCGCCGACCACACCGATCTATGTAAAAAATTGCTATTAATTCTGCAAACGGTTTTAAGCTGGCAGCTGCTACTGTAACAAAATTTCCTGTTTTGTGTCCCAGCACTTTTTTGTACCAAGGAGTAGAATATAACACTTGCTTAAAAAATAATTAAAAAAATATTTTTACAATAGTTATTTGTGTATCAAGGCCAAAAAATACTTTTTGGTCATGGTTCACACATAATATTTTAGGCGACTTTAACAAAAATTGAATTTTTATTAGTAGTTTTAGGTTAGCATTTTGACAGAGCGGCCGGAAATGTCTCTTTTTCGGCCGCTGTGCAAAAAGTTATTTTTCGGCCGCATTTGAGGCGGATAAATTCAACTTTTTGTCAAAGTCGACTAAAAAAATATTTAATTACCACATTCATTCCACATCCTTGCTGTGCTATATGAAGGGCAATACAACAAACTACAGCATTAGCCATTGCCCGATTCCGGAAAATTCTTTTTAGAGAAGAATCTCGCAATTGTTTGACTAAATTATCTTCTTGCTTTAACAATTCCAAGTCTTCCCTAACATCTTCCGTACCTTTTAACCATTGAAGTGCTTCTTCCGCTTTTTTATCTTGTTCTTGTGTTATCAAAAGAAATTTGGGAGATTCTGGACAAAATGGTAAAAGAATAAGTTGCAAAATTGCTGGACCTACAGCTATGACAAAAATATATTCCCAGTTGTCTTCTGTTCCAAGAAAACATCCAGCAAATTCTGACAATAGAATACCACAAGTCATAACACAGTGATAAGAACAGCCAATTGCCCCTCGAATATAGTCCGGTGCAATTTCAATTAAATACATTGGGCACAATCCGCTATATAGACCTACACTAACTCCTACGAGCAGTCTTCCAAAAATGAACATTTTATACGATTCGCTTTTCTTCGAAAATGTCATGAGTGCTATACCTGCCAAAACTATGATATTGTTGAATTTGAGACTTTTTTTTCGGCCAAAATTATCAGCAAAAAGTCCAATTAAAAATCCACCGATTATAGCTCCCACTGCGAAAACTGAAACAGTGCTGGACCAAATAATAGTAATATGCTTTCTTTCTATATATTCGTAGGAGCCGTTTCTTATCATCCATTCTTTGATTATCTGAGAAGGAATGTTCAAAGCTGATTTGTGATATCCGTGTTGAAAGGCTGAACCTAGATTTATAACGAAAATTGCAAAGATTAAATTTTTCATGTCAATAATAAAATTTTGTTAATCAAAAATATTTGTTTGACAACTCAAGATTTCTGCCAAAACTCAGCATGTCTTATTTTTTTAAATTATTATGAAAGTGTTGTTCATTTAGATAGGATTTTTAAAGGAAAAAATAATCAGTTATGGTAAAAAAGGGGTTAGTAATGAAAATCACACAAAACACGTCATAAAAGTAAGTATATTTCCGAAAATGGAAAAGTTAAGTTTTGGTAAAAATCTTTTCAATTGCAAATTATAAATACACTTAAGTAGATATGTAGACAAACTTTTTGAAAATGATATCTATTATTTACTTTTCAATGACAATTTTTCTTGGAGTTAGGGAATTGTGATTTATAAAAAAATATAAAAAATTTGTTTTTTTTTCTTCTTCTTTTCACTATATGGCCTCAGCTTCACAGCTATGTAGCCAAATGATGACTAGGTCACCTCGAACCAACCAAAATATGACGTAGTAAGAACCCAATTGACACTGTCCATAGCATAAGTTCTGTTAAAAGCACACACTAGCACCTACTGAGAAAGTTCTAAAAACGTCTGCAAGCGATGCACTGAGTGAGGGGGATAAAAACACTGAAGCGTTCAAAGGGGAAAGAGAAGGACAAGAGGAAATGATGGATGCGATGAGTAAGGCTCATCTAAAGGACACCCAAACAAGATGTGGTCTGGATCCCCCAATTGTCCTTTGTTGTACGGTTTTACAAATAACAATTTTCCCAACTTCAAGAAAAATTGTCGTTGAAAATTAAGAGGGGAAAAGAAATCAACACATCTATTATTCACTATCATTCACTATTATCTACGTACATTTTAATAATATCTATCACACTAAGTTTTGCGGTTTCGGGTAAGCGTTGGTTTAGGAAAAGAAAAAAAAATATATCCAAAATAATGTAGATGAGTCTTGTAAAAGGTCCTATTTCTTCCTAAAAGCGAAATTTAGATTTTTTTTGAAGCTTTATTATGAATTACCCTCAAAATTAAATAACTCTGAGATACTACAAAATTTGTAAGCCAATGAATTACCACCGTTAAACAAACTGCTATAGTTCTTGAAGTATAAGTGAGTAACTCGGCTGTAATAAACCAAGGCATTGGACCAAGTCCTATACAATAAAATACGTCCAAAAAACAATGAAATACAAAACGAGGGTAGATCATAACTTGCTGTACTTCATGCATCTGTAAAAAAAAAATTAGTAATAAACACTAGTAATTGTAACAAATACGTGAAAAAGACATTCATTTATAAACAACAGCATAGTTGCCAAAATTACTCCACCAAAACTGATTTGCATGATTTTTTTCCGGCCACACCGATCTATGTAAAAAATTGATAATGCATTTCCGATTAGTTGTAAGATGGTAGTTCCTAATGTTATAAAACCTCCTAATTGGAATCCCAACACCTTATTATACCAAGGAGTTGAATAAAATAATTGCTTAAAAATGTTTAGTTTTTTTTTAAATTAATATTTTTTTAAATTTATACCACATTCATTCCACATGCTTGCTGCGATAAATGAAATGCAAGACTACAAAGCAATGCATTATTCATTGTCGGATTCCGAATAATTCTTTTCAAAGAAGAATGTCTCAATTGTTTGACCAAATTGTCTTCTTTCTTCAACAATTCCATTTCTAGTCGTACATTCTGCTTACGTGTCAACCATTGTAGTACATTTTCGGCTTTCCTATCTTTATCTTGAGTAATTAAAATATATTTAGGAGATTCTGGACAAATTGGTAAAAGAACAAGTTGTAAAATAGCCGGACCTACAGCAACAACAAAAATATATGGCCAGTTGTCATCATTTCCCATAGCACAGCCAGCAGTTTGTGATAGCAGAGTACCACAAAGCACAGTAAAATGATAAAAGCTTCCAATTGCTCCTCGAATATTATCTGGTGCAATTTCAATTAAGTACATTGGACACAATCCGCTATTTATGCCTGCATTAACTCCTGCTAGGAATCTCCCTGTAATCAGCATTGTAAGTGATCGGGATTTTTTAGAAAAGGCCATGATTGTGACAGCTGCCAGAATTATAAAATTGTTCACTTTGAGACCTCCTTTTCGACCAAAGTTATCGGCGAAGATTCCAATTAAAAAACCACCGAATATACCTCCAATCGCGAAAATGGCAACAGTGGTGGACCAAAGAACCGTAATTTGATCTTCTTCTAAAGTTTCGTTGGGACGATTTGTAGAGATCCATTTTTGGATTGTTTGTGAAGGAACGTTTAAAGATCCAATGTGGTATCCGTGTTGAAAACCTGAACCTATACTTATAACAAGAACAGCAAAGAAAAAATTACGTGTCATGTCAATAATAAAATTTTGTTAACCAAAAGTTATTTATTTGTGTATCTAAAGCTGAAATAAGTTTATTACTTTTGATTTAAATTATTTTAAGCGTAAATGTATAACAAATTGTCAAGTACAAAGACGAATTTTGTGTTATTGATCTCAAATTAAAAAATGTCAGTTTGTAGTTCTTTCAAATTTGACAATTTCAGTTTTAGTTTGTATGGATTTATTTTTGTACTAGAGAGAAACAACTATTTTAAAGGAGGATTGAAACAGTGGACGGAACTATAGACCTAAAAGTTGGAACACTTTTTACTATAAATAAGTATGGAGAGATAACAACTTCAAAATGTAAAATGGTGGACATACGTGTGTAATATTGGCACAGAAATGAAACAAAATTATAGACATCAAACGTTTACTTTTCTAAATTCTTCCACCTATATTCTCGAACTTTTTAATTATTTCTATTGCGCTAAGTTTTGTAGTTTCTGGTAAATGTTGTTTGAAGTAAAGAAAGAAATACATATCTAAAATAATATATATTAGAGACGTATAGGAGCCTATTGCTTCCTAGAAATAAAATTTTAAATTATGTTTATAAATTTGTTGCAGGTAATTTACCTTTAAAATTAAAAGACACAGAGACATTACAAAATTAGCAAACCAATGAACAACAACCGTTAAGCAGACTGTTACGCTTCTGGAAGAATGGCTGAATAACTCTGCTGTGATAAACCAAGGAAGTGGACCCAATCCAAGTGAATAAAATGCATTCCAAAACACAGTAGAGATAACGCGAGAATAAAACATTTCTTTTATTTTATACTCCTATGAAAAAGTGTAAGTAACATTTAAGATTATTTATACCAAATACTTGAAATAACAAGGCACTAATAAACATCACTAGAGTTGAAAAAACCTGTCCTACAAGGCTGATATTTATTAGTTTTCTTCGTCCATAATTATCCACGGATAGAAGAAACACAAGATTTGCAATAGGATGCATAATGGCTGCTCCTATAGTTAAAAGACCTCCTTCGATTCCCAAATTTTGTTGTATTAAACAAGCCGAATAAAGATATTCCTTAAAAAATATGTAGTATAATACAAAACCACAAAATTAAAATTACCATGGTCATTCCAGACATTTGTTGAGATATATGCATTCCTAGACAACAAAATAAAGCATTTTTTAATTCCGGAGTTCGCAAAATTCTTTTTAAAGATGAACCTCGTAACTGTTTTACTAAACTATCTTCTTCTTCCAACAACGCCAATTCTTCTCTAACATCTTCTTGACCTCTTAACCACTTTAGTGCATTTTCAGCTTTGTTATCTTCTTCTTTAGTTATCAAAAGAAATTTAGGTGATTCTGGACAAATCGGTAAAAGAATAAGTTGCAAAAATGCCGGACCTAGAGCAACGACAAAAATGTACGGCCAGTTGTCTTCAGTTCGAAGAAAATAGCCAACAGTTTCGGATACCACAATTGCACAAACCAAAAAAAATCGATAAGTGCTTCCAATCGCTCCTCGAATATGATCCGGTGAAATTTCGATTAAATACATTGGACACAATCCGCTATTTAAACCTGTATTAACTCCTGCTAGGAATCTTCCAAAAAGGAACATTTTGTACGATCGAGCCTTTTTCGAAAATGTCATGAATACGATAGCTACTAAGATTATAATATTATTGTACTTCAGACTGCCTTTTCGGCCAAAATTATCAGCAAAAACTCCAATTAGAAAACCTCCGAATATACCTCCAACTCCAAAAATTGAAACAGTGCTGGACAAAATAATAACCATTTTCTCTTTATTTATATATTCTTCGGTTGAGTTTATGAAAATCCAATTTTCGATTGTACGTAATGGCACGTTTAAAGCTACCATGTTGTATCCGTGTTGAAAACCGCATCCTATACTTGTAACAAGAACGGCAAAGAACAACTTTGTACGTGTCATGTCAAAATCAAAAATACAGTTTTGAAGTTTCTGACATGTTATTTGAGGAATACAAGGGCAGTTTGGTTTGTTATCTTTCTAAAAATATAAAAACTTAAAATGGCATGTTGGAATTAATTTGCGAAAATGTTTAGTTGATATTTGACTTTGGCATCTATCAACTTAAATTTAGGTTGTGTTGTTTTAAGATACTTTATGGTTTAACAGAAAAAATTAGCAACTTGAAAAACATCTGAACAACAAATTTTTTAAAAACAACAGAAAGGCTAAACCGAAAAAACGTTTTATGGAATTAAGAATAATTAAATAATATAAAATTATTTATTAAAAATAAATTAATAAATAAATTACACACAAACGATTCAATTGGAAATATAATGGCAGAATTATAGAGTAATTGACAAAAATTCTAGTCGAAGGATATTTTCTACAAGTTAATTAGAGTTTATTTATCTTTCTTATATCCAAATTATACCGAAATATTTTTTATCAAGAATTTAATTGTTTATTTAAAAAAATTTAAACAGGAATTACTATTTTCAGTTTCAATAAAACTACTTTCACTGAGGCCGTTCTTTGCTAATACAAAGTACAACCCATAAAAATAAAATAAAAATAAAAGTAGGTGAGATTAAAAAATGATTACCAGAGAAAAGTATGAATCAATTGGAAGTATTATGGCAGAAATATGAAGAATGAATTAGAATCTTTTTTCTAGTATTAATAGAAAATGTGAAAGAGTATGGCAAAAAATTATAAAGCGGGATGCTAGTACTAGACAAAGATGATGATTTCAACTACACGATGTTTAAATTTTTCAAATGGGAAGATTTAAAAACGAAGGTAAATGAGTAAACTGCAAGTGTCTACATTCACCACAACAAAAAATAGAGCTACTACTACTGAAGTTGGAAAAGACTTGGAATAACATAGCTACTTGATAAAATAATAGCTATTTACATTCGTATGTGGTAGGCTTAATTTTACAGGCGACAGCTTTGTTTCAGGCCCGAGCTGAAAGCGAGGGCCTGATTAGTTGGAGCCTGTAAAATTAACTAACGCATAAGATTTGTATATTTTTTTTTGTCCGAACGAGTCAAATTCTGTTTTTTTTTTGCGCCATTTCAAAAGTTAGGTTAGGTACAAATAAATTCTAAAAACCAATAAAACGTACCCAAATGCGGCTTAAATACTCTGTCATTGCTTGCATAATGTTCTTTAAAACATGTTCAAAGGTCTTTCCAGTACTTTTATTCACACTTTTTCATTCTAAATTGATAATTACTGAGAGATTCAACATTCAACAAAATGGCCACAGATCCATAGAATAGAATAATGACATTTATTAACTAGACAGGAACATACAGGTTCTGAATAGATGGCGCTGTAGCGGTTTATTTTTAACATTTTGTTCTATATAAAATTGCATATTATTTTTAAAATTATCTTAAATACACACGTTGTCTTTTTTAAAATTTATTAACTGCAACTTTTTCCAAAATACACTTTTATATAAAAGTGTATTTTGGAAATTCTTATAAAACTGCCCTTTCGTCCAAGTTTATCAGCGAAAATTCCAACTAAAAAACCTCCAAATATACCGCCAATTGCAAAAATTGAGACAGTGCTGGACAAAATAATAGTCATTTTCCTTTTACTCAGATATTCTTTTGTTGAATTTGCAGAGATCCATTCTTCGATTGTACGTAATGGCACGTTTAAAGCTACCATGTGGTATTCGTTTTGAAAAGCGCAACCTACACTTGCAACAAAAACAGCAACGTAAAGATTTGTAAGTGTCATGTCAAAATATTTTTAGCCGTCATTTGCGTTGATTGACAGTTATTTATAGTCGACCCATTCAATTTCTAGCGTTACTAGAAGCGCTTTATTAATTACGACATAATGGAAACTGAGGAAAAAGAAATCTTGCGTCAAGTTACGCCAAAATAAATATTTAATTGTCAAATCTCAATGATAGATTATTTTTATAATTGAATTAAATTAATATTTAGTGTTTATATGGAATGAAAATTGTAGAATGTTTTGCATTTATCTGGCTGTAAATTAACAGACAAGTTTTTAATTAAATTTTTTCAGAGAACTTTTTTATTTATGCATTAAAACATTTTTAATAGTAGCGGTTATTTAAGGTTTTAAAAGGGTATTTACTGAAATGGAGCAAAATTTTAGGGCACAAAAATATTGCAACTTTTACAAAAAAAAATTTTTTACTCAACAACTGTTTTTGAAGTAATGTTAAAAGGGCAGAGCTTTATATGAAAGATAAATAACACACAAAAGATTCAATTGGAAGTATAATGGCAGAATTATAGAGCAATAAAAGCAAGAATTTTTGCTGAAGGATTATTTCTACAGGTTAATTAAATTTTATTTATCTTTCTTATATCTAAATTATGCTGAAGTATCTTTCTTTTCTATCAAGGTTTTAATTGTTTATTTAAATTTTTTATTTGCACAAGAATTACCATGTTTAGTTTTAATAAAACTACTTCCACTAAGGCCATTTTTTGCTAATACAGGGTACAACCCATAAGAATAAAATTAGAGTAAAGGGAGGTGGGATTAAACAAAGAAGGTTACCTGAGAAAGGATGAATCAATTGAAAGTAGAATGGCAGAAATGTGAATAATGAATTAGAATCTTTTTTTCTGGTATTGATAGACAATGTGAAAGAGGATGGCATGAGTTACAATACTAAAGTCTAATGGGTAAAAAAATGTAGTGGGACGCTAATACGGTGACAAAGATGATGATTTCAAATACTCTATGTTTAAGTTTCTTAAATGGGAAGAATTAAAAAGAGGGTAAATAAGGAAATTGCTAGTATCACATTTATTACAAAAAATATATATAGAGAGAACTATTACTACTGAAGTCTGAAAAGACTTGGAATAACATAGCTATTTGATAAAATAAATTATAACAGAAATTGGATGAAGAAGAAGACATATGATTCAAAGCGGAAGTAATGGCTGTCAGGGCGGCAGCTTTACTTAGAGTGGGTTCCTCAGGCGGTAAGGGCCCAATCCTGTTTGAGTTGCAGGACACTTTAATGACTAGCAAACAAATTTTCTTACATCTACTCGTGAAATAAACGACGAATACTGCCGTCAAGATGCGACACTTGTTGTATTATACAATATAACCAAAAAAATTAAAAGAAATGAGTTCTTCGGAAACTTCAGATTGCATTATTATTGTCTAGAAACTCAACTGTCTGACTATGTGTATCAAAGTTTTAAAACATGGTGTGATGGGAAAACACCAAAGAAGCTGTCGTGGAAAAAGTTATTCTTATATATTGTGATTTCTGATAAGAAAGCAAAGCAGGAGAAGTCTTTTAATTTAAGGAATATCTACTCTACCTTCTTCTTTTAGATCTTTTTGGTGTGTTCAAGTGAAACGTAAAAGCCGCTAACACCAAACCGTTTACTTGATATGACGGACGTTTCGACAACAAAGTTGTCATTCTCAGGTAAGAATTAAAACCCAGTTTGGTATCGCCGGCGCGGCGAGTGCTCTGAGAAAATCAGTGCCGGTTTTAGAAGATACAGCAACAATAATTTCTGATAACTGCATTGTAAATATTTATAATAAAAAGATGTTTCTTACTGTTCTTGTCTTATCTTACCATAAGAAATGTGATTTTTTTAAACCAGTTACGAAAGGTAAAAGCATTCTGTTACAAAAAGTCAAAACAATTTATCAGTTGAAAAGAGTTAGAGGTTGGCATAGAAAAGAAGCAAAATTTTTGGAATAAAACATTTACTCTTGTAGGTTCTCTATTCTTCTATATTTCCCAACTTTTTAATTAATTCTATCGCACTAATTTTTGCAGTTTCTAATAAATATTTTTTGAAATAAAGAAAAAAAACCATATCTAAAATAATATATGTCACAGACGTAAAGGAGCCTATTGCTTCCTAGAAATGATGTTTCAAATTATGTTTTAAATGTGTTGTAATTTACCTTTAGAATTAAATAACACTGAGATATTACAAAATTAAATAACCAATGAGTAGTAACCGTTAAGCAGACTACTACGCTTCTGGAAGTATGATGAAATAACTCGGCTGTGAAATACCAAGGAATTGGACCCAATCCAATAGAATAAAATGCATTCCAAAACAAATTAGACATAACGCGAGGATAAAACATTAGTCTCATTTCATACTCCTATGAAAAAATATAAGTAACAGTTAAAATAATAATACTTAATACGTGTAATAATAAGCCAGTAATAAACATTAATATAGTTGAACAAATTTGTCCTATAAGACTGATATTCATCAGTTTTCGTCGTCCATATTTATCCACATATAGAAGAGACACCAAACTTGCAATCGGATGCATAATGGCGATGCCTGCACTCAGAACACCTGCTTCCATTCTCGAATATCGATGTATTAAACGACTCGAATAAAGATACTCCTTAAAAAATATATAATATAACGGAATACAGGGTTCGACAAAATGTACGACCTATTCCACTTATTTAATTCTTAACTCAAAATTTAGTCAATTATTCACAATGATGCTATTTTTATAATAAACAATATAAGCTTAATAGTAAGATTTTGTTATAAGTGTTAACATTTAAAAAATGAAGCGTAGGTTAGTAGAACAGAAATTTATTTATTGAGTTTAATTCAAAAGTATATTCTAATTGATTTCTAAATTTTTTATCAGATCATTTTCTTTGCACGACTAACACTACTACAGCACAAATCTTTAAAGCTTTATACAAAAATATCATCATTATGAGCAATTGATTGCATTTTGAGTTATTAATTAGTTAATTATTAACTAGTAGTAAACTAGGCTTTAGATTTTGCCAGAACCTGTACAAAACTACAAGATTAAATTACCATGTTCATTCCAGACACTTGTTGCGATATGTGCAACACTAGACAACAAATTAATGCATTTTTCAATGCTGGAGTCCGAAAAATTCTTTTTAAAGAAGAACCCCGCAACTGTTTTACTAAACTATCTTCCTCCTTCAACAACTCTAATTCTTCTTCAACATTTTCCTGATCTCTTAACCACTTTAGTGCATTTTTAGCATTGTTATCCTTTCCCTTAGTTATCAAAAGAAATTTAGGCGATTCTGGACAAATGGGTAATAGAACAAGTTGTAAAATAGCCGGACCTACAGCTATAACAAAAATATACGGCCAGTTGTCTTCAGTTCCAAGAAAACAGCCAACAATTTCTGACACTACAACTGCACAAACCAAAAAAAAATGATAAGTGCTTCCAATCGCCCCTCGAATATGATCCGGTGAAATTTCGATTAAATACATTGGACATAATCCGCTATTTAAACCCGTATTAACTCCTGCTAGGAATCTTCCAAAAAGGAGCATTTTGTATGATTGGGTCGTTTTTGATAATGTCATGAGTGTTATAGCTGCCAAAACTATGAAATTGTTATATTTCAGACTGCCCTTTCGTCCAAGTTTATCAGCAAAAATTCCAATTAAAAAACCTCCAAATATACCGCCAATTGCAAAAATTGAGACAGTGCTGGACAAAATAATAGTCATTTTTCTTTTACTCACATATTCTTCGGTTGAATTTGCAGAGATCCATTCTTCGATTGTACGTAATGGCACGTTTAAAGCTACCATGTGGTATCCGTTTTGAAAAGCGCAACCTACACTTGTAACAAACACAGCAACGAAAAGATTTGTAAATGTCATGTCAAAATTTTTTAGCCGCCATTTGCGTTGATTGACAGTTATTTTGAGTCGATCCATTCAATTTTTAGCGTCACTAGAGGCGCACTAATCGCGAGATAATGGAAGTAAAATCACTATGTCTATCCTGAAGAGGTATAGTGACTTTAAATGGAAGTTGGTGAAAACATCTTGCGTCAAGTTACGCAAAAATAAATATTTAATTATCAAATAAAAAAATATTTTCTCTAAACTCTATCGTTTTCAATTTACAGCATTTTTATATTAACCAATCACAAAAAATATTAATTATTAGTAAAGGTTATATTCATGTTACTAGGGAATAAAATTAATATTTATTATTTGGTCGACTGTAATAACAAAATTGTCTAAGTGACAAATGTCAATATTTCCCTTCCCTTCAAAAAAAAAAAAATAATTTAGCTAATTATACAGAAATGTTGTTAATTTATGGTGAATGTGGCAAGAATGCAAAAGCTACTGCAATGCTGTATCGTCAACGTTTCTCAAATCGACAGCATCCAACAATTTCGTCTTTCCGATTATAAAGTAAACCAAATAAATATTGAAAGTTTTAGAGTTATTTTCTTGTTCTTATATTTGTGGTTGTTTAGTAAAATAAAACTTTTTTAAGATTACTTTACTTTTGTCTTGTAGAGAATTTCTATTGAAACGTTCAGTGTCCTTGTGAGTTCATGCGTCCTACAGAACCTACACTCTTTACAAGAACAGAAAAGAAGAACTTGTAATTAAAAATTATTTATTTCTCAACTGGGGATTATACATATTAATTATATCTCGAGCTGAAGTTAGTTTAGTTTCGGGCAAATGTTTTTGGACAAAAATATAAAAGAAAACATTAAGAACAAGAAATATACTAAGCGTACCGTGTCCCAGTAAATCCTAAAAAAAAATATTAAATTGTTTCATATTTTTTTAATTGTACCTGTAATGTTAAAAAAGCTTGACCCACTATAAAAAGTGATGACCAATTAGTAGCAAGCGAAAAACAGACTGCTAGAGTTCTGCTTGAATGAGTAAAAATATCAGCCGGAATGAATAACGCAATTGGACCAACACCAATAGCATAAAATCCCAGAAATAAATATAGAAGTGCCCCAATAGAAAATAACAAAACGTTATTACAAACAAAAAAATCCTAAAAACTGAGTTTGTATTTTAAAGCAATATTGTTTTTTACTTACACAGATTAGAAGAAAATTGAGTAATAAGACTGTGTTTAAAATCATTCCTAAAAAGCTAATTTTTATAAGAGTTTTTCGCCCAAGTTTCTCGACTAAAACTGTAGCTAAAACAGCTGAAAGAATACAAGCTAAGCTCATTCCAAATGCTACTTCAGCTTCAAAGTTTTTTAGTTTATATTTTTTCATCAATTCATCAGCATAGTAAATTACCTATAATCAAACAAAATTCATGTACTCAGAAATTTACTCATGTTTTTCTTACAGCATTTAGTCCACAAAATTCCCTGCCTATATTTAACACAATACAACAATTCAAAGCTTTTTTCATTAAAGTATTTTTTCTAATTTTTTTGAGCGAAATAACACGCAGTCTTTTCTGGTAACTATCTTCTTCTCTCAAACTTTCCATTTCCTTAGAAACCTCGCATCCTCTAAACCATTTTAGTGCTTTTTTAGCTTTATATTCATTTCCTTCACTTATAAGTAAAAATTTTGGCGATTCTGCACAGAAAGGTAAACAAATAAACTAAATCGGGAATATTTTTCTACTGTTTCTTGTTTTAACCACCTGAAAAACTGCCGGAAAAATAGCAGGAGCAAACATAAATTGCCAATTTTCAGCAGTCCCGATAAATCGACTTATTATTTGAGAACATAAACCCGCTGAAGCGACAATTACGAAGTAGAAGCAACCAACTATTCCGCGAGCACAATCAGGCGAAATCTCTATTAAATAAATAACGCACAAACCGCCGTTTAATCCTGCGTTTATTCCAGCAAGGAGCCTTCCAAATATAAATAATTCGTAGGAATTTGCTTGTTTGGAAAACATTAGGACACTTATGGCAACAAGTGCTATTAGATTGTTCCACATTAGACTTCTTTTTCTTCCGCAACGATCGGCGAACAAACCGACTAGTAAAGCTCCGAGTATACCCCCAATAGAAAAAATTGAAACGGCTATTGTCCAAATAAATTTAATATCAGAATCGGTAAAATGATTTTGGTGTCTTTTTTCCTTGACGTGTTTGATCCAGCCTTGCAAAACCTTGATGGAGAAAAATTGGCACAAAAAGGCAAAAAAACACACTTACCGTTGCGGGAATATTAAGAATTGCTGAATGGTAACCATGTTGGAAACCTGAGCCTAAACTAGTGACCAAAATTGCTAAGATAAATTTAATCGAAGACATGTCAATGACAATTTTGTAAATCAAGTCATTGAGTGGATAAAACAAATGCCTTGCTGATAATTTGCTTTTGTCATTTATTTTTTGAACGTTTTGGTAAAAACGTCGAAAAACCTATAAAGATGGGGGAACTTACTGTAAAACTAATATTTGCGATTATAGCAGCCGCTGTTGGATCCGGTTTTCAACATGGGTACCATACCGGCGTGATAAATGTTCCCGGTGATGTAAGTATGAGAACTTTTCTTTTATTGAATAACATCTGGTTTAAGTTAATTAAGCTGTGGATAGAGTTAAACACGCCGGAAGAAAAGATTGGGCATATTGCAAATCCTGTTTATGTCGATTGGTTATGGACACTAGTAGCGTCCCTAATGCCTTTAGGGGGTGTCATTGGAGGGTTTTTGGTCACACCTCTTTCAGCTAAACTTAGTGCTAGACTAGCCTTGATATGCAACAATATCCTAGTCGTAATTGCTTCCATTTTAATGGGAGTTACAGATGTGACAAAGTTGAATATCTTCTTGATGATTGGTAGATTTATTATTGGAATAAACTGCGGACTTAACGCAGGACTATGCCAGTTGTTCTTATCGGAGATATTACCGGTGAGTCTTCAAGGAGCATCTGGAAGTGTATACCAACTGGTTGTCAGCATATCGATTTTGCTGTCGCAATTGTTGGGTCATGAAGCCGTTCTTGGATCTTCAAATCTTTGGGCTATGCTTTTCGTCATGGGTTTACCATTTGCACTCCTTCAAGTAAAAAAAATATAATACAATTTGCATAATTTATCTTAACCATTATATTTAAGGTTATTACATTATTTTTTTGTCCTGCATCTCCAAAGTCTGAAGGTGGAAGTAAAAAACTGACCCTGTCAGATATACTCAGAACTCGCCATTATAGAAAACCCTTCTGCGTAGTAGCAGTCTTAATGATTGCACAACAATTCAGTGGAATCAGTGCTGTACGTTTTCCTAGAGTAACTTTTTTTCAAACTCTTTTTTTGAAAATATTTTTAAGGTCATTTTTTACTCATCTTTTACGTTTTTAATGATTGGAACAAAAGAGTCAGTTGCGTTATACGCTACAATTTTAATTGGAATCATCAATGTTGTTATGACAATTGTTTCATTTATTTTGATGAAAATTTTCGGAAGAAGAATTTTGCTTTTGATTGGATTTGCTGGAATGACATTCGTCACCTTATTGTTATCAATAGCTATGCATTTTGCGGTATTGTATATAAACTAAATCTAAAGTAATAAATCCTTTTTTTAGAGAGCACATGCACTTTTTCGATGGGTCTCCATCATTTTGGTCTTTGTTTACATTATTCTCTTTACTGCAAGTGCTGGATCTGTTCCATGGGTTTTGATTTTAGAAATGTTTGTACCAGAAGCACGACCTCCTGTGTTTGCAGTTGCAGTAGCAGCTAACTTCTTTGGCAGCTTTGTTGTCACTTTCTCTTTTTTTCTGATTCAGGAGGTAAAAATGACTTGTATAAACAAGTATAAAAGTGTTGTTTTAGCATGTAATGGGACCGCTAGTCTTTCTATTTTTTGTTGGCTTCGATTGCATGTGCTTGTTGTATATAGCTAATTCGGTTCCAGAGACCAAAAACAAGGCCATTGAAGAAATTCAAAAGGAATGGAATTAAATATTTATCGAAAAATAGCAACAACCAATATAAGTATGTATGTATGTATGTATGCATGATACTAATTATAATGAAACAAGTATAAAATTACAGATTTAAAAAGTGTTTAGGTAGTACATCCTTAGGAACACCAAAATCGGGCAGTTATCAATTTTTTTATCAATAATTTAACAAAATCAATGTAGAAAGCACACAAATTTAAAAAAAATATTTTTTAATAACCAAGAAATTTTTCATTAATCATTTGATGCACCTCATTAAGTTTAAGAAATAAGAAACAATATGATTTAAAATAATTCATCTGAGAAGCAAGTAGAGAAGTTTTGGTAGTAACATGGGACCATATTATCATTAAAACCTACATATGTTAATGAGGCGGTAGGTAGCAAATTAAGAGCACTTTACGAAATTATCAACAAGTATGTTATTCCATTCAAAATTTAAAAAAAATAAAGTTTCATACGCACTACAAGTTTTGCGGCACTCTATGGTTTTGACTAGAGCTTCTAGACGTGTTATTTTTTACGTTTCTTGTCGATTGAGAGTTAGGACACAGATTCTCCCTCTCTTTCTACTTTTTGCTCTAATAGACACTTTTGCAATGGGAGTAATTTTTGCGATTTTTTTACTCTTTAGTATGCCAATAATTGATTTTCGTCTTAGGTAAAATGTCAAATTTATACTTAAGGCATACAACTTTTTTTAAAATTAGACGTTGAGATTTGCACATATGTATATAAACAACAAAATTAACACAATCTACTGTGTTGTAATGCATTAAATGTAACTGAAACAAAGTTAAAATTTTGGTGGGTAATGGTTAATGAGCAATTAACTTGTAAACTTGAAACCAACCCTGTTTCAGGGGCAAAACTGTACTTCTGATCAACTAGTAACGAAATGTTGACATCACTTATCCAGTTGGACAATAATTAGTTATTTTACGCTTTGTTACATCGAAAACAAAGCTGGTCGACTGAATCAAGTCCACGTGTCACTTAGTTTTACGACTTTTATATTTTAGGACTTAATAACAAAAAAGGAAAGTCGCCTAAGGCGAGCCTTATTAATTGCAGCCACAATATGTATGACTATTATTTTATTATAATTGGCATCTTAAATAAATTTGACTGATATCTTCTTCTAAAATTTGGGATTTGCTTGGAGTATAATGTTGAAATGCTTGTTTCAGTACAGCCTGCAGTTTGTTAAAATTCGATATATCACACCTAGATGATTTTATCTTATTAAAACACGATTTGAGATATTTACATTGAATTTTATTTCATGTATGAAACGGGACTTTTCAATAACATTGTCGACAATTTCGAGTATTTTGAGGAGCGTAATTTTCGTTGTATGTTGTGACAAAATTGGGATAAGAAAAAAGGTGTCTATAAGAGATTTTATTTTCAAAATAAGGTGTTACCAACTATCACAAAAGCTTCTAAATCAACCTAATTAACAATTTTTAATTAAAAAAGGAGAAAGGTTAATTTAACTCGTTTCATAAAATTTTCACGTACTCATTTTTCGCTACTCGTTTTTAAATTTAAATTCATGCTTTAAGACTTGTTTTATGGAACTTGTTTTTTAAATAACTATTATCAGGTGGAAGCATTTTGACCAGTGAAGCTTTAAGAACAATGCAAATACTAAATTGTTTGGAGAAGCTTTTTAATGGCGTGAATGGAGGGATACTTCGTCAACGATGCGAGAAACAACTTTCCGGTGGAATTTACAAAAATTCTGTGTTACAAAATTTTATGCAAAAGCAGTACTTTTAAAAAATGGAACCAAATTTTAGAGGTTTTTTTAGATTTTTCTACAACAACATTTCTCCTTTACTCAAATGACTTTTCTTTGGACAACATGACAAAATGTGCGTCATTTCACTTCCAAGACAAGTTTTCTCTTCTCAACTTTTTTTTGTTGCGATCTATAGTCGCACCAGAATTTAATCCTCTTTCTTTTCTTCACTTTCGGCTGATTTTTGTATAGTCATTTTTTCTGGATCTAACATTTGCCAATTCATCGAGGTTAACGCCAGCAGTTTTCAGAATCGGATAATCTAACAGCTGTAGAAAGTAACAAGTGGCTCGCTTTATTTTGATATGAATACAAACAACTCTTATAATTTAAATACCAGGGTGAAAAATTTTTGGTTCTAACAACATGGTTTGATGGACCAAAAGTACCAAAGATGCTATTGTGCGCTTGTTATTCCTGTGCCAATCTTTCAAGTTTTTCTTTTCTGTTTAGCTTCTAAATTTTTTAATTTATATTTTTTCATCAATTAGTTTATCAGTAGGTATTAGTTTATAGTAAATTATCTGTAATTAAACAAAATTCAGCTACTCAGAAATTTATGTTGTTCTTACAGCATTTACTCCACAAAATTTCCTGCAACATGAAGTCTTTTCTGGTAACTATCTTCTTCTTTCAAACGGGCCATTTCCTTTAACACATCGCATTCTCTAAGTAAGTCATTTTAGTGCTTTTTTAGCTTTATATTCATTTCCTTCACTTATAAGTAAAAATTTTGGCGATTCTACACAGAAAGGTAAACAAATAAACTAAAATCGGGAATATTTTTTTACTGTTTTTTGTTTTAACCACCTGAACAACTGCTGGAAAAATAGCAGGAGCAAACATAAATTGTCATTTTTCAGCAGTCTCGATAAATAGACTTATCATTTGGGAACATAAACCTGCTGAAGCGACAATTACGTAGTAGAAGCAACCAACTATTCCGCGGGCACAATCAGGCAAAATCTCAATTAAATAAATAACGTCAAATTGCCGTTTAATTCTGCGTTTATTCCAGCAAGGACTTTCCAAATATGAATAATTTGTAGGAATTTGCTTGTTTGGAAAATATTAGCACGCTTATGTCAACAAGTACTATTAGATTGTTCCGCATTAGACTTCTTTTTCTTCTGCAACGATCGGCGAACAAACCGACTTGTAAAACTTCGAGTATAGAGTATACTCCTTACAGAAAAATTTGAAACGGCTATTGTCCAAATAAATTTAATATCAGAGTTGGTAAAATGATTTTGGTGTCTTTTTTCCTTGGCGTGTTTGGTCCAGTCTTGTAAAACCTTAATTGGGAAAAAAATCGGCACAAAAATACAAAAGTACACTTACCATTTCGAAAATAATAAGAATTTTTGAATAGTAACTATATTGGAAACCCAAGCCTAGACTAATGACCAAAACTGCTAATAGTTATTTACATTAGAGTGCGGTAGGTAAAATTTAAACTCAGCACGGACTCAATTTCAGACCCGAGGCAAAGGCGAGGCTTAGATGAGTCTAAGCACTGTAAATTACCTATCGCACGACAACTGTGTTAAATGTTTTGAACGAAGAAATTATTGAAAGTCAGTACTTATAATTATTACTTCGAAAGCAAGGGAAAAGTTACTTTATGTTGGCAATATAATTTTTTGTTATTCAAAATTAAAGAAATTATTTATTGCAAAACTTATACCTGTTATATGTTAATTAATACATGTCGATGTGGAAGGATTTACTTTATTTTTAATTATGTCATACAATTACAACCAGCTTGTCTCTACTCTATGATGCAACCCTTAATGCATGTTCGTATGCAACACACTATGCATTCATATGTAACACCTCCCTTTTTTACAAACTATTAGATCACATTAATTACAACAAATCTTAATTCTAGTAACAAACAAAATCCTTAAACCTAGATGGGTGAACAATCCGGCGACCATACCTCGTATGAGGTGATTTATCATTTTCATTCACCCTTTCAGAATCATTAATAGATGAACTATTGTTCTGTTCACTCACTTGAACATTCTCTTCACTCTCTTCTTCTTCATCCCTAAAATTAACAGCTTCTCTTTCATTCATCTGATTTTTTGAATGTTTGAGGAAAGAGGAATTTCTCCGGTACTGTGTTCCTTCTTTATCCCTTATTATAAACGATCTAGGCGTATCCGCTAATTTTACAATTTTGCCCGGTACCCAGTTTTCTTCTTTCCGTTTTTTAAACGCAACATTTTCATTTGCCTTAAAATTAGGTCTATACTTAGACGATCGATTGAAATATCGGGTAACAATTCTTTGTTTCTGAATTTTAGATTCTTTAAAATTTGTGACTTTAGGTCTTAACAACTCTCTTGAAATTGGGACATTTGTTCTGACTATTCGACTGTTTAATAATTCAGATGGCGAAACATTAAAACCAGTTAATGGCGTTACACGATATTCCAACAAACTATAAAATAACTCTTCCTCATTTTGACATTTACGTAACATTTGTTTACAAATGTGTACAGCCTTTTCAGCTTTACCATTACTTTGAGGATAACGAGGACTAGTAAATACGTATTTAATTCCATACTTTTGACAAAATTCTTTAAACTTATAACTATTATAGGGAACATTATCGGACACAATCTTTAAGGGCAGACCAAATCTTGAAAATATGTCTTTGAAGTGTCTCAAAACTTCATCAATTGACTTATTTTTTAATTTGATAAGTTCTATCCAATTGCTATAATAGTCTACAATTACTAAGTACGATTTTGAACCGAAGTCTAAAATATCCGATGCTATTATTTCAAATGGTAACTCCGGAATGGGATGGGGAATCAGTGGTTCTTTCGTATTATTTCTACTAAACTTTTCGCAAATTTTACATTTGGAAATAAACTTCTCTACATCAGTAGACAAACCAGGCCAATAGAAAAGATTTCTTGCTCTGCTTTTGGTTTTCTCTATCCCTATGTGTGCCTTATGTAGCTGTGCTAACATGTGTGATTTTAAACTTTCTGGTATACAAATTCTATCATTGAAGTAAACAATACCATCTTTTACAATTAAGTCACTTTTTATTTTAAAATATTGTTTTAACACACTACTGTCAAGAAAACTTTTCTGAGGCCACCCTTCTTTACAATATTGCATAATTCTATTTAAGTCACTGTCATTATTAGTTTTTACTTTGATATCCTTCATACGATTATCAGTAATTGGGTATTCAACCTCTAAACAGTGAACAATTTCACACATAGTTTTATCATCAGACACCTCTTTCTTAATAAAAGATCTACTCAACAAATCAGCAATATACATTTTATTACCCGGAATGTATTCAATTTTATACTTATATTTCAACAACTTTAGTCTCATTCTTTGTAAACGAGCTGAAATTTTATTTAAATCTTTATTTTGGACTCCCACTAGTGGCTTATGATCTGAGTGTACCACAAACTCTTTCCCATACAAAAACTGATGAAATTTAATTACACTAAAACAAATTGCTAGAAATTCTTTTTCAATTTGCGCATATCTAGACTCAGTATCGGTTAATTTACGCGAACAAAAAGCTATAGGTTGTCCATTCTGTAATAAGCAACCTCCTAGACCCGATTGACTAGCGTCACACTGCACTACAATTTTTTCTTTAGGATTAAATAACTTTAGAACCGGTAAATTACTAATTGTTGACTTTAATGTATTTAATGCCAAAGTGTGATCTCCAGTCCAAATAAATTCACTATTACTCTTAATTAAATTATTTAATGGCGCGATTATATCTGACAACTTAGGAATAAATTTTATTAAATAGTTAGCCATTCCTAGTATTCTTAACAATTCTTTCTTATTATTAGGGATTTCTAAAGCTAAAATGGCTTCTATATAATCATTATCTGGTTGTACCCCTTCTTTAGAATAAACCTGACCCAGGTATTTAACCTTATTAACTTTGTATTGTAACTTATTCGGATTAAATTTTACATTATATTGTTTAGCCCTTTCGATTACCTTATTTAAATTCAAATCATGTTCTTTTTCATTTTTGCCTCCCACAATAACATCATCAAAATAGATCTGTACATCCAGATCTCCAAACATTTTCTCATTAACGCGTTGAAAAACTTCTGGACTACACGCCAATCCAAATGCTAATCTTTTAAACCTAAATTTTCCAAACGGTGTGATAAACGTACACAGTTTACTACTTTCTTCATCAAGTCCTATGTGATAAAAACCATCTTTCATATCTAGAACCGAAAATACCTCTTTACCACGCAATTTTAAACCTATTTCTTCAGAAGTAGGAATTGGATGTTTATCTAAACAAATATATTTATTTAAATGCATTGGATCAAGACAAATTCTCAAGCTTCCATCTGACTTTTCCACACAGACAATATTATTAACCCACTCAGACGGGCCATCTACTACTTCGATAATGTCCCTTTTTACTAAAATCTCTAGACTTTCCTTTAGTTTAGCCTTAACAGTCTCAGGCAAACGTCTACAATTACTTATTACAGGAACATAGTCACTTTTGAGTTTTATGGTATACACAAATGGTACTTTACCAGTGCCTTGAAACACTGTACTGTTTTTATTAAGAAACTCATTTTTTAATGTACTATTTGTGTATTCAATATTATCAACCTTATTTATTAAATTCAATTTAACACAAGCATTCAAACCTAATATCGGTCTACTGTCTACATCGACAACAATAAATTTTATATTTACATTTTTTCCTCTTACCTCACATTGTAAGATTATATAACCTACTGCATTTATTCTGTTTCCTCCATAGGTCACTATAGCCTGATCAGTTTTATTAACATACTGGGCTTTCCCTAATTCCTTAACAATAGAATAAGGCAAAACGTTACATTGTGCCCCTGTATCCAACTTAAAATTAACAATTCTATTTCCTATAAGAATTCTTTCTAACCAAACGTCTTTAGAAATGTGATCAACGTTATTATTCAACTTAAATTCCTCAATAAAAACATGACCCACATTTCCACTTTCAGCTATAGTATTTACAGTTTTATTATGATACTTTTTATTACCTTGCCAGTTTCCACTACCTTTTGTGATTTTTCCTTTTTTACAGCCCACTGCAAAATGTCCACTATCACCACACTTGTTACACTTTTTGCCATATGCAAAACACTTCCCTCGTATGTGCCTCCTTCCACATTTCAGGCAGTCATAAGGAATAGTTTCTTTTGTAACTGACGATTTTTTCACAACTCCTGTCCCCTTTTGGCTCATCGCATCGACTTCTTGTCCTTTGAGTCCTTGTGCCTGCATCTTGCTAGCTTCTGATACTCGACATAACTGTTCCGTCTTTTCTAAGGTCAGCTTGGTTACGCTCAACAGTCTTTCTTGAAGCCCTAAATCCTTCAGTCCTAAAATGATTTTATCTCTCACAAGAGAGTCCTCTTGTCCTTCAAAATTACACGGTTTGGCTAACATTTTTAAGTCCTTTATATAATGATCCATATTTTCTCCTTCTTGTTGAACACGTGAAAAAAATTTAAAACGATCATATGTTTCATTAGTCCTGGACTTACAGTACACATCAAATGCCGAAATTACTGAATTATAATTAATACGTTCTTCTTGAGTTAACTTTAACGTATTAAACACTTCTAACGCCTCTTCTCCTGCAGCCGTAAGAAATAGAGCCACTTTTCTCTCATCTGATTTTTCGTCCAATCCCGATGCTTTGAGAAAATATTCAAATTTCTGCTTAAATTTCTCATAATTCTTGTCAACTTTACTGTCGAAGACCAAAGGTGCTGGCGGCCTTAGATAATCCATCACTTATTCTTGTTTTTAACACCACGTGTTATTCTAACCTCACATTTAAATTTATTATTAAATAAAACTTAAGTTTTATTAGATCCCGTTATTCACTAGTTACTCACGGTTTGTTCACACCTGACACCATGTTATATGTTAATTAATACATGTCGATGTGGAAGGATTTACTTTATTTTTAATTATGTCATACAATTACAACCAGCTTGTCTCTACTCTATGATGCAACCCTTAATGCATGTTCGTATGCAACACACTATGCATTCATATGTAACAATACCTTTAAATTCATTTTTTTAACTATTTTAAATTTGTGTAAATACATTAATTTTAAAATAACTCATAAACGAAATATTTACCAGAACATATCGGTATTGTAAATTGGCATTTAACTGATGCTTAACTGACAAGTAATAGTAAGATTAACGTTCACGTAGCCAAAAAATAAATTTAAGTCAAATACATGTTAATGACAATTTTGTAAATCAGGTCATTCTGTAAATAAAACAAATGCCTTGTTTATAATTTACTTTTGTCATTTATTTTTTGAACGTTTTGGCAAAAATGATGAAAAACTTATAAAGATGAGTGAAAATCCTTCTGAACTTACTGGAAACCTTATATTTTCGATTGCGGCGGCCGCTGTTGGTTCCGGTTTTCAACATGGGTATCATACCGGTGTGATAAATGTTCCTGCAGAAGTAAGTATAAGCACTTTTCTTTCAGTGAATAACATCTGGTTTAAGTTTATTAAGGCATGGGTAGAAAAACAGGTGGAGAAAGCCAGTAATACACCTCCAGAATCTGCTTATGTTGATCTTTTATGGGGAATAATAACGTCCATAATGAATTTCGGAGGTGCCATTGGGGGGATTTTAACCGCACTTGTTTCGGTTAAATTGGGCCCTAAAGGAGCTTTGATGTACAACAATATCCTAGTTCTAGTTGCTTCTATTTTAATGGGAGCAGCGGAAACCATAGGATCATATGCAGTCATGATAGTTGGTAGACTTATTATTGGAGTGAACTGCGGATTAAACGCAGGACTGTGCCCGATGCTCTTATCGGAAATATCACCGGTATCTCTTCGAGGAGCAGCCGGAAGTGTATACCAGCTGGTTATTACCATATCGATCTTGATTGCTCAAATTTTGGGTCTTGAATCTATTCTTGGAAATGAACATTGGTCTGTGCTTTTCATCATTGGTTTACCATTTGCGCTGTTTCAAGTAAAAAAATATATAATACAATTTGCATAATTTATTTTTAACAATATATTTAAGGTTATCACTTTACTGTTTTGTCATGAATCTCCGAAACACCTCATCTGTGTGAAAAGTGATAACGTCAAAGCTGAAAAAGCGTTAAAATTTCTTCGACACTCCGATAACGTAGCGACTGAATTAGCACAGATAAAAGCGGAAGAAGAAGAAGGAAGTGTTAAAGTCTCTCTGGGAGAAATGCTCAAAACTCGCCATTACAGAAAACCCTTAATAATAGCTGCGATAATAATGATAGCACAACAGTTCAGTGGAATCAATGCTGTTCGTTTTCCTAAAGTACTCAAACTTTTTTTTGAAAATTATTTTTAAGGTCATTTTTTACTCAACTAGCACTTTTATGTCAGCTGGATTAGATGACACGACTGCGCAATATGCTACAATTGGAATTGGAGTCGTCAACGTTCTTATGACAATTGTTTCAGTTTGTTTGGTAGAAATTTACGGAAGAAAAACTTTGCTTTTGATTGGATTTGGTGGAATGGCAATCGTCACCTTAATGTTATCAATGGCTTTGCAATTTGCGGTATTTTACACGAACTATGCCTAAAATAATAAAAAATTTTTTTTAGAAAGCACATGATGCTATTCCATGGCTGTGCATCGTTTTGATCTATGTTTACATTATACTTTTTGCTGCTGGCGCTGGATCCATTCCCTGGTTTTTGGTTTCAGAAATGTTTGGACAAGAAGCAAGAGCTAAGGCGGTTTCTGTTGCAGTACCAGTTAACTGGATTGCTAACTTTATTGTCACTTTAACTTTTCCTACGATTGAGGTGAAAAATGACTGATATAAAATATACTCGAAATAGTCTTGTTTCAGAATTTAATTGGACCGTTTGTCTTCCTGATTTTTGTTGGCTTAGATGTTCTTTTTTTCTTGTTTATAGCAAAAGCGGTTCCGGAGACAAAGAACAAGACCATTGAAGAGATCGTAAATCAATGGAAATAAATATCTACTTATATATATTTTTTTTTCAATAAAGTTTTTTTTTTATTTTCACGTTTTACTTAAAATCAAACCAAAAGTGAACAAGTTTTGATTTTTTATTTTTGAAGGAGTTCAAGTTTTGCTAGTTTGTAGGTTTACTTGGACCCAACCATATTTGAAAATGACTTATGAAATTTTTCCGTAGAAAATCCTGCAATGGCTTAATAAGATAGAAAGTCAAGGAGATGTTTATTGCTGTCTCTTAAGTCTAATCTAGCAACTGATTGATGCTATAAATTTTCTTTAAAACTATTTATTAATGCTACGTAACGGCGATAGTGCTAAGGAATCAGAATTAATACATACAGAAGATTTTCTAGTTTTCATCTTCTAAGAGGTGTATAATGAGTTTAATTTTAAAACACGGTAAATTTCTGTATATTTGAACAATTTTTATTGATACATAAAGTAGACTTCTTGGAATTAATTATGAAGGATAATTATGGTCAAATGGCTGCTGCGCCAAGACCTGAAAGGTCAATTACCGTTTTTTGCACACCACCAGTTAAATGTGGTTTTACCAAATCAGTTGTTCTTTTGTAATTTAGCGCAATGGGATTTTGTTTTCTAGGATTTTGTAAGGTCCAAAGCTCATGTTAACACCACAAACAATTAATGAAGGGCCAATCTTTTATTTTAAAGACACAATTTTTCATTACAACAAAACTGTGAGGAAATAAGTACAAAACATATTTTGTCTCTCGCTTGCAGCATAACTCAACTCAATAAGTTAGCTAAACAAAGGTGAGAAACCAGTTTGAATAAAATACACGCCAACTGGTACAAGCAAATGATGACCAAAGTAATCGTTTAGTAATAAGTTAATTGATATCAATTTAGTGGTTTAATTTAATAAGCAAATTGGTCATGTGAGTTGAGATCATTTCAGAAAGCACAGTATTTAAAATAAAAATGTAATTAGTAATGGGCAGTTATTATGCTGATTGAATAATTACTTATCAAATGATTTTAAACAATCAAATAAAATCATTCGGTAAGATTCATTAATTTACGCAGATACTGTTGTTGATATTAATGAAACAATTATTAGTCTGATTATATTCAATCGAATTCAAAAGTTTTACTTCATGTTCACGTTATTTTGGACTGATTCTTCCATACAACTTTCGGTCACTGCAGTGGACTTTCACCTACCGTGGCGTTTTAGTGATGTTGATGGCAGATGTTGTTGATGTACAAATTATTAATGAATTTATTGGCCTAATTATTATATTCAATCAAAATTCAAAATCTTTGCTTCATGTTCACTTTATTTTGGACTAATTCTCCTATATAACATTTGGCCTTTGTAGTGAACTTCCACACAACGTGGTGTTTTAGTGAGGTATTATCACCACCAGCATCAACCAATATTGTCGCAGAACTGCGACGGAAGCAGTGTCCGGTATATAAATGTTAACTTTATTGACGTCTCTCCACTTCATGAATTGAGAACAATTTTTTTTTAGGTTTTAGCAGATTTTGTTGGCAACAAAGACTTTGTGGCGCTTCTAGCTTTTTCTACAATCTCTGGAAACGTAAGATTGTCTATTTCACAGTCACTTTCTTCCATACAGACCCGTTTTCTGTTGATTGTAATTGAAAACCACTGCGACCTGTCACAATTTTAAGTGGCAAGAGTTCATGGCAATCTATTAAATATTTAATCTTGCTGTAGTACATCATTCTTATTGGTCAAAATTTGTATCATAATGAACATCATTAAAGTACATGTCATTTGGGAGTAGAAAAAATTAATTTTAAATCATCAAATACCAAAGTGTCAAATAACTATATCGAATTATTCGTTAAGATTCATTCGATTATGCCCTAATTTTGATAAATAGATAGTAATCTTTTAATTATCGGCTTATATTAAAGTTATTTACATTACAAAATGGTTGGAGCACTTCATTTTGTAGCCATTCGTTAATGGAAGGTACTTGAAAAACGGTCGGAAAAATAGCAGAGGCAAATAAAACATAAATTACAATTAAATAAATAACACACAAACGGCAATTTAAACCTGCGTTTATTTCAGCAATGAGCCTTCTAAAAATAAATAATTCGTAGGAATTTGCTTGTTTGGAAAACAATACACTTATATTAGGCCCGACACAAGTGCTTTTAGATTGTTTTAAGGCTGCTTTTTCTACCGTAGTAAAACTCCGAGAATTCCCCCAATAGAAAAAAATTTAAACTGTTATTGTCCAAATAAATTTACTATTAGAATCGATAAAATAATTTTAGTGTCTTCTTTTCTTTATTTGGTCCAGACTTGCAAAAACCTAATGGGGAAAAAATTGGCCCAAAAATGCGGAAAAGCACACTTACCGATGCTACGATGCTAAGTAGCATACTAATAGTCACTACTAAAATAATCGAAGACATGTCAATAAGAATTTTGTAAATCAAGTCATTGTGTAAACAAAACAAATACTTTGTTTATAATTTGCCTGTCACTTATTTTTTGAACGTTTTAGTAAATATGATGAAAAACTTATAAAGATGAGTGACAATCTTTCTGATCTTACTGTAAACCTTATATTTGCGATTGCGGTGACTACTGTTGGATCCGGTTTTCAGCATGGGTACCATAGCGGTGTGATAAATTGTCCTGCAGAGGTAAGTATAAGAACTTTTCTTTCATTGAATAACATCTGGTTTAAGATTATAAAGCTCTGGATAGATCTTTTAATAGAGGAAAGTAATCATAATACCATTACACAGCCGGCTACTGTCGTTCGTTTATGGGGAATAGCAACGTCCTTAATGAATTTTGGAGGTATCATTGGGGCGATTTTGACCGCAGTTGTTTCGGTTAAATTGGGCCCCAAAAAATCTTTGCTTTTCAACAATTTACTAGCCATAGTTGCTTCTATTTTAATGGGAATTGCGGAAAAAATAGATTTATATCCCGTTTTCATGGTTGGTAGATTAATTATTGGAGTGAACTGCGGACTTAACGCAGGACTGTGTCCGTTGTTCTTATTGGATATATCACCGGAACCTCTTCGAGAAGTAGGTGGAACTGTATACCGAGTGGTTATCGCCATATCGATCCTTTTTGCTCAAATTTTGAGTCATGAATACTTGATTGGAAATAAAATTTGGCATCAGCTTTTCTTCGTGGGTTTACCGTTTGCAATCTTGCAAGTAAATAAAAAATATATAATACAATTTGCATAATTTATCTTTAACATTATATTTAAGGTTATTACTTTATTTTTTTGTGCTGAATCTCCGAGACATCTCGTCACGAAAGGTGACAACGCAGCTGAAAAAGCGTTGAAATTTTATCGGGAGTCCGACAACGTATCGAGCGAATTGTCACAGATAAAATCCGAAGAAGAAGCAAGTAATAAACTCACTTTGCGAGAAATGCTCAAAAGTGGCCATTATAGAAAACCTTTGTGTATAGCTATGGTACTAATGATGGCACAACAGTTCAGTGGCATCAATGCTGTATGTTTTCCTAAAGTACTCAAACTGTTTTTCTGAGAATTATTTTTAAGATCATTTTTTACTCAACCAGCACTTTTATGTCAGCTGGATTTGATGAGGAGTATGCACAATTCGGTACAATTGGAGTTGGAGTCGTCAACGTTTTTATGACACTTGCTTCCATTCTCTTGGTGGGAATATTCGGAAGAAGAACTTTGCTTTTGATTGGATTTGCTGGAATGGCAGTTACCATCTTACTGTTACCAATGGCCTTACAATTACAGGTATTTTACGCGAACTATATCTAAAATAGTAATAAATTTTTTTTTTAGAATGCATTTGTAGTTTTTCCATATATGTGCATCTTTTTGGTCTATGTTTATGTTAGTTTCTTTGCTGTTGGCGTTGGATCTGTCCCCTGGCTTTTGGTTTCAGAAATGTTTGGGCAAGAAGCAAAAACTAAGGCGATGTTACTTGTAGCACCATTTAACTGGTTTGCCAACTCCATTATCACTTTCATTTTTCCTATAGCTGAGGTAAAAATGACTAGTATAAAACAGAGTTGAAATGGTCTTGTTTCAGTATTATATTGGACCGTTTGTCTTCCTGATTTTTGTTGCCTTAAATGTTTTATTCTTCTTGTTTATAGCAATAGCGGTTCCAGAGACCAAGAACAAAACTATTGAAGAAATCGCATCTAAATGGAAATAAATACGTATTGTTCAGTTTTATATTTTCAATAAAGTTTTTTTTTTATTTTCTCGTTTCAATTAAAAACAAACAAAAAAGTGGGAAAGCTTTGGCTTTTTTGGTTTCGAAGAAGTTCAATTTTTACCAGTTGATAGGTTTACTTGGACTCAACGATATTTGAAGTCGACTTGCGAAAGTTACTGTAGAAAATCCTGCAATAGCTTAATACGATAGAAAGTCAACGAGATGTTTAATGCCGTCTCTTAAGTCCAATCTTCCAATTGATGGTATTATAAATTTTGTTCAAAACTATTTAATGCTAGGTAACGGCGATAGCGCTGCACTTGCTAAGGAATTACAGTCACTTACAGTACCAGAATTCATAACTCCAATGAGATTGGCAAAGAGAACACGATTTTTGCCCCAATATGGTCTATAACTTTAGGAGTTTTTTTAATTCTACTCTAATAGACGGTTGCCACCTGCGGATAAATGACCGACATTGTTATTAAATGTCAAAATATTTCAAATCTGAGACGTCCTACGAACAAAAATTTGCTAAATGCTGCTGCAAAAGAATAGCCAAAAAGAGAACAACCCGAAATAAGCAACAATAGGTTACATGAAAAATTAGTGGATGTGTTCGCGGAAAAATGTTTTTTACAACGAAGAGCTTCCCCAAATATGTGTTAGAAGAATATTTAAGTAAAAATAACATAGCATGTAACGAAAAATTAAAAAAAAAAGTTTGGACACTTATTGAACCCAATACATATTGACCAGTCTAGTAAGATCAAATATGAAATCGCTAAGTTGCTAATAAAATAAACGGAATAAATTTTTTTTTCCAAGAAACAATAAAGTAAACATTTGTTAGTAAAAAAAGTAAATATTAAAATAAAATTATACCTGAATATAAAAATTGGGTAAATATTTATTTACACTTATGAAAAACAAAAATTAAACACAAAAGTAAAGTAAAATAATTTTAATATGTTTTATTGTAAAGTAAAATTACTTTAAAATATATTTAGTATTTAAGCTCTGAAGTAGAAACCAGGGAAAAAGCATATTGTCACGAAGCGGAAGTTCGTTAGCCTGCTAGGTCGAAAACCTGCCGATGCGGATGGGCTATTTGAGAGTTGAGGCAATTGCTGGCTCAGCATTTGGGGGGTTGGCGAACTAGCGGGTTGCGTTAATCGGGGAGTCCGTTGGTACTGTTGGTAGCGTTCGACGAAGCGAGTCGAATAAGGTAACGTGTGAGGTGTGCCCAGACCCTTCGAGTGTGTCAAAGATGTCAATGTAAGTAGCCCTATCTTATTATGTATAACTGAATTTCCGTATCATGTACCATATATTGCGAACATTATTAAATCATTTTTTTATTAAAGCCTGTTTTAATTCTCAACCCCACCTCACGAGGCAAAGCCTGTGACAATATTTACAAGCCAAGAGTAATAAAACTGACAAAAAATAATTGCAAATGTAATTCAATAGACTATATATGTAATTCAATGTATTATAGAACAATGGATTTTAATTAACTAAACTTTAAACGTTTTTTAAGGTGTAAAAAAACAAAAGTGACTTACAAAATCTGGTCGCCGGACTATTTTTGAATTTGTTAATAACAAAATTAAAAACCTTTACAAAGAATTTATTATCTTGGTCTCACTTTGTTTTAAGGAATAACTATGTATGATATACAATATTGTTCTCATGTGAAAGCATTCTCTACCAAAATGTTCTTACTGCAAATGGTTTTGTTGTTTCAATATTACCAAGTACAAAATTTTCAGAAACGATTTTACATTTCTGAACAGTTCTGATATGCTTTTCCCTTATTTAAATGTAAAATATTTCAAAATTGTTGTAAATTTTTCTTTAATGATTATGTAATTTATTATTTAAAAACATGTTAGAGCTTTATTTGTAGACACGGTTGAGGAAGGTTTAATCCGGTCCATTTTGCAGTATCAGAAAATACCATAATATATTATCAAATTATATGTTATTGTCAATAAGTAACATTTATTTACAAATCTACTGATTGAATGAAAAATAAATTTGCAAAACTTAAAATTTATTCATTTGAACTTATAAACAAATATTGTTACACTTACAATTACACCTACTACACATAGCACACGTTCGTTATTTGCAATATCATTATTAAAATAAAATCAGGTCGTACTTGATAATTGCTTAAAGAAATTGTACAAAAAGTTAGATCCTGATGAACATGAAACACTTATGTTTGATTTTTTACATTTCTAAATTCAGTTCGAATAGTACATTGCGTAATTAGAAAAACTCAGAGGAAATGACACCTACCACAACCAAATAAATAAATAAATTATTCCACGAACTAAAATCTACTAAGAGAGCCTCAAAACAGATCCCCTTTAAACCTAACTACACAAAGATACTATTCATTTCAAAGATCTGACACAATAAATATTTAACTACTTGTGAATGTTACTCAAAAAATATTTCTCCTACCTAAAATTTAATTCTTACTTCAGTCAATATTTACACAAATTCGAGTAAATATGTTTTCCAGAAATAGTGCTTATTGATACGACTGTTGTCTAAATAACGCTGATATCTCTTCAATTGTTTTGTTTTTCGTTTCTGGAACTTTCTTATAAATAAAGAGGAAGAATAAGCAGTTGAGGATGACGAAAATAATAAAAACAAATGGACCAATTTCATTCTGGAAATAAATCAGAACAATATTATTTTTTTCAATTTTTTCAAAACTTACCGTAATTGGCAAAAATGCCAGACCAACCAAAAAGTTAGCCGTCCAATTTGTGCAAACGGCCAAAGAAGCCGCAGTTGGTCTTGCTGATTGATTAAAGAGTTCCGCAACCAAGAACCAAGGAATTGATCCAGGGCCGGACGCAAACATAATAATATAAATAAAAACAAGGACGATGCAGAGATAACTGAGGTTTGGTTCTACGCTCTGAAAATAAAAATTCAATTTGGGCTTAACACTTCTCTCCAGAAATTACCGTTAATTTCATTGCTATAGTCAGGAATAGAGTATCAATAGCCATGCCTCCAAATCCAAACAAAAGCAATGTCTTTCTGCCGGCTTTTTCAACAAGAACAAGAGAAATTACAGTCATTAAAACATTAATAGCACCCATTCCCATTGTAGCAAAAGTCGCACTATCATCCTTAAGTCCTGAATCCTTGAAAATAGAAGTCGAGAAGAAAATAACAGCGTTAATTCCACTCAATTGTTGTGCAATCATTACACACAAACAAATTATAAGTGGAATCCTCAAAGCCCTGTTTGTTAGTAATTCCCTAACAGTAACTTTCGGTAGCAATTTCACTGCATCATTTTCTGACTTCATCTGTTCCATCTCTTCTTGAACTGCTAGACTTCCGCGAAGCCAAGCCAAGGCTTTTTGGGCTTCCATTTCATTGCCTTTCGAAGCTAACAAATACTTAGGAGACTCGGGACACAGTGGAAGAGTCACCACTTGGAAAAGAGCAGGAACTGCCGTCAAAGCAAACAAAACCGGCCAGTGTTCAGGCGTCCCCAGACAATATTTAAGACCCAAAGCTTGGGCTACTAAAATCGAAATTGTGATGACCAGCTGATAGACACTTCCAACTGCTCCTCGGAGGTTAATTGGAGAAATTTCAGCAAGGTACATTGGCGCCAAACCGGCATTTAACCCAGAGTTAATTCCGATGATGAATCTTCCAAGAATGAGGAGTTCATGAGAGGAAGCTGCTTTCGCAGATCCTAGGCAGATCGTCGCCAGAAAAACTAGAATATTGTTCAGGAGAAGTCCTCCTTTTCGGCCGAAACGGTCGGCTATGTACCCGGTGCACACGCCGCCCACCATGCCCCCAACACAGAAAATGGAGACAGCTAAAGACCAGACAAGAGTGACCGAGGAAGCTGACGGGGGTACACCTGTGCGGTTGCCCACCACTTGCGAAATCCATTCCTCCAAAACCTGGAAACCAAAATAATTATTTGACTAACTAGAGACTAATTAAGACAACAAAATGTGCAAAATGTCGGAAAAATTCCAACCAAGTTGAATTTTCGTGGAGATGCTAATTTAGATGTTTTAAATATATTCTTAAAAGTACCCCTGATTAAACCGTGGATCTTGTTTTTGATTTTGAAAATCTCGAAAATTGTCAATATTTTATTACTGAACATCAATTGGTATGTAATATTTTGAAACTTTGTGGCACTTCCGGTTATTATTCTTAATATTATTGATGAACTTACTGTTTGGGGCGTGTTGATAACTCCCGTGTTGTACCCATGTTGGAAAGAGGACCCCAAAGCCGAAGCGATGATAGCAAAGATGAGTTTGCCATTGAAACCCTGAAAATAATAATTTATAGCTCGGCACGAGATAACATGGAAAAATTTGTGTGGCGGAAATCCGGGAAATCTGAGCCCACAAGTCACCCAATTTCGGAATTATTAAAATTATAAAGTGCATCCGGTTCAAGTTCACGCTCGGTGCGTCTATTCTTTCATTTCCGGCAGACTTACGTGTTTTATATCCGGAGTGTCCGTTTCCTTGTCTTTGGTCATCTCAAGTCCGTTCTCAACTTGAAGATGAATTTTTTCGCCGCCTTTGCCCATTTTTTAACACGCACTGGACCGTTTTGAACTCGAACGCGAGGGTGTGAGGAGTTTTAACTGACTGATTGGTCGAAATGGTGGGCGCGTCATGAGATAACAGAATGTGCTAACAAATGTTTACTTATTGAGCAAACATACAGAATGAGTGATCTTGTACGGATTGTGAATTTTTATCTAATGAAATGGTACAAAGTCGAGACGTTCACTTTTATAGGACCAGATATAAACAAAGCTTATCTATCGGCTTGACCGGAAAGTTCGTGCGGTTTTTTAAACCATCGTTATTCAGTCAAATTAAAGAACATAAAAACTAAGAAAAACATACAATACAAAAGCACCATTGTAGGAGGTGTTTAGTAATGAAAATAGCTAACTCAAGTGAATACTCTTCATAGACTTAGATACTTTACTAGATACTTGAATACTCATATACTAGATACTTAGGGTAATCCTAATTCATTTAATAGTTAATCACATAAAGTTAGGGTCACAGTTTCTTTCGTAGAGGGAGAAATAAATAACAGGAGTAGGCAAAAGCGTTGAAATCGTGGTCGTTGCACAAACACCTTTTATGGCACAGTATCGGGGATAGCTTTTTCCCCCACTATAAATTTGCAAACGGTGGTCTTGACAATAGAATAAGACCATGAAAGGTGTTTGTACCTCAACCAAGAACCTAACACTGTCGGTATAGGGCATTCAACTCCGCTTATTCCTCTCTATAGTTCCCTTGCAGAAATGCAACGAGTTTATCTATACAGACATGTAGAAACCCCCCCCCCCCCCCCCATGTGACTGGGATGTCCTACCACAACCCCTCTATTTCGCGAATCTTGCACAATCCGATTACCATTTATTCTGGTATCAACAAAATTCCTTCAATGAAATGAGGTTTGCTTCTTTAACACTAATGAAAAACCACTTAGATAACTTTTTTGCTGAACACCCGCAAGAGTTAGACGGGAAAGGGATCCATTTAAGACTGACAATTGTTTTTAATAATTAAAAATTGTTTTGAATTTCGTATTATGATCCGCACGAACTTTCTGGTCAACTCGATAATTTGCGCAACTTGAATGAATTTACCAAAAGATTTAATTAATTGGAGATTTTATGTAAACACTGCGAGACTGATAAACTGAGTGTGTGGTCTGTGGTTAATGGGATTAATTACACTACAGGGAATTATTTTAGTTTATCGCTGTGTTAATATCAAACGTGTTACATTTTGCAGTTCTATACAATTTGACAACCAGTTGTGAAACATTATTAAAGGTTTATTTATGGCCATTACAACGTTTATTTTTATTTTTACACGTTTTTTCATTTGGAAGGATAACATATCGAAATAATAAACATAAAAATTCGAAGAAATATTTGTTATTACGAAATAAAAATGCAACAAAAACAGCGTTATTAGGTAAAATTTACGTCACCAATTTCACGAAATTTATCTCATAATGAATTAATGCTGAAAGATAAAAATCTAAAGACAAAATATATTTTAATCCTCCCAGATTAAAGAAAATAAAATAACTTGTCAAGGCAAGCCTCCTTTTTAACCAATCATAACTATTTACTTTATCAGATCGGAAATATAATAATACAATGCCTCTTAACAAAAATGTTACTGATTCATCGATTACTCGATTAGATAAAAATTAAACAAAATTATGTTTTCCTGGTAATAATTTTTTAACTAAAATTTTATTTCTAATTTTTTTTGTAAAATCTAGCCGAGTAAATTCCTTTTTTATTTTATACTGTCTATTACGTAAAGAAGAATCTTCTTGTTGGATCTTCTTGGTTAAATGAAACCTAAAAGCACCCACTAACACCACACACTTTACTTCATACGACGCGTGTTTTGACAACAAAGTTGTCATCCTCAGACAGGAATTAAACTCAATTTTTTTCAATTTAATTCCTACTTTAGGATGACAACTTTGTTGTCGAAAAGCGTGTCGTATCAAGTAAAGTGTTTGGTGTTAATGGGTGTTTTTACTTTTTACGTAAAGCAGACCCTAATACCATGATAGTACTCTGCAGGGAACTCCATAATTTCCTTTAATCCAGATTTCTCATATGAGAGTCTGACTAATGACATTCATCGTGAATTCATTTAGGTGCTACGTCTTTAGAATGATTTTAAGACTACCTCTTATCAAAAAGTATAATAAACAACAAACATACGCTATAAATCTGAGGGAGGCTGAGAGAGAAAGACGCAATAAACTACTTCAGAGATAAAACCTAAAATCAGAAATTTTTCATTTAAAATAGTTTCAAAACGAATAGAAAAATACTGTTACTTACGGGCCTAAAAGATTAAATATTTATCATTTGTATCAATAAAATTTTAAAAAAGTAACTATAGTTCGTCCCACCGTCTTATCCCCATTAGTAATAAAATTATTAGAGTATGCCTCAATCTACGACGTATAGCTTCGTGTGAAATTGACATTTGACAAAACACAATTGAAAGATTTAAATAACAAATATATTGTAATTTTCGAAACTACACCGCAGAAACATTTTTAGCTGCAACAATAGTGAATACAAGGAATCATACTCTTATATCCAAAATTTAATTTCTTAAGTATTCAGTTACCTGAGGTCATTGACTGCGTTGCTATGTCGTTTGCATTCGAGTTAATACTACCCTTGATGCTTTGTCTTTGTCATCGCGTTAAGCTTAAAGAAGATAGAAATGTGCGACGTTCTTAATACAATACGTTTTGTATTCGTTGCATTTTAAGCCATGATGTAGAAAGAGATAGCAATAAGAACGTGAATCTTTACTTGCGTTGAAGGTTTTATTAGAAATGGGGATGAGACGGTGAGACGAACTTTACAACGTATTTAACAAAATATATTGCAAATTAATATCTTTGCAGCGCTGGATTAATTTATAAACGCTGAGCAAATGGTCAATCTAGAAAAAAGTGTACAAGGAATAAGTTGTATAAAATTAAATTTTATATACTAAAATCTGCAGGGCGATATTTACATCTTTAGTTTAAACATTAAAGATGAGAAAAAGTTGAACAACCTGGGTGTTTAACACTTGAATAGCCGAGAGGACAAATTTGTCCACTAGCACACTACGAATATATTTTTTTACGATTTATTTTCAAGGCTGTTGGGAATTATTTGGTTTATTGCAAGCTTAAAAATTCAGTGGCCAAATATTTCCATGTTCACTGTAAAATAATTTAGCTAACTCTATCTTTTTAAAATAACAAATTGCAGCAATATCCACAAAAAATAAGTAACTCCTCATTGGTGGGCAGTACACAATAATTATAAATACAAATATAACGTGAGATTGAAATGTAACTGAATCAGAGCAAGCCGTGGAAGTGGGTATTAAGATTAGACACATCACTACAGTTATGCTAGCACAGCCTGCTCTGATTAAGTTACATTTCGATCTCACCTTATAATAATAATTTTAAATACAAATATATCGATCAAAAAACTTCACAAAAAAATTATTTGAGATAAAAATATTATCTTGCGACATTTATTACACAAAATTTAATTTTCTATAACTTTTCCCTTTTCCATTTTTTATCATTTAAGCAAAAAGTCCTTGATTTGGGTAAAAATTCCTTAACTTCTGTGTTATTTTGAGCGGTTCCAAAAACAAGGTGAAATACTCTTTAGTTCAGACTTAAAATGGGACGTATTTTCCTCTAATTTGTCAAAAATTTTAAATGACAGAAAATTTATTTGTTTTAGTAATGCAAAAATTCGTTTCCTTGTAATTACAACTCAATGTTGTCAACGTTGTTTCCACGCCCAATAAACAGGCACTGAAGAAATCGTTTATGAATATTTTTTGTTAGCCAACTTAACAACATCTTAAATTAATTAAGTTCTCTAAATAAAAATATTTTCAAAGATGTATTTGAAAATAAAAACAAATAATCATCAAATTATAAAATAAGTTTTGTAAAACTCTGTAGGTACAGTTACGTGCTTAAATAATGTCACCTTTCAGACCGCATCGTCTTACAAAATACTCATCTGAAACAAAAACCGTAAATCTTTTTTGGCTATAGCAAATTTCCTTCGATACAAGCAATTATTTGAAGCTTTATATTTTTAATATTATGAATAGTTTTTCAATAGTCATTTTAATACGTGATTGTATCTCAAAGAAAATTAACGAAGGTTTATTAAACTTCCCTTTTTTTCAAAATTTTCAAAACTTTTTTAAAGCAAAATGTTGTTTCCTACCTACTGAAAACCATTTTTAGTTTACTAATTTTAAACTCCAATCAATTTAAAAAAAATCTTATTCATAAATTATTAAGCATTTAGTGTTTACTTTACTGAGCAATAAGGTACTAGAATACCTAGTGAACATTTAAATGCGAACCTTTGAATTACAGATTTTATCTTATTCATTAGTCATTAAATATTTTGCAAAAAAACTGAGAACTATGCAATTAAAGAAAATATCCTTGAGGACGATGCAGATAGAGAAATGCATATTTCATGACCTTAACAGTGTTTCTGGTATCTAATAAATAATTATATTGCGCAATTCTTTTAAACTCTTATATTAAACAAAAACTTTGCCTCCCTTTTGTAACTTCCGTTAAATATTTATTTAACGAAGTAATTAACTGTGATAGACTTAAAATGAAAATTAAGAAACTGATTATCAAATATGAAAAATCAGTATGATAATATAACCAGCCTAAAAAGTCTGCCAAAAGAAATATTTGGTCCTCCCTTGGCTAAAATGCAGTCTATTAGGGAGCCAAAGAAAGCAATTCGAGAAATGCCGGCCCTGATAATTATCGTAATTACTTCACATTACCATAATTGTCAGTTTTGCATTCAAATTAACAGAATGACTTTGAAAAATCCAAATGCGTACCAGATGATGTACCAACCTTGTTCTCTTGTCCCATTTTACTCGAGTGAATTACACGCGACGCCAGAAACACGAACCCACCACACAACACACTGCCCAAGAAGAATCTAAAGGGTTCTTTACGCAGGTAGACGTCACAGCATGGTCAACGTAGGTAGTAAAACTGGACGTGAAAGACCGTAATGTTGCCGGAACGGAAGAACGAACACTAGTGGTGGGATTAACAATGGTATAATATGAGATGGGAGAGACGTCGACGACACACTAATGACTAAATTGATCAATTATAATCAATAAAAAAACACCAAACATCGCCCATATGGGACCGGCATGGAAGAAGTGGGAAAGCTGTAGACTTATTCATATTCAGATTGATTTAAATGGGTTATAAAACAGCTTGTTTACAATGAGGGTCATAGAGGTTGACATTGAAAAATCTGAATAGGGAATAAGAGACACTGTTAAAAAAATATTTTTTTAAATCGCAATTTTCTTTGATTTTCAACTGATAAGGGCCTCAAATTTCAAATTATTTTCAACAACAGGAAGTGAATAACCCAAATATCTTATCACAATTTCGAATTGTAAATATCATTTTCCAAATATTGATGTTGACGAAAATATGTTGTTTCAATTAATTGTAGAAAAAAGTTTGATAAATTTACAGAAACAGATTTTTATAAATTAATTTTATTAAAAGTTTCAATTCTATTTTACTTGATGTGGGTACTTAATGGTCAATTAGGAAAATTTAAGAATTTATGAGTCTGCTGTCATAGTCTTTCCTAATTTCCAATTTTTGGCTGATTTATTGTAGTTTTGTATCTCGAACCCATTAATCATTTTTAACATCTGTTGCAATAAAATGTTATCATTGCAAAGTAAATAAAAGTAGATTATAGTGATAGTCTCGCTAAAATAAATTTTGTGTCAAAATTCTAATTCTTTCAAACGTCAATATATCTGGTAAACATTCTCAAAACCGGTTAACTTCAGTTCTTTGGTAAAATAATACCGGCTAAACTCATGTTGACTCGTTCAATTAAATCAACTGACACGTCTATTCTTAGAAAATTAACAGAAAAAATACCGATCTTTTAAGCTTGTAATTACGCGAAATATTGTCGTTAATTGATATTAATACGGTCAAGCCGGTCAATTGGTCGCATCCTCTGATTACGTTGACAGTAAACAGATTTATACATACCGAATCAATTTTTGAAATGGCCGAAGCTGTGGTAGAAGTGTTGGTATTTTCATCTTTGCTATCTAATTCCTTTTTCTAAAGCAGCATAAATTTTTTTGTTAAAATTTTGGTTGTTAGCCAATCAAAAATGCTCACCTCGGAATCCATCACGATTGGGCTGCGTTAAATCACAAAAAACTTATTAAATTCAGTTTTGAATACATGCAAAGGCGGGGTCGATACACCCAACAAAGAACTGCTAAAACACTCGTGTGTTTATTTTGGTTTTAATTGAGTTGTAAAACTGAATCAAATAAACTACTGAGATGACAAATATTTTTTACTACGAAATGCACCAAATTGCAAAAATGTTGCAAAAATTTCATCAGGATTACAGCAAAAGCAAAAAAAGAAAGTTAATAACGAAATTCGCCTCCTAAAAACATTTTTAAATTTTGACAGTAATTAAATCTGAAATAAATCTGTTTCAAAAGAACTAAAATAGAAATTACAAAGTTTTAGAATTTGTTGTTTTAGGCATGACTTTGATAACAATTTATTTACTATTTGATAAATTAATTAATGTATAATGTGTGCATAAATTAATTTATTTCTTGCTTATTATTGATAAATAAAAAAAATCCGATACATTATCTTATATAATTCTAATTTTTTTTACTCGAAGGACCATAACCTCTGATATCTTACTCGACTTTAGAGCTGTGGAAAAACTGAACAAGGAAAACCGACAAAAACAAAAAATATTTTGCAAAAATTAGTTTACTCTTGCTTTTCGTGTTTATTACACTAAACACCTGTGGAATGTGACAGGTACTCAACTACTTCCCTTTTAATTTTACCTGCTAAAAGATCAAAAATCCCTTTAAAAAAAAATCTAGACAATTTACAACCAATTTTAGATAAATAAAATTCCGTCAACAACTTTCTAATTATGATCTATTTATACTCAAGTGCAAACATATTTTTAGCTGTATAAACAAACTCAAGACAAATTATCCAATTTTCTAATAAAAACCAAGCACAATCATGGCCAACTAAATACAAAAACCAAACCATGCCAACCCAGACATACCTACACCCTTATAAAATCGCAAAAATCTGTTAATTTTCTCTCAAACTCGTGAAAATTCACACGTCACGAGGAAAAGCTTCAACGAAAATCTGAAAAGCTCGACCTTAAAGCGTCCTCAAAGACACGTGACGTCATCAAGTCACGTGTTTTAGTGTTTATTACGAAATATGTGCCAAGATTCCAACGAAAACGTAGAGAATTTATCGCGGAAATCCGTCCATTCTATTTAAACAGATTTTGAATCGTGTAAAAGTCAAGGCGATCTGTTATTATTGCGCAAAACAAGTTAGGTTATTTTTAAAATCGATAAAGAAGGCTGGTCACCATCCAACTCTCTTATTGGTCTATGCGGCGGGTGTGTCGTGACGTTGAACGGCGCTGATATTTGAAACTTTTAATGGAGTTATTGGATAACACCAATCTGATCTCACAATTTTTTATCAGAATTAAGTTATAAAATAAAAAAATATCAAAACTACACAGTAAAAAGGTGACATTTTTGCTCAAATCAATCTCCGATATTTCTTACCGAATGTATAGGCCTCCTGGAGCTGGTGGTGAGATTCTCCGAGGAATAAATCGGAACGTCCATATCACTGACATTGGAGGAGATGCTTCCTTCGCGTCCATCTCTTTGTGGTATTTGCAGAAGCGCCATAGCCTGTTGTTCAGCAAGGGTAGGACTCTTCAGGTAGTGACTCTCGGAGACGAAACCGACGCCGTCGTCGTCGTCGCGGTCCATTCCAGACGCCACAGACACAGAAAATCGGACTCGTTTCCCAGACAGACCGAAAAATCAACAAAGTCGTGCCTCGGATGCGACTGAGTGACCCCTTCAAAGACGTTGAAGCGTCGCGACGCATCGAGATGGAAAGTATTTTTAAACGCGTGACGTCGACGTCACTCTTCGGCGTCAACAGAAAACATACAAGATTCTTTGGCAATCGACGATGATCATGTGGGGTAGAAAAAAATCATTTCGGGGTGTTTTTGGTCGTGATTTAGGACCTTTTTTAAATGTCATTGACGCAAATACCCATTACGTGGGTTGGAGGATTTATTTTAAGAGGCGCTAAATTATTGTACTGTAAACAATCATTTTTGAAAAATTGCACCGAGAATCAAGCGAAGCCAAGTTGTTAGAACGTCATTTTACATTTTTTATTAACTTATTTTTAATTTTTCAAGGCCTAAACGTCGTAAAAATATATTTTATAGGTAATTTTTATCGCACGTCTTGTTGGCCTATAATTTATTATTAAACGATTATCTAAACACGTAAATAAAGATTTTCCGACGTCTTACTGCAAGTTTATCAAGAAAATAACTTTTTTCTCAAGGCTTCATAACGTAATATTAATAAAAAATACGTTTTACTAGTTGCCAAGTCAATTAAAGTTTAAACAGCTATGCAACATAGTAATCACGTACGTACATTGTTGGTTGCCTATAAAAATAAAACAAAGCAAAAACACGTAACAATATTAATTTATTAAAATTTGATAAATATAATTTTCACAAAATATTTTGAATTTGTCATAATTTGCTTTCACAACTACCACTATCTTCATCTCTCGCAAATCCTTTATTAACTTCTCCTATCTCCTGGATGCTTCTCTTCCTTTTAACATTATTATCAATTTTACTATTCCCAAGAAAATGTTCAGTAATATTAAACAAGGATTTTCCTTCAGTTTCTGGTAAAATAAAAAACAAAATAACCAATCCTCCAAAACAGACCCCACTATAAAACCAGAACGTTCCAGGCAACGTCAAAACTGCTACCATTTCTAGAAAAATTTTATTTGAAATAAAACCAAGAAGGTAGCTAATGCCGCCTGACAATCCCGAAGCTGTGGTTCTGGTACTGTTGGAGTAAACTTCTCCAACAAGCATCCATAGTAGAATTCTTATACCAGCATGGGTGAAAAAAGCAGCACCGATTAGAAAAGTTATAGGAATCCAATTTGATTCATTATTTGATACACTTGTTTCAAAATTTTTGACTCCGAAGTATTGAGCATAGGAAGCTACAGTAAAAAAACACCAGCCGCAGCCGAAAAGTGAAAAGAAATTTATGATGCGTTTTCCTACAAAGTGTATTAAACACGCACTAAGGATACAACCAAAAGCTTGACCAACTCCTAGAGAAATCGTTGCGTAGTATTCATCAATTGGGGCATTTAGAGAAGAAAAAATTGTGACAGCATAAGTTTGAAGTGTTGTCATTCCGGAAAAATGTCCCAGGAAGAATATGAAAGCAATGAGGGAGTAAGGCCATAAGAAGTTTTTTCTGAAGTAGAGTTTCCATCTAGGAGAGTTATTTTCAAGTCTTGTGATTATTTGATCTGAGAGTTCTTTAAATTCTGGTTCTATTTCAGATAATACTGTCCATCCTCTAAGCCAAGAAAGACTTTTTCGAGCGTCCAAAAATCGATTTTTTGATATTAACCAATGAGGACTTTCTGGGATCAAAAACAGAAGACTGAAGGATAATACAGGAACGACACAACTAACTACAGCTACTGTTTTCCAAGGCAGAAATGTTCCTAATAAGAATTGCATTAAAATACCTGAGATCATAGATATTGTGCCTGTGGATGCTAAAATCCCTCTTAGACTTGGCTGAGTTACTTCAGCAACAAACGTCAGACACTGCAAAAAATTTTATCTAATAGAATTAATAGAGGTAGATATAAAAGAAAAAGAAGTGTTAGACTCGTGTTTCGTCATTTGATACATAAGCATTATTTATTTCACCTTTCCGGATGTCTTTGATTCTTGTTACTTTATTACTTAATTTAGAATTACTGGCAAAGTGTTCAGTGATTTCAAAAAGTGTTTTACCTTCAGTTTCCGGCAAGATAAAATAAAGCACAACAGTTCCAATAAAACAAATCACGCAATAAAACCAAAATGTTCCAGGAAGCGTAATTAAATCAACTAAATACAAGAAAATTTTAATCGAAATAAAACCAAAAATATAACTTATAGCACCTGAAAAGCCTGAAGCTGTAGCTCTAGTTTCATTCGAATAAACTTCACCGATTAGCATCCAAGGAAGTAATTTTATACCAGTATGGGTACAAAACGCAGCAGTTACCAAGAAAATCATAGGCAACCAACTACCTTCACTCGAATGATCACTATGTGCAGAAAATTTTTGTAAATAATTTATGTTGTGCAAATAAGCATAAGTTGCCACTATAAGAAAGCAAAGTCCACAACTAATCAACGAGAAGAAATTCATTATTCTCTTTCCAGTATAATGAACCAAACAAGTACTCAAAACACATCCAAGAACTTCAGCAACACCCATAGCTACTGTAGCATAATACTCATCAATGGGTGCTTTAAGTGTAGCAAAAATTTTGACCGCATAAATTTGTAAAGGAGTTGTTCCACTAAACTGGCTCATAAAAAATGCAAAAGACACGACTAGAAACGGCCAAAAGAAATTTTTCTTAGTGAAAAGTTTTAGTTTTTCTATCATTGTTGGATTTTCACTGACTGTGGAACTGATTTGTTTGCAAAGCTCGTTAAATTCAGGTTCAATTTCTTCGATTGTTTTCCATCCTCTTAACCAAGCAATACATTTTCGGCCTTCTTCATGCCGGTTTTTTAAAATTAGCCAATAGGGGCTTTCAGGGACAAAAAACAGAAGAATGAAAGAAACAATAGGGATTACGCCACTCACTAAAGCTACTACTCTCCAATTTAAAAAAGTTCCTAGTAAAAATTGTGCTAAAATTCCGCAAATTACTGCTACCCCACTGGTTGATGATAAAATTCCTCTAAGACTAGGTAGTGTTATTTCTGCAACGTAAGTGAGGGTCTGCAAGAGAAAAATTTGGGTTATTTAAGATCATTGTTAGAGTGCCCAAGGTTAGTACTAGTCTAAGGTGCAATAAAAGAAACACAATGGCACTAGTTATTTATTTTAAAAAATAATATCAGTCTTGTGAGTCTAGACACGACTTTCTTCAAGTTCGAAGGCTTTATTGTCGATTCCGTTTCTTCGGACTTTGTTGTCTAGTTTATTATTACCCAAAAAGTGTTCAGTGATGTCATATAAAGTTTTTCCTTCAGTTTCTGGTAAAAGAAAATAAAGTAAAATGGCACCGAGAAAACTCACACATGAATTGAACCAGAAAGTACCCGGAAGAGTAAAAAAATTAATCATTGAAAGAAAAATTTTGTTTGCTAAAAAACCAAAAATGTAACCTATGGCACCGGACAGACCAGAAGCTGTGGCTCGTGTCTCGTTTGAGAAAACTTCACCTGTCAAAATCCAAGGCAAAATGCGGATTCCAACATATGATAAAAATGCAGCAGTGATAAGGAAAAAAGTCGGAATCCAGTTGTATTTAACATCAGTGTGTGAAGACCCTTCCAAAAATTTGATATCAGTAATGTAAGTGTATGTAGCAACAATGAAAAAACAACAACCAGAACCTAACAATGAAATAAAATTGATAACTCTCTTTCCAGTGAAATGAACAAGAATAACACAAGCCACACACCCTAACAATTCCACAATTCCCAAAATAACCGTCGCGTGATATTTATCAATTGGTGATTTAACCGCAGCAAAAATTTTGATTGCAAAGGTTTGCAAAGCATTCATTCCGTTAAAATGTCCTAGGAAAAATGTCAAAGCTACAAGAGAATAAGGCCAAAAAAAATTTTTTTTGGTAAAGAGTTTCAAATGTTCAAATTTTGATAATTTCGTCATTGTGACAGTTTCCGGATTTTCAATTCCGATTTCTTCTGCTTTTCCTAGTTGTTTACACAAATCCTGAAATTCTAATTCAATTTCATTAAGACTCGTCCAGCCTCTTAACCACGCCAAACTCTTCCGGGCATCAAGATACCGGTTTTTGTAAATCAACCAAATTGGTGTTTCCGGTACAAAAATTAAGAAAGTGAAAGCCAAGACCGGTACAACACAATTACAAACTGCCACTGTTCTCCAATTAAGAAAAGTGCCTAAAAGAAACTGAAGCAAAACCCCTAAGATGACAGCCATGGTGCTAGTCGAAGACAACATTCCCCTTAAATGTGGTTGTGTTATTTCAGCAACGTATGTAAGCACCTAAAAGAAACAGAAAGAGATAGTGTGAAGAAAGGTTAGTCGCAGAAAAACACACCGAGAAAGAAATTTACTTACGGGGGCTTCCAGTAGCCCTCCGGTCACTCCGGTGATACACAAAGCGAGGAAAATCTGCCACACGTCAGTGGAAAAGTAGAAGAGGAGCCAAGCGGTCAGAAAGGGGATATTGACCAGTTGCATGGCACGTCGACGTCCGATTGGTTGAGTAACGGCACCCGAAAGCAGGCATCCCACAGGAACACAGATTAAATTTATTGAGCCTATCCAGGAAATTGCCTCCTGGCCGAGAGAAATTGGCTCGTTGGGGTCGCTGCCAGAAAGACTGGGAATCAGGATTGTGGGGAAGCCGAGCGTCATTCCGAAGCCCAGCAAAAGGACGTTTTTTACACAAACTGCTAGGATTTGAGGTAAAGCTTGGCGGAAGCTTGAACGACTTTCGGCCGGCGCGGCGAAAGGCGACAAGGTTTTATCACTGAAAAAAAAATAGTTATATTAATTCACAGTTAATTTTAAATTCATTTAACAAACAATATTAACAAAATTAAAAAGGATATCTTCTCGGTAATATCTTCGTTTCCATTGAAAATTAAAAGAATTCGGGGCTGTGATTGGTTGTTGTCATAAAAAAGTATTAAAATTTGCGATACTACCGGTAGTATCTCAACTTGAAATTAGCCCAAAAGAGTATTAATTTGTTTGTAATTGTAATTACAAGATTAATATTTGATTTAAACACTTTTTTAAGATATTTAATAAATTGTTATGGTCTTAGAAACTGAAGTTACAAATGTGTAAAATGGAGCCACTGATTTTTGGATTTACTATAAGCAAATAGTCATGCACAATTTAAATTTAAAGTGCTATAATTGTAGATAATATGATAAATAATCTACAGAAAAAGGTCAGACAAAGGTTAAAATTATGCTAAAAATACAAAGTAAAAAATTATTAAAAAGTAAAAAACATTTTAGTATGTAACAAATAAATTATGTGTGTACCTACAAATCGAAATAACTTAAGATGACTGTAAGATGTAAATACGCGAGTTATTTTGTGTGTAGGTATTGTTGCATCAAAAGATATACGGCAGAAGGAGAGAGATACGAGAAAAACTGCAAATAAAGGTGACCAACTCGATATTTAAAAGCAAACCGGTTCCATCATATTTGAATTACTGCTGGGCGACTGTACCGTCCTTGCTACATCACAGATATTTTGCAGGGTTGGCTTTAAAAATATTTACATAAAAATCTTACTAAAATAAAATTAAAAAATGCACACTTAACAACTAGATACTATCAAAATAAACACAAAAATTACGTTTCATAGTCACCGGCAAAAGTGAATTAAAGCTTAAAATTGAAACCAACCCTATTCAAGAGAACAGCTGCACTTCTGTAATCAATTAGTAACGAAATGATGACATAGATGTCCAGTTAGGCAATAATTAGTTATTTAATGCTTTGTTACATCGAAAACAAAGCTGGTCGACGGTATCAAGAACAAGTACTCTTAATTTAACGACTGTTATTCTTGATGCAAGAATACAATCCTTGTTTGAAACGTAAATTATAAAACATTTTATGTTTATTTTTCTGTTTTGATCATTTTTCGTAATTAATTAATAAAACATTTAAACATTACACTTGGTAGTTAATAGCTAATTTGATTTTTGTGCTTGTCTGGCGTGTTCCCACATCCAATTCCGAAATTTTGCCACTGCCTCCGTCTCATATTAGGTATCCATCTTAAGGTTTAAGACATGTCTAGTCTTACATTTTAATAAAGATTTTAACAAGATAATAAAAAATAAATTTTATCTAGTATATACTCGTATGTCTTGCGACATTTTCTCCTTTTTTATTAGTAAATTAGGAAGTTTTATTTATAACTTTTAAGCAAAAACATAATCTCATTCTCATCATATATTTAAAACAACAAAATATTTAATAGCTATTTACATTCGTATGCGGTAAGTTTAATTTTACAGGCGACAACTTTGTTTCAGGTCCTAGCTGAAATATGATTAGTTGGAGACTGTAAAATTAGCTAACGCATAAGATTTGTATAAGATTTTTTGTCCGAAAGCTTTAAATTCTGTTTTTTTTGTAAAAATAATTAATATTTTTAAAAAAATAAATAATTTAAATAACTTAATAAATAGTGTGCTTTGACTGCTTGACGCAAAACCAGGGACGATTTTTTAATTTTAAATTTTTTTCATAAATATAGCTTCGTTTGTAGAAATAATCTAAGTACGAGTACATACAGTTTGATCCATAAAGTTTTTTACTGCAAGGGTAGTTTTTTCCTCAAGCATCTTTTGTGGTAGTTCTAACCCTAAAATGGGTGACCCGGTTTTTATTTTATTTTTACCCCACAGTTTCCGAAAGTCTAGCTTACTATTGGTGATTGAACTACTGTGATAGCTTATTTACAATACGGGAGGACAATAAAGCTTATTTACATGATACTAGTGTTTATGTTGCGATAAATATTCTATTTAATACATATAAATATACTGCTTTTACTGTGATGAGAGCTATTTAGAGCAAAAATATCTGAAATGCATCATAAATAATGTACTATTGTTTTGTTAAGTATATTCTATTAAAATTTGTAATACAATTATAATACATATAGGACATATAGGAAATAAATACAAACGTAGTTTAAATTCTAAATGTTATTTTTCCTTAGGTGAGATAAAAATCTTGGAGTTTCTTTTCTTTTATTAGACTATTTTATAAATCAGTTGATTGATGCGGCAGTGGCGCTTTCATCGGCCATCTCAGTTGTCTTCAGTGAATTTGTAAGATAAAAAACCTTGTATAAAAAAAATCAGGTTTTGTTAGCTACCGCAGGAGGATTAAGGTTCAGTACGTAAATAACTATGATGTTTCTGCTGCTTTACAGATTGTAAATTTTGACAATATCGATTTGACAATTTTACAAAATGTAACTCAATAGGAACCAATCAAATCTTGAATATAAGGCGAATGTAACAATGTCATACCAGCTTTAGATGTCTTAAAAGCTTCGCTCGCAAGCTTACTCGGAATTCAAACGGAATCTGCAACTATTATGACTCTCATTATATTTCTTCCTAAATTCTTAAGAATATTAATTATAAACTACCTATGAACTATTCATGAGTCTTTTATAAGAAAATTCGTACAACTATCGCGGAAAAATGACTATTTCTAAACTCATGCTAAGCAGTAGTTTAGTTTGTTATAATGTAATAATAATGAGCTATCCAGAATTTTGTAATCTCAGTTGGCCATGGGAGAAAAAGGTAGATGACAACTATATGTCTGAAAAGTGTGCGTCTTTTAAAATGTTAAAAGCACGTCAGAAGTGTCAAAATTAAATTTCCATTTTTTCTACTTCTACTTCAATTAAATTGCTCATATTGTAAGTGTTGCTGACTACATTTTTAGCACAAAACACAAACGAGATAACTTATTTTTTAATAGAATTTTACACAATGATTTCTGATATGTAATATGACAATAATAATTATTTTTAAATAAACAAACTTCATTTTTATTAAACTCCGCTTTGATTCCACGACTCCATAAAGAGCGAATAAATAATATTGAATTAATATTAAGTCATAGACTTAATATTAGATATGGTATATTCTTCCTATAGCAATTCGGAAGTCAGTTAAGTCATTGGTCCCGGTCTATGACTTAGTCATCATGCTCAACATAGATTAGTAAACCAGTCCAATGGACTGAGAACAAAGTTTTTAAATAATGAATTAATTAATAAAGTTCGTCAACCTATCTAACATAACGTACTTTGTTAATTGGGAGAAATATCAATGTGGTTAAAGCAGGTCTATTTTAAGTAATTATTAGTATCTTCTCTCTTCTTTTTTAGGAAGAAAAATTATTTTTTTTTTATAAAATTAAACATTTTTTGTTTTAAGTAATATTTTTTTTTGTTTTAACTTAAGAATTAAATTTTAAATTTATGCTACAAGCATTTTGTTAAAGACTGTAAAAAACTGAAACACGGAAAGACCAAAACTTATTTATTTTTCTTTAGCTTCCAAAAAGTAATTAGCTTGAATGTCAAGGTAAATTGTTTTGACAATTGAATTAAATATCATCTAATTATGGTGGCTCATAATGTTTCCGTGATGGTTAAAAATCCTTTAATTGTTGTTGTGGGGAATAACAAGTGTTGTGTAAATTGTTATGTAAAGACCGTTTTACTTGTTGGAATAATCTTTAAACTTGGGTAAATCCGATTTTGGTGTTAAATTAGACTTGAACTTGCAGATTTATTGGATAAATATGTGAATTATTGTTTTGCAACCTGGAAAGTATGTCTAGTTGTCAAGACTATGAAGTAGGCGTGCAAAAATGTACTGTAAATAGAGATAACTTTCTCGACTTCTATGCACTCTAAAATTTCCCTTCTTCTTAACCCAATTAGCACTTATTGATATTTCTATAAATACATTTTGAGTGTCCAGCTATCAAAATTTCTATCTTTGACGGTTGATTAGTGTTATCCAACCAAAATCAGGAAATTATAAAATTTCTAAATTGCGTAAAACTCTTACTTGGTACCAGAGTGGTCAATGCTTTGGAAAAAAACCTCTGCATACTCATGTTCTATACATTTGCGCCTTATCGCAATCGTGAATATTTATTGACCGATTAAAGCTAATCGAAGAATTTTTGCATTTTTGAGTCCTACTTTACTCATCTTTCACCGATCTGTAAGTCAATTAAAATTAAAATTTAAAAAACTTATTTATAAAGATTAAATGAGTCTTAGCAGCTTAGCTCACTTTTCCGGTTTCTCTCAATAAATTAAATTGAACTTACGAATAAATTATACACTAATTTAAATTCATAACAGCTTTTATTGTGGCTTTAGTTACATAATAGATTTCGTTTCGTCGTTATGTTATGCGAAATGTCACCTCAATTTTGCTTTGATAAATTATTTCGCGGTTCGGGTTTCAGCAATTGTGTTCCTTTAATGCGTTTTTAATGCTTGCTGTAAACCGCTTGTATAAATTAAACGTGACAAAATAAAAAATATTGTTTATGTCGCCTAAAAATTCCTCAAATAATAAGCAAAAAATTTAATAATATGTTGGTGATAGTATCTAGCATCATTACACCTTGACTCTCTTTAAGCTCGAGGTTAAACAATCCCAACATTTTTTTTTAAATCCGGGATTAAACAGTGTGTCCTTTTTATAAAAATAGCCTTAAATTAAAAAATTGTCCACTTATTCTCTTTCCGGTGCGGAAATTAGCAATTTGGTTTGTCAACTCACCTTTTAATAACCATCGTGCACTAAGAACTTGAAGCTGATTTGATTGAACACTTATTGTTCTAATTGCACTTCTGATAATACTCCTTGTTGAGTACACATATCACAGTTCAATACTGATTGGATTTATTCTATTAAAAGTTCATTTACATTTATTTTGTTTTTAAACAATGTATGTACACTGCTAGTGAACCTTCAGCGTACTGTGCTTGGCCATTTCCATTCTGTGGTTTCTAATCGTTGCTCCCACTTCGTCAAGGTGTGCTAATGATGTTGGATTTGAGTTCTTTTATTTATTATTATTAAAACACAAACTACTTATGCAATTATGTATTGAAAGTTAGTGGGCCATTGGGTAACGGTTTTGGTCGAGAAAGAATTTCGCCGCAGCGAAATGCTCAAGAGTAACCTTGACATTAATGTGTTATTTTATCAATTCAATGAAGTCGAGTGTTTGAAAAATATGTGAACATTTTTCCTTGTCAAGTTTAAGGACCACTTATGAAAAATAGAAAAGTAGAAGAAAGAAAAATTTTAAGCAAAAAATAAAATATTTTAAAAATTATAAACTCTATCTTTTAACAATTGCTTTAAAAATAGTATTTCCATTTTAGTTCATAGATAAACCTTGAAATTAAATGACTGTGTTTGATTTGTTCCCATTTTTATTGCATCCGTTAATAATCGTTAAATTACTAGAAATTATTTTTTTTTTAAATTTTAAACCATTTTTAAAATTCTGATTTTTTCTAATTAAATAATTAATTAGGTGTCATTTAAAAAATATTTCCACAACAAATTCACATTTTTCTCACTCAGCCAAGCGTAACAATTTTCTGAGTAATGCGAAAAACAATTGTAATTTTCATTATTGGGTGTAAAAAAATGCGCAATAATAATTTAATTATAAGTGTAGAACATTTTTCCGCACATGTTTTTTTCTGTTAAATTCTTGCGCGTGATTAATTATTTATGTTTACATCAAAATTAAACCAAATTAAATAAAATTTAGTGTTTGTTTTTATACCATTCTCTAAACTTAAATTTTATTATTAATTGTTCAATTGTTCGTTGGTATTTTAACGTCCAAAATAAATTTGAACAAATTTAAATGTCCCCATTTTGCGCATTATCTTTATCTCGTTTGAAAAATTGTAAAATTGTCGTGTCGTGCTGAAGTATGTAATCAGAGGCTGTGCACGTGTGGCTGAGGTATTTAAGTAGCTGTATTCAGTTTAATTGGCTTGTTTCGCATAGTTTTTATCTATTATATATACATATACTAATGTGCTGATTTCAGTTGAGATAATACCGGTAGTATCGTAAATTTTAATACTTTTCCATAGCAACAGCCAAACCCCGAATTGTTTTAATTCTGATTAGAAACGAAGATACTACCGGTACTATTTCAACTTGAAATCAGCCCGTTAGAAGATTAGTTGCTACATGTTGTTTACTTTGCTTAATTATTAATATTAATGCCCAAAATCAACAACTGTTCTTAATGCTGGCAAATTTTGATGCACTTTGTATTTTATTTATTCCATGCTCAGTGAGCATTGCTCACTTTTGAATCAGACTCTTTTTGATTTAGTTTTTATGTTATAGGACTCCAATAAATACGGCTCTGTGATTTTTTTTTCAAAATTTTTATGACAATTATAAAAAGTTAAGCATTTAGCACGTTCTTTTTTCAAAAAAAAATTGTCATAACTCTGGTTTCAGATCTGGTTTTCGTCATTTTTATATTTACAATTTTTTGACAACATTGTTATCAGTGATCTAAGAATTTTCCGAGATTTTTGGGTCGTGCGAGTGACTTTGTAAAATTTATCGACAATCATTCAAAATAGTGCATCGTACATTCTCTAAGATCGAAAGAAGAAGTACTTCAAATAACAAAAGAGTACATTAACAAGAACATTGCTGAAAGCCAGAAAGCCTTAAAGGTAAAAAGCCTGCAGTCAAATAACAGTGAAAAAAACACTAATCGCTTGCTTCTCGTAGAAGGTAGGTAAACCTAAAAGACTACTGGCTGAAATTTTAGAAGTCTTTTTCTTTTTGTGCTGACAGTATTGTTACTGATTATTGTTTAGATATTGGTACTGGCAGAAATTTTAATTAGTCTTTTTTTATTCCTGGATGTAACATTACTTTTTGGAGGAGGAAATTTTTAGGTGTACACTCCCGACATGCTATAAAATTTTATAAGCAATAAAGTAGATGAACTGCCAAAAAGCTCACAAAATGCTTGTATAGAGAAGATTAGGTCTATTTCTTGAAAAAATCATTGTGTGGATTTTTATGCCAAGCTGGTAGAAACTGGTTTGCCAACCTCGACACTTTGCATTGAAACCTTTTTGGTACATCTTCGATAAACACAAATCCTTGTTTGTATAAAATTGGCGATGGAAGTAATTTGATACTGATTTGATACTAAGATTTGAAAGTAATCAGAGATCTTGAAAATTATTTTTTTCAGAAATTTGAAACTAAAAATCTTTGAGAGATCGGTTACTGTTTAAGTATAGAGTTTAACAAGGTCAAAAATCTCATTTCGAAGCAGCAACTGATTACATTTTAACACTTTTTGAACAAATTTAGTATGAATGATATTAAACCAGTTAAATTATCAATTGAAATTAGCACGAAACTGAACAAGAACTAAGATACTTTCGACACTGGTTTGCTCTACCGCAAATTAGCAGGCTTTGGGCCTATTTGTCAACTACTACAAGACACGATGGCAGTTTTGTTTAAGTTATTTGGGTCAGTTTAATAATATTGTTACGCGAAAGAGCATAGGACAGCCGCAAAACGGGTTCTTAATTACTTGAATTGAACAACTTAATTTTTGACAAGAAATCTTATCAAGTCGAAGGCTTCTTCTTCTTCTTCTTCTTTCCCTTTTTTTGACCTTAGCTGCCGAAGTAGAAGGCTATACAGAGAGAAAGTGATGATACAAAGTCGTATACAGGTTGTGTTTTGTACTTGGAGCCGACACTGCCTTCTGCTATTTTTAAAAGCAAAACAGTTACCTTTTTATTACTTTGATAAAAAGAAAAGTGAGCAATAAAATCTTGTTTCAAATCTGCTTGTGACTACTTTTGTAGTCGTATCTGGCTGTGTCTCGCTCTTAGTTTTTCCCAAGTACCTATCTCAGTTTTTTAAGTTGATCATGCATTTAACTAAACGTTTTTAGTGATATCTATATTTAATATTATTATTCTCAGAGATTTGGTTTCAGTTTTAAAGCATTTTCTTTTTTGTCAACGTTTAATTAAAATTAAAATGTAAAGGATAAAATAAGACTCGTTTTAATTTTGTTGTATATTTGAAATTTTCCTTTTCGTCCATACATACGCACATTTATGTTGATTTTACATACATACAGACATACAGGAAATCCTTATTTTCTAGTGAAAATGAAACTGAATACCGGAGGAACAGTACAGTTTGTCAAGTGAAGATAGCTAAGTATACGTTATGATTTAAATTCGTTTCTTTTGATTTTGGCACTTTTCAGAAAAACACTGACGCGTTTTTTTGACAAACTTCACCGCTCGGTTGTACTAATTGTTTCGCTAGTAAAAAAAACAGAGGGTGGTGTGGGGAGGGGCAGAACTGAGGCAAGTCTCAAACACTTATACAATAAAAAATAATACAAAAGTAATAACGTACGACTAGGATTACATTTGAGCAACTTGGTGATGGGAAACCGAATTTGACGGGCACCAAGTTTTTAAAATAAACATTTTTTTTGTTGTCTTGTTTAAAACTTAGTTGTGCGATTAAACATTTTGTTGACAGCAGAATTTGACAATTTATGTGATCGGTTAATTTATTGTAAATATTTCTATGGCCGGCGAAAATTTTTTCAAAGGTTACAAACTTAGGAAGTAATTTTGAGGAAACTTAGTTTTTTTGAAAAAAATTTTTGCCGGATACAATAGCGACTATTACATAAGTTAATATTAAATTATTAAACTAATATGTATTTTTTTTAAATACATACCTATTTTTCATTAAACCTACGTACGGATCAACTATTTCTAAATTTTTATATATTCAATAATAATGTGACAATGTTCTAGTCCCTCTCTACTGATTCACTTGATTGCATTAAATTACATATTAAGGTTCTTTATTTAAAAATTTATTTTTTAAACTATTTAAAATTAAATAAAATCTTATTAAATTTTAACAAATCGTAATATATTAGTATAATAGGAATATGTTTTGAGATCTAAAATTATAAATAGTGTGCCCACAAAGAAAACAAATTAGTTTCGTTTGTAGTTAACTGAAGAGTTCTTAGTGAGCACATTTTGATAAATTTTTTATTTATAATAACGAAATATCGTATCTATTATGCAATAAAAATTATTTCTATAAAGATTCTTGCAAATATGCATAAACATTCTAAAAGTATATAAGAATGATTTTATTTCCCCTGTAATACTGAGTCATTCTTGGTACAACAACTTGAGTCAATATATAAATCTCGAGAAAACTGAAAATTCTTTGAAAAGTTATAACTAAACGAATAAAAATCGGGGTTTTTTGAAAAAAACTTTCACAGTGACAATGCTCAGTCGGTAAAGTCACAAATATTTAACAATTATTTAAATAACTTGTACAGCGTTTAACAATTCGATTTTTCGTGTCCGTTTGCATGAACAAGCACAGTGGTGTAACAACGCTTGGGGCTCAACCCCCGATCATACAAACAGTTGATATAATAAATATTTTTCTACTGCTGGCTATACGCATTGTGTATTTCTAGCCCGGTTGTGGTCTCGACGAGGGACTTACGCGAGGCGCTTAAAGCGGCCATACTGTGGTCTCTGCCTTTGCGCGGGAGGGTGGTTGAGGTTGCCTCTAAACTACTGTCTCTTGGCTTCCACACGGGCGACCCTATAACAAACCAACGGCATCACTTTTTGCGACATTAAGAGTGAAAGCTCGGTGCAAAAAAATAGGGTCGTTTGAAGTCCAACAGACACTACACTTAAGCTCGCCAACCAAATTTTGACACTTCGGATCAAAATTTAGCCGACGACGTGCAAAGCGGGGGTGCTAAGAGAGAAAAAAACAAACCAAAAAAAATTCTAGCACTTGATTTCGTCGCCGCGGTCTAACACGAAACTGTGGCTCCTCTTGTGGCTGTGCTATCCCTTGTCTGATTTTCCAGACAAGTAGCACTCGACACAAGTGGGATTCTCGATACTCAACGATCTGGGCGATTGTTTTAGCGACGATTTCATTTTCTTTGGGCTTTTGCTCTCTTTGGGACTGTTATCTCTGGATCTTCGGTGGGTTCTTGGACTGGATTTTCTGGAATTTTTTGGCGAGTGTTTGTTAGGACTGGGTCTCCTCTGTTCTTGTTTTTTCGGGGATCGGTTCGGAGATTTATGGATTTCCGCTTTGACCGTTTTGTTATTCTTACCTAATTCTTCAGTTTGCATGGGGTGGAAATTCTCAGGAGCGTGTGATGATTGGATCAAACGGGCCTGGCTTCCGGTGCTGCCGGCAGACAAAGTCGAAGTCGTGCTACACAATCAAAAAAATTTTTCAAAATCGAAATTATAATATTTTTAATATCAGGGGAAAAAAATACCTCAGGGTTAGGTGATTGGGTGTACGGCCAAGAGTTGCTTTACTTTTGGTGCCACCTTGCGAATCTTCTTCTCCTTCAGATTTTGCTCCAGTGTCGTTTCGGTCGTGGTCACTTCTTTTAGGAGGATCAGCAGCATCTCCAACGGTTTTACTCCTAGACCGGAAAGTAGTAGTTGGTGGTTCATCTCCTTCTTGGCTGATGTTATCGTAATCAATATTTCCAGCTGAGTGTCTTTGTGATGTTTTCTTTTTCGTTTTGCCTAAAGTATGTGATCCTTGTACTATAACAGTTTTCGTTGCAGGGCGTTCTAATGTTTGACTATTGAGATTAAGATTTTCTTTATGTCCTGTTACTAAAAGAATTCCCGGACCAGCTCCAGGTTTAGTTGAAGGTATTGACATATTTCTAACTGATTCCCTGATAATTTGCCTGATCGTTTTAAGAAAGGCGTTTCTAAAGTCAGCCGTGCTGAAAATCGATCGTTCAAAACAAGATTGAAAAGGTTGCTACAATGTTACCTATTAGACAAAACGTAGACCTTCTCTGATCTCCTCTGTAATTGACTTCTTAAGTGAATCAGTTCCCACAGGAAATGAGAATCCATATCCTTAGCGGAGGAAGCTCGCACTTGAACTTCGGTTACAGGAATGAGCACTTGATATCGAATAATTTCTACTTCGGATGAGGAACCCTTACTTGAAACGCCCTTTAAACAAACGAAATGGTTTTGTGGGTGGAACGATTTTTTTTCTACCTTACCATCAGTTTCTTTTTCTGTCTTAAACGTTCTTTGCAAAGAAAAACGACGGCAGTTTTAAACACGAAACACATTGCGTGCAGTTCGAGACCTTTTTTGATTTTACCCAGGAAATCGGATATGTTCAGCCATTCCACTCCTCCGTAATAGAGCAAATCTCCAGGACTCAAATCAATCGACTGTTTGCAACTTTTCTGGTGTTGGCGGAATAAATGGTCAAAAATTGCTCCATACTCTTCGTGAATTCTTTGCATTTCGTTGATGTGTTCTGCCACTTTTTCCATCCCCTTGAGGGCCTCTAAACACCCCCAAAATGAGTCCAAATAATTGAATTTGGGGGTTTACTCACCGACTAAATGTTGGTGTTCATCGGTATTGGGGTCGGTCAAGTTGCGCAGCTGTTGCAACAGGAGAGGGTACTTCAGAATTCGCTGAATCGGTTTTATCAGATAAGATTCTAGAGTGGAGGAATGTTGCTGTTTGGGGTTTCGTGCTGCGAGAAATTCCTGCAGAGCTTGATTGCCTTCGTCTGCAAATTTTAGTTAGTGGATGACCGGAATTGTTGCGAGGATACTTACTCGGATGCAAAACTTTTTGCGCTTTACTGTGACTGGCACAGAACGAACTGTATAATTTGAAATGATTTACATAATACAAAAATGCGCTTCCAATGGAAAATAAAACATTCTGGAATTAAAATTTGATAAATATGTAAGACGAAACTGAGAAAAAATTTGCGAAATACTCACTTTAAATTGGCTGTTGTATTCAAATTTATGGAAATCCGGCTCGAGATCGAGAGCTTCTTCGAGGTTCTGCAAGAATTGTCTTTGAAACGTGACGATCTCTTGGATGTTCCCGAACAAAGCGTTGATTTCCGCGTTCGAAAGAAACGTTTCTTTCTTTAGCGGTTCCAAGTAGTTCTCCAATAAATTGTTGAGATGCTGAGGATTACAAGCATCAGGTGCAAAAACTTCCTGATTTATAACCCTATTTATTTTACCTTGACGTACGCTCGCTCTGTATCCACCAACTCCAAGATGACTTTCCTCAACTTCTCGGCATCGGTGAGTTGTCTGGAGGGAGTTAACAGAGTCTGAGAGGTGTTACTCACTAAACTTCCAGTCGGACTTGATTTGCGAGTTTCAACAGGTGATCGACAAAATCCGGTCACTTGTTCGGCCGTTTTCAGAAGATTTTCGATTTCGAAAGAATTTGTACGGGAACTTACTTTTATACCGGAATCAGTCATCGACGAAGGAGGATTTTCCGATTCAGTAGAGTATCGGTCTTTACCTGAAAATATACCGTCTTAATCTAAAAACATCTTTTGTTGCCAAATTTATTGCAGACGACACAATCCTAAATCGACAATAGAAATTTTATTAAATCTAGATATCATTAATTTCCAAAATGAAAAATTATTTTCGGTATTTTTGTTAAGTTAGCTTGCCGTTTCGGTCTACTAATGCTATTTTAGTTGGCAAAGCACAAATTTAAAAGCTCGTGTGCTTTCAAAGCTCGATTTAACTCCTGTTAAATGTAACCGGACAAAGTAAACACAATTTATTGGTTTAAAAGACCTGTACTAACTCTGCTTGACGTCTACATTTCAAAAAAAGCTTGGTCATAACTTTGTTACCAAAGCAGTATTAATCCGTATCTGGAAGACACCCGGATTTAATAATCCCAGAAAGAAAACGTATTTTCCCCAACTCAAACAACTGTTATAATGAAGACACGAGGAAAAAAGCGAGACCTATTTGACGTCAAACTAATCCTTTCCTCGCTTGCTTTATAGCTTTGACTTCGCCCGTAATTAAAAATAGTTTCACTACTCTACACTACTCTACTCACTCCAACCTGGAGCAGGCACGATGAGTCCGGAAATCATCTCCTCGCTGATAACTGGTGGTTCCGAAGGAGGTGGAGGACACACCAAACTCTCAATAATGTCATCAGTCGCTCGAAGAATCCCTGCCAAATCTGGAGGTTCAGTCCTAGAGGACCGCATCATCATACACAGCGCTAGTTCTTCTTGGAGGACGCTTTCTAGGTACATCATGTCAAGGTCTGACACTATTGCACCGTTTATCACCATGATTTCGTCTCCTTTGATGATGCCGTTTTGCATGGCTACGCTCTTATCCTCGACGCGGCTCACGTAGCAGCAAAGCTCGTCTTGCCGATCGGCATTTTCAACGAGCTCGGCCTCCACGCTGAAACCCCACATCTGCTCCAGAGTGCTTCTCGAGAGCTCGACTTGGTACAGGATTTTTGCGCACACTTCTACCACTTCGTGTGTATGGAGCTGAAAATTAGCAATCGATGCTTGATTTAATTATAAGCTTGATATAATTTTAGATGAAATATGCGTGAGATGGAGGTAATTTGAGGTCGATCGATACTGTAATTATGTGTACAAATTGATGCAAAACACTAGAATAAAATTAATTATTGATAATTAGTAATGGGTCTATCCTTTTTTACTTTCTATGATATTGACCACAAAAAGGCTTTTTTCGCAGTGGCTTTTAACTAAAAGTTTCATCTGTTTTATTCTAATTTGTAAAATTTTACATTTTCTCATGTAAATCAATTTTTTTTAGCTGCTTGCAATAGCAAGAATGATGAAAAAGCCCTTAGATATTCTTATGAAAAATAAAAAACTTTCCTTGTTGAAGATTGCTGAGCTTTCAACTTTTTTTAAGTTAGTTCAAAAATTATTGGATTTTTGTTAAATTAATTCGTTAGGGGAAGTATCAATTTTTTGACAAGTACATTTTTGTAAATTAGAAAAAAACACATTATTGCTTGGACATTGAAATCTCCCACAAAGAAAAGGAGGGACAGATAACAATATTTCAAAGAAGGTACGTTGAAGAACTATTAAAACGTTTTCAAATGAAAGATTGCAAAACAGTAAGTACACCCATGAAGCCAAATGTAAAATTTTTGAAGCCAAAAAAGTGTTTCAAAGCAGGAAATAGAGAAATATTCTTTTCAGAAACTTATTAGTTCATTAATGTATTTCGCAATAGCAATTCGCCCTGACATTTTATCTGCTACCAGTTCGTTAATTCAACACAGAATATAGAAAAGAACTAGCAGCAGTAACAGGTAATAGGATATTACGATACCTGAAAGGGACTAAGGATTATGGAATTTGTTACACAATATCCAAAAAAGATGTTTTGCTGATGCTGATTGGGGAATTTTTCCTACAATAAGATAAGTTTTGTTTTGCAACTCTTTCTAGGGAATTAATTGAGTTAGCCTCGTAAATGCGACAAAGGAACTCTTCAAGTGTAACAGACGTTTTTGAAAAATATAAGTCAGTCCTTCCAATTTCTGTAAATAATTTGACGGAGAAAAGCAGGAATTTTCTTTATTTTTAACTCATCATGTATTCGTATCGAGTAAACAAAGTCTCGTCGGATACCAATTAAGGACGATTTTTTTGCAAAGACTTGCAACTTGCATAATAAATTTAGAACAAGATTAGAAACATATTAATATTGCAAGCGTACATTGTTGGTTGCAAGTGTTCCAGTTTAATTTCCTTTTGTTTGTCTTAAAATAAAAAGATTTGCAAGTGCACTAATTAGATTAAAGTACGGTTCATTAAATCTGAAACAGATCGAGGCGAACTTCCGAACTTTGTGACATTGTATTTTGTTCGATTTTTGGTTGAAGAATTTCAGATAAATCATCTTTCACTATTCGGGTTTTGACACGTTAAATTGCCGCTTTTTGTAATTTTTCATGTTTCTGAAACAAGTTTATCTTAATTTTTTTTCGTGAATCATCAATCAAAATTTTTTGCCGATAGTGTTTGATTAAAGTTCTAATAAGGCACTGATTGGTCAATCAGTCAACTGTTGATTCATTAAACATTCAAGCATTATATTGTCATTAATTAACCGCGGAAAACTGCTGATGCAAACCTACATTATTGATCCCATGACTGTACCTGTGAACTTTGAATTATCGTCCAACAGGTATTTGAATTGAGTACGTGCTCGGACAAGGGATAATCAAATCGAAATGATTTGTCGATGGTTTGCTCTGACACTAGGGACACATTCACAATGTTGCTCTCCTCGAAAATCAATTTGTAGCAAATGCTTTTGGCAGCTTTTAAACTGCATCGAAATGAAAAATAAATAAAAAGCTCAACAAAATTTAATAACAATTTCTCGCTGTGTTTAATTGGCTTTAATTCGATCACCTCTCGGCGTTGAAAAATTTCGTTATATTAATTTGCTCCAATCGACTGCCGCAGCTACTTACGTAAGTCTCGATCAGGTCGCTTCTGTGGGGGACGAAGTAGTTGTGGTCCTCCATGTCCCTCCTCTTCTTGACTCGGATGAAATGTTCCGTACAGCTGAGATTTTTTCTCGCACACGCACTCGCTAAAAACTCCTCAACAGACATGGAATCACGAACGTAGACCGTCGCCGTCGCCTGGTCTGGCAGTGACACCTTCACGGTCTTTTCGCTCTCTTCCCTCGAATTTATCTGCAACACAATAAGGCGTGCATCTTATAAACAGCACGAGTAATCGTTTTCCGATGATGGCTGTCGGATGCAGGAAAACGATTTGCGAGAAAGCTCTCGTCCTGCACTGACTCAATTAATAAACTCGCAGGAATACGAAATTACCGACTAAATATAAGACCTAGAGTTTATGCAGGTTTGGAAAAATACACGTAAATTAATTTCAAAACGATTTTTGCTCAAGCAAGTCAATCAAGAGACCATGAAACGTGGCCAAGTTGGTTTAAGAGTTTACCGTCTCAGCCGTTTTCAGTCATGTTTCCGAGCATTTGTCACTTATTTTAAAGCATTTTAGCGCAAGTTAAAAATATAGGTCTTGTTTTACTGCACTTCTACTTCCAAAATCTGTTTGAGAAATTATTATCGGATTATCTGTGACGCATATAGGGACGCTGAAAGATAGTAGATTACAAAATTCAAACTGCATTTGTGGCCAAATTAATAGTCAGATAAAGCCTGTTTTATGACACATAAAGTACGTAAACATACAAGCCACATTTTTTTTTCGAAAAACCAGCTATACAACTAAAAAGATATTAAAAAAAACGCCAAATTTTCCGTTTCTTCGAATTTCCTCTGTTATTAATGATTTAATTAGATTGATTTAAAATTAGTTTTATTTGCATTTTAATTCTCTACAATTTGTTTTTTTAAAGAAAACACTTAAAAAAACACAATTTTTTGGTTTTAATGTTTATAACAACCTGCAAGTAGAAAAAAGCAGAATATAACTACAGACTATCTTTAATATGATAGGAGAGTTGGTTTCTTGCTGCTTCTCTATTGATTGGTCTATAGGAGCATCCGGAAATTAATTGCCACATAAAAACCCAATCTGATCATTAACTAATTCGTTTTTCGAAGAAATATACATTTTGGTAGCTTATCTGATTTCCCTTTCTCCTAAATCACCGTGAAATTGAAAAATCATTCAAATACAAAATCGGTAGAATATAAAAATCCGCTTAGAGAGGCTGAATTTCCTGCAAATTACCTGGAGGGACCTCCTGCTCGAGCCGCTGTTGGACCTGGACAGAAGCGGCGGCCTCCTTTTTGTTGCTCCTCTTCCTGCTAATAAATTATTAAGTAGAGAGGGACTCCTCGCACAGATGAAGGCATGGAAGGAGGAAACGGTAAAGACGCCCAATTTATTTAAGGTATTCTTCGTTGCTCTCGACACGTGCGTGAGTAAGGACTGGAAGGATAAGTTTAATCAATTATCGTTGAAAAAAATCTCCGGCTTTCGAACTGACCTTAGGGTTGGGCAGTTCTCCGGATTGCAGACTGGCCATGTAGCACCGGAGTCGGAACTGTTCACAGTGTAGCCTCTCGAGGTTTTCTTCCCACTGGACGACCTGATTGGCGATTTGTTGTCGGGCATCGGAGTCGCCCACCACACTCTGCTGCATTTCAGCCATGTGTTTGAGTTTGTAATCCTGAAAAAAGGCGATTTTTTCATGATAAAACAATTACAGCACGATTTTGGACACTCAGAGTTATGCTCCATTTCACATCGGGCCGTAAATTCGGGCTCCGGGAATTCCGGCATTTGCTTTTGGTTGTTTTGTGGTTTTGGAACGCCGCCAAATATCGGCAAGAGTGAACTAGAAGCGGACCACCCATTCGGAGTGCTTTGTTGAGGCTTTTCCGCAATTTTTTTGTGTGAGGGAGTAGTGGGAAAGTTGGAGTGAGTTTTTTTCTAAAGAAATTGTTTAATTCGACGACTTGGGAGTAATATCGGCGGTTATCTATTCAAATCACGCGACTGACAAAACATGTGACTGAAAGCTTTTTCAGATTACAGAAGCGACTAAATCTCCTGAAAAGGTGGAAGTTTCTATGCTTTGGTGTCGTGTATAAATCCAAGCTACTGAATAAATAGAGAATCTTTCAGATGCTGTTATTCAAGATTCGAAAATCGACGATATATTCCTGTCGATATGTTTTTCAGGAATTTATTTACATAATGTAAGAGTAAAAATTAGACTCACGGTTTCGATGGCTTTTTCCAAGCGGAAAATCTCTTCTTGTAACAGATGTAGAGTTCCAGTTTTACCACGATGACGCGCAAAAGCCGCAGCACATGCACTATGAATACTGTTCACCCAATTCTCCAACTCGACCTGAAAGAAAAAACTTGTCAAGAAAATAGGGTGCTTTAAGGACAAGCTATACTGGAAGTATTTCAGTAAAAGCCCTTAAAACAATTATAATAGAAGCACTACTTAGACGAACCACTAGAAAGCCCTGTTTTATACTTTTGACAAGCAATAAAACTAATCCGTATGGTCCCTGTATCAATAGTCATTAGTGTGAAAAGTAGGGTTTCCAACCGCCTTTTATTTCAAAGGACAGTCTTTTAATTTTATAAACTGTCTTTTAGTCTTTAACATGTACTTAAAAGACACAATTTGTCCTTTTATATAGTTTTTTTACCAAAGACAAACGAACAGGCGATAGAAAATTGACATACCTATTGGTTGATTTAAAAAAAATATATATCTAGACGTCATTTTAAGTCACTAAAAAAAGTTTTCAAGTACTATAAATAAACAAAAAGTTCTATCCAGACTTGAGTTAAGAAACCCACGTAAATAGAAATAGGATATCTAATGGTAGAGAGAAAAGAACAATAAAGAAAATTACGACTAGTGTAAAAAGAAGAACAGAAGTAGATTCTAAAAAATTTTTGTAAAAGTAGATTCTACAAAAATTTTGTAGAAAAGATGACAAAAAACTCGGAAGGTTTATATGTGTGTAGTACAAAAAAAAGAAAAATTTTAAAACCGTAGTTTAGACAAGTCTAAAAGATCTGTGGATTGTAGGTCTATACAAAAAAATACAGAATCACAAAACCAGCGATTGGAAGAGAACTTGAAGAAAATACAACTGAAACAAACGATAAAAGAAGATTTAAGAAGTTGAAAACGTCACTTTGGAGGTCCTGGAGGAACAAAATTGTAGGCGAGTTTGAAAAACAATAGTTGAAAAAAAAACGACGACTAAAGGAAAAAAAATGTTAAGAATAGTAAAAAACCAAGAAAAATTCAAGAATAATAAAAGAATAATCTTTCGAGCCGAATATTGTGAAAAGTCTTGGTAGATATGAAGCAATGAGCAATTACAATAGTTTTCGCTTCAAACACCCAAAAATCTCTATTTTAGTTATCTATATTAAAGTTTTTAATAGATCTTAGGAGCTTGAGAAGACAGTCTGCTTTCTTTTTTTTTATAAAAATTGCAGTAAATATTTATTTTTGTAATAATCGTCGCCTCTAGCTCCCAAAGTATATATATTTTAGGGTCCTTCGAGCCAGATGAAGAGAAACGTCTTATTCTTAGTATAAAAAAGACAATTTCTCGCAAAAGTTTAATTTTACTTTTTTTATAGACTTTGCAGAAACATTTTTTTATATTAGTTGTTTTTCGGCTCACACAATGTGTTTAAAACTGTATGGTCCTTCGAGCGGGATGAAGAAAAAAGATTTAAGTATAGACGAGACATTTTGCAATACTCCTATTATGGCACTCTTTTTTTAGAGTTTTGTTTTTGTTACTTTACTACTAACGTATTAAGGCTTATTGTAAACCTTGAAACATTAAAAGACATTTTTTTTATAAATAAATAAACGGAATACCGAACATAAAACATAATTTTGGGACACTTTATATTTTTATAGTTTTTCTACATTAATATAAAAATTGTTTTAAAAATTGATGGTCTTTCAAACAAAATATTGAAAATGGTCTGAGATTAGAAGAGGTAATTTACAATAATTTCCGTTTTCGTTATTCGAAAGTGTATATTTTAAAATTTTTTATGAAATTTAAGAACCAAAAGTAACAGTTTTCATTTGATTCTAATAAACCTTATAGAAACATTGTTTATGGAATAATTATCGCCTTTGACTCCTAAATTGTTGCTTGAAAAGCCAGATGTAAAAAAAAGTCTAATGGGTTAATTTCAAGTTAAGATAATACCAGTAGTATCTTTGTTTTTAAGCACAATTAAAGGAATCCGGGGCTGTGATTGGTTGTTACCATGGAAAAGTATTAAAATTTGCAATACAACCGGTAGTATCTCAACTTGAAATTAGCTCATAAGAGCTTACCCAAGGGAAAAGTTCTAAAGACTATAGTAAGATAGTAAAAAAAAAATGAATGCAAACTCAATCCTCCTCGACTCCTCCTTCCACTCCCTAAAAAACAATCCTAGATACGCCTTTGTCAATGTCCTTTATTTCGATATGGAAAAGTTGGCAACCCTAGTCAAAAGTCTAAGACAAAATGATAGAATAAATATAAATTTGTAGACGTTTGTTCATTTCAACAGTAATAAGTAAAAAAACACTAACTGCCATGTTTCAAAATTACATATAAACATAAAAATTTAATGAAATATTTATTATCTAAATCCAGTATCTTAACCTAAGTTTTTAGCTTTATGTTAAAGCCAAAAAGTCAAAATTGGAAAGTGATTAAAAATATTTTTAGCAAAAGCGCAAAAAAACGATTTTCTTGGTCTTCTATTCTAATTTGTTAACGCAACCAAAGGTTAGGATAGATTTATTCATTTAGTAATTTATTAATAGAATAATAAATTTTTGGGATAATTTATTTTTGTAGTTTTGCACTCGTTATCATTATCCTTTTATAGAATTACTTTAAATAATTGACCAAACCTCCACCTGTGAGGATTTTTTTACTCGTACAGTGAATGTCAAGTCGGTGTAGTTGCTCAATTATTATCTATCAAGTCAAATTTTTCAAAATGTATTAATTCATCTCTATTAGGTACCTCAATGATTAAAAAGATTCAAAATCATAACCAAATTTTCGAGAGAAGTCATTTGTCGAAAGTCAGTTATTATCAGCTAAAATAAACAAAATCGGAACTAAGTTCTTTTCTAAATTTTTCGTGCATTTTAATAATGTTTATCTTATTTTTATCCGACTTATAATTTTCTTCTAAAACAGAGGAAACTTTTAACATTGTTTTCGCTATACTGAAATTTGTGTAGCGCTAGCGTTAAAGGACAACAAGCGCGTTTGTCACGCTTTGGTCTTTTTGAATATTAATATTTTTCTTTGTAGATTATTAATTATTCAAATAATCGTGTTAGTGTCGCGCCGCTGCAAATTAACCGCAAAATTGAGTAAAGCTCTCGACCCTCTTGAAACATTAATCGTTTCGTTTGTCTATACACTTTCAGCATCAACGAGCAATCGGAGGTTATACGTAAGAGCGTGAGGTCGAGAGCGGCGTATTCCCTTTGTGCTTTTGACATTTTCGGATATATTATTACGTAAATAAATTATCTAAAGGAACGCCTCGCTCTAAAAGCACTTTGTCTCAAGTTTTATTCTTTAGACACCGCGCTGTGCCCTAAATATTGGATGCACATAACTTCTAAACTTTTCCAGTTCCGACATGAAAACTTTCGCCAATTCGTGTTAACCACCGAAATAAAATTCGCAAATCTCACCTGACAAGGCGCTTGGAACAAGTAGGCGTCACCGAACGCCGTACTCAAGCAGAAAATGTAGTCTCTTTTGGGATGTTCTGGGATGGGCTGCATGATGGCGCCGTCGACGATGATGAGGTGTTTGGGTGCCGCCTCCACCGAACGACCCTCGCGCGAATCGCAAGGATAGAACAGCAAAGTCGTTCCCTTCAAACACACCCAGTAGCCTTTCCAGCCGCGTTTTCGTGCCAACTCGATCTGGTGCTTCTTCCGAAGAAGCCACTTCTTCACACTTAGGAATCTGGAACAAGACACCTCTTGTTGTATTCAACCTCAATCGATAAATGCGATGCTTCAGGCTGCCACCAATACCCTCACCCAAGTATTAATTACCTGAAGATTGCTGGCTTGGTAAAATATGCAAACTAATTAGAACCCCAAATGATGAAATCTCTGACACCCTAAACCAACCCTTAATTATTACACAACTGGACGACTTTACATAAAACTTGGTTTCTACCGCAAACTTTCAGCCAGGTTTGGTGGGTGTTTCCGGAGCGTTTTAAATATTAAATTTAATTAAGTACGTTTTAAATGGGATTGTTGTGTTGATTAATGTGGCCGTCTTGCAATTACGGAAGAATCCGGATTTGTCGTCAGGATTTAAACTGTCAGACGCAAAACGAATCGAGTGTGGAAACAGTGGTTTCGGTCCATCTGAGTCGTTTTTTAATGTAAACTCTTCACGTCTGTTCGTGATACAGAGAGGATCCGTCGAATCGTCACGTTTTATGTGCTCGTGCGAGCTCTTCATCCATCATCAACAAAATAAAAAAGGAGCCTTCTGGCAAAAAATCACAAAAACAAAGAGTTATTCTGTCCCACACAGTAAAAACTGTTTTGCTAATTTCACTCCTAACAAATATTTTGTAATTGTTCTAACAATATTTTATGATGACATTCACAAAAATGTTGAGAAGTTAAGAAAATTTTGTATTCATCAAAGTTGAAGATCGATAGTAGTGTAAAAAATTTTCAATGAACTAGTTATAAACAATAATAATTTTAATTTTATTAAGTTTTGTATGTTGAAATGTATATCCTATAAAGATATATAGAAGATGTAAAGAAGTTTGTGCTACATCTACAAATGAAAACTTGAAAATTCTGTTGTGACATAGAAGACTTGAGCATCTACACGAAAATAATCTTGTGCAAATGACCAAAAATGAAAATGAACAAAATCAGTTTTCGAATTAGACTTGGAAAACAAAAAGTTGCCATCTTTAAAATTTGCCCCCAAGAGAAATTAACTGCAACTTTTTTTCTAAAAAAATCTAACAAAAGCTTTAACCTTTTTGAATTAATAGGTATATATTTATAGGGACTTGTGTGGTCCAGTAAGAACCGAATTCTTTGGAAAACCTAAATACGTCCTAACATGTACCGACGACTTTTTCAAATAAACGAAAGTATGATTTTCAAGGAGTAAAAGCTAATTTTTAGAGTTTTTTAAAATATTCAAATTAGAGAAAAGGCTAGGAAGAAAAATAAAGATTCTACAGTTCTATAGTCAGATTGGGGTGAAATTCTTCAGTGTAGAAATTAACAAATAAAAATGAAAAAATATTCGTATGTTGGTAAAATTTCAACAAAATGTGCCAAAGTTTTCAGGTTGCATATACAACCTCTGACTTGACCTAACGACAATTAGTGGCTGGGACCGACGGCTTAACACCTTCTCCGAAAAATGCAATAACAACAATTAAACAATTTTTTTTAAGAAAATGACATTGAGTGTTGACTACTCTTTATACCGCCCAACAGAACGGCATTGCCGAAATAAAAATAGAACTTTAGTGAAAATAAAGAGATGTGCTCACAGCATGGAAATTACCAAAACAATTCTTAAAAACCACGTCTCAAACATTTCAAAATTTTGGGTGAAGAAGTATACTTATGTCTTAAAAATCCGAAAAAAGAAGGCTTGATTCGAGAGAAATTGAAGAATTTTTTTGGGCTACGATTTATCACAAAAAGCCTATAGAATATACTCGTACAAGGTTATTCACGAATGGTGACAAATCCATATGCAACCAAATTTACATATTAAGCAGCTTTCTTGATAAAATTTTTATTTGAGTGAAGATATTGAATCATCATTGGTATATGATTAGAATTATTGAGATTGAACCAATTATTATAAGTGATCAAAGTTACCCAAAGATTATCGATTTTAGAGTAACATGACAGGGATGAAATTTAGTAGCGCATGTTATTTTAGAAACAAAACCTTGGCCAATTTAAATCGTCTGTTGCAGTTTAGTTTTGTGGCTTTTTTAAGGGAAGACAGCCTTAACGCAATTTTGCTTCAAGTTTTCAAAAAAAATTGTCAGTTGGTGCCACTCGATAGGGATATCTGCATAAATACTGCAGCTTAAGCGTTTTTTTTTTACATTTTCCAAATATCAGGATCTTGTCAGTCTTTTCATCATCAGTGAACATTTTAACTAAATTTGCTCAAAGACAGTTAAATTAACATAAAATGATATACATAACTATGATTGCAAAAACATTTTTTTAAATTAAATTATATCAAAATGTCAGGCGAAAATATAATATTGGTTGCATAAATCTTTCGTCATTATTCATGAATAAGTCTGGATATAAGTCCCTGAATAAAAAAAATCAATTATTGGGCGGGATGTGAAATTTTTAACAAAAATTCTTTCTCAAACAGATTATAAAAAAAACAAAAAATCCGAAACATCAAAAATTGTGAAAGTGACATCTGAAAATGTTGATAAAGTTAAAACTGAAAACATATTGCCAAATTAAAATTTTTATCTTGTCTGTTTTTCAAATAAAATTTTGTCAATCTGAAGTAAACTTTTTTTATCGTTAATACTATTCGAATCATCATAAATTTGAATCATAAAATTTTGGCATTGATATAAAAACGTATAATGTAAACAAGAATTCTTTCATTTATATTTTGTTTGTCAATGTCAAAATTTGATGCCTCAAAATTATGTTCTCGCGAATTGTATTAACGATAAAAAGATGTTATAATGTTACAAATTTAATTTTATAATGTTGTAAATTTGTTTTTAACAAAAAGATGTCATAATGTAAATTTGTTGAGTATTATTACCGTACAAAATATTTTGCTAAAATTGTATGAGTTTGTTCCAGATTTTACAACTATTTACAGTAAAATTATCTTGTTGTTGTCAAATGAGCTACTAGAATTGTTTGAAACAACAAAACTATTCCTTAAATTTGCAAAAAATGAACTAGATTTCTATGTATTAATTTGTTACTTTTAACTGTTTTTATTAGTTAGACAAATCATTTTCAATTCAACAACAAAGATTTTTTTTCAATTTTACTGATAGGGAGAACCTGTTGAGAACTCCAGTTTGTAGTAAAAATCTACCAAAACCGTTTTTACTGTGCATTTTACAAAATTACTGCCCACTTTGATTTACCTCGAATGAATTTAATGAAAGTTCAATTTGTCAAGCGATGCCGACAATTACCATAGTGGAGAGATTCCGCGACTTTTGACGAGACCGTAATGAACAAAGTTTCGCTCTGAAACATTTTCGATATTTCGGGCTTGTTAGGATCGATGCGAGAAACTGAATTTCGCTTACTACTCAAATATAAATAAGAATTTGTCTTCAGGCATCAAAATAAAAACATTTCAGAGGCCAATTTAGCTCTTAAATACGATTCATATGCTAATAACGTGTTTTTGATATGTTAATTTGAGGCTAAAGTTATCAAATTTGCGACCTCATCATTCTTGATCACCCCATTTCTCCTAGAAAATCCCGTCCTTGAATGTAGTGTGAAGTTTTTTTGTAGTTTTGTGCGGAATATGGTCTATAAAAGCTAAACACTGCTAGACTATCAATTTTCCGTGCTGAGAAACAAGCAAGTGTTCTGATAATGCCGACTCTTTGTGACAAGAAATATCCCAGGTTCGCTATCACCACCATCACCACCTAGAGTAGGTTTCTATTCAGCGCTTTGTTCAAGTGGAAACTAAACACGGTATTTGCATTTCAGCACGACTAACAACTCCAACTTGTGATTAGGTTAGCCAAACTATAATCCGTCTTTGAAAATTGCACAGTCTTTGTTGTTAATTGCCGGAATCAGAAATCGACAGTTCGATCCTTTGGAACTAACAAGGCGCTAAGACAATACGTCTCCCAGTCGATAACGAGGCGGAAATTAGGGGAAGGTGGGTCAAAACCGCAAAGTGGGTCAAATAGTAACCAAACAATATTTACCAAGTAACGATCTAAATTACGAAACATGATGTTGAGTATAAATTACTCATTTTTCATCGTTAAGTTTATTAGTTTTTGCGGTTCTGCGGATTGCCACAAACACGCACCACAAATCGCCAGAACAAATTTTGATACAAATACTATTAACTATGAGAGAGAAATTTATATATTGGTGGCGAAAGTTTACATCAAATTATAGCGGTTCGTGAATACTTTGCAGTGAAGGCAATTATTATGTAGTTAACGAACGATAGATAGAAACTAAGTAATAGAAATAAAAGAACCAGAATCAAATGAAATTTGGCAGGATGACACCACCAATTCCAGTCAAATTTAATTTTTTTGATACTATTTGCATACTTTTAAAAAGACAATCATTTTATATTATTGAACCAAACTGTAAATAAAGTTACAAACTTAATTTAATGTTCGACCAGAGAGTAATAAAGTAGCGTCAAAAACTGCAATTTGCAAAACTTGATCATTTGTTGTTTCTTCTTTTTATAAGGTTTTTTATACTTTAAACTTGTTATTTTATGTTGTATTAACAGTTTGAATGTGTTTAAAGCAACAGTGTTGTCAGTGGAAGAGTCATAACTTACTTTGAATAGATATTTTGCTTGTCACTAGTATAGTTTCCATCTTCCCCTATGTGCATTTTCCGACTTAATTAAACTGCAAGAGATTTACGCCGCCTAGTGTTCTAATTAAACAACACATGCGTTACACCAGCATTATCTACCCCTAATTACTCTAGCGCAAAAATTTCCGCTACTAATTCACGTTTTTCGTAAACCACACCCCGGAGAGTCCAGACTAGAAACTTTGGAATCGGGTGCTCCACTTGATTCATATTTAATCCGAATTGCCGGAGTCGAGTAAAAAATTCCGGGATGTGAGCGAACTATTCTATCAATTCCAGAGGAATGCGGTGCATTATGAACAGCTCCACAATGCTCTTACGGTCATTTCCCAAACAACAAATTTTTTAAAGTGCGTTTAATTACCAACGCCATAGAAAACAATTTATTTGGTGTCGCTTCAACGTTCATTTTTCATTGGGAAATTTTTCGGTGACATTCGATGTACTTGTCATTTTTCACGTCGACAAAATTGAAATTTTTCAGAGGACACAAAGAAAACCTTGTGACGTGACGGTTTAATCTATTTGGGTCCACTTAGGACCAAGACTTGTTTATTACACCGATGAGCTCTTTGATGTTTGCCAGTGATCGAATTTAGGAGATACTTTTTGTTTGAGAGAGGATTTATTGGGACAGGGACGTAAATAAGACGCACATAATACAAATTTATTTCACTTACTAAGTTTGTGTGGACGGTGAAAAGTGACGCGAGTTTATCTGGAATAGCTTGCTGATGGATTTTCTGACGGCACAATAGACAGGGTAATGGGAAAAATATACCTACAGACGGGGTGATTTTCAGGGATTATCCAGTTAAATAAAAAACTCAAGCAAAATAAATAAATTTTTTGTTAACCGTTTATTATTATACTTACTCACTAACGATTGTTCTCTTTTTAAACAATTAATAATCTCGATTATTAATCGTCTTCATTAACATTCTTCTTTATTAAATAACTATATCCGAGACCATTTCACAATGAATTTACGTCATCACCTCAAAATGTCTTTGTCTAATCATTACGTTTACACTATAACTAATACACTAAAGCGAATAGATTTAATTGGTTGTCTATTTTACAAAAATGTATTTAAAATAAAATTAATAAAATAAAATTAATAAAAACCGTGTAAAGTAGGCAACCAACCAAATCTATTCGCTTTAACGTATAAATATAAACTTGATGATTAGCAGATAACATTTCTAGCTGGTGTCGTAAATTTATTGCTAGGTAGCCCAGACCATCTTTTAGTTCAGATAGAAGAAAATATTGACAAAAAATTTCTAAAAATATCTTTAAAACACAATTGTGTAACAGCTAATTACATACATCAGAGCGTTCACAAATAAAACTAATAAAAGTCTGAGTCACTACAATTGCTCCAGAAACTGTTTTACAACTCCCTTAAACGAATCGTAATTAGGTCATACCTCTAACGGGTGGGGTAAGTTTATATAGACAGGTGTAAATGGCTAGTAAAGACGCCATACTATTACAACTTTATTAACTTCTCCTACTCTTGCAAATCTGGTGCAGAAAACTTGTTTTCAACGCTTTGGGAATTTAACTTTTAATCAAATTTAATTTTTGTTTACTCACAAAGTAAATTATTAGATTTTTTAGTTTATTTGATAAAATCTAAAGAAATTTAAATTTTGAATCACAAATCTTATAAGCATATTTTGATCTAACAAAATTCTAAGAATCAAACAGCAAAGGATATATTATACAATTTTGTTTACAACACGTATAGAATTTTTTTGATAACTGGAAGTAATAAAAATTAAATTGGTAATTCAATACTACATTGGATAAGGTGGAAAATTAAAAATATAACTAAAGGCGATTTCTTACGGTTACATTTTTGAAGTTGATAACCAATATATGTATACCTACTAGCGAAAATTACGTGTGTGGATGAAGACTCTTTAAATATCGAAAACTTTATTAGGCGGTGCTAGTGTTAGATTCGAAAAAAATTTGTAAATGACCTAAAAACAAAAAAAAATATCCGACAAATAAAGTAGCATTGTGTGTGCTTTTTTGTAATTTATTGTGTACTTACTGGAACTCATTGACTAAAGTAAAAGATTTTGAAGTTTGTAAAAATAAAAAAGAAATCTCTGTCGGCAACGGCAATCTAAAAATGGAACACTAGCTGAACGATCCAAAAGAACACATTTTTTTTTTAAATTTGCCTGAATGCACGTGTTTGAACCTACATTCCAATAACAGATAAAGGACTTCTAGGATCAGCAAAAATTTTATACAAGGTAGTAAATTTAAGTTTAATATATTTTTTTTTCTTTATAAATAGTTTAAATGTGTTTTTGTGTGCCAAGATTTTCTCTACCAAATGTTTTTGCTTTTGTTTTTCTTTTTGATCTAAATTTTATTTTGACATTTTATCAATTACACAATATTTGATAATTTTATATATTTCTGACCATACCGGATGTTCCAAAATTTATAGACCAACGAAATGGTATATACGTGTTTCCATAGAGCTAGGAAAACTCTAAACAAATTTCTAAAAAATTCAGCTCTTTTAATTATCAAGATACAACGTCCCAAACACCTATAATTTTTGGTAACTTTTTTTTACATCTAAGAAAATATTTATTGTAAGGTGTTTGCATTACGACTCTTCAATGATTATAAGTCAATTTGTAGCAATTACTTTACAGTTTATTTCATTTTTAAAAATGGTTTTGTTGTTAATTTTGTTAATTTTTTTTAAAAAATGTAACCTTTCAAATGCCACCCTTTTAGTCATATTAATTAAGACTTCTATTATGTAAAATATGTTATCATCACTGTAATTGTTAATATAGAGGTGGATTTTGTTAAACATTTTTTTCGTCTTTCTTGTTATTTAATTAACATCATATCAATAAATTGGTTTACAAATTTTGGGAAAGTCTGTATTTGTTTACATGTAGCTTCCTACGTTTTAGCTTTTGCAAATTTTATGTAATGTATGGTTTTAAAAATTTTTACTGTTTTTTTTCTATGAGAATAGGACAATAAAACTCTTGAGATTGCTACTGAGATTGTCGACATTTTGCGTTTTTTTTTTTTACTTTTTCAGAGGGTAACATTTTATTTCATTTTTTTTTTTAACGGAGTGTGCTAAAGACATACAGATTAATTACTCTCCATAGTACACCACATTACAGAAAAATTTTAAAAAACCATCAAATAAACGGTAAACCGTCGGCAACAGACTTAGTACTTTTATTGTTCTCTCCCCTCCCCCCAAAAAACAAAAAACGACACCTTAATTATTAGGGATGAGAATAACCACAAATTATTTAAAGATATGTTTGGGCTCAGCTTAGCACCGTTTAGGAAAGTTTTATCCGGGCCTTCTTGCAGTCATCAGAAAATAGTATAACAGAATGTAACTTACTGTTTATTATTACTTATTTAAGTTTTAATTAGTCTATTTGTTGATCTATATTGAAAGAAAAGTTTTAGTTTTCTTAGCAAAATTTTTTATTGCTAAACATATTTTAGCAAATCTTTTTTTTTCAGTGAAGATATATTTATTTGGTTTTTGTATCATAATAATATATATTTTGTTTTATTTGTATAACCTATTTGTATATGTAAACTAATTTTATTTTATTCATGTTATATGACTTTAAGACAATGATGTGTTAGTTGTTGCCTCAATACTCATTGCATCAAAATTGGTGAAAAAAAAATGCGTCCTAAAATAGAATTGTTTGGCTGAATTTGTGTATATTTTAGTTTCAAACGTGGGATTATACTAGAAATGTAAAAATCCCTAAAGACTGTTATTTTATCCGAGAGATTTCCAAAATATTGAGAAGGGTATTTTTGCAATTCCAAGAACTTCGGAATGACTTCCTCCGGAAAAACCCGTATAAACAATAGAATAGATAAGATGTAGAATAAACAGTTGAATAATTTACAGTTTTTTTCCAAGTTTTGTTTAAATCTGGCAACCTTGACCGATAATATTGAGATTTGGCAAAAAGCGTAAACAAATGTTAAATTTGTACTATGCTCTCATCCTTCATTAATCAAAGATCACACGCGACTGGAATGTATTATTTAGCAATTCCCCGTCCGAAGTACTCTCTTTACCACTCTTAAAATAAATGTCCATTTCATGTCTGTTTACGGGTCATAAGACGACCCCAAGTTCACTCCGTCTCGATCGAACCCGTTCTAATTGTTTGCATTATCGAGCGAATTTAATTCTCTTCGTATTTCTGTCACGTCTCGTTTGAATTATAGCGGAAAACTCCCGTTGATAATTCACAATAGTCAGTGCTCGAAATCATCGCAGACATGAAGCTTCTGGGCGTTTTCATGGAACTAGTAATGCCCATTTGGGCTATCACGAACAACGCTGATTTGATCTGGTACGATGAAGAGGGCCAACCACAGAATTATTTCGCTCGAGAACCGTTTCCAGAGGGGTTCAACAGGACAAGGAAAATTGTAGTGAATCAAAAGTTTCCGTATTTGTGGGAAGTGAAGTTTTCGTTTTTTGATAATTTGGAAGAATTAGTGATTGACGATTGTGGAGTGAATGAAATTAAACCAAACACTTTTAAAGATTTGAAACCTCTAACTAATCTTAGTTTAAGTCTAAATAATCTTCGAGAAGTGAAAGAGGGAGTTTTTAATCTAGTTCAAGTGAAAAATTTAAACTTGTCGCATAACAAAATCAGAATTATTGCTGATCGAGCTTTTGATAGTATGCCAGTTTTGGAAAGAGTTATCTTAGATTTTAACGAGTTGAAACACTGGAGTAATGATTGGTTTGCTGGATGTCCTAAACTGACCACAGTTTCCATAACTCATAATTTCTTAGAGGAGCTTCCAGGAAAAGCTTTCAAAAACTTTTGGAAAGAACAAGACTTTGCAAATTTTTACTTCAGTTACAACAAAATTGAAAGACTAGATCGGGAAGTGTTTTTAGGTAGTGGAAAGTTCGGTGATTTGTTTTTAGACTGGAATGACATTCCGCGTATTGATGGTCACACATTTTCCACATTGGAATCAGTCAAATATTTGAATTTGAATGGAGATTCTTTGCGGTGTTTGTCTGAGGAATTCCTGAACAAAGTTTTGAACAAGACTGAAGTCCTGAGTATCGACGGAAATCTCTTCAAGTGCGAGTGTTTCAAAGAGTTACAAAAACGCGAGAAAGACATTAAAACCAAAATCAAATACTCGCAACAAACTGTTGATTGCTAATTATGTATTCTGTTTAATAAATTATTATTTACAAATTGCTTTTTTAGTAATTTGCTATTCAAAGGTCGAAGGTAAATGAAAGAACGAATTGCTATGCATAGGAAAATACTCGTCTGAATAATGAGGCCCGGAAAAAAATTATAATAGTAATTAGTTCAGTACAGACACCTGTCAAGTTCTTAATTTGGCCTTTCAGGGCGAAAAAATAGCTCGCTTTAATCAAAGGTTTGTTAAGAAAGCGCGAGAGGAAATTATTACGTAAGAAAAATGATAAATTGTACAATTTTAGAACAATTTATTTACGAGACGCGTAGGCTAATTGCCTGAAAGTTTAATTGGATGATTTTCAAATTAAATTACAATTGCGTTATAAACGTTTGGCGGGAAATTGAAAATTCCCTCAAACTTTTCTTTCACAAAACGATTTCCAAACCGCGCTTTGGAAATAAAAATATATATTGGAATTTAAACGGCAGGTTAATCTTGCGTGGGATTCTCGTTATCGTTCCTGGCGCCTATCCCGATCCTGAAATCATCAATACCGGCTCCACAATAAATTTTTCCCGCAGTCGCGCCAAAATTTTCACAAACTTTTTTCATTAATATTTTATTTTGGTGATAGTTGCCTTTTCTCCAACTTCCATTATTTTAATTGGACGAGAAATGGGGTCGTAATTAACACCTGCACTCGCTTTAAATAAAATAAATTGCAGACGTAAGTAGATTTTGTTCTAATACGCCTCATTAACTCGGGAATTGAATAAATCCAGTTTACAAAGCTCTTCAATTAGTGAAAATTTTATTAAAATTATTTAAGAGGTCACAAATCGTACTTTAACAGTTACAAGAGACCCGGATTAAATTTGCATCGATATGGAGCCATATGTCAAGAGATTCGAAAATCTTCCGCGTAATCAGATTTTAAAATGAGATTAATTTTGGAATTTGCAAACTTTAAGGTGAGAAATTCAAACAATTGTATAAAGTTTGCTTCGACAGAGAGATGGGGTAATCCCCCAGTTTCACTTTTCACTAAAACCACTCGATCTCATGTTAATTATTCCGGTCTCTTTCCTGCACTAAAGCCAAGTCTTTATATTTCATGAATTTCATATCTTTGCGGTTTGCAGTCTCCATTTCGGTTTCAGTAATTTTTCGAAAAGTTTCGTGATTAACGACGCATTTTTCAGCTTTCAGTTATTCATCGACCCGTCAAGGATTAAAACTTTCATGACCGGCTGAGTAATTGCACTCTTGCATATTTATGATTCTTAATTAAGTTTTAATTTCTTTGGTTTATCAGTGTCTATTATTTTTTTCCAAGACCGCGCTAACTTTGTATGCATAGTATAAATAACAGAAAATTATTGCTGGCCGCTTTTCATTTTATTTTCTCGTGTAATAAATACAAAACTCCATGTCTGACACTGTGTTCTTTATTAAGTGCACAAGTTTCGTGCGCCATGAAAAATAATCGGGGAAAAAGCTTCAGTTTATTAAGATAAGCTCGCGGATTCGAGTCTGGAGCTTCTCAAAGCAACTCGGATAAGATTATTGCCTATCATGAATGAAAATTTAACTTGAAAATTAAAATTAATAAACCGGAAGCTAAATACAGGAAAACAGCAAACCCTATTATATTAATACGAAATTCCAAATTATTTTTTACGATTATGACTTATGGTGAATATAAATCGTCAATAATATTAAGAGCACAACATTAACTATTAATTACTATCCATAAAATCAACAAAATAGTACAAAAAATAAACCAAAATAGTCACTAAAGAATTACTTTTGTGGATTCATATCTCAGAAACAAAAGTCGTTCGTCAAGTAAAAAAGAGTCCGTAAAGTGATTGTGTATTATTTATTACATTTTCGCGTGTCTACAAAATATTAAAATTGCTATTTTGCACGTGTCTTATAATGCAAATCTCTACAATATATTCTTAATTCAAAAGATATAGTGCTCGCCAATTAAAAAGTCGTAAAAGTAAAATAGTCGTAAAAGCTTTGTAAACAGACATTAAATTAAGTAGCCGTGGTCTTGATACAGTTAACCAGCATTGTTTTCGATAAAACGAAGCGTAAAGGGCACAGCTGCACTTCTGTTATCAATTAGTAACGAAATGTTGACATAGTTGTCCAGTTGGACAATGACTATTAAAATAACTATTTTACGCTGGCGGCAAAAACTTTCTTAATAGATCAAATAACTACACCGTTTTATGCGAAAAATAAAAATGAGCTCTTTTGAAACTTATGTGGTCCATTGCTAATAGATCTTGCCCTCATTTTAGTTTTTTCAATTCTATGTTGCTTATTTTGTTTTGAATTGTCGCTAATACTTTTTAATTTTTATTTCTTCTAATAATAATTGTCGAGAGAGAAGCAAACGTATCAACACGGTTTCTACTTTCTCAGACATTCGAAATGGAGCAAATTTTCTAAAAAATGTTTTATTCAGACTAATTGTCAGACATTTTTTCTGACAAAAACTTTCTATTTTATCTCTATTTCCGTTCTTGCAAACATATTCTATCTTGTCTAATAGAGACTGATCTTAGTAGCGTTATTGTTGGTTCAAAGAATGTTGTACTTATGTAAATTTTATAAATTTGTATTTGATAGAAGCAGCCTTTCTCAAAGTGAGGTAATTTTTTTTATAAATAATTATTATAAAAATTAATGTCGAACCTACAAGTTTAATTAAAATTCTAATTTTACAGTGGCAAAGCGCTTTCAGAATCTAAAGTTCCATCTTTAGTGTCTAAGAATAACAATGTAAAAAGAAAAGTTATACAAAATGTTGAAAAAGCTTACTAGTCTTTTGCCAAAACAAATTAAAACATTAAACAATAAAATGTTTAGTACAAATAGAATAAAACGTTATTTCTAGTTCAGCACTTTCTCATTGATTCAAAGAAAAAAATACAAATTCGTTTTGACAAAAGATTGGTAAGTTTTTTCAATATTTTTAACCTTTTGTGTAACTTTCCTTTTTATATTGTTATTGTTAGATACTGAAGATGGAATTTTAGATTCTGAAAGCGCTTTGCCACTGCAATATTAGAATATTAATTAAACTTGTGAGTTCAACATTAATTTTTATAATTATTACTTATAAATTGAATTGCTGAATAAAATCTGATTTGTGAATTTGTTTATATTTTCCAAATATTAAAATGAACAAATACAGATATGTACTGCTCTTTTGACTGTTCATATTATAGATTGTTTTGTTGTTACATATATTACAATACATTAAATATTAATCAAACTGAACAATTTATTTCTAAGAATAACGGTTTGGTTATGTCAGCAATTTCGCCGGAAAAACTTAATATTTTCAAGCGATGATTAATTTGCCAATAAACGAGTTCGCTTTCGCTGATTAAACCGCTCGAAAGCTCTTTAACAATGATGATTAATACGGAAATGGCACCCTATTTATGCGATGAATTTCTTTCAGGAAAAGCTCAACCAAAATTGGAAAATCTACAGGAAAACTATTATAAAATTTTTCGCTTTTGATTTATTGCAGTAACTGTATTCTGAATATTCATTGTATTATTTCCAGGTCGTTAATAACGAGTTTTGCATTTTCAGGATTTCGGCAAGCAGTCATAATGACGTAGCTGTACATTTTATTATTTTTATTTTTGATTTATTCAATTCGATAAATTTCCAATTTTACATTATTTCATTTCAACTTTTAAGACTCGACTTTATTAGAGTTTCCAAGCAACTTTATTATTTCCGAGACACAACTTTCTGTATTTTCCAAACTTACAGCAATAATTTCAATTGTGATTGTTGTAAAATTTGAAATATGGAACTATTCAAGTTTTCAACTGGGGAATTTTCTGCGTCGAGATCAATCGGTGATTAATGATGTCGAATGTAAGTCACAAGTGGGATTTTTCAGTCCGGATTTAGTTTTCTTTGTTCTTTGAACAATAAAAAATTAACGAGCAATTTAATAAAATCAAAGTACAATTTTAGGGGTCTCACTTTAAATTAAAATTGTAATTAGGCCACAATGGGTGTGTCTAAATTAAATAAAAGTCCCAATTGGGAGCTTTCGGGTCAATATTGACTCAAACGTTTATTTCGAAATAGCTGTTAGTGAGATAATTAGTTAAATTAGAATTCCAAACTGTGTTGACTTTTTCGAGTCAACTTTGACAAATTTCCCAAGCTTTCAGGGAACAAAATATCGCTCCGGGATTGAAACCGAACTCGGTTTTATTACACAACTTTACTAAAATTTGTCAGAGACGTATTTAAACCTAGACGTGCAATAATCAGTGGACTCAGAGTTTGCTGTTGAAGACGTGACCGTTTCGAGAGCCTATTAGTGTGGACATGAAGCCATTATCGAGCCGTTGCTTGTTATGACTTCTTTTTATGATTCCAGGACCTGTGGAGTTTCATCAAGAGAATTGTCGAGTAAATGAGATCTTTACTCCAAACACAGTGAAATATTTTCAATTAAAAAATTCCGTGTATTCAAACAGTTTTTACAGTTCAAAGAGTTTCCGGTTGGTCGTTATTGACTTATGATATTTATTGTATCGCTCTACTTATTGAGTTTTAGTTAACTAGTGAGAGCCAAACTTGGCTTCAACTCACGTAACTCTAATAAGTAGCTTCGAAAGTGGACTTACCCGGCTTTCCTAACTGCTCCGGTGCAGTTGAAAGAGGCTGCGGCAGTTCCTGTTTGTTTCGCCTTGTAGGGGGAGTTCATAACGCTTTCGCCGTCATCTTCGTCGGACACCGCCGTCGTTAACGACATGCGGTCATCGTCGGATATCTGCAAAGAGGAATTAATCAGTTTTCAAGTAGCACTCCATCCATCACCAATTCCAGGTCAAGTACTTTTTGATAAACACACAAAAGGAAAAGATCCCTGAAATTCGAGTGCATCAAAGTTTCAGACTATTGTATACCTGCAGATTTTAATTAAGGATAATTAATAATGTACAGTACTAAAATAATGGAACAAAATTTCGTAAAAAAAACTGTTATAAAACTAATTTGGGTAGTGTTTAGCCATTATAGCAAGAAGAACCCAAAATTTTAATTTTTAACATAAAATAACTAAAAAAATTGAAAAAAATTCTCAAACTATAACAAAAATAGTATAAAAAACTGTTTTTTAAGTCATTATAAAACGCGTTCTTTAATATACTACTTTAATTAAACAATTGTTTAAATAACCTAGTATCAGCCAAATAGACTACTGTTTATATGTTAGAACTGAACAAAAATATTTTTAAAGTATTTTAGTGCACAAACAGAAGAGTAAAATTTTATATAAATTTTGAAACTACGCAAAGTTTTTTCACAATAGGTAAGTCAAGAACGATATAAAAAATTTAAAAAAATTGAACAAAACGATATAAGAATTAACTTTTAAACAATCTGTTGCTTTAACCTTTTACAATAATAAATTATTTAAAAAACTCTACCACCATTTTACATATTTTATTAAAAATTCTAAAAGTTTTCTTTTTAATTAAGTTTTCTAACCCGACAGGAAATAGATAAAACAATTTTTTTCTTATTATTATAAGATTTATTACAGAACAGCAATAATAATAAAGTTAATGTAAATGTTGCTTTCAATGCTCTTTAAAAGATCTTAGCCATTTTTTTTATTGCTAGATGTATTTTAGCAAATATTTAGCAAAGAATAGAAAGATACGACAGAAGTAAAAAGCTACAAGTATCTAAATTAAGATCTTAAAAAAATATATAGTATTTAGCAAGAAAGTAAAAATAAGTAGACGATAAGTGGCTTTAGAATTAAGAGAAAAATGCTTAGAATATGTAACAAAAAAAAATATGTTAGACATAATTTAGACAAAAAAAGACAGTAAAAAAGGCAAATAACTCCATAAAAATTGAGTAGAGTTTACAAAAGCATAAATTTAGTTTATACAGAAAATTATATCAAAATAAAAAAGTTGCGAAATCAAATGCAAAATATAAAGCCAGACTTCTTAAAATACTGAAGCAAAAAAATAAAGATTAAAAATAAAAAAGAATAAATGTTGGCGAAAGAAATGGAAGAAAATAATTTGCAAATTATAAACAGAAAAAAAGCCTTGAAACCCTCTTTGTCAGAATGCAGACAAAGGGTTTCTAAGAGTGAATAAAAAAATTTTGAATGCTAGGATTAAGTTGCAAAGAACTAAAAATTGAGAACAGACATCAAATAGTTCAAGATAGTCACAACAGCCAGAAGATCAGGATGACCAGTTACAACTCGAAAATGACGCAACACTCACAAATTCCCTAAATGCAACAATATTTATTGTGTACACAAATTTATCAAAATTAATTAAAGAAGTTAGACTTGCCTTTGTAACACCCATATTATCCACCACATTTCGACTTATATTTGATTCCTCCTATTTTTAATACATAATACAACTACTTTTCACTTAGGTATATCAGAGTAATCAATGAGTTAGCTTTTTACTCAAAATCTTTTAAAAAAATTTTATAAATTCGAATTAAGCAAGATCTTAAGAGGTTCTTTTATAGCACTACTAAATTTTATTGAGTCATAGGTATATAATTAAAAATCGGGCCATACACAATTTTCTATAAATATTTATTTGTTTCTTTAGACAATCGAGCATATTATGATTTAATGCCGCGGCTTGCAGTTCAGAGCCAAAACACCATCGTTTAAATTATGTATCAGTTTTGAATGGTTTTTGTTCTAAATTATTACGACAAAGTAATAAAATATTTTATATCAATAAATAGCATCCAAATTGTTGCTGAACGGATATACAATGTTACCATTTGAGTCACAAAAATTTAAATTCTCAAAAAAATTCTAAAATAATAACTATTACATATCCGTGTTTTGTTATGATTTATGGCTCTGTTTTGACCTGCTATAAAAATCAGAGCCAAGCCTGCCTGCCTAGACAGAAAGGTAGTACTAGCTTCGATTCGGTTGCTCTTCGGATTTAGTTTTCGTATCCGAATCCTAACAACTTTAAAACGTTTGACCTGATTTAAAATAAACAGGGAAACAATAGGTATGTATTTATCCAAAGAGGCTTACATAATTTTCCATATTAAAGCCGATTTTAAATTGAATTCGAAAAATTTCGGACAAAAGGACTCTAATAGGGTACTGAAAGTCGACGAGAAATCGAAAACCGTCAATTTCGTGCCATTTTCAGATCTAATACACTCACACAAACAAACCGGACTTATTGTATATTAAGGAGCGAAGGTCCTAGCAAAGGCGAATCGGGAAAATGTCCATCTGACCCAATTACATTTGATTTCAAGAACAGGACACTCGACAATTTTTTATACACTAGTTATCATATTAAAAAAATTGTAATTCAATTGTATTGATCAGCTAATCTAGGTCAGCTTATTTTTTAAAAATGTTTTTGGATATAACTAGCTGAGGTCATAAAATTAATGGAATGGTTATAGTATAGTCATAGCGACTTGCTTTATTGTAACAACTAAAACATTTTTAGTTCAATAAACAGAGTGTATATTTGCTTTGTCACTAATGCAAGGAATACACAGTCTTTGTTATCCTTCCTGATTTATTTAGAATAATAGCTGTCAGTAGACAAAGCTCGAGCCATTTTTAAACGCATTACATTATCTATTTCGCCTAATCAATCCCAGAATTGTCTTCACTGCGTTATAAATTCTTCCTTTCTGGAAATTATTTAATTAATGAAGCTTTGACTTGAGATTAACAAAAGCTCAGTAACGAGTTGGTGGCTTTTAACCTGGGAGAAAATTGTTTTGTCCTTGAGAAAAATGGTAGGTCTGTCATATTACAATTTTAAATTGAAGAGTACTTGTTCAGGTGCGTCAAGACTCTTGGAACAAGTGGTGTGCCAGGGAAACAAAGCTCTTCGTCTTTAAGTGTGCTACAGTGTTACAGTCTTTTCGTGGACAAAGGAACAAAAGGAATATTAATCGAGGATCGAACCGTGGCGATTTCACTGAGAAATGTTGACGGATAAATTAATCCACCATTTTTAATTGAAAAGCTAAAGCTACGAATCGATTACTAGCGCTAATTAATTGCGGTATCAGCGAAATGGTGATTTTTATTTTATAAAAAAAAAACGATTTTTATCAGCATCTACTCTCAAAATATTTATTTGTACGGTCTCTCTTTTTTTACCTTGATATATTTATCATTTTAGCTTTTTAGATTTGTGCATATATTCAGAAGAAAATGTATCTACAGACGATAAGCTATTTATATCTCAGACTGCTTTTCTTGGATAAATTCCAAAGTTTTTCATTTCTTATTTTGATCTTTAGCTATAAAAGAATTTAGATTTTGCTACAAAATGTTTTATTGGAAATTTGTAATGTACAATATATCAGAAAAATAAATGAAAACAAAATTTTATTTCATGGTGGATAGCTTAATATTTAATTTTACAATTTATTTTAACAAAATTAAGTCAGAAACAACATTTTAGTTTAATCAAATGCATCTGAGTCACTTAGTTCTTTTGATTTTCTTTTACAATATTTAAAAATTATAGTAAAGTGTAAAGTGGCTCCATAACGAGTAAACGTAAGTGGCTCTGAACGACTAGTAGCAGAATTAGAAGCTGATATTTTAATCTAACCTTAGTAGGTACAACGCGAAGGATGGAAATTTTCAAATACAGCAGAAAGATACGTAGATCATAAATTTTTCAGTGTTGTCAATTTTCAAAAATAAAAATTTACAATTTACAATTTTCGTAACCAAAATTTCCAATCTAAATTTTTTTACAATCCGTATTTTAAACAACTTTTGGCTAGCAGTAAAGGCACGTTATTTGACACAGCCGATATTATACTATACATTCCTAATAAACTTAATAACACTATAATTAAAAGTGGCAATTATTTCTATAAAATCATGAAAAAATTAGTAAATTAAGACCGTCTAAGCCTATTTAATTACTTTTCTGCCTATACATATTCACCGTAACATTTTCTGTGTAATTTTCGCTCAAAAGGTAAATGATAAATATTTATTTCAAACCTCTTGAGAAAATTATACAAAGTTTGAAAGAGATGGATTACAAACACAAACAGCCAAATCTACAAGCCCTGAACAAATTTCTAAAGACGTGAGATCATAATATTAAACAGCAAATTTTCCCAATTTTATTCTAATAAAAAAATTATTTAGAAGTGGTCCCGCCGCATCTACAAATTTTGAAAAAGATTCGTTAATAAAATAAAATTAGTTTTTAGTAAAGTCAAAACTTCTTTTGAACAATTAAGTGTGACAAATTGGACGAAAAGCTATCTCAAGTGTTCTCAAACAAACATCGAATATGATACTCCCTCAAATTAGGTTTCTATTTCTTTGACACTCCAATTCCGAAATAATTGTACTTCACCTCGAAATCAATTTCGACGTGAAAACCCCTCACCCGATTTTGTTTATTTTCACCCCTAGACAATTCCCGACTCTGTTTAGTGTTGTTCCCGCATCACGGCCACATTGCAGCATCGCCCTCGCCTCTATTGATTAATGGCTTCTGTGAAATATGAACTCATTAGTCCTGGTTTTCCACGTCCCCGTTTTGCAATGCCATCACATTACATGTGCAGCGCTTTATCTTTTACATGTCGGATTTGTCCTGTCAGAAAAAAGTCCGCTCTCGAAATTAGTTTAGTTAGTCTTTGCGAAAAGCCAATTTCCCTAAACTTATCGCTAAAATCGAGGTCCTGTTTATCAGCAATTTTTCCACAATCGTGCGTTTAGGAATGATTAATGTCGGGCGCGATGTCGCCGACTGATTTAATTCACACCTGGGCCCATTGTAATTTACTGCAAACGGGAAATGTAATTGTACGGATCTACGATAGCGCGTGAAATATGGTTGTGGGCGCAATTAGCAACGGTACGGACCTGGAAACCTGATAAACACACAAAGACGCGATAAAAAATAAAGAATTTATTTAAAGCGGCCGACACCTATAAAAGGGAAAATAAAATTTTTGACGGGAGAATAAACAAACTAAAAGCTGCGAGCAAAGGTCACGCTTAGTCAAAGGGGCAGGGATATTTACTTTCAACGAAAAATGGATACAATTATGATAGGAAGGAAATTTAATATCCTTGTTTACGGGTTTTAATAAACTAGGTCTGGAGTTCTATTTTGCATAACGTTCTATTTGCTTAAATAAATTGTCAATATTTACTTTTTTCAAATAAATTAATTCTAACGACCCTGTTTTTTACAAATTTTATTTATACAGCCAACATTTTAATAATCCCTTGCTCAAAATTGTTTATTTCGCATATTTTATTTTGTAGTTTTAACAATAAAATTAATTGGAAATTCAATAATTAGGTACTTATAAAACAATTTTGTCGACTTAGGCATCTCTGTCTCCATTGCTGTCTGTCTCACACAAGATAAACAGCAACAAAAAATTGTCTTATTTCCTTCCAACTCATCCTTTTCTTTGCTATTTTTCTACACTGTCTATATATCTTGTTCGTGTTTTTTTTTTGTTATTACGCGGTAGTTGAGTTTTAAAAACTTTTTTTTAATCTATCGTTCTGCAAAGACATTCTGCAAATATACCCAAACCATCTAAACTGACCCTCTATATTTTTTTGTTAATAAATTGCGTATGCAGTTCTCGTCTCAAGGTTTCATTTTTAAATTTGTTTCCCCTAATTTTGTTTCCTATTTATCACAAGAACCTTATTTCTATTGCGTTCACTACCCTTTTTGATAACGTCCATGTTTTATTGCTGTATGCTATTGTTAGTCTGACTATTTTACCACTTCTGCTTTTATTTCCTTAGGCATTTCACTACTTCTACAAAAGTTTCTTCAACGTATGCAGCTTTTTCTATTCTCTCATTTATTTCCTTATATATTTTTTCATTTTTTTTCTATAACTGCTTAGATACTTAAAATGCTACACTTGTTTGATTCGTTTGCCATCCAGACTTATTTCAAAGGCTTTTTTTGTGTTAGTTGACAATAACTGTCTTTCTTTTTCAACATTTATTTTTATATTTATTTTTTCTAGCTCTTTTTTTACTACTGCATGGTTATTTTGTAAGTTCTCTTCCTATTAAGTGTTCTTTATTTTTCAATATCTCATTGTCAATCTTTTCATCATTTTCTTGGCTTTTTTCATTTCCTTATCGAGTATTGATCTAAATAAAAGAAGGCTTAATATACATCCTTGTTTTATGCCTTCAGTTTCTTTAAACTCCTCATTATTTGTTCTTATAATATTTGAATTTCTTTTATACGTATTTCTTATTAACTCTATAATGTTTTTATACAGTTTTTTGTAGTTGCACCTTCCACATATCTTTTCTTCGTATCTAGTAAAAAACTTTCCCTAAGTCTATAAAGCCTATAAACTATAAACATTGTTTCAATCTTTCGGTATTTTTACGTTTTTGAGTAGATCATTCATTAACTCCAATAGTTTATTTTTCTATTCTTTGCCTATATGTTTGACCATATTTATCTTGGTACTTTACTTATTTTAACTACTTAACTGTCTCTTCTATTTCTACTGATTTTATAGTTTTTATTTCGTATTAATCTATTGCTTATTCTTCTTCTTCCTCATCCTGATATTTTATTTTGTGACGTAATTTATTCTAAGTTTTCTTTTTATCTTTCCATTACTCTCTCTTCCTCTGTTATTATACTTATTAATTCTTCTTTTATCTTTTAATATATTTGGAGCAATTATTACTTCAATTCTTTCTTTTGCTCGCACTTTCTTATTTACTCCTGACCAAATTATCCTTTGCATATTTTTTTAAACTGTTTTTTCTACTAGTTTTTTTATCTTTGAGAACTACTTCTTGCGTTGTGTCTATCTTTATACCGTTTTGGTTATTTTTGAATAATCTTTTGCTTAAAGTTGTTTATTTCGCATATGTCATTTTGTAGCTAGTTTTAACAATAAATTAATCGAAAATTCAATAATTAATCCTAAAACAATTTTAATTCTCATAAACCCTATTGCAGTATTTTTATCAAAGCTTTTATTGTCCTCTCTTTGTGTTTTTCAGTCGAGTACATCACTTTAATTGGTCTATTAAAAAGTTTTAGGCTTGTATTAAAAACTACTAGATGAAGCTTTGATCCTGACACAAACTTCCAGTCACTCAGTTTTATCTAAAAATTCAGCTTTAATCTCCCCTTATTGTAATGAACACTCTTCATTTAATTTCCTGCATAACAAATCACTAATCAATATTCAAAAGCCAATTAACTCTACGTATGAATATGTAACTCAAGAAACTTCTTAATCCACAAAAACGCCTTCTCTAGTCCATTTAAATTTGCAAGAAACTTTACCAAACAACGCTTAATTAGAATTCATAATCATCCCTACTTAAAGTTTTCGAGGGCAAACTTTTACCAACTAATAATTAAGTTCTTTGTTCTTTCAAACGTTTGCATGTAACAATTGACGCATTTTTAATTGAAATTGACGGTAGGAATTTTCAATACGTTTTATAAAATACAATAAATGTCTGACTTTTAAAAATATTCGCCATTTACCTAATGCGAGAAGGGAATAAAATTTTCCGGATTCATATTTTTGTATTCCCAGAGATTATTTATTTCGCCGCTTGTTTCTACAAGTATGAACGAGAGTTATGCATCTAAGATGAAGCTTAACAGTTATCATTTCAGACAGGAACAAGAAATTCTTTCTAGTAGAGGCGTTGTCAAAGGCGGAAATACTCTAAAACGTTGTGTACCCAACCACAAACAAACAAATATTAGAAAAATTTCTGTTGAATAATTTGGTTTTAGAAATTTTTGAATAAACCGAACTTGCTTTTATTCATATGTGGTTAGACAAAAAGATAAATGCGTTTTTAAATAAAATGTTTTTAAATAAAATTTGTTGTTTAAAACAAAATTGTTGTTTTCAAAAACCCGTTGGCACGATTTGTTGAACGACCGTTTTAAACAAGGTGGAGCTCCTGCACATTGTCAAAAAAAAGTTTTAGATATTTTAGGTATGTTTTAATTAACAGAAGACTAAATACAACCATAAGTGATTAAGATTTATTAAAAATATAATTTTTGTTATATCAGTTCGAAAGAGTTCAAAATTTAACAAAACGTTGGTGAAAATAATTGTAAGTTGCAAAAATGAACGTATTTAACAATTTGCAAAATAAATAATAATTTTTTATAGTATTGTTATTTAATAAAAAAGTAACGAAAAAACTGACTGACGTTTCATTTGAAAAGTAGATTAATAACCTTTTTAATTAAATTCAAAACAATTGCTTTACGATTTCAAAACACACTAAATTTTTTTTTTTAATGAATATTTGTTACATATATGAATGTAACTTTTTCAATTAATAAAACATTAGCATATTTATATACACATTCATATTTTGCTTGTTACAGCATATATTTTCATATTTCTACCTTTTTAAAAAGTCTAAAATTATTAACAAAAATATAAAACTGCCTAAAAATAAATATAATTTGTCTATTTTTCAGGTATAAACAGAAACATTACAATGACTAATTAGAAATAAAAAAATAATAACGAGAAACTATAATTAATTGCAGGTTTTACTTATATTTGCTAATTGGGTCATTAGCCAAGTAGTTCGACTTAGCAAAAGACAGCAATCATCAGAAACAAGTTTACGGAAATATTCGAGACGATAGAAATCTTGCCATATCTCTGTGAATTAATTTGTTTTTAAATAAATTATTCATTTAAAGCTCCAGAAACCCGAAGCACAAAAAAATTTTAGAAAAAGAAAAAGAAGAGCTAAGAAGAATTCTAGAAAAGTAAAAAAAATCTAACAAAATTTGAGCAACGACGATTGGTAGAAAAAAAAAGAAAAAATGCGGAAAAGTTAGTCAACATCGATTAGATGGAAACAAAGAGTAAAGTAATATTCCACAAGTAATATTCGAATAAATAATTAAGGATGTTTCTTTAAAAACAAAAGATAATTATAAAAAAGCTAAAAAACAACGTTTCAAAGAGAAAAATAAAAAGAGAAAATTTCAGCAGAATAACAGAAGTCTCTCTAGAAAAGTGTGTGATAGAAAGAAAAAAATAAAGAAAAAACATTCTATAAAAACAAAAAACGATTAAAAAAAGCTTCAAAACCAACAATTAAAAAAGAAAAAAAAATGTAAGAAACAAAAAATGAGAAAAAGTGCATAAAACACTGAGACAAAAAAACATATTACTTTGTAATGTCAGAATACAATCACCACACCACTGATTGATCGAATTCTGTAAAAGGCTCATGTCAGTGTATCCTTGAGCGTACTAGAAGCGATTGGTCATAAATCGCTGAAAGCTTCTAAAATAATCGCATGCCCAAACTTAGCTTTAAATAAGCGAGAGTATAGGTCGCTGACCAAGTAATTCGACTTAGCAAAAGACAGCTATTTTCACACGCAAAATTTTGTCTGTGGCTTGCATTAAAAAACATTTGATGCTTACTTTTAAAACATTAATATGTACTTTGTATTATGTAGAGTTGCACTATCAATAGGAGTTTCCGGAGCCTGTCGATGCTGCAAATCGAGGAATTTGTAAATCAGTGAAGTACTCAATTCTAGCGTGTATCTATTTGCCGATTTCAACATTTCACGGAAGTTCACAATTATAAAAGAAGCATATTTCATCAATGCTGTGAGATGTGTAGAAAATACATTTCATTACGTTTAAAGAATCGCACGACATATTCTTTATACGATATATAAATCAAAAATGTCCTTCTCAGTCTGTTGAAATCAACAAATTGCTCCGTTTTTTAATGTAGCAAAGGCGAATATCATACTGGACATACATTAGTCGCATTTCAATAACTTTACTGCCTAATAATGGTGCTGACCTTAACAACCAGCAAACAACCAGCTTAACAACCAGCAGTATAAAGACTGGAACAGCTATGCTGTGGTAAAAGGTTATATTGAGGAGTCTATATCTAACAAACTTGATATTGTAAGAATCTATGACTTGATTTTTATCTAGATGTTCATGTTATCACTTTATTAAAAAAAAACAGGCAGTTATCACTATACCGCTAAGTTTAATTGAACGTTTAGTGCACTGACTAGCTTTCGAAAGACTGTGGGTGTAAACCTCAATACCGACTTTCCTGATCGGAGTTTTTGAGAGGTTTCTTCTCAAAGTCACAATAGATCTAGACTCTCATACCCTACAATGCAAAACCAAGTAGTCTCTTATACCATCTCTAAAAAGATAATGACATCCAATTATATAATTTTTGCAGTTTGAATATATTTAAATCAAATTTTATTAAATTGTATACGGATATTATAAAAATATTTATAAATGCAGAACCACCCAAAAAATGGAGAAACAGATAAACTCCTTAAAATAAAAAAACAGTAATAAACTGTCAGTTGCAGAACCGATTTGCGGATCTTTTGGAAGAAGAAGTATTTTATGTTAGAACTTCGGCGGTTTTAGTTTCGAAAATAGAACTCGAGATAAAATGTGTTAAATGCCTCACGAAAGTTAAGAACCTAAAGTTGGTACATTTAAATATTTTTTTGTGTGTAATTAAACGTATTATTTTTTGAATAAATTTGAAACTAGTTTGGGTTCACCCTCTACTTTCTGTGTTTATTGAGACTTGAATTAATTAGAAAATCCGTCCCTGCACGTGTTTCCGTCGATTCTATGAAACATTCCAAAGGTTAAGCTGCTTTTATGCAAATGTGTCTCGATTACTTGTTGAGGACACCCTCGTCCACTGAAATATTAACGCTCCTTCGACGTGTCGCGATTTCGTGCGAAACGAGTTTTTCCAGCGGTAAATCCTGCGACTTGATTTAATTTTGTTGGGGTTGCTACCGGCGGCTTGTAAACAAGTTTTCAAGCATATTGCGATTAGATTTCGAAGGCAAGAATCTATCCACCAAATCCGGAACATAAAAATAGCACGTGGAAAGGTTATCTACAACTCCATAGGGCGTTTTCTAGGCAAATCAGGTCGCCGTTATCCTGCGACGTGACTGATATACGATATCCTGCAACTATCGACTGTCGAAATAAATTCAGTTAATTCTCACGATCCGAGCTATTTTAAACGGCGTAAACAGATTGCGTAGGAATTGTTTTTGCTCAAAGGTGGCCCTAGGGAGTGCAAACTCGTAGATTCGACACGAAACACGCGAATTAATTCCGGTAGGTGATAAAAAAAGCGATGAATAATTTTTACATAAAGGGATGCTCCTGAGGGAAACTCTATAATAATCTTGACCGCTCTGTGCCAGTAAGGGCTTTGTTTCCGAATAATTTGTATGACGTCAGGGCTTTTTAAGCTTGTTTGCTACGACCGAATCGATTGCAGACTGCGGCCAAAGCAGTTTTATTAATTTTACAGTTTTCTCTTTTTCGTTAAAAACTCGCTTAAAAGACCAGTTTTGTTGCGAGAAAAATGGAAAGTTGAGTGATTCGGATTTTAAAGTGACGCCGTTTTTCTGCTTTCAGTTTTTCACTTGGATACATCACTTTAATTAGTCCATTAAAAAGTTTCAGGACACTCGCAAAACTCCACTAGCTTATGGTTTGATCTTTCCCAACATTTTTCAGGCTCAGACCAATTTCACTCACAAAAAATTTCAAACTATTTTTAACATTTTATGTTTCTGCAGATTTAGAATTTGGAATGATATTTTTTAAATTCTAATTTTTCTTACTGGCATGGCAGCAGTAAAACCCAAAGACATGTTGTAAAGCAGTTTTTGCCCCACTTGTGCAGGAAAGTAAAATGAAAGACGCTGAAAGACCTTCCAAACTCGGTCTTTGACATCGCTTAGCAACTCTTTTTTCACGTATAATACCTATAGTTTAAATCACTATTTTCTTTATTTTTTTGTTTACATATTTATTCTTAATATTAGACCACTTAGTAGGCTGTTGTCAGTAGAAAAAGTTCTTCCAGATTGTCTACTTATTATTAAATATATAATAATTATAATAAATATATAATAATAATAATTATTAATATATTAATATTGAATAATTCCACAACTTGCAACTCTAAAATACTATACTTAAAAACATGTTCAGCTGTTTTTAAACAACTTCAAATAATTAACCCGGTGCATCTATCATTAGTAATGCATCAAAGGGCTTTTTCATGAGCAATATAACTAGGCGTAATAGTTATTTATGTATTAAGAGCGTAACCAAGTGGATTAGGAGGGATTTTAATTTTCCGAGAGCTATTAGTGTCGATTACGCCCGTGGTACATACAACGTTTTATTTTATTTTAAAACGTTTTAATTTTTCAAATCAAAAGAATATTCAATATTCGGAATTTTCAAATTTTCGGTATTTTTTTAATCTGTAAAAAAAATCCAGATTAACTAGTTGACTATCTTGTCGTTGTCAGGATACGGTATGTTGTTACTTTCTGTTTTGCGCTTTTCCAAAATGGAAACTGATGAAAACGTGTTTTCTAGAGAAATGTTACAACAGGTAAGAGCACAAAATTCAGAAAAAGTTGTGTCACGCTCCGTGCGTTTGTAGTGTTTAACAGTTCTTAAAATAAATAGCGATTTTCTATAATAATTGTCATTTAATGTAAAAAGTGACGTTTACAAAATTGAAGACGGTTTATTTGACAGCTAGACAAATGTAGATATTTACTGTTATTCTTGCGTAGCAACTTTAAAATTCAGTGCTATAAAAATAAAGATTACGCCCTGATTTGCGGACGTATAAAGTAGATTATGGTTCTAAAATAAAATAAAAACTTTTATCTACGATTACGACAAAAACGTCGTGCGTAATGAGACTACCCTTTGTTCACGCCTGTGTGATTTCTTTACGTTAACAGTTGCTGTCACTCATGATTATTACTTATTACTTATTTTCATGAAATCTCTTCTAGTCGTAGATAAAGTATAGTACATTACGCGAGTTGTAAAGCAATTTCGTACGCGTAGAATTGCATAACTCGCTCCCTTCGGTCGCTGTTACGCAACTTTTCTACTTGTACGTAATATGCCATTTACAACTCTTGTTATGTAATATACTATTAGGTTTTGGTCTGTTCCATTGATTTATAATGTTTTTACCAAACAAATAGATTTTATTAATAGTAAGAAAAAAATTTACAATAGTCATTTCGTAACATCACATAACAATGATTAATGATCTATCAAATTCGGTTTTCGACCTTGTCTGGCAACTTTCCTTGCACAAAATAATATCAGTCGCAATAATTATATTGTAAATAATTATTTTTTATTTTTTTGTTTACTTATTTTATGTAAATAATTGACCAGTTGACGTGTCAGCAGAAGAGTTGCTTATAACTTTGTCAAATTTAGATTTTTTTTGTTGAAAATACAAGTTACAAATGTCTAAATTTAATTTAAAAAATTTACAGCTTGCAAACCTAAAAAACTCTCTAGCTGAAAATTTTTCAGGAACTGTATTTAATTATCCCGGCGCATCCACCAAATAACCAATTTATAGACGATATAACTAGATGTAAAAACTCTGAAGTTTCAGTCTGTTCCATTAATTTGAAGTTAAAATAGGCCATAAATAGAGTAGTGCACCATTAACCTTGTTTTATTTTTTGATGCATGTATCGCACTTACTCTGCGATATTTTAAAAAATTAATGATCGCATTTTACCTTCCTGAGAAAGAGCTCATTACAGCCTTCCGCATCGGGATTCCCCTTCCAGTGCATATGTCTGTATCTTAAATTGCCCAAAAACCTCGTTCCGTCTAATTTGGACACTTCGCTGACCAATCGCCTGATGTCAAGTTTCTTAACTTTGGCGCAGTGTTTTTTGTATCTCTTCTTCTGGAGTTCCTTTTCGTCCATTTCGCTGACCTCGCCTTGAGAAGTGAGTCCCTCCTCGGCAACCCAAGCACTAAGTACAGTCTCAATAAAACTGAATAGTTGCTGGACGTTGGGCTCCATGTTAGAGTACGAGACGTGTGATTGTAAGTTGGCGTTGGTGCAGACCTGGAGTAGTAAATTATCGCCGAAATGTACCGTTTTGTGTCTGCGACGTTTCGACATGAGCGACTTCTCCGGCGAGGAGTCCCCGTTACACACTCGTCCGCATCTCTTAGAGCACGAGTTTGACTCCACCATTTCTAGTGTGATAAAATTTGCGCAAACATAACTTTTGGTGTTTCCAACGTTAAAGAAGGCACTGTTTTGACACTGTACAAGTAACAACTAAGCCGACATTAAGGCAATACAATTTCGCGTTTGAACAGTTTTGCTTTATCACAGCAGGTTGACGATGTTCAAGACGGTTCTACGCTAACATTAAATTTACAACATCTGGGTGGCGCAGCCGGGAAAAAAACACGCTACGAACTAAAATCGGACACTGCAACTTCTATGGAACGACTATCTATTTAACATCTCCGTGCTGGAACTACATGGTCTCTGCGCGAGTCATGACGTCAAACTGAGACCAAAGAGCCAGAAAGGCCCATCACGCCGCCATCTCTTCGACGAGTAAATCTAGAACTAAACCGGATCAATGCAAGTCGCGCACGCCATCACACAAGAGCGGCTCTATTGTGGTGATTTACGCAAAAAAAATCGACAGGGTCGAGACGTCATTAAAGATATTGGATTACTTGCGTTGATGAATATACAAGTAAACCGTAAAAGGCGATAAATATTTACAAGGAGACTATTTATTGCAGAGTTTATTTGACGCTGGTCGATAAAACAAACGAAACGGACACGGTTTAATCGGGATGTTAAGGGACTAATCGGAAATCTCAAACGAGATCCTCCAGCAATTTCGACAAATTTCTTTTCGAATAAAAAATTCCCAGTCGTTAGCACAAATGGTGGATGCGCCGGGAGAATATTTTCAGGAAGATTACCTCTAATGACGTTATTTGAATTTTAATAAACAAATTATAAACCAAAGCAACACCCTTACAGACTTAGTTAATAATAATTTAAATTTCTAATGCATTAAATTAAATGTGCCGCGTTGAAAGAAATGGATTTTTTTTGAAGCTGACAAATCTTGAAATTTTCTTTGCTTGATCTCAGTGTAATCAACAAGTTAAATTAGCCTTTTTCTCCACGTGTGCACATTCCCTTAGGATATCCACGTATTCTTTGTCTTATATCTTCCGCAATCTCCAATAGGAAATTTTTCCGCACAGTTTTCCCCCCTGGCCGATGTTTAATTTCTTAAGTGGTTAATTAAGAACGCACACTTGCATAATTTTAATTAATTCCAAGCATGTACTTAGAATCGCATTCGACTCTTTAATGGAGGACGAGTGCATCTGTGTGCATTATAAAGCAGCTCTTGGAGTGTTAAACGTTCACGGATTTGCAAACCATTTGCGTTATTAAACCTTACAGGAAAATGGCGTCTCAACAAAAATGACACTGGCGTCTTTGAGGTGTAATTTATTAAAATTGGGATGGAAGGATATTGTTGTTAATATACAATGCGGACAGGCAATTTGCAAAATTAATGAAAACGTGCCACTATTGGGCCAATAAACGCGGCGACAGCTTGTAGTGTTAATTCAATAATAAATTGTCTGGTGGCGGGTATGGAAATGAGGGTGGAACAAGGAGTATGATAAGATATTTTGCATCTGATGGCTGATGCTGTGTTGACAACACAATGATTTTTTCCTAAACGCTTTAAAAAATTTCGTGTAAATTTGTGCCAATTTGCACCACTTGAATGTTTAACTTGAGTTTAATTTTAAATGCCAGTCTAGACAGCGACAAATCGGTCTTCATTAAATTTACGTTGTAATTAAACTCTTGATTATAACTTCTGTAAACTCGGAAAAACGCGATTTAAGAAACTAAAACGTTTCGCATTGAAAAATGTCCCGAAATCCTTATTCTCAAAATTATTTCTATCTAGTAGTTAGACCAGAATATTAAACGGGTCCAACGAACTGCATCCAAAAGACAGTTTGCAGGAGTTATTTAGTTTTATGTAGAGTCCTGTGACTACGCAGCAACATAAGAAATTCGCTGAAAAAATATTAGAATAAAAATTTAATATAAAAAAACTATGAGCGACAACCAAATGATGGCATGTTTTCATAGTATGCCGCCAGTAATATAATTACACAAAAAAAATTTGCTCTTAACTCAAAATTTGAACTACAGCTACATTACGGATTTACATTTTGTAAATTTTACTTCAAAAGTAATAATTCCACTTTGTAGTATAAAAAAATAAATATTCTTTTTTAGTGTACCTTATCAAGAAATTAAATTTTTCTATAACGGTCCTATTTGTTTGGCCTTGGCACATAAATAACTATTATACTACGCTTAAGTAAAATATGGTAGACAATTTTTAATAAATAATTTTAAAAATTACCCAAGAGTGTATAGTTAACACTGTTAATGCATATGAGAGAGGTATTGCATACAACAGAGCTACAAATATGTAATATATGGTACCCGTTTGTAGATTATTCCTTTGCCAAGTGTGCTACTTCAGTTGTACTTATTTATTCAAAAATGGTGGAGGCGCCGGGATAAAATAATGTTTCTTTTTATGGAAAAAATAATCTAATGTAATGTCATAAAAATTATTTGTCAGTGTAATTAAATTATAAGCTACAATATACCAAATAAAAAATGTATGGGCTAATTTCAAGTTGAAATAATACCGGTAGTATCTTTGTTTTCATGGGAATTTAAAAGAATTTTAAGTTGTGATTGGTTGTTGCTACTGAAAAGTATTAAAATTTGCAATACTACCGGCAGTATTTCAACTTGAAATTATAGACCAATATTAGATTAGACATTTTTTAACCTAAAAATTATATCAAATAGCTAGCAAGATATTTATTCATAGCATCTTAATCAGAACAGTTTTAAATAAAGTAGAAACGGCAACACTGCAAGATTATAATTACAGATTAAAAAAACCTCTAAAAAATAGTACTATGTGGCTTTCTGTCTTTTTTTTTGCAAAATGTGCTACTTGGGAGGATTATACTTATTTATAAAAGGTATATGCGCCGGAATAGCCGCAAATTATATGGAGTGACTAGCAAAATATCTCTAACAACATGTTACTAAAGTTAGCTTTAATACTTAATATTACAACAGTGTATAAAATATAGAAACGTTTTGAAAATAATACAATGTGCCCGTTTGTAGCTCTTTTTTTCCGCTAAATGCGCTACGTGTGTAGTTTAATGTATTCAAAAAATGGTGGAAGCGCCGGGCTAAATCAGATTCTAATTTTGTTATAAAAAACATGTAATTTGATGTTACAAAAATTATTTGTTAGTATGCCTTAACATATGGCAAAAAAAATTACTGTACAATTTTATTCTAAATATCTAAAACTTGATCGCAAATTATTGGAAAGAGTGATATCTTTTTTGACATTAAATTTAAATCGTACTCTAGCAGCAAATTATATCGAGTGACTAGCAAAGTATTTTTTGATAGCATCTTAATTAAGTTAGCTTTAAAATTAATAAATACGGCGCTACTGCAACATTATATTAAATACAAAACCTTTCAAAGATAGTACAATGTACTTTTTTGTTTGTCTTTTTTTGCCAAGTATGTTACTTTTTAAATAATTAAAAATAGTAGATGCTCCAAGATATCAGCAAACTATATCGAATAACTAGAAAAATATTCATTAACGTCAAGTTATTTAGCTTTAAAACAAATAGATAGTAGATACGCCTACACTGCAACAGTGTAAAGATTAAAAAAACGTTTCAAAAATTACACAATGTGCCTGTTTGTGCGTTTTTTGGCCAAACAGCGGCAAATTATATTGAGTGACTAGCGAAATATCTATTAACAGCTTGTTACTTAAGTGAGCTTTAAATAAATAGAGTCGGCAACACTGGTACTGCATATAAAGTACGCAAACGTTTTGAAAATACATAGTACAATAAACTTTTTTGTTTAACTTTTTTTTGCCAAATATGCTACTTGAAAAAAAATTAATATTTAAAAATGGTGAATGCGCCGGGATTATATGAAGTAACTTGCACAAGCACCAAGTCAGCTTTAGAACAAATAGAAACGGCAACAGTGCAATAGTATATAAGATACAGAAACGTTTCAAAAATTACACAATATGCCCGATTGTAATTTTTTTGCAAACTTGGATAGTTTTCAAAAGTAGCGGCAAATTATATCAAGTGAATAACAAAATATCAAAACAAAAATCTGTAAACGTTAGTAAAACATAGCCTAACCTTTCAAGTTAGTGAAAAGGCATATTTAGAATCCAAGTTAGTACATAGAAAAGTAATAGAAATGTTGTCTGTTTACCTCAAGATGCTAGATGCTAGATGCTTTCAACATATTATTGTTTTAAATCTAAATTTGGCAAAAACAGTTAGGTTATTTTTCTTATTGACAGTTTGGAAGTGGATAAAGATACAGAAGTAGTCTCCGAATAAGTATTTTAATGAACAACCGATATAATTTATATAATAAAAAAATTGTTAAAATTTATGAAAAAAATGTACAAAAAATCCTAAACGTGTTTATTCTTTTGATGGATGAAGCCTGCACCGGGAAATAAGCCCTGAGTTAGCAAATTATACGAACATCAGTCTGGGAAAGAAAAATATGAAAAATCTCTCAAAAATGGATATTTAATGAGAAAAGCAGGAAGAATTCCCGACATATGACGTGAAGCATCCCGTCGCTATTTATTTTCCGTCGTGATATAATTCATTCCGTCAAACGCATTTAGAATTATTTCTCCCAGCAGCCCCAGCAATTTTCCCTGACATTCGAAACCGGTAAAAAATCCTAAACGAAATTATCTCCCAAAATCGTTACCCCTGTCTAACCTTTAGAAAAAACGCTGATAAAGTGCCACCCCCGTATCCAATTACCCCAAAACCCCCCGAAGCCTTCCACATGTTGCTCATGTGCCCCAACTACTCCTAGCTAAATACATACCAATTTCATAACATAATCAACACGCCTGCGCACCATTCTCAATGGTCCGACCATCCTCTAGCATTTCGCAAAAAGCGTGAAATGGCTTTTCGTGCGTCCGAAATAGACGTTTAGGCCTTCAAAAACACGTGAATAGTTCGCACATATTTCCGCACGGCTTATCGTCTACTGCAAGATGACATTCGCGGAATGGCGCATCGCGCAAACTCCCGGACTACCCGGAAACACAAGGCCGGGCCGGAGCGAGAGAGCTGCATTTTCTTGTGCGAGAATCAATTTTAGGTGTGCATGGGGGCCGAGGATATGTGAGTCAAGGACGAAGATGGTCAGCAAAAGAGAACCTAAAAAACTACCAAATTTCAAAGGGAAATTGCAAGGAGAGAGAAATCTAGGACGGCCTTGAGATTTATGAATCCGGGTCATGGTTTTAATATTTTTATGGCTTTAGAAGCGGATCGATTATGACAGCCTTGTACAAAATTTTATGACACAGGAATTGATTGTCGACAGATTTATTAATTCAAAATCGATAACATTTGCATATCTCTTTTTTCTCAATGATGTTGACCTAACACAACATATTTACTATTAAAGGCGGAACTTACTATTATGAATGAAATAAAGCTCCGCCCAATAACAAATAATAGATTTTTATTGATTTTTTTTGCTTTTCTAACATTGGAGTTAATTGTAGTGGGTGGGTATTAAACACACATTGTAACACTAGTAGCGTTGTCACGCCCACATTTTCATGTAGGTTGGAGATATAATGAGAGGAATATTGATTTTATAAAAAAAAACGTATAAATAAATTATCACTGCGGATTGTTTTACTTTCAAGCTTCAGCTTTTGTAAGCCAAAAAATAATAAAAAAATCGTTTTAACATCAGTAATTACACTTTTTTTAAAATTATATTAAAACCTGCTTACACACTGTAGGTGTAGGAAATTGTTCTTAATTAGAATAAAATTATTTTTTTATTAAAACATTTTCAGATAATTATTGATATATTATTTAACTATATAAATCATATATCACATGATTATAAATGGCTTAATCGAAACGCATAAAATCCTTAGTAACATGGCTACCGCATCCTTGATACTTTTGTTATCACAGTTTTAATAAATGTGATATTTTGATAAATCAAAAACAACAAAATAAGCATTTCACTCGGTATATATTATCTCATCTAATGTAACACGTGGTATGATTGAAGATATTAAACTCGTGAAGTTAAAGCTAAACATTATACCTACTCGTCTTTGAATCCTTCAGCTCAATTTCACTCAAAATATTGTCCATAATAATCACACCACTTTAAAACACGACTTTAAATACAAATACATATACAAATAATTATTTATTATAGTGTGAAATTAAATAAATTTAAATCTAATAATATTGAGAAAAATTGTTCTCTTTGGCCGAGGTTTGAACACGAATTTTCCGATTTCTACCAGTCGGATGCTCTACTATACTCAAAATATCTAAAAGTGGGCTGACTTTTTAAGATTCTTCTATAAACCAAAAAGCATACATTGTTTAATTTATGGAAAAATTTTTATTTTCCAAGCTTACCGTAAGGATTGATATTGATTTATGACAGTTTCCTCCACCAGAAATATATTATATGCGTGCAAAACATCTGACGGAGGAAACTGTCATAAACCAAGATCCATCCTTACGGTGGTTTGCCTCTCCATAAATTGAACAATAGCTCTTCTGTGGTATATATAAATAAGGGTCTTAAGAAGTCAGCCCGCTTTTAGATATTTTGAGTATACATGTATTACCAAGGAGACTACACATTTTGACTTTGAATTTTTGACATCCATGGTGGCTTACTAAAAACTTGCGAAGTTTTTTTAGTTTTGGTGTAAAAAACCCCAATAGAAAAAAATAGACGGAAAAATTAACGTACAATTAAAACTAAATTAGACAAAGCGGACAAAATACACAAAGACATCCATCTTCTTTCTACTCGTGAATAAATGAATAAGCGTTAGAAAAGAACAGAAAATAAGTAGGTTGCCCAAACTACAATACGAACAGTTCGCTGCTATTTCAATCCTGTTTCAATAACTTATTACAATTCAATAATTTATTAAAAAAATATTAAAAATGCAAAATTTATTATATACCTACTTTCAGTCGGTAATTTTTAACACTCTGTGTTTTGAAAATGGAGCATAGGACACCCAAATTTGTTATAGAGGGTTACTATTGAGATCTAACTGAGGAGTACTGCTAAAAAAAATTTGATTAAAATTTGCGAAATTGGTTTTTAAAAATGGTGTGCCTCTCTTGGTTATTTCCGAAACGGCTTATGTATAGCCAGTGTCGATTTTTTTCAGCATTATGATACAAATTGATGACCAGCTTATTTTAATTTTGTTCAAAATTTAAATTTTAAGGGAAATATATAAGGTAATAAAACTTTTTAAAAAGAAGATTTTTAGAAAATTAAATTTCAAATGCTCCTAACTTTTTCTGTAACTAATATTTTAGAAAAAACTGAAATAAGACAAGTCATAAATTTGTCTCATAATGCTGAAAAAAAAATTGGCATTGTTCTAACCTAGGCTGTTTCGGAAATAACCTGGTGGGGCACATCATTTTTAAAAATCAAATTTTGCAAACTTCGATCAAATTTTTTTTTCAGCAGTAGCCCAATTTGATTTCAATAGTAACCCTTTATTACAGAATTTGGGTTCCATGCCCCATTTTCAAAATACAGAGTTTTAAAAATCACTATTTCTCAAAAATTCTCATAACAACAAAATTTTCAGTGTTTGATATGTATAATAATAATTATTTATAGTGGCCGTTTATTAATAGCAATAATAACGTATTATTATCGCAAGAAATCGTTTAGTAATTTAGGTCATTACCGTACAATTTTATATTAACGGATAATTTCGTTTATGTTATAAATTAAAATCGTTTATTAATATAAACATTAATGTACTATTTTACTTTTGTTAATTTTTATCCCAAGATAAAATGGTTTACAGGCAAGATAAACTATTGTATTCAACTCGAAAAGTAATAAAGACTAATAATCTTGACTTTTAAAGACTGGCTAGGGCTTAATTTTAATTTAAATTAGGTTTTAAATTTAATTAACTTTAATATTAACACGGAATGTTTATTATAATCTTCGATAAGGGATGGCCATAAAAAACAAAAATTCTAAAAACGTAGAACCTAAATTGATTTGTGATAAATGTTATTAGTGTCATTGTCATATGAAAAATCCAAACTAAAAAAATTTATAAAGTTCACTCCAGAGCAGAAATTTTTTCAGTAGGGTTTTATTTCAATAAATACTTTTGAAAATAAAGCATTTTGTTACCTCTTTGGTTAGACATTGTTACAACGAATTTAGAAATAAATGTCAGCAGAAATAAAACAAACGTTTTCAAAATTTTAGTTTTTTTATGGCGAGCCTTTATCAAAAATTTTAATAAGCATACGATCTAAAATTAAATCTTTGATAGATTTATAAAGAAAAAGAAACTCATAAAAATGAAACATCTTGAAGTTTGGCGACATTTCCTGTCAACTTAATTACAATAAGCTACATTTATTGCTTGAGCTGAAATACGTAATCATGGCTCGAAGCAAAATCAAGAATTTCTAAAGGAGAAATTAAAGCAATCTTGTAAAAACATTTCAAACGCAAAACAAAAAACAAAACCTTTTAAGAAAACCTACTTCATTTTATTCCAACGTTCATTTTTCAATGCATTTGAATTTCCTGAAATATGATTGCGTAAACATAAAATGTCGTTTTCACTCAATCACAGTTATGACGTAAACCGTCTATTCCCATTCTTTCGCAAGAAAATCCTGAACTGATTTAAAATTCTCTTCAAAGCCTCAGCTAATTAGCGGTCTTTTACTCTTCTAGACTTTTCTTTGTTGCGCATTTTACTAATTTATTCAGCGAAACCTTGATTGTATCGAATTCCGCAAAAAGGGATTTCCTCCCCTAAAACATCAAGACTTACCTCCGAAGAAGTCAGATAACACAACCTGGAGTCGGCGCTTTCTATCGAAGCTTGCTGAACGATTCCATATCTGGAAGACTCTCTATCACTCATGTAATCCGACCGAAGACTATCCTGGCGATCGAACATCCCTCTGAAACACATATTAAACATTGTGCAAATACCGCCATCATGGCAAAAAAATATAAATTGCCCATCAGGGATCGAAGTGTCAGTAAATGGGGTCTCGGACCGCCCCAGATCGATACAGCACTTGTCAGACAATCTATTACACTCCAGCGTGCAGTTGCTTGAATACAAATCGACAAGGATTAATCCCAAAACTCATCGCAGCCACAAATTAAAAGAGATTTGGGGAAAGAGACCACCTCCGATTCGAACACCGGAAGTTAATTTACCCATATTATATAGAACAGATTGGCATCTACCCTTGTTTGTTTACCGCCGGTGATTGCCGCTGTCGTCTTTCAGGAACAATCGCGCCTTAATTTTACAAGGAATTTATGGAAGAAACAAACAATATCGTAAATTTGCACCTGTCATATTGAAAAAATCTGAGTTTTGGCGTTGTTTGCTAAGTGAGGAATACATAATCGGGTTGTTTACGGAATTTGGACGGTCACAAACAATTCCAACTATACGGTATATAATTTTCAATTTAGAAAAATAAAGTTTTTGGAGCGAAAGCAGTTAGGAGATTTATCATTGTTTCAGCTAGTGGATGTACAGCCAGCCACATTTGAAATGTCGCAGTTATAAACAAAACTCTGCGATTGGTGAAGGCCCACTAACCGTAATTATTCCTTGCTATAAATTATTTTTCAGTCGCAAATTTAAGAGTACTGCCAATTTTGTAAAACGTTTTAGTTTTTTTCTGTACAATACAAGCAAAAGTTTATAATGAGTTTACAGATTGTCTTATAAACATAAACCTTTTATAGTAATGACAATGTTTCTGTTTACTAGGCAAAAATGTTATCATTTAGACAATAAAATATCTAAAAAGTAATTATTAACACAGAAGAGGTTTAGAGAATATATAGAATATATAATATAGAAAGTTTAAAAGTCGAAGTCGTAGATTAAATTCGAGCGACCGTTATTAGAAAATGAGAATCCAATAGATGCCAATTTTTAATTATATCTTATAATAATTTTAAATAGTACTTAATATCTATAAGATACGTTATCAATGACAAAAATATTATTTACTATTAGAAAATAATATTAAAACGTTTGAATAAATTATTTTATTAATACTGATTTATGGGCTAATGTGTATTTGACTAAATAAATCACAAAAACAAATTTGCCCAACAGCCGTCAAATAGCAAACAAAAGCAACTAAATCCTAAATTTAAAAACAAATATTTAAATTAATTAGTACTTTTTATTTAAAACTTGTAAACAAGCATTGTAACAAAACATACATTCTACCAAAATATAAATTTTACTCTTTTACTATAGAACTTTTGAACAAACCTAATATTTTGACTTTTTCTAAAAAAAACACGTCTATGAATTTATAATAATTTTGAATAAAAACAACATAAGCTGTATTGGCAAATAAAAATTTAAAAAATACTTTGTAAAAGTTAAAAATCGATATTTTAAACTAATGAGTTTAATTGTTAAAAAATATATACTTTTTTCACCCCTCGACAGTAAATACCATATTTTAATGACAATTTAAGCCCAGTAAACTATCACATTTGATGACTAGATAATATGTCAGCATTTTTATAAACTAAGCAGTAAATCATTCAATTTGGAGCCGTTCAGGATTTTTCAACTGGCACAAAATTTTGTTCTTTGGCAAACATTAATGCTGTCAGTAATGATTGGTACAATTATTGAAAAATTTTACAAGGAATCTAATTATTCCGTGACTTCCAAATTTTTCTATCACTCAGTAGGTAATGATCAGCATTCTTTGCTTCAAATTACCATAGAAATTCCCTTTTTTGTTATACACAATTTTAAATTAAAAAAATGTTATAAGTTTATACTGCAATTATTATTTATACTTAAACGTCATTTTAAAAAAATATTATTAAAATATATTAATGATTATTGTAAGTTAATCAACTAAATTAATCTTTATAAATTCAGTATTATTAATCAAATTAATAGAAAAAGTTAATCCTTAAGGCATATTAAAAAATTTTTGTCACTTCATATTTGTTTTGTAAGTTTTTTTTTTTAATTCTGCTTAATTTTTGAAATGTGTTTTTTCTTAATAATAAAACGTTCTCAAAATGATAACTTTAAATAAACTTTTTTGTTGATCACAATTTAGTAAATTGTAAAATACTTAATTCCAAAAAATTTTGACAGTTTATAGAAATGTCAAAACAGAACACTTATTATTTATTTGTTATGATTGGTTCTAAAGTATTTTTAATATATTTGATAATTAGGGTTCTGAAGTAGTCTTTCAAGTGCGTTAGTAAATCTCGTAAAAAAATTAATAACACGAAACAACTTTATCAAACATGTTGATTAAGTAATTACATATTTTGTAATAAAGATAATAATAGATCATTAGAATATTTAAGAATAACTGCTATTAAATAAAATAAATTACCGAATTTTGGAAATTAATAAAGAAAAGCTTTTTCGCAAGCTAATTTTTTAGCAAATTTATTAAAAACATAAGCCGTAACTAAGAAATTGTGTTTTGTCCTTTCCTTAGCGTTTCGTGCGTCCCTCTAATCGTCTTTTTCTGACAATCTAAATAAAAAAATCTGTTTTTAAAACATTTTTTTAAATATCTCGACGTTTATCAACGATATTGAATCTGTACTTAACATAAAATTAAACAGCATTTACATTAAAATTTTTGGAAAATTAAAAATAACTCAAAATTTTGATTTTTGTAATTATTCTTTCAGGATGTGTATCTTATTTCAAGGTACTACCTAACCTACAATTATTAAAAACTCGATTTTGGGAGGGCTCTAGAAAGCCTTACGTTACGTCACTATAGTGCGAAACTTTGAGGCACTTTCCTTCGATAAAAACACCTTGAAAAAATGAATCGTATTGCACAAGTAAATAATATTGAATGTGCAAAGATCAAATTTCAAGCGATGAATATATACATTAAATAAAATAAATAAGACTTAAAAATGCCGACATTCGATACCCTAAACACTTCATTTATTGATAAGTCACGAATCACATCAAACTTACACTTAATAAAGACATTAATCGAAAATAAAACGTTCGATGCACGGATTTTCTTTATTTCTAAGGTCGCAAACTATGCCGAATGTAAACAAAGTCCTGCGCAGCTTTTCAATTTCGTGTACTCAGTCATCTTCGGCAGTTGCTTTACAGCTCTTTGGGTGACTTTGACAGCACGAAGCTTGTACGGTAGTTTTCATTTTCAATTAATTTCTCAATTATGTGGGAATTATTTGTATCTTGTGACTAGATTAAATCTAGAATGTTTAGAGTGTTGGAGTAGGAGTGATTTTATGTCTTATTTGTGTTTCTAAATGTGATTTTTCATCAGTCAAAGTTTAACCATTGTAATTTCAAACATATGTATTAGTGCAATAAAGACCACTTTTTAAGGAATGTTTTTAGAATGGGAGTGCTTCAAATTTTCACGCATGTATGACGACACACTTATAAAGCCTACTGTAAGAATTTTTTTAAAATTGCAATTTTTTATGTTGTGTATGACTTTTTAATAAATAGTTTTTTTTAAATTTTAAAACCGCTTTTAACTGCAGCATCTACTATAAAGAAAAACTAAAAAAAATAACAAATTTGGTCTTACTCTCAACCTTAGAACCGGAGAATAATTTACAAAAGATTATCGGGATTAATGATAGATTTTTTTTGTAATTGCGACATGTAAAATGCAGCCGACTGTACTTTTTTTAAAATATTTTAATAACTCACCTCTGTTCGAAACTATCGGCCCGGTTACTCTTATACCCGCTATCATTCAAGCTGCTATCCTGCCTCAACGAGGGTAAGGAATCCCAGGGCGATCTTTTATGCCCCTGCGGTAAGGCCTGCCCAGACCCAAAATTCGAACTGCCCGACCTCCACCCATCCGAATGCCGGAACCACTGTGCCCGACTCGATTCCCCAATACAGGAGGCACACCTCGAGCTGAAACTAAAACCGCAGTAATAACCTAATTCACAATTCCTGAAATTCGTACCTGGAGTTGTGGTCGCTCAGATATCCCCTTTCTCGTTCCCTTTCTTTCTCTCGCTCACGTAATAATTCGTTCCGGTCGCTGTAGTAGCCGTCACGTTCCCTATCCCGTTCCCTGGTTGCCGTACCAAGACGGTGGGATAGAGGAAGAGTCGATGATTTGTTTATGGAAGCGCTGGATGACGGTCCTAAAAAAATAGTTTAGATGTAGAAAGAAACAGTGTAAAACGTACGTTTTCGGGAAGGGTAAGGGCTGCGTTGGGTCGAGCCGGGAAGGCTTTCGGCGAATTCTAGAAATATAGATTTTGCAAATTTCTTGAATAATTAAAATTGTTGTTTTACCTAAATTTTCCATACTTTGTGTGAGGAGAGCTTCAAATGTGTGCAAACTGTAACTTTCAGCATCCATTCCTTTAGCTAGAGTATTTCGAAGGTGCATTTCGTATTCTAGAAGAAGTCTGCTAGTGGGTGAACCAGGTGTCGGTGTGTTGTTTGCGTTCTTAAAATTCTTTTTTTAAATAAGGTATAGTTTGGGTCAAATTTTACCTGGTGATGCATATGCCTTGGTCTTCCATAGTGGTGTCCTCCTTGTTCCGGATCAGAATTTCCGTTGCTTGAGCTTGGAGTCGTGGCATAACATTGGTTATCGAAGAGAACGTTATCGGAAGGTGGAGATAAATCACCACAAGCTCCTCGTTCTAATTCTAGATATAATCCTCGTCCAGGATATCCCCGACCGATTTCGTGGGACGATCTGTAATTGAAGCTAATTGTAATTGTTAGTAGCGTGGTGGAAAGCAGAATCTAAATTGAAATAAGGGTAGAAACAGAAAAAAAGCAGGTTACCTGTTTTCGGCGTCTATTGGCGTCATAATTACACGCATAATAATAATATGCATAACGGACAAATACTATTTTTTGTAAGAGAGCTAAAAACAACTAGATAAATAAGGAAACTGAAAATTTTCATTAATATAGAAGTTTTTTCGGCGCTGAGCCTGAAAGCGGGCAACTTGCTTTCTTTCTGTTTCGACCCTAAAGCAGAAATTTTGCAGACCTAGATTACCACCCTTAAGAAACAATAGGTTTATGTGATCAATTGGAATAAACTTCCTAAGGGTAAGCGGTACTCACGATTCAGCTAAAAACCATTTGAAATATTTTTTTTAAATAATGAAGAGGATTGATTTGGTAGTGTTTATAGAATGTTAAAAAATAATAAAAAAATATTATTTAAAATATCAAGCTGACAAATATTTTTTTTGTTGAAAGCAAAGCTTTAGTTGGAGACACCTTGATCTGTTATTTATTTACCCAAAAAACTTTGTTTTGGTATTGTAAATTAGACACTTTATCTTAGAGCACACCATCTTGCTTTTTGTTATTCACTTATAATTTTTGATAAAAAAAACTTTGAATTTGTTCTTATTTTAAGGTCAATTAAAATTTTTTTTATTAAAAATTAAAAGTTGATAACAAAAGTCAGAATGGTATGCCTTAAGAAAATGTGTCTAATTTACAGTACTAAAAACAAAACTATTTTGGAAAATAAATAACAGATCTGGGTGCGTCTAACCAAAGCCTTATTTTTAACAAAAAAAATTATTTGTCACCTTAATACTTAAAACATTTTTTTTATTTTTCTAACATTCTATAAACACTACTAGATCAATCCTTTTCATTAAATTTAAAAAAATATCTCGATTAATTTTTAGGTATCGCAGACCTTTAGGAAATTTAATGCACAAACAATAAGAAATCTTTAAAAGTATAATCTAGGTGAATTTAAAAAAAATCTTACGAAATCAAAAAAATCAAAAAAAAAAGCAGGAAAAAATCGGAAAAATTTTGCTAAATTTTTGTTTTATTTGACGCTTAATTTTATAAACATTTACAAATATCATTTTTTAACCACTTGTTTCGTAGGGATCTTATTAATGCTACAACAAGCAACAATTACTGTCCATAAAATTATTACCACAAAAATGCTTACAATCCCTAGAGGCGTAAAAGTGAGCTACAAGCATTCCTAGGGCTCTAAGAGTGATTCGTTAAGCAGCCCTAGGCGATAACGTAGGGCGTAAGCAGATTAATGCACTCTTGTTTTTTTTAGGTGATTCAAAAGTTAATATATAAACCTCGAAGCCCTAAGCTCTTTTCATAGTTTCGGACATTTAGGAAAGCTTGGGCTTCGCCCTCGGTTTTTCAAACTGCGTACTCGACTAAGAAAAGTTATACTTAACGTTCTCTAGTCTAATATACTATTAAAACGAGGTTTAAAAATTAAAAATTCTTTTGATCATTATTTAATACTAGATAATTCAGAAGTAAATAAAAAAATATATATTAAGAAATTAGAAAAAAATAATAAACATTAATAAAATTGATGACAATACAAAAGACAAATCATAATAAAGAAAGGAGTTCAGCCCCATCATCAATTAAAGTTTTAGATTTTCACTAACACTGTGTCTTTGTTAACTTTGGTCCATAAAATTTTTGCTTCTAAAGTTTAGTATATTTGCAACAGCAAAGCTTTTCACTCACCTTGACCCTGCAAACCTGGAATTTTGTGCCATGGCCGACCTAGGATGCGGATGCCCCGACTCCGGTTCCGAATGTCTTCCATTATTATTCGGATGCCTGTGATGATGATTATTATAATAATTATACCTCCTTCTGCCCATTTCAGGCGACGTAACCGGGCTTTCAGCACTCGGCATCGGTTTGAGCATTCGTTTCAGCGTATTACTATCTAAACTCATACTATTTTCCCTATTCATATCTTCAGTACTCTTCGACTTGTTTCTCCTATTACTGATATTATTATTGAGTAAATTATGGTGATGAGCCGCCCTCAAATCCATCTCTCTCATATCAATCTCGGAGTAATCGACTGACTTCGTATTGGTGAGCACATGATGGGCGTTATCTCTGAGCGGTGGCCTCGTCGACGTCGACGAAGTCTTCGTGTTCATCTGGAGAGTACCTCCAGCTTGAGTCCCTTCGGTTTTGGTAGATTCCGTGGTCTGAGTCTGGGATTGCGTTTCTGTTTGGACCACTTGCGAGTTGTTTTGAGTACCCACCGAAGCAGTGACGGTTTTTGGTCCTGTTGCCGTATTAGAGGTCATTGTTGAGGTTTCTTGGGATTGCTGCTGGACCCCCCGGTCCCGCATCTGCCGATTTTGGCTGCCCTCTCTTTGCGTCCCTTTAGTACCTGGAATTTATAAAATGAGTGTCTTGGAGGTGAGCGCCTCCGAAGGCTGGGGTTACCTAAAGCAAGCATATTTTTATCACAAACATCACCTTGTGTTGAACCAGTTTGTGTAGCACCAACGTTATCGTAAAGACTAGTGGAAGAAGTGGCGGCGGTGACTTTGTCGGTTCTTCCTTCAGTATCTGTTGCTCGGGTTTGGGCCCGTGGCAAAGTCGAAGATCCTTCAAAAAAATTGTTATTTTTCTTTTTTTGAAGATTGGTTTTTTACCTCGAAATCGTGGGTCTTGCGCCCTCAGTCTTGCGTATTGCTCAGCTGTCATGCACGTGCATTGCGGCTCTCGAGTCCTACTCGGGGATGCCGGAGTGCTCAAAGGCTTTCTTTTCGTTTTGAATTTCTGTTTGTTCGGCGGTTCCAGCTTCAGCGAGTAAGAAGATGATGCCTTCCTGGAGAATTTGAATGAGGGTGACTGCAACAAATCACACTGCGTTTAATAAGCATTATAAAACATACTACTTGGGGTGAATAATGGGGTGAAGAAGTTTAAATGACAAACATGCGATTTTAGGAAGGAGAGTTTAGTGCTGAAATGCACGAGTTTTGCTAAGGGAAAAATGTGAAATGTGTGATTTCATTTCGATAATGCACGACTCGAAAATAGTGATTTGGAAATTGTGCGTTTGTGTTTGGAGATAAAAGTGAAAAAAAAGTTTAATTTAGATTGACTCTTGGGAGGGCACTTACCAAATTTGCGTCAAGTTAATTTGTGGAAATTGGTTTAAACCGCTAAAATATGTTGGTTTTTTTTTTCATCAACAATTAACTAAATCTTTAATAAAATCCTCTTAGACATAAAAAAATAGTTTTTCAAAATAGGCAAATTGCCAAAATAAATCGATAAATCAAAAATAAATTTTTTGCATAAAAATCTTTTTATACAGCGCGATCAGCAAATTTAGACTGATTAAGTCTGTCACAAATGTTATTAAAAGTGTCAAAGAAACAACGATTATTTTATTTATGTACAAAAAAAAAATGGAAAACAAAAACTTTTACTAATATATAATAAAAGTGGGGACCAGCGCAAGAATATCTTTAATTACTAAATACAGCTTGAATGAAAACAGTTAAAAGTTCTATTGAAACTGCTATGATTTCTTTTTACAAAAAGATGCTCCACTTTTTTACATTTTTTATTTTGAATCCAGACGATTATTATCGACTCATGGAACACTGTCTATTTTATAATAAAAGTACCGATTGGAGCAAGTACAATCTTTAATTAGAGACTATCCAAGTATTCCAACTATCGCTTTGATATTTTCTGAAAGAATTTTCCAAAAATCTACGAAAACATTTTTTTTACAACTGTATTCATCAAATTGATTATAGTTAAAAAGTCTTTTCTAAATATTTTTTAATGATTGAAAAAATGAGTAGGTGAGGATTTAGATAGTTGACAAGTCGGGTAATTGATGAGTTGAATCGTTTTAACAATTTGGGTCGTTGATGAGTTAGGTTGTTAACAACCTTAAGTCGATGACAAATTGAGTTAATGATTACTTGATCAGTTAAGTATTGACAAAACGGAATTGATTATTTTTCTTTAACGGAATTATTTTTTTTAAATAAGACATAATAACAGTTTTATTAAGTTTTATAAAACTTTATTGGTAGGTAGTCAAGAATATATACAGAGTGTTTGGAAATTGGGTTCTAAAACTTGCCTACACTTATTTCATGATTAATATTTAAAATAAAACCATGTTATACCTTTCGGGATCTACCTAATGAGTACCTTATTAACAAAAGGCGTTATAAAAAACGCAATAATATGAGATACAAATCGCAAGGAATCCACCACAAACGTACTTAATTAAAGTACGTGATAAATATTATTCTTAATGAGAATTGGCAAGAACTAGAATAGACACCTATTGAATTGGGTTAATTCGTATTCTAGAATTATAAATTACTGCTATAATTGTTATTTTAATTATAAAATAGACAGTGCACCAGGAGCTGATAAAAGTCTGAACACAAAATATTTTGGAAAAAAGCGGTAAGTGCATTAGTCCAATTTTGGTGTCAAAATAAGTTATATTTTTATAAGAATAAAGGGTTTTTTATATTATGTACATTAAAAATTTATTTTCCATAATCTATGATTTTATTATAAATTAATGAGTTAGGTAGTTGATAAAATAGGTTGTTGATTAAATGAGTCGTTGGTAAGTGGATCTTTATTAGTCATTTAGAACTATGACTTTTCAATCAAATTTTCAGTCAAATGCGAGTTGATAAGTTCAAATTGTTATAACAGACAAAATCTAAAAAAAATAACTTTCTTAAACAAAATTATTTCAAAATTGTATATTATCTATCATGAGCGATGATGAAAAAATTTTTCACACAACAATTTCCAATTGTTGTAAATAAAAAATAAATAAATTTCAGAAAGTAGGAATTGTAGATCAAATCACTCAATCGTATTTTAAAATATATAAAAAGGACTAATTGTAGTTCAAAAAACGACATTGGTATTTCAGAATACATATAAGCAGATCTTATTTAAATCGGTACATAATTTCCAAATAATCGGTAATAATAAGTACATAATTCCAAATAATAAAACAATCGGTACAAAACTGATTATTTACAAATTGCATTTACGCTTGCATAAATATAACTGGTTAGCCTAAAAAACTTTTTTTTTTCTGAAATACAATTCATTGATTAATTTGATTTGAAATAGATACACTCTGAAATTCTACTCGTAGCTGTAACTTAATTTAGAGTTACAATGAAATCTAATACCCATTATTTTATCTACCAAATCACCTACGGTAATAGATGATTCTTGAAATACAATTATTGACTAAAATGTCTAAAATATAGTTCATTGGTCTGAACTATAGTTGTTTCTTTCTGCATTATAACTGACAAACTGAATACTGAATAACAACTGATTCTGAACTATATGAATATGAACTATTTGAACAATTGACTAGTCTTAATTACCCTTGTGACTATACAAGTGAATAATTTTTTATTACTATAATTTGTAGTACCTAGTAACCTAGTTCATAATAGAACTATGTTTTTCCGTTCATAAAAACGACAGCAATTGATAGTAAAGTGATACCAATTTTTAAACCTTCTTTAGTTATGGCAAGAAACAAGAGTTGCTTAACAATAATTTTTCTCGATATTTTTTTTATTAATTAATAAATTGTGGAATAATGTAATACGGTTCATAGATGAGTTCTTATAAAGTAAAAATGAATTTCATCTCAGTAGATATCATTGTAAACGTGCCATTAGAGAAAAATAAGCAGGTTAATTTGTCAAAATCAAAATAAAAAATTGAGATTATGCAGATTATAATAACATTATACATTATTATTATATACCAAATTATCACAGTAAAATAATATAAAATAATGTGAATAATATCAAATGGATATACGACTAAAATAATTTTAGAAAAATGCAAGAACCCGGATTTATAAAAACACATTTACATTTTGACGCCAAAAAAAAACACCGTCAAATTTAAATATTGCAACCAACTAGTTCCAAAATCAACTAGGGGAAAATGTGTTGCCAATTTAAATTTAAATTCAAATTTTTTATTTTTTATTTTAATAATATTTTTTTGAATTGTATTTCAGGTGTTAAATAAATTGTTCCAAATTGCTAGTTTTGTTAATAAAGTTACAAAATCTATTTAAAAATGTTGTAAATCTATTCAATTTGTTCAATGGTAACATTACCGTTTGAGTTATCAAAAGTATCAGGATATCACTTTAGGACACGGTGCACAATATTCTTTTTTTTAATAAAAATTACATCCAAGATCTCACAAAATTCAAAATTTAATTGTCAGTAGAGATGTCAAAATTTAAAAATATATCGATATAAAATAAATAATATATCAAAAGTTTATATCTTTTATATGACAAATATCGTTAAAAAAACGATATATAACGTTTATTAATATATCTAAAAAATAACCAAAAATACAAAACTTGTACTGAGACAATGTGGGTACACTTAAGATATAAAAAATTAAAATTAATATATTAAAAAAAAATTAAAAATGCAGTACTCTAATATTAATAGTTATTTTCCACAATTATTTTCAAATTTTATTCATAACAATTGTCATTAAAATAATAAACAGGTTTTTTGTTTATGGTGTGTGTGTGTTTGCTTTTTTACACTGATATAAAAACAACTTTGGGAATACGTAAGTAACTTAAAAAACAACCTAATGGGTTTAAAAAAATAATAGCATGCTACTTTAAAAAATATATCATTATGAGGTCTCATTTTTTGGAAGATTCTGTATAATCAAAAATATATTTATTTATTATATTTGTCACAAAGTGAGTCATTGTATATGGCCACCCTTTTTTTCAACGTTAATAAATAAAAACTTTTTATAAAATGTACTCACAACAAAGATATAGTAATAAGCCATTTTTAGGGCTATTAGAACTTTGATATCACTTTAATTGTGGTCGTAAAAAAATAGAAACCATTTTATGAAACAGAAAATTTACAAAATCAAGTTTGTTCCTTTTTATACTGGCATAAAGCAAATAATCCAGGAATTTAACTCTAACATTTAAAAAACAAAAAACAATAATTTTTTAGATTAAAGTGCACATTCCTATTTTTAAAATATAATTATCGATAATTTATGGGTAATGTTTAGGTTGTAAATTTCGGGACAACGGAACAATATTTATAGCTCACTTATCATAAGGTGTATTCCCTCTTTAAAATTTTTAGAACCGTAACAATTTTTTAAACATGTTAAAAATATGTTTAAATCGAACGATAGTAATGATTTAATATAAAATCTAATAGCCCTAAAAAATGGTCTAGTATGATATCTTTGTTATAAATTTTATAAAAAAAATTTAATTATTAACGTTATGAAAGGAGAGTGGCCATATACGATGTCTTAGCCTGTATATACAAAGTGTTTCAGAAATGAAGACAAAAATTTTAACCAGTAATAGATCTTACCAAAACAAACAACTTTTCTATATACCATTTTTGCAACAGATGCTAAAAATTTTGAATTTTGTCATGAATTTTTGTTTGTATTTGATATACAGAATATATCGATTCATAGTTAACATCCCTAATTGTGAGGTAATTTGCAATATTATTTACCAGTTTAGCACAATGATATGATATGTTTGTCTTTTCAACAACGTTTAAATGTTTAATTTTAAAAAATTTAAATTTGATTAGTTCTATGACTTCCATCAGGCTGAAATACTCTTGTTTACGAACACTTTGTATGTTATTAAAAAATATATGGGTATCTAAAATAAAAAAAAAAAAGAAATTTTGGTTGATTTATTTGAAAAAAAGTACAAATCGTGGACATGGTATTCTACTACAAAATAATATAATGACAAAACTAAGAGTAAAAAAAATAATAAAAAATAATAAAAATAAATTAAATAAATAATATAATAAGTAAAAAAGCCTATTCATAAATTTTGACTTTTATAAAATTGCAGATTTGACGAAATACATTTTATTTTTATTTTTTATCATAAAAATGTGTTTTTATTTATGTGTTTGTTTTCCAGTGCATTGCGTGTTATTCCCACAATAAATTTCGAAAAAAACCCGTTCCACATTAAATTCCATTCACTCCCATATGGGCGTATATCTCGCACCGTGGGCACTTGGGTCGCAATGCACCAGATATAAATTTCAACCTTCATATCCGACTTGATACTTACACAACATTCTCTAAACTGTTTAGCATCAATGGGCGAGGTAAAATTCAATCCCCACGTATCATTGGTCATGGGATCCTTCCAGTACACAAAACACTCCGACGCCTGTCCTATCCTCGTCCCTTAAAAAAGCGCACACATGAGTTGGAGAAAAACCCTTGATTGGTGATTATTACCAGGCTGGACCAGCCGCACATCCAAAATTTTGTCGACCTGCGAATTGTAGGCCGTTATGTGAAAAACGCATTCCGGCGAGTCCTGAATGCAGGTGATGTTAACAGGCACGAGATCCTCACTAACTTGCTGCCACTTGACGGTGCCAGCGCCGCTCGCCGACACGTGGAACACCTCAGCCCATAATCTAACAAAAGCAGAGTTAGTAAACTCGGTGCATTTCTACAAAAGAATGTGACTCAATTTGTAAATAATCATTACAATAGAACTAGGTAAAAGCATGGCTTGGTGGTAACGCAAGACTTAGTTATTTACGTAACTAGTGTTGGAAGTAACTATTGCTAGCCGATCTGGTTGTATATCTAAAATTGATCTCTTTTAAGTCAAATAAACTGGTCAAAAACATTTACTAAAGCATAAAATTTATAAAAAAAAGTACAAGAATTATTCTTTTTTACTACAGGCTTTTCAATCAAAAAACAATTCCAAAATTTATCATTAGAATACCGGAATGTTGCAGTACCTAATCGAAAACGGAAGTTTTTTCTGAGCAGTTTTAAATTTCACAAATAATGGAAACATTGATTTGAAAAAAAAATTTCTGTCTACAAGAGGAGTCGATTGACAGCCAACAGCCGATTAACTTAACCTTAATTTTCCTCACTAACACTATACTATATGTTGTCCCAAAACGTCAAACGGCATTTTCAATTGAGTATCCCGTGAGCTACTGATGAATGTACAGTAGTGTATAGGTTATTTTTTTGACTTTGTCCGGTGAGATCGTAAAAGAGGTTGTGCCGTTTAGCACGTGGTGGGTAAAAGTGCTGAACACAATTTCACGTAAGCGGAAAAATACTGTTTGAAGAAATGCGCTTTCAAGTAACATTCTGCGAAAACTGTAAGCCGCTCTTTAAAGATGCTGTACAATCGTCAGTTGGTTGTATTTTTTCCATGACCCCTAATGCATTTATATATATATAAGGTTCATTCTTAACTCGGTTGAGTGGGTGGGATTTTCTGGTTCACGTTCAGACTGGGAAAAACCAGTGGTCCCAAACTGTTTTGTTTATACATGACGCACGTTGAAATGTTTTAGAACCACTGACCTAGCCGAGTCTGAACGTTTACTCCGAGACACCACCCACACTAACTGATTTAACAACGACCCTTATTTACAAGTGCGTTAGAGGTGGTTAAACAACACAACCAACAGACGACCCATACCAATGCGGTACGTAGTTTTACAGAACACGTGCTAACCAGTACTTCCCCTTTTACGATCCCATCGGACAAAGTCAAAAAAATAAGGTTTAACTATAAAATAGCTATTTATATTCGTATGCGGTAAGTTTAATTTTACAGGCGCATGAATTTAATTTTACAACTTTGTTTCAAGCCCGAGCTGAAAGCGAAGGCTCTGATTAATTAGAGTCTGTAAAATTAACTAGCGCATAAGATTTGTATAAGATTTTTTGTCGGTAGCCTAAAATTCTGTTTCTTGTGTAAATAATTAATAATTTTGAAAAAATAAATAACTTAAATACGGTGTGCTTTGAGCGTTTGACGTAAGACCTGTGACGTTTCAGCGAGTTTTTTAATTTTTTATGTTTGTGTTAAATATAGATTTATTAGTACAAATATTTTAGATACCTACACTTTGATACATGAACTTTATTACTGTAAGAGTAGTTTTTTCCTCAAGCATCTCCTGTGGTAGATCTAACCGTAAAATATAGAACCCGGTGTTTTTCTCATTTTTACAGCACAGTTTCTGAAAGTCCAGCTTACTATTTGTGAATGAACAACTGTGACAGCCTATTTACAATACGGGAGAACAAAAACTATGTTTTACACCACCTACCCCTTATATGACCTATTTTTACATCTTACATTAATAAAAAATAACTTTATTCCGAGCGATCCAAAAGTCTTAATATTTTAATTGGCCATGGAAGAAAAAGATAGATATAGCTGTCATGCCTGAGAATTGTGTTCCATTTGAAATGTGGGAACAGTCCGAATTAAATTTTAATTTTTTCACATTTTTTAGTAGAAGATAAAAATGAAATTGTTCTTATTCTGTTGCTAGTACTTCTTAGAAATCTTAACTTGTTTTATAACAAAATTTTTTACACTTATTTCTGACAGTTAAAATGATAGTACTGATTACTTTTCATAACACAAACGTTATTTCTGCTTTGGTTTGCCTTATATTAAACGACTCTAGGATCATCCTTTAAATTTTTTTTAACATAATATCTAACAAAACTCGTTCAAATAACAACAAGTAATAAAACCACCGATAAGAGCAGTTTCTTGGTTTGCCATTGATAGCAAATTCTATTTTTGACGTCAGCGGCAGTATTTTCTCTGTTGACAATGTCATTTGTCAGTTATGTATCTTGCCTTTTCGACAATCTTTATACTAGCTTACTTGTTGCATAGACAATTTTTGCGATTACTTTTTATGTTTACTCTTTGACTTTTACTACTGTTAACTGTAGTCTTCGTCTAGATATTTTTATGATTCTTTTATCTCCTCGAAGAATCTAATAAGATAAATAAAAACAGACAATTTTTGCAGTAAAAAGAAACTGTAGAATTAACATAATTTACATCATATTTGTATGATAATTTATGCACTTAATATTTATTGATTTATTACTTTTTTTTGAGAAACTAAAATTTCTTTAATCCAGACAACTCCGTATATTGTGTTGCCTATTCTTGTTAGAATTATTTGTTGAATAAATAGTGATCGATGATGCATCTATTATATAAACATAAATTAAGTAATTACTGCAATAAGTAATTAAAGTTAAGTCGAATATTCTTGTAATGGCTTCATGAATGATCATTCGCTTGATATGAATACCATGAGTGCGAAACATGAATGGTGTTCCTAAGCGTAGGTAATGAGTGACCATAAGTCACTACCAGAAAACTTTAAAAATTTTAAAAATACTTGATTTTTACTCAAATTTGTTTCAAAAAAGTATACAATCAACCAAATAAATAATAAATGTCTTACAATATAAAAACTTTTTAGAAAAATAGAATCGCTGTAATTTGCTGATATTTCAAATTTGATTAAAATTTGAAAAATATTAGACAAATTAAATAGTCTTCATTTATTGAACCGTTTTAAATTTTTGTAACACAGAAAATGAGATTAGTTTTTTCTGGAACAAATTAAAAAAATTAAACATAGATGTAATTTGCGTTGCATATCTTATAAATAACAGAACTACAATTATTTAAACAATTTTTTTATAAAAAAAATATAATTTGTGACACATCTACAAACAAATCTAAATAATAAATAATAATGTTAAATTAAAAACTTTAAATGTTTAGACGTTCAGTAGTTTTTTCCAAACCACCAAACAGTGCGCTCAAGTCATGACAAAAACTATTTTTTTTTAAGTTACTACGTTTTACTGTTATTTTAATGTTATCATGTAATTATTTGTTTATTTTTACCTATAATTAAATATAGACAAATTAATGTAGAAATAGTTAATAGTAACGAAACTATCAAGATAGTCCTTTTTTTTTAAATTGTTGATTCCTTAGTAATAATAATATGATAATTATAATAATAATTATTAATTAACTTTATCTTGTTACTTGCTTCAACAACACTCACTTAAAGTAACAGTTATAGTTAGACTAAAAGTAAGTCAGTAGGCTCGAAGTGCCTTTTTTTGCAAGAATGATAAAATGACTGTACAACTACGCAATAGTAGAAAAGGTATACCTACTACAGGGTTATTCATAAAAGAAGACGAGCCTAACCTGGTAAAAATGCAACCCAAAATATGATTTATATAGCCAACTGAATCCCTCTTGTATTATTATAATCTACATAAAACATGGATACCTACTAAATTCATTTCCTCTCTAACGAAATTGCGAAACTGAAGCCTTTTGGCGTAATCTGTCGGTTTTAACTCTTGGACAAGTTGTATATGGTACGGATGAAACTTATTCTCTCTCAAAATCTTACAAACCGACGATTAACTAATTCCTAACTGTCTTGATGTCTTTTTTTGACCGATATGTGGAATTTCGGGTGCAACTTCAATAAATACGACTTCATTTTTAGGGCAAGTGGCAGTTCTAGTTCTTACTCTTTTAAAGCAAGGCCAATTATTTCTTAGCGTGCTTTCCAGTCTCCTAAAATTTTTGTCGGTCAGAGCTTGGCATTCGGGATAACGTTCTCTATACAAGTTTGCTGCAGCAACACCATTTTGTCGACATTTACCAAAAATTAGTATCATATCCGTTCTTTCATCTTTAGAAAACATTACGCTAAATAATTATGAATGAAAAAAATGTAATAACACTGACAACTACTTGGATCCCTAACTTAATTTTCTAGTTCCAAAAAACAATGAGTCCTTTGCAAAATGCATTTTGTGTTGCATTTTTACCTGGTCAGACTCGTCATCTTACATGAATAACGCTGTATACGAGTATATTCGTATTGTAAATAACTCATTTAATATGTTTTTTTTTAATTTTAGTTTAAAACTATATAAAACAAACAAGAATGATTAGGTTGGGAGAGGGGAGAGACGAATACTTTCCCCCCTGGGTACATCCTTGATATAAACTAACGATTAAGACTGTCATCCTTAGATCTCTGTTCCTAAAACAATTTGGATTATTTGAATGCTTTTTTTTGTATATTAATATTGTTATTTAAAAAAATAGGTCACTTTTGTGCACTATTTGGTAATCTGAACTATAGAATATATTCTCTTTTTTTGGCTTTGGTGGGATTTGAATCTATGACCCTCGCGTAACTGACCACCAACTCATTTTTTAACGTTATATTGTCATTAAACTCATAATTATAAATCACAAAATTCGTTCTAAGTATGTAATACTCTTGTTTTTGTTATTTACAACTTAAGTCACATTTTTTTTTATAGAAATTCACGAACAATACTAGCTTTGAATAAGCTTCTGGAGACCAACCTGAGAAGGTGTCCGTCACGCCGCCTGGACGTCTGCCACGGAGAGTCCTCGTAGCGGTACGCCTTCCGGATAAGAGGGGCGCACGAGCAGCTGAGTTTGTTGCCCATCGCCGCCGCTGGGCACTGGCACTGGCCCCGCTGTCACCACATGTCGGGAGCAAACTCGGGACCCCGGGAGCCCCACTGACCACGAACGCCACGGTTCAAAGACTGAGACCGCTGGTGTGCGGGCTTGTGTTTATGCTGGAACAAAATCAATTTCACTACGAGATCAATGATTTTTCAATTGCTTGACATTTAGAGCCGGCCCACGAATGGATTTACACAGACTAAAAATATAGATGAATTTGATTATCACGCCTACGACGAATTTTTTTAGGAAATGATAGAAAGATGAGACGAAAATGATGTTTGGGTGTTGTTGAAATTGTAGTAGTAATTGCTCAAGAAGTTTATATTTAGTTGCGGACTATTTTTAGAACGAGAGGAAAGCAAATTGAGATGAATTACGAGAAAAACTAACTTGTCTTGCAATTGTATCTCTAAATATTTTGGTAATCATTTTTAATTAGTTCAGAAATTTAATGTATGTAAAGAGACAAAAATATAAACAAATATTTACTAAAATTAACATTTTTATAAAATTATTACTGTCTTCTTTTATGTATTATTGCTGCAATTTGTTCCTAAAAATAAATTTAAAAAATTTATGACAAAAAAAAGAAGTGTAAAAAAACAAAAAGAAATAATCCGAACTATCATATCAGCAAATCCTGCTGGATATGTAGTATTGATTAAACTTGAAATCAGACGATTTGAGAGAAATAAGCCTTGTAAAATAGCAACGGTCATGAGGAAAGTGATGTTATCTTATGGGATGTTATTTTCAAAAACTAAAAAACTACTAAATTATAGTATAGTCAAACCGATTTCAAACATTCTTTGTACTGAAAAATATTTGATACGAAATTTTATTTTTTATTTTAGGAGCAAATTGTAGCAATGCAAAAAAAAAACCTTCTAATAAACTAATTTCATTATTTTTAAAAACTGTAACGCATGTAATAAAACCTTGAAATTTTTGCTTTTAGTTTCAGAAAGAATTGCTCTAAATACTTTCTTTAATTCTTTACTGTCCTATTAAAAACAATTCAATCTTATTGTTGGACTCTGTACACCAGTATTACTTGAGCAGTTACGATTCCATAATTAACATAGTTACAGAATAAACAATATTCTATTACAATACAATAAATAAAATCCAGCGATAGATTGGGAAGGCGTGAAGGCGAGTTTAGATTGGTGAAATTGCTAAGTTTTGCGCCAAGGCTTCGTTTTGTTGGTACCTTTGCGCACATAAGTAGCGAGACATCCTGCATTACTTTTTTAAATTTTAGCCAGTACTAATATGTAATAAATAAGTAATGAGCGGAATCAAATATTTTCTTTGGTGGGGAACACGAAGAGCCATTGATAAATGTTCTAGCGACCATACGTAGCTCACAGATACCGAATGGTTAGCCAATCACAGAGAGCAAGTTTAGTACCGTGTTGTTTAAGCGTTTACTGTTTAGACAGCGTTTTACCACGATAACTCATTACAAAGTGATGTGCCGCTCTGCTCCGAGAAAATATTTGTTTCCGCTCACTAGTAATAAGTATTCAGTAAGGCTATGCAGAAACGTGGAGTTTTTGCCGCTCTATAATGTACTAAACATGAGCTAAATGTCCGTCAATGCCGTGGGAAGCGCAAGAGTGTGGGTTAGTGAATCTAAACGGGATATTGTCTGTATGTAGTACTTACCAAGCGCACAAACCTAGTTGGTAAAATGTAAAAAATCACATCGGTAAAAATATTATATATAATATCCCGTTTAGATTAAACAACCCACACCCTTGCGTTTCCCCTAAAATTTCTACGACATTGACAGACATTTAGCTCATATTCACTATATTATAGAGCGGCAAAGACTTCACGTTTCTGCATAGCCCTAGTAATCAGCAACATAAGTAACCATACAATTGGCATAAAAAGAAAGGTTTTTTTTTTAATTTTAGAATTTAGAAGGGTGTATCGCTACTTATGTGCGCCATAGTACAGTATTGGCAGCATTTGCAGCTGACTTTTGATAACTTTATTTTAATGGAAACTACAAGGATGGCTGTAGGTGAATCCACTCATACTACGACTTATAGCCATATTTGTAACACAAATAACCATGAGGGCGCCACAATTGATTCGCATCCTAAATACAAACAGAAACCACAAAACTGTTAAAGTAATACATCAGTCGATACACTGTACCCTAAAAATCGTAATACAAAGTATTTGTGAGATTATTTGAGAAATTCCAGAATGTGATAGTCTTCTTAAAACAATGCCAAAACCACCTTATATAAGTCATTACCATATAGTCTTCACGTTAAATTAAAGCAATTTTTTGCATAAAAATTTCTACGTTTTATATTAAAAACCATTAACATTTGTAAAAAGCAAGTTTAGCTATTTAGCATCGTTTTGAGGAGGACTATCACTTGTTAAAATTCCTAAAATAACTTTAAAAACAACATGTTTGTTATAAAAAATATACAGAGTGTCCCATGTTTTATTATCGCCCTCAAAATGGCGCTTTCTATTTGAACACAAATTCTAAAAGAAAATAATGTACATATAATTTACAAGAATAGGTAAAAAAGTTTTTTCGTTACTAGTTTTAACAAATATTATTATTTTATTTGACGGGAGGGTGTGAATTTGTTTTTCTCTCTTAGTAGTCAATACATTATTATTATTATAAACCAAGGGAAATAAAACTGGAGGTAGGTTGACACCGATACTTTACGAAAATAATAAATATTCACAATTTTTTCAAAAGTAGAAAATTAGGTATTTTTAATTATCTCAACAAAATCTAAACACAAAAAGATGTTATATGTTTATGTTTAAGTTAAATGTTAATTGATCTCAGATGTTATACCTACTAACCTACTTCAAGAGAATTAATGCGAGAAAAGTTATGTTAATACGATTGTTTAATCCAAAAAATTGCAAAAATAAAGAAGATATGTCACTAAATAATGTTTATTAGAGTTCAAACCTGTTGGCTAAAAGTTAAAAACCATTCTATAACAAATATTTTATAACGAAGAGAAGACATCGAGATGTGTGTACTGCCCCTTTAAAAAAAGTTTAAGTGACTTTTTCTTTAATTTTTTTAAATTTAAATAAGACTTTTACATTATTTTGATAGGTGTGGTTTTTACAGTAAAAACAAGGAACTATCAAATTATTGTTTATACAAATGTCGATAATAAGTGCAGCAGCAAAATCAAACTTGAAATTTGAGTGAGCGAAATTTACAACAGTTATATTTATATAAAAATCGATAATCTCCATTGTAAGAGTTTTTTTTGTTGATGCAGAAAATTACGGTTGAAAAATTGGTTCTTTTAACTCTTAAAAATTTTTATTCAAACTTGATAATTGATTACAGCTTTTTTTATGCCATCCTCAGATCTAAAACTTATGCGTGGTTCTTTCTCGATAACCTATCCCTGAATAAAAATAATGTCAATGTTAATTTTATTCAGGGATAGGTTATCGAGAGAGAACCACGCATAAGTTTTAGATCTGAGGATGGCATAAAAAAAGCCGAAACAGCTGTAATCAATTATCAAGTTTGAATAAAAAATTTTAAGAGTTAAAAGGACCAATTTTTCAACCGTAATTTTCTGCATCAAGTTATATTTATCTTTAAATCATCAAATCAGATCAATTTATACAGTTTATTTATAACACCACGGTTCTTATCTAATCTGTGATAAATGTGCTATTAGTAAAAAATATATATAAACCACGCTAGAGAAAACTAGTATAGTCTCGCTTTTATTATTGCTCTCGATGCTACGCATCTTGTGTAATAAACTCGCTTAGCTGTAAAAATGTTTTCTTTACCTTATGAGCGAAATTTACAACAGTTATATTTATCTTCAAATCATCAAATCAGATCAATTTATACAGTTATGACACTTTATGTTTATTCTAGTTGTGCTTTCGTTCTTACCTAATCTGTGATAAATGTGCTAGTAGTAAAAAATTTATATAAACCACGCTAGAGAAAACTAGTGTAGTCTCGCTTCTATTACTGCCCTCGATGCTACGCATCTCGTGTAATAAACTTGCTCAGCTGTAAAAGTGTTTTCTTTACCTTGATGTATAATGTACTATTAAAAGCGTCCAAATTTGAAACAATCCCATTGAGTAGACAAATCTTTTTGGTGAATTTTTACTTTAAACGTATAGTTTAGCATGGTACATCTGGAGTTTTTTACATTCTTTTCAAAAAATTTTAGTTTATTCTAATTTTGATATATTCTTTTTTTTGTAATAAATTTATGTGAGAGTTGCAAATTTTGTCAAGAAAAAAAAGTTGAATGGGTTGTGGCTCTTTTTTTACTTTTTTAATTTGGTATGTCACAAAGAAAGGCATTGTTAATTTATAATGTATAATCCGATTGTATTTAAAAAATAAAGTTAAAATACAGGTCAAATTTTTAATAAAGACTCGATTGATTCTAGAAAAAAAATAGAAAATTATGTTTGTTTGAAGTAATCCTCTGATTCAATTTAATTGTTCACTTACAATAAGTAAAAATGTTCTATGCTTCTATAGAGTGTTAAAACAAAAAATAATAATTTTCATAACTGTAAATATTTAAAAAAGTTATACCTAATAACTTATTACTCTTAAATACGCACTCAAAAATAAAGATTCTGTGAACTTCTTCGTTTCCAACGTCCCCATAGTTACAGACTGTTAACTTACTGACTCAAAAAGCTCACAGCATAATATATAAATGGCAATTTGAGCTTTGTTTTACCATCAAACGACTGTCAACTACAGGCAATATATTACATTTTTACCTTGTATTGGTTAATCACAGTTCTAGAATTGGTTTTTAAATTGTGAATTATTTCTAGGTTTTTCAGTTAGCATTATTAAATAGTCGAAAAAAATAAGGCTAATAAACTCGGTTTTTTCTTAAAATCAATTGTAAATGTTAAAATTTCTTGAAAAACCATACTGTACCACCCTAAAATCTGTAATTACTAATTACAGACCGACTTTATAATATTATCCCTATGTCAGAGTTAAGGTTAAGCCCACTAATGATTTTTTTTACCGTTTAGCAATAACGGTCCAGTACTTTTCAGTGGTTAAGTAAATTTTGTTTTACATAAAATATTATTTTCGGTGCTTTAACTATTCACAAATATTTATCGACACAATTACAATGTCACTGACATTTAGCTCTAGCAAAATTAAATTACCATTTGTCATTCACGAATGGCAGTACCAACCTAACAATAATTGTTAAAGTGTCGTAAATAATCAATTAATGATTATAAAACACCGACTTTACGTATTTTTAACTATAAATATTAAAAATCAGGAAATGAACTTCATGTCTGAAATGTGTGTAAGTATAAGTGTTTGAGTAAACATACAAAATGTAAAAATAAAATCTTCATTAAAATGAAATCTACGACTTGAAAGCAGCATTTCAACACTGAAATAACTGTTGCAAGCCAGTCGTAAAAGCACGAAAACGTATCTATACACACAGATTAAGATCACAATTTTTTTTTACAAAAATGTAAAAAGTCAACAGACTAACTAATCAATATTTAGAAAAAAAATTGTTTTGGATGCCATTTGTCATAAATGTTAGTCTGTCTTAGTTAATCTTAGTTTCCAGACTTTTTTTACTGTTGCTTTAAGTATGATTGCAAGTACTACAAACAGTACTAGTAATACAATCGAGCACAGCACTAAGAGGGAGTAGAGCAGATTTTTTTTTCTTCAGTTTAGGGCATTCTTAAATATATCGCAATTTTTTTAACATTAGTCAAAATTTGTTTATTTCATACAAACATACTGTATCTGTTAGATTAGAACTATGAAAACTGTTACAAAGATAACGACTTATAGACTAATTTCAAATTGAGATTCTACCGGTGATATCGCAAATTTTAATATTTTTCTATAGCAACAACCAATCACAACACCATTTTTTTTAATTTTTCACGAAAATAAAGATACTAAATTTCACAGTAAATTATTATTTGCTTAAACAATTTTTGTTAATTCATAAAGTAGCCATGTTTTTAATAATTACGAATTATTATGTCAGCGATCACAATCACCTCAGCATATTAATAATTTTATTAATTTATACATAATTCTTATAAGTTATATTGATAGTTTTTATAAATCGGCTACCATTTAAATTTGTCAAAACCACATTAAATAAATGTATCTCAGTAAACACTCTATCTTGTTCTAATGCCACAGTTGAATGTCGCAAAGCAACTGAATTGACAATTATTTATAAATGTTGATAACAAATTCAAACCCTTTAGTTAAGACATTTGCCCTTTTGATTCAACATTTCTAAAATTTTAGAGTTCGGGTTAACTCTATTTTCATATAAATCTTTTTACGTATTTTTGAGAAAATAATTTGGTTTAATTTGGTAATAGGTTTAATTTGCGACTATTTTTAAACTAAATTATTTTTTGTTTATAAAGTTTTTTTGGGGATTAACAAATATTTCAACCCGGTAAAAATTGTGAATTTTATATGTAAACAAGATAATTAAATTTGGTTTTAGTAAACTCAAATGCTATCGGTTAACACGGTCAATTTTTCCATAAATGAGAGCACAACTAAACGCCGCGGCGGCCTTAAAACAGGATAAAAATGTTAATTTGTTTTAGAGAATTTGACAATAAAGGTAGGGTGATATATGTAGTTCTTCTAATCGTGGTATAGAAAATACAATTTTATCTAACAAATTGGTGTAAGAAATAGGAATAATTTAATAACACAACTTAAATTTATGTTAAAAATAAGATACCTATTAAATATTAATAAGAATTGCTTAACTTAATTATAATTTATTTATTTATTTTAATTAAACTGGCGTACGCGTTATTTAATAATTTAGATTAAAAAAACAATTTATCAAAATTGCTTTTCTCACCAGTTTATACAGGGTGTTATTGAAGTGATGTTACAGATTTTAAGAAATGATAGTTTTCGTTAGAAAAATGCTAAATAACCAAAATTGTCTTAAACAAAATTTCGAGATTTTTTTTAAATTGTTTTTAAACGAGATTCAATAGATAATAGCAATTTTTTTGGTATACAGTGTGTGATTAAAATATATGCAAAAAAATCTGGTGATAATTTTAGTTTTAATATTAAACAAATGTTTATAGTTAGTGAGAAATTCACTGTAGAAATTAAAAAAAACATTATTTTTTATGTACACGATGTATGACAATACTGTTTTTAAGCAAAAATTTTTACATCGTATATCTCAAAATCTATATGCTTAAAAACAGTGTTATCATACGTCTTGTATCTCAAAAAATAATGTTTGGAAATGTTAATTTTTGGAAAAAATTTGTTCAGCGTATATATCAAAACTTATAAACATTTGTATAAGGCAAATTTTGTTTTTTAACATCTTCTCAACAATGACTATCACCTGCTAAAATCTGTTGCATTGAAAGACAATAATTTTATATCATTGCCCCAAATTGCTAACTTTACAAATAAAGTTCAAATTACATCTCAAATTTTGTGAGACAGTTAATGTAATTTCTGTTAGAAAGAAAAGAATTTGCTGACCGGGCTCTAAAGTAATTTTTTATCTAATTCAAATAAGAAAAAGTTTGTCTTTCAATATCTGATTTTCTAAGAATAACAGTTCTCTACAAAGTAACCACAACATGAAATAAAGAAACACTTTCATGAACTAGAATCACAGAAGTTAGTCAGACTTAAAACATTTTTTTTTCTATTTTCTATTTCTATTTTCTATTTTTTCTATTTCTATTCTTAACTTAATCTTGACTAACGCTCTTATGATGTTTTACAAGAATTGTCTACTGACTAAGTGCTGTAAAATATTCAAAAGTCTTATTTGCAAACGCCTTTTAGTAAAAATTTTCTTTAAATGTAAAAATAAAAGTTATCAAAAATTTATATTTAAGAGCGATTGTATCTTGAAAACTAAATAAGCTGGTAACATGTACCATCTTGCTTGGTTCATGCATTTTGAGACATTTTGTATTAATAATCGTATAACTATATTTATTGCTAGCCGAAGTCCATTTTACTTAACAAGTGTAATAAATTTAGTTAAAGTACTTTTCGTAATATTTGTAACAATTTTGAGGTGGTAAGCGTTAAGCGCATTACTATAGTGTTAATATAATCACTATAATATATTTTTTATTTGAAAATAAAATAAGAATAACATGAGAATATAAATAAAACAATTTATTTATTAAATGTCTATTTAAAAGAAAGGGTTAATCTAAGAACACAAATAAAACAAAACATTTATTAAAACATTTAAAACAAGCAGAGAATACAAAACAACCAAAATAATAATTTCTTTTATAAAATAATAAATAAAACAAAATGAAACACTTAAAGGAAATTAAAATAGAAGTGGCATTTGCTATCTATTCTTAAATATGAGTAAGAATATCTTAACAAATCATTTATCAGAGATACAGCAAGAACCGAGCAAGAATGCAAATAGCTTAAAACATAAACAAAACTAAAACACTTTCTAAACGTATTCGGAAAAAGAATAAAATATTTCGCAAGCTGCCGTATCCAAATTAGGAAACTGGAAGAGAAACCGTCCAAGCTGACAAAATCCTTGGCCTTCGTAGAGCCTTGAGCAGGAAAAACCTGCTGTGTATAATCAGTTGCATAATATTCCAACCGGTATCCTGAAAATATCCCGTTCGTTGCACTGGAGTGTCCTATTTTTAAATCCTATTCCCGTTTGTGAATTTTGGAGAAAAGAGACTCAATTATAGGGTTCGTTTACCCCAACCGGACTCGACTGTGACCCTTTGTAGGTCTGTGGCGCAGCGGGTGAAGGCGTCTACAGGAATCAGGACCACAGGCTAGATATATGCCATCGGATAATACGACCTAAGAACGGGATTTTAGCGCAAATTGTTTAAAGCTTTTTTTATAAAGAAAATTATGTAATAATAATTATAAACTACAGATTTAGAAACGTAAACATAAAACAAAATATCTCTCAAATTCAAAAAACAAATTGCTTAAAAATTTTCATATTTTGCTTGATTGATGATTTAGTTTTTGCTAAACTCTAAATAAATCTTTATAAAAGCTAGTTCATTTGTAGAGATTAAGATATTTTTGGAAATGTAAATTCTACTTAAAAATTGTTGTTGTTTGTTGAGTTCTTGGTGATTTTTGAGTTGTTTTGAAAGTTGCTTAGATTTGGGTAAATGGCTCTCCAAATGTTGTTGTTGTTTGTTAAAAATGCGCTTTTAAAAATCTGCGCCAGAATATGGCATATATCTGCCTACGATGGCCGTCTGGATGCAAAGGGAGGGGCAGAACACATCGATCGGGAGTATCCCGGCGGATGACGTCACCTCACAGGTCTAAACACTACACACCGGCCACTATTCACCCAAAAATGCGCCCCATCATGGGTGCGCTTTCGCGCGTCCACGTGGGCGTACAGCGCCCCATAACGGCGCTCACAACCGGCGTCGACACCCCGACGCTTGATCTCCCTTTACCTCGAGATTATTCCAGTTTTGTGCATTGATTTTAGCAGCTTCGACGCTCCCTTTTGCTCCCATCTTGGCAAAGAAAAAGTCCGGTAAAAAAATTTGACACTAAATAGCGTGGCACTCGGGTTGATACATGTGGGGCGGGTTGTCACGCGCCCCTTTGGCACTCAATGGAGATATGGTCCGGTGGCCCCCCCGAAAAAATACTAGTAAATAAATAGAATGCGGGTGGTGAGAGCACGACTTAAAGCGCGACACTTCAGGTCAGACTGACGTTCGAAAGCTCGCCACCAGAGGCGCTTATAGCCACGCAAGCGTTGCAGGATTTCGCCCACTTTTCCTGCGAGTAAATAAAGAGACGAGTAATTGAGTTTGAGGGAGAATTTTCGATTGCACTACTAGAACGAACGATTTTAAATTAATGACTCTTCTGGAATTCTTCGCTGTGAGAAGTGATGGGCGGTTACGGAAATTATAGTTCCGGGGGAAGTACCGAACGAAAGCTAATTAAACGAACACAGAAAAATTCTTGTTTACCGGTTATCGATTTATGGGTTAAGACAGTATTGTTGACACCTTAAAAGATGTGCTAAAAGAAACATTTTTGGAGAGTGGGAAGTCAGGGTTGAAGAGTTTTAAGGGTGTGATGTGAGACGGCGCTTTCTAATAAATTTTGCGTCTAAGAAAGTGCTTAAAAGAGCTAAATATTTACTGGAACGGAGAGATGCAAATTGTAGATTTTGATAATGAACCAGGAGAGAAGGCTCTCTTCAAATAGAATCTATTTATTTTTCTACTACTTATACATAAAATCATATTTCCTTTTATTGAAATGTAACATTTAGCTTTCAATGCTTTACAACTTATATTTATGGGAAAAGATGAGCTAATAATAACTTAACCAAACAATTAAAATACAAATTATTCTCGGAATGATAAAAATTCTGTAATTTACGTCAAAATAATTTATGGTTTAAAGTTAATTAGTCACGCTTAGAAAATTCTTTAAAAAATATTGTGACGCGAACGACTCAATTCTAAGAAGCGGTGAATCAGAGTATCGAGTATTGTGTTGTGGACCGCTCACTTCTAGGAACTGAATAGAACTTCGAGTATTATTTACGTTTTGAATGGGTTTATTTATTCTTGTTTACGTCGGCATTGTTTGTCGCTATTAGGAATTCAGGAGAAACGCGAGAAAATACTCGAAAGTTCTGGAAAGAGTCCATACCCCTATATATATGCGAGACAGCGAGTCAGTCAGTCAGTCTGGTTTTGGGAGAGCGACATAAAGGCGAACTTGTCCTTCGAGGGTTGACTTGGAGAACTTGCCTTGTGTACCTTGATGATGTGATGGTTATTGGGAAAACTTTCGAAGAACATCAAAGTAACCTGCAAGAAATTTTCAGCCGATTGCAAAACGCTCGTCTTCAACTTAACCCTAAAAAGTGTTGCCTTTTCCAAAGAAAAGTCAAGTTTTTGGGACACGTTGTTTCATCGAATGGGATACAAACTGACCCTGAGAAGACTGCAGCCGTACGGGAATGGCCCCGACCTAATGATAAGCACCAACTACGAAGCTTTTTGGGTCTTTGCACCTACTATCGCCGTTTTGTCAAAGGATTCGCCGATATTGCCAAACCTCTTCATAAACTGACCGAAAAGAAGACGCCTTTTATTTGGGACAAAGAGTGTGAATCGGCCTTCAAAACATTAAAAGTTACACTCTGTACGGGACCAATACTTGCTTACCCAAGGGCAAAAGGTCAGTTTATTTTAGATACGGACGCCAGTAATAATGGAGTTGGCGCAGTATTAACTCAAGTACAGGATGGCGAAGAGAGGGTTATCGAATATTATAGTAAGGTTCTTTCTAAACCTGAAAGGAATTACTGTGTCACCCGAAGAGAACTGTTGGCTATCGTGAACGCGGTAAGCCATTTCCACAAATATTTATACGGCCAACATTTTACAATAAGGACAGATCATGCCGCTTTAAAGTGGCTGTTAAATTTGAAGAATGCTGAAGGTCAAACAGCGAGATGGATTGAGAGACTTCAGCAGTATGATTTTGAAATCAAGCATCGCTCGGGAAGGTCTCATCAAAATGCAGACGCCTTGTCCAGAAGACCGTGCAGAGCCGACTGCAAACATTGTAGCCAACGAGAACAAGCTGACCACCTGTGCAACCTTAGAAGGCTAGTTTTGCAACCTACTGACGGATGGACAGCTGAAGAAATAAGAACAGAGCAACTGCAAGACGATGAGATCGGACCGATTTTACAAAGCAAGGAGAACGGAAATGTAAGACCGCAATGGCATGACATTTCAAATAAGAGTCCTGCTCTGAAGGCGTTGTGGGCACAATGGGACTCCCTGAAAGTCGAAAATGGGCTGCTCAAAAGGGCTTGGGAAAGCGCGGATGGAAAGACGGTAACAATGCAGCTAGTCCTACCGAAGAGTCGTGTAAAGGAAGTCTTAAGGGAAATCCATGATGGAAGATCTGGAGCTCACTTCGGCGTCAACAAAACCTTGGGGAAGGTTTGCGAACGCTTTTATTGGGTCAATAGCCGAGAAGATGTCGCTAATTGGTGCCGGAAATGTACAACATGTGCTGCGAGTAAAGGCCCGAAAACTCGTAGCCGGGGAGCCATGAAGCAATACAACGTTGGGGCTCCGTTTGAGAGGATTGCGTTTGATATTGCGGGTCCATTTCCAGTCACCGACTCGGGCAACAAATACATTATGGTTGTTGCCGACTATTTCAGTAAATGGCCTGAGGCATACGCGTTACCAAACCAAGAAGCTATTACTGTGTCTCGTGCTTTGGTGGATAATTGGATTTCTCGTTATGGGCTTCCCATGGAAATGCATTCGGACCAAGGGCGAAACTTTGAGTCAGGGGTTTTCCAAGGAATTTGTGATCTCTTGGGTATTCGGAAAACCAGGACTACACCGCTGCATCCTCAGTCCGACGGAATGGTCGAGCGCTTTAACAGCACCATGGAAGAGCACCTATCGAAAGTTGTAGAGGCCCATCAAAGAGATTGGGATCGCCATTTACCGTTGTTTTTGTTGGCTTACAGAGCGGCGATCCATGAAACTACAAATCAAACTCCAGCCAAGATTTTGTTTGGACGGGAACTCCGCTTGCCTTGTGACCTTGTGTTTGGGACACCCACTCAAGAACCCAAGGAAGTTAGAAGCTATGTAGAAGAGCTTCAAGAGACGATGTCCCATATCCACGACTTGGCTCGAGACCGAATTGAGATTGCCAGTGACAGGATGAAGACGCGGTACGATTTGAGGGCGAATTCGGTAGGGTTTCAAGAGGGAGATTTGGTCTGGCTATTTAACCCTCAACGGAAGAAAGGGCGATGTCCGAAGCTTCAGCCGAAATGGGAAGGCCCTTATACCGTACTGACCCGACTTAACGACGTGGTGTATAGAATCCAAAAGAACCCCAGGGCTAAGATGAAGGTAGTGCATTTAGACCGTTTAGCCCCCTATGCGGGTTCAAATGACGATGAATGATTGTTCGAGACGAACAATTCTTAAGAGGGGGGTAGTGTGACGCGAACGACTCAATTCTAAGAAGCGGTGAATCAGAGTATCGAGTTTGTGTTGTGGACCGCTCACTTCTAGGAACTGAATAGAACTTCGAGTATTATTTACGTTTTGAATGGGTTTATTTATTCTTGTTTACGTCGGCATTGTTTGTCGCTATTAGGAATTCAGGAGAAACGCGAGAAAATACTCGAAAGTTCTGGAAAGAGTCCATACCCCTATATATATGCGAGACAGCGAGTCAGTCAGTCAGTCTGGTTTTGGGAGAGCGACATAAAGGCGAACTCCGGCGATATCCAGCGAATTTAGAAAGCGATAAATTAAAGTGTTTTGTGTTCCGTTAGTGATTTAGAATATTAGCTGTGTTAATTAGTTGTAATTAATTTGATTTGTAAATAAACTTGCCGAGAAATTATCTCCAGCTCTTTAAATCAGAAACCCACATATAAATAAACGTCACAATATAAACAAATTGTATCAAAACACAAAACTGCGTTTTTTTATTTAATTTATTTATTTACGTACATTTTTTGTTTAGAAATTGTTATTATGATGGTCAATTTACATAAAATAGGGTTATTTACAGGCTGTTTCGTAAATGAACGACAATCTCTTAGGTACAAACTGGTAAAAGCATAAGAAATGTTAGACTAGAAAATGTTAATTTACAATGTTTATTATTAAGAAAATTGCGCTGCATAGTTAAACACCGACTAAGCAATAGTTTGTTAATAAATTAATTTAGTTGTTAGTGCCAGGCAATAGCAAAGAAGTTTGTCAAATCTGACGCATAAACAGTGACGTTCTGCCAAAGCGTGGTCGTATTTGTAAAACAAATTTTGTAAATTACGCGGACACACAATAGATTACCGAAAAAACAACAGAAGAAGTTTGGCAAGTAGTTGACGTTACTTCAATTAGTTTGGATTTGAAAATGGATAGATTGCTAGATTTTATGTAATTGCGTGTCTTTGATAATTTAAAAAACTAAAAATTTATATTTTTGGCGTTACCTTAAAAAAATAATGTATTAAGTCCTACAAAAACTAAGTTTATTCTCTCATCAGTTTTTATTAACGTTCATGTATTCGGCCTTAGAATTTTTGAAATTTTGACTAGGTCTAACTTCTATACCAATGAACCGATTTTCAAATACTTGACGTCGTTTGAAAGAACATTTCGTAAACTATCGAGCTCATAAGAAATTATTGATTTTATTCAAAAAATATTTTCGATATTTTTAGAGTGTTGAATTTTTGCATATTTAGTTGGCTCTAAGTTCTAAAACACGGTTTGAAATTATTTTGAATTGAATTATTATTTATTATTTTACTATTAAAAAAATTGCGCTGCATAGTTAAAAACTGACTAAACAAATTTGGCAAGTAGTTAACGTTAACTTCAATTAGTTTAGATTTGAAAATCATTAGATTGTCAGATTTTGTGTAATTGCGTGTCTTTGAAGATTTAAAAACTAAAAAAATTTTATTTTTGGTGTTACCTTAAACAGATAATGTCCTGGGAAAACTAAATTTATTCCCTCATCAGTTTAAGCTGATCAATTAAAGTTTAATATCACTTTAAGCTTAAAGATTTTTTTTAACTAACGGAGAAATACTATGGCGATTTAAAAAAAATGCTAATCGGAATTAGACTTTTTAAAATATTGTTTTAGTAAAGATGATTTGAGGAATCCGATGATACATAAAAAAATATCTATAAATTTCTAAACAGTTTAGAAGTTATAATTTTTATAAACTTATCTTGAGGTATTATTATCTAAACTATAAACTTAAAATTTTTTAAACAATACTTAAAACAGAGAAATACTAGATCTTTTATATTTTCACAAAGAAACAAAAAAAATATGTATTTTTGAACAAAAACTGCATGTAAAAATTTAAGATTTTTGACATTCTGAATGAAACAAAATAGTAATAAACCAAATTTTAAAAATTTCAAATGCTTGGCGGCTCTTAAAAACCTATCAATTTCAGATAAAAAATTACTACTAATTTTTTTCATAAATGTTTTTTACTACTTTAGAACAAGACTAATAAAAATTTTTGCATTTTTAATTTGGTTTACTTTATAAACTAACAATCAAATTTTAAGTGCTTGGCGGCGTTTATAAGAGCAGAAAACACGCAGGATTTTAGATATTTAACGTTGTGTTTTTCGAAAAACGTTTGTTTTTTTGAATAGAGGCATGTTTTTGTAGTGATGTCAACGCTGGTTCTGCACCCCCAAAGCAAACTCAAATCTGAACTTTAAAATTTTAAATGGTATACTTATACTTCTTTTATCACAAAATGAGAATGTGACTTGAAGTTATAAATTATTTAACAAAGCAAGCCTACTTAGACTTGTAGTACTTCTGTCAACATGTTTTCAATTTATGACACTATTTTACTAAAAGCAGATAAAATTTTTGGGTTAACGGCTGATTTGAGAATGCTGTTGTCTCCAGTCATCTACCACTTCGAGTTTAAACCCATCAGCAGGTGGTAGCAGATTAAACAGGACTGCTTTGTCAACAATGTTTTATTACTTAATTCAAATTCTTATTTTCTGATAAAAAGAAGTATAAGTAGAGTCGTGTAGCACATCGTTGAAAAACTAATTATATTCTCTGTTTAAAAAAAATATATATTTTTAAAATTTGATAAAAACTTTTTAGTTTTTTTAATAAAAAAAGCATTAAATACATTTATTCGCTACCTTTATACCTTTTTCAAGCAAAATTAATTATATTTTAGCTTTAATATTTTTACAAAAGTTGTAAAATTGATTTTCTAAGATGTTTAAATTTTTGCTTAAAATAACTTAAAGTACCCTAAACTTTTTTAAATGAAAGAAACCCTAAAATAAAAAAAACCGCAACGTTTTATCGTTTTTAAATATCTACATATATATTCTAAAAGTATTGGTCAAATTATTAATAGACTTCTTATATGGATAGAATATTTTTAAAGTTAAAAATTTGATTTAGAATGTAATATTTAATAGAAAAATAAAAGAATTTTAGTTTTTCATAAAAATTTCTGCATTTTCCCGTGCTGTAAGTAGGTTTGTGATAATTTCCCGTCGTCCAGTCCGGACCGGACGCAAATTAAACCCGTCAAACGAAGTCCCATCGTGTCGTAATCTCCCTTGTGTTCCCTCGGGAGGCGTCCCCTTTTTCCGCTCGTCGCGTAATTCCAGTAAAACATCCCGACAAAGCCAATATCCTTATTCTCCGGCACCTTTCCCGCATGCCGTCGCAATAAACATAAATGTTTAAGCGTCATATGCCTTCGGTATCCGATCCAGCATCAGAAAGAAATTTGAAATGGGATAAAATGGGACGCGTTCGATTCGGGTGTGGCGCCGTTGGAGGGCGTCTCCGTCGCGCGATCGACGTTTGTTTTGGTTCATTTTTGAAAATATGGGCGTGTACCACTACATAAACATCTAAGTAATTCCTAAGGTGTGACCCGACCCAATCGATATAACCTCAACGGCTCCGGGCCGGCTCCGGGCATGCAATTACAGCGCTACGAACTTACCAACTAATGCTAATTAGGCCTAGTTCCAAGTCTTTTCTCACTAACAGTCGTATAAAATCGGGGAAAACACTAACAAAATAGAATTGATTTCTTCTCGGTGTAACTAGGATTTAAGCGGTTTAACGAGCTTTGATTCGGGTTTATGCACCATAAGTCGTCCTGGAGACAAAATTAAATTGGAAAATAAAATCATTAAACTCCGTTTCATTCTCAACACTTTATTAAAACAATCAAAGAAACAAATTACAAAATTAGGTACAAAAGTGCGCTAAACGCTCCAACTAATTCCATTCAACTTAAGAAAGCAGCAACCTAAGCGAAAAAAATAATCGCTCGCTTATACCTTAAACCTATCAACATGATTTTTAACGGCAATTTTCTATAACCAATTCACAGCACACTTCGATAATCACATTTTTTATTAACAGTCACATTCGATTAATTGAGCGATTGTTACGTAATCGTCCTACTACTTTGGTTTAATAATGTATAACAATAAACGGGTGTGTGCACCATCCAAGATGTAGTTCGCGATCTGACCACCTGGATGCTGGGGCGCCACCCATACAGAATCCAGAAGGATACGCTCCGGGAAAAGAAGCGACGATTTCGGACGCCTCCGACCGAACAATACACCACCAAAACGGTCTTTACCATCGCGGTTTGCACTTTTATATTTTTTTATTCTCGTTGACGCAAATCGAATAAATTATTGCGGACGAGGGATTTTTGCTGGATTATAACGAAAATTTTACGAAAAGGTCATAAAATGTCAAACATCCTTCACAATGCAACGCGATAATTAATTTATTACAATTCTGAAAACTTCTAATTGGGAATAGAATAGGTCCTAATGTTGACTGCTGAGTCTATTTTTGATAAATTGTGACAAGTCAAGGTAAATCGGTGATGTAATGGTTATTCCCTCAGTGTCCATCCTATTCGTTTACAAATTAACTGAAAAAAATATAACCTTGAATACTTCGGGTTCAAGTAGAATCGTAATTAGTACAAATTTACATTACAAATTTCGGATTTTGACCGCAAGTTTCCTTTCTAGGTACATTAAAAGATTTTTTTGTTTATTTATATAAGAAGTAATTATTAATATATTGTTCTTGAAAATTTCTGTTAATTCTTATTGGTGTTAGTTGCATCATGAGGTAATGCACCAAAAATTTTGTATCAAAACATTAAAAAAAATATATTTATGTAGTTAACCTCGATGATATACTTGGGCACAACAAATTGGCCACTGTGACTAAAAAAATAAAACTTCGATGAATAAATCGCCGAGTATTTAAAATGTAAGAAAGAATAACTAATTTTTTACTTGCTTTAATACAAATAAACGGGTTAAATGAAGAAGCACTACAAAATAAATTATTTCAACGACAATCTATAACCGACAAAATAGGCGAATCACAAGACAAATGAGCAACGACAAAAGAAACTTTAATGCACGCCAAAAAAGATATAAAATTTAGGATAAAGTTGATAATATAATAAAATGAGTCTGAATTATTTGAACGTTAAAATATGGCGTTTTTACTATAAATTAAGTTTAAATTACTACCAACTAAGCCATTGCATGCCACAGTAATGTATTTACAGTCAAAAAAAAAAAAAACATTTAAACTGCTAGAACATAGCGACCATAACAAAAACAGTTAAAGATCATAAAAAAATACTCATACATACTCCATATTAAAACCTAACTTGAGCTGACGCTACTGACCGCTGTTTCCACCGTAGATATGATGCTAATATTTTATTTTGGAGTATTATTTACTTTTTAATCTTACAAATTTTGTAATTTTTTTTAATAATTTAACTACTCAACTACTCAACAAGTGTGATTCAAAGAAGAACTTCTTTAAAAAAATGTTTATTACGATAAATCAGTTCTAGTGATATTTTCCTCTGTAATTCATTATTAGATGGACTGAAATATAAATTATAATACATGGTCATTGCTTCAAAATTAAGTAGCACGACAAAATATTTATTTATTTATGATTATACAAATAAAGTTAAAATTAATATCTCTTGAATTAAGGGCCAAACATTTTCAATTAGAAAAATTTATAAGATTATGTACCGTAGATTTACCAGTGAGTCTTTAATATATGTCTATTAAACTGATTTGTAGATGGCATTTTCCAAAATAAGCAAATTTTGCACTAAAATTTTGTAGTAATTTTTTTAGCAAGTAAAAAAATTAAAGTTTTTTTTTTAAAAATACGAAGAAAATTTATCGATACACTCAGTTTTAAAAATGAGATTTTAATTCTAAAATAAAACAATATTAATAACTTACTTCTCTAATTTTTTTCAAATTTTTTTTTAAAGCAAATTTCAAAACTAAAATTTCTAGAAAAATATTAAAATTATTTAATTTTTTAGCAAAGTTACAAAAATAAAATAAAAAACGTATGTATTTTTTTAATTTTAAAAACTTAAATAATATAGAACGAATAAATTATTCACAATGAAGTTGATCTAAAATCTTAAATAAATAGTTTTTTTTAAATTATTAATACACTTTTAAAATAAAAATTTAAGTTAAAAACTAAAGAAACTCGATTATAAAAACTGATGATATTTTTTACCTATTTTTTAAAAAAGTTCGTACAAAAGCACAAATTAAAAAAATATATTTGCAGCTAAATTTTTCGCGAAGTTACAGGCATTTGAAAAAAATAGTTGTTTTTTTTAATACATATTTATTGAATTGTTTGAGATTAAAGTCTAAATATAATTATAAAAACTTTTTTCAATAGGTACTAAAGAAAGTATTCAGTAGCCCAATTTTTACATAGAATGTTCTATTTTGTCATTTTAATAATTTTCTTTTAATCAAAAAGAAAATTATCAGGTGACTAATAATTTTCTAAAATCAAGTAATAAAAACGATTATGATAATTGACTTTTTCATCCAAAATCAACATACTTTAAAGATTTATAATTTTATTAGTGAAATTGGCCAAATTTTCCGTGACAGATATTTAAAATAATTTAAATTTAAAAAATATATTACATTGATATTACTGATGATCTTTGGACCAATCACCACGTTGGTACATTACTAAAACAGAGAAAAAACTTGTCCAATAATTTTAGTAACTGACAACATTTCGTACATCTGTCTAATTTTAATATTTTTCTCATAAAAGTTAATTATTGTTTGTTATTTGATCGTTTGTGGTTAACACGAGCAATAACGTTATTATTACCACACAAAACCTATTATTTCCTTCGACACCTTTTATTATTCCGCTTAATCCATATTATTGAAATCGATTATGTAAATAGGATTAAATTGTTTCAAGAAACCCCATTCAACGAATTTAGATGACAGAATTTTTAAACTCGTAAGAAATTTTGGATTAATTGTAGCTAAACACGCTTCATGCGAATGATTAAATTAATTAACTATTCTGGTTTTTTATAAAGAGATCCACAAGTATTTAATTATCCTAGTAGATGGAATAATAGGATCTCGGTTTTTTCGTGGTGATTGCATAATCGGATCGTGATTCCGTACGTGGTATAAAAATGGATGGTGTTTACCGAATGTAACAGATTTAACAATGCGGTGGTCCATACCACTGGTAGTGCTCGTGCTGGGTGTGTGTGCCCAAGAACAACAATCGCCAAGACCGGTGGGTGTAGTGTACTTTATTAGTTTTTTAAATGAACCCAAAGATGAACTCGAAACGGTAGAAGGTGGCCTTAGTAATGAAATCCCTCAAGAAAATTTAAAACCTAGGACTCTGCCTGGAATTTTGCTGATACATGCCATTCCAGAAAATGAGGCTTTGAGTGATGGGGTGTACTTCCGGCCTGCTGATGGCAAGCCATTAGAAACTCCAGAAGTATTTTTTTTTGATTATTTTTATTCTTTTATAATTAATTTAATTATTTTTACAGAACTTAACAGCTGTATCTCGTGAAAGACGATCAGCTTATGCCACTTACGGTAAAGGTGGTGGGGCTGGAGGTGGTTTTGGAGGCGGTGGCGGCGGCGGCGGAGGATTTGGAGGTGGATTTGGTGGCGGATTCGGAGCCGGCGGCGGCGGCGGAGGAGGAGGAGGCGGCGGCGGTGGCATTGGAGGAGGAATTGGAGGAGGTGGTCTCTTAGCTAAACTTTTAAGTGGAAAAGTTCTCGGAGGCGGAGGTGGAGTAGGAGTAGGTGGTGGAGGTGGAGTAGGAGGCGGCGGTGGAATAGGAGGCGGCGGAGGTCACGGAGGAGGTGGAGGCATAGGAGGAGGACATGGAGGGGCTGGGGGTATTGGAGGCGGTTATGGAGGAGCTGGTGGACTTGGAGGTGGACACAGTGGTGGAATCGGAGGAGGACACGGTGGTGGAATCGGAGGAGGAGGTGGATTAGGGGGAGGCGTAGGAGCAGCATTAGGAGGAGGTGGCTCCGGTGGATACGGTGGAGGACACCTCGGAGGCGGTGGAATAAGCGGAGGCGGTTTAGGCGGCGGTGGTGGAGGTAAATATTTTTTTAATTTGCTTAGTATTTACCATTTTAGACGTTTCATCGATAGCTACAAGCAACTTTAGCTTCTTTAAAACTTTTTAAAATTGAGTGATACAACTATTATTTTTTCAGCACATTTTTAGAAATTATTTAAAATACAAAATCGCGAAAAATGCCCACGACACATCTAAAGTTCTAAATACAAATTGTTTTATAACAAAAAAATTTACAATAATTTAAAAAAATTTAAATTTATTTTTTTATAGGCAGTAGCGCTACTAGTAGTAGCAGCGCCACCAGCGGCAGCTTCGGCGGCGGCAAAGGCGGCGGTGGCGGTATTGGTGGTGGTGGTGATATCGGTTTTGGAGGAACTGGAGGAGGTCTCAGTGGAGAAGGTGGATATGGTGGTTCCGGTCTGGGAGGTGGAATCGGTGGTGGTAAAGGAGGTGGTTTCGGAGGCGCCGGTGGATTAGGAGGAGGAATTGGAGGTGGCAAAGGCGGTGGTTTTGGAGCTGGAGGTGGCGGTGGAGGAGCAGGTGGATATGGAGGAAGTGGCGGTTATGGAGGCGCCGGTGGATTAGGAGGAGGCAAAGGTGGCGGTTTCGGAGGTGGAGTTGGTGGAGGAGGAGCAGGCCTTAGTGGTGAAGGTGGATTTGGTGGTTCCGGTTTGGGTGGTGGAATCGGCGGTGGTAAAGGAGGCGGATTTGGAGGTGCCGGTGGATTAGGAGGAGGAATTGGAGTAAGCAAAGGCGGTGGTTTTGGAGGAGGAGGTGGCGGCGGAGGAGGTGGTGGATTTGGCGGAGGAATTGGAGGAGGCGGTAAGACAATATTTACAAGAAAAGAAAGAAAATAATGTCGATTTTTAGGTGGTCTTGGAGGCGCCGGAGGATTAGGTGGTGGTGGCTATGGAGGACATGGCGGAGGAGAGTATGGAGGACACGGGGGAGAAGGTGGTTTTGGAGGTGGAAAAGGTGGCGCTTTTGCGTCGAGTCAAGCCTCTGCATCAGCTTCTGCTTCGTCGTCTAGTTTTGGAGGAGGACATGGAAGCTAGTAAGTATTCCTGCAATCTAACTGAATTTTATTTTTAATTTTTTTTGTTTCAGTGGTAAATAAATTAGCACAAAAATTATTTTTGTAAAAAACCCTTAAATTTTGTATTAAAAATGTACTGATAAAAAATAAAAATAAAAAAATTATAAACCCAAAATTGTGTTTTAATATTATTGTCACAAATTTATTATCTACATGTATGTATGTACAGCCAGCTGCAATAAAAATGGCATGATTATAAATGAATCTATGTTCTCGGTATAGGTCTTCTAATCGCAGACATACTAAAAGATAGTTAATTACTAATTATGTATTAAAATACCAAAAAAAAAACATTTTTCTATTAAAAATTATTTAAACCTTAATTGTGTTTTTTTAAAATTTAAAAAAAATTTATTTATAGAGTTTGTCTAATTTTCAAAAACAGTAAATTTGTCTGCAAAAATTATAAAGAAAATAAGGAACCTTTTATTTATATTATATATTATCTATCTATGTTTTGTGCTTTAAATGTGTGTTAAAAGTATCTGCAAACAAGTACTGAGATTTTTTGAGACACAGGATGCCTAGAAACTGAAGCTTAATTTTCGGGTCAAACTCATAAAAAAAAATGTATATGACGAAGTTTTTGATATGGTCATTGTCAGTGTGTTTGGTTATACACAGTAATAATTAAAAGTACATATCAACAAAAAACGCAAACACATAAAAAAATAATGAAATAAACAAACCTATACCAGTGACCATACCCTATACATATATCTAATTATTACTTTTACTAACATCATGTTTCTATACTTTATTATTTTAATTATCGCTGAATATTTTATGCATAAATTGCATAACTAAGTAATAAATTTTTTTTATAAAAAACGTGTTGTTTTTTATTTTTTTTGTTATAGAATCGTGTAGGAGTAAAATTCTTAGAGAAAAAATTTTCATCACTTACACTTGATGACGTAATAAACCAACAGAACTACCAAGGTCTTTGATTAGTGCATTACAAATTATTTACGTTTGATTTTACAATGTATTGGCGAATTTGTTGCACCCAATGTTTAGATTTTTTTATTTTCCCATGTGAACATCAGTGTTAATGACACAAAACCTTTCTTTTCATTGTCTTTGATCACTGAATCAGTAAATAATTTATTCAGCAGTACATTAGAATTTAATGGTTTGACAACATGTAAACAAATATTTTTTATAAAAGTTATTAAAAAAAATTAGAAAATGTAAACAAGAGTTATCAATGCTTAACAAGTATTGTGTATTTACGAAAAAATAAAAATGTGAAATAAGTCTTAAATACATCCGGCAAGGCAGACCTGATTAAGAATTTATACGACTAATCGGCTAATGTGAATTTATAAAGGGATGACATCTTGAGATGGTAAATAACCTCAAGTACTGTCATCTAAAATTCTAAAACCATTCTCTCATTCTCAAACCGATTATTTTTATTCCTGATGCATTGGAAATCTGCATTATTTAGTAATAACTGCTTAATTAAGTTTGCTGTATAGATATTAAATCACATTCTCATTTTTTTGGAAATATACAATATATCACAAGTGTTTTATCTTTGATTAATACTAATTATTATAAAATAACAAAAATATTTACTTGTTAGATGAATCCGTTGGATAAATTTAACGAGAAATTTTTCTGACGTAGTTCTCCAACACTCTTAATTAAAAATACGGCATTAAAACATTTTTAAAATCTTGTTTGATGATATAATTGCTATAAAGACTACATATTTATAAGATAAATAAATTGGTATATAAAACCGACCTTGAATTTAAAACCTTAAGGCTATTCTAAGAACACCAAACAATAACTTTCAATCAAATCATCATAAATAGTTTCTTGAATATTTTACTATAAACACGGGGAATTACGGCCATTTTCTATAAAAAATATGTTTGCAACACTAGACAATTAATTCGATTCAGAATGCAGGTCCGGACCAACCCTCAACAATGAGAAAGCACTGACACAAAAAAATAAAAACTTTCCTTAATACTACAAATCTCTTTGTGTTATTTTTAACGTTTTATTAAAATTCTCGGTCTTTTTTTACTTTTTTTTGCAAAAAAAATTTAGATTTTCTAAGACATTTCAAGTCCGTTCCTGCTTGTTTTGAGTACCTTTTATTAGAAACGCTTTTTTTCTTAATTACTTATATAACAAACCACTCCACTTTAATATTTACTCAACTTTGCATATAAATAAGATAATTTGATGAGCCACAATAGTCCCAAAGATGAAGTGCATCGTTGCAATCGGCCTCCTGGTGATACTAACACCGGTCCTGTGCCAGGAAGTTCGAACTGAAGCAATTATTCAACCACCAAGACCAGTCGGAGTAATCTATCTCATCCAACTTCTGAACCAACCAGAAATCCAAGCCAATGAAGACAACCCCAATATCATCCCTGAGAATGCACCTTACAAAAACTCAAAAATTTTGAAAACACTAAACAGCATAGAACAAGAAAAGCCCAAACGCGAGAAGAGATCATACGGTTCTGGAGGTGGCGGAATTTGTCATACTTGTGGCGGCGGCGGTGGAGGCTATCCTCATGGAGGTGGCGGCGGCGGTTTTGGAGGAGGCGGTGGAGCGAGCGGATCGTGGAGTCAATCTTCTTCTTCGGCTGGAAGCTGGGGCGGCGGAGGCGGATTGTGAGTATAAAATCTTTTTTTTTTAAGTTTATTAATTTTTTTATTATTAGTGGTAAAGGGAAATATGGAAAATAAGAAAATCGGAACTTCAACACGTGTAAAATTGCAGTAATAAAGCATTAAGAAAATTTGTGTTTTTTTTTCTGTTGGCACAGACCCAATTCCTGTTAGCGTCTTACGTCACCGTTGCATTCCTGCATCGCCATCGTAAGACGCTTCATTGAGTAAAAGGACCCACCCGGGTCGATGATCAGGATCTCGTTGCTACGGACTACGCTCAATTTCTCTCACAGCAGGATAATTGCAGGACACGTCATACGTGTCATTAAAATCCAATTGTTGGAGCAGCAGGATTGGCACGTACAGCTGATCCTGCCACTAAGCCTATAACGTTTTTTTTTTAATACTAAAATTGAATTAGGTATTATAATTTGAAAAAATATTTTTTAATCAAGTAGTGGTTAAAAATCTGTCTCTAAAGTCAAAACTGTCAAAAATTCACAGTTTGAAAAAAATGTTGGCAAAACCATCCCTGTTCTCAACTCCATCCTTAACCCACAAAACCGGGTACGCCCCTCAACTTCTCACACCTTATTTTAACATTCTTTCTTCAGCCGCTTGCTCCAAGCTTTTAACCGCTTCTGTCATGGTAAAAAATCCGACACCAGCCAAACCAAAAAACCTGATCTTGAAGTATGCACCATCGCTGATTGCATGGTCGATCCCTGCAAACCGGAACCAGCGGTAGTAATCGTAGGTGCAGGAATTGCAGGATTATCAGCAGCGCAACGTCTCGCTCAATGCGGAATAACCAATTTCACGGTGTTGGAAGCCACCGATAGGTGATACCCCAGCGCCATCGCTCATTTTTTATAACAGTTTTACAGGCCAGGCGGCAGGATACATTCCTGCTGGTTGGGCGATGTTATCGCTGAAATGGGAGCTCAGTTCATAGAGGGCGGTTGTATTGGAAATCCTGTTTATAATTTGGCGGCACAAGAAGGTCTTTTGAAACCGCCACTGCAAAGAGCTAAACCCATAAGTGGAATTTTTTGTACCAGCGATGGGCGTGCTGTCGATCAACCAGTCGCAATGTTAGCTTTTCAAACATTTAAACAAATCGAAAATGAAGCTATGAGTTTGTTTACAATGGGGGGTGGAAAACAACACGGATCTTTATTAAATTTTTTGGGTAAAAAACATTTTTGGAAAAAATTTGGTTTAATGTTGAGGTAGGTTTAAGGATACAGCAAGAATTGCAGAATTTCCCAGATGAACAAAAATATGATGCGGCAAGGATTATGTATGGTTTGACAAATGCGGTTCGAGCTAAGTAATAATATAAGTTGTATGCTCAAAAATTTAATTTTATGTATTTTAAGATGTGGAGAAGATTTGAGTCAAGTCAGCGCTGACAATTATGGCAGTTACATTCAAATTCCAGGTTAGTTTATAAATTCGGTTTTATTTATTTAAAAAAATGGAATAGGTGGCCAAATCCGTATCCCTCTCGGCTTTATTGGTGTACTGTCGCCCTTAATGCGTGACCTCCCTGAAGGCGCTATAAAATTCAACAAACCAGTAGGCAATATTCGCTGGGGTGCCGTCCAAACCCGAAATAAGAAAGGTCCTCGAGCAGTCGTTCAATGCTGTGACGGCCAAGAATTTCCTGCTGATTATGTCATCCTCACCGTCTCTCTTGGAGTCCTCAAAGAACACGCTGATAAAATGTTTTGTCCTACTTTACCTTCTAGCAAAATGGACGCCATCAACAATATAGGTTATGGCAACGTTGATAAAATCTTTCTAGACTACGACCGACCTTTTTGGGTGTGGTGCGAAGGCGGGATTAATTTCGCCTGGTCACCTGATGAACTTGCAAACCGAAATGACTGGACAAAGGGGTTGAGTGCTATCGAAGAGGTCTATGGGAGCAAACACGTACTTTGTGCTTATATTTCCGGACCTGAGGCAGCAATTATGGAACATGCCACCGACGAGGAAGTCGCAGAAGCTATCACTAGGTTATTGAGGCAGTTTACAGGAGATGCCTCACTGCCGTATCCATCAACAGTGTTAAGATCTAAGTGGGCAACTGATCCTTTCTTCTGTGGGTCGTATAGTTACATGAGTTTGAACTCTCATGTGGGACATCAATGCGATTTGAGTTGTCCTGTTCCTGGGACTTGTGAACCGATTCCTCCAATTTTGTTATTTGCGGGAGAAGCGACTTGTGCAGGACATCATTCGACAGTACATGGGGCCAGATTGAGTGGGATTAGGGAAGCTGAAAGGGTCATACAATTGACAAAAACATATGGAGGACCGCCGCCGTCATCTTAACAGGGAGTGGTTAAACTGTGATTTTTTTTTATATTTATATAAATTAAACAGTGTTTTGTCAATATTTTTACTGTACATATTTTTATAAATTTTTTATAAAATATTATGTTTTATTTTTTAGGGTTAATTCAATAACATTTTCATTTCTTTGCTGATTGCTTTATTTGGTCCTCGTTACAATTGGTCCTTTCTCACTTAACAACAAATATATACAACTAGAAATAAATAATTTAAACAACAAAATTAATACTAGATTGCGGTTCTTTTTCCATTTACTTCTTCAGAATTTCATCAGCTGTTTCCTTTACTTCCTTCCACGAAATATCAATATCCTCCTTTTCTGTAAACCTCGAACATATCGCCAACCTCAAAAAGTAAACATCTCTAATTTTCGAGGGCACTAAATGAATGACACCTCTTCCATTAAGCCTCTTCAACAAAGCCTCATTTATCTCATTGGAACTTTTCAACCGGAAGCAAACCAATCCCATTATCACCTCTTCCGTAATTTCAAACCTCTCATCCGACCTCACCAGCGACTCAAAGTAATGCGCTAACTCTACGTGTTTTCGAATAAAGGCTTGAAGATTCTCAATGCCGTAAAGTCTCAAAACAAACCAAAGTTTAAGTGCTCGGAATCTTCTTCCGAGAGGAATTTGCCAGTGGCGGTAGTCAGGAGCAGCTCCTTGCTGTTCGTGTTTTAAATAGAGAGGATCGACGTTGAAAGCGTTGACTAGCCAAGAGGGGTCTTTAAGCCACATAGTAGAGCAGTCAAAATTAACCAAAAGCCATTTATGAGGATTGAAATTAAAAGAATTAGCACGTTCGATTCCTTTCATCAAGTACCGGAACTCAGGGCAAATGAAAGCAGAGCCAGCGTAAGCAGCGTCAACATGAAGCCAGACATTGTTGTTATTACAAACAGGACCAAGTTCTTCTAGATTATCAAAAGTGCAAGAAGACGTAGTTCCCAAAGTAGCAACAACCTGTAATAATAAATAATGTAATGTGGGTTGCTGCGACCCAAGCGGGTTTATTCAATCGGAACATTACGTAAAATATCCTCAAAGAAACTGTAATATGGTCAAGGTTTGTCCGATTAGAAACAATTTTTAGAGAGAGTACTCACGTAAAATGGAATAAGGCCAGCTTCACGGTCTTCCTTGATAGCTGCTTCCAGTGTTTCACCTCTTAGTTTGTTATTATCATCGGGTACAAGTCCCCTCATTTTAACACCTCCCAATAACCCTGCTCTCTCCACTGACGAGTGACTCTGACCTGAAACAGCCCTTCACAGTAATCCCTTCACTCCCAAAACCTCCCATCATTACTTGAAGTGTATCCAACTAATTTAGCCACGATTTCCGAATCGGTCATCTCCGGCTTTTCTTTTTTGATCATGTCAATCATCTTGGCTTTGGCTCCTAGCAAAGCTACCAAAGTGGCCTCACTAGCCGTTCCTTGAATCACGCCGCCTCCTTTACCGCCTGAACATGCCAGAAACTCTTCAGGAAGACCAATCATTTTTCCTAACCAGTCAAGCATCACGACTTCTAGTTCAGTACATGCAGGGCTTGCAATCTGGAAATATTTCATGTAATTTTTACTATAAAAAAAAATTAAAAAGGTTTACCCAAGAGAAGCCAATACAGGCAATAGCCCCGCTGAGGATGTCGGCCACAATAGCCGGATAAGAATTTGCTGTAGGAAAATAGGCATGAAACCGCGGCGAGTGCCAGTGTGTCACCTGCAAATGAAGGGTTAGATAGGTCAAGTGGAGGTTGAGGGAGTTACCCCTGGCATAATGACGCGCTCGATGTCGGCCATCACGTCCTCCCATTTATCGGGTTTTTGGGGAGCGTCCGCTGGGATGAGAGGTCGAAGGTAGCCCGGTTCAACGGTGGGTAACACACGTCTGGAAAATTATCGCATGTCTGTCACTCAAATTTACATTTTCTATTGTAAAATCTTCAACAGTGGCCTTGGAGGCTTACATAAAAACGACTTAATTAAATTAATACTCGCAATTTTTGCAATTAATTAAGGCTTTGACGTTCTCCTACCTTGAAAGATGAATAAAAATTCAAATTTATGCCGAAATGTTCTAAAAATATTGAGTTGCATGGAAATTTAATTAAAATAAAGAAGCGTCTTTGAGCAAGTTTTACAGCCATGGCCTTTAATTGTGACCCATAAAAGCATTTATTTATTTTTGCTTGCAACTGATATAAAATTCAATTTTTTTTTATTTTTTTTAAGACGGTTTTTTAAACATCAATAAAAATTTTAGAACGTTAATTAAAAGAAATAATAATAAAATAGTCCATAAGAGTTTTATAGGTGTATTATATTTTACCACCCGATATCTACTTACAATTTTCAATCGTATAGATGATATTTAGTTCGTGAACGTTATAAAATCTAATGTATTTTTTTATAACCTGTAGATTTACAATCGTTTGTTAAAATTCAATTATACAGGGTAATACATATAAAACTATAAGCTTGAAAACTTTATTTATAATAAAAAAATTACTCCGATAATAATTGTCGCCTTCGGCACCAAAATTGCATTTAAAAATTTTCTTTTTCTTTGAGCCGGATGTTGAAGAAAGTTTGAAAAAATACATATACCTCATTTTTTATTTATATACGATTGTTTGTTTCTTTTGAACACATAATCTATATAACATAGCAACATATACAACAATGTGTTGAAAAGAAACAGACAACGGTATATAAATGAAAAATAACCTATATTTTACAGTTTTTGATAAAATTTCGAAGCCGAAGACAACATTTTAATTATTAAATACATATCTGTAATAAATAATTAGTGTTTTAATCTTCCAAATAGTATTAACAATTTTATAATCTTTTAAAACTTAGAGAAAAATCTTATTATAAAAAAAAGACATTTTATCATTAGCCAAAGCGGCCCTTTAGATAGTTTACTTCATAAAATTATTTATTTTCTTATTTAAATTTTATTAATGTTTTTATTTCTTACAAACGGAAGCAAGATAAAAATATCGTTAAATGTAAAAAAGAAGAAACAGAAAAGATTTTTTCCATAATAATTAGTGCGTTCAAGCTCCTAAATTATGTTTAAAAATTTTATATTTTCTGATTCTACACTCAAATTTTCTCTACATCCAGCTAAAAGTACCATTTTTTTTATTAGCGAAACATTTTCTTTATATTAACTTGTCGCCTTCGTATCCCAAATATTATTAAAATCGTAAGGATGTAGATTTTAAGGTATTTCATAGAATTTGGAAGCCGAAGGCGGCAGTTTTACTTGTTATTTTTTTATAAACATTGCAGAAACATTTATTTTTATAATAATTCGACATTTTTATGGTTCTTTACGTCGGATGTAAACAAACGTCCAAGGGCATACACAAAGCTGTAGAAACGTTAAAAAAAAATTTTGAGCCCCCCTTTTGAAAATCAATTCTAAGTACGCCCTTGGCCTTGTTATCTATTTTCCTAATAAAATGTTAAAATACTTAAACAAAAGTTATTAAGCCATTAAATTTTCTAAAATTGTGTCTCATAAACAATATGTATTAGGTACTTCTATTATCACCAATTTTACAAATTGGAAGAGAATGGATTCACTAACAAATTCAATTTCTTCATTCATTTGAATACGAGAAAAAAAGGATTGAGCGCTTGAATCTAATACAATTTTCAAGTTATTGGTTTAAATTTCTCTAAAAACATAATAAAGCAATTTATTTATATTTGAAAAAATCTGGTTTCTTGTGAAACAGAGTTGGCATTCAGTTTCTACAAACACACTTCTTATCATTTCTCGTCTAATTCTGAAGCAACAAACCATTGCAAAAATTGATATTTTGAAAGGAGTTTCTCTTGTCTGCATAAATGTTTCATCATCAGTTACTTTTACTTACCTATCTCTGATATTCTCCAGATATCCCGAAACATAATCGATCATCTCCTTCGCGAAATCCTTGAACTGATTAGCCTCCATTTCAAATGTAATTATCCTGCTGAAGCAACAGGAGTCAACCAACACGAATCACAGCTAAACACTCACAGAGTCAATTCACCAGTGGCTCGTGCCTTTAAATCTGTGACAAGAGAAGTGGGGCCTCCGACGATATCGATCACAAAACCCCTTCACCCACTTGCGTCCGATACAATTATACCGAAAAAAAAAAATTACATTAGACAAAATCCCCAAATCATAATATTTGGGTGTTATTAAACGGTTATCTTATCAAGAGGTCATTACTCGCTAATTCCCAAAGCAGTGGCGCACGATTACCGAGAAAGTCGACTGGTTTTTGGACGTGATTCCCCCATGACGTCGATGGGTTATTACCAACAAATCACATTAGGTACTTTCTTGTTACATACTTGAAATTCTGTAGGCTACACCCTGCGATCAAACCATAAGTCCAAAGTCCGTCGCGGTTTATTTATTATACCTTTTTCTTTTCTTACAGGGAGGAGGAAAAAAATCGTGTGGTGAGAGGGAAACGATGCGATTCCATTACGTTGCAATAACAGCGGAATTTTTAAGTTTCCACGGAAGTTAATGAATCAAACCGCAAAATTATTGTGTTTATATGAAAAACGCAAGATTTTTTTATCAATGACTTTTGGGAAAACAGTGACTTGGAAATTTTCTCCATCGTTACTTCCTAATTGAAATGTAAAGATAGATTAGTCACTCAAAGGGGGGATTTAGTTTTTTCTGTTCTACTCTGTATATGTAAAACAAAGCTGCTTTGTTTATTATTAGACTTTACGCAACTTGCAATAAAGTAATAAGTTACCAAGGATTGGTTCAATATTTTTTCATTCATTTATTTTCATTCTCTTTACCATTTTTTATTCTTTCTTCAATTTTTTTAATTTCTTTTTTTATTATAATTATTTATAAATTCAGGTTTTAAAATAACAAACATTTTTAATTGTATATTTATTCGTAACATTTTTAGAAAACAGAAGGACAAAAAATAAGGAAATAAATTGAACAAGAATTTAATTTTTTTATACAAAAATAAACTAATAGAGCAACATAATTAGTTTGTTTATATTAAGCACTTGTTAACAATAGTTATCTCTAGATATATTTTTTTATTATTATATTTACAAATATATTATCTAATAGATTTTTGTAATTTCTAAATTGGCTGATGTCAATTAAATATTTATTGCAACAACTCTTCCACTCAAAATACCTTGAAAACAAATTTTTGTAAATCTTCCAATTTTTGTTACCTTGATCAATACGTCATAACTTTTTTTTCAGTACAATAACAATTTTTGCCGGCATATTCCTGATTTCATATTTGTTTTCTCGACTTATTAAAAATTGTCGGCTTTACCGACCTGCCATAAATAACTCCCTATTAGAAGAAGAACTATTTATTATACATTTTTCTTGATGTCAAAAGATCAAATTGTCGACCAAGATTATCTTATCGCGACTGTATATGTATATTGTTTTAATAATGAAGTAAGGTAAACAATAAAAATGGCCACTTGTATCAATTATTTTTTTATCTAATATCAAAATCTATCGAAATAAAATTCTTTTACAACATGCTACTTCTCGTGCTCGTACTATACCGGGTGTCTCAGGTTTTACCTCTACCACTCTTTTTCATCTTATTTTTTATCAAAAAAAAAAGAGTAAACTTAGACAAGAGTCTACCTCAATTGTACAAACATAATTATTTTTTTATATCATTTTATTTGGGGATGTAAATTAAAAATAACAATTTTGTGAAAATTTTGATGAACTTTCACTTATCAACTTTTATAGTTTTCTTATATTAATATTATGTAAAACGACATAGAATTAAAAAGTAATTGTTGTCAATGTCTTTGGTAACTTCAGTTACTCATCTTTTAAAACAAAATGTCAATAAATTTTAGTCTGCTTTTACACATTAAAGCACATTAGCAACAAAAATATTTGTCAATTATAATTAGGTACCTTTTTTTCTAAAATTTAACTAATTTTAGCAAATTTTTAAAGAATTTTGCTCTCATAAACAAAAGTAGCAAAAATTAAAATTATTAATCAAGTAGTAAGTGGTGTATTAATCGACCGACTATTATTAGTCACTACTAGACAAGGAATAATAAATGTTTAATAAACGACACATTTTTCCTTCTCATGACTAGCTACAAGTTTTTTGTTTAACAAACAGTCTATACAATCAATAGTTAACCTTAACCTGGCGTTATTTACTATACCTATAATTATAGTTTCAACAATAATTGTAATAATGGTTAGTAACCTCTAGTAGAGTTAAACATTTATTGTAAAACTGACTCTAAACATAATTTAAACTTTTTGAAAAAAACACTACATATGTCACAAAAAACTAGATAATCTAAAATTTTCATAAAATAAGATTGACAGACAAAAGTGACTGGCCAAGTTTTATTATAGTTAATAAAGTGGGCAAGTGCTCATGTCAAAATTTTGGATTGGTTAAAATTCTGCAAATAAAACAATGTTTTGGACCCTGTTTCTCTTTAATCAAAAAGGTGACAGAAAATTTACTTATCTTACAACAACAACTGAATAATGCAATAAATTAACATATTTAAAATGCTTATAAAGCGCCCGCAACAAACTTTGGAGAGGTTGTATTGAGGCTATATATTCGTTTTGTTAGGAACCAAACAGCTGTTTTCTAGGAAACTTCGTCGCGCTTGCAAGTCTATTACGTTATCATTAGTTACGAGTATAGAAAGCCGAATTTGTTTAACAAATCGAGCGAGCGTAGCAAACGAGGATTGCGAATTATGTGAGTTAAACAATACACTGCTGTTTTTTTTATAACATATTAGGTACAACAATATTCAGTAATTCAGTTTTTTTTAATTTTAAGTTAGTGAAATATTTGCCAAATCAGTTAGCCTATCTTGAGCTTTGTCCAGTTATAATTATAATGTTGTACCAAATAAACATTTTTAACAAAAACTCGTCAAAAATATGAATCCAAATATGAGTCTAACGATATACCTTCTAATACGGAAAAAAAAAACTTAGTGAAAAGTAACAGGCTTACAGACCAGAAGACCAGTAAACTCACTATAAATTTTTACAATTTAATAACCTATAAAATATTTAAAAATTACAAAAATTACTTTATTTATTTTGTGTTAAAACTATTGAAAATGTTTTTGTTATTTTTTGAAAAAACGCTAATCTAAAATTTATCTCTTTTTAGACATAAAATGTTTCTGTACTTTACGTTAATTTTATGATTTTTTTAAAAATTATTTCGCTACTGTTTTGCGCTATCTAATTACCAGAGAGCAAAAGTGTATAGTAGGCCATATTCCTTGTTTTAAGCTTTTTCCAAAAAACTACAACAATAAATTTTGCAATTGCAAAAAAAAGTTGAGGGTGTTTTCTCATTCATTCTATAAAACCACAAGTTCCTCAATCCATAAAAACACAATAATAATGTGGCAAATTAAAAACACTGAAAACTTTTTTTTTAATTTTACGTAATTGACCATCTTGGTTAAAGTTATTGTGATTAAAATACAACTTTTTCAATATTATAAATAAAAAAACAGAAAACTACCGTTGAGAAATTAAAAGACCGAAAATGTTGTCCGAATATTTTTTGATTTTTATTAATAATCGTAGTCCAGTTAAAATGCTTACTTTGTATATTCCACGCCAAATCGTCCTACCAAAAACTATCAAACTATTAAGGCGTAAATGATCAAAACAACTGGAGGTTTTTTATCACAGAGAAATCAGCAATTATTGAAAATTTGAATACCTATTATTAATTGATTGATATCAAAAATTAACCCATCACAATGTGTATTTCAAATTTTCAATGATTGCTGATTTCTCTGTGATAAAAAAACCCAGAGTTGTATTGATCATTTACATCTGCAAAAATTTTAATTACTGATTTCATTTGTAGGGTTGCCCTGAAAATAACTATTAGATATTGCCACTTAGATGTCTAAAATATTTATTTATAAAAGATCCAAAAATTTGCTTGTTCTTTTTTCTTTATGACCCCAATAATCCTTTAACTCCTTTCTGAGTCTAAATAACCTCTTCATAAAATTAATTACTCATCAACATTATAGTCCTTTTTGATACACTCTCGAATGCGAGAATAATGATCTCGCACGTTTCCTTCTAACCCACGATAATTAATTTCCTTTTTATGGAAAGCGTGAGCTTTTAAGCTCTCCTGATTCTCGGAAACGGTTACCAAGACAACCGAGTGCTTGCGAATGCAACAAGTAGCCCCCAGCTACTCTTATCAAAAGCTTTAATCTACAATTCATCGGCTGCAAGCACGCTCGAGAAGATTTATTTCGGATCTAATGTTCAAGAAAATCAAATTCACTGGAATGTTGTTATCGATTTTTACTGATCTCCTACGATACAGTCGCTTTTTTGACATTTTCGGTTTTATTCTTGTTTCAAAATTTTTAGCAGAATGGGTAAATTTTGGCCGGTTTTAATTGCTACTTTGCAATACACTTTGAGTATTTACGTATTCAAAAAGCCCGATTTGTCCGGATGTGGGCCCCTCGTTTCGTCTTTATTCGTTTTAATGGCGCTTTGTGTGCTGCTGTGGAATCTCCCGCTCTATCCTCGAAGACTACGCAGGCTTGTCTTTGTGGGCGACGTATTTGCACAGGTAGAGTAGCCCCCTTTAGAAAACAAACCTATAAAACAAATTTCAGTACTTAATTGCTCTATTCTTGATTGAATACATCATGGGATGTTTTTGGTTCCCGTTGGAAGCAGCGATTTTGGTACTTCTACCAAAAATTGCTACAACACTAGAAGAAACTTTGCTGTATATTGACATGACATGTCATTTTCCATGTGACATGTTAAAACTAGAAGGAACGGGAACGTTTGCAAGCTATTTTGTTGCTTTTTTGATACTTCTGGCAGCTCTTCACGCTACTAGAGTGATCAATTTACAATTATGCTCCTAGTAAGCTCAAATTTGTTAGTTTGTTTCAACAACAGTTTAGAACTGTATTGAACATGCGCAATAGACATTTTAAGTCGCTAAATTACTACTGCGCATGTGCAACTTTTTTTGTGCAAGTAAATGACACTCTATTCTTGTTTCTACAGGTTTTCATAAATGATTGTAACAACGTAGGTGGCTGTGGAGATTTTTGATATCACGAACATACATTGTAATGTCCTATTTACGCAACGGAACATTGGAAAATGGTTTATGGGGTTACTACTCCTTTGTCTAATAATAATTATAATAATAGCTGAAGTCTTTGTCTTTAAAAGACAGAATATTTTTTATTATTTCCACAGCCGCCTACGTCTTTACAATTATTTATGAAAACCCAGTATAATAGCGTAATGTTTTTAATATAAGAAATTAAGTTTAGGGTGTCATTAGTTGCACAACATTAGTTTAAAAAAAAAACAGATATTAAATTTTGCTAGTCGAGTCAATGAAGTTTTTTCCTTATTAATCGTCAAGAACAGCACCGATTTTTAAAATTTTTTCTTAAACGTTTGTTTTTACACGAGTATATTATTTGAAATCAGCGCACATTGAAATATTTATATAAGGTGCCTGATGTTAATGAGCTATTAGGAGTATCTGGAGAAATTAAAAAATATATTGAACTGAAATTTTGAAGGAAAATTAAGTTCGAATCGATCTATTTAACGAGAATATTTGGCCAATAAGATACTCAAATTTAAAAAGATTTCAAAAACTGCAACGGTTATGTAAATTGTTAGAAAATGGCGATCAGAGAGAGCCCGCGTATTTTCACTTCTCTTTGCTGCGTCTTGTAATCCCTTGGAATATTTATTTTTTATTTGACAATTGTATGAATGCACACAGTGTTAAAGACACTTCTTTTTCTACACAATCAACGGAAAAATATTTTTAACACCCCTTTTTGACACAATACTCTTGTACGTTGTTTACTATTTTTAAGAGGTTTTTGATAAGAAAAGATCGAAAACAATAAGATATAATTAATGTTTTAATTAATTAAAAGTTTAAGGGCCAGTTGCATAAACGCCAATTAAAGTTTGATAGTCATCAAAAAGATAATTTGAGATTTTATTGGTCTAAATTTAATTGTATTTCGATTTTAGCCAATCAAATCGCAAATCAACTTTTTGATGATCATCAAATTTTGATTGGCATTTATGCAACCAGTCCTAAGAATGTCCAAAATTTAACAAAAAGTAGGTGAAATCTGTTGGTAAAATAATTTAAATAAAGTAGTGTCTGCAAATTGCAGTTTTTGACGCTTCTCTATAGTTTTATGTAAAAACTATACATAAAATGTAGTTTTGAAAAAGACATCGCTTGTTTTTGGATTCTTGTACGTTTTAAAATGATTCGAATCTTAAATAATAGTATTTAAAAACAAATATATTTAAAAAAAAATCTTGACTGTTCTTGAGAATTAAGAAGTTTAAACGATTTTTCCGCTTTATTGATTCGACTATGCAATAGGCTTATGATTACAAACTATATTCAAAATGTTTGCACTTAAACATATACTATTTGTTATTTCTTTAAAAATGAAAAAACCCAAATAATTTTTGTTTTCAATATTGTTCTTTATTATAACCAAAAGAACGATTCTATTTTAAAAAGTTGAAAATTTGTTCTTGTGTCGTAAAAAGAAAACATTTTTGATCCAAAAGCACGTGCTAACGTATTTTAGTTTTTTTTTTGTTGAAGGAATTCATTATTGTGTTATTGTTGTTATACCATAAGTTTTGACTTAAGTCAGAGCGACAATTGGAATAAATCGACATACTTTCAGCAACATAAATTTTGCCAATCAAATCAGATATTCCCTTATTACGTCATAACCGGAAAATTAAATTTTTAACTGTTCTTCTCTCTGGTTAAACGTGGCTTAATCACAGTAAAAAAAACGGATCGAATATTTTTTTAAATTCTTTGTATTGGCATTTTTTAAAAAAACAGTCTATAAGTATAGTGATGCTTATTTTTTAATTTTTTAGCGGAATTGCAGCGTTTATTCAAGATACTATAAGACGATTTAAGAAATTTTGGAGGAAGTATCCTATAACCAGACGAGTGCTTAGCTACCAGAGGGTACGACCAGTATCAAAATCCAATGTATGTGCAGACGAGGATTACTGGGACCCAGACGACGATGAACCATACGAGTATATTTACAAATAAAAATGCATTGATCTGTAACAGTTCTACATATTTTTATATTCCAAATTATATGTTCTAAAACCAATTTTGATTCTGTTTCCTTTGTTTTTATCTTCCCGTTCTTTCTTTTTTATCATATTACTTTTTTTGTCTTGGCAAATTTTGTAGACTATTTGCTCTATTTGTTTTAATTTACTATTATTTTTTAGTTCCTTCATTTTTTTTAAGTTCTCTATTTCTACCATGCGCTGTTCTTGCAACTTGCACTGACTTTTGTCACTTACCATTCTCTGTAATTTTTTTGTGCTTTTTATTATTGTTTTAATTTCCAATCTTTTGTTTCATAAATGTATAGACCACGAAGCGGCGACAAAAAACTACGTCATTGAATTTCGAGTTAAATTTTCTTGTCTATCTGTGTTTTTTTTAACTCACTGTTGAGCAAATAAATGTCACTCTATTATTGTTTCTATGACAACATAATGCTTTTAATATAAAGAATTAAATTTTGGAGATCTTTATTTGCAGCACAATAGTTTAAAAATCAGGTCTTATATTAGCGATTTCTGGATAATCTACGTTTGAGAAGTAGTAGTCGGCGTTGAAATACTTTGGCAGAGTTGTGGCCCTTGAAAATTTGGACACTAATTAATCTAGTAACGTTCCCTTAAACTAATTTTTCATTAAAGAACATTATTCTTAATAGTCTTATAAATCGCATTCTAAAAAATAATATACGTGAGTAAAAATACTGCAGTTTGAAGATAAATCCACAAATCCAAAATGTTTTTTTCTGTCAAAGTATTTAGTAGCAACTACTAGTGTGTAGCCATAACAAAAAAAAAAATTTTTTTCTTATGGACTAATTTTAAGTTGAGATACTACCGGTAGTATCGCAAATCTTGACACTTTTCTATGGCAACAACCAACCTCGAATTCTTCTAATTTTCCATAAAAGCGAAGATACTATTGGTATTATACTCGTATCCACTTGAAATTAGCCTATTATTATGCTAGAACTCTAAATTAGTACACGCTACTGCATCAGAGTAGCGCAAAATTATGCCATCTAATATAAAGAGTATAGTAAAGTTACGATGTTGCTCCTAGCAATTCATATTGCACCGGCGTAAATCTGATTTAGAATTAGGCCCTTACACTCTATTTTTTATTTATATGCCGTTGTCTGTCTCTTTTCAACACATTGTTGTATATGTTGCTACATAATAGCATATTTGTTGAGAGACAGACAACAGTAAATAAATAAAAAATAATCTGTAATAATAAGAACCAGTTATTGTTTGCCAAAAATAAATTATTTATTGTCTTTTGGTTATTATGTAATCAGAATGTTTTTTTAAGTCTATTCCTCTTTTATGACTATCCGTTTTATCTTATAATTTTATTGATTTTCTTTTATTTCTTTCATTTCCTCCGACATTTGTGCAAACATTTCTTTTACTTCCTCATTTTGAATTCCAGTGCTTGACAAGAATGAAAAACTTGCTATTGTTGTCATATTATTAATAAACTCTTTATAAGTTTTGCAATTAGCGCTCATTTTTGAATATCTAGTAAAATTACCCCCGGTTGCGGTTGCACAAACGTCAATCAAATTTGACAAACCATTAAACTCTGATTAAATAAAAATATCGCGCTCTGATTGGCTAATAATACGTTAATGAGAGATTAACAAGCCATCAATTTTGATGAACGTTTGTGCAACCTGGCATTAGACTATTCATACACGAATTTTTGTTATTAATTTTACGCTAATATATGTGTTTTTTAAAATTAAGTTTTTCGTTTTTGTTTGATTTATCCGAACATTGCGTCACAGTATAGAAATAAATCAGTGTGGACAGCTGATAAAAACTAAAAACTTGTCAAAAAACTAGCTTCTCTTCAAGGTAAATGTGCAAGATGGAGCCACTGATTTTTAGATTTACTATAGGCAACTAATAATGCACAATTTAAATCTAAAGAACTATAACTGTAAATAGAATATTATAAAAATTATTTTAATTTTTGTTTGACTGTTGTCTTTTGATTATTTATTATATTATTTACATTTATAGTTCTTTAGTTTTAAGTTGTGTATTGCTAGTTGCCTATAGTAAATCTAAAAATCAATGATTTGATTCTATCTTACATATTTAACGCAAAGGGATACTAGCTTTCCATACTGATTCATTTCTATACTGTGATTTCGTTATCCAAACACACTTATATAATAGGTTGCAATTAGTTCAGATAATCGATGTTCTACTGTATTTACAAATCTAACCGCAGGACATGATTACGTCATTTGTGACAGTTCTTGTCAAAAACAAAAAATAACGTAAATAAATCAGTGTTTTTCTTTAAATACATAAGTTATGGCATGCAGACACTTGTTTAAGTTGGTCAAAAATCAACGGACTTTTTATAAAAACTTTAATAATAGAGTGACATTGGCCAGTATTCAACCGAGCAAAACATTGAGGTTATGTTATAATATCGGTCCAAAAAAATGGGCTTACTCGAAAGAAACAGGATTTGCGATCGGTTTAAGCCTTTTGACGTGGTTGGGCTTCGAAAAGGACGATGAAGAAAAGGAGTCTGAACTTATTATGACTTTGAAAAGGGCTGTCTTGTGTACTCAGAGAGAACAGTATGAGAAGGCAGAACAAATGTTACATTTAGCTTTAAGATTAGCTCAGCAGCAACAAAACCAGCAAGGAGTTATTTATTGTTATGATTTAATGGCCAATTTGGCTTTTGATACTTTTCAGCTAGATAAAGCTGAGAAATTATTTGTTAGTGTGTTACAGTTGTTGCTAGGGGGTGGTCTAGATCAGAATGACTTAAAGGTATACTCTCTCATTTTTTTTCTATTAAATTGAATTATTTTTTCTTGTAGGTGATTCATATTAGTTTAAAATTAGCCAGAATTTCTCAATTAAAGGCACAAATTGAAAAAGCCGACCTTGGCTATAAATGGTGTCTTGAACAAATTGAGAAACAAAAAAATGATAGTATTGATGCCCAAATGTTATATGGGGTTATTCACGATTGGTATTCACAATTTTTACTTGATATAGGGGACATTCCTCAAGCCTTGAAACATTTAAGAGAGGCTTACAATTCTTGTAAGAAGACTAAAGGAAAAAATAGTGAACAAAGTATGTTACTTCTGAATGACTTGGGCACTACCAGTTTCAGAGCTGGGGATTTTGAAAACGCTCAGGGATATTTAAAAGAGGCCATTTTAGTAGGTCACGATGTTGAGGATAAATCCCACTTAGGGGTGATTCATGCAAATTTAGGTCTTATTTTATTAGAAAAAGGTGTTGCAAAAGAAGCAGAAAAGTACTGTAAGGAGGCGTGGACATTAGGTAAGTCACGTTTTGCCAATTGTAATATATGGTCCATTTCTTCACCAGAGACTGACAAGCGTTAGAAATTTGAAATACTCGTCTGTGATTGGTTGATTTCGAAAATTAAGCAATTACAAATGAGTATTTTAAATTACCAGCGCTTGCTAGTTTCTTTGGTAAAAAACCGAGATTTTAGTGACTTCATTTTTAGGTAAAAAATTTGAAAATAGTGAATCAGTGGAGCAAGCAAACTACTGTTTTGACCAAATCAAATTGGTTTTAGGAAAATAATTTATTGAAGTTGTATAAACGTACTATAAGTACACGAAAACAATAAAAACGTTACATATTTAGGTATTACTCGTACTCTGCAATCAAAACCATCATAAAGACACCCCCCAACATGGCAGCAATTTGTAAAACAGTCTGTTTAAAATTCGGTTTTTCTTCATCTAATAACTCAGGAATCACAGATACCAAAGCAATATAAATAAAGCCCCCAGCGGTGAAGGGAAGTATCCACTGGGTTGCCATTAGACTATTTTGGGCCAAAAGCGAAATGGCAGTCCCCAATAAAGCCCCCACCGCTGTCGTTAACTGTAACAACATTGCGTTTTTCTTTGACACACCTGACTGAACTAAAATGGCAAAATCCCCGATTTCGTGGGGCACTTCATGCAGTAAAATAGTAACAGTCGTAACTAACCCTACTGTATTCCCTGCTAAATAAGACGATCCGATTGCTAACCCATCAGTGAAATTATGACTAAAATCAGCGGCTAGATTCAAATACCCCGCAACTTTAATCTCTTTGGGTTCAGGTTTGTCGCCCCCTGCACTTTTCTTCTTCTTGTCGTCGCTTTTCTTCTCGACTTTGTGACTATGCCCGTGGCCCCCTTTAGCAATCCGTACGACTTTCTCGACTAGGAGGAACGTGACAATCCCTGCGAGCACCCACAACCCCACTGACATATCATGAGCGTGTTCGCCGTGGTCGTGTGAGTGGCTGTGACTGTGGCCCTCGACTGACATTGCAGCGTGGGGGATGAGGTGGAGAAATGCGTCTCCTAACAGCCCCCCTGATGCGAACGCCAATAGGACTTTGAGAAGCGGTTGTTCACGGTCGGTGCTGTCCAGTGGGACGCAGAATAGGATGAAAAAGGGGGCTGCACTGATTAGGAGAGTGGAGCCCATTGCTTGGAACCATAATTCCGAGGTGGTGCTGTGATGTTCCGGTTTGGGGTGATGTTCGAATTTCTCGTTGGCGGCTTTGGAATATTTGAATGAAGGGGGCTCATCGTGTGAGTGGCCGTGGTCGTGGCCCCATGAAAAGCTTACAATAAATAGGATTAACACTAGTTTTAAATTCGACATTGTGGAATGTGGGATTAAATACGTAGAATTTGGTTAAATCAGAGGCGAATTGAATTAACCGGCGGGGGCACACATCATCAGCAAAAAACACAAGCTTCTGTCAACTGTCAAAGTTGAATTGGCATAAAACCAAAAGAGGGCGCTCAAAAATTTAGTTATTTATTATATGCGGTTTAATAAATTATGTAATAATTTATCATGGATTTTATCAAAAAGTAAAGAAAAAATATGTTTTTTACTGACTTTTTTTAATAAGCAGCAGGAGAAAATATCACCATAGAAGTGAGTAAGAGGGAAGGCTGATTGAATGTGCGCTTTAGCATGGATGGTCGCCATTTTGACCCTAAAACATGTTGGACATTCAAGAAAGAGTGAATAGGTAGTTACTTAACAAAAAATAAATTGTAAAATAATGACAGTAAGAGAAATTGATACATTGCGTATTTAGCTAAAACAAATTAAAACATGTAATCTCAACTTAGGTATCACGCAAGTTTGTTCGCCATTCTTTTATTATTATTTTTTTTTTTTTAAATCTGATAGTGTACCTAAGCACGACAATCTCGAGGATGTTCATTAATTTTGTAAACGTGGCGCGTAATGGGTCTTTTGCATGAATAATTTGTTATTTTATTTTGCGAAAAATTGTACAAAAAAATAATTAACACATATCTTTAAGTAAAGATGATGAAACTGATAGAATGTGATTTTTTTAATGCATAAAACATTTTTAAGGCTGACTGAAATAAACTAAACGCCACTACGCGGTACAAAAGCGAACTATCAAAAGAGAGTCGTTTACTGAATTTATGCGATTTTGCTAAAAAAATATTTATTTGTGACTTTATTTGAGGATTTTGATTTTTTTATTATAATGAAAATGAAGTAAGATGATTGTTAACAGTATGTTACTTGCATTTCACCAGTTATTGAACCGTTGAATAATAAAACGAACTGAAACTTAACTTCAACCTACTAGAATATTAATACCATAATTAAGTTTTGCATACGTTTTTTTTAAAGTTTGTTTAAAAAATAGTAAATAAAAAATATATTTTAAGTTCAGTATTATTTTTTCTTATCCTTAATAAGAATCCTGGAGTTTGATTAATTTTTAAAAAAATTTCCTTTGTCAACACTCTCCGTGTTGTTTATGTAATTTTATAATTTTCTATATTATTGATTTAATAAAATATTAGTTGTTATTACTACAAAATCAAGTTCTTAACTTAATATATATATGTTTATTTGTTGTGGTATTTGTGGTTGTATTTGATCCTTTTTAGCTACTCTGGAATGTTGTCAAAAATATCAACAAGAAAAGCTCCAAAATTATTATGACAGTTTTTGATTTTGAAAAATTGTGAATTAGAATAAACCATAGACACCTTTACTGTGTTGTCTTAAAGAAATTCTAGATATAATTTCTAGAGTTTGTTGATACATGATTTTTAATCACAATAATCGCTTTCCAGACAAGTAAAAAACTGATAAAATTGACTATAAATTGCCGTAAAATCACAAATTTTTATTACAAGTAACAGAAAAACAATGTTTAGAACCAAAAACACAACACTCATTCACTAGATTTCAAGTAACTGTTACAAAAAACGTATTTATAACTAGGGCAAAGTGTAAATCTTCAACTGGTTTTACTATATTTTTTGCACAATACAATAGCACAGCTAATCAAGACACACAGAATTTAGTATTTGATATTATTCTTACTATCTTACTTCGTTTTTATTATTACTAAACGTGAAAGCATAAAGGAGAATAAATATTCGTGTAAAAGAGTAGCAAATCTGAGACTGAATGACTCTCTTCTAAAACAGTTGTTTGATGCGACAGTGGGGGCCTCATCGTCCATCTCAATTGCAAATTGGAGCACTCTAATTTTTCTCTTGTAATCAATTTCCGTTAAATTAAATGTCACCCATCCTATTACTTTTAGCTCATTCATTATTTTTGGTCATAACAACATGTTTTATTTTATAAGCAAATTGATCACGTGATAGGTTAAATTTATTTTTAAAGGCTTTGTACAATATGACTATTTTGTATGTGAAATCGTATCTAATGAGCAAACTTTTATTGTAATTTAAAAAAAAGAAAAAATATTATTACTCACGGAGTGAGAGAAAAAAGTAGAAGTCAAGGAATTATTAAATCAGTCGTAAACTTTTTGAAATAATTTAAAATTTACGTTTTCTCTAAGCTTGGGTTTTTAACGCTTCTCCAAGCTTTATTAATACTTTTTTTCTCGGGTAAGTACCGGTTTTCGAGTGTAAACAAAATGAAACCTATTTCAAAAAAATTTTTTTAAGTATTTTCATTTGTAAATTGTCGTGAGGCAGGCTGAAGAAGAGACACTCTGAAAGTCTGAAACCGGTATCAGCAAAAAATAATCAATAAAGCTTAAAGAAGCGTATTTTTCTAAACAATTTTTGAAATTTATATTAATACTAACCTTGGTTATACCTATTAAAAGATAACTTAAAATAAAAAAAATATGATTTTGTTTAAAGTATTTATGATTATGAGTTGTTTTACTTATTTGCAAATTTTTAATATTTTGCATAATTTGTATTTATTATTTGCATAAAAGTTTTCTAATAATTAGTTTAATAATAATTTAATTGAACTACACATGTTTTTAGACAAAATTTTGTATTATATTTTTGTGGAAATGCTTTTTAGTCTCGCGTCGTGGGCAAACTTTTTTTTGACAAATATGATTCTATAACATTTAAAAATGGGAAAATGATTTATGCAACTTACAATTTATCAACTTTGTAATTGGTGTTACACCTGTTTAGGAGTCTAAAATTTCTGTAAATCTTAGATCGTAAACACAAATTATTTTCAAGAGTTTAAAAAAAAAATTACAAAATTAATGTTTTATTTTGACAAGTGAATAAATTTATCAAAGACATATATATGTACATGAACAAACGCTCTAGAAATTTTAATTATATTGTATTCTATTAAAATATGAACTTAAATTAGAGCCAAATTTTTTGGATGCGTGTCATTCTTTTTTGGTAACTAATCCACATACGCTCTAATCAAAAATCCCCCTCATCGAAGCTTCTTAATTGCTGGGTCGTTGAACTAAGCAATTCTTGGGGTGTTTTTTCCACCCCAACCCTTGTGTACGTCGCAGGCATAGCAATTCGCGCAGATATCATCTAAGTTACGTCACATACATATATCGGCGCACCCCCGTCTATGCGTCGCGACGTCAGTTTTACATCGGCGCAGTCGGTGCAGTGCCCCAAATCATTAATTGTTATCGTAATTTTATTTAATAAAAATGACCAATGTTCAGCCAACAAAAAACGTCGACCGGGAATTTAGAATTTGCGGAATTAGACGGTAAGTCCACTTTCTCAATAATTGCATCAAAACTACCACTTATCCTAACTCTCTTTCTTATCGCGAAAATAATCGATATAGCGGACTGTTGTTATCACAAACGGTGTGTTAGGAAAATACAAATTGTTGTGGAAAATTTGCGAACTGATGGGAAGTTTATTTATTAAATGGTACATTTCAAATGGGTGAAATTTGTGTGCTTTTTTGGCTTTTTGTGTTTGGAGTGTAACTGTTGGCGGGCATTAAGCCATTTTTCTTTGTTTTTGTGGCATATTTTTGTTTTTTCTTAGGGGAAAATTTCCAGATATTTTTTCGTCGCTATCTTCACATTTTATCGATTCGGTATGACTCATGTAGTTGCCAAGGGGTAAAAATTATATTGCTTAAATCAAGACCAAATTATGGTCAGAAATGTTATGTAAATACAGGGTACACTTCGAAAATTAATAATCCACCATAACTTATTATAATTCCTTTCAAAATAATAAAAAAAAAACAGAAGAATATACTCCGAGTGTATATACCGAAACAAAATTACGCTCACCCCTTTTTTAACTATTATTTTATTTAAGTAAAGCTAAGCCGAAAAAAAATTGTATGACCCACAAAGGCATAATAGTATATTAAAGAACGCGTTTCGAAAAATAGTTTTGTTGCACAAATTCAAGATTATAAAACCACCGGGAAGCGAAAGTTTTTATTCAAAATGAGTGCCCACAATGGCGATTTACTAATTCAGAGCAAACTTTGGTTTGTCATATTTTTGATAGTTGTGCCCAATCAGCCAAAGAACACAAAGCCAACTCTAATTTAGCAGAATCTTGTCCTCACCATGTCCTCAACGTATTTTTTATAATTTGCATATTTTACTTATTTAATTTATTTATTATACAGTGTGTCCTCGGCTTGACTTTAAAAAAAGAAAAAAATTCTTATTTTTGATTTCTCAGAACGTTTCACTCTTGTTGATTTGTCCTGTTTGTTTTCAAATCCTCAAAACACAAATTATAATTTGTAAATTGTAATTAATAAAGACTATACTCTTTATTTAACTCGGACGGTTTTCGAAATAATATTTCAAAATTTGGACTATTTTTTTTATAATTTTTAGAAGTAACTCTAGTAGGCGGATTTCATTGAAAAACATACCACTGATAGCAGGTGACAAATCTAATAGGTTAGTAAAACTGCAAATTAAATCTTCGCTAATTTAAACAGTATTTATGCTATAATGTTGACAATGTTATGAAACTGGGGAAAAGTGCTTAAAAGTTGTTATCGGAGAATTCAACCAAAAATACAAAGAAGTTACCATTTCAAATTCTGGTGCAAAAAACTTGATGACCAAATTCCTTAAAACGGTCTCGGTTTTAAACATTAAGAAGTCAAAAAAGTTGTTCAATAGGGAGGATGCAGCTTCGGCTTTTGCTGTTCATTCCACAAGAAAAGCTCCAAGGTTGTCTTTAAAAAAAAGGTAATACAAACTGGGATAAGTAAATCTTATTTACAAAGAATCTTCAAAGAGAAATGTCTAGATTTTTGTTTAAAAATGGCCTACAAAGTTTTGGAAAATTCAAATCTTTATAAACGAATCTGTTCTCCGATGAATCAACCTTTTCAACTACTATGGCATTATTGGCTCATATTTTTTGATCAAAATTTAAACTATAATTTATATTGGAAATGTTGCAAAAATTTTTAGCTGATAAACTGCTGATAAACACGATATGTGCCCTGCTCATCGCTAGTGGCTCAATTCAGAGTTCCATAATAACTAGATAGGGAAAGGTGGTAGCATTTTACGGCCACCGACAACGATGTAGAGCATTTAAAAAATAGGATATAAAATGCAGTTCAGTCCCTATCAATCTTAGAAATAAGACGCACTTTCAATAAATTTAGAGCTCGCATTGATATCTGTGCAGAAAAAAAAGGAGCATCAATTGAATAGAAAATTAATAGTTTAGCTTTCTGCGAATTTTATTTCAATTTGCTATTTGTTAAATTTATTAAATAAAACTTGAGCCCAATTTGAATATTTTCTAGCAATAAAATGATATAATCTCAAGAACCGTTTGAGTTAAATAAAAAGTAATTTGTGTTTTCGGGCTTTGAAAACAAGCAGCGCAAAACAACAAGAGTGAAATTTTCTGAGAAATCAAAAATAAGATTTTTTTTCTTTTAAAGCCGATCCGGGTACATACTGCATACTGTATACGAGTATTTTAGGTAAAATATAAAATTTTGAATTCGATTATATTGTGTTTAAGTACCTGATGCTATAATGGCTATAACAACATTCAAATGGGCTTTATAATAGGTATCTTAAAGACGCAAATTGAACATAAAGTCATTAGCAACACTTAGTTTCATTTGCCACCCTCGCTACGCTCGCGCATTTTGGACTGTTAAATTCTAATGTCTACTTTCTGCCGTTGCGATAACATACGTATTACATACATACGTATTTATTAATTTATTCCTGCGTCCTAATTTTTTTTTTAGTTTCTTTTCTGTAGGTACTCAGGCATGAAGTTTATACAGGCCTTAAATCAACCATTAATTTTTGATTTATGGATTTATTTACGCATAAACAGGGTATAGGTCTCTATGACGATGACTAATGGCAAAATTGACAAGAAAGAGTTATTTAAATCATTTTAGTTAACAGCTCTCAGTGTGCCTGGATTTCTTTCGCGAATTATTTTTTTACAAAAGGTATATTTGTATTGCAATTTTTACAAAATGCACTGATAGTTTCCATTGTTATTAATTTGACTTTTGATTTCATAAGTTTTTGTTTTCTTTTTTTAAATTTCCTGTTTGAACTAAGCCGTTGCTATTACTGCAACTACTAATGCACCACGAGAAACGCAGATACGACCGAGTGTTATTATTCTTTTCTTCTTTATATTTTCCAGTGTGGAGGAGGTTCCGGCCGTTTGGGACGAGTCGTCAGCATAGCAATCGAAGCGTTCCGACTCCCCTATGGAGTCGGAAGCTTCTGGCAACCCTCTCCGTCACGGCTGCGACGACCTCTGGACCTGGAACCGATGGGAGCGCAGTCCCGAGGTGCGCCTCTACGGCAACAACTTCCGCATAGCGCACTTCCACCCGAACTGGAGCAGCGGTACTGCCGGCGTTCGTGGCACTCGGGTCCTCAATAACGGCCGCTATTTCTGGGAGTTGCACCTCTCTCGTCGCATTTTCGGCACTAGTATGATGTTCGGCATCGGCACGAAAAAGGCCCGCCTCCATGCAGATTCCTTCACTAATCTCCTCGGCGAAGACGACAACGGCTGGGGCTTGAGTCACAAGGGGCTGTTGTGGCACGACGGCCGCTGGACGCACTACACCAAGCCGTTTCGGGAGAATGTTGCCACTAAGATCGGGATACTTTTTGATGGTATCGCCGGAACGTTGAGTTATTACAAAGATGAGAAGTACCTGGGGGTGGCGTTCAGGGGGTTGAATGAGGTTAAAGAACCACTTTATCCGATTATTTGCTCCACGGCTGCCAAGACTGAGATGTATTTGGATTCAATGAAGAGGGACTTTGTTAATTTGCAAGATAGGTGTAGGGCCGTGATTGTCAAAAGGATCAGGAATAAACAGGATTTGGAGAAATTGTTTGTTCCCACAAAAATTAGAAGTTATTTAGCTGAAGCGATTATTGATACAGTCGAGCCATTCAAGCCGGTTAATCATAATAATATAACGAATAATGTGGGAAATATGTAAAAAAAATATTTATTTTAAAATGTATTGAGGTTTTGTTAAAATTAATTTTTAAAAAATTTATATTTTGGTAAGTCGTTCTGTATATTGTGAAAGATGGAAATCCAGTAAATGTAAACAATTCCTAGTGCTCTAAGAATACCAAAATTTGACTTATTTAGTTGTCGATCCGAAACAGTTAATTAAGGCGCTTTGTGCCCTTTTTTTAAACATGTATACCCTACTTATTAGAAACCAAATTCGAGCTGATCAGTTGACGCTATTTCCCCCATAATTTCTTTATTTTGGGAGCACTTTCAGAAAAAAGCGCAGTTAATAGCGTCAGCCCGAGTTTATACTTTTATACTGGATGGACAACTAAATAACTAATATTGTGATTTTTTTAGAACATGTGCAGATATTAAAGATCGTCTGTGAACTTTTACTAGATGTAAATTACATTTACTAGTAATTGTTGGTACTCACTAGGAATAGTCAATTGTCACTGAATTCCCGGCTATCACAGTAACATATAAATTGATACCAATTAAAATTTTTTTTTCGGTGCGTGTGTAGATATGTTTTTTAAAGACCCGTGGATTTGTCCATGTGCCATTTTAAAAATTACTGTAAATAATTGGGACGGCGCCAGTGGTGAATGTTACCTAGAATTTAGTCGTAGTTTTTAAGATATTTTATCTATAAATAAATGGATGAAAATCTTTTTTTCAACATTTTTATACTCATGACACGATTTTCTTATATTGAACTGCTGATAGTATAATACGAAACGATTTGTGATTTTCTAGTCTTGTTTGATGAATTTTTTGTTGTTGTTTTTTGTGTGTTGACGTTTGTTATTAATTTGTCTTTGATTTGAGAAAAAGTTGCACAAAAAATGTGTACATTTTGGCCAGTTTGTGCAATAGATTTGTAAATAAATAAAATTGAAATTATCATTTCTTTAGAATGGTAAGAATGTAATGACTAAATTTGATGTTTAGGGCAATTGAATACATTATTTTTTAAATGTTACATCTTTTATTTCATTGCCCACCCACAATCGGAAAATAATAAGTCATTGAATTTTAAAAGATCTCTTTTGTAAATTTTTTAAAACAAAAGAGGCAAAATAATTTTAGAAACGTCGCGTCGTCAAATTAAAAAAATGTAGTTTTCGTTCCAACATTAGTCCAGTTCCCCCTTTTTAAAATTTAAAGATTATAAAGATCAACATGAATAATAGAAATAAATTTGTTTATTCTTCGAAAAACTCAAACAAAAAAAGAAAAAAATTAAAATAAAAAATTTAGAACAATCCAATTAGAACAATATTTAGCTCATTAGATGTTCAAATTGTCTTCCCTCAGTTCCCCCTTCTTGATACAAAGCTGTGCTCCTTTTCTTACAGCTTTTATAAGGTGAGATCGAAATGTAACTGAATCAGAGCAGGCTGTGCCAGCGTAACTGTAATAATGTGTCTAATGTTAATACCCACTTCCACGGCTTGCTCTGATTCAGTTACCTTTTGATCTCAGGTTAGTATTACTTAAATGAATATTTGAAATTCTACTAAAAACTCTTTCGATGTATAACTTGAGTTATATATAATTATATAATATATTATTATATACATATAATATCAATATGTACATGTTCTCTGTTTAGTAGTATATTAACTTGGATTTTTTATTTTTTCATTATTTATATTAAAACACTCCCTTTTGAGAAAAAAAAGAATGTTTCCATCAAATTTAAAAAAAACGTCCTTTCAAAAAAACTATTATTTGGGAAATGACACTTGGAATAAAAATGACAAAAACTTAAAAAACCCTAAAACGCTTAAAAGAAAAATAGAAACAAAAAAATAGAACTCAAAAAATGACTATTGGAAGTAAAAGAAAAACAAAAGAATATGTATTCTAGAAGAAATTGAAAAACTACCTTTGATAAACACTTTTTTTTAGAATAACTCTTTATTTTAGTCAATACTTTTATTTCTTGGGTAAATACAATACATAAACCCACTTCCACTACAAATATGAGTTTCCAAAGTGTACAGGGTGGTTCATTTTAAATGGTGTTGACAGGTTTCTTATATATCTGATCATCACACAAAGAAACGAATAATACATTTTCGTGCTACTTTTTTGAAACAAATTTAATGGTCTAATCAGTTTTGTCTTGTCACCTTTTGTTTATAAGATACATACAAAGCGTTTTTAATTTTTTGGCGATTTCTTTGAAATTCCGTAACTTTTTTATATTTCAATCAATTTAAAAAATTAAAATTAGTGCTATTACAGATTTTTATGTAGTTTCGAACTGTGTAGTCAGTTTTTTTTATATTTTTTAGTTTTTGAGATATGGACCAAAGTTTTTTTTAAATAAAAATCATAGTTGGCTGTGACCCTAAAAAATCGCTCTTTTTTCTGCTTTCAAAATTATATAATTTCACTATTTTTTTTTTCCAATTAGAACAATATTTAGCTCATTAGATGTTCAAATTGTCTTCCCTCAGTTCCCCCTTCTTGATACAAAGCTGTGCTCCTTTTCTTACAGCTTTTATAAGGTGAGATCGAAATGTAACTGAATCAGAGCAGGCTGTGCCAGCGTAACTGTAATAATGTGTCTAATGTTAATACCCACTTCCACGGCTTGCTCTGATTCAGTTACCTTTTGATCTCAGGTTAGTATTACTTAAATGAATATTTGAAATTCTACTAAAAACTCTTTCGATGTATAACTTGAGTTATATATAATTATATAATATATTATTATATACATATAATATCAATATGTACATGTTCTCTGTTTAGTAGTATATTAAATTAACCTACCTTTCAAAAACTAGTGGGAATACAAAAACCAGAGCTTCATTTGTATATATTTAATTGATAACGTTCTTATAAAAAACATTTTAAGGATTAGCATTGGTCTCCTTGGCATTCTGCAAAGCTTGCGTAATATACAACTTAGCCAAACTCTGCGAACACAACTGTGAAATCGCCTGACTATAAGTATTAATCTGTCCGGCAATAATCATAGGATTGAGTCTCGGAGGCACTGGATGTGGCCTAAACAATTTATTAATATCCTCTTCGGGTAATGGAGGCTCATCTTTCGCTGCCCTGGCTGCATTCTCCTGTGCCCGTTTTTGCAAGTACCGGTGTTTGTCCTGTTGTTGACGACTGACCAACTGTTGGTACCGATTAAACTTAATCGCTTCTTGGTTGAGCTCATCGACCCTATCCATGAGACACCGCAACTGCCCCTCAAGCACTGACGCCGTTCCCAAATCCAGAAACTTCGAGCCCTCCTCCTCCGCAACGAGTTCCTGCAGCTCCGACATCATAATGTTAGTCAACGGTGAGTTCTTGATAACAAAAGGCACCTCAGTGAAGAGGTTCTCGTATCCGACTTTGAGTTTCAAGAGGGCTTCTGGGGTAAACTCGCCTTCTTTGTACATCTCGATGGCCTGAGGTGTGAGGCGGTAAGCTTTGAGTGTGAGGAAGCCTCGGGAGGATTTCTGCGTGTCGTAGATAACAACGACTGATTCCTCAATTGAGGTCTGGTAGTGGAATTGGGATTCGAGAAGAGGCAGACTGAGGAAATTCCCAACGTCAGCACTTTGGTACCATCCGACGTGAAAATGATCAACGTTGACGCGGCGAAGTCTTCGCATCATTGCTAATTGGTACTCGTCTTCGTCCATTGTCTCGTCAGTTTGCTTAGGGAAAGGGAAACAATTCGTGATTTCCAGACGGTTCTCAACGACTAGACCTAGTAGAGCCCCTTGGGCTATGTCCATGTTTGTTGTGGCTTCTTCATGGCAGTGTTTGACGATTTTCATGACGGCCTGAAAGAGGTTAGGTTGCCGTATGTTAGTGAATTACACAATATTTAGGTTAAATAATAACACAAAAACTTGTATTTCTAGAAAAAGGGTTTAAAAATGTAATTACCAGGCCGTCGGCTTGGACGTAAGCGATTGTTGAATCATTTTCAGGCACACGCCTCGAAGCAGCCCCACGAGACGCCATTTTATAACAACTGTCAAAGTCAAACACCACCAACGTCACTCAAACAAAAACACTAAAAATCAAATATAAAAAATACAAATTATCATTTCCTGTCTTAATTATTTCACATTTTTGTTTACTATTGAATAATTTGTGATAAATTATACAAGTCTGATAATTCATTGTAATATTATGTAAAATTTGAAAATTAATTTAGTGATGTAGTCGGCGAAAAAATTCCCTAGATTACTGCCTGTCATTGAAAAATAGTCAGCTGATGAGAAAGCATTAGAAAGCAAAATAAATGGCTGTTTTAAGACAAGTATCATGTTTTTGGTATTTAGTAGTGTTTGCGGGGCTGTGTTTTTTAGAATCAAATAGTAATGTGGCAGCTGAAGACGTACTTCCATCGAAATTGAGTCAAAATGTCGGTGCTCCAACGTTAAAATTTTTGTATTGGTATGTTTCATCAAATTTTCACTTTGGATAATCTAATTAGTCAAATTTAGTTATTCCTGTGGTTACCGTAAAACGTTCGACCAATATGTAACGATTATACAACAAAAGTATCCTTTTATAATAATTGATGGCCAGAATTATGACCCCCCGGGCTTTAATATGTACTTGGCGAGACTTATTGTAAGTACCTAGACAATGTTTTGTTTGTTATCTAATTCTATTTTTCTAGGGCATCGCTAAAATGGTCGTAATTGTTTGTATTTTGGGGGCCATAAATATATTTGAATATATTAACCAGCCACAACCTTCATGGTGGATTTGGTGTACGGAAAATAAACTTTATGCCTGCATGATGCTATTTTTTGTCTGCAATATTATCGAGGGACAATTAATCCAGTCTGGAGCGTTTGAAATTTCACTTAATGATGTTCCTGTTTGGTCTAAATTAGAAACTGGGAGAATACCTCAACCAGCTGAACTTTTCCAAATTATTGAAAATCATATGCAGTTTACTGATAGCAAAATTGAACTACAAAATGGCTTTGCGAAGTAATTAATTTCTTTATTGAATGTTTTTTTGTTACTCGAACTGTTTTTTATCATATGTTGAGTCTGGTAGTGTCATCTAATTTTTTATCCAGTCTCTGTCACACCAATTTTTAATGTTTGTATGCGTTGAATAACTAGATTTGTGATAAGTAAAGTTGTACATACGGAAATTGTGGCATTTTTACCCAACCAACCTTAAAAAATTAAATGTAGGAATAAATAGGAGCCAATGTTATGTTGGCAAATTTTTGTTTCTAAACTACGAATTTGACAGGTTTTTTTACAGGAGAAAATCAACGAAATGGCTGTCCTCTGGTGTCAAATTGTAAACGGTTCTAATGAAAACGACAGAGACATAAAAACAGATTTACGACTGGCATTCAAAAATATTCATGAAAAATAAAAGTAAAATCAGCAAAAATTTTAAAAAATTGGCTTTATCTCAAACAGAATCGAAATTGTATTTGACGTTATTTTGACACTATCAATAACTGACACATTGTATCCAAAATTAAAAAAATATATGAGGGAGATAAACTCACTTCCGTTTCACCATCTCTTGGTTGCTAATTTTCCTCTATTTATTTAAATTAATTTAGCTAAATTCTATGTGCGACAATAAACTTGGGACATCAAATTTTGGCGCTAATGTAAAATTGTGTAATACACACTTTAGTTTTTGTTTTCATTAAACGTAAGGACAATGACGAGTTAGAAATGTCTTTTTTTTTAAGTAATAAAATTAGTGAGTTTTTAAGTCTTGTTGTTAAAGTAATATAACAAATAGTAGCCTTTAGCGACAAATGGCTGATAAACAACAAATCGCTCATTAAATACAACGTCATAACTCAAAAACAAACATTTTTGTTATATTTATGATTTGAATGTATTTTGTATTGTCTTTTAATTGCGAGACAGTCATATCTGTAGCTAAAAAACTTGCCAAAACATGGCGCTAGTTTTGTACCACATCACCTCTTTAATTTGTATTTTTTACACAGTAATTTTTAACTTTAAATTCCGTCTATTCAAAAATAAGCTTTTTTGAGTTATGACGTTATTGTTGTATTTAATGAGCGAAATGTAATACTCGCGCTCTACCTGTGGAATCTAGACATAGAGGACACGTGCATTATTGAGGGAGAAACGTTAACCACATTTCAACAATTTGAATTTTTCCTCTCATTAATGTACCTAGTCACTAATTCTAAATTTCACCACCAGAGCGCATATCGTTTCTTATTAATTGTCAATAGATTTGATATTATCTTAAATTGTAATGATTTTATAAAAAAAAATAGAGAAGAAAAAAAAAAGGAGAGGTAAAACTTGGAACACAAGATAAAATTTTATAAAGCGTTTACTTAATTATAAAATAAGGGCAAAGCTAGCGCTATCAATAAAATGCTAAGCAGACAAGTGGCCCTGCTTGTTAAAAATTAACTTATAATTAAATTGCAATAATTGATTTATTTAAAAAAGTTGTCATTCTCAGGTGGGGAATTAAACTGATTTTCATGACAACTTTGTTGTCGAAACGTGCTTCGTGCAAAGTAAAATTGTTTGGTGTTATTGGATGTTTTATGTTTCATTTTATTTACACACCAAGAAGATACCATGTGAATAGATAAAAAAAATATTTGAAACAACAAAAATAATAAAATCTGATACAAAAAAATTAATAAAACTTGAAACCGAAAAATCGATGAAACCTCAAACAAAAAAAAATATTAAAAGCTGCCAGCAAAAAAAAAACAGCAAAAGATGAATTCCATATAAACAAACATTTACGACGTTAAATGCAATTTAAACCTTTTAAGCTAAAAATTTAGTATTTAAACCTTTAATTTTAAAAAAAACTGTAGTTTTGTTCACACATAGAAAGTCCTAGTTAAGAACCTATTTTTTTGGGACGTAGCGATTCTCCTCCTTCTGCCTTCTTTCGGACCTACCTTCAATCCGGACTTTGGTGCATGTTATTCTGCCATAATAATAACTTTGACTAACTGCAAAATGTGAGCGATATTCAATTTCCACACCATATTTTAACAGAATACTCACTGTATTCTTTGCCGTAGCAATTTTAGAGTGACTCAAAGAAAAAAAATTGATTCAGGTATCTGAATTCCCACTTTAAAAAGTTAGCATAAATATCAAAAAGCAATAAAAAGCAAAAAAAATATGTTTCAAACGAACACCAAAAAATAAAACACTGTATGAGTATGTCTTTTGACCAAATTTTAAAATATTCTTAACTTTTTGTGCAGTGTCGTTTGGAGAAATTCAGAAAAAAACTACTAAATTGGCAACTCTGTTTGACATGGGCCTCGTTGTGAACTCATGGGCGCATAATTGAATCAGTGATAAAAAACAAATTTTAACTGTTCATCAATGTCAAAATACAGTGAAAACACTCGAGAAACTTTTGTTATTGTGATAAATGTATTTTTTCCAACATTTAACATTACGAGATTTAATTTTAAATTGATAATTTACTCATAAAGACGTGAATGAAGTCAGTTTTAACGACGTTCCTAATAGTGTTGCTTTAAAAATTTATGATATTTTTTTTTGACAAGTTATTCTCCATAAGAACTCTGTATGTGTGTTGTCCGGAAGTTGTAATAACTTACGTTTGAGGTATTAAATATTTTAGACAAAGAAAAGTTTATATAATTTATTCGATTGTTACATTACAAAATCATTTGGCAGTGTTTAATAAAAAGGCACATAAAATATGAATCACATTTTTCCTGTCATAAGCCTTAAACCTAAGTAATTAGCACCTTTTAAGTAAAAAACAAACAAAACTTTACAAAAAGCGTGAGATGTCCAGTTAAAAAAATAAAACTATACAAATAGCATTTACTGACGTAATTACTTAAATAAAAATAAAATTACGAAACCGAAATTCTTACAAGTCATAAAAATAATCTAATAGGACCTCTGTGTTTGAACACAAACACCTCCTTCTCAAGGACGCGTCAACATCAAAGTATCTATTTTACAATTAATTTACACATAATTACACGAGTTAATAACTGTTATGGCACGAAGATCACGGCTTTGGGGTAATATATTGTGGTCTGCGTTGTCTCAGCCTCTGCCTCAAACGCCTTTTACGGTTTTCGTCCAAGTTTCTATAATGTCCTTGCGGAAAAGGGGGATATGGGCTGTATGAGGGTCTGTAGGGGGGGTTGTATGAGGGGGCTGACGGTCGTGTGATTTGACTAGGTGGAACAAGACCAGTGCGGCTGATGTATCGTCTGCGTATACAGACAGCGCATCGGCTTATTCTTGATGTGAGGAAACCAGCCTTGAGAGTTTCTGAGCGAGGTTTCTGGAACATGGCGTAGTCTTCAATAGTGGCCAGCCAGTAGGAGAGGGCAGTGGTGAAGTAGTTGCAGCGGCCGTGGCCATGGCATTCAATGAAGGGTTTCGGGCGGAATTCCTCAAGGCAAGAGCCGGGAGAAACGAGAGATTGGCCTGCACCTTCGGCACCGGCGTCTACGTGCTGGAAATAATAAATTAGTATTAAGGAATAGAAGTATAATACGTGTGGTGTACCATCATGAAGCTGTAGCCGGCCCAGAGTTCATCCCAACCATTGGGGCATTGTGGGATGTCAGTGGATTGACTATGGACAGCAATGACGCGAGTCACAGATTCACAAACGGAACATCTGGAAAAAAAGAAGTTTATTAATCTATTTATGTGTTTTGGATTTTGGGGGATTTACCTTGAAATATATCGTCTGACTTCTTGTGCTGGAATGGGGGTCATCATTGCTGGCATTGGTTCAGTTGTAGACAACCAATAACTGTATCCATTTGCTTGTGCATAGTCACAAACGTTGTTCAAATTACAAAACAGGAACGGCATTGTGTTAAACCTTCTCAAGCAACTTGCAGGAGTCCCCAAATCTTGTCCTAACGCCTTATCATTGCCCATTATATGCAAAAGAGAGTAACCATCCCACAATTTGACTGTGTCTTTGGGACACACCGGAATAATCTCTGACTGTGAATGTCTCGTGAAGAAAAATCCCCGGCTTTTCGGAGCTGGTGGTGCAGGTGCTGGTTCACCGCGACTTCCCGGTGCACCTCTAGCTCCTTGTAAACCTGGTCGTCCCGCAAAACCTGGCATTCCGGCCATTCCTTTAGGTCCTTCAAATCCTGGTAATCCGTAAAGTCCAGCATCTCCTCGCATACCTTTACGTCCAGGTAATCCAGGAAATCCTTCTTGGCCTGGATAGCCTTGCAGACCTGGAAGTCCGTCAAAACCAGGCAGTCCAGCGTCTCCCAGAGGTCCAGGCAAAGCGTTTAAGCCCCAGTCACCTCTTTCTCCTTTTTGACCGCTTAGACCTGGTGCACCGTCATAGCCAGGGAGACCATCGTCTCCAGGAAATCCCTGCATTCCTTTCTCTCCTGGTGCTCCAGAGAATCCCGGAAGACCGTTGTCGCCGCGTTCTCCTTTAGTACCATTGAAGCCAGGTAATCCTCGGTATCCTGGTTCTCCAGGCATGCCTTTTAAACTTATTGCGGGTATTCCGATATCACCTGGCATGCCTTTAAGACCGGGTAGGCCATCTCTTCCAATAAAACCAGGTTGTCCTTCGGGTCCTGGAGCGCCGGGTAAGCCTGGATATCCCATGTCTCCTGGAGAGCCTTTCTCCCCGTTTATGCTTATGCCAGGTACTCCGGGTATTCCTTCAGGACCATCAGGACCATATTCTCCAGGAGCTCCTTTTTGGCCAGGACGACCAGCTCGACCAGGTAATCCGTCAAAACCTGGTCGTCCAGGTTCACCATGTTCTGGGTTTTGACCCGGTAATCCTGGAGGTCCTGGTTCGCCAGAATTACCTTGTTCTCCTGGTACTCCAGGATATCCTGGCTCTCCTCTTAATCCGGGAAGTCCCGAATCTCCCGTAGGTCCCTTCAAACCTGGTGGACCATAAAAACCGTCGTCTCCGCGTATACCCTTATTTCCAGTTAAACCGTTAATACCAGGTTCACCAAAGTCGCCCTTTTCGCCAGTTCCATACGGTGAAAAACCAGGCAAACCTGGGTTACCTTTTGGTCCTGGAGTTCCAGGAGGTCCAGAAATTCCTGGAGGACCCATGTCGCCTGGCATTCCAGGTCGACCCATTCGACCTGGTTCTCCTTCCATTCCTTCTTCTCCTTTGGGTCCAGAAAATCCAGGAATTCCGTAATCTCCTCTATCGCCTTTTGTGCCGTTAAGCCCATTCCATCCAGGTTTGCCAGGTGTTCCACGAATACCTGGTTCACCTGGGACACCTCTCAGGCCGTCTATACCATTTTCTCCGTGTTCTCCTTTCAATCCAGGTTCCCCATCTCTTCCCGGAAATCCTGGTTCCCCCATGTCACCTCTTTGACCAGGAGGACCATAAATATCTAAACCGCGATCTCCCGGTAAACCTGGCTCTCCCGGTAACCCAGGCTCGCCATCAAATCCAGGTTCTCCCATCAGTCCTGGTTCTCCTGATTCTCCTTTAGGACCACTGATTGCAGATTCACCTTTTTGACCTCTAGGTCCTGGATATCCGCCATCACCTCTCGGGCCTGGTTCTCCCGGAATTCCCATTTCTCCCACAATTCCTTGAGGACCTCGATCGCCGACAAAACCTTTAGGACCACGTGGTCCTAAAAGTCCTTGAGGCCCTGGTGTCCCACGTACTCCTGGAAGTCCAATATCACCTCTTTCTCCTGGTGAACCTTGGATTCCAGGTAAACCAGCTCTTCCATGATGTCCTGGGAGTCCTTCAATTCCCTCTTCTCCGAGTTGTCCCCTTGGACCCCATAATCCAGGTTCTCCCTTTATTCCATCATATCCGGGACTTCCTGGATATCCTGGCTCTCCTTTTTGTCCAATCTCTCCATATCTTCCTGGGATTCCAGGAAGCCCTGGAGTCCCAGGACGACCGGGAAAACCAGGACGTATAATTCCTTCCATTCCTTTTATTCCAGGTGTCCCCGGAAGGCCTGAAAAACCAGGTGCACCTTTGGGGCCTCTAACGCCTTTTCCTCCTGGTATTCCCGGAAATCCAGGGTATCCGTCAGGACCAAAATCACCTGGTTCTCCTTTAAGTCCTGGTGGACCTTGAGGTCCTATTTCTCCGTTCAAAATTCGTAACCCAGGATCACCACGTTCACCTTTCGTACCAGAAACTCCAGGATATCCATCAAGCCCTGGTATACCAGGCATTCCGGGAGGTCCACGTGGTCCTTGATCACCCGGAATACCGGGGTAACCTTTGTAACCAATAGGACCTGGATAGCTTACTCCATCTCTGCCCTTGAAACCTTTAAAACCTGGGAAACCCTGACTGCCACGTGGACCCTTGCGACCACGAAGACCGTCAAAACCTAAAATATTGTAAGAATTTTATTGGATTTTTCATTAAAAAATTTACAAATATTACCTCTTTCACCAGGTATTCCCTTGATTCCTTGATCTCCTGTCACATTCGCAACTTCTCCGACTGCATCTCCAGGAAGTCCTGGCATTCCAGGATCTCCTGGTTTACCCTTAATTCCCCTAAACAAAATAGTTAACACAAATTAAAATCTTGTGTAAAAGACTTACGGAACACCTGTTAAACCATAGTCTCCTCTTAAATATTCCTTTGGTATCATTGGAGGTTCTCCCTTTTGTCCTATAGTACCATTTAGTCCAGGATAACCATCCCTTCCAGGTAAACCAGGAAAACCAATATCACCCGTTATTCCTTTTGGTCCCGGATATCCATTATCTCCAAAATCACCTTTTTCACCGGGAAACCCATCTTGTCCCATTAAACCCGGAAATCCTTTATCTCCTAAATCACCTCTTTCTGCTGTTTGTGCTCCTTCATAAATGAGTAATCCTTTCGTTCCTTTAGGCCCTTCTCTTCCTTGTAAACCTGGTGTGCCCGGTATACCCTCCAATCCTCGTTCACCATCTAAACCTTGTTTTCCTTGGGGACCGGGTGGTCCTCGCGGTCCCGCTAATCCCGGGTAACCAAGTGGTCCAGGACGTCCATTTTTTCCCAATTCTCCTCGATCACCTTTTAGTCCAGGCAAACCTGGCGTACACACACCACAATCATCCCCTCTTCTACCTTTCAAACCAGGCAGTCCGTCAAATCCCGGCAATCCAGCATCTCCTACAAATCCCGGCCTTCCTCTTTGTCCCGGTTCTCCTACAGGACCTCTGATAGCAAACCCAATTCCTGGAAAACCTTTTGGTCCCACATCTCCCGTATCGCCTCTTTCTCCTCTTGCTCCTTTAAATCCAGGAAATCCAGGGTAGCCTGGTTCACCGGATGGTCCAGTTACATTTTCTCCTGGAAAACCTTTTTCTCCCATAATTCCCATAGAACCTGGTAGACCTGTTAGGCCAACATTTCCTGGCCGTCCTGGAAGACCATCTGTACCACGTTCTCCTTTGATTGACAGTCCTTTCGGTCCTGTTAAACCGGGTAGACCAGGAGGACCGGGAGGGCCAGGTGGACCAATAGGACCGGGATATCCCGGCCGACCGGGAATGCCACTCATGCCTCTGTCACCAACAGGTCCTTCAGGACCCTGGATGCCAAGAGCTCCCTCAAAAATTTCGTCTAAAAATGGATCATAAACACCGGGAGATCCTGCAGGGCCTTGAAGACCGGGTATTCCTTGATTTCCGTCTTCTCCTCTTGGTCCAGGCTCGCCGTCAAAACCAGGAGTACCCTCATAACCAGGCGCTCCCTTATCACCTTTTTCTCCAAGTGGGCCGGCAGGTCCCGTACGGCCTTGTTTTCCTCGTTGTCCATCATCTCCTTCTTCGCCTTTAAATCCTCTTAAACCTTTTTCACCTCTCGGTCCCTAAAAAAATGTCTAAGTACTAAATTTTATTCGCAATGTTTTTTTCTAACCCGGTCTCCTGTCAGCCCTGTGTCTCCTGGGAATCCTTTTAATCCAGGTTCTCCAGATTTTCCCGGAGCACCTTTTCTTCCTTTCCATAGATGTCTTGGTGGTTCGGGATCTAAGGGTGCAGGATCATAATCTCCTGGCTCTCCTTTGTCTCCGCCGTCACCTTGATCACCAATTTGTCCTTTAATTCCTTGACTAGATTCACCCATCTCTCCAGGAGGTCCCCAGTAACCTTGTTCACCAACAATTCCCTAAATTACCACAATAATTTTTTTTACCAAAATCAAGGTTTGTGTAATACCTCATATCCAGTTTCACCAATTGGTCCTGGAGGTCCTGGTGGTCCTCTAAATCCTGGCAATCCCGGAGGACCATCATAAGCAGCATCACCTCTGTCTCCTTTAGTACCAACCGAATTACCACCTCCTTCACCTGGTTCTCCTCTAAATCCTTGAAGACCTTCAGGACCAGGTAAACCTCTTGATCCTGGAAGTCCTCTTACACCTTGTGTTCCTTGTGTACCATCGGTTCCGTTACAACCATCCAGACCTGGAGGTCCTCTAGGTCCAGATTCTCCCGGATAACCCTTAAAGAATTTTTTTAAGCTTTGTGGTTTTATTTTGGAAAAATCTTACAGGCTGTCCTGCGATTCCTCGAAGACCTTGTTGTCCATCATCGCCCTAAATTAGCCCCAGATTTAAAAAAATGTCTATGTGTTTTTTCCTATCTTACTCTAGAGCCTCTTTCACCGGGACTTCCATATTCTCCTCCTTCTCCTTTTTCTCCTTTTGGTCCTGTAGGGCCTGGAGGGCCAATATCACCGTAGTCACCTGGAGGTGCAGGAGGACCAGGAAGGCCGGGACTTCCAGGTCGGCCTTTAACTCCAGTACAGTCGCATTTATAGGCGTTAAGACAGCCTTTACATGACTGAAACAACGAAAAATTTAAATACTTCCTGACATAAATCCAGAAATAAATTCTAATTTAATGCAACGTTTCCAAATTTAAATTTGTCAAAATCTAGCGCTAATCACTACTTGAACTTTATTTTTTATAAATGGAGGGTCAAGCGAATTTATGTCATCAATTCTTATCAAAAAGATGGCACAAACTGGGTGTTGTAATCTCCCGTCGTGGGTCATTTCATTTCACTGTTCCAATTATTAAATGTCAAAATACAACAAAAAGATAATTTCAGTTAAAAAAATTATTTGAATAACACTCGTCCTTGACATCCAGTTCATGCCATTTCTTCCTGGAATCGAAAAGTGTAACAAATGTTTGGCTCATCATTGACCATATGTTTGAGTGTAGGAAAATTGTAGGCGGAACACATGTACCAAATGACCTTCTAGAATAAAAATAGTGGCAAAAAAATCGTAATAGAAAAAAAATCCATCGCAAAATGGGTTAACGCCCCATTGTGGGTTTTATTAGGGCGTAATTATAGAATCGGTGCTTTTACGAGCAAATCCCAGCAAAATCTTAGTCAGAACAAATAACACTTGAAACAGTTTACATTTCCGGGACCGTTAAACGTGCTGAGCCATCGATATTTAGAGTCCAAGGGAAAAATTGGACAATGGTCGCTTCTCCATTGATAAAACAGCAAGAAGGTCAAAGACTCGGATCGATCGCGGATGCTCAATGTAAATATTTACATTTGAAACCGAAAGTGTTAATTGAAACACTCAAGATAAGAAAATTCAGCTTTTCCGAATTTTCAATTTTTTGTGAACGATAAACTCCGATAAACTATGACCACGGCCAAAATTTTTGATAGTAGCATTAGACGACCTCGATTATGACCGTTAATTTATTTTTATTGTCGATTATGTCATTTTATGACGAGAGTTTGTGATAGAACTTGCAGCTTGCAAGTAAATTATTATTTTTTAAATGTCACGAATGATTTCATTGCACTTGCCACAACGCCGTATATGGTAATGAGGTCACATATTCGTTATTAATATCAAAAGCAATTATCACAGACTTGTTACATGCAAATTCCCAGTTTTGTGATAAATTTGCCAGAACTTTCTCTTTAGGGTGAGCTTTTCAGATAAAGTGATTAACCTTGAATCAGTTATTGTTGATTGATTTGTCCCAAAGCAATGCCTCTTATGGTACTGTCAGATTTAGATGGGAGAGCCTGAAATGGATATGAAACTCTCTTGGGAAATTTATTTGTTACTCAAAGTGGGTGTGATGAAGGAGAAGAGAAAATTCAAGTGAAGAAATATTTGGTTAAGAGGAAAAAAAGAAATAAAGCAAATAAACTCCAACATTTGTTCCTTTTATTTACTTTTGCTTTAATTTTTAATAAAAAATCAGGACGACAAATAAATTTGTTTCGTACTGTAAGATCACTTTTTGCCGAGTCTTCTTTTTATCAATAACAATTAAACTCTAAAGTCAATTTTGTCGGATTCTACTAAGAGGTCTATGTACTTATATTATACAAGCCATTAAAATGAATATTTAATAACTGGATGCTTAAAACACTTGAGCAGCCGCAGGCCGCAAGATTTTTAATATCTCAAATCCCGATTTCACGTTAGCGGTGTAAATTAGTGATGCAGTGCAAATTATACCAAAGATTACAATTTTTTTAATTATTAGGGTAAAAAACACCCTCCATGAATTACGACAGCATAATTCAAAATATTAATAAAAATGATGAAGAAACTAAAACTGAAAGAAGACCCCCAAGAACGGCTTAAACGATATAAAAAGAAACAAGAAAAACGGAGAGAAGGAAAAACTACAGGAAGAAAAAGAAAAACAAAGAAAAAAGCGTTCTTTTCAAAACTAGACAGAATACAAATACAAAAGTCAAGAAGGTAAAAGAAGAAGTAACAGAAAGTTGAGAATATCAGTTACGAATTAAAGCAAAAAGTTAATGAGGTTTAGAAGAAGCTGGAGAAATATTTGAAAAGAAAATTAAGACGATAGTAAAACGACTTCAGGATCTAGATTTCAAAAAAACCGAACCAATAATAATAATGATCTATAATCACTAAAAACCACTCAGATTTGATAGAGAAAGGTCCTAGATTACGGATAAGCACCAATTTGAGGCGGCAGCATTTGAGTGGAACCGTGAGGACAAAGCACATAGATTGGTACTGGTTTTAAAACAAATTGATTGTAGTTTGCTCGTAAAATCCTTGAAAAGGTTTAATGAAAATGACTACTTTAGGCAGGAATACAACAAAGTTAATTGAATTTGGGTCCTGCCAAAAATTTATATAAATTTGGTGCTTATATTAAAAAATTAACCAGATTAGGTTATTCAACAGTCCCTAAGGAATTTGTAAACGAGGTAATGGAACAAAGTTTTAGAGACGCTATCCAGAATATCAATTTGCAGCAAGCATTATTGCCATAGACTAAAGAATCTGTCCAAAGTTTTCTGTAAGCTTCAGCTAGAAGCTGCGAAAAATTCGGTCTTCTTCCAGCGAGGTAATAGAACAAGGAAGGTTATGGTATTTGTCAGTGCGACCAACAAAGACCCGGATTGGAAAAAAGCTTTTAAATAAACGTAAAAGAAAAGCTAACTAAATTTTTTCTGAAAACAACAAAGTTGCGTCTATGTAGATTTTAAACCGCTATCACTATCGCCATTGCTACAGAAAAGATGCCGTCTGATGGTTGTACCACTATCTTGTAGCAGGAAAGAAATTGTTCTAAGTTTCAGCGAATTTGTGAAGGGTCGTAAAATCATTGACAACAGAATTCAGTTAGATCCTAAAACCCACATCAAAAATTTTTAATGTTGAAAGACTCAATCTTTACAAAAATTGTGACTTAACTTAATGGAGAATTCAAGGAGGCGGTGTTACAAAAAAAAAATTCCACCAAACAGAAATTTATCCTCTAGAAGAAAAGGAAAGAATTGGAACACTCCCGAACCTTTAGAAAGTATGTAACCCCAAGGAGGACAGCCGAATTTAGTTGCGTTCAGAAAGTTTAGAGATTTGAAGAGAAAGATCTCTCCTAGATTATCTGGAATTCGCTTCGTCTTCTGTTGAAGATCTTAGATAATTTTTTGGCTTAGTTTGTTCCGACAATTGTCAATTGCCACTGTTTAACAGAACTCATAGAGCTAACAAGTAATATAGTCTACTTTGTCTGGATAAATTCTTGAACTTCGTGCTTTTGATTTACAAACTGATGTGACGAATTTAACAAAGGTGGTGGCAAAGGGAAGGGCGGCGCTATTGTCACTGTCATTGTCATTTATTTATTTAAAATTTACAACAGTGACCCTGTTAAAAAGTATTTTGAGCTGTTGAGTCAAAGAATTTTAAATTTTAAGTGCTCCCTATGCCCAGATGCAGAAGTCAATCCTGTGAACTTCTCTATTATACCTTTCAGGAGCTTTACTTAATCAACGAGAAATGCGAAACCCGACAACAAACAAAAAAACTCAATATAAAATCTCTTTGTACTCTCTCCTTATTTCTTTATATAAAATCTTCTTATAAAATCTAAAACTTGGCAAAACTGTCCTTCGACAAGGACAAATTTATTCCAAGAGATGTTGAAGGAACACCAGGGACTGCAGTTGCTTCTATAATTGCACTATAAAATTCAAGCATCTCCAGACAAACTATAATAATAAGATCCTGACGATACCGTTTTGTACACTTCGCATAGTTACATATGAGTTTATTTGGACACCTCTCATTTTATAACTTAATTACAGATTATATCAGTCATTGAAAAATCTCTTTTACACTTAAAGATTCAAACCAAAACATCCCTACGGTAGATAAAGGTTGTCAAAATTTTCTTTGCGTGTGAAAGAAAAATATTACGTGCTCACTCTATCTAGAATGGGTACAAACTTTTTGCCAGGGTTGGACCAGGGTTACAAGCCGTGTTACATCGCACTTAGTCTGAAATGAATCTCAGGAACACAGAAAACCTTAACATGCCAAAAAAAAATTTGAAAAGCGGAATATTTTCTTAAAATTAAGATTTCTGGCCTTGAGTATGCGAAAGATATTAAGAAGTGCGTGTGTGTGGTTATTGGACAAAGTTTGAATAAATATTTAGATTGAATTTATTTTGTAAATTTAATAATAAATACATTAAGTAATCGAGTAAAGTTTGTTTACAAATTCTACAATTTAACTTTATACCTAAAGATAAGCAAGAATAAAATTAGTCAAACCTATTTTAGATTGGTTTTCTAAAAAATTTAACGCAGTGATAGTCCACGAAACAACTAAAGTCAGTGATAACATTTACTAATCTGTGGTTTTATTTTTAAATTAAGAATAAATTAATTGTGACGTTTCTAAGTTCAGCGGTCAAATAAATTCTGCGGTTACATATTTTCATAAAACTCACTTAAACTTCCTATCTAAAAATAACATTGCATCATGCAATTTAATTTGACAAAAGCATAGTACAAAAGCTAAATTCTCTTCGATAGACAGGAACATATGTACTGTCTAAACGAGAATTTATTACTCTATTCAGCAAGTATTTATTTTAATTAAAATCCCAGTCTGGTTCAAATAAATCACCACACAATTAATATTGATAAAACTTCTATTCCAGTTCCGGCGGATCCTCATCTAAAGTTTACGCGACCTTTCAGCAGCCACCACACCTACCCGATTTGCATCCCACAAGCTCGATGCACCTGTACCCAATTAACAGCATTTCCTCGTTGGAAATCGTGATTTCGGCTTCGAATGAATCATCTCGAAACAAATTAAAAAATTCTTGCGTCAATGATGGCACCGTAAAACTTTTATCTGGCAAATCCTCTCGAAACCAGTCCAAAGATGAGCCGAAAAAAAGACGACCAACCCAGACTGCAACAAGAAAAAGACTTTTGTGGCCCGCAATGAAATGTGTTGCGTCATTTCAGACCCAACAAAAAAATTAATTTATGACAAATGGAAATTATTTCGGGACCAGATCGATAAGTGATGTCATTGGGCAATTGCCCACAATTGACGAGGTTAAACCAAGTGAAATGCGGCACCAAACTTGTTAAGCTGATATAGAAAAAGCTTTGCACATTTTCTACAAATCGATGACTCCTGAAGAAATAGAACTCTTCCCGGATGTCTCATTAGCGCAACCGGAGCGGCACGCGTGTTGGAAATTTTTTTTAACAAAGAATAGGCCCACGCGTAGATCGCTGGGGCGCACCAGCCCAGGTATGCGTTGTGTAAATGCCGGAGTGATAATAAGTCGAGATTTTGAGGACATTTCTCGTTTATCTCAATTTGTATACGCAATTCGAGACGATAATAACTCGTAATTTCTATAAATAAACGGCCATTAAAAGAACAATTCGAACATATGGCGAATAAATTGTTTTCGTTACGAGGATTGTAAAAGCGATCGCTTTATCGGATTTAGATGGAGTAATTGAGTTAGCGCGCTTACTTTACAAAGCTGGAATGCGGGAGATACAAACGAAATATTAACGAGGTTTATTGCACTCCTCCACAAATAATAAATGAGAAAAATTACTCGGAGACAATAAAATTTCGGCAATGGCTCTCAGTCGCGAAGTGGATCTCGTGGGACGTTACATAAACCAGACGGAACGATAATAAACACGAAAAGTGACAGCGAGAAGAATGGAGACGAGACATAAACCTGAAAGGAGTGCATAAATATGCGCTCTCTTCGAGATAAAAATTGTCACAGTAAAGAATCTTGATTTGCATACACCATTTTGCGAATTAATCGAATTAAATAATATCCCACGGTGGTATCTCTTTATGCGTCATTTTCCTGCATCTTTCGAGGTTATTGTAACCGGAAGCGTTATCTGTGCAGTTTTGTTCCGAGAAACAAGATTATTCCGATCCATGCGCGTGTCCGATAATTATTACATTGTCATTCAAAATTTTCTAATATTTTTACAAATTACCAAATCAGAAGAGTAGGCGTAGAATAAAGGCGGGCCGCCATCTTATAATCAGTTGCCAAACCACACAATTTTGACAGCTGTTTCAATGCACAGTTTTTATCCGAGGCTTTGTAAGAGGCTCGAGGGTATAGAGAATAGAGATCAAATACCTAATTTAGGGTGCACTTTTGACTGATCGCAATTATACAGGGTGAGTCTGTTAAGATCTCATCTTTTCTCAAAAATTAGTTATCAAATCAACTTCAGAGTTTGCTATTAAAAACTTTGTTTTTTTCTCTACGCCTGTGAATTTTTTCAGAATTTTTCTAATATTCCTTCTAATGAATATTAATTAACTAATATTAATACTTTGAAAAAAAATATATATATAAAATTTACATTTTTTCTAAAGTCATTTTAAATAAAGAGATGTTCAAATATTGTTTTGTGAAAAAAATAAACACATTTGTGGGACAAAGAAGCTAAGAAGTTATCTACCCCATTGTCAAGAACGGCCATGTTGCATTTGTAACAAATAATCCTTCAAGCAACCCTTAACAACAAGATATTACAAAATAGTATTTTATGCAACGAGCATTTAATGATAGCTATTAAGACACGAGTATGAAAATTTACGCTCGCTAACGCTCGTATCGTAATGAATACGAGTGTCTTAAGAGCCATTAAATGTGTATTGCATACACTATTTTTTCTACGACCAGTCATAATTAGAAAAAGATAGAAATTTATTTACAAAATTTATTAAACTTGAACTCACGAAATTAGACAAAACCGAACGGAAAAAAAAATCATTTTTAACACAAAGTAAACAAATTAATCTTTTTGGTGAATTGTCTTACTCTGAATAGTGCAATTATTAAACTCCAACTGTGGCATTCTTGGCAGTCCTATAACAATATTAACAGATGCTCTTGTTGATGTTGATGAATCAATTATTAATGAATTATTGGTCTAATTGTATTTAGTCGAATCTAAAATTTTTACTTCATGTTCACTTTATTTTGGACTAATTCTTCTATATACTTTCGGTCACTGTGGCGTTTCAGTGATGTAATATCACCACCAGCATCAACCAATATTGTCGCAGAACTGCGACGAAAGCAGTGTCCGGTATATAAATACTAACTTTCTCTGGAAGCGTAAGATTTTAAATTTCACAGTCACTTTCTTCCATACTGACTCGTTTTCTGTTGACTGTAATTTAAAACTACTGAGTCCATGGCAATCTGATAAATATTTAAATCTAGCTGTAGTACATCGTTCTCATTGATCAAAATTTATATCTTAATAAAAAAATTGTATTATAATGAAAATCATTAAGGTAATTTGCAACTAATAAACCAATAAGAGTATGGGAGTAGAAAAAATATATTAGTGTTAGAACCTCTAGCCGATTGTAATATGCAGTCAAAATAATAAAACTGTTTTTACCGTGTATGTAACTACCGGAGTTTTCTAATCCTGAGTTTTGTTACCATGCTAACTCTATAAGAGAACAATCCTCATGCTATACAGGGTGTTTAAATTTATGTAAGTGTGTCACGCCATTAGCATTTCGAACAATGGTCAACTTTATGATGGCCAACCGCATTTATGACAATATTATTCTTGATGAGACTCTGCTATAAAGTCTTTGAGAACGTAAATACTTCTATTCTTGAATAAGTAACGGTAAATCACTTGCAAAACCGATTCAGAACAAATCCTCACAGCTTTAACTTTGCATTTAAATTGATACTCAATCCTCTAATAATAAATAGCTATGTTTAACGCCGATTTCTGACACGTTTATGATTATTTTAAATGCCGAGTTAGAAGCAGTGGCGTACTTGTAAAATTCATTTGTCGGCTTTTGAAAACTCGAGTTCGAACAATGGTCCATTCATGTCGACATTTGACATATCTGATAACCTTTGTCATCTTTGAGTTGCGATTCAACTGTCTGTTCAAATCAAATATGTCACTTGAGTGGCAGTAGAAGCAAAGAGCATTCGAAATTGATTTTTTTTAATCAACAAGTTGCAATTAAATTCCACTCATTAAATCCACTCCCACATATCCGCCCCAAACGCAAGAAAATAAATTTCTCGTGTGAATTACCCCGTATCCAGCTGAGGGCAATCACTGAGTTATTAATATTAACCGGTCATGAAGACCTTCTTCATGATAGAACAAAAGAAACGAAGAGATTTTGTTACAAACACCCACTAGGAGAGAATCGATGACAACTCAAGTGCATGTCTATAAAGCTAGGCGCTAATTTAGACATCACAGTTGTGTAGTCAACTTATGGTAATGGAATCGAAGAGATAAGAGCGAATTGACGGGTTTATTTGATGCAATTATAGGTTGGGCTTTAAAGTTCCGAAAGACGATAATTAGTGTTTGAGTTGTAAATGAGAAAGTGGTCGATTATCGAGATAAAAGAAGTAAATAAATAAGTAATCACAACAATTTTACAACAAAAATCATGATACGGTCATTTAGTGATACGTCACAAAGTAGAAGGGATAAATGACAACAATAATGGCTTCCTAAATTAAAATTATAAGATGGTGCCTTACAATACTTGATAAAAATCTGACTACAGGGAATAAAACCCAGAAAGAGAAAGCAGGATGGAGAAACAGATTCCCCTTAAATTTTATAATAATACATTTGTTTAAATGACTAAAAATCCCCCTAATCAGAAAAAAAATGTTTAAGAAGCCCGATTAAAAGATCAAAAAACATCAAATGAGAGAAAAAATAAACGAAAACTCTAGAAGAATTAGAAGATTTAGGAGACCTGAAACAATGGTGTATAGAAGTAAAAAAAATTAAAAAACGACAGGTAGTAAAAATAGAAACGCAAAAAATTCTCGAAGAAGTTAAAAGGTGTCGGGTGGAAAAAGGACGAACTAAAGAAGAATCGGGAAAAACAAAAAAAGATGCTAAGAGTACTTGTACTTGACAAAACACATTTTGCAAAAAAAGAAACAAAACAAGATTCTGGAAAAACAGAAAAGTTTCTAGATAAACGTTCTGAACAATGACAATTGGGAGATAAAGAACAACTGATGAAGAACTCTAGAAAAACAAAAGTCCGTTTTTTAGCACCTCAAAAGTGACAATTGGAAGAGAAAAAAGACCTAACAAAGTTTCGGCAAGAACAAAAAGTGTTTCAAGGAAAGGCTAAAAAACGACAAAAAGAAAAAAATATATAAAAAACTACGACTGAAAAAAAAAGGAAGAACAAAAGTAGCTTCTAAAAAATTTCAAAAAAAAACGTCGACTAAGAAGAACAAGAAAATAGCTTTGAGAAATTTGACACTTTGCAAAAATGTTTAATAAAGAAGAAAAGAAGAAGGAATTTGAAGCAAATCTTTTCAAAGGCAGTATAAAGACAGCACTCCAGTTGTTACAGAGCATACTAGAATAAGACTATTATACAGTTGTCGATGTGTTAGAATGATGATATAGAGACTCGCATAAATACGACAAGGCTCAACGAGAAAATTTAGGAAAACAATGACTGTAGTGGAAGCAATGAGTCATAGACGGAAGCATTTAGAACAGTCGCTCAATAATGGCTCTATATAGGTCGTTAACAGTTAGCCCGATTTAGCGAGAGACAATGATTATCACAAATAAATTTACAGTAAATAATCAAAACGATAGGAGTGAGTTATTGAGTTGTTTAATTATTATTGAAAATTATTTTTGAAATATTTGTGTGAAGTAAATAAATTATTCGTTTCATAATTCAACTCTGTAAATCGCAAAAAACCCCATTGGGTCTACATCACATTTTACGTAAAACAGTTTTTTATTGCTTATATAATAAATAAGCAATGATCTTAAAAAAGAGGTAAATGTATCGACCACTTTCATATTAAAAAAAAAAAACTATGTTCAAAAAATATTGAAAACAACCCTTGTACTGTTAGCTTAAAAAAATGGAAACTGTCAGAAGAAATTGTGTCTGATTTTATTAAATTTTTATATTTTCAAACGGCCTTTTAGAATTTAGGTTAAAAAAATGCACTTATGTGTCAGAAATGGAAACACAAATTGACATTAATTGACAAATGAAATTTCCAATTCACATTAGGTCAAATTTCATTTTCCTATTTTTTTGAAGCCAACTAACTGTATGTTAGGATTTACACTAGTTATAGCAATTTCTGTGGAGTTTTAAATTCTTAACAGCGTGTAATGATCAGTGCCAAAATGTTGTTTGCATTTTTTTCTTTTTCAACTTTTTCATGCTGAACGAATTTACAAAAAGTTGGCAAAATTCTAAGAAATTTATTGTTTTCTTATTTAAACTTTAGCACAAACCAAAGGTTTTTATGTTAAAAACTGAAGCGTTACTTGTGTTTCATGAACACTAGATAGCTTGCAAATGTTTTCAATACGCAGAAAAGAAGGTATTTTCAACAACCTTTGAAATAAATGATAATTTTTCATGATTATGGACATTTACTGACGTTTCAATCGATTCATTTTAACAAGTAAAGGTGGATTAATTTAATAAAGAGATATAAATTAATGGTATTACAATTATTCTGTAGCGCTCTAGATACCGTTTATTAAAGAACAGTTATTTGCTGTAATAAATATTCTTATGGGCTAATTTCAAGTTCAGATAATACCGGTAGTTCTTCGTTTCCATACAAAATTAATAAAATTTGGGGTTGTGATTGATTGTTGCTACGGAAAATTACTAAAATTTGCGATACTATACTATCGGTAGTATCTCAACTTAAAATTAGCCCATTAATCTGTAAAATCAAATAGAAAATCACTGCAATCTTTGAAGTTATCGTAGGCAAAATTATTTATCAACTCTAGTAAATTTATTTTTGTAAATTGTTCAGAAAATGAAATTTTACGTAATTTTAACACAGACAAATTATTTTTATGAATGTGTAGGCATAGTAAAGCTCCCAAACCTGTCAATTTTGACTAAAGTTGTAAATCTGATACCAGTGCTGTATGAGACAGAAGATATGCTATGATATGCTACTCTGCTATAAAGTGAAGACTAAGAAATACTCCGCATTTATAATATTTGTATCCTTACCTGATGTGGCTACAAGTTCTAACATCTTATATATGCTTATAGCAACATCTGTTTTGAGAAGTAAAGTTTACAACTTCAGTCAAAGTTCACAGAATCGAACGGTTTCTATAGCACTTGTTTTCGACACAAAATTTTAATTTTATTAAATTAGGAAAAGTTAAAAACTAATAACTAATGTAAACAAACATTAATTACCTATATCAACAAACGATGTTTTAGAAAGAAATATAATGTACTTATTAATAAATGTTTAACTGCACAATTTACATCCAAATAACTTCCAGTAACGTTTCTTTTAATTCTCTGGCTTTATGTGAATAAGTAAAATTTCTTAACATTTCCAGGTTTTCCCAGTAATCCTGGTCACTGAGTATTCTGTATGAGCAGATATTGTGTATTTAGGAAAAAATGAAACTGTGACCAATCGTAAATTATTCCACCAAAGCAACTCTAAGCAATTATCATTTTCTGTTAGTACTGTTGATTTATGGTGGGTTCTGAACTCTGGAGTAGATTAAATGCCTAGTCACATTCTCATTCTTTCTTAAACACACAATAGAATAGGCAACAGAAATAGCAAACCAGTATTAGGTACGATTATGGTGGCCAGTAAAAAAAAATAAAGTTAGATCACTGATTTGCCGTCAGGCAGTTAATTTTCTTGCCTGCCGTTATCGGCAGAGAAGTCACTGCCTTACATTTTGTAACAACATACATTTAGGTCAGGTTAAATAAAACGAAAAAAATGCGATAATTGTCTATTAAAAATTGATTATTTTGCAAAATGAAGATAACTATTGGATCCTCGGTTCCCAGGATGTCCAATTAGCTGTCCCGTCCGAAAATAGCCAAAAATCTAATCGGCGAATCCCTGAACCGTCCTCGACATACCGTCAAAACACCGATAAAATTCGCGCATCGTTCGCTACTTCCGCACTGTTTTGATAATAAAGGAAACCAGTTCACCAAATAAAGACGCTAAAGTGGCACATCTCGGCACACCACAGACGCAGGGAAACTGTTCAGTCACGTGGCAGTAAAGATAGCGTAGGAGGTGCCCGTAGGAAGTGCCATGATAGTCCTCCACCCACAGGAATCCAGGAGTGCATCGCCGGATCAGCTTACATTGAACGGCGGGTGATGGAATTATTGGCCCCCTTTTTTTTTGTCTCGTCGAGATTGACGCCCGTTAAGCACACCGATTCTGATTAGATTCATTATCTGGCACGGCGGGATTTTAATAAAGAGTGATTTACATGCAGCTTTGGACCAAGAACTCGATTATGTGAACTGTCCTAACACCAATCGGGCAATTATTTCCCGGTGGTCGGAACCTAATTTTCCCAAACTGACAACCGGAACGGAATTCGGATTCTGAAAAGCTGAAAATTGTTGCGCAAGAGATTACGTTCAGTGCCGTAGATAAAATTATTACCACCCAAGGCAAATTATTTATTTTTACTCATTAAAATGTCAAATATATAACAAATCAATTATTGTTGTTATACGGTGCCTTTTTCGCTTTTTTCGATTCACTTTTTTTTTGAAGTTACGCCACTGATGAGCTACTAAAAAGCTAAATATGGAGTAATATTGGCGTCAAATAATGCCAACTGTGTAGTTCATTTTATAAGCAAATTGATTACGTAGGTTAAGACCATTTTTAAAAGCACAGAAAATTCAAAAATCTAGTTAGGTATGCTGGTTGCTCTCTCTATATTGCTGCCTTGGCAAGTGTTAAATGCCCTTATTGCCAGTTTCTAACTACGGCACTGGTAACATTTTACTGATGTTGGAAACTAGATATCAGAGACAATGTTTTTTACTTTAGATTTTAAATTAATAACTACGAAGATAAAATTTCCAAAAACCGAAAAAAAAATTTGAAAGCCAGAGTCGACATTTTACCGATTTTAAACACAGAGGCGTAACAAAGATATGATTTTTCCACTTTTATAAATCAGATACGTTATTTTCTCGGTTATTTCTGTTCAACTTTTGAATCAATAATGACAAATGTCACATGATTTTTGTAACTTTAAATGTCGGAAGCAACATTTTATTAATTTTGGAAGCCAGAGTCTATATTTTACTAATTTTAAATCCAGAGTACCAAGGTCAATATTTTACTAATCTCTAAACCATGTTCCTCACCTTTCTTAAATTAAGTAATTTTTTTAGTAATTTTTGTAAAGTAGTACTTTTGCTGACTCATATTTAAAAATCAAAAATTGTTAGTAGACAAAAATATGACGAAAGCCTATATAAAAACTCTGAAAATAAAACTAGAATAAAATCTTATTTTGAAGAAGACTATCACCCCCTTTAGATCCGGTCATACCCCAACTGAAATATTTGTAATTTCAAATTATAAATAAAAACAAACTTTCAAATAATAAATAAAAACAAACACTTTAAAGTGGAAATCTAAATTCGAAATTCGATCGAAATATTTAACTAATTTTAAAAGCCGAAGCCGATATTTTTATATCTTTTAAATTAATAAATATACAGAGATCAAACTATTCCAATTGTGAAAGCCGGAGGCAGCATTTTAGTAATTAAAAATACCACAAAACAATATTTTACTAATTCTGGAAGACACAGTCGACGTTGTTCTAATGTAAAAGCCAAAACCACAATTTGCTAATTTTAAAACCGAGTTTAAAACACAAAGATATATAATTTTAAAACCAAAGTAGATACAAAGAAAAAGTTGACATTGTTTTTGTAATTTTAGAAACCAAAAACCATATTTTACTAATTTTGAAGCTAGAAACCAGAGATAACATTTCTTTTCAACTTTTACTTTCATCAAATTCAAGACAATTTTTGAAAATCCGCTCGACATTTTACTAATTTTATTAGCTGGATGCGATATTTAGTTATAGTTTGCGTTCCTGCAAATGCCCCTAGCTACGACACTGATTGGGCTCTACCATTAAAGCCTGTTTTGCAGGTAATTGACGCTTTATTAAATGTTATGACTGCATTATGACCTAACCTACTTGTAAATGCAATAAATTAGCGGATTATTTCGCGTTTATTAAAACAGGTTAATTATTTTCGGACTCTTGAGTTGATTTACACAAATGCAATATCACTGGTAGGGCAATGCTCTCAGCCAACCTGAGAAAAATCCAAGAAAAACGACTCAGCAGTCTGTGTAACTTAATAAAATTACAACGCACACTACGAAAACCAATAAAGTATGGTTACAGGGGGGTCACTGTTACACTTTTCTTTTTGGACCATTACTCAGTTTACATGAACGATAATTCATCCATAACGAAACGTCATGTCAGCTGCTGCAATAAACGATTCGCGAGAGCAATCTCAAGATCATTGAGTTACGTAATCTCCTTTATCTGACTAAATTAAAAACATCTGTTGAATTAAAAAATCAAGACAGCGAATTTATTTTGTAACTGATTTTTGTCTGAACCAAACCTGACAGTGCAAATCAGAGGCGGGCACAAAATGAAAGCGGGGATGAAATCAGAAATAAAGAGGTTTAAAACTTTATTACAGTAACTTAAGTCAAAATTGGTTAGACCGATAACAAATATTTTTATAGTGAAACCCGAAAAGCCCCCTTAAAATTTAATAAAAATAAAAATAATTTAATGTCGCCTCCGGCTTCTAAAATTATTTATAAATATGTACAATGCGACCTTTAGCTTTATTCATTAAAAAAAATTATAGAAACCAAACTTCGGCATTAATAAAAATATGATTTCAAAATTAAACAACTGATTGATTTTCTCCTAACTTATTTTGAAATTAGAACAATTACAAATTTTATAAACCAAGGATATTTTCATTAATTTTTAGATGAATACGTATAAAAGCAATTTTTTTATCTATATTGGAAACCGGGGGCTATATTTACTAATTGTAAAATTCGCAATCGCACTTTTACTACATTCAGAACTAAGAGCCGATTTCATAATAAACTTAAAAGCTTCTTTAAATGATGTTTAGACTGTAACTGTCATTATGACAATATGCATCAAAAAGCATCAACAGTTACAGTCTAAACGTCATTTAAATTAGAGCAACCTTTATGAGATTATGAAATCAGTAAAAGGCTGTATTTGACAAAATTAAGAACCGAAAGTAAAATGTTTGTATTAACTTTTAAATTAGTAAAGACACATGTGATATTATTTTTGAAGTTTTAGTAGATTAAAACTTATAGTTTAAAAATTTTGAAAATTGTAACATCTTTTAATTTTGCAGTTCGGAGCGGTTAATTTAAACATTTGTAATAAAATGTTGCCTTCGTCTTCGAAAATTAGTAAATTACAGCTTATCCCTTCTAAAACAACAAAGTCGTCGCCCTGTGTCGTTGTTTAAGTAAATACGGATACAGATTTCAAAATTAGTAAAAGGTTGTTTCCGCCTCCTAACATCAAAAAGAAATATCGCTTACTATAATAAAACTCGAACTTAAAAATTAGTATACTGTCGCCTGCGGCTCCCATTATTGAAAGCTTGCTGATGTATTCAGGAGGGGCTCATCCGAAAGAGGGAGAGGTGCTAAACCCCCCTCTTAAAATATTTTCTGAGTACGCCACTGGTTCAAATTAACAACTGATGAATATTTATTTATTTGTAACCAAACTTCTTATGAGCGAGATAATACCGGTAGTATCGCAAATTTTAATACTTTACTATGACAACAGCAAATCACAGCCCCGAATTTGTTTATTTTTATATGGAAACGAAGATACTACCGGTACTATTTCAACTTGAAATCAGCCCATTAGTGCTGTAACCTTAGCAACGATGTTTATTTATGCGTTTCCACAGTGATACATTTTTAGGGATGTTTGACCTTCTAACAATACAACGTAAAAGCACAGCAGCCGCTAAGTTTATTTTTAAATTATCACATTAATACTATTTTTAAACAAAAAAAAACTACTAATAATTTGTAAAGATCTTTAATCAAGGCCGCGTTTGTCTTGCGCTTCCGTATAAAGGCGCCTTTGGGGCGTAAATACTCAAATTAGTCCCACCTTTCAGCGTAATGTCGTCAGCTTTATTTTAACCGTCCGTGGGTAGTTTTATTCCCGTGAAAATCCAATAAAATGGAAATAGCTACACCAGGTGTTGCGTAAGAAAAGCGATCGATTTGCATATTTCAGTTTCTGGGAATGAAACATCGCCGTCAGCTTTGGCTCTAGTTACGTCTTGGTGGCGGCAGAAAGTTCTACTTTTGTCCTCGTATTACCTACCAGCCAGGAACCGTGAATCCTGGATAGGTGTGGGTCACCTGCCGGCGACTTCGACGCTGAATCAAGAGACGAAATTTCCAGCAGAGAATTCCGTGTGGAGGTTGTGGTTGAGTGGGCGTTAGGTTAAATACAAGGTGACAATAAATTTGAAATATTGTACGTAAACAATGCAATGGATGTGCAGTAATGCGGGTTTAATTTATTCAAGTGTTGGCTTTGGTTAATTCGGACAATTAGAGGCGACGCCAGATGACATAATTCCAATTGAGATTTCTTGGGCGGGGATTAAAAGATTCGTATCGTAACTTAAGTAATCCTTGGTCATCGATTCCTTTAAAGGATAATGTAAATATTTCATCCCGATCGTGTCGCTATAACGGGCAAAGCCGCATTTGCAAGCGATCATTATAAATGCGGATAGAGCTGCATTCATAATTCATACCGATCAAGGTTGTTCACCCTGATTCGGAAACATTAGCCCACTTTTGGGGGTTCCTCAATAGTCAATAGACGTAATTACGAAGGCGTTAATGTCCCATTGAGAAAGTTTTGGAAGAGATGAAAAGTCACTTTTCATAACCCGAACTGTTTTACAATATTCTAGCGCTATATTTGGAAATGGTCGAGTCTAGAGGAAGTGAGATTCTGATCGTATCACAGAGAGTCGCATTCCTCCTGTAATACTTCACCAAGGAGGAAAAGTGCAGAGTTATGAATTGTTTAGATATACATACTTGACCATCACCGTCTAAACTGAAAAAAAATTGTAGGAAGAACTGCTAAAATTGCAGAAAAACGTATTAGAATTTGTAGAACTATAGACGCCAGATGTAATCATAGGGCAATTTACTATAGGTTTAGTCACTATATTTTAATAAAAAAATTACAAATTATGATAAAAAATTCTTCACTAATCTACTTCAGTTTCTGCTACATTTTTTCTAAAGCTTATTACGTATTTTAGTGCAATAATATAAGAAAAATCCTAAAATTGCTTGCAAATGTTCTTTACACCTTTACGCATTGGTATCGGACGTCTATTGGTTGTGTTGTTTCCTGACTTCTAAAGCACTTATAAATAAGAATCTTTTTTAAATCAGTTGATGTGGGTGAAATCTCTAAACATTTAGGCTCGGTTAAGTTAGCGAATCAGAGTCATTTTACTCAACAAAAATTTTGGAAGCAAATTTTATAAACAATATATGAAATGCAAATAAACATTGTCTTGATTTTCTTGAAATATAAATTGTGAATAAACATTTTCATAATTTTCTTGACGAATTCTAGTTAGAACCGATTTTTCTTTGCTCTTAACTGAAGTAGTACGATCATGAAGTGTTGAGATTACCTCTATACCAACAAATTGTTACACAACAAATTGCATAAATAATAATATATAACAACAACTTTTCCTCTAATTTTTGTTATAATTTATTTCTTCAGTTTTGTATAGAAGTATTTATAGACAAATAATAAACATTATTTTTTATCATCACTATCTTCATCAACAAATTCCTTAAAGTTCTAGGATCAGATTCAGTGTTTACTGTAATCAATGAAGGACAAACTTCATCTATTACTTTTTTTCTTTCTAAGCATATCGTTTTCTGTGTGGTTGACACAAGAACTTCATGTCTTCTCAGATATTTGATTAAGAGATTCCGCTTATACATTTAAAATGGCTTCATCCATTTTGTCTTGCCAATAGCATTCTCGCCATCTTCATCATATCATTTGTCTTGACAATATTTTTATGATAAAATAATTTTGTTATTCCCCATACCATTTCAATTGGATTAAAGTCACAATAGTATGGAGGTAACCTTAACCCTGCATGACCATACTACCTCAGTTAAATGCAAAGAAAATTCTATTCTAATTTGATATGGTCAAGAAAATCAAGAAAATGTCTATTCGCAGTTTATTTATTATCTATAAAATTTGATTTTGAAATTTTTTAGAACCACTGACCTAACCGAGCCTAAATGTTTACTTTGGGACGCCAGCCACATTAACTGATTTACGAAAGAACCTTATTTACAAGTGCGTTAGAGGTCATAAAACAACACAACCAACAAACAACCCATATCAGTGCGGTACGTACTTTTACTGGACACGTGTTAAACGGTACTACTTCTTTTATGATCCTGCCGGAGAAAGTCAAATAAATGATGTATATCAAAATCTTACTATAATTCTTTTCTATTTTGCTTTAATGTTAACTTTAGTTTTTGTTAAACGCCAAAAATTTTTTGCGCCCTAAACAATTGCTTATGCCTAAAAGCAGCCCTATTTGTTCAACTCACTTTAAAAAGATATTAAAAATAAAATATTAAAATTTAAATAATTAATGTAGTACTTCTTGCAATAACTAATTTATTGGAAATAGTATATTAGACCTCAAGGAACGTAAGCATAACTTTCCGTAGTCGTAGCAGCTTGGAAAACCGAGGAATTACCGCCCAAGAAATTGCAAGTAGCATCGTTTCTATAGTACTCACCAATCATGAACAGTAATTGTTGCTTACTGTTGCTGTTAATGTAGCATTAACAGCACGCTTACGAGTCAGGTGGTTGAAAAATTATATTACGTACTCTAATTATTTTTTTTGTGCATTCCATTTAATAATTGCCCAATTTTTGGAAATCAAATGTCATCTTGCGGCAAACAATAAATAAAATCAAACTGTCCCATTAGGCGGACAAACTATGTATACCTAACCTACGATCCATCCCACAGCACACCCAGAATTAGTTTACTAGACCAATACATTAAAAAATGATAGAGCCAAAAATTTATAAAACAGGTTTGTTCACCGCCTCCGTCCTGTCTAAAAATTTCAATTTTCGCACATCGTCCCATGGTGGGTGTATCCCGTTTTATTTACTTTCCAATAACTTAATTAAAATCTAGTAAAAACTCGCCTCCCATAATTAAATTTCGTTCCCTTGTATTAAATTAGTGGGTGGTATGACCTCAGCTTCATCTCTTTCAACACTTCAATTTACCGCTCAAGGTATTTACTCTGGGATTTTCACGCCTGGAGATTACCATCGCATCGCAGCCCTTGTAACAAGGGCATTATTGTAGCCACTACCTAAGATTTTATCGCATGTCTGAACAAAATCTGTCACTTTTAAAGATAACTCCATCTCCTGCCGATTACTTAATAGTTCCCCAACAATAATTCCTTGTCTTTCGGCACCGATGGGATAAATCACCCAAAGTCGTTTATTAAATCGGACGTGTCCAGAGAGGGACTCAGGCAAGTGTATTTAATACAGCCCATTTGGTGGAAGATGCCGCCAAAGGCGGTGTAATCAGTTGACCGGTCGTTTGTGTTATCTCAGATGGCCCAAAGTCATGTCAACTCAAGCTTCAGATTTTGTAATTATGTCAATGGAAATGTTCTGGAAGTGTTGCGATTTTTTTTCCTCAATGGGATTGACTTATCGATACTTCCTTCCTTCACGAGGGATTTTGACCATTCACAGAGATAATAAAAACGAATTTGAATGAAACGAAGGCATGCTTTGTCGTTTGTAAATCATTGACGGGTCGTTAGACGGTTTATGGGCGATTCACGGGAAAAGAGCGGGTCGGGTTAAGTACCCAAATTTAGGCTTAATTAGACAGGATTCTCATTCAGAAACATGAAATTAAACGGAAAAATCGGTTTCTAGACTCGAAGAGAAACAAACACATCTATTTTTAATTTAATTAATTACTTATTTGGAAATTATTTTGTAAAACTACTTACAAGAATATATTAAATTATCTCTTTTATGTCTTAATAAATTATAATAATCTATAAATAGAAAAGAATATTGAAAACAATGTATTTAAATACACAGAAAAAAATTCATATTTTAAGAATTCCGATAGGTTTCTAACTCCTAATATTTTTTTTACAAAAGAGAGATTTTTAACTAAAACATTTATAATTTTTTTTTTTATTAAATATTACTTATATAGTTCCTGTTTTTAATAGATTTCGATTTTTATAAAATACCTTTCGTTGCAGCCAATTTTTATAACATGTGGTCTATAACTTCTATAAAAGCGCGATTTTTAAAAGCAATCTTTGTAAAATACCCCTTTTAGTTTCCATTTTCATAAATTGTCGCTTGCACTTGCGAATTTTTTAAAAATCTTACTAACGGTTTCTGTTTTTGATTAAAAAAAAACAAACAACTATAAGATGTCTCCTGTTAACACCGATTTTTATAAAATGCCTGTTGTGGTAGTAAGTTTTTATAAAATAACTCCTACAATTTCTAATATTTATACCTTTTTTAATACATTTTTTTTTATTTCAATATTTTATGAAATATTTCCTACCAGTTTCCATCTTTATAAATTAAAGTCTGCGGCTTTCCAGTTTTTATAAAATGTCACTTTTACAGCTTCTGATTTTGATAAAAAAAGCTAGAAAATGTCACCCGTTAATTCTAATTTTTATAAAATGTTTTTTGTGACAACCTATTTGTGACTACAATTTCTAACATGTTTTAAACACAAAAAATCTTTTATTTCAATATTTTATGAAATGTTCCTTGCAGATTCCATTTTTATAAATTATAGCCTGTGGTTCCCACTATTTACCAAGTCTCCCTACCGGTTATGATATAAAAAAAAACTCAAAATGTCTCCTCTTGCTTTTGATTTTTATAAAATGTCTTTAGCAGTAGCCAATTTGTATAAAATAAATTCTACAATTTCAACAGAAAGACGTATTTTAAAAGCAATCTTTATAAAATGCCCCTTTCGGCCTTTCAGCTTCAATTTTTATAAATTGTCGCCTGCGGCTCTCAGCTATTATAAAATGACACAGTTTTCAGTTTCTTGTCGATTCAAAGTTTCATAAAATATCTTTTGTGGCAACCAATTTTTATAAAACGTGAACCAAAATTTCTACCTGCACATTTATAATTATAATACTAAACACAGAAATACTGAGCAATAAGTCTTTTAAATAGTCAAATTGTATAAACATTCTGAGTCTTTTACAGTATTGTGCAGACTGTTTATAATAACGTGAGAGCGAGAATTTGCTGAATCATATCAATCTGTGGTCTATCATATTTTGATAGTTTTGCCTGATAAGACGCGAAACTAAATAGCTGTCTCTAATTCAGCACATTCTAGTTCTCACTGCATTATATTTTATATTATAAATCACTATTCAGTTTATTAGGACCCTTAAAATTATAATCGTATTTGCCTTATATCCTATGTGCCTGTAAAGTCTGCAAATCTGTGACCATACGAGTATTATTACAATAATAAAAAGCTTTGAAATAAAAATTAATAACTGATTGTAGTTAGTAAGCAATTAGCAAATCTTGTTGTAATTTGTTGTTGGAAGTGCTAAAATATTAAATTTAAGTCAAAACTCCTTAAATAAACTCTTAATTATGAGAAAAGAAAACTAACACCAACGCTTTATTACGACAGCTTTTTAGTAACCAGAAACTGACGAATTCTCCTACAATGTGGTACAAAGAAATTGAAAAAAAAATTAACTTCAAACAAATGATGAATAATGAGGAATTGAACAGCTGCCAAAATAGAATTCCGCTTGCCCCACTTCCAAAAATTTCATAAAATTGAAAGAAAACAAACGATTACATTACACTGTAAACCGGTCAATGTTTCCTCTCCGAAAATATAATTTCCTTCTGAAAATTCTCAGTCAGAAGCTTCCCATAAACATCTCGTGACTCGCAAAAAAAATGAATTGAAATCATGTTTACATCCCAACAGATGTGGTTATGTCATGTGTAAACAAATGGATGACAGAAAAGAATGTTAAAATTATGTCATCGTCACGTGATAATCCATCTCCCGATAAATGACAATAATTTCTGGACTCCTTATACGGTCCCAAAAGTCTTGTATTTCACACTTTACGGCGATGTTTAAACAGAAATTGGGTCAGTTTGTTCACAACTTGCACATGTTCCGCCATGCTAATAAATCTATAAATATGTGCCGCATAAACAAAGGAATCATCACAGGAAATAGGATAGTTTGGCTATTTTCCGGGCCGTTTTTTACACGTTGTAAAGGGCCGGCAAGTTCACGGTCGGAAATGGGAGTCGGTGCAAAATGACATCAGGAACACCCACAACGTGTGCAAGACTAATTTTGATCTTTCAATCTAGGGATTACTTAACGCTATTTGTTTAGAATTCTCAGTTTCATTCAAAAGGAAAGTGTAAACGATGTTAAAACAACAAACATGATGTGTTATTACAAATGTGCAGGCCTATGCCGGGCTTTTGAAAAATCTCACAGCGATGGCAATTACGGCGTTTTGGATTTTTTTCGCAATTAGGAGGTGATGGACATAAATGCAAGAAAACCACTTGGGCTGAAGCTTGTTTTATTTTTAAGTCAATGACTCCCGTAACACCTACCCAAATAGATGTTTATGGTGTAGGAAGGTGCAATAGGGATTCGAACGTGACTCGATTTTGACGAAATTAGAAAAAATATAGGCAATTAAAATTTTATGCCATTTCCTTGTAGCAGGTGTTGTAATTTCTCTCAATAGATATTTTTGGTGTTTAGTCTGCAGAGTTCGGTGATCTGATTTTTAATATAGATAAAAGATCAGAATAATCCTTGTGTCCTATTAGGGGTTAATTAAACCATATTTCATCAAGCATTATCTAGGAATTTAAAAAATATCAATAGTCTTTAGAATAGACATCTTCACTGACGGTGTTACTTCTAATAAATCTCGACTGTTCTAAGCTACTGTTTTCTAGGCTAATTTCAAGTTGAGATACTATTATAGGTAGAACAGCAAATTTTAATAATTTTTGGTAGCAACAACCAATCACAACAACAAATTTTATTAATTTTCTATAGACACGAAGATACTACCGGTATTATCTCAACCTGAAATTAACCCATTCGTGATTTACCCTAAATATACCAAATAAATAAACAAGAGTCAATAAAACGTTTTACTGAGGAATAGTGCAATCCTCCCAAAAAACTAAGTGCAAGATGACGTAATTGTGCGGATGTCAAGTAAACAGGTATACTGTTCCAAACCAATTTTGGCATATCTGACTTTAAAGACAAGCTTTTTTGTTTATTACTAGTGTAATAAAAATTGTTTTGTTACCAAACGCAAGTAATTTATGATCGTTAGACCCTTCGATGCCATCTAAAAAAACCGCCTGTGGCAGGCAGATTTGTCACCACTTTTACGTAGATTTAATCTGCTCCGAGCGGTTTTCTCAGATGCCACCAGATTTATGGTTTAATGACCATAAATTACTTGCGTTTGGCAACAACACAATCTTTATTGCACTAGTAATAAACAAAAGACTTACGTTTAAAGTTAGATATGTCAAAATTGGTTTGGAACAGTATAGTATGCTTTAGGATTATAATGCTAACTTAAATAAGTATTTGCCAAATTTAAATATTCTTCAGGATAAAATTATTAACCGAATATAAAATTCTTGTAAAAACTGAAAATGCGTATAAAACAAATACTTAAATAGGTATAGCAAATGTATAATAAAAAAAAATAAAAAAAGTTAATAAAGCCCACCGAAAAGCTAGTAAGCGTTATAAATTAGAAATACTCATTTTTAATTAATTAATTTCCATAATCAACCAATCACAAATGGGTATTTCAAATTTCTATGGTAAAAAACAAATCATAGGAGTCGCAGTAATATAGATGGTTCACAAATTCATACATCACAGTGGTATCATAAACTTAATTGACGATTACTTTAACCATCATTTGCTTTTGTCAGTGTAATAAATTAAAAAAATGTGATATACAAATGAAGGGTACAAAAATAAAAAGATTTTTCACCAATATTAAATCCAATACTGACAAAAAACAATTAAAAACAGGACTCCTGAGTAGTTATATCGAATAAAAAAATGTGCCGTGTCCATAAAACCCGACAGGGCTCTCACCTATGTAAGAAAACGAATTTTTGGACATTCATCTTTTACCTCTGTACTCTTTAAATGTTTCATAATAACCTTAATCTTTATTTAGTCACGTGGGTTGAGGTTATGTCTGAAGGCTCCCTATAATAGATTTTTTTTAATTGAATAGGTGAAAGATTCACACTAAATTATTAAAGCAGCTCTAAGAATATGTATCAAGGGCGTTAAAAAGTTGTTCATGCCTTCCAAAAACAATAAGTTACAAACAAAACCGAGGGCCTTTGGCCCGAAATTTTATGAGACGTCTTTATATTACAAATTTTTGACAATTAGTTCATAAACCGTTTTTGATAAAAAATTACATTGCACGTCCAAAAATTTTTTTTTTAAATTCGTTTTGTCGGTCGGAAAAAGGCGTAATGATAGACGGAACAAATAAAATTTATTAGTAAAACAATTTATTAGGTACCTATTCAAGTATTTTGATCAAATTGTTTGTTTTTAATAAAATTAGATTACTATAATTAAAGATAAATGATAGGGCATTATCAGCAAACGTTATGAACATCTTAATACGTATAAACCTCGAATCCATGTGAAAACAACAATCACTAAGTAAAAAATAAATAATTTTTTAGGGACTTACTAATAATAGTAGCCGTAAATACGACTTTGGCAGTTCCGACTAATGTGGTTGATGTAGAAGCCGTAAAACTTTTTTTTATAAGCGGTTGTGCCAAAACAACCATTTTTTTTATTTCACTAGAAAAAAACTAAGTGGAGTACCATTTGCACTGCAACATTTGCTTCCATTAGGTTTATTGACATCAAAATATAAAAATAATTAACAAAAATAATGGTATCATTACATGAGCCAGTATATTAGTTTTATTTATAATAATTGATATTTTATTTTTTAAAACCACTAGATATATATAAAATCTAAACGATTTTTTTTAAATATAACTATAAGTTTGTAAAAAAAAATCGAAAAGCTGGACCAACCCCGGCGTTCCGCGTGTATCATTCAACCCTAGCTCTGAGCCTACTGCAAGTTGCCCTAGGTCAGATAAGCAAAATTTTTGGCATTGTTTCTAGATGGCACAAATTTCCAATGGAGTCTATCTAAATAGAATAATTTGAAACATGAGAACGTTTCTTTCTTTATCAAATTGATCGACTTACCTTATAACGAGTCTCAAATATCCCTGGGTCCTACTATAATAATCTATCCAAGACCCGCTTTTTCTTTGACAAAAGTATATTTAGTAAAAAACGATTTAGGACACTCGTTATTTACTTATCTACGAAACAGCGTCAATAACCGACGAACACAAAAATATACAAAATAGTTATGATTCTAACAAAGTACAAATGCGACAAAAAATTTGGAAATACTGACAAAAAATCGTGTAACCAAAATTTTCGTGGCAACTGACATTGTGCTTGTGCTTAATAGAAACGAAAATAATTAAAACTTGCTTTACCAAAATTTGATGTACCAAATGTTTTGTCGCGCATAGTACAAATATGTATGTATGTATAACAAGTATAAAAAATGTTAATTTAGACTACATTAAAGTTAAGTAAAAAATTATTGTTTAAAAATGTTTGATTGCAAAAATTGCAAAGTTAATGTATTGTTCTGACAATAATTTTCATTAAGTGTCAATTGTAAAATTTCTATATCGTTTTTTGACATTATGCTGAATTAAAATCATAGTTGATTTTAATAAAACTTTAGAAAAAGCAGAATTTCATTATGACCTATAAATAATGCACGTAAATATTAGATTTATTTAACAAACTCTTTACTTGATAAACCACATAAGTAATTTTAAAAAGCGTGTTAACTTTAAACGTTTTATGTTTCATGAAAACAGGAATTTTCATAAAAAATGGAAACGAAAATTAGTGTTCGATATCCAAAACACAATATTGTTACTATCAGTCTTATTCTTGACAAAAATATGGTTTAATGTGTGCGTAATTCAAACGTCCGTATCTGGAGGTTACTTCTGTACTTCTGTATTTACTGTTGACATACCACTGACAACAAATTACCTCTCATAAGTATTCAAAATTTGAAAAAGAATGAATGGGTCAAGGCTGCCTACCCATCAGAGCAGTGCCCTCTAATATTTACCCAGCATTTAGTACCCTGCGAAAAAAATTGAACAAATATCCATAAAACGCACAAATAGTTTATTACTCCACACATATTTGTCGATAGTTCCCCTTGATTTAGATATTTCTTTGTTCCAAGACACAACAAAAATGATAAACTCTGACAAGATTTAGATTTCCGTTGTGATGTAAATTTTTACCACTTAATCTATCAAAGCCCTACATTTCCGCTAAGAGATCCTCCTCCCTGTAATCTCGGCGTTTACGAGCTTTTAATAACACCAAATAAATTATTTTCACATTAGCCTCAAGTCAGGTAAAAATAGTAGTTCTTCCGTATTTTTAGTCGCATTCCGGAACAGCCGATCGAGAAGTGTTAATTGCTTAATTGGATTTTCCTGAAATAGTTTATCGTAAAATCGTCGTGATTTATTCTGAACGTTTTATTCATCGAGATAATGAAAATAACAGAGTACCGAGCGAAATTTATGGACTCCTGGAGAAACGTGCCGCCAATGGTTTCTTCGATGTGGTTCTGCGTTTATAAACAACAATTTACTTAATAAATTTTAATTTGGTTTAATGATAGTGCATGTGTGGTCGGAAACGCCGAGCTTTTGCGAAACGATGAAGTAATTATTTTTCGAGATTGCGGCCGAATTTAGGACATACTTATTTATGCAGAAACCGAAGAAGAAAATAAATTACAAAAAGAAAAAATTGTTAAATAGTGATTAGCATAGATGGCGTGCGGCGAAACTGAGACACACCAAATCGCGAAAGCTCTGAGCTTTCCGCGGCGCGCGCTTATTTTTCAGCAAACCGTTATGAAATTCTTTTACTGAAAGTATGAGAAGACTGTACGTCCACTTCATTAGTCTTTAAAACCACATGTTGACATACCAATTAAACATAAGCTCGCATCTGTCTGTTAAAATCCGGAAAATTCCGGGCTTTGAAAATTTTCAAAAAAGCACAAAAAGACTCACCGAAGACTGGACCCTGTGCACTACGATGCAGACGACGAAAAACCCGAGGGCTATCGCCCGGCAACAGCCCGGCCGCAGCGTCATCGCCTACTGCTCCATGTTCTGTACCATCTGAATCTGCTTGACTTACCCCCACTATTGTGACTTAAGACATTCCGGCGGGCTACGCCGAGTGAAACCAAATTCGAATTTTTCACCTTTTTCACACCCCCAGCTCGGCTAAAAGTCTGACAATCAAGGACGAGCGACCTGGGGGAGCTCTCACTGGAATTTCGGAGGTTTCAGGTGAGAAAAGCAAAAGTTAGATGTACTTAAGTCGGTTCTAGTTTCTGCTGCGCAGGAAGCTGGAATCGAGATGTTGGACCCATTCCGGCTCGCTGAAGCAAGTTCTTGTAGGGGTTTTCAGTGACGCGCGGACACGCGTGTGTGCATCACATCAAAAGAGTGAGTGCTTCCCCAAGTGGGGAAGAGGTCGCGATGACCGACCGCGTAGTTGGGTAAGTCGTCCCGGCGCTTTTTTTCAAAAAAATTTCGGGAGCTTTCAGTTCGCGATTTTTGAAAAATGGGATTTTTCAGGTTCGTGGTCACGTTGCTCGGTGTGTGGACATGCGTCGGAGGGGTAAGTTACCACTTGTTGCTTATCATAAATCATCCCCAATTTTAAATCGTGTGCCATGTGCGGTTATTTTAAGTGGTGACGGCGTTACGCAATGCGAGCTTTGGGAGCTTTCGGGTTAATTGATGCGAGTCTCATCACTTCGATGAATGAAAAAAAAAACATTAAATGAGAACATCTGGTCTAAGCGCGGCTCGACTTAACCATATAAATCTCGCATTAATAGGCAACCCGGAAATTTGGAAAAAGTTAGAATTTTTCCAAAAATGGTTCACGCGCTCGAAACTGTGTCATAAATTGTGTGAGATAAACCCATCACCCATCGGACGTTAAACTCAAAGTGTACACATATTTGTTTTGTTAGGGCGCGTGTTTAGTGGACTTTCTTCCTGTTACAGTTATTTAAAGTCCTTCACTGATCTACCATCTCAAAACGTGACGCGTTCCGTCGATACATAACTAATTTACAATGCTACGCCACTGAGTGTGCCCACAATTTTTATATCAACCCACGTAGCTACTTTCTCGGTTTGTCACTATTGGAGACTTTTGATCGGGTCCGAGGACACTTAATTACCACCAACATGACAATTTTTTAAACAAATATTTTTTCTGCAAAATTCTATTTTTTTCACTCTGGGAGATTACCAGATTCGGATTAAGAGGGAGGGGGACACGATCATTCTCAATTTCCGCAGAAGAACAAATTTGAGTGAGTTGTTTTGTCATGTGAATAATGACTTAAAAAGTTTTTAACTCACTAGTGACTTTTAGGAATTTTACTTATCTAAATTAAATATAAGAGGTGATGGATAAAAAAATATAGAAAAATTAGGTGTATCCTCGGGTTTATCTAAACAGAATATTTTATTATGAAATTGACAGATTGATCATTCAAGACTGAATATAAGGTCCATCTCGGAACAAAAAAATTTGAAAACAAAATTTTGACATACACAATTAATTATTTCTTAATTTTTTGATGATCATAGTTACTCTTTTTACAAATTTTATCAAATGAGTCTTTTTTAAATGTACCTAAATATAAATGAAAGGAAGACTTCTCTCTAGTAATAAAAATTGACAGGTTAAAGCATTTCGTACAAAAACGCACAGTTGTTTTTTCAATTTTCTTAAAAGTACACGTCTACAATTTTGTTCAACGTATATTTTGAATTAGTTTCGAACTTTTTTAATAAATTGGTTATATATTTTCATAATTTTATCAATTCAATTGGAACATAATGTGACAGTAACATAATTCACGAAAAAAATTGAAATAAAATATAATTTTGATTATAGGAGAATGAAGACGATTTTTCAACAAAATCTGAGTAAAATTTCAATAGGCAACAGGAAAAATGTTATAAGTAACACGGCATATATCTCCTGTTAACATCCTTGTCAAGCAGTTCATACTCATTTAAGTTAAAAGTTAAAACACGTCTTACATTCCTTGTTATTACTTAAATACCAATAATAACAGCCACATACGAGTGAATTTACGTCATAAATTTAGAGTACTTTGTCATTAACATTCAAATTAAATTACTTAGAAAACAGTTGTGAAATTAAACGATGATATTTTTTGTTACAACGTTTTATAACAGTGACTTTTTGATTGTCATTCTGATTGCTAAATGACGTACTTTTACGTACTACTGCTCAAAAATAAAAAATACATTTTTTATTTTATTTATTTATTTATTTATTATAAACATGAAAAGTACAATTACTTAAATGACTGAATTGAACATTCAAAGATTTCAGATTTCTTTCCTGAACGTCAATACAAGTGGAAACGGTACGTGTAAACGCCACTTCAGTTTTGCTATTTTCGTCACAGATTCTTATTTTCGTTGATACAGATTCTTCTTTTCCCATAATTTTTATCGAAATTGCGTTTTTGCTTTCAACAGAGTTTTCTATGTGATTTTCCGCAACAGAACTCGATTGCCATCCTCCATGTTTTTTGAGTAATGTAATATCTGCTTCTGTATCTGCTAAGAGTGTTGCTGAACAACGGCGAAAGCAGTGCCCGGGACATTCTTTCGCATTTAGAAGGCCGAAATATTCTGCAATTTATTTAGGCATACTTCCAATAGTACAGGGTTTTCATAAATGTTTGTAAGGACGTAGGCGGCTGCAGAAATATTAAAAGATATTCTGTCTTTCAAAGACAAAGACTTTAGCTATTATTATAATTATTATTAGACAAATGAGTAACTCCAGAAACCATTTTCCAATATTCCGTTGCGTAAATAGGATATTACAATGAATATTCGTGATATCAAAAATCTCCACAGCCACCTGTGTTGTTACAATCATTTATGAAAAGCCTGTATTTATACCAACGGGTAGCGTACAGCACCTAGAATTTCTATAGGTTAAGAAGAATCTCTGATGTTCAGTATGAGGAGGTCGAGCTGTGCGTATTTGCGGAAAATTTCTAAGAAACTAATTCTTCTACAAATCTTTCAGTTATTGTAAACACTCGTGAAATTTTTTTCTTGGTGTTCGGTATCTTCACTTTAATGTAACTTGTGACAAAAAAAATTTTTTTTCTATATCTATGCTTCAAAAACGTAATTTTTTCTCTGCGTAACGCGCCAAATATCCCAGTTATTAGCACAACTTTTGTTCTATCTCTTGTTTGGTGAATATTTCGGATTTTTTAGCACTGTACCTACTGACATTTTTTCTTAAATGCAATCAAGTTTGTAAATTTTTTGATATCTACATTCTTGTTAAGATATAGCATGGTTCTTAGCATTGAGTAGGTACTCCATAAAGTCGACGGCTTATACATGGAAGATAATTTCAAAAAATACGAACTACCAAATTTTCTGTATGTTTTCTTGTAAATCTTTTTAGTTATTTCGGGCACTAGCGTGGCTAGTGCAGTTTCCGCAGCATTTTCAATGTCGGAATCAAATTAAGAATCGCTCATTTTTGTGTTCTTTTATCACAGAACTTAAACACAGAACTCAAGTTGACGGTCTGTAATTTTATAAAAACAGTAAATAACGAAATTTACGAAAATGTAAATGTTCGTTTGACATCATTATTTTTGAAAGAAATATCTGTTATAAATTGCTGTAACAAAAAATTTGGAATGCAATACTTTGGAAAATCGATGTTTTTAAACTCTTGACGTGTTGAAGATTCACGTCGCGTGCTTAATAGACTCTTTTTTGCAACTTATTGCATTAATCACTATTGATTAACTTTATTATTATGAACGCTTTTTATTATGATTTTTAATGACGTAAATTCTTTCATATGTGGCTATTTGAGTTTATCCCCAGACTCTCAAAAGTTTTAATCCGGCACTGGTGATGACGTAATATGCAGAGGAGAACTGACTCAAGCGAAGCGGCAAAAGACATTTACCCCACTTAATACTTTCTATAAAACTGCTCAATCAGTTTGTTACATTTGTAAAAATGGTTTTGTTGTTAATTTATTTAAGTCAAACATCTTTTAAACTTTACCATTTTAGTAATATTAATGAAGTTTTTTATTAGATCAATGTTCATTATTTTTATAACTATTAAAATAGAAATGGATTTTTTTAACATTTTTTTCGTGTTCTTTAAATCTTGATTGTCAATCTCTCAACAAGTTCTCAAGTCATTTCATCAAATTTAATTTTTTTTTCTATTAAAGATAAAATTACAAATTCGTAAAAACATAAAGAAAGCACTTCTTCAGATCTATTTAAACTTTCAGCAGAACTGTTTAAAAAATAAAAAATTGTTGTTACCTTACCAAGATAACTAAAAAGATTATTAGTTATATTATTAACTTTATAGACAATATTGTGTCTTGTGGCTTTAATTTTAGAAACATTGAAAATTTAATTTATAACATGCTGGCCTGAGCGGTCCAAAACTAGTCGACCCAATAGTTCGCCCGATCAGCCAGTCCGCCCCTGGCAATAAGAGTGTCGCTCCAGCTTCCTGATCGGACTAATTTTAACTTGTGATTAGATTGGACACTGACATCTAATGTGGACATTTCCTGTCAGTTCAAATTCGAATTTTTATAGCTGAGTTAGCAGTAGGTGTTTGTTTTTGCAATATAATGAGTTGAAATAGACAAAATTTTATAGTTGGTGCGAAAAAAAACCGGATTAATTATGCTTAGACTATAAATTTTAAGTACAAATGTAAACTACCAAAATTAACTTTGCTTCCGAAGCCTCGTCTTAGTTTGTTTACTTGAACAGGCCTCTGATATAATATTTGCCGTCATAATAGATTACCCGGTGGCATGTGCATTTCACCATTGTTTACACTATCAAGTCCTTAATTCTTTTTTTATCCTCTTTGGCTTTTTGCCAAAAGCTTTTCTTTGGTCAAAATTTGTCACTCTTCAAGTTGAACGAACTCCAAAGCAATTTACCACTAAATGGTACTCTTTAATCAAAATGAGTTGCGGTTCTCTTCGGCCTAATTGCATTTTGGAAAGCGGCACAAGATGGTCATTTTTCTTATGTACTGGCAATTTAAAATCAGGTTCTCAGATACATCCCGCTGATATAAATTTCTTTCGTAGCAATTTCTTAGCAGCCGTCTTTCGACAACCAACAGGACCGGAGTGTTTGGGAGGAATAACCCTTACTATGAAAATAGAGCTTACCCCACGGGAGGTTCATACAGACAAGGGGGTTATTACAGAGGAGGTTCTTCGGCTGAAATTAGTGGTACTGGAAGACCTTACGAAGATTCAAGACTGAGACAAGAGTATAACAGGAGTTACGAAATTAGAGGCAGTCATCGAGGAGCTGGAGCTTACATTGACAGGACCGAATCTCCAATTTCCGCTCAATCCGGTCAAGGCTTCTACAGACAATCAGGAACTTATTACCAGCCTGGTCAAAGGCAAGACTATGACCAATATGGACAAGCACGTTATCCTTCAAGTCCATATCAAAGTAGCAGGCCATATTCCAGCAGTTATGACATCTTTGATGCTCCTGGAAGTGCATATGGACCAAAAAATGGAAGTGAACGATGTATTCCGAAATGTTTCGGCGAAAAAGGAGACCGAGTAATAAAAAAAACCAAAAATTTTACAAAACAATAAAATTCTGTATTTGTAGGGCTTTCCTGGTGTACCAGGTATATCAGGAGAAAAAGGACAACGAGGTTTTCCTGGAGAGGAAGGCATAATGGGCCCTAAAGGAGACAAAGGCGATGCAGGTCCCATTGGTCCGCGAGGACCTAAAGGAGATCGTGGCAAAGTTGGTGTTCCCGGATTTCCCGGAATAAATGGAGTTCCTGGTTTGCAAGGACCACCTGGACAACCTGGTTTTCCAGGTCTTGATGGATGTAACGGTACTGATGTAAGATGAATAATAAAAATATTTCCGGTTTTGCATTTCCTATTTCAAGGGTTTGCCTGGACTTGATGGTCTTCCCGGAGAACAAGGACCTCGAGGTTTTCCCGGTACTCCTGGTATTAAAGGAGATAAGGGTGAAGCGGCCCACTGTGAAATTAATCTGAAAGGACAAAAAGGAGAACCTGGACGTGATGGTGTTACTGGACCTACTGGAAATCCTGGATCACCTGGACCTCAAGGCCTACCAGGATCTCGTGGAGAAACAGGGCCTGTGGTACATAATTAAATTATTTTTTTTTAAATTATTTTTGAGAATTGCTTTTAGGGACCCAGGGGACCCCCTGGACCTAAAGGTCCAAAAGGAAACATGGGAATTGGATTTGAAGGTGCTAAAGGTGACAAAGGTCTTAAAGGAGAACGTGGAGAAAAGGGAATGTGTCCAACTTACCAACATGGAAATCATACAGCCAGTATTGGTCCTCAAGGAGATAAAGGGGATAAGGGATATGAGGGTCCACGAGGCGAAAAGGGTGAAAGAGGTTTTAGGGGTGTTTCTGGAGACAAGGGAGATCAGGGAATGTTTGGAATGAAAGGAGAAAAAGGATTACCCGGACCGCCAGGACCAAGAGTACAGAGAACGATATATTGTATAATTTTTTCAATTTGTAATTTTAGGGAAGAGATGGATACGCAGGTCCACCTGGCCCGCCGGGACAAAAAGGTGATAGAGGTCTTGAAGGATTACCTGGATTACCAGGACGACCCGGTTTAAAAGGAGAACCAGGAAAAGACGGTCCTCCAGGATTTCCCGGATTGACTGGTCCTCCAGGACCACCAGGTGGTGGTAAAGGACGTCCTGGACCTCCTGGTCCCCAAGGACCAAGAGGATATCCTGGTCCAATGGGTCCTAAAGGAATGGATGGTTTTCCTGGTGATCCAGGACCTAGAGGTCCTATTGGACCACCAGGAGGTCCTGGACTTAACGGTAGACCAGGACCTGAAGGAGCACCTGGTGAAAAAGGACAAAAGGGAGAATCTGGCTCAATCGGATTTCCGGGCACTGATGGACCTAGAGGGTATCCAGGTCCTATCGGGCCTCAAGGACCACGAGGCTTCCCAGGAGAAAAAGGTTTTTCCATAATGGTAATTTTTTAGTTTGAGTTTAGTATTTTTTTTGTAATGCAAATGTAAAGGGACCTAAAGGTGATAGTGGAGAACCTGGACGAGATGGTGAACCAGGACAGAAGGGAGAAAAAGGTTTTCCTGGACCTAGAGGTGCACCCGGAGATGCTTTAGATGGGGTACCTGGAGCTCCAGGCCCTCAAGGCCCACCGGGTGAAAAAGGAAATCCTGGAAGACCTGGATTGCATGGTAATCCGGGAATACCTGGAGAAAAAGGCGACAGAGGTGGTAGATGTATTGATTGTTTACCTGGATCAAAAGGAGAAAAAGGCGAACCTGGATTTAATGGAAGAGATGGAGAGGTTGGTCCTCGTGGACCACCAGGAGCTCCAGGTTTTGCAGGTTTACCTGGATTAGACGGTTTACCAGGGCGACAAGGACCACCTGGTCCTCCCGTACGTATAAAGGAACCAACAAATCAATTATATTTTAAAGTTGTTTTTATTAGGGAAAAGATGGCATACCAGGTATTCAAGGAAACCCAGGACAACCAGGAGAACCAGCGTTTATCCCAATAAATTTGGTAAAGGGAGAGAAAGGTGATAAAGGTTTGAGAGGACCACCAGGAAATATGGGTCCTGTTGGTTTGCCTGGGCCACGGGGTTTCAAAGGAGAACCGGGATTACCAGGATTGCCTGGTGTGAAAGGTGATCAAGGACTTGATGGTCTTCCTGGAGTTGACGGACAACCAGGACGTCCAGGCATTCCTGGTCTTAAAGGTGAACCGGGACTAAGTATAAAAGGAGAACCTGGACCTTTTGGACAACCTGGTCGCGAAGGTCAAAAAGGAGAAGCTGGAAGACCTGGAGACAAAGGAGTTGCTGGCCGATGTCCGGACACACTAATGGCACGATTGAAAGGAAATACTGGTCCCCCTGGACAAAAAGGTGAACCAGGTCCTCCAGGTTATCAAGGATTGGATGGACCAAAGGGCGACATAGGTCCGCAAGGCCCTCAGGGAGATGTAGGTCAGCCTGGTACGCCTGGACCTGTTGGAAGTAGAGGTTTGCCAGGTCCCAGAGGTGATAAAGGTGACATAGGCCCTATGGGATTCCCAGGAGAAAAAGGAAGAGATGGAGCTCCAGGAATTCCTGGGTTAGCAGGTAGCAGAGGCTTAAAAGGAGAACCAGGAATTCCAGCTGTTGGACCGCCCGGACCTCCAGGACCATTTGGTTTTAAAGGAGAAAAAGGTTTACCTGGTCCTCCGGGCAAAACTGGTCCTCCGGGACAATCGGGCTTACCAGGACTTATGGGAGAGAAGGGTGATGTCGGTGTTCCTGGATTAAATGGTTTGCCTGGACCGCCAGGACAAAAAGGTGAACCAGGACCATTTGGGCCACCTGGAACTCCAGGAATAGCGGGAATACCAGGCCCAGCAGGACAAAAAGGAGAAGCAGGAATGAAAGGAGAAACCGGAACATCTGGTTTGCCAGGTTTTCCTGGTAGAAAAGGTGAGCCGGGAATACCAGGAATAGAAGGACCTAAAGGTTTTCAAGGACCTGTGGGTCGTCCTGGACCGCCAGGCGAACCTGGAATGGATGGTTTACCGGGACCACAAGGAGAAAAAGGAGATCGCGGATTCCCAGGAGCACCTGGACCACAAGGTTTAATAGGAATGCCAGGATTGGTGGGATATCAAGGAGAAAAGGGAGATACTGGACCTGGAGGTTTTCCAGGGCTTCCAGGGCCTTCAGGAATGCCTGGGTTTAAAGGAGAACCAGGATTGCCCGGATTACCTGGAGAAAAGGGAAGTCAAGGAGATGTATCAGAAAAAGGACAAAAGGGAGAACCTGGTATTCCGGGATTAAGAGGCCCTAGCGGCCTACAAGGTAGACCAGGTTTTCCAGGACCTAAGGGCGACAAAGGTTTAATGGGACAAAGTATACCCGGTTTGAAAGGAGATCATGGTTTCCCAGGAAGTCCTGGAATCGATGGTAGACCCGGAATTCCTGGACTTAAAGGTGAGCCTGGCTTTCCAGGCTTACCAGGATTAAAGGGAGATAGAGGTTTTCCTGGAGAAAGAGGATCTCCTGGCATTGATGGAATATCAGGAGAAAAAGGAGATAAAGGTGATATTGGTTTTCCTGGACAACCAGGATTTTCCGGTCCAAAAGGTGATATGGGTCCACCCGGTCGAAGTGGTCTTGATGGATTAAAAGGAGAAAGAGGACCACCAGGACCTATAGGCCCCGTAGGATTTCCTGGTCCTAAAGGAGATTGGGGAGAACGTGGTCCCCCAGGACCTTTAGTCACAGTTAAAGGAGATAAAGGCGAACCAGGTCCACCTGGTTTGCGCGGATTAGAAGGTGAAAAGGGAGATCGTGGTTACCCAGGTCAGCCAGGTTTATCAGGAGAAAAGGGCAATGCCGGATTCCCTGGACTTAAAGGAGAGCCAGGATATGCTGGTCGTCCAGGTGAAAAGGGTGACAGAGGTTTACCAGGAATTGCCGGCCTTCCAGGAGCAACAGTTAAGGGTGAAAAAGGACTTCCTGGTATTCCAGGAAAACAAGGAAGAGAAGGTCTTCATGGAATTCCCGGAGAAAAAGGAGATCGTGGTCTTCCTGGACTTCCAGGAAGATCAGGAGCGCCGGGTCTACTTGGACCACCTGGTGCAAAAGGAGACAAGGGTGAACAAGGTTTTCCAGGTCCTGTTGGACCACCAGGACTTATGGGATCCCCAGGACGTGAAGGGTTACCTGGAAGTCAAGGCGCACAAGGAGAAAAAGGAGATAGAGGTCCGCCTGGATTATTCGGTCGTCCAGGTCAAAAAGGAGACCAAGGCGTACCCGGATTACAAGGTGCCCCAGGATATCCGGGAGAAAAAGGAGATCGTGGTTTTGATGGAGTAAACGGACCTCCTGGACCTATCGGACCAATCGGTGATAAAGGATTCCCAGGCACCCCTGGCCGACCAGGAGTTCCAGGAATAAACGGACCTAAAGGTAAAATATTTGCTTTTGATAAGTATTTTTCTAAATTAAATTTTAGGTGATAAGGGAGAACCCGCACCTCCATCTTTCCCTGGACCTAAAGGAGACAAAGGTGTCCCAGGCACACCTGGCCTACCCGGAGAGCGTGGTTTACCAGGTCCTGTTGGTCCTCCAGGTCGTGATGGACCATCTGGTGAAAAAGGAGACCGTGGAATTGACGGATTGCCTGGAAACCCAGGTCCACCAGGTCCCAAAGGAGACAGAGGCTTTGACGGTGCAATCGGTATCACTGGCCCAGTAGGCGAACCAGGTCTTAAAGGAGAACCTGGAGCACCTTGCGAACAAGTTGGAGATTATCTCACCGGAAACCTCTTGGTTAAACACAGTCAGAGCGTGCAAATTCCACAATGTGAAAGTGGTCATATCAAATTATGGGAAGGTTATTCTTTATTATACGTCCAAGGAAATGAAAAAGCTCACTCTCAAGATCTTGGATTCGCCGGTTCTTGCATAAGGAAATTCTCCACAATGCCGTTCGTATTTTGTGACTTCAACAACGTGTGCAACTACGCCAGTAGAAATGATAAATCCTACTGGCTTTCCACCAGCGAACCCATCCCCATGATGCCAGTGGAGGAATCAGCTATTAGACAATTCATCTCCCGATGCGTTGTCTGCGAATCTCCAGCCAACGTAATCGCCGTTCACAGTCAATCACTTGCATTGCCTGACTGTCCCCACGGCTGGAGCTCCCTATGGATCGGCTACAGTTTCATAATGGTATATAAATGTTCTCATCCCGAATATTCACCAATTTAATCTTTTTTAGCACACGTCTGACGGTGCTGAAGGCGGTGGCCAATCATTAGTGAGTCCTGGCTCCTGCCTAGAAGACTTCCGTGCATCGCCGTTCATCGAATGCAACGGCGCCCAAGGCACTTGCCACTACTTCGCCAACACTCTCAGCTTCTGGCTAGCGACAATCGAGCCGCACCAGGAGTTCCAGAAGCCGCAAAAACAGACGCTGAAAGCTGGAAACGTCCGAGACAGGATAAGTAGGTGTCAAGTGTGCATCAAGAACACGTAATAGCGCCGGCGGCGGCGGCCCTTAGGGTCGATGGGTCAGTCACACAAACGTGCGAATGACCCATCGGAGTCTGTGTTCAACCTCATAGTGTTCCTTGAATTCCGAGTTCTCGTGCATCTAGCGAACGGACGAGCAACTGATGGACGAGAACTTGCCATTTTTGTATCATAAGCTTTGTAACGTTTTAATACAGCCGTGCCATGTTCTATAACATTAAAAGCATGTAAAGAGTTTTGTATAGTATTTAGTTTAAGTTGTATGTATGTAATAATACCACACAACGCTATCTAAACGTATTCTTGGAAAAACTTTCTCAGTGGTATTGAAAAATTAGGACGGTCACAGTTCTTTTTTAAGTTTCGCTGTGATTTTTACTAGCATTTTTTTTAGCAAAATAGTTATCTTTTAAAGAGAATATTTTTGTAATTAATAATTTTAATGGTGCTATGTATCCCTGTAATAATAATTTATGTGTTCGCTTTAAGTCTGCAGTGATTTTTTTATTTTATAAAACGATTTCTTGGCATTATTACTTTTTAATTTTAACGTTCCTTTTTTATTCGTTCTCTCTTGCTACACTTCTAGTCAACGACACGGCTACAGAATTATCCAAATCTTCAGTTTACGTATCACTGCATGTTCGTAATCTTTCCAGCTCTTTAAACTTTTTTTATTAAAACACTGCCATTGTAAAATAAATATTACTTAAACAAATTTTTGAGTTATTTACATACCTTCCCTTAAAAAACTTACCTCTCTTATCATAAAATATGTATAACGAAAGAGTAGATGATAACTTTCTTTAATATTAGAGTGTGACTTTTTGTATTTGGTTTTATATTTTATTTTATTTTGAACCATAATCTACTTCATACGCCCGCAAATCAGGACGTAATCTTTATTTTTATAGCACAAAATTTTTTAAAGTTGCCACGCAACAATATCAAATAAATAACAGCCTAGCTGTTAAATAAACGTCTTCAATTTTGTAAACGTCACTTTTTACATTAAATAACAATTATCATGGAAAATCAACATTTATTTCAAAAACTGTTAAACGCTACAAACGCACGGAACGTTACACAACTTTTTCTTAAATTTTGAGCTCTTTACCTGTTGTGACATTACTCTAGAATACACGTTTTCATCAGTTTCCATTTTGGAGAATCGCTAAACAGAAAATACTTAACAACATACCGTATCCTGGCAACGACAAGATAGTCAACTAGTTAATCTGGATTTTTCTCAGTTTAAAAAAAAGCCGGAATTTTGAATATTCTTTTGATTTGAAAAATTAAAGACGATCCAAAATAAAATAAAACGTTGTATGTACCACGGGCGTAAACGTCACTATTATATTAATTTTTATTATATAAATAACTAGATTTTCAATGACAAAGTTTGTCGTTACCATCAGTTTCTAGTGATAACATTATTGAAAGCCAGACACATACACCACTAAAGCTCATAAAAACAATTGCTGCAGCCCAAAAAACACTATCAGTTGCATGTTGCCTATGCTGTGATATTGTATACGGCAGCGGCAGCGTTACAAAGCATTCTTCTGAAATCGTAAAGAAAGCTATTCCTTCCTTCTGTTACCATTCACAATCAGTTTAATTTTGAAAATGTCACTTTACAAGACTAGTCAGTTTTGCAATTTTTACTAGACTAAAATTTTTACTTCGCAAATAATTTTCTTACAAAAACAAACTGTATCGTAAATTTTTAGAAAATGAGAATTTGAGAAACATATCGTTTGACAGATGGTTTGACAATTAAAGGTTTCTCGTTTAGCAAATAGATCATAAATGTAATAAATTAAATAATAAAAGAATTAAAATCCTAAGTCAAACCCACACGTTTAAATCGTTTAATCAAACAAAATTCTTACATAAGAGAGGCAAAGCGCTTTTGAAAGCAATGAAATGTTTCATCATCAGTGCCTAAATAATAAGTTTGTTCCAACAACACTTCAGAACTAGTTCAGAACGGTTCGAAACTCAACTGAGCATGCACAGTAGAGATTTTGAACTGCTAATAAAAAATTACTGCACATGTTCTGAACTATTGTTAGAAGAAACCAATAAGTGCAAATATCAAAATAATATGTATAAAGTTAAAAATATTAGAAAAATTTACCAAACTTTTACCAACAATAAATAAAAAAATAATAATAAAAAATAAAAATGTATGCCAAAAATAGGATAAAACGTTATTTTTAGCAAAAAGAAGTTGATCAGATATAAAGCCATCAAATAAATAAATAAATATGTTAATAAAATTATTTCAATAAATCAAAAGTAGGACTATTAAAAGCACTACTTTCTTCAAATAAGATATCTGTAAGACTTCGTAACATAACAAATATTTTTTTTTACAAAATTGTATAGAATTTCTATCCTCTTTTAGATAGTGTATAATTTCTAAATATTTGATAAATAGGGTTAATATTACGACCTACGTCCACAAAAATCCAAAATGTTGGTAATCAACAAATATTGACGAATATCTGTTCTCTTCAACTTCCTCTCTTATTCTGCCACTGAAAACTAGTGCAGTGTTTTGTGAGAAAATCTGAGTTAAAAGTGAGTTAATTTAGGTTTTAACTTTATAAAATTTTAAATAAAAGTTGTTTTTAAATAATTTAAATAAATTTTTAATTTAATACTTGAATTAGTAGTTTACATAATACGATAATTCATTTATCAAATAATTTTTACATTTCATTTATTAAAGACAAAAGGTGGAGACATAACAAAGAACATTTATTATGTTTTTTTTTAATTTTTAAAACGTGTTAATTTCTTTTTTTTTTAGTCAGATACTAAGGTTTATATGCAAGACGTTTAATACGATTAGACTAAATCCGCTCAAGCTTATAGCTACGATATACAAGTACGAAAAAATTTAAAATCTTGTGGGCTGATTTCAAGTTGAGATACTACCAGTAGTATCGCAAATTTTAATACTTTTCTATAGCAACAACCAATAACAACAGAATTTTATTAATTTTACATGGAAACGGAGATACTATCGGTATTAGAGTTGTTGGGTTTTGTCGTGGGTGATGACCTTGAATAGATCTGCGTGAAGTAAATTCTTAAATGCGATAAGTGAAACCCAAAAACATCTGACTAGTTTCAGATTGCGGCAAATTTAAAAGTCTGCAAGAAATGCGCAGGCAGGGACCCGTTGTTTGTTGTATTTTGTACAATAATACAATAAAAATACAAACTAAAAGACAAATTTAATAGAATAGACTGCACAGCGATTATTAAAAAACAAAAGATAAAATAAAGAATGTGAAAAATTTTTTTAAAAATTTATTCTGTTGACATAAAACATTTTGCATTATTCTTGCGATTTTGCGCAATCTAAATTGTTTTCCTCGTCGGAAGAAATGTAAAATTCCGAATCGTTATCACTTTCGTCAGCTCTAACAGAAATTATGAAGTCCTCTATATCATCCATAATGTGTTCTCTGGCCATATATTCCTCCTCGGTTTTTTCCACGTGGTTACATATATTTCTCCATTATTCCACTGAAATAAAATTATAAATCTGTCAATACACGCAGGCTTAACCACAACCGTTTGAGAAGAAGGAACGAAACGAAATAAGAATGTTTTTGTGTTAGTGAATAGCGCTTAAGCAAGACGTGTTTTCGTACTTTGCGCAGAATGACTCATCGCCTACGACAAAATCCAACCACTCTACCTCAACTTGAAATCGGCCCATTAGTGTTTATAATAAATATGTGTATTAAGCTAAATTTGGATAAATTTAATCCAATTTAATTCGAGTAAAAAATAGAACCGATTTATGCGTTTAGTCCAGAAGGTTTTAATGGGAGTTAACGATTTAATCTGGATGAACTTCATCGATTTAAATACTGTTACTGTTGGCGTTATAGAAATAAAAAATTATTTATTACACAGAATAAATACTTTTGTTACTATTTTTACATATAAAAATTTTGATTTTTAAAGTTAATTTATTTATAAATTACAAAATATCAGATATAAGCAATTTTATTCTCATTATTTTCCTTTTATTTATCAATACATTTATGTTTTATTAATCATTCTTTCTAGGTTACTTTTAAAAGAAATCAACATTTTAAAATATAAAATTTTGTTTTATTGTGGTGAGCAGTCCAAAAACATTAATGTAAATCATTAACATTAATTAAAAGCTTGAACGAAACCGCGAAGATGATTCGCTACCCATTAGTTGTAACAGAAGAAGATAGTAAAATTGTTTATAATTAATATAATGTTATATACTTTGTTACAATAATTGTTTTTCTCTATTTTTCACTTACTGTGTTGTACTTTCTGTGTACCTATTTTTGTTTTTTTTTTTCTAAACAAAGTTTTTTACAATTATTTTTAATTCTTTAGAATCTATCTTTGTTTTTTTAAACATAGTTCTTCTTTTTTAATATTAAAAATTTGAATTTTACAAGATACTTTAATCATTTTTGTTCTTTCTTTTCTCAATATTGTTTTCCAAATTTTTTTATATGTTTTTTATAGTCGGAGATGAGTTGGTTTCTGGTAATCTTTATAAGTAGAATAGTCAAAACTAATAGATCGACTTGATTCCTGGGATTCAAATAGGTAATGTACATTTATTTGAAATCCATTCTAGTTTTTTTATTATTATTTACAAAAAAATTTGTGTAAAAAACCTAGGAGGTGTTGTATTTCTAGTAAATTACAAAATTAAGGCTTTACGGCATATAAGCATACCTTTGGCATTACTTGTTAGATCGTATCTTTGCATATTTTTGTCATTTTTGAAAAGTTAAAAAATACAAAATCCAAAATGTACAGGTGAAACAACTCGACCGTGACCGGGAACCAATTCGGTTATTATTAGAGAGGATTAGCAGGAACAACCAACTCGTCCCTTCCCATTGTTAAAGCCACTGTGGTGTATATAAATTCACAAGCATATAAATTGGGAAAACAATTGTCGGTCAGCGCTCTCTATCCTGATAGGAGAAAATTGTAAAGTCTGTTGTCCTCAATATTTGTTGCCTGTAACTTTTCCTTTAATAATAAGGATAATTACATAATCTTGGCTAAATTTTAGCAGATTGTGTTTGGTGCTAGTTGAGGTTTTCTGCATCAATAAAGCTTTTCTTATTGAAGCACACATCACGAAACAAGATTGGTGGTTTGTGGGTTGAACTCAAAATTTAGCTATTTATTGTAGATACGTTTGTTTGGTTGCCTACATCATACAATACTATTCAGAATTCTGAGATAATAAATTAGAAATATTAAAACAACTTTCAGAAATATCTTCTATAGAAAATATATCTACATATTTCAGCCTTTTAATTTTTTTCTAAAAATGTTAGTAACTAGTAGTGAAGATGTAGTTTGGTTTCGCAAGATCGCATGAAAATTTTTTTAGAGAATTGTGGAGTAATGTCAAACTTTTCAACGTAATTAAATCCTTGTAATAAATCTCTTATGTATTAACGCCAAAATATTTAGTAGCCACCTGATAATATTTTACGAGTACCCGCATAAATTAAGACTGTACATGCATGTGTCTTTTATCGACCGTTATTGAAAAAGCCACCGATCGCTTCCCAAGCATTCGAAATCTTTGTTTTTTCCTCGGGTTAATTGGATCAGTGTGCGATTTGCATTCTCCATAAATCATCTCTTCATCTCAACTTCCAGTACGCAATACAAAGCGGAAATTCCGCGTATCATCACCAATAACTAGTCTTCGCACATTTCAATACTCGATGATTAAATCTTTCTAATTGAGTTGGGAGTTGAATAGTCGCGCGTTTTATTCGCGTCCAACTGCAGCTTGCGGCAGATGCGTTCAATTGCGATGCATTCTCAAAGATGCCACAACGAATCTGAATATTTCTTGTAATTATCTATGTATGTATGTATTGAATTTCAAAGACATCGATGTGGGGCGTGTGTTCGACTTGAGGCTACGATAAATACAAACAGTTTGTGGTTTTATTGCTGACAGATGCGCACCCTCGCTTTTAATTAGACGGGGAGTTCCGGGATTCATATATTTACAAGCGATTGAATGATAAGCGAAAGATGCCATTTTTAAACGAGACGTGGGAAATTTATTATGAGGGAAAATTGAGCGGTCACTAGGCTAAAATTGAGTTGCAACGATAATAGGAACACCAACCAAGAACTTTTATCTGATTAATTTTTATTAAACAAGCTGTCCGAAAAATTCAGTTAAAAAACTCAGTTTTCAAGTAATATTATTAAAAACTATAAAAAATGTACTTATATGAATTTTTTCAGAAGTACTGCAAACTGGCTATTGGTGGACGAGTGCTATACAATCAAACATTTCCAAATAAGTTAAGGTCGGTGTCTTATGGAAAATATAAACGTTTCTTTATGTAGATAGAATTTGATTATACTACAACTTCATTAAATAAATTTGTTTGCAAATAAAAACCAACCCTTTTCTTATTAGGTTAACGTATTTTTTAATTTCTAAAAAGTTTTATAAACAAGAGATAATTCAGTTTGAAAAATAGTCCCAAATTAAACCTAAAGTTTAGCAATAGTTTTCTCAAAAATACGTTTATAAATTTATACTAAAATAGTGTCAACCCGAGCTCTAAACTCTTATAAATGTACTACCAAAAAGACAAATCTGTTAACTAAAGCGTTTGGAATCGATTGTTTACCAAGATCCATTTAATTAATTTAGTTTTTTGGTAAACTCAAATGTTACATGATTTACAAAATAATTATTTTTTCCATAAGCTGCACTTCGCCTAAACGCCAGCTTTAAGTTCAAAATTAGAGTAGGTGACAAAAATCTCTAATAGCAACAATCAGAAATTTTCTTTTTGTTGCCTTTACTATAAGTAGTAATAACTCAAAGACCACATATTTTATCCAAATTACAGTAGAACTCCGTTAAGATTAGCTTCTAAGGTAGAGGCAGAGAGTTTGTAAAACGAGTTCGAAGAGTGAGGCAATACTGGCGAGATTGTAAAGACCCTAACAGGCATGTTCAAAATCAGGTTATTGTCTAAATAATATCACATGTTTTAAATAAGGTCTGCTAATAGCAAATTAGCCGAAATAGCCGTATCCTTCTAAAATTATCAAATTAATTTAAAGGTTTAAAGTAAAATACCACCTTTGTGTGGTGTCAAATGTCTAAATACTATCAAAAATTATTTGAAAAATTGGCAACTAAATATACCTACTTTTTATTTGTCTAGTGACTGATTGATGGCACATTGCATAATTTTTAGTTTTTTTCTTATTAACTAGGATACATTCAACGGAAAAGTATTCTAATCAACTTGTTTGTTAACTCGCTTCGCTCATGCGTTAAAAAATCTCGATTATTAATCAGCCTCATTAAGCAACTTGTTTAAGCAGTTAACCAAATTTTAAGCAGTTTAATTTCTCATCTGAAGTTAACAACTTTGTTGTTGAAACGTGCGTCATGCAAAGTAAAATTGTTTGGTGTTATTGGGTGTTTTTACGTTTTATTCTACACACTAAAAAATCCAACAAAAAGATCAGAATATACAGTCTTAACAATAATACCTCTGTTGTAAATCTCATTAATATCGATAAAAAAGTAAAAAACAAATTTTAAAATTATAAAATTTGACTCCCTCTAGCTCCTAAACGAGGCATCTTAAATTAGAAATAAATTGCAATAAATCTGTTTGTTTTGGCAAGTGTTTTAAAGTACATATAAGATTTTTTTTTAAATATGTATTTTGAAAAGTTCTTAATAGACTTTAGTGAAATTTGAGTGAAGATTTTAATTTTCTAAAATTATTTGTTATTTAAAAAAAAATACTATTTTTGATTAGCGAATTTAATTTAGAAACTTTTTTACTTCTCATATAATTTTGATAAAACCAACTTACTTTAGTCTCTTATAAAATCAACCCACTTAAATGTATTGTAAGAATACCAGATAACTAAAAATTAGCTGAACAGTGTAAAATTAAAAATAAAATCTGTAAAAACTGCGACTAATCCACTTTGTTTCAACAACAGCCTTATTATAATTGAGACACTAATACCCAACTAACTGGCTTTCTATTTCAACATTGTTTTACATAAACTTTTACAGAATGTCCCAATATAATATGTTCCTCATGTAAAAATAACGCTATATAACTTTCTGTCAATTTAACAGTGTACTTAGTAACTTGTAAAAAAGAATGACAACAAAACAAATGACACAAAATTTGTCTATCAAATTATATTCAGAAAATCCCACAGAAGGTGCGACATCTGTCGCTCACGTTAGAAAACAGATAGTCAAGAAAAGTTTTTGCAAAATTTCTTAAAAAGTACGTATTTTGTGGTTTTTGTTGAAAACAAACTCGAAGAGAAATTTTTATTAATATCACTAAACAAACAATTTTAATTTTTTTCTTTATTTTATTAATTAAGTACAATTTTGTTTTATTAATTTTTAATAACAATAATAATAGCAATTTTTTTTGACACGTTAGGTTACAGGATAAAAATGATAGATATTTAATTAATTTTAAATATTTTAATTGTAACTGTACTTTTACTAAATGTTATTTTTTTAATTTTTTATATTAAAGTTTACAATTTTCTTTCTTCAAATCCGCGGTAATAATAAGTTATAACGATTTTTGGAAAAATTTTTAGGTACTAGGGAAATAAGGATTGTCACGTTGACCTTAGAACAAAAACCAAAATTAATTTATTTTAACAATAACTTTTGTACTGTTAGGATTTGCAACTAACTAATTTTAATTAGATCAAGAAATTAACTATATATTTTTTTTCGAAATAAATTTCAACGTAACTGATTTTTTAATGCAAAACTGTACTTGCTTTGCTGCTTTGCTTCAAACTGAATACCAAATTGTTTATCGTAATAATCTCCTATTATTGTTGATAACATTGCTCGAATCTTCAAGTTACCATATTGTTCAATTTAAAATTTTGTGTTACGTTCTCTTCTTAAGATGTTTCTTTTGGCGTTTTTTGACTAAAAAATTTATACCCTTGTACTTGCAAATATAAAACGTTATTTTTCAATACATATTTTTAGACTTAAAATTGACTAGAACCTACAGTGTGGTCATTTTAAGACATTTTAATGTTTTGTTGACAGAACCTTAAACTAAAATCAAGCAATAACGTATTATATTCGTACCTACATCTTTAAACGCTTTAAAAACTTTATATTCAACAACGATTTTTAAATTGCAAAAACATTTTGTTGCCATAACATTAAATAATGATTTAAGCTAAAAAATTGAAAAATCACATTAACCATGTCGGATTGGTTGCTATACTTGTTTCGTCCGCCATATTTAAAGCAATTGTAGCGCCTTTATCGGACACTGGGTGGTTTGAATAAAAGTGAAGTAAATGCTAATACTACAGAAACGAAGTAGAAACTTCAAGTAAATACTACGAAGGCGTAGTAGATTCTATTGAGCGGAGTAAATTCTTCGATATTTTCCGGAAGTAACTACAACAGTAGTTTGTTAAGAGAAAATTCGTAGTATTTGCTACAAAAGAAGTATATGCTTCGTTCGAAGTATTTACTACCAATTTTAGCGGATGCTTCACTTTGAGAGAAGTTTGTAAAAACCTAGCTTCGTTAGTCGTGCTTCGAGTGTAGCATCGTCAAAACATGGGGAAAAGAATAAGAACTCAAAAAAAATACCTTCCTAGACGAACTGTCGAGAGTGATGTCTTATATCGCAAATTATTTAGGTAAGAAAGAGGTCTGTATACAGGTGGTGCCTAAATTTCTAACAAATGTTTTTGTAAAATCATACAGTAGTATTTAGATAACATATGCACAATTTTAATCACTTTTATCTACATTTTTTATGTGCCAGTTTCCATTTTTATCTGACCAGCAACACCGCAATTGTGCCTGAAAATTAATTGGTTTAAATTATTTCTGCACTTCAAAAATTAAACGGTTAATTATTAGTTTCTATCTTAGCTCTGTTGACTGACATCTTTTTAAAATTTATATCAATCTTAATTAGAAAGATAATTTGGTAAATTGCGGTGTTGCTAGTCAGATAAAAATGAAATGTGGTATATAGCTAATTTTCTACAGTATATTTGGTAGTTTCTAATCAGTAAATATAAAAAGCCTATACCAACTTACTATAAAAACTTGTGTAAAAAAAATCCAACAGTTTAAAAAAAATAGTTTCTAGAGAGAATAAGGTCAAAATGTACAAAAATGACAAAAATTCATAGATGTTGTACTTTCGTACAAAGTGGTTGAAGATGTGATAGAGAGAAATATGCGCGATTACATTTTAAAGTATTTACTACTCTCTGAAAGTATATATTTCTTTATAGTAGTACTTGCTTCAGAATGTGCAGACCCTACTACAACGATAAGTAAATACTACCGGAACTACCAAAATACTTCAACTTGAAGTATTTCCGGTGAAGTAAATGCTCTAACTTGAAGCATTAGCATTTACTTCATTTTTATTCAAACCACCCATTATCTTCGCGGATATCCAGTGTAATAACGTTCCTACCCATTTTCGTGCTCTACACCTAGAACGCAAAACTCTCGGAAAAAAAAAGCAAATCAAGATAGGATGTAGATTTTCTAACGTGAGATCGAAATGTAATTGAATCAGAAGTGGGTATTAACATTAGACACATCATTACAGTGACGCTGGCACAGCCTGCTCTGATTCAGTTACAATTCGATCTTACCTTAGATTGGTAACTGTGTGTAGGATCTGAAAACAGCTAATAAAATATAGCTAAAACATATAATCTACTTACAAAATAAAAATTAAAGATCTTGAGAGAAAAAGATTAAAATTTAATTTTTTTTATCATTTGTTATTAACGAATGGCAGTGCCATCCTGATCATTAATTATAATAAAAAACAAATTTTGCTTACATGTTATTTTTGTACGATAAAAATAAAATGTTAAATGTTTGTTCAGCTTAATTCAGTTATATATTTATTATAATTATTATAATTATATATTATTATAGCCCGTAATCGGGCTAATTTCAAGTTGAGTTAATACCGATATTCTCTTCGTCCCCATGTAAAATGGAAAGAATTCGGAGCTGTGATTGGTTGTTGCCATGGAAAAGTAGTAAAAATTGCGATACAACCGGTAGTATCTAAACTTAAAATTAGCCTATAAGATTTACATTTTTTTTAAATTTATTAAAACATACATTTACATCTTTACATACATAATACAAGTACATACCTATTAAGCAAAGCATTTTCGATGTAGTGTCCTGAATGGATCTTGGCTCTTCCTCCTGGTCGTTATTCTCCGAATAAGCAATCTTCAGCTGCCACTTTTGACATATGCGCGAAGTGCGTGACTGCAAAACGAGCCGTGCAATAAAATTATCACTTCTCGACAGCGCAAAGAAGCATCTCCTTTGCGCTAATTCCGCCACTGTCAATTATCAATTAAATAAAAAAGCGCCCGTTCCGAAATTACAAAGACATTAACCCAATTCCGGTGTTACTTTTATAAATCTCCCTTGAGATTTCTGTAATGACAGTAATTTGCACGATGCTTTATGACTCTTATTCATTTTTATTGCACCTTTCATTATTTCGGCTCGTTTTTTCTTTACCAATTCATTATCGACTAGAGGCGTGCGGAAATACAGGCGTTACATAAATTACAATCAAGCCCGGCTCTGTTTTGACTTGAATTATTCATCGTTTGGCGTTTTTCTCTAGAAATACGAACGCGTGCTTAATTAATTTACCGCCCGATGACAAAAATGGATTTTTTGGCGACCAGGTGATACACGCCACTGCTAAGATAAGTTGCTGTGTAATATCTTTCGGAGCAAACAGTTCCCGTTGCTCGCAATCAAAGGTAATTCGTTGGTTATTAAACAGCGCCATCTGCTGCCGGCAAACAAACGATGATTTATCACCGCCTTAAAGAAATTTCAAAAATCGCAAATATTTTCTTCAACCGCCGGATATACAAAATCTGACCCAGTTTAGTGTGAATGAGTGGCGAGATCCAATCTCACGATTTTTCAAAAAGCCACAAAAATTATAGATTTACACCCTCGTATTATCTCGCTTTCACTTAAAAAATATATACAAAGAGACGCCATTTGGTGAGGACCGAGGATCAATCAGTGAAAGTAAAGTAACAAATGGGAGACTTTCACTCGGACTGTTTGTTCTTCAAATTAATTTGATGTTAGGGGTTAGGGGTTGAGGAGCGTTTATTGGTGATGCGGAACACCCCTCGTGAAGAGGCACACGCCAACCAGATGCCGCGCGCACTCGCTAATTTTACGCGTCGAGGGGTAGATATTGTTGGATGGACAGGAGATTAGCCATGGGCATGATAGCAAAAGAGAAATGAAAAATACGACAAAATACATAAATTTTAAAAAACAATAGTTTTGTACGATAATTAAACTATATATAAATAATATATTCAACTGGTCTACACCAGTAGACCAGTTGAATGAATAACATGCAACCCGCTGGCTTTCACCGGCTAATTACCTGGTCGTTTAATCCATACTCTCCAGCACCGAAGCTTACTTATAATACCTTATATTATTCCCGTCTTTCCTATTGAAATTAAAAGTTCATCTTAAAAAAGCATTTTTTAAAGATGCCTAGAAATCAGTTTTTCAGTATTTAATTTCGAAATTTAATGTGTTGAATTTTCTATCACTCTGAACAAAAATTTTTAAATTTATCTCAGCTATTAGTAGAGATAAAAGAATAAAAATTTTACTGGTGTTATACGTAAGTCTCTAGAACTACGCATACATAATTTTAATTAAGTGTCAAAACTTAAAAAAAAAATCGATTTTTTTGGCCCACCAAATAAACACAATAAGAAAAATCTCCAAAAACTTTGCAACATTTTTTAAATTACCAAATTGTGAAATTTATACAATCCTCTCATCGTTATTTCAGACCAAACAGTGCTATATACTCATCTAGCAAATAATTAGTAAATTATCACACGCTATAAGGCTTGCAAATAGTGGCTAAAAACCGTTTTAAAGCGTCTCGTCTTCTTAAAAAAAAAGTTGAAGTCACCTCATTGTTCAAGCGGTTTGCTCTCCCCATTGTTTGAATGTTTCATAAATAAATTGCGACAAACACAAAAACGACCTTGATAAGGGTATACTGGTCATCAAATGAAACAAAATTTGTTCGAATAAAATTATTATAACTTCATAACGCTGACATATAAACGCTAAAACGTCACAAATGTCTTTGGAAATTTGTGACGTTTCACTCATCATCAGAGAAGTCTGATACCAGCAAAAGCTTTACTAATCCAAAAAAAAATGCACTAGAATTTTTAACATGCAAATAAATGCTGAGTTGGTAAGCAATTTTAGACCTCCCGCCAGAAATACTAAATTTCTAATCGTATAAATCCACCGCAAAGTGATTGTTTGCGTTTGTCACTATTTTGCACTGTCTACATATTGAAAGTAAAATCTAGAGATTTTCTGTTTTTAAAGCACGATTTGACAAAATTTATAATTGTTTATTGTCAATAATATTTTAAATATTTTAAATCAAAAATCTAGTTATCATGATAATGCTACCAACCTCAGAAAAACAAATACTCTAGCGCCAAAAATGTTTACAATAAAAATGTTTTTTTTTTAAATTTAGACAACTTTTTGGCCTAAAAAACGCTGTTTATCACAGGGCCAGAAACTTCTTCGCGAGTATTCGCACTTGTGGGCCTCGGCTTCGCCTCAGCCCACAATCCGTGCTCATACTCGCAAAACGACAGTTTCTGGCCTTGTAATAAAAATAACTATTGTCATAGACACAAAGTAAAAAAAAAGACGATCAAAACTTTTTCAGAAACAGTTGCATTACTTTTCAAATTTCACTAGTTTTAGGTAGCATGCGTGTTACTAGATGTCAAATAACTGACGCAACACAATAAAAAAAGTGTAGAAGATCTCCGAACGGTGAAAACTAAAAAGGTATTAAACAAAATTTAGGTTAAAATGTTAACAAAAATCGAAAGAGACATGAATAAAGATAACCTAGATATTTTCAGGCATACAATTCAATAAACCTGTTCCTGTGGAATCTTTTTCTTACGTAAAATTGTTATTTTAGAAGAAGTTGTTTGTTATTATAGTAATTTTTAAGCACATTGTTTTGATGTGAATAGAATGGCTCAATATTACCATAAGTTGTCTCAAGAGGATAAAAGCAATGAAGAAGTGGCGCAATTTTACCCAAACATCAATGAAAATCAGACAGTTCAGAACGATATTGCCGCAGATGAGACTCAACAGCAATTCCAGGACCAACCAGTGGTAGTTTCTTCCGATCAGTTGATGGTGGTTGAAAAACAGAACCATCAAGTGATTATTGATCAATCTCAAGCGGCTTACCACCAGCCCTCCTCATACGTTAAGATTCAAGAATTGCCAGTTGAATTCCAAAATCAAGAGCAAGTGACAAACACTTCTCCCAACCAATCCGTAGTTGTGGAGCAACCAGCGACCCCACAACCTGTTGTTTTAAACCACCAGTTGATGCAGAATCAGATGTCGAAGGTGTCTCCCATTCATCAAAATTGCCCCACGGGAGCTCTCGAACAAGAGGTAAGTGTACCACAAATAAAGAGGCAGAATAAAAGCTCTGTTAAGCAAAACGGGCTTGTACCACCACAACGAGTGTTTTCACAGGGAATAGCAAGACAAGTGACTTCTAATTACCAAAAAGATCGTTTAGCATTGGTTGAGGAAGAGGATGATGAAGATGAAAAAACTGTGACTTTAACAGACAAGAGAATGATTAATTATACTCATAGAATATTCATCACACAACGAAAACAAAGTCAAGCAAGACTCGCATCACAGTCTACCCCAAATTTTCCACAAAATCAAATGCCTCAAAAGCAACAAATGATCATACAAGAATTTCAAAATCAATATTTAATTCAACCAAAAAAAAGTGACAGCAAGCCACAAATTCAACATCCTTTACCACAATTTTTAAATTCGAGCCAAATTCAGTATATTATCGATATTGCGCTCAAAAGTGAGGAATATTCTGATTCTGTTCGTATGTTAGTATTACAGGACAACGGAGAGCAGAGAATTATTACTTTTACCCTTCCGAAGGGAGCTTGTACAATACAGGAAATTCTTGAAGCATTTGGAATACCTTTTACTAAAGACAGTCCAATACATGTCACTGAAGTAAACTCTAATGGCTTAAATTATCTTGTTGGAGTTGGTAAAATTTCTAGTGATTTATTAGAATCATCCGAAGAAATAAATGTTTTGGATTAACAAATAATTTATTTAACAACAAACTATTTTCACAATAAACTTAAAAATAACTTTCAAGAATTAAATAATTTAACATTTTTGCTTCTTAAACGCCGTTTTTGTCTGCTACTTAACTGAACTTAACTTCGAATTCAACTCCGGTCATCGCCCTTGACTTATATAGCCGCAATAGCGTCCGCTGTGAGTGATCCAACTACGTCACAATTGAGCTTCCTCATCATAACAAGTCACCGGTTTTTCGCATTTTTTTAAATATGCAAAAATAAAAAAATTACGAATCTTATACGTATTACTTTAAACTTATCCTGTATAAGACCAGACCGCCTTTGAGCAAATTCTCAAGTGATCAAGATCGATGAGTAAGGCTACCAGTAACTCAGTCAATAAACTCTGAATCACTGTGGTACGCAAGCTTTCGCAAAATTTTTCAGAATTATTCTTTAAAATATCATATGGAAATATTAGCAAAACCTATAAACGAATATGTTCAATACAATAAAAAAAGCGAAAGGATAGAAACTTAATATAATTGTGTAATATAAAAAAAAGATAAAAATTTTGTATTAATTTCCTACAAAGAGATAAACCCGGAAACTTGCTCTAAGGAAAGTTTTCCCAAAAAAAATAAAAAAAAGGGTAAGTAATAAAATAGATACAACGCTGAATGACACACATCTGCGGATCTAGAAAAAGCCGAAAAAGCGTTTTGAAAAATCTGAAAAAAAAACATATAGAAAGTGTTAGATACCAAAAAAAAACTGAATAAAAACATTATAAATGTAACTTGCACCCACTCATCATCAAAAGTTTTTGATGAGACAATAAATAAAGCCAAGAAATTGACACGCTATGATACTGAAAAATTGAACAAACAGAGCTTAGAGATATATAATATGTCTTTGATAACAGACGTATCTAAAACAAAACTTATATGTATATTAACTTCATATGACTAACCCAAATAAACATAAAAAGCAAAGACAGTAATAGTAACTACTACAAAAAATCATAATTCAACATAAAATATGTCTGTGTAGAGAACAAATTAAGCAAGTAAAGTGATACATTTTTCAAGTGGTTTTTATAACAATGCAGTCATAATTATGACCGGTATTGTTATAGTTAAAATCTCTAATAAAGACAACCTAATAGAAAAAACCTCTTTAAAAAAAAGACAAATATTACGAATAAAAGCGATACCTAGACCGTTTCTGAAAAACACATATGCGCACTGTTTGGTGATTTACATAATACATAGCATTTTATTAGTATCAGTATTAGTATAATCGCTTAGTCGATTTAATTTTAGTCATGTTTGTTTATCATAACTTTGCTATTTTTAAGAGCTAATAACGCCAATTTGAAAAACTTTTTAAAGATTGTATTGTTTATTTTTAGTTCTAAATATGCGGTTAAAGTATTTTTACTAAATTGTGGGACATGCTCTGTATAATATTTCTCTCTAAATTAAATATTTTTTCATTTGGCATCGGAACTTAGAAGTGCCGATTTTATCTAATACGTTTTTGACAAACAAATAAGCTAATAACTATTAGATATAAAAATAAAAATCAAAGTTATTAAAAACAGGTAAGTACCCTTTTTTCGTATACTTATAATGTTAGTTATGTTAATTTTAGTTTGTTCAAGTTTTAAATATTTTTTACAACTCTGCTCAAAGTGAGATATAAATTAATTTTAATTTCATAAATTAATTTATTTTTCAATAATTTTATAGAGATAACTAATAAAAAAGGTGAGATCGAACTGTAACTGAATCTGACCAGGCTGTGCCAGCGTAACTGTAATGATGTGTCTAATGCTAATATCCAGGGCCGGCTCTATGCATTCTGGCGCCCGGGGCAAATATAAAAATAACGCCCCCGACCCCCCCTTTATATACATACCTTTGTGATGCATCATGTATTTCCAAATGACCGTAACAAATATTTACACCAAATTGTCAAAAATGTCTCACAATTCACTTGAAGTTCACTTTACGCGACTTTATCGACGCGAAATCCTTAATTAAATCTTCATGATCTAAATGTTCACCCACTTTATGTTCTATTGAAATTGTTGCCAAATCACTTAGTCTTTCCTGTGCCATTGTAGATCTTAAATAATTCTTGATTAACTTCAGTTTAGAAAAGCTACGTTCTGCAGTTGCAACGCTAATTGGCAATGTTAAAAGAATTCGGAGCGCAATTGATACATTAGGGAAAAAATCATTTTTGCTAATGTATTTTAACACTTCCAGGGGGGAAGGATTTTCTTTAACAAAAGTTATACTTCCCAAAACATCCAATTCGTCCACCATTTCTTTCCAATCCACATCTTTATGATCTTTCTCGGTCAAAATCTTTTCTAAATTTTGGCATTTATTAATCAATTCATTTTTAGGCATGTCACTTATATTTGTAAAGTTGTACAAAAAATCAAAATAAAAATTATGATTTTCCAACTGAAGAAAACGTTCTTTAAGGGAATTAACTGACACATCCAAAACATGAAAAAAGAAATTCACTTTAAATTTTGTTTTAGCATCCATTATGGCTTCATCGGTACTTTCATATTCAAATTGTTTTTTTTGTCGTCTTGGTCGAATGGGTGCTGTACAGGAAAACTCTTCCTCAGCTTCTAAAGTTGTTGCCAATTCCTTAGCGTCTCTCACTATTTCTTGAAAGCCTTCATCACTTCTGTATTTTTCTAAATACGAAACCACACTTTTTAATTCAATTATTGTTTTGGGCAGATCCATATCCATACTTTGAAGCATTTTACTTGCCACATTGATATGATTTAAAATATTGTGCCATGTGATGAGAGAACATAAAAATTCAAATGTTTTAATTTTTTGCGCCAGACACTCAGCTTCATGTTTAGCCATTTTATCCGTTACTTCGTCGGCAACAATTTCTGTCAAAGCATCATAGATTTCTCCTATGTTATGGCGAAGTGGTCTCAATGCATCTATTCTACTTTCCCACCTCGTTGAGCTTAAAGCTTTTAAAGTTAACGACATAATGTTATTTTTTAAAATACTCCATCTGTGTGTTGAAGCCGAAAAAAAAGTGTATAATTTTTGAATTACGTCAAAACATGAAACAGCTTCCTTGGAGGACATTACTGCATCGTTAACAACTAAATTCAAAGAATGGCAACTGCAGGGAACAAAAAAAGCGCGAGAATTTAGTTCGCTAATTCTTTTCTGAACCCCCAAATTTTTTCCCTTCATATTGGATCCATTGTCATATCTTTGACCTCTTAAATTGGCCACAGATAAACCATTTCCTTCTAAATGGGCAATAATTCGTTCAGTTAAAGCAGCACCTGTTGTTGTTGTTAGTGACACGAATCCTAAGAAATGCTCACGAATTTCAACTCTACTTTCATAATTTGTTTCATTTTCAATAAATACAAATCTAATTACAAGGGTCATTTGCTCCGTATGGCTACTATCGGGTGTACAATCAGCAATAATACTATAATATTTTGCATTCTTTGCAGCAATTACAATTTTTGTTTTAATGCTCCTTGCAATTAATTGTATAATTTCGTTTTGTATATTTTTTCCTAAATAATGGGTGAATATTTCTTTATCTCTGACTCTTCTGATATGTTCAGACATGACAGCGTCAAATTTAGCAATCAACTCCACTAATTTTAAAAAATTACCATTATTTGGCTCGTACAGTTTTTCGGAAGTCCCCCGTAGTGCCAAACATTGCTGTCCCAAAAACTGAATAATGGCAAGTAACCGTTGAAGAACATTTTGCCAATAGCGCGTTTCTTCTTTTAAAAGCTGCTGATGAGAGGCATCGATTGTTTTCTCTAAGGCAAGCCTTCGACACAATTCGAACCACTGATTTTGTACATTTAAATGGGTTTTGCTGTTTTCATGAGATTTTAGTCTTTCTGACAAATGTTTCTAGTCACTAAAACCCGTACTATCAAAAGATGAAGGCGCCGAGCCTGTGCCAAAGAGTTTGCAGCAGAAACAATACACTTTATTTTTTGATGTAGAATATGTTAACCAGCTTCTGAACACATTTTCACCATTACTTAGTTGTCTTTTATAGTGGGAGGGAATAAAACGACGATTACTTTTGTCAACCGGAAAGTCAAAATGGGTTGAGTAACCGATATGTGCAAGACCTTTTTCCACAATAAGCATTCTTTGGGAGTCGCTTATCTTTTCAGGCCAATCTGCAGGATCTAATGAAATAACATTTGATGATTTCACTTCCACAGCTTCATCAATGTTTGTGATGGCACTTCCACTTGATGTGGATGGTTGTGGTTGTTCTTCAATCCCAGTTTCGTTGGATTCGGTACTCGGCAAATCGGCACTTATAATAAATTTTTTCATGGAACCACTCATACTTTTAAGGGCACTTTGTTTTTCCGCTTTTCTTTTGCGATATTGCGCCCCCGACAAGCGCTTTTTTCCGTTTCCCGACATTTTAAAATTTTCCGAAACAAACTATTCGCACCAAAAAGACCGAAAATCAACTAAAAGTATGAGGATAAAGTATTCTTTACCATGTCAAGTTTCAATAAGAGCTTCTAAGAATGCAAGCAAGGGATAACATTTGAGAAGTTTGTGTTTATTTTGCATTGATTTATGGGATTCTTTCAAGCTCTAATTAGTGCACTTGGCGACGGAGTTAAGTTTCGTTTTGGAAAATACCTCCTTGAACTGTTTTATACATATACGATAACAAGATTTTTGAAATTCTGTATTCACAGAACCATTGTAAAAAAATGCTTAAATAAAAAAGCGCCCCTAAAATTTGGCCGCCCGGGGCAAATGCCCCTTCTGCCCCTATGGTTGAGCCGGCCCTGCTAATATCACTACCACGGCTTGCTTTGATTCAGTTACATTTCGATCTCACGTTGTATTAAACAGTATAACTAACTACTAGGATGGAACCATGGTACTAAGACTAAACAAGATATGATCACGCGCAGGTTTTCTCCCTCTCTCTCTTTCGACTCTGACGTCATTGTGTGACAAATCTGAAATCTGGTGACAGACGTGGCGTTATTAGTGTGGCTATTAGCGTCTAAATTCTCTCTGTTTTGAGTGATTTACTGGTTTTTGTAATTGAATATTGTTTGTTTGATTTTGTGAACGATGGTTTATTGTGCAGTGATGGGTTGTACCAGCAATAATAATAAGAAAAGCAAGAACTGTTCGTCCGATTGTCGACACTTTAGTTTTTTGACCAATACCAAACTTTGTAATTTATGGGAGCAAGAAATGCTCTCAAAAGCATGGTTTTAATATAAAAAATGCTGGAATATGTTTAAAACATTTTTCTCATGATGATTTTTGTGTTAAAGAAAAACTATTGCCTGTGTCCAAAAATAAGTCAAAGTTAAAACGAGACGCGTGCCTTCACTTAATTTACAAAAATCACTAAAAGTGCAAACATCTGTCCAGAAAAATCGTGAAGAAAGAATAAAAAAGATAGAATTTGTTATAAACATACATTCCATGTAAGTACTTATTTCATTAATTTTATTTGGGATATTTTTTTATTGAATACTTAGGTATACTTTGTTAGCTTACAAGAAGAATCGGAAATGTGTAAGAAAATGAAAAATCTCCAAGCGGAAAACTTACGTTTAAAAAAACTTTTGGAAAAAGAAGAGAAAAAACAAATTGATAAGATATTTACTGTAGGACAGCTTCGTAAGCTAAAAACTCAGAAACAAATTCAGTGGTCTATTCAAAATATTACTTCTGCAATATCATTGTATGCTGGTGGGCCCAGGTCTTACCGTTTACTAGAAGAAGAGGTTATCCATTGCCAGCACTTTCGAACTAATTTATGTTCTAATTTATTAATATTTTGACCTAAGTATGTTCTAATTTATTAATCATTAATTTAAAGAACGAGTTGTGTTACTTGTTGCTGGAAAAAAGTTAAAAGATATTATAGTGAGTTTTTACTTTTTAAATTTGTGTATTGAAGTTATGTGATCGCCATACACTTAAAATGCATTATCCTCCCTTTTACTTAAGTATTTTTTTTAATTGTTAAAATAGTTTAGTAATCAATTGTAATAATAAAATGATTAATTAAAGGTAGAAATATTTTAGTATAATTATTTTTTTTTTATTTCATTATTCAATATTTGTGAGATTAAATGCAGAATTGATTAATCGTTTTTTTGGCAACTTCTAAACTTACAGTTTTTTCTATGTAACCGCTTTAAATTTAAAAAGTGTTATATGGCGCTTTAGTAAACTTATGATTATTTAAAATTCACATACAAGTGAATTTTAATTTGTTTATTAGCTTATAATATTTTTATATTTAATCACATATTTTATTATCTTATTATGTCAATTTATATTTAATCAATATACGTGTTAATTTAATTTTAAAACTGATTTTACTTTCGAAATTAATTTTAGGGATTTCAGACTGCAACCTTTTACTCCAAAAAATTATTTCATCTGAGATTTCCGCTCGCAGGAAAAGCCTATGCTTAAACAAATCTATTTTTTGTGGTTTATACCACTCTACCCACAATTTCACCCTACAAATTAACCATTAATAAAAAAAATATTTTTAAATAACCCGCCCTATTTTGAACTGTAAAAATAAACCTAATAAGGTTCTAAATTGTCTTTTTATTAAGTATTATTAAATAATATTCATCTGAGACATTAGAATCAACAAAAGTTTTAGTAATTATCCGAGTAATTCTCTAATAATACATCAACATTTTTTATTAACTTCAGACACTGAAAAATTGGTTCTTAGGCATCTTTAAAAAATGCTTTTCAAGGAACAGCTTTTAATTTTAAAAGAAAGATCTTCCTCATTTCAGTTTTTCATTTTTTCTTCAGTTTCTTAAGGCAAAATACATATTTCGTCATTACTTAAACGTACAGAAAAATTTCATTTACATTTTTTGTAGGAAATTGAACGCTCTAAAAAAGTTGTCTTACAATTTTTTCATAGCTCTTACCGTTTAGAAGGTATCAGAGGTCAAAGTTTGAAGAATTTAACAAAATCTCTTTTACTTATAAATTTTATGAGTCGTAGATAAAAAATATTATAAAATGCGCAACACATAATTTAGTAGGAAATTAAATACTCTACAAAAAAGGTCTCTTGTGGTTAATTGTAAAATACTTTTTTTAGAGCGTCCAATTTCCTACAAAAAATGTAAATAAAGTTTATCTGTACAATCAAGTAACGACGAGATATAGATTTTGTTATATGGAACTGAAGAAAAAATAGAAAACTGAGATGACGAAGACCTTCCTACTAAAATTAAGAACAAATCTTTGAAAAGCATTTTTTAAAATTGCCTAGGCACCAATTTTTCAGTGTCGGAACTTAAAAAAATAGTCTATTTTTTTGGCCCACTCTATTTATTACTATTATAGTTATTAAGACACAAAAGTTTTATAGAAAGTTTAAAAATCGAAGTCGTAGATTAAATTCGAGCGACCGTGAATGAGTGAAAATTTAATAGATCGAGATTTCTAAACTATAAAACTAGTGTTGTCTTCAACATTTTTTCCAACACTAATGTCCTATACTATTTTTTAAAAGATGTTGATATCTATAGAATACGTTGTCAGTGACGTATTTGATGACGTAATAAAATATTAGCATTACAAGAAAATTGGTATATTTTGGAGTGAATGCTTGTTTTAACTTGAAACTTGGACCCTTGCATAAATTATCGATATTGGTGCAATTTCCTGGCTGTGAACCTGGCTTAACTCTAGCAATAAAAGCAGGTACTTTGCATGACGTGTCCTTTTGACAGTGAAACCCCCCAGAGGTAAATTAAGAAATTACAAAATTCGACATGAAACAGTTATACCCCACATCTTGCAAGCACACCGCACTGTTATAAAATGTAACATTTATCCGAGTTGAGAATATTTAGTAATTAATTTTTTTTAGTAAATTTTGCGGTTTAGCCGGCAACAACAATCCAACGTTTGCCTTCTGTCCTCTCTGCGAGATTTCGAAATAGCGAAAATTACACACCTGCTTTCTATTGTTTTAACCGCGTCCGGAAATAATTTGTTCATGTCAATTTATTAAAGAGTTGTTTTCATTGTCCATCAGCTGCAGGAAAATACTCTGCAGAGCTCGAGGTCTCAATTATATCGAGCAGGATTGGGATAATTTTACGGCGTTTCTAGCAGATGCAGCAGCAGGAGAGGTGATTTTCATGCACGATCAGGAATTTCAGAAATTTTCAACAATAATGTTATTTGAGAGACCGGCGAAACTATTATAACGGCAGGTGAAATGTACAATTTGGCGAAGATTAATTCAATTTTAATTCATGAATTGTCAAAAAATAATCTAGCAGGTGATTCGACGGTTACTCTCCGTATCTAACATTCAAGTTTCTTAAAAAAAAACAATTAATTCCTGCTGCAAATCCACATCTGCTCTATATATTCAAACCATTACGTAATTAAGTAGTGATTATACAAAAAACATGTCAATAAACTTATTAATCTCATGCAAAATCTGAAATTTTAATTAAATAAGACCGTTGCCCTTGAAACTTCTTCCCTTAACATTTCCTTAAAACCTCAAATAAATATTTATAACCGGACTCTATTACCCACTTCCGGTAACCACCTTTAGGTTGATTTACCACTTGGAATGCTTTTCTCACGAATGAAACAATCAAGCAATTAACCAGAAAGGGTGGTAAATTCGACTTTTCTCACGGTGAATATGCGGGGCCTCCTGCGATTTCTCCAACACCTGCGAGCTTAAACCGTCGTTGAGAGAACGTTTGACACTCCGGAAACTTAGAAAATGTTCTACATTCTACCATATTATTTTCTAAATTTAGGTTATCCCTGATTTTCTATACATTTTTTTGAGGTTTTCAAGATTTCTGTATTTTGTGTTTGTAATTGCATCTGGAAAGCATCTACATAAAAGAAGCCGATCGAAGTGTTAAGAAAGTGTAACTCTACATATAGGGTGCAGGTGTTTGGTGGCGCACCTGCCGTGTACATGCATCAGCACAGCGTACTCAGGTGCCCCACCCTCATGCCACACAACCGCCACCGAAGAGGTCGAAAGTGTTATTGTATTTTTAACTGTTACAATAGACGATGGTTTATTCATCCTGAAATTCAATGCAAATTAGAATTAATCCATCAACTTAAGACGTTAACCCTTCTTCCATTGTCTCTTGAAACTGTGCCATTGCGAGTGTGTGTGCTGGAAGAGAGGCTCAATTTGCGGTTCATCAGCTATAATTTTCTCCACTTTTTTCCCTCGGACTTTATTACACTTATTTACGAATAATTGAAGAGGCTCCGATAAAAACGTTTAGGGTAATGATAGCATTCCGCCATAAGGCACAAAAAATTCAGCCAGATCTCTGAATTGTTTTACAAAAATACCTATTTCATTAAAGGCGGAGAGAAAATTCAATATTTAACAAATACGCCTTGTTGGTAAACAAACTTGTAGAAAATTTCAGCTGATTTCTGGTATTGGAAAACTATTTAACAATTATTTTAAAAAGAAAAGTACCTACAATAAATTCTACTTTAAAAATGAGACGACCACTTGTTAATAATACTTGCCTAATATGTAATATGGCAATATCGCATTTTTATAGAAAATTGTAAAAATTATAAAAGACAAAATTAATACTTAGAATTTACGTCTCGAACAACAATAACTATTTGGAGTTTTAAGTGTAACGACTTTGTTTTAGTTAGAAGCTTATAGGGCGCGTGCCCTATTAGTTGGAGCACTGTAAAATAACTTAACACATCAGATTTGTAAAACACATTTTGACCGACAAGTTTTAAATATTTTTCGTAATTGTTAAAAGTTACATTAGGAATTGTTTGTTACAACCTCTTAAAAAATGGCAGACTGTAACTAGTCTCTTTATACAGACGATAGGCCATAAAAACGAAATCACTATAGTAACACACACATCTAAACTCTTTTTTTATAAACAATAGAACGGTAGCATTGATAAGCCCAGGCTCTGTAATTTTTCGTAAGTTAAAAGGCAATTTACTAAGTTAAAATTTATGAATTACTGAGATAGTAAGTAATATTATTAATTCTTTTTAGGTACCAAATTTTTTTTACATTTAATTATCACAAATAGTTATTTGTTTAAATAGGCAATATACCCTAGATTTAATGCTGTGACTGGCAGTTTAAAGGTAATAAGGCGCTGCTGAGCTTTTTAAGCCATCAGGCAAAGCATTAAATCTGTTGCCGTATTAAACATTTAATTTTTTCGCCGTAAACCAGTTTACTTAAAAAAAATGTTGTTTTACATTTAACTTCAAATTGTTGTAACAAGTGCAAAATCTTAAGACGATCCATATTTTCTAAACGGCTTATAATTTGTCAGAAAATTTTCTAAACGGCTCTAAATTGTCTGCTTTACTGCTTAGTCAATAAAAATGCTGACATATAACCTAGTCAATAAATGTGACAGTGTAGTGCGCTTAAATTGTCTCTAAAATATGGTGTTTACAACGGCAAAAAAAATGTGATTTTTTAAATGTTTTTAATTGTCCAGTGTCCATAATTTACCGCATTGCTCAGTAAATTAACCTTATTTGATATAACATATTTTGTTTCACAGTTTACATTAGCTATTGTACGAACAGTCATTCAAGACAAGTTGTTTAGGTGACTCTACTTGCTAGTGAAGCTGTAGCAAAAGGTAATGAAAGCTTGTTGCTTGAAGGTTTGAAACAGCCTTTAAGAAAGAGAAACTCTTCCTCAGCACGAGTGTAAAATAGCAAAACGAGTGCTGGTTGATAAACCCAGAGAGCTGAAAAAAGACCAAAAGCTTAGACCAAGAAGATTTGCCCGCTAATGACGTTAATAGGCTCTATGAAAAAATTGAAAGGTAGACTTGACTAAAAAATAGAAAAAAATATAGAAAAAACTAAAAAGTTGGCGTAGCAAAAATTAGAAAAAACTAAAACAAACTTAAAGAAAAAATAGAGGTTGTATAATGCTTGCAGAAAAAAAAAATCCGTACATATAAACATCTGTGTTACAAACCATAGAAGCAAAAATTTAGGTATACCTGGAGGTATATTTAAAAATCGACGTAGAGAAGATAAGTGCCAAAACTGAAGAAGAGCAATGCCAAATGCTGGAGGTTTTTCAAGTAGCGCTATTTGTTCTACTACATATACCCTTGTTGAGCTAAGATCTGGGAAGTAAAAACATTGATAAATTGCATGGAGACACTGCACAGAAACTTAGCCATCAGAGTAAAGCGAGCTTTCAAGACAAGTCAAGAAGTGGTTTATGCCCAGCATGCTACTTCTACAAGAGCGCGGCGTTGAAAAAAAAATTAAACAAAAAATATGCTAATTGAGAACTCGCAAGCACAATGAAACTAAGAGGCTGATCCTCACGATTAAACTTTGTATTAACTAAAAATACCAAAGAACTAAATAACTGCTTGAGATAAATTTTCATAACAAACCATAAAGTTTTTGTACCTTCAGTAAAAGAATAGGTAAAACAACTAAACATAAGTGTTGATTCTGCCAAAGAGCAAGTGGTACTCCAAAACACTTTCTGTTTGTTATGTTTAAAATGAGAGGACAGACAAAATAAACCAAAAACCTAAGTAGGAGGTAAACGAAGAATTTAAAGCCAAAAGTATCAAAAGTTTGATGCCAAAAATTGAAGATGCTTGAAACTAAAAATGTAGCTTTATAAGCTTTAATGTCGCAAAACAATGTCTTTTTACTCATGAATAAAGAACTGTAGCTTTCAAACAACTAAAAAAACCTATAGGTATAAATATAAATGACGATTTTCCTAAGAACATTAGAAAGATGTTTAAGATACTGGAAACCTATATTTTCTATTCTTGTAATTTTTGGCGATTAATTCAAAATGATTACACAACAGACTTTATTGAGCTATCTAATATATATCATAAAAAAAAATAAAAGTAAAAAAGCTGGTGATGGCAAAAGAAATGCAAGATCCTTCCGCATACAAACTCTGCATTGATAAGTCTACTAATGCTAACTTACTGATGAATTAAAACTAGCTGAAAAACAGATAACATCTTTTAGAAGACCTGACAAACAACAATGAGAAAAAGCCATGTAGACAAAGATTCTTTTTATGTTAATTAGTCGACGTGCGACGTTCCAAATCTTTTATTTATTCTTTATCAAGACTTTTACTTAGTTTCTACAAATTATTGCACATCGTCAATAGCCGTCAGAAAATATCTAATATCTAATGTCAAAAATCTTGATAAAAGTTAAATAAAACATCCAAAACGTTGACTGATAGTATAAAAGAACGTTCTTGTTCACCTTCTCATAACTGCTGAAAATAGTTTTATAATAGACATAATCAACAACACCAGTTTCAAAAAATATTTATATGAATTTTATAGCTTAAAAAATTAAATAAACCACTGTAGAAGACGACATACAAAAAAATAATCTGGAAACAAAAATTTCAATCATCAAATTTGCAATAAAACAATAGTTGTAATAATGATGCTCAAGAGTGTCGATTAATAGACTACTATGCATTACAACGACTCTAAAACAGAAAGTAAAAAGAGAAAATAAAAAAATAAAAATAAAAAAATAAAAAAGTCTTCTATAATATTTAAATAACTTTAGTCGGTGTAGCATTAAAAGAAGTGGAGCTTTTTAAAACGTGTTTAGCAAACACATGATTTTGGGCAAGTAAAATTTGCACTGTTTTGCACTTTGACATACAAAAAAAGTGTTTCTCTTTGAAGGAGCTTATGACAAAACCGAAATTAACAATGAGAAACAAAAAAAAAATGTTAGTTATTTTGTTCAGAAAAAAAATATAAGAAATGTTAAATTGTTGTATTATTATTTATATAAAAAAATGTTTCAATTTGTTTTTTCAACTTTTTGTCAGTGTCACTAGTTTTACTTCTACTTTATCAGGCTCACTCAAAAGTGTTGTATAATGAACGTTTTATCTGTCACTGAGTGTCACTGCAATATAAAAAATAAATTTACCTAATTATTTAGTTGTTAAAACTTAAAAAAAATATGCCAATATGTAATTGTAATAACAACTAGAAACCTTAAGAAACTATTTTGTTTTCAAAAGTTCTACATTGAATACTAACTTTTCCTGTTGAAACAAGTAGCCTGCTGAATCAGGTCAGGTCGCCATAAAATGAATAAAACCATAAATATAGTCTTGAAAGTCGTTACAAATTTTAACATAAGTCAAAAAATGTAATCAATCACTTTTTGTCAAAATATTTCTGATAGCCCGGTTTTTAACACATGTTAATATATAATTTTCTGTCAGTTTCAAATTTCTGAACCAGTTTATAACTGGTTGATCATTCTTCATTCTGCCTTTACCAAACATCTTGAACAAGATGTTTAAACCAAAAATCTAAATAAATATAACATTACCATAAGGGACAAAATTTCACTAATAATTCCATTTGTTTGTCAACACTTCTCACAATAAAAATACCAGACAACCCCTCTTTGATTTTACAACATTTCTCTGTCGGTAAATACCACCCTGTATTTACCTATTTTCTCTATAACAGGATTAGAGAGTTTCCTACCTGTACAAAGCGCCGCTTTTATTTATTTACAATCTCTCCAAGTGCCAAAATTTCATTCATAATTTGTCAGGTAAATCCTTTTACAGCTGAACTGGCGTCAGACCTGTCTGGCTTTTACGACCTTTCTGTTGGAAAAATCCCATTTTAATCATCAGATCAATCGCGTATTGCCAATAACGGAAAATAAGCACCACCTAAGTATATGTATCAGGTGAGTGCACAAGCGAGCAAGTTTGGCCCGTGGCCGTCATATGGTAGACGAGCACCGGCTCGGGCCCAGCACGTGGCCAAAGGTACGACGTCTAACCGACCACCAGACTTCTCATCCGTGTCGGGGAGGAATCCTTTAATTGCGTCGTAATAAGCGTGTGCTCTCGACTAGAAAAGCGACGGCAACTGGGCTTCTGTACATGCTGATGGAGGAAGCCATGGGTGACGACGACAGCTTATCCAACGGATTCTAGACCTAGGGGAACGGGCACACGTGCCATGTTACATTAAGTGATAATAAATATAAAACAATTAAATGCTATTTCACCAAGAATTTTACTCAAAACTTCTCAACCAATAACTAAAACTAAAAACGGTTTTGATCATTTGACTACAGATTAGAGTTCACGCTAATTATTATTAATAAAATTCGAATAATTGAGTGCGTGAAGAAACTGATTTTTAAGGGTGAGAATGATAATTTTAGGCAAGACTGTAGTTCCGAGACTAAAAATTATTCGCACCGCTAAAAACATCTTAACGCATGTAATAGAAACGTCTTTCCTAGAATTAAATTTGCAATTTTAAATTTTTTGTTTACTATATGCTTTACATTTTTGGTTAGTAGTCTTTACAGTTATAAGCCTTACTTCAGAAAAATTTTGAAAAAAATTGCAAAGTCTAAAATCTCCGAGGTCTTTTCAACATAACGGCAAAGCTCAACCTGGAAATCTGTGCAAACTCAAATTATTTATACCAGAGGCCTATTTAAATAATTAAAACAAATTCTAGAACTTCACCAGTTTTTGAAAAGCAGAACTCTAATTTGCCCGTTTTATAACCATATTCAACAATCCAACTAGATTATTTGAAAAACTGACTAAATAATATTATTAAATTGAAATACAATAATAAAATATAAAATAAAAATGTGTTATTAATGTGTTATATTTCTTGTCTTTCAGAATTACCATTGGTGTAAATTTGTTTTTTCGTTTTTTTATAAGACTACTGAATAAAAATTAGTTAAATTTTCGGCGACGTTTCGTACTTTATTTGTAATTTTTCAAGCCTTTATTTATTTATTTATTTTAATTGATACATTAAAACAGACAACAACAATAACAAAATGGCTAATATTATTATATAAACAGTATTGCCTCCAATCAAAATTTAATGTTTCGATTAAAAAAAAAATAAGTTTTAAATAAAGGCTTGAAAAACTACAAATAAAGTACAAAACGCCACTGAAAATTTAAATAGATTTTATTCAGTAGTTTTATAAAAAAAAAAACGAGAAAATAAATTAAATCAATAATTTTTTTTTTGTTATTTCCACAAGTTTAAAATAAATTCTTACTTAATAATGGCAAAGCGTTTTCGAGAGCTGTCTTATAAGTGCCTAAATAATAATGTAAAAAAAATTATAAAAAGTTAAAATATATTAGAAATAAATTACCAAATTTTTGTGAATAAGTGTATACGACGACTAATGGTCAAAATAAAAATAAAAAAAATAAAATAAAAAATTCAAAAATTACTTCTTCATTTGAAGTTTGTTGAGAAGGTTTATGGGTAAATTTAAAAAATTCTAAAGCTTCTTAAAAATTTTAAAATAGCCTTTTATTGCAAATTTAATTTTTTTTAGAATTATCAGTAAAAAAAATAAACGGAAAAAAAGCAAAAGCAGATAAAGTGTTAGTTATATCTGTATTTTTGTACTTTTCTATTGTCCTTACATTTTGATAAATTTTAGTTTTAATTCTTCGTCCTATTTGGCCGATGTAAACTACATTGCATTCATTACAAAATAACTTGTAGACGTCTGAATGATATAGAGCAGAAATTAGATGTTCGTTGTACTATATATATGTTAAAAGACTCTTTAAAATTAAAAGCAACTTTTATATTACAATTTTTAAAATATGAGAGATAGGAAAAAAAATTCTCAATAAAAAAGATAGAAGAATAGAAAGATTTTAAAAGAAAATATGCAAAAAACAAGTTGAGTAATAGAGAGAATTTATTTTTAAATTTATAGAAAAATTCGTTTAAATCCTGTAATTTAAAGTGATTATTTACTGCTACTTGTTTATATTAAGCCATTTTTTTTCAAAAACAACGTGGTTTAAAAGAAAATTAAATGGTCTAAATAAAAGCAGCTATGATGTGAAAATAACAATGTTTGGAGTAAAAAGAAACTACAGTATCAGTTGATGTAGTTTTCTATAAATTTTAAGAGCCCTAAATAAATTATTTTTTCTAATTATATTAAGATCTAAAAATGGAATGCATTAGTTTCTGTATCTACAGAAAAATTTAATATTTTGATGCAATAACTTAATACCTTAAGAAGCACAAAAGGTTCTACAATAAGAGACCAAATAAGAAATGAAAAAATAAGAACTAAATTAAACATATTTTCGATAAATGATAAAATACATCAGAACACAATAGAATAGAAACAACATATTGAAAGAGTGAATGATGATAGGATGGTAAAACAAGTAGTACGTTATAGACCAAGAGGAAAAAAAGACGTATAAGAAAGCTCAAAAAAACATGAAGACGCAACAGGCTGCAAGCCTAATCCTTGAAGTGCAGAAAAAAAAAGAAAAACTTAATAACAAAAAAAATTATCTAATTTTGTTTTAGAGCTTTTAAACAAAGAGATGATGTCAGCAACATACGTAAATCAAAAACAAATATCCTTTAAAAAAATAGGAAGTTGTAAAATTTTTGTTCAAGGTTGTTCAAAAATTATTCTGCTAAACAAGAGGTAAGGTAAAAACCCATAGCTAAACCTGTGTTTTATTAATATGTATTATTATTAAAAATAAAAAATCTTAATCTAAAACTAATTTAATTAAAGAAAACAGTAAATTAAAAGAAAATTACTAAGAATAGCAAAAGCATTATTAACAAAAATAGAAAAAAATAGGTTAGTGATATCTTCCAGTAAATTTATGAAATATTGTTAGAATTAAACTAATGTGCAACGCGAAAGACACTAGTAAAAATTTATCGCGATACTACCATGTCGTTATAGATGAACTGTGCACGTGATTTGTAATAAATTTCTTGTTTTCAATTTTTATACCTAATGATCAGGCATAGGCATAGAAATGTCACGCAGACTCACTGCACTCGCTTGCAGTTAGCTCGGGCCATAAGCGTCTGACTTAGGCTTACCGGGAGTAACCGTATTATATATTATTAATATATATAACATGAAAATTATAACTAGAAAGTAAAATCCGAGAGACGACAGACAGTTCGATTGCTATATACAAATTTCTGTAAATTCGTTAAATAAGTAGGTAGCTAGTAAGTCGGTCTAGTTCGGTGCGCGCGCCAATCTGTAGCGATCGCACCGCTTGGATTTCCCGCCGTGACATTTCTGTGCCTAAGCCTGCTAATGATAATATTTAGGTGGTGCAGTTTAATTATCAAAAATTTAAATTTGTTTGTGCTTGATGTGAATCCAAAAAGTTTTGACTCGCGCTACAGCGCTCTCTAAATTTTCATTTTAGTCTATTATCATCAATAAAACCTTTTTTTTTATTTTTATGAGAAGCTAAAGGAAATTATTTCAACTTTCATTTCCTGAAATTTTGCTAATTGGAAGCAAAACAGATCGCGTGTCAATTTAAAGACGGTTTGGTTAATGTTAAATTACAAAATATGTACTTCTGAAAGCTGTCAAGTACTCGAAATGTGTACACTAAAACCGCACAAAAAATTGGTTCAATTACCTACTAAATTTAGATATTTACTCTTATTACTGAACATTTACAATTTGTTAAATTACAGTTTTGGGATACTTTCCCACCCTAAAAGCAGCAATAATTCTTCGTAATTAAAATCCTCTGTCACTGACTTCCTCACCCGGTGATGTTTCCTCTATCAAAGCATAGAATCTTCTTCCTAGCCCACCTGTAGCTTACAATTAGTCAGATAATTCATTTCGGAAAATGTAAGTGCCGTAATCAGATTTTCGTGTGTGGATTCTTGCAATTCAAATAAGAGAAAGCCTCAAATCAGCTTAATTGCGCTCGAGCCGTTCCACCTGGTCATATTATTGATGAATTTTATGAAATTTTGGTGCCGCATTAAAAGGAAACTGTATTAATATTCACCGCGTGTAGTCATTTCGATGTCATTAAGTTGAAGATTGCAATTTACAGGCTGAAAATCGACACACCTGTAGTTTAATTTCATTAGTGAATTTTTTCCTCAACGAATTCGATTGGATTGAGATCGGGTTGACCTAGCGCCCGCATCGCGAGGATTTGACTAGCACGTGTCTTTGATTAAACGGCAGATGTGTCCAGCATGAAATTGTCGCCGTTTTTGCTTAAATTTGCGGTTTGACGAGGACAAATGGCCCGACTATACCCTTATTTCTTCACCCACTTTTTTAGATATAACGGTTATGAGGGGAAAGATCAATCAACTTGTCTTGTGGTGTGAAATTCACTTTTCATTCACAGGTAAAATTCATCTAACTGTAGATAGGCACGAGCCAGAGGCTTCAACCCTGAAGGGAAGGGTAGGTAGAGTAACAGGGGCGGACTAGAATCTAGAACAACAAAAAAAGCAATTTTATTTCTTTTAAGTATCTATCACAGACCTACCGAATATCGAGTGACTATTATTAAAATATTCATTTAGAGCTAAAAAATTGTACAGGATGTCCCTGAAATAATTTATAAGCAATACACCATCATAACGAGCATTACATTGTAGATCCCCTCAAAAAAAATTGTTAAAACATTCTATTTTTTTAAATAGCTCAGAAAACTGTCTTAAAGGTGTTATTTTATAAGCTAAAAAATTTGTAAAAAGTTTGTATAAACTTTTCTATTGATCATAGAAGAGTTTTTACAAATATATAGAGTTTTTTAGCATTACTAGTGAGTCCCTGATACATGAATAAACTTAGGTATTTTGTTTAGAGTAGGGTAGGCAAATTTTGTAGCAAATATTTTTTAATTTTTTTTGGTTAAGTGAGTTAGACCTTTTTGAGGATTTAGGACTGACATCTGCAAATTTACAGGGCCGGCTTAGCAATTTTTTTTGCTGCAAGTGCCATAAATTTTTACGTCTCCCGTTCGTATAATTTTTTTGTATCTATATTTTATCTTCTACTTATAGACGAGGTGTTCCAAGTTTTATTAAACTTGTCCGAGACATAATGCAGCTTTGTACTTATTTCTAACAGATACCTAAAAACTTATCGTGGCAAACTGATCATAAGCTTCATCTCCAGTATTCTTTTATTTCTTGTTTTTGCTAGTGCTATTGTAAACCAAATTTGAAGAAAAATGACATTATCTTTTCTTCTATATGCATATCTGTTCTCTGTTCTTATTACCCAATTTCTAATCGCTCTATAGTCGATAATGATATGATACATATCAATCATATTGACTTTTGCACTAAATTTCAAACTAAATATAATTTAACTAACTAAATTTTTAACTAAATTTAACTAAATATAATATAAATTTCAAAATATAAATTCAATTTTTTTGCGAAAATTATTGCCTCTTCTATTTTAAAACTTTTTTCAATATCTAAAAATTATTCTTTATTTAATACAACTTGAGACACAAAAACGACGACTACTTAGAAAAAATATTTCTACAATGTTTAGAAAAAAATTGATTGAAACTGTCATCGACTCTGAAATTCTATTATAAACCTTAAGATATGCTTTTTTGAGAATCAAAAGTGAGAACTATTGTAATTAGGCTCTTTGTACTAAGATGTTTCTACTTCCGGCTCGAAGAACCATAAAATTTTTAAATACAAGACAGGACCGTATATTTTTTAAATAAAATTTGAAAAAATAAAACAAATTTTTTTTAAAAAAAAGTGTTATTATTGAGAGTTAAAAGCGAGACTATTCTAAACGCCCCTTCCAAATTCTAGACTTCTTTTTACCTCTGGCTCAAAAGACAACAAAGATTTTAAAAACAATTTTGTTAATTAAAAACGCCAATTAGTGTAAAAACTATTTTACAATGTTTTATTGGAAAATATTTAAAAAAAACTTGTCGTTTCCGGATCCAAAACATTCTATTAAAATCTTTTAAATAAAATTTTGGGGCTATAATGTATTATATACAATAAATCGTCCCTTCTATATAAAACATTTTTCGTTCAACGGCTTAAAAAACCTCAAAATTTTTAATTAAAATTTTTAAACAAAGACGACAATTATTTAAAAAACACAACTTTTTATGCTTTATTTATAATATAAAAAAAATAAAAAACAGTCGTTGTTCCCAAAATTTCAATAAAAATCTTAAAATAGTGCATTTTGCAACATTATAGAAATGAAAACTATTGTAACTTATAGCTTTAGGATCTGGTAAAATTCATATTTTTCCAAAAGTTGGTTTTCAAAAGACGATTGTGTTTTATTGTTATACAATGTCACTTCTTATGGATCCATCCTTGGATTCGCCCTTGAATACACAGAGTGTTTGAAAATTATTTAAAACCGTAAAATTTATAGCAGACTAATAATAATTCAGAAAAAAGCAAAAAAAAACCGCTTAGTTAGGTATATCTAGTCAAAGTTTGTGCTTTTGAAAAGTAGATAATGTATTTGGTTTAAGTCCGTCCCTGGCGATGACCCTCGTTCCCCGACGCAACTGTCCGTTGATCCACCCCCGCGATGATTCGCGAGGGCCAGGTGATCCCTAAATTGACGCACATGGCGTTTATTATTAATTCCGTGAGGGTCTGTTCGACGATTTAAAATAATCTTGATTCAACCCCAACAAAATCGAAAGCCAAAGATTTCGATCATACCTGAAATCTCGTTTTCAAACAGATGGTCCTAGAAGGCTTTGTCGGTCCGCATCTCTATTATCATTCAGATTTCTGAAACCTTCTGAAATATTTTAATTAGATTATTATTGTCAGGTAACTGCTTATCGCGCCCCATTACCCAAATTGTCCCCGTCTTATCACATTTAATCAGAATTAAACCTGAATAAATAATAACTCGTCAAATTAAAACTAGAAATTAACAAAATCGAATCGATAAACCGATAATTTCCGAACAAATCAATTACGTAATTGCCGCCAAATTAATCGCTCCTTGAAAAAAATCACCTCCCCAATCAATCCTATTTGAATAACTTATCAACGATTAGGTTATCCGGTGCCAATCACGAGCCGAGATAGGCGTGAGCCCCGCCCACTGCTAGGTTTGCGCCAATGGGAATAGACGGAGAGTTAGTACAAGGAGGGGTTAATCGAGTGAATCAGGCACGTGTTTCTTATTAAATTCGGATTGTGAGTTGGAGGGGTGACGAAGTGAAAAGTTATACCTGTGGTGATTGTCGGATGTTTTCAGTCAGGTGGAACGTACCATCGGTGCAGCATGGGCAGGATTTTCAGTGCGACGATAAGAGATTTTTCGTGATTCCGAAATTTGAGAATGTGAATTTAAGTAATAAACTAAACTGTGATTGGTTGTGAGTGATAAGTGAGAAATGACTGACTGAGTGCTGCTAAGAGGGTTGATAACAGTCGGCTTGAAACAGGTAAGTTTCTAAATAATTTTTTTAATTGTTTATAAATTTATTCAAATGGTCTATTGATAAACAACCGATAAAAATAACTACATTTATCACAATCAATTATAGGTAGTTAGAAATAATTTTTCACCGCACGTGTCATCGAATCTATTGTGTTGAAAGCAAATTTTTTACGTTTCAACATTGACCCGAGGGTCAATTATGGTGAAAAAGTGGTTGATGCAATGTGATTGTGACGTGAAGTACCACGCACAAGATTTCCCAAACCCATCATTAAGCTAGAAAAAATTAATTTGGATGATTGTTTGCATTGAATAATTTTTTTCTTGCTTTGATGATGCTTTGACAACTGTCGCAAGGGTTCCATTATTCTTTCTATTATTTGATTGTGTAAAGCGTTTTTATATTTTTGTATCGACATTTTTTGATTTTGTCTCTAAAACAGGATCTACAACTGACATGCAGCTGATGAACAATTAGGACATTTTGTCTAAACATTAAAAAAATTAAAATAATAAAGTATCTTTCTAGTCAAAGTACCAAAAAAAAAATCTTCTTTATTTACCTATCAGGTAAAATAAAAAAATACCTGGATGCAATATTATTAATGAAACGTTATCTATAAATTCTATAATCTGTGTTAAAAAAACTAGTACATACTACATCCTAGAAATAGATTACATTTATGTAAAAATAAAACAATTAATTTATCAAATTAGAGTGATTAATAGCCCCATTTTTTAATTTATTCCCATTGCTTTTTTTATGAAAACATAAAAGACGAATGCACAACAAATACAACAAATCGAATAACAAACTGCAAATAGGGGTGGATGGACAATGTCAATAATGTGTGTCAAAGAGTCTACATTTTGGCGTCGACAATTACCTAATTATCATAAAAATTGAACAATATTTTAATTGTTGAATAAACATTTGATATTTACATCATTTAATTTTTAATCATTATTATCAAAAGTTTTTCGTAGAATCCCAAAGAAAAGGCAATTTTGTGTTTCCTTGAGATTCTACGAAATACTTCGCCGACATGGAGGGCGGTATTCTGCGAATTGTTTTGTTCTAAAGAGTAATTTTCTAAGAAAAGAATGTATGCCAGTCTTTCCAATTTCGCATTTCCAAAAATTGCCGCAATTATAACAAACAACCAAAATTCCACAAATTTCCTTGAATTCCATAACGATTCCAAATATTTCTGCGATTTCCTATACCTAATTTCTAAGAATTTTATTGATTTTGATTGCATCAACATTCACTAAAAGACAGAAAAATAAATAAAATTTTATAGTAGTTTTTTTTAGAAAAATATTACAAAAAATTTATTGATACACAGTTTTAAAAACGAAATTTTGATTCTAAAATTACAAAATATGTAGGTATTTTTAATGTTCCTAACCTTTTTGTACAATTTTTTTACAAAATATATTGTAAAAGATTTTAAAAAAATTATTCAAACATTGCTATTTTTCGCGAAATTACTGACATTTGAAGAAAAAAAATGTATTTTCCGGAATTTAAAAAATTAAATAACAAAGCTACGATAAATTATCCACGATAAGCTTGTTCTTAAAAATCGTAGTAAATAATAGTTTTTGTTTTAGCTTTACTTGTTATTTTGTTAGTTAATGGCTATACATTTCATTACTTTATTGAACAACCTGCAAAGAAACGACGCCCCTAGCGGAAAAAATTTGAAACACAGTGTGAGGGACAAGTAATTTACCGCGAAAATTGTTGCGGCTACTAAATGTTATAAAAGTAAAATGTGAAATTTATTATTTTGTATAATGCAATTCTTATTACAAAAATAATGTTTTGTCTCGTAGATCAAATTGATAAATTTAGAACTGTAAAGCTGCTGTTTCACAAAAATCATAACTTTTACAAATTCAGGGCAAACAAGTAGCTGTTAAACCCCAAAACGCGTAATAAACGATGATTGTAGCTTTAAAGTTAAAACGATTGTTTGTTAAAACAAATAATCCAAAAAGTAAGACGAGAAGGCAGTTTTACTACGCACGCCTGCTTTATTAGCCTTTTTTACCAAATTATTACCATAGTTTAAGAAAACAAACAAAAAATAAACGTCCTGATAGTGAAAAAGTCGAACTATTTTGAAATTTTGACTTTCGAGTAAATATAAGAAAACCAAGGTTTCAAAAAAAAATTTTTCAAAAAAATCATTAAAAATTCTCTGTCACGTAAAAGCGAATTTAACTGTCCCAAGACGGCAAAATGTGGGCGTGCCCACTTTGGATGCCCTTTGTTTCCTTGAAGTAATGAATTGAGATTTGACAGGATCAGGACAGAAAAAAATTAACGTTTATCAGGCCGACGTTTCATTTTATTAGTTAATGTTTCTTCAGGGCAGTCTGGTAGTTCTTAGAGTAATTTTTTTCAATAATTTTTAATTTCAGGACTGATTATTAAATTAAACTATTTTTTATTTTGGTGTTATTTCAGGTAGAAGATACGTTAAAAATTATTGTTAATTTAATTTCTTGTTTTCATTATAACTATATAATTTCGCTAATGGAGACAGAATATCGGAATAACATGACAAAATTTGTATAAAAAAATTAATAGGGACATTTGCATAAAAACTGTGTATCACAGGCTCGTAAACTGTTTTGAGAGTACTCGCGCATGTATTGTTGTCTGGCTTACGTTTGGAACCGCAGCAATTTTCGTATTTGTAATACAAATAACAATTTTTAGAAATTTTGATCATTCACTGATCTAAATCTAATACTGGATATCAAAAAGTTCTAACTAATAAAATTCCTTATAAGTTTATAATTTTTTCTAGGATAAAAAGTGACCGAGCTTAAGGACAGTTAAAAATTTAAAATTTTGAATTTTTTTTGATTTTCTGCGATTTGATCGAAATGTGTTTACCGTATTGAGATGATGAAAACTATATTTTTAAAAATTTTCTAAATAGGTAAAATTGACTGAAATATAGGGTGTGTCAAAAGTCGCGAAGATCCTTTAGTGGGCTGATTTCCACCATTAAAACAATCCAAACCTTAAAAAACTTCAAAAATTGATAAGTTATGAGTATCTGAATTTGCAAAAAAAATTGAAATTGTCTTGATATAGTTAAAAAAAAACAAAAAAACGAAAAAAAAAGCAATAAAGCATTTGAAATAAATTACGTATTTATAAATCTCAAAAAAATACCAAAATCTCAAGAAATTACAAAAAAAAACAAAAACAAAAAAAAATAAATGAGTATTGATTTTTTTAAAATAAATTTTTGTGTTCCTTGAGGGTCTCCCATGTATCCCTCCAAAGGATCATCGCGACTTTTGACACACCCTATATGTACAGGAAAGTACAAAAGAAAAGCTGTATAGTACGTTGTAGGGGACTGTTAATAGAGCTTAAAAAAATAAGTGCACCTTTTTTCCAAAAACAAAAAAAAATAATTTTGACAATTTAGCAACGCCGCTGGCCAGTGGTATTAAGGTCAAGTATGTACTTTGTTAAAAGATTAATAACAATTGAACACTTTTGAAAGCTAAGTTTGACAGTTTTTATTGTTAAGCAAATTTTGAAAATAATTTTGCTATCACATGATCTAGGAAGTACAAATTAGATTATAAATCACTTCGCAAATTTTGAAATTTCTAAAAAAACAAAAAAGTGGAGATCTTAACTTTACCTCTTTATATATAGAAGAATGAGCTAGTAGGAATTTTATTACTATTTTTTGTGAACTCTATTAGTAGTCCCCTATACAACGTAGTCTTAGCGCTTTCCGTCATTTTCTACTCACCCTATATAACGCCTTGGAGTTGATATTTCTGAAAAAAATCATAGCATTTTACGAGACAGCGCACCGTTATCAAATTTTTATTACAGCTGATAACATTTTAATAATTTAATCTTGTTTAATTTTTATTTTTTTGCATTGGTCAGATCTTAATGTGTTGAAATTGACATTTCTAGAAAAATTGTGGATTTTTACAACTTTAAAAGTTTACTCAAAATTTAAGCAAAATTGTTGAAAAGTTATCGGCTAAACGAGCATTAGAAAAAATTTGCTAACATTGCGCTATCAACCCAAATTTTGTATAAATTATGAAAAACCACCATAACTCTATCAATTTTCACCCTAGAGAAAATTTAGAAAAAAATAACAGAACTTTATATATGAGAACTATCAACAGAAAACGAATATTGAGATTTGCTTCAACAAAAATTCAAAATTTTTCTGAAAATTTTTCGAAACAAAGCTAATGGGTGGAAATAGGTATAGTAATTTACAATAAACCTCCAATAAAGCGATACAATTAATTTATGGTGAATGCTTTGTAGATTTGACAGTAAACTTGAGCTCTTTGTTTTTATCTTGCCATAAATCAATTGTAAAAAAAAACTAATTGCAGGTGAGCCGCGTCCAACGTTTTATGTCTACTTGTCCAACACCTCATAAATTAATAACTACCTATTTATCATTCCCATCTCCAACAATTTTAACTAAAATTAAAAAATAATAAAGCATAGTTTGCTATGGTTATCATGATCATTACATGGAAGATGTTGATTTGTAGTTATTTGAAAATATTTCGTCCGTCAGTTTGAAATTACCTAAATTGTTACATTTCCCGTTTATTAAATCAATTAATGGTTTTTGAAAAAATTTAAAGACGATTTTAGGGCTAGCATAGATATTGGTAAAATTTAAAAAAAATCCAAACGTTGCTTTGCAAACAAAAGTTTAAAATAAAAAAAAGGTAATATCAGTCAGGTTCAGGTTCAGTTTTTACCTATTTAACAACAAAAAAAAAAGAAGAAAAAAACGCTAAAAAGATTAATAATGAGCTAATTATGAACTATGTGTAAAAAAAGATAAATATCCATTACAACAAAAATTGTATAAAACGTATTTTGCATTTATAGTCTCCAGTTATTATTAAAATTGATTAAGTTTATAAAATTGTATACCTACACTGTAAAATTCTTAAAAAATGCAATTGTAATATCTCTGCTTGTAGTCGTATAGACAGACACAGTGTGCCATCTAACGAAGAGTGCTGGAAGGTAGCAGGAGTTGGCATAATAATGTTGGCGGATAACAAAGTTATCTCTTTGGCTCTCACTCGGCCCCCAACATAACCAACCTCCACGACTATTAGCCGAACTTCGCTTGATATAAGCGAGTTCTCCCACCCGTTCTAATCGAGCACAACGCTTCGGGATACACTGTACTGATGAGGGGCAAAAACCCCAAAACGGGTATACAGTTTCTCGACGTTGTTGTTCGATTGGAACACCTTTGATATATCTGCTTAATAAAAAATGTGTTTGTTAAGAGTATATTTATTAAAAGATAGAAATAAAATATCGATTATTGAGAAAAAGAGCCAGTATTGACAGTAAAATAATATAAAAAGCTCGTAAAAATACAAAAACGGTTTCCACTAAGTCATAGATCATTAGACCCTAAATATAATTTGGTCTCACGGTAGTATAATAGATAATTTAATAAAAATTACTCTTATATATTTTATACAAAGTTTGTATAATTATATAAGTTATTGTTTTACAATTTTTTTATAAATAAAAATGAGTAAATATTCTTATTTTAATAAAATATAATTTTGTAGCCCAGACAGAAATATTGATATATAACAAAACTTTTTCCGATTTGTTATTTGCCCCCTGTCCATATCACGGGTGTTATACCTCATGAATAAATAATGTCCCGCTATCCCGTTTCGTGCGTGTTGATTTCGGCCCCGTCTGATTGTTACGATCCACTAATGTCCATTTCCCGTCCATTTACCATAAAGCAAAGCAATTACGCGACAATCTCGGTGATCAATAGACGAAATCATCGCGTGAGTGTCCTACGGGGATGTAAACAGCATTAGCCCCCACCTGCTACCACCATTAAATCATTATCGTTTTTCGCAGGATGCCCCGTCTGGCTGTTTTATCGCAATACAGCAGGAGCGAGACGCCGTCCTGCAGCCCTGCCAGCAGTCCCGTCGCCGGAGTCTCGTCACGGAGCACCAGTCCACTCTCACCTCGACATAGCGCCTTTTCTCTAGTCTACCCCAAGGAATTTCACAGGAATAGTAGGAATTATCTGGTCACCGGTGCGGAATTCGGATCGGGACGAACGCCCAGTGACTGGAGTTCTGTTGCAGGAATGAGCGCCCTGATGTATGCCAATTCGCTCATGCCTGCACCATACAACCCCTACGTCTGGCACCCCATACCAGGACTTTTTCTACCCTATAATAAAATGGAGGCGCTGAGTCCTGAAAGTGCCAATTCCGCTGAAGCTTTCACTCCTGAAAAAGTCAAAATCGGTAAGGGAAATAGAAATTAATACAGCAAAAAGGCGTGTAGGTTCTAATCAAAATTAATTGAAACTAGATTATCAATTTTTTATATGTTTCAAAACATTTTTAAATGCAGGGTGGTAATAAATTTTCGAAAAGTCAGAAAAACATTGTAACAGATATACTTTTTTGTATTAATAAGAATAATGACATCCTACTTGAGCTGTTAGCATTATTACAATTTATGACGTCTTTAAACTTGTACTGGTAAAATCAAAACAAACATCTGTTGAAATCCGCCCCTTTTCAGTTTGCAAATAAAACATTACAAGCAACATTGACGTCACAAACGTGGTCAAAGTGATAAAACAAAAAAACGCAATTTTCTGTTCAAGAAGTTTCAAAACAAAAACAAAATAATATCATGTACTTGTTTATTTTTAATTTTAATATTTAAGCGATAAAAATATTGCCCCCTTATTGTCTTACAAACAGTAGACATGTTAAAAATAATTATAAAATACCATGGCGGCCAAATGGTTGCCAGGGGTGTGCTGTAAATTCTTGGCTCTTTTATTTTATTAATTTTCCGATTTTTGCCAAAAGTTATTTGATTTAATTTAAATTAAATCTCTGTTTTCAGTTTAGAGACTATTTGTGCTGTTAGCTCTAATTTTAGATACAATAAAAAAAATCAGAAAAACGATCGCTTTGTTAAGACGCTTCTCAGTTTATGGCATTATTTTATTAATAATTACTAAAATAAAAAAGCACAAAGACTTTTATCAGACGAGGTTTTTAGGTTTTTTGAAGGCTAAATGATATCGAACTAATTGTTAAAGTTTTGCTGCGGTTTATTATTAGTAAATAGATATATCGTAAGTCATAAAATACGAAAAATCGTTTTTTCGCGAAATTGTCCTGTTTTTGCAATAGTGATTAATAGCACGTGAAGCTATTTATTGCACTTAAAAGCTTATCTACATTCATAATTTTAAACGATGAGGCTTTTACTAATTTTAAATGATGATGTAGTTTCGTTATCAAACGATTTAAAAAAAAAAATGACTCAAAGTAAGATTTTTTACAGAACTAAAATTTTTTCCAAGAAATAAAAAATCCTTCGTCTTGTTTCAGACGACGATGCCCCGTTGAACTTATCCTTGAAGGGTCGTTCCCGCAGCCACAGCATCTGGTCGCCAGGCAGTCTATGCGAGCAAGAAATGAAGATGGAGAAGGCATCATCAGAGTCGAGCAAAAGCCCTTGGAGATGGGAATCAGACAAAGAGCCCCAAAGCAAGGTCCCAACGATCGGCCCGGGTGGTGAAAAGCAGTTTGTGGTAAGTTCGATATATCCGCTGATTATACGTTTTGAAAAAAGGATTTTCCACATATATTTATGCTTTGTATAATATATTGAAGCGTCCAATCCCCTGTTATTTAAATAATGTGTTATTTCCCAACAATCGAAACAAAGGAAGCCCCCTTTATCTCCGCTACATTAATATTTCAATAATGATATCGTGACAAGAACGAAGAAAACAAAATAAGTGGACGTTTTGTAATTACAAAACAATTAAATCGACGTTAGAAATCGCTTCATTTCTCTGAATTATTGCCGGACCAATTAAAAATGTCTGCCTGGAACGTGCATCACATAAGCCACCCCTGTGCTAGTTCATTATTAAATGGTAGCCTAACCATTCATCAAGTTTCTGGTTTTTTACTATTTGTTTTTATTTCACACGAATTTTTGTTTTTAAACGACGCCTCTCTAATTATGGAGCTGACAGACGCAGACCTACAATTATCTTCTTGTTTTTATTATTAGTTACGTTTTATGAAATTAGCGGTTTTAATAAAACAACGAGACATTAATTGGAACTCGATAAAATCTAGGAGGAATAAATCTAACGTTTAAATAAAGAAAAAAAACTAATACTTCTATCGATAAAAATTATTTTATGAATTATTTAACTCACAAGAAACAAAACGATAACGCTTCGAACAGTTTTATAAAATTCAAACTAATTAAAAACGCATGAATGATCGAATTAAAACCGACTTTCACTCACACAAGGTGTTTATTTTAATTATTATGAATTTTAATTTGCTTCATTGGGTAAACCTGCCATTTTTTTAATTATAATTATGACAGTATGACAGAAACTTATCTTTTAATTTCTGTAAATATATTAAAAATGTAAATAATTTTAAAACTTTTATTGCTCAAATCTACAATTAAATGAAATAACACCTTTTACGTACAGACTGATAAAATCGTTCATTTTCATACAAAAAAAAAACAAGTGTTAAAATTCTATACAATTGAGAATTCAGTTTCAACATGCAAAGTAAATTAATTACATCAAATTAAAATTTTATTGCTATCTGGCGTTTTCACACTGACTGCACTCGTTGGCTATCGAACCTTAAAATTTAATTTTACTACTACAAAATTGCAACACCTTTATTTGAATTGTACAATTTGTATCTTTTTATAAATTTTGTAATTGCTGTTTACCCGAAAATTTTAAATGTAAAAATATTCTTATTGTAAGATTTATCAAAGCGTTACCCACCGTTAAACAGAACTTTTATTATTCATATTTCATAATTTTTAATTATTTCATAGTCTAATTTACTAAAAACAAATTTCGGCAAAAAGAAATGGTCAAAAAAATTCTGAAGAAATAAACTTTGTAAAACAGTAAAAAGGTGGTGAACAGTCTAAGGTGATTAGAAATGCTATAGGTATATAATAATTTTGTTAAAATGTGCGTAATGCCAAAGAAAAGTTATAATTATGTAAGAAACAAGTAAATAAATAACACAAAAATACTTTTGAAAAAATTTATTAAATACTCTATTTTTAAGAACAATGCAGCAATGCAAAAAAACTGATGCCATTTAATAAGCCAATGTTATAAAATTTTCAGGGTTCTGCTCTTAGTTTTATTAGGTAGTTTCAAATATATATTATTTGTATTTTTTAATAAGTATATATACATAAATATTTCGTTTTCGTATGCTAACCGATTAAAAACGATTGAATGTTAAGTAAACATTATTTTTTACGTAAAAAAACCATTTAAAAACTGAGAAACTTTTGTGCAAATATAATGGTAAGTCTGCTCCGTCCCATTTTATAATTTGTAAATGGTTTTCTTATTTCAAAATTGCACATATCAACACGGAAGATGCTGAGCGCGCGAAGCCTCTTTTACTGTAACGACTCCCTAAATGATTAATAAAGTCCGCGTTCTTCTAAATAGCGATCCACGATTAAAAGTGCGTAAGATAACAATTCTGACCAAAGCAAAGGCTCGCTTGCGTTACAGTTTCAAATGATTGTTTGGCTATCTTTCAACGTAATTCAAGAGAATTTTTGCATCGTTTTGCCACTGTAGGTAAAACCTGCATACATCATTATACTCCAGGAACGAAAATCCAGTCAAAACAGTGGACTTTTTTCGATGAGCGTGCTCCCAAAAAGGCAAAAATTGTTATGTCGGTCAACAAAGTTATAGCCACGTTTTTTTGAAATTCCAAAGACGTAATCTTCATTGACTATTTAAAAAAGAGAAAACCAATTACTGGCCAATGTTCTGCTGCCTTGCTGACACGTTTTGACGCCGAATTAAAAGATAAACGACCACATCTGTACAAAAAAAATATTGTTTTATCACATAATGCGCCTTTTTATTCGTACGGAGTTGCCACTTCTAAATTAAACGAAATGTGTTAAAAGATTGCTGCCTCATTTACTTTATTCACCCGATCTAACACCTAGTAATTTTGTCTTATTCCCGAAATTAAAAAAAATCCTCAGAAGAAAGAAATTTATACCAAATAAAAAAGAAATAACCAAAAAAATTTTTTTTAGATACCTACCTTAAGAATTTGGAAATTTGCTGAACCAATTATGTAAAAATGATAAATAATAAACTTGTTTTTTTACTCTAAATATATAATAAACTTGTTTTTTTACTACTAGTCTCAGAAGACATCATTATTTAGTTTGTCGAAAGGGTGTGAAGTTGTTTTTCTCTCCTAGTAGTCAATAATGATTATAAACCAAGGGAGATAAAGTGCTAGAGTTGAGTGGATACCGACATTTAACTGTGTTGCCTGATGCGAATATCTTCGCAATTTTTATAAACGATAGAGATAAGTGTTCACCGAAAAAATAATGTCCGAAATTAGGTGCACTAGAAATACCTAATAAACAGTTTATATAATATTTGTGATTTCAAGGCAAGTTTGTTTAACACCGCACCTCATCTCTAATCTGCCAAAACAAAATGGTGCGCTTGCGCGAAATATCTGCTCAAATGTCAAATGTGTGTTAGACAGATCATAATCTTGATAAAATCTATGCCAAACGTTAAAAAGCAGAATAAACGCATAATTAAAACGTTGATGTTTTAATAATGAAATATTTTTAATCCAAGAAAATTGAAAAAGGTAGGTACTCATGCTTCAACCAACCAGTGATCAATAGATTTTTGATTTCATCAATTAACTCAATAGTTAATTTGACCATATGTGTTGTTGCAAATTCCATTGTTCAAGTTTCCGACCAGGAAAGCGGGGGCTGTCAACTTAAATCCTGAACTAGGGCTTCTGAAGATTTCAGTTGATAGAAAATTTACGCTATTTTGTTTTTCAGTACATAATAGTTGCTTACATAAATGATGCTTACAATAACGTCGCTTTCGGTTTTTATCTGTGAAGTTAAATTTCCGAAGTGGAAAAACGTAAGTAGTTAAATATCAATCGTTTTTATTTTCATCAAATTTACTTTTCGACAAGAAATAAAGACATGTTATGTTTAGTCTGGATGTGTGCTCGTTAAATGAGGCTATATTTTTATATGACAATTAATAAATTAATGTGCTAGTAGTGAAAAAAATTATATATAAACCACGGTAGAGAAAACTATTATAGCCTCGCATCTATGATTGCCCTCGATGCTACGCATCTTGGGCACTAAACCCGCTCGGCTATAAAAAGTGTTTTCTCTACCTTGGTGTATAATGTACTATTTTTACTCTAAATATAAATCTTTTTTGATCATATAAGAACATAATATGTTTTTATCGTTAGGCGGGCATTAGTTGCATTGCAAATTTAGATTTAGGTATAAAATAGACAAAAATATAATAAAGATCAAGATGTTTTCAATATTAAAACACAGCGAGACAGTCTAACGTCAAATTCATAAATACTACTACAATTTAAACCTCACGAATCAAGTTTGTAGAAGAACCAAATCCAACAAATTAAATTAGATCTAAATACGTAAATATAAATCCATATTATCCCCAAAATTTAAACCTTTTAGCAAAATTTATCTTCACTTTATGTAGTAGGTAAAAATAATACATTTGTGATTTCATTTCTGATCTGTAATCCTTTGCCAAATCGATCCGGATCCTAATTCAAATGTTAGACTCAGGTTTGGTAAAATTTTAAATAAGTTTATCATTTTAAAAACATATAAAATATTAAAAAGTACAGTTCTGAGTTCTGACATTGAGACTACACACAAAGCTCACTGATAAAATTCTTTCGGTCAGTGGTTATATAAAGCATTGTTATCACGAGTACGAGTATAACTTACATTTTATAACTGCGAAACAGTGATTTGTAATAAGAATACATAGATAATATGTATTTATCCTATTTAAAATCCTGTTTTAAAACAGATAAATTCAATGACAGTTGTTTGTATGCCAAAGCCGCGAAATTATTTTTTACAGCCAAGACAAGATAATCTCCAGGGTGTTAAAATTTAAATATAAAATCTTAATTTTAGTGGTTGTAATTACTTATTAGTTATTAGTGTTATTATACAATTTGTAATAATTGTAATAAACTTCTAAATAAAAAGTGTCTTCCAACTGCGTTACATTTTTAAAATTTTTAATGAACACATTTTAGTTATTTTTTTTTACTATTGATAAAAGTTGATTTAATTAACTAAAAAAGTACTTTCCAGAATCCAGATAATACACTTGATAATTGCCTCGTTTAGTATCAAATCAAATTATTGTCGAAATTGTGTTGATTAGTTTAAAAGTTGATTAAAATATTGTATACAAAATCAAAATTTCTATTTTATTATTGCTAAAAAATTTATTATTGTTGAAAAATTATGACTTCAGGTTAAATCGTTTATTATAACTTATAATGTTAGTTATTAAAGTATTTAAAAAAATGTTTAATTTTTTTTTCATCGCTAACCCAAAACATTTCATAAAGACTTATTTACATAGTGTTGTCCAGCACCTAGTCAAACTAAAAAAAATTGTTGCTTGCCTGCTATTAGATATATTCTTATTATTCTAAATCAGACAAAGCGTCGCGTCGAGCTACACAAAGTAGACAATGTTGTTCATCCAAAATTTTTACCAAAAAGCTTTTCCTATTTTTTTACCAAATGCTCAATAGCACATTTTGACAATAATTTGTATTAAAATATTTTAATTATAGACCGTAAATAAATGAAACATCTTGTTGGATTTTTTTGGTGTGTAAAATAAAACGTAAAAACACCCAACAAGACCAAATAATTTCACTTTGCACGACGCACGTTTCGACAACAAAGTTGTCATTTTCAAGTAGGAAATTAAATTCTCTTTTTTATCAAAACGTGAATCGTGCAAAGTAAAATTATTTAGTTTTATTGAAAATTCTTACGTTTCGTAAATAAATGGTTTAGACATTTTCAAATATGTCTAACTAGAGTCGATCTAGATACAATTTGAAGCAATCGAAAACGTCCGCACAATAAATTTGTCTTATGTGGGAAAGCTGCAAAGTTATGAATCAGTGAGTCTCAGAGTGGGCCAAAATGTTTTTTTTATCTTTTGACACTGAAAAATTAGTTTCTGAGCACTTTTAAAAAATGCTTTTTCAAGATGAGCTCTTAATTTTAATAGGAAAGACTCCCTCATCGCAGTTTTTGATATTTTTTTTTAGTTCCATATGGCAAAATCCATATCTCGTCACTACATGATCGTACAGAAAATTTTATTTACATTTACATTTTTACATAATTGTAGAAAATTGAACGCTCTAAAAGAGGTATCTTACATTTTTTTTATAACTTTTACCATTTAGAAGATATCAGAAGTCAAAGTTTGAAGAATTTAATAAAAATTTCTTTTTTACTTCTAAATTTTCTAACTCGTGGATAAATAAATATTATAAAGTGCGCAACATATAGTTTTGTAAGAAATTAAACGCTCTACAGAAAAAGTCGTTTGTGGTTGATTAATTACTTCAACCACTTAAAAAAAATTGGGGATTTATTATCAAATTTTGGTTTTTACAATGCGAATATCTTCTAAATGGTTAGAATAATCAATTAACTACAAGTGACTTTTTTATAGAGCGTTTAATTTCCTACAAGACTATATATATTAAGCTTAAGATGAAAAACAGAGGATATGTGGTTGCTTCTGCAACCACACATCTACCTGATCTTCGGCTTTTGTGCAGATTTTGATTATGTTTAATTTGTACTTGTTGTACCTTTTTTTTATTTGCACAATAAAGACCTTTATTATTATTATTATTATATGTTGCGCAATTTATAATATTTCTTTATCTCTGAGTTATCAAATTTACAAGTAAAAAAATTTTTTTTGTTAAATTCTTTAAACTTTGACCTCTGATAGTCTGATATCTTCTAAACGGTAAGAAACATAAAAAATTGTAAATTAACTTTTTTGCAGAGCGTTTAATTTCCTACAAAAAATGTAAATAAAATTTTTCTGTACAATCAAGTAATAACGAGATATGGACTTTGCTATATGGAACTAAAAAAAACGGAAAACTGCAATGAGGGAGTCTTTCCTATTAAAATTAAAAGCTCATCTTAAAAAAACATTTTTTAAAAGTGCCTAGAAACTAATTTTTCAATGTTGAAAGTTAAAAAAAAAATAATCGATTTTTTTGGCCCACCCTAGTGAGTACAGAGTTTAACAGAGCATTTAACTAATTTTAAGCTTACTTTTAAATTTAAGCGTTTTACAAAGTAATGTCTACTCTTTGAAAATTTTAAAGCTTTACCACTATCTTAAAATACCTTTCCCTGCTGCCTACAATGTTTTTAAATCGTTTTTAAATTTGTATGTCCCCAAACGTAGATGAAATATAAAGAAAAGATTCCTTGTTTTTTGGTCATAAAAATAGTTTGTATTACATTTTTCACAAATTTTTACCTCTTTTTGCATTTTCCTTAAAGAACATTTAATCAAACAATATTTGTAATTTCTGCAGTTTTATCAAAAGTGTATTTCAAATTAGTTTCAAACTGTTTAAACATTTCACTCAGTTTTCATTAATTGTCTTGATTTATTGCGATATAAACGCAACAGCATAATAAAGTAAAACAATACACACAAATACTAAATTAAAAAATTATTTTGATAACAGATTTAAAAGCAAAACGATTTTTTTTACAAAATTTGAGTAAATGTTGATGGGCAGCAAGAAAAATGTAATAAGCAACACGGAATGTACCAAGCTGAAGGCAAAGCTTGCCGCTTGCCGAAAATGTTAACACACGTCTTCACATTGTTACGTAAATAACTATATTTTTTAAACTAATCATATTTATATTTAATATTTTACTTTCTTTTTGGCAAATTAACGAAGTTTTACAGTTTCTATTTATCCATTAAAGTAGAAGTGGTTACATTACATTTTAATTTGAGCCGTTTTAAAATCAGCAAACAGAAGTGCTTTGTTAGCGTTGATAATTACAGAGTTGTGTTCTTTTGTAAACCGGCCGGTAACAGCGTCATATAAAGCCTCCTGACGTAGATTACACGTTTCTCGATTCATCTGAAAATGCAACAAGACAATTAGCGCGTCTCTTTTATGAAATAGCCACCACGTTTGATTTTCTCGATTTAATCGTTTTGAAAATAGACTGAAATTGAGCGACGGGATGCTTGTTTGTAGAGGATTAGCGATCGGTTCGTTACTGCTTTCTAATCAAATAAAAACAATGGCGTTATACGCAAAGAAGTAGAACGGAATTGATTATTCGAGTCGTGGAGAAACCCTTTTAGTTTTTTAATAAAGTAAGACTTTATTATTCAACTGATGTCTGTTATTGAGGCATCAATAATGTATGTCAGACAAGGCGAACTTCCAGGACGATGAAGTTTATGACATTAAATCTACATCAGTCTAAATCATAGCCGGGTCGGTAATGATCAGGCTATTTCTAGGGCTAATGTCTCAATAAATAATGCATAGGGCCTTAATCGGAAATTGTACTCATTAAATCTAAGCGTATCTCGACTCATTTACCGTTCTTAAATCTTCACGACTAGATAATAAGACTATCGATTTTGGATTAACATCAGCGACCGCAAACTTCAATAACTCAATCTTCTCGTTAATATTTATCTCAGACATACGTATTTTTAAATCAAGCCACGTAAGGTTTCTGAAATAGATCCGTAATCTAGGTTTACAGGTGTCGACAATTGTGACCTCACTCATTATCAATTCATTTCCAATCAATAAACATAAATCACATTGAAATCTGATCGGGGTGAGGGATTTTTATACATTTTTTTTTCTTAATTCAAGAATTATAGATTTTGGAATTGAAAGGGGTGGATACCGCAGGAAAAATAATTCAGGGAAATCAGAAAACTCAATGCACTACAATCAATCAAATCACTGGCATTAAATTTGTATCGACTACTCATTTATTATTTATTGTTGGCATTTAGTAATGTCTTAAAATTTTTCAAATGTCAGGGTTAGAAAAGGTTATAAATTATTGAGATCTACTCAAAAAATGAGGCTGAGAAAGAAAAAAAAAGTCACAAAAAGTAGAACAAAAATAAAAAATATTGATTTATTCGATTAGACCATTTCAAAATCTTTTTAAAAAATATTTTTTTATATTATTATTAACTAATTTACCCTCATCCTCAAATTAAAACTTTTTATTTAAACAAACCTGTCTACATTTAGAATAACTTTATTAGATAAAGAAACAGTCTTCTGGTATTTATTCAATAATTATTAATTTATTAATTAATTTACATAATTTATTTATAAAAAGTATATTTTGGTAACCCATATCTAGACGTGTTATTACACTTTTTAATGAATTTTAGTTCAAATTTTGATAATAAAGATATTTTACTGTGATAAATTTATGACAAGATTGCAAATTTAGTCGGCAAAAAGAGTGGTTAACATGATATAAACAAACGCATTAGTAAATCGTAATGTAAAATATCATTAAAAAAAATATTAAAAAATAATTATTTAATTAACTTGAATGTTAATAATGACGATTAATAATCAAAACTGTTTAAAGCAAAAATGAGTTCTAGCGAGTGATAATTTAGCGAGCCATAATGTAAAATAATTTTTAAAAAAAATTTAATTTCTTTATTATATTAATGTCACTTTTTATCACTAGTTATAAAATAATCTCACTTTTTGTAATTAGTTATAAAGCAATGTCACTTTCATCACTAGTTATATAATGAGAAACGTCTGATAACTGAAATGACATATCAAAATGGTTACTTTCTCAACTGCATTTAAAAAAAACTATTCCTAAAGCTGAACGTAACGTAAAATCTGTAAATTGCTCGTGTAAAGAGTTTCACAATTCAGATCTTAGGTTGAAAAGCTAATTGTTAATTTAAGTGATTGTAAACAGGGCTTAAATCTTAATCCTTTACTAGCCTAATTCTAGACCTATACTAATAAAAAATGTAGAAAACTTGATTGACTTTTTATTCTTTCAAATGATTTTTTCTAAAATCATCCGTAATATAAATAAAAATTGTTCACAAAAAAGTACTTTTTCATACATATTGTAAGCAAAAATCGTCCGTAAAGTAGACAGAAAGGTTCATAAAGCTTTTGTGTATTGTTGCCTGCCTTTAAATCTACCTTACGGTCTATTTTTGCTTTTAAGTCCGTAAAGTAAATAAAAAACCAAACAAAAAAAATTTCAAATTTTTTGTGTAGTGTTGGTTCCATATTTTACATTTTTACAAACTATTAAAAACTGCAATATCAAAAAAAAAAACGTAGCACTAAAGTTGTTTTTTGCCGATTAGCAGTAAATATCACTTTTTAGTGACAATTTTAGCGCACTAAACAACGTATTTCTTGACTAGCCAACATAATCGCATTTTTATTGACTAAGCAGTAAAAGAGCCATTTTAAAGCCGTTTAGAATTTTTTGGCTGTTACAAAATTTTAGGATTAAATGTCAAACAGCTAATTTTTCTAAAAAAAAAAAATAGAATCGGCAAAAAATTATATATTCAATGCGGCAATAGAGTAGATGTAATGCCTTAGCTGATTTCAAAGACTCGGTTGTGCCTTATCTTTGAACTGCCAGTCACGACATTAAAACAAATACTTTATTGCCTAATTAAACAAATAACTAGTTTTACATTTATTATAAAAGTTCAAATATACCCCCGGTTTCACAAACGTCAATCAAAATTGACGAACCATTAAACTCTGATTAAATAAAAATATCCAGCTCTGATTGGCTAAAAACACGTTAATGAGAGATTAACGAGCTATCAATTTTCATGAACGTTTGTGCAATCGAACAATAGTGTTTTGTCATACAAATAACCAATTTTTTTTAAGCAAAGCACATACTGTCAAACTAATTAATAATTGACACTACAGACAAGTCAGCAGTTTTTATTTGTCGCGATTATTAGTCGCCCATTAGCATTCGAATAGATTACAATATATTTTCGTTTTATCCTGAGATAAAAATTTTATTCAAAAGTTTCAAATCATTCATTTGTTGTAAAATCTGTTCTTCAGCAAAATCTTAGCCAAAATCACAAATAATTAATAAAACAAAGAGGTAAAGGTAAAACTTAGAAAACTCGATATGTAACATTTTTTTAATAGTTTAACAGTTATTATTTATATATGTATAAGCAACAATCTGCCACTGTATTCTCAATATTTAAATAACTCAAATTTCAATAGCTTTTGCTTTCACTAAGTATGTGTTCATATCATTTTTGTCGCAGCTCTGCATTATACAGAAGAAAGTTATTCAGAATTTTTTGACTCCTAAAAAGGAAATCTAAGCAATAACACTATTCACACAATCACAATTTGTTCCACATATTTGGTCACATCTAAACTTTTCCAACCTTCTTTCAGCCTTGTCTATAAATAAATCAGAATCTTAGCTTAAGGATACGAATTTTTGCTTGGGTTGCTTTAATTACCCCATAAACAATTTTACAATCTCGTGTTTAATTTCTATGTAATTTTTTCTAGTGCCAACAATGCGGAAAATCCTTCAAGCGCTCTTCAACACTCACCACTCACCTCCTCATCCACTCGGACACCCGGCCTTATCCCTGTCAATACTGCGGGAAGCGCTTCCATCAGAAATCCGACATGAAAAAGCACACCTACATTCACACAGGTGAGTTATCCTATAATTTTCCAGTCGGAAAAGTTGCATAATTTAAAAAAAAAGTTGAGAAATGCATCGATTTTCCCCGGAAAATCGTCGCCGTTGCCAATGATTCACAAATCTGGCAACAATCGTCAATTAATAATTTATTTAAATGGGGTCGCTAATGGAAGCTCGCGTGTCTGACGACATGTGTTTTTGGAGGGCGCGTGTTTATCAATCACAACACGCATTTTTTAAATAGTTGAATCATCCGGAAGTTCCGGAAATTGCGACAACGAAGGGATTTCGAGTCAGTTGGAAAGTATGGACGATGACATATGGCGGTGGATGGTCATTATGTGTCCATTCGGGTCATTACTGCTAATGTTTTCTGGATATGAAAGCACATTTTTGCGTCATTACTTACGAATCGGTGTGATCGTCAGGTCGATTTTTATTTTTGGGTTATTAAGAGATAGGAAAGGGGTGGGATTAATAAGCAAAGTGACCGGCAGTCAACTGTAACTGTGTAATCTAAGCAAATCAAATAAACGTTCGAATTAATAAAGTAAATTCTTTCGATTTGAGTGCTTTATTTGATTATGTAATAGGACGTTCAAGGAAATAATAATAATTGTCAATGGCGGTGATGTTTGTTAAGGGTTTTGGAAAAATAAACAAAAACAATACACAATTCATAAATAGATCGATTACGGGTTATTAATACTTTAACTGAATTTTTATTAACAACTATTTCTACCCGAGACTAAATTAAAATAACTTCATAAAAAATTTAACAAAGGAAAGGATTTACAAACGTATAATTTTCAAATTCAATATTACTTAAGCAATTTCTAGTGTAAATTTTTAACATTTTTACCTAATTTAAGATTTAATTTCTCTAATAATAGATTACCCAATGTTAACATTTTAATAAATTATAAATATATTGTTATAATTAATTTTTTATTAAAATTTTTACTGTAATGGAACTTTAAAAACATGAAAATTGGTAGAATTTTAACCCGGCTCCTTCACCAAAATTAAAAATTGGAAGAATAAAAATCTGCTCCAAGAAATTAACGCACCACTTAAAAATAAAGTAAAAGAATTAAAACTATGTACATTTGACAACTTTGGTTGAGAAAGTTTAATCAAGCTATTATCAAGCTAATTACCCATTGTAATAAAAGTTTTGACATTAAAGTAAGAAATTTGAGTTTAATAATTTTTTAAGCAGAAATTTTAAAATAATTTTCATTTTTTTGTGTTAATTTGTAATTTCGTTTTATTGTTATTTGAATTTGCCATTCTGTGGATAGTTTTTATCATTTGAAACAATAATAAAAACATTATGAGGAATTTGACTCGAGAAAAATGCGCTCAAGCTGTGGTTTTGTTGGAGGAAGGATGGAGCTACAGAAGAATTGGTGAAAGGTTTGGTGTATCTCATACGTCAGTTTCGCGTATGATACAAAGGTACAGAGAGACAGGAAGGCACCTCAGAAGACCTGGGCAAGGAAGAAAAAGAAAAACTACTCCTATCCAGAATAGATTTTTAAGAATATCTGCGCAAAGGGAACGCTTTGGTAACCGCCAGGAAGCTACAAACTGAGTTCCGTGACGTAGAAGGAATTCAAATCAGTACCGAAACTGTTAGAAAAAGACTTAAGGAGGATAATTTAACACCCCATATTCCTGCTCGTGGTCTTGCATTGACTGCAGAATACCGCAGAGCCCGATTAGAATTTGCTAGAGAGCACATAAATTGGCAAAGAGAGGATTGGGAGTCTGTTCTATTTACGGATGCGTCAAAATTTTGTCTTTACAATTGCGATAGACGTGTTCGTGTGTATCGTAGACCAAATGAGCGGTACGCACAGTGTAACATTCAGAATACCACATTGTTTGGTGGAGGCTCAGTAATGGTTTGGGGTGGTATTCCCTTACAAGCTCGCACGGAGTTAGTGGTTGTAAATGATGGCTCTATAAATGCGGACCGTTACATCACAGACATTCTTGAAGAGCATGTCGTACCATATGTCCCTTATATTGGTCCAAATTTTTTGTTAATGCAAGATAACGCAAAACCCCACACTGCCCGAATTGTTAAAGATTACTTGAATGAGGCAGAAATCAATGTTTTGGATTGGCCAGTTCGAAGCCCTGACCTGATTCCTATTGAGCATGTTTGGGACATTTTCGGGAAACGTTTAAAAAATCATCCACATCCTCCTGTACCATCTTCAAGAGGTAGGTCCTCAACTAAATGAAATTTTGAATAAGTTAAATCAAGAAGACATAAGTTCGTTAATTTTGAGTATGGAACGAAGATGTGCAGCGGTTATTCAAAGTAGAGGCGGAAATACGCGATATTAAGATGTTTTTTGTAACTTTTATAACGGCGTAACTTTAATAAAATTTTGTTTTCGGTTTGTTTTTCAATATTTGGACACATTATTACATTAATTTACTTTAAACAAATGTTTTTGTTAAATTTTTCTTAGTTTTGTACCAATTGGTCGAATACATGTTTCAATTTTCAAAAAAATTTAAGTGGTGCGTTAATTTATTGGAGCAGTGTATATTCGAAACGATGTCAGAAAAATATATAATTTTTTATTAATCAAGATGAACAACAAAAAACCAACAAACCAAATATATTATTATAATTTATTTATTTATTTATTTACTTATTTAGTAAATATGTGAACTTCTGTATTATGGTCAGTAATAATCAGTAACCAAGGTTGATTCTGAATTATGCGGGTTAATTCAAATATTGACGTATTACCTGATATAAATAATCCATAAATCCTTTCAAAAGTAAATAGTATTTGTAAAAAATTACAAATATGTAATAATCTTCTCTACCATTGTATGTAACATACCAGATTTTTTTTATTTTTTAAAAACGTTATGTCTGATAAATCTGAAATATCTAAAATAAATAGATTTTTTTCTCAAAACTTTGAAGCTACTAGACTTGCTTCACAATCGTAGATTAAAAGCATTTATCTTTCATTATAGCGAGTAATCTAAAATAATTTTAAAATAAACTCCCAAAAAAAGTTTTATACATTAAATCATATTATGATTTTATTACTGCCTCTTTAACTGTCTATAACCGTATACCTAAAAAATATAAAGTTATACGGTGCTTTCAGAAATAATCTCAACCCAAGTGGCTAATAATTTCAACGAGATATTGGTCACTAACTGTCATTACTGTGTCATTAACTGTCATTTATGTAAGTAATATCCGCACTGCCAAAGTTTGTTTTTTTACAATATTTAAGCGGTTGTACGTTATTTTCTGTATATCTGACTACAAACAGCAAAAAAATTTCACTTAACAATAAGAAAAAAATATTAGCAATTTATCATAAAATTTAAAAAAATGTTAGCAATATTTATAGAGACGATAATATACCATCTGTGCAGATCACAGACTTCTTTCTAATAGTGCTGTCACAGTATAGAAATGGAGAGAAAAGTATGGAGAGCTGATAAAAACTTGTCAAAAGCTAGCATCCTTTTACGTAAAATGTGTAAGATAGAGACACTGATTTTTAAATCTTTAGGCAACTAATAATACACAATTTTAATTTAAAGGACTACAACTGTAAATTATATAATAAATAATCAAAAGACAAGGGTAAAACAACGATTAAAATAATTTTTATAGTATTTTATTTACAGTTATAGCCCTTTAGATTTAAATTGTGTATTATTAGCTGCCTAAAAATCTAAGAATTAGTGGCTCCATCTTACACATTTTACCTGAAAGGATGCTAGCTTTTGACAAGTTTTTATCAGCTGTCCATACTGATTTAATTCTGTACTGTGGTGCTGTGAAGCAAAAATATAGACATTCTAATAATGCTTGTCAAACTCCAAAACTATAAAAACTTCTTGTCAGGTTTTATTACAAAATTAAATATACAGAGTGTTTATAAACTTGATGTAAAAATTTTAACCATATTTTCAATCTAGTAAACTATATAATTTTTTAAAATTTAGGTTTAATTTTTTAATGTGTAAATAGTGGGTTATAAATATAATAAAAACCTTCTAGCTAAAATTTTTACTCTAAATATACAAACACACTGTACTTAGATTTTTTAATAGAAATGCCCAAATTTTTAGTTGTACTGGTTTTCTACAGTTCAAGTTTTAGATAGGTGTTTTAGATACTTTTATTTTATACAAACATAAAAAAAGATTTATTAAAATATGTCAAGCAATAAGAAAATCAAAACTTAATTATTTAAAAATATAAATAATAAAAAACACTAAGTTTTGGTTTTCTTATTGCTGGACGTATTTTAGCAAATCTTTTCTTTCAAGGTGGGTAAAACAAAATATGTAGTAGTTTCCAAAATTTAAAACCCAAAAACATTTTTTAAGGATTAAAAAAAGCACTGACTTAGCGTCCTTATAAACTTTTTATCAACAGGTTGAATTTTTACGCCAAGTAATCTAACACCCTGTATAAGCAAATAAATAAGTAGGTAATCGATTTTCTAGATATTCTAAAAACGCCACAATCTACGTAAAAACAATAATAAATTTTCGAAAAGTGATATTTGGCCAGAGAAGTTACAAATTTCTCGTTAATAGCAGCCTTGCTATGTCAAAAATAAAATCTAATTTACCTATTTAAAATTTCCCTATTTTTAAAACGAGACATGGAACCTAAATTTTGTTGTAAGAGGTAACTATTAGTATCAAACAATAAATTGAACAAAAAAAATTTTAAAATGATTTTCTTGAACCTAGAATATATAAAACGGTTTGAACTAAACTAGTGTAAACTTTTCTTTACTGCAGTAAACTCCTATTGGGCCCATTAGTAACCATTCAAAATCTACTAGCTGCCCACTGGAATATACAGTGTGTAAAAGCCAAACGGAATAAATTTATTATTTCAGTTATTACACATATTTATAAAAAATCACAAAACACGTCAAATTTAAATTATAAATTGACATTTTTTAACGTAAAAATGCAATCTCTATCTTCAACCCCCTTTAAATGTCAGGTACAACCCCCAATTTTTTTAATAAAATGTGAAGACTTGTAATATATCGTTTAAATGATCTCTTCATTTTCTACTCAAAAATGTTGTCGTTTTTAAGTTTATTGCAAAAATGAAGATAGAATTTAATTTCGATATAATATACTCAAAATGTGAAATATAATAGAAAATGTTGCCAAGACGTTCGCTGTGAACATTTTGAACATCTACTTTATTGAAATACACAGATCTTTTTAGTGTTTTACATTTTATTACACTTTCGATTACATTTTACATTTTGAGTATATTATAGCGAAATTTAATTTAATTGAAATGTAATGGAAAATGTAACAAAATTTAATGTTTTAACATTAAAAAGAACTGTGAATTTCAATGAAGTTGATGTTCAAAATGTTCACCGCAATCGTCTTGGCAACATTTTCCATTACATTTTACATTTTGAGTATATTATAACGAAATTTAATTCTATCTTCATTCTTGCGATAAACTTGAAAACACTAACATTTTTGAGTAGAGAATGAAGAGACCTTTTACACGATGTATCATAAGTCTATACTTCCCATTTAAAAAATTGGAAGTTTTACCTGTCATTCGAAGAGGGTTAAAGGTAGAGATCGCATTTTCGCGTTAAAAAATGTCAATTTATAATTTAAATTTGATGTGTTACGAGATTTTTTTTAAATATGTACAGTAACCAAAATTATGAATTTATTCCATTTGGCTTTTACACACTGTATGTATAACTTCTACTCAGTTGACAAATATATAAAAATTATTGCAAATATCTTGTCAAAAACGCGACAAAATCTTTCAAATAAAGAATAGTGCTACCGATTCTTAATCTCATAGAAAAACACAAGACAGACAATCAATATAAAATAATCCAAAAAAAAACAAATGGGAGAGAAGCAAAAAAAGCAGTCGGTCTTATAGAAGTAACGCAGTGAAGCAATATAAAAAATGTATTAACTTACTTAAAATAATTGAAAAAAAAAATAAGAAGAAAAGAGTTAATGACAAGAGTGCTCCGCTATCATATATTTTGCCGTAGACGAATAGTTTAACGAGAGGTCTTGTTAATTCAACTAAATTTTATAGACTCAATTGTAGGTTTTATTGCCCAACTGGGAGTCTTATTGAGTTTTTAGTCTTATAGAGTCCAAATTAGAATATTAGTCGAATTTATGCATCTGGTATAAAACTTATTATTAGATAGATATCTTTTTTGTAAGAGGTGCATAAAAGGATTGAAAATCTCTGTTAAAGTTAATAGAAGAATTCGAACTGTTTGTCAGTGGTAAATACTTACGATCTCGTTGGATACAGAATTCGACACAAAATTAAAAATTTCCATTAATTTTAATTTATTTTAAAAAGTTTCTGCTATATTTTTTTAACATAAATGTCCTTAGAAATCTTGAAACTGTGATGGATATCTTAAAAGAACAAACACATTTTTTTAAGATAATTATTTTAAAATTGTGTTTCAAAATTTAACAAATATTTCATCCCCTTAATGCAGCTATTAGAGTATATTTATTCAAATTTACCATTTAAATAGCAACAATTATTATTTTTTCACTTTTTTTTCAATTTATGAACTTTTTCTTAAAGATTTAAATATTTAATTGATTGACTGATTGATAAGGAATAATGATATCTAGTAAATTTACAAATTACAACTTTATGCATAAAGAGGAAATTACTATAAAAATATGGTTTGAATAATAACTTTTCTATAGTTGTTTAAATTTAGTTTCTTAAAATTTATGAATCTTGACTGTCTTGTTAAAAACACCGTAACAAATTTGCCTGATAAAAAATCTATTAAAACAAGCGTATAAAATATTCTGTCCCAACACACGCAGATGCTGTTTTTTATACAATTATGTATATCTATGTCAATAAAAACTCCCGTCGCTTCCTGTCCATCAAAACCCAGAAAATTAGAATCGATGTTTTTGCCAGGTGTCTGAACAAATCTTGCAAACCCATCTGCGTATCTTAAATCGTCATTAATTAAATAATACAAGTGGATAGTGTCGAGAATATCGTCGGTATCTCTCCACATCAATAATCCAAGAAGTGTGTCAGAGGTATAGAGCGATCAAAGGCCTCATATGTCATTACCTACCAATCATCCATGTTATAATATATGTCATATTTTATCGTCTGATAAAAACCGAAACGTTATGATTAGAATTATTATATTGTTTGTTGTGCACGTTATCGCAAAAAGCGGCAATTGTGACATCCAATTAGTACGAAAAAAGCCAGCACAGGCGATTGTTTTCGCTAATTTAAAAGCACGTCATTTACATTATGCACGACTTGAATCGATCACTCTTAGAGAAACAGCGGGTAATCATACGAGCATTTTCATTTAGTGAAAAACTATGTATTAGTGTTATCAGATGGAAAATATCACTTGTCAAACGGATCATTTAGTAATTGCCTTCCGTTCCTCCTCTTGCATTTACATAATTTATTCCAGCACCGACCATGAGCGTTTCCCGAATTCCTCAAGGATCAACCCGCATTAAACCTTCCTACAATAACAAAAATAAATTTATTTTTTCCTGTAACGATAACATATTAATAACGCCTTGGTAACGAGTTGTGTTAAGATTCATTTAAGGGTAAGCTCTACATATTTACTAGTATAGTAAAAAAATAAAAAAAATTAAAATGTACGAAATATTAAAAACAGGAGTTAGTTCTTTTGTCGCAATACCCGTTTTCCTTTAACCAATAATTGATTTTCGATTACTTACTACCCAAAAAAATCTAATTGTAAGTACAAATATTTCTTTAGATTTAAAAAATCTTTATAAATACTTGAGATAATAATAGATCAAATAGAAATAAATCAAATCATTAACAGAAGTCTGACTTGATAACTGAGTCATTGCCCCATCTAGACCCCCAATTGGGTAAAGAAACCTTTACAGTCGAGAGTTTAGTAAAATATATGAAAAGTAACCTCATCAAAAATAATGATAACGAGTGCAAAATTACAACAATAAAATAATTATTGTCAGGAAAAATATTAAAAGAACAAAAATTTTAGAAAATTTACCAAATATTTGGTTCAGGTAAAATAGCAAAAATTTAGTTCCAAAAAATTTTTTTCATAAAATGATAGTTTGTAATTTGTACAAGATTGTGCAATTTTAATGTCTACAGTAGGTATGTCCGCGAATCTACATTAAAAGAGAAAAAATTTTGTTATTTTGGATTTCTCAGAAAATTTTACTTCTCTTGTTTTGCCCTGCTTGTTTTCAAACTCCCAAAACACAAATTACTTTTTATTTAACTCAAGTGGTTCTCGAGATATATTTTTTTTTTCAAAATTTAGACTTAGTTTTTTTCGTAATTTTTAGAAGTAACTCTAGTAGGCGGATTTCATTGAAAGAAATATCACTGACAGCAGATGACAAAACTAATAGGTTAGTAGAACTGCAAATTAAATCTTCGCTCATTTGAAACAGTATTTATGCTATAATGTGGACTTTACAACAAAAAATTCATCTAATTCAATGTTACAAAACTGGAGAAGAGTGCTACCAAGTTGTTATCAGAAAATTCAACCAAAAATACCCGAAAGTTACCATTTCAAATTCCGGTGCAAAAAACTTGGTAACCAAATTTCTTAAATCGGGCTTGGTTTTAAACATTAAGAAGTCAAAGAAGTTGTTAAATAAAGACGATGCTGCTTCAGCTCTTGCCGTTCATTCTGCTAGAAAAGCTCCATGGTTGTCTTTTAGAAGAAGGACAATACCAAGTGGAATAAGTAAATCTCATTTACAGAGAATCTTCAAGGAGAACAAAATTTTACCATTTAAACCGCAATTTAAGCAAACTTTACAAAATGGTGATGAAGCCAAACGTCTAGATTTTTGTTTGAAATCGGCCAAGAGTTTTTTTCCTCTTTTAAAGTGGATCCGGGGATCCATATTTTATATACGTGGTAAAGCGAAAAACTAGAAAAAATAATTATAATAAAAACCCCATTCCCTTCTTTTATTTTCAAATTATAAACAACATATCAAAGATACAATTTAAAACAAAAACATTAAAGAAGCATTTTTTATGCAAAATTCTTTTTCAGTAAATAGTTTGAAAGAAAAATTTGAAAGAATCTTCGAATGTAAAAGCATTTTGACTCATCTAATAACATTATTTGTATCCTTATATTTATTGCAAAACTATTTTTACAATATTTTTTTTTGTTTTCAGGGGAGAAACCGCACAAGTGTGTGGTGTGTTCAAAAGCGTTCAGCCAATCGTCGAACCTCATAACCCACATGCGCAAGCACACCGGCTACAAGCCCTTTTCCTGCGGTCTATGCGATAAAGCCTTCCAGCGCAAAGTGGATTTGCGAAGGCATCGGGAATCGCAACATCCCTCTGTGCCAGAATCTGTGATCTACAAGGCCGAAGAGAGCGTCACCAGCAGCAGCTAGGAGCTAGTGTGGACTTGGGACCAGTAGTCTAGTCGGACGAAAGAAAGCCAGTCGTTACCATCACCCGAAAAGTGCAAATTTCGAAATTTGTGGACGAAATTTTAGAAATTCTGTGATTGAGGTTTTTGTATAGATTTTTTTGATTGTGTAAAATAAATGCACGGATGTTTCATATTTGCACTTGAGTTTATTTTAAGAGTTTTACTAGGGGTTTTCGGGCGAAAACGAAAGCTGTTAGTAAAACTTCATACAGCTTTCAAGACCAAAGAGATCTGTAAGTAGGTGTACGAGAGTAGGTTTAAGAACTTTTTTTCTTTTGTACATATTTGATAAGAATGTAATGGGTGCCTTGAATTGTTAGAGACATTAAATGTTAAAATTTGTATTAAGGGTGAAATGTATTTAATTTTTTAAATAATTCTGTATGCATTGGATTTTAAATATATGTTGATTTCATGAATCAACGAGTTTTATTATTTTAGAGTTTGTTTTATTTATCATTTTGAGGTAAGTGTCTATCTTTTTAATAATAAAAAACAAGACTGGCTGCGGCTGTGCTTAAATTAAACTTTTTTGCTTATCAATAGGTTAACTAGTTTTAGTAAAATTTAAAAAAATATCTCAAATATTTTATATATTTTTATAAATTTTACTAAAATTAGTAAACCTATTGATAAGCAAAAAAGTTTAATTTAAGCACAGCCGCAGCCACCACTCGTATGTGCGTTGACGTCATCAAAAAAGCTAATTATTAAAACAACATAAGTAATGTAGTGTTCTTCAATTAATTTTCAGTAAGTTTCTTTTTTTATTAATTGGAATTTACAATATTTCAAATAACTTTTACATTTGACAGTTTATTTTATTAGAAACAAAAGAAAAATTCATTTGAAATATTGTAAAAAATTTATTGAAAATGTATATCTTTTACAAAAAGTTTATCAAAAAGGAAGTCTAATTAAGAATAAAAGTATTAAGAGCTTAAAAAGTAAAAATATATTATAAAGAAATTTAAAAAATAAATCTGTCGCGAGAAAATAATCTTTTAAATGGTCAAATTTACTATAAAATGTCAAAAAATATCTCAAAATTAAAAAAGTTTTCATTATACTTTTAAATTTACAAAAAGTTTTAAGCAATAAAAAAATTTAAAAAAAAATGAGAGTCATTAACTGACAACCCAATGCCCAAAAAATAAGCAAATCTCAAAATAGATCATTTTTCTAGTGTCAAAAAATCAGTTTGAGAACGGACATCTTCTCACAACTGTACAAAATCTGTAAAAGATTAAGAATGGTCAAAAATAATTTGAAAGATGTGCTAAATATATGTATAAGAATTCTAAACAATGTAAAAGATTTGTAAAAAATTAAAATAAAAAATAAAATATTTAAATAATTTTGAAACTCTATATGTATTCGTAATATAGCAATAATTCTGTCTCTTATTCTTCTTAATTTAATGATAACTGATGGATAAAATAAAAAATACCTAATTTTAGAAAGATACAGTTTTATAACTTCCAAAGAGAGTATCCCAGTCATAAAAATTGTAAGACCTGTCGAATTAAATTTTTTATAACTTTAGGTCTTTCGAGTACATAACTATCTTTTTTCAATTTATAAATCACTGACTAGGAGTATTTCCACAAATGTGCAAAACCTTAAAAATTTCAAAATTCAAAAAATCTACACAATTTTAAGTTAAAAATCTAAAATATTTTAAATTTTAGAAAGTTGTGACAATAATAATGTATATCAGAACATTTCTGATGTCCTTAGGTACAAATTTACAGTACAAATTACCAGATTATCAAATTTACCTGTACAAATTTAAATTTGTAACTTAAAAAATGCCATTCTGCCAAATACAGAGATTTCAAAATTCACTAGCCGCCAACAAGTACTTCTTGGACTTTTTAATAATGTCTTCTTGCGACGAATTTCGGCCTATTTAACAACACTAGAAGCACTAAAATAATTAGTATAATCGAGGAAACACCTTAAGACAGTCTTTCATTTCTTCTCAAGTAATATTTACTGGATTAGTTTTAAAACTTTAAATTTTAGAGCTATTAGGTGTGTACTAGTTCTTACCGTACTTACAATTTGAAGCATGTGAAACGTTGTCTGCGCTGATGATAGTTGTACAGAGTCATTCCAATAGTTAAAAAAAGTGCATCTAAGAAAAGTATCTCTAGATGGCATTATCTGACGCATTGTAGAAACCTAAATATTACTAAATAAAAAATTAAAAAAATAATTAATAAACTTTGAGTCCCTTAACATCCTACCAGATAAATGTAAATCATACCAAAACAATTTCCATGCAATATAAACACGATATATTAGTTTTATTCAACTTTGAAAAATAGTCCGTCATTTAGATTTGACAATTAATTAGAAATAATTTGAGGGAATAGGTTTTTATCAAGGTTTTACACCTACAATTACAGTTTCCATTCTTTTGTGACTAGAGAGCGTCTAATTCAGCTGAAATTGAGTGGAATCACTTCACATGACTGTCAATCAACGCAAACGACGATGTAAAATAATTAAGGTAGGTCTAGTACAACGTGTTTATATGTAATAATTATATTATCTTATTTTTTTACATACGCAGTGTCATTGTCCTTATTCACCCAATTTTTAGATAGAACTTCTTATTAATCTAAGTATTTACACTAACACGTGTTGCATGATTTGTCAACTTTTATGTGTAATTATAAGAAAATACATAAAAAATAATTTAAACTAACTGAAATGGCAGAGTTTAGTTACTTACTAAATAATTTCAAACGATAATGTCAGTGACTAGCCCTATTTCTACGACTGTACTTTCACTACAGTCATATTTAATGTAGTGTTTAAGTTTTAAATAATTAAACTGGGCAATTTTTTTTTAAACATAAAGAAATTTCATAGACCTTAAAACTTTTGTTTTAGTCGGCAATCTTAATCTCTAAAGTTTTGAAATTATAGAAATAGATATTTGGTTTATAGTAAAATTTTTTTAAAAATAAATGTAATAAACTGAGCCAAAAAAAGAATATTTTTTTTAACTTCCGACACTGAAAAATTGGTACCTAGGCATCTTTAAAAAACACTTGTTAAAAATTAACTTTTAATTTTAATAGAAAAGACTTCCTAATCTCAGTTTTCTATTTTTTCTTTAGTTCTATTTGTCAAAATCCATATCTCGTCACTGCATAATTGTCGAAAAAAATTTATTTACATTTTTGTAGAAAATTAAACGCACTATAAAAACATCTTACAATTTTATTAATAGCTATTAGCGTTTAGAAAATATCATAGGTCAAAATTTGAAGAATTTAACAAAAAAAATTTTATTTTTAAATTTTATAACTCGTAGATAAATAAATATTAAAAAATGCACAATATACAGTTTAATAGAAAATTAAACGCTCTACAAAAAAATCTCTTGTAGTTAACCGATTACTCTAACCAATTAGAAGTTATTCGCATTTTAAAAACCAAAATTTGAGATTAAATCCTTATTTTTTTTTAAATGATTGGAGTAATTGATTAACGAGCGTTTAGTTTCCTACATGCGCATTTTCTAATATTTATTTATCTACGAGTTAAAAAATCTAGAAGTAAAAAAATTTTTGTTAAATTCTTCAAACTTTGATCTTTGATATCTTCTAAACGCTAATAGCTATAAAAAATTGTGAGATATTTTTTTAGAGTTTTCAATTTTACACAAAAAATGTAAATAAAATTTTTCTGTACGATCAAGTAGTGATGAGATATGGATTTTGTTTTGCCAAATAAAACTAAAGAAAAAATAAAAAACTGAGGTCCTTTCTATTAAAATAAAGAGCTTATCCTTAAAAAGCATTTTTTAAAGGTGCCTAGGAACCAATTTTTCAGTGTCGAAAATTAAAAAGAAAATTTGTTTTTTTGGCCCATCCTAATATGTATGTATTGTCAGTTTTATTTGTTTTTGTCCTTTGAGAGTGGCCAACAGTGACAAAAATTTAAGTCAGGTCTGGTCAAAGCACGAAAATAATAAATATCTATAGCATATATTTTATTAAGTACAAAAATTTGAAAATGAATTACTAAATAAGTAAACAATATATTTGAAGTTAGACAGCCGAGATCGCCGCAATTGGAGTTTTGCGGATTTTGACGAACGTCGAAGTGAATTTTCATGACTTCTGTCAACGACACAGTCACTACCTAAAAAAAAAACCTATGGGACAGTAGATAGAGCGAAATTCTCGGTACACCCTAATATGTAGTTTCAGACTACTAATAACTTAAATATCTGTTTTTGTTAAAGTAATTTATAATTTTAGTCAATATTTAAATTTTTGATTTAATTACAATTACAATGTAAGCAATAATTTCATATTTGTATTTCAAAATAACTGAAAATATTGTGCATATATATTTTCTTTTTAGTGTTACGAGTGTTTTTATTGAGATATAGAATTTTGTCCTTCGTTAGTTAAAAAATTAGAATGGTTATAGCAATGTATAAACGAAATAAATGTAGTATATTAGTATAGATGGATACAAACAATGTCACTGGCTAGGGGTCTTTGCACGACTATAAAATAATTCAAAAAAATTTAGTACCAAATAAGATTTAATAAACTAGTTAAGAGCTAATAAATTTTTGGTTTAAGTAAGATGAAATTAAAACATATTTTTAGTTTTACATTAGAATAAAAATTCACTATGTAAGATCTTGTTGATAGTTAATTTATTTATGCTAGATTAGAAACGAATTTGAATAATTTAATCTCGCTGCTAATTTCTCAATTTCGTCGGTAGTCGGTTCAGATCCTGGTTGCATCTGTCTGACTCCGGGCATCGAAGATTTCCGTATGCCCTTAAGTTTGTATATTGTGCACCTGCCATGGGCTCGTGCTCGCCTCTCGCCGGTTTTATCATCATTTCTTAATGAATCCCCGGCAATTTGCCGGGACTCCGGGGAGTCGCCTTCCCCGAATCCTAGAGCCGAATTCGCGCACGTCACGCTTTAATTGACCCGTTCGGTTATATACGGCAAGCAGCGCCCATTGCGGCAATCACGGACCGGCTAATTAGCCCCATTAGCCGCCAAGAGCGCGGTTTCACAGAACCAATCGTCGCGGTCCAATCACTGTCCGTCTTTGCCGGCAATTAACGGCAGCCGCTTTTCCGCAAAAGTCGCTAAGACGCTCGCTAATTGCCGAAGAACACAACGAAAAACGCTTTCTACACGAGAGGATTCTTCTGCCCAACGACAATACGCCATTTACTTGTCACATTATATGCGGGAGAATGATTTATGACTAATTGAAGGATTCTGCTTAGAAATGTTCTAAGTACTTTTATTATTTATATTAGGAGTAAGCGAGAGATCCGGAGAATTAATAGCACACTAAATTTATTCTGACGGATAGCTTTTTTTATGAGAGTTTAGTACTTGGGTTTGCTTCTGACAACGGATATTTGAAATTCAATAGACACTCCCAACGATTCGAATGTCTATGACAAAGGGGACGAAGGATTGTGAGAAGCGCCGCTGAAAGATCGCAGGGTTATTAATTTTTTATTAAAGAAAGCTTACGCATTTTTAAATAATAACAAAACTCATTTAAAAAAATTATATCATTACTCAAAAATTACCTACAACAAATAAAAAAATTTAACACCTAAATTTTTTTTATAATAATTTTAGAAATTTAAAATTAATGCAACAGAAATACAAAAGTAAAAAAAACATTCTAATAAAAACTATACTTATAAATCAAAATAGTATCAAAATAAAAATGAAAAACCAAAATACCTGTAGAACAGTATCAGAATACATTCCAAATATATAGCATTAAAAAAAATTATTTTAATTTTTAAATCTTTTCTGAATATGACAAGCTTTGTGCTCAAGACCTATCGTAAAACATTGTTATACGTTAATTCTTAGAACTTGTATTAGTACTAGTACTTATTTTTATGTTGTTTACAAATCAAAATAGAACTAGAAGTAAATAAAATCAGAACAGAACAATGTAGAACAAAAACAAAATTTGACTATAATTTAAAAAAAAATACAATCACAATGCAGGAATAACCAAAATACCTATAGTAATAATACTGGTAGTACAATAATATTAGTACTAGTAGTAATAATAACTAATACACCTTAGAAGGTGTTAAAACAAATAAAGAATGAACAAATTCGATTATTATAGTCAGTAATAATAGTTAAAAGTAAGTTTTAAAGGTTTTTTAAAAACATTTTGTCGATAACGCACCTGACAAAGTTCTCAAAAAATGTGCATTGATTCAAATATTTTAGTAAACTGGTTTAGCAATCGAGCACTGGACTCCACTCAACTTAAGAACAAGTCTTTATTTTTAGCAAAAAAATTGTTGATCAATCTAAAGACATCAAATAACTAAATAAATTTAAAAAATTTACAAAAAAAAAAAATTTTAGCCGCCTAAACCAGCGGGTGTCAGTTCGGCCAGACACCAGGAAGAAAACTGTTTATGGTTCAGTTCGGCCAGCTATTAGCACAGGGTAGAATTAAATCTTTAATCGAATTAAGATTTGGTGGTTTGAAACAAAAAAAGTCAGTAAATAACAACTGTTGTGTAACAACATACACAGAGACTTTTAACGTAGTCCTTTTTTCACGAATGTATAGTCTCAAATGTTTCGCAAAATTAAGTCTTAAATGCCACGACTATTTAACTAATACCTTGTCTAATTCAAAGTTTCTCTTAAAGTTTTCATATTTTTGTAGAACTTAAAGAACAGACTCTTATGTCTAGAAATAACTAAATGTTGCAATATATTCAAGTAAAATTTTAAAATGCATAAAGTAATCCTGATTTCTGTCTGGTCAAGCAAGAGTCTATTCAAAGTTTCACAAAAATATAAAAAAACATTGTTTTTAGTAATAAGCAAAAAATCAGTAAAAAAGTTGCATCCTAAAAAATTTTGTAATGAAAAATCTTGTCAAACCTTTGGGACTCTAAATTCATGCACAAGAAGAGCACTTTAAATTTCGGTAAATATGTTATTACACGGTAAATTGTTTTTTAGTTATTTATTATTGATATTGTTTTGTTTTTTCTCTTAATAAAATTAATAATTAAAAATTATAAATTGTGATGTGGTATATACTATTAGATGTCAAATAAAATTAGTATTTTTCTATAACTAATAAGTATATTATAACTGGTTTTGTGTTTGCAAAATAAATTAAAATACAAAAGAAAAAATCTATTCTCTGCACTAAATACTAATAATACTCTCTACACTTCTCTAATACAGACAACTACTTTAAATTGACTTCAACAAAATTTAAAAATTTTGTTTTTTGGAGTGAGGATTTTGAGTGTTTTATTCTACGAGTTACTAAAAAATATCTTAAAAATGTTTAACCCAAAAAATAATTTAAAAAGTAGTCGCATCCGCCTTATTACAACCCCCGCTGAGCGGTCGGCGGAATTGACCAGTCATTTTAATTCATCATCTTAATATCTTAAAAATCCACTTCATTTCCTATAATTATTACAAGAATATCTAATAATTTAGGAAAAAATTTACAGAAAAATAGACTGGGCCAATAAAAGACTTGCTATACAGACAACGTTTCAAGCCCTTTTTGGCTCTTTCTCAAGGCTACTCACCTAGCAACAATTTGGTACCATGCTCAACATTTTTGACACTAGTTATAAGCCTTGAAAAAGCAAAAAGAGCCCGAAAGATTGGCTGAGTAGCAAGTCTTTTATTGCCCCAATCCCCTTTCCTGTAATTTTTTTCTAAATTTAAATAATGGACATAACACAAAACATAAATATCTAATAATCTTATACTTTCACAATTTTTTGGACTCTTGCTAAGAGCCGTTATGATATCAAAATACAAACTTCAAAAGTAATCATCATTTCCGTCGGTAATTGGCAACTATTTAGCCTAACTTCCACTCGAATATCACTTATAATGGTTATGATTATGTCAAATTTGAAATTACATATTACTTCTCTCGTGATTCGACTGTGACGCCCTCACGGGCGATTCCAGTTGCCAATTGTTTGAAAATTGTGCCAAAGTTTTTGAACTCGTAATATGACAATATGTTTTAAAGATTATCTCAATTTGTTAATTTTAAAATTTTCTTCAATTTCGTATCAATCGATTCGAGAAGTTGGTTTCGCCCGATGCTGATTGCTGACCTACCATCTCGGCCATAAATTCCGCCTTTTGACATCTGCTCGATCCAATTTGAGCACCGGTCTTCCGTTTTTGAAAATCTCAAACTAGTCGAACTCTCGCTTTCAATTCTGACCACCCTTTCTCAACGTTTCGGGGTGGTCAGCTGGCACGAGTCAGCGTCCTCATCGGCAGGGATTGACCCTCAAGAATGAGGCCCCGTATTTTGGAGTCGACCGACACCTGTACCGGTATGAATGTGAACGTAGACTGGCAGGTGCAAATACTCGATAGCGACGTATTTACTACTTCGCCGTGTGACCCCAGAAAATCATCGGCCGCTGCCTCCAGAATAAATATTTCATAAAATGCTATGACGGCCGATTTATGATTGAAGAAAAAAACGAGACCACACGCTGAGAACTCGAACGTAATAAAATAATAAGCAATAAAATCCACCGATTGCCGTGATATGGTAGTGATGAAAAAGTGGTCGATACCAAACATTGTAAGCTCATACTGAGGAAGAATACATATCGCTGATTTCGATGCCGAGGACTCGCCTTCCGACGCAAATCATATACGACAGATAGCCTCTTTATTGTCACGGCTGATTTATATTGAACGAAATTATGATGTCCAGGGAGCTTACTCGGGTTCTTGCCCGCATCTAGTCTCCGCATCGCTTATAAATGAACACACCTTTATCTACTCTACCATCATACAATAACAACCAAAGAAATACAAAAAATCAAACCAAACTAAATAAGATCTCACATAAAATAAAAACTTTTTATTTTGATTTTTTTCTGCAGATTTAAATAGTTCTAACATTATTTTATAATGACTGTCACAAAAATCTATAAAATTAACAAATTTTTGTATTCATCAATAGCCTTGTTAAATTAATGATATCTTGTTAATTTTCCAAATAAAATGGTTAGATGTGGTTAAGCAACTGTAAAATGATTTAGGTATCCATAACGCTAACCTGAAATAAAAAATGTATAAAAAACACAACTTTTTTGCAATTTTGACTAATTCCTATTGTTGTAACAACTATCTTGCCAATTTCTCAACAATTTTTTTAAATTTAGTATCTGGTTTTGTTAATTTACCGATTTAAAGAGTAATTTCAAATTGCAATAGTTTTTGACTCGTCTGTGTCGCTTCCTCTTTGTAAGTACATTTTGAAATACGCAAATACGGGCTAGACAAAAATTTAGCCTATATCCTAAGTGTTGTAGGCCGTTAAGTTACTACTTTATTCTTTTCGTAATGAGCCAACAAGGTGGTTGAAAATTGTCTGATTACTAAGTAACTGAACTTATAGCGTAAAATAGAAATTCATTCATGAGACAAATCAGATATTAAAGTCAAAAGAAACAAAAAAAAAACTATAAGAAAAACAATTTATTTGCTCTAAAAAAAGAAACAATAGACGGATTAGAAAATGTAAAATTACCGAAAATTATAATCAAATGTCATGCTTGTTTTTAAGATTTCAGGAAAAGATGGTGCAAAAACCATTGTCGTCTCGTAATGGTAATGCAAATTTTTTTTTTAAAGTGAGAACATAGAAGATATAGAAAAAAAGTAAATTATACAGGGTAAGTTGAGAGGAACGCACCAAACTTCAGAAAAATATAGGAAACTTAAAAATAAATTAAAAAAATGTTCATAAATACCGCCATTGACCTCTAAACATTTTCTACTTCGTCTACGAAGAGCTTTTGTTGTTTTCCTAATTGACTCAGATTTATTTTTTTTAAAATCGGCTGAAATGTTTAGAATACGTCGAATTAGTGCATCGCGAGTGTCCACTTTCACTTTGTACACCTCATTTTTGAACCAGCCCCATAAACAAAAATCTAGTTGTGTGAGGTCTAGGGATCATGGTGGTCAGCTAATAGGTCAACCACGACCTATCCAACGCCCTGGAAACCTTGCGTCTAAATGTTGCTTAACCTAACGAACGAAATGTGCAAGAGCTCCATCGTAATGATAGTACATTTGTATTCTGATGTTTATAAAAACATTTTCTAGAAGTATTTGTAATTCGTGTTGTAGAAAACTTAAGTAGTGGTCTCCCGTAAAGCGATTATCGAAATAAAGGAGCCAATTAAATACTTATAAAGCATACCACACCACACGCTTACAGAAAACTTTTGTTAAAAAGTTCGATTGTTAAATAGGGATTTTGTGCATATAAGTATAATGGGAGATTTTTTTTAATTGCGCTATACCTTGAAAACAAATGCAAATCGGATAACAACATATGAGTTTTTTTACATTATTTTTAAGTTTCCTGTATTTTTCTGACGTTTGGTGCGGTCCTCCGCCCTCACTCGCCCTGTATAGATATTAAATATGTAAAAAATTTAGAATTATTAAAAGTATATAAAATTCGATCTTTTACGAGAAACTCTTTTGTCAGAAATTCCTATACATAAATCTTTGGACTTCTGTAAAGCGAGTTTTTAGATACCTAAATTAAAAGAAGCAGTAGATTTGGGTTTAACCTACAACAGAAAATTCAAAACTTTAAAAGCTATGTAGAGGTTGATTAGGAAACTTTTCTTAAGAAAACTCCATTCATCTAAGCAGTAAAAAGCAAAGAACTAGTGTGTACTATATTGTCTTTAACCAATACATTTTAAAGTCTAGTTCTAGTTACATGTGAGTATGTTAATATTGTTTTCAAACTGTATTTTGTGATTAATTTGCAATACAAAAAATCATTAAAACAATTTTACAAATTATAAAAATTTTGTTTTAGGCTTAGATATTCTTTATTCTTAGTAGAATAGATTTCTTGTAAAAGACGAGTCTTAATTATATAATTTATAATTTTGATTTAAGTAATTTTTCTTTTTTGTGTATATATTTTTACTTAAAAAATAATTATTGTCATTGTTTATTATAAAAAGTAGTAAAAAACGTAGAACACCTACTAACACCAAACACTTAAAACGACGAGCCTTTCGACTAAAAAATATAATTCTCAAATAAGAATTAAAACTCAGTTTTAATGTCAGTATCAAAATTTAATGTCTCAAGTTTATGCTGTCGCCAATTGTATTAACTATAATAAGATGTTAATGTTACAAAAATTTGTTTAGTTTAAGTGTACAAAATATTTTTCAAAAATTGCATAAGTTTGTTAGAGATTTATTTACTTAATTAGCGTGGACTTGTGTGAACTCCATTTTTTAGCCAAATTTAACAAATCTATTTTTACTGTAGTAGTTTCTGATTCTTTAACCCCAAACCAGATTTTTTTGTGTTAGTTGGACAGCATCTGCACGAAAAGAACACCGTTTAAAACTAATAACCCCGGAAGGTTGCATCGGTTGTAAAAAAAACAGGAATTAATTGTCGTCTTTGAAAAGCAAAAGGGTTGTTCAACCTGACAGGAGGACCTAACGGGATCTCAGCAGCGATTCGCCAAGTCGGAATTCGATATTTGTGTTTTGGCTAGAAATTATTAAAGTGGAAGCAGGAGCATCGAAAGCATATGAAAGGGAGTGAAAAAGACGGCAATAAAGGCAGGTGATGGCCCTAACCCGGTCGAAATCATCTTGTTCTCGCGACTTCTTTTCTCTTTCTAAGGCAGTTGGTAGTTAGCGAGGCACGCGTCTGTCTTGTGCGTTAATTTGCTTCTGGACATGCAATATTCAACCTTAAAGAACAGGCCGTATTACATCCAACCTCTACGAACAAAAATCAAAATTTTGAGTCTTTCCAAAAACGACAAAATTTTTGACGTTCTGAATATCCTCAAACGATAAAAAAAACTGTCAAGTAGGAAAATCATCTGCTTTGATTAAGTCAAAAGAGAAATTTTGAAAATTCGGTTGTAAACCTTCTGGTATGGTTTGTAGTTGTAATACGGGCTGTTCGCTGAAAAATCCACAAGTAATACTTACCTGCCCATGTCCCGGCTTCCACATGGTGTCCGTCTGCCACACAGGGCACACTTTCCCTCCCCCATGAACCATCCCACTTTCGATCTCGACCACAATCAAGGGATGGTAAAAAATAAAAGTGATTGGGTTAACGGCTGAGGGATGTTTTTTCATGATTAACTGTACATCTAATTGTGCAGGTGCATGAAAATTTGTAACTGTAAAGAGATCGATGCGTGAGTCCCAAATTTCGAGGATTTTTTCGCCATGACAATGGGTAATTATTATCATATCTGGCACCTGAAGGAAGGTGAAAGACGAACAACAATCGATAACGTTTTGCCTCTTCGACAATAAAGCCACAATTACAAGTTACATTGTTGGAACATATGCGATGAGATGTAGGTCAGTCTGGGTGTCCCCATGGTACAAAAACCAAGGTTGGCTCATTAATTTTCATAAAGCGTGACGTCACGCAAAGATATTATATGCATCTTTCAAAGTTACCTTTTATGATAACTCCTTAAGTCCAATAATTAAAAACTGATAATTATCAAGACCGGATGTGATCGTATTTACCCTCTGTTTTAAATATTCAACAAATTACGACATACGAACACTTTACAAATTACACAGAACTGGAAATAATAATTACAGTCGCAATTTACCAAGAAACATAATTTTGGGTTTAGTGGAAGAGATTTGGTGAAGCGGCTGGCGGAATTTGGCAATATGAATTGATCAAGATATAACCAACGGTAAATGGCACGTGCGCGAATTAATTAAAAGTTGATTTATAATAAATTTTGGCGGCTTTAATTGAAATTTATTTTTCTAAGAGTTGAAAGTAATTTTATCGAGAATTCTTGAGACTAATCTAAATAGGGATCGCAGGGTTGATTGTTATCGGAATAAACATAAACTATTAGAGACTTTTATTACATACAAAATGAAGTGTTAAGAAATTGAGCCTTAAAACACAAAAAAACAGTAATAAGTCTGCAAAATTTTATTTCAAAATTAAAAAGTATACCCTTGGACCCCCATATTTGCTGACCCTCATTAAAGATTCAGTGTTACTCAAAAAACCTTAACAAATCAATTTTAGCTAATTTTAAATTTATTATTTTAGGTATTTTGTATAATTTCTAAACAATTCTATTAAATAATTAAATAAATGTTTAATAAAATTAGTCATATGTAAGATGTACCATATGTATGTTGAAAAGGGCGGTCCGCAATTTTCATTGATTACCATACCAGAGCCATTGAGAGCCATACGAGACAAGAAACTAACGATGTCAGCATGCTTCTTTCTACACGTATATACTTTTCAGCCATTTAACATTATTAAATTTGATTTTAAATTTTCATTTTGTTCCTAAATAGTTAAGATATGTTTTGCGTTTTTTAATGAAATGACGTAGACAAGAAATTATTCCATTTGATACTTCAGGTTCTTGACGGCTTAAATTACCTACAGTTTTGTTACACATATAGGTAGATACGGACATGGATGAGCTAATGTATTAAATTTTATGACAAAATTGTTTAATAAAATTGATGCTCCAATTTTGTTTCTGGAATCAGTTTTCATTAGATATTTCTAGGATGGTTGATTTTGTTTGATGCGGATAACTGATGGTGTTACTTCTTATTGTAAAGACCCAAAATTACAAAAACCATCTGGTTTTTGCATGAAGGCGCAGCCATGACAAGACTTCCTCAGTTAAATGTTTACGTTATTCGTTTTTTTCAAAAGTGGCATATTCTGTGTCTTATACAAAGAGAGATAAGTAAGAAGAAAGTAGTCTCTGCAACGTTCTATCATTTGGAGACATTCCATCATAATGTTTATTAGTAAATCTTTGAGAAGTAAAAATAAAATAACAAGAATCAAATAGACATATTAAAACGATTCCTCATGTCCAAGCTTCTTTTACCAAATATTTTCAATACTTCACTTTTTGAAAAGTAAAAGACAGACAGTAAACATAAATGCTATTTCAAACAACTTTCAAAGCTTCACACTGTTAAAGCTTTTTCTATCTAGTATTTCTCTTACTACAATTTCCAAAAATTTTATTTAGTCTTCAAATTATGGTAGCTAGTCGATGTAGTAAAGAAATACTAGTATAATAGAGCGACGGTAGTCTCTACATTACTTCCATTATTCGATAAATTTCATTACACTCTTTTTGAGACAGATTGAATTGAAATGTACAGTAAAATATTAATAGTTGCAATCCACCAAACCTAAAAAATCATCAGGAAAAAAAATAAAAAATAAAAAAATTGTCATCATCAAAACGAGGATTGGTGAAAAAAAAAATAGGGAGCAGGCATTAGTGCTATTCCAACACATTTTAGTGTCGAAGCCTTCTCTACCAAAGTTCTTGCTCAGTAACTCAGTCAAGAATTTTAACTAAAGTGAGTATAAAAAAACAGAGTGTTCCAAAAACTCTGTTGCCCATGTTCAGTACAGTTCTAAACTGGTTCTAAACTGTTGCTGAAACAAACGTATTACCATATAATCAAAGAAAATTATCCTCTAAAAAGCTATGATTTGCTTGTTTACTCATAATTTACCTTCACAACCTTCTTGATTATAAATGCCGATGATGATATCGTATGTTATTTCTCAGTTGACCATAACAAAATGCAAATAAAATCAATTTTTCTTTTAATTTACACTTTGTTTAATGTTTGTGTAATTATTAACTCTATAAACTCCATTATAAACTCTCGTTCAGTAACATTTTAACGAATTATGACGTCATCTTGTTAAACTCAACGTAGAACTCCTTTTTTCCCAGATGACGATTACGTCTTTCGGCTATTAAAGTTTGTTTACTAATCAAAAAACCACCACCTGTTGAATTAGGTTTGTCAAAATTAAATTTACTAGAATTTGACATCGTCAAAATTTTTGGTTATTCTGTCACTTTCCTGTCATGCTCAAAAGAGTTGAAAATTTTGGTTTTCAATTAAAATAAGAATGTTAAAATACTACAAATAGTTAGAGATTTGTTCGATCAACAACTACAGCTAACTGTAACATGCTGTTACAATTTAATAAAAGAACAAATTGCAGCTCCAAATGCTTGTCAAATTTAGGTTGATTTTACTGTATGTCATTTTAAAAGTTATGCCATGTTGCCAGATGTATTTTACGCGAAATTGTGACCTTGGTGGTTTTTTGATAAGTGAACAAACTTTATGTGTAAATTTACCTTTAGATCGAAGTTTTGAGTTTTAGGCGCTTTAAGTATGACCATTTTGAGTCAGTACAATGTACAAATTTTTAACTTGTGTGTTTTTTTTACTCTACTCTTAAAAACAGTAAACTTTATATTAATTTTTTGTATTTTACATTTATTCATATTTATATACAGGGTGATTTTTTATTTGTTCCCGCCCGACACTCCAAAAATAGGCAACACATTATACTTTGAAAATTTAATTTTCAATATTAAGGCAAAGAGAGTTGTAAATTAATGTCAATATTAATTAATTAATTTGTTTACCGTTTGTATAACATGTTGCCTATTTTTTAGATTTCGAGTGGAAACAAATAAAAAAATCACCTGTATAGATTTTTTTTTCATAATGTAAAACAAATATTAAAAAATCTTTTCATATTTTTATGACCTGATAAAAGTTCTTTTATAAAAGCTTAATAGTGCTGTTCCTTAATATTTATTAGTGTTACAGTGTTGATAATGGAAAAGTTGCATGAGATTTTTTTCAGTTTTTTAATACGTTACCCTGAGGATGAGATAAAAAAAATTCAGTTGATAAACAAAGCTAAATATGCTTATATAAAAATTCGAAATGAAACACCCACTAACACCAAACTTCTTTACCTGATACGACGCACGTTTTGACAACAACGTTGTCATCATCCTCAGGTAGAAATTAAAACTGAGTTTTGCCGTTGTTGTCGAAACGTGCGTCGTATCAAGTAAAGAAGTTTGGTGTTAGTGGGTGTTTCATTTCCAATTTTCATTAAACACACCAAGAAGATCCAACAAGAAGAATGCTTATATGTATAATTAAAAAAAAATGTATATTATGTAATAGCGCTAAAATTTAAATAAAAACCCGTATAGCGTCCTGTTTTACAAACACTCGGCTAGTAATGTCAGCACCTAATACGAATGTTTTTGTCTTGTAGTAACATACTGTAAAATAGCAACAACACAATACATGTTTTTCGTTAATCTGTTTCCTATGTTTACTGCTTTTCATTGGTTATGGAGACACAATGAAGTCGATGTTACTAAGTTAAGACAACAACCCAATTAGTTAACTAGCGCCATCTAACATCGTTAGCAAGAGTAACTAAATATATATATTTTTTAATACGTAATTTAACAAAAATATTTTTTACATAAGCCAAAAGATCCAATATCATATATGTAGTTTCGAGATAAATTTGCCCATTTTTGAAGTGTTAGGAAGTCTCACTACAAAATCTATTATGGAGCGTCCTGTTCATGGATTTTTGGTAATTTGGTAGTAATATTAACTCTATTTATGCAAATACTTACAAATTACCATTTGAAAAACAATAAAATTTTGTAAAAAAAATTTTTTATTTATTTTACAAAGTCTTCTACTCTTATAATTTTATTATTCATTAAAATGATGAAATCAACTTTAAATTGATCTTTAATACTACACATTATCCACAAATTGACCCAGCAGAATTTAAAAATAAAATATTACCACAAAAAACAATATTTTAAATAATAGTTAAAAAACTAATAATTTATTCAAATTTCAATTATTGAAAACTAATAAATGTATCTCTAAAAGTGCTCCTTTAGTTTGCAGATAACGTGTGTTAATAAAAAGTAATTTAAAATTGATCAAATCATATTAATAAATAACATAATTATAAAGATGAGACTTGTTGAAGACATTGAGATTTTCAAATATAATGTCTGTAAGACATCTCCGTAACAAAACAAATTTAAAAATGTTTTTAAAAAAAATGTAGAAAATTTTATTCTTTTCTAGGTTGTGTATAATCTAATTGTAAGTGTCTGATAAATAGAGTTAATATTACGATCGCAAAACTATAAGACGTTCCATACTACAGATTTTAGTGGCAGTCTCTTAAAAGTGGTAACGTTTAGTATTACAACAATATTTTTTTTTAATTTTAGTTTACTTTTCACATTAATAAAAGTTTATTTTATCAAAATCTGTAAGTCACTTCGTCTTACTGTCGACAGCAGTAATTTATCCTGCAGTTGCGAGCAGAGAATTCTCTTTCTAATTAAAAATGTGTAACAATTAATCTTTAAAATACCAAAACTGTTAGTGAATATCCAGTTTCCTTTCAAAAAAAGTTGTTTTTCCCCTTTTGGCCTTGATTTTAGGTTTTGGGTGCCCAAGGTGGGTACAGTCTTAGTAAGGGCAATTAAACCCGGTTGTATTGTCATCCGAAAAGAGTCTGAATAAAAAACCGTGCAACGCAATAAAATGTCAAACATCCTTATTGCACGTCAGTTTTAAGAACGAATAAGTTTTTTGGGTCAAATTGTTGAGATGTTCTTGTGAAGCGGTGGTTTTTGATTCGAAAAAGAAACGACAAAAGAGGTCTAATTCGATCTTGTCGCGGAATTCCAAGATTTTTAACACAATATTGACCGAATGGTATTTTCCGATTCCCTTTATGGAGGGATCGCCGGACTGCCGTCGACAACCCCCTGTAATCAAAGCAGGTGATTCCTAGAAGGGCGTCTAATAGACATCTACATCTCTTATTATTGTATGATTTATTTAAATCTTTGCTGAACTAATAGTTTGTGAAATTATAACCCAGAGGAATAAATCCGGAATAATTAAGCTTAAATCCATTACAAGTGCGAATAAATTTTTGAAAAGTTTGTTTCTTTTGCTTGCTGTCTCAATTAATTTGGAAGGCAAATGTTGAATTTATTTCTTCATCCGCGAGCCGCCGGCTATAAATTACCAAAATAAATTACAGCATTCGATACCCGAAAAACAACGATCAACAAACATGTACTTGACCAGATTAAAGAACAATATCATTAATTATCCAAATATTGACGGACCAACCTGCGCCAATTAAAATAGGAACTTGTCTGAACAAATCGACCGAATTAAGCCAAAAGCGGCATGGCACCCGGAAGCAACTGGAGAAACTTAATTTTTTTATGTCGTTCGTCAAAATTTATAATTATGGTCAGCTGTTGATGCAAATTGCGGGTGGACACGTGCCCCCCTTATTTCAATCAGGCTTGACGGCTATGCAAAATCGTCGTTAAACATGATTTAATCCTGGCTTCGGTTACCAAAAAGAACAAAACGCGAAATTAAAATCGCATACCGCATGCGAGCGATCGCTGCCTTTGCACATCGGGTGCATCTGCAGCAAGGCATGTGCCAGGGCACCAGCGGCGTACAAAAATAATTTTAATCTAAAAAAAAAAAAATTCAAAATATTTTTTTAATAAAAATAATTACTGTTCAATATAAAAGAGTAAGAATTTATAAAAATTCTTACAAGATAAGATACAAAAATATTAACAATAAATAACGAAAAAAAATTAAAAAATTATAGTCAAAACATTGTTGTCATACATCGTGTAGGATTAAAAAAAAAGTTTTTGAGATAAAATTTTTACAATAACTCTAATAAAAACACCAATATTTGGTAATTTTTTTTAGATACTAAGCATCGTTTTAACGAAAACTATCACTAAATAAAATACTATAACGTGTCTCGCACTAAAAGAACTTTAAAAAAATATATGACTACATCGTATATCTCGAAAACCATCGGTGTTTCCATAAGGCAAATTTGAGTCTTTATTTAGCATCCTTTCAACGAGAACTACTACCAAGTAAAATTTCTACACATTTAATTACAGCCTGTAATTAAATTCTACAAATACAAAAAATAAAACTAAAAAATAGCCTTGAATGAATTAGATTTGTTGGCTAACTAATTCCACTAAAAAAAATTATACTCATAATAATATAATAGGTCTCGCACCCTCTTTCAACCTCTTTTAATAAGTATCATTTTTAGAACACTTTCCAGTCTATCAGGTGTGTAAAAATAGGCGCATTTTTTGTTTTTATCTCATGTTATCTAATTTGGAAATAGAAAATTTCGCTGAGCGACGTCTAAAAATATTATGTATTAGAAAATACTAGTGCCATACCCAATAGATCAAAATATGATAACAATATTCCAGCCCACAGTTTAAAACTAAGACGCAGCCGCGACTTTGAACACAATCAAAAGAATGAAGCTGCTTTACTGCCATATTAAACATAATATTTTTGACAGATCCTTCCAATTTTACATTTAAAACAAATGTACTCCTGCACTTAAAATAATAAATTGTACCATAGTGCATAAAAAATTTTGATAAACACTGTATCAAAATGTAACTGAATCAGAGCAAACCGTAGAAGTGGATATTAACCTTAGACACATCGTTACAGTTACGCTGGGCACAGCCTGCTCTGATTCAGTTACATTTAGATCTCACCTTAGTTATTTAATTAACCAGTTTATTAATAAAGACGATAAATAATTGAGACGCTTTAATTCATTGAGTTAATAATAGGACTGGAGGAAGCGTAGACAAGGAGGTTATGGTGATAACATATATCGACAGAAACAGAGCTATTTGTAAGCAAAACTTTGATTGGCAGCATTAGCGTTGTATTTGCATTTGAACCAGTGTTAAAATCGCCAAAATTTGCATATTTCGAAACAATTTTGTTTATAAGAAGTGTTTTAAACAATTCTAGATAATTATGAGTTCAGGTAAATTAAATATTAACTTGTAAAGTATGAATGTTGTATGCATGCAAAATAAAGACCTGGCGCTCATATGTTTACTGAATTAAAATAAAAATTTATTTTCTTGTCTTATTATTTATTCCTTTATTTTCAAAAATTCAACCCTCTTGCCTACCAGCAAGTGATCTTTCTCTCTCACACACTATAATCTGTAAATTATACTATCTCTCTCCTATGTTGTCACCGCAGCTCGCATTGGAGACGTATGCGCGAGGTTCCATCCATTATTATTATTAGATCTATGTTTTAATATGCTTGAACGCAGGTAGAGAGTTAATAAAAATAAAGTTTTAATGTAGAATTTTCTTCGTAGCAACAAGAATTCAAAACTAAGTCAAAACATCAATAAAAAATAATTATTTTTTGTCAAAATTGGTAGCTATTAATATCTCAACTGTGAGCATCTTGTCTGATCATAATAAAACAAAACTACAATAATTTGTTTACATTGCAAAAAACACCACCTGTTAATTTATAATTTAACAATTTCAAAATATTGTCAATCTTGTAGATTTAGCAGAAAGTGATACGATGTGCGACAAAAAATGAGTTTTCTTTGTCAATTTTGAAATTAGTTGTTGTCGTCGTAAGTCACTCATCATTATACTTAATAAAAATGAAAATAATTAAAAATAGATTTATACATACTTTTATGTCAGTGTTAAAATTTAATGTTCCAAATTTTTGGTCGCACATCGTACCACTTTCTGACAATTCTACAAGATTGACAATATTTCTCGGTTTCGAATCGAAAAAATGCGTGTACATCATGAGTCAAAATTTCGAATAAGTTTGTGATGGCTTGAATTTAGAACATTTAATTAGGAAATATTTAAAGTAAACTGTGTAAATAATATATTTATGTATATTTATTATAACTAAAACTAATAAATGATAGTCTTAATTAAACTGGTTGCTTGTTAACTAGTGGTTTAATTACCTTTTTTCAATACTTTTATCAAAAACGCAACCTCTACAATTAAAAGCACAATGTTACATACCTTAACTAATAGCTGATAGCAGTGATAGTTACTACACGTGTGTGCGATAATATTAAATATCAACCGTATAATAGTCATTGTTGTTAAAATACCTTTAGACCACAACAAAAGGTTTTCCCTTTAGCTTAAAATATACTCGATCGTAGTATCATAATGACAAAAAATTTGGAACATCAAGTATTGCTAATGAAAAGAAAAATTGTTTAAATAAATTAGCCTTCCTTCTCAATCTTGATACACGTTTTTTTTTATTTTAGCATAATTGTAATAGTAAAATAATTTTAGTTTAAAAACTAGTTTTTAAACTGTATGAATTAGAAGTATTTAAGACGCAAACGCGTCTTACACCTAATGTTACCAATATAACAACCGAAAATTCAGTTAGCACTTTCAGCTAATAGTCTCATACAACCTAACAACATTTTGACAATTGATTATAAAAAAATATGAAAAAATAAACCGTACTTTTCGATAAAAATATGTTTTTTGCGCGCCTCTGGGCTTTTCCATACATTGTAATAATCGTTAAAACTTCATAAAACCACCAATTCCTTTGCGATTTACTGGAATTTTATCATCATTTTAAATATTTCACTGTTGCATCTGTCTAAAATAATGGACTAATTGAAAATTTATATTTCCCATCAATAACCACCGAATTTAATAATTGCATTGAATTCACTTTATTCTTAATAGCCAATAATAATAATTTAAGTAATAAACCCTTCACGTAAGCATTTATCACAAACCTTCTCTTAAAGCACGCATACTAATTTTAAAAGTATTTATCAGATCCTTCGCCCATAAATTCTGTACTGCCCTCATTCTTCTTCTCGCAATTAACTCCACAGATAATTTACATAAAAATTGCGCTCCGCAGGCGAGAACAATCATTTTCGAACTAATCCGGAACTCGAAAACTCACTTAAAAAAACAAGTGACCAAAAATCCAAACTCATTAGATAAACATCTTCAGGTATAAAACGGACGGTAATTATTTAGACCACAATTAACAGCAAATCTGATGGGGTTATTGGGTGTTATTAAATAATAATCACGCAGCTGGCCCTTCCTGGAATGTCTAAATGGACAAAACACCATTTCCGGGACCAAATGGACACTTACCAAACCAAAAACCTGACTATAATTAATTTTAAAAAAACATAAAAAATACCGGAATTTGTTGAAGATCGACAGCAGTGCAAAAACACCAAACTCAACACTAATGGCTGGATATGAGATGTCAAATCAAGCGGTAGTAAATAATAATAATTATGTTAATAATGTGTAATCTAATAAATCTTTAAACAACTAGTTTTCCGAAACTCCAATCTGTCCCTGCGTTTTTTTCTACACCAGGTTATAGACCCAAACCACATAAGATTGCAAATAAATTAAGAATTTGTAAATTATTGTGAATCAAGAGAAAGTGAAAACACATTACGACAAAAACATGGAAAACGTAATTCAAATTTACGACACGTAGAAGATAAGGTTTGAAGTGCTAAATAATGTGGTCGTTTGTATCAGGCGCGAAACCAAAAACCCAATTAACGAAGAACTATCAAATTGACAAAAAGCAGTAACCAAGTCATAAAGCAGATTTGTATCTACTTATCTACTGTGAACTAATGCAAATTAAAAATTGCAAGTGATTTCCTAAAACTTGGTGGAAGCTAGAAGTTATTTTCAGAATGAACATATATAAAATCTAGCTAGAAAAGTCTCATTCTAAAAAAAGCTGATAAATCAAAAATTAAATAAAAGTCGCAATATTGCAAGTCACATCAATAATTTTTTTGAAAAAATTCATACATAAGCTAGAAAAATTTTGATAACTGTTGCACCAGAGTTGCAGTCAATAATGTCGCTGTAATAGCTGGCCAAACAGTTTCGATAACTTTCACTGCACCATTGAATCTATTTAATTTAATTAAATAATAACCATTTAATCTATAATGCATATTCATTTACCATAATAATAACAAAAAGTTTATTTTGTACGTATTCCTTTAATGGATATATAACTAAAATAATTTTAAGTAAAATAGCATTATACTGAAAAAAGCAAATTTGAAAAGAAAACTATTACAATATTAATTTAAGTGCCTCATTACAACATGCAAAATTTTACTTTTAATAAACAAATACCTTAAAAAATGACAGAAAGATTCCTTTTACTCACCAATAAAAGAGCGTTACCAAAAAAAAAAAAAATGCAAATGACAAGATGTATGATTCACAGAATCGGAATTATTAAAACAATTTAATATTACTTCTGCCTATTTAAATAATAATATAGAAAAAAAAATACAGAAAAAAGTCCGAAATGCTTGAAAAACTTTTTATAAAAATAATAATAAAAAAAAACATACAAAAAAATTTAAAAAAAATCTAATTCGAATTAAAACAGAAACTCTGATTATTAAAAATTTTTAAAAACCCCATAAAGTTTGTCAAATGAAAAGAGCCCTTTATAGATTGAAGCCTGTTGGACTTTAGTAGAATAAGAAACTTGACAGAAAATTGAAAAATATTGGCTTAAACTCAAGAAAGATTGTGTATATGTTTCCAAACGACAAAGACAAAAAGTAATTATTTTAATTTATATCGACGATCGTTTGTTGGTATATAAAAATGAAACCAATTTAAATTTAAAAAAAAACTGACAAAGCAACCTGAATAAAGAACCTAAGCGAGAAAGAAATCTATTACTGTTTAGGTGTCGATGAAAGTTTGTAAAAATGACGGTTATAAGAGGACTCGGATTTATAAAAGAATTTCTAAAAAAGATTTAGAATAAACAGTAGTAACCCTTGTTTTACTCCACTTGAAACTGTCTTGAAACTTCTTTGAAAAATCTTGACATAGTGATCCGTTAACGAAGAATACCCATATTGCAAATTGGTAGGTTACTTGAAAGAAACAGCTTTAGATTGAAATACTCGAAAAATTCTTTTAATTTTGTGGGTTACTTCAAGGTAGATTAGGCTCATTGTCAATTTTATAGAAAATCATACACAGGATTTGTCTTTAAACTGAGTGAAATCTTAGTCTTTTGATAGTTAAGAAAGCACTGAAGTTGAATATATGGCATTAACCGAGGCTGCAAAAGAAGCTATATACGTATTTGACAAAATTTTTAAATAAAGTTGAATTAGGACCAGCAAAAACTATCAAGATTATAAATGATCAGTTAATCACAGAGAGGCACAAGTGTTTAGAAAAAATCCTGTTATTTATCCAATATAGAATACTATCATACTTTATCAGAGAAGTAATTCAAAATAGTCTTATTGAGATCCATCATCAAAACACATCAGAAATGCCTGCAGATATTTTAACCAATGCTTGAGTGAACAAATAAATTATAATAAAAACCAATGTCGAACCTACGGGTTTAACTAAAATTCTAATATTACAATAGCAAAGCGATTTGGAAATCTAAAGTTCCATCTTCAGCGCCAGTCTCTTCTCAAAAATTAAAACATGAAACAAAGAAATATATAGTACAAATAGAATAAAACGTTATTTCTAGTTCAGCATTTTCTGAAGATTCAAAGAAAAAAACAGGAATAAAATGCTTCTATCAAATCTTTAAACAATTAGTTTTCGAGGCTCCAATCCACTCTGTTTTTTACCTACAACATAGACGAAGAATTTGGTGCTAACTTATTCACATAAAAATTTATAAAAGAAAATAATAAAAATGCTAATGAGTTGTGGTTGCCCGTGCAAAATTTATTCAACGATCCGAATTATCCGTGGAATATCAATTATAAAGATGCTTGAGATACACCTTTCCAGTACACATCTGCATGTAATCGCCGTTGGAATATCACTGATTTTATCTGATATAAATGAATTATCGAGTCGAGTTTCGAGCACAATCGAGCGGAAGCGCTGTCCGATGGTCAGCCGACTTCCTTGGTGGGTTACGCAACCGCGGCGCCGCAGGCGAAAACGTCTTTTCGATTTTGAAAATCGGGAAATTCGAGTGTAGGAAGGAAGCTCTAAAAATGTTAATTATTATCGCGAGTAATCGGATAGGGGAGATTATATCAGTGTCGCGTGTTCCGACAGGCTTCTCAACTAAATATCGTACTCCTTTTATTCGAGAAATATCAAATTCTGAAAATATTCAATTGCACGATACTGGAAATACTGAATAAATGAAACCAATTAATTTAAGCAAACATGAAAACGTCGAAATAAAGAGCTGATTAATCATTGGATTATCAGATAGTGGACATCCCCTAGCGAGTTGGATAAATAAATATTTACTTGACTATGAACGATTAGCTCTCAAGTGGCCACGACACCCATTTACCTGTCTCTCTATAAATTAGAAAGATTGCATGTGAAGTAAGGAACAATTCCATTATAGCACATTTTTGTTCAAATAGATACAAACATGCACGGAAAGGAAAAATTGACTGATCACTGATAAACCAAATTTGTTTTAATAAACTTTGTCTAATCTAGTATATACAGTACCTATACAGTTGTGGTAACTCAGACTTTCAAGGACACAGTTGTAAATTGAAAAAATAAATTTTGTGCCAAAGATAGCACGTACAAGGTTATTCACGAATGATGACAAATCCATATGCAACCAAATTTACACATTAAGCAGCTTTCTTGACAAAATTTTTATTTAAGTGAAAATATTCAATGAAAGTTACCCAAAGATTATTGATTTCTGTCAGTTTTTTTATAGCTTGTCAAATTAAATAACTACTTAATAATCCGTTCCTTTTAGTTCGTGTTCCAGTGTAACATAGTAGAGATAGAATTTATTAGCTTATTATTCTAGAAACAGAACATTGGCAAATTTGCAATCTCATTATTTTCTCCCGTCGCAGTTATGTTTCGTGGCTTTATCAAGAGAGGCCAATCTTGACGCTATTTGCTTCAAGTCTTCGAAAAATTTTGTCAGTTGAGAATATCTTTCGGCACAAAATCTTACTGCAGCTGAAGTGTTTTTTCTACATTCTTCATATATAAAAATCATGTCAGTCTTCTCGTTATCAGTAAACATTTTGACTACATTTGCTCAAAGACTGTCAAATTAACATAAAATAATATATAGTAGCTATAATAGCAAAAACATTTTTTAAATTAAATTCTATTGAAGTCTCAGACGAAAATGTAAGATTGGTTGCATAAACCTTTCGTCATCATTCGTGAATAAGCCTGTATACTAAATTTTAGAATGTATCAGTTATAATTTTAATTATTCAAAAGACACCCACTTAACACAGACAAACTTATCGTCTTCAGGTGAAAATTCTAAGAGCAGCACTTTAGAGAAAACTTCGTCAGTTAAATACTTCTATTTTTTTATGACAAAGTTGTTAAGTCGAGTACATACCTACCTAGTGTTAGTTGTTGATAAGTTTAGTTGTTAATAAGATGAGATTGTTAATAAGTTGCCTATTGATGATTATTTTTCTCGGTTCATAAACGGAGTGAATTTTGAATTAAATAAACTTATGTCTGTTAGCACTGTACTATGTACAAAACTCTTCTTTTGATTGGATTTTAATTTAATTATGCAGTTTGTGTCTTTGTGTCAAGTGTCATAAATGTCACCTTAAGAATTATTAATTTATTAGTCTTTAAATTAAACTTTACGTAACCGACTAAGACACCAAATTTAAAGACCACCTTTTATTTAACAAAATTAGTAAAAAGCAATTACTAGCGACTCATTAATTCAGTACCATATTAACCCAAAATTTTACGACTGAAAAAAAAATGTCATTAAATTGGATTTAAAATGAAGGTTTAATTGAGTAGATGCTGGTCACGGTGCGTTAAGTACTTATTAAATATTATGGAAATTAAATTACCATGTTATAAAATTGTCCTGATGTACGATTTTACAAGTTAATAAAAACAAACTTAAATAACTGACTAAATTTTGAACGTCAGGTGTCAACGACATATACGGTATCTAATTAATGATTAAAATTACTTATTTTGGGTATCTCAACAAGAAAAAGTTAATTTCTATGCAAAATGAGTGTCATTAAAATTAAAATAAAATTTATGTAAAAATAAGAAAAGCCAACATTTCTTTGAATAATATCAGCGACTTAAAAAACCCATCATATCAACAATCCAAATACAGAGCCAATCCCAGAATGAGAATAGTACTCCATTATTCAAAGCTTAAAAATAGTTTTTAGTAGGATAAAGGTGGAGAATGGCGGTTCCGTCAGTTTGTCGGTATATAAATGTCGATTTATACCCCATCTCGCAAGTTTTAAGACCACCTCCTTTTTTTAATTTATTGTTTATCAAAAAAAAGGAGTGTACTGTAAGAAGGGTCTATAGAACATTTAATAATGACTGATAAGTGATAACTCACTCAGTAAGCTGTAATTCAGGAAAAAGCACATAGCCTTGTAAACGTGGCATTAGAGAAATATAATCAAATAAATATGTCAGTACCAAAAAAAAAATTATTTAAATACATTAATTAATTTACCTGACCTGACCTGAAATAGTTGTTTAACTAACAAATTGTTTAATGAGAGCGATAAATAATCATCGAGTTGTTTTAACACATAAGCGAAGCGAATGCGTTTAATAAAGTAGAGATTTTTAATCGAGAATTAATAAACAAGTTGATTACACAACTTTTCCGTTGATCGTACCTTAGTTAACTAAAAAAATACTTGAAAAATTATACAAAGCGCCATCTATCAATCACGGAACAAATAAAAAGTAAATTTAGTTGCCTATCTTTCACGTAATTAGACAGTATTTTGACGTTTTAGCTTAGTTTGGTACAAAACGGTGGTATTTCACCTTCAAATTTTAAATTAATTTGACAATTCCACTCAGAAAATCTCAACCAATCAGGTTGTAGGATTTTGAATCATTGGACCAATTAGGAACGAATTATCGCTGTAATTCAGTATGGATCGTGGAATTGTCTGTCGAATACGACTCGTCGGTACGAAATTGCTGAAAATTTTTGATTTATAATTTTACGAGTATTTGTTTCGACGACAATTTACCACGGGTGAGCGCAGCGAAACTAAAGACTCGTGGTATTACTATTGATAATTTTACTTTGCTTCACCTTCGCTGCGTGTTGTAATCACTCTTGGAACTTTGATTTTTTTAATTGAGAATTGTACGCATGCAGTGTTGAAAACACCAAATTTCACAACAATTTTTCAGAAAAAATCATGCTTTAAGAAACTTTTTTCTAAACGATAAACAGTCTACTTTAAAACAAGACATGAAAGTAAGGTTTTTTTTGTAACATGTGGGACAATCTCACGAACGAAAAACCAAACTTTATGTTGAGTAGTGGATTCTCCCGTTTATAGTAATCCTTATAAACTTGCCACACAATCATTGTTGTGGCTTAAAACTCGAAGCAAATTGTAAGAAATTTCAGATCCATAGAACCGTAAATTTTCTGCACTTATTAGAGTATTGTGTTCCTTATTCTGTCGCAGATGTATTACTACTTTTATTAATCCTCTTTATTGAGACTGCTAAACTTAGTAAATAAAAATTTTGACTTTATTGTTATCATCGACGTTTCGTCATGAATTAAACTAAAATTCTCGATAAATAATATAAAATTCGATTTTAATAAAATTCTAGTAACCATTTCAAGTAAAAAATTATACCAATTGATTTTTTAAGCATTTTTTTATTAATTTACGAAAAAAAGCAATCACTTAAATTTTTTTATAATATTGTTTTTTGAACTTTTATGGTGAAATAAATTAATTGATCAAAAAGGTTTTAAGTAATATATCAACTATTTTTTGAGCACAAGCATAATGTTATTTTTGATAAAAACATTTTGAGCTGTACTAAACTATTTTTCATGCGTTTTAGCTTAAATAAAGAAAAAAGTTGACAAATCAATTAACAGGAACACTTACAATAAAAAATAAGATAATTCTACCAAAAATTGGGTGAGAAATGAATAGATAATATACATTTTTCGTGTTTTAAGAGGTGTTTTGAGGATGCGGGCAGAACTTGATCTACTCTGTATTTGGATAATAATAATTCCGCAATTTAAGATAACAATAAAAAGAAAAACAGCAGAACAGAATATGAAATTCTCACATTGTATTATTACAAAACAAAAATTCTTTTTAAAATGTAGCGCCCTCTAGCTCCTTACAATGCAATTTGATTTACAAGATATGGTGTTGAATGTTTTATAGACCTGAAGAATTTCAGGTTTTCTTGGGTTTACTATAGAATGATTTGATCCAAACAGTGAAAAAAAATTCGAAGTGGATATTTTTTCACTGAGTGAAAAAAAGTGAGACTTTATATACTAAAATTAGTGAAAAAAAATCAGTTTAAACCTGTATAAAGCAGTGGTAATTGGTTATTTCTCTGGATTTTAGGAAATCGGATATGTAAAAAAATTCTCATTGGCTAAATAACATGTTATAATATCAGATCTTACAACTGAATAACTCACTATAATAAGAATGGCACTTGGAAAGAAACTTTGACTCCAAGCAAATCGTGCCTTAAAAAATTAAATACATATACATATATTTTTTTAAATAGATACATTTTAGTACTAAATAAGTGAAATCTTTATAATTTGTACGATATTGCATTAAATAACTAGACGTGTCAGTTTTGTTTGTGAGATCGTAAAATACCATCAACCAAACATAAGAAATTCAAAAAAATCACTATAGTTACTAAAATTACTCTAAAGCCATGGGGTGATTACAGCATAGGTAATAATTAAAAATTAATAATACCGCAACATTCCACTAAACCTAAACTTCTCACAAGATTACAATTTAAAAAAATATTTTGTACTTTTGCTCTCACCAAAACTACAACTGAATCTATAGTACGAATGACATTTAAAAAACACAGAAAAAAAATAGTAACACATTAAAAGTCTAATAAGCGAGATCTACTTCATCCATGATAAAATCAGTGGCATAACCAGAATCCATATTGAACGGACTGTAAAAAACCAATTAGTTTAGTACCGCACCAAATTACAGGAAACTTACTTAACGGCTCGGCAAGTAAAGAAAACTATACGTTTGAGTCGCTTATTGTAGAAAAAATAATTGAAACTCCAGAGACAACCATCCTCGCCGAAAGGATCAGAAGCTAAATCGGGATTATATGAGTAAATATCGCAATCTTCAAGAGAAATCTCGTCGTTGATTGCAGCCCACAACGAAGCCCCTAAGCCGCGGTACTGGTCCCCAGCTGTAGCGATCAAATTCGAGTCAATTGCGTTTTCCACCCATTGTCTCGACGGCTCCTTACTAAACTCATGGCTCTGTAAACAAAACCTGTAATACACCCCAAGGTCAAACAGACAAAAACCTTGACGTCCATGAAGTCGTAGTCGGGGAAGGCCGAGTTGAGGGTTGCGATGAGGTAGAAGAGGGTCTTGCGACTGATAGTGTCACACAAGGGGCCCTCCTCATCCCCTGAAACGCTGCGACTGTACTGGGAATGACCAGGCGAGACTCCCTCAGGGGGCGACAAAGCCTGCAGGTCGTTGGGGTGCACACCCTCGGGGTTGAAACGCTTGTACAGGGCCTTATCAGCCCCGGCCATTTTGCACGAGTAGCTCTCAATTCGGCCGATTAACTGACAGTCTCCGGTTTGGATACACAAAAGGTTGTTAATGGCTTCAAATCTTGTACTTTCGAGAAGTTTCATTTTGTACTTTTAGGGGAGATTTTGGTGATGGTGATATGTTTATTTTAATAATAACGAACTCAAAACACACACTGAAAAGTTTTTGAACATTGCTGTGGGATGTATGAATATTCCTTTTCTCTTTGAGTGAAGAAGACTATACGACGGAACCAAAGTGCGCTTCACCGATTTGCTCAATAAATGATTAGGGTACATTACAAATATTAAAAATCGAAAAAAAAAGTTTATGAAAAGTCTATTCCTAATCAAAAAAAAAAACGCGAAGTGGTTCGATGGGCGAGTCCACTTTTTGTTTACCACAGCCACAAATTCAAGACTGTTTTCCACTTTAGCTAGTGTTCAGAATACTGAAAATCGTACATTTTTCAAATCAGCACGGGAAACACTACACTTTGACCACACTTTTCACGGAATTTAGCACGGTTTTCACAAGAAAATACGATTTTTCACCTTCTGATATAAACAAGAGCTTGTACACAAATGAATGTCAAGCGGACGCTGCCAACTTGACGGAAACAAAATTAGAAACTGGCGTACGAAATGCACACAATTAGAATTACAAAACAACTTTCGTTGGCGATTATCCTTATTGTTACCCCACCAGAACGAAAATGTGCACATTATTGTGCCAAAAACATATCGTAACCGAGTTTTTTCAGACCCAAGGGAATTCGGTAAGTTGGCGACCCTGAGCGAGCGCTCGCCTTTATTCTGTTTTGGTCCTATTTACACCGAAAATGACCTCTAAGGTCATACAGGGGCGTAACGAAAAAATTAAAAATACACATTGAAAATGCAATCGAAACAATGTAAAAACAATATACGTAATAACAATTTAAATATAAAATTAAAATTTTTATGAAAATTGCGAGACTCAAGAAAAGTTAAAAAATGATAAAAATGGACTATTCTTTGTATTAAATTGTTTAAACTTTTTTGCTTAGAGGACGCCTCTGGCAATTGAACAATCCACCTTGATTAATTAGGGCAAGAGCATCGAAAAATAACTGTTATTTGAGTATTTAATTAAGCTAATTGATTCAGCCAACAGTTACTACTTTTTTTTATTTAAATTCACACAAATTTCCAGGTGGACAATAATCAGTTGCATAATATAAATATAAAAATATTTGTAGAAAATATGTAATCTCTACGATTCTTCGAACCTGGACCTCTTTCGCAATCATCAATAAATATTTAAATACTTACATAAGAGAATTATTTAAAAATTCTGATTAGCAAATTTTCCATTTCTCAATCTCATCGTAAAATATAAGATGAAAATTCGTTTTATTGTGCAAAAACCAATAATAAAAGTGACGCAATAAAAATGCTCCCTCTAAAAAGTTGTTTCGAGTTGGATATAATCAGAATAAAAATAAACACTGTGGGTAAAGAATATCAAAGGGCATAAGAAATTGAAAATAACAACTTTCTTAATAAGTAAAAACATTTTAAATGGGCCTTCTTTTTCAAGCTACAATTTAAATCAACAAATTTTTTACAACTTTTAGGTTAAGTCCTTTAAACTGACTTTGTGGGATAGTCAGTGGGCGATAACCATAGTACGATTCATTTTTTGTAAAGCGGCAAATATACTTTCAATACAATACTCTTAATGGTTTTCATCTACATATCCTACAATATCATTACGAAGCCTTGTCTTGGCGGGAAAATTTATCAATCGCACTTATCAGTTATCGTATTATCGACCAACACAAATTTTTATGCTGTTTCTGGTAATTTAAACGTTCTCTAGATGGTTTAAAAACTAGTGTATATATAGATGGATTTTCTGCTCTCTCACAAAAAACTCTACCGTTTTTTGCTCTCTAACGAAAAACTACAATTGAACTTAATGTTAAGAGAAGCAGAAAAAAAACCGTAACTGACAGCTAAATCTAGTGACAAAAATACGAAGTTTGTCTAAAAACCTCTTTACTTCTTTAATTTATTAATCTAACACTAAAGAACCAGGAATAGTTAGAAAATTATGCAGTTATTACTAAATAAGCGCTAGATTCTATCGTATTTTACCAGAAATCCATTTGTCGAAATTTACTGATGCCAACGAAAAACAAACCATTAATTTAAAAAAAATTGAAACATAAAAATAGAACGAGATCTCTAATACAATAACAAAAACAGGGTGTTGGTCAGTAGCGCGCCGCGGTCAGGTTAACCCCTGCTGGGTGTCCTAATACCCAAATCGGCAACAGGACACTTGCGCGCCGGGTAAGGATTAGGTGGGAATGTTTAATCCCATAAGTAGATTGTAGTCCTTAATTATTTTTTAAAGAGAAAACCACTCTATTTAAGAAGTTAGTTTCATTCTTTGTTGACATAAATACAGCGCTCATTATTTATTGAGATCAACTCTTGCTATGAAATTTGAAACCTATGTTTAAAAATTAAGGTTAAGAAGTTTTTTGGCCTAATTCTTTCAAACTAGAACCAGTGTTAAAGTTTCAGTCTCCCTCAGTTTTAAGCCCATTTCAAAAATACGATTCAATAATGTAACAACTGTTCATTTAAAAGAGTTGTCAAGTGTGCTATCAGATTTTGACAAAAGAAAATGTGGCGAAGAAGGGACGTCGGAACTTGATACACTGCATCATAGTGCGCGCGCAGTTGTGATTTGTCGTCGTAACTGACAGTACGGCAGCCGAATTAAACTAAGACATACTTCAAAATGTTATTAGGTTTGTTCCAACCACCCTGAGGACCGTACAGTGTACGATCCCGCTCAAGCGCAATGAATAAAGGGCGTTCCAACCCAAAAGTGACGGTACACTGTACGATTCCTACCTGCGTTCCAACCAACCTTTGGATCGTACATGGGACGATCTCGTGGCGGTCATTTCGATACATGGTTCTAAAGTAGGTACTGGTTGGACTATCATGCGCACTGTGAATTTTCGTTGACTTAGATCAAATATGTTTGAATTTTTTTTTATTAAGTTCTTAATATGGGCGATATTGATAAAGGAGACAGTGATATTTCTTTATCAATATCTGATTTGAGTAGTGATGATGAAATGTTGATAAACCCCGCATAAAAAATCAAAATTATTTAGAATTATTTGTTGTTTTAAAGATTTTTAATGTAGTTTTTACATTATTTTTAAATGGTTAGTGATAGTGGATATTCATTAAAAGCAAACTTAGATAGGCCATACAAAAACAGAGAAAATTTAATTAGAAGGCAGCAAAATTATAATTTACAATTAGCAAAAAATCGTTATGTCATAGAACACTGTTTTGGAATATTAAAACGAAAATTTTTGTCAGTTATATTATATTAAATTGCAAAATATTAGGGTATTGTTCCTAATATTTACAGTTTTTCCACCAAAAATATGGACATTTTGTAGTGGAAGTACGGAGCGCACTACAAATGCGTGTGAATCATTTCATAGTAAATTGAATGCCAGTTTTTATTGTGCACACCCGGATATTTATAAATTTTTACAGTCTTTAAAAGATTTTCAAATAAATACTTATATAAAAATAAACAGTGTTAATTTACCAGTTAAGTGCAAGAATATTCAATATAAACACCGAATGAATTATACAAATAATTTAATTGAATTGTACAAAAAAAAACCAAATTCCTAGATTTCATTTTGTAAAAAGTATTTCTTATCATTACAAAAAATAATAAAATATTTTTAGTAAAATATATGTGTTTTGTTAAAAAAAACTTCTACTTTCCTTTATTATTAAATTTACTATTTCAAAAAATTGGAAACTTCAAATTTTACCAATCACAACATCACATCCGAATTCAGCAAAAATACTACACTAATGCAATTTCCGATAACTTCAGTATTATCGCTGTCAGAAAGCGTCATGAGACGTCATATGAGTGAGAAAATGCAAAGAAATTGATTTTTTTGTCATTTGGTTGAATGTTACACTTGTACTTGAGATATTAGTATTGAAAATTACTATCTTCATTGTGGAAAATAGTCGGGAACAAGCCATTAGGTAGTATTACCTGCTTTAATGACCCGGCGCGCAAGTGTCCTGTAAGAAAAAAATAACCGGCGCGCTACTGTCCTGTTGGATTAGGAGTACCTGCGGATTATATTGACCGCGGCGCGCAAGTGACCCATGCCCCAAAAACACAGTTTACATCAAAAGCCTTCATTGTTTCACAATTTATTAATTGTTTACGATTTTTCAAATAGCTCGTTATCAGTTCACCATTAGATAAAAATTGTATAAGTAAATAAAGTTTTTCTATTAAAATTTTATGATACACAGTCGAATGCTTTCATTAAGACTAAAAAAGTTACCTAATGAAAAGCATTTTTTTAATACTAACTTGAGAGAAAAAAGAAACATAAAACGTCCAATTCGAGTAGCCCTGAGACGTTGGGTGCAATTCTGAAAGAGATAACGTAGTTTCTGATACGAGTAACTACCGAATTCAGTTATTTATTGTTACTATTTAGTGCTTTCATCAACAAGCGCTCAATTATACAGGGTTACATAAAAGTATGGAATAAAATTCATATTTTCCAAGTAAATTTTTTTTGGAAAACGCCAAAACAGGTCGATTTAATTTTTTTACTGCGCACGTTTATTACTTATTTCCAAAAATTTTTGCCAACCGTTTTTTCGCTGCGACGTAATCGATTTTTTTTTAAATAATGACCTCTATTTTTGGTGTTGGAAATCGCAACTACTTTTGTTTTCTGAGTATAACAGTATAACATTTATAGAGTCTAAAATAAACACTTAAGAAATTTAATCAATTTAACTGTTTTATTGAATTTTTCAAAATAGACGCAATTTGTAACAGAATTACTGAGCTGAATGTTTACATTGACGTCTTTCTGTTTCCCAGCAATAAAGTCAAAGAATTTTCAAACTCATTCGAGCATATTTTTTATCATTTTTTGACAAATTTAGCGGCACTGATTTGTGATTATTTCATTTAATTCCTCTTATAAATCTCTTGGTTTTCTTGCAAATAATTTTAATTTTAGGTAGCTCCATAAAAAGGGTCAAGTAGATTTAGCACAGAATAAACATAATTACCCATATGGGTCGATAGAAAATCCACACTGGATGAGAGAAACCCATACTCAATAGGGTGGGCCAAAAAAATCAACTATTTTTTTTTATCTTCCGACACTGAAAAATTGGTTGCTAGACACTTTTAAAAAATGCTTTTTTAAAATGAGCTTTTAATTTTAATAGGAAAGACTCCCTCATCCCAGTTTTCTATTTTTTTTTTTTTAGTTTCATATGGCAAAATTTATATCTCGTCACTACTTGATCGTACAGAAAAAAATTATTTACATTTTTTGTAGGAAATTAAAAGCTCTAAAAAAGGTATCTTACAATTTTTTTTATAACATTTACCGTTTAGAAGATATCGGAGGTCAAAGTTTAAAGAATTTAGCAAAAATTTCTTTTTCACTTCTAAATTTTATAACTCGTGGATAAATAAATATTATAAAGTGCGCAACATATGGTTTTGTAGGAAATTAGTCGCTTTACAAAAAAAAAAATCATTTGTGGTTAATAGATTACTTCAGCCATTTAAAAAAAATTAGGGATTTAGTATCAAATTTTGGTTTTTAAAATGCGAATATCTTCTAAATGTTTAGAATAATCAATTAACCATAAAAGACCTTTTTTCTCTGAGTTATAAAATTTAGAAGTAGAAAAGGAATTTTTGTTAAATTCTTTAAAATTTGACCTCCGATATCTTCTAAACGGTAAGAGATATAAAAAATTGTGAAATAACTTATTTGTAGAACGTTTAATTTTCTATAAAAAATGTAAATATAATTTTTTTGTAGAACCAAGTAATAACTAGATATGGATTTTGCCGTATGAAACTGAAAAAAAAAGGAAAACTGCGATGAGGAAGTCTTTCTTATTAAAATTAAAAGCTCATCTTAAAAAAGCATTTTTTAAAAGTGCGTAGAAATCAATTTTTCAGTGTCGGAAGTTAAAAAAAAATAATTAATTTTTTTGGTCCCATCCTAATACTCAACTTTCACAAAAATTAAATATTCGGTGTGGTTTTGTCAGATCACATTTTAGGACCGTATGTTTTTGACATCTCGTTGACTGGAGAAGATCATTTAAATATCCTTTGCGCAAGTTAGTACCAGCATTAGCGGAACTTTTTCCCAATAAAAAGGATCCAGACATACCAGCAGCTGAGGTATAGTTTCAACAAGAAGGTGCACCTCCACATTATGCTCGTGGTGTTAAAGATTATTTAGATAATGTTTTGCCTGTTTTTCTGAAGGGGCTACTCAAAATTAAAAGTGTTTACAACAAAATCAAGAAATTTAGAAGATTTAAGAAAAAATCAGTACCGCTTAATTAGTCAAAAAATGAGAAATAATGTGCTAACGGAGAATAAAATTAGTTATATTATTGCCAAGAAACGGAAGAACGTCACTTTGAACATTTAAATTGGTTAAATTACTAAAGTTTTCATTTTAGACCCTATTAAGCCCTAAAAATGTTATATGGTTTTTTATGGTTATACTCAGAAAAAAAATTAGTTTCAATTTTCAACACCAAAAATAAGGATTGCCATTTAAAAAAATAATTGATTACGTCACAGTAAAAAATCGGTTAGAAAATAAAATTTGGATATAAGTTCAAAATGTGCACAATAAAAAAATTAAATCGATCGGTCTTGATGTTTTTCTAAAAACAGTTAACTTAGGAAATATAAATTTCATTCCATTCTTTTAGGAATAACAAATATAACAAATAATAAGAAAAATTAAAATTTTACCTTATTTAAAACGACAATAAATTTTATAAAAAATGTTTTTTTAACAGTAAACACTTACCCTCATTAAAAAAATTCCTACTTACTATAATCAGTTGTTATTTCAATAAAGAAATTTTGAATATTTCAGATAACTCCTTAAATGTAAAGTTTTATGTTTTTTTAATTAAAAATTAACTTTTTTGAAATTTTGAGAGCTCCAGTAGAAGCGCTCAAGTTTTCTGTACAAATATAGAAAAATCAAAATTTTTCCTTAGAAGATTGAGTTAATACGACGATAAATATTCTAAAAAAATGTATTTTATACTGTAGCTTCAAGCCACTTAGGCCCATTTAAAAAGTTTAGACTTACTGAAAAAAGTCATTATTTTCCATTTCTTATGCCCCTTATCTGGTGTTATCTGAATATACCTTTGTGTCACTCAAATTCATCACTTTTACTCTACTAATCTTTCAGCAGCTGACCTCTGACAACAAAATTAAAAAAATCAGTATCCAACAACTTCAGTGTGGTCCCTCTACTGAAATCTTACATAAAGTCGCGTTATTTTTAAACTTGGGATGCATTCGTATGAAAAAAAGCTTGAAGATGCTGAAAAAAGTCCACATCTCGCGCTTCTCCACTTATCATCCCGTGTTTATTTTTAATGTTATTTAGTAAACAGAAAATTGAGAAACAATTTGACAACCGGACGTAGCCGAACTATCCATTTACTAAATTTAACTCAAGCATCGGGACGTCGAGCGTCGTTTCTCTTCGTTCTTAACGTCACGAACGTAAACTCTGAAAATACACTTGAAAACGTTGATCAAGAAACTCAATTAAAGCTACTTTTCCGCAATTTATGACAACAGCAAACAGTCGGTAAGTCGGTTGTGCAAATTCTAACACGTTTTTCGAGTGCTCTAATAAAACCCAATCTAAAAATAAACCCGGAATTTGAGATTTGATTAACACGTGGCAGTGGCTAAAATAGAATTTTTTGTGGTAGAAAAAAGAAGTTTCGATGACACCAAAGATGGGATTATAATAATACTATGAGCCTCAATCACCAAGATTTACCCTTAGAGAACATCGGACAAAGTCCTGGCTGTGATCCAAAAACTACGAAAAGAAACAGTGGTTTATTTGCTTTCTTAAAATGGTTTAAACCCTCGACTTCACGCGAATCCATAGACACGCAAAATTCCAGCAGCTGTGACAGTTTAAATTCCATACAGAGCAGTGGAACTGTTGCTTCTTTCTCTTATGTACCTCCAGGTGATTACACACAACAAGTTTCAGAAAAGTGCATAGTTTTAGGACCTGAAACAGACACATACAAAGCCCGACTCAAACAAAGAGACAAAAGAAGAGAAAACGACAAGAACCTCACATTACGAAAAAAATACAACCTATTTTTCCATCGAGATACTCTCCTGAAACCCTCTCTAAAAGAAGAAGAAGAAAACAGCAAAAGTCTTCCATTGATGCCTCGAAATTCCATGGAACAAGAAGAAGAAAAGTCCCATAGAAGAACTAACAGCGAGTCATCAAAAACAAAAAAAGCCGGTGCGTACCTCCACGTCAAAGGCAAGAGAAAAGCTCCACAACCCCCAGGTTTATCTCAGCAAAATACCTCTACTATGAGTCTCCGAAGAAAGAAACGGAATGCTCCTCCGCCTCCAAGTATCGAAAAAATTAAAAATACTCCAGAGTCGGAAATAATTTTTAACGATTCGTTAAAATTAGATCATGGAATTCTAAAACCAGCCAAAGAAGCGGCTTCAGAGGATGCCAACGTTTCAGCAAGGTCAAGTTATGTGTCAGAAGCCCCGGTTTCACCTAGACCTTGGTACAAAAGAAACACAAGTAATGCCAAAAAAGAAAACAAGTACGAACCGATTGAGAAACTCCCAGACGAAAAGAAAAAACTTGAAGAAAAACGCAAATCGGGACTCTCGTTTCTCACAAATATCAGTGAACTAGACAGAGAGGCGTCCGAAATAGTCAAGAAAGAACACCAAAAAAACGGAAATGACTTACCGGAAATACCGCAGTTCATGCGACCGAAAGAAGAACCCAAAATAAACGCCGACAGTTGGGTGTCACCGAAAAGACGCTCAGCGAAGGATTTAATAGCAAAATTTAACGCAATTACAAACGTTACAAAAGCCACAGTTTTTGGAGTGTCTCAAAACCAGAAAAAAGATTATTTCGGAAGAAGGACGAGCCTTTGGAGCGAGGACCGGAAACAGGAGAGTCTCTTAGAAAATCACAAAAAACGTATCGAGCAAATCGACCGAAAACTCAACAATCCTTTGATGAAATCTGAAAGTGCTAGTGCTATTAAACCAAAACCGGAAACGCCAAAAGCCGACCGGAAAAACTGGAAGTGTCCGAAATGTTCCATCGAGAATGACTATTGGAGAATTATTTGTCACGTTTGTTCGACTATTAAGCCCTATTTTGATGACTTCTCATCAACAACAGTTGCAAAATCTGAAGAAAAACCACCACCAGAAAAAATTTTTGAACGTGCAAAAACACAAATTGGATTCTCAGCTTTGGCTTCCTACAATCTCAATAACAAAAACAAAAAATTTGAAAAATCCGTTTCACTTGATGAAAAATCGCCAAATAAAGACGTTGATAATAAAAATGAAGAGAGAGAGAAACTAAAAAAAATGTTAATCGAAATGAAAAATTCGCTTCCAAAGAGAAAATCAAATATTTTGATGAAACAGAACAGCAGACAAAGTGTTATTGAAGAAAACCCGGAAGAAGTAAAGCAGGACAAAGAAGAATTGCCGGTTAAAAAGAAAGAAGAAGAAAAGGTGACGGAAAAAACTCAAGAAGAAAAAGTAGTGGAGATAATAATCGGAACGACTGAAACAATTTACGAAAATATTAAAGTAAAGAAAAGCGAGAATCCAAAACCTGTCAAAATTTCAGTTTCAGCTCAAACCAGTGCCGTATCCAGGCAAATTTCAGTTCCAGCTAATGTCAGTACAAAACAGGTTTCACCGGAACAAATTTCAGCCGTACCGAAGCAAATTTTACCTGAGAATAAAGTTTCAGTTCCGACCATTGCCACTACAAAGGAACCACAAATTTCAAGCGTACCAAAGCAAATTTTACCGGAAAAAACAGTTTCCCTTTTAGCAGAAACAAAAATTTTACCAGAACAACAAATTCCAGCTTTGCCAGAACAACAAAAAAAAACAAATTTTGAATTAATGCGTCCCAAAGACTTCGAAAATATCTACACTGACCCTAATGCCCAATCCCCGGCTCGTATTTATGCCAATTTGGCACGAAATGACGAACTTTCATTGTTTTTTAACATGCCGAAACGTCTCACCGAATTAAAAAATAATCTACAGGCTGATAAAAATACAGACACGATTGAAATAAATCGACTTTTGAAAAGATTAGAAACTTCTATAGCTAAAGGGGAGTTGACCGAAGCTGCAATTTATGCTAAAGAATTAGCTCAGCTTAAGGTTAATTGTTCGGTAGTACGACAAAAAGCAGTGGTTTCTAATGGAAAAAAGCAAGGGTTTAGGTAAGTTCCCAAATTTGGTGTTTTTTTAATTATTTTGGTTTTTCAGTATTGAAATGTATGTAGAAGATAAAATTTCGCATCGAGGTCCTTTTCCTATTGAAGTGACTGAAAATCAAACTGTAGCTCAATTGAAACGACAAGTAGAAAAAGAATTTGAGATTCCAGTGAATGTTCAGAGGTGGATTTTGGGAAAAGAATTAGCTACTGATGATAATGCAACTTTGAAGGATCATAATATCAAAACTGAAAGATGTCCGGTGTTTTTGTATCTTGTAGCGCCAGGTAATTTGTAAATTCTGATTTTCCAAATTCTAATTTTGCCAATTTTCAGAAGGTAAAGTAACTCCAGAAGTAAATAAAAATCAAAATGTGCCAAGTACGTCAAAAGAAGAAAACCGTGTCCCAAAAATTGTCGATGTAATTCCCAAAGTTATAGAGACGAAAGAAAATGTTAAAAGAGAAGAGAAAAAACCTGAAATTAGAAAAAGTTTAGTGGAACCTGAAATTACAAAAGCTGAAAGTCCGAAAATTAAAATTGAGACTGCTGAAAAACTAGAGAGTGTGAAACTTCTACAAAGTGCTAACAACACAAAGAAAGCTGCATGTGTTAGTACTAATATAAAAAATGAAGATATGTTAGCACAACCAGAAGAAGACATTGAAGATTACGATTCAAAAACCTTAAAACCAGCAAAAGAATGGGAATGTCATTTATGCACTCTTTTGAATCCTATCACGAGCAATATTTGTGCGGTATGTGCCACAGTGAGACAAAAAGACTTTACTCCCTTAGCCCCTTTAAAAAAATCCATGAAGAAAAAAGCTCCTCAACCCCAAATCGATCAAACCTATCTCCAGTTAGTCAATTTAGATAACAAGGATTTAGTCGAAAACCGGGAACCTTTCGAATGCGTTGTGTGCTTCACAGAAATAGCACCAGGAGAAGGTGTAACACTACGAGAGTGCCTACACCAATTCTGCAAGTTATGTCTAGCTCATACTATCCAATATACCGAAGACGCTGAAGTAAAATGTCCTTATCGAGACGACCAATACTCCTGCAATATTGCTTTACAAGACAGGGAGATCAAGGCACTAGTGACACCCCAAGTGTACGAGCACTACCTCGCCAAATCAGTTGCTGAAGCTGAAAATAAAATCGGTAAAAGCTTCCACTGCAAAACCCCAGATTGTAGGGGTTGGTGCATTTTCGAAGATAATGTCAACGAGTTTCGGTGTCCTGTTTGTAGGAGACTAAACTGCTTGACCTGTCAGGTGATTTAATTTATTTTTGTGTCTGTTTTTTTATTTGGGTTTTTTCAGGCAATACATACAGGTCTGAATTGTAAGCAATACCAAGAAAAAATGACTAAGGAGTCAGAAGTGGATGAAGATGCACGAAGTACGAAGGAAATGGTTGACGAAATGGTGAGGAAGGGTGAAGCTTTAACATGTCCAACTTGCCAAGTGATATTAATGAAAAAATGGGGCTGTGATTGGGTACGATGTTCGATGTGCAAAACTGAAATTTGTTGGGTGACAAGGGGGCCACGTTGGGGACCCGGTGGTAAAGGGGACACTTCCGGTGGGTGCCAATGTGGCGTTAATGGGGTTAAATGTCACCCGCAGTGTAGTTATTGTCACTAATTTTTTACTTCGAGCATTTGTAATATTTCATAAGCGAAAAATGGTCTAGCGTTTTATATAATTGTAGATAATTAGGACATTTATTGGTAATTGACTGATGCCTTACAAACTGCCTTAGCTAATAACATTTAAATAAACAATTAAAAAAATCTAGTTGTTTTATTTTCAAAAGTTATTTTCAGGGAATCCATAGCCGGTCTTATAGGCACAACATAAGCCGATCTGAGCGCCAATAACTTAAAAAAAAAAGCTTTTATACAAATTTTTAGACTATAAACTCAAACCATTCATAAAATATGATTTTTTTTAAATAGCGTCTTTTTTTGAAAGTACTTTATGAACAAAATAATAAATACAAAAATAATAAAAAATGTTGTTTAATTTTTATATTAATATTTGGTTTTCAAAACTGTGTCATCTGTCATAAGATTTATTTATTTTTTTTGATAAAAACTACTATTTATTCTATAATTTTTAAAACTAAACTCATCGTGGATAATTAATTCGCTTTAAGTAATTTTAATTTTTAAAACCAAGAAAAGTTTTTTTTAGATTTTTTTTAACAAGTATTTAACAAATATTTTAATATATTTTTTCAAAATCTTTGTTTTTAACTATATTTTGCAAAAAATAGTGTACATAAAAATTAGAATAGTTAATATTATAAATTTTTAAATTTTTGAAATATATAATAAAATTCATTTTTGAAACTAAGTAATTTATTATAAAATTTAATTATATAAAAATTGTAACGGCTGCTCTGGAGTGCGAAAAAAAATGTATATACCACAGGACTAAAATGTTTTTTAAATTCTCAGGTGATAAGTGCCCTATTAGCGCCCCAGTAAACTTTACCTGTAGAATTGGAAAAACTACTTTAGTCCCTTGGTATATAATATACTATTTATATTCATTTGCCATTCTGTTTTAATACTTTTTTTTAAATAAACAATTTTTATTATTCTCATTGTATTTATTCAATAATTACATTCTTTAAAAAAAAATTTTAACAAATTTTAATAATAAAATAATAAGAATAATAAAAATTGTAACACACACACTGAATCACTGATCGGCTAGCTGCTATGAAGCTATACTAACACCAATACAAATACTTGGAAAAAAAGATTAATATTTTTTATGCAAATCTACGCAGTTGGAGTTATAAAGCTGCCGTAATAGCTGTCATATGTAAATAATAATAGAGCGGTCCTGAAGCAGCAGGTATACACGTATGTACATACATAAGTGACTTTAAAGCCTCCAACTTTCTACATAGCATATTTAAGTCCTGTAATAGCCCCCAATAGCAGCTTTAGACTTCCTTTTAGCCTTTAATTCCAGGTTTAGAAGACGTAATGACCTCTAAAACACTTGCGCGGTTATTACTATTCCTTTCAATACTGCTACAGTAGATTGAGGTATCTCTAGAGTCCCTGCATATTTCAATCGAAAGTAATAAGCTAACATGTCTTCTTAGGGTAAGTTTGGGTACAGTCACGTACGTAAAGAATGTCATCTCTATTGAATAAAAAATCATTTAAAGATGTAAAGTTCCAGATGCATTTATGTATGTACCTATATAAAACACTGTAAATGTGATATTAGAAAAAAGTATAGTGACTTCAGTAATAAATTTAACTTTTTTAAATATACTAAGAACGATAAAATTACCAGGAACAACATCAGAAAATTAATACTAGTAGATAAACTTTCTTAATAATATATAGGTCATAGGTATATACACAGTTAACACACCAAGTTTCATTTAAATTGCTTAAGTCGCTTTTTGTAACAAATAATAGAATACTTTTTGAAATCTTTGGTGCATCATTGCAGCCGAAACTATGCAAAAGGTATACCTTTGTACTATGGTAAATTTAGTTTAAATGTTTAATTTTGACCACAGGAATTTGTGGTAGCCTATTGTATAGACTTTCTAGAAACATCCCGTATTTTTACAAAAACAGTAGAGTACTTTTCAAGATATACATACGTTTAAAGCGTCTAAATAATTTTTTTTACAAAAATCCATCATAGTTAAAATTTATTTAAAGTTTTTTCGGACAGCTTTTATTAAAAACTTTTGTAAAGTTTTTTAAAATTTAAACTGAGATTTTTGAACTTTTTTAACAATACGTTATAAATACTCGGGACAAAATTTATGGTTTTAAATTGTGAATTGAAAATACCCCCAGACCCAGAAGGTAGTATTGACTCATTGTAGCGGTTGTTTTGTGTAATAAAATAGACAAATTAATTGGAAAAAAAAATTCAAAAAATAATTTGGATCGAGATTTGGATTGATAAATATTGTACAATTACTAACTTATAACTAAAATAAAAAATAATATTTTTTTCTATTTTAAGAACTCACCTCATGAAGGGGTGGTCGTAGACAAAAAAATAAGTAGGTTACTGCCGGTAAAACAATACTATATGATTTTTTTCAGATTTTTATTTCGATGGGAAAACAATCCCAAACTCAAGATATTCACCCGTATTCACTGCTTATTTCAGTTTCTTCCAAATTTTATTCTATAAAACTTTTACCCCTTTAAAGTTATCATCACTAAACTTAGAGAAAAAATTAAAAATAAATTATCAAAGGTTACTGATTATTTAAAAATACCAAATTTATTGTTTTCCACTTCTGATCTCCGTAAAATACTCTTATGTTAGAGATAGAGGGTTGAAATTTTAGGAGTAGGCTTGTGAAACAATAAGATAGTTATTCCTTAAATTTGGTAAAATTCAGAGCACTCCTTCATAGTTAGACCCGAAAGTCAGAAGCTTACCCTAAAATTCGCACCTATTTGTCCCTAAAAATCCAAAACCCACAATTCAATACAAGAAAATTTTTAGAGAATAAAATGTTTAAGACATGTTCATAAAGTTCTCCAAAAATATTCAGTTTGTTCGGAATTTTTTCGAAATTCAAGTCTAATTTTAATGGATATACTGCTTTAAAATGTATATGTAAGTACGTAAAAAAAGTAAGAGAGCAAGATTCAAGTTTAGCTTGTTAGATACTAAAATTTGGACTAAAAAAAAACCGACCCTGACAGAAACGTCGCCAAAAGCAGAGAAAAAAGCCAAAAGTAAAAAAAAATAATAAATTTCAAATCTCCCGCCCAAATTCGTGCGCAGTTATTCCGTATGTTTATCAGCGCCGCAGATTTGTTTTAGAGTTTTTAAGGTTAAGTACGTGAAGCTTACGTTTATTTAATTTTTTCGACTTACCTGGTCCCATAAAAGCCCGTTCAAGATGGTAACAACCTCTTCACCCATTACAACCCATTTCTACTAATTTTATTTTCAGACGATGGGTAAAAACAACAAAATGTTGCAACACATAAACTACCGGGTCCGGATAACCCTCCAGGACTCCCGGACATTCATCGGCACATTCAAAGCCTTCGACAAACACATGAACATGATCCTTGGCGATTGTGAGGAATTCCGTAAAATAAAACCTAAAAACTCCAAAGTGGAACGTGAAGAAAAGCGCGTTCTTGGCTTCGTCCTCTTGAGGGGCGAAAGCATTGTTTCTTTAACAGTTGAAGGCCCTCCACCACCAGAGGAAGGCCTGCCCCGCGTTCCCATTCCAGGAGCCGCTCCTGGACCTGGAATTGGCCGCGCTGCCGGCCGTGGGATGCCTGCCGGTATGGGCGGCGTTCCTGTCGGCCTTCAAGGGCCAGTTCGGGGAGTCGGAGGGCCCTCGCAGCAGGTTATGACGCCTGGAGGCCGCGGACAGGTTGCGGCGCCTCCACAAATGAATCAGGGACCGCCAAGAATGGGTGGGCCGCCTCCGGGCATGATGGGACCACCACCGGGAATGATGGGAATGCCGCCGGCACCCATGGGGATGGGGCGCGGGGGACCGCCGCCGCCGATGGGAATGAGGGGGCCACCGCCGGGAATGATGCGGGGTGGACCACCAGGACCCCCCAGGCCATACTAGATAGGGTTTTGTATTTTACTCAATAATTGTAATGATAAAGTTGGAAATAAACTTAAAGTCTTTAATAAACGAATTTTTTTATTTTGGAAAATTATATCTTATTTTATTAATTTTATTTCGAGAAGTTTGAGGAAATTTAATAAAAATGTTTGAATTAGTTTGGGGATATTTGGTGGTGAGGTTGGCACTCCTCGTTGGAAGCCATCTTTGAACACTTCCGGCGCCATTCTTTTCCGCTAATGGTAGAAACATGACGGGGTTTAGTGAGAAGGTAAATCGTTTTATTTGCGATTATTACTTAAATATTTAATTAAAATTGTTAGATAAGTTTTTAATTAAGTGTTCGGTTATAATTTTGTGAAAGAAAGACGTTGTTTATTGTGCTAAATGTATTGGGAGTTTCATAACCTCATTTAAAATTCGACACGTGTTTGGTGAGTTTTTAATTGATTTTTTGTTGTTTTAGGCCATTTTAATTGATGGCAGAGGCCATTTGCTTGGTCGCCTTGCAACAATTGTTGCAAAAACACTTTTGCAAGGAAATAAAGTCATTGTTGTGAGATGTGAACAATTAAACATCTCAGGAAATTTTTACAGGTAAGTTCCATATTTTTCCCAATTACAGTTGAATAACTCAGTTTGTTTTTGCAGAAATAAACTAAAATATTTATCGTTTCTTCGCAAACGTTGCAATGTAAACCCTGCGCGTGGTCCTTTCCATTTTAGGGCCCCCTCAAGAATTTTTTGGAAGACAGTTAGAGGTAGGTTACTTCTTTGTACACACGTTTTTTTTTTTTTTTTTTGTCTTAAACCTTTCCATGATTATAGAACAATTTCTTACCTACATTATTTGAGTGGCTGTGAAAATAAACACAAAAAATGAGTCAATAAAAAACTTAAAACTTTTAATTTGTTGAAGTGTTAGATATTTATTTTATTTTTGTCTTTTGAAGGTATGTTGCCACACAAGACAGAACGTGGAAAGCAGGCTTTGCGCCGGTTGAAGACTTACGAGGGTGTGCCTCCTCCATATGACCGCAGGAAACGTGTTGTAGTCCCTGGGGCCCTCCGCGTAATTTGCTTGAAACCAGGACGCAAGGTAAGCCTCACAAGGAAGTTCTATTAGTTTTTTTTACATATCGTTTTGTCCACATTGTAAAAAACCTAAAAATTGCAGTTCTGTCATGTGGGACGATTGTCTCATGAGGTAGGATGGAAATACCAATCAGTCGTCCGCACACTTGAGTCTAAACGCAAAGTTAAGGCTGTCCTTAATATCCGTAAGCGTGATAAGCTTAAGAAGCTTACAAAAGAGGCCTCAACTAAGGTCAGCAAACAAGTGGCACCATTCACATCTGTCATTAACTCTTATGGTTATAATTAAGGACGTTTATTAAAAAAAAATGACTTTGATAATTGTTTTTATTTTGTTACCTTAAATACATTAAGTCATATCATCAAATTGAGTAAATAATTTACTTAACTTAGTTACCAGTCAAACTAGCAAGCAATGGAAGGAATTCTTAATTTAAGTAGGCACTGGCGCAATATTAGACACAACTCAAAATTGAACTCGTTAAAGAGTTTGTCATTCGTTTCATTATATATGGCGTTACAAGTAAATTTCTGGTGACAAGTTTTTACGGAACGTATATAACTGTTTCTTATTGTTTGTCAAAATGGTTATGGATTTTTTTAAGTGTATGTTTACTTTTGGAACAAACATTACGTATTGATTTAGTCTTAAAATATATATTCTTATGGGCTAATTTCAAGTTAAGATACAACTGGTAGTATCACAAATTTTAATACTTTTCCATGACAGCAACCAATCACAACCACGAATTCCTTTATTTTTTTATGGAAACGAAGATACTATCGGTACTATCTCAACTTGAAGTTAGTCTATTAGAATTTAACACTGTCAAATGTAAAAAAAATGAGTTAATTGTGTAGGTGTTGTAAACACAATTTTAAGTTAAAGCAGACTCTTGCTTCAAAGAAACAAATTCTGGTGTTATTAGTAGAAATTGGAAAATCTAGGAATTATTTATAAACAATACTATCGTCAAGAGTGTGCATTATACAGTGAGCGGCAAAAGTATGGAACATTTATAATAACTTTAAAACCATTTATTTAAAAAAAAATCGCTCTGACAGGTCAATTTTATTTTTAGATTGCGCATTTTTTGAAAAAATTTTTTTTATTCAGTATGTCCCAAAAATGAGATACTATTTATCAACTTTGCTTATTTAAATGGCATTTACTTTTTAATGCATTTTTAGATTCTGTCAATATTTCGAAAACAGTTGAAGATAGGTATATGATATTATATTATATATAAAATATGTCCAGAATTTGTCATAAAATCTAAAAATGCGTTACAAAATACAAGGTGCCATTAAAAAAACAAAGTTAATGTCGGTATCTCATTTTTGGAATACTCTGCATATAAAAAAATATTTCAAAAAAAGCGCAATTTAAAATAACATTGACCTGTCCGAGCGATTTCTTTAAAGATAAATGGTTTTAAAGTTATTTTAGATGTTTCATATTTTTGCTGCTCACTGTATACTTATTGAGCTGACAAAAGTTTTAGAGGAAAAAAATTCTAGAAAAATGTAGAAATTTATTTTTCAGAAAAATAATAATAAATTTATTATATTTCTTAGAATTTATTATAAAAAATAAGTTGCAAAAAATAAAATTTAGTTTGCAGAAAAATTGACAGTTGGTACCCGAAGTAAACAAACAAAAAAATTAAATTTTATTAAAGTAGCATTTAACTTAAATACACAATTCAATACGTTTATAACGCAAGTGATGTAATAAACATTGTGTAACTGAAATTTATTTACTTGTCAATATTTTATTTGACAAAAAAAGTTTAAATATTTTTTGTATTTATTAATGTTAATAGTTAATATTAATAATTATAATAGTTAAGCATTTTTTTAAATTTTATGTTGGCAACTCAGTCAGTACAATGCACATCTTGTAGTTGTTAACTCTAACGTGATCTCACATTTTTTTTTGACCAAGAACTAATTTGGTCACATTTGGAGTAAATTTTTGATTTGCCAATTTTGTAGCTGTGTCTAGAGTTTCGCCCAACAGCCCACCTAAAAAAATTTTTTTGTTCTTATGTTACAATACCTAAAAGGCTTGCATTCCGCTTGGAAGCCCTGAATATAATTATATTTGAGTAAAATGTCCTTAAACCTAGAAATTTTTATCCCATCCGCTCGTCTCTTCCGGTGGACAATCCGTGTCTTTTTTAAACGCTTCAAAATATTTCGTATCTGTCGTAGACTTGAGTTTAGGCTTAAAAGGAGCCGTTAGCTTTCCTTCATTAAGTTTCATCCAGTCAAATCCCAAGAACCACCGATGTGCTTTAATATCCTTAACTCCATTTCTCTGGCACCCCAATCTTTCATTCGGAATAGCTTTGCACAGTTTTTCAATAATATTTCTTGCTTTCGAGGACACGTACGAAGGAAATTCGATGCTATCAATCCCCGTCAAGATTTTATTATACGTCCGCATGTGACTGACGTCATTTGTCCTAAATGGGGTCCTTCCGGTCAACAACTCGAAAATAAAAATTCCAAAAGCCCAATAATCCACCGCTTTGTCGTGTCCTCGACTGAGGATAATTTCAGGAGCGACATATTCGGGCGTTCCTGCGAAAGTAAAAGTTCTGCCTCTGGTTCCTAAGTGTTTGGCAAAACCGAAATCGGTTAGTTTGATGTAACCGTGTTCGTCGATGAGGAGATTTTCCGGTTTTAAGTCCCTGTAGACGATGTCTCTTTCGTGGAGGTATGTGAAGGCTTCAAGGACACAACCAGCGATAAACCTGGCGTCTTTTTCCTCAAAACGTCGGGTTTTTTGACGTTGGAGGAGTGTCCACAAGTCGCCTCCCATACACGGCTCCATCAGAAAATAAATATACCGGGCGTCTTTATAACTGCGATAAAGTCGCACAATGAACTTTGAGCGACACTCCAGCTGGATATTCCGTTCGTTGTAGACGTGTTCTTGTTGGTTTTGTTCGACCATATCGAATTTTTTCAAGTATTTCAGAGCGAAAATCAAGTTTTTGCTTTTATGTTGGACGAGTTCGACGCGTCCAAAACCACCAACTCCCAAAGTTGTGACAATTGATAAGTCTTTGAGTTCGATGTCTTGGTGCTCGTGTGTGATTTCTGTCTTGGGACTCGTGTCTTTGGGTTTGAATTCAACTGTGCCTTCTTTGGTGATTGGGCCAAAATGGTCCCGGAAATGTTGCCGTTTCAGGGTGAGGCATTCAACACCTGGGGCATCAGCAGTGACTGTGGCTTGTCGGAAATCTTCGTCTAAGAGTGCCAATTCACCGAAATACTGTCCTTTGCCGAAATTCCCCACAACGCCTTCACCTTCTTTAGAAATTGTCACTGTTCCAGCCCGGATTATGTAAAATTTATCCCCGCGGTCTCCTTGTTTAACTATTGTTGTCCCCGGAGGGAAGTATTTGACTTTGAGTAAAGTCGTGACTTTTTGCAGGACTTTAGTGCCGACTTTATTCAAAGTTGGGACGTTTTCTAAGAAAGCCAGCATTTCTTCTTGTTCTTTAATATTGAAACGGATCATAAGTTTTTGGTAGATTGACCGGTCTAAAACCCAAACTTTTCCGGGTTTTGTGGCACGGATTGTTGCGTTTCTCTTGTCGTTGTAGAGAATTGCCATTTCGCCGAAAATTCTGACGTCTTCGAATGTGTTTACGACTCCTTTACCTTTCACAGAGACTTCGTAACAGCCCTCCACAGAAACATACATGTGAGATCCTTTTTCACCCTCTTTTATTACTACTTCGTTGGATTTTATCTCACGATGGTACATAGAATCGACGACTTCTTTTAATAAATCTCCTTTTAGAATCTTGTTTAGAAAGTCGCTTCTTTCGATAGCTTCTCGGATAAGTTTTTCGTCCCTAGGAAGAAAAAATTAGATTGAATGAAATAGCAAAGGTTATATAATAAGAAATATAATACATAGATAAATAGGTACAGGTTTGAATCTTATTAAAACCATGGATGTTTGTGAATGTGCAGTTTGTAACTTAATAAAAGAACACCACCTATTAGGCGTTTTTGCATGATGTCATGCGGCAGCTGCAGGACAAAGTTCCTGCTGGTTCTTTTTATGGCGAATAAATATTGTGAATTTTTTTCACTTATTTAGCGAACGATATTCAAATTATTATTTAAGGTGGCATAAAGTGCACCTAGAAGTCTCTAAAAAACTAGATTATTTTCAACTGTTTTATGTACATTAATAATCATTAAAATAAAAACGCGGGAAAATTTAAAATTGTGTTTCAGTGTTTGACTTGTTTTTGACATATTTCTTTTGAAGATTTTGGAGAGTTTGAAAAATAAATTCCAGAGGTGGCTTTGTAACACTTGGGCTGAAATCATGTATAAATAAAATCGGTACATCCTGTATATAAACTGAGACTTGCAATAGAAATAAAATTGGGACACTTATATATAAACTGAGACTTTAGAAAATGTAAACACTTTTTTTGTGATTGCGTAAAATGTTGACAAGGGATTTTTGATTTCATCTTTCAATTGGTAATAACGTAGCTGTTTAAAACAATGTTTAGTCTCATTTGTTTAAATAAAATTAATTATTACCTTTTCGGTGCTATTTTCGTGATTAAATATAAATTGAAAACAAAGTTTGAAAGTTGAAACATCTTGTTGATGTACCTAATTATCTAAATACATTTTTAATTTATTATTTGAACTAATTGCTTACATAATACGATGATTTATTACTCAAAGGCGCTTCGACATTCGGTGATATAATATACATTTTTTGTTGTCTTTTGTAAATTTATCGATATTTCTCTTTGTTTATGAATCAGTCGAGCGCCAGCTCTCAAACAGGACGCATCAAAGCTGCGTACTTTTGTTTATTATTAAATATTAAACGAAATATAGGACAAAACAGGAGACATCGCTGGACATCTGGATTAAAAGTAAATCTGAAAGAAGCTGAGGGACATAAGGCAGAAGAAGAAGAAGCACCAATTTCAGGTTTAAAGGTAGGTTCGAAAGAAGCAGAAGGAAGGGATTCGCCACTCAACAGTTGTGGCAGAAGAAGATGCTTAAATTGAGACTTATGACTAGAATTTATGACTTTGTTAAAATTGTTGATTTCTGTTTTAATTTATAATTTTTTATTCAAAATTTTACGCGTAATTTTACATCGATTTTTTAAATTCATCTTTTATGTAGGTGTAGTGTATTTTTTAGATTAGAATTAACAGAAACCACGTGTGTCAACCACTTCCGACTATTCAACAACTTTTTTAAAATTTATTTTTTAAAAATATGTGTTTATTTATGTGTTTTGACAGCTGTTCTAACTCAAAAAGATTGAACACTTTAATATTTATTTACATTAATTTATTTATTATAACATTTATTTACAAGTTTTAAACTCTCAAACAGTATTTTTTTTTGTATTACAATGTTGGCAGAAACGTCAATCATGATTCAACGTATCCAAGAATTTCTCTTACATTATTTCACACCAAATCTTATAAAGCCTTCTTTGGAATTTATTTTTCAAACTTTGTAAAATCTTGAAAAGAAATATGTCAAACCCTAAAACAGTAAAATTTTCAATTTTCCCGCGTTTTAATTTTAATAATTATTAATTTACATAAAACAATCGAAAAAAAATTAGTTTTGACTACATTTTTAAATAGACTTCGAAGTGCACTTTATGCCACCTTGAATGATAATTTAATTATTAAATAAGTTCGCTAAATAAGTTAAAAAAAATTCTCAAAATTTGTCATAACAAGCATCAGGAACGTTGTACTGAAGCTGATGTGTCAGGTGGATTGCATAAAACTCTGAAAACGCCTCATTGAATTAAATTTGTCAAAATAAAATTAAATTTTTTTTATTTTTATTAAAACATTTAACTTTGAGAAAAAAAGGCTTTCATTGAATCAAAATAAATCTTGTGTTTTAAAAATGTTTTATTTTGCTGATCAACTTGTTCTCACCAACCCAATAGAACGTGCCGCCGCCACTGGTACGTGCTTTTCAATCTAGGGAATTTTAAGTGGTGATGTTTGACTTTGGTGATATGTCACCAAACAACGTTTTAAAGTGAGGTTAGGTTATTTCAAGGCGGGTTTTTGAGTGCGTTAGTTGTATTTTCTATTTAAAAAATGCCTCCAGCCTCTAAAAAAGACTGTTCGGTTATTTTATTTGATCTTGCGGCAAAGTCCCGTGAGACAGCTATTCAAACATTACTCAAAATTTGTTGTAATAATTATTTCGGTGGTTCTAAAGATTTAACAAAATTAATTTTATTAAACTCTGATAAAACTGAAAATCGTTTAAATGCTGTGTTTGGTGCTTACAAAAATATTGATGAAGTCAGTGAAGATGTTACAATTTACCACCCAAAAATACTTTTGGACTACATTGAAAGTAGGTGCCTAGTCTTGCTGAATTTTTGATTTTTAAACAATTTTTTTTAGACAGTGGTACAGGAGAGGCAAACTGGTTGGAAGGTTTACACGTAGCTGCTAAAACTTTGTTACAAGATTTTGATGGAATTGCTGGAATAATCACTTATCAGTTATTATTTATAACAGATTTAACTTCGCCCCCTCCTGAGCTCGAATACAGCCTAATTAACAAAATTGCAAACTTCTTAAACCGCATTAATGCATTTTTGTATGTTGTTGGTCCTGATATCGAGCCCCCTTTTACAATAAAATCCTCACAAGACGTGCAAACTTGGATGAAAAATTTAGTTCCCAACAGTGAAAATTTATTAGTATTAAAAAAAATAATTTCTGAAACCAAAAACAGCGTTGTTTGTGATTATAAAGTCGGTACTAATTTGTTTTTCTCGTACCGAAATTGGGGTGGGACTCAACCTTGGAATGTACCACTTGGAATTGGCACCAAAGTTCAAATTCCTTCACAAACTATGAAAATTTTGAATGATATTGTTCAATGCAAGCTGGTGTCGTCACAAGGAACTATAAAACCGCATGTTTGGTAAGTACAGTGTGAGCGTAGGGTAGGCGTTAAAAAAGGTGGTACTTTTCAACACGTGGTTGTCGAAAGTACGGGCCATTCTCTTTCATAAATTCTTACCGCATTAAATTCTTACTTAGTTCATTACACTTAATGCATTTACAAATGAGGTTCTATCTTAACTATGGTGTTGTGGTTGGGGCTTGAATCATCTAAGCCAGCGATCGTAAAACTGTTGATCCACCTCTACACTGCTTCTTGGGTACTAAAAATGGTTGATAACGTTTTAAATCTACTGGTGTAGATGAGTCAAACTGGTCAACTCGAAATCCAACTCCCATTAAATAACGAAACACCTTTATTTATAAGGGCGTTAAAGTGCGCTGTAGTTTTTGCTTACTTTAAAAGATGTTCTCTACTTTCGACAAACACGTGTTAAAAAGCCCCACCTTTTTATTGTTTTATCGATCTGTCATTTAAATGAAGAATAAACAAATGTCTAAAATAGGATTGATGCTGAGGACGAGTCGATTGAATTTGACAGCAGAGACGTAATTAACGGTATAATGCGTCATGAAAAATTCGTTCCAATTTCCGATAACAAAATGTTTCAAGTTACAAATCCCCGGAGTTTCAACGTTTTGTGTTTTACGGATGCTGCGAATGTCCCAGAAGTAATAAATTGTCATATGCTAACAACGATGATAAAAGCATTTTTTTTAGTATTTAATGAGAGGTGGAGGATGTTACAGCGTTTTACCTAATAGCACTCCGGAAAAAAATGAAGCTTTGTTTGTTTTAATTGACTGTCTTGCGCAACAAAATAAATATGTTATTGCTAGACGTATTTATAACAGTAATCTTCTGCCGAGAATTGTTGTTTTGGTACCAAAACCTGATTATAATCCCAAATGTTTTATTTTAACTAATTTGCCGTTTGGTGATGATGTTCGTGTCAATTATAATGAGAAAAAAATTGATTTAGCACCGAGAATTGAAGGCAATCAAGATGTTTACAAATTTTTGGATAGTATAAATACAGATAATGAAAAATCTATTAAGAAACTTCCTTTGGGGATTAATATGATGCAGAATTTTAATGTGCAAAGAATTATTAATAAAGCTATTGATAAGCTGTTAGGTGAGTTAATATTTTGTGAAATAGGTCGTTTTAAAACACGTGACAGTGAGTTAGGCACTCCAGCAGTTTTCGAACAACAGATAAATTTCTAAAGATTTTTTTTCACTTATTTTGAGAATGGGCTCATAATACATATTTTAAATTTCGCTTTTAACTATATCATTTGTTAATTTTTAAAAGATGAAGGGAACGGAAATATTTTTTTTCGAAATGATTTTATTATAATCGAGAAAGCGAATTTTAAAACTTGAAATTTTTTTTCTTATTAGTCAAAAAACACGTATTTCGTAACTTGGTTCATCTTTGTTTCTTTGAATTCATTGTTGTGTAATTGTTGTTATGTTATAGTTTTTGACATAAGCCAGAGTGATAATTTGAATAAATTGATGAATAACCAACACACTTTCAGCAACACGTGAATTTAACCAATCAAATCAAAATCTCTTTATTACGCTATACTCGCAAAATTATTAATTCTCTGGAAAAATTTGTCTTAATCACAAATAAATCGGGCCAAATATTTTTTTGAGTAGTTTGCAATAGCATTTTTTCGGAAAAACAATATATGAGCGTATTGTATTCAAATTATTTGTGTCCATCACGAATGGCATAAACTATTTAAATCCAAACTATTTAGGAACATCATTGAAATTGGTTTTATGTAAAAAATTGTTGTAAATAGAATATTTTTTTAGTCGATTTTAATCAAAAATTGAATTTTTTGGTCTTAAATACGGCCGATAAATGGTCGTTTTGACAGCGACTAAAAGTGTTACTTTTGCCCTCGTCTACATTTCGGACTCGGCCTCGCATCTGCCACTAAAATTAGACTTGGTCAAAAAAATCACTTTTTGGCCTTGGTAGACAAATAACTATTTTTTAATTTCCGGTCATTTGATGCTTGATAGTTAAAATTTGCCAACAAGATTGTAGTTTTAAAGCTGTTTTTGTTCAAATATTTATTATATATTTTCTGGACTAATAATATTTACTGATGATAAATACTATACGCGATAATCAATTCAAAATCAACAGATTTACGATATCAGTTACGATCTCAATAACTAATGTAGAAATTGGCAAATATTGGTTTAAACGATTTTTATCATTGTCAAAATTTTATGCCTCAAATTTATTGCCGCAAATTTCAACAGGACGCCTAAAAAAGAATGAATCATAAGAAAATAATTTTTTAGTCGACCTTAACCAAAAATGGAATTTTTCGACACCAAATGCGACCAAAAAATGACCGTTTTCACAGCGGCCAAAAATAATAGTTATTTATTATTATTATTTATTATCAAGGAAAAGAAGTGCATGGTTATTCCCAAGGTGCCGTTTATAGCCCGAGAGCGAAGCTCGAGGGCTATAAAGCACCGAGGGAATAATCGTACTTCGCTTCTGTAGTACTCGTATTTTTTGCACGACGTAAATCAATAATCTTAAGAAAATTGAAAAAAAATATATTATTTTTTTAAATAAAATTTAAAAACAAGTATAAATCTATCATTCTTTGAAATTAGACCATGGCAACATCAACAACAGCAAACATTTTCGTTGACAACGAACCTAGCAACGAGTTAATGTTGTTAGCAACGGGAGCAAATATTTGCTTCCTTGGGAGAGAAGTTGGACTTCTCTCACGATTTTTGATTTCTACTCCCTGCCGTGCAAAATAGTACATTATACACCAAGGTAGAGAAAACACTTTTTATAGCCGAGCGGGTTTAGTGCCCAAGATGCGTAGCATCGAGGGCAATAATAGATGCGAGGCTATAATAGTTTTCTCTACCGTGGTTTATATATGATTTTTTTCACTACTAGCACATTAATTTATTAATTGTCATATAAAAATATAACCTCATTTAACGAGCACACATCCCGACTAAACATAACGTGTCTTTATTTATTGTCGAAAAGTAAATTTGATGAAAATAAAAACGATTGATATTTAACTACTTACGTTTTTCCACTTCGGAAATTTAACTTCACAGATAAAAACCGAAATGGACGTTATTGTAAGCATCTTTTATGTAAGCAACTATTTATGTACTGAAAAACAAAATAGCGTAAATTTTCCATCAACTGAAATCTTCAGAACCCCTAGTTCAGGATTTAAGTTGACAGCCCCCGCTTTCCTGGTCAAATTAAACACATATGGTCAAATTAACTATACATAGGGCTCCACACTTGACGTGTAACCTTATGAAAGCCCATTTTCATTATGTACAACTTTAATAGCAATTATTTTTATTAATTCTGCATAAATTAAAAGTAAATTTTCTGTTCTTGTGTTTGAGGTTATGTTATTTACAACTTTATTTACCTACCAATTTTCAAAGAATTTTCCATTTCGTCACACTACAAAGTGTTTTTTACATTAAGACAAGACCAAAATACATGTATAAAGCTGTAAAAAATTACAATATTTTTTAAATGCAATCAACGGATTTGATCACTGGTTGGTTGAAGCATGACTACCTACCTTTTTCCATTTTCTTGGATTAAAAATATTTCATTATTAAAACATCAACGTTTTAATTATGCGTTTATTCTGCTTTTTAACGTTTGGCATAGATTTTATCAAGATTATGTTATGATCTATCAAACACACACTTGACATTTGAGAAGATATTTCGCGCAGAAGATGTTTTGGCAGATTAGAGATGAGGTGCGGTGTTAAACAAACTTGCCTTGAAATCACTAATATTAAATAAACTCTTTATTAGGTATTTCTAGTGCACCTAATTTCGGACATTATTTTTTCGGTGAACACTTATATCTATCGTTTATAAAAATTGCGAAGATATTCGCATCAGGCAACACAGTTAAATGTCGGTATCCACTCAACTCTAGCACTTTATCTCCCTTGGTTTATAATCATTATTGACTACTAGGAGAGAAAAACAACTTCACACCCTCTCGACAAACTAAATAATGATGTCTTCTGAGACTAGTAGTAAAAAAACAATTTTTAACCGCGGCGTCAAAAAGTTAACTTGCAAATACTAGTCAAAATTCAACTTTTTGTTAAATGCGACTAAAAAAATCTTGGGTGAGCCACGACTAGAAGGTGTTTTTTTTCGGTCTCGCCTGTTTTCTGTATTCGGTTTTGCCTCACCCACTTAAAAAGACTTGGCCAAAAAAAAAAAACAATTACTTTTTGGCCTTGGCACACAAATAACTATTAAGTAATGTTAATTAAAGTAAAGTTAGTTAGAGTAAAATTAAAGCCATACATTGTATACAGAAGGGGGTTCCGATAGAGCCACCTGAAATCCTTAAGATTAAAATAATACGATTTATTACAATTTTTTTCTACCAAATTGCATTGTTTAGGAGCTAGAGGGCGTCAAAAATTTTTTAGAAAAACTTTTACAATATTTGCGGGCGAAACATGTAGCGGAGGGAGCTGTCATAAATCAAGACCTATCCTTATGGTGGTTTGTCTCTCCATAAATTGAACAATAGCTATTCTTTGGTTTATAGAAGGGTCTTTAAAAGTCAGCCCACCTTTAGATATTTTCAGTATACGAGTATCACTCAAATGGTGGGTGAAAGAGTCAAGAAAACTTAAAAATTTTAATAATTTAATTTAATGCACCTCAGGTAAATTTTTCCATAGTACACTATTTTTTCTGACCTTACGCCAAATACATTCAACATTGAAACAAATAACACAAAAAAGTCTAAACATGCCATAAATATTCAACAACAAAGCAATTATGAATAAAGTAAAACCTTAAATGGCGCTACGTGCAAATAAAATGATTGGTTAAATAATTATTTTTATTTTAATCATAATTAAAAGTAGTTTTTAGTATTTAAACAATTTTTAACATTCAATTTACACAGAATGGTTTAGACAAATCTTGTTTGTAAATAGTTTCACATATTTATGCCACAGTCGAAAATAATGTGAATACAATTTGCTAAATAAGTCAAAAAAATTTGAAATTGCACTTTTAAGAAGGTAGTCAAGAGGCTGCTGGTTTGCCTATCTTGTGACGTCATTTAGAATCACACATTTTTTTAAATATAAATTTGCAGACAAACATATGAATTTGGAAGAAATTGATTTGGATTTAATGGGTACCTCCTCTGGCGAAACAATAGATGGCCTTAAAAACATCTGGCCCGAAAGAATAATCGACGAAAAGACGAAAAAGGAACAAGACAATAAAAATATTTCTGATGATGAAGATTTTGATTGGGATTAATATTATTATATGTGTATTTTTGTAATCAAATATACTTACTCTTGTGTTTTTGGATGTTTTTCTATATCCTCTGCCAAATTTTCATCAACACTAATAGGAATAACTCCCTGTCTTCTCTCAGTTCCTTCTCTAATTTTAACTTCTTCTGTTTCTGGTGTAGTTTCTGGAGCAGTTTTGTCACTTTCCACTCGAGTTTCTGATGGTACAGTATCTGGTTCTGGGGGCGGGCTTGGATCAGCTGGGGCCGAATCAGTGACAGTCGAGGGTGGCGTAAATGTATGATTTCGAACTACTTTGCTTTTTCCCGTCCCATTTTGGTGCGGTTTTGGTACACTGATGCTCTTGTCCTGGATGACGTAGGTTTTGCTTCTGTTGAATAGTCTCGAGCACATTTTAATTCTGAAGAATTGCGATTAGGTGCGCTAAATGTCGCGAGATAACTTACCTGAAGTAGTTTATTGTAGAGAAAAATTCCTCGAACACGAATGCTTCAGATTAGATTATATTTAATTGTTTTTTAGTGTCATTGCGAAAGGGAGAAATAAAATCGAAAATTTTGGTGAGTTTCAACACTGAACGAGGGGATTATAACCGCTCGGCAAACTTGAGTAACGAACACGTAATTGCAGCCTTCATGTATGTTTAAGTTGTAAATATCTGACTGAAACTATCGTTTTCTTATCACGACGTAGTTATTATTTAAGATAAGATTTTGGTCTTATCCTCAATAATTGCAATTTGCAAGTATCTACTGCCTGTTATAACAATAAAATGAAGTCGAAAATTTTTGAAATAAACTTCGAATAATAGGACTCAACATTGCGATATCGAAACCATTAACCTTTATTATTTGAATAATAATTATTAAATTGACGACATAATGAGCTTTTTTGTGTTATTGAAAAATTAAAAAATTGTCTTACATCGGAAAAAATATTAAATACAATTGGAAAAACTACATTGCCTTGAGATAAAGATACGGTCCTAGGTCACAATAAATGACTCACTAAGTAAAAAATGCGCAAATCGCGTAATTTCAGTGCATTTTATTTAATTATAACTTTGCCGACTTTGAAATTACTTGACCGTCACAGAATAATAATAAATATTTATTTTTTTGATTAATTTTACTCATGCTCAAATGGTGATATAACTACCTGCAGATAAAATATCTCGACATTATTGCTTTATTCGGTTATCAATATACAGAGTGACATAAAAGTATGGAATAAAAGTCATATTTTGTAAGTTAACTGTTTTTAGAATAACGCCAAGACAGGTCGATTTTGTTTTTTTATTGCGCACGTCCTTCACTTGTTTTCAAATTTTTTTAGTGAACCCGTTTTTTGCTGTGACGTAGTCGATACTTTTTTTTAAATAGAAACCTCTATTTTTGGTGTTGAATATCGAAACTACTTTTTTTTCTGCGTATAACAATATAATATTTGTAGAATCTAAAATAAAAACTTTAAGTGATTTAACCAATTTAAATATTTTATTGAATGTTTTAAAATAGACGCAATTTTTAACAGAATTACTGAACTAAATGTTCAAATTGACATCCTTCTGTTTCTTAGTAATAATACAACTTAATTTTCGAACTCCGTTAGCACATTATTTATCATTTTTTTGACTAATTAAGCGGTACTGATTCAATTCTTTATCTTACATCATTGATGTCCTAAAATCCTAAAATATGATTTGACAAAACCACACCAAACATTCAATTTTTGTGGATGTTGTAACAAGTATTGGTTTCTCTCATCAAATGTGAATTTTCTATTGACCCATATGGCAGTTGTGTATTTTGTTGATCTCTCATTGACTAGACAAGTTTATTTGGATGTTCTTTGTGACATGTTAGTACCAGCATTAGCGGAACTTTTTCCAATAAAAAGGATCTAAACATACCAGCTGCTAATGTATGGTTTAAACAAGACGGTGCACCTCCACACTACGCTCGTGGTGTCAGAGATTATTTAGATGATGTTTTGACCGTTTTTCTAAAGGGCCACTTAAAATCAAAAATATTTGCAACAAAATCAAGAATTTAAGAAAAAGAATTACAAATCAGTACCGCTTAATTGGTCAAAAAAATGGGAAATACTGTGCTAACGGAGTTCGAAAGTTAGTTGTATCATTGCCAAAAAAGGGAAGAACGCCAATTTGAACATTTAGTTTAGTAATTCTGTTAAAAATTGCGTCTATTTTGAAAAATTCAATAAAACATTTAAATTGGTTAAATTAAAAGTTTTTATTTTAGACCCTACAAATGTTGTACTGTTATACGCAGAAAAAAAAGTAGTTTCAATATTCAACATCATTAATGGAGGTTGCTGTTTAAAAAAAGTATCGATTACCTTACAGCAAAAAACTGGTTGGCTAAAAAAATTTGAAAACAAGTGAAAACCGAGCGCAATAAAAAAATAAAATCGATCTGTCTTGGTGTTTTTCTAAAAAAACATTAACTTAGGAAATATGAATTTTATTCCATACTTTTATGTCACTGTATAGAAATACGATATTCTGGTAATAAACGATTTATTTTATTGTGTTGAAAAGGTGTTAAAAAATGAAATTCCAAATGAGTCATATTATTGCATTTCGTGCGAGATAAAAGGGTTAACAATTTTCACGCTTTTATACTACGTGTTTAGTTGTTTACGACATTTTTCTTTAATTTATCATTTATTTATCTACACGAAAGGAAATGTAAATTTTTAAATTTTTGATATTTATCAAAGGTTTCCAACTTATCCACTTGCCCCGAAACTGATTTCTAATCAAATATTTTGATTATTTTGTGCCATATTTAGACGAACACGTTATTGAGCTTGACAAGGATGATATAGTGATGTTTTATCAGATATCACTTATCAGTAGGTATATGTAATCATTTTAGCATTCCAGGCCTAGGCAGCCCACAGCTTGGTTGGACTTTTTTCTTACATTAATCTCTCTCTTTTATTTTCTTTCTTCTTAATTATTTTTGTTTAAAATCTTCCTCCAATTTTTTCCATCTTCTTTGAGCGTGGTATTTCTTTTTTATAAGAACCATACTTATCTAAGACCATCCTTTTTTTTTCGATTTGTTAAGTGAGTAGGACTGACATCTTCCACTTCTGACATCTGAAGAATAGATAGTTCGAGTCGGCTAATAACCACGGAGTTCTTCATACGATCGCATGTTGAGTAAATCACTGGATCCACGGATCGTGTGGTTGAGGCAAGAATCACCGCCTTCTGAATCTAGTAACCAGCCAGTCCTTCAGGCGTCTTGTGGCACACCTGGATAATCTTTAAAAACGAGAGCAGTCTGGGCGTAGCGGCTTCTAACATCCGACAGAAAAAACAACCAGCTTAAGGCTCCCGGACTGTTGAAAATGGTGGGAGGAGCTTACGAAGTTAAAACGCTGAGTTTTTGTAGCCGACTTCGTCGTTCTTTTTGGCCCTCTCTAATAGATGCTTCCGTAATAGTTTCCCACAATTTGTATAAATCAATATTGCGGCGAGGGATGATGTACTTATAAAATTGCTTTGTAACTATCTGAAATGCCTAGTCAGATTCAAATTTCGTCGCAAAAAAAATTAATTTAATTTATATCGGCGCTTATGATTTAAATTCATATGATTATTATAGCGCTTATGATTTAAATAGTTTAAATTTATAATTTTAATATCACATTTTTTTTAAAATAATGTTTAACTTTAGTTTAGGTCAAGTTTTATTAAAATTTATGAAAGGAAATCAATTTTGCTTTAATCTATTGGATTTGTATACCATAATTTGAGACAAAATAAAATCACACAATAATACAAAGTAACTCCGAAAGTAATAAGTCGTTCAAATAGCAAAAAAGTTCTGAATTAAAACATTTTTGACGCGACTAATAAATTTATTATATTGCACTGTAGTTACAATGACTTTACATAATAAGCAAATTTAAACTTGAGCCTCTTCTAATTTCGTTCTTAATACGTCTTCTATTGCAAGCCACATTCCATGCGTCAGAGCGTCAGTAGACGGTCAGAGATTTTAAAAAGGAAGGAAAATGTTTTTAGGGCATTTTAAGTTGAGATAAAAACTTACGAAAAAATCTGTGTTTCTAAAATTCTCAAAACTAGGTTATTGCACCGAAACATTGCTAAATTCGTTCCTAAAAAAACCTTAAAATACTAATAAAAAAATTGACGCAGAAACCTAGTTTTAAGTTTTTAGTTTTAGGTAAAAAAAAATTATTTGTTAATGTTGTTTAATAAGAGCGCAGCTCATTTTTCTCGTTAAGTAGGTATCTCATTTCGGGAGTCTTAAGGGGGTTCAGTACCAAAAATTAATGGAAGATTTTTTTCCAAAATGATGAAAGCTTTTGCTCCAATAGTGTTCATAGAACGTTAAGAAAAATAATTGAATTTTTTTTTTTAAATAACTAGCTGTAAAAAAAATTACTTAAAAAACAAGGCTTTATTATTACACGCCTACACGTATTATTTATTTACCCATAAAATTCTGCTTTTGCCATTGTAAAATAAACATTTTTTCTTCTGTTTAGCTGTACAATTTTTTGTTTTAAACTTACAATTTTTAGTAAAAAAAAGGCTTGAAATTTGCCGTAAAACACGAACTTCTGTCTTACTTCTGTAAAACACATTTTTTTATAGTGACACAAAAATGAAAGTACTATTTTTAAGGATTCTTTTAGTGTAATTGCAGTTTCAGAAATTCGGGTTTTTACTTGTTTTGAGACCTAGCCTAATATACCTTATTTTTTAAGGACTTTTTGTGAAAATCTCATAATTCGTTTAGGAGAACCATTCAGGACACAGTGAGATGGTGCTTATATAATTCTCTAATGTCTTTGAAATATAATAAATGTTTACTCGTTTGCGGCTAGCTGCGGCAAGGGTAGTGAATACCCAAATGCGACTTTTGTTTGTGCTTTTGTGATTTTTTGTAAATCGTTTTTGCTCCTCACTGCTCCTTACTGTGATTAAGTTATTTTGTTGTATTTTTGTGTTGTTTTGTTGGACCTTTGCTATGGATTACAAGCCTATCACACGTTTGCAGCTGCATAATATAATGATGAAATTTCTGCACGATTCAACTGACATTAAAAAACCGTGTTCTAGACTTTCTAAAAAAATATTTTGGCAGCAATAGAGACAAACCTACTACGGAAGCACTAGTGACCTTTACTAGAACTTGATTTTTTGCACCTTATCTATGCAATTGGAAAAAAACGTTAATCGAAAAAACAAACGTTTTTTAGAGAAGTACCATTTCTATCTATGAGAAGAAATACAATTTTCGGATTTGGTTTTTTGCCGTGTTGCAAATACTTCTTTAGCAGCTTCCACATCTACTGTAGAGGGGCCCCTTTCTAAAAACTTTGAAGAATATTCAATAGTTATTAAAAGTCTAAAAACCTAAAAATTGTTCTAAAAGAAATTTGTAGCGAAATTATCATTTGCGATCGCAATGAAATTAAGAGAAGAACGTGATCAAGCTGTAGCGAAGTTGCTAACAGAAGCTACTACAAATACAACACTTTCACGAATCCATAGAATTTTAAATTTATGGTGAAATCCAGAAACAAGCCGCTTTCTGGAACAAAACAGTATTCTTTATTATTGGATCAAATTTAACCCAGGATCAATATGATTCCATAAAAAGAGGTGCTCTGAAACATGGGCATGATTTATAGGTATTCACCATATTATAAAGCCTAAGAAATGAAGAAACGTTTATATCTGTCTGAAATTGTAATTTCAGAAAAGATGTTGTGAAGTGCCTTTGCAGCAATTGTTAAACAAAATTTGTAGAAGTATATATTTGCAAAATTGTGTCGGGTTAACCCAATGATAATCAACAATTAGCTTTATTTTGTAAGTGTAGATTTGACGGCAGTTCAGGATTTTCTAATTATAATTACCAAAGTAAAGATGCACCACGTGCAGAGGATATTTTGTTTTGCTTGTGCCTTTTTAACTAAAGGACGATAATGTAAACAAGATTTTATGAAAAATGTTTACCAGTAGACAAAGTAAACGGGAGAAAAATTTAAACAAGAGCCTGAAATTAAGAGATAAATTTGCTAATTTTTTGTGAGTTCAAATTTATTACATTTTGTAAATAATTTTTTTTTATTATGACTGGCCGTAGAAAAAATAGTGTATGCAATACGCATTTAATGGCTATTAAGATACCCGAATTCATTACGGCACTCGCTAACCTTCCTGTCGTAATTTTCATACTCGTGTCTTAATAGCTATCATTAAATGCTTGTTATATAAAATATTATTTTTGTTTGATGATTCTAAGATGATTTCAAAAATTATAAACATTTGCATAAAGCAAATTTGGTTGTTTAGAATCCTTTCAAGGAGAGATATCACCTGTAATCTTTCACATTATTACAAAAACACTTTTTATATTAATATTTCTTATTTACCAAACTTTACATTGGCGTTTTTTATCACAACTATTACATTATATTTAGGATATTTTTTTATTTCTTGAATTTTTTGTACTTAATTTATTATAACATTTTCTTTTTTCTTTCTTTTATTTTGGCGTGAAGTATGCAACTATAAAATCATGCAGCAGGCCAAGAGCTGTATTGTTGTCTGCCTACACTTTACAATTTTGACAATTATCACGTGATTTAAAAACATTCAAAATGGCACCGCACGGTAGGTGTTGTGAGGGTGACCACCAGCACCGGGAAACCCCCGAAATGGGGCTGGAATACAGCCTTTATACCAAAATCAACACCGAGAATCTCGAATGTCTGAACGAGGCTTCTGAGGGCTCCGGAAAAACCATTTTCAAGCCTTGGGAAGAGCGTCTCAACTTCACAACTGTAAGTGAGGTTATGTTTACAAAACGATTATTTACAAATTTTCAGTACGTCGACTCGGACGCTGATGAAGAGCTACTTTTCAATATTCCTTTCACTGGGAACGTGAAACTGAAAGGGATTATCATCATCGGAGAAGACGCCGATACACACCCTTCAAAAGTTCGACTGTTAGTGAGGTTAGATTCGTTTGAGGGGTGCTGATTTTTGGGGTTGCAGGTTTAAAAATAGGCCTTCTATGACTTTTGATGATATTGCAGCTGTGCCAGAACAGGAGTTTCAATTGCATATTGATAATACGGGATTGTTGGAGTATGCCACAAAGTAAGGGGTTTTGGGTGTGTCGCACTCTCAGTTTACAATTGATTTTTCTAGAGTTGTTACATTTAATAGTGTTCATCATTTAACTTTACATTTTCCGAGTAATTTCGGTGCGGAAACTACTCGGATTTATTATATTGGATTGAGGGGAGAGTACACTGAGGCTCATCATCATGGGGTCACTATTTGTACATATGAAGCCAGACCAAATATTGCTGATCATGATAAGATCGAAGAAAATATTACTCATCGCGTAAATTAAGTTTTAAAGTCTGTTCATTTGTGATACTTTTTGCTAAGACGTAATAGTACATAAAATTAATTTATTGCAGTAAAAGTTGTATTATTTGTTGGGGGTGGCTCAAGTGACTACTACAATTTTTAAGGTGTCTCCTGAAGCTTCAAGGCTAGATAGAAATTGTGACGTCACAAATGTGGTCAGTCGTGAAACAAAGAAAATGAAGTTTTTTTTATTAAAATAGTTTTGTAACAATTTAAAAAATACTGTTATATATTAAACGGATTAAATTTTTATTATTTGGATTAAAAAAGTTGCTACAATTTATAAAAAAATGAATATTAAAAAAAAGTAGTTACGAGACCCATATTTTGTATAAAACTCTGTGACGTTATTTTTGTCTAATAATTTAGACCTTAAAAACGCTTAAAGAAGAGAGTTGAACAACCCTTCTCATATTCTAATTAAAAAGCGCTTACTTTACTACCAATATTTTTACAATATACAAAAATATTTTTAAAATGTTATAAGGATATTCCATGCTAAATTGACCACTTTTGAACCTAACTTCTTTTGATTTGTATGATCTATGTATAGTCCCTCACTAAATACCTTTCTGTAATTTTTTCCAAATTTTTTTGTTAAACCGAAAAAAATTATTAAAAAAATGTATTACAGAGATTTTAAACTTTAAATATTGTTTTATGTGTTTCAATAACGTTTTTTGTCAATTTTTTAAATACAAATATTGAGAATCTAATTCTCTATAAGCTAGTATTTTTTTTATATTGAAAACTTCTTTAACTGAAATTTTTATTTTTTTTCTTTACCAATTTGACCAAGTTTGTGATGTCACAGTGAGGGTCATTAGGTGGACTTGTGCTTCTATTGTAGTAGACTTTGTAGACTCATTGCGTCTCCTGTAGTCTAAAGGCCCCCACACAACCTCCTGTTTTTACTCCGGCCGGAAGCGGAGGCAGATTAGGACGTGTACTGCTACTCTAGGTGTATTGTACCCTCGAGAAAAAGTTAACATTCAAAAATAAATAAAACTCTCATCAGAATAGTCGATAGCGGGGTTCGAACCCACAACCTTCTGAATGCTATTGAACGCACCGCGCCATTCGTTCTGTTTATTTTGCTTATTTCTTAAAAAAACACAATTTTTGGGATCCCTGTTATTAACAATATATTCTTACAATATTCTGTATTAAAATAACAATTGACTTTTATACAAATGAATAAACATTACACTTATTATGGAATGTTTTTACTATCACTAAACATGTAGTTTTTTGAATTTTTTACCCCGAAATATAAAGCTTCTAATTACACAACATGTATATCTATTTACTACGTAAACAGATTTATTTTAAATATTAGTTTTATAGAAATATAAATCAACTCGCAAAATATTTGCAAATTGTCTCTTCTAACATTCATCAGTCAGTTTTTTTGCTAATCTATATAGGAAATTTTGACAAGAAAACTCATCTCGTCAAAACACCCTGTATACTGTCTAAAATATCGGGTGACCAGAAATTTTCCCATTTAGAGAAAGCCATGGTTTATGGGGAAACTTTAACCACATGCAAATTGTCAAAACAAAACAACCTGCTTATAATTAAGTTATTAGTGCCTGTTTGTACGTGGCTAAAGTTACAGCAAAAATCATGGCTTACTCCGAATGAAAAAACTGGAGTCACTCAAAACATAAATATTTTATGACTATATACACATAGTATTGTACATGGTCTACACTAAAAAACTGATAAATCTGCTATGTTTATATAGTCGGCCAATAAGTATACAGATACGTCAAAAAAAAAATTAGTCGTCCCTGTATGACAAAATGTAAAGTAAGAGAGCTACAGCTAAGATAAAAAATGTAATAAAACAATCACATTCGCCAGATTCAGCACACTGATATAACTGTCTTGGAAATTAGTCTAGGAACATGGTTCATTTAATTGTAGCGTTTTGGGTGGTGGGTTTATCAGTGGGCGACGTTTCGTCTGTAGTTGCTGCACCATCAGAGAACAGCACGTCGGGTAAAGACCCGGCTTCTTCGGCGATTTCATCCGGGACGGGCTCAATCTCCGAAGGAGTTGTAAAACCTTCCGACGATGATTTCACAATTTCTGTACTCGTTGAAGGCAGATTATTCGCGTTTGTAAAAAGGACCTTATCCGTGTAAAACATTGTACCCAAATTGTAAACAAACACCTCGCTTTCCACAATTACAGCATCGTTAACTTTCACTTTATCTAAAAAAAAAAAAGAAAAAATTCCGGTAATTACACAACCAGCATTTTCAGGTACCTACCTTTCGTCCTTTTTATCGCAATAGTTTTATTTCCCAGAGTCGTCAGTTGCGTTCCGTTTTTCAAATCTTTATCATAAAGCCGTCCTTTAACGAAATGATTTAGGAGTATCTGCAGACCATCTCCTGTGGATAAATAATTATCGGGCATTTTATCAAGCCCCAGCTCCTCGAAGGCGGTATCCGTGGGTACGAAGAAGGTGTAACCGGTACCGGAGACATGTGGAGCTAGATCAGCCAGATTGAGGAACCTGGTGATATGTGTAAACCTCTTGTCCCTCTCCAAGGCTAGGAAAGCATGGGAGAGAAATTGGGCCCCAAACCACGGGAAGGCTAACAACGGAGGCGTCTCCTTGTCGCGGTGCTGCTGGTGCAGCTTTGATACTACCGATTCGCTCACGAAGAGGACCTCGCCGATGAACATGATGTTGCCCCGGAGGACTGGAGTGTCGCCTTTCACTACCATGGCACCGTTCACGGACAGATTTGCTGGAAAGGAATTAAATTAACACCTGGAGGCCAATTAAGGAAATTAGAAATTGGGGAACTCGGGAAAGAATTTTAATTAAAACGGACTTGGATGAACGTAATTACCATTTTATTAAACACTAAAGTGTCGGAGTGTGGTAGCTGAAATATGAGCGGCAGCTGAATGATACGTTAAAAGGGATTTTCAGAGAGTTGGAAATTCGAGGAATGGAGAGTTTGGCGCCCAAAGTGGGGCCTGAAATGATGCGAGAACGAATAATTTGACGCCAACTTTTTTTTAAATATTGTTACGAAAAAAATTAATAAACTGTTCGGGAATGTTCGAGTAGGATCTGGAAAACTGCGGGGGATTTAATTTGTTTTTCACAATGTTTCTATAGAGTCGTCCCCCGCCGGTGGATACGCTCTTGGAATTTTGTTTATATTCGGCTCAAAAAACCTTATAGACATACAATTAATAATACAATTTAGAAGCCGAAAGTAAGGATTATTAAAGGGGATAATAAGGGCCATAAGAGTTTTAAACACAATTTAGGAGCCGAAGGCGCCAATCTTTAATGCTTATTTAATAAAAATGTAAAGAATCTGTCACCACCCGCTCCAAAAATTTATTAGACTTTAAAATAATTTTTAAGTCGAAAAGAAGAACTATTTTAAATTGCTTCTTCTAAACTCAGAATTTTCTCTACATTCGGCTCAAAGATCAATGAAATTTTTTTAATACATTTTAAATGAGCTCAATACGACAATTATTATTAAGTAAAACAGTATAATACTGTTTCTTTTAACTCCAAAATTATATTAGAAATCTCAAAATATACAATTTTGGGAAACGGAAACCGAATTTTGGTTTTTTACAATGTCGGAATGACTGTACAAACCATAATAAACAAATAAAAACAATTAGGTTCGGAGGGAGCCTTAGCGCCTACAGCGCCGCCTTGGATACGCATTGGCGATAGGTGAAGTGTAAAGACAAAGACGAGGGAATCGTCAATTTGTTAAGTTTAAGAAATAAGAAGTTAAAAAACGACGGGTAAGAAGAAAAGAAGGTTCTGGAAGAGTACGGACAGATTCTGGAGGAACTGAAAGATGGTCTTGTAAAATGACCTGTAGAAGAAAAAGAATTTGAGAGATGACGATTGATATAAAATAAACAAAAAAGTAATTCTAGAAGCAGTTGAAAGCGATATTTTAGAAGAACAAAAGTAGATTTTAGAAAAATATAAGAAACGTCTATCGAGATAAAGGAACAGAAAGTTCTAGAAGAAGATGAATCATGTAGTTTAGAAGAAAAAGAATAGTCAAGAAAAATATGAGAGGAACAAGAGACGATTTTGAAAAAGTTGCATACAGGACGATTAAAAAAAACAATACCAAGATAATCTATATCTAGAAGAAAATGAAGCACTAATAAATATTCTGTAAAAATAAGAATTCTAGAAGAAAAACAAAAAGATGAAAAACCCCAACTAGAAGAAAAGCAAAAACAAATGAAACTTCTAGTTAGAAATCCACAACAAGAAAAAAAGGTAAATATCTCCGATAAATTTGATAGATTACAAAATGTTATGAAGAGAGACACACCACATTTTTAAAGTGGTGAAGAATTCATCAAAAAAGCCTCTTAAAGTTGAGAAGAACTGAAAAAGAATGTTAGGAAATTGGAAAAATGTATAGCAAATTTGGAGAGTAATTAGGAGGATGGGATAAGTGTCAAAACGAGTGAAACCCCTGACATTTGTTTAACGGTCAAACTTTGTGGCCAATATATAGAAGACAGTTCAAAGCAGCAACAGAAAATAACGGCTGGAATAAGGAACTAAAGAATAAAGAAAAGGTCACAAATCTCCTTCTATTGGCATGTTGCTCAATAAGGGAATCAAGAAGAGTTTGCAAGAATATGGAGCCGAAATAGAGATATTGGCTAATTTAGCCTCCCCGATCGTATCGAGAAGATGTTCGTCACCGGGTACTTTTTTCCATAGGGTGGAAAAGGGCAACCTTTTGCCGACGTTATCTTATAGACCTTAAAATTCGTGGAAGCGAAAACGTGCAAGATATACCATGAAAGAGACTGGTTGACACCAGTTGCTATTCCGCTTAGAACCATGTTGAAGGAAATGCGTTGATACCAACTCACACTGGGGGAAAACTTAGATATTTTAACTACGATAGCGTAGGTAATCTAAAAAGGAGAGAAACTTTTGCAGAAGATCTTGGTGAACGAGGAGGAGGTTGGAAGACATTGGAAAAGTAAAGAGGCTTAAGACGGATTGTTTGGAACAAACTGTCTTTTGGAGTAGGGCAATGTTACGGAAGAAACCTCTAAAATTTTAGAGCCTGATATCACTATTCTCAAGCTTGCTAGACGCAGAAACGCATTCATCGGTAATGTGTAGATTCGGGAACAGATGCGTGCTCTATTTTGTCTCTATACTATGTGAATCAAGTTTTATCCGCCTCCCAAAAACCCCCCTTCTATTTTAACAAAAATTGTATGTGATTTTTTCAAATAGAACAGTATTTTATCTCATTTTGAAATCGTTTATTTGTACGGTTACGTTTCCTCTTTGGCTTGATTAATCCTTTTTTTTCTTTTTAATTATCTTGAATTTCTTTCCCAAAAGAACTTCTTAAGGGTGGCGGTTTCTACAATTTATGTTATTCGTTATAAACTTGCCATGCGACCGTTGTTGAAGCTTAATGCAAATATTAAGATATTCCGGATTTAGAACCGACCGATAGAACCATATCAGTGATTTATTGCTACTCCAACTTAACAAGTCATTAACTAGACAAAAATTCTGGATAAATAATATAAAAATGAATTTTAATAAGATTTTAATAGTTTTTCCAATTAAAAATTTTACAGATATTTTTTTGACGCATTTTTGACCAATTGTTATAAAAAACAGGCATTAAATTTTTTCCTAATTTTCGTTTCTAAGTTTTATGTTCGGTCTTCTGCATTCAATTGGTTTATGTAAAAAAAATTCCGTGTTTTATGAGTGCAAATAAAACTTAATCCACCCGATATAAGCAAGCGATAAGTTGTTGGTAGTAGTTAGACTTAGCGAGAGATAGCGATTATTACAGACGAATCATTAAAGATTATTCAAAGCGATAGAAGTGTGATATTCAGTTGTTTTTATTATTATAGGGAGTTATTGTTGAGTTAACTGTGCAAATTACTTTGTTGTTAAATAAATTGTTCGTTTAAAAATTTAACTTTTTAAATCACAAAAATCTTGAATTGAAAAAATAAAAAAGCGTTTTCCATATTTGTTTTTAAATTTTTTGTTTATAGTGCCTGCAAAAGGGGTGTCTCCACCCCCATTGGGAAATACCTACGAGTCTTCTTAAAGAGTATTTCTCGTCCTCCCAACGTCTTGACCACTTGTCCATCTTTGATTGTATCCTGTTTTAGCCTCCCTTTGACAAAGTGATTAATAATAATACTCTCTGTAAATTCGGGCACACTAAACGGATAAAATCCCCAATCGATCGGATGCCACCTCTGAAACGCGTGGTCTGTCGGCACAAACACAGTATATTCGTCCCCATCCTCCAGCAGCTTTGAGACATTCGACCTGGAGAGGAAATGCTGGAACACTCTGACCCCGCTTTTCAAAAACGACAACACTTCCATCACATTTTCAACGAAAGTTGTATTTGATTGGTTTTTCCCTTCGGGAGTAAAACTGAGATCCACGAGTTTGCCTTGCGTTGCGTTTTTCCTGGTGGGCTCCTCGGGGAAGAGGTAGTTGTCTAGGACGACCAGCAAGCCATTTGGAACGGAAACTTTTTGGACGATGTTGGCTTCGTTTGCTTTGAGTTGGCCGTCTTTTATGTGTCGGACGTGGACTGTGCGACCGCCAAGGGTCTTAAACGATGTGTCTGAAGTCACATTTGTTAGGTCTATACGAGAACCGAGCACCACATGGTCGAAAAGGAGCTTCTTTACAAGCTCAGGCTGCTGCAAGAGGGTCTCCGCACGTTTCGTGGCGGAGTTCTGGGGGGCGAGTATCGTGAAAGGTTCCCCTGAAACAAAAATTAACTTGCATTAGAGTTTGGGAAACCACGTGCGACGACAAAAGTTTTGTTTCAAACTCAGGGAGTATTAAAAAAACAACAACGAATTTTGAACTTGGAATTCTATACGAGTTTCCCCCTTCATGTATAATACCGGCTTTTTCGGAAGTATCGATTTTAGAGGAAAAACTTGACACATTGTAACACCATCCGAACAATGATAAAGCGGTGTGTAAATGTTGGAAGTTAAATGAAAAATCACCCTTTTGGGACGTTTATCGGTTTGGTTTTTGCGACCTAGTAGCTGAAAATCGGTCAGTTCTCGTACTGAGTCTATAAAATCCGAGCGATTGCCGTGAAATTGAGTGAACTGTGTTGGAAGCCCCGTTGACGTCAGCAGATAAAGAACCGGTGTCCATTCACACCGAGTTGTGGGAATTTGTCAAAAACGAAATGAAAATACACATAAACGCAACAAAAATTTTTGCTATCTATCACCAATAAAATTAGACTCTTTGATATGTCTAGGACTGAGATTTTTGTATGTTGGTTCAGGGAATTTTTTTAATAAAAACAATTAAAATAATAATATCTAAATAAAATTAATGAATAATATGAAACCTTACATAAAACAGTTATGTTTCTTCTTGAAATTTGCGTTAATTTTCTTATACGAAAACGAAAACTTCGCCAATCACAAAAGGAAAAATTTTTTTTTTCCATTTTCTACATTTTTCGTATATGTTTCCGAAATTTTTTGTACACAAACATTTTTAAAATAAACCCCCCGGACTGACATATGGGCTTATCGGGAATTTGGCAGTAAGTCTTTTTTTATTGGGGGCCCCTAGCGTTAATAACAAATATTTTTATTTGTTGTGGAATTTTTAATTTTTTTAGTTGTAATAACATAGTTAAAGATAATAGCTTCCAAAACTGTTTAAAAATGTTTATACAGGATTGACTAAAAATATGGAAACAAGCTGCAAAACTATAGATGTTTTAAAAGAAAAAAATTATTTTGATATTTATTTTCGCAAACGTTTTGCTTTATTATGTTATTAAAGCTTCCTCAGGGCTTAAATTCCCAATACTTAATTACAATGTCTGTTGTTTCTAACTACATGTTAAAAATTTTCAATTTTCAGCCCTGAGGAAGCTTTAATAACAAAGCATTACGTCGACAAAAATATAAAATTTTCTCTTTGAGTGTCTTAATACCATCAAAAATTGTTTCAAATTTTTAGGAAAAGAAATATAGACGTTGCATATGTATAAAAGTGCAACTTAATTACAGAGTTTTTTTTTTCTTGTTTATTCGTATTTACATCATAATCATAAACGAAATAATATCGTTTTTTTTTAAGAAAAACCTATTGCAATTTTTTTCTCCGCAAAAGTTTTTTAAAGAAAATGTTGCTGTATCAATTATCTTTTATATTTTCAATTAAAAGTTTTAAATTTACATTTAAATAAACATTTTAAACTTGCTGTCTGAACCTCAAAATTAAAATTTATATCTTGAACTAATAATTACATGACAAATTTAATTAAACACAGTAAATACCAAATCATTTCAGACTTCTTCTAGCTTCCATCCACTGTCACTGTTCGCACTTCACCGACTTAGTCTCGTTCTCACTATCTGACTTTCTGACTGAATAAATCGCCGGTCAGTTTCCCTCCACTTATATTAGATAGTCCACCTTCTACAATCATTCTCTAAGCATGAACTTCGAAGACACGACTCCATACGTTTCTATAAATGATGAATCATGTGTAGCGCTCTGAATCTTCCAGAAACTTCTCTCTCGATGATTCACCGTAACAGTAATATTACTTGAGCGTAATTGTAAGTTTGTCTGACTATATGCTTTTTGGTTCCTCAGGGCCGATTTGTACATTACGCGCTTAAACTTAGGTTCAACTTGAACTTGCACTAAACTCAAAAACTCGCCCTTATCTGATTGTACAAACGACGCTTAGCAACATGAGTTTAAGGGTGGATAAGGGCGAGTTTTTGAGTTTAGTGCAGATTCAAGTTGAACATAAGTTTAAGCGCGCAATGTACAATCAGGCCTTAGACTTGCAAGTACACTATATATTTAGAATTTTAAAGAACGTTGACTTAGTTAGCACAAGAAGGTCTAATGGAAACCGTTTCAACGAGACATTTATTGTTTAAATACAGATACGTTGGTATAACACTTCAATGCTTCGAGATGCCGCGATGGCCACATCACACTTTTACAAATCATGCAACAAATTGAATTTATTTATTACTTTTTTTAGCTACTTTATTGTTGAATATCGTAAATTTAAGTTTTTGAATTCTTTAAGTTGTATATCTAGATACGTATGTAGATACTTATATATTTATAATTTATACATTAGTGAACCTCTCTACGAAAAAAATTCCGGGGCTCAAGCACCCAAGTCCGGCACTGATTTTTATTTTAAGAGCGTGAAGGAAGCAATTGTTTAGGGACGAGAATGAAAATTTTAATCAAGATGCATCACTAATAAAAGGTGTAATAGAATAGTAACAGAAACAAATAATACTTTCTGTACAACTCTTATGTATTACAGCTACAGACGACTCAAACTAAACGTCAAAATAATGCATCGATTTTCATTAAAATACAGGAACGCCATTGGTTAATTAAAAAATAATGTGTGAACTGCAATTTCGCAGGGCGCTATCGGTGCGTGAAATTCACATTTCACGCACGATTGTACAGTTATTTTTGTTAGGCTTGTCTAAACGACCATTTTATTAAGTTCTGAACCTTAATAAAAGTTGTCAAAACTATGTTAAAATAGCGGAACGATTAATATATATATATACTAATTAATTTTATGAGTTCTAGCTAGCACCCTGTATAGTAAAATTGCATTAAAATCATGTCAAACCAACAAAAAATCGAAGTCTTGTAATCGTAATTAAATTGATTTGAAGAGCACCGTGTTAAATTAGCATTAAAAAATGTAAAAAGAAATTTGAGACAACAGATAAAATTTTTCAAATTTACAGCTTCACAACAAGTTTTTTTTATGAAACCCCAAAGAGTAGGTATTATAACAGAAATTAAGGGATATAATAACTCTAGTTTAATTTAATTTTTTAAGCATGGTAAATTTAGTCGAAATTTATAATAATATAATCCTTGGAGAGACATGAATACAACGTTTTGTTGAGAATTGTAGCTACGCTTTCAAAGTGGTGTTTTTGTGTGACACAATTACATTTTAATTAAGTCATAGCAAATGCACTATTTTAGAACTGAGCCATGACAGTGGGTCACTTAAATATTTTTCTCTAAAGGAGTGTCAACAAAACTTTTATGCGTGGATGCCGTTTCCCATGACGTTTCCTAGTTTATATATAAAGCATCTTCAGATTTTGCCAGATAAATCGCAAAATTCCATGTTATGTCACCCTTCGATGCTCGTTTTTCAAACTTGGACTCGTGCCAAAAAACTTGTTAAATAAATCGCGGTCTTTAATGCACTATTTTATATTTTTTGTGAAACAATTTATTTGAAATACATGGCAACCAGTGGCAGAGCGCTTTCGGAAACTAAAGTTCCATCATTAGTGCCTAAATAATTGAGTTTTATTATATAATAAAACTTCATAAAAAAATTCAACACTTCAAGAAAGAAAAGATGTTTCATCCAATTTTTATAGATTTCATTTTTGATTCTAGGCTTGCAAAATGCAGTTTTTAGGTGTCTTTTCTCTTGTATTATAGTAAAAGTAAAATCCTCCATTTTAGTAAAATTTCCTTTATGCAAATTCTGATATATGATAACTGTGTGTAAAGCCGTCGATTGTGTCCGAAATTCGCGGCTTATCCATCGATTGATGGTGACAAACCTTCTCGTTTAATCTCGCTGTTATTAAGTGTTGGAATTTTTTCGCTCGCAACACGGCGAGATTAGCCGCAATCCTCTATGATAAATCCTCTCGATTTTTTTCTGTTGGCGTAATTACAAAACGATCATCAATCACCCGAACACTTTTCAATTATGCGTCTAGTCTTCGTCTGCATTCCTCTGGTCCATTATCCTCTTGTAATATATTTTTTGAGCACATGTGATGGATCAATTGCGAATTTTCAAATCATGTCAAGATTTAATGCTTGGGGCCCCTCTTAAATGAGAAATTCCGCTCAGGTATTAGACACGTTAGCACGTTCGCGATGGACTAGTGCAGAATCTTAATTGCCACTTTTAATTGAAACTACTAAGATGGGAGGACGTGAGGAACGCTTCATTTCCGACGGGAGGACGACGCTAATGCGGTTACTTGATTAACTTTTACTTCTTTCAACGAGATTTTAAGATTCGGACAGATGTCGGCAGATAAAAGGGACACGTGGCTAATGAACTTGGACAAGCAAAAAGATGAGGAATTACACAGATTTTGCCCAAGGCTTTGCTACACTTGTTCCTAATTTTATTCCAATTTACAATAGTTCCAAAAAACTTAAAAAAGTTTCTTTATTTTTATAAATACGATAGTACAGAAACAATTTTTTTTATACAATTTTATCATAATTTTATGATCCTTCGAGAGGGATATAAAGAGAAGTCTGAATATATGTAGAAGACGCAATTTATAATAATTGTCCTGGCTTCCTACTCCAAAAAAATTATTTTAATGTTTAAATAGAATTTTGCGACCAAAAGCAAGTTTCCTTTTATGTATTTTCTTTCAATAAATCTTTATAAAATTTATAAAATTTCTTGATTTTGACACTCATAAATGTATATTTTAAAATTTTATGGTTGTATAACTTTGCACCACAATATTAATTACATCCAAATTATGGAATTTGCATGTGTTTTGCATCTTTAGACACATGTCAAAAAAAATTTTTTGGTCTCCATACCGTTTACAATCTATTTTTGTCTTATCTGAACTCAAAACGGGGCTTTTTTTATTATGCAGTTGTACTGCTTTCCAAAAATTATTTGGCAAAAATTTAACTAAAATCACTTCAAAAATGATAATAATAATGTTTTTCATATCACATCGGTGAAAAATTTGGAAGAAATTCTTCAGAGGTGTTAACAGAAACTAGAATTCCAGTCTAAGCAAATTTAATAAAAAATTCTGTCTTAAAGAAATAAAACATACTGCCAAAATTATTATGATACGTGATCAGCTGATTTCTTTAAATAGGTCTAGGAAAATCAGGCTGACCACTATAGTGTCATTAAACGTGTTCACATTTTCCCATTTGTGTAAATAAATAGAAGATAGATTATTTAATAGTTATTTATCTATTAAGGGTGTAATCAAGGGGATTATGGCACAAGGGAATGTTTAAAACGCGACGTAGAAGGGCTTTTAATTTTCCGAGGGCCATTAGTAACGATTACGCCCGTGGTACATCCAATGTTTTATTTTATTTTAAATCGTTTTCATTTTTCAAATCAAAAAAATAATATTCAAAATTCCGGTATTTTTTTAAAATGTGAAAAAAATTCAGATTAACTAGTTGACTAGTTTGTCGTTACCAGGATACGGTATGTTGTTATTTTCTGTTTTGCGATATGTTGTTATTTTCTGTTTTGCGATTTTTCAGTGAAAATCCTGTGTGAAAACGTGTATTCAGTGCTATAAAAATACAGATTACGCCCTGATTTGCGGGCGTATAAAGTAGATTATGGTTCCAAAATAAAATAAATTTTCTTTATGAGAAATATATGTTGGTTCATTATTATTCTCTGCCAATATTTGATACCTGTACCTGTGATCTCAATCTCGATAAATTCTGAAACAACAGATGTCCTTGTATGTAGATTAATAACCAATACGATCTTTTAAGAATTTGGTTACTGTTATGAGTTGTTGGATGGAGTTTTGTATGCTCGTTTGTTTTAGTTCTGTCACTCAAAAAAATTTTTTTGGTCAACAAAACACTTGTTCAATTTGTGGCATAAATGACTAAAATTTTAATTATTTTTTTGTGTAGAAAAAATGAGTAGTCTTGTGCCGTGCCGTCAGAAGTTATCTCAACCCACGTGACTAATTTACTTGTAAAATCTAGCCACATAATAAGTAGATATTATTTAACGCAAAAGTTTGTTAAAAACAGTTACGTTAGCCATCTTTTGCTTTTATCAGTAGCCTAACTTAAAAAAAAGTGATACACAAAAGTTTTATAACGATTTTTGCCTTTATTTAGTCACGTGGCTTGTAGTTATTTCTGAAGGCACCGTATAAAATAGTACATTATAGGTATATCTCAAGGGACTTAAGTGCATTATTTAATCAATAGAGAGATTAAAACTGATTAATTTAATCACTTGAGGAATGAAGGCACTTTAGTCCTGAGGTATATAAACAACTTTTGGCACCTCCGATAAATACAAAAAGTCCTTTGTGATTTAGATTTGTTCGTAATTTAAATCCCAAGAAATTTTAAATAATCCTTTTAAGTCTCAAAAAATTTTAAATGATACTTTAAGTCTCTTGGGACCTTAGGTACCTTAGCCCTTCTACTGAAGAATCAATTTTATATCCGACAGTGCAAAAATATTTTAAATAATGGACAAATTGCCCTCCCAATGTTTTGCCACCTCGATATGGCAAACATTAAGTGCATTATTTAATCACGAGAGAGATTAAAACTGATTAATTTAATCACTTGAGGAATGAAGGCACTTCTTCCTGAGGTATATACACAACTTATACCTCCAATAAATACAAAAAAAAATGTTTCTGATTTAGATTTGTTCGTAATTTAAATCCCAAGAGTTTTTAAATAGCCCTTTTGAATCCCAAAAAATTTTAAATGACACTTTAAGTCCCTTGAGACTAAAAGTGGTACTTTAGCTCTTTTATTAAAGTATCAATTTTAGATCTGAAAGTGCAAAAATATTTTAAATAATGAACAAATTGCCCTCTCAATGTTTTGCCACCCCGATGGATGGTGTGTACCGTATGCACTTCTGCTTGAGACGGTTCTGCCAGGCAGTCTATAGGAGCCATAGGGACATTGTAAAAAAAACTCGTGTCCACCCTGAAAAGCAAGCTTGGGTACAATGTCTCTTTGACAAATCTTGAGCTTCAGTTAACCAAATTATTTAACGGGTCGCCTCGAAATCGGCACTACAATATACATATACTTGAGTTAGGATTTTCGAAATACTCGTTTACTTGAATTAATCTTTCAACCTTTTTCGTCAAATTTCTAATATAATTTTTTTTTCTAAATGTTATTTTTACTCTATTTAGGTATTTTGGTTGCAGTAAAGCAGCAATTCCCTTTTACTTGCTTTCTTAAGTAATATCTTAAATTTTACAGAATTTTTATTTTTCTTTACACACTTTAACTGGTTGAAATGATGCTAAATACCTAAAATTGCCTTATACAAATAGTAATAGGTTTTTAAATGCACTATATAGCGGTTTTGTTTGAGAAGCGCTGTTATCTTTTAAAATTTAGTGTCTTTAGTAATGGCAACCAATAAATACGGATGTCATAAGCATGAACTATTACCAATTTAAATTTGTATTATTTTTGAAACACTGTGTATAGCGTATTCACAGATATACCTTATTTTATAAGAACCAAAAGATTATTATTATTATTATTTTTCTGACAAAGTGGGGTGCCGAGTTGGAGTGCTTTAAACAGTTAAAAACAATATGCCAGTATATAATTAAGAAATAAACAGTGCCCAAGTCGTGTATGCCCGTCTTTGCAATGAATGTTTCCATTTGAATATAACTTTTATTTCCCCCATGATACCCTATCGTACCTAAATCAAAGAATTTAATAGCTATATATTTGTTTAAAAAATACATTTTGCTCTAAACCCTGTTAGACTTTGAATATTTTATTTCAAAAATTCATTTTGCGGTAATAAAGTGTGGGAACTAAATTTTCAATAACCCTAGCTGTTAAATCCGCCCTCATTAATTCTGTTGTCATCTCAAAGCGCAACAAAAAGTGTCCCATCAAAAGTTTGTAATTTCGCGTCTGTATGAGCTCAGCTAATAATTAACTTTGCCATGTTTATGGTTTTGGGGGTGTTTTGAACAAGGCAAATCTAGCAAAAGGCGATGTTAGTTAAAACGCGTTATCCAAAAGCCTTTGTTCCATCTGGAAACGAAACTCTGGAATGTTTTAATTACATCGAATGCATTTCCGTTTCGAGTTTCTCCATTTGGATTTTATTTTCCGGCTTGAGCTCCGTGCATAGTTTTCGTCTGATGCAAGCGTTTTCGGAAGATAATTAGCTAAAGACGAGTTTGGTGAGTAATTCCGGCGACACGTAATTGCGTAAAAATTCACCGCAAATAAAGATGATCGAGCTAATGCTAATGGAAAGTCGAATATTGTCCATTTCTGACCTGCTTTCCTACCTGTAATTACCCGACATTTTTAATGACAAGTATTGACCGGTACTGCCGCTCTAAATGCTCACTCATAACTGTGTTTTCATTTTTTCTACCACCCCTAAGCTACCGGAGATAATTCATTATTATTTATTAATCTCAAGGGTTAGAAAAGTAATTAAACCCTATGCTACTTCTTCCTTTTTATTAAAATCCCAGCAATAAAATATTCATATTTTTATGAAAGTCTTGTACTCATCGATCCAACTTAAATATTCAATGCAGGCCTAACGAAACTGGTTGACTTCCCTGAGATAGCGCTAATTCAATTTTAAATTTGCCTAATCGAATTTAATAACCAACAGAAAAAAAATGTTATGAATGACAAATAATTTAAGCACAAAAACAAGCAAATAGTATATTAAGTATCAAGAGCGGTAAGTAATAACTCCAGTTATTGTCTGATATGGGTAAAATATTTTTAACGTGATACTTATGGCATTTTTGGTGGGATTAATTATCGTTTAAAAATCAAAATATTTAATTAATTTTGAATAAATTTACTTACCGTTCCAAATCGGTAAGTAAAATGTTTACGGAAGACTTTGCATTAGCATCCACTAAATAATCCTTATTACCTAGGAAACAGACGCGGTAAACAATCACTCAGAGTTCAATTATCCAAAAATATTTCCTAATGATGATATGACTAAAATGGAAAGACAAATTCAAGGAAAAATCAGAAAACTGGCAAAAGAAAAAAAGCAAAGGTAATGTAATAAAAATAGCGTTTCAAAGAATTGTAATAAATAATCTGGTATGAAAACAAAATCTAGAAAAAAAAGAATTCAAAAGAAAAATTGATTCCAATTGGCAAAAAAGCAAGAACTGATTTCAAAAAACTAGTCTTACTCAAAAACAAGAAGAAAATTTCGGAAAAAACAGGAAATAATAAAGTTACACGAATTGGTGGTAATAGTTTATAAAAAATAACATTTAAAAAAAAACGAAAGAAAACTGGAAAATAGGGAAACAATATTAACGATAAAGAAACTTAGCTTATAAGGGTTATTAGAAAAAACAGTATTAGATATGTATATTAACAGAAACAAAAGGAGAAGGGGTGACAAAGATTGAAATTGGCATATATTTATTTACATTGGATTAAATAGCCATTTTCGAGTTGCAGCAGGATGTATAATTCACAGAAATGCAGAAAAACAAATTAACAAGTGGAAACAAGGTCGGAGTCAAGTTCATTAGTAGAAATAAGATGTGATAAATTAAAAACCAAGCAATACTACAGCACAATAGTAATAGTTTATGGTCTAAACGAGGATGATTCTGCAAGTGAAAACCATAAATTTTGGCAAGATTTATCTACAGTAGTGAAAGAAGCAAAAGGTAAGATTTATGTTGTTGGAGATTTTAATGCACGAGTAGTGAAAGAACTGTTAGAAACTCTTGGAGAAGATTCTAGAAATAACAATGGAAAGAGGCTGCTGAAATTTTGTTTATTACAAAATATAACTATAGCAAACATCTTGTTCCAACATAACATACATAGCTTCACAAAAGAAATGTCTAGTAGAAGAAAAAACTCAGTAATTGGCTTCATACTAGTTGAAAGGCGAGATGTAAATGAGATAATTAGATGTTGAAGTAAGAAGAGAAGCAGAAATTAGCAGCAATTATTATTTATTATTAGCCAAATTTAAAAAAATATATACATGAAATTAATATGAGTGAACGAGAGAGACAAAGAAGGACAATTAAATACGAAACAATTAAATCATATAAGTTGAAGAATGAAGTTATTGCTAAAAAAATATTGTCAAATTCTAGAAAATACAGTAGAAGAGAGTGGTAGAAAATGTCGATAAAGATATTGGAACAGCAAAAGATGTATGTGGGGCCTATAAACTATAATAATACAGTAAAACAAAGGGAATGGTGGACACCACAATTAAGAGAAAAAAATTAACAATAAAAAAATGCTGAAAAAAATACTTAAAGCATAAAACAGATAAGGATTATAAAAATTACCAAAAGCAAATAAAGAGAGTTAAAGGATCTGCTATAGCAGCTAAGAAAAAGGAGGAGTTTAGAGGAAAATTTTAAAAAATAGTGTGGGAAATCAAAAGTTCTACCAGTAGAGCGTTAAAAAATTTGAGACGACAAGGCAAGAAAAAAACAGCAATAAATATTAAAGATGGAACAAAAAAATTGCTAACAAAGAAAAGAAAATAATGTACAGAGTGCATGTAGAACATATATTTTCAAGAACTGTTGCACAACAACAAGTTACAGAATCTTAAAGCAGAATATAAAGAAAACTAAAATACTGTTATAAGAATGAAAGAGTTACAAAACGCTATAAAATGGCTCAAAAATTGAAAGTGTCCAGGACGGGAAAGAACAAGTGAAATGTTTAAAAATGTAGGGGAAAAAGCAACAAAACAACGGTTACAGTTATTTCATACACGTAAAATATAAGAAAATAAAAAAATTGCAAAATTTGGGAAGTCGGACTAACAAAAAAAAAAAAACAAATTTAGAAATACAGTAATAAGAGAAGAATTGAAAATGAAATCGCTTCTAGGAATTATAGAAGAACGACAGTTAAGATTATGACGACACCTCCAAAAAATGGAAGATACTAGAAAAGTAAAGCAAGTGGCATTGTGCAAGCAAGATCGTAAGAGAAAAAGAAAACGGAGCGACCAAAACAAACATGAGACCAAGTAATTAAGAAGAGTATATGTAAAAAAGGAATTTCTGAACAGGGAGCAGGAAATAAAGCAAAAGACCAGAATATATATACAATTTCTGAAATTTTTATTTCTTTTAGCGTCCGTGAAGAATGTGATAGCTACTTAGTTGTAATAAATTCGTATCGACATTTCCGGCGACGGTTTAACTACACTACAGTGTCAATAATTCACAGCCGAACGCTTCTAAAACGAGATTTATCTTACAATTGTTTCCGATAGTTTGAAATAAAATTGCTTTTTTAAAACGAATTAATCGAAAAATTGCTCTTGCGAGTACAATCAATCATTTCATCTCAGTCAGAAGCACCAGGAAGTTTTAATTTAATCCGTTAAGAGATCAGCTGTAAGTGCATGGCCGTATCAGACACTTTTGTATTGCGTAAGTAAAACCGAGTTGCGTAAGTATGTGAAATAGAAGGGAGGAAATTTTTGCCCAATTGCAACAAGTTGCTGCTGATAGAAATATCTCGGCTATTTTGAATAATTTTAGAGTCAACGTACGGAGCAAAATTCTTTGCTTTCTCGGGTTTATTTAAACGTTAATTATTATTATTGGTGCGTTTAATGGTATGAACAAACTAACGGTGATGTGGTCAATGAGGAATGCGACAAGAGATGAATGGTTTAAGAAAAAATAAAATGCTAAAAGGGGGTTGGGGGTGATTAATGATGGGAACGTGGTGGTGCAAATTTTTTACATGTTGAGAAGGGATTTTGCAAAATTCTTTCAAAGCGAAATTTTATGCTAAACGTTGGTTAGAATTAAATAATGTCAAGGGTTCATTTTGGTACCTTTCATTAATCATTACAATAACGCATTTAATAAATTAAAGTTAGTAGAACATTTACTAATTAATAGAGATTTAAATACCCGGTTAAGTAGCGAACCTAGTTTCTAATCCTAAAAAATCTACTTATTTAGAATTTAACACGATTAAAGCTAAAATGCGTTTCTAGAAAATATAATTAAAAAAACCAAATTACACTCGTAATTTTGAGGATTTCCCCTTTACCGGTTAAATTCGTTTTCAGTTTGTGTTTCGCAGTATTATTCTGGTCAAATTTCCAATTTGTCACTTTTACTTCTTACTTTTTAAATTTCATAATTTTAATAGTATAAATACATTGCGTAGCTTTTATTAAATACTATTTGACATACACTAATTTAAAATTTTAAAAGCAGCAATTTGTCTACCTAGACTGCGACAGAATCAAATATTTTTTTATCTCTTTTAGTTTTCAAAATACATGACACCAAACCTACTACTTTTATATCTGAAGTAAAATTTGACTATAAAGTTTTGCATTTTGTTTAAAAGTTAGCTCTTTAATAATTACTTGCAGTATGGTTCTACAGTTGATAGCATTTTCAAAAACAGTTTTGTTGTTAACTTTGTTTAAAAAAATTATCTGGCAACAATGTCAATTGCCAATGTACAAATTAAAAAAAACACCAAACTGTATAATCCTAAAACTGCTGTATTTGATCGGTTGTAAAAACATTTAACCAATTGTAACTTCGGTCTCAAAAAAAGAAATTGGAGTTAGGGATTAATCAAAATGCCAATTTACAAAAACTTGAAAGAAAAATTTTATCAACCGCAACAACTTAAAGCCGTCTTTCCAACACACATTAGCAACATTAGAAATTTAAACTTTTTATTTTACTATTTTTTGGATTTTTACCATCAGCAGTAAAGAGATTGACTCTTTCGGTTTCCCCTTTTCCTTTTAACTACAACGTTTTATGCTATTCTCTAAACCAGACTTTACATTACCTTACCACAGTATAGAAATGAATCAGTATGGACAGTTGATAAAAATTGAACACTTGTCAAAAAGCTAGCATCCCTCCAAGTTAAATGTGTAAGATGGAGCCACTGATTTTTAGATTTACTATAAGACAACTACAAGGACTATAATTGTAAGTAATATAGTAAATAATTGAAAGACAAGGGTAAAACAACGATTAAAATAATTTTTATAGTATTTTATTTAGTTATAGCCCTTTAGATTTCAATTGTGTATTATTAGTTGCCTAAACATTTAAAAATCAGTGGTTCCATCTTACACATTTACCGTGAAGGGATGCTAGATTTTGACAAGTTTTTATCAGCTGTCCATACTGATTTATTTCTATACTGTGACCTTACTAACTATAATTAACCAATTAATTAATTTGGGTAGCTGCTTAGTGAAGCTTCGTAGATTATAACTATTTAATTTATAAAATAAAGCAACGCAGTCAGTGGTTATCATTTGGATAGTGGATGGGTGACCCACGTAACGTAGTGCACATACTAATTGCAGCCATCTCACCTTTTGGAGGAAACATTAAGTCGTCAGTCCCGACCGCCAAAAATCGTTAGGTCATGTACTTTAATTTTGAGCTAAAAAATAATTTACATAGTCGAGGTTAAAACCCATAATTTAACATTATCTATTCGATTTTTTAAATGAAATTAATTAAGCATTTGTTTACTCTTTCTTGATAAATTAAATGTTTTGATTAATAATAAATCATCAGAAAATAGTGTTACTGATTTGTCATGGTAATGGATTAAAAATGTTGGCTTTATTTTTATCATAGTCATCTCAATTAATATTAGATTTTACATTTTTTATCACAAAATATGATAATGTATCAAGTAACAAGAACGGTAGAAACATTTTACCAATCGAAGACATTCGGAGAAGGAGCAAAGCGACAACTTCATTTATTGTCTAATCGGCTAATTTCAAGTTGAGATAATCCCGGTAGTATCTTCGATTCAAGACAAAATTAAAAGAATTCGGGGCTGTGATTGGTTGTTGCCATGGAAAAGTATTAAAATTTGCGGTACTACCGGTATTATCTTAACCTTAAATCAGCTCATAACGATCGATAAAATGTTCTTAACGTTCGTGATGCTTATATGACATTTCTTGTGCGATTTATTTCCATTAAATTTTTTTTTAAATAGGTAATTTGATTTATATGATCCATTTCCAAGTGGAGATGATTTAAACTTTTATAAAAAGAAAGTAATAAAGAACACTTCACAAAAATTATAAAAACTTGTATTTTTTGTGGAGTGTTCTTCATTACTTTTTTTTATAAAAAAATTTACTTAACGTCCCATGGGCTAATTTCAGATTGAGATAATACTGGTAGTATTTTTTTTTCCATGAAAAATTAATAAAATTCGCTGTTGTGATTGGTTGTTGCTACGAAAAAGTATAAAAACTTGTGATACTACCGATCGTATCTCAACTTGAAATTAGCCCATCAGAATGGTAAATGTTGCTTACCGTCGTGTTTTCGTTGGTAACAATTAAACAAAATGCTTACCGACAACTTTGTGCTAGCAATAACTCTTAGTTCTTGGAAACAATCAAATAAACTTCAATCGCACAAAAAAATACTTAGAATAAAAGTGATTTTACAATAAAAAATTGCTTGAGCCAATCGGATAACATATAAAAAAGTTATAAATAAAAATATGTAAATTTGGTACTAGCTTAGTTACTAAACCTACTAGTACAAAACCTTAGTACTTTTAGATTAAAAAGAAAAGCAGCGTTAGAATAAGATGTAGTGTTAACATTAATACATCTGTACTAAATCTCATTAAAATCGGTAAAATGGTTAAAAAGTTATTAATAAACAACGATTTTTAATTTCTAACTATGCCGCCCGGTCCGGCCCCTAAACGGTGCAACTTGGGTAAAGGTGAGTTCCGTTAAATTGGTTTAGTTTGGCGTCAAAAATCTCAGGTTGTTTTATGAAAACGTTTTTCTAGAACACCTTGTATAGACCAATAGTCCTACCTCTTAGATCTTCTTCAATTGTGATAATTTCAGTATATTATTCCTTTTCTGCTCATAATTACAGAATAAAGAAAGAAACAAAGAAAAAAAAGAATGAATACAACTACGATATTTTATAGCAACTATCTAAAATTTTATATCCAAATTTTAATCATTACCTTTAGGACGACAAAATTTGAAGGTTTCTGAGCACATTATTATTATAATAAAATATGTTTAACTAATCTGAAAAATTTAAGACAATATACAAACGGTTCCAGAAAAAAGTTTCCCCTGAAAAACCTGAGATTTTTTATGATAAATAGAGTCATTCAACATAACTAAGGGTTGGGGTGCGTCAAAGTTGGAAATAAAAAAATGTTTCTAAGCAAAAATGTTTTAATTAATTTAGATTTAACACAAATACACTACCTATTTTTTGTGTATAGTTAAGCAGTAGTGAATTTTGACTGAAGTCATAAATTAAACAACAATGCCGTTTGGGACAAAAGTAAATTGTCCTATAACAAACTACGAGTATATGCCGCTCTTTTGAATATCTGTTTTGCAGGGACCAAACCAGTACCTTTGTACCAAACGCCATTGTTGTTTTTACGACTTAAGTCAAAATTCACTGTCGACGTTGTTGAAGTATATAGATATGATTGAAGTTGTCATTCGAAAATGTTAAAATAATGCCATTATAACATTTTTTTATCTGATAAGGTAGCAGTAGACATCGGAAAAACAATTTTCAAAGTTTTTTCTCTTCCATCAACCTTTGCTATGTAGGTAAGTAGTGTTATATGGCTTTATTTGGATTAAAAATCTTAGGTTGCTATATGAAAAAAGTATTTTGTAATTTCAGGAACAGCCTGTGCATTAAATTTTATTAATTAAAAGTTAATAGTTTTAAAATGTTTTTGAAAATCGAAAGCAAACTTTATTGAACAAAAAAATCATTTCAAATAACAAAATTTAATATTTTATAAGTTATTTTTAAAAGTACAGTTCCTTTGGAATAATTTATAAACTATGTATTCCTGAATACTAGAATTTTAAAAGAGCTTTTTGAGTTAAAAAATATAACTTAAAATGTCCTTAAATTTTAGAGGAATCTTTACTTTTAAAAAAAATAGGCGTACTTAAAAAATTTTTAAGGAGTTTGAAATACCAAAAACTTTTTTTTTGTTTTGCTTGATTTGTTTTCGAAAAAGTGTTACTTTATTAATTTGTCAATTTTGAGGTCATACATGACACATTTTTCGCAGAAATTTAAAATGTCAAGAATTTAAATTTCAAGGTCATTAAAAAGTAAATACAGAACCTACTTAAAGAAGAGAGACAGTGGGATGTACCTTTGTTTGTTTATGTTTATATAAATAAATTGCAATAAATATCATTGAACTTTATTCCTCGATAAAAAAAAAGTAATTGAGTAATAATTTCCAATGATGTAAATTTATTGGAAAATTTCTTTAAACAAAGAAAATTTTCTCAAAGTTGTTAATCACAATCTAACAAAGCCCAAGCATTAAAACTGAAAGTCTTCATCTACACGTAGTTAAAGGAAAGGTGAATAATTATCTTGATAATTATTATTCTCCAAGTATTCAAAGCTTAGAAGGTAAGTAGATAGGGATTTAAATTACCTAACTTCCTCGCAACTAAATTGTAAAGTGCACTCGTCTAACACAAGTCCATATAATCCCAAAATTTTCTTTAGATCCCGTCGGAGGTGTAATCTTTGGTAAATTTTAAATGAAATTTCCTGTTTTGTACATACAGGGTGTTTCCGCGAGGTCGAAGGTCGAGTGTCATGCGACCGGAAGTGCAATTACCTGACGTCTTGACGTCGTCGTTGTTGAAGACGAGCCAGAGGGAGAAGAAGTGGTCGACGCCGAGATTGGCAGTCAGCTGGCCGTCGATGCCGGAAGTGTCGGGCAGCTCCAGGAGGCCGTGACAGGCCGTGGCGAGGGCGGCCAACGGCAGCAGAACTAAGCCGGTCGGCATCACTTCGCGCGAGACTCACTCACTAAACCACTGACGAACCGTCCGTCGGTGACGGCGCACCATAACAAACTACGGGGAGACGGCGGACGGACTCTCTCAACGCGCAACAATCGATCCGCAGAGGCGGTGGAACACCTTCGGTATGTTGGATGTGTACATGCACTCACACGCAGCGATGACCATCGAGACGATTTTTTACACAGATATTAACGGTCGGTGGACAGCAAAAAGGGGGGCACCCAAGTTTTGCCACAGGATTACAACAAAACGCGGGGTGCTACGCCAAAATCGATTATATTTTTGCAATCAGGAGCTCAAAATCTACAAAAGACGCATTTTTTCAAATTTTTTAAAATATTTTTACAAATTCAAAGGGGGCACATTTTCAAAAATTATAAAAAATACTTACAAGTATTAAAAAAAAATTGAAAAATAATTACAATGTTTTCAAGCAGAAGTACTTACATATTAGCACAATTAAAAATGTAAAAAAATAAAACGGCTGTAAAATAGTTTCCAAACGATATGAAGGGGACAAGATGTTTTCGAAAAAATTTTGTTTCACATTTTTTATTTTACATTAAGTCATCAAAATCAGAGACTAAAAATCTATAAAATTGTTTTTTTTTTAAATTTTTAAATTATTTTTATAAATAGATACTCGTTTCTTTTCTTGGCATACGGTCACAATTTAATTTTCAAATTTTATATACTGGACTTAATAGGACTAATCAATCATCAGCAATTACATAATATTCAAGGCTAACTTTGTCATTTGTAATAAAATCAATTTGAGTAATAAAACCATCATAATCGTTATCATCATCATCATTATCATCATCATCAAATAAATAAATCAGAACACACAAATCAACAGTAAATTGCTATCGACATTTTGTTGGGTATTTCCTGATTAGTTTACTGCAAGAAGGACCAGATAAAACCTTTCCAAATCGTTTTTGCAAACAAATTTTAAATATACATATTTTCAAATAACACAAAAAAACATTAAACATATTTAGATATTTAAATGCGCGGATTAATTTGTTAAAATCTACAAAAATTAAAATACCGGAAGCTCTGATACGTGTGAACAGGGATGTGGTCAAAAATAAACTTTTTGATTCTTGTCAAATGGTAGCAAGAACGTATAGTCGAAAAGGCCTAGACTGGACGATTTTTTAGATTCAATATACAGGGTGAGTATTTTAAATGGATAAATTCTGTAACTCGACTGCTATTAGTTGAATAAATGAAACATTTCTACCGTTTCTAATTTGCCACATTATTTTCGTATTTTATTGAGTTTCCTCTCCATTTGGAGAGAAACCATTTCCAGCTTTTTTGGAATGCAAATGTACCTATTGCGATATTTCGTTTAAATGGTGTTAAAATAGGGAATATGGTTTACTAGTCGATTTATAAAATTTATTTCAATTAAATTATCCTTACAGAGCGTTTATAAATTCTTGATCAAGAGTGCAATAAAATTATTCTCATTCTTGTCTTTGTTATCTTCTTAAAATAGTTACTTTTTAGAATTGTTTAATTATACTTATTTATCCCGTCACAGTTTTTATTTACATATCTCAAATTTTCTTGATTTATTTTTCAAATAATCTTTTCTACCATTTTATTATGAATGTAAAAAATGTAAGAAAAACGAAAAAAACATCAACAGTTTCCAGTAAAAAGGTTGCATGCTGCATGGCTAGATTTGAAACCCTATTTAGTTCAATACCACTAATTCTATTTGAATTGCCTAAAAGTTTAGAAAGTTCTAAATGATAGAAGTAACGTAGTAACTACTGTTACATTAGCATTCTAATCTCTTTTTACCTACTAACTACTCTTTAATGAATAACTACATCTGAAAGACCGAAAAATGAAGTAGCAAGAATATTTCGCAAAGAAAGCTTGGTCATAAAAAATTACTGTAATATTAACCGATCTTAAAGAGGCAGTAAACCACAATTTTTTAAAAACATTGAAAAATTCTTAAAAAATATCTAAAATAAAGAATTAAAACCGCAAGTCTCTGCAATCTTTGGTTTTTGATCAGGGAAACAACAAAGTTGAATGCGTGACGTCATATCGACATCGGACCGAGCGACCGTTTGTTTTTTTTTTTGTTGGCTTGCAATAAATGATATAATTTTCACAAGAATTAGTGTCTTCCAAAATCCAAATTTATTTTTTTTTTTTGTTGTTTATGGTTATTGAAAGTTATCAAAAATGCTAAACTGTTGTGTTTTGGGGTGCAATAATAATTTAAAAAATAATTTTCGCATTAGGTATACCTACCATTTCTTTTCGTCTTGTCAAACACGTTTTAAAATGATATTATGGCGCGACAAATTTAAAGAGTCGAAACTTAAATCTATGTTCTCAAATGTCTCGTGATATGTACTACACTCGTTTTCATTTCTCATATTTGTTCTCAACTCTGGCTTACTCTCAACACAACATAAACGTTCTTTTGGTTTGGCCTAAATAATACCTACACAATTTTCGTACCTACACCAAGATATGTCATTTAATCTTTCGAGATTTTCGTTGTTCTGTATATTATTTGTAGACTTTTCTTTAACTTACTTAATTTATTTTGGGTATATCTTGGTTAAAAACCGAACACCATGGAGATAACAGAACATAAGCAATCTTACAACATATGTCGGTATGACGTCACAGTTTTCAAATTATCTAACTTCTGACGCCCACTTGTTGCCATTATATGCATTCGTTTCTTTAAATCAGAGGTTATCGTAATTTTCGCTTCTATGTTGCTTGGCTTCTACATGTTCTTGGTTTTAAGAGATTATACTCTTACTGGGGACACACCCACAAATTTATTCCTAAAAAGTTTAAGAAAATTTAACGAATTATTGTTTGGTATAAATATTTGTTGGCAAATACAAGTATCAAAAATTTTGACTGGTCTTTTGTAAAACTGAAATTTCATTAAATTTTAAAATCTAAGTTGATGAATTGATTTGGAGTAATTTTTATTAATTATTTATATAAATTATTTTTTTTAGTTAAATCTCATTTGAACCATTGTTTTGCTATTTTTTTGTACTTTGTCTCTCACATTACTTGAATGCATGACCGCGTTTGGCTTTGAAACCCGATCACCTCCACTTGATTTTCCCAAGTTTCGCAATTTTTTTATTAAATTATTGAAAATTCCTTTCGAATCCAATTGACACGTTAAAATTTCCCCGTATCTGGAATTCACTTTACGAGACATAAGTTCAAGGTTTCGTAATCAAAGTTTACGATCTGATAGGAACCCATAAATCGATCCAACGACTCCTTCCGGAAGATTTTAAAACCTCACTGTGTATAAAGATAACGCCCCTACAAAAAATCTATTAAACTTTTAACACCCGGAGTAAATATGACACTGGTAACGGCCTATTTGTAAATTTATTGCCGAGACGCAAAATCAAACTTTGGTGATAATGGAAAGAAGACTTGAGGCGGTTTCGAGCTTTTGAATTTTTCTTGGAGTGGATTAATTGGATGTTTTATTTCCAACAGCTGCGAATTTGTTGAAAGTCTTTGGAAAATTTCGGTGATTTCAGCAACTGACTCACCCTTTTTTTATTATACCAATTAGGATAGGACCGCTTGGGATTCGATAATTGTACGTTTTCAGCATTTTCATTGCATAATTTGTGGAATGGAAATGGTTAAATAAACTTTTCAAGGTTTGCGAAAAATAAACACGTCGTTTCAAATTTCACATTTCTAGTTGGTGTCTCAAACAGAACGAATCAATTCAAGTAAGTCATTTTTTAACAAACGATTTGTGAATTATTAAGTGCGCTCGATTTAATTGATGGACACTTAGTGTTTGCTCTGTTCCGGTTTTAGACCGGAATTGAGAGGGCTTTTTCAGAGCCATTGATCATGTCCAGAGGCAGACTAACTCAAATCAAGCGGGCGGTCAGGGCAAAAAACACTTGCGACTTGTATAAACATCACTGTATAGCTTCAAACTCTCGAGTCTTGCTTTATTTTCAGTAATGTTTTTTTTTTGTTTTGACTTGTGCCACTCTAAACCGAGTTGGTGTTAAATGTTTTTTTTTATACGTGTGGGTTGTTTATTTGCCCAATCCGGCTCTGATTATGTCGAGTGGATAATCGATTAAAAATGCAGGGCCGGACCTCTTTAAAAAAATTTGTTCCGGTTTGTTTTTTATTTTCCCCAACGAAATATTTCCTTTGTCATCATCATCCAGATATCAAAGTTTGTAAAGCTTTAGGCCCCCATCAAGCAACCGCAAGTGCTCGTTCTTTTCCTGTCATATTTAATAACCTGTAACATTTTCGTTTGCCGGGATAAAAGCGATGCAGATAAACATCCGAAAAATCTCATAAAATATATAAGGGTCGGCTTTCTTATTGTTTTACATTTTTACCTCTGAAATATGAATGTGATTCCAAGGGTGGATTTGCGGTCCCCCCGTTTTTAATCATGTCATATTCCGACAATTAACAAAAACAAATTCTGCGGATTTAATCGAAAATCGAAAGAAGTCATTTCCTGCTCATTTCCTGCAAATCCTGCTATTCGCATTCCCAACGGCTACGACAGATATATATTTCCAAGAAGTTGATAAGTCGTCACCCCACGATCCTCTAGATCCCCGACCCAACTTTTCTAAACGACAAACTTTCGATATACATGTCCGGAATTTACAACTTTAAATTTAAAACAAATGGACAGTCACGCAATGCACAGATTTAGGGCCGATTCTATCAGTGTGACTCACTGAGTAATCTTGCTTTAAATAGCTCCATTGTCTTCAAATGCACAATTATTTGTCTTACTTTACATAAAAAACGTATTAGTAATGATTCTACTCAAGGATGTTGTTATCTCGGTCTAATCGAATTGATTAAGCTGAAAAATTTTGTGGTGGGTTTAGCCCAACTCCCAAAAACTAACAAGGTCAGATGTGATTTGCAATCTTTGACTTAATTACTTCTAATTACTTCTACTTGAAAAATTATAATCGAAGCAATTTATTCGAGGAGATAAATTGGACTATAAGATAAATTAATGAACAATTTGAGGTGTTATATGGGGAAGGTAAAGTGCGACGTTAATCTTCTCCTAAACGTTAATTAGTCTTTTTTAGTCTTATCTTAAATAGTTGGCCGTGAATGTAATTACCTACAAGATTTTAACACTAATTAAAAATCTTTCGCCATTGTTTTAACAAATTTTAAAAATTGTGCAGTCGTAAACATTGCTATTATTTAAATAATTGTCTTCATTTATTTGGTAATCCAAATAGCTGCATATAGAGTGTTTGAAAATTATTTAAAACACTAAAAAAGTGTTGAACAAATAATCGAAATTTCACTTTCATTTTTTATTGTTTTTGGTTACAATATTTTCTGTTGATTGTAACTTAGTATAAATTTAAAAAACCTTATTTCAAAACATGTTGGCAGTTTATATGAAATTGACAAATATTAAAAATTATAAGGTACACTCAACGCGTATTCTACCATTCTGTTTTTGTGTACATATATAATAAAATATTTTCAAAAATTTGATATTTTAATACATTTTTTCATTGATCGTGCTTTAGTAAAATGAAAAACTTTATTACGAAACTTGGTGACAGTTTATGCAAATGTCAAAAAAATTCTTTGTGAGGTTGGTATGAACGTTAAAAGGGCCATTAAAAAACTCCTTGAAATGCGTTGCTAAAGCTTATTTATGCAAAGGTTCTAACCCTTTTCTCAAAATTTCTTTCTAGAAGCTTATTTGCTTCAAATATACTCTAGTATCTTTCTTTTCAAAAGCATTATAAAAACAGACAAATTTCTCAAAAATTATTTCTGTTTTCTAGTCATAGTTTTCCCATTTTTCTTTTCGTACAAAATCATCTTTTGTTCTTTGCTCGTTGTTTTTTATTGTTTTTTTCTTTCTGATTGTTGTTTTGCACATTCTCTTCAAACCGTCTTTTGTCCGTCTAAAATGTTTCTTTAATCATCTTTCGCCTCTTGTTTAATTGTTCTTCAAGCCTTTATCAGATTCTGTGTTGTTCTTACAGAAACTTCTTTCTTTTCATTTGTCGTTTTTTAAGCTCTTTTAGAAACTTCTTTTGTTCTCCAAGAGTCTTATTTGCTCTTCTTTTCCTTTCAGTCGACGTCTTGTCAATTACATTTTTTCAATTCTCAAGGCAAAAAAAAATAATAGATTTATGTTACTATAGATTTTTTTTCCCTCTTCATTCGAAAAGAGACTTTTAACGGCCTGTTACGACATGTCGACTGTTAAAAAGCTCTTTACATTCTGATAAGCCGCGTTTGTTAAGAGTTTTTTCAATTCTTTTTTCTTCCAAACGGCGTTTTTCAAGTTTTTCTAGAATACACATATGTTCTTCCAGTTTTTTTTGCTCTCTTTTTCTCTCAAATGTTGGTTTTTGTGTTCCTCTAAAGTCGTGTTTTGCTCTCCCAGAACCATCTTTAGTTCTTCTTTTTCTTCCACCTGACGTCTTTCAACTTCTAGAATTTCCTTTTACATTTTCTATCACCAAACAGCGTTTTCCAAATTCTTGTTGATCTAAGCACCGTTTTTAGGACTCTTTTAGAATCTCTTTTAGTTTTTCTACAATTTTCCTTAACTCGTATTTTCTTTCTAACAACGTTTTTGGCTTTATGATTGAGCTTCTTTAACAGTAATCGAATATGTTCCTCAATTTTTGTTGTCTGGCTCCTTATAATCGCATCGAGAAAAATAAATTTTGAAGGGAGCACGAATATTTAATTAACAATGCAAACGCAGTGGCATTATCTTTTAGTGCTACCAACCTAATAACGCAAAATTACTATTTATTGTCTTCAACTGATAATACCATTCTGATACTTTGACAATAAAAATCGACTGTAGCTATCAAAATCTACCAATAAACAGAAAGTTGGTGCGTTGCTTATATTGTTTAAATTATAAAAAATGGGTAATTTTAAACCAACAATCAATTTAAAAAAAAAACAATGTAACCAACATAAACCTGGACTTTCCCGCCTAAGAAGCGAGTTACTTTGAGCTGAACTGGTATTAGTTTAATAATAGTAAAATTTATGTAAACTAATTCTGGAACACTCTGTATGTCAAATATTAGCATTTTTATCGGGTCATTGCTCCATATTTCGAAATTACGTGTCTGTCATACACATGTCCTAATAAAATCCGGCCCGCTTTGACATTTCCACGATTTGAATATCTAATTCGTTGAGCTCGGAGCAAAGTTTGCACCCTTGCGTGTCATCTGATCATCCCAAATTACCATTTTGCCTCATTTAAAATAACTAAATTTATAGAGGTCGCTTAATTATTCAACCCCAGGTACACGCTTAAAAAAACCTAAACCTTAATTTTTTTCCACCCAGTTTTAATTAAAATCAAGGATTATTCCCTGCACCCCAACTTTTTAACTGTTTTCTACCGCCTTTGATACTTTTTGCGATTCACTCCGGTCATCCTTTTTAATTAACAAACAAATAATAAAAATTCGCAACTTGCTTTTATTTCCATGTACGGCACGATAAGATGCAATCTCGTTTTAATTAAATGCGAAAATGGATTCTTGCTGAATCACATGTTAAAACAAAAAATAATTAACAAAGTGAAACTAGGTAGAAGAATAGTATTTTTTAGCCTTAAAAATTAAAAAAAAATCACTTTTTGGCCTCCCCATAGGTAAATGTCAAATTAACTTTCAACTGACATCAAGCCGAGTATTTTACGCATGATTGTGCGGTAAAACAGCCAAAAAATTATCCTCAAGAATGTGTGTTTATAAAAATAAATGCTCTGTATGAACTTTTAAATTGTTGAGTTACTGAAATTAGTTATATATTTTTTTACCATTTTTAACATCAATTAGATCGGCACCATTACCTGCCGCGAAAAAGACAATTTTTTTAGTACCTTTTTTTTCAAAAGCATTTTAAAAACAGTCAAATTTCTAGAAAATATTTTTCTGTTTTCTGTCATAGTTTTTCCTGTTTTTCTTTTCTTACAAAATCATTCCTTGTTCTGCTAAAATTATTATTTGTATTTTTTTCTGGACGTTGTTATTCTTATTCTTCTTTTTTTCTGATCGTTGATTTTCACATTTTTTTAAACCCTTTTATTCTGTCTTAAATCTTCCTTTAATCATCTTTCGCCTCTAATCATAGTTCTTCAAGCCCTTACAAGATTGTCTTTTGTTCTTACAGAAATTTCTTTCTCTTCATTTGTCGTTTTTTAAGCTCTTCTAGAAACTTCTTTTGTTCATCTAGAGACTTCTTTCGCTCTTTTTTTCCTTCCAGTCGACGTCTTATCAATTACAGATATGTGCCATAATTTTTTTAATTGATAAGTTATTTTTCCAATTCCGAAGACCAAAAAAAAATAGATTTATGTTACTATAAAAGAAATTCCCTCGTCGACCGTAAAGAGACTCTTAACGGCCTGTTACGACATGTCGACTGTTAAAATGCTCTTTACATCCTGACGACAGGCCGCGTTCGTTAAGATTATTTTGCTTGGTAAAAAACAAGTCTTAAAGCAACCCTTAAGAACTGGATAGAAAAATATATTAAAAAAAGATTTTTTCATTAAGCGCTTTTATTCATAATCATAATGCCATAGTTACTGCTTAAACAAATTGCTGCGTTTTTGCTTTCTTACTAATAAAGGAGTAGAAAAACATTTCTTTTTTTGTAAAATAGATTTATTGGTTGTGTATACAATAGAAAATTGTAGAAAAATATATCACGCGATATGTCGCACCCACGACTCCACAGGTGTGTCGATATCAGTTCGTCCTGTCAGGACACGCACCCTCCGATCGATCCCGAAAAGTCCCCATTTTCAATTATTAACAGGCGTGTGTCCCGTGTATCGTTTTGAACTTTCTCCTCAACAAACCTTTATTTCTCTGCGACCTCTGAAACAGAACAAAAGCAACTCCGATAATCAAATCAGAAAACTTCAAAACTAACTTTGTTCTTGTTTATTTTCAATTTGTCTATATCCCTGGATTCGATAAATGACAATAAGTTTGTTACGCGAAGGAAAATCTGATAAGGAAGTTGTTACATAAGGTCCTGGACGTAAATATACATCCCGACCCTCAGTAAAAAGCGATTTGCATCAACAAGTTGGACTCACCTCAAATTTCAATGCTTGCTTTGACTCGTAGTTTTTCTTAGCGAGAGCAACTCTGACCCATTCTGGCTTATCAGAAATCATAATATGAAGGAGATAACGAATTCCCAACAAAACGTGCTCGAGAAAAACGAAAAATAAAACCCACTCGATTGGCCCAACCTCCGGAGCTGTCCTTTTCAATTCCGGACTTAGACACAAAAGGCCACAGTTGGTCATAATTGACATTGCTCCAATTATTTCGAAACAACGCTGCCAAGCACCTATATCTTTCACTCTGCGACTCATAGGTCTTTGGTAAATCTTGCATAGTTTAAAGGCGTCAGCTCGTATTTCTAAAATGTTATTAAAAAGAGCCCAAAATGCAGCAATTGGGTACACAGGTGAAAAAAGGAAGATGTATCCAAACTGAATGAAAAGTTCCAGGTAGTCGTCATAAGTTCCTTCGTAATCTTCCATTTCTCCTTCTTTGTTTGCTGATTCTAAGCGAGAATCATCTATAGTTATCTGAGGAAGAGATTTTAAAACAGGCACTAGTTGGTCTTGAGATGCCATTTTGTAAAATTTTGATTTATATGGTTGTGAAGAAGAGAAGATTTGTTTCTTCCAAGCTGCAATCTTTTAAACACACAAAATAAGTTTGCGGAGACTTGGAAGGTAAACCACTTAAAAAATCTAGTGTACAAGCAATAATAAATTAGAAACAATCTAATAAAGACAGAAAAAATCTTACAAAATCAAAAGAAACCAGGAAGAAATGATATGGAATCAGAAATCCGAATCTGCGTTTCATTTGGCGTTTAATTGTATTTATTATTTAAAAGGTTAACAGTTTACTTTTTTGGGGGGGGGGGGGTTGTGAATTAGAACAGTAACAACAATGTTTATTGAAACTTGTCTGACTAGTTTCGGTTTTATTTGTTTAAATACCTTCTTCAGAAAGGGATGCTTGCTTCTTTAAAACAAGTTCGTACAAACAGAGCTATACAATCGTAACAAAATAATACATCTATCCGGATGCGCGCTCAGGGACCTCGAAACTCAAAAATAAAATGATTAAAACTTTGATCCTGACTTCTAATTGTTCTTAACAAATTTTTCTAGGTTTTAATAGAAAAAATATTTTTGTTATTGAAAGATCAAATTTGTTTTTTTTGTTGACAAATTCATACGAACCTACCATCGTACTTCCTTGGTTTTTGACTTATCGAATTGTACTTGATGTTATTTCAAACCGGAATTAAAGGCATTGTCTTATTTAAAAACACAATTACGAATAGAAGAAATCAATAAAAATGTATTAAGGGATCAGAAGAAATCAAAAGAAATTATAAAGAAATCAGACGAAATAAAAAATAGCAAATCAAGGAAATTGTGACAATATGAATAAAACCATAATGAAAAATAGATTCTAGTGTACAAAGAAAATTTTATCAGTGGTTTACCCCCTAAGAAAAACAAGAACTCACTTTAGATCCGTAATATTTGATTGCTAATGGCAAAACTGCCTCCTGTACGTGACTTATCAATTGAAAAATTATTAGCATTGTTTGAAGTTGGCCTCTTAACATTTCCATGTCTCTTACAACGAACGCAATGTAGAATAATGACATGAAGTTATTGACAAATTCAAAAAGGACTAGTTTTGTTACTCGATGTCTGTCATGTTGTGACTGAGTTCGATGATTTTCTGTATCGAAAGTTTATTAAAAAAACAATTCTTGAAGGATTTTTCTTACCCCATTCTGTTAGAAATGTGGCCAATCGTCGATAATAACAATTTACTATAAAGACTAGAATTGAGTAGACTATACTAGGAACAAGTATAATTAAGTCATCTGAAGCTCTAGTTTGTTTAAAATATTCCTCAAACCAAAATGAGGCTATCATCATTATAAAAGCAGCGACAAGGCACAAAAATACGATAGGGATTGAGACACAATACATCTGAAATTTTTAAAATTATGTTCTTCAGCCATTGTGTTTTTTTTGAGTTATAAGCCTTCACCAAAAAAAGTTACTAATTGTTTCATAATTCTTTATTTGCTTACTAATTTCAAGATATGTATTCTTATCAAAGTATATATTCTCAACCATATTACTGATTTTAAAATCATTGATGACAACCACATTTTTTGCACAGCTTGCAACAATAAGGGAAGTCTAATTGTCTAAGGGTCAGTTTTCAAAATTAAGTAAAGAGTTTTTTAAAATGTTTTATTTGGTTTTTTGAAAAAAAGTCCTAATGACGAGATTGCATATCTTGAAAAATACATTTTAACACACTAGTAACTTTTCCTTGATATATGATATAACATCAAAATTAATTTAAGATTTTTAATTTCTTTTGATTCTCAACTTTCCTATTTTTTTACCTTGATGTAAGTCAAATATCTGGGACTTTGCGGCTGTAGTTTCCCTGTGATAGCATCATACCCCATTGATCCTCTAAAGTTCGGTCTGGGTTCATCCAAACTTGTCATTCCTATCGTCCCCCATTTAAACGCCAACTCATTGCTTTTTCTCTTCCAAATCTGCGAAGAATTAATTAAGTGATCGCAGATAAAAATCTCGCGAATGACTGCATCGGAAAGGCGTCTTTGTCGAGGGTTAATAAGAGTGTCTAAACTAGAGAGGACGAAATACAAAAAGACTTCGTCGCACAATGGATGGATGACGTGCCACCGTCTCGGAGATAAATGGGATTCGTTTCGGTAGAACGTCACATTTCGAAACTTTCCATAATGGATCACTTTCCGTTTTATTTGGGGTCGCGACACCTTATTCAAACCACTAGAGAGGGTTAGCAGATTCGAAACACGACGTCTCCATTACAACGAAATGGAATTAAAAATAAAGGAAGTGTCTTCTCTGATGGCAGACAGCCTAAATAAATAAATAGCAAACGAAAATCATGTTTAGAATGCCAGTGAGCAAAATTTAAGCTTAGATCACCTTCAGTCGGTCTTAATATAGATTTTAGTATAAGCATTAACTTTGAGCTTTAAGTTTTTTTTTTAGTAAAACTTGCTATGGAAAGCAATTTGAGCCTATTAGGATACTTAATCCTGTCTCTCTAAGTTTAAACATTATGGTTGTACGGCTGCTTTATAACTGCAGCTACGCTGAAGATAAAAGAACTTGTAAATCACAATCAGGAAGTAGGGTACTAATTAAAAAAAATAGACACGAAACTTTAAAAGTAAGATTAGGAGAAAAAAATTTTGAAAAATAAACAAAAATAAAAGTAAAAAACATTAAAACAAAAAAGATTCTTAAAAAACTTGAAAATCAACTATGATATAAAACATAAAAAATTACGATCTAAAGAAAAAGAGACACTGTTTATAAGCAAAAAACAAAAGTAATTTTAAAAAAATAATCTCTAAAACAACTTGAATGTGAGTCGCTAGCTTTATTTGTTTCTAAGACCGGCCCTGAATCACGGTTTTAGTTATTTTATTTTAGCTGCCGTTGCTGGCACACAACGGCCCTATAAAAATCTTCTACTTACCTCTAAAACGAGAGTCACCCAAACCACGTTGAAAATACAAAAGAAGGACATTGTTTCCGAGGTGATGAGCAGCTGAAGAAAGCCGAAGAATACAGGCACTACGAGTGCTACAGTGTAGAACCCCAGAAACGTGAAGTAGAGAGCGATGGCTTCACCGAAGTAAAGACGAATTTCCTCTAAAAAAAATAAAACAAATTGGCTTTGCCTGGCCATTAGCATCATCATTGCGGAAGGGTTGGAGGCGGTGGTGGCGGCGGCGGTGACGCTAATTCCCTCACTAAGATCGCCATTTACAACCGCGACACGCTCCACTCCTTTTCGCCCTCTAATTGCCGTTTTAATGAACGTTATGCGCCTCATATAGCGATATCTCACGCGTGTTAACACGTCATTATATCCCGGAGAAAAGTAGCTGCCACCCTCTATCTACTCTCTAAATCATCCCTTATCTCCATTTTTGACTCACCGATGGGTTGTTTAGCGAACAACGACATGTACCACTTATGCCCGAGTTTTTTCAACGCTTCTTGATCGTGCAAAGGATAAACCCTCGTTATTATTTTATACTTGAGACACACTTGAAATATCGATTGTCCCTCGTATAGCGTATACGTGGGGTACCCCGGAATGTGTACATCCTCAGATAATGCTCGAATATTTTCCAATTCGTGTCTCACAATTGTTTGTTTTTCGGCCAACGTCAGCAAATCATCAACATGCATTCCCTCCGGGAGGAAATCCTCCAATTGTCCAACAGTAAATTCCCGCATCATCCCGCTTTTATCCTCTTTCATCAATTCCATTTCTTCCGCTGTTTCCAAAAATTTTATTTTCGATGCTGATAAATGCAATATCCAACCCTGGAATTACTGTCAGATATGTGCCGAATTTTTTTCAGTTCTTACATCATTGGGATCACTCGGTTGACGCATTACGATCAGTTCGGCGCCGCCGTCGCGACGCTTACCTCTAATCTTGTCGATCAGCCAAGTCAACGTGTTCTCTCTGATGTCGGAGGCGACTTTTAATACAAGATAAGTGGGAGGTAAAGGGGTGTTTTCGTCGAATTCATCCGACATTACATCGGAAGCGTCCAATTGCTGCTTACTCATTTTACCTACGAATGAAAAGGATTTAAAAAACAGGCCCGGATTAAGCACTAAAACGAAAAGTTTAATTAAGTTTTAGAGCATTTGAGCCAGACCTGAGTTGCAAACATACACAATTAATCGATTTATCATGTTTACTCGAGATAACTGATAATTTGGTTTAACCTTATCAAATCAAAAATAATTAATTTAATATTACAGAAAAACGTCAATAGTGATTTTTGACTAAAGTTGTAAATTCAACAATATGCTGCCTGAGACATTAGAAATTTATTTTAATAAATAAATAATAAATAATAATGTTCTTAAACTATATACATATTTATTGCTAACTTCGTCCTTTAAAAACATGTTCTAAAAAAAAGAAGTGTGCAGTCCAAATTTTTTTTTAAATCTTGCCTTTGGTTTCTAAAATAAAAAATCACCTCCATCAGATTGTAGAAATTTTGGCTTTTGTTTTTGTGTTTTTAAAATTATCTAGTAAAAATTAATTTCGGAATTTCAATTTAATGAAATATAGCCTTCGGTTTCCAACATTACAAAAAATTGTCGCCTTTGTTTTTATCTATTAAAAAAATTCTATTTGTACCTAAATTATTAAATTATTTCAACTTTGTACAATAATGGTTAATTCGATAGTTACAATTATTAAAACATAGCAACGATACCATTTAAGTGTGAATTAATCTTAAATTTGTGTTGGTTCAAACAACCCTTACCAATTTTAAAATTTGTTCTCCAAATTTTAAAATTAGTAAAATGTTCCCTTTGGACCCCAGTAAAAACGTGCTACTTTTGTTTTTATTAATTCAAAAGTTGCTCAAAACCTCGCCTCGACTCTCAGAATTTTTAAAATATCGCCTCGGATTTGTAAATTATTACCTTTCAGCTTTTAAAATTACTTAAAATACGTTTTTGGGTTTCAAAATTAGTAAATTAACGCAACTGGCTTCCAAAATTAAAAAAACTTGTATCTTTTGCGTTTACTGATTATGATTTAAAAAATTAAACTGATAAAAATATAGTTTCTGGCAATTTTAGCTTTCAAAATCAGTGTAAACTATATTTTCGTATTTAAAAAATCGGAAAATGTGACTTCCAGTTCCTGATAATTATAAAACATGTAGCTGTTAATTAAGTTTTAATAAAAATATTGCTTTCGACCCTTAGAATTGTTAGAATATTGCGTCGACTTTCAAAATTAGTAAAATCTTGTTGCTTGCTTAGTACTTCGTAAAAATGCTACTTCGAGCTCTCAAAATTATAAAAAACAATTAGTAAAATTACGTCTGTATATTTCAAAATTAGTAAATGTCGACTTAGGCTGTCGGTATTAGAAAAATTTTTGCTTTTGGATTGATTAAAATATTAGTAAAACCATCTTTGGCTTGTAAAATTAGTAAAACATCATCACCGCCTACTAAAATTACTAAAACAATGTCGCCCTTGTCGTTATTTATTTAAAAATTGAAAAGAATATTTTGAAATTTATTTTTGAATAAATTGATAAGAAATGTATCTAATTTCTAAAATTTGAAAAACTGTATAAACATCAAAATTAGCAAACGCGATGTTTGCCTAATTTTATTCAATAGTCACAATTTTTTAATCAATGAGAGCCGGAAGCAACATTATTTTATTAATTTTAAAATCCCGAAAAGCAACTTTTAATTTCAAAGTGGTAATTTTACTAGTTTTAGAAGATAAACATTATATTCTTCATAAATTTTATATCAATAAAAACAAAGACAATATTGTTATATTAATTTGACTAGTCAGAGACCATGTTTCACTATTTAAAAAAAAATGTTACTAATTTTTAAATTAATCAACAAGAAAACAACAATTTTTCTAATACTGGAAGCCGAGGGTGACATTTTACTAATTTTACTAATATCTTGAAATGCCGTTTTTATTTCTGAAAAGGTAATTTTACTAATTTTATAAATTAAACGCGAGATTTCTTATAAATTTGTAAATCAATAAAAACGATTGAGGCAACATTGTTTTAGTATTTTTTTTAAACAGTTTTACTAATTTTAAAAAACAATGCAGTTTTTTTTATTAATTTTTAAGTTACCTAACTAATATAAATGGAACAGTTTTTCTAATGTTATCCCAGTTTAGGTTAGTGGAAAGGTGAGAATAAATTTAACTAAAATTTCTTTTTCTTCTTTATATTTGCTGTAAGTAAAAAATTAATTTACATCTTTTTACGAAGGAAAATTTGAGGTTGTGTGAGTTGCTAAAATTGGTCTTGCTTTAGTTTAATGTTATTGCCTAAGATAACCATCTATTTAATAGATTTTATGTATGACAATGTTGGCTTTATTTTAAAAGACTTTAAAAAGAGAATTATATTATTTGTAAAAAAAAGACCACCAGGCAATATTTTAGTGCCTCGAAACGCTTTAAAAGAATCAGAAAAAGAAAACGCTTTATTACAGTAGAATATAAGGCCTAAAATATTAGATATAAAAATATCGCTTTGTAGGCTATGCATTTTAAACAAAATTCAGTTTTCTACAACTTTTGCTTTTTTTATATATTTAACCGTTCTACCAGCGTTTTAAAATCAAGCTAGGGTTGCAGTAACTTTTTTGTAATTTTTTTAAATCCAAATATTAACAATTTAATCGGCTATATGACCGTATTTTTTTCATTTGTTTTGAAAGTCTCTCAACCAAAAATTTTCACTTCCTCTGATTCACGGTTTTGGCCACATTAGTGACGTCACAGTTTTTAGAACTCTAGATCAAGTGTAAATTCTCGTAAGTTTCGTTTGTCTCAAATGACATTATTATTGTTGTTAGATTTACAACTTAAGTCAAAATTCCCTATTATCGTTGCTCACTTATACTTTTCGGTTTATTTTTGGAATAAATGGGCTACCAGCACAGAGCAAAAATGCAGGTCATTGCAATAAACCTCGCTTATTACCTTTCTGACCTCTGAAACCATAAATTTTTCAAGTTTATACCACCGAAATATTCACATAATCGTAAAAACGCGTTGAAAAATGCTTCAAACACGCTTTACTCAACTCACCACATCACTGTCATAGAAAATTTTAAAATTCGCATTAAAAAATGATTTATTCAATGATTGATGACCTCGAACTTAACCTAAACTTTATTAGAGTCAATCTTTCGCCTTGATGGTGTCTCGCTCTTTTGTCCCTTTATTTATTCGGGTCGATTCAATAATTTACGAGATATAAAGGCGCGTTCACACGCGATTTGTCACCTGCGTGCTATTTATGGACCTGAGCACAGGTAAATAACGCCAAGATAAATTTTTCGAGAAGGTTGATTTACGATGAGACGGAAGCGTAACGCAATGTAGAATATTTGTCAAGGGGTGGCAGGTGATTATCTGCGTGATTTCTGGAATAAATCAAAATGAAAGGAAAAGTGAGGGTTTTTTTACGGTAATTTAGAAGGATGTCTTGATTTTCGGTAGGGTAATAAGACAAGTTTCGATTAGATGCGACGAAAGCACGTGTTTTAGTAAGCAGCTGAGACCGGTGCAGTACGAGTCGAGCTTTAATACATACAAAGCAGGGGTTGATTCAGTGTTGAATATTTGAATGTAAGGGTAGACGATCGAAGATTTGGATTTATTTAGAGATTTACGGAAAAATGTGTACAGTCACACGTAAAATTTTTACAAAATTTTGTAAGTTCCTCTGGAGACACACAATAAATTTCAAAAGAAAAATATAGCGTTATCTCGAGTGCATTATCTCGTATGCTTTTACTTTGCAGGAAAGCATAATATTTTTTTAGTTAAGTGACATTTACGACCCTTGCAAATAATTGTTTTTATCCAAAATCGAGTGTAATAAACAAATTCCTTTGGTAATTTCAAGCAGAAAGTCTTGAATATTACTCACCGAGTGAGAGAAAATTAATAAGTCACGGAATCATTAGGTTTCTAAAATAATTTAAATCAGTAGTAACATCAGCATTTATTCTCTAAGATAACGTTGAGAAATAGAAAAGATCAAGATTTCATTAACAGTATCTCATTTCGTCAATTTTCCTGATAATCGTTTGACAAACAATTTTCGGTGCCAGGATTTATTAAAATTTTATTATTTATTTCTATTATTAGACGCATTATTATTTATTACAGCACTACGAGTGGGAAGTTGGCAGACGAAGACGTAGCCCGAGTTCATCTGCATTCACACGAGTTACTAATATGCTCTAGCTCGCAAAATTTTATCTACAAATGCAAAAAAATTCAGAAAAAAAACTAATAATTTGGTATTCAAAATGAAGAATGAATGAACAAAAAATTTAACAAGTTTGACGCATGAAATAAAACGACAAAACTAAGTAATTTCGAACTAGAGTAATTCTGAAACGGAAAGTATCTGAGCAAGTTGAAAGAACAGTAGCTAATGCAGAGCCTTCGATTTTGTCGGTTAAATCCGATAATTGTATGTAATTTTGACTTTAATATTTTAGATAAAACTTTATATGTATCGAGGTATGTAGAATTGTTAGTAAACCTTTTCTTTTGTGACTAATATTGCGCATTCCATATTCATATAAATAACTATTAAATTTTTAACATTATTATAGTCTTGTCTTTGTTTACATACAATTTGATAACCTTGTGGCTTTTCAAGAATAATGTTCTACTTTTTGTTTTGCTGGTGTTTTTGAGAGATAATGTTTTGGATGACAGAAAAATTAAATTGTAAAAGTAGGCTTAAAAAAAATTTTTATGGTTTAAAAATTATATATATATATATATATATACATCCCGCTATCATTAGCACGTCCGTCCGAAAAACATTATTAGAGCGTCCGGGTCTAAAACTCACAGAAGTAAGCTGTTTTTTAAAAGTTTTCCACCAGTATACATCGTCTATTCCCTTACAAGTGGCGTTGTCTAAATATGAAGCAAATCTAAAGTTTTCAAATCCGATCTACCACCATTGCAGCGTCCTTTTACGGAACAATCATTGAAGCGTCCGTATATTGGTGCATACGGCGTCCCTTGGCGTATATAGACCGTCATAGAGCATCATGCGGTGTTGCCAGTTGTAATTCTCATTTTGTGTCTATAAATAGAATATACACATAAGGACGCTTTATGCATGCAAATATACGGACGTTCTAATGGTGGTTTGAAAGTCAATTTTTTAACAACCAGTGCAACCTTACTAACAATAAGCCGCAATAAAATATTTTCTATTAATAATTATTAATTTAATTATAAAAATATTATTTCTGGTTGAAATAGTTATTACTTGGACATAAAAGTAAGTCTGTATATCAAAAAAGTTCTCTATCTTTCTGTTAACATTTTGGAAATAGAGACATTGAAAAAAGAAAATAAAAATTACTGAAAGTCGAAAAGTTTCAACAATAACAATTTAAAACAACATGAACGTTACTAAGAAAACTAGTCTTACTCAAGGTTTGATAAAAAATAAATGTAAGTTTGATTTTGCCAAAGAAAACTATTAATTTCAATTGCTATTTATTATTAGTTATTCAAAAAAAATATTTTAAATTATTAGTTCAAATGTTACACATAGCATTTTTTTGCTTTAAGAAATTTTATTTTGCTTTTCAATGCTACCGATTATTTATTTATAAAATTGTAGTAGAATCTGATAAAATTCCTATCTTAAAATTTATTTACTATTAAACTATTAATATACTATATTAATAGTTATTAAAAAACTATACTATTAAATTAATTAAAAAAAATACTTATAACTAAAAGAAGATACAAGAACTTAAAAAAAAATTACTGAAAAAACGACATACACTTACAAGAAAAACCTACCAATTTAAATACAAATTAAAAATTTAAAAACCTGCACTATATTTTCTACAATTAAAATTTAGTTTAAGATCTTTATTTCTAACAAACTCCTCCAAACTTTTTAGTTTTAGGTACTTTTCTGTTTGAAAATTATTTAGGATATTTAAGAAAATAAATAACTATAGATGGGTTTTATAAAAACATTCATTAATATTTGAATGAATTGATTGGCAGCTATTAGTTTTCCTACTAATACTATCGGTACAACTTGTACAACGGTACAAGAAAATAAATAACTATAGATGGGTTTTATAAAAACATTCATTAATATTTGAATGCATTGATTGGCAGCTATTAGTTTTCCTACTAATACTATCGGTACAACTAGCTCACATATTTGGGAGAAAAGTCGCATCTTCGGCTATGTAATTTTCTACCAAATAATTAGAAAATTCAGTTAGTTGTAAATCATCAGGCTGAATACTTAAAAGATTTATGACAAAACTATTGAACAAACAGATAAAGGGAACAGAGCGAATACTAGAGGAAAATATAGAAGCTACAGAAGAAAAGTGTTTAATGATAGGGAGGGATTTCAACGCGAAAATGGAGACAAAAGAAGCAAAAACGGAGGAAAATAAAAAAATAAAAACAGCAAAAAAATAAAAGAGAAAATAAAGAAGACTCATTACTAATCGGGATGATAGAAGAAAGGTGTTGGGAAATTCTAAATGGAAACAAAGAAGGTGACCGTAAAGGAGAATTTACATATACTGGACAGAATAGAACGACCACAATAGATTATATAATTACAAATAATGAAGCCTGAGAAAATATAATAAAATTCCATGTAGGTAATAGGGTCGAAGCTGACCACATAACTCTAAAAATGACGATAAAAGAACCTAAGAAAGAGATAAATCCAAGAAAAAAAAATAGAAAAAAAAATTTCAAGTAAGAACAAAATGGAACAAAGATACAATTGAAAAATAGAAACAACAAATAAATACAGAAAACTTACGAGGTTTAGTTATTGCTAGTATGTATAAAGACCTGGTTAGTAAAATCAAAGCAGCAGTTACCAAAAAAAATATATCTAAAAACAAGAAGAAATAAATGGTGGAATAAGAAATGCGGCAAATTAAAGAAAAAAGTTTGCAGTAAACTTAAAAAATGTAAAAAATCTAGAAACAAGAAAAAACTGCAAAACAAAGTGTGAATAGAAAAAACACAACAACGAAAAAAAGAAAAAAGAAAAATAACAGAAATAAAAAAAAGCAAATATATAAAAATTTATAAACGAAGAAAGAAAAAAATATAAGTGAGAATATAAGTATAAATAAATAAAAGAAAGACTTTATGGAGGTTTTAGGTGAAAGTAACAATTTAAAGTATCTTGTCAAGACATGAGAAATTTCAAGTAAAAATAAACATTTTTTTTTAAGTAGAAATTGAAAAACATATGCTTAGGTTAAAAAAAGAAAGCACCCGGAGAAGAAAGAATTTCAAATGAAGCGCTGTTAGTACAAAAAAGCTATGGGATAGGGTATGGAAAGTGCTAAATACAGTGTGGATGGGAGGAGGCTTTCCTATGGAGTGAAGAAAAGGGTTAATTGTACTAAGACATAAAAAAGGGAGTAAAAACCAAACTGAAAATTACCGTGATATAATACGACGTACAAAATATATGCAATTGCAATGGTTTTAGAGAAAAGATTGAGAAAGAAAATAGACAAAAAAAGTATTTTACCAGACGAGCAGGCAGGATTCAGAAAAGGAAAGGGAGCTATCAATGCATTTTGAGACATCTAGCAAAGAATAAAAAAACAAGGCGAGAGGACGATGTATACATTGTTCATGGATTTAAAAAAGCTTTTGACAGTGTAAATAGAAAAAAAATTATGACAGTATCTTAGAAAGGAAGAAGTATGTAAGTGGTTGGTAAGCAGCAAGATAGAAGAAATCTACGAGCAAATTATTAACCAAGTAAAAGTAGGCGAAGAAGTGAGTGAAAGTTTTTAGACAAATAAAGGTGTCAGACAAAGCTGTCAATTAAGTTTTGCATTATTCTTAGCATTTATGGAAGATGTGAATGAAATTTTAAGTAGAGCGCAAGTAGGAGGGTAAAATTAAAAGTTATGGAAGGATATGTAAGAAACAAAAAAACTTTAAGTTAATGTAGTTAAACCAAAAATTATGGTGTTTGAAAAGAAAGTAAGAATCGAAAAAGAAGATGAATGAAAATGGAAAAAAAAAAAATAGAACAAGTGAGAGTTAAAATATTTGAGATATGTATTAAATAGTAGTATGACAGACAAAAAACAAACATAGAAAGCAAACAAAGTAATGGAAAGTGTCTGGAGTTTGGGAGAGCGTAAATTTGGTAAAAAATTAAAAAAAAAAAAAGGATGATGATGTTTAACCGTTTGGTAGTGAAAAGTATTGTAATGTATAGAGCAGAAGTATAGGGATAGAAAGAAAATGAAAAAATTGAGTGTGTGCAAGAAAAAGGTGAGAGTAGAAACACAAAAAAGAGCGGAAAAATCGAGAAAAATCTAAGAATGCGACATGAATGCAGAATACTACAACAGTGCTGAGCCAAAAATTAAAACAAATGGAAATGTTAGGTGATGATGATGAAGATGACTACAAGCGTGTGCAAAAATTAAAAGAATGAGAGAAGTAGGAAGAACAATGGAAGAAAAACTAAAACAAAGAGATTGCGACGTAGATAAACAGGAAATAATTGCAAGTATAAAAAAATCAAGGTGCAATTCAAAATATGCCCTGGTTATAACCACGAAACTGCCAAAATATTTAGATCAAATAAAAAATAAAAATGTAAAAATGGTTGCAAGATACAGATGTGGGAATGAAAGAAGGAAAAATAAATTTTGAAGAAAAGATTGTCGATAATTGTCGATGTGTCGATAATAAAAAAAATAGTTGAAAGATACAGATGTGGTAGTGGTGAAAAGGAAAATAAACTTTGAAGAAAAGATTGGGAAAAAATATGTGAATTATGTAGAGTAGAAAAGGAGACAATAGAGCATTGTTTGTCAGAGTGTGTAAAGTTAAAAATGTGCGAGTATAAAAGGATAAAAATTTTAAATAAAAATGGAGAAGGGATAGAATGGATGAAAAAAGCTATGTGTGCTAGAAGAAGAATAGAAAAAAATTTAAAAAACATATTTTGTTTTGTTAATTTGTGTTTATTTTTTTTTTTTGTTATCTTCACGTAGGACCGTCAAGCCAATTGGGCAATAAAAACACCAAAACATCTAAAATAACTTTAAAACTATTTATTAAAAAAAATAAATTGATCGGGCATTATCTATCTATTTTCTGACAATATCAGTTTATTAAAAAAAACAAAATAATTTATAATTACACATAATTAAAAAATTAAAATTTTGGTTATTGTTTCCAACAAATTTTTAACTGTCATAATTTTTTAAACTGTCAAAAAGTTATAGAGTGCTAGATTTTAGCAATGAGTTCAATAGTAATAAATTACAGATTTTTAACTTTTATTTTATTTTAACTTTTTATAATTTAAAGCCAGACGTCTTACGATCAAAAGATTATTTGAGAAGTAATTTAAACAACTAACTTAAGAAAAAAAATAAATATTTAATTTTCTTTGTTTTTTTTTCTGTCAATATTTCGAATACAGTTAAAGATAGGCATACGACATTATACATAAAATATGTCGAAAATTTGTTATAAAATCTAAAAATGCAATAAAAAGTATAAAGTGCCCTTTAAAAAACAAAGTTGATCTCGGTATCTTATTTTTGGGTCACACTGATTAAAAAATATATATTAAGATTTATTAACAAATTATTATTAAAATGCGCAATTTAAAAATAAAATTGACCTGTTCAAGCGATTTTTTAAAAAATAAATACTTTTAAATTTATTTTAAATATTTCACAATTTTACCGCTTACTGTATTTTAACAGATTTCAATTTGAAACATTAGCGCAGCGCGTCTATCTTTTTATTCCTCACAACTCAGATACGAGAGAATGTTATTTGTATCGTTACAGTGTTGCCGAACTGACGGACGCTCTAATACACCGAGGTTGAATATACGTATATTACGCCAGCGCCACCACCCCTATATACGCCGGAACTAAAAATTATACGAATTTTTCATCCAGAAATCATTAAAGCGTCCAAATCGATTTTTGCCATTCGCTTCCTTATGGTGTAGGAAGGCTCCAAAAAATTTTTTACATGGGGTTGCAGCAGAGCGTCCATATACGGGCGCTCTATGCACATGGACGTCCTAATGATAGGAATCGGTCAATGTATGGCCGTGCTAATGATAGCAGGATATATATATATATATATATATATATATATATATATATATGGCCAGCTATCAAAGTGAGGTCCAACCGTAGCGTGTATCAAGTGAGGACCACTAAAAGGACCAGATATACAGCGGCGCGCTAGGTTGATTACAGTTTCCTACATCAAAGTTCATAGATTCCTCGCAAATATACACTTAAAAAATTACAGATGGCGGATATAATTTTTCGGTGTATATCGTGTCAAAGTGAGGTCCCTATCGTCTTGTTACCCAAGTGAGGTCCGTATATTTACATTACAGTCTCTGATTCTTGTGAGGACCGATTTGTGTGTATATGTTTATCAAATGATTAAAGTGAGGTCCATGCGATGTTGCCAAGTTTTGCTTGGCGTCTGGGCCGTGTGCTGGCCGTATTCAAAGTGTTACTCTAGGGCAGCGTTTCTCAATTGGGTTTCGCGGAACCCTGGGGTTCCGCGAGATAAAAGCAGGGGTTCCGCGAAAAGACAAAACCACGATTAAAAAAACACACGAATAGAAAAAATAAAATAAATAAATGTACAAATTAAATTACTCCGAGACGAGGACTACGTTTGGTCCAGATATAAAACAGATATAAAAAGAATTTGCCAAAGGAAGAAAAGATCACATTTCTCCCATTAAAATGTAACTTGATTTTTTGTATTTTACTTTTATACCGGGTTCCGTCTTGATGTTCTAAATCTAAAAGGGTTCCGCGGCTAAAATTAATTGGGAAACGCTGCTCTAGGGATATCAAGATTTCCTAATATTATATGAAGTAAATATAGTAAAACATAAAATAATAGAAAAATAATAAGAAGTAAATAATTTCGACTAAATAAAGAATCAGAATGAAATTTTAAACTAAATAACAAATACATATTTTTATACTATTAGTAACAATTAAATAAATAATAAAAAGTGTCTCCAAAAATTAGTAAATATACAAGGTGTTTTTGCAATTAGTTTAGGAATTTTAACAAAAGATCGTCCTTGTAGAAGAAATGCGAAATAATAAAAATAAAAAGTTGTTTTTGTACTAAACTCAATGTATTATCTCAGTTTCTTATGATTGAAATATGTGCATAAATTTTGTCTGGTATAAGACTTTGTTGCTGTTTTTTTTTAAATACACAGCGTATTACAACGAAGTTTTTGACGAAAAACTTTAACAATATATCTCAAAAGTAAACCAATTTTTACGGAATGATTTAAAATTAGGTGTCAAAATTTTAGTTTGAAATATAGCATTACAAATGATAAAAATTGGCAAACATTTTTTTTGTGTTATCTCTACAGATTAGATGTCCTAAGACAGTCTCATTTTCAATCATAAAATCAATGCAATTTTTGACTTGTAAACAAAAAATTTTTATTGCGGTTTTGACTATATAAAAGCACCTGCTTTCCTGTGTGGGCAAAATTTATCAAAACTTATAAAATACATTTAAAAAATAAGTTTTCTAAATTTTTTTCCAAAAAGTATTGAAATAATCAATAATAAATATTCAGTCACAATTTCAATTTATTTATTGCACATAAGCTAAATGTTCGAATTTATACCAAAGACAATTATTATAAATCTTTTTTATTACGTTAGTTTTTAATTACAATAATTACTACTATATTTAATAAAACATAATGAACCATATATTAAGCAGCTTTTACTTAAATTTTCTAGCTTTTATTTTTAAAAGCAGCACTCTATTTTTTGTTTTCTAATACTTTCTTCTATAAGTAAGAAAGAATAAATGAAAAATTTGACCAGAAATAGCAATTAAACAGATTAAAACTTTCAATTTCAATTTGCGCTGCATGAAAAAACTTGCTATTTTTTGACTAAAATTTATTGAAAATTATGAAAATTTTTATAATTGATCGGAAAAACAAAATTTTACCTTAATTCCATACATTAAACAATATGAGCATACTTTGGTAATTTAGTTTTTTTCCGTTTTACATTTTTCGATGCATAATTTAAGAGTTATTATTTATTTATTTGATAAAAATTAAAATAAAGAATTGAAGGTCTCTAAAAATTCCAGCAGAAGGGGATGCCTGATGCCTGGCCGGGCGTCTACCTACTTTTATTACTTTATACCTGCATTGTTTGTCTAAGACCTACAAGACACTTTCATTGCAAAATAAAACACAAATGCATTTATTATAGATAGCATAACTTTTAGATATTTCTTCCTAAGAGTTTATTTATTATATTATTTATATTTGCAAAAACGACAAAAAATATAAATGTAACGCCATTCTAATCACAAATACTGTGACAATTTGTTTTTCTAAAAACATAGTTTTTAAGTTAAGGTTTAGTTGTTGCGATACCTAATTGCTGAAAAGTGACAAAAAACTATAAAGTCACTTAAATTTTGTTCAATGTTGAACGGAAATATTGGTTTTTAAAGTTTGAAACGCCCACAAAAGCCAATACATTTTTAAATATATTTTTTATTTTGGCAAAACAGCCACAACGACTGAATTGAGCTTTTGCCAGAAAAAATCTTTTAAAACGATTTTTTTATTAATAATAAAACGATTTTAAATTTACCGTTATTATAATTTTATAAATTATCAATAACAATAATACTAATAATACTATTATTCGTATTAAGATGGCTTACAGGCTATCCCAATTAGGAGCCAACTAGGGAAAAAAACATATACCGGGTGTAAACGAAATTAGGCTCACTCTTTTTGTTAGTAGTATTTTCTTTTAAATAAAACAATGATATTTAGTAAACATATGATGTTAGAAAATCCCCATTAAGTAAATAAAAAATAACTTTTATCACTTCCGGTTTTACCGAAAACGACTGTAACATTGGATTTTTAAATAAAATACTGTGCATGTTTTTATATTTTTAAAATCCACAGTAAATTCCGAATTTAATACACTACTCTTTATAACTTTTTGTAAGATAAAAAAATTTTTTGGTAATTTTTATTGTTATCTAGAAGGCTGTGATGGGTAAAAAATATTTCTAAATAAAAAAACAACAACTAAAAAATTAAACCAGTGCCATAAATATTTTAATTTAGAAAATACAGGAGTTTAAACTGAAATAAATTAGTTTTTCTCGTCTTACTCAATTTTTTCAAATAGAATAATAGTGGCTCTTCGACATTTTAAATACATTTTTTCTGATAATAAAAAAAACAAAAATTTAAAATATTTGGAAAAATTCTTAAAAGTTAATCTAAATTTAAGCAGAATGTAAAACAGAAGAAAAGTAACAAATTATGTTTTATAACTGTTAATTTTATTTTATTGTTAAAATGCTAACTTGTTCAAAATATTTTCTTAACATAAAATTTTTTTCAAATTTTAAACAAATTGACAAATAAAACGTTAATTTCAAAAGCAAAGTGAGCCACTATTGTTTCATCTGAAAAAAATGAATTAAACCAGAAAAGCTAATTCATGCTAATTTAAATTCGTGTTTTTTCTAAATTAGATCATTTGTGGGATAGGTTTTATTTTTTAATGATTGCCTACATTATTTAATATTTTTTTATTATCACAGCCTTCTAGATAAAAAAACAAAAATTACAAAAAAAAATTATCACATTTTTTTTTAAATTAGTGTATGAGACTCAGAATTTAACGTAGATTCTAAAAGTATAAAAATATAATAGCATTCTATTTAAAAATCCAAAGTTACGGTTGTTTCCGTTAAAACCGGAAGTGATCGAAAGTTTATTTTTTACTTAATTAATGAGGATTTTTTAACATAATAAGTTCTCCAAGTCTCGTATTTTTATTTAAAAAGGTACTATTAGAAAAAGGGGTAAGCCTAATATTTTTTACACCCGATACAAACAAGTTTTCAAAAAGCGGCAAAATTATGGAACATAAAAAAAATGTTTATACAGGTCAATTTTATTTTTAATTTTTTTTATTTTATTGTTTTCATCAAGTTTTTAACTGTCACTATTTTGTAATTTGCCAAAAAGTTCTAGGATGCTATAGATTTTTAAAATGAGTTCAATAATAATAAATATCCTTTTTTCTTAATTTTTATATTATTTCAACCTTTAATAAGTTAAAGACAGACAGACATCTAACTACAAAATGATCTGTGAGTAGTTATTTAAACAATTAACTAAAGAAAAAATTAAATATATTTTTTTTTGTTTTTATTTAACTGTCAATATTTCGAAAACAGTTGAAGATTGTTTGTCTAAGACCTACAAGACACTTACATTGCAAAACAAAATACAAATGTACCGCTAACTTTTAGATATTTTTTCCTAAGAGTTTATTTATTATATTGTTTATATTTGCAAAAACGACAAAAAATGTAAATGTAACGCCATTCTAATTACAAATAATGTGACAATTTTTTTTCTAAAAACATAGTTTTTAAATTAAGGTTTAGTTGTTGAGATACCTAATTGTTGAAAAGTGACAAAAAACGATAAAGTCACTTAAATTTTGTTCAATGTTGAACGGATATATTGGATTTTAAAATTTCGAATGCTCACAAAAGCCAATACATTTTTAAATATAATTTTTATTTTGACAAAACGGTCACAACGACGGAATTGAACTTTTGCCAGAAAAAATCTTTGTTTTAAAGCGATTTGTTTTTTTATTAGTAATAAAACGATTTTAAATATACCGTTATTATAATAAAATAAATTATCAATAATAATAATAATACTAATAATACTATTATTGGTATTAAGTTGACTTACAGGCTATCCCAATTAGGAGCCAACTAGGGAAAAAAACATATACTGGGTGTAAACGAAATTAGGCTCACCCTATTTGTTAGCAGTATTTTTTTAAATAAAACAATGATATTTAGTAAACATATGATGTTAGAAAATTTCCATTAAGTAAATGAAAAATAAACTTTTATCACTTCCGGTTTTACCGAAAACGACCGTAACATTGGATTTTTAAACAAAACACTGTGTATGTTCTTATATTTTTAAAATCTACAGTAAATTCCGAATCTAATACACTACTCTTTATAACTTTTTGTAAGATGAAAAATTTTTTTGTAAATTTTATTGTGCTATCTAGAAGGCTGTGATGGTTAAAAAATATTTTTAAATAACTTAGACAACAACTAAAAAATAAAACCGGTGCCATAAATAATTTAATTTGAAAAATACAGGAGTTTAAGCTGAAATAAATTAGTTTTTCTCGTCTTACTCAATTTTTTCAAATGAAACAATAGTGGCTCCTCGACATTTTAAATACATTTTTTCTGCTAATAAAAAAAAACAAAAATTTAAAAAATTGTTTAGTAATTTTTGTAATATTTACAAAAATATTTGGAAAAATTTCTAAAAGTTAATTTAAATATTAAATGTAAGCAGGCTGTAAAACAGAAAAAAGTAACAAATTATGTTAAATAACTGTCAATTTTATTTTGTTGTTAAAATACTAACTTGTTTAAAATAACTATTAAATTTATGTTTTTATTTAACATATTTTTTTTTCAAATTTTAAACAAATAGACAAATAAAACGTTAATTTTAAAAACCAAGCGAGCCACTATTGTTCCATCAAAGCTAATTTATTCTAATTTCAGTTCATGTTTTTTCTAAATTAGATCATTTGTGAGATAGGTTTTATTTTTTAATGACTGCCTATATTATTTAATATTTTTTTATAATCACAGCTTTCTAGATAAAAAACCAAAAATTAAAAAAAAATGTGATTTTTTTTTAATTAATGTATAAGACTCAGAATTTAATGTAGTTTCTAAAAGTATAAAAATATAATAGTATTTTATTTAAAAATACAAAGTTACGGTTGTTTCAGTAAAAACCGGAAGTGACCAAAAGTTTATTTTTTACTCAATTAATGAAATTTCTCCAAGTCTCGTTTTTTTATTTAAAAAGGTACTAATAGAAAAAGGAGATTTTTTTTACACTCGGTACAAACAAATTTTTCAAAAGCGGCAAAATTATGAAACATCTAAAATAACTTCAAAAGTATTTATTAAAAAAAAAATGTTTATACATGTTAATTTTATTTTTACATAATTTTTTTTTATTGTTTTTAACAAATTTTTTTTGTCACTATTTTTTAAACTGCCAAAAAGTCCTAGGATGCTATAGATTTTTAAAATGAGTTTCATAATAATAAATTTTCTTTTTTTAAAATTTTTATAATATTTCAACCTTTAATAAGTTAAAGACGGACAGACATCTGACTACAAAAAGATTTGTGAGTAATTATTTAAACAATTAACTAAAAAAAAATTAAATATATATTTTTTTGTTTATATTTAACTGCCAATATTTCGAAAACAGTTGAAGATAGGTATAAAAGATTATTTATAAGATATGTCCAGAATTTGTCATAGTATTTAAAATGCAATAAATAATACAAGATTCCATTTAAAAAAACAAAGTTGATGTTTGTATTTCATTTTTAAAATATCTTGTATAAAAATTGTTATTTTAAAAAATGCCTAATTTAAAAAAAAATTGACCTGTTTTAGCTATTTTTAAATAAATAAAGAGTCTTAAAATTATCTTGGATGTTCCATACTTTTGCCGCTTGCTGTATAAGAAACAAATGAAAGAGAAACAATTACTTAAACTCTTAAACTTGTCCTCCGTCTTGAAAATACAGAGATTACAAAATCAGCCAGCCCCTACGAGCCTAACTGTGACCTTGCAATGCTTTGGAATGTTTAATAATTGTGTTTAGAAATACACCGTTAAGTGAAACCCTCAAATATATACTATGCGGTAAGTGAGGACCATGCGCGGTTGCCGCATCACCGGGCCTCACTAGGTAATGGCCACGATCTGCAAAGTATACGTCTAGAATTTATACACCGTGGAGAGCGCCACCACTCACAAAACTGTTGAACTAAAATATACAACTTGGACCATTGTATGATGAAAGTGAGGTCCAGCTAAATTTAACAGATATGCCTATGTATATATAAATATATATATATATATATATATATATATATATATATAGTTGGCGCACAAGGTGGCATCTATTCAAACAAGACACTAATTGGCATCCAGCAGTATACACGGTGTATATTATTGTATATTCAGTTTATCAATAAAGGACTCATTGACATCCGGTGTATTTAGCGGTCCAGTTGGCATCCCACTGTATATTTTATACACATTTAGTACACTTTGGCTTCTGTATATCACACATTGGCATCCGTGCGCTGTTGCCATGTATATCTTAACAAGTACTCTCTATTAAATACTAAAATTTACAGTTCGTAGATTTAATTTCAGGCCCGAGCCGAAGGCGAAGTCTAAGCACTGTAAATTACCTAACGTACGACAACTGTATTAAATTTTTTGTCCAAAAAAGTTTTTAATCTTTTTAATATTTATAATCATAAGTACTGTTTATATCTGTAGCAGTAAGGGAGAATTAACTTCAGATTCACCCAAATGACATTTTGAATATTTTTAGTTAATTTTAGTGCTGCCAACCTTGACGACTTGATTCTTTTTACTTCATTACAATTTTTCGATATTAAAAATTAAAGAAAGCATTTATTGCAAAATTTATACCTGTAAATTACTTTTTTTGAACCAAATTAAATTCATATATGAATACATTAATTTTAAAGTAACTCGTAAACGTAAAAATTTCCAGTACATAAAACTGTCAATTTACAATACCGGTATTGTAAATTGACGTTTAACTGACAAGTAATAATATAACTAACGTTTACGAGGACAAAACATATTTTTGTTTGATTTCTTATTTTATCGCTACCATATCAAATTAGTAAATGTGATAAATTGGTTTTTATAGATTTTTGGTTGGTTTAAGTTGGACATAATCAAGAAAAAAGCATCAGTAATGCTTTTCCAAATAATTATTTGTTCCTAATAATTAATTGGAGAATATTAGAGCAACATTAGACTCATTAAAAATATATTTCAGCCAAGTTTTAAAAATCTGTATTTATGATGATAATTATAATAATATAGACTAAAAATTCATTATTTTACAAAAATAAAAAAAATTAATTAAAATATAAAAATAGGAAATTAGATAAAAACATAAAACTAAATAAAATAAAACTCAACATACACTTTTACGATCATTAAAATTGTTCGGTGAATATTTTCCAATAGAGTAGAATGTCTTGTATAAATTAAGTATTTTATACTTTTTGTAAAAACAGCTTGAAGAACAAATTCCTAAATTCTATAAGTGAGATATTGTAAAATTCTTTCTAGTATAAAATAGTCTTAGTAAAATTATTTCAACTAAATGTAAGATATGCATGTTTGCGTTTTGACTAAATTTTTCAAAATTTTTAAATATTTATGTTTGAAAATTCAAGACATTTATAAATAAACTTGAGATTGTAAAAATATCAAAAGTTTTATTTTTATTCAATTTTTGATTTATATAATTTAATATCAATAATTAATCTATTTTCTTTTCTACAAAAAGGTGCTCTTATCTTATGATTCAGTAAAATTATATTAAAAACTTTACAACCCAGAGTGGTATCATCTGCATAAAAAACTACATCTGCTGCTGGTATAAATAAATTCAAATTATTTATTCACGACTATATCAAAAATACAAATACCGACTATAGAATCTTATGGTACCCTACAAAAAACATTACGTCTTTCGGAAAGCTTATCTTTTAGTTAAACTCTTTAAAATTTATTTATAAGGTAGGTATAATACTAACAAGTAATTTTTTAAATTTTTATTTAAAGTTTCTTTATAAATTATTAATCAGGCACTGGTGATAATTTTGGTCTCGCAAAAGCTTTGCCACTGTTATATAAGAATTTTGTTTGATTTTTTCAAAGAAAAACTAAGAAATACGGCGATTAGAATTTTAAAAATTATTTTTAGAGTCCAAATGCAAATGTAAAGCTTTGTGTATATACAAGAAGTTATGTAGAAAATATTTTCAAGTATAAATAAAAAAAAATATTATTTTTTACGAAGTACAGCGTTTGAAGTAAGAAGTGCAGCGTTTTGATTTAAACTAAGAAGTACGGCGATTGAAATTGTAAAAATTATTTTTAGAGTCCATATGCAAATCTAAAGCATTGTGTATATACAAGAAATGATGTAGAAAATATTTTCAAGTTAAATGAAAGAAAATAGTATTTTTTACGAAGAACAGCGTTTGAAGTAAGAAGTACAGCGTTTATATAAACTTGTAAATTTGACGTGGACATTTATTGTCCAATTATTTGAAGAAAAATCACTTTACCATGAGATAGAAAGTATTTAATTGTGTTATTTTTCTAATAATCTAAATAATTAAATCAGGTTATTTATTTTGTTGTTTATCATTTCTTCTTAACAATAGAGTAAATTTAAAATAAAAATTTATAATTTTAAAAACATGCTTCAATTTTTTGTTTTATTTAGAAAAGATTTAGTGTTGCTGTATAGGTCAATTATACAATTAAATATTTACAAAGTGCCTAAAAATGACAATTTAAAACAGCGACGTCACCACACTTAATGCACAGTCAATAAAAAATTATATTAGAAGTTCGTTTACTTACACTCGATCTAGACATTTGTTACATTCAATCGACACAGTCGAGTACTGTAATGACGCTTTTACTCTCCAAGTTATGTAATAGTACATGTACAAGTTATGACAATATAATTTGGTCGATGAGAAAGCTTCTTGTATAATATAAAAACGCGAAACTTCTAAGTACTTCTTTTTTATTTATATTATAAACAACAAAATAAAAACCAATAAAAAAATAACTAAAACCATTTCCATTCCAACAGGGTCAGTTTTAAAAACGATTGTAGGTCCTATGTCGGGTTTTATGTTAAGCATCAAAAATATAAAACATGATCAACAATTTCGTATTTTTTGTCAATATCTAGTAGCAATCATTGAGAAAAACTTTTCTATTCGATACCTTCTTAGAAAGTAGCTCTGTAGCCATAGTTACCAGCATGTGAAGGTTTCACTTTTGCTCACGCATTTTTACTCACGCATAATTAAATTTTCATTTTTTTGACAACATTTGATATTAAGTCGCATTAGCTTTTTCCAGGGTGTCCTTAGGGACAAATAATTCATCTTCATTATCTATTTTCAATAGAATAATAGCACAAAAGTTACTCACAATCGCAATCAGTTCAATAAAATTGTAAAATTTGTTTAATTTGTTTATTGTTTGTTTCCTTGACAACACATTCCTTCAACCTTGATTTGTAGGTATTTATTGTAGGTATGAATTGACATATTTTTTTGCAAATAATTTCAAACTTTTTTCGAAAGTTATAGATTTTCTAAGGAGGTATCGATCAAAACCAAGTACAGCACTCGAGAGTAGGGTCGCTTTCGTTCACTTGAATTTCATTGTACACTCAGCAAATTTGCATGAAGAAAGTTTCACATTCCTCACTCTTACTGTAAATAACTATTATTTTAAAACTTTGTAATTTTTCTTCAACGTATTTTTGCTAACAACTATAATTTTTGTTTTTTTTTTATTTTTAGTTGGGCAATTTAATAAATCTAAATTAATATTTATAAGTAATTTTGTGTTTTTAGTATCACTTAGTGACTTGCTGCTATTAATTTATCATTTAATAAAAAAAGTCAAAGAAAAATAAAAAAATATTTTCTTTTATGTAAAATTTAGTTGTTTATTGTCGTAGATAAACATTTACCACCAATCTTGCTTTACAACTCATTACTTTAGCATTTTTCTTTTTTTTTAATTTTAGATATATATTTGTTATCTATGCATTTTTTTCTCAGACAGTAACTTTTCTATTTCGTTAAGATTAAAGTTTTTATTTTTTCAACTAGTTTTTATCCACAGTTTCATTCATGTATTTTCTAGAAATATTTGTAGCTACTTGCAAAGTTTTTTAAAAATACTTTAGCCTCAAGCGCAAATGATCAGAAATGTTTATATTATATATTTATTTAGGTATAATAAAGATTATACATTTAATACGTCAATTTTTCAAAAAAAAACTTTAACTTTAAAAATAATAATCTATAAACTTTTAATATTGAATTTTTAGAATTATAACTTGTTTTATTTTCTCCTTTTTCTCAATACTAATAAGAAAATATTTTAAGTTTTAGTAAAACATTTGATTTTATCAAAAATTGTTTTTCTTCTGTTTAGAATTTATTGTTTTCTCGGCTTTTAAAAGTCTTTTATACCCGTTACTGCGTATTGCAGTGCCCAACCATGCACCTTCATTGTTAAATTTTTTGAATCAATATGATGATTTCCTTTGGTGCATATATTTAAAAAAAATCGCATTGGTCAACAAACTTTGGCTTATACACGAACTTGAACTTAAAAAGATGCTTCTTATTTTTTTATTAGCGTATCTAATGTTTATTTTTTTGCAACTACGATTTGTTGAAACGTTTATCTTATTATACCAAATTAATACTAAATTCTTTCTTGTCAACAAGGTTTAATAATTTTAATTATTAAACATGTAAAAACTAACTGTCTGCTATTAATACATCTGAGACGACTAAGTTACTATTAAACAGAGCAATTGACATTCTAACACATACCTTGAAAAGATGTTGAAATATATTCATTAAATTTTGATTGTAGCAAGTAAATTTGCAACTGTAAATCGATCAAATTTCATAAATTTTATTTCGTAATTTATTTGGTTTTCACTTTATTGTCTTATTAAAAATATATACAAAGTGACATAAAAGTATGAAATAAAATTCATATTTTCTAAGTTACTGTTTTTTTTAGAAAAACTTTAAAACAGATCGATTTTATTTTTTTACTGCGCACGTTTTTTACTTATTTTCAAATTTTTTTAGACAACTGGTTTTTTGCTGTGACGTAATCGAAATTTTTTTAAAATAGCATCGCCTATTTTTGATGTTGAATATTGAAACTACTTTTTTTTCTGCTTATAACAATATAACATTTATGGGATCTAAAACAAAAACTTTATGTAATTTAACCAATTTAAATGTTTTATTAAAATTTATTTTATTTTATTTTAATTTTTTTAAAATTGACGCAATTTTAACAGAATTATTGAACTAAATCTTCAAATTGACGTACTTCGGTTTCTTTGTAATAATACAACCAATTTTCAAACTCCATTAGCACATTTTTGACCAATTAAGCGGTACTAATTTGTAATTCTTTCTCTTAAATCCTTGATATTGTTGCAAATACTTTTGATTGTAAGTAGCTCTTTAGAAAAACGTTAATAATCAAAACATCATCTAAATAATCTTTGACACCACGAGAGTAGTGTGGAGATGCACCGTCTTGTTTAAGCCATACATTAGCTGCTGGTGTGTCTAGATCCTTTTTATTGGAAAAAGTTTCGCTAATGCTGGTACTAACGTGTCGCAAAAGACATCCAAATAAACTTGTCTAATTAATTTGACGTCAAAAAAATACGGTTCTAAATTGGGATTAAGTCAAAAAAGACACAACAGCCATATGGGACGATAGAAAACTTGCAAAGTACGAGAGAAACCAATACTTGTTACAACATCCACAAAAATTGAATGTTTAGTGTGATTTTGTCAATCAATACCTTTTAATTAGTCAAAAAATGAAAAATAATATGCTACTAGATTACGAAAATTAGTTGTATTATTACCAGGCGGCGAAAATACTTCAATTTGGACATTTAGTTTAGTAATTCTGTTAAAAATTACGTCTATTTTGAAAAATTTAATAAAACATTTAATTTGGTTAAACTAGTTAAAGCTTTCGCCTTAGACTCTATAAATGTTATACTGCTGTACTCAGAAAAAAGAGTAGTTCCAATATTTAACATCAAAGATAAGAGTTTCTATTTTAAAAAAATATCGATTACGTCACAGCAAAAAACCAGTTGGCAGTAAAAAATTGGGAACAAGTGAAAAACATGCGCAATAAAAAAATAAAATCAACCTGTCTTGGCGTTTTTCTAAAAAAACAATAACTTAGAAAATATGAATTTTATTCCATACTTTTATGTCACTCTGTATAAAATTGATGACAGACTTTTTTTGTAGATTATAGTCGTTATATAAATCGATTTAGTACAAATTTAGGTGCAACGTTGCCAATTTGATGCGGATGCCAATCTCACCGTGATTCCAATGACATCCAGATATACACGAATCGATTGCAGCGCCTCAGTACGACTCCTTGCTGAACTCAAGAGAATATTATTATACTTTTGGCGGTCAATTTGACGTCCACCACTTTTTTACGCCATCTGATAGGATGTGTGCTAAGTAAGCTTATGTCGATATTTTACGCTTATGTCAAATTGGCATCCGTATATTGGATGCCACCTTACCTCGGATGCCACCTTTACCGCGATTTTTACATGGGCGGATGCCACCTTAGCCTCTGTAAGTATATATATATATATATATATATATATAGATCTTCAGTACAAAGTCAGACCAATTGGAATTCCATACAATCCCGCTCCACCAAGAAATAGCGTAGATTCGAACCAAAGTCAGGCGTATATTCTTTTTTTGTAATTTTTTATGCTTAATTCTGCAATATATACACGGCTAACTCTTAAAAAAAATTTGAATTTTATACGAAATATTTCGTACTATCCTGAGCCTATTGAAAATGCAGCAAACCTGAGCCAGACTTGTATATGTTTACATATACAAGACTATCTTGAGCCAACACTTTTGACAAACCTGAGCCATATATATAATATACCGACAATCCTGCTCCATAGCAACAGCAATGACTAAGCCGTATGTATATACCATAATAATCAAAAGTTAAATTTTTACCGACAATCCTGCCCCATAGCAACAGTAATAACACCTGAACTTTATTTCACTTACGGAGTGTTTTATTTTATATCGAGAGTCATGATGCATGTCGATGTTCAAGCAACAGGAAGGACTAAAATCTAGTTTACTTAAGTAATGTAAATATTAAAAAAAGCTATTGTTTAACAAATAAAGTAAGGATTTTCTAACAAGATAAAAATTCACTTACGGAGTGTTTTATTTTATATCGAGAGTCATGATGCATGTCGATGTTCAAGCAACAGGAAGGACTAAAATCTAGTTTACTTAAGTAATGTAAATATTAAAAAAAGCTATTGTTTAACAAATAAAGTAAGGATTTTCTAACAAGATAAAAATATATTAATAGTTAGAAAATTTTATACTTTGAGCGTGGTAATATTTTTCACTTAATAGTAAAAAAGAAAATAAGAAAAGCAAAATTTTTTCATTATTTACTTAGATATGTTTTCTTGATGTTCACACAGTTGGTGTCGTTTTTGAGCAAAAATCTCGATTGTTTTAAGCTATATCTTTTGTGTTTTGTCTTAGCTGTACAGATAAATTGACAACTTAATTAACGAATGTCGATGTAAACACTCAAAATAAGATAATATTGGCACTGGTAGAGTGTATGTCAATAAATAGATGAGAGTCGATTATGTATTTCTGTTTCTTTTTTTGAGATTACAAAAAATTGCACAGATAAAAAAAAAAGTTTTGCCAACTACTAACTGTAAAAGTTTTGGAGACAGTTTTACTGGCTTTGATCCTTTCTTGTTTTGCTGGTTTTGATACAGTTTTTTTTATAATAGGCAAACTAGTAAGCACTAGAAATTTGAAATGCTTATTTATAATTGGATAATTATTGAAATCCACTAATTACAAATAAATATTTAGAATTTACAGCGATCACTAGATTGCCTAGCAAAAAAAAAACAAACTATAGACTCGGTTTAGTGCAAAAAATATTGTGACGCGAACGACTCAATTCTAAGAAGCGGTGAATCAGAGTATCGAGTATTGTGTTGTGGACCGCTCACTTCTAGGAACTGAATAGAACTTCGAGTATTATTTACGTTTTGAATGGGTTTATTTATTCTTGTTTACGTCGGCATTGTTTGTCGCTATTGTGATTGAATTCCAATCATCTTGCCGAATTGAAATAATTCAGGAGAAACGCGAGAAAATACTCGAAAGTTCTGGAAAGAGTCCATACCCATATATATATGCGAGACAGCGAGTCAGTGAGTCTGTCTGGTTTTGGGAGAGCGACATAAAGGCGAACTCCGGCGATATCCAGCGAATTTAGAAAGCGATAAATTAAAGTGTTTTGTGTTCCGTTAGTGATTTAGAATATTAGCTGTGTTAATTAGTTGTAATTAATTTGATTTGTAAATAAACTTGCCGAGAAATTATCTCCAGCTCTTTAAATCAGAAACCCACATATAATAAACGTCACACTGGTGTCAGAAGTGGGATTTAAAGAAGCTTGGTGGACAAAGAAAAGTTTATGTCTCTGGAACCTTCTGGAAGAACAACAAGAAGTCAGACAAGAACCATGGAGGAACAACTTCGTGTATTCTTCGAGAAACTAGAAAAACAACGCTTGGAAGATAAAGAAGAACAGAAGAAATTTCTAGAAGATCAAGAAAAACGACGACTGCAAGAAAAAGAAGAAGAAGAAAAACGTCGAATGGAAGAGCAAGAAAGAATTTTCGAAAAATTCGATACCTTACAAGATGCTCTTAAGAAAGATGTCGAAGAAGTAAAAAAGGAATTTGAGGAAAAAGTTTTCGAAGTAAAAGAAGAAGTAAAAGAAGAGATAAAAGAAGTTAGGGAAGAATTAGAAAAGAAAGTTTTAGAATTGGAAAGTAAAATGAAGAAACTTGGAACAGGACAAATTTTAGGAAGCGAAGTAACATCGCAACGAGTAAAACCCCCAACTTTCGATGGTCAGTCTTCGTGGTCAATGTATAGGAGGCAGTTTGAAGCAGCGGCGGAGATAAATTGCTGGAATGATGAAGAAAAAGCCACAGCTCTGGTGTTAGCACTGCGAGGACCAGCTCTCCAGCTGCTTCAGAATGTATCTGATCGTGATCAGAAAAACTATCACGCAGTGGTCAACGCCTTGGAATTGCGCTACGGAGACCAGCACATGGACAGAGTATACCAAATGATGCTTAAGTCCCGACATCAGAAAAGCAACGAAAGTTTGCAAGAATATGCCGCGGAAATAGAAAGATTGGTTAATTTAGGTTATCCTTCCGCACCTGCAGACCTTCGCCATGAGATGGAAGCCAGCGCATTTATTGATGGTTTAAGAGATGGCGATTTACGACGTTATCTACGTCTACATAGATATAAAACCTGTGCTGACGCGCTTATCCACGCGTTAGAATATGAGGCGGCAAATGAAGACTTTTCACGACGACCAGCTCAACGCGTGCGATTGATGTCCGCAGAGGAAACTCCAACAAATAATTGCTGCTGCGAAGAACTGAAGAGTATGTTGGAAAAGATGCAGCAGACACCAGCACGCACTGGAGGACGGCCTAAGTGTTATGGTTGTGGTAAGATAGGCCATATAAGAAGGGATTGCCGCCAACGGGGAAGGTCTGAGGATGTAAGGAGGGGTCAGGAAGATGTCACAGGCCTCAATTTCCCGGCATCAGGAAAACTAATTTCAGCTAGCACTTTGGGGCGTGTGCTAGCTGATACGCCCAAAGCCCCTAGGATCATCTCCGTCTCGCAGCTAGGAAAAGGAAATGATAGTCTGTTGCTGGATGGACGAATCAACGGTCGAGACACCAAGATGACGGTTGACACGGGAGCAACACTTTCTCTAGTGAGACGGGACATGCTGGAAACATCTCAAAATATCTACATGACAAGATGTAACTTCGTTTTGAAAACCGCTACTGGTGAAACAGCACAAGTACATGGAGAAGCTAATGTCAAACTTGAGATAGGACCATTCAATATTGTACACCGAATGGTTGTAGCTGAGATAGTTGATGAAGTGATCTTGGGTTTGGACATTATGGACAAATATGGATTTGTGCTGGATATTAAGAACAGGATGTTACAAATGGGAAACGAAGAAATCTTGTTACATTCTGCGACCGCTTCATCGGACCATGTAAACATCATCGTCTCAGAATCAGTTCGTGTCCCCGGCAATTCTGAGAAAATTGTGCTGGCAGAGTTGGAAAAAGATCCTGGGGGATACCGAACGGGAGTTGTTGAACCGGACATGACGAAATTCACGAATGCGACACACAATAAACAGATCTTGGTAGCTAGAGCACTCGTTGAGGCTGGTGGAAAGATTCCTATTCGCATAGCCAATCTCAGCGAAAATCGAGTTACGTTGCAGAAAGGGGAACAGATTGGCTTCTTTCAGCCTGCATTACGAGTTGTTCGTTGTGAAGAAAAGGACAACAAGAGTTACCAGGAAGGAGAAGGTAAAAATAACCCGGAATTGGAAAATTATTTTCTGGAAGAATGGCAACACTTATCAGAAGATCAGAGGAAAGCAGCCACTGCTTTTATTCGAAAGGAACAAGACATTTTTGCAATAGGGGACAAGATTACGGGAAGAACTAATTTGGTACAGCATCGAATTAATACGGGATCAGTACACCCTATTCGTCAGCCCCCGAGAAGACTCCCCTTTGCGAAACAGGAAGAAGTGGCTCGAATGATCGAAAAAATGAAAGAAGATGGCGTCATTGAAGATTCGTCAAGTCCCTGGTCTTCACCAGTTGTACTAGTAACAAAGAAAGATGGGTCAACTCGTTTCTGCGTTGACTATAGACGGCTCAACGAAGTAACGAAGAAAGATAGTTACCCACTTCCACGCATCGACGATACACTGAGCATGTTAGCTGGTTCCCAATGGTTTTCTACTTTAGACTTGAAGAGTGGGTATTGGCAGGTTGGAATTCACCCTGAGGATAAGGAGAAAACTGCCTTCTCGACTGGAACTGGGCTCTACCAGTTTAATGTTATGCCTTTTGGACTTTGTAATGCGCCAGCTACGTTCGAGCGGCTAATGGAACTTGTCCTTCGAGGGTTGACTTGGAGAACTTGCCTTGTGTACCTTGATGATGTGATGGTTATTGGGAAAACTTTCGAAGAACATCAAAGTAACCTGCAAGAAATTTTCAGCCGATTGCGAAACGCTCGTCTTCAACTTAACCCTAAAAAGTGTTGCCTTTTCCAAAGAAAAGTCAAGTTTTTGGGACACGTTGTTTCATCGAATGGGATACAAACTGACCCTGAGAAGACTGCAGCCGTACGGGAATGGCCCCGACCTAATGATAAGCACCAACTACGAAGCTTTTTGGGTCTTTGCACCTACTATCGCCGTTTTGTCAAAGGATTCGCCGATATTGCCAAACCTCTTCATAAACTGACCGAAAAGAAGACGCCTTTTATTTGGGACAAAGAGTGTGAATCGGCCTTCAAAACATTAAAAGTTACACTCTGTACGGGACCAATACTTGCTTACCCAAGGGCAAAAGGTCAGTTTATTTTAGATACGGACGCCAGTAATAATGGAGTTGGCGCAGTATTAACTCAAGTACAGGATGGCGAAGAGAGGGTTATCGAATATTATAGTAAGGTTCTTTCTAAACCTGAAAGGAATTACTGTGTCACCCGAAGAGAACTGTTGGCTATCGTGAACGCGGTAAGCCATTTCCACAAATATTTATACGGCCAACATTTTACAATAAGGACAGATCATGCCGCTTTAAAGTGGCTGTTAAATTTGAAGAATGCTGAAGGTCAAACAGCGAGATGGATTGAGAGACTTCAGCAGTATGATTTTGAAATCAAGCATCGCTCGGGAAGGTCTCATCAAAATGCAGACGCCTTGTCCAGAAGACCGTGCAGAGCCGACTGCAAACATTGTAGCCAACGAGAACAAGCTGACCACCTGTGCAACCTTAGAAGGCTAGTTTTGCAACCTACTGACGGATGGACAGCTGAAGAAATAAGAACAGAGCAACTGCAAGACGATGAGATCGGACCGATTTTACAAAGCAAGGAGAACGGAAATGTAAGACCGCAATGGCATGACATTTCAAATAAGAGTCCTGCTCTGAAGGCGTTGTGGGCACAATGGGACTCCCTGAAAGTCGAAAATGGGCTGCTCAAAAGGGCTTGGGAAAGCGCGGATGGAAAGACGGTAACAATGCAGCTAGTCCTACCGAAGAGTCGCGTAAAGGAAGTCTTAAGGGAAATCCATGATGGAAGATCTGGAGCTCACTTCGGCGTCAACAAAACCTTGGGGAAGGTTCGCGAACGCTTTTATTGGGTCAATAGCCGAGAAGATGTCGCTAATTGGTGCCGGAAATGTACAACATGTGCTGCGAGTAAAGGCCCGAAAACTCGTAGCCGGGGAGCCATGAAGCAATACAACGTTGGGGCTCCGTTTGAGAGGATTGCGTTTGATATTGCGGGTCCATTTCCAGTCACCGACTCGGGCAACAAATACATTATGGTTGTTGCCGACTATTTCAGTAAATGGCCTGAGGCATACGCGTTACCAAACCAAGAAGCTATTACTGTGTCTCGTGCTTTGGTGGATAATTGGATTTCTCGTTATGGGCTTCCCATGGAAATGCATTCGGACCAAGGGCGAAACTTTGAGTCAGGGGTTTTCCAAGGAATTTGTGATCTCTTGGGTATTCGGAAAACCAGGACTACACCGCTGCATCCTCAGTCCGACGGAATGGTCGAGCGCTTTAACAGCACCATGGAAGAGCACCTATCGAAAGTTGTAGAGGCCCATCAAAGAGATTGGGATCGCCATTTACCGTTGTTTTTGTTGGCTTACAGAGCGGCGATCCATGAAACTACAAATCAAACTCCAGCCAAGATTTTGTTTGGACGGGAACTCCGCTTGCCTTGTGACCTTGTGTTTGGGACACCCACTCAAGAACCCAAGGAAGTTAGAAGCTATGTAGAAGAGCTTCAAGAGACGATGTCCCATATCCACGACTTGGCTCGAGACCGAATTGAGATTGCCAGTGACAGGATGAAGACGCGGTACGATTTGAGGGCGAATTCGGTAGGGTTTCAAGAGGGAGATTTGGTCTGGCTATTTAACCCTCAACGGAAGAAAGGGCGATGTCCGAAGCTTCAGCCGAAATGGGAAGGCCCTTATACCGTACTGACCCGACTTAACGACGTGGTGTATAGAATCCAAAAGAACCCCAGGGCTAAGATGAAGGTAGTGCATTTAGACCGTTTAGCCCCCTATGCGGGTTCAAATGACGATGAATGATTGTTCGAGACGAACAATTCTTAAGAGGGGGGTAGTGTGACGCGAACGACTCAATTCTAAGAAGCGGTGAATCAGAGTATCGAGTATTGTGTTGTGGACCGCTCACTTCTAGGAACTGAATAGAACTTCGAGTATTATTTACGTTTTGAATGGGTTTATTTATTCTTGTTTACGTCGGCATTGTTTGTCGCTATTGTGATTGAATTCCAATCATCTTGCCGAATTGAAATAATTCAGGAGAAACGCGAGAAAATACTCGAAAGTTCTGGAAAGAGTCCATACCCATATATATATGCGAGACAGCGAGTCAGTGAGTCTGTCTGGTTTTGGGAGAGCGACATAAAGGCGAACTCCGGCGATATCCAGCGAATTTAGAAAGCGATAAATTAAAGTGTTTTGTGTTCCGTTAGTGATTTAGAATATTAGCTGTGTTAATTAGTTGTAATTAATTTGATTTGTAAATAAACTTGCCGAGAAATTATCTCCAGCTCTTTAAATCAGAAACCCACATATAATAAACGTCACAATATTATATGCAGGGTGAAATAAAAGTATATTTCATATTTTTTAAGATAATAAAAAAAACGCCAAGACAAATCGGTTTTATTTTTTTATTGCGCACGTTTCTCTCTTATATTAGAACAAATTCTAACCAGTCTTTTGCTGTGACGTACCTAATCGATGATTCTTTTAAATAGCAACCTCTATTTTTCTTGGTGAAAATTGTTACTATTTTTTTTTTCAGAGTATAACAGTATAATTTATTTTATTTTAGATCCTATACAGAGTATAAGGTGTGTAGGATCTAAAATAAAAATTTTAAGTAATTTAACCAATTTAAATGTTTCATTAAATTTTCTAAAATAAACGCAATTTTTATTTTGAACTAAACGTTTAAATTGCCGTCCTTCTGTTTCTTGGCAATAACACAACTAATTTTCGAACACCGTTAGCACATTATTCTTCATTTCTTAACTAATTAAGCAATACTGATTTGTAGATCTTTTTTTTAAATTTTCTAAATCTCTTAATTTTGTTGCAAATACAGTGCTCAACAATTGAAATAAAACACCTTAAAATTTTAACAAAGTTTAATGTCTTGTAACTTTTGAAAAAATTATCAATTGAGATGATTTTTTTTTTCTTGGTAGCTAATTTCTTATACTTTAAAATGCTTAATAGAGGGATTTTCGCAAATTTGTAGTTTAAGTTATACAAGGTTTCAAAGACATTCTTTGCAAAAAACGAAAACTTTAGACTGCTCCCATTTAAAAAAAAATTTGGATTGTTTTAATGGGTCCCAGAATAGCGCAGGATTAATCCTTCAACACAGTTTTACAGATTTTGAGCTACACTTATAAATTAGAGCAATAATTCCAAAAAAACTGTTTTTTGCGCATTAAGTAATAATTTTTTTAATTGATGTACAATTTTACCTCTTTTTAGATTATTCTAAAAATAAAAGTTTAAACTTAAAATTCGAAAAGCAACGGCAGACATACTGTTTACATTTTGTTTAAAAAAACACCTCGAAAGATGACCAACTTTTTAAATAGCTTCGAATTTTAGTTTACTAAAACAATAATAAAAATTTAAATGTGTATTAAGACACTTAACTTATTTTTGTATCTCAACATCCTTGTAGCATTAGTTCATTTAGTATTGGTCGGTGATTGCATCTGATTTTTAAAAACATATTTTTAGAAAAATATTGAAGTTTTTTCTAACTTAAACAACTCGTTACAACAATACGGACGCTACTGTTAGCTATCTACAATAATTATTGTTTCATTAAAAACAAGCCGTTTAGATAAACAAAAATTTTAATAATTGATTTTGTTGCAGGAATTTGGACTTAGAAATAAAACGCTGTTTACCTGGCTTTTAGGATAGCCAGGTAAACAGCGTTTTATTTCTAAGTCCAAATTTCTGCGACAAAATTAATTATTATTATCACCATGGATGCAAATACTGATATTTAAAAGTTTTAATTTTCTTCTAACAACATGGCATTAAAAATTGTATTTAAACACTAATTTATACCGAGTAAACTAATGCTAGAAAGGTCTTCAGATTTAAACCCAAGTCATGTTTTGAAATACACGTTTAAATTTTTATTATTGTTATACCAGACTAAAATTCAGAGCTGTTTGAAAAATTAATCATTTTTGGAAGCCTTTTATTACACGAAATGTTAACCGTATGACTAGCACTCTTTCCAGAATTCCAGTTTGAACTTTTACAGATTTTTTTACAGAATTCCAGTTTAGGTGTAAAAAAATTTACATCTATTAACAAAATTATTGCTTATAGTGTAAAAATTTTTTTTGGATTTTGGCTTTAATTTATAAACGTGTATTTAGACAATTAACTTGTTTTTTGTCTCTCAACATTTTTGTAGCACTAGTTTATTTAGTATTGGTCGGTGATTAGATCTGATTCTTAAAAGCACATTTTTAGGAAAAAATTGAAGCTTTTTTTAACTTAAACAGCTCGTGACTACGATACGGTCGCTACTGTTAGCTATCCACAACTGTTTCATTAGAAACAAGCAATTTAGATGAGCAAAAGTTTCAATTTTTTTCTAAAAACATGGCTTCAAAGATCGTATTTAACCACCAATTTAAAATGAGTAAATTAATGCTACAAAAGTCTTAAGATTTAAAACACAAGTCACATTTCTAAATACACGTTTAAATTTTTATGATTGACTTACCAAACTAAAATTCGGAGCTTTTTAAAAATTTGGTCATCTAGGGAAGTTTTATTTTCTACAAAAAATGTTAACAGTATGTCTACCGTTGCCTTTCCAATTTTAAGTTTGAACTTTTATTTTTAGAATAATCTAAAAAGAGGTAAAATTTTACATCAATTAACAAAATTATTGCTTAATGCGCAAAAAACAGTATTTTTGGATTATTGCTTTAATTTATAAGTGTAACTTAAAATTTGTAAAACTGTATTAAGAGCTTAATCCAGCGCTCTTCCAGGACACATTAAAAAAAATATTTTTTTTGTTAAAGTGGGAGCAGTCCAAACTTTTCGTTTTTTGCAGAGCCTGTCTTTGACACCTTGTATAATGACTTAAATTACAAGTTTACAATAAACGCTCTATTAAACATCTTAAGCAAAGGATTTGGACATACCATATCCAATAAATATGTCTTCAAAAAATACGGTCCTAAAATGTATCTGACAAAACCACTTCAAACACTCAATTTTTGTGGATGTTGAATTTGGGTTTTTCTCATCCAGTGCGGATCTTCTATCGACCTATTTAGGCATTAAGTATCTTTTTTTTAAGTTAAATCTATTTGATTTTATTATAGAGCTACATAAAATCAAAAGTATTTGCAACAAAACCAAGAGATTTGGAGCATTTACGAAAAAGAATCACAATTCAGTGCCGCTTAATTAATCAAAAAATAATAAATTATGTGTTAACAGAGTTCGAAAAAATTGATTGTATTATTGCCAGGAAACAAAAAGACGTCAATTTAAATATTTAGTTCAATAATTCTGTAAATAATAATACAATTTAGAACAAGAGATAAAGGAGCTGCTTCAACAGCAAATGAGATAATTTTACAATCTAAAAAAAACTAATTTTATATTTCAAATTTATGATTATATTTGCAGTTGAACAAATTGTGAATGTTATGGCATTGCAAATTTATTTAGCTTTTTTAATTAAAAAAAAATTATACAGCACATAAGGTTTATAGTAGCATTCTACAATACAAGAGTTTGTTAAAAACGGTAACAAAAAAAAGGTTTTAAACAGCTGGAAAAAAACAGTTTTAATTTTATAGGGGCTGAAGGATAAAAATTTTCAAATTTACAGATTTTCCTACGTCTCTGATACAAAAAATTCGTTGTCTTAGCAACGCAAGCATTGTTAAAATTATAAAAACTACTTATAGCTTTGACGTTCAATTAACGTCAAGTTGGTTTGAACGATTTAGTTTTGACGTATTAATTTCGACTAAACATCATGAATTATCGTGTTTCTCCATACTCCATTGCTGACTGAAATAATGTAGTGCGCAATTTGTTTTATTTGTATAATACAATCCTGAGCCAGTTTGTTTTATTTTATTAATTCTAAGAAACTGCTGGCTCAGGATTGTATATACAAATATATACAAAATACGCGACTGCAGCGCCACCATTTTACAGCGCGGCAAAAGCCGGAACTACAAATTGGAGATTCATACAACTCTGAGCCAAAAAAAAAATTTGCCTGTGCACTGTGGGGGCCTTAAATATGCGGTTTATAAGGGTCCGCCATCCTGAGCCATATATTTGGCTCAGGTCCGTCAGAGTGGCTCAGGATGTACCGCCCGCAAACACATTTCTGGCTCAGGTTTGTACTAAAGCGCTAAAATATATAATATATATATAATATATAATATATAATATAATAAATATATATATATATATATATATATATATATATATATATACATCCCGCTATCATTAGCACGTCCGTCCGAAAAACATTATTAGAGCGTCCGGGTCTAAAACTCACAGAAGTTAGCTGTTTTTTTAAAGTTTTCCACCAGTATACATCGTCTATTTCCTTACAGGTGGCGTTGCCTAAATATGAAGCAAATCTAAAGTTTTCAAATCCGTTGTACCACCATTGCAGCGTCCTTTTACGGAACAATCAATGTAGCGTCCGTATATTGGTGCATAGAGCGTCCCTTGGTGTATATAGACCGTCATAGAGCGTCATGCGGTGTTGCCAGTTGTAATTCTCATTTTGTGTCTAAAAATAGAATATACACAAAAGGACGCTTTATGCATGCAAATATATGGACGTTCCAATGGTGGTTTAAAAGTCAATTTTTTAACGACGAGTGCAATCTTACTAACAATAAGCCGCAATCTGTGTACGCAGATTTAGTTCAAATATCTTCTATTAATAATTATTAATTTAATTATAAAAATATTATTTCTGTTTGAAATAGTTTTTACTTAGACATAAAAGGTAGGCTATAAATCAAAAAAGTTCTCTATCTCTCTGTTAACATTTGAGACATGGGAACATTGAAAAAAGAAAATAAAAAATACCAAATCGTCGAAAAGTTTTAACAATAACAATTTAAAACAACATGAACGTTACTAAGAAAGCTAGTCTTACTCAAGATTCGATAAAAAAGAAATATAAGTTTGATTTTGCCATAGAAAACTATTAATTCCAATTGCTATTTATTATAAGTTATTCAAAAAAAATATTTTAAATTATTAGTTCAAATGTTATTAATTTAAAATTAGTAACATGTAACAAGTTTCCTATGGTATTTTATGGACACAAGAAAATAAAAGTATTTTGATGAAGCACTTTAAATTCATTAATTTCTAGAGCAAAATTTGCTTTATTTTTTATACAATTAGCATAACGTAAAGCCTCTTTTCTAATATATTTCAAAATGTCAGTAGTTAAAAATCTTTAAAGGAATTGTAAAGATGTGAAAAAGCTTAGACCTTTTTTTCAACTGTCTATTTTTGTTTTTTTAATAGTTGAAAAATGATTGTCTAAGAACTATAGATTGGTACACACTTTTTCCAATTTGGTAATGTATTGCACAATCGCTCTTATTTTGGCTTGGAAGTTTCGGCTTCTGATTTTTCTTTAATTTCGGGAATTCTATTTTCATCTTTGTCAATCCAAAAATTTTGATTATTAACTATATCTTCCATTTCCTCAAATGTAAATGCTTTTTTAAAATTAATTTTTACTGTAAATCATAAAAAATAAAGTTTTTATATCAACAAAATATACAACAGTTACTAATGTAAATTAACATTGATTTTTTAGGTAACATATAAGAAACGTTATTTTTTGAGAAAATTAAAGAAAAACCCGGACTTAAATAATACTTTATTTTTCAAATTTGTTTTAAATGCTGTCCTGTTCATATGACACTGGGTGTTAACGGGTTAATTAGAGATAAAAAGTTTAATTTTATTAAGTGAATGTTTAACTAAAATTCTGACAATAAGTCAAAAAATTTGCCAAATCTGTGCTGTTTTTTTGTTTTCCAACCAATGAACATTTTTTGAAAATTTAGAAAAATTTGTGTAAAAAAAGTAATTGTTTCATTATAATAAAATTTGCATTTTTAGAACCTTTTTTTGGTCTACTTTTTCTTCTGTAAAACTTAGTAAACACAACATTTTAATGACAATTTAAGCGGTCTAAACTATCACATTTAATGACTAGGCAATACAGCATTTTTATAGACTAAGCAGTAAACACTTTAATGCCGTTTTTCATTTGTCACAAAATTTTGAGACTAGATGTCAAACATCAAGTTTCTCTTAAAAAAAGCTGTTTTTTAAATCACATGTTTTATTGCTTAATTCAAAAATAACTATCTATTACATTATTTTTGGATGTCGTTATAATATTAAAATAAAAGATTATTTAATATTTTATTAATATACTAAAATAATATTTAGAACATATTAATAAAAATATCTTGAAAAATATAGACAAAATTTCTAAAAATTTAAACAAAAATTAAAAATGCAAAACAAACAAGAGATAATGTATATCTAATACATAAAAAAAAACTGGGAAAAGCAGAAAAATATGCTAAAACTTAAAAGAATAATTAGAAATCTAGCAGAATTAAGATCTTTTCACAGTAAAAAAAATATAAACATTTATCAGAGAAATCGAAATAAAAGTAAGAAAAAAATAAGAAGAAGAAAAAAACTAACAATAAACAATAAAATACTGAATTCAAGAATTAGGACAATGACAAACGACAACTACTCGTAATTGAAAAAAAACTTATCTATAAAACAAAAAAACGGAAAGTAAGAAAAGATAACCATCGAGTTGACGAATTGACAATAAAAGAGTATAATAAAAAAAAAGTAGAAATAGAAAATTAGAAAAAAATAAAATACAAAAATAATACAACAGCTTTGACAGTAGACAACAGGAACCAAAAACCGAAATAAAATATTAGGAAAGTTTCTAAGATCAGAAATAAAAAAAAGTTAAAAAAATGTTATACTAATAGAATAGAGACTAAACAAAGGTATAACAAAATTTCATAAAAAATACAAGAATATAAAAAATACAAAAAAAAATTAAAAAAAACAAAATTTCCTAAAATATTTTAAAAAAATCAGTTTTAGAAATATGTGGAGTAAACAAAACAACAAATACAAAAAAGCTAAAACACTGGTAGAACAATAAAATTAAACAAGAAGTAATTAAGAAAAAACTGTTATCGAAAAAGTACTTAGAGAACAACAAAACCTAGATGACTACCAACTGTATAAAGAACAAAAAGAGAACATAAAAATTATAGTAAAAACGGTAAAGCAAAGTTATGAAAAAAGTTTGAAATAAAGATAAAAAAACCGCTTTAAGCAATGCAAAAATAGTGTACAATATTGTAAACAATTTAAGAAAATAGATCTTAAAAAAACCAAGAGAAGATATTATTGAAAATAAACTCAAAATTATTAAGTGATAGAGATTGTTTGACAAGTTAAAAAAAACCTGATTGTTTTCCAGTGAGTGTTAATGTTTCATTATAATGAAATTTACACGATCCTAAGAAACTCACTTTTTTTAACGTGTTGAACATGTTATTTTTTCGTATACTTGATAAAATTCACTGTAATTTAAAGAATTAAAAATTATGAAATAAGTCTAAGCACTGTAAATTACTTATCGAACAACAACTTTATAAGATTATTATATGGCCGAAAAAGTTATTAAAAGTCAATATTTATAACTATTACACTGACAGTAGGAGAGAAGTTACTTTATGTTAGAAATAAAATTTTTTGTTATTGCAAATTAAAGAAACCATTTATTGCAACATTTTTACCTATAATTTTATTATTCTTAACCAATTTATATTTATGTATGAATACTTTAACCCTAATACTTTAAAAAAATTTAAATTATTTTTTTTTATTTTTTTAATTTCAAAATTTGATTTTACTACATTTTTATAAATAAATGATCAGAAGCATTAAAAAGCAAAATATAATTACTTGAAGCAAAAAAATGCTATTAGTAAAATTTGGACTAATAATTTAAAATACTTTTTTAGGCCTCCGTTTAGAAACACTAAATTTCTAGTCGTAGAAATCGTCGGAAAGATGATTGTTTGCGTTTGCCACTATTTTGCACTGTCTAGACATTGAAAGTAAAATCTAAGAATTTTCTGTTTTTGAATTGTATTTATTCCAATACCTGTTATGTGATTTTTCAGACAGCAAATTTTCAGTTGTTTTTCTGACTGCGTTTTTTAGATGTTCTGGGTTATTATCGTCTTCCATTTTCTAATTTATTGGAAGAAGTTTTATTTATTTTAGCACAAAAGCACGACTTGACACAATTTATAATTGTTTATTGTCAATTAAAATAGTTATCATAATAATCAAAATAGTTTTTTTTTAGTTTAGACAACTTTTCGGCTTAAAAAACGTCGCTTATCACACGGCCAGAAACCTTTTTGCAAGTATTCGCACTTGTGAGACTCGGCTTCGCCTCAGCCCACAATCCGTGCTCATAGTCACAAAACGACAGTTTCTGGCTTTGTCATAGAAATAACTATTTCTGTATAATTAATAATAAATAGCAACTAGAATTAATAGTTTTCTATAGGAAAATAAAACTTACATTTATTTTTTATCAAACTTTAAGTAATTTTAGTTTTCTTAGTAACGTTCATGATGTTTTAAATTATTATTACTTTTCGACGTTTCAGTAATTTTTTTACCATCCCCGAAATGTAGGCAAAAAGATACAAAACTTTTTTTATATACAGTAACCGGCAAAAGTATGGAACATCTAAAATAACTTTAAAACTATTTATTTCAAAAAAATTGCTCGGGCACTATCTGTTATCTGACAATACCAGTTCATTAAAAAAAAAACAAATAATTTATAATTAAAACTTTATTTTAAAAAATTAAAGTGTTAATTATTGTTTCCAACAAATTTTTAACTGCCAGTATTTTTTAAACTGTTAAAAAGTTATAAGGTGCTAGATTTTAACAATAAGTTCAATAATAATAAATTTCAGTTTTTCAGTTTTTTAATTTTTATTTTATTTCAACTTTTAATAATTTAAGAATGTCACAAAAATTTTAGTAAAGATAGGTATAGCACATTATACACAAAATATGTTCAAAATTTGTCATAAATTTTAAAAATGTAATTAAAATTATAGAGTGTTCTTTGAAAAAACAAAGTTGATGTCGGTATCTTATTTTTGGTCACACTAAATAAAATAGATATTAAATTTAATTAACAAATTATTATTAAAACGCGCAATTTAAAAAAAGAATTGACCTGTCCGAACAATTTAAAAAAAAATAAATACTTTTAAAGTTATTTTAAATGTTTCACAATATTACCGCTTACTAGTAGATTTAAATTTGAAGCATTAGCGCGCGCGTCTATCTTTTCATTCCTCACAACTCAGGTCAGGAATCGTTTATTTAATTTCATTCATATCGTTACAGTGTTGCCAAACTGACGGACGCTCTATTACACCGAGGTTGAATATACGTATATTACGCCAGCGCCACCACCCCTATATACGCCGGAACTAAAAATTATACGAATTTTTCATCCAGAAATCATTAAAGCGTCCAAATCGATTTTTGCCATTCGCTTCGTCTTGGTGTAGGAAGGCTCCCAAATTTTTTTTACATGGGGTTGCAGCAGAGCGTCCATATACGGGCGCTCTATGCACTTGGACGTCCTAATGATAGGGATCGGGCAATGTATGGCCGTGCTAATGATAGCAGGATATATATATATATATATATATATATATATATATATATATATATATATTTTTCACTAGTAATATTAGAAGACATCTTAATGTCCGTTATTTGGTAAATTAAGAGTTTTAAAAAACTCCAAACTTTATATAAAAAATGTATTACATTTTTTGTCACTCCACTCCTGAAGAATACGATGGTTGGCGAAACGTCGAGTACAAAAATTTTATTGCCACGGCCAAATCCCGGGAAAAAAATTTTCGTTTATTAAACATCGTCGACGTAATTTTTCGTAAAATTTCGAAATAGTAGCTTCCTGTTTTCTCCAGGAAGCGTTTAAAACATTAGAAAAATAGACGTTAGAAATTTTTTGAAGGAGCAGTTTCGATGTTATTAATAACAGGGCGGGACGTTGCCAGAACATTTTTCATAGTGGGCACACTGTAGTTCAAAATTCATTATAAGAAAAAAGGACTCTTCAAAAAATAATTAATTCAACTATATACTTATAAAGAGTGTTCCAAACTAATTTTGCTTCGCAAATAGTTGTTTAGGGACAATTAAACATTTTATTAAACGTCTTCTCACCTACTTTGAATAAAAATGGAGCTGCTTGACAAATGTGACAGAAAGTGTGATTCCCCGCCATATAGCAGAAAATATTTGACGTTTAATTTAACTTTTTTAATTTGTAGATAAATGGATAATTTCAAGTTAAAATAATACCAGTAGTATTTCAACTTAACTACAACTGAAGGTAGAAAGTAGGCGAAAAACACTTGTATGTCACAGCAGACCTCAGGTTTTTTTGATGCATCGGTTTGTATGCCCTCTTTCTGCTCTTGCTACTATGTACAGGGTGATTTTTTATTTGCTCCTGTCCGAAACTCCAAAAATAAGCAACACATTTTACTTTGCATAAATTACGTAGTTTTTTAAAATTAATTAAGGCATAGAGCGTTGTAAATTAATGTCAACATTGTTGACAAAACCTTTGACATTGATTCCACAGTCAATTCATTTGGATCATTTGTAGTTTTCTCAGAGTTGCTTATCGTTTGTATAACGTGTTGCCTATATTTGAAATCTAGGGCAAGAGCAAATAAAAAAATCACTCTGTACTATTATTTAATACATTTAATTTAATCATTCCAAATTTTAAGATTTTGTTATTTTTTGAAGCAATTATTCAGTAGGATTTAATTATGACTGCACTATTAGATTGTTTATTAAATTTCCTTTCATAGGAGATATTGCATAAAAAAAGATAATGGTGTTGAATGAAGAGGAGGTATATCTTACAACATCAGGGAGGTCTGTGCTTTATTAGCATCATACCAAATCATTTTTCTATGTAACAAAAAACCTTCTGAAATTAATCTTTTATATAAATTTCCTTAGACTAATGAATAATACATATTATAAAAAACATGAAATTGCACAATTGTACTCCGTAAGAAAAAAATAAGATAAGAAAAGCTCCAAAAACTTGACAAAAACGAAGAGAAACCAAAAATATTTTTTTAGTACGAAAAATTTTGGTCATAGCGATTCTTCTGAATTCATACGTCGGATATTGGAGACTGCTGAGGTGGGGATTACCGAAATCTGGTATGCCGAAAATATTATTATACAGGGTGTAATCAAATGTTGTGTAGAAAGAAATTTTACCTGGCAAGACTCTTCTTTGAAAAACTGCTAAATATCCAAACTTGTTTATATAAATAAACAGCGCCCAAAAATTGCGCATTTTTTGACCGTTTTTGAAGCCGAAAAATTTGCTTTTTCATTAAAGACAACAAAACAACTGAAAAATAACTAATAAAAATGTTTTTAACTATTTTTTCCTATTCTCTTGAGTTTTGGTAATTCTGTACCAATTTGGTGCGTGAATTTCTGAATAACCTGTATGTGAAATTAGAAAATCGAGTATTAAAAAAAGAAACTTATAAATTAATAAAGACAATTCGCCGAAGAGCGAATTACTTGGAAAGAAACATCAAATATGTTTATTAGAGCAGAGAAAAATGTGCAAATTGTTATACTTAAAAAGCACCATTTACGTGATTAGACGACAATAAAAACGAAAGTTAGAATACAAAAAATTTTCAAAAAAGTAATAGGTTTACTCGTAATTACCCCATTTTCACATATAAAAGTTTCAAATACGGACATTTTTTTAAGAAAATTTGAAACTAAAACAACATTTAATAAAATGAAAAAAGTGAACCCCATAAAAAATAAAATCGAAGAGAACGAAATGAAGTGAAAGGGCCATAATGTAAAAATGTTGTTAAATAAAATATTGAATTCAAACCAAAAAAGCAATTGCAAGAGGATGACCAAAAAGGTCATGGTTTAAGAAGTAAGGAGAGGCAGCAGAATGAGTAAAAATTTTTTGACAGGAAGTCAATAAGATCAACCAAGAAAAGAAAAGGTGTAAATATACCCAGCTTTCTCTCACACTAAACGTTACATTCAAAAGGGTTCGTTGAGAATTAAATAAATTAAATAAATTGATTTTTTCAATGTTTTTATTAGTTTTGTTAATCAAGCTAGGATAAAAAGCATTACTCTGTAAGTTCCTTAATTAAACAGATAGTAGTTCATTTTTTCAGTTTAAAACATTATTATTCGTTTCTTTTTATATTAATAAAAAAATTTAAACAAATTAAAAGAAAATCAATCACGATAAGACGAAACGTCGAACAACTTCGCGAGTTGAAAATTGAAAAACTGACGTAACTTGTTTGGTCCGACCGGATTTAATCTGAACCTGACAATTGGTGATAATTTTCTAAATATGTAATTTAAATTTACAAAAATATTATGTAAAAAAACATTTCCAAACGACTAACTAAACTTTTTAAATATTTTGTGCGTACAATAATGCTTTATAAAAAGCCCTTAACTTAAAGACTCTAAAATTGTTTTTTTTTAAATTAGTACAAAGATGGCTACACGTACGAAAGCGGAAACACATGTAATAAAATAATTTTAAGAGTCTAATGGGCTAATTTCAAGTTGAGATAATACCGGTAGTATCTTTATTTCTAAGCAAAATTAAAAGAATTTGGTGCTGTGATTGGTTGTTGCCACCAAAAAATATTAAAATTTGCGATACTACCGGTAGGATCTCAAATTGAAATTAGCCCATAAGAAAACATATTTTGATTTTTTTTATAATTTCGTTGTCTTAGGACAGTTGGAAAGTATTTAGTTAAATCAATAACCCAGTTTTGCAAAACTGATTTTAGCAAAATTATAAGACAAAATTACTATTATTCTTTTCAAAAAATGATTTACATTGAAATAATAATTAGCGTTCTGTATTTTGCAAATGTGTCAATTAATTAGATTTCAAATTAGCACAATCGTCTCAACAAAATTAGTAAATTTCGGGTCTGAGTACATAAATCCAGTCTGGCAAAATTACCGTAATTTTAAACTCAAACACAACTCTCCTACAACTCCAAAAGCCAAACTTACCTCATTTCGATTATAAATAAAATAACTAAAACTTGTCGCATACTCCTAAATAAAAAGTTAAAAATAAATACTTTCGATAATAAGCGAGGTCTACAAAGCACTGACTCATCAATCGAGAAATAGTAAACATCGTTAATCTACTTTTATCAGAGATAGCTAATTAGAAGCAGTGCATTGTAAATAGTCTAGGTTCTAGGAAGAGAGAAATAAAAAAGCTTGAGTTATGATTAGCAGAAATACCCCTGAGGTGGTTAATAGTCCTGTGTATGGCCCACAGTTTGTGTATGTGAGGATCATCCTCGTCGTCGGCACAAGTCGCATCGAACTGTGCTTCCGGAGGCATTTGTTGCGTCGGTAGTGACAGGTTTGAGCGATTACTCTGGGACGTCATGTCGGGATTCTGGAAGGAGGGAGAGGATAGTTAGATCCCTAGCCAGTTAAAAATCCCATTATGAATATTTATTAGTCAGCAAATTAAATTGTTAGGGCACGGAGTTACCCGAGTTAGTAAACTTCGGAATTACTTACACAAACTATTCAAATTACTTTCATTCCGACATGAACCTAAATAATAAAAATCAAAATTTTAAGTCACTAACCATTCTGAACTAATTTCGGGCATTAGGAATCGTTCCTAACCAAAAAATTGCAGGAATACTAACCTGTGAGTCCTGTGACCTGAATTCGGGTTCGGAGGGCGCCACTTGCCGGTGCTGCCGTAGAATCCTGCAGAGAAAAATTTCCTGCTACGGAGATTCGCGCCGCGATGGTGTGAGCTTCACGTTTTCAAAAATTTGACAAATGTCAAATTAATACGTAACTTAGGAGCCGCCATTTTTTCAAATTTAAAATTTCGTGTGTTCAAAAACTGACAAAAATGGGAATTACAGACTGGTTTAATCTACAGTACTGGCTCACGTTTCTCTTCTCGTACTTCGCTATTCTCCTGTGTTTCTTTGTGTATTTATTCGTTTTAGGTAAAAAAAATCCTGTTCTACCACAGATAAACAACTCGTGTTTTCAGATTTGTTTAACAAGATTTTTGATGTAACAGTGGAATTATTTGACGAAATTGTTTACAATTTTTGTGAGAACAATAAAGAGCGAAAAATATCCCGAAATGGCAGACTTAAATATTTTTGGAATTTCGTAAATAAATAAATAAACCGTAAAAAATTTTTTTGTTTGGAACTTAATTGTCTGTGATGACAGATGGGAAATTATCCATAACGTTTTTTACTTTTTGTAAATATATAAAACACGGAGGAAAATGAAAATGTTCCATTACATTAATTTTCTTTCTTTTCATCTTGATTTATTAAAAGTTGTTTTGTTGGCTAATCTATTCTTCATCTTGAGCTAACTCCAGATCAATGAATTTAAACTTTGAGATAATTCCGGGAATAATAGGGTTATGAAATGAATTTGAAAGAGGAATCCGACCTTATTAAAATGAGACGAATCTTGTAATTTCATTTTAGAAAAGTTAATATTTTTAATGCAATTTATCCGAATTGCGGTCGGAGAACAAACTAGTGTTTCAAATCCGCAAAAAATTTCAAAACATTTTTCATTTTACACAAAGTGCAGGAATTTCAAGAGAACGCTGAAAATGCTGAAATAAGATCAGATATGTAAAATAGAGAGTGATAAAATGTGTACTCATTTCATCTGAATTATTGAAGCAGTGTACATGACATTTCAGGGGTTTATTTTATTGTGATGCATAAAAAGAAATGTGTTTTTCTTCATTTAAAAAAGTCGACTTGTAAAATTTCAGAGAGAGATTTTTAGGTTTTGAGGCGAGATAGATTTATGCCGGTTTAAATTACTTTGAGAACCGGTGCAAAATAGCTCCATTACTACTACTATAATTCGACTTAAATTAAGACGAGACAAATTTCCTGTACTCGCAAACTACCCAAACCAGCTCATTTCAGAAGGTGAAATAAAAAAGTTTTGTATAACTAGTTATACGGCATACTTTACTGAAAATTTTTGTTATTTGTACATAATTTGAAATATTATATTTCCAATCTTCTAATTTTTTTCTTCAGCTTTTTTTTACCTTTCTAACAATCGATTTTTTTTACTTTTAGAATGTTTTTTAATGCATTTTGTAAACTACGGAATATTTCGCCAAGAATCTTCTGCTTTTAAGTTCTTGTCTTTTAAATTTCTCAAACAGCTTTTTTGTTTGTTTTTTGATTTGGTAGTAGTTACCAAGTTTTCATTTTACTTCCAATTTTTTTTTTTTGTAATTGTATCAACTTTCCTTATTTTTTCCGCATGCTAATAATTGTCGTTTTTCAAGTTTTTTTAAAATTATATTTCTGAAAATTTTTATTGAGGCTGTGTTGACTTTTTCTCAGCTTTGTTAATTGGGGTTTTGGGGGGCACTAATTTTTGTAAAAATTATGTTATTTATTTGAAAATGATATAATTTTAAAATAAATTTTATAATTTTGAAAATTTTTAGTTAATTTTTCTTTTGTAATAATCGTACTTTAACCTTTATCAAAAATTTTTTGTTTTTTAAAATTTTTCTGTGTTCTTTTTTTATTCTAGGCTTTTTCGTTTTTTCTTCTCTTTTTAACTGTATGATTCTTCTTTCCTTTCTATAATCTATTTTTAAAACTTTTTAGTTTTTGTAGAACTTTTCTTTACTCTATTTTTTACCAGTCGACGCCTTTCAACTTGCATTCTTTTTTCTTTTTTTTTATAGCCAAAGTCTTTTCTCAATCTTTATAATTTTCTTTAACATTTGTAAAATTTATACTCTAGAACATCTTCTCTAAAGGTCGGTTTCTAGTAGATTTGTAAAACATATGTGAAAATTAGCTCTCAAACTTTAAGTAAAGTGAGTAATTTTTTTACTTACCTATAGCACCCGGTATTTGTGAATTGGTACGCTTACGGTATATATACTTACCCAAATTTAAAGTGGTTTTTATGACACTGCAATTGATATTAGGACCGTCATAATGATGCTATTAAAAAGGTTGTCAAAGTCTGTTGTAAATCAAATTTGTTTACCTGAGTCGGGATCTGGCTAGTACTAGTAAGAAGATTTATATTTATAGTTTTATTGCACCTTTTTTTGTTACTATTAACATTTTTAAAACAAGAGAACCTTATTATAAAAACCACTTTGGATTTGGTTAAGTAGTTACACATTTTACTATATATACAAGTAAAGATATTATGAGCTGGTTAATATACAGGGTGGTATTGAAAAATGTACAAACATTTTACTTGGTGATACTACTTTTTATTAAAACGATATTAAGTACTCAAATTTGTCTTAACACAACATTTGATTACATTATATACTACTTACAGGTGTTTGTGATTTAAATATTATACTGAAACGTCTATTTAAAATTTGTTTACACCAATTTCTATGAAATTAAATATTATGTAAACTGATAACTATTGAATTAAGTTTATTTGATATGTAAAGTTATTGGTTTAAACAAAACTTACATTCAAAATTGTATTACTATTATCCTAATACGCTTAACTGATTTATCTAGTCGACGGAAACCAATTCGACCATGACCGGGAACTAATTCGTTTATCATTAGAGATGATTAAATAATATATTAACTAATTGGACTTTTACAGAAATTTGTTTTAACCGGTTTTGTAAAATATATAAAAACAGTTTTTCGCTCGTGGCGATTACGTCTTTCAATTAGTGTAAAAAATGTGTAGCTTCGAAGCTAAATTAATCTCTCCGTTGTCCAATGGAAATCCTCATTACATCCGTTGATCTGACGCTAATCCTGCAAAAAGTGAAAATCTCTCTAGATTGGTAGTTTTTGCAAAGTGTCTTGTATTAATCGAAAACGAGACGATATCTCTAGAGACAATACGCTGTCAAAACCGTCGACAAGTACCCCGAAATGCTAATAACGGTCCTTATCAAATCGATCGTAGCTTGACCCCCAAGATATTATAAGCTTAACGTCCGCATAGTGACAATAGCTGATAAGAGGAAACAAAAGATTGATTGTTGGCTGTTTACACACCGTGGAGGTGCATGATAGCGAGGGTTGAAACAATGTGTAATACGTTTCTTGAAAAATTGAGATAAGGCCGTATTGTCTCTAACGCAGTTAAATACCGGAGTTTGAGAGGTTTGCGCTCGTAAAATCAAACCGGAATCACACACACCATAACCGTATCAATCGCAATTCGCTAACCTAAACGTTAAATTGAAGAGGTCCAGGGCTATATTACTAAAATGAAGCTACTTCTAACCGAGAAAAGAAGTGATTGAATAAATGAGATTTTCACAAACGGTGCGGTTACTATAAAAGCCGATGTATTATTCATGGTGGCGTACTTTTTTTCCTAGGGATTTTCTGTCTCTCAACTCGAAACACTTTGTTTTATTTATAGACTTTTTCCACATTTTAAAGCCGGATTACTAGTTTTAGTATCCAGGCACCAAAATGCTTGCCTGACTCCTGACATGATTGATTCATTAGAAATTTTCCAATCAACGAAATGAATTGAATTTTCAAGATTAATACAGCGAGAATTGATGTATCAATTAAGTGGATATTTTGCGAGCTTTCATCAAATTTTCTCTGTTGTATTGAGGATTATCTATCCAGTTTGCCAAGAATTAAATTTTCAACATTTTACGAACGAGAGCAAATATTTTTCGACGACCCAAATTTCTATTTTTATTTTAACTAACTAAAAATCATTTTATTAACTTATCTTGATTTTTCATAAAACCTTACAAATAAGTAAAAACTACCTTTTTATAGTCATTTTAACTATACTGCGTACTGGTTATCAATAAACAATAAAAAGATGTTTAATTAAAAAGTTTATCAAGGTAATTATGAATTGTCAAATATCTCATAAACAGACTAATGAGCTGATTTTAAGTTGAGATAATACCGGTAGTATCTTCGTTTCTAAGCAAAATTTTAACAATTCGAGGTTGTGATTGGTTGTTGCCATGGAAAAGTATTAAAATTTGCGATACTACCGGTTTTATCTCAACTTAAAATCAGCCCATTAGGCCCCAGCGAGCTACAATAAGGTGTAAAATAATAACGCAAAATTACGCCACTGCAAAGAGCTCGCTGCCGCCGAAGCCCTCTCATTAGAATACATGAGAGATTTGACATACATCAAAGTTAACTTGATAAACTTTTTAATAAACACTTGCTACAAAACGAAATGTCTTCATATGTTTTCTAATGCGAGATGTTTCAGTCCAGTTAAAATTTTATTATAGGAAACTCGTTCACAAATTTTTGAAATATAATGTTACCAAATTATTGTCGAAAATTTTAAATTTACCTTAATCGAATTAAATTCAGATGAATTTACTCAAAAGATATTTCAGATTTATACAATACGTTTTAATTTCGTTTAAAGACTTAATTTGGAATAAAATGTCAGTTTTAAGCAATAAAATACCAAAAAAGCCACAGATTACTCGAAAAACAAAAATTTAGAAAATTTGGAATTTACATAAATTAAATTTAGATACTTTTTTACCTTATTTCAATCTAAATAAGATCTTTATCCAACACCTCTTTATTATGGCGTTATAAAAATTATGTTTTTGATTGAATTGTAGGGTCTATAAAACACAAGTGGTTTTATGAATCAATAATAAAAAACTGTTTTTATATAATTGAACAGTTTACAGAAGCTAGAACAATTTATTGAACATCAAAAAATACAATACATAAAATTACAATTATAAGAAACATGAATCTCAGATGAAATCATTTGTTGAGATTTACGTTAACATTTATATTAAAAGATAACGTATTAGCAAATAAGAAATTAGCAAATAACTTTATTTGCTTCATTTTTTGTCACTTTAATGTTATTTCCAAATTCATTCAATTTTTGCTTCTCAGTATTCACAATAACATTGCCTTATGTTTCTAAATTTCCACCCAGTATCTTCTTAGCAATGTTTATTTTGTTCAAAATTCACTCTTCGACATACGCTTGTGCCACGGTTGTCGACTTCCATCGGCCATGATGTTGGACCATCCTAAGATCGGCTCCAGTCTTGGACAATAAACTCGCTGATGTGCGTCTCATACTGTGTTCTGTATAAGACTCTGATTCTGGTAATTTCAAAAAACTAGTTACTACTGATGGTATTTTGGATAGACTATTTATTTCCACTGGCTGTATTGTGCATTTCTCATTTGTATAGCACAAAAACAATCTGCTGTGAGAAATATTCTTAAGTCGGAGAGACATATATTCTCTGCAAATATCCAGTAAATTAACTGCAAATTCTTCTTCCATAATGGTAAAGCTAAGTAAAACATATGTTTTTGTATCTGGTACAGGTACCAACATATAGGATCCTTTGTCTTCTACGTAATTGATTCACATGTTCAATAATTCACAACATTGACACCCACCTGACACACCAAAAATTAATGCGACCTGTAGTGTAAAAAAATTAAATTTCATTCTCTAATAACAAAATCGACCTACCTTCAACATCAAATATTTTTTGTTGGTTGCTTCTGCTAGAAAATGTTGAACATGCTCTCTTTCAAGAACTTTTGATTTTTTGCACTTGTAATTTTTTGATTCGTTCTTCAAAAAGGCGATCAACTTGCCATATTGTGAAATATCTGTATTTTCGTGTAGCTTTAATGTCGATCTTAACATGATGTATTTCGTCCACATTTCCACATTGAAGAGGCTGCGAATCTTTTTTTTGGCGTTGAAGAAGTGACCCAACAGCACGTCTTCGCTTACCCCACAAACATCGTTTTCCTGTTTCCAGTTATTGAACTCACTCAATTCTTTGTAATAAGCGTCCCTGGATTTCTTGGGTAGCAAATTCGATGTTACTTCTTCAACATCTTTCGCAATTTTTTCAGGAAGAGAGCTACTTCTTTTTATTTCCAACAATGTTACAAGCACCGAACAGTTTGTTTGCAAAATTTTTCTCAAATAATAATTTTGTTGTCAACAACAACATGACAACCAAATCATAAACTACTACTAATCTTTGTAGATATAAAATTTTTGGGTTTTGATGATTTTTTAAGAACTCTTACAGAGAAAGGTGTTGGATAAAACTATGTATTGTACTCATGTCTTAACAGCAAATAAGTCACTTAAGAAAAATTAGGCCACTCGAGCAAGCTCTCGTGGCTAAACATTTCTTTCGTGACTTATTTGCCTTATAAGACACTTGTATAATAAATAGCTATTAAAAGTCGCTATAAGGTCCTTCTACTAGTTCATCCAACAATCTAGTGTGGTGTGTTCTTTTTTTATACACAAGTATAGTATTTCTGTCCAAGTTTTATCCACCATAAACTTTATTGTTATTGAAGTTAATTAGGGTTCAACCCCAAACATTTACAAACGGTGGGTGTTTTCACCCACAGATAGTTCGATGCCTGATGCTTAAGATGCTTTTAAGAGTAATATTTCTCCAAAAGATAATACTTTTCATCATATACATTTACCTAAACATTCCAATAGTTTGAAAGAAATAACGAACTTAGCATGGCACGTGCTTTATTTGTGATTTAAAAAATCTGCCGTTGCATTGACCATTATTGAACTAATCAATAAATCGTTATTCAAACGTTCAATAGCGATCCGAAATACTATAAAGTTATTTAAATTTTTTGTAGTAAAACATTTCTTTTTTGCTTCAACTAGAGAAAGGAACATTTTTGTTATGAGACTCAAAATTTTGATGTTACTTTTGTGGTCAATTATTTTAAAGCGTCAGATATTTCTTGGCTAACACATAGTAATAGCTGATAGTAATCTAAGAATGTTTCTTTCTTTAGTGCTACTGTTACATTTTGAAAAAAAAAAAGATTTAGTTTTCTAGAAATTGATGAATCACTTAATCTATGTTTTTTAAAATGATTTAAAAAAGCTGTCACTCTGTCACTCTGGGAACGGGGATAATGTTTTACTATCTACTCGTTCTGAGGCTTTTATCTCATCTTCATAGTTTTTAGAATAATGTAAATAAATTGTTTTAATAAAGGGTTAAAGGTGGTTAATAGTTATTTATGTATCAAGGGAATTATAAGGATGTTAATTACCGAAGGCAACGACTGTCCAGAGGGCCGTAATTTAAGCCAAAAATTGTTATTTAATAACATTTCTTCTCTTCTTGTAACTTTAGAGCGCCATATTTGTAACTCTTTTTGATATGCAAATTATAAGGAATTAAGAATTCTTAACTCCCTTCTATAACTCGGAAGTTATGAATGTCATAATGGTTACCGTAACTTAGATAATATTTGGCTATATTGATGTAGTAAGAAATAAAAATAATAATGCTTGGTACCTACGTCTGAAAAAGTATTTTATTCTCTTTAAAATCATGTAACAACAAGAGTAACTTTTTAATAGTATTTTTACTGCCCTCAAATCTTTCTCTCGCAAACAAAATCGACTTATCTAAACAATTTTTTTTTTGAATTAAGTACGTAACAGTGAGAAACTTTAAATGGAACCGTTTTAGTGGGCCACTGTACATATGGAATTAAATTTAGGGTGTCATTATCTGCACCAGAGTGGTTTTTTAAACAAAATTAGATATAATAAAATACGGTTTCTTGTTCGTGAGATGGTCTCACTCGCTGCTTACGCTGCTTGTAAACAAACTTTACTTTGTACATATGTCTTAACCATTAATTGATATTTTTTAAATAAGAAATAGAAATTAGAGCAGAATAATATATAGTCAAATTAATATTTGTTTATTTTATATAAAAAACGAACAGCAATTTCTACAAAAAAATAATATTGTTTGGTTTAACAAAAAAATTCTCTAGGCTTTGATAAAAAAATAGAACATTTTTGTTATTTTAATATCAGATGTGTTTTCTTAGTGTCAAATGTCAAAACAAGCAAACCTAAACGTCGTAGTTTGAATATTTTTGAAATAAGCTGGTGGAACAAACTGTATATTCACTTTAAAGCTAATCAAAATCTGCAGACAATTTCTTGCAAACCCATTAGAGCATTTATTTGGCTGCTTTGAGGGCTACTTCTTTCAGATCAAGTCTTTATCTCAGATGAAAAATGGTCAAAGCAGGATTTCTTTACATGCCAAGTATTAAAAGGATTGAATTCTTTTGCGGTTTGAAATCGTGAAAAAATCATTAATTCATTTAATTAAAATTGCGAAAAATCCCCGCTTGTGTTTTTTCCGCAATGAAGCGATTTATCTGCTTTGGAAGGTCAAAGGTTAGGGTACACGAAATGTATGCTCATAAACGCACTCGTAAAAAAGACACAACGAATGAAAAAGTCAAATCCAGCCGATTTCATTGGAAACAGTAAACGACAGATTCGAATGACTGGTCTTGTGAGCCGATAAAAACCCTGCAAGGTAAATATTATCAGCAGAAAAAATCGTATAAAGGATTTCTTTATTAATTCAGGAAGAGAAATAAAAATCTGGGAGTTTTTGTCCAATTACAGCTGTGACATTAGCAATGATTAATCGTGGTCGGTATTGTGTTTTTCTTGAAGGAACGTTTCGAGTGAAGCAAACTTTAACAATTGCAAGTTTCGGCATTAAATTCAAATAGAGCTTGAGACGGTGTGAGGAACGTCGTATATATTTTGTTTGGCTAAAACGTAGTTGAAACGCCTACGAGATCGTCGGATTTACGTTTGTAACTGTAAACCTCGGAAAAATTACCACAACTTTACGCTACAACAAACTACCGTCGAGCTTTAAAGACGCAGATAAACCTTAATAGATGTTCCAGCTACATCTTATTCAAGCGGGCTTAACGCCGCTGAATATTTTCCCGTATTTTATTCGACACTCGAGACGTGCGCCAGATATCAATTATTAAAACTTGTTCAACGGAAAAATATGCCAACTAAGCCAAATCAAAATTATTTCAGTAATAGAATTTCGAAAAATATAAATAAAAATTTCATTAGATAAAAGCTAGCGAGGGTTTAAAATGAAATTGGTTGCTGGCTATTGTCACTTACAAGGAAACTCCACCCATTTTAATTATAACTTGTTCAGATAAGCCTTGCATTTTTATTGACACATCTTTAGAATTTTTTTGATTTTTTAAGATTGTTGTTTTTGTAAAAAAAAAATTATAGCGGAAAAACAGACACAAAATTAGTGAGAATTACCTGTGGTTTTGTGGTGTGTATCTTGAAAAAAATTACTTGTAGAGCACATCGATTTTGTTGGCAAATAGCTGGAGGAAGGCATTTTGAAATTAACAACAATATTATTACTAAACAGCTGCTTTTATTAAATTTATTGATAAACTTCAATTTGTAGTATAATTGTTTTATTTACGTAAAACAATTTTTAGAATTTATGTTATACTATCAGAGCAGAAGTATAACAATTAAATTGGGTACTTCTCTATTTGCCGTTTTTGAGCTTCAACTATTTTGTATTAGTGTTTGACTCACTTGTTACCTCCGAGAAATACAGTCTGTAATCAAATGATATACAAGATTTGACTTAATAATAGTCGTTGTTGATAAAAATGGTTAAAAACCGAAACTTGTCTTATACAAATATTGATGGTTTCTGAGATACGTATAGGATGTAGCTATTTTGTTTGAGAACCACTGTCGAATCAAGAAGTCAAGAAGCAAAAGGAATAAAAGACCTTAATAAAAAAATCTGAAATGTAAAGAGAGACAAAGGTATACTCACTATAATGTCATGCGATCTTTAAGTAGATTTTCTTCTTGAGAAAAAAAAAGTTTCAATTTTAGATTGCGGCCCAAAATCCGGCTATGCCGTTTTAGTTAAGTTTTTGTTACAAATAACACAATAAATTTAACTTAATTTGAAGGTGAAGCAAACTCCATAAAAATTCCAAATTAATTGAACAGTGAAAAATACATAACATAATGGAATGACGCCAATCACGATCAAATGAAAAGTGATCGAGAAAAATGGACGACTTTCTTAAGATTTTAACCAAAAACATGTGAGGTTGAAAGGCGCGAAAGCAGTCTATAAGCAGTCATGTATGAAAAGTCTCTAAAATTCCAATTATTTGAAAAGGGTAATCTGCGAATGATTTCAGTGTAGATGGGCAACATCAATCTTTACCATATAATACCATAACCAATAGATAAGAGTTGATAATAAAATCTAAATTAAACTAAACCTAGTAAGTAAGCCAAAAATAGACTACTTATTGAGATAAATTATCTTTTAACTCAAAAAAGAGGTAAATAAAGCTATAAAGAAGAAGATAAAGAAAAAACAGACAAGGATTAGCACTGATCTCACTGGAATCAAAAGGAAGAAAGGAAATACTCGACCTACTCAGTGAGTAGGCTATAATGACTATAAAAAGAAGAAAAAAGAGTATAGGAAAGTAGAGAAAAAAAAAGATCAATAATTTTGGCAGTGGGCTAAGGTTGCAACCAAGACAACCCGAATATTTATAGCAGTCTTCTCGCTGGTTTTTAAGAATAACAAGTAGTATTTTATCCTCCCCATAAGCAACTGGTACTAAAAAAAAAACACAAACAAACCAAAAAAAATTAATAAAACAAAATAAAAGTTGCAAGTAAACAACTAAATAAACATAAACCAAAATTTTTTATGGCTGTTTTTGTGACTTTTAGCCTTAGCGAAACCCAAAAACTCTTCCACTTCCGCTCTAAATATCACAAAATACGATGGTAGAGATAAAACAGAAAATAAACTGTCACAAATCGTGTAATAAAATAACACAATGTAAGAAAGCTAGCAAAATAGTGTTAGCAATTTGACGCAATGATATTAGTTAGGGAGCTGGTAAGAGTTTTTTAATTAATGGTTCTTAACAAAATTATTGAGTAAATTTTATTGCCAGACCTATATGTTCTTTTATTAATTTTTGGTTTTGACTTTTTGATAAATCAAAAGATTTGCTTGTCAATGAAATTTATAGGGAATGTTAATTAGAATGTAAATAACAGAAAAACAATAGTTTGTCTTTTCATTTTTACTGCCATAAAGAAATACAAATTTTCAAAATTTAAAAAAAAATAGTGTACTAAATTATTAGTTTGTGTCTCTGTAATCTTAAAAACAAATTTTACAGATGTCTTAATTTTTTAGTATGTTTGACAGTTACCTCTCTTAGTTGTAAATCCAGAAATCTATTAGAAAGAAAGTGGAAAAAAACTCCTAAAACTCGTTTCAGCAATTGAAAGATCTACCAAAATGGCTAAAATTTTTAAAGTTTTTATTAAAAAAAATTCGATAACGGCATTACTCAAAATCCAATATGTCTAAAAATTTTAATCAAGTTGAAAATAATGAATTTTTTTAACGAAAATTGACCTGTTTGAAAATGTTTGTCAAAACACAATATTTTTAGTTTTAATAAGATTATTTCATGATTTTGCCGTTCACTGTATATCACTTATACAGGATGAGTCATGAAGTTTGGCGGATATTTAAACTGCGAATTATGCTATCTCTAAATGTAACTTTTCCGTGGTCAAATAAAATCTAACAACAATTCGAAAAACACGTGGTCACGAACGTACGCGCAATGATTGTTTGATGGTCACTGGCTTTATACCCAGAAAAAGCACGAGACAAAACAATCGAAAGAAATTCATTTTAATTTTTTTCGGAACATCACTTTTACTTTCGGTTATAACAAAAAATAGTCTTTACCTGAGACAAGGCTGAATCCAAAATAAAATCCAAACATGCCCGATGCCCGAATTCCGAATACAAACATCGACAAATCCAAGATTTACAAACTTTCGTAGCATTCCTTTGAGTTTCCCTGTAAAGAAACACCATATCAATTTGTTCAATAAACGAATATGCTGCTAATATTTAATTTATCACCCCCACAACACTGCTACTAACAAAATTTTACTGAAAAACAGAAAACGACGAACTGTGACTGGCTCTTGACCTTCCTTTTTCAGGTAAGCAGCGCTGACTTTTTTGCTGTTTGGTTTATCTGTAAGCTTTTTTTATTGACTCGAGTTCGTCGAACGCGCGCGCCAGTGGTTCTTAATAAAATTTGTAAAATTTTTTTTCTTGAAATCTATACATTTTCGACGTAGTGATATTTTGCATTTGTGATAGATATTTGTGAAACTATTATCAGTATCAATTTCTACCATACTTTGAGACTCACCCTGTATAAAAGTCATCCCAAGAGCTCCAAAATGTATTAAAAGTAGGATGGGAATAGATTTCATACAATTAAGTGGTGTAATACCTTCTTAGTTAAGAGAAGTTCGTTAAAATTAAAAGTTTTTTGTATTAATAGACCTATAATATAATTTATGTTTTGGGTCACATCCATCGTTTATATTTAAAATATTAAATAAGGGGAAAGTGGACTGGAGCATTGAAAGACTTGATTGTACAGCCAAGGCTTCCAGCTCTTTTTGGTTCTTTATCAAAGCTAATACCTAGCGTCTAAAAAAGGTTGGACATGGAAACGAACTGTTAGGTCAGTGGGGGCCGGAAAAATGTTATATTATAATGACTTAAAAAAAAGGTTATATATTTTATTTATCTATTTAAAATTAAATTTATTTAAATAAATTTATTTATTTAGTATGTACTCTTTAAAGTAATGTTTTATTCGATATATGTTCCTTATAATAATTTACGAAAAGGTTGTTACCCTGTCAACAGGAATGTCGTTTTTACTTTTTACTGTCGTCAAATGTTTTTTTTTGCAAACAAAATCGACCTGCCAAAGCCATTTTTTTAAATTAAATAACAGAGATGAAAGTCTAGGTGAGACTTTTTTAGTGGACCACTCTGTATAAATGGTAGACACGAACAAATCATTTAAAAGAAGTGTATTTATTTTCAGTTTCAATAATTAATTTTTCGAAAAATCAGCGGCACTTCATCTTGCCACCTCATTTAGTCGGTTCACAAGCTTCAAAACTCTATTACCTATCAATTCCAACGACGACGACGCGACGAGCTAATCATATACCAAAATTGCCACCAGCTCCCTATATAAAAACTATATGAAACGCTTTTAAATGACATCAAAAAATTCAAATTTGACTGGTGTCACAATTTCTATAACACTGAAACACTCTTCTTTGCGATGCCTACTCTTGGTATTTAATCTCAATTTAAAAATTAGCTCCTTGTAACACAGTAAATACTGAAATTAATTAGCTTCTGCACATTTCATATTACTTTAAAATGTGTTTATTATTACATATTTCTCTTGGAAAATATTATTGTAATAATCCTGGATTTGCAGTTTTGTTTTTGTGCAAACCTCAGCAATGTGGAAACATTGACACCAACTTTATAGAAATTAACATGAACGATTAAATTAACATAGTGGCTAGCAAACTTTCCAGACAAACACAACATACGACCAAATTTGAAATGTAAATGAAATTGTTCAATAATGACTATTGATGAATAATTTACCACACAATATACAATCTCGTCAGCCGAAACAATAATAATTATGCGACAAACACCTCGAATTCTCTACAAAACATTTATTTTTATTTGCGTTAATAGCGTGTGCTACAAAGTCGAATCATTGAAATCCCGCCGATAATACAATTTGAAGAATGCATGGCAATTACCGCTTGATTGCATTTGTGGCTATAATAACAACAGCACACGTGAACTTGTCCGTTTAATACGATTTGTAATATCGTCTGCGGCCATTGAAGCATACTATACATTGTTTCACTGACAATAATAAACCAGTCCTGTTATTACATACCTAGCAATCCATCTTTTGTCTCTTCTTAATCTCAGCTCAAAAATATCGCCACGTCGCGACGTCAGATTTAATTTTCGTTGGGCTTTTGTCCCCGATTATGACGTGCAAAGTTTGTAATTTTATCGCAAAATTGGTGCGTTTACGCACTTATTACACACCACACCATGTAATAACGGCTCAAACTTTTCAAATTAAATAAAACATTTGTTCGCGGACGACGCTTTTCTTTTTGGAGCGTGAAAGATAAAGTGCCGAATATGAACAAACTAAAGAAGCTCATTCTTAATACCTCCATTATCTCTACGAATTAAAAGTAATTTGTAAAAAGGAGCTTTCAAGGAAAGGTTTTCTTTAAATTTTGCGGCGAATTTCTCTCTCCCTCTCTCTCAAAGAGAAATAATAATTTTTTTTCGATGATGATTTATCGAAATTATCGGAAGTAGCTGTTGTATTGCTAGGTTCGAGTTGGGAGGATTCTGCACGCTTTATCTCAGTTATTAAAGTCACGTTAAACGCTAATTAATATCCTAAGGCTATAAGTTAATGTACACGATCGCTTTGTGTTTATATCCTTATTTATCTCATAATCTATAAGGGATTTATGGCGGATGAACTAGACCCTACTCAAAGTCGAGGTGCACACGGAAACAGACACCAAAAACTTATTTTTTTAATAATCAAATATAATTAGGTTTAACTAATTTCAAGTTGAGATAATACCGGTGGTATATTCGTTTCCATGCAAAATAAAAAAGAATCGGTGTTGTGATTGGTTGTTTCTAAGGAGAAGTATTAAAATTTGCGATACTATCAGTAGTATTTCAACGTGAAATTCGTCTGTTAAACAATAGATGAGTCGAACTATATCCCAAAAATATAAATTACATTCTATGTTTTATGTAAAAGATTTGTAGAAACCACTTGTCATGGAACTATGTATTTAAAAAAAGTTAGTAATTAGCAGTTAGTTATTACTTTTGTCAACGCTATGGTAGATGCCGCTAGCGTACGTGTTGTTGTCTAAACTTAGTAACTTTGACGTTATTAGGTCTCTAAAACTAAAAAAAAGCAAATACAGTAAACATTCTAATAATAAACACGTGTTGGATAATAGCTATTTAACCATTACAGCAACACAAAACAACCGGATCTGACTTTACAGTCAGCTGACGATTGGTAAAATAAGTAGCAATACATGTCTTAATATACATAAATCTTGGCGCCAAGATTTAAATATTTTAATCGATAGCAATAATTCTAAAATTCTTTCTTACAGTAGATATCTTAATAGCTCCTAGAAAGCTTAAACACTTGCTGTTAAACTATTTCTTCTGCTACTGCCACACATTTTTAGGTACTGCAGGTTTAGGTGCTCTAATTCCTCTTAGTGATAACTTTACGAGTATATATTGACTAGTCTCATCAGCAGGCTAAACTACATATAAAAAGGCTATGTAAATAATAAGTGATTTTAGCAAACGATTTTATTTAGATTATTATAAGATAATTATAATATTATAAAGAAAACTTTTTCAACATACTGTAGCGACCCAAAATGTATATAGTATCCAAAATTCAAAATCATGCCCAAGCCTTAGAAGCATAGAAGAAAGTCGTTATTGACACTGGGAAAGAAAAAGCCATACGTTGTGTTTGACAAGATGGCGGCAAACTTTCTTATAATGTGCGTGCAGAAGAGTTCAAGATGGGACAGTATGTACATTAGTACAATAAAACTACAATATTGAAGAAAGCATTTATTTGTTTGTTTCTTGCAGAAAATTTATTCATAATCTTAGCAAATTTTTTTTGCGTGTGATATTGTATTAGTGTGGATATGAGAAGCTTAGGGTAGGCACTATAGAAACCATTTCTTTTGTCCAGGCTTTCTCCGTGAAATATTTTTGCTATTTCATTTTTCGAAAATTTTACTTAATTTTTTGTAAAGACCAAAACAATAGGATTATATCACACTTTGTTTAATTAATTTGATTTTAATTTAATTAATTGTTTAATAAAATAAAGTAACAGTAACTATTGACTTTCCTACCGTCTTTTTAACACATATAGCATTCTACTTTCGAAAAAACCTATAAAAACATAGTAGCCTGTATATTCAGCAGACAAAACTCTGCCCTGGCAATGTTTCTAGACTAGCAAATTTCCACCACAGAGTTGCTCTGCTTATAGTCTTGATAATAAAAACTAACATCAGTCCTTTCCACACATTGCCAATGGGACAATTTACAGGTTAGCACCAGAGATCAACTGCATCGCTGATTTGGTCCTTCTGAGAATAATTTGTGTGGATATAATTTTAAAATTTTATTTGCTTTGATTTTAAATAATATCAATTTATATAATTTACTTCTTTAAATTTTCGTTATTTGTAGATAAAACTTTGTAGATCAATCGTGAGCTAGAACATATTAACTGTAACTACAGATAAATTCGTGCTGCGTCCTAGCCATCTGCAAGTTTTACACTCGTGCTGGAGGCTCTCGATTTTGTAGACTATTGCTCTCGAATATAACCATTCTTATTATACCCTTGTTATATAGGTAAATGATTATTATGTCTCACCTAATCATTATTAATGTTAATGACAAACCTTAGAGACGAAATATATATCGCCCTAAAGCCGCAAAACTTTTTTTGCCCTACTCTACTAAAAATTACGCACTGAACGAACAATTTAGACCGTCAATTTTACAATCATCCTTTGTTTTTACCGCACTAGTGCTTGCAAAGTGATTTTTCTCGTTTTTAAAACAATTTGAGATTACGTTATTGTATCAGAGTTCAAGTTTTTAATAAAACTATGCACTTTACCAGATTTATTTAGATAAAACAACAAAACAAAAATGCATTTACAATATTGCATTTAAAGTTTAAATTTAAGCAGTGCCATTTGTGAGAAATTGTGTAAGACATAAAAATGTCAAATTTTGACATTATATTTTGGTAACTTGAAAAAAATCTGACAGTTAGTTACCTACATTTTCGACATCAACGCACTTTATTTTTTTGACAACTTAAAGATAAATTTTAAAATTATCGTTTTTCGACCTTGTAGAGAATCAGTGCAAAAAATAATATACAGGAGACGTGCGGTAACAGTTTTGCTTTATTCGTGCGACATTTTACTGTCGCACTCATATGCAAATTATATGTTCCCGCATTTATCGTGTAAATAACTATTCTAAATTTTATAGTTTCTATGTCTGTAATGCTTGATGTTTTCAATAACAAACGTCATATTTATTTTGACATTTAAAATTTTTACTTAATTAAGTTATTTTATTTAAGGTGAAACATAAAGTTTTATATAATTTATGGGCATTAGATGATGTCTGTATTTCTCAGACAGAGGCAGGGCACATATCCCTTGATAGAGGCAGGACACATATGTACCAATGCCTTGTAGGCCATGATCATCTTCATACATATTTGTATTCTCAATACATATTTAAATAAATATTCTACATATGTTTTTTCCCCTATAAATGATGAAATTTCTCGGAGTTTGGAGAAGTTTTGAGAATGATAAGACGAAAAATTTTTTTTTTTTGTTGTTACGACGTTTCGAGGGCGGCCGCCCTCATCATCAGGTTTATTTATACTTTGAAGTTACATTGAAGTTACATTTTGGTCCGTATTAATAATTTATGTTATAAACAAATGGGTGGGCTGTGTTCGTCCAAAAACACGAAATATTTTGGGCGAACACAGTCCTTACATATTTGTTTAAATTTTAATTGTAATAAACTGAGGTGACATTTCTCACATGGTTCTAGTGTGTTTTACATTCTACATATGTCACTTAAAATATAGTAGCTGTTAAAACATTATTCGATAAAACGCAAATTTTAACAAATTTCTTGCTCAATCATGCTTTAAAATTGTGTAACTCCACTTTCAAATATAGATAAACGCTAATCTTCGTAATGAATAAAAATAATCGACAAAAGAACAAACTGTACGTTTCACGATAATTTAAAATTTGTACTTTATCACAATGTTTGTTATGTTCTGGTTGATTGTTACCTTGGCACAAATGACTCACAATTTAACTAAACATTATTTAATTTTGTACTGTTTTAGTAGTTATGTTACGGTTATCGTGACCGATTACTCTTGTTTTCTCTATGTACTTAAATATGTGAAAAAAATGTAAAAAGCGGAAACGAGTACAAGTGTACTCAACTAAACGCTTTCACCGAGATTATTATTTAACTTATCATTATGTCAATAGTAAATTTATAGAAAGTAAATTTAGTTTCATCTGTGAAGTCGTAATCTTGAACCTGTACAAATTTCACACAATAAGTAAGTCCTAAAATAAATAAAATAAAAATTATTGAAAATTTTATTTATTGTTACAGACATGTCGAATCAAGAATTACAAAAAGAAGAATGTGAGCAAATTTTGAAGAAATTTTTGAATAGTGAAGATTTTCACTTGAGTTCATTCAAAATACTTAATTTCCGTCAATCTCTACAAGGATTAGTTGGCGAACCTTTTACTCTTAGGATTGAGTACACTGTGAAAAAGAAAAATGAGTGTCAAGATTTTTTTATGAAAACTTTAAGTTCCAACTCTTTTATGGAAAAATTTTCAAAATCAATACAAGTCTACGAAAAAGAAGCTTTTTATTACGGGCTTTTAGACCAGTTTGAAAAGCTCAAGATTGACACCAGTTTTGCTCCTCGAGGTTTCTTCTTCAAGCCCTACATTACAGTAATTGAAGACTTGTCACCCAATTTTAGTGGAACTCCAAAAGGAGAATTACTTGATTATGACCATTGCCTGACCTCTCTTGAAGCCTTAGCGAAATTTCATGCCTCTAGTATTATTTACGAAAAACAAAAATCAGAAAAACTGGGTCAAAAATTTTGTTTAAATGATGACAATTCGGAAATTCTTGAGGATAAGGTGTCGAAGAGTACAGATCCAGATGTTTCAAAATGGTTAACAGCTGCTATAACGGGTTTGTTTCAACTGATTGATTTAATTCCGGAAAATCATATTTCGTCTGATCAATTCAAAGAAACGCTTTCTGCAATTATGGAAATGCCAAATCCTGATGGATTATTAAGGGGAGTTTTACATTCTGATTTGTGGACAAGTAATTTTTTGCACCGGTATGAAGATGGAAAACCGGTCGAAAGCAAAATTCTGGATTACCAAACTGTCAAATACGGATTTTTAGAAAACGATATTGCAGATTTTTTAATGACGAGTACAGGTCGGGATTTCCGCACAAAAAATTCCCAAAAATTAATCCTGTATTATTACGACAAATTAAGAAAATTATTGGACACCGATGATCTTCCATCAAATGAAGATTTTCTTCAATCGTGTGAAAACTTTATGTTGGCGGGGAAAATCCACGCTGTAGTAGATCACTCGTACACTTTTATTGCTGATGAAATTTACGTGGATGTGCTAAAGTCTGGAGAAAGTTTTCGGAAGTTCTTGTTTGAGGAGAGGGGGAAATGGATTATCGAGTCTTATAATAAGAACAAGAAGTTTAAAAATATGTTATACGAAGACGTGCTCGAACTTAGGGATATGTTGTTTTCGTAACATGATGTATCAGTTTTAAGAATAAATGTTAGAAAAAGTTATGTTTTATTTGTGGGTTTGGGCCGTAAAATGGAGGCGAGGAATGTCACAGTTGATGGCTTGATGACTTTCTCTTAGGTTCACTGTCACATTTAATGGGTTTATAGTGGCGCGAATTCGGGTAAATTAATTACAGGGTGGAATATATAAACTACAGTTGGGAGGGGTGTCCAAAGAATTTTAACCAGCAGGTATGGAGATATTTATTTTAACAAATTTAATCAGTACTAAAATTCAATTTTTAATTTAATTACAGCTTTCTGAAAACAAGACTAAATCAGCTTTCAGGCATTTTTACCAAAAGTACAACCGTTAATAATAATATACGAGAAAACACATCATAAATTAAAAGCCTTAAAACATGATTTTAAATTTTAAATAAATAATATGTAAGAACAATATATATGTGCTGTTTTTGTAAAACAACAATAAAAAAAGTCGAGCTTGTAATGTAATAAAATACAAAAATACTCCCACATTTTAAGCAAATTTAAGAAAATATTTAATTTTTGTCTGTTTAATGAATGGATAATAGATGACAAAAAAGTGTTTTATATAAAACATTTGTACATTCCAAACAAAAACCCGAGCTGCTGTAAAATTTTAAATCAATTGTTTAAAATGTCTCAGATAAATTTATTTTTCTGCAAAAACTATTAAAAGTTAAAAATTTTAAATAATCAGAACACTACGTAAAGACTCCTTTACGTGCATCTGTACGTAAAATAAACAGATTTTACAGTTAGGAATTTAGGTTTGTCTCTAAAAAAACTTTTTTCAACAACTAAATTGAAATTAGGCTTTTCTAAGTGTCATTTGACATTCTAAAGTTGACACTTGACGCGGAGCGAGCACAATTACCAAAATTGCCGCTCTGGAACGTTTTAGCTTTCCACCAATAATAACAAACTTTGATTGGATGTTAGAAATTGGTTGGGCTGGCAACGGTATAAATAAAAATTTATTTACTTATAGCAATGCATAGATAGCCAGATTGATCATTATCATCAATAAAAAATTCTTATGACGTCTCTGATAGTTATTTGAATTAAGTGTGTGATCAATCGTCGAAAAAATAGCGTGTATATTTTGAACAAAATGCATTTTTGCTGCTCTCACATAATTGGTGCGTTCGGCTACGCCTCACGCAGCAATTTTCATGCATGAGCGGCAAAAATGTACTTTCCGCTTTTAATATTTAATAATATTTAGTATTTTTAATACTTTTAATATTTTAATAATTAAATTATATCTTGCTTTAGTAGTTATAACTAATAAATTCTAATTAAAAACTAAAATATTTTGATTAGTACAAGTCAGCTCTTAGTAACTGGCTGAATCAAGTTGATGACACCTAGTGACACTCATTGCAAACAAAATTATTTGTTTATTATAGAAATATATATGTATAAATAATAACAATATTATTTGTTATAACACTTTAACCTGGGAGAAAAAAATGACCAGAAAATATATTTCTACTTACCGGTGTAGTTACATTTTTACATAATACACAATATTATAAAAAAAATAATATTTATTACAAAAACTAGTAAAAAGGCTTCTTATTAATCATCAAAAACTTTTGTACATTTTTTTTAAAAACGTTAAGTTTTCTTGTGTGCAATGTACAAGTGTTCTACTTTGTTTAAAACAACCTTTTTGCTATGATTCAACGCAAATATCACTAAAATTAAAAAATAAATAAATAAAAATTATAAACAATTGTAAAATAAACATTTTTTTAAATTCAATATGTGTCCTGCATAATTATCACTGTTCTAACCCTGTTTGTGGTTTAAAATTAAATAGCTTATTTTTTCCTGTTGTATAGCTGTTATTATAAATACCACTCAACAGCAATTTGTTTTTAAGAGTTACTGCAGAAACGAAGATGCTCCAGGTGTAAATACAACTTTAAATAAACCTCTCAGTCTTTTGTGTTTTAGCTGCAAATTAATATAAAAAAGATTTATCATAAAACAACATAACTGTGGCCCACTCTTGCCGTTGTCAGTTTAGATTTTTTTGCATTCACAGTAATTTAATTGTGCTATTTTCTCGGAATAATATAGGCAGTCTTAAAGACGTCTCTCATTAAAATCAGTTTTGTAAAATCGATAACGAATTATTTAGTAATTTAACTAAATTAACTATTCCAACTTAATAAATTGCTATTCCATTTTAACGCAAAATTTTTTGATGTAATTATAAACTTGCTTAAGGTCCGTTTTTGAGTCATTACTTAACATTACTTAGAAATTTTAAACTATATTTTTCGGAGAGGGTGGCGTTATTCAAACAAAGTAAAATTTGCTTTTAAAAAAAACTATAAAAAATTTGCAATATAATAGTATAGACAATTCAAAAATTCAAAAGTTTGAAACAATTACTAAATTTATTCTTACGAGATCTTATCAGCCAAGTACACTATTTTAATTTAAACAACATTTTTTTTAGTAAATTATTAAAGATGAAATTGAGCCTAAAAAGCTACCTATTTAACACTGGGTGGTTTGTTTAATACAGAAAAGAATTTTTAGTATAGAGAGGCACATTGTGTATAACACATTAACAGTTTTTTACTTAACATTCATTTGTTAATACAGTTTTAGCTTAATTTTACAACTCGAATACAAAACCGAGATTAAAGTTTCTTTTCTTAATGTTTTTCTGTTTAGTAAACGACGTCTTTATTTTCCTAAGTTGCGTTGACTTGTTAGAGTTTTTAAGATTAATTTTATATAATTCTACTTATAAGTCTCTATTCTCATGTTGGCAAAATTTTATTATTAACAACACATCTAAACTTTAGACTGGATCTCATAGATAACACTTTTTGAAAAAAAGACAGTTACACAATAAAATGAAAAAATGGTGTAAAGAAACAAAAAAATACATTTTAGAAATATGAATAGAAAATGCAGAAATAATACAATTTGCAACTACAACTAGAAAGAAAATTAATAAAACTGCATGCTGTGAAATAACTAGGAATAATTACAAAAACAGTTAAAAAACAGAACAAGTAGTAACAAATAAAATAAGCAGTGTCTGCGGTATAAGAAAAATTTTGTATAGTTTTCATTATAAAAGATAAATAAAAACAGAAATAAATAGAGAGGAATTATGTGAATAGAATTTAAAATATTTATTTAGAAATCAATTTTAGTAGAAACAAAGGCACACTAATATTACTAATAATTATGTTTTATTTTTTTCTTGTTATTTGTTTGGAAAGAGAGTTAAAAATAACCTAGTTTCTGCATTGCAGCTTAAAAATTTATCGAAACTCTTCACCAAAATACCGCTGTGCTAAAAATGTAAACCTCTTCTGATTTTATTATTCTCATAAATAAACATCAAGCCCTTTCATACACATTTCAGATAAATCCGTTGAAAGTTGATAGATCGCCTCATTTATTCATAAAAAGTGAAATAATTTTCCATACCACATTCTTATATTGTATTCTTATCTTAATACTTTGTGACAGCGCCATTTAAAAATTAAAACAAGCTGGTAAAACAGAGAATGACGTGGTGTATTTCACGTCGCACGCAAATCCCTTCCACAGGAATGATTTTAAAATTTAGTCCCAACTCCGGGCCCATATCCATTAACTTAAACTCCAATCTAACTTCGTTAGACGCCATTAATATTTATAGAAGTTGCACAATGGCTTCGATTAATAGCGAAACACTGCCACGAAAAACGAGAGGTATTCATTCAGATCGAGAAGAGTTAAAACAGAGTTTAATTAGACACGTACATTGACGTTATTTCCTTTAATCCCCCGAACAAAAAATTCGATCAAGCTTTTCCCTGTTCCTGTAATGGAGTCATTACGAAAAGTGCATGTTTCGAAAATAGCAAAGCTTACAATTATGCACAATTTCGTTGAAAATAAAAATAATAAAACAGTTTTCAATTACTTTAACTTCACTATTAATTATTTTTCGAGCTGAATACAAGTATAAAATTCGAGAAGTTCATTTCTAAATCGGAAATTTGCACGCGATTTAATAAAGTTGTATAAAAATATCACAACACGTATTGTGATGAATTAAATCGTGGATTTGCCGAGATAATTATTCGCAAATGTGGTTCCACCCATTCCATTTCCAAACAGAGTAACGAAGTTGGAAGCATTGGGGGTTTACCGACCGCAGGCACTGTCATCTGCCACTTTTATTAACACTACTTTAGGATGCGACAAGAGCGAATTAATTGTAATTCACTTATCTACTGAAAATGCTGAGAGATTTGTGGATTAGAGGAGGTAGGAATTAATTTAGATGGAACAACGGGTGGGCTTGTAGCTAATAATTGCCATGAAACTTAATGGAGATTATCATTTCTACATGTATTTCAAAATAAATCAAATTTGATCTACCTTAAGTTGTTTACCAGTACAGATATATAACTGTAAACATACATTTGTAAAAAAGTTTTGAAGAAGTTTTCTTTAATCTGAGACGACTTGTTATAAATGAATAAATAAATGCAACATCAATGTTCCAAGCATATTTTGAGTAAAATATTTGGAAACAATTTAAAAAATGTAAACTATTGTTTGAGAAGCATTTCTATAATTTAAAATGTAACAATTTAAGTCAGAAAAAGACAGAGACGGCAGTCAAATGGTTTCTTAATTTTCAAAATATTCAACAACAGTGTTGCAATACTAATGTGCTTAGGTGGTATTTGGTACAAAGTTTTTGTGCTGCTATTAGTTATTCGACCGATTGGTAGTAAAATAATGCACAATCTGCCTGCTATAAGAACAATATTGTGCAAAAGTTTTAAACATGATTTTGGAAAAATTATTAGACAAAATTTACACTTGTACTTACTTTGGTAAATAATTTATTTTTAACAAAGAATTTTTAATAATTAAATTTGTTAAATAGTGCTACATTTTACAAATATCTTTGAAGAAAAAAAAAACAAATATCTTCTCTAAGAAGCTATCAGAACGTCGGAACGAAAGATTTCATTTAGAACTTGAATAGGAATATCTGTAAAAATAGAATATTAAATCACTGGTGTTGAAAATTCATGTTTAGCAATAAATTATAATTATTGATAATGCTGTTATATGTGTAATTACAATAAATAACAATCTACTATATAACAATACATAAAAAAAATTATAACTGAGAAATTGGGTGAGAAATGTTTGATTCAATCTTATTAAATTTAAATTATTTGTATATTTTGAAAACTTTAATAAAATTTTCAAAGATTTGACACACGTTATCGTTACATTAACAACTAAAATTTTATTAAATTAACTTAAAAAAAATCAATAAAATGTTCTTCAAATAGATAGATACACAAATAGTTTATAATAAATAATACGTAAGCACATTATTATTGCAACAACATTGTTAAACTTTGTTCTATATTCTAAAAATTAAAAATGTTATTTTTACACTGCGGTTGTTGCGCACGCGTTTTGTTAATATATTATCTCTCTTTATTTTTAAGGCTCTAAATTTAAAAATGTATCAGTGCTTTTTAAACAAAATAACTATATTTTATATCTTCAAAACTATTAACATTTATATAAAATAAGTTTTTTGTATTTAGCATCCTTTAAACCAAAACTATTACTAGGTAAAATTTTTGTACAACATTTAATATTTAATTTTTAAATTTGTTATAAAAAAAATAACTGAATTAATTGAATAATATACACTGCCGAGCATAAAATTAATGTCACACCAACAGGCATTTTTTTTATTCGAGCCGTCCGTGTAAAATAACCAAATAGAGTTAAAGGAGTATTGGTGTAAAAATTTGAAAAAAATATTTTTTTTTGATATTTTCAAAGCATAACCTTTTAGAAATATGTTTTTAGAACGGATTTGTTAAAATTTTAATTATTTTCAGAGATATAGTCATTTTTTAACAGGAAAGAATCGAACAAAAACGTTAGAGATCACCCGTCTACCTAATTTTACCCGAAACTATAAACGCGTTTTTCTCAAAATTACATTTTTCAAAAAGTTTGTCATAATTTCTCAGGTTCTACTTAACTGATTTACTTAAAATTTGGTGTAAGTGTCTTCAATACATGTCTCTATCGTACTATTATCATAAAAAATATTTTTTTTACTATTTTTAAAAAAATTCGAAAAGCAAAAAAATAAGACAAAAATAATTCTTTTTTCAAAACGCCGGAATTTAGCATAAAAATTTTTGTACATTTTTTCTTAGTTAATACGATAGCAGCATTTATCTAAATTAATAATCTTTTTTATTTTTTTGTTTCAAATTATTAGAAGGATTGCAATCGTGACAAACTTGGCGCGCTATTTTTTCTTTCAATTCCCTACATCAACAACTTATACTATTTAGAGTTTTTAATTTTTTGACATTTGTTATGTATTCTTAAAATATTAGTAAATATCTTGTTAAAAAATGGATAGTAAAAATATTTTTTGTTTTTTATTTATAGCACCCGAAAAAACACCTTAAATTTATGCCTCTACACCAGAATACGTACCCCCTAAATAACTTAAGTTGCAGTAAAATAAAAAAATTGAAGGAACAAAAAATTACTAAATTAAATAAAAATTATGAGATGACCCTAATTTTATGATCGGCAGTGTATTTCAAAAATGCAATAACGGCTTGGATATGTTGTTTATAAAAAGTTTTTGCTGCTACGCTTTTATGCAGAATTTGGTAAACTTTTGTTTATGCATAATGTGTGTCTTAAAACTTTGTAATCAAGTTGCCTTTAGACATGTAAACGTAAAGCTTAGCTACGTAGAATTAATTAAAAATTAACAAACATAGTGTTCCGTCCGGACACAATACTTCTATAATTACCTATTCTGTGTCTAAGTAAATTTCTGACCAAAGTGCTGAAGCGACTAATTTATTTTGTTTGGAAGTCTAAATTATCAGTTTAACTTAAAAAATAAGTGTAATCAATTAACACATTTGTAGTACAAAACTTTGGATTTAAGTATTCTGAAGTCAGTTTATTACAATTAATTTTAGTTTATTTAATTCGAAACGGTTTTACGAACGTAAAAATTATATTTTTTGGCTAAAGATACTGCGCGCTTTTAGAAACTTTTTCTTATTTTGACAACCAATACAACTTACAGTGATAGGGTTTTAGAATGCATGTATTAAAATTTAAATAAAATAGAATAATTTGGCGTGCTTTAGTGAAAAAAAAGTTGGATCTAATTTTGCAATAATAAATTATTTTCTGTAAGATTTCTTTCAGTTTTGTCTTTTAAAAAAATATTTCAAGTTTAATATACAGATTGTAATATAAATTCATTTGGCTGCAATTAATTTAAATAGGTTGATTTAACAAAATTATTGAATCAAACAACAACTATTTATACGAATTTAAAACAACTCTTAATATTAATACCTAGGTTTTTTTTAAATAACGCATTTAAATTTTTTGAAAATATCACTGTCCGAGCAGTTCGTCAAGACAAATATTACTCTAAGTAGTTTTATTGTTATAATTATTTACAGTTTTAGTCAAACTTTTTTCTATAAATAAATTAACTATACCAGCTAAGCCCGAGTTCTCCTGTAAGCGTCAGTACACTTGAGACAGTACAATAATTTTTGATTTTTTTTGGTCCTAAGTTTCGGATAATTTTTGCGAGTTATTGATTTTTGTAGTCTGTAGAATTGTTTTTGTTACTCCTCCAAAAATTGTTTTTGCTATGTAAGCAATTATAAGTAAGTAATGGTGCTGGAGAGTCTTGATTAAACGACCAGGTAATTAACCGGTGTAATCCAGCGGGTTGCATGTTATATATTCAACTGGTCTACACCAGTTGACCAGTAAATCAGTTGAATGAGTAACATGCAACCCGCTGAATTACACCGATTAATTACCTGGTCGTTTAATCAAGACTCTCCAGCACCGAAGCTTAATAATTATAAATAACAGATAATAAATAGCAATTGTAAGTAAACAAATTCTAAACAATTTGATTTTAGAGTGACCATATAAGTGTTTAAAACTTTGTTTAAACCAAAATTTAAATTTTATATTAATTATTAAAACTTGTACAAAAGCAGCTACTTCAATTATAAATGTTTTTTGGCAAAGAACAAAATTGTTATAGAAAAGTTTCTGCACTTGTATAGTATGTGTTTATACAGACTGTTATGGAAGTGAATGCAAAAATTTTAACCTAAAATAGCGCACCACAAATAATAAAAATCTGCTAAAAATTTTTTTGTCTTATTTCAACTAATAACAAAATTACAGGCCGTCAAAGTTGGGTATAAAAATTTTTTTTGTTATATCTAAAAATCCGCTTAACCGAATAATACCAAATTTGGTACACAAATGATGTTGAGTGTACTATTTTTATTTTTACTAGCAAAATTTTGCTGCACATTTCAATTTCAAGTTACGGCACTTTTGTTTCACATTTTGGGTAATTAACCAATTTTTTTCTTATTAATTTTTAATTTTATAGCAAAAATGAATATGCCAATTGAATATAAATAAAAATACAAAAACGCAATATTTTGGTAAAACATACCGTTTTCGGGATATTTACGTTTAAAGTATAAAAATGACTTTTAATCTCTAACTTTGGCGTTCTCTAGCTCCTAAACGATGCAACTTAGTATTGAGGTAAATTGTGTTAAATCGCTTTATTTTGACCTGAAAAACCTATAGATGCCCTATGTTAAAAAAATTTTGTTATACATTTTGTAATAATTAATTTTTAGGTTATAATTTCGTTATCACTTAAGATAAGACAAAAACTTTTGTACATATTTTTATTATTTGTGGTGCTGTATTTCAGGTTAAAATTTTTGCATTCACTTCTATAACACCCTGTAGATCCCTAGTTTTAGCCAAAAAATAAACTACTTTACTGACATATTATGAGATTTGTATTAAATATTTATTACCCATATTGGAAAATTCAGACACATATTTCTTTTCTTAATAGTAAGACATTTTCAAAATAAACAAACTTTAATTAATTGTAAAACAAAGTAACTGTAGAAGTCTAAGAATTATATATTATATTGCCGTGTATTTTTGGAACAGCCTCTATAAAAGCAAAAATTCTAATAATTTAAGTTTTCTTTAAATTTAACTATTAAATTTTTATATTTTTTGTATAAATGTTAGGTACAATTTTTTTAAAGTTACGCTGATGTTAAAAACAAAAATAAATGTTTAGTAACATTTGCGTTAAGTAATATAAACTAGGTTTACCTACAGAGACTATAAGAAGACAGAGGCGACACACGGAGCAAACGCACGTGTTTAGCGCACGGACGGCGCATTGTGATTGGTGACCGAGGCGACACACCCGACACACGGAGCAATCATAATCAAACGCACATGTTTAACTCACGGACGGCGCATGGTGATTGTGAAAAATGATACACGCTCTGTCTTGTCTCTGTAGGTTTACCAACCATATATGTTGTAATCTTATTGGTCACGTGGGTTAAGCTTATTTATGAAGGCACCGTACAACCGTTGCTAAAGTATTAGGTATACAATTGATCTACTAATCACTATTTTTGTTTAATTTTTTTAATATTTGAAAAATTAAGAATGCTCAGTGCCTAGTCAAACTTATAGAGACTATAACAAGACAGAGGCGACACACGAGTGTATCATTTTACATTGGTTGGCACGGTAACCAATAACAATGCGCCGTCCGTGGGCTAAACACGTGCGTTTGCTCCGTGTGTGACCTTTGTCTTGTTATAGTCTCTGTAGTCAAAGTCATGTAATTTTCATGTCGTTTTTGATTGGCTGCCAGTGCGCACTGAGTATACTCGTATTTTCATTTCGTTCGATTACACATTATTAAAACGAGATGCATATACATTCAGTGCGTACATACTACTGTAGTCAATCGAAAATTTGTTTTTTCACGTCGTTATTATTGGATTTTTTTAAAAACGATTTTTAGGGATGTATTTATATGAATATTTTTTTTATTTTACAAGCTATCGCTTTGACTTTACAATTTTTAACTGCTTCTGTTTTATATTATTTGCTTTATATTGTCTTTATCATGTTAATAACTAAAATAGCACATTTGCTATTTAGAGTAAACCGAATTTGTAAAAATGTTAATTTCAATACTTTTAGAAAAATTATTAATTATTATTATTTAAATAATTTATACTTATAAATCATTGTTATAAACAGTTATAAAGATTCGTAATAAATAGTTTTAGGTACGAGTACATTTGGGGTTTCAAAAATTTAAATTTCTGAAATTGAAATAAATGTACACATTTAAAACAAATAATAGAGCAACCGAGAAAAGTATATTATTTCGTGCTTCCATTCTTCTTTCTCCTAATAAAATACTGTGTGAAATTAAACTTACCAGAACATTACACCTGTTGCATTGGCTTGCCTGCTGTCAGAATAATCTTGTTTCTCTTCCTTCAAACGTCTTTTATAATTTTTCTAAGTCTGAAATGAAGCCATTTTGCAACAATTCTTCTACAAACATACTAACAACAAAACTATGTAATAAACTGTAATTTAATTTATCCAACTGGAAGCTAAATGAACTCTTGTGCATTTTTTCCTCCCTACGTTTAAAATTGCGAGCTTCACTCGTGCGAGCTTTTTAGAGATAATAAATTCAAAATTAAGATATACTTTATTGAGAACTGGCCGTAAAATCGTCTTTATTATCCCATAACATGTAACTTTACTCCTAAAACAATGTTAAGCTTTTAAAATTTTTTGCCGAGTTATAAAAACCGCTGCTTTTTCTGAATTAGCAAAATCCCTTTCGGCGGCTAATTACAGATGTAAAAGAAGCTTGAAGTCCGGACTAATCCGGGTGCAAACGATCCGATTTGAGCGCGCCACGAATAAACAACAGCTTAATCAGCTAATGAGCTCTGAAATTCGAAAAAGCGCCAAAAATCGCCAATTTCAGCGCAATGCGCAGGTAACAGTTGCGCGCTGAAACTTGAGTCGGACCTGTTTCAGCAATTTCAGTGTCGTCCTAAACGCGAACCATGTCCGATGTCTCCCTGAAAACGGCACGCGAGCGACGGTAGTGGTGCTGAAACTGGAACGATGTGAGGAAATGTGCACGAAAAGGGCCAGGGGCTAAGCCCTGGGTTAAATCAGGAAGGTTTGTTGAGGAATATTTTTTTTTGGGAAAATGTGTTTATTTATCTTTGATGTTTCAAAGCTCCAAGCGCGTTTACATTTTAAACGATTTTTTGCTTCTTACAATAACCCGGAAAAATTATTTCAGAAAAGCAGGAATATAATAAAAATATAATTTAATAAGTATCTAATTAAAATCGAAAATTGATCATTAAAAATGGTCAAGTCGGCAAAGGATTTGTGAGTTGGGAAAGTTTCAGTTTTTTAATTAAAATTTCAGGATGTTTGCATTTTTACAAAAGTTTTGTTTGTAATTAGTGCCGATCGAATATTGGTCTTGATTTCCATTTTCTTTCAAAGTTGACGAGATATTTGTCTTTTAGTTTGAAAGTTTTCTTATTCGAATGCTTCATTACTGAATGCGATCTCCTGAAAGTAAATAATGTTTATGCAGATAACGTCCTGAAATGGTGTTATTCTTTCATCAGAATCGGGCGTTAATAAATGATTATCGTTTTAACTAACGCTCAATTAAGAATTCGCTCTCGAATTATGAAAAGTTTCTTGGAAGGGAAAATGGAATTCATAAAATCTTCAGCGCTTTCGATATTTCTTTGGAAAATAAATATTGGCAGTCTGTCTGCTCCAGAGAAATTTAATCAACGAAAATTCCGAATTAATAAAGAGGATTGTGGACGGGTTAGAGGCTTTTCAACAGCAGAAATAATTTTATAATATTGTTAGACGAATAATATAAATGTAAAACGTCCGATTTTTTTACTTTAAAGCATCGGTCATGACGGAAATACGATTTTTTCGTTTTGTTTACTCTACTTTGCATTTTTCATTGTTGATTTCACTAAAACGAGCAGAAAAGAGAAAGTAATCAAAAAGCAATTTTATGTTTAATCGCATATTTGGATCTAAAATCATTTCTTAGAGATTTCAAAAAAGGAAATTAATTACATTTTTTATTACTCTCTTATTAAAAAATCTCTTGGAACTTGGATAAATATTTATGCTTTTAATTTAATTATTTTTCGAGTTTGATATGTTTAAAAAAATTTGAATTTTATTTTATAAATATTTATTTTTGATTCATCATCCAAACACGATTCTTTGGCAAAATTAACATAGTTTTCCATAACACAGCTTGTCAGAACAAATTTACATTTATGCCTGTAACGTTTTAATATAATTATGCAAACAACTAAAATTAATTTAAAAAATAAAATCTAAAGAAGTAGCAAATAATTTATTAGATGACAGAGTTTCTTGTTATCTTCTACTAAACTTCTTCCGCTTATTTTTTTGTCGTTTCTATTCTTCTGCTGAAGCCTAGTCTATTTATTCCTTTCACAACACCTCCTTCTTTGAACTTTGATCTAACTGTCTTTTATCACTTTTTAGCTTAAAGTTTCTATCATTTAAACTATTCCTGTTTTTCTTTTTCTAATCTCTTGTTTGCTGATTTGGTCACCTTCTCGATTCTTTCGTGTATCAATTGCTTGCAGGTATACTGGTTTTTTGGTTCAGGTATATTGTTTTATATTAGAAAATGATTCTTTTGGCAGCAGCATCTTGCTGCTATATAATTCCCTCGTTGTGTTTGACAAGATGGCGGCGAAGTTGGTAGAAATGTGACTGTATGAAGATTCAAGTGTAGAAACAATACAACTACAAAATACCTAAAATAGAGTATTTATTTACCTAATTGTTTTTTTAAATATGTTTATAAACAAATTATGTTATGTAAAATAAGGTTAGGGTAAGGTTAGTTTTCTCTTAATAACTTAATTATATCTAGACAATTATAAAAAAATTAAATGTATTTTGAAAGTTTTGTAGTTGGAATTGTTGGTTTAACAAAACTATTTAGAACTAGCAGTAAGGATAGCAAGAACATTTGGTAGAAAAAGTTTTGACACAAGTGCTTTTTGGAATAACACTAATGTTTACTATGTAACCCCTGATTTTTACACCAAGGTTTGTTGTAATCGTAAAAAAAATTTCTTATTTATCTCATTATTTTTTTTATTTTACTTTTCTTTCTCCCAAAAAATTTTTAATAGAGGAGAGAGTAGTGTAAAATCCTGAATAATAAAAGTAATGTACTGACCATTGTTACGTTAGCATTTTGAAGTCTTTCTCTATCACAACAAACAACTATGTACAATATGACGATTAATAAAATATATAAAAAAACATTTTTAGTAGGAAAAGCTTAAACACGAATTTTTTTTGGAATAACATAAATGTTTACTATCTGTTTTGTTGCTTACCATTTGTCTTTTAAAGAGATTCTTACACAATCAGGAATCAACCGGAATTTGTATTTTTTTTTTCAAAAAAATTTGACTTACTTATTCAATATTTTTTTCAAAAAAGTATATATATAACAACTAGTTACAATTAACATGTTTTAAACTAAAATTTTAAAAACTGTATTAGGCACATTTTCTTTAGAACATATGGAGGAACTTAGTCGAAAATAGCTCATTTTTAAAACGATATTTAATACTGATAGTCATTTATGTTTACAAAAAAATATATTTAGAGCACTCAATTTTAACTGTTTTTTTTATAATATTAAAATTTAAAGTTTGTTAGTTACTCTGCGGCTCTGTAATTTTATGAGGAAGTTTACATATAAAACGGATGAGAATCAGAATTATCTTAACTCTATTCTCTTGTCGTTGTCTCTCTTTACATTAATGCATCCGCCCATATTTTTTTAATAAACAATAATGTTTTTTTTAATGCTGTCAACAAGAGAAAAATTTTGAATTTGCCCAAAATATAAAAATTTCTTTAATGACTTTACCTAAGATTTGTTGATATAGCACCAATATTATGGCTACTATATGTACGTTTCGTATATTTATCCTTCTCATCTCAATTTTAGGTACACTTTTTCAATAGTTTAGAAATAAATAAAACAGTAAAAGGTCTTGATAATAAAAAAATGACTAGTATTACTCTAGTATTTTCGCTTCTATCCACTACATCAAATTGCTACATTATTTAACTCTTTTTGTTTCAATTTTTGTTTTTTTTTTCTAATATCTTTTCAAAACATAGAACTAATAAAACACTCCTTAAATCTGTGACAGCCTGACAGCATAAATATATTAGAGAAAAAAGGGTTGTTATGGCAACGTAGCTTTGCTCCGCTGAATGTCCACCAAATAATTGACGCTCTAGCATATCAATACAAAATAAACTAAAATAAAATTATTTGAAATAGTTTTTTCTTTCTGAATTTAATACTTTTTTGTTTCTTGTGTTTATTTAAAATTTGTTAAAAATTTTGAAAAAAATAAATTTATTTTTTATTTTTATATTTTGATAAAAAAACTTTGTTGAAATATTTAGTTATTCTTATCCATCCAATAAAATTGTTCTAAAATTATACAAATTAAATTTTTACATTTATATATTTTTGTATAAACTTATCAAAATTGGATACGTACATCTTAGTTATCCCAACCAAAAATTGTACAATACGCTTGTGAAAAATAATTAATATATAAATAAATTTTAATATTGAGTAATGTGCGTATAAAACCATGGTTTTTAATTTTATTTTATTTTGATAAATTAAAACTAGCAATTAAAATATTTTCGAAAAATATGCTTATTTTATTTTTATCTTTTTGATTTATAAATGCAATTAGAATTTTTTTTGCTTTAGTTAATTTATTTGCAGATAATACTAAACTGTTTGTAGCAGTTGTGGTCTAATGCACGATTGCTGGTGAAGTATTTTTTTATTTAACTATTAATTTTATATTTTACTTGGGTTTTTACATTTTAATTTTAAACTTTTATGAATTGTTACAATTTTAAATATCAGACGCATTTATGGCAGCTTTTAATTAACTTAATATTGCTGTAGTAGTTTATTCCCGTTTGTCATAACTTATATCTTAATCTTAATCCGTCACAAGAGAATATTTCATTCTTACGACAGTAACAACGGTTGTAATGTTTCTACCATCAGAAATAATAGTATTATTTTAACTAATGTAGTTTTTAGAGTTTTGTTTACTATTAAGCATTGCCAAAAAACAATATTTTTAATTATTTTAAAGTGTGAAGAATCGGAATGACAATTAGTCCCTAGATGACCGATAAACATCTGCGCATCTGAGGCTTGTAATATTACTATGTGCGAGAAACAACTAACTTTTGTCTAGGTTTCTTAAATTTTTAGGTTTAGAATTTAGTTTTATTTCTCTAACTTGAATATCTCCAATCATTTTTTTATGCCGACTGAAGCCTATCCATCTCGTTTCTTTCGATTTCCTCAAACATATCCTACTTTTCCAGTTTCCCGATTTACTCTTTCGGAAAAACGTAATTCTCGATGAAAATGCACTAACACTATTTACAAATTTCCCATTTCGCGTCCGTAAAATTTCCATAAGAAGCGTCTCCCACCCTGCGAAAATATCCCGAATCTGTGATCGTCGCCCGTGTATCGGCGTTAAGGAGCTGTTACGGCAATTTAATTTTCTTTGAACGATGAAATCGTTATCAAAAATCAATGTGGCACGTCTCTGATACGTTTCGAAAAGATAAGACACTATTCCTATGATGGATTATAGGTCCCACGAGTTGGTAATTCCCTTATCGAGAGGACAAACGGGAAAAAATTATGTCGGTGCTAAAAAAAGACCCAGCTTTGTAATAAAACAGACGATTTTGCTCACGAGGGCTTTATTCGACTTGTCACTGTTATTCTAGAAGGGAGGAGCTTAGAGTTACGTTAATATTGGCATAATCGGCTTGCATGCATTATGCATAAGGAGGAATATTATTATATAACATACGCGCGATTGAAGGGGAATTTTTTATGACTCGGGAGAATCACAAACGGCGCTAAAGGGTACTCAAGAATTTGTTTAATTGCAAGAGAAGTAAATTTTTTTTTGAAACTTTTCAAGCCCAATTATGAGTTTATTTTTGCTCGAATCAGCACTTAAAACTTTATTTAGCTTTACTGAAATTTGTTATTAATTAGAATTGGTACCACAAATGCTACATCAAGCCCTTGAATAATACAAAGTACCAATTTTATAAAGTGCTCCCTGAATAAATTAAACTCATCAATTCAATTTCGACGATTCTCGTATACGTTTAAACTGATTATGAAAGTTGAAAATTCGACTGAAAAATTTTTCAGCCGACTCCCGAGTAATAAAATATGCAATAGAGAAAAACTTTTAAGCATTAATTAAGATCACATTAGAGCGTCATTAAGCTTCGATTAGACGTGAGGTTATAATTTAGATTGTGTTTATCTAGGGGTCGCGTCTCGACGTCTTCATCAAGACGGTTTTATAGTTTTCCATAATGACTAAACATGTGTTAAGCTTCAAGTTGGTTTTACTGCCGAAAACTTCCAAGTAGGTCGTTAAAATGCACAAGACGCTTTTTACAAAAAGGAAATTAATAACGTTCTAAATTACTGTTTCGAACGGATCTGTAAAATTTCGAATGAAAAAATTAGACTCTCCGCACGGTTTTAATATTAAATTTGTATCGAAAGGAAAGGGTGATTTGGTTCAAGTGTCGGGCACAAAATTCTGCCTTCAAATCAAGGCGATGCTGGAAATAATTGTACCTACAGTAAAAAATTACAAGCCAATGAAAGAGTAATTTATTCTAATTAGTTTTATGGCTATTTGCAGAACATTAACCACAATTATCGGGTAAAGTAAAAATTTTATGAAGGCTATTATGATTCTAAATTGGCTCGATAGTAGTTAATAAAGCTAGAAAATGTACAAAATTTTGCTCTTGCTAGTTGTCAAATTAAATAGTATTTTAATTTTGATTTTAATTAGAGGAAAAAAATACAGTGTAGACTGTTTAGTTTTCTAGTTTTAATTGGAACCAATTTAAAACTTTTAATTAAATATTGTCGTTTCATTTCTCGTTTATTTATATTTTTCTCGAGGTTTTTTTTAGTAGAACATATATTTAAAAATCAATATTTTCAATTTTTAGTTTTTTATAAACTATTTATAAAAAGAGTTAGCTATACAACAAAGCAATAAGTTATATTTTTTTAAACAAAGATATACATATTCCCGATTTCGGATAACTAAAGCGACCTCCGGTGGCGTTTGGAACAATCATATCAAAGCGTACCATTATTATTGTTGTTTACGACGTAAACGTCTAAATTCGCCGCTTCGTTTTTAATTTTTGTGTAAAATGTCTGGGACAGCAAAAAATACAAAGAAAAGTAAGACTAACTGTTGTGTTTATGGATGTTACATACTTAAAAGTGAAGAAGTGTTAGTTTTCATTTTTTTTCCACCGCCAAACAGTGGTAAGGTTAAGATCGTTAATTTTTACGGTAATGAGGAATTTATGGACAGAAGAAAGGCTTGGGAAAGAGCCTTATTGATGGAAAAACCTTCTATAAAGTTTTTAAGAGTGTGTGGAAAACATTTTCCAGATAAAGACTACATTTGTCGTTCAAGGTTACCTAAAAAATCACATTTAGAAAAATGAGCTGTGCCTTCGCTTAACCTACCAAAAAAAAAATTTGATCAATCATCCCATAAAAATGAATTACACGAGAAGAGAAAACAACGTCTTCTGAAAAGTAGAGTAGATCTCAAAATAGTGAGTTCCAAATGCAAGAGCAAAAAGAAGTTGCTGCGAATCATTGTGATGAAAATATTACATGACTTACCGTCAAAACAAGCATTTTAGACACAGTTAGTTATTACTTTATGGATAATACGCTAAAAATGCACAAAAAACACACGTTATGCTTTCTCACGTGGTATGTTTTTTCTGACTGTCAACTGTCAAATGTGTGTCACACATCAGCTGTTCGAAATTGCGAATATCATTGAGTTTATTATAACAGATAGAGACGCAACGTAAGTGCCTGGAAATAACATAGTTATTTAGTTTTGGACGACTATACCAGATGTCGCAACAAAAGTATAATTTGCATGGCCTACTAAGATTGAATATAGCTGACTCTATATATGGTCGCTTCACTCAACGTGACATTTTGATTCTAACAGCGGCCCGTAAACTGGTGCCATCTAGTATGGAAATTTTACGTTGCGCAAAATTAAATAATATAAAATCTAGTGTCTTTGTGTCTATAAGTCAACACAATTTTGTAAATTTCATAACTTTTGAGTTATTTTAACAATTTTTTCGTTAATTTCAGTTTCCCCTTGTATTGTGCATTGCTTATTTTATACGGTTTTGCTGTAATTATAGTTTTTAGTTTTTGATCTCACACGTTTATTCATAATGGTCATGAAATTAATTTTGTTACTAATGAAGATCTAATAGCACCAATGATCATCCGACTACAAGTTCAAGATCTGCGCCGTCGGGAAGTAGAACCAAACGCCGATATATATTCTCCTTCTGTAGCATTTCTTGCGGGCTACATCATGAAAAAAATTTAAGGTTAAATTTATTTGTAATGCATGTTTGGCACATTTGTTTGCACAACCATTTCAGGTCCCCTTTTTAAACTGATTATACAACAAGACATGGTACTTTAAAATATCCAAATCCAAAGTTACTCCCTTGTCTAAATAATTAAAAAACCTGTAATAAATTAGTGGACCTTACTTCGGTCAAGTTTGGATTTTTTTTTATATTTAAATGTAAAACTCATAAAATAGAACCAATTAAACTGGTAATTAAAATGGCCATAAAGCCAGTTGTGGAAAACTTTTGTAGACAAAGAACAAATTTGCGAAAACAACAAGCTCTACAATTCAAGCCTACAAGTAGAAAATTTTTAAAATTATCTTGATATGTATATACTTTCAAAAAATATTTATTATACGCATCTACTTTTATTAATACTTCGTATTATTATTTTTTTGCTATTTTGTTACACATTATAAATTAGAAGATAGAACAAGTTTAACAAACAGGTTTGTCAATGTAACCATAACAAATAGTAAAACAAACAAACTTTATGATCGATTAACCTAACAGATGTCGCTGCCTGACGGGAAAAACAAAAGCTTCCGATAAATCAAATATAGCTTGAGTGAAGCGGCCATATATAGCGTCAGCTATATTCAATCTTAGTAGGCCATGATAATTTGGTTTACAGTAAAAATTCCATTCGACCAGAAAAGTTGATAATATTAGTAAGTAGCTCAAATCTTCTGGACAGCTGTACTGTTTCGTTACCCCACTCAACTAGAGAATAAACACTGACTACTGATTAGATATTAGATGTTTATTTACGTAGCATTTCGTTTTGTACTGATTAAGAAATTTTGGTCGCTGTTATGCTGTTGAACAAATTTCTGGAACATTTTCTTAGTACCTTTGTTACAGGATTTTGAGAAATTTCTCTAATTACGACTTAAATTTATGTTTCATTTGCTTAAGTCTGAAGATTATTGGTTTTTCAATTTCATTCTTTTTATTCTAACAAGCATTTGGACAAACCCAATGTTTCCCGGAATTTATTATTAGAACAGTCGCCTTAAACAAATTATAGACCTCCTGCGGCCAAGATTTGAACAGGAGAGATGTAGCATATGCAACCCGCAATGTGCACCCAGCTTCTTAATCAGAAACATAGAGATAAATATTACTTTCATGTATAATTATAATCTCAGCAAAGTTAACGCTTGACGCAAGAGAAGAAATAAAAAAAACAACATACAACTGAATAAAACATAATATTTATTTTCATTTTTACAATAATAATTATTAATTGTAATATGTAACTTATATATTATAACTGTCTTCTTACAAGTTTCTTACTTGCAACGGACAAATTATTTAAATGTTTACATTTTCTTCCAATAAAACATGTTTCTCTTTCAGGCTCTTAATATTACATTCTTTATAGTAGTGATCTTCTTTTAGTTTGTTGCAAGGTTTTAATTTTGCCGCAATACTTTTAGATTTTTTTGTAAATTCATGTTGAATTTTAGCACATGTTGGTGATACAAATTTGTAAACACAATTCACCAAATAATAAATTAAACAACCTCAAAATTACTTGATAATTACCTGTGTTTCCTATCAGGTGAAAATGAAGCTGATTTGGTGAGCAATTTTCATATTGACAAAGAAATTAATGGTGTTTCTTCTTCGCTGATTTGCTGATCAGTAACACCTGCAGGTGAAGTTGATAGAGCGTGAGCGATTGACTGTTCAATAATACCTGAGGTTGATGGGTCTTCACCACTTTGCTGTTCTATGACACCTAAAGTTGATGGGCCTGCCTCATCAGAAGAGAATTCAGGTGGACGATCTCCAAATTTTCTTTTAAAAGCTCGACTTTCTTTGAGTAAAGGCTATTAAACAAAGTTTTAGAACGTAGTTAAAGAAAAGCTGGAAAAATTGATGAAACGACATCATTTTTAAGTTATGTAACATTGACATAACTCCGGTCGAAACAATCTTCTGTAAAATAAATCGAGCAAAGTAGAGTCCTGTGTTTGGTTTCCTACTTGTCACGTCTTACAACCTTTATCTATTTTTTTCGCAATACCTTGTTCTTGGGAAACCTAAATTTTATTTATTCAGTATTTGTAACATCCACAGGTAGCATCTGCCAGTAAAATTTTAAAAACTTACCAATAAAAGGTTATTTTTGGACTTTCTGTCGTGTCACAAGATCTGTCTGTTTGATTTGAACACCCATAAGCAGCGCAACAAACCATGTTTTCTCACTATTGTTTATCACTTATTTCTTGTATGAACATACACTTTAATATACAATATTATAAACGCCACAAAACACCATTTAAACACGAAAAACAACAGAAACAATCTTGCTTTTTATATTTCGAGTTAAGTGCACCAACATGGCAATGGGCCGCGCATGCGCAATACGGCGGTAGTGTGGGTACAAGAAAAGACTTATGTTTAGAACATCGTTCGAAGCGTAACGTTTGTCGCAGCGTTCGTAAAAATAACCTACTATAGCTCCCCCTGGTATTGTCGTCCAAAATCTCGCCATTACTGAGAACACAGCATTGCGCCTATATCTGTTATAATAAACTCAATGCATATACATTAAGTTTTTTTCTGAAGTTGTAATTAATGATGTGCTGTAAATATGCGAAATATGCAAGTAACAATTCACAAACCTTTACAGATTTTTTGTCCACTTTACGGACGATATTTAATTTTTATATTTGAGTTTGTAAGAGTACTTTTTTACGGATCATTTTTATTTTTTTCAGTTTATTAACGATTTCAGGAATAGTAAAGTTTACAATAGAGCCTGACTAGTATTACTCCAGAGTATACAACATTTTTTTGAAAAACCTATAACGCACAAAAAAAATTCTTTAGAAATAGAATCTGCTATTTGCAGTTTGCCTGCGCAAACGTAGATCATAAAATGTTAGAAATTTTTTGTAAATCTCTAAAAATGCTAAAATTTTATAGAAAATTTTAAAAATTTTTTGTGAGAACATATAAATTTATTAAAAATTTTGTTTCTGGAATATAAGTGCCAACATGTTTACGTTTTGATTCCGATTACCATGTATAAATGGTGAATGCGCTGGGATAGTCGAAAACTACACATCTAAATTTAAGTAGATGTATAAAAACATAGTTTGTAGCAATATTTTCAACAAATATAATCATCACGAATAACCGTAGTTTTATTTTTTGTTTATCACGATGTATTACTAGCTAATTTTGAAATATTATTTTGAAAAAATATTATACATATACTGACTGTCATAAACACAAATCGCTCGGATCAGGTGTTTATAGAAATGTTATCTAATAATATATTTATCAATTCCAACTAAAAATTAAAATTTTATGAAGAATAAGTTATTATTTGATTTATTGTAACTTCTGTTTTGATACACCTACTTAAATTTTGATGTGCAGTCTGTTTGACTATCCCGGCGCATTCACCATTTATACAGGGTGATCAATATCGAGAGGTGAATACTTATCTCATCACACGAGAGGTGATACACAAGTATCATACGAGATACTTTAAAAAGTTTTAAATTTTAAAACTATAATAATAGTCAAAAATCATTTCCGACAAAAATCATGCCGCGTATGGGGTGTTCACCACCCCGAAAATGTCGGTATGATTAAATAAAAAAAATAAATTTTTTTTAAGGACATTGTACTGGGGACTATATACAACAGTTTTTTGAAAGAAAATTTTCATTATCAGTTAAAACAAGAAAAAATCAATAAATAACAAAACAACAACTATGGTATAACAACATACTCAAAGTGTTTCTTAAAATCGCTTTTTTACGAGTCTCAAACGTTTAGCAAAATTAATCGTCATGTGCAGCAACCTTTTTACAGATATTTTGTTCTATAGAGCTTTTTATCAAATGGTGCCGGTATGTTGTAAACTATTTAAGTCGTAAATAAATTTAACAGAACTTAATAATCATCTATATAATTAAAAATTAGATATTTAAATAGACCGTTTATGAGAGAACTTTTGAGGGCAGGTAGAAAGATTTTGTATTTACGTAAAAAACGTTGTAAGATACGTAGTGAATTGAAAAGAGATAGCTTGAGCATCTGTTTTTAAAAATAAGATGGTAGAGGTAAACTACTTGATTCCTCCAGTAAACACAAACATGTTAAAAAAAAACGAGTTTTAAATAATTTTTTAAGCAATAAAACTTACTACTTACTAAGTAAACTTAATTTTAGTACTGCTTTATTTAGTAATAAAATAATAAGATAAATTTAAAAAATAATTCAAGGTGTGCATTTATTTTAAAACTCAACTAGGTATTTGAAAACGCGTTTGAGAAGCAGTGGTTTCTGTCACTCAAACTTGGAGGGTATTAGAATTTTATGTTTTAACGGCACCATTTTATAAATTTTACAATATTTAAAGGTTGTTTTAAGGATTCAAGTTTTTGTAGGATTGAGCTCAAATTCTTACCTCTAGAACTAACTAGATGTTCTAATTTGTAGAATTAAAATTTAATGCATAGAGTAATCATTTATCTCTTTAAAAAAATTAGATAAGTAAGTTCTGCAACACTTTTGAATTTTGTTCGCTCCGTGAGCCGGTGCTGAGTCCTGTTAGAAAGTCTATTCCTGATTTTTATCTGATCAATTTTAGAAGCAAGAAAATTTAAAGAGTTTAAAATAAACTTTTAGTATAAAGTAAAGTTTTATAGTAGTATGGTAGTATCGCAAATTTCAATACTTTTTTATAGCAACAACCACTCACCACACTATATTTTTTTTTAGAAACGAATATACTACTTGTATTATCTTAACTTGAAGTTAGCCCTTTAGTAAAAATTTGTGCTATAAGAAATTTTGTGACGAAAAATTTGATTAAACGTTTGTAACTTTAGATCAATCACTTTAAAACCCACTAAATACATTGTTACACAATTTAAAATATTGAGCATATATTGTTTAACTTCTGAACTTTCACTACTCACTTGTAGAATATAACTTACGTTTACCTAAAAGTCATAGAAACTTACAAATTTTATGTCTTCTTCTATTGTTAACAACTAATTTTTAAATTGAAAAAAAAATCTATCAATTTATCGTCGTAAAAGCTCACTACTAAAAAACACAAATTATTCCTATTTCATAATCTACAAAAACATATTTTTACAAGCAATTCAAAATAACAATAAGAGAAAAAAGTTTGAGTAAATAGCACCAGAAAATACTAGAAATCTTTAATATACTTGCTCAAAGATCGATCGAGATAAATGAGTGATCGCTTTCAATCCATACTAGCAAAGACGTTTGATTTTATAAGAAAGGAAACAGACTACGACTCAGTCAGTCAGTTAGCGAGAACTAGACAAGCGAGCAACGTAAGTGTTAAGCTCAGAAGCGACTTGATTGAATTAAGTTTCTTTGGCGATTGTAGTGTGAATAGCAAGTTACTTTAATTACTGTTGTTGTATTAGAGTACATTTTTTCATATTGCAATAAATTATTGGTTATTTATCTAACTCTTTTATTTAAACACATGTTGCAAAATCTATAAAAACCACTTATTAGTGTAAAAATTGTTTAGATTTGCATAATCTAAACAATTTCAGTTAATTTTGGTTTGCATTATTGTTTAGGCACTTGGTTTTTTTTGCTGACAAAATAAATTTTATGCAAATACAAAATAAAAATTTGTTACAAGAGAAATGCGCTGCTATTATTGCATTGTCTGAAGACGGCTATACTCAAGACCCAACTTGCTGATCGTTAAGGATGTGCTATGTGTAACTCAGTGGAACACAAAAAGATAAGGTCAGGGTCGTAGAAAAGTCATGGCACTAAATAAAGTTTTGTTTTGTAGATAAGAGCACTAAGGTAAAAATTTGTAACAATTTTTTCTTTACAAAAAAAATATGTCTAGATACAAATTTTATTTAAAAGTAAAAATAAAAAACAATATTTGTTTGAAAAAACAGCCACTAAACTTCAACTTTTTTGATAACATAGAAAACCTAAACGTTTTGCACAAAAAATCAAAACAATAAAGATGTGTTTAGAGACAAGTCCAAGTTTTGCTGGTGCTACAGGATAGGATGTTCAAGAGGTCTAGAGATCTTTTTGTACGTTTTTTTCTATGCGCGGTACAACGTAGGTAAAACTGTAAGTTATAGGAACGAAACTGTTAAAAAAAGTTTGCACCGAGTTAGTAATTGGTAACATTGTTGCTAAAACACGCGTTGTGTAGGAATAAATATTTGTTGTGTTTGGGTAGATTTGACACAGCAAAAAGAGATCTAGCAAGCAGCACCTTTAATTGAATCAGCTAAAAAACATAACTATATTTCTATTTATAAATAAAAATGTTAAAGTAAATGTTAAATTGACGGTTCTTACATAAATGATACACAAAAATAATATAATTTTTTTTGTCTGATAGTAAAAAATGACATTTTTTTTTACATTAGTACTTGTTTCGGATTCATTTTCGTTAAAAGTAGATAAGAAATACTGTAATAAACTTAAAAATCTTTATTTTACGCGCATCGAAATACTAAAGTAGTATTTAATAGTACTTAATTAGTACTTAATTAAAATTATTGAGCGCTGTAAAATAATTAACACAAATTTGTATTAAATTTTTTGGTCGACGACTTGTATTAAATCTTTAATGTAATAGTAAAGTATTACAGTGTAATAAGTTATTTTGATTTATTATGGTCCCTTACAACATCTGTTGTATAAAGATATTAAAATATCTGTTGTCTCATATCACAAACGTAATATCATTAAATATGGTGGCTACACTTGACATTTTTAACCGTTACAACCTGCTTTTAGTTGTGCGTAAAACGTTGTATGTACTTAAAGAAAAAAATACACTCTTCTTAATAAATAGTATACAAATGTAAAACATATAGATTACTCTTTAAAAAAACAACCGAAAGTTGAAAATGTTTAACATGGAAAGTTATTGTAACAAAAACTAAAAGCTACATACATAAACCGAAAAATAAAAAGATTATTTATAAAATATTCCATGAAGTCAAATAAATTTAACATAAGTTTTAAGTCAGAAAAATTCAATAAAGTTTTAGTAAACCTGAAGTTTATGAAAAACACGTTACCTGAACTGAAAGAAAATTATGAAAAATTTCACATTTGTATTCAAAAATAAATTTCCTGCAAAATAATAAAATAAGAATCTAAAGAGAATTTTATTAATAAAACTAGTATCAGGTATTTCTGTAAAATTAACTTGTTTGTCACGTTTTATATATCTATTTAGATATCTCTAAAAGTTTCAAACTACAATAGTATATACAAATTATAATATTTATTGCTGCAGCTGTAATTTAATTTTATTGTTTAACATTAAATAACAATTTTTGTTTTTCTTAAACTCTATTTTATTTAAAATAGAACAATACACTCGTGTTTACAATTTTTTTTAGAATATTCCAAAAATAAAAATTGAGTTTTTATAACAGCAGAATAAACTAAGCTCTCTTAGTTTACATTTACTTTTCATTTATATTTCAGTGCAGAAATTACCCGTCGTGAAAGTCCTTCTAAATTATTAAACAGCGCATATTTAATTAATTAATATTTTTTTAATTTTATTCATCGTTTCGCTGGAAGGTATTTTTAATTTCTTTTTCTCGTTGAAGTTCAAGTTTCCATTTTTCAAATTTGTCTCTAGATTGCAAAAAGCTTTAAGCATTTAGTTAACAAGTTCAGTCCAATCCAAAACTAGACATATTTTTGTATAACAACTCTCGAGTCGGTAGAAGAGGCCCCCATTGTGGGGAGCACTTTGCCGCCCAATTAGTCACGTAAAATGGAAGAACGGCACAAACTCGAGATGCGTACAAGAGCTTTAGATATTCTTAAGGTTTTCCCGTAAATACCGGATAACTAAAATTTCATGGATTTTACACTCGACGATAACTTTTTTATTACATTTTCGGTATTCTCATGTAAAATAGCCGGCGAAAATCTACATAAATGTATTAATAAAATTTTCAAAACGGATTTTTATAGCACGTTCTAACAGTTTGAATGAATCAAAATGGAGGAATTATTTAATTAGTAGAGAAATGTTTAAATGAAAGAGGTATATTAAGTTCGAGCTTTTGAAACTGTTTATGAATGTTCAGATACAAAAAACGAAAGCTTTCGAAACCGTAAAACCTACATTTCAAACATATCATGATCCTTTATATACACTAATAAATATAAATCTCGAAAAGATCAAATAAAAGCTTTTACAACTCACTTTAAACCAAGCTTTATGGTACTTAAAATCCATCTTAGTAGCAAACATTATATTTTTTAATCAAAACTTGTAATTACAACTCACTGAAATTAACTTAGTTTCAGTTAGCTACAAATAGAAAACGTCTTCAAAGCAAGTTAATCTCCGGAAGCTAATAAATTTTTGAAATACAAATTTTCGTCCATAAAGTGTTTCTTTCATGCCGAAACAATTTGATGGCGCATTATTTAAATTTAAATGTTACATCAAGCTAAAAAAAGCATTCGAAAAGCCGGCCATTTTTCAAACCCCATTAGAGAGAGATATGAGGGTTGTTTACCAAATTTTCAGTAAATTATAGGAGATTATTTCTGAAAAAAGTCGATAATATAGCAATGAATGTTAAAGAGAACCTGCTCGCTTTTACTAATTTCCAAGTTAAACCAGGAATTTTAGAAGGGTGGTAAGTGCTCCGTCAACTTGACGCGCTAATCATGTATGCGCCCAAAACTTGCCTTAATTGGATGTGGAAAGTTTTAATCGGATTTTTACAAAGCGAGGATTTCACTTTTTCGGATTATTTTTAATCTAGTTTTTGAATAAATTTTTTCACGCTTGGAAGAGTGCTGAAATGCAAGTTTAAATATGAGCAGTCCGGTGGTTAGTTTGCGCTTGCAAGGGGTATTTATCGTAGTTACAGAAAGATTATTGCGGTCAGTTGGCTCGACTAGGATAACACCAACAGATCGTATTTAGTTTTCTAGTGGAGCGGGAGTGACACTAGTAAAGGGAATGGACGATTTAAAGCCAGCTATTGAAATGGTGGAGGCGCCGGGATAAAAATAACTACAGAAAATTCTGCACAAAAGATGCAAAAAATTTACTAGTTGCAGATAAATAAACAAAATCAGATCAAATATTTTTTTTAAATAAATGTTTTAGTGGCAACAAATACAGGGTTGCTTAAATTAGTTTTTCAAAAAGAAGTTTCATATTTTTGTAAGAAGTGTTTCATCTAACTTTTAAATCATTTCTTAAAAATATTTAGAATGCTGTAAGATTGCAAAACAATTAATACAATAAATTTATTGTTAAAATAAAATGTCAAACAGTAAATTTTATAAATATTTATTTTGGGCTAGATTTAATAAAAATGGATAAGGTGGTTAAAAAGTTATTAATAAAAAACAAATTTTAAGTGTTAATTTTGTCGCCTTTCAGCTTCTCAACAGTACAACTTATTTTAAATTTAAGAAATTCATGTTCTATGAGTACGACTTTCTGGGACACTTATACAGGGTGTTATTGAAGTAATGTTAGAAATTTTGACTGCTAGTAGTTTTTTTTTTGAAATAATGCTAAAAACCCAAATATGCTTTATACAAATAACCCAAAGTAACCCAAATATGCTTTATATAAATACTTATATTCGTAGTTTCTCAGATACAATATGGACCTCTTTTGTTTAAGAACCGCTGATATATTTTTAAATTAGTTGCTTTAATCTTGAGAAGTAATTAACTACGACGACTTTATGATAAATTTAAATTAGGGTTACGGCAGTCTTTTAATAATTTTCTTACTAATATAGAAGAAAATAGGTCATTATTACTTAATACTTTCACTAGTTTTTTATCAAACAGTTGGTCACGACAAAATCAATTTGCTTTTGGCTTGTCAATGCTTACAAAAATTAGTGAGTCATTTTTTATATTTGGAATTATTTTTATTCTGATTCTGACTGAAATGTCGCACTTGACTTGACGGTATCAAGTTAAAGCCGAAAGTAGTATTAAATCATTTTGAAATTAATGTGTTTTAACTTGCAATTTTGAAATGTCAACTTAAAAAGGTTTAACCTGAATATCAAAGTCGTACACTAATTTTTTTTATGATATTTATTAAAGTACTATACTTGACTTATACAGCTAAATATGGCATACTTGATTTTGAAGATTAGTCATAACAATATGAAATAGATAACATAGAAGAGCTTGTATACAAGGCTATACATATTGATGTTAATAAAGAAGTTATTTATAAAACATAAAATTAAACAAAAAAACTGTAAAGTAACTGAGAAGTGAATACATATTTAGAAAACGTAGAAAAAAAAAGAAGAAGAAGCATAAGTACGTTATGCTTACGTTATGCCTATGTAGTTTACATAACTACGGAACAACAAGAATAACAAAAAAAAGATACAAGTTATGTGTTTGAATTACAAACCTCTTTGAAATGGTTTAGTAACCAGTTGGTACAAATAGAAAATTACATATTATATACAAGTAAAAAATAAATGATGCAATAAATAGGCAGTGGCTAATAAAAAAATCTAGGCAACAAAAGGTGAAAATGCTGGGCGAATATACTGCATCATCGAAATATAAAGTAGCACTTCATACCACTACAAATTGCAAAATTTCTGACTTAGAGCTGTTTCATGTTAATATCAGTTTAATTTATAACAAGATGCTATTTGCTGGTTAATTAATTTATAGTTTTTAAACAGAACAACAAATTTGTGATCTATTTTTTAACCAAAACTATTAAGATGCAAATAATGACATCTTGATTTTTTGTACAGGTTGTTTCATGAGTGATAATAAGTCTGCGAAGCTGAAAATACAACCAGCAATACAATTCCAGTGTTAACGTAGATGATATTGTTTTCAAATTTTATTTGTGAAATGTGTCACTGATGAAAAAATGTATTCAAACGATAAAAAAACGACATGATGTTGACAGATGGCAAAAAATTGCCTCTGCCGCGGTGAATTTATACAACAACGTTTTCTTGGTAGAAGTACTTCTGCTGACACCATATATGAACGAGTTGAAACTACCTTAAGAAAAAATTGACTAGCTTTAAAAAAGCCAATAGCAAGAACAGCTACAGGTCCTGTCCACATGTTAGCCAAAGAATAATTTTATAATCAAGTAGCATTAGTTTTTCTTAACCAAATGATTAAATGGGTTTTTATTTAATGTATTTGTAAACAAAAAAAATGTAACTACATTAACTTTGGAATTGTATTGCTGGTTGTATTTTTAGTTTCGCAGGCTTGTCACTCGTGAAACAGCCTGTATTGGTTTTTGGTCACATGTTTTTTGAAACAAAAATAGACACTACAATAGACGATTTTTATGAGTTAATTACTAACTAAAAAATTATTATCTAGTTTTAGTTTAAACAAAGAACTCATAATTAAATTTTAAATTTAATTAAATTTGATTTGAATTTGAACGATGTACACTTTAAACCAAAATTGTTTTTTTTAATTAATAATTGCAATAATAATCGCAGATTTAAATAAACTTTAAGTCACGCGCATCTGACTTCTTTTAAAATACAAGTCGTACATTCTTATGTCAGTTTTTTAGACTTGTGTTATAAATTTTGTACTAAAAAAAACCTAAATTTTTTCGTTGTTTTTTTTTTGGTATAAGTCGTTTGTTAAAATATTTTTGTAATTTGTAAAACGTTTATTAAGCTATAATTTTAAGAAAACATGCAGAAACAAATAGAGTTTGATTTAAAGCGTTAAAAAAATTAAAAAGTTAAAATCTTTCTCAAAGTCAGTGTAAACTAATTAACTTAAACCTATAATTACAATATTTGAATTTAGTAATATAAAGCTTGGGATTTTGTTTATTACAAATTTTACGCAAATTTTAGAGACTGTACATACTTATTACATCTGTTTAGTGCAACTTTCCAAAATTATTCATGATTACTACCAAAAAGCATTTTTAACAACCGATCATTTATAACAAAATAAACTTTCTACTAAAACTCGTTATTTAAGCATATTATTTATTTTAGGATATCGATTATCGTTTAATAACCAGAACGAAAACTAAGATAAAGTTAGTAAAAGCTGGTATATAAAGTAATTTTCTACAATTTTATTTGAGATTGATCTAATAATGAACTCAACTACTAACTTTTTTTCTTATAACGCTGCAGTTGTTCCACTCATATTACAACTTTAAAAAACAATTTAAGTTTTAATTTTGTTATTTAATACTACTATTTGTTTCTAAAAAAACAAATTAAACTAATTTTTTTTTTTGTAATACACTTTAAGATATATTAATAATAGTAAAAATAATTTTATTCACAATTACCTTATAATTGAAGTTTTATTCACATTTACGAACCGTATAAAATAACACTTTATTAACTAGTGGAATAATGAAATCACTTTATTCCACAAGTGGCACAATAAAAAAATACAATTTTAAATCAATTGCATTCTATTTATTATTAATATTGACATTACCATTTACATTAATAAACATTTCGTTTTTTGTTTTATCATATTTTTTCTATAATTATTGTGAATTTTCTAAAACGCCCGTCTTGGTATCTGATATCGAAACAATCAGATATGTGCTCCTGTTTTCTACATCACTGATTTTCAAATTTGTTAGCTCACTTGTCGAAAACTCTTCCACGTGTGCTCTTTCTAATACTGCAGCTTTCTTCGGCCTGTATCCTCTTGACTGATTCTTCAGATAGGCCATGAGCTTACTTACTATATTTTCCAATGTCTATGTTTTTATAGACTTTTATAGCGGCCTTCAGCATGGAGTAGGTACTTCGAACACATGGATGAAATTGCATACCTCTTTTTCAAATTTAAAATTACGATAGCAGAGCTTTTTCATTTATTGTCATTACTCTCCGTTCTTCTTTTTATTCATTAAATTCTAAAAATACTTTTTCATAATATTCTTTGGACTTCGCAGGCAATAACTGGCGAGTCGCTTTTTCAGCTTTCTCAAGAATTGTCTCAGGAACAGTACCTATCACTTCCTTCCATTTTCACCAACTTACACAGCGTTTTGTACAAATGGAGTCGATAAACAATTGAAAATAAATAGCCCTGATTTAACACCTCTCATTTTTTATAGTTAATTTTAATGATTTTTGAGGTGACATCCGCTGTCAGAGTGTAATGTCAAATCATTTTTTGATGACATGAGATGAAATTTTGGCGATTCTAATTTTAAATCGCTGTAATTGTGGATAAAACTTTATATTGGGTTTATGTTTTAGTCGCGTTTTATTCACTTAGGAATACTAAACGGTGACAGCGTCTTGCGCTTAAACATTCTTGCGTGGATAAAACGCTGTCTAAAACACTTACACAACAAATAACTAATAATACTTTAAAAAAATTACTTAATTAAAATTACATTAAATTTTACTTGTAATACTAGTAATTATTTGATTTATTAAATCACATAGAAACAATATTTAAAATACAAATTTTTTTTGTGGTTATAGTTACAGTTTGAAGCGTTTTTTAAAAGATACTCTGTACACCTCTTGATGGTAAAAATTTCTCATCGTCTACAATTCACAGTTTTTTTAAATTTGCTTTATTTGTTTATTTTTATACAAACATGTTATTTTCGTAACAACACAATTGTTTGGACTCTATATATACCTTCTGGGTAGAAAAAAGTTAATTTTCTACTATTTTATAATATTGAATAAGAAAAATTTCGAACAATTTACTCACTAAATTTTTCTTTACAGTAATACCTACATTCCTAATTTTCTTGTTTATTTTTATTAAGATATTCTAATTTACAATTAAACTAATATTTTACAAGTGCTTTAGTTAAATCAAATTATTCAAAATGGTAGAAGCGTTAGAATCTTCTATCTAAACGTCGAAATGAAAGCATTTCCAGCAAAGAAAACAATAAATCTTAAAATGTTGTTAAGATTTCTCCTGAAACTTACGTAAGACAATTAGTGTAATTGTAGTGCAAAATGGTGAAGGCGCTGAGATAACTATTTAATTTCATTTTCCTAGTGCTAAAGCTCTAAATGCAAACTCTATTAAGTTTAATAGAAATAGAGCTTAAAACAGGGTTTTTTGCATACAATTGTATTAAACATTTTAATTAAAATTTTGCTATTTAAATGTCGTTTTATTATAATAATCAAAAAATATATATATTTACAAAATTGCGTATATTTATGTAAAATTAAACCCAATTATATTGTACACATGCGGTTGTTTTGTATAAATCCCATCGATATTCATTTGGTTTTAAAACATTGAGTTTGTTATGTTAAAGCGTATTTTGAAATATTTTTCTTTTATGGAGAATAAATAAAATATTAGCTTCGCTTGAGGCTATAAATTTTAATTTTTATACAAAATTATTCAAAACAACGAGAAGTCAACCAGCTAATAATTAGCAAAATGTCAGTCTTCTATTAAACTAAACTAAAAACTGCATAAACAAACTAGTAGATACTCTAAGTTGTTATATCTTCCATCATAAAATTTCTATATTATATTTATCTTAAAAAATATATAAAAAATTTGTGATATTGCAAAGTTGCAGAAAAAACCATAAATTCCGTCCGGCTTTGAAGCGATCTAATAAAAAGCGTAATAAAAAAGAGAATTAAAAATTATTTAGTCGAATATAAAATTCAAAGCTTTGTGTCCAAATAAATAAAAGGTTATGAAAAAACAACTGGAGGCAGTTCTGCAACCGCATTTTAAAAAGTTTCAAATATAATCTCAAAATTGCTCTGAAAAAAATCGATTTTCCGGTGATACCGGACTTGACGCCATTAAATATAATTGCAGTTGTCTTGAGTTTCTTTTAGTCCTCGGTACGATAAAGTCGTTTAATGAAGTGAGTCACGGCTTGTCAATTGTCAAAATGCGGATTATCAGTGGAAAACACGCCGCAAAGATGCGAAAGTAATCGACGGAAAAAACGTTATTTAATCATCGGTTTTCAACCGAATTTCGTGAAAAATCAAACGCGTGTTTAATGAGGCAGATCGGACCGAAATTTATTATAGCGCAACTGGAATTTTTCCGATTAATTTTTGAATATTTGGAAATTACATTTTTCATACGATTGTCATTATTACCGATTTCGACAAACAAAGCGAACTAATCCTAGATATAGTGCAATAAATTTCAACTGATGAATGGATTCGAACGAATTTAAATGTTAATTAAGAGGACAAAAGTCTTTTTTGTTGCCGGAACCAACTCGACTGATTTATTTTCGGTTTTTTAAATTAATGGCCGTATTATGGCTCTATTTGATGCCTTTGATTAATTGTAGGCTTCCACTCAAAAGGAACTGAAAGAGGTTTCTTTGAGAGTTTTAAAAAATATTAAAACATACTCGTCTGTACATCTGTTTTTTATTATTTTTATACAGGGTGAGTTATGAAGTAAAGAATAAAATTTAAAATTCGTATTGTTTATATTTTTAAAAAATTTTAAAAAATGCAAAAACAGATGGTAACTTGTCATACTTAAAGAGCTCAATTCTGACGAAATTCCTACATATCCTTCTATTTAAAAAATATTATGATAATGTCACAGCGCCTCTATACTAACGGGAGATCAAAATGTAACTGAATCAGAGCAAGCCGTGGCAGTGGGTAATAACATTAGACACATCATTATAATTACGCTGGCACAGTCTGCTCTGATTCAGTTACATTTCAATCTCACTTTATATACTAGAAGGCAACATTGGCCTTATATATTATAAGCTGGAAGAGAGGAATTAAAATGGAGTTCGGTACAGGGCTGCGTTCAGAAATATCGCTCGGGGTTAAAAACTTACCTTAAATCGTTCACATATTGTCCCAGGCATCGTTTTTTTTTTGGCACTCATGATTTGTTTTTGTTGAAGATTGTCATGATATGACAATAAGCTAACTGACGTTGCTCAAAACTGTTCAGAAATCATATTACACTAGCAAGATCATTTTTATAGCTTTATTGCATTAACGCCTTACCTAATGCACCTTTTCTGAACGCACTCTAGTATTGTTGAGTTGTTGAGTTATTCTTATTAAATTATTTCTAAAATAAGGAAAGAAAGAACTAGAATATCTAGAAATATACGAGTAGAATACTAAACATTTTCTAAAACTTTTTTAGAAGTATCAAAAGGCAGAGAAATCAAAAAGAAATATAAAATAGTAGTTTGTTTAAATTTATATTTTCTTGTCTAAGTTATTTAATATAAAAAAGGGGAAATTATTTTTTCTGTCTTCTAGACTTTTTGATAATTTGATAAAGTAGTTTTATTTTATTTTAAATACAAGGAATACAAAAACAAGAAAAACAATTTCTTCATTTTTCAGAAGTAAAATAGTTGATCAGTTAAGGGTTGGAAGTCTAAACATGAGAAAAAGTAGCTCATAAAGAGAGCGACAAAAAGAAATATTTTTGAAATTTTCTACAATCTTTAACCATACGAAAAAAAGTTTGCAATAACTGTCAGCAAATCAAGTATTAACTGTGCTGATACAAGAATATAGAATTTTGTTAGAAGCAGTGATTGTACAATTGCAAATCAGTGATTACTACTCGCTATTCTACTATCCTCCACCTAGAGACTTTCGTGATAGATAGTTCAACCACGCGAAAAGATAGTAACATAATATCAAATAATGATAAAACAGTGTAAAAGTGAAGATAATATGCATTTTAATAAGCTTAAGTGAGTAATCAAGTTATCCTTCCATGTGGGTTCCTTTACTTATCCCTCCATGTAGGTGGTCTCTGGTTTCAAATTTAGCCGTCTAGCAGTAGAGTGTATTTTTACTACTAGAGCTATCACACTAGTAAGCATCTAAAATAAAAATAGTATTTTTGCACTTGAAAAAGTAAACATGATTTGTGGAAATGTAAATTTTATTTGAGTTGTTTGTGTAAATAGTTATCCTTGTCAAATAAATTTAATTATTTGATAAAAATCTTCTGTCAATTACAAAAACTCAAATTTGAGTGATTATAATAATATATAGGTAGCAAAATTAAAATATATAAGATATATTTTAATATATCTTATAAAAAAGAAAAAAGGTAAAACCAAAAAAAACATTATACCCTACTAAATTTTTTAACAGGTTCTATTATATTGGACTTGACCTGACCTGATCTGACCAACTGGAAAGTCCACAGTGCAAGCTCTGGTTTGTCATATTTTTGATAGAACACTCGATCACTCATGTAGGTATTTTTTATTGATCCAAATTAACAAAATTTCTACATTTATAACGATAATTTGTTTTTTAATATCTTATAATACAAGGTTAACATAATTAGATTATACCAAAAGTGCCTTATCACTGATAATTCGTGTCCCACTTTTCATATTCCACTAAAATAAATTTCCTTAATGAAATCAGCATCCGCCGCCCTATTTCCAAGCTTATCACTGCAAATCCATCCAATTGACACCCTTTTCTTTCAACCCCAACCTTTTGTTAATCCTTTTACTAACCCTCGCGTTTTATTTCCCAAATTTGTCGTTTCCTGTGTAAAAATCCGGCGCATTGTTCTTGTCCATGTTTACTCGTCTGAATTAGACATTCATAATCCTGCTGTGCCCCAGATAAAGCGCCGTATAAATACCCGTCATGCTTTCCTCTAACCTCAGTCATGTCTTTGATCGTTGTTTTACTCCTCACCTGTCTGGCATTCCTCGCCAAAGGCGAGAATTCCACCAAACTCAAAATTCTCTCTCCTGAAGAGACTGAAGAGATATTCCGGAAGGAAAATTCCAGGTTTTTGCCACCGGACCGAGGAGGAAATTACGGAGATTTGATTTATAGAAAACGAGAAGATGGGGATTTTCTAATCCTGCGGGAAGTTGTGCTGCTGGAGGAGTTGTCAGGGGATGAGCTGGCGGTGCAATGGTCTGCGTGGGTGAATACGAGAAGGGTATCAACGGTTAGAGTTTTGAATATTGGGAGGGAAAGGGCGTTTTGTGGAAGGATAGATGTGCTAGGGGTGGAAGTGCAGGTGGTGCTGAGGGTGCCGCCGAGGTATGATCCGAGAGTGCTTATTGAGATTTACGGCTTTTAAATTGTTGCTAATAAAGGTGGCTCTTGGAAACGATCTACTCTTATTATATCCCGGTCCTGAGAATAAAAGAAATAGGAAAAGGAGGATTAGAGCGTTTATCACAATTTGTGTCTGTTTCAGCGTGATTTGAGGAATTTTTTGCCTTTTCAGGGAAATAGAAAAACGCTCCAATCTGATTTTTGAGTCAGTTATCCTAATTTGGTTTAAAAAAAAAATCAGTGTCAGATTCCTTTGATCCATCTCATCTTTTGCAATTTCTCAAATTACAGTTTGTAATTTACGACCCTATCCTGTGATCGGCGACTCGAAAATGCACTCTGATAAAATCGAATAAATCCTGAAATGCATCAGGCGTTTGAATAGTCAACAATGTAACTTTTAAAAAAGAAATTTAATAAACTAAAAAACACAATTTAAGTAAACTTTAATCGGAAGTAAACTTTTCTCGTCAATATTTATGCCTGAAGCAATCGAAATCAACTTGTTTACCCCGACACGAACGATAAATTCGCTAAAGTAATTATTTGGGAGTCGCGAAATAATCACCGAATGTGCACTCCCTCTCTCGAGCGCATTTTAATTAACTTAGTTTTATGCAAGAGATTAAATTTTATAACTTTAAACGATGATTCTAAATTGTAATCGGACCATTACTGATGGTTCTTATAGGACACGAGAGAGACTCGTTAACGAGAATGTTGAAGATACAAATAAAATTAAAAAAGTCAATGTTTGGATTAATTCCGAAGAATAAAAGTCACAGCAGCGATTGTGTTAAAGTGTTTTTATTTTAGACAAGGTTTCTCGACAGAAAGAAGTCGACGCTTTAATGTGAAAAGTTCAAAATTTTACCAATTGGGGCAATCGGAGGCATTTGTTTCTTTGATTGCTAACAGCAGTGCACACAAGTTAAAGTTCAGAAGTCAATGCAGTAAAGTCTTTGCTCTAGTTTTATCTACTCGATTTCTAAAAATATCATACAATTTTTAAAAATTTACTTAAATACAAATTGTTCTGTCATTTTCTATTAGTTTTTTTTTTAAATTGGATGAAGAAAAATGATTAATTTAATTGTTGAACAAGATATACTTGTAGCAATCATCTCTATACAATATCAGGTGAGTCCAAGCGAGAATCCATCGTGTGTATCACTCCTGGTTAACGCGTGTATTGCCATTATCACTCTCTACCAGAATTGCCAACTCACAGTATCTTTTTCAGTCAGTTTTAGTTTTACCTCCCAATAAAGCATGTTGTCACTAGTCCTAAAATCTATCGTGAAAGATAAAATTCTATTTAATCTATCCTTAATTGTTTACGGTCTTGTCTTGGGTAATATGTTTATTAAATTAATAGATTGTTTTCTTTTTAATTTATATTGCTTTTGACTTTCGGTCTGTATTTTTAGAATCTTGCAGGTAAGATTTAAGCCAGTTCTTGTTATTCTACTAGGCCGACATTTATATATTTAGTTAAAAAAGAAAATCCGTCTAAATTTTAGCTTTAGAAGTTTTTGTCTCAAAATTACAGAAAGCTTTATAGGTTTTTGTATCAAATAATTTCTGCATTACTGTAAAATATTCTGAAAACTTTATAGCACTGAAACACTAATTTAAATTACCCAATTGCATTAAAACTGCTATACAAAGAAAGCTGCGATAAAAAAATCAGTGGCATTGACAAAAGCACAGATACAAGTTTCTCAACCAAAACAAAGAGTAAGATTGAAAAAATAAATATCTGATAAGTGTTTTTTAAAAACTTATATCAAACTTGCCTTATTGTCTGTCGTTCCGCTGCTTAAAATCTTGAATGTCAATTCTAAACCGATATGTGTCAAAATAGAATCAAAATAAAATAAAAAAATACTTTTTAAAAAAGCTTTTATTACAAAAATGTACCTACTAAAAAATACACAGTGAATATTTGAACTGAAATAAATTCTAGATCAAAATAGTATATTAATAAACGCGTTTTGAAAAGTCAACTTTGTGGCACGAATTCAAGTTTTATAAAGAATGAGTGCCACAGTGACTTGAGAAACGGGTACTTTATCCTATTTATTCTATTTTTTGCGTTTTACGTGCTTTTCAAGTACAAAAGTTAATTTTTTAATCTTTAGGAACTTTTGCGTTAATACCAGATAGTTGGTAATAAATGTCATAAAAGTGTCAAATGTTTTTTGAACTTTAAAGTGTTTTCAAATTTGTCCAAAATTCTGGGTAAGTAACTCACAAATGGTTCTTTATTACCTACCATATTGGTTATTGATTAGATACTTCAACTGACATAAACACAGTAAGGAAAATCTTCAAAAACATTCTAACATTATTTTTAAATTACCAAACTAATTGCGATTCTCAGTGATCCTCTTATCGTTATTTCAGACCAAGCAGAACTGTATACTCATGTAACAAATGACTTGTAAATTATCAAATCTATGGGGGTTGTAAATCATCAAAATAGTGGCTAAAAACTGTTTCATTTTAAAGCTGTTTTAACCTCAGGAAGAAAATTGAAGTTACCTCATTGTAACCGCCGCTTGTTTACTCCATTTTTGAATGTTTTAACACACACAAACACTGGTGGAATACTGGTTATCAAGTGCAACAAAATTTATTATAATAAAATTTTTATAGTCTCAACGTTGACACAAACGCTGAAACGTGACAAATGACCTTTTATTCCAGCGAAAGCATTTCACCAATCGGAAAAAAGTAAATTGTACTAGTACTGTACGCACGCAATTTGGGTGCTGAATTGGCTAATAAGACACTCAAATCGGTATCTGTTACAAACGCAAAGTAGAAGAAGTTCTTTTACCAAGTAGGTGTAAAGCATGTTTCAATAAGTAGTTATCTGTCTATAAATAACTTATCTGTCAGCCGTTTCTGTCATGTTGTCTATTTGTCATAAGTTGATCTTTTGTCTTATTATGTAAAATTGAAAATATTAAATATTAAAATATAAAGCGCCCATTACGAAAATATGATTCTACCAAAAAAAAATTCTGTTCTGTAGTGAACCCATAATACCAATGAAATTTAAATTTTTCTTTTGACAAATGACATATATCAAGTGAATTAATTTAGGCGCTACGTTTTTAGAATTTTTGTTTCCCATGGCAACCTCTGATCAAAAATTATAATAAACATCTACTCTACTATTTTTACATATTCATATAAACATTTTGTGCAAAAAAAATAAATGATTATAAAGCTATTTTAGGCGCTTTATATTAAAAAAAATCTGTCAAAAAAGAAAAACGTCGTCTAATAAAATCTTCTAATGCGAAAACTTCTTTGATTGCACACCCTTTATTGGCAAAGACCAACTTTAAAGCGGAACCGATTGACCCAATTCACTAAGTTTTAATTTCTGTGTTGAAAATCGTTTGCCAGAAATCCCCTTTTAAAATATGTAGTTTTTACAAAACAAACAAAACTTAAAAGCTTTGAAACAATTTTGATCAAAAACCGAATATTTATTCAATTTATTGTAATTAACAGTTTCAGTTTTTTTCCTCTATTTAAAGCTGGAAAAACAGATTTTCATTTCGAAATAAATTGGATTTATCTAAATTAAAACTCGTCTGTTTGCGGCTAGATAACTCCTAATCTTCCTATTTCAGGATGCTCTGGTGGCTGCTGCTGAGCCTGTGTTCGGCCAGCATCGCCCTCTGCCCGTCCATGTGCCAGTGTGGGGTGACCTCCAAGGGCCGGCGCAAGGTGCAGTGCCTCCAAGGCAGCATGTCCGACCCGATTCCCACCCACGCCATGGACCCCGGCACCGAGGAGCTGGAGATCTCCGCGCCGGAGAGTTTCTGGAACACGTTGTCGATCTCGCCCATTTTCCAGCACTTGAAACGGCTGGAAGAGGTGCACATCCGGCGCTCCAGCCTCACCCAGATTGGGATGCACCCTTTCTGGGGCGTTCCCTCGCTCAGACTCCTCGATCTCGTCGAGAATAATATCAGTGCGGTGGCCGATCACAATTTCCGCGGGTTGGTGAATTTGGTCGAATTGAATTTGGATGATAATCGAATTGCGAGTTTACAAAGCGCCGTTTTTAAGCATTTGACTGAACTAAGGATATTGACTCTGCAGAGGAATTTGCTTGGTGAATTAGTGCCTCGGCTGTTTTTAAAACTAGGGAAATTACACGTGCTCAAACTTAGCGGGAATAAATTCGATGAACTTAATCCAGAAGTGTTCAAGGATATTCCAGTAAGTTAAGGCAAAAAATGATTTATTAGTTCTTAGGTGGGATGTTATAACGATGTTATAACTTGGAATTTTTTGCTCTTAAATACAGGTTTCACACAAATTTTGGTATTGGTAAAGCAATGTTTGAAAAATTTTTCAGCAATTGTCGCAAAAACCATAAGTCTGGTAAAGATAAGATTATTTGCTCTTGTAGCTGTGTAGGCAACATATAATGATAACTTTATAACAAACATACAAAATAATATTTTTTTAGTAGCGTTAAAGATTATGATTTATCTGATCATTCTAGTATTATTTTTGAAGTCAATTTGTGTTTGTATCAACATCCATAGCAAAAGAAAACTAGTTATCCTGTTAGTCCTTAAAGATTATGTCACTTTTATAATAAAATTCAAACTTTTAATTGGTCATTTATTAATAATAATAACCTAACAATTGATAAAAAATTTAACAACTTTGTTTATTTACTGGTTTTGTCCGCTAAACGTAATTTTCGCCCAAGGTTAATTTCTGACTCAAAAAATCGAAAACCTGTAAATTGGTTTACTAAGGATTTACAAGTCTTACGTGATTCTCTGACATTTTTGATTTCCTTTCATAAACAAGGTTAGACAGTTCTAGATGGATTAAAACGTTTAAAAACTCACTATCGTCTTAAAATTAAAGAAGCAAAACAGAATGCGTTTGACAGATTTATTAACCAAGCAAAAAATAGTTCTCAAGCAATGGGGAAACTTATTAATAATTTACAAAGCAAAATTGTTAACTTTTTCTCTCCTCTTTTTTCTGACAAGGCATTCAACATATACTTTCCTAGTATTGCAGCAAATATTTCTAATAAAATTTTTTCCGACAAAACAAATTCTTCGTGTTCTTTGCTTTCTTCTTCAAATCTTAATTCTGTTTTTTATTATAGTTTTAGTTTTACTGAATTGACTTTTAATCAAGTTCATGTTTATCACCTTAATTATAAAATGATCAAGTCCATACAACATATAATCGTTATCATTTAACAGCCTTTTGAATGAATGTATTAGGTCAGGGATATATCCTGAAGCTTTAAAAAAATCTAAAATTTTTCTGTTAGTTAAAAAGGTTAATCAAAATGATCTAAGTAATTATCGTCCAATTTCAATAACACCGGTCTTGAGTGAAATTTTTGAACGAGCACTGCAGACACAAATTTTATCGCATTTTGAATCAATTAATCTGTTTACTGCTAGTCAGTTTGGTTTAAAAAAAACAAATTAACAATTTTAGCTATCTCCAATCTCTAAACTAATAAGACATTTGAAGAGAATTCTTATTGTGGGGTAATTTTTTGTGACCTAACCAAAGCGTTTGATTGCGTTTCATTTCAAGCTATTGAAAAAATTCTTACCAACTATAAATTTTTAAAAATGCTTTGAATTTATTAATGTCTAATTTAAAACCTAGGTATCAAATGGTTTTGTATTTGGGTGATAACTCTTCCTGGCTACCAGTAAAACATGGTGTTCCTCAAGGTTCTGTCTTGGGGCCCGTTATTTTTTTATTGTAGATTAATGATATTAATAAGAATTTTCCTAACGAAAATATTATTTTGTTTGCCGACGATACTTTTTTGATTAAAAATAATAATGACATTAATGTCTTAAAAAATGATCTATGGCAAATACAAATTTTCTTATTTCAATGGTTTGCATCTAACAACTTATTTCTAAGTGACTCTAAGACAATAACATTTTACTTTTCTTTAAAACAAATTCTTCTCGATTTTGTCACCCAAAAATCTGTCAATTTTCTAGGTCTTCGTTTGGATGTGAATCTTACATGGCATTCTCATATTGATTATATTGTAAGTCATTCTGCAAAAAAATACCTTTTTGTTAAAATCCTACAGCAACTTTGTTTCTAAAAAAAATTTAATTTACGTTTACTACGCGTATATCCACTCGCGTTTAAGTTACGGAATCTTGGTTTGGGGACATTCTTTTGCATTAGAATGATTATTTAAAATGCAGAGAAGAGCTATAAGAATAATTGTTGGTTTAAAGTATCAGGAGGATTTTAGGTATTACTTTTCCCAATTGAAAATTCTTACACTTCCATGTGTGTATATACTTTCTTGTTTGCTATATGTTAAAACCTTAGACCATTTACGAAACCGCTTTGCTTTAATGGACTGCTAATACGGTTTAGAAACGCACGAAAAGATCTAAAGGACAAAAGTATATCTTGGTCCTTTGCTGTGTCGAAGACTTTTAAAATTGGAATGTAGTGTAAGAAAAAAATATATAGATCTGCAGAATAAAATAAGTTGTATCGGCTTTAAAAATTTTTGCAAAAGGTTACATAATGTTTCTATGTAAAACTGGCTATTTGTTTTTTTTAATCCCCAACTTTGAAGCAAAATAAATTTGACAACTGCGTACACCAGCGTGCGGTGTTGAAAAAAGAGAAACAAAATATTTTTTCTTCTCACTTGCATGTTGGCGTGTAACTCACGTACAGGAAGCTTAGGAGATTGGCAGTCCATTACAGCGTGAATGGTCTAAGGTTAAGACACACATACAAGTTTACTAAACGGGGCGAACTCCATATTCTCAACTTAAGAGACCAAGAGAATATCTATATTACCTTCCATAGACTAAAAAAAAGTCGTTTCGGCATCTCCTTTTGGAGTCCAAATTTATATAATAAACTTTTTATAACAAGGAATCTGCCTTTTACCAAGTTTAAGACTTGTATTAGTTCTTTTTTTTCTCCTTTTTATATAACGTGTGTAAACATTGTATATGTACAAACACAAATAAATATTATTATTATTATTATTATAATTGAAAAGTGCAAATTGCGATTAAATTTTATTGTTATTTTAATAAAAGTCGTACAAAAATTAAAGTGCTATTATTTCTTTGTTGCTTATTGCCCTCGGGTTGATTATACACTTATCTCAAGTATAACAAGTGGCTCAAATCTTTTGTCACCGAGTTATCTTTGCCTGTCAAAACATAAAGCTTGCATAGATTATTACAATTCGTAATAAAATTATGACAAATTTTGCAAACTGATCAGTTAAGAAAAAACACCGTTTTGATGCATTAGATAAAACAAAGTTCACCTAAAAATTAAATAAAAAATTGATTACAAATTAAAAAAGTATAATTTGAGGTTTTTTGAGAGGAGATGAAATACCAGAGGAGTGGAAAACAGCGTACATATTAAACATACACAAAAAGGGAGATGAAACAAATGTACTAATTACCGGGGGCCGAGTATTACTAATTCACTCTACAGATTGTATGGAAAAATAATTAAAAACAGAATAGAAAATAAAATAGAAGATATAGAAGATCAAAATGGTTTCGGCGCTGGTCGACCTACAAATGATAATATATTTGTTCTTAAACAAGTCGTAGAAAAAAGAACAGCGTGTAGCCTAGAAACTCATCTTGTTTTTGTAGATTTACAGAAAGCTTATGATAGCGTATCCTTAGGCAAGCTCTGGAAAGCAATGAAAAACGCTGGGGTTAAAGGTTATCTAATAATGTTCTGTTGTGCAAAAATTACGTAAGTCAAGCGACAAAAATAAATTGATAAAATTACAAGTTAGACTATAAAATTGGATAATTATTAGATTCAGGGCAAAAGATGTGTTGGGCGTTCAGTTTCACAGAGAGCAGGTACAGTTTTTATATTTGATGTATGTACTTTAAAATATGTAGGTAAAGTAACTATACAAAACAGGAAAAGGTTACAGTGCAAAACGAGCTACCTTGACTATCTCCAAAACTCTAAAAAATTGCAATAACGCCAAAACATTTTTTGACGCAGTTTTTAATGCACTTTTAGTAACCTTTTAAACTTTACTTTTTGCAACTCTGAAATGCTAAACAGCATTGAGTTTGGCAAAAGCTCACTTTCTTCAATCAAATCGCTTTTGTAATAGCCTACTCTTAGATAGGACAGTATCTCATCAACAGAGCAATTTTCACCAATGCGATGCCTTTAGGTTAGTCTCTATGCAATCAAAATTTTATCAAGTAGTAACACTGCTTGTAGGTTCTTATAGTAAAAAGTAACATTATTATCAACTTCCATCAACCAAACTACAAGTATTTAACGGGCATCTGGATACTACAAAGACAAAATTGAAGCCATTAATATTATTTTATCAGATAATCTTGCATTAAAATTTTATAGCTGAGTTAAAGCACAACAAAACTTTTTCAACAGTTTATTTATACATTTTAGAGGAATAATTTTGTTTCTAATTAAAATTTAATACTACAGCTTATATAAAATTAAGTCTGTAATACAAAACTGTAATTTAAGTAGTCAAAAACCTAAATAATCGATAAGCTAAACAATCTCTGGTTTACAGTCTTACATTAAAACAACACAAAAACATTTTAATTATATTATATTTGTAAAGAGAATAACAGTTTAATAAGGTTATTTTATAAAAAAAATATTTGTACAAACCTTGTAGTAACACTGCAATCGTCACGACCCGAAAAAATGTTTTAACACGTCCGTGTTTTTAAGAAAAACTGCAAAATTTCTTAAAACGTTTGTGTACAAATTTACATCAAAAGTTTTTTGAGTAGTTTTGCTGCGCTTGGCATTTGCAGAACGTTAAAATTGTTTGCTCTGCTACTCAAAATTTTTTTCTTTACTTTACGTAAGAAAATTTGAATTCACAATAAAGCATTATTTTAGTCTGTAGAGTGCTTTGAAATTATGAAATAAATAATTTTAATACAAGTTTTTATAAATTTATCTACCACTCTCTTATTAAAATAAAATATTAAACGCTTTTGTAAACATTACATCCTAATAATCACGAAACTTGGAAATGTTTTTTTCTCTAATAAACTAAAAAACTAACTTTTTACCAGGTTTAAGCAATTTATAATTTGTTTAGGCTCTAATAACTTCGAAAAGATGCCAAAAATTAAATTCTGATTTTTTTTTAAATTTACCACAAACTTTGGCCATTTCTTGTAATGATAAAATCGATTACATTAAAGGTTTCTGTAATAAAATGCTAAATTGGGAAAGAGCATAAAGTTAAAGAAAACGACTAGACGGTATTTTTAAAATACCTAATAAGCTTTTTTTGATATTTTTTATTAAAAATAAAATGAGGGCTTGTTGATTAGTGATTATTACTGATTACAAGAAGCTTTATATTAGATAAATTAATTGAGTTACAATTTAATAGAACCTTAGAAACTGTTATTTAATAAATAGGGGTAATATCTAGATCACCAAACAGTGACACGTGACCAATTTGACTAATCAAATTTTTAGGTTTAAGTATTAAACAAGAATTAAAATTTTAATGTAAACTATCAGGGCTACAATCTTTGGATCTTAGTTACCAAAACATTTTTAGTATTTTAATATTAATATGTATTACTTATTAATATATTAATAGAACAGTATAGCCAAATTTTTTTTTGTATGATTTTATGTTTTATAAACAACCAGATTTGTTGCAATGCTAACCTAGAAAATCTAAGCTAGTTTTATTAGTGTATTACTGTTTTATTTTAGTAAAAAAACTCAAGAAAAGCAGTCTGTTTAAGTAGCGTTTTTATGAAATGACTGATTTATTAATAGCTGTGGAGATAGCTGAACTGAAAGTTTTGTTAAAAATAATAAAACAGACCATACTTTTTAAAATTTATTTCCAAACAGTGGATGAAAATAAAAAGTACACAAAGGAAGGCGTTTCTCGCTGGAGTAGATGTAAGAGAGGTCATTGATTTTGTATCTCGCTGTAAATTCATCAAATAATATCCGTAAAATCGGTTGTGTTATTGCAACGAGTATAAATCACTTTTATTGGCCGATATATAGTGAAACAAAATTTATACGGCTTTACCGATGAAATTGTATATTTTAGTTATTGCAAGCAATCTGATACTTGGATCGCGTAATTAAGAAAAACGGCTTGAGAGGGTTGAAATAATCAAGAAATAAATTTTTATTTTTGCTGTTTGCTTCTTGAAACATTTATTTGAAGCATTGACAAAGCCTCGGATGTAAATGCAAATATGGCTTTTTATTTTGGAATTTTTAATACGCCGCAGTAGTTGGCAGTTCCCGAAGTGGTGCACAATTCGAAACACGTACTAAAAATGCATTTGCAAGTTCTGCGGCGCCGATACAATTTATTACTAATTTAAAGTTCGTCCCCAATCGATCGCAACTGAAACAAGCCACAGAATTTGCTTTGTATTGAACTCGACTTGTCAATCACTGAGAAAACGACAAGGAAAATAACTTGGAATTGTTAATGTCACGCTTTACAAGCCAAACAATACTCTGTTGCCACATTTTTCAAGTGTTGTTAATTGATGTCAGCTTTTGTAAAAAGTTTTCATGTCGACTGCGACTGGTCAATATTTCCATTGTTGGAAATACCTCTTTGATCTCATTGCATCGGTTAAAACCGGAATTCATTTGAACACACGGCGTTTGACACAAAAAAGTGTTGCTGATTCGATTTCGGGCGCTTTATCTCATTCCGCTCCAATCTCTTGGATAAAAGCCGCAAATTGAAGATGTAATACACAAAACCGGCATTAATAAAATAAATTGAATCGTTTCACGTCAATTTATTACAGAACAAAGTCCACAACTAAAGTGTTGAATAAATCAGAGTTACTCAACGAAAAAAGTTTTAAACAAATTTTTCCAAAGTTTGCCTCAAAATTAAGCTTTGTTTTATTAAATATTAACTCGTGTGTTCTCTCAAGAGGGCAATGCTTCATTCTCAGCTTTTTTTGCTTAAAAGACGGTTTTGAATTACTTGAGTCATTAAAAAGACGTGAATTAAATATTAATATTAAAAAATTAATGCGACTAGTCCAGGGTTTGGAAGCTGCGGTGCTTTCACTTCCGCCCATCTAAATGAACCTTTCTAATTATTACTTAAAGCTCTGGTTATATAGAGTTATTAAGTTAATGCAAGTTATAAATTCTGGCGGCCATCCATTTTCCCAACAACACTTTAAACGTAATTGTAATAACAGATGATCTCTATCTGGACCGAGTGCTACATCTACTCCGGATAATTCCGCAAATGCGGTTCGCTAACTTACAGAGTTCTGCAATTATAGACATTTTTTTTCATTTTTTAAATTATAATACACTGCTTCATTAGAATCTTCACGGTTTATTACAGTTTTATGACCAGATTTAGAGGAAATGCAGACAAACCAAACCATAAATTAAAAACCACACAAAGATTTAAATAACCAATCTAAACTAACGGCTGATTGGTTAAATTTCTATTTTAATTAAGAAAAAAAGCAATTCTACCGATAACATAAATGTTGTTATAACACAATAAGACTCAATGAAATAATCAAAAAATGCAAAACAAATTTTTTAAATTAACTTTTCAAAATGGTATTCTAGCTTTGTTGCCGTTTCTTTGACCAAAATTTGCAAAAGTTAAATATTTTTTATTCTGCCTTAAAGCTACTTTTTCAACTTTTGTTTTGCACCGAAGCGCACAAAATAGTAAGACAAGGCTGTTTGATTGGTTTGACAGTTCATTAATGTCAGATTTTTGTCTTACATTACTGTTAATAAATAATAGGAATTATTCTCTGGGTTAGTCTACTAACACAACACACAAACACACTGAACAACTCGTTTCTATGGGGTTACATAGCTATTATACTGAGTAATTTTTTTAAAAAAGAGATTTATGCTTTTTATATAAATCTAAAGCGTAGCTGTAGTTATAAAGCTGCCGTGAAAACCAACATAACGATAGGTACAAGTGTCTCTATAACTGTATAGCTTTTATTTACGTTACGTAGTCGTAGCAATCTTCAATTGCCGCTTGAGTTGGTTTCTTTAAACTCTGTATTGCAGATTTAGGTGCTGTAATAACATTTTATTAATTATTAATTATTTATTAATTAATTTTATTAATTCTGACAATAATTTTATTGTCAGAAAATGTTCAAAATGCAGCCAGTCAAGCTCTAAACAATTTGATTCCGGAAACATCTAAAATTAGGTATGAAAAAGCGTATTATACATTCAAAAATTAGCAAAGGAAAAACGGCGTTTTGTCGACAAACGATATTTTAGGTTCTTCTTAGTTCCTTTAGGATATTTTCAGCTATTAGTAAGTTATTTCAAATGCTCTTTTGGTATATGTTTATATCCTTAAATATTAGTTTTCAGTATTTTGACAAATGTTGACAATTGACATTTCGGTATGGTAATATTACCTTACTGGTTTTACATACAGGATACAGTTATGCCTGTGCTACCAGCCAATTTTTATAACTGTAAATAGATCTTTAATAGGCAGAAACCGATAAAAGATATGAATATGTAAGATTGTCAACAAAATTGTTGAAGAAATACTAGAGATAGTTGAAAAGATGAGAAAATTTGCAAAATAAAAGGACCTTTAAAAAGTCTGTTAAAAATTAACTTATTATTATTATTTTGTTCTTCTGACTCAAGTCATCTGTGGCTAAGATAATTAACACAACGTAAAAATTTGTTTAAATGAGCATAGAGATTACAAAATTTATTAATGGAAATTTTAAATAAAACATCTTTTCTTTATAGGAATTACGTGTTTTGGAATGTCGCTCCTGCGGCCTGCGTCGCATCAATACCCAAATCTACCACTTGCTGCCTTATTTATCACACCTGGATCTCGGAAACAACCAGATGCAGTTTATCGCTTCGGATGAATTCCGCGACTTGCGTCGCCTCCACAGTCTGAAACTCGACGGTAACCAACTTCCTGTCGTCTTGGAGCAGACATTCGTCCGCCAGCAAGAACTGAAATATCTGTGTTTGGCTCGTAACCGTCTGGCCAAAATCACCAACACGGCCTTCTTCAACCTTTCCAGTCTCGTCGACTTGGATATCGGCTACAACAAGCTGGACCGGCTGGAGATGGTGGCATTACAGCACATCTCGGATACTCTCCAGCGACTTGTTATCAGCGGCAACGCGTTCAGTCTTACTGTGATACGAAATATTTTAAACACTGTGTTTAACGTGCGCGATTTAGGACTCGCACATATGAACTTGAGGGTTCTTCCGAAGGGCTTCCTGCCTGATCGTATCCGGAAGCTAAATATTTCGGCGAATAATATCACGGAAGTGACACCCGGGTGTCTTCCACGACAGCTTTTGGAACTTGATTTAAGTGATAATAAACTTGAGAAGCTTCACGAGAGTGTTATCTATCACGTGGAGGACTTACAAGTAACTTTACGAGGAAATCCCTGGTCTTGTAGAATGTGTGATTTAAGTCCTGTTATTTTCCGATTAAACCGTACTAATTTTTTACGAAATGTTACGTGTGCCTCTCCGAAAACACTTCGCGGAAGGTTTGTGTCGTCGTTGTATTTGGAAGAGCTCCCGGGGTGTAAGCCTCCAGGTAAAGACGTAGCCAAAGGCGCGAAAGTGGGACTAGTAGTTGGAGTTGCAAGTTTAGTTTCGTTTTCTCTCGTTTGTGTGACTTTTACGGTTTGTTCGTGCATGAGAAGACGTACAAGAAACGCAGTGAGAGAACAGAAACGAATGGCTGAGCTCCAGGAAAACTCGTTGGATCACCCGATTGCGATTTTCGCCAAAGGCGAGATCAGTTTCAAGTTTCCGCTGGATTTGACCGAAAGGAAAGTCGAGGTTTCGACCATCGACGAGATCAAGAAAGATACACAAAGTTTGCCGAACGGGACGGGAATTTGAAGTTTACTCAAATGGGGGTAGTGTTTGTGGTGCGGAAAACATATCGAGAGGTGCTCACATCTCGACCATATCATAGTGAATTATAGTGCCTAAGGGAGGAGGCGGAAATTGATTTGAAGCGACCTTCAAATTTTTATTAGGATAAACTTCTCTATATACAGGCTGTTCCAGAAAAGCGTTTCTATAAAGCAACCTGAGATTGTCGAAATCAAAATAAAGCGGTTCAACAAAACAACCCATTTGTATTTTTTTTTTCAACATTATTGTTTCAACCCTTTTATACTATTTTTAACGGACTTTACTTAAAATTAAACATTTTAGTGTCAGTTTTTTTATTGTTATACTCGTACTGAGATACTAAATAACTTTTATTCTTTGAAATCTTTTTTATTCAAAATCTTTAAGAGGCCTCTATACCTTACGCTCTTATGGAACATTCAATGTATTATTTTGCCACTCTAAATCCAGTACTAATTAACGTATTTTAATCAAATCAACATCATTAGAAAAAACAAACATTTATCTAGAATCTTATCGAACAGAATTAAAAAAAATTGTTTCTAAAACCATTACAAATTAATTTAAATTTGGCATAAATGTAAGATTCTCACCAAACTCTATTATTTCAAAACTGAAAAGAATTTACGGATTTACCTGGGCCAAATTTTAGAAAGTGTACTTTTAAGAAGATAGCTTCAAGTCCGAGAAAAATATATTAATAAGTAATAAAGCTATTGTGGCATAATGATTTCGGACTTAAAATTCGTCTGAAAATCTATGATTTACAACCCTGCAGTTACAAGTTAAAGACCCCAACCGCAACGAAACCCTTATAATTACTTTATGACACTACCCGTACCGACCGTTCTGTACCTGTTAAATAACTTGAAATAATCTTTTTAAATACCAGCTTTTGTGTATGAAAGTGCAATTATTGATTAGATTATAATTTTAAAAAAATAGTGTTTAGTAAAACAGTTTTAATCTAATAAATCTTCATATGTTTTTACAAATTATTTTTACAAGATACTTGTGAGCTACCTGCTTACAAAAGACAAAGAAACTAATACTTTTGTAATTTGCTTATAAGATTTTAGATTCTTAGAAGGGACAAGTAAACTCTTGTCGAGGTTTAAAACCACTTTCACAAAAGAAAGTAAATTTTGTCTCAAACTGCATTTTAGTATTCATCTCATCAATACGTTACAAATTTTGATAATATGTATTAGAAATAAATTTTTAAATTCCACTTGGTCAATCTGGAGAAATTTACTGGTCTTTTAGACCTTCTTGTTTTATTAATCCATCTTGCTTGCAAACGTAAAAGTGGGTCAGCAAATTTTTTTTGACAACAGCAATGTTTTTTGTTCAAAACCATTATAATTTATTTCTCTTATACAAGCAATAAATTTTTGATATTTAATGGTTTCAAAAAATTTTTTCTATGGGAAAACGTAATCGATGTTTGTCGCAGCAAAAATAATAAATTGCGCATGGAAAACATTATTGGATTAAAAACAACCCATATATTTGAGGTGTTCAGTACTATAACGAAATAAATCCATTTAAGGAGTTTTAAGATGGGAAAGCTCAAAGTTTGTAGTTATTGTACAAATCTGTATTATGTTGGAACGGCACAATTTTTAGGAATTGATTAAAATATTTGATTATATCGTAAAAATGAAATTAGACAGTAATGAAATAAAAACCTCAATTTTAGAAAGAAATAGAGTTATCACACCATTATTCTAGGCAGGCGATTTTTTTAAACGACAATTTTTGTTTGCTACAAATCGATGAAAAAAAGATAAGTGATGAAAAAAATATTTTGTGGCGGTTACTTTAAATATTTTTATTTCATATTAGTACAGATTTTACGGACACTATTAATAACAAAATGTCAAATGTCCTCATGGATTCTATTTGTTTAAACTTCTTCGTAGTCAAAAATATCGTTTTATACACTACGATTTAAAATAACGTCGGCTTAGAGTTTTAACCTGCTAACTCCACTTTCCTAAGTTTTTCAAGAGAAGCATAAAACGTCTTATTATTTTTATACACAAATCTAATAAAAAACAAAAATCACATTTTTATGTGTGTGTTAACTGTAATAAAAGCAAAATATGTTTGCAGGTTCTAATAATAATGAGTTTTTGAACTAATTTTAAAAAACAATTTGTATCATTATCTTGAAGAATAAGTTAATTTAAAAAAAGTTTTATACATTTTTTGAAGTACAAGTTGGAAAACTTCTTAATTTGCAAATAAGAAAATAAAAGATAAGAATTCCTGGAAAGGACACCTTAGTTCTCGCCTTACCCCTTTTAGGGGGTCAAACCCCTGCCTATATAAAGGGAGATGCAGAAATTTTCGGTCATTTTGGATTTTCGTCTAATATGATTCCAAGCAGTTAGACTTTTTTCGTTTTATTCATTTATCGCATATTATTTTATACCTAGTTTTTTTCTAGTTCTTAAGAAATTTTAGTTTTGTATATTATTGTTTAGTGTAAGTTACATTTATTGTTGTGTTTAACAATTTTCTTCCACATAAGTAAGTAAACCATATTTTTTTAAATATTTTATTACATTAAAATTTAACGTTTTAGCATATTCAAAATTTTGATATGGCCAGAGCAAATGGAAAAATTATAAGAAGACTTACGTCTAGAAAACGTAAAAGAGGCAGAATAAAAAATTTACGCAATCAACCAAAAGTAAGTAATTTCTTTTATAAATTTTATTATGTCATTGTCTTATCAATTATATAATTATATTGCATACAATTATATAATTAAATTAATTATGACATTACTAGCTGTTTGTACCACACCGCTAATCAGTTGATTAACTGTAATAGGTATACAGAGTAACATAAACGTATGGAATAAAATTTATATTTTTTAAGTAAATGAGGAAAACGCGAAAACACGTCTATTTTATTTTTATTGTGCACGTTTTTCACTTATTTCCAAATTTTTCATTCTTTGAATGGATAAAAATTTCTTCAACAACACTCAGTATATATTAATTTGGTAAAACTTAATTGTATTTATATTTATTATTGTTTTTGCAGAAACCTGTTGAACAAAAATTTTGTAGTGAACCAGATAGTCTACTGAACGTTGAAACATTAGAAAATATACCATCTCCGAAGGAAGTTCTACAATATATCTTCGAAACTCTGCAAGAGATTTCCACTCATTCAAAAATTTTTGAGTGTACAATGCGAAATTTACATTTAGTAAAAGAATTTCGTACAGGGCTGATTTCCAAATTCACTTTGAAGTGTGACATGTGTGGAATGTCTTTTCAACTTAATTCTCAAAAACCACTTAAACCGGCTGTTAACGATGAAATTGATTTAAACACATGTGCTGTGAATGGTATCATGTCAATTGGAGGAGGATTTTATAATTTAGAAGAATGGTTGGCATGTTTAAACATTCCCTCTATGTCGTCAAACACTTATTCAAAATGTCAAACTAATCTGGCCCCACAATGGAAGCAAACAGCGGAAAAAGTTATGAACGAAGCTGCGAAAGAAGAAGCAGAATATGCTCGTTCGATAAATTCTGTTGATGAGCAAGGTTTTCCACTAATTCCAGTTGTTGTGGATGGATGTTGGTCAAAAAGAAGCTACCGCACTAATTATAGTGCTTTATCTGGAGTGGCAGCCATAATAGGACAGCATACAAAAAAAGTATTGTACTATGGTGTGAGAAACAAACACTGCGTAATTTGCTCTAGAAAAGGAGAGGAGAAGATTCATAATTGTAATAGAAATCATTTTGAAAGTTCTACAAGCATGGAATCGGACATATTAGTGAAGGGTTTTCAATTAAGTGTTGCGCAACATGGATTAAAATATAATATTATGATAGGAGACGGTGACAGTAGCACATACAAAAAAATTATTGAAGCTCGACCATACGACAATTTAACTGTAGAGAAGGTGGAATGTCGTAATCATTTGTTAAGAAATTTTTGCAACAAATTAAAAACTCTGGTGTCCAATACTTTTTTTTCACTACCACAACGAAAACTTTTGGATTCAAAAATTATGCGAATGCGTATGGGTGTCAAAGGTGCGATTAAATACCATAAAAATGAGAAAAATAAAGTATCTGCGACAAAGTCTTTACGGAACGACATTCTGAATGTTGCATACCACGTGTTTGGGCACCATGATAAATGTTTACCCTACTTTTGCACTAGAGGCGAAGAACCAAATGAAATAGAAAAATTATCAAATGAATTTTTTGAAAAAATTTTGAATATTTGCAGTATTCTTGCAAATCATTCTCGGAGCTTACTTTATGACATGGACAGCAACACCGTTGAACAATATAATTCAATTGTTGCTAAATTTGTTGGTGGTAAGCGAATTAATTTTGCTTTGGCGAATGCATACGAAATGCGATGTGCGGCGGCTGTTGTAAGTTGGAACACAAAAATGGGACATACCGAATTTTCCAAGAATAAATCAAGAATTCTTCGCCGAATGGAAATCCGACGTATTCACAAAAACCGACGCCAAAAAATAAGGCGCGTAACAAAAAAAAATTACAATAAAACATTGGAAATTAAAAGATGTAATGAGAATGCTGATTACGGTGAATCATGCCAGAAACCAGATCTTCCCATTGATGTTTATAGAGAACAAGAAGTGGAATTTTTAAAAAAATTAAAAAGAACAAGAGAGGAAATGGAAAAGTATCTTGGAAAAAGAAACTCGTTTTCAATGCTCTAATGGAAAGTGGATGGAGGAGCGGCGAAAACTATTAACCGCATCGAATTTTGCAAAAATTTGTAAACGGAGGAAAAATTCGAACTCTGCCAAACTTGTCAACAATTTATTGTATGGAATTATAAATTTAAAAGTCGAATCACTAAACCACGGAAAAAAATTTGAAGATATTGCAAGAAGGGAAGTAGAAAATATAATAGGATGCAAAATTGAATCATGCGGTTTATTTGTAGATGTTGATGATTTTTTTTTGGGAGCTTCACCCGACGGTGTGATCGATCAAGACATTCTAGTAGAAATAAAATGTCCGTATACAGCGTTCAAACTAGGACTTACACCAGAAGAGGGAATACGACAGAAAAAAATTACATTTTGGCATGAAAAAAATGGAAATTTTGTAATTAATTGTAGACATGATTGGTATTACCAAATACAGGGCCAGTTGCATATTGCCCAGAAACAAGTGTGTATTTTGGGAGTATGGACTGGCCCACAAAAAATAAAAATTGAAAAAATAAAAAAAGATGATACTTTTTGGGAAAATAAAATGAAAAAATTTTTGGAAAATTTTTATAAAAAATGTTTGTTGCCGGAACTGGTTGATCCGCGAAAAACTCAAAATATGTCTATTCGGGATATTTTTTTATAATGTAAAATATATATAAATTATTATTATTTTATAATAAATTTTTATAATTTGAATGTTTATTTCATTTTACATTATTTTAATAAAATTAAATTGAAAATACAGAATAGAATGTCGAATCTTTCTCAAAGTACCAAACATCAAAGCATGCCTCAAAGTGAGTGCAGACCCTGTCACTGTCATAAATAACAGGTAATAAATTACTTGCGGAGGGTGGTCGACAACTTTACCGCAGGGGTTCAGTGGTTGACAGATCAGCTCAACTAGAGAAATTTCAAGGTCGAGCGAACTATGGAGGCCTCTTAAATGAAACTTTAATCCACGTGACCAAATAATGTATGTCACATAAGCTTTGGAAGCAAATAATTCATTTATATCACTTATGTATTACACAAATTTTATTTTATAGCTACGTATTTGCTTTAGTTTTTAAGAAAAAAATAGTTTTTATTATTATGCTTGAGTCACAAAAAAATTACAATAATTATTATTTTTTGTTGACCGTTTATTAATAAGTTTATTCTAAGGTAGACTTTTTAGGTGGAAATTGTTAATTAATGTAAATTATTAATGTATAATCCTATTTTAGTCATTGATTTTGAAATGTAATAAAAAACATTTATCCAAAAACTAATTGATACAAGTGTCTCAATAAAGACGAGCCATCTCGAATATCTCGAAAACTGTAAAGACTTTGCAAAAACGTTAAAACAGGTCAATTTTGTTTTTGAAGGGTGCATTTTCTGATGTAATTTTTAAAGCATTTTTAGTAATTGTAATCAAGAGAAGTTTGCATCGAAAAATTGACTCACAGGAGCTGCGCATTGAGGAGATGTACCATCTCATTGAAAAACTAGCATTACCTTAACACTAAGAATAAATTTTACTAGATTGTTATTAAAATATCAGTTTAACAAAAATTATAGGTTTTTTTTGAAAATTTAAAATTACATTTAATTTTTTTTATTTTATTTTTTTGAAGACTGTATAACAATATTAAATACATGCAGCTAGTGCTTTTTTTATTTAAATAAAAATAATATGTCCAGTTGCATAAGAGTACATTATTATATGTGTTTCATAAAACGATTATTGTGACACGAATGAGTTTTTAGCAAAACGAGCGAAGCGAGGAGCGCTCAAATAGAATGAGTGTTACAAGTCGTTTTATGAAACGAGTGTAATATACTATTTTTTCTACTTTGCATTGCAAAAAAAGCATTCTAAAAGTCTCTTTTGAAAAATTATCACAATTTGGGATTTTTGACAAATTTGGTTGGCACTAATGAAGTAATGACATTTGTCAAATTTATTAAGGTTTTCAACTGATTTACTACTTAACTGATATTTTGCTTCAATATTTTCAACAGCTCGCTTATGATTTTATAAACTATTTCATATCATCTCTATTGTGTAGGCGATAGACGTAATTTTTACGGTGCCACGCTTACGGTGCCAACATAACCAATGAAAAAGTTACTGTATTGCGTGCTATAATGAAAATTTTGTGTCATTATTGTTAAACGCAAACGCGTTTAACAATGACAATGTTGTTAACGCAAAGTAAAAAAATGTTTATTTAAATTGATGAGTCATTAATCTTTCAATAAGGCATTTTTAACCAATCAAAAAATTGTATTCTGAAAATAGTTTACGGGCTTTTAAACTGCATTGTGTTTGCAAATTTTGAAAACAAATATTCTACTGAAAATAAAATATTTTTCGAAACAAGGTAAATTTTGTTACACAGAAGACATATTTGATTCCATTGCCATTCGTTTTATGTGAAAAATGAATTTCAAAAATCGTTTCTTTGTTTTTATTCAAAGATATGTGTTAATATATTTTTTATAATATTAAATAAAATGTTTAGTAAATATATTATTATGTGTTTAAATAATAAAAAAATATAAACTTTAAAATAATTCTAGCATTAGAATAAAAAAAAGTCAAAATAAATATTTGTACAACTACTCGTTTGTTTTGATATCAGTTAATACATACATATTATTCTCTTTGCTGTTGTTGAAAGTGTTTTATAGACAAATTGTTTACAATTAGTATGTTGCAGAAATTTTACTGGCAGAGAATCTAAAAAAGGAATGAATTTTTTATTTTTCATAAATTTTCCTAAGAGAATATCTATTATGCAAAAAAATTATCAAATCGTCTAAAGTCGTATCGAAACATCACTGTTATTTAGTCTTTTACAATCTAGAAATAAGGTCTTGGGTCAAAATAGTCCTTATCAGGCCATCCAAGAATTAATTATCCTTCAATAAATTGTCACTACCTAACTAATACTTAAAATTTTAAAAATGTAGCCGCCTTTGTCATAAAAATATCAGTGTTGAAAGTAAGAAATTAAAATTTGTTTTTTTTTCTAAACAAGATCGACCTGTTCAAGCGTTTTTTAATAAACTAGAAATACCCATATGCCATTGGTTAAGATTTTGAAGTAAAAATTTCAAAAATTATAATTATGGTATCACATTATAAAGGTAAAAATATATATTTGCATATTATTATTATTTTAATATAAAAATAAAAAATAATAGTAGATCTAATAGTCTATACGAAATATAAAATATTGATGTTTTTTGACAAAACTGTACACTTATAAATATTTTTTAGACCATTGACTGTAGTAAAAATGAAATAATAATAAACTGACAAATCCAGCATGAAACAAATATTCTAATTACAAAAATTACAAAAATTACAAAACTAAATGCAACCCAAAAATTCCGATAATAGTATTGGTTTTGTCATAAACTTGGTTATCTACAAAAAAAAATTTCTAGTAGTAGGTAGATAACTTTGTCTGAAGAGAATTTACTTTGTCTGTATAACATTTATCTCAACAATGTTATCACTCCAAATTTCTTTGTACAATTTTGTCTTTTTTTAATTCTTAATCTGTTCTATTTTATGTAGTTTTTTTGATTTTTAAGGAGACAACTTTAACATTAAAAAGTGAATATTTCCAGTTATAATCACATATACTTAAATTTTTTCCGGAAATATTTTCGAGTGCATTTAAAAACGTCATTATTAATTAGCCTGAGTTTAGCGAGAGCTAATTAAACGTTTTCAAAATGCACTAAAAAAAATTTCTATAATTGAATTTAAGTGTGCTATTCAGCAAGAGAGTTGCATAATAAATAATAAATTTCTAGTAAAATGTATATTTTTGATACGATTTCGTGTTCATTAGTTATATCTCTCGATCAATAAACGTTTTTGACACTAAAAAAATATAAAATTATTTATTTAAACTTAGTTTTTCCTTAATTTGAAAATACTTTCAGTTATTAGTATCGGCTTGGTTGGGTAGCATGAAAATACTTCTAGTAAGATTTTGAATTTCTATAAAAACAAGTTATAATACTTGTTTCTCATGGGTTCTAATATAATGTTACATTTTCAAGGAGTTTTCACAAAAGTGGAAACAACAAAAAATTGTTTATCAGCAATTCTAATGACAACCGTAGAAAATTATTTACGGAAATGATGAGTAAATTTACAAAATTACTTAAGGTAAATTATTTAGATATTTTTTTAAAACTTCTGTACATATAGATAAAAAAAGTTACTGTAAAATAAAACACTATATATCAAACGTGACTAAAATGCGATTATTTTGTGAGATTTTTATTTTTGTTGTGCTCAAAATTTTAACCTCAAGTGCTTTATAATAATATGTTCTACCATTTATAATAATAATTAAATGCAATTATAATGTACAATTATTTAAAAATAGCAACTAAAACTAGATAATAATTTTACTATTTTAGCTGACTAATTAAATTAGAGGATTTAATCATTATTATTACATGAGTATATAAATTATTTTTTACTCGAAAACTAAAGCAAATACAAAAATTGTTTAAAAATTAGATTGCTTTAATATAAAAAAATAAAGAAAATTAATAAAATAAAGTAAAAATAAAAATAAAAAAATAATTTATTTGTAGATTGGTATTACTTCAGTACTTTATAATAACAATGAAAAAACAGGCATCAAAATGTGTAATGTGTTAAATATCATTAAAGATGTTAAAACGCTTAAAAAGTTATTAATAAAGAATTAGATTTTAATTATTAACTTTGGCGTTCTCTAGTTCATAAACTAGAACTTGATGTAGAGTTAGGTGAGTTAAATCGTTTCATTATAGTTTCAAAGATCTTAGGCTGCTCTATGAACACATCTTTAGCAATATACCCGGTGTTTTATTTTTAATTTTCTGTTTTTTAGTACGGGAATTGGATAAACATAAACCTGAGCTCCTAGACGTGCCCTGAATTTCTTTGTGCAATTTTCAGGAATATTACCTGAAAAAAACCCGCCTTTATTTACCTGAAAAAAATTTAAATCCGAGTCGTAAAATAAAAGTTATGCCTCGAGTTATTGTATTAAATAGTAAAATTTGGGCACGTATTTTGGTAAAATTTTTACGTGCTATAAACCCCCTAAGATTTCCATTGGTCGCAAAATTCAAGCCCCGCCTCCTCCTTCTATATTTTTGCATAATCGCAGTACCTACTTGTAAATAATTGAAAAATATATCAATGTTCTCCAACTGTGTTATATACATCGTCGCTTACGAACATTCCGCGAACATTTGTATCTACGCACAAAATTGTGTGGAAGACGGATTTACGCCACTTTATTATCCGGGCGCTTCCTCCGGTTTAGCGAAAGCCGATAAGAAGTCTAATCAAGATACCTGCTTTATAAAGAGACTCGTGTTTTTGCTCTCGAGAGAACATTTCCATTCACAAAAACGAATTTGCTTAGATTCTGATCCTTCAAAGAAACCGCAAATTTCAACATGGCGACAAATGTCAATATTTACCAGAGTTATATAACGAAAAAAAAGGGCACGGGACTTTGATAGATTTCCGGTGATGAGTTTGACGGAAAGTAATCGACTCCGGAAACATTATCCTTTATTGGGATACGAGATTTAAGCAAGCACTCCAATTTCGTAAGTAAGGCAAGTCTTTGATTGAATCAAAATGCAAAAAGGTAAATAATCAAAGACGTGACTTCTACAAGGTAGAAAAAAATCAGTTCGTTGATTAAATCAGACATTTATTGTCACCCAAAGGTCAGAAAGCCGGAAAAACCGAAACTGCGTTCAGCTCCTGCCTTCTAGATTGATATTAAGTGACAGTCGAGACGTGTGTGAATCAATCGGAGACGTGACTTTCACTATAACAGATTTGTAATAAGTTTATTGAAATATTGATCACGACTGAATCAATCCAAGACGTGACTTTTATCCCGAAAGGAATTTTTAATTTACAACTTGGATTAAAGACAGACGTTTTATTAACTACACAGTAAGAAAGGTTTTGTTAAATTTGACTAGAAAATCTAACTAATAAAAACAGTTTAAAATAATAAATTTAAACACAAAAATCTGGTGTACTTTTAAGCTAGTTTAACAACTAGTTGTGTTGTTTTAAACAATTTTAATAAATAATTTAACAATTTTGTAATGGTAATTTAATATTTTTCACTTTTGTTACTTTCTTCTGTCTACACCCGCAATACACGCACTACCGTCGTTGCAATAAAATCAACACGGTGAGCAATTTTGGGATGGGTCAAACCAACTTCTCAAAAGGCCACAATTCTACCCTTGTCGAAGTCGATAAGATGCTGATATTGTTGAGTTCTTCAGACTGGAGGCATTTTGTTACATTTAAAACAAGCAGTAGGAGACACAACTACAAATACTTCTACTTATCAGCTGTGATAACTTTTTACTTAAAAAAATTAAGAGGTTCAACTTTTTACAAGAACTGTCAAAGATAAACCGTTGCAATGCTTATTATAACTAGCTTTAAAATTACTCATTCTGTTAACAAATCACTTCTAAAATATTATTCCTTTTGGGTGTAACACTTCTAATGGCACTGAGTATATTTTTTAAAACTGGGAATATAAACAGTAGTTAAAATAATTAGAATTAATGAAAATTGTAAATGAGATCGACGTTAGAGTTAGACTAATTTACATTTGCTTAATCACGTTTAACTATTTTATTTGGAAAATTAACAAGGTTTTATTATTAATTTAACAATACAATTGGTGAATACAAAATTTTGTTAACTCCACAACTTTCTTGTAAACATGGTTATACAATATTGTTAAAATTAACTAAAAAACATATAGATAGAAAATCTTTGGTAAAAAAGAGTGAAATTAACAAAACATTTTTTACTGTGTGCCATTGTCAAGAACGACTTGGCTTTAGTTTGTTTTTATTTTTTTAAGGGTAGGTTCCTAAAGTCTTAAATACTATTTATGGGCAATAAAAAGTGTATGCCCTAAATTCGAAAAGTGGAATAAAAATAAATGCAGAGGGAATTCTCCAGATGGATAACATTTTATTTATCTTTTAGAGTCTATAAACTGAGTCTTTCTATTGTTTATGTAGGTGAAACGGCAATTTAAGTATAAATAATAAAATAAAATTTTTAATAATTAAAACTGTTATAAATTTTGCGTAATGACCGCAGATGTGGCGTAAATCATGTCCAATCACACATGAAATGATTTCAAATTGATATTTCAAAACGCATCAACATTGTTTATTATTTAGCTAAAATAAATAGAAATTTTGCTCTATATTTGTTGCTGATGGTTTGTTTAAACGGGACCATTATTTGTTTATATTCGATGTCCATTGTTTACTGTTTTGAATAATTCTTTGTAAAATAAGTTCCAAGCGAGCCAAAATAAACTGTTATTAAAACATAATTTCCCTTAATTTATCACACCTCCCGCGACCCAATTACTGAAAAATTCTCCTGAAAATCCCGCGATAAAAGTTTTAATAGCGCAATTAACGACGTAATATATTCGAAGTAAAGCGACAATAATTGAAACAATCGTGTGATTTTTGCGTCCGGAGAATATTAATGTTATTGCCGGGCCCCGGAACTTCTTAGATATGACCGGAGCGGAAAGTTTCGTGTCCGGAAAAGGGTTTGCAGCCGTTAAACATTGGTGACAATTTCATTAGGGGCGTTCAAGCCAGAACACCACGTACTATGCATACTAATCGGGATCCCAGTCCGGACCGGCTTTATTACAACTTATAATTATTATTGCTACAGAAGGTGCGTGAGACCGAAAATATTGAGAGGCTGCGGCTAATGGGCGGGGAAATTTACAACGGATTCTGGTTCTATAGAAGATACAGAAAATTTAATTTAAAAGATAAAATAGCACACAATTAAATACGCAATGGAATATTATAATAATATAAGCACGAGTCTAGGTTTCGAAAACAAGCAGTGAAGCAATTTCAAATTGTCACAGCAAGTTTTTTTTGATTTATAAAATTTTTCTAGCAAATATCTCTTATTAAAAGTTGCTGTTATTATGAGAAGAGTTACAAATATATTGGTCTTCTCTAGAAAAGATGGCGAACCGTCCAAGCGGCAGATAAATAAACTGTATCTTTTGTTATTACTCAGTAATAGTAAACATAGAGAAAACTATAATAAAAACATACCTAGTGAGTAGTCACCTATCATATTTGAGAAGTATTGGACCAGAAGAGATTCTAGTTGCACATTGTTGTACGAGAAGTTCACACGTCTTAAGAAAATGTACACCAGAAATTTTTTTGTACCAAAGAAGTCCTCAAGAAATTCTTAGAAAATCTTCTTAGAATTTTCTAAAATATTTACCTTATAATTAACTTTTATTATTAATATTGTTACTAAGGTTACTAATATTATTGTTATTTGTACTATTTTATAGATTCGCGTCAATAATCTATTCTAACAGAGTACCTAAGTTGTAAGGTTCACAGTGTAGTATGCTAAGTAACCCACGTAAAAACAAGAATTTTGAAGAAATCTTGCTTCTTGTACATCAGAAATTCTTGTGTTGATTTCTAATTGTAGGTATAACTTCGTCGCGTTTCTGGTAATTTAAGAAAATAATTAAGACCGTTACAAGAAATGAACGGAGGTCTTCTGCGAGACAAAATAGAGGTTTTCTAAAATGTATAAAATTAAGATTTAGATTAATTTTCAATTTTTTTTTAATTTTTATTATACATTTTTTTTAACTCCAAGTAATTTTTGTCGCTATCAATTTAAGCTTTCTAAAGTATATCACATTGTCGGTATTAAGTGTTCTGTGTAAGCTCGTAACATTATTTTTTTTTAAATTTTATATCATTTTAAGTTTCTAGGCTGTTAACTGATACCTCCTGGAATAGGTAAAACCGGTCATTAGACTATTTACTTATTTAATCATTTTGGTGTAAATGAAGCCGGTCATTAATTTAGTTAACTTATTTAAGCTTCTTGAAATACATCAAATTGTTGATTGTTGGTCTTAAAGGTACTCTGCTTCATGACTGAAGTTTTTATTTACTTAAAGTATAATACACAAATACATACAGGCTGTTTTATGAGTGATAATAAGCCTGCAAAACTGAAAATACAACCAGCAATACAATTCTAGAGATAACGTAGATGATATTGTTTTCAAATTTTATTTGTCAAATCTGTCACCGATAAATAAATTATGCAAAGAATTAGCTTTTTTGGATAGTCCGTAGGTTTTAGAGCTTGCACCAGCTGGATATAATAAGGATAAAATCTATTTTCTTTAATCTTTCGGTTAACTGAAGAGAAACTAATGCCACTTGCTTGTGAAATCATTCTTTGGCTTACATGTGAATTTTCATCAATCATTCCCAATACGGTTATTTTATTTTCAAGATCTGTAGCTGATCTTGTTCTTGACTTTTTTTAAAAGTGGCTAATTTTCCCTTAATATGGTGTCAGCAGAAGTTTTTCTACCCGGAAAACGTTGTCTGTACAAACACACAGAGGCATTTCTTTTGCTTTTCTTATATACATATTAACATCATGTCGGTTTTTTTATCGTTTAAAAACAATTTGTTTTTTATCGGTGACAGATTTGACAAATAAATTTGAAAACAACAATATTCAAGTTAACTTTGGAATTGTATTGCTGATTGTATTTTCAGTTTCGCAGACTTATTATCACTCATGAAACAGCCTGTATAAGTCAATATGTGTTACAATTTTTATATTTCAACAAAATCTGATCTACCTTCATGAAATTTTTTATACTGTTTTTTACTCTTCTTAAAATATTTTTTTTCTATTATGTTCTAGTTTTTTTTGTGTCGAGTGTTAGTAAATTATAGCCAACAGTCGGTTTTTTTCTTAAATTATCTAAATTTTGTATGTTTTTATCATACATATTTTTACACAAAGAAGTGTCAAGCAGAAAGCAACTAAAGATCTTTTACAAAAAAATTTCAAAAGTTATTAATTGAAAGCTTTATGGTTAATTTTGTTGCCTAGTAATATGAATATTACTTTTACTAATTAATTAATATTTGTTATGTGATTGGTTAATATAAAGTTGCTGTAATTTAAAAACTATAAAGTTTAGAAAAATATTTTTTTAGATTTTGGTACTAAGTTGAAGAGAGGAACTTGTAGTTTACGGTTATGCCAGTTTTGGGACACCTGTATATAAATATTTAAGACAACAAAAACATCAAAAAAGCATATACAAACTACAGAGAACAAATAAATTTTCTTCTTTTGTCTTTTTACCACGTACAATAGAGGAGGTTTATGATGCACATAATTCTTTCTACTACTTTTTACTAAACAATAATTTTATTTTCGTGTCACCACTTACAATTTTTATGTTTTAAATAGTAGCTACTTTATGCACTGTAAGTAGAAAAAAAATTGTTCACTATAGAAAAAAGACAAACTTTACGTACTAACATCACTGAAAAATTTTTCTTTATTAACAGATGTTTAAAAAAATTAATTTTAAAATTATTAGTTTTTTTTATTATAATATGAAACTGTACTTAAAGCCCAATATAATAAATGACATAAGATGAGTTATTAACAAAATATTCTTGCTTAATAACCTTTCAAGTGTACTAAAACTAATAATTTTTAATGTTAATGCAGATTTTGAGTCTGCGTGCGTCTCTTTGTTTTAGGATATTCAACCGCCTACTAGAGGGTTAAGTGACCATCTGGTTAACAGGAATTAACTCTACCATAACCGGGAACCAATTCGGCTATCTTTGGAGAGGATTAATTAATTCAGAAGCAACTTTTACACTCTATAGTGGGTTCAATCCTTTTAAAGTAAATTTTTTTGGGTCTGTAGAATTGGCTTGTAGTACTATAGACAAGAGACACCTTTCGAACTTTAATATACAGGGTGTTCCTTAATGAGATGCGAATATTTAAGGGTGTGAATCTACATGAAAAATTAATGTTAGTTTGCTTTATAAACTATGGTTTAAAAATGTTTCCTTACAAAAACTCGGGGTGTTGAAGTTTAAGGGAAAAAATGGTATTTAATTTAATTGAAAATAGTATTTTCAGAACCGCTTCAGATGTTTCAGTGATATTTAGTACGTAGTGAAAGTTAATAATAATAAATAAAAATTGCATTCTTCAATTATTACATTAATTTTTTCGGACAATAGAACGGTTTTTATTTTTTTACGCAAAAATAGCGCATCGAAGAAAAACAACTCAAGAAAAATCTTATGTTTTAAATTGAACGGGAAATTCAAAAATAATTTTAATTTGAAAAAAAACCATTGGCGTACCATTTTTTTCTTAAAAAATATCGAAGTCAATACCCGTACGTACGCCACTGTTAAAGCTAAAAATTCTTTTTGCATTGAAAAATATGCACCTTTATTAACTTTCACTACGTACTAAATATCACTGAAATATCTGAAGCGGTTTTGAAAATATTAATTAATTTCTATTTTTTTTCTAAATTTCAACACCCCGAGATTTTATAAGGAAACACTTTTGGACCATAGTTTATAAAGCAAACTAACATTAATTTTTCATGTAGATTCACACCCTTAAATATTCGCATATCATTAAGGAACAGTCTGTACAGAGTTGCAAAATGCAAATGTTATTATACAATATTACATAATCAATTTAGACTTTAATGGGCTGATTTCAAGTTGAGATAATACCGGTAGTATCGCAAATTTTAATACTTTTCCATGACAACAGCAAATCACAACCTCGAATTTGTTTATTTTTCCATGGAAACGAAGATACTACCGGTATTATCTTATACTTGAAATCAGCCCCTTATTGAACTATAAGCAATATAGGCTCTGAAGTAGTGTACATTCGTTATAACAACATAATTTGTATCAATTTAATTTTGTGTAGTTCTGGTTTAGTACAACAGGCTAATCAACCTTATGTAAATAATCCTTTACATATTTTTGATTCATTTGAATAAAATACCCTTTATAAAAAATATTGTATTTAATTATTAAATAAATATAAAATAATAAAGTAAATAAATAAATATTTTATATTGTTTGTTCACTAGATTCGAGAAAGTTTTATCCGTTCCTTCTTTTAGTAAGTCAATTAGAAAATGTCTTATCATTATATCGCTGATATTTTATCATTAATTTATGTGTTTTTGTTTTTTTGTTTTATGATGTATATTTTGTTTTGTAAATAATAATTATTCAGTCAAGTACTAGTTGTTATTGAATAAAGATTTATTTTGTTAAATAAAGCTCTTTAACAGGTTACGATATGATGCTATAAACGCTTTATACTCCAGTCATCATTTATTGTTTGTTTTTTAATTTTTAAACAATTACTTGAAAGAATAAATTGTTAGATAAAGCAACAAAGGGAGTGTTATTAACTTTGAGATAGCCAAGACACAAAGCGTTCTAACAGACTTTGCTTCCTTTAGGGAATACAGGAAAAGAAAAACACACATTCAGTACAAAGTATTAAAATTAAAATTTTATTTTACTTTTTAAGTGTTTTATTTTCCAGTTATGGTTTTCTCTAAAATCCTCAACGTTTCTGAATCAAAATTTAGTATCCTCGTGAGCACTCTATTGACAGCTAGAGCCGCCATAATTGTGTTTGCCTTAATTCGGTGTATTTTCTAAACAGGCACCGAAAAGCACTTCCATTTCAACTTTAATTGAAAGCAGGTGGATCCCTTTTGTTATTTCAGCTCAAGTCAAACGTTTATTTAAAGCCTCTCGGCTACCAAAAATTTTACAACTCTCCAAGTTGTTGATTAGCTTCAGTTGGAGGTTGCGCTTGGCAGAAATACAATAACATTCAAAAGGAAACTAGAAATTGTAAAGAATTGTGCGGAACTGACGCTTTTACACTAGTTTAATTAGAGAAGTTTACAATATTTAATTAAATTTGTTGACGACTGACGTTGTTATCCTCCAGACAAGGCGAGATTAGTTTACTGAAACTTGGCTATAAAATATTTTCTCCAAAAAAAAAATCCAAAATTTCGTCTTGTCGCAGTCCCAGATGTGCACAAATGCACCAACTTGCATTAAAAATTACACATCTGGGTTCTAATTAACCCAATTACGGCCCTGTGCAGGTGTGTGTGACATCCGCAGTTATGGCACTTTCGGGAAATACCGGAAACAGATCGGATCGTTCCAGACAGATTTTAAAATAATTTCTTGGCCTAAAAAATTCAAGACTTCTACCATTACTAATTCAGGATGAAATCTCGAAATGGACGCAAAACTACTGGAAAATAAAATTTTATTTCGTCTTTTTGAATTTATTTGAATTTGTAAATGGTCGTTTCTTGGCTGTATGGCAATTAATAAATTGTGGTGAACGACTTCTGTTCCGGATTTTTATTGGCTCCGGGTCTCCGATTAAAATTCGTTGCAACATTCTTACAAGTTGTGTTATGATGAGAGGAAAAATAAAACCAGGACGTTCGTCTTTTTATTATCGAGTCGTGCTTGTACAGAGATTTATCCGGAGATAAGTTGGGTACATGTTATAGCTTGGCGAGATTGCATCCGAACGATGTCACCAGCTCTGGGGGTAAAAGAGGAACTCTGTGAATTGTGCCATTACGTGTTTAGATGCATTTGTTAGTTTATTTATAGATGCAGAAGCGAGACGAGGGATGAAAAGAACGAATTTTACTCGGCTTAACGAGAGATTTTTACTTAAATAAATTTGTGAGATGGATCATATTCAAGGATCTTTCATTTACTGAAGGGGTTTTTATTGGTATTGTTGATGTAACAAAATTGGAATGTCAAGTTAGGGCTTTGATCTTTGAGCTCTTTCACGCTTTAACCAACAAATAGAAGAAAACGAGCTTTTATTCATTTATTTTTATAAGGCAGAAAGAACACGACGCAACAAAAAGCAGCAATTTGTACTCTGGTAAAAAATCTATGCCATTTTTAATCAAGTAAAATATCTTTCATAATATTTAATTTTGACCAGAGTGTAATTATTTAACTGCTTTCAACTTTTAAAATACTTTCTAGTGTTTTTTATATTTTGCGCCTGGAAGACTTTTTGTTACAACACCCCATTCGGTGCTTTAATGTCATTGTAGATGCTGTAATAGCACTAGCACAATTTGTTTTTATGGCTAGGAACAATCAACACTAAATTACGAATTATTATTACTGGAAATCCTGAGACAGTTTTCTGTTAAAGACTAGTACTCTCTTCGCTACAGTGTAGTGGTGTAACTGAGTAAGAAATTTTTTTGTAAGACACATCAATATTTTTTGTTCTACTAGTTTACAGCTCTCGGCTTATCCGTGGATTTTTTAAATAAAATATATTTCAATTTAATTAATTTATTACAATTAGCCTTAGAAAATTTTAAATGACAGTTTTAAAAGAGCCAACAAAAATCAAAATGGTGATGTTGACATTTCGGAAAATCTTTATTATTATTTTTTTATTTAAGGTAAAGTGCTGTGTCATGGAGTCAAAAATCTAGTAAAATAAAATGCAAAACAAATTAATATGTATATTCAAAAACAAAATTTAAAAAGTAAAAGTTGTATCAAAATTTAGGGTCGTAACTAACCACACCAAACTCAAATAACAAATTAAACAAAAAAAAGTTAATTTAATAATATTATTAATATTATGAATTTGCGCTTTGACTTTAAGTAAAATGAGTAATATTTTTATTTACCTGTAGCACCTGATATCTGAGAATTGGCCCACGGCACAACCTAGCAGGTATATGTACGCTTATAGTAGATACTAATACTATTCTATCGTAACACATTTTGTTCATCAGAAAATAAGTAAGGTCTGGCGGCCCTGGGATCTTGGACTATAATGTAGTAGAATTGATAGCTTGCAATGACTCGCTGGCACTTAAATTAAAACTAAAAACCAAAATGAGTAAACAGATAATTTTTTTTTCAGTTCAAATAAACAATAACTTAAAACAGTAATCGAAAATCAAATTTGGATAACATAAAAAAGTCAATTTAAATCTGTAATGCTAAAAAAACGTTTTATTTGGGTTTCAGCTCCAATAGAAAAAATTCTTAATCAAAACATAACTTAGGTTAAAAAAAACAACTCAAGCATTTTTTGAACTGCGATGCTAGTAATATTTTTGACTATCCGACAATTTTTACCAAAAATTTAATTCAAACGGTTTTAATACATAGTAGATCGCGTGATTTACAGCAAATTTAATAAAAAAGTAAAAAACTCAAAGTTTCAAATGCTTGGGTGGATCTTACATTTGTGCTTTATATGTATATATTCTATAAACAAAATTATAATTAACAAACCTTGTGCTTTCTAATACGGTATTAAATAAAAGGTAAAAAAATACAAAATATAAAGTAAAATTTTATAAGCTAAAAAAAAATAGTTAGAAACAACATGACGAACAAGGTGACTGATGGTAACATCAGCGGTAAAACACCTCAGTAGGGTGACTATATAAAAAGAACAAAAAAAACCTAAAATATTTGAAAAAATGTGCCTAAACTTTTTGAGAAAAGATACGATTAAATCTTCTAATATTACAGGCAGAGCGATAATAATTATAGGGTACAATAATTCTACTGCTAAATCTTGCACAAGCACAAAAATGTACGATAAGCGTTAAGTCAAACTAAAATTTTCTGAAAATCGCAGATTTTAGAACTGGAAATATAAAGCTGGAAATGCTAAAACCTAAATGGCTTGCTATAAAAACTCAAGTTACAATGTTTTAAACAAAATTTAACAGTAATTATTTATATTAAACAGTTATGAAAAATATTGTTTGTAAAGTAGAGCAAGGTCTACGTTACTTATCGGATCTGAATTTGGAGTTTCAATGGCTGATAGTAGAGCCTCATCGTTTTTCATAGCAATGCAATTGACACACAAAAATAATAGATAAACAAACCTACAAAAATACATGTAATTGTCAGACAAAACTGGTAGACAATACTTATCATTTAAAAATAATGTAAAACTACATTAAAAATCATTAAAACAACAAATATTTCTAAATAATTTTGTTTTTTTTATGAGAAGTTTATTTGTTAGCATTTTATCATCACTACTTAATGAAATTTTACTGTCTTCTTCATCAATATCGCCCATATTAAGAATTTAATAAAAAAATTTAAACTTATTTGATCTAAGTCAACGAAAATTTACAGTGCGCATGATAGTCTAACCAGTACCTACTCTGTCCTACTGACCGTCACGAGACCGGCCTATGTACGATTCAAAGGTTGGTTGGATGCAAGTAGGGATCGTACCGTGTACCGCCACTTTTGACTTGGAACGCCGTTTATTTATTGCGCTTGAACGGGATCGTACAATGTACGGTCCTCAGGGTGGCTGAAACAAACCTATAATAAACTCAAGAAAAGTAAAACAGCTAAAGATTTCTAAACACTTAGTTTTTATTCAGCAATTTTACCCTAAGAGAAAAGACCGTCGGGAAAGCGACTAGTGTGTAATCAAAACGTTTCAGTTTTCCTAGTGTTTCACTGTTTGAAAACTACAACTTTCGGTTTCTGGCAATTTTGCCTTTCCTAAGATAATAATTTTACACATAAATTGTTAAAAAAATTATTTTATTAATACGAATTTAAATATGATTTAACTCGAAATTACTACAAACTCATTAACAATACCATAAATTTAAAAAAAAAACTTTTTTACAATTATTCATATAACTCATATGTATTATTATATTAACTCATTTAATATTAATAATTGATACAGAAAGAGCTGTAGCAATTATTCAATCATATGTATTTGCAGTTCTAAGAACTCTATACTCTAGAATTATTTTGATATTTGTTCCATTTAGAAAGTCCCTAGTGGTTATTCCAACTATATAAGGTTATTGTCTATCTATGTTCCTCAATAAGTTGTTCGTAATTCATCTTTATTTCAAACAGATGTGCATAGAACTTTATGCGGTTACAACTGCCCTACAGACAGATTCAGTAATAATGTTAATAAGTATAATGCATATTGTTGCACCAATAATCTTTTTATTTTTAAGCTACAAGATGTTTTGTTTTGCAGTAATGATTATATCAGTAATTTTATAAAACAACATTTTTTTTTAAATCAAGTGTTAAAAAAATTAAAAATATCGTTTTTCTTTAGGATCTATAAATGTAAAAAAGACAGAAAATGCAGATAAAAATTTTTGTTGAAGCTTGATATTTAACTACTTAGATGAAAAGGTTGCACATAAACTCAGTAATTATACAGATTTTATAAATGTTTTCTAATTCTTTTAAAAAAATTATCATTTTTTGGTGTGTCTAATTACAACAAACACTTTATTTAACACGACTCGTGTTTCGACAACAATGTTGTCACTCTCAGACGAGAAATCAAGTACGCTGGCATTAAGAGAATTTAGTGATTTTTGACCAATAATAATAAAAGAATATGTAGTTGTAAAAATAAAAAAAAGGATGTGCACAATTAACTTTGTTAATGTAGAACATCGACTAAAGAGTAGTTTTGAATGTTTTAAAATTTTTGTTTTGGCTATTCTCTAAGTTAGATAACGGGTAATTCTATATATAAATAATACGAATTTATTTGAACTTTAAGATCTCAGTTTTTACAAATGCCAAAATTTTGTTGTTAAAGTTTAAAGAAAATAGTTTTGTTACTTAATATTTTTAAATATATCTGAAGTACGCCAGGTATATCAAACTAACGCAGCAACCAGGAATCTGCAAAGCGCGGTTTCGGGGTTGTTGCCCTATCGTCAGTACAGCGTATTATAGCGCTGTGTTTACTTGCTAACGCTTCTATCCAGCCGCAAGACGATTTTTGCGAGTGGGGTGAAACTGCAGAAACATGTTGAAACAATACAGACGGACACGAAATATTGGAGAAAGCTTTTAGAAGTCAATCGCCACTTAAATTCAACACACTCAACACGATTTATTAGAAAATTATTAAAAGACTAGCTAAGTACAGCACTAAGATACGATGCATTAATGTTTACTAATGATTACTGTGTCTGGTAGGTACACTTGTCAATATTTAGATTTTACATACTTACCCTCGTCTTTAACGTTGGGATTGGTAGAGTGGCTAGATGCAATAATTTATCGGAAGTTGTGTCCATAGAGTAGATGTTCTCATTGTAGTTATTGGGTGTACAGTCTTGAGGTTAAATAGCTAATAGGTTAATTTGCTTTCCAACATGTTTCACTAATATTTCATTTTTGTCAGAAATGTTAACCCAGTTTCAAAATGTCACCTAACTCGCGAAATTTTGTATTTAGTTTGTGTAAATAAATTTGAGTTACTCTGTTTATTTCATTAATAGTTACTTACTTCATCAACTTAATTACGTAGCTCAAGTACGTGTCAATAAATAAAATAGCAACATCGCACTCTTATTAGTATAGAGAAGACACACGACTCTTCTAGAACTCTCCGCGCCGGGTCATTCTTGTATAGCCTAAGCGAACTTACAAATCTGACTACACTTTTCGTATTTTCTTCTATAACTACAATAGAATAACGTCATACTTTCGTCATACAATTCGGTTTTAGCTCTTGTAAACTATAAAAAGTTCTTCTAGAAATTTTTTTGAGTATTTTTTTTTAAATTATTACCAAAAGACAATGTTATTTTGACCTATAAAAATGTGGTTTTGTGGCGTTTCTGGCACGTTCCTTATGTCTTGAAACAGGAATTATAAAACAAGTGTTTTATTTTTTTAAGTTTGATAGAGATCTCCGTGTCTTTTTATTTATGCGTCGGTATCATCTGGGTAGCGAGATAAAAGCGGTTGCATTTGTTGTGTTGTCAGTGTTGAAGGCGAAGACAATCGATACTGATAAAATTCAGGGACACGTCGACATTCTGGATGGCAAAACCCCGATAAAAGCTCGCAATTTTTTTACGAGTGGGACCCATTTAAGAAGAGCTTCGATTAGTGCTTTCGTTTCGAGTTATTATTTCTTTTTTTCAATTTTCTATTGGCTTTCGACCATCCTGTTTCGTGCATTTGCAGCGGGACCTAAATCAAATTTTCGAATACGCGCTGTTTCCTTACGAATGCTTTTCGCAGATGATGTATGACCGAATTTAGATCCAGGATTCAGGATTTCGCGACTGCACTCCCAGCGAGCTCAATATGCTTATGCTTTCTCGAAACGAAAATTAAATGGATTGCCTCCTAGAGAAAACAACGACGAATATCGAAAATTTTGCTTGAAAAAAGTTTTTACGTTGGTATAAAAATCGGTAATTTATTTAGTGGCTGGGTTATCTCGTTGTTTGCAGTGTCTGAATCAACATTAGTGCGGATTAGGCCTCCTGAAGCGGATATGCTCAAATGCAATTTGAGAATTGTTTGGTGACCCCTATGCGCTACATTTCCCATCGAAATTAATTAGCAACGTTCAAAGAAACATCTGACACCGTTTGCATCCGTATTGCGGCTTTCCCAAAACGGGTGTGTCCATAAATATTGTTCGTGTTTTGCATTAGTTTAATGTAGTTATAGAATCAGAATCAATACACTCATAAATCAAGATTCAATTTTCTTTCGATGTTATTAAGTTCTCATGCATGGTACGGTCGGTCGGTCGTTATCTCTTGCGCCCAACTTGAGGATCCCACAAATGTGTGCTTCTTGTAATTGTGGGAACAACGAAAACGATTTTGACGAAACCGATTTAATCAAATGGGACAATACGCAATGGTTGATAACATCCGATCAGTTCAGAAGATTATCATAATAATAGCAGAAGAATGAAAAATAAGAGACCGAACTGAACACGCAAATTTCAAATTAAATTCAAGCGACAAATGGTAAACTAATCGCACATTGATCTTTTGGTTTAATTGCTAATTTTTACCGGCAGATCTCACACCCAAGCAATTATTTATAATGTACGAGTACAATTTCTATACGATAAACTAAACTAAATTAGTAAAAAATATCAAAGACAGCTGTATCTTTAGTCTATAAAAGCTGATCTGAAAAAGCAATAGTTAAAATAATATCAAGCTTTAGTAAAGATAGGACCTAAAATAAACGAATCTCATTAGTGCATTTTATACCACGTGACAGGACCGGTTTACACTAGAGCAAAGCACACAATGTCCATTATTCCTCAAGCAAGCGTTGGTGGTTGTGGTAACGGTTGACGATTTATGACAAACTACAAATAATATGTGTTCAATAATTGTTCTGGTCCTGTTTTGCTGTGGTTTTCTCTTTCTAGTATGAACGTAGGTTGACGTAATAAGCTCATATGGTTTGTGTTAACTGTCTAAATGTTGTCCTATTTTTGCATTTAGGAGTTTTTGATAAAAATCATTGCAAATCGTGATAATTGTATGCAGACGTTCAAGAATTTACTCTGCAAGCGTTATCTCAGTTGAACGCGTGAATTTTTGGCCGCATTCCACTGACAGCTATATATGTCATTGTTTTGCAATATTAACCGAGACATACGTTTTTTGAGACAATTGCCATACTCAGGCGATCTGACCAGAACAATTATTGAACACATTTTAGCTTAATGGGCTAACTTCAATTTGAGATACTACCGGTAGTATCGCAAATTTTAATACATTTCTGTAGCAACCACTAATCACAACTTTGAATTATTTTAATTTTCCATGGAAATAAAAATCCTAATAGTATTATTTTAACTTGAAATTAGCCTATAAGAGTATACACCCAGGTATACAATCTGGCACGATAATTTTTTTTTTTTGTAAATCAAAAAGCCGTTTGTAATGCTACCTACTTTGTAGTTTTTTAAAGTAAAACGACAAAAGTAAATATTTTTTTTACTACTTCTACTCACGGTCGGTGCAAAAAGTTAGAATCTCAAAACCATAAGTGACATTTTGGTAAAAAAATAATATTTTATTCTAGATATAGAAGGATGGTCCAAATCACAGCAGAGAGATCTACGCATGGCGTTGCTAATATCGGCTTTACTTCAAATCTCTCAAAAGTCAAAACTCACATCTGTTAGAACTGAAAATTGTGTCAGATTACTTTACTAAAACATTTTAAAACCTTTGTCTCTGTCACGTTTAGGTACTTAAGTGTTTGTGTTAATTATTTTGACTATTTGTTTGTAGATTTGGTTTGTTTATTGTGCTAGATTGAGTTTTCTTTATTCACGTTTGCGTAAGTCTTTCTAGTAGTCGTATAAACAGACACAGTATGCCATCTAACGAAGACTGATGGAAGGTAGCGTGAGTAGGTATAAGGCGAACTTTGCTTGATATAAGCAAGTTTTCCCACCGGCTCCAGTCGAGCACAAGAGTCCGAAATACGCTGTACTGATGAGAGGCAAATACCCCAAAACTGATCTACAGCTTTTTCGTTGTTGCTCGATTGAAACACTATGCTAAGTTTCTCTGTTGATCGCTTTAAGCTTTAAGGTCTTCACAGGTTTTGCCCAGTTGTTCAATATTTTGGATTTTTATTATTTGAGTTGCGACTAGTCACGTTTACTTAAGTCATAGCTCTTTAATGTTTCTTTTAAACGTTTATCTATTTGTTCATTGTTTTAGTTGTGAGTTTTCTTTTGTCAGCTTAATTAGGTAATTATTAACAATTCTTTAACTATGACTGCATTTTGTTACGTAATCAGAAGTGCACTGTGCCTCACTGTAAGAGCCTTGCTCTTCAAAAAACCTTTCATGAGTTACCGAGTGATTCAATAGTGAGAAGTAAATTTCTCTGAAAATGCCAAGATTTGCAATTTACATTTTTAAATTTTTTTTTTAAATGTACCTATCATCAGGCAAGAGAATTTTCATCACTTGCACACACCTTATTTCAGGTATCAGTAATGAGAGGTGTAAAAAAAACAATAATACATGTGGGCTAAAATTGTACTATGTGGAGCTCCTACAAGTAGACTAAATTTGTAATTATTAAATATATTAAAATTATATTAAAACATCCGTAAAAGGAAAATTTTTAAACTTTTATTTTGTTATTTTTTGAGACAATTTTTAGTTTTAACAAATTTTTATTTTGCTTTTGACAGATTTTAGATGTTGACAAAAAAAGCCGATATTATTATCAGCACCATGGGAGATCTCTCTAAGTGAGCAAATAAACAGGCTGTTATAAATGTCAATTTAGAAAATATATATATTTAGACGGCTTTGCTCTGAATAATTCCTAGCTTTAATATAAAGATGACATTCTATATAGCTTGGTTAAATAAAAGAGCATGCTTTAGAAGATACATGTCTAAATATCAGCTATTTCAGAAGCTCTGTTTTTGTTTAAAAATGGACAAGATTAAATATCGAGCAATGATAAAGTTTCTGTATTTGAAAGTGAAAGAGTCTCGCAAATTAAAGCTGAGTTGAAGCTGTTTACTCTGGATCATTAGCCGCAGTACTTATAAAATTTTGAGTAGCTGAATTTAAACGTGGTCGCACAAGCTTGGTTAACGGAGAGCGTTCACAGCGGCCAAAAACTGCAACCACTGCCAAAAACATACAGAAAAGTTACCAAATGAAGTTAAACGATCGTTTAATTAAGATTAGAGAGGCTATGGGCATTAAGAAGAAACGTGTTTGTGTTATACTGACAGAAGATTTAGAGATGAAAAAAGATATAAGACCGCTGGGTGTTGTGGTTGCTCACTCAAGACAAAAAACGCATTCGCTTAAACTTTTCCAGAGCTCTGTTAGAGCAGTTTTGACGCAATAAATCGGAATTTTGGAGTCGGTTAATTACTTTGACAAAACATGGATTAACCATTTTACTCCCGAGTCCAAATCCCAGTTGAAATAGTGGATAACAGTGGAAAACAAAGAGAGATCTGGTTCCAAAAAAGATCAATACTGTGCCATCGGCAGGAAATGTTATGGCAACTGTTTTTTAGGATAGTTATGGTGTATTTTTGAAACAAGAAAACGGTAACAGATTGACAATCTGAAGGTGGAAATTGCAGTAAAACGAATTCTTTTAAAGAAGAAAAAAGTGTTGTTTCACCAGGGTAATACACCGTCTCACAACTCAGTTGTGGCCATGGCAAAAATTTATGAATTGAAATTCGAATTAATGAACCACCCTCCGTATTTCCCAGATTTGGCCTCCAGCGACTTTTTCTGTTTTCTAAACTCAAAGTTTTCCTAGGAGGACAAAAATATTTTTTAAATAAGGAGTCCATCTTTTCATTTGTAACCAACTATTTTGCTGAGCAAGACGCAAACTATTATTAGACGGGTTAAAAGGATAAGATCATCGCTGGAAAAAATGTATAAAATTAGAAGGAAATATGTTGAAAAATAAACCCAAATTTAACATGAAAAACTTGTTTCTGTGTTAGCTAGAGACTTCTCACCTCAGTATATTTTAGTAATTATGCCAAATATTTGCCTACTTGCCATAAATGCCATTTTTTTAACTCTCGAAAATAATAACAAAAAAAAGTTTCAATTGCCGAATTGGTGAAATTGTTAGAGTACAAAATAGTTAATAACATGTATGTACTATAAATATTACTAAAAATAGAGACGACGTCATTCTTTTGATCAAGTGCTAATAACGAGAATAAGCAGTGTTATAGTTGGCTGAGCACGTCTTGCTTTATCGAGCAAAAGTATACAAAAATAACAGACCGTATTTTGTGGCAACATAGTTTAATTAATTTTGTTCAATTTCTTAATTTGTCATAATTTTATTAGAACTTGACCGAGTTGTTTATGTGGAATCTATTTTATCAACAAATTTTTAGATGACATTCTGCTTCGTCTACATCTACTTTGCCACATCCGATGGGATGCTTCGAGAGAGCGAAATTTTGTCTTACCAAAAAGCCATAGCGACAAATTGTAATATGTTCCGGTGTCGTGACTTTAAGAGACAGTTGGGGACGCCGTAAAGGATCATTGTTACCATTTCTTTCATGCTTTTAACGAGCTGTTTCATGTTTATCAGTGTTGTGATTATATGAAAAGTTTGATTAAGTTGAAAGTGTGTTTTAACGATGACAGGAGAGGAGCTAATAAATCCACTTTAGAAATTTGTTTCGTTGATTCTTTTGTACCGCATAACAGAGTGATTTTTCAAACGCCTTGTCAGTTCGTCAAAGACCAGGAATTTTATTATGTATACTTTCTTAAGGTGCCTTTTAACGAATTTCTCAGCTACTGTCTAGGTAACGATCTCTTTTACAACAATACATCTCGCGTGATTTTTTAAATAAAGTATCTTTTTTGTTACACTTGAATTTTTTTTTAACCATCCTCTTTAGTTTCCAGTCGCGCTATTCGATTCCGGTGTCGTTTCCGTAACGCCAGCCATTTATTCCTTTGTGTACTCACAGAGGCGCCTTTTAGTCTCTTGGACCGATCTCGAAAAATTTATTTCGAATTTTTTTGTGTGTTTAGAATGCCAGCATTCACTGCAGACAACCGTTAAACGGGAGCATCGCTCGAATTTTAAGTTTGTGTTTTACAAGGTTCACTGTTAATTAGTTAATTTCGGAGCTTTGAAAACGAGCTTCGTTCCGACTTAAATATCTGACTCTGTATTATGGAACCGAGGCAAAAACGTGCAAAATTGCTTGATTGTCTTTAAACAGGAGAAGGGCGAGTGCATAAGGACTCTACAAAGTTTTTGTTTGATCATGTAAGAACACTGGTGGGAGATAAGAAACGCGCTAGGAATTCTACGACGATTCCTGGTTTTATGGGAAAACTTAAGTGCTTTTTCATTTTAGAAACGTCAGGGAGGTTTGGGGGTAATTATTTGAAAGATGCGGTTTGCACAAAAAACAATATTTACAGCAAGAATATAACATTTAGCTCAAAGCTATCTAAAGGCTTTATCAGATGTGTCAAAAAGTGCACATTTCTGTAGAGATACTACTATGTAGTAAAGCTTTTAATAAGCAGCATTTCAAAAATTACAAATCTTTTTTGACAAATTACTTTAAAATACGTCAATTTTTTTTTAACAAAAGAGATAGTGTAAAACAAAAATATTTAAGACAAGTGTTCCTTTTTTTTTTTCAAAATAATTTTGAACTTAGAATGATAAATTAACTATACCTAATGTAAAATTTTTTATTTTATTGTGTGGAGACCCATATCGTAAAGAAGTTGCCGGCTTTAACCATAAACAAAAAAAAATTGTAGGTGGGATTATATGAAGACATTCACTTGGGTCTTGTAGACCTATCCAAGTGTTTAATTCGTGCAAATCTCGTCTGAATGCTCGAAATTTGGTCGAGCGAGACTAATCTCCTCGCTTGATGTTTTCTTAAAGACTGGGTCTCAATTCCTGCAATTCGATATGAATGTAATCAATAGTGTGTTCCCAAGAGCCCTCGTCCTAAGTGATCCCGTGGTCACCGTCCCGTCCGTCTGTAACACATCCCTGGGGCCTGGTGAACCCACCTAATTGACTCACACCACCTTAATAAAAATCTCCCATCATATGCAAGAACCTCAACTGAAAATTCGTATTCACTCCGCATTACGGAGTTTTTCATAAGTTTCAGAGGCAGGTCCTGTTTCGTATTCAGGCGCCGTCAGGCACCGACAAATAAAATTCTTCTTAAGTCGTCGTCCGTTCGGAAAATCTTAGTTTGGCGTGTGAATTTTTTCCGGGTTAATTCCGGAGAAACGTACGCGTAGTTTCGCTCCGGAATGCGCAGATTAACATTTGGCAGATATTAGCATAGTTTGTTTCGGAGATAACAAGATGTGCTTCCTTGACGTGTTTACGTCGAGTTGCCGGAGATAAATCGTAACACTTAGCAGTGTTCGACAAAAGTGGATCACTACGAAATTACGAAATTCTTGTCGGGTACTTCAAGGAGAAAAATTTTCATTGCATTTGACATACAAACCGATGTTTTCTTACCACCGGGGAAAATCTTTTCCTTTTGTGACATTTTCAATCAAAACCGCATTTCCGAGAAGGAAAATCGCTATACAAGAAATCTTTTCAACCTAATAAAAGTCGATTACGACGCGAACGCGTAAATTGTTTCGAAAGATTTTAGACGATTGAGAATTACGGATTTTAGATACGAAAGTAGATGTTTGCTGAAGGGTAAGGCTCTGATCTTCATGCACTCTACAACCAATTACGCTTGGAAAGGGGGATAAATGCTAATATTGACACTTAAATAACAAGTTTGATTAGCTCAAATACCAATACTGAACGAACTAATTCCAATTTATTAATTTTACAAAAATAAACAAACAACAAATTGCAATCCGTTTAGTTTGTTTAAACTTTTTTCATCATTTTTAATTAGAAAAATTCTCGTCTGATTAAGAAAAAACAAGCAAAATAAAAATTAAGTGTTTTTATATTTTTTATTATAATTTATGTGTGTGTATTGTTAAAGGTAGTTTAAATATTAAATACTTTAAAATAAAAAATAAACAAAATTTTTATTTACAAAAGTTAAAAGAGTTTATTTATTTTAGTGCTTTAAAAAACACTTGGTTATTCTCGATTCTTAATTCTCTTTTATTATGGGTGTTGTTGAGGTGTAATATTGATGTAGAACACTTGAGGATTTACATAGTATAGGTAAATTATTATAATTTTTGTCTTTAAAAAACCTATACCAATTAAAAGACTCATACTTGCGTTTACAGCTACTATTAGAGTACTAGTGGTTTTATAACCTTATTAAAAAACTACACAAATTATAAAATACGAGTATATCTAATATAAAAAACGTATTTCACAAGTCACTGTACACATTTATTTTTTATAAAACTTGCCTTTTTGAAATCGTGTTACAAAATTGTCTTTTCGAAACGCAATCTTACTATTATTTTATTGACGGTTTATACTTCAGCGTTATCAGTTATGATTTTTCAAGGCTTAATACAACATGCCGGCCTCCCTTAGAGAAAATTTCAACATAAAAATTATATCATAACAAATAAATAACATTTGACAAATAAACTTTGTTAACTTGTTCTAGTTTTTGTTAACTAACGCTAGTTTTCAATAGTACTACCTGATCTACTTCCAAAAGTAACCAAAACAAAAACAAAAAATTTCTCTTTAATAACTAAACATTAGTAAAGTAAAGAACCGCTAGTTTTGAGATTTATATACTTATGTTTTATGATAAAATTTCTGTATAAATTGTCTGCCAGACTAATCTTATTCTATATAGTATTACTAAATTTTCTATAAAATTTGAACTTAAATTGTTCTTTATTAAATTAATGGTTGTTCATAATTTAATGTCACTGGTTTGTTGTCTAGGTGGTGACCACTTAAACTAACGACAACCAAATTTTTATACATACCAGAAATAAAATTAGTTTTCTTTAATTTACAGAGGTTTATTAATACATATACAAATTAGCAATCCTAATATTGATTGAACTATTTGCTAACTCATGTTTTTTATCTCTTTTTTAACTGAAATGTTTAAATGTTTTATGTGCGCTATCCTAGAACTAATTTGTGTTCCAACAAATTTGAAATAAAAAATTTCAAACATTTAAACAACCAAACAAAATATTTAAATAATAGAGTAGCTGGAATATTTGGTGGAAAAAGCTTGAGCATAAAGAATCGCTTTAATAGGGTTTATTTAACACCTCTCATCTCAATTGTTACAACTCAAAAATTTACTAGTAAACATAATAATAAAAGGCCTTAAAAAACAAAAAAAAACTATTAACTACAATATCATCTTAATTCTAAACATATGCTGCTTTTAAAGAATAAAAAACGTTCTACTAAAATGAATGATATTTATTACAATTTGTATTTCACTATTAAAAGAAATATATTTATTTTTCTAAATGTAAATTATTTCAAGTGCAAATTAGACAAACTGACTTAAAGTTAAGTTTTTTGTTTATGACCAATGTAAAACCAGTGTATTAAAAATTACTTTGTGATTAAACGTAAATCATTTTTAATTCTAGAAGTCTTGTGTTGGGTCTAACAGAATCACCTGAGGCAGTTAACAGGTTACCAAACACAAACTTGCCGCAGGGATACTAGAATCATGAATTGTTTGCATTCAATCACAATTGAATTATTATTACCCTAGTAAGTAGTAATAAACAGAAGACTTAACCTATAAGTCATCTTCTACTGTGATTTCTGTGAGATGATGATACATACTCGTATCATGCGTGATTGCTAAAGACTTTGCTTAAAAAAAATTCTAAACAGTTTTTTTTAAAACAAATGTTTATTTGAGACCTTGTAACTGTCAATTTTTTGAAATTAATGTTATGCATGTTACTAATGCAGAGTACACCGACAAGGTTTTAATGTGATTTTAATTTACAAGAAAGCTCAAGGAAACGCAAGTTTATGCAATGAGCGTTTTTCCGCCATTACCGTTATGTTGACAGATTTACACGATTAAAACGAATTGTATTTTAAAAATTTAAACTAAAATTTAGAGATTATTGAAAAAGAACAAATTTCTTGCGAAAATTTGATAAAACACTTACCATTTTTGAGATAATTACAAGTTCCAAATTTGGCGGCCTCTAGCTCCTAAACAGTTTAAACAGGTATAGAGGTAAGTTTGGTTGAATCGTTTTATTTTTACTTGAAAAATTGATACTTGAAACACACTTAAAAGAAATGTGCTTCTCTAAAATGTTAAAAAAATAAATTCTAAATAATTCCCTTACTTTTCTCCATGTTACAATAATCTTTCAATTTTTTACAAGAAACACCATAAATTTTTTTCCCTAATTGGTTGCCAACAAAAAGATCTGCTTGGTCTAGCAATCTTCACTCTCTCAATTTATCCCGTCATTAACAAACTGGCCCCTAAGTTTAACATTTGATATTTAGATCTCTTGGACTCTTGCTGGTTCTTTTGATAAAGTTTTTGCAAACTTTTGAAGACTTATCAATAAATTTAATTTTCTTCAATTATCGCTTAATTTTTTCAAATGTAAACTTAGTTTTTCTAAAGCCTGTTCGGATAAGACTGTAACCTTCCTTTTTCCTTCCCAGTTTCAATTTTTTGCTTCTGACATTAAATTTTTTTAAATTTAAAAATTTGCATTTTCTTTCTTCTCTATTATATAAAAATGCATTTTGCCTTTTAGTCACTAAACTTCTAAAAAAATTCTTAATTTGTTTAGAAAATTTTTGCAAAATAAATCCTCATATGATCTACTTTTTTCTTCGGAATTGTTTAAGAATGTCAAAACTTAATTATCATTTACTTTCGTATTCATTTTGGAGGCATAAAGATATATGTGAGGCTTTTGATTACGAAATTAAAATTAAACTAAATCATCTTAGTCTCAGGTTTTACTTTCTGTGGCTTTGGTTAGTTTGGGTGTAGATGTAGATGTGTCATTGTCAGCTTGTTTAGCTATGATTTCTTGCAGTTCAGGTCATGCAGGCCTCCGTCTCTGACTGTAGATGCTTGTGAGATTAAATACAAGAGCGAAGCTTTGGCTTTAAAAACAGAACGTTTTTCTACACCTGTAAACAGAGAACTTCAACATAATTTTGACATTTTGACAACAAGGAAAAAATTTAACGCTTTATTAGAACCCTCACAGCTCCAACAACGATTAACTTTATTACTTGCTTCTCAACACGAATCTGGTGCATGGTTGAAAGCTTTACCCTCTCAACAACTTGGTTCACTTTTAGACAAACGTGTACTACTATCTGTTTGCTTACGCATTTCTTGTGAAATTTGTCAGCTTCATTCTTGTATTTGTAACGCAAGTGTCGATCGCTTAAGTCATCACGGATTATTATGTATTAAAAACAGTGAAAGATTTTCTCGGCATAATAAAATAAGTATGATCTTAAAGCGTGAGTTATCATCGACTTATATTTCCTGTATGTTGAAATCACCTGATTTATTAAGATGCGACAGGAAACAATGACCTGATGGTATGACTACTATATTAAAGAGTAGTTGTTCTTTGATATAGAATGTCACTTAACACTGTCGCCGCAACGCATCTTTAAGAGAACTGTTTCAATGCACCAGCTGCTGCTTCTGCAAAGTTCCTCAAAGACGCGAAATACGTAGAGAATAAAAAAAGGTATCAAATTTGTCGTTTTTTTAGTAGAAACTCTTAGTTCATGGTAAATGAAGGTCAAAGTACTTGAGAATACCTTAAGTAAACTCTTACGACAAAAACAAGTGCGAGAGATCTTTAAAAATTTGTAACACAAGATATTATTTAGATAATTCAACGGGGAAATGCTTTCAGTGTGCTTGGGACGGCTAATACAGAAACTGGTCTTAAAGAATTACGTTGTATTCTATGTTAAAGTTTATTAAGTTTATTACTTGTATGTGTAAATGATTAAAACTTTTCTAAAAGTTTTATAATAATTAGTTCATAACCTATAATTTTGTTATCACTTGTGTCTGGTGTTGTATTTCATGTTAAAATTTTGTTCCATATTAGACATTTTTGTTTTTTGTTTGGAACTTTATGTGGTCTGTTTTGACCACTGTGTTTACTCATAGCCAAATATGCTGAACTCTATATAAGCATTATATTCATTTTCGTAACTTCTATATTAGGTTACATTTACTACATATAGTGACATAACAAAGCAGAGTGTAGAGCCCTCTCTTCGAGTTTGTAATTTTGCTTTTCCTGCTCGTTATTTCGTTATCTATTTTTCCGTTCCGCCTACAGCTTCCAGATATTTAAGTTAATTAGTTCGCTGTAGTTTTTTACCGTTGCACTGTAGCCGCTTATTATTTTACAAAATTGAAAAAATAATTAATGTCAAAGTTTGGCGCTTTCAGGTGGAATAAATTACTCACGACCTCAATATTGGAAAAAAGGTGTGTAATAAAGTGTCGGCGCAATAATCGCCCACAAAAGCTTAATTCTGGTTAGATGAAGGGCATATTGAATAATTCAAAGTCAGGCAGGAAAATTTCATGATGTGTGATTAGTTCTGGAAGTTATTATCAACCAGTTTCCAATTAGATTTGGCGCCGAGCAAGCAAACACATAAATGTCTCCAATTTGATCATTTTCTCGGAATTATATGCAGGCTGTATCAGTCTAGTAGTTGGCAAATAATTCTCCCATAAATATTCATGGAGGAGTGTTATTGGGAGATTCCTCCATCAATTAATGTACAACCCTCCAAACACGCATTCAGAGGACTGGACTTATCTAAAAAAAAATTAACGGCCTGGAAATAATTTAATTTAATTAAAAATTTGACTGTGCTTTGGTGTTGTATTGGGGACAAAGTGTCAAAGGCGTTTTATTGGCAAAGTTGGTAAAAAGTCCGGCCCTGGTCAGCATTTGTCGAATCCGCTCGGCTAAAAGCTGCAATTAATCGAATTAAGTGAACATTCGTCGGATATCCCGAAGATAGTTCTCACAGAAGCGGCCCGTTCTGATGGCTTAGAGCTAATTCCGAACATGCACTGTGCAAATAGATAAAATTGACAGATCCCCTTCGGGGACTCGACCCGCCGCACTCCCCATAACTCACCGGCCCAAAGCCATGGCTACTGATTTATCTCCCTTCGAATTGTTTAAGAACACAAAAATCGCCGCTTCTTCCAAATTAAACGACTCGCAGATTATCTCCGAGCTTTTCTTTTCGCACAAAAGAATTAATAAACGACAAGAGAGAGCTCAAATATTGATTCAACCTCTTCCGACAAGAAAACTCAATTTATGCTCTGATCGCGGATGATTTTCAGACTTGAGCATAATTTTTTACTATCGATGAAAATCGATTGTGTTTGCTTTGTGAGAGATGCTTTAATAGCTCATGCGACAAACCATTCTTCTTAATAGAGAAACTAAGATCAAAAGGGATTGTTAAAAGGAATCGCAAATGTCCCGGAGGAGTGCACGCATGAAACGGCTTAACTCGCACTTTACCCAAATTCATTTACGCAAGAATTACACGAGAAATTATTAATTAATTAGCGAACGACAGAAACCGACAACAGATTAGACTCAAAGCCACTTACTTTTACCATCATTTCAAAGAATTTACCTCTTCTTAAGTCCTCACAACTCTAAAAAGAAAAATAACAATAATAGCAATAAAAATAAACAACAAAATAAAATAAAACATGTCAATTAATATAAATAAAAATTAGGCGTTTCGGAAGAAAAGAGGAAAACTGTTTTCTCTAAAAACTAAATATGTGTATGTATACTCGACTCGACCTCAAACAATCCTTGTTTTCAAAGAAGAAACTCGCTAAAAATCTCAATACGAGAAAGAATTTACTTTATTTATTTGTCGGAACAGATTGCGGAAATTCGGTGTTTACTTAAGATGATAAAAATATGTTATTGAGATCTTTAATTATTAAGAGTTATTTTGGTAAATTTATTTTCGTTAAGAAAATTAAGTGTTTTAACAAATCCAATCGAAAAAAACTCAAACTGAGTACGCTCTACGTCACACTAGAATTAGAAGTAAAATTTTAAAAAAATTATAAAAAAATAACTATATATTTTTTTATTTAATTTGATTACAAGGAATCAGACAAAAGTGAAGAAAGAGGTTCGTTTATTATGTTTGAAAAGTTGGATCAAAGCAAAAAAAAACGCCGTCACGTTAATTAAAAGAAATAGAAAAAAATCAAAAGTGAAAGACGTAAAGGGTAAAAGAAAGAGAAAAACTAAAAAAAATTAAGTAAAAAACATAAATTTAAAAAACCTGAGAGACGACAAAAAATAACAAAAAATTTTTGAAAAAGAAAAAATATTCGATAGAAATTTAAAAACAAAGTTTGTAATATCAAAAGAAATTTTTGATACAACATTTGAAGGGTACAAGAATAAAAAGATTCTAAAATTTTAAAATTCGTTTTCTTAGAGAGGTGGGATTCCTATGATTTTTCATGGATACGGCAGATTTTTTAATTCGATATAAAGTCTAGAGTAGACTCTGGAGTTTTGACAATTATTGTTTTTAACTCGAACTGGTTGTTTTTTTTTGTCGGTATTGGATTCAATATTGGTGAAATACGATGGAAATTCCAATTCTATAAAAAATCCCTTCATTAGCTGTAAAAAATAAAGTATTCTTTATTTGTTGTAAAAAAATCTAGAAAAAGTTGAAAGACATCAATGAAAGAAAACCAAAACGTCGACCAAATAAAGAAAAAAAATTTTTTAAAGAGAAATGTTTGAAAAAGAAGTGAAAAAAGACAATTAAAAAAAAACAAAAAAGATTTTAAAAAATCAATAGTTTTTCGGGAAACCTAATAAAAGATATTTAGTAACAAACGGAAAAAAAATACAATTTTGGAAGAGTTTAAAAATCGAGGATTAAAAAATAAGCTAAAAAACCTCTAAGAAAATAAAAAAGGCTTTTAAAGTAATTTGCAAAACGTCGACAAAAAAGAGAATAATATTTTTTAATTTTACAGTTTACAAAATACATAAAAAAACTAGAATAACAAAATAATTTAAGACAAAATTTATGAAAGTTATAGAAAGTTTGCAATAAATGAGTAAAAAATTAGAAGCAGAGGAAATTACAAGAATTAAACTAAAGTTGCATGTTAAACTCTCAATATTTGACAATAAAGCTTTGTCGTAGAGAAGTTAATTTAAAGTAGCATCAACAATAAACAACTGGCATGTAAGAAAAAAAAGCACTTTTCTTAGTATTGCGAGAACCAGATTCTTAGCTGATGCAGAGCATTTACTCGTATAAACAAAAGTAAAAAAACTACCGATTTTTTAATGTCGCTACAATTATATAGAGACCGGCATATAAAACTAGCATTAGAAAATACTCAAGAGAAAAATTTAGAAAAGCAACAAAAACTTGCAAAGATATAAAAAGAAAATAGGAAAAAACTGGTTAATTAATTTTGATCGTACCTACAAAAGTTGGTCACTAACTAAAAAAGGTTTTTTTTATAGAATAAGCCACAGGATAGAAATATACAACGTTTTCTACAGCTAGAACTGTTCCAATCTTTTGCTGAGATAGAATGCAAAGTATCTGTCTATAAAAAAACACAATTTGAATAAGTTGTTCTTTTGAAATAACTGAAAAAAGCTCCAACTAAAATTAGTGAGCTGTAACTACAGCTTAGAACCATGTTACAAAAATTACAACAAATATCCACTCGCACTAAAAAAACCTAAACGTTTTAATTGTAGTAGAAGAAGTCATCTAAGAAAAAACTGACGTCAACAAAGAACGTCTGCAAAAATTTAAGAAAAGATGAGATTTGGAAGCACATGGCGACTACAAAAAAAAACATTGCAAATATAAAGAAAATTGATATTATCTAAGACAAACAATCTTTTAGAAGAGAGAAGTGTTGTTTAATGCTTATGACGGTGACGTAATTTATTGAGGGAGAAGGCGGAAGTTTTACATTATTATGTTCTCAAACATATTAGAAGAAATAAGTCATGGGCGGTTGGAAGTATCTAGAATCCTTGGCTCTATACATATAAGCCAGGGAAAGTTTGTTAGCAGTTAGTTTAATTTGTGAATTGCAAGCGAATTTTTCGTGATTTTACAAGAAGATAAGGATGTGTTTCGACTTATTGGAATAAATCAACTTGTATATAAATCGCTAGAAACTCAAATTTTTAGTACCATTAAACTATAACCTTATTATGGTATTACAAAAATTGGTTTGATAACGAGCAGTAAAATCGAAGTTATTTTTTTCTCTTTGTAATCTTTGTATATTTCGCAGCCTCTTTTTGTAGTTAGATATTTTTACTTTGATTTGTTATTCCTTATTTTCTTTCAAGGTTGTTTATTATTGGTTAGTAAGCAAAAATGCATAGATTTTTAAAATTATAATAAAAACTGTTTGTAATATTAATTTCCAATTTTTGCATTCTCTCTATTGTGATGAATTAATTTTCGTTGAAATTGGTGTGGTAGATTTTCCAGCAATAAATTTAATGAGCGTTGTCTAATAGCCGATTTTAATGTAGGCAATATGCGAGTATTCATCAAAACAGTCCTGAAACTAGCATACACACAAGCATTGAACATGTATTGAAACCCAATATTTGCATAAATGACTTAATTACGTCAGTTGTTATGAGAACAGAATGGATAGGGTAGCACAATAATGCCTCATCGGAAGCAACTCACTGTGGACTCAGTTATCTTTAAAATTTCATGCTAAAAAAATAATAAAAATATCTCTATCTTGCATAAAAGTGTAGTAAAAAGCTCACGAAAACTCTAATTAAAACTTTGAAAAAGAAGTCTAAAATTGTCTGAATTCATCACTCGTTCAGTTCGTTTCTGTTATTTTTCGCGAACTTTATCAATCCAAGTTAAAGTGTAGTTGTTAGTTTCGTCGGTGCTTTTTAAATTACCTCGACATATGTTTATTTTTAGCAAAACTCCATTTGCTCAGCGCATATTCCATCGATATTCCGACACAAACAAGCGTCTCAATTTGGTCGGTTCTCACGTGTCTGATATTTCCCCGTCGACAAAAACAACGATTTTTAAAAAAGTCCGAACGTCCGGAAGAATTTTCTCCCTAAGGAAAATAATGTTTGCAGATAAGCGGTGTGGATATGAATTCCGAGAGACGCTCTAAAAATATCATCATCGAGTGATATTTATCAAAGTTTTAACTTTAACAAGATTATCAGAAAGGTTTAGTCAAAGGAACGTTCGAAACGGAACTGTCAATAAGCTCAAAGAAACGCTATCAATCATGTTTTTAGCGGCGGATGCAGATAAAAACTACCACCAAGAAGAAAATAAAGAACATCGGGGCACTAAACGAAAAAATCAACTTCGATAACACCCCGGAAAATATTTACCCTGATTTTTTCCCAAATTACAACGCTTGAAAATGAAACAAAATGCGAATAGTGCACGTCATGGACACTGAAATATTGTATTTCTGGATTGCAGACTTAATCTGACAGCTAGTGGCGTTGCCTTCAGCATTTCATATATTTTACTCGTCATTGTACTCTAACGTTAGCTGAGATAAACATTATTATGACCTAAAAACACTTTTCCTAACCAGGAGGCAATTTCAGCTTATTCCAAACTTGACTGAAAAAAAAGACAAAAAATTAAGACAGTTAGCTTTAATTTGCTTAAAAATAGTCCTTTATGAACACTCATTCTTTATAAGATTATAAGACACAAACCAGAACTCGTGTTACCAAACGTCTTACATAATAAGTCATTCAAGATAAAAAATGAAGATTTCGTTTTCAGGGTGTAATAGTTTGATTTAAAAAACTGTCTTAAAAAAATAATTTATTCAAAATACAACTAACTCAAAATAAATTTATTTTCATTTCTAATTGCACTTGAATCGCTCAGAAATTCTTAAGTTTATGGTAGGTAAAATACAAAAATGTAATCATTAAATAAACTGAAAGTATGTAGCAGGATTTATAAACAAATTAACAGTTAAACTAAGCTCAAGACTCAGTTAAAACAAATAACAGTACAACAGTTAATTAGGTTGAAAGCAAAATTTACAAGTAAAATAAATAATTAAGCCAAAAACTGAATTAATTAGATTATTAAGATAAAATTATAACGACAATTATTTAAGAATGATTATTTGAACATTGTGATCGCCCTACGTCCTTCAAATCTTAGAATATGATGATTAGAATTTTTGTATGGTTTCTGTCTCCGGCTGCCAGCCGACAATTAACAAAATGTAAATTTTTTCGATTACGCAAAGTTGAAGTTTTAGTTACTCGAAAACAAAAAAGGATTATTCTTAAAAACAAGTTTTTTTACTAGAAAGCAAAATGTCGGCTTTTAATTTTAGATCCTGTATTTTACAGAATAGTCAAAGTAAGCCTCAAACAGTCTTAATTCTTTCCTGAATTATTGGGTTTTATTTTGTTAATTACGGCTGCTCAAATTACCAGCCAATACACAAAATTAATGCCCAAAGGTTCGTAAGCAGCGTCGATACAGTAGAAATCAATCTATCATTTTACTTACTGTTACTGCTAGTGTAGCATAAATGACATGCTTACGATAGAAGTTTTTTTTATATTTATTATTCGTCTATTGTATGTTACGTGTTGCACCTATTCATTAAAAAAATTCAATTTATCTTTACAATATTTGTTTCTAGAAAAATATAGAATTAATTGCATAACAACAAAGGCAAGTTTAGAAAAAAATCTAAGAGATCGGCAAAGCTTCAATCAGTCAATTGATGGAAATTTATTCTTTATAATTTTATATTTTATATAAAATTAATTTAGTAATTTAAGAATAATGTTACAATGATTTTGGAGATTTTTCTTATTGTGTTTATGTCATTGTGTCATGGACTACTATTCAAAGAGAAACCGTTACGGTAGGTTAAAAAGAATTGTTTGAAAGTTATTTACACAGAATTTTAGACAAATTTAAAAAATTATCAAAAAAATATTTAACACTTTTATGACATTTATTACCAACTATCTCGACTTTTATACTTAAAAAGCACGTAAAACGAGCAAAATAGAAAAAATAGCATAAAGAACTCGTTTCTGAAGTCATTGTGAACACTCATTCTTTATAAAAACTGGCGCTTTATAAACTTGAACTGGTGCGACAAAGTTTACTTTTCGAAACGCGTTCTTTAATATACTATTTTATAACAAAACACTGTAACTATAAAAAATATTATAAATAAATAAATTATTTTGATCATTTTTGAGTGCATGTTTACAAAATTCTGAATCATTTTCATTACGATTAGTTTTGTTGTTGTAATTTCCAGTTTTATTTTGTTCTTTTTGTGTTCAGTTTTTGTTTGTTCTTTACATATTAAGGCAATTTTGACATTTCTGACAACTATTACTGACAGTATCGCAGCTGCAATTTACTAAGTAATACTTCAAAACGTTTTTGTTTTGTCAAAGCTCTTTTGACAACTTTTTAAGTAAACACTTTTTACTTTGACAAACTTTATTTTTTAATAGTTTTCTGCAAGTTTTTTTTAAAAAACAATTATTTTTGCAACGGTTGTTATGTATTTATTAGGTTTTAATGTTTTTATTGCCTAATTGGCTTTCGAGTCCCTCTTAAAGGTAACAAGAAACAAACAAAAAAACAAAAATTAACACAAATTATCAAAAAAAAATATTTCTTCTCCAATCTTCTTCTGGCACACGTAACTTCTTTCATCCATTCTTTTCCTTCTCTATTTTCGCTTAGAACTTTTATCCTTCCTTACTCCCATTCTTAACTCTACACACCCTGACAAGCAATGCTCTATCGTCTCCCTTTCTTCTCTACATAATCTGCACATTCTTTCCTAACCTTCTCTCTAAAACTCATTTTTCCTTTATTCATTCCCGCATCTGAATCTTGCAACCATTTTTTATTTTTACTTTTCATTTTATGTAGATATTCTGGTAGTTCGTTGGTAACAGTTAGGGCATATTTAGAATTGTACTTTATTTTTTTTATACCCGCAATTCTTTCTTGTTTATTTATGTTAGCATCTTTTTGTTTTAGTTCCTCTTCCATTGTTCTTTTTCCTTCTCTCATTTTTTCAAATTCTGCACACGCATATGCCTTTTTCTTATAGTAGTCATCTCGTTCTATCCACCTAACATTACCATTTTTTCTTTTAATTTCAGCCCAGCATTGTCGCAGTATTCTGCATTTTTGTCGCATTCTTAGATTTTCCTTGAATCTCACTGCTCTTTTTTCTGTTTCCACTCTCAATTTTTCGCTCTTACTCTTACTCTCTTACTTTCTTCTCTTACTATGTACCCTGGCGTTTATTTATTTAAACCTAAAAGCCATTTTATATACTTTTCTTGCACACGCTTAATTTCTTCACATCCCTTCCATCCCCATACTTCTGCTCCATACATTACAATGCTTTTCACCAAACTGTCAAACATCATTATTCTTCTTTTAAAATTTTCACCAAATTTACGATCTTCCAAACTAGAGACACTTCCCATTACTTTGTTTGCTTTTTTGACTACTTCCTTTGTAATTTATTTATTTATTTTATTATAAAATTTGTCTCAACAGACTATAAAGTCCATATTAAACACAAAATACAAGATAAAATTACAACATTAACTAAATGTACAAGATTCAATATATGAAATATAACATAGAAAATAGACAGTAAAATAGAGAATAACATATGTTCCTAATAATTATTTAAAACAGAGTGTTCGATGATGCAGGAGTAATAAAACTTGAGGGTTTGTTCTACCTAATTTATTCATTCAAAAACTTAACAATATATAAACTATTTACAGTGGTTCTAAACCAGAATAACATAAAAAGTAATTTCTAAACAAAAAGAATTAAACTTGATTTATAAACATTTAGTTTTATTTTTATATAGTCGCTGCAAAAATGGAAGTTATTAAATGCAAGCTAAGTAAGTCATTGCTCTACGGTTAATTGATTACTAAAGCTTAATATTTATTACAAAACAATGAGGATGTGTAATTAAAAGCGCTGACAAATAACGCAACATCCGTTTAGAATTTATAAGAATTAAAAAGAAAAAAATCTGTTTAATCGAAGATTAAACACAGAGACTCTAAATAAAAACTAAAAAAAAATATTTAATAATTTGCGCTTAATCAAATGAGGCTTAAAATGAAGATGTGCCAATCTATTATACAATCTCAATAGAATAAAACAGCTGTAAAGATGTTGAAATGTGTTAGGCACATTATAATGAAAAGCAACAGGAGTCCTGGAAATTGTTCTAAAAATTAAAATTCTTATATTATTTAAAAAGTTGTTACATAAGATTAAGCTATTCACTAATTTATGTAAAAATTAAAGAGCTGGGATATTTCTTCTAGCTCGTAACAAATCTAAATTCATAAAATTTAAAAGACTTTTGTGGTCAATGTCAATATGCTGACTGCGATAAACACCAAATATTTGTATCTTAAAATGGTAAAATTTACAAAACTTACACTAAACATTCACTAAAAGATTGATATGCAATTGTTTAGTAGGATTCTATACAATACTACAGTATTCAAGCCTGCTTCTTACTTAAGAAAAATACAATAATTTAATGCTAAAAGAATTCTTAAAATCACTACTAGATTATAAAACCTAACGCATTCAGTACATTTTTACAGATGTAGATGACATGAGACAAGATAATTTAGAATCCACTAAAACTCCTAGATCTAAAATTTGGTTACAACGGTCTAATACAAATCCATTCATGTAATAGTTAAATTCCTTTGTTGAGATCTTTTTGAAAAACTAATAACTTTAAATTTTTTTACATTAACTTGTAGCTTATTAATGTTGCAATATTTAATGAATTTATCTATGCCTTGCTGTGCTAAACAATCTTCATATAAATTAATAATTATAACATCTTTAGATCATCAGCGTAGATATAGGTTTTACAATCAATAAAGTTAACAAAATCGTTAAAAAATATTATAAAATAAAGTAATGTTTAGTAACAGTGTTTAAAATATTATTTACAATTTATAACAAATACTTTTACATATTTTTTATTTGTTGACTTATTTATTATACAAGTAGATGCATTCACCAAAATTACAGTAATTGAAACTAATCAAAACAAAATTTATAAATATCAAATCGATTGAACAAAAATTGTATTTAAGATCTTTGTTTTTGCGTTGAGCTTTCCCATTGTTTGTAAACTTGAAATAAAAAAGCACTTTTTACTTTTCCATTTTGTAAATTCGGTTACGCCCTTGCGGCAAACGTGTCTCGTCTCTTTATCAAATTTTCAGTCGACTTTGTGCCAAAATGTTTGGTTAAAGAGTGCCATTTCCACTCGCAGCCATTTCGCCAAACTTTAACACCGCCCTGGAATAGTAATATACGAATGCAGTATGCACTCCTGTTGCATAAACCATTCGTGGTTTCTCAACTTTTATTCTTCTCTTCGTTAGACTTGTTTAAACATTGTTAATATTCAGCTCGATTACCGCCAAAAAAAGACACAGCGCTTTCCGCATTGTTGTCGCTTGATTAAGAGAGATTTTTCTTGTCGACATGAGTGAATTCCTGAAGAGTTGGAATGTCGAAAGTTTTTTTTCCAACCGGCATAACGTGTCAAATCGACAAATGTATACGTCGAAATATTTCAGTGCACTTGAAGAATTCGCTGCACGTTCGTCACGCAGCGGTCAAATAAGCCAAAGTCAGGACTGTTCGACTACAAAAATAGAGCTCTCTGCATTTCAACCGGAATTTAATATTGGACAAAAATACGACTCGATTGAAATTTTGCATAATTTAATTAAATTGAGTCGAGGGCACTTTGGAACTGCAGCAACACTCCTAGTGCGGTCTTTCAACAACTTGTGCACTGTTTACGACAGCTTAGCTTAAGAAGGATTACGAAGTTTATACCTAATGCTATTAGAGTAATATTAAACAAAACCAAATAAAAAAAATGGTGAATGCGGCGGGTTAAGTTCCTGCAACATATTTTCGCCGAATCGGCGAAAAATGCTGAGATTTGTGTAAATTTTGCGAGATTTGTTAGATTTTCTCCAGATTTTATTTTTATATATTTGTGTGAGCCGGCGAGATTTGTAAAAGATTTAGTTTGGGTAGTCGGCAAGCTTTGTTAAAAATTTAAGAAATTGGTGTCCGATCTATGCTTTCGATTTCTTGAAAATGCCATTTCAGCGCTGCCGTTGCACCCCCATGTGCAAGATGTCTAAATTTATCGTTGGCGACCGGAAAAAATCAGATATTTCCGGTAAATCACGAACAGGTCTCTTATTTACGACAAGACGGTGGCTTGCATTATTTACCATAATGGGATATACAGACGCCGTATAGCTTTCAAGCCGAAGCACGGAGACAATAATTCATTTTTAACCTCTTTATAGCTGCGATACAGAAGGAAATTAAAATGTGCCACCAATTCAGAAGAGACGCTCGAAAAATTACACTTTGGAGATTAGAAGTTTATTTAGGAGGTACTTGGAAACGGAGAGCTTTCGCAACTTATTAAAAGGCTTAATTCGGGCACTAATTAATTTTTTTTTGATTTATTACGAGGGTTTGAACAGATGGCGGGTAATTACAAAAGTGGCGATTTTGTGGTCATGCTTTTAAAAGTAATAAAATGCTTTGTTTTAAGAATTTTATTATTTGGAAAAGAGCGGAAATGCCGACAAAGACCAAGAAATGAAAAAGGAAGAGTGTTTGTTGTGGCTTCTAAGTTAATCGATAGGAAGTTAAACAAATACAAAACGTTTCAGTGAGATCTATATCTGTATGCAGCAATGTTTTATTAACACCCTGTATATTGTTTAAAAATAATAGCTAATTATGTACTAACTTTAGTAAAATAACTTTTATAAGCTGATCGAAAAGTTTTTCGGTGAGCTAAATAAAAACTAGTTGCGTATAAACTGCCTACAGCGTTTTATGTCTTCTTGTTAAAAATTCTAGAAATTAATTACTCTATTTTTTACTGTCATCTCAAAAAAAATTGCTTCAAATTAACCAGCATAACTGCAATGATTAGATATATCATTACAGTTGCGCTGGCACATCCTGCTCTGATTCAGTTACATTTCGATCTCATCTTAGTAGCTATTGCAACGATTTATCTTTGTCAATTTTTGCAAAAAAAATAACGTCTTAGTTTCTGTTAAAAAAAAGATTTATCAAGACTGATAAGTAAAAGTACTTGCAGTGTTGTGTGCTGTGTCTTTGTATTTGTTTTAAAGGTAACAAAATGCCTTTATTCCGAAGACATCAACGATATTGCTGTCTTAGCGATTTCGATAGAAAGTAGAATTGTAGTTTTTCAAAAAATTGGTTTGATTCACCGCGAAATTCACCGCGAATTTGATTGTTGATTTTATTGTGTTGATTGTATTGTAATGACAGTAATGCGTGTGTTTTAGGTGTAAACAAAAGAAGGTAAAAAAACAAATGTTTTAAACAACTAGCTTCTGAGATCGTTTTGCTACTACGCGACAACTCGGTGACTAACCTTTAGAGAAAAAAGTCGAGTCGGTATCACGCAAACCTTATATATCTTTCCATACAAACTGCAAAACACAGTCGTTAACGTTTAGACTGGTGCAGAAAACGGCAAGTTTGAAGAGCAGAATGGCATAATGTAATATTCAGTTAGGAGTTACAATTCTGCTTAAACAAGCAGTCTTCAGAAGGTGAGACGCCATCGTAGAGAATGACGATATATTGAATTTGTTGTTAAAGGATATGTGCGCAAAACTGTTGGAGTGATAGTTTAGGGGACTATTGCCAATAGAAGACGATCATCTCTTGTGTTTATTCAAGGCAAAATGACAGTTATGTGTTATGTTAATGACGTCTTACAAACCACTTTACTGCCTTATCTAGATAGCCGTCAACATGTTCTTTTTCAGCAAGACAACGCACGTTCACATGTAGCTAGTTAAACTACACATTTCCTCCAAGAAGCTGGCGTCACATTATAGAAATGAGTCAGTATAGACAGCTGATAAAAATTGAAAACTTGTCAATAAGCTAGCATTTTTTTTAAATAAAAATGTGTAAGATAAAGCCACTGATTTTTAGATTTACTATAGACAATTAATAATACACAATTTAAATCTAAAGGGTTATAATTGTAAATAATATAATAAATATTCGATAGACAAGGGTTAAACAACGATTAAAATAATTTTTATAGTATTCTATTTACATTACATATTATTCTATCATATTCTATAACCCTCTAGATTTAAATTGTGTATTATTAGTTGCCTAAAAATCTAAAAATTAGTGGCTTCATCTTACACATTTAACGTGAAGAAATGCTAGCTTTTTGACAAGTTTTTATTAGCTGTTCATACTGATTCATTTCTATACTGTGCTAGCGATAATGTTTTGCCGTGGCCATTTCGTTTACCAAATTCAAATCTCATTATGCATGTGTGAGATATGACAAAAAAAAGACTGTCGACTTTGCACCTACAGACTCTGGCACAGTTAATCTATAAAGTTCAAGTTGTTTAGAACGAGGTGCCACAAGCAAACATCTTATTTTGTCTAAAATGTTACTAAAACTTCTTGCAAATTTTATCGTTTTATTATACATCTTACCACATTGTCAAAAAGTTACATCTAAAAAATTATTTTTTTGGGATGCAACACTTTTAATGTCATTGAGTATATTTATGTTCGAGAAAATTAATAGACTTTATTATAATACAAACATAAAAATTACACGACAAAGTCATAGACACAGTAGTAAAAGAACACATTTTTTTCAATAGCATATCAACTTGATTTAGAATATTTTATCTTCGACTGCAAATATTAATAAACATTAATAACATTTTAAATAATTATTTGACAAATTAAATTATGAAAACAGTTTGTGAAGTTTTTATTAAGGACACTACATGAAAAGTCTAATGATTTTAAATTTTTTTGTGATTTTCTATATATTTTTTTTATATTGATTTAATATAGTTTGTGCTTATTAGTCTTATTACCTTGCTAAATTTTGCGTGAAATGTAATTAGATGCGAAAGCACTGTACTAACGATAATTTTCGAACAGTTCATATGCGATTAAGTTTATTATTTTGAGTTTAAGTCACTATTTTTTTTTTGATATATTTTTATTAAAATAAGTTTTTTAAAACAAATAAATTTACGAAAAGCTTTTCTACTCAATGTATTTAAGTTAAGCATTTTGTTGGGCCACCTTATAGTTTCCTCGACAATTTCGTAATTGTGTGTCGCCTTTTGTTTAGTAATTTTTCATTGTTGAGACAATAGAGTGTGTAAAAAAGCGTTCGTCTCTGTAAAGCGAACGAAATTCTTTTGATCGTAGCAGGAAGTCGGCTTTTGTTTGTTCGTTTCCATTTCTCCATCCATCGAGCTCTACTTCCTTTTTTAATAGATTTATACATTTCGCATAAAATATTTACGCGCTACTTATGGGGGTTCGTTCGTATCTTGGAGCTTCGGCACTTAAGCCTCGTGTTTAACTTTGGTCTTAAAAGGAAGAAGGTAGAGTATTTCGAGAACAAGTCAGCTATTTCTTAATCGCGTATTGGCGGCTGCATATCGTGCATAGTTGAGATTCGCTTGAAATTGGACGCATCGTGTGGAAAATAGTCTGGCACACTAACCTCCATAAACCTCCATCAAAAGACATAAGCTCGCATAAAGTCTCGTGAGTGTCTTTCGACGTTATGTTTATGTCATCCGGCAGTTATTACTTGTAGTGTAGGTTTTTGTTGGTGATAAACGGGACACGAATGGAATTGGATTAGAAACACGTAACAAATAAATCAACAACGAGAATTTTTAACAGAGAACTTGTTGGTCAATACAAGAAGAGAATTGTGACAGCTTTATTCCAGGTCCTAGGTCAGGCGAGGGCGAGAAACTCAATATTGCTTCAATAATCCCATTTCCCGACTACTTCCCGTCTGTTCTTCTTCATATCCATTCAGGATGACCACATTACATTTTATTTCAAAAGCGCTCTATTGCTTTTCAAAATATTACATTTCAAGTGTAAATGTATGGACGAGACATGACATTTACCAAAACGGCTTTTACCACACCTTATAATAATATTTTTAGCTACGTGACTCATTTAGACACTGTTTAATGCGACTCAACTCGACTGGAAAAGGATACTTCCTAACTACTTGAGGAGTTAGTTGGGCTTTTTGTCGCATTTTGCAGATTAAGCCGAGCGTGAAACGGAGAAATGACTCTTCTAAACCTCGTTATTAAACAAAAAACAAACAAGACTAAATAAAAATTAATATTAAAATATATCAAAAGAGCAAAATTAAATGGCGTAGCAGATGCTACTGGATTATAACATAATTTAAATGATGAAAAAATTAAAATCCAACTTAGTCCCACAAGTTTAATTAAAATAAATTTTTACATAAAAATTGCAAAATTTTTCAAAAGTAATGTGACAACTCAGTGCCAAAATAATATAAAACAAAAAATTATAAAAAATTAAAATATTAGAAAAAACTTATCAAACTTTTCTCAATAATAAATTAAAACATAAAAAATTAAAACGTATACTAAAAATAAAATAAATAGTTATTTTTATTAAAAAATATGTTGATGAATCTGACAAATCAAAATAAATGGTTCTTACTAAAAAATTTTAACAAATAAAAGATAAATTTGAGCAGCCTAAACATCTGTGTTTTTTATACAGAATCTGACAAAAAGCACGACCTATTTAGTTATGAATTATTTACAGTTTATTTCTAAATTAAATAGTAAGTTTTACTATTGGTATTATAATTATTGACATTTATAAAATTAATACATTGTTTAACAAACAAGCAGTTTTTATTCTCAAAAAATTTACTCAGATTAACTCAGTAATAGCCGCTTAAAAATGTTATTAAGTTAATGCTCAAATTTTTGAGAATCAGATTATTTTTATTGAAACTAGTTAAAAGAAAAGGTGTCCGCAAATATACTCAAAAATTTAAAAAAACTCAAAGATTTAAAGTATTTAGATATCAACTTAAAACCATCTCAGTCGTTACTTTTAGAATGTCTTTTAATCTTTATTCATTTTTGTTCTTTTTTTTCTATTAATTGTTGTTTTTACGCTCTTTTAACCTCAATTGTTTTTTGTTCTACTTACACTTTTAAATCTATTTTTCAAACTCTTCTAGTATTTTTTTTTGTTTTTGTAGAATTATTTTTTGCTTTTCTGTTTTAAAACCGTTTTATAAGCTTTTTTTTAAACATTTTTTGGTTTTATGTAATTTATTATTGCTGTTTTTCCTCTATCAATAAAGTAGTTACACTAAATTTAAATTTTCGAGATTAAAAAATCATGATTCTTAACCAATAATTTATGTAGCAACAAATTAATTTACACGTTTAACTCAAAAAAAGTTACTTTCAGTAATCACTCAACTAAATAACTACTTTCTGTCGCCTTGAATAATAGCTAGAAATTTGAATATTATAATCACAGTGTCTCGCTAAATTAGAGTGCTCCGAGTAATGACCTATCGTCACCGATTATCCAATACATGTTGTCACAAATAGTCTTCAAAGCCTAATATGCTATGTTTGGCTATGTAAGTCGAGTTTAGTACTTTCACCAAAAAATAATTTAGGTTACGGTACAAACTTAGCTTGTATATTGATGTTCTGTCAAATTTTTTTGATAAGAAATTCTATGTTCAAAAATTGCAAGCCAAAAAAATTAATAAACTAATTTTAAGTTGAGGTAATTCCAATAGTATTGCATCTCAAATTTTAATACATATTTGCCGTTATCCCCAAAAGTTAAAAATGCCGTTTTCTAATTTGTGTTTTAAGTTTTTTTCACTTCAAACTACGAGGTACCAACTTTTCCTCAAAAAGCTTTCTAGAAATGATCTGCAAATAACACGTTACATAAAAATTAGCTCAAAAGAATTAAATCTAACCTATAAAACTAGTATAAACACAGAAAAACTGCTCGATCAACAAGGAAACTAAGTCGTCTGCTTTTCACTTACATTTTAGCTGTGACCAAAAACACTCGAAAATTTACATATGACACTATCAATGGTTAAAACGAGTGATTATCTGACTCGCAACAAAAAAAAACGATTCTCCGCATGTGAAATTTTATATTTAAGAAATCTACCGGCTGGATTTTTAATTGTTTCAGTAAAATAACTTCAGATTATTTAATAAACTTTTTAAAGATCTATATTAATCAGATTAACGAACATTGCCCACTTACTCTCCCACTCTGGACAGCCTCGCCTCCGATATTAGACCTAAGTCTACGAGAATACCCGAAGGAAGATACAAACCCAGAAATATACCAAGCCATGTTTTGTGAAAAAGTTGCTATAATATACAAAAATTTCACTTGTTATTACACTGATGCTTCTAAAAATGACACTGGAGTTGGTGCAGCAATCATAAATAACAACAAAACGATAAGACTAAAATATTCTGACATGACAAGTATCTACACAGCCGAATTAAAAACAGTGAAACACACCCTCCAAGAAATCAAGTCTTCCTCCAAACAAAAATTCTTAATCTGCTCAGATTCACTGAGTTTTTTACTCACAATCTAACACTTCCAACCATTCCAACCACCCAACCACCTAGCCTATAAAATTAAATCTTTTCTAAACAAAATAACCCTTCAACAAAAAGAAGTCGTCTTAATATGGATTCCATCTCATAGTGGAATTGTTGGCAACGAAGCAGCAGACAAAATAGCAAAAGAAGTTACCATGGCTCAATCAAATCCAGACATCACAGACCCCTACGTAGAGAAAACAGATCTAAAAAACTTACTCAAAACAGAAGCAAAAAGAAAACATCAAAACACGGACCAAAGGAGAAAACTAACTGCATGCCTACAAATTTCGGACAACGACAAATGCAAACTAAATCGCAGAGAAGAGGTCATAATAAATAGACTCATAAGTAGACACACTCGGCTAACTCACATGTACCTCATCGAAAAAAATGAACCCCCACAGTCTGCAATAACCAACTGGATGATACACGTCCATTCGAATGCCCAAAAACTGCGCAACATCGTATAGAGGCTCGACTAATGCAAGCACCACACTCAAATGTAGAACATATCCTAAAATACCTAAAAATAATTAATGTATATGACCAAATGTAATACAAAAATGCAAAACTACTGTACCAATGCGCTAATGACTGATGCAGTCAATGCGCTAAAGATTTAAATAAAAAAAAATATCGAAGGTTTTTCAAATTTGTTTATATTTATGGCTAGTATAACAATAAATTTTACAGAGTTAATTTTTTTCCCAAGAAACGTATTTGAAAGATCGCCAGTCAAGTACAAAAATAAAAAAAAGTAAAATTTACAATGATTTCAAATTTAACCTAGAATTATTGATTAGTTATTTTAAAATAAAACATTAAAAAACTTTTTTGCAACGCGTTTAATTTATATAAAATGTTGTAACGGTATTTTATATATTTAATTGGTAAACAAATTGTAAATAATCAAAGTTAATAAAAAATTGTTGTTATTTTTGTGAATTACCCTAATAATTACGCTTTTGTAATTTGTACTATTTGAACTAAAAATTATAAATATAAATAATGTTTTATTGCTTGTTGTTTTGCACTTTTTAGTTTTATTCTTTTATATTTAAATATTTTGTGCATCTCAATCTTAATTCTGTGCTTGCTTTCTGTATGTACAGAAATCCAGCGCTTTAAACCCTAATTTAAACTAAATCCAGTTGCTCGGTTTTATTGTCAAATTTTTAAATATTAAAAGTAGTAAACTTTTAGCATTGCTTTACTATTAAGGGCTTTGCCCTTATAATCAAAAGTCCAGCTTTGGTAACCCTTGAGCTCTAGATGTTTATAAAATAGTTAAAATTAAAGAAGATCCTTGTTACATTTTGACATTTATTGAATCACTACGTAACTTTACGGAATTTCAGTAATTTATTAAAAAAGGTTAATAGTACGTCACAACATTTTTTTTATTCAAAAAAAGGCCTGCAATACATTTAATTTTTGTTTTCTTTATATATCATACTAATCCGATGGTACGACTTTTATTATTTAATATAAAAAATTTATTTGAAATGTTTATATACCTATTGACTATTGAGCGCTTTTCATATATTTATTATCCCGGCGCATCCACCATTTCATACACTCCATAACCGCTTATCTTTTTATTAGACTAAATTTACAATCAATTATCAATATTGACCTAACCATTTAACAGTATGGTATATATTAAAAATAAAAATTTGTTTATAGTGATTCAATCATGAGTGGTTTATGAAAACCGCCCTGAAATTTCGCGTCGGTTGAGTTTTCCAATGCAATTATTTTTAATTGGTTGTTATTTCTCCTACCAAGTTTTACAATCTAATTCACCTTTAGCAAAACCTCTTGCGTGTATTGTCGGTTGCATTTTAATAAAACCAGTGACGTGACATCATAACAATTTGAAGAGCAAGTTAATAAACAGTTCCTCGGAGCCACTTACCGTTGATTTCTTGTTTTAAAGCATCTTTATTACACCGGTACCGCGACAAAACCCGTATTTTAACAGTTTGATTTCTCTTCCCTTCGATAAAATTTATTTTTCCCCGATCGATCTCAATCCTGTCGTAAAATATGACAGATGCGGCCATGAACCGGCATGTAATTCCGTAATTCCATCAAATATTCGTTAATGTTTGGGAAATTCGGCCGACTTTAACGTCTTCATGTCCTCGGTACATGGCGTATATTTCGAGTTTTTATCACCTGCCTTGTCTTGAAACACGGTTTAGTATCCGAGTTTTATGACCTTGGAAAGTGGAATTTACGTCCGAGAAGGCAAACACCTAATTTATTATAGATTCGACGTGCTACTTTCCTTTTCCTTCACTTAAAAAGTCAATTATTCACAAAACTAAACCAAAGCAATTTTTCCAAAAGGTTTCTCGGTTCGACTGTTATCCAACCAAGCAGTTGACACTTGTTTTGGTCTGATCGAATCCTCTCTCTCAATAAAAACAGATTTCATTCACGACGGGAAAATCAACAACTGGAACTCCAAATCCAGTTTTATTTCACTGTGTTTGTTCCAACAAACTTACTAATTCGCTCATCAATTCGTACAAAATAGACAAAGGGGAATTATAAAATCCACTGATAACAAACAAGAACGCCAAATTTCATTCAAATACTAAAAACAATAAACAAAAAAACGTACAGCAATTTTGCATTTTACTATTTTACAAAATGTTCTGTTTCAAAAATATAACAAGCTACTAAACAATAAAAAGAATACATCCTAAAAAAATATTTTAATAAAGAAAAATAAATATAAAAAAATTTGTACCAAATTTGATAACAAAATTGTAAGCATATAAAAAACTGAGATTTTGACAACCCGCCCTAAGTAAACAAAAGGAATTTAATAACGGTGATTGCTGCTAGAAATAATCCAAAGCAAGACAAATCATTTTCAACTCCAATAGTTTTTTTTTTAATATCAGTCATTAAATTAACTAAAAACATTTTTTTTGTTTTTCGGTAAAAGAACATCAGCTGTGATTAAATCTGTTGATATGAGCAAACCATTCAATAAAAACTTGGTAGAAAAAAATATTTATAATAAAGTTTAACAGAAGTGATATAACAACTGAAAAGCCGGTTTTTACAGACTCGGCTGGCGCCTCGGTTTACAACATTCAACCGCGTCCGTTATTTGCTTCGTATTGGCCTAATGATGTTAATAACTATTTTCAAAAAAAATTTATTTTGTGTACTGTTACAACCTGTCACATAGACTACCAAACATACATCATGGTGACATCACAGTAGAGTAACATCTCATTGTATTCGCTTCGATATTAATCGCGTAACTGCTGATAATAATAATTATTATTATATTAAAATTCAGTCTAGTTGAGCGTTCAAAATCAATCGCTGAATAGCGGATCAGTGCGTATACCGAGTAAAATTAACGTAAGTAAAATGCAGGATTTAAATGGTCGAAGCCAAAATTTTGCTCTGCAATACAGTAACAAGTTTCTTATTTAGTAAAACACTAGTAAAAAAAACTTTTTTCCCAATTTATTTCTGAAAATCATAATAATTCTGCTTGATTATCTGTCTATGTATTTTTATTGTATAGTTCCTAATTTAATTATCCGAACTTTTAGATCAGTCAACAACTGAGTGACTACTTAGAATGTTACGTTTTGGTTATAAATTTTGCAAATTTTGACTTCTATTAGTGACAAGACAAAATCAAATTTTAAATTCAAAACAGAAACGTCGTCAAAGAATAATTTTTAATAAACATTTTGAAATCGGTTAATTTCTGATATTAAATTATTTTAGCTTTGAATTTTTTTTTACTCTTTCTACAGTAAATTCCACGGACGTAAAAATGTGTTAAACCTTTTGTAAAAACAATACTTTTTCTTAGTTTTTTTTACAGTAAATTCTACAGACAAAAACATGGTAAATCTTATTTTAACCTTAAAATTATTGTTTTTACTACAGCCGTCTAAATGAAATTTTTTTGAAATTGACTTAAGTAAACGTGACAGACGCAAAGCTTTTGAAATATTTTAGTAGAGTAATTTAAAACAATTTTCAAATTTGAAAGATTTGAATTTTGACTTTTCAGAGATTTCAATTTGCTCTTTAAGTGAACAAATAAAAAGGGTGTTATAAACGTCAATTAAAAAAAAATATTTAGACGGCTCTGCTTTTTACAAAAGTAAAAACAATAATATTAAAAAAAATTATAAAATTTTGAAAAAAGACACATAAACAATAATTTAGTTATGTAAATAAAAAACACATACAAATAGTATATTTTAAAATTTATAGTATGATTAAAAAGAACAGCCCAAAAATCATTGAACTGTTTAACACCGATTTTCTTAGAATGTAGTTGTAGTACTTCAATAAAAAATAATTATTTTCTGTAATCCAAATTCAACAATTTTAGAAGTTTACGTAACCAGAAAGATAAAACCAGGCTTCGTCTAAAGAAAAATTATATTTTATGTTTCAAGATCACGTAAATTTTGATTGTACCAAATACAATCCAAATTTGTACAAGAAAGTTAGGAGGATAAAGTTGTTGGACCACGATAAATTTATAGAAATGTAAATTCAATTCAACATCTTAAAATTTTTTTGTATTAAAGCAGTAGCATTAGATAAGGAAATTGATAGCAAAACGACAAACAAATTTTTTTTTATTTTTTTGACTTTTGGAGTAACTACTGTAGGCTTTTTTTAATGCTTTCTTAGTTACACTACATGTATCTAAAAATCTATCAATAATTCGGTTTCAGTGTTGAGAAGATACATGATATTCCACCATTCCCAAAAAATGCTGAAATTGTCATATGAATGATGTCGAGAATGCTTCTAAATAGCCATTTTATTTTATAGTATTGCGCCTGAAATAAATCATTACAGTAAACGTATTTTACGTTATTTTAAAAGCCATGCTTGTAATAAAAAAAATTGGAACTGCAAATACCAAACTTTTTTTATAAAAAAAAATTTGACTGTGCTACTATACTCCGTTTTTTATTTATATGCCGTTGTCTGTCTTTGTTTAACACATAATCTATATGACATACAGTCTATTTTTTTTATAAAATCACCAACATTGCATTTTCTCTTTAAAGAGATTTGGCAATCTAGCATTTATCTGACATGGAGTAAAATAAGAGTAATGACAAGGCGTGATCTGTGACAGACACGAAGACAGGTTATGTTAGCAAAATGTACAAGTGTGCCAAATTCAGGGATTTCAACTCACTTCGAATGGAACGCCATGGACTTGTTTTTTCCTTGAAGCAAATTTCAAGCAATAAATAAAAATTACTATTGTAGGGAAATTAATTTGATACCAACATAATGCAACAGTTGGTGGTTTGATAAAAAAAATGGACTGTAGCAACATATACAACAATGTGTTAAAAAAAACAAAGGTAATAAATTAAAAAATAGGGCATAGTTAATTAAAAAATTAAATTTTAATTAGTGTTGCCATTAGTAAAAACCAAACTTTGTAATTTCCTAATGTCACATAACAGTGTTAAATAGACACCCGGTATTAACATACCTACGATTTAACAATTTTATAACCGTTTCTATTGAAATATAATCTGTCTTAACCACTGAAATTAAACTTTCTATTTATAAATATTTTTTAAAGTTTTTTTTTAATTTACGAGTAATATATTTTGATGTTTGTATGTATCTTTCGTTTCTTCTTCGTTTTCTCTTGCTTTTTTCACTAAAGTGTATATTTAGTATTTTTGTTATATTTTTGTAAACAGAAGACTTCTTATCCTTCAGCTTTTGTTATTTAACAACAAGTGCTTATTAGCTAATCTGACCTAAGAAAACAAAGTAAAAATAACTGAAAAAAATATTTTTTAGCTACTTTTGCAGAATAAACTTTATTGATGCTGTACCTTAGAGATAAAGTATAAGATGTGCTCTTGTGTGGAAGAAGCGTCCCTTGAAACTTTATTAAATTATTGTTATTATTATCGCCGTTGGGGTCCGTGCTTGAAAAATTCCGTTTGGGCCAGCTCAACATATGCAAATCCCAAAAATATTCCTTCTTCTGGAGCATTATCTGAAACAATATCCCCGGAATAAAAGAGATATAACAAACATTCCCGTCGAAATCCTGCTGTTAAGAAACCCCCTCAGGATACTTAGTAAGAGAGCGCATTGCGTGGCTGCTGTGTATGCAGAGTTTCCACCGAAGGACTCTTACTTCCTTTAAGACTCCACACGCACCCTGTCAGCGCGGATATTGCACCCGAATGGAAGCTAATAAAAGAAAAATTATCATATAAGGAGCGAGACAAGACTCTCTTAGGCAAATAAAGTCGAGCTCGTGAAAAGAAACGACCCTACGACGAATTTTAATTGCCCCGAGATCGAACAACTTATGCATTTTAGCCGATATTGAACGATAAGATTCAGGTCACGTTTACTCCCTGATGGGCCAGTTTGGCGACGAGCAGACTTGAGATGACACTAAGGGAACCATATTACAGGTAAACTTACCCCGAATCACCAGTAAAAAGAACAATTCGAACACTAAATGTCCAACCGACTGATGAATATTTATAACGAGTGCTGCACCAAAAGTAAACTTGCAAGAAATACGATCATTTATTTAAACATTGCATTTTGTACTGTACGTCCAGTAAATTTAAACAAAAACCTGCTCAATTTGCCAAACTCTACAGAAAAATAAGCTTTTTGCATATAGCTTGCCGCATTTTTATTTTATAATCAGTTATAAATCAATAAAAGATATAATTAATTAGAAAATTATTGCCCGCGAGAGCATTTAAAGTCCAACATAACATGAAATAATAGTTGTTATTTATTAAGAGATTGTACTAGGTTTTTTTATTCCGTAGATAAGTAACTGATTACTTAAGAAATTTAAAAACATTTCAGTTCTGTGGTAGAAACTTTATTTTAAGAAACTTTGAATCAATATTTTAAGAAGCAAATGACTAGGTCGAATTTGTGCACTACTTCAGTCACAGCCTGTATATCTTGTATCTGTATATTTTGTACCGACTGGTTCATTTAACAGTTAACACTTTTAACACATAACACTTGAAAAAAAGTGAAATTATAAAACTTTTTTTTAAATCACTGTATCTCAAAATAGTGGGACAAGTCGTGCCTCGTGCCATAAAATCAACGATTTAAAGCAAAACTTTTCTCAAATAATCGTCTGAAATAAACCAAACTTTCATCAGAGATAGCTTTCAAGAAATAGATGTGCGTGTTGACACGCTTTTATTGCCCCATATTCATCAAAAATCGTCATTTTTGCGATTAATTGCCGCTTAAATTCCCAAATTCTCCCTGGCGTTTCAAAATCAGAAAAAAATTATTTCGGCAAGATTAATTTGACTGGTGTGTGTGCAAAAAATCGCTGCCAGAAGCCAAAAAGCTATTTGTTACGAGATAATTAATATAAATATAAAATGAACGCAATCGCTGCACAATTAAAAACGAATTTTAACTAAGGGGATTGTTTTTGCATTAAACGGGAGTTGGGGTATTTAAAGTTAAATTGGAAATTTTTAAATTATTATTCGAGTCGGAATTGTAAAAGTTTAGACCGAGCGACGATTAAGAACACCTGGATTTAGCGTGACCCCGAGCTGAAGGAACAAACCGCAAGAGAAAAAAAACTCGAAGAGAGTTTAATCTCGAAAGACTCGCGCCGACATTTTAATGCGGGAAGTATGCGATTACAACCCAAGGGAGAAAATTCTAAATATGCTCCGGAGAAGTCATAAGGAAAATTAAAAGGATTATTGAAAGACGTGAACTAAATTAATTTAGAGAAAAAAAAATATTTATTTGGACGAGCGAAGCGATAACATTGGACGGTTTTGTGTACTCTTTAAAAAACAAGCCACTAACGTCTAGGCTTAAAATTTAACTTGATTATTTATATATAGATATGCCATTAATTGTTATTTATATAAAACAATAATTTTTACAAAAACTAATTGCAAAAATTTTATTCTGGCTAAGGTTGACAATTGTCCTTTATTTCAAAGAATAGTCTTTTTTGTACACTATCTTCCGTCTTTAAGATGTTCTTAAAAGACACAATTTGTCTTTTTATCTAGTTTTTTAACCAAAAAGAAACAAATAAAATCTTGGAAAATTAAAATACCTAATTATGATTAGTAGATTTCGAAAATTGATTAATTGTCTAGGCGTTCTCTTAAGTCACCAAAATGAAATTTTAAGTACGTGTAAACAAGCAAAAGTTCCTTCCAGAGTTATAAGACGTGCGTAAATAGAATATTTAATAAGAAAGAAAAAAGAACAAAGAGAAATTCAACTAGTGAAAAAAAAATAGAAGTAGGTTATAGAAAAATTTGTAGGAAAGGTGATCTAATAACAAAAAAAGCTAGTATATTGTAAAAAAAATAATAATTCTAGAATAGTAAAAAAATCATCTTTCGAGCAGGATACTGAGAAAATTCTAAATACAGACGGAGTAATTTACAATAACTTTTGCTTTCCACTTCCAAAAATCTTTATTTTAAGATTTTTAATAGAATTTCGGAGTTAGAAGCGACAGTTTGTACTCTTTTTTAGCAGAATTGCAAAATTTCAAATTGTATTAAATGTTCTATAAGCTTTCGTGCCAGGTGTAGCAAAGCTTCTTATTGCAAGTAAAAAAAACAATTTTTCGCAAGCGTTTAATTTTACCTTTTTTATAATTTCTACAGAAACATTTTGTTTTTATATTAGTTGTTTTTCAAAAATTGTATAGTCTTTTAAGCCAAATATAGAAAAATGTTTGAATTTATGTACGTAGGTAGGGCAATGTGCAAAAGTGCTGTTCGTAACTCCCATAAATTTATAAGTATTTTAAAAATTTCTACAGTTTTTTAAGTGGCTTAGACTTTTGTTTCTTAGCTGTCCATGTTTTAAGACTTATTGGTATTTACAAACCCTAAAGCATTGACAACAAACTAACAAAAACAAATAATAAAAGAAAAAACAGTATAAAAAAACATTAGTTTTTTTAATCAAATGAACGGAGTTACCGAACATAAAATATAAAATTTTGAAACATTTTCTATGTTTTTAAATATAAAAATTGTATTAAAAATTTCGAGGAAAATATTGAGAAAAGTCTGAGTATAAAAGCAACAATTTACATAATTCCTGTTATTGCTCCTCAGAAACGTATATTTTAAATTTTTTTATAAAAATTAGGGGCCATAAATATTGTAAAAACATTTGCTTTTGCATGTCAAAAAAGTCCAGAAGTCTACCTAAAAGAAAAGTTCTAAAGCCAATAGTGAGATAGTAAAAATTCAAACTCAATCTCCCCTCTTTCTCTCAATCGGTTCATGAGCGTGACCATAATAGTTTTGAAGAATTTCACGCTATGATGTGATTTACGGCGCAATATTCTTCTGGTATTTTTTCGGATAATTTGCTAGAAACTTTTTTTTAGAATTGTTTGTAACAATATTTATCACAAATTACACGGTTCTAAATTTTTCTATAAAGTTTTATAGAATAAAAATAATTACATTTTCTGTTTCTGACAAAAATTTCTAAACATCCGTAACCAATGATTAATTTTATAAAATAATCATGACAAAAATGGTCAACACAATTTAGACTTTCCATATCAAATCCATAATCCAGAAACTAGACAAAAGTACGTTCAATTTTCAGAAATTGATTATCAAAAACTGTTAGTAATTACCTACAGATAGTATTCGGGTTAGATAAGAGACGTTCAACTAAAATTTAGAGAACCAACAAAGTTGAGTGTTATAGTCTAAAGACCCAATATTTTTAGAAATTTCTAATATTCAAAATTTCTTAATTTACCCAACGTTAAGATCCAACACTTTTATTCCTAAAATAACTTCCAAATTTTAAACAGCGTCTTATCGAAAGATAATTGTTTTTAATTTGTCTATAGATACAAATCGGCTGGCGCCTCATGTTTATAACCTTGCACTCGCACATTATCGGATAGGTAAATAAATAGTGTTTATGCTTTGCAAGACATGTTTCTAGCTAGTTATTTTTAAAAACATATTTTTTCTTTTACGTGCATTTTCTTTGAAGTAGAGTGTACGCAAATAATGCCTTAATAAATTTCCTCGGCACACACGCTCGAAATTGGACATAATACCGAGTGCATGTTGTATTCTGGAGTACACAGAGAAACGGAGGTTATAAATCTCAAAAGGGAGGGAGCGTTGTAGTTGTTGTCATCGTTGATTTTAAAATGAATGGAAGAAAATCTGGTTTAATCCTTTAAACTGGTGAAAGAAATTTGAAAATCTGGCAGTCTGATACTCTAGCGTTGAACATTCATCATCGGATAGTTTCCGTCAAGTTTGGAATGAAGTTCAAACTCGATCTAGATATTGTTCGAAGTTCATCTGTGTTTGATTTCGGAAGCTCTACAAATAACCCATCACTTGTCGCTCGTGGAATGTCTCTGTAACGGGATCCTTCTGTTTACAGGAGGACTTAATTGGAGCGGATAATCGATTTCGGGATATGAACAATTGAGCAAACACTGCCTCTCACACACCCCAAAAAATTATTGTTTGATTATTAATTACCACACGACACGTTTCTGAAACTTTGCTCAACTTGCATTGTTTCATAAATCGCTGAAAACACAAAACTGAAACTCTTCGAGAGTTTCAATTCTCCGAAACATCCATTCCTCCCTCGAATACCTCTTCCAAAGTCTCTTTATTTTCAATATATCATCGTTTACAATCCCTCGTTTTGTTTATGCGAAACAGCCACCCCCGTTTCCTTTATTACCGCAAATAAAAAATGACAGATATGACAAATCGTTACCTAGTAAGTTAATCGAAGCAAAAAACCCTATGCAAATCGAAGAGTTGTAAGCTTTTAATCCCGTGACATGACCTACTTTAAATCCAGCCATAAATCACCCCCTAATTGTGTTCTTCGAAAACTCGCCAAGTAAAAAAAATACATAAAAAATGGACAGAGACACGGTCCCGAAAGGGGATGATTGATCCCACAACTGGTGATTTTTAACCAGGACAATAAACAAAACTACCCTCAGGAAAAACACTAGTTGCCTTGGATACGAGCTTTATTACAAGAGGGTTGCTTTTTGTAGTAAATAAAGTCAAAGTAAACAATTTTTTAGATTTTAATTGTTAGTAATTTTAAATTAAGGAAATTAAAGTCTGGCGAGAAAAATGTCGCGTTTCAAGAAAATAAAATTTTAATTAAATATTTTTGAGGAAATGCAAGCCGATAAACAAAACAATCAAACAGAGAATTAATAAATCTTTCTCTTGCCGGATCTGCGAGCATCTAATTTAATTAACAAGAATTTCAATTAAATTAAAAGAATTATAGCGACGTGATGACAACGAAAAAATAAAGTGATGCATTGTTGGATTCGTTTTCTTTGTTGCGGTTTCTCTAGTCCGAGAATTATTTCAAAGTTGGAATTTATAAGCGTCTTACAACGCCAGGAATTTTTCTTTCCGGAATAAATTAATTTTTTCACATTTTCACATTTCATTCAACAAATAAAAAATATGTAATATCAATTTTATTTAAAAACCTAACCTTTCAATCTCGTTTAACCCTCGATTACTGCACAACTCCATTGTCATTATAGAACAACTAATGAAACTAGATAGAAACGTATCAAATACGAGAGCCATCACATATATCAAAAATTTAAGTTTTTTATGTTTTTAGCTTCTCGATGTACATTTTGGCGCTTTAATATCGTTAAGCGAACTACCCCAATAAAGTAGGAATCTTGCGCAGCGAAATTTTTAACGTTTGTCTTTAATTGTTGTCTTTCTTTTTAAAATTTTAAAACTTAAAATCTAAAACTAGGTTTATGTCAATTTTTTTTATTTTTATTTTTAGGTTTTTAAAAAATTTTGTAGCAACAAATTCAGCAATATTTCAACGCAATAACCTAGTTTTAAAAATTTTAGGAAAACAGATTTTTTTGTAAGTTTTTATCTCAACTCAAAATGCCCTAAAAACATTTTCCCTTTTTAAAATCTCTGATCGTCTAGTGACGCTCTAGCTGATGATATTCGAATGGGACGTGGCTTCCGATAGAGGACGTATTAAGAACGAGATTAGAATGGACTCAAGTTTAAATCAGCTTATTATGTAAAGTCATTGAAATGTACAAATTGTTACTACAATGCAATAATATTATTAGTGGAATAGAAGCATTATTACACAACGAGTGTGTAGATTACAAATAACGGGGGCGTTAGTCGAGTATCTGTAACATATGAGTTACTATAACGTGCTCTAGCCCACGTATGATATACAAAACTTTATCTATGACTGCAAAAAATTAAGAAAATCGAAAATTTAATGCTGCCGATAACTCCTATTTATTTTACATCCACAGTAAGATGACCTATAGATATGTTCACTAAGCACTACAGCAACCTCTTACAATTTTTCAAACAAAGCTCGCCATTTTGAGATAATCAGTAAAAATTATGTTTTGTGGTAAAAATAAGATAATGATAGACATGAATAACTCAGAAGGCTTTCCTTCTAATATCGTAAAAGCGGCGACAAATGCTGCTTCTTGCTTAGTGCCAGAGAAGTCCAATGAACAGTACGAAATGGTTTTTCAACGGTTCGGTTTATGGTGCGACATAAATAAATGTTAAAAACATTACGCATGAAAAGGTTCTACTTGTATCTTTTGATCAAAACAGTATAAATCACCAAATCTCTGGGCTTTTTATTCTATGATTAGAACAATAATAAAAATGACAAAAACTGTTGACATCAGTAAATGCCTGTATTTAATCGCCTTTCTGAAAAAAAATCTAAAGGATATCGTGCTAAAAAATCGCAAATTTTTACTAAACAAGATATTAGCAAATTTTTACAAGAAGCAAATGATGATAAATTTTTGTTAATAAAGGTACTGTACGCTTTTTATGCATAAATCATTCTTACTATGTAATGTTAATTTTAAATATTAAAGTTGCTTTAAATATTGGAATTGGTAGAGCTTGTAGGATCCAAGAACTTACTAACATGCTTTTAGAAAATGTCAAAAAACAGGGAGAATGTTTCCATGTTCTAATACCAAACACTAAATATCCAGAAAATTTTTCATTACGTCAGGCGGAATTGATGGAGTCAACATGTTAGAATTAGTTCGAAAATATGCTGCACTTCGCTTTAATAACGCCAGTAGTGGACAGGTTTTTTTAGGATACAAAAACCAGAGGTGTATAAAGTTACCTGTTGGTATAAATATGTTTGCTGCTTTCCCTTAAAGTATTGCTACTTTTCTTCAGTAACCTAATCCAGCAAGATTTACAGGACATTGTTATAGGCGTTTATCTATTTCGTTGCTTGCTAATTCAAGAGCTGATCTTTTAACAGTAAAACGTCATAAAGGTTGGGGCTCAAATACAGTGGCGTAGGGGTGTATAGACACGATAGAAGAAAATAAAAAACAAATTGCTTCAAAAATTTTGGGTGCCAAAATACTATAACAGTTAGAACTACTGCATCGACAGCTGTTGTCAAAAAAAAAGTATCAGAAATGGCTTGTCCTACTATAAATAGGTGTGAAAATTGTGTTATTAATATTTATAAAAATAATAGCATCTAATTAAAATTGAGTTAAAATAATTAAAATAAAGCTTTTTTTAAATTGGAGTGATGACATTTGAGGATGGTTAAAAAATCCTTTTATGTTTTGAAATCTCTGTTTATTTATTTTCGCTCAATCCTGGAATCTTTTTGACGTTGAACATTGGTGACTGGAAAAACGGCCATTTTAACGTCGGATTAACACAAACATATGGTAATGCAATGTCCTCAAAGTGACGTCATGACGAAAGGGTTTGTTGAAATTACTCCCTAAATCCCTCTTGTCCGGTATAACGCGATGTGTCATCTCGCAGAATTCAATCTAAATCATTGCGTATGACCGCTCCTGACGTTATTACATTTCATTCTCATTCAAATTAGATTTGAGCCGCCAAACTCACACTCTTTGACGCCAACAAAAACAAAAGGGATTTTTTCGACCGCTGCTGAAATTTTATCAAATGGAATTTTCGAATTGTGTCAAATTTTTTTATTATTACACTTTCAATAATTCTGACTGCATACATATCAACTTTCGGGAGTTGTAAAAATTTGAATTTTTGATTTAATAATAAAAAAGTGAATAACTGAATTCAGTTCAGTTATTTATATTCGACGACAGAAAACTCATCAAAAAACAGTGAGAAAAATTATTTCAGACGAGTCATAAAAAGAATCGCGATGGTGACTCTTATTTTATTAAGGATATTACTCTACATTCTCTTTTATGTATTCAGAAATTTAATTATCTTTATACTACTTAAAACTCAAATAAAAATTTATTGAAACAGATTTTTTATCTTTTTGTTTACCAAAGTAAACCGGTATTGAATAAACCAATCTGCTAATGTATTTTTATAGATCAAGAATAAAATTAATTAAAAAACTTAAATGCGTTTCAGGACAATCTAGTACAAGTAAATTTTCGCGTTCTCTCACATAATTAATTCCACTACCATAAATTCCCTCCGTTGCAATTTGAATATGAATTTCCCAATTGCATAACCGAACATAGGTCAATTTACATAATCATTACCCATTTAACACTTTAATTATTAATTCCGTGTTTATAAATTTTTAATTGTAAAACTTTTTTCTGGTTTCTATTAGGCAAATTTTTAACCGATCCATCACGTGTACTTCGATGACGCGTAAATTTTTGAAAACTAAACATCGAAAAACCCGTTCGATCTTCGAATTACCCCCGAAAGCAACAAGATGATGAATGGATATAGGCGTAAGTTGACGTTTGTTCCGGAGCCGGCGGCTTGTTTGTGTCCCAGCTTAAAACTTAGACAGCCACTAATGAAACGACTACTTATCTAAGATACAAGAAAATCTGTTTCGGCAAAATATTTCATAATTGGAAATGCGGATTTACGAAGCGAATGCAATCAACTTTCGGCAGATTCATCGAAAAAACCTGCACCGATTTTCGTTTGCAAAGATAAAAAGAGATTGAGAAATTACTGTATTAGAGAAGACGATTCAATAATTTGCTTTTTAGTCTAGTTATTTTGAAGTTCATCTGCCGAAAATATATGGAAATGCAGAATTTATATAGATATATAGCTTTATTTCGATGTTTAAATAAACATACAAGATATTCCAAAATTTACAGACCAACATTTTGATAATATCCAGATCACCAAACAATGCACAAATATACCTACCCTGATTAATCAAACTATCAAGACTACAATGCTTAGATCTTTATTGTAACTAAAATTTGAATAATTGCATTTTTAGTATCTTAAGACGTTTACGAAAATTCAATCGATCAGTTGGGTCAGGGATCCGAGCGTTCGTTTATTCAACCTCGCTCACTAACCCCTGTTCGTTTATTCAGGGTTACTGATCCGGATCAGGGATCGATCAGTGATCGAGGGATCCAGCACAGCAGCAGGGTAGGTTTCAAGCAAAATGGATCCGCATGCGCATTTGATAAAACTTTGTGGTTTTATCAAATAATATTGAATTTTGAATTGGATTTCTTTGTTGAATATTTTTATTAGATCTGATTCTACCAAATAAACCATACTGTGTTTATATTTATTGGATGTTTCGACAAGATTAATTGTGGCGTCTCTGCGAAAACACAACAAAATCACAAAATATCAAATTTATTTTTTGTTTATTAATATGTCAAGTTGCTATAGTTACATTAAAAAAAAATAATTGTGCTGAAATTTGAGAAAATGCTCTCAAGGTCATTGGTCAGGGTTTGTGTCGTTCGAAAATAACTAACCCCGATCACTGATCTGAGATGGATCTGACGGATCCGGTCACGTGACGGATTACTAACCCGGGTTGAATTTTCGTAAACGCCTTTAGTATCGCTATTAGACCAACAAACTACACCACGTGTATGTACTGTTTGGTGATCTGGACAATTTGTTATCAATTAAGGTTTAAGAAACACAAAAAAATGTTTGAAAACTCATCTCTATTTTAATAGTTATAATGATGTTAAAAAATGGTAAAGTTTCAAAAGTTATATTGTCAAATATTTTTTTAAACAAAATTAACAACAAAATTATTTGTAAAAATGTAATGTACTATAGACTAAATGCTGCCAAAAAAATTGAAAGTCAAGTCAAGTCAAAATCATTTATTTTTTCAATCGTATTTATAATTTTTCTTAATACTAATGACAATTATTTAATGCAAACATAGGCGTTGCTGAGGCTTAAGGCCTTTTCAGCGTTTTGAAACTTAAGGTATTTTATTTAACATTTGTAAGCTTAAAATTAACTAACATAGAAGACTTAAGATATTTTATTTGAGGGGAGAATTACAATAATTGATTGAATAGAAAAAAAAATAGTAGGCGCGCGAGAAGTGGTCTTGAGGTTGACGGTGAGTCCTGAAAATATCGAGTGATAGAAAAGTCCGAGGTAGGGTTTGTCGGTCCGGAAATCTGCTGAGTTTTTTCAGCGCATCGAGAAGGGTGTTTCGTTCACGAGTTCTTGTAGATCCGGTGGAAAGGTGTCGTATGTGGTGAAGAAAATAGCGGTTGGAAGGTGTCGAAGTTTTCGTTTGAAGATTTTAGGGATTCTTTTGAGGAGGCGACGGTTGTTTCTGATTGGAAGTTTGAAGAATGTGTGAAGGGTTTGGATGACAATTTGGTTGTTGAGAGTTCGATTGACAAATGACTTTTGGAGCTTAATGAGCCTTTCGGTGATGGAGGTGGTGTTGCTTTAAGCATGAACTTGATTGGAAGGGAAGTGGTAGTCAAGGTGGAAAATTCGTCGAAGAATACGGCGTTCTGTGACGGCGATTTTTTGGAGTTGTTAGGGAGGAAGTGATGAATAAAGTGGGGCATGGTAATCAATAATTGGGCGAATGAATGAAATATAAGTGTAAAGAAGAGTTTGGGAGTTGCAGCCATGGAGGCGGCCACGGATAAGGGAAAGAAGGTTGGCTCTGTTTCGGATTTTTTTGAGGATAATTTTTAAGTCGGGCATAAAGGAGCATGTGTAGGAAAAGGTAATACCAAGATATTTTATGGTTTTGTTGTGGGGGATGTTAAGGAGTAATCGGATGGGGTCTCTGGTTCGGAAATTTTTTGGGTAGGACATTGTGATAGACTGGAATTTTAGGGAGTTGGGTTTGATTCTCCATGTGTTTGTCCATGTCTCGACGCGCTGAAGTTTAGATTTGTTGAGAGGCTGAATCTTAAGATTTGTGGGAGGTCCATATGGCGGTATCGTCTGCGAAGAGTCTTGTTTTAGTCCTGGGATGATCTAGAATTGGAAAATCTCTGCAGTATACAATGTACAACAAGGGAAAAAGTATGGAGCCCTGAGGGACTCCAGCTTGAATTAGAATAGGATTTGATACAGAATTTTGAATTTTGACACTGCGAGATCGGTTTGTAAGAAAAGCAGTGATTAGGCGGACAAAGCGAAAATTTATTTACATGTTGATTAGTTTTTGAATTAGATCGTCATGCCAAACCCTGTTAAATGCACGCTCGATGTGTAAAAAGACACCAATTGTACACTCTCTAAGGTTAGCAGAGCGAGTTGGTGGAAGAAGATTATTGGATTCGAGAACTTTACGGAAGCGGTTATTAAAGATTTTTTCAAAGATTTTGCCTGTGATATTTAAGAGAAAAATTGGACAATATGAATGGGGGTTAGTGTGGTCTTTGTCAGGTTTCGGAGTCATAATAGTGTGGGGATGTTTCCGTACATTCGGAAAACATAATGAATTTAGACAGTTGTTATAAATTGTGACAAAAGCGTTTATGGCGACATCTGGGAGGTGTTTTAGGAGTTGGGGTTTGATATTGTCGAGACCTGGAGCTTTTGTGTTTTTTAGTTTAGAGATAATAGGTTTGATTTTACCTTAGGTGACTTCAAAAGTGAGAAATTATTCGTTGAGTGGGGCTGGTGGATTGGGGTCGGAAGGTAGGCGTCGAAAATTATTGATGTTGTTGGTTAGTAGATAGAAAAAATTGTTATCGAAATGGTGTTCTTGAGGGATTTAGTGAATTTCTTGAAGAGATTGTGCAAAAAGGTTAGCTTTGTCTCGCGGGTGAGAAATGACAGTGTTATTTAAGTGAAGATGAGAGTGGGAAGTGGATTTTTGACCTGTTAATTGTTTGAATTTATCCCAATTTTTTTACATTCTCTGTAGTCCAGTTCTCGGCATGTTTTGTTCCATAAAGAAATTAAAAGCTGAAATGTTGCTTTTATAACAAAAATATAAAAATGAAACTCGCCAAAAATTCATATTGAATCTTGTATCTTAAAAACTAAAAATGCTGTACTTTTAAAAATTTTATTTTTGTTGATCTGTAAATTTTGAGACGTCCTGAATTAAAAGTTTCTATTAATACCGTGGTGGCATTAATAGATATTTCTCGAGATATTTGTCTTTTATATAAAGTACCAAACAACTTATAAACAGATTTTTTATTTAAGAATTCAAATAGTTTTATTTTATGTACTAAATTTAATTAAATTCCTGACAAAAGAGCTACTCAGTTACCTTATAATGTGGCTTTTTCTAGTAACAAATCGTACTTATTTTACAAAAATACGTTTCTGTAGATAACTAGAACTTTTTTAAGTATTGAGGGTTGCTTTGGATTAGACGTAGGTAAAAAAGTTTTGAATAGCTCAATAAAAGCGAGTAGCAAACACAATCAGATAAAACTATTTGTAAAAGAAATTAAAAGAAACGTCTTTTTTTCCTGCCTTAAATGGTAAGTACGATAAGTACAAGTAAATTATTGACAATTTTAGTAACAATATTTAAAGTTTATTATACTTTTGAAATGATTTTCTTCTTAAATCAGCTGACAACATAATATTTTAAACTTCAACATTTTAACTATATACTCCTAAGATTTCTATTATTCCAAATATCAAGATGTCAAAACAGAGATATATATTTAAACAATTTTCTTGTGTTCCTTCATCTGTTAATAATTTTTTTAATGTATAAATTTTTATTTTGTTTGAATTGAGCGCTACAAAAACTTCGTTGTAAACCGTTAATAAGTGAGTCTGCAAATTGCAGTTTTTGATGGTTCTCTATTTTTCTCCGATATAGCTTTAATAATTTCATCTGTATAAGAATCCTTAGTAACCAACAGTTGCAATAATCAGAGAAATTGATCTGTTTCAACTGAGCTCAGTTGCAATTTTCTTTTCTTGATGAAGTGTCATTTTCGCCAATTTGTCCTCCAGGAGCTGTTCATCTTGAGGCTCCAGGCCGCATAAATCACGTTGCAAAACCAGCCATTTTCGTCCAATCTCTCGACTTTAATTGCTGCATCAATTAATTCGCTGTAAACGGCCTTTGGGAGACTAGTTTTCTTGTCATAGCTTTAAAGGTGTTTACTTCTAGAGTGTAAACAACACGTTTGAAAGTAATATTGTAGAGTGAATAATAGTAGTCACGTTTAGAGCAAGTCCGTTATTTAAGAAGTGATCAACTAACACATTTTGCTAATGTGCTCTTAAAGTACGTCGAACGTTAATGACTCGTTTTAGGAGACACATTTGGTGTGAGTTATTTTTGGGTCGAAAATTCGAAAATTGTTGGGATATAAGAGAGTCGTTTTTCATTGAGCTCATCCTTTCAAGCGTTCGCTTCTCTTATAGCTCTTTCATGCTAATTCGAAAATAGCTTTCGATACTTTAGATCACGTCGGAACTTGGTAATTAAAGATAAGGATGCAATTTACCGGATGTTTTCTCTCAATGCGGCTGTAAATTCGGCAAACGTTTGTTTCAAATTCTATTATCGTAAGGCTTCACCCGCTGTATTTTAACACTTAATTGGGGCAAAATTGGCTCTTACTGCGGCTTTGTTTGCTAAATTTTCCCTATTATGCAAAGATTTTTTCGAGTTTAAGGTGAGCGAAAGCTTTTTGTTTGATAATTACAATGTCCGCGTCTTGTTGTAAAGTTGAAGTAGATAATTAGCTTGCAACTTCTGGCCGTCGAAAATTAGATTACTTTATTATGTGGTTGCAAGTCCCGGCGACTAATTAATAGTTACGATGATAAAAAGCTCTGGCTCAAGTAGGGTCAAACTTGAAACAACCGTTAAGAGAATGACTATAAATCATTTAAATATGTAAAACCCCGAGAAACGTTACTTCTGGTCGATGATTCCGCAAAGCAAAAATGTCACAACGACGAGATGAATAAAGATAAGCAATTCGCTAGGAATATTTCACATCAAACAGCTTGAAACATCGAAGCTTTAAGCTTGAAAGCTCCGTTCTTTTAAGATTACACCAAAGTTTATACGGGTATCGTTCCAGATTCGTCGACGTTTATGTTAAAGCGCATATAAAGTTAATGCAGCACTTTTAAACCGACTTTGCTCTAGATCGATAACACCATTATTAACATTTATAACTAATTACGGTTTAATTTAATCGCTCTATTTATTAAACCCAGAACAAAACGCAACGCCCTTCCGTCCTGACTAATTCACAATTTTCATTAACAGCGCATTCATGCCTTAAAGTCGTTATTTTAACACTAATAAATATGTAACACGGAAATTTACGCTCCGGGACGCTTTTGTGCCCGAATTCCGACTGCCAACTGGAATTTCACAGATATTACCTACAATTAAAAGGACAGCTCTGATTCTATACACTCTATTCACTTTTTTAATTAATTACTTTTCTTGAGAACAAATAATTTACTTTTTCACCATTTCAAAAACTTAAAAAAGTTATTTCTGCATTTCTGAAACTGCTAAACATTCTATAATATTTTTCGAATAGCTTTTGTATAGAATTTTCAAAGTACTGTCAGGTTCATCATACTCTCAGTCGTAAATGCCAAATGGTAATTTCACGGTATTAGATTGGTAGCACTAAATATCAGTAGCACTGCGTTTGCGTCTTAAATATTTGTAAGTACATAGTATAAAAAACAAAATTTATATTTGAATTTAAAACTAAAATTAGTTCATTTCTAGAATGTAAGAAAATATAGTAAGCTGATCCCTAAAGACAAGTTTTATAGATTTATACAGTACGGTTTTCCAAAAATAAAAATTGACAACTAATTATAATAAGGTAAGTGTACAAATAAACCACTATTTTTAATTTTTCCTAATATATTTTTATTGCTAATAAATTTTTATTGTTAGTTTTACATTGATAGCCTTTAAAATTATATATATATTTTAAAAAGTAAGTTTATTATATTTTGAATTGCGTCTTGCTAGTCTAAGTATCAGCGAAGCATACCTCTTAATCCAAAGAAATGTTGGGAGAAAAATTTCCTAAAAATTTAATCTCAGCAGCCTTTGAAAGAAAAATAGCGGCCATTACTAAGAATTATAATCTATTGTTTAAACTGTCAGAACAGTCAATACAATTTTTTTAGCATTTTGTCCAATATTGAAACAATAATAGTATATTACACAATGAGGATATAATAGAAGGTATTGAGGATAAAGTATACAACACAAACTCAAAGAAGCCTAGCAACAATCACCCGAGGTAATCATTATACCTAGCTGTATACTATTTTATTATTTACGACCAATTTAAATCTTATTTGCAAAAGCTGAACACAAAACAACAATTTTGCCACTTTTTTGAAATTGTCATTACCGGCTTCTATGGTTTTAAAACTATTAATTTTATTGAAGGAATTACCTCTTCATTATTTCTTGTATAATTGAAATGAGAAGATATGCCATATTCACAATTATTTATTATGCACAATATTTATTAGTCGTACATAAAAACTAATAGCTAAAACATTTGGTAGAGAAAACCTTGACACGGCGGTTCGTTGGAATAACACCTGCACCTGTCTTTACATCAATGTTCATTTTAATGGTAACAATCCTATGTCTAGCATTTATCCCTTTGGTAGTTTTCGAACGTTTTTTAGAATAAAACCAGTGTTATGGTTACTTTTCTTATCACAATTTAGCCTCCCTCTCGGTTTATTAGTATGCAGTGATAAAAAGATCCTAACGATGTAGATAAAGTAGTAATAGTCGCGCCAGTTTGCTGGTCACTTTCGAGCAAAACTTTTAAAAATTGAAGTACTGTAAATTGGGGTGAAGTTAACCGCTGTGCTGAGGTAAATATGACTAAAAACTAAATAAAATATGTAAACCTGTATTATATTCGTAAATTTAATTTTTTCCTGTGTATGTTAAGGCTTTTCCATTGTAAATGGTTTTCCTTATAAAATTTTACAGAAAATTGTTATTCCACTGAAGGCACTTGTGGAATTAGTCATTAAAAATTGGGTATTAAACTTTTACCTGAATAGTGCTCATCAAATCATTCTGTCAGTCTGATACAGGTTCTATAGTTATTACTATTATGTTATTGTATCTCAAAAATAACTTTTGCTGGTACATTTGATGAGTCTTTCCGATCTTTGATTGTAAAAGTTTTTAGTTTTTTGTGCAAATTTAACGTTAATTTGGGGTGAACTTGACCGACGGAGTGAAAAAAACGGCGATATACAAAAAAACTTATGGGTTATAGTGTAATATAAAACAAAACAAAAAAAACAGTCAAACATTTTATTGAAAAAGTATTATTAGTAATAATGATGATTTCTAATTATTTAATTATTTATTGTGTATACTACTACATATACTACTATTGACTACTATTAACAAGTGATAGATTTATCTGGCCTGATGTAGAAGATAAAAATGACGTACTTGCAAAAAACATTAAAATTGTATTAGAAAACCCAAGCGTATTTCGTCGCGAAGAGCTTTGTTTCAACGTTGATAAAAAAATTTAATGTTCTATGAAAAATTGGAGCAATAGACTGAGTTTAACATATACCTTTATAGGCTGATTTCAAGTTGAGATAACACCAGTAGTATCGCAAATTTTAATACTTTTCCGTGATAACAGCGAATCACAGCCCCGAATTAGTTTATTTTTCCATGGAAACGAAGATTTTTAAATTAAAAAAATTGCTATTTTTTTTATTAAAATGTTTACTAAATACTGAATTGCATATTTTTCAGTTGGTTTCAACGTTGACTTATTAATATTTATTTTTTTATACAAAACATTAGAGTAAAATCCCATATGGTAAAGTTGACCAAAGGTAGTTTTATTTATTTTTTTTTTTCAAAAAAAGAAAGTTTCAAATTTTCCAAGTCCCAGGGTTAAATAAAAACGATACCAACGTTATATAGAGAATAACTTCTTTTTTCTAAAATTGCAAACAAGGTTTATTTTTAGTTAATGTTAAAAAGTGGTAAATTTTACCTCATTTTACGATACAGAATTTTTGAAAAAAGCTTAGACATAAAAAATTGTTTCAATAGTGCCTTCCACTCTTCCACTCTTATCTCAATTCTTACTCCCAAAAAACATAATGATAGAAAACTTCCAAAAATAAGAAATAACAGAGATTATTAACTTTCCTATTATTTCCGTCTCTTTAACACATAAAATATGTTATTTCTTATTGCTCTGCTTATTTATATAAAAAAACCAACAAAATTGATGTAGCATGAATATTTGGCAAATCACGCCTTGCCTTAATCCTACAGTAGTATTACCACCATTCATCTCATTGTTACTCAGGTTGTAAAAAAAAATCAACTAAGCTACAAATATCTAATAGAAATTTGAGCATTAAAAAAATCCATAAACGAAATTGAAGCCAAAAATATCAATGTCATTAAAATAATCCAGCGTTAAAATTTAATACATCTTATCCAAAATTAGGAGTCACAAACTGTAACTTAAACCGTCAAAGACGTAATTTATTAAATAAAAATATGCTACCTCTTAGAATAGTACTACTGCAGTAGCCCTGTGCCTCTGATGAAGCTCAGTACCTTGTCTCCAGCAGCCTTCTCGATAGCACTGGGCTTCAGATATGGAGAGCCCAGGTATAAATCTCTGATGCCTGCAAATGCAGAGCAGTAACAGAAAATATAAAGAGAAGTTTCCTCATCTTCAGCACAACCTCTGCAAATCTCGTCTTTGCTGAGTTCCATGACGTGCAGGTGTCTTTTTAGTAGGCAATGTCCTGTGTACATGCCTACCACTAACTGAAGATCTCTACGATTGAGACGCATCAGGTTTTCACTGCGTGCCTTGTCCGGTCCTTTAATAAAAAGCCTGGATTATTAGGATTCAGAGAAATGGCGAGATTCTATCCACTTATAAAGTGTATTTTTTTGTCGTCTTTTAGTAACGCCAAGAGCCGGTTCTGCCCCGATAAAGTCCATTTGTGAACCCTCTCGAGCCAGAACGTTAGCCCTCTCTTTACCCGTTAGACCACAGTGTCGTAGTACCCAGCAAAGTACAACCTTTTTGTTGCACTCCGCCAGTTCCTGTAATCTGTTGTGACATTCCCAGACAAGCCTCGATGAGTACTTACACCATTGCAATGCCTGCAGCAAAACCTGACTGTCGGTGCAAATGCAGATTCGCCTGTTTGACAAAGCCCTCTGCACGCACTCAGTCAAACAAGAAGAATTTCGCTTGGAAAACCTCAACATGTTTGCCCAAAGGTATTGAAATTTCAACACCGAGCCCACATATAGATATTCCTGAGTCCGCTCCATTGGGGTGAACCGACCCGTCAGTATAGCAGACGAGCCAGTCCCCCGTTCTGAAGCTGCTCGTTTTTTCACACCAGTTGTCACGTGGTGGAATGTTCACAAGATACTTGTAATTTATAGCAATCCTGGGGGTCATACTGTCGTCCACCATTTCAAAAATGGGGTCCAAATTCAACATCCTAGTAGATATTGTCCGATGACCCTTTCCGGTTGCTGTTTTTCACGAAACCCATTGCAGCAGACTCTTCCACAACAAAATAAAGTGGCCGAATCCCCACAATAAGCTCCATGGCTGCGGTCGGTGTAGTTCGGAAGGCCCCTGTGATTGTCAGGCAGGCCAAACGCTGGACCCGTGCCAAACACTTTTTGACCCAGGACACACTCGATATGGTCCACCAGACAAGGGAGCCGTACGTGATCATTGGTCTGACAACATAGTTGTAGAGCCAAAGCATAACGCGGGGTGTAAGACCCCAGGTTCTACTAACAGCTCTTCTGCACGCCCAGAGCGTGCTTGTAGGTGTTCGCATCTTTTCTTTTACGTGTGATCCCCAGGTCAAACGAAAGTCTAAAATAACCCCCAAATATTTAACCTTATGATCTACACGTAGCTGTTCGCCAAAAAGCAGAGAGGCCACATAATGATCCCACCGTTTTCGGGTAAAAATAACATGGCCTATTTTCTTCGAAGTTACCGATAGGCCATGAGAATTACACCATTTCTCAACGAGCCCCATCTGTGAGTTCTCCGACCACATTGAGAAACTTGCCTTTAGAAGATAGTACACCCCCTTGAGGACACCCTTTAGTAGCAATTACTGTAGCAGAGAATAAGCCTATGCTCGCTCTAATAAATCTATTAGAACAGCATTGTGCGAACTCATTTGAGCAAGGTAGGGTCCGCATTTCGCTTTTCTAATGCGTTACACATATACTCGATAGAAGCATTGTCGAATGCTCCCTCAATGTCTAGGAAAGTTCCTGAGACATACAGTCTACTGTCCAGCCCGCATAATGTTAAATAGTAAAATACTTGTAGAAAATTTATGCTGACCCTGCAAGTTCTTTAATGGGCGTAGAAATGTCTGACTAAATACGTATTTTCAGAAAAATTTTTGAAAATCCGTATCTTCTTGGAACATTGTGTCAACCTTAACCTGACAAATCTTGCTTCGAGTAATAATGTATTACGAATAAAATGTTCTCATTCAAATTATTATAAAAATAAGTTAATAGCGGTAAAATAGGTGAGTGTGTCTATAATTACATTAAAGACTGAAGTAAACATCTTTGACATCAAAATGAAACTGTTTTTTGAATAAGAAACCTGTTCAAAAAATCAAAAATACCAACCGCCCATAAAAATAATTATGTTCAAAAAGAGTGTTCAAAGAACTTCAAAATGAGGTATAGAAAATAAAATATATAAAATTTAAATTCTAGACGTGGAAAACTCTGTGCCCAAAGGGGTAGTAAGATCAACCTGATTTTACCACAAAAACATGTCCTCTTGGCAATAAAATGAACCAGTCTCAATGTTCTTTTTTAAATCGAAAGCGGTACCACGAGAGTTACGATAAAATTGGATAATTTTTTAAAAAAAGCAATATGTATATAATAATTATTTAGTTAAATATTTTTTTCACTAGCAATATGATAAAGTTAAAAGAACAAAAATAAACTGCATAATAACAATAACTTTAGAAGATACGAAAACTTTGTTTAGAAGATTATTCTCACTCATAATATTTGAGATATATTTGAATTGTTCAAAACAATTGTGAAAAAAAAAATTTAGTAAACAAACAGCAGTTGTTTTTCTAGTTATGACGAATATCGAAGACTGCGATTGACATTTCGATTTGAATAATATTTAATTTGTTATAACAAAACTAAATTAGGTCAAAATTGAGTAAACGCTACTGAAAGAAATAAACTAAATAAATAGATATAAATTCTGTTCGTAAATAAAAATATAATTAATTTACAAGATGTATAAAGAACTATTTAATTACTTGTCACTGTCATTTTATATCACTTGTGAATAAAATTATGTTACTCACTTAAAAGCGTTGGAAGATTGAAAGAAATTATTCCTGTGAAATAAAAATTTGGTAAAAAATTACAACAATTAGTACGAATTTGAAATCTTTATCTGCATTATGCTAAATTTGCATTTAAAAATTTTTAAAAACACAGTTAATTAAAGATTTGTTTACATATACATAATTTTTCACACCTTTTTCCTGAAAAAATACAATTTTAAACGCCAATTAGCACCGAAATTAATTGCCCTTAATTGTCACCCTCGATCGGGTATGTTCTAATTAGTAGTCCGGTCTTGTCAAAGACGCGTTTCCAGTCGAAATTAATTCAGATTTGTTTTATGACGTTCCAAAGGACTTGTCTTATCTCGACATTGTTTCATCTTTTGACGTCAGTGTTTATTAAATTAAATTCCGGACGTTCTTATTACAACCACCTGAGACCCGGATCCACCCTAATTAACTTTTCTGTGGCTGCTTTTAATTTAGATCGGTTTATTTTATTTTGTAATTTATTTTTTTAATTTGAATTAATCGGGCGAAATAATAAATCCCTAAATAATCATAAATCTTGTAAAATAACACCAGCATCTGTCCAATTCGAAACTCTCGACTCGTCTTTTGTAAAATATCGAAACTGAATCGTAATTGGATGAACTTTTTTATATCTTTTCCGTCCCGTCTGTATGATTAAATTACTTTTATCCCATCATGTAAATGTGAAGAGTGGTAGTTGGTGTTCTACACTTATTTTACAGTTCATAAAAAAACGTACGTTTCCGGTGGAAACGAAAACAAATTTGCAAAATGGTATTAAACTTACATGAGATTTTAAACCGGAAATCTGGTATCAATAGCTTGTCATACACGCCCCAATACACACGAACTACTTTAGAAAACAGACCCTAAAAAAGGATAAGAGCAAGAAAGCGTCGAGCTAATGATACGGTTTATTACGATACGACAGCGAAAAAAATCGCATATCACTTTTCATGTCATTTACAATTATTATAGAGAGGTTTTGGGAAAATGGGAATTTCGGGAAACATTTATTTGAGAGGTTTCAAGGGTGTATTTGAGGTGGACGAAGAGATACGACGCTAAGGAATCGAGGGATATTAAGTTTCAGTTAGGCTAAGCTTTTCATTCATTAAGTTCTAATTAAAAGCGAATCGAATTACTCGGAAAATCGACCCCTAAAGAGCACTTTTCTCTAAAAAATAATTTTTATTTTAATCAGCACGATTTTTTAATATTTAAGGAAATTTTTCGACAAGTTGTGGCTTTATTGTCGTCAAGAATGATGATTGATGTCTCTAATAAAAATCTTTAAGCTCTGCCATATTTAAAACTCCGGTTAAATCCGATGTTTCTTCTTTACAAGAAAAGCTTGTTTTCTTTTTAAAGTCGGGAGTTCATTATCGTAAATTCGAAGGTTGTAGTAATGAAGTGCATATTGCTTTATTTATAATTGAGCACTTCAAAGCTGGGATTTCATTATGAATGCAGGACGTCTTCTGGAAGAAGAACTCCGGTGACTTACGTCCCGGAGTCGTATAAGCGACACGCTCTAAATCACACTGCGCTTGATTAAAATATATTATACGGAAGGTATTCAAAACAGTCATCATTCAAAAAAAGGTGATATATTACCTCCAAGTCGGGAAATATTACCTAATGGATCCGATTTCCAATAAACTTAAGACGTTACTACAACTTGGAGTTGATTAACGACGAGAGCTTTTTTCTTACTCATTGTTCGAGACCAGTTTTAATGAGTTTACGGCGAGTAGATGCGCGTTTGTCGCGATTAAATTAAGCCAATAATGGCGTCACGTGCCCGACACTAAATCGGATTCGATACGTGAACTGCCATCGACTGAATTATACCGACTTAGTCGAAAAAATTGTACCTACAGCAGTGTACAAAAGCTCTAAATTCGTGTTTTACATCACAAAGAAAACTAAAACTATTTTGCTGTACACTAAACAAGCTCTAGGATAAAAAGGAGTACGACATGCTAAATAAAAAAGTATGACAAGATTTGTAATAAAATAACAGAAAAAGATAAAATAATAAAAAGATGAAGAAAATACTTTGCAAAGGTATATAACATGCCGGATGCACAATCACAAAAGAAGAGAGGAGCAAAAGATAAACACGAAATACAAATCCTAGAAGAGAAAAAACAGTAATTAGAAGATAAAATTAGCATAAACAATATCATTCCAGGAATAAAAACGTAATCTGCGACTAAAAAAGTTCGAGTTATAAAAATTCGAGTCCATTAAGTGACCTTTACGGTCAAGTCAGAAAAATTGTTAGACAAGCTCGAAGAGCAAATCAAATAAATGACAAGATTGCAAAAGCTTTAACAGACGTATAGGTACTATACAAAAAATTTTGTAATTTCCTTATGATTCATTTATTTTTCCTATCTTGAAATTTATTTTTTTGCTGAGTAAAAACTCGAGAGCTAGAGGTTGTCAGTACTACAGTTACATTTTTTTAAAGTTAAATAAATAAAGATTAGATTTTTATTGCTACAGTGATTTAGGCTTTACGGCCTCTTGTCCGTAAAAAGGTTGTTTACTTAGTAGCAATCCTTAAAGCACTCCTTAACGACTAGATATTACAAAAAATTAATTATTATCAAAATATTTGCTGCTGCCAGCAAATTTTTTAATAAAAATTATATTACATAATTATAAAAAAAATAAGTAAACTATCAAAACTAAAGACTGATGTATTTGAAAATAAAAAAGTAACAAAATACTGGAAAATTGACAGTATTCGTCCATTGTACGAGTTATATCAAATACTAAAAAAATATAAATTCGATTCCTTGGCTCATTTAATAATCACTTTTCGTAAAATTATATATTTTTTTAAAAAAATATGTATATAGTTTAATGTTTAGCAGGTATTCATGTCATCAATGTTAGAATGTAATAATTTTGGCTTCATTGTGGCTCCATAACTTAATAAAAACAGAAACAAATTAACAATAAACACGCGAGAGATTATTGTTTTATTTGGCAACCACAATAAGACAAATATAGCAGATTAGTGGATTAACATTAGCCGAAAGTCGCTAAAACAGGACGCTATAAGCGATTATGTTTAAATTCTGGTGCTATTATAATATGCAAACCATATTAAATTTTGTTTATCAATTAAAAAAAATATTTTACATAATCTTCACGGCCAGTTTTACAATCGAGGGTAAACTCTAACTAGAAGTTTTTAACTATAGTTACCTACAATGATTGAAACAATTCTAACTATAGTAAAAGGAAATAACCCCAAGTTAGAGTCCACCACTGATTATAACCAATGCCTTAAAGTGACGTATTAAAAAAACAAAAAAAAACAATGCAACACACCCATTATATGGTGTAAAATGAAAGACAATAAAAACTGTAATAAATAACTACAAAATGTCAAGAAAAAAATGAATAACAAAAATTGCTACAATTTCAGTAAAATGTATTACAATTTGTAGAACTGTAGATCATAAATGTAATTTTTACGACAATGTACTACAGTTTTGTAGCAACTACATTTTAATGAAAGTTCCTATATACTACATACTACTACTTCCTAATTATTACAGTAAGAAATAGGACAGATCGGACCAAAAATCAAGTGCGAAATGACACTGATAGAGCACGTGTCAAAAAAACAGATATGTAATAGTTACCTACGAGTGAAGAGAAAAATTTTACAAAGCGACAGCTTACTTTCAGACAAGGTGAAGCGCTGTAAAATACCTAACGCACAACATTTGTATTGTCTAAAAATAGTCAAAAATTTATTATATGCCAGTACGTAGTTTGGCAAAAAAATTATTTTTTGTAATAATGTTTTAGTATTCTTTTTTGTAGTCATATTGTTGCATACTTTTTTAATGTATAAAAATAAGAATAAAATAATTATAACTAATTATCTCGTCATTTATATTGTAGTTGTGGCAGTCAATGTGTTTATTATACCTACTACTGTATACCAGCTATGATTTAATTTTTTGTAAGCCATTGTAGTGCAGATAAATATCACTCCATTCTTGTTTTTATAACATTAATAATGTAATGCTATTAATATAAAAAATTAAATTTATGGAGCCATTATTTGCACCACAATGCTTTTAAAAAAATAGGTATATACATTGTAATATTTTACTACAAGTTAATAAACTAAGTAAGCATGTATAATAATCGAGAATTTTTAAAATCTCTATTTTTATATGCATTTAAATTAAATTTTTTAAATAGTTTTAGCTTTGCAGAAATTTATTTTCTTTCAGATTTTACAGTCAATAGAAATTACTATTAAAAATATTATTGAAGACTTCTGTACGGAGTTCTAAGCCCGAATTTGACTTCTACACCGAAGATGTCGCCCACTATGACTTCTGCACCGAAAGATAGAGGTCTAAAATTTTCGTTTATTAAAGTTCTCGCCCACTTTATCGATTTATCAGGATTCAAACTCACCTTTATCATCTAGGGAGAATTGCACCAGGACGAGAATAACATTAAGTCCTATTCTTATCAAAAGTTCTACTAAGTTTTTACAAACCTTCAAACCCTAGCGCTGAACAAATCGCCTAAATCGTTTTCTGTAAAAAATTAGCAGTCATTATTTTGAACATTATAAAAATCTGTACGTGTACATACAGAAGAAGCTGTTTCTATCATTTAAATTTACGCAAACCACTCCACAGTTATGATTTTCTGCCCACCAAAACTGATTTCTACTTAACTGTCTTCTGTTTAAGGTTTATAAGGACAATTGTAATTTATCTTAACTTTAAACATTATTAGACTAATTTCAAGTTGAAATAATACCGAAAGTATCTTCGTTTTCATAGAAATTCTACAAAATTCGGTGTCCTGTTTGGTTGTTGCTATAAAGAAGTATTAATATTTTCAATAGTTCCGGTAGTATCAACTTGAAATTAGCTCATTTATATTTAAATTTAATTTTTGCGTTATATTTTGTACTCGTAGTATTAGTAATTTGTTTAGTTTCTTTGTAATGTATGTATGTATGCATTGTTTTGAAAAACTTCTCTTTCATCCTGTTTGTCAACAGAAATCTCAGACCTACAAAACCTAAAACCTAGCTCTCCATCTACCTACTAAGTTGCCGTTGACACAATCGTACCTCAAGTAAGTGTTAAATTAGATGTAGAATGTAAAATATATTATAAATATATGTAATATATTCTTACAGAATACTCTTGAGAGTTCTAGACGGTGAGGTCATCTATTAGGTGTGATCTGCATCAACTTATTCTCAAAGCATCCGGAAGCATCTAGAATAATCCCATCTTTCACCTTGAAACTATATATGCAAGCGTGGACCAGTCGGTCAGCAGTTTGGTTTCAAGCGAAACAGCAATTGTTAACGGCGATTATTGAAGCCGATAAAAGTGTCTAGTTTAATTTATCAAGAGTCCTAACTGAAATTGAATTCGTCGTCAAGAAAATTATTAATTTAAAAATCCTTTTTTTTTAATAAAAAAGCCCTGAATTTAGTCAACATTATTGTATGTATATTTTGTCTAGGACGTTAAGCCAATACAAGCCGTCACATCAAAAGCCGACCGATTAATAAATCAAAAGGGCACAATCCGTGACACCGACACACCCTTGAAGCTTAACCGACGAGGGGATTGTTTTACAGTTAACATCTGACTACTCAGACAAGCTCTCAAGCTTACAAGCTTTCTCAAAGCCACACCAAAACACAATTTTTCTCCGTAATTAAAGCAAAAATCCAGCTTTTACGTGTTCTACAAGTGCAAGCCTTGCGTGACATGACGTTCCACATTTTAAACCCTTGCGTAACGTACTAAATTATGCATTCGGAACTTGCAAGATTCGTCCCTTTTCCATCATTTCGTCTTAATTAGACGTAAAAAGTTAATTTAAGGAAAACAAGGAGGGTGAGAGAGAAAAGTTTTTATGAAACATTAATTTTAATTTAATTAACAATCTTACATATTTTGTACAGTGCGGGTTGGTTCGATAAATATATAATATAATACCATCTAAAATTATATAAATTGTAAAAGCTTTATAATAAAAAATATCATTGTTAAGACTTATACAAAAAATCACACGTTAACTTAAATTTAAGTACTTAGAATAGGCGCATCCAGGAAATTTAAACTTGCCGCTTCATTAGTGGCAAGTACAGCGTGTTCATTAAAAAAACTCTTATGCCTAATCGCATAAACGTTCATCAAAATTGATGGTCCAATAATCTCCCAAGAACGCATTTTTAGCCAATCAGGGCACGGTACTTTAAATTAATTAGAGATTAATGGTCTATCAGTTTCGATTGGCGTTTGTGTAATCGGTAGTTAGTGCTAGTGAATTAAAAAACAATTGATTTTAATGACTTCGTTCTAATAACTTCTCTGATAACTACCTGTCAAAATAAAATGTCCATTTTAGAAGGAACAATTTTATACATTAAAAAATATTTGACTAATTCTAGCAAATTTCTGTTAAATTTTGGTCTCTTGCACGTGTTTAACAATAATTAGAATTATCGATCATCAAATGATGTATTAATAAACCGACAATAGTTGATCGACTGCAACAGTGCAACCTATAATAGTAATAATAATAATTAGCAGAAGTCGACCGCTTATTGTAAATAAATTTGAATTTCTAATGAACCAGACACTTCTTGTCATGGTTAGCTGTGAGTTTTTTTAATAAACGCGCGGTATCAGGACTGATGCGAATCTACATAAAATACAGCACAGGAATGAGACTTTTGAAGCGGAGAAAGACAAAGAATAGGCCGTATAAAAATTAGTCGTTGTTTGAAAAATACTCCTCCTTTTAATTTAGCACATCCAATTCACAGCTCGTCGACTTTTTTTCTCCTCGAAAGGAAGACAGAAACTAGCAAAGGCCGCAATCACACCGCTTCCAGACGTCACAAATAATATTTACAAGAGAGAAAATCGAAGCGTCACAAACACTACACAACGAAATTCAGTCTTTCGAGTTCGGATGAGTTCTTTCAGGTCCCGTTGCTGATTGCGTGTTCTTTTTTTATTTCATCGATGGTCGAAACGGACATTTTGCGCTCACCGTCCAGTGGGAATTTAAAACTGAGCTCACGGTCGTCGCAAAACAGAGGACTGTGGTTTTCGAAGATGGAGTCACCATCCATTGCCAACTTGTCCTCATGAGTGTAATATTTAGCAGCGTGGCGGCGGGAATACAGGAACAAACCTAGCACACCCACCACGGTGAAAAATAGAAGAGCGACGGAAGTTCCTGCAGCGATAAGGCCAATATGGCCGTCATCCCCGAGAAGGAAGAAGTTGGCGTCACTGGCGGTAGAAGGGACGTTGCACCAGGTTAATTCGTGGAGACAAAGAACTCCCAGCTTCATTCCTAAGTAAAATAAATTATATAGACACTATAGGAAAAATCAAAATTTAAAAGAAACTGCAATACAATGTACTCGAAAATTGTAGAAAACATGTACTCCGAAAATCTACGTCATTCTTCTGGGAAATATCACTCACGCGCTTCGATACGCAACGGGAACCTACATAAAATACATCTTTATGGATACAAAACTGCTAAAGTAAGGACAGTTTTTATTAAAAAATACAGTTTTTATTATTAAAATAAAAAATTAAGACACTTAGATTATTACGTTATTTGGGTAGTAATTTCTCAATACAATTTCACACACTAGAATCACACTGGTGTCACTGAGTGAGATAAAAAATAGTTGGACAGAAAACAGAAAAGATCTTGAATACAATTATAAAGGCTCAAACAAGCCATTCGAGGAATAGCTTCGCTTATTGTTTAGAAAATTAATTCAGAGACGAAAAACAAGAAAATTTCTAAAAGAGCAAAAGCTAATTTTAAAAAACTTCGAAAACTGCGTCTGAAAGAAATACAAGAATTTAAGAAACAGCTATTAATAAAAAAAAACAAAAAAGTTTTAGAAAAAGTTGAAGAACGTATGTTAAAAAAACAAAAAAGGTTCTACAAAAACAAAAAATTTCTGAAAAAATGGGAAACAATTCTAAAAAACTTAAACGTTAATGGAAATGTTTGTAAAAAAAGGAAGTTTAAGAAAAAACATTTGGTGGAAAAAGAGGAGTAAAGAAAGTCCTGAAAGACAAAACAAAAATTCTGGAAGAACAAAAAATTATTCTTAAAGAAATAGCAAGACACCGTTTAAAAAAAAACAATTAAGAATTTAGAAACCATTTTTAGAAAAAAAGAACCAAAAAGAAAATTCTGAAAGAAATAGCAAGTAACCGTTTAAAAAAACAAAAATAATTCTAAATGTAATAATATAAAAATAAAGGTTATAACAAGACAAGAAAAGACAAAAAGTATTTTAAAAAAGCTGTAATAACGTTTGAAAAATAAAAAAATAATTAAAACGACAATTACGAATAAGAAAAAGAACAAAAGAAAGTGTTGAAAGATCGAAGAAAGATTCTGAAAACAAAAAATAATTCTAAAACTATTAAAAAAGCAGTTCTTAGAAAAAAATTGAATTTTAATAGAGTGAGAAAAAAATTTGTGAAAAACGATTGGTAAGTAAAGCAAAAAATCTTTTTAAAAAAGTAGAAAAACGCCGACTAGAATAAAGTAAATAAAAATTTTAGAAAAACAAAAATGGTTTCTAAAAAAATTTGAAAGACGACATTTTATAGAAAAATATTAAAAAACGTAAGCTAGATAAAAAAAAACAATTAAAGTTTCTGGAATTTCTAGCTTGAGAAACGGCGATTAACTGAAAAAAAAAGTTAGGAATCGTTTTCGAATAACTAAAGAACTAAATTCTAAAAATAAACTAATAAGTTTCTAAAATGTTAAAGAGCGACGCCAAGATAAAAAAGAAAGATGAAAAAAAAATTAAAAAGTTCCTGAAAAAAATTAAAAAATGACGTTAAATAAAAAAGACAACAAAAAGTTTAAAAAATATTAAAATACGTGTGGTAGATAAAAAAACAATAAAATATTGTAGAAACACAAAGAAAGTTTTTGGGATACTTTAAAACAATTATTGTCTGTGAAAGAAAAGGTAGAAAAAGTTAAAAAAAAACGATTCTAAATAAGCTTAAAAAAACATTTAAAAAAAATAAACAAAGAAAGTTTACAAAAAAGCAAAAAAGTTTTTAGAAAAACAGGCAAAACGACGAAAAAGTCGAGAAAGATAAGCAAAAAAATTCTAAAAGACCAAAAAAACAATTCTAAAATAGCTTAAAAACGATGCTAGAATGAGAGTGGTTCGACTTGACAAAACACAGCGATTCTGACAACGATTATTTCAACCGATAGAAGTGTGTTAGTCATTTGTTAAATTATTTAGATATTTGCGTATATTAATTCGTTAAAAATCATAAAAAACCAAAATTAAGTCCACGTAACATTATTTTACTTTTCCCAACTTATTCATAGTCCTTCGAGCAGGACCAAAAAGCAATAAATGTAAAAATAAATAAACAAGAAGTAGTATGTTTAATCATTCCAATTACTTCATTTACAAGTTTGACTTGTTAAACGCTCGTTTAGTGTTGCGTGAACGTGCTAAATAGGTCTTTACGGGCCAATAAAACGTTGCTATTGCCAATTTACAAGTCCTTCTTTCACGTGTTGTTGCAGATTCTTTTAAATAAAATGTCACTGTTTAGACAACTGTGAGTTTTAGAGCAAAAAAATTACCTTTGAGTGAGTAGGGTTGGTGGCACTGAAGATTCTTGATGGAAGAACTACGATTGGCTCTCTCGAGTAAGGGAACGATATGGCAGAGATCACAGGACCATGGATTACCCTCCAGTTTGGCACTTTTTAGGTGATCAAATTTCGATAATAAGTCGTTGTCTAGGCCGAGAAATCTGTTTTTGGTAATATCAATTTCGACGAGATTTTCTGGAAGTGTTTCCGTAGTTATCGCCGTAAGATAATTGTTTCCCAAATTTAAGACTTGAACAGAATTTGGAAGGAATGGGATTTCGAATAATCCACATTCGGATAAATGCAACTCTCTGATTTGTAAATGATTTAATAATGTGTTTAACGTGTGAATATTTAAATGATTTCCATTGAGTGAAAGAACCTCCAAAGTGGTAGCAACAGGTTCCAACAGGCCGTTTTCGGGATTCTCGAACTTATTGTGACTCAAGTCCAATTCGGTGAGATTATGTAAATTGTTGAAAGCGTTACGAGATATTTTCGTGATGCGGTTGCGTGCAAGAGTCAGTCTTTTGAGTTCTTGTTGATTGGAAAATACTGAGCTTTTTATGGCAGTGATACGATTACCGTCTAATTTTAAATGACGAAGATTGATCAAGGGAGAAAATTCTTCAGAACTTATCGAAACCAACAAATTATCACCCAAATCTAAATAGCTTAAATGGGGTAACAACTCGTAAACTTGTTTATCGATTTCGGTCAAACCGCAAGAACGGCATTCCAGAGATTTCAACTCCTGAAACATTTCCAAAAATGTAATAAAATTTAAAAAAAAATCGTTGACCGTTTATTAATAACAGCATTAATGTATGATTTTCGCTAAGAAATCGTTCATTAATTTATGATGACATCGACATTTTGTTTTATATTAAAAGTTACTTTCAACATTTCTTTTGTTTTATACCGAAAATTAAAAATGGCTTACGGTCAACGAAAAGCATTGTAATCAATTTGTAGATATGTTAATGAACGATTAATGATCTTGACAATTAAAGACATTAACTCGCTGACGCTTGTTCGTTCTTTAAACTATCTCGCTTGTTAATTGCCCTCATTAACATCTTTGTTTATTACAGAAGTAACATTTTTTTAATTACCCTCACGTCCTCGAAGACTACAGGATTCAACTTCTGCAAGTTGTTGCCACTGAGTTTCAGCACTTTCAACTTCCCAATCTCGAGGAAAATTCTGGGCGTCAACTCCGTAATCCTGTTCCTTTGAATCGACAACACTTTCAACTCCTCCAAGAACCTGAACGTGCCGCTGGGCAACGAACTTATCCTGTTATCATCCAAATACAACTCCTTTAGTCTCATCAGACCACGAAAATTGTGATCGAGCGGTTGCGTGATATTATTCTGAGATAAATCCAAAACGTCCAGTTTTTTCAATCTCAGAAAAAAGTGCATTCCCAGTTGTGGGATATTCGAGCGCGTGATATGAATCTCCTCCAGGTTCTTGTAGTTAGAGAAGATGGGACTCATAGTGAGCTGATTCATGTTGTCTTCCGGTGCAGTTATTTTAAGGACTTCCGTGTCGGAGCTCATGTTGAAAAGGTCGAGGGGGCCGACGATGCCGCCATCTTTGCATAGAACAGCATTGCGGCCCTTCGAGTCGAGGTAGCAAGTGCATTGCGACGGGCACAAAGCGGACAAGGGCCAACACAGGGATGCCAACAACAATAGACGTAGAGGCATGCTGGAACAAAAGCGGGATTTAGGAATGGCGAGAACCATCTAAGAATTCCGGGCGATGTTGAACAGACTCTGAATTATTATTTTTAATTTAAAAGCAAATAAAACATTTAGACAATTACAAGCAATGTAAATAAACAAAGAGAAAAAGATACTTGATTATTAAAGAAAGAGTACTATTTAGAAAGAGAACTATTCAAATTGTAAAATGGAAGTCAGTGTAAAAAAATATCATATACTCGTAGTTCTAGAATAGTATTTTATGTAACAAGCATTTAATGTTGGCTATTAGGATATGAGTATGACAATTACAACACGAGTGTCTTAATAGCCATTAAATGTGTATTGCATACACTATTTTTTCTACAACAAATCATAATAAAAAAAAAGAAATTTATTTACAAAATTAATTAAACTTGAACTCACAAAATAAAACAAAACCGACTGCAAAAAATTCAATTTTTAACACAAAGTAAACAAATCAATCTTCTTAATGAATTGTCATATTCTGAATAGTGCAATTACTAAACTGTAACTGCAGCATTCTTGACAGTTGTATAACAATATTTTCAGATGCTGTTGTTGATGTTCATACAGCAATTATTAATCAATTTATTGATCTAATTATATTCAATATAAGTCAAAATTTTTGCTTTATGTTCGCTTTATTTTAGACTGATTCTTCTATATAACTTTCGGCTACTGTAGTGGACACTATTTCGACCACTGTAGTGGCACTATTATTTATAAAAATATTTTAATGAGATTTGGTACAATCATTCTTCTAATTATTAACTACAAAGTGACTAAAAACGATTTTAAAAAAATGTTTATAAATAATATAAAATAATTACTAAAAAATTATTAAAATTTAAAATCAACGAAATTAAAAATTTAAAAAAATCAAAATGTAGTTCATGTTATTGCAATACTCACAGCAAAAACCGTTTTTAATTTTTTTATATAAATAAACAAGCTACAAATTCGCCCATTTACATTGGAATCCCTATAAGTACTTGAGAAATTCATCCCTACTCCTCTTGATTTCTAAACTATTTATCGTTCTGGTTGTCCCCAGTTGTATGAGAAGTAGTTGAATTTTGTTTTCTGATTAATAATTTAACAATTCTATTACAATAAAAAGACCCAAAAAATAAGCTACACTTTTCCTAAGAGTCCCAATTGGGTAAAAAGTGTCAAATTTCAGTTTCGTTCTCGAACTAATACAAAATATAATGCCTCTCCTTATCTTCCATTTTCTGCTTTGAAAACCAATTTTAATTCTCCACATTTTGTTTTTTTAAGTATCAAAATAGTTCTATTTGTTTAAATTTTATATTATAAGCAATAACTTAAATAAAAACACTATTTCTGTTCTAAGTAGATACAAGTAAACTAATTAATAAATGATAATTATGGTGAGTAGAAAACTTAGCATATAACTAACTAAAGACTATCTTTAATGTAATGGCACAGTCGGTTTCTTAATGCAATTTTTGTCATAAAACAAATGTTCTACTTATTGGTGTACAAAGACCTAAATGCAACTCATGTAAAAACTGGACTACCTTTATTTATTGTTGTATCTCAGGCAAAGATAGTCATTATTCTAAGTATATAGCAGTTTTCGTTAAAATGTTTCAGAGCTTGCCCTTAATACAGATTAAAAAAGTCTCGAGTAAGCTTAAATTTCGCGATGAATTCAATATTTTCCGGTATTCTAATCACGCCTCTAAACAAGATTTGACGCATGGGCCAAGCACGTAAAGAGAACAATCCCGGAATAAAATATTTGACGCTTGAGCGACTTAACATTCGTGTCAAATTTCACTTCAAACACCAGTAGATTAATTCGTGCTTTATTAGAAACTAACCCGGAGTTTTGTACTGGTGTATGCAAGTCAAAATCGATAACCGGAAACCTGTAAATGACTTATATAATAACCGTGAGCTTCCGACAAGAGTCCCGTGTTCTATCGCTTGTAAATAACGTTTCTGACATTGTGCAGTTGATTTCCGGTGTAAACAGAACAATAATGGAAAAATTGACAATTAAATCCGGAGCGAGTAAATTTGTCTTTACTTTAAATAGTTTGCTTTAGAAAAATATCAGTTGTTTACTTGGTAAACAGCTGGAGTCGAGGAGTTGAGTAATTTTGCAATAATAATAGAGTAGAGGCAGGAAGAAACTTGGAAGGATGTTGTGGCAATTGATTTTCCTGTCGAAATTTAAAATTTTTTTTTATGTGCATTTCCATTCTGCAGACTTTGCACTCTCGAATTTCCCAAATACGCCATCTTCATATTTCCCGAGCGGCATTATTTTTAACAATAGGTTAAATTTACGATATCCTAGTGCAGGCGACCGGTTTGTAAGGAAGTCTCCTGGTGTAAATAGTCTCGTTGCAAGCGACGCACGAACACAATAGGGTATTACCAGAGACATCTTGTTACTCCCATATCCCCGAGACGGCTTAATAATAACCGTTTTTAAAGTCCCGGAATGAAATCAAGCACCTGACGATAATTTATGGAAATGGATTCGGCACTGTTTGCTGCCGTGCAATAAATTACCAGATTAAACGCCGGTTATCTCAAGAATTTCAGGATAACAGCTATTGTCATGTCAGGACAGTTTCAACGAGTTTCTGTCTTGTTGCCAAATGGACCCAAGCGCTGGGAAATCGCCAAAACGGCGTTAATGACTGAGTTTACTTTTCAATTTTCGGATAAGTGAAAAGCGCCTCCAAGCACTAATCTTCAAAGACTTAATCAGGATGAATTCTCCTGCGCTAATGGAATCTCGCGAATCGCGTCTTATCATAATTCACATCGGCTCTGAACGCCCGAAACATATAGAGAGACAAGATTATCAGAAAAAAAGGTAAATATAACAAAAAATATATTTTGTTAGTATACAAAAATCTTTAACGTTGATATAAAAAATGCTACAGTAATATTCTTCAAAAAGCTTGTTACGAAGAAAAAATAAGAGTAGACTTACAATTAAAAGAAAAGTTATATTTGTCTCAAAAATTTAAATAAACAGAAAATGTTAGACAGTTAAATCAAGTTCCATTTTTACAGCTGCATTGTATAGCCATTCAACATCGATACTTTGTTTTTTTTTTAAGTATTTATCATTTAAGTTAAAACAAATTATTACTTGGCAAAAATAAGAATGAGACAGAAAAAAACGCCATCATAACCATTAAAATACAGAAATCACTTAATTTGTGCAAAATTTGCAATCGTGAAATAGTCTAGTTAAATTTTAAGTGGTAGAAATAGCTTTATCTAACTAAAGTTTTTGAAAAAAAATTAAAAAGTTAAGAACAAAGAAAAATCTGCTTAGCTGTTAAATTTTACAATAAAAGATGAAGTCTAACCAGCCCTACAAGTTTAAAAAAACAGAGTTATAAATTTTTCTAGAAACAACTAACGTAAAAAACACTATTTCTTTGGTTTTAAATGTTTATATAAATTAATACCTGATTGTTATGAGTAAAAAACATAGCAGAATATAACTACAGACTATCCTTTAAGTGATGGCACAGTCGGTTTTCTGCTGCCATGTTGTAATACAGAGTGTCCCACTTAAAATTTGCACCCCTTAAAACCTCCGATTTGGTCCAAGTTTAGAAAACATGCTAAAATAGGTCAATTCTAGCTTAAAGAAGGACCAAATTTTATCATAGTTTCAACCCTCATTTCTCTAGCGCCCAGAGGCACTCCTTCAAAAAATTTAAATAACAAGTGAAATCGAGTGACATATCATTTTAAAGCTGCTTTCATTGTCTATGCAACCACGCATTTTTTATAAATTTTGAACAATTCTTTTTTGAGAATCACAAAATTGTTTTAAGCTTATTGAAATTTTCAAAATTGTCAATCCGGAACACTCGTTAAAATTGTGAACAAGTTTTTTGGTATGAACAGACTCACAAACATTATCTTATCTGCCCTAATGTTTTTCTTTTTTAAAATAACAAGAAATTTTGACTGTAGTTGGTAAAATTATTATCGTTTACACAGTTTCTACTTGATTTTATACATTATTGCCGTTTAATAGTAGTTAAAAATAAAAACCCGTAATTTTTAAAATGGTTTATAGTACAAAACAAAAAATTAAGCTAGTAAAACTCTACTATGGTAATAACAATTGTGTCAGTGTCGCTTCTAGACATTGTAACACAAATCATGTAGAATTTAGTCGTCAATAAGTAACTAGTACTTGTCAAATCCATCTTGGCAAGTAAGATGTGGAATAAGGAAAGACATATCCTTCTACATTACACTTCGAAAGCTGAGTTTCAACTGAATTTTTCCACCACGACAACACCCAGCCGTAAGCATCCTACCTAAAACGACGCTGTTGAACTAACTGTTCTTGGTCATCTTTTAATGGATAACAGACAAAAACCTTTGCTCAAGATTCTAGCTTGTCAAAAAGTAGCGTACATCGGATGTCAGAAACCACAAATTTCATCCATGTAAAATAAAACTTGTCCAATAATTATACAAAGATGATCCGGATAGACATTCACAGTTTTGCTAAAATTTTACTGAGCGTTTGAATAACTTCTGACCTAGGTTTACTTTACAACATTTGTTTCTATGATGAAGGTTTGTTTATTTTGAACAGTGGAGTAAATAAACATAATTGTCGTTATTTGAGTGATACTAATCCACATATTTTCCTTTAAAAGCACAGCCAAACGCCTTAGAATTTGGGCAGACATTCTGGGTGATCACATTAATGGGCCACTTATTCTAGAAGGTAATTTGACTGGCGACAGCTATTTGCGGTTGTTAGAAAGTTTATTGACCCCTTAATAACTCAAACACTAAAAAAAGACATAAATCTCCATGAAAATCAACTTTTCTTTCAGCAAGATGGAGCACCTTTTTGAATCAAACATTTCGGAACACTATCGAGTGTTTCAGCATTCGCCTGCCATTAGAGAAAACCTTTAAAAAAATCCGCGGGCCTGGTCACTGCCGACCTACAATAAAGTGATAGGATGATAAAGTAGGTAATAAAACTAACCCGAATGTCTTAAATTTGTTTTTAAAAATCTAATAATATTTAACACAAAAAATTTTACAAAAAAATTTTAAAGTTGTTTTTGTAATTTTATCTAAGTTATATGTAGTTTTTGCCAAAACTGGAAAAACATAACATTGTTTTCTCTGCTCAAATTTGTGTAGAGTTTGCATTCTTGTTATTATTTACCAAATTGTTTTTGCAATCGTTTGGATTTTCGTCGGAAGCTCTTTGCTAAATAATCTCCCTTCGCTAAAACGATTAGAGGGGTAAGTAAAGAAGCGCTTCTTCTGTGCGTTACCATTAGCAGGAATATACAGGAAAGAGGCGCGATAATATGATTACAACTTGCCACAATGTTGCGGTCTTTACAGAGTCTTAGAATAAAGCAATCCACACTTGAAGTTTCCTCTCGCGAAGATATTATTAATTATGCACTCGTTAATTTTCGATTAACTTTACTGAAACACTTAACCGGAGCGGAGCTTTGAAGTCGCGACTCCGGGGATCACGTAATTGTGTTGTATTACATGAGACAATACAAAAACACAAGATAGTGTATTACATTTTAATAGCACTGGACTTTTATAATTAGTTTTTCGAGGCAAAGTGAAACAAATGCAAATGTGGTCTTGGAAATGGGTGAAAAATGAGATATTATGCTGGAATCGCTTATTCAAATCATGCCGAATCCCGTTAGGCCGATAGACATTTATTAACGTCTGTATGTTTGTTGTGTGCGTTTCATTCATACACCCCGAGCCATGGTGTTGAATAAATTACAGATGCATGACAGAACATCTACCTCTGCTCATGAATATTCTTCCACCTGGTAAGTGCGGTTTGGATGACCGGCCAGGAACGGGAATTGATCCTCATTGGTGCAACTTGTATTCTCGAAGAAGCTCTCGCCGTTAATTTAGACGTTTAATAATGTCGGATTAGCGTAAGGACTCGCCGAAGCTTTGCTTAATACCCACACTATTGAATTAAACGGACCGGGATATAGCCAAAGAGGGATTTTAGCAAATTTTACACGGATAAAAATTCAATAGGAAAAAGTTAAAGCGAACTTTGCTAACGGTACATTTACGCTTCAATGATTTTCGGTTGAAAGTTTCCTAATAATAAGAAGATTTGTTAGGCGGGAGAAAAGATAACAACATTCACAGGATAATCGCGGAATGCTGAGAAACTCCACTTCGTAAATCAAGATGAAAGGTCGATATACGAGAGTATCAGAAACGAATACACTTTAGACGGTTCAAAAATTTTAAAACTTAAAGGGAAGCTCTATTTGAATTTTTTTAGTCAAAAGTCATAAACACGGGTTTTATCTGATCCTTGCTGTATTGTCTGAGACAACAAATAACCTAGTAAAAGTAATTAAAATATATTTGCAATTAAAATAAATTTTTAGAAAATTTTGATTATTTAGTATGCTTGCACCCTTATTTTTATTAGTAATGAATCCAAAAAGATTAATTAAAACTAAGGTCGGCAACGTTCCCAAACCCATTTGAAGAAGGTTGAAAACGGTTTTTGCAAACATGCTCAGTGACATTAGAAGTGTTACACCCAGAAAAAACATTTTTTTTAAGGAGTTTTTGACAATGAAATGAGTAAATTTAAAGTTAGTTATAATAAACATTGCAGAGGTTTATCTTTCACAGTTCTTCCAAAAATAAAGTTTTTGTTAAAAAAAAAGAGTTTTCTTAACAAAAACCTCTTGGTTCTGTTAAGAAAAAAGCTTATCAGAGCTGATAAGCATAAGTATTTGCAGTTGTTGTGTTACCAAAAGTTACCAAATCCCTCCAGTCCAAATGCGTTAACGATATCACCATCTTAGCGATTGCAACAGAAATAGAATTATGGCCTTTCGAGAAATTGGTTAGTCCTATCGTAATGCGTGTGCTTTGGGTGTGGACAGAAGAAGGTAGAGAAACATCAAACTAACCAACAGGTCAACTATAGAGAAGTTCAGACAACTAGCTCTTCGAGACCATTTTGCTACTACACGAAAACTTGGTGACCAATAGTTTAGAGAAAAAGTATGCAAACGTATATCGCCGTCTTCGAGCTTCAGAATTTTTTTTACCGCCCATGGTTAGTGCTTCCTTTAACTGCGGAACACCGTCGTCAACGTTTTGACTAGTGCAGAGATTGTTGGAGTAATGGTTTGAGAGCCTATTGCCTATGGAAGCCAATCACTTCTTGTGTTTATTCGAAACAGCATGACAGCTGTGTGTTATGTTGATGATGTCCTACGAACCACTTTACCGCCTTATCTAGATGGCCCTCAACATGTCATTTCTTAGCAAGACAACATACATTCAGATATTGCTCGTAAAACTACGGGCTTCCTTTAAGAAGCTAGCGCAAATCTTTTTCCGTTCACCGGATTTAAATCTCATAGAACATGTATGGAATATAATGGAGAGAAGACTATCCCTTTGCACAGTCCTCCACAGACTCTGGCACAGTTAATCCATGAGGTTAAAGTTGCTTGGAACGAGGTGCTACAAGCAAACATTAACCATCTTACTTTGTCGGTGCCTTGACGTGCCTACTAATTGTATAAAGGAGTGTAAAACACATTATTTATTTATTTTTTTAAGTTAATGTTATTAAAATTTCCTGCAAATCTCATTGTTTCATTCTTGATGTACAGTTGGCTTCAAAAAAATCGGGAAATGAAATTCGACCTAATGTGAATTGAAAATTAAATTTGTCAAGTATTGTAAATTTGTGTCTACATTTCTGACCCATAAATGCAGTTTTTTAAAGTAAATTTTAAAGACCGTTTTAAAATATAAAAATTTAATAACATCTGACAGAATTTCTTCTGACAGTTACTTTTGTTTTTAAGCCAACTGTAAGTCTACAACATTTCCAAAAAATCACTTGCAAAGAATTATTTCTTCTGTGTGTAGCACTTCTAATGTCACTCAGTATATCTCGTTTATATTACATTTTTAGTAAAAAAAAACGTAAATATCAATGTTGTAGAGAACAAAATTCCAAATAAATTTTTGGCTGGTGGATTTTAAAACCTCTATAGTTTTAAAACGAAGGCATGAGATTTAAATTATGTTGTAGGGAGTGACTAATGTCATCAAATAAAAGGCTATTGTAGTGAGAAAAAATTTCAAAAAAAATTTGATTTTAAAATTCTGGTTATATCCAAAACAGTTTTTCAAAATTTCAAACTCGACTTTTGAATCATCAGTTTCCTATTATACTTTAACGTGCCCTTTAGAAACAATAAAGCACTGATAAAAGCCCAGACCAATGTAGGCACATTCCTTGTTAATTATATACTTATAAATTGTTTATTATTTAAATATTTATTTTTATATGTTTATCGTTTATGTGTTTATTACTTAGGAATTTATTAGGTATAAGCTTCTTGCTGGACCTCCTTGGCGTGTTAAATAAATCTAAAAATACACCAAATCACACTTGAAAGAGGTAACATCGTTACCGAAACGTCCGTTTTGTGTAAATAAAGTGTTTGGTGTGATTGGGTGATTTTTGATTTGAATATATTATATACTTAACAAAAACTGTAGAAAACAACATGTCGATAAAAGAGGGCAAAACCACAAAACAAATAACCATTAATAACTGTTAGAGATAATTATTAAATTTGAATGTATTGTATATTATTGGTTGCATATTTTTCAAACTTCAATTTCAATTTAAAAAAAAATGCGATTTCGGAAAAACATGTAGGTACATCTCGGCTATCGCCTCGAAAAATAATCTCCATATTCGAGTGAAACAGTTTAATTTTAGTGCCTTAGAAATACAAAAGAAGGCTGACAATACACTATACCAGTTTCCTAATCCTAGAAATAATTAGATAAGTATCTCTAAAAAAAACATTTTTTTGAAAAAAAACTTAAATCAATAACTAGCGAACCTAGAGTGCACATTTGAGTAACTCCACTCTGAAAAATTGTATGTATGCAGGCAGAATTTGTTTCCATCGCCGTCTGGCATGTTCCATATTATAATCCAACAAAAATGATTTACGACAAGTCTGGAACAACATTTGCCTTTTTATTCATTACTTTATTCCACATTTGTATCACAATTTCACGCACAAATTCCTACAAACCTCCCCCAATGAAACCCTCCAGAAACACGTGTCCTTCCTAATCCACATTCACCTACTTCTCGATAAAATCTCAACTTTCGTCGACCCCTTTTCTTCCCTAATTTATCGCTTGAAAATTGGGCGTCGCAGGTTCATTAAATCGCGAAACAGCGTTAAATTTTTCCCCGGCATCGTTAATTACCCGACCAATCACTCGGATCTTGAAAAAAAAATTAATAAGGTGGAAAAGTTTTCGTTTTCCATGAAAACGAGCTTGTTTACTCGAGATTGATGCGAGCGCCAAGTTTTCGAGTTAATTAATCCGGAATTAAAGCCGGAGCGAGAGTTTTGCCGAAATCAGATTCAATGATGGTGCATGACTAACGTACGTATCCTGTGACGTTTTCACCTGACTTCCGGAAAACAAATGACGGTTCCGGATAATGTGTCCTATGAATTATTGAAAGCGGACAGTGTTTAAATGCAAGCCGCGGACATGATGTTATTAAAACGCGGCTGATGGGAATAACACGAGTTTAATGATAGATCCAACAGCCCATCACGGGAAAAACATCAAGAATTTTTTATATTGAAAAATTGATCAAAGGCTTGCCATTCAATTTCCAAAACAAAAATTAAATAAAACAGTTTTTATAAATTAATGAATTGTTATCGATCAGTCCTCGAGCGCAATTTATTTAACTCATACGTTATTAATTTTATTAATGTCACTAATTATTTAGCAGTACAATAAACCTTTGTTTTAATCACAACAATAATAAAATTTGTTTTATATTTCAAAAATCTGTTTAATTATAGACAATTCAGTTTTCTAAAAAATATCTACTTTCATTGTAGGTAAACATACAGAGTATAATCAAATATCGTACAAAAATTTTATTTCGTAATTGTCCTATTTTAACCCAACCTTGCCTTAAAAATTTGAAATGCACCACGTATTTACATAACGATTTTGTTTGAGAAGCTCTGGTATATATATTAATTTGGCACCTTATTTGAAGAGATCTTGTTACAGCAACAAAAATTAAATTAATCACAAATGACAAAAAATTGTTAGTAAATTCATCTTGGTAGATTTTTGGAACAATTATCTCCTCTCATGAGCTCGAAAATAATTCATAAAATTAACTATAAATTACCAATAACTTACAAATAACAAAAATAATATTTAGAACCTGAAATGTAGCACTTATTCACTAGTATAACTGTTTTGTATCTTTACCCGTTTCTCATCGTTTTTAAGATTTCATTTTTTTAAATATGTTTCTGTAATTTTCTTAATCCAAATTTTAAGATTTCCATTTTCTATAGGAAGACAGTATTTGGTTATTGGTTTCAAAACAACGTATTTTAATTAAAAATTTACGTTTCACGGCTTTAGCCACGTTTGTGACATCACAATTTCTAGATCCAAGCTTAGACTTTCGTAGGCGTTGTTATATCAGATATCCCTGTGTATCCTTGATAAATCAAGCACCTTCAGCCATCAGTTAACCTAAGCAATTTAGGCACAACCTAATTCAGAAAATGACCAGAACTTCTACAATTACACACGATCAATTTCCGTGTTTCATCAATTTAAAATTGTGTAATGCAGAAATGGGAAAAACTGGGAACGGCTCACCTGTTTCTATTGTCCTTTAAATTCGTCTAAAAAATAAACGATCGGTAACAAATCAGTGAGAAGCTTTGCAACTGGTGTTCTAATTCGTTTTATTGTGTTTTAATAAATTTTTGTTAGGCAATTTCCTGTCTTGGATTTTCCCTCGAGTCGCGTTACTTTTCTCTTAAGACCATTGAACGAAAACAAATTGTAGTTTTAAGAGCCTTCTCGTAATGTGTTATATCTGCCGACAAGAATGCTCCCCGACAGCCGAATTAGATTAGGCGTCCATGGCGGCTCTTGATGTGGCCATATTCAATTTTCCTTTGAGCTTCGTCTCAAAGGAATATGTGGAAAAGTGAAGGAGTCGAAAGGTCCCATGATTACATTTTAATGGTTACCTCAAGGAAAAGAAGCTCGGCCGGATCCCGATTTAGTTTCACGACTATGACATTCTTTCGTGGTCACAATCCGAAAAAAAATTATTATAACAAGATTTTCCATGCGAAATAGCTGACCTATTCCCGGAAATGCTACAAAAGACGGAGTCTCGTTATTATCGAGCACGACTCCCCCTCCCTTTGTTCGTATTACTGGTTGCCTACTCCACAATTCATTTTTAAACAAAACCCTCATTTCACCGAGTTAAAAATCCTCTTTGTTGTCCGTTAATTAATTAAACTGAATCTGGTCGCGACAAAGTTATGATATTTCACGTTGCCGATTGCTAACCTCATCACACGAAGCGTCTGTCGTCGCTCTACTCCGCTATACAATTTATCTAGAAAATGATGAGTTGCCAGCAGACGCAACAACAATGAATTATTGTCGTGATACCGGTATATATCACCACCCATCCGTTTATGCCCGTCTTCCCACCATCTTACAAATTATAATTAAACGACCTTTCACGCCGCCAACAGCTCGTAAATTATCGGAATTTTTCTTAAAAGTGGCGCACTACTTAACGACATTATTTGCTGATGCACCACATAAATATCACAGCAGCCTCTGCAACGAATTAGCCAAGGAGCAATTACCGAAATACGTGTGCTTGGTTCGTGTCGAAGCTTTTAACATATGAGAGCAATTCGAAAAGAAATACTACACTAAATCAACGTAATTAAACGAATAAGTCAGAAACACGCAAAAATAAAAACCAAAGAAGTAATTCTAAATGCATCCATCGACGAGTTCGCACCGGGAACTCTTCATGTTTTATGCATTAGCATAGCCAAAGCTGATTTGTATTGTGTGAACGAGGCGACAGCAAATCAGATGTTTGGAATAAAACCACTAAAAGTCAAGATTTCATTATTTGCAGTCGCGAGGGAATTTTATTTTGATGTTTCACTGAACAAATCGAAGCAAGAGTTTGAAGATAAACAACCAATAATTCAAAAAAAAAGTAACGTAACCAATTTTAAATTCAAATTTCCAGCGACTACCAACAAATTTTGAGTTGGCAATCCTGCAAGGAAAAAGCGAAGGCACTATACGCGCTACTGAGTCCGTAAGACTAAAGATGAAATAAGATATAACTAGTGAAAGTAACGACTCCATTCGATTTTTTTGCGATTTGTTAGAGTTGCAATTTATTTATTAATTTAATGTACACAAATAACTTAATAATAGCAACTGAATAATTAATTATATTAATAACTCAATAGCATAACTAAATAACACACTTCTATCGTCTTAAATATTTGCCCTTGAATAACCCGTAATAACCGCTTTATTTTGCTGAGTCAAACTGCCCCACACTGGTGCTTCTGCTAATTATGTACATCTAAAGTGGTTTCCAGTAAGTTCTAGTATTTGCACTAGTATTGTGCCAGCAAAATAAAATTAGTGGCGCTATCTACTGAGAGTGTTGACAAATACAAATAATTAAAAATGTGTTGGCGGACAATTTAATTGTCACTTAAAACACACACACCATTATCGCCCCACCAGCTACAATACTGAAAGGCAGCGTGCCAGGTGTTATACAAAATCAATAACATACCAACAAAAAGTATTTGTTTTTCATCAATACGACGTATCTTGCAAATTTGCCTGATTGGAACGACTGAAAACGCTTTTAGGCGTACCAGTAAGTTAAATAGCAGCGAGATAAAACCAGATTAGCGCCATCTGCTTAAGGTGCTGTCACGTATAGTCTTGCTCAGCTTTATTGTCATGACCGAGCGCTCGATATATTAAATCTCTTAATCTCGATCTATTAAACAATCTGGCACTGAGACAATAGCAAAACGGTCGAAATTTAGCTGTGGGAAGATGTTGTTTGATTTTTTACCAATAATCGAAGAATAATTGGCATTCTCAATGACCACACAGAAACAACTACTCTGCGAACACAATCTGCGACCAGCATTAAATTATACCAATGGCAGCACCAAAGCTGAAGGTAAAGTGTTAGACAAATATGGGAGAGAAATAATTAGAAACCGGCTTTTTATTGTGTCTAATTTGAACTTAATTGATTTTATTTAATAAATATAATTTTCTTCCATACTGTGGTTTCATTCTACTCTCCTAAGTATCTTGTACTCTACTATATCTTGTCAAATAACGTAAGTCTTCCTCCCTTCTAGTTGACAGATTTTTTTTGTATGCATTTAAATTTGGCGCGTGATTTTGATTTTTAGAGTGTAAGTATAGCTATTTTATGGCATTACAAAGAGAAAAAGACAATTTTAATTAGTCATAAATCTTTATTTTATTGCTTTGATTTACAATTGCAACTAAAATCTTTGCCTGAATTGGGATCTCCACCTTCTTCTTTAAGCCTTTTAGGACATATCGTAGAAGTATTTTGGCTAGTACCACCTGGGGTGAGTGTCTTATCTGCATCTGTTTTCCCTGCTTCAATAACTGTTTTATCTGCTTCTATCACCGTTGTCTTCAAAGTTTCATCTCCTGAGCTATCAAGCGTAGTTTGTTTAAGAGTTTCTTCTCCTGAGCTGTCAGGTGAAGTTTGTATTACTGTTTGCTTAAGAGTTTCTTCTCCAGAACTATCAGGTGTCGATACTTTGAGGGTTCCTTCAACTGTGTCTACCCCCTGTTTAAATTGTCCGTACCCTGATGAGTCATTACATATGCAAATAGTTTCACGTCCCAATTTTTTCTTGAGTGACTTTTGCAAAGTTATGCAAAGTGTTGTCATTGCAGTAACCAGCGCGCAGAGGCTTTCCATAAGTGGGACGAGATCATCTTGTTCGTTTTCTAGTGGTTGTACTGTGAGTACTTTAACCGGCATCACAAAAATTTTGACATAAAACTGACAAATAGTGCGAGATATTGATTTATTAATTAACTGCCAAAGCAGGGATGATTAAAATAAAGGGGTGAGAGGTATGATCGCGTAATTTGGATTGATGAGTGTGAAACCTCGAGAACGATGATTAATTAAAAAGCATTTAGTTAATGAATCGAGGAAGGTGAGCTTTGGCGAGGCTGAATATGTAAGGTGGTTAATTGTTCCGGCTCGAATGGCCGGTGATGAGCACCGGACCAGAACTGATACTAGATCTAGTATTTATTACAAGTTAAACCACATATTGACCCGATGAATTATAAAGCATCTCCAGCAGACCACTTCGGGATTTTATTACGTTAGCCGCAAATAGAAGAGAAGAAAAACGAACTTGGGAGAGATGATAAATGGGGAATGGGGACTCGATCGACCTGCTTTCCATCACCAAATTTTACATGGATGTGTTATTTTGCTGCGGGAGAACTTTCGATCATTAAAACTTTGCAGGAATAGTTCAGAGACATAAAAATTCATGGCGCATTTACTCTTTCGTCTACCTCCAAAATAAATATCCCCATAAATAAATTTACAAATAAAATATATATAAATCTTTTTTTTTGTAATACTGACAGATACTTATTCTCAATTTTCTGTTCAAAAGTAATTTCATAAAATTAAATTAAACTTCTAAAATAAATAATTATTCTTTTAAAGGAACTTTATGCTCCTTATGATATCTTTAAATAAACTTTAAAAACACTTAATAAAAATTGAAATGTTTATCATTTTCCATTATGATATACTTCAACAACTTATCTACTATAAAAAAATACTTGTCGTTATAATAAAGTGGAATTTTATCCCATGACATGTTCCCCCTAAAAAGCTCTTATTTACGTATTTTAAAATTTTCATCGTCCTCCTTACAAATATTAATTAGAGACTAATTAGTCAGTGATTTGAACCGATTTCAACGAAAAAACAATGACAATATTTTCCTTTAATCTTAAAGTTAGAATTCGCCACCTTGGAGAATTGTTCCGTAAAATATCAGTGTGGCCTTATAAAAGTTGTAGCTCATAAAATTCCCTGCCTGCAGTACATATTACAATTTTATTTACGAATATTTTTCTAAGATTAAAATTCACCGATTTCAAGCAATTTAAAATTTGAAACTCTAGAAAATTTGGGATTATCACTGTTTATTTGCCATTTATTCAAAATTTTCATTTTTTCGTAAGTCTCTCGGAAAAAATTGGCCAGGATATAATAATGATAGTTTTATTAATAGCTATCAGAGACATAATAAATACAAAATATCTGTTTCATAAAAATAAATGTACAAATGTTGTAAGAGATACACTTTTTCTATTAAAAACACTATTAAAATTTACAGCATTTCTAATCTCGTACATAGTAAAACTCCAAACAAACATTTGTCCCCTATTGGAAAAAACATTAGAAAATTACCTGCCTTTCGTTAATAATTCTGATATTGCTTCATAGATTTTAAAAATACAAAACAGGTAGAAACACAATTCTCTGTTTTCCAAAAACAGAGCCAGATGTTTGTTTTCGTTTTTACCAAGTACGATTAGAGATGTTGTAAATCGTAATAGTACTTACAATAGCCAGAGCAGTACATCTTTCAAAGAATAATTCACGACTTAATGAATTCTTTCTAATTCTTATAGAAAAAGTATTTCCCTCGAAGGAAGTAAAAATGTACAGAATAGTTTTTTTTTTAATTATCCCTTACTGTATTCGCCTTTTATCTTTGTTTAGTACGACAACATTGCGCAAACTGTATTTTGCGCCTTTTAAAAAATTTCAAAATTTATTTTTGATAATCTTTTTCCAAGAAACGAAATAATTTCTCTAATTATGCCCTTTCTACAGCAACAAAATAATATTCTAAGCTAATTACCGTTCCTTTTTGACCTAAATTTGCAAAAATTGTATATTTAAAGCTATTTTTCAAATCAAAATTGAACTGTTATCACTCTTAATAATAAAACTACATGCCCACATCCATAGTCTTTTTTAAAAATAATTTGATCTAAAATCCGGATCTTCAGATCTTTTTATCTTTGTAAAAAAAGGTCGTCAAATTTTTTAACAATTTGTATTTGCCTTTATTTTGAGACACGCTGTATATATGTAGGTATACAACACATTTACGAAACACTCATAAAATCACAATCAGATTGAAATTAAATAAAACAAATTTTTTCAAAAACTCATTTAATGTATAATTCTGCATCTACAAGTTTTGTTATAATTATAATTATTTTTTTGTGAACAAAGCAATTAACATTTTTTTATATTTAGATAAAAAAAATGTAAAATCTAGGACAGTAACAACTACATCCGCCTTCAAGTAGAGCTGTTCTGGGTTAGTTTATTACCTCAACATTTTTTGTTACAAAATTTTTGAAAATATTTTTGATGATGCTTACAAAATGTCCTTGAAATAGTTTTTAAGCAATGCACAGTCAAAAAATTCTGTAATATATACCAAAAAAAATGTTAAAAAATTTTGAAATCACTTAAAAAAATGAAAAATGTTAACTGCAAAATTAGCTTATTTGGAAAATGCCATTTACAGAGTCGATTTAGACTTTAACCAAACACTCATTAGTAAACCTAATAAGCCTTATAAAATCTTATAACTTCTTCAATAAATAAAATGCAACTTGCAAAAAACAAATTTTGAGTCCGTTTTCTAAGTTATTTAACAAAAATAAAAATTTTTAATATTTTTTTGACTTCCAAAATGTAGCGGTCTGCATGAATATGCATTGCTTGTACTATTTCAAAAACAGTCTATATATACAAATTCATTACGGTAAAAAATTTATGCCTTTTAAATACTCCTCTGCATAAATCAAGTGGTTGCAAATTATGGATTAATTTTACAGCCTTTTTGTAAACTAAAATATTTGTTATTATATGTAATCTACCAAACAAAATTGTAGCATTCATCATTATATTACACAAATTTCCATAATAAGCACATAATAATATGCTTGTAAATACCTTTTTGAAATATTTTGAGTAGGTATCAATTTATTCGTTAATTCACCTAGTTTCAAATTTCATGTTTTACCTACTATTATCCAAAGTGACGCCTAAAAGTTTAGTATAATTTTTTAGCTATACCTTAAAGCCATCGTTATTTAAATAATTGATATAATTTCTACTGTAACCATTATAAAACCAAATAATATATTTGATTTTTTCTAAATTTAGTTTTAAAACTGCATGTTTTTTCCCAGTCCCAATCCTGAAAATTAAAAACTATGCCAGTTTTTTTCCAGAACGTTATTGTCTTTGCCCTAATAGTGATTTTAATAAAAAACGCGAAAGGAGTTTTAATAAAAATGCTCGTTTGAGGTTAGTGCCATAGATTCAAGATTCATAGCAGTTGCGTTATGATGCTTATTTTGTGTAAATAGTAATAAACTAGAATTTGCAAACACTAGAATTTACAAAAAACAGATTACAAAATTATAAAATAATGCCCATTGCGACATGATACAGGTGTCTCTACAATAATTTACAAGCAATGCACAATCATAAAAGACACTGTAACGTATTTATATAGACAAAAAAATTGTTAAAAAAATTCTAAAAAATTTTAATTGCAAAATTTGCGTATTATTTGGAAAATGGCATTTACAATATCAGTTTAGACATGTATCAAGAAGTCTTTCCTAAAATAATTTTATATATAGTAAACTTCTAAACTTTTAATCGAAAATATGCGTATGCTTCTAAAAATCAAACTTTGAGGCAGTAAAGACTACATTTCAGTGACATTTTAAGCCCATTAATCTATCACATTTATTAACTACGCAATACGACAGCATTTTTATAGACCACGCAGTAAAGCAGACATTTTAAAGCCATTTAGAATTTTTTAACTGTCACAAAATTTTAAGGTTAATGTCAAACAGTAAATTATTATCCATTGATCGATAGAAGGCTCCATGTAAATTTTTTTTTAATTAACTAAAGTACGATCAACAGAAAAGTTTTGTAATCAACGTGTTTGTTAATTATTATTGTGCGATTAATAATCCCGACTTTATTAAGCGCAATCGCTTCGCTCATACATTAGCAATAATAGTTATTTAACCAACAAGTTGGTTAATGAAGGCGATTAATAATCGAGGCATTTTAACGCATGAGCGTTAAAAGTAGAGAGTATTAATCGCTCTCATTAAACAACTTGTTGGTTAAATAACTATTATCTTACTGATTTACCTTATCTATCTAAAATGAGCATAGTTATGGTCCTTTTAATAAAAATTTTACATTTTTTCGAAATCTCATACAAATTATTAATTTTCCGTTCAAAATCCCAATAACATAATAACTTATATGGCCCATCAATAACTCCCTTTTTGCATTTGTTGTGTTTTAAATTGAAGTTTCCTGCGAATCAGGATCAATCAATCTCGACTCGCAAACCGCGCATTCACCACAATTCGAAAATTAAAAACTGCATCGAAATTGCTCCGTGCCCATAAATCGAGCAAGCCCCAATAAATCCATACAGCAACCCATCGCAGCGACACCAAAATAAACAAACATCTGTTTGCTCGGACAATATTTGTCGAGCCGAAGAGAGATGTAGTTGCAGAGATTTCAAGTGCGGCAAGTATTAATTTAATCGCATTTCCATAAGCGGTTTTACTGGTTCCGTTTCAACAACCTACGGCAAATTAAATTCGGATCAGAGAAAAAAGTCCATTTTTGCTTATGGGAAGGAAAAAAAACGAATAATGCCGGAAAATTCGATCTCTTTTTATGTGCATCCCGGCTAAGATTTGTTGGGATAAGAAGATCCGGAGATCCCTTCGATTAAAAATCAACAGGAACAGGATTTTTTTTCATAAATTCGCAAAAGGAATTTATTGAGGTCGGAGAATAAATAGCTTAAAATTAATCCAAGATTCCAATTTCCTACAGGAATTTATGGACACTCTTAAGTGGATTAATAGGTCACTGCTAACTCCATTATTCCCAATCAAACTTTACAAACACTTAAATATTTTTCCAAAAACAAAAACTGGGAAACTTACATTTTTCTTTTCCTTGGAAATGATAGTTTAATTGGTTCTAATATATTACTATGGTTTTGTTTTGTTTGAAAGAAGATTGTTTTCGTTCCAGATGACTGCTTCAAGTTTTGTTTGTTAACTTTCTATCTCTAAAAACTGCAAATTAACTGAGGAACGTCTGCAAAGTTTCCATTTCAAAAAGTTTACACTAATATTGTGTAACAGATGTTCCAGGAATTTAATAAAGCGTAAGTTATATTTTTATTGACATCTTATTAAACATTTTTTAACAATTTCCTCTTGATTTCTCGTTTTTTATTTATCCAAAAATTTACGTAACTCATCACAAAGCAAAATATCAGCTAAACTAAAATTATATTCCGTCGTTCAACTAATAACAGGAAAGATGAAATATAAAGAGTAATTAAAGAAAAAAAAGAAACTTTTGATATAAAGATATTTATATTTACAGAAAATTTCAATAAATTTATGGGCGGTCTTCAATTCAACACGCGGTGCTATTAAGTCCACAAGTGTGACGCAAATTCCTAGAAAACAGCTGTTCGACTCCAAACAAAACAAGAACATAACCTCAACAAAACACTTATTCAAAGTTTGTTGTAAGTGCTTCAAAATGAGATAAAACTCTTAATTTATTACACAATTCCATTGTTGTTGTTGTTGTTGTTAGGTGGGTGAATTTCCTTACATTACACCTTTTAACTAAGAAAAAACAGTGTTCATATTGTTTTGTTTGGAAACAGAGCCCTAATAAATCCAAGATTTTTGCGTCAGCACTTGCGCTGTTTATTAAATCTAGGAGCGGCATTTACTAACCCAAGAAGTCCCATAGATTCTGCTATCGATTTTTACGAAAACTGTTCTGCTAATAAAAGAGACTACAATAACTATATTAACAATCATATTGGCACCACAAAAACTCTATTATTTTTGTTTACCATCCCAAAGGTCCCCACAAACTGAATTATCAATATTTATTAAAACTAAAGTAACTAGTTTTGTTCTTTGAGTTTATGCTAATAAAAGAGACTAATTTTACTCTATCAACGGTATTTATATTTATTTATAAGAGTTTAGTCCCTTAGAGACACTTATAGTCATCTTTCTAATTTTTAAGCCTTGTTAAAAAGTGAATAAAAAACAAGACAAAGCTTCGATCAGTACTGATTTATTTAAACAAAAACTTAACAATATAAAACCTAATCTGCAGTAATTATATGACATTATGTAATTTAAATAACCTAATTAATAACATTTTGTCGGTCGCTGGAAAACCAAGCAAATGTGTTTCAATTATTTGCACCCGCTGAGTTAAGCAAATTTGCTTAACGACACCTAGTTTTAGTTATTTGGAAATAATGGAATGATAATTGCAACTTATTTATTGTTACTCCTCATTTTAATTAATCTCTTTAGATTTATAATTAGAAGGAGTAACTGCAGAGCAGGAGTAGCTACAGAAATTAATGAGAAAACAACCAAAACTTAAAAAAAAAAACAAACAACAAATTGTTTTTATTAAAAGTAATATTCTAATAAATAAAAAATTATGCTAGTTTTATCAGTGATTAGTTTTAGGTCAAAGAAAGGTACAGACAATAGGTTTTTGGCATGTAATAATACATTTTGACATCCTACTGAAAGAACCTTGTTTTTTTATAAAACAGTCGAAATATTCATCAAAACATATTTCCTTTGGGAAAACTATTATAATTTTAATAAAGTATCCGAGATAGCTTTATTGTAAGTCTGTCGAAGGCGAGAAATTCAATATTGCTTCAATAATTCCATTTCCGACTAGTCTTCGTCTCCTATTCTCCTTGATATCAATTCAGAATGACCACATACTTTGTAAAACGCAATATTCTATTTGAATCGTAAATAAATAAAGCAAAAAAATTTCTTTAGACCACTTAAAGTTAAAATGAATTTTGTAGTAGTTGAAATTTGAATAAAACGACTTGAAACAGCTTGTGTTCGATTCATTCCAATTTTCATTTTTATTATTTGAGGAATAATAAAATTGAGTTATCGCTCCGTTTAAATTTTTATTTCGGTCGCGAAATCGGCAATAAAACCGCGTTTATTTTACTTTTTGGGGAAGCACCCCTCTGCACAATTAATTCCCATTTCCTGATTTTCCCCGGGGCGTGTCCGAGCAATTTCCCATAAGTATAGAGTGTCGTTCAGGCCTTGTCGATCAATTATTGGAAATGCGATCCTCGGTTGACACAACAAAAACCGCACGTAAGGGAAACCCACCAAACCGAACTAATGTATTTACGAGAGTTGGTTGTCCCATCGAGATAAAGCCTACGGTGTTTGTTGAGAGGGCGGTGGTAGTTTGCGACCAGCAGGTAACGCACATTAAATGGACTCTTTCGAAAAATATTAGATACATATTTTGTATGTACGAGGTTTATCCGGAGGGTGCTGTTATAATAGAAATTCATGTTTTACGTGTTTAATATCCGGCTCAAGGGCTACAAAGGCCGCAAGACTAATTGACGGCTTTCAAAGCACGGCAGGACCGAAATCTCCTGCTGAGCTCACAAGTCTTGACGTTAAAAAAATCAATATTTTAATTTATTAATTGGCAAAAGCAGAAACAATATTACGCCCCTTTCATACAGTGCTGGACTAGGATACTTAAAACTCACCCGGATTTTTTATCTCACCAATTTATCTCACTCACATAGGACACATCAACTTCTCGAAAGGCCACAATTCTACCTCTGTCGAAATCGCTAAGATGGTCATATAGTTGATGCCTTCGAACTAGATGCATTTTTTTACTCTTAAAACAAATAGTCGGTGACACAACAACTGCAAATACTTCTACTTATCAACTCTCATAAGCCTTTACCTCAAAAAAAACTTTTTTTGTATAAACTGTTAGAGATAATCCGTTGCAATAGTTACTATAACTACCTTTAAATTTCCTCATTCTGTTTCCAAAAAATAACTTCCAAAAAAATTATTCCTTCTAGTGTAAAACTTCTAATGTCACTGAGTTCATATAAAGAATGTTAAACCCTGTAAATAAGTTGCATTTTTACAGCCTTTTAAAGTCCATATTTCTTAAAAAGCTGATACAATATGTGATGCAATTAAGACACTCAAACAAAAAACATTTTAGATTTTCGTCGACGTTTTGCTTTATTATGTCTTAATGCTTCCTCAGAGTTTAGAATATAAAATTCTTGATACACATAGAATATACCTATAAATATGTATTGCAGTTAGGAATACCAAATTTAAGCCTTGAAAAAGCTTTAAAAACATAATAAGACGAGACGCCGCCGGCGAAAACCTAAAAAAACTCTCTTCGATTTTCTTAACAAACAATTTTGTTTAAAACGTTTATAGTGTTACAGCTTGCTTAGTCAACCCCGTATAATTTTTTTAAAACAGTTTTGAATTTTTTTAAATATGTATGTTGTCAACTAAAAAAGATAAAATTTCGAGAGTAATAAAATTATTGTTAAAACTAAGGGTCCCCAGTGAATTGGTGTGCCAGTCCGGCACTGCTTTCATATCTTCGATCACTTTCTTTTAATCCATAATTCATCTGTAATCATGTTTAGTGTGTTTGGGCCGGTTTAATCTCTCCAGATTATTTACATCCTTTCATCCTGCGCTCCATTGTATTCCCCACGTAATAATTGATTAAAAGCATCCGAACAAAGCCATATTTCTTCATTGGAAAATGGGAAAAAGTCGAAATAGACACCGTTTTATCGAAGCGCCACATAAAACTCCTAAAATGTTATTCTTTCTCAAGCAATCGCTGTCCCATGTGGCACCCATAACGGTCTGCTGTTTGTCTCTTTCACAGTTTATAAGACTACCGTCACATATTTTTTATCCTTTATCACCCGCTCCAATTACGTCAAATAAAATCGAATTAAGTATCATGTATTTTTCTCTAATTAATCGATTAAGGGATACCGTGAGAAAGGGAAATAATAAATCACGTGTGTGGCAAGAGAGAATTTTAATTTTCCATTAAATTCAGCGAGAAATACGTCCGTTTAAAACCCAAATAAAATTAACATAATTACCCCATAATAAAGTTGAAGAGGGAGCGCCCGCTATAAAAAGGGCACAACAAATTGCGCGCCAGTAATTAATAACGCACCAGATTTTCCGCCCTAGAGATATAATCACAAACAATTTTTTTCTATTTGAGCAATAATAGCCTCAATTACGGTCAAGTCGACGGACTCTTGTTTCCTGTCTGGAAAACGTGCCCTGCATACGAAAATGACACTCTAATCCTACATTTTTTTATCGAATTGACACGAGATTAGAATCGCTCAATGCTTTTGTCCCTCATCAAGTTCGATTAAGCTCAGGTTTAGGTCAATGTCATTGCTATACAAAGCTCGCGGAATAATAGAATTTCGGGACGTTTCAGATGTGCTAATCTTGCGATTCAGCTGTCGCTTTTTTCAGAATTAAAATCTTGAGTGATGATGGCAGATAAGACGATTGTTTTTCTCAGACATGTGGTGGAATGAAAAAAGTTTATTTTTCGGATGGAATATTTCGTAAATATTTGGATGAAAGAAAAAGTTATTAAAACGGGAAGCAGATTCGGAGGTTTATAGTCACACATAAAAAAATTAGAAAAATATTACTAAAAGAAAAGTAAAAATTCATTTATTATTAAACATAATCCAAGTTTTTTAAGTTTTGCTAGAAATTACTTGATATATATAAATAGTAAAAGTATAACTTGCCAGCATAAGGATAACCGACCATTTGTCATCTCTTAAATTTTTCAAAACGTATGTTTCGTATTATTGGAAGATGTCTTTGTCTCAGAGTAAGACAAAAAAGTTCTCTCTTTTTAAATTTTTGTTCAGAATGCATAAGACATATAGGTCTTGTTGTTTTTTATTTATGATTTTATCAAAAAACAGCGCGAGTTGAAAGGTTGAAGACAAAAATGCTAGTTAAACCGCAATATCGTTCTGCCATTTTAGATATCAAGTACATAACCTGTTCAAATTAATATATTGAACGAAATGATTTAAATCTCAACATCTTTGCCAGAAATTTGCTATATTTATTGTGGCTTTTCTATAACAAAACTAAGCAAAATTAACCAAACTAAATAAATCACTCTGCAATGTTTACTAACTCTAATAGGCTAATTTCAAGTTGAGATGCTAGCGATAGTATCGCAAATTTTAAGACTTTTTCATGACAACGACATTGGTTGACATTCATGACAACAACCCCATTTTCTTTTTCATTTTCCATAAAACAAAGATACTACCGGTATTATCTCAGCTTGAAATTAGCCCATAAGTCAATAGGATGTTTGCACATATATTCAGATTCAGAAACTTATAAGAGCTGGAAGACTTGAATACTCAAAATCACCTTGGAAAGCGGTTATTTTTAAATTATACTAAATAAATTTTTTGATAAATAAGATCTCTCGTTTTTTGTCCAACTCATCATTTTTATAACAGTTAGTAAAATAGCAACTTCAGAGTTTACTTTTTCAATTAAAAATTTCACAATGGTCAATACAGTTATTAATTATTATTTATTAATAATAATTATTAATTAAATTTGATTAAATTTTTTTAATAGGTAATTAAATAAATAAAATAGGTCTATCTATTGCCAGACTTTGTATATCCGCGTGTTCTTCATATCAGTAAATTGATCAAACTATTTTTATAATAACATTAAGAATATTTTAAGAAAACAACACTGTTTACAAATTTTAGCCATCTAGTTGATTTATCAACGATCACCTATAGTGGAGTGCCGTAAGACATGAAAATGTAAAAATCTCGGAACCCGGTTCCACTGAATAGATTTTTATAAAACCTTTTGAATTGCACTGTTGAAAGCTTAAATAAAAAAGTTTACACATCAAAATTTGCCGATTTCGATTGCAACAATTTATAATAACAATTAAGTGAAAAATGAGAGAAATATGAAGAAAAAATTTTTGCAGTAAAGATCTCAATTTTAATGATGGTTTTATAGTAACTGTAATATTAATTTATACACAGTATCTCCATAAAAAATGGTATCTCCATTCTCAGCTCAAGATCCGTATTTTTAACAGGTGGTTGGAGTAGAACTTTGTTATATATGGCCCTAAAATTTTGAAACTGTGGGAATATAAATTTCGGATTTTTTTAAGGTATCCAAAATTATTACAGTCTTCCTAGGACGTTCTGTTACCGAGAACCATGGAGGTTTATTGTCAGCGATAGGGAGCCTCAACAGCACTATTCGAAAACAAAATTCTTTCAAATTGTATAAAAGTTAAAATACGTTCAAAAATTATCTTCAAGGTTTTTTTTGTTCGATTTAATATACAGGCGTTCAAAATAATTTTCAAAGTAAAAGTAGGTAATTTTTGCTACTTTGTGCCCCCTTGTTTTTCATTCCCTAATTAAATGGAGTAATTAATTTTTAGAAAAATGTGTTTAGGATTTAGAGTAGTACCCCCATAAAATAAATCACAGATTTCTAGATCCGCTATTCTCAACCGGTGGTCCGCTAGTCCACTAGTTCTCCGCTAAGAAATTTTACTATTTTGTGGACATTTATTTATTCGCGAAAAAAATTTAAAAAATAATAATAACTACCTACATTTTAGTGGTCCGCAGGCCAAAAAAGGTTGAGAAACGCTGCTCTAGATTTATTTATAGATTTTAGAAATTTTCGTCAATTTAGACCACGTCTGGGGGCTGTAGGAATAGGGGGGCAAAGCAACTGATATTTTTCTCTTTTATTCCACGTTTATATCAATCGATTAAAAAAAAAAGTTGAAAATCGGACAATTTTAGTTCACCTTGCACAGCTCAAGATCCAAATTGTAGACAGTTGGAAGAACCAAAAACTTTTTTATTGACAGTCCTAAAAATCTGAAACTTTGTGCATATAAATTCCCTATTTTTCTAAGGTGTCTAGTACCGTTACAGTTTTTCTACAATATCCCGTTCCAGAGGTCCATAGAGGTTTATTTTCAGCGATGGGGAGCCTAAACGGCACTATTCAAAAAAAGTTTTTCTTCAAATTATTAAACTTAATACACGTGCAAGAATTATTTTAAGTCTCCTTTCTTCGATTAAATATTAAAATTTGTGATTTTTGTCAATTTTGGCTCCATTTTGGGGGCTTCGGAGTGGATTTGAAGAAACGAATTAAGCAAATATGAAATGCCCTGTTTATTTTACGTATGTATATGTCAAACTTAACAGTCTGAATTTGGTCTAGTTCCAGCTCACGATTCCAATTATATGTAATCCCCTCCCCCTTCTCACTTTTTTACCTGAGGTCCCTTGAGGCCCCAAAGACAGGTTTGTAATAATTTTCCGATGTAAAATCTAACTTTAAGCAAAAATAATTTTAACATTTATTAAATAATAAAACTATTTTATTAAAAAATAAATTAAAACTCCGAAAAATTAATAATTATTAATTTTAATAATTAAAAAATTCAGATCGGTAAAAATAAATCGGTAAACATTTTAGTACTTAGTGTTAAAAAAAATATTCCAAAAAGTTTTATAAAAATCCGTTCAGTGGACCCGGGTTCCGAGGTATAAACCTTACAGTACTCCACTAGGTACTATATATAGCAAAGGTATTCCAATCGAACAACAACGTCGAGAAGCTGTATACCGGTTTCTGGGTATTTGCCCCTCATCAGTACAGCGTATCTCGGATAATAGAATGAGTGTCACAAATCGTTTTATTATACGAGTGAAATATGCTATTTTTTCTACATTGAGTTGCAAAAAAGGAATTCTAAAAGTCTCTTTTGATAAAATTATCACAACTTGGAATTTTTGGCAAATTTGCTTGGCACTAATGAAGTAATGACATTTGTCAAGTTTTGATTTTAAAATCAACGCAGGTAGATATATTCAGTTTAGCCGTATATTATTGTCAATTTTATTAAAGTTTTCATGACAATGACAACATTGTTAACGCAAAGCAGAAAAAATTTATTATAACACTCATTTAAGTTTTTTTACAGCCATTAGAGCACTAGTGTTTTAATAGAAATATTTTTTTTTTTCATAACAAAAAATAAATAAAAAACAATTCATGAAAAAAAAACTACATTACACTAGTTGCATAAAACGAATGATTGCAGTCATTTCTTCTGAGTACTCCTAAATTCAGTGGTCGTTCTCAAAACCAATTCGTGCAGCAGTCATTGTTTTATGCAACGTGTATAGTAATATATTATTGTATAATAAAATTATATAAATAAATTTAATCATAATTATTAATTGAAAAAACGTAGTAAATGAACAAGCAAACGGCAATCACTTAATTTTCCTTTAACGGCAGTCATTTGACATGCCGTCAACGGCACACATAACATTTCTAAAAACATTATAAAAGTGTTAAATAGTAAATTTAAAATAAATTGCTATTTTCTTTTAGCTGTACTGTCAATCACTACATATTTTTCGATTTTATTTTTAGGTTTTTTTTGTGATTTTCCTGATTTTGTCATAGCCTGCTGCTCAACTTTAGCATAAAGTCTTTGTATCTTTTCTGGTGTATGTCGACGTCCAGCCCTTTGTGCAAAGTGTCAATAGCAGTTTTGCGTTGCTACAACTTTACAAAGTCTCTCAGTGAGTCGTTCCCAGAAGAGCACATGTCATCGAATAAAAAATTCGACGTAACACAAACCGTTCAAAATAACTCTCATCCAAACATCCCCTTTCAATTTTTAATATTCCGAGATATTAACAGGAAGTGCAGTTAAACATACAACTATTCCCACGCTTCCCCCGCACGTGTCTATCACCCCTCAACAAAGAACACCAGGTATTTAATTACCAAGGGTAGTGATTGATAGGGTGGTTTCACCCGTCGGAAAATTATTTAATGGTGTTTTGTTTTCTCGCAAAGAAAAGAGTCGCTATTTATTTAATGCGGATTTGAGAAATGGCAGGTACAAATGGAACGAATCAACAGATTTTCTTTTGGGGATTTTGACACTTGCATTTATCCGAGGATATATGGAATAATACTCGTGATTTATAGAACTAGGAACACAAAAACCCCCAACAAAAAATTCCTCCAACACTTGGTGACAATTCGCGACTATTTTTAGCCTTCAGCGAATTCTCTCTCAGCAATTTTTGATCGAGATGAGACCCAACGCGAAGATAAAATTCCACGCTCTCAGCGTGTTGATTAATAAACACACAAGAGACGTTGACTGTGGAAAAACTAGCCGGAAATCACCGCCGCAGGAAAATCCGGACCAAATTGCACCGGAACCGCAAAGGTCCACTAACTCACACGTGGCGCCCTCCGGAATCCACGTCGGAACGTTATTGGCCAATTATAATTACAACGGAGAATAGATACTGATTTTTGATCAAACCTCAAGGCGTTGTAACCTTGAATAGGGCAACGTCAAGCTCCGGTGAATCCGTCGCGTCAAGCTCATCTTACGAAAAAAAAAATAACATGTGTTAGACAGACACAGGTGGGACTTGAGCAATTATTCTAAATCAGATGAGAACTAATGAATGTTGGGTCTGATTCGGAATCGGGTTTTTTCGATTGAACTTGGAGACCAAAAGAAATAAATCAAATTTAATTGCGTTAGGGCCAGGTGAGTGCATCTGGTGCCACAACGGGAGCTTTTTAGGGTGATTGGGGACGACAAACAATAAGGATAAATGAGAGGTTTTATGCAATTAGGGAGGATAATTCGAGGTGTAAATGAATGATTGTGATTCCAACATTTTTTGCAACGGATATTTGCCGGAGATTTTTTATGTATGAAAAACTGAAAAATGAGAGTTTTACAAAGAAACATTTTTTATTAAACAACAATAGATAATCTAATCTTGATAAAGCATTTTTCAATATTCTGTCGAGATTTCTTTTAAAGACAGTGACAATAAAGTTGTGAATATACCCCTTTTTTAACATTTTGGAAAATATAAATAAGGTAATTGTTTCAAATTATCAATTTGACTGATGTTCGTTACAATTAATTTAAAATTAGATACCATGATTAAGACTTTTCATCATTACCTAAAAAACGTTCTATTGACTAAAATATTTTTTATAAAAACTAAAAACAGGGTTTATGAAACAAAGTTTATTGCATTTGCTACAACTGATAATAATCTGTCAAACAGCCTTAGGGAATTTAATTTTTACAAACTTTTTCAGTAATGTAGTTTCAAATTTACATTTTCTACTGAGCATGTTGAGATGATATTTTACTATAATAAAGATAAAAGAGTGGAATAGTTAGAATAAATACATTTTTAAAATTAAACATCGCTGTTAATTAAAGTCTGAAATTGTGAACATACCAAATTGTTAATTGTCTTAGGTTTAAACAAAGTTTTAAACGAGACACAACTAAATCAAAATTGCGTGTCTACACCTTAGTTATCACTACCGAAAATCAAACATTACACCCATGGAGCGTAACATTGCCCCACACCAACATTATCAAACCCAGACTTTGCAATTTTGCCAATTTAAACATTTTTCCATAAAAACGCTTTTAAATTTTTTATAAAACTATCAGTTGTAGCTCCCGATTTAATTAAAACTGTCGCCTGCGGCTCCTAATTTTTATGAAAACTGTCATCCGCGGCTTTCAATTGTTATTTGATAATAATAAAATTTTCATTTTAAAAGAAACTATTGCCTGCGGTTCCTACGATTAAAACTGGAAGCCGCAGGCGACACTTTTATAAAAACTTTATACTGAAAGCGACTGTTTCATTAAATTAAAAGCCGCAAACAACAGTTTCTTAAAAACTTAAACAACTTTTTATAAAAATTCAGATCTATTGACAATAATTAACAAATGCTATACGCGTTCTATCGATGAAGTTTAGAATTAGTAGAATCTGCATTATTGAGGAAGAAACGTCAATCACATGTCAAATATTTTAGTATTTTCCCTTAATAATGCATGAATTTACTAGCTCCAAATTTTATCACTAGAGTGCGTATTGCCTCTCGGTAATACTCAGTTTATCAAAATTTTATATCACAGGATATTTTATAAAAAAAATTGAAAAAATTCTCTTTTCTAAATGTGCTGAAATTTTGAGAAAAAAGGTATAAGTACATAATTTTGATTTAAAAAGAAGCAATAAACCAAATAAGTATGGAAGCCCCTGGGTAAATCGTAAGAATAAAATTCCCAAAAATAACATAATTAAGAAACGTTAAGGGGATGACACCTAAACCCTAACCGTAGATTGCAGACCGAGCGCTAACGTCTAGAAAATCTACCAATACCTTGTAGAAAAATTAGTTGGAATAGCAAACAGACCATTGGGACGGTTAAAGACCGAGACTTGATGCGAAACCAAACTAGGAGAGACAGAAGATTTAAAAATGATTATTTCTATACATTGCCATCTTAATAATTTTAAAAATTATGAACCGATTTTTTGTATGGAAGTAGCTTAAAATATCAGAAGATAAATTTTAAAAAATAAAAATAAATAAAAAGTTTTTTTTAATACTTTAAATAATTTTATCGACAGTTTTAAGAATTTTTATATTTAACCCATTCAAAATATACATATGGGCTGATTTCAAGTTGAGATAATACCGGTAGTAGGTACCTATCTTCGTTTTCATGGAAAAATAAACAAATTTGAAGCTGTGATTCGCTGTTGTCATGAAAAAGTACTAAAATTTGTGATACTACCAACATTATTGTAATTTTATTGTATTATAAAAAAACATTAAAAAATTTGGGTGCCATCCCTTTAAGTAATAGTTATTTACACGATAAGTGCAAGAACATATATTTTGCATATGAGTGCGACAGTTTTTACACGAGTGCGCTTTGCCCTTACATCGCACGAACAAAGCAAAACTGTTCCCGCATATTCTTATTGTCTCTTGTATATTATTTTTTGCACGGATCCTCCACAAGACCGAAAAACAATTATTTTAAAATTTATCTTTAATTTGTCGAAAAAATCAAGTGCGTTGATGTCGATAATGTAAGTAACTACTGTCAGATTTTTTCAAGTTACAAGTTCTACTATCAAAATTTGACATTTAAATGTCTTACACAATATCTTGTGAATGCATTTCTGTTGTTTTATCTGAATAACAGTAGTAAAGTGCATTGTTTTATTAGGCTTTGATACGATAATCTAATTTTAAACCGTTTTTTAAACGAGAAAAATCCCTGCGCTCTTTACAGGCACTAGTGCGGTAAAAACAGAGAATGATTGTAAAATTGACGCTCCCGATTGTTCGCTCAATGTGTAATCACTTGATTTTTAGTAGAATAGTGCAAACAATTATTTTGAACATATAAATTTGATATTTTAAAAATAAGACATTAATAAATCTAAGATTTTTTTTATCTCATCCTCAGTCTATACTGTGCAACCTCGTAATTATACAATTGTCCGCAGAATAGTTGTTTTATGGGCTTCTCTGTAGAACCGCAAAGTGCAATAATTGTAAATTACGATTTTTAACATACTGATTAATTAGTTAACAAATTACTTCCAATTATTTTATCAATTTTTTTTAAGAATACCGGTTTCGACTATTAGTTTTCAACAGCTCTACGTCATACACTGTTTCCTATAATCACATACACTGCTTAATTATTAATCAACATTACAATGAATAAAAACACTTTCCTTGGCTATCATTAACGTATAAAAACGAATACTTGTAACACCTCTAGACTGACCTATAATTTTTCTCTCGATATGTTAAAAAATGTTTTTGCGGTCTTGGTATACAAATAACTAAAAATTTGTGGTTCCTCTACAAGATCAATGTCAGTGTCAACTTTGCCTCAAAATTTTAACGCACACACAATATACAGAACACGCCAAATGTGCGCAAACCCTTTTCAAAAATCAAAAAACATTTCTTTCTATTGTATTTGGTTTCGTCACCCAATTCACCTTTTATAAAATTTAAAACCACCCCACAGAACTGACAATTCGCATCGGATGCAGCCCTACATGTGCAGAAATGTTAATCCTGTAGATAAAAGAATCCAGTAGCTAGGGGAGGTTTTAGCGACCCTTGCAGCAACCCTCCCTAAGTTCATGGACCCTCAACACACGTTCCGAATACATTAAACCCAAAAATGCAATTTTTCCTCAACTTGAAAATAGAAAAACCAGCTGTTTGTACAATAAAAGTCAAACTATTCAAATTGTATCAAACTGTGACAGTTTGATTGTATTTCAACGTCCTTTTGAAGTAAATCCGATTCATTAAATTTTCATCCAAACGAAATTTTTTACCCAAACTTCCGACTTCACACTCAATTTAACATCGAACGATTGTTTTGCGGATGTTTACAGTGTATTACATCAAATTCAAACTAGCAAACTTAATAATTTCCCAGTTTATTTTCGTAATACCAGAGGTTGTTTAAATTAATGAAATTACTTCCGTTGGGTGATAATGAAATTTTCTAATTTAGTACCGGCACCTGAAGGTACAATATACCCTCCTGCATTGTTAAAAAAAATTCAGGTAAACCCTGGTCAACAGGTAAACGCACCCATCGCACCATCCCTTGTTGCTATGACGATACCACATCCTGAATTTGCAAAAATCGCAACGATGAAAAACGGAAACGGACGACACTCACCTAAACGGAAGCGATTCGCAATCACACGGAAATCATTCACCAGGACATGAGAGAACACTACAGATCGAATAGGTTACGAAATTAAACCACGTGCACTTCTAATTTAAAAAAAAAACACCCACTACACAGCTTTGCATCGTAGTAAGCACTGGAAACAGATTCGAATCGCGCATGCAGCATTCAAAGCCCGCTCGATCGAGACGCGCAAGCGTATGAGCTTTTGCGGGCTTTCAATTTTTACGAAGGGTGATGTCCCGAGCTTGCATTTTTAAATTGACGAGTGGATTCTGCAACCCTTTAAAGGGTGCTCGAGTTAAGGGTGCCAAAAGAAAAGAAAAAAAGGTGAAACAGGAGTGATAGGTTTGGCTGAGTGACAAGTGTAAAAGCGCAAAGGGTGGGCCAAAGAGTTTTTGTCCTAGTTGAGAGATAATTTAAAAGAATGATTTGGAGAAAGTAAAAGGGGATAAAGAGGTGGTAATTGAGCTCCACTGTGTTTTGAAGACCTTGATTTAGGGGATTCACGCATATTAAACGGTGACTAATATAAGGGAGGTAATTTTGTGATTCAGATTTTGAAATGTCCTCTCAAACAAATGTTTGCGCAATTTAAGCTTGAGAGGGTTTGTAGTGTAATGAAGTTATAGGTTATTTTTAACAATAAGGACCGCTAGACCTATTAGATGCCTATTAGCAGTTTGCATACTTAGTTTTTTCTCTATAAATCTTCAATTTATACTGCAAAATAAAATAAATTTTATATAAATAAAAAAGTTTGGTAAATTTTATATTATACATAAGTATCAATATGTGTACAAAAGTGTTAAAATCCAAGGATTTTAGAAAGGACCAACTTCTTATTTTTAATTATTGTCATTTTGAAGATTTTATAAATCAGTTAGCTTCATACAGTCGTATCAATTTTTTGAATTTCTAATAACACAAACACTTGTAAATAACAACATGATAACAATAACTCCATAACAAATTGAAAGCACTACGAAATACGGAGAGTTTGACCGAAATAATCTCATAATTAGCATTTCAAGTGCATAAGCATAACACTCATAACGTCCTAGTATTAACATATCCGACTTCATGAAGCTAATATCAATGCTAGACGTTCTTTGAGGGTGTCTACATTATCTCTTGGGATAATGAGCGCAAGAACATGTAAGCTAGCAACGGCAAGAGTGGGCCACAGTTGTAAGGGCTGATTCGTGAATGCCGTTGATTGTAGCCATCTACTACTTTGAGTTTAAACCTATCAGCGGGTGGTAACAGATTAAATACGACTGCTTTGTTAACAATAATTTATTACTTAAGTCAAATTCTTATTTTCTGATAAAAGAAGTCTATGTTTAAGAATACTAGAGTTCTGAGATTATGTAGACAACCTGCCAATGCAAAACGCCTGTTAACTGCTCAAAAAGTCTCTATTTTCTTACGAAGAATCGACAGAGATGGTGTAGGATGGTATAACTATCGTTTGAAAAACACAACTCGCTTCTGTAGATGTCAGTTTGAATGCGGTTGCCTGTCGTGACATTTTTCAATTTTTGTATTTGTTTTTTTTAGAATTTAAACCTGCAATAAGTTCAGGTTACAATATTTTTGTTTTACAATCGCTGCGGTAGTAAACAACAAAACGCGTGTAATTTTTTATTTATAGCTGGAAAGTTTTAATTTTTTCCCTGAAAACCTCTCATAAAACATCCTTTAGTGCTTGTAACTTCTGGCTTCTTCTTTCACTTCCTAAATTCGATCTACTTCACAAGTGGCAACTCGTGTTTAACACGCTTAACATAATCAAGCCTTTGCCCATCCCAGTCATTCGATACTTGCCACCAATTTACGCAACCTTATCCTTAAACCTAACTTGTTAGGGATCGGATTTCTCGATAGATACAACCAGAAAAAGTCGATAATTGCGATCCAGCTGTCACCAAGTCAAGTTTTAGGGGGCCCCGACAATGCTTGTTATAAATCTGATTTGAAATGCCAGCATATAGCCAGCTGTTGTTTTATCGGAAAAAAGGAGCAGTGGACTGAGTTACAGAGGCTATAGCTAAACACAGAGGCGACACACGAGTGTATCACTTTTCATTGGTTGACACGGTCACCAATCACCATGCGCCGTCCGTGGGCTAAATACATGCGTTTGATTATGATTGCTCCGTGTGTCGGGTGTGTCGCCTCGGTCACCAACCACAATGCGCCGTCCGTGGGCAAAATTCGTGCGTTTGATCCGTGTGTCGCCTCTGTCTTGTTATAGTCTCTGTAGACTGAGTCTGAGAATTTTTTTAATTGATTTTTTAACAAACAGTGGAGAGATTCATTAATAATTCATCCTAGTAAAAACAATCAGTTGTTCATTATGTTGTTTGTAAAGCTGTTATTATTGGGTAGGTGATTTGTTGCTCGGCTAGTAACGCCTCGTATCCGGGCCCCAATAATTTCAGTTTGCCTCCTGAGGTTTCTCAGATACGACCATAAATACATACTGAAGGGTTCCTATACTATCCCTCCATTACTTATTTAAGTGGCTTCCAGCATCGTACGTGTCTATATTAATAACAATCTCTGTAAAAACCACGCACATTTCCTGTATTGTCGACTAAATTTAGAACTAATTGAGTGATAAAGACCCACTTGAGACTCCCTGACGAACGGTTGAGCCGTTTCAGGTGGCCGACAACAACTCAAGCGTTTCATTAGGAATATGGAAATTGTAATTGGGCGTGGACAGGAACCGATAAAATATAAATTAAAGATACAACCGATAATCATTCGAGAAAAATTTCAAGTAATTTTACACTTGTTTTCGTATTCAAATTAACCGAAAAGGAAAGTACTCCCCAGATGAATATTCATAGGAGGGAGCTTAAGGCAAAGTAAGGGAACCGAAGATTTATTAGGAAGGAAATTTTTTTACTTGCAACAGTGTGAGCTTTAAACGAGTTTAAGTAACTTTTTAAATCGAATCTGTCGACTTAAATGAAATCAAATTGGAGATGTTGCTGAGGTGCCGAAATTTGGGATGAAAGAATTCCTCAGGGAAATTCAACGCTGGGCTAGTATGTCAAACGCTCAGGATCAAGCTTTTTGTTGTGTTTTTTAGGATATGGGTTACCTCCACTGATTTTTCCAACATTCGTCATTCTTGACAGGAAACATGTTTTTTATTTATAGAATTGCTAATAACTGAAGGCAAAATCTAACAACGCAATGTTTATTTTTACTTAAAGTCACTAATAAATTTTTTTGAGAGAGATACGAGAACTCAGTTTAGATATTCCTAAAGTAAGTTTATATTAATTCGAATTTTTTATTTAATAATTAATGAGTTGTTTACTTTAAAATGTTTAAGTAAGCTAACTGCAGCACTTCAAATTACATACAGACTGATTAAAAACTGTGAGAGTATTTTGTTAATTAATTTAGTCGTGTTATGTAGTATATTCACTTGCGTAAAAAATGTCACCAAAAGCCGCAACCATAAACTCTCTTTTAGGTTATACTTATAAATATCAATAAACATTTCTTCCAAAATTTTTGCATGCAATGGAGTGCCGTTCTTTGCATGTGTGACTATACCAAATCTGACTAATACGAAAAAAATTATTTTTTATTATTATTTATCAAAATTACATAGATAAATTGGTCAGATTGTTATAATTAAAATTTTAGTGAAAAATTGACTTCATTAAACTAACTAACTCATAGAATTGTCAGAATAAAAAAAAACAAAAAAACAAGTTGATCGTCTGCAAATTCACATTTTTACTTAAAAGGGTACATAAATTTTTGTAAGGTTATTTTTTTATTTAAAATAATTTTAATTTTTTTAGAAACATTTTTATTTAAAGTATTTGGAGGAGTTCTAAATGTGAACTAAAGGAGACTTTTTGCTTTACAACATAAAAAAATAACATTTTTTTTTTATAGATCTAGATTCTAGAGCAAAAATAAGTATATACACAACAAAACAAATAGACACAAAAACCCAATAATAACGCGATCAAAAAAGAAAGAAAAACGTACGCACGTGTTATTGAAGATAAAGATGATTGTATTTACTTTTGCAAAAGTAAAAAACCTAGAAGAAGACAACATTAAAGGCCTAATAATCGCAAGAAACGCTAAGCTACTAGTGATTATAAAGTGTGTCTATATTTGGATGAATTTTATGGCCCAATAGAGGAATTAACTTTAGGGTTCCTTACCGATGAAGAAACCCCAGCCCCTGAATTTTAGGTGGATTGTAAAGATCTGGCGCGTGGCATCCGTTGTTTGTTTCCTTCGAGGGTCTAGCCGACCGCTTAGGTAACAATAGGGTTCACTTATCTTTACAACCACCCTTATTAAATCCCTCATAAACTAGTTTGTAAGTCAAAATAATAAAATTCATCCAAATAAAGACAATCTTTAGACAAAATGATAATGCGCTAGGAAAGATGAAGGAGCTATTAAAAACTCCTTTAATATATCTGAAATCACAAAGTTAGGCAGTTGAGAAAAACTAAGTGTTCGTATAAGAGGTATTGTCGCGACTGACAGGCATAAGTAACAAAGTAAAAAATCTAAAAAAATATAAACTGGGAAATATTTGTTCACATAGAGAAAATGCTTATGTCACGACACTGACCATAGATAAAGAAGCTACAAACGAAATTTTGAAATAAAGTAGACTCTCTGTGAAAGTATACCACAAATGTTGGTCATTTAATCACAAAGCAAAAGACTGCAAGTTTCCTGATCGTTTTAAACTACGTCATAAAATAATAACACATAACGGTGATAACTGATAAACAAAAAAAAGTGGAAAGAAATATCATATGTTTAAAACAAAACTTTGTTTAACCAGGCAAGATACGAGACGATACAGTAAGAGAGTCCTAGCAGTATAAGAAACGCAGCCTTTAACTACAAGATCCTCTTAGTTATTAAAATGTCATCAAATAGTACAAACAACTTAGCTAACGTCGAGAGTACTCGGCTTGTAGCTATTACAAACAAATGTAAGGTATACTGTTCCAAACCAATATTGGCATACCTGACTTTAACGACAAGTCATCTATTTATTACTAGTGCAATAAAGATTGTATTGTTATCAAATGCAAGTAATTTATGGTCGTTAAATCGTCCGATGCTATCTGAGAAAACCGCCCGAGGCATGCAAATTTGTCATCACTTTTACCTGAATTCGATCTGCTTCGGGCGGTTTCTCAGATCGCAGCGAAGGGTCTAACGACTACAAATTACTTGCGTTTGGTAACAATACAATCCTTCTGATAAAGTCTCTTCTAGAGGCTACTATAAAGGATCTGATATAGATATTAAAGTCCTCAGAACCATATTTCATGTTTACGATTTAATCCGGTGTTTTTTCTTTCACTAATTTTTATGAAAGTCTAACCGCAAACCATCATTTCTAGACCCCAATAAAAGGAGGTAAACAGCTTTCGCCAATGCTGAGCCAGGCCCGTACACGTGCTAAGCATTGTTCTGATGTTAGGGTAGCCGTAAACTTATTAACGAATCAAAGCCATAAAAAACTGTAAACACGAAGTATCTTTCTGAAGTCTTTACCATGGTATGAGAACTAAATATCAAGAAAATAATTAGTTTAGAGACAAAAATAAAAGTACACAAAACTATGCTGTTAGTCAAATTACATAAATGAGAATAAAAAAACACCTTCTCCTTATAAACTCTCTCTGTTTATTATAGCGGCTTCGATTGACTGCACTAGGGTGTTTTAAAAGTTTATGCAATTAGCGTTTACTGAAAAGAAATAACTAGCTAGTAAAAACTTTTGTTACTTTTTATGCATATCACCCGATGCTCTACAAAAAGATCCAAAAATATTTTTCCGTAAGAGTAATTACTGACTTTTCTTGAGATAATAAAGCTTTCTAAAAGTTCTTGATCCACAATAAAACAATTTTTACTTTTTTCAAAACTTACAGGTTGCTTTTAAAATGTATTTTTTGTAGAAAATCAACTCAGGTACATTTTTTTGACTTTTAACCTTGAATAATTAATCGCGCGGCACTCGGATCGATGAAACACTTTCACCCAACATTTATAACACTGAAACTAAGGTGAGATCAAAATGTAACTGAATCAGAGCAGGCTGTGCCAGCGTAACTGTAATGATGTGTCTAATGTTAACAACCACTTCCACAGCTTGCTCTGATTCAGTTACGTTTCGATCTCGCGATATAATTTTTACAGTATTTAATTTTTTTATGTTGGATATCTAATTTTCCTGAACTATTTTTTTTTTAATCCAATATCTACTTTATAGTTTCTCGGTTTAATACATGAGTTAATTGGTGGACCCACCCTCGCAGGTGTCTCCAGCCCTCCGTATAAGAAATTTCCTGTCTATAAATTTCCCATTTTGACCCAACGACTGATATCAAGTTCGTGTTTGTTTAGTTAAAGCTTGTTTTGTATGCACACTGATCATCAGGACGAAATCCCTATTCCCGAGGGGTTAAAACTGGCTCTCCACCGCAACCGACACGTGCGTCTGACGGATGCAGCTGCTCCCTAAAAAAATTTTTTCTCCTTGAGTTTTGCTGCAACCGTCAAATGCCGACACGATAAAAGGACGTGATGCTTGTTGTTCGCAACCCCTTTTGTACTCCGGCACGTGCGACTCGTGCCAAGATTCAAGGACACCAAATTGGATCAAGACGCAATAAAACCAGCTACTGAGATATCCTTTTGACATGAATTGCAAGTTATTCAAAAAGTGCATGTCTGGCACTTGTAAAGGCGATTTCCATTACCCCGCATTAAAAATTAATTAAAACACCGGCAAGCGAAGATTCCCTGTCGTTATCGCCGGCGTAATCTCTGTTTTAGTGCTTATCTTAGACTCATTCATTTTTATGGTCGAGTTGTGAGTGTCCATTCATTACCAAACCAGATTATATATGCATTTTCCCCTTTTGAAAAAAACCGGTCACTACAGGGCGCAAATCCGGTCACTGATTGACAGTGGCGTAACTTAGAATTTTGTGCCTTTAGGCGAAAAAATATGAGGTCCCTTTTAATGCATAATTAACATTATAAAGTTCCCGAGTTGTGGATTCAATTTTTATTTCTTGATAAATCAAAATAAGCAACTAAAACATTTTCAAAAACTTTTTTTGTCCTTTTGACCCATAATTACGACTAGAATTTTCTGTATGTTTTAGCTGATTTATCTGCTTTATAATTAACAATTTAATAAACAACTTGTTGCAGTCGTAGCCTAATGCACGATTGCTGGTGAAGTGGTGAAGTTAAGTTTTCCATTTCACTGTTAATCTCATACATTTCGAATTTCCATCTAAGTTTTCAGTATTTTTAAATATCAGACGTTTATGGTAATCCTGAATCACCATGAATACTGCTGTAATGTTCCCATTGAAAGCAACTTAAAAAAAATTGTATCTTAATGAATATCATTAAAGTACAGGTAATTAACATCTAATAAATCAATTAGAATGTAAGAGAGAAATATTGTTAAACAACTAATGAAAGCATTTTTTTATGAAAAAGAATTAGCTTACTAGTAGGTACTTTGGTCTTTGAAACACCCTGATTCCGTGGGCCCTAACAGTAGTTATGCCACTGCCGAGTGAACGAGTAGAGTAGAAAAAATCGAGTTTGAAATGTTAAGAAGGATTTTGTTATGCGTGGTGTGATTCGCACGTTTCCTGCTGGAAATGGTTTTATAATCATCCACATGACGGAACGATCTTTAATTGGACTTAGGGGAATATCGCTCTTTTTTGCGTTGAGGAAATCCCTGTTTTATCGATGCTTTATTAGAAACGACGTAAATTTTAATCACGGCGATGCTATAAAATTGGAAATTGGATGCATAGAGTGGCCTTGTAATCAACGGCTTTGTTCACCAAGGCCGGTGCTGGAGAATGGCCATCAAGGGGGACAAGGATTAGCTAATCTTGGCGTCTATAAGTACCTACTTAGACTAGATGAGCTACTTTTATTAACTATTAGGTTAATTTTATTAGAAACTAAATTATTAGGCACTGAAAAAATACATATTTTAAAATATCATAATTATTATAATATTATTTGAATATTATCAAATATCACAATATCTTAATTTGGGCGCCATCTTATCGGAGTTTAAAGTAACATGTACGCTCTCCAAACGTATAGATTCCTGTTCGCTGTTTTAAAATATGTATCAAAAAAGGAAAAAAATAGATAAAAATTACGTTTAGATGATTTCGTCACACAAAAAAATATATTTTGTAGAAAATTTCGTTTATAAGTGATTAAAATCGCAAATCCTTAAAATGAATTGCGTTCAGTACCGTTACAATTAGATTTTCACCAAATTTAAGATTAGACATCTCTTTAAAATTTATCCCCCCGTTTAAAAATTATAAGTAATATTATTTTTAATAATTATTACAAAAAAAAATATACGCGGTATTTATCCAACAACTTAAAAACTATTTAAAACTAATGTACAGCGGATTATTATTAATAGTCTCACACTCTCACACAATTTTGATCATATGTCTTGTTCTGAAGCAGCATAGAAATAAAAGCAAAACTGTCGACAAAAATTGTTTAAATAAAAACCAAAAAAAAAATTGTTCTTGTTGCGCAGTAGATTGATTCCTAAAAATAGACTATTTTTTTGTTTATCAAAATCTCTTGTCTCTCTATTCAATAGTTGCAGTATCTAAACCGTAATAAGTCCCCAGTTAAAAGCCATTAATTGTTAATATTAAGTGGTCGCTTATTACTATTTTCTATTTCCCATTTAATTAACATAAATATTTTTTTTAATTTTTGTTTTATATTACTTGTTTACCTGTTTTTATTGTAGACGGTTCAGTTTATTAAAATAGCCGTCCCACTTTTATAAGAAACTAAACGCTCTACAAAAAGATCTCTTATTATTTTATATTAAATTAACTCATTCAAATGTTATTCGCGGTCAAAGTTAAAATTACAGTAAATTTCAAATTTTTTTCTTAAGAGCCTCTTTAGAACACTTTGTTTTTTAATCATTTTGCCTTTTTTAAGCTTTATTTCAAAATTAATATTTTTTAAAGTTTTTGCCCTAATTCCAGGTATATTTAAAAAGCAACCAAACCTTAAAAACAAGGCAAAATGCTTCAAAAAACAAAGTGTCTTGAAGGCGTCTTACTAGTACGAATTTTAAATTTTAACAAAAGAACAAAGAAAAACGGGTAGTTTTGATAAAAAAAATGGCGTGTGCTCAATAAGCCTATATAGTTTTGCTTTATTTAATGAATCTTTGAAAAACAAAGGCAAAATGTTTAAGAAAACAAAATGTTTTAAAGTAGCCTTAATAGTAAAATTTACTTTCTTTATCTATTTTGATATAGTTCTTTATGTTAATCCTATATTCTTGCTATAATTTATTAATAAATATAATTTTTATATATTTTTTTAAATCGTTATCTACATGAGTTTGTATAGCATGCCTTTTATCTTAAAAAACAGAACAGAATCCTTGAAATATCTGCTTTTTAAATCCTACTTATACCTTTCTTTAAAATTTAGACAAAATCTTTAAATAATATTAATTTTAAAATATACCTTAAAAACAAAGCAAAATAATTAGAAAAAAAAGTGTTCTAAAGGGGCCTACTACTACAAACTTCAAAATAGAGTAAAATCTATGAAAAATGGTAATTTTAAAATATGTATACTAGGGTGGGTCAAAAAAATCGATTATTTTTTTTTAAGTTCCGACACTGAAAAATTGATTCCTAGGCACCTTTAAAAAATGCTTTAATTTTAATAGGAAAGACTCCCTCATCGCAGTTTTTTTTTTAGTTCTATATGGTAAAATTCATATCTCGTTATTGCTTAATTGTTCAGAAAATTTGTGTTTACATTTTTTGTAGGAAATTAAACGCTCTACATAAAAGTTATCTTCATTTTTTTTATATCTTTTACCATTTAGAAAATATCGGAGGTTAAAGTTTGAAGAATTTAACAAAAATTTCTTTTCTACTTCTAAATTTTATAAGTCAGAGATAAATAAATATTATAAAATGCACAACATATGGCCTTGTAGAAAATTAAACGCTCTATAAAAAAGGTCTCTTGTAGTTAATTGATTATTCTAACCATTTAGAAGATATTCGCATTTTAAAAACCAAAATTTGATACTAAATCCCCAATTTTTTTAAAATGATTGAAGTAATTGAATAACCAGAAACGACTTTTTTTGTAGAGCGTTTAATTTCCTACAAAACCGTATGTTGAGCACTTTATAATATTTATTTATCTCTGAGTTATAAAATTTAGAAGTGAAAAAGACATTTTTGCTAAATTCTTCAAACTTTGACCTCTGATATCTTCTAAACGGTAAAAGTTATAAAAAAATTGTAAGATATCTTTTTTAGAGAGTTTAATTTCCTACAAAAAATGTAAATAATTTTATTCTGTACGATCAAGTAGTGACGAGATATTAATTTTACCATATGGAACTGAAAAAAAAATGAAAAGCTGCGATGAGGGAGTCTTTCCTATTAAAATTAAGAGCTTATCTAAAAAAGCATTTTTAAAAGTGCCAAGGAACCAATATTTCAGTGTCAAAAGATAAAGAAAAAATAATCTTTTTTTTTGGCCCACCCTATTGTATACCTTAAAAACAAAGCATAATAATTTTAAAAAAACAAAATGTTTTAAAAAGGCATGTACACATAAAAAATTTCTAAAAAAAGTTGATAATTATTCTTAATAATATACGTGTAATTCGTAGTAATTTGTGTAATTCATGAAAATTCTTTGTAATTCATCGTAAATCACAGTAAATCTTGTATATAAAAAAGTGGTTTTATTATATCCAGTTAGTTTTACTCTTTTACTCTCGCAACCCCCTTGGAATATTTTCATAGATATAAATATACCTAAACGTCTTTTTTTGGGGCTATCTTTAAAATCTAATAACCCTAAATAAAAAAAACCAGAAAAATAAATAATACATATTGATTATTATTATTAAAAATATTCTCAATCTAGAGTTAAAATATCTACATTTCCTCGTGGGACACCTGTATAACTACATCACACAATTAAATTTAACATATCAAATGACTAATGAGCTGATTTCAAGTTGAGATAATACCGGTAGTATCTTCGTTTCTATGGCAAATTAAACAAATTCGAGGCTGTTATTGGCTGTTGTCATCATAGAGGAATAAATAAATAAGACTATAAGACTAAGACATAGAGGAATAATATTATTTATTCCGCCCATAAGAGTTTAGCTAACTGCAGCGTGCAATTTGAAATTTAAAAAGTTGTAAAATATTATAATGATCATAAATTTTTCTTTTTAATATTAAAATAAAATCAAAAACTAATTTAATTTAAACAAATCTGCACAAAAGTTAACATAAGTTTAAGCCCAATATTAGGAAGTGGAAGAAGTAAACATAATTAAAGATAAACATCTTCGCAAGAAAAAAATTGCCTATTTATACCTGTTTCTTAAAAGTAATAAAATTGCTAGTCTCATAAAAGAAATGTTAAAAACAAATAAAATTTTAGATGGAGATACTCTAGCAATATATAGAGTAATGTCCAAAATTTGAAAACAATATTTTTATTAAACATTTTCATTTTTGGGTTGTCGGTGGATAAAACTCACCCTGTCTAAGAAATGAAGTGATCTATAAACGTAGAAAATTTAATTAATTGAGATGATCTTTTTTTTCTAGGTAGCTTATTTTTTATACTTTAAGATGTTTAATGGAGCGTTTTTTGTAAATTTGTAGTTTAAGTTATATAGCGTGTGAAAGACAAAGTTATACAAACCCTGCAAAAAACGAAGTCTACACTGCTCCCATTTTAACGAAAAAAAAATTTAATTTTGTTAGTGGGTTTCTAAAGAGCGCTGATGGACGAAACCCTCGAAACGGTTTTGCAGATTTTGAGCTAAGTTTATAAATTAAAGCCAAAATACAAAAAAAATAACAGTTTTTTGCACTATAAGCAACAATTATGTTAATTGCTGTAAAAAAATTTTTTTTAGATTATACTAAAGATGGTAGACATACCGTTAACACTTCGTGTAATAAAAGGTTCCCAAACATACCTAATCAATTTTTTAAACAGCTCTGAATTTTAGTTTGGTAATATTATATAATAAAAAACCTGTGTTTAGAAACATGACTTGTGTTTTAAATTTCAATACCCTTGTAGCATTAGTTTACTCGGTATAAGTTGGTGTTAAAACACGATTTTTGAAGCCATCTTTTTAGAAAAAAAATATAACTTTTGCTCTTCTAAACAACTTGGTTGCAATGATTCAATTGTGTATAGCTAACAGTAGCGTCTGTATCGTAGTAACGAGTTGTTTAAGTTAGAAAAAGCTTCAATTTTTCCCTAAAAATATGCTTTTAAGAATAGGATTTAATCACCGACCATTAAAAGTAAAGTAAAGTAATAATACAAGAATATTAAAATACAAAAAAAAATTTTTTGTGTTTAAATACAAGTTTCAATTTTTATCCTTCTTTTATCAAATTAATTTCGGGGCTGTTTAAAAATTTTATCATCTTCGAAAGTATTTTTCTACACAAAATGTTAACAGTAAGTCTACCGATGTCTTTCGAGATTCAAGTTTGAACTTGTAACTTTAAAATAATCCAAAAAGAGGGAACATTTTACATCAATTAACAAAATTATTGCTTATGAGCAAAAAACAGTTTTTTTGAATTATTGCTTTAATTTATAAGTGTAGCTCAAAATCTGTAAAACTGTATCGAAGGCTTAATCCAGCGCTCTTCCGAGACCCATTAGAAAAATCCAAAATATTTTCTTGTTAAAATAGAAGATTTTTAAACTTTTCGTTTTTTGCAGGGCCTGGCTTTGACACCCTAAAACAACAAATCTACAAGAAACACTTTATTAAATATCTTAAAGTATAAGAAATAATCTACTTACCCAAAAAAAGGTTCTGATTAATACATTTTTGTAGGAGTCACATGACTTTAAACTTTGTTAAAATTTTAGGTATACCATTTCAATTGATGAGCACTGTAGTTTTAGTTCAGCGTACTGTAATTATTAAGTAAAAAGTTTTAAATTTTGGTTTTAAAAATCAAAAAAGAGTCGATTTAGTTTTTATTTTGAATCACCCTATCGTATACCTAACGTTTGTAACATTTTTTTCACATTTATTTGTAAAAATCTAAGCCTCTAGGTGAAATTAAAGGCAAGAAAAAGCTCCTAACTACTCTTTTACTGCCTAATAGCCGCATCGTTTAGCTTTGTCCATAATAAAATCGGACTTAATTGAAATACAATAAAACTAATTTTATCGCCGTGTGTTCGTGTTCATTTTGTTAAATTAATTTCCGAGTGAAATGAACTCGTGCTAAATTTTTTATTTCCACTGATAATACTGATAATCGAATAAATTACGCACATTAGTATACGATAAAAGCGCTGAAACCCAATCGATTATGTAAATTAAACGTCATTTTTTTCTTTGAAAGTTTAAAAATACAAATGCACACAATGAACCGTTTACATTCATTAGTCGAATCAATTTTGTATGTGAGTATGTTTTCAGTGGGAAAATTACCGAAAATTGGCTCATTTCCGGTCAGGCGGAATCGGTGCAATCACATGACCACAGATGACCTACTAAATAAAAAACACATGAAATAAAGTATCCAATTTATTTATATTATCAGTATTTCATACATTAATACAAACAATTAAGTTATTAAGTGTACACCACAGTAACAGATGAAAATTATACAAAAAAAATTTGCATTTTTACTATCAACGTGTTACTATCATCGTCTAAATCCCGGCCGTTTTTTTTTTTTTTCTTTTTAATATAAAATTTTTAAACGATATAAAAACACGTTGCAAAAATGCAAAAAACACTGGGAAAAATATTTGAGACCCGGTATAATTGCACGTCAAAAGATCAGCTTCTGGGCCCCAAATCGTAAAAAATTGATTTACTTAGAATTAAACGAAATAAATACAAACATCTAAATAACACTTAAAAATCTATAAATGATTCACCCCTAAATGGCGCTAAATTCTCCGAAAATATTTGTTTGTACAACACATTTTTAAATCTATAATTAGCGTTCAACTAGATTAGAATTAAAAGGGGGAAATTCGTCTTAAAAACCTACATTATCACTTATTCTTAAACATAAACAAAAAGAAAAAAAATGGTTATAAACGACAAGAGAAAAAATCTCACAGTTGTGCACCTCAACACAGACCAGATTAGTGTATATATAAAAAAATAGATAGAAAACTATGCCACTTTAAAAATATAACAACAGTCTTTAGTCAATTAATGCTACAGCTGGGCTTTTCGTTGCCATCGGCCTTCTCGATATCATTGAGCAGCGTTTGGAACACTTGTGCGACGGAGATGTTGTGTTTGGCTGACGTCTCCAAGAAGGTGGCTTTCCACTTTTCTGCCAGCTTTTTCCCGTCTTCGGCCGAGACCTCCCTGCACTGGAACATATCCGACTTGTTTCCAACCAGGACCGAGGGGAAGTACGTCTTGCCTGTGATGTCCACAAGTTTGTTATACAAGGCCGAGACCACTTCGAAGGACTTCATGTTCTCGATGCTGTACACCAGGACGTAGCCGTGCACGTCCAGACTGTACTGCGAGGGGAACATCGAGAACTCGTCCTGGCCCGTGGTGTCCACCAGGATCAGCTCGTAGTCGGTCGAATTGATCCTAAGGGACTTCTTGAACGTGTTTTCGATCGTGGGGTCGTACGATTCTAGGAACTTGCCCTCGACGAACTGCATGCTCAGCGAGGATTTACCCACCGAACGGTAGCCCATCAACGCGATCTTTCTCTGCTTGGGGGCGGGCATCTTCACCTAGCCTCACCACACTCCACCATTCGAACACCTGGATTCTTACAAACGAGATGAGGTTTTTCGCATTTCGTAACGCGTTACGCAATCAACGAATTATTATTGTTTTTGTTTCTTCATACAACATGGTTCGACTTTTTGACAGCCATTTGTCGGCCAAAGTTCACTGTCTGATACGCATTTAACACGCAAAACGACAAATACGCAATTAATAAGACTGTTATTGACACAACGATGATACAAAACACACAATTTGATTTGGTTTAACACGACTTTAACAAACACGTGAATTATATTTGTTGTTTTTTAAACGACGCAAATAATGCACAACAGGGAATTTATGTTTTGGAGAGTGGCCACACTGGACAAAAAAGCGGTAAGTTTGAATTTTCTGACAGATTGTAATGATAAACACGACCTTCTAGATTTACGTTTCGAATTGAACGGCCTATTCAAATAAGAGTGTTTCAGCATTTTCAGCGTTTTACCAGGCAAAATACAAAAAAATAAATATCATAAATATTAACTGTAATATGCGAGTTATCATAATTCACAAACAAAAATTATGAAATCTTTACAGTTACATAATGTTGCTGATGCATTTTTTATGTATTTTAATAGGTTTACTGGCTAGTTTTTGTCTCAAACTTTGTGATTTATTACGTATAATTTTTTTACAACAATAAAGTAAAGTATCGTACCGAAATTATCTCATAGATTTCAAACTTCCTGAACAATTTATAAATACAACAAAAAAGCCTTATTTATTACAAAAGTCCACCCAATGACACCAAACATTTTTGTGAAAAAACGTGTTTGGTGTCATTGAGTAGACTTAAATTTATTCGAGAAACCGAGGAAATTAGTTTAATTTTCGATTTGTAAATTTTATACCGGGTGTAAACAAAATTAGGCTCACCCCTTTTTTTAATAGTATTTTTTTAAATAGAAAAACGAAACTCAGGAAACCTATATTGTTCGAAAATCCCCATTAATTGAGTAAAAAACAAACTTTCTATCGCTTCCGGGTCTACCGAAAACGACTATAACTTTAGATTTTTAAATAGAACATTATGTATATTTTTATATTTTTGTCATCTACATTAAATTTTAAGTCTACTATACATACTACTTGTTATAACTTTTGATGAAATAAAAAACTTTTTTGTAATTTTTGTTTTTTTTTATCCATAAGGCTGTGATAGTAAAAAATATTTCTAAATAATCAGTCCTATAAATAATCTAATTTAAAAAATACACCAGTTTAAATTACAATAAATTAGTTTTTCCGGTTTTACTAATTTTTTTCAAGTGGAACAAAAATGGCTCACTTGACTTTTTAAAATAACGTTTTTTTATCAATCAAAAGATACCAAAATTTTGAAAATCTACTCAGCAGTTTTTGTAATATTTACAAAAATTATTTTTTTAAAACCTGAAAAAATTTTTATTTTGCAGAAAAATTTTAAACAAGCATTTTAACAAGAAAATAAACAGCTATTAACACATTTTTTTTGTTTTACAGCCTGTTTGAATTTTATTAATTAACTTTTATAGATTTTTCCAAAATGTTTTGTGAATATTACAAAAACTACTGAATAGGTAGATTTCCAAATGTTTGGTACATATTTTTAAATTAACAAAAAAAATGTTAATGTAAAATGTTGAGTGAGCCACTAATGTTCCATTTGGAAAAATTGAGTTAGATCAGAAAACGAACTTATTTCAGTTTAAACTCTTGTATTTTCTAAATTAGATTATTTAAAATTTTAAATTTAAATAAAAGACCGCTTTTATTTTTTAGTATGTAGTTGCCTACATTATTTAAAAATATTTTTTGACCATCACAGCCTTCTAAGTAAAGCAACAAATACACTCACCGGCACAAAAAACGATTCGATCCATCATTTATATTTAATTTATCTTAAGTAAATTTTGTTCTAGGCGGCAACAATTTTTTACTTACTTTAAATTACACAATTTCAAATAAGTATAAACCAAAAACAGCATAAATTAAACAACAGTTTTTTTTATTTACCAATAACAAAAATAGTGCTGAATTTTACAAAAAAATTAAAACCTAACAAAGTGAAAAACCTATACTTGAGACTAAACTCGAGTTTAACAATGTGCATCACCTCCTTTTGCTTGAATTACAGCTGCCATTCTTTTTGGCATTCCCTCAATAAAGTGTCTTTGGCCGATTTACTCCCTAATTTGAGTTACTGCCACATTTAGGTGTCTCAGACGTACTGGAGCAGGAACTCTGCTTCGAATCTTTCTTCCCATTATATCCCAAAGGTGTTCAATCGGATTTAGGTCTGGACTGCGCGCTAGTCATATCATACGCTGAATACCAATCCAATCGAGATACGTGCTCACGATACGTGTAGTGTAAGCACGTACATTATCGTGCATGAAAATGAAATTTTCCCCAATAGTTTGTACATAAGGCACAACATGGGCTTCCACAACGTCTCCGACATACCTGTTGACATTCATTCTTCCCCTATCTACAGAGTGTGGCAACTTAAACACGCACTCTCAAAATAGCGACTTCTGATTAAATAAAATTATCGAAATATATTACATCTAACTGGACATTATTAAGGTATATTTGAGAATTTTTTAGTAATTTTTCACTTACAAAGTCAAAAATCCAAAAAAAATAATTTTTCAACAAAAAGTTAAATTCTGATTTTTGTACTAGTTAATGTAAGCAGATTCATTTCCAATAATTGTTTACGAAAGCAGCGCCCAAAAATATCAATCAGATTTTGAATTAAACCCAATTTTAGATTTTTACTTTAAAAATTATTTTTATTTACGACCTGCTACTGTGCCGTCGTAATTTTTAGGTGACAATGGAGATTGTAATTGGGGTAAGATTGTAAAATGGATATTTGAATGCAGGCATGTTAGACTTTGTCAATTTTATTGCAAAGTTGTAAATAAGACCCTTCAAAGCGGTTGACTACTACTAAATGATCCCTTTGTTGGTAAATTATGCCATCCACCCATAAATTACGTCTTTGGTTTGCATTTAAGCGATTATTTGAATAACCAAATCAAAATTTGTAATTTTAATACCAGTTTGATGCGCTAGCAGGTAGAAATTCACCTAGTGCAAAAACTTTATCAGTAAATTAACAGTTATTGCCAGAAAACTCAAAAACTGCCACGGCTTTATTTATTACTGAAATTTTTTTAAAAAATTCTCAAGTATACCTAATCAATCAAGTATACCTATCAAGTGTATAAAATATCGTCAAATTTTTTTAAGAAAAAGACGCTAATTTGGGAGTGCGCGTATAAGTTGCCGCACCCTGTATGTACAATGACTAATTCGGCGCAAGCTTCCAAACTAATGCCATCTCACACCATGATAAAACCTCCTCCAAAATTCAGTTTCAGTACTAATCACACTGAACAAATCTTTTCCCCAAGCGTCGCCAGATTCTTTATCGTTCATCTGGAAAATGAAGACAAAATCTCGACTCATCAGAGAAGAGAACTTGTCTCCAATCACCAACATCCCAATTCTCATATTCACAAGCAATACGTAGTCGCTCTTCTCGATGCTCTCTGGTTAGCTCGGAGCCATTTGCTGGTTTTCTTGCAAGGAATTCTTCTTTGTTTAGTCTCTTTCTTACTGTTCTTTCGATAATTATTGCTACACATCTTACTTCTTCTAAACAACTACGAGCAGCAACAGCTGTCGTGACTCTATTTCTCAACATTTGCAGTGTGAGAAATCATTTCAAGCAGTACATCGCCTCCTTCCGAACCCATCTCTCTTAGTGTAGTCCCCAGTTTTCCGAAACCGTTCTACAGCTCTTTGCACACTGTATTGTGATCGACCATCTTAAATTAAAGCAATTGCTCTAGCTGCGTCCGTTGGATTTAGAACCATATTTGCTCTTGTAAGATTAAATTAAAATGACAAGTTTAGTGGCAGGTATCACAATAAAGACAATTATCCACAGGTATCATAATAAAGAAAATAAAAAAAATTAAAAAAAACTTAAAAATTCTATCAGATGCTTATTCTTTTTTGTTTTTTTAGTCTTAACAATGGTTAGAAATGTATCATATCTACCTAAAGGTACTCTGACTGAAAAAAAATTATTACAAATTCGTTTTTGAGAAAATCAGGTATAGATCGAATTTTGTGCCGGTGAGTGTATTTCAAAAACAAAAATATTTCACAAAAAATTATAAAAAGTAGTCTATTAGACTCAGCAATTTAACGTAGATTTCAAAAATATAGAAATATGCATAGTGTTCTATTTAAAAATTCAAAGTAATAGTCGTTTCCGGTAAATACGAAAGTGACAATTTTCCAATAAAAAAAACCTGTAAAGTGAATTTTCTTTGATAATTTGTGTTATATTCTTTTTACATTTTTTTTTCGGTATATTTCCGTGTCCTTTGTACATTGTCTATGTCCTTAAATACATAATTCTTTATAAACTATTTTAGAAACAAACAGTACAAATAATGAAAATTGGAAGTTTGAACGAAGTATTTATAAAAAAAGCTTATAACAATATGTTAATAAACTTGTTACTAACTTACAGAAAACAAATTAAATTGTTAATTTGCAACTATTTAATTTCAATTTTGATCAAATAATGAGATATCAAAAAAACACTCAACTTAATTGCTAATATGTTATTCAAATTGTTGAATATACAAATATAATAATATTCAATTCCAGTTAACTTCAGTAATCCGACTTCTAATTTTTTTTTTTGGTACAATATGTAAAATGTTCCATTTTTTTCCCATACTTTTCGAGTATAAAAATTACAGGTGAGGTCGAAGTCCAAGTCGTATACAAGTACGCGAGTCTCTTATTTGCGTGTGACATACAACGTTTTGTTTACTATTGCAAATGTTGATAAATTACGTTTTTCTATAAACAGAGGTTGTTTGTTCGACTCAGTGACGTTACAATAGAAGTATTCGTCAGCTTCTCGACGGTTCAGTCGCACAAGATTGTTTTCTTCTATTTAACTAATAGGACCAAATGAAAGGTCACTACAAACTTGACTTTCAAAAATGACATCTCTTCACCCTTATATTCGAAACGTTTTGTGATAGAAGAGTGCCGATGTTTTTTCATGGTTAGAAAACAAATACATGACAAATATTTTTGTTTCTTCCAAAATTTTTTGTAAAATAATTAAAAAGTACTACTTTTGGAAAATTAAATTTTAAATGCCCATAACTTTGACAGAACCCAAAATTTTGAAAATTCCAAAAAACCTCGTCAATTGATGGCCACATAATAGTAAAAGTTACCACAAAACTTAATTTAAAAACCGTGGTTTCGTGGTTAAGTAACAGACATTTCAAGTACAATCATCAAATAATCGCGTGAATCATATGGTGAGCACTGCTACCTTTTGTTTCAATAGACATCTTAGACAGGCCGGAGAACTCCATAAATCCAGAAGGTCTTAATGCAAATAAAAAATCTGGATCATCTAAAAGAATGTATTGATTCCAATTTTTGTGTAAATCATATTATAATTTAAAATAAATATATAACATACATTATAAGAAAAACTAAAATTGTGTAGAAAAAGTAAAATTTCGCTTATGCAACTCGTGTTTGAATATTTGAACAAGTGCCTAACTTAAACACTAGACTCACCTCCTGACTGAAATAACAATCCACTTTAGTTATTTTAATTCCTCAAATAGAAATTCTTTTTATAAAACTATTTAATTTTAATAAGATTTAGAATTGTATTAGGTATCCTATCATTTTTTTTTTAAGTTTAAGTATGCTAAGAATAGATCCTATTAGTAATTACAGCCCTCCATCAATTTTAACAAGTTGCCGTTGAGCGATTTCATTAACTTTGTGTATAAAAATTTAATAAAATCGTCGAACTCTCCCCAAATGGATGGTCATTTAATTTCTAATAAGATTAATTGGTTTAAAAACTACCCATAAGCATTATAGGCACCCCACTATTTTTTTTTAAATTGAATTAATGGATTTACAGAATTGATTACTAAACTAGCTAACAACTAGACTTATTTTATAAAAACAAAAAGTACACTTAAGTCATTAAATCGAAATTATTGCTAAAAGCCAACAAAAAGAGGGGGCAAGGGGGTAACGGAACAAAATATACAATACGGCAGAACAATCATTTCCGGATTAAATTTAGGCAAATTCAGTTCGTGTTCTGCTTTCCTAATAAAAATTATACACTTAACAACAATCGAATATTTTCTTGTATAAATATATTATTATAAATACACTTAGTTATATTTTTACCAACCCTAATAACTCAATCTATACTACAAAAAAAAAATCACTCGAAAAATATTAAATGTCACTTTTTGTTGAGCATTTCAACTAAAACTCAGGTAATTAATATGGACGTCAAAAAAAAATGAAATTAAGGATATGGGGGATCTCAAAAATGTTGGTAACGGCGCTGAAATTAAAAATATATATAACAATAATTATTACAAATGTTAATAGGAAAATTGTTAATGCCCTGGCATCGGCCTTAGTTCCTTAATTTGCCTAATGAGGTATGCTTTTTCGTCGTTAAATTGTTCGTCTTCTGCCCTATCCGTATGGAATTTCATCAAGAAATCTACTAACTTATCTTGGTTGCGGAGCAAAATGTCCAAAATTGGCTTAGGTTTGTTAGGATTGGCCACAAACACCTGTTTAAACAAATATGTGAAAAAAATCACCCCCACGTGAAAAAACAACCTTAAATACATGGAAGGCTTCAAACTGGATATTCCTAGATCGTTCCTTAAGCATATTCATCATAAGTTTAAGATTGTCAGGATTGGATATATACCTCGTCATCACCTGAAAAAAAAAAAAAATAATAATAATTACTGTTATGGGAGCAACAAAGAACAGTTTTTTCACATACATTATTTTGTAAAATGTCTTAAATATATAATAATAATGTTTTTATTCGCTGAATAGTTTTACGTTTATTGTTAAACTCATCAGAGACTTTATAAAATTGAGGATTTGACCACAAAAAACTTTAAAAATTGGTTCACTAAAATCACAAAACTGAAAATTGCAAAGGCATTAAATATTAAAGTAAAAAGTACAGTAAAATCTATTGATAATAACTCTGCTTGGTTTGAGCTACTACAACTTATAAAAACATATATTGTACTGATAATACGCTTATAAGACATCCAAGAAACATCAAATCTAATTCCATAGATACAACAAAAAATATATACGTCGCTATAACCGGATTCTACTGTACTCCTTTTGTACGACATTCAATAAGTATGCTTTGTCTCTTAAATGTTACTAGAAAGGTATTCCACTGTACAATTCTAAATCGTTATGAACTGTTGTTCGTACAAACCTATTATTGCCAAGCCTCTTTCAACATAGTCCCGCAAGCAAGCGGTTGGCTCTGAGAATGAATAGTCCTGTGTTATTTTATAACTTCCAACAAGATTCAGAACGGTTCGGATTAATACTGCACATGCTCAGTAGCGTTTTAGCGGTCCAAAATCTCTATTGTGCATGCTCAGTTCAGTTCTGAACTGGTTCTAAAGCGTTGTTGGTACTAATCTATATTAATCTGTGTGTATTTTGTCCAACTGGGGATAAAATAATATCAACACTTTAAAGTTTTAGGTAAAACAAAGATATACAAGTTTATCTATAAAATTAAATAGAATTTGAAAAAGCATAATTTGACGTTTCTGACGTTTTAAATAAAAAATCTGATCCTTATTATATGTTAAAAATCTATCCAAGTCCAACGTTTTGACAGGTAAAGGTAACTCGATGACGAAAGGTTTAGACCACTCCTTAGATGAATTTATCAACGACATTAAAAACATTTTTTTATTTTAATTCCACAGCATCATAGTTTCTTTAAGGAACTAATAAACAGCAAGTATAAAAGGTGCGTTCAATTTCGAGTGCACCTACTTTGTCTTTGTTTGTCTCATTCAGGACAGATTAATCCGTCGCATTATTTTTAACGACCTTCTTATTTTTCTTCTCATGGCTAATTGCGAGTTATTTTTTTAATGAACAGTCTGCATAATAATATTTACGTTTAACAACTCGCGAATGTTATAGAAGTGTTTAAAAATAGCCATTAATGCAATAAATTGCCAAAAAAGAGTCTTTTAAGCACGCGACGTGAATCTACAATGTGAAACGCGAATCAACACGTCAAGAGCTTAAAAGACATCGATTTTGCAACGTATTGCATTCAAGATTTTTTGTAACAGCGTTTTACAACAGATTTTTCTTTCAAAAATAATGATCCCAATCGAACATTCACATTGTACAATAGACAGACGGCAGATTGCTATGGATGTAAATTTTGTTGTTTACTGTTTTTGTAAAATTACAGACTGTCAACTTGAGTTCTGTGTTTAAGTTCTGTGATAAAGAAACACGAAAATGAGCGATTCTGAATTTGATTCCGACTAGTGCCCGAAAAATCTAAAAAAATTTACAAGGAAACATACAGGAAATTTGGTAGTTGGTGTGAGGAAAAAAATGTAACAAGTAATGAAGAAAAGGTACTTTTGGCCTATTTTTCGAAATTACTTTCCATGTATAAGCTGTCTACTTTATGGAGTACCTACTCAATGCTAAGAACCATGATATATCTTAACAAGAATGTAGATATCAAAAGATTTACAAACTTGATTGCATTTCTAAAAAGAAAAGCCAGTGGGTCCAAGGCTAAAAAATCCAAAACATTCACCAAGCAAGAGATAAAACGTTTCATGAAAACAGCTGATGACAAAGACTATTTATTGGCAAAAGTTGTGCTAATTACTGGGATTTTTGGCGCGTTACGCAGAGAAGAAATTACGTTTTTGAAGGTGGAAGATATAGAAGATTGTACAAGTTTTATTAAAGTGACGATACCGAACACCAAGACAAAAATTTCACGAATGTTTACAATAACTGAAGGATTTGTAGATGGAATTAGTTTCTTCGAAATTTTCCGCAAATACGCACAGCTTCGACTTCCTCATACTGAACATCAGATTCTTTTTATCTTATAGAAATTCTAGGTGCTGTATGCTACCCGTTGGTATAAATACTATTGGAGGTATGGCAAAAAAATGCAGAATGTCTCGGCAGTCTAAATGCAAAGGAATATACCGGGCACTGCTTTCACTGTTGTTCAGCAACAGTCTTAGCAGATTCAGGAGCAGGTATTACATTACTCAAAAGACATGGAGAATGGCGATTGCATTCTGTTGCGGAAAGTTACATAGAAAACTCTGTTGAAAGCAAAGACGCAATTTCGATGAAAATTATAGGAAAAGAAGAAACTGTATCAAAGAAAAGAAAAATCTGTGACGAAAAGAGCAAATCTGAAGTGGCGTCTACAAGTACCGTTTCCACTTGTATTGAAGTTCAGCAAAGAAATCTGAAATCTTCGAATGTTCAATTTAGATACTTAAGTAATTGTTCTTTTCATGTTTATAATAAATAAAATAAAAAATGTATTTTTCATTTTTGAGCACTAGTGCTTAAAAGTGTGTCACTTTTACGCACTAGTGCTTAAAAGTACGTCATTTAGCAATCAAAATGACAATCAAAAAGTCACTGTTATAAAACGCTGTCACAAAAAGTAAATTTAAAGATCTGATTGGTTGTAAAAAAAAAGGTTTGAGGCTACTTGTCAATAAATTGTTCACGTTTGAGTTGGTAAACTAATCATAAGTTGGCAACACTGCGTTCTATATTCAGGTGAAACTGACCTACAAACTCATCAACTGCAATAATTTTCGCACGGATTACGATAAAATGATAAGATATAAAAAACCATGACTCACAGTGAAATTATGTCTATCCAGAAGTAATTCGCCGAGCAATTTTAAACTTTGACGTCTTGTAACATAATTTTCGGAATTTAAGAGCCGCTGATAGTGACTGAAAACCTTATCATAATTAACTTCCAGAAAGTCCGCACACAAGATTTTATGTCGTGTCAACAATTCCTAAAATAAAAAATTAAAAATTCCCGCCAAAAATCACACTGTAGACAACCTTAAAAGTCGAAAACGCATCAGAAGCTATATCAAAAGTGGACACTTCGACGTATCTAAAGAAGTGATAAAAATCCTCTGAATAAAGCATGATTTTCGCCAGGGCCTCATATCGGGCGCACTCCCGCAACATTGTCCCGCAGTTCAGGGCGATTTCCTGAAGTTCGTACCTAAAATCAAACAAATCACACACGAGTCCACCCCGTGGAGACGGTCACAGACCCCGACATCAGCGTGAAGAGAATCTCCGGCTTGGTGCAGATGTACTCGACTGTGGGTGACCGCGTGCCGATCTGCCTTCGGAGGATATTATTAAACACTTGGGCCACATCCTTTTTCCCCTCAAAATCAATCCGGTTCAAATTCTGGATCAGGAGCAGCAACAAGTTGCTGTTGTACAGCTCCTGGGCCAGCTGGGCGACGATGATGTCCGTCTGGGGCTCCGCATCTGACGTCCCATACAGCATGTTCTTGATCAGCACCAGGTTCTTACTCACTTCCTCCTGCGCCTTTTCTGCTTTCTTCTCACCTTTTTCTAACGCATTGACGGCTTCCTTGAGGGCTTTCACGATGTCAGTGGGGCTCTTTTGAGATTTACCGAACAGTGGCATTTTTTGACGGACCAGGAAAACGTTGCAAGAATGGAGGTTGAGGGGCTGTTGGGGTAGTTATGAGGAGGTCGAGCTTGCGGACAACGAATTATATCAAAACTTCACTTTACACATCACTAATTTTTTATTTTTGACAAATTTATACACACATTTGACAGTACGAAACAGTCATAAGGATCTCAAGGCAGTTTTTATTATATAAGCACTGTTGCCAATAGAATTATGACGCAAATGCGGAAAAAATGTTTCACTTCTCGGATTTTCAAGTGGCAACAGTGAGAAATTTACAGAAAACTGCAGTACCGACATTAAACGCGCTTATTTTAAATTCTGATAACAAAACAAGAAATTGTACTTTTTCTTGATAGTTTACACATAATCACAATATATTAAAAAAAAAAAAATAAACAAGAAAATACTGTTTTTGTAGTGTTGCATTTAAAAAAAGCAATAAAATTCAAGCTTTTTTGCCGTATTTCGTAATTTTATTGGAATAATTAAAAACATTTGGAGAAAATCAATTAAACCAAACTTCATGCAATAACTTTAAAAATAAACTTTGTTTAAAGTCTTTTATTGTAAAATTTGGTTACATCTCACTACTCCCAGACGTCCGCACTTTCCTATATAACAAACGCGTTACGTAATATGTGCTGGGAGGTCTGAAGTTTCTCGGGTATAAGCGTATTCTTACGTGAATTTCAAACAGTAATGGTTTTCCATGATTTTCGAAGTATAGTTTCTACTATAAATATATAATAAAGGTCCCGTAGAAATTGAATTTGACCTTCCTTTTTACTATTTAAAATTTGTTTTTCGCTCACTTCTTTAATAACAAAAATGAATCATATAAATATTTAATAGATATTTTTGTTGCATTCTTAGCTACTCTAAAACTATACCATCAAGTCGTATTTTCCGCCCTTGAGCGTCAAATTTTATAGCGGCTCACATTTGTCAATTAACAGTTTCGATTTAAAAATAAAAATCAGTTTTAGATCGGGTCGGGTGTGTAAACAAACCAGGTTTACCTATTTTTATGTAGTACTTTTTAAAACAGAAAAACGAATTTTCGAGAAATTATTAAATGTTACAGAACTGCCATTAATTGAATTATGAACTAACTTTCTAGCACTTCCGGTTTTACCGCGCGGAAATGACTTAGAGAACTTTGATTTTCAAAAGTAGTCTAATATGTGTAACTTTTTAATTCAGATTATTATGCCTACTTTTCTTAGTCTTAGGCATTTTCCTATTTTCTACGCATTTTTTTTTTCCAACAAAAACCACAGATTCAGTTGTTACGTCTGACTCACATTTTTAAGAAATCATAAAAAACAGGATAGTTTTCCTTAATTTTGGCAAAAAAAATCTGACTCACATTTTAAAAAAAGCCATAAAAAATAGGATAGTGTCTTTGAAAAATTGATGTTTCAATAGAAAAAATGGGTCTACAAACATGTAGTTTTCTTAATTTTTGTGTTTTTGAAAAGACCTCAGTTGGTTGTTTTTAAAACTTCAACGACTACAAGTTGAAAATAAAGTCATTTTTCTAAAAAAATGGTGGTTTAGGAAAATCTGAGTTAGAAGTTAACAGTAAGGGTCAAAAGTCAAATACAACGTTGTTTTTGATGTTTTTGATAAAAATACGGGTTTTTGTTGAAAATAGTGCATTAAAAATAGGAAAATGACTAATAAGAAAATTAGGCATAATAGTCTCAGTTAAAAAGTAACACATATTAGACTACTTTCAAATGTAATTAAAACTCAGAGTTTCTGTATTTACAACATATTGCTTTAAAAGTAGACTTACCCTACCTAAAATGACCTGAGTATTACAAATTTAACATTAGTTTTTACTTAAAAATTATAATTCTTGTTTTTTGACTTTTGAGTTTTGGATATCCTAAATAACTAAAAACTTCAAAAATTTAGAGCATTTTTAAATGATTCTAATGGGCTGATTTCAAGTTGGGATAATACCGGTAGTATCGCAAATTTTAATACTTTTCCATGGCAAAACCAATCACAGTCCCAAATTCTTTTAATTTTGCTTAGAAACGAAGATACTACCGGTCTTATCTCAACTTGAAATTAGCCCATAACTCTTATTAATTTACGAATATTAAATTACGAGATCTTTCGGTTGGTACATTACTTAAATTAAATTGATTTCAAAAACCATATAAGTCACACAATTAGAATTTTTCAGGAATCAATAAAACTACTTTAAATCACAAATAAACAATAAGTTTTAAAGAACTTTTTTGGGTTCAATATAAGTAGTATTTGTGGTTTAAAGCATTGAAATGTCAAATACCCTTACAGTTTATCAATATTAATAATAAAAAAACTTAAACAAACTGTTCTTGACTTATGTTGTTTTAGCAAGAAAGAGGGTTTAATTAAAAATTAATTAAATCAATTAAAATTTCAAGTTTTTAACTCAACAGTTTAAAATACCCCACACCATGGTCACTATTGTAAATTTTAAGTAAAAACCTATTTTTTCGGTTAGTAAACAATCTCAATTTTCATTTGGTACCGGTTTTGTCCATTAAATTATATGCGGAATAAGTAAAATAAAATAATAAACAATTCATATAAAATTTGAGATTGTTAATTTTTTTATTTAATTAACTGAAAAAAACAATGGATTGCCTTCTTTCACATTAATTGAAATACCTCTAAATCTCATCCAAAATGTGATAAGACCGTATTTTTTAACGGATCAAATTTTCAAAAAGCAAGAATACTTGTTGCACTAAATACCCACTTTTTTTTCTCAAAATTTAATCCGTTAATTAATGCACCCATTTGTTTACGGTCTTCTCTCGGACTCTAACAATGAGTATAAAAAATTGACGTTTAAAATTTTGAGATTTTGGATTTTTTCGAGCTAAAGGGACCATTATTACAAGTTCTTCAAATTGTGGAAAGAGTAACCCAGAAAAAAAAGATCATCCCGATCAATACATTTTTCTAGAAGTTACAAGACTTTAAACTTTGTTAAAATTGTTGAATTTTGTTCACCACTGTACTTCCTTCTTTTTCTTCTAGCTTTTTTTCTACTTTTTCTAAAGCATCTTTTGTTTTTTTCTCTTGCAATCATAAGTAGTTTCTTTTGTCCTTTTTTCTAAACGTCGTTTTTGAAGTTGTTTCCAAATATTTTGCTATTTTTTTATAATCTATTTTTGTTCAAAAACTTTTTCTTTCAATTGTCCATCTTTACACCATTCTAGATTTTTTTATTTCAAAATCTTTTTTTGTAATTTTATTTTTTTTAACGCAATTTTCCTTGTCCTTCCTTCACTTTCAGTAGCCATTTTTTAAGTTTATCTAACTTATTTTTCTTTTATTCGTCGTTTTTCAAGTTCTTTTGGTTCTATTTTTTTTCCAATTATCGACTTGATAGTAGAGATTTATTTTCTTCTAAACTTCTTTAAAAATAATTTTTATTTCTCCATCTACCTTATACATTTCTATCAATCGTAATTTTCGTTGTTTTTTTTAACCGCCAATTTCAAAGTTTTTCTAAAAAACTTTTTTGATCTAAGAAAATTTATATTTTCTGCTATTTTTTTCTAAACATAGGTAGTTTCGCTTATTATTTTTCCTTCAGTCCTATTTTCTAGATTTGTCAAAAAACTTTTTTGTGCTTGTTTCTTATTTCCACGTCCGTCTTCTTTTCAAAGTTAATAGAATTTTAAAAAAATGCTAAAATGTCAGCAGTAAGTGCCTAATTTTTAATTTACTCTTATCATAATTATTTTAATAATCTTCTTGTGAGGTATTTTACACCAAATCGGCTTGACAACTACGATTTTTAGAAAGTTTTTTTTTAGTAACCATAGAAAAAAGTTTTCATATAAATTTTTAGACCTTATTCTCAAACCAATCAAATAATATTTTTTAAAAAAATTACGTTTTTTTTGTTATGTTTTTATTAATAGTTTTTTACTCACATTGCATATGTATAGCTTTCTTTTGGCTAAAGAGTTATATAATTTTTTTAAATACCCGTAACTTGCGGAAAAATTAAGCTTATCTCATTTGTTTTTTAAAGTATGTACTTTATAAATAAAAAATTGCAAAAAATATTGGCAGCGTTTATAATAATTATTTCTGAATCTTTTTTCATTTTTTTTACAAAAACTACTATTTACTATTATCTATGATTTACTATTTACGATTTTTAAGACAAAAACCCCCTAAAAAAAGTAATTAATTCGTACTGTTATTTCAATTTTTTAGAACAAACATGTCACGAAAAATCAAACTATTTCAAAATATTTTTTCAAAATCTTAATTTTTAAATATTAGAAAAAAAGATTGAAAGCGTTATAGTTAATAATTATAACGTTACAGATGCGATATTTTTATCTATATTAGTTTAGGCACTAGAGACGCTTAATAGAGATGAGAAAAATTTGTTGAACCATTGGTTGTGTATTTCTCATTTGATTTCTACTCTAGTAATATATAACTGTAAAAAAGCTAATCTCAGTAAAAAAACACCAAAAAAGCCATAAGAGAATAGGGAGAATAAAATTTATAAGAAAAATACCAAAAATTTTAAATAATAGAAATAAATTATTAACAGCTTCACAATATAGTACGCGCGCGAGAATTATTATTACATATTTATTTATCTTTTAAAATTATTGTATAAAAAAATAACAAATCAGTCAAAAAATTAATGCCACCACCTCAAAATAGCTTTTCAGGCGCAACACTCTATATACCAGAAATTGGGCCACGAAGACTCGAAAGATAACAAACTCGAGTATTTTTAGGACAAAATTACAAAACACTGGACTTTCATAGTAGTCTAAAATGTTTCGTTGTGTTGTTATTTTGAGCGTCCTTTTTCCGCTAATTTTCACCCAAGATGATCTTGTCGAAGACACCCAATACGCAACTTGCCAAATAAATTCAACAGAAGTACAAACTTCGGCAAATGCAACGGTGAAAAGACAATTAAAAGGAGTTTGCACTTATAGTGAGTCAATCAATTAAATTCTCGTTTACCGAATTAGAGATTTTAGAACAAATCGAGCAAAAGTTTGAACAATTAGAAGAACGGCTTTTGACAGAGTTGAATCAAATTAAACAGCTTTTAGGAGGCAGTAATATCGTCGTTAAAACTAATGATTATTACGATTATGAAGAGAAAAGTCTCAAATTTGATTCGACGCCACCACCAGATGAGGAAAGTATAGTCAGTGTTACAGAAATTGTAACTCGTGACGCGACTTGGGCCCGAACAGAAATTGAGAAATTAAATAACACTCTGTATGTTTATAAAGGGGAAAACGTGTATACTTACTACTGGAAAATTTCGGAAATTGATGCTATTTTACCCAAAAAAGGAATTCATTTAAGAAGTAGCGATTTTTTTGTTTTAGGTAAGTAGATATAGGTATTGGGTACACCAAATGTATGGATCGGGGTGTTTTTTGACTAAACTATAAAAAAAAATTCTATAAAAAAATAATAAAAAATATTAATTTTTTATTATTTTGTAGTGTACATTACGAGCATGTTGTAGTACTAGGTAGGGCTGGGAAAAGTATCGATACTTACAGAAGGTATCGATACCTGCTCAGGTATCGTACACCGATACCGACTGCAATCAGGTATCGAAGTATCGATACTTCCGATATCTCTGATAGTTCGATACCTCCGATACTTCCGATACTTCGATACCTTGATAAAGAGTGGCTATAAATGAATATCCTATTCAGGGTGCTTTGGATGTTGGAAACAAAAGCTATATTTTGATGAAAACAAACAAATTCACAAGCTATTTGATGCGATATTTATTTATCGCCACCCGATACTTCCGATACCTCGATACTTCCGATACCTCGATACTTCCGATACCTCGATACTTCCGATACCTCGATACTTCCGATACCTTCGATATCTCGATACCGTGATACCTCCGATACCTCGATACCCCTGATACCTCCGATACCTCGATACTTCCGATACTTTGCAGGTATCGATACCCGATACCTAAAAACAGGTATCGCCTAGCCCTAGGTAAAAATAAATAAAATGTAAATAATACATATTAAAAACGCACGAATTTTATTTAAATAAATTGTTTAAAAAATGTTATCACAACTGTCTTCCATCTTAGAACACCGGTGGAAAGTCAAGTAGGCGTTCTTGCTCACCCCCGAGCTGTTCTATTGTTATTGTTATCTCATCTAGCATGAATTTTTAAATTTCTTTTAAAAGGTTTGTTTGAAAAAAATTAAGAATAAATTTCAAAAAAAACAAAAGTGTTGCTATAGTTATCTTAAAAATTTAAACAAATAAATTTTTTCTAAAGGTAGCTTCAGGTAGCATTTTTATAACCATTTAATGCCTATATTTTATTTTTTCAAAATTTTTTATAGTTCAATCCAAAAACACCCCGATCTATACATTTGGTCCATCCGGTATAAATTACCTAATAGTTCTGTACTTATTGAGTTTTTTAGGTCATCAATTGTGTTTGCAGATGTACCCAAATCATATTCCAAATTATTTGGGTATTCAGTTAAGACCGAACAGTAATTTTATGAAAAAACATAAATTTACGATTTTGGATCAATTTGATAGCAGTAAAGATATAAATTCTCAAAAGTTTGGTGGGCTAAGTAGTTCTGAAGGATTATATAAAGTGCCTTATGCAAAATTACACGAAAGAAATTATTTATTTGACGATACGCTTTTAGTAAAAGTGACTATTTATATTAATTCTTAAATATATTTTTTTTCTATTTTGCGTCTTATTTCGAAACCTAAAGTAGTGCCGTAACAAGCTGAAACAGCCTCAGGAAAATTTTTTTTTTTTTCCAAAAATTGGTAACTTTGCGTTGTTATAAATGTATACCACGTACAATCCAAATAAAGTTGATGCTTTTTCTATTACAAAATTGTTTGAAAGGAGCGACGCAGGAGCGATAATGTAGAGCATATCGTATATCACATCACTATTTCCAGTTTTTTTATTCTTTATTTAAAACTTTTTTTAAATGAACATAAGTAGGTATTACAATATTTTCCACAGATTTTTAATAATTATACTACAAAAATAAAGTTTACTTGAAATAATGCATTTGACATTCTCCAGTGAAAATGAGACGTAATTTAAATGTTTACAATTATGTAAACATTATAGAAAAAAGCAATAAATTATTAAATATGGTTCATTATGAAATGTCTCGAAACTTGTGAAAATTTCTAACTTACACACTTTAAATACAATAAAAAAAAACAAAACAAAGAATCTTTTACTGTACAATAGCTTTACTGAATCAACAATTCTCCCGTCAGTATCTCCACTACCATTTTCTTCCTCAAATACGGCATATCTTCCTGTTGAAAAGTAAACCTTGCTTTTCTTGTTGCAAATTCAGCAAAAGTACATGAAAACATCCCACAATCACTCCCATTCATTTGTTGGGGAATGTCCGGAACATTCTCAAGAACAAAATCTTTCGTACTGAAAGGCTGGCCCTTTTTATCCATATGTTCAAATTCCAAATACCCTTTCAACGCATTTAGACACTTATTGTTTGACTGCCCCATACTGTCATAATACTTTATTGTTTTATCTTTTAGATTAATTATAGCCATACACCAATGCATCCCCAGGTGAATCGGCACACAAATAAACTCATAGGAAAAGATATCCACTCTCCTTGTCCATCTTTTCAGCGATTCAGGCCCGGCTGTTGACAATTTCTGGTAAAAAAAAGTATTGGTTGTGTAAGTATCCGGCCAGTTTGAATCTTTTCCTCGTTCCATTATCAGGTTCATGTAGAAATTAATCACGTTGTCATTAAGCCAATTGAGACCATTTAAGGTTAGAAGATCTTTTCTAGTAATATGTAGGTTGAATTTTTTCGTTAGAACTTCGTTGGGATCACCTGAAAAAGCTTTTTTCACCATACGAAGTTGGTCGTCACTCAGGGGAGGTAGATCGACTTCTTCCTCCTCTTCTTCAACAGGTAAAATTGTCCCTTTGATTGAGAGGCAGTCTTTAACTTTCCTCGTTAGCGACTTTAATAAAAGTTCGTGGTTAATTTCATTTAACGAGTTTGAATTCTCCGTATATGATTTAATTTCTTTCGATTTTTCTTTAACGTAAATTTCATGTTTCTTTGTACTGAAACAATAGATTAATATGAAGAATATCGAAGCGAAAAGAAAGTACAAAAACAACATTTTAAAAATTTTGACAAGATAAAATTAGACAAAATGATTGTTAAAAGCGTCGCCTGCGTTGATTGACAGTTATATCAAGTCGGTCCATTCGTGATACCGTCCACCCATGACGTTTTTGTATTTTAAAAAATGTAACAAAAATGCCATTGTGTCACAGTATAAAAATGAATCAGTATCGACAGCTGATAAAAAATGAAAACTTGTGAAAAAGCTAAAGTAGATGCACTTTCATAGCGTCCAGTTGTCAATTTCTTAGGTTGGCAGCTATGCCTAGTTTTTTTAGTGCATTGGTTGGCAGTACTAATTCGCTGTCAGAAGTGTCACATTTGTTTTCATGACACAAGCACTGTAAAAATAATTTAAAAGTTAAATTTAATATCAAAAATTAATCGTGAGATCTGAGAACAAGGCTAACTATTGCTACAATCTATTACGATTGACACCAACACCATGTGGTTAGTTTATATCATGATACTAAGACTAAACAAGATATGATCACGCGCAGGTTTTCTCCCTCTCTCTCTTTCGACTCTGACGTCATTATGTGACAAATCTGAAATCTGGTGACAAACGTGGCGTTATTAGTGTGGCTATTAGCGTCTAAATTCTCTCTGTTTTGAGTGATACTGGTTTTTGTAATTGAATAATGTTTCTTTGATTTTGTGAACGATGGTTTATTGTGCAGTGATGGGTTGACCAGCAATAATAATAAGAAAAGCAAGAACTGTTCGTCCGATTGTCGACACTTTAGTTTTTTGACCAATACCAAACTTTGTAATTTATGGGAGCAAGAAATGCTCTCAAAAGCATGGTTTTAATATAAAAAATGCTGGAATATGTTTAAATCATTTTTCTCATGATAATTTCTGTCTTAAAGAAAAACTATTGCTTGTGTCCAAAAATAAGTGAAAGTTAAAACGAGACGCGTGCCTTCACTTAATTTACAAAAATCACCAAAATTGCAAACATATGTCCAGAAAGATTGTGAGGAAAGAATAAAAAAGATAGAATTTGTTATAAACATACATTCCATGTAAGTACTTATTTCATTAACTTTATTTGGGATATTTTTTTATTGAATAATTATACTTTGTTAGCTTACAAGAAGAATCGAAAATGTGTAAGAAAATGAAGAATCTCCAAGCGGAAAACTTACGTTTAAAAAAACTTTTGGAAAAAGAAAAAGAAGAGAAAAACAAATTGATAAGATATTTACTGTAGGACAGCTTCGTAAGCTAAAAATTCAGAAACAAATTCAGTGGTCTATTCAAAATATTACTTCTGCAATATTTTTGTATGCTGGTGGGCCCAGGTCTTACCGTTTACTAGAAGAAGAGGTTATCCATTGCCAGCAGTTTCAAACTAATTTATGTTCTAATTTATTAATATTTTGACCTAAGTATGTTCTAATTTATTAATCATTAATTTAAAGAACGAGTTGTGTTACTTGTTGCTGGGAAAAAGTTGAAAGATGTTATAGTGAGTTTTTGTCTTTTAAATTTGTGTATTGAAGTTATGTGATCGCCATACTCTTAAAATGCATTATCTTTTCTTTTACTTAAGTATATATTTTTTTAATTGTTAAAATAGTTTAGTAATCAATTTAAGGTAGAAATATTTTAGTATAATTTTTTTTTTAATTTCATTATTTAATATTTGTCAGATTAAATGCAGAATTGATTAATCGTTTTTTTGCCAACTTCTAAACTTACAGTTTTTTCTATGTAACCGCTTTAAATTTATAAAGTGTTATATGGCGCTTTAGTGAACTTATGATTATTTAAAATTCACATGCAAGTAAATTTTAATTTGTTTATTAGCTTTTAGGATTTTTATATTTAATCACATATTTTATTATCTTATTATAACAATTTATATTTAATTAGTATACGTGTTAATTTAATTTTAAAACTAATTTTACTTTTAAAATTAATTTTAGGGATTTCAGACTGCAACCTTTTACTTCAAAAGATTATTTCATCCCAGATTTCTGCTCGCAGGAAAAGCTTATGCTTAAACAGATCTATTTTTTCTGGTTTGTACTACTCTACCCACAATTCCAATCTACAAATTAACCTTTAATAAAAAAAATATTTTTAAATAACCCGCCCTATTTTGAACTGTAAAAATAAACCTAATAAGGTTCTAAAATGTCTTTTTATTAAGTATTATTAAATGATATTTATCTGAGACATTAGAATCAACAAAAGTTTTAGTAATTTTCCGAGTAATTCTCTAATAATACTATTAAATGCATGTTTTTTCTAATACCGCAGTACATTTTTGTCACGCGATGACGTCATGCGCAAACTAGTCTAAAATTCGTACGGCAAGTGATCATATCTTGTTAGTCTTAGTATCATGAGTTTATATTTCATGTTTCTCGCTTTTTAAATGTTTCTCGGACCTCACTGAATTAATTTAGTTTTATCTACAATGCTAAAATTTCATTTAGACAACTAAAAAGAACCGCTCATGACGGTTAGTACATTTTTCATATATTTACAGATGCCACAATAATATATTCTAGAGAACTTTTCTTGTGAAACAATTAGGAATCAAATTTTACCGTCCCATTATCAATTGAACGTTTTCAGTGTAAAACAATCTTCATCTACCTAAATAGGTACTTGAATTCATTGAAATCATTGTCCACATTGTATTATGTTCCGAAGTCTTATTACCCACTCGGAAATCTATCAATTCTAAAATAAAACTGTAAAACAAGAAATATGATTTACCTACAAATTAACGTAATGAAGTCAACGGACCCTAATATGGCTAAAATCACAAATTTAGGAACTCCAAAACAGCCACTTTTGCAGCACCCAAAGGAGGTACATTCAGTTAGCTGCATGCACCCCCTTAACACAAATTTGAAGTAATAATTCTTTATTAAATTAAACGACAACTAAAGTATCAACCTGGACACATCGTTTCTGGACAACTTTCATAACTTTACAAATTTAATTTAGTTGTTTAAAAAGTAGAAACTAACAAATTTTTAAAAGCGTCAGAGATTCTAACCCAATTTTGTACAGCTGTCAATTTTGACAAATTTTCCATTAAAAACAATCGAGCTTCGTTTAAAGAACTACTTTCACTGGCCGATTATTGTAAACTTACACTAGGAAGTGGACGCAATAAAAGTGCGCCGACTTTAGCATCCCTTCAAGTTAAATGTGTAAGATGGAGCCACTAATTTTTATATTTACTATAGGCAGCTAATTACTATATTAACTAAACTAATTAGATATACTATAGGCAACTAATTAGTAAATCCAAAAATTAGTGGCTCCATCTTACACATTTAACTTGAAAGGATGCTAGCTTTATGACAAGTTTTCAGTTTTTATCAGCTGTTCATACCAATTCATTTCTATACTGTGATTGTGATCAGAAACATTTGTCAAGTTGTAAAAATTTCAGTTTATAAATTTCCTTACTGATTTAAGGCAATATTTTTGATGTATTATTTACAAGCAGTAAAGTATTTGTGACAAGATAAAGTGTCAAACAGTCAAATAAATATTTAAAATATTTCTCAATGAGTTTGGGTTTTCTAACATAAGCGATAGAGAGCGCTCTACCAGAATTAATGTTAATGAAAAATGGTAATAGGGAGAGCTAAAAATTTCATTAGTTGCTGTTTCTAATTCAATTTATGCATATCACAACTTCGCGGAATTTCTCAGATACTTGGGGTATGTTTTACATTTATCTGCTTGTACGTTAAGAGAAGTTTTTAATTAAATCTTTTCAGATTTTTTTAAGTAACGTTACTGGTTCCTACAATGTGTCAGGTAATGCCATTTAGAGATACTTTAATTTTTCCGGACGCACGCTTTTTAGACTTTGCATAACTGTCATCCACGCAGACGACGATCAACATTGTTTTTTTCAAGTTCAGAAGCATGTAATAAGTCGGCGAAAAGAAAAACATGAGTTTTTAAAGGGCAATAAAGCGGTTAATAAGAGTTTAGAAATGTTAAAAATTTTGTTTTTTCGTATTTAAAAAAAAGGACCCCGACCATATTCCTTGTTTTAAGATTTTTCAAGTAAACAATCGCTACAGATTCTTTTGCATTTGAAATAAAAAATTGGAGGTATTTTCTTCACCAGATGGGAAGGAAAATCCATAACAATACAAAATTAATGTAGCAAATTAAAAACACTATATTGATTCACTATAAGAATGTAGTAGATGGCGCTGCGTTCAAAGAAAAACACACACTACCAGAAAATACAAACAGAGTTAAATTTGAAAAAGTGACTAAATCAAAGCGTTTTATTCCTGAAACTTTTCAACGTAATTTTTGAATTTTTTTTAGATTAAGAAAAATATTATTTTTATGAAATATTTTGATGTTTTGAAACGTTGAAACGTTTCCTTTGTGTAGCATAGTGTAGCGCTGGCTAGCGTATTAAGCAATCAGAATTAGGCTTGAAACCTCCCTATCCTTTCAATCGCTAGCTTCTTAAACAGAATGAAATATAGAAACGTATTTTTTACAACATACATACTATTTTTTACAATTTTTTTTTGTCAATGACCAAATTTAACTTGCCGTTATATGTAGTACTTGACTCCTCGGATTATGATTAAATCAAGGAGGTTAGTTGGGACGGAAGGAGCACGACTTAAAAAACATGATTTCCGCCTTAACTGCGCAACATTATAAACTGGTACTGAAAGCAGGCGCACCATAAGGTTGAAGTCAATAGCGCCACACAATGTAGTGTAAAAAGTTTAAACAAGGATTTAAACACGGCCGAACATGATTTGTCGAGTAATGGGTTACTCGAAAAAAAATCATAAACTGGTACCAAGCTGATACCAAACTGTTTACATAGGAAGTATAGGGCGCACTCTCCTTTCTATCTAACCTCCTTGAATAAAATAGAAAAAAACTCATAAATCATAATTTTAAAAATAAAATGTTAGAAAACCGAAAACTACTTACAAGTCATCTAGCCATTTATGATGAGAAGCCTTTGAAGTATCAATAACAGTTTTCAGACTGTTTATTGGCTCCACTTTAATATCAGGCTTTGGTGATGGCGGATTCGGCAAAATCTCAACATCCGAATCTGAATCCTCAATGACTTCACTTTCTTCAAAATCATCCAAAACTTTAATTAGCCTATCTTTTGTCGATAATTTAGTTTTACTACTTTCAGTGAGATCAATTACTCCAAGATGTCTTTTCGGTGATTTCGCCAAATCTACTAATCTCTGTGAACGATTATAAAAAGACCCAATTGGAGTTCCATATACTGACGAATTGAAAGAATTTTGTAAATTCACAGCATCTAGTAGTTTTTGATATTTCTTTTTTTCTTCTAATCTGACTGAATGATCCAAAGTAGGAGATGAAAAAGTGCTCCGTAGACTTGGTCTACTAGATCTGTAATTTTTCGAAATTGGAGACGACAATCTTTTAGCTCTGCTCCCATTCTGGGGATCATTAACCGACGAAAACCTGGTAATGTACTCAAAGTTGTTTCTTTTCGCATCCAATTTCTTTTCAGTGGTGCTTCGAATAGATTTTGTAACACTCAAATCGTCATTACCATTCAAACTCCAACGATTCTCAGACGTCCTCCGAGGCGTCCTTATATCTATGGGTCTACTTGCGGCACGAGAATCATTCTCGTCGTCTATAACGACTGTTTCGTGTGGAATTGGCGAAAAGAGATCATCTTTAAATCAACAATAAATCAGGACGAAATTTTAAACGGTTTACTTACCATCCAAAACATTGCTGGACATTGTCGAAAGGACTCTTCGGGATTTAGGACTCTTAAAGCAAATGTTATCAGAGCCTCTAAAAGTAAAGTTTAAACAGTGTTTATTAGGAAATGGGGGCACAATTTACCTTCGTTTACGCCCTGAACTGCTTGGAAGAACCAAATCGTCAGGAGTAAACCAACTTCTAACGTAAGCCAAAACCGACTCAAATAACATCTTCAGTTAGTGGTAGAACACGGAAAAGACACATTGAAACACGGAAGCACTAATATTTAACGCATTTTTTTAATTAAACGCCAAACAAGATGAAAATATTTGATTTGAGTAATTTTCAATTGTCAAAATGTTAGGGATTTTCAAATTATAATGTTGGTGATTTTGCAATTTTTTACTAGTTAAGGTATGCAACTAAATATACACTAAATATAATTATTTTCCTAAAAATACTGTAATTTTTGTAATCTTTATTAAAACTTGTAGCAATTTTAAAAGCAGTGTTAATATAGTTTTTTTCGGCAAAACCACTTTTTTCATTAATTTATTTATTTCGATGATGACTGAGATGACTCATCAGTTCAAGGTCACAAACGTCAGCCCTTTGATTGTCGGTTTATAATTCAGAGTTCAATAAAAACCGTTCGAAATTTAATAAAACTGTTTAAAAATGCCAGAAGAAGTAACAAAATCAACTGATGACAACAAAAAAAACTTATGGCAAGTTTGTTAAAATGTTGACGAATTGTTCTAACCCAACTTTTTAGGTCTCAAATTTTGAGTGACGTTCAAAACAACGGTAATCCAAAATTACCCTCTTGTAAGCAAGTTTTAGTTTTGGGAGACAATGAATCAGGCAAAACCACAATTGTTGCTAAATTACAAGGAGTGGAGGACCCCAAGAAGGGCTCAGGGTTGGAGTACGCCTACATTGACGTCAGAGACGACTACAGGGATGGTTTGTACTTCTTAAGTTTTTATTAGGCTTGATGTGTGCCAAAACAATGAATTATACATTTTCTGGGTTAAAATTTGGGTGAAAAACGGATTTATATTTAAGATCAAACTCGTCTAAGTGTATGGGTGTTGGACGGCGACCCGGGCCACAGCGACCTTCTTAAATTTGCCCTAAATGAAGAGACATTCCAACACACCCTTGTCATTCTTACTGTGACAATGACAGCTCCCTGGAGCATCCTTGAGCAGCTTCAGCATTGGGCGTCTGTTCTCGCTGATCACCTCGATAAGCTCAAGCTCGATGTTGATTTGCGCCAAAATCGCCGCCAACATATCGTGAAAGTGTGGCAAGAGTATGTCGAGCCGGGGGACGAGCTCGATCCAGCTTCTCCTATGAAACGCAGCTCTAGGACGTTTGGTGAAGGCGAGGATGGATTAGAGGAGCAAACATCCTTACCGGAAGGAACTCTGACTAATAATCTAGGGCTGGATATCGTCGTGGTTGTTACAAAGGTCTGGATTGGGAAATTTTTAAATGTTTTGCTTAATATTCTTTTTTAGACTGATTATATTCAGACTTTGGAAAAGGAACATGATTACAGGGACGAACACCTGGATTTTATGCAACAATGGATTAGGAAATTTTGCTTGCAGTATGGTGCAGCTCTGTTTTATACAAGTGCGAAAGAGGATAAGAATTGCGACTTGTTGTATAAGTATCTGACTCATAGGATTTATGGATTTCCGTTTCGGACACCGGCACTTGTCGTTGAAAAAGATGCTGTTTTTATGTAAGTTGCGTTTACTATACACTATTTTTTATTACATATGCACAGTGGTGAACTGTTCTTGAGCATTGTTAAAACAAACTTATAATATTTGAAAAAGACAACACTAAATCCACTTGATAACGACATTCTGTCTCAGAAATATAGCTGATGAGGCGGTGTAATTCAGCGCTGATCGGGTCATTAGTCCGCGGAGTAGCTGGTTCCACCAGCCGTTGAGGATTATAATACAGTGGAACTCCGCTAATTCGACAAACATTTTGCAGGGCTCTCGAATTTATCGGATTACAGAGTACTGCCATGGACACCCTATAGTCTGGAATTTTTTACAGTAGAGTCCCTTGTAATCCTCAAATTACATATGAAATGTGATAAGATTCTATCTGTACTACAAATCATACTATATGTTTATACATATAATATGTAGAATTATGTACAGTGATAGGCGTGTCGGATTAGACAGGGACCGGATTAACGGGAGTTCACTGTATTAATCTTAATTGGCGATCATTTGCCTTCCAACACATTAATTCCCATCTCGCTTATTCATTGATAATGGAGGTTTTCAACACCATTTATTTTAATTTTTTTAATGCACAACCTGCCACAAAACAATGCGTTGAATAATTGACTTTTATGGCACGATCTAAACGTGTTTAAAACAACATAATATCCTATAAGACAAGCAAATATTTTTTTTGCTTCAATTGCTTACAACTTTAGGTTGATTGAATATGGAATGATTTTTTTAGACCGGCAGGATGGGATAATATGAATAAAATTCGAATTCTGTACGAAAATTTGCACACTTGTAAACCAGATGATTACTTCCGTGATATAATTGTTCAACCAACTACGAGAAAGGTAATCAGTGACCATTAATATTTTTCTGGTCACTAAATAATGACTTATAGACTATAAATCGCGAAACTGAGCTTTTGGCTGAAGATGAACAAGCTTTTCTTGGTCGCCAACAACAGATTCTTTTCGCTGGTGGCAACAGTCTTCAAACTCCGCGCCTTGGAGAAACACCAATCAGATCAAGCCCTCTTGGAAAAGCAACGGTAAGAGCAGGTCACGGCTCCCCCAAGAAGGTAAACTTGTCATTTCAAAATTTCTGTGTCCGCCGTTTTGATTAATTTCGTTTTTGATAACCGCAGCATGAACAAAGGGGAATTGGTTAACTAACTATGTGGTAAAAAATTCGCTTACGTTTGTTAAGTTCTTTGGGTAATTGTATGACATTTTTTGTTGGGGGATTGTACTTATCCAACACCTGCTAATTTCGTAACAGTGGGTAACGGATAATATCTTACGTTTTGACATTTAGTCACTCGGCTAAAACCTCGTGGATCAATTTTTCAGTTGGACGGCTCCAAAGTCGTGAGTACTCCAGGTGGGGAAGGAGTTTTAGCAAACTTCTTCAATTCATTGTTGCATAAGAAAACCGGATCGAGTCCGGGTAATTCTCTGGTGAATAAATCCGGGGGGCCGGAATCACTGACTGATAAGGCGACTATGAGATCAGATGCTGCAGCTGAATTAGATAGACTAGCAAGGGGCGGGAAGAAATCAGGCCCAGCTAGTGGAAGCGGAGTGGATTTTAATGCTTCCGATTGTTAATTTATTTATTTTTTTAGGTTGCAATTGATATTTCTTGTTATATTTTTACACTGTTCTGCGATACTTTAACTTAATTAACTTATAAAATTTCTTTTGTAATGCTTTAATCTTCGGAGAAGAAATAAACTTATTTAATAATCTGTATTTTTTTTAAATAAACTACAATAAAATAAATAACTTGCATTGACTGTCAAATCAATGATAAACTCAAATAACAATCACCTGAGTATAGAAATTGACAAAATTTTTATTTACAAAGAACGTTTTGTCATTTTACACACCACCTCCACTACGCTCAACTGAAATCTTTTTCTTGAGCATTTCTTTTTCGTGTTTTTGTTCTTCAAGTTCTGCCATTCGGGCGAATCTCGAATAGGTCACGTGTCCGGATTTAATCGCCGACATCATCTAATAAAAGAAACAGATTGAAACACAAATTACAATACAAAAATAAAAAAAAAGAAAACTCAAAATCAAACACGAAAACTGAACGTCTTATGTCAAACCTGCAAATACTCGTCAAGTTCAACTTGTCCATTCATGTTTGTGTCGATTTCTCGTAGAATTTCATGAAGCTCCTCACCAGGAACCTCCGTTTCATCATCTTGCTGTAAAATTAAAACCAATTAGAAAAGTCGTCTGCGACTCACCTGCAAGTAATCAGAAAGTTCCAGTTGGCCATTGTAAGTTACGTTAATATCGGACAAGAGGGTGTGTATTTCGTCATCGGTTAGTTTCATACCTAGAGACTTTAGTGCAGGGTAAGTGGGTGTGACTCTACACTTAACAAGACAAAACTCACCTTCAGACTTCTTCTGATATCATTGATTGATACGTAACCTTTACGGTCCTTATCTATAATCTGGAATCTCTTAATGTACAACTGAATCTCTTCTTTACTCAAATTGATAGCAATCTTATCTCTACTGGCACGATTCACGTTTTGGCCCATCTCGTTCTGAAGGAAAATTGTTGCATCCTTTTGTTGCTTCTGTTTTTCAGCTAAATATTTTTTTTAAATTAATAAATGAACAAGACAGAGATGCTTTTGTACAGCATCCTAAAAAAAGTAATGTCCGGTCCAACTACAAGCTGTTAGTAACAGCATCTTAGTAGCAGCAGTCATTACTTTTGTAGGGTTACTATACCTTCAGACCAGTTTAGTTCTTCAGCCATGATGTTGATAATTTCAGGAAGGGCTTCTTGAGCGGCTTGCACATTAAGGAAAGCCAAACGAAGCCTCCGAGCTATCATATCCACAGCAGTCATTGCATATTCTCGGACGCCGTATCTTATCTCAGCATCGATGTAAGGAAACTCGGGATGGATCTTTTTGCCAATAATAGGCCATCTTTTGCCTAACAGACAAAAAAAGAAATTCAAATTTGAAAATTAAGACAGCTATTAAACCATGAAGTGTCTTATAAAAATTGTATTCTCTTAAAAAGAACACCGAAATAATTAAATTTTCTTCCCAAAGATCAAATTCTGGCATAAACTGACCAAAATCTGGTTTTTACAACATCAAAGGAATGTTCCCATCTTTTGGAAATCTAATGACCACTCAAATCGAGATTCTTCTGTATCAATCGATTGCTCTTGAAATAAGGAACAATTCTTATTATTGCGCCAAATTTGTAGCTCTTTAAGTAAAGGCTAAATTGTAGATTGAAAAATTAAAAACGGCAAATGCAAAATGCATTGGTAAGAGTGAGAGAACATACCAATCGAGAGGTAGGAATGTTTGGGAGTGCATAAATTATCAAATCTAGTTATGGTCGTAATAAGTTGGTGGTTTAACAATAAGCTTAACGCCGTGGGGAGTGCAATAAACAAAAATTACCTGTTAAAGCTGCCATTTTGGCCACTGTGAATGCCCTATCTCCGTAGGATTTTGATAAATGTTGGGCCACTTCACACTCCAGGCCGAAATCCTGCACTAACCTAATATACATAGTAGGAGTCCAACAATGTGCCCCTTCTAACATCAAACCGTCCGTTTGTGACTTTTTATGCTCTGGATTGAGACCACAAGACTTAACTGCTGCATCAATGGTTTCCTCAGCCATAGATCTATACGTTGTCCATTTACCACCAGCAATTGTCACTAACTGGCTATCACTAACGTGGACTATATGATTTCTGGCTAAAGACTGTGTGTCGGGCTTATTCGGATCAGAGACAAGAGGGCGGATTCCGCTCCAGGCTGAGAGGACGTCTCCACGCCGTACCTCCACATCGGGATTGAGATAACTTTTGATTTCCTCCAATATAAATAAAATTTCGTCTTCGGTGGGTTTGGGATGGTGGGTGACATCACATGGGAGGTCGGTTGTACCAGCAATGGTGTGTTTCTGCCATGGGAGGAAGAAAATAACACGGCCGTCACTGGTACTGGGGTCTAGCAAACCCATTTGTTCTGGGCTGTAGTACCCTGGAAGGGTTATATGGACTCCACTACTGGGAGAACAGATTTCTTTGACTTCTGGGTTATCCATTTTTCGGATTGAGTCCGTGAAGGGTCCAGTGGCGTTAATTACACATTTGGCAGGGACATTCCATGTTTTTCCGGTGATTTCGTCTCTGACTGTGACTCCAGAAATGACCTCTTTTCCAGAGGAGTTTTTCTCTTTGAGGAGGCTAGTTACAGCTACATGGTTGGCAACAGTGGCTCCATGTCGTGTAGCTGTAAGAGCTATAGCAAGATTTAATCTTGCGTCGTCTTTTTGACCGTCGTAATATACAATAGCTCCACAAAGCTTATCTCCTCGGAGCATGGGGAAGAGCTCCAAGGCGTTTTTCTTTGAAAGTAAATATGAGCTTTTGAGGGTTTTTCTTCCGGCCACGAGATCATACATCTTGATTCCGACCCAATAGTAAGGCACTTGCCACCACCTGAAGGACAAAATTTTAGCAATTTCCCTTTAATCCTTAAGGAAGAGTCTTACGTGTAAACCGGGAGCATAATTGGCAAAGGATGGGCTAAATGTGGCGCCGATTTCAACATACTAGCTCTTTCATGGAGCGCTTCTTTGACCATCCGATATTGTTCAATATCTAGTTTCATAATAGCCTTCTGGAGATACCGCACTCCTCCATGTACCAGCTTGGTACTCCTACTGGAAGTCCCACTGGCGAAATCGTCCGCTTCCACAAGAGCTGTTTTGAGCCCCCGAGTGACGGCATCGAGAGCACACCCAGCTCCCGTAGCGCCGCCTCCGATAATAAGCACGTCGAAGGAGTCATTCTGAAGGGATTCAATCTGTTCGTCGCGGGTCGGTAAGTGGCGTTTGGCTTTTGGAGGGGTGGCACACACTGCGCCCCACTTTAAAAATTCACTTAAATGTACAAATAACCAAAGGGGCAGTTACATACCCGGTTGTCTTTTTCGTCAGTGAGGAAGAGGTAAGAGGCAATTCCTGCGCCAACGGTGGTGGTGAGACCGCCAAGGGCGATTTTGCCAAGGGTTGATGCCATCTTACACAATGTTTTAGCTAGAAAAATTAGAATTGAGAGTGACATTATAAAGTGACAATAATAATGTCAAGGTTGATTTTCCTGATAAGGGATAAAAAATGATGAATGAGTATCTATTTATTAACGATTTTTTGTCATAATGACTATTCATTTTTTGTTGAGTAAATGTTTGCATAATTGGGGTTCTTTGATTAGATGTCTGATAGCACGGATTGTGGTAGTGATTTCTTATCTTAAGAGAGATGAGTCTGCTGTCTAGTTTTCATTAAAAAGTGCTTTTGTTCCTAATAACTTTTTTATTATCGAACTGAAACAGTCTTTTTATGACTAAGTTCATTTGTATCTTGGGTCTGATAAAACAAATTGACGTCACAAAGAAAACACGTAAAAAGATAGCAGAAATACAACACTGATGAGAAAATAAATTAGCTTTTTGTAATATATATGTATTTATTATTCAAATTAAGTCCAAAGCAAAATACCCAGACTTGCCTAATTTTGCAAATATTGTTGGCTTTTGAGTATGATAGAAATCTTTCCGTCGGTTGCTCGGTGCTTTTCAAGGTATAAAAAATACGCAGATAAATAGGTACCTTTGAAGGTCCTTCATAACGTAGCTATGCTATCGTTTTTCACTTAAAAAAAGCGATTGATTGGGTCATGGTGATATAAGTACTGTAGAAACCTAGTCGCATTTGCCTGCTATTCAAGTTGCTCTTTTTATTTACAGCCGTCTGACACGGTTATAATAATTTTTTAAAATTTTTATCAAATTTGCTTACAAAAAAAAGGGAATTCGGCCAAGACTAAAAAACAAGGTGATTTATATAAAATTTGACAATAGAATTGTGACCATGAAAAAAGTTCTTCGGCTCTCATTTTACGACAAATTTTATACAAAAATGTATTATCCTGTTAGAGCCGCTGTTATAAATATTTTTTTATAATTAATTTATTTATCTTTAATTATTGCATCATTATTTTTATCACCAAGTTTAATTTCTTAAGAGCAGTTTACAAAATTTGTTACGTCAACTGATTGTTTTCTTTTAAATAATAATTTAGTAAAAAATGATGTAAAAATGAATTTTTAATATTCAGATCACCAAACAGTGCACACTAGGGTGGGCAAAAAAAATCGAATAATTTTTTAGAAGTAAAAATAAAATTTTTGTTAAATTTTTCAAAACTTTAACATCTGATATCTTTTAAACGGTAAGAGCTATAAAAAAATTGTAAAATACCTTTTTTAGAGCGTTTAATTTCCTACAAAAAATGTAAATAAAATTTTTCTGTACGATTAATAAGTAGTGACGAGATATGGATTTTGCCATATGAAACTGAAGAAAAAATGGAAAACTGAGATGAGGAGGACCTTCCTATTAAAATTAAGAGCTCATCTTTAAAAAGCACTTTTTAAAGGTTGTCTAAGAATCACTAAAAAAATTCCAGTGTCGGAAGTTAAAAAAATAGTCGATTTTTTTGGCCCACCCTAATGCAGACAACAAACACGTAACCAATTTGATTAAAGCATAAGTCCTTAGATCCCTAACTAAAACATTTTGAATTATTCTGGATGCAATTTTAGTATCTTAATATCCACATTTAAAAAAATAGATTACGTTTGTACTCGCATTTGTATTACTGTTTGGTGATATGGATGATACAAGAACAGATTAAATAAAAATAATAAAAATAAATATTCACTACTAATCAAGTCTGTGATCTTATATTCGTAATACTAAAAAATAGTTATTTATGTATCAAGTACGGAAAATACAGTTTTAGGGAACGAATCGTAATTAAGGACAAGGCGATGTTAGGAGTCGAGTCTTTAATAAGAGGAGTCCACTAAAATTATTTGCGTACGCGGTGCAAACAAATTTTTTTGGACGATTTCTCTAAAGCACACAATTAACCCTTAGTTACTCGCGCTGGTGTATTTTGTACACCAGTGCCACATTTTTCGCTATTATTTACTGCGAAAAATTTTCTGGAATTTGTCTACCTCTCCTAACCTTTGTTTAGTCAATCTAGTGTGTGGTGTATTACTTGCTATTACACTTGGGCACTGGAAAAGTTTGCTATTTATCGATATTTCAAACGCTGTCCGTTTGGTGTACTGAATACACCGCGCGGGTTAAAATAAAAGTAACTACAACTTGTATATAACTATTTTATTCTAACTTACAAAAATTATTTGAAATTTTTTTTTATACATATTCTAACTTACAAAAATTATTTGAAATTTTTTTTTATACAGGCTGAGTCTGATAAGAGTTAATCTCATCTTTTTTCAAAAACAGTTATCACATCAACTTTAGAGTTCGCCATTAAAAACTTTGTTTTTTTCTGAAGATATGTAAATTTTTTTCAGAATTTTTATATTTCCTCTAATAAATATTAATTAAGTGTGGAACATGCAGCAATAAGGTGAGATCGAAATATAACTGAATCAGAGCAGTCTGTGCCAGCGTAATTGTAATGATGTGTCTAATCATTAAGTTACGCTGACACAGCCTGCTCTGATTTAGTTACATTTCGATCTCAGGTTATAATGCATTAAGACGAAGCTGAAGCAGCATTTTTTATAATTTAATTTAGATTTTTTTGAAAAAATTAAATTCTTATTTTTTAATATTTTTTATATATATATATATATATTTAAATAAATTTTATTTTACTTTTTTGTGTTAGTGTTTTATAATTTGTAAAATTTAACGTATAAAATTTAAAGAAAATTTTTTTCTTAGCCAAAAAGTGTCTTTATTTGTATGGTGTACTAAATACACCGCGCGAGTAGTTGTGTTCTACCAAACCGCGCGAGTAACTAAGGGTTAAAAAGTTGTCTTTAATATTAAAAAAAAAATTTATCAATGAAACTATAGTCTGCAATTTGTTTTTATGTACAATAAATCAGTTTTGTTATTGCAACTATTAAATCAGTGAGAATTGTTGTGTATTGTGCAAAATCAGTGAACTTTCTAAAATTATCACAACTAAATGGCTAATACTTTGGGCCCTAAATAATTGCAAAAATAAAATTAAATGAATGGATACCATGTTAAAATCAATGTTTAAAGGTCCTTGAAGTTTTATTGAGGGTTAGTGCGTAAAAATTGGTTATTGTAAGACAGGTGAAATGAACCACTTCGCGACGTTTCCACGATATATTTCGTCTTCTTCAAGGAGATGAATTTTTCACTTACCGTTGATTGTAACAGTCACTGGCAATTAAAGTTTCTACTTGACGGTTGTGCAAAAAACAGTATATACACCTCAGAACTACAGTGCCTTAATCGCTTTTTTAATTCCTAAAATATTTTTTTGTAAATAAGTTTTTGAAATAATCGTTATTTAGTATCGGAAATAACAATTTTTGTGGTGTTGTACTAATATTCCTAAATAAATCCCAGTTATTGCGACAACAACACGTAATAAAACACTACAAAACTCTTAATTCTCGCTTGAGGATGGTAACATCGTTGCCGAAACGCGCGTCGTGTGGAAAAAAAATACATTTTCATCATAAAATGATTAGTTAAAGTTATGTTTAGTTAGAATTTTGTTTGAATCACTCTCGATAGACTACAGAGAAAGCTACATAACAGAAAAAAATTTATGTTAAAAAATCTGTCAAAAGAACGAAATAAGCAGCGACGATTATTATCAACTGATAATAATCGTCGCTGCTTCATTATGACAGTCTTATTTCGTTCTTTTGACAGATTTTTTAACATAAAATTTTTGCCAACTGGCAATGCCTATGGTCTGTTTTTTAGAGGGTAATAGTAAGGGTTGGAAATTTAAAGTACCCATTTGTGATGATTTCAAAGATTAATCAATCACAAATGAGTAGGTATTTCAAATTTCTAACACTTACTAGTTTATTGTCTCTGCCCAAAAATAGACAGTAGGCATTTTTATCTGGCATGGCATAAAAATGCACCATAGTTGTCAAGCTCAGTCTTTCATTTTTGTGACATTTGAAAATAAAAATATTTGTGGTCAAAACATGTTAAATGTTAAACTGTTGAACAAAAGCCAAAAAAAATCTATCTAAATTTGTGCCTCCATAAAAAATAACCCAACACGGTTTTTTAAAATATTTGTTCAAATTGAAAACACTGTTTTGGTCTGGTGGTAAATCTTCTAAGACACTATATTTTTTATAGTAGAACGTCACAAATTTTCTTTCTTTTTAATCTCTTTACCTAATATAATACATAATACCTAATAATATATAATACCTAATACATAATATTACCTAAGAGTATTTTTGATTAAATAAATATTTGCTTTTCGCAAAGAAAAATAAACCATAACTTAAAAAATGTATTTTATTTTTTTACGTACAGTGGAAAGTTTTTTTATTTTTACAAATTCATTTTTTATTTCACAAAAATAAAAATTCCATTCTAACAGATGTGTACATTTCCTGATATATTACATCATTACATTTATCAATTATTTTCTCATTACTTTGATAAGAGGGTATGTAATTTCCTTGACTAAGATTTTTTGTTAGTAACAATAATCGTCTAAGAATTTCAAGGTTAAAGAATAGAGAAAAAAATTCGACAAGCCTTATTTATCACATTAAACAACAGGAAACACAATTTCTATCACTATCCAGTCTAATAAAATCTTAACAAAAAATATTTATTTTCTTAAAAAAATACACAAACTACAGTAAAAATCAGTCGTAAAGATCTTTAAAAAAATTCGCTTAATACGACCGGAAAAGATTTTTAAATAAACTTCAAAATTTCGTCATTTTATCCAATATATTTTGACAAAACAACATCATTATAACGGATTTTCACTGTAAATAATTAAAAATAAATTAAAATAAATAAAAAGTTTGTGTACTCTGTACACTCCTAAAAAAACACGTGCAAATGTAAATTAAACAAAAAAAATCACTGCGAATTGTTACTTTCATTTAAAAACCGTTTTAAATGTAAATTATAGTTTGCCCTAATTACAGCCGTCAATTTAATTATATATTTACAAACTTGTTTATACCAAACACCTGAACCTTTTTCCACGTTGGGAATTTGCCGAAAATGCAATTTACCTTTATAATTAGCACAATCCTAAATTCTAGTGCATCAACCTGATGCTCCCTAATTGTTTCCGCGCCAAGGCCGATTAAATTACGAAACTGTTACACAATTTTAGCAAAACATTGATAACTTAAGCACGCGGACGCACACCCACATAATTTAAAATAAAAGAACGTCGAGAAAAAAAAAATAAAAAATGTCAAATGACGTGAGACAATAAAAAAAAATTGAAAGACTTACTTTTTGAAAATTCGGTCCATATTCGCCCTCAAGTCGTTCGTAGGTTATGTAAAGGTGAAAAAAACCCAACACAGAGTATCACACTTGCGCGACGACTAGTCCAGTGGCGTGCCTTGCAAATTTTAAAGCTTGCGCGATTTATAACAGCGCTATCGATCTTATCTTTTTCTCACGGAGGAAACACATGAGACGGAGACTTTTTATTATTTCACGCTGGCGATACGTGCAATCGAATTGACATAGCGCCAAATTTTTGCAACAATTATAGAGACAAGACACGTGACCGTTGATTGTAATAGTATTTTACAGTACAAATCGCTTAGGGACAAGTCAAAAAGTTTGTGGAATGAGATCGAAGGGCGAGTCAAATAAACTTGCGACACAGTAAAGGCCCTAACAGACGTGCATTATACAGTATTTTTTGTAATATCCCTAATTTTAGTTTGATTTTTTTGACCGTCGAAAAACTAGAGGGCTAATGGTTTTTAAAAATAAAAAATAAATGATTTTTGTTTCTTTAGATTTTTAGTTTTTTTTCCTCGTCGATCTTAAAGAGACTCATTAGCTCTTGACGATAGGTCGCGTCTTTAAGAAGTCGTTTACTTAACAAACAATCCTTTAAGCTACCTTAACAACTGGATATTACAAAAGTAATATTTATTTACTGTGTAAAAGATCAGTCCTACTCTAGACTAGAAATAATTTTTTGTACGCTACGACTATAGATAAGAACTAAAATAAAAATCACATCATTAAAACCAAATCATCCCATCACAGAATCACCGGCTTGATGCCTGTAACAGTACTCCCTGCCTGGCAGGCTTGCCAATTTGCAAGGTGTACCAACCCTAGTTTTAGCGTGGCACACTCCTCGAGCACTCCCGTTTAAAATTAAAGGAGTTTTACTCCGACTCCGAGATCTAGTGTAAAAGCTGCTTCTGGAAAGTGGGGGTGTCGGTGACCCCAAACTGTTCATGTTAAAATCATCATCTAATTCGCCCGACTCGAAATTTCTACTTAAATCACAATGAGGGAGCTCCCCAACTGGTGTAGTCTCTGCAACTGGCTCATTCCGCCCCTGAATTCTTTCCCTTACGTTTAATTTCAAACTCAGAGCCCAAGATATAAAAGCATGACCTGGAAAGTTTCAAATATACAAAATGTTTTTTTAAAGTTGACATCTAGAGTGATCTGGAACTACCAAACAATTAAATGTCTTTTGTATAAATTTGTTTTTTAACTTTATGATAGGTAATTAATGGCAAATGAACGTACAACTGACACCGTATTTACAGTCGGCTCTGTTTTTTTTACACACGATCGTGCGGTAAAACTGTCACAAACTTACCTCACATACATGCATTTATAAAAAAAAATCCTGTTATGAAACAAAAAAATATTTAATAAAACGTCAATTTACCCAACTTTTAATCGTTAAATGAAGAATATTAGATTATTTAAATTTTTAACCCCAGTTAGACGGCACCGTCTTGTATAAGTTTACTGTCAATTACAGATTTCTGCCGCACTTTTTTAAATTAGTTACCATAGTAACAGAACAAACCGTTATTTTAGAAGTTTAATGAAAAACTCAACTTTAAAAAATCTTGTGTATTAACTATTTTACAGTGCTCAATTATCTAAAACGTTCCGCAGTAAATTAATTTCGTGCTTTAAAATTTAAATTACCAAACGCGAATGTAAAAAACTATTTGTTATTACAAAAACTGCTGAATTCTGTGTATTTTTTTTGTTGAACAGCTGTGACAACATGACAATTATTATATAATATACAAAGTCAATCGATGAACGCAAACCAAACACAATTCATCTAATAATCCCTCTTTATATAAATCCAATTATTGTTATTGTAATACATTGTTATACAAGAGTTCAAAATTCAAGAGAAAATTATTCAAGGAAAAATGTACAATTTGCGATCAAAAATTATGACAGTAAAATCGCATAAACCACCATTTCTTGTCAATTTTGATATTATTTATTGTCATCATAAATGAAATGCTGTGTACTTAATGAAACCAAAAATTAAAAGTTGACTTTGTCTGCGCAACTTTGGCTCAATATAAGAGAGTAGTAGGTCGTTGACTAAGCAGTTTGACTTAACGAGACACAGCGATTACTACATACGAGTCATCTGCGATACTTATTTATTTTTACTGACAATGAGTTATTTGTGTAAATTAACTTGCTGATTAACGTTTTCTTCTGGCAAGTAGATGGATGAGTTTATTGCAGACAATTGTTTAGAATTCTATGACACTCTAGAGGTCGTGTTTTAATAAATGCGCCGTAGAATAAGACAAAAACATTAAATACATACCTAATACTAGACTCAAAACAGCGGCCGCCAAATTTAAAGGTCCCAACTGATTAGGTGTACCCCACAAAGCCAACCCCAAATTAACAGGTGGCAAAGTTGCGACTATAATCCTCGTCGAAATTTTGGCAGAAAGAAAAGCGCAAGTCAACATGGAAATCAAGATAAATGCTGAATGCCATAATATCAAATACAGCCGTTCTACTGCCTGATCAGTACCCCCTAGAGCTGTAGTAAGCCACGTCAAACGTTCCTCTAACGCTTGACGCGTACCCCCAACCAGACTAACTAAATTGTGAACAGTTTTGTTCACTTCAGCGAGATTTCTCAAAGTTTCTTCATATTGAGTCTTGAAATTTTCATTTTGTTTTAAGAGCAATTGAGAAGAATCCTCTAAAAAAAATATAAATAAAACAAAGAATTTCTTTCAAGCATTGTTTTTAGTACCAATCCGATCAAAAATCGCATGAGCCTTTTCTTGAATCTTGATAAGATCCTCTAAAAGTTCTTGGTGATTTTGCATCGCCTCGCCTCTTTGCTTATCAAGATTCCTGCTTGAATCTTCCAATTTCCGCTGTATTTTAAGAGTCATTTGCACCAACTGATTATGAGTATCCACAATCAGCTCTTTCTCCTGCGACAACTTCCTGATGTTATCTTCCAAAGCCAACTGGCCGTAGAACTGCGCCCTTTGAATATCTTTCTGTTGGTTGGCCAACAACTCATGTCCTTGCGAAAGCGAATTCAGGGTGTTTTCGGCGATTTCCTGGAGGTCTTGCTGATTCTCCGCTATTCTCTGAAGGGTGTTAAGCTGGTTTCTCGCCGCGTCCATAAGTTTATTAACTGTGTGTTCAGCCATTCCGCGAAATTGTATTTGCCGAATGGAGTAACACACAGCTCTTGCCCGGTTACTCATTAGGTGGTAGCTTGTCCAAGTGTCTGAATCCATGTCGCTGGTGCAGTCGCGGATGCTCATGTCTTCTGTACAAGGGAAAATGGGGCGACCTTCCACGTATGATTGGCAATTTAACAAATGTACTGCCATTTTCGCCAACTGCTCATCGTTCATTTTATCACAGTCTGAGCGCAGCTTGAGCACCACCTGCAAGATAAGAAAATTAGGGTCGTAGAGACATTCTTGGCAGGTATTTTACTCTCTGTTGGCAGGAATCGAGCTCCGATAACGCAACACCTGTCAGTTTTGCAGCTTCTGAGATGAATCTTTCGTCGACGGTTGATACTTCGTAAGGAATTCGTTGGATAAATTCACCTCCTGGATCGTTTTCTGGCTCTTTGGACGTAAAATAACTTCCTATTGTTTTTACATAATCGGTGAAACCTGTTTGTACCTGTCGAGTCTGGAAGAACAAAAAAATTGACACTAAGAGTAAATTTGTACAAGTTTTCGACTTCATGGTTTATAGATAATATTGACTAGTGGTTTATGGTTTAACGGAAAACGATTGAATTTGGCAGATTTTAGATCTTTAATAAGATTAATAATTTTAAATTTATTATTGACGGTTGACAGCTGTCAAAATAATAACCGTCTGGGGGCTTGTGCTGCCATCTACAGGGACTACAAAAAAGTACATAAAAATAGAATTTTGTAACCTTTATTACCTTAATTATACAATTGTTTAATTTAAAATTATTTTTGTTAGCTCTAGTAGTTTTAGTACTAAAGCTAAAATTAGCTACCTTTGATTTCAAAATTAGAGTTTGATTTTAAATTAAAATTTTCAATTTGTATAAGCGCCCTCTGTTGAGAAACTATTTATACGTTTTTTAATTTACAGTTTTTATAAAAAATGCTACTTAAAATTAAAAAATGAGTTAATTATATGATTCTGCTTCAGTTTTAAATAGTTAAAAGTATTATTATCCTTTACTAAAAAGCTTAACATAACTTACGACGCAAAAAGTTTAAAAATAACCTTATGCAAAATCAACCTATCTCAGACATACGTAATATGTCTCGTTTTGTCACATTTGCAATGAGTAAAATAAAGATAGTTACCTGAGAATTTGTCTGAGATTGTTTGATATTATTAGCAAATGTCAAAATAAAGATGGCAGCTCCTGCTGCAAGAAGGGTTAAAATTTCAAAGTGCAGAATTTGTTTGAAAAATCATTAAATTATTGTGATTTGTGTTAATTCTTTGTTTTAAGTGCCCTGTTGAGGGTGCTGCCCTCATCGCATTACAAAATGTCGGTACGAGCCGTCGGCAGCCGTTTATTTAAACATGGTAGAAGTCTTCTCCAACAAATTTGTAAAAGAGACCTTAATACCACAATTGGCGACAAAATTAATGCCGTTTCACAACAAGCAACAGCAGCCCCGTCTTCTTCGTTCTCTAGGACTCAAGCAGTACCCAAAAATTTCGCTTTAAGAAATGTTGGGGTCCAGTTGGGGCTGCAGGCAAGGAGGATCTTGATTGATAATGTACTTAATAGAGTCACCAATAGTCTCTCAGCAGAATTGAGGAAAAAGGCTACTCGAAGGTAAGATAAGTTCGCCATGACTAGTCAGATTTTATTTATATAGTCATTTGTAAAAATAGAGATAAATTTTGCGTAATTAGACTCGATTTAAGAAACTGTTTTAGTTTGCCTTAAATTTGGGAATAAACTTCAAAGAAAATTTATTAAAAATTTTTTTCTTAATTTTTCAAGTGGTCAAGGCCTGCTCTGATTTTTTGTTTACATCTTAAACTGGATTATATGTAATAGGTTTTTATTTGTTTACTTACAGAAGCATATAGAAACACTCTAATTAGTCTAATAATTTAATTACCTAAATATTTTAAGTAAACAATAATTTCTGAAGAAATATTTTTATCTACTGTAGTTTTATTTTTTATGTAGTGTAATACAGTAGAACCTGGTATATAACGTACGTTTTTATATGATATACAAAGTACAGAGTTGCCAAAAATGAATATCTTTTGGAATAGGCGTTGAAAATTGTATTTAAAGTAAAAAATTACGTCATATGACGGTTCCAAACAAATTATTGTATACTATTCGATCTTGTTTTGCCTCAGTTAAAAGGTACAGTATCCAACACATGTAATGTCCCCTCTAAGTAAAAGCATCCAATAAACACAGAATACATAGCTTGTCCAAAATTATACCATACAAAGTCAGGTCAGGTCGGGTAATAACATTCTAAGGGTCGTTTGCACCAACACAACATTAAAAGTAAGTACGACTTAAAATAATCGTTGTTATGTTTTAATAATTATTGTAACTGTCAAATTAAACTATGGCTTAAGTCCAAAATAACTAAATATGGCTTTTATATGTATTGAGATCATCTTATAGAATTTTACAGTACAAGTTCTTAGGACAGCTATTACAGCCGAGTTAGAAAATTTATGAGACGAGCTTGAAAAACGAGTCGAATAAATTGGCGAGGCAGTAAAGGTCCTAACGGATGTATATTGTACAATATTTTTTCTAATAGCTTTATTATTAATTAAATAATAAGTTATTAATTAATTAAATTAATAAGTTATTAATTAATTAAATTAATTAGTTATTAATTAATTAAATTAATTAACCCGTTGTCAAGATGTAAAAGTGGTCGTTAAGAGGTTGTTTACTAAGTAACAAACAATTCTTAAAGCAATTCTTAACAAATGAATAATACAAAAAAAAAAATATATTTGGCAAGTTGGTAGCTCAAAATAACAATCCAAAAAACGAATTATTTTTTAAGTTGAGTTAGTGCCAGCACAGTATAGAAAGGAATCAGTATTAATAGCTGATAAAAACTGAAAACTTGGCAAAAAGCTAGCATCTTTCCACGTTAAATGTGTAAGATGGAGCCACTGATTTTTAGATTTACTATAGGCAACTCTAAATACACAATTTAAATCTAAAGTGCTATTAATTATTTACAGTTGTAAATAAAGTATTATAAAAATTATTTTAATTTTTGTCTGACGCTTGTCTTTCACAGCCCTTTAGATTTAAATTGTGTATTATTAGTTGCCTATAGTAAGTCTAAAAATTAGTGGCCCCATCTAACACATTTAACTTAAAGAGGTGCTAGCTTTTTGACAAGTTTTCAATTTTTATCAGCTCTCTATACTGATTCATTTCTATACTCTGATACCGGTAAAATATAAAATTTTATTGAATTGTTTACTTTAATTACAAAAATTACAGAGTTGTATTAATTCTAGACGAGCCAAGATCTTAAGCGTTGTATTGTGGACAAAGGGGTGGCAAAGCAAATATCCAGGGGTATAGGTATAAGAAATTAAAGCAGAGATCAACAATTTTTGCGAAATCATGGACTGTTTAGCTTAAAAGATTACAAATACTTAAACAAAAGGTCTGCATTGTGGCATCTTCTCCTGCCACAACTGATAGGTGGCGAATCTTCTTGTTCTGCTTTTTTAGGACCTACCTTTAATCTTGATATTGGTGCTTTTTTTCTGCCCTACGTAGCGAGTTTGTTCTGCTTTTTTTGGACCTACCTTGAATACGAATTTTCAGCGATGTTTTTGGACCCCAACCTCAATGAAACAGGAATTATTTTAAAAAACATTTATTTATTTAATTTATTGATATACCAAATAATTGTTTATTTTTGCAAAATTATAAGCTTCTTGACACTATAAATGTAATAAATTTTGTCCCTCCCGCATATTTAAGATTTTCAGTAATGTTCATAATTTGTTTTCCTAAAAATTAAGAGCTGCAGCCGAATAGTGTAATAGTACGATTACCAACAAACCAATTAATAATAATACATGCATATATAAAATTAAAGTAATATAAAATTAAAACAAACAGTAAAATTTTATATAAATTTTCTTACCAACAACAATCGAAAAATAGATTTTGGATTAATAATCGAGAAAAAACAGTTGTTTGCATTTGATGATTTAATGTGTTTATCTTTTTGCTTTTTCATTTTTGTATAATATTTATTAAATCAAAATTGAATTTTTTTGTAAACTTGTCACAAGAAATAGCTTATTTCGTCTCTTCGATTTGAAATTTGAATGAACTAATAAAGTTAATATTGTCAAAAGGCTACAAAATTTTTAAGCCTACTTTGTAATTAGTTCATAATTTCGTCATTACTCTGTTATTGTGGAATTTGTTCGTGATTTTTAGGTGGTTCTTGGAGGGTTCGTTATAACTGAGTTTTACTGTATTTTATTTTAATATCAATTTTTTTTAAATAATTAAAGAATTTTCTTGATTATTATTGAAGATATATGTTGTACTATATAAAATGAGCGTAGTCTAGATGGGTTTAGTATCTTATTTCTTTGTTCTCAGGATCTTATTCGGCGACTCCGCTCCTTTCTTTGCTTTGGTTGGGGTGAGCATTGCTTCCGGTACCGGCATCCTAACAAAAGAGGAGGAACTTGAGGGTGTTTGTTGGGAAATCCGTGAAGCCATCTCCAAAATAAAATGGCAGTATTACGACATCGACGAAAGTCGTTTCGAATCGAATCCGATCACGCTCAACGACCTTTCATTGGGTAAACCAATCGCTAAAGGCACCAATGGCGTCGTTTATTCCGCTAAAGTGAAAGAAGAAGAAACTAACGACAACAAATATCCGTTTGCTTTAAAAATGATGTTCAATTACGACATCCAATCAAATTCTATGGAGATTCTTAAGGCCATGTATAGAGAGACTGTTCCAGCAAGATTGTATTACAGTAACCATGAGATTAATCACTGGGAATTGGAGTTGGCCAATCGGAGAAAACACTTGCCGCCACATCCAAACATTGTTGCGATTTTTTCGGTTTTTACAGATTATATACAGGAGTTTGAGGATAGCAAGGATTTGTGTCCTGCAGCGTTACCGAGGAGGTTACATCCGGATGGAGAGGGTCGGAATATGTCACTGTTTCTTCTAATGAAACGGTACGATTGTAGTCTGCAGAATTTTCTATCTGTAGCACCACCTATGCGGACTTCGCTTCTCTTATTGGCTCAGTTGTTAGAGGGTGTGGCTCACTTGACAGCTCATGGAATAGCCCACAGAGACTTAAAATCAGATAATCTTCTACTTGATACAACAGAACCTGAGAGTCCTATTTTGGTAATCAGTGATTTTGGATGTTGTCTCGCTGATAAAAACAATGGCCTGTCACTACCTTACACAAGTTACGAGATTGATAAAGGTGGTAACACTGCTTTGATGGCACCGGAAATTATCTGTCAAAAGCCTGGGACTTTCAGCGTTTTGAATTATACTAAAGCAGATTTGTGGGCTGTGGGGACTATAGCGTATGAGATTTTTAACTGTCAGAATCCTTTTTATGGTAAAGATCGATTGAAAAATTTTAATTATAAAGAACAAGATTTACCGAAGTTACCAGATGAGGTACCAACTGTTATTCAGGCTTTAGTAGCGAATCTTTTGAAGCGCAATCCAAATAAGGTTGGTAGCAACCACGGCTAGCTTTGATTTTTTTAACAAATTAAATTTGTCAATAGCGACTCGATCCGGAAGTTGCAGCAAACGTTTGTCAGTTGTTTTTATGGGCACCAAGCACGTGGTTGAAGCCGGGGTTGAAAGTACCAACAAGTGGTGAGGTAAGTTAGTTACTTGATTTGTGGTCAGTTGTTTATAATTTTTTATAGATTTTACAATGGTTGTTGAGTTTAACAACGAAAGTTTTATGTGAGGGAAAAATAAATAATAAGAGTTTTGGAGGGAAATTTGCGGAAAATAGAAATGTTGGAAGGAGAACTTATCCTGAGTATTTACTTATTTCCAGCTTTTTGTGTAGAGCTAAATTAGCTAATGTTAGATCTGCGCTTGCTTGGATTCAGGAAAATCTTCCAGAAATTGATTTTTAATTTTAAGTGTAAAACTTATTTATTATTATTTAGATGGTCAAGGGCTAATTTTAGTCATACTGAGACTGTTATTTAGATTGTGATTAAGATTAAAATTATAAAAGTGTTTTTTCTATAGATTTAATTTTATAGAATAAAAACACTGGATTGTATATAATGTCATATTGTTATTGTTCACTTAAATAAAAATTTGGGTGTAAAAACTATTTTATTTTACTAGTGTTTGTTACATACATATACGGGGTTTCTGTTTTAGTTCTTTAGCTCAGTACTTCTCCAATACCCATACTTTAGTAATTGCTACTTTTATAATGAACTTGTAACGCCTGACATCATATTATCAATTATTTGGCTGTTTTATTCTTGGAATTACAATGATTTTGAGTGGGAAAAATTGAATTTTCTTTACTTATTTACTTGTTTTAAAAAGTTTGTATTTCACTCAACTGACAAGCTTTCTTAAACACGTGAAAATTATTCCACTACTTTTGCAATTCAACAATCTTTATTTAATAGTAAAATGGTAAATACAATAAATTTGATTTGTTATTAAATAAATTTAGTAACAAATAAATAATAATTTGAACAATAAATAACATTTGAAACTGGACTAATGGCAAATCACTTTAAACAACAATAATAAATTGATAAAAATACAAATGACACAAAAAAATAGAATCCACAAACCAGCGGTTCCTGTCGAGACCGGAGTGAAGTCATTTTCTTTTTTCATGAGTTTATTTTTATGTTTAATACCTGAAAATTGCTATTTACAAAAAATATTTTTACGAACTACTTACTATTAAGATGAATATTTAATTGTATTTCGCTATTTGCAACGACATCACATAATTCACAAATGAAGGTTTTCCCTTGTCTTTCTTCTTTTAGCTTATGCTTTCGTCCTTCTAAATGACGTTGAAGAATTTTCGCACTTGTGACTTTAACATTACATAATTCACAGGAAAGAGACTGAAAAAAAAAATTGTTTCAGTTTTTCAAAAAAAGACAACTCACATCATTTTTCTCGTCATTTTCTTCAGTTGTAATTTCTTTTAATTTGACTTCTTCAATGGAATTGTGAAATTCTCCGGACATTTTTCAAGGACTCTTGCTCACATTCCGACAGAAACTGACCGGTGGGGGTGTTTATCAGTTTATCACCACCTTGAAAATTTTTTGTTAGTTTTATCTTCAGTGGTTTCAGCAGTTTTACGAAAACCGTCAAGATGAACGTTGGGTTGTTCCTCAAAGGTACTAGCGTACAAAAATTTGTGTTTGAAGATGAGCTTAATTCTCAAATCACCGATATCGAATTAGTGTGCACCGATGGAAAAATTAATGCTCATAAGATTATTTTATTATCGAGAAGTGTCCATTTCCAGGAGGCACTGCAACGTAACCCAGGAACGACAAGTATCTCCTTCAGCACTATCAATCGTGACGGGATGAAAATGGTCCTGAGGGTGATTTATGGAGAAGTTGTGAAACTCCCTGAAGGTGATCCGTATAAATTGTTGGAGGCTCTAAAATTTTTGAAAGTCAACTATTGGGTTCAATTTGAAAAGTTTCGACTGGGATTGGGATCCAGCGATGATAGTAAGAAAAAAAAAGCGAAAAAAAAAACCGAAAATTGTATTTAATTATTTCAGCTACGATGCCTACAGATTATTATCCGGGGTCTCCAACAGACATGGAAGCTCCCTCACTTTCCGATGACCTGAGCAGCAGAAGATCAGCGGATGGAGAGTCGGCTTTTACTTCTGCCGTGTAAATTTACCATGATTTTTTTTCAATAAAGATTTTGCATTTATACTGGTTTTTTAATAGCAAACGGAAAGAGAATTTTAAAAAACGTTTGATTATTTGGGGGGAAAAAACGAATCTCAATTTTTTGTTGTCTCTCTAATCCAAAAAATTAGAAGCAGGGGAAAATAATTTAAATTTAAACCCACCATATGGGACTGTGACAAAATGACAACCTCCTGAACCAGAACTGCTCCAAAATTCCATCTCCGCCTCCTGAAATTCCTACCTAAGTACCTAAAAATCGGGACAGAGAACAAGACTCAGAGTTTTTTAGGAGGGAAGGAAACGATTAAATTGGCCAAAACTTAGATACAAGCGACTCTCTGTGGCGCAAAATCGACATTTCTTTACCAACATTATAGATATATTTTTTTTTAATTTACTAAATTTAAAAATAATGAAATCTCATTAATTCAATACCCAAGATGATTACTCAATAAGTCATTGTTATGTGAAATAAAATTGCTTTCTAGGGCACGTTTTAAATGAAAATAATGTTAGAAACACAGATACTTTTGTTATTGCCGATTTAACTAATTTTTATAACTCGAATAGAATACTAAAAGTCAAAATTAATTATGAACTTTAAGTGTGTTTCTTCTTTCTCTCATAAGTTTTTATAGCAACCTCCGTCAAAATTGCTTTAAGTCCCTCTTTGTTATCAAAACGACAACATTATCATTCGTTCACGTCACTGCTTTTTGTTCCGCTTTTTGATTTAACAACAGAATATTAGATAAAATATTACTTTTACTATAGGAAGTTAATAAATTTAAGGTATAAATTTAATATCAACACAATGGTAAAAAAAAACAGGTAATATGACTTATGCTGTAAAGTGCTGTGGCTTATTGCTTGTGGTTGCAATATTTGGTTATTTTGCCTTGTGAATTTTTTTAAAATGTCCTGTACAGTAAATAAATGCTCCAATATACAAGACGTATTAAGCTAAAGAACTCTTATTCTATTAGTTAGCATTAAGAATTTAAAATCAAAGAACCACCATCTGTTGAATTAGGTTTGCAAATAAAAATTTACTAGAATTTGACATTGGGACTTTGCCGGGGTCAAAAGAAAACTGCTGTAAAATTTAGATTTCAAAGTAAAAGTAAAAGATCAAAATGACATTAAAAAATTTGATAAATTATCAACTGCAGGTGATTTTATAAAACTATTACACCCTAATAAAATTATTGGTGCAAATGAAAACAATGATTAACTTCGTTTTTTGTGTAACAATCCGCGAAATTTGGTTTTATGGCCGTTATACTACGGCTGCAAATCCTTTAACATCCTTGAGGTGAACCAGTAACTTTATTTTTATGAGTTAACTTTTGAATTTCCCTCGCATTTTTCATGTGTAAGCTTCAAAATGGCGGCCATGTATATTCTCATCACAGTGTGCTATGTTCTCTGTCCTTAACAACCATTTCTTTTCTCTGCGCGACCTAAACAATCAAAACATTTTGAAAAAAATTCGACAAAATTTTTAAAATGAATAACTCAGCCATAAAAGAAGAAGATGTCGACACGACAAACTTAATCAAAAGCCGGGAATTCCTCTACCGGCTTATTATCAGGTAATTCGCCCCAAACCGGCAACCTAACCTAACTTTTACACTTTACAGCCAACTTTTCTACGACGGCCACCAAAGCATTGGCACTAATTTGACAACAGCAGTCCAAGCAGACCCTCCTTGCGCCCCCAGTGACCGCCTTTTCCACATTGTCCTTGCAGGCCTTGAACATGAACCCGACCGGAAAGAGCGTCCCCACAACCCCGGTATCGGGAATAATAATATCGGTCCTGGCCTGGACCTTGAATTTGAAACAGAGTCGAACATACCAGCCCCTGAACCGGCCCTGTATGAAACTGCTTACGTGACCTCACATAAGGGAAATTGTCGAGCTGGGTGTTTTTCAAGTGATGGACAATTAATTGCCACAGGAAGCGTAGATGCCAGCATTAAAATTCTGGATGTTGATAGAATGTTAGCAAAGTCGGCACCAGATGAAATGGACCCTTCAAGGGGTGAGCAACAGGGACATCCTGTTATTAGGACTCTATATGATCACATGGAGGAAGTTACATGTTTGGAGTTCCATCCAAGGGAACCAATTTTGCTCTCAGGATCTAAGGACAACACTATTAAAATGTTTGATATATCTAAAGCAAGTGTCAAGAAGGCTTTTAAAACAATATCGGTATGTTTTCCTTCTTTTTTTAAATAGTTATTTATGAATCAAGTACTCAAAATATAGAACGAATATTTTTGTTACAGCGTTTTATAACAGTGACTTTTTGATTGTCATTCTGATTGCTAAATAACGTATTTTTAAGCACTAGTGCTCAAAATTGAAAAATACGTTTTTTATTTTATTTATTTATTATAAACATGAAAAGTACAATTACTTAAGTCACTAAATTGAACATTTGAAGGTTTCGGATTTTTTTCCTGAACTTCAATACAAGTGGAAACGGTACTTGTAGACGCCACTTCAGATTTGCTATTTTCGTTACCGATTCTTCTTTTCTTTGATACAGTTTCTTTTTTTCCCATAATTTTCATCGAAATTGCGTTTTTGCTTTCAACAGAGTTTTCTATGTAACTTTCCGCAACAGAACTCGATCGCCATCCTCCATATCTTTTGAGTAATGTTATATCTGCTCCTGAATCTGCTAAGAGTGTTGCTGAACAACGGCAAAAGCAGTGTCCGGTATATTCTTTTGCATTTAGAACGCCGAGACATTCTGCATTTTTTTTAGGCATACCTCCAATAGTATTTATAGCAACGGGTAGCGTACGGCACCTGGAATTTCTATAGGTTAAGAAGAATTTCTGATGTACAAATCCTTTAGTTACTTATTGTAAACATTTGTGAAATTTTTGTCTTGGTGTTTGGTATCTTCACTTTAATAAAACTTGAACAATCTTCTATATCTTCCACCTTCAAAAACGTAATTTCTTCTCTGCTTAGCGCGCCAAAAGTCCCAGTAATTAGCACAATTTTTCCCAATAAATAGTCTTTGTCGTCAGCTGTTTTCATGAAAAGTTCTATCTCTTGCTTGGTGAATATTTTTGATTTTCTAGCCCTGTACCCACTGGCATTTCTTTTTGAAAATGCAACCAACTTTGTAAATTTTTTGATATGTACATTCTTGTTAAGATATATCATGGTTCTTAACATTCAGTAGGCACCCCATAAAATAGACGGCTTATACATGGAAGATAATTTCGAAAAATAGGACAAAAGTACCTTTTCTTCAACAAGTATTTGTTACATTTTTTTCCTCACACCAACTACCAAATTTCCTGTATGTTTTCTAGTAAATTTTCTTAGATTTTTGTGCAGCTTCCGCAGCATTTTCAATGTCGGAATCAAATTGAGAATAGCTAATTTTTGTGTTCCTTTATCAAGGGAATTTAAACACAGAACCCAAGTTGACAGTCTATAATTTTATAAAAACAGTGAGCAAGGAAATTTACATCCATAGCAACCTGCCGTCTGCCTACTGTGCAATGTGAATGTTCGATTGAGATCATTATTTTTGAAAGAAAAATCTGTTATAAAAGACTGTAACAAAAAGTCTTGAATGCAATACGTTGCAAATTCGATGTCTTTAAGTTCTTGATGTGTTTCAAGAATCACGTCGCGTGCTTAAAAGACTCTTTTTTTGCACCTTATTGCGTACGTGGTGCATGCAAGATTTTTTTGTACGAGTTCTTTAAAGCACCAAAAATTGTTTTTACAGGAAGCTGAACCAATCAAAGCCATGGCTTTTCACCCCGGTGGGGATCACTTAATAGTCGCCACCCAACACCCTGTAGTCCGCCTTTATGATGCCAACACACTCCAGTGCTTCGTTTGCGCTTTTCCTTCTCACCAGCACACCCAAACCGTCACTTGTCTTAAATGGTCACTCGATGCTCGAGTTTTTGCGACTTGTAGTAAAGATGGGAATATTAAATTATGGGATGGAGTATCAAATCGCTGCATAAACACATTCCAGAAAGCACATGATGGCCTTGAAGTTTGTTCAGTTGCATTTTCCAAAAATGGCAAATATTTGTTATCGTCAGGGAAAAACTCGATTTGTAAATTATGGGAACTGACAACTAGTCGCTGTCTGATTGCTTATACAGGGGCTGGAACTACAGGAAAACAGGAATATGAGGCTCAGGCTGTTTTTAATCACACTGAGGATTATGTTCTGTTTCCGGATGAGGCTACAACGTCTTTGTGTGCTTGGAACTCAAGAAATGCTTCAAGGAAGCAGTTGATGTCTCTGGGGCACAATGGGGCGGTAAGACTTATAGCACATAGTCCCACACAAGCCGCATTTTTGACCTGCTCAGACGATTTCCGAGCCAGATTTTGGTACAGGAGGACTCCAACATTATAAAATAAATTAGTATTGTTTATATTTTTAATATTTATTTTTCCTCGTCCTTTTTTGTTTGTAATGTAATTCGGGATTGTTGTATTTTAGAACAATAATCCTAATTATTGAAAATTGCCTTACTAGTTTCGGTTTATTATTACAAACCTTCCTCAGAGACTAAAAATTACATAAAGTTCTTTTCATATACTGGGTACATTGATAGAATGGAATTAAAATCATCTGTACATCACAAAATATTTAAATTAACAAAAGGCAAAAAATTCTTACATAACTCTATTATTACACTGATAAATGTGTTTTAGTTCTGATGTTGATTGTTTGATTTGTTTTGTATTTTACATTAAGTGGCATGATGATTTTAATTCTATTCTATCCTAAAGCCCAGCAATACCAAATTATATACTAATTTTTGTTAGGTATAAATGTTTTGAGCACAACCATCTAAACGAAATTTTTTTGAAATTGACAAACGTCAAGTTCAAACAAAATGTCATTTAGACGGTTGTGGCTTTAAAACATTATGACATAAGTTTTGTTAAATATGGACACGTCAGATGTAAATATTATGATTAAAATTATTTCAATAAAACAGTGAATTTGGTTAGTGACTTAATACCGTTCCCCAAAATGTCCGTTCCTACCACGAGATGTTTGCAACCACATGTTGAAAATTTTTAATTTCAAGAACTGACGAAGGCGTAAAAACTGCAAAACGTTGGTCAAAATTTACTTTTTTGTCTTAGTATTCTTGTCTCCTCAAAAATGTAACTATTAAGTACATCTCTATTTAGTTTTTACTCCAGTCCTGCGGAAGCTACGGTAGTTGGCGAAACATCGACTACGAAAATTCCATTGACACGGTGCAAAAAAATTCCTTTTTTTAATAAACTGAAGTATTCTTGTTGATTACGTAAACAAGCTACAAGAAATTATTTAGCAGAAGTTTTTACCTTTTAAGGGCTGCATGACTTCTTAACAATTATATCCTAATAAATTGCTACAAGGAAGTGCAAATCTTTTTATTATAAAAAAAGAAGATGTTTATATTTTTATCTATAGAAAAATACTCTATTATTCATTTAAATTGAATAATAAATTAAATCAATATTGAATCAACTTGAATATATAATATTTTATTTATTTCCAATTCTCAACCAAGGTTAAAATATTTACAGTTTTTTGTGGGACAGACTGTATAATACTTATATAGGTGTGTCAAAAGTCGCGGAGATCCTGTAGTGGGCTGATTTCAAAATTTAAAAACGTTTAAAAAGTAATGAGTATCTGAATTTGCAAAAAAATTGAAATTATTTTGATATAGTCGAGGATATAGTTTAAAAAAAAAATCAGAAAAACGAAAAAAAAAAGAATTAAATCTCAAGAAAATACAAAAAACCAGAGTATTGAATTTTTTTAAATAAATTTTTGTGTTCCTTGAGTGTCTCCCATGTATCCCTCCAAAGGAAATTTGCGACTTTTGACACACCCTATATAATAATAAATTTATACCCTATTTTTAAGTTAATACCCTTGTTTGTCTCTTTTCAACACATTGTTGTTGTATAGTTGTTATGTCATATAAATTATGTGTTAAACAGAGACAGACAACGGCGTATAAATAATAAACGGAGTTTATAATTTATACATTTATAATGTGAAAAATAAACTTATGTGCACCACGGACATTTTTTAAACACTATTTATTAATAAATAAACAATTTCATATAGGCAACCAATAATACGCAATGCGTTGTTGACGTTTCTGACGTCACATCTGTCAAATTCGTTGGTGTTTCATCGGCGATAATTGCACAGTGTTAAATTGCTTTAAAATGATTATTTTGTTATTTTAGCAGTTTAAATTTTAGAAAACATCAAATTTTACTCGTTACGTATCACCAGCATGATTTGCACGGTATGCAATCAAGGAATTTTTCACCTAAACATAACCTCACTTTTTCCAGCAAACTTTTCTGTTCCTCATAATTTGCATTTCAAAATGTTACACGTTTTATGTCCCTGGAATGGCACCAGCTGATTTCAAAGCTGGCGATCCGATTGAAGTCAAGGCTGTGAAAATGACAAGTATCCACACGCAATTGCCGTACGAGTATTATTCGTTGCCGTTTTGTTTACCAAAAGGGGGCCTAAATGCGATACATTACAAGTCGGAGAATCTAGGGGAGGTTCTGCGAGGGGACCGTATCGTGAACACTCCGTATGATGTAAAAATGGCTGTAAATACGCCTTGTACGTTGCTGTGTAATACGCCAAAAGATCCAATCAATTGGAGTGTGGGGGAGTCTCAAATTGTTGTAGATCGGATTCAGCACGAGTATTTTGTACATTTGTATGGAGAGAAAGCTTTGGTTTTGAGTAATTTAACGAGGGTTGATTTTTGTAGGTTAGTTGATAATTTACCAGCGGCTACGCCAGTTATGAACCCTGAGACAAATGAAATTCAATACGAGCACGGGTATAAGTTAGGGAATTCAGTGGGCGACCGAAACTACATCAATAACCACCTTAAACTAACTTTATTGTATCACAATCCAACACCGTAAGATCGTTTGTTTTTTAGCTCAAGAGCCTTTTTTTAATTATTTTTATTAATCAATTTAGGGAGATTTACCGCGTTGTTGGGTTTCACGTAGAGGCCAAATCAATTCACATGGACGATGTGAAATTTGTTGATAAAACTTGCACATTCCTTAATAAAGCTCGCCCCCAACTAGTTGACCCAACTTCTGGTACTAAGCTATATTTCACGTATGAAGTTGAATGGGAGCCTTCAAAAATAAGTTGGGCTTCTCGATGGGACACCTATCTCGCAATGAGTGACGTCCAGATTCACTGGTTTTCGATAATAAACTCAATTGTTGTGATTTTCTTCCTTTCGGGGATTCTCACAATGATTATGGTGCGGACATTGCGACGAGATATTGCCAAATATAACGCTGATGAAAGTTTCGATGAGACTATTGAAGAAACGGGGTGGAAACTCGTCCATGGGGATGTGTTTCGCCCCCCGAAAAACTCACGATTGTTTGCAGCAGTTGTCGGATCTGGAATTCAAATTTTTCTGATGGCTTTGATTACCCTGTGTAAGTTATTGGCAACTGAGATGGCCGACGAGGGCGCCACTGTTGTGTTACTCAGATATTTATGCTTAAACAAACCTCAATCAGCTGTAAAAAAAATTAAAGCTCGTAATCAAGCTTTAAATAAGTTTTTTTATTGGAAATACAGGTGTCTCTTTTAATTCACTCAATAACACCAAATTCTTTTTAAAATAAAAATCTAATTTTATGCAGAATTATCGTTAGCCAGTTAGCTAATCAAACCATAAATTTAATATTAATCTATTTTAACGTGTGTTTAAAAAAACCTTATCAAATTACAATTTAAATTTTAAAAAATCTCTTATTTTCAAATAGCTAGCCCATATTTTTCCTCATGACAACCACATATTAAACGTTATTCTGGAAACGACTCTTTTTTGTTAGTTCAGATTAGTACCACGTGGTGGCAATTTTTTCCGTTTAATTGAAAAACACTTTCCAATTTTTTTGCGCTAAAAAGGTCTTAAGCCTTAGCATCGCACGTGTAAAAGCATTAAAAATTATAAATTAGTATTAAGAACCTTGTAAAATATAAATGATTCTATCTATTCCAGTTTTTGCCATGTTGGGTATGCTTTCGCCCGCTTCCAGGGGGGCTCTCACCACCGCTGCAATTTTTCTGTACATGTTTATGGGTCTAGTCGCTGGCTACTTTTCAGCACGTTTGTACAAAACAATGAAAGGACGTGAATGGAAAAGGGCAGCATTTTTGACTGCAACCCTTTATCCAGCTATAATCGCCTCAACTTGTTTCGTTTTAAATTTCTTCATTTGGGGAAAAGCCAGTAGTGGGGCTGTGCCCTTCTCTACCATGATCTCGCTGTTGTTGATGTGGGTATTCATTTCCCTACCGTTGGTGTACCTGGGGTACTATTTCGGGTACCGAAAACAGCCCTATCAACACCCGGTCCGGACTAACCAAATCCCGAGACAAGTTCCAGACCAGCACTGGTATATGAACCCGATTTTGTGGTAAGTAAAAACTAACAAATGCGCTACGCGCTCTTTTGCGTTTAAATCAAAAAATTATTTGTTTTCAGCACTTTAATGGCGGGGATTTTGCCCTTCGGAGCCGTTTTTATCGAATTATTTTTTATTTTTACTGCAATTTGGGAGAATCAGTTTTACTACCTCTTTGGATTCCTGTTTCTTGTGTTTATAATATTAATAATTTCGTGCTCGCAGATTTCGATTGTTATGGTTTACTTTCAGTTGTGTGGCGAGGTGAGCAAGTCTTGTATGCAACTCGGGACTAATATTTTTTTGCAGGATTACCATTGGTGGTGGCGAAGTTTTATAGTATCTGGGGGTTCAGCCTTGCATATCTTGGGCTATTCGTTGTTTTATTTCGTAACGAAATTAGAAATAACCGAATTTATTCCCACTTTACTCTATTACGGATATACAATACTAATGGTTTTGACATTTTGGTTACTTACTGGAACTATAGGATTTTTTGCGGCTTATGCTTTCGTAAGAAAGATCTACTCAGCTGTAAAAATTGATTAATGTGTTACGTTAACGTTATTTATTGATTTTTTTATTTGTTGTGAGAGTAGGACGAACCTGCTAAAAACGAATTATTTTAGTCCAAAATTTTGTGTTTTATTTCAGTTTTACTTATTTAGTTTAGTCGTAATTTATTCACCGGAAATGAATATTTTTTATAGGGCATTTAGCACCTTGTACAGATCGATATAATTTCCGTTAGGTTTTTTTTCTATTGTAATAACTGTATATAAAAACAAATAAAATAATTTTGTGTACATTTTTATTTTTTTATTTAATAAAAACATTAATCAGTCTTTAATTTCTTCTCTTTGTACCACTTCTTCACAGTAATTAGAGACATCAGTACTGGGATCATAACAGGTAAGAAAAGTGGAATATAAACAGCATACCTGAAAAACAAAAGGATATATGAAATAATCACTAATTCAAAAAAAAAAAAACAAGATTTGATAATGGCTAGGGTTTCAACCGTCCTTTTTGTTACGTGTTCTACTAGTAAAACATGGAACTAGTGAACCCATGCGTTATTGAGGGAGGAAACAGGAAACTCACATTGTTGTTGTTGTCATGTAGGTGACGTTTCTCCCTCAATTACGCATGTGTCGTTTCTAAAAACGATAAAGTTGGCCTCATGGGTATAATAAAACGGAAAAAATTTGAAAATCACTTACTTCTGATCATCTGGGAAATAAAGCAACGCCAACAAACTGGGGTCACTGAAAGCCGCCTCTGCATTTTTAAAAGCAATTTTGGCGAAGCCTAAAGCCTGTTCGACCTCATTTTTCGCCAATAAACTTTCAGCAGTATCAGCGTTATCAACAGCAATTTGAATTTTTAAAGCCACATCGTCGCTTATCACAATACTGTTAATTTCTGATAGCAGCTGAGCCAACGATTTTAACGTTCTCCGAGTTGAGTCAACCATATCTTCAGCTTTACGTTTCTGCAATTCCCTGAAATCTTCCTCGGAGGTGCCCCCCATTTTCAGAATTTTCCCCAATTGAGAAACAAAAGTCGAAGTAATCACCTGCAAGTCTGGTTTGAACTCTTTAGTCTCGCATGAATCCTTATCAGGGTTCATGATAAAAATCCCGCCCCATCTGGGGCTGAAAAACGCATTGGCGGTGTCTTCATCGCGGCTGTTCCGAATATAAAGAGGCACATTGCAGTGAGAAACATACAGGACGAGGTTGAGACAAGGCCGAGGTGATAAGTGAGACCACAGCTTCTTCTCAAGGGGGGTTATAACGTGCGGTAATTGTGCTTCGTATAAATAATACGTATCTATAACTTTTCGTGGGATGGCCCCCAGTTCGACTAGATACAGCCACTGAGACTTGACGATGAAATCTGCTACTGGTGTGATCTTATTGAGGAAGGGTTGGAGGTTCGTGTCGAGGTCTTCGCCGGAGAGGTCCACGTGTAGGTTCTCAGGGTCAGGGTTGACGATGGTTATGAGGACGTCGTACTCGAGACTTAGAGGGATTCCGAAGTGTTTGTCTGTTTTGTTGGCGAGTGTTACGTCGAACATGCGGTTGAGGGGTAAACTGGCGCGGTACACTCGGGTGGTGTACCACCAAACTGGGATACCGATTATTACGAGGACTATGAAGTAGGAAATTACGTTGTAGATGCGGTATATGCATTCCGGGTCGTCTAAAAGTGAGAAATTATTTTCGTTTTTTTTTTGAGTTTTTGAGGCAATACCCGAAGGATCCGGTTTTTGAGTTTTAGGTTTTTCTTCCAGTTCCATTTCGTAAACCAAAAAATTGAGGTTAGAACTTAGAATAGAGTTTTTGACAGCTGTCAGCTGTCATTGTTGTCATAAAGCAGTGCCGTGGTTAAGATCTGGCAACTGGGTGCATTTGAGAGTAAGAAAGAGAATTTGCTGAATTAAAGTTGGCTTTACGTCCCTTGACGGCCTTGACTCAGCAAAACTATCAAAAATATAACAGACCAGAACCTGCTCTGATTCAGCAAATTGTTGTTTTTACGGTATAAATATCGCTTCCAAATTAAATTTTAATAACAAAAATATACATAGTGTTCCATTTAAAAATCCAAAATTATTTTCGATAAAACCGGAAGTGATAGAAAGTTCATTTTTTACTCAGTAATGGGAAATTTCTAATAAGTTTTCCAAGTTTCATTTTTCTATTTGAAAAAATATTATTAAAAAAAGGGGTGAGCCTAATTTCGTTTACACCCGGTATATCATTTTCAGTGCCTAGAATGTTATAAAATCGCCTCCAATTTCCAAAATTAATAAAATCTTGCCTCTAACTTCTAAAATTTGAAAATTTTCAAAAAAAATATTGTCTTTTCTTTTTTTAAAGTTTCTTAACTTATTGTTAAAAACTGTTAATAACAAGCCATATAATAGAACAATATGGAACTAAGAACTAAGGAAGACGCACGTTATTGAGGGAAAAAATAAAACTGTTTATAGTCATTAAATTAAACCTTTTTTATGAGGTTTAATATTTCTCCCTCAATAAGGCACGTGTCCACTAGTTCAGAATTTATTAGCAACGATTCTAATAATTTTATATTCTAAGTTACTCCACCAATTAATGTATTATTCTAGTTGGCCAAGGTAATTATTTAAATAATGGGATTTACGTAAAAAATGGTGTTAATGACCCTAACTTCGCAACTATTTTCCCCATCTGCATTTTTATCAATTTTTTTTTTAATAAATAATTTTATGTGCCCCATGTCCTCTTCCACTCATTTTGATTTGTTCTAATTTTGGGTTAAATAAAACCAAAAAAAACTTATTTTTAAATAATTTATTCAAAAAAACGAAATCAGACTTAAGACAGGTGTTAACACAAGAGGCCAATAAGCCCTCAAAATAATACTTTCATTTTTTTATAAAAAATAATTAAAAAATATAAAAACACTAGGAATGAACATCAGAACAAATGTCCTAAAACACCAAACTAAACACTTAATCAACTTCCTCCATCCTTGAAGCATCTTCTGACTCGACAGTATCAGCAGCTGGTGCATCTCCTCCCTGTGCATCTTCGGTGATCATGGCTTCTTCCTCATCAATTCCCAATCCCAATTTAATCATTCTGTAAATTCTAGAAGCGTGTACTTGTGGCTCATCTAAAGTAAATCCAGAGCTAAGCAAAGCAGTCTCAAATAACAGAATAACTAAATCTTTAACAGCCTTATCATTCTTATCAGCTTCGGCTTTCTGTCTCAAATTCTCAACAATGGGATGATCGGGGTTGATTTCAAGATGTTTCTTCGCCGCCATGTATCCCATAGTGGAAGTGTCTCTCAAAGCTTGAGCTTTCATAATACGTTCCATGTTGGCAGTCCAGCCGTACTGCGAGGTCACAATACAACATGGAGATTCGACTAAACGATTAGACACGACGACTTTCTCTACTTTATTATCCAAAATACTCTTCATGACTTTGCAGAGCCCTTCGAACTTGGCCTTATCCTCCTCGCGCTTCTTCTTTTCTTCTTCATCCTCAGGCAACTCTAAACCTTCTTTCGTGACTGAGACAAGAGTCTTGCCGTCGTATTCTTTCATTTGTTGGACGACATATTCATCAATGGGTTCAGTCATGTAAACGACCTCGAAACCACGCTTCTTGACCCTCTCAACAAACGACGAGTTAGCCACTTGCTCCTTGCTTTCACCAGTGATATAATAGATGTGTTTCTGGTTGGGCTTCATACGGCTGACGTAATCCTTCAAAGAGCAAGCCTCATCACCACTTGCAGAAGTGTGATAACGCAGCAAATCAGACAATTTCGCTCTGTTTTGTGAATCTTCATGGATACCTAATTTGATATTCTTGGAGAACTGTTCGTAGAATTTCTTGTAGCCGTCTTTATCTTCTGATAATTCTTCAAACAATTCCATACATTTCTTGACTAAGTTCTTGCGGATGACTTTCAAGATCTTGTTTTGTTGTAACATTTCACGAGAGATATTCAAGGGTAAATCTTCAGAATCGACGACGCCTTTGATGAAGTTCAAGTATTCGGGGATGAGTTCTTCACAATTGTCCATGATAAAGACTCTGCGGACGTACAGTTTAATATTGTTTTTGCGTTTCTTGTTTTCAAAGAGATCGAAAGGTACACGACGTGGAACGAAGAGGAGAGCACGGAATTCGAGTTGACCTTCAACACTGAAGTGTTTGACGGCTAAATGATCTTCCCAATCATTCGTTAATGATTTATAAAATTCGCCGTATTCTTCCTGACTGATATCATCAGCATTTCTTGTCCAAATTGGTTTTGTCTTATTGAGTTCTTCATCCTCCGTGTACTTCTCCTTAATTGTCTTCTTTTTCTTCTTTTCATCTTTTTTATCCTCATCTTCGTCTTCACCTACATCTTCAATCTTTGGTTTATCTTTATCCTTTTCTTCATTTTCGTCATCTTTCTTTTCTTCCTCAGCTTCATCGTCGCTTAATTCCTTCTCTCTTTCTTTTTCAACAAGTAATTTAATTGGATATCCAATAAATTGCGAGTGTTTCTTGACAATTTCTTTAATTTTGTGTTCTTCTAAGAATTCGGTTTGGTCTTCTTTGATGTGAAGGATAATTTTGGTACCTCTACCCAATGGTTCGCCATGGTCAACTCCAACAGTGAAGCTACCACCAGCTGAAGATTCCCAAATGTATTGTTCATCATCATTGCTCTTTGACACGACTGTGACCTTGTCTGCTACTAAGTAGGCTGAGTAGAAACCTACACCAAACTGACCAATCATGCTGATATCTGCACCAGCTTGAAGAGCTTCCATGAAAGCCTTGGTACCAGATTTGGCAATTGTACCCAAATTATTAACCAAATCAGCTTTGGTCATACCAATACCGGTGTCAATGATGGTCAAGGTGCCGTCATTCTTGTTGGGGATGATCTTGATGCTGAGATCTTTGTTTGACTCGAGTCTAGCAGGATTGGTCAAGGACTCGTAACGGATCTTATCCAAAGCATCAGAAGAGTTGGAAATCAATTCTCGGAGGAAAATTTCTTTATTTGAGTAAAATGTGTTGATAATCAAGCTCATCAACTGGGCGATCTCCGCCTGGAAAGCGAAGGTCTCGACTTCCCCATTTTGGTTTTCTTCCGGCATCTGCAAGGAAACAAATGACCTTGAAAATTCACCGTATTTTATGACTAACTATTTATAACGAAAAATGACTAACTTGGGTCAATAAACTCCGTAAAATCTAGAAAAATCGATAAAAACCAACAATTTATAATGAAAAGTGACTAAGTTGGGTCAATAAACTGCGTAAAATCAGGAAAAATCGTTAAAAACCGGCGTGACAGAAACTCGTGTCAAAAACTGTAAAATTCGGGAATATTAAAACTCACCTTGTTTAAATTGATGTACACACAATTAAAACACTAAAAATTAGCTAGCACTTGGAAAATTGGAAAACTTGTCGCTTTGAAATCGCTTTTAGGTCTTCACTGGTCGCTTGCTTTTTCAATTCTGCGCGCTTCGTGTTTGTTCGGTTCCTTATATAGCCTCCTGGGTTCTAGATTATTCGAGAAGGATCTAGTCGTTTTTCCATGCTTCTAAAGCTTCGATAGACAAGGACAGAACACGAGTTGTTTCCGGTAAAACGGGCGCCAAATTTGAATTTTAATAAACCGTTATTGATTTTTCGTAAAAAAATCGTTTTAAATGAATAAGATTGGGTGAAAAACGTTTGGATTTGATCTAGTTAACGTGAAATCGATCTACTTCAATGAAAATTGTGACAAAATATCATTAAAAAACTTGAGTTTGTTAAATATTTATTTAATTTCTTTATTTTTTGATTTAGTCTCAATTTTTTTAATGAAAATTATGAAGAGTGTTGTTTAAAAGCATAATAAGATGCACTTATGCCGTTTTTGCTGTGATAAAACCATTACAAGGCATTTTATAAAAAACACGTGGGTTCTAGATTTTTTTTGTTTTTCGCTAAATATAGGCAGAATTACACAATTTTTCGGTTTAGAACTAATCAAAATTGGCTTCTTGTTCTTGAGGGGTAATTTTGGAAGTAAATTCTTTGAAAAAACTGAAAAAAACAAGTATTTTCCTTGTAGATTTTTTGGCTTTTTTAAAGATTCCTGTAAAATGACATTGTTTTTTAATTGATTTCAACAATCCTTTCAACAATTCCTTAATTAATTGAACCTGTGGAAATTTTCTGGAATAATCCATCGGCGAAGTTATTTCCGTACCGGAAATTCTGGAAAAGTTCTCGAATTTTGTTTACATTGATTTGGGTTGGCAGTCGTGCGATGGTCGAGATATACAGTTTTAATATTATGCAGTTTGAACCTCTTGTCGGTAGGGGCGCTTTGGTTGCGAATATGGCTTGTGTGTATTGTTTTTTTTTTTTCTCTAAATGTTGCTGCAAAATATTTGCTTTTAATCTTTAAAAATTTTGTAAGAATTTTAAATCTACAAAATTTTATTTAAAAAACGTAATTTGCGTTTTTGCATAAATGCCTTCAATAAGTTTAAAATTTTAAAAGAGTAAGTTATTGCTAGTTGCTTTTTGCTTTTAAATGTAAATACTGTAGCAAAAAGTTTTTGTTTTTAGTGACATTTCAAAACTTAAAAAATTAAATTAATTAAAAATTAATTTGTTAAATAAGAAAATACAAAATTTTTGTTGATGGAACTCGTGACAAGAACAATAAAATAACAACAATTTAAAAGATGATTAATTAAACCAAACAAATGTTCAATTAATGTGAATAATAACTATTGCCAAAGCTTTCAGTTTTTAGATAAATGAATTTAAAAATGTATAAGATAAATTTTAAATTGTTTCTGAGACATTTTTTTAATGTAACAAACAGCGTTATTTTTATTTAAGTATAAATTCAGTATTTTTTGTAATAGGAACTTTATTTATTTTGTTTTAACATAATTGTTCTAAACTTCTAGCTTTCAAAATAAAGCAGAAAAATGAAAAAATTACATCTCGGTCAAAATCTATTTTTTTTTTTATTATTTTATTTATATAATCCATAATACAGGATTATTAGTCTGTTAAATGTATATTTTAACTTTTTTCAAAAATTATTTAGTTATTACACCAACTTCAGGATTTGTCATTAAAAACCTTGTTTTTTACTCTACGCTTATAAATTTTTCACATTTTTTTAAAATATTTTTTCTAATAAATATTAATTAATTAATACTAATTTGTTAAAAAAGATATAAAATTTACTTTATTTCTAATGTCATTCTGAATGACACGATGTTGAAATATTGTTTCGTTAAAAAAAATATTTCAAAAAAATTGTAGATAACTGCAAAAAATTATAAAGTTTATTCGTTTTGTAAGACTTAATTTGTAGCAGCTTTCCCAGGTTATTCAACAATAGCTTGGACATCCACCCTTCAGCTTCTTTGTCTCTCCCTCTCTCTTGGGAATAATGGCAAATTATTTAATGTAGAACAATTTAAAAAAAAAGATCAATTTGTTTATCGATTTATTAGTCACAATACTTACTCACACAGTAAAAAAATTGAGTGAAAACCGATCAACTATCATTTTCAGTAAAAATTTTAATTCAAGACGTTGAGTAAATACGCCTTTTTTTTTAAGAAAGTGAATAGGACAAAGAAACTAAAGGGTAGGTTTAAGGTTGTCACCTTACTGTGGAGTAACGGCAATGCTGCACCAAAATAAGTCTTACAAAACGAATACACTTTTTTATTTTTTCGGGGTTGTCTACAATTTTTTTGAAATATTTTTTTTACGAAACAATATTTTAATATCATGCCATTTAGAATAACATTAAAAATAATGTAAATTTTATATTTTTTTAACGAATTAATATTAATTAATTAATATTTATTAGATGAAATAATAGAAAATTCTAAATTTTAAAAAATTTTTTAGTGGCAAACCCTGAGTCGGTGTGACAACTAGTTTTTGAGAAAAGTTAAAAATATTTTTTTAACATAACTTACCTTGTATATATAAATGTAGTTATTAATAACTACAGGTTTTTGAAACAATAATGTGTAAGATTAAAATTTCAGTCAGCCTTTTTGTCTATAATCCATACGTATTTTTTTATTTTGTTGGTTTTCCACCTTTTTTTTTAAATCAAATTTTTTAAATAAGTTACAATTTTTGCAATCTTTTTTTTTGCAATTTGATACCGGACTATGTGAGGACATTGCATTATTGTTTAAAAAAGTTTAAAAAAATTTGTACATAAAGAGTAAGTTAGATTGATATTTCGAGCTTTGTGGTTTGGATTACTGTAGAAAAGTCGTGTCTTGATTAAAGTTATGATTGAGCTAAAAACGCCAACATAAATTTTTTGGGTTAATAAACTCAGTAAACATACTTTTCAAAGCTGAACTAAATTAACAAAAGAAGCAAACAATTTTGTAAAAAATATAACAGAAAAAGACTAATTTACAAGTTATGTTGAGTGACAAAACAAAAATAAATTGTTTGATTATGATAAAAAGTAATGATAAAAAGCCGTGAACGTTTTGAATTTCTACATTCTTACTGATTTTGACGATAGTTTGAATAGATCAATTTTAATTAACTTAAAAATTAATTTGAAACTATTGTTAAAATCGTAAATTTATGTTTAATTTATAAATTACAAATTTTTATTTATGGCCTACTAAGATTGAATATAGCTGACGCGTAAGCTATATTCAATCTTAGTAGGCCATGTTTTTATTCAAAATGTGCTGCCCTCTGTCGACAAAAGGTATGAACTAAATATAAAGTGTCTCGACTATCATAGTAAGTCACTTGTCAATGTTGGCAGTCCTGCACCCTAGATTTGACAAATGACAGTTTTTTGAATTTGTCCGTTATTTTTTTTTAAAATTACAAAAAGTGTATTAAAGCCAGCACAGAAATGTCCGGAGTCGCTCAGAAAAGCCAGTCGGCAATCACTTTAAAAGGATCCGCTGATATTGTTTGCGATTACTTAAGTAATTTTCTGTTTATTTTAAAATGTGAGGTTATATCATGTTTTGCAGATTTCGGTATAAACTCAATTTTGTTCCAACGGGGGCTGTATCCGCCTGAGAACTTCCAAAGTGTCGAAAATTACGGTTTAACGATTCTGATGTCGACTGATAACAAAATTAAAGAGTTTCTTCAAACGACTTTAGCTCAGTTGAAAGGTAAAACCGGTGTTTGGAGTTTCTTGATTTTGGGTGCTTTTTTTCTAGAATGGTTGCTGCAAAGGTGTGTTACTCGTATTGCTATGATTATCACAAACGTCCAGACGTTGGAAGTGATGGAAAGGTGGGACTTTTATGTGGAATATGAGGAGAAATCTGACGATTCAGGGAAAGTGTCGGAAAAACCGTTAAAAACAATAAAAAACGAAATTAGGGATGTATTGAAACAAATTGCTTCATCTGTTGCGTATTTGCCTTTATTGGACTGTTTATGTAGTTTTGATTTACAAATTTATACAAAGACTGATGTTGATTTACCTGGGCAGTGGTCTGAGGCTAAAGCAGCACATGTAAAAAATGCTCAAACGGTTAAAATGCGCTCTTTTTCCACAAATTTACATAAAATGGATACGGTTGTGACTTATAAGAATGAGGATTGAGTGGTAGTTTTAAGTTTAAAGTGAAAAGACTTTTATCTTTCATTATTTTTGTTTTTATTCCAATAATCTCAAACATCAATACTGATCAAATGTAAAGGAATATTTGCGAAAATAACATTTAGTGGGTATTTGTTTAAATATATTTATAATTAATAAAGTTTATAAAAGAAATAACATTTTCTTTTTCTCAAGCATATAAAACTTAACTACATTTACGACAAATGGTTGGTTTCGAGATTCCGACCTAGTTTTTTTTCTAATTTTAAATCAACTAATAGCGCCATTTATCGTTATCACAATATGCGAGTATCTTTAACCATGGCCAATCAAGATTAAAAGTCGTTTCGCTATATTATGGTCTTCTCAATTCGCTCATTTTACAGATTTCTCTAATCAAAAAATCTTCTAAAACATTATTATAAAATATTTACTTGTTTATCAAACTTTTTAAAACTGCAATATTTTAAACATTTCATTTTAATTCACTCCCTCAAAAAGATGGAAAGTGTATTGTTTCTGAACAATCTACAAAATAAAACTTTTTCAAGCAATTTAAAACAGATAAAAATCTTTAAAAAAAATTTTCAATAATCTTAAAGTAATTCAGTTTAAATAAAAAAAAACGTAGTTTAATTCAGTACTTGAATGCACACTTCAGCACTTTTTTTATGTTATTATTATTAACGTCCATCAATGGAACATCCTAAAATTTTAACAAAGTTTAAAGTCTTGTAACTCCTGCAAAAATTTATAAATTGAGATGATCTTTTTTTTCTGAGTAGGTCATTTCTTATGCTTTAAGATGTTTAATAGAGCGTTTTTTGAAAATGTGTACTTTTCAAAGTACCGGGTGTCAAAGACAGGCCCTGCAAGAAACGAAAAGTTTAGACTGCTCCCATTATAACAAAAAAAATGCATTTTAATGAGTTTTTGAAGAGCGCTGGACGAAGCCTTCAAAACGGTTTTGCAGATTTTGAGCTAACTTTATAAATTAAGGCCAAAATAAAAAAAGTGTTTTTTGCACTATAAGCAATAATTTTGTTAATTGATGTAAAATTTTTTCCTTTTTTGGCTTATTCTAAAGGTAGAAGTTCAAACTTGAATTTGAGGCGTTCAGTTTTTTAAAAACTATTCTTCTTTTCTTCACAGCCAACTTCGAAATTTTTTTAGATGGCACTATACCCTTTTTTATTTCTCAAATAAAAGCCTATTAATAGGCAACTTGTTGGCGTAAATAGTTTTCACAAAAAAAATAAAATTACATTTTTTAAAAAAGTTAAAAAAAATGTTTTAACTATAGTTCGTTTTTCTTTTTAATGCGCTTGTCTGTCTCTTTTTAACACATTGTTGTATGTGTACTAGGGTGGGCCAAAAAAATCAACTATTTTTTTTTTTAACTTCCGACACTGAAAAATTGGTTCTTAGGCATTTTTAAAAGATGCGTTTTTATGATAAGCTCTTAATCTTAATAGGAAAGCCTCCCTCATCGCAGTTTTCTATTTTTTTTTTTCAGTTCCACATGGTAAAATCTGTATCTCATTATTGCTTGATTGTACAGAAAATTTGTATTTACATTTTTTGTAGGAAATTAAACGCCATACAAAAAAGTTATCATACAATTTTTTTATATCTCTTACCTTTTAGAAGATATCGGAGGTCAAAGTTTAAAGAATTTAACAAAAATTCCTTTTCTAAAATGCGCAACATATAGTCTTGTAAAAAATTAAACGCTCTATAAAAAAGATCTCTTGTGGTTAATTGATTATTCTAACAATTTAGAAGATATTCGCATTTTAAAAACCAAAATTTGATACTAAATCCCCATTTTTTTTAAATGGTTGTGGTAATTGATTAATAACCACAAACGACTTTTTTTGTAGAGCATTTAATTTCCTACAAAACCGTATGTTGCGCACTTTATAATATTCATTTATTCACGAGTTATAAAATTTAGAAGTGAAAAATAATTTTATTGCTAAATTCTTCAAACTTTGACCTCTGATATCTTCTAAACGGGAAGAGTTACAAAAAAATTATAACTTACCTTTTTTAGAGCGTTCAATTTCTTACAAAAAATGAAAATAATTTTTTTCTGTACGATCAAGTAGTGACGAGATATGGATTTTGCCATATGGAACGAAAAAAAAAATGGAAAACGGCGATGAGGGAGTCTTTCCTATTAAAATTAAGAGCTCATCTTGAAAAAGCATTTTTTAAAAGTGTTTAGGAATCAATTTTTCTGTGTCGGAAGTTAAAAAGAAATAGTGGATTTTTTTGGCCCAACCTAATGTGTATATGCATAAAACAGAAAAAGGAACTATCATTATTTTAATTGTTTAACACAATGTCACTTGTTTTTTAAATATTTTTAAACAATATTTTATTGTAAAGAAAACAAATCAGTAAATGTAAGTAATATTCTTGAAATTATACTACAAAAAGCGAAAAAAAACTTAAACAAAACATTTTTAATTTACTGAAATGCTAATAAAAAAATTATATAATACCTTAATAAATTAAATGTTTAAATTGAACCGCTTTAACTGCTTGACAATGGGCAAGACGTTCAAAATTTCGAATACAGTTATTATGATAGGTGGTATTCTGTCAAGTTCGTCTTGAATTTTTTATTGCAAAACACCAAAATTATCTGCTCTGTTTGAATACACCTTACTCTTTAAATGACCCCACAAAAAAATCCAGTGGAGTGAGATCAGGCGATCGAGGTGGTCATTCTATCCTGTCTCTTCGACCAATCCATCTTTCCGCAAATTATTCACTGAGATACGTTTATTGAGATTCGATAAAAGAAATTTTTTTAAACTTTTTGAAAATGTAATTCTATTTTTTTGTAAAAACTATCCAGTTTTAAAACTAATTACACCAATAAATTGCTTATTAAATAAGCTTTCATAAGAGGTATAAAAAAGGGTATAGTGTCATTTAAAAAAATTTCGAAGTTAGTTATGGAGAAAAGAAGACTGTTTTAAAAAACTAATCGCTTCAAATTGTGCATTTTTTTAAATAAAAATCGACGTGTTTTAGGATTTTTATCAAATATATATTTTTTAAAGTTATTAATTTCAGTTCTTTTTACACATACTATAAACATTTTGCCTGGCAATTCAAGCGAAAGTGCTTTCAGTGTGCTTGAGACGGCTAATAAAGAAACTTGTCTTGAAGGATTATATTCCACAGAGTGACTTTATATGGTTGAGTGTGTTAGTAATTTTAATATTAAATAAATTTTTAACGCTTGCAATATTGTAAATAAGTGCAAAAGTCAATCTTTTTTCAACATAGACTAAATATTTACAAGTGTTTAGACATTTTTCTGACACAGAATAAGACAAAAGAGACAATGCAGAGGTTTGCCAACAGACTCATTCATTTACAGCCACTCTGTATATCAAAGTTTATATAAACAATGTATTAGCCTGGTAATTTGAAATTTACAAAATGATCTTACTACTTGTACTAAAAAAAATAACAAAAAAGTTAGGTAAACATATTTAAAAAAATATATTGGATATATTTTTTTTATTTATTTGTAACAATAATTATTGCAAGTTTAAAATTTGTGCAGCGCTGGTTTTATTTCAAAACGCTGCGCAACTACAATGAAATGTTAAAAGAAAAAATTGTAAAGAATTAAATATGTAATTTGTAAGAGATAAGACAAAAAAATATTAAAGGAAAAAATTGTAGAGAATTAAAATTCTGTGTAATATTAATATATAAGAGAAAAGATAATTTTTTGCCGATTTTTATCTTTTATTGTTCTGTTTTTGTGGTAAAAATTGATAATTATTGATAGATAGAGCTAGTTACTGAGAAAAATCTGTCAAAAGAGCGAATTCAGACAACCACACTTTAGCGCAGTGATGTTTAATCTTAGTAGTCCATGTTTTAACAACATTGAGATTTATATAACATTTCTATTTTGTTGCTAAAATGATAAAAAAGTTACACATCGATTACTACAAGTTATTGTGCGTTTTTCCAAGTACTGTCAAATAAATAAGATGAATATCTACATCCTTTTTAGTTTAATGCATTTTCTTTGGTATAGAGTTTTCTTTGTTCTTAATCCAGCCTTTTCATTCTTTCATGTTCAGCAAAACCTGAAACAAGTCAAAACTTCAAATTACTATTAAAAATTATAGATTTCTGTAACCACACACCCCTAAACTACCAGTGTTAGTGCAAAAACGTGCATTTCAAAAAACACAATCTTACCGATTTTGTTTTACTGGTTATTTTTTTATCTGAAACATAAAAGGGAATTGTGTAAAGTCCTATCAAACAAAAAATGTACCCTCTAATTAACACCAAACACCATATTTTAACACGACGCGCATTTCGGCAACAATGTTGTCATCCTCAGGTAAAAATAATACTAAATATTTTTTTTTTATATATGCTAATCGGTCTGATTTTTATTTCCCTCTTCTGTTCTCTCAACCAAAAAGAAGATAGGTAAAGTGGTCTGTTGACTGAATCCATTATTTCATCAGTCAACCTCTCAAAAGCGTCCAGAAATTATAATAATAATTATTATTAATTGCACTAAAAATCTATTTTTTTTTATATATTTTTAAACCTAAGATTACTTAAAGGAAAATTAACTATAATAAAACAGGACTTGCAATACATTTAAAAAAAATCTTAAAAAGAAAGATCGCGAGGATATACAGGGTGTTATGGAAATGAGTGCAAATATTTTAACCTGAAATACAGCACCACAAATAATAAAAATCTGTAAAAAAAATGTTGTCCTATCTCAACTAACAACAAAATTACAGGCCGCCAAAGTTGGGTATAAAAAAACATCTTTTTGTTATATCTGGAAAACCGCTTAACCGATTAATACCAAATTTGGTACACAAATGAAGTTGACTGTACTCTTTTTATTTCTACTAGCAAAATTTTGCTGCACATCTCAATTACAAGTTACGGCACTTTTTTTTCACATTTTGGGTAATTAACCAATTTTCTTCTTATTAATTTCCAATTTTTGTAGCAAAAATGAATATGCCAGTAGATTCTACATAAAACTGCAAGAATGCAATATTTTGCTAAAACGTATCGTTTTCGAGATATTTACGTTTAAAGTATAAAACTGACTTGTCACCTTTAACTTTGGCGTCCTCTAGCTCCTAAACGGTGCAGCTTAGTATAGAGGTAAATTGTGTTAAATCGCTTTATTTTGACCTGAAAAACCTATAATTGCTTTATGTTAAAAAAATTTGTTATACGTTTTGTAATAATTAATTTTTAGGTTATAATTTTGTTATCAGTTGAGATAAGACAAAAATTTTTTTGTAGATTTTTATTATTTGTGGTGCTGTATTTCAGGTTAAAATATTTGCACTCATTTCCATAACACCCTGTATATTACCTTTAATAGTTTAGGTTATGGAGACGCTTAAACGTAAGGACTTAAGTTCTTGAATTATTTTGATGATTAAAGATGAATTTAAGCATTTGAATCTGAATTGATAGGACCTAAACTATAATTAGAAATAAATATATTGCCTCGACTTATTATAGACAAAGTAATTTTCTACACCGTATTTCTATATCATTTTTTTGTAGCTTTAACCGTTTGCGCAGCGCTTTTAAACAAAGCCAGGGCTGCACAAATTTAAATAAAGTCCACCAGGCGATATATTTATCTCCAGGCCCTAGAGACTTTCAAAGATGAGAAAGAGAGTTAAATAATTCCGAAATAAAGCTTTATTCAACTCTTTCTCCTATTTAAACGACTATAGGGCCTAAAATGTTGCAGATAAATATATTGCTTTCCTCGCTCTTTTATATAAAATTTAATTCTCTACATTTTTTCCTATAGTATTTTGCTTTGTCTTGAATCGTTTGCGCAGGGATTTTTTTTGTTATTTTTCTTTAACACAAATGTGAACCTTATTTATATGATAGTATTTTTTTATTCGTTTTGACATTTCTCTAACAGAAAAATTCCAATTCTTTGCTTTATCACTTTAATCAGGTTTGTGTCATTACAGTGAAGTTCGTGAGCTACATTTTGGCTTGTACTTCAATTAAACTAAAAAATTGAAACTCGTTGCAATGATGAGAGTCTACAGAGATGTAGCGAAGCGTCTCATAAATAGCAAATTTTTCTGTTATGTTAGTTATATGTATATATAGCTCTTCAGGCCCTCGGGTCCATGGCTTTAATTTTTTCCACAATTTTCCTCCATTCTTTTCTGTTCTTGCTCCCTTCCATCCAGTCCCGGACTCCTACTCCCTTTAGATCTTCCTTAACCATCTCCAACCATCTCTTCTTCGGTCTCCCTCTTCTTCTTTTACTTACTTCTCCTCCCAGCAGCGCTTTTTTTGTGTGTCTATTCGATGCCATTCTTGCCACATGTCCTAATCACCGCACTCTGTGAGCCTTTACCTTTTGGATTACATATATATCCATTACTTCTTTATTTGTTCTTCTTCTCCAGTTGCCTTCCTCGTCTTTCACTCCCTCAAACACCGTTCTTAGTGATTTTCTCTCCCACCTTTCCAACTTTTCCGAGGTGTCTTGGGTCATGATCCACGTTTCACATCCATATAGCACCGCTGGCTGGATTACAGTTCCATAGATTCTAATTTTTGTTTTTCTCGACACTATTTTGCTTCTCAACACCGTGTTTAATGCCCCCAACGCTTTCGTTCCTTTAGTTAGTCTCTTTTCTATTTCCATTACTTCTTCATTATTTTCATTCACCGTAACCCCGAGGTAGTCAAATCTGTCTACTCTTTGAAAACAAGAATTCCTGCTATTCTGTCCTGTCACTTCCAGGTCACCTTGTACTTCTCTTCCGTTTGTTCCCATATACTTTGTCTTGCTTTCGTTTTCCTCGAGTCCATACCTTATCGCACTCTCTTCCACATTCTTAAACATTTCTTTCATCTTCTTTCTGGTTCTTGTGATTAATGCCACATCGTCCGCATACGCAATCACCTGCTGCTGACTGTAATATATTACATTCTCTGTTCTTATCCGACTTTCCCTCATGATTTTTTCCAATAACAAATTAAACAAAACTGTTGACAGCGGGTCGTCCTGTCTTAACCCCTTTCGAATTGGGGTTATGTTAGTTATGATTACTAAAGTGTTCAAAAATTGAATTTTTATTCACAAACCTTTTATTAACGATTCTTAAATTGTCATTATAGCAAACTGGTTTATTAATTTTTAGTATCTAACAACATAAAGACAGAATTGTTAAGGAGTTAATAATTTTAAATTTCTCGCCACTTTTAAAAAAGTCTTGGAATAAATGTTGACTGGTAAATTCGGACAACGAATCTATCCCCACCTCTGTTCTCTTCGCATTGCTTGAGAGAAGTGGAGAGGGAAGTCAAAGCGGAGCGATTAGTATATAAAGAAGGAGTGTTTGCAAATTATTTAATCGTATTCTCACCTGAGGATGACAACATTGTGTTTAAATCTGGTGTTTGGTGTTAAAGGATACATTTTTAGTTTTTAGATACACCAAGAAGATCCAACAAGAAGATAAGAATTTGGTTTAATCGGTATTTTCCCGAAATTTTAGTGTGTAGTTGAGAGGTTTTGTGTTAATATCTAAGTGTTTATCATTTATATAAGAGGGACATGCAGAGAGTTAGAGACATCTGAAACTCACAACAAATCTAAAGAGTCGATCGAATTTCGAGAGTTATTAGTATAAAGTTATTAAAGAATTGGTTAATAACAAATAACGTAATAATAGAGTAGAGCAGGCAAAAACTTTTTACATACCTAGGAATTTAGTTTTATAAATCCACAAGAGCATCCATTTTCCCTTAACTAATGTACCAGATTAGGGTGAAACCAATAGTAATAAAAACCACGAAAATTTTCTTTCATTGTTTATTAATAAGTTTACAACAATTTTTTTAATGTTTTTTTTTAGAATTTGTAATAAAGATTTTTAAGATTTTGTTGTGAGTATAGATGTAATAAATAAATATATCTACATGACTTTATACAAAAAATTAAGTAAAATGTCGGTCCCTGATATTTATAGGTACATTGCTTTTTACCTGAAATCCAAATCGAGTTTTTTTCGTTAAAATAAAATTAAAAACGAATTCGATGTCAGGTATAAAGTTAATAACTATATTAATGTTCAATGACTGTCCAATTAAAACAGAAAGAAACGTACGATTTTAACAGTCTTATACATTAGGATAGTTTACAAATATACAGTTCATGTGGAGTTTTTTCTTTTCCTTCAAGTGTATGTACAACGGTAACAAGTTAATTAACAGTGTCGATGTTAAATACACTAAATTTTCCGTGCGTGCAAAGTCCACCACAGAACTCGAATCGAGTAAAAAAGGAATAAATTCTCTAGCAATCATCGTTTTTCGTATAGATGCCCACGTTACAAGTGTAAATAGGTGTTTGTCGATACATACTGGATTGTTCGGACGATTTTTCCTCACAACGTTGGCCCCTGAAGCCGGTACGACACCTGAAACCGAAACAGCGTGCGTGAAATTCAACCGAAAGCGACATCTAGCGGCAGCACTCATCACGCTACCACACCTTAATACTTACTCACAACTATATTCGTTAATGACTTTCGTGTAAAAACACGTGCCTCCATTGTGACAGTACTGTTGCATTTTGTCGTTACAGGGCTCTCCTGCAACCAAAAAAGAGCGTTACAAAAATTCGCAACTATTACATAAAAACGTTAGATGACCCGATGTTAGGAAATCATCATTTTGGCATCGCACAACACACCCGATTTTGTTTATGTGTGAGTCTACGTCCTGTCAAAGTGCCAATAGTATTGTGTAATACGAGTGGCGCTTGACGAGATTACATTTTTTAGAAATGTTTTCATTTATGCACTCGGCTAAGCCTGGCAATATAAAATTTAAGGTTTAGACAGTTTTATCAACACTTAATAAAAAGGTGGGGACATAGGACAATCAGAGGTTGTTTAGGTCAAAGTTAAGCAATTTAAAAACCAACGACTTATCGAGTTACATCGTTTAAGTGGTACTAATTTAAAAATACTATTAGTCTTATTATTATTTGGATAACTTTATAATTACTTCAGCCATTTTAATAAAATTTATTATATATACATTACTAGTGGAACTGTGGTACCTATTACATATTTAATGCTAGATTTTTCTTTTTGTTATAAAGTTGGCCAACATATTAATATTTTTAGTTGTTAAAAGCTACAATTTAAGTGTTTACTGTGTTAATTCAATATTGTTTAAAATACCATAAATTACATTTTTTAAGTAGTTTATTCGATTTAAAAAGTTTAATGAAGTAGTTATCCCACTCCTGAATTTTTGCATATTTGTCTTATATTTAAATATTTAAAAAGACTTTTATTTTTTTGAATGTTTTATTTATAACTACCAATAACATTATATTAATAGTCACGTCAAATTATCTGATAAAAATGAAAAACTGCATATTTTGACAGTAAAACTATACTAATTGACGTTATTTAAAAGTTTTGAAAAGCACCTTAATTAGCACCTATTTAATGTCAATTGGCGTTGCACCGTTTTTGGATATATAGATTCTAATCCTTCTGAAAATAGGTATTACACGAAAATAAATAAAACTAGAGATACGAGAGTTTTGAAGATTACTAACTGCGGTTTTAATGTGCAATTTTGGAGATTTAAATGGGGGATTTAATCTTGAATGAAAAGACAAAAATACTTATTTTCTTTAGGTTAAACGACGTTTTTTATAAAGTTCTTTTGCTCTCAAAACAAATTTTATTAATATTAGCTAGATGTTTCGGCCATTTTCATTTATCTTCAGGTATTTATTGAATAATTCCTTTAGCTTAGCTGCCTATTCGCTATTTTAAATAGCCAAGCTAGAGAAATTATTTCATGAATGCCTGAAGATGGCCATAATCTTCTTTCTTAATTATCTTATAAAAAAATCATTTAACCCAAAATTTAAACAATCTCTCACAAAATGGAACAAATACTTCTAAAAATATTTATGTTATTATTTGTAAATATTATTTGGTAAAATTACATAAAATAATATATTTTGCGAATTTCGTGTTATTAATCACAACCTGTCTTCTGTTTTACAATTATAGCAGATTATTTTAGGTCCACCATTTAAAATTTTCGAATTTTTACATCAAAATCGTGATTAGTCATTCCAAAAACAGCTAAATGTACAGTTTTATACTATTTTTTTCAATGCGTTTTCCAATGGTGGAACAGCATTTTCTGTTCCACCATTTTGCTTTTCTCAATTTTCACCCTAATATGACACTCAGTAATTTTTAAAAACCTCTCAAGTGTCAAGTTTTTTGTGTTTTTGTTGAATATTTTCCAAAATATCAGCATTTTTATCTTGATAGCGGCCATAATAAAGGCTGCTATTTTCAATTTTTTAATTTTTACGTCAATATCGTAATCAGCCACTTTGTTAAATATTTTCTAAAGTATTAAGTAGTATTTAATATTAATAAATTAATTCTTGCTAAATATTACTTGTTAATTGTTATGTTTTTTTACAAGAACATACAAAAAAAAAATTACTTGTTAAGTTAATAACAAATCCAAAAATGGTCCATCGATATGATTTACGTCACTTAACTCTTATAAATCATTTATAACATAATTACATGAGATAATACAATTGGGAGTTTTCACATTATTCACTGTTTTAACATAAAATTTGAAAATACAGTTTTTTTATTCACACTGGACTGGTTTCGGTCCGCCATTTTAATTTTTATAATTTTTCAAACGAACTTGTAATCACTGCTTTTCAAACCCGCGCGCCTCTTGATTTTGGTTAAATATTTTCCAAAACAGTTGACCTTTTGTTAGATTCTATTTTAATTTTTCATTTTTATTGCACTGATCAGTGTTTTCAAATACAGCTAAGTATTCAGTTTTATATTATTTTCTGCAACGTTGTCCGAAATATCAGAATTTTCGTCTTGATAGTGGACTTTATAGGCATGGATAGTCCACTATTTTCAATTTTCAAGTTCTCACACTAAAGTGCTAATCAGTAATTCTCAAAAAGCTCTTGAGTATAAAGTTTCATGTGTTTTTGCTATCTTCATAGTCGGACTATATAACTATAGGGTTGTCATTTTGAATACTGCACTTTTTAAATCAAAATCATAATCAGGGACCTCGTCGAATATTTTCTATTCCAAATTAAATTTGGTTAAAAATTTTCTATTTTGTGAAAATCCAAAAATAATCTCGCGACAAGATTTTTCGAGTTAATTTTGATTTTTAAACATTATAAAACATGAAATACAAAAATGAAATACGTAAGATAATAGTTTTCTCAGGCTTTCAGTGTCACTAATCACAATTGTGATGTAAAAAATAAAAAATTTAAAACTGTCGTTTCACACTAACTTATAGTCCACTAATTTTGGATTCGCTGTTTTGAATTTGACAATTTTCACATAAAAATTGTTATCAATAATCTCTCAAAAACTCCTTGGTTTCCAGTTTCATTTGGTTTCAATCAAAAATTTTCTAAATTAATTTTATTTTATAATTGGGCATATTTTAAATTTTTTAGTTTTATGACAAAATCGTAAGCAATGATGTCAAAAACAAGTTTCAAATTTTGTAATACATACACAAGTATAAATTTATGTATATTATTTTCTCTAATGTTGTTGGAAATATTATCAATTTCTCTCCCGCTGGTAGCGGCCATATTAGGTCCACCATTGTGGATTTTCTCATTTTTAGATCAGAGTGATTGATGATTTCAACATTTTCTGCGTAAAGTTTCACGTGTTTGTTAAATAATTGTATTTTTCGAAGTATTAGCACCAGCATTTTATCTTTATAGAAGAAAATCAGCAATCAACAGATGATGCTGGTTTGACTTTATCCCTCCATTAAAATTCTTTCTAATTTGAAGATGAATTATCAGATACTTGATTAATTAGTGTCAAAATTTCTATGACAAATATTATAGCGCAGAAAATTGCGATTCTCATTGAGGTAAAGTTAGTATAGATATGCTTTGTCTCAATCAGAACAGCATTTTCTTTTGTCCAAATGGTTGCCGTGGCTGTGGTTTCAAGCTCTGCCCAACACGAAGGTAAAGGGTGGTGTGTTAGTTTAGGTTTTGGAATTTACAAAACCCAACAGGACAAAATCGCATGGCGTCAAGTCGCAAGTCTAATTGTTAAGACAATGTTTGATTTTCAAAAATGCTGACGTTAATTGGCATTCCAGATTTTACCGGGACAGCCATTTGGCCGAAATCATATTTTATAATTATCTCAAAATGTTTTAGTATTTTCTACATTTAATCAAAATTGCTTACTGTGTTATATTTTAAAATTAAAAAATCTCTGATTGGCTTATGTCCCCATTTTTTTCTAGCACTAAATTGATTAATTAGCAAATTTTTGGGCACTAGGTAAATAAAATATGTGAAGCGTTTCTAGTTGACTTTATTTTTGCTACACTCTGTACAATTTTTTAGTAAAAAGTAAACAGTGAAATATGTTTTTTTGTCTTTGAGAGAAATTTTAGTTTCAAAATTTGTATACTTTACTAATTTTTAGTGACAATAAAAAAGCTTGGGTTATGCAACTAACTACAGGCAGTTTTTTTAGAGCACAACCTTTTTGAGTATTTTAGGGCTTTTGTGTAATTTTTTAAGAGTTATATTTCAAGACCTTTGCGCTCTCCCTCTTGTGGGGGTGCTATCCTTTCGGAATCGGGTGTAACGGGTATAAAAGGCTTTGGTGTTCCTATGTCTACGGGATAGGTACCAGTTTTCTGGTTGGGTCTGAAGACGTGTGATTTTTGTTTTCCATCCGCCCCTATCGCAACGCACTCATACTGTCCCGGATCCTTATCGCTACGAATCACCAACGTACTCTTTCTCCTAGAAAAAAAGGCAAAAATTAGAGAAAATCCATTGTTCCATGATATAAAACGTTCTATATAAATTTACCGATTTGTCATAAAATATTTCGTAACAAATTGCAATTCTGATGAATTTCTATACTTCATAGAATAATTCTAACAGAAAATTGAATAAAGCAAGAGTGTTTGTAAACTGAAAAGCGTGTGCTAAACGCTGGCCTCCATTTAACCACAATTGCAATGAAAAATTTGCGAAAGACCGGTAAATTTATTTGGAACGGGACAATAGTCCAAGAAAACGAGCAATAATAGAAAAATACGAACCATTATGAAATTTAACACAGCCTTTGAGCCTTAAGAGCTTAATAACATTTTTTACAATTAACTTGTAAGAATTTTTTTCTAGTATAAAAATTGCCACAGGTCAGGCGGTTTAAAATTTGAAATATTGGAATATTTTTGGTTTTTGCTGTTAGTAGATAGTTGTCAAAATTTCCAACACATTTTAATTTTTTGTTAAGTCTCTCCGATAAAAATAAGCCGAGTTATGATGCTTTGAAGCTGAATTCTTGTGACCATTTTAAATCCATAGCACCAAGCTCAGCAAAGACATTTTTTTAAATTTAAATTACTATTGAAGCAAAGGCAATATCAATGTTTTGGAAGAAAATGATATAGTTTTAACTTTCTTCAATTGGGAGAAAAATACAGTCTTTTAAAACCAATTAAAACTCTTCCACCAGCCTCAGATGAGAACCACCTGCTCGTGCAAAATGAGTTTAATATACAAGTTAGAGAAGTAGAAGATGAGCTCAAAACTGAAAGAGAATGTTGAAGCATTGAAGAAAAATGGGAACACTTCAAAAACAGCATACTGTCTACAGCTGAAAAGAGCTGTAACATGAAGAAAATAGTAAACGACAATATGAGAAAAACAGAATGGTAAGCAGACAAAATATTTGAAAAAATAAGAACTAAGAACAGCAAAGAAAAAGTATCCAACCACATGGAAAATACAAAGAGAAACCAAAAAATGTTAAAGAATCAAAGAAACAAAATAGAAATCTTGGGAAAATCTTGGCCGAGAAATGACAGAATTATAGAGATACTTAAAAACTGTAACTAATGAAAAACAGCATGAAGAAGAAAAAGCAAAAAATTAACATGAAATAGAAAACATAAAAGAAGTAGAAATAGAGGAAGTAATTAAATACATAAAATTACGTAAAGTACTAGGAATGGATGAGGTCAGTCCAGGAATGGTAAAACGTGTAAGCAAAGAATGAAAAGATAAAACAAGCGGAGCTAATGATGAATGATGTATTCAAAAACGTACAAATACCGAAAGATTGGAAGAAAGATGAAATAACACTGTAATAACTACAGAGGAATAAGGCTGCCAAGGAAAAATTATTCACGAGAATAATAAGAAATTATATAATAAGACAAATAAGTGAAAAACTAATTTACAAAAAAGAGAAATCCGTTTATGCTTTATAGACTAAGAAAAAGTTTTTGATTAGAAAGGATTTTTGAAAAAATGTATCAAAATTGTGAGCAAATGAAAACATTAAAGCTGTGATGATAAAGGACATGTGTAAAGAAAATTTAAGAATTGTAAGAGCAAATAATGAGTAATCTAAAGAATTTGAAACAAAACAAGACTTTAAACAAAGATTCATATTAAACCCGTTCTTATTTACCTCGGTATTTGATGATGCAATTAAGAAAACCAAAAAAAAAAGGGTGAAGAAACTGACACTGGAGTATTAAAGAAAGAAACAAACAGAACTAAAGGAATTGATGTTCGCACTGTTCCCAGATTATATGGCTTTATTAGCCAGTGCAAAAGACAACCTGCAACATAAGCTAGAGAAAATAATATTGGAAAAAAGAAAAAGAATGTAAAGCCCACGAAATAAGTCTGGATGGTAAACAAAAAGTCCTTCGGCATTATCTTATGCATTCCTCATTTCCATGGAAACTATGGTTTATCAAATCCTCCGTATTGTGCTAGACCAGGATGTTAATTTAAAAATCTCATCTGAGGTTGGTGGAAGTTTAGTCCTAATAGGTTTTAAAATGTTGTATTTTTCCCCAAGCCCAATTTTAAAGATTTAAAACTATATCGTTTTCTTCCAAAACATTAGTATTGTCTTTGCTCCAATAGTAATTCTAATAAAAAAAAAACTTGAAGAGCGAATATTCACCAACATAACTAATTCGGTACATTTTTATCTAAAAAAATTATTTATAAGTATGATTTAGGGAATTTTATTAGCTACAACCTTTAAATGAAACTTTCTTTGGTATCAGTAATACATTCTGAGCAAATTGCTAAAAACTATAAAAAGCAAATTTTATAGTAAATAGTCCGAATTTTTTTACTATTGAAACACCAATTTTCTTGGATTAAAGTCTTTTAAACTGATTTCTGAGGCTGTGGGATAGTCGGTGGGCGGTAACTATAGTAGGATTCATTTCTTGTAAACCGGCAAATAAGCTACATCGTAATAAAATCCCTAGAGAATTGGCCTTAGATTATGAAGCCGCTTGATAAAACCGTGCTTCATAAAGTAAAGCTAATTTTTTAGCAAATCCAAATACGATGTGGCTTATTTGCCGCTTTATAAAAGTGAATCGTACTATGGTTACCGCCCACCGACTACCCTTCAGTTTCAGAAGTTAGTTTAATAGACTTTATGAAGCCAAAGCACATGCATAGAAATGTGTACTGCTTTGCGAACATTTTCGTGATGGTCGTTTCACTCGACTCACCTATCTTTTCCCTCACTGAAGTAGCGAGCGGAAACAAAAGTGCCAATTAAAATCGTGTCAAGGATTTAAGCGTATATTGTCCCAAATGGGATTTAACTTTACCTACTTTTTATGAGTCATCCGGACGACTTGACGCGACTTCGGATGAAGGACGATGTGGTTCCGCTTCCAAATAATGATAGGAATGGGTTGTCCTACTACTCTACATACAAACTTTTTTCTCGAACGGATAAACTGTGTTGTACGGATGTCCAGACTTTTCGGTTCTGAAAATAATAAACAAAATTAATAGTTGATTTGACCTGGAGAAATCTAATTAGCGTTTTATGATTAAAGTGCTGGAAACTCTAAGCAGCAATTGACAATTAACAAAAATGCAATAAGTGCTCGATGGGGTTTGGAACTATTTTACACGTGCGTTATTAAGGGAGAATGATAAAAATCTAATTCAACTTGAGAGTGTTTTTGACATCTTTCTGTACATTTCAATTCCCTACCTCGGTAACGCATGTGTCCACTAGTTTCAAATTCTACCATCACAAAACCCATCGCTGCTTGTAGATAGGTACTAATTGTGGTCTCACTTAAATTTTAATTTATCTAAACATAAATCATTGGTAAATTTATAACAATAATTACATCGTCATTTTCTCGTTCGTCGGCAAATCTTTATTTAGAAAATAAGTTTCAGTTTCTTTTGAAACCAGTTAAAAAACTTCTAATTATTTGGTAGACCCTGTCTTTTTGTGCAAAAGTTAATTTTTTAATAAAAAGTCAACCCTTCCATTACTATAATATACTGTTTCTTATCGGCTATCCAATGTTTTGACTTCCGTCTAGGACTGATTTATGAATTTATGGCTGTTATCTAACAAAGAAACCAGAAGCAGTAAGTAATGTGTTCATTACTGAAGTTAATTTTTTTTTATTTGGGCCCTATAATGTTAGCGTTTTTGGATTACTTTATATATGTTTACTACGTATAGGTACACTTCTTAAATGTCCCTTAATTACTATAAAAATTTTAGATTAGTACAGGCGTAATAAAATGATATCCGTTTGAAAAAATGTTCGCTAAAGTACTTTGTTGTAACTTTTCCTTTTTAGGCGTCTTAAAAAATACTTTTTTATATTTTTGTAATAATAAATTAACGGACATTTTATTGCATTATAACAAGATTGTACAATTAGAACAAACAGACAGAGAAATAGGATATTTTGTTAAATTATAGTTCCTTTATTTTAAGTTATTCAAAAAAAATAAAAAGGAAATAACTATTGCTTAAGTTATAACATATTAAAAAAAAATTTAAACTCGCACTTTAGATCAAAATCCCTAGTAAATAGTGAAAAATAATAATATTCAAAAGAATGCTGCTCTGGTAATGCCAGAGATTTCAGGTCGCATCTACAGCGTCTTACATGACCTAACGACCATTGGTGGTCGGGTCCGTCTCCTCGAAAGGATGAGGTAGCTACAGTTAAAAAATGTATAAAACAATGAATTTGTTGGAATTCATCTGATAAATAACTAAAAATATAAATCTAAGCTGAAAAACCTTAACTTGATGTTTATGACGTAGAATAAAACTGTCATAAATATAAAAATATAAGTTATTCTTTTATTGTCAATAATCTATCCAATTCCTACGTTTTCATCGACAAAAAGTAACGATGACGAAAATTTTGAGATACTCGTTATATTATTATTATACCTAATCAAGTTTTACCCCCACCTATGTTTAAGTGTTAAAAATGTGAAGAAAAGTTATCGATTTGGTCAAAGAATACGTATGGTAGTATTGCCCTATTGATGTAGTAAAGGTAACCATAAATATAATCCTTTTAATTAATCCCTTTAATTAATCCCTTTAATTAATTGCAATTAAATATTTAATTCATTTTCTGTAAACCAGTCCTTAAGTCCTTACAACGTTTATTTAGATGAATTGGCAAAGATAAATTGACAGTTCTTAAATCTACCATTATGATTGTATTCTGTTTAACTAGTATTGCAAGATTTTCTTGAGGAAATTATGTAATTAAAGAACAAAAAAATGTTTTATTATAAATCTGTAAATTGGTAGGAAATAAAATTGTCTATGTAGAACGTGAATCATTAGTATTTGATGTTAATGACCTTGGACAACTTACAATCCCTTCATCCTAATCCTAATAGTAGGTTTCGGACTCATAAGCCCGTTGCCCATAGTCATTAATATTCAGTTTAAAAATGGATATTTTGAGAGAATTTTAAAATTTAAATAAAGGTAAATAACCAAATTTTTTTTAGCGAAAACTATGATTCATCACAATTTTAAAATGCTCTCTAATGTTTTACTTTTTACTTCACCGAAACTTTGAATAATGTATGTCGCGTTTTATCAAAATATTCCGGGTAAAGAACTGACGCACAGAAATTTATATCCAAAAATTGAATTACAGTCCTGTATATTTTTTTTTATAACCCTGACAAATTTCTTTTAGTTATTAATAAAAATAATTTTTTATGCGTCCATAACAGAATGTTTTTCTTGGAATAGTAGTCTAACAGGTGCTGCTAAATTTAAAAAATAATAAAAAATTGGGTTAGGTGTTTGTTTATTTTTTTAAATATCCAAGGTTCTGTTTACCCTACTGTACGCCACTGGAAGACTCCTATTTATACGAGTCCTTACTCCATTTCTCGCTTGCTGCATTTACCTGTGCTACCGAAAATACCTCGTTGCCAATTTGAAAATCCCCGGCCTCTCTCGCCTCGCCGGGTGTAAATCCATCGGCGATCCGCGTCTATTTCTGCGGTTATGAAACCCATCGTCTCGCAAAAAAAATTATGCGGTGAAGATTTTTAAATCGCTTTGTTTGTCCAACCAAAAAGACGAAATTTTCCAAATTCTTTGCGGATAACTGTAAATCGTCTGGCCTTGCGTCTAGTTGGCGAATTGGAACGTGATCGTCATAAATAAACCGTGAAGAAGAAGAAATGAAGAAGAAAAAAAGCGCACGACGTCCATTTATTACACCCGGACTGAAATTAAAATACAATCCGGTGGACCCATCCAGGACCGTATTTTTCGGCATGTTTGGCCGAAACTATTAGCGAATTCCACGGCATTGTTTCAAAGTTAATATTCAGCACGCGTTCGAACTCTTCAAAATGCATTCCGAGAAACTGAGACGGATTCCCGACGAGGTGGAAGGACGCATTTTTGGAAAAGATGCCGAAATGTTGTAAATCAAACCATAGACAACCGAGAATGTTAACTAGCACCGACACGAATATACAACGGGCGCCCCCAAAAACAACAAACAAACAAATGCTAACCAGAAAAGAAACACTAACTTTTAACTAGAACAAGAATATCCATCCCATAACTGTATAGATTTAAAAGCAGAATTTACTAGTCTTCCAAAACATTGGTACTACTGACGACAAAAAATGTGGGACTTCAATTTTGACACTGACATCATAAGATAATATGTAAAGTAACTTTCAAGTTTTGTTTCTATCAAGCGGAATTACATTATCACTTATCAGCCACGGTGCCAACAACTAATGTCGGATTTGACAAGAAAACTTGGTTTATACGATTTTTTTGTCATTCCAAAATTTTATCTTCTAAATTCTTTGTCGCAAATTGTATTATACCATTATATTCATCATTATTATTAAATTATTGAAAAAAAAGTCTAACTCGTAGTTCACTTTAGAATGATTACTAAGTAAACTTGGCACTAGAATTAGAGAAAAGTAACCAGATTAATTTGTCAAAAACAAGTTTAAAATTTAGTGGAGGAGAGTTAGCATTTTATCTTGAAACCCGTTAAAAGTAATCAGATTTTGATAATTTTTTGAAAAATCTACAAAATATAAAATACTAAAAACCTTTACGATTTGCAAACTGACGCTCTTATTAGGAAAATTGTGTAAACCAAAATTTTCCAACATTTTAAAATTTATTTTTTAGAAAAATTAATATAATAACAATAATAATAATCAGGTGGTCTCCATCATCATGTCAGCAATGGAGACAATTCTTGAGAACTTGAATTCTCTTAACACCCGCCCGCCCTAAGCAGCAAGCAAGCACTTCCACAAAAAGACCCTAAAACTCTTAAAAAAACCATTGAACATGAATTAGGAAATCCTACTGCAGTTTGGATAAAATTCTTTACAATAAAATAACCATTGAAACCACTGAGGAGTAAAGGCATAATAATTTAAATTGCTTCGGTTTTGTTTTGATAAATTAGTTGTTTGAGATAGGAAGATTTCCTTTTTTATTAAGTTGAACGAGATAGGCTATTGTAGCACTGTTGGTTTTTATTAGCTCTATACTGTATTAATAAAGAACTTATCGATTTTTTTCGTTGCAGTTAGATTTGATTGAACTGGATCATGTTTCTTCAATCTTCTAGTTTCTAGATTTATTATCGTTCCCATGGGGCTTCTTGGATGTTGGTGACCTGATATACATATATCCTCTTTGAGTTCTCTGTCTTAATTTTCTGAGGGCTTTTGGAATATTAGTGCCGTTTTCCGTTTTTTGTAGTTCTCTTTCTTAGTTTTCTGTATTTTTAACACCTAAGCTTTCTTAAACGTTTTGCAGTTGCTCCAGGAGTCTTCAGATCTCGGGCAAAGGTGATCAGGTGAGTCATAGATACTCTGTTGGTCATTTTCGAAAAATGTTTTTAGAATATAGAAAAGAACCTTGGATGACAGCATTTATATCAGGTATTTTTTTGTACTCGTAGATTATGGATGCTTAGGCTTTTCCGGTTGAAACATCCTAGTCAATTTTTAAATTTTAAAAAACGCTTTTGAGTAAAATTTCTAAATTTTTGTTGGACTGTTTCGCTATTGGTGTTTGCAAAGGTTTTTATTTTTTGTTCTTTTGTACATCAGCTTGTGTGGAATGCTATTCTAATTGTTCACCAGTAATATCAGAAAATAAAGAAATAGAAAAAGATAAGCTATATATTTTTTATTCATTTTAAAAAAGTATCTGTAAATGTAAAAAATTATAAATAAAAGATTTTGTAATTTTTTTTCTTTTATAAATGCTGCGAAAAATTTCGGCCTTCCGAAAAACTGGAAAAACTGACGCTAGCGTTATTTTCGAGTTGTAAAGATTTAAGTATTATAAATTTTACACATTTCAAAAAAAAAAAAATTAAAATGGTATAGTTTCAACGGATCCCGAGATAACGTCCTTCTTTTAGCTATCTTGACGTTGCTAGTTATATCAAATTATAATAATAAACGTATTATATGTTACGCTATTCCAAATTATAACAATAAAAAGTTTATTTTCTGTAACGGATACCATTTTAAGAAGAAAATCAAAAGAAAAATTGGATAAAATCTGTTTACCAGAAATTTCAAACAGAAAAGAACAGTTTATCGATATAGCTGTGCATACCGGGGCCGTTCTATAAGTAAATGGGCAATCTCTAGAATACAGTCTGGTCAAAAAATGTTATAAATTAATTAAGAGAACAAGAGAAAAATATTTATTTCTACGACAACGTTTGACGACACGACAAATCAGCAAAGAAAAAAAGCCGAAATCCATGAGAAAAAATATTAAAAGTACAGTTGGCTTCAAAAAAAACGGGAACTGTTAGAAGAAATTCGGTCAGATTTTATTAATTTTTTATATTTTGAAACGGCATTTTAGAATTTAGGTTAAAAAACTACAATTTCATTTCCAGATTTTTTTGAAGCCAACTGTACGATAAAGAAGATATAATAAAAAAAATTAATTAAGGGCGTTTGGTACCAAAAAGATGCTCGAACACTGCTAGGTACTCTAGTAATCATTTAACCGATTTGGTGTTTCACCAATGTGAATTTGTCAATTATTGACCTTTGTTATAAGCGTCAAAAAATCAAATTTTATCAAAATGTTTTGTTTATTTGTTACATATATAATGGTAATGAATATCACTCTAGCAAACGCAAAACACTGCAAAATATTTACTTCTCATGACTAGGGAGTATAATCGATTATTTTCTATAGTCTCCTGATATTATAACTGATTATTTTTTTTTACGTTGATTTCATTATCGATTCTGTCAAACAACGATGTATTAAACCTTTTTTAATTCAGATTGATGACAGACGTCAAATAAAAAAAATAGTTGCAATAAAAATAAAATACTTCAAATTATTATTGCGCCATAACGTAAGTAAATTATTCCCATTAATGTTTTAATTCGCTGAAATCGAAAGTTTCTATTGAATTTTAGAAAAGTGAAAAAATAATTGCAAATAAATGAAATCATAACGCAAATATTCCGGTAACAAATCACAAAACACAATTTTGAAACACTAGAAATCTTTTGAAAATTATAAAAAAATCAAATTTAAAATTAGGTACCTAATGAAAGAATAAAAATCAAAGTCAAACCCACAATTTTAATCAAAACAAAATATTATGTAACAGTGGCACAGCGCTTTAGAGAATATCTCATCATTAGTGCCTCAATAAAAATGTAAAAGTGAAATTTATATAAAAAGTTAGAGAATGTTAGAAAAAACTTACCAAACTTTTGTCAAAAACAAATTAAAAATATAAAAGAATAAAAATAATCTTATGTGCCATACTACACAGTATACTATAGTATACAGTATGGCACATGAGGATAATTAATAACTCTGATGTATAATTTTTTGCAAAGAAAATATTAATTAATGTAGAATTTCACATTACTGGATGATTTTGAAAAGAGTAAAATTTAGTTCATACCTTAAACACCCACTAACACTAAACACTTTTAACACGGCGCGTGTATAGACAACAAAGTTTTCATCCTCAGGTAGAAATTAAAACTGAAATTAAAAGTGTTTGGTGTTAGTGAGTGTTTTACGTTTCATTTAACCCACCAAGAAGATCTAACAAGAAGATTAAAACTTAGTTGTTAACATTTAATAAGTTTTTTTAAACCATTTAAAAAAATTGGCTTGAATACGATAATAAATTGATCAATTATTTATTAATAAATTAACGATCTAAATATCAATAGATCGACAGTGTGGACCAAGATCCGTAATTTTTAGCATGCTGTTAACGTAAAATATAGGTGTCCATTTGAAAATAAAAAGTAAACTATTGTTAAATATAGTATGCAGTAATAAAACAAAATAAAAACTAAGAGCAACTGTTTGTAACAGTTAGACAACGAATCGTTTAATCAAGTTTTGTATTTTGTAAAATCAGCTGATAATTGTAACAAAGGTATAGCTTGGAAAGTCTTTTAGAGAACAGCTGGTATATGAAGATTAGAAAATAATTTAAAAAATCTTTTTAAATTTGTTGGCCCACTATTTTCAGTATGAGTGATTAGTTCGTAATGTGAAAAAGTAGGAAATTTCGTTTTCGTTGGTGTTGATTGCTTTTGGGACCGGATCTGCTCCCACTTTTTGGCCCTTTTCCCGTTCGCATTACCTCTAACTCCCCCATTTCTCGTCCAGGTGCTTGAAAGAAGCAGTTGGCACGCCGCCTGACGTCGCGACGTCGTGATTCATTTGGCTCGCGTCCACCGGGCGCAGACACCGCCACCGCTCGGTCCTTTCCGAGCCACTCCTTCCACGAAGAGGGCCTCGGAAACCCATCTTCATTAACACCCAATTAACCTGGCCCTTGCATCGCTCGCAGCCTGCTAGATCTCGTTGTCGATTTTAGGTAATGCCGTGCAAAAACTGGCACATGCTACGCACATATCCAGAATTTGCCGTCCTTCTTCAGCGAACGGTACCAGAGTCGCGGCCGTAACATTCCATGCCGGCTTTTAATATGGTTACGGATTTGTCGTGATCTGAATTGGCGAAGAAAGAGGCGAGTTTTGGTGGCGGCGACCGAAATTATTAGACTCGCGAAATGAGCAGCGTCGCGGTGCTTAGTCACTTGCTGAAAATGAGCCGAAATAAATTGAACGTTCCGGTGAAATAACCTCATTTTTAAAAGTTTCGGTGACTTTTGAACATCATTAAATTAATTGATAGTTGTATTTATAGCTCAGACTAAATAACGCGCGCTGGCTGCGAGCCTCTCTCTCCAGATGTTTGAGACAATTTTGGTGGGATGGACCATTTTCTGTTTACATCTAAACGCACAGAAACGCGACACGGTTATTGATATCGAAATCTTTCAAACAGAGGGAAATCCCACTTAAATCAAAAACATTAAAAATTATACAGTCATTTTATTCAGAGCAACGACAAAGAGATTGATCAATTATCTTGAACAATGAACAGAAAAATTAATGCAATGCAGGTATAGATGATATAATAGAGCGGAGACAAAACGAGGACGAATTTAAATAAAATTTCTGTCGTTTAGATCAAAAGCTCATACAAAGAATAATATTTCGCAATTTTTCTTATTTACCACTATCCACAAATAGTTAAGTGATGAAAATTTGATTGAAAATGTTTGTTGTTATTGTACCACATTTGTTTTTCACCTTTCATCATTTTTTTAACATGTAAATAAAATTTTCTATACACTCGTACTCCTAAATTAAGATAACCTCATAAGATACGTAATTATAGTAACATGGATGTAATATGGTTTTTATGATAGGGTTTTATTGTGTTAAAGTTAAAAATGACAAAGAGAACGTGCCACTCCGCAATAAAATTATAAATCGACCATTTTCTGGATTCTTCTATAAACTAAAACCGAGCCTAAGTTCAGGTACTCGAATTTGATTTACAACAGATTGCAGAGTCTTTTTTACCCACATCACAATGCTGATCATATTTTTCTTTTTGTGGCTAAGACACTTTTAACCAAAAAAATTGAAAAAATTGAAAAATTCAATTTTTTGGATATGATGTAATAAATTCACGTTGTGCTAAACATATGTCTGATATAAATCAATATATTCAAATTGTCACCCTTACTTATGTCAAAAACTATGACATAAGAACAATTACTTAACAATAAATCCATAGAAACAAAGGACTTAGCAGGAATTTTTGAACCAATAAGAGAAAAATCTTCTTATTACGACAGAAAGAAAGTTTTTCAACTTTTAAAATTCGTTTCCTTAGTTATGACAAAACCTGGAAAAAATTCGTGTTTCCCCATTTATAAAGAAGTAACAAATGTTATAGGTATATAGTTTAAAGCAAAATTTTAATCATGCTTTATGAACCCATGAAAGAATGTTTTATTAAACATGATAGAACTTTAAATTAAAATAAAACACTCACATATCAACTTTTGATCAAAAGCCCATTCTCTTCTAAAAGATTAGTTTATGTTGAAATTACCAGCTTATTACCCCCATAACTAGCTTTTTTGATTTATGGACTCCCAAACATTGCTACCTTTCCATTGGTATGTCCTCTCGAGTCTTACCTATGCATTTGTATTTGCCGTTTTTACTTTTTTAATTTAGCCTTTATTTGAAGAGCCACAATGTTGGTGCAATGATATACATTGCTTCTCACTTTAAAAGCTATCGAATGATTCAAAAAAATTTCGATTTGAGTAAATTTGAGTGGTGAATAGATTTCCATAAAATGGGACCGATATCCTATTACAAATTTGTATGGAAAATATTTAAGCTCATGGTCAGGATTAGTTCATGTTTGAATAATTTTTTTGAGCAATATCAGCTGTGTATCATAAAAAACAGAAATAGTAATGACTTCTAAGACGTCAGTTGTTTCTGATTTTCTGTCAGAATTGAGTTTCAGTTTTTTCACATTTGATTCGCCATGGAAAACTAATATCAATTTGTTCTTATTGTAACTGCTGCTGACAACATTTTTAGCACAAAACACAGACTAATTAACTTATTTTCTCACAGAATTTTGTACAATTATTTCTGACATCTGAGATGACAGTAATAATTAATTTTAAATGAACAAACTCTATTTTAAGAACGATTTGAAGCAAATAATTATTAGACGCGATTAAATATTGTAAAATCAAGGAAATACCCGAGATTTTGTAAACAATCGGTCCGGTTATATTTATCCAAATTCAAAGTGGTTTTTATGACACTAATGGGCTGATTTCAAGTTGAGAAAATACCGGTAATATCTTCGTTTACATGAAAATTTAAAAAATTTCGTTGTTGTTATTGGTTGTTGCTTTGGAAACGTATTAAAATTTGCGATACTACCGGTAGTATCTCATCTTAAAATCAGCGCATAATTTTTATTAGGACCGTCATAATGATGCTATTAAAAGACTTGTCGAAGTCTGTTTTAAATCAAACTAGTTTGTCTGAGTCGAGGTCCAGCTAGTACTAGTAAATTATAGTTTTATTACCTAGCGGCACCTTTCCTTTGTTACTATCATTACCTTTAATACAATAGGACCCTGTCATAAAAACCACTCTGGATTTGGATAAGTATATTTGCGTATCGAGTAGGTAAGTGTTCACCACTTTTACTTTTTTTACTCTACTTTTACAGCACAATACTTAATATTCGATAAAAATAAAATCAAATGTAGAAGTGATCTAAAGTGATCAGAATTAGTAGTAATCAGAAGTAATGCACCATAATCAATAAATACTGATTCAGTTGGCAACACAAAATTTAAAATTTCTGCATGATTTTGGTACTTTATTTGTTTAAATCATGGTTTTCAGGCACATTATTAACAAATATCTTTATTCTAGTTTATTTTAGTAAGAAAATCTATCGATTTAATACATTTTATACAAAATCTTTTAGTAATTTCAATACCAACCTATTCAGTATTTTTTGTTGATCACGGTGTAGTAACGGTTGTTTAAAATTGTGTATCCGTAAAGAGTTTCGTAAAGTCAACTTTGGGGTACAAATTTAAGTTTTGTAAAGCAAAATGCCCACAACGATATTTAAGAAACAAGTTTTTCATTTTTTACAATTTCCATTTGTTACCTATTTTCTTATATATTATATGAAAAAGTAAAATCCTGCGCGCTTTAAAGTTTTGACGCATCCCTATATGCCTAACCCTTAATTCCTATATGAATTGACGCATCCCTATATAAATTGATAAAACCCTTTCTGAATTTCTTCACTTTATAGCGATTCTACTGTACTTAAAAAAAGCTATGAAACGAAAAAAATCTTCACTATTTTTCTCTAGTTTTGGAAATGTTAACTTAGTTAAGTTTCTTTTTTAATAAAATAAATAAAATTTAATGAAATAATAAAATATTAAATAAGCTTTGAGACAAAGCTCTAAAAAAAGAAAATGTTGTTTCGGCTTTTCAATTCTGTGTCTTCAAATAATGCCACTAGATGTCACAATGAATAATGCATTTAATACATTTAGGACCTCCACGGTGTTTGCTATCCCAATTACCTAGCGTAGGAGTTGATATATACCTCTCAGAAAGTTATTAATAAGCGGAAGCTGCACTTATTTCCGTATCGCTTTCAAATCTATAGAACACTAGAAGTCATTTTTATTTAATCGCTCGATATAATTATAATTTTTTTCGAATATATAATTTATTGATAAGACAATTAAATTTTTGTGTAAATAAAGTAAATAAAAGCAAAACAATTAATACAAAGCTTCTCTATATTTTAGAAATCTAAATTGTTTCATTATCATGGTGAAACTGGGTGTGGGAAGGTCTTTTCTAATTCCAAAAAACCTAATTTGTCCATATACGAAAATTTACGTATTTACCTCGGAAAAGGTTTTTTTAGGACATTGTCTCTGGTTTCTAGAATTTTTCAAATAAATAACTAAGTATTTTCAAAAATCTGTATTAAATTTTTGTCTAAAAATTTAGTTTGATAATTTATACATATCTTTTGTTTTTCATTTTTTAATCTTATATTAAATTTAATTCCGTTATAGACTTTTGTGAATGTTTCAAGAGATTTTAGACAAGCAAACATAAATGCGACATCACTGCGACAGCGATTAAAATAGACTTAAAATCAGTATTATCTCTTGATCTTATAAGTACTCGTAGTTGCAACTTCATTTGAAATTAGCTCATCAGTCTCGATTTTTTTTTTCTTAATAAGATTTGTTGGCGTTTTTGCAAAAACCATTTGTAAAGACCATTTTTAAAGTAGACACTTGTGTTAAAAAAGTTAAGTAGACAAACTTGTACCGAGTTTATCAAGATTCTAATAATTCTTTAAAATTATATAATGCCAAAATTTTTCGGAGTGACAATAGGGATAGAAAGTCGCGGCTGATTACAACAATGTGGAATGGCGAGTATTTATTTCTTTTGATCATTATTTTTGTCAGTTAGTGTACTTTATAATTTGTCTGTGATGAAATTATTGAAAATTTTAAAATAAACTGTACGCATACAAAGTTATACAAAATGAGAAATGCAATTAAAAATTGAAATAAACTTGTAAATCAATCCTTGTATAAAAGATCTAAGATAAAATGATAGGAGTAAAAATATACAAAAATTAGCCAAGAAACTACTGCAAGGAGAAATTATAGGCAAATAAACTTCTGAGAGAAATAATTAAACAGTCAAATTCCTGGGATTAACTCCTAATTTTAGTGCGTTATTGAAAGTCCAAATAAATAATTTTGAATTTTCCTTTAATTCGCTTAAATCTTTTCAAAATAGTATTCGAAGTTAATAAACAGGTTTTAAAATTGTTTGTTTTTCGGTGTCTGGATTTCACCCACTTTTCTCAACCCAAAATCCGTTCCACTTTCCCCCTTAGAAATTTATGTTTTCCAAATGTCTCGCTTTATTTTTATCGTAACAAATCATCGTTTTGTTAGAAGTGGTTTCGAAGAGTGTATGTTATGACACCGAAAACCCAATTTAAAAATAGTTAAAAATTTTCCGCTCCAAAGTGGCACTTATCACGTTCGCACCACTAACGGTGAAAATCCAAGAAGTCGATTGATCTTTCGCCGCTTGATAACATTATGAAACATGATTTCCCCGTCGAGGGGCGATCACCGGCTGCAACGTCCCTATTTTTAGATCTCTGGAAATATCACAAGACAGCGTGTGCCTAGCCGCCATGGTGTTAGATCCGTCCTAAGTGATTAGCTCTTTAGGGGTGGTGAGTGGCACACTTAACAAATATTTAACCCCAAACACGGAAATTAGCACCGAATTTTTATTTCAGAACCACGCAGTAAATTGTAGTTTTCCAATGCGTTCTGTGATTGTTATTGTTTAGAGATTGTTTATTGGCTGGTGCCTTCTGGTCCAGGTAAAGTGTGTCAGTGACATCACCATTTTGAATAATTGCATCTGCATCTCGCGATTTTAATTATTCCAACGCCTATTAAAACATGTGTTTCGAAGGTTGATCCAGTACATTAAACTCGGAGCAGAGCACTATTTCGAGCCACTATCATTTGCGACAAATGGATTTTTACAATTCTGATGCGCCGCGAATGAAATACGTACGAGCAGTCGAGATTTACGGCCTCAATTGCGAAATTTCAAATTTAAAGGCCACCGACGAGGAAATCTCGGAAAAAACAAACTGCAATTTTTCCGGCCGTGCACACATCTGCGAGGAGTTACGCTGACGGGTTTATGAGGTCGCAAGACGCTTTTCCGCGTTTACATTTTTCCCAAATTTCTAAACCAAACTCAACGGGGTTTTTTATTGTTTCCATGTTGAGCGATTTGGCGCCAGGAAACTTGCCGAAATGTGTTTAAATTTTTTTTATTTATATGTATATGGATTTTTTGAAAGTTTCCACAACCTTGGAATAGACATATGTTCGCAAATTGCGTTTTAACGATTATTATAAATGCCCTTATTGTGAAACCAATCATGAAAATGCATAATCGTAAAATCATGCAACAGGCTTTTCTCAATTTACTGACACAATTTTGGAATTCTTCAAATTACGAGTATATACACATTTTGAAATATCATTTTTTTTTAAATTACTAGCCTATAACTAAAAGACATTAAAATAAACAACTGTCTCAATATTCTCCTGTTTTTATTTGACTAGGTTGTACTAATCTCAAAAATAAGATACATCCTTATATAGCAGCGATGAAAAATTAAGAAATTAATGATTGGCGCTGGTGCGGCCGGTTCCTCTACCCATAAAAAACAGATACACTGGACTTAGCTCTCATGATGCAATAAAATATGCATAAAAAGACAACACTATATAAGAAGTGCGAAACCACAACAATAAAATAATTATTATTAGTCAAAATTGTTTAAAAGTTATTACTTATTACAGTAGGTGTTAATAGATACAAGTGATATTGAATATACCTACTTATCTACTGATAAATTGGCCACTGTGACTAAAATACATAAAATAAATCTTCAAGCAATGGATCTCCGGATACTCAACATTTATAAAAGAACAAACTATCTATCTGCTTATCTAAAAGTGAGAGAAACATCAGGTCGTTTTAGGGTCGTTTGCAATCCTCTCAGCCCAAGTACTCGTAAACGTGATTAAAGTAATTGACTCCCTTCGTTAGAGATGTATATTGTCAAAAATTTATTATGCATTTTAGTCACAATGGCCAAATTTTTTATGGTCGAGTTTATAAGGTAATTACTAATAAACGTTAAAAGTACCAAGTTTAGTTTCAATAGGAATGTGTTGTTACCTACTGGTACTTTAGTAATTTAAAATTTGTTCACGATCTAGTATATACAAAGACCAAAGAGTAATTAATTCACTATAAATGTTAATCTGACACTGCATATTTATTAGTTGTGCCAATCTCTAAAATTAGTAAAGAACTTCTATGGTTTGCTATGGTTGTTACAAAAATTTGTAAAAAATGTCGTCTTTGATTCTAAAATTTGGTAAAGATCCCACACCCAAAATAAAAAACGATGGCCTCCAACGCTCAAAACAGAAAAACGATGTTGTCTTTATTTTTATTAATTGATAAAAATATTACCTCGGGCTTATAAAATTAATAAAATTTTGTTTCAAGCTTTATTTTTACAACATAATTTTCGGCTGTCAAAGATACAAAAATGACAACTTTGACGTTAATAATTAAAAAACTGATAACAAAATTGCTGAAATATTATCTCCAGTTTTCAAAATTTGATTTTGATCAGAAATGTCGGCTCCGGCTTCTAAAACTAATAAAATCTTATGTTCGAAATTCAAAAATAGAAAAATGTTAACTTCGGCTTCCAAAATTAGAAAATTATATCAAAATGTCGTCTTCGTCTCTAGAACTGATAAAGTATCGCTCTCGGCTTCTAAAACTATAATAATTGTTGGTTCTGGCATTAAAAATTAGTAAAATTTAGCTTCCGGCTATAAAATTTTTTTTGTTGTTAATAATTAAAAAGCTGATACCAAATATCGTTGCGGTTCCAAATGTAAATAATGGTTTTGGCATTTCTTGGCAAAATTTATCAGTATAGTTAAGACCGGTCAGAAAATTGAAAAATGTTGTTTTCTTTTGATTTTATTAATTTACAGTTCAATTATCAGTTAAACTGTTATCTTTGATTTCCAAAGTTAAAAAAACAATGTCAAGTTTGTCTTTATTAATTTAAAAATTAAACGATAAGTTATGTTAAACAATATTGCTTTTGGCGAGTAAAATTTTGTCTTCGCCGTCCAAAATTAATAATATTTCAGTTTGCAAAAGGTAAAAAACTAAGACTCCCTTTTTCATTAGTAAATAATGAATTAAACAACTGATGATAATTGATGAGCGGAATCAGATATTTTATTTGGTATCAAGCAAGACGATCTATTGGCGTAGTCTGGCAGGTTATTTATTCTACTTAAAAAAAAATTACGGCATTTCAGGTTATTTATGTACTTATTTATAATTTTCAATTATTTTGTAAATTTATAATTTATTTTTATTGATTACTTAAATTAGAAAAACCATTAGATGCATTTTATTAGTAGAACTTGTATGTTATGTCACTGATAACATTCAAAGCGTTTGGCCAATAACTGAAAGCAAGATAAGTTCGTGTTATCATCAAATGAAGCGTTCATTGTTTAGACGGCCTTTTCCAACGAGAGCTCATTGCTAAATCGTTTGCCGCTCTGCGCTCTCCGTGAAAAGATTTGTTTCCACTCTTTGATAATGTCTCCTTTGGCTTCCTAAATTGTTTAAATATCACCACCCTAGCTATAAAATTAGTAAAATTACGCCTGTGGTTGACAAAGCTAGAAACAAATGTTAGCCTTTTCTTCATTGTTATAAAAATTAATAAAAAAAATTAATAAATAAACTGTTAAGTTTTTGACCAATTTTTATTAAAAATTAAATGCTTGCCTTTGTCTCAAAAATTAGTAGAGTATTGCTTTTGGTTTCTAAAACTATAGTAAAATATCGCTTTTGGTTCCTAGAAAAAAAGAATAATAATAATAAATAGTACCTTTGTCGTTACATTAATAAAAAACTAAAATGTCGCCTTTGGCTCCAAAAATTGGTAAAATTTTGCGCAATTTACTTGTTGAGGGGTAGAAAATAAGAATTTTGCCCTGGACGCCACTAATTCTTGCACGCGCTAATGTGACTTGTCGAATTTGATAAGGAAATACTTTATCTTATATTTCAAAAACAAAATTTTGATAAAAAATTGCAGAACAAATAAAAACATTTTATTATCGTCAATTTTTTGTTTCTGTAAAAATGCTTAATAGTTTTCTGTAAATTTGTAAAGATCGGTGTGGGCCTCTTCCCCACAAATCATTTTACAAAGTAGCTGTGTTTATTTTTCTTTAAACAAACAAACCATAACCTCTCGAATCTGAAGTAGAGTCGTGTTTTGGTCGTTGCGCCGCTGTTTTTTGAGGGCGCCCCCTCTGTTTGTCCTCTGCGGTTTCACTTTTGGCCTTGCGTAAGTTATATATTTTGAATATATTTATTTATTTATTCGGTGTTGATTGTTTAAGAAAATATCAAACACGGCCCGAAAGGGCCATAAAAACGATGTAGTAATTATTTGGAAGTCGGTTGCGAAAAGTCGGCCGGGCCCAAATAAAAATAAAGGTGGCTAAGTGGTTCCTGAAAGTGTTTGTTGTAAATGTGACGTACTCACCACACAAATGACTTATTTCAGTTTTCAACGGTGAATGAATGGCTGTCTCTGAAACGACGTCCTGAATATCGCTCAACGCTATTTTTTAAAAGCAGCTGCATCCGAGATAAATTAGCGAAAAATCGCGCCAAAATTGCGGTTTCACGTGATTTCGGATTTTTTTAGCAGGTTTTCATGAGTCATTGAGATCGTTAATAATTTTTTTTTTCGAAAATTTTCGCTGGCAGGAGCATTGACTTGCCGGGAAATTTATTGCACACAAATTTTTATACCATGAAAATATTTTTTACGAAAACACCGATTTTTTAAGCCGGTAATAATTTTTATAAATAAATTTCGGCCTAAAATAATAAACAACGTGCATGTACTTACTTATACGTTAAAAATTTAGATATTACTTCGATTTTTGACGTCATTGAGTGCTTATGGGGACACTGAACCTCACAGCTTTAGAAACAATAAATTTTAGGAATTTTCAAGTTTAATTCATTTGTAAATACCTTAGAGATAATACCAGATGCAACGATAAACGAGGACTTAACTGTGTACCTACCTAAAATTAATAGCTAATATTTTTAGACAATTTTAACTCAAACAAAAATTTTGTTGTTTTTTTTTGGTAAAACTGCTTTAATTAAAATGACCTGTGTAGCCTCATTCATTACTTATTAATCAGTTTCATAATTTTAGATAAAATTAAATTATTTTATTGCCCCGAATTTTTCCTTTTGATATTTTTACGTTTAAAATTTTTGGTTAAAATTTTTCAAAGTGTAGATTTTTACTTTCAATTGTACATAAAACGTTTTTATATGTATATTATTTACAGGCATAATCGCTACTAATGGTCCTCTAAAAGTTAAAAGGCCTCGCCCAATAATCTCCTTTTGTTATGCTCTTAATGCCTTAATAACTATTACAACTTTTTTATCAATATATTTCATTATCATCTTATAAAAATTGAAATCAACAGGAGACATTTCATAGTTTTATTTATCAAAACCAGAGGCCGTAAGTGACATTTTATAAAAACTGGGCGTCGCAGTCGACAATTTATAAAAATGTAAACTGCAAGAGGCATTTGGGGCATCTTATAAAGACTGTAAGAAAATTGTCTTTTTATAAAAAGAAGAATCAGAACCTTAGGGCTTAATTTATAACAATTGACTGTCTACAAAAGCATTTTATAAAAATCCAAATCAATTGAAGACATATTATAGTTTTTTTTATTAAAACCAAAAACCGTAAATAACATTTTATAAAAATTAGCAGCCAAAGGCGACAATCTATGAAAATTGAAACTCTGAAAGACATTTCATAAATATTGCAATCAAAAATCGCCTTTTTGTAAAAGAATATGTATTAGAAATTGTAGGCCGTATTTTATAAAAAATATTTATCACAAAAGGTCATTTATATTTAAATATTATATTTATTATGATTCATTAAATGGCTAGACATTTTATGTATTATTTGATTTTACCAGAATACCGTATGAAAGCAGATGAATTTGTTTTTTACCCGTTTCCTAAGTTAATATGCATTTTCTATTTTACTACTACTAGAACTTTGACTCTAAATTGTTTTCATCTCTAGTAGTGAAAGTATTTTCATCTATATATTTTACCTCTAGTTAAAATAAAGCTGTCTTTTTGTCACAGAGGGTTTGTGTTAGAGAACATGCAAAAATCCGTAAACAGAAAAAAGATTTTTAAGTATAATTTACAATATAAAACATTGTTAATAATATATTAACAATTGTAGACCACAATTTATAAAAATCATCAGAATCAACAGAGGCTATATGTGGCATTTTCTATAAACTGGGAGCAGGCCACAATTTATTATATTGTTTATATTTATTTACACTGCATTCGAAAATCCTATTTCTGTCAAAAATCAATTAGAAATTGTAGGGTTTGTTTAAAAAAAATCGGTTGCTATAAAGACATTTTATAAAATCGGAATCAAAGAAGACATTTTACAGTTTTTTTTATAAAAACTGGGACCCATAGACAACAATTTATAAAAATAGAAGCTGAACTGAGACACGGAGTTTTGTAAAGATTGCACTCAGAAAAAAACATAATAAAACTCATTATATAAAAATATTCTGCACAAAAGGCATTTTATAGAAATGGGAATCAAAAGAAACATTTTAACAAGCATTTTGACCATAATTCGTAGGTTAGATTTTATAAAAACTGAGATCTACGGGCTTTATCAAAAGGGAAACTTTAAAAAGCATTTTATAAAGTTTGAAAATAAAAATCGCATTTTTTGTAAAAAAATTATTAGGAATTGTAGAACTTATTTTGTATGGCAAGGCATTTTATAAAAATCGGAATCAACACCAAACATTTTATGACTTTTTGTTTTATCAAAACGAGAAGCAGTAACTCACATTTTGTAAATTATTTTTAAATATTATACTAGTATTTATTATGCTTCATTAAATGCATAACATTTTCTGTATCTATTGTCTAATTTTACCAAATGCTTATACTAAAGTAAAAATTTACAACGCCTTTCATTGAAAGTTTATAATTGTTGACTTTATAATAAAAGTCTGTGCTTGTCACAATTTGTAAGCATTTTATAAATTGATCAGACATTTCATAAAATGGCTGTGACATATACAAGGTCTCTCAGAAAGCCGTTTCTACAGAGCAATCTGAAATTTTTGAGAACAAAGTAAAGCGATTTAGCGCAACCTATATACCAAGTTGCATCGTTTAGAGGCTAGAGGGCGCCAAAGTTAGAAATTAAAATTCGTTTTCTGTTAATAATTTTTTAACCGCTTTTGTTTTAATGATTTTGAAGATATTCAGTACAGATTTACTACTACTAAAACTGCATATTCTGACGTTAAGTCAAGTGTTAAATTTTTTTTAAGTGTTTTTTGTGTCAGACATTTTACCTGTTGTAGCAGTATTTGTATGTCAGAATAATTGAAGAAGATTTTTGAGATTTTCTTCTTACGAAAATTTGTAAACTCGGCACTTTTTTGTACCTATATTTATTGTTTATCCTGCTTGTAGTCAAGCCTCGTTTTTCAGAACAACATTGTAAAATAAAAATACTGCGAGTTATCTCATTTATAATTTAAAAAGCCATCCTGTCGCAATTACTCCCTTATATAAAACTCGTGTCATAAGATACTCTGTGTATTACGTTTAGAAACATTTTAATTAAATTAATAATTGCATACCTGATAAAGATAAGATTTTTCTAATAAACTGTGTACCTATCACTTCCTATACACTTCACAGAAATTTCGGTTTTATCTTGAGATCAATTATCATCAAGCTGGGAGATAAGAAAATTGGGAATTCCCGAATAAATATCTGTGAATTAGGTTTATTTGGAGTTGTTTTAAGTTAATAAATTATTTATTTTTCGTTGTATGATTTCGGTAAATGGTGATGAACGGCGTTTCACCGGCGATAAATTAAATAAACATGTAAAGCTACATTTATTACTTTGGCGCTTTTCTGTTTGAGTCGTTGCGATAAAAGCCCGGCAATAAATCCCCGCATGAACAAAGTACATTTATACTTTATATAAAGTTCAATGCGAAAATTCCTTATCAAACCGCATTGAAACGTTTTGAAGAAGGCAGGCAGGCAGGCAGGCAACAGACCATCCAAATAAAGAGAACTCTCTCGGTATGGAACTCGAGAAAGCACTCTTCACACAATCCAATTACGAAATTAGAAAATATCTTGTTCGCGGTGGTTCTCATCGATTTGCCATCGAAACGATTTAATCGTTTCCTCAACTGTTAAAGACGATTAGACAAATTTTTTTCGTTTTACTGCTATATGCTAGACGTAAACAAATACACGGACGAAAATAAAGCAGTTGATCGTTTTATATAAGCGATAATTGCCCGGTCGTCACTCAAAATCCAACAAGCACTCTCTGTAAAAGAACCACTTAAAAATAAAACGGCAGTAAAATCCACGGAAGTTTGATACATTAGGAATGGGAAAGCTTCCTAGTAATGCACAGACAGCTTTTACTACAACTGAACTATTTGCTACGTCTTCAATTTTTTATTAATTTATTTACACTCAAAAACAATTATTTTATGACATTTTTTGATCATACAAAAGCACAGAGAGTGACGAAATTAGCACGTTTTTTATGGACAGACCTAACCTTAAAGACTTCACATTACAAAACTTCAAACCAGCAACAGTTTTATTAGCTTAAAAAATCCAAATTTTCAACAAAACGCAATAGATAAGCCTAGTGAACTGCCGTGTGAAACACTTTAATTTGAACCGCATCTCAGTGTTTTTTTACAACTTCGCTGATGAAAATATGACAAGACACTTATCCAGAATTGTTGGTCGTTTCAGGAAGATAAGAAACACTGAAAAGAGAAAATTACATAAAAGACCCAAAACAGCTGATGAGATAGTGCAAAATTTGCAAGCACAAATGAAGCAAAGTCCAAAAAAATCTCTCAAAAAAATAATACATGCAGTCCCTCGCACTCCCTGCCAAAAAGTGTTAAAAAGAAACTGAATATGCACTCTTACAGATGCCAACTTCCTAATACTGAAATAAAAGTTTTCAGAATAAAATTATAATTTTTTAGGAAACAGTCTGCGAAATTCTATTTTGCGGCCGTGACCACTAATAACTGTCGTGAAGTAAAGTAATAAATTGTGGTTGTACAATTTAAGGCGTTGTGTGTATCACACCAGTGAAATCCTTTAACATTGTCGGGATTGTCCTGCCTCGACAATTTTCTTTTTCAAAACGACAGTCAATTGTTATTCGTATGTCAAAATTGCGAAATCTTTCTTTAATGTGTTGGGAGAAAATTTGTTTTGTGAGTTTGGAAGAAGTTAGGAAGGACTTTGCAGTCCATCTGTTGGTACCTAGAAATTTTTTTTTGAAGCAAACGTAATTCATAATTGCACTTTGCAGCAGTTGCATGTTTCAGTGGCCACAAAAAAGAAGTTAGCGGCCAGTCTGAAAAAGCGAAATTTACGGCCGATACAGATGCCGTATATTTTGCAGACGGTAAACAAAAATAGTTAATATAATAGTTGGTAGAATAACTGATTACAGAAATAAAATAGATATTTAGTAAAGCAGACAAGAGTAACTGGTTATAACGACGATTTCAAAGCAATCTCAATTTTAGTCGTTTCTTTACTACCGATGGTCTTTACAAACAAGTTTTTTTTTTAAATAAACACACACTATAACTAACCTTTTTCTGTTTAACAGCATTTAACTTTATTTCAAAAACATGTCCTTTAAATACGTCACAGAGACTCAAGTACAGTTTATAAAATTAAAAGATAGGTTATACAGGATGTTTCACGAGTGATAATGAGCCTGCGAAACTAAAAATGCAACCAGAAATACAATTCCAAAGTTAACGTAGTTATTTTTTTTATTTACAAATACATTAAATAAAAAATCATTTAATTATTCGGTTAACTAAAAACAAACTAATGCTACTTGCTTGTGAAATCATTCTCTGACTTACATGTGAATAGGACCAGTAGCTGTTCTTGCTCTTGGCTTTTTCAAAAGTGGCCAATTTTTTCTTAAGGTAGTTTCAAGTCGTTCGAATATGGTGTCAGCAAGAGTTCTTCTCTACCCGGAAAACCTTGTCTGTACAAACTCATCGCGGCAGAGGCATTTTTTCCCATATATCATCATCATGTCGGTTTTTTATCGTTTGAATACATTTTTTTATCGGTGACAGATTTGACAAATAAAATTTGAAATCAATATCATCTACTTTAACTCTGGAATTGCATTGCTGGTAGTATTTTCAGCTTTGCGGGCTCATTATTACTCGTGAAACAATCTGTTTATAAAATTTAAGGTACTGTTCTTTAAAATAAAGGACAAAAACTGAAAGCACAATATGATCCTACGAAATATCTGAAATAATGTCCCTAATTTGTTGATCTACTGAAGACTTTTTTCAACAAGATGGTGTGACAGCGCACAATAAAAATTTGAAATTTTGGCAACAAATTTATGATGACGAATAATTATTCGAAAAATACCGTGTTCATAGCCTGCGCGATCCCCGGATTTAACACTTTAGATTTTCTTATTTTTGATCATATAAAAACATCGTTGGTGAAGAGAAACTGCACAGCATAAATGAACTTATGTTTTAATAATTTTTTCCGCTTTAAAAATGGACATTTTCAAAGGTTTATTTAAAAAAAAATATTGAACTGTTTAGGGTTTTTTTTGTTGAATTAAAAAAAAATAGCGCAGGATTTAAACGACATGACATTCAAAAATATGTTCAAAACTGTAAATTCGCCGCTTTTGCTACGTCGCTGGCTACTTTAATGTAGATATGTAGATCAAAATTGTATATTACTTTTGCCGTTTCGTCATTTTAGTAGAGCGGCATATTTTAATTTTAAGACGATTTTTAACGCCTACTCTGTGCATTGCTGAATAAAAGGCTTTGTTGTTGGAAGACGGTGAAAACATTATCTCTAGTTATCAAGACGCAATAAAAAGTATAAAACCGAATGGTTGCACAACTTTGCGATGACAAACCGCATGGGGTCGGTTTTGGACAATCTACACATAGGACACAAGAAACTTTGAAATCTGTGTGAAATGGAAAATTTTTGTTTTAATGTGTTTATTAAAATTATTTTGCAGTTTTCTTCGAATCGAAAGACAACAATCAATCGAGAGAAATTGAGATATTTTCACTTGTCAGTCCTTTTCTGGTAGTTTCTCAATAATTACTTGGCACTTGTGACGATTTCCATGCTATGACAAATTAAGAAATTTTTTTTTGTTTAGTCTGTATAAAATACTGGAATATACTTGTTTATCTTAGTTAAAAAATAGAAAGAAATTTTTAGAACACAGGAAAAATAAAAGACAATAAAAATCGGCGTATGACATTTCGCAATTTTCTTTGAAATTTCCTCTCGATAATCAAAGCTTCTTAGTGATAAAAATGAAGAAATGGGTCGTATCATTGAAACAGTGATCAAAGCACTTGAAATCTCATACAAAGCCGCTATAATCCATTACACAAGTCGTAGGACCTAGATTCGATTTGAGCAAACACCTGTGTATAAATTCCGCTCTTCTTTACCAAAGTGTACACTCAATAAAGCACAATGTACACTCGAATTTAGGTGTCATTGTTCCAAATTCTCCTCTTAAAATCGTATATTGGAGACCCCACATAGAGCATGTGGCCGATTATTACCTCATTTGCCAACCGATGAGCAAAGCGTGTCAAAGCACCAACTTTATTATATGTTTACGAGTGATGAAGGCTAGATTTACGGTCGAAATAGGGAAGGAGGATAAAAAGGAAAAGGTGTATGCGTGTGGCGCCACCGAATTACCGTACACAATGGTGCGTAACGTCACATAGAAACGCCGCCCCCTGATAATTCGATCTACCGAAACAGAAACGGCACGGTTGTAAAACTTGCTTAATCAAGTAGGTTCGCCGGCAAAACCGCGGGAAAAAATCATTGTTTGTTGATTTGTTAAAACGTAAAAATTATATAACGGGTGATTCGGTGTTTTATAGTCATAATATTTACTATTTAACCTGATTTTGTAATTTATGGGATTTTTTTCTCGACTAGTTGTCCGGTTGACCGAAAGACTTTTTTCTATGGTGGTGTGATGCAAAGTCTGGAAAAATACGGTGGCGCGATAATGAGTCTGTCGTCAACCCTTAATTTAGCTAAATTGGCTGAGATTTCGTTGACTCGAAAACAATCTCTGACTCACTTCACTCTAAACATAGATTTGTGACTGTATCACGGTAACCTTTACTTTTAGCGAAGATTTTCGAGCGGATTGTTCAAATGAGACGTTTTTGCGTGATGATGTTTATTTTAACTGAACGTTATTAATTGACAAATAAACACACATGGTTGTGGAGTGGGTATCATATGGGCGATAATCTTCATGTTTATTATTTCAAGTGACAGAAGATTACATTGTTGCTCTTCTCGATTATATTGATGACACTGTGAAGAGATGCGAGAGGTTTTTTTTAATACTTAACTGTCGCCTGATGGGAGTAGGTGGGAAAATTTAACACGGCCGATTAAATTGTAATAACTTGTAATTAAGTGGCGAGGCGTTCAATTAGTGCCACTTGAAAGGCAATAAATGTGCACTCTATTTGTGTTGTGCTACTCATTAGACAATAGCCTGTCTGCAAATCGAACAGAATTGTTTTCAACCAACCATTGGCAAATTAAAAATGTTTCAGAAAAAAACTGATGAAATACAACAAATCTATTTTGTTTATTAAGAATTGTCAGGTGCAGCATTTTTTAAAAATGTTGGTTACACAATTTTTTTAATTTAGGAGATGCATGAGTAAGTAAGTAGTAATGGCACTTGGCTTGTTTTTAACCCGCAGACTATAAATATTGTCCTAGAATGACCGAATCCAACCTTTCGTCTTGTCGTCTCATATTAATAATTTCCCAATGTCAGATTAATCTCTAGGAATGATCTCATCAGTTTGAGAAAAAACAGGTGGACACAAATTCGCCCCGATTTAGTCCCATCGAACCCCGCATTCTCGTCCGAAGAAATAAGTATAGGGGCGACCTTACAAGGTCCTCAGATCGAAACTACCTTCCGATGCACATTTGGCGTAAGTTCTACAAAAGAATAAAGATCAAGTATATCATATATGGGAAGAATCACTGTAAATGGAAAACCGGGTAAGTCGTGGACATGGCCAGTATTCAACGAGTGCGTACTAAGCAGCAACCGACCGTCGACACAACATATCGGAATTTTTCCAAATGAGAAAATTTTTTTTTGAAGGGTTGATGCGATACCGTAACGATGTGTGTCACTCGTAGTGGAGTGGAGAGGAGCGCCAGTTGGCACCAGAACCAGACACCCCGAAATAGCAACACATTATATAGGCGCAATACCAAACAGTCTGCTCGAGTTTGGCCAAAGGCGCTGCAAGAGCGGACACTGGCGTATTTATAAACTGGAGAAAAAATGGAAAATAATTGTCGGGAAAAATTTGATGGGAGCCCTTTGGGGGTTCCCTCGAGGACGTGACGCACGTCGTGGGTGAGTCGGTGGAGTTCTCTCAGAACAGTCGGCGCGGCCTTGCGCCTAGCCTAGCCCAGCTGCCTGCCGCGATCACCCATGTGTGTCCGCATTATGTGCAAATCCGATAATTGGGATCATCATCCTAGTTGGACAGCACGTATTACACCGACGATTCGGATACGAGGCGAGACAGAGAAGTTACAGAATAAAGAAAATAATTTTTAATAATAATATTTTAATAATATGATAGTTTTTTGTAATCCATCAACAATAATAAAAAGTATGAAGTTAATCGCCTATTGCTCAATTTTTAAATATATCCCAGAGAACTGTCAAAATGTCCAAAATTTTGGTTGTCCCATATAACAGATGTAGTTTCCTTTTCCACTTAAAAAAAATGATGGCAATATCACAGCACTAAGTTTAATTGAAACATGAGGAATATTTAAAAATCGGTCTATAGATTTACACTTTACCATTTCAAAAAAGTTTTACATTTTACCTTGTTAAAAATTTGGTAACTCGTGTAAAAGTGCCTTAAATTCAGTTAGTTACGAGTATTTCTAAAATATACAATTAAAAAAATTACAATATTTTTATTAATACATTTCTCTCGTTATTTAATTTTTTTTTGATGTTTAAGTCAATCAAAGCCAACAAGCTATCATTGTTCTAAATAGAGACACATTTTGCTGTATTTTTTATTCCAGTTAAGTGTTTTAAGGCCGTTTGGCACGATGCCAAAATTGATAGGGTCTAATAAGATTAAAATAAAAGACAAAGATAGACAATGATCTTGATCATTTATTGATATTATGTCACTAAGCAATGTTAAATATCTATTTTTTTTTAATCTCTAGTGCCCAGAGCTAACACTATTTGGGCCTTCCCTTAGTATGAAACTATTCTAGTCGTATACAAACCAAATAAAATTTTGCTGAGGGAAAATATTCGCCGTTATTTGAACAACTTTTTGCTTTTGTAAATACGAAAAATTATACGCAACAACGATAAGAAACAGTTTTGATCTCCTGAACTATAAAACTTATAGAACAGTTGTCCATACATCAAAGAGGGGTTGATATTTACACATCAATGTAGTAACAAAGGCGATTTGCACTAAGCAATTAGAAATCTTTAAGAAAAAAACTGTGCTTGTCGTAATTAACCTTATTACAAAAATGGAAAATTCTAATCCTATTTATTATTAATATTTATTAATAATATTATATTATTATATTATAATAATTAACAAAATGCATATTCCCCAAAAATTTTTAATATTAGTTTCCGATTTGATAGAAAAAGTTTAAATGCAAACCGGTCTAGCGTCATTTGTACATTTAAGAACTAAAGTATTGTTAACCCGAATTGTATTAAAACATTTAATTTAAATAATAGTCGGTTAAGGTTTGTTGGCCAATAAGTTTTGTACAAATATATTTTATGCGTTAGGTTATTTAAAGTGTTCCAATTCGCTCAGGAGTTATTGCAATGTAAAATCCAACCTACCTACCGCATTTTAGTCTAAATAGCTATTCTGTTTAATTAGATGTATTACAGACTTTTACAATTTGACGAAAAATTTACATGTGTATCTATCTACTCGTTTAAATTACAAGAAATTTAGTAATTGAAAACGCCTTAGTTGAGATAGTCTAATCTAAACAGGATTTTAATGACTGTATTTAAAGTATACTAAAACTTCATTAAAAACTTAAACGTCAGTACTAAAAAATCACATACAAATTCCTAAAAGTGTCCCTATTTTCTTAGATAAAGCTCCATAAATTTAAAGAACGCAAACAAGTCTAAATTACATTGGTATCAAGAGCAAAATTCAAAGAGTTTTGAACAGGCAACAGAACAATTTGTTCTTGAGTCTGATTCCAACTAGGTATACCATTCGAGCAAAATGGTATTTTTGCTGGAATGCATTTTTAATGGTATTCGAAGGCAACAGCAGCACAAAATAAGGTTCTAGAAACATTCGAGACTTAACGATAAGAGGGAAAGAAGAATGAGAAAAACTACAACTAGAAAAAAATAGAACAAAAAACTTGAAAATCAACGATTAAATGAAAGATAAGAAACCTACGATTGAAAGAAAAACAAAACAAGAACAAAGATAGTTTCTATAAGAACAATAAACTATTCTAAAACAACTTGAAACACAACGTTAAAAAATGAAAAAAGTATGAAAGTAAAAAACAAAAACAGCTGAATCAAAATTGGCAAAAAAGATTTGTTTCAAGAATTTTAAAATAGGTTCTAGCACAATCGTCTGAATATCATTTTTTGAAATTGACGTTTATAACAGCCTGTTCATTTGCTCACTTAGAGAGATCTCCGCATGGCGCTGCTAACATCGGCTTTCCTTCAACCTTCAATATCAGAAATCTGTCAAAAGCAAAATTCAAATCTGTCAAAACTAAAAATTGTGACAAAAAATAACCAAACAAAAGATTAAAAATTTTCTTTTTTTGAACGTTTTGATATGCGTTACTATTTTGGTCCATACCTAAGTAAACGTGTCTAGTCATAACTAGAATATTAAAAAAAAAAAAACAACTGAGCAAAACCTGTGAAGACTGCAAAGTGATCAACAGAAACACTAAAGCAAACGTAAATAAGAAAAACTCAATCTAGAACAATAAACATACTAAAACTACGAACAAATAGTCAAAACGATCAACACAAACACTTAAGTAAACGTGATAGAAGCAAACGTTTTTCAAATATTTTATTAGAGGAATTTGATACAATTTTCAGTTTTGACAGATTTGAATTTTGACTTTTGAGCGATTTGAAGAAAAGCCGATGTTAGCAGCGCCTTGCGGAGATCTCTCTAATTGTAAGTGAGCAAATGAACAGGCTATTATAACCGTCAATTTAAAAAAAATGTTATTCAGACGGTTGTGGGTTCTACAAACCATCTCTTTAAGGTTTGTAGAAACAACAAATACGATTTACATTCAGTATACCAAAAAATTAAAAATCGGGGATCCTTGTAGGTAGAAAAACTTTTATTAAACAAATTACCAAATTTTTGTCAAAATATATGTCTGCGGTTCCTTTACAAGTCTTATAAGTAAAAAGAATTTCACAAATTGTACCTAATTCTGACTATGAAAATCTAGATTTTGTTGAAATAAATGTACAATACTAATTTTGACTAGGAGAGAACTCGATCCCTTTTTGACAAGAACTGCAATTTTTTTATTGTCCTAATTGAATACGGAAATATTGTTAGTTTGTTTTGAGTAATACATAAGCGGTGCACAATCATGATTTTTTTTAATGTTTTAGGAAACTGCCTCAAAGTTTTTTGATTACGTGGGTTAGAATTTCTTCAACATTTTTTTGATAATGTGTTACTGTCCTATATTTCAGTGCACTGTTTGTAAACCATCAAGCCATGGAGTCCAATGAAGACTAATTGCTGACGAACTGCGTCCAACATTTTGTATCCTTTTGCTCAAAATGTTAGAAATCAATTATCATTGAGATCTCCAATAATTTTAATTAATATTAAAATAACGAGTGTCCCAAATCATTGCTTATCGGATTATCTTTGCTGGTGAAAACGTATAGGGCTTAGATAAACTGCTACAAACAATTGAATTGCTTCTGAAATCATGACTAAACATAACAAAATGCACAATCAAGCATAGAACAAAACCAAAACTTCCAAAAATTAGATAAAACAAAATTCACCTGATAAATAACTGAAAAATTACCTGAATACAAAATAAAAAAGTTTAATTTGATGTTTATGACGTTTGCAGAATAGAATTAATTAGAAATGTCCAAGCCCTAAGTTCTTACTACCGAAGACCGAAAGTAAATTGATGTTGAGGACGTTATTAGACCAATATAAAACAAATAACAGACTCGGCTGAAGTAAATCGAGGAGACAGCCACGGAATATTAGTTATGTGTCATTCAATATTCTTCTTAACTGATATACAAAAAATAAAGATAAACATTTTAAAAAACAACAGAATGTCCGATAAAATAATGAATAAGTGCAGACGCCGGTGTTCAATGTATTCGCGTTTTTAATGGCTATCATCGTTCGTAATATCGTAATATTCTTCTTAAAGGCCGCCGTCTTTTAAAAACAGTTTCCCCGTCTTCTAATTTTTGTTAAACGTTAAACCATAATAACGTTATACATATTATTATAAAAATTATGTAAATATAGTTATCTTTTAACTTTTTTCTTAAAAAAAACAGAAGCGATTGGCATGACAACATTTTCAGTCACAATGGAGATATCATTGTGGATAATTTTAATCGAATTGGTTTTAGTCAAAGTTCTCTTTCACTTATAACACACATTTTTTCTTTTCTACATGAAATTTTTTGGTCGATTGTCTTGTCATGTTTACAGCAAGCGACTTTTAACTGTCTTTAGTAAAGTTTCTAAACTGTCTCATGCCTCATCCAAATTTTCTACTGAATCACTTTTCCTTTACTTTAGTTAAGATGAAAACTGTAGTAAGTTGTTACTTTTAAGATTTTGTTTAATCCGTCTTGACTAACACTTTAAATATGTATTTTGAAAACTTAAATATTTTTTTTAGTCGTAATCCTTGGCTTTCTTTAATTAAACTCGAATTTTCTTCCTTTATTTTTGCCGTTGTGTGAGCTATCGTGTCGGAGGTCCCGGATTCGTTTCGGTTGTGCGTGTATGAATCAGTGTTAGTCTGGTCGAGCTTTCATCTGCGGTGGTCCCTTAAATGGTCAAGAGAGACCGGAGCCGAATAATCCGGGCGCGTACGTGCTTTTCTCCGTATTTCGAAATGAATCAGTGTCCTATTTGCACATAATGCGTCCGTCTAATCGGATTATTCGGAATAATCGCGCGTAAAAGTGTGTCGTCCGGGAATCTGTGTCATCAGTCGTAATATTTTATACGCACTTTAGAGGTGGATACCGATTCCATGACCCAGGCGGGCATCGGACCGCGAACGCGCCGTCATTGTCTCCGATCCTGTTGACATTTGCAGCATTTTTTTTCCAATCGATTCGTTTCGCACATCCGCCGGAAAATTGGGAAAATTTCCCGACGATAGACACACTCTCAAGTGCATCAACCTTTGCCAAATTAATCGCTTGCCAAAAACGTACACGAATCATTTTTCATCGGGATTTTCGAGGGGGTTCAAGGACGAAAACACTTTTCGCATACACCTCGTACGCTCGTATAATTGGGCTTGTCAAAATTATGGAATTTTAAGCGTATGTGATGCATTATTCAGAAGCCGAAGAATGAATTAACTCAGGATGTCGGGCTGGAGCTTTAAGAACTCGACGGCGATGATCGCGATCATTCTCCAACTCTATAATAGTTTGCATACACACCTACGACTGCTCTGGCATTTCAAGCATTTATCATCATCATATAATGACGAGTTTTTCCCAACAGATAAATATACACAGTGAGCAAATATCTGCACTATTCTAAGCTTTCTTTTATAAATAATAAATTATTTTTTTATTGACGTGCTAATGAATTGTCTAACTAAAGCAATTATGAGATAAAGACTGATTCCACAATTACGCCAAGAATAAAGTTATTAACGTTAAAATATTCAGTGGCGTGTCATGTGGAAAAAATAGTTTTAAATCGAATACTATAAAATGAATAATTTACGATAATTTATAACGATATAATTTCTCACGAAAAAAATTATTTAATTAGTTGACTTCATCTTCTTCCTGTAAATATTCAATTTTTTATCCGTCTGATATTGTACATTTACGAACCCTTTTGTAATCCATTTTACTCCCATTTTGAGAAACTTGAGGCAAATAGTGCTTTTCATGAGTGACACGTTAATTTTTATTGATTGATTGGTTCTATTAATAAAGTTTTTAATTGAGTGCAATTAAGAACAAAGGCCAAATCCAAAACTAAAAAATATGTAGCGAAAATGTTGATCCCAGAAGCAAATAAAAAGAAGTGAAGACCAAATGTCAAGACACCCTTGAGCTAATAATATTTTGTTGACATTTGAAGTAATAGTTTTTGGATAATTGCATAGGTTGTAATGTGATGTAAACTTTTAGGACAATAATCCTAAAATACTTTTGATATTGCTAAAATCAAGGAGCTTTTGTAGTTGCCAACACTACTAATAAAATAATACTTTTCATACATTTTCACATAAAAGTCAAATTTGAAGTTATTTTTGCAAAGTATTTTATTACGTTGGCAGTATGTGCTCCATAAATTTTTATTGGCATTGGAAGTAATCAAAATTTTACATAATAAAATAATAAAAAATGATTATACAAGGTATCAGTAACTATTTTAAAATTTGGTTGTGCTGTTGGTTATAGAAAATTAAAGTGGTGGATGCACCACCGAATTGACAGTTCTTAATTTGAGATTTAAACTTACCTATAACTCTATAATTTATAACAATGTTACCACCAACTTTAATAGAGAATTTAAAAGGGCATACCGACAATTTGTCGCCACTTTGTTGAAAATGTACCTAATCTGCTAAACACGTTTTAGCGAAGTATTATATAAATCAAGTGGTACTTATGTCAAATATTGTTTTACTAACGCTTAAAATAGAAAGTATAAACGAAATAAATACATTGATAAAATAAATTTAAAAAACATTTTTTTAATAATTCAAAAACAGTTTTTTGTGTATTATTGAAAAGCGATGACTTTAGTATGTTTTTGTATTTGTATTTAGAGTTTAACACAACACAACCAACTACTACACGAATTGACATTAATTAGGCCGTTAGTAGAGCAGAAAATAAGTTGTTGGCAAAGAATAATAAAAATTAGATGCAAAATCTGTTGTAAAATTATAGTATTAGTATGATTGTGAGCTTACTGAAATCTGGCTTGACGACTCTATTGACGACTCTGAGGGTTTTTGATTTGGAGATTTCGGGCGCGAAAACAGCGGAAAAATTATGCGGTCCGTCTTTTTTAAGGAAAAGTATATACTCCTTGGACTCGTCGATTCTGGTCCTGACTAGCTGCGAGTAATGATCGTACTCGTTGTACTCGCAGTAGGAGTTGTTGATGTGAAGATTAAGGGTGAGTCGTTGATCGTCGAAGGGCGATGGATTTTTGAGCCAATGGTTGACTTTGAAGACGACGATACAGTCGGTGTTAGCCGTGTTGCAGTGCCGGGACTCGCTCTTGGCGACGGCGACGGCGTTGGCCTTGTAAGCCTTCCACGAGACGTCGAGCTCGGGGCAAAAACGACGTCGACTTGAAGACCTGGAGGTCTGGTGGCGCTCCACCGCCTTGACGCTCTGGTGGCGCAGCCTCGGCGCCGAACTATTCTCTAAACTAGGTGAGGTATGCGAATTTCTTTTGCTACGGTCCGTCATGGCTATGTCATCTATGCGGAAACCTGAACAACTCAAAACTGCTAAGACCACTAGGAATACGAAACATGCACATTTCTCGTACGATAATCTACACATGTCTGCGGGTCGCGCGGCGCTCAAGTCGATCTCACGGCCCTGAGCCCCCGATTTCCAGCGGGACTGCCACAAGGAGCTGACGGAAAAAACGCATTTTTCCACCTGGGGCCGGCGACGGCGCCGCCGTACGTCATCCCGATTACACCGTCGCGCACACCGACCACATCACCTTTCCAGCCACACACTCCAACACCACCACCGGAGGATCCTCCAAAGGACGAACACCACACACCGATCTCAAACGCACGAGGACTCACAACGAACGCCGTCGAGGGCGATGTTGACGGCTGAGAAGTCCAACCTATACTGAAGTCGTCCCCCTCCAAAGCGACCGCCGACAGACGCCTCAACTCGAATGAGAGGACGGACGGACGGACGTCGTCTACGGCGCGCAAAGACACGACGCTATCTACCCCCACGACCACGAAGCTCCTCCACCCAATCTACCAATACCACCATACGAGCACCTGTATTATTACACAATCTTTGCCCCCAGATACCTCTTAAAGCCCAATTTAAAAAATCATCGGCGCCTCGTTATCTTATCTTAGCACCAAATACTAAATTTCTGACAGATCTATTCTGATTAGAAAAAATCAAACACATTAAAATTTCTTACATACTGACCACATGTATTCGAAAAACTCAAAACTTATTGTAGATAGTTATTTATAAAAGTGTCCCACAAAGCGCTACTCAAGTTCCTCTATTTTATCAATAATTTTATTTTGTCCCCATTTAATTGTTAATTTTTTTTATTTTTCATAGGAATGCCATTCTCTTTATCAAAAGTAATCAAGAAGTTTTTTCGCTGGCGCCTTGTATTTATCTCCGTAGAAAGAATAATAATCGCCGTTGTGTATTTATTAGTTTATCAGTGCATAGTCGGCTCATTCATACCTGGAATCATAAAGACAATAATAAGTGATAATCTCAGAAAATTTTTCATTGCACGTTAATCATTTCCTTCAAAAATTTATTCTCAGTATTTTTTTGTGGTTCACCCCATCGAACTTGGACGTGAAATTAAAACGCAAGTCACCGTATGACTGTTGAAGCATTATAATTTCCGTTTGGACTGACTTCCGGTTTTTGATGTTTCAGAATTTCGGGTTGAGGTGATTTTAGATCGAACTCATTGTCATTACAAGACAAAGAAAAAACTAGATAAATCTGATTTTTTTATTTCATAACTTTCTTATGGACGACGAATCATTTTAACTGAATTGAAAAATATCAGCTTAAAAATTTATCTTTCTATAAAAATAAAAATGTGTGCTTTGATCTGTCAAATTTTTGATAGCTTTATTTGTCAGTCAAGATGTTAAAGCCAACTCCAATTCACTACATTCTTCTTCTCACAGTATAAGTTTCTTTCTGGATAGCATTTAAGTATTCAGTATTCTTATACCTTATTGCTCAGAAAAAATCACTAAAGGGAGTCTTCTCATTAAAGACTGTATACTCTTTCGTCGCTTTGTTTTAACCTACAATTCGTGCCTAAAAACATCTATTTTACGTACTTAATGGAAATAATTATTTCGGCTGTTTCAGCTGTGATACATTTTTTAAAAATTTTGGTCATTAACATAATTTAACTTAATCAAAAAAAAAGTTAACTTAATTAAAAAAAAGTTAATAAAATCGAGTTATTTTCGCAAATTTCAATTTGCAGTATCTCTAAAATCACTTATCCCATTTTAAAATCAAAACACTGTTATCATAAGAATTTTATTTTTCGAAGAGTTGGTTTTTGTTAACAGGTGGATGGCATCCAAGGTTCGTAAATTTATAGGTTGTCTGGTAACTTTAAGCCAATCAGAAGTCAGATAAAAGCCCGCAAAAGTGACGTCACTCAGCGTGCCTTTTTAAAAATTAAGCCACACGTAAGACAAATTTTAGTTTATTTTTACTGTATAAATATTTATTAATTAACAAATTATATATAATGTAGTTGTTTTTGTTTAATTTCAAGTTTCTGGTAATTTAAATCATAGTTTTTGTAATTAGGAGGTAAATCGTTTATGTCAAAAAATTAATAAAAGTTTTGTACGAACCTTTTTTTTGTCCTACTCTGTATTTGATTCGTTGTCCTAAAGTTTTAGAAGAGGGTGAACTTTGGTTCACAGAAATATATCTGGGATTGTGACAATCAAATAATTTAAATTAATTGTATGATTTATTAAAAACCTAAAATTTTTGCCTATTACAAACCATTTTATTATATTAAAATAAAAAATACAACCAAAGAGAAAAAAGTATAATTTAATTAACCCTTTGTGTGCCAACGGTACGTCTGGATCCTTTGGAAAGGTAAAAAATAAAAGATTTTCGCCGATTTCTTTAGCTCTTTTTGAATTTTTCTTGCAAATTGCAACCATGCAAATACTTCCACCCGGCATCTTCTAAAATATAATTATTAACAAAACTCATATAAAATAGTTTTGAGGTTAGGTTTAAAATTTTGGTTTATTTATTTAATTTTCTAAATCAAATTGATATTAAATGAAAACTGACGTCTATTAACAAACTATCGTTATTACTCACCTTTAAGGCCCTAATACAGCCCCAGAAATAAATTAAATAATGCTTCATATTAAACCCAAAAATATTGTCTAAAAAGAACAGTGCGCTATCACTTAGTCACAGTTTTTTTTTTAATAAACAATACAGTTTAACGCTTGATACCAAAACTGCAACACCACACTTACAAAATAAATTTAAAATCAACCAACACAGCCAAAAAAAATTTTGACCACAAACCCCAAAAGTTTGGGCACGCTTGATGACGCATAAACATGGCGACTATATCTGTCTCTCTCTTTTGTTTACATAGTTACCAGACAACCTGAGAATTTAAGGAACCTTGGATGGCATCTGCATTTTAAAACAATTTTCGAAATACGTCATCTGTCAATACTGTCAACTTTATTGTTTCTTTTTGTTTTACCTAAAAAATATTTTCTCAGTGCAAATATTGTGTTTTTTGTTGATCTTTTGTGAAATGTTACAACATTCTGAAGTTGCTTATCATTTTTTGACTTTTTTATATTGTAATAAGGAAGTTTTGTTTCGATAACTTAGATGACTGTGACGACATTCTAATCTTGTCTTTGGTTTTCACATACGTTTTGTCCCGAGACTTTCGTTCCTCTGGTGATTTCCGCTTGTAGAGGGTTTTACCTCATTGAAGATTAAACATTATTTAGGTTTTAAGACGCCACACGTGCTATTTTTTGACTAAGTTAATGTGACGAATTTTTAAGGCCAAATTATTTTCGAAAAATTGCACGAACAGTGACTGCCACAAATGCGAATATATTTATTTAGCATAAGATAGAACCTCTTCTAAAAAATCTGCTGAGAAGAATCAATTAACTTAATCGATTTATTAACAATCCGAAAAAATATACCCAAATTTAATTTACCTACAATTTAATAACAAAAATTGTAGGTAAATTATATGGAAAGAAACAAAGTCATGACTTTTTAGTAAATATTTTTCTTAATCAAATGGTATAACCGAAAGGCTTTATAATGTAATAAAACATTTTTGAAGGTTGATTACATAATCTTTGATAAGCAAAATATTAATGTGTATAATAGAAACATACATTTTCTGTTAAGACGGCAGACTGTTTTGATTATACATAATCAATAAACAACATTAAAATTTCTTATATTTAGTCTAGCAAAAAAAGTGAAAATAAACTATTTAAGTTACATTTTGATTTAAACTCGAAAGAAATTTTTTCTAACGAGGAGCGCTTAGAAGCTAGAGTTTAACAAATTTTTTCCTAATGAAATATTAACCAAATTTACAAGATCAAATTATAAATTAAAATTTGAGAAACTGTATACCGCCAATTTTAGAAGTGTTTTTTAAGAAATGCATATATTTAATAAGATAATTCTTTTTACGTGTGTAATTGGTTACAACAAAATCGTTTTATTTAAAGAAAACGTAAAATAGTTTTTAAAGCAGTTATTAAAATTTAATTAAAATTAAAACAAGAGTTCCATAGAAACAATACAAATAGAAGTCGTAGATTAAATTCGAGCAAAGAAAGAATTAATAGACTAATGCCCAGTTGCATAAACGTTTATCAAAATTGATGGTTTATTAATTTCTCATTTATTTGTCATAGTTTAATGGCTCATCAATTTTGGTGATCGATTATCGAGCACGAGATTTTTAAATTATAACACTAGGGAAAGTAGATATCTTTTTCCGGAATTTGATAGTGTCAATGGAGTTTTCGTACTCGACGTTTTGCAAATCATCGTAGGTAACTTCTTCAGGGGTGGAGTGACAACAGGCTGGAGAACTGCTGAACAAGGACAATAGATTAATAACAATTCAATGATTTATAATGCTAGAGTTAAAGCAGACCAATTAGAAAATCTAAGGAGGTATTTCGGTCTCTTATTATTACTTTCCCTGCAGATGCTGTTATCCAAAATTATTATAACCAATTTTTATTTTATTAATTTACAACTGAGGTCAATATTTCTTGGTAAATGTATAAAACATACAGATACTCCATTTTCTTATAGGGGGTGTTTACCACTTCTCGAATTTTAAATACCAGTGAGAGATTATTCGAAAGGTAACTATATTCTTTATAATTTTTTTTGTTTTTGAAAAGAGTATGTTGTTTCAGAGTTATTATAAATTAAAATTGGCAAAAGTGATTCCATTATCTGCGAATAATTTGTTTTTTTTATATTTTTTTATGGCGGAATGCGTAATAATACATGTTTTTCCAATTTTTGCTCTTAAAAACAATGTTATTTTAAACAAAATTGAAAAAATTGCATTAAGGCTAAAAAAGACATTTAAAAGATTTTTTTGGAATTTTTCAGTACCTATTGAAAAAAGTTTTTATATAAATTTTCAAAGCTTAATCTCAAATTTTTTATAAAATAAAAATTTTTGTAAAAAATTCTTTTTTTAATGACTGTAAATCTGAGCTACCTCATTTTTTTTCAAAATTTTTGTTTTTAATGGTTTTTTATGAATAAAAATATAAATTTAAATAATATTTTCAGCGTTTATAATAAATTAATATTCTTAATTTTTAAAATAAAATTTTATTTTTGTAATTTTGTGTTTCGATATTTTTTTGTAAAAATTACTATTTATACAATCTTTAAGCTCATTATGAGCAATTAATTTGTTCTGTGTTATTTTAATTTTTAAAATTAATAAAAATACGTCTTTGTTTTTAAATAAATTTTGCAAAAAAATAACAAAAAGAGATTAGAAGCGTGAGTAATACATATTTATGAATTTTGGAATTAAAATCCCATTTTTGAAACTGAGTATAACGACAGTGTTTTCTTATAGTTTTTTGACGGTCTTTTAGTCTACTGAGTTTAAAATTTCAACAGGAAATACGCGCCCAAAATTGTTTATTTTACAAAAATTAGTTAAAAGATACAAATTTTTTGAGATGGTTCACAGCTAATTGAAATCCAAATTCAGCAAAGTGTATTATTTGTTTAGTTTCATTTATTTTGAAATATAAACGAGGATAGCAGTAAAATTAAATGTTTTTTATAAGACAAAAACATCAAAGTGTTAACAAATTTGCCGGAAATTCTAGTGCTGTAACAAGTTTTTTTTTACAAAGATAGATATTGAAGAAGAATTATAATGTTGCTGAAATAGCAAAAACTTTTTATAGTATAAAGCAGACGTTTATCATTGTTTGTTATACCATGAGAACGCAAATTTACGGAATCAGAGTAAGCTCTGGTCTGTCATATTTTTGAAAGTTTTGCTCGATCAATCAAAGAACACAAAGCGGTGTAAGCAAGTTTTATTATAGTAAAGATATGTATGAATAATATAATTTTAAAAGTAAGCCAGTATCTTTATTTCATCAACCCTAAACTTCCTCTATATTCTCCATATACTTTATATAAAAAGAAAATACTTATGTAGGTATAGTTTTACTTAAAAAAAATGTGATAGAATGAAAAATTGTCCACCTTTATTGAATCGACTTTCTAGGGCTAACAGCTAATCTTTGAAAGCTGGCAGTTGGATCCCACAAACTTATTTCTAGTTACGCCACTGGTTAACTGTAAACTACGAGTAGAAAAAAATGCAATCTAAAATTTTTGTAAGCCAAAATATCAGTTTGAATGGTGCAAATTGTAGATTTTTGAAGAGAGAGAGTGAAAATCAGTTGTGAAATGGTGTAAAAGGCGGAGTTCCGCTCGGCATCCTCTTTGGCGTCGCCTGCCCGCGTATTACCTACGTGAAAATAGATTTGGATGTTTTCGTATCGTACACCGAATTAAATGGGTTCTGTTTACAGAAGTATGGCGTGAAAGACATAAAACGCACGCGATACTTCGAAAAGGTAGGCAGTTCACGCATTCTGGAAATTGTTAGCTGAAAACGCCGAGCGTATATTCGCCTGTAAAACGGCCATAAAAAGGCGACAATTGCAAAAATATTGACACTAGACCGTTTAACGATCGGCCTTGTCACTATTTCACCGGAAAATCCGCCAAAAGTTTTTTCAAATTTTTTAATATTCGGCTCGTCGGTTGATTTGCACGAGTCAAGGAACAGCGGGGAGTGGTGAGGAAGGCGGAGTTATTTGTCATTCGTCAAACTGCGACTCATTATAGAGGGGCACGAACAAATTAGCAAATTGATGGCTATGAACGCATCCGGAAGTGCTGACGTGCACTTTTTGTTAATTGACAAACACCCGCCATTAAAAATAATTGCAAATACAATCGCAAGATCTAGGAAAATCATAAAATCATCAAGAACACCCCTAAATTTACTTCTGACAGTAGCTGTTGTAATATAATCCGAACTAATTTATAACAGCCCGGTCGAGACAAACATCTATTTAGGTACATAGTAAAAACGCCAAAAACGGTTTTGTCAATTTTACTACAAATTACTACAATCGTTAAATAAAGTTAGTGTAATTTGTTAGCTTAACGAATTGAAAGTGAGTATCTAGGTAACTAATTAAAACCGTTAAAATCAACAACAACAAAGTTCTATATTAATATATAGAAATTTGGGGTATTTTTTGGTAATTTAACAAATAGTTGTGTTGTTCTAAACAATTTCTTTAGCTAATTTAGCAATTTAACAACATAATTTGCTAAAATTGCATAAGTTTGTTGTAAATTTTATAACCCATTTACAGTTAATTTACAGTTAACATTTGACATGGTTTAAGTTAATAAATGTAAATAAAAAATTTAAGAAGACATTTACAATAGAATATATTTGTGTAAATAAAATAGAATTAATAGGTAATCAGGCAATTATAAGAAAAACATAAAAGTAATAAACGTAACAAAAAAAATTAGGTAGCTATAATTTAGAAGAAACAAAAATGATATAAAAGTAACAGAAGATTGTGTAAATAAACTACAATGTTAAAAAAACAACAAAAACAACATAAAATAAATACATAAAATTTTTACATTTAGAAAAAAGAAGTCAAAAATCAGGAAAATAATTCGTAAAATAAAAGCAAAATGTATTTAAACAATCGTAAAAAGCACATGGTAAGCAAAACCACAAAACAAATGAACCTGGAATCAATCCGAAACCTAAAGCAAAGTGAGTAGAATAAACAGAACGCAAAAAGAACATGAAAGAAACAACTAAGAGAAGTAATCACAGAAATTAAAAATTTAGAAGAAAAAGATTTTAAAAGAAATTTAGGAATTATTAAATATAAAATTAATAAATAAAAAAACGTAATAAAAACAAAAGCTAATTAAACATAAAGTACTCGTAAAACTGGCGGCAAATAAAATAGAAAGTAGACATGATAGGAGTTAAAGGATTAAAAATAATACAAACAAAACTTTTTCTTACAAGAAACAATACAAATAACTAAAATTTTAAAAAATTATAAAAAAACTAAAATAAAATCAAAATCTCAAATAATATAAAATTAGACTTTCACAAAACAATTAACTATTTTCAATCAACTAACCAGTAAATGCAGTTTAAAGAAAATATTTAAAAAATGATTGGATTGATAAAATGAATTGATTAAATACAATCTGGTATGCACTTGTTCTTTCCTTTTTATTGCTAAGAGAAATATGTTTGGTTGTTGCTTTTGTTAGGTAAAATAGTAGATTTTTAATGAAGTGATGTAAAAAGGTTTAAAATTTAATGTTACTTATATAGAGTGTGTCAAAAGTCGCGAAGATCCTTTGGAGGAATACATAAAAGACCCTCAAAAAACACAAGAACCTATTTAAAAAAATTTAACACTTTTTTGTTTTTTTGTTTTTTTTTGTTTTTTTTTTGTACTTTCTTAGAATTTGGTATTTTCTTGAAATTTATAAATACGTAATTGATGAAAAAGAAACAGTAAAGCATTTGAAATAAATTACGTATTCATAAATATCAAAAATATACCAAATTTCAAATAAATACAAAAAAAAAAACAAAAGAAAACAAAAGAGTATTGAAATTTTTTAAATAAATTTTTGTGTTCTTTGAGGGTGTCCCATGTATCCCTCCAAAAGATCTTTGCGACTTTTGACACACCCTATATAAAAAGTTATATAAATTTGAAGTCCTAACTTTTAAAATTTATTGTAAATTTATGGCTACAGTGCTGTTTCGGCTACACCGCCACTTTTGACAATGTAATGTCAATCTCAATGCAAGTGATAGGACTGATATAATTTTAAATACGGCCTAATAATGGCCCCAGACGAAAAAACAATATTTTAATTAACTCGTATGTTAATAGCACGATTAATAATCTCGGCAATTAAAAACACTCCCTCGCTAATGCTCGTTCGTTCTTTAAACATTATCGATTACTAATCACTTTCATTACCATTCCTGTTTATTAATTAACCAATAGTTTGTTAAAAAAATTATGTTATTTGTAAATAATGTTAAAATTAGAGGCATTCAATAAATTTAGTTACTAATAACTCAGATAACTTGTTTTCTTCAAAAACTTACCACTCTGTTACCAAGATAAAAATTAATGAGACACACAACAGCCCACAACAATTATTATAAACTCATTTCTAGCCTATATTTGCATATTTCAAAATGTGAGTACAAATGCGAGAAAAATTTCAATTCGAAAAAATCCTTTTTTAAAAAATGGCGAATTAACAAAATTAGATATTAAATAAACAACAATTTCGCAAAATCAGCAAAATTAAAATTTATTATAACAATTGGAATTAGTCAAAATTGCAAAAAAAAGAATGGGGTTTACTTTTCACATATTTTTATTTTAAATTGACATTATAAATAGATTATTTATTAGATTAACTGCTTAAACACATTTATTTAATTGAAATTTATCTATCAAATTATTAACTTGACAATTGATAAAAATAATAATTTGTTAATTTTACAACATTCTTGTTAATATTATTATAAAATATTCTTACAACTAAGTACAAATCACTTATGTAATTACAAAATATTTGTTGAAGCAAAGGATTTCAAGGAAAAATTTTTCAACCGGTTTGTCATAAATTAGTTCGGATTATTTTACATTAGGTATTATCAGAAGTTGATTTCGAAGCAAGATCTTAATAATTTTATGATTTTCATAGATCTTTCAACCTTCTCTACAGTCGGCGACTAAGAAAACCGTTCAAAATTGCGGCGAGTCAGTGAAAAATCTGCTTTCTGTCGTTGCGTCGCGCTCTTAATCTGCCCAACTTATCCAAAAATACCTCCCCGTCTCGGTCAAATACGCTTTAACTGACTAAATGCCCTCTATTTATAACCCGAGCGTGTTTCCACGAATTCGGTTACTTTTGCTTGAAATTTTGACGAAAAACAAATATTTAACAGTGAGATTATCCTGATGGGGAAAGCGCCGTAGGCGTCGCATGATCTCCCACCGGCGATTTTTCATTTAATTATCTCGTAAATATTTCTCGGAGTGTATGCCGTAACAATAATAAACCGTCCGAAATAGCCAGACCGACACTAACCATCGCGAATTTCGTGTCTTACACTTCCGTGTTGACAGAGGTCGCTGATTAGGGCGATAACATCGCCCTCTGCCGTTTCAAAACTAAGTTTTTACTGTACTCTAAAATTGTTACACATGACTAATGGCAGTTTATTTTTGAACAATTAATATAGTGCCGACGCTGGTTACGTAAACGACGCCACACACAAATAAAGAACTTTTTCTTTAATGGCTTTTTAAAGTGGAGAAAGTGACGACACGCCACTGATGTTTATTGATATAAGCCGATTTTGACAAGATAGCAACTGTTTTAATACAAGTGACACAGTAACGAACTGTAGTACCTGAGGCCCATCGTCTTAAAAAGATCCACCAATTTATAAATGTATAGATTTATATTATCAACAATATAAACAATTAATATATCGGTTATAACGGAATAACAAATGAAATAACTTTGTTAGATTTTTGCTTTTATTTGGGTCAAAATTTGAATAAATCAAAAATGGTAAACTTTGAAATTAAGTCGCTTTTTATAGCCATTCAGCATCCATATTTGTTTTCTTAAAAATTTAATACAATTTTTGATGGGATTAGGACACTCAAAGAGATATGTTTTTAGATTTTTTTTTAGTTTTTAAAGCGTCCTCAATGCTTAAAATTTTTAATAAATATTTTTAATCAAGAATTGCAAATTTAAGCCTTATATTACATTATATTATTTAATATTAATTTTAAACCAAATTTATAGAGTAAACATAGGCTGAAGAAGACAAGTAGCCGAAACCGAACCTGAAATAAAGGCAAGAACTAACCAATTGTGTCACATTTTCATTTCTAAATTCTTTAGATTAAACTACCCTAAATAATAGAAATTCATCCAATTATGCAAAAAAAATTCTTTAAAATGTTTATAATTTTACGGCTTAATTCCATACTTTTGGTTAATCCCCTGTATAAATATTTTTAAAAAGTTTTGGAAAGCTGTTAATATTAGCAACTAAAAAATTAAAGATTTTGCAATAAATAAAATTATTGTTGAAGATGTTAAGGGCTTTCAATACTAAAAAACTGCGGTGACGAACTCGCAGAGTATTCTTTTCATGGCCTTGCAGATGCAAAATGGATGTAATTGGACTGTGTCATCGGGAAAATTGAAAGATTTTTATGACCTTTGCAAACATGAACTAAGCGTGACTGAATAGTGTAGCTATTTTAGAATCATTTTCCTCATTAATAAAAACTCATTAAATAACAGGTGTATGGAGAGACGCCATTCTACATTCTAGTATTTATAGAAAAAGTTTCAGGTTAAAATCTCGAGTACGTTATTTAGAAATTTGAGTACTCTCGCGTGTTATTATAGTACAGAGTCAAAGACAGACACAAATAAATTGCGAAATATTATCTAAAAGGTCCATTAACATGAGATGTTTACATGATTCTTGGATCTTAGCAAGCTTTGAAATTCTATACTTATTAATTTTTGCCGCGCTTTATGTAATTAATTCATTTTTGTATTATTGTTTTGAAAAATAATACTTACGAAAAACTTATTTCTCAACATATTTTTTTCCTGGAAGAAAAAACTACTCCACTCTCTGAAAAACAGTTTTGTTACGTTAAAATTGCACTAGTCTAAATGACTTGTCAGAGCAAGGTTACAAAATAAAATAAACAAAACATTACCGAGTGGCATTGACACTTAAAAATAGTCTTAATTTATGTTTCCGAGTTATATAAAAAGAAATAAAGTAACATTTTGCAATGGTATGACCTGACCTGACTTACTTTTACATAATAATAACAATTTTTAAATAAAAACAGTTTTTGCTATGTTAGACTTCTTTGTAGATTAGGTAGAAAATTTTTTTAGTCAACGTTTGGAGGCTTATTACTTGGTCTTTTTTCAATGTTTAAAAATCGAAATTTTATTTAGGTAACAACGACCAATTCCAACATACTAAAAATTGTTCTTATTGAAAAAAATTACAATGAATGGAAGACAAAACAAAATAATAACAAAAGTTCTCCAGTGAGATAAGAGTTAGCGCTTCTGCTGAATACAACAGCGACATTCTCTTCCAATATTAGAAGCCGAAGGCGACAGTTTACTGATTTTGAAGTTCGGAATCTGGAGAGATATATTTACTAACTTTGAAAACTAGATATACTTTTATTTCAATTTATAGATACAGAACGACATTTGTATTCAATTTTGGCGGTTGGAGACGGTATTTTATCAATATTAGAAACCGAAAATAATTTTGCTAATTTTTTATTAATAAAATAAATGTCTGAAGCGACATTTTACAAATTTTAAAATGCAAAGACGTATTTTAATATTTTATTACTAATTTTACTAATTTTTAAGCGATAGAATAGATAGAATTTCTTTTTAATTTTTTTACCAATAAAACAAAATCTACATTATTTTTGTAATTTTACAAGTCGAAAGCAGTGGCGACCGGTGATTTTTTAAAACTCTGTATTTTTAAAATGGGGCATGGGATCCAAATTCTGGTATAAAGCATTACTACTGAGACCAGAACAACTGCTACAAAAAAAATGATCAAAAGTTGTAAAATTTGATTTTTAAAAATGGTGTGCTTTACCTGGTTATTTCCAAAACGGCTTATGTTAGGCCAGTGCCGTTTTTTTTTCAGCATTATGAAACAAATTAATGACTAGTTTATTTAAGTTTTGTTCAAAATTTTAAATTTAGGAAAAAGATTTAAGATAATGAAATTTTAGAGAAAAAATATTTTTCGAAAATTAAATTTCAAATGCTCATAACGTTTTCTATAATTAAAATTTTGAAAAAAATTAAAATACGTCTAGTCATTTGTCTCATAATGCTAAAATAAAATGGCCACCGCTCTAATATAAGCCGTTTCGGAAATAACCAGGTGAGGCTCACCATTTTAAAAAATCAAATTTCGATCAATTTTTATTTTTAGCAGTTGTCCTCAGTGTGGTCTTAATAATAAATCCTTTATAACAGAATTTGGATCCCATGCTCCATTTTCAAAATACAGAGTTTTAAAAAATCACCGGCCGCCACTGGTCGAAGGTAACATTTTACTAATTTCAAAGACAAAAAAAGACTAATTTTTAAATTAATAAATAAAAAACGGCATTTTTACAATATTGAGTGCTACAGTTTGAAGTTCGAAAAGGTAATTTTATTAATTTTAGAAAGTAGAGGCGACAATTGTTATCAACAAAAATAAAGACATTATTGTTTTATTAATTTAGTAAACGGGCGTGATATTTTATTAATATTAAAAGCAAGAATTATTTTTAACTAATTTACTTAAAAGTATATTAGTGTTTTTCAATTAATTTTCACTTTTTTGTTAATTAAGATTTACAATATTTCAAATGAATATCACTCTTGTCACTAATATAATATGTAAATTGTTAAATGTAAAATATTGTGTAAATATCAACTGACAAAATGTAAAAATTATTTAAAAAACACTGTATATTATTATTAATTTTTAAATTAATTAGTATAAATTAACCAAGATAAATACATTAAGCAACAATTTCTCTAATATTGAGAGCCGGAGGCGATTTTTTATTAATTTAATTTTCAGATCCTGAAACGTAATTCGTAATTTTATTAATAAAGTAAAATAAAGACAAAGACGACATTGTGTTTATAATTATAGAAGCTAGAGGCAACATTTTACTATTTTTAGAAGTTGTAAAAAGACGGAATATGAATACCAGTGCCGCGCTTAGAATTAGATAATATTTTTAAGAAATCTACATTATAAAAAATTTATTATTGACCTAATTTTTTTTATTAAAGTAACTACTGCAAGAAAGCCTTTTCTGATTTTGTCAAGATTTTTTTGGGAGGAGAGGAGGTCAATTCTAAAGTTTCATGTTGAGATGAGTCGTTGCCATAGAGTTATATCAGGCACGGTTATTATTTTAATTAGTCAACAGCACACAAGGATAGGTGACGAATTATACCCTACCCATCTTTAACATAATATTAATTAAAAAAAACATAAAAATATATAAATAGACTTTTCGAAAATGAAATATTTGTTTTGACTACACCACTGGTTTTATGAGAATTAAGTTTTTTACTTAAAAAGAGTTTTGTGATTGTTTTTTATTTTGCAATGCGTAGATTTATTGAAATTCACAACAAATTGAACAAAAAACTTGTCATTTTAATGACCCATTACCAGTAATTAAAAAAATTTACCCAGATCTTGTTAAAATTCAGGGTCGTCCCTCCATATCGAACAAGTTTTCATCCGATCATTACTTTTTTCATTTATAAAAACCGCCTCTCTTATTAACGATGAGAAGCTAATCAAAATTTTCCGAAAATTTTTGCCAACTTGCCAAAACCGAGTAATTTCTGAAAATGCAAATAAATCGCGCAAAAAACCGCCAATTACACGCCTCATTGCAACCCGAAAAACAAAAAAACGATTCTATTAAGTTTTCCCGGAGCCGTGTCATTGACCCTCGCGTCGGGACCATATCAAGTGCTGAATCTGCGGCAAGGACGAAGGATAATCACGCCCTGGCGAGTCTTTTCAACTGCAAAATTAACAACTTTTCTGAAAAATCTGGTGTTATTTGTAGGGAAATTTGAGTTTTTGTGTGACTTTTGCAAATATTTTTGATGAGGAGTTTGATATTTGGATTGATAGACGCGCTCACTTCTCGTAGTGGTACAGGACGACGCCAGGCGTCTCGAAGCCGGCGCCATCGCGACCACTATCAATTTACGAGGACGAAAACTCCTGCGCCTCGTCTGGCCTCACTATTATTTTATTGAGGCTCCACTTCAGACTCGCTGTCTGTAGATAAGCCCCGGGGGATTGGCCTCGGACGCAAACAACCCCCGGGAATATTCAACAATCTATATTTTCAGGGACGTCCGTCCGTCAAACCCGAAATCAATAACTTGATAAGTCAATTAAGGATTTAACTATGCTTTTTGAATAAGATGTGATTTGCTTTTTTTTCATTATATAGAGAGGTCTAATGCAATTTTTGGGAGTTTCCCTATTTGGCGTCTTAGTAATAAACTTTTTTAATTAATTTTTGTCGTCAAAAGCTTAACACAAAAATCTACAAATACTTATACATAATTATAAACAAATTTAATTAACAAAAAACTATGACATTTATGAAAAAGTTTCAAATATTTGTTAAATCTTCTTGTTAGATTTTCTTGGTCAATCAAATTAAAAGAAAAAAGCACCTCTAACACCAAATCCTATGTTTAACACAATATGCGTTTTGACAACAAAGTTGTCATTCTCCGGTGAGAATTAAAATTTCATTTATAGTGGATGCTTTTTTCTTTGGCAAAAATTAGTTAAAAGAGAAGTATTTTAATTTTATGTAAATTGTATGACTAGTTCAATTAAAATAAAAAAAACAACAAGCACCCGGCTTTTTTCGTAGATAAATTTATACTAATAGTTTGTGTTATTGTAATTATTTTATAAAATTCTAAAACTATATTATTGACTCAAGTTGGTATCTTATAGAGGAATCTCACAGACTCTATTATATGCCCAACTAGAAGTTTTAATGTCTCAACTGGATTTATACAGGACTCAACAGACTATCTTGGACCATAGTGACTCTGTTAGGTCACGATTTTATAGAGAGACACCGACTTTGGTGCCTCATTATCTGCCCTTGGCGAAGAGGCGGACTTAGGTATAGTCTTTGTGGCCTGCAGTCTAGGGCTCTGCAAATCAAAGGACCTCTTTTGCAACCAGGTAAGCAAATATTATTTAAATTAAAACATAATAAAAAAAATTATACAAAAAAAATTATTACGTGTTGGATCCCTGACCAATAAAATGCCAACCAACCCCTTTGCCTGTGAAAAGATGAGAATTTTTCTATTGTGACAATGCAGTGATTTGACTAAAATTTTGATTTCATTTTCTTAAAACTTTTGTTTCCATTTCATTAATCTATTTTTTTAGATATTGTGGAACCTAAAATACTATTCTTAAGAGATAATAATATAAACTTATTAGACTTGAAAGCGTGCACTAAGACTCTCTGACTCTATTGTGCCATCGAGTAGAAGATGGAAGTTACTGTTGCAACATTTGGCTATTTTGAGCAGAAAAATCTTTAAAAAAAACTTCTAACAGTCAGCAGAAAAATTTTAACCAGCTATCTTTCGAATACACGCTGAGGATGTTACACATTCGGCTACTATCTTGTTCTTTTAGAACCTATTTCAAATTTTTTTTCTCCTTCTCGATTTTCTCTATTAAAACCCATCCTACTCTTCTTTACCTCGGCGCTTATCGTATTCTTCTTTTGCGTTTAGTTGCCTCTCTTCATGTTTTTTTAGATTTTTTTGAAGTCGTTTGTTAAGTTCTTCTAAAGTTTTTGTTCTCACTTTTTCAGTTATTTTTTTTTTTTTTTTTATATAATTGTCGTTTCTCAGAGTCTTTTATAACATTGTGTTATCTTTTTCCTCTAAACAAACGTAATTTTCCATGTTCTTTCAATCATCGATTTTCAAGTTTTTCTAGGATATTGCTTTGTTCTTCTATAATCTTTAATTATTTTTAATAATTGTTTTTTTAAAATTGTTTTTAAATGATGTCTTAAATTTTTAGCTTACATTATTTGCTTTCTTTGTTTTTTTTTTACTTTGCTGTTGTACTTCTGTGATAGTCTTGTGTTGTGACATTAGTTAACTTTTATGTGCCGATTTAGTAATTTGTTGATGATTTTTCTTGTACTTTAATGTTTCTAAATAAATTCTCGTTTATTTTTTAATTTTTTTCATTTCGTAGGTTTTGTTTCTGGTAGTTTAGTGCTTACTTTTTCTATCTCTGTACATTTAGGATTTGATTTTTATAGTCTACTTGTTTTACATTTTTGGTGTGTCTGTTTGGAATTCGTTAATTGCAAATAATCGAATCTTTCAAAATACATAGATACTATTTTCTCGTCCACTTTCTCTCTTCTAAAAAAACGTTTTTTGTTTTGTACAATATTTATTTTTTTAAGGTGAAATATTACTACCTATTTAATCAAAATATTGACAAAAGAATTTAATATTTTTTATGTAATTATTAAAAAAAGAAAACTTTTTCATTAGCAGTAGATAGTAATTTGTAAAGAAGCACTTTTGCGGACTTATCAAACTCGGCGGCTGGTAATTTTTTAAAACTCTGTATTTTGAAAATGGAGCATGGAATCTAAATTCTGTTATAAAAGGTTATTTTTGAAACCAAACTGAAGACAACTGCTAAAAAAAACCTTAATCGAAATTTGCGAAATTTGATTTTTATTAAAAATGATGGTATGTCCCACCTGGTTATTTTCAAAACGGCTTATGTTAGGTCAGTGCCGATTTTTTTCAGCATTATGATACAAACTGATGACCAGTTTATTTTAGTTTTCTTTAAAATTTTAATTTTAAGGGAAAGCTATGAGGTAACAAAACTTTTTGTAAAGAATATTTTTAGAAAATGAAATTTCAAATGCTCATAACTTTGTCTATAATTAAAATTTTGAAAGAAAACCAAAATAAGTCTAGTCATAATTTTGTCTCATTTTGCTGAAGAAAAAAACCGGCACCATTCTAACATAAGTCGTTACGGAAATAACCAGGTAGGGCACACTATTTTAAAAATTTAATTGCAAATTTCGATCAATTTTTTTTAGCAGTAGCTTTTAGTATGGCAAAAAAACACTATAAAGTTTTAATTAAATTTTAATTAGGTGTAACTTTTTTAAGAAATTTACAGAAAGAAGTCTTTAAATTTTTTTGACTTACTATTTTTTTATACTCGTTCATAGTCAAATAGGAGCACCCTCGTCCCCAAAAATTCAAATTCAAATAACTTACGTTAGACCTTCTATAGGTATAACAAAAAAAATAAAATCGCACCTTATCCAAAATGCACACATGCCATTTTTCAATGCCGGATTGTCTGTACTAATAAGAGAATGCTCTTTTGGTGGGCAAAAATGCGTGTGCATCGAGTCGGCTGCGTTTAATCCAAGTCACGTGACAGACATTCGCGCATCTGAATTACAAATGTCACAAAACAATAACATAACGGTATCGCATCGCCGTCTCTGCTAGCTAGAGCTTAATATGGTGGAGGCGAGTTCTGCAGCAGTTTTTCATGTCGGAGGGCGAAAAATCCCACGGTTTCCCCGAAGAACAACAAAATGATTTTTCGAAAAAATAAAATAACAAAATTTTGACCACACACAACAGGTGGGAATCGTGGAGCGTGTCGTCGTTTGGGCTTGGGGGATTAGGCGGCATTGTCCACGGCGGAAATTCCACGGTTTGAAGGGGTTTAGGGAATAATCGGCAAAAAGTGGCTCCAGGTGTGGGAAGTCCCCACGATGGCGATTTTTCTCACGTCAATTATTGCTTTGTTTCCTAAAAGCATTAATAAAGTGTCACGTTCTAAGGCCAGAAATAATATTTGCCCGACCTATTAGTGGACACAGTAGGATAAAAGAGTTTATAGGACGGATCTCTGAAGAATCCCGATATATTTATTTGTGTTGCGTGAGAAAAAATAACGGCTGCTTTCTCATTCGAACTAAGTGGCGCTAAGACACGTAGTTAAACACCGAATTTACACACTAATATCTTCATCGAAACGACAAACAAAATCTCAACGCAATTCGACAACGTTTATTTGCTTTTTGACGAGTTGCTGACAGTTTAATAAACCAATTATTGCTAAATTAAATTCATTCGAGACTGTTGTAAAAATTTAATTGATATTATTATTAATTAACAGACATAAAAAATCTGGTTGCACTTAATTTTTGTGTTTATTTTAAACGACCATTATTTTAACTCTTATTTATGTAATAAAACCTATACACTTAAATACAGCAAATACAAAAATGCCAATAAAAATTTTACAAATTGTAACTACTTCCTTTAGAAGTTGTTAATCGTATCTCAGACTTTGAAACTTTGATGATTTTTATTGCTCACATGCATGCAAACAGTGAATGAGAACTCTAAATTATTTATTATTAAAAACAAATAATCCTCAAATATTTTTGACTCGTGATTAGATAAACACTTCAATTGCTTAGATTATGACGATTTTACATTCATACGTTATTATCTAATTTATCTACAAACGAAATTTTTGTTTTATGAAGGTTTTTGCATGTCATTAGATTTTCAGATAGCTGCACTTTAAAAATAATGTAAATACCCAATTTTCGAAGACATCTATAAGAGAATGAGTTTAGTAGAAAAATAAGAATTTCTAAAAAAAATTTACAAAATTGGAGCCAATCAAGAAGCCTGATTAATTTTGCAAATTGCAGTCTCAAAACTGATGCTTATTTTCTTTCCATAAAATATCAATAAAAAAGTTGTCATAAAAATTATTTAATTTTCGGGACACCACTACCGTTGTAGCCCTATTATGAGGCCACTGCTATGGTTTTAACCCTATACCTCATTAGTCCTTAACTAAATTATCAAATATAATAGTTATTTATTGTATAAGTGTTTTAGACAGCGTTTTATCCACGCTGTTGAAGAATGTTTAAGCGCGAGACGCTGTCGAGCGTTTAATATTCTTAAGTGGATAAAACGCGACTAAAACACGAATTCAATATAACGTTTCATCGACAATTACAGCGATTTAAAATCAGAATCGTCAAAATTTCATCGCATGTCATCAAAAAATGATTTAGACATTACACTCTGAAAGCGGATGTCACCTCAAAAATCATTGAAATTAACTAAAAAACATGGGAGGTGTTGAATCTTTGTTATTTATTTTCGATTGTTTATCGACTCCATTTGTACAAAACGCTGTGCAAGTTGGTGAAAATGGAGGAAAGTAATACTGTTCTTGAGACAATTTTTGAGGAAGCTGAAGAAGCTACTCGCCAGTTATTGCCTGCAGAGTGCGGAGAACATTATGAAAAAGTATTTTCAAAAATTGATGAATGGAAAGAAGAACGGGGGGTAATGACAATAAATAAGAAAGTTTTGCTATCGTATTTCTTAAATTTGAAGAAGAGGTTTGCAATTTCATCCATGTGGTCGAAGTTCTCCATGCTGAAGGCGGCTATAAAGATCTATAAAAACATAGACACTGGAAAATATAGTAAGCTCATGGCCTATCTGAAGAATCAGTCAAGAGGATACAGGCCGAAGAAAGCTGCAGTATCGGAAAGAGCACACGTGGAAGAGTTTTTGACAAGAACTTGCGATAAAGAATATTTGATGATCAAGGTAATCTCTGTTATAACATAGATATTGTAGATAATAAATTTTGAAATATTTTAGGTTGCATTAATAATGGGGGTGTGTGGGAGATGTCGATGCTGTGAGCTGACAAATTTGAAAATCAGTGATATAGAGGACAGGGGCGCACACCTCATTGTTTCGATACCAGATACCAAAACGGGTGTTTCACAAAAATTCACAATTATAGAAGAACGATTTTCTATCAACACTGTGGAAAAGTGTAGAAAATAAATGTCCTTACGTTCGAAGAAGTTCTCTATTGAGAGATTCTTTTTACGATTTACTAATCAAAAATTTACATCGCAATCTGTTGGAATTACCACTTTACAGAAATTTTGAAATATTGAAATCTGGCGAACGCAGAGGCTTATACCGGCCATTGTATGAGGCGCACTTTAGCAACTTTACTTGTCAATGGAGGTGCTAATCTTACAACAATTAAATGACAAGAAAAATCCAAGGTTCTCCTAGTACTAGTCGTTCCTTATTAGAGGAGATGTTCATTGTTCCTACAACTACTATTCGTTTTGAAACCGATAACAAGTACAAGTTTCTTATTAATAGAAACGAAGTGAAATATGATAAAACAAAAAACGAAATGTCTATTAATGTAAATGTTAATGTCAATATTAATAATAAATAGAATGTGATTTATCTAAGATTGTATTTTTTCATTATTCCACTAGTGGAATAAAGTGATTTCATTATTCTACTAGTGGATAAAGTGTTACTTTATACGGTTTATAAGTGTGGATAAAACTTCAATTATAAGGTAATTGTGGATAAAGATTTTTTTTGGCAAAGAAGTCATACTTTTTGTATGAATCTGTAGCAGTTTTAAGTTGACAGACAAACGCAGTGACTCCGGCATAAAACTGATATAGGTAAAATTTTCAGCGATAAAAGATGAGGCTGAGAAGTAAATTTTGCAGACTGGACTGTTACTTCTAAGCCTAGGCTGAGAAGTAAAATTTTAACAATTTTATGGTAACACTCTTCAATAAGGTCAAATTTTTCTAACAATAAAAAAAAATAGAATTCTTTATCTTTTGATTTGAGTTATTAGGTGGATTTTCGCGACGTTACAAAATAACAAAAAGTAAAAAAAAATTGTAACAGAATTAACTCTTACCACTTTAAAATAATTAAACGTTCCACACTCTAATGAAAATCATTAGAATAACTAATAAATTTGTTAATTATTCGGTAAATAAGATCATTTAAATCACTGAAATTTTTGCTTCCGCTTGTATAAAAGTTTGCAAAAATACAAAAAGTAACTAATGTAACGTAACGTCTCGAAAATTTACCTATTGCATCATTTACAATGTTACAATATGTCTTTTTATTGCAAAGCCGAATATTTATTATTTAGTTTTGAGATTAAGACATAAAAAAGAATGTACTATGTGTTGTATATCAATCAATAATCTTTTTTCTCTATCTAATCATATTTTAAAATATAGAGTGCGTCATTAAAAAATAAATTAAGACCTTTGTAGTGTTGCAAAGGTAAAACATTGTTATATTTTCTTATTAAAATAAGAAATGGATTCAGCATTACTAACTACACTTTTTACTAGAGTATCCTTAGTTTACTAGGTACTACATAAATTGAAATTGTTCTTTAAAAATCTACTTTAGACTTTTCTGCTAAAACTTGTAAAATGATATGTATAATTTATAAAAACTCTTAAAAGTACGTACTATCGATATTTTTGACATACACGTCAGTGTCATCTTTCAATGAATTTTTTGGTAAAACTGCTCTATATTTACTGTGTTGACTTCTGATATCTAATTAATTTGTCAACTTTTCTGTACAGTTAGGGGAAAACACATGAGAACAAAAAACCGAGATTTTTTTCTCAAAAATGACACCGACAGTACCTACGTACATTGAGTTACGCATCTCAAAAAAAAAAACGAAATTATATTATTTCTTTTAAAGTATCAAAGATGCTAACGACTTTTATTTTTTTATTACTACTTATTACTTACTAATGGAAATACTACCATTCAGAATTTTTTTTCTACAATTGCTCTTAACAAACGTGTTATTCTCAGCGCAAAACAAGCAATTTTTTCACTGTTAAAAAATTGCGAACTAGAAAAAAATTATTTCAAAAATATTTTGTACAAATTGTAAAATAAGTTTTATTAGCTACTAGTCTTCTATGAGTCTCTGAAGGAATTCAGTCTGCCAAGATTTTTTTAAATTTCTATTTACATTAGTACTTATTACCATAGGAACTTATGCAATAGTGATTTAAAAAAAAATATGATTGCATTTTTACGATTTATTTATAAAAAAAATTAATTTGCAGTAGCAAAGCAGAGCAATGAAAATTTTTTTTATATTTTGTAAGCAAAGCCGGTTTTTTAAGCTTTCGAATGCCATTCTTGGTCAAAAAAATCTCATATTCTCAGACTCTAAAATCTTTACTTTGCGTATTTACACAACATAAAAATAACTATACCTAGTTAGTTTAGAGAGGTTGATAAAGTGTTTTTTTATAAATTTTATTCAAAAACGGTGTGTTTTATTAAAATTTTGCAAAAGCATTTATAAAAGCTCTGAAAGAAATTCCTCAAAGGCATTAGCAAAAATTAATGTTCCAGGAATTTGCTTCAAGTATAGTGTTCTTACGTTCGTTTGGTCGATCATAAAACACTTATGACCTTCTTAAAAGTCACAGTAATTCGCTTTATCATCAATGAGTATTTATTTATGAGAACTTAAAGACAACCTAACAGACCAGATATTACGGGCGCTTTTCTTTTTTTATCAAAAAAGCACTAATTTAGCAATCGAAAAGAACCTTAACTTGTTTTCTGACTAGGTACCTGCAAAGTGAATAAACACGAGATTAGAGAAGATCTGTTTGGTTGTCCTTAAGCCCTCATAAATAAACGTTTAACAGTAATAACATTAACCCGTAATAATTAACTATTTAGTGTCTTTAAAATAATATCACATAATGTTTTATGATAGACCAGAAGAACGTAGAAAGAATTTATCTGTGTTAATAAACATCTTAAGTTTATTTTGCAATCACTTGTCAATGCCAAAATTTTTTGAAAACTTTAACCATAGACAAGAGACTTTAACTGTGCTACCCTAAAAACTGTTATTACACAGACCAACTTTGTAACATTTTCCTCATGTTATTTTCATTACTTTTTTACTGTTCGGTGGTGAAGTAAATTTAATTTTAATTCAAATATTGTTTTCACTGGTTAAACTATAAACAAATATTATTAACAAATATATTATTATAACATGGCGAAATTACCATTTGTTATTTACGAATGGCAGTGCTAACCTAACGGCACTTTGATAAATGATTACAAAAAAACAAATTTTAAACATGCAACCCAAATTATTTTAGTTTCCATTATATTAATTCAATGTAGCTAAAAAACTTTCTAAGATACATATTAAATAAACATTGCAAAATCCTCAATTTTGGTTAATTTTAAGTTTTAAAATTTGTGCCAAATAATTCTGGAACATTCTGTATACTGATCATGTAGTTTTACGTTCATAATTGTTTATAATTATTCTTTTTCTGTTAACGGGATAAGGACTGTTTAAAGAATTGGACTTTTGCCGACGTTTCGCTCTTTATTGGTTAAGAGTTTCTTCAGGTCTGTACAAAAGTCAATAAAAGTGAATAAAACAACAAAAATGGCTAGTTTTATTCACTTTTATTGACTTTTGTACAGCCCTGAAGAAGCTCTTAACCAACAAAAAGCGAAACGTCGGCAAAAATCCATTTCTTTGAACAGTCCTTATCCCGAATAATTCTGTATACTCAAATTTTCCTATAACTTAAATTTTACAAATTTAACTGTTTTTAAATAAATTCTCAAGAACAAAAGGTTATTTTTTATTTATAAAAAAAAATAAATACTATTAAAAAAGTATAAAATTCCAACAATTTTAATTTTATAAGTTGCTAGTTATGCAATCAACTATGCACTCGACTCAAACGAAAGAGGCGTCTTTGTTGCCACACGTGTTATAAAATTTTTGCATTCTTTAAAATTTCCGAGAAAATTCTATTTTCGCGCTTCTTACATACTTTCCTGGACTTACACATGTTTTACTAACAAAATCTTGTTATATTCAATAAACTTTACGAAATAATGAGTCAGCGGCGCCTTAAACACTTCCGTTTAAACTTTTGGAGGTTATTTTTACATCAGATATTTTTTTCCACAAAATTACAATAAACAATACATGAAATAAACCCAAAACAATGAGTGAAAAAAAGAATGCAACGCCTGGTGAAGGTCTTCGGTCTGTCAGAACAACAACACTGTTTAAAGCTGTAAATTTTGAATTGTATGTAAAACCTGTAAGTACTCATCTCAATATTCCAAAATTTAATTAAATTCGTTATTCTTTTTCGGGGAAAAGAATCTAGTAATAATGGGACTAGGTTTGGTGGCTTTCACGGGATGTTTGGGCTATATTGCCTATATGAGAAATAAGTATGATTCACTTGGTTATTATCCTGCAATTCAAGAAGATGGAAAGGAGGAATTTGTAAAAAGAAAGTCGAAATGGGATGACTAACAGTGTATTGTCATTATTAATTAGTATAAAATTTTGTAAATAGTGAACTACTTATACACTACGCAGTATATAGCCTGTTTAGGACACAATGCTTTTAAAGGATTTTATTATTTTATCCTGTTTTAAAAGTATGTTCTACTTATACCAATTAACCAAGTAGAGGCAACTGATATGATTTATGAGGGCGCCACTGTTGCAACAATCGGCTGATTTTCGTGGCTGATTTATACCTAAAAGAATAATTCAAAATTCTTGCATAACAGTGGCAGAGCACTTTGGGGTTTATTAAGTAATTCCCCATCATCAGTGCCTGAACAATAATATGAAAAAGGAAAATTCAGTTAATTTAACATAAAATGCTAAGAGATTTTTCTCGCAGAGCGTTTAATCTTCTATAACAATGTATAAGGTCGTTTCAGTAAACTGATTAGTAGACAAGCTATAAAAATTTAAAATTAAAACAAAAAATCGCCATGATTTACCCTTACATATTAATATTTTAACCAGGGTGTTAATTTATCTTACTGCAACTATTGAATAGGGGGTTTTGAAAAATAAAAAGTCGATTTTTTAAATCACCTAATGTAGATAATATAATACCCTTTGAAATTTTGTTTACAGAAGATTAAATTGTGTCCTAAACAGGTCTTAAAAGAGGTTCAAATTTTAATTAAAATTTAAGAATTTTAGGCGCGTAAATTTAAAGTGGAAGTATCACCATAATGTAGGAATTTTAAGCGCGTAAATTTAAAATGGGACTATTACCAACTGTTGGAATTGTCATTAAAATGTCAAATTCAAGTTGACTTTTAAGTTATTCTGTGCTGTGTTCTGTGGTTATAAATTAAATTTAAATTATTATTACCAGTAATGTAAATAAATAGCTATTGTTGTTAAGCCCTTTTTTCTTGAATTTCATCTTTATACCATGATAAAGTTCAAAAAGGCCAAACAATGGATAATAAATGCAACAATGCGCAAAATCGTTGATCGAGTCCTGCCTTTAGCTCAACCAACAACAAAATAGTGCCTGAAATAGTTTCGGCAATTATGCTAAAACCTGGTGTTATTTAACAAAATCCAGTGTTTTTATAATGATTAATAAAACCGCTGAATTGGTCATTGAAAAAATCTGCCGTTCCTGTTTGTGCCAAAAGGACAATATGCGAAATGTGTTCGATTCAACAGACCTCGATGGCCAAACTTTGCAAATCTCTGAAATGTTAATGGATTGCGCTGCCGTCGTCGTAAGTAAAGTACCCCCTTTGGCGCCCCTTTCCAGCCACACCGGTTAAATTCCAGGTTGCCTCAGGGGACGGCCTTCCGAACCTTCTCTGCGTAACTTGCGAAAATAAACTCAGTCTCGCCTACAAATTCAAACAACAGTGCCAGAAATCCGACTCGACCCTCCGGGAGCTCACCAACCAAAGCGACTCGGTTATCAAAGAAGAGTCCTGTGATATCGTCGTTCAGCCCGACTTCAACATCCCAGAGCTCTTCAACGACTCGGACAGCGACGAGGATGACTCCAAAAGCAAGACTTTCACGTGTCCTTTCTGCCAGAAGGTTCTGAGGACGAAAAAGGGGCTCCGGATACACCAGAGACGGCACACTGGAGACAACCTGAGATCCTGTCATTTGTGCAACGCGCAGTTTACTAGGACTAACCATCTGATAAGACACATGAAAACGCACATGAAGGGAGATGCAGGACATGTCTGCACCGAGTGCGGCATGTCTTTTCTCAAATTGAGTCATCTTTTATCTCATAAGAAGACACACAAAGGAGCTGATGAAGGAGAAGGACAGCAATCGACAAGTGCTGAAAATAATAGCGACTGCGATAATGAAATCACTTTGGAAATCAATGAAGATGATGATGAGCAAGAGGACGACACGTTGGAAGAGTATTTTAAGCCAAAAACGAAAACTGTGAAGAAAGATAAAGGCAGATATGAATGTAAATATTGTTTTAAGGTTATGACGACTTTTGTGGGACTTAAAATACACATGAGGCGACATACAGGCTCCGATTTAGCCAAATGTAAAGTAAGTTTTATATAGGTGTATCAGAAAGATGTTTATATTGGCAACTGAGATGGTTGACGAGGGCGCCACTCTCGCACCAAACAGATGATTCATAAAAGAGTCGCTTGTTGTTAAAAATATTATTTTTTGACGCGTTTTTTTTTAAATTTTTAAATTCTCTTTGTGCTTTTACGTGTATTCACGATAAGAATGATGTAAGAATAATACTAAACAGTAAAATGCGTAGTTGCTTTATCCGCTATTCGGTTATTTGGTGGTAATATCAAGTAAAACAAGCTTCAATCTGTTGTAAGAAAAGCAGTAGTCAAATTTTGAATAAAAGTTTTTTCTAAAAGTTATTTGAAAGAAATGCAAAGTTAAACAATAATTAAAAATGGAGTGGCAACTGGTTGGTAATCCTTCACTCCTGGAGAAGCTACCTAAATCTCTATTGATACGGTCCAATTCCGGAAGAAGAAAAAAACTTCCACATGGCGTTTTATCTTTCTTATCGAAGAAAATTAAAGAAATAGAGTGAAATGTAATTTTACTTAATTTTTTAAAACATTATTTTTTGAATAATATTAAATTTTATATTACAAAAATTGACTATATTCAATGGTGTCTGAATCTTATAATAGATCTGTCTATTGTGCAAACGACCCAAAAGCCAACTGCCTATTAATTAAAATAATTTCAAATTTGGACAGGATGTACTACAATAAAAAAAAATCAGAATTTTTGGTCAAATAGGGGGTGGAGATAAAACGTTAAAAGCTCGGCATACCATCCTCCAAAAATAAATGATGTTAAAACAACTTTTAAATTTTAGAGTTACTAATTATTTTACGTATTAGAGCCCTACTTTTTTTTTTAAAAAAAAAGTCAGTCAAACAGTCAAAACTTGTCTGTTTATTGTAGCAAGCCATGCTTCTTATTAGTACGTCCCCCTAAATTATAGTATGAAAGTGTTTAAGACAGTCGCATTTTTAGTTACAGGTCTTTTTCTGTTATGCTATGGGGAGCGACAGCACATGACTTTATTCTTGAGATTTGTTAAACTTAGAAACTAGATTTTGGTAATCAGTGTCAAAAACTGACGAGGCAGTAAAGGTCCTAACGCACGTGTATTGTGCAATATTTTTTGTAATATCTTTCTAAATTAATAATTCTAGAGTTGCTTTAAGGATTGTTTGTTACTAAGTAAACCACCTCTGTTGTCAAGATTGTAAAAGGTATTCTTAACAGTGCCGTTTACATCTTGACAACAGACTGTGGTCGTTAACAGGTTGTTTACTTAGTAACAACTCTTAAAGCTTCTCTTAACAACTAGGTATTACAAAAATAGTTTCATTGAAAACGTTTACAGATGGTGCTACAGTACAGTCGTTATAAGAAACAACATTTTTGAAAGTGAAACTGACTAAGATCTAGAATCTAGACGACCGTGCTTCTTAGCTACCAAGTTACACCTTCGAGAGCTAGAGGGCGCCAAAGTTTGAACATTATTTTCGTTTCTTTCGACATAACTTTTTTATTTTTTATCAATTTGACTGTATATGCATATACATATATTAATGTCAAACTTACATATTCTGTTTTAATCTTATGTTTTGATTGTTATTAATAAAGAATGGTATACTATAGCTACGTCATTTCTAAACATTTTTGTCGCTTGTAAAATTATATCTGCTGTAGTTAAAAAAAAATTGAGTTCGTAGATGTAGATATACAAATTTTACATGATTTGTAAAGCAGTTCAAGAGTTATTAATAAAAACTACAAAAATTTTACAGTAAAATCTTATAAAGACGTACTTCTGTGGATACTGTTGTATTTTTTCTTATAACATACTTTGTTTATAACATATTTTGCAGTGTATTTTTAGCTTCCGACTTGGTACAGACTTATGGGTTTATTTCAAGTTTAGATTATACCTGTAGTGTTATTGTTTTCATGGAAAATTGAAAGAATTCCAAATTGTCATTGGTTGTTGCTACGGAAAAGTATTAAAATTTGCGATACTACCGGTAGTATCTCAACGTGAAATTAGTTCATTATGTTGTATTAAATCGCTTTATTTCGGCTTCAAGAATCTCAGATTGCTCTATGTGAACATCTTTCTGGGCCACCTGTATACAGCATGTCTCGAAAATTATGCTCCCAAAATTTTTGTTTAATAGTTATGTGACAAAAGCTTTACGAAAACAAGCCATTTGAAGCGCCATCTACAAACCCACGGTATAAAAGAGCTCGAAAAACCCAAACCCGCTGAGAAGAAAGTCATGGAATGTGAGTTTTGTGACCGAAAATTCAAATACAAGAAAAGCTTTAATCATCACATGCAAACCGAGCATGGGATGTCCGACGAAAGTGACGTTCCTCTCAGCGCTTACGTTTCCAAAACAAAAGAAGCCGAACCACCGAAAGAACCCGAACAACCTCCTGAAAAACCCGAAGAACCAGAACCAAGTTCCGATCAGGATACACCCGAAAGTCCGCCTCCACCGAAACCGGTACATAAAGTTCACGTGTGTCATGTGTGCGAGGCGGCATTCGCACGTGCTAATCACCTAACACGTCACATGACATTACACCGAGCTCTCTTGATACATAAGTGTGACAGGTGTGATAAAGCCTATGCGACTTTGGAACATTTAGCGAAACATGTCGAGGAGGATCATATCAATAAGCCGTATGCGTGCACGATTTGTAATAGGCCGTTTAGTAGAGGTGAACATTTAATAAGACACCTTAAGGTACACCAGACCGGTAATGATAAGGAGGATAATTTGACGTGCTCAATTTGCGAGAAAACTTTCAGCAGGTATTTTGGCTATGTGGGGTTGGTGGGCATGAATAACACTTTTTTTTTCCAGATCAGATCATCTAGCACGCCATATCAAAATACACTTACTACAAGATAAAAGACATGTTTGTGCTGAATGCGGAAAAGCGTTCAATAGACTTGATAATCTTAAAACTCATCAGAGAATCCATACGGGGATCAAAGATACCTCGAAACTGCATTTGTGTATTTATTGTGGGAAAGAGTTTAATAATTCGAGCAATATGGTGAGGGTTTAGAGTGTTTTTTGACGTGCTTTTAATTATTTTGTTGCAGATTGTTCATATGAGACGACATACAGGTGAAAGACCTTATAAGTGTAGTCAGTGTGGCAAGGGATTCCCCAGATCACATGACTTGAAGTGTCATGAAAGGACACATTCTGGGGAAAAACCTTATCATTGTGAATTGTGTGGGAAGTCGTTTAATAAAAGTAATAAGCTGGTAAGTCTAAATTGGACCGCAGACTTAACACTAATGCTAAACTAGCGTAGTAAATCACTACGCTACTCGCTCGGAATAGCGCAGAGTTACGCCATCTAATATAAATAGTAAAGTTACGACGTTGCCCCTAGCAACTCAAATTACACCAGCGTAAATCTGATTTAGAATTTAGATTTAGGCCCTAAGGTGATTAAAGAAAGAATTGCAACGCTGTAATGTAAAAAAGTGACATTTAGACATTGATAAGTTTCTCATTTTGATAAGTATCTGCATGAATTTATCAAAAAAGTTAAAACAATTCTGTTGCCATTCTAATAGGCTAATTTCATGTTAAGATACTACCCGTAGTATCGCAAATTTTAATACTTTTTCGTAGAAACGAAGATAAAGTCCGTCTCACCGTCTTATCCCTATTTGTAGTAAAAATATTAGAGTATGCCCCAATCTACGACGTATAGCTTCGTGTGAAATTGACATTTGACAGAATACAAACAAACAAAACATTTAAACAAAAATATTGTAATTTTAGAAACTACATTGCAGAAACCTTTGTTGCTGCAACAGAACTGAATACAAGGAATTATACACATATCCAAAATTTTAATTTCTTAGGTATTACATTACGCTGAGGTCATTGACTGCGCGGCCATCTGGTTTGCATTTGAGTTTCTAATACTACCCTAGAAGCTTTGTCTTTGTCTTCGCGTTAAGCTTGAAGAAGATAGAAATGTGCGATGTTCTTAATACAATACGTTTTGTATTCATTGCATTTAAAGCCATGATGTAGAAAAATGAATAATAAGAAGAAGGTGAAATTTTCCTTGCGTTGAAGGTTTTATTACAAATGGGGATAAAGCCGTGAGACAGACTTTACTACCGGTATTATCTCAACTTGAAATTAGCCTATAAGCCTCTATAGTTTTATTTAACGAACATGCGTTCTAATGTCTTTAAAAAACAATTTTAATCGTCTTTTGTTCCAGTTGCGTCACACCCGGGTACACACCGGTGAGCGCCCATACGTATGCAACATCTGTGGCCGCGCATTTACCCAATCAAACGACTTGGCACTCCACATGCGTCGTCATACAGGTGCTCGACCCTACGCCTGTGGTATGTGTCCGGCTCGTTTTATCCAATCTGGACAACTAAAGAACCACCGGCGTACCACAGGCCATTGGGTAGAGACCCAGCCGGATTTGAAAGGGGGCCACCGAGTCGAGCCTGTAACCCCTGTTGTAGAGCCGACCCCTATTCGATTCAAAACCCATGGTAAAGTGAAGAAAGACGACGAAATTCTCGACGAAGCTAAAAATAAATTCATGGGATTGATGAATGTCTCAGGGGAGAACCTGGTGCTTGATCCGAAAATCGTTGAGTTGCAAAATTCTGGACTGATTAATTTGATGGGGGGCGCTGGAGAAATCAAGTTTAAAGAAGGAGGGTTTGTAGTGAAGAACGAGGGAGAGAAGGTGCAAACATTTCAACAAGGAGTGGCTTCAGTGACGTATTCAATAGTGGCACCAGTGGCAAGTTCGACGACTTTTACGGCCGCGGATTATAGTAATTATCAGAATTTCGGATGAGCGGACTGATGGTAATTTAAGTGATATCTTAGTATATTGATGGAGTGGTGTTCAAAGAAATGTATGAGGAGAGCCAAATTGGGCAACATTCGATCAAGAGTTCTTTCTAAAAGAAGTGACTGGATTTGCCAGTTTTAAGTAGTTTTATTAAACTACAGTGCTGTCTGTTCGGATTCAGTAATAGTCTGATTGATGTATATTTGTCAGTTTATGTATAATGATAAGAATCTATAAATAAACTTAATATATTCTGATACTTTAAGGGTTTTAAATCCAAACATTTCACTGTATTATATATTAAATTTTACTCAAGCTATAATATTTAAAATAATTCCATAATAATATAATCACAATTTCCCTTATTACACCGTAATTAGTTGTCCCGAACACCATGGACAATGATGAATATTCTCAGTAGGCTGTACCAAATTACTAGTTTTTATTTCCGAAAGCAGTGCTATTATCTCTTCGGCAGTTTCCGTATTTGGATTATCACTCGGTTCAACTGTAAACGTATTCTGTGCAATTTTATTAATTTCGTTATGTATTTTGGCGTGCTCTTCACACAAATGATTGTCATGATGATTCTCTAACAATTCGGACGGAACAGCACCCTTTTCCAATACCAGTTTTTTCACCAATTCATTCAATTTATCTAATTTAGCTTTCATCTGTTCACGGTCGGTGGCCAATTGAGACAACTGTTGGTCTTTCTCGATAGCTTTTTGTTTCAGGAGACTTCTCTGTTGCTGATACAATGCCACATATTCACCAATTGTTTCAGTTTCCCCTTGCAATTGCAAAACTATGTGTTCAAGACGTTGCTTTTCTTCTGTCAAGTTAGCGATGTCTTCCATTGTTTTTAAAAATTTCTCTTCTAGATGCTTCATTGCCGATTCTTTGTCTAGAACTGTCGTCCATTTATCGTTATGGTTACTATCAGTGGTATCTCCTTTTGCTCCATTTTCTGTTACTTTCTCCTCCAATTCACTTATTTCATGTTTCGATTTTGGTTCAGATTCATTCGGACTTTCCTTCAGTTGTTTTATCTCTTCTTTTAATTTTTCTATAGTTTGATTTGCTTGAAATAGTTCGTTTTGCAAAGCGTGTGAACTATGATCTTGTGCTTCATAATGTCGAAGTCTATCAGTCAATTGTTCACTTTGTAACATTTGTTTATTAAGTTCAACCGAATTGTCACGAAGGTATGATAACTCTTTGTCTTTGATTTCTATAGCGTCAGCCAGAGTCTGCAAATGGATTTCAGTTTTTTGCAATTTTTCTAAAAGTTCCTTATTGTTTTTCTGTTCAATAGTCAGTTTTTCCGTCAATTCGATTTTGTCATTATTCTACAAAAAAAGCTCGTTATTCAGAAATGAAAAGCGGGAACACGTTTTTAACCAAATATGGAAGGTTCCATAATATTATTTTAAACGAACACCCGTTACTTACCAGCTTCATAAAAACCTCCTGCATACTATCCATTTGTTTCTTCAATTCTGTATTTTGAGCCACAGCCCTCGCTGCAGCAACTTTATCACTCTCCATAATCGCCAAGAGTTTAGCATTATCAGGTTGGTTCGTCCTCATCTCCTCTAATCTCGTTTCTAATTCCTGTATACTCTCCCCTTTCGTTTCCAACTGCTTCTCGAGTAACTCCTTTTCACTCATACTTTTAACACATTCTTCCTGCAACTCTTCATTTTCACTTTTAAGCCTCTCGACTAGCTCCAAAGCGGCATCAAGTTCGGCTTTTGTTTCGCCACTGTTTCTCTGTACAGCAAAGGACACTTGATCATTCTGCAAATTTTGCAACTGTTTTTCCAATTCTCCTATATGCCTAATTCTGTTCTGTTCTTGTATCATCAAAGACTCGTTTTCTTTCTTCACTGTCTCTAATCTAGTCACCAAATTGGACAGTTGTGCGTTTAATTGTTGAGCGTATTGCTGATTCTGCAGACTAGATTCTTCCCGCTCTTTCGATAAAGTCTTGACAGTTTGACTCAACTCAGCGACTTGTTTCTCAAGAGCGAATTTCTCCTGAGTCAGGTGCTCAATTTGGCTACTTTCCTGATCACCAGTTGTCAGTTGTTGAATTTTAATGTTAGCCATAGATAATTGGTTAGACAAGTCTTTGATTTGTTGCTGAAATTCTAAATTACTCTCAGAACTACTTTTGAGTTTTTCCCGTGCTTCAAGGAGGTCCTGCAGCAATTCTTCTTTTTCATCTTTAAGAGTTTGATAGCTTTGTTTCAGTTTTTCGAATTCTGAAATTTGCTCACGTCCCATGCTATCAACTTGTGATCTTTCGTTTTTAAGAAGTGCAACTTCTCGCTCTAGATCTGCAACCCGTGACCTTGATGCTTTCAAACGTCCTTGAAGCTCTTCACATTCAGATGTTTTCTGTTTCGCGGCCAACTGAAACTGGCTAAGATTTGCAACAAGTTCAGCTTTTTCTGCAACTAAAATTCCAACAGTTTGGATGTGACATTGCAATTCGTCTCTTAGAGTGCTAACTTCATGCTCAATTCGAGTATCAGTGTTTAATTGTTTTTCTTTGAGTTCTGATTCTAACTGAGTGAGTCTCATTCGGTGTTCTTTGAGAGTTGCGTTGAGTTCTTCTGTTTTTAGTCTTTCTTGATTGAGAAGTGCAGCCAATTCTTGATTCCTAATTTCAAGCTGGGATTCACTGACTTGATTCTCGATATTGGGAGTAATTAACTCAGCCATTTGGTCTGATAATTGACGCAGGCTTTCAACTGTTGATAATTGGGGAGTTGGGTCAGGGTTCTCGTTAAATTTAATACTATCAAAAGCTTGGAAACTGGCAACTTCAGTTTGTGTGACTTCAGGAACTGAAATACCGAGATTTTGGTCGTTTTCCACATTACTAGGTTGGTGTCCATTACTTGAAAATGGGTCAAAAGTATCAAAAAATGCAGCTGGTTGTTGGTACCCATTATTGAAATTTATGGAACTGAAATAATTTGGCAGTGGCGGGGGGTCAATTGCCACACTTTCTACAGGTGTCTGCTCTCTACTTGTAGGGGCTGATTCGACATTTTCCGATGCTTTTGGGGCAGTACTTTTCTTTTTTTCCTTTTTTAATTCTTTGAACTAAAATGAAAGAAATTATGGCCTAATTACAAACAAGACTTTGCCAACAAAGTAAACACATTTTTTAGCAAAATTTTTTTAACAAACAGAAAAATTATAAATTTTATTTTTACCTTTTTCCTAGCAGATGCCAATTTTTGGGCTTTTGACACATCTGCCATGTTTATTTGTTGACATGTGTCAAACACGTCACTATTTAAATGTCATCAAAGTTGGGAATTTTGGATGTTGAGGTTGGCAGTGGAGTTATATAAGCAGCGTTATGTTGGTAGACCTTCCATTTTCCAGTGAGCTTTTGACATGTTAAGACAAATTCTACAAATCTTAGAAAATAAATCGAATCCATTTATTGTTTGCTGTTTGAAACGCCTAAAATACGGGTAAATTGTTAATTTTCTAATTTAGTTTAAGTATTTTTGCTAAAATACCATCACAATGATGATTTTTTAACTTGGTCAGAAAGCTCTATGTTGACCCAAAAAACGAGCTTTTTAATACTGATTTTTTATAAAACAATAGTTTCTGTAGCTTTATAAATTGTGTTTGTAATTAATTTTGTATTTTTTTTACAGATTTTGTGAAAATAAATTTGTGGAAGCAAAACATGGGTTTTCTGCCAGGGCCGGGTCGGCTTAAACTGTTCATTCACCATAACAAAGCCAAGTCCACACAAAAAGTAAAAAGAACGGCGTAAAAATGTTGATGAGGACAAATAATTAAGTTTTTCTACTTACGAATATAAAAATACGCATTTTCGTTGTTATGTGAAAGTTCGACTTTTTAATTCGAGATGAAAATTTCAAGTCCAATCCTGTTGCATTACACTCGAAAGCTCGAAGTCAAATGAATTTCCCCACAGCGGGATTTGACAAGTAATACTTGATTTTCCAGGTATGCAAAGTTATTTTTTCTTAAACTTACTAAAATACTTAAATGATGATCAAGTATTTGCTATCTGAATTACTGTGCAGAAACCTTATACTACCACCAAAAAGTATTGACTGAAGTTTTAAATAAAATAGTAATTCTTATTTCTTGTCTTTAATTTCTAGTAATTTTTGTTTGTTTATTTCAGTTTTTTGCCAATGAAGCGTCCCAGAACGAAGTAAATTGAAATTTAAGGTAAAATTTCTTTTTTTATAATCTGTTATAACTTATAGGCAACTGAGATAGGAGTAAACGACTCTAGTCGGTACAAAACCGAACTAAAGTAGTGTCCAGTTTTAAAGATTCTCAAGCGACTGGTGAAAACGGTTCATTTTAACTGGAGTTTGTCGTAACAGTTAAATTCATAATTTGTTACATATGGACTAACTTCAAGTTAAGACAATACCGGTAGGATCTTCGTTTTTATGGAAAATAAAAGAAACCGGAGCTGCGATTGGTCGTTGCCATAAAAAAGTATTAACAGTTGCGGTACTACCGGTAGAATCTAAACTTGAAATTAGCCCAATAATCTGTACCATTCAGAATGCTTCGTTATAAACGAACACTAGTGAATTAGAAACAAAAAATGAATTTAGAGCTTGATCACAATATAATTGTTTTACAGCAAATTAAAGCTTGTTTCACCTCCAAATTTTATTATTATTCTTTGTTTTTGTCATGCATAAACGTAAAAGCATAGAAGAGAAATAAGAAGCGCGTAGAAGGGTAATAATGTTGATAACAAGTGCCTTTTAAAAGAGTTAATTGATGCTAAAGTGTCGCCCTCCTTGACCATCAGTTGCCAATTCCCAATGATGTTAAGAATTTCTTCACCTGATAATAAATAATTTCTTTTATTTATTAACTGTAGACAAATGACTCTGAGGATTTAACATATCTCAAATTTTATTTGAAATTAAAACCAATTTTTTAATATTTATTTAATTTACAGGATGATGGGCATTAATAAATCTTCTCTTTACATTTCTTCTTGTGATTATAATCCTTTGCGATATCGATATATTCCCTGGGATATTTATACTCGTAAAACAACAGCATGAGATAACACAGTGACACAACCAACAAAAAAGGCCAAACACCACTTGTTTTATAACTGAAATAAATAAGAAAAAAAAAGTATTACGTATTACTAAACCTGACTTAATCCTACCTCCAGAGCTGTTCCTGTAATGTTTTACTTCTTTCTTGTATAACTTTCTGATAAACAACTTCAGTTCGTTTTGACACATTCTCCCAATTGTAATAGTTCCTTATACGCAAGTTGCATTCATAAGGACAGCGTACTTTATTATTTTTTAAATCACTGATTGCTGTTTCTATTGCTTTAATTAGTGCAGGAACGTTAGGTTCAGTCAAATAAATTAAATCTTCCGGTAACACTTCCGGAATTCCTCCAACTCGTGTCGAAACAACTTGTAATCTAAAAATAATCGAGTCACGTGAGGCAGGCATTTATTGAAATTTGGCGAATCAAACCCGCATGAAACAGCCTCGACGATTGCCATGCAATAAGCTTCAGTTAAGGAAGTATTAAGGAAAATGTGGCCTTGGGTTAGTACGTCACGCACTTGGGAGTGTTCTAAACTACCCAAAAGGGTCACTCGATCATGCAATCCTTGCCTCTCCCGAATTTCCTCTAATAACCTAACAGAAAAAAATCAATGTTATGCAGTCTTTTGGAAGGAAGTGTCCACCAAACTGTTGTTAGTAACTCATTTTTGTTATGCTAAATTCCAAGAACTGCTCCTCAAACTTCGTAGATCAGAACATTTATCTTTAAAAAAACAACACTTTAAGGCTAAACTCGGGCTGACGCTATGGACTCGTTTTTGTCATAATCTGTTCATGTTATGAACTAAAAAGTGGTAAGGCGAAGCCAACAAGACAAGTCTGGATCCAATTCACTATCTTTACCATATCATCAAAAGGATTAAATTCTCAAGAATTCTGGAATATACAAATACAGGCTGCCTCCTAAAAAGAGGGCAAGAAACAATTTTGTTTTGAAATAGGCATCTATCTTTACATTATCTGATAGATTTCTTAAAATCTTTTATAAGACAGTATTTTTTTATTCGCTTTGACAATTTCTTTAACACAAAACTTCCACTTTCGTTCCTTTTTTATTTTGTCAACGTATGTGATGTTCAATTTAGGTCAGGCCCTATGATCTTATTTGCCTATTGTATGAGCAAAAAGGTCGTTATTGGCGCCAGCCCAAGTTGAATAACAACCTGATGGTGAAATTACCAACAAGTAACTGCTTGACAGTTGGGTAGACACTTTTTTTTAGATTACCCGCGCTTTGGTCCGTCTCCAGCAATTAAGAAATTTATATAATTGTACTTTTTACACATTTCAGTGATTATTTGAGCTGTCAAGTCCACTCCTTTCCGGTAAACTAATCGCGAAACGACAACTATCGTGACTAAAAATATTTTTGATTAATTTGTTTATGAAACAATCATGAGTTGCATACTATATTTTTCTGATCTTTGGCTCGGATTTGGTGTAAAAGCACACGTATCAACAGCATTTGGTATCACAGAAACTCTTTTACTATTGACTTTGGTTCTTAATACTGTATTTTCTTTACCAGTGTGAGACACACAAATCCAATGATTACAGTCAGCTAAAGACATTTGTAATAATTTATTTGTAATGACTGCACTAGCGTCAGCAAAGCCAAATAAACTGTGGTCAGTGAAAACGGTCTAAAAAATAATTTTTAAACTTGTTTTATCTTCTTAAATGGGAGTTACCCTCAGCCCCATTAAATTTCCAACAAGCATAGCCTCATGTGCAAGTGCTGAAAAGGCAGAATGTCCGTGAATTATCTCAATTTGTTCCCTTATAAAAATGTTACGAATTAGGGGCACATTACAAATCATTGTAGGGAGAACAGATTGGTTGTAAAATACTCGAATTGGGAGGTAATACACTTTTAAACCGTTGGTTTTGTAACGAATTCCAACACAATCGCCGTAATTGTGTGTCATAACTACAACTTTGTGCCCCTCTAGGAGTAAACACTGAGAGAGGTTATAAATGTGTTCTTCCACTCCTCCCATGTTAGGGAAGAAAAAGTCGGAAACCATGCTAAAAATCGAAATTTTTTATTGATTACGTACAGTAATATCCGAGAAATTACCAAATTTTATAACCCATAATTTGAGGTTAATTTTGCATTTTTGGAGAATTTTATTTAGTGACTGAAGTCGTGTTGGCAATGATGCGTGGTCAATGATGGAGTTGGGGGGAAGGCGGTAAATTCAAACTTTAAATTATGTAATGCTGCTTTATTTAGACGTTTTCAATAAATATAACAAAGATACATTTCGTTTAAATTCTTAGCTTTTTAGCGTAATTAAAATAAATATAGACTTCTTAAGCAAAAAATAAATATAAAATTTTATACCAAAATATAAAATTCATTGTACTATTTCGTTTAAAAGAAACGATTTTTCTTATTAAGCTGTTTTTGTCCACGCGTAATCACAGCATTGGTAATTTCTGGAAAAACCCAAAAAAATTCCAAAACGTTTTTCGAGAACTTACCCGACGCTTGATTGATTTAAAGCGGTTCTAAATCTATAAATTCCTACTTAAAGTATTATCAAAATCTTTAAATATTAGGCCAGATAGAACTTTTGATTAGGTACAGTATTGCTTAGGTTTATCTTGGAATGTAATAGGAATGTAAACGTGCCAAAATCTTTGACATCTAATAAATTTATTGTTTTCGTGATATTGTGGGTTCATTTTGGTCCACAGTTTTGTACAATCCGTATAAACCCAAGCCGAGTTTTTCGTTTTTTCTCTCTTCAATCGACTAAGTATCTTAGCAAATCTAGTACTGTACAGACTATAAAGTAGAAGAAGTAAAGGATCACTATACAAGACACAAGGTTGTTTATAAATGTATGCTAGGTATGGTCCTCGTTGGGGGGCCTTTGCTCCTGACTACTGTAATTCCAGGACAAACGTTTGTGGATACTAGCATCTCTCGTACCATTTTTCTATAAATTTAAATCATCAAATTAGAAATTTCCCTCAAGTCAATTCACCTTTATATCATCCACAACACCGGCAGTATGATATCTCTTATCATTTCTATAAATTCGTTTCATTGCTTGGCGATGATGTCCTCGGCTAAAAGATTCGCACTGATCCTCTGACTGGGACACACCTAAATCAAAAAAATCATTTAAAAAATGTTAAAAGCGAAGAGAAAAGTGATGTAAAATAAACTGCAACCAACGTCTCTCATGTTGCAGTACCACGAGTTGATTAAAGGAAGAAGCTTATGCAAGTGCTATTGCGCTAGAAAACTACCCTAAGTGGACTATGGAGTTTTGGAAAGTTTTGTATCTTGTTAAACTAAATAAGCATCACACTTTTCCAAGTCGATGAAACTTAACATACAGGGTGTGCCACAAAATCAAATTGTGTCAGGCAGATTCAAAAGTATGGGGTAAAATTTTAACTAAAAATACAACACCATTTGGCAATAGACACGAGAGTCCGTAAGGGTCGAAATGTTGACAAATTATTTTCAATTTATTCTCACTTTCTTGTGGTATTGGTACTGAAAACATAACGATAAAGTTATACGAGTACAAAATAAGCCTGATGTTAATGGCTGTATTTTTTTTTGTAAAGTTTTTGACCATTCCTTAAAAAACGTTCGACCAACTTGAATTTTTTGAAGTTTTTGTAAAACACCCCAAAATTACCCATAATATCGCTCTTTTTTGGAACGTTCCCGACCACCTCTTAGGAGTTTTTCGACTAACTTTAAATTTACACAACAAATTATAAAAACTTATTATAAAAACTTATTAACAATGTTTTAAAAAACTATTAAAAACGTTCCATAAAAACCTTGGCAACAAGACGAGATTAGAAAGACTGTTTATAATGGAATAATGACATTTTCGCAAATGGAAAGACGCAGCTGCAAGAAGATAATTTTGGTCATCAAACTGATTTTTTGGCATCAAAACACTAAGAAGGACTCTGTTTGAGCACCGATAACCTTTTGGGCTTAAGCTGACAGTTACTGTTCCTTATTCTTTTATCAATTCTCTCAAAATTCTTCTTAGCGCTGTAGATCTACTAAGAGCAATCAAAAAATAAAAAAATGTTGACCACCAAAATTTTCTTCTCGCTAGTTTGACTAACATCGAATTAATTCCGGAAATACAGCCCCAAAAAGACAACCATGCGATGGTTTCATTTAAAAGACGATAGAAAGTAATAGACATTTTTGACGAGATGTTGAAAGCTAGAGAAAGGAGCGGAGATTTTTATTGGGTACTTTAGAATGACAAAGAAAAACCAGGAGGTATTATTGAGTTACTTAACTCGCAAAAAGTTAGTTGTTATCCCTCGTAAGAGCTTTAGAACACTTCTACAGCTTGTTATAAGACAGAAACTCAACGAGCTAGACTACAAAGACAGAATAATTCTCAGTTTGGACATATTGGGCAGGATATTGTTACAATGGTATTCAATATCTTTTCGGAATAGAAGTCTTACTTAGAGAGACTTCAGATGGTGAGGTGCATCAAACAACAATTGTGCTTTGAAGTTATGTGGCTCGAATATTTCAAGAAATAAACGACAGACAAGTGGAAACCAGTTGCTTGAAAGTTTACGAAAAAGCGAGGGTTGTTGAGGAGTGGTTTAAAATAACTGCAAATGTTGCCAATATTCTTTAAAACATGTTACCTATATTTGAAGTTGATTAGCCCGCTTTCAGGATGTCGTTGGGGATTTTTCACCACGGTTTATTATAAAATACGTAAATAGCTAAAATCAATTGTAATATGTTATGTAAAATGAGGGGTGATGGTCGCTGATATTTATGTTGGTCTGTTTTTTAAATATCAATAATTTTTTGTCTTATTTCAAATGAAAAAAAATTACATACAGGCCCTCAAGATTGTTTATTTTTTTAATGTATCTTAAAAACTGCTCAATTGATTGGTACATGAACAGAAAAAAGCTCTTTTTATTGATAACAGGGCAATTTTTTCTACATTTTCTCAATTTCCGGTTGCAAGTTCCGTCGCACATTCAATTTTTATTGCAAAAATGGATAAAAATCTATAATAATAATAAAAACTGTGGAACAAAGTATGGATTTGCGTCAGAGTGTTATCTTAGAAACAACTGTATTTCAGATAAAATACATACTTTTGAATCAATCTGTCAATTTGATTTATCAAATAAAAATTAACAAAATAGTATTTTTTAAGAGACACCGTACATAACACGGTATTTTTTTGTTGTTATTTTATTAAAATATCCTTCTTGTTTGTTAATTAAAGTTTGCATCAACTTGTCATAAACGCATACAAAACTTCTAAAACTAACTGTTCACATTCAAAAGACTCACGATAAACGAAATTACGTAGGCTCACAGTGTTCTTCTTCTAGAGTGAACGTAACAAAAAAAAACGAAAAAGACCGTTACATTTCTTCAAAAACTAATAAAAATTGCATCTACACTAACCTGCTATAACCGGTACATCAAAATCAAAACTCGCCGGTATCTGCTGACTCGTGCTCGCTGTGGAATTCACATGTCGTGTCTTGATCAACGGCGGATTTTTACTTTGGGAAATCGCCAAACCTCGACGTAGATTCCCACGAGTTGGAGACGGTGGTGGATAGGAGATCCCCCGGTGTGTTGGACTTAACAGATGACCTCCGTTTTTATTATTCGGCACCGAAAGCGTATTTTGGTTCAGACTCAGACTCATACTTCCGACGTTTGGTGAGCCTAGCGTTAAATTTGGTAGACTTTGCCCCAGGTTACCGAAAGGTTGCACAGAGAGAGTATTGGGCGTTTTACTGAAGAGGTTGCGCTTGAAGGAGTTTTTCTGGGAGACGGGACTTTTGTCCGGAGGGAGAGGTTGAACTCCTTCGTCACTGGAAATTGAACCGGTGCGGTTCTCGTTCTCAATGGAGACGCCTCTGGAGGCTTCTTTTGCCGAACCGACAGACGACTGGTCATTCATCTCGACTGAACCGCTAAGAAAATCAAATTTGGTAAGAAGTAGTAATATACTTTGTCTAGAAATGACTTGTAAACTGCATGTCTCGAAAATTATTATTACTCCTACATAAAAAAAATATTTTACAAAGTTCAGTCCAATTAAAAACGTTGTACCTGTAAGCCTGTAACGGTTTCATTTGATTATACCTTAAAAAAAAAATTTGCAAGAAAGAAGCGAGATAAATAACGATTTTTCTTCAATAAATAAAGAGAAGTATGTGTTATTATCACTGAAGCGACCAGCTGGTCTATTGAAACAACTTAGAAGGGGCTACGTTATCTTTATCGCTAAAGGCGTAAAAAAATGATTGCACAATATAATTCAAGCATTTCTAAACAAACTTTAAGACAGAGGACATTGTGACAGACAACCAAGCCTACATTTAATTGGTCGTTACCTGTGGCTATGGGCAAGACTAGAGACTCTACTGGCACGGGAAGACGTTGCTAAGGGAGATCTGGGTGCGAGTTGTAAACTGTGGTAGTCAGTCTCGAGGTTACATTCTAATCCGTATTCGACATCGAGACTTTGTTCGTCCGGAATAAACGTCATCTGCTTAGCTTGAGCGTATAGAGCTTGAGCTTTAGCGATACCGTCTTTCCAGCCCTAAAAATCGATCATATTATTTCAAGTGTTGTGATTTCCTTTTAAAAAACTTACTTTAATTTTTTTTGCATCGTTGTTTTGAAGAATGAAAGCAGCCACAGCCATGTCAAATTCGTTTTTATAAATTACAGCTAAACTTGGAGTTTCTCTTTGTAATTCAGAAACGACTAATCTATCAACTAGATAAGGTTGACGAACGACTCGCATAGTTGCGCCTCCTTTTTTTGTCGAAGGCTTACAAATCAGAAGCATGTCAGTGAGAAGAAAACAATGAACTTCCAACTAGAAAAGACAAAATTTTAAAAAGTGCATAAAGAAATACGGAAGTAAAACCTTTGAAGCACCGCTGTCTTTTAATTTTAAGTCACCTTCAAGTAAAAGGTGTCTTTTTCGTTCTGGATGGCAGTTGATCATAGGTTTTGTTAAATCAAGATGAGTATAAATTTTTTCTTTTTTTAATATTTTATCGATATCGTCATCTTTCGTTTCCTGAAAAAGGTGGTAAGCCAAAATTTGAATTTAACCTGTAATAAATCAAGTCTTACCACAATATCGTAACTTTCTATCCTAGCTATTATCCCCTTGAGTCTTTCTTTGTCCTGTTTGTGTTTCAAACTCGCATTAACGTTGATAACAAAATCATCGACAATCTTAATCTGAAATTGAAAGCGCTTTATTCCCAACCCTCCCGTAAAATTTTCCGCACTAACCATCGTTTGTAGACTTTCCCTTTCGACATCCTCGTCCGTATTTTTAAGAATAGCTTTAAGTAGAAGTCCATATTTAGTCAGTCTTTGCATGGGTTGTACTAAAATATCCATCAATCTCAGCCTATTGCACTCTTTTTGACTCTCGCACCAAGTAAGATAGGCCGTGAAGACCTCACTGTCCATATTTTCGCGGCAGTAATGCTGACAACGGGACTGTTCAGCGCAATATTTGTAGTACGGCTGGAAAGTTTCGTGGATTTTCGAGAAACCTTCAGCCATATTTTCAATACAAGTGGTTCGTTTGCGATGTCGCATGTCTCGTATTAAGGGAAACAGCGTGTTACGCCAGAACATCACGTTCGCGTCTAAAATTTCAGTTATGTTCGAGAAAAGTTTCTCTCTGTCGATCTCAATGAGGAGTTTGTGCGATTGTAGGTCTCTCAAACATGCAAGAAATAACTACAACATTTTTCAAATTGGTAATTGATTCAGACAGCGGATGTATGACTTACGTCCGTTACGACTTTTAAAGTTCGGATGTAGGAGATTTCGCTCGTTATTAGCTCCCATAACGCCGTCTGCTGTTGCTGCTGCTTTTCGTTAAGCTCTACAAAAGCCAACGTTCGTTAATTTTTTCGCAAAAATATGTTCGTAAACGTAAAAACACTTTGAAGGATTTTAAACTAGAAAATTTAGTTCCATTAAGGAAGTTTTCTTTGAGTTAAGCTCTGGAAAAGTCGGAATTTCGTTGTTTTTGTAAAAATACTCATATTTATTTTACAATCAGAAAGAATTTCAAACTTTGAAATCGAATAATTCTATAAAAAATTTCAAAAATTGGACTTTCTTTCTGATTTGGTGTGAAAAAAGCTTTGCTATAATCACTTAAATTAACAATTAGGTAACTTAACGTAAGATGCAATATAAAAAGTTGAATATCGTGTGATCTTATTAAACTGTTTACATTTAATTTGCATAATTATTTGTATTACAACTTGTGTAATTAAAACGCAATAATTCGGAAAAAAAAGTAAGACCAACTGGGAGTCCAGAATCCTGTTTAACCAATAATTAAAACATATTATGTAAAAATAAATTATGCAGGTTTCTAAGGAGAATCCCTTGAATCAAGACCTCATCTAACAAAAATTCACATTTTGTCAATTGTTGATAAGCATCAGTGAGGCAGGATTAGTTTTAGTTCAACCAAATCTAAGATCTTCAAAAACATAAGACGATCCAGGATCATACTAAATTTTGTTAGATAATTTTCGAAATAGTTTTGCCTTATGTTTTAATTTCAGATCGGCTAAACTACTATTACCTGCGGTTCCCAATTATTCTTAAATAAAAATTTTGAAACCGTAGGTGACAGTTTCATAAAAATTTGAAGCCGCAGGCGACAGTTTTATTAAAATTGGTGACCGCAGGCGACATTTTCTTAATAACTCAAAACATTAAACGAAATTTTATAAAAACTGGGTTCTATTGGCATTTAAAGATGCGCTACCGAGATGGGATAAATTTTTAGAACTTAAACAGTTTACAAGATATTCAAATTCCTGGCAAAAAAATTTCGCAACATTAAATTGATATATAAGTTCGTGTTTAGTTTTTTGCTTTAAAGACTTATGTAATTATTCTTAATTAATTATTATTATAATTATTTTGGATTATTCCTTGGTACGATGCACAGGTTTTCAACAATTAACAATAGTCAAACAAAGTTCTTCGAATAAATCAAATTTGAATAAATTGTGTGACCGACGGAAGATTTTAAACTATGTTTTTCTAATTTTCAGTATGTAACAAGCAATCAAAGAATCGTAAAATTTATTAAATTGGATCGAAACTTCAAGCGTGTTTTCAAAAATTATGCAAAAAGGAAGCCTCCTGCGCGAAAGTTTTAGAACCACTGGGTTATATACGATTAAATTGTCAATGTCAGTCCCAAAACAACATAATTACGCAACGTTAAGTAAATGTAAACAAACTGCACTTTTAATGTCTTAAGTAGCCAAACGATACGCTAACCTAATTGTAATTTAAATAATTGCAAATAGGGTTTAGTCCAAAGTCTTCCATAATTATCTACGTTTTGAGGGCCGAAAAGAAAAGATTACAGTTTAAAGCAAAGATGAGGTACGAGCGTAGCGAGGACTTTTATTCGAGGGTGTAATCTTTCTTTTGGCCTGTGGTATGTACAACAAAAAAGTGACAGGTGGATTGTTGATTGTAACAAACCCGGACTTTAAAAGGTATTTTTATGTCATTATTAAAAAATAATTCAATTTAGTTACAGAGATTCAGTATAAATTTGTAGAGTAAGTATTTTCTCCTTTCACATCGGTACTTTAATAATAAATTTGCATCCCTAACTTACCACTGCAGTCGACGATTTCCCTCCAATCGTCTTCCAAGTTATGCAGCGCATCAACTGAAGGACATTGTCCTACAGGATAACTCACATTATTCGGAATTCCCTGTTTGGAATATTTATCCAACTGTTCAATCAAAGCCTCGTACTTATTATCCTGAAACGATAAATTCCTTCCACTTCCTTTACAACTCGACTCAACTTACTTTACTATTGCCAAAGAATGCATGAAGTCTTTGTTTAATCTGTTTCTTACTTTGATCTCCATCATGAAGAGATAAAGTCGAGCTGGCTACAGCACTAGGTTCCTCCGTACTCGAACTAAAGAATGTGTTTGTCCGCGGCCGATAACTCTAATTTTTAATTACAAACACAAAATTTCGAGACTTTTTTAACTTACCCCTGATTGTTTTCGCGAGTGGTTGCCATAGAGTGACCCGGAAATTTTCTTATTGCTGATTTCTTTGGCTAAATATGAGTTAGTCCCGGCGCATCCACCAATATTGCTATAATTACCTGTAATACGAACGTGCCTTCCGACGAGATGTCCGGTGTCTTGATTGAAAGAGAGTATTGTTTCGGCGTTGGTCTCCTTGTCCAAAAGGCGAGCCTCGCATTGTGCCAGATCGATGTTTCGAAGATCGCACATTTTTGCCAAGGATTCGCTATGGGGTCGAGTTAAATAACGGTAATTAAAACGAGCGGAATTAATTGGATTGTCTTTTAGTTAGCAGGCGCTTTAATAAGCCTTCAGCTAGGCAAACCCTGTTGCTAGGACAACGGCACAACCGTTGTCCTTACACTAGGACGAAAAGTTCGACATGGCTAATTTCGAAATCGCGAAACGCGACAATTTATGATCCAGAAACGAGCCGATAAAAAATTACATATTCTCGAGACATAAAAAACGTTTTAGTTGTGTCATAATGCTTTCATGCGAATGGATCTAACATGGAATAAGATAGCGCTTTCATTAAATTATACTCTTCTTCAAAAATACACCGACAAAAACACCATTACTCACAAACCTGGAGATAAATATCGCACGAGGAGCTTTAACAGCTCCCGGGCCGGAAGCGACCGAATTGATGATACTCGTAGAGAGATTATGCCAAGGTTTATTCAAACCGAAACTGATTCATTTTTAAAGTTTCGATTACTCAAAACCGGAATTGATTTGTACGATTTTCAAAGGAGTATCACGATTTATATTCATAATTCAGTTAAACGAATTATAGGAAAACACTTACTGTAATGAGATCCCGTGTTGAGCGATAAAAAACAATTCATTATCCCAAGTAGCTTCATCTCCCACTTCGAAATTAACACTGAAACATTCGCTGCTCGATTTCTGAAAACGAAAACACAATTAGTGTAATCGAGATTTTATTAATCAAAATCATAGCCACAGATTTCAAGATAGAAATAATTCACGGAATTTGGGAAAGTATGTTTACAACCCTTATTAAGTCAGATATAAACAGCTTTTATTCCGTGTTTACAAACAGATGCTAAAAGCTCAACTAAAATTTTTAATTCGTTTTGAAAAATTAATTCAGAAGCTTATTTTTCTAAATCGCGTTGTTGGGGAGCTTTAATTGCAGGAACTTTGCCCCATTTTAAAAATAATTTAGAGAAACAAAAATACAAATATATGCTGAAAAGAGAATGTTTTAAATTAGAGGTGGTTTAGCGTTTTTTGTCAGACCAGAGCTTACTCTAACTCAGCAAATTTTTGCTCTCATGATAGTACTTATTATCTATTTTTTTTGAACACGCAGCGTCAGTAGTCATTTTTGAGAAAAAATCTGTGCTGTTTTACCAAAAAATTGGATGAAAAGTGACACTGACAGTCCGTATGTCAAAAAAATTGATAATAGGTATGTAATTATATATATCATTGTTATAAATTCGAAATTTGGTGTTACGGGGAAGTGGACGACAAGGCAAAGAAAAAAAAAACTGTTTTATAAGGCCAACGTTTCGAATCCTTTATTGATTCTTCTTCAAGGCTTCTAATAAGTGTCAGATTTGTTTGGCATGGTACTAATTTGTCTCGGCCAGTGGTCGCCGGAAGAATGAAAAATTTTTTTACATTTTTACATTTTTTTACATTACAAACAAATCTGACATTTATTAGAAGCCTTGAAGAAGAATCAATAAAGGATTCGAAACGTTGGCCTTATAAAACAGTTTTTTTTTTCTTTGCCTTGTCGTCCACTTCCCCGTAACACCAAATTTCGAATTAAAAAAATGGACGTAATTCACCAAAATAAAAATTGTTATAAATGTCAGAAAGTTCGTCTCTGGTATTAAAGTTATTTACGTAATAACTAATAACTAAGGAGTTATGAAACGACCGATATTAATTAGGTCATTTTCATAACGTATTAAGTACAGAGTTTATTTGAATTCCGTCGTAAAATAAAATTTTATTCTTGTAATAATTTTACTTCTCGAATGAAATAGTTATAGTCGAGTCAAATGATAGCATTTTTTTCTTCTTATTTGGGGGAATTAGATCGATTTCTTGTTTATTAATTTTTAAATGTTTTATAAGATCCAAGGATCAGAAGAAACTTAACAGTTATTTATTTATTACACAAGAAGTTAAAATAAACGTTTAATAACTGGATAGCTGAATGGGTTGAGCGGCGGTAGGCCGTAAGAGTTGTAATATACGCGAGTTAAACGTTCAATTTAACCAAGAGTATAATACAAACTCTTATTTTGCTCCAAAATCCTCAAATTTTAAAATTTTTATTAAAATTTTTCAAATTCAAAACATTTAATTTGACAATAGCTAAATAAAATTTTTATTTCGTAAGTGGCAAAATAACCAGTTACTACGTGAAAACGGATCATACTCGAAAAAAAAAGCAAAGCAAAATGAAAGAAACTGAAACGCGAGGTACGACTTGAACTTTGAAAGAAGTAAGTGCATACTTCAGAGTTTATTTGAATTTGCAATTTTTATTGCAATTTATTAATTTATTCGTTTTGATTAGATTTGCTTTTTGTTTAAAGTCTACATAGTCTAAATCAGATGTAGTTATTTTTTTAATTTAATTACACATCCAGTGGATTCTATGAACTGGATGCGTACTGTTTGTGAGCAATAAGCTAATTAACTTTTTTCTGATGTTTTTATCTTTTTCCGCACTGAAAAATTAACCTTAACCATTTACTTAAATTATTTTTTTGCTTAGTAGTAATTATTTACGACTTGTATCAGCTTTTCTTCAAAAAATGCTTAAATTATACTTAAAAAAATTCTATTGTGGGGATGACCCCGAAGACAACATAGCTACAATGCGATAATGCTTTGGTAAAATTTTCTTTTACGTGGCTTTTGGACAAATTACTAAAAATTAATTTTCGGGTGAAAATAAATATATAGGCCCCCTTAATTTTTACCTACACTACTGTCTTTGTCTTTATCTGTATAAATTTTTCATTCACAATATTTATGATGATTTTCCGTTTTATTAAAATAATTTCAACAATAGAAAATTACATTTTACAGTTTTCAGTATACGTATAATTATATATTTCAAAAATTAGGTACAACTGAAAAGTTTCATCATTTATTTATTACTAAACTTTTTTGTTATTGTTACATTTTATAATTTTTATGTTCCGTAAAATAAATATGTTTGCGCTTATCTACATAAATCTTCCATTTACAACATGTGTGGTTTTATGATTTTCCGTTAGAATAGAAAATTAATTTTTCAGTTTTCAGAATTTTTCCGAAATTAAGTAAAACTAAAAGGTTTTATTATCTCTTTATTACCAAACTTTTTTGTTATTATTACTTATAATTTTTTATGTCTTGTTGTAAAATAAATGTGTTTGTGCTTATCTGCATAAATCTTCCATTTATAACATGTTGTGGTTTCATGATTTCCCGTTTCATTGAAATAATTTCAAAGATAGAAAATTACTTGGGTCGTGCCCTTTTGTATGACCCTCCGATGAATTATTTGCTTCCAAAACTTAATTCAACCGCACCACGATTTCTCGCTATAATTCCTCGTCGTATAATTTTCGGAAAAATGTAGGTAGGAACTTAAAGACTTTCCAACTTTTCTTTCCAAATTGTTTTTTGTTGGTATTTGTGTTTTGAATGAGAAAAAGTAACTGTCCAAACCCCCAATTCGTCGCGTTGTTTTTTGTAATCTCCGTCGACATTTGTGTAACTCCGTAGGAAATCCATATAGCTCTAGGGATCCGAACGGAAGTGGCAGAGAGAAAGGTCAATACATCAAGGGACGAAACTTGTCCGGAAATATAAAAATGACGTGTCAGAGCTTTAATTAAGCGAAGCTCTTATGTCGGGAGAGCTTTTATCGGTATCCCCTGCTGAATATGAATGGGGATTTGGGCGCGATCGCTTAAAAACGCCTCAAATTCCGTTCATAAACTATTCACTTACTTGAGATCTACTAAGCATGTGTTTCCGGGCCGGTGGAGTTTCCCTTGTGGGTGTTACCGGCTCCGGGGTGACTGAAGGTGGGGCCAGAAGGGGCCGGGTGCAGTCCGGCTCCGAGCGGGAGTCCTTCAAAGCCGGATCTGTGGTCGGAACGACGCCCTGCCTCATTTCCAAAGTGTCTAAATGGTTCAAGCTTCTTGAACGGACCTGGAAAAGCACGCAACGTGAAAAATTATCAGATTTGAATGTTTTCTTTCGGGAATCAATTCGGTTTATCTCGGCATCTTTTAACATGGCTTCACTAAATATAAAGTTAATTACGTCAGAAAGCATTGTGTTGCCCTATCAAACTTTCTGCAACGTCAATACCAATGACGGGTTTCAATGCGATCGTATCTACATAGGGGGTGCAAAAAACACTTTTCAAAGACCTATCAAAAACGAAGCTAATTACAAAACTGACTGACGACTTTTTTTCAAATTCAATGCCCCTTTTTGTACAAAAACATACAAAAGTTTCGACCTATTGAAATTGAAATAGATCTTTTATCGATATAATGGAGTTTTCTATTAGGTACAAATGGAATTTTATTCAATAATCCTTCAAAATGTGGTGATTTCAAACTCATAACGGTTTCAAGACGAAGTTTTGCCATGTTTGCAATACCTTTTCTAATCCGATTTGTGATATTAAAAGAGCAAACATTCTCCTGTTTCGATAGAATTTTGAATATTGGAAAATACTTTGATTTATTGTTTTTATAATGACTCTCTTGAACGATTTTCCACGAAACTCAGTTTTTCCTTCGTCAAATAAATCGATGTAAAGTGATCGGAAATTGCGCCAATTCCATCAATTAAAGATAAGCTCTACACAAATTTCAGCATTATAGACAAAACAATGTTAAAAGTTTCCTCTGTTTTAGCAAAAAACATAAGTCGGATGAAAATAAAAAACGCCATTAAAATGTACGAAAAATTTAGAACATAAGTTAGTACTTCTGTTTCCGATTTTTTTTATAAAGTGTTAATGTTATTAAGGTATTTTATATTTTATAGGTCGTTTATTTTGACCGAAAATTGATTTTCAACAAACGACTTCTATAGAAAATTTGGTTGTGATTACGAAACTGTTTCATATTTAGAAAATCAGAACAAATATTTAAAATAATAGAGGAAAGAATAATGAATTAATTAATTTTGAAAAGTTTGACTTCATAAATGGGCGACTACATCAATTTAGATCCTCACGGCAAGGGTATATAAACTCTCACAGTTAAGGGTTTGGTAAAATATTTTAAGTAACCCTATAAAAAATAATAATAACGAGTGCAAAACCACAGCAATAAAATAATTAATAATTATAATCTTAGAATACTAGTTCAGGCAAAATTTTTACCTAAGAGTTTGAGTTACAAAGAGTAAAAAAATATACTTTTTTTATTATTAAAGATATAGAATTGTAGATGCACATTGCACTAAAATGTTTTATTTATTATTTTATTTTGGAACCATACGTTAGTAATATAGCCATTTCGAGTAAACGACGTCGCTAATTTTTTTTTCCAAGAACATCCCTTCAAAATAGCTATTTGCAAAACTTTTCATTTTTTGCAGTACCTGTTTCTAACGCCTTGTATAACTAATACCACAAATCTACAGTTAAAACTCAACAGTACGCCTAAAAATCTACGAAATTAGATACTCAACAAAAAAAAGATTATCCAGATTACTCCATTTCTTTGGAAATTACAAGCTTTTGAACTTCTAAAAATTTTCAGGTGAGCCGTTGCAATTGTTGATACTTTACAATTTTATTTTTATGATCGGCTATATTAAATTTGCCATTTTGAATTTTGTTTTTGAATGGTTGGTTCATCCCACATAAATTTTATCATATAACGAGATTTCTAAACGTTATATCGAACTGTTCTGTTCAACTCATTATGTTACATACGTGAAACAAGGATGCTATAATAAACTGCTCTAATAGAGTTAGGGATATTGTCTGTTTACATTAAAAATCCATTGTGTTTACAATTATTAAAGTACGCTGAGACAGAACACTTAGATTTATTCTGTTTTTGACGTTTTTGCTTTTCTGATACGTTTTTCTGGACATCAGAAACAGGTGATAGTTTATCGTAACCAAACTCTATTTTCGAAAAATACGCAAAAATTGGTTCTTTATAAGAATTTGGTGTAAGAGTTAATAATTTATAAGAATTGAGGGCTGCAGAAGCAGATAGGGCTGTAGGAATGTTACAGTTAAGGTTTCATCAACAAAATGTGGCTCACTACATGAATGTGTCTCAAAGTGTGATTTCTCGACTATGGACACTATTTTGCGAGACGAGATCTGTAGCAGAAAGACCATTTCGTGGTCGTCAATGAAAGACAACTTCACGGGAAGATTGTTTTTTAGCTCTAACGGCTCAAAGGCAGCCAATTTGCACAACGCGATATTTAAGCCAACGTTTTCAAACGGCTACAGTCACCACAATTTTAATAGAACCGGTTAGAAAACGGTTATCAAGAGTGGGACTTGTCTGTCTGCGACTTATACGATGAGTACTCTGTCTGCGACTTATACGATGAGTACTCTGTCTGCGACTTATACGATGAGTACCCTTAACGCCACAAAATCAATGGCAAAGATTCGACTGGGCAAAAAACCATATTAATTCGCGCGAAAGATGGAGATCTCTTCTCTTTACAGATGAGTCCCGGTTTGCTAAATTTTCTGATAGTCGAAGAGTACGTCAATGGGCAAGACGTGGAGTACCTAGACATACAGGCCAAGTCACACAGGTGTATCCTTTTTGCGGAGGCTCTATTATGGTTTGGAGAGGCATATCTTTCAACGCTTCTACGGAGCTCTATCTTTGTCGCACGAATATAAGAGGTACAACATATGCCGAAAACATCATTGACAATTTTGTGGGCCAGTTTCGCGAAGAAATTGAAGATGCTTTTGTTTTTATCGACGATAACGTCCGACTACATCGCGCTCCGATAGTCGCGCGTCGCATTGAACATGCTCGTTTGACCCATCTGCCGCTTCCACCGAGGTGTCCTGATCTCAGTCCCATCGAGCATGTATGGTATGTACATGCTGCAACGCAAGTTGGATGAACATGTTCAAGCTCCAGAAACGTTGGATAAACAACTTCGTGGACAGTATGCCTCGTTGTTGTCAAGCTGTCATTGATGCAAGAGGGGCTTGGAGGCGATATTAGTGTGTTTTTGTTAATTTGCAATTTTTTAGAATTTTGTTTTTGTTTTTTTTAAGTAAGAGTAAAGATTGAGTAAAGAATCTGGTACTAAAATAAATGTTTTAACTTTTTAATGAAAATAAAAATTGTATTCTATTTTCAATAATTTCCAAATTCATATTTGCAACTATAGCAATACCTTTCCGAAATTCTGCCATGTGTTGTCCCTTGTTTTTTTAAAAAAGTTTTATATACTAGAAACGATGTATTTTATCATTTTTTTTATATACAGGGTGTGATTGGAACACATGCAGAAATTTTGCTTGGTAATAGTCCTTATTAAAACGACATTAAATAAATATTCAAATGTTGATGGCTCGTGATATACATGCTGTAGAATTTTTTCTTGACATAAACACTACTTTTGAGATAAAAATATATTACAACTTACAACACTGTCTTTGAACAGAAACTTTGCAAAATAACTTCAAAAACACCTTGTACATGGGTATATATAAATATTTATTTTTAATATTAGTTTTTTATGATTTTTTTTCTTCGAGCGTGTGATTTGCTCGTCATAAAAAATTCACTTTAAATGCAGTTCTTGTGTGGAATCGATTGAAGATTAATCGTCGAATAATTGATTGAGTACATTAATGTGGTTGCTAAGCAGAGTCGACCTTAGTAAAAACATATTCTTATGACGTCACTTCACCTCGAATTAAAAACGTAATTTAAAACTCAGACAATGTTTTATTCATACGGCTATAAAAGATTTTCGAATCTTGTGCCGTTTTGTTCGACATGCTTTCCGTTTTAATACCATCCATAAATCATTTTCTAAAGCTCTAATTTGAAGATGTAGGCTTGAGGCGTCTTTTGTTACCTTTCAGTAGTCTTAAAAAAACCTCTTGATTTTTCTTCGATGTTAATTGAGGAACAAAGTTAGCGAATCCTGCGCTCGGCACTTCCTCTATTATTATCCTCATTAAATGGATTATTCTCTCTTCGTGTGGCTGTAGATAAACAGATCCTGAATGCATTGAGTGATAAATAACATCTTGGCAGTGAGAGGAGGCGAATAATGCTTATCGAGCGTAGGTTCGCCGAAAGATCTAGGGCATACAAAGTAGAAAAAAGGAGATGTGGGAAATCATTGTGTCCGTGACAGGATAAGACGGGATTTCGCGATTTCGGTTAATTACAAAAGTCGAATTTTTCCAATGCATCAGGTTACGGACATTGGTCATGACTTCATACCTTATGTTAACCTTATGTCAATCGTAAGTTTGACAGAATTTTTTGTATTTCTATCACAATGGAATTCACCATACAATCTATTATTTCTCATCAAGTTGATAAAATTCATATTCAAACTGTAGAACAAAGGGTTAAAAGAGTTAATGTGTTATAAAGAGGATGAAATTCTTAATTCATTTTATTACATTTTTTTTGAGAACTTTTGTTTTAGTACCACACTCTTAAAATACGTATTTTTTTTAATGTTTACAGTGATTATTGACTTTAAATTTCATTTCTTAAATATTTATTCAAAAGTATTTTGGTTACCTTGATAAGTCTAGTGTTATTATTTTTTGTACGAATAACTAGTTATTCGTTAATTTGCTGGTGCTTCCTGAGTCGGCTCTGATTGAAATTGCCGCCCCTTTGGAGTGCCGCCTGTATTCATTGCACACACTCACCCATAGGATGACGCCTGATTAAAGCACTCAAATGAATTGGATAATATACTTTTTAAATGCGTAAAATAGAAAAGTAAAAGCTTAAAGTTCCAAAAATTTTATTATTTTACAATATAAATAAATAGTTATTTATTATACAAGAGTGAAATGTGATATATTAGTACGAAATAAAACGTTTAGTCATGACGCCCGCAAGGCGGAGTTTTTACGATAAATGTACTTTTTATATTTCTTTTCTCACTGCGTGAGTAATGGTCGACATTTTTTGTTTTAAATAACTACAGTAATTCGCTTATTAGTTATTACAAACGATTTCGGATAAAAAATGTAGTTAAATACACAACTGAAAGCTACTAAATATTTTATTTTATAAATTCAAATTTAATTTTAGTTCCTATATTCTTTAAGGTGTATAAGATACCTGATAACCCATTTAATTTTTCATTCCACAAGAACGGATGATAAAGTTTGTTAAAAAGAAATGAAAACATTACAAGTCTAATATTTTCTTTCCTAATTTTGCAAACACATACAGAATGTTTGTTTTTTCGTAGTTTAAGGGGATGGAACAAGGAAATGTGGTAAAAAATATTAAATTTCAGAGCTTACACTCTAGATTTTTTGCATAATAAAATATAAGATAAAATGGAATGAATGAACAGCCCGAAGCAAACTAACTGTCTTCAGTGTCTGATCTCATTTTCTGAACGACTTCTTGAAAATAAGATGAGCATTTTTTGGTTTAGCTGTACGACGAGGCAAATTTTTCTAATTGGAAAACACAAAGTTTCAAAGAATTAAAAATTAATACAACGTTATTACACAAGCACGAAACAATTCATTATTAATTTTTTATCTCAGAGAGTTTTAAAAATATAAACTTGTACAAACTGGGAGAATTATAATCCGAATACGTTTTGTTTTAAGTCGGTGTAGCTTTACTTAATTAACGTTTTAATAATTTTAGTAAAATTTGCTTCAGCTGCAGTAGAATTATCATTTTAATGAGTTAGCGCATTTGTGTTAACTTTTTCGTCCTGTCCAAACATGCGGAATGGCTTAATTGTTTTCGTTTACATTTCCGACTATCGCTTACAACACGTACTAAATATATTTAACACGGCATCCTCTAATTTAATAATCTACAGACTGTTCATGAAAACCTCGCAGCTAACCATGGGAGAGCGAAATAGGTATGTCGTTTATAAGATATATTCATTAATAATCACTTGATGAATGATAACTTTAATTTTTATTACTTTCATTTAGGAGATCAAAATTTAACTGAAATTTGCTGAAACATGTATAAAAAAAATAAAGTTTTTTCGATTTGACAGATCGGTAAATGAAGTTTTCAGAGATAACAGTTTTCCAATTCCACAACACCTCAGAGATTTTTTTTAATGAACACACGGCATAAACTGGATACTTTAGCTTTTTAAAAAAAAGAAACAATTCGGGACAATCGTTTGGTAAATTTCGAATCGTGCAACAATTCAGCACTTTTCAGGCCATTATCCTGAAAATCGTTCGCTTGCTAACGGCGTAAGTCCGGCCTTAATTCCAGCTTTATAAATAGACGAGCGACAATAAAAGTAAACAGAAAACCATCAATAACATTCGATGTGACGTACGAAAATACATTTCAATACATCCATCAGGAGAGAGGACATGAAAGCTTTACAAAATTCGACGTATCATCGCATTCGTCGATATTTTTTCACCGCGCCACAAAGACGTATCAGCGGAGTCCAGTGTTTGAGTTAATTTCGTGAAAAACTTTGGCCAATATTGAAACAAGAAAAAATCCGGATTTCGTTTTTATTATGCACGAGTTCGTGACCTTACAAGTGGCGTTTTTATTGTTTAGAGAAAAGTCATTACATTGCAGAGTATAAAACGTGCTATCGGTTGCAAGTTTGCGACCCTAAAATACCGCAATCTCTATATTTCTCGACGAGGAAACATATTCGATTTCCTGTTTCGCACTTACCGACCCTGTTCGCTTCCCGTCATAATTCACTAATTGATTATAATGGGGGGAAAACCGATGATCCGGCAGGAACTTCCATCAGAACTCGATTAAACGACAAACTTCATTTAAGCCAAATGCGCCAAATCCAGATACAACCCAAAAAATATTTAATCTCATTAAAAATAAAACCGAGTTTCTACTCTTTTTCTTCTAAGCTTCGTTGTTCCTTAAGGATAAGCTCCACACAAATTTTAGTACAGGGAAAACAGTGGTAAAAGTTTTCTCGGTATTTACTTGAAACTGTCTTTCATTGGAAATGTTTATAACAATTTAAAAAAAAACGAATTTTAGAGCATTTACTAGTCTAAGCGAAGTAGCATTTTTACATAAAAATTTGGTTACAGGAGGTTTTTTTAATAAAATTATAGTTTAATGATTTACAGAGTGATGCAAATTGTTTTTAAAAGCACATCCACAAATTTGTATTTCATTATTTTCCTCTCGGTCTCGGACTAGTAACATGTGTCCATACGGATTAGTTTTCTTGCTTGTCGCAGACAGAATATAATGTTGGTTATAAGTTAGAATGTTGGAATTTTCAGTCACTATGACGATGTTTCGAACTTCGTAATTTGTACTGTTATTCCCAATTTTCTGAATTTTGTTTCAATTTTATAATTTAAAAAAAAAAATGCCATTGTTTTTCATTAATCACTACGTTTTTTTAAAATATTTAAAACCGTTTTAATGGCTTTTGCTGAAATCTCTCCAATATAGCTTGCCCATAAATTGTACTTATTTCAGTAAACAGCATTGTAGTTTCCTTATTTATTTTAAAGCGAAATACTTTTGTTTGTTCGCCTTCGCAACGTTATTTTCTTGTAACTTATTAAAACTGACGTCAAAATAAATCCCTTCAGACGTCTTAAATCTAAAGAATGAAACAATCAAAGAATTCCTCATTAAAAAAATCTTTTTTCCTCTTTGCATCCAATTTATTACAGACTTATGTGTAGCAACATACAGAATAATTTATCCCAAGCTAAAGTTTTCGACGGGACGATTTCCATTCGACCATAAATATTTAAACGTTACCGGAAAAAAAATCACTCTAATGAATTCCGATAAAGCTCCAATTTGTATCTTTTACCCTTTGATATTTTTTTGGCAAAACTCACGTGCCGTGAAATTTAAAATTAAAATTGTTTAGGGACGCAACGGCGTTAAATTATCATTTATTTTTGACGGATTTTCTGTCACCAAAAACCGATTTAATCGGAAGATTAAACCGCAAAAGGGTCGTTAATCTTCATTGCCAAAAATAAATAGGTAGAGGTAAAAATGAACAAGAAATTTTTTCCAATAAAATTTATTTCTTAACAGTTGATTCACGAACTTAATATTTGCATTTGAAAGATGATCAATTCGATATGAATTGAACTCGCAAACTTTTATTGACTTTTTTAACAGCCTCCAGTCTTAGTGCACTTAAACTTTTCGTTTTAACTTGAGTTTGTAACTGGAGTGATGCCTTCAGGACTTCTCTGGAAAAATTAGCTTTATTTTTTTTTGTATACAGGGTGTGTCACTCAAACAAAATTTTTTTTATTACAGACAAATTCGCTTTCTTTTCTCTATAAATTTTGTTTCATACCCCTCGCCACGAAGCAATATGTTGACAATCAAAAAAGCAACTAAAACATATGTATATATATTTTAATAACAAATTTTAAATTACAAACTGCGTTGTTTGAATTGCAATTAGCATATTACCTTCTTGGTTAATATAATTTACAACTAATACATTTTTAAACACAATCGTCAATTGATTTCTCTGAATTACAAAATTTACTTTCTAAATTATACGTGTATCAAATGTTTCTTTTTGAATTACAATTGGAAAAATGTCCTGACTAGTTGTCATAATTAAATAAGTTTTTATCTCAACAAACAAGATTTTTTCCTTATGTGTTTTAATGACCTTATGCATTAATTATAATTACTTTAATGAAATCAAATTATCCATTATTTGCTGCTGATTTCTGAATTACAGATGACAATTGGATGCAATTACACTTGATTTGCCAGAAGTGTATTTGTTACAACAATTAATTGATCTGAATTACAATCACAGATTTTGAAATAAAATTTACTAAACTCTAACATATAGTTGCCTAAAGGAAAATCTAATACCCATTATTTTGTGATTTAATCGAAGATTTATAAATTACAATTGATTATTTCTGTCTTAACTAATCCTGTTTCTTGGTGAATTAAAATAAATTAATTAATCTGAATTACAAGTTATATTAACTGAGTTACAAATGAAAACAAATAATGTAAGTACACTTTTTTCAGTTGTAATTACGAGAAAAACAAGATATTTTATAAAGTGTAAATTGTAATTCAAATCAGTCAATTGTATTCTAAATAATATCAATTGTAATAGTTGTAATTTAAATTAAGAAATGTGTTTCAGAGAATACCATACATACTTCATACTATTGTACTTATTTTAACTCAAAAAACTCTATTTCTAATTCATAACAGGTTAAAACTGCTCCTTAAATTATAATATACTGGCTCGACCAAATACCAAATGTATGAAACAGGCCGTTTTTTGGCTAAACTATAAAGAACTTTGAAAAAACAAAATATAGGTATTAAATGGCTAGGAAGATGCTACTTGAGACAATGTTTAAAAAAACATTACCGAATATTATCGATAATTTTTATCAAACCTACAAAATGTTTGGTTACTTCAAGTTATGGATGTTAAAAAGCTAATAACAGTTTTTTAAAAAAGTTACAAAAAATAATTTGTTTAAATAATTAATAATTTAACAATAATAATTAATGTGTTTTTTCTTATTTTTTATTATTTTGTAGTGCACATTACGAGTATGTTGTAGTACTACGTATAAATAAATAAAATGTAAATAGTAAGTATTAAAAACACCGAATTTTTATTTAAATAAAGTGTTAAAAGCAAAATGTTCACAAAACTGTCTTCCATGTTTTAAACACCAATAAGAAAATCAAGTAGGCATTTTTACACAACCCGAGCTATTCTATTGCTATTGTTGTCTCAACTAGCATCAAATACCAGCGATTGAAAGATGGAAGGTAGTTTTGCTAACATTTTTCTTTTAACAATTTGTTTAAATTAAATTTCGGGTGTTCTAGATATTTATTATTTACATTTTATTTATTTATATCTAGTACTAGAACATACTCGTAATATGCACTACAAAATAATAAAAAATTAAGAAAAAGCATATTAATTTTTACTGCTAAATTATTAGTTATTTAAATAAATTATTTTTTTGTAACTTTTTTAAAGAACTGTTATTATCTTTTTAACGTGCATAACTTGAATTAACCAAACATTTTGTAGGTTTGACAAAAATTAACCATAATATTCGGTAATGTTTAATTTTTTTATTAAAAATTTATAAAGTTAATATTAAAACAGTTAACACAGCAACAATTTTTTTAAAAAGCTTCTTAAATAAAATCAAGAATAAATTTCACAAAAAACAAAAATGTTGCTATAGTTATCTTAAAAATTTAAACAAATAAATTTTTTTAACATTATTTTTGGTAGCATCTTCCTAGCCATTTAATGCCTATAATTTGTTTTTTCAAAATTCTTCATAATTCAGCCAAAAAATCCCTCATACATTTGGTCCACCCTGTATAATAAAGCACACAATAATTGACAATTTCTGAAATACAAGTGATTAGTGTAAACTACATAAATCCTTTTCAAATTACAATTAATTAATTTGAATTACCATTGATACATATGTTTTGATATAAAATTGACTAATCTGAATTACAAGTCATATGCAGGTCGATTCTGTTTAAAGAATAACAATATTGATTTACTGTGGCAACAACCAATCAAAATTTGTATATCTTAGCAATAACAATATTGCTATTTTAACATTATTGTTATGTTTTAAACAGAATTGACCTGATTGTCTGACTTACAACTGAAAAGGGTGTAGTTTCACCAATCTGTTAAATCTGGCACCCTTGAACAGCTGTAACAACTTTATTTATAATGTTTAACTATTTACTAGTTTTAAAAAACAAATAACAATTTAGGTTTCAACACGGACCTAATTTTATTTTGACTAGCTTATTTTCTTCAAAAAATACCGTCTACTGTAGGTAGGTATACCCATCCAAAAATGATATTCAAACAAAAAAACTTTTTTCTCAGAAGTACACTTTGATGAAAAATGATAAGACATAAGGCCGATATAAAACAAAAAACAGACGTAGTTGAAGATTGTAAAATCGAGGCGATAGCTGAGTTTGTTATTTGCGTATCATCCGTGTGTGCTGTTTAATATTTTTTTTTATAATACTATGAATACTTAATATGATTGTATGTACTCGTGTTTGTGAAACTAAAAATTAAATTTACAAGTTATCTGTAGATTAATTGTATAAAACTGTCGTTGTTTAAAATACCACGAATAAATTATAGCCGACGGACGGCCATAGCTCTGTTACATTTTAATCGCCATGGCTGCTTTGTCACACTATCAATTGAAATTTAAACAAGAAATTAGAGTGGTTAAGCGGTAAAGAGGACAAAGGACGCTTAATTTATTACAAAATCATTTATGCAACCAACACTTCATCAACATTTTAACTTTGGTCAGTTACTGAGCAATTCTTATTAGAAATTGTTAACCTTTCTGTAAGCTTTTTAAAAAAAGCTTTTTGATATTTTTTAAATGTTTTTTTCTTGTTATTTGTTTAGCTAAGGGTTTCATCCTAGTTTTTGTCCTTTGGCTTGATTCGGAGTAAGTTCACGTCTTTAATTGCCCCCCGGTGTTGACGATCGTTAACAATCCTGCATTAAATTGTCAGGTCGTGCATCTGTTTGGCGAGTGGCCAGGACATCTGGCCGAGGTCAATCCGATCGGATCGATGGTAAAAAAAAAAATTTCGAACACTTTATCGGTCCCATTTCGCTTCGAAATCAAATTTGTACCGCAAGAGGTGATTCCATTAGCGTTCGTTCGGTGCAAAAAGTAATTAAGGGATTCAAAGATTTATATCGAAGCAACGAGGCACTTTATCAACTTTATTAAGTCTTCGGTGGTCGATATCGTCAGTTTTTCGTCGAGTGATGACGTGAAAACATTAATCGGGCCGTGGCCTTACAACTAGTCAAATAAGGGGGTGGCCCTTGGAAACCACCAAAATCATTAAAAATTCAAGTAGGATGGGGATTTGTGGCTGGATTACCTCAAGCGGAGCAAGAATAAAATTTTATTAAAATTGCTCTATAAATAAAGGTTATGGCCATGTAAACATTTGATGAGGTTCAGGAATTGTAACTATTCTGAATACGAATTTTGTAGCAAAACACTAAACGAAGTAAATAAAATCATGTCTTGAATTTCTAGTGTGTAAGTGAGTCGAGGGAGAACTTGATTTCGCCTCTATCACTTTCAAAGAGGAGCAAAAACAATTTCATTAGTTCTGACGAAATAAATTTAAACACGACCCTCGAATCTTGTTAACATTTCAAAGCACTAAACGCTAATTATTAATAAAATTTTGCGAAAAAGTAGCATTTTGTGGATTTTACACGTCTGAAATAATTAAATCCGCTTTCTTTGTACAATCAGAGCGATATCGTTGCCTCAAAGAGTCCGAGGAAAGTGAAACGTGGGTCGACAGGATGTCGCTCCCTTATTACCCTCATTGTCCTGGAAAGGGCTTGATAAGATCGAGTGACTTTCCCACATGGCACAGTTTTGGCCACAACCAGATGACGCTCCTCATCAAAGATCGTCTCGACTTCATTAAGATACTGTTTCGAGCTTTATCTCGGATCGTTGCTTATTGAATCAAGCTCTTGGCGGGCGTCCGTTTCTCCTAACAGTAGGTGAATTATGTGGAAAATTCAACGTTTATTTAATTTACATGACAACGAACAGATCGCTTTGGTTCTATTAAGAACCTTCACTCGTTACTGCATATATCTCGCGACGGGTTTATGCGAAATGGATGCATTTGTCAACAGTAAGGAAGGTGTAGGCAGCGTCTAACTTATTACATTGTGATATTTTGTGATGCGACAACTGCCAAAAATAAATCCAGAGTATTTTTAAATGGATCAACACGTGCCAATTTGAGGCGGACGGATGTTCGTCATGTTTTAGACCGGGTTAGGAACGAGACGTCACGGGATAATGACGATGGGGGAGGATGGTGAAAAAATTCACAAAAAATATGATAAAAATAAGTCGGAGGTGACGGATTTTTCTGAAAATGACAAGAATAAATCTCGGGAATGAACCGGGAAAAGCGAATTCGCAAAAAGAGAGTTTATCAAGAGACATTTATTAAACAAAGACGAGAATTCGCGAAAGAGGGCTAAACTTAGGTGTTGTTGAAAGAAACAATGGATGAATGGACTTTTGAAGTTGATTCGACGAAATTCGACAAATAAACCGATGATATTTACTAAACTGAGTAAAGTAGTCAAAATATTGTTGAGCAAAATACTTCACAATAATACGAAGACAAAATATGTTATTATTTATGTCAAACGTTTAAATTTTTTCATAATCACACAAGTAAGGGTTGAATTATTAAAAAATTTAAATAATGTTAATGCTTACATCAAGCACGATTAAAAACATGCAATTTTATCCTGGAAAAATAAAAAAGAAAATCTTTTTTAAATAAAATAATTTAATTTTCGTATTGACCTGGTTCTATTGCAATAAATTTTTATGAGTGGTTTCCAAGTTCATTTATTGGTTTAAAATTTGAGTTTTGCCACGTGTTATTGGTTCAAAAGTTTTGAGTAGAATTCCCGAAATAAAAACATTTGTCGTTGGGTATTATTACTTTGAAAATTGACTTTAAATTAAGGGAGGAAGACATTATGTCAGTGGAGTTGTTTTAAAGCAATTTCAACAACAGGTTTAAAATGTCACAGGACTCTTCGATTTAAATAATTTATAAAAGAGCTGTATTAGATGTGAATGGTAGGGTGTTATGAGTATGCGTAATGAGCGGAGCATGCATTATAATTTTTAGTCCCAAAGACATTATGGACATCGTAATACAATGTGATTCAAAATTATGTGGCACAATTTTAACCACAAACAGGTGGATTCACAACAACATTATGTATACAAGAAAATTAATGTTCTAACCCGCTTCCTAAAATAAGTATGAAAAAACATCATCTTTGCTGTATCTTTACACAAACGGATTAAAACTTTCTTTTCAGGTCGTTATGCCGAATTTGTTCTAAAGTTTTTTTTTGTGGCATTACTATTAGGTAGTCCAGTTAGCTACATATGATAAAATCGGAACGTTATACATAAATCGATTGTAAAAAATAAATTTGTTTTGCAAAACTTTTTTTAAATACACTGATTTCCAGTACCTAATATGAGTGTAAAACAAACTCTGTAACTCCAGAGTGCTCTCACCTAGGAAGCGAATTAACAGATAATTTTTAAATTGAATTTTAAGTGTATTGTTTGTTTTATCAATAAAAATTACTTGAAAATTTAATTAAAACAAAATCTATCTATCAGTGCATTTATGTTTTCACTTGTGTTCAATTTTGCGTGTTTATCTATTAAAGATCTTGTAAAATATAAACATTTATAAATGTAAATAACAGTCGCATAATCACAGGAAACTGAGAAAATTAAATCCCTATCTTCGGCGGGTGGTACTACCAGTTAAAAAGACGTAAAAAATTTAAACAAATTGAGGTAAAGAAACAAAAATTCAACTATCATATAATTATATTTGTCTAAATTTTGTTAATTAATTATAAAGATTGGTGCATCGAAAATATTTTTAGGAGAGGTAAAATAAAAGATCTTAAATTCGTCGCGACGTTTCGACGATGTATTTCGTCTTCTTCAGGAAAGGTATTTTATTTGCTGTTTGTATAATCGGACGTGGTGGCCAATTGTTAAGGAGAAAGTTTCCTCTTAACATCGTAAGTTTTTAATTAATTTTGACACCTTCCTTCAGGACCACACGCTTTTGCCCTTTTAATTCGTTATATCAAAATAATAAAATTTTGGTAAATCCTTTAATTTTTTTACATTGTAGCAATGTTTCCTTTAACATTAAAACTTATTAATTACCAATTTAGTAATGATGTGACATTCGATAAAAAATTAAGAATTTGAAATACAATTTCACGCACTGATAGCGATGTGCAAAATTGATCTTCATTCACGGTTGTACAAAAATAATATTTATGATAAGATGTAGCTAGAATCAAATCTTGTAGGAAGGAAAACAAATCACAATTTCAGTAAAAAAAAAATTCTTCTATTAACTATTATATTAACCTTCTAGAGAATTTTGACTTAAATTATAAATTTAACAACTGGAAAAAAGTTTCTGGAAAAAAGTTTATTGCACTTTCAATAAAGTATTCAAGATTTATTTATTGCTTGTTTGGGTTAGTGAAGCAGAAAGTCCAAAGCACAAAAGACTGCAAATCTGCTAAATTCAGTCTTTATCTATACCTGCCTTAGTGCAATCATCTTCTGTCTAAAACAGCATTGTTATTAAATTATAATTATATTATAAAAATTATAATTAAATATAATTATAAAAAAATAAAGAGTTTTAACTTTTTTGTAACTACTTCCATCTGTGTCTCTCACAGCAGACCAACAGTAATAGCCTAGCATGTTCTGATCCCAAAAACCTTGATAATTTTTGCAAATACTTTCAGATTTTGATGAAATCGCTCGCCATATTTGTCACTGATACTTCCAAAGTTTTCCGGAAAAAAAATATCGAGAAATGGTAACACCACTCATAAAATGAATAACCTTATTTTTTAAATAATTTTAGAAGAAGTATACTCCAGAAAAAAATTACATTTTGCGAGAAACAGAACTGTTGAAAGTTAACATCTTTTTTTTTGCAATAACTTTTAAACCGCGTTTCTTAGGGCAAAAACTCTTTTAGCTATTTAAAGACCATAAAATTTTGCGACCAATACCTATTCACATTTAAAATTAGTCTAGAAGTATAGTCGTCATCGTCAGTCAAATAATGACGTCTTATATGAAAAAGTGAAAAAAAAAATGTTTTTCTACTTTGCGTTGACAATAATGACACTAAATTCTCATTATAGCACGCAAAACAGTAACTTTTTCATGGGTTATGTTGGCACCGTAGTAAGCGTAAAAATTACGTCTACCGCCTACGCAATGGAGATGATATGGAATAGTTGATAAAATCATAAGCGAGCTGTCAAAAATATTGAAGCAAAATATCAGTTAATTAGTAAATCAGTTGAAAACCTTAATAAATTTGACAAATGTCATTACTTCATTAGTGCCAACCAAATTTGTCAAAAACCCCAAGTTGTGATAATTCTTCAAAAGAGACTTTTGAATGCTTTTTTTGCAACGCAAAGTAGAAAAAATAGTATATTACACTCGTTTCATAAGACGACTTGTGACACTCATTCTAACACAATACTCATTTCAAACCCATTCGTGTCACAATAATCGTCTCATGAAACACGTAAAATAATGTACTATTTTTCTGAGAAGTGTGACGTGCTTGCGAAAAACAAAAAATTGTGTATTAACTACCCTTAGTAGCTTATGCAAAAAATATATTTCATTTGAAAGACAAAAATAAAGTTTAATTTTGTAGACTAGTGTTATTTTTGGCTACATTATAGATATATGTTAAAAATAAATAAAAAGATTTAAAAAATGTCTGTATTTACACACTCGTACGTCTTAAGATTATAGCCGTTTCGGTTGTGTTATCATCATCAGATGCTAAAACAGGTTTTGCGGCTTTATAATAATAATACGTACAAGTGAGTATATCTTACCATGCATTTATTAGCCAAAGAAGTAAAAGTGTCAACATTTTAAAAAAATGTAAGAAAAGCGCAATTTGTCATTACCTGAAGTTTGCCCACAGGTGGCGAAACAACCAAGAAAATCCTCATCGTAGCTTTTAAAAAATCGTCTTGCTTGACACTAGTACCCCCCTTGTCCTCCTTGCTTTTCTGTTTCTGTGCGCTAGTTTTACTCTTGCTAAGACTAGATTTAAGCGATCTATCACTATCTTTTTTGTCACTCTTTCGAACACCTTTCTGGAGATCGCCTTTGGGCGCCGCCAGTGAGTCATGTTTCACTGAAACACTACTTTTGGATTTGTCCTTGAACGTTAAAGCCTTGAAGAGATCAGTTTTATCTCCGATACTCTTCTGTTTCGTGATGGTTTGTTTCTTTTCGTCCTTTTTGAACAAATTTTGCGTTAGGGAATTCTTTCTAGAGAGCGACTCTCCCGCGGCTTGACCGGAAGATGGCTGATCCGCGGTACCGGAACTTGAGGCATGCCTCTGCACCCTCCGACGGATCGAGCCGACGAATCTGGTGAGCTGGTGCCTCCCTTCGGGTGCCGGCGGCGACTCCTCGATGGTGAGGCTTTCACGGGCTATCTTTACCGGCTTCGACGTGAAGATTTTCACGATGTTGAACACGGTTTGGGTGCGGGCATCCGAATCAATCGTTATTCTTGGATATGTACATCGGGGGGCAACGAATTTATTTTATTTACAATAAGCGCATTTGCTTTTCTCCAAAACGACAAACTTTTAACAGAAAACAGACACCGATGGCAGATATTGCAAGGGGAAATAATTTGTTTGGCTTGTAATTAGAGGCATAAAACGCAATTTAGGGCGAGAGTTTAAAGCGTTTGCTGGATCTAAGCTGCAAGACAAATAAAGACCCACTAACTTGCATTTACATGTAGTTTATTAAGCACGGCTGTGGAGGCGGTATGCCGTCAATTTTCAAGTGACGAGTTTTGCGGAGAATAAGAGATGATGATCGAATTTAATCCCACCTCAGTTGGAAGCTTTTAATAAATAGAATTTTCAATGTTTTTGGCATTGATCGAAACAACACGGGTTCAGAATTATTCAGTCGAATTTTAATTAAATTGTCGCGCTTCATGTATGAACTTGTGTCTAATTTAGTAGAGCTTTCATTTCGCTCAAAACTATTCACATCAAGAATTTGACGAATTTTCATGAAGTTTTATCGTATCCATAAATTTTATTAAAGACTAACAACGAAAAAATACAACTTGCCGTAATAGGATCTACGTGATGGAGGTTCTTATGCCGGCCAACGGTAATAAAATTGCGAATATAACAGGGAAAAAGCCTCATTTTTATACAACACCGAAAATTACATTTTTATGACTATTATGGATTCTTGAGGAAAAAAATTACCATCAGACAAAATTACATCGCCTAATAGATTTATAGCGACTCAATAAAACAGAATTGCGATTATCGAAATTGATACAAAACATTTGCCATTCGTTTAATGCCAAAACATCTCCCGCTTTGCAGTTCAATTACCATTTTCAAAGACTAGCTGAAAGGAAATTAATTATTTTATTTCCCGAAGACGTGTGCCACTCGAGTCGAGAAGCTTTATAATTGCTACTTTGCCTTCATCCTGTTGAAACTTGAATTAATCAAGTCATGTACGGAGAGATATTTTCATTGTGTATTAAAATAGTCACAAAAATAGATTTTAGTTATAAATATGAGGCACAAACAATAATAAAGATCTCTTGCATTAGTGTTTCGTTATTTTCTTTGTGTATTTTAAGACTTATTATCAATAATTATTTAGAAAAAAAAAGGTCAATATTTGATATTCTATCGTTAACTTCATACTTAGTGACAAAAAAGTTATATTTACATAGTTTATTTTAGTACTTTTTGTTGCATATACTAGTTGTGTTTTTCGAATTTGTAAAATGTTGGGTCAAATAATAAAGTTATCGGCAACAGAATAGACCAATGAAAGCGCCACACGCGGAGAAGCATTGAAGGTAATATATCATTTCAGATTTAACATAATCATGATAATTAAAACTGGGCCAAAGTGTCTTCAATCGCCACTTTATAAAAAAAATTGATTTTTGTGGTATTAACGTTCACATTTATTTAAACTTGCAATCAACTTGGGTTATAATTTACTAACTTTTCTACTATTTTTTAATAATTTTTTTAAAATCTAAATTTTTGACAAACTTGTTAAGCTTTGGACAGCTCAGAGTGAATGTAAAATATAGCATTATATTGATTGTACCTAGTGAATCAAGTTTTATCCGCATCCCTGAAAGACTCTCTTTTAAGAAAAAATAAATTATGGGTGTTTTTTCAAATAGAAGAAGATTTTGTCCAATTTTGAAAATGTTTATTTGTAATGTAAATGTTTTCCTTTTGGCTTATAAGCTAGGCAAATTAAAGTTCTACCTTCAAATACTAGTAGAAATTTTGAAAAGCACTCGCTATTTTAAACCTAATTTTACTGGTCTATTAATTAATTATTAAGACTTAATAAATAAAAATTACGTGCCAAATTGTCATCTATAAAGTAACATTCAATTTCGTGACGAAAACAAAATCCAATCTAATATAAAAATTATTTCTCAGTGTTAGTTAATTCGTGACCGCCGATATGAGAGAGAAAAGTACTTACTGTGCAAATTTATTCTGACTTTCTTGATCATTGGAATCGACCGGTTCATCATCGGTAAAGTTGATAATTAACTACAGTATTTTTGTTTTTATTCACCGTTTGTTAACCAAATAATAGTTTTCATTGCAAATTATTAACGAACTGCTAGGAATAATTTGATGTAATTTTGACACTGGCAAAGTATTTTTATAAGAGTATTTAATAGTAACAGTTTTTGGTTTCGCCACGAAATTTCAATTTTACTTTAATAAGGCAATAACGGGGTATGAACAACTTATCAACAGTTATTTTTCTTGCAAGGCCAGAAACTGTCGTTTTGCGAGTATGAGCACGGATTGTGGGCTGAGGCGAAGCCGAGTCCCACAAGTGCGAATACTTGCGAAGAAGTTTCTGGCCGTGTGATAAACAACGTTTTTTAGGCCTAAATTAAAAAAAAAACATTTTTATTGTAAGAATTATTGGCGCTAGAATATTAGTTTTTCTGAGGTTGGTAGCATTATCATGATAACTATATTTTAAATTTAAAATATCATTGCTGGTGAAATGGCCTGGTAGCCAGAACACCATTTAAAATAGGAAGAAGAAGAAAATATCATTGACAATAAACAATTATAAATTCTGTCAAATGGTGCTTTTGTGCTAAAATAAATAAAACTTCTTCCAATAAATCAGAAAATGGAAGACGATAATAACCCAGAACATATAAAAAACGCACCCAGAAAGGCAATTGAAAATTTGCTGCCTGAAAAATCATATAACAAGTATTGGAATGAATACAATTTAAAAACAGAAAGTCCCTAGATTTTATTTTCAATGTCTAGACAGTGCAAAATAGTAACAAACGCAGACGATCACTTTCCGGACGATTTATACGACTAGAAATTTAGTGTTTCTGAACGGAGGCCTAAAAATCATTTTAATAAAAATTATTTGACGTTATACGAGTATTTTGAAAATTTAAAAGGCACAAAAAGGTACTAACGCAAGCGACCTTTTTCATCGTTTTTGTCGCTGGGTTCAGGCAGCTAAAATAATATTGTGTTGTTTCTCGAAGAGCTAACTAAGTTGAATTAATTAAATGAAATTTGTTATGTCCAAGAGTCGATTATAGTTGGAGTGTTTTCTTGTGGAATGTGGGTTTGATGTGGAATGCTTCAAATTATCCCGGAAACCGCATATCCCGACAACTTTCGGATTATCGAGCGAATCGAGGAGCTAATTCAGTTCAGAAGATGATTCTGAACTGATAATGAATTTATCTTGTATTCATGATAACAGGACACCCACATTTCGCACTAAAAATCAAAGTGCTCCATTATACCCACCTACGCCAAACACATCACATTGTTACATCAAACAAATGATTGAAAACTATTTCAGCTAATCCGTCAAAACTTGTAACATGAATTCAAATCTAGAGCTTTTTCAGAGCGAGCTTTCGTGAAATTCGAGCAACTAGAATAATTGCCGGAGATCTAAATACGTCAACGTCTTTGTTGCTTTAGACTCAAAGCTGCTTTTAATTATATCGTCACCTTGGTTAGAATTAAACTTTAGTTAAGTAGCTATTCTTTGATAGAGTTTCGATTAAATTGACGCTTTAGTAAATTAAGCTGGAGCTTTATACATCACTCGTATGAGAGCGACTGTAATTTATTTTCAAAATTAAAACACCTACTAATGATGCAATGTTTCTGATGTAAATAAAAATCGATTTTCGAGGTGGTAGCAACTTGAAAAGTTGTAATTAAGCGATTGTTTTCGGCCCCGAAAACAAGGTAATATTTCATCAAAAGTTCGGATTGTTTTCTAACACTATTATTATCATCTTTTATTTCCGCAAGTCGGGCAAATTTGTTTCGTTTTATTTAGAAACAAAGTCCCCAAATGAAAGTCCAATCGCCTAGTGGTAGAATTAAAATAACGCCTATTTTTAATGATAACCAAAGGGAACCCTTAGAGTCTTATAAAGTATATATACTATTTTGTCCATCTGAAATTGTTATCTACAATTTTTTTTAGTAGAACCGAACTTTGTAAATTAAATTGATCATGTTGGAACAATAATTTCTAGAATCGTGGTGAGCTGTAGAGGCCCTATAGAGAACAATGTAAATTATAAAAAATTTAACCATTTAAAATTGATTTTCTGATTTAAAAAATCAAGTTTAATAGACTTAAATCGACTTCAAATTAATGTTTTTTTACTACAAATGCTTTGGCGCGCTGTATTATTTCGCAAATTAACCATTTAAACTCTAAAGCTAGGTTAACGAAAAAAGTCCAGCAACAAACATAAATCTGGCTGTCTTGTCACAGTTGTGAGAAGAAAGTGGACTGACCGTTCATAACTGTAGAGGTCCGGTTCCTCTATTTGCCTGTTTGTCATTTGACTTCTTTCGGTAACCAAGCTGTACTCGCACGATCCAACACAATTATACAGAATACAAATGCCAGTTACATTCTACATCTTCATTCGTGTAACTTTATTTAAAACTAATATTATATTGTTACATATATATCAGTCTTCACTTGTTAATGTTTGTTTATTTTTCAAAAAACCATTATGATGCAAATAATGACCCTTTAAAATTAAATTCCTTATGTTAAAAGCATTACGTTGTTTCAGAAACAGTAACAAGGGGACAAGGGGTAGAAAACATTTGTCTAAAGTACTTACATTGTCTAAAATACATAATTGCTATTAGAATTAGTAACTTTTTTTCATATTTTTTTAAATAAAAAGTGACAGGCACTTTATGCAATTATCAAAAAATAACAGACTATTAATTTTATGTAAATTTAACGTAGGCACCTTATGCAATTGTCAAAAAATAACAGACCATTAATTTTATGTAAATTTAACGTCCATATTTTCAATTTTACTGTTGTCTATTTTATTTTTCTCGGGAATGAATGACAGGCGTTTTTTTCTACCAACGTTTCGAAGATATTTTTTTTTTCTAATTTTCAAAACTACATAAATATACACGTTAAACATAACCTCAATATTCTTTTTTAACAAAAAACAATTTTAGTAAAGACTGTTGTAGATACAGATGTTTTAGATTTAAATACTAATTTACTATCTTATTTGTAATTTAGTAAAAGCAAACCCCGAATAAAAATTATCTCAAAATTATTTTTAATAGAAAAAATTTAAAAACCTTTTTTAAAACAATATTGATAGAAATCTTTTGATGCTTTACGCTTTAACCAGGTGTGACACAAGAAATGCTTTTTGTAAAATTGGTAAAGCAACAGCATTTGATAAATGACGTTATTCCTCCTAATTTTTAAGAGATAGAGACTTTCTGTAAAAAAAGATTACAAATACGTGATCAACAAAAACAATTTTCAAACGTCAGAAGAAATTGTCATTTTTAGACTGTGTTGCCATAGTTAAAGTTTTATTTCTCAGTCTGGCTAGGCTAAGAAGTAACGGCCCAGTATAAAAAGTATTTGCTTCTCAGCCTCTTTTTCTACCGATTCATAAATGGAACAAATTTACGCAATTTTTAGCTTAAATCATGTGTCAATAAAGTTTTCTTACTCGACGTTTCGCCAACCATCGTAGGTAGTTTCTTCAGCAGTGGAGTAACAACTGATTGGAGATGTACTCTACCAGTTGTCACTCCACTTATGAAGAAGCTATTACAATGGCTGACAAAATGTCGAGTACAAAAAATTCATTGTCACAGTCTAATTTCATAAGAAGAAATTTTCTTACCGACTTTGACTGTAGAAGCCCTAGCCTTATTTTACAAAGTTCGGTCTTATTAAAAAAAGTTGTACGAGTATATAGCCAGACCGATATTTTATAACGCAATAAATGTCAACAAATCCTGTTTTGTTGTACATTAAAAAAAATTTTGCAAGAAAGAAACGAAATAGGAAGTCGATTTTACTCCACTGTTAAACACCTTCTAATGATACAATGTTCTTGATGTGAATAAAAATTGATTTTCGAGTTGCAAAGTTGTAATTTAGCAATTGTTTTGGTCCTTAAAATAAGGTAATACTTCATCAAAAGTTCAGATTGTTTTCTAACATTATTATTATCTTTTATTTCTGCAAGTTGTGCAAATTTGTTTTCTTTTATTTGAAAACAAAGTCCCCTAGGCGTAAGTCCAATCGGTTGTAAACCATCATAAATAACGGCTAGGTGAGTCCAAACACTTGAACAACTTTTATTTCTTTATATCGGCGTAATAAAAGCGAGGAGAGAACACGTCTTGTACGGCTTATAACTTTTTCTATAAATTATAGCTTACAATTAAGCTAACCAAGGTCTCCACGAGCTGAAACCCAAAGCTTGTAAGGATTTTCGTCTGATTTATCGCAGAAGCTTTCACCGTAAAAATTAGCCAACCAGAAAAATATTTAAAATGGCAATAACTGTAATGCAATATCGACATTTCAGTGTTATTTATTGCCGTTTTTCGGGCTTGTGGCGTGCGCCAAACATGCCATTAAGACTCGACTCTCGTCTAATATCGATAATTCCTGTATATTTTTGACCTTTTCCGAATAGTATAATTAGTTACAACTGAACAACGGCCAAATATTATAAATAGCTTAGACTTTCGCAATGTCGTACAAAATCAATCAAAGCTAAAGCAAAGTTGACATTTCACGAAAATGTCATCAAAAATTTTCTAATTTTGCAATATCTGCCATCATGAAACCTACATAAACCACTGAAAACCTATATACAGCACGTTTAAATCTCGAAAAAAACGTCGTCGTCGAGCACTGACATGGCGTGAAAACGCGCGCGTCGTTGCGACAAAAGCGACGCTCACCGAACGGCTCGTACTAAAAGACTGAGCGTCGACGACGTCCCGACGTCCGTTCACCCTTGCAGGAGCCGCGCGGATGCGTAACATCCCTCTAGATGCAGCAAAACAACCAAATATGAACAAAGAGGCGCTACATTTGCTAATTTGTACCACTTTGTGCCAAGAGGAAATGTGTCACAAGACACGCAAATCCAGATCAAAAACAGAAATAACAAGATTCAATTGCGTGTTCGACGCAATTATTTGTTTACTTTTATATGCAGTTATAATTAAGAGGATAAAAGTGATAGTTTATGTTGTGGTATTGGAACTTTCGTCCGTGTAATGAGATAATTATAAACATCTGGGTTGATATTGTATAATATAATTGATCATAAAAGATAGAAAATTAAAGTTGCGCTACAAAATGGAGATATCAAAAGCGGGAAAAAATTATGTTACACAACTAAATACCAATCGATAGACGACTCGACTGAAACAACTTTCGATAAATGGGCATTTTTGCTTTCAAAATCATGAAACGATAAATTTACGTAGACTTGCTACTTACATCTCTCGTGAGGAAAATGAAAATTTGTGTCTTTCCATTTCAGGAAATGTTTCTTTATTTTCTCAGACTGTTTTTATTTTTATGTTGGGAAAGTAATGGTTGTACATTTCTATGGGTTTGAAAAAATTTAAAGAGGCTTCTCTGAACATCAGTTTTATTTATACACTTTTATTACATTGTGCATTTTTTCTTCTCAAATCGGCCAAGATTTTTTTTACAGAGATGGGTCAGAATTTATACAATTTCTGTTTTACTAAGATTTGAAATCTGACGAATACATATCTAACAAGATACACCGTGATCAACAAATACAAAATGAAATTTTGTACTTAATTCCTTTTCAACAACAATAATAATATTATTAGATTAGATAATGCAATACAAAATAATGCATATAAAATACTAGAAATAAAATTTAAAGGTAAGATTCACCGTTATTTTCAATCTATAAATTAGCTCGTCGTTTTAGGTAATTAAATACAGTAATTAGTGTATTCGTAGTTGATAGAAAGTAAAATCTGTTTGCAATAAAATGTCTTCCACAACATCTTCAGTAAGAGTGGGAAGTCGGCCAAGTTTTGTTTTTGCAACATTACCTGTAATTAAAATACGTTCTACAACCCGCATGTAGTGTAGTAAAACTTTGATAATTGTTAGGATATCGAAGTCTATAACTCTTTTTTATTTTTATTTTAATACAAGAGGGGCCCGAAGCGCGAGCCGCACACCGAGGCCTACGCCCATTGTGTGCTACCTCTCGGAACAGTACTACTGCAGTAGCCCTGTGCCTCTGATGAAGCTCAGTACCTTGTCTGCAGAAGCCTTCTCGATAGCACTGGGCTTCAGATATCGAGAGCCCAGGTATAAATCTCTGATGCCTGCAAATGCAGGGCAGTAACAGAGAATATGAAGAGGAGTTTCCTCATCTTCAGCACAACCTCTGCAAATCTCGTCCTCGCTGAGTCCGATGACGTGCAGGTGTCTTTTTAGTGAGCAATGTCCTGTGTACATGCCTACCACTAACCCTGAAGGTCTCTACGATTGAGACGCATCAGGTTTTCACTGCGTGCCTTGTCCGGTTCTTTAATAAAAAGCCTGGATTGTCGCGTACCGTCTTGAAACTGCCATTCAGAGAGATGGCGAGATTCTACCCACTTATGAAGTGTGTCTTTCTGTCGTCTTTTGGTGACGCCAAGAGCCGGTTCGCCAAGTGCCCCGATAAAGTCCATTTGTGAACCTTCTCGAGCCAGAACGTTAGCCCTCTCGTTACCCGTTAGACCACAGTGTCCTGGTACCCAGCAAAGCACAACCTTTTTGTTACACTCCGCCAGTTCCTGTAATCTGTTGTGACATTCCCAGACAAGCCTCGATGAGTACCTGCACGATTGCAAGGCCTGCAGCGAAGCCAGACTGTCGGTGCAAATGCAAATTCGCCTGTTTGACAAAGCCTCAGTCACACAAGCGAGCAAAGCAAAGATTTCCGCTTGGAAAACGTCAACATGTTTGCCCAAAGGTATTGAAATTTCAACACCAAGCCCACATATGGATATTCCTGAGCCTCTTAGAACTTATAACTCTTAGATTTAAACATTTTTTTGTGTAAATGGGCGGTTTTTAAAGCGTCTGTACCCTCTGTCGTGCTTCTTGTCTTAGAAAGAAATCTTGTCTTAGTTTTGCAGCTTTGTTTCAAACATGAAACAAAAATGTGGCAACGTAACTGACCGTTTATTTTTTAAATTTTTCAAATTTTATCCATCTTTTAACGGCTTTTGTTGCGTCTTGTATTTAAAGTATCCGTTTGTTTTTGTAAGTCTTTGAAAAATCATAGACAACTTAGACTCTCTTTGCTTTGCATCGTTTTTGATTTAATATACCAGTCTTCTTTTCATCCCAAGAGATTCTTTCTAGAGAGATACTTAAACAAGAATTCTTGTACAATTTTTAGTGCACTGAAATTACAGAGAGAAAACATGTTGAAATACCTATTTCAGGTTAAATAAAGAATTTTATTGCAGCATTTTTTGTGTATTTTTGTCACGGAATATAAAAATCGAGTCGGAATTTGGTTCAGCAGGCGAACATTTTTACTACCAACTATTTTATCATAATACTTAACTACTGTCGCACTTTTATTATAAATAAAAATAAAAGAAAATATAAATTTTCTGTTCTTGGAATAATCTTGCTGTGAATAGATATTAAATTTTTGGGAAATTTTAACTTCATTAAGCATCAGAGATTAAATTTGCGATTTAAACTTTTTACATAACAAACTTTTTAAATTCCAGTTTGATTTAATCACGCAACATAAAAATAATTAGATAAAAATATGCAAAAATAGATTTTCAGCTTTTCATTTTAATTAATTATTTCTCGTTTCAACCAAATCTGGAAATATTTTGAAAGTTTGTTTTAATTCTAAAAATTCTTTGCGAGTTTTGAACTCTCGACTTCATTACTAGAAAACCAAATTTAATTACTTAATTAAACAGTCTTAAAATAAAATGAAAAATTATTATTCTATTTGATCATGCAAAACTAAAATAGCGCAAATTAATTCAGACGAATATTAAATGTAAGAATATAAAACAATTTCAACTTTCCTGTAATAAATACGTACTTTAAACTTGATTTCAGTCGTTTCAGAATCTGTCTGAATTCATTTACAAATTCATTTTGCTCCGAGAAAGTTTAATTAAAAAACTATTAGATGTATTTTATGAAGAAAAATGCGGTTCAAGTTTCGCCCTTTTTAATCCTCGTGAAAACTATTCCAACTTTTCCTAAATTAAAACAGAAAAAGTCTAATTTACTTTTCGTTGCTTCCTTCTAAAACAGAACGGAATTTCAAATATTATCACCCGAGCAGATAATCGTGCGATTTTTCTCAATAACGATACTTGTATTCTTCAAAGCGAAAGCACGAGTGGGCGCCTAAAGCTCGTTTATTGCATTACATCGTTCAGAAAGCACCATTACATTTACACACACAAAGCTGAAAACCGGATTATATTTCTGAAATAATTTTCGTCACAATTAAAGTAACGTTTTCAGATAGGTAAGCTCTCGGTTTATTAGTAGAACAAAGATAGCTAAAAAAAGATGTTATTTCAGAATGCGTCAACCACCTGCTCTCTAATATGTCTCTAGTAACTAGAGAGTAACTAGTAACTAGAGACACATCAGACAACAGGTAATAATTGCTTCTACTCATATTGTTCTAATAATTGCTCTTTTGATGTCAGAAGATCAAATACAATAAGTAGAGTCGAATATCTGTTATATTACAACGGTTAAAAATCCAAAATTCAAGAAAAAGTTGGTGCTCGAGTTGGTGTCTTGCTCCGTGCTTTTGTAGAGCAAATTATAAAACGTATCAGCAATAAATGGGTTTAAAAGTATTAAAAATAAATGCTTTTTTCAAAATAATTGTTATTTAATAGAAAAAAGTTTATTCGACAGCTAGACGAATATGACCTAATCAAAGACATAAAAAAAATATTCAAAACAACTATACTACGATTTTAAGGCACTCTACACAACGTTTTTTAATAAACTTGCAAAATTAACGGCAAGAACTGAAGCAGCATCGTCTTCATTGAACAGCTTCTTTGAGTTCCTAATGTTTAAAACCGAGCCCGTTTTAGAGAATTTGGTCACCAAATTTTTACATCAAAATTTGAAATGGTAACTACTTCGTGATATTTTTGGTTGAATTTTCTGATAAAAATCGGTAGCACTCTTCTCCAGTTCCCTAACATTGATTAGATAAATTCTTTGTTGTAAAGTCAACATTATAGCATAAATAGTATTCAAATTAGCAAAGATTTAATTTGCTGTTCTACTAATTTATTAGATTTGTCAACTACTATCAGTGGTTTTTTGAATGAAATCCGCCTACTAAAGTTACTTCTAAAAATTACGAAAAAAATAATTTTTTTTCTTCTTTTAAAGTCAATTCGGGGACATACTGTATACAAATTTTTTTAAAAAATGTTTAAAATCGGTTTAGTTTAAACGTGTTCTGAGATAAAATGCCAACTCTCCTCCACTATATGATGCAAAAGCGGATCGATAGCTATTACAGTCAAGATTTTCGAGCTTGATGTTACCGCTTTACAGACCACATGCGGTCGGGTGGTCACAATTCAGGAATTTCAGACACTTACCGTTTGTTCGGTCCGTCTGTTTTCCTGAATGAGGACATCGCGGTTTTTCTGGCGGCAGGCGTTCTGACGTTTCAGCTTGGCGCAGCCACTTCCAGCCGACCTGAAACTGCCTTCGGAGGATTGAGGGCGGTATCTGCCATCCTCTGAACTGATACTCTGTGGTCGCCGACGACTGAAAAATAAATTTAATTTGAATAACTTCGCCAGGCATTGAAAATGGTGAATGCGCCGGGACAGTGTCGGTAATTGATTGATTTCGTGGACATCAATCATTAATTTCGGTCTTAATGTGTTGTTCTGATGTTATTACTGATCAAACACTACGTTTGAAAAAAAATCAGTTGTAAAATTAATTGTTTTATTTTCTCGGAACAAGCGACATTTATTTGTGATTTAACATAGCTTTGATAATTATCTTGAAACGAAATTACGTTTTCAGCCATATGTTACAACTCTGATGAAAAACATGAAATGGAGATAAATTACTCTCGTCATGTTTAAACTGGTTTGACAATATATTGGAAAACAATCATCAGATAAATATACATTTATCAAGCAATCTGTTTATTATTACAAAAAATGTTTACAATCCAGTGCTAAGCTTTTATGTAAATTAATTTTCTTTTTGTGGTTAAATTAATTAAGATTTACAAATAATTTCATCAGTTTATCCTGATAATTCATAAACCACCCGAAGTATAGCTCACGTTACGACGTCAAGGTTCGTGCGAGTTTGATATTTGACACCAAAAAAACAAATCTGATATTAAAATAACAAAAACACTGTATTTTTTTGAAAACCTAAAAAAATTGTTGTTAAAAGAAAACTTAATACTATGAATTAGCCGTATTCGGATATTCGAGTCGGATAGATGTATTATTTTGTCAATATCTTATTGCTCAATGTAAATAAGTACCTTCTACACAAATTCAAGTATTTACCACAAGAAATTTGTTAAGCTTGTTATAGTTTTTTTTAAATATTGCTATGAAACGGCAAATTTTCGTGAAAAACTTTGATTAGCTGTAAAATGTCTGTTTTATTGCCTGATCAATAAAAATGCTAACATTAATTAACTATAATAACACTAATATAACACTATTAACTAATCGTAAATATGACAATTTGATGCGCTTTAATTGTCACTAAAATGTGGTGTTTATTGACGATACTACATAAAAAAAATAGATTTAGTGTATGTACTAAAATATCTAGCTTAATTTTTAATTTTATTAATTTTTATGCTAAAAATTGGGTGGGCCTAAGTTAACACTATTTGGTGGTCCCCTATTTAATCTTTTATTATTTAACTTAGCTTACCATTGAGAGAAACACTAACTAATTGTTGAAATAAGGTGTGGTAAAAACACAAGAAGGAGATTCTAGGTAGGTTTGAAAACGATGATCGACAAGGAAAAAAAAACAGACCAGATGATTCTAGAAGAACAAAGAAATAAGGAATAAGAAACGGTGTATAGAAGAAAAAATAAGAATGGTAAATTCTAAAAAAACAAGAGTAATTAAAAAACAACGTTCAGGACAATGAAGTTCAAAAAAAGTTTCAGAAGAACTTGAAAAACGACGACTGAAAAAACAAAAGAACTTAAAAAAGTCAAAAACAACTGAATTAGAAAGAACTACGTTCAAAAAAAAAGATTCAGAAACCATACAGCAACCAACAAAAATTTTGGGATAGCGCTATGGCATCATTTCACGTTCAAAAAAAAATTTATACGGAAAATGTTTAAACAAAATCTGAAAATCGATGATTCAAAAAGAAGGAACAATAAAAACTACGATGACAAACAAAAAATTATATTTAAAAAAAACAATTTTAGATTCCTAACTTAAACTTAAAAAAACGTCTTAAAATAAAAAATGATCTAAAAAACAAAATTCAACCACTGAAGAAGAAAGCACTGTGAAAAACCATGTTAAAAAAAAATTAAGAAAGAAAATAAAAAAGTATGTTAGAAAGACAAAAAAAATAAAAACTGTCCAGGATTGAAAGAAAATGAATACGTTTAAAAAATGTTTTGAAGGAAAAGTAAAAAGTGATAGATTCCAGATGTATAAAAAAATGAATATAAAAAGATTTTGCAAACGGTTAAAAAAACTTCAAAAAACTTGAATTAATGATAATTGAAGTAAATGAGAAATCTAAAACAAACTCAAAACGACTAAAAAATAAAGAATTGTGTTAAATTTTTTTTTGGAATAACAATAGAATTGAAAAAGTACAAAACCTCAGTAAAAATCCACATACAAAAATCAGGAAGCTGCAAACCGGTGTCGAGGTAGTTTCAGTAGTTGCTGATGAAATTTTTAGGTGGTACTACGGATCACTTCACTAATTTTTTTACTTCTTCTTCACTCATCATATTTTACTTTCATTTAACAACAAAAAAAAATCCATAAAAACTAAAAATACATACTTTTTATAGCTAGTAATGTAAAGTTGTACTTTACGTAACTAATGATGTAATACTCGTAAAATTCATGGGCATAAAGCTTTACAAACACTCCCATATCATTGTGAATTTAACCCGATATAGATGTTTTAAGAAATTTGTAAAAATTATTATGATCGACTCATAAAAAAAAATGACTTTAACCATGAAACAGTATGAAATATGTGAAAAAAAACCTTAAGGACATCATAAAATGTTGGGACCGTAAAGAACATTATAACAATGAAAATATAACACCAATAATAATGTGACACAAATAAAAATAAAAGTGCCAAAAATTTGTTAAATTTATTATGTAGCAAATAATTATTACATTTATTATACAATTTTATTATACAATTATACAGTAATGAATACTATTATTTTTTTAATTTAAAATTGTTTATTAAAAATTGGTCTTTTATAAATAAATATGTAATTCTATATTATTTAATATATGCAATTTTAATTTGTTTTTAATTTAACTTTTCGAGTAAACTGGCTTTTCTGAATTTTTGTTGATCAAAATATGTTCGTACCATATATTAAATAATAAACATACAAGGAATAAACATATTAAACATTAACATAAAATATAATATAAGCTTTTAAGACCAGTTTCTTTATTAGCCGTCCTAAGCACACTGAAAGCATTTCCCCGTTAAATTGCCAGACTAATGTTTTGAGGTTACTAAAGGTATTCACAAGTGCTTTGACCTCAATTATCTGTGATAGGAGTACTAAGAAAATTGTTATTACTAGAAATTCTACAATGTCTTTGACATTGGAACGAAAGCGACGAATCCATACCTCTCGTTAATGACCAAAATTGACATTTCATCGCGAATTAACTAAATATTTAATCGAAATTAAAGTGCGTTGTGTAAATCTGATATATCGTTTTAGCAACGTGAATTCCATTTGAATTTGATTCGAATATAAATTTGTAAAATTGTGCCAATAATTTGTAACTTTTCATTTAACAACTAGACACACGTTACAAGCTTTGTTTCTCTAAAAACAAGTTACAAGCTTAAAGAGAACCGATGTATAGAATGTTTTTGAAGTAACTTTACAAATTTTAACAGGTAATAACCCTCGTTAAATGGATGTTAAATAACCCAAATTGTTTTATATAAATGTTTATAGTTTCGAAATATTTTCTATAGAACTTCTTTTAAAAAAAGTTGTTTTTGTACGAAATAAGATGATTTATAGCTCTTTTTTTTAATATACAGAGTGTAATAAAAATATGTACAAAAATTTTGCCTAGTGCTAATCGTCACTGCTAAATTTCCAGATTTGCCTTTAAACATGTTGGTAGTTTTTTGAGATACGCGCTGTAGAAATCTTTTCTCAAAACACTTTAATTTTGAGATACACGATGTATGATAACACTCTTTTCACCGTTAACACAACAACATAACGCAAATTTGTTTTTTTAGCATCCTTTCAATAAGGACCAGACCTGACCTGTTAAAATTCTTCTATCTTCTATCTTCAAAAACACCCCGTATTCACACATTCCGTTTTATGTTTGTCCCATTATTAACCATGACATAGAATGAGATGACAATTAAAGCGTTGTTCTTTGCTTGTTTGTAGGATTTTTTAAGAAATCGAAATAAGCTGGTGGAATGGTGTTTATGTAACTCTTCCTGCTTGTCATTGATTTTCCACACCAATTACTCAAGCCTAGCAAATTATCGATAGTCGAGGTAATAAAATTCTGAAATAATTTAAATTCAAATTGAGCGAATTAAGAGCAAGATGAGAAACTCCTGTAATTACTCCTCGACATAGTTTCAGGGATTTTTACGTCGCACCGTAAAAATTTTAATTCGCAGAGGGATTCCAACACGGAAATTTTATTAAATCGAAAAAAACATCAAAATGGAAATTAGATGTGTAATTTTAGACGAGACGATTTAGCACTTCCACCTGACGTTTAATTAAGAAATGCCACATTTCAGATTGAAAAAACAAAATTAACTTAATTTGGAATAAGCTTCAGTGATAAAAAATTTGCATTGGTTTTCGCTATGAATAGATCAGATGAAAATGTTTTGAAAGTGTGGCGAATTCTCTCGCGTATATTTATCTAAAGGATGCTAAATTTGTAGTGTCGAGGGAGCAGAGTGTCTTGAATAATTCAATCTTTAGGGGGGGAAGCACAAGAGCACTCAACTGGTTAAGTCTCTCCAGATTTTGGGGAAGAGATACCTGAAAATTACAGTTTATGTGGAAAATGCACGTGTCTTAAAACACCCAAAATCTCAACGGGGCTAAGAAATTAAGTGAGTTTGCATGTTTAGGGCGAGATTATTTTAATGTTGAGTGAATAATTAAGCGATTTCAAGAGTTAATTGCGGAAGGAATAAACGCCAAAAATTGGATTTAGACAAAGCTTTCACTGAGCATGTATTTTATAGTGTAATAAAAAATCATTGAAAAAATACAGGATTAGAGTAATTAATGGTTTTTAAAAGGACGACATAAAAAATAGAGAAAGTTTATTAATAAACCTGCACTCATAATAGACTTGGCAAAAATTGCGTCTAATTAGAGACCAGAGGACTAATAATCGTTCCAAGGACTTTGTCTGGTTTTAGAAATGCCACATTAACTTTGCAACAAACAGAAAAATCATCCTGAAATTCCTGAAATTTTTCAAGATAGAATCATTAGGCACAAAAAATCTTAATAAGCAATCTAGAAATCTGTCAAAAACGCGGTTTGATGCAATTTCGTCAAAAACTTTTCCAGAAATTAATTTCGTAAATAAATTCTTCGTAAAAATTGTTAATTTTGTTAATGATCCAAAATTTACAGTACTTTCAAAAATAATTTTAGAAATAAAAATAAAAATCGTAATACAACGTTTATGTACCACATTTTTTTTAAGTTCCGCCACTGATAAAACCAAAAGATGGCCACAATAACTATTTAGCAACATTTGCGTTAAATAATACCAATTATGTACTTTGATTTTATAAGCAAATTGGTCACGTCGCGTCGTGGCTTGGGATCATTTCTGAAAGCAATGTAGAAATGATAAAAAAATTAAATTAATCAATCTAATTCCGCCAACTACTCTTTGTGTCTAATATTATTAAAATGTAATTTTGCAAACAAAATTATAAACAAATACTTTCTAGCTTCTTAAAAAGTTGGTTTTTCGCCAATCGACAGTAAAAACCATAATGTAGAGCACTAAAGTATCATATTTATTGACTGAAGTATTTCAGCATTTTTATTAACTAGGCAGTAAAGCAGTTAGGATCTTTCATTTATTAACGATCTCTTAAACATCCTGTATATTTTATTATAACATTTTTTGTTATTATACTGTACGAAAATATGATTATTACGCTTTCTCTTGTGCCATTTGATTCTTAAATAATTAATGTACAAAATATGGTTTTGGCTACTTTAAACCGGCCTTCTGTTAATAGGGGCCCTAAGTAATTGCCTTTTTTGTCCATACTAAAACGCCAGTTATGTCCACAATTGAAAAAAGTTTTTACGACAAAGAAATTAATTCGAATCAGCAATAACTCAAAGGATCAAAGGACAGTTTTACGATCCTGGTCTAGGTGTCTGGATTTATGTCGTCCTCGCTTGTCCATATTATCCTCGAAGGGCGAGAATCGTAAATCGTCTCCCTATTTATTGTTGTTTTAAAAGTAATTTATCCCGGTCGGAGCTTAATTGGTGTCGAAATTTACGACGGTCGTTTTTCCATGAAAATCTCGAATCGATACTTACTATCTGTGAGTCTGTGTATTGCTGGTATTTTCGCCATTTTCCTGGTTGAGGTGATGGAGGGATGGGAGCGATAATGCTCCAGACTGTTCAGCCAGACATCCGTTTTCCTGGAGGCTGTCGCTGGTGGTGCGGAGGTAAGGGAGGCGACGAAATTCAGGAGATCGCTGAAAGAAAAAATTGCTGAAATTACAACACAAATTTGCAAACTAAGTAAAGCAAACTTAATAGTGAATGGAGCTAGAGGGTGGAAGATTATTTGTTGTTTTAGACAATAAATAATAAACTACTCAGTTTTCAGGCAACGCCAACGTTTCGAATATAATTTATTCTTCCTCAGGCCACTGTCAATTGTAGTAAAAGATTTGATTGCGCTGGAAGTGTGGGCATTTTGGACAAGAACAATGTTCACTAATAGTAATTTTTGACTTATATTGTAAATCAAATAACAATGCCGTTCAGAACAGACTGCAGTAAAATACGAGTATTTAAGCTATTCACTGCTTGTTTGACACAGTGAAGCAGATGTTCAAAGATCCAAAGTGTAAAGAACGGACGATATGGTACAGGTATAGATAAAGACACAATTGACACAAAATATTAGCACTGTAACAGCTTAAATACTTTTCTGCAGTGCAATCAACTTCTGTCCCAAAGAGGATTATTGTTAGATTTACAATTTAAGTCAAAATTCGTTATTAGGTTACTTCCCTATACATCGATTATAATTATCGGACCTGGTAGTAATCTGCTCGGATAACATCCTAGTCGATAAACAGAACTTAGAAAGGAAAACAATTTAGTTGTGACGTTACTAGGGCAAAGGTGATAAAATCTGAAAGGATTTTTGCAAAAATTTAATTAGAACGGCCGCAACTATAACAGTTTTAAACAGATTTTAATCAAACAACCAATTTGCGATAAAATGGATTCATAAAGGACGGAAAATAAGCAAATTTTAATTAAAACAAAAATTAGTTTCGTGTTTATCATATTCCTGTCTAAACATATGTTATTATTGGCAAAATTAAAGATTTGCTGATAAACCTCGACCGGTTAAAAATAGACCAAATTTGAATTCATAAAAAAATTAGATTTGCTTTTATTTCACGTCATTGCGGAAAAACTGTCATTTCATGATAAAGCAAAACAATGAATGGCATTGTTGGACCTTCAGAATGGTCATGAGAATTAACAATTGCATACAATCAAGTGAAAGTAAGATAAAAACTCGTAAGATAACGTTTTTAGGGGAGTTGAACAAATTTCTCAACTATTTTCCGAAAGGAACTAACGAGCTCATCATAACCGAACTAACTACTTTAGAAACAATTAACATTAGCTAGAAATTAGAGCTTTGATGGGAGCTCTTGTGTCCGATATGAATTCCGCCAATCAACAAAGGATTACGTTGTGAATTGTTTTAGAAAGTTTGCTTTATTTGGATAAATTTGCGAGAAATTACATAGAAAATGAGACAGAATTGAACAAAGATTTTGGTGGAGCGTAAAACGACCCGTAAAATAGCAAAAACTTTATATCATGACAGACAAAATTTAATAACAAAAAAAAATATAAATTGTTTTGTTTGAGCATGTTATCTGAGATCACACACGAGATCTTATACAATGGAATCTCACTAATAAATCACTCGCTACTAAATAATTAGACATATTTATTGCATCCAGCTTTACTGGTTTAATAGTTTACTGATTGACTTAAAAAATAAAAACAAAAAATACAAAACGTTCAGTAAAAACCAACTCGCAGCTAACCATGAGAAGGTAAAGTAGCGGTTTACTCAAAAAGCGTGCGTTTTATAAAAAAAAAAATGCAAGAGGCTAGTAAACAGTAAATCGTACTTTTTAAAACACTTTTTTATGGCCTTGATTAATCGCTAGATTTTCGCTCCTAACAACGACTGTCTTTCGCTAAGTCAAACTGCTCGGTCAATAGCCTACCCCTTGCCTATACTAGGTGTCCACCCCCAAAACAGCATTCTCTATTGTTAAAAAAATACACATATAATTTAACTATTGTAGGAGTACATCCTCTCGTTTGCGGTCTGTCTATTGTACGATTCAGACATCTTGGAGGTAGCTTTTGTGTTAGGGTTTTATCACGCGCGCCAATTTCAATTTGTAATATAAAATCCAATTTTATTCAAAAACAAATAATTTAAAATATTTTCAAAATTAACATTAAAATTTTCGCAAAATCAGTACTTTTAATTAATTTACAGCCGTAAATTTTTTTCTTTATAAAGCAAAGAAGTCATTACTTTTGTGACGGATCTGTAGCAGTTTTAGTCTGACAGACAAATACGGTTTTTTCTTCTTTTTTTTTTCATAGTTTTTTGACTAAAAAACATTTCTAAACATTCTGTATACACTCTATATATTAAGCTTTTATTTAGGTATGTACAATTCACGTAATTCTAAATCTTGAGCATGCTGAAACATTATTTATACATTAGTTGAATAATTCGAACCGATTTTCAGTTTAAAAAACAATAAAAATCTTTTTATCAAATTTTTAGTTAGAATTCGGCATTTTGGCGATTTTGTGCTTGCTACAAACACTGCAACACTGTAAATTGATACCGGGCGTTTTATATGCAATCCGTAACACTCTGGAGGACAAACAAAGTGAAGTTAGTTGTACTTGTGAGCTAGGTTATGTGTTAAAATTAACTTTAACTTCTGGTTTACACCAAACTAAAAATCATACTAGAAACAATCCCAAAAGCACCAAAATTTTTAAAATTGGGATACAATAAAGTCGCTTTGTGGTTAGGTCCATTTTTTGTTATGTTTTTGCTAATGCCAGTTACGTGATGCTCACAATCATCACTTTGTTAATAACTTCACTTTGTTTGTCTTCCAGAGTGTTGCGGATTGCATATAAAATGTCCGCGCCCTATAGTTTAGATAACCCAAAAATAGACAAAATTTCGTTTTTAATTCCTTGTACCTTATAGTAATCAATAATTACTAATCAATATTTCTCAATAATTTTGAAGAAAAATTCTGATCATAAGGGTTTCTTTTTGGAGAACGATGTATTTTCAGGTTAACTTCAGAATGTTATTAGGTGAAATTAGAAACTAGACAAAAAAGAAAGCATCCTCAACATTTTATTTTTTTTTTGTAGAAAAGGAATAATTTTAATGAAAATGTGTGTTTCCAAAAATTTTTGTTTGACATTTCGTTTTGACAGGTCGGTGATTGCGATTATCAAAGACATTCAAAACAATTATTTCGCAATTCTACAACACTCTAGAGTCTAGAGTTTGTTAAATAAACACGCAAATAATTGAAAAATACTAAAATTCAGTCTTTGATTACATTTTATCGCTGTATATCAACTCTATGTAAATGTCAAGGCAATTCTTATCAGCTTAAATTTTTATTTTAAGTACATAAATCGAGGACAACACTGATTTGAAAAAACCAGTGCAAAGAAATTTTTATTGCGACAATCTTTACAAGCTGTCAGATTTTACAAGCATTGAACATTACTTTTATGTAATGTCATTTTTTCTTTATAAATCACGATTGATAAATGATCCCAGCAACTATCAATCGTGCTTTACTTCTTGTTGAAATTTATTTCAAGTTTAAAATGTCATACGTATATTCAGAAAACAAGATTTGCTGCACTATTGCATGAGAAAAATTAATTCAACGATCCATTTCATATCCGATGGTAACAAATTTAACACACTCTCACTACGTAACAAAAGATTCATAAATAACTCGCAAACAACTCACGAGAGAAAATTTTCTTGAATATAATCTTTTTGCTGCCATTTTTTCGAAAAAAATCACTGTTATCAACATTTATAAGCGTGTTAGAATCACCGATTTTTTTTGACTTACTGAGAAAAAAAATTTTGATTGAAGACAATTGAAACGTGGTCGGTGCAGAGGTGGTTTATGTTAGGTTTAATTAAGATTGGATTAAAAAGCAAATTTTCAGATCAAACATCGTAAATCTTCGTTTTCCTTCAAAAAACTAATAATCAATAAAATAGTTTTATAGATCGCTAAATGATAATCCTAAAATGGCAATAATAGTTTTATCTGTGACAATATAGGTCTGTAATAAATAGTTCCAAGTAGAATTTTATCTCCCCAATTAAGTATGTCCCACTTTTCACACTTACCTGTTCATACATACTTTGGGTCCGTCCAATATTTGTTTTTTCTGGTATATAATCCCCATAGTTAATATCATTGAGTGCATCATAGTCCACAAAACTAAGATCATTATAACTAACACTAACATCAGTTTCAACAAGACTTTGCAATGACTGTTTCCACTCTAACTCTTTCTCCTCACTTATTGAAAGTCGTTCCCTTGATTTTCTACTTAACTCCCGAACGCTCACAGACCTCTTAAGGAAGTTCTTCGATTCCTGTCCAAACTTCTTCAAGAGGGAAGTAGTACGTGTCAGCTTCGTGTTCTTCTGGTTGAGTTCCACCGCCGAGTTGTACTTCTTGCTCTTTCGTAACGTTGCAATCTTCCCGTGAGTATCAAAATTGTCGTAGTTCTCCTCATGGTGGTCATTTTCCCCATTTTCCTTGCTACTTCTCCTGAGGAAACTAAACGAGAGTTTTTTCTTCTTCTTGGGCTTCTGGGTAACCTCATGATTCACTGCTTCGCAGACACTATTATCGTTCTCGTCAACAAACTCCAGCACTGGCTTGACAAGCTCGTCTTCGAGGATTGAAGTCCTTCTGTTACGTTTTTTCAATGAGCGTTCGTCGGCCAAGATCTGACGGTCACGTGGCATCACTTCACAAACGCGATCACAAATCTCCCGAACCAACTCTGCGACGAACGTTTCTACATCACTGGCGCGTTCTACGTTATTAATCGCATTATCTGATGATAACCAGAGTTCAGGATTATATCGAGGACTACATGAGGAGATACGGTCTATCATCGACGTTTCTTCCGACACCATTTTATTTGGTTCGGCATTTCGCTGGATGGACTACACACACAACAAACTGAAATTTTTTTCCACAAACTTGTAAATCACGCAACGTAGCATCTTTATCGCGTTTTAATAAAACTGATAAAACATTTGATAAAGGTGTTTGTATGCCGAACATCGAGATATAACATTGATGCGGAACAAGTTTCAATACTTCCTCACTAAAATTTATAAAATTATCACATTACTTGATTTACTAAAAATTTTGCTCGGTTTACGACTTGTTGTGTACTTAAATACTTGCAAAATATAATTGAAATATTTTCTTGATAATATGTAGTTGTGACTCATTTTTCATCTAACGTAAGTACGTAGTCTTTTAACTAGATCGATTGGTAAAGTAGGCTGTGAATGTCAGAAATTGTAGAACAGAACTAAAGAACTCTTTAAAATGTTTAGTAACTGTTGGTTTTTCGCGCCTACTTAAATTAAGAATTTTGTCTCTCTTTCGTTACTATCACTGAGACTGGGAAAAAACAATTGTTATTCAATTAAAAAATTAATTAATGATTATTCACCTTTTGATTATGTTACCAAAAATAATTGATATAAAGATTGAATTTTTTTGACTATTTGCTTATTCAATTGATGATACAACATACTAAATTTTTTACCGCATTGTGTTTTTTTCACAAAGAAAACAAAAAATCTCTGATGCATGAGAAGAAATAAAACAAAATGTTTTGTGTTGTCTAGCTAAAGAAAGAGCACTTTTCTAGTAAAACTGTAGAAAAGTTGATAAATTAATTAATACATTAATTTAAGTTTCAATAATTGTATTTAGATAAGCACATTAAAAATTTCGCCCAAATTACCTGTAAGAATTAGAATGCTAGTAAATTACAACAAAAATTCAATTTCAAAAAAAATGTTAAAATATTAGACAACAATGTAAAGAGCACAACTCAAATGTCCCACAAATTTTGAAATAATGAAAAACTTTTGAAAATCACATAAATCTAAACCGTGACGATTGTAAAATATATACTTGTCTGGTGTGGCACCCTCATTGTCAATATTGTCATTGCCTTTTACATTTCAAATTTTCTTTAATGATATAAAGACACACTGTTTCTACGTGATTTAAGCTCAGTTTTTTGTTTTTTTTTTGCAGGTACATACATACCAATACATTCTACAGTCAATTTAATATATAGATACACTGCCTTCAGAAATAATTTTAACCTACGTGACCAACTTGTTTATAAAATCTAACCATACAGCAAGTATTATTTAACACAGATCTTGCTTAACGATTACTCTGGCCAAATTTTACCATTAGAACGCGTGTCGCTTCTTGTTTACCCAACGAACAATAGATTATCAAAATTAGATATTACAGAGGCTATTTTATTTAAAAAATAATAATAAAAAAGCACACGCAATACTTATAAAAATTCAGAACTTCATACGATGTTTTTTTTAAGATTAAGAGAAAGAGCACGACAAATATAGCAACAACAAAGAAGCCCAAATACACGTTAGAAAAGATTAAACGTTCGACAATTTAAGTATAAAAAAATATTTAAGTAGCTCGACAAAATACATTACTTTCAAATAGTTAAAATTAATTATTCTTACATAGGAGCTTCCATACTAATCTTCATAAGTTTAAGTATACGAAAAATTTTAAACAGAGATCTTCAAGATTTGTGTTCTTATTCCTCTACAGAAGCTACACCACTGTTTTAGAATTTTAGTATATGGAAAATTTTACGACGATAAGCACCTTTTCTTATTGAAAAGGACTCGATGAGCCAAATAAGTTTGAGAACCACTGGCTTAAAGACTATCAAATTGTCATTGTGAATCGTAAGAAAAAAATTTTGAAAACGACATAATTAGACAGCATTAAGTTATCCGCGATGATAATAAACCAAAACGACCTCTGGGAAAATATTTAGGTACCAAAGAAATAAGTATTGTCACGTTCATGTTAAAACGATAAACAAAAATAAATTATTTTAAAACAAACTTTGTACACTTGCAACTAACTTAGTTTTGAACTTTATAAAATCCAATTTTCAATTTCAAATGAATCAAGTAATTGAGTACAATTTTCTTCCGAAATAGATTTCAACGTAACTGATTTTTTGTTTAAATACAAAACTATTGTTGTTTTGTTTCAAACTAAACACTAAATAGTTTGTAATTATGCCCTCCTACTTTTGATAACATTGCTTGAAGCTTCAGGTCGCGATATTGTTCAGTTTATAATTTTGTGTTACGTCTTTTCCATGTTTCTTTTGGCGTTTTTTTGACTGAAAGCCACCTACTTTTGTAGTTACAAATATAAAACGCTTTTATTTTTCAATATTTCTAAACTTGAAATTGATTAAAACCTACAAGATGTGCACTTTAGGGCATTATTATCGCGGATTGAGTTAATTTTATGCGATTGTAAACAGAGCTTCAGGAAACTTACATTTTAAACAAACCAGGCTCCAATTACGCTGAAGAACAAAAAGATGTCTTTTTAATTTGCCCTTATGAGCTCGAGCCCCGTTGGCGCAATGGCCATTGCACTCACGCTAAATATGCCTCTGCTATTACTTTTGTTCTGAGAGATTTTGTGTAACATTATGGTTATCCTGAGCTCGAATGAAGCGTATGTTCGTTATTTAATCGATTAAATATTCACACAATCGATTAAAATATTCCAAAAATCGCTTAATTCGAAAATAGTTTGATCGAAAAATTGATTATTTTATTGTGAGATTAAATGATATTACTGAGTAAACAAAATAATTAATTTAAACAAATAATCGATTATTCAAAATAAAAATCGACAAACTGTAATTTTGATTCTGTGGGTTTTGAAAAGGACTACATTTTTTACTCTCCAATTAGGAGTGTCTTGCATCCCGGGTGTCCCAATTTTATCTGCACCTCCAAAATAACACTTTCTATTTGACAAAAATTCGGAAAAAATTACATTTAATTAGCTAGTATACAGCCATCCTGTCCAAATTTTAAATAATTTATTGAATACCTAGTCAGTTTTTTGACTTTTGTTAAGTAAATTTTTAATTATTTTGCATGATTTTTTGTAAAAATGTATTTTGATATGCTATATTTAGACTTAGTTATATTTAGTTTTATTATTTTTCTTATAATTTTAGTTCTCTTTAAATTCTAATATAAATATTTTTTATAGACTTTTTTTTCTGTTGGGATTATGACAGAATCGTAAATTTTGTCAAGAAATAAAAGTTAAAGTGTTTGCGGGCTGTCTTGTGCAATTCAGGTACCTTGGAGGGTAGCTTTGTGTTAGGGATTTATAATACTATGCGCCAATACGAATTTGTTATGTAAAATCTGATTTTTTTAAATTAACAGAAACATCAAAATTTTTACTATTTTTTTTTAAATTTACAGCCGCAAATAAAATCTAAAAAATAATTAAGTGCAATTGAGGTTAACCCTTGCATTCTATACTATTTGATTTTTTTCTGAAATTAGATAAGAAAAGGGTTGGAGGTAAATTTTGAGACACCTGGTACAATATTTAATCTTTAGTATTTTAAACAGAACTGTTTTTTCTGAAAATAAAACAGTTATAGAGATAAACGATTATTTTCCATTTATGTATGAAGTACCACTTTCCACCAAGAGCGTATAAAATGGTGTTTTTTTTTGCGCTTATATTAATGATTTATATCACAATAAAAATTGTATCTAATGGCAACGTTCCTGCTTTCACTGGTATCAAAATCGATACAATAAGTGTACAATAATAATAATTTCTCTTGATTTATGAAACCCCATTGTGTGTGGTTTCCACCTGGCATCATATTCAAAGTGTGAAAAAAATCAAAAGTGTGTATAATCAGTCATTTAGTTTCACGTCGCAGCAATTTGCTCTATTTATAAAATGTATGATGGCCTTGAGCCGTCAATATTACTCATTTCTTGAAAGAAGGTAAAAAAGTAATTGGTCGATGCATGAAAGAGATCAATTGAGAAATAGCTGCATGTCGTCGAGGCAACACTTCCTTGAACTTTTCACCAATTTGTATCAATTTGAAACCTCGGAAAAACCCAAAAAATTGCTAAATCTCAACCACTTGTCACTTAGTTGCGATTATCTGACGCCGCAACAAATAACAAACTTTTGTAAAGTATCTGAGAGCTTTTAAAATCTTTTATTAAAGCGTAAAAAATTGCAAAGCTCCCTATGCGGACTTAAGCTTGTTGTGGAAGTTCGCGCACCTGTTTCACAAAGACCAAAGTCCTGTCAGATTTATAGACTTTGCCTTATCTATTTATCAGCCGAGCAAAACGTTATTTTTAATCAGAAACACTAGCACTGAGGATGGCGCCGGTAAAATTAGAACGAAATGATGAAACTTGTTGGCGATGTTTTTTTTTTTTTTTGTTACTCGATGTTCGTTAACATTTTACACAGACACAAAACCGAAGCCGCTCGCGAAAATACTGACGGGGAAAATTCGAATCTGCCATGTGATGGTAACAAAAACGCGTCCAATCGGGTACCATGTGATTAGAAAAAGGTGGGATTATCGCGACCCGGCCGTGCTCTATCTACCTACAATTCACTTTTAGTCGCGACACATTCGCAGCAGTTGGTACACAGAGCGATAAACGAATTCCCGGAGCATCAAGAGATGTGGGGTTAACATTCCGACTGATAATTGATAATATACCTACTTGGATAAGCGGCTTAACCTCGTAATGAGGTGAATTTCCAATCAATTTTTACTAATTGCGAATGAAGACGGAAAGGATTGGGTTTCTCGTTAACGAGGGATGGAGGTGCAATTTTTTTACACAAAGGGCGAAAGATTGGGTTACTGTTATAAGGACAAAAGCTGAAATACCTAGTAGTTTTGCTATTCGTAATTGATTCGTTTTTATTCTCTCAAATTATAAAAATTTTTGTTATGAAACAAAAGCAGAAAATTTGTCACAATTTTTTTTTCTTCTAAAATTTTAAACTTTAAGTATTAATAAGAAACATAAAATAAAATTTATTTGGGTGCTGTTGTAGTGATTATAGATAGCACCCAGTGCTATTATAAGTGATAATAAAAAACCTAAAATTTAACTTTTTTTATCAAAAATAAATAAATAAAATACCTAAATTATAAAGAATTTCTTTTTTAAATCATTATGACCACTGATGTTGTATAAAACTCCCGCTTCGCGCTCGTTTTATGAGTTTGAATTTTTGATATTCTATTTCAAAACTCGTTCTTCATTTTTAATAAACTATACCTACCTACGTTAATCAGTAAGTATTACAAAATTCCAAAAATTAACTTTAAACCGCCATAATGTCGATTTTCATCCTAGAAAAAAATTCACACAAGTAAATTTGTTAAAAAATTCACACAAGTAAATTTGTTAGGATTTTCATGGGGTACAGCTTTAATTCAAAAAATATATTGCCACTTTGAGCATTGTTTTCTTATACCTACCTTTCTTAAAAATAATAATTTTTTTTCGAAAAAATATGACTGTTGCAATATTGACTGTTGGAAATTTTTACATACACATTTTAAAAAACTATTTGAATGAATTTATTTATAGATTATAGATATTTATAGATTGTTATTTATAGTACAAAGTTTTAAGTTTAAAGCCACAGTGATTTTGATAGTCAAAATGTCAGAAATAATTTTTTTAAAATTTTTTAGTACTTTCAAAAGGTTTTTAGCGGTAAGAAAAACTTTGAGCTTATTGATAAAAGAAGCAGAGATAGTAACTCACAACTCATTACCAAAAGATAGTCACAATTAAGCATTTTTCTGGTACTAAAAGTCCATTTGATAGCTACCATTTTCTTCACGCGACTTTACGTTTTTTCCACTGAACTTATAGCAGCTACAGTAAGTTTAAATCCTCAAAACGTTAAAATTTTAGTATTTTTGTTGATAATTTTGCAGTTGTTGTAAAAACAAGAAGAAACAAAAAGTCATTATATTTTTAACTCAGTACACTATTTAGAAATTTCTAAAAATATCATTTTTTTGAGTTTAATTTGTAGTTGTTTTTTTTAATTAATGAGAATTGCACTAGGTTAAATAAATAACAGAAACTTTTTTGTTACAATTTCTACTCTAATGACCTAATTCTAAATCAGATTTACACCGATGTAATTTGAGTTGCTAGGGGCAACGTCGTAACTTTACTCTAAACCCGGATCACTTTTGTAATGTGAAACAACAGCGCATCAACCGAAAATTTTGGCTTTGTGAATAATGTTTTTTACCGCAAATTTGGGTTTTCAAAATGTAGGTCATGTTATATGACAATGTCACGTTGACGTTGTCATATAACATAATTCACAAAGCCAAAATTTTGGGTTGATGTGCTGTTGTTTAATATTACAAAAGTGATCCGGGTATATTTCTTATATTCGATGGCGTAACTTTACGCTACTCTGATAGAGTAGCGTACTGATTTAGAATTACAGCCTTAGGCTTAGCTTAGTTTAGCGTAAATCTGATTTAAAATTACGCTATTAGTATACAAACACCCTGTAGATGTTTACATTTTTTAAAGTACTTCTTACATCTCGTTGTTCTCAATGTCCTGATTTCCGCATCAATGTCAGGTTTTAGATATTTTTAGTTTTCAACACAAGTAATACTAAACACTGGTTCTCAAAATTTTAAACAAAATTGTAAAGTCAAACCTTTTAATTAATTAATAATTATATTTAATAATTAATTTTAATCAACACAATAAATTCGATAGTTAAAATTTGGCGCCCATCGACTATATGCAATAATTTGTAAAGAGCAGCTAATAAGTCTTAATAAAGAATAAAGAATGGATAATATATCCGAAATGTCGACCGATTAGCAGAAAATAGAGTTTTTTATCCATTTTCCCATAACTCTTCATAAATAGTTACGTAATGGAGGTGAATTTAACTCGAAACTGAAAACCGGCCCTCAGGTTTTTCTATATATTTGAAATGGCTCAACTAAACGAAACACTCTTTAGTATTATATATCTACTTTTTTAAGTTGAATTATATAAAACATATTTAGGTCGCTAATAAATTTTTTTGAGGCCAGGTCAAGAGACTACAACAAGTCAGGTGATTTCAAAAACGTTACTAATTTTTTTACTTGAGAAAAATTTGTCAAAAGTTTTAAAACAAAATTCTATTTTATTTAAAAATGAAGAATTTTTTAAAACTATTTGGCTAATATACCTAATTTTCAGAATTTGTCAAAATTATATATTTATAGCTTTAGATATTAATATTTTAAATTTATTTTTGGAAAAATTTATTGGAGTGGAAATCCAAAAATCGATATAAATCCTTTTCGCAATGGCATTTCGGCAAACTATCTGCCAAGTGTTTGTCGGTTTGATAAGGTTGGAAAATAAAACAAAGAGTTTATTTTGTTTTTCTTTAATTTTATTTTATTTGCCAAATAAAAATACAAATCCATCACTTTTGTTTTTTGTAGTATCGTGTCTGGAGTAATTGAATGTGTTGGGTTGTCCCAAATCCCTCGGGACGTCATTGAAACAGTCGTAATTATCACCTCTGGAATAATATCCAAATTTGTTTCTCGCCGCATCAGCAAATTACATTTTTCCCATTAAAATTGGTTTTCATGACAGGTAAGGTATCTATAAAACCGCAATGAATCAGCACCTTGTACAAGTCAATCATACAAAAATAGAATTGATTCGGAAGTAATTCTCGAAAAATCGGTTTGCCCACGACCTTTAATCTGAAATTTTGTGAAATATGCAAGTGGTCGTCTATTTGTTGTCGGGTGTTTTTGCCAAGATATCTTGAGTCAATGCCAAAAACAGCAAAGAATCCACATCAACACGAATCCAAGATAATTTAGACATAACATATTATTACAGTAATTACCAGTAACCGTTCCAAGATAATAATTATGCGAATTTTTCAAAAATTTCTATAACATGTAACAGTATTAATTTCGGAAATTAATTATTCCCGGGAAGACCTAGAATGCAGCCAAGATTCGAATTTCGCATAAAGCAAACGTTGCAGTTTCATTTTTATTCAAAAGATTTGTATAAAATCGATACGCGTCCTGAAAAACAAATCATCTTTCAGCAAGCGTCACCTGCCTCTGAGCTGATCAAAATTCGGTTTTATTAAAATTAAAGATACTACATCTGAGGCTCGTAAAAAACCAATGATGACATTTTTAATAAAGTACTCGTACATATTTTATCTTTCCGCCCTTTTCATTTTATTATAAAGATGTATGTATTTTACGGTATTCCGCGCTTCTGTCAATAAAACACAAAAGACTTACTTACTTAACAAAACTTTGCCAACTTTCGCTACTTAAAAATTCATTTACTTTCGACCTTCCGGCTTCCTGTCAACTTTTTATGACAGGTTTTATGCCAGTTCTGTAGGTCAAGGACTTGAATGATGTAAAGGATGTAAGTCTGGAAAGTTTGGGGCGTTGGCAGGAAATCACTCTTTCAGATTCTATTTCCGCCGAAAATATAATAAAGTCGAAGAATAACGCAAAGATCTGAATTCCAAGATAAAGAAATAAATTCAGCTACTTTTATCCCCAATGAATTCATTTCACAAAAATACGAGTACAAGGAAATAATTCAATTAATATCTTTTTTCACCGAAAAAAGCTTTACCTACCTGATATACCTAAGTCCAGCAAAATGAACTACCTATTATAATTAATTAATGACTAAAAATTTAATCAACTATGAAGTTTTGAAGTTTTTGTTATAATTTTTACATTTATAAATATAGTGCGTTGGTCAACAGAGCAGCGGTCCTCTTTCTCGAGAAATTTATTCAGTTTAATTCAAAAATAACCGTTCCAAGATGGTTTCATTTGATATTGAAAAATTTAAGTTTTCTTAAATTTTTGAGGATATTTGTTAACACTTTAAATTTGTTAAACTGTAAGAAAGAAGACCGCTGTTCTGTTGACAAATGTGTTAATTTTATAAATGTTAACAATTATAGCAAAACCTCTAAAGTTTATTCTTTTAATTAAGAATAACTCCATTGTAAATAGTTGATTCAATCTTTAGTTATTAATTAAATAAAATAGATCGATTTTTTTACCAGACTCTGTAGTACAACACATTCTAGCGCACTATAAGGATTAAGAATCAACAAATAAATTTTAATAAAAAAGTTTAATATATTTGTTATGTCTATACGAGTATATCTATGTGTGGAATGTGATATATTTGTCACGGGTGTCGTAGTTAATTTTTTGAGTGATTAATGAGCTAATTTCAAGTTGAGGTGATACCGGTTGTATCTTTTTCGTTTCCATAGACAATTGAAAAATTCGGGGTTGTGATTGGTTTTGGCTGCGGAAAAGTATTAAAATTTGCAACAATACAGGTAGTATCTCAACTTGAAATTAGCCTATAAGAACCATTCCACACAAGTACATGCATATAATAAGAAACTTTATCCAAAATTATTATAAAATTTTGACAAAACTTATCGTCGACAATTGTTTGTAAAATGTACGTCAATGAAGTGAACAAAACAATCGGTAGCATAAAAAATACTATTAACTAAATCACGGATTTCTTATCTTTTACTATAAATGTCAAGGTTAGAGTTAATTTAACTTCTCGAATGACTTAATAATTTTGTGATTTCTGCTATTTTCATTAATTTCGTGGGTTATAAATCGCTTATTACACACGATTTTGGATAAAAATAATTAAAGAACTATTACTAAACAAATTGTTAGAGAGTTGAATTTAAAAAGCACAGCCATAAAGAACATTTTAAATTGTACACCAAAAAATGTTAAAAAAATTTAACTCGTTTTTCCAAAAAAATTCTGAAAAATGTTAACTCTAAGATAGCTTATTTGGGAAATGTCATCTACAAAATCAGTTTAGACATGTATCAAATACTTATTGATCTTATAAACTTATGTTTAATAGACATGATGCAGCTCGTAAAAAACAAATTTTGAGACAGTTGAGGCAAGAATTTGTTTAACTTTTTTTGGGTTTTGCAATAAAGCGGTCTTCATGACTGTATTGCTTGTAAACCATTCCAGAGACACTCTGAATATCGTAAGTCAAAAAGGGCACATTTGCTGTTAACCAAAAGTTGTTTTGAACACACAGATTATGAAAATGCAAAAAGTTTTATACGGAAACTTTGGTTACAAAGATACTGCATAAATTAAATTCAAGTAAATTGACAACACTGGGAAATTCATCTGACCTGTTACCTATCATGTTACCTATAAAACATATCATTAATTACTACAAGTTTTTGCACTGATTTATTGATCTTTCTGGATCTAAAAACCTAGTCAGTTTGAAAAAAACTTTTGCTTGTTAACACTCTTAAAAGGAATGATTGTTTTAGACATTCTTGTTAAACAAACCGAAAACGATTCCAAGATTATTTACAACAAAATTTCAATGAAAAAATTTTGTATGCTAGATATATTTTTGATTATAACTTTCTTCTGATTTTTGTCAGATTTATGTGGAGATTTTTACCGTACTTGAACTAATTTATTATAAATATTTAGAAATTTTAAGCATTTTCCTTGTCACTGTGCACTAGTAATGAATAAACCTTTTCACGAGCCTTTTCGTTTATACGACTATTACACTAATATAAAAGACAAACTTCATCCCCAACTCCCAACTACCTATTTAAAAATTGGCTAAAATTTAAAAATAAAATTTAAAATCAAAGAACTATCACCAGTTAGATTTACAAATTAAAAAAAATTAAAATTTGACAAAAATTTGTTAAATTATCAATTGCATGTAGTTTTATAAAGCTGTTAGACCCTAATGTACAAATAATAACAGGGGTTAACTCCACGTCGAATATTGGGCCATGTTGCCGGTTCTAGTTTAGCGGTAAATTGCGATGTTGGGAGTTTTTTTCAAAAAGTCTTATTACATCACTTATTTGACCCTGTTTAAAGTCAATTTTGAACCCCATTAGTCCATTAATAATGTAATAAAATAACATTAAAAGTAAATCAATTTAAGTTTTATTAATATCAAAATTATAGGAGTATTTATTGATTTATTCGACAAAATCGATGACACTGCATTACCTCTGCTCTCTGAATTTCCTCAGGTAAACTATCCGCTTTAGCATTCACTAATTTTAATACTCGTACATTTCATTTTCGCGTCAAACTATAGATATAAAATTATAACGACTTTTTGTGGTTACAAGCAATAAAATTTTGTTTGATCTTAATAGTAGGTAATCTTGAATAGTAAATTATAAAGTTTTAAAATTAAATTATAAAGCTCTATTTTAATTTTCTCTAATTGTAGATAAAATCGCAAATATCGTTCGTGAGTCCGAATTTATTATTACAGTAACTCGTATGATTAGAGATAAACTCAAGCTAAGCCCTTGCCATCTGCAAGTTTCACACTCAAAGTCAGTAATTTCGTTATTTTAAGAAATTCATTAGTTAATAATAATTAATTAATAAGATTACATATTAAAAGTTAAAAGTATGTTTTCTTTAACTAATAATAATGTACAACATAAAAATATATTTCATTTTGAAGATTTTTAAATAACGAACAACATGACCAATAAATAAAAATACCAGATTAATGGACTAATTTCAAGTTGAGATAACACCGGTAGTATCACAAATTTTAATACTTTTCCATGGCAACAACCAATCAAAACAACTAACTTTATTAATTTTCTATGGAAACGAAGATACTACCGGTATTATCTCAACTTGAAATCAGCCCATAACACAATAATTTGATTTAGATCTCACCGCAAACACCCATAGATAAAATGAAATGTTTAAATCTAACTCTGTATACCGTGGCACAAGGTAAAATTAAATTTAAAACAATACTGTAAATTATCTTGTTATTAATTCTGTTATTAATCTGTCTATTACTATTCCCAAACTTTATAACAAATTTATAGGAAAATAATGATATTAATGACCATTCGAAAAGCCTTTACTTCTAGAGTTTAATTTGAATATCACTAAATACGTATTTATAAGTTTAGAATTCGCCTTGTCTTTTCTCATTTTTTTACATCTTCTTTACTGCTTGTAGTGGCTGTAACGATAATAATACTTTTGTCTTACTAATAATACAGATTTAACAGATTTAACTCTCACTACATTAAAATAATTATACTTTCACGAAAATCATCAGAGTAACTAAATTTTTTAACAACTTTTCAGTAAATAAAACCATTTAAATAACTGAAATTGTAGCTTCCCCTTATATACAAATTTGCAAAAATACAAAACGTAGGTAACTGATGTAACTAAATTAAGGTACAGGTAACCTCGCGAAAATTTATCTAATAATATACTCGTGTCGTGTTAAGCGAAGATTTTGGTGTTAGTGGGTGTTTTTTTTTTTTGTATAATTTGAAAGCTCTTAAAAAGACGATTATTTTGTTACTGTATCAACTTGCTAACTTTGCAAGTAAAGTCATAATTTCATCTTGGATTTTGTGGGACAGTTAATATAATTTTCATTAGGAAGAAAAGAATGATTGCGGCCCTTGTTTGAGAGTCTCTTTGGTAGTCTATAAACCAATAAATGGTTTAAAAACTTATTCTTACATTCATTATAGTAAGACATATATTCACTCTATTGCGGGTATAATAATTATTTGCATTTTTGCGAATATCAAAAACAAGTTGCTCTGCTGGTTATCTGTTATCTAAGGGTTGTTAGCACGTTACCCGCAACATAAATAAAAAGACACTTTTATAGACTTGAAATTACTATAATATAAAATAAGAAAAGATTGTCTTCTCAAGAGCTTTCAAATGGTATAACAAAAAGTTTTAATTTAACTGACCTTATAATTTCCAGTATTAGTAAAAGATTCTTTCAGATATTTTTAAAAAAAATTTATTTCATTATATATTTCAGTATGTATTAAACTGTTAAAATTACGCAGATTACTTTTCCCGTACAATCAAACGCGCAACTAAAATAATATTTATTTTTAATTTAATCAGGTTTTTAGATTTTAATAACGCGATAGAAAAATTTCTTTTATTTGCTCGATTTTATTGGAATATTAGAAATTGAGCTCTGAAAAAAATCCAATAAAATAAATGAAAACATTTTTTCTCGCCGTACCATTCTGTTTGGTCTCACGGAAGTGTTTTCACATAATTTCTCAAGAAAATGCAAATATAAAAAATATTCTTTATGACCAGAACTTTTCCTCATTATTTCGCCCTGTATATTTGGTCGAATTTCACGGTATCGTGTCGGCAAAAACCGTGCAGCACGCTATAAAATCGATTTAAAGGCAAGTACCATCTTCGTGTAGATCGATTCCGATAATTTAATGAGTTAGTATAAATAACACCCCCGTTTCGAGCCCAGTTCAACATAAAAAAAACGAAAAGTTCGCATCGATAACAATTTATCTTTGGAGTGTTTTTCCGGTCGAAATGCACGTTAGCTTCTTTCTGAATGATCACGTGTTTCCTGGCAAATCGCGTGTTTTGTGAAGGTTTATTTGGCGGTTGTTTGCTTTGATATCGAACAAGAATAATTAGAAAAACTACTCACCCTAACCGATGCCGACTTGCAGACGGCCAAGTCACTGGGCGTCGGGACGCTTTTCTTGTCTGGAAAATAAAACAGAATCATGAATAAAAAGGGTGATTAGTAGAAAGGGATTTTTAGGACAATGACAATACAGTTGTCGACCTTGCGGAAATTTTATACAAAGAAATACCGTTTCAGCGGTTTCACTTTCAGGATTGACGGAATTACGAGAAAAAGGCCAATATGCCATGGAATGAAAATCATTCCAGAGATAAATCGAGGCTCGTAACAAAGGGATGTATTTATTTTCATTATTTTTCTTTTTTCTTTTAAACAAACAGATCAAATTACACAATGGACATGTCACTTCTGAAATTGCCTCAAATCTATTTCACTGAAAAGAAGCTATTTGACATCTCTATTTCAACATCTAAAATCTAAAAATGTTATTGAAACCTATGTATTTATACCTAAGTAAACAAAGTTAGGCAAAAAGCAAAATTCTATGAAATATACAGAATTACAGACTGTTTAGAAAAACGTTCTCATAATGTAACTTCCGATTGAGGTCAAAACAAAGGGATTTAACACAACTTACTTATATACCAAATTGATCAATCAGCGAGCGCCAAAGTTATTAAAAAATTCGAAAATTGTTGTTACGGGGAAGTGGACAAGACAGATAAACTATTTTATAAGGCCAACGTTTCGAATCATTTATTGATTCTTCATCAAGGCTTATAATAAATGTCAAAATTTGTTTGGCATGGTACCAACTTGTCTCGGTCAGTAGTCGCCGGAAGAATGAAAGAACTTTTTCATTTGTGGAGCGCTGGTTTTATTTTAAAACTCTACATAAACACTCAAAACTACTAAAGAGAAGCATTTACATGTGTAAAGATTACAATAAATTTTGTATAATAAAGTCTACAAGGCAATAATTTTTATCTCTAATAGTTTCAGCCTTAGAGACTTCACGGAGAGAGTTAAACTCATATTTCGTTGTAATATTTACTTTATCCAGCATTTAAATAATCAGTTATCCTAGCCAATTTCTCATTCCTGCCATCGAAGTTTTGAGATTGAGCTAGGGCATCATGTCTTGTTCATTCAATAAAAAAAAATCCAAAAAAACTTGAACTTGAAAAAACTTCTATAAAAAAATGTTGCAAAAAAACCTAATAAAATTCGACGATTAAAAAACAAAAAAAGGGTAAAAAAAACTAACTAGGACCAAAAAAACCTTTATTTAGAAAAAAAAGTGAACAATGGTAGGTTTTAAATAAATAAACAAATATTAGAAAGAATTTAAAAAACAACATTTAGAAGAAAAAACATGAAAAACTACGATCTACAAAAAGAAAGACCCAATAAAGTTGCAAAAAATGTGAATCAACGACGATTGAAAAAAATGAAAGATTGAAAAAACTCAAAACGACTGAAAGAGAAAGAACAGTGTACATATAAAAAAAATTTTGAAAAAACAAAAAATTGAAACAACGTTCAAGTCAGACACAACAACCATTTTAGAAATTGCTTCAGTAGTTATTAGCAAAGTTTTATAATAGCACTACTAGGATTATTTCAGCCATATTGTACTTACAAAATGACCAAAAAAAGGCTACAGTAAAAACAAGAAAGAGAAACTGTAATTAAATAAATGAAAAAAAAATAAAGATGGATTTCAAAAGAGTAGAAAAATATTTAAAAAAGAACCAGGAAAAACTACAATTGTAAAAAACTGGAAAAGCTTCAAAATATGTCAAAAAACAATATAGTCATAGTAATTAGATAAAAAAATCCAGAAAGTTGAAAAACAACGACTGGAAAAGAATGAAAACAAAATTAACGCCGATGTAAAGAACAGATGAAAATGTCCGACAGGTTACAAAAGGTTTTTTTTTTGTTATAAATATAAATCAGAAAAACGGAAACAACAGGACGAATTATGGTGAGTAAAATAATGCTAAATGAGTGAAATGCGCTAACTGATCAAACGATTTGGTCAAACTTTTAATCACTTTTGTATATTTCTCATAAAAAAAATAAATATTTTTTTCTTAAACGCAAAAGAACCCTTTGGGCTGTATCCCACAAAAACCATGCCTAAATCCGCTCTTGTAACTATTGTGGCCCTTAAAAAAGAACTATATTATAAGTACAAAATTTATTTCCTTACAATTATTTTGTTTACAATTTTTTTCTATCTTTAGGCGTTTGCACATGATTTTAAAATAAAGCCAGCACAAATTTTTAACATATTTTTCAAATTGTTCCAGGTACATTTTTGTTAATTTTTTTAAACACAAATGTTAAGAATTTTATTCTCTATATGACATTATTAGTTTCGTAAAAATCTTTAACAAAAATTTCTCATTTTTTTGTTTTGCCACTTTGACTTTTATTATCGTAAGCTTCGGATTTGATACTAGTAAAATTTATATTTTTGTTATTATACTTATTAAAAAGTATAGCGAGGAATAGTTTTTAAAAAGAAACGATTAATTTTTTTACAAAACCGATTTGTTTTCTTTTGTTTGACCTTGACATTAAACTCATATGCGTCGTGTTAAAGTAGAAGTCTAAAATCAGATTTTTGATATCAAGAATTTTAGATCTGTCAAATTAGCATTCACTAAAATTTTGACAACGGTTTTAAATGCTTATAAGGCAACTGTATCGAGGTTAGACTGTATTAATTTTAAATTTATTCTTGGGACGCTGCAACCAGTAATACGTCTACGATTAAGATCAAGCTTTGCGATCGTCGAAAGTAAACTCGTAAATTAAGTTAGAGTGTCATCTCCTATGTGGAAAATAGGTCACATCGTTTCATTATGTTTTACGTGCTGTTATATTTTTTTCTTAGTTTTTATTACAAAAATTGCAAATCATGAACGTCAATATGGCACCATGACCAAGCGCCGGCTGTCTCAAACTTAAATAATAAATTCCAAAATGAAATGAAGCGAAGTCTTTATTGATTAAATCGTATTGAAGTATACATAATAGATTTAGCAGCAGGTGCAGTAAAAATATTTTTAAAAATAGGGAATTGTCTTTATGACAATAGTAAGTAAAAAACACCAGGGAAAAAATGCTCGAAAGGCCAACAATGAAGGGATGATTAATTATGTAGACAAAACACAATTTTTATTTTAAATAAAACTATAACGGGCAATAATGAGAATGAGCGATCGTTAGAGGTGAATTATTACAGTCTGGGAGTACATTTATTAAAAGCGTTATTATGTTATTATGATAAGAATAAAGTTATGTTGGTGATTATCACAGTGACATGAAATTTAAATTTAAGACTCTCAAGATACGTAAAAAATCTATTATAGAACAGGAGTATTTTAATTAATTTTTCTTAATAAATCATGCGAGTCTCGCGGGGTAAAAGCAGGTGCTAGCAATTAAATTTCTAGATTGTCTGCAATTAGATTTGGTTTTCGGCTGAAACGAAGCGAAGCGGGATAATATCACTTACGCTCAGTTTATTACCACTTGGGGATTCAGTTAGATGACATCACAAGTCCTTGCAATAATAATTTTTTTTGAATCACTTGGTTTTTAAATACGAAACACCGCAACCAGACATGCTTTCGCGTCGCTTACTTGCTGGATCTACCAGGTGCCAGGTAGCACGAAAAGTAAACTTTGTGGAAGGATTTCATACACGTTCGAGCGGTTGGAGAAGGAAAGAGATCCTGACATGCTTGAGTGTTATCAAGTTGCAAAGACTTTTCGGAAGGGATAATTAACACTTTGTTGGGTTTATGATAATGCGGCGATTAATATACATGTCGGGGTTGTAAACTTGAGAAAAAACGAGGCGCTGAAAGAGGTCAAGCTATTTTTGTACATCTACGAGTTTACCCTTGACAGGGGCGAACCGCTAACTTTAGTGGCACTGGGCTAGGATTGCCAGACCTTCTATATTTAATAAGTCTTCTGTAAACAATCTTTTATCTTCTATGTACATACATTAAGTACAGAAAAAAATCTTCTATATTTGAATAATTATATTTTACATATTTTCCATCTCATTATTTACATAAGAAACATCTGAATTTAAAGGCGTTTCTAATTCTCTCAGCCCAACAGGATGATTATAATTGACACAAGCGAGAAAACTAACTCGAAATTTTATTACTTTAGTCACAGTGGCCATTTGAGCAGCTTCTGAACATAAAACGGACTGACACAAGAAATAGATGTTTCTCAAAATTAATGAGAGCAGAATTATTATTATCGCTAAATATTGAATAATTTTTTATTATATTTTTTCTTATATTATATTATTGTTATTAAATATTTTTAACTAGTTGTTTATTATATAATATTTTTTATATTATTAAAACTTCTATTTTTTATTTTTTTTAAATATTTTTAGGTAAAAATTACGTAAAAAAAATGTTGAAAAATAGATAAATAAATGAAACACAAAACTCGACGTTTCTGAAATTAAAGTAATAAAAAATGTCATTTTTTGTCAAGAATTTATCTAAGCCTCACGTTTTAAAAGCAAAAAAAACTCGATGACAAATGATTTATTGTTTTACAATTTTAAAGCACTCTTAACATTAACAAAAAAATTCTAAAAAGACTTGAAAACAACTTAAAAAAAATCAAAAACAACTATTATTAAAAAAACAAAAAAAAGTGTCAAAAGAACTTGAAAAACGACACCAAAAAGAAAAAATTATATAGAAGTGTCCCAGAAGGACGTTTTTAAGAGCCGCCTGAGATCCTTGAGAACAAAGTAAAGAAATTTAACGCAAACTTACCTATACGTTTGTATATCAAGTTGTACTGTTTAGAAGTTAGAAGGCGCTAAAGTTAGAATCTAAAATTTATTTTTTATTAATAGCTTTTTAACCAATTCATACATTTCTATGAAATTTAACATAAATATATACAAATACACATCCTACTGTCAATGTTTTTTTTATTGTTGTTCTACAGTACTGAAGTAAGGCAAACCTTCCAAATTTTTGTTTATATTTTTCTTGTACGTCATTTTGTTTATCTGATTTATTTTTTAGTTTAAAACCGAGTTTAAAACTAAGTTATTTTATAAATATCTACTGTTGGCTTTGTATATTATTTGGCAATAATGAGTTAATGACCCTTTGTTCAAGTAAATGCATTAGATGAGAAATAATGCCCTACTACTATAAAGAATTTCACTGGCTCTGAGGTCCCAACCAATAAAATTATAATATTCACCAAATGCAGAGAGCGGCATTCTGTAGTTGCATTTCTCTAAATGTTAAGCTTAAACTTCAATTTACTAAGAAAGCTACCTGGAAATGATGAACTAAATATTTATTTAGAGTTTTTACCGCAAATTTCTATTGCAAATTTGACAAGAATGATGAATCAGGCAAAAGTGATCTCTATGTTAAGACGTTTTTAAGGTAAACTTAGAATTAAACGGTTGGCGAAGTTGCAGCCATCTGCACTTGACGTACATATCTTCGGCGAATAATTGAATATAAACGGTTTATTGCTCGGCATCTCAGAGTCACTGAAAAGACTTTTGCTATAGGTACCAGGTGGGATTTCTGTTACTGATATGGTGTATGCTAACAACGATATTTGTAAATTACTCGATTTGTTATATTACAGGGTCTTTATAAATGATTGTAGGGTCGTAGGAGGCTGTTAAAATTTTCGATATTACAAATATTTTTTGTAATGTCCTATTTTCGCAACGAAATATTAGTGAATGGTTTCTGGAGTTACTTGTCTAATAATAATTATATAATAATAGCTAAAATTATTGTCTTTAAAAGGCAGAACTATTTTTATTGTTTCTATAGCCTCCTAGGACCCTACAATCATTTATAAACACTTTGTAAAAAAGCAATTAATGTTACCTGAAAAAATACTGTAAGCAATAATAGAAAATCGGGCATTAAACTTTGAAAGCACCACGGGCGTTATGCTTTCGGTCGCCGTGCTTTCCTCAGGTATATGGGTCTTGAAAAATTAAAAGAAAACGGTGACGTTAGACTATACAGTCTGAACAGTAGTGTATTAAATTCCATCAAAACCAGTAAAGTGGTTAAAGTACTGATTGTTTATAAATGTTTCTTGATAAAGTTACCTTTGAAAATAAATTTTGATATGCAGTTCTCTCGAGAATTGTCAGTATTCTGTCATCTATCCGTTTTAAACGCTAATAATTGTGATATCTCTTTAGTAATCCTTATATAACCTGCAGTTAACCAGTCTATAAAAAAAATTCAGAGACTCACTTTACAAGAAGTAATTGTTTATTTGGAGTCAAGAATAGTCTATTAGAATTTTTTAGGGTGTAACTCAAACGGAATTAATGGTGTTTAACTATCTAAACCTTTAAATTTGAGTAACCACAAGCCTTTTGCTGAGTATTCTTGAATTTGTCTTTATTTTTTTAGGTTTTACATTTATAATTAAACTGAAGAAAAGAAGATATGAAACAAAAAAAAACAAAAAAGTTAGTGTAATAAGTAGGTTTAATCTTAGTACAATAAAATAATTTTAAAAAATTACTATTTCAAAGTGATGACATATTATTGTACTTTTATACTTTTAATAAAATCTTAAATAAAAAACGATCTTTAATTTGTAATTTTGAAGCCATCTATAGTTTTCAAGAGTGTAACGAGTGTAGATTTTTAACTTATTTATAGTAAGCCACATTGGGTCTGCCATTTTAAATTTTTTATTTTAATTACAAAATTGTAACCAGTAATCTTGTGAACAGCTAAATGTACAATTTCATGCCATTTTGGCAAATATTTTCCAATTTATATTTAGTCGGCGATATTATATTGAATCCGCCAATATGAATTTTATATATGACCGATCTCGAAAACCATCGAGTTGTTAATTTGTTAATATAAAAAATTCAAAAATAGTCTAATAGCTAAATTTTTCAGTCAATTTTGATTCTTAAGAGCTAATTTTAAGTTTAGTTAATACCGGTAACATCTCTGTTTCCGTTAGCTGTTGCCAAAGAAATGTTTTAAAATTTGCAACACTAGAATAAAAATTTGCAAAAAACGAGTTTTTTAGTTTTCTAATGTGTTGGCGCTGTTTTTTTTTCTAACAAAAACGTAATGATAAGTTTCCTACGTTTTTTCAATCTCTTTCTGTTGACTCATTTCTTTTGGAGCAGTAGTTTGTCTATTAATGTTTGAATTTTATGGCTTAATACAAGCAACTGACTTGTTGAGCCTTTAGTGATAAAGAAACCGCAGGCGCATTACTTTATAACTATCTTTATTAAATTCCCCATTTTGTCAAAAAAGAAAGTCAAAACCATAAAATTCAAATATTTTTAGACAGATTATACCTATAAACGATATAATAATATTAGTGGCCTGAAGATGAGTGCAATCCACAGTCGAAACATGTAACGAGTTTTTGTGTTTATTTTTTAGTCCCTAAGAAGCAACGATCTGAATCTAGGGCAAATTTTGATTCAATCTCTCGGTTGAAGCAAATTTTGAAGCCTACATTTTTCCTGATTGTTTTTCCACTTGGAGTAGTTTTCCTCACTTTTCATCTAAGAAAAAAATCTCATCGAAAAAATGCACGTCATTAATAAAGAAGCGTTCTTAAGTGATTGCAGAGTTAATGCACGTCTCGTACGACGTTGGTGTTGATTTGACAGAGAGTAGAATTGATGTCGGTGCGAAACTCCCTCGATGACATTACCCCAGTGTTTTTTTGAAATATCTCTTTTCATATATTTGTTCTAGTCGGATTAATCCGAACGATTATGACAAGAAATATAAATGGTCTGAAACACTCCAACTGTGTCTCGAACTAAATTACTGATATTATCCGAAATACGGCAATGACATAAAGTTATAATTCACAGGTGGATTATTTCATGAGTGAAACTAACACGAGTCGAGGCAGGTGATAAATGTAACCAATCTCGAGAGATTAATATCGCATGCGGTTGGTGTATTGATCATCCCATTTTTTTTAATTCCTTGCAGTATACTCTGTGGCTCATTTTAGTCATTTTCAAGGGTCAAGGGTAGATTTAGGCATACAAACCGCAGCACATTATCATTCTTCTCACATCTTATAAAACTTTTTTTGAGTTTTAGAATATTTTTATTTGAAATATTGTAAAGATTTAAAATTAAAAAATTAATTTTAAATTAAAATTTTTATAAAACAAGACTATCTGAAACTCGTAGCAAAAATATTTAATAGAGAAAACATTTACATAAAAAATCATATAAAAAATTGCTATAATGCCAGTAATGTTTATAGTTAGTATATTTCATAGTTTTAGACATATGAGTCTTTTTAAGCCTTATGTAACGTTTAAAAAAATAAGATTTTTGATAATCCTATAGTGTTATTTTTGTACCTAATTCATAGTTTTTTTATTGTTTGGTATATTTCGCCATCCCTCTCGACTTTTCTGCCAAGTTTGTGTCGCTGTTTTTATCCGAGTTCAGTTCGTGTAACGCGACCGTTCGTGAAAGAAATAAAACCTCATTTCATTATGTCCGTGTCCTATATTTCCCCAAGAAAATAGAAACAAATGATAGGATTGCAAGCACTTCCAGAATTTAAAACTGTTTTCAAAGATTTTCACGTAATTACATTACAAAATAAACTCATCAAAACCCTAGATGGACTTAATTAAGTCGAGCCGGTAAAAAGTGATAAATTGATCGGTCGTGCCCTACGTACTGGAAAATTTAATTTACCGGTCCCACAGCTGTCGGAAAATAATTAATAGGAAGATAAATTAACAATTAATCGACAATTAAAATTTCACTTGTGACGATTCACATTCGTAATTAAATGACTTGTTTATTTGTATAGAACTTAATCCTGAAAGCTGGGGTAAAATCGGGGAAAGTCTCCCAATTAAAAACCTCTCGTGAAATTCTAATTTGTTTTGACACCAAACACAGGCCAAACACGACTCTATTAAAAATTCAAATGGAAATTAATCGAACATAAACACGTCGTTGTTTTCTTGAGGAAAATTACGAAAAAGCCCTCGACTAGAAATTGATAACGTAAGCACCGACCAATCAGTATTATCCCCTAATGGCGTCTATTGTCTCAACGATTCAATAATTACACCCCATTATTAATTATCACGTGCTAGTGCTTGACAATAGGATTGGTTATCATCGCATTACCCCAAGTCGGGTTCAAAGTGCAAGTTTTAGAAAATCCGAGTGAATATTGATGAATAGCAACGTGATAAATGGTTCGCAGTCAAATTTTCACCAAACATTTTTCATCCTAACTTTCAATAGAAAAAATCTTAAATAAAGACCATTCCTGCAGCTTATTCCGATTTCTTATAAAATCCTACAAACAAGTAAAGAACTACGCTCTTATTACCATCTCATTTTACGTCAAGGTACTCATATGAATGAAAAAAACAGAAAACAGAATGTCATCAAATATCTGTTTTCTTTCAGCTGAACGTGATGACAAGGACAGAGTCTACAACGTGGGTCTCGTATAAGACGTTTTAGTTGGAATCACAAAATCACCAACATTAAAAATAAAAAGTTACTAAGCCATTGACACAAATTCACAACTTTATTTTCATTAGAATCAAGATCAAATAAATTTTAATTTGTTAGAAAAGATATTTCAGATGTACACAACACAATCTAATCTTGATTAAATAGTTAATTCACCCTGAAATATCAATTATGACTCATAAAATATCAGAAAAGCCACAAAGTACTCGAAAAGTCAAATTAGAATCAAAAATACAAATTACATAAATAATAATTAAATATTTAATAATAATAATAATATACATATAACTCAATGCAAGAGTTGAATTAACTTCTGAAATAAGCCACAAAAATATTAATTAATTTGTCTATTAAAGCCTTTTGTTCAAATTGGGATTCAACAAATCTACTTCTAGGTAAATTACCAAGTATAGCAACTAACACTGTAGTTGTTCGATCTTACTGCCCAAATCCAAAATAATACAAATTTAAATATTTTTATCATATCAGTTAAGGGTTAATTTGTTAATCATTTTTCAGTTTCCAACAAAGTTTACTTTTTCGAAGTTAATTGAGCAGATGATAGTTTTTGAAATGTAAATAAATTAAATAATAGTCTAATTTTTATTTACTGTTAAGGAAAAGGCACCTTTGCTGGGTTCTAATAAGAACCGATTTGATAAAATATATATAGTCTTTACAAAAAACAAAATGAGCAAAGCAATCAAAAAACGAGAAGACTCTATCGCATTGATCTCAAAAGTAAATAATTTTCAACCCTAATCACCTTTAGTTTAATCCCCATTTTTGTGATCAAAAACAAATTAATTTATTGGTAGCTGACAGATTACGAAACTTTCTCGATGATTCACTATAGCAAGTTCAACAAATTATAGTAGTAAATACTTAAATAAATATAAGTAAAATATACTTGTATAAATCAATACAATTTTGACAAAGTAATACATCTATCCGTAGGAGTTGTCAGTGACTTCAAATGCACCACTTTACTGATTAAAATTTTGATCCTGATTCATTGTATTAAGTTTAGTTTTAGCAAAAATTTTTTTTGTTTTGATAAAAAAACACAATATCAGATTTATTGTTTTGTTGTGAAATGTTAAATTCACCTACAGGTTTTAGCCTGAGCCATAATTCGAATGGTTTACGACTAATCGGGATAAGCTGATGGAACGATCTGTTTTTGCCTCGAAAATTAGCCGTTTTATTTAATACCGAAATGCGTTAGCAAAGGCCATAAAACGACTATTAGGAAGTACGCACTCCAAGCATCGTAAAACGCTATGTTGGGGTATTTCTTCTGATGGCTTGCACCATCATGATTTAAAATTTACTCGAATCGATTTTCCAGAGCGCAAAACATCAACGGTGTATTATTAAAAAAATCGGAAGTGAAAGAATTTCGCAATCTCATTTCATTTCGGCTTGACAAACGCGGGTAAATATATGAATGTAATATTAAATACACAACCACTTACAAAGCACAGATAATGGTTGTGCTCGAAAACGTCCATTACGTGCTTTTAATAACCGTGACATAAAGTTTGTTATGATAAAGCAGGAAATAGCGACTTCCCGCAATCCATTCCGAATGATGAAAGGACAATTTCGAATCAAAATTTAAAATTGTTGTATTCTCTGACATTAATGAACCTTTACCCTGTCCAACAATGGTGGGGTCGTAACCCCAATTTCGTTCCGCTTCTTCGACTTCGGATTTTTCATGACTTCACCTGCTCTTTGGCGGAGGTTATTTTTAGTCGAAAATAGTTATACGCAAGGTCATAAAATTTATGCATCGATCCTTGAGAGATAAAAGAAAAATTACTCGGGCACGAAGCGACGAAATATTGCTGACTGCTGACCAATTCTAAAGAGGAGTGTGATCGATGTCGATTTTAATCATGGAGTATTAACCCTCTCGTGTGTTTGTGATAAGCTGAATTATAACAGCTTGCAACGGCGACTGAAAAGGAAAGATTTATTTGGGAAAGGTTTTTACTGGAAATGATGGAAAATTGAAATGTCAAAAACGCATGGAGACACCGCCGGAATGAAAAGAAAATCAGGAGTGCCGGAACTGCAAGGAAAGCAGAGATTCTGCAATTTATAATTTAAAAAAAAAACACGAAAATTGCAACAGTAGTTATTCGGTCAATAATAAGTAATAACACAAAATTTAATTTCAAGAATCTTATTATACAGCGTGTCCTAGAAATATGCACTTGTACGACATTGGATATAATAGCATATCAAGTATAGGGACGTAATTTATGGTCTCGTAAGATTTCCGTATAGTTTTTAATAATCTATTACTTGTTACAACATGAGAAATAGCGACGTATTGCTTTTAACGATCAGTTTGAGACAAATATTATATTATTGCTGCGATTTGGAAAAAACGGGATAAACTATTTAACTATCAGCAGCATTGTCTGTGTCAAATAAATTAGAACGTCAAATTATGAATAATTATAACCTCAAGAACCCACGTGAGCAACTTGTTCACATTATTGTTGATATTATTAAACACAAATATTACTATACGATAATCTTTGCTTTAATCACTGGTGTAATTTAAAATAATATATACATAGATTTATTATTTTTTGTTAATCTTTATATGTTTAGTCACGTGGGTTATTAAAGTTATTCTAAAAGATTCTGTATTGTTCTGTATAATATAATATTGCTACCACATTATGTTTCTTTTTTAAATTGAACAGTTTTTTTTTTAGTTTAATTGCATATTTTGGTAAATTACCATTTATAGCAACAAATGGTTTTAGTGTCGTGATTTTATTAATTTCAGCTGCGCCGTTATAACTGATTTATACTGTAACTTTAATTTTTTTTTTAATGTTACAATTTAGAGTTATCAACTTTTAAAAATATTTTTCAAGAAGAGCATTAATTCTTCTTTAACCAATATTTATGAAATTATGGTATTTTTTTTCTGGCTTCATCTACTCCAAGAATTTTAAATAAGTACTTACGTCAATAACCGCTTTCATCTGCTCTAAAAAGGTTAAATAGTAACAACATTATGAACAGGTTTAATCTACTCCAAAAACCTTAAATCAAAAGTTGCACCAATGACCAGCTTCATCTACTCCAAGAAGGTTAGGTACCTTTGTCTACCCATAAACTTTATATGTAGACTCAACTAGAGGTCTCACATACATACATATAAATTACATTAGTATCTACTCTTAAGTTAAGGCCTAGATACAGGTGTAGGTTTTATACAGAGAAAAGACGCCTTTTTGTTGGCCCATATTAACTTTTATTGATTTAGCTCTAGTTCTTATTGAAGTGGAGGTCTTACATATAATCAATTACAGGTCTTATATATTCAATTGTAAGTCTTATTGACTCAACTCAAAAAGTCAGAGGCTCCACAGATTTTATTGATTTAATTAGAGGTCATATATCTCAACTAGTTAAAGTCAGTCCTATGGCGTAAATCCCCACAGAATACTTTCTAAGGTCAATAAGATAAGTTGGCAGCTTTAATTGCAGTTATTGATGTCAAATTTATTATACAGACTGTTCCTAAAAAAAAATTTGTACAAGTTACCACATATTTTTGACGTCAAAATAACCCGTTTAAATTAAACTTACCTTAGTACTAAAGTTTATCAGTTTGGCGCTAAAAAAGCACTAAAGATTTAAAAAAAAAATCGATTATTTGTTTTAAAAAGTAAATAACTTCAACGATAATTATGAATAAAGCTTCTTAATAATGTATACATACACATGGAGTTTTATTAAAATAGCTTAAGGCTTTATTTTTTATAACAAATAATAAAAAAAAATTGAAAACTTTTTATTTTGACGTCAGAAATTTGTGGTAGCCTATCGTACAAACTTTTTAGAGACACTTTGTACTTCTGAATAAAAATTAAACTTATGTATTTTTATATTTTTTGTGCAATTAGCACTACAACAACATTATTTAATAAAATTTAAATAAATTTACTTAACATTGAAAACAGATTACGATAAAAAAACAAATAGAATTATTGTACAAAAACAAAATGGGCTTTTAAATCGTGGTAACTTGATAAATTTAAAGCTAAACTAATTTGTGCAAATAGTTCATAAAACAATTTATATCAAAGAGGCTCTGTCCCAATTTTAAAAGCCGGAAGTAATATTTTTTAACATATTTTTAAAGTAATCAATACAAAAACGACTTTATCTAATATTAAGAGATAGAAGTAATATTTTACTAAGCCGGATATATTTTTACTAATTTTAGATTAATAAATACAAAGATGATAAATCATTTTGATATTGGAAGTCGGATGCTGCATTTTACTAATTTTAGAAGCCGAAATTGAAATTATTTTACTAATTTTTTTAAAAAATGTCCTTTACAAACTCATTAATAAAAATAAAATAAATTATACTAAGTGACATAGAAATGTGAACACCCAGTAATAACTGGTTTTACTGCAATAGTTTTTGGTACATATACATATTCAGAGGGCCAATGCAAATAATTGATTAGATTTTCAAAGCTTTATTTTATCATGCGTAGAAATCACACTTAATAATGCGTAGACCGACCACAATGTGCTACACACTCATTCACACGACTAGGCATGCTTCTTATCAAATTAATAGTCTATGTCCTCCTGTGGTATTTCATTCCAGGCTAGTTTTACCTCATGTCGAAGTGCTGCCAATGTTTGAGGAGGATGAGATATGTGAGACAGCCTTCATGTTCCATACATGTTCTATTGGTGATAGATCGGGCGATCGAGGCGGCCAGGGCAAAGTAGGAATTTGAGCAGCTGCCAAAATGTTTAAAGATCTACTGGCTACATGGAACCGAGCATTGTCTTGCTGAAAAATGCAATTGCACACGGTTCTGACATATGGCAGTAAGTAGGGTTCTAAAATTTCGTTGATGTAACGTTGATGTAACAAAAACTAGAGGTGACCTGCTGCCATAAGCAATAACACCCCGTACCATAACGGTGTACATGACGCTCTACATGACGTCTTCTCACTTTTGCTTGACCATCATGCATTGCCCAACAAAATCTTGATTTATCACTGAAGACTACACTATGCCATTCAACATCCCAATTTAACCGTTCCCTGCACCATTGTAGCCAATTTCGTCGATGTTCAGGAGTAAGAGGTAGCACCAAATGAGGTCGAAAGGAAAAAAGCCCAAAACTTCTGACTCTTCGATAAACTGTCCGCATCCCAATCGGTCGTCCAATTTCTTCAAACCATTAATTGGCAATTTCACTGGTAGATGTAAAACGGTCTCGTAGAGCCAAAAGTTTAAGGCGTCGATCTTGGCGCTCGGTGGTTCTTGGACGGCGCTCTGTGCACCTCGCTCTTTGCGTTTCCCCTTCTTGAAGTAATACCTGATAACAACGTGACACAATGTTTAGGCTTCTTTGAGTTCTTCTTGCAATTTCTCTAAACGACAATCCTGCTTCCCGTAGCCTTACAATTCGACCCTGGTCAAACTCGGTTAATTGCCTAAAATTTGCTTGCCTTCGGACTCTGGGTATTGTGACTTCTTTCAGGAAGTGTTTACTATTCCTGTCTTAAAGACTGATTCCCGTAAAATAACTATCAGCTTTATCTTAGCCTTGCAATGTTATTCTGTAAAAAATGCTGCAAAAAAGAACTACTGAACAGATATGGCTGATATTTTAATCATTTTTTAATATAATTAAAACAAACCTGTATACCAAAAATTATTGCTGTAAAACAATTATTACTGGGTGTTCACATTTCTATGTCACTTAGCATATTTTAATTTTGTATGATAAGTAGTTGCAATATTAAAAATGGTTTTTTTTAACGTAACAGACACTGCAGATTATTACCTCTAATTTATAACTAAATAAAAACAAATGGTACGTATCAATAAAATTTCTTAAAATTTGAAATATGAAATCAATTCCATTCGAATTACAGTGAGTGATGAAACTGCACAAATGCGCAATAATCGCTGTAATTTGATCTTGATTGGTTATAAATTGAAATTTTAAGAAATTTTATTGGTTCAAATTTTAAAAAATATGTAATCGATATAGAAAATTGAGATATCTGCAAAATATTAAAAAATTGAAACCCATAATTATTTAGATCAAAGGTACTTTTGAGAATACGTTTAGGACATTAAAATAAAGGTCTCCACAAAAATTCATCTTGGTGAGAATTTTTTCGAAGTTTTGCACATTTTTTCACGGGGCTAGATTTGTATGCTGATCGCTGAAAGAACGCTAAGTCGTCTAAGATGAGCCTACGTGCCGCTGAAATTTTTTCAGAAATTGCAACGCGATGTAATTGACACATAAAATATGCCATTGTTAGACTTCCTTGAGAGAATGGCGGCGAAAAAATAACAATTGGATTTGCTCACGGTTTAGTTAAATTTACCAGCCCTGACCTCGGTGGGGAATTATGCAAGGAATTTGGAAAAGTGTGATGAGAATAAATAAATTAGTTAATGTTTCAGTTTAGTTTTTTCTCTAAAAAAAAGATCATTAAGAGATAATGATATAAAAGCTGGGTTGGAAAAATAAATAGCTTTGAGTCGGCGTCTGCATACTAAAAAATGTGTACGATGGTAATTAGCCGGAACCCTTGTTTATGTAATGCAAGTTAATGTCGCTTGTTCTTCTCGAGATAAAATTTCTCTACGACTACATAATCATGTCTCTACTGTTTTCTCCCATTGTCACTAATTTTTATTAGATTTTTTGCAAAATACTATTGTTTTAAACCAATTTTATTATCTTCACGAATTATCTCATGTAGGTAGACCAGGAGCGTATCCAAGAATAAGGCATTGAAGCTGAAACAACTTACACCAAAAAAAACACAACTGTATTACAGTAGTATAACTTTAGTGAAAATTAGTTTACACTAATTAAACAATTTTTATAGTGAAGCAATCTCTAAAAATATTTTTAGAACGTCACGTTGGGTACGCCGCTGGTAATCGGTAATTTAAAAATTAGTAATAATTATCTTCGCGGCTTTTAAATTAGTAAAATGTTGTCTCAAACTTCCGAAATAAAAATTACGTCTTCATATTTTTAAATTAATAGAATGTCGCCTCCGGCTCCCACTATTTAAAAATGCTTGTACCGCGGGAATAAATTGAAGTCTTTTGTTTTTAAAACAGTTGACTGTCGTCAATTTGCTTAAAAACTGTAAAAATAAATCAAAAAAGGTTTAGAACATTGTCATTTGACGAAATCAATAATAAAATTAATTCAACATATTTTATAATTAATTAATTATAAAATTAATAATTTTCTAAAACTTCTCAAACGTGTTGCCATTTGGCAATAAGCCACTCGACTCTTTTAGGATCTTGTGACAATTGCCTGACAAAAAGTTTTCAATTTTTTTTATTTTCTTGTGATAATACAAGAAATAATAAAATGTTGATACTTTTTATAATATCTAAAAAAAACTAAAATTCGCTTTTTTCCGTTTCTTAAAAATTTATACCCACTACTTTAATCAAGAAGGCTTGAAGATATGTTTAAGGCATCTAAATAAAAGTCTCCAGAAAAATTTATTTAGAATTTTTTTTGAAATTTTGTCCGTTTTTTGTCTAATTTTGCTGGACTAAACGTCTCCACAAAGATGCAGCTTGGAAGAAATTTTTTCGAAGCTAAAATCTAATTAGACTAGACTATCAGGAAGCAAGAAAAAACAGTTTGTGGCGCCTTCTGTCGCCCAGTAGCGATACTCACCTCTGGTGTAAATCAGAGCGTCTAGTCTCTGGATGGATAACGAATGAAGTCCGCTTTCCACATTTTCCGAATGACTGAAAAACGTCCCGGAACCGACGCTCCACAAGTCACGGTCCCTCATTTCACTGCAATTAAAAATTTGTTAAGTAATAGAATTTCACTTTCGGACGGTCTAATTGTTTTGGTATTGTTCCGGCGCATTCACCATTTTTTCCCGATTTTGATATTGCAATGACCTGGCCAGCGACCGTTAGGCGAAAAAAGAAGCTGAATCGGTCTGCGACGAAATCACCCAAATACGTAACGGATTGTGTTGTGGGCACTGCAACAGCCGATCAGCTGCTTCGAAGAAGGAGGTCACCAGCCACGGCTGAGGCCGAATGACGCCGCTGGCGGTTCATGATGCTCTTCACCTCTGGAAGATTCAATTGAATGCCGGCCGAAATATTATTGACTTTCAAGAGCAAGTAAACTAAGAATGATTAGATTGTTTTGGCGTTTAGAAAGGGTTTTAGTAAGTGCTAAAGTATGTTTAGGTGGAAAACTATTTGCCGACGAAGATATTTTTGCACACTATTTAATACTGACATGGTTTTGTGTTTGAGGATGGGTGTTGGAACATAAATTCATTCATCCTCATTCTCAGGTCTACGTATAGGTTTATATTACACATATGGTCTTGATTAATATACCTCTTTCGAAATAAGCTTCTAATAAAATTAATTTTATTTATTTAGGTTGTTCCTTTTTTAAAAAATAATAAATAAAGCAAATATATAAAATATGTGACATTTTTTAGTCTTTTTTCTTTCTTTAAATTTTTTGTCATGTAAATATTAAAATGACAGAAGTTTTCAGGTTGCATGCCACAGCCTCTGACATGACCTAACGACCACAAGTAGCCAAGACCGACGGATACGTCTCCTCCAAATGTACATACGTTACTTTACGTGGATCACCCAAAAAACGTGACTATTAACTGCACAATTTAATATAATAATTGTCCAGCATGTTATATTGGCTAATTAATTATCGGAAATTAGCCACCAGCCAAATATATTCCTTTCAATAAAATCAATAATTTAAAAGCCATAGAAACCGGTAAAGAGTGGTAAGAGCTTTGTCAGATTTGTGATTAAGTAATATTACGTTGCAAGGGCAGAAAGTGAACATTAGCAGCTCAAGGCTTGTCTAGTGAAGCTGTGTGCCTGTGTGACGTTTAGCTGTTTTCTTCAATAAAATCAAATAAAAAACAAAAAAAACATTTTTATCTCTGTATCAAAAGTCTTAAATGTCAAACGGGCAGATCTCACATAAATGACAATCACAAAGTGATATAAAACTTTCTGCTTTATGGTGGAATTTGACGCTTTCTTTCTTTTTAGAGCTAGTTGCTATAATAGCTATTCTAATTATTACCATCAGTAATAACTGATAAATAATAGTTTTGCTTATAGCCTCATTATACAATATACTATTTATGTAGACATAACATAAGTAAACAAAACTCATAAAATTTTCAAATTATAGGAAACAATTTTATATGCAACTAAAGAATAATCCTTTAATAAATACTACGTTTAGAAATAACGAGAGCGGAAAAAATACATAATATAGGAAGGTGTTAGAACACATTGTTTATTAAGCGTAACATTAGATTTATGAATATATGATAACTTTATAATTAGAGTTGCTTAACTAATTGTGACAAAGGAAATAAACCTTACTATAATTTTAAAATTTTTTAATATTAACTTACAAAATATCAGAACGCGCCTTTTCAGGCTGTTAAAGCATTTATAATGAATCATTAATTTTTACTAAGCTGTTTCCTATATACAGGTTGTTTTTGAAGTCAATTTACTAATTTTAACAGAAAGTAGCTCTTATTGATAAGAACAAAAAAGCAGGTTTGTCTTTTACAAATGCATATAGTTTTTGCGATATATAACGTAGAAGTTTTTGCTCAAAAACAGTTATGCCATACATCGTATATCTCAAAATGTTTAGTGTTTTTAAGAAAAAAATTCTACGGCCTAAAAATCATCAACATTTGAGAAGACAAATTTGGATATTTAACATTGCTTTAATGAGGAATATCTCTCAACAAAATTTCTGCACATATCTCAATACACCAAAAAAATACATCCTATCTTTGACGAGCACAACTTTTTTAAAAAAGTATATTTTGAAAACCATAAACATTTGTATAAGGCAAATTTGTTTTGTTTAACATTCTTTTAACGAGGGCTATCACTTGGTAAAATTTGTAAAGCTACTTTAAAAACCTCCTGTATTTCACCCTAAATAGAAAAAAATAAAAATAAAAATTAACCAGAATCAACGATGTCAAATAAACAGACATAGCCGTGGCCACCATTCAATGCGTTGACGTCATCAAAAAAAGCTAACAAAACATAAGATTGCATTAAAATTACAATAATTACAACACCCCGAAACCGGTCTACATCTTCCCAGAGTTGCTTTTGATTGGAAAACTTTTTGCTAGTTTTTGTTAGAATATCTAGCTAGCGAGAGGTTAAGGTAATGTAATTTAATGTTGGTGGCAGCTTTTATTTGAGAAGTAATTGTTTTCATCTAAGCGTAGAGGTTGATTTTGTTGATAGTCGTATGAGAGTTAAATACCCCAAAGCCGGTCTACAGCTTTCTGGTGTTGTGTTTGACTATAACACCTTTTGCTATTCGTACTTTTGCCATGCGCGTGTCGAAAAGCTCCACCTCTTTTATTCTTACAATTAGACTTTATTCTTAGACAGTTGGAGTCATTTAAATGAATTTTATATAGGGTGTAAATAAAACTAGATTCACTTCTTTTTATAATATAATACAGCGTGATCAACAAATGCCGATTGAGTTTTCTGTACACAAAAGATTATAATTTAAATGATGTGTTACTGTTATACTATTACATAAATATTTTAACAATTTTTATGATCATATTTATGAAAGTTATGGAAGGATTTTTCTGGATTTTTTTAAGTAATTTTTCTGCCTGACGGCAAACCGGCGATTTTTGCACCTAACCTTAATTTTTCTACTCTATATACATATTATCAACAAAAAACATAATTTGTATTATTTCAGGATAATCTTATTGCATTGTTGTATTGCCTGGGGCATTAGTAAATGTTTAATGAAATTATACAATGCCAAATGTAGATGTGCTGCGTGTTTTTTTTTAAAAGTGGTCAGAAGCGTCAGCACGAGTTTAATCTCAAAGAAAGGTACTTTTGCACAAGTAAAAGCACGTGGGGCTCTAAAACAAAACTAGATAGTAACATATTATAAAAAAAATATTATGTAGATTACCTGCCCTCATTAACTACCCCTTATTTTGATTTTTTAACTTCTCACATTAATAAAAAAGTATGTTATATAAAATGTGGAATTTAATAAGATTTTTAGCATAACAATAAGTACTCGTAAAAGTACCGGTGAGCAATGAAACAACCGCAGAATGTCGCTTAGAACCAATAAATGTTAGACATCTTCTTATCCCGCTGTTTTATAAAAATTACTGCAAATTTTATCGTGTCTAGCAGCCTTTACTTGGAAATAATTTCGATTTTTTGTTTTATCCTCTGGAATTTTGAATGAATTTCGCTATCGTCCGATCTAAAAAATTTTCGTCCGACTTTCTAACGCACCAAATTCGGGCCGCCGTTCGCGATTGGAAACAGAGGCGTCACATCTATACGGTCCAAACAATCATGTCCGATAATTAGCCGTCGAGTTACTTTGTCGAGTAGTAGGTCCGTAAATAAACCCACCGATTTGCCTCCAGGTTGTAGGTCAGACAGGTTTTAGCTCGATCTTGCATTTTTATAGCTAATAAAGCTTTGTCTCTTAAGAGTTCTCTGCTGACATTAAATAATACAATCTTGAAACAAAATAGATTTATCACCAATGTTCCAAATACAACTGATTATAATTCCGGAATGTGCTGAATTTTTTTCACATCTAGGTCACTAAATCCTCCAAAATGGGTTAGCGGGAGAACATAATGAATAATTTGAATGTCATGAGAAAAATTTTTTGTCAATTCAACACGTTTGCAACCTTCGGATAATTATTCACGGTTTTGTAACGAAATTGCATAAAATCTTCCGGTCTTAAGAAATCGGAAAATTTTTTTTGGAAAACTCGGGAAAACAGGTTTGCTAACCTGTATCACATACCTACATATTTTCCTTTTTACTTTGTTTCGACGATTGTTTTTAGATAAATCAACTTTGAAGCGTTCATTCATGAAACGATATAACGGTCCGTTACGACACTAAGAAACTGACCACAAAAATAAAAAAACAATAAAAAATTTTTTCTTAAATTAGCGGTAAGTCAAAATTTTGAAACAAGCTTTAGGTAAGTAATTAAAAATAATTAAAAAACGACAAGACATTGAAATAAAAGTCGAAAACCAACCTTCCTAGGATTAATCCGTGCATTTGTGCCACTCACTCTCACTCTTGTCAAAACCAATTTTTTTGAAAATTTTTATCATCACCAATTATCAAACGGCACAACTCGCGATGTTTGTAAGTCGCGCCGCGTTACTACACTAAAATTATAAACATAACTTGGGTTCATGCGAAAGGAAAAGAGAAAGCAGCAGTGTGCCATAGAAGGTGATGAAAAGAGAAAGATTGGGACAGAAATCGCGCAACAGGTTGAAAAATTGACTTATCGCTTAACTTATTTAAATTTGTTGTGATAGAGGTTGTTGGCTTTACCATTATCGCACACCTTTGTCTTGAAATAGGACGAGAAATTAGATTACCATGAAATAAATCAACGATTAAATAACATATCTTTTAGCAATTTATAGCTGAATAAATCTCGCCAGTAATTGATATTTATGTTAAGACAGACGTTCATCTAAACAAAGCTTCCCGAAAACACACCTAATGGCAGAATTAAGTTTCTTCAAATTCAATTAGTCTAAAAATAGAGTAAATGGATGCTTCAAACGTGGTCTGGTTAAAATCAGAAACATTTCTTGTTTAATTAAGCAACAAACGTGCTTACAAATTTGACACACTCGAAAAAGAAGTAAAAACAAAAAAAACTAGTTTAAAAGAGTTTGGTAGCACTAAAGTTTGTTTTTTCCTAAGCACAGGAAAGCTAGTAAACCTTGCAAATCTAAAATACTTAATTAAAGTTTATAATTAACCAGTTACAATTAAAAAAATCAACAATCATAAATAAATATTTTATAGACGTCAAATTTTTATTTTTTTGTTCATTTTTTGTTAATAATATTAAAATAGTATATTAAAGAAAGCGTTGGAAAAAATCAACTTTGTGCGACGAATTCAAGTTTATAAAACGAGCGCAAAGTGCAAATTTTTATAAGGAATGAGTGCCACAATGACTTGAGAAACGAGTCTTATATGCTATTTTTTTTACTTTATGAGTTTTACGTGTTTTTTAAGTAAAAAAGTTAATTATTCAATCTTTAAGGACTTTTGCGTTTATACGAGATAGTTGGTAATAAATGTCATGGAAGTGTCAAATATTTTTTGAAGTGTTTTCAAATTTGTCTAAAATTTTGTGTAAGTAACTCACAAATAGTTCTTTTTTACCTACCAAATAGTTCTTTTTTTACCTACCGTATCGGTTATTGATTGAATAACCCAATTGGCATAAACACAGTAAAGAAAATCTCCAAAAACATTGTAACATCATTCTTAAATCGCCAAATTAATTGCGATTCTCAGCGATTCTTTCATCGCTATTTCAGTGCTATATACTCATCTAGCAAATAACTTCTAAATTATCACACCCTATGAGGGTTGTAAATCTTCAAAATTGTGGCTGAAAGCTGTTTTATTTTAAAGTTGGTCTAACCTCAAAAAGAAAGTTGAAGTTACCTCATTGCATCCGCCGCTTGTCCCCCCCCCATTTTCCAATGTTTTATAGATTAATTGCAACACACACAAAAACAGTGCAACAAAATTATTATTAACTGTTTTCTAATACATTAGGTTCTAAAAAACTAGCAGAAATTTAACTAATTAAGTTCTAATAAAATAACAAAAAATTAATAATTTTTAATTATTTTTATTTGTGACTGTACATTCTTATTATACCCAGAGAATGTTCTTTTCTTTACTTTTCTTTTACATTATTCTTTCTATTTTTTTTAATAGTATGTATCACGAAGTAAAAAAACAGAAAGGAGTATAAAATAAAATTTCGTATAATAAAAGGCAAGTTGTAGTTCTAAAAATTCTGATTTGATATACGTTTAAAACAACCCTGATTGTTTCACCTATAATGTTTTAAACCGTTAGAAATAAAAATATAGCTTCGGGAACATTATTATATTTGAGTGAATACCTTTTTGAAAATGTAATAAAAATTAAACTTTTTGCAAAATTAAAATTAACAGTTAAAAAGCAATTGTTCTAAATTATTTTGCCATAGATCAAGAAGGTTTAACAAATGATAGAACACTTTACAGTTTTCAAAATTTCGTAAAAACAAGAAAGTTGAACTATCTACAAAATTAAGCGAGTGGGAATTTATTATTCTTATTTTAGCGCTCTATTAACAGTCTCCTACAACGTATCTACTGCAAAAAAAATTGACATCTTGTTGCACTTTGTAGATGATTAAATTATTAACATTTGTATTTAAAAAAATTAACAAAAAAATTACTGAAACATATTTTAAAAAATATTGAAAGTTTAAAATTTGTGCTGTCCTAATTTTGCGAGTATTTTAAAACACTTATAAAAAAGAACAACTAAAATAAACTTATTACAATACTTTAGTATAACTAAAACATCTTAAAAATATTTTTGTGTTTTAAAAAATTAATTGCTAATAAGGTAAACTTTATTCTTTATACCAAAAGACTTGTACAACTTTTCTTATTTTTTTTAAGCATCTCAAGGGTTTTAACTATTAGAAGCAAAAATACTGTCTCAAGGACTTTGTTATATAAAATTTAATACAACTGCTTGATGAGGTACCGTTCAAAATTTTTTCCAATTATTAGTTTATATGATAGAAAAATGGAACACATCAAAACTATCAACGTTTCGAAAGATTTTTATTTTTTGTTCTTTCTTAGAGGGTTTTATGTTCTTCAGAGTTTTTTTTAAAGAAAATTTTATACTCGTAAAGTAAGAAAAAACTAAAAACCATCATAATTACTGTCATCTTTATCTTTTGAATCAAAAGATAAAAACTACCTGTCCAACAATTTATCGCTAGCTTATACAGAGCTACAATCGGACACCTGACTATTCGAGATGCGCTTCCGGATGCTGCATAATGCGTGACGTATTGCTTCCGCAGAACGCGCTGAATAGATCATCGAAAATTTTTTAAAATAGTTCGTTACAGTGATTCTAAAAGTAAATTTTTGTGTTCTTTTTCTGGTCAGTAAAGATATCCTTCACTTCAATTTTGGCCACTTTTTAGACATCTTCTATTGCTTATCAAATTTGATAAAATTCAAAAGATTATAATCACGTAATACAATACACCTTTTCATAAAAATTGTTTTGTTTTCACAAAACAATTGAGTTTAGAAGATAAGTGCTGACATTTCTCAAAAAAAGGTATAAAAGCTTGACTTGGAATAACTACATATGTATTAAAACAGTTGGTAATCATGTCACCAATTATTACCAAGTAAGTATTCTCAATTTTTATAACACTTACAACACTTTTAAGTAAAGTTTTTTGTTTTTGCTATGTGTAACATCGTCTCTTGCTACTCCTAAAGCCCTACCAACCCTTTACGAATATTACACTGCTGATGGAATTTCCTCGGGCTTATCAGTTGACCAACCGTACTTCACACTCAATGGAAAAAATATCACAATTTATAGTGGTGCTATGCACTATTTTCGTGTGCCATCTCAATACTGGCAAGATCGTCTTCAAAAACTACGAGCAACAGGACTAAACACTGTTGAAACATACGTTCCTTGGAATCTTCACGAATTTCATGATGGTGCTTTTGATTTTGGAGATGGTGGCAGCGAATACCAAAGACTTGTAGATATAGAATATTTCTTAACTCTTGCAAAACAAGAAGATTTGTTTGTTATTATACGTCCAGGACCTTATATTTGTGCCGAATGGGAATTTGGAGGTCTCCCTAGTTGGTTATTAGGACAAAAAAATATTGAAGTTAGATCTTCTGATCCAATTTACATGAAATATGTTAAACGGTACTTTGATAAATTACTTCCGATTCTTGCTAAGCACCAATTTACAAACGGAGGTCCTATTATTGCAGTTCAAGTAGAAAACGAATTTGCATCGTCAGATAGAAGTCCAGATAATGAATATTTGCAACAAATAGTCGACATGATGAAAAATAACAGTATTGTTGAACTTCTGGTAACTTCTGATGGAGCCAGTTTTGGTACTGATGGTACTCTCCCTGGAGTACTCTTCCAAACTGTTAATTTTGGATCAGACGCAAAAGCTTCATTTTCACTGTTAGAAAAAATGCAACCGAATAAACCCTTAATGGCTATGGAATTTTACCCTGGATGGTTTGACCATTGGTCGGAAACCCATCACACAGTTAGTGATGCATCATTTACCAAAAACTACGAAGAAGTTCTTGCGTACCCAGCTTCAGTAAATTTATACATGTTTCATGGAGGTACCAATTTTGGGTTCCTGAATGGTGCCAATATTGGTCCTGGTGATAACTCTAATTTTCAACCAACCACAACAAGTTATGATTATGATGCTCCTTTGACTGAAGCAGGAGATTATACAAGTAAATATCAGATAATACGTGACTTAATTAAAAAGTATAATCCAGTAGAAACTTTAACACCTGATCCTCCAGAATTGTTTGAAAGACAAGTCTATCCAACTTTATCAATTGAAGAGCAGTTAAATTACAATGATTTGATAAGACAAGCTTCACATATTATCTTATCATCAAATGTTCTATCAATGGAAGAATTACCGATAAATAATTGGTCGGGACAAAGTTATGGTTATATTGTCTACCGTGCTAGTCAAAAAGATATCCCAGCAAATTCTGTTTTAACAATCACAGGTCACGTGCGCGATACTGTCATGGTTTTAATAAATGGAGAATTAATTTCAAAACCATTGTCAAGTACTGACGATTTAAATAAATTTGGTTTTTGGAAACTCAATAATTCTAGTCTTACTTTAACTACAACTGATTTGGTTAATGCCACTTTGGATTTAGTTTTTGAAAATTACGGTCGTGCCAATTATGGTAAATTCTATTACCAGTACAAGGGCATTACTAAATTTAACAAAGTTTATCTCAATGATAAAGAACTAACATCTGTTATAGCCCTTCCTTTCGAGTTTAAAAAATCCTGGACTTCACGTTTAGGAAGTTGGCAACCAGCAGATACTTTAAATAAAGGACCAGGCTTGTATAAAGCTATACTTAATATAGATACTTATGCCGAAAGATATAATGATACGTATATTGATATGCAAGAGTGGAATAAAGGAATTGTTATCGTTAACGGATTTGTTTTGGGGAGATACGCTTTTATAGGACCACAACAAGGATTGTATCTGCCAGGACCTTATCTCCAACATGGAGATAACGAAATTATCATTTTTGAACAATTTGAACCAGCAACAGAAGTGAAGTTCTCAAAAGATCAAATTTTTAAAAATCCTTGATTGTTTTTGTGTTTATCGAAATAAATATTTGTGAGCCACTTAAGATTATTTTATCAACATTTATATAAAAACTTGTTGAGGTAGTATTAATAAAAAATGTTTATAGGTAAGTAAACACATTAGATCTCATAATCTTATTTATGTCGTTAACAGTGTTTGAAAAACTATTCTTTTTTTCTGGAAACAAAATATCTTCAGAACTTTCAGTAGACCAGATTTATTTTACCCTCAGTGACCAAAATATCTCAATCTATAGTCGTGCAATGTATTATTTTATTTATTTATTTATTAATAGGGCCCTTCAACAGCAATTGGTCGTTTTTTTTTTTCTTTAGCTGCAAGTAGAAATAATCTTTGGGGCATTTGAAGAGTTAGCTAGCACGCGCCTTTCTGGTCCCTTAGATATTCTTTAGGACTAACTCGTTTCGCTTTGTTCACAAGGTACTTTGAGACTTTACGAATATTTCTTCACGCAAGTCCTTTATATCTCTCAAAAAATCACCATTTTCTCTTTGTGTCTCATATCGTTAGTCTCAGGAAGTGCTGTAGATCATCATTTCACAATCCAACATTAAAAAGACTAATTAATAAACTTCTACGAATACAGTCAGAAAAATTAATTTAATCAATAGTTCTGTTTTACGACAACACTATTTTGAAAATTTTAATAATGAGCATGATGAAGACTCTAAGAATTATCCTGCCTCTAGACCTCACAAAATCCTAACCCAGCATTGATACTAAAGCATTAACAATTGCCTAATTTTTTTGTTCATGCTACAATATGTTCCATAGTAGCTGGAGATCTGGTCTTTGCAATGCCAACACAATTGTTGTGGTTTTTTCTTCATCGTTCTAGGTGTTTAGCTGGGCAGCTTTGCTGATTCAAACTGCACATTTTGGCCAGGATACTTAAACGTCAAATGTTGTTTAATAATCAGTAGTTGATATAGCTGAAACTTGTAACTACCAGAAAAATTAAGTAATTTGGATGATCTTATTTTGTTGAGTAGCTTGTTTCGTAAACTTTTAGATAAACTGTCAAAAACATACTTTTTTTATGAAATACTTTACAACACGACATAAAAGCAGGGGCTCGAACCGGACCGATATTGAACCAAAAACCAAACCAAAACCTATATTTTGTTGTTGTAAACTGAAATCCAAACCCGAACTTATATTTTAATTTAATTTTTTTGAACTACCACTCCAGAATCGAAATTTTTTCAATGATTTAGAACCGAAACCGTAACAGAACTGTTATTTTATTTAGGTGCAGCCAGCAAGTGCCTGCACTACGTAATTAATCAATCACTAAGTAAAAAATAATAATGAGTGCGATTACCATCGACTATAACTCTGTTAGTAATTGTCTATTCATAACAAGACTACTACTGGACTAGAATCGAATTCTCTCAAACATCTAGAAGCGGAACCAATATTATTTTACTGTATTTTACTTTATTTTGCTATTCCAAAAATAACTAATGATAGAAATACATAATCTTGTTCGTATTTAAACATGACGGGTGTTCAGCTGAACAATATGGCAACGCACGTTAAACTTAACCTAAAAATCTTAAAAGAAGGAAAATATTTAAAAGCAGTGTTGTTCCACAAATTTTAGCAAAGACATAATATGACACATAAGTCTCCAGTATTCTTTGCCACTCTAGTTTCGAGCAGAACATAGCCATTGTCGGTGTGTATTGGGCTCCATAGTTGCCAAAATGTGCTAATTTTCTTAATTTTTCATCAGAGTTTAGACTTTTGTGACGTCACAAAAGTTTTAGAGCTGACGGGTTAAAAGAACAAATAACTAAAAACGATTTCACTTTAATCTGATTAAAGTCAAATCGTTTTTTATTTATTTGTTCCTTTAACCCGTCAGCTCTAAAATAAAATTAAAGTAAATAAATTTTTTTCTGCGTTATGCATTTTAAACTGTATATAAAAAAAAACAATATTTATTATTACAAAAGAAAATATTTTCACTCCAAGAGATGAAAACGGTTTAACATCAAGAATCGAATAAATAAAATAGACAATGCGTGTTACTAAAAAAATTAACAAGAAAGGTATTAATAACAAAGTTTGAAAGGTAGCGGGTGTTTCCGGTATAACCGGAAGTGCCATAATATCCAAACAACGTTTTTGCAGTGTATTAAACAAGGTTATCTAACCACTAGAGTAATTGACAATTTAAAAAAATCATACTGTGTGTAACAAAAAAACGACCACTGGGCAGCTTAATTAATGACTATAAATCAAAATAAATACCTTGGTCTTTTTTTAATTTGTCATAGATAATTCTTTTCAAGTCATCTTAAAAAAATGATATTATAGATCAGCTACTAGGTACGGTTTTTTTTTAATTTGGTAGAAACCAGTAGCCCTGAAAATTTAAATAACCCATATCTAAATCGTTAATTTTCGAAATCAACCAATGAATGAACACCAAAAGGTATTTCAAATTTCCAACGCTTGCTGGTTTCTCTCTGGTAAAAAAACCAGACTTTAGCATAATAACTACAATTATTATTGTTCTTTGTAATACACTTTCATTTAAATAACATTAATTAGAGCTAAACTACAAAATGGTGTGAAAGTTGTAATTGATTAAATACGCAATTTTTAAAAATATTCTAGGCAACCAGAAATTCAAATCTTCAATATGATTGCCTATAAAATCCTCATTTTCTTGACGAGAATGTTGGAAATTGTAAAAATCTCATAAATCGCGCGGGATTACATTTTCATTCTTAACATGTGCATTCCTTCGCAACAATTGCCAACCGAATCCTTTAATCTGTTTGCAAAGGACCCGTTTTGGCTGCATCCCAAAATCGGCAAGTTTCAGAATGAAACAGTTCATGAACGAAGTAATCCGAAAAAAATTGAATTTGTGTGCATGTGACACAATTAAATCCATATAAAATGAATAAAATGATCCTCGTTGAATGTTTGGTATCGAATTGGGCCGCTAGATCCGGATTTAGAATCTCATAAACACTACATAATTGGGCCGTTTGTGTGTCAAAGCCGACAGTTACTGGTTTGCTTTGACAATCGGCTCAAAATACACTCGTCGCTCTCCGAAGTTTATGAAGTCGCGTTCAGCTTTAAATCCTAATTAATTGCTGTGCTATAAAACATAGTTGCATGAAATTAGGATTTTCCACGAGCTTGTTTATGTCTTTGAGGAGAGAGGGAAAAATTTTTGAAAAATATTTCCCGGCGTTTGAAGTTTCGTGAGGACAGATAATGGAAGGCTATGTCTGTGCTCATAAAGTTGGCAGACATGAGGAAGATATAAATCGGCCCAGTGACTTTAACAGTCCTCTAACTTTATAACTAATACTATTATATAGGCCATAAAGCGGGACTCTATAGATGCGTTTAAAAATTACATAAAAACGCTCTTTTATCTTGCAATCTTTTATGATGGACGCTTCGGAAATATGTACACAAATTAAAATGAGGCTCTCATAAAATCGATGGGAGTGACAGAAAAAAGAAGGAGGCTATAACACGGGCATCAGAAAAAATAATTAACAGAAATTCAAATTCGGAGAAGTTGAATGAATGTCTTCGATTCATCATCACTTCCAAATATTTTCATTCATTTAGTGATGAAATAATAAATAAATAAATAAGCTATAAATTTGTGGAAAGAAACTTAATTAAAAATATTACTGGCAAAGAAATTCGATTTACCTATCAGAATTATTTTGATTTTTTGTGCAACTGTTCGCATCAGTTTGTAAAAAAATACTTAAAAAAAATTAAAACTGGAGAATTAATTCCACAGTAATCTTTGTTGCATTTTATTTATTTTTTTTTGAAATATACAGGGTGAGTCATGAAGTTTGGCGGATATTTAAACTGCGAAAAATGCTATCTCAAAATGTAACTTTCCCGTGGTCAAGTAAAATCCAACAACAATTCGAAAAACACGTGGTCATGAACGTACGCGCAATGATTGTTTGATGGTCACTGGCTTTATACCCTGAAAAAGCACAAAAAAAAAAACAATCGAACGAAATTTATTTTGATTTTCTTCGGAATAAACACTTTCAGTGTTTACCTGGGACAAGGATAAATCGCATTTATATATTGAAAATCTTGCCCTCCAAAATCCAAGCATGCCCGATGCCCGAATTCCGAATACAAACATCGACGAATCCAAGATTGACAAATTTCCGTAGCATTCTCTCAAGCTTTCCCGTAAAGAAACACCATATCAATTTGTTCAATAAACGAATATGCTGCCAATGTATAATTTGTCACCCCCACAACACTGCCACTAGCAAAGTTTTACCTAAAAGCAGAAAACGACGAACTTTGACTGGCTTTTGACAGTCTTGTCCTTCGTTTTTCAGGTAAACAGCGGTGACTTTTTTGTCGTTTAGTTTATCTGTAAGTTTTTTTCATTGACTCGAGTTCATTGTACCCGCGCGCCTGTAGTTCTCAATAAAATTTGCAAATTTTTTTTTTCTCGAAATCTATACATTTTCGACCTACTGATATTTTGCATTTGTGATTGGTATTTGCGGAACTATTACCAGATTCAATTTCTACCATACTCCGTGACTCACCCTGTATGTTTTCACTAAAATTTCTTTTAATTTTTAATAATGAAAAAAATTAAATCTTTTCATTGATAGATAAAGCTTTGCTAAATCTTTCGTTTGATAACGCTTTCGCGGTTCTGTCATACATAATTAACCAAATAACCAAGTTTATAATTTCTGTAATTTTAGTAGAAAATAAGTTTTTTTAGTATTTTATTTTTTATTATATTTTAGATACTTGTATCATTTGCAGAGAGGAGTCAATACCGTCAGCCCGAGTTTGGTCCCAAAGTAGGGTATATTGTTGTAAATGTAGAGCAAAAGAGCGCGAAGCATCTTCCAATAGAGCTCTTTACTGTTCTGGGTCGACTTTATTTAATTAAATTCTAGAATATTTAAAATACTATACCTGCTATGATTACTACTGTTTAGGGGTTTAAACAGTTTTATTCTTGTTTAGACTTTAAACGGTTTCAATTTTTTATTCTAACATAAAAATTATTTGACGTTCTTAAACTTTTGTGTGTTTATGTGGTTATTAGTAGAACTTCTTCTGTCGTTCATTTAACATATTTTGCCGTGCAGAAGATATCGTTGGTCGTCTATTACTGTATAATATTTTATTTATTATCATTTAATTTATTTTTTCGGTGTTTGATGCTTGTCGTTTAGCTTTTTCTATAATATAAAAAAGCTTGATAACACCATAGACTTTTGCGTAGAAAAGTGCCTCAATAATGTTTCTGTTTTAAATCTGTATTTTTAAGATATAAACAAAACTATTTTACTCATGGATTTTTTAACCAATCAAACATTCTAATTTAACAATGACTACGAAGTTGCTATTGAAAAAATAAGCTGTCAAAATTTTTTCGGGCGTTCTCAGCTAATAAGCAATCCGAAAAACCGAAAAACACAACGTACCTCGTTTTTCAGTGAAAAATTTTTGACAGTTTGTAACAATCGGTAAATTTTTTCGGTAAAATCTAAACTCTTATAATATTATAACTAATATATTTTTAAAAACTGTTAAATAAATTTTGTTTACAACTCAATAACAAAAAAAGGATAACAAAATAAAACTTTTATAAAAATAATTTCTATAAAAAACGAGCTCAAAAATCTGTCACTTGTTTTTTGCTAAACACTCTACTTTCTGCGAGGTATGTACCCTATATACACCACTCTGTACAATCTGCCATTAAAGATTCGTCAAATTTGAATTTATAGCTATTTAAACATGCTTACAGAATGTAAAAAATGCCAAAACAGCCGCAAATGTTAATTTGAATTTCAAGTGAGCTTAGAAACAAGGATTTTAAGTCATCCAAGACTGGTATGACATTGTTACATCCACGGTATGTTTAAAATTTAATGTATTGGTGTTTCGTTGACTCAATAAAAGTTAAATTTAAAAAACTAACAAAAAACAGGGGGCCAAAAAGTGATTTTATCAGTTACTGTCCTCCGAACCAGGGGTCTCCAAACTACGGCCCGCGGGACAACACCGGTCCCGTAGCACCCCCAATCCGGCCCGCGGTAGCGGAGCCGACATGTTAATCCTAATTCCAAAGAGCAAGTTAATCAAACAAAATAATGATAACCAGATGTTTTTGTTTACCGGCCAAATATAAAATTCATTCTTAAAACTTAAAAAGGGGTTGTATACCAAAAAACAAAAATATGGTAAAAAAAATTTTAAGAACAAATCTCCAAACGGCAGATACGTACGATTTGTTGTTTTGGAAATAAGTACTACAGACTAAGATGTAAAAAACGTTGACGTGACGTCATACCGACATATTCTGTTCCGTCTCATATGTTGTGAGATTGTTTATGTCCTGTAATCTCCTATCATTGTGTAGGTAGCAATGCCAAAACCAAAAAAATGTTTATGTTGTTTTGAGAATAAAATAGAGTTGAGAACAAATGTGAAAAATAATAAATACCCAGAAGCATTTGAGAACATAGTTTAAAATTTCGACATTTTTAAAAATTATTTAAACCCTTTTTTAATAACTTTCAGTAATCACAAACAACAAAAAAAAAACTCAAATGTTCGCTCGGTTTGATGTCGGTATGACGTCACGCATTCAATTTTGTTGCTTCGCTGTTCAGAAACCAAAGGTCGTAGCGGCTTGCTGTTTTGATTTTTAATCTTAGATATTTTTCAAGAGTTTTTAGATGATTTCATAAAATTTTGGTTTGCTGCCCCTTTAAACAACATACATACTCATACTACATAGCCAATTCACATAATAAAATTGTTTTATTTGTTCTGTTGTTGTCGGTATTCATTTTCAGCTTAAATAGAACGTAATATAATAATAAATATTAAAATACCCATAAGACGTTATTGCAAAACTATTATTGTAGTATGTTGGTATCATACTAAAGAACTAACAAATACTAAGGTATAGCATAATAATAGATTTTGGCCCTTGAGATTTGGTGCAGAAGTCAATGTGGCCCTTAGATCAAAAAGTTTGGAGACCCCTTCTCCAGACTAAAGTCATTTCTATGTATGTACAATAGCGACCCTTAAAAAGTGGAACACTAAATTCGATAACATTCTCTTAAAATTTCAAAAAAATCGTCATTTAAACAAATCTTTTATTAAAGTAATTTTTACCCGTTTGTTTACAAATGATATTGTAGACAAATCATAGACGTGCAGTAAATAAAAATACCGCAATTTAAGGATAAATCTACAGATTGATTAAGCACATTTTTTCTACCAGTGTCTTAGTTTTTAAAGGCTGTAATGTACATTACATACATACATACCTAAATCAATGTTCTAATAAGTGTTCAAATTTGTTAAAACATTTAAAGTGCTTAACTAGAAAATTTATTTTTGTCATAAATACCTCAGAAAAATGTTAGAAACGACCACAAAGCACGTCCTGAGATAAATTATTTATCATAGTTAAAAGACCGAAAAAATTTAGATGAATAAAAATGCACACAAAAAAATGGTTGGTGTGTAATTTATTGGTTGGAAATTTGACATTAATGATCATATTTTTTTTATCTTGTTACAATTTCGGTTAATGATTCGAAATCCCTTAAACAAGCAAACTGAAAATTGAGACCGTTGTGGCGCCTTTAGCCGCTCCTCAATTCCATCATCTTCTGTAGAAAAGTTGTAAAATTAGTGGAACCGTCAATGTCCATAAGTCAAAAGAAAACAGACGTGAACATATCTGAAACGTTCCGCATCCTCTCACACCACCGTATCTATTTTTAGCCTTTCATTTTTACCCTCTTATTTTTGAATTTTAATAGGTCAATATTAGCCAGTTTGATTTTCTTTTAAAAAAAATATTTGTCGGTGATATTTTTGTCACTTTTCATTAATCCGCCCACGTTTCTTGTTTCTAATTTTATTTATTTCTTCCTGTCTACTTTATAACTGAAGCATATAAACTGTCAAGAAAATTTTATCCACTTTTCTACGGCGACTAAACGTTTTCGTGAAAAATTTGTTCAAAATTTTAAATTATTTCATCGTGGAGTGTAAATTAAAAATAATGTTTTAGCTGTCATGTTATTATTTTTAACGACGTATGATAGATGATTTTGTGTTTTATTTAAGAATTCGGAATTAGGAATCTTGTCTCGGAAATTTTCCAACATGGCTGCTAAATTTACGCCGCTTTGTTTTTTTCTGGTACCTATAAAATTCGGGAATTTCCGAGTTTCTAATTTAACAAATTTAAGGAACAATCGGCTACATTTTTAGCCAGTAACAAAGCGTCTCTTATTGTCTAAATTTACCACTAATTTTTCATTCTTTGTTCCCTGATCGAATTGATAATTTTTAGCAGGTGCTCTGTGTTCTAACCCGTTGTGACAGTGAGACGTTTAAAATAATTTTTATTTTTGCTCGTTTTTGATATGACAAGACAGCGAAAACGATACTCCAGATCAGAACAAAAGCTGGGAGTTAATAAAATGATGTATTCGAGTTTATTTTCGTTGTTAAAAGCGGTGTCAAGTTACGCATTACATCTTATTTGTTTACTTAAAAACGACGTCAGTTAATACAGGTCGGTGCATAACTAAAAAATTGTTTATTTTTACTTGATATTCTCACACCCCAACCAGTGGCTTCTGTATATGTCGCCTGGGATGTTGAAATGTATACAACATCGCGTTTTATGTGGACGACATTTTTCCACACTGAGACGAATACACAAAATCAAAATAAATACAGTTTCCGGCTACTTTCAAAGACGATAAATTATTCGTAATTTGCTAAGAGCTTCCACTTTTATGACGGAGGAAATGGCGAATTGCCTCGTAAAGGAACGGGAGGACCCAAGGGGACACTAATATTATTTTTAAAATGTTGCAAATAACAGAATATTACTCTCCCAACACCTAAAATTCAACAAAACAAATACAAAATTCATATGACTCAACCTGAAAAAACTCAGTTTATTGCAGAAATACACAAATTCTACTGGACATTAATTTTACTAAATTACCTTAAATTACTTACAAATTTTAGTAGAATGTTTTATGACACGTTTATAGGTGTTTTTAATAAAATAAGACATAAAATTTTATTAGTTTAGGTGTTTTCAAATAGTTTTCAAGGTTCAAAGAGACTTGCAAAATGATCTAAAAGTGCCAAATTTTACTATCATATGAAAGGATTTTTCTCAGTTAAAATAAAGAAATTAGTGATGGTTTCCTGTAGTGACAACGGCCGCAAAAACAAACTTTGCGGTCAAGGCAGAGAGGTCATCCTCTCATAGTGGAGTAAAATCGTCGTCCTACGAGGCTTCTTTCTTGCAAAAAATTTTTTAAGATATAACCAGACGGGAACTTTACAGTCTTATGAAGTATCATTTTGGTCATCTGAAATCGCTATCTACAATTTTTTTTAGTAGGACACAACTTTGTAAAATTATGTTTTTTATGTCGGAGCAACAATTTCCAAAATCGTGTATTTTAAAACATACATCATGCTTATAAATTAACTATTTAAGCTAAAATTTTAAAACTTTGTCCACTTATAGAGAAAACCAGAGCGCATCTAATAGTAATAAGAAATTTTAGACAAAGTTTTTTTTTTAAGAAGAAATTTGGCCTTTATTTTTTTTACATCAAAATATTTTTGTTTTAATAATATTTTATTAATTATCTTTTGTGGTTTATAATTATAACTATCAAATTACCTTCAAGTAAGTCATAAATAACTCATAACACTCGTATAGTTAGAATGTTAGGAGTACAAAAGAACAACTATTGTGCGAAAATGTATATTGAAGGCGTGTTGCGCGGAGCAGCGCGGCAAAGCCTTGTTTTAAAAAAATTATATTTTAGAAACCATTAGGTTTATTATTCTAATTTTGTTAAAAAAACTTATTTAAAGTTTTGTAAATCCGAAAATGTACATTATATGGTAAAATTTTTAATAATTAACATAGCTTCCCGCAGGGTGAAATTGTCAATGCCCAATTTCGCAACAAGGGACTTTGAAAAGCCCTTTCTCAAAAACAAAAAACTTTTTCTAAAATTTCTTATTACTGTTAGATGCGCTCTGGTCTTCTCTATAAATGGACAAAGTTTCAAAATTTTAGCTTGAATAATTAATGTATAAGCGTGATGTATGTTTTAAAAATCACGATTTTAGAAATTGATGCTCCGACATAAAAAACATAATTTTACAAAGTTGTGTCCTACTAAAAAAATTTCAGATGGCCAAAATGATGCTTTACAAGACTGTAATGGTCTCATCAGGTTATACCCCCATTTCAAAAATAGACGTTATTTTAGCCCGATTTTACTCCACTATCAGCAATTTAAAGAGGGATCGCAATTTTTTTCTAGTGTCTTTATATATCAAGTTTTGACTGAAGTTGGTATGCCTTTGTCCCAAATTTCCATCTTTTCATTGAAAATTTTGTTTTGCTGTTTAGTTTAGTAAATATCTACCAAATAGTTGCTGTTATTTACGTACTAAGGGCATAATGAAGGAGATACGACGTACGAAGCCTTTTAAATTTCCGAAGACCATTATTGACAATTATGCCCGTGGTATATACAACGTATTATTTTATTTTGCATTCTTTTGTTTGTTTTTTTTAATCAAAAAAAGTTTAAAAAATTCCAGTCACTTTAGAAAAAACTGCAAAAAAAGGTATAAGTAGTCGGCTTTTTCTGGAGATACCATAATGTTTTCATTACTCGTTTCTTTGAAACAAGAACTGAAAATATCGTATTTATTTGACAGTTTGCTTTGTAACTTTCAGTGCCATAAAAATAAAAAAACAGGTCCTGATTTGTAGGCTTATAAAGAAGATTTCGATTTCAAAATAAAATAAAAATATTTTTTGAGAATCTTGATTTTTTAGTATGATTGCACAGTTACTCCTCTTCGTTACAGATCCAGAGATTAATAAAAATGAGAGTCGGTACGAAATATCATCCCTCAAAGCTATTTGAAGAAGGTGAAAAACGTTTTTTTTTTGCAAATATCGTGCTTATATTAAATTTTTGCTAGAAAATAAAGTTCTCTAAAACTTTCTTATCAATGATTTACTCCACAATTGATAATTTTTTGATTTATGACCAAAAACTTCAGTAAAGGCTTTGAAATTTCTGTATTTTCAGAACGAAGCATAGAATTTATATTTTGATGTAAAGAGTGAACATTGAAGTTAAATACAAGGCTACTACAGTAAAAACATTTTGAACGAAATTTGCGAAATTAGGTTTTAAAAATGGGACGTCTACCCTGGTAAATCCAAAATTTTTGTAGTAGAACAATGACGATTGTTTTCGTCATTAGGATACAAATACATAACAAGTTTTATTGTGTTTTTTTAAATTTAAATAAAAAAAATTCAAAAAGTCCTAACTTTTTTTAAATTAAATTCTTCTGTATTTGTCTCTTGACAATAAAAAAAAAATTGGCACTGTTCTACCATAAACCGTTTCGCTTACACTAAGGTAGACAGTCCATTTTTAAAAACCCAATTAAACAAAATAAAAAATTAAGAATTCATACTTTAAAAAGGGTATTATTTCAGGTTAGTGCAATTATTAAATAGCAAAAAACAATAAAAAAATCAAGCAAAAATTATTCATTTATTTTAATTCTTTTTATCACTTTTCACAGGGTTAAAATAATTCAGATCAATCAATTGTAATTCAGAATTACACAAATGCAACAAATTACTTTGATCCATTAAATTTTAAAATATCAAATGTAATTCAAATTTATCAATTGCATTTTAATTTGTAGTTTGTTCAAAAATCATAAAATATGGCAAATTCGGTCCATAATTCTATGGTATAGATTTAAAAACCAAAATATTTTAATTCATTACATTAGTCCGAATTACAAATACTTTTTTTAAAATTGCAATTTATTCTTAATTACTTTTTGGAACAATTGCGAATGACTAAATTAATTAGTAGTGATAGAGATATTGTTAAAAAAAATTTACTAATTTGAATTTTATATTTTCTGCAATTGAAATGGGATTCTATGAATTTAGAACAACTTTGTTTAAAGGTTATGTATAGAACGACGAGTTGCAACGTTTCGTTTATGTAATAAACTTCATCAGGCTTAAAAACAACAAAACTGGAAACAGTATAATGATAAATTGATATGCAAATTTTCGGAAGTAGATATAGATAGTGGAAAAATTCTATTTTAATAGAAACCCAGAATTTTTTTAATCAGATTATATCCATCTTAGAATAACTATGTCTACTTCGAAAAATTTAAATATCAAGTAAAGAGGTTCGTATCAACTGAATTACAACTGAAAAAGGTGTAGTATTTCAGGAAAGAAACTACAGTTTGTTTATTTTTCAAAAACCACCAACACCGCAATTTACACCCAAAATACATCCGGCAACATGTTACAACTTTTTAAATGAGGTACAATAAAATTAATTTAAATTTGACAGTCTTTTAAATCTGCAATTTATTATTTTATAGCAACAACGTGCTCCAGTTAGCTTTAATGGTTGATGAAATAAATCTTCGACTTTTTGTGGTATTTTGATAGTTTTTCTATTACTTCTATACATAGATTTTCACAACTTTCTTCAACACGACAGAATAACCACTTATCAATAGTAAGATCATAAGTGCTCAACTCTTGTCGGCAAGATTTTTATTTTGAATGAGCACCCGTTGCTTGGCAATTAAACAAGACCAAATTGAGGAAAAGACCCGAGCGCGGAGCGCGAGGGTTATTTTCCCAAGAATTTGATCGAGTAATTGCCTTTTAGCAATCAGTGCGAATAAAAAAAATAAAAATCTTGCCTGACAAAAGTTGAGAACCAATGATCTTCGGTTGGAGAATTAACTGAATAAAGCGTTAAATACATCAAATTTTTAACAACTTTATTTATGAGAACAATTATAATTATAATTAAAAGTACAATTAATAATCGAAGCGCAACATTTTTACTTTTGTCAAAATGACATTTGATTTTTTAAATATTAGTGGTTGCTAAGATAATGCTAAAACAATGAGGTAGCGGCAAGAAATGTAGCATACATTCTTTTCAGTTAAAGAAAACATTTCTAACTTGTGATTGGTGCATGTGACACTGTTTTTAATGTCTCATTAGTCTACAACACTATGAAGTTAATTATCAATGTAAAATTCTTGTCAATATAATTTTGACGGATCTAATTCAATAGGTAATAATTTTTAAAAAGTCAACAAACTGTTTTCAGTTATTGTGATTCGGCATAAAGCTCTATGGTATATAGATTTAAAAAAATCTGAAGTAGAATTCATTGCATTGTTATTAAATACAAATACCGTTTCAAAATTACAATTACATTAAAATGATAGGAATATTTTAAAATACAGTTGACTGATCTGAATTACCATTTATATCTTCTATAATAACTTAAATAAAAGGTCTTGTAAGTTTAAAAAAAAACTGATTAATCCGGATAAGCTTTATTTTTCTCTGTAGCTTATTTCTTATATTTGAAAGTGTTTAGTTGCGTGTTACCCAAAGTTTTGTTTACGTTATACAGGGTTTTATTAGCAGACAGTGCCAAAAATGAAAAGATGAAACTGCCCGTTGTACAATACTTTTTTTATCTTTTTAATTGGTTTCGGAAAGTCATGAACTAAATTCTCGAAACTTTTCAGATTTTAAACTAAGATCATAAATTAAACGAAGGTCCAAAAAACTGTAAGCAATAACTTGGTTAATTGTTATTAGATTTTTGCATAATTTTAGACTATTCTAAAGCTAAAAGTTCAAGTATCTATTTTGAAAATAGAGTGATGTATACATTTCCTGTAACAAGAGACTCCCAAAAATATTAAAACGGCTGCAAATTTTAATATCTAAAGTTTCATTTGTACTCTAAGGTCGTGAAATCATTCTTTCAGTGGCAAAGCCAAGAAAATTGCACAAGACAAAAAGTTCGAGAGTGAGGTAAATTCTAAAACTTGTCTGCAACTTGCTCAAAAGTCTGAGAAATGAGAGCATAAATGTTTTTCAGTTTTGGGCATCTAGTAGATAATAACAGAATAGGCTCATGAACCATTTTCGGAAAAAAATGCCGTTGTAAAGTGCTTAAAAAACTATTCAACGCCAATATTTAAAAAATGAATATTTTTTTGTGATTAGGCTACGTTTAACAAAGCAAAATTTGAAATACAGTTTATGAACCCATTGAAAAAAAAAAAATTGCCAGAATTTCAGGAAAATCATAAACATTGTTATTGGCATATTGTGACAGATTTTGTTGCAAAAGGATGACATAAGGTCTATGGCATAAGCCAAAACAAAACATTTTTGAGCCTGCGACCACTTACACTTAGAAGTTTATAAATTAATGTAGAAAAAGCAGAGTATTGCACTCACGCTTATCAGTACTATGATTGGTCTCTTCAATCACTACTTGGCTCTTTTTCCATTAGACTTTCCAGGTATTAGATCGTAAACAACTACTTTTTTCTTATTTTTGGCTTAACTTGATAAAAATTAACATTTAATGAAATTAGAATTCAGTAAAAAATTCACTTCATGAAACTTTACGTTAATTTAATTCAAGTAAATTCTACTTTTAGAATTTAGAATAACAATAAAATGGATCATTTTTATTGCTTATTTTCGCTTACGTATCTTTTAGAATTATTGTTATAAACTCCAGAAATCAATTTATGCTTGCAAACAGGTGTTATCAGGTAACTAACTTGCAGTTTCCAAAAATTTGATTTATTTACCCTAGATCCTTGGTTTTTCCAGCAGTTTGAGGATAATTGTATAAAAGGGGAATTCCAAATCCTTTTACCTGAGCAGTAAAGTAATTTCCATAATTTACAATAGAGATAATCCCTTCCCTGGACCATTTATAGGTAATTGTAAAATTCTGAAAATTGGCACTTCACTTTTACAACCAAGATTAGCATCCTGTATTTTCTTGTTTCCATTCTATGAAAATATGCCGCCGGATTAAAAACAAAAATTAGGCAAAATGTAAAAAAAATACTTTATTTCAACAAAAATAAATACACTATAATAAATTTGGTAAAAAACTTAGAATACTTGCGGGTTTATAAAAGTTACACCTATCAAACTAAAAAACCGGTAACTCTGGAATAAAGTCAAAAATTTTTCCACCGAAATTGAAACCGTGGTAATTTTTTGTCCCATAAAAACCGTCAACATCTGTCCTGAATCGTTCTCATCATATCATATTATAATTTTTTTCCCCTTTGAGCAAAAACTCGCACCAAACTGTTAATGCGTCACTGTGTCTCCACCCCCCACTAATCACTGCGAGCTACAGTCGCTCCAATCACCCTCCATCCGCCACCTGGTGAACGCCTTCAGCAGCTTATCCCTGACGACATACGAACAGACGTTGCCGATGAGGTCCATATCCAAGGCGTTTTCATTCGAAAGGACATGATACAAGAAGTCGATATACCTGGCAGCCAACTTCAGAGTCTGGATCTTTGAGAGCTTATCCGACGGCATCGTGGGGATACTCTTCCTCAACGAAGCAAAAGCTTCATTCAAACTCTGGGTCCGCTGGCGCTCCCTAACATTCGCCATGACCCTCTGGTGCTGGATATCCTCAAAACTCTGGGGCGCCTTCCGGCGAGACTTAGGTTTTCCCTGGAACGAGTTTTCTTCGTCGGAAGAGACACTCTTGCGTTTTCGGCCGAAAGAGCGCGATTTTAGCAGCACTGGAGGTTCGTCGTCGGCTTCCACCTTGATGTAGGGGGCGGCGAAGTCGTAACTCGAGGGAACAGGTTCTTCGTAATACATGGGTTGCTCCTTGTGGTAGTACCCATAGGGCACTGGCACCTCCTGGTGGGGTAGTACCGTCGGCAGGAACTTCTCGTTGGAGTTGGTCAGGTCCATCAGCTTCGACGGGGGGTAATACGAAGGAGAACTATCGCCGTCACTGCGACTCTCGTACATGCTGGCATCAAAAATCTTACTGCTAAATTCAGGATTCTTCCAAAAACTTTACTTTACTTAAATAAACTTGCGACCAATGAGAATGTCGGATGCGTCCCCCTACTCTTAGAATTGTCTTTGCTTGTCTCGTTTCAGCTTGTGGGATTTGACGGATGTTAGGATACGAGGGGTCTCATCCCATTTGGACTTTTTGTTGGGTAGTGGCGTCTCGCTTCTTTTCATTGATGGGGAAACTACTATTTTTACATCTCACTTGTTGCCAGAGAGTTTTGCACTGGATGTGATTCACTAAATTACGACGAGAATTTGTTTAAATGGAAGGGAGAAAGGTCAGAATTCGCTAGTTTATGCGAATTTTACTACCATATAAAAATTCGTTTAAACGATTTTGATGGAATTGGGACAAATACATACTTGAATCTAGCGGAAAATGACCGGTTAAATCTCAATGAATCAATTTACCATAAAACATAAGCAAACCATTCCGAAACTATAATTTTCGCCTTGTTATCAAATTTACGGTATAAAATTGGTAAAATCCTTTAAAAAAAATGCTCAATAGATCAAATTTATTGAAACTAGAAGTTGAAAGTCCTCAGAAACCTTGTGTCTATACGAAAGAAAAAAAAGTTTTGTTGCGGTTTACTGGTGATATCCATTTACGATATCAGTTATGAAAAGACCAATATTATATTATTAAATTTAACAAGCTTATTTAACATTTGCAAAATTGGATAAGCGAGCCAAGCGAGTTTTGAAAACTATGTATAAATTAAACAATATTAAAGAATTTTTGTAATGTATAATTTTTTCCCCCATTCTCTCGTAAAACAAGACTGATTTAATTCTCGTAATTTTAGTTCCAATTGAAAAGCCCAGCTTATACGTTGCCATGTCATTTAATCACTAAAAAATGACTAAAAAAATATAATAAACATTTTAATTTGTTAATGACAATTTGTCAAAATATGTTACGTTATTTATTCTAATATGGGGTGTTCAGTACTATAACGAAATAAATCCATTTAACGAATTTTAAGATAGAAAGGCTCAAAGTTTGTAGTTATTGTGCAAATCTGTATCATGTTGGAGCGGCATAATTTCTAGAAATTGACTAAAATACATTGTAAACTGTACATATCATCGGTAGAACAATTTAAAATTTTATTTAAAAGCGAAGTATTAAAAAAAGTTAGTGTAAAACACAAATTTAATCTGGTCAAAATAAAAATTTTACTTAACTCACACAAAGCTGGAAACTGGTATAAATCTTAAAGACACTAATACAAATAAATTTTAAAACTCTCTACCCAACTCAACAAATTTCTTTTGAGTCAAAGGTCACAAACATTGACTTTAATGAACAGTGCGAATAAATAAAATTCATTTTTTTTATTTTTATGTTTTGGCAATTTTTCTCGGACAGGTTAATTTTCGATTTAAGAGAGACAACCTTTGAGCCGTAACTTGTCTTTCTTATATCAAGCCTCTTGCCCCGACAGCCCCCATCTCAAAAATTTCTTTAAATTTTTGAAAGATATTTTAATTCTCTAAACGGTGATGTAAGTTTTGACAGCAAATTCTTCAATAAATTGCTACAAATTGATTATATGTATAAATAAATATTAAGATTTTAAACATTAAAATGTTGAAATAAATGAGTAAAATTGAGACTTGAAGTTGTTGCCCAACAAAAGAGGGAATTTAAGGGAGAAAAACTTTACCCAACTTTGAGATGGTCACTCTCTCTACAGATATTAATATGTTGTTTAAATACATTACTTTGTACTAATGTTAATTTGTAAACTTAATAATAATGAGTTATAATAGTATTCAGCTCTTCGTAAAAAAAGTTATGGTGGACTTATCTCATTATTGCCCTGAATAAAAGTACATAATTTTTCGGTGCTATAAAAAAATTGTTTAATAACTTTAAAATAAAACAATAAATTTAAAAACCAGTTATTGCATTAAATGAGAAGATTTTATTGAATACTTTTTATATTTATCTCAAAATGGCCAAAAATGGAATTATTTCAATATAGCACTGAGCACCTCATATAAAAGTGCAAGTTTTTTGGTAACCAAAAAATCGAGGAAGAGATATGAAGTGTTAGAGTCGCAAGAAAATAGTCTTAATTATCAATTTTTAAGATGCACTCAACATTTAAAAAATGAGCACCTTCTGTTATCAATTAGTTTAATATTATTCTTAAAATATCTACTTCTTAAAAGAACACAAAAATAAAAAAAAACTTATTTTTTAACATTTTGAAATAAATTTGACGACCAAGATTGTCTTCTTGTAGCTGTATATCAAAAATTTGAGAAAAATATTAGTTTGTATTGATCCATAGAAACTTTCAACGCGTGGTCAACATATTCGATACCAAGAGTAAAGCCATAAGCTACCATCTGCGGTTTTAACCATGACATGTTTGTGTTGTTTTAATGTTATTCAAAAAATACATTAACATTAGACTTATATATCCGCTGTTGTTTGCAAAATTTAGATAGATATAACCGATTTTGCTCCAAATGACGAACTTTACTTAATGCTTTTACGAGGATTTAAACGGTTTTGGATACAAACGCATATATGGGCCTATATATATATCACAACTTAGATTCAGAAATCACCAAAACATGATTTTTTGTGAAAAGTAGATATATCCGGTTTTACAGGCAAGCTCCTCAATTACTCTACTACAGCTCCTTAGAAATATCAGATCAAAGTTCATATCTTAGAGATATATTTTTTAAAAACTTCTCAAAGAAAAGTTTTTACTTAATTGTTTTTAAGTGTTTGAAATGCAAAACAAAAAAACTTTACAACAACAATAGTTAAAAAGCAAATAAGGCGGACCTCTAAATTTGGTAAACCGTTTTTCAAGACCCCTTATATTTAGTACAGGTGACAGTTTGCTGCGGCAAGTTTTTCGCTATTCTAGCAAACAGTTAAAAAAAATTATAGACCCTAGGCAAGATAATCAGAAAAATTGGACAAGATTTCGGCAAATTTTCCTGTTTATTTTTCCATAATTTTAATAACTTTCATAACAAAATTGACATGAAAAACCAAAGCCCAAATGAAACTGAAAAAAACCTAGAATAAAACAAAAAGAATAAAAAAATATTCGTTATGAAAACAAGAACAAAGGAGGTTTCTATATATATGGATGTATAAAAAAAACAGAAAAACACTTTTGAAACATCTGAAAATCGACGATTAAAAACAATTAAAAAAAATTCTGGTTGGATTTGTTGTTTATCTTTTTAATCTTCTTTGTGTTTGACTGAAGTATTTTTTTTTCGTCAAAATTTATTGTCGCACACGTTTCGTCGACTTTGCTAATGTCCTTCAGAATTACATTATAAGAACTTTGTTATCACATTTACATTTTAAAATTTTTAACTCTTTAAACTCAAAAAAAAAACCGACCAGTTAACTCAAAAAAAAATAGATTAAAAAAATATATATATTCTGAAGGAACAAAAGTATCCAGGTTTAAGAAAAACTTAAAAACAAAAACAAAAAACTTCAGAAAAACTTGAAAGGCAACTTACAGCAAAAAAAAGATCTAAAAAAAGGTGAAAAAATAACTGATAAATAAAAAAAACCAAGCAAAAACGTCGACATATTAAATAAAAAAAATTTCGAAAAATTTGTTTTTGTAAAGATGATTTGAACAAAAACGTTCTAAGAATAAAATAGTTGTTTATTATACAGAGTGTTTCTAATATGGTTTAAAGTGACACCATACAAAAAAAAACGTTGAAATTAACTTGAGTGAAAACTTTTCAGTGAGCGTATGGTATGTTACGTTCATTCGCATAAAGAAAACAAAATTAACAGCGCATGAGAAAATTTTAATTAAAACTGTTTTATAAGATCACCACACAAGTAAAAAACAAAGATACTAAATATAATAAAAATCTATAATTTAAACAAACCACCCATTATCCCGGTGCATAGTAAGATTAGAAAGTGATTTCTTAAGAGGATTCTTACATTTTGAGCGAAGTCAGAATTTCTCTATATTCTATTTAATTGGTCTGCATGTTTACTATGTGAGCAAGCTTTTATGCGAAATAGGGTTGCTAGCGGCCCTCTCAAGTAACGCACAATAATCACGGCTACAGTTGTTCACAATTTATAGTGGTCTCTTGCGCTGCTAGGCAATAAAATGACTGAATTCGGGTAAAAAATAAATAAACAAGACATAAAACACATTTACCGAAATCGTTCTATTTGCAATAATTACATATTTTTAAAGCCATGGAACAAATGTGGGAAACTAAATTATCACATGCTCCTAATAACTGTTATGTACATACAATATTACATAGACTTTTATAAACAAAATAAAAAACCGACAAATTAATAATAGCAAAATTTTATTAGCTTTTAGGTACCTTACGTTACAGTCTGCATAGTAAGCAATGATTTTATTATTTTCATAAAAAAATTGATACACAACAACACAACCTATACATGTATGTACAGTCAGGTGTGTAAAGTCCACTTCGGATCATAAAAGACTGTGCTGAAGCCGCAAACATGAATTATTTTGGCTCATAAATATCAATAAACATTTTCTCAAAAATTTTTACTTTTATGTATTAGGACCTTTACATTTTTATCATGAATGATTTGTTAATTGAGAAAGGTGACATTCTTTACGCACTGTAGACTATACATAACTTTTCAAAATATGTGGTGATCGTTTATAACCGAATTTCGAAGAATTTACAGTGATGAAAACGCAATATAGAAATTGATAGAGCTGATGCCGACTATGCATTTTTTATTTGATGCATTTAAGTACTGATAAAAATTATAAACACTTTCAAATATTTAAAAAAGTACATATACAAAAACTGAAGAAATTGCTTGTGTAAAGAGTTCTTTCGCAAGATATTCAGAAGCAGTACATAATCCTGTACAAATATTTAAGAAAAATAGACTATCTTTAAAAAAAAAATAATCACACCTACAACAGTAAACAAAATTTTTGAACAATATTACAATTATACAGGGTGTATCACAAATGATGGTCAAAAATTTAGCCAGTGATAGATCTCTCAGTGATAGGTAAAACCGTTATTAAGATGAAATTATTTAAAAATTTAGTACAAAATACCATACCCGCAACTAGTCTATGTAGTATTATAATGGTAACTAGGTAGACCTGACCTATTTGAGAAGTGATCATAAATAAGCCTATCGTGATTTTATGGGGAGAACAAAATTCAAAATTATTAGCATTTGTCGCAAAAATGTTATAAAGGAAAATGATGTTTTTTTTGACGAGAGGTATCACTAATTACATTTTTGATTATCATTTTTTATCATTTTTATCACTCAGTATTAAAAAATCAAACTGACACATCGTAATTAGAAATTACGATGATTATCGGGTGTTTTGGACGTGCAAAAAAATAAAAAACTTTTAATCTCTTGGTTACGTTTCGTGGCCTTTATTACCACTTCTTCAGACATAGGATTATAATTTTAATTTTATATGTTTATTTGAATATAATTTCATTTTGGACCGGAAAGTATTAAGTAGTCCCCCATTTTGTTGAAATTCAAAACAAAATGAAGAACCACTTAATACTTTCCGGCCAAACATAAAATCATATTCAAATAAACATATAAAATTAAAATTATAATCCAAGGTCTGAAGAAGTGGTAATAAAGGCCACGAAACGTAACCAAGAAATTAAAGGTATTTTATTTTTTTGCACGTCCAAAATACCCGATAATCATCGAATACGTAATACAAAATAATGGACAATAACAATAATAATCAGTAATTAAAAATATCGAAAAGAAAATATTTTAGGTATAGAAAAAACATGTATGTAATTAAAAAAATATTTTTATTAACATTTAAAGCCAAAAAATTGTTTTTCTCCAAAGTTTTTTGCTTATAAAATTAAAACTAAAGCCTTATACACATTTTGTGTAATGTAACATGTAGGTAATTTAAATATATAGTGTTTTATTTAAAAATCAAAAGTTATAGTCATTTCCAGTAAAACCAGTGCGTTACTATTTAGCAAAAATATTATTAAAAAATGAATAAGTCTAATTTCGTTTACATCCTTTATACTACTGTTCCTTTTAAAATCGTCAATGCCATGAAAAAATTTATCTGGTTTTCTAAAGATTTGTGGTATCACTAAGTACACATTACCATTATATAGCACCTTTATGCCCTAATTACATAACATTTTTGATAATACCACAAATTGGTATTGACAACCAAAATTTTTATTTAATAGTTTTTTGCTTTTACGAACGTCCCACATTCCCAATTTTCTTTTTTCACTCATTTTGTCACAAAGTACAAAATACAACTAAACGTTGAGTAGACGAATTAGCCAATTTCTTTATATTAACATTTCTTGGAAACCATAAGTACTTACAGGAACTACAAAGGGAGCGTTTCGATACCTAGCTGTGAATGTGAAGAGAGACGACGAGAGAGGATAGAGAGTTCGATGATTTTAATTCTTATCCGTTTTACAGGAAAATTTCCTCAAAAAAGTACAGAGCCGCTAATTAACTGACGAACTTCAAATTTTAATAGTATATAGAAAACATCTTGAATTTATTGCCTTGAATATTTTTTTTGTGAAAATAAATGATTATCTATGCAAAATATCGTTACAAAGATGACATTTCTTTTTTCTGAATTTCTCTATTTTTTTTTAAAAAATCTAATAATTTTTGAAGGGTTTTTTGGTTCAAGGCATCTAAGTCATAATTGTGTTATATATATTTTTTTCGTAGAAAAATATCGAATAGGTAAGTCACAGTTTTTTGACGAAAATCCCACAAATTCCCATTAGTTGATGGCTGTGTAAGAATCCCCTTAAAATAAACCCTGAATTATAGTTTGTGGGTCATTTCGCAGTTCTTCATGGAGTATCGACGTTTGAGAAATTCTAATCCCTTTTAGCGCTCAAACGTCCCATGTCCTTTTGAGAATTACACTCTCAGCAGGCGTTAGTACTGGCCGCGGCGCAAAATTGTTTACTACTCTTATAATACAGACTGTTTCACGAGTAATAATGAGCCTGCGAAGCTGAAAATACAACCAGCATAATACGATTCCAGAGTTAACGTTACTATTGATTCCATTTGTCAGATCTGTCACCGATAAAAAAATGTATTCAAACTTTGAAAAAGCCGACACGATGATGATATATGGGAAAAAAATGCCTCTGCCGTGATGAATTTGGGCAGACAATGTTTCGGGTAGAGAAGAACTCTTGCTGACACCATATTCAAACGACTTGAAGTTATCTTAAGGAAAAATTGACCACCTTTGAAAAAGCCAAAAGCAAGAACAGCTACTGGTCCTGTTCACATGTAAGACAAAGAATAATTTCACAAGCAAGTGGCATTAGTTTGTCTTCAGTTAGCCGAAAATTTAAATGATTTTTTATTTAATGTATTTGTAAACAAAAAAACTAACTACGTTACCTTTGGAATTGTATTGCTGGTTGCATTTTTAATTTTGCAGGCTCATTACCACTCGTAAAACACCCTGTATATACCCAATAAAAATTTTAACTGCAAAATTAATTTATTTGGAAAATGCCATCTACAAAATCAATTTAAGCATGTATCAAGAACTTATTACAAGATTAAGACAAGACTCGCATTTCGACAACAAAGTTGTCGTCCTTATGTAGACATTAAAATTCAGTTTTAATTCCTTCTGTACCCTATGACATCTTGCAGTTAATAAATTAATTAACAGCACAAATAACAAAAACTTGCTAAAAAAAGTTTTGTTATGAAAATAAAAATTAATTTTTTAGATAAAAAAAATGTAAGTAAAAAGCATAACTTAGAATAAAAAGTATAAAGAACTTGTTTTTTTTTTGTCTGATTAGGTATCCATTCTTTATAAAATTTGAGCTTGGCTGCTCGTTTTATAAACCTAAATTCGTGTCACAAAACGCCTTCTTCCCTCTTTTTAATGTACTATTAAATTGTCTCGAAAATTCTGAAAATTAATTTGATTTTCATGAAATTCCGCATCGAAACGAGACTCTTTACATCTTCTATAATTCATCCATCCAGCGAACCTTGAGAAAATAAATGAATATTTTTTCTGCCAACTCGTGAACATCTGTCTTTCCGCCTGAAAAATATTTATCTTTTATTTTCAAGAATCGGAATGATCAGAAAGTGGTAAATTATTATCTATGCGTTGAAACAAAAATTCATGAAAGATATATGAGCAACAAGTGTTAGAGGGCCGTCTCCATAGACCAAGGGGCCACACCGGATGTGCGCCTTTTCTGTCAGCTGCTACTTGTCCATTAAACTTCCGAATTTGAAAAAGCACGAATGGAAAACAATGGCGCCAGATGATTACGTCATACCGGATTGAGAAAAATGTCGCTTGTAATTTTAATGAGTAATCTGGATGAGAATTGTTTAATGAGTCGATGTGGAGTGTTGATACCTTGGAGTAAAAGCGACATAACTCAAATCCAGCCACCCCGGCGTGACACATCTCCATGTCGCGGTCCCCTCGAAGAATAATCTATCTTATCTAGTGTTACACGCCGTGAAAAAATAAAATCTCTGAGAGGGTAAACAGTCAAAGAAATGGCGCCGAAAACTCAAATCAAAGCTTGGGATTTTCTTTGATAAACGTTTCGATGAATTACTGAACTAATTCGAGTTATATTGGGCACATCAAATAAATTACTTTGCTAAAATCCCGCTCTAATTGACTCGAGACAAATTATACAGATTTATTTTAAAATTAGATAATGTTACGCTTGCCAATACAAACAATCACATCAAAAGCCAATTGCGAACCAAATTCGTAAAAGCAAGAACAGTCACAATAATACAAAAGCGAGTTTAGGTAATTTATTACGAATGGGAGGGTTTTTAGAAATCGACAAGACTAAAATGGTCACTCTATTATAAGATGTCAAGGTCAGTGATTTATGACATTTTGAGAGCCTCCTATAGCCTGACAATAATCACACAAATGAAAAGTTAACGTTTCCGGTGTCTAACTCGTTGACATATTCTCTGTTGATTGCTTTTCCCTATAATCTTAGAGTTGGGCAATTTTAAGCAAAAAATGTGAAATTAAAATATTTTTGGATAAAGTTTAAATAATAACAATGTATAGGTATTCTATCTTTTAGTCTTGCTAATATAGGTCTAATATAAGCTAATATGTATAGGTCTTGCAAAGATAGGTCTATTTCTAGTCCTAATTAAAAATAATAAATAATGAATGAAACTTAAGAGAGAAAAATTTTCTCTTCTTAGTCGTGATTTAAACCTTTGAGGAGACAAAATTCTTTTCTATTAAGTTAGACTTAATTTGACTATTTCATATTATTCATAAACAAACATTATAATTTTACAATTTGTATAATTAATACTTATTTTTTTATTAAAACCATTGCCACCAGATCTAAATTTACAGCATAAATTATGAGAAACAAATTATAAGAAAAATAAGGATTTCTTATAATTTAAGAATTGATTTGTTATCTTATATGATGATTCTTTTCCGTTTTTGAATTAAGTGGGCAAGTGCTGACGTCAAAATCTTATATTGGTAAGGGTCCGTTTTACAAATAAAGCAGTGTGAGCTATTTTGGACTCTGTTTCACTTTAATTAAAAAATGTAAAGTAAGAAACAATTAAAGTAAAGTAATAATTACTCATTTTGCAACAACAACCGAGTAATGTAATAAATTAACAGTTTTAAAACAGTTTAAAAGCGCACACAACAACTTTGAAGAGACTACGTTGTTATTATTTGTTTTGTTTGAAACCAAGCAGCTGTTTTCTAGGAAATTTCGTCACGCTTGCAGACACTATTGCAGACAAAAACACAAAAATTAATTTTAGCGTCAAACAGTCACAAATAAAATGTACACGGATCAAAAAGACGACTGAGAAGGGCGGATGAATCTTGAACCTCGACGTGCATTAATTATAATAATTAAAGCCCCCATTAATTATTTTTTTCTAACTATAAGATAAGTATACAAAGACAAAAACAATTGATTATATTCAATATATTCATGTTTTTATCAACTGTGCCATTTTCTACTAGTTTTTAAAAACTGTGTTGCAACTATTAGACCAATACAAAACTTGCAAGCTGATCTAACATAACAAGTCTTTGATACTTATCAGGTTTTACACAAAATAGGGAAGTAGTTTATGCTCGGCTATAGTTTCTCCGTTTAATAGAAATTTGGTAGATCGATTTTGTAGAGTTTTATAAAATATTTTGATTTTTTGTCTTAAAAAGTTTGTTGTTTATAAGTATACTTATAATTTAGAAACACACCTCTTCAAAAATAACAAATAAAACAACACCAAAATGATTGAAAAGCGTGGTTTATTTATTTAATTTGTAAATATATACCAAAAAGAAGTAATCTAAAAAATAAGAAAAAATAAAAATATCTAAAACAAAAAAAAAACGAAGAAAAATTATCAAATTATCTGATACTTCGATGAATTATAACAAACCAGAAAAAAATGATTCTTACAGTGGTAAAGGTTATAAAAATTTCTGTGCTGGTTAAGAAAACACAAAACTATAGTAATAATGTAATAAACTATAATAATATGAAAACTAGGATGCAAGTAGGGTTGCCAAGCGTCCTTTATTTCAAAGAATAGTCCTTTAATTCTATAAACTGTCCTTTAGTCTTTAACTTCTACTTAAAGAACACAATTTGTCCTTTTGTCTACTTTTTTTACCAAAGAGAAACGAACAAGCGTTAGATAATTGTCATACCTCTTTGTAATTGGTTAATTTCAAAAATAAATTAATTGTCTAGACATCCTTTTAAGTCACAAAAATAAATTTTAAGTACGAATAAACAAACAAAAGTTCAAACAAGTCTTGAGTTATGAAACCTACATAAATAGGGTATTTAATGGTAGAAAAAAAAGAACAATAAGGAATTACGACTGTGGAAAAAGAAGAACAGAAGTAGATTCTAGAAGAAATTGAAAAAGTAAAGTATATAAAAATTTGTAGAAAAAATGACCTAATAAAAAAAACTTTATAGATTAATATGTATGGTGTACAAGAAAACAAAGAAAAATTTTAAAAACGTAGTTTCGACAATTGTAAAAGAACTGTAGATTCTAGGCCTATAGAAAAAATTAAGAATCACAAAATCAACAATTAGAAGAAAGTACAACTAGAACAAACGTTAAAGAAAGATTTAAGAAGTTGAAAAAGTTAATTGGGAGGTCCTGGTGGAACAAAATTCTAGGCGAATTTGAAAAACAATATTTGGAAAAAAAATAAGCAAAACGTCTAATAAAAAAATAAAGTTAAAAATAGTAAAAAACCAAAAAAGTTTTAGATTAATAAAAAAATAATTCTTCGAGTCGGATACTGAAAAAAGTCTTATAGCTACAAAGCAATTACAATAATTTTCGCTTCAAACACCCCAAAATCTCTAATATAGTTGTCTATATTAAAGTTTTTAATAGAATTTGATAACTGGAGAAGACAGTTGTACTCTTTTTTTAATAAAAATTGCAGCAAATATTTATTTTTTTAATAATCGTCGCTTTTGGCTTCCAAAGTGTATATTTTGCAACTCTCCTATACTCTATTAGTCCCCAGTACAATGTCCTTAATTTTTTTTTTATAGGTACCTATACAAATGTTAAACTTTGTGAGTGCTTTTCTTGCAACGAGTCCGACAAACTTTTCTAATGGGAAACTTTCAGCGCTGCTGTGTTTTCGAATGCCGTCATACCGACACCTTCGAGGTGGTGGACACTCCATACGCAGCATGATTTTTGTCGAACAAGTTGACCACAATTTTAAAACTAATTTTACTAAACAAATTTCAAGAAACCAAAATTGAATATACGGGGATGACTCCAGTATAGACTATAGAGTGAAGTCATATCGACATTTTCGGGGTGGTGAACACACCATACGTAGCATAATTTTTGTCGGACAAGTTGACCACTATTTTTAGATTAATTTTATTTAAACAATTTCAAAAAATCAAACTTGTACATACGGAGCGTCAATAGTGACGTCATATCGACAATTCCGAGAATCGGGCATTCAAATGAATAAAGCTTTGGTTACGTTTAGTCAAAATGTTGTTGTTCCGATTCTAAAAATATTAAAAATATAATTTTACAGATTTTTAAAAGAGTGGGCCAACTCTCTTCGATTTGTCCTATGGGAAACTAAAAAGCATATTTTCCCTTATAAGATATTCATTTGGATTTTTTAAAGCTTATTTTTGTAAAGTCGGGAATTCTAAACTAAACAATTATTAAATTTTTCACTTTGTTAGTTCTCGCAGTTGTAAACTACCAGTTACAATATAATATGTACTATTTTCTTCTAATAATAAAAATAAAATAGAAAAATTCCAATAAAAAATCTATTAATAGAAATGGTTTACTATGTAAATTACCTACTCTTTTAAGAAACACTTTTTGACGACAATATACAGGTATGTTTTTGAAATTCTTAAAATGGTTTATGCAAAATTTTGTTTTTATACGAGACATGATGTTTTACAGCAAATTTGTTGAGTTATAGGTAGATATAGAGTGTTATGAAAAATGTACAGAATATTTACTTATTAATAGTCGTTAAAACGATACTAGATACTCAAACTTGCCTTGAAGTAATTGTGGTTTTTTAAATACACGCTGTAAAATTTTTTTATTAAAAAAACATTTTTTTAGATACTCCTTTTTTCTGAGAAAACATTTCTAGATCGTATATTTCAAAAACCTATACCTACGTATTAGGCAAGTATAGGTAAGTATTTACCATCTATTTAGCGTTTTGCGTTTTACAATCACCTGTTAAAATTTGCGCAAGAATTTTATAAACACTCTGTATCAAATCATTCGAATGTAAAATTTTTGCTTTGAAATCTTTAAACAATTTTTTTAGTTATGTTCCTTTCTTGAGAGCTTTTTTTGCTAAAACTAATTAACTAGAGGCTCATCTTGCCGTGCATCTTCTCATGTGACCGGCCCTCGTCATGGGACAACGCAAATTCAACTCAAATAAACTTTCGGCATCCTTCGATACCATCTCATTACCTACCCCCGGGTTTTCCCCTCAATAATCGTATAACCGGCTGGACTTTCCCATAATCCGGGGTGTTATTAAAACCTACCGACACCTTCTGGTCAAAACAATCCAGGAAAGCCGAACTCCAGGTGGCATCGGCAACAGGAAAACACGGCACATGCTGTACACACCTTTGAAATTTTTGCTCGAGCACGTCTTGGAAAAAATAATAATAATGCAATTAAGTATAGGTACCATCTGGACAAGACCTGTCCTGTTCAATATTCATTCATTCATAGTTTTATTGAGGATCGAGAAATTTCCAACATTTGGCACACACTTGCCGACAGGTAGTAGCCAAAAACGTGCGAAACTTGCTATCATAAAAATGTAGGTAGGTACCTGGTGAAACAATGAAGTGCGGAAACAATAAAGTAATTTCGTTTTATTTTTCTGAATTTAGTCAAATTGTAGATATTCCCAAGCTGTGTGTTAACATTTTGCCTTGTTTACAACATTTTTACGCCTTGATTTATAAATATTTGCGTTTCTTGTATACAAGCTATAATGAAGTATAAAGCATAATGTAATTAGTTGAAAATGTACGTTATGAATCGTCTTTCTTTTTCTCCACTCACGTAAAAATAACATCACACATTGTATACATCGTGAAGACACTTTTCCACGAGAAATACTTCCTTCAATGAGTTCTTTGTCGTTGTTTTTCCAACAATTTCGTATTTTATTCAGATGAATTAAGTCGAAAATAATTGAAATAAATCGGCTTCATTCATCTAAAATCGAATGAATGAACCCTCATTATTTTTTTAATTAAATATCTTGTCGCCATTTTTCCGAATTTCAGTCCCGCCCTAATCACTTTACACCTGTCCAATGCCCAACACCTGAGCTCACCTGTCCGGTGCGACAAAATGGCGGTGAAATTTTGACCGGTACTCAGAACTGTCAGGTTTTATTGTCGTAGGATGGGGTTTTTGTTTAGAGAAGAGAGTAATGACATGCACAGGCGTTTTTAAGTCGAAAGCCACTCTCCGGGGTGCCCACCCTGAAATGTTTTTAATGGACATTTCGACGATGGTAAAGCCATTTCGGGACGGGTTTTTGTTGGAGGAGACAAGCTTTCACGGTCTATATTTAAATGAATTTTCAAGGTACATGCCAAAATGACGACGCGATGGACTCTGAAGCGGAATCGGGCCCTAATTAAAGAGAACGGAGACTTCCTGTATGAGTTAATTAAGGCGGGATGCAACGCCGTGTGTGAAGCCCTTATTAGGAACAGGGATAATTAAAAAAAAATATTGTATAATTATTTTTTGTCAGATAAGATGGGGCGTACCTACTACAGACAGATCGGGTTTCAATAAGCTAAATCAAGATTGCAAAATATCATTCCACCAAAAAAAAATTATCTTACTGTAGGTTAAGAAGCATTCCACGCCTGATCGGCCTACACCAGATAACTTGACATCTTAGCATGCTTTTTACCTATTTTTCATTCAAAAAATTTAAATATATTATCCATAGTATTGGTGCTATAATACATTATTTACATGTCAAGACCGCGTAATCCTTCTTTAACGTACCAAGAAAAAAATTAGATATTGACGAAGAAACTTGCTATATTTCTCGGCCGATTTATACAGAGTGTTTACGGTTTTGGTGTTTAAATTGTAATATAAAAATATTTACATCAAAAAAAGACTATTGCACCAAATAAAACAAAAATTAAAGTTATTAAAAAAATCATTTATTTTAAGTGATTTGTTTGAGAACTCCAGCAAATGCTCAATGCGGCTTCACCACATTGGAAACAAAGTCGGGCACGTTTTTGTAACCAGTAAAAACACGAAAAATATAAGTTTTCTAAATTATTCCAGCAATATTCGAGCTTTGTATTCAAATTTAAAAGCTGAATAACTTGTTAAGTAACTAAAAAAAATCTGGTAACGTCTTTCTCTTCTTTAGCATTCTTGTATAGCCTCCTATTACCACATCAATTTTGAACTCCAAAACCGTAAACACCCTGTACACAACGTTTTTTGTACCACCATAATAGAAATACTTAATGATAATAAAAAACAATGTCATAATGTCAAACCCACAAGTTTAATTAAAATTCTAAAACAACAGTGGCAAAGCGCTTTCAAAAACTAAAGTTCCATCATCAGTGCTTGAACAATAATGTAAAAAAGAAAGTTGTACAAAAAGTTTAAAATGTTGAAAAAACTTACCAATCTTTTGTCAAAAGCGAATGAAAACATTAAACAATAAAAATGTATATTAAAAAGAGAATAAAACGTTATTTTTAGTTTAAATACTTTTTTATTGACTCAAAAGAAGAAATATAAATAAACATATTGTTGCTATTGGTAAATTCCTAAAGAAAGATAAATTTTAGTGGACTAAAAAAATGTGTCAACATTTGACAATTGGCATTTAATTTAAAAAATCACTTGAAAAGTAAAAATCATGATAGAGAAAGTAAAGAGTCAAGGCTATAAACAAACATTCAATTAAAAAGATTAAACAAGTGAACATAAAATATTAACGTCAAAATTGACCTAATCGTTTAATTTAATTATATATTTTGTAAAGTCTACTATTTAATAAACTAATTATTAGTAGTTCTCATATTTTAGAAAAATCGGTTTTAGTTAGAAAATGAGAAGTTAGGTAAAAAGCTGTCGTAACATTTTTTGTAAGCATAAAATACAGCCTGATTCATATACAAAAAACAAATTTCATTTACATCGTGATCTACTTTAATTTACGATTTGCATTTGCAATTAAGTTATCTTATGTTTCTTTGACAGTGCTTTGACATTAGTTAAAAATGGTATCGTATATCTGTTTATTTTTGCAAATTATAATTTAGAATAGATCTGTTTCTCTTATTGAGGTAATAATAAGACTGGAGTGTGGGTAAGCAAAGAAGTACGGTGACAACATATTGGTAGGCAAAACATTAAAAGTGGTGTATTTACCGTCTTAAAGGGGGTATTTGCATTTAGACAAGTGTTAAAATCGCTAAAATTTGCATATTTCTAATCAGTTTTGTTTATAAGAAGCGTTTTAAACAATTTTAGATAATATAATTTTAGATAAATTAAATATTAATTTGTAAAGTATGAGTGTTGTATGCAATATGCATCATGCACAATAAAGGCCTGGAGCTCATATGTTTACTGAATTAAAATAACAATTTATTTTCTTGTCTTATTCTTCCTGTGTTTTTAAAAATTCAACATTTTTGCCTACCAGCAAGTGATTTGCTCTCTCACACACATTTAATCTGCGTTTTATACTATCTCTCTCTCTCTTATAATATGTACTGACTATGTTGTCACCGCAGTTCGCTTCGGCAACGTATAGGCGAGGCTCGATCCAGTCTTATTATTAGATCTATGGTTTCTCTACTTTTAATGCTTCATTCTTTTATACATTTTATATTGGAGTTGAAGAACTTTAGTGTTTGCTTTAGTGGTGTTTATAAGGGTGATTTTTTTATTTGTTCCCGCCCGAAATCTTAAAAATAGGCAACACGTTATACAAACGATTAACAATTTAATTTATTAATTAATGTAGCTACAAATGATTCAAATGAACTGACTCTGGAAGCACTGTCAAAGGTATTGTCAATAATGTTGACATTAATTTACAACTCTCTATGCTTTAATTTTGAAAATTAAATTTTCAAAGTATAATGTGTTGCCTATTTTTGGAGTTTCTGGCGGGAACAAATAAAAAAATCACCTTGTATACAAAGTGACATAAAAGTAGAATAAGTATAGAATAAAATTCATATTTTCTAAGTTAATCTTGTTTTAGAAAAACGCCAAGACAGGACGATTTTATATTTTTATTGCGCACGTTTTTCACTTGTGTCCAAATTTTTTTTGACAACCGGTTTTTTGCTATGACGCAATCGATTGTTTTTTTAAAATAGCAATCACTATTTTTGGTGTTAAAAATTAAAATTACTTTTTTTCTGACTATAACAGTATAACATTTATATAAATTTATCCAATTTAAATATTTTATTGAATTTTTCAAAACAGATGCAATTTTTAACAGAATTACTGAATTACATGTTCAAATTGACGTCTTTGCGTTTTTTGACAATAATACAACTAATTTTCGAAATCCGTTAGCACCCTGTTTCTTATTTTTTGACTAATTAAGTGGTACTGATTTGTAATTCTTTCTCTTAAATCCTTGATTTTGTTGCAAATATTTTTGATTTTAAGTAGCCCCTTAGAAAACCGGGAAGACATTATCTAAATAAGCTCCGATACTTCGAGCGTAGTGTTGAGGTGCACCGTCTTGTTTAAACCATAAATTATTCGGAGTTCAAAAATTGGTTGTAATATTGGCAAGAAACGAAAAAACGTCAATTTGAACATTTAGTTCAATAATTCTTAAGAAATGGCTCAAACTTTTGTTTCATTCAAATGTAATGTATGAAAGTAAGAGAGAATTCTTCTTTGCTCTGTTGGTCAGAATTTTTACCTGAGGCTATTTTTAATACCATGAATGAATTGTAAGTGAAAGCCCACCACTGTCTTGCTAGGGGGTAATACCTGTTCTACTGATTCGGTTTATTTCAATTCTTTGAAAAGGATTTTAAATAGGATTAAATGCACTAAGTGGTAATTTTATCTTTTCGGTACTTTTCAACCCGTATTTACAAAATTCCAAATAACCAATTTTATTACCTTCTTCCTTCTTGACCCTTACTTATTAAGAAAAGAAACAGGTTGGAAAACCCAATCCCCACCGCTATCATTTCATTACTTTTACAAAAATTATACGTTGTCATTTCTGTATTTACTTTTTATTTTATCGGAAAACAGCGATAAAATCGTAATTTTTTAAATCATCAGGCTCATTATCTTATCTGAATCAGGCTGTAGTATGCAACAAAAAAGTGTTTACAATAATTTTTGTGAATTAAACTTGAAATAAATTCTTTCCGAATCAAAACTGTAAATCAGCAGTCAAAAAAAGTCAAAATTTGTAAATTCCCCAACAAAAACATTAAAGTTCTAAACAGTTATCCGGTAGTATCAAATATTTCATTTCTATACTGTGATAGAGAGAGTCTTTAACCAAGAAACATTTCTTATACTCGTATAAACCCATAAACACTGCAGTAAACTCAAAAAATGTGAGTTGATTTTTGACTTTTTAATAAGTACAAATATATCTACTAAGCAATGGGTGAAATGCTTAAAAATTTAGCAATTATTTTTCGTTGACTGGAATAAAACAAATGTCTGCAATTAGTATTTGTAGAATGAAGATAACTAGTTACTAAATACTTTTGCTATTCTTAATGCATATTATAACATTACGTTTATCGTGAAACAATAAACTCTCCAAATATCTGATGGATCATTATTGTGATTTATGATAGTTATACTTATGAAGTTGGTCATGAATTACCTGAGTTGCCAAGTCCCTGCATATTTTAGACGTCAACATTTGATATTTCTGTTAAAATCCCCTTCAAAATGTGGGAGTACCAAAAATCCTCGGGTCTACGTTTCACCGACACTTTCCTCCAACTCTTCTGTGAAAAAAACTCCGATGGAACGAAAAAACTTCGTTTCAAAGCAAACGAATTAGAACAACGATTTCAGTAAATACCCAAAAATTTAAATACTCTTAAAACCCTTAAATTTCTCTCAGAGAACAGCTTCTTCCACACGATATGGTCTACATCTGCTCATTTCTACACAATCACCCTGAAGTCGTCGATTTAGACGTCAGCTACAACGGTATAGAAGATGAAGGTGTCGAAACGCTTTGTCATGTAACCCTTTGTCATCCCAATTACCTCCAACACCTGAATATAGCCCACTGCGATATTACACCAGAAGGTGTCAAAATCTTGTATTTCACCGCAGAAAAACACGGATTTGTCAATTTAAAAACACTGAGACTCACTGGAAATAAGCTGGGACCTATGGTACGAACACCAATTCAAAAATATAATATATAGCTTGGTTCACGAAAGAAGTCCGCTAACAAAATCCACATGTTTTTTTTCACAAATGTGGACATTCGTAGATTTGCGTGTTTGTTAGTGGACTTTTTTCGTGAATCAAGCTATAGGTGCGTGCTTGTTATAGGGAGGATATTACACGGCACTCCTCGCCTCATACTGTCCAAGTTTGGAGTATTTAGACCTGGGGGACACTGACCAAACCGCTGATAGTCTCGATTGCGTCTTCCTCCACACTTATCCTAGCCAGATAAAAGTACTCGATTTTTCAAGAATTATCCCCGTTAATCATTTAGCTCAAGTAGACTGCACTTTTCTGAGTGAAAGTATTGCTGAATTTTTACGAGTTAATAATACTCTGGTGGAACTACACGCCCAGAAATGCGGTTTCGATGGCCATGAGGTCCAGACGATAATCCAAGGCTTAAAACAAAACACTTCTTTAAGATTCCTGGATCTCGGTTATAACAATATTTGTTGTGTCGGATTAGAGTTCCTCTCAGAATGGCTTAAAACCCGACCAGGACTTCTGGGTTTATGCATCGCTGGAAATAACATCAAAAATCACGGCGCTATTGCTTTGAGTTTTGGAATGCCGTTTAGTAAATTACGATACTTGGATATCAGTTACAATAAAATCACCGATGAAGGCATTATTGCTATTTTGCACAGTATTAAAAAGCCCTACATGTTGAGATATTTTCTCATCTGGGGGAATCTCTTCGGACATCGGACTAATAAGATAATACAAAGAATGATGTTGTCGACTGTTTTTGAACAGAGTGGTATTGACGTTAAAATTTATATGGTTGATGGGGTTTTGTATGCGGCACGATATACAGTTCAGACATACAAACATCGTTATTATGGTGTTATGGACTATGGGTGTGCTGTTGAATTGAAAATTAAGAGGAATAGGATCGAAACGCCCGATGATAAGCCAAGGGCGTTAGTGAATTTTAAGCATCTTGATAGATATCCACCTCTGGAAAAGCCGACCAAAGTCGTAGAAAATGTAGAAACTGATAATAAATAATAAAAAATGAATCAAAATAAAAAATCGTTTATATTTTATTGATTTCTAATTTACATATTTCATATTCGCAATTTATTAAAATGACTATGTTTTTTTTTAATTATTAGAATTAGAAATTACAATCAAATTTCAGGTTGATTTTACAGTATTTATTCGGAAAGAGTAATTGCTTAAATTAAATATTAATTTATTGCTTAAATTATTTATTAATAATTAATTAATTAAGTGTTAATCACAAAAATAATTAAAAACATTTTTTGTTCTATTTAATAATATTTTTTGCACACTCTACTAAAAATCAAGTGATTGCGCACTGAGCGAACAAAAAATCGGGACCGTCAATTTTACATTCATCCTCCGTTTTTACCCTACTAGTGCGTGCCAAGAGCATAGAGATTTTCTTCGTTTAAAAAACGGTTTAAAATTAGATTATCGTATCAGATCCCAAGTTTATAGTAAAACAATGCACTTTACCACTTTTATTCAGATAAAACAATAGAAATGCATTCACAATATTGCATTTAAAGTTTAAATTTACGTCAGCGCCATCTGTAAGAAAATCTTGACAGTTAGTTACCTACATTATCGGCATCAACACACTTTATTTTTTTGACAAATTAAAGATAAATTTTAAAATTATTGTTTTTCTATCATGTGAAGGATCTGTGCAAAAATAATATAAAAGAGACGTGTGGGAACAGTTTTGCTTTATTCGTGCGAGATTCTTCACTCGTGCACACTCAATGCAAAATACATGTTCCCGCACTTATCCTGTAAATAACTATGTGCTTATGAAAAAATGGCGTGTTTTTTTAAAATGCTTGTAATTAACCAAAAGTTGAGCTATCTTAATATATTTTTTATAATTTTGTGCTCCTTTTAAATATTTTTTTAATTGAGGGATAACTCTGGTTTACATAATAAAACCCTTAATCATATTTACTTAAATACTGAAAAATTGAAACAAAACTTATTTGTGTTTTATTTATCGTCCCTTTCCAGTTAAAAAAAAATAACAAATTTTGTAAAAGTAAATTGTTTTCTTTTCGGAGACCAAGATAGATATTAAAGAGAGGCCCAAAAAAGCCCATGAGGCCCGTCCTCCCACATATGGCAGAAAAAAATGCACCAAAAAAAGATTAAATGTAGGTCTGAAAAAAGCAGAGAGAGAGAGAATTCGCTACCCATCATTTGTGACAAAAAAATATACCAAAAAAGTAGATGCCTATATGCTTTTAATTTATTTATTCACTCTTTTGACGTAAAAAGTTATTTGTTTTCTAATATTTTCAGTTTGATTTTACTTAAAACAACTTTATCTCTTGAAATTCACTTTTTGTAGTTTCAGATTTTATTAATTTTTCTGTTTTAAGTTTCAATAATAATATAATCTTTCTGAAGATGTTACTGTTGTTTTTTTTTATTACAAGTTTTATGTTATTAATCAACTTAATCAACGTTTTACCGCCCTGAAGATGTGCAAATAAATACATAAATAAAACTAGTCGGCCTGAAACATTTGTTTTATTTATAAGTCCTTGTTGTTGAAAAAAGAGTTCACCTCTTTAGTTACTAACAATTTACATATTAAGTAATTTAGGAACACTAAATTTGAGTATTTATTCATATTTTGAATATACAGTGTGAACCATTTGAATAGAATAACTTCGATAAAAAAATTTCCTTTCCGAGCGTTTTCAGAAAAACGCTCGGACGCGTATCCTGTTATTTTTCAACGCGCATTTTTTGACAAAAAAATAGGATGTACAGGGTGTCCCAACATCGAGATACAACCTTCTACTTTGAAATTTTAAAAGGAAGCCCCAATTTTTTTAGCACATCTGAATTCTACGTATAATTTTGCGTATTTTTCATGTAGCATACATACACTATCTCGATTTTCAGTTGTTTTTGAAAAAAAAAGGCGTGATCCATTTGAAATAAATAAATTTGATAAAAATTCAGGAATTTATATAATTTCAAATTTGAAATTTAAATTAAAAATAATTTAATTGCTTTTCATTGCTACTTCGATATCGGACCATCTAAATGCTTTGTTGTAATTGATTTCTAATTATTTTTCCTTTTCTTATTCTTACTATGTTGTCTCTAGAGATGCTTAAAGATGAAAAAAAAACATTGTTCAACTCTTTCTCACTTTTAAGCTTTTCTAGAGCCTAAATTATTAAAATTAGTCCTATACCGCCTCGCAAAAAATTTAATTAACATTTTTTTGTATCTTTAGTCGTTTGCGAAGCGTTTCAAAAAAGGTAGTATTACATAACTATCAACATAATATATTTTTTAATATATTCTAGTTCTTGTAACTTTTTTACACATAAATATTAAGAACATAATCTTTTATAAAACAGTATTTTTAATCGTTTTGCAAACTTTAATGGAAAATATTTTTTTTGTTTTACTACTTTGTCAACGTTTATAACGTTACAGAGTAGGTCAATAAGCTGGATCCGAGCTTAGATGTACTATCTTAAGGCTAGTCAAACCTCCCTAGAAACATTTTTTTGGTCTTTAAATAAGAATTTTTTAAATATATTATACATCAGATGACGTGTTTTTTAATTGCCTAGGGCGCTTAACTATTGTCATAAAAAGAAAGTTTCATTGTTTTATTTAAAAAAAAACATGTTTTAATTTTTTCTATGACATTCTTTTAGGTCTAAATTTTGAGAAAATACTGTATTTTTTTGTAAATAGATAATGTAAGGGGCGCTTAACTATTTTCAACTTTATTAATCAATTATTTATTTAAATATTGTTGCCAATATAAACAAATCAATATCTCATAATTTACAAAATCTTAAAACATCAAATTAGACTTACTTGTCTAGAAAAATATGCCAAATATTATCACCATTTAATAGTTTTAAAAAATCTTTTCAGTTTTAAGTTTTTTTAATGTGTATTTACGTTAAAATTAGCGCTGAGTTCATAGGGTTTGCCGCCAGAGCGCGCACGATTTGAAAGTATAGAGGAGGGAAATCATCTCAGATATCAGGATAAAAATCGTCTATTTTAACTTTTTGGTGTAGGACCAGCTGAAATTTTAATTAGATTATCTGAAATGAGCAATTAAGACATTTTTTCATGGTTCAGATTATCGAAACTTGAAAAAAAATCAAAATTCAGACTTTTTTCAATGAGAGTAATCAATTATAGACAAAGCGAACAAAATTTTTATTATTAGGGATAAACCCCTACAATTAAACGAACGAATTGTAGAGAAATGATCCAGGAAGTTTTTAGTAAAACCAGAATTAGATTATTTTTTGGGGGATTACGAGATATGATTTTTTTTAAATGGTGACCATCCGCTTTATTAGCGCGCTGTGAGGTGGAGGCTTGTTTGGACTATTGATAGTAGGTATATGCCAGGAAAAACAAAGATTTTCATAATTATAATGGTGATAATAAAATGTAGTAGTGATAATAAAATTGATAATGTAGTGAAATGAAGTTTAATGAAAGCTGTACTGCTGTACAGTTATTGGGAAAAGACATTAGAAAAATTGATACATACTGTACCGAGCAAAAATAAAACAACTTTTCGATTTTAGAATTGTGTTTTATATAATACTTACTTGCCTAGTATTTAATGTTTAATACTAACACCCTTAATAAAAAATAGAATTGCATTATAATTGTTACTAGGTAATATCTTTAAATCTATGGATACAAAAATGAAAACATTAAATTTTGGGGAAGCAAAAGTAAAGCAACTGATATTGAAAAGAGTTTTATTAATATTTATTTCAAAACATTTTGTTGTATACCCTTGATTTGCGATCACCGCGATATATTGAGTCAATTAATTTATCAATTGTCCGTGAAAAATTTTTTTCACAATCTTTGCCGTGTGCTTTAGGTAGTTATGCTAAAATATCCTTCTTAGAGGCAAATTATCGTCAGCATAAGGTAGCATTGTATTTTTTAGTATTTCTAAATACTTAAATTTATCCATAGTTTCATTTGTACTAATTGTGTTACCGCCTCCGTGTTTAATGGTACCGACAGTAAACTTTTCCTAGCAGGTCTCTGAATCTGTACATGCAAATTTTAAAAACAATTGTTTGTATAAGATATCAAAAAACCATCAAACATATGGAGAAAAATTATTAAATACTCTTTGTTTTGTGTTTTTATAATTTAAGTAATTTGTAGTTTGTTAATAAAATAATGTTTTATTAAAGTTTTTTGTGCTTTAAAATAAAATATTCTATACATTGGTTAGTTAAATTTTTAACACCGATTTCACAAAAAGCTGTCGATTAAATATTTTAAATTTTACAGTTTTTAAAAGAGCGAATAAAACAGATAAGAAAAATACAAAAGTTTGAAATGGGCAATTTTTTCTGAGAATATTTCATTTTGACGAATGGAGTTTCCAGTTTTAGGTCGAGTACTAATAGATCCTCTGTTCCTAAATCTCTTCAATATTTTTGAAATAATGTCCTTTCTCAAATGTAGTTGTCTTGCTATTTTTAAAAACCACTTCCTGTTAAATAATGTTCGAAAACAAATTATTACTAAAGTGTGACAATAAGAATTATTTCGTTGATCGTCAATTATTATTATTTTTCTTCTTCGACTTTTTCTTCTTTTTCTTTTTATTATTATTATTATATTACTAATATTATTATTATTATAAAAATATTAGCTTTTTCCGGCATATACGATTCGTAAGAGTCCAAATAAGCTACCAACTCTCAACGCGCAAGTAATGCAGGCGTCATCGTTTTAAAAAAAATCATATCTCGAAATCGACAAAAAATAATCTAATTTTGGCTTCACCAAAAACCTCCCGGATTATTTCTCTACATTTCGTTCGCTTAATGTAAGGGTCTATCTCTAGTAGTAAAAATTTTGTTCGCATCGTCTATAATTGATTACCGTGATACCGGAAGTTTGACTTTAGGTTATCAAAAAATATATTAAAAATAGAAAAAAATTCTTTGAATTAAACGACCAAAATCGCTCTTGTCTCTACATTCGAACGCAACAAAAATCAACTTGATGGCTATTATTGTTCCTGAGATAGTTCGGTGTAAAGATAAAAAAAACACGAATATTAAAAAAGTCCAAATTTTTTCAAAGTTCTTTTTCAAATTCCCATAATTTGAAAGCTGGTACGGTACCACTCTGAAAAGTTAAAACGGACAATGTTTATTCTGATTTTGCTTTACTATACTATATGACATTCATCAGGTCAACAAATATATTTCGGGTTGTCGAAACGATGAAATTCAGCGGGGCAGATTAGAAATCGCAGCTAGGGTCAGACTAGCCTTAAGCTGCGTGTTACTCATTTTAGTAATCACTAAGGACTAAGGGCTTTTAAAAATAAAACAAATATCAGAATGAATACTTTTATTTCTACTCTCATCTAAATATCGACGTATAGCAAAAATATGAATTTTTAAACTTACAATTATAAAATTTGCACCATTTTAAGCATATTTATACAACAGCAGTAACAAAAAAATCGCATTATAAAAAATCCTCGATCTCCTTTTAACAAATAAAAAAAAAATGAAAAAAGACCGAAGAAATTTAAATGCACTTCCAACGTAATATACAAGATTCGCTACAAAGTATATCACCTGACTTTACAAAAATAAATATATTTCACCTAAAACCTAAATACCAATTAAAAAATATTACACAACAACTTTCATAAGACCCGCTTGACTGTTCGTCCCTAAACTGGAATCATCCAACGAATCTAAATCTAACGCACTTTCAATCATTGTCGTATCCTGCAACAACCTCAATCTACTCGCACTCAACAAACTGTTCTCCTTTTCCTGCAAAGTCATATCATTGTCTAACTTTTCGTCTTTGCGTTTCTCCGTCCTCAAAACCACCGGATCTAGATGCAAATCATCACTCTTATCAGTCACATTTAAATTATTCGCGTAACTCTGCGACTTGCTGAGAGTGACCTGACCGTGGCTGAGGATATTGCTGTAGACCGGCGCCTGATTCAGGCTGCTCTGTGACGCATATTGGTGCTCCTTTTGCAGAGCAGGGGCGATCGCTAACGGCTGTTCGTTGCTCACTAATTGAGTCACGCTTCCGGCGTTGCTATCTGGAAAAAGCCCCAGAAATTACAATCTGGAGTAAAATTCAAGCGGGAAAAGACACTGCGACTAAAAATTCAACTAAATTGGAAGCTCTAAGAAGCCAAACGAAAAATTGAGACAAGCAGAAGATGTGCAGCCATCTATCATGCACAAACCAAAACTTACCGAGAAAGATAACCTCCGCCAAAACGTCGCGCATCGCAAGAACAAATCAATGCAACAATAAATAAACTTACAAACTAAATAACAGATACTAAAAAAACTCGAAGCAACAAGTTGGAAATTATAAAAAAGCGGAGAAAAGACAGTTCGAGTTTTGATTACATTTAATTTACGTTACAATTACTATACACTTTTTGATTGATGGTTTTGGTTACAGATCCTTTATGCCATTTTTCTGACGGTTTTCTCGTCGATTGAGTTAAGACACAAAACGTTACTTCTCTTTCGATTTTGTCAGATTTACGTCTTAAAAAAGCACGTGTTTTAAAATTGACAAAAACAATGCTTTCAATTAAAATGTCCAATTAAAAAAGATAAAGGTTCCAATATGAAAAGATCACAAAGTCCTGTGGAACCATTTCTATTGAATCTGTATTGATGTAATATTTTACTCTTACCCAAAATTTAATTTTTGGCATGTTAAAGACAGTAAAGATCCTAAATAGCTATTAATACAATAAGTTGCAAAAAGATAGTCTTTTAAGCACGCGACTGAATCTTGGACTACGAGTGCAACACGTCAAGAGCTTAAAAAACATCGATGTTGCAACGTATTGCATTCAAGGTTTTTTGTTACAGCGTTTTTTAACAGAGAAAATAATGATCTTAATCGAACATTCACATTGTACAGTAGGCAAACGACAGGTTGCTATGGATATAAATTTCGTTGTTTACTGTTTTTATAAAATTACAGACAGTCAACTTGGAGTTCTGTAATAAATGAACACAAAAATAAGCGATTCTGAATTTGATTCCAACATTGAAAATGCTGCGCAAGCTGTACTAGCCACGCTAGTGCCCAAAAAATCTAAGAAAATTTACAACAAAACATACAGGAAATTTGGTAGTTAGTGCGAGGAAAAAAATGTAACAAGTAGTGAAGAAAAAGAACTTTTGGCCTATTTTTCGAAATTATCTTCCATGTATAAGCCGTTTACTTTTTGGAGTACCTACTCAATGCAAGAAACCATGATATATCTTAACAAGAATGAGTACAGGGCTAAAAAATCCAAAATATTCACCAAGCAAGAGACAAAACGTTTCATGAAAGCAGCTGATGACAAAGACTATTCATTGGCAAGTTGTGCCAATTACTGAGATTTTTCGCGCGTTACGCAGAGAAGAAATTACGTTTTTGAAGGTGGAAGATCTAGAAAATTGTACAAGTTTTATTGAAGTGAAGATACCGAACATCAAGACAAAAATTTCACGAATGTTTACGATAACTTAAGGATTTGTAGATGACATTAGTTTCTTAGAAATTTTCCACAAAAATACGCACAGCTTCGACCTCTTCATACTGAGCATCAGAGATTCTACTTAACCTATGGAAATTTCAGGTGCTGTACGTTACTCGTTGATATAAAAACTATTGGAGGTATGCCTAAAAAAAATGCAGAATGTCACGGCCTTTTAAATGCAAAAGAATATACCGAGCACTGCTTTCGCCGTTGTTCAGCAACACTCTTAGCAGATTCAGGAGCAGATATTACATTACTCAAAAGACATGGAGGGTGGCGATCGAGTTCTGTTGCCGAAAGTTACATAAAAAACTCTGTTGAAAGGAAAAACGCAATTTCGATAAAAATTATAGGAAAAGAAGAAACTGGATCAAAGAAAAGAAGAATCTGTGACAAATATAGCAAATCTAAAGACGCGTCTACAAGTACCGTTTCCACTTGTATTGAAGTTCAGGAAAAAAATCCGAAATCTTCGAATGTTAAAAGTACGTCATTTAGAAATCAGAATGACAATCAAAAAGTCACTGTTATAAAACGCTGTAACCAAAAAAATATTTCCGACGCAGATGTGGCCATCAGAGCCAAAAAAAAATAGAAAGAGAGAGGGAAAGAGAAAATCGGTGTCGTAACAACTAAATCGATGAGAAACGTCAGAAAATGACATATAGAATCTCTAATTTTAGTTTAAATACAAAGTCAACGATTAATAATAATACAGTAAACGGTAATTCTAATATAAAATATTTTTTTATTCTATATAATAACTATAAAATCGCACTGAGGTTAATCACAAATGTCGTTTTTAAAAAGATCAAAATGCTCAATTTTTACATATTTTGAATTGGAGTGACATAATCACACATTGTCGCAAATTGAGATTTTAGGGGTGAGATTTTCAAGGTCGTAAAGGTTAAGGGTCAAATTGGTGTTCTATTTTCAGTTCACGGTGAAGGAAGCGCTAAATTTATTGCTATAAAACACATTTTTCACGAATTATTTATTTAGAATAGTGTTTTAGATAGTGTCACACTATCAAATCTAATCAACAGATAAAACTTATCATTTTTAAGGTGGAAGCACTGACTAAGCTGATTAATTTTAATCAGAAAATCTGAGCAAGCTGTGAGAGCATTTACGAAATTCTCTCTAATTCATTTTTTTTTTAAATCAAATTGTGTATATTTTTTAGAGGACAAACACAATTTATAAAAAAAGCCAATAGTAAAAAAGACCTTGTAATATTACATAAATTTGAATTACTCTGTATAGATTATTTGTAATTTGTTTGTAAATGTGGTAACAAAAACATAACCGTGGAGAGAGAAATAACAAGAGTTGGCATAAGCGTTGACATCGTGGTCGTTGCCCAATAGTATATTGTATATTAAGAGAAGAAAGTACATTTTTGTCGCTCGTACATGAAAATTGCTGCGAGAAGCTACGCCGCTTGTGAGAGCGGCAAAAATGCATTTTACTCGAAATATACACTCTATTTTTTCGACGACTGATCACACACTAAATTAAAATAATTGTCAGAGACGTCATAAGAATTTTTTATTGGTAACAATGAACAATCTAGCTATCTATGCATTGCTATAAATAAATTTTTGTTTACACTGTTGCCCACACAATCAATTTTTATTTATACCGTTGCCAGCCCAACCAATTTTTAACATCCAATCAAAGTTTGTTATTATTGGTAAAAAGCGAAAACGCTCTAGAGCGGCAATTTTGGTGATTTTTTTCCCCACTATAAATTTGCAAACGCTGGTCTTAACGATAGAATAATGCCATAAAAGGTGTTTGTACCTCGATCGAAAAACCTAACATTGCCGGTAGGGGGCATGTCCATTCCTCTTATTCCTCCCTCCACTTAAACCTCCCTATTCAGTTTTTTGCATTTATCATTACGAAAACAAAATTATTGACTCAAAAGTCCATTTTATTGACTCATACCTAAAAACCTCGTCCTTCCCGACCCTATAACCCCACCCCACCTCCTCTAAATGCACTTAAGTACCCCCTTTTACTCAAAATTCTCCTGAATATACAACTGACTGAACTCCGGCATTGGAAAATTCTTAACTTTCGGCGTCAAATTAACTTTATCGCTTTTAACCCGATTCATACAAAACTCCTCTTGTACATGTACATTTTCATAAACACAACTCCGCGGTCTTGGTTTAACCACCGGTGCTCGTGTTCCAAAATTCGCACTGTACCGTTTTTCAGGAGGCGTATATGGCCTCAAAATTGAAAAATTTCCATTTTCCGGCGACGTCGGCCGTCCCGACGTTGTTTTCAATTGCGGTAACGAACGACTGTTTTTGAACGGCTCCAAAGGAGGATTTATTATTGGTTTACGCGATGGAGTATAGTCATAAGGGGGTAAAAGTGGAGCATGAGAAGGTATGATTTTTTGACTGGCACAATTCTTGGACGGTATCATATGTTGGGCGCGATATAGATGCTTTTTTAACGGACTGTACATACCGGTTGTTTCCGTTGTTTGTCGGTAAATTCCGGGCATTTCCGACGAGGTTAAAGTCACCTGACTGGGACCATTCTGAAACATAATGATTTGAGTGTTTAGATTGCGGTCCGCTTTGAATTTACTTGTACGGGAAGTCCGTAAGTTTTCATTGGTTGATTGATTTCGGGTATGGCGTTTCGGGATAGTTCGGCTCGGTAATCGTCAGTAACAATGCCACGTCTAAATAAAATAACAAAAAAGAAATAAAAGATGTTTTTTTAAGTGTTTTCGTAACCTGTCAAGTAAAGATGGAGTTACTGGTCCACAAAGAATATAAAAACAGTTTAAACAAACGTTTCCTTGTGAATAAGGATTCATATTTTCTTGTCCACGTTTACTAGCAAATGAACCTTTGATCTACAATTTAAGAAATAAAAAAGTTGGATAAAAATAAAATTCCTAAAAATTTATTTACATCTTCATTTGTGGTTTGATTACTTGTTGTTAGATAAGTATGGAAGCCTGCAAGTCCTAAAATACTCCAAACGCTAAAAAAACAAATTGTTGCTACTATGACACTTGGTGGTGATTGTTTTACGGCGTCAAGAAATTGACCCTCTGTTTTGGTAACTTAAAAAATTGAATTAGAATAGGAAAAATTTAAAATTAAAAATTCTTACTTAATATTAAATGAGCTATGGCACATGCAAATATAAATACTGCCAAAAAAGCTAAAGATACTATAAACATGTAGAAAAAACGATAATTTCGTCTGCCCACACAATTGCCAACCTAAAAAAAAATCCGTTATTTATGTACCAAATAGATCATTCCATCCAGAGTTATCAAAAAATTAAAAGCCGCGCCATTTTTGTATTTCATAAATTCTGGTAAGAAAATCAGAAAATGAAATTTTTCACTATTTTATTTTTTAAGTAGATTATCAACGATTTACTACTATAGTAATGCGTTTCTAGAAGAAAATTTGACTAAAGTTGTAAATGAACTACTTCGATGTAGGTAATTAGGTATTACTCTAATAAGTAGTTTTTTATTTTTTCAATTCTTTCACTTTTAATCATTTTAATAAATTAATTACATATTTTCATTTAAAAACCAACTATGGTCTATTTTTTTACAGGAAAAAAGTAGGAAACGTTAAAAATTTGAAATACTCATTTGTGTTTGGCTGATTTTGAATATTATCCATTCAGAAATTAGGATTTCAAAATTCCAAAACTTAATGGTTCCACCCTAAGAAAAAAAAACACATTTTAGATGTTAAATTACAAATTAAATAACTTAAATTTTAGACTGATCTAACTACCTAAATTAATTTTTAGTATAAAAAAAATCGTCAAGTTAATAAAATGACTTACAAAAAAGTTTAAAAAACAAATTGCAAGGTTCAGTATATCTGCTCTAGAACTTCAAGAAAAAGAAAAGAGTGACACCAAAATGTATATTTATAAAAAAAAGATTTTTATGCTAAATCCCATAAATAAATATTGATAAACTTAAGTTTTAAACGTTTTCTTCCTCAATAAAGCACATGCTCACAAATTCCAAAATTTCACCATCAGAGGGAGTATCGCTTCTTGTTAATTGTTATTAGTATTTTGTTGTTTGTAAACCAGAAGTGTCATACTTAAAAAATAAAAAACCTTCTCCTTTTACATCTAGATTAACTTCATATTGAGTTTAACCAAAAATGGTGTTGCTTCATTTGATAATTTGATATGGAATGACCCAAATGTGTAAGTTTTTAGTTACCCAAGGACAATGGTGGTCAAATCTATCAACACAATTATCGCAAAGACTGCAATGTGAGGCTCTTGGTGGCCTAAATATTTTACAAGTAAAACAATATTTTAATTTAACAGTTTGACCTTTGACTAAAACCTCTTTCGTTCGAGGAGGAGGACGATAAGTCGGACTGTTTGCCGAGTTTGTAACTTCTGAAAAACATTCCAGATTTATAGATTGTAATTAAAATTGTGTTGTCTTGTACCGATTTGTTTTTCGACATAGGCAGCCTCTTCTGGTGTCGCTCTTGGAATGATTCCCGGATCTGAAAGTCCGGTTCGCAGCAAGGAAGACATCGTAAATATAAATAACAAGCCACCAATGATAGGAATCGCGATCGTTACGTTTTCCGCCAGATATTGGCAGCTGAAATGTGTTAATTAGATGTGAGACAACAAAGTGTAAATGTTTACTCATAGATAAAAAACAGTGTGGAAGTTCCTGTAATCAGAAACACTGTCAGAAGAAATACGCCACCACTTGGGGCTGTCATAAGTCGACCATCGCAGTAAAATCGGTTACGGCCCGCGAAAACTTCCCACTTTTTTGTGATTCTGTCTCTTGCCATTTCTGGAAGATCTGGGGTGAAGGTGAGGAGGTAAAACGTGGTACGTACCTTCAAATGCAATAAATGACCGAAACAAAATAAAATCCTACAAACTAAACAGAGGCTGGCAAAGGCCCTAACTCATTATTTTACGTGTAGTCTCTATCATATTTGATAAACGACACTTGGTGTAATCTCGGCAGCGTTTCACTCAACATTTTAGAACATTATTGGGTTTTATCTCACGGTTTACTTTAGAACAATTAGCGGAAAACGTAAAAAACTCGCTCTAATCTAATCAAAATACTTTTAGACAGCTCTTTGACAGGTGACAGCTGAGAAAACATGAAGGTTGACAACAAAAACCCGAAACGCTCTTATTCATACTCAAGCACAAATTTATAAAAACAAATATTACAACCCAAAAGAAACACAGATTTTTGTTATTGTTTGTCTGTTTACATCAGTTAAACAAAAAAATAATTTTAATGTACAAATTTGTTGTCGTTTACATCACCGCTTAAAATCCCTACCATCAAAAATCCCTATCTTACGTCATTCTAAATCTGTGTCATGGGCATGGGTTTATTTTTATTTAAATTAAGAAAGTAATAATAATAATATTAGCCACTCTCAAGGTAGCAATCACGTATTTAACGTTCCGTAACTTTATTGCCGTTGACCTTTTTACAAAACATTGACAATGCAAACCTAACCTCAAAATGGACACCGAGACAAAACCGCGCTACTCCCCCGAATTCAAACTGAAAGGTACTTTCCAGACTCTCAAAACCATTTTCTAATTGTTAGTATTTTAAGCCGGATTTTTTCTTGCTGGTGTTTCTGGAGTATCAGCTTTGGTCGGTTTTGGGGCTACACTAGCTGCTGCTAAAAAACAGGACCCCAAATATTTTGGTAAAGGAATGGAAGGGTCACGAGTAATGGGTGAAACTGGGGCTGGTTTAGCGTTACGTGCTCTTGGTTGGGGAACTTTATACGCCGTTACTGGTTGTGGAGTATTGTTTTATACAATTTGGAAGGTGTCGGGGGCACAAAACGTTAGTGAGTTTATTTTTGTCGTGTTTCTTTACAAGTGGGAATTTTCAGTTTGAAGAATTTCGGTATAAAGTTGGCAGCATTTTGCCAAGAATACCCAAAAAGGAGTCACACGGCAGGACTGAGTTTAGTGGTTTAAATGATCTTCTAGATTATTTACAGCACCAGAAGGGAGAAAAAGACAAGTAGGATGTGTAAAAAAACATGTTATTTTATTTATAAAGTGTAAATAGTCATTTTTCTAAATCTTAGGTTTAAATTCTATTGGTTTTGCATCAAATATCTTGGCTCCTTTCCTGAATTTCCTTCTATCTGTTATATTTGAGTCCACTGTATTTTCACTAAACTGTACTTTTTTATTTTCGTTTTCTTTATTTTCCTCAACTGTTTCATCGTTCTTCTTCACAATAGATTTTGGCAGAGTCACTTCAGGTATTTTTTCAGTTGGACTCACCATTTGCATTTCTTCTATTTTTACATTAAGTTCACCAATTACGTTCTTCAATTCCACAATTTCTAAACTATATTTTCTTATTTGTTTCTTAGCTTGTGCTAAATCATATGCAAGAGTAGTTAAATTAAGTGAATTCGTTCTAAATTTTTGCCTCATTTCTTCAATTTCTTGACTTAAAAAAAAGAAATGTAAAAAAACACAACAATGAGGTAACCTACTTTTTCAAAGCAATCATATTATCAAAAAATTTATATTTATTTGGAGACTCAGTACTCGACTTCTGCTTCAATTCCTTTTTGTAACTTTCAATCAAGTCATTGAGGGTTTGTATCTGCATCCTACAATAAATTATAACATAAATCAATCAATTTGAAAATAACAATTACTCGTAAGTGTCTGAAATAAGATTCCTGTCGAGTTCTTTCTCTTCAAGTTCAGCTTTCCGTTCTGCAATTAATGCTGCTTTTTCGTTACGTAATGCTGTTATTTGTTGCAAGTAATTCGCTCTCTCACGTTTCATTTCCAAATATTGTGTTTTCATAATCTTCATATTTTGTTGCAACTGCAAGCGCCTAAAAAAATGATTATTTACAAAATTACAACAAAGAATTATTTACCTGTCATCGACCTCGGCAAATAGCGAGTTTCCTTGACTTTGATCATCAAGGGGCTTACTACTTAGTTTATCCAACTCAAGTTTCACACAAAGATAATCATCTTTGAGGTTTTGAAGTAAAATATTCGCTTCTTCAAGTTCTTGTCTTTTACAATTCAAAGTCTCTTTGTAATTGTTCAATTCATCTTCTAAAGTCTTTACACTATTCTGAAGTGCCACATTTTGTTGTTCACTCAACTCTAAAGACTTCTCCAATTCGAAAATTTTTTCATTTAATTCATAATTCTGATTTTCTAAGTCAGCAACTTGATCAAACAGTTTATCCTCTGTTTCTGGTTTTTGTGCTTGCGTTATTTTGATAATTTCATCAATTTCCTTTTTCAAGCTATCAATCTCCTGCTCTTTACTCATAACTTCTGATTCTAAATAATTAACTTGTTCATTATATGTTACTTTAAGAGATGTGATAGTTTCTTCTAATTGGTGCACTTTTTCTTTTAATTTCTGCTGCTCATGGGTCCCCTCAGTTTGTAAAATCTTTATTTCCTCTTGATATTCAGCCTCAATCTTCTGAGCCGCTTGAATTTGTCTTTTATAATCATGCAGGGTTTGATATGCCACTTCTAAGTCATTTTGTAACTTTAAATTATTCTTTAAAAGCTGATCATAATCTTGGCTGTCACCCATTTTGGCTTGTAAACAAGAAACCGTTTGGTTTGAATTTGAAAATGACAGTTGATTGATTAAAGCGCCCTCTGTCCGCAATACCAACATAGGAGCCAGTTTTCCCCCAAAAAATTCTTTTATATAAACAGGAAAAAACTTTAGAAGTCTCTGCTGTTCTGTGCGTTGCTTAACAAACAGTTTCCTAATTTTGAAGGAATTAGGATGAGAGGAAATTTTTTATTGATAAAATAACGTCCGAATTTGTGAAATTTGAAGGTCAGCAGGACCAACATAACGAAACAAAAAACCCAACGTGTTCAAAAATTTTATTTATAAGAATTCGCTTTATGTTTTGGTAAAAACTGGAAGTTTTCGGGCACAGGCCCCAAAAGCATTTCGCTAATTTTAATCCAATCGGATGCGGAAGTCGACGCCATCAAAGTTTCAAGTTCATCACGTCCTTGATAAAATGGGGGCCTTTCATTGATCTTCTGCGGTGGAGTCTCCAAAACACCCACAGGTACGTATCTGTGTAAAAACGAGAGCCATTCCAACATGAAACGTCTCGTATTCTCAACCCCTTTATTATCAGAACCCCAATGCTCCAACCCATAGTTGGCATACTTTTTCAAAATATCAAACCGCTCAGAACTGCTGATATCCCAAATTTTTTGTTGCTTGATTTCTGTGAAAATCCATGGTTTGATGAGAGCCCCTCGTCCGATCATGACACCCGCCAATTCTGGACACGTCTCTCTCGCGATTTTATAATCTTGGTAACTCAAAATATCGCCATTTCCCAAAACTGGTAAAGGGGCTGCTGCTTGAGCCACTTCTTTTATGTAAGTCCAGTCTGCAAGTTTTGTATAACGTTGTTCACGTGACCGGCCGTGAATTGTAATCAAACTAGCCCCCCAGTCTCTGAATTTAGGTGCCTAAAATTACAAATTAAAAAAATTCCCCTAAAAAACTATAAATTACCAAAATGTGTGCCAATTTTTCGTTGTTGTAAACCCCAGTTCGAGTTTTAATAGTCATCGGAATTGTGAGTACCTGACTGAGATTTTTAATACAAGATTCTAAAACTCTCTGCCGTCTCAATAACCCACAACCGCCCCCTTCTTTATATACTAACTCAATTGGACAACCTAAATTTAAATCAATAAAGTCAATTTCGGCTTCTTGTTGTAAAAGCTGGCCACATTTTGTTAATAAATGTGGGTTGTTTGTACAAAGTTGGACCCCGAAAATGTCTTCAGTGTGGTGTCTTTTCACTAAAGCCCATTCTTGTGGGGCTCCTTGAAGCAGTGATGAACACATTGCCATTTCGCCGCAAGTTACTTCAGCCCCAAATTCTTTACAAATTCTCCTAAATGGCAAATTCCCAACTGTGGTTAAAGGACTTAAAACTAGTTTGTCTCTCCAGTCAATTTTCTTCTTTTCTTGTTGTGTGTGTTTGATTATATCTTCATCTGTGACAGCACCACTTGTTTTATTATTCTCCTAAACAAATATATTTCGTTAAAAAATAAAATTAAATTGCAAACAATTACATCATTTTTTCTATCGTTAAATTTGATTAGAGACTCTGCTAAATCAAAATTATAAGTGCGTTTACGTAACGCAACTTGTAATTCATGCGTTAACTGATTTTTTGTTTGCACAGTCTCATTCAAAATTTCTGAATTGATTTTGTTACGTCCTTCTGGGGTAATATGACAAGAACCAAATCTACAAGCCAGGCCTCGACTACACTTGCCAAAAGTCTCGTAATTGTAACAAACATCTCCTAAAATATTTTATTAAACACACAAAACAACAAATTTTCTAATTACCAATATCTTTAGGTTTGATCTTTAGATATTCAGTAATATCATGCAAAAACTTGCAATTTTGTCGTTCACATTTCGGTGCCTCTTCATCAATACTCAAGTTGATTAACGTATTACATAATTCTGTCTCTCGTGAGCACCTGAATGTAGGCCCCCGTGACTTATTCTGGCCCCGTAATTTCTTTTTTTCACTTTTTGATAACTTGAGTTTTTTCTCAGGAGGTGTCTCATTTTCGTTTTCATTTAATTTACGTTTGTCTTTATCAGAAATACATTCTAAAGCTAATTCTCTTGGGCGTTCCGTCAGGACAAACCTGAAATTTTACAATTTTTAGGTTATGTCACATGGCATGTTTTTATTAATTACTCAGGTTTTATTTTGCAAATACCAGAGTCTCCCATTTTCGTCTGAAAAAAATCTAACTAAGAAAACCACTTTTGGTCAAATATTTCTTAAGTAAAAAATGTTAAAAGCAAGAAAATTATTATTGACAATTAAAGGTTATCTGTTGGCGACCCTGTTTGTCATTTCTTTAGGTTGGCTGTTTTGGCTCATTCCTGTCAAATTAATAATCACCTGTCAAATTTTATTATTCGTTCAGTGAGTGTTTTTAGAGATTATTGTGTTTGTTTAATTGTTTTAAATCTATTATACTCCCAAATTACTTTAGTAGAAGCTCAATTAGTTGACACGTCCGAAATGAGAAATATAATTGTGTTTTAAAACGTAAAATTCTATTTAAATATGGTCAAGTTATATTGTATCAGTGTTTTATACAAAGGCCCAACAAGTGCAACATGGTTAAAATCAGCCTTTGACCTACAAAGTTTTAGTTTTTTCCAACGTGGATCAGTGGAAGAATTTATGACATTTTTTTGTAAAACAATTGTAGAGAGAACAATTCCAGCATCGCGCCAGTCAGTAAAAGAAGGAGGTATCTTATTGAATCATCTTTAAGAATTACTAGAATTGACCCCATTTTTTTTAGAGTATATGTGTCACGTCTATGTTCGATCTGACAATTTAGCTGGCGTTGTCATATCAGATCACGAGTATCCAACACGAGTTTCACACACTCTTATTACTCGAATTTTGGACGAATTTGCCCAAAAAATCCCAGCTTCTAGTTGGCCAAATTTAACAGAGCGCGAAGTTCCTTTTCCCCAGCTTAACAGTTATTTAGCCAAATACCAAAATCCGAGAGAGGCAGATGCAATGACGAAGATACAAGAGGATCTAGATGAAACCAAAATAATACTAGTGAGTTTGTGTTTGATTAGTTGCTATAGGAAAGTCTCGGTTTCTATGGTAACGGCGCAAAATATAGAGTTGTGATTGGTGGTTGCCATGGCAACCACAACTTAAATTATTGAAATGAGAAATACACCAAAAAAACTGAATAAGTTGCAAACATTTCTGCTTTATAAGTATCACAAAATTTTTATTATACGTTTTTTTTTTACTTTACCACTTTGCCCATGTTTGTGACGTCACAATGAAAGTCGTGAGCTCGATCTGGGTTTGTAGCCTATGTGCCTAACCGTTGAATGAGGATAATATCCTACTATCATGAGGATAGTATCCTCATTCAACGGCCTAAAACTACAAAAAATTATCGTCGTGCAACTGACTTGTTTTTTTTTATAACAATTTAGATTATTTACAATAGATATGCTGAAAAACATCTACTGAAAGAAAATGAAAAGTAACTGAATAATTAGAACCACAATATAATTATTAGAAATACGCATAATTCACATAGCAACAAGGAAAAAATTTAATACTACCTAATAAAAAAATTATTAAAATCTGAAAACAAAAATTATTAAAACCAACAAAACGTAAATTCTAGAAAAGGAAGATTTAAAACGATAAATAGAACAAGTGAAAATATTGATCAATAATTTCTAAAGTGAAACAGAGATTACCAATTTTCCTAAATAATAAGCTGTAACATACACAAAAAATGTTATTTGTTATGTCACTATAACATCAGACCATTCAATAAATGAATCATCGTTTTATGTAAACTATTATTTCAAATAATAATAAAATCTAAATTCATTTTTAATGTACATTTTACTTGACATACATATTCTCACAAAACAGAATATTTTTTCCTGAAAACTACATATATTTAAGACTTTAATAACACCCGATCGCTTGATAATAGTTACTGAATAAGATATTTTATGCAATCAAACAATCAAAGCAAAAAAAAAGAGAAAAGTTTTAAAATATTTGTCTATAAACTTGAAAATAAATCGTTTTAAGTCAAATTACGAACAGCTCAAAAATTTAAATCTGTATCCTACTTAATAAAAATTATCCTTAATTACAAAATCTTTTTTTAATTCAAGGAAACCCGTTTGTTTTTCTATATCAAACTGTTATTATACGCGTATCAGTTATCAATGTGGGTTTTAATTATTAAAGAGTTCATCAATGATAACTTTCTATCTACTTCTTTTTCTTAAATTAACACTTTGAAAACGGTTGTTTAAGATTCTGACGAACATACAGTTATTGATTTTCTCTTCGTTGGTGTTGACATTATGAAAAAAGGCGACGAGTTATAGAAAGACTTTCGGAAAACTAAAAATTGAACGAAAATTGAAAACAGTAGGGGGAAGAAAATAGGTGTAATTTATTTAGTTTTATTGTCACCTGAGGATGACAACACTGGTGTAACTGGGTGTACTGTTCGTTTTATTCGACACACTCTAATAAGAAGATCCAACTAGGTTAACGAGAAGATTAAATTATTGATTTTTTAGCACCACGCAATTGAAAGTGTTCTTCAACGCGGCGAAAAACTCGACGATTTGGTCTCAAAGTCTGAAGGCTTAAGTATACAATCCAAAGCTTTCTACAAGACCGCTCGCAAAACAAACAGTTGTTGCACTTTTAGTTAAATTAAATTGGAAACATTCCTTATTTATCCCAGATGTTTATTTGCTAACCTAAAGGTTTGGATGTTCATATAATCTACTCGTTAAATGTTAAGTGTATATTTATGACAATAAATGTATCAACGGAATTTTTTAGAAACCAATTTATTAACCTCCAAAAATACTAAACATAATACCTTAAAAAAAATTACATTGGGGGGTTATCAAAATAATCAACCATTTCGCCTGCTGGTATACTCTTTTGAGCCCTTCCGGGTAATTTCAAGGCCACCGTTTCCGATTTCCCTAAAGTCCCTTTACTTAAAACCGGACCTGGGACTTTTCTTTGTCCGTTTTCTCTTTGAATAAACTCCAAAAGACTCATACTTGGCAACCAGGATTTGTCCTTGAAAGCCGTTGCGACAACATTGCGATTTGGTTCCGTATCATAAGCGGCGCTCTCGCAACCAAAATGTTCGCAATATTCATGCACAAAATGTCTTTTATCTCTATTCATTGAGTCAAAAGAGTGCGAGCGACTTTTTTGTTTACTCTGTTTGGCCAACTGAACCAACTCTGTAAGCTTTTCGTGGACTTTTTGGCAGAACTGGGGGTCCTTCTTCGCCCAATTACGCATAAAATCAGAATATCGGGGCGTAAGTTTTTGACTCAAATCCGGATTACGTATCTGGAGGCCTATAGCCATGCGCCGGTTGCGTTCAATTACACGACACTCTTCTACACATTCCAAACTGAAAACAAGCAAATTTAATAAAACATCTTGTATACAATAATTGCAAGACTTACATTTTTAAAACTGAAGGCTTTTTGGGTTTATTTACGATATCGCTGATATCCACTGCATGATCCTTCAGTAAATCCGACATTTTGTCTTTTAAATTCGCCATTTCAATATCTTTATATTCTTCTGCTAGTTCAATACACGGCCTTGTTGCTTTTTGCAACCCACAAGGGCATGTGACTGGCACCATTTGTTTACAGGGCGTGTCTGGACACGGCCCTTCATGACACGTGACTCCACATGGATGCCCACATTGGCTCCTCTTTATAGTACATTTCTGTTTACATGGCAACGGGCACGGTCCTAAATGGCATGCCTTCTCACATTTATGAACCCCACATGGCATTGGTTTGCCACACGGCAAGCCACAACTGAAATCCTCTTGATAACAGGGAATCGCTGCTCTCTGTTCGTGTTTTCCATAACACCACCTCTTGCATAGGACTGTACATGGAGGACACGCCCCAATGTGACACGAATGATTGACTTCGTGACCACATGGGCGTGGTCTAGAGCAGGGATTATTGCATGGTGGGGGTTTAGTCCCACACGGGATTGGCGGATACAAAACATTAGCTCCGCATTCGCAATAAAGCTCCTCAAAACTGGTTTCCATACAGGGAGGACACCGCCCACTGTGACACGTACGTTCGCAACGGTGTTGACCACACGCAAGGACGTGGTTACATGGAAGAGGACAAACGTGCTCAATTTCAATGCAACAACGTTGATTGCAACGATGTTTGCCACAAAGCCGTTTTTTCGTGCATTTTTTCTCACATCGGGCATCGTCGGCTTTTGTCGTTACTTTATCACAAGGGATTTCTCGGTCCATGTGACCACAACGACAACGAATCAGAGTCGTTAAAGGACACGGAGGGCATGGTCCTTCGTGACACGGCGATTTACACGAGTGTGGCGATGCCGGTTGGCCACATTTTAAAATTTTTCCACAAATCTGTAAGAAAATAATGAAAACTGGCACAAAAAATTTATTGATTTACTTTATCACAGCATGGTATAGGATCCAGACACGATTTCCTCGTTTCGGTCAATTCCGTCCTTCCGCAGGGACAAGTTTTAATCAAGTCTACATCTCTAGGACATGCTTCACACTCCCCTTCATGACACACCTTTTCGCACTGGTGGTTCCCACAATTCAAGCTCCTTCCACAAACTTCTCCACATGAATATTCCTTCTTTCCTTTAAATTCCTCTGTGCATTTAACCTTTCTCCCTACTTTCCCACAATAACAAATCTGCTTCAATTCTTCACCACAGTCCATACAGGGCCCCACATGGCACTTCGCCTCACATTTATGTACTCCACATGCTAAAACTTTCCCACATTGCGCCCCACACACAATCTCCGTATCTGCACTACATTTGACACTCTGAGTGGTGGCTCCACAGCCGCAGGGCTTCACCACCATAACATTACAATCAGGACAAGGCCCCGGATGGCACAAAATCGTGCATTTGTGGTCGCAGCGGCGTGTTTTTTCACACAGCTCGCCACAAGCGTGAGGTACTACACCAGGAAGGGGGCGAGGATCGCGTGTCTTGCCACAGTAACAAGTGTAGTGTTTAGGAATTTCACGACAGACATTTTGGCAAGCAGGGCAACGCCATCCAGCATCAAGTTTCGAGGAGTTTGCCCAGGCGGTGGTGCAATTGAGGTGGAAGATGTGGTAGCACTGCTGGCATGTCCAAATTTTATCAGTGTGTTTAATTCTTTCACAGCAGACGAGGCATTCGAGGGTGCGACGGGAAAGCATCTGCTCCAGACGCTCTCTCTGGGATGCGGCATCAACTAAAAATAATAATAGTACTGTTTAACAAAGTTCAATAACAAAGCAATAATTCGGTAATTTTATTTTAATTTTTGGTATTTCTTTAGGTTTGTTCAAACAAAAGTTCAGAACAGAATTGCATTGGCGTTTTGGCAATGAGAAATCTTTATTGTGCACTCTCAGTACAGTACTAAACCGTTCCGAATTTATTCTGAATCAGACGCATTAAATAAATTAAAAAATCTCCCAATTTACTTATGGTTTTTGTAAAAAAAAAGACAAGACAATTTTTAACCCTCCGTTAGTCGCGCATGTATCTCACAGACACATGACTCATTTTTTTGAAGATACTTTCTGATCTTGAGGTGTTGAGTATTCCTAGGCCAATGTATTTTAATTATGTTCTTAAAAAAGCAAGTTCAAAATTTTATTTTTAGCACGGTTATTTGTGCAAGTACAAAAGAGTTATACAGTGCGCCTGTATATTATTATCCCGTGTTTCACTACCTGCTTTCCCTAGTTTCTGTCACACAGACCGTGTTCATGTGTCTTTAAGTGTTTATTGTCTGTAAAAAGTGTAATGTGTTAATCTTATTACAATTAATACCAAAAAATTTTTGATTTATGTAGTCCAGAAGACGTTGAAGAGATTCAGGTACACAATGTTTATCTGAATAAATTCAATAAATTCTTGAAATATTATGTTTTTTTTTAAACAATAATATTCAGTGAAACAAAATACGATAATAATTACAACAATTGTTTTATAAAACATAAATTATAAAGCATGTATGTAATAGATACAGCGCGACCAAACATATTACATTAGATGGCGCGACAAATGGAGGGATAAACAAAACGAGCTGTAAAAAATTTGGTATAAAAGTTTGTCCAGTGTTATATCAAATAGTGTTGATGAATTTGTAAGAAATGAAAAATTTTAATTGTAAAATTAATCTTAACAAAATTAACGTAATAATTGTGGGTATTGACTATTAGGCTAAAGAAGGCTCTAGAGCCGAAAGCGGTACCTAATAAAAACAACCATAAGTAAATTGGTAGAATTTTTTATTTATTTAATACGTCTGAGAGAAAAAAACCCAAGTGAGGTGAATAAAAAACTATAGTTCTGAATTGTTCTAACTTCTTATGTCTATTATTTTTGAAAAAAAAAGTACTTTATATAGTGTCCCAAAAGAGGCGTTTGATACGCTGTCAAACAGTAAAATCTCCAATTAATACGAACCAGCTAGACACGCGATAATGGGTGAAATGAATGATGTTCAAGCATACTCAGCGACGTATCATTTAAATTATAATAAAATAACATTTAATTTTACGTTTTTGCGGTGACAATTAACAAGGGCGCGGTTCTACATAAGAAAATTACATAAGCAAACCATACTTACACTTTTTCTGGACACTGTTACTGCACTTGCGACTGCTATTTGAGCGCCAGTCTCGGCCGTCAGCCCCATAATCATCATAATTTCTACTAGACTTTCCATATTTGCTCCCATATCCTCTCCCCTCATAAGAATCAAATCTATCTCTACCTCTGTAGTTATTATTCTTATACCTATTATTGTAATTATTATTCTGACTTCGCCCTTCTTGTCTTTGATAAAACCGCTCTCCTCTGTCTTCATCTTCTAGGTTTCTCCTTTGTTGTTCAGGTCTATTTCTGGTAAACATGCGTCCACTTCCATACTTTTCAGTTTTCCTCGCATTATTCCAATATTTTCTTTCGTTTGACTTTTTCTTTAAGGCTCCGGTGCTTCTATCAGTCCCTGAATCTTCACCAGACTGATTTGGGCCCCAATTAGTCACCTGGCTGGGTCCTGGTGTTTCCATATAATTACTATAAGATCGTCCATCACTGAAATTATTATATCCCGTATTTACAGCACTGTAATTGGCACGATTGGGGTCATTGTAGTAAGACATGTTGTTGAAGTATTGAGCATATTCTGGATTACATACTGGAAATCCTCCATTCAATTCACCCTCGTATGTGCCCCAATACGACATGCTAAATGTAAAAATTAACCGAAACTGATTAGATATTTACAAAACTTGGGTTTTATTTACCGTTTGACGAAACTCTTTCGTTTTGTTGTGTAATTTGTTGCAAATTATGGATGATTTTAGAAATGAATGCTTAAATTTGGCAGTAAATGACATTAAGTGAAAAATGACAGATTGACAGATGACGTATGATAAGAATGTTACTAACGCCGAAAGGGGAAATAAAGGTCGTTTTATTATTGCAACACTAAGGAAACAATTAATAATAGTTGATAGATAAGATAAGATCCGTTACCCTATTCTCAGTTTAAAAAATTTTGATGGTGATTTAAATAAAAGATTTTAAAAAAATAACACTGCGCGTGAGTTTCCTTAAGACCGAAAAGTATATTTGGTTGCCTATACAACATATAATACCATAATTATTTTATCATTTTTATCAGATTATGTAATTACATTGTAATCACAGATTGTACTAAGTAGAAAATTACAATTTGCTGTAATAATGTTCATGTACGACCATTCTGCGATCAATATCCCTCACATTGGCACATCCAGTAATAGCCAAAGTGTAGTCTAGCTCAGTTTTGAGTATATTCAAAATTTTCTTAACCCCTTCTTCCCCACTGTGAGCCAAACCCCACAAGGCTGGCCTTCCGAAAAATACCATTCGGGCCCCCAATGCCAAAGCTTTAAAAACATCAGTACCATCAGTCACACCCCCATCTATATAAATCTCGACTCTATCACCAACAGCTTGGACAATTTCCGGCAGTGCTTCAATCTAAAACTTCCATTTAAAGAAAACAAAACCCCTTTAAAATATTTTTTTCTTACCGAAGCTGGTGTTCCATCAACTTGTCTTGCCCCATGATTTGACACTAGAATCCCTGAAACGCCCAAATCTGCTGCAATTAAAGCATCTTCTGCTGTTAAAACTCCTTTGACGACAATAGGAAGTTTTGTAAAGCTCTGAAGCCATTTAATATCTTTCCATTCAAGGCTTTGATCAAAGAGTCTGTTAACGTAATTATTGAGCCCCGAGCCGGACTCAGTTGTGTTAATCCCTGTAGCTTTATCGCCCGCAAAATTCGCGAATTTTAAATGAGGCGGAAGGACGAATTTGTTGCGGATATCAGCAAGTCGCAGCCCAAACATGGGAGTATCAACAGTCAGGACTAGAGCCTTAAAACCGGCCTTTTCGGCTCTTTCAACCAGCCTTCTTGTGACATTTCGGTCGTTATAGATGTAGAGCTGGAACCACTTGATGCCATAAGGGGCTGCTTGGGCTACTTCTTCGATACTGCTAGTAGCGATTGTACTTAAAGTAAAAACAGTTCCCATTGCCTGAGCAGCTACAAATTCGTTTTATCAATTTTAATTTGGGGAGAATGACTGATTACCTCGGGCATTGGCACATTCTCCTTCTGGATGGGCCATCCTTTGCATGGCTGTGGGTGAAATACCGATCGGAATTTGGACTTTTTCTCCCAAAACTGTGGTCGAAAGGTCTCTTTTGGCCACGTTTCTTAAGCATCGTGGCCGAATTTTAAACCTAGAGATTTTCGCTGTTTAAAAAATTTGTTATCTATGTAAGTTACTTACTTGGAGAAGGCTTTGCGGTTGTGGACCAGAGTTTCCTCAGCTCCTGCTCCACTTTTGTAGTAGTCGAGGGCATTCCGGGGAAGGACATTAAATGCGTGTTTTTCAAAATCTTTGACGCAAACTAGAGTCTCGCTCATTTTTTTGATCTTTTTCTGATGCTTGAATGATCGCAAATGGACAGAATTACATAGCGTTTGAAGTAGTGATGACCAATAATTGACCCTAACATGATTAAGATATCTTTGTTTACTGATATTGTATTATGTTTAAGCACGCGAAGGACATATGGAAGACGTAAATTGATAGGTTTCCGTTCATGGGGGGTAGAGATGGACAGAGGTTACTTAATTTTTATCTATTTTAAAAATGTAAATTATTACTGTGACGTGACATGCAAATTCTTTGAAGTTTATTGATTGCTATAAATTTTTCCAGTATTTACAAAAAGAAAAAAAGTTCTGATTTTATATCAGCAAACGAATTGAAAAGTGCATGATGGAATTTGCTTTCTAAAATCCTGTTTTAGGTTTGAAAAATTAATTACTAATTTCATTTTTTTTTTAACAATAATGTTTTGTGCTTTACTACTACTACACAACTTATAGGTACTTAGAGAAGAGCTTAGAAGACTAATAAGCATTGACAAATGTCGTGGATTTAAAAAAAAACCTACATATATTTCTAAAATCTAAAAGATTAAATGTTAATAAGGTTTAGCGTTTTAGCCACTTAAAATAAAGGAATACATTTACTTGAAGTAGACTACCTCTACGAGTGGAAAGTGGAGAACAATAAACGAGTAGGATACTAGGATACTCAATATACTGAGTAGTATCCTCATTCAACGGCGTAAAATAATATCTAAAGAGTACTTAATGGGTTGCAGTCTCAGTAATAAATAAGTAAATGTTTAAAAATATTTAGTTGAAAAGTTTAAGTCATGCAGAAACAAAACAGTAATAAAGTGCTCAACAACTGAAATGGAACACCCTAAAATTTTAACAAAATTTAAAAACTTGTAACTCCTTCAAAAATTTATTAATCGGAATCATCCTTTTTTTCTGGGTAGATAATTTATTAAAAACAGGCTCTACAAAAAAACGAAGAGTTTAGACATCTATTTTAACAAAAAACATTTTTGGATTTTTTTAATGGGTCCCGGAAAAGCACTGGATTAAGCTGTCGATACAGTTTTACAGATTTTAAGTTATACTTATAAAGTAAAGTGATAATCCAAAAAAAAAAACTGTTTCTTGCACATTAAGCAAAAATTTTTTTAATTGATGCAAAATTTTATTTTTTATTTTTGGATTATTCTAAAGATAAAAGTTGAAACTTGAATTTTGGAAGGCAACGACACATACTATTAACATTTTGTGAAGAAAAAAACTTTAAATTTTTAAACAGCTCCAAATTTTAGTTCCGTATGACGATGACGGGGCTACATTGAACAAATTTTTTAGTTAATTTCTTATATTTCCCTAACAAGTGACGATATTAGGATAATTATTGTAGTAGTATTTTAGGGGCTGTTTAGGGAATGTAATCAATTAATTTTTATTTTTTCTGTGTGTTCAAAGTTTACCCCGAGGTGTGGCTTTTTTGAATGCACATAGACTTAAATTTAAAATTAAATGATTTCAAAATTATACAGGCTCAACATTAACTTTGAAGGGTAGAGGACATAAAAAAATATTATAAAAAGCTTTAATTTTTTCAAAAAGAGCAAAAAATAGGCCAATATTTGTAAATAATTTTATTTTTTAATATAAAAGTACAAAATAAACATTTTATTTTTTAACAATATTAGTAAAAATGTACATAATAAAAATTTATGTACAAGTTAAAGTTTACTCACCTATAAGACCACTTCAATTTCGATGCTTACCGCTAATTTTTTTTTACAGCCAGGTAATCCAACTTTGGTGTAAAATATTACTAACCTGTTTTTTGAATTTTGTTCTACCAACTTATAAAAACTAAATGTACTTACAATTAAAAATGTAACAATGGCGCTTGGCGCGCTTCTAAACAAATTGTTCAAAGTTACATTACAGTTGAAAGAAACCCCGTTTTTTACGGTTTGATAAAAGCAGGATAAAAATTTAAACCTGTATTTAGACACGTAACTTGTTTTTTGTATCTCAATATTCTTGTAGCATTAGTTTACTTAGTATTAATCGGTGATTAGATCCGATTCTTAAAAGCATGTTTTTAGAGAAAAATTGAAACTTTTTCTAACTTAATTAAACAGCTTGTTACTACGATACGGACGTTATTGTTAGCTATAGCTATACACAATTATATACACAAGTATACAGTGTGTCAATTTTAAAAATTGCAATTGGCAATATCTCTAGAATTGAAAAAGTTATTGAGAATCACCTTTTCGGTGGTTGCTAGGGGGACTCAAAGTAACATGGTAAGTGATCCCACTCACTCTTTATAAGCCACATCAGCCAACTCAACTTGAAAATTTTAAATGGCACTACCCTACTTGTGATACATCGTTGGAAAGTTCATAACAAGCGCTTTTGAAAAATGTTATGCAAACCTATTTGGAAAAGTCGTTTTACAAATAGTCGACAAAAAAGACTTTAAATTTTTATTTTTATTATTCGCTGTAGTAAATGAACTCTAATTGAAACTAAAATAAAACATTGCCTAAGTGATTAATTTTTATGAAATTTTATAGATGTTGAAAATGATTTCCGTTGTTTGCTAAACAAAAATAAAACCTGTTTTGAAATTCCTTACGATCTTTTTGAAAAGTTTTTTTGCGAATAGCTCGACACTCTTGAATGATTCTTTGTCTCAATTGTTTAAGTGAGTCTACTTTTGTTTTATAAACCTCAGACTCTAAATGACCCCATAAAAAAATCCAGTAGTGTAAGATCTGGTAATCTAGGGGGCCATTTAATAGGTCCTCTTCTCCCAAGCCATTGATCTAGGTAGTGGTTATCCAACCATTGCCTAACTGGAAGTATATAGTGTGGAGATGCTTCATCTTATTAATAATGCAGTAGATGTTCATTTAATCTGGGATTTTCCAATTCGTCTAATTGATTTTCAAGCTCATGAACTATAAGAAAATTCAATACGCCGATCCGGGTCGTCATCGCCAAGTTCTTGGAGAATTTGCATCTTATAAGGATGAAATTTATGAAGTTTCAATACCTTTTGTAATGATTCGTGTGATAATTCAGCTTCCCTAGCTGCGTAACGAATTGACATTGGTGGATTTATAGCTTATTGTCCAAGTACTTCAATTTGGGTTTCCTCACTGAGTACTTTTAGTTCACTTCTTTTTTTATTCTTAACAGATCCTGTTTTCTCAAATTTAGCGACTAATTTCTGAACGTATTTATGTACGCATGACTGACATGTTTTTCTGGATATTTATTATTGAACACTGCCGCTGTTCGAAGAGCACAACAATGTTCAGAATCGTAAATAAATATCAAATCAACACGCTTTGCCGTACTATAAACCATTGTTAAATTTTGATACTATACAATATTGTTAACAGGTATAATTAATAAATAAAATGTATAAATTTACAAAAACAGATACATTATAATCTAATCTCAATAAACATAAAGGTGCAAAAACCATAATGTATTGCCATTTTGATAAAATTCAAAACACAAAAAAATCACACGAAAAACATGAAACGTAGTCTTTAGGGTTTAAATCATCTTTTTGGTTGTGTATTTTGTAAATAACGTTAATTTTCTCTTTAGGACATCGCATAACATAAATGAAAATTTAAAGTCTTTCTTTACCAGTATTGGGAAATCACTTTGTCAAATAGGCTTTTACATAACATTTTTGAAAACGCTTGTTATGAGCTTTCCAACGATGTATGACAAGTAGGGTAGTGCCATTTAAAATTTTCAAGTTGGGGTGGCTGTGGCTTAAAGGGTGGATAGGAGTGCATCACTTACCATGTTATTTTAATTCCCGCTAGCTACCACCGAAATAGTATATTAAGTATTGAGAACGGTAAGGAATGCTTACCGTTCGAACGCAATTGTTTGGAGGAGGAGTGAAGCGACGACTCCAATTATTGTCTGAGAACGGTAATCCTTAACGTTCGACATGCTTATAACGTTTTTTGCGCGATTGGAGTTTCTAGAATAATAATAATTTATATCAATACATTTGTGATAATCGGGAAGATTGAAACTGAAAATTTTGGGTGGCTGTTCCATGGTTGCTATGGTTTTGTTCCAAACAAGTAAAATTGTCTTTTTCATACAATCATTCCTACATAGTTCTGTTCTGTGGTTCCGTTTTCGAAGCAAATATGAGCGATAGTGTTATCTACCGGATGATTTAGAAGACGCTTGGCAAGAAGGATGTTCGGCAATAATTCCAGAAAAATCTAAAGCCCGATATAAACAGACATACAAGTTGTTTAAGGAATGGCGTAAAGCAAAGAAGATTTCTGTAAATGAAAAGAGCTTGTTAGCGTATTTTGTGGTGAGAAGTGGACACTTAAAGGCTCCAGGCAGTTTATGGGCGGAGTATTCTATGCTGAAGAGTAGATACAATTTTTCTCCATGATGCTATCGATATTTCTAAGTTTGCTACACTAATTGCTTTTCTTAAGAGAAAAAATATTGGATATCGGCCTAAGAAGGCTAAAATTTTTACCAAAGAAGATATGGAAAAATTCTTGAATGAAGCACCAGACGAACAATTTTTAATTCAAAAGGTATGTTGTAGATGTTGAGGTGGTACATCTGAGTTCAAAGGAAACAATATATTTGCAGGTAGCAATGATATTGGGAGTATCAGGCGCTTATAGACGAGAGGAATTGTACAATATTAAAATGAGTGACATAGAAGAACATGAAGAAATGTTTATAGTAAATATTCCAAATACAAAAACGAATATTCAGCGAACGTTCACAGTTATTAATAAAGAAAATGAAGCAGTTCATTATTTGGAAATACTTCGAAAATACATAAGAATTCGACCAAGCAACCCAACGTCAGATCATTTATTTCTGAACTATCGAAATGGCAAATACACTAGGCAAGTCACATGAAAAGGCACAATTGGAGGCTGGCCGTCACAAATTGCAAAGTATTTAAAGTTGCAAGCCCCTGAAGGTTTTACTGAACACTCGTTTCGACGCACATCGGCTACACTTTTGGCGAATAACGGAGTTGATGTGTTGGGACTAAAAAGAGATGGTGGGTGGCGTTCATCAACGGTGGCCGAGAGTTACGTGGAAGATTCCCTCCAAAACAAAATTGAATTTGTTCATAAAATTTTACACAGCGATGTTGGTGGACTATTACAACAACCTGGGACTTCTACATCGGAAAGTTTGTCTATTAACACTAGAAACTTAAATGCGAGTGGTATTACTACTATTAATTATAATAATTGTACATTTAATTTTAATAAATAAATAGCAAAATTTTTTTTTTAGATTTAATTGCTTATCGTTCACTGAACGGTAAGTGAATTACTTACCGTTTTGTTACACGTAGCAACCAGTAACAGCAACCTACCGTCGTGGAAACAGGCACAGTAAACTGATAAAAACAACCAATCGCGCAAAAATAGTTTTAAGTGATTCTCAATCACTTTTTCAATTCTAGAGATATTGCCGATTGTAACTTTTAAAATTGACACACTGTATACTCAATTGTATCATTGAAAACAAGCCGTTTAGATAAGCAAAAGTTTTAATTTTTTTCTAAAAACATGGTTTCAAACATCGTATTTAAACACCAACTTATCCCGAGTAAACTAATGCTACAAGGGTCTTGAAATTTAAAACACGTCATGTTTCGAAATACACGTTTAAATTTTTATCCTTGTTTTACCAAACTAAAATTCAAAGCTGTTTAAAAAATTGATTATTTTTGGAAGGTTTTTATTACACATAATATTAACGTTATGTCTACCAACCACTCTTTCCAGAATTCAAGTTTAAACTTTTACCTTTAGAATAAGCTAAAAAAGGATAAAATTTTACACCAATTAACAAAATTATTGCTTATAGTGCAAAAAACAGTTTTTTTAAATTTTGGTCTTAATTTATAAATTTAGCTCAAAATCTGCAAAACCGTTTCGAGGGTTTGGTCCAGCACTCTTCAGACACCCATTAACAAAATTCAATTTTTTTTTGTTAAAATCGAAGCAGTCTAAACTTTTCGTTTTTTGCAAGATCTTCAAGTTTTCTGAAGATTAAAGTTTTTTCAAAAAATTTCACTTACCTATTCTTTTATGGTAGATATAAAGAAGTAAAATTGAGGATTCAATTTATTTGTTTTTTAAAAATTTTTAAATTTACAGTGTTTTATAAGATTGTACAACAAATGTTGTATCTTTTAGATTATGTTATTACAAAATTATTTTCAAAAATTGTTTAATAATTATCAAATTTAACATTTAAGTTGTTTAATTGTTATTAAATTTTCAACAAAATACCCACTCAGCTACTCGATTTAAGCTAATAAACACTGGCCAGACATGTTGCCAAATGGTCAGAATTTTTTTTTATTTTTTTTAAGTGTAATTTTTTTTAAATATTTTTCCAGGGGTCTATTAACAGTTTTTTACAACGTACTGGACAGCTTATGTAGTATTATGCAGAATATAATTTGGACAATCCGATAAAAATCAGAAAAATGTAAAATTTTAGATGACGAAAACAGCTGACAAAACGACCAACATTTTTTTTGGATTATTTAGTGACTTTACTAATTAACTACATCCACTAGATAATTTAAGTGAGTTATCTTGTGATTGTATAATTAGAAAATAAGATACACACTTTACTGATAAATTTTTGAACTAGTGGACACGTGTAAAAAGAGATAAGTCGAACTTAAAAGGTTACTCGTCGATTAGTATTTTTGACGTTTTTATTACCAATATAAATTTTCTCCCTCAATAACACACGTGCCCGCTAATTCCATATTCTGTTACAAGTACTAGAATGTGCATTGCTTACTATTGTCAATAGTCAACCAGCAATACAACTGTTCAATCAATGTTGTATACCAATAAGATCCATTATTTTTTATTCCTTAGAATTATTTGATCCTTTTTTTGTGAGAACCTTTTTCCACTTTTTAGAGTTTAAAAAAACCGCTTTTTTTTGTCTCAACACATAAATAAAACACGTCTAATTTACGAAAAGCTTTATTTTGAAAAAATATTTACAAATTTCCATAAAATAAAAAAATCATTTAAATCTTTCACTTCATTTGTCTATCCAACACCTCGGCGATGGCTTCCAAAAAGTCTTGAGTATTTAAATACATCCCTGGCTTAACATTAGGCAAACCGTGAATGGACGCTGCCAAATCCTTAGTCATTTTCCCTGACTCCACACAGTCCACACATGCCTTCTCCAAAGTCTGCGCAAATTTGGCTAAATCTGGTGTATTATCTAATTTTGCGCGATGCTCCAGGCCTCTTGTCCATGCGAAAATCGACGCAATTGGATTGGTTGACGTGGGGTTACCTTTCTGGTGCTCGCGGTAATGTCTGGTGACGGTACCATGAGCCGCTTCCGATTCAATTGTTTTACCATCGGGACACATCAAAACTGACGTCATCATCCCCAAGGAGCCGTAGCCTTGAGCGACTATGTCAGACTGGACGTCTCCGTCGTAGTTTTTACACGCCCAAACAAAACCTCCAGAGGATTTGAGACCTTGAGCAACCATATCGTCAATCAGCCGATGCTCATACCAAATTTTTTTAGCTTCATATTGAGATTTATAGTCCTTTTCGTAAACTTCCTGGAAGATATCCTTGAACCGTCCATCATATTTCTTGAGAATTGTGTTTTTAGTTGAAAGATACAAAGGCCAGCCTTTGTTTAAGGCCACTTGGAAGGACGAATGAGCAAAAGCTCGGATACTTTCATCAGTATTATACATCCCCAAAGCCACGCCGCCTCCTTTGTATTTAAAAAGCTCGTATTTCTCGACTTGACCATCATCTGCAGTGTATACCAGTTCGACTTTTCCTGGTTTAGTTACAACAAAATCTTTGGCCTTGTACTGGTCTCCATGGGCATGCCTTCCAATTACTATAGGTTTCACCCAACCAGGTACTAATTTCGGAATGTTTTTGCAAATAATGGGCTCGCGGAAAACCGTACCACCAAGGATATTTCTGATAGTACCGTTAGGAGACAACCACATCTTCTTCAGCTTGAACTCCTCTACTCTTTGTTCGTCAGGGGTGATAGTTGCGCATTTGATCCCCACGTTGTGTTTGAGGATAGCATTGGCGGCATCGATGGTCACTTGGTCATCAGTTTGGTCTCGATGGGGAAGGCCAAGATCAAAATAAAGAGCCTCGACTTTGACGTAGGGGAAGATTAAACGTTCTTTTATTTTTGCCCAAATTATTCGGGTCATTTCGTCACCGTCCATCTCCACGATGGGGTTTTTGGCAACCACCCGCTGCGAGGCATCTGAAAGTTGAATAAAAAAATTATTTTTCTAAAATAGTACGTAAAGTAATTCAGAATAAACCGTAAATAAGTGTTAACATAATCCATTTTAAGGAATATTTTATATTATTTTTGATATATGATATCTGTAAGATTTATTTTTGTGATTTTTTTTTTTTATAAAATTATGTAATAGCGGGTAACGAAAAAAAATTGAAAATAATTCCTCGTATTTTTTGAATCATCTTTATTGTGTCGGAAGGGTAGAAAGTAGGTATTAACAACCCGAAGCTGCCTGAGCGTAGCAAGGGTATCAAAGAAAGCTGAGGGCTGCCAATGAATTTTTTCTCTGTATGACGCACAAGTAATTTTGTTATAATAAAAATAAATAATAGATAATACAGGTGTGTTTATCTCATTTGTTCTCAAAAACTAGTTATCACATAAACTTCAGAGTTTGCCATTAAAAACTTTGTATTTTTTTTTCTCTAAATTAATATTAATTGTTTGAAAAATAAAATAAAATTTATATTTTTTCTAATGACATTCTAAATGAAGAGATGTTGAATAATTGTTTTGTGAAAAAAATATTTAAAAAAAAAAATAATAAATGTAGATAACCGCAAAAACTAATAAAGTTTATTCGTTGTGTAAGACCTATTTTAGTCTTAATCTCTTGGTTTTGTTGCAAATACATTTGATTTTAAGTAGCTCCATAAAAAAAGTCAAATGGATTTAGCTCAAAAGACATAATTGTCCATATGGGCAATAGAAAATCCGCATTGGATGAGAGAAATACTCATCATCCACAAAAATTGAATGTTTAGTGTGGCTTTCTCAGATCACATTTTAGAACCGTATTTTTTTGACGTCTCATTGACTAGAAAAGTTCATTTGGATAACTTTTGCGACACGTTAGTACCAGCCTTAGCGAAACTTTTTCCCAATAAAGAAGATCCAAACATACCAGCAGCTAATGTAGGGTTTCAGCAAGACGTTGCATCTCCACATTACGCTCGTAGTGTCTGATATTATTTAAATAATGTTTTGCTCGCTTTTCTGAAGGGGCTACTTAAAATCAAAAGTATTACCAACAAAATTTAAAAAATTAGAGAATTTAAGAGAAAAAAATTACAAATCAGTACCGGTTAATTAGTCAAAAAAATAAGAATTAATGTGCTAATGAAGTTTAGTTGTATTATTGCCAAGAAACGGAAAAACGTCAATTTGAACAATTAGTTCAGTAATTCTGTTGAAAATTGCGTTCATTTTGGAAAATTTAATAAAACATTTAAATTGGTTAAATTACTTAAAGTTTTCATCTTCGACCCTCTTTTATACTGTTATACTCGGAAAAAAAGTTTCTATTTTCAACACCAAAATTAGGAATTGCCATTTAAAAAAATAATCGATTACATAACAGCAAAAAACAGATTGAAATAGTATATTAGAGAACGCGTTTCAAAAAGTCAACTTTGTAGCACGAATTCAAGTTTATAAAACGAGCGCAAGAGCGAGTTTTTATAAAAAATGAGTGTTCACGGTGACTTAAAAACGAATTCTTTATGCTATTTTTTCTACTTTGCACGTTTTACGTGCTTTTTATGTACAAAAGTTAATTTTTTAATCTTTAGGGACTTTTGCGTTAATACGAGATGTTGGTAATAAATCTCATAAAAGTGTCAAATATTTTCAAATTTGTCCAAAATTCTGTGTAAATAACTCACAAATGGTTCTTTTATATCTACCATATCGGTTATTGATTGAATACTCCAATTGGCATAAACACAATAAGGAAAATCTTCAAAAACATTGCAACATTTCTTAAATTACCAAATTGCGGAATTTATACGATTCTTCTCATCATTATTTCTGACCAAGCAGTGCTATATACTTAACTAGTAAATAATTTGTAAATTATCAAATGCTATGGGGTTGCAAGTAGTAGCTAATAGTCGTTTTAAAGCGTCTAATCTCAAAAAAAGTTGAAGTTACCTCATTGTTCAGGCGGCTAGCCCACCCCATTGTTCGAGTGTTTCTTACGTTAATGGCAACCCATACAAAAACACCTTGGTGAGAGGATTACTGGTCATCAAATGCAACAGATTTGTTCTAATAAAATTATTATAACCTCATAACGCTGACATATAAACGCTGAAACGTCACAAATGTCCTTAAAGATTTATGACGTTTCATTCATTTCAGAAGTCCGATAACAGCGAAAGCGTTACCAACCCAAAAAAATGCACTAGTACTTTTTAGCACGCAAATGAGTGCTGAGTTGGCTAATAATACGACATCCAAATCTGTATCGCATTAGATTTTGTAACAGATGCAAAGTAGAATTTTTTTTGGATATGTTAATAACGTGCGCAATAAAAAAATTAAATCGACCTACCTTGGCGTTTTTCTAAAAAAAATTTACTTAGAAAATGCAAATTTTATTCCATACTTTTATGTCACCCTGTATTAATAAAAATAGTAATGACTAATGTCAAAATTGACAAGAAGACTGGTTCTCACAACTTTTGTTAGTGCCAAAATTTGAGGTCCTAAATTTATTGTCGCAAATATGTTACGATTAGATGATAAATGAGGTTTTTATCGAATCTTTTAAAAAAGATAACATCCGCTCCGTAATTTACATAAATAAAAATTATATTTTTGTTGTTTTTGTAATAACTGGATTTTCTCTATAATCGACTTACTCCAGTGCTATTTCATAAACCAGTCCTTCGAAACAGCTGCGTAATTAAACGCAATAAAACCTATTTATAAAGTAAAAAATATTTGTCTAAAATTTAAATCTGGCGCTTTTTTATGTTGGTACTAAAAAAATCCCCAAATTTAGCGCTAAACAATAGAAAAAATTTAAATCAAGTAGGTGTAACTCAGTTGATATAATTAATGTCATGTCAATATTTTTTCGGCATTACTTTTGTGAAAAAGTGTCAGAAAACACGTCAATTACCTTAAAACTGTGTTACCTTTCAGGTGAAAATTCGTTCTCGTGTCAAGTATCTGATAAAGTGATAAAAATTTCTTAAGTTTGCGCCAAAAGAAAACAACACTCGTGCAATGAAATAAACACCAAAGACTCCCCGAAAAAATTTCAGAGATAACCTCTCCACATGTTGAAACTTTGAACGGACCAAAGATCTCTCAAAAATGGCGAAAAAACAATTTTTTGTCATAAAATAACCCCAAAATTCGGTCCCTCCGCAATTATTCAAAAAATCATACTCACAGCTTCTCTGTTGCAGTAAAACAGCGTTAAAGCTTTTTGAGAATTTGGTCAAAGTGCCGGCCATTATAACCTCAACTGTTTCAGCCCGGAGACAAACTGAAAATCGAAAAACAACTTGTTGAGGTTGTGGAGTAGGCGCCGGAAACAGCCGAGCATCGACCGACGCTCCTCTTGCTGCGTTCACACGACAACCTCTAACAGCGGTAATTCGGAGCGCTTATCACTTGTTTGAAATTCGAACTGCGATTTGGCGGGTTTTCGGGCGAGCTTGGCTGCGATTGGCTGGCGCTTGCCACGCCTTTGCGGAGTGGGGCGAGGGTGTTTGCGGTTCGGGTGGCGTGTAAACGCACCTGAGTTTACAGACTGGAAGAGCTTTCAGTCGGTTTGTGATAATTTCGTTGGTTGTGCTGTAGTTTCCGGTTTCAGGCTGAAATTTAAACTAGTCTAGATTATTTGGTGAGTGTTTTATTAAAATTCAGACGGTATTTTATATCGAGTAATAATAATAGAACAGTTGGGCTTAAATCTAAAATTATTTTGTAGACGAGTTATTTAGGTCGATTTGACTTTTTGTGCCGGTTTATTTATTGTAAACACGTGCGTTTTATTTTGTGCCGAAAAAGTCACTGGTGAGGTACTGAGGTGAGTTCTTCAATTCATAACGAGTTTTTTTATTTGAGAGAGAGAAATATTTTGGCGGACAAGTTTGTCGAAAAGGTTATTCCTCCAGGTAAAAGGCCTATATAAGGCCTCAATAATTCGGTCGTAAACCTTTCTGTTATTTATTTTTCGTATTTTGCTTTTATTGCTTGTCTGCTTGGAAAAAGGATTAGTAAACCGATTTCATGAGTTTCAGGTAGTTGCAAATTTCGAGTTTCTATGCACTTTATGTTTCTATTTTTATTATCACCTGAAATGTTTGATAATAGATAAGACGTATTTAAGTCCTACTTAGGAGCGAATTTTATTTACTTTAATGACCATTTTCCTCGAAGTGATAACGGGTATTAGGAACCTAAGATTTTAATCTTTATCACTTAAACTAAAAATAAAGTTTTGGGAAATTTTTCAGTTAAATTCGTCTTTTGTTAGTAAACACACAAAAAAAAGCAATGGAAATAAAAATAATAGTGTTGGTCCGAGGAAGCAATTAATTTTCATTTGAAACAATTATCTCGACGACTCATACAATTTATGAAATGTTCACTGAATATAAATGGATTTATTGACCACCAGTGGCGTCAATATAAAAAAAGAGGGTGATGACCATATTATAAATTGTTTATTTTCTTTTATGGTAATAGGAAAAACAAAACTTGTAATTAAACTCCGGAAATTGCGTTTACTCTATCAATCACGGGAGAAAACATCTTATTTTGAAATTGTTGGGGAATAACTTGATTGCGGTATCTTTTATTTATGTATGATAATCTTTGTAGCTGATTATTATAATTTTATTTTTGTTTTTTGAGACGGTTACAAAGTTAACCAAGGCCTTGACTTTGTAATAAAATAGGAGGAAAGTACTAAAACCATTACGTATTTTCCGGATTTATTGCTTCTAATAATAGTTTTTCTCACTTTTTATCAAGAGGTAACTAGCAGAACTAATTTATAATAATATTTAAATATTATGGGAAAAAAACTGAAGTCACACTTTATCAAATAGCAATTTTTATTACATCGAAAATAAAACGATATTGGGTGTGTTGACGTCAGAAGAAACCATAAAAAAAGTTTCAGTTTCATTTATTTTGTAATCATTCTGAAGATAAAAACGAAACAAGTGATTTAAAATAAAAAATAATTGATATTTATTTATATTCGCCTGAGGTAACTTAAATTTTATAGGGCGAAATTAATTTAAAACACGATGCGCAGCGGAGTCGTTTAATAATTGAGTGCTTCGCAAAATTTGCCTTTTGGACTCACGACTTTTATAAAAGAGTGAGGCGTGCCGCCACGCCACTTACTCGTGGTAACCCAGAAGAAATAACAAATTTTTGACATTTACGAAAATTTTGTTTTAATATTTTTATTGGTAAGGTATAGGTAACAATTTTTATTGGTTGTTGTTATTACCGTAGTAAATCAACATTACTATAAGTTGCCATTTTTCGAACAGAATTGGGGACATTGTCAAGTTGACAAAAATATAAAAACCTAACGTATCAATAAACCAAACTGCTTTTTAAACGTTTAAAATTGTTTATAACATCATTAATTACTCTTTAACGTGTGCGGTGATTAAAACTTTTGTGATTTCATTTAAAGTTAAACAGTGTTTTTAAACCATTTATTCTCAAAAACATTGTTGTCATACGTGTAGTTCAAAAAATGTTTTTTCAGAAAAAAAAATTGTTTCTCGAAATCCATCAATATTGTGTTTAAGATAATCAAAGCTTTCAAGACACCCTTACTTATACTTATATCCTTATACTTTAACCCATTATAATCTTGCTCTGCAATGAGTTTTCCACGTACGATTGAGCTATTGTACATCAAGCAGATAAGGCAGAGGGAGAGAGATAAAAGAGAAACGGAGAATACAGACGACCAATCCGATATTTAAATGCAGACCGGTTTCATAATATTTGAATCATCACTGGTTTACTGTACCAACCTTGATACTTCACAGATATTTTGCAGGGTTGGCTTTAAAAATATTTATATAAAAAACATAGTCACTTTTTAATGTCAATAAAGTTAGCAGAACACTTTTAGCATTAAGCCAGCAGAACATTTGTTTTTTTTTTAAATAAGCGAGGATAAAATTTTTAATTATAGCATTTAATTAGCTCGTAATAAGCTTGAAATATTTCCATTATTATATCTACGTTTTATATCATATTTTATTGTTGCTCTAATATAATTTAATATAATAATATAATATAATATAATAATTAATTGCTCTAATATAATATAATCTAATAGTGTTGCTTTTTATTAAGCTAGCAGAACATGTTTTTTTTTTAAATACGAGCACAAAATTTTTAATTAGAGCATTTAATTAGCTCTTAATTAGCTTTAAATTTTCCTGCAAAGAAATATATGTTCTGCTAAAAGCGTTCTGCTAACTTTATTGACATCTTTTTTTTATAAACCAAACCAAACCAAAAAAAAATATTAAAATGCACACACAACAACTAGATACCACCAAAATAAACACAAAAATTACGTTTAACTACAGAACACTTTACCGTCACCTCCACCACAGTACAGAAATAAATCAGTATGGACAGCTGATAAAAACTTGACAAAAGCTAGCATTCCTTCACATTAAATGTGTAAGATGGAGCCACTGATTTTTAAATTTTTAGGCAACTAATAATACAATTTAAATCTAAAGTGCTATAACTGTAAGTAAAATACTATAAAAATTATTTTAATCGTTGCGTGACCCTTGTCTTTCGATTATTTATTATATTATTTACAATTATATTTCTTGTAGTTGTCCATAGTAAATCTATACAAATCAGTGGCTCCATCTTACAGATTTAACTTGAAGGGATGCTAGCTTTTGACAAGTGTTCAATTTTTATCACTGTCCATACTGATTCATTTCTATACTGTGCCTCCACCGGCAAAAGTGAATTAAAGCTTAAACTTGAAGCCAGCCCTGTTGAAGGGCACAGCTGCACCTCTGTAATCAATTAGTAACGAAATGTTGACATTAGTTGTCTAGTTGGACAATAATTAGTTATTTTACGCTTTGTTAAAGTTTGTTAAAGGCCACTCGCCACTTAATTTTACGTTTTAATGACAAAAAATGGTCTTCGAAAAATCGCCTGAGGCCAGCCTTATAAACATTGTCTCGACAATACTTTGTCGGATTCTTTTTTTTTTGTATTACGAGCTCTTTACATTAGTTGATCATGTTTTAAGCACACTGTCACTTGAAAAGTTTGTCATATTTTTTCATATAAAAGTATTTACAAATTTTTTCTAAATTAATTTAATTATTTTATAATTTCTTTAGAATAATTGTTTTATACATCTCTGGTTTTCACTTTGGAAAACGTTCTGAATTTTTATCAAATTTGACGCGGAATTCAGAATACTCTTTATTTTCAAGGAGCAAAACAAAATAAAATGTATATATCACGAGTATAATAGTTAATATTGCCTCTAAGGAAAATGAAATACTCTTGTTTTTCTAATTTAAAATTAAAAAGTACTTAAAACTAACTTAAAACATATTTTGAATAAATTAAAAGATAAAAACATTGCATTGTTTCATTGTTATGCTTCACATGTAATAAATTTAATTGTTAAAGTAAATGTTCAAAGTTTTGTCTTTGTTGATCTTGGCACTCTTAGCATAAATGCATTTTTCTTAGAATATTTTTTCAATCAGTACTTTAATAGACATTAAACAGTTTTAGCCACCTCAAATGATTGATTTAAACTAGCTTTATAAGATAATTTTATAAAAAGAAGTTTGAATGAGCAAGGTCTAGGGATTTTGCAAAATCATTCTGTAAATTGGAAAATGCTTATGGATGGAACAACGATGAGGTTGGCAACATCGATAAAGCTTCTGGATAGGACGAGGATAGGGTTAGCGAGATCGACTCAATATTGATCCAAAATTGGTTCTATCAACTCTTTAGAAACAGTATATTTACTTCTTTATACTTAGCTAGGTACTACAAGAATGTGTACCTGCTCAAACTAGAATTTAGGAAATTTTATTTCTGATTGTTGGTCGTTAAAAATGTTGTAATTATAATAAAAATCTTGTTGCTAAAAATAACGATTTATTCTATTTTTAGTTTACATTTTTATTCTTTTATGTTTTTAATTTATTATTGACAACAGTTAGGCACTGATGATGAGACGGTTCTCGAATGCGCTTTGACACTATTATGTAAGAATTTTGTTCGATTAAACTTGTATGTTTGACTTGAATTTTAATTCTTTTATCATTTGTATGAAAATTACTCCACTTTGAAAAAAAATGGTCACACCGAATTTAATGTATTATTGTTACGAATAGAAAGTTGTATTATTGGAATATAACCAAATAAAAACTTTGAGAAACGACAAGAGTGTTAAAAAAAAAATAACTGACCTTCGAGACACTCCGGAATGTTTGTTGACTACCTATAGGTAGTTCAAAGCAGTTGTTTACAGGAGTTAGTTATGTAGTTAGTTGGTCAGTCAAGTCCGTGAAAGAAACGTTAGAGAAAATAGCTGAGTGAAGGCGACAGATAAAAGAATAAGTTAGAGTTATTAAATTTTTCATCTAGTCACAAATATTTTTTACCAAAAAAATTATTTTCTAATGTGAAGTGAAAATCACTTGCCAAAATTTTGACATAGCTATTGGACAGGAACTATTGGTAGTTAGGCTCGAACTGTAATGATTTCTAGTGTCTTATTATAATTTAGCTTATCAAACAAACAATTCTACAAAGTGGCGACGTTTTACGGTCAAAATTTTAAATTCCAATCATTGAGTTAATAATAAGCCTGGAGGGAGGGTAGGCAAAGAAGTATGGTGATAACATATTGGTAGGCAAAACATTAAATGTGGTGTATTTACCGTGTTAAAGGTGGTATTTGCATTTAAACAAGTGTTAAAATTCCTAAAATTTGAATATTTCTAAACAATTATGTTTATAAGCAGCGTTTTAAACAATTTTAGATAATATGATTTCAAATAAATTAAATATTAATTTGTAAAGTTTGAGTGTTGTATGCATGCACAATAAAGGCCTGGCGCTCATATGTTTACTGAATTAAAATAAAAAAATATTTTCTTCCCTTATTTTTTCTGTATTTTTAAAAATTCAACGTTCTTCTACCAGCAGGTGATTTGCTCTCTCACACACATTTAATCTGTGTATTATACTATCTCCCTCTCTCTCTCTCTCTTATACCATGTTGTCACCGCAGCTCTCTTCGGTAATGTATACGTGAGGCTCGATTCAGGCTTATTATTAGATCTATGATTTCAATTGAAAGCTTCTTTTCTCTTATATTTTATAAATTTGGTGTTAAAACGAGTTTAAACAGATCCAGCAAGGGTCGTGCATGTTGTTGTGTACACAGTAGACTTGGCTTTAAAGTCAGGTAAGCCAAAATTGGTTTGGAATATTATATATCTCTGCATTTTCACTTATTCTTTCAAAAAAAAGTAATAAGTTATAACAATTTTTTGCAATTCTAAATAATTGTAAGTGTATTTAGAAGATTTGTTTATGGTTATAGGTTACATTACTTATTGAAGAAAATGCAATAATATTCGACAAACATGTATAAAAAACAACACAAACCTTCCAGAAACTTAAACTAAATACAGTTTTGAAACACTACAAAACTTGAATATCACAAAAAATATTTGTATTGTTAGATTTTTTTAACTGAAGAATAAAACGATAAACTAATGAACAGAATAACGAAGAAAACATTTTTTTGGGAATAGTGTGTTGATCCCTAATCTCCTGGAAGAATTATTGCATAGTTCTCCTACGAATTTTGGTTTTGGCAGTTGTACCAATCTCTAAAAATGTTTTTATTTTTATTACTTTAATTTTAATTGAGATAATTCTACTTCAAGCGTTTTAAAACAAACACAGAAAGCGTGCCAGCAGTTCGATAAATGTTACAACATCATAACTTTCAATGAAACAATAAATTTATCATATTTGATAAACGTAGTTCCTGACGTCCACTCTATTATCTTTATTACAACTTTTGATAAATTTTTAAGTAACAATTTTTGTTTACGAGAAAAAAATGTTTTTTTTTTAAACACAGCAAATATTGATGTAACATTGTAATGATATCAAATAGCATTTTGTTATCACCTAGAACACTTACCTACTTTAACGTAATTAGTATTTGTGATAATTACAACCGCAATTATCATTGTAAATAAAAATTACAAAAAATAAACTAGATGTTCTACTTCAAGCCAATCCTTTATTTGGAACGTCAAGGCTTTTAAACAAAGTGCTCCCGTTTCGAAATATTACGAATCCTCCCCTTAACTCTTACATCATCGACAAGAAATTTCATCCTCAACCTTTGACATGTCATTTGAAACTTTTATCACATTTTTAAAAACATCCAAAAATAATAATCGTCAGCCGTACGTTGTATTTTCTGCGAGAAATCTATTTTTTTTTTAAGTGAGTGAAGGCGTTGAAGGTAAACCCAATCCCATAACTGTCCCAGATTGCATTTTTCATCACTCGATGAAAGTAAAAGTGAAACTACAAATTGTTGAATTATAGAGCTTTGAGAGTTATTTTGGGCCGAATTCCATAAACCTAAATCGATTTGCGTCATACCTCTTCGTAAATATTTTTCCATATGCCCAATCGACAGGAAAATTATTCTTTATCGCTATTTGCCAATTACTAGCTTAAATATTGACGCCATAAATTAGTTTTCATTTAAAAAAAGAAAAGTCTTAACCTTGAGAAAAATCACCTGATCTGATCCGAATCAAAGTATTAAAAACCGCAAATATTTACGACTTTTCAAGATAACACCACAATTTTAATTCTTTTATATATTTTCTTTCAGAAATGTATTAAATTAAATCGCCAAAATGACAAGAGGAATTTTACGTGTATATTATACTCGAAGGAATCTCCTAAATAATGTAGATAAACAAATCGTTCGAACATCGAATTTTCACAACGAATGTCCAAAGTATAGGAAATTTGTCCTTGAAAGGAGATTTTCTAGTCAAGCGGTCGAGGGAACCCCCTACGAAAAACTAACAATAGGAGTACCAAAAGAACTTTGGAAAAATGAAAAAAGAGTTGCGTTAACTCCTGCCGCAACTCAGACTTTAAGTAAAAAAGGTTTTAATGTACAAGTTGAAGAAAATGCCGGTTTGGGAGCTAAATTCAGAAATGAGGACTACGAACAAGCCGGCGGTGTGATAGTTGATACGAAAAAAACATTCGATTCTGGTGTGACTCTCTAATCTTTCCTAAGCCTCAAAAATATAATGTTTGTTTTCTAGATATTATTTTAAAAGTTAGGCAACCCCTCGATACTGAAGTAGGTAATTTCCGCGAAGACAGCACACTTATATCATTCCTGTATCCAGCCCAAAACAAATCTCTAGCCGATAAATTAGCAGAACGCAAAATTAACGCTTTCGGTAATTATTCTGTCATTAGTTCAGTAATTTTAGATTTTATTTGCCGTAAATGTATTATTGGAAGCCTTATTTTGATGTTCTAATAAACATATTAAAAGTTCTCATTGCTATAGTGGCGGCTTTACGAGATATTCGTGGTCAAAGATGACGAATGTTATTTTTTAAATAAAAATTTTGTTTTTTATACTATTAGTAACATCTGGTATACCATGGACTAGGCCCTCCAGGAAAACTATGTCAACTAGTTTTTTTACACCGTTTTCCTCTTTTAAAGAATTTTGTGTTTTACCTGTATTGCAAAAAAGGTATTGCAAAAAAAATACGTTTTCTACAGATCGTTTCATCAGCTTATCCCCATAAGTCATGAACTGTTCGAGGTAAGGCTGAAGCTAAAACGGATAGATTCGTTCTATATTCGACAGGAAGAAAACAAATCTGATATTGAAGTAACAAAAATATCGTAAAAAAATATCTAGTAAAAAATATCAAAACCTGGAAAAAATTGTTAAGAGCATACTCAATACAATGACTAAGGATCAAAATTGTAATCACTAACTAGTGAAGTTGTATATTGAGATCACTGACCGCGCGTCTGGATAGATGTATTATTTTCGTAAGATCGTATAGCTTAAGTTTGTTAATTTGTCTTGTGCTTTTTAAATTTTACGTATAATACAAACGAAATATTTAAGAAAAACTGTTTTTATCATCTACGACCACGAATGTCTTGCAAAGCCGATGCGATTAACATCAAACTGAAATTACATACAAAAATCCAGTTTGCTATTACACTTTCGGCATTTCGAATCTAAAATTATGGGATAAAATTTCCCGCAAAAAAATCAAAATTTTCATTTAAGCAATGGATTGCATTCCACGTATAACCCGAGCCCAAGTCTTCGACGCTTTAAGTTCCATGGCGAACGTTTCGGGCTATCGCGCCGTCATCGAAGCCGCCAATCATTTCCCCCGATTTTTCTCGGGACAAATCACCGCAGCTGGAAAAGTTCCCCCTGCTAAAATCTTAGTAGTTGGCGGCGGCGTTGCCGGACTCGCCGCAATTGGTCAAGCGAAAAGCATGGGGGCTATTGTGCGCGCTTTTGATACCCGGTCTGTTGTCAAAGAGCAAGTCGAGTCAATGGGAGCAGAGTTTCTTACTATAGACATCCAGGAAGAAGGCGGCACTGCTGGGGGCTACAGTAAGGAAATGTCCAAGGAGTTCATCGATGCCGAACACGAGCTTTTTGCCAAGCAATGCAAAGAAGTGGACGTGGTGATCACCACAGCGTTGATTCCTGGGAAAAAAGCCCCGGTGTTGATTCTCAAGGAACATGTGATGTCGATGAAACCGGGAAGTGTGATTGTTGATTTGGCTGCGGAGACGGGAGGGAATGTCGAAACGACAAAACCGGGAGAAGTGTATGCTTTGAATGATATTACTCATGTCGGCTTGACGGATTTGTCGAGTCGGTTGCCTACTCAAAGTTCTACTCTTTATGCCAATAATGTCTCGAAGTTTTTACTGTCAATGGGAGAGAAAAATCATTTTAGAATTAATTTGGCTGATGAGGTTATCCGAGGAAGTATTATTTTAGAGAAAGGGAAGTTGTTGTGGCCGCCACCGGCTTCAGTAGGACCTCCTGCACCTCCACCTGTCAAAAAGGTCGAGCCTAAAGTAGAGGAAGATGTACAAGAGAGTCCACTCATGGCCACTGTTAAGGATTCACTTTTGTGTACTGCTGGTAGGTTATAGAGTGTCAAAGGCTTTGCCTCGTTTGGTAAATTTTTATCTCGTAGCATAATATGATAATTTTTTTTCAGGTATTGGAAGCATAATGGGTTTGGGTATTTTGTCCCCAAATCCAGCATTTACATCAATGCTAACAACTTTTGGTTTATCGGGCATTGTTGGATACCATACTGTATGGGGAGTAACTCCTGCTTTACATTCTCCTCTTATGTCCGTAACTAATGCTATTTCAGGTATTACGGCTGTTGGGGGCTTGCTTCTTATGGGAGGCGGGTACTACCCCACTAATTCTATTGAAGTAAGTTATCCTCAAAAATAAAAAAAAAACAATTTCTAAAATATTTTTAGGCATTAGCAGCAGCAGCCGCTTTTGTGTCTTTTATCAACGTTTTTGGCGGTTTTGTCGTAACGAAACGGATGTTGGATATGTTTAAAAGGTTTGTAGAAAATTAGATTTTTGGTCATATTCCTATATAAATAATATCCTGTCAATAGAATACGATTTTTAATGAACAATAACGTTGCGTTCCCTTTCGTCAAACATGGTCTTTCGAGCCGGATCTGAGCTTAAACCTTTTTTCGTGAAACACAACCAGAAATTCAGATAAAGATATCTTGTGGTTAAACTAAAAACTGTATATCCGACAGAGCGTTCACAAAATAATTTTCTTGTTTAGGCCTGAGGACCCCCCAGAATACAACGGTCTTTTCGGCATCCCCGCCGCCGCTTTCCTCGGCGCTTACGCCTGGGCAGCCTTACAAAACCTCCCTGAGATCCACCAAGCCGCCTATCTCGCATCTTCTCTCTGCTGCGTCGGTGCTTTAGCCGGTCTCAGTTCGCAAAAAACCTCCCGTTTGGGCAACAACATCGGAATGGTAATCTCTTCTCCACTTATACACCAGAACATTTTTCTTCTTTCTAGATTGGAGTCGCAGGAGGAATCGCTGCAACTCTTGGCCAGATGGCGCCTAATTCTGAAGTTCTCGCCCAAATGGCCGCTTGTGTAATAGCTGGCGGTGGTCTCGGAACACTCATCGCCAGACGTATCCAAATCACTGACCTTCCTCAACTAGTTGCCGGGTTTCACAGTTTGGTAGGATTGGCAGCCGTGCTGACCTGCACTGCGACATACATCCACGATTTTCCGAATTTTGCTACTGATCCTGCTGCAAATGTTGTGAAGACTGCACTTTTCCTGGGGACTTACATCGGAGGGGTGACTTTCAGCGGGTCACTAATCGCGTACGGAAAACTCCAAGGAATTTTAAAATCGAATCCATTGCTCCTACCCGGACGACACGCGTTAAATTCTGCATTGTTATTGGGTAATGTGGGCGCAGGAGCGTACTTATTTTACGATCCGAGTATGATGGGTGGATTAGGTGCGTTAGGCACCACTGCAGCTCTCTCAACAGCAATGGGAGTGACTCTGACTTCGGCTATAGGTGGCGCTGATATGCCTGTAGTTATCACAGTTTTGAACAGCTACTCTGGATGGGCGCTTTGTGCAGAAGGTTTCATGCTTAATAATACCTTGATGACGATAGTTGGTGCTCTGATTGGGTCAAGTGGCGCTATTTTGTCTTATATAATGTGCAAAGCTATGAACCGGTCACTCCCGAACGTCATTCTTGGAGGTTACGGTACTTCTAGTACTGGTTCAGGCAAACCGATGGAAATCACCGGAACACACACAGAAATCAATGTTGATTCCGCCGTGGAAGCGATCTCTAACGCACGAAATATAATCATCGTTCCCGGGTACGGTCTATGTGTCGCTAAAGCTCAGTATCCCATCGCTGAAATGGTGAATGTGCTCAAAAGTCAAGGCAAGAATGTCCGTTTTGCTATCCATCCCGTAGCCGGCCGAATGCCAGGTCAACTCAACGTGTTGCTAGCCGAAGCTGGAGTTCCCTACGACGATGTCCTCGAAATGGAGGAAATCAACGACGATTTTCCTGAGACTGACTTAGTGCTAGTAATCGGCGCGAATGATACTGTCAACAGTGCTGCTGTTGATGACCCTAATTCGCCTATAGCTGGAATGCCGGTCCTTAACGTCTGGAAAGCCGAACACGTGATCGTCATGAAAAGATCACTAGGGGTTGGGTATGCCGCTGTTGATAACCCAGTTTTCTACAAACCCAACACCTCAATGTTGTTGGGTGACGCGAAGAAGACATGTGAACAGTTATTAGCAAAAGTTAGATCTAGTGAATAAATTTATTATTTTTTTACAAATTAGGTTAAGTAATCCAAGGCTTATTTTATTTTTTAAAAACTTAACAATTATTCTTGTTCGTCAACGTCCTTTTGTCTTTTTTGTTTTAGCTCGTAATTCTGTAATGTAAATATTGATAAGTAAGTGAATAAAACATTTGTGATATAACTTGCCTCTTTTGCAATCATTTTCAAATTTTTTGCCATTGCTTTTCCGGTTTTATCGACCATTAATGAGAGAAAGCCGAATCGGTTTTGTAATAAAATGTGGGGATGGTCGAATTCAACTGCTTTTCCAGCATCCATCACTAAAACTCGGTCTGAATCCATGATGGTATGCAAGCGATGGGCTATTGTAAGAACAGTGCAATTTGCAAATTTCTGTCGGATTGTTGTTTGGATAAATTTGTCTGTTTGAGGGTCTACATTTGCTGTTGCTTCGTCCAAAACCAAAATTTTATTATTACGTAAGACAGCTCTTGCCAAACAAATCATTTGACGCTCTCCTACACTTATATTCAAACCACCTTCACACACGTGGTGGTGTAAACAATCTAAAAAATAATTTTCACAATGATATCTAGAAAGCACCCACTAACACCAAACACTACACTTAACAGAACGCGTTTTTTTAAGTGTAGTGTGTTTGGTGTTAGTAAGTGCATTTTACGTTTCATAACGAAGATAATGAAGAATTTGTACCTAAAATTGCTTTTATAATGAGAGATCTGGATTTACCCACTGTACAGTCAAGTGTTAATTTATTAGTTAGTTTCATTATTATTAACACTATTATTATTATTATTGGATAAACTCACCAACGCCTTCCGTAAGCGCCGCTTTACTATCAACTACAATCAAGGCTTTCAGAACTTCCTCGTCTTCGTATCTATAAAAGGGGTCCATGTTATATCGTAGAGTGCCCGAAAACAGGACCGGCTCTTGGGGTATTATCGAAATTTTTTGTCTCAAATCATGCAACCCCAAATCATTTGTATCAATTCCGTCAATCACTACAGAACCGTCGAAATGAGCCAAACGGAAAAGAGCTGCAATAAGAGAAGATTTTCCTGCACCTGTCCTTCCTACAATTCCAATCTGCTGAAATAATAATATCTGGATTTAATCAAAATTACCTTCTCTTGGGGCTCTACACTGAAGTTTAAAGTTTTTAGTACAGGAGGATCATTGGGTTTATAACGCATTTCCAAACGTTGAAACTGAATCCGGCCTTCTTTCGGCCAATCAGAGGGCGGCTTTTTATCAGGTTTCTATAAAACCAACAAATTAATACATCTACTTTATTTTTCTTTGGTTTATCATAAAATTTTATGAAGTTTTTTTGAAAACCACAATGATTGTATTATCATTATTGTGTGTTTATTTGTGAGAACTTGAAGGCAAATGCCTGACGAAAGTTTAATCCTGATTTAGAAAAAGAATTGTAACACTAAGTCCTTTGTAACGGAGCAATTCCGAATTACAAGGTAAGGCTGATATCGGACCGCGACATCATCCGAATACGTCATACCACTTCCACTGAGATGACGTACGCTTCCCACTACGGACAGGCCACCATCACCGCCTCCTTACTCTTCTCCTTTCGCTTCCCACGCCTATAGTCGAGGGTATATATAGCACTTTGCCGCCACCAGAAATTAACTTACGGGCGCATTTACCTCATAAGTCGCATCCCCCAGACTCCGCCACCAACTGGTGCATCAAACTCAGTGGCTTCCTCAAACTGCTACCCACGGTGCATTAAACCCGTGGGTATCTTGAGTAACCTCCTCCTCGACGAGTGCTCGCGGCGCATTAACCCGCTAGACACTTAGGGCTGACGGAGAAAACCTGGAAAACGAGCTGCAGCAGACGACCGGCCCGTAGTGTCGACTTTAGCAGTGTCACCGTTTTATCAAGACAGGATTTAGTTGTTTTTTATTTAGAATCTTTCTCTCTCTCTCTCTACGTCTCCTAGGACCCCCGCAAAAAAAACACCGTTACATCTTCCGCAATCAGAAAGGTAACATCTGTTAAACATTTGCCTTCAAGTCCTCTTAAATAAACGCTCAATAATGATGCGTTTCTCAAAAAGTTCATGAAACTTTTATGGTAGCCCGAAGGAAAATAGAAAGTGTAAATCATTTGCAGGGTGGTTAGAAAAAAATCCTACCGATTGTAGGTCCGGTTCATGTTCCACATTTGTGTATTCTAAAACTCTTTCAACTGACGTCATTTGATTTTCGAGTTCGGCTGATTGTTTCATTCCCCATTGAAACAGACCGGTTAAACCGATCGCTTGTGTTACAGCTAAACCGACATTACTTCCAGTATTATCTGAAACCGGTTATCAATTGCCATTTTTGTTTAGTATAAATGTACCAAAAATTAAAAAACTGGCTGCAATAATTCCTATATAAAAAGCACAAAGTAAGTCGAGCCAAAACCCAAAAGCTCTCGAAGTTGCAATAAACATAAACCAAGCACTTGAATGATCATCTTGTAGCTTATCAAATTCTTGAGTTAAAATATGTTCGGCTTCATTTGAACGAATAGTTGTCATACCTTGAATCGTCGCATTTAAATGTGCAAAAATAGGACTCCTACCTGAAATGCGGTCATAAAAACTTCATGTGATTCCTCTATCCTCTGAACTTACTTATTCCTTCAAGTCTTTTAACACTTCTGCTTGTTTTAATATAATATCTTCTGATAAGATAAAATATAGCACATAAAAGAAGAGTCGGAATAGAAAGATAGTAGTTAACTGTAGTCACTACCACAGCTGCTCCAACCAAATTTAACATAATCTGACTACAATCGATCATCGCATTTGGTAGTAGTTCATCAACTGCGCCTAAATCTTTTGAAAATCGATTCAAAATTCGACCAGAGGTATTCGTATTAAAAAACTGCATTGATGCTGTTATTATACTCTGAAACATTCGATCGTGCAAACTTGAGAAAAGAAAATTATGTCATAACCACTTTAACGACTTACTTAACACTTGCACGCATACAAACAGTGAAAAAAACAAAAGAACGGACCAGTGCTACCACCATTGTGAGAAAAATTAGCACGGAATAAACGGCGATTGAGAGATCAGTGTCTAAGCCTCGGAGGAGTAAACCACTGTTCTCGACGTCCTCATCTCTTGATCGTACTTCTTCGACATCCACCCTAATGAACTCACATTAATACTCAAAGATCTGTGTGAAGACCCCTTTATTTAAGCTGGGAATTTTTATCGTTATTACATTGAAGTAACAAGTGTTCACTTAAAAATGTTGTCAAGAGTGCCATAACAAAATAAAAAGATTTTGACGCATTTCTTAGTTAAATTCGGCTGCCGTACTGTCAGTGATAGTTGTTAGAATTGTCAAATTATGTAAAGAACTAACAAAAACTGAACACGAAAAAGAAAGAAACAAAATGAAACTGGAAATTACAAAAACAAAACTATTCGCAATGAAAATGACTCTGAATCTTGTAAATACGCAATTAAACATAATCAGAATGATTTATTTATTTATATCTAATATTTTCCATAGTTATACAGTGTATCAAGTTCCCACATTTTCTTTTATTAAAATCTCATAGCTCTCTTGACAACTTATTTAAGTAAACACTTGTATAAGAAGTGGGGCATATACCGATCTTAGATTACTCGATGAAACGCGAGTTCACAAACCAGTTTGAAGCAGAACTGATTCAAACTGCTTTAAACTAGTTCAAACTAGTTCAAACTGGTTTGAAAACTGGCGTATGCGCAGTCGAGTTAGCCAGGATCGGTACTAGGACCGTTTGTTGAATCAAGTAGGCCCTGTGTGGCTGTGTAATATGTACTTTTTCTACTAGATTTATGATGAGTACATTTAATACAAGTTTCTATAAACTTGATTTTTCTACTTTACGTCGGTAACAGAGTCCGATTTGGGAGCGGTAATAGCCAATTCCGCACCCAAATTGCGTGCGGTAACAGCTAGTGCAATTTACTGTTTTCGGATTGGTAACACCGTGTAACACGCTATCGCTGAAATAAAACATCACGTTTCTGTCGCCGATGACTCGATGAGATTACAGTAATTATATTCGAATAAATTTTGTTGCACTTGATGACCAGCAGTATTCCTCAACAAAGTGTTTTTGTGTGTGTGTGTCGCAATTAATCTATAAAATATTTGAAAATAGGGTGGACACTGGTCAAAGGTGGTAGACGTCACAAACTTTTCTTTTGAGGTTAGAACAGCGTTAAAGTAAAACTTGAAATTAAAATGGAGCTTTTGGCCTTTATTTTGGCCATTTACAACCCCCATAGCATTCGATAATTTACAAGTTATTTGCTAGATGAGTGTATAAATCTGCTTGACTGAAATAACGATGAAATGAAAGGAGTCGCTGAGAACCGCAAATGGAGTGGGAATTTAGAGATAAATGGAGATTTTCCTTACTGTATTAATGCCAATTGGATTATTCAATCAATAACCGATACGGTAGGTAAAAAAGAACCATTTGTGAGTTACTTACACAGAATTTTAAACAAATTTGAAAACGTTTCAAAGTTCAATGACTTCATTGACACTTTAGTGACATTTTTATTACCAACTGTCTCGTATTAACGCAAAAGTCCCTAAAGATTAAATAATTAACTTTTTGACTTAAAAATTACGTAAAACACGTAAAGTAGAAAAAATAGCATAAAGTACTTGTTTTTTAAAGTCATTGTGGCACTCATTCTTTATAAAAACTCGCGTTCCCGCTCGTTTTATAAACTTGAATTCGTGCCACAAAAATGACTTTTCAAAACGCGTTCTTTAATATACTATTAACAAACGGTCACAAAAAAGTGAATACACAGTCATATTAACCGCCAATGATTATGGCAAAACAGCAGTTAATAAACCGAAAAATTTTCATTTCTACCAGTATTATCCCATGAATTTATGATACCAAAAAGTTAAGCTTAATCGAAAGTTTTCGATTAAAAATGTAAGAGGGTTCATTAGGACGCAGTCTGACTGCATCAAACACTAATTATTCAAAATCTACATAAATGTTTTTTGCTTCTAATTTTACAGGTAAATTTCTGGATTTAGAATTATTTATTTTCCTAGGGTCTACTGCAAAGAATCAAACAAAAATAATAAAGGCACAAATTCGTTTATTCAAGAAGCAAGCTTTTAACAATATTCTTTTATTTAACGGACGAAATAGGTATATCGGTTAAAAATATGTATGCAATAAGAAAAGCTGTAGTAAATGTTGAAAGACCTTAAAAGAATTAAAGAAGATTCTGACAAAGACAAATTGTTAAAAAAAACTTGAAAAAGGACGATTGGAAAAAGAAGAGAGAATTGGAAAATAAGTTAAGTAAAAAAAAAAGAAAATCTAGAAAAACAAAAGAAGTTTTTATGAGCATTTGAGAAATTACATTTTGCATAAAAACAACCTTTTTGTAAACACTTGATAAATAAAGAACAAAAGAAAACTTTAGTATAAGTAGTTGAAACACGTCTTTTAAAGAGAAAGGAAAACAAAGGAAGATTCTAGAAGAACAGCCGTTTTTAGGGAAGGCGGTTTATATATTTCGTCGAATATATTTTTCCCAATTTTTATTAAAACCAAATAAAAGAACAAATTTTGAAAATTTTATACTTTAAAGTATCAGTATCTTTATTATTTTACCATCATTTACTTCCATGCATTGTTGCAATTTGTTTTTTAAAATAAATAAACAAAGGCGCTGACAACAGTAGGGTGGTCATCTTAGTAACGTTTTATAAACATCTAAACATCTATTTTATTTCAAATGCATTAATAAAACCCGAACGGCAAGAAATGAAAGAAAACAAAAATATACTTCAAATATTTAGACAGTGCTTTTTCTTCTTCGATAGTTTCAAAAAAAACAAGAACTCTCCATCGTCTACCTCAGGACTAAATCCAGTATCTTTCTAAGATCTCATTTGCAAGATTGAAGATAAACGTCAACAAAAAAGTAAAGAAAAACAAAAAAGTTTAATATTCGAATATTAATAAAAAAAAACAAGATTTAAAAAAACAAAAAAAAAAACAGAAAAGGGTAGGTACCTACCTATCTAAGATTATAAATTGTTCAGTTGAATGACAAAGTGCAGCTATCTTGTTTAAATTCACAAATTTGTCTCCATAAACTAGAAAGGGTAAGAAAAATTTTTTTGTGATTGATAAAGGACCAAACCAATAAAAGTTTCACAAGTTTGGTGAAGGGAGCAACAGAATGTAAAATTTTCCCAGATGTTGTATGTACACACACATAATTGGGGGATCCCAGGTTAGGCGCGCCTGACAGCATTTCTCGAATAAACAATAGAAGATTCTGATTATTACCCAGATCCCTGAAAGTACTAATAAACTAGGCGCGGCCCTAAGAAAGAGTAATTTGCAACTCTAGGGCATATAAGAGTTAAGCTCCGGCATCAAACAGCTTCGGGTTGCTATACGTACTACCCGGATGCTTACTTTCTGCTCTTGCGACGTAATTTTCTATACTCTGGAGGACAACGTACTTTAAAATAACTTTATGATGCGTTAAGTATTATAGTATATAGCTAAGCTCTATCCACGCAGTAGGTTAAAAATCGTCTAGAGTTTGTAATTAGTAGTACATGCCACATGCCTAAATACTATTTTTTTGAGACAAATTGACATTTAAACGATATTAATATTGATTGGTATTTAGATATTTCACATCAACCTTTTATCTTTTTTTAGCAATCCGATAACTTTACTGCACATGCGCAGTACGATTCTGAACCAACAATAGGTCAAAAACTACTGTTGGAACAAACGCGATATGATGTTTACATAATATCGACTGTATCGATAATTCGATACATCGACTACATCTATATTTTACCAATGTACCGTTATTAGGATTGCAATATTGCCCAGCCCTATCCTTACCAGCTAGCTAGGAAAAAATCTCCGGCACTGGCGAGAAACTGAGCTCCCAGAAATAGGAACACTACAGTTAAAATTACACAGCAATTGCCCCCAGCTTTAAAATACTCTTTGTAGATGTCACACCCCACGGATCCTTGGGTACGCATTTCAGCCAATTGTTTAGGAACACTTACCTGTAAAAAAAATAAGCAAATTTATTTATAAATTTTCCGTAACAACCTTTCCTTTTTCCATATCAATAACATTCAAATTCAACGTACTCTGAATCGTTAAATCCTTCATAATTGTCTCAGTTGTGGTCGCACTTTGCAATGTGGTCAGAATCTCACTTTCTACATCCACTGTTAACTGATTTTTTAAAAATTCAGCAAAATCTAATCCTGTATTTTGTAAAAATTGGTACGACCCTTCTGCCTCAATTTTCCCATCATGCATCAGCACAACTTTATTTACATCAGCCAAAAATTGCAATTGGTGTGTGACCAAAACCACTATTTTATTCTTTAAATAGCCGGTAATACATCCATCAAACAACTGTTTGCCTACATTTGCATCCACAGCTGACAGTGGATCATCCAACAGATAAATATCTGCTTCTTTATAAACAGCTCTTGCGAGATTCACACGTGCTCTTTGACCTCCACTTAATGAAGTCCCTTTCTCCCCTACTAGTGTTCGGTCACCATAAGGTAACAATTGAAAATCGCGTACAAGAGCACAAGCCCGGACTACATCATCGTACCTCTTCTGATCAAATTCTCTCCCAAAGAGAATATTTTGTCGAACCGAACCGGTAAAAAGCCATGGTTCTTGACAGGCATACGAAATAACTCCTTGCACAGATACACTACCTAAACATGGCTGTAATTCCCCTAAAATTGCATTCAACAGCGAACTTTTTCCCGATCCGACTGTTCCTATAATTGCAGTCAACTGTCTTTCTTTTATATCCAAGGAGACATTTTGCAAACACACTTCGTCTTCGATTTTTGCCGAAACATTAGTCAGCGTTATCTTGGGAGTTTTATCAATTTCTGGTGATACTTTTGTGCTTGATTTGCTTGATCTGCTTGATGCTGTCGGATCATCAGGTTGAGTTTCAGACATTAATAGGAATTTCTTAATTCTTGTTATGGCAACATTGGTTTCAGCTATTTGTGCTATAGCATAGGGGAAAAACAGAGTCATTGTTTGCCGCAAAATCTGGTAGAATGAAGCGATCACGAAGACGCGTTCGGCTGTTATCGGACGTTTACGTACCACAACTGTCAGAACAGTCAGAAAAAGAGCAAATCGGGATGTAAACATAATAAAAGACATGATTGTACCACGGATGTATGAAGTAGCTCTCAGGACACGCATTTCAAGGCTAAAAATGCCAAATTTTATAAGAAAAGCTACGTGTGCCCAGTAGGTAGAATTTTGAACTAATGAACCATAGATGGTACTTGCGCATGTAATACAGTAGTAACAGTTTAGCCATAGTATAAATACTAGTAGTGACAGTCACCTTATAGTGATACCGCTACTACTATCCTTCTCGACACTCATTTAGTCAGCTGTGAGAGCCACAAAGCTGAATCATAGTGTCACGAAGCGGAAGTTCGTTAGCCTGTTAGGTCGAGAACCTTCTGGTGCGGATGGGCTATTGCTGATATCGACTAAATCACCGTCGGTTGAGGTGATAGCTGGCTCAGCATTTGGGGGGTTGGCGAACTGGCAGTATGCGTTAAAAATAAAAAAGCCATAATATAGTAAGCCATAGTAATAGTAGTAAAGCGAGAAGCGCAAGCGACGTGGTGTTCCCTTTCAAATCCTATAACGGGCTACCGCTAGTATTTATACTATGGTTCTGCGTTTTCTTTGTAGATCCAACATTAGATCTAAATTCTACCTCCAGAACGTCTATCACCTTCGCAGTCCGTGAATTTGTTGAGCAAAAGCGTATTCCCACGTGTACATTTTTATAACTTGCATTCCCTGTATGATTTCGTTCATTTGGCGGACTCTCTCATCAGTTCTTGAAGCCGTTTTTAGACGAAATCTTGAAGTCCTATTACCAAACCAAGCTAAAAAAAAAGTTTTCAAGATTGGGTAAAAAATTTGGATGTAGACCTTGGATTGGAATAAAGAATAGAATTACTGAAATCCCCGAAACTGCAGCAATTTCAACGTCTTTATACATTATTAAAAGACATAAAAGCAACTGTAAGGGAGCTAACCAAATGTAATGTACATAAAAAACTCCCATATCAAAACGGTTAACATCATTCGACATCAAATTAACAACGTTTCCAATTGTAGGACCTTCAAGTGTTGATAAATTAAGGCGAAGAGTTTTTCTGTAGATTAGAGAACAACAAGCGATTCTCATTTTCATTCCGATTTCTAGTACAGTCATCATACAAGGGTGGATTACAGCAACATTTATTAAAGAGCACACGACAATACCAGAGGCAAAAAAGTAAGCCTCTTCAATGTGTACAGGGCATTGGTTAGGGGTCCAGTATTTAAAAATGCGCATTATGTACGTCGGTCCATGGTCTCTAAAAAAATCTACTGTGAGAAATTGTAGCATTATTATATTGTTATAAACTGAAAATTGAATTAAGAATAACAAAATGGCTAGATAATACTTCTATAAAATTTGCTCAACTTACAGAAAAATAAAATAATTACAATACAGAAAATAAAAATACACTTACAAACTACGAAGAACAGAAAAAATAATAATAGAAGCAAGCAAAGAAAAAAGGTGGTAAAGAAGGAACACTATAACAAAAATACAATATATATAAGCTGAAAATTGAACAAAGTCAAAAAAGATATTAGGAAAAATTAGGTTACATAGTATTATCTTTTTTTGTTTAATTTTACACTATTATATTTTTACAACAGTAACCCTGCTGAGGATAATTGTTAAGCCGAATGTATGTACGTTTTCTCTCCCCGATGTCCTCAAAAATTAAGATTCTATCCAAAAAACTTTTATTTAAAAATATTTTCCAGGCTTTACAGTTCACATAATAACCAAAAGAATTAAAAAATTGACAGCAAATAAAAAAATCTACAAGATTTATGATTAAAACATCAATAACTTGGCCTTAATAATGGCTTTTTCTATTTCTCTCTATATTATTCTTCCACATTTTAATTTTTTATTTTGTGACATGTTATTGTTACGTGTTGACGCTATTTTTTATATTTAATATGTTGTATTCTTTTTTATTTCTGAGGTGTTTTTCTATGCCGTAAAATAGTGTTTGGTTACATCTATAGTTAGTCATTTTATGACCTAACTTCTTCTAAGATTTCTACATTGTTTTGTCTTTTTATTTTTTTTTAAACAACATTACTTTAAAATTGCTGCTAATATGCCCTCATGTCATATACGAAGAAGGTGAATCGTACTTGAATTCTGGTGGAGGCGCCGGTCAAGTAGTCCAAAAGCTCGTATCAAAAAAGTGCAATAGCTTTATAAATGTCTAAAATTTAATAATAGTTTAAATTTAGTGTATAAGTATACTAAAATCAGCAGAACATCTGACAATAGCAAATCTGGAAAGTGTAAAAGTATCTTCAATGTTTTAACACTTATTAGTTCAAATAATTTTTGTTATAATTATCTACCTTATCATCATCACTAACAAGTTATAAAAGTAATGTTCAAAACGCAAAAACGTTTCAAGACTTTTTATTTTAATATTGCCTTAATACAAAAAAAAATCAGTCCTTACACTAATTGTTGGTAGTGATGCAGAATGCAGACTGAAAGAGGGAATGTCCTGTCAATTTGCTATTTTTTTTTCTATATTTTTATCAATAAAAAAACTATCAAGTATAAATTGAAACTTTTATAATACAATTTGATAAGGCTTTAATTGTTCACACCTTTCCAGGTGTGCTATTTTCAAGTATCTCGCAATCTAAACCGTTGATTTTAGTATACTTATTTCTACTCTAAATCCAAGCTGTTATTAAATTTTTAACGTTTATAAATTTTTACCATAATTCTTTATTTTTTACTGTTTAAGCTTTCCTTTTTCTGTTAGTTCCTATATTTTTTTTATACATCTATTCTTGTTTTCTACTCGTCTGTTTAAATCACCCATTATTATTATATTTTTTATAATACATCTCTTTGACAAATTTGTATTTTTCCTCTTTTTCCTCATTTTCACCGCCTACCTATTTCATTTTTACTCATAGGTACTGTTAAGAGTATTTGGCTTATGAATTTTTTTGGTAATATATTTTTTAATTTATTCGGTTGTGATTATTAGCCCTTTTGCTCCTCTTTTTCTTCCACTCTTGACCAAATAGGGAAGTTAGATTTTTTTTAGTTGTGTAATACGTAATCCTAAGGATTAAAAATTCTCTCAATAGGCTTATATAGTTGAAAAAACATAACAAAACCAACTCTCCGTTAACCAAATGGTTAGTCAAGATGTCAGTTGCCTAATCGTTTTTGAGCTCTTTTTATTTGTTATATCTTTCTTTATGTATCTTTCTCTTTCTTTGTCGTTTCGCTGTTTATGTATTAGTCCCCAGTACAATGTACTTAAAAAAATTTTGATACATACAAATGTAAAACTTTGTGAGTGCCTTTCTTGTAACTCCTGCGTTTTCGAATGCCGTCATACCGACATCTTCGGGGTGGTAGACACTCCATACGCAGCATGATTTTTGTCGGACAAGTTGACCACAATTTTTAAATTTTAAAACTATAATAGTGGTCAACTTGTCCGACAAAAATCATGATGCGTATGGAGTGTCCACCACCCCGAAGATGTCGGTATGACGGCATTGGAAAACGCAGCAGCGCCGAAAGTTTCCAATTAGATAAGTTATTTCGCATTACTTTTTCTGTGCCTAGTTATTGAGTTCTATTTTACATGTTTTTGTTTCTATCCCAAAGGCATCTTTTATTTGTGCTTTTGTACATTGTATTTCTTTTCCAAAAGTTGTCGATACCAATGTAGGAGTTCTTCTTGTAACTTTTTATTCTATCTTTTTACAATATCCTCACCCTTATCTTCTAAGGATTTCGTTTTTTCTTTCATATTTTTTATATCTAATTTTCTTCTTTCAGTACGTACATCGTTTTATTTTTTCAATTCATATAACATTTTTTTATGTCTTTCATTGCTTTTTCCTAAATATGTCATTTTGGTCTAACCCTTTTTTTTCTTTTTGTTCCTCTGACATATAAATTTGGTGCAATCCATTTTTTAGCTTTTTATAGTTTTCCGTTTTTAGTTCACGTTTCACTTTCGGCTGCACAGGTTTCTGATAAGCCTCGATATCGAGCTTACTTATCGGGGTATTGTTTCTTAAGAGAAATAGAAGTAACGACTTAAATTTTAAATCTTACTAACAAAGATCTTCTGCTTGAGATATTAGCATCATTACATTTTATGACGTCTCTAATCTTTTACTGGTAATACCCGAAACAAACATCTGATAACACCAGCTCCTTTTTGGTTTTGTCAATCCATGATTAGAGATGTAAATCGTAATAATGCTAAGAGTTTTACAAAAAGATTTACAATTTAGGACACCACTTCTATTTCTCGTGGAAAAAGAATGCCTTGTCACATGTCCTTTGTCTATTGTCTCCAATCTAATTTAAGTTGTCTAATTTCTCTTTTTTGATCAGTTAATAACTGAATTAGTAAAATTAAAACATGAAAGATCTATAAAGGGCCATAAAAGAAGTAAAGAGAAAGGACTTGTAAAATGATCACAGAAACTTTTTATTGGCTTCTGGCCTAAAAAAAATCTGAGATAAGAAGGTGTGGTGTAATTTTATGCAGGACAGACAGTCAGACAAAATGGAGGAACAAGAAAAGCAGCAGATAAAAGAACAAAATACGGTTAGGTACCTATATAATACATAGTAATACTGCTAATTATTTATAAAATGCAGCTTAATTCTTACTTTACTACTTACGCTTCGGTATTTGGATGATTTTCCGGATTAAAGTACCGCAAAAGCAGCCCTAGAAACATCGGCTGACACAATCTAACAGGCACTTCCATAATCAGTAAAGCGAGTCCTTGCAGCAAAATATCTCTCAAAAACATCCGAAGTAAAACTTTTGTTAAATTAGGCACATCGTTATGTTCCTTAGCTCTTTGCACTTCTCTATTCCATAGCACTGCTAGTTTTTCGCCTAAAAGTGACGATTTATGCGCGTCGAGTGCTTTCGTTAAGTCACTCTCGTCGAAATCTCTCTTATATCCCATTCTAAATATTGGAATAGTATACCAAAATGTAATAAACGACAACCAATTAGCATTTTTCCTGGGATGTTCGCGTTTTTCTGGTAACGAAGTATCACTTTGCTGCATCGTTTTTATGACAGAATAGAAATGACACTGACGTTTTATATATTTATTAGAACATTAAGCATAGAACAATAGTAAGCATAGCAATAATTAACATTTTTTATCGCCGCCACCTGTGACTTCTTTGATTAAATCATCGGTAGATATAGATTTGGGTCTTTCGATGGGCAATCCCAAACCACGAGACCATATAAGCGAAGCCAGGACACCCATTGCTCGAGATACCGCAAATAAAACTGTGTAATATCTCATTTCTGTTAAACCATAGTACTAAAAATAAATGTTTTCTAACTTGAAAGACGAGAAGAAATAATTCTTAGTAGATACCTGTAGAAGAACTCCAGAGTGGGCATCAACATTCGGCCAAGGATTTTGAACTTTTCCCAAACCTTTTAAAATAGGAGGGACAACTTCAAAAACTAAAGAAACTATCTTAAACAAAGGGTCATCAGGAAGATGTTTAGTTGCAAAATCTTTTTGAACTATAAATCTTGGATCAGTCTGTCTTAACACTGCATGACCATAACCAGGGACTACTCGACCAGATTTTAACGTTTTCGTAACAAATTCTTTAACCTTGTCTGCAGTAGGATTTGGTCCTACATCTTTTTGTAGATCTTTTAGCCAAATTAATACTTCTTGGTTTGCTAAACCATGTAATGGTCCAGCTAAGCCATTCATTCCAGCTGCGTAAGATAAGTAAGGGTCGCTAAAAGCCGATCCTACCAAATGAGTGGTGTGGGCAGAGACGTTACCACCTTCATGGTCACTAAAAGTAGAATAGAGAGCTATCAAGGCGCTAGAGTAAAAATAACGTTTTGTAAAAAAATAAAGAAAAACAAACTAACAAGTAAAAAATATGCTTAGAGAAAATTTTATCGGTAGAAATAAAATGTGAATAATTAAAAACAAAGCGATACTACTTACAGTGTACATCTTTTTTTTAATAGTATTTTCTAAAATAGAGAAACAAAGCTTGATAATTAGCAGAAAGTTGATTTGTTACTAAATTAATAGTGATTTTGAAATAAAATACTTTCCCCAAGTTTTGTTTTTCTTTTTAAAAAGTACTAATTGTTACACCTAGAAAGAGTGAAATGAGTGTCATATAACTTTGTAAATATGTTTATTTTACTGCAAAAAACGATGATTAAAATTTGAACTTAATTTAAATTAAATTAACAAAAGACATCAATAATAATAATCTTAATAATGAGTAGGACCTCCACGTTGAGTTATACATTCTTCGACACCTCGAGGCATAGACCTGAGTAAATTATCAATGTCTTCCTGAGGCAAGGTATCCCATGCAAATTGTAGCTTCTGTCTAAGGATAGTCTGTGGAAGACGAGCTGAATTTGAAATTCGTCGACCCATCATATTCCATACATGCTCAATAGGAAATAAGTCAGAAGATATGGGAGGTCAAGGAAGTAAATTGACATGAGTCGCTTCTAAACTGTTCCTAGACATCCTTGCAAAATGAGGTCTGGCATTGTCTTTTTAAAATGTTTCTTCCTCTTGTCGAATCTAAGGTATTGCCACTGGCTGTAAGATCTGTCTTGCGTAACGTATAGCATTAAAAGACTCCTGAACAAAAACTAGAAGAGACCTAGTTTCATATCGGATAGCTCCCCAAACACCTATAATACGAACAACAGAAAAGTGAAAATTTTGTCTTTCACCACGTCGCCTTTTGACTCTTTGGCGTCCGTCCCAATAAAAACGAAACTCATCACAAAAGACGACGGTTGTCCAGTGCCTGCTATACACCATTCTACACGTTGCCGTCTGTGCCGAAGCGTCAATGGCAGTACCAAATGAGGCCGGTATAATTGAAGCCCAAACGACCTAACTCGACGGTAAACAGTTCGAATGTTGATTGGGCAACCGACCGCAGCAAACCACTCGTCTCTAATTCTACGTGTTGATTGATGACAATCCCTTGAATGCCAAAAGCTCAAGAAACCTTTCCTGACCTTCTGTAGTCCTTTTGGGTCGACCTGATCCAGGGGGACGGGCTTGTCTTTGCCTTATAACAACGCATCACATCAGCAACTCCACGATTCATACGGAGAGCAATTTGCTTGTATGACAAACCGATTTCTCTAAATGCAATAATTCAATTTTTTGTTAACTGGGGGCTGGCGTCTTCTTATGCAAGGCAGCAAGGCATATTTTAAATCAAGTTTGAAAAATTGGGATAATCTCAGATTAATCACTATCACAATAACAAAAAAAAAACATTCAAATAGACATCCTGATAAATTTAAATCAAAATTAAAGAGAAAAAGGATCCTTTGTCAGATGTTTTTTAGTTATAACATCGTAAGAGTTCAGATTTTGCCGAAAAAATTTACCGATTATTACAAGAGTTTTGCCTAGGAACATTGTCATAAAAACTACGAGATGTCAGTCGAGAAGTTTTGATCAAAGTGATGAGCAAAATTGTTGTACTCAAGTTTAAAATCTGTAAATTTTTCAGGGAAAATCTGAACACGAATGGTATTCATCAAGACTATTTCTCTAAACAATTTGCGTGACGTTTCTCTTTACCATTTTTGCAAATTAATTTTTATTTGTTATGTAACTTATTAGTAAGCTATAGCTTATTAGGCAGCTTATATAGCACTGCAACAGTCAAAATTTTTTCGATGAAAACCGAAGTAAATGCAAATGAATTGTGTTTTTAGAATTGTTTATTGGCTGAGAACCTTCGAAGAAATTTTGTCAGCTCATTTTTTCAATGGTAACTTTTGTTTTCATTGTTCAATGAGAGTGTGTGATTGGTTAAAAAATCCATGAGTAAAATAGTCAAAAGTTAATCATTTCTTATTTAACTTATCCTTATTATCTTTGCAAAGTTTCATGAAAATCGTTGCACTCCTTCTAGGTGTTTAACTTTTTTGCATTTAGTAAGTATACATATAGATAACAAAAACTTTTTTTAACCATTTTGAAAAACTAACCTGTGTATAGTCAAATATAGTCGCATTAATTCAACAAATTCTGGATTCTCAATCCCCAACATCTTGCAAAAATTCAAACTCCAGTCCTTGTCTACATCTACATTTCCAATGGGAGCCTTCTCTTTAAAACTATTTCTATAAATCAGAGCGGCAATAGGAGTTACTTTAGCAAGTAAATTCATAGCATCTTCATAGGTACTTTCCCACAATTTTGCTTTCTTCACTCCACTGGAATACGCTTTGACAAATTCACTTTCTGTATTCAAAATCGTACAAGCAGCAGATAATTGCGACATGGGGTGTACATGCTTCGGCACGTCATTCAAAAATTTACAGACGTGTGGTGGTAATTTACACCTGGCGGCCCACTCCTTAGACACTTCCTTTACTTGCTCGTCAGTCGGGATATCTCCGGTGAGGAGTAACCAGAAGAGACCTTCAGGTAAAGGTTGTTCTCCACATTCAGCTTTGGGGAGTTTTTCTTGACATTCGGGGATGGAATAACCCCGAAAGCGAATACCTTTGTTTGGGTCAAGCACTGAAGTTTCGCAAGTGAGTCCTTTAATGCCTCGCATTCCGCCATAAATCTGGGAAGAACGGTTAGGTAGTTGAAGAAAGGATTGGGGTTTACCATGTTGACGGTGACTTCGCTGACTTTTTTTTTACCATGTTCTTTGCGAAAAGCTTTAATGCGTGCTTGTTCTTCAGGGATCTTGCAGGCAAGGATTGATTTTAACTCGGACGAGAAACGCTTAAAAATTAAACGGCTAGAACTTATTCTCAGCATTTTGACGTTTTGGAAAAATAGTGGCACTTAGGTCACTATGTTTTTTGCAATAATTTATTATTTGGTCAACTGTAATAACTAAATTGTCAAAGTGACAATTGTTAATTTTTTCAAAAAAAAAATAATGTCAGTTCAACTGATGATACAGAAATGTTTTTAATTCACGGTGATTGTGGCAAGAACGCAAAATTGCTGCAAGGCTGTATTGTCAGCGTTTCACAAATCTTTTTATTTTTTCATCTTTCAGATTATACAGTAGACCAAATAAATATTGAAAGTTTTAGGGTTAATTTTATTGTCTAGTAACATGAATATTACTTTTACTAATAAATAATATCTGTTATGTGATTGGTTAATATAAAATTGATATCTGCTGAAGAATTTACCAGCTACTTCCTGCATTGAACGCATTAAATAAAAAATGTTTAATAATTATGGACAATGCTCCATACCACCGTATGTTTTTAGATAAGCCACCAAAAACTGCTTCAAAAAAGCGAAATGCAAAAGTGGTTAACTCACCATGACCTAACATGTGACGAAACAATGACGAAAAAGCAACTATTTAATGTAATAAAATCATTCCGACAAGATAAAAAATACGTATTTGACACTCTACTAGACATAGACTCATAGACATGAAGTTCTTAGAACTCCCTCCGTACCGCTGACAATACAATCCAATTGAATTGGCATGGGAGCACTCTAAGAATTATTAGTTGTTACAATAAACATATAAATTCCAGGCCATGCTCAAAAACAAAAGTGCAGGATTTGTGGATTGAATCTCTCGAAGTATCTTCGGTAGAAATTTGTGTGTTTAATCTTCCATTAAACAGAATTTTAATATTTTGTTTACAATTTGCCTTATATTTAATATTTTTTTTAAATATAACTTTTGCGGAATCAGGGTTTAGCTAGTACACTGTAATGTTAGGATATCTAGTTACGTTATTAAGAGATGTCAGAATCGCAATCTTTTGACGAGTCGCCAAGATGTTTAATCTTCGATTAAACAGATTTTGACCTTATTAATTCTCACAAATTCTAAACGGATGTTACGTTATTTGTCAGCGCTTTTAGTTACACATCCTCATTGTTTCGTAATAAATATTAAACCTTAGTAATCAATTAGCCATTAAGTGAGTCATTAAGTAATGACTTACTTAGCTTGCATTTATTAACTTCCTTTTTTACAGCGACTCTATAAATGTTTAGAAATTAAGTTCAATTCTCTTTGTTTGGAAAATACTTTTTATCTTATTCTGGTTTAGAACCACTGTAAATAGTTTATATATTGTTACGTTTTTGACTGAATAAAGTAGTATAGAACGAACCCCCAAGTTTTATTACTCCTGCATCATCGAACATTGTGAAAAAAACATAAATCATTGTAATAAATTAATAAAAAAAGACTGGACTAAGCTCATGGGTGCGACTATTATTATTTCAGTAGCCGAAGATTCTGAAACAGAATCTAATTGTTCAGATTTTTTGGTACAAGGAGACGTAAATGAAATAATGCTATTCGCGACAAAATAAACCGGACACCAAATTTTGACATTGACAAGAAGGATTGTGTAAACTGACCATTACATATTTTTTTAACAGTTTTTCTATAAAATTTACGTACGGCTTTCGTACAGATTTGGTAACTTTTAGGATTTTTTGTGAATTTAGTGTTTGTACCAACTTATTCGTAGGGACACCAAATGAGTCCTAACCTCTAAAAAACAACTTTTCATCATGTAATTTTAATTCAACATTAAATGATTATATTCGGTATGATTTCTTTGCCGATTTTGATTGGAGGGTCTAACCCAACAGCGTTTTTTTTAAATAATACTCATTTCTAGTTTTGTTACGTAATTTTCTCACGGAGAGAAGACATAAAATTTAAATTTTTTGTTCGTCGATATTTTTATATTTCATAAACAAAACAAGAAATAGTTAGGTTAGGATTAATGACAGGTGACAAAATTACTTTATGTACATTGTAAACACTGCGTGTAAAAATGGCGCTTACGATCGCTTTAGCTTATGTATCGTGTGTTTTTAAAAAAAAAAACTCTAGAGTGCTTTGAAACTAAAAAACAATTGTTTTGTATGTCTGTGATTAATCTTTACACACTTGTCAAACTGACAGATCTTATAACCTCACTTGTCGACAATTAAAACAAAAATACATTTTTATAAAAATATTCATTTATTACCTACAAAAACTGTTGAAAATGTCTTCCTTGATGCTAAACACATAAAGCATATTGTCTTCGAACATTATTTATCACATTATTCAGTTCAACCAAATTTTCATTAATTTCATCAAGTTGTTGTATGGGGTCACTAACGACATACGTAACAATGTCATGGCTTGCTACGAGTTTTTTTTTTTTAACGAACACACATTATTTCTTATGAATTATGTTCATTGCGAATGAGATATTAGGCTATTAAGTTGGGAAATTTGAGGTTAGGAACCAAATCATCATAAAGGTTTTTTCACACATTTTTTTCTGTCAAGGTCAGAATTTGGTGTCCGGTTTAATTTGTCACGAATAGTGTTAGGAGGATCAGATGAAAGTGAGAATGAGAGTGAAGTAATAGTTTTACAAATTGAATGAATGAGAAAATGAGAGGAAGGTTAAAATCCTGAAGCTAAGGGTCAAAATTAGTAGTGTGTTCTACACCTTGTTATCCTCTTATAATAGATGCTTTATAACTTCAAAAATGGTGTTAATTTCATAAGACGGAATTTTTCAGTCACATTCTGTGTTTAGTCGATGCTATAATTATTTAGCATTGTCTATTTTGTATTTTTTTTTCAGTTTGTTGAATTGAAATTGTCATGTGTCACATTTGATTGGTCATATTAAAAAAAAACTGACTAGATATTTTTATCGAATGACAGTGTTTCAAAATTTCGCGCTGTAGTGACGTCAGAGCTTCTGAAGTCTATTACATAGATCTTTTTTTTTTTGGAATTACCTGAATCTATTACATTAAATTTAGCCTCGTCGAACACATTCCCCCTTATGAGAGTCCCATTGCGACAGCACTGGTCGAAATTCTGGCATTTCTCTGAAAGAATTCGTGTCACTTTTTAAATAAAAGTAATCAAGACATTCATGCATTGTTTTTTTAATTGAGTTCCGTTTCCGCTTTCACTAGCATCCAAAATAATCTATCAAATAAATTAAATGAAGCAAAATGCTCCGTTACGCCACTGGTTTCGTGCCACGACTTTTCAAAACTGGATTTACGTCTTTATTCCCATCTCTTTTATTCTTATGGGTGAGAGAAGGAGACTGCCTTTATCGGGTGCATGCACAAATATCACACTTCCAGCTTTACCAGCTGATGGTGAGTCAGTCGATCGCCATTTAAACCAGATCACTGACCTTTCTGTCAAAGTAAGTCTTTCTTAACCCCTTTGTGCTAAAAAACCGAATTTCCACAGATGCGGCGCCCCCAATCGTGTGACACTTTCGTGGTGTTGCCACCCCTCACACAACACGGCGTCGTCTTCGGAAAAAACTCGGATCGGCCTCAGGGAGAAGTCCAGGAAGTGGTCTACATACCGGCGACTCAGTCATCAGACCCCATTAAAGTATGCCCTAAGGTGTTAAGTTCTTAACCGAATTGGCTTTTTTAGTGTACCTACATCGAAGTGGAGTCAATTGGGGCCACCAAAGCTGTGATTTTGAGTAAACCGGGATGGATGTGGGGCGCAGAGATGGGGGCTAACGAGTGTGGGGTAGTTATCGGGAATGAAGCAGTTTGGACGAATGATAATGACGGGGACCATGACCCCTCTGTTAAAAGACTGCTGGGCATGGATTTGGTACGGTAAGTCAGATAAATGGTAATTAAGACAGGTGAGAAGCATAATACTTGGATTTTAGTTTGGGGTTAGAACGAGGAGCTTCAGCTGGAGAAGCTCTAGATGTTATAACACAATTGTTAGAAAAGTATGGACAAGGGGGTCCTTGTTCTCACACTGATCCTAGTTTAACGTATCATAATTCGTTTTTAATAGCTGATTTTAAGACAGCTTGGGTTTTGGAGACTTCAGGCAAGCATTGGGCAGCTGTTGAAGTCACAAGTGAGACAAATTATACACTGCTCAAAACAATTAGCGGAACACTTTTTTTTAAATGCTATAACTTTTTATCTACTTGAGCTAAGATGCTGAGTTCTGAAATATTAAAAGACATATATTTTATGTTAAGAAAATTATGATAAATGTTTTTTAAGGAACTTTTATTCTTAAGATAGAAGCAACAGTTTGAATAGGCGACGAAAATTAAAGCGAATTTGTAAAATAAGACATTACTAAACTTTCACTAAGTAGACCAATCAAATAAATCAATAATGCGTTTGTCCTCCTCTAGAACGATAACTGAATAACAGCTTGGCATTTACGTGCTCCGAATTATTCTTCTGATGTTTTCTTAAGGAATTCTGGCCCATTCCTCTGTTAAATCGTTTTCTAATTGTTGGAATGTTTGAGTAGCATATGGGCGCTTACGAATGTTTCTATCCAGCATATCCCATAAAGACTCAATCGGATTTAAGTCCAGACTCATTGCTGGCCATTCCATTGTTTGAATGTTTACGGCTTGAAGGTAACTTCTAGTGGAGGCTGCGGTATGTGGTTTAGCGTTACCTGCATCAAGATAAAATTTGGTTCAACACCGTAAGCAGCAGGCACAACGTGGTCCTTGAGTGTTGTTGATGCAGCTTTGAGCATTTAAAGTACCTCAGAGAATTATAAGATCAGTTTTTGCCTCAATGCTGATTCCACCTCAAACCATTACTGAACTGCCTCCAAATTTTTGAATTTCTTGGATCGTCGCTTCGGTATATCTTTCTCCTGGACGTCTATAAACACGTACCTGACCATCACAACGTGTTAGACGAAATCTGGACTTATCGGTAAACAGTACAGGAATCTATTGCCGAAGTTGACAACATGATTACGCGCAAAAGTTAAGCGGTCTCTTTTATGACGTTGTCAAAATTGATTTGCAAACTACTCTTCGGGGTCTTAAATTGGATTCTCTTAACAGTTTGGTCAGAAATATTTACCCCATGAGTACTCCTGAGATCGTTTTAATGGTCTCTAGCCGTAGAAGTTTGATTTCTCAGGGAGGAAAGGACTGGAAATCGGTCTTGGTTTAGGGTGGTTTTTCTTTTACGACTTTGCCTAGTAGGTCTTGTAAGACCAGTGTCCCTAAAGCGATCCCATAGCCGCTTAATAACCGATGGGCTCACACCAAGATTTCTTGCAACTTTCCGAATCGGAGTTACATTTTCAAGTAAAGCAACAGCACGGACTACTTCTACCTCGTTAAGATACCTCATTTTTATGTAAACTTTGTTAATTTGACTTTTGTTTGTACAACTAAAGTCATGGCATGCTTGTTTTTGATTAAGCTTATATCAAACTCATTTTGATTTTTGTAATTTTTTCACACTAGTGCTTCTGTCTTAAGTATGAAAGTTTTTTAAAATGCCAATTTAACAGTTTTCTGAAGAAAAAATGTGTATCATTAAAAATTGTAACAATCTAAATGTATAGCTTGAATAGTAAAAAAATTAGTAGATTTACAAGAAGTGCTCCGTTAATTTTTTTGAGCAGTGTATTTAAAAAAAATCCTAAATATCGTAAATTATATTCAATTTAAGGTGGGTATAGAAATATATCAAACGTCTTGACTATTACAACAAAAATAGATAAAAAGTCTGAAGGCTTAGAAGAATATGCGAAATCTAAAGGACTCTGGGATGGAGAGGTGAAACAAACAACCTCGAAATTCTTTTTGTAAAAATAGTTTTTAGGGCGAATTTAATTTTTGTCAAGTTTTTAGTGGCGAAAAAAAGCCGGGAGATACCCGATTTTTAGCCGGTCAAAAATTACTAGAAAAATATACAAGTTCAAATAATTTTAAAGAAACTGATATGTTTAAAATTCTCAGAGATAAACATTCGGAAATTTGTAGGCGCTGCGATGCACCTTTCCCCACCCAAGGCAGTCAGGTAAAGGAAATTTGGCATCAAAGTTGGCATTGTGAACAATGACAACCTTGCCATGGATACAAATAGTAATAAGATAATAAAAAATAAGTTTTTCCTCATTTCGTTATGAAACAACATTGCATTGCGTCAATTTTTAGCGTTAAGTAATGACATTATTATATCACTAGTTATGTAACGACCAATTTTGATGAATTTCATTACTGCACTAGTAACGTAAATGCGGCTTTACGTCACTAGTTATGAAAAATATATTTTGCGAGAATACATTTTTTTTTTCGGCGAAACGAGGAAAACTTTTGTACATAATACACTATCAAAAACCTATCGGTTTTTTTATCTGTTGTGATTTAGGTTTCTACTTTGAGTTCCTCGCGTCCCAGTGTGCACTGGTTCACGGCAACGCCTGACCCTTCCGTTTCGGTTTACAAACCGTTTATTTTTTCTCCAAATGTGGTTATTTCGAATCATACGAAATGTCCCGAAAGTGATAAAACGGCTCCTCATACTCTGTATTCCCTACATTCCGAGGCAATAAAAAGAGGTAGCGAGGTACAGAGTCTGCTTAGAAATATGGAAGCTGATTGTGTGACGGAATTGGAAACGGTTTTGGCTAATATTGGTGATGATCTTTCCGAATTTGATGAGTTGCTCAAGGATTGCGTTGAAACAGAAGTGAAATTTTATCGTTAAGGTTTTTTTAAGCACAATTATTTATTGGAGTAGCTTTGGATATAGTCGCTTAAAGCGTTATATTATCAGGAATGTATTGGACATTTCTGCTATTTTGTAGCCAAATAATCGTTGTGATGTGCTTAGATGTGGCAATTTCAGAGGTTGTGGTCTCTTTGCATGCTTCATCGAGGTTTTTTTTTGTGATATGATTTAAATAAAATGACGTGTTATGTATTATTTTATTTTTTTATTATATTTAATATACACATTTATTATTAAGGTCTGTTACATAATGTACTACATAAGTGAGTATTGATTGCACATTCCATGAATAAAGTGAGCAAGATCAAGGACGTGTTTTATTTAGAATTACAAAACTTATATTAATCACATGGATTATGAAGCTTGAGCGACAAATGGCGGGGTTGTGTTTTACAACTTTTGACTTCCAGACTTTTTTTAACTTTCGATAAAAAATTTCTGCCTTTTTTTGTTTATTTGTTTGTTTTTTTTTTTTTTCGTCCAGGTTTGTTCTGGCTGATAAAATCCGGTGTTTTGTCTGAATTTTTAAGAGTGTAATAGGCTCTTATATTAGTTGTAACCCTTTTTAATTCGATTTTGTAAATTTTCTTGTTTTAAAAAAGACTATTTTATAAATAAATAGAAGAATTCAGTTAGATATGGATGTAGTTTTAACTCAGTAACCAATTTTATTTGTCCAAATGAATTATTGAAATACGAAATATATGATTATTATCACAGTGTTTTCATTTACAAAGACTCAATATCGGCGGGCTCAGATATTCGAGGTTCTACTGTACAATTTTTATACTATTGCATTAGATGCTATAGAATTATCAAATTAAAATAAGTAAATTATCTTCAATGAATTTTGTTCTGTACAATTGCACGCTATAAGCCAGAGCCTGTTCTATTTAAAAAAAAAAAATTGATGACCAAATTGCAAATTTTAAATAACATATAATCCGTCAAATACGCGATTTGCATTACATGTTAAAAATATATGAATTCGGTTTTTGTCGGTTCATGTAAAAAGTTTATGTAAAAACCATTTATCATGGAATTACGTATTATTAAAAAAAAGAATTTTAATGCTTAGCAGCTACTTCTGTCACCGATGTTTGGTATCGCTAGCCCGGGGGTTGTTGTCTAAGCTTAGTAACTTTGATTTTTTTATGTGTGCACAACTCAATAAAAAACAGTAAACAGACTAACGATAAATAAGTTGATGACAGTCAACAATACAAAAACAAGCGAACCCTAAAAGCCGACAGTCGCTAAAACAATTTGCAAACTACGGTCTAAAAAAAAAATCTTTAATTAGTTGGGTTTTTCAGGTGCTTCAAAATAGAAAAAACGATGAATAGCTTAAACCTCAAAAATAGTTTTTTTTTTTTGGCTTTTTACAATTAAGAAATTTCCGAAAAAACAATATGTTTTGGTGTTACTAAAAAATAGTATTCAACCTGGGATTTTTTTAAAGTTTAAAAGCGAAAAAATTTTGATTTTATCGATCTAACCGAGTTTTCTTTATATCAACTCGAAGGACATAATGAACTCTTCAAGTTGACGAACAAATAAAAAAAATAGGGCTATGGTCTCTTTCAGAAAAAAATGGGAAATTTGGCGGAAAAATCTAAACTCATCTGACTCTAAACTCTCTTTTTCATGGGTTTTAACTTTTCTGAACAGCAATATTACCAAACAGAACTCTGTAATAATACTTTTGAATAGAAAATTGAGACAAAAAAAAAAATTGAGACAAATGTTCAAAATTGTGTCCATTAGGTTCATTACATGCGTTAGCTCTTCGTCTCGTATTTTCATGAACTCGGCCAAGTACTTCAGGAGTTACAGCATCAATTCTTTGCAATAATACACTGCGATTAGGTGGTGCTTTGATATCGACAGAATCTTTTATGTGACCTCACAAATTAAAGTCTAAGTTCTGGTAGTATAATGGGACCAAGTAAATGATTGCTCAATATGCCTTATGCCAGCCCAAAGGTTTACTGAAAATTGCTGTTGGTATCCCCTTCTCCGAATCAGATGAGGGTTGTTGCCCAATAATGATTACTTTTTGTAATAAAATCTCCATATCTGATAGAATTGTCCCTAAACAGACTATAAAAAATCCGGTTCTTGTGCAATTTTTTCCAAAAGCCAGTTACAATAATTCACGCGAGGAAGGTAATCCAGCTTTTGCATCTTCAGGGAGGGTAGTTACTTTCATTGTTTCGCAAATTGTAGTTTTACCAACCCAAACATTATTTGCAATTCCTCTTATACTAACCTGCAAAAATTCTTTTACAAAATTTTGGACTTCCTCTTCTACAGCTACTGTTCTTATAGTCCTGGGTTTATCAACGTCAGCCCTATTGTGACTAAAACAATCTGTTTCTCGGAGGCGCTGATCTAGTCGTTGGAACACACTTTTATCAGGATTCTGCCTATTGGAATATGTTTGTCTTTATTCCGCTAAATGTCTTCGGTAGCTTCTTCCACGTTATTCCAATATTAAATACATATCACTGTATTCCACAAACGAATACATTATTATAGCTGAGATATTGTGAAGCAAAAGTAATTTACTTGTTAATCTGACAAAACAGTACCTAATATGTAATATGATTGCAGGTACATACTCGTACATACAACCTAATATTATGCATATCTGTAGCAACAATAAATTATTGCCTTTAGAAATTATTGTTAAACTTAAAACGTTGCCGTTGTTAAATATAGTCTAAAACGCAATTTAAAATGAAACTGAAAAGAGTTTTAAATTTTTTTATAAATGAAGACCACAGGGGAAAAAGGATAAAGGTCCAAAAAATTGAAAATCAAGTTAGACCCGGGAAATTGAGAACGAAAGCCGTTACTTTCTACCTACTATACTATCCAGAGCAAAACAGATTACAGTAACAAGTAAAATGCGTTTTAATATACGCCATACAAGGGGAATAAGGATGAAGGTTTACGCGATTTATGCAAAACAGATGAGAAAAAATCCTCACTCTATGTTTGTTGTTATCATCGGCATTGACCATTGGAGGCTTCAGAATGTAGCAGTGTAACAGTTCGCTATTGTTTTAAGCCAGAGTAGTACGCCTACGCCAGTTTTTCATGTTATTTCATTGTCACACGTGTATTTTGACGGACTTTTTAAGATGAGTGTGTGCAATGTACTCCCCGTAACTAAGAAAAGATCAAAACTAGTAGTCTCTATGCTATTTCATTACACCCTCAATGAATTAAATCCAGCAGTTCAAGAACTAGTGATTTTCTGTGATTCGTGTTGTGGACAAAACAAAAATTACACTTTGTTCCGAATGATTCATTATGTAGTCCATAAAGTAGGTCGACTTCAGTGTGTAAAAATGGTCTTTCCAATTAGGGGACATAGCTATATGGATTGTGATCGAAACATGGGCTTAATCAATTCCAAAGCTTTGGTCGAACTTCCTTCTGGTTGGGATGATCAGATTCGGAGTGCCCGCGTTTAGAGTAATAAACTGTGAAGACCAACAAATTTTCAGAAGATGAACTGATCATCTGAAAAAATATGATGTTTCGAAATGTCCCTTTGAAAGCCGTCCAATCAGAGAGTTAGTACTAAAAAAAGAAGAACCCAGAATGATGGACCGCGACCCTTACAATGGAGGCCTTATCTCAAGCGTTGTAGTGCCAACAAAGAAAATTCAAAGAACTCGAAGAAAAGGGAAAGGGGTTAGAAACAAATCAAAAATTGCTGGCAATGTAGGGCATGTATTATCAGATCTACATGCAGGAGAATTTGAACTTTCAAATCTTAAATATGAAGATAGGATTCCTATTAATACTAAGAAGTACCAGAACTTACAGGATTTAAAACGTTTTTGTAGTGTAGAAGCTCAACTTTACCATCAAAATTTAAAGTTCAACTGAATAAAATAATGTTTCTTGTCAAATTTACTAAAATTTTTATTAAAGTTTAACTTTATTTCACTTTATGGATGCAACTCCCTATATTTTTTTTTCAAACGCCCATGTAAATAAAATAGTAACTAATGTTTTTCCAAAAAGTTGATATACAAGCCAGTTTACAAAAAAAATTGTTAGGATAAGTTAAAACGTTAAAGAAATACAAAGTATTAAATTTTAAGATTCGATTTACTCAAAACTTTGAATTTGGGACCTTCATCCTTTTTCACCTGTGGTCTCCAAATATTATAGTTGCAGTACAAGTTTTTAAGTTACTTTCTATCACATTTACCTAACAAAATTTTATCGTTAAAAAATGAAAATAGATAATCAAATTTTGAAGCCTTATTTTTTCATTAGAAAAAAAGATTTTTTTAAAAAAATTTTTGTATTGAGTGCTTCGTTTTGAAGAAGATTGGTGCGGTATTTTCCGAACCATGCAATCTCGACATATGTATCTATTAATTTTACGTTAGTTACCGATTTAAAATGTTAGGTAAATCTGTTTCAAATAATTTGTCTTTGTTTCAAATTAATTCGACCAATAGAGCACTCACAGAGAAACCAGTAAACGGTGGAAATTTGAAATACTCATTTGTGTGTGGTTGATTTCAAAAATTAACCAATCCCAAATGAGTATTTCAAATTTCCAACGCTCACTGGTTTTTCTCTAACAAAGAAACATAGCTTCGTAAGAATTATATGAGGATGTCAGGTCTACAGGTAACTTATTCTGGAAGAATGTCATGCCTGTAGTTTCAGATTTTAAAAAAAATATCTTTTTTTTTGGGAATCAAACAGTTTTTGTTTCCTGTGAATACTGACGGAGCCGCTCAAAGTTTCAAACCTGTGTGCCTTGAAACACCTGTAGCTGCGCCACTGATTTCGCTACTTATGTAATCACTAATTAGTATTTCTCGTAAAAATAATAATTAAATCATTAATAAATACAATTAGAATAAATTAAATTAAAACAATTTTGATTTGACACAATGGGGGACTCGTTCTGCTTCCAATTTTGGCCCCAGTGTCACAATTTGGCAGGCCGACTAGATTTTGACCTTTTGCACTTTGGTGGTTGTACAACTGGTTGCATAACATCCGGGTGTGTTTTGGCCCCCACGTGAACTTTGTGAGAGATCCTCGTAGGAAAATCCGTCCTTGGCGGACTTCTGCGCATGTCCTCGTCGATCTACTGAATCCTGCATTTTTCCGATGATCACTAGCCGACGCCGCTGCCGGTGACATAAACACGTTTTGTAGTGTGGTGTTCACTTAAAAATTCTCTAAGTATTTCGTGTAGCAATCGTTCGAAATGGCACTGTTTCGTATTACAGCAACAAAATTAGCCGAAAGTCAGGTAAGTGTGTCATGACCTAATTCGGTCATAAATTTTTCTGTTATCATTTGAAGCCTCCAAAACTCAAGTTGGCTGTCTTTTAAACCGTGCTAATTGCTTTATGACCGTCATAAATCACCGATGATTATATGACATTGCCTCGGGATGTACTTATGACCCCGGAGATCCTCGAGTCACTTTGTCGTGCTCTTTTGGGGGGAAACACAAAACCAGACACGTGAATTGATTTTTTTTCTAGGGCTTTTCACCTGAAAGAATTTTTTTCAAAGAGTTACGTAATCTTGATCCTAATTAAAACCTGAAGAAGTTATAAACAGGTCCGGAATTTGGAAAATTTTCTGAAGGAAAATAGTCGCGCGTGACGACTACTATAAAAAATTTATAAAACGTCCTTTAAAAACAACACGAAACAATAATTTGTTGACTCGATTGAAATTGTAAGGTCGACCTCTATTACAAGTTTATTGCCATCAAGTTGGTACCTAATAACAATTTTTCCCGCGCTTATAAATTCGGGGACCTCCCAACAATTAACACGGCTTTCTTTGATCAAAATTCATAAGAAATTAATTACTCATTACTATACAACCTTATCACATTTTGAAACAATGCTACAATTATTTGCAATTTATACAATTGTTTCATTTTCTAAGAAGGTACAAAAATTCTTATCAGGGTCTGACGTAGGAGGATAAAATTTTTAAATGGTGCTTTTTATCTTTTATACGTGACTGAGTAATTACGTAAAATTTGGTCTAGTTAAGTGTGGAATCTCCTTTCTTATCACATGACATTGTCAGTTTTATGACGCGAGATTAGGAAATTTTCTAAGAAAAAAAATTGTGTGGGCGCAGAAATTTTTAATTTATGAAATCTGGCACTCAAAATAAAACCAGATTTTGTAATGTTAAATGAAAAATAAATATTTTCTTAAATGTGCTACAAACAAATTTTCTTTATTTGCACGTTTTTCTCAAATGTTTACTGTCATAACTTTTTGTATAATTCAAGGTTGGTTATATAAACAGGAGTTACCCGTGTCGCGATAAGAATTGGTGGTATAATTAATTACAATAATTAAACTGAGTTGATCCAAAGTAGATTAAAATTATCTCTCCTCGTGCAAAGATCAATTATTTATAAATAAGTGCCAAGTCCACTGTTACTTTTACTTTCTTTTAATTCTTTTTTACTTAAACAAACAATTTGCATAATCGTATTTATACAAAAACAAACATTTTTCTCCATAAAATGCTGTGGTAGGTCAGGCTTTTAGTGGCGTGTTTTATTGGCGGTAATTTGATCACGTTGCCAGCAACTTATCGTTCGATTTTAACCTCTGGAAATCGATGTTTTGCCGATTATCGCCACGTGAATTTGAATCCCTAGTTGTTTTCCTGCAACTTCAACCAAAAGATTTATTTTTAACAGAGTTATCTACTGTAGTGCACAGATTCAAAGGTCTGTGCGTCCGTAACCTACGTCCGTTCTATTTTCAAACTCGATTTTGTTTACAACGGTATTCGATCTAAATCTATCCCGAATCGAAATTTTGCAACGTTCCAAGACACAATCTATTTGCAGCCACTTGATCGATAACTCTTTTTATCTAAATACAATACACTTGAAACAAATTAGTAGCTATTCAATTTTTTTAGTAGCAATTATTGGTTTATCTTATCGAAAATGAGTAGGCGTTGCAATTCCGGTCAATGATCGGCAGGGCAGGGCAGTCTAAATTTTATAACAAGCAGAACTTAACTTTGCACCTGTACTCTTTTTTTTACGTAATAAACTTTAAAGTAGTTACAAAAAAAATATTAACATTACCAAAACTTTTTAAAAGTAAATATATCGTGTGTTTTGTTAAAAAAATTATCAAAATATCTTTGAAACTGAAATATTTTTGCACTGTTATTAACTAACAAGAGTTGTTCCAAACCCAAATTTGACGAATATGATCTAGAATTCTTGAAAAAGACTGGCGACTGGGTTTAATGGGCACCTGAATAATATTAGCACTCGGAAAATGATAATTGCAACGAACAACGCTAACAAATCTCACACATAATACTTGTCAAAATTTTTAACTAAGTCGTGCAAGGCAGAAGATGATAGAATTTGAATTAATGAGTGAATAAACAAGAAAAATAGATAAATAAGAAAATTAAGATTATTTTAAATTAATAAATCACTTCGAAAATGTAAATGATGTAAATTTAAATTTAAAAAATTTGTACTTACATTGCCTTGGACAGATGGAAAAGGTTTTTGCATTTCTTTTACCAGTGCAGGAGGGTTTAACGCCAAAAGGTTAAATTAATTGACGGAATTTCTACTGTTTTATAGTAGGTAACGACCTAATAAATTATATCGTGGCGAGAACTACTAATAAAAAAATTTTTTGGATTTAGTCTCAAATTTTGGTTTTTAAAATGTAAATATCTTCTAAGTGGTTAGAGTAATCGATTAACCACAAGAGATTTTTTTTGTAGAGTGTTCAATTTCCTATAAAACTGTATATTTCGAATTTTCTAATATTTACTTACCTACGAGTTATAAATTTTAGAAGTAAAAAGTTAAAAAGAAATTTTTGTTAAATTCTTTAAAGTTTGACCTCTGATATCTTCGAAACACTAATAACTAAAAAAAATGCAAGATACCTTTATTAGAGCGTTTAATTTTCTACCAAAAATGTAAATATGTAATTTTTTTCCCTACGATCAAGTAGTGACGAGATATGGATTTTGCCAAATAGAACTAAATAAAAAATAGAAAACTGAGATGAAGGAGTCCTTTCTATTAAAATTAAGAGCTCACCTTTAAAAAATATTTTTTAAAGATGCCTAGGAGCCTAGGTATCAATTTTTCAGTGTCGGAGGTTAAAAAAATATTTGATTTTTTTGACCCACCCTACTGTACCTTCAGTACAAATTTTATTAATGAAATAAGTGTCTTCAAGTAACAAATTTTTATAAATCTTATAATTTTGATTTCTAATCTAAATTTAATATCTGGGAAATTAGTTTCTAAAATAAATACTTTAAAAATCGTAATAAAATAATCAAATTTTAAAATAATACAAATAATTTATTAATATGTATATTGTAATAAAAACATTTGAATTTAAGTAGGACAAAAATAATAATAGTTTGAGAGTTAAAGTTTAATAAAATGGTTGTTAAATTACAGTTAGAGAAAACACAAAGGAGTTTAGCCTGTCTTTAATTTAAGAAAAAAAGTACGTATCTAGCTTTTAGCTTTTGTCTAATCAGAGAAACCACTGAACACGTAAATTAACACAAAAAATTGTAATTAGAATTTACACTCTGCAACTTTAAACAAAGGTGAATTGTAACAAACATCGCAGATTTGAATAAGCTCTTAATCACACACGTCTGACTTCTTTCTAAGTTGTACTCTCAGTTTCTCAAAAATTTTATTCTTAATATTTTCTTCTACATTCAAATTGGTGCTGTAATCTCTCCTTACAAACTTTTACTTCTACAAAATTTTAGTCTAAGCTAGTATTTTATTGGTGCAGACTAAAATGTCTACAAAATTATCTAATTTGTTGCATAAGAAAAGAATTAAGATCTAGGAATAATGTTACATCTATATTAAGTATAAAAAACAATAATTAAAAGTTATTTACATTGTAAAGCTTTGAAATTTGTTATTTACAAGTTTTACGCAAATTTTGCAAAAACTGCTGTAATTTCCGGCGTTTGTCGATCACATGGCTTTTTGGCTTTGTTCGTTATCAGTATTAATCGTTTTTGTTTCTTTGAAAGCTATTGAACTAGACATGTTTTCATGTTTATTAGGTTTAAGTGCAAAACAGTTATTTGTATACAGAATGATTTTTTATTTGCTTTCGCCCGAAACTCCAAAAATAGGCAACACATTATACTTTGCTTTATTTAAACATTTAATTTTCAAAATTAAGTAATAGAGGGTTGTGCGAATTAATGTCAACTTTGTTGACAATACCTTTGACAGTTCTTCCAGAGTCAGTTTATTTGTATCATTTGTTGTTTTTCCAAAGTTGCTTATCGTTTGTATAATGTGTTGCCTATTTTTGAAATTTCGGGCGGAACCAAATAAAAAAATCACCCTGTATCCTTATACTGTATCCATACGTCTCCCTTGAGAGAAGTGCATGATCATCTTTAAGGTGCCGTTTATAGCTTGAGAGCGAAGCTCGAGGGCTATAAAGCACCGAGGAAATAATGGCACTTTACTCCTGTTGTATATATTCTATATTTTGCACGATCTAAATAAATGATCTTAAGAAATTTGCTGTCATTTTTTAATAAAATTTAAAAACATGCATAAAGCTTTCATTCTTTGAAATTACACCATGACAACAATAACAAACATTTTTGTTGACAACACACCTAACAACGAGTCAACAAAGACTTTTATCTTTTGGAGAGAAATTGGGATTTTGACACTCGAAAATTTGATTTCTACTCCCCGTCGGGTAAAAATACATTTTTAACAAGATAAAATACAATACTCATTTCTTAATTTTACAGTTTAATAAAAACAATGACAATAAAAATCATTAATAAGTTAGAAAAAAGTGGTAAAATAACAAAGAAAGATAAAAATATTTTAAATAACAAAAAAATAGGAACTAAAAATTTATGAAACAAATTAGCGATTTTATTTTCGATTGAAAGAAAAGCTATTCGAAGAAACTTGCGCAATCTGTTTTTTTTTTATAGCTAAGCGTTAGTTAGGGTAGTGGAGCTCTGATTGTGTCGGTGATTTATTACTACTCCAGCTTAGCAAGCCATAAATTAGATTAAAATTTATGATAAATATCTCTAACAACTTATTTCAATTTTTGATCAATTGATATAAAAACTAGTAGACAATGAATTTTTTTGTGAAGTCTTTTTTATCTTTATAGGTCATTTCTAAAAAGGTTATATAATATTCTTTTATACATTTTATTTTTTCTCGTGTTTTAATAGATGTTTTGGAGGTACGGATAAAACTTGATTCACTCGTTTTTTTTTTTTTTAATAATAATTTAGTGTTGCTTGGTTCTGCCTAAGACCGGCTCTGATGTCTGTTTTTTTTTTTTTTCAGAAAATCGCCCCACAAATTTCAGTTATTTTAAGACAACTCAGCGATGCCTCAACCGATCTTAAGGCCGTCCTCGCCGCCAAAATCCCCAAAGAACAAGAACGGGTCAAAAGTTTCCGTAAAAATTACGGCAACCAAAAAGTCGGGGAAGTCACCGTCGATATGGTAAACTCCCCTAACTTTCATCTGAGACATTTTCTAGTGATTTTTACAGATGTATGGTGGTATGAGAGGCATTAAGGGTCTTGTCTGCGAAACGTCGGTTCTTGATCCGGACGAAGGTATCCGGTTCCGGGGCTTGTCTATCCCCGAATGCCAAAAAGTGTTACCCAAAGCACCAGGCGGTAGTGAGCCTTTGCCTGAAGGTCTCTTCTGGTTGTTGATCACCGGGGATGTACCATCCGAAGCTCAGGTTTGTAACTTAACTCCAGGGTTTTCTCGATTTGTTATGTTGGTGTTGACAGGTCAGGGCCGTATCGAAAGAATGGGCAGAACGTGCAGAGTTACCGGCACATGTGGTCACATTATTGAATAATTTGCCCTCAAATGTGCATCCAATGTCGCAATTATCGGCTGCAATTACGGTATTAAACAGCGAGAGTAAGTTCGCGAAAGCGTATTCCAGTGGCGTACATAAGTCGAAATATTGGGAGGTTTGTTTTGAGATGTTGGTAGTAGTTGTGGCGCTAAATTTGAAGTTTTAGTACGTTTATGAGGACTCAATGGACTTAATTGCGAAATTACCGGTAATTGCAGCAACTATTTACCGAAATACGTTTAAAGACGGTTCAGGGATCGGTGCCATAGATACTTCAAAAGATTGGAGTTACAATTTTACCCAAATGTTAGGTTATGATAATCCCGAGTTTGTTGAACTTATGAGATTGTATCTTACGATTCACAGGTACTTAATTAAATTTAGGATTTTAACAATAAATTTTGTAATAAAAATTTTAGTGATCATGAAGGTGGTAATGTTTCTGCCCACACTGTACATTTGGTTGGTTCAGCTTTAAGTGACCCATACTTGTCTTTTGCTGCTGGTATGAATGGTCTTGCTGGACCTCTTCATGGTCTTGCGAACCAAGAAGTACTTCTCTGGTTGCAAAAAATCCGTCAACAAATTGGTGACAAAGCATCTGAAGAACAACTTAAAGATTTCATTTGGAAAACACTTAAATCTGGACAAGTTGTTCCCGGTTATGGACACGCAGTTTTACGTAAAACTGATCCAAGATACACCTGTCAAAGAGAATTTGCTTTGAAACATCTCCCCAATGACCCACTCTTCCAAGTACGTTTACACCAGACAAAATTTGGGGGAGTTTAATTTTTTCTGTTTCAGTTGGTATCAAACGTGTTCAAAGTGGTTCCTCCAATTCTCCTCGAGTTGGGCAAAGTGAAGAACCCCTGGCCCAATGTGGATGCCCACTCCGGTGTGCTTTTGCAGTATTACGGACTTAAAGAAATGAATTATTACACTGTTTTGTTCGGGGTTTCCCGTGCATTGGGTGTGTTGGCATCACTGGTTTGGGACCGCGCTCTTGGTTTACCAATTGAAAGGCCCAAATCTATGTCGACAGATGGTCTCATGAAGGCTCTCAAAGCCGCTTAAGTCACCCAAAAACACCCAACACTGTACTTAATGTTACTTAAAGTGGTTGAGCGTCCGGTACAGTTTTGGGGTGAAAGATCGTTGTTAGTGGACGCTTGTCGAAATTGTTATATCACTGTTCTGGTAGAACTTTTGTGCTTTTTATGATTTGTTTTGTTGTTAATTTTTAACAAAATATCTTATTTATTTTATTTATAGAATAAGCAGCTGAAAAATTTAAAAAATAGATATTTATTTCAATGGTTTTTGTAGCTGACTACAAATGATGTACAGTTTTATTGCACAGTAAACAATCAACAAATAAGACAATATACACTCATGTCATCACCATTTGTCTTATTTTAGGAAAAGTGTTCATTCATTGACCTTCATTTTATAAAAACTTAAACTTAATAAATTCCAATTTCATACAGTGGTTTTTGTGTTATTATTCTATCAAAACCCATTCTTCTTAAATCAAGAGTCTTAAAGCTACCATCCAGGATCAATTCAGCAACTGCTAAGCCAACAGCCGGAGATTGTTGAATGCCTAAAAAAAGTATATATTACAAATCCCAAGTCAGTTGTTATTTTATGTGACGAGAATAAGGAGAATTGTCTGTTTAGTGTTTTAAATTAAATATTTTATATATACGAAGGAAATCAGCAATAGCCCATCCGCACCGGAAGGTTTCGACCTAGCAGGCTAACGAACTTCCGCTCCGTGACAATATGTTTTTCAGTAGTTTTTTGAGGACTCACCAGGTATTGCCCTTCTTATTCGCACTCGTCACTTATGCAAGTGTAATAAAATAAAAAAAAAACTTACCGTGTCCACTAAAGCCGGTAGCAAAAAACAAATTTTTGAAGACATGATGTGGGCCTATAATTCCGTTTTCATCAAAGGTGTTATATTCATAAAACCCTCCCCAAGCACTTTGAACTTTGACACTTTCAAATGCTGGGATTCTGGCAGCTAAAAGTGGCCAGACTGTATTTTGAAAATAATCAAAATCAACTTCTAGATCTTCAATTTTTGGTTCTTCATTTGGGTCTGGTGAACGTCCTCCGATAAAACAAGGGCCGTCTTTTCGAAAGTACACTCCTGTGTAGTCGATCATTAACGGAGAATTTACTTGGGGAACTTTGTCTCCTTGGCTATCGAATCGGTAGACAAAACGTTTCCTTAAAAGAATTGTGAAATTTAGAGGTTAGAAGGTTACTGTTACCAGAAAAGACGAGATTAAATTTTTGTGGGTCAATTTTTTTTGATTGATTTATCAAACTATAAAACAGCGTTTATTTAATGAGATAATAGGCAAAAAAATTAATAAAATTGAAAAAATACATAAGTACAATATTATTGTACAGCTAGAGCACTATACGAGACAATAAATTTGGGACTTCACATTTTGTAAAGCAGAAATAACAGTTTTGTTTTGTAAATTTAGATTTTAAGTTTATTGAATGAAGTTTTACAGTAAATTTTAACCAAATTCAATAATAACGGAAAAAGTTGCAAAGAATTAAATTTTTGGAATAAAATCCTCAAGGCGATATTTTTATTTCTAATAATTTAGACTCGAGATAAAAGTTTAAAATTAAATTTAAAAAATTAATTAAAAGAAATCAACAAACAACCAATACTCTTTCCTTTCAAGTGCTAAAACTATGCTGTTAGCTCTCAGAGTGAATAGTTTTATATTACTATAGTTATTGCTTCTGATTCCAAGAGCTATCAATAACAAGTATTAACTCTGATCGATACAATAGACTACACACTTTTATCTTCATAATTAATCGCCGGAGAATCGTTTGTAAAAATCGTTGTATTTCTCGAAGTCAAACGACTCCACTCTAGCGGTTCACTTCTTTTATATCTGCCAAAGTCAACTTCTAGTAAGTTGAGACGCCGTTTTTTCTTCTTCTATTTACCGAAATATCACTGTTTCCGGTAAGCTTTAGAGCAGAGTTTCTCAAAACGCTCTTAATAGATAGGTTAATAAAAAAATAATTTAAGGAGATTTTTTTTATTTTTGTCTCAAAAATAAGGATTCAATTCACAGAGCGTTAGTTCGTTTTCCATAATTTGTCCATTTTCCAATGTCCTAATTTTTTTTATAGATCTTCTTTAACATATAGAAACTTTAGTTTAAATTTGCTCTTCATTTCTTAGGTACCTTTCTTTAAAATATTTTGCGAATTGTAGAATTTATTGAAGATATTTTTGTGTTTTTCTAGTTATCCTTTATGGAAGTTTTTGTATTTTACATTTTCTTCCAATTTGTAGTTTTTTACAAATTTCTATAATTTCTTATAATTTCTTTCTACGATTTTTGTTCTTCGAATTCTTGTCTTTAAAAAGATCATTTTTTTAAAAAATTTTTGAAAAGACGGCCTTCATTTTATTGAAAGACATTTTTTAAATTTTTCTAAGAACTTTTTTTGTTCTTCTAAAATAATAATAATAATTGTAATAATCATTATTTAATTTGTAAGAAAATATAATTAAATTTGGTGAAGTCTAGTCGAAGCTACTCAACTTAACTTTTTTTGACTCTCCTCTTTCTTCTAATTGACGTATTTCGTCGTTTTAATCGATCTGTTTTCCATAGTCTTGCGATTTTATTTTAGAAACAAAAAAAACTTATTGTTATACAAAATTTATACAAGAGAGAAAGTAAAACCAAAGTTAGAAAAAGTAAATAAAAGAAGAAATATGGATATATTTTTTCTCTCTTCATCTCTTGTTTTTTCTCTTTAAACCCTTTTTTTTACTTTTTTATCTTTATCGATATGCTACGAAATTTATCTACAAATAGATATATTAGATTTAAACAAATTTATAGAGTTTCATGGCTTTTCTTTTTCTTCCAATTGCCGCCTTTCGGCTTATTCTAGAATTTTTTGTTGCTCTTTTTCCATCGATTGCTTTTCCCAACACTCTTGTAGAATTTTTATTTGCTCTTTTTTTAAGTCGACGTTTTTTAATTTTTAGAATTTTACTTTGCTCTCTTTTTTCTATCAATTTCCAAAAAACTTGTGATGCTATTCTTTTATTTTCACTCGACTTTTCATAACTTCTTCTAGAACTTGCTTTAGCTTTTTTTTTCTACCGATCGTCGTTACATATTTTTTTTAAATGCCGTTATTTAATCTTTTCTAAAAATATTTTTATCCCTACAGAATCTCTTTTTGAGATTTTCGATAATTTTTTTTTTGTTTTTTTTATCCAGCCGAAGTTTTTCAGCTTCTAGAATTTATTCTGCTTTTCTTGTACTTTTAAACGCCGTGCCCTTCAAACTCTTCTACATCTTACATTCTTTTTTGATCGAGTTTCTGGAACAGTAACCGACTCTGTTTCTGTTCAATTTAAACAAATGTATATAAATTCCAAAATAGATTTCAATAATTATTAAATAATACTTTTTTATCGCCGAGAAATCGCCATTCTTCGAATCCATTTTGATAATCTGTGTCACTGGGTATCCTTCTTTCTTATCTTAAAATGGACGTAAACAATAACACAAAATAAACTTTTTAATACCTGGGTTCTACCGGCAGCCCCACTGCCAAGTCTCCCCCTTTCACTCCAATCCCTGCCTTCCTAGCAATTGCCCCACTCTCCGCCCCCGCCGCCAACACACACGCATCAAACTCAAAAACTTTTTCATCGTTATTTGGCATCCGAACTCTAACTCCTTTCAAATTCTGTTCACTAAAACAAAAATCCACCACTTCTCCTTTCACAAACTGTGCCCCATTTTGAACCGCCCCATTTTTAAGTACCGAAAGCAGCCTCCACGGGTCAAACCACCCTTCTCTCTCGCATCCCAAACATCCCAACTCAATATCATCGACATTGAGCCACTCGAATTTCTTTTTGAGTTGGTTTTTACTCAAGAGAGTATTCGTAGCGCCGAGTTTTTGTTGTAAGTCAAAATTTTGGGCAAGTTGCTCAGCGCCTTGCTCGCTTGCGAGGATCAAGTAACCGTAGGGGAAGTAAGAAATATCAGCTTCGGATCCGAAACGTGTTTTGAGGTTTTTGATAAAGTCGGCGCCGAAGAGAGACATTTGGATGTTCTCAGGTATTGAGAATTGTTGTCTGATGCCTCCAACTGAGCGACTTGTTGAACAGTTTGTATACTGGAAGCCAGATAATTAGTGAGTGTTTTGTTTTTTGAGGATTGTAGTACAGTTGGGTCTTTTTCAATGACGGTCACTTTACTGGTACCTGACTTTTGGGTGAGCCAGTAAGCGGCAGAAGCTCCCATTGCGCCGCCTCCGATTATCACAACATTATTTGAATTGGTAGAGTGTGATAATCTTACGAAATTGTTATCAAAAAATTTGCAATGGTGTCTACGCAATAATTTGGTGGCCTGTCGAATGAACATGTTTTTATGGACTGTACTTAAAAACAAATGAACTTGACAATAGCGAATAGCTTGATAGTAGCCTATCTTATCACGGAGATGTTCTCTTTTAATAGTTATTAATGTTTGTTCTTAATACGATTTCTATTCATTGCTAATCTCTTTTTGCGTTTATTTATTTTTATTACGGTAAAAAGATTAGAAAAATAAAATGAAGACCGGAATTTTTTGAGCATTAATACATACAAATCTTTTTTAAAAAATTACATATTTATATAGTAAGATCTATTCTTTTTTGCGACTTTGTAACTGATTTCGTAACGGTCTATCATGAAGTTTAAGATCTTCTGTATTGCCCACTAACAACAGGAGCTTTTTTTTCCTGATTTTTTCGACTTAAAACAATATTTTATTAATTCAAAATGACCATCCTTACTGCTCAAAATCTGAAAATGCGTAGAAAATTTAAATTCAAACAAAATGGCCGAAATTTGTAATCTTCATCTGAAAGAAAAGTAGCACGTCGTGTTTGACAAGATGGCGCCAAGATTTGACTGCTGACGGTTCAAGCTGGGAGAGTAAAATTACAATATACACGTAGAAGAGAGTATTTATTTGTTTATTTCTTGCAGTAAATTTGTTCATAAAATGTAAAAGAAATAAATTAAAAGTAAATAAATTAAACAGAATTAAAATTATTTTAAGGATGCCCTAAAGTTATGGGGTCAGCAAAACCATTTGGAAGTGGTAGAAAAAACATTTGGCAGAAAATGCTTTGATACGATAACTGGTTAGAATAACATTAATATCTACTAAATATTTAACAACGTTTGCCTTGAATTTTCGATGGTGACGACTTATACGCTTATCACCTTTCCTTCTGCATAGCTTTATAGGTTCATGGATAGAATATGATAATCATCACTATTTTCTTCCTTATCTTAATTCACCCTTTTCTTCCTTTATAAACGGTGTAGTAGAAAGCCTTGAATGAAGTAATGTAGTATCGACTGTTACCCTAACATCTTGATCTTCTTCTATAATTAGAAGACTAAATAAAACTATTGAAAGAGTGTTAAGAAGAATATTTGGTTGAGAAAACTTTGACATGAGAGTTTTTTGCAACAACACTAATGTTTACGTTAAATGTTAGTTTTAAACTTTGAGTTAAAATCAAATGATAATTTATTAGAATAATAGTCAACTTGAGTTTAAATAGTTACCATCTTAACTCCTCTTAAGTCTACAAAGTCGGCCAGTGAAAAGTAATACGCCTAAATAAATTGAAGATTTTTGGGCTCACATTGTTCAGCAACCAAAAAAATACATTTATTTCTTGTTAAATTAATGTTTCTGAAGGTATTATAAAATTCTGCGGTTGATAAGATGCCGGTGGTTAGGATAAGGCGATTTCCTTCCTACATGATTAGGAAAAATCGTTATTTTTCAGTTTCTAATGTTTCAAAATGACGAAAGGGTCGTACAGTGTTGGTGAAAATAATGCAACAAATTCTCGAAAAGATACGTCTTATAAATCATTTATTTGTGCTCTTTTAATTTTTTTATTTATTTGTTTAATAATTTTATTAGCTACTATCGGCTGGGGTCAAAAACATAGCCGAAATTATGACTCGAGAATACCCCCAAATCAAGAAGTGAGTATTTTTTAATTATTTACTAAAAAAAAATTGAAACAACTAGGATGAAAGTCAGGCTGAAGTTTTGGAGAGGAAAGGTTCAGAACCAAATAACTCTTTTGAAAAAATAATAGTGGAGGTTCCTGAAACTACGACGATGGTACATGATTTGGTTTCTGAAAAAACTGAAACTGTTGGGCTGAAATCTACTACAAAAAAAATTGATACGACTGTGTTAACTACAGTTACTGCAAAAACTGAAACAGTTACGCTGAAATCGACTACAAAAGAAATTTCCACGACAATGTTAAATGATTTGGTAACTACACTTGCTGGAAAAACTGAAACAGGTGGGCTGAAATCAACTACGAGAAAAATATCCACAACTGAGTTAAATGATTTGGTGACTACGATTGCTGAAAAATCTGAAAATGTTGGACTGAAGTCTACTACTGCAAAAGAAATTTTTGAAACGACTGAAAAATTTGTTTCGGCTGAAAATGACACAACATTTGAAAATGTGGAAGAGAGTACGAAATCTAATTTTGAGAATGTTTCTGAAACTGAAACTTTTGATCCAGAAATTTTAACTGAACAACAGGAAAATACAACAGATTTTGGGGAACAGAGGCTTGAAAGCAAACATAAAAAACTAATTTTGGCCGAAACAACAAGCGATAGTACATCGACTGAAAATATTTTTGAAACTACTATTTTACCACCTGTTATCAAAGAAAGTCATTATTCAACTGAAAAATTTTTTGAAACTTCTGTATTGCCGCCTAAAGAAAGTAATCAAATTAATACGACTGAACAAATTTCTGAAACTACTGTCAGTATAGAAACAAAAGTAAAACCGTGAGTTCTTTCGAGAAAATTTCCAAAAACCGTTTAAATTTTTTTCAGAAATATTTCAGTTTCATCGACTACTGAAGTGTCAATAATGGAATCAGACGCAATAACCGAACCAATGTCTCTCCAAATGCTGACAAAATCCTCAAATCCTGTTTGCGAAAGCACCATTTGCAAAGCCACAGCTTCACGAATTCTCAGTATGATGAACCACTCTTCAGACCCTTGTGACGACTTCTACGAGTTTGCTTGTGGCCGTTTTTATCAAATTGAGGAAGAATCTGACGAATTTCGCGACGTTGAGATGCTAACAAATCACTTGAATTTGATCAAGGATTCCTCTCCTAAATATCTCAGAAATTTCAAGCGTTTCTACCAGAGCTGTATCCAACACGAAGATTATTTCAATTATCGCACACGAATGAATAAACGTAAGTCACGCGATTTAAGTTAAATTAAATAATTTTTTGTTAGTTGAGGATTTATTGGAACAAGTGGCACAATTCCAGTTTGATGATGATGAATCAACTGTTGATCTAACTGAGCTTGTAGCTCAACTTCTTTTACGTCAGTCTATGCCATTGTTTGATATAGGTTTAGACGTGGATAAACACAGCTCGAATTTAATTCTTCAAGTCTGTGTCTAATTTTTGTTTATTTTTTATTACCTACACTTTAATTTCAGTTGACTTTACCACAGCAAAGTTTTCTTCGGACAGGACTGGATAACTGGTCTGGTTTATCACTTCTGAAAAAACGGTGCTTAAAAAAACAAAAATCTTTCATTTTTGGTACTCATATAAACCTAAATGAAATCTATAAATCTTACCAGATGTGTTGCCACAATTATGCAACGTATCTGAACTCAATTGAATTTTTAATGCGGGAATTGACAGCCTTTCAAAATTTGACTACGGAAAATCTTTTTAAAGAAATTGTGGCAACCAGACAAAATATCGAATTTGAGGTCTTAAATAATCTTGATGTAAGTTAATTTCGCATTTAATCTAAACCATCTTCACCTAATCTTTTTTTTTCCATCCAAGAAAGACAAATGAAAAATTATTCTAACCGGACATTTTGGGTCCTTAAATTTATAAATATATAAAGTATTTGTTAAAAAATTACTAATTTCGGTTTTATAAAGGAACTAAATGTAAATAAAAATCTCGAAATGTTGACTGATTAGAAATTTTTTTCTCTCTCTTTTTCTTGGATATTTGTATGTGATTCTGGACCGGACAGTGAATCTGAATACTCCTTTCTATTATTTTACGTTGTTATCTAAACTAACTCAATTTTTTCAAGTCTTTGCCATCAACAGCTGAAATTTTAAGTCAATTTGTCCAAAAGAAGTACGAAGTTCGAAAATTGTCTGATCTGAAATATCACTTCCCGATATTCGACTGGCCTAAACTTTTCCAAATTGTGACTGGTCGTGAAGTCACTGAAAATACAGTAATTCAATTATATTTCAGCGAATATTTCAAGAAAATATTTACTTCGCTTGCAAAAGTCGACAAGAAGTATTTTTTCCAGTTTAATTTTTTTTAGCTAATTTTTTTGTTGTAGAAAATTGAATAACGCTCTTTTAGCAATCTATGCTTACGATTTATTTATAAATACTGTAATTCCCAAGCAGAAATTTGCCCGTGAACAGTTTTGTACAGACTTATCTAAACAACTACTTCCGGATGTTTGGTCACAGTTTGTTCAGAATTCAATTCCAGTGAAAGAACAACAAAAACAAAATACTCGACTTGGAAATATTTTTGGAGTGTTGAAAAAAAATTTTTGCAAGTCACTACTAGTGGCAGAATGGATTGATGATGATACAAAAACCGCAATTGTGAATAAATGCAATAATTTAAATTTAATGTTTTTTACACCTTTGGATGAAGCTTCATTGGGTCGAAACTATGAGAATTTTAATATCTCCACAAATTTTCAAAAAAATTTAATCGACACTCTTATCCATTTTAAACAAGTTATTTATTCTTTAGAGAGTACAACAGTTTCTCCTAAAATTATGTAAGTAAAAAAATATTTTTATTGTTTTTGGCTGTGCTAGCTTCAGAAGCGCACTAGTTAATGAGGGGGGCCAAGAGCCAAGATGGAGTAATTCTACACTTGTCGGAGATGTAGTGGTTTCTTTTTTTGTCGTTGCGGCCGGTATATACGAATATAAAATAGTAAACACCAATCTCTATCCTTATCAGTGATATTTTTCGGTAATTTTTGAATTAAATAATATAGAAGCGACATTTTTTTAATCATTACTGGAAGCCGGAGGCGACATTTAACTAATTTTAAAAACCAGAGATATTTTTTACTAATTTTTAGACTAACAAATACATTTTATTACATAAATACCCATTATTTTTTTATGCTGGTAGGCGGAGGCGACATTTACTAATTTGTAAATCTACAGCCATAATTTTAGAAGTCAGCGATTTACAGTTTTAGAAGTGTGAAACTGCAGTTTACTAATTTTGAGAGCTCAAAGCAAAATTTGTTTACAGATTTTTAAAAACGCTAATTTTTTATACTGGACATTGGAGGCAATATTCTTCTAATTTTGTTATCACCGGCTTTTAAAATTAATAAATTACAATCTCTGGCTTGCTTCTAAAATTACGTTGTTATTACAATATAATATGTCTTTATTAATGCTTACAAATGTTGCCTCCGGCTTCCAATACCGAAAAAAATACTGAACTTGTATTTCTTAATTTAAAAATTGAGCAGTGAGTACAGCACTGAGATATGCTGTACTGCAAATGGGATAACAACCCAGAAACCGGTTAGAAGTTTCCTGGTTACTATGTTTGGCTTGAACTTTTGTTTTAAAATAAAAATTATTCGAAATTTGTTGTAACGGGGAAGTGGATAAGGCAGAAAAAAAACTATTTTATAAGGCCTTATAAAATAGTTTTTTTTTTTCTGCCTTGTCCACTTTCCCGTTACAACAAATTTCGAATATAAAAAGAATGGACGTAATTTACCAAAATAAAAATTATTTTTCAGATTTTCCCACTTTTTAGATCCATTAAGCAGCAAACTCTTGACCTTTTACTCAAATTCGCTAATCGGTATACTTTTTTTAAAAGTTTTTTTTTCGATAATTTTTGCGTTTTTAGCTGCTCCTTTGGGTTTGATAACTAAAGCCCCCGATGGTCTTCCAAATTATCTAATAATGACCCGAGTGGGTTTGCCTTTGGCTCGCCAAATGGCTCGTCATTTTGATCCCACTGGGATGACCTACGGGATTAAATTAAAATCATTTTCGAAATCAACCTACTCTGAACTGGTAGAAACAATGAAAAATTTGATGGATTATTCAAGTCCTCGGTTATTTGAGGGAAAAAATATTAGTTTTAGTTTTAATGGAAGCTTATCAGTGACTGAAAGAATTGTGGATAACACTGCTTTCAGGTTGATTTTTGATTCACTGAGTTTGAATCCGGACGAAGATATTTTGCCTTGGATTTCAGCTCAGTTTTCGCGAGAAAAGGTGTTTTTCATAGCAACTGCTCAAGGTTTTGATTATTGTATGTGATATTTCGTTGTCTAATTAATTGTTGTGTAGAATTTTGTAAGAAAACTTCGATTTTGGATTTCATGTTACAAGTTTTGGAAAAACGGCATTTGCCAGCAGCGCTTCGTGTTGAAAATATTATGGGAAATTCTGAAGATTTTGCAAATAAATTTACCTGTCCTGATGGTTCAGGAATTGATTTTTATGTCAAATTACAATTTCCGTATTTAAGTAAAGTTGATGAAGAGTATATCGAAGAGGAAGATATGCAACAAACTTAGTTAAATAAATTGTGTTGTAATTTTTTTGATAAGTAAATGATGAAAGGAAAAGAACGATTTTTTTTATTTCAATTGATGTCTGATAATGGCATTTATGTGATCCGGGAAGTCGGTGATTTCAATAAAAATTATATAACCTGTCTGTTGATAATGCGATGTGAGTCAGTTTCATGATTTGAAAATTTTCCACAAACATTGAAGATTTCTTTTTAGTATAGGAAAAGCGACTAAGAGGTGGCGCTGTAGTTAAAAATCCTGCGTATATAATCCTGCAACAAATTCCTGCGGTTTTTAGTTTCGACTGCGATAAGAGATGTCGTTAGTTTTGCATTATTAAATTATTATTATTAACAAAGTTCCAATTTTATTCAGTAAATTAAATATAAAAAAATTTAATATCGCAAGCTCAAAATTTATTTGCGTTTCTTATTATTTTTATTCACTTACCTCGTTCATGATTTAGAGAACAAAATCGGTAACAATAAAAAAAAACTGAAGTCGTCTTCTAAAAAAATTAGGTCTACTTTCTTTACAGTAATCGTACCAGGCAATCCTCATCCAAATTTTTGGGGGCTGGAGATTTTCGAAAGGCAACTTTGACAAACAATGTTTGTCGCGGCACATACTATTTTTCCTCGAAACTTCATCAGGTAACTAACGCACCCCATTTCTTTGCAGTCTAATGGACTAATAATTCCGCAACTATACATATTTTGTTTTACAAACTACAAGGTCTTTAACTCAAAACTAGTTGCTGTTAAGTCAGCCCTTTGTAACAAAACTTTTAAATCAGACTGTTATAATTTTTTTTATATGTATGTAGGTCTTGATAATGAACTAACTCGAAACTAGTTGACCAAATGTAAGCGATATACACGTTTATCATGGAATTTAATAGCGTATCGAAAGTAAAACGTGGGAGCTTTTCTTTATTTTTTCTCATATTAGGGTGATTTTTATATAAATAATTAAAAACCTTCAAATTTTATCATTTTTTTATAAGACTGGTAAAGCGCTTTTTAGAAGAATCTCATCATCAGTGCCTGAATAACAATATAAAAAGGTAAAATATACTTAAAGCTAGAGAATGTTAGCAAAAAACTTACCAAACTTTTGTCAAAAACAAATTGAAAACATAAAAAAAATAAAAACGTTTTACCAAAAATAGAATAAAACGTTATTTTTAGCACAAATTGTTGATTGATTTGAAGGAAAAATATAAATAAATAAATGGTTTCTATTAGAAAATTAACAAAAGAAAGATAAATTTTCGTTGTTTAAAAAAGTGTGTTAGAAGAATTGAATCAATTTGCCATTTGAATTAAAAAATAAATGAGAAAAGTATAATTACTGATGCAAAAATAGAAAGACATAATTATAAATAAACATTCAATTACTAATAAAGGTTAAGCTAGTAAAGATAAAATATCAAAATTCAATTAGTCTATTGAAGTTTGTAGAAAAGGTTTGTGAGCAGATTTAAATTTTTTTAAAGTTTCAAAAAAATTTATAGGACAGCTTTTATTGCAGAGTAAAGAGTTTTAGAATTATCAGTAGAAGAAAAAGAATATGAGGAACAAAAGCAGGTAAAATGATAGTTAAATCTGTATTTTTGTATTTTACTATTGTCTTTACATGTTCTCAAATTTTGGTTTCAATTCTTTGTCCTGTTTGACCGATATAAACAGCCTTGCGGTCATTAGAAGATAATTTGTAGACGCCCAAATGATGTAAAAGAGGAATTTGGTCCTTGTTGTTTACGTGAGAAGTTGAAAAACTACCCTTAGAATTAAAAGTAACTCTTATATTATAATTTTTTAAAATATGAGAAGTAGAAATAGAAATTTTGCCAATGGTTTTAAAAGAAGAGATATAGAAGAAGAATTATGTATTATGTTGAAGCCTAAAGACTATTTCTTCCTGAATTTATGAAAAAGTCTATTTGAATCTTGTAATAGAAAGTGATTATTCACTGCTATTTGTTTAATGAGAAGTTATTGTTTTTACATACTTTTTTTAGAGTCGTTTAGTGTATTTGTCGTATTTGTATTTTAAGTTTAAACAAGTCTAAAAAAGCGTACATTAGAGTACGCTGATGTTTTACTGTGTATAAAGTGAGAAATAATACTTTACAAATAATACTTTTACTTAGAAAATAACAAAAAATTTTTTCAGTAAATATTTATTTTTTATATGAAACGAAAGGTTATCTATGGAATTTTTGCAGTCAGAACCTGATCTGTCAGAAAATACAGCTCCTTCACACTTTGGATGAGGGTTACAATTATTCAAATTAATGTGGTAGGAAGTAATCATTTTTTTTTTTGGTTAATAGACAATCTCTACTGTCATTTGATAACTTCTAAATATTTTTTGTTTCTTGTATTTATTTCATGGATTTAACAATAAAATGTAATGTAAACTAGTCAATTGCTTTAAAAGTTTTATTTTTTTCGAATTATTCTAGCACAGGTCTGATAATCTACCGAATTTTTAAAATCCACCGAATTTTTAATTAATATATCATTATTTAAAGAATATTTTATTTATTTTAAAACACCTTAAAATAGAGTTAATTTATGCTGTTTGATTATGAGTTTTATTTGTAGTTTATCCCATTAAATTAATTTGGCCAAATTTTTTAAAAAATGAAACTGTAACACTATCTAAATAATTATGTTTAAAAGTGTTGATTTTTATTTTTTGCGTGGTAAGGTGAGTATCAGTCGTTTGTAAGAATCTGCTGAGTCTGCTTTGCGATACGTTATCAACGCAGCTGAACAGTTCGCGTTTATAATTCATCTTTCAAGTCTGCGAAGTTTGAGAGACTACCCTACAAAGTTAAACCAAAATAGCAATTTCCTCAAAGTTTATCGATCACAATCCGCAATCTACAAATCTACTCCACTTATTGGGATTCGATTTGTAATTCTAGCTGTGGAAACCTCGAATCCAACTGTCCGTCCTTATTACGCTGTTTCGAGTACTTTTGCATTTGTAGTCAATTCGTCTCGGAATTCCGTCAAATCCACTCGTAATAAATAAAAATGTCTGGCGAGAATTCTCAGTTTTTGTGTGGCGCGCCGCCAACTGCAATTTCCCCTGATCCAGGTTGAAGATACCCTTAAAAAATTTTAAATTTCCAGAATGAGTTGTCGAATTTTCGTTAAGTCGACAAGTGTTGCGATTTTAAGTGATTAATAGTCTGCTGTATGAACCCGAGTTAATTAATATCGCATCAGTGCGGGCCGATATCTGTGTATTGCTATGTTTGCCGATGAATTATTCATAAAGGCGCGCCACAGAGAATTTAAATCTCAAGATGCGTGCTCGAGATACTCTCTCACCCCCTTCGCTAACGCCGAAATGACGTGCCACAAATTATACTGCCATTCTTTCTTCTTTTTCCGGATGGGGAAATCGCGATGCATCCGCAATCGCTGTTTATAACTTCATAAAATACGCAGACGACTGATTGGAACAAGGGATGCTTGAAGGGAAAGAGTAAAGGGGAAGCAACGAGCCTCTTAAACTGTTACTTTTTCTAATTGAAAATCAATTTTTTGGGGACAAGTTAAGCAGACTGTCATATACATATCTGCTTTGATTTAGGGGATTTCGATGGATATATAGTAAAAACGGTTTTATTAATTTAACTACAAATTGAAATCCTCAGAGTTTCGCGCTAATTATTACTATTATTAATGAAATTAACAAATATTTTTTTGGTTAAATATAGCTAACTTAATTTGTTAAATAAATGAATTAAAATTGATTATCTAACTATTCTAACTAATAGAGGCAGTTAAAAGTAGCAAATTAATACATAGAAATCTGGTGTACTTTCTTGCTAATTTAACAAACAGCAAAAATTTACTTTTTTTTTCTTATAATGAAAATAATTAATATTTTTCTAAACTAAAAAATATACACAAAAAAAACAAAAGTTAAATTAAAATCACAAATAATATAATATTAGACTTTTACAAGAAAATCAACTATTCTATTGAGGATAAATAATATTTTTTGTATTGCAAATTAACCACACAGTTTAAATTTTTTTAAAAAAACACTTACTTGTCATTAGAAATATGTGTTGGCATTTGTACAATTTAAAACATTATTCATTTGTGTTTTTACTGCATTTTTAATAGATGTTTAATAGACTAATATGTTGTTCTACAAATCGGATTTTATTCTTAAACAATAGTATATTAAAGAACACGTTACAAAAAATGAATTTCGTAAAGCGGTAATTTTTTAAACAATGAATGCCTACAATGGCTTAAACAATAAATTCTTTATACTATTTTTTATAATTTGCTCATTTTACCCATTTTAATCATTTATTTTAAGTAAAACTAGTACATAGTATAATAATTATAACAACTAGCAAACAGCTTATTTGTGCTTTGTTATAGATTTCTTAGAGAGTAAAATCATAGATTTACAGATTACCAGGTTAAAAGTGTTTTAATGTATAAAGAAAATTCCAATACAGAATTTATCATCAATTTTGGTAGAATTAGTGATTAATATCGGATTAGATTTAATACAAAATCTTTTTTATAATATTTGTAGATATATTCCATAGAATAATTTAACACATGATCTTCTTCTATAATTAGATAAAAGGTGATTTTAAGTTCTGATCTTTTCAATTTTTTAGCAAATATTATTATTATTTTTGCATAATTATGAGCATTTGTACAACGCACCAAAAAAGATTTCCATCTAGTTACTTTTGAAATTATTTTACATGTTAATTTTTTTGTGCCGCTCTACTCTTTAAGTTTGAACTAATTTATTCTGCCACCTATCAATCAACTGTCAATTCAGATTTGAAGTTTGGCAAGGGGGCTTTGACTTTTAATGAACATCCAAAGCAGGAAAACTTTTTCTTTAAAAATTGCCGCTTGTAGAGAGACCGAATATATGGGGTTTTTCATTTTTCTTGTTACAACCTTAGTGACATTACTAGGTTTACTCGTTACCCCTATTTGCTAAAGCGGCATTTCTTATTTTACATAGGAAATTCACAGGCGACTAGATGAAAATCTTTTTTTGGGGCGTTGTATATGTGTTGGTAAGTAATGTCGCATCGTAAATGATTAATAAATTGTTTTCTGTCTGACTTAGGGGCTGATTTCAAGTATAAGATAATACCGGTAGTATCTTCGTTTCCATGGAAAAATAAACAAATTCGAGGTTGTGATTCGCTGTTTTCATGGAAAAGTATTAAAATTTGCGATACTACCGGTATTATCTCAACTTGAAATCAGCCCATATAACGTTTTAAACATTTTTAATTCATAAAAATAACAATGTTATTTATTAAGTCTAATAAATTATTTTTCTTGCACGTATGCTGATGCAGCGCATGCTGTTTCTTGTACTTATACACAGTTTCAAATTTTCTAAAAACTTTAATGACGCCTGCCACGTATTTTGGCTCGGCAGATTTGCCTGCCAATTTTATTAAAATTTATATTAATACTTTTATAATTTATGACACAAATTTCAGCATTAATCAAAAAAATTTTTGTGTATAAAAATTAAAATTGAAAAATTCATAAAGAACGAACTCACTACCAACTAGCTGGGAAGTCAAAGATTTTATAATCAGGAAAAATAGAGATACTAGATAATTAAATTTTAGCTTTTATCAAAAAGTTTTCTCAAATTACCAGCTACCAAGCAGGTTTAAGTGCCTTACCAGTTTGAGTTGCAGTTTTTAAATCAATTGATAAAAGGTTTTTTTTCTGCGGTAGATTTAGGTACTATTAAAGCCTCTGAAAACACTAAACACTTTTGTTGTTGTACTATTCCTTCTACTACTAGGTACCTGCAATGCTTCATACAGCAAGTTTAGATACTTTAATTGCTTTCAGAAACTCTATACATTATAGTGATTTTATTTCGTCAAGAAGTCACACTATAAAGTAAAAAGTTTTTATTTAAAAAAGTTGCCAAGAGTGTCACGACAAAACAAAAAACATTTTAAGGTATTTTTTAGTTAAATTTAGGTGCCGTACTGTCAGTAATAGTTGTAAGAAATGTCGGAATTCTCACATTACATATATCGGATTAGTAACCCGAAATCTATTTTACAAAATATTTTATAAAATTAGTAATCTATAAAGCTTTTTCTAAATAATTATTTATTTCCGATTTCAAAGTGTTAACATTCTGTGAACAAAATCACCAATTCTTCTTCAATGAGCTTGTTCTGTGTGCTATCGAATAGATCCACTCGCCTTCAACTCTTTTTATCACTTCGAAAGTAACTTTCGGCTAAAAGTTTTTTGTACTCTAAAGTGTAATTAGCCATTGCGACAAAATAACACACAACTAGACCCAATAACAAACAAAACTGAAACATAGAACAAACTAAAAGTGAACACGAAAAATCAAAGGAACAAAATGAAATTAGAAATTATTTCTTTTTACTTTGCGTCTGTAACAGATACCGATTTAGGTGTCGTATCAGCCAATTCAGCACCCAAATAGCCTGCGTAAAGTACTAGTGCAATTTACTTCCTTTGGGTTGGTAATACGCTTTTGCTGGGATTAAATGTCATTTGTAACGGTTTAGCGTTTATGTCAGCGTTGAGATTATACTATTTTTATTCGAATAAATTTTGTGCATTTGATGACGTAGGTGAATTAGCTGATGAAGTAGGTAAATAAAATTTTTTTTTGAAGTTAGAACAGCTTTAAAATGAAACAGCTTTCAGCCAATATTTTGACGATTTACAACCCTCATAGCGTTTAATGATTTACAAGTTATTTGCTAGATAAGTATATAGCACTGCTTGGTCTAAAATAACGATAAGAGGAATTGCTGAGAATCGCAATAAATTTGATAATTTTTTACAGATTTTCCTTACTTGTTTATGCCAGTTGAAGTATTTAATCAATAACTGATACGGTAGGTAAAAAAGAGACATTTGTGAGTTACTTACACAGAATTTTGGACAAATTTGAAAACACTTCAAAAAATTTTTTACACTTTTATGACATCTATTTCCAACTATCTCGTATTAATGCAAAAGTCCCTAAAGATTGAATAATTAATTTTTTTATTTAAAAATTACGTAAAACGCGTAAAGTAGAAAAAATAGCATAAAGAACTTGTTTTTCAAAGTCATTGTAGCACTCATTTATTATAAAAACTCGTGCTTTGCGCTCGTTTTATAAAATTGAATTCGTATCACAAAGGCAACTTTTCGAAACGCGTTCTTAAATGTATATTGTATATAAATGTATTGGTTAAATGCTGCCAACGTAATTCGTTAAATAAACAAATTAAAAGTGATTATCTAACTAATAAAAGCAGTTATAACAATCAAATTAATACACAGAAATTGGGTGTACTTTTTTGTTAATTTAAAAAACAGTTAAAACTTAAAAAAGAACAATAATTCTAAAGTGATTATCTAACTAATAAAGGCAGTTATAACTAACAAATTAATACACAGAAATCTGGTGTAGTTTTTTGCTTATTTAAGATACAGTTAAAATTTAAAAATGAATAAAAATTAAAATGACTCGGAATCTTGTAAACACGCACTCAAAATTATCAAAGTGATTTATTGATTTATTTATACTGTTTTCCATAGTTATAGTGTATCAAGTTCCGACACCCATTTTTCGCTACATTTTCTTTTATCGAAATCTTATGGCACTCTTGACAACTTTTTTAAATAAACACTTTTTATTTGTAGTGAATAGGAATTCTGGGTGGGAAATAATTAAAAAATCGTAATAGTTTCTGGAAATAATAAACACGATTATTTTGTTTTGATCAAACTTTTAAATTTGATATAATATTTTTTCTAAATTAGTTTATAACGATTTTAAAATTTTAGAGTAGATTTGTAATCACAATCCAATTAGTAGTAACAAAAATCTATTATCTGTTCAAAGCAACGACAACAAGTTTGTAAAACTACTTTACAACTTGTCTAAATTTTTAATAAGTTTTGGATTTTTGTTAAAACGGAGAAAACTTTTGGCATTGTATTTATGCCTTTAAATCATAGAGATGTTTGCGCCGCCCCTCGTCACATTATTCTAATCCTGGTCGTCGTCAGAAATATCTTTTTAATTTCGTCTCGTCGTTTCGGCCGAAATCTCTCAAATTATGGCTCGAATCTCTGGCACAAAGTATTTAAAAAGCCGGCAGCTTAGCAGAACTGAATGCTCGCAATAGAATAGTAATAGCTTTATATTAAGTTCTGCGTTGCAGTGATTACGAGTCGAGCTGCACAATTTGAGGGAGGCGTCCTCATCGCTGACAATTCTCTCTACCTTGAACATTCCCGGGGCTGTCTCGCGGCTTCTAAACAGTAGAATTACGACTTGTGGGGGCGGTTGCGCCGCCGTCAATGAGTGACGTCGCGGTGCGCCGCCACTTTTCACCTGCGTCAGCACAATCCGACGTGCATCAAGTCCAGGGGTTCATTAATCAGCCGCCGCAAAGTGAGCACCGGTTTTAATTATGGCGTTGTTGGGTCCACCGCCGCCGCTACCGCCGCTTCTATAAGTTATTACTAATAAATCTCGGTGGTGTAATTGTGGCGTTCCGCGCCGCAGACCCCAAATTGCATCTGATTTATGGCGGCGTCGATATCGCGTATTAATTACGTCCGGATGGACACGCGACAATTAGCGGCCGGAGGGAGCCGGAAATACCGGAATTTTTTCCTCTTATCGGACATATCGACAGCGGCTTGAGTTAGTGCCAGATAGCGGCATGTTTGTTTGTTTGCCCATGCTTTTATAGGCCGACGTATCTCGGACGATCTCAAACGATTGCATTCTTGCCTTGACTTAATCGACCGATTTTTACACCAAAGACCTGCATTGGGAACAGCTATTTTAAGACCAGGAACAGTTTGCTTATTTGCCATGCGGGCGTTAACGACGTTGTTAGAGAAAAGCGGGAAATAGAGGCACTTTACAGAGGTTTATAGCCGAATTAGAAAAGCGAGCACTTTTTGCCAACTTTCTACAAAAACGGTCATTATTTTAGCCCGGCGCATCCACCAAATTTAAATTATTATTTCTTTTTAAATAAGTCATCCAGGGCGTACAGTAACTAAATTGAGTAATTTGAATTAAAAATAAAAATTTTGTAATTCAGATTTAAAGCTATAAAAATGTAATATTTTAAAATTAAGATTTTTGTAACTTAACATTCATTTAAAACTAGTTGAGAAGAGGTAAAAAAAGACTGGCTTAAGATATAGCCCAAAAAACGCAAATAAATAAGATACATTAGTTACCAAACAAAATATTGAGGTAGAGGAATATCACAACTATTTTTTACTAATAGGCTAATTTCAAGTAGAGCTATTACCAGTATTAACGCAAATTTTATTACGTCTCCATAGTAACAACCATAGTAACAATCACAACACCAATTTTTTTAAATTTTTTGTGAAATTGAAGATACTATCGATATTATCTCAACTTAAGATTGGCCTATAAGGTTGTTTTTTATTTATATATACGTACAGGATGTCTCAAAAACAAGTGTGCCAAGTTGTTATTAATTATTGTTGTCAATTCAGGTCTAAGGTGCACAAAAATTTAAAAAAAATATATTGGGGTGATTTTAAGTTAATTTAATACAGGTAGTAGGTATCTTCATTTCTATGGAAAATTAATAAAATTCGCTGTTGTTATCAGTTGTTGTATAGAAACGTATTAAAAGTAACTCAACTTGAAATCAGTCTATGTTTTTCTTACTTTAAAAGAGAGAAGACCCAAAACGTAACTTTTTGATTACCTTTTTTAACACCTGAAATAAATTTTGAAATTTGAAAAGCACGGGAAAAGAGAGAAGATTTAAAAATTTCAAAGTAGTAGCACTTTGTCATCTAAGGTAAACTTTGAGCAAAAAATTCTTGTATTTTATTTAACAAAGATTCTTGAATTACATTTTATATTCTACTCTTTTTACAGTAGTTATTTTATATTTTATAGCACTTTTTGTTGTTAATTTTATTTTAAAAGTTATAAAACCCCATAACATTTTAAACTATACAATCTTGGTTATTTTACTAAAGATGTTTATTATTTCAAATGTCAAAACGATTTTTTTTGTGTTCTTGTTTTCACGTATTTTTTAAAGTCCAATTCGACAATTATTTACAATTTAGTACGCCTGTTTTAGGACACCTGTATATAGACATACATTTATCACGTAATTTAATGAGATATAAAAAGGTAATCTTGTATATCAACAGTAATAATCAAATGACGCTTATAAAGCTAACTATAATTATGTTAATTTAAAAATTTTGAATATTAGAAATCAAAATTACAAGTCTTAAATGGGTAGTGGAATAAATTTTTAAGCCTGTTTATGGTTGGTTTTTATCCGAAAACCGATTTTTAAAAAACACTACCAAAAAAAATATGACTGTAATTACAAATTTGTTTTCAAATTTTAAAAATCTTTATAAACAATGTAGATGATTTAGGAGAAAGAAAAACAATTAAATTTAAAAGTTTGATCAAAAGAGAATATAAGACGTTTGGTTACTTTAACCTGTGTTTAAGGTGGTTAGAAGTTATTCTGGATTGTTAGTGATTTCTCACCCAGGATCTCTATTTGCTACAAGTCTCTTAGTAGTAGTAGTAGTGTTGCTTTTAGACGAAGTAAGTCAATACAATAAATGGAGTTACTGGAGCCAATTGGAGTAATTCAATCTGCTGAGGAAAACAATATGTGGCAGTAGTAGAAGGAATAGTACAACAGTATAAGATTTAGTGTTCTTTAAGGAGTAGAAATAAATCGTAAAGTAATTATTTTTGTTTGAAATGATTGAAAAATGGAGGAATTGTTGAGGTGCTTAGATCTGCAGTGACAGTACTGCAAAGAACAGTAGGTAAAAGAACGAAAGCGCTTTGGGAATTAAAACTGCAACTGAAAACTATCACAGTATTTACTTTAACAATTTTTAAACGAGATATTGGTATTTTTGCATTTAAAGAAAAAGTTAGGGATTGTTTTTATTCAACAAAACGTAAGAATAATGTGTTAAATTAAAGCAGCAGAAACGTTTTCTAACTTTTTTTTATCCAACTGATGAGATTCGAGTTATCGTGTTATAGAATTTATTCTTTTAGTGATTTAGTAATTAATTGGTACTAAATGAAATAACAATAAAAATAGAACAGCTTTGGGATAAGTAAGAACGTCTACTTGACTTTTTACTGGCATTTGCAAGGTAAAAAACAGTTTCTATAACATTTTTCTTTTAACAGTTTATTTATCTAAAAACTCGTGCGTTTTTAATATGTATTATTTACATTTTATTTATTTATACCTATTACTACAACATACTTGTAATGTACACTACAAAATAATAAAAAATTAAGAAAAAACACATTTAGTTTTATTGTTAAATTATTAATTATTTAAATAAATTATTTTTTAAAATTTTTTTAAAAACTGTTATTAGCTTTTCAACATGCATTACTTAAATTAACTTCTTGCCTTTAAGATGTCTTACCTTGCCATCACCCCCGGTGATGTGTCCTATGTTATTTTTGCAATTTTTACAATTTTCATTTTAAAAGAATTTAATTAACTTTGCTTTTGTCCTATTCATTATACAAACGAAACTAGTCAATTAAAGTAATTTTGTTTTATTTGTCCCTGTCATTGGATTAACCTCACTTTCATAAAAAAGCCAAGGGAGTAATTTTCATCAAATTTAACCAAACATTTTGTAGATTTGGGAAAAATCAAAAATAATAGTAGGTAATGTTTAATTATTTTATTAAAAATTTGTAAGGTTAATATTAAAACAATTAACACAGCAACATCTCTTTTAAATGATTTGTTTCGAAAAAAAATTTAAGATAAATTTTACAAAAAAACGTTGCTGTAGTTTATTAGAAATTTAATCAAATAAGATTTTTCTAAAGATATCTTCGAGTAGCATTTTTATAACCATTTAATCCCTATATTTAGTTTTTACAAAATTCTTTATTGTTTAGTCAAAATAACGCTCCAATACATACATTTGGACCACTTTGTATATCAGATTTAAGCGCACTTTTACCATTTGTAACAATAGTGGGTGGTTAGATTGTAACAAAAGCGTCGATTCTCAATTAGAAATGTTAGAAATGGTCACACAGTATTAAAGTATTTTCTAATCTGGTTTTCTTTTTCTCTAAAAATGTCCGAACACTATAATGACGGTATTAGCATTTAATTCTTACTCTAAGTTTGTGAGCTATATGGCTGGAAGAAATTGTAAACGTTATATCCTATAGTAATAAATGTTAAATTTATAAAAAATAGTAAATGCAATAATTAAATTTTTCGCTAATTTTTAAAATTCTCAACTTTACGACAACGTTTTGTTAAAATATAATAATTACTTTCTTTTAGTATTAAAGTAATTAATTAATTCTAATTTTTAGTTAGTGTTATAATTAAATAAAAATGGTTCTGATAATGTGGTAATTAACTGTTGTAAAAATTTTGTTAAAATGAGCATCTCATTTTTTACTGATGGATAAAATAACTAGAAGGGGTTGATTGTCAGTTGGATGTTGTTATCCCGTCACGTTTCGGGAATCAAATCTGAATGTTGATGGACAGGTCGTGCTCGTGAAGCATACATCGTCCGTTTAGTTTTAGTTCAAAGGAATTATTTTGGTGTGGACAGACTGAGAGAAAAAGAACGGCCTTTTATGGATTTCTAAAATATGCTGTGTCGGCAGTTTAATCCAGGGTCCGGCCGGCATCCCTTTTAGTAGGCTACGGTCGTCCATAAAGGTCGAACAAGGCAAGGCGTTCAAACAAATCTGTCGATAACCCCCGATGTATGCCAAAACCCTTCATTAATATGCATAAATTGACATTGGTTGTACTACATCTCGTATATTAATTCAAAAATCTCTTGAATGTTAATTTGTTGACACGATTCAAAATTCACCCGGATATTTACACATGGAAATCGGATGGCATGGAAAGCCAACTCATGTCATGTTTGACCAGAATTTCATTTCAAGATTACGCCGGACCGTATTTATTACGTTTGTTCGAGGCAGTGTGACCGGTGATAATGCGAATTTTATGTTTTTAATTATGGTACGACTGAGCTTTATGGGTTTGCACAGGCTATTTGGAGTGGACACCAACGCTTGTCTTTTATGTCCGAAAACACGATTTTATGCTAAATAGGGCTCTAACACAACTGGTATTTTTTAAGGGACAAAATTTAAAGCAAGCTTCACAAAACTTTTTTATTAAAAGCTGTTGAATCTGGCATAAACTACACTTAAAATAACGGTTATAAATAAATATTTTTATAGAAATGACAATAATTATTTTACTGATTATAATTACTCTTAAATAAATTAAAACCCATTTTTTTATAATTGTTTTTAATTGGTTGCCTAATTCTAAGCTAGCTTGCTCATTCTTATCAAGACCTACATATTAAAAAAAAACAGTTAACAGCAGTATGTTATGAAAATTTTATTTTACAATAAAAATGATTGTGTTAATTTGCTTTTCGTAATACCATATAGTTATTTTGGTTTAACAGACGTGGTATGACAAATGAAAAGCCTGTTTTAACGGACTCCGGCCGTTATTATATTATAACGACCGCCTGCCGTTAAGTTGCTAAGACACTAACAATCAACAATCAAAAAACAATTAAAATAAAAAGGTAGGGTAGGTAGTTGCTTAGGAGATTTATAAACAATCGTTTGAAAATAAATAATACTCTATGTTTTGGTATTTATTTTTAATAATTTGTCTTTAAATGACGCTTTGGTATCACAAAAAGTATTGAACGACACCCGGCCGATGCTCAAATAACGTTTGAGTTATTAATAGTTATTTGCCTCGTATTGGCTTAATGACGTTAATAACTATAAAAATTGTCTCACAAGTCCTCAGACATCAACGCCAATAACCAAAAAATATTTAATTATTGTCAAATTTGTTTTTATTATTTGCTGTAAAATTATTTCTTTACAAAAAGTTTTTTTTTAATTTAAATTTTTGTGATTTATGTTATGTCGATTGGAATTTACCGAGTACATTATTCATCGGTGAAATTTTCGATGATTTTAAACTGTGTTCTACAACTTTTGCAAAGTTTGAGTTTATAACGTACCCAGGGGTTTGTATTATTGCTGCTCGATGTTTTTGATCTTTATGGATAATTTTTCAGCTTTTGTAAATTGATCCTCTAAGGATATTCTAGATAACGACCGAAGATTCCGATCTTATGGCTCCCATACTGGTCCTGCATCACCACGTGCCTCATCGTTGAAGGGTTGGGCTTGTTTTTTTTTACACGGTAGGTACATGAATCAGAAATATTGGTATTATTGATAAAGAGGTGATAACAACTGCAGCATCAACAGACGTTGCCAAAGAGGAACATACTTTTCATCTTCGGTCATATATTGGTTTACGCAGTCGTCAGTTATAGAAAAAAATTATTTAAGTCACGTTATAAAAGTATACCAGACACTTGAAGCAATAAAAAGTGAAATTTAAAATGTCTGATTATAGTAAAAAAAATAAATCAAGAGATTTAAAGTGTAAAAGTGGGAGTCTCCGAGAAAACTATTTATTTTGCTAAACGTTGCTGTCGTTTCTAATATAATATGAGGTTTCTAATATAATTCTAATATATCTTTCTTATATATCTTATGATTATTTTTTGCAACTTTTTAATAAATTTTTTATATTTTGTATTTTTGACAACAAAATAATTTAAAAAAACTTTTTTAATAAATTATGGTGTTACTACGTTATCAGTTTTTGTGTGTTGATAAATTTACACGTCACAACACTTCTAAAAACTACTTTCTAATTATTTAAAATAATAATAATTTTTTTTACTAAAACAACGGTGACTTGAAGGGTCCCGTTCTATAAGATGTCATAGAGGACGCGGGCGTGATTACAAAAGTTAATTTACAAAAGAAAAGAAAACACTTTATTTTATTAAAAAAAGTGTTAGAATTTTTTTGCAAAATTGTTTTTAACAATACACCAACAATTGTGTTTAACATGGGCATTGAACATCGTCGATGTGACGTCATTGTGTAAGAAAGACAACTACTTAATTGAAAAAGTAAATTATTGAAAATTTGACACAATTAATTAATTAAATTTTGTTAATTTAATTTTACGGCTATTATTAATAAATAATTTGTAAAAGTACTGTATCATTAACAAATATTTCTTATAAAAATAACTAAAAACGATTAATAAAATTTTACCCGGCGCATCCACCAAAAATTAACCTGCTTAACTTGAACAATTTAGTATTCATAAGAACTAAACTTTAAAAAGTGATACAACGTTAAAAAATATTTTACTAAAAAGTACACTGTTGTTAGTGTTGATATCAAAAACAAAAGAAAATTTAACATACGATTAGCATTCCTAAAATTAATGGCACTGACCGATGACAGCCAAAGTGACAGAGTCTGCGCTTTCATTTCACTTTTTGACTAAAATTTTTGAAATAAAAACATTTAGATTAAATATCCCAAGAAATAAACTTATGACTTGAAGCATTTAAAAAATGGAGACAAAAATACCACTTTTAGAATTAAGTTAACTGAAAACCCAACTTGTTTATTAAAGAAATTTGTGATAGAGCTGCAGATATTTTTGACATATCTACAAGCGTTATCATATTTAAAAAAAATGTCTATAATTTTTTTTTAAATTTTTGTAACCCGCGCATTCAAAGTTTTAAACAAATATAAAATTAATAAATGGCCCTCAAAATGAAAGAGCGTTGTCGCATTAACTATAAATTAGATTCAGCTTTTCAATTCACTATAGAAAAATTTGCACAAAAAATACATGCATGTTATACAAGCACACAGCATTTTACATATAATTTAAATAAGTTTAAATAAGTTTACTAAATAGGGAAGAGTGTGTAAATTCTCTAGAATTCTCTAGGCTTGAGTGTGAATTCTCTAAATAAAAATGAGTGTGAATTTTATTGTAGCAGATCAAAATTAGATAAGATTATTAACGCAATGGGTTACAAATTTAAAAAATTTAATAATTTTTTTATTAAACAACCGCATAAATATAATTACTAAACAAATACAATTTTTGAAAAAATATCTACAATACTCATAATCTAAGAAATACATTTTTGTATTCCTTGATGAAACCTAATCCTAAACATACATTGAACAATAGATAAGGAAAAAAGATTCCGTGAGTGTTCGAAAAATATTTAAAGGCGAAGGAAAGAGATTCATCTCTCTTGATTCTGGTACCGAGACTACCGAGGCAAGTTTCTTACCAGATTGTGATTTACGTCTTGGCTCGGACATTGAACATAAAGATTATCATAAGGATATGAGTTTAAATATCTTTACCAACTGGGTGCAGAATTAATTAATTTTGCTTTAAATTTGTTAGAAAATCCTTGTGTTATTATTATAGAGAGTAATGCTCTAATAATTTTAAAAAAATTATTGGGTTTAATTTAAGGGTACAGATAGCACTTTCAAAAGAAGTTTGTTATAGACGAAATTCTGTATAAACAAAGGTATATTGTGTTTAAAAAACCACCGTACAATTGTCATCACAACCTATTAAACTGGCTTGAGGCTTTATAGAAATTTTTTACAACAAACATTCCTTAAACCTCTCAATTTTTAAATATTTAAACATCTATTACACATTTTACTCCTTAATTATGGAATAATAGCATTGCCCAATGTTAGCAACTAATCGAAAATAATTAAGCAAATTAAATGAGAACGGCGTCAATTAAAAATATACATCCTGTAAATAATCTAACTCGCAGAAGATTCTGACTCTGCAGATGGTTCAGTGATTAGATCTGAAAACAAATTTACAATAACAATTGTATAAATTATTCATTTAATGAAAGTGCTTTATCTCGCTTCGAAAATTTTTATTTTTTTGTTATTTTCATTTTTTGAAATTGTAAAAACACGCATCACTTTACCTCAGTCGCAAATAACGTTTATGCTGGAAATAAATGCTTATAAAAGCGGACTTTAACTATTGAATTTGAGGTGGTACAGTTTGATCTTTTTTAGTGTTTTAACACTGACAATTGTTTGTAAAAAAAAATCCGACTTCAGGTAATATTTGATTACATTTGTATGTAGATACAAATAATGTTCTAGTAGATAGTAACTATCAAGATGTAGTATTTAATCTTGTTAATAATCTTCTTCAATTATTGGCTAAAACATAGGTTTTCAGAAATACAATAATTATAGCTTGCGAAAACATTTGCTTTTTGTTTTACTAATAATCCCTTATAATAGCAAGATTTAGATTATTATACTAACAATTTATTTGCTGGTCCTCAATGCTCATATATATTGCGCAGTAAAATTCAGGTTTTAGATGCATTTTTTTCTGTATAGTTAATTAGATTTGAGGGAAAATTTTGGTGTCTAATTTAGTGATTAGTTTTCCGGTAGGCCATATCTGCCGACGCACTTGGCATAATAGCCGCAATCATGTGGTGGTGCAGTTTCTCGGTTGTCCGTTTGTTTGTGACTCGAATTCGGTCCCCAGCTATCGATTGAACTAGGAAGAAGAAGAAGAGTATCGAAATGTGGAATCCCCTGCCTATTTACCGGAACGAACCCACATTTGATTCTGATTGCGCTCATATTCGTAAGCTTTGAAGTGGATCCGGCGGTTGTGCGTTCGTTTCCCTTCCCTGACCGGATTAGATTAAACAAAGTATAGCATTTAAGACGTAATCCTTCCGACTCGGATTTCTATCAATCGAATATTTATAATCCCAAATTAAATACAACGTCCGAGGGTTGTTGAGTTATAGCCCTGTTTGTCTTGGCTATAATCAGCCTAATTCGTGGCCGTTTTTTTCGCAAAATCGCCTGGAAAATGCGGCTTTTTATTATTCAGAGAGTCTAGAGGTGTGCGTGGTACGTGCCTTCTGGTGAAGTTGCTGCATCGGCATCCGCCCTTATATTGGCATTATTTATTTCTCTGACATGTGTTCGATATGTATATTGTCGGTCAATCCGTATTCGGTTTCCCTCTCGTACTTCATAAATATGCCAAAACGGCCGATGGACGACACCAAAATGCACCTAAACGATTTATAGGATTTAGGGGAAGAACAAAAACCCGAAACTTTTCTTTAATTGAAATCACTTTTCAACTGAGAGGATTTTTTATTTAAATTCAAGTTTGAAGCTTTGATACAAGGATAATGCGCTGCGGAAGAATATTTTTTTATCGGACAAGTATCTAACGAGGGTGGTTGGTTGTGTTCAGCCGTTCACGGGGTCAGATCTTTGATACGTCACGTTCGCTCCGGCCCTCTCAACACTGCGATCACCTCGATATTGACACGACGGCTAACAAGCACTGAAGCCACCCAAACCCAACACTCACTAAATCAAACTTGCTTTAATTGAATACAAATTTACTGTTTACAACGACATAAGTGATTGTCTATTTAGAAAATTATTTTAACTTTTAAATAAAATTACTTTGAAAATTAATAAAAAACAACTTTAAAAATACATGTTTTACTGAAGAAGTTAGAGAAAAGGTTTGACCAATGCGACAACAAACATTTAAAACTTTAGACAACTTATGTATAGCAGCACGACAATTTGATTATTTTGGAGGGCGTTCTTTTTTTTAATAAAAAAATAATTACGTACATTTATGCGGGATGCCAATTTTTAAGTATTTTATGTGCAAAGGATAAAAACAATGGATTAGTCATTAAAACTTTAGTCTTCTAAAAATACTAAAATAAGGTCACATTAACTCAGTTTTGTAGTCTCTAATAAAAATGTTTATCTGTGAAATTTTTTACAATTTTTGAGACCAAAAAAGAGTATTATTTTGTACAATTCTTTAAACAATGCTCACATTTGTCAAAAACACAGAAGTTTAAATGATATTTTTTTGAAATTGACGTTTACAGCAGCTTATTCATTTGCTCACTCAGAGAGATCTCCGCATGGCGTTGCTAACATTGGCATTCCCTCAACCTTCAATATCTGAAATTTGTTAAAAACAAAATTCAAATCTGTTAAAACTGAAAATTGTGTCAAAAAATAACAAAATAAAAGTTAAAAATTGTTTTTACGAATGTTTTGCTTTGCGTTATTCACGAAAAATTTGTAAGAGACAAAAAAATTTCTAAATTGAATGGGCTTTTAAACTGTAGGAACCCCAACGTTAAACTAATTTGTGCTACAAAGTTATGAAGCAAATTGTTCAAGGGGGCTTTTGTAGCCTCTTTTTAAAATGTCCTACAATACTACAATTAACACTGTAAGGTGGTTATCTAATACAGAATGAGTATACCAAGTTTCATCAAAATCGAGCAAGTACTTAATTAGATAAAAAAAATAAAGTGTATTTTTGGAGCGATTTTGCTGATTGATTATTCTGAGAATAAATTTTTTGGGAAAAAATAAATAATATGTATCAATTAATTTTTACTTCTTAATCTTTGGTTAAATTATGTGCACTCGTTCGTGAGACACCCTGTTCCTTGGTGGAGTAATGACACAATTTTCAGTTTTGACAAAGGTTTTTAGATTTGAATTTTGACTCTTGAAAGATTTGAAAAAAAGCCGATGTTACCAGCGCAGCGCCCTGCAGAAATCTCTCTAAGTGAGCAAATGAACAGGCTGTTATAAACGTCCATTTCAAAAAACTTTCGTTCAGATGGTTGTGATTGGAACTTTTAGGTAAAACGATGTAGAAAATTTATAAAATAATAATTTAGAAATACGCGTTTAACATTTCTTAGAGAAAAAGTTTGACCAAAGCGACAAAAAACACTTAACACTTTATTAGACTACTTATAACACGACAATTTGATTGATTTGGAGGGCATTCCAATTTTTAAGTATTTCGAGTGTAAAAGATAAAAACGATGGACTAGTCGCTAAACAAAGAGAGAAGAGCTTAAGTTCTCTAAAAATACTAAAAGAAATGGTATTTATGTCATTTCATCTCAGTTTTGTATAGTTCACAATAAAAAAAGTTTACTTGGGTAGTTTTACCAATTTTTGTGGCCAAAAAATAGTTTTTGATTTTGTACAATTCTTCGAACGATGTCCACATTTGTTAGAACTAATGAGTTTTGTTTTTTTTTTGACAATCCAAAACTATAGTTTTATAAAGACAAAATTAAAGCATTCCCGTTTACATTTTTATTAAACAAAATTTCAACAAGTATTTTAAATTTGATTATTTAACCAATATAATTAAAAGAATAAGAAAAACATAAAATTTCTTAAATTACTATTTGAAGAAAAATTAACCAGCAATAAGGAAAGTGCGGACTAAAACAAGTAATACATAAAAAAATAAATTTATGAAATATAAAATTTCTTAATATCCGAAACTTAAATATAAGCAAAACCTTAAAGAAAAAATTATTAACACTTAATAGCAAAAAAAAAAACACAAAAGACTGAAATAACATAATTATTAAAAAATAAATAAAACTGAATTATTAAAACCTGGACAAAATAAAATATTAAAATCTGAGATAGCAAAAAAAAAGTTAGAGAGCTAGAAAGGACGGGTTGTCTAAGGTTTTTTAAACTAAATAATGCAACTTAAATTTTTTATGATAAAAATTTATAAATCCATGCAAAAGACTACAAATTCTAAATGATTGTAAATTTTACTTTTTGCCTAAGTGCATTAATAAATTACAGAAAAAACTGTTTAAAGACCTACTTTTTGGCATTTTTCCTATCACAATTGATGGGTGGCAAATTCTAAATTTCTACTTCTTTCTGATCTAATTTTAATCTCGATTTTTGTTCTCTTCTTGTGCCAAACATTCTTCTGCTTCCTCTTTTATTTTTTGGGACCTAGTTTTAATCTTAATTTTCAATGACGTCCTTAATAAAAGAAAGTAAATGTAAATAAAATAAAATAAAAAATTTGACATTTTTTTAATATTAAATCTTCTCATTTTATTGCAAACCTTATTACTAATCAGTATTGTTTGTTTATCACGATAGAATGGTACGTTGACAATTTTTTTTCACAACTTAGGTATAGTCAAGTCGTCATTAACATACCTAGGATGAAAATAATGTCATAACAGCCGCAGTTGTCGGCTTGAATATCCAGTAACCTTACGAGAAAGAATTTTAAGACATCTAAGGCTAGTTACAACCGTGACAGTGTTACATCCGGCATGTGTTCAAGATTTTATCAGGTTTTTTTTTCACTGTGTATAAAATTGCAGTTGTAGTAGTCTATCTATGAAGGTGACAAATCAGTCTGTAAAAACATAACAACCTCGATACAGTTATGTCATACTTGCCAGCTTTTTTTGTGTATGTAACGGTTTAATAGACAGAAACAAGTCAAACTTTCAAGACGCAAATATTTATTATTTATCCAAGAATCCAAGAATCTGTTCGAAGTTTAGTTTTTTTGAGAAATACATATTTAATAAATAAGAAAAATAAAAACTTTAAGAACCTAAATTGGATAAATCAAGAGAGAAAAAAAGTGTAACACAATAAATGAAAAATAGAGATAAGGAATAGACGTACGTTACCGTGATACACGGTGATAACCGAAATGTTTGGTTGTTATAAGAGGATTTTAATGTACTCGTAAATTTCAGGACTTCGGACCAATTGTTACATAGAATTTTGTTTGTATTTTTTTAACGATAAACATATTACCATGAATAAGTGAGAGTTTTATTCGCACTTGACTGTGTTTATTTAATTTGTTTTTAAGTGTCTACATATTTTTATGTAGCATATTTTGACTGCATTCTGCAAGGTTTATGCGTCATATCAATATTTCTTACCGCTATTCTTTTTTTAAAAACAAATTTTTGATTTCAGCAGAATAATTGACTTTTTTAGTTATGTTATGTGCATTATTTGTGTTGTGTTAAATACTATGTATAAAAAAATAACTTTGTAAATTTCTTCAAGCTGCTCTCTGTTTTTCAGTTAGCTATTTATTTGTATTTTATTGTATATCAAGGTTAAAATTTTTCTAGTCGGTAGTAAAAATCTGAAAAATTTTAACGAAAGTAAATCAATATGGAAACAATAGCATCTTGAAAACTCTCGACAGTTTCCCAAGTTCCTTTTGTCTTTTAACGTGATTTATGAAATTATGTAACCAGCAATAACCGTGTGTGATTCCCCTAAACGTGCACCCCTCAATAATCAGCTCGTATTCTCCCAGTTTTGTAATTAGATGCGTGGCAAAATCCATAAAAGTGACCGTGCAGGGTCGTCATCTGCTTTTTTACTGTTTCCGCATAATAATAAAAGGCTCGCCTTAGACGCCGTTACTGGCAAATGTTACTCGGCATTTGCGTTTTTGGACATTTATTATACGACTGGAAGTGATGTCCACGTTCTTCTTCGGTCCGTCCATCCCCCTTTGGATAGTGCACAACGCTATATCCCACTTCTGTTCCCCCGCAGATGGGATTTGTTTTATTGAGTCTCCTACGCTCTATTTGTTCCTTATTGTGCCAGATCCGAAATCCTATCGCGTATTGATTATTACTACGACAAAAAACGAACTCTTCACTTCAATGTACCCAACCCTCATTGCATAAACACAAAATACTTCTACTCAAAAAAGTCATTTTTCGTTGACTGTTTTATTAATAACAAGATTTATTTTGTTTCGATTATTATTAGTCGCCTTCATTAACGTTCTTGTTAATTAAATAGTTATTACCTTTGCTTCATATTGTTTGTTTTTATTTTTTAATTTTTTTATGTTTAAGAAACTGATTTTCAGAAATGAAATAAATTTTTGGCAAAAAGTGGAGAAAATCGTGAATTTAATTCGTGTTGGGTTAGTTGGTGTGTATGTGACGTGTTCGTCTAACGACTCCTTCGATCGGTTCTTTTTCCGGCTAATTGCGGTCGGGTCGTGGGGTGCCGTCCGTAATGAAGTTACCTAGTGCTGTGGGGGTGTAGTCCATAATGGGGGCGTCGAGCTATCGGCAGTGCTTTGTAAAATAATAGCTTCGGACATTTGCACACATTTATCACATATCAGTGGCATTGTCGTGCGATGATCGTCCTTTATGGCGTGTAAACGCCGATGCGATTAGCGCAATTAGCGGCTCCGGTAATGGTGTTTCCGGGCCCGGAGCCGCGCCGCATACCAAGGAGCACTCGAGGGCCGGTCGCCGCATAACTGTCAGAGCTCGTAAAGGGTGTCAGATAAACTGCGGCATCCAGCTCTAATATAATAACGACCGGAACAAACCGGGCCATAAAGCGGAGGCGGCCGTAAATCAGGACCGGAGCCGGAGCGCCGATCATACGTGCTAAAATATGTGGGGCTTCCGGCGGATCGGGCGGGCCCCCAGGGACCGAGGTTAAGCGCTCGATTTGTCGCGAGGGGTCATTAAAGTCGGGACAGAACCGGACTCCCTTGACGCTCGTCAAACGGATTACCCTCTAAATGTAATCCAATCACGACGGCTTGACTTTATGGGTGACGATAGCGTCGCCGGGACCTCCCCCAGGACACGCACCAACACTAATCACTCCAACGACACTAATACACCAGACAAATTACACAAATTACTAACAAGGAAAATATCACCAAGATTTACTACTCTTTAAATACTAGAAGAAACACATTCAGCAAAAATCAGATTATAATTTTTAATTAGTAAAATAAAAAAAAACAATTTTAGTCGAGAGGTCAATACGTTATAAAGAAATTGTTATATATACCGCATTTCAGAATAATTGATATCTCAATAAGACATGACTGTGTGAACGGCGATACAACCTTGTAAATGTGTCTGAAAATCAATTAGTCCATATTGTCTTGCTAACTTTAAATTTTTACAGCCACCCGAAATATTCTCAAACGCTTTGCATATTGTTTTCGTAAATATACAGTAAATGGACAATATTAAAATCTTATTGGTGTTATTTCTTCTTCACCTTCAAGCATATTTTAATAAAAAATTCATTTTAATCATTTTTAGAACTAAACTAATAAACAAAGAAATCATTAGAAAGAGAATTCTATTGGTTATCGATTTCCTATAAAAAAAATACGCACTTTATTTAATAGTATATTAAAGAACGCGTTTTGAAAAGTCAACTTTGTGGCACGAATTCAAGTTTATAAAACGAGCGCGAGCGCGAGTTTTTATAAAGAATGAGTGCCACAATGACTTTGAAAAACAAGTTCTTTATGCTATTTTTTCTACTTTACGTGTTTTACGTAATTTTTAAGTAAAAAAGTTAATTATTTAATCTTTAGGGACTTTTGCGTTAATACGAGACAGTTGGTAATAAAAATGTCACTAAAGTGTCAATGAAGTCATTGAACTTTGAAATGTTTTCAAATTTGTCTAAAATTGTGTGTAAGTAACTCACAAATGGTTCTTTTTTACCTACCGTATCGGTTATTGATTGAATAATCCAATTGGCATTAATACAGTAAGGAAAATCTCCATTTATCTCTAAATTCCCACTCCATTTGCGGTTCTCAGCGACTCCTTTCATTTCATCGTTAAACATTCAGTCAAGCAGATTTATACACTCATCTAGCAAATAACTTGTAAATTATCGAATGCTATGGGGGTTGTAAATGCTCACAATAAAGGCCAAAAGCTCCATTTTAGTTTCAAGTTTCACTTTAACGCTGTTCTAACCTCAAAAGCTGAAGTTTGTCGCATGTCCACTGCCGCTTGTTCCGCCTCACTTTCGAATATTTTATAAATTAATTGCGACACGCACACACAAAAACACTTTGTTGAGGAATACTGCTGGTCATCAAGTGCAACAAAATTTATTCGAATATAATTACTGTAATCTCAACGCCGACAGAAACATAACGTTTCATTTCAGCGATAGCGTGTTACACGGTGTTACCAATCCGAAAACACTAAATTGCACTAGCTGTTACCGCACGCAATTTGGGTGCGGTAATGGCTATTACCGCACCCAAATCGGACTCTGTTACCGACGTAAAGTAGAAAAAAGATTTTTTCGAATTTTTTAGCTTGGCTAACAAAAGAAAACTGATAACAAACATGCAAATTTGGCATTCCTGTCTAGTGTTGGCACTCTAATGACGATGATTTCCCCCATATGATGGCTCAAAATCCTCTAAATTCAAGCTAAATTCCCCCAAGAAGTACCACATTTTAAAAAAGACTACAATTGCAAAGTAAATAGTACAAAATATAGCTTTTACAGTTTTTAATTTATTTCTGATGATTTGGTAATAAATCACTTTTCAAATAAAGGATAAATGTGAATTACATCGTGTCCAAAAAATATTGATTAAGTTGGAAACAAAAATTAACATTTAATTAAGTTAAAAATACCCTAAAAAATTCTCTTCAAAACTTATTTCTCTTAATATACTCCTCTTCTTCATAAAATACCTTAAATTTAGGGGGAAATCCCCCAAGTTGGCAACACTGTTTTTGTCCGCTGTTTTTAAGAACAAAGAACTGTTCACAAGTGTAGAGGTTCGGATGTTTTATATATAAAGCAGAAGACAAGAGAGTTAGACTAGCGTGTTTGTCATCGGACTTCTTTTGTTAACCAAGCTATATTTAATATTTGCTTTAAAAATACGCTAATCTTGCGTAAAATTGTTCGAAGAATACAAATTTTATATTAGTTTTACCTAAAATCTATAGTTTTTGAATTTTGAGGGACTTTTTAAAGCAACTTAGAAATTTTGAAGCTCGAACAATTTTGAATACTCTAACTTCTAAACCATTAAACCGATTTTCAAATTTTTGGCACCCCTTTAAAAGAGCTAGCCGATTGCATAAAAAGAAATATACAATAATAAGTTTTTTAAACTTGCCAATTAAAAAATAAAATAAAATTGAGATTTAGAACTGAATAGTTTTTATATATTGTTAGCTGACAATGACCAGCAAGGTACCAAATTGTGGCTAAGCTCTGAAACTTTTTTAAAAGTAACAATTGCTGTTTAAAAACAAAGTAATTGGTGTGACGTAGAATAGAGTAAAAGGTAAACGCTTGATAAATAAATGTTCAGAAATTAGATTTAAAGGTCAATAATGTCACTCATGTCAATCTTACTTGTCAAATAGACCATACTGTTGGTTGTACTCGAGAAATGACGTCAAGATGCGCGACAAATTTTACAATGACTTTAAATCAAAAAATCTTTTAAAAAAAAATACGAATAATAGACGCCTCGTTAATAATTCCGGCAAAATTCAAGAAAAATTATTTTTTAATTAAAATGATAGACCAAGTGAGGATCTTGACATTTTTGAACAACTAGAGATCGTAGTAAATTTTCTTTAAAAATTGAAGTTTGAACGAATTAAATCTCATCGAATTCCAGCTATGGAGAAAAGAGTACCCGTAGTGATCATACCTGAAAATTTTGACTCACCTAAAGTGTCAAAGTATAGAATATCAATTTTTTCACATTTGAAGGTTGACCAATGGAAAACAATAATTCAATGTGCAAAAAAGATATATTATTTATATTATTCATGTTTTTTGGATTTCTTCAAAAAATCTTATATTTAAATAAAAAATATTCTTTTTAATGCTGCTGTCAAAATTTCTATGACAAAACGCAGAGTTTTTAGATTCTTTTATAACAAAATTTTACCTAATAACTTTTGACAGTTAATGGGACAGTAACAATTAATTTTAAAATAGTATATTAAAGAACGCGTATCGTCAACTTTGTGGCACAAATCTAAGTTTATGCACAAGCACGAAGCGCGAGTTTTTATAAAGAATAAGTGCCCACAATGACTTTAGAAACGAGTTCTTTATGCTATTTATTCTATTTGTTGCGTTGTATGTGCTTTTCAAGTACAAAAGTTAATTTTCCAATCTTTAGAGAATTTTGCGTTAGTAGGAGATGATGGTTGATAACAAATGTCAAATAATTATAACAAAACAAATGTGTCAAATAATTTTTGGAATAGTTTTTAAATTTGTCCAAAATCTTGTGTAAGTATCTCATTAACGGTTCTTTTTAACCTACCCTAGCGGTTATTGCTTGAATAGTCTATTTGGCATAAATATAATAAGGAAATCTTCAAAAACATTGCAACATTTCTTAAATCACCAAATCGCAAACTTTGTGCGGATTTACTCATTATTATTTTTAACCAAGCAGTGCTATATACTCACCTAGCAAATAATTTGTAAATCATCAAATGCTAGGGGGGTTGCAAGTGGTTGCTAAATGCTAAAGGTTCGATTGTCTCATATGTTAATTGCCACACACACAAAAACATTTTAATGAGATGCAAAAAAGCATTACCAATCTTAAAAAAGTAAATTGTACTATGTAGTTACTTTATAGCACGCAAATGGGTGCTCAAATAGCTAATAGGCCTCTCAAATCGGTACCATATGAGTTTTTGTTACAGAAAGCAAATAGAAAAATTTGCTTTAAATTTGTTTTTAATGAAGAGTATTATGGTATTCTGTGTTTCCGAAATTGTAAATTTTTATTAAAATGAAATCTTATAATTTTTGTATGATAACTCTACAGCAAAGTGCAAATTAAGGATTAAGATGCTTAACTCTTTTTAAATTTATAAAAAAGTGAAAATAGGGCCTTAAATATGCGAGGCTTATTCGTGCATTTGGTACCACGTAGCAGAAGCGGTTTACTTCGTATTTTAAAAAAGCAAAACATAGTCAAAATTCACATTTTTAGAAATACTTTTATATTAATGGTTTAAACACTGGTTGGGATAGATTTTGAATCTACTCGGTATGAGATAAAGACAGCAAATAAAAAATTTATATGTGTTTTCGTTTACTTTTCTTACCCTCTTCTACTCTTTATCCAATTTAGGAACCCCTCTGGTTCTATTAATGTCTCAATTCTTATCACCACTGTTTTAAGTCGTTCGGAAGTCGTGCTGAAATTTTTTATTTTATTCAATTCCCAAAACCGTATTTCTAGGATTTATATTTATCAACAATACTTCTTTCACGTCATAGATTTTCTTTATTTATTTACAAAATTAAACACAGAATGTAATAATAATATATTAAACAACCTAAAACAGGTCAAGGGTAAAATCCAAGTTTATATTCATTCAAGAAAGATTCCACTGGTGTGTTATACAAAATTTATCTAACACCTTAGTAAATTATAATTAAATTTGACATTTTTTTGAATGATTTTTTTAATTAAATGATGTTTTTTTGTCTTGGTGTATTTTGCTTTGTCACTGCTCTTTGCCTAATTCGTGGTTGTTTGGTTCCCTCGGTTTCGAAATCAGAGTAAATTTATGCGTGCGTCCCCTTGTCCGGTGTGCATCTGCGTCTTTTTTTATTATAACATCTAAGTCCGGGGTTCCTCCGGGCATCTAATTACGAGTGATAGTTGGCGGCCCATCGGCTGATTATGTCCCTGCTGCCTATATCTCTTGGTCGTCAACGTCCTCTTTTTCCGTATTGTGTATTCCGCCTCCGAGGGTCCGAATGGCCGGAGTCGATCCGTTTTTATCGGAGAGCGAGAGAGAGTTCAGGAGGTATAGCCAGGCAGTATTTATTGACTGCTAGTGGACATCGGCCATAAAATATATATCGGATCCGGTCCGTCCGGAGCAGGGCAGGGCACATAACGTTCGACGTCGTAAAAAGTTAGCGTCGCACCGAGCCATGCGTCATTATGGCACACACCAGATACAAACAGCTTCTTATCGGAGGAGGAGACACAATAGCCGTTCCGGGAATGTCGACGACGCTTATTCTATGCCATAGAGCGACGATACGTGATGTTTCGGGATGAAACCGGAGACTCTAATACGAATTTGCCTTCATTTCATTGATAGGGAAAAAAGGGGAACGAAGGCTTATTGTTTATTGTTAAAAAGGAGTTGTTTTCATAACCAACTTTGTTGAAGCGGATTATTTTGCGATTTGGTAATAGGCGAAGGTTATCCACCTCGATAAACGCAAACTAACAGTGGCGGCACATTTTTTATCATCATTAAAGAATATTATGATTTAATCAGTGTACAAAGCTTTTTTAAAAAAATTAAATAAAATTGGAATTTTTATATAACTGCAAGTTACCTCTTTCTGTTTTTAATTTTTGACCGAATTCCGAAAAATTAAAGATTTAGAAGCTGATACATTTTTTTTTCACCTATAAAAAGCATATAACAAAAGATTAAAAAATGTATAAGAAATTGATAGTGACTTCTATGTATTACAAGAAAGGTAATAACAAGAATGAAAGCAAAAAATATACAAAAACCAAAAAATGTATAATTGGTATTGCTCTTTTTGAACAAATCCTTGTTTTGTAGGTTTTATTTTTTTCAAAAAGTAGATTGCAAACACATTTTTATTAACAAAATTGATTTTAGATGAAATTTAGTGACACTTCTTTGTTTGAAGCCCCTAAAAAGAAAGTAACGGCAAAATTAAACAAATTGTACAGGTGTCCTTAAAATCGGTTATTACAAGTCATAAAGGACACCGTGATATACAGGATATCTTGCAGTGATAGGCTGTTATAAATATCTAGAAAACTAAATAAGATATTGTAGAGTCCGTACACTTTCAGAACAGCACACCAATAAAAGTGTGCAGATGCCAAAATAGTGTAGGGCCAGTCCCATATGCAAATTGAAGGAGAGGAAGCCAAGTGGAACGTGGTCAGCGAAAGGTCAGCGGCGTTCGTCATTCTTGGTCATTCTCTTTAGTGTCGTTCGTTGACAGATTTTGATGACCCAACATGCTGTTCTGAAAGTGTACGAAACATTGGAATAAACCACATTAGATACGATCTACTTAACTAAAATATTTTCAAAATGGAAACACTTTCGGAGTTATACCGGAAGTTGTTACGAATTTTGTTACTTTAAATAGAATAACAAACGTTTAATATTTTTGTAAATTCGGTGAGTACACAGAATTTTATGAGTTTTGACAAAAAAAAACTTTTATCTAGCTCTACTGCTTTTGTACTAATAAATTATAGAATGACTTTTTAGATAAAAAATAAGGTTTACTACTAAAAACTATTATTTAATTAACAAACAATAAGTTGAGTGTTTTAACTTTTAATTTTTAATTTAAATTTAAATTAAATTAATTTTTAAAGTATTTAGTCAGTGTCGCAGCGTTTCATAAAATAAAAAAAATTGCACTCTGCATCGAATTTTAACCGGCTATTATGATCCAGACGAGACAAAAAATACAAATAATAATAAAGTTAATTAATTTAAAAGTAGTAGTATTATATAATTAGTTTAATATTATTAGATGTCCATCTTTGTCCTATGTTTGCACTTTGCAGCTAAGTCAGAAGAAAAATAAATTAGGCGTTGTCAAGTTTTAGACGTCAAATAAGATAAATTTTAAAATAAAAGGTTAAAACACGTCAAAATTTTCGCTACAATGTCTTTATAACGTTATTTACACACTCGTAAATTTACAATCTTTCTGAAATATTGAGAATGTTGCAAAATTCTCGTAGAAATTTTTTTTAAAGGCCGTGACATCTATTGTTTAAGTTAGAAAACAGAATTTCAGGGAAAGTGTTAACGTCACCTATTATCATTTTTCTTTGCAGATATCTACATTAGAATATGTTTTTTAAATGTCTACTGGATTGATGTCTCTTTTCCCTCATAAATGAGAATAATTTTAAATAATTCTGGCTTTAAAAATTAAAAATAACCCTTTATAATTGTGTATACTTCTGGGGAAGTGGAAACTGCGTACAATGTGGTAAAATAGTAATTTTGAGGCTTTCAAAAACATTTAAAAATAAATTTTGATTACAGTAATTAAATTTATAAGGAAAAACTTTACACTTTAAATTGCATTTAATGCAGTAAATATTTAATAAAATAAGAAATCCACATCTTTTTCTTTTATATTTGATTAAAATTTGTACACAGCTAAAAAGTTAAATACATCTTTCTTATTTAATTGGTATTTTGCAACCTTCAAGCTAATAAAGCAATCTCCCTTTAAATTTATCTAATATGATTAACATTCTACAAGTTACACTTCTAAGCTTTCTTAATTAAAAAGATATCTAGCTATAGATATAGAGTATAGATACTTACATCTACTTGTGCAAAAAGTCAGAAAGATTTTTTTAATATATTACAAAAAATATAAAATTGTAAATGCTCGTCCACTGGTTAGTCATCCGTGACCTGACTAATTAAAGATGGAAAATTTAAAGGTTTAATGTGCTATGGAAGAAAATCTACAGAATATGGATATTTCTTCACAGCATACCAAAGCATTAGAACTACTAAATTTTTCAAAAACCTTGTTAAGTATCAGAAGTTAGCAGAAAAGAGCGATAAAGGCAAAAAATATGTAGCTCAATAGAGAAGAAGAGAAGATATAAAAAAAGAATAGTATAAAACTCGCAAAAGAAAGGATGTAAAAGAGAAGAATAAACATTGACACCCTACTTTTAAAAACTCTACAACAAGGTCCTTTCTTTGGTTATTCAGGTTTAAGATTATTTTTATCAGAAAGAAACCAGTCATTGCTAGAAATTGAAACATTTGCTTAGCATTGGTAGGTCTGATAATGACTTTACGTATTTTTAAAGATTTTTATTAAATTGGATGTTACTGTTGTCAAATATTATACTTCAAAAGAATTAATGCAAAAAAGGTTTTGTTATTGCATTTGTTTAATCCAAAAAAATAGCAAAAATAAATAAGAAATTGACGAAATGCCATCACTAAGTAATGTTTGTTCTAGTTTAAACCTGTTAACTAATATTTTAAGAAATATTTTATAAGGAAGAAAGATACCGAAATGCAAGGAGCTGCAAGTAGTGTGTAACTGTGTATACGTGTACTGCATCTTAAAAAAAAATAAGTAAGTTTTTCTTTAATTGTGTACCTAAATAAAACTTTTGCACTATTTGGATTTTTGTGTTCTTATGGTAAATACAAAAAACTATCAAATTATTGTGAATTCAAATGTGAATAGGGTGCAGCAAGAAAATCAAACTTGAAATTTGTGTTAACAAAATTTGCAATGGTTATATTCTTTCTCAAATCATCAAATCAGATCTATTTATACAGTTATAACAGGTTATGCTCATTCTAATTGTGCTCTCGCTAAGTAAATCAGGTTCTGTACTTTCTATGCTGACTTGTGATAGGTGTGCTAATAGTAAAAAAATTATATATAAACCACAGCAGATATAACTATTATAGCCTCACATTTATTATTGTTCTCGATGCTACGCATTTCGGATAGTAAACTTGCTTGTCTATAAAAAATGTTTTCTTTACCTTGGTGTTTAGTGTACTATTTTATTCTCTTAATAAATATTTTTATACATAACTTATACAAAAATTTATTTCTTAAGAACTGCCTTGTAAAAACTGAGATTGTCACTCTTATTGTAAAATCTTAAAGTAAGACTTTTTTTAGGAGTACCATCTAGTTGTTAAACCATATTAAAAATCAAGGAACATCATATCATTAATATTGCACGATTTTATAGAAAACCAATAGAAAATTAGAATTGTAGAGAAGTAGATACAGGTGATTTTTTTATCTGCACCCGCCCGAATCTTCAAAAATAGGCAACACGTTGTACAAACGAAAAGTATGTTAATTAATTAAATAATGTGGCAACAAGTAATCCAAATAAATTGACTCTAGAAGCACTGTTAAAGCTATTGTCAACAATGTTGACATTAGTTCTCAACTCTTTAAGCCCTAATTTTAAAAATAAAATTTTTAAAGTATAATGTGTTGCCTATTTTTGGAGTTTCGAGCGGGAACAGATAAAAAAATCACCCTGTATATACCACATGAGAAAATTAATAATTAAATTTTTTTTCTCTCAAAACAGTACCCCCAAACCAAAGATTTACATCGTTTCATGTTGGTAAAAACACTGTCTATTTTCATCCAGACTTGTTTCAAAACTTTGACGATTTTGATATATTTTTCAAAAATTTTTATTGATTGAAATTATTGTTTTGTCACTATTGACAAAACTCGAAATTAATAATATTGTTTTGATATTTTTGAATTAAAATTTTGCCTTATAATCTGCCTTCGTGCACTGATTTTTCCTGAACATTTTGTTTCGACGACACTGCGTGTCGTGTAATTAAAAAGTTGCATAAACTACACAAAAAAAAATTTCAGAAACAATGGATTTAGGAGAATATAAGAAAAAATCTGTACCGCACATTCCATAAACAACAAAAATAAACTTAAATTGGTTATATAAAACAGAAAGTACAGAAACACAATTTTTTTCAAAACTGAAAACTGTAGTAACAAAGTCAAGACCAAGAAGCCAGAAAAAAAATCCCAGAAATAATATATTAAAAATTCTCTATTTTAGAAGTTTATTTTTTAATAAAAATATCCATTTGCCTTCGACGCCACTGTAAAAATCGGTGTCATTCGTGAAAAACGCAAACGTGTGTTTTTCAATTCCACCCATCCATCGAGTCTACCATTCCAGTCCCTCATCCAAAGTGTGTCATCGATTTCCACTTAATTGGAATATATCGATCAGGACCTTGTCCAAAGAGGGTCAACCGTATGAAAGGGAGGAAGCCCCCGAGTGATAATCCCGAAGACCCCACATTAATCCCTCAGGTCTTAATCCAGCGCGAAAAAATTAAAACACGGGATTAGTTTTTGTCTCGTTTTATATAAATCATCGTTTTTGCCGGAGTTTCCGGCCGCAAGGACACGATTACAATTAGCGAAATATGTGTCAGACAAGGGCCCGAGATTAGCTTCGTTACTCGTCGAAAACCTTCTTCTGTGTTATTGTTGGCCGGTGATGATTTAAGAGGGTGTTTACGTGTCGTAAATCTTCGACTTCCGATTTTTCCGGATGAGACTCACCCCGGAATGAAATTATAATTATAAGCGGGTCTCAATTAAGACGATGGGCGGTGGCGGTGCCGCCCCTCCAGCATCATATTCTTAATTTAACAAGTGACTGGTAGGCGGCGATGGCACTTTTGCCGCCTGACGGGACGCGCAACCCCTATGACAGACGACCGTTAGGGGACAAAGAACTATATCACCTAAAACGATTGCTAATACTTTATACGTGAAGCCGACCATCTCTTATAAATGGATTTTATCAATTTTAAACTGAGCTGCTTGATTTACGCAAGAGGGGAAATTATTACCACTAATCAAATCGGATTTTTTTATATGAGATGAGGGATTTGGGACTCATGATCATCACAGACTTTTTATAGTTTTTATTGGGTAATGAATGTTGACAAGAGACACGCAAAAAATATATAAAGAGGGATTCTGGGGAAAGTGGCGAGGATTTGATAAAGGGACGATGGACTGCTTTTGTTCTTATTAGGTTTTTTAGGGGCAATGGGGTTACATGTTTAGGAATTTTCTTTATCACACCTACTGACTACTAACTAACTTACTATCTGCGACTCATTTGACCTATTTTAAATTGTTTCTTTCTCGAATTATCAAAAATACTGCCAATTGTTAATAAAAAAAATGGAAAACTTGCCCTAATCTCACCCAAAACACTAAGCATTTTGCAAAATTTGGCAAATGATTAAAACACAATCCTTAGGAATGTCAAATTAATAAATAATAATTTTAATACTTTATGCAGGGCTATTTAGTTTGACTTAAATGACGAGCCTAACAGAACCTGACAAAATATACAAGATACATATCTCGTTTATAATTTGAATTATTTATGTATTAATAAAGAAACACAAACAAGTTTTTCTTAAACAACTTTTTGAAAAGTTTTTATAAAAAACCTTTACTGTAAAAAAAATGACGTTTACTAAAAGCCACCCATAAGCAATTGTTAAGCGTTCTGCAAGGCGCAAAATCCACGCTTCTCAAAATAAATAATGCATCAGAGTAGTTTATTATTAATTAATAAAGAAATGTTTTTATTTTGATGAATTTATATTTTAATTTAGTTTAAGAGTAGTAGTTTAATTAATTTATTAAAATAGAACAATAGAAACTAACAACAAATAAGCCTACACTGTCTCAGGTAACTCTAACTTATTCCTCTCACTTATCAAATTCTGAATTTTACAACAAAAAATGATCCATAATATACAATCTAATTCTATCAAAAAATTTAGTTTATAAGTTTGACAAGTTGAAATCTATGTATGCAAAAACATATTTGTAACACTCTTGATCATCATTTTTAGATTTCAACGATTTCAAAAATAGTATATGTTTTTATTAGACAAGAAAGTCAAATTTTTTTGTCAAGAAAAACTGATACAGATGAGGCACAAACAGTGACTTCGGCTTCAAATAAAGAAGGATTTTGTTGAAGACTACAATTTATTACAATACAATTGCTATCGTTGGCACAAAATGACAGTTCAGTGGTAGAAAATAAATTTTCACCGGCGTAAAAATTACTTTCTCGCCGATCAACAGTAAAGACCGCATTTTAGTGACAATTAAAGTTTACAAAAGTGTCACTTTATTGCTTAGTTAATACGTCAAAAAACTATAAGTTTATTGCGACAGTGAACCAGATTTAATGTCTCGCCTGGCTGCGCCTTGGCTTTAAAATATCAGCCGCGGCATTAAATCTATGTTTTACTGCCTAATTAAACAAAGAGAAGTAACTTTCTTATGCCGCTACTTTATTATCTGTTACTTAGTAGAAGTAAAACTTTATCTACGGCAACTAAATTCAATTATATCAAATTTTTTGGAAGTTTGAAAAAAAAATAAGAAAATATAGGATCAAATGTTATCAGTAGTGTCTTAACATTAGATGCATGATGTGATTTTATGCTTTAGAATTAAACTGAATATGAACAACTAATAAACAAGCAATTATTTTTTTTGATGTACAGGATGTGATTGTAATGTGTACAGAGCTTTTATGTGCTGAGAGTCCTCAATCAAATAATGCTAAATATTCAAATTTCTTTTACCCAATGTTTATAGTTTTTGAGATAAAAATTTTCGAAAAAAAAAAAACAATTATTTTGTGCAATTGAACTCTTTTGAGTATTTACCGAGTCTGTTTTCTAGTCAGTAACAGTTATTTATATTATTAGTGGGATAGAAGCATCATTACACAACGAGTGTCTATTGAGGGCGTTAGCTCGAGTAACTGTAACACACGAGTTATTGTAATGTGCTCTAGCTCACGTATGGTATACAAAACTTTATCTATGACTGCGAAAAATTTAATCGAAAATTTAATGCTGCCGGTAACTCCTATTTTTTTACATTAAGAGTAAGATGACCTATAGATACCTATGTTCAGTAAGCACTATGACAACCGCTTACAACTTTTCAAACAAAGCTCGCCATTTTGAAATAATCAGTAAAAATTGTGCCTTGTGGTAAATATAAGAAAATTGTAAAAATATGAGTCATTTTAAACATGAGTCACTCAGAAAGTTTACCTTTTGATATCGAAGAAGCGGCGACAAATCCTGCTTCTTGCTTGGTGTCAGACAAGTCTAAAGAAAAGTACGAGATGGCTTTTTACCGGTTCAGTTTATGGTGCGACAAAAAAAATGTTAAAAATATTACGCATGAGAAGGTTGTACTTGTATATTTTGATTATTTATCAAAACAGTATAAATCATCGAGTCTCTAGGCTTTTTATTCTGTGATTAGAACAATAATGAAAATGACGAAAAATCGCAAAAAACAAGATATTAGCAAATTTTTACAAGAAGCAAATGATGATAAATTTTTGTTAATAAAGGTACTGTATCTTTTTTATGCATAAATTATTCTTAATAAGTAATGTTAATTTCAAGTTTGCTTTAATTAGTGGAGTTGGTGGAGCTCGTAGGATCCAAGAACTTACCAACATGCTTTTGGAAGATGTCAAAGATCAGGGACAATGCTTCCATGTTCTAATACCAAACACTAAAACAAAAATATCCAGAGAATTTTTTATTACGTCAGGCGGAATTGATGAAGTCAACATGTTAGAATTAATTCGAAAATATGCTGCACTTCGCCCTAATAACGACAGTAGTGGACGGTTTTCTTAGGATACCAAAGGTGTATAAAGTTACCTGTTGATATAAACATATTTGCTGCTTTCCCCACGAATATTGCTACTTTTCTTCAGTTTCCTAATCCAGCAGGGACATTGTTATAGGCGCTCATCTACTTCGTTGCTTACTAATTTGGGAGCTGATCTTTGACAGTAAAGCGTTATGGGGGTGGTGCTGGAATACAGTGGCAGAGGGGTATATAGACACGGCAGAAGAAAATAAAAACAAATTGTGGGTGACAAAAATACTATAACAGTTAGAACTACTACATCTACAGCTGTTATCAAAAAAAATGTATCAGAAACGGCTTGTCCTGCTATAAGTAGGTGTGAAAATTGTGTTGTTGATTTAAGGAGTTAAGTAAATACTCCATTTTGAGATAATAAATCATTCAAAGATTTGTAAAATTAGTAACATTTGCCTTCGATCAGTAAAATGTTTTTACCGTTCTTTATATTTAATATACTATTTTGGGATACACAATGTATGACACAAAATCACAGTCAAAAGTCCTCGCCTGCTTTGAATAGATATTTTGCTAATCACTGGGTATTTAGTTTCTACTAACTGATTTATTATTAATTTATTTTTCTTTTACAGCAATAGCTACGGTTTTATGTTTATTTAAAATGTGTTAATTTAATTATTTATTTAGGTTAAAAAAAAAAGAATCTGGGTTCCTTGAAGTGTCCCCTAATATCCATTCCTGCATATTTTCCCGAACTTAACGTGCAGATAACCACAATATTGCTGATGTAATTTCCTCCGTGCAGATATCAGGTTACACATACCCGCTTCGAGATCGCAACAAAGTAGTGCTGAATGGGCACTCGCAACTCGCAACTATGTCTCTTTGTTTTGCGCCGCTTTTCCTATCACAATCACCTCTTTATCCACATAATAAAAGAAATTTTAATGGAATTATGTTTTGGAAAAATCCGGTTCTGATAATGATTATGACGTGTAGCGTCGGGACGCAGGGGAGGGTCAGATTTGACTGCTGACCAATAAAGCGAGTGGTGTATGCTATTGGCGGACGGCGTCGCGACGGCGCACCTCCAATCGACGCCCAACACAATTAAACTCACCTGAGATGGTGGGAAATGTGATCATTGCGAGAGATTTAAAGCCGGGTTATTCACGACGAAAAGTTTGTTTTGTTACCTTGAAATTAATGTTGCGACAATTTATACTTCCAAAAATAATAAACATTAGGACGAGTATCGCAATGAGGTGAAGAATAACAGCGTGTGGAGGTCAAAGGAATTGGAAAAAGGTATAATAAACAACGAAAAAATACAACAAAAGAAAATGAATAAAGTAGAAATTAATTAATTAATCGAATTTAATTAACAATGGATTTTTTTACTAAATTAGAAAACATTTTTTTAGAACAGATTTTTAACCTAAAAGCCTGGCATCAAAAGAAAAAATAAAGACATAACTAAACAACAAAATTTTTTTTCAAGATTTTCATCATTTGTGGTGTTATATTTCAGGTCAAAATTTTGCTCCATACTACCGAATTACCTGTTTTTTTGTTTAATCATTAATTTATTAAAATTTTGAGTCAATTGCCGTTGCCATAAACGTTTATTTGTTTAAAAAGAAATTTTTCTTGTGGGAGAGCTCCTGAAATCTGAAATTGAAACACTTTGTAATTTAAGTCCATTAATCTCATCTTATCAGAAGATAAACATTTGATTCGTGACCACAATTTGCAAACATTTTACACACTTTGTTGCACAGTCAAAACAAATCTCATTCTCAAGTGGGAAAAAATATTTAGAATATATATCATTCCTAGAAATAATTTCGATGGCGATGGTCTCATCTCAAGTGAAATTAATCTTAAACTAAGCAATTAACAAATCTGTTCTTTTTTAAAATGTACCACTTCATCTGATTAATTTGATTAAAAATTGTGTTTTAAAATTTCTAAATACATATTTTTTAGAGAGATTTTATTATTGAAAAATATCTATTGTTTCAATATTGTGAATGTAACAAAGATTATGAATATTTCTTAAATTTAACTAATTTCATTTTTTTAAAGTCACGGGTTATTAATTAAATTTGTCTTAGGAGAGTATGGTACCAAAAATTTGGCAAAACAACTAATTCGCATATTTTTTAAGCATAATAAAGTGTTTGTAGAGTGGTAGAAAAAAAAATAGTTTACAATATCAAGCTGCAATTTTTTTTATTGAAACCAATACTTTCGAACTTTGGTTCTTGTTTTAGAGTAATTTCAAAGCCATTTTTTTCAAAAACTAAATTTTATAAGAAAAACAGGATGACAAGCCATAATAAAGCAACAAGCGTCTAATTTGTGATACCAAAACAGATTTTTTTGGTTAATAAATAATAATAATAATAACTGTAAAGTAAAAGTTCTAAAAACCCTGTTTTCAACAAAAAAATAAATAAATTGTCAGTTTTATATTGTAAACACAATTTTTTAAATTATTTTTTTACCACACTATAAACACTACTAAAGCAAACAACACAATTATTTTTAAAAAAATATCCCAATTAATGTTTAGCTAAGTCTTAGGTACCTCTTTAAGAACCCCAATTAGAATCAATAAACATAGACACTTAAAAAATATCTTGGGCGGTAAGCGCGGACCATAAGTAGTTTAATGCCCTTTTGTTGCTTTAGATGGTTGAAAAAAATATGTGAACCTCGGGTCATGAGCACTTTTTAAGGCCTTGCTTATGAAAAACTGCGTTTTCGATTATGAGGAGTTCTGTATAAAGCATTTGAGTTCTAATTTTTTTTTCTTTTAACTAACTGTAATCTCAATATTTTTGCGATTGATCTGACTCGCTCAAATTTATTAAAAATTCATTTTACACAAAGAAGACTTTTCTGGGCCTAGGTCCCACACCAAAACAGTGTCTTTACGCTATCAATACGACATTTACAATCGTCGATACTTCGACAAAAATTTAAAGCTTCTAATTATTAAAATTAAAAACAAATTGTTTTTGAGTTTCAAAAAATCTATTTTGTGTCACCAATTTAAACGAGATATGCGAGTTTTGTAAGATTGAGAGCCCATGTTTTCATAATGACTTAAGATTATTGTATTTTTGTATACTATGTATTGCTTGTCATTTTTTATGTACCAATTTTCTTTTTATGTTAAATATGTAATTTTGCATGGTAATTTTTCTAGAATAAAACTAAAAATGGAAAATGTAGAAGAAGAAATTTTCAGAAATAAATCAACATTGCTACCTGGAATATTCGTCAAGAAAATCTATTGGCAAATATTTTTTTGTACTAATTATGTTATTGATGATATTTTGAGTTCGATTATTCTGCGTCTGGAATCATAAACTCTGTTGACACAAAACTATTTTATTATAATTTTTTAAAAATAAAGTTTTTTCTTAGTTTCGTTTATTTTTGTAACAGGAAAAAATTTCTAGAAAAAATTTGTATTTCTATAAAAAAAATAAGTCCCAGTATTTGTCTCCTATTGGCTCTAATATGTCATGTGATTTTTAACTCATCAACTACCTTAATATCGTCAATTAATCAACTTATATTTTACCAACACGTAAATCATCGACAACCCATTTTAAAAACTAACTGACCAATTGCCTAACTTATCAATGAACCAATTCACTAACAACTTATTTAATCAACAACCTAATTTAACAATCACTTACTAAAGATGTATTAATTTATAATAAAAAAATAACAATTATGACATGACAACAAATATATTTATAATTTTGAAATATCTGCATAGCAAAACTTGAGCTGACGCTACTGACTCTTTTTTTTCCTCCGCAATATCTTAACTTTGTGTTGGACTTCTAGTGCACAGTCTGTTTTTAATAATCTGTAGTAAAAAAAACTCTGCTTGAGTGGCAAAAAAATTTACCAAAACACGTCCAGCCAAATAATTTTTGTTAGAAAATTGAGTCACAGACAAGTTGAATTTAAATGAAATTGGAACTAATCGTTTGTCTGGGACACCTTGTATATTACCTGTATATAAACTATATAAACCTGTATCATAGCAAAAGCACTTTCTCTTCTTTTTATTTGAAATATACTCGTGATAGAACTCGTAATTGAAAGAAAAAAAGCTTCTTTTCTCTTATATGTTTTTTTACGGCCATTTTCCAAGAGTTGAGAAAAAAATTCTATTCTTTATCTGTATAGTCTGTAACTATTGTCATATTAGAAGTAAAGCACTGTTAACTTAGTCTTTAGAGGACAAGTTAAAGCTGTATTTGTGTTTGTACCAATGAACATATTTAAAATTAGAGAGTACAAAATTTAAAATATAAGAATTTTTTTAGAAACTCTACTACAATGCCTTAAGAAATGTTTTCTTATGGGCTAATTTCAAGTTGAGATACTACCAATAGTATGAAATCTACCAAGCACCCAATAGCACCAAACTATTTCACTCTGCACGACGCACTTTTCGACAACAAAGTTGTCATCCTCAGGTGGGGAATTAAACTCAGGTGGCTTTCTTCCCCACCTGAGGATGACAACTTTGTTGTCTAAATGTGCGTCGTGCAAAGTGAAATTGTTTCGTGCTATTGGATGCTTGCTACATTTCATTCTACACACCAAGGAGATCCAACACGAAGTTACCAATAGTATTATATATATATATATTATATTAAATTTATTAATTTAATTTACACTTGATATTAATGTTGCTAAATAATTACTTTGCCTATCTTTTGCTTTTATCAGGAGCCTAAATTTAAAAGAAATTTGACACGCAAACGTTTTATTTTTGTTTATTCACTTGGGTTAAGGTTATTTCTGAAAGCACAATAATATCTATTTCTCTATGTCTGTTATCTCTAAAAGCACAATAATATCTACTTCTCTATGTCTGTTTGCAAATGTTGAAAAACTTTAAATTTCGGAAATGGTTAGTATCTAAAGAAACAAAAAATTTTAAAAAATATTAGAACTGGTAAAAAATTTAAGATTTTAAGTATTCTTAAGGTTCTCAAATAACGCTAAAAATTTAAGACTTTTTAAAAAATTGATTTTTAGTATTTTAAAAAGAATTTAAAAAAAGCTTACAACCTAAGAAAATTACAGTTGGAAAAAATCAGTTTTGATAGTCAAAATGTAAATAAAATGTCTCATTTTTTTTAGTCTTTTTATATAAAAGATCTTTATTGTAGAGTTATTAAGACGAATTTTGAGTTACTTGATAGAAGGAGCAAAAACAGTAACTAGTAAAACTGTCAGCTCAATGCCTAAAAGAAAATGCACACATTTGAGCATATTTATTATTTTAAATATTAATGAAATCATATTTTTGTTTGACCTACAGATGATTCAAAAGCAAAGTGCCAATTTGAACATTTTACAAGCTAAAACAGGGCACAAAAATGATTTTTTATTTGGTAATTTAAAAAAAAGTGTAGATTTTCTGTTGTAATAATGCTAGTGCTGCTACTGTTTTGTACAACCACGTTTTCATTTTAAAAATCAATTTTGAACGAAAAAGTAGAGGTTTTCCCGAATGTACCGTTTTAGAGTAATTTGATGCAAAAGCAATATTTTGAACACACCATTTCGATAGACAGTGTCAATTGTCCTACTGTTCTTGTCCTTTTGACAGTCATCCCTACACATTTTGTACAAAAAACTCCCAGAATTTTGAAAAATTGTAATTTTATTAGGAGTCAAGATAAACAATTTTTTTCCATCAATTATAAATTACGTGATATGATTATTTAAACTCCTGTTTTGTCAATATTTTTCCAAAATTAGTTTCATTATTTTTAACTTCAAATTTCCACTTACCTTGCTATTATTGCTAACACTTGAAACACACTTTTCAGCTTCACTCACACTTTTTTAAACAAAAAAACTTCGTTAATAAAAAATAAAACTTCTAAAATGTTCTAAACCATAAATTTATTGATACTAATGTTATTTACACAACGTAACATAGTATAGATATATCATTCAAAAACACAACTTCCAGGGCAAGTCGCCACCTGATCCATATAAAAATATATCATCGTCAAAAAACTGAAAAAATAAAAAAGATATGCAGTATCACGCCTCTCGCATGACCTCAACCGAACAATTCAAAAAACCGAAAGCGACTTCTAACCCTAATCGCTAAGAAGCTTCCGCACTTTGTACAAGTCTCTGGGGCCGGACTAGATTCTCCGACCCGGAAAATGATGTCACAGATAAAACTCCGGCGAGCTTTGTCCGTCCGAATTCAAATGTTGCACCTGCTGTTGCCGTCCCAAATTAAGTCTCTGTTTCAACAAATCGCGTTCTTGGCTAACCCTCGCTAACTCGATTTTGATCCGGTGGAGTTCGTTTTGCAGGGATCGGTTGGTCTGCTCCAGGTCGTGGCGTTGCTGGAGACGTTTCGAGCGGCAGTTTTGTGCGTAACCACGGTTTTTTAATGTGCGACGTTTCTGCTTCAAGCGGACTACTTCTTCGCGCGGACAACCATGGAGACGTTTGTTGAGTTCGCGGACGGACAGGGTCATCAGCATCTCGTCGTTGAGCCCCAGGTCGTCGCTGCACGTCGAGTAGCCGCTGGTAGTGTGGTTGAGGCGGGGGGAGAGGGCGCTAGCACCAGAACATACTGACTGAGGCCTAAAATTAAAAAAAAAAACATTTAAAAATGATGACGTCTTTCAAAAATATACAAGATGTGTAACATTACTCGGCATGCGACTCGTTCCGCAAATAAAATTCTTGTGAATAATGTCCTCATTTATTCATAAATTAATATTCAGAAAATTACTTTTCATGATCTTTAAAACTTTGAAAATATTCAAAATGTTACAATTCTCTAATTCACAAAAAAGTTGAATTCAAAATATTCTAGTTGTTTGTAATTTATTAAATTAAAAAACGTAATTCCAAAATTTGAGTACAATTCATACAAATGTCAAAATATTGGTTTTTATGGTTGGTGTCAACAGTTCATTATTAATAAGAGCTTTTAACAAACCTTTTTGAAATGCTAATATGTAAACAACAAAAAAAGTTTTAAGTCTTAAAAATTTTGAAAATATACAGAGTGTTTCATTCAAAACATTTAAAATATCTAGTAGTATACAAAATGTAGTAGTAGCATATTTCTATTAGACAAAAAACAAATAAGAAATAAAAAATAAGAATAAAAAACCATCAAAAATGCCTGGAAAAAAATGCAAAACTTCTCTGCTTTTTTATAATAGTATATCCAAGAACGGACTGTTAACTTTGTTGACTCAAGGCTAACACTATTTAGGGGCCCCCTAATTAGCACAATTAGGGTTTGCTGTCGCAAGTTATTTGCCATATTGTCACACACTTTTTACTGTTTTTTTAAATAGAAAAAACTAGAAGCAGGAGGCACATTCTTAAGAAGATTATTAGAATAATTTTAGAAAGATAAAGAAAAAAATTAGAAGAAGGAAGAGTTTAGTTTATAAAAGATTATGAAAGACTAAATAGAAGAGTCATCCACAGTTTAGCTAAACTTGAAAAACGATGACTCAATTTGACAAAGAAAAGAATGAGCAAAACTATGTTTAGATTAAAAATTTTCACTAGAAGAAAAGTAAATTGAGAAAAACTTAGTCATTGCCAATTTAAAAAAAGCAATGTTTATGAAAAAAAGAAGAAGAAACAGAGATAAACTTTACAAGAATAAAAAGAAAATTCTTAAAAATAACTTTAAAAATATTGTTCAAAGAGCAAGAAAAATTACGATTGAGATGAAGATGCTTCAAAAAAATTTTAAAAACAAGAAAGAAGAAAAAACTATCTACAAAAATTTTAAATACAATCACTGGAATAAAAAAAACAAACATTGATCTAAAGCATTAAAAATTTTTTTGACAAATTCTAGTTTACAAGACGTTTTCAACAGAAATGTTTATAAAAGTAAAAAATAAATTTGAATGTAGGTTCTAGAAGATTTAAAAAAAAAAGAATACTGAAATAAATCCAAAAAATCTCAACTTTTGACAGTCAAACTACTAATTATTTTCTTGGTTTTTAAGAGGCCTGTGATTAAAAGAACCCTGGGATGCAGCCCATAAATATCATACCTAAATCCACCCCTGACTACATCACTTATTGTCAAATGAAGTAGATTCCTTTTCTCGCTATTCGCTTCAAAATTCTTGTGTATTATAATGTCCTAACTATAATAGGTATTCAATCACAAACTTATTAATAATAGATGGTTTAATAGAGATGAGATGATTAACTGCTCATTAGGAAAAGAGTTGATTTCATTATTTTTCCGTTGTTCCACGTTATTAAATTGAAAAAACTTATTTCAAAAATTTGATATCATATTATACAAATGTCAAAATATTTATGGTTCATACTAATAATTCGTTATTAATAATGTCTTTAACAAACTTAATATGTAAACAAAGAAAAAAATAGTTCTAAAAAATTGAAAAATTTTGAAAATGTTTAAAGTGTTTTATTAAAAACTTCTAAAATTATCTAATACTATAGGTACTAACTGTTTCATTATGATCAAATCAAAAATAAGAAATAAAAAACAAGAATAAAAACTGTCAAAAGTTCTTCAGAAATTATGTACAACTTGTCAAAGAAATATTTTTTTACTCCTTTAATTATATCACTTATTATCAGATGAATTAATTCTCTCGCTATACCCTTTGTTCCTAGTTAATAACGTTTTTATCAGTCATACATTACTGTCTTCTTAAAAAGCAATCATTAATTAATAGTTATTGTAAATAAACATGGTGTAATGCATGAGCGATGCGAGCGCGTTTATAGAGTGAGAATTATTAATCGCTAATTTACAAAAAAATTTACTTTACGTTTTTTCGTTGTTTGGACCTCATTAAATTTAAATAAATAAAATTCCAAAAATTGATGACGCTTTATAAAAATGTCAAAATATTGGTTAGTATGGTGATATCAACAGTTCGTTTATAGAGGTCTTAAGTAAACGATTTATAGTGCTAACATGTAAACAAGCAACAGAAAAAATAGTTATAAAAGTCTTTAAAAAAATTTAAAAGTACAGCATGTTTCATTAAAATTTAAAAAATAATATATGGTAATACATATCTAGTCTAGTATACTGTGTCACTAGTATTTAAAAAAATACGAGAAATTAAAAATCAAAACCGTCATAAAAGCTTGTAAAAGGATATAGAACTTTAATCAAAAGTATTTGTAATAAATCCAATTTCTATTAAAACAAGACCTCTGACCTTCACATTATTGTAACAATTTCTTTTAATAGTAGCAGAATTTATTAATGAATTAATTAATTTTAAGTAACTTATCAATGCATATACATATGTTTGAAACGTCTAAATTGTGATAACAGGCGATAAACTTCCGATTTTTAAAACGAATTTTCTGATTTCTAAATTCGGTAATTGCCAATGTTAAGACGATAATATCTCAAATTATCTTTTCAGCTCTCAATTACTTCCAATTTAAAAAAATAGGCTTTACACATTTACAAAAATCAGCATGTCAACCGCAAATAGTCAAAATACAGATTTTTTTAAAAGTCAAATGTTGAAATAGATTAAAAACGCTAAAATGGCATTTTTATTTTTTATCTTTTATTATTTTTTTTTTAAATTGACAACTTTGAACTAAAACAAGTCAAAATTCCTAGTCTGTCCAAAAACAAAAGTTGATGTTTGCCAACCAAAAAACCCTAAAACACCAATTTTCGAGTTTTTTATAATGTTTAAATAATTTGGTAATAGCGTTTTCTGTTTCAAAATAGTAACAATTGACATAAAAAAATGTTAAAAACCTCTTAGTTTTCAATTAAAACAGGTCAAAATGCATTTTTAGTCTTCCAATTTTAAAAATTTTTGCAAAAATTGACAAGTTGTAATAAAAGAAATCAAAATTCTCTGATCTAAACTTTAATTCCAAAATAATGGCAACCAAAATTCGTCAAAATTTCTCAGACGAAATCAAAAAACCGGTTTTTTACATTTCTGTACCTTTGATGGATGATATGGTGTCCGTTATCCATGATCATCCCCGACGGTATATACTCCCTCCTCTCCCAATCAGGCTCTCCACCCATACAATGTAAAGGCCTGAGATCCAGGGGTTCCGACCTGACAGTTTGAGGAAACCACATCATTTCGTCCATCATGGTCGGTGGCCTGCAATTATCCGGCGAATTGCTTGGCGGCGTTTGCGGGGGTGTCCCTGGGGCATTCATTAGCGCCATATTGACCAGCACCGGCTGCTGGGGGTACATGGTATCCGGCGGCGGCGACAGCGGTGGTATCCTTCTGTCGTCCGGCCACTGCCGGCATCGCTCATTCCACTCATCAGCCATCCTTTTATCCTCGCTTTTCACTGTAACGCTCTCCAAGTGGTCGAGGACGAAGTCCTGGACGTACTCTTCCGCTAGATGTTGGTCCTCCTGGTCCATGTGTGCACCGATTGTCTGCTGCATACGCACTGGCACCGACGTTCGCGTGGCATTCGAGAGTCGCGGCGGCGGCAGAATGCGACTGAGACTGGCGGCGGATTGTGCTTCGATGTGAGAGGGGCGGCGATTTGATAGCAACGCCCCCGATGAAGACGATAGGTGGCGTAGATTGCGACACGGAAATTTGTTTATACCTCTGGAGCCAGTCATCACGGAGGATATTCGCACCATATTGTTGCGAGAAGGACTTTATGACTCCCATATTGACAAGTGATGTGTACCTGGGAGGGAACGAGGTTTATTAAAAGAATACCTAACACGAGTAACACCAGGTTTAGAGGCTACAACTTCCAGAGTTTCGGAATTTATGGAGACGATGGAGTGTGATGGAGATTGGAGATTTTCAATATTGATTACAGAATGATATCCCAACCAGTTACAGATTTTTATACCAATAATTTTTAAAAAACATTTTTTTAACTTTAAAAAATGTTTCTATTTTTTTTTAATTAAATACTTATCATTCAGATTCACATCCAATTTTTTACTTATTAATTTTTTTTAAACAGCTAACGTATGATTTCTTAAATGTGCTCCCAAAGTTGGCAGGTAAAAATGCAATAGGCAGTATATTGAAAAATGCATTTTGTTTATAACTTGCGTTTCACACAGAAACCTGTTATAATAAAACTCCAATAATAACTTATAGCACCATGTTCTGAAGTAGGATACTACACAACTTAAAATTTTACTTTTTCACCTAAAGTAAATAAAAAAAATTAGGTAAAATAAGTAAATAATAAAAAACACTAAAAACAACTCGTTTCTTAAGCCATTGTGCCATTGTGGGCACTCATTTTTTATAAAGCTTTCAGTCCAGTTTGTATGTTATACGTAAAATCACGAGACAGTGCTTGTGACTTGTGACAGAGTGTATCAGGACAACGCGACTTTTACATTGCGATCATAATAATTTTGAAAATGTATTTATTGCAAATATTTTTTCCAACAAATTCATCGTGTAAGGATAAAAAAAAATTCAAAATAAAACTACAAATTCAACAGAAAGCTCAATTTGCGCAAAACTATTATAAATGTAAACTAACTGTAGCAGCTTCAAATAGCAGCCTCACGTGTTCGTTCAGATTTCCTCAAAAACACTACAATGTTCAGCATTTATCTTAACGACCTTTTGAAGTTCTACAAAAAAGTTCTACCTAAGTAAGAAAAGACAGCCAAAAAGTTCCAATATCTATAGACAAAATCAAACCTGCATAATATTACTCGAAATTATCCTTAGTAATACACGTGAAACTTCGTGTTCTTTGGACCTTAGACCTTAGTTGACAACTTATCAACAAATTGGTCTGCGAATTTTGTGACATCCTGTATAGACGACAGATCAGAATACAAAACTCTTCCTACTAATCTTCTACATCTACTCTATTCATCTACTAAAAGAAGGGTACAGAGCGTTTCAGAATGTTTGATATCATCAGGTGGTATCCAAACTCAAACTTAAGTTGCGCTAAATGATTTTAACATTACAATTTTTGGCGTCAAACGAAAGTGTTTTTCCAATTTTTTTTGTGTTGTATACATATAATAATATTAAAATAATATTAAAATTTAGTATAACTTTAGTATTTGTTTAATACTGACAAATTAACAAATTTACAAGGTTGTGTGCCGTTCACACAGTGATGGATTACTGAGATATCAATCATTCTGAAACTATTTATAAGCCAAATTTCAATTTGCTGGCGCATTCACAATTTAAAATTTTCACTTGTCATTCTTACCAATTTTAAAATAAATTTTGAAAAAACGCCCATTACATGTCTAGTAGTTCTAATCAGTGCTGTTAGTTTAGCAAAAAAAGTACCTAAGTAAATAAAAAACAGTTTTACTTTTGTTCTAATTTTAACAAATTATACAGGGTTGACTAAAAATATAGAAGCAAACGGTTTATGGCTAAACTGTTGCCATTTTAAATACTAGCGGAAAAATGGTAAGCTAGTTGGCGTGACGTAGAATCGAGTAGAAACAACGCAACGATAAGATTTTGCTTTGTTCTACAAAAACAGATTTTTTAACGAAAATTCTTTTTTATTCCGTGTAATGAAGTACAGAGCTGCAAAAGTTCTATCAGTTTTTATATCATGTGTTTTTTTTAAATTTGACGTCAAAGTTGGCTGTGCATTGTCGTTTGTAAACAAACCAGAAAATGACATCTAACCTCACTTTTATGATTAAAATTAAAACTGCTCTACTTACGGTTTATAATTACAATTTAATCGAAAAAAATTATAACAAATAATCGAAATGTCCACCACCTTCATCTAGGCACATTTGGATTCGTCGACACATTCCATTAGCAACGTTCATCAGCATGTTAGGATGTTCATTAATTTTATTAATTCTTCCAACAATTCGATGTCGTAACTCGTCCAAGTTATGTATTGGGCGTTCGAAAATGGAGATTTTCAAATTATTCAAACTTTGACTATTGACTTTTGCTACTTTGCAAATAATTACAAAAGTGAGGTTAGATATTATTATGTGGTGCGTTCACAAACGACAATGCACAGCCAACTTTGACGTCAAATTTAAAAAAAACACCCTATAGAATTGGTAATTGTTGGTGAGTATCAGCAAAACAGAACCAGCTAGAAGACTCTGTTCAACCTATTCCCAAACACAAAAAAATAGAACAATCATAAATTTTTTGTTAAATTATTATAATGGTTCTAGTGCAAAAGTTATTTCCGATATTTTTTTGTTACTTTGCAGGAATGCTCTTTTTGCGGTGAAAATAAGCACGGGTCAAAAAGAATAATAGAGATAAAAGACATTAGACAAGTTACACACCATCATTTAATCGTTTAGTTTTCTTGTCCTCTATATTACAAAAATTCTTCAAAAATTTAGAAGAAACGAAAAATCTCTTGGAAATCTATTAAGCTATAAGTTTATAGACTTTACCTGATTTTTGAGATTTTTTACTCTCTTAAACATAATTATTTACAAGGTGATTTTTTAAAAACAGTTCACCCCAATTTTTTTAATAACCACTTTAATTAAAAAAACCGAGACAGGTCAATTTTGTTTCTAGGATATCATGGCATGTTTTCATGGTAAAATTATGTCGATCCTACCATCCTCTTAAGCATAAGGTTCACCCCCTACCTCCAAAATTTAAATAAGAAAAGTTGGTCGAGTGATACTTCATTTTGAAGGTCTTTGAACACTCTTTCTGCTAATTTACTCTTATTTTTGATTTTTTAAAATTCTTTTCTGAATATAATTATTTTATCGGTGGCTGGTATTTTTGGTTTTTATATCAATAATGTCTACCTCGGGCTAGAATGCAATCACTCAGCCATTATACTCTCATGAATCCATTTAAACTGACCATGACCTGACGAATTTTGCTTCAAATAATAATGTATCACAAATAAGGTGCTTTTATTTAAATTATTTTATAATTCTTTAAAAGGTCATTATAGGGATAAAATAAATGAGTATACGCTCACATTCTAGACCAAAGTAGTCATCTTTGCCATAAAAATTAACCTGTTTAAAAAAAAATGTTTTAAATATTTGAAACTCCGATAAAAAAAAATATTTTAAAAACGAAATTTTGAAAAAAAGAAAAATTAGGATAGATCAGCAAAAAAAGTGTTCAAAGACCATTAAAATGATGTGTCATCTGAGCCACTTTCCTTAACTAGGTAACTTCCGGAGATGAAAACCCAAAACTATAGGGGGTGGTAGCATTAACGTAATTTTACCACGAAAACATGCTCCGCTAGCGATAAAAATCAATCTGTTTTGTTTTTTTATAATAGAAATTGTTACCGAGAAAATTGGGGTAAATTATTTGCAAAAAATGACCTTAAATAATTTATTTTGTCGGTTACGTTCTTTTTCATTCTTATTAGTTCAAAAATGTTTCAAAAATATTTCCCAAAATTAGTTGGGCTACAAGTTTCTAGTTTTTACCAATTGATTTTTTAGATCTTTTCACCTTTATATACCCAATTTCGAAATTACTTTGCCTATTTGTTTTTTTTTTATCTTCATCGATATTCCAAAAATTTTCTTAAATTAAAATATCTTAGAAATTTATTGGGATATAAGTTTCTATTTTTTTATTAATTAATTCTTTATGTTGTTACCTCACTACCCTACTCTTACCAATTTTGAATTCAATCTGTCGATTCGTTTTCTTTGTCTTCATCAATGTTCCAAAAGTTTTCAAAAAATTTAAAAAATTAGATTTTAAGTAAATTTCTTTTCTTTTCTAAAAAACTGTTTAAAATATATTTTTTAAAGTATACCGTAATATAGCCAAGAAAAAATTTATAAAAAAATCTGAAATAAGTTAGCAAATAAGCAAAAATAGCTTATTTCAGAAATTTTATTTACAAAATCATTTTGGACACGTATCAAAAACTTATTGGTAAACTCAAAATACTTTATATAACATTATAAACTTCACTAATCGAGAAAATAAAGCATGTAAAAAACAAACCTTAAGACAGTTTTCTAAACCATTTAAAAAGATGTAATTTTTTAACATTTTTTTGGGTTTTACAATGTAGTGTTCTGTATTATTGTGCATTGCTTGTAACTGATTTTAGGGACGCGTTGAATTCAAACGCAGAATTCAGAAAATAACTATATGGAATACAAAAATGTATAGGTTAATTAAAAGAAAAAAGTTAAGAAGAAACAGAAATAATAAATATTTTTAAAAAAAAAATGTTACTTTCAAAATGACATTCAAAATCTTCAAAATTCAAAATCCAACTTCAAACATGCAATCAAATAGTGACTTAAAGAATTTTTATCTATTCATGTAGTGAATTATTGAGCATTTTACTTATTATAGTTATGTTTTTTTTATACAGAGAGTACTAGAATACTAGAGAATAGAGTCTTCAGAAAGATATTTCGTATTTACGACTTAATCCGGTATTTAACTTTAACTTTATGAAGGTTTAACCGCAAACCATCATTTCTAGACCCCAAGAAAGGAAAGTAAACATATTTCGTCAATGCTGGGCCAGGCCCGTGCAGGTGCTCCTAAGCATTGTCCTGGTGTTAGGTTGGCCATAAACTTATTAAAGAATAAATGCAAGAATCAAAGAATAAAAAGTTGTAAACACGAAATATTTTTTGAGGACTTTACCTACGACCTCAGGTACCTAAGGTACCTAAGGTAAGTACCCAAAGAGTTTACATTATAAAAATACGAAAAAAAATTACATTTTTGTAGAGAATTTGTGAATTAAAAAACGTTGATATACATTGTTACGTTGTAAAGAATTCATGTTTGCGGTAACAAATAAACACTAGTTGCACAAAAATGCATCGTCAGACACTTGATTCGACTTATTTCCTGGCGTTCCGTAAGTTTATTGCAATGTCAGTGAAAAAGGCCACAACCACCCGAGCACAGTTCATTTACCGAGAGCGAGTTCGGTCCATCATTTTATTGACTCGATCGCATTTATGCAAACAATTGTATTATTTGCTCACAATTAAAATTTTAAGCATATTAACCCTTCACCGTACCATTTGTTAATTTATTATTTGAACAAGAAAGCTCGCCCTAATTACATAATAGCGGGGCTACCTGTTCCAATGCGTTTAATTAAGCGCCGGGACGCTGCTTTACCCCAGTTCCTCTCATTTGGCCCCATTCAACCGCCACCACCGCCCGCAGAACAATGACGTTATTATTACGTTCAGACTAAATGACAGAATGCGTGTGTTGACTTATTAGCTCATCTTGCTGGGATTTCAACGATTATTTATGTTACCCTCCGAGGGATGATGACATTTTGACGACACTTACAGGACCGTATTATTATGTACACGACAAGTTATTAACCTGTTGACTTCACAATCGAAAGGGAGATTACACCACGAAAAAATCGATTTCATTCAAGTTTCGAAATTCTATCAATGAATGGCATGCCCTCTTGCACTCCCGATATTTGTAAAGATTACGTTTCGCCAATTCGGCAAAATTTTTGCCGGAAATGGAATTATGTATAAATAGAAAAAGGTACAAGAGGTTAATCGACCGATAATCAACAGGATGATGAGACTTCAACAATTTTTTTTCACTCAAACATTTTATAGTTTTTGTTAGACAAAAACTAACTATCACGATGCCTGAAAATAGTTTAATCTTAATTTCCATTAGCGGAAAATTGGTTTTTCAATTTTTATCCTTTAATTCTAAAATATTGATATAAAGTAACAATTTTCTGCAGTGAACCGTTACAATGACGCTCAGTGATAAAATTAAAGATCAATTAATGTTTCAAGATTTTTTCAAAATTTCTGATTAATTCATTACACTGTTTTATGGATGATATCTAAACCTAGCCAGTATGGTAACAGTTTACTAAAAATAAAATTTTAGTTTTGTTTATGCTTTTATTTTACGAAATCTTAAGTTTAATTCAAGTAGTTTAATAACAAAATATCTTAAAAAAAGTATATTATACAACATAATAGAGAAAGCTTTTTATTACCAAAGATGACAAAATTAACATATTATTTTTTTTATTTTGTCTAACATTTAATGTCCACTGATAATACATCCTTATCTCAATCCCAAAATAGCAATTTTCTTTTTCGTAATAAAATTGTACAGAGATTTTGACGTGAATCAAATTAATTCATAGTACAGAAGCTGTTCTTTTCCTTTTGTGTGTGTATTTTGTGTTAAATTATGTATAATTTATATGTACAAAAAAATAATGGCAAATACGACGTAAAATATGCCAATTCTCTGGTAATAAGAAAACTTTTAGAAGATTTTGTATTTTATGTACCTTCATATTATTTATATTAGGTGATATTTACATCCGTAAATTCTCACCTCTAGTACATTACTACCCTTAGTTAATAATGATTATTGACCAGAAAAGAAACACACCACACATTTTCGACCAAATAATGGTCTTTTCTAAAACTAGTCGTGAAAAAAATAATTTATTTTGTTATGAATCTATTCAAGAGTTTTCTGGCAAAGTTTCTGCTCACAACTTATATCTTTAATCAGTTTAATCGCTTTCGGTAATTGAAATAATTCTTCTGTTTCGAACTTAGAGCGTATTTGTGTCAAGTTTTTCTGATAACACACAAATTCATCTTTCTGTTAATAGTTTTTACCAATAAATAAATAAAATCAATTTTATACAAATGATTTAATTTTGTTATAATGCAATACTACCTAATTAATGGCCCTTATTATGACAAGATTAATAACAGATGTAGTCGTGGAAATAAGACTAGTCATAATGTGACATTTTTTATTAACCATTCATATATATATATATATATATTCATATATATTCTGTATATATATAATATTACAGAATAACAGCTGACATATCAGCCCTTCTACAAGGGTGGTTTGACGAAAAAGTGACTTTTTAATTATTTAACTTTTGTTACCACTTTTTTTTGTTTTTATTATATTTAAAAAAACTGTTTTCAAAATTTCGTTCGAGTCTGTCAGATAGATTGCGTTTTATATTTTTTCTTTGGTGTTTTTGTTGTATAAAATGGGGAAAATAAATTTTGAATGTTAACATTATTTCTTACGTGAAAAACTATTGAAAAAATTTAGGAAAAGTTGTGCAAATATTATGGTAAATTTGTTTCTTTTTATGATATAATTCGTAAAAGGTTTTCTTATTGCAAAATTGGTCATATATGCACGAAGATGCTGAGCGCGCGAAGCCTCATTTACTGTAACGACTCACTAAATGATTAATAAAGTCCGTGTTATTGTAAATAGCGATCTATGATTGAAGATGCGTAAGATAGCTAATAAAGTAAACTTCTCAAATGAAGAGATATTCAATCCTTTGCATGAACATTTAAATATGAAAAAATAATTGTCTGGCTATGTTTCAACGTAATATAAAAAAATCTTTGCGTCGTTTTGTCACTGTAGATGAAACTTGGATACATTATTATACGTTAGAAACGAAAATACAAAACAGTCGAAACAGTGGATTTTTTTTGATAAACGTGCTCTCAAGAAGACAAAACTGTTATGTCGGCCAATACAGTTTTGACCATAATTTTTTGGGATTACAAAAGCGTAATCTTCATTGACTATCTACCAAAAGAAAAAAATATGCTGCCTTGCTAACAACACGTTTTGACGCCGAATTAAAAAAAAACGACCACATGTGTACAAAAAAGTCCTGTTCCATCACGATAATGCGCTCTCTTATTCGAGCGGAGTTGCCACTTCTAAATTAATCAAATTGAGTTACAAATTGCTACTTTATTTACCCGATCTGACTCCTAGTGATTTCTTCTTGTTCCTGAAAAAGATTTATACCAAATGAAGAAGTTATAGCCAAAAAAACGTTTATTTTGAAGACCTTCTAATATTATTTTTTTAGTTAGCTTACAAAGATGGAAACTCGCTATTTTAGTGTCTCTATGGTAAAAAAACAGACCATAGGTAAACTGTAAATTAATGATTGAATAAAGAATGACAAAAACCTTTATGCCTATTATAAAATGCTGAATAGGTATTAATTTTATTATAAAATGTTCCTCTCACATGAAAATGACTAGTTGGATCCAGTCGCTATGTAAAAAGCAGAAAAGTTATTAGTTTTTTGGTAAAAAACCAGTTTCCATTTGTGCAAAGTATAGTCCATTAAAAAAAAGTTAAAAGTTAAATTACATTTTTGGCGAATTCGAAAAGATGTCTAAAACGTTTTTACAATCCTGTGACATTGATCTTTTCAAATTTTACAAGGAGTCACACTGTGACTCCTTGTAAAATTTGAGATAAGTTGCAATGTGTTGGCCCAAATATAAAAATTTGGTTGTTTGACGGCCACTATTTATTTAGTGCGTTGACGTCATCCAAAAATTTCGAATTTATTATATTGTGATATGAATTTACAGCATCTATTTATTAATTTTTAAAGTAAACTGTATAAATAATAATGGTAATGTTAAACGAGAGTACCTACTAGTAAAAATTGTTACTTGTTATTTTGTGATTGAATTAGTTTTTTTTGACGTCAACGCATTAAGTGGTAGTCGCTCTTACCTATAGCTTGTTAAGTGTTTACAAATTTAAAATTGTCAAACAAATTTGTCTTATAAAACGCCAAATTATAAAAAAATCATAGACACGTGCATTATATTTCATAAACATAGTAACTCTTATTCTGCATTTTATAAAAATAAACCTAAAATTTTACGTCGTATTGTAAAATCTTTCTATGCATTATGCATTTATTAATTAATTAGCATTGTGGTTATCGAAATTGACAGGAAAACATTGTTTGTACTCATTGGCTTTAAAAGGCTATTTCCCAGTCGTTCTTAACGCTAGGAAAAACGGTTTTCCCGAACCAAGATATTTTTTATTTCCCACAAGGATACAGTTAAAATTTGCTTGAGCCATTAGTCGGTAATAATAAAGCAACTACTTTAGGTTGTACTTTTGTTCCTAAAATCTTCCAGTCAGTCTTGCTCCTTATTAATAAATAAATAAACAAAATTGTCGACTAGATTAAGTCAATTTATTGAAAACTCTATTTTTTCTTGAAATGTTGACTTTTATTCATTACAAAAATGTTGAAGCTACCTATTTCAGGAAGTGCGGGAAATTTTCAGCATAAGCACTTTGTTTAATTAATGCGAATTATTCTACAAAATTTAATGTGAAATAAAAAGTTATAAGTCGAGATATAAAAAAAATAATGAAATAACGTTTTTTATATATTTTCTGTTTTCATGAATATAATTAATATACCTACAGCCTGATTCAGATAAAATAATGAGCCAGATGTTTTGGCGATGCAACCAGAAAAACAAATTTTATTTACGTCTTGATCTACTTTTAATTACGATTTGCATTTGCAATTAAGTTATCTTATGTTATTTTGACAGCGCTATACCTGTTTATTTTTGCAAATTATTATTTAGAATAAATCTGTTTCTCTACCTTTAATGCTTCATTCTTTTATACATTTTGTATTGGATTTTGGTACAGCAAAATAAGTTTTTATTTTCTCTCTCTGGCACAAATGACCCTTTTCTGCGCTAATGTCAGGGTAAAGCAGATGACAACTTGGATTCAATTTGAAAACCCTATTTTAAATTAGATCAAAAACGTAAATGAAATTTGTTTTTTGGGTTGCATCGCAAGATCATCAAGCTCATTATCTTATCTGAATCAGGCTGTATAATTAATTAATTTTGTGATATACCAAATTGTAAAAAACGTTTTACTGAGGTTTTTCTATAATAGTAAAGAGCCTCATAACGTACTAGCGCTGTAAAAATTATAACGGACTATTCCTTAAAAATATCATGGTTTTTGATAATGACAACATCCTGGGTTTTAAATGGGTATCTCGATCACGATTGAATCACGTTCTACACAATTAATTTAAAAGTTTTTTGAATTAAAAAATGGTCAACTACTCATTATACCATAAAACAATATACAATGCTAGACCGTTATGAAACTTTGCATGCTTGCACGGATAACAAGCTCTATAAAAAATAACTATAATATTTTATATAATTTGTTTTATCTAACACAACTACCCACAACTACTTTTTTGCTCTGACATCTCTGAATTTTTTCTTAAGATTCACATTATAGAACATTTCAACATTACAGAAACCTGTGGCCATTAATGCGGCTCATCTTGTTATGCAACCAACAATTTTGTTAAAAGCAAGAGATCCAAAAGTCGTGGAATCTAAGCAGCATCTAAGCAGTCTATTTAAGAGATAAATGAGATTTGTCCCTTCTTTATCTATGATTTGTCCATTTAAAATTGATCATTACTGTCACCTTAATTGTCAGAAATGACTGTACACAATCTTGTTATAAAATAAACTAAAAACTCTGCGTTTTATACTCAAAATTGTAACAGTAATTTTTTTTATAAAAGAATGATTTAATTGTAATAATACATAAACATTTGACTAACTTTTTGTGAACGATTTCTGATACAACTAATGAGTCTCAAAATGCTTTCTCCTTGGTAATTAAAAAAAAAAAAAACAATTACATGACAATGGAATTTATTTGGTAAAAAAAATTACCTACATTACGTAGGTACTTATCAAACATTAAATTTATTAACGAAAAAACCTAAATCTAATCTACATTAATTTATTAATCTTTCGTCTCCCCTTCTTCATCCTCCTCTTCAGCCCCTCTTATAAACAAAACGTTGTTGCACCTAACCAAGACTTCACCCAAATTACCTAAAACAAATAAATTACAATCAAGAGACCCACAAATATAAAAACGGATGTACCAGTCATAGTTCCATCAATGTATTCTTCAGTATTTGCCAATTGCAAATTCATATAACCATCAACAGAGACAAGATAACCCTTATATTCATGTCCCCACTTTAATTTTACCATCACAGCTTTGCCTGTAAGACTGTTGAGGAAAGGTTTGGGATTTATTGGCATTGCAGTCGACATGATTATTGTTTTGACACAGAAAAAACTGAAAATAAACAATCAACGTTCAAACAACGCTTTACCGGTGAAAGTGAGGTTAAAATGAGGTTAGATGTCAAATGTCAAAAATTTCCACCGACATAAAAAACTTCCTAGAATTTTTTTCTCTTGCATGATTTATGGATTTGGGATAATAAAAAACCAACTTAAATATTGCAAATTTATAATCTCATTTGTGACATTAAAAAATAACCTGTAATATAAATAAATAAACTGGGGGCTGATTTGACCGTCCCTCTATTTTAGTGAAACTAAAAATCATACCAACCCCAGCTGACAAAAATCCAAAAAAAAAATCGACATGTGATGTGACATGTGTTTACATAATTTCCATCAAATTCTAAACGGTAAGCCCCTAATAATAATCCGGGACTGGTGCACAAGCAATTTTAACAAAATCCTCATACCGCACCATACTGTTGTTATTAACATTTGCTTCTCTGAAAATCCGGTCGATTTCTTTAGCTGAAAGACACTCGCCCCAATTCTGTAACATGTGCCGCAATTGCTTAGCCGGAATCACCCCTTTTCCTTCAGGATCCCCAGCTTTAAACGCATCAACCACTTCCTTGGGTATGTTCTCCACTCTGGAGTGGATATGCATGACTTCCAGGAAGTCAGCAAAGCTCATTTTACCATTCTTCTGCTTGAAATAACCAGCCAATTCGGAGATGGTGGGCGACAGCCCTAAACTTCTCATAATTACAGTGAGCTCATCCAGGGATTTGATATGACCAGAACGGGCAAACAAATAGAAACATTCACGAAATTCTGAAAGAAGTATTAGAGAGTTTTTGGAGTTTTTTGTGGTTTTTTTTTTTTACCATCAATGTCCTGTTCTTTGAAGTAACGAGCCTGGAAAAAAATTTAATTAGAATTTGGGGATTTTTTGGGGCTGTTTTTACCATTTTGTAGGTAAATATTTACACGTCAGGTGTTTTGTTTTATCAAGGTGAAACACAGGTGAAAGTACAGTTAGCGTCATGAAATTTGGCACAGATACGCACCATCATCAAAGAATTATTTTTATCAATGATATGATAATTTTATCACTGATATGGCGTTATTGAAGCTTCTGGATTAAATCTAACCCTGATTAGGGGGTTGTAATACTCGAAATAAATCTCGAAAAAAGCCACTTTTATCATTTTATTTTCAAATTTATTAATAAATAAAGTTATATAACAAAACAGCTTCGTCATTTGCGATAGCTGTTATCACTTACACGCTTAGATGTTATTAAAAAGATGTTCAATTAAAAAAGGTAACTTTGAACTTTGCTTATTTTCCTAAACCTCCGTCTAATAACTCGCAATTTCTATTCTAGTTGCTTCAATAATGCCTTGACTAGTCTTCCAAAATAATGGCTCATAAAAGCCATGACCCCAGTCAGCTGAGCAACACTCAGATCGTCCTAACTAGTCTCTGTGCTGGGGCTGTTGCCGGAGCCCTTGCTAAAACCACAATAGCCCCTCTTGACCGCACAAAAATCAACTTCCAGATAAGGTAAGCTTCACGTTCTTAAGCCCTTTTAACAATCTTTTCCAGCAACAAGCCTTACTCGACAAGGAAGGCTTTGAGGTTCTTGCTGCAGACGTACAGAGAGCACGGCTTTCTAGCCCTATGGCGGGGCAACAGTGCCACTATGGTACGAATAGTGCCTCATGCTGCCATACAATTCACAGCACACGAGCAGTGGAAAAAAATTCTGAAAGTAGACAGCAAATCACCAAAGAAATTATTCCTGGCAGGGAGTCTTGCAGGAGCCACTTCACAGTCTCTTACTTACCCACTTGATGTAGCACGAGCCAGAATGGCAGTCACTAACAAGCAGGAGTATGCCACACTGAGACAGGTTTTTTATAAAATGTTTTATGAAGAGGGCATTGTTGCGTTTTACAAAGGGTATATTCCCACAATTGCTGGGGTTATACCATATGCAGGGGTCTCGTTTTTTACTTATGATACCTTAAAAATGCTCTATAGAGGTAAATGAAGTGATTGGGGGGTTTGATTTCGTAACTTTTTCGTTTTTTTTAGAATATACAAATCTAGATAGCAATGCTCATTTAAATCCTGTTATTAGTCTCGGATTTGGGGCTATTGCAGGAATGTTAGGTCAATGTAGTAGTTATCCGTTAGATATTGTAAGAAGACGAATGCAGACTGATACTCAAGGAAAATATACTTCAATTAGGGCCACTCTTAGAATAATATACAGGTTTGTTTAAAAAAATTGTGTTATGTAATAATAATTACGTAATTTTGTTTTCAGTGAAGGAATAATTGGAGGATTTTATAAAGGTTTGTCTATGAATTGGATTAAAGGTCCAATTGCAGTAGGAATAAGCTATTCTAGTTATGATAACACTAGAAATATGTTACGTCAACTAACAGCGAAATATAATAGAAAGTTTTTGTAGATTTTTATATATTGTGTATATTAGAATTTGTTACGTGGAATGTTGATTATTTAATTGAATTTATACAATTCTTTATTTTGTTACACTGAAATAAAAAATTAAAGTAATTGAGGTTATCTTTTCAAATTTCGCGCTTTATCATTAGTCTGTCATTTCATTGGTTGTTGTCAAATGTCAATTCATTTCAAAGATGGCGACTTTTTAGGCGACTCGATAGTTGCACGCTGCAAAACGTGTGTGTGTCCAAAAATTCCTAAATAAATGTGTAAAACCTCGTTTGGGAGTTCCCCCTAAACCTGCAAAACTAGGTCAGTGGTTTGGTGCAGCCCCTGTGAAATGCCCAGTGTAAACAAGCCTTGATGCGACCATCCCGCTTCCCTATGACCTTGACTGTTGCTAAACCTATCTAAATATTTGTTTTTGGTGATTGTGCAGATCGATCATGTCGCTTTGGGCTAAAGCTCAGCAATTGCCCCCCGAGAGTCTTCAACAGATCCGTTCTATATACGGTGACCACTTCCCGATCGAAGTCCGCCACTACTTGGCCCAATACATTGAGGAGAAATTCTGGTCTGAGATTGAACCCGTACCTGAGAACCCCCAACATGAACAATACGTGGCGGGCCTCGTCAACGCCCTTATTCAGGAAGTGGAGAACAAGGCCGCGGTCGTCAACGACGCGGAGTATTTTCTTACAAAGTTGAAACTTGCTGAGGCTGCGAAAATGTTCAGGCAGAGATACAGGTAGCCAGAAGTTGAATTTCGCCCCCATATTACATTTTTTTTGTAGTACCAACCCCATGCAGTTGTTTTCGTACGTGAGGCAGTGTTTGGCTACGGAAATGAGGCTTGTGCAAGCCGCCAATGGGGAGGCTCTTTCGGGGCTTGCAAACTTGATGATTTCAAACTCGGGGGCGGAGGTTTTGCATAAAATTGATATTTTACGGAGACGGACTCAGGTAAGATTAGTGCAAGTTAGTGTGGAAAGGAGACATTTGAGACCGTTTCAGGACACTGCTGATGATTTGAGGAGGATGGAACAGGAACAAGAAGCTTTCGCTTTGCAGTATCATGAGTGCACAAAAATTAACGGTAAGGGGGTTTAAGGGGGACAGGGGATTAAATTTCAGTGAGATAAGGACGACATTTTTTATTCTCTTTTTGATAAAAGTTGTTGCGTATTTGCTTATCGCATTTCTCATTTTTTTTGTTTATTTATTGACTTTTGGTCTGATTTGATTTTACACGTGTTTGTATCTATGGAAACTTCAAAATTAAGTACAGTGATTGGATTAGGTCATTTTTTGCTTTCAATTGTATACAATGGTTTTCTTAAAATTTACAAAGTTGCAGCATTCATATCAATCGTTTATTAATATCGTCATTGTGAGTATGATTAAAAAGCCCATTTTAAACAATTTATAGTCGTGCTGTATGAAAAAATTGCTCAGTTTTAAGGCAAATTCACCAAATCAAATTGTATTTTTTATCAAAGTGTTCCTTCCACTTTTTTTTTAATGGCCACCACTGTACATAAAACGTTGTATGTGTCAGTGTAATAATCGTCCCTAATGGCCCTCGGGAAATTAAAAAGTCTTCTTACGTCGGGCTTAAACATTTTCGGCATCATCAGCGTCTTTGTAAAAAATACAGATAATACACCACTAAATTTGTTTCAAAAAGCAGTACAAGAACGAACCTATTAGATATTCGTTCTGTGTCTGGTTGAAAATGAACCAACTAATCACAGTTTTTAATTTTGAATTGTTGCTATGAAGACCGAAGTGGATTAAATGTAAGAAAATAATGCCTTTTAGCGCACATACAACAATTATCGAGCCAACAACCGACCAACGCTCAGACGACGGCGACTGTGCAGAAGTTGACCCGCCAGAAGGAAATGCTGGAACAAGTATTAAATCAAAAAGTGGCGGGTTTAATGCAACTCCGATTGGCTATCGTCGACAAATTTAAAGAAACTATCCAACTCCTTAACCAACTACAATCAAGCATTCTCGATGACGAATTAATCCGATGGAAACGCGAACAACAATTGGCAGGAAATGGCGCTAACTTCAACAGTAACCTGGATACAATCCAAGATTGGTGTGAGAGTCTGGCTGAGTTAATCTGGCTGAACCGGCAACAAATCAAAGAAGTGGATCGATTGCGACAAAAACTATCTCTTGATCCTCCAGGAGTTGCTGATATGTTACCCCAAGTCCTTTCCGAAGTAACCCAACTTTTGTCTTCTTTGGTCACGTCAACTTTCATAATAGAAAAACAGCCCCCACAAGTGATGAAAACAAACACGAGATTCACTGCTACTGTGAGGCTACTAGTAGGAGGCAAACTCAACGTGCATATGACGCCCCCTCAGGTCAAAGTCACAATCATTTCGGAATCTCAGGCTAATGTTTTACTGAAAAATGATAAATTGGCGAAAAGTGGCGAATGTAGTGGAGAGATTTTGAACAATACAGGGACAATGGAATACCAACAAGCCACAAGACAGTTATCTGTCAGTTTCCGAAATATGCAATTAAAGAAAATTAAAAGAGCGGAGAAGAAGGGTACTGAAAGTGTCATGGACGAGAAGTTCTCCCTCTTGTTTCAATCGCAATTCAGTGTTGGAGGCGGCGAATTAATGTTCCAAGTATGGACTTTAAGTCTCCCAGTTGTGGTTATTGTTCATGGAAATCAAGAACCCCATGCATGGGCGACGGTTACATGGGATAACGCTTTCAGTGACGCAGGGCGGGTCCCTTTTTCAGTCCCTGATAAAGTGTTGTGGTCCAATGTGGCCGAAACGTTGTCTTTGAAATTCAGGGCTGCGACAGGACGACCTCTTACAGAAGATAATTTAAGGTTTTTGGCGGATAAAGCCTTTCGGGGGAATTATAATGAGGCGAGTAATCCGATGCTGAGCTGGGCTCAGTTTTGTAAGGAGCCGTTGAGTGAGAGGAATTTTACGTTTTGGGAATGGTTTTACGCTATTATGAAATTGACGAGAGAGCATTTGAGGGGACCTTGGGTTGATGGGTGAGTAGTGGAAATTAGGTGGTAGAGGATAGGGAGTGATTTGTTGTTCTAGGGCCATTATGGGGTTTGTTAAAAAGAAGCAAGCTGAAGAGATGCTGGCGTCGTGTACGTGTGGAACGTTTTTGTTGAGGTTTTCCGATTCGGAACTTGGGGGGATCACCATTGCCTGGATTTCAGGTGAGCTTATACAAAAAATACAATTTTATTATTTAGAGAAATAAAAAAAATAAAAATCCTGAAGACTTTTACAGGGTTTTATAATAAACTATTAAAAAAATAATATTGGTAATTAACAAGAAACTATACGCACTCTAGCGGTGGAACTTGAAACAGTAGACGTGCGTTATTGAAAGATAAACATCAGATTGTTCTGGAAAAAAAGTATTAATTGTTAATACGAATTTGTAGTTGGAAATTTTATAAATTTGTTTTTATATTTTAGAAAAAGAGTTAAACCAATTATTTTTAGTCGACTTTAGTGAAAAATTATAAGCTTTTTCCCCAAATAACGTTGAAAACTTTATTGTTTGACATTAAAAAATTTAAATAATTGTAAAAAAAAGACATACAAAGAACCTGAAAAATATCTCAAAAAGAACTTTTAAAGGTTCTAAGTTATTGATTTGAGTACATAGTCTTTTTAGTAGTGGTTGTAGATTTGCTTTGTCTTTTTTATTTTGTTTAATACATTTTTTTTACAGATACCGGTGAAGTCTTCAGTTTGCAACCTTTTACATCTAAGGACTTCGCAATACGCTCCTTAGCTGATCGAATAGCTGATCTAAATCATCTTGTCTATTTGTATCCAGATATTTCCAAAGATATCCCCTTCGGAAAGTACTACACACCATATCAAGGTACCCAATTCATATAATTTTTAACAGTTTATTTATTGAAAATCTTTAGATAATCAACCCTCAACCAATAACGGCTATGTCAAACCGGTCCTTGTTACACACGTCCCAGGATTAAGCGGCCCAAGTTATCCCAACACGCCCCAACATTCGTATTTACAATCGCCCGATCCCTCCAGAGACACTCCATCAGTGGCTAGCAGGTAATTTCATTCATTTCATTCAAAATCAGTAATTTCCCTTTCGTATCTCAGTTTTCAGAATATGCTTGACCTTTAAAAACCTTCAAAGGAATTTTTACATTTTTTTTTTGTTTCATTCAAACTGTGCTTTATGTATTAGTGATATTTGCAAAAAATTAGGTTTAGAGTAATAACTAATTTTTTTATTCAAACATTTACATCATATTTTGATATATTACGTATTTATCTTTTTATACGAATTTTTTATGATATATCTATATATATTTCGGCTGTTAGTACAGGGTACTTGAAAAAAACTTCAATGATGATGTGATAACACGTTGCAATTTCTTATAAAGAGACAAAAAGTGTTAGTATTATCTTTTTTGTGAATTTGTTACATTTATAGAAAAATATAAGTTTTAAAATTTTTGTCTTATTTCACTTTCACGTAACATTCCCTCAGTGTGTTGATGTTTTATCAATGTGTCAATGTTCTTCAACGCGGACCATAGACTGAACGTCGAGGTCGTGTTGACCGCATTCTGCAAAACAGACGTAACCAGACACATTCGCAACATTATTTTGTCATTTATATCATTAGTTCATTGGTTGGTCTGTGTTGCAGTAATGTGATGTCTGGTTGTGTCTTTTGTGCAGTTATGCCGGCTCTATTGCTACCACAACGACAGCTGGAGGCCCCGCAATGGACTATCTGGACCAATTGGACGATTGTAACATCGATTTAAACGGTTTGGTCAACTTCAACGACCTGATGCAAGGGTACAAACAGTAACCAGGGGGCGAGAAATTGGTTTTTGGGTCGGTAAGGCGCGTTATTAACAAAAAGGCAAGCTTTTTAACACTAGTTTAAGTATATTTTTTAAGTTGCGTCAATTAAGTACAAAAAAATATGTTTTATTGTGCAATCCATTGTACCTCTGTTATATAATTATGTGGTGCTCGATATTTTTTTGTTATGCTTTTGTGTAGTTGTAGTCGAGCTCTGTACATTTTTTTTATTTTGTACATTATGCTAATTTTTAAAAATTGAGATATATATTTTTAGAAAATTATATAGTCTTGTTGCACATTTAAGAGTAATCTATAGACAATCCACTTAGATCAATTATATTTTATGAAATATAATTATGAACAAATTCTCTGAAAGACTTTAAACCTTGTGCCATGCAAAATCCACTGTGGTGTAGTTGAAGTAAAGCCACCCAACACTTATTAGATTAGTGTTGATTAGTGTTCACACACGATTTTTTGTGCCTCTAGCTGATTGTTGTGATAAAAACCACTTGATCAAAGGCCTATTAGAATTAAAATTTAATCCCTCCTGTGTGCTGTTTTTACAAAAATAATTCCATACTTTGCTGCACCACAGCACGAGCTTCTAAAGGAGTTATTCTTGTAATTGACCGCACCACTGTTGCATTTTTTCCCATTTTTTAATGTATATTGTTAGGACATCCTTGCTGTTTTTAGTATAGATTATGGTTTCATTAAAATAAAACATAATTATATGCTCTTTGCTCGTTTTATTTTTATCTGACCTGTATGCAACAAAGGTACCAAGTCCAACTAGGTTTCTATAGCAATGGCCATTTGGAGCTAATAAAGACACCTTTCTCATAAAAAAAGCTCAATACGTCAATTATTTTTCAGCTGTAAGTATCTCTAAGCCCTAAACTATTGGGATAAATATATCGCCTTGCGGACTTTATTATACATAATTTAATTCTCTAAAATTTTTTGATATAATAAGAATTTATGTAGTTTGGTCCGTTTAAGCAGAGTTTTTAAAAAAGCCTGTGCAGCGCTGGACGAATTTTCAATATTTTTTAAAAATATGTTCCAGTAACTTTTTTTAAAATACATATGATAAGAATTTAATCTTTAATCTTGTGATTGTTTTTTTTTCGTTTTAAAACAATTTTAACTGAAAAATTTGATCTTTTTTTTTTCGACTAATACCAGATGAGAGCATCTCTGAGTGAGAATCAATCTGCAAAATTTGGAATTGTAAAAAAAATCATTTTTGTATTATTTATTCGGTGGTTTGGGGGTTCCGATAAAATTTGAGTAGCCTGGTAAATTTGCTAATTCATGTATTTTTCATATTTATACTCGTAAACCCAAACGCATTCGTATTTTCACGTGTAGATATAAATATCTTCGTATTTACTAATAGAAAATCTGTTTTTGTAAATATATTCGTGTTTACAAATACAAATTTGCTCATCTCTGTGCTATACCAGAGCACTAGTATCTGAAAGAGTTATCATCCGGATCACCAAACAGTGCACACACGTGACTTTTTTTAATATCAGTATCAGGATACCAGAAACGTATTTGTAAATGTACTTTTTTAAATATCGGAGATCTAATGAGGGTAGTCTTGATACTTAGTTCCCATTGAAATTTAAATTCGCGTCTTTTTGTCAAATTAGTTACGTGTGTGCATTGTTTGGTGATATGGACGGTATTATTCTAACAGAACGTACAGTGTTATTCAATTCTACTGTCATAATTGAACGCTCAAAAGTTGCGTTGATCTATCGTCTCAAACACTTGACTAAGGCATTAGGAATTAAAAAAGACTAGAAATTTCTGTTTTTTAATGAAGGAAAATTCTTTTTTAGTGTCATCTATGGTTTTTTTAAAATAAAACGTAATTACATACTCTTTGGAGGTTTATTTTCACCTGACTTGTGTCCTAATAAAGGGCCTGTTTGCACCAGGTTTCTATAGCAACGTCAAATCAGAATCTGATTGGTCATTGCTTTGTGCGCAGGCGCAATCAGACCCTTGGACTAGAAGACTCCTACAAAGTCAATTTTTTATGTTTTATCTTGTTGACTATATAGGAGCCTTGACCTTAACATCAACAGAAATAAATTAATCATTTGGAGGTCAACTAAAACAATCTCCAAAAAAATTACAACATGAATAAAATCTCTTTTAAAAAACTACGATATCACCAACGTACATATTTCTTATACTCATCATTAACAGAAACTCGTTTTATAGTCTCGTACCCGAGAATTATACTAAAACTAAAAGTGGCAGATTGGATAAGTCTTGCACTTAACCCTTTTGAAAACATTCTGACACCTTCTTCAATCCATAAGTCCCTAAAAGCACGCCTCATTGTTTCTATCCTTTGTACTTGCAATCTAGCCCTAACAACATCCAAGGGATTCGTAATAATGGTTGTAGTGAAGCCCCCTAGCGTCCCCGCCACTGTCTGAATAAACAAGTGTGAGACCCACGTTGGCAGCACTGCGTGTAACTCATCTACAGCAATTTATCACTTAACAAAATAATTTTTTAATGTAATCTCTCAACCTTGATAAAAGTGATAAAAGCCCCACCATAACGCCGAATTGGGGACGTACGCCGCAATACTGGCCATATAACCCCTATAAAATCCTCTAATTCCGTCCCTGTTGAAAATTTCTTTGGCGATTTCTAGAGTTACAGCGAATTTGCTCATGCCTGGTTTCATATCAACCGCCAATGTATTGAAAGCTAACTAAAAACATCGATTGAATGTGGGATTTGGGGCTGTCGGGGATATACCTTGTCGCCGTTTTGTACTCCCATCATCATCAGATGCTGGCTGAGGACGTCAAAAGGAACTATGATAGTCTGGCTCACCAGCGAGGCACTGCCTCCAGCCACCAGGGCTTTGAGCCTAGACTCGAAATGTTTTTGTGTTAGTAAATGCCTAACGCCTTCATACACCGAAATGTAAAGGACGCCTAAAATTGCGTAATTTCATGAAATTTCTACTGAAATATTGCTGTTTACCGCTGACTATTTGAAATGAGGACACCCAAAAGCCGCGGTAAAGGCCAGGGAAGCCTTCGTATCTGTAAATTTTTCCATAAGCGTCAAACATACCTTAAAAATCAGTTTCTGAGGGTTGTTTTAAGGAAATTTGGGGCTTACCAGTGTAAATGTCGTTATGTTTCTGGATTTGTAACCTCGTTTTTATCAAGGTTAGGGGGTAAAGGGCACACCTGATTGTAAATGAACTGAGCATTGATAGGGGGAAAAATTTCGACTTGTCCATCATGTCCCATTCGATGGTTTTGATGAATTCGGGGGGTGGCGATTCTACCACTGTTGACATGTCTTCACTATACCAAACTCTATCAAGGGAAATTAATGCTAAAATTCGTTGACATTATGTATAATGCGTCGTTACGTTATAAAGTTGCGGAAAGACATTTTTTTTTTAATGTTAAACTGAACGAAACACGACTTTTCGACCTTTATTTTTAAAGTACATTGTGTACTTTGACACTGACAGTCAGGTGTGCTCATGTGACATGTTGCATCATAAAGTCCCTAAACAAGCATTACGTAACCAGATGGCGCCAAATTTAAACAAGATAAAGTGACACGGTTTTATGGAAATCGTAAGAGTAGTCAATTTTTTTTTGATAGTATCTGTAAGCCTTTGAAAAGCTATCATTTTATAAGATTACGCTAAATTGTTTGCTTTTATTATTTACAAAATTATTAACACAATTTTTTACAGAAGCGTGTAGTGTCTAATTTACAATACCAAATCATATTTTTTTTTGAAATAAAAAACAGATTTTTGAGTGTAATACTGAAACGTTGTTGTCAACAAAAAATTTTTTTATGTATTTTAATATTTTAATTAATTTTTTATTATTATTATTTTAACATTTTATAAACACTTGTAGATCAAAATTCTCCATCATTTTGTCAAAATATTGCGATTAATTTTTGATCAAATTATAGGTAGGGTTGCCAACTGTCCTTTATTTTAAAGGATAGACCTTTAATTTTATAAACTGTTTTTTAATCTTTATCATGTACTTAAAGAACACAATTTGTTCTTTTATTTATTTTTTTCCCGAAGAGAAACGAGCAAGCGTTAGAAAATTGACACCTATTTGTAATAGGTTGATTTCAAAATATTATCTTATGATCCGAGATTTTGTCACACGCACGGTTTTAGAACACAACGAGTGAAGCGAGGAGTGCTCTAAAAGAGTAAGTGCGACAAAATGCTTTATTATGGCGCAATAAAATAAATTCCTTCATGTGCCCTATAAACAAGTTTTCTTATAATACTTTTTTGCGCGATTGATTGTTTTTATCAGTTTACTGTGCCTGTTTCCACGACGGTAGGTTGCTGTTACTGGTTGCTACGTGTAACAAAACGGTAAGTATTCAGTGAACGGTAAGCAATTAAATCTAAAAAAACAATTTTACGATTTATTTATTAAAATTAAATGAACAATTATTATAATGAATAGTAGTAATACCACTCGCATTTGAGTTTCTAGTGTTAATAGACAAACTTTCCGACGTAGAAGTCCCAGGTTGTTGTAATAGTCCACCAACATCGCTGTGTAAAATTTTATGAGCAAATTCAATTTTGTTTTGGAGGGAATCTTCCACGTAACTCTCGGCCACCGTTGATGAACGCCACCCACCATGTCTTTTTAGTCCCAACACATCAACTCCGTTATTCGCCAAAAGTGTAGTCGATGTGCGTCGAAACGAGTGTCCAGTAAAACCTTCAGGGGTTTGCAACTTTAAATACTTTGCAATTTTTGACGGCCAGCCTCCAATTGTGCCTTTTCCTGTGATTTGCCTAGTGCATTTGCCATTTCGATAGTTCAGAAATAAATGATCTGACGTTGGGTTGCTTGGTCGAATTCTTATGTATTTTCGAAGCATTTTCTTTATTAATAACTGTAAACGTTCGCTGAATATTCGTTTTTGTATTTGGAATATTTACTATAAACATTTCTTCATGTTCTTCTATGTCACTCATTTTAATATTGTACCTACAATTCCTCTCGTCTACAAGCGCCCGATACTCCCAATATCATTGCTACCTGCAAATATATTGTTTCCTTAGAACTCAGATGTACCACCTCAACATCTACAAGATACCTTTTGAATTAAAAATTGTTCGTCTGGTGCTTCATTCAAGAATTTTTCCATATCATCTTTGGTAAAAATTTTAGCCTTCTTAGGCCGATATCCAATATTTTTTCTCTTAAGATAAGCAATTAATGTAGCAAACTTAGAAATATCGATAGCATCATGGAGAAAAATTGTATCTACTCTTCAGCATAGAATGCTCCGCCCATAAACTGCCTGGGGCCTTCAAGTATCCACTTCTCACCACAAAATACGCTAACAAGCTTTTTTCATTTATAGAAATCTTCTTTGCTTCACGCCATTCCTTAAACAACTTGTATATCTGTTCGTATCGGGCTTTAGATTTTTCTGGAATTATTGCCGAACATCCTTTTTGCCAAGCGTCTTCTAAATCATCCGGTAGATCATCACTATCGCTCATATTTGCTTCGAAAACGGAACCACAAAACAGAACTATGTAGGAATGATTGTATCAAAAAGACAATTTTACTTGTTTGGAACAAAACCATAGCAACCATGGAACAGCCACCCAAAGTTTTCAGTTTCAATCTTCCCGATTATCACCAACGTATTGATATAAATTATTATTATTATTATTCTAGAAACTTCAATCGCGCAAAAAACGTTATAAGCATATCGAACGTTAAGGATTACCGTTCTCAGACAATAATTGGAGTCTTCGCTTCGCTCCTCCTCCAAACAATTGTCTTCGAACGGTAAGCATTCCTTACCGTTCTCCATACTTAATATACTATTTCTACTTTGCGCCATTTTCAAACAAGATAAAAAAAATTTGAAATTTGGGGAGTTGTATGTCAGCAAAAGATTTGCGCGATGTATGAAAGGTGGCTATGGAATAAAATAAATTTGACATAATCTGTCAATTTTTATTCGTAAAGATGAATTCTGAAGATGACGAAATTTTTCACTTTACTCCACCTGAAATACGATCTTTGGCCACCAATACCATAAACAATTTGCTAACAGTAAAATCGCGGGTAATTTATGAGAATTTTGTATTTAATTTATTTAATTAAATAACACAAATGTTGATTTGACAATAATGACAGTTCTTCACTGTCAATACTAGAAAAATAAATTACACTGTGTTTAGTATAAGTATTATAGAACGAATTTTTTTTATTACGAAACGCAGAAGCGTGCTATAATAGCCTTAGTACGAACGTAGAGTAGAAAAATAAATTTATTGTCTATACTTCTTTGTAAGTCACCAAAATAAATTTTAAGTAAGTACATATAAACAAAGAAAAGTTCTTTTTTTTAGAGGTAACGGGTTACAGGAACAATAAAATAAACGATTTGACTTTAATCCGACGTTTCGACTGTTTTTTTATTACTTATTATAAGTATGACTTAAATCCTTGAAAAAAACATTAATAAAAACACAGTCGAAACGTCGGATTAAAGTCAAATCGTTTATTTTATTGTTCCTGTAACCCGTTACCTCTAAAAAACATATAATAATAATTGGAACGTTATCATATTAAGAATTAAACAAAAGTTCTATTTAAATTTGAGTTATAAAACCTACGTAAATAGGGAGTTTAGTGGTAGAGAGAAAAAAAAAACAAATAAAGAGAATTACGACTAATGGAAAAAGAAAAACAGAAGTAGATTCTAAAAGATTTTAAATAATGGATTCTATAAAAATTTGTAGAAAAGATAACCACCTAATACGCACTTATACTTAATATTAATATTAATATATTAATTTTATTATTATTATTAATAAATTTTATTAATATTAAGTATAAGTTCGTGTCACCTAATGACAAAAAAAAAACTCGGAAGATTAATATGTATGTTGTACAAGAAATAAAAAAAAATTAAAAACGTAGTTTTGACAATTCTAAGAGAATTTTAGATTCTAGGTCTATAAAAGAAAATAGAGAATCACAAAACCAATAATTGAAAAAGAAGAAAAAGGAAATACAACTAAACCAAACAATAAAGAAAGATTTAAGTTGAAAACGTCAATTGGGAGGTCCTGGAGGAATAACATTATAGGCAAATTTAAAAAACAGTATTTGGAAAAAAGTAAGAATAAGAAAAGCGGCTACTACAGAAAAGAAAGAAAAGTTAAGAACAGTAAAAAACCTAGAAAAATTCTAGATTAATAAATAATAATTCTTTAAGCCGGATACTGAGAAATATCTTGCTAACTACAATACAATTACAATAATTTTAGCACAACACCTAAAAAAATTTTGTAATAATTGTTGCTTTTGGGTCTCAAAATGTGTATATTTTATGGTTCTTTGAGCTAAATGAAGAAAAACGTCTTATTGTTAAATAAAAAAGACAATTTCTCGGGAGCGTTTAATTTTGTTTTTATAATTACTGCAGATTTTTTTATATTAGTTGTTCTTCGGTTCACAAAGTGTATTTAAAACTAAATGGTCTTTCGAATAGGATGAAGAAAAAAGGTTTGAGTATAGAGGAGATATTTTGCAATAGTCCTCTATTTATGACATTTTTTTAGACATTTATTTTGGTTTTGTTACTTTACTACTAAGATTTCAGGGCTTATTAGCTTTTTTAAATTCTAAAACAATAAAAAATACATAATTTTTTGTAAACAAATAAACAAAAATACCTAACATAAGACATAGAATTTGGGACAGTTTATATTTTTATATTTTATCTATTTTAATATAAAAATTGTGTTAAAAATTGCTGGTTCTTTAAGCAAGATATTGAAAAAAGTCTGAGATTAGAAGTATCCGTTTCCGTCTTTAAAAAGTGTTAATTTTAAATTTTTTATTAGAATGTAGGAACCAAAGGTAACGGTTTTTATTTGTTTATAATAAACCTTGCCGAAACATTTGTTTTATTTATCGTTTAATAATTATATGAAATAATTATCGTTTTCGGCTTGTAAATTGTTATCTAAAAAGCCAGATGTAAAAAAAATGTAAACGCAATCCTTTTTCCTTTTCCACTCCCTAAAAAACATTTCAAGATACGCCTTTGACAATGTCTTTTATTTTGATATTGAAAAGTTTCCAACCCTAATTATAGGTTAATTAACTGCTTTAATCAGTTTTGTTGATCACGGTGTAGATTTAAATCTTTAGCATTTCTTCTGCTGCCATCTTTTTCTTTTTAATAGAAATTACATTATCTATCTCACAAAATTCAAGATGTAATTGCGACTTTATTTGTGATATTAACAACTTGACGCAATGATATGAAATAATCGTTTTTCTAAGATCTTTTATTGCCTTATTTTCGACTTTTCAACAACCGAAATTTTTTTTAACTAAAGCTTGCTTTTTAACTGTACCTACTTTAATCGGGGTTTTTTGAACAGCAACAACTTCAACTGCTTTAAACAGTACTTACTTCTTCAGTTAATTTAACAGCAGCTAATTTAAAGCATAATAATTAATTGTTACTTATGAAAAATCGTAATTTTTTCAAATTTTTTTTATTGACTTCTTTTAAAATTCGATTTATCAGAGTTATTATATTAATACCAAAAAAAATTGCTTTTATTATGCAAACATTTGTTTTTTTAGCCACAGTTTGTGTTTTTTCGTTATTAGTGTTAGACTTTTGTCAATCTTAGCGTTATCTTTATTTGCATCTTTTCAACAATTGAACATTCTTCATCTGAAGCTTGCTCTTTATCTTGTGGCTATTTATCAATTCGAACTTCTTCAATAGCAGGTGTTTTCTCACCTGCAGCTTGAGTTTCTTGTATCAGCGCTTTTTGAACAGCTTCAACTGCTTCAGTCAATATCTTTTGGGTTAATTCAATAGCTATTTTAGTTGGAGCTTAAATTGTTATTTTAATCGTAATTTCCAAAATACTCCCAAATCTTATTTCAACAATTTTCCCTACCAGATTAGCCACAATTTTCAAAATTTTATTTTTGCTGGTTTTTTTATTTATTCTGTTAGTAATTTGTCTTTTAAGTAGTAATTTAAAGCTTGTTTGATCTTTTAATATTTAGAAAAATAGTAAAAAAAATCTGCAGTTTTTACTTAGTCTTAATCTGTAAACAAGCTTTACATAACTCACCGGCATCAAATTCAACTCAAATCAATGCAACCAATTTATTTAAAACATAAAACAATACATTATGTAGCCTCAGCAGCAGCTTCTTCAGCTGGAGCCTCTTCAGCGGGTGGCTGCTCTTCAGCTGGAGCCTCTTCAGCAGGCGGAGCTTCTTCAACTGGAGCTTGCTCTTCGGCTGGTGGTTGTTCAACAGCTGGAGCTTCTTCAACAGCTGGTGCTTCTTCAACAGCCGCTGGTGTTTCTTCAACAGCAGCTGGTGATTCTTCAACAGCAGCCGGCGCTTCTTCACCAGCAGCCGGCGCTTCTTCAGCTGCAGCCGGCGCTCCTTCAACTGGTGCTTCTTGCACAACATCTACCGCTTCACCCAAAACGTTTTCGGTTAATTCAGTAGCTGCTTCAACTGGAGCTTCAGTTGTTACTTCAGTCGTGATTTCCGAAGTAGCTTCAACTGTTGGTTCAGCAGCTTCACTTGTAGGTTCAGCTACCACTTCTGAAATTTCTAATTCTGTAAATTCTTCAGCTGGTGTTGGTGGTAATTCTTCAGCAGTTGGTGATTCAAGACCTGCAGGACTTGGAGGTGCAGCTGAAGGAATTTCTTCAGGAGCTAATGGTTTAATTTCTTCAAATGAAGTTTTCTTTTCTTCTTTTTCTATTTAGAAAGATATTAAAATAGTGAAAAAATTTAAGTAAAGTACACCTTTAGATTCAACTTTTCCTGCAGCTTTTTTCGCATCTGGTCTTGTAGAAATTTGTGTTCCAGGCGTTGGAATAAATAATTTGTATTCGTTTGGTAATTCATCGTCGCTGTATAAAACATCAGAGAAATATATTCGACGAATTCGAACATTTGCATGAATTTGGACACGAGTTGTCTCAAGATATGTTGATCCTAAAAATTTTTCAAGTGTTTTTTAATAAATAAAAATTATTTTCTACCATAAGCTCTTTTAGTAAAATCGGCTAAATTAAACTGGACTTGATTCCAGCCACTGCTGAGTCCTATTGGCATTGTAGTACAGAAAGGACGCACTTTTGTAGTTGACTGAAAATTGGAGACACGAAAACGGCGATGCATGTCTTTATCATCTACAAAGAAAAAATGAAATCAATAAATCTAAAAATAAATTAAATACCTAAAATTTGAATTTCGAAAGTAAAATACTTTTTCATATTTTTAATAATCATGACTAGGAAAGGTAGTTTTATCCCTAGAGAAAGTCTGGGTTTAATGGGACAAGTGATATACGTAGTGGCGACATTTGTTCCTGAGATTTCCAGAACCAAAGACCTGACCTCATCGTCAACAACCCGTCTGATGTGTCCATTCTTCACCTGAAACAAGCCAAGGGAATCCATTCACAGGTGGATTCTCTCTCGAGATAAAAGTGCACAAAAACCGGATCGTGAGTCTCATAACGTATCAGATTTTGTACGTGATGAGCCTCTAAACCATCCGATGACATTAATATGATAATGAGCCGACACTGCAACCCCTAAAACTTACTTGCTTGTCCCACAATTGCAACGGATTACTGCCCACACTGTAGAAAATTGAGACAAAGCCGCTTTGAAAGGTATTCGCAAACATCACGAAACTAATTTCGTTCAAGTGTCAGTGATTTTTTTTTTTTGACTTTGACAATGGAATTAATTTATTTGTCGTTGGGCAAATTGGGGAAAAACTTGAAAATAACGCTTAGGATTTTTTGCTAATTCGTTATACCGATGTTCTAGATTTGGGGGCACTTTTACATTTGTTGCAACAGAAAGAAAAGATGTGGGAGAGTAATCTAAGTCGCACTTATTTATAAGATTTTTTCTGGTAAATTTGTGGTCAAAGGAAGTACCATAAATTTCACGAATTTTTCTAATTCTTTTTTGTGCTCTTCTTCTACAAATAATATAACTGAGAAAAAAATTAAAAAACTAGTTTTTAAAGCTTACTAAGGGATTTCGTTTAATTTTGTATAACTGGGGTCTCGTGAATCATTTGGTGTAAAAATAATACTTGGAGGCACATTTTCAACTGAAGCTTTAAAAAACGAAACGGTGAGAGACATTGCGAAAACAGAAATTTTAAATTTAAAAGTGCAGTATAACTAGGACACTAAATTTTAACTTTAAATCAATTTTGTCACATGACTGACTTCTAATAGATACAAATAATTTATTCAACAATGACAACTGAGAGCATTATTTACCTTGGAGTTTGTTTGGAAGAGGTTGCAGATTTTGATACCATATAAAATAAAGATTATAAAGAAATGTTCCAGTGCATCTAAAAAATTCAATGTGGCCTACATAAAATTAAGAAATGTCGAAATCTCAGATGGGGCATTTGCTGACGATATTGTTTTAATCGCAAGAAATACAAAAATTTTGCAACACAACAGAAGGATATGGAATGAGACTTTAAAGAAAAATAGAATAGATATAAACCTGAAAAAAACTAAAATTATGACCATTGGCAACTAAGCACAGAAAGTAGAATTAAATGAAAAGGAACTCGAAACAGTATGGGTTTTGAATAATTGGGGAGTTCTACTGCAAATTGATGGAGAGCGAGAAGCGGAAATAAACAACAAAATAGACAAGGCAATAAAATGTTTCTACGCGCTAAATAGCAAGTTTTTAAGTAAAAAAGAAGTTACAAAAAAATGAAGATGAATATATTTAAAACAATATATAGACCAACCCTAACATATGACTTCGAATCGTGGATTTTATCTAGAAAACTAAAAAGCAAGATCCAAGCTGCAGAAATGAAGTACTTAAGAAAAGTTCAGGAGGTAACAAGAAGAGATAGAATAAGAAATACAGTAATACGTGATGATCTAGAAATAAAATCAGTGGTAGAGTATATTGAAGAGCGACAGCTAAGTTGGTTGGGACATCTCCAAAGAATAGAAAATTCAAGAAAAGTAAAACAAATATGGTAGGCAAGATCACAAAAGAGAAAAAAACATTGGAGACCGAAACAAACATGAGACATGGAAGTTAACAAATGCTTACGAAAAAAAGGAGCAACTGTGCAGGAAGCAAGAAAGATGGCAGAAGATCGAAAAAAACGGATCAATTTTGTACATACCATGTAAATATTTACTTAGAGGCAAAGTAGAGGATAAAGTAGAAACATGTCAGGTTTCGTTCAAATACTGGAGGAACAAAAGCAGCAAAACGGAAGATAATAATAGAAGTGGTAACATCAAAGGTCTTATGTGGTGCACCTGTACAGATAACTCATAAAAAATATAATGAGAAAACGATAAAAAGCTTAGAAGAAAGCAATCTTAAGATTAAAGACTACACCAACTGCTGGTTTAGAAAAAAGTTTTACTAATTAGTCTTTTAGCAGCTTATTAAAATTAAAACTTAAAAAAAAATAAAAGGGAAGGTAAAAAAATAAAACAGTGGAGAAAAGATAAAATCAAAAGAAAAAGTGTTATTTGTCATTTTCTATCTATAAAGAAGTTGATGAATATTTTTTCTTTGAGTTTTACTAAAACTTTTAGTTGTTACTTGAATCGTAATTTTACAGTTGCATCAACTGTTGTTGAAGCAACTACAACTTGTGAAATTTTAGGTTATACTTGGAGATGCAGCTGAAGAAATTTGTTTGATAGGTATTGGTTTAATTTCTTTCAACTTTAGTGATTTTTTCTTATATTTAGAAAACTGAATGTAAAAAATTTAGAGACACTTTTAAATTTGCGTTTTGCTAGAGCATTTTCATTTGGTTTTTTAACAAACATAACGTAACTAACCGCAGCGAAATTTAACCTGAAAATAATACAACAAATTTATTTTGGTACGTAGTCTTAGCAGCTGTCTCTTCAGCAGGTAGTTGAAGTATAACTGTAGTTTTTTTAGCAGTTTCTTTAAATAGAGCTTGCTCTTCAGCTGGTGGTGGTTTTTCAATAGAAGCTTCTTAAAATACCTTAATAGTAGCTGATGTTTTTTCAATAGCAGATGATAAAAATCTATAGCTTGCGTTTATTTTGTCAGTGCTTCTTGAACAGTTTTAACTGTTTCTATCATTATTTTTTAGTTAATGCAGATTTTATTAGTTAGTTAATTCAGCAGTTTTACTTGTAGGACTAGTCACAACTTCTAAAATTTCTACTTTTTATTTTGCACTTGGCGTTGGTGGTAATTTGTCTTGAATTGGTGTTTTAAAAGCTGTAGAATTTGAAGGAACAGCTGAAAGATTTTTTTTAATGGCTTATGGTTTTAATTTTTTTAACTAGATTTTTTAATTTTTTTTATGGAATTTTTTTACTTGGATTTTTTTTTCTACCAAATAAACAACAAACTAAATCAAAACAACAAATTTGTTTAGATCATAAAATAACACATTATGTAGTCTCAGCAGGGGTTTCTTCAGCCAGAAAGAGCCAGAGTCTTTTTAGCTGGTGACTGTTCATAAATTTTCTGCAGCAGTCGGAGCTTCTTCGACTGTTTTTTTGCTGCTGTTTGTTTTTTAGCCGGAACTTCTTAACAACTGATGTTTCTTCAATCAGTGCTTCTTGAACAACTTCAACTTTAACTGCTTTATCCAGTAATTCTTCGGTTAATTAAATAGCTGCTTTAGTTTTACTTTCAGTTGTTACTTTAGACGCGATTTTTGAGGTTGCATCAACTGTTGATGAAGCAACTACAATTTGTGAAATTTTAGGTTATACCTACTTGGAGGTGCAGCTGAAGAGATTTGTTTGATAGCAAATGGATTAATTTTTTCAACTTTATTGATTTTTTCTTATATTTAGAAAACTCAATGTAGAAAATTTAGAGACATTTTTAAATCAGCGTTTTGCTAGAGCATTTTTATTTGGTCTTTTAACAAACATAACGTAAGTAACCAAAGCGAAATTTAATTTGAAGTTAATACAACAAATTTATTTTGGTACAAGGTCTCAGCAGCTGTTTTTTCAGCAGGTAGTTGAAGTATAACTGTAGTAAAACTGTAGTCTTTAGCAGTTTTTTCAAATAAAATTTGCTCTTCAGCTGGTGGTTGTTTTTTAGTAAAAACTTCTTAAACAACTGATGTTACTTTAACAGTAGCTGTAGATTTTTTAATAGCAGATACTAATTTTTTATTTATAGCTTGCGATTTTTCTGTCGTTGCTTCTTGCACAGCTTTAACTGTTTCTAGCATTATTATCTTTTGGTTACTTCCGCCAGTCTCTTTAGCTAGTGACTGTTCCTCATAAATCATCTGCAGCAGTCAAAGCTTCATCGACTATTTTTCAGCTGCTGTTTTTTTTTCAGCTGAACTTCTTCAACAACTAATGTTTTTTCAACAGCAGCTGATGATTCTTCAACCAGTGCTTCTTGAACAACTTCAACTGCTTCATTTAGTAATTTTTCGGTTAATTTAATAGCTGCTTTCGTTTTACTTTCAGTTGTTATTTCAGTCGTTATGTTTGTGTCAAAAGTAAGATTTTTCGTTAATTAATTGTACTGATCTTCTAGATTTGGAGACACAACAAAAGCTGTAGGAAAGTAGTATAAATTAAGCATACTTATAATAATTTTTTTGCTAGATTTGGGGTTATAGTAAGCAGTATAAATTTTACAATTTTTTAATTCTTCTTTAAACTTTAAAAAAACACTATAACTGAAAAAACTAAGTAAAGTTCTCAAAGCTTACTAAGAGCACGCTTATAATTTTGTATGACTGCGTTCATACAAATTATTTGGTGTTAAAATAAAACCCTTTCTCAACTAAATTTTTTTTTTCAATCTGCAGAGACACTACAAAGTATACACAACCAAAAATTTTTCATTTAAAAGTTCAGTATTGCTAGGAAACTTAAATTTAAAATTAGTTTTGTCAAATAACTGACTTTTAATCAATACAAAAAATTGATCTAACAAAAGTCTTAACTACGTAAAAATGTCGGAAACTACTGCTACTGACAATGAGACTATTGAGATCTTTAAAAAGGACGATTCTGTCCAAAAACTCTCTTGTGAGCTTATAACCCCCAACGACTCCAAAGATCCGAGTTACACCAACCTCCAGGTGCCTTAGTAAGTCCATAATTTACATTTCCTTTGATTTTATTTTTTGCTAGTCGTGTTACTTGCAGACAAAGGTATCAAAAAGCTGGCACTCAACAAAGATTACAATTTTTGCGAGAAATCCGGCGGCAAGAAATCTCGCAATCGAAGGCTTTGCATGGTGTGAGGATTCACCGTACGTTTTTAAATCCGGAGTTGGTGCCTACGGATCGCTCCGAACTTATTAAATTGACGCCTAAACAGCAATTTAAACTTGAACAGTTGTTGAAGGAATAAAGAGAGTTGAAGTAAAATGCGTCTTTTGTTGTTTCCGCAAAACGAGAACGTAAATAAGATAATGTGTTGGGGTTTTAGTGGATCGTTTGAATACATGTACCGCCCAGATGAAATAGACGGTGATTTTCGTTGGGATGATGGGCTGTAAAAATTTATTGGGTATTTGGATGAACGCGGCCGTTGTGAAAAGCCGGATTTTTAGGGAATGTGTTGAGATATTCACAGAGTTATTTTTTTTATTGAGATTTGCTGTGAGAAGAATAACAGTTAAATACTGTGATTACTATAAAAAAACTGAAAGACTTATAAAGTCACTTTTTTTAAATTCCAATTTTTACTTCAAAATACAGACTGTTGCTTTTAAAGTTTGCTCAATTTTAATAAGAGGGTGTTATCGTTCATTTTATTTTAGTTTCCAGGTGGGGAGATTATGTTTTGGACTGTTAACATAGAAAATCTAATTTTTAGAAGACGTTTCGGAATGTTTTTATTTCGTTTTCAAAGCCATTACTTAAATCAAACGATTGCTTGATTGCTAAGCATTTTAAATAGACACTCATTTTTAAGTTGATCTTATTATTTTATATTTACAAATAGTTCTTATAGGGTAATTTTCTAGCATTCTGTAATGTTATACGGTTATTATAGTGCTAACCCTATGGAGGCAATGGTTAAAATGTGTTACATCTTCTTAAAGATAACGTTTAACAGTGACATTACAGAATGTTAGAATTTAGAGATTAACCCTCTTTAGTCAAGTACAGAGTAGATGTAAATGAGTCTGTTGATATCTTATTTAAATTTTTTTGTCTCAGTCGGATGTTCAAACATTTGCGAATATTGTCAGATTTGAGCCAATTCCTGTATCCCTTTCCTAATAATCTGAAATAATGTAAAAACAGGTAATAATTTGTTTTATTAACAATTTTTTCAACTAATTTTTATATTTTTCAAGTTTTTGTATCTAAATTACAAAAGTGCATTTTACAATTGAGATTTCAATTTTAAAGTAAAAAATAAGAAACATTTTAAAAACTTTTAGTTAAATCAACTTGTGCCAACAAAAATAATACAGTAGTAAACAAAAATAAAAGTAGTTGAAAAAATGAAAACAAAAAAAAAAACAGTTCTAGAAGTACAAAAGAAATTTTTGGAGAAGCTTGAGAAACGACGATGGATGAAAAAAAGGAACAAAAAAAATTGTAAAAGATTTTAAAAAACCTCGATTAAAAAAAAAGCAATTATATACAAGTAGTTGAAAATCTAAAAAAAGAACAAAAAATTTTTTGGAGAAGCTTGAGAACCGACGATATTAATAAAAAAAATAGTAAAAAAATTGAAGATTTTAAAAGACTTCAATTGGGAAAAAGCAAAAATATACAACTAGTTAAAAAACTAAAAAAAAAGGCAAAAAACAGTTTTAGAAATACAAAAAAAATTTTTGAGAAGTTTGAGAAACGACAATTGGTAGAAAAAGAAGAATAAAATAAAATTGTAGAAGACTTCAAAAGACCTCGATTGGAAAAAAAACGAAATTTTTTTAAAAAAAGTTAAAAAACGTCGGTTGGAAGAGAAAGATTCTGGAAGAGCAAAAATAAAACTGTTTTAAAACGCTTAAAGCGCCAATTTTAAAAAAATGAGAAAAAAAATAATAAAAAAAACATTTGAAAAGAGCTTAGACAACGACGATTTAAAAGCAAAAAGCACAAAGCAATTATGTTTATAAAAAATTTTTTTGAAAGAACAAAGAAAGTTTCTAAAAGAACAAAAAAAAAGATTCTAAAATATTTGGCTTAACTCATGCCAACGAAAATAAAACAGTAGTAGTAAACAAAAATAGAAGTAGTTAAAAAACTGAAAAAAAAGAACAATACGGTTCTAAAAGTACAAAATTTTTTTTGAAGAAGCTTAAAAAACGACAATTGTTAGAATAAAAAAACCAAAGGAAATTGTAGAAGATTTTAAAAGACTTTGATTGCAAAAAAGCAAATATATCCAGGTAAATAAAAAACTGAAAAAATGGCAAGAAAGGTTTTCGATTGATAAAAAAACCAAACAAGAAAATGTAGAATATTTTAAAAGACCTCAATTGACAAAAAAAAATACAAGTAGTTAAAAAACTAAAAAAGCCTAGAACAGTTCTAGAAATACAAAAATTTTTTTAATTTTTCATATGATTAAGTTCCAACTGTTATTATTATATGTTTTTTAGAGGTAGCAAGTTATAGGAACAATTAGATAAACGATTTGGCTTTAATCCGACGTTTCGACTGTTTTTTATTATTGTCTTTTTCGAGGATTTAAGGCATAGTTATAATAAAATAAAACATATATACTTAATTAGTGGAGCAACCATATCTGTCACTTGAAACAGCTGACAGAAAACAATTGTTATTAAATAATTGTTCCTATAACCCGTTACCTCTAAAAAAAAATTTTTTTTGGAAAAGATTGAGAAACGACGATTGAAAAAACAAAGTAAGATTGTAGAGAACTTTAAAAGACCTTGATTGGAAAAAAGGACAAAAGTTTTTAGAGAAGGTTGAAAAACATCGGCTGGAAAAGAAAGATTCTAGAAGAGCAAAAATAAAATTGTTTTAAAAGAGCTTCAAAGACAACAATAAGAAAAAAAGTGAACAGAAAAGAACTGTTAAAAATAAACATCATAAAGAAGCTTAGAAAACGACGATTTGGAAGCAAAGAAGCACAAAGCAACTATGTCTATAAAAAAATGATTTTGAAAAAACAAATAAAGTTTCTAGAAAAACAAAAAGATTTTAGAATATGTTAAAAATAAAAAACTGCGCCTAGAAAACAAAGAAAAACAAACAAAATTTAAAAAACGATATTTGGAAAATATAACTTTCGAGAAATTTATTCTCAGATTTGAAAGTTTTTAAAATGTTATGAAAAGACTTTAATTAACCTTAGATTTTAAAATTTTACATTTTAAATGTAAAAAGGAATTTTGGGTAAACATTTTAAAAAAAAACCAAAACTAATCCGGGTAAATTTAACTTACTAATAAGTTAGAAAACTGGTCCGGAACTAAAGAACTGTATAGAGTGTTTCTAAAATTTTAAACCATTTTATCAAAAATTTTGATGGAAAATATTAGCTGCAAAATTAGCTTTTGGAAAATGGCATTTAAAATTTAATTATGACATGTATTAAAGATTTATTGGTAAACTTAAAAGCTTTATATTTTTATATTATAAACTATTCTAATCGGAAATTTGTCGTTTGCAAAATCAAACTTTGAAGCAGTTTTTTGAGTCACTTACAAAAATTGGATTTTTTTAACATTTTTTGTGGTTCTACATTGTAGCGTTTTTTATGATTGTGTATTGCTTCTAATTTGTTTTAGGAACAGCTTGTATATATAGAAGGGTCCTACAGAAAGACTCTCGGGTAGAAATGTAAAATATCTCTATAAAGAATTGTTTTCTTAAACAAATTAAAAAAAATCAAAAAAATATAATAAAGGTAATTTTAATATTCAAATGGCATTTTCTAGTTGGCAAAATTGACAATATGGGTTAAGTGTCAATAGTCTTTGTTGCAAAACATTAGGGAATAGCACACCTAGATAGGTGGTAAAAGTATCGTTAATTGGTTTTTGCGCGATCGGTTGTTTTTATCGGTTTACTGTGCCTGTTTCCACGACGGTAGGTTGCTGTTACTGGTTGCTACGTGTAACAAAACGGTAAGTAATTCACTTACCGTTCAGTGAACAGTAAGCAATTAAATCTAAAAAAAAACAATTTTGCGATTTATTTATTAAAATTAAATGTACAATTATTATAATAGTAGTAATACCACTCGCATTTGAATTTCTAGTGTTAATAGACAAACTTTCCGACGTAGAAGTCCCAGGTTGTTGTAATAGTCCACCAACATCGCTGTGTAAAATTTTATGAGCAAACTCAATTTTGTTTTGGAGGGAATCTTCCACGTAACTTTCGGCCACCGTTGATGAACGCCACCCACCATGTCTTTTTTAGTCCCAACACATCAACTCCGTTATTCGCCAAAAGTGTAGCCGATGTGCGTCGAAACGAGTGTCCAGTAAAACCTTCAGGGGCTTGCAACTGTAAATACTTTGCAATTTTTGGCGGCCAGCCTCTAATTGTGCCTTCCTTTTCCTGTGACTTGCCTTGTGCATTTGCCATTTCGATAGTTCAGAAATAAATGATCTGACGTTGGGTTGCTTGGTCGAATTCTTATGTATTTTCGAAGTATTTCCAAATAATAAACTGCTTCATTTTCTTTATTAATAACTGTGAACGTTCGCTGAATATTCGTATTTGTATTTGGAATATTTACTATAAACATTTCTTCACGTTCTTCTATGTCACTCATTTTAATATTGTACAATTCTTCTCGTCTACAAGCGTCCGATACTCCCAATATCATTGCTACCTGCAAATATATTGTTTCCTTAGAACTCAGATGTACCACCTCATCATCTACAACGTACCTTTTGAATTAAAAATTGTTCGTCTGGTGCTTCATTCAAGAATTTTCCCATGTTCTCATTGGTAAAAATTTTAGCCTTCTTAGGCCTATATCCAATATTTTTTCTCTTAAGATAAGCAATTAATGTAGCAAACTTAGAAATATCGATAGCATCATGGAGAAAAATTGTACTCTTCAGCATAGAATACTCCGCCCATAAACTGCCTGGGGCCTTCAAGTGTCCACTTCTCACCACAAAATACGCTAACAAGCTCTTTTCATTTACAGAAATCTTCTTTGCTTCACGCCATTTCTTAAACAACTTGTATGTCTGTTCATATCGGGCTTTAGATTTTTCTGGAATTATTGCCGAACATCCTTCTTGCCAAGCGTCTTCTAAATCATCCGGTAGAATGTAGATCATCACTATCGCTCATATTTGCTTCGAAAACGGAACCACAAAACAGAACTATGTAGGAATGATTGTATCACAAAGACAATTTTACTTGTTTGGAACAAAACCATAGCAACCATGGAACAGCCACCCAAAGTTTTCAGTTTCAATCTTCCCGATTATCACAAATGTATTGATATAAATTATTATTATTATTATTCTAGAAACTCCAATCGCGCAAAAAACGTTATAAGCATGTCGAACGTTAAGGATTACCGTTCTCAGACAATAATTGGAGTCGTCGCTTCGCTCCTCCTCCAAACAATTGTCTTCGAACGGTAAGCATTCCTTACCGTTCTCCATACTTAATATACTATTTAGCAAAGTTGATTTTTTTTAATTATAGTTTTATGTTTATTTAAAAAAACAGTCAGACCCTAATTAAAAAGAACTTGACCAGTCAGCAGCTACCAGAAATCGAGAAATCATAATGCGATTGCAAATACTGATTATTGTGGTTATTTATTTAAATACCTTAAATGTTCTAATTTAAATGCTTATCTTAATTGTAAAAAAAATATAATCGATACAATAAAAAAGTTAAAAGAAAAAAAAGTTAAAGTTAAGAATTTTAACTTCTGGTGGCTGATAGGCTGCTGATTGGACATATTCTTTTCGAGTGTTTTTTCCTAATAAATAGTATTATACTTATAATAAAATATATTTATAAGTTTTAGGTTTCGGAAATTATTTTTAATTATTATTTTAGTAAATATAACTCCTACGATCGCCTGATGGTAAATAATAATTTTGCGTTTTTTTCTAAGTGAAATCTAGAACAGTAAGTATAATACTTACCATCCAGTATTCGTTGAGAAGTAAATAACCCTTACTGTCTTGGAAACAAACGTGGAATACACTCAAATAGAGTTTAATTGCATAAAAAATAAAATAAGTTATTGACGATTTATTTTAATAATAAATTGGCTGGTATCCTGCACATAAAGGTATTTTTTAATTTTTTTATTTAAAAAAAAATATATTTTTTCTTCTTTCTGTTCTTATTCTCCTCCTCCACACAGATTCACCATTTCCCTTTAAATTCCCTATCTAATCTCCCACTTTTCCGCAAACCAATTACCACTCTTCAATCATTCTCCAATTCCCCACTTATATTTTTTGATGCATTTTTCGTCATTCAAGGCGTGTTAACACCTCTCCCTCCAGCCAATTAGCAATGATCTTCAAGGCCACCCAAGTCTTGGTCACTCTCCTCATCCTCAAACCTTTACCTTGTCTTCAAACCCACCCCCAGCGCACCGCCTGCGGCCATTTTACCTCTACTCGTATCTGGTCGATCTCTTTCGCTGGTTCTCGTCCCGGCGTCCCATCTGCGCGACCACAGTTGGCTGGGACAGTATCGACACGGTTTTGTTTCGAGTCGTAAGCTATGCTGCAGTAGCTGGCTGATGTCTAGTGTTTTAGTTAGTGCATTTGGTGTGTTGTGTCGGAGATGCGAGTGAGGGGCCCTCCGTAGGCGGCGGCGGGAGTCTTGGACTGCAAGGGGGCTATCGATCGCTCGGGGGCTGAACGTGGTGCGTGGTAGGCCGCCGGCACAAGCTTTCGCACCCCCAAGTATTGATTTAGCAAAGAGCGAGTATTTTTCTCAAAAATACATACAGAGCGCATATTTCGATCGGGGGCTCACGTGCTTTTTCATTTCGGGGCTTTTTCACCGATTTGGGACGGGGGTGGGAGGGTGACATGGCGGCGGGGCTGCTCTATATGGAAATTGTTTATTAATGGGGTTTAGCACGTTTCGGGAATTGCTTGTACATTGATTTGTTATGAGGGGAAAACTGGCCCAAATAAAGGACAATATTGATTTTGGTTGAAGCTCTTTTCGATGCTTTTTAATCTGATTTTGTTTGGTATCAAATGATTGGAATCTTGGACGAGATTCAATTATTTTCCTTCACTGTTTTTCAACCCTTCTGGAAATTTGTCTTTACCACTTTCCACAGAATCATATATTTTTACCTTTCCGCGAACTCGAAAGTCAATATTTGTAGTGTTTATTTTTAATTACCTAGGTACAAGCTTTAAGCTCTTTCTTTTCAAAATTTTAGAAAAATAAACATTTTTAGATTTACTTTTTACAAATAGTTTTCAAATCAGTAACATAATTCTAAATCAAAGCTTTTATTATTTTTTTATGTCTACTATGCCTTATATGGTCTACTAATATCTATTCAAATTATACTATTTTTCGTATAATAAAGAAGAGAAATTTGAATAATATTTATATACCATAGAGTTACTGTTTCCGGCTATTTTTAAAAATTGACAAAATAATTCTTTTTTAGGTACTTTGAACCTAAACATCATGTCTACATTATTTAGAATAATAAAAAATAGCGGCAAAAAAAAAACAAATCTGTGACAGAATTACTTTCGAAAAGGAAATCGTTATTTGTAGCTATATACTACGAGTATAAAGTCCGGCAAAAGTGCGTTTATGATTAATTGCTTTTGAGATTTTACCAAAAAAAAATTTGTTTGTACCATACAACCTCGGTAATTTTATAATATAAACATCTGATTTAAATGTGTACTTCAAAGCTCTTGTTAATTGTTTATTTAAAATATTTGAAAGGTAAAAACTATAAACGCACTATATTATTATTTAGTTCTTACACTTCAAACAAATTTTAAACAGATTTTGTTTTCAAAATTTAAATCAAATCAAATTTTGCAGAGAACGCCCGACTTGCTAGTTTTGGTACACCCTATATTATACAGAAACTATAAACACACTATATTCATTAATCAATTCTTTCTCTTCTGCACTTTAAACATAATTTATTTTAGTAAGAAAATCATATTCTGCAGATAAAAACACTGAGTTGCCAGTTTTGGGACACCCATAGATATTATTGAAATAAAGGGCGTGTCAAAATTTTTGTTATTTATAGTGTTATACAGTGTCTTCCAGAACTCGTGATTCAGAGAAAAAACGAATGAAAAAACGCTCGTCACGTTGCAAAAATAATTATTTTCAAAAAAACAAATTTGTAGCTTAAACGGAATTCAAGAAAAGAGCATTATAATTTGACTAAATTAAATCAAAACATTGAAGGCCATCCAGGTTAATCATAGCATCATAATTGTTGTTGCTAGGTTGCATTTTTTATAACATTATTATAAAATACCGGGTGATTTTTTTATCTGTTCCCACCCGAAACTCTAAAAATAGGCAACACGTTATACAAACGAAAAGTTAGTTAATTAATTAAATAATATGACAACAAATGATCCAAATAAATTGACTCTGGAAGTAGTGTTGCCAACCCATTGACGCTGATTTCCCTCACATAATGAGTCAAAATCCCCTAAATCCAAGCTAAATACCTCCAAAACATACTTTATTTTAAAAAGGACTACAACCACAATGTAAAAAGAAAAAATAGTTCTTTACAACATACAATTTTTAATTTATTTAATAAAGAGATAATAAATCACTTTTACAGAACTTTCCCCCCTAAATATTCCCCTCTTCTTCAAAAAATACTTTAAATTTAGGGGGAAATCCTCCAAGTTGACAACACTGTCTGGAAGCACTGTTGAAGGTATAATCAACAATATTGATATTAATTTACAACTCTAAAAGCCTTAATTTTGAAAATAAAATTTTTCAAAGTATAATATGTTGCCTATTTTTAGAGTTTCGGGCGGGAACAGATAAAAAATCACCCTGTATATGTCAGTGTCAATGTGACATCTTGAATGACATTAACATAGCTCTGTTGACATTTTGGGAAGGATGTCATACTGTGTTATAAAAAATGCTGTAGCATACTCTGTAGCATAAGCCTAGCAACAATTTTTTTTCAGACAAACCAACTATAATCAACAAAACAACACAAGCCACTAATTTTTCTTTTTTTTTAATTTTTTGAGATTTGTATTGTCGTCGGCATTTCTCAGTTTTCTTTTTGGGTCACGAGTTCTGGGACATCTTGTATACAGGAATGAATATATTTTTAATAATTAAGATTATCTGATAAATTAATCGACAATATACAGGGTGTTTTTGAAATAACTTTACAAATAGTAACTGGTGATAGCCCTTGTTGAAAGGATGCTAAAAAAACAAGATTGTCTTATAGTATCAAGATGTTTATAGTTTTCGAGATAATCACTGAAGAACTTTTTTTAGAGTTGTTTTTGAACGAGATACAATGTTTTATTACAATAATTTGCATATACAGGGTGTCACTGAAATAAGTGCAACAATTTTACTTTTTGATAGTTCTTATTAAAGCAATGCTAAATATCCAAATTAGATTTTTTTTCAAATATTGCTGGTTGTTGTATAAATTTTTTCTTAAAAAAACATTATTTTTGAGATATATACATCACGATGTATGATAACAATGTTTTTGGACAAGAACTTCTAGATCGTATACCTCAAAAACTACAAATATTTTAAGAAAAGTTATTACCTGTTTAAATTTGTAAAGTTACTTCAAAAACACCCTGTATATTGCCAATTAATTTATCAGATGATCTTAATCATTAAAAATATATTAATCTTTGATTTAGTTTATTTTTGATTTAGTTATTTGTTTATATGCTTTACATGTTACTGTGAAAGTGGTATCAGGTCAGTCTAGTTTTGTTTTCAATCAGTTGTTGTTGTGTTGTCAGGTTGGTACTCTTTGCCACGAAAAATATGAAACATTAAATTATGACAAAATGACGAGAAAAATTAGTCTAATTTGATATTAGTTATTACTAACATAACCTATTGTTACTGTGTTCATTGGAAACAATAATTAAAGGTTGTTTAACACAATAAATATGTTATGAGAGATTTTTCTAAATGAACTGTCTTTTTCTGATTGTTCGAAAAAAGTGGCGTATAGTCTATACACTTATCTGAGGAATATAGACTTAACTTGTGAATTATTTTAATAACAGAAACTTAATTTAGTATTATTGAAGCATTTTTTTTTTGCTTAACGGAGATAATAATAAAAAAATGTATTTTTTGATTGTAAGTTCAAGGACGAGTTGATAAAGACAGATTGGGAATACACACGTTATTTTTAGATCCTAGTATTTTGAATAAGTAGAGCACTGCTTTAAATCACAAATTAATGTTTTTTTGACTTCATGACAGGTTAAAATCAAATTAACGTTGTACCGTTGAGAGCCAAGGAAGCTCTGAATTTAAAACCACTGTTTTTTGTGGGTTTTTATGTTAATGTTAAAATGACACAAATTTTTAATTTTTCTAACACGTTTACAAAAAACCTTTTGTTGTAAATCGAAAGAGTATTTATTGAAATGTCATTTTACACAATTTTTAATAATACTCTGCTGCGCGTCGTGTTTTAAACTAATTTTACACGCGAAAAAATATTTTTTTTTGAATTATAATAATTGCTTTGAGTCAGAAGTTTTATCGATTTTATCTATTAATTATCTCACTAGTTTCGGTGCTGTGCTACACATCATTCTCAGGAATTATATCGAATTATATTAAAGGTTTAATACTATACACATTAAAATATAGAATATTTTCAATAATAGTTCTAAATAATCTAATATTTTATTTAGTATTGGCGCCTTCTCGGCTTTTTCATAGTGCAATTTGGTATAGATATAAAATTTGTTAAATTGCTTTTGGTCTTAAGAATGTCTAAGAATGAATAAAGAAGGTCTATGTAGTTGTCCTATATTTTCATATTGTTTCTGTTAGACGTTTTATATTACATTTTTTTAAAAACATTTGTATGCTGAATATTTAAGCTTGTTTTAGTATGATGATAAATTTTATAACCACTTTGTTAAAATGATGCAGAAAAATCAATTAGAAGTAATAAACGGTCAAGATTATGGTCGTACTAAATTTAGCATGTCAGACGACTTAAACTGCTCTTTAATTTGTTAATTCTTGAGTTTTTTATTATCTTGAATGGGATTTTATTTTTTGTTTTGTTTAACATTTTTTCTATTAATTAAGGCATGAAAGCAAAATTTATCTAAAAAAAAATGGTGAAAGAATTAAAAGGTTTTTTTCATAACTAACCTTTCGTTGTCTTTTTGGTCATTAATGCAGAGTTTCAAAAATTTTAATTTAATTTGAAACTTTTAATTGTTAATTGTTAATTGAAAAATTTTTACTTTCTATGTTTCACCGTTTTGTCCAACTTTATGACATCACATGAGCTGGATCCGAGCTTGTACAATCGTAGTGTACAGTTTTCAATGAAGGCGAGCTTTCATATATTTTTTTAGAACAGTTAATTTTTCTAATTTTTGCTTTGAAATAAATAATCAAAATTCGCCCATTTCCGTTGCCCTATTTAAATCGGCACAAAATTCAGTTTATGTCAACACCCCAATTCAGTAGTAGATAAACACACATCAATTGAAGTATTTGTTTATTTTAAAATTTAAGTAGCACCGACAAGTGACAGCTTAATAAAACAAATGAATAAATAATTCTGAGGTTGTCCATGCACCATTTTCAGATTCGTTCATTTATACAAACAGGACTAGGTCTAATCTGAAAATTAATTCCGATTTTCTTTTTCCTGCTCAGAGACATCCGAGTATTGATTCCGGAGCAAGAGATCCATCATAGAATCAATTTTTCGACGCGAAGACACCGACATTGACGAAGGCAAGATTAAACTTCGCTCCTAATTTGTTTTTCAATTATCGGTAATCCACCTGACCCGGAAATTCGGATTTTGCGAAAAAGTCATTGCGCTTTCGTATAAGTTTATTGGAAATTTTTTTAATTTTCCAGTTAAAACTGAAATGTTTTAAGTTTTAATAAATAAAATACGTTAGATATATTAGCAACAAAGTACTTTTTTTAAATAAATAAAGACAAATATTTTTTTTAACAAAAGAGATACATATGAAACCAAAATTAAATTAAAATCACAAATATTAAGTTTAAGGCTGCACTTCTGTTGTCAATTAGTAACGAAATGTTGGCATACATGTTCAGTTGGACAATAATTAGTTATTTTACGCTTTGTTATATCGAAAATAAAGCTGATCGACTGTATCAAGGCCACGGCTACTTAATTTAATAACTGTTTACATAGTTTTTACGACTATTTTACTTTTACCACTTAATTGGCGAGCAATATGTATCTTGAATACGTAGTTGTTTTATGTTAAAGTTTTACTTGTCTCAAAGTAACTAAAGTTAGTAGTAACCATTCAACAAATTACTTCCTAAAAATTAAAGTGTTTAAGATCTTATTGCAAGTTATATACGTTACTTATATCAGTATTACACCTGTAATAAATTCGTATTTTTGCAAAAACAGAAAATTAGAACATTGAGGTAGATTTGAAAACATTTTTCCTATCTGTGCTGTGAGAAACAGCGAATCCGGACCTGAGACGGAGAATCGTACTATTCAAGCCGATAGCAACTGATAGGCACCGATAACTGTCATCTAGTAGAGTCGCTATGACAACGATTTATACAAGTATAAAAACGAAGAGACAAGATATTTAGAAATGAGAGGAAAATGCTGCATTTACTGTACTTAATTTATGTAATTTTTATTTATATATTTTTTTATTTGTTAGGGTAGGCGGCAACCCGGGCGAGTCTCCTCTGAATTAATCAGCATTTTATTTATTTATCAGCAGTTAGTACAACTTACGATGCTATTCGTATTTGGGATTTTACAAATGCTTAACGATATTTATCTTTTAATTTGGCAAATTAACGAGATGATATTATTAATATTAATATGACAGCATGATTGATGAATAGAAAATTTTGTTAATTTCATAATAATCTTGTGAAGCCATTATAACAAACTACAGATCATTTAACTACAAAATATTTGTTAACAAGTAGTGAAATTAACAAATAGTTTTTACTGTGTATGAATAAGAATGTAGCTGTAAATTTTGCATCTTTGTTTATCCTCGGTTGTTTCTTTTTTTAATAACAAATTGCACTTAATTCTCACAATTACCGATTAAGGAATGAAAATTATTATCTATATACCTGCAAAGCTAACCTTTATGTAACCTCTTTGTCTTTGCTTACACAGTCGCTGCACAGTTTCAACACAAAGCCGGGATGAAAAACGATATTGGGGATGTAAGATAATAATAGGTGTACCGTCTTTAGAAAAAATTAATTACGTGCTAAATTCCGCAATGCGGTAATTACAACGTGTGACAATATTTTGACATTGATTGTACTCAAAGTGAATTATCGTGTAATCAAGATTAGCTCTTGGTGGTCCAGTCTAATAAGTTTCATTTTTATTAAATTATCTAAGATCTCTCGAACATGAATTATGAACATGTCGATGCTACTCACCAGCCTCCTGTGGTTCCCAAGTAGCTTTTAAATTCGATATTAGATTACTACATTAGTAACCGGTCTTGTTAAAACATGAAAAGGTACACCATGACATATCAAAAATCGTTTTAATTCAGTCATAACGGGATTTTTTTAAATTATAAGTCGATCAGAGGAACATCATCAACGCGTATTATTGGATTTTCAAAAGGTGCTAACAATGAATGAATCTTTTTCAATGAAGTAACTTTCATTAAAATGTTTTAAGGTGTCATTTAGATTGCTAACGAGTGTACATATTGAGCAGATAAGACGTCAAACGCCTCATTTAGTGATAACTAGAATGTGATGACTTTAATCAATCAATCCGCTTTGAAGCGTTTACGACGTGCATATAGAACAAAATTAAGCTTTGTCAGGATTTTTTTAACGATGTGTCTATTAATACAGAGGGCACAAAGTGCATTAAATGAGCTACTTTATAAATCCTTAAAAATTATCTACATTTTATCGTTTTTAGAGACATTTAAATCTTGAAACCAAAAAAATATTATTAAACAAAAAGTCGGGAAAAATTTTCAATATTAGGGTTTGTTATAATAATTTAATATTGTATGTCACATTTTTATGCGCACACAGGTGGTTTTTTTGTCAATGACAGTGGATTCTTCAAGTGAGGTGCTTTTTTTGGTTAAATTAATTTATTTTATCTGTTTATCAGGTCTATTCTAGAAAACGTTCGAAACAAATTAATGTACTTGTGATATTATAACCGATAATTATTTTTATTGAATTAATAAATACAAAGGTACCATTTTTTTAAAAAATTTTGAGTATCGTGGGCTACCAATTTAACTAGTTTAGAAATATTCTGTTAATTAAGACAATAAAGCAACATTTTACTAATTTAAAAGCAGAAGACGATGTACATTGGATACATTTTTAAATACTAAGGCGTAATTTTACTAATTTTAGAATCTTATAGGGCTCAATTTCAAGTCGTTTTTGTCGCTGGAGCAAGGACTCTGCTTCTATTTTGTACAAAATATTCAAACAAAATTTCGGTTATTAAACACACTAAAAATTTACCAAATTTGTTACTACATTGCTTAGAACCAGCCATAAAATCAAATTTGAATTTGAACAGTTGACAGTTACGCAACTTTAGAATGCCGCAAAGTGAACTTGAAATCTGGCCCTGAAGATGTAATTTTACTATAATTCTACAAGCCGAAGGCGATAATTATTATTAGTTGTTGACAATATTCAATTAATTATGAGAAAAGCGACTTGTTTTTTGTTGTTTTGGAAGCTGCAAGCGGTATTTTACTAATTTTGGAAGCCAGTGGCATAGTAATTTACTGAATTGGCGAACCGGAAATTGTCATTACGAACTTGTTAGTTAAATAACTATATATTTATATAAAGTCATCTTTTTTGTTTTTAAATATATGCACAATTTGCTGTTGTACTATAGATTTAAAAACAAAAAGATTCTAGCAAAATTTTGCTAATCTTGGAATTTTAAAATGACATTTTAGATTTTTTAGAAACAGTAGATGAAGATTTTTTTTTAATCTTGAGAGCCGTAGGCCTCATTTTACTAATTTTTAAATCAGGAGCCGAACGATTTTTACATTAGCAAAGTCAAATGCAACATTTTTTTAAATTTAAATGCAAAGGGCCACACTTTAATACATTTATGATCCTAAGGCGACGTTTATTCTAATGAAATATTAAATCAATAAAATCGATAAGGGTAAGATCTCTTTAAATTTTAATTTTGAAATTCAGAGTACGTAATTTTACTAATTTTAGAAGCTGGAGCCAATATTTGTTTCCTATTAATTTTTAAGATTAGAAAGACCAAGACAATTTTTTTTTACTAATTTGGAATTTTGGAGATTAAATGTCTACGTTAATAAAGGCAAAAGCAATATTTTACGAATTTAAAAACAGAAGAATATATTTTAGCAATTTTGGCAGCTAAAAAGCGACAATTTTAAATGAATAAAAGCATTAAGTATATTGTTTTTTTAGTTTGGGAAACCGTAGGCAAATTTTTGTTTTGAAATTTTGAATTTGATGTGAAAACACCATTTTACTACTTTAATTTTGATAAATCTGGCAATTAAAAATGTTTATAATTTTAAATTAATAATGTCAATAAGGATACGTTTTTCTAATTTTTATCTTATAAGCAACGTTTTACTAATTTTTACAATTGAAGCACGTGATCTTACTAATTTTAAAAGCTGGAGGCAATATTTTTAATATCAAATTTTAAATCTAGAAAGATATAGGAATTTTTTTACTAATTTTAAAATTTGGGAATTTACAAGCAATATTTTACTAATTTAAAAGCTGAAGCCGATATTTTATTGCTTTTTTCATGGTGTTCTAAATTAATAAATGCAGTAGGGTCTATAAGATTTCTGTAATTTTGGATGCCGTGGGCGATATTTTATTGATTTTAAAGTTTGTAAACGTAATTTTATTAATTTTGGAAGTCGGAGGCATTATTTATTTTATATTAATTCTCAAATTTTGAAAGATTGGAACAATATTTTTGAAATGACGTAACATTTTAATTTTGAAATTCAGAGATTTATTAAATTAATATAGCAATAACGTCAGTTTACTAATTTAAAAGCATAACAAGGCTATATTTTATTAGATATTGGAGTCGGAAACGATATTTTACTAATTTTGAAGTTTGTAGCAGTCGTTTTACTTATTTTATACGTGGAGGCGTAATTCATTTCTTAAAAATTTTTAAATTAAGAAAAATTAAAACGATATTGTTTTTTGAAATTGTAGAATTCGGAGACGTAATTTTATTAATTTTCTAGAAACCAACGATAAACCAGCGATAATAATTATATCAATACAATATTTGCACTTTTGAAATTAATTATGACAAAAACGACTTTTTTTTTCTAATTTTGGAAGTCGGTGTCACCTCCGACTATTACTAATTTTGGAAGCCAGAAGCAATATTCTAACAAATTTGAGAACCGAAAGCGATATTACATATTATGTTTTAAAATTAATAAAGATAAAGATGAGATTTCGTTGAATTTTAATTAAATTTTAAATTAATTAAGAAACAAATTAATAAATTTAATCAAATTATTTTTTCAAGCTATGAGCGATACTATTTTCATCAATCTTTTTGGTGCCAAAGACGAAAATTAAATATCTAGTTGCTCCTGTTGCCAGGCCATAAACGAAGCTCTAACTCTTATAACAAATTGTAACTTTAATAGTTTGTTATATTTGTTCTTGATCTTTTCTCTTTATTTTCTGGTTTTGTTTTATTCTTCTTCTTCTTTAAGATTTGCTCTCTTCTTTCAGTTTCCACCTTCCGATGTGGCGGTGAAATGCACTCATCAAAAATGTTCGCCATATTGGCGATTCTTTTCCCGCTATGGATCTCATCGGGTACATCAGTATCTGTCATCCCGCACGATGCCCATCCCGGTTACAGCATCAAAAAATTCACCACTGGCCTCAATTACCGTCTCCTCGATTCTGGCTTCTCGCAGTTTTTCACAATGCTGGAAGACGGCTCGATCATGACGGTCTCCGACGTGAGTCCTCTGGTGAACCGGCCTATAGATCTCCTCGTTCTGGAGGACGCCGGAAACGCCACCAAGAAACACATGCTGCAGCTGTACGTGCTGGACCGTCGCAATATGCTCAGTTTTAAATCGGACAGTGACGAGGTGCTGGGGCGCGTCGCGGAAAACTCCCCGGCTGGGACCAAAATCGGGGGGTTACCGGTACTACAAGCCGCGAGTGGACTCACTACGGCACCGATTACGTACATTATTATCGGCGGGAATGTGGGACAAGCGTTTGAATTGAGGAATAGTGTGACGGGGGATGTTACGCAGAATGTCACTGTGGGGGATAGCCAGGCGGGGGTTGATGTCGTCACCGCGCAGGTAAGAAGTTTCTAGGTTTATAGAACAGTTTCAGAATTTTTTCTAACTTGCTCCAGGTCCTGGACCGGGAAGAAACAAGTCGCTACGTATTGACTATCCAGGCGAGTGATCCTCTTGGTGTTAACAAAGCCGTCACAAACGTTGTCATCGAAGTCGAAGACGAGAACGACAACAGTCCTGTTTTTACTCAAAAAGTGTACCGGTTTGTCGTTGGTGATGATTCCCTTGAAGGTGACAATGTCACAACGACATGGAAACGCTTCTCTTCCATAGGCAAAGTGGAAGCGACTGATGCCGATGGTGATAAAGTCGCTTACCGCCTTGCCACACCCACCAACTACCTCGTGATTGTCCCTCAAACCGGCGATCTTCTTCTCAGTGAAGAACCTTCTGAAGAAGTCGATTTGGAGCTTATTGTGGAAGCTCATGATCTTCGGACTCCTAGTCGCACGTCACCTAGACCTGCCCAAGTTCTGTTTAAATTCAAACCACCAGAGTCGTCTAAAGTCGAATTAGATTTAGACTTGCAGCAGCTCGCTGAAAGGGAGCTCCACAGAGGGAAGCGGAGAGTGACAAGAGCAGTGCGTCCAACTAAAAGAATTGAGTTTACGGAGTCTGATGGGGATACAGAAGGACGGAATGTGTTTCAACTAGAGAAGGAAACTGACCGGGAAACTTTCAAAATTAGGGATGAAAATCCTTGGGTTACGGTTGACCCCAATGGAGCAGTTCGGGTCAAAAAGAAGTGGGATTACGAAGAGTTGGGGCCGGAGAAAACGATCGATTTTTGGGTCACTATTACCAACGCAGATAAGAGCGGTAAGTGACTTTTTGCATTTTTCCAAATATTTATTACGTGGCGTGTCCAGAAAAGTAATTTCACGAATAGAGAGAAACCAGTAAGTGTTGGAAATTTGAAAAATCTATTTGTGATTGGCGCATGTTAAAAAATTAATCAGTCACAAATGATGAGTATATAATTTAAATTTTTAACGCTTACTGGATTTTCTAAAAACGGTTTTGTTTATTGAAAGTGGTTATATAAGTAATAAATAAGTTAAAATTAATAAATTAATACATAGAAATCTTGCGTACTTCTTTTTCTACTTTCGATAAACACGTGTTGAAAAGTTCTACCTTTTTTATTGCTTTACCGATTAATTTGTTAACTTTTTATTATTTTTGTGATTGTCATTTATAAAATATTGTTACTATAATTAACTACAAATATTTAGTAACAAAATATTTGTTGAAAAGGAGTGAAATTACTAAAACGGTTTTTACCTTGTATATTTTTATGGGGCGTTTGCTCCAGAATTTCAAAAAAGATAAATCAATTCTATCGATTCTCCAATCCTCCATTTCCTCCTTTTTCCCCGTTAGCAATTTGTCCAATCCGACGCTGCACTTTGGCGAAATGGCGAGACAATTGCCCATCGTTCTTGATGATGGCTTTTCTGGCATTGCCAGATCTCTCGTATTATTCACTTTATCAGTTCCGGAGGAAAAACCTTAATTATCAAAAATTCCACCTAAACCCATATCGAAAAAATCCCATCTTTCATAAATGTTCGAAAAAGAAAATTCCGGGATATGTCCAATTAAGCGCAATCAAAAGTCGTTTGACAAGATTTAAACTCCGATTAGACTATAAACAGCTAATCTAACATCAATTAATTAGCTAAAACGATGCCATCAAAGTCAAATAAATTTTCCGAAAGCAGGAAATTTTTCCGAAGATACAAAATCTTATTTGGCGCATCACAAAACGAATTTATCGACGATTTCTCTTCATAATTCAATTGAGAATTTCGCGTTTCCGCTGTGGTAAGCTCACCCTAAGACAAATTTTCGATCGCTAATTTTGCGGTTTAGAGATTTCGCGATACTTAATTAGCGGAATTTGCGCTAAAATCGAAGAAAAAACGAAAACTATAAAGTGGAATGCAGAATTAATTTTTTACTTCGGTCAGTTATAGTCTCAGATTACTTAATTAAAATTATTAAAAAAGTATATTAAGTTTCAGGGATCGATTTTTGTTGCGAACTTGATAGAATAAAAATTTGCATTTGGCTTCCGGAGTTTCAATCAAGATACAGTGCCGGATTATCTAAAAAAATAGATAAAAGTGATTGCTTGAAATATTATATTTCAAGCAAATGAAACAAAAAATTTGAACAAACTTGGAATCGAGTTTCATGCGAAATTAAATTGGCGATGAATGCCAAAGTCGGGTCGTAGATTAATCCATCTGTTACTTATTCCACAAAAACAATTGTTGTGGGATTAATATATTTTTTTAATATCAAGATCACTTACAAGTTATAAATAGTGTATTAGAAAATATGGTACAACAATAACTAAAATATGAAAAATTAAATGCAAAATAAAAAATAATACAAACAAAATATGTAGATAAATTAATAACAATTAACAATTTTTTATGGCATTTTTTAATTACAATGGTTTAATACAAGAAGGGCGGGATAAAATCTTCTTAAACCGTGTATCGCTTACGCCTATTATTGTAACAATTGTCAACGGTTACAAAAATTTGGAAAAATTTTTTTTTTGTTTATAAGTTGAGATTTTAAATCGAGTTTGATGCTGGTATTAAGATATTTGACAGAGAAAGCTTTGACACAAGAATTCTTATAATAATACTAATAGTTACTAGTTCCTTTATGATATTTACACCAAGGTTTGTTTTGATACTGATAATTTTATTTCTCTGTACCAACTGTACACTAGGACTATTATAAAGTGGGATATTATCTTAATTTATTCTTCCTTAAAGTTTATTAATTAAACAAGTAATGGAAAGCTTCGAATGATAAAAATAACGTAGTAATTACTATATTTTGGTGGATTACGTCCATTTTTTTATTAAATTCGAAATTTGGTTTTACGGGGAAGTGGACGACAAGGCAAGAAAAAAAAAACTGTTTTATGAGGCCAACGTTTCGAATCCTTTATTGATTCTTCTTCAAGGCTCCTAATAAATGTCAGATTTGTTTGGCATGGTACCAATTTGTCTCGGCCAGTGGTCGCCGGAAGAATCTTCCATTTCTTCCGGCGACCACTGGCCGAGACAAATTGGTACCATGCCAAACAAATCTGACATTTATTAGGAGCCTTGAAGAAGAATCAATAAAGGATTCGAAACGTTGGCCTCATAAAACAGTTTTTTTTTTTCTTGCCTTGTCGTCCACTTCCCCGTAAAACCAAATTTCGAATGTAGTAATTACTGTTTCCTTATTATTTTACAATATTTGAAAATTCAAGCAAAACTATTGAAGCCTAGCAAGAGTATTTGGTAAAGAAATTTGATATAAGAGTTTATTGGAACAGCATAAATGGTTGTTTTCGTTTTTTACTCCCTGTTTTTCACACCAAGGCTCAGGCTTCTCAGGTTTATTGTAATGGTGTTAATGTTACCGTTATATTTTTTAACTTTTTATCTTTTAAATAGTAGATAGCAAAATACTTGTAGGAAACGTATGCTGACACTGCAAGTCTTTTAACCGACGCGATGCTAGAATGTTTTTTTGAACAAATAATACCAAAAGTTTCTTAAGTGGTTTTTCTGTATTTTTGCATTTGAAGGTGGCTAAAATTGAAAAACACTTGTATAAATTATTAAATGTACGGCTCAGTTTTGCTTTTATGTTTGTTTCTAACTCTATACATTGTTACATTATGTCTAGCTATTGTGTTTTCAATCCATACTTGATTTTTTGTTTATTAACTGGAGTTGTTCGTTGTTATTTACACTTTATGGTATTAAGGTTTCTTTCTAATGGTGTCTGTTTTAAATTAAAATTTGTCCATTAATTTTTTTGATTGTTGGTGTTTTTGTGGCACTTGATGTCTCAATTAGAGGATTATATCAAGCGAGAGATCAAAGGAGTATCCAGTAGTCCATTTACTGCCCCATTTATCTTGTCATACCCATTCTTAAAACCTCAAGTGTTGAGAGAAATTTTGTCATTTCGTGCTAGAACCCTGAGCTAAAAATATCCCACAATTTGAATTTTAAATACTTCTATGAATATTTAATAAAATTCCCTGTGAAACGTATACAAATCCCGATAATTAAAAATAAATAAATCAATAAGTCGCAACGATTTTTCTTTTAGTTACTATCTCTAGAACAAAACAAAACCCCAAGCAAATCGGTCTTAAATCGGTAAAAAATCTGTGGTTGGTTTGATTTATGTTTGTCGTTGGGATTAAAATGGCATCTTGCCAAAAATTTTCTTTCGTAGAGATGGAAATGCAGCGCAAATTTCGATTTGAAGAAAATTCGGAAAAGCTGAAGTTTTCCGCGTGTAGCGCCGACTGCGTGCTATATTGATTTTCGTCGCCACGCCCGGCCACCGCGTGCCGTTATACCAAAAGAACACGTCACTTGCAAGGAAAACTGAGTTGGGGGATCCTCTTCGATGATGATTAATCATTCGCACGAAATGTAAACAAACCGATTGTCTAGCGCTCGGCTCTAATTATGGCCAGATGCGAGGATCATTAACCAAAAAACTAGAGGATTTGGAAACTTCGGGAAAATTAAAACAAACAACTTTTTGCCAGAATTATACTTGTTTCGCTTCATGGACATTATCAGAAGCCAAAAACGGAAATGCCAAGCTTTGCACAAATAGATCGTTATGTTGTAAACAAATAAGCAAAAATTAGAATTAGAATAACGGGTGACTATTTAAATTTGGTAACTGCTGCGACCGATCTACCGACACTTTTACATGTTGAGAATCTCATTTTATTCTTATAATTTTTTATTATTATTATATATATATATATTTTAAAATTTAAAAAATAATGTACATAAACAAAACAACATATATACACAAAAACAAAAATAACATCATAAAACAGACAAATCAACACACATAAATCGATATTAATTAAGAACCATTTACATTCTGTTAAACATTTTTTTATGAGCTTGTTGCTAGAAGGTACGGATAAAATCTTCCTAAACCGTGTTTACAAATAAAGCTTAAATATATCTATTTTCAAATAATACAGTGCACAAACAAAATGCAGGAACCGCTGTTACATGTGAACAGATCTGATCAGAAATATGTAAGCCTAATTTAACGATTTTTGTAAAATTTTAAAGCACTATTTGAAACTGATAGCAAAAACATTTGGTAGAGAACGATTTGATATACAGATCTGTTAGAATAACATTAATTAGGGAAAGGGGAAGTAACACATTGGTTGTCCAATTATATATTAAAATTAAGAATTTTTGTTTATTATTACATATTATTAATAGCACTAATGTTAACGACACCCTGATCAACAAATGCTAATTAGATTGGCAATACAAAATTTATAATTTTAGCTTAATAGTGTTATTTTAATGGTTTAAAAAAATTGTTAGTTTAAAATTTAATTTAATTTAATTTTTTATTGCCAAAAGTATTATAAGTTTTTTCTAATATTTATTATAATGTTTTCTGTATTTTTTTTTATATGACGTGTATGTACAAAATTAATATTTAATTTTTTTTATAATATTTCTTTTTAAATTATTATTTAGTCACTAATGATGAGTAATAACTACTCTCGAAACCGCTCTGCCACTGTTATCTAAGAATTTGTTTGATTAAACTTGTGGAATTGACTTGGATTTTAAATTCTTCTATTATTTATAACAAAAAGGCTTTAATAAAGAAGATAAAGTAGTGACTAGTCTTACCTTATTATTCTGGTTTTTACCTACTATAACGAATAACTACAATTAGAAAAAACTATCATTGAAAATTGTAGTAGCGAGAATATTTGGTAGAGAACGTGAACATTAAGGAATTTTTTCAATAGTGTCTTTTCAACGCCTCCTTCAATTCAAATTTTTTAAAGTTTTTTATGGTAAAAAATAACATCATCACTTACCTCTACCAAACAAATCAACCAATCCACAAATATTAGAAAATGGGACATTTGTACCCCGAGTTTATAAACAAAATGGAAGTTAATAGCAATGTTGATTAAATGGTGACGAAGTGGTCAATAGCATTTAATCAACATTAAAAAACAATGGGTGAATCAAATACTGTCAAATATGTAATAGCAATTTCATTAAATAATTTTCCGTTAAAATTTGATTCATCAGCTCATCGAAAATTAAGAAGAACAAAACTGTAGTTTAAGCCGTCAAAACAATTTTTGGCTTACGTTTACACATCAAAGAACACAATATACATTTAAAATATTAATAAACAACAAACTAAAATTAAATTTAATAATGTAAAATGGTGATAACATACCACTATAAAGCTTATGCTGACAGTGCAAGTTTTTTATCTGGCGTTGCAATGTCTGGCTAAACATGCGCTTTCAGAAAACTGAGATAATATCTTCAAAAATTTAGGTTTTCTCAAGTCATCTCTTGAAACAGTAATAAGAAAAAGTTTTTAAGAGTTTTCAAAGCCTTTTAGCATTTGTATAAGATTTAAATTGGAGAAAAATTACCGCTAGTTAATAAGCGAATACAAATAGCTGGTGTCTTCCTTGTTACTCCAGAGAGTGAGATTTCTATTTTAGTTATTCCGTACAATTTTATTGCTACTGTCTAACAGTATGAGCAACCTACAATTTTTTTCTCTACTGTTGGCAGTCGCGGGAGATTTGAATTTTTTGAGTTTTAAATTTGAATTTAAAACGCATTTGCGTTACTTTAATAGTCTGAGCAATTTTTTACTTATTAGCAGGTATTACAACATTTAAATTTTTTGCTTATCTTAAAACAAAAATCTACCAAAAAAGTCTTTTGCTTAAAAGAGTACAATATAATAACAATGACCAGAAACATAGAAGTAAGCAAATAAACTATAAATCGAGGGATTTTTGTTGTTGAGTGGTTGAGAGTGAAAAGGTATGAAGGCCAGTCAATTTTTAATAAAATGGTTTCTGCAAGTAACAATTTATCAATTTATTAATTTAGGCAGGTCACACTCTAAAAAGTAACCTGTGTGAATTTACAATAAATAATGTTGGTTACCGGTAACCAAAAATAATTGATGTGTTATTACGCTTTGTATGTAAATTTACAGGGACTGATGTAAATCTACAATGTGATATGTAAATCAAAACACCGTGAATTTACTTTGCATATTGTGAATTCACAGTGTAAATTTACATCAAATATTGTAAATTCACTGCGTAAATTTTCAATATGGCAGTGTCGGCTGGCGAATTTTGAAATCTCTGTATTTTTAAAACAGATCAGAAATCTAAATCTTTTGTTGTTAGGCTGTGACTACTGGAACCAAATACAAGGTTACTGCTGATGCTGTGAGTAAACTTTGATCAAAAATATATATGTTTTTAATCGTGTTATAGCCGACTTTGGTGTACCAGAAAAGTTGACATTAGTAGAAAAGTGTCAAACTTTTTTTCATTATTAGGAGACAAATACATGTTCGGGTGTTTTTGTTCTTCCAAAATTTTGATTTCTGAGAAAGTTATAAGCATCTGAAATTTTATTTCCCAAAAATATAATAATATTAAGTTTCTAAAGTTTCATTACTTCACAACATTTTCTAAAGTAAAAATCTACACTGTTCTACACTAAACCGGTTCAGAGTTTTTTTACTTTGTACCACTAGTCACCTCTTACAACAGAATTTGAGTCCCATGGTCGTTTATGAAAATACAGAAATTTGAAAATCTACCAGCCGCCAATCGCCAATACATATGTTAGAGTATTAGGTAAGAAAATTTAATTCGACTAAACTTTTTAATTTTTAATATATAATAAGACCAATAAATAAAAAAAAACAGTCTCGTAGCTTTATAAAAGAGTTATCTACATAGATTTCAGATATTAGCAGAAATTAGAAGCATATTTGTATGTTGCATAGTTGTCACTTTATACTTATAAATGTAAACAACCTAAACATTTTTTCAATAAATTTATTTTTTTTAAACCAAAACATAAAAAATATAAAACATTTTGTCATGTGTTAACTTAAACATAAAACTTAAATTTAAAACTTAAAAAAACTTAAACATTATGTCTTAACTCTAAACATAAACTTATTTAAAAAACACTACTTAAACATTTTTCAGTTTATTCATTAGCCCAATTACCTTTGTTTTAGACGAGCTAATTTTGCTAGACTTAGATCCAGAATCAGGATGTATTTTATAATAATAACGTTGCAGCATTTCTAATACAGTTGAAATATTTTTCGGATACTGCACATTTAAAATAAAATATAGAGCCAAACAATAGTCTAGAGATATTGCTAAAGAGTCAGCCCTTATGACTTCTTCTTTCTCAAAGAAGACACAATAACACTTAGCATTACCAGCTAAAACATATATCAATTATGTATTTGATCATAAATGGAATTAATTTTGTACTTACTATTTTGAACGATTATTATTGGCGCAAGAATGTCAATTGATAAAGAGTCTTCTCCATTCTGTAACAAATATATCTTTAAAAATAAATTCTAAATAGATGAAGATAAGAAGTTTGCATCGAACAATTTTTGTATTCTTTTATTGATGTTTTAAATGGCAATTGTCGAAAAAATAGCTGAAGAAGTTTTATAGGTTGCAAACAAAGATTAAACCAAAAAGATGCCGCATTTAGAGAACACATGTATATTCAAAATTTTTCCGTTTTATTATTATCTAAATATAATTTTAATTTTTACTTACTTGAAAATAATAAACCCATTTACTTAAGTCTTCTTTAAAGTATTTTGCGAAAATGTTTAAAGTAGCCTCCGCAGGTTCAAACTTTTTAATTTCAGCTGTTTTTATAAGTTTCTTTTTGATTCCAAATTCTATTAATTTTTCTTCTTTTGCCAAAATACCTGTGCTTAATTTATCAATGTCTGTTCCGGTAAGACGATTAAAATGCCATCTTATAACTTTGGGATCGAAAATAATTGGCCATTCTTCCTTAATTTGTTGAACGGTTGGAGAATTAATTTGATTTAAGAAAAATCTTATTTCAGGATAAGTTTTTTCCAGCAAGTTACTCAGTCTCTCTTCAGATAAAACATGAAGATCTTTAATAAGCAACTGCTTGTCAGAAAGTTGATCTTCTTGATTTTCTGTAATAGAAGGAGGAGCCCAATTTGAACACCCAGCCATTGAATTGCGACGCCGTTTTAGTTGTGATGCAGAAATATCATCAAATTCGGCGTGCTCAGGACGTGCTCTCTTATGAGGCCTTCTTAAATAACTATATCTTTCTTGCAATTTACACTTCAGAGAGCATGCTCCGTCGCCAATAATTACGCCGTCTTCATCGACGTCCTGGAAACTTTTTGGATATTTTGAAGTCATTTTATGAGCAATTATCTTAAAGGCCTTTGATGGTATAGGGTTTTTTTTTGAAAGCATTTCGTTTACCACCACATGAACTATTTCTGTAGTTATACTTTTATTGATATCCCCACTTTCTAAATATCGCAAAATATCCTCCGGCAACTTTTCCCAGGGAATTGAAAATGATTGCCACAAGTATTCAGTATTACAATCAATTACTTCAAGAGTAATTGGAGTAACTTCTAGTACTGGAGGGGCTCTTTCATTTTCAGAAACATTTTCAGAAACTACGGATAAAGTGTCTTGGACGTCAGATTCATTACCACTTTGCAGTGTTGCAGTAGAAGCCAAGGATAGGTTTTCATAGAGTTTTGGCATCCATTTCTGATTTTTTTCAAGCAGAATAAAGGTTTCTGTCTTCATTGCAATTAATACTTCGTCTTCATCGACTGTAGTTCCATCTGCCTCTAAAACCAGCGACACGCCATTGATGTCTAATTTATGTGACGCTGGAGATGTTAAAAAATAATTATACATCAGCACAGGTATACTTACTCGTATTTGCTAATAGGTTACCTTCTAAAATTAGGTCCTCATATACATCATTTTCTTTTCGAATTATTACAAAAGTTTTCTTTTTCCTTTCGACGTCCCAGACTTTGAAAAAGTACATCCTAAAATATGTGAAATTAAATATAAAACACAAGTTCAATTACTTACCAATTATACAAAATTTACAACTTTTGCGAAAATAAAGAAGGTTCCGCAGGTTGAAACTAATGTACAACTACTACAAAGACGAAAAATAATACACATATACAAAATTTTGGAGACAATAGCACAATCTCAATTGACTTTAAAGATCACATTCCAATGGTGCCGACTTGAAACTGTAAGAGTAATCCCCATTTTTATTTTTTCTTTGAAGCAGAGGTTCGGGAGTTAACAACTGATCAATATTAATAGGTTCAAGTGATCTTCCATTCAACTCATCAACATAATATTCTTCTTGCACGTCATAAAATAAACCAGTATCTTGACAGTATACAATCTTTTTTAAAATGCCAATAAACCAAAATTTTTCGTATGTTTCGTTAATTATTATATAATTTATTTTACACAAGTTAAAAGCACTATAACAGTCTTTGCCAAAACACACTAGCATATTTTGTTGATAGCGTATTCCACGATAAAAAATTTTAGCAGATATGAAACAACTCGTCTTAATCATATTTAGGCAAGCTACAGAACTTTTTACCATTTCTGAATGTTCATAAATTTGAGATTTAGCACAGTTAACAGCATCCTCAGCAACAACAGTATTTTTAAATAAACTTTCTTGTGTACTGTGCAATGCTTGAAGTAATTGATGTTTACGAGTAAGAGTAAATAAAACGTTTTTAAAGTTCATAGTGTGGCTTACTACTCTTTTAAAATACTGATGCTTACTCTCAAATCTCATTGTCGAAAAGTAACGCAGTGGGCCAAATTCTAATGTCAATTGTGGATAATGTAGAAGATAATGGTGCTTTGGTCTAAGTTTGTGCTCTGGAAATAATTTCATTCGGGCTTCGATATATTCTTCTATTAAAAACTTTAAATTCCCCACTTGATTAACAGATATTTCAAATGAAAGAAGAAGTAATGTTATGTTTCTTAAGCACAGTATAGCCTTCCAAACTTCGCAGTTTCTTAAATCTTTTCCTTCGAAGATAAAGGGTAACACAATTAATATAAACATGTTTTGATGAGCTGTACCAGGAAGTTTGGTGTTCCCCCTTTGTATCATTGGTAAGTTTTCTTTCTTTTCATATTCAAAATTTAAACTTTTTAAACCTGTATTAATTTCATCATATGATATATACTGTGGAGCTAATTTATCTAAGGCCAGGATAAGGTCGTACTGTATTATTCCCTCAAATAAGTCATGCGCCAAGCAAGGAGGAAGACCTGGGTTGCATACATGAAAACTTTTCAAAGTATTCAAAACAGAATTACTTTTTACACCTCGATATGGAGCATTAAGAACCAAAGACATGTTACAGTCAAAATTATACAGCTCTACAGTTCGCCTTAAATCAAGTTTCGCAATGTCTTCATTGGTAGCGGCTTTATTAGCATAACAATATCTACAAAAAAATCCGCTTATGTTAAAATTTTCAGTAAAACCCCCTATTTGGTGGCTTCCTAAGTTATCTCCGCTCATAGCAATAACTGATCCTTTAATTACTGTGTTTGTTGACTTAAACTCAACAGATATTCCCTGAGTTTCCAGTAATTGAAGATCTTTTATTAAAACGTCTAAAATCTTTGAAAAACCGAATGATTTCACATCTTTGTCATAAATTAAAGCGATAAGTAGTATCTGTTCTACCTTACAGTGATTCCAACTAGGAATATTTGATATTATGGCGTATACACCAACAATTTTATGTTTTTTTCTTGATGCACCTAACGGATTGCAAGTTTCAAATGCATCTTGATATAAAATTATTTCTATAGCATTATTGTTTGTTTGAAAAAATAAATTTCTTTTAAATGCGCGACCGTCATGAATACTTGCTAGTACTTCAGTATCTCGTACTTTTTGAGATTTTAAGCCGTATTGCTCACAAAAATATTTGTTTCTAAATAGCTGTTGAATACTTTGCATAATAGGGACGTAATAAAACGTATTTTTTGATGTTTCGTCGATTTTCACAGAAACTGGACTTATAAAGTTAAATTCGTTTTTATAATATGATGCCCTACTAAATTTGCTTCTCAATTCTCCGTTTTGTGTGTTATGAGCTGCTTCAAAAATATTGTCATTTAATAGATTTTTATCAACAATAATGTTATGTGTTTTAAGATTTTTATAAATACAATCAGTATTTAATTTATTAATATCTGCTATGCTGTCAATGATTGCTTGTAAAGTGTTATTTGGTAAAAAGTATTTAGCTTCCAACGTCAGATACAGTGAACTTAAAACATTTACGCCCAATGCTTTAAAATTGATATCTTCAATATCTTCTTCATCATCATTGTCATGAAATTCCTCAACTTGATGTATAGGACTTTTTGCAACATTATTGCCACTAGAACTATTACGGTCAGAGCTAATAGCAACTGGCACTTTAAGGTCAAAAGCACGAGATTGCAAACTTCTGTGTTTTCTAAATAAATGATTTTTCAAAGAACAAACACTTTTATACGTTTTGTTCTTTTTGTTGCAAAAAGGACACACAACACTGGTTCCTTTTCTTATATAATTATAAAGATGAGTGTGAAAGGCACGAACATTAGATGTGGTGAATGTACAATTAGCAGCTATATTGCACTGGAATAACTGATTTGAAATGTGGGGATGATTTATTTGAGAAATTTCTGAAGGCATGCAGTGACTTCTAAAGACATGTTGTTTAAAGTTGCAATAATTTTGAAAGATACATTTACACGATTGTCTCTTACACTTAAAATCAACTCCAATATTGTGTTTATGAAGTTTTTGATGAGTCTCGTATTTTTTAATATGTTTCGTCTTTAAATAGCAGGTATCACATGTATACATTCTTAATTGAAAAAAAGAAAGTCAATAAAATTTTATTATACAATGGTTTTTTTACTTACTTTGTTTAATGTCTTAATTTCTGCTGCCGGCACGATATCAACACCTCAACACTGTGGATATTTTGATTACATACTCGCATGCGCGAGAAAAAATTACATTAAGCAACGTAAATTCACTTACCATTAATGTAAAATTACATACCACTAATGTAAAATCACATAACATAACGTAAAAATCCGTTAAAAGTGTAACGTTACATAAATATTGTTTATTTACATACGAAATTTACATTAAATTTAAAGAAAGTTACAGTATGTTCTGTAATTATACAAGTTTCAGGTGTTATTTACAAAAAAATATGCGAACTCGCATAAAAATACGTAATTTTAAAGAGTTTCTGTAAAAAGATACATGAAATATCACTGTATTTTCCTTGTGAATTCGCAATCAATTTTTAGAGTGCAGGTCAGTTACCGACAAATTGATTTATATACGAAAATCGTTTTAAGCTTGTGAAATTGTCCTGAAAAACACGTCATAATTGCTATTTTTTAGTTTCTCTCGGGAGTGGATAGAAAAGCCATGATTTAAGTAGGGATATCTATTTCTCTATTTGTTTTACGTTGGACAATAGATAATCAATCCTAAATTTTGAACGACACGTGTCAAAATTGAAATTTTAGGTCCATAACTAACAAATTGCAGCGGAAAAAACATTAGTGAAGACTTAACGTGGTAATGCCACGTCGCTATGGAAATTATATACGTGTTTTAAAATCATTGATTTAAAGAGAATTCATGACGAAAAACACGAGATCGAAGTTTTATTTTTGAAAAATTTGGATATATAAAAATTCAACCGCTACTTGTGTGATTAATTGATGGTATAGGTATAATAATTCTTCTATTATTTATAATAAGTGGAATAGCAAAAAGGCTATTTGATAATGATAATATTATGTTGATATACATTGATAATGATAATTCAGCTGAAAGTTCTTTTAAATTTAAACTTGATTATGAATCGTAGGTATTGAAAAAATGTGGCTTGGTTTAGCCGCAATTTATTTTGAATTATTTTTAAAAAACAATAAGAAGCTCAATTTGGACAAAAAAATTTTTTTTTTGATTTCTTTTTTATAAATTTGTGTTATTTTTTATTTCGTTTTCGGTTGAAGAAACAATAAGAGTGGGGCAAAAAACGGTGTGAATAGAAACAATTGTATAAATAGGGCCCCCCAAAAGCTGGGTTGAGTACGAGGGTCTAAATTCAGTTCTGGTGTCATTCATTGAACTTAGTCGACCATCAAGGGCGGACATAATGGGCGTGCAATGCTATAAATATAATTTGAAACCGGGTGGAAACTGAGTTTTTTCCCATCCGTTTTTTGAACGCTTCTAAATTGGAGTTAACTATTAAAAGGATGTTTCATACATCCGTTTGTACTTTATTTTTCAAATTCTAATAAAAGAACACAATTTCGCTTCAACATAAATCGATTAGACCAAATCCAAAATGGTAGAGTTTTATCGACCAGGCAGAGTTATTTTTCGCACCCCAACCCTCTAGTAAGTATCTATTTTCAGGCATCCCAATGGCTTCATTCAGACTTAAATAATTAAAAAAACTCGCTCACGTCTGAATTTGAAAAAATTAATTTGGGGTTTATTTAGTTGAGTACCCTTCCTCGAAAACTAATCAAACTAATTTACTGTATTGGGTGAGAAAATTAGGCCCCCGTCAGATCTACTTAGTTGAAACTTTTCTAATAAATTTCAAACTCGCGTTTCAACTTTAAGCTTCCGATTCAAATTAGGATTTCTCTCAAGTTTTTATTATTTGCGATCAATCAAACACGACAATGACCTCTGTTTCGGAAAAAATACCACAGACTCCGTTATTGATTGATCAGATGAATCACACGAAAGAGGGGAAAAACCAGAGAATTTCATTTATTAGCTTGATCTCCGATATTTCATCATTAGAGTCCCTTTCTATCGATTAATTGTAACAAAATCTTGATTGAAAAACTTGAATTCGCACTCGATTAATAAAAGCATTTGCATAACAAGCGCTTGTGATTTGATTCTGGTGACTTTTTAATCAATTCCTATGTACAACAATAGATCGCACCGGATTTAATTACAAAACGGACGGATGTCAGGGACCGATTTTATTAAAATGCGAGAAACGACAAGATCATCGATCGGGGGCGGTTGCGACGGTCATGGTAAAAGGTACATTGAGGGGTGATAGGGGCTTGATAAATGGGGCGAAGTGCCGATGGCGCAATTGCTATTTGAGTGACCCTACGGTCAGTTTAATTGGGGCGGAAGGGACGTGATGACGGGAATTATCAACTCGATGAATTTTTTTAATTACATTTAATTGAGATGCCATTTAAAAACACAGAATAAATGGGCGGAAATTAAAAGTTTCTTATTCATTTTTTACACAAAATTTTTTGATAATTTAGTAGCCATTTTAAAATGGGTAATAAAATACATGGAGGGGTATTGAGCTTAAAAAGACTTCCTAAGGCCCGTAATGAACCTAGTTGAGTTTATAGCAGACAGCTTCAAGCCGCAGCTAATTGTTTTTTCACTGTGAAATATCTGTTATTAAACCATCAAAATGTAATGGTAAATCGAATCTGTAGACTCAGTAAAAAAACAATGATTAAAATTAAATTAATCAAAAATCTCATATTGGGAATCTATCTAAACATCACACGTTTTTTTACTCAAAAGTAAACTTATCCAAATTCAAAGTGGTTTTTATGACATTACAATTGTTACTAGGGATACACGTGGTGAAAGATTTACGTTTATAGTTTTATTGCTCAGCAGCACATTTTTTTGTTGCTACAATTACCTTTAATACAATAGAAAATGTCATAAAAACCAATTTGGTTTTGGATAAGTATATCTCGATGACGAAAAAGTTAAGTCAACGTTAGAGGTAATGATTGTAAATGACTTTTGCCAGCGACAGGGAAAAACTAATTTCACCTGTCGATAAATCAGTGGTCTAACGTCAAATCTTTATTTTTTATTCGCATTAAGACTGTGACTCGTATTTCCAGTGCATTTCTTTTGTTTATGAATAATAATAATTTGAGCCGTTAAAGATATACCTCGTTCATTTCAAGCTTTGAAATAGTTTTTTTAGGTCTTCGTCTAGAACCACTAAATTTCTTGTCGTACAAATCGTCCGGAAAGTGATTGTTTGCGTTTGTCACTAATTTGCACTCTCTAGACACTGAAAGTAAAATCTAGGGATTTTCTGTTTTTAAATGTATTCATTCCAATACCTGTTATATAGTTTTTCAGGCAGCAAATTTTTAATTGCTTTTCTGGCTGCGTTTACTATATGTTGTGGGTTATTATCGTCTTCTATTTTCTGATTTATTGGAAGAAGTTCTATTTATTTTAACACAAAAGCACGATTTGACTATTTTTAATTGTTTATTGTCAATGATATTTTAAATTTAAAATCTAATTATCATGATAATGCTACCAACAGTACGAACCTCAGAGAAACAAATACTCTAGGCCAAGAATTTTTACAATACAGATTTTTTTTAAATTTAGGCAATTTTTCGGCCTAAAAAACGTTGTTTATCACACGGCCAGAAACTTTTTCGCGAGTATTTGCACTTATGGGCCTCGGCTTCTCCTCAAAAAAAACATATTTCGTCATCATTAGACCTAAGTTTTTAATTCGCAAATAACCGTCAATAGTATATTACGTTGCAAGGGTAGAAAGTGGACCTTAGCCACCTGAGGAAGTGTTTGATGCCTAAACATAGCCACGAAGGCATTATAAAAAGCTGAGAATTGTTAATGCCTTTGAAGTATGACAATAATTCGACCAATTTTAATAAAAAATTTTTTTTTTTCTAAATTAAATGTTCAACAGACAGTTTTCTTCCTAGAATCGAAAAATAATTAATACGGAAAATAGGGCTGCTATAATTTATTTTTGTTAACGATAGATGAAAAACAATATCTATAAACTGTTTAAACGTTTGTTGCTTATTATGTCTAAACAGTTATTCTTTCGAAAAAGCAGGATATGAATAAATTATACAAATAAATTTGTGAATTATAGAGAAAGTAAAATTATTTGTTTTTTTTTCAAAGAAGTGTAAATCCATATTTTATTTCCGGTTTTCAAACTTTAAAATTTTTTTTCAATAAATGTATGTTCTTTTAAATCGTACTTATGGCAAAAAAGATTTTATAAAATATTTTCTAATATGTTTTTCCAACAACAAGTTGTCTCTTTTAATGTGGAGGGGAGTTTTATAGAAGCTTAGACTTTCTTATTTTTTTAAATAGATTTGAAATTTTATTTTTTTTGTAAATTTATTACGACAGGTCAGGTCTCATTAATTAGGGAAATTAGTTTCCGCTGATAAGTGTGGGGTTTTTACTAAAATTTTAGGGTGTCCTTTTTACTAAGAAAAGTGGCGTTTGTTAAAAAATAAAGAAGTTTTCTCCAACCCCGTTGTGTCTGTTGCTGGTTATTAAGAAGGATTTATAATTTAATAATCTTATTTGGGATTGTGACACAAAGTGCATTACCTAAATATCCAGGTTATTTTTGACACACGAAGTGGGACTAAAACAGGGAGAAAGCTGAGAAAGCACGAAATGGGAAGATACTATGATAAAGTGCTTACGTATTATAAATTATTTGTTAGAGCACGAGTGATTTTTGACAGCTTCAATAGTTTTAATCAGGTTAACTTGCCAGCAAACACAATAATGAATTCTGTAAAAAAAAATTGAACTGGCTTCTGTGATATCTCTTTGTATATTTTTTTAGTAGATATCTGTGTTGATTAAGTAAAACATTATTCGACTGTTTCTAAAAAGAGAAATAATTTTTTCTGAATTTTTATACCTGTTTGTGTTTCTAGTTACTTTTGTGCGAAATTAATTTGAGGTAGACTGTTTCAATAATAACAGAGTGTGCTTACTATAATATAGCACCGATTTTCTGACAGTTGGAAACGATTTTTTGCTTGCCGTTGCCGGCAGAAAAGTCTCTTTTTTATTTTCTCAAATAAGCTGACTTGACCTGAAAGAAATCGGCTATTTCTTCACGCTTCAAACGCATCCACCTGACCAAAACTGTCATTCATTTTATTGATTTATTCTATTCCTTGCCATACAAAGCCGTATATTATTTTATTATTGACGTTTGAAAAAAAAATGAATTTAGAGATTTATTGTTAAATTGTCTAGACACTTGCCGAGAATCTCCAATAATAAATCATTACCCGTCCTAATAAGACATAAAAGAATGTTTTCTAACCGTTAGTACCTCTCCTAACACGTTTTTATTTCTTTCAATATTTTTAAAATACCACAACTCCCTTGTAGAAAATGCTTCAACTCCTCTTCGTCTCCATTACATTTCCTGCAAGTCGTCATAGCAACGGCAGAGCTTCATGAACTTCCCCAACTTCCACTTGTTAGCACTCCCCATCCAGGTGTAATAAATTTTTTTCGATGTAAACACTAGCCTGACCTTACGAGTCCACCTATGTTGATTATCTTGACAATAAATCAATTTCGTGATAACTTTAATACTGATTTATGCATTTTTCAAGTGATTTTTATCCGAAATTGGCCAAAAGAAATTCCCCAGCCATTTTGAATAAGTTATTTAGTGGATTGTGATAGGTACAAGTGGAAACGGAAATGTACTTGACTAATGAGTGTCTAGCATGTTGGTAATTTAATAAAATAGTTTTCGATTTTTTTTTACATCGATCCAATGTTATGAAACCTTTACATGATTGTTAATTATGGCATGACTCGAGTGGCTATTGTCTGGCAAATGGCTTTTCTTGGCTGAAAAAATTTCAGAGGAGACAATTCATTTTTCACGAATAGAGGAAATTAAAAATGAAATATAAATCGATTCTTATTTTTCTTTTGGATTACATAATTCAGAAACGAGTTTTCTAAATATATTCTGACGTTAGAAATTAATTAAAAGTGTTTTAGTAGAGAAAAGTTTCAGAAACTGTCAACGTTTCAGGAACAAAATTAAATCTGATAAGTGTACGTGACTTTTTCACATGAAATTTTAACGCCAAAGAAAATTGAGGATGGAGTTTTAGTACCATTATAAGAATAAAATGAAATTTGAAGATTAAAATTTTTATTGTTTCGAATTATTTTGATCGTAACTTTGGCCCTAAAACTCTTAAATGTTTAATATCTAAAGCTTTACCTTCTCTTAAGTAATTTTCCTCTTCAGTGTTTAAAGAACCAAAAAATAAAAAGTTTAAAATAAAACTAAGATATAAAATAGAGTAAAGCAATATAGTGCATTTAAAAAAAAGCATTGAAAGGTAAATCACCACATAAATCTAACAGCGAGATGGAAGCAACTACTCCAGGGACAGAAGTTCAATATTTAGCTGCCTCACCAGCTGATACACACCTACCAGCATTGTTTCGAGATGTTGCTACCGTAAAAATCGTCTCATTGCTGGATATAAGCAAGATACGCTGCACTGATGATGAAGCAACAAACACGGAACCGGTTGGCATTTTCCTGGTTGATGTATCTGAATAGTAGGCTTACAATTATTTCGATAAACACTTATTGTTTGTTAATTTACTAATGAGAATAATTGCAATTTCTACAGATTGTCTCTCATAGTAAAAGAAAGACTTTTTTGAATAAAGCAAATGATCAAAAAATTAATCTTTAAGTGACAGTCATGCGCTGAAATAGTTGATTGTGGAAGTGATAGTCGCTAAAAATTAGTTGTAGTTATTTGTTTTAGTGTAATATTAATTGTAAGTTATTTTTGTGTTGGGTTTGAATAAAAAGAAAATAATTAAAAAGAAAGATTGTCTCACTTAGAACCCTCTGACAATAACAGCAGAACAGCTCTATGAGCTAGTTAAGTTAGCAGCATTTGGTGACAACAATGAAACAAATGAGCTGGAAGAAAGTTTCAAATTTAGAAATTCAAAAAGTTTACAAAAAATTTAAATTTCTTAGAAAAAAAAACGAATTTTATGGACCACAACAAAATAAGCGAACTGAATGAATATATGAAACTGATAAAGAAAAAGATAAAAGACTACGAGAAAAAGACTTATCTAAGAAAGGGAAACGCTTCCTATAGGTTAATGCTGACACGTAACAGACACGCAAATAACGAAGGAAAAAATATTGAAGAATAGAAATGTCGGTCTTAATGCAAACAAAGAAGAAAAGAGCAGCAAAAGCTATCAAGTGTTGTCGCAACTCCAAAAAAAAACCTGTATTTCGTCTAGTTCTTTTAAACCACACTGATCAAAATATTATTATTTATATCATATATTATTTATAATCATTATGTTATTTATGATTGTTTGAGAGCTGTTAAATCAAGAGGCGAAAATAATCTTAATAACAAAACTTTGAAAAATTATTTGTTAGAAAATTGACTAACTTACTAAAAGTCCTGTCCCATTCAGTCTTTTTTCTTATATACTCGAATGTCCTTGCTAGAAGGTGCCAGATGTTTCGTGACCTTTTCAGATGTATCTTGAATTTGACTAATTCTTCTCGATCGGTCCGCATGCGGGTCTTTTAATGATTTCATGGAATTTCACGCTGTAGTGCGCTTTCGGAGCGATATCTTTCTAGTATTTTCTGGAGCTACTTTCTCAAATTTTTTTATTGTTATTTTAATCACTTGTAATAGTATATTTTTATATTTCTCGAATTTATAGTTTTGTCTTTACATTGATAAATGATGCCAAAATTCAGAAAACGTTTGGCTATTGTCTAAATCAGCGTTCCCCAATTAATTTTAGCCGCGGAACCCTTTTAGATTTTGAAAATCAAGACGGAAACCGGTATATTAGATTTTGTTTCTTTGAATTAAGATAAGGCGGTACGTGTGACGTGACATATTCTCAATCCCGACCAAACGTTGGCCCTCGTCACGGAGCAATTTAATTTGTACATTTATTTATTTTATATTTTCTATTCGTGCGTTTTTTTAATCGTGGTTTTGTCTTTTCGCGGAACCCCTGCTTTCATCTCGCGGAACCCCAGGGTTCCACGGAATCCAATTTGGGAAACGATGGTCTAGATCAAATAGTACGTTAAAGGGTGCGATCTATAAAGTCAGTTTAACAGTGACCCAGTTTTTTTATAGTACTTTTTTCTAATTTACGCTTTCTGGCTAAGATTTTATGTAAAAAAGATTTTTTTAAATAGGGATTTTCATGATGTGAAAATAGAAAATTTTAAAACATTAAAAAAATACTGTGCATTTGTTTATTTATAAAATTGTTTATGTATTCTGTTTTTATACAATAACATGTTTGTAAATTCTGGTTTAAACATAAACCAATTTGATTTTGGTTGGAAGTCTTGGTGCAACAACATCGTATTCTGTGCTATGTATGCTATATCACTATACACTGAGCGGCAAAAGTATGGAACATCTGAAATAACTTATTTTAGAAAATTACTATTTAATTAAAAAAAAATTGCTTGGGCAGGTCAATTTTATTTTAAAATTGCACATATTTTGAAAAAAAATTTATACAGTAGGTCTCAAAAATGAAATGACATCAAGTTTGCTTTTTTAAATGGCATCCTACATTTTTTATTGCATTTTTGGATTCTATGGAAAATTCTTGACATATTTTATGTATGATATACCTATTTTCAACTGTTTTCGAAAAAGTCATTGGGTGCTAGATTTTAACAATGAGTTCAATAATAAATTTAATTTTTTTAATTTTTATTTTATTTCAACTTTTAATAACTTCTTGCTGACATCTTACTGTCAAAACATTATTGGGTCTTAATTTGGACAACTAACTTAAGAAAAAATTGAAGATTTAAATTGAAGGTAGGTATAAGGTAGGTATATTACACATAAAATATGTCCAGAATTTGTGAGAGAATCTAAAAATGCAATAAAAAATATAGGGTGCCATTTAAAATGTCGGTATCTTATTTTTTAAAAACCCTGTATAGAAAAGGATTATTTCAAAAAATGCGTAATTTAAAAATAAAATTGATTTGTTCGGGCTTTTTTTTTTAAAAATAAGTAGTTCTAAAGTTATTTTAGATGTTCCATACTTTTGCCGCTCACTGTATGTAATTGTGATATTTTGACACTATTTACGTAGAAAGAAAAAATGACCCATTTCCGCCCCCAATACAAACTTGGCAACAAATTGCTGTTTGTGAAAATCCTGTCGTAACTTTGAAAACTTTACCCCTTTCGGACCTTTATTTAATTGCGTTTTTATTTGATGATTATACCAATAAATTTTAACTAACCATCCAACCCGGTCTATACCTGCCCTTCAACCTAAACAATCCCCGTCAAATTTATCACTCCCCACTTTACATAATCTCCATTCCCTCGTGTTCGATTAATTCGAATAAATATTTCGAGGATGCATTAAAAATCCAAGGAAAAACTCGTCGGTGCATCTTTCATTAACCCGTCTCGCACCTCCATCCCCTCAACGACACCTTAAAAGCTTTTAAAAAGGTAAATTTTGCCGGTCCTTGAATGAAATTAAATTTTATAGTTCGTCGCTCGCGTTTCTCGCTGGCGAAAATCGATTTTTTCGAAGCCTTAAAGCAGCGGAATGTGGATGACCACAAATCTCGGATTACAAATCCCAAACAAGATTCCAATTGTTTAAACAAAAGTTAATCGCGATGAAGCGCAGTTCCGGAACCGCACCTGCATCTACTCTTGCGTTAAAAAATTTTCCGGATCGATAAAACATCGCCAAAGTCTTTATTATCATCAGCGGCCAGACATACACTCAATTTAAAACAGGTAGAAAATATTTGATGGGAGATAAAGGCCACCAGGTCTGGTCCTGATTACAAATTACGTGTTGTTGAATTAAAATCCACTAACCGCAACATCTTGAAAAAGTGCTTTTCCCATGACTAGTAAAAACAGCGGACGAAAAAGTGACAAATCGGTTGAGAGAGGCCATTAATTATGACACGAAATGGCCGTTACGGGTCGAGAAAAATATAAATCTTCGCTTAATAATCGCGTGGGTGTTATATTAATAACGGAAATAAAATGTTTTGTTTGAGGTAACTTAGGGAATATGACTAATAACATCAGCAAACTATTTGAAGCCAAGTTCGAGTTCATGAACTGGGTTTGTTTACTATTTGCAGTTGGGAGTTAAGTCGGTGCTTGAAAAGGGATTTAGTCTTATTTTTATTTTATTAAGGGTAGATAAATTTTCGACAATGATATATTTTAATGTGGGTGCACGCCCAGAGATGAAATCTTGTAATAAAGATAGGAACGGCTCGCTCTTGAATGATTTATTAGTTTTAGTCTTTTTACTATTTGTTTTATTCTATCTACATCAGGCTTTATTTCTTTGAAAATGTTCATGTTAATGGACTTAATGACGGCAAATAATAAGATAAGAAACTAAGCATGAGTTAAGCTAATTGAATAATTGAGAAAGCACCTGCTTCACTTTCTAACTACTTAAGCCGACAACAAAAAATGTTCTCACGTCGTAATTAACATCAAAAGATAAGAAAACATGTTTTAAATCAAAACTAATATCACAAAAAATATTGCAACGTGTCAAAATTATTCTCCTTTGGTTTACAGATAATCCATTGGTTTTATTGAAGTGTGTGTTGGAAATTTTGCGAAACTTTTCTTCATTTCATATGGCATAAAAAGTAAAAAAACGAACGCTAAGGTGTCCATTGCCTGATTTTCACACTTCGGTCTCACTGATGAGACTCTAACAAGACATATCTAGAATTATCGCGAGGATGGAGCAAAGATCAAAAATGTTCTTTAATGCTCTTTGGTGTTCTTCGCAATACTTGTCAAAAAGTATAAAAAAAAACATTGAAAATGCATTCTTTTTCTGCATCATTAGAACAACTGAAACCACATGATTTTCTAGACCTAGAACTTCATCAAATAAAAGTTCAGGTTTCGTTGGGAATGTTGAGTGTAAGAAGAAAGATAATTGGTCCATGAAACTATAAATTCTCTAAGATATCGTAAACAAATTTTAGAGATGATTGTTAGCCGACTGGATAAGGAAGAAAAACATATAGGATGGTGAAAAACACCTGGTCTAACACCTTCTCAATGTGTGGATTTACTTTAGATTTGTCAATTTTTGTACCTAATTCAAAAAACACCCTTTTCCAAAAAAGGCTTTTAAACTTCTCCAAACAATTATTATCGCACCACTTCTCAAATTTTTGCTCAAATGTTTTGTTAGAAATTTTAATTAAATATTTGCAGTTATATAATAAACCAAAAAACAATGGAGCTTCTTAAACGAAATAAAACTTATATTTTTCAAACACAATCATAATATTCTAAAAAAACAACTTTTAACAAAAAATTCAAATTTTGTAAAACTCAAAAAAAAAAAACGTCAGTGATGAGTATTTCCACCTCTTTTCTGGATAACTTCTCTACACCGACTCGGCATACTCAAAATTAGCCGTCTGATTGATTCCTGTTACAAATTTTCCTAAATTTCAGTTAAATTGCAGTTCAGTTAAGTTGCCCTCCTTCTTGCAGATTAGCTGGTGGTGGTTGCAAGGTTCTCAGACGTTTTCCCAGCATGTCCTACACATGCTCTATAGGATTTAAATCTGGAATCATCGATAGCCAATCCATTTTTTCAATCTTTATTTCTTGAAGGTATGTCTGTACAATGCCAACGACGTGCGGTTTGGCGTTATCGTGCATCAGGATAAAGTTGTCTCCAATATAAGGTGCAAAAGGCATAACATACGTTTCCAAAATATCGGTAATGTACCGTGCAGATTTCAAATTTCCTCCATTAAAGACGTGAAGGTCTCTGCAACTCTTCAAAGAAATGCCTCCCTATACCATTACAGAGCCTCCGTCAAAAGAATGGACTTCTTGAATGTTGCACTCAGCAAAACGTTCATGTAAACGCCGGTACACTCTTGCACGTTTATCTTTGGCGTACAAACAAAATCTCAACTCATCTGTAAACAGAACCCGCCCCCAATCTTCTTCATCCCATTCGACGTGTTTTCTAGCAAAAGCTTTTCTAGCTCTACGGTGCGCGGTGGTTCACAGACAAAGCTGGGCATCCAGCTGGCACTCTAGGGCTTAAGTTAACTTCTGCAAGCCGTTGCTGAACGGTTTCAATGCTTACTTGGTTATGATGCACCCTTGTTGCTGTAAACTTCGAGCAGTAGTGAATCTCTTCTGTAAAGCACGAATTCTTAGAAAACGATCTTCAATAACCGTTGTACTTCGATGTCTGCCTTGTCCAGGACGTCTAATTAGTTTCCTGGTAACGTTGAACTGTCCTAGACACCGTCGTATGGGCTACACCAAATCTTCTTCCTATAGCACGGTAGCTCAAGACTTCTTGGGATAAAGTAACTATTGTGACACATTCGTCATTGCTTAAATTGCGCTGATTACGTTCCATTGCTTTCAAAATTTAACAAAATTTTAATTATACTGATACTGATGCGTTTTTAAAACAAGACTGAACAATAAAAACCAAACGTTCATTTCAGGTAAATTTTATTCTTATCGTCTTTTTTTCTTTATCTTCGAAGAAAAAATTAATGCCACATAAAAACGCTTTCTGATCATGTTGTTATGATTAGAAATAAAAGAAAAAGTCTTTAAATGCAAATTCAAATTTATCACTTTCAAAAAATCGCAAATATTGCAGGTGGTGCGATAATTGTTTCGAGTAGTGTATTAGGGATTTTTTTTTAAAAAAAGGTTGAGTACAGAAGTGTATAGAAGAAAACTAAAAAATTAAAACTATCACAATGTTTAGAAATGTTTTTGATGTGTTTAAAAGAAAGTAGTTAAATTTGGTTTTTTTAATCAAAATTTAAGTTTATAAAACAAATGGGAAGCGGCAGTTTTATAAAGAATAAATGCTTACAATATCATAAGTATCAACTTTTTTTAATCATTTTTGATAATTTTCTATTTTTTTTAAAGTAAAAAGAAAAATTTTGTGTTTCATAATGTTCTGTTAGAGTATTGAGTGCTTTAAGGACTATTAAATAAATAAATTTAAGCACCCAAATAAATGGTATAACAGTTTTTAAAATGTAGATTACAAAAAGTATTCTGTAGCAAGAATTCGACTTTATAAAATTATAAAAAATATAGGTAATATAAATAGTTTTCAATTATTTTTTGGTTTCCGAATATTTGTGCACCTCCATTACGATATCCTTCTGAAGAGTCATTTTAAACTAGTCAAGTAAGGCCGAATGAAGATTAGCTAGGGCGCCAGCAATTATTACAACAATTGGAAGTAACGAGTTCCAAATACTTCCTACAACTCCAGAAATAAATACATAGAAGGCCAATTATTAAATTGTGTGTATTGAAAGAAAATTAGTAGACAGTAAAAAAGAACTTAGCAGAGTTAAAACTGTTATAGCAAAAATAAATTTTAAAAAATGAAATTAGGGTAAAAAAGTACAAAATAATTTATAAAGTTCAATTCAAAAATCATTATCAAAAGCACTCAACAAAGAAAACAAAACTTGAGTAAACAATTTTCATAAGCGCTATGTACATGGTGTTACCAAAACAAACCGAAAACTTATTTTAGAGCACGTTTCACTTACAAAATCTTATAGCAATTTGTCAAATAGGACTCAAAAATCAAAGCTGAGAAAAGTAAAATTGATAAGAAATTTGTATAAAAAAACAAAATGCTGGATCTGACTTTGACGTGTTCTACGTAGTTACCAGCAGCTGCTTTCTGATCGTCACTCGTTGACGTGGATATTGGACGTTTATATTCTAGGTAATATCAATCCAGATGTCAATAAAACATCGAAAATTCAATTCGGAGGTTAAAGATAACTACATGCAAAGGTGGCGATTAAATCATATTACAGACGAATTCCGGAAATAAAGGTCTAGTAAGAACTCAGTGAAGAAGCTCAGTAATGAAACCCTAAACAATTAAATTAAAAAAAATGCTTCAACGATAATTTTCATTCAACCTAAGCAACGGCTTTTTTGAGAATAGGGAAGTTTCAATGTGACTACAAAATTCTGCTGAAGGTAGTCGGTATTTTAGTAATACAAAGGATGGTCAAGTAGCACAGTAGTGGGAAGTTGAATTTGGTGAAAATCTCGAATTAAAAATTGCTCAACCAACTCGAAATAAAGACAGAGTGCAAGGTGATATACTTCTTTTATCAGAAAATAAGAATTTGACTTAAGTAATAAATTATTGTTAACAAAGCAGTCGAATTTAAGTTTCTACCACCCGCTGAGGGCTTAAACTCGAAATAGTAGATGGCTGCAGGTAACGGCATTTTTGAATCAGCTCTTAACTCAAAATTTTTACCTGCTTTTAGTAAAATGGGTCATAAATTAAAAACTTGTTGATAGAAATACTGATAGTCTAAGTACACTTGCTTTGTTAAATAATTTATGACTTAAGTCACATTCTCATTTTGTGATAAAAGAAGTATACTCAATCGTAAATTAACTAATCACAGTCTTCCCAATGTTTACTGGTTTCTCTCTGGTTCAACAATAAACAATAGTGTCTACTCATTTTTGGAGTAATCTCGTCATGACTGGGGAAATTGAGGCTTTTCCGTTTTTTATAACTCATATAGGTAGCTATTTGAGGTTTTTCTGATATAATTTTTTTATTTACTTCTGTACTGATGGTATTACAAAGTGAAAGGTTTTTGTCTTTAGTGCTTAACTTGTTTTATAATGTTCTATTTTCTGCAGGATTCAGTAGCTCTTCAAAATACTTTTTCTACTTTCTGTTATCTTTTTGGTAATTAATTTATCCGTTTTAATCGATTAATAGCAGTTACCTTTTGTTTTCTAGTTCTTAAGAATTTTAAGATGCGATAAAATAGATTTGGTTTAAATTTATGTCAACCACTTTTTATGTTTTTATGAATTCTTTTCATGATGATCTTTTTGCTTTCATTACTGGATTCTTCACACATTATTATTATTTTCTTATGTATTAAAGATAGTAATTTTCTTGTGATTTAGTTAAAAGAGAATGTAAAAATTTTCAAATTATAAATAATTAAAGAAGAAAAAAGAGTTAGGGTATCTACAATTCCTAGAAGAATCAGAAATTCGATTAGAAAAATTTAAAAATTAGGAAAATCCACATAGGAATGTGTGAAGTAGAGTATTAATGGATTATCTGAAGTGTCTAGAAAAGTTGGCGTTGAATAAGCATTTTCTTCTCTTCGAAATAGTGGTAAAACACATTTACAAACCCTCGACTCGATAATTTAGTTTTCTCTAAATTCCCGTTCGATTATGTCAAGAATTCCCTCTTTCAATCCATTTCGTTCGAATTTTGGGTCTTTTGTCGTGTACTAAGCATCCAATTAGGGTCGACTGCGTCCATCAAAGCCCCCATCGCATGTAAATATTTAAATCGTTTCCGATTTAGGACCCTTTCGGAAATCCGATCTAAGCCAGACTCGGTGTGAAAGTAACAATTTCTCTCTCTCAAGGTATGCATCTCGGTGTTAATTATCATGAGAGGATACATGTGACCGTCATTGCATATCCCGAATTCCAGCTCGCGAATCGAATTGTTCCTAAAATTAGAAGCTCGAACCAGACGAATCGAAGTGGGTGAGGCACGCAGGCGTCGTGACCCCCGGGCAGGCGGGTGGCCCCGTATTACGGCCGTATTCTCATCAAGAAGTGGCCATTCAAACCGGGAACTTATTGCCAAGTTCGGCGTTTCCTTTATCAGAAGTTTGGTTGGACCGGCGCTGATGGCTGATACACGACGCGAATTCGCTACGACATATAAATATTCCAAAGATGAGAACAGGAAGAAAGAGCGTGCAGATGGAGAGATTACCGCGACGAAATAATGGCGCTCGATTTTAAAGACACGTTTGTTTATTTTCACAAAGTTTAGTAGAAAATGGGGAGACGTGAGGTATTTTAGGAAGAGATAAAACCGGAGAGATGGATGGCACGGGTTGCAAGATAAGCACAAATTATTCAAAATTTGCCGGTTTTGAATTCCTTAACTCGTAAAATTGTGTTCAGAAATTATATTCAAACCAATTCAAAAAAAAAAAAAATAAATTTTTTTTTAGTTATTTAACTTATTTTTTTTAAAATACGATTCTTGACAAGTTTTGCTTTTAGTTCTACATTCTTCTAAATTTTGGCCTCTTGAACAAATCAGTTAGATTATTAAAAATTTGTCTCAAGTTGTCATATGGACTAATTTCAAGTTGAGATACTACCGATAATACCGCAAATTTTAATACTTTTTCGTAGCAACCACCAATCACAACGCCGAATTCTTTCAATTTTTTATGGAGACGAAGATACTACCGATGTTATCTCAACTTGAAATTAGCCTGTTTGACTCTCGAATTTATTGTGTACAGGTGTTCCAGAAATATTTGACACAAATTTAACCACAATTACCCTAGACCAGTAGAAGATGAAAGCCGATAAAATTATTGTTCTGTAAAAAGAAGCTGACTAAATTAAAGATTTTGTGATGTTTTTTTTATCTTGAATTTTTTTTTAGTTATTCTAATAAAATTTCGTAAATTATTAAGACAAATATTTGAGTCAAATTTTATTAAATTTGCTTAACTGGAACACTAATTTTTATCTCTGAAAGGGTTTCTTTCAGAACTTTGACAGCGTTGGTTTATGCAACGAACAATTTATGAGAAATGCTCCTTCGTCTCAAGGAAAGCTGCGAGTTTTTTTTTAAACTGTATACTATATTTTTATGTGATATAGTTTTTCTAAGACGGTTTTTAGATATTGTTTCACTCTTCACTCAAAAGTTACAAAGCTTAGGTAACACATACAAGGTTATTCACGAAGGATGACGAATCTTTATGCAACCAAATTTACATATCAAGCAACTTTCTTGATAAAACTCTTATTTCAATGAAAATATTGAATCAAAGTTACTTACAGATTATCGACTTCTGTAAGTTTTTCATAACTTGTTAAATTAAATGACTACTTAATAATCTGTTATTTTTAGTTCTTGTACCAGTATAACATGGTAGGAATGGAATTTATTAACGCGTATTATACTAGAAATAGATTTTTTTTTTAATTTTGTGCTACACCATTTTGTCTAAAGATTTTCTGTAATTGCATGAATTCCAGCAATCTTATTATTTCCTCCTGTCGCAGTTTTGTTTCGTAGCTTTTTCAAGGGAAGCCAATGTTGACGCAATTTTGTTTTAAGTCTTCGAAAAATTTTGGTAGTTGAAACCACTCAATCGGGATATCTTTATGCATAATTGGAAAATTTTTGAGGAAAAGAAAATGCTTATTCAACCTTAACTTTTCTAGACACTGCAGATAAATCCATTAATATTGTATTCCTATGTGGATTTTCTTAATTTTTAAGTTTTTCGATTTTTTTAGATTTCTAAATTACTAGTTTTTCGAATTTCTGAATTCTGATTTTTTTAGAAGTTGTAGATATCTTGACGCTCTTTTCTTCTTTAATTATTTATAATTTAAAGATTTTTACATTTTATTTTAACTAAATCACACGAAAAGACCCTTAATAAAAGTCTTACTGCAGCTGAAGCGTTTTTTCTACATTCTTTATATATCAGGATCATGTCAGTCTTCTCGTTATTAGTGAACATTTTGACTAAATTTGCTTAAAGACAGTCAAATTAACATAAAATGACATACAATAAATATTATCGCAAAAACATGTTTCAAATTAAATTTTATCAAAGCTTTATTCGAAAATGTAAGATTGGTTGCATAAATCTTTTGTCATTATTTGTGAATAAGCCTACATAGTTGACATAATGTTAAATTAGCTGTATTCTTCTGAATTTTATTTAAAAAAAATATTTTATATAAAATTTTAATAATACAAAAATTATGTTTTACTTAATTTTATTTAATTATTATTTATTTCAAAGTAATTGTAGAAAAAAATTGGTAAGTTTGTTAACCGAAATGTTTCTTATAAATTTTAAATGTCCAATTTTACTTTTCTTAAAGAAAAACATCGTTTCTTTGCAATATTGGCACGTGATCACATTTAACATATATTTTTTTGACTACTGTCTACTCTATTACTTTCTTATGTTGTAGTCGTTAGTTATTGCGTTTTTGAGAGGTATACTAGGGTCAAAATAAGGTTGTGAAATTGTTGTAAAAGACGCGCTAGATATTGCAGCTTCAACTAGCTCTTAAAGAAGTGGATAGAAAGCTCATAGTTTGAGTAGAGATAACTATTTCTCTCTTTGTTGGATGTTCACTAAAAGATATTCAAACATGAAAAAGTCCGCTACTTCTTTAGCCATGTGCTTTTTGAACACTGTAGCGTCTTACCTAGAAATTTCCAAAATGTTTTCTGCAAAATGCTTGATGGGTACTTAAAGAGAATTTGGTTTATTGTAATGACTGCAAACTGTTTGAGATTCTCTGGTGTTACTTATAGAGCTGGTGGAAAGCATGAGTTTTTTTTGTAAAAGCGATTGGGTCTAGCCTTGTCTCACCTTTACGTGCAACAGAAGAGGATAAAAGATTTTACCCTGCTTACTATATAAATGCATCATTTAAAAAAGTGGTTGTTATTGCACCAGCACATAAGGCTGAAATTATAATAGTTAAACTTTAACCGATGAAAAATTACATATGAAAACACAAATAAAGCATAAAAACACTCTACCCAATACCCTAAACATTCTGTTTATCAATGTCACAAATCACAATAAACTTACATCTAATAAAGAAATTAATAGAAAAGTACGTGCAATCGTGCAAGTACTCACCGAGGCTTCTCTAGGAATGTCACAACAGATTACAGGAACTGGCGGAATGCAACAAAAAGGTTGTACTTTGCTGGGTACCAGGTTGTAACCAGGTTTGTGGTCTAACGGGTAACGAGAGGGCTAACGTTCTGGCTCGAGAGGGTTCACAAATTACTTTATCGGGGCGGAACTGGCTCTTGGCATTACCAAAAGACGACAGAAAGACACACTTTATAAGTGGATAGAATTTCGCCATCTTTCTGAATGGCAGTTTTAAGATGGCATGCGGCAATCCAAGCTTTTTATTAAAGGACTGGACAAGGCACGCAGTGAAAACCTGATGCGTTTCAACCGTAGAGACCTTCAGTTAGTGGTAGGCATGTACACAGGACATTGTCTACTAAAAAGATACCTGCACGTCATCGGACTCAGCGAGGACGAGATTTGCAGAGATTGTGCTGAAGATGAGGAAACTCGTCTTCATATTCTCTGTTACTGCCCTGCATTTGCAGGCACCAGAGATTTACACTTGGGCTTCCGATATCTGAAGCCCAGTGCTATCAAGAAGGCTCCTGCAGACAAGGTACTGAGCTTTATCAGAGGCACAGGGCTACTGCAGTAGTGCTATTTCGAGAGGTTGCACACAATGGGTCTAGGCCTCGGTGTGCGACTTGCGCTTCGGTTCCGTCTTGTCAATAAAAAAAAAAAAAAATACAGTCACAAATAATTTTTATATTCTTAGGAAATTAATTAAAAAGAAAACACTACTGTGCAAGTTTCGTGCTGTCAAAGCCATCCGATCAGCTGTAAAACCACCTCGAAGATGGCCAAGTACTTAAAATTGGAAATCTGCGTGTGGAAATGGAAGGGAACTAGTTCATATTCGGCATAGTGCGTTGAAATTCGCTCATGTTGGACCTTAGAAATGCAGGAAATCTTATTTTCTATTAATTTCTTTATTAGATGTAAGTTTATTGTGATTTGTGACATTGATAAACAGACTGTTTAGGGTTATCGGAATTTTTAGGTCTTATTTGTTTTTTTAAGTGTATTTTTTCATTGCTTGAAATTTGACCTTTGCAAATTTAGTGTGAAATAAGATCGACTTTATCAAGGTATTTTTATCAAATTGAATGTGTTTCAAAGTTTGGCGTTCTAATGACGTCATGGCTTCTGGAGCCTATTAGTGATCGAAAAATGCTTCACTATTAGAAGTCACTGACTGTGGGACAGGGAGAGCAGTCAGTTATTGAGATCGAAATTTGCACATATACTACAATTATTTTCATTTTTTCATACTTGAGTAGGTTTAATTTTTAATAGAATATTTATTATCAGAATACTTGATTTTGATAATTTAAATTAATTCAAAAATTCGCCATGTTTTTTATTTATGTTTTTTGATTGGTCTTTGAAATATATGCACGACATTAAAAATTAAGCAAGCTTTTAGTGCAAGTCACTTTATATTAAAGCGAGCAAAGAAAGCCCAATTTTTGAAGCTTTCCGTCTAAATTAACCAATTACGAGTTAATCTTCTTACACACAAAGTTAGCAAAAGCTGCGGGATCTTAATTGGCAGTGACACCGCCAACGTGGCCTTGAATTTCCATGACAATTGTGTATTTCAAGCCTCGAAGCCATTAGTTAGTCAACAAGCGACAAAAAATGTGAGCTTTTTGGCAAAATTTCAAATTCTCCAAAATCCCACATTAGATAATAAGCGTTTATTTCGGTAGTAGAGCAACGACCGCCCGACTTTTGTTTATTGCAAAAATAGCAGAGCAATGTTTGTATGCAATTCATCATTATGTTGTTAAATAATTCATAACATATTCAGGCCCCGAACACTTTAATTGGGGGAATTAATCAAGCGGCAAAGTTGCGCAAAGTTTGGCCGTGCGTTGAATGTCAAAATCTGTTGAAAAACTTAAAAATCCGAGGAGAAATTGAGACGTGGTTGATATTCCGTTGTAATTTATTTAAAGGGGAGATGTCGGGAGCATTAACTTTGAGGAAAAAAACAAAGAGAGGGCAAACACAAAGACAGATGTAAACATTTACACTGGAGCATCTGGTGAAATACGACGACAAGATTTTATAGTTGTTTTTTTCGAAAGCTTTGTATCAATAATTAGATCTGGAATAGAACACGTTTGGGCGCGTTTTAAAAAGTCATTTTAACAAGCCGGTGGTCTGAAAGTTCGTGGAAACTCCGTTAATTTTTCCAGACGGATGTTTCCGTGATCTTATCTCAGCAATCAATAAAAGCAATATCCTTAGTCGTCTCGTGCTTTATCTAACATGAGATTAACATGTTCTCTATCTGATTTGGAAACTCGGCTAGTCAGCGATTCCCAAAATATACGGTTTAATATTGTTAAATGTAGCAAAATTTCGGGAAAAACTTTTTCAGATGGGAAAGTTTTCGAGAGGAAACGAGTTAACAAAGCGAGAAGTGCGCTATTATTACGAGGAGGGTGCCCGAAATTGCCATACTATTTTAATAAAGGGTTTTGTACTTTTTTCTTTAGTTAAAGACAAAACCTGGTTCAAGTTGCTCCAATAGAATTTTAACGAGACAACACCAGCTTTAATGCTGGCGGAGGAAAAACTCAGGAATGGATCCTATAAAATAAAGTTATCAAACAATAAAACAAGATTTATTCTTGGCTCAAAACATCGATTTATAATTAACATTTTTTGACGACAATATTTTTAGTTTTTCTGAAGTTTTAAGATTTAGAAATAAAATTAACTATTTTATTAATAATTTAAAAAAAATAGGATATGATTAAGAAATTATAACAATTTATTTAAAATAGTTATATGCTTGTTACCAGTTAGTTACGCTATTCAATGGTGAAATCTGTACTAAATTTGAAATATAGTGTTGACTATTCAAATATGGGCATTTAAAATTTAATAACCTATAGACAGATTGAGATTTCTAGCAACAACAGAAACCACAACAAGTTTCGTTAAGAAAGTAGCGGCCACCAACAATCTTTTGTAATGCGACTAGTACAAAATAGTGTTTTGTTTAACTTTATATTAAATTTTATTCTCTAATTAGGTTCAGTAGTTAATTAAAATAAAAGTATAGGGATTGATGCATATAGTGGATGGGAATTTGTCATTTTATACAACTCACTATTCTTAACAACTAAAATGAAAACAACTACTCCTCGGACATGTATTGAATTTCTCCATCTTGTGAATTAGCCACTAACTAATGCGCTTAAGGTTAGCGCAGCCAAAAAACAATGAGAAATCATTCAAGCCAAATCTAACGTCTGATGTCGGGGATTTTGTTCGGGGAATATTTGCTTCTATTTTGATTGTTGAGGACGGGATGTCTTCAGTGGTAAAGTGGCAAATTTCCATTCAACACATACACCAATCTCCATACTTTACAGCGATTTTTTGAGATGGCGCTACGGTATCATCTCACGTCTGTTTAATCTTCACCCACTTTATAAGCGGTTTTATTTATTTCATATTTACAACAGTGAAACTGTCAAGGCGTATTTTACGTTGTTGCTGTCAATGCATAAATACTACAAAATTTATTTTCTAGAAGTAGTATTTACACGAAGTTCAAATCACTTCACGTTTCTTCTTGCTTCCGTTCACTGTCGCTGTCTATACTTTACCGACTTGTCTCCTTCTTACTATCTGACTTCTGGACTAATCGACTGACTGTCAGGTAGTCTCCCTCTTTATATAATGGTTAGTCTACTGTCTAGAATTATCTGGAAGCATGACCTTCCAAAACTATTCTCAAAGCATGACGTTCCATCCGTTCCTAAGAATAAAAGCGCTCCGAATCTTCTCGAAACTTTTGTCTTGATGATTCACCGTCACGATACTTACATAAAATTTAGACAACTGTATTTTTTATCTCCACGATGGGTCCAAAAGTGAAAGTTTATTCAATATATTCGTTTTAATAACGTTTTTTGGGCTTTACTTAGCCTAAGAGATTTAGAAAAGTGATTAACACTAAATACATTTACAATTTACGATAAAAACACCACAAATTTTAAGACAAAAACACCACAAATTTTAGGACAAAAAAAACACAAAGATTTAGCAGAAAAATCTGTTGAAGTCAGGTTTAGCGCTAGGAAGATGAAACAACAACCCCTAAGCTGGTCTTTACTTTCCTGTTGCTATATTTGGTTTGAACGTTTTTTTATTTTCTATTAACAGGTTTTTCATTATCTTGCTCCTTTTTTCTAATTTGCAGAATAAAAATCGTTTATTGCTATTTTATTCAGCACAAATGCAAATGGAATTCTCCCAGTTTTTTCTATTTTATATTTTATTTCTTAACGGTTTTCTCTCCACTTTATTATTATTACTACTTTGTATAGTTGATTTAATGTCAGCTATTGTACGTGCCTACTTATAATTCTGCGAATTACTCCAGGGCTGTATTATATATATATTTTTTCACTTATGTTACTGGATGAGATAAAAAAGATTTTCAGATTTTTTTAAGTGAGTACTGAAATATACATACAATACGTTTTTCTTGAAATGGTAATTTTTAATATTTAAAAAATGTGTGCAACTAACACTACACAAACACTTCTTTCTACTTTACGGACTCATCTGTTTACTTTTCTATTTACAATAGTTGCTTTTGATTTAATTTACAGGTAATTTAAGGAACGGCTTTTCTGTATTTTGTTACAGATTTTTTTATTTTATTGTATTTACTTTTTGCTGTGGTAGCAGTAAAATAAGTATACACGTACGACTGGTTACTAAAGAGAAGTCACATGATAAAATTACTGAGTATATTTTTGACAATCCTTAGGCGCCTTTTCTTAATACTTTTTTTTATTAAAATTTTTAGAAACATTGACCGTTTCTGTCTACTGGGAACGGTATTTTTGCTTTCTATTGCTTCTTTTTGTAATTTTTGAAAAACTTTAGCCAATGGACTATAATGGATCCCATTATTACTAAAGGATAAACTTTATAAGCTAGAGCAAGAAAGGGGAGCGAGGGTTGTAATTGCCATAGCTTATACTAGCCACTATAATAGGGAGTTTTATCTGGGCTACTGTATTTTCATTCGGTTTTAAAACAAAAAATTTGTTACTTTTGCAAAGCTTGATTGTTTTTTTTGAGATTGTGTTTAATTTGTAAATTATTTTATTTACAAATGTCTTTTATAGGTGTTATTAAGCCGTTTATTTGTACCCATTTGAATTGAATAAAGAACCTAATTATTATAATGAAATAACATCAAAAGCTAATCGATTTAAATTTTATTAATAACAAGAAATTACACACAATTATAGCAATAGTTTTTGATTTATTTGGCAAAACGATGACGCTGTATTAGCTGCAGCTGTCTGATTTTTTTTTAGATAAATTTTCTGCTTTAGAATTTATTCATTTTAGTATTCTTAGTCATTTTTTTATGTGTCAGACGAAGTTGTGTCTACTGCAATAATCTTAAAATTTTAAATTCAATTTTTTTAAATTTTTTACAGTTGTAGATAAAATTTTATATGTCATTCATGAGCTAGAATAGTGTATATGTGTGATTACAGATTAACTCGGACTACACCCTCATCAGTTGCAAACTTTACTTTCTTGGTAGTTCTATAACAATAGTTCTACGAGTATTCCATTAAAAATACATATAAATAATTACCAAAGATAGTAGTTCAAGCACCATAATATTCTGGTACCTACAATAATGATGACTAGATTTTGTATATCAACATTTTGAAAAATTATTAAACAGATTTTCTCTAAATTCAATAAAACTTTATTGTTTTGAATTTGGTGTTTTATTTGCTTTTAAAGCTCTCGAAATCCCGTTTTTCGAGCACCCCAACCGTTTGCCACTTTATTATTCAGTATTCATAATTATTTACATTGAGCCAAACGGACCCATCTGCGTTCACAAAAACCTCCCTTTCTCTCAGATTTACAAAATTCAGCATTTAGTTTATAATTTTCCCAACAAATCATCTTTCAGTAAATCTTGTAAAAAAGACATTTTCGCTGATTTGTCGTTGCAGACTGTATTTATAAATAAAAGATGTCGGGGTTCGGGGAGGGCTTACAATCCGGGGTCGAACCACCCCATTCTGACACAATAAACACATTCCTCGTGATTTGGCCCTAGTACAGTCCCGTCAAGAAGTAAATAATTCAAAGTGTGCCGTTTCTAAACCTGCCTTGAATTTCCCAAAAACCGAATCAAATTTTAATTAGAATTTCCCCCACAAACTAAAAGAGTTGTGAATAATTCTGTTGTAAGTTGAAATGTGATTTTGAAACCGTCTCGGCGAGATAATTGTGTTTTCTGGTGGATCGTTTAAGAGCGTTCATAAAGACAATTTAGTAGTTTCATAAATATCACGAATTCCGGTCTCAACGTGGCACGAAATCGTAGCTCAGATCTTACGAAAGATTATTTCCGTCGTTTTCGTCCTGAAAAAAAGGACATGCGAATCTGCTTTGGCGCTTGCTGACTTATGTACAGAATGTGGATTCCGGGACCGGAGCTTTGTACATCAAAAGTCCTGTCTTGGACGGAATTTATGACCCTAAACTGACAGAAAAAAATCACTAAACAAATCCGATTTAACACTAATGGACGAGCTATTTCTCTATCTCGAAACAATCTGATTAACAGAAACTTAGGCTAGAAGCAAGGAGCTTTTGAAAAATTTCTATTTGGGGGAAAACTGAAAGCTTCATTCATTGCCACCCCGAGTTTCTACTAACGTTTTTTTTTTAGACAATGTATCGGTGACGGTAGGTTATTAGAGTTTAATTGAAGGAAAACAAAACAATTGACTATCGTTTTTTAGTTTAGTCGTTTCAAATACGAGTATATTCTTTTGAATCTTATGACTCAATTAAACTTAGAACTAGACAAGGCAAACCACATATAAAGTACGTTATATAAAGGGTTGTCAACTGTCTTTTATTTCAAAGGATAGTCCTTTTATTTTATAAACTGTCTTTTAGTCCTTAACATGTACTTAAAGGACACAGTTTGTTCTTTTATCTAGGTTTTTCTACCAAAGAGACAGGATTAAGCGTTAGAAAGTAGACATACCTATTTGTAATAGGTTGATTTCAAAAATGTATTAATTGTCTAGACGCTTTTTTAAGTCACCAAAGTAAACTTTAAGTAAGCATAAACAAACAAAAGTGCTATCCAGATTTGAGTTATCAAACCTACGTAAATAGGGTACTTAATGGTAGATAGAAAAGAATAATAAGGAGAATTACGACTAGGTGAAAAAGAAGAACAGAAGTATATTCTAGAAGAATTTGAAAAAGTCAGTTCTATAAAGATTTGTAGAGAAGATAACCTAATTACAAAAACAACTCGGAAGATTAATATGTATGTTACACAAGAAAAAAAAACAAGGAAATATTTTGAAAAGACGTAGCTCAGACAATTCTAAAAGAACTGTAGGTTCTAAGCCTGTAGAAAAAAATAAAGAATTACAAAACTAACAATTGGAAGAGAAGAAGAAGAAAATGCAACGATAGAAAACGATTTAAGAAGTTAAAAACGTTAGTTGGGAGATTCTGGAGGAATAAAATTCTAAGCGAATTGAAGAAACAATATTTGGAAAAAAGTAAGAATAAGAAAAACGACTACGAAAGAAAAAAAGAAAAGTTAAGAATAGTAAAACACCAAACAAAATTCTAGATTAATAAAAGTATAATCTTTCGAGTCGGATACTGGAAAAAGTTTTGGTAGCTACGGAGCACTTACAATAATTTTTGCTTTAAACACTCAAAAATCTCTATTTTAGTTATCTGTATTAAAGTTTTTAATTGAATTTAGGAGCTGGAGCAGACAGATTGAGTTATTTTTTTATAAAAATTGCAGTAAATATTTATTTTTGTAATAATCGTCGTTTTTGGATCCCACAATGTATATATTTTATGGTCTTTTGAGCTAGATGAAGAGAAACGTCTTATTCTAGAATAAAATAGACAATTTTTTGCGAGCGTTTAATTTTACTTTTTTTATAAACACTGCAGAAACATTTTTTATATTAATTGTTCATTGGCTTACAAGGTGTAAGCCAAGGACAATTTTGCAATAGTCTTACTTATGGCACTCTTTTTTGTTTTTGTTACTTTATTACTAACGTTTCAGGGCTACTCAGCTCTTATAAACATGAAACATTAAAAAAGACATAATTTTTTATAAATAAATAAACGGAAATCCCGAACATAAAACATAGAATTTTGGGACACTTTTTAATTTGATATATTTTTTTTAATATAAAAATTGTGTGAAAATTAATGGTCTTTTGAGCAAGATACTTAAAAAAGTCTGAGATTAGAAAATTCAATTTACAATACTTTTCATTTCCGTTTTTTAAAAATGTTTATTTTAAAATTTTTAATAGATGTTTGGAACTAAAGGTAACAGTTTTTATTTGCTTATAATAAATCTTGTAGAAACATTTGTTTTTGGTATAATTATTGTCTCCGGCTCCTACATTGTTGCTTGAAAATTGAATGTAAAAAAAGTTCTAGAGCCTACCCAAGAGAAAAGTTCTAAAGACTATAGTAAAATTCTAGATACGTCTTTGACAATGTTCTTTATTTTGATATTGTAAAGTTGGCAACCCTAGTTATATGGAACGTTTGGACATTAAAAAATCTGCTTCTTTTTTTTTTATTCAGAAAGAGAAGTGAGTTTCATTATAAATGTGGTAGAACCTAAAGAAGTTTATTGTGCAGAAAATCAGAATTATGCTTTTACCAGTTTGTGACATTTACTTACGGAACACTTGTATATGCGCTAACGTGGGGTGAATCTCTGAATTAAAAATAAAGTCTATTTTTCTCGTGTCCGACCTTTTCTGACCTTTTCTAAACATATCACGTTGTTACTCCGATATCAAATTACTCGTAATCTGATCAGTTTTATTGACAAAATTTCCAAAAATCGAAAGGCTAAATTTTATCATTAATTTGACCTCGTTCAAACAGTTTATATGCATAAATAGGTTATTTTTTCCGTTGTTTTTAATTAGGCAGATGCATTTAAATAGGAATTAAGTGCATAGTCAACGCCCCTAAAATTTATGAATTCAATGGTGTGTGAAAACAAGTCACTCCGGCGTAAAATCGATGTTTGTAGTAACAGCAGAACCTGGTTCTGGTTCGTTACTAATTAGTAATTAGAGTGCATTTGTCGACGGTGACGTGCATTGTGTCCAGCGCATGCACCACCTCATGCAATTATTCCATCCACTTACCTAATTCGCTTTTTCCTTATGTTACTTTTTATTCCGAAACCAAGCCAATTTCCAGGACTGGATTTCAGACTTCAGAGGTTCTATTTCATCTCTTGAGATATTTATACCACTTTTCGACGTCTCAATATCTGGCAATTTTATTTTTATTAAACAACATATATTTGAAATTGATTTTGACATCTATTCTGAACTGGTAACGCATAAATAAACAAAACAAAAAACAAAACCGTAACAAGACTGTATAGTAAGAGGAATAAAGAAAGATTAGTCAGACTCATAATTTCCTTGAAAATTGCATTGATTGCATGGGCTAACCGACACAAAGTCTAATGACCATCCATATCGAACAAAATATGTTATAAGCATAACTAACGTTAAAACGTTTTACCGATCTCAGGTAATAGACAGAGTCATCTCCATCGCTTCACTTCTCCTTCATATTGTCTTCGAACGGTAAAATGTTCTTACCGTTCTTGATCCTTAATATACTATTGTGGTGAAATATTTTTTTTTATTTAACTGGAGCAATATTTTTGTTTTGAGCTTGAATGTCTTGATTTTGTTTAAAACGTTTTTAACAGTTTTGGATTCAATCTTCGAATTTTTTTCTTTCTGTTTTCGATATAATAAAATTTTTTGAAGTTAATTTGACAAATAGTAGTTTTTAATTTGTACTTAATGTTAAAGGAAAACTACATTCTGATAAAAACCAATTTGAAAAAGTTGTATTTGAAGTTTAAGGAAAAGCACAAGATAAATTAAAAAGCGAGGAGCCGCTAACGCATGATTTTTCAATAATAAATTGTTTTCAATCGTAACAACCTTTAATTTTATCTCTACTTTTCTGAATAAAAACAATTCAATGTTTTGATGCTGTAGCAAACTGTACATTTTTTTTTGTATATACATGAATCATGAATCTACGTGAAAGATACAAATTGAGCTATATACGATTTTAACAAAGTAATACATTTATTCGGACGCGCGGTTAGTGACCTCAAATGTATTATTTTAAAAGCACAAATATTAAAATCTCATATTATTAAGTTTGTTTTAACAACAAATATTCTTATATTTTGATCAAACAAATGAAATATTTTTGGTGCTACAATACCAGATTTGTGTTCTTGCTGTCAAATATCAAATTCATACGAATCTATACGTCGCAACTTGACTTAATCTTTGAATGGTTTATCAGTTTTTCGAATAAGCTGATGGAATGATCTGTCTCATAGAAAATTCTATTTAAAAAAAGCAAAATTTGGAAAACGTACGAAAATGTTTAATTAACTGGTATCCAAAATTTCAGCGGTGATTTCAGAGAAAATTTAAACAGTTACCCGCAGTTTTAAATTTTATTTATGTTGGTGTTAAAAATTCCTCTAATTGGAGTATCTTTTCATACCCGGGGGGTCAGTTAAGCGGTCAGTATGGGGGTTCTATGCATTAATCCAATGAGTATTTAACGAGGTCTTTTAAATTAGCGGCTGGCAGGCCTTGTAATAATTACAAGTGGCGTCGTTGTCGCAGCTGGATGAGTCAAACTTATAATCAGATTAGTGCACCCTCTCTCCTGACCCGGTGTATAACCCCCGGATGTGTCCGAACTTAATCGAGGGCTGCTTGTTTTGGGGTTGCTTCCTATTCTTCGACAAAACTTTGACCAAAACAAACATATAGTCTTGAACCGTCGCCAACGATCGATCGTCTTACTGCATATGTCGACAAAAATCGGGAGGGGCGCTTTTATACTCAGTATTTGCATTTCACCAAATCGATTTTCTCCACTTAATTACAAACCACGACTTTATATTTCGTGAGGAACGATTTGTACATCTGGTCGGGAAAGGTTGAGGCAGGAATCGATCTCTAGAGTTCATTTAAATGACTTTGACCCGTTAAGCTATAAAAGAGGCGGAGATTTTCAGCACGTGTTTGTCGAAAGTACGGAACATTTTCGTAGTTAACAGGAAACTATAATTAAGCACCTTAAAGCATTAATTATAATTTGGTTTGTAGGGGTTAGATTTCGCGTTGACTTCTTGACTTATCTGAAACACAGTGCTTACGTAGAGAAGCTAACAGTTTTACAGTCACTAGTTAGAGGAATTTAAGACTTAACCTCTAACATCGAAGTTAAGAAAGAACCTTATTTATCAATGCGTTAAGAATTATGGTTTAACTAAAAATTTTATTCGGTACGGATTTATGAAAGAGAGTATCTTGTACTTTCGACAAGCACGTATTAAAAAGCATCATTTCTTTTATTGCTGTACTGGATTATATCCGATTGCTGAAAAATTTGCAGCCACACAATTAAATCTCGAGCAAGATTTGGTGAATTATTTTTTGTGAACCCATTTCCTGTCTTTCTTCTTGAATAAACAATTCAAACCAACTGACAATGAAATCTTCTCGATGGCACTCGAGCTGCGTCTTAGCGTTCCAACAAAAGCCCAAACCTCAAATTTGATGAAATGGAGAACAAGACTCAATTATAATAATTTCCCTGGATCGATAGAGTGTTTTCTCTTTTTTCCCAGTCCTAATTAGTGGCTTTCAAATATGAGAATTTACAACACGCGGCCGAGTTTTTATTGTTAGTAATGACCATCGAGGGTATTTATTTCGCCTCCGGACTCACGCCTTTTAATAGAAATAAAGTAACTGATAGAGATATTAATCTGGGCATATTATGACATAATGTATATGCGGATACGCGTTGATATATACCAACAATGGGCGCGAGTACCCATTTCATAGCCAATAGTGTCGTGTGGGAGTCGAGGAATCTCGACTGAATACATTTACATGACATTACAAGAGAAATGTTTCAATTCGTATTTTCCGGGTGGTTTCCCAACGGTCACAACAACATTAAATGGACATTCGTCAAATTAAGACGACAAGGAATTAAATAATAAATAAACACGCAAGAATAATGATAGAAAAATTGACTACCGTGGAGTTACTTTTGCTTGTTAATGATAGTTAAACGTTCTATAATTTTCTATGATTAGATTAGACTTAGAAGGGTTGTATCTATCGCTGCGTAGACTTCTTGTATATTTTTTTACTGATTCTAATATAACAAAATAATTTATTTAAATAATTATTTATACGAAGTCAGAAATCAAATAATTATATGCACTTCTATCACTCGGAGATATCGCTCGTATGTCGTCGCATCGCATTGTTTCGGTAACTCAAATTTTGTAAGGCGTGTTTGAATATACCGGCTAAGGCCAGACAAAGCCTTTGGGTGTTTCGTGGATCGCCAGGACTGACTCACATTATTTTGCATGTTTTATAAGGATGACGTTACTTTCTACATCTTTTTTAATTGTAATAAAGAAAGAAACAAGTATGTTTTAGAAAGGATAAATTAATAGGAAGGTTTCTTGGAATATCATATTGTTTAATAGGTATCCTAGCTCTTTATACCAAACTTACTTTTGATGGTGACATTTTAAAACTGACAATATATCTTTTTACGTTTGTTGTGGTAATACATGATTATTATTTTTATTTGTTTTTCTCATCTCAATGCTCTCTTCTCTTTAATAAACAAAGTAGTAGAAGGTTTCTGATGACGAAGGATAATAATGAAGAAGTTCTGGTCTTTCTTCTAGAAGATTCAGATCAAAGATTTAACAAACCACTGAAAATCGTTGTATCAAGAATATTTGGTGGAGGAAGTTTAGACATAAGGAATCGTTTTTATCGTGTCTTTTAACGTCTTTATAAATATACTTTTTTCTGAATTACAAATGGCAAAGTTGTAATTTGAATTACAATAGATACTTTTGAAAGTTTTTTTTTGTGAATTACACTAATTATCTAATTTTAAGTTGAGACAGTAGAGTATTTGTTTCTATGGAAAATTAAAAAAATTCGGGGCTGTGATTGGTTGTTGTTATAAAAAAATATTAAATTTTGCGATATTACCGGTAGTATTTCAACTTGAAATTAGCGCATTTCATAACAAAATAGCGATTTTCGTAACTGCGAAAAGCACAATATTAATTATTTAGGTATATTAAAATTAATATTACTCGTAATTATTTTTTTTATTAATTTTATTAATTAATTATTTTCGTAATTGTTTTAAATAATATCCTTGATACCTCTTATCACATTTTTTTCTTTTTCACGCTGTCATCCAACAGCTGGTCTTCTTTGTAAGTATCTCTTCTCTTAGCACTTAGTCTTAATTTTGAATCCATTATTAAAACGAGAAGCTTATTTCTATATTATTTTTAGATACCGACAATCAGCGTGTGATTATCCACGTGCGAGACGTCAACGACGAGCCGCCCTATTTCATCAACAGGCCTTTGCCCATGCAAGCCGTCGTCCAGCTGAACGCTCCACCCAACACTCCGGTGTTCACCCTGCAAGCCCGCGATCCGGATACCGACCACAATATCCATTATTTCATTGTTCGGGACCGTACTGGGGGCAGATTTGAAGTGGACGAGAGATCCGGTGTGGTTCGGACAAGAGGCACCGACGTATTTCAGCTCGATATGGAATACGTCCTTTACGTCAAAGCAGAAGACCAGAATGGAAGGGTCGACGAAAGGCGGTTCCAGTCCACACCGGAAGAGAGACTTTCAATTGTTGGGGGTAAAAGGGCACCGCAGTTTTATATGCCAAGTTATGAAGCGGAGATTCCGGAAAATCAAAAGAAGGATTCAGAGTTAGTGATTGAGTTTGCTTTTAGGATTTTTTATCAATGTATTTTTTTTTGTAGTATTATTTCAGTGAAGGCTAAGTCGTTTGCCGATAGGGAGATTCGGTATACGCTAAAAGCGCAAGGACAAGGAGCTGGCACTTTTAATATTGGGCCGACTTCGGGGATTGTTAAATTAGCGAAGGAATTAGATTTTGAGGATTTGAGACAACCGCATGTTTATTCTCTTGTGGTCACAGCGACGGAGGATTCTGGGGGGTTTTCTACCTCAGTTGAAGTAAGTATTTATACGGAAAAAAAATTTCAATAACGCTAAACACTTTTTTTTACCACGACATGCGTTTAGACAACGATGTTGTCATTTACAAGAGAGAAATAAATCTGAATAACTTTTAATCCTGTCTCAAAAACGAATCGATTACACAATAACTTATTATGGGCTGCAGTCTAGGACTCCGCAAAACAAGGGCCCTTCTTTGGGCTAAGAAACTAATACTTCTTAAGAAAAAATACAAAAATGATTTAATCATAAAATGTTTGGCACTTTACTTACTTTGACGGTAGTTTGATCTCCTGTTGTTTTTATTTACTTGTTTTTTTTTTATTTTGGTTACAGTTCTCTTAGCTCCTCTATTATCTCATTGACTGAGGTGTGGGGAAGTGAGAAACGAACCATTAATAATAAGTTATTGTGTAATCAATTAGTATATTAAGCAGAATTGTTTATAAATTATTCAGTTTTATTTCTCACTTGAGGATGACATTGTTACCGAAACGAAGATTTAAGCATCTGTAGTTTTCTTTACAGCTAACTGACTCTATTTTTTTTAGCTTACAATTCGTGTAACTGACGTGAATGACAACGCCCCCAAGTTCGAACTCCCAGACTACCAAGCACATAATGTCGATGAGGATATTCCCCCAGGTACCAGCATTCTGAAAGTCAAAGCTATGGACGCAGATAGTGGAGCAAACGCCGAAATCGAGTATCTTGTCTCCGATGACCATTTTAGTGTAGACCCTAGTGGGATAATCTCCAATAACAAACAACTAGACGCTGATAATAACAACGCCTACTATGAATTTGTTGTCACAGCTAAAGATAAAGGAGAGCCGGCGAAAACAGGCACTGCTACTGTCCGAGTCTACACAAAAAACAAAAACGATGAGGAACCTAAATTTTCCCAGCAGGTGTACACTCCGAATGTTGATGAGAACGCTGGTCCTAACACTCTCGTGACCACTGTGGTGGCATCGGATAAAGACGGTGATAACGTGAGATTTGGATTTGTTGGGGGCGGTACAAGCTCAGGCCAGTTTGTTATCGAGGAAATCACTGGAGTAATCCGCCTCCATAGCAAATCTATATCATTGGATAGGGATAAATACGAGTTGAATGTAACAGCAATGGATGATGGTGCTTGTTGTGTTAACGGTGACCAGACTATCCACACTAGTACTGCTGTAGTCGTGGTATTTATCACTGATGTTAATGATAACAAACCCATATTTAAAGACTGCGGGACTTATTATCCCAAAGTTGAGGAAGGGGCACCTAACGGCTCACCAGTTATTAAAGTCCACGCGACTGATGAAGATAAAGGTGTGAATGGACAAGTCAAGTACTCGATAGTACAACAGCCTAATCAGAAAGGGACTAAATTTACTGTTGATGAGGAAACAGGAGAGGTTTCCACAAATAAGGTCTTTGATCGGGAAGGAGACGATGGGAAGTTTGTGTCAGTTACGGTGAAGGCGACTGATCAAGGAGAGCCATCTTTGGAGGGAGTTTGTTCGTTTACGGTGGAAATAACGGACGTTAATGATAATCCGCCGCTGTTTGACAGACAGGTATGAGGGTTGGATTCGCAGTTTAATAAGTAATGAGAGTTCGGTGATATTAGGCTGCAGCTAAAATATTCAAAGGGCATGTCAAAAGCTCAGAATTGTGTTGAGAAACAATCTTAAAGGGAGAAAAGGCAAGAAATTATATATGTTCTGTAAGGACTATTTGATTTAACTCTTTGAAATTCTTGTCATGCTTGCTGATATCGAGGTGATCACCACAATCATAAGTACTTGTAAAATTACAGAAATAGATTGATCCTCAAAAATGAACAATCGATTCTATAAGGTAAAACAAAGTAGTACTTTAAGCAAGGATTGTAATCAGTATAAATAAATCTCAGTCACTCAGATTAATAGAATAGGTTTAAAAAATAGCTGGTTGCTGTCACATGATAATAGGCAAGAAATCTTTTGAGATTTGCCTGCTGTCTGTAAGTTGATCATTACTGTTCCTACTTCTTTTTCAAAAGTGACGTACTATTGACGCAACCTAAATTCTCTGGATTCCTGGTAAATAGAAAATCTAATAATTTTTTTGGGTATTAGCGAAAAACATTTTTTTCTTGACACAATATACTTGGAGCTTTTGACAATTAGTTTTCTGGATTTTTACGTATCAATGGTAAATTTTTGGTGTAGAAATACGTGGAGAACGTGAAGCAAGACGCAAGTATCGGAACGAATATTCTTCGAGTATCTGCTTCTGATGAAGATGCGGATAACAACGGGGCCATCGTGTACACGTTGAATGCAGGTTCGAATGCGGCAGATTTGGAATATTTCGAGATCCAGCCCGAATCGGGTTGGATCGTATTAAAGAAAGCCTTGGACGTAAGTATCTTCCGCTAGGACAGATTAGGTTTGGTGTGAATGCGCGTATGTTTGAGTGCCGTTTCAGCAATCGCCGTCCATGGCATCCCGACGCCGTTCATCAGCTAGGTACGAGTGGAAATAGCTGCTTCTTTCTTCATTTTCAGCGCACCTTACTTTGAGTTGCTCTGATCGATCTTGACGATCGACTGCACTGATCTCTACCTTTTATTCAATCAGTTTGTTTATACGGCACACCTTGCATAATGTTTCGACGTGGTTTTTGGGCTGGACGCCGATTCGACCCTCTTCGAGTCGGCGGCTCGGCTCTTTTATCCTTATTTTGGAGTAGCAAGGAGAGCTGTTTTGTTTTTGATGCCAGGTGCTACTACCAGATTTTTCCGAGGCGACTTTTTTCTCTCGATTTTTAAACAGATGCGTATTTTTTTTGAACCTGTATTTTTTGCAGTGTTGTTACAATTTTTGAGTGATTTTTTGCAGGAGGAGCGTACCGACGCATTCTTGTAGTATTTTGGTCACGAGAGTCGCAGGAGGCCGGTTTTTGAAACCCGGGGTTGGGCACTGAGACCTCTTGCGGCCCTCAAACATTGTGACATTTTTAACCTGTGTATGGGGCGGCGTACTGACCTATAAACGTCCAACGGTTTTTGAAGGTCGTTTAAGACACAGCAGTCCAAAATCAGATTTTTTGCACATCCTTGCTCCCGCCCTGACCACCATAACGTTTTTGGACTTTTTTTGCATGATATGCCTGCTTATATACAGAAGAGGAGTTTTTTCGTTCGTACCGTTTCTTTATTGTATTTCAGTTTCTTATATATTTTGTTATTTTGTCGTTATTTTTTATTATTTTTTAATTTAATTGCACTTTTTCTGTTGTTCACCGTTACCACCGACCGGAAACAGGGATGCTATCCAGTAAGTAAGGGTATATACAGGGGGGTCGCGTTGATGACTCTTCAATGTACAGAGGGCGTTGTAGATAGTCCGAGTGACGGTGAAGGTGTCATGAGCACTTTCACCGATGCTCCTTCCCCTGGTACTCATCAGATTGCGTTTCCATCAGGTTTATGCCCAGAAATTTAAAATTTTCTTTTACTTTTTTTTGGTTTCTTTCTATTTCTTTGTGTTATGTGCCATGTTTCAGGTATACCAATTGGCTTAATATACTTGGGATATGTTTGTTGGTTTAGGTAGGAGCTCCAGGTTGGATTTCTGTGCATAATCTAATCGAAACGCAGTCGGAACTGAATTGAACTGAACTCGTCGTTTAGAGACCTGTAAAAAGACCTGTATAATATCGTGGAGTTAGCTCTTGATTTAAGTTGTGTGATTGAGTTGTCGTTTCTTCTTTTGGTTCGCATTTCGTTTGATTGAGTGTGTTCTGTTTGGTTTGTCCTTCGTGCCCTGACCTCACCGTGCCCGTGTTTAGAGAGACAGGTATCGTCTGCGCGTGCGCGCTTCCGACCGAGGCGAGCCGCCCTCCTTCGCGGACGTGGACGTTGAATTAGACGTCGTAGACAGGAACAATAAGCCGCCCCTGTGGGACGTGAACACGTACGGCCCCATTCACATCCGAGAAAATGTCACAGTGGGTACTGTAGTGACTTCCGTCAAGGCCAGGTTGGTATCGGCGGCGTCGTCGGCGAGGGCGCCGCAGTCCCACGGCCCGGGGGTGGGGGGCGCAGAGGGAGCATGGCCGGGGCCCGCGGCGCCCGAACTCCTCACACTTCCCACGGGGCCCCACTAACTCGGTGTAATGTTCCCGGCGGCCCAGCGCGAGACGTACAAGCTGGAGGCCACCGCCCAAGACAAAGGCTACCCTCCCCTCTCCCGATCCGTGGAGGTCCAGATAGACGTGGTGGATCGCGCAAACAACCCGCCCGTTTGGGATCACGTAATTTACGGGCCGATCTTCATACGGGAGAATCTCCCGGTTGGGGCTAAGGTTGTGTCGGTCAAGGCCAGGTCTGTGCCCCAGAATCACCCAGTCGATGTGAGGACCGTGCAGCAGCACGAGCTGCACGGCACCATCTCGTCTGTTTGTGCACGCTTCGCCCAGGAGAGCCAGCACGCGCTCTATCCCACACACCAACTATTAACCCAAACATAAATTTACAGGATGGTGCAATTTTATGCTCTACATAAGATAGGATGTGTTTTCTAGGACAAACCAATGAAATTCTTCATTATTTTAAGAGTTATTACGTACAGAGGATGCAGTTTGTGGCACGAGCGTAGCGAAGATCTTTATTCCCTAGAAAGTATATAGTGTGTTTAAATGACTTTCTCTGAGGGAATTATAAAAGAGGTAGTGCTTGGTAAAGAACTTCAAACCAGCTACGTCGCAATGTACTGCATTGTTCTATAACTCTTAGCGCACTTAAATAAGGATTTTTGTTAACTGGAGATCCAACTAATACCAACCGGCTTTTAAGAAAGACCCTTATTTATAAATGTGCTAAGGACCATGAAACAATAAAGTCCAATGGAGTACAGTTTTTTTGAAGTACTTTATCAAGCATGGGTTAAAAGGCCCTACCTTTTTTATGATCCTACTAGACAAAGTCATTTAAATAACCTACATAATCTTTCTTTACTGTGGTACAGTTTTATTCAATGATAAGATCATAAGTGTGCCTTTGAGACTTACATTGGTCTATACAATTCCATTGAAGTAACGCAAGTATTGAAAGTCCAGTTATGACATTTGAATTGAACAAGACTGCTAAAACAAGCTAAAACTGAAGCTCAAAAAAATATATAATAGTATTAGGTGGTTATTTACGAAGTGTCATAGAACTAACTACGATAATTTTTGTTTGGACAACAACATTGTTTTAATTTTGAGAACATAGAAATGGTTTTAACTCAATTTCTTAAATAACCCAATCTATATTTTAGTATATGTTACGATAGAGAAAAAAACTTTATCGAATGATTTATTTACGATACTTAGTACCTAATTTGACCGATGTCCAAGTTGAACACTTAAAACAACACAAAATTGGCTAGATATAAGTACTAATGAAGTTTTTATATCAATTAATAGAGTATCTTTTTCTTTATCTAATGATGTCTTATAATGTGTGTGCCTAGAGTGTGTCATTTGGAAAAATTGAATTGTGATTATCAATATGTTGTTAAAATTAAAAAAGCATTGTTTAGTATTATTGTTATCAAAATAACAATTGTATTTAGATTTACTACAATTCTTCAAGTGTCTTTTAACAACTGTAAAAATTTCAAACGGTTAAGGGACTTCCTTACTTAAATTATGCCCTGACCGTGTTTTATTTAATGAACTAATTTATAAGGAAATGCTTCGATTGTAAAAATATTTTAGTTAAATGAACAAATTTTTAGTTCAATATTTTATTTAGTTCTTCAGGTTCGTTTAATAGCTTTTTAAGGTGAAACACTCTGTATATTTATAATCACTCACCTGCGTATTATTACGCTTAGTAAAATTATTATTTTACAAGTCAAAATCTTTTTTTATATCAATTTTATCAAGTTACTCAATTTTTTTTAAAACGGGCGTGTTTTTTTGGCTCATTTGAAAGACTAACAGGAATTTTTAAACAAATTACAGTAACATTTGTATAGACATGGAGTCAGTTTTGCTACAGATCAAAGAAATACCACTTTCTAAAGTACACAATACCCTCTCCTGAAGCTGAAGTAAATTTTGTTATATTGATGGTGTCTTAAATGGTTGTATTAGGACTGTATTGACTCAACTAAAGGTCCTATTATCTAAATTTTAGGTCTGTGAGGTTCCACATATACTGTTAGGTTAAGGGGTAGGTCTAGGTTTTGTAGAAATGTAGAAGAGGTTTTTGTTCACAATTTTGTATTTATCAAACGCAAATAGTATCAAAAGTGGTGAACTATTCTTAAATTTTTGCCTTATATGCAGTCAACCACGGTCTTCTATATTGTAGTATAGAAGAAGGGTTTATCCGCACCCGCATTTTTAGATTGAGACATTTTTTCTGTTTTTTACAGTAGAGAATGCCATTTATGACATTTGATTAATCTATAAATTAAATTCTGGTAAATCAACGCTAAGAATTTGAATGTTCATCAAGTGACTGTCAATAATTTAATTTTTTTGTAAGCGAAAAGTGCTGTTATTGGTTTTTTATGAGAATTTCTATAGAAAAGACTGAAATTTCTACAAGAAAATAAGTATGTAGATGATGCTATAGTGTCAGAAGCGACATTGTTGAAAATACGATTGGCGGAATAAATACCTTCTTCATATTATAATCCTAATCTAGGAGGCCGTATGCAAAAAACACTAAGGGCCAATTTACAGAAGGTAACATTAACTTTAATTATGATTACTAGTTAATTTGCAATTAAATATTTAATTTACCTTCTATTAAAATTAAAAAAACACCACCTGTTGAATTAGGTTTTACAAATTAAAATTTACTAGAATTTGATATTGGGACTTTCTTTCTGAACTGTCAAATTCTTGTCCGGAACAAAAGAAACTGTGGAAATATAGATTTTAAAGTAAAATAAGAAGGCCAAAATGACACAAATACTCAAGAATTTGTTAAATTACTAGCTGCAGGTAGTTTTATAAAGCTATTAGGCTCTAAAAAATTAACAAGGTGCAAATGAAAACAAAGGTAAACTTTATGTGAGGTATTCGGCTACGTTGCCGGTTGTACATTAGGGATAAATTGCGATATTGGTGGCTCTTTGATAAAAAAAAATTGATACTCAGATTAATAGTAAAACTAATGTTTCATGGCGAAAACAAAAGCTATGTTCTGCTAAAAAATTATTTGTCAGTGTTGAAATTAATTCGTTCACAGAAGTTAATTAATAATTTAATAAACAAAGTATACTTTTTCTATGAGAAATAGAAAGAATGACTTAAGTCATAAATTATTTTTTGAAAGACATTTTTTTGATTCAAAAGTTCTAAAAACTCAGTTAATCATGGGAGCAAGAGATAGATATAGTGGTCATGTCTAAGATTTATGCGTTTTTTGAAGTTTTATTTTTTTTACTTTTGGTTTGCTCTTCGAAAACTAATACTAAATTGTTCTTACTCTGACTGATGCTGACTATGTATATCTCTACCACAAAAGACAAACTTGTTAGTTATTTTATAACAGAATTTTGCACAGTTATTTCTGACAGTTTAAGTAATTATTAATTTTAAATGAATAAACCTTATTTTTGTTTAAGCTTATTTTGATTTCACCACTTTTGTGAAACTACATTTCCAACCTACTTGGTAAAGCCGAAATAAACATGTGACCTTTTTTTGAGATAGAAACATTAGAGGATTGTGTCTCTACCTGCTTTGTATTTATAATTTTGTTGTTTCTATCTAAATTTTAAAAATACAAAGCAGGTCGAGACATCAACACAATCTTTTAATGTTTTCTTTAAAAGGAACAAGATGTTTGTTTTTGCTTTTATGTGATTACAATATCGTAAATCGTAATAATATTAATAGCTTCAGTAGGACGTCTTTCAAAGAATACTTTACGACTGAAGTTATTCTTTTTATTTTTTATAGAAAAGTATAATGGTTAGAAACAAAAGAAGCAGAAATTAATTTTTACACTAAATCTGTTTCCTAAAAAAAAGGAATTGCAATTAAATATTTAATTTGCATTCTGAATGTTGGCTCTAAAAATTTTAACTTTGGATCACTAAGTGACTTAAGAATTTGCAGAAACTTTAGAAATATGTGTCAGCAATGTAGCGGTAATTCTAAGGAGTGGTTAAAAAAAAATGGATTTTAAGTTGTTCGTTGAAGAAATAGATCATCACAGTAATCATAGCTTAGAATTATTTACAAGGCATACAATCAGAACCGTGGTTAATTTACATAGTAAAATAAAACACATCATTACAGGATTTACAGCGCACTCGAGTGCAGTTGGTGTCACAGGAAATGACTTCGAGTACCTTTTTTTGCCTTGAGTGAATTGTTACAATCAGCTAATTATGTTTTGAAGGCAGCAAAGGGTCTCATCTTGTCAACTGGTCTAAATATTTTGTTTCCAGTATTGTTTTATTTTTTGCTTTGGCTCGTGTCATTGTAAACTATTTATACATGTTACACATGAAGCGTGAATGAGATGGTTTTGCTATTTTAATGTTGTTTTTTTGGTATTTTTTTTTATGAACAAAACCATGTTTGGACCTTAGTGAAATAAATAGTTACTTAGATTTTAGTAAAAATTGTAGATCAACTTTGAAAATCTACCATTTTACGATGAGGACGCTGCTGAATGAAACTATAGATTAAAAAAGTTTTTGTTTTTGCCTCACGACCATTGTTGTGGCTTAAAGATCTGACCGATGTTCATGATTAAGAATCTGAAGGTCTAAGTATTTTCTAGTGAAGTGGCTTTATAAATTGCACGACCCTGTACATTTATGTTTAGGTTTCTGCAGTTTGGATCGGCTCCTTTTCCTCTCCTTGTGATTCCGTAGCTCTGGGTGTGTAGTCCTTTGTAATTCTGTTCCTCTCGACCGCTGAATGTTGTTGATGCCTGCACCACACGCACAAGCTTGGGGCTCGGGGTTAATGCAACACCTCAACAACATTCAGCCAAATCCTCATTAATCACCGAATTATTTTTATTTATAAAATGCGATTAAGACGTATCACGATGCTCCTGCGGGTGATGTCACAGTAGCTGAATGACAGGTCTGAAAACAACATTCTAATTGGCAGTGCGTGACACATTAAACTCATCATCATAATTACTAAAAAACACGCCATTTTCAGGAGTACGGCACTGGCACTGCCGCTAACAACAGAAGTTTTTCAGTGCATGAAAAAAGTAGACGTTTTTGTAGAGAAATTTTCATTTTTTCAAAGTTTTTTTTTGGAGAGAAATTTTCAAAAGTTTTTATCAGACTTAATGGCAGCATGTGCATTTTAAAACAACGGGTTTTTCATTTTTTTTGGACTACTTTTTACTTTTGAAGTCCATACAGGGTTTTTCTACAATTCTTACAACTGAAAACAATTTTTTTTTCAAATTTTAACTACTTAAAATTTATTTCGAAAGTAGTCCAAGCCCAGTGAGCACACTTACGTTAAAAAATCGTTGACATTTAACTATTCTTTCTATATATAATCGCTACTTTATAACTGATGTTATGTTTACGTTATTTTTAATTACTTTTTAAAGTTAATAATTACTCATAACATTTACATTAAAATTGTACGGGAAATTAACGTAAAAACAACGTTAATTTAACGTCTCGTATAAAACGTTAAATTTAAACAAAAAATAATCGTTTAATTATTCAATAAAGAAGCGTTAGTGTGCTAATGTAATATTACGTTAGCGTTACGTAAGTGTGCTTAGTGGTAGTCGCGTTTTGCATGCGGCTGAAGAATTTTTGTCCGGCCAAAATTTTTTTTTGAATTTTGCTTTTTGATCGTGATCACGTGATAGATTCTCCTAGAGTTAGGTCGTCTTAATTCAGACGGCAAAATTTTTCAAATAATTTTTCTCCCTGTTAGCTCCGGTATAGAGAACAACCCTACAGTTTTCTACCGTTTGATGCCCGGTTCAACAGCCCAAACGAACAAATTCCATACTTTCTACTTGCAACAGCGTCCTGACAACGGTTTTACTTGGGCTGATATCAAGGTGAACCATCCTTTGGATTACGAGACGATAAAGGAGTACAATTTGACGATAAGAGTAGAGGTTTGCAGTGGCGTCAATTGTCCGTGATCTGGGTTTATTCAATGCGATTGGTTTTAGAATAATGGGGCTCAACAGTTGGCGAGTGAAGCGACTGTTTACATACAACTTGAAGATGTCAATGATGAGATTCCGCTCTTCACTGAACGAGAACAGGAGACCGTGCTTGAAGGAGAACCCATCGGGACGAAAGTCACACAAGTTAATGCTATTGACAAGGATGGGACTTTCCCGAATAATCAGGTAAATGGTGATTAGGAATGCCTGGACGGTGAGATAAAGGCGGGAATCAAAGGATTTAGCATTTGAAAGGAGGCGAGAGCTGGGAAACGCTAAGAAAGATCGAAAAGGCGATAAGGTTGCAATTATAACCCCCAGCGATTTCTCCTATTCGAGCAATAATCTTTAAGATATTGTGGTGGAATTTTACGAAATATAACTCTTAGAAAGTGGCTTAAAATAAAAAAATCTAAACGAAATTATTTGAAGAGCTTTAAATCTCTTTGAAGTTGGGGCTTTAACATTGTTATAGCTCAGTAAAATTAGGCAAAACTTTGAATAAATATCGACCATAATGGACTTTTGTGGTAACCCTTACTTACGTGACTCAAACAGTACTCTTGATCTGAACGTTAGATTCTGGTCTTTCAGAGGGCAATTTTTAGTTTTTTTTTTGCGTATTTAATATTTAAAAAATGTATTACCTAGATAGACTATTTAAGATAATAATATTAATATTGTTTTCTTATTTTTTGCTAACATTTACACAACAACACAACAATAACTCGATAAATAAATAACTCAATTAATCACATAGTATACGTCCACGATTGTCGATTTAATAACGTCGATTCGCTCTCGGTATTATCGGTCCGATAAACTACTGAACGCAACTCATGTGCTATTTGGTTTTTGGTCTCAGATTATTGTCTCCTTTCTGCTTATTACTGATATGTCGCTTTCTAGTATTTAGTCGAGCGTTTATTGGAACATTGACGCGATGACGCAGCTTTTCTCATCGCTGTGACTATGGTTTCAATGTAAGTCATAGAGCGACGTCATAATTCCGGAAGTATATAATGGTTTTTCTGGAATAATTCCTTACACTACTGATTTTATTATTCATGATTGTAAAGTATTTAAAAATTATCTACATTTCATATATTTTTCTGTAGAAAAATGATTTAATTTAAGCTGTCTACAAACTAAACTCTTATGTGATGAAGATGGATGAATTCGCTACTTAATCAATTTTAATTATTTGTTGTTTCTTGCATTTTTTGAATCAGGAAAGTCGTCTTATTTTTTTATTTATATTATTATCTTCTTTCTATGTAATGTCGTGAACTTTTTGAGAAAAATACATATTTTTTTTGAAGTTAAGGTCTTGTGGTTTATCTTCATTTAATAAAAGAATACATTTGTTTAAGGCAGGCTACTCATACGAGTGGAAACCGGGGAACAATTAAATTTGGGAAATGTGTTGCAGTCTGGATAATAAAAGAATAAGGGAATAACACTACTGGGCTGAAAGTTTTATATCATGCAAAAACAATACAGAATATTAACAGTTTAACCTACTTTAACTGAGTGAAACATGATAATGAAACTGAAAAACAAATTTACATATTTCTAACTTAGACTTTAAACAAAACTATTTTAATAACTGGAAGTGTTTTTTTGCTCATATTGGCTGTTTACAATTGATAAATAAATCTCCTAATTATACAAAATTTATCATTTTTGTTGGTTACGTTACAATAAACAAGTTATACATAATAAATTATGTAGATTTTGTTTCAATTAAAATATTTTAAAAAGTAGAAGGATCGAATGTCACGTTTATTATTCAACCGGAGTTTTGACAAGTGACTGATATAATTTAATAATTAGAAAGAAAACTAATCATAAATTGTGGGACTTATGGGAGTTTTTTGAGACTTTTACTATAACTCTCTTTACAAAATTACTTTAAATCTATTTTCTTCGACAAGGGGACGCCTTTTTCTTCTTGAGCTGCGTTGATTAGTCTCTGATTGTTAGTGGTACTTCCCGCTCTTTACTAGAGACAAAGTATTGGTTACTTTGGTTGATATTTCACGTATATATAAGACGCAAGAGAGGTTTTCTTTTAAGAAATTTTTGGATTTTGAACATGATTTTGATAAATCTTGCAATTCTTTGTGTGCTTTTAGAGCAGATTCAGTATAGAACTGAATTAGTATAATCAGCTGATAAAAATTAAAAACTTGTCAAAAAGCTAGCATTCTTTTAAGTTAAATGTGTAAGATGGAGCCACTGATTTTTAGATTTACTATAGGCAACTACAAGGGCTATAGTTGTAAATAATATAATAAATAATTTAAAGACAAGGGTCAAACAACTATTAAAATAATTTTTATAGTATTTTCTTTACAGTTATAGCTCTTTAGATTTAAATTGTGTATTATTAATTGCCTAAAAATCTAAAAATTAGTGGCTCTATCTTACACATTTAACGTGAAGGGATGCTAGCTTTTTGACAAGTTTTTATCAGCTGATTAAAATTAAATATTTGCTGAAACTAGACATACCAATCTTTCTATTACCTTTCAGAAATGAAAATTTACAGATATAATTACGAGTACTTTTTAAAATTTACGCTTATTACATTTAAATAAAGGTTTTTATGAATATTTAGTTTAGGTGGACTTTATTTGAAGTTTTATTGAAGGGTTTTTATCTACAAATTTTGAAAAAAAATTAATAATTTACTAATAATTAAAATAAATGTTTGCCATACTGTTAAACTACAGTTCATGGAAATATCCAATTTTGCATTAAAATTTAGATGCGTCTAACAGGAAGACAATATTATAAATAACATCTAATAAATTCGAAACAAACTTACAAAATTAATAATTCTGTGTAAAATCGGTTTTTTACTCTTGATAGTCTGTTAGAAATAAATTTTTATGTAGGACTTCTATATATTTTAGATTTTTTTTTGAAGCTGTTGGAAATAAAGACAATATTAAAAACGTAGTCATATTTTTAAAACAGTTATATGTTACGATTGAAAATAAGTTAGAGCTTGTTTTCGCTATAACCGGAAATGTCACAAAGTTCAAAATATTGGACACCAATATTTGTAACAGTCTAATAAAAAAAAGACTTTCAATACATCATTAAAACCATTACTTCGACGAAAAAAATTTGGGGATTTTTTGTGTCTAATTTAATAGTAATAGTGTCCAATTTATAGTAATTTTCAAATATTTCTAAAAAACTAAAATTTGTCTTTCTTCTCTCTTTAAAAGATCTAGGCTTATTATTTAAGGGTCCTCTAAACGACACTGATTCAAACTATTTTTTTTTAATAAGTGGCAAACCAAAGAACAAGAATACTATTTCGCAAGGGTTTTACCACATTTTACAATGATATTACGAAGACGTATTGTCTTAACACTGTTTCAAAAAACCGTCTCTTTCACTTTTAATGTTTGCTAATTTGTTCGGTCTTTACAAACAAGTTGTCGCACCGTATGTCTTGTTGAATTTGTACAGCGAAAAAGATTTTACCTATATTTTGTTAAATAATTAAAATACATATAAAGCATTGTTAATTTCAGTTTTTTTTTAAAGTGAATTTAATTTACAAGCACATTTTAAGCTTGTACACTTGTTGCTGTTATGAGGTACAGTCCGTTTGTCTAAACAACGTCAATTATAACAAAAATCAATAGATTTTGTGTAATTTGGCAACGGACTTGATTTTAAAACTGTAATACACAAAACATTTTAAAAAATCAAATTTTTGCGTGCGTTTTAATTAGAGAAAATTGCTAAAAATGTATAAATATTATTTTTTTAAATGTAAACAATAAACAAAAAACAATAACGATCTGTCTACCTAATTAAAAGAACTTTCATTTGATTTATAATTATAGGTGAAATAGTTAACTGTATGAGAACTATCTGTTAAGAAAATGCTTCTTGTTAGAGGTCTCTTAAATCAAGGGTACTTTAAGGAATTATGTTTATGACATTTAATAAAAAAAATAAAGTGGAAGTTTGCTAGGCAATTACGTAAATTACTAAGAATGTAATTATTGACTTAACTAAAGGTTTTATTGCTTTAACTAGAGACCTATGGGGCTCCACAGACTATAATGATTCTCTTAGGTCAAAGTTTTAATTTAGATTTTATAGAGAAACTGAAGGCGCTAGAGCCTTGGGCCTTTTAAAGCCACTAAGCACATGGAGAAGGTGGCTTGTTTTTTTGTAATAAATTTTGTATATGTATATCAAACGTTAAAAAAGTTGATTGCATAATACATAGTTGGTATAACTTAAATAACTTTCAGTTGGTAACACTTTTGTAAGAATCTGATTAGTACGTTTTTTCACAACTATTTCCGAATGTAATGTAAGTCGTAAAAAAGCAATTTAGTTTTTATTTGATAATAATTTAACTTGGTCTCAAGTTTATTAAAGTTAGTGATGTAATTTTCTTTCTATTTACAATATATTTCAGTGTAATCAAGTTATTTCTAGATAAATGTCGGCTATTTGAAAAGAACCTTTTTTAATTTTAATTCCCAGATACATTCAAAAGTTCTAAATTGCTACCAGAAATAAATTTTTGTATTTCCTGCGTCACATTTCCCAATTTGAAAGCAACATTTTCTCCTTTTTAAATCCATCATTCGAGACTCGATAGTTGTGAGCCAATCATCAGGCCTTCTCGTTGTTTGCTTTCAAATTGCGGCCATATTTCCGATGTCTCTGATAAAGCTCTCAAAAGTGAATCCACCCCCTCATCTCTTTCATCTTTCCTCCTTTTAAAAAACATTAAAGCGAAACGTTTCCATTCTCAGGTGTACTACTACATCGTTGATTCGCCTCGGAACGAGGGCAAGGACTTTTTTGAGATCAACAAGGAAACGGGGGAAGTTTTCACCAAGATCGTTTTCGATCGAGAAAAGCAAGGAGCATATGCTTTGGAGGTTGAAGCGAGAGATGGCGCACCTTCCGCAAGACCTAACAGCGACAGCCAGCCAAATTCCGGTGAGTTTTCAGAGGGGTTTAGAGGGCGGATTACCTGAGTGTTAGCGGAGAACATTAGCGTTAAGACGACACGCGTGGGACTTAGCAATTCATGCAGGTCTTGACGAGTAATTAGATGGTTAAATTGTCTTGCCATTAGAGTGCGGGAGGGAATTGCGGGACTGAAGGTTTAATTAATTATTTCAATGCGGAATTATTGGTGATTAAACAAAATAGTTATTCTGGGTGGATGCCGTTACATATTTCTGATTAATTCACCCATAAAAACATTGTTATATATGTTTTTGACAGGTACAAGAGAGATTTAGGCGGGCGGTCACATGACTAAAACCAAAAAATTAAATTGACGCGACAAATTTTACTGTTCTATTAATTGTGCAATATGAGATAACAGAAAATTGATACTGCAAATTTTAACCAATTTGTTTGAGGAATTAAATTACTAAACTCAGAATGACTGAGTATTTGTGAATGTGGTTTGTGTGGCGAGGTTAAAATGTATTTTGGTTAATTTTGATTTTAGTTACACGAACTGGCTAATATCTGCTACCTGAAAGCAAATAATATTTTTTTGTGATTTAGAAGATTTCTCTTCCTATAAATGTGTTAAAAAGAACAATGAATTTTTATTAAACATTGTGAACACGATAGATAAATTGCCGACAAAGCAGTCTTTAGTAATCGCCTGAGTTTTACAAATCAAAACAATCATATTTGAGTAACGTTTGTATAGTTCAACGAAAGATAAGTGAGCTGACTTTTTAAGCCCTCCCAATAAACAGAAGCATAAAAATTATTGCAGTTACCGCAAACCTCAAATAAACCATAAAACCATTCAAAAAACTTGATCTATGAGGGTGCACACTTGCACATTTAACAACGAACTTGGCAGGGTTTGCTTACATCTTTTAATGGTTCCGAGAAATAAGAACTCTCATAAATCAGGTTTTATGAGTGGTTTTATGGTTTATTTGAGGTTTGCGGAAACTGCAATAATTTTTATGCTTTTGTTAATTCGGAGGATTTAAAAAGTCAGCTTAGTTATCTTTCATTGAACTATACATACCTGTAGATTTATGCTTGAAATTATTATGTAAAAACTAAATACTTAAAATATAAAACCAAACTATCAATAAGTTTCAAAACAGCATAATAATTTAAACGATTTAAGATGAAACTACAAAACTTGAAGGTCGTCATCCGATACCCACTTAACTTGTTAGAAACTCAATTTAATCTTGAACATATACCTTACAAAGAGTCTTGGAGATGATACATTTTTGATAGAGAAGAGTATCAGACTCTTAAATAAATCATTGAAATACAACAAAAAAGTAAATCATCTCAGTGAAATTATAAAATGAGTTAATGTTTTTAAAATTTTAGGAGAAAATTACTAAATTTATGGTCTTACTTTTTAATGACTGTCACTGTATAGCTTGACTGTTTTTTACTTTTATAACATTTTACGTCATTGTTAATTTATGAAATAATTGTGCAATGATTAACTACAGATTTATTTAATTGAAAGTTATTTTTCTAAATCGAGTTTATAACTAGCATTAGCGTTTGTTTATATAAACATTAAAATGATTATTTTTCTCTATCTAATAAGGACATCGTTTTGGATGTGACTTTAACAAGATTTCTGTTTAATAATGAAATGAATTAATTTGATTAAATAATCAAGGAATGATTTAATCTGCTTAAAACTTTTTACTCCCTTCATACCTGCTTTGAATAGAAATATTTCTAGGCACACAATAGTTGTTTGATTAAAATAGTGAACAAACTGTGGAATAGATCGCATTTCTTATATAATTTTTTTGTGTATATAATATTTTTTTACCTAATTCGGTTTTTTGGCTATGTTATGGTATGATTTTTGACATACATATAGATACGTGAATGAATGTGTTTGACTAATCTTACAAATTTTAAACAAAAAATTTTGTCATCTTTCAGCCAATGTAATTTGCATGATTATACAACTATAATCATGCAAATGCTTCTAGATAAATCATATAAAGAATCAAGAAGACAATCTTTTCAAAAAAAAATTTTCTTATTTGGCAAAAGATTTTTAGATAATTTTTTAAATATATAAATTATTGCGTGTTTGCATCTACTAAATTTTTTTGAAATTAACTGTACCAAGCAAATTATTTTTACTTTTATCAACTAAATTATGCGAAGATGTTCTGAAAAAAAATCTGGTGATTGGTTTTTGTTTGTAGCTGACAAAAGTTTGGACCCTAAATATAATTACAACAAACAACGATAACAAATCTTACACGTGATACTTACAGGTTAAATTATCACATTTTTTATCGTTTTTTCTACTTCTAATATAATTCTAAAAGAATTTTAATGAACTTTTTAACTGAAAATAGGTTATTTGTAACAGACTATAAAAAAATTGGGACTATATTTTATTTAAATAAATCTAGACTATAAAATGTTTACTTAAAACGTTTTCTAGCGTGCTACGACAACATAACATTATGAAGTATTTATTAGTTAAATGCGGCTGGCGTTGCAGTTAATGGTGGTTGTTATAACTGTCACATTGTTGTGGCTTAATATTTTTAAATATTTTTTGCATAAAACTAGTAATCTGAAAGCTTTTTGATAATAATGACTTGGATTTAGAGCAACTGGAAATTTTAAAATTTAAAACATAACTTATTAAATACATTATTTCTATCATAAATTTATATAAAAGTTGATAAATTAATTAATAGGAGTCAATGTAAACACTTACAATACGAAATGGGGCAGTTCTATCTAAAAAAATCCGATTTTTACATGAATTAACAAGTTTTGAAAATATATTGTTATACCTAACTTGTATAGTTTTTTGTTGATATAAATAATGAAGTGATTTTTTAGGGAAAAATTAAGAATTTAAATATCGAATTGACTTAATCATTTTAAATTTTTATAATCAGCAGTTAAAGAACACTTTAGGAAATGTAGCAACGCTAAATATATTTTTTAATTTAACAAAAAAAAAATGATTAGGTATATATTTTTTTAATTGCATATATTGCATTTTAATACTTAACTGGATGGAGAATAAAATTTTCAATCGTTTGATATATGTACAAGACTTACTTCTTTAATTTGTCCGATTTTGTGTTTTAATAATTTTTCGATAATTTATTATTTTTATTTTTTTTTTAACTTGAATATCAAAAAAGCTAATTTTACATGTTATAGAAAGTGCATATTGTTGCTACTATCGGCAATAGATTAAAAACAAATGTTTTTTATAACTGGTTATTGTTCTTTTTTGCAGTGTTATTTGATTTGAATCCATTTCTCCTACTCAATTCTAAATTAATATATAAAAAACTGTAAATAGTCTAAATCAGTCAAATTGAAGTAGTAGGTGTTTTATACCAATCCATAGAGCATTTTTTTCTCTATACTACCTTGAAAATATAGGTTACATTATTTTAAAAAAATGAGTTTTGATTATATTGCTAAAATTTACTAAAATATCAAGTCAATTTAGCTTTACCACATTTCTCAAACTGTTTTTTAACTACTACAAAGTCAATTTGTTATTTAAATAATGATTTTTAAGCAAACCGTGTTTTTCTCTAAAAACTTACTTCATAATTTATTTATTTCCACTAAAACGGTGAGAGATAGATAAAAGATTTTTTCTCAAAAGTCGTACAATTTTATTTATGTAGAATTTATAAAGAATATTAAGAATATACATTGAATATATTTTATATATCAAGTTTATTAACGACTTCTAGTAAAGTCAGAAGTGGCTTTATTTTGTTGAATTTGGTTCATGTACAGGATGTGCACTGTAAAATTAACATCATTTTTACTGTTTTATTTTTAAAGATTTTTTAATTTTGTTAAATTTTTTTGCTCTAAACTTTACTTTAGTTTTTAATACAACATTGAGTTTCTGGTATCTCGTTTAGTATAGGTACTAGGTAAATTTATGAAAGTAGTTTTTGATTTATACGAGTAGTTACGAATCCATTTATAAACATAGTTCTAACTAAATCGATAGAATTAAGAAGATGAATTTTAGTTTTAAAAATTCCTTCTTCTAATGCACTATTATTGTGAGGCTCTCTTGGCCGGTTCCATAAACGTCACTGAAAACTGATGAGAGTTTAATTTCTGATTAACGCACTTTAACCAATCAGGACACCTTATTTTAATTAATCAGATTTAATTACTTATTAATTTTTATTGGCGTTTATTTAACCGACCCGATGCATACCTATTTTTTAAATTCAGTAAATTTTTCTAAACCTACTAGTACTCCCGTTAGAATTTTGAGCAAAAGCAATAAAATTAAATAATTGACAAAATCACGAACTTTACGTCCGTCATTAGTAGTAACGGCCGCAAAAATGGTTGTAGGTGTCTTTTGCGGAGAATTGTCCTAAAAGGTGTTTTTTTTTAGTCTTTTAGTTAGAGAATTTTTTATAGAAATTTCTAAAATCTAGCAGTAATTTTTCTACTCTGTTAACAAATTTAAGGCATGTATGACCTTAATGAATATGACCAATCTGTCAACTTTTAAACAAAAATTTTCTAGGATTTAATTGTCAACATAAACGCTGCTTCAACATTTGCAGCTACAGCTTGTGCTTTAAAACATTATGGTCTGTTCACCTCATTTTCTGTTGGTCTAGAAAAAAGCTATAACAAGTGTATTGCTAACGACCCGGTGCTTATCTCCCCAAAAATCAAATTTGGGCGAACTTATCGTAGTAAATTTCCGTGAGTTGTTATTAGAACGTCTGTAATTTCGTGTAATCGTCTTAATTTCATCGCTATTATCGTCTTTCGTTGCTCCTTCTTCTCATCAGCCGCTTTCCGGCACGTCTTTACGTTATTAATACGGCTATTGTTAGCATTTTTCCCTCTGGAAATTTAGCGTCTGAACGCCGATAGTAACGCCTCTACGTCACTCACACGCCTACTAGTTGGTTACATAACTTCCGGGCGAATTTTTCACTACATTATAATTACTTTCAGAAAAGTTAAATTCGGATTTAACGTTAAATTGTGCATTCCCTCGAGGCTCCATCTCGTGTTGATATTACTTAATGAACGAGCCGCACACGTTTAATTTGTTTCGGGTAATTTTGGCACTGGAATTAGGGGGAAAAATTCGGAAGCTGGTTTAGTGGAGGATTTATCGGTTGTTTGGCTGAATTTACTATGCGTAATTACGTCACTAATTGCTGGTTATTACATTGGCGATGGGCCTTAATTAAGTTTCGGTTGACTATACATACACCGATAGGGTTTTGTTTGATGGTTAAAGCTTTATAGCTTTAAGATTAATTTCTTTTTGTTTGGTTTTCTATTATGATTTGGTTTTACGATTTACGGCGCGGTTTATTTACTACCGGCCGTAAATCTAACACCGGTGAATAAAATCTAGGGATAAAACAAGTATCAGGCAACGCCATCTAGTCAAGTGTGGAAACAACTCATGTAATTAAGAACCCTTAACGATACTTTATTAGGGGTGAATGTTGGGGAAATTTGTTTTGGAGGTCGTCTATCATGACTAGTTTTAATTATCTCTTCAGAGAAATAAATAATTTGAATATAATGGATGTAATTTAGAAGGATGTAGCGTTTTTTGATATAAGATATAGATTTTCATATAAACGTCCGTAAATGTTTCCTTGGTCGACATCGTGATATATCTCTTTCTGGTTTCATATTTCACGTTGTCAAATAAATTTATATTGAATTATATGCAGTAAATATGGCCGGAGCGCTTTATTTTTCCATTTGCTTTATTTTCAGCGAGTAAATAAGCTCCAAAAAAAATTCTCATATACAGTAAAAACCGGTTCTGGTAAATTTGACTACAAATTAGAGTCTCTACAGGTTTACGCCAATTATTAGTAAAATTCAAATATGTGGCTAATTAATTTGTTTAATTAACGTATTGAAAGTGATTGACTATCTATTTAATAAAAACAGTTAAAAGTAATAAATTAATACATAGAAATCTGTTGCGTACATCATATTGTAAACACCAATGTATTTTATTAATAAAAGAATGTAAAACGTACTTTTTCTCTTATAATGAATAATGAAAATAACTGACTTTGAAAAAAACTAAATCTAAATGACAAATAATATCTATGCTTAAAGCAAAATTTTTATAAATTTGTTTTAATAATTTTTTGTATTGCAAATTAACTATAAAATTCAGTTTGAAAATGATATTAAAAATATTTACATGCCATTTCAAGTACATTTTAAAATTTATAGGAGAAAATGAAAACAACGAGATCATAAATTAACATAAAGTTATAGATTTACGACAGGTATTAACATTATATATTATGTAAAAAAGTAAAAGAATGCGGGGTTGTGATTGGTTGTTACCACTGAAGAGTATTAAAATTTGCTATACCTACTACCGGTAGTATTTCAACTTGAAATTAACCAATTACAATTTAGTCTGCTACTACTTTATCTCAGTCGTAATTGCAATTTTTCCTTGATGTAATATATTCACAGAAATTTTGAGGTTGTTTTGGCATTAATAATAATCAAATATCTAGCATCTCGTGTCCAAAATACAAAGCGTTCTAATGGGGGGAGATTACAGTGATCAGCACACATCAGGACCATCTCTGGATGGCAGATTTTCTTCTGTTGTTTAAACTTCATATGGTACGCATTTGTTTCTTGCTTTTTACTGCTAAATGACTACATTTGGTTGTTTTTGTTGTTGTTATGTGAAATATTATCTATTTGTTCGTTTGTTGCACTACTAACTAAAAGTTCTAAATTTCTTTCTTTATAGAAAGCAATGCGACTGTAAAGAACTTATTATGTAGTTCTTTACAGTCGCATTGCTTTCTATAAAGAAAGAAATTTAGAACTTTATACTCATAGATTTGATTGCTAAGCTCAAAAGTGTGAATCTTAAGAAGACTACAGTAGGGCTGGGAAAAGTATCGATACTTACAGAAGGTATCGATACCTGCTCAGGTATCGTACACCAATACCGACTGCAATCAGGTATCGAAGTATCGATACTTCCGATACCTCAATTCCTTCGATACTTTGATACCTACGATACTTCGATACCTCCGATACCTCGATAATTCCGATACCTCCGATACTTCCAATACATTCGATACCTTGATGCCCTGATACCTCCGATACTTCCGATATCTCCGATACTTCGATACCTTGATAAAGCGTGGCTATAAATGAATATCTTATTCAGAGTGCTTTGGATGTTGGAAACACAAGTTATTTTGATGAAAACAAACAAATTCACAAGCTATTTGATGCGATATTTATTTATAGCCACCCGATACTTCCGATACCTCGATACTTCCTGATACCCCCGAACCTTGATACCTCCAATACCTCGATACTTCTGATACCTCGATACCTCGATACCTCTGATATCACGATACTTCCATACCTCGATACCTCCGATACCTTGATACTTCCGATACCTCGATACTTACGATACTTTGGCAAGTATCGATACTTCGGAGGTATCGATACCCGATACCTAAAAACAGGTATTGCCCAGCCCTAGACTACAGTATTATGCTTCAAAGGTTTTGTTAATTATTGTCAATTTCGACAGAATTAGTATTTATAGTCGGATTAGTATTTCACTAAAAAATTTAACACTATAGTTACCTTATCAAAAAATCAATAAATTAGAAATACTCTAGCCCATAAATTAATCTGAGTATTTTATATAATGAATTAACACTAGAAAAATTAGGCAAATTAACAACACCAGATACTAAATAAACAACATATTTTGTAAAATTGCTAAATAATTTAAATAAATAAATAATTTATTAATATTTAAATTTATTAATAAATAATAATTTAGATACTAAATAAACAACATATTTTGTAAAATTGCTAAATAATTTAAATAAATAAATAATTGTAACAATTAGTATTTATTAGTCCAAATTTCTATAAAATGAAGTTTATTTTTTACGTCTTTTATTTTGCAAGAGATAATCTTTTCGTGACAAAAACTAGCAACAATAAACTTGTTGTGTTATCACAATAAAGCTTTGCTGTAGTTATTTTCTGCTGCGTTTTCTATTTGCAACTATTATAAGTTAATTTTTTATTAACATTTAAAATAAAAAAAAATTTAAGGGTTTTTTGCTTATAAAAACTAATAAAGCAATCTTAATTCTGTAAAGATACAAACTGTAGAGAATTACAACGTGAACAAAAGTAACTTTGGATTGATTCGATCCGGAGAAAATCCAGAAAAAACAGAAAATTTATCGGTTTGTTTTAAAAATAAATAACTTCGCCATTTTTCAAGTTATAGATTTAGTTCTTTGCGAAAAAGTAGCGACTTGTATCTACTTTATACGTGTACAAAACAAGCTCTAAAAGACTCTTAGTTTTGTGACACAATTACAATTGTATGCGTCGAAAACAACAATATGTATATTCTCGTTCTGCGCTAAAATGCTGCGAAAAAGTATTTTTTTTTGTAAATATGACTGAAAACAGAAAAAGGTGGAAATGGAAAAGAAAGAGAAATAAGAGAGGTATTATATCTCATACTAATGATTATTTAAAATACATTTTGTTGTACTACATTATCAAAATCAGTTTGAGAAATTAAGATCAGACCGTCTATAAGGCAGTCACAAAACTTCCTAACTAACTTTAAAAATTCAAATTGAAATTGTGACAAAACTAGTTATCTGATAAAGGCTTTCTTGGGTACACAAAAATTAGATATAACTTTCAACCTTTTTATAAAGTGCCAGACCTACAATTTAAGAAATTGCGGAAATAGGAATTTTTGAAAGAAACGTTAATTTTTCCAGTTTTTTTGAATTTACTTCGTTATATTTGCTAATGATCTTTGATAATAATAATCGAAGTCAATACAAAGGCGGTTTTGTTCGTATTTTATTTACCTTTTTTAAAGCATCAAGATTGCCTTATTATTAGTTTAGTTTTATTTTTATAAAAAAAACTTAGAAATACATAAAAAATTAACAAATAATAGTTGCGAGTAGAAAACATGCCGAATATAACTACAGAGACCAGTGGCGGTCGGTGATTTTTTAAAACTCTGTATTTTGAAAATGGAGCATGGGATCCAAATTTTAATAAAGGGTTATTATGAGACCACATTGAGGACAACTGCTAAAAAAAATTGATCGAAATTTGCGAAATTTGATTTTTAAAAATGGTGGGTTTCACCTGGTTATTTCCGAACGGCTTATACTAGAGCGCTGGCGATTTTTTTTCAGCATTATGAGACAAATTAATGACTAGTCTTATTTTGGTTTTTTTCAAAATTTTAATAATAGAAAAAGTTATGAGCATTTGAAGTTTAATTTTCGAAAAATATTTTTTCTCTAAAATTACATTACTTTATATCTTTTTCTTAAATTTAAAATTTTGAACAAAACTTAAATAAACTAGTCACAAATTTGTTTTATAATGCTGAAAAAAATCGGCACTGGCCTAACAAAAGCCGTTTCGGAAATAACCAGGTGAGGCCCACCATTTTAAAAATCAAATTTTGTAAATTTTGATTATATTTTTTTGTAGCAGTTGTTCTTAGTCTGGTCTCAGTAGTAATGCTTTATAACAGAATTTGGATCCCATGCCCCATTTTCAAAATACAGAGTTTTGAACATGGCAGAGTCGGTTTCTTGGTGCTACTTTTGTCAGCAAAAAATCCTCTATTGATTGACTTATTTAACTACAAAATATATATTTGTCAAAAAGAGGTGTAATTAACAAAACAGTTTGTATGCACGTCTAAATGTAATTAATTTCGGCCAAACATTGTTTCATTTTTTTATTCACACTCGTTTAGATACGCTAAATTGAAAACACACCGGAAATTCATTTAACGAAATTTCAATGAAATATTGTCAAAGGTTGGAGGTTAAGGGTTTGCCTAGAGCGCTTTCGCCGCCATTTCGATTGTCTCTTGTTTACAATACCGGAGGTGAATACACTATTTTCTTGTTTGCATTTTTCGATACGAAAGCCTCAAATAAAGTGATGTTTTGGGCGTGGTCACGATTTTCCAGGTGCGGTAAAATAATACTGAAATGCCCGGAATATTTTCAGCGTTTAAAATCGCGACTTTATGCGGTATTTCAGCAATGTTAACAGGAAAATATCCAAGAACGTCGTAAATAACAGAGTTTGGAAAAAATAACGCAGTGTATATTCATGAATATGTGATTTATGACGTGTTGCAACGACTTATGTTTTGCGAAAAATTAGAAGGGTTTTATTAAAAAAAAAGTCGGCGAGGTGTATTACACAAAGGTTGTTTTTTTGATCTAATCATAATCGCATCAGAAGCACAGGAAAGTTGCTTCTTAATTAGTCCAACCATGAAATTTCCTCATTTAATTAAGCCGTTTGCCATAGCACCCAATTATTTCGCTGTTTAATGTAGCACGAGCAGGTATTAATTCTACGGGACGCTTATCGGTTACCGAAACGTTACCGAACCTTTGAGATCCAACAGCTAATTGCCAGATAAAGTGTTTGAGAGAAATGGAGTCTAGACTTTTGTTTTTATTTTTTTAACTCGACAAAGAATTAAGAGACAAGACAAGTTGAGAATTTATATTTTTATTGTTTGAGACTGAGTATAAAATTTTCGAGGGCTTAAATAAAATACAAGTTTAAAAGGCGTTTATTTGCTTGGAAAATATAACAAGTGAAATTCATTAAACTAACTGATGATAGCATACAATTACAAAATGGGTAATTATGAAATGAAACACAAATAAGTAAACTTTAGAATGTTTTATTTACATAAAAAAGAAAACAAATTCTTAATTGGTCCAGTATAGCACACGAATTAGTTGGAGTGAAATAAAACGTTAATTAATTTTGAAAAGTTTTATTTAATTAGACAAACAAATCAATTTACAATTGGTATAATAAGGTAGAGACAGTTCCAAGTAACGAAGCATCAATTTTTTACGAAAATTTTGGTTTTTCAACAGGTAAATATCAAATTAATGCATAATTAACACCAAAGGAATCACAGTATTTACAGTCGACTGTATTTTTTAGACACGATCGTGCGGTAAAGTTGGTACAAAATTATCGACACAAGTTTAATCCAAACAAAATTTTTATATAACAACTTTTAATTGTTTATTGTTTAGATCTTTAATTTTTCTTTAGAACTATGTGTAAATATGCTTTTATACGATTATAAGGTGAGATTGAAATGTAACTGAATCAGAGCAGGCTATGCCAGCGTAACTGTAATGATGTGTTTAATGTTAATACCCACTTCCACGGTTTGCTCTGATTCAATTACATTTCGATCTCAGGTTAGTATCTTTTTTGAAACACCAGATAATCAACTTTTAATTTGATGTTGAATTACAAAAATTATATATATATATATATTTTAACGTTCGACTAAAGGTCGTTGTGCTAGAGAGACAAAACATTGTAACTATATTATGAGACACTATTGTTTATTCTGAAGATTATTATATGGAGGCCGTGTTCTGGAAGTCTGTGTCATTTTTCTGAGTACTGTATATAACTCACGCGGTTCTGTACAGAGAGTGATTCTTTGAGAATGTGTCTTTGTGGTTTTAAAGGGAAGAAGGTTAAATTGGAAATAGTTAAGTTTAATACTTCGGCGATTGCGAGCGATAATCGAGGGCAATATAGAAGTGGTTATTGAGTTATTTAATAATCGAGATTTATGTCTAAGTTGTATCAATGTGGTATGTTTAAAAAAGCCTAACTCCTTAAATTGCAAGAACCCGAATTTGAACGATCGTTACTATATTAAATATCAATAATTTCGCACGCTAATTATTTTATGTAACAATAGAATAACAAAAAGGTTTTTTGTAAATTTTTGTTATTAAAATTGAAAATAAATTCTATGAAATGAAACCACCAACACCGCAGAACTTTAATTATTTTGAATTTAATTTATCTCTATATTTTATTTAATGAAGCTCACGTCTAACTATAGGGTATGTTTTCAATTCTAATTTGTATAAAAAAATACAAATTAATATCTGTGTTAGTATTAAATTTTATTTCAGTTGAACAAAGAGTTTTGTATATAATTTTTTGCCTTTATATTAATTGCTTAATAACAAACGTTAAATTATTTAATCCATATTTAAAGTTAATTGGAAAGCGGTATTTTGTGTTGCGAAAACGTGTTGTCAAGTTTTTTCGTACTTTTTAAATTATTACTATGATAACAAACTATCATTTTTAAAGTTTTATAAAAAAATAGGTTAAGGATTTCTAATAATTAAAATTTTTTTTAATAAAATTTGTTCGTCAAGAATCCTGTACAAATTTCGTGTATTAACTATTTTACACCGCTCAACTTATTACAGAAAATTACAGATAACAGTTAGAAAATTACTTTTTATTTAATAAATCATATTTTTATAATTGCTTTCACAATAATTTGTCTACAGGTTTTTTGCAATTTGAAACCTTACGATGTTTATAATGTTCTGATATGTATATGGGTAATGCGAGTCGTTCGCTCACGTGATACATAGATAATTTAATTTTTTATTAAGAAAACAATCAAAGTGGTAGATTCTAAGAATTTATAATGCTTATTTTTAACTTCTAAGAGAATTAAAATTGTATTTACGGTTACTGTAAACAAAGGTAATATTTAACTGTAATTGTTTATTAAAAAATAAAATAGCTTTTTGTAACTAGCAAAACAAAAAAGCTAAAATAACAAACCTATCACATTTAACAAACAAATTTTCTAAATAATATTTGAGTTATGAAGGACTGTTGAATAAATATCGTTTATTTATGAAAAAGCGCTTCACCTAAAAATTTAATGAATTGCTGTTTAAATATTGGGAAACGGAGCTGTTATAATTTAATTTTAATAAAAAAGTATGAACAAATAGTTTCTGCTTAATAGAATTTTTTTATCATAAATCATTTATCATTTGTTTAAAATTTATTGTTAAACAGTTTACCTACTTCTCCTCTTCAAACCATTATTATACACAAAAATATTTTTTTGGCTTTGGTTTTGAAATTGAAGTATTTATACAAGAAATTAATTTGGTTAAAAAAAATGTACATGTAGAAATTTTGCAATAAATGCATTTTTTAAATTTTAATAACGAAAAATTGTAATGAAGTAAAAAGAACCAAGTTGTCAAGATTGGCAACACTGTTATGAGAATTACACAAATCGTCCTGTCAGAATGCAGTCTTGCCAACATAAAATCAATTTTCTCCTACTGTTCGAACAATAATTATAAATATTAGCTTTTAATAGTTTCTTTGGCCAAAAAATCTAATATAATTGTCGTGTGATAGGTAATCTACAGTGTTTAAACTCATCTGAGCCTCGTCTTTTTCTCTGGCCTGAAATCGAGTCTCCATACTGTAAATTTTACCTACCACACTCTAATCTAATTTAAATAAATATTTCGATTTTTTATAATGTAAAATACACTGCTTTGAATGAAAATTGCAACACCAAGATGTTGTGGGCAAATTTTAATAAAAATTTTACAAAAGGTTTATTTTAATGTAATAAAGAAATCATCAAAATTTCAATTTATTAAATTAACAACAAATGCATTTTTTTAAATAATGTGTGGGTCTTCCATGATTTCTAATGCACTCATTTACTCGACTTGGCATAATTTAAATGATATGATCAATATCCTCCTGCGGTAGTGCATTCCAAGCTTCCTGAATCTGCACACGAAGCTCGTCCAAAGAGTTTGGAGGATGAAGTAAATTGCTTAATCTTGCGCCTATCATATCCCACACATGTTCAATGGGCGAAAGATCCGGTGAACGGGAAGGCCATGGAAGCACCACCACTTTAGCTTCTTCTATGAAGTACACTGTCCTTCTTGCAGTATGTGGGCAAGCATTATCCTGTTGGAAAACAAGATTTTGCAGTCTTTGCAAGTACGGCAGTGCAATTGGTTCTAGCACAGCCTCTATGTACCGTTGAGTATTTAAGTTGCTAGGAATAAAAACCAGAGGAGATCTACTGTCATACGTTATAGCACCCCAAATCATCATTTCCTGAGTAAGCGCAGTATGCCGGGGAAGTGCCCAGTTTATGTTTCTGCGCTCGCCGCGAAGACGTCTGACCCGTCTACGTTCGTCGTGGGCCCACAAACAGAATCTAGATTTGTCGGTAATTACAATCTGATACCATTCTTGCCTCTAATTCACCCGTTCCATACACCATTCTAATCTGCGAGCTCGATGATGAGGCGTTAGGGGGAGGCACCAAAAAGGACGATAAAAACGCACTCCAAAACTACGTACTCGACGATATATCGACGCCATTGAGACTCTTACATTTAAAGTTTTCCTCTAAGAGTTTCCAACTACTCGCGTGGTTGAAAATCTGTTTCTTAACGCCAAAAGTTCTAAACGTCGTTCTTCGCGGTCTGTCGTTCTTCGCTGTGGTCCAGATCCTCTCCGACGTCTATAGAAACCTTCCTCGTCTCCAACATCTCATCACTGTTGTTGCGTCACAACCAATTCTGGTGGCAATTTCCCAAAACGAAAAACCACCCTCTCTCATGCTAATAATTCGACCTCGTTCGAAATCATTTAATTGCCGAAAATTTTGACGTTTACGAACTCTGGGCATTTTAAATGACGTTTTCCGCAAAATTGTAAAGAGAAAACTGATCCAAAATGTATCCATGTTCGCAAAACACTCTTTGATATTGCTATCTTTCCTATATAAAATCTTCCAAAAAAACAGGGTTGACTATAATTTTTTTTGGTTGAAATTTTGATCATTTAATTATTGTATCAAAATTAAATTTTAGTGCAATTTTTATTAAAATTTGACAACTTCTTGGTGTTGCATTTTTCATTCAAAGCAGTATATATAAATTTTACGTATTAGCTTGTCAATTTCAACAATGTAACAATGTTATTTCAGATTTAAAGTTAAAGTTTTAAAATTTTCCATATCAAGATCACTCGAAATTCACACTTACATTTCCGACTGTTAAATTTGTTATAGAATTCTCTATTTTTTAGCTAAAATTGTATATTACAAAAATTTTGTTTTTTGCTTAAATAACATCTTAAACAATCAGAAAAGTTGGCAGTCTATTTTTAGTACAAATTAAACATTACAGTAAAATTGCCTGATATTTCTAGTAAATACACATTTATTGCGTTTAGTTTACAAAACTTATTTATCCTATTAAAATTGAATGAAATCAAACATTTGGTAATAGTAAATATTTAATGATGCTTTATAAATTATGAGATATGAGTTCGTATAACTGTTGTGTTAATAATGTTTTTTATTTTTGAATCAGACTGAATTATAATTTTATAAGCCTGTTAAAAAATATTCATTCCTAAATCTGCAGAGTTTCATTTTCGTAATTTTATGTTAATCTGTTTTTTTACATAAAATTTAAATTTCATCTTATATTTTTCTGTGTATTATTTCTGTTTGTTTGCAAAGTAACCCGATCCATCCTAATCCTCGTTTACCCAAAGTATTAAAATCGGTGAGTGATGGACGAGCGAGTTGACATCCGAGGTTACCCGCCGGAAAGAGTATCCGAAGTAATGGAGTGAGTTTTCCTCAACGCGTCCTTATATCTATTTTCCTATAATACATCTGTCAGCAAGTTCGGCACCAACAATGACAAAGCGACTTGCCGTACTCAAACTTTAATCACATCTGCAATTACTTGATTGTTCCCTCGGAAGACAAAGAATCCATTATTAAGCACACTCGGACCCCCTTTCTTCGATAAAAACCTCAAGTTGTTAACCCCTGAGTAGCGATTGCATTAATACTGGATAAAAGTCGACGCGAATCGTGTGAATTTTTCACGAACCGCTGAAATTTTCATCGGACTCTTCACCTTAACAATGACAAGCCGAAAAATGAAAAGCTATGTTGTGCACGTTTCATTGATCTTAGACGTAATCCGATTGCAGGATTCGACCTCGGTGGTGGGGTTTTTTATGTTGTAATTAACGAAAATAGGGTTTTAAGCGACGAGAAAAAATCCAAGACAACTTGCAAACAACGAAAGCTTAAAATTCTTTGATCCTTCATTGTAATTTGCCATGATTACATTTGAAATTTTAGAGAGCGGGATGCTTTGACATTAAATGTTATTATCGGAGTTTCGGTTCGATGGAGGGCTTTAGAGGCATGCGATGCGGGGGCTCACTGATCACACTTCATCTCTTTATAACAAAAAAAAAGTTTTAACTACTTTTTTATTAACCTTTTTTTCAGCTTCTATAAGCTGTTCTAAATATCAGTTACTTTTTTAATAGTATTGTAAAAATATTAGTAAGGATATACCCAACACAAATACATTTTTTAACAGATATTAGTACGTTTTTTGTATTAAACATTGATATTATTGGGTTAAAGATTAAAATTTTAGCTATAACACAGGTTTTTTTATTTTTCTCTGATAATAGATGTTTAACAAAGGGCTAATCGCAAAAATTTGATGGTGATTAGTTGATTACGACTGCATTTAGATTATTAAAACTTTTGGGTAAACAATTAAGATAATAGTTTGTTAATGATACTAATTTAAAGAATGTGGTAAAAATCTGTAATTAACTATATGCTCTTGCTACACGAGATGCCATTTTAAAATTGTAGTTAAAAATGTTGGAAATTTATTGTCTTTCTGTATTGTAAATGGGTTATTATAGTTGTTCATCCACCAATAGTCAGCCCGACTTTGGTAAAAATGAGAAAAACACCGGATTTTACATTTTACAGTTAGAATAGCGACAGAAGATGCTTGAGGAGAAAGCTACCTTTGCAGTAACAAAGTTTATGTATCAAAGTATGTTTGTACCTAAAATATATCTGCAAATACAGCTAGTACAGCTATATTTAATAGAAAAATAGAAAATTGGTTATACTTTAAACAGTCAAGGCACACCATGTTTAAAAAGTTATTTATTTTTTCAAAATTATTTACACACAAAAAACAGAATTTAAAACTTTCAGACAAAAAATCTTGTACAAATCTTATGCGTTAGTTAAATTTACAGATTTAATCAGGGCTCTCCCTTTCAGTTCGAACCTAAAACAAACTTGTCGTCTGTAAAATTAAACTTACCGCATACCGTAAATGGCTATTAGTATCATTTAACGAATAAAAGTTTTGTAAAATTACGTTTTAATATATACAGGGTGTTTTACGAGTGATAATGAGCCTGCGAATCTGAAAATACAACCAGCAATACAATTTCAGAGTTAACGTAGTTATTTTTTTCTGCTTACAAATACATTAAATAAAAAATCATTTAATTATTTGGTTAACTGAAGACAAACTAATGCCACTTGCTTGTAAAATTCTTCTTTGGCTTACATGTGAACAGGACCTGTAGCTGTTCTTGCTTTTGGCTTTTTCAAAGATGCCCAATTTTTCCTTAAGGTACTTGTAATTTCAAGTCGTTTGAATATAGTGTCAGCAAGAGTTCTTCTACACGGAAAACATTGTGTCTGTATAAACTCATCGTGGCAGAGGCATTTTTTCCCATATATCATCATTATGTTGGTTTTTTATCGTTTGAATACATTTTTTTTATCGGTGACATATTTGACAAATAAAATTTGAAATCAATATCATCTACGTTAACTCTGAAATTGTATTGCTGGTTGTATTTTTACTTTTGCAGGCTCATTATTACTCATGAAACAGTCTGTGCTTTACAAATACTTTAGGATTAAAAATTTTGGTTATTTTAAATATCTTAACCACAATTTTAATAATATTTATCGTAAAAACTCCAGTAGCTACAAACACGGGGTATTCATAATGGTCTATTGTACGTTATTTTATCTTTTACGTACTATGAGGCAAAATATATTTAATATACAGTATTTTGAACCGCTTTACATTTTTTACAACATCAGGGGGTAGCACCTATGGGATTTTTTTTACAGTTACTTTAAAATTAAAGTACATATTTACACTTAATTTTAACTTTTATACGATTGAACTCTATCATTTAATTATTTACATTCTTTGTTTTTATGTCTTTTAAATAAGAGTTATTTACTTGTTGCTAACGTAAACTCTTTTGTAAATATTTTTTATTTTTTGACAACGGAATCTTGACGATAAGCATTACTTACCGTTCTAAAATATTAAGTAAATTTGCTTAAATAAAAATTATTCGTACAAAAATATCAAAAGAATTACGAACATTAAGAACATTTTACCGATCTAAGACAAAATGCGTACTGTTAAAATGCATATTGCCAACATAAAATAAGTTATTTACTATTCTGTCAGGGATAGTTAGAGTAACAATATTGATTTTTAATATTTTGGCCAGCTAAAATTTTTTGTACATATGTCGTGCGTTAGGTATTTTACGGCGTTCTAACTGATTTGATTTTTAGCTATTATTTTGCTGTATAAATGGTGAAATGGTGCAAATTTAATAACTGCAAAAAAGACTTAATTAGTTCTAAATAAAAAAAATGTTAGAGACTGAATGACTGTGCTTTTGAGTTATTATGCAGGAAAGCATAGCTGACTGCCTACCAAGTTTATTTTTAATTTTGTATCGTAAAAATTATTTTTATTTTCCATCCCTAATTTGTATACTTTGGTTGGTGCACAATTGTTGGATATAGGTTGTTATAATATTTATGTTTTTTCGTACCTTTTTTTGAGAATTAAGGTCATATTTTTTTAGTGTTATAAGCACTCTCGTTTTTTATGTGTTGTCACGTTAGATCCTGGGACATTTTAACATAGATGTGATGCCTCTTTTGTTAATTTTTTGTTGTTTTTGAGCTTTGTGAATGTCTGTAGCTGAATTCTATTTTTTTTATCATAAGAGTCTTATTAGTAAATGCCGATTTTTCTTTAACTTTTGCTTGAGTACCTTGGCGGAAGCGCAAAATAGTTTTAATAACTTTTGAGTATAAACATAATTTTACAATTTAACTGCTGTAATCTTTTGTGTTTTATAATTATATAAGCAGAGGTACCTCAATACCTAAAATGGCTTTACTTGGAATTTATGAAATGCTTGTATTATTAGAATTGAGCGAGATAGGTTTTTAGTAAAAATTCTGAAATATCTAAAGACAGCACTGTATTTCAACACACATACTTAGAACTGTACTAATTGAGGCTAATTTTTGGATTGATATTTTTTATTTTTCAAAAACAATTACTTAAACATTTTTTTGTCTCAAATTGTAGTTTGGATACATAAATTCTATTTTTCTTTATAAAGGTAGTAGACGATGAGAGCGCTACAATCGTATGAAATATGGCGGCCGAAAAATTTTATGTTGCTAATTAAAATTAACAAAATATTGTTGCAATATAAAAATTGTTATCAGAAATGAAGTTTTGATGTAATCTCAAAGACGTACGTTCATGATTTATCTTCTTTAGTTAATTTTATGGGAACGTTCTAATTTGCAAGAAATTAAAATGCTTTTCAATAGTTCTAGTTAACACTGAAAGCTCGTAGGTAGATGATATTTTGTAGAAAAAAAGCAAGAAAGCGGCAAGTAAGTGGTACGTTATGAAACAATTTTAAATCTTGTGAGCAGATCTCTAACATCAAGCAATGTTATGAAAAATAGGAGGGCAATATCACAAACAGGTAGATTGGTATTATTTAGGTAAATCTTAGAAGTTTAGGTTTGTTTTATTAGTTTATCATTCTTGCTTATTAACTCACTAAAAAGACTGATTTAACAGTATTTACTAAAAATTCTCAGTAGTGCTTGTCTTTAATTTTTGCCAACTTTAAATATTGGCAGCAGCTGTTTTGCTCACTTCATAAAAGCATTTGGTGCAACCTGTGCAAAGTTAAAAGTCACTAAACTTGGTGTTTTTGTTCTTGTTTTTGATACATTTTTGAGTCGAGTTGCAATACACAAGATAATACCAGTATTCGTAGTGCATTGCGGGTAATTTCTAGTAAATGTCTTTCAAGCTCGTTTAAATGAAAATTCTGTCGAGAAATTGTATTGAACCAAAGAAAGTCACAGTGTGTTTATTATTTTGCAAGATATTGAGCTAATTATACCCGTACAAAGTTATAAAGCGATGAAACAGACCACAGACTTTTCTACAACTTTATTTGAATAATGAATAAACTGAGGAAGTTTTGAAGTGTGTATTTCGGAACGAAAACTTTGATTTTAAATGTGTGACCGAATTTTTTTTACGAGTGTTTCCTCAAGTGGAAAAGTTGTTGAGCATCTTCGGTTAGGCAAACATCCCGAAGTCGTGTTTAACTTCTTGTCTGGAAGCACTCCATCCGAACTCGAAACTCATGTTGTAACAATTGCTCCCGGATTTAATCGAATTTGATAATCTCATAAAACATTCCGTTCTACCGCAGCCATATTAATAATGGCCGCCGTTCCATTTGAATAGTTCTTATTTTCTATTATTAAAAGCGCGGCATTTCAGCATTCGCGGCATGCATGCTGCCACTCTACTGAAATATAAAATTTTTAAGACGCAATTCGGAAAAGTGTGCCTCTAATCCCACAGAAATTACTCAGACATCTGGGAGTAGAACGCTCTTTACTTCAAGTAACACAAATTTGGCTTTTATTACATCAAATTTCAGGTTTTTTAGGGAAATATGACACGATCTTTCGGTTCGATTCGTTACCGCACAATCAGTTCCGACCCTAGCCATTTGCATCGAATATTTGAACATAAATCTGGACGCAGACACACTTTTATTGCCAAACGGCGCTAATAAATCGCTAATAAACCTAGGGGTGGGAAAAGAGGGGCAATTTGCAAAAATTGCCAACGATGAACGGGGTTTCAGCCTATTTTCCGGTTTTGATGGTGTGCTGGGATTTTTTGATTTTGTTTTTATAGAGCAATGGGCAGAAAGGGATCAAAGGTGGCCACCTTTTATGAAGGATTTTATTGCTTTAGGGAAATTGTTTTCTCAATTTTTGTTTTAATCTCAGAAGATATTAGGATTCACAATTATGGCCAAGCTCTAAAGAAATTTTTTTTATTTTTGTCTGAAAAAGATGAATAGAAAAATTGGTGGATGCGCCAGGCGAGGCACTACTTTAGCTGTATGCGAATTAATTTTTATTTTTAACTGAACGTTATTTATTAAATTATTACCACTACTTGGGTTAAATTTTTTACTGAAAATCTAGTAATTTTTGAAACTTAGTTATTACTTGAAGCTTGAAAAAGAAATTTTATTTTTATTGGTAAAAATAAAAAATGGTGGATGCGCCGGGCAGATTACTTAGCAGCACTTTAGCTGTATGCAAATTAATTTTTACTTTTGACTGAACGTTATTTATTATATGTAAGACATATTTGAGTTTGCTTTTTGTATTGAAAATTTAGTTATTTTTGGAGCTTTGCTCTCAACTTTAAATTACCTGAAACTTGGTGAAAATTTCCGTCTCTTTGAGCGTTTATTGTCCGTCATTTCGTTACGTTTAAATCACAACACGGAGAAACAAAACAAGTGCAAGTGAAACCTACCGTGACCACTTTGTACTTTATCATCAAAATATTGCGCTAATTGTGCCAACAAAGGGCTCGGTGTTTTCCATCGTCGCATTTAAATTTTCTTCCGTTAAAAGATTTTTATTTCCTTCTTAATAAAATGTTATTTTATATTTCGCTTTGGGCTAACTACAGGACAAGTTTGTGTGCTTACGGTGCCGTCTTTCTCGCTGCAGTTAAAATGGTCAGATGCTCTAAATAATTTAGACAGTTGGGGAAGGTGAGAAGTTAGCTCTTGCAGCACCAAAGAGAATCTCTAGCAGTCATTAAAAATTTAACAGAATTAAAATTTGTCGTCACTATAATAAAATGGTAAATAAATCTTATATTGTCATAGGGATTGTTCATAAAAAAAACTTTTCTGTATATCATGATAATATAAATGCAGCGTAAGGTATGGTAGGGCACTATTTTAAAGAGAATCTTAGAGTTCTGTTTAAGCTTTTTTAGAGAAATTTTGTTTACGTAACCAGATACCTTATAAAGTTTATTTTTATTAACAGTTGCTTGCAGCTGACCTATAAACTTATAAACAACTAAGGTTTATTTAAATCACTTAAATTAACTTTTTTTAGCTAATATCTTAGCTTAAGTTGTTAGGGGAAGAGTTTAATATTGTACAATTTTATGAATTTTTAAGAAACTTGACAAAATTATGTTTGTTACGTTAAGTTACTTAATTATAAACAGGGCTTTACACAAATTTGCGGATGTTGATAAAGACGTTTCTTTTTCTACAATAATATACACTCAAAGTGCTATCTAACCCAAAACCTAATTGATAAATTATTAATAAATAGTTCACTACAGGAATTGTTATTATTATTATTGTATTGTTGATTGCGTAGGTATTTGCGACTACCTAACGTATTTACTAATTGCACTAATTGAGTTTTGTTTGTGGTTTTGTGTAGCTTTGTTATTTTGGGAATATTCTCCAAACTTTGTAACGATCATTTATTTATAATATTATTAAATATTGACAAATTTGTTTTTTCAATTTGTATTTATGCTATTTACTTCTGAACAAAAGGCTGTTTTGTTGTTACTTTCGTAATGAACAGAAAGTAGAGGTATTTTTTAAGGCTAACAATAGCTTTCTAAAATACCAGTATTTGGTAAAAACTTAATGTTATTTGTTTTTTATGAATATTAGCTTTTGAACGTTATATCAAATTTTGCAATTTAAGCGCTATTTTAACAAAATGAATGCACACAAAGAAACTGAGATTTTTAATACTCGTTGATATGCAATTTTGCAGCTTTCTATATGTTTTTTTTTTTCAAGGAACACACGGTATTTATTTAGGACAATCGGAGGAATAAAAAGGGGCATTTGAGGAGTAATGAAGGATTTTTTAATAGATAAAACAAAAATTAAAATAATGTCATACAAACGAAATGTATAATAATTAATAACACAGGGCTGTTCACTCTGAGAGCCAACCGCTTGCTTGCTGTTCATAAAAAATGTGGGAATGTGTTGGGGAAAGAGGCCGAGAAAGAGACGCAGTAAATTACTGTAGCGTTAAAACTTAAAAATTGTTTTTTTTTATTGTAATATTTAAAATGGATAAAAAAATACTGTTATATGGAGGATCACATGTTTAGTTATTGTTTAAAAAAAATTACTGGAACATATCTGTTTTAAAATTAAAATTTATGCAGTGAAATCTTTATCCGAAAACCTTGCGCAAAACGTAAAAGCTATAAAAAATGTTAAAGAGTAGCGAGAAAAAAAATGTTAAAGAGAATCAACAATTAATTAAGTCTTACAAAATTTATTTAATTTCTACAACATTTAAAAGTTTTAAGAATTAACAGCTTAGGCACTAGAGATGAGAAAAGGTTGAACCACTTGTGTTGTTTAATTCTTACTCATGTTTAAGCTCATCTGCGGTTTAAATTATTAGAAATAAAAATATCGAGTTGCCACAATTTTGTTATACATTCTTTTTTGATATTTCTAGCTTTGTCTGTTAGCGCAGCGTTTTCAGATCAAACCATCCCTGTGAATTTGAATATTTTTTAAAACTATTTTCCATAACGTTATTGTTATTTTTTTAAATACAAGTATGAGGAATTTAATCATCTATATTCTAGCTGTTTTTGTGTAGCTAGTTATTTTTGCAATTTTTAATTTAAAGCGCAGCGCAAGGTTAAGCATTTGGTGTTCCCTCTTTTTCGGATGTTTTTATGTGGACCTCAGCTGGCAAATAAATACTCCTTTCTATTCTTTCACTTCGTGGTCATAAGTAAAAATTTGTTTAGTTGTCACTACTCCGCTCGAGGAGAGCTTTGATATTTATTTTTTACTAAATACTAAATTTTTAACCAATTAGCTCAATTATTATTATGTCATTACTATTAAATTATTTGACTAAAATGATGTTTATTTCATTGACTTTGTAAAGACTGAATGACTTGGACTGAATGAAGCCAGTTTTTTCCAGCTGTTTTAAATAGACTTTACGGAGTAAAAACATTGTCATTTCTGACTGCTGATTTAAGTTCCTGCTGGTGAACAAAGACCATCATATTTATGACTGCTTATTTAAGTATTTTGACATGAATTAAGAAAGAGATTGTTATTTTTGAGACTGTGTATCGAAGTTTTGTGGAATGGCCAAGGTTGTCATATTTAAAACTGTTTTTAAGATTTTGGGAGCTGGATGCAGGATGAAGTCAGTTTTTTATAACTATTTTAAATATGGGGGTAGACAGTTTGCCATTTTTATGACTGTTTATTTAAGTTTCACCGAATGAACAAAGATAATCATACTTCCAGCTGCCTATTTAACTTATTTGGAGTGGAGAAAGCTAGCTATTTTCTTTGAATGTTTCACAGTGTAGACACACTGAGTAACTGTTTATTTAAGTTTTACCGAGTGGACAAAATCTCTCATATTCTTGGCTGTCGTTTTAAGCTTTTTTGATACTTTTATTGAAGCTTCGTGGAGTGGATAAGACGGTTATATTTGAATCTGTTGATTTAAATTTCTTGGGGTGTAAAAAACTAATTATTTCTTTTTACGGATAGAACAGATTTTTGTTTTTATGATTAATTTTGTTATTAGTAATTTATGCTTTATTAAGTGGACAAAGATATTTATAAATGTGACTTTTTATCTAAGCTTCTTGGGGTGGATAAAACTAAGTTATTTTCATGTTATTAAACTGTTTTATGTATATCTTTCAAAATGTGCAAAATTCACATTGTTTGTTTTGGAGTGGACAAAGATGGTTATATTTGTGGCTGCTTTTTAAGCTTCTGGAAGTAGATGAAGCCAGTTTTTTTATAATTGTTTAAAATATGTTTGAGAGAGTGGAAATATTGTTATTTTTAAAACTATTTATTTAAGCTTCACAGAGTGGACACATCGAGTTACATCCATGACGGCTCAACTATGCTTCTTACAGTTAGAGTAAATAAACTTTATAATTGTTTTATTTATGTTTAAACTTCTTAAGATAATTATTTTGATTTTTTTTACCGTTTTATTTAAAATTCCTTCCGTTAAAAGATTTCTATTTCCGTCTTAATAAAACGTTATTTATTTTTTCTTTATTATTAAAACTTGTCTGAATCCGTCTATAAAGTTCTCAAAGAATTTCTGGACCCTCGTCACGCGAGAAAGCCACCTTTGACACCGAATTGACATCTCCGCTATTAAAAATCTCGGTCTAAAGTTGAGGAAAAACGTATGAATAATTCATCGTGATTAGGTGTGATTTAAAATTTGTCCAAATGATGATGAATCGCAAAATTCTATTTGCGCACGCGGTAAGTTTTTAATTGGTCGGCCTTGCTAGATAATAATCTGGTTAATTTCGGTACGGCTAAGCCGTCTAAATCTGAGCCAAAACTTTGCTCGTAAACTTCGTAGGTGTGTTATCTTTCGTTTAATGCAGATTTATGTAAAAGTTTCCTTGTGTTTGTCCAATCGATTCCAGGCATGTCGCGTCCGGATTTATCCGTCCAAACGGAAAAATCGACCGAAACAATAATAATTCAGAAGGCGAGACATCGGAAAACTTCCACCCAACAAAATTAATTCCCAGTTAGAAGCGAGTTAAGGCGAACTGCATCCTGAAATTTATCATCACCGAAAAACTAACTTCAAAACATAACAGATATATCACAGTTGCTAACTTAATTTTAACTGTATTTTTAAAGTTTCCGGGACATCTGTTGTATGAAATAATTCAAAACGTGCCGAATTTAGGAGTCTCCATTAAGGAATTAATTTCAGGACACGGCCATTATCTCGTTTTTAGCGACGATTAATGTTCAACACCTCATATATGCGGCAAGGACAGCCGCTATGCGGCTCGGCGATTTATTAGAGGAACATCTGTTTGTGATTATGTCAAGTCAATTTATGTCTATGACGAATATTATAGATCAATTTGCACAATGGTTTAGACTAGATGCGGTTTTGTGCACCGGCTGCACCTCGCTGACCCGAAAGAACTGCAACGATGAGATAAAGAATGCATAAATCACGACCAACGGATACATAAACAAGCTTTTTCGACAATATTTAGGTGCTCAAGCGAAAATGCACCTTTAATGCACGATGTGTAAATTTTTCAGTGCACCACCAAGCTATCTCGGGAGATTTAGGCTTTATAGACTGAAAACTGTCTATAATATCTCACCTATTTCAAATTTATGACCAAATAAAAACGTTTTTTAATCAAACTTGTATGTACCAGCTTATTTTTATTACGAAATATGAGGATACTTATCTTCTAGAATAACTTAATTTTAAATATATGATAAAAGAAGATTAACTGTAACCGTGGATTACTATACATAGAAAGTTAAAGTAGTTGCCTACTTATATTTATTTTATTATTATTTTAGAGATTTTACATACACTATTTTGTAGATTATGACCGGTTTGAAGGTCTACTGACGCAACGACATGACATTCATTGTTCAATTCTAAAATTATCGTTATTATTGTTTTTTTTTTGTAGTCGCGGTTTTGATGAACGCTCAGCAAAAGGTCTTTATGTTTTATCGTTTTAGAAGCTACGTGATTCAGAAGATTTTTAATTTGGCGTACCGTTTATTATTTTTATGTCTTTGTACAATCGTATTATCATATTGTAATTATACATATGCGGTCTGCTTCTAAATAAATTAGATCTTAAAGAATTTTAGCCACAGTTTTGAAGTATTTTACTGCTGTTGTTAGTTTTGTATCGTTATATCAAATTTAATTAAATTCGGCGTATTTAATTGGATCAATGAGTACGTCTGGTATTGAAATTTGTAATATTTTTATTGTAATGCAATATTGTAATTGTAATATTATTGATTTTATCTATTCTAAATTTTGAGGCCGAATTTTTTTTCGAACGTTGACTACTTTTCACCATTAACAGCTGTAACTCCTTACTCTTCTATTTTTTGCAAGTTTTCTTCGGGTGACAAGAAATTCGATTCTTGCTAGTTAAAAAATTTCTAACTTTTCCCTTCACTCGTATTTTTCGTCGGTCGACTCGTCGTAATGTCAGTGAAATTTTCCGTCGAGTGATTTCAGTGTAAAAATTGAAATTTCATTAGAATAAAATGTTTTTGAAATGTGTTTTTATTAAAACTGTCTCGGCGAGTCGAGGCGTTCCCTTCCACTTTAATACGCTTAATTTAAATATGTGAAATAGGGTCGATGTCAGGTTAACCCCAGTCACTGTTTCGTTCGATGGAAATGTACAATTTAATTTAAAAAGATTAGCCAAGTCAAGAGATTCGTGCGAAAGAATCTTCATAAATTAGGTCTCTGGTGAGTTTAATTACTTTTCTCCTGCGAATTCCAGCTTTTAACTTGATATGTTTGCCAGATTTGTTCTGATAAAATATTTATTTTGCTTTCTACGGATGTTTTCTTTACCCTATTAACACTCCCTTGAAATTACACGCACAACAAATTTTATTCTAAATACTATTTTTTCTCTGATTAAACGTTAAATTCTAGCAAAAAAAAATGTTAAAAATTTTATTAATTTTAATTATTTGTTGGTAATTGTTTTTTGTGGAGTATTTTTTTTATACTAAGCTTTTACTATATCTAACAATAACAATGCATATTTTTATGAGAAAAATGTGCAATTTTGTTTCAATAAATAAACAACTGAATAACACACTTCAATTTTGCGTTCGGAAAATTGCTTCATGTATACTTTCTATTTGCTAAACCTAATTACTCATCCAACGTTCTATCGATCGCTTATATAGAGTCAAGGTCAGCTGTGTAACTATTTTTGAAGTTTGTTGCTGCCGATGACTCATTTCTTCTAGTACGCTCGAGAATGATGAAAAACACAGCAAAGTTAGAAAATACTTGTATTGCAACACTTTTTGTTTTCAAAAAATGGATTTTTGGTGTGTTTTCAGTAAAAGACGTATAACAAGTTTATATTTCTTTAAACAAAATACTAATTGATTAACGCTATTGTCAAGAAATTTGACTTTCTTTAATAACTGTATGACGAGAAATTTTAGTTAGATACCTTCAGCAAGTTAAGGCCAAAGCTCATACGGCTTGAGAACTCTTTTAATAAATAGTTTTACTGCTAATTATGTTAAAAAAACATTAATTTATCGTTTGCTACATAAGTATTTACTAATGAATACTGACAAAATTAAAAACTAGAATAACAGAAACAATAAACGAGATAAACAATAATACTCTAAATTAAACTACTCAAAATAAAATTAAAAGCTCTTTTTGACTGTTTGCAACTAACAATACAACAGTGTCAATTATACCAAAGAATTGCCTATTTAATTTGTCAGCATAATAACTAGGGTGGGCCAAAAAAATCAACTACTTTTTTTTAACTTCTGACACTGCTGAAATATAGGTTTCTTTGCACTTTTAAGAAATGCTTTTTTAAGATGAGCTCTTAATTTTAATAGGAAAGACATCGCAGTTTTCCATTTTTTTTAGTTCCATATGGCAAAATCCGTATCTCGTCACTACTTGGACATACAGAAAAAGTTTATTAACATTTTTTTGTAGAAAATTTAACTTTCTAAAAAAGGTATCTTACGATTTTTTTATAACTTTTACCGTTTCGAAGATATCAGAGGTCAAAGTTTGAAGAATTTAACAAAAATTTCTTTTTCACTTCTAAATTTTATAAATCGTACACAAATAAATATTATAAGTTGCGCAACATACGGTTTTGTAGGAAATTAAACGCTCTACAAAAAAGTCGTTTGTGGTTAGTCGATTACTTCAATTATTTAAAAAAATTGGGGATTTAGTATCAAATTTTGGTTTTTAAAATGCGAATATCTTCTAAATGGTTAAAACAATCAATTAACTACAAGAGACCTTTTTTATAGATCGTTTAATTTTCTACAAGGCCATATGTTGTGCATTTTATAATATTTATTTATTTCTGAGTTATAAAATTTAGAAGTAGAAAAGGAATTTTTGTTAAATTTTTTAAACTTTGACTTTCGATACCTTCTGAATGGTAAGAGATATAAAAAAAATTGTAAGAAAACTTTTTTGTAGAACGCCTAATTTTCTACAAAGATGTTTTTTTAAACAATTTTTCTGTACAATTAAGGAAAAACGAGATCCATAATCCAAATGGATCCAAAAACGAGATCCATATATCGCTTTTACCATATGGAACTGAAAAAAAAAACTGTGATGAGGGAGTCTTTCCTATTAAAATTAAGAGCTCATCTTAAAAAGGCATTTTTTAAATGTGCTTAGGAACCAATTTTTCAGTGTCGGAAGTTAAAAAAAAATAATTGATTCTTTTGGCTCACCCTAATAATAACATTACAATGCAATTAAAATTTATGGCATGCTACGACTTATTTAATAATTTTTTGTTATTGCTATTTATTATAGTTTCTCTAAATTTGTTTAATGTTTTTCCTTTAATGGTGTGTCTTTTTCCTTTTTTTTGGTATTTGTTTTTTTTTCTTGCTTTAGTTAGCATAACAATCTAGAATTACAACAAATGAGCTGAGGAGAAAATAATTTGTATCTCCACTTGGATTTGAGTCAAAGTTACGAAAAAATCAGAAATAAAAACTAATATGTTATGGCTGTTTTCTACTTTTTATTTGTCTAGTTTTAATTCGGGTTATGAGTAAAAATTGTGAAAGTTTTGGCCCACTGTGACGCACAAAACTCCAGGAAACCGCGTTTAAAACTCTATAGGGGCCTCTCTAAACAAACTTCATCACAGTTCTAATAGTAATAATAATTCCAAAACTTGTTTTGTACAATTATCCACGAACGGACAACATATCGATAAACAATATTGGACAGATAATGAACTTTTTAATACAGTTTTTAGTTCGTTAATAAAGCAAAAATTATCCCTGACATAAATTAAATTCTAAAGTTTATAATTAATATTGAGCTATTATAACCCGGCGCATCCACCATTTTTGTTCTTCTTTAAATTGTAGGAAATTGTAGGAAATTGTATTGTGACCAATATAATTTAATTAAAATAAATTGGATATAACTTTACTAATTAAAATTTTGTAATCCTAAACTTGCATTGTTATTATTTCCTCGTAAACATATTTTTTCCGAAAATCTTGATATCATATTTCTCTCTCGTTAAAGAGAATCCGGAAACATTTCATCAATTACTCCTAAATAGGAAAAGTATTTTCTTTCGGTCTTGAGTACTGAAATGTGCACGTAGAAGCCATCGCGGTTTGAGTCGATTAATTCCTTAAAAAGAAAAAGTACGCGACTGGCATTCTCTTTTTGTTTGCTTTTAAAGTTTAATAGATTTCCGTATTTTGACGAAACTTTATAGTAAAAGCATGTTTTTACAAAAGAAAAAATTGTTTCAGTTTATTTCAGTAATTAGAAGAAAGCTTTCTTAAATGAAATGATTAAAGTTTGTTTTGGCTAATTTAAAGTAAAAAACCCTAATCACGATCCTGTCCGATTCTAAACGAATACGTTTTTATTTCTCGGCGGAGTACACGTTTGTCGCTTCTTATTTTTTTAATTTCGCTTGAGGGAATCTTTATATATGGCCCCGTCGTGCCATAGAATACCAATTATATTAGAAAATACAGTCGGAATTCTCTCGACGAATGTGATAATATCGGAGAACGACCTCGACAATATTGCAAATTTCAATTCCGATCTACAATTCCACGATCTTGGTTTTTTTTTTTTAGGGGCCGATGACTCGTGATAATCGAATTTATGATTTTATAATCGCAATTTTCCAACTCACTAATCCATTCCAAAACAAGCGTAAAATTAGTCAAAAATCTCGAAGATAAATCTCGGCAATGCATCATTTGCATATGTCGCCCTTTTCGCTGCACGCTGTCATCAGATAAGAGTAAACATTGTGTCAGAGTCGATTTAGCATTTGCATGCACGACACACCCCAGAAATAAAAAATACGTCGGCTACTTTCGAAATCATCAACGAATTTATTTCAAGGACCGACTTCGAACACGTCCTCCAATTTTTGTATGTCAGAATATTGACAAAATCCGCTACGCTACGTGTCTTTTGTGGCTTTGCACTGGAATTTATTAGTTTCTAGTGGCAGTGTTCGCTTGTTACGCCTAATTTAACTTGTTGCTTTCAAACCGCTGAGGGACGAGACGCTTATTGAAATTGCCAAGAAACGACACGTCAATTGTAATGAACAAAAAAATGAAAAAAACAGGCGATAAGCTGATCCAATTAGTTCCCGTGTGCGATATTTAACCGTCCGTGAGATGAAATAAGGGCAGTTAATTTCAATTCTAGTCCCAGGTAATGGTGTGCGAAGTGTTTTCCGACCATCAATCATAGCAAATGAAATGTCGAATAGGGAGCTTTCATGTTGTGTATAAAGGTTAGAAATCCCCGTGGTAACATTTTCAGAAATAAAGTGCCAGACGTTTAGAACCACCACAAAAAATGTTTCTTACACACCAATATGAGTATTTCTACTTTTTCATGCTAATTTTGAAACAAATTTTAGTCGAGATTTTAAGAAATTTATTTGCATAGCTTTTTTAAAAAAATCAAATTCTACAAAGTTTCAAAACTGCTCGGTAATATTTGAAAGAAACATTGTGCTACGGAATATACATGCACAAGTTTGAACAAGTTCTAGAGTGTTTTCAACGTTCTAGTTTTTAAACAACGCCCATTTTTTTTTTCTAGAAAGAATGAAAATCAAAATTTATAAATTTCCGATTATGCTGGTATATGAGCGTTTAAATAAATTTTCAAATTAAATTTCTTTTTTTTTCTAGAAAGACTGAAAATAATAATTCATTCTAATTATGCTAGTATATAGAGCGTTTAAATAAAAACGTCGTAGTTGGCTATAAATTCGTTAACCTAAGGCGCTTGACAATTTTAGCAGACATATGTTACCATTTCAGAATCCTACTTTCTTGCTTTCTTGCAATGTTTGGCATATAACTTTTTGATGTTGCTTTCATTTATAAAAATAATAAAAACTGATATACCAAGAAGAGAAGAAAGATAGCAAGAACAAAATTAAAATGTGCCAGGACAAAGACATTAATAATTAAGTGGCGTTAACACACAAGTTTTGTATTAATTAATTATCCTTAATGATTATCTTGTTAATAGTTTTTTTAGTATACAAAATTTAATTTTGTACAACTTTTCTTACATTTTTTGTAGCTTTGACCACAGTATTTTAAAGTAAAGCCAGCGCAGCGCAAGTTTGAAACTTTCGATATATTTTTAATATATTCCAGAATTTTTTTGGTATATACAAGGTGTTTTTAAATAATTGGAGGGTCGTAGGAGGCTGTGGAAATTTTAGATATTACGAGGATTTACTATAATATCATATTTTTGCAACGAAATATTAGAAAATGGTTTCTGGAGTTACTTATTCGTCTAATAATAATTATAATAATAGCTAAAACTATCGTCTTTATAAGGGAGAACATTTTTTATTGTTTCTACAGTCTCCTCCGACCTTACAATCATTTATAAATACCGCGTATTTTTTTGGTACAAATATTGAGAGGTTATATCTCTATATATTTAGTATTTTTTGTGTAACTAGTTCTGCAATTTTTAATTTAATTTATCTTTGTAGTAGCTGATGCTCTCTCTTTCTTGGATATTTTTATGTGAAACTTAGCCGGCGACTGAATACTCTTTGCTACTTTATAATTAATTAATTAGTAAAGTAAGTGTTTGACAGCATGAAAAGAGAAAAAACTGTAGAAAATTCTAGAAGGAATAGGAATAAATAAAAAAAATTACTGAAATAATTAAAAGCACTATAATACAAGGCTGGTTTGATAATTTAGTGACTTTTTGAAGAACGAAACACTTTTTTTTAAATATAACTATATTTATTTTTTAATGTAATCTTCTTTTAACTTTATTCACTTAGCTCACTGTTTTTCTAACGTTTTATTTCTTCCAACAAATAGTTTTTTCGGAGTCTTCAAAATAGCTATTAGTTTCGGTAATGATTTTTTCATCTGAGTCGATATTTTTCTTACTGAGTCATTTTTTATGTTTTTAAAAAGCAAAAAAGTCTTAAAATATTAAATCCAACGAACAGGCCGGATAAGAAAAAAAATTATATCGTAATTTAACTTATTTAGCTATGGCTACAGCAGATGTGTTTACAGGTGTATTCTCGTGGTGGAAAATGATTTTTTTTTCGATGAATAAGACTGTTTTGACATAAATTTTTTGAGAAATTTGTCAGCGTAATAGAGCTCTGTTATTGTTTTTTCTTTTTTCAAGAAGTCTATCAATATTAGCTATGTGAATTTCAAAAGATGGTTGTCACGATGTGTCTGGCTGAAGGAACTGTTTTCGCTTCTTTTGGCACACGTTTATTATGATAACCTACTGTTTAAACTGTTTTTTGATTTCGGGTTGGTAATAATGTTTTATTAACAGTTACATATCGTCTTAAAAACTCACATAAATTACGCTAAAATATGTAGAAGCAGTGTTTTGAAATAGTCAGACGATTCTGTTTTTATTTGACTGTTAGCAGTCGCGGCACCCATCTTGCTGATAAATTTCTCATACATAATGATGCAGAATATAAAATATTAAAGACGCGTTCAGTTGACATATTTGTCATCTTAGCTATCTCGCATATCTTGGTTGACTGTCTTTCAATACAAGATTATGATTTTGTCGATTATTTCTTCGGTTGTGATCTTATTTGTGATCTGATGCAGAAGTAATTTAACTGGATAAAATAAATCGTGAAAGAAAGGAAAATGTATTCAAAATAATAATAAGATGTATATTGTATAATAATAATAAATAGAATCATAATAATTAATATGGTTTTGGCAATGTGTAAGAATGAAGAAAAGTAGTGTACTGTCGTCCTCCTCAAATATGGAAAAATGATTTAAGTTGTGAATCTTACTACAAAGGGGCTTGACAGATGTTTGGGATCTGGTCTCTGCCGATCTGCCGCAGGTATAAAGTAGGGGTGCACTTTATTGCGGGCGAATTAACTTCGGTCCCAAGCCCCTTTGTTGTAAAATTTATAACTTAAGTCATTTTTCCAAATTTGGAGAGGACGACAGTACTAAAAATAATATTAAAAGCGGAAACAGAGTGTTGGATGATGCAGGAGTAAGAAGACTTGAAAAAATCTGTTCAATGATAATTAAACACAGAGAAAGAGAAAAAAAAGAAGAGAAAGACACCGAACGATATGAAACAAAACAGTTGTAAAATTGCTAAAAACCAAATATTAGGTTGGTTCCAAAAAAAGTGAAAAGGAAGGCAAAAGATTCAAGGTAAAAATGGAGAAAAATGATTTCTTCTACATCTATGGTAGACGATGGAGAGGTTTTGAAGAAAAAAAAACTAACTGTTGAAATGCTGTGACATTTTTAACTTTGTTTAAAAAAATCTAGTCACGAATTCATCAAAAGGAAAATAGTCCTTTGCACGTTTACGACCCGAGTCCAATATCTGCGGCCTGCGTCATATTGAAATTGGTTTTCTTGTACGACGTCAATCAAATTGTCAAAGAGAGCGACCTTTAATGAGAGCGGCGTTTTCATCGTCTATACCTCGGGTCCATGCATACTTGAGGAGGTTCTCGGGGTGAGGTGAAGCTTATGTGGCTTTCTTTTCCTCTCTCTTGAAATTATCTCGAAAACTTTCAAATTGGAATACTTTCACGAACAACGATGAGTCGCTTCCGCTAATAAATTAACGAAAGATGCGCGATTCTGTTAAAATTTATTAATTAATAAGTTTATCAGAACGGTCCGTGTAGTTCCCGTGTGCCTGTCAACGAAATGACAGATGATGAAAGTACGGTCTGGAACCAACCGGAAACTTGGCTGCTAAGCCACGATATTAACAACTTTCCGAATTAATTACAAAGGAATTGAACGGCAACAATTTGCTTACGCGAAAAATTACCAGATGGCGGTGCATTCCGGTAATTACCCGGATTAGTTTAATTAAAACTTGCATTTTTTCCGCTTTCAGATTAAGAAGTTTCGGTCGTAAAAACAACCCTTCTGACTTTCTCGAATGGATTAATTTCTCTACGCGGTGTCTCTCGACTAGAGATGAACTTGAGGCAATAAAAATTCAAAGTGGGACGCGAATTCCGACAATACCGCTTCGTTCGTCGCTCAATATGCTAAATGAATGAGCGAAAACTAGTTCATTATGTTATAACGCGTTCTACTCCATCTTGCTTATATGAGAGCTAAATTCGCGTTAAAAAACAATTACGATGAAAAAGATCGAAAAATAATTTTCCTGTTCCTGCATGGAGTTCACGTTTGAATATTTTCTTTTCCAATTATTCGCGAACCTTTTGAAAGATTTATTTCTGGTTTATCAGGATTACTGAAGTCAACCATTCAAATCCTTTTGTCACCCATTACGATGAATAGGACGGCTATGTTTTTCTCTCTTTGGTTAGTCTGTGTTAGCTAATTAATGGATTTCTTTGTTGTGTTTTATTGTTATCGCTTTATATTTTATTTCGTGGGACTTGTTTCGTGTCAGATACACTTAATAATGACACCCGGAGAATTTATTTTTATTGACTTTAAAACCGCCGGACGTTTTATTTCCCATTTGTTGAAAACACGTAATCTGATACGTCACTCTGACTGAAATTTTATTCACAAGAAACTTTCAGAAGCAAACAAAAAACTCGACAGTTTTTTTTGGGGATAAAAATAGAACTGCCCGGAAATCAAATACTTTCTGAAATTAACGAAAGAAGTTTGTTTATGGAGTAGCATTTGCATCAAAGGAACGATTTCCGGGAAATGTCGAGTAGGTCCCCGGAACAATAACAGCAAGCTGTCTTAGAAAAAGAGGCGCACAGATCGGTTCTTATTTTCTTTTAATTATTAATGGACGCGTTCCGGAGATATTGGAAGTAATAACGTTCCGGATTTAGCCGAAACTGTCCGTTTTATTCATCGGATTTAATAAATCCGGGGAAGATAAATCGCGAAAGTACCGACTATTAGCTGAACCAGCTCATTCCAGCCCAATTTACTTTTCATATGTTCGATTTAATTGCACAAAAACTTCTCCGATTAGAGCAAGCTTGAATTATGGGCACACGTGACGGAGTGATTTTCATAGAAAAGAGGCCAAAGTGATTTTCGATAAGGGGAGGATAATTGTTCACATTTCGGGTTATTTATCGCAAAGGGAAACTGAAAAAACGGACAATTAAGTCGCTTCGCTTTGGCTTGAATGTATTTACATAATAAAGTAACCGAGAAACGAAATATAAAAAGAAAATTGCGTTAAAAGAGACTATCATGCAGGAAGTGAAACTTTTTTGGGTGAAATTGAGGCGTAAAACAAAAAAGAAGAAAGTAGGAAAGAGTAAGAAGAAAATGGGAAAGAGAAACATCAAATTAGGAAAGATGAGGCAGATAAGCAAATACCAAAGAATAGTGAACGAAAAATAGAGTTGTGGGAAAACTTTTTTAACAATGGTTGCAACAGCAGCAACAGAAATTGATGTAGTGATGGAATAATGAATTAAACAAAAAATAAAAAAGGAGAAACTGCTGTGAATAAAGTGTCTAGGAAATAAAAAAATTAAAATGATTATCAGCTTTAGAAAGAACAAAAGTAACCAATGTTACCGCAAAGTTATGGGAGCAGTAAAAATAAAAATAGAAGATTATGTTTTTACAAATGCAGAAATTTTTATGAGATGCATAAATAAAAAAAATAAAAAAACTGCTACAAAATGTAAAAACTAGGAAAGAGAAGAAGAGAAAATTAAAAGGTTTGGATTCTGGATTAGATGTGGAATGTGAAAAACCGGAGTTTCTGTGGTACTTAAATTTTGCAGTTGAAGTCATTGCTTCTGAAGCCACCCACTCTATTAATGAACTTGAGAAGCAATTGACATAATCAAGGCGCCATCGGCGCAGAAGACTATCTACTACTACATTCTATAGGGGATTTTGGCGATACCTGTAATGGTGCAGTGGCTTGAATAGCTCTACATTCTAGCATATGAGTTACCCACCCAGAGAAGATTTAATTGTTACTGTACTTAGCTATAGATCTTTTTTTTTAATACTTGATTTGTGACTGTTGGTTACTATCGGTTATTATACAGAGGAAATAAAGCCTGCATTGCTGTTACTTTATGTATTTTTTTAAATTTTCTATTTAATATTTTTTTCTGTAGCTCGTTGACATATGAGGGTTATTAATGCACTCCAATCATTTAAAGGAGTCGGTTAAACAACCCTATTAACGACCTGTTAATACCAAACATACAAGCCTAAATTTTCACATCTATAAAGTGACATAATCACAAAAAGTATTATAAAAACGGTACGTTTGAAGATTCATCTTTTTTTTTGTATCTTTGGAAGAGTGAGATTTAAAATTTCTTTCATATTTTTAACAATAACATCACTATCAAATAATAATGACAGCACTATGAAACTGATAAATATTAATGACAACTGAAAAATTTGTTTGGGTGTTTTGTAGCTAGGTTACAGAGGACAAGCTAGATATGTTACTAGAGATGTGTTAGTAGAGACTGTGGTAGAGAGAATCAAGTTGAAAAATTTTGGAGTAAAGCTTTTCAAGTTTATTGTGATATAAGCAACAGAAAAACATTGTAATCAACACTTTTGTTAATGTGCGATTAATATTCTCAACTTCTATTAACGCGTTCGCTTCGCTCATGCGTTAAAATATCTCGATTATTAATCGCCTTCATTAACAAACTCGTTGGTTAAATAACTATTAATATCGATCTTTAATTTAGAGTTTGATTTGGCTTGAGGGGCTAAAAGGGCGTTAGAAAATGCATAAATATTAATGCTACAACATTTACTACTTATTTTTGGTCGCCTTGGGAAGATCTGTTGTTTTAGAATTTGCTGAGCTGTCGTAATAAAAAAAATATTACTTCTACACAACATTTTTGATTTAATTCTACCTCTTAGTGTAAGTTTGAATTATGTGCACACGTGACGGAATGATTTTTATAAAAAAGGAGTCCAAAGTGATTTTCGATAAGAGGGTGGATAATTATCTCCATTTGGGGTTATTTATTGCAAGGGTAAACTGAAAAAAAGGGACAATTAACTCGCCTCGCATATGTTTGAATGTATTTCCATAATAAAGTAACCAAGACACCCGATTTTTAATTCCGGGTGAAATTCTATTTAAATTAGGGTGAAAAATTGTTTTTGGCGGTCTAATTAGCTAGAGTGTGTGAAAAATGTAATATTTGTAAAGTGGAAGATTGGGTCACTTCCAATTCAGTGCCGCAGGTTACGTTATTCGCTTCGATGGTTCCGTTTCAATTCTCTACGATAAATATTTTTTTGTTTCTCGGAATATATACGGGCAGCTCCCGAAAATAATAATTTACAATAAATGGTTCAAGAGGAAATATGTGCTTGTGAACGATTCTAGCGTGAAAAATAAAATGACATCGCGCTGCGTACTAATGTAATAGAAGGGCGGCGTGAAAAAATTTATTTAAAAAAAAATGTTTGGTCGGGAAGAGGGAATGTTAAATTGAGTGTCGCGGCCTCTCTCGAGGCCTCTAAACACCGGAAATAGAAATAAATCCGGTGATTCCGGGTGACAAAATAAAAGCACAGGTAGTTTATCGAGGTGCTCGAGGAGTAAGAGTGTTAAAATTCTGGGAGCAATAAAACTTTCCGACGCCGATATGGCGAATTGACTCTTTTTATTTGGACTTGGAGTGGAATTAATGTCTCCTTGTTGTTGCACTTTGGCCTTATCGAGGTCACTTTTTTGGTCGAGTGATTTTTCACTTTTTCCCAACCATCATCAATCACTTTTTATGTTAAACGATTCCGGGACTTCGGAAGCCGATAATTGGCCGATTTTTCTGTCGTAAAGGCCACACATAAATACTTTATGAATAATCAGATCGTCTCAATATAAGATTTTACAACGTTTGCGACTCCCTCAAAGTCAATAAAATCAGAGGAATAAATTGGCGATCCGCCCTTTCGAATAGTAATACCCGGACCGACCGGAACTCCGGTTATTCTCGATCATCGTACACAACGAATTAACTCCATTTACAGTGCTGGAGCAACTTGTCCCATTAAGCTTTTCTTAAGGACGATTTGTCTCAAGCTTCGGGATTTGCGACTCACAATTAGGACTCGGGATAGTTATAGTTGGCAAACCGACAATTACTGAAACCAACTTCGAATTGGGTGTTTTTGGCGAGTTTTTGTCGCTTTCTTAAGATTATCCGAGACGTCGTTTCAGATAATTTCAGAACTTCGGAGACGCCGCATAGATACAAGAATTTTTCAGATAATAATTTAATTGCGAAGGAGCCGAACAAGGAATTGACAAAAATAGAATTATTTTTAAGATGCCATAAAAACGTCGATTTTAACGACATAAAAGCCAAATTTAAAAAATTATTTTTGCTCTATTTTCTCTCGGTTAGGCTACGTTGACTTTTAGCGGTAAGGGTAGGCTCATGAATTTTTGTTACCAACTTTACACTTGTAGTGACACACGAAGGGATATTAGAGTGGTTTTGGACATTTTCGGGATTGTGTTTTTTGCGCATCTATTTCAGGATAAAAGCATCCCAGGTTTTACGTAAAAAAACTTCAGGTTTTACAAAATACAATCAAACTTTTTTGCTTTTTGTCAAAAACAGTTGTGCTTTTTGAGTATCTCAATTTGATATACAATATTTTACAAGACAGACATGTAGATTGGAGAAAGAGTAATAAAAATTGGAATAAGGAATAGGGTTGAATACATTTGAAAGATGTTATTATGTTCGTATGTCCTGAATATAAAAAATTGGATCAACATCGAACATTCTCTATTTTATATTTTAGAAATTTAGTAGTGAAGCAACGTAAAAATATAAATGCTAAAGTGACTAATAAAAGTATAAACATTTAAAGTTTACGACTACAAGTTAAATATTTTGTGTGGGAAATAAAACATACCTTTTGAAAGTTGTTTCATGTTTCAGAATTACGGTTGTTAGTTTTTTTCAGTACGTTTCAATTCTACGAGTATTCTTTGCAATCAAAATATTTTCGCGCTGAGAATTTCCAAGTGAAATATTTAAATATCCCTGAAACTAAATTAAAACGGATTCCGATGTAAAACAAGTTGGAAGAAAAGTTATTTTCAGTCCATTCTAGTCCGGTAAAATCCCACCGGATTTGAGAATTTAAATTGTACAAGAGTCAGGTGCAGGAAAATGATCGACGAGCACTTGCATTTCAAATTTGTAAAAATAATTACTCCGAAATGGAATTAATGCCGAGACTAGTTATCCCGATTCTAAAATTCTCCTTAACTACCCTTTTTCGCTCGTCACAGATGGGGTGAGAACCAGTTTCATGCAAATGCAGGCCAACTGCTGCCGGACTGTTTTTTCTATCTCCCAACAGTTGGCAGAACTTGGATTCTCCCATTCTGTCAACATCGTGAATTTGTCAAAGTTTGTGACCGCAGCAGCAACACAAAGGAGCGCCGGATGACGGCGTCTTTATTGTTTCATGACTTGGAGACTAGCCACTGAAAAATCGGCCTGGAGCAGGTGCTTTGCGGAAAACGTATCTGGGTCACAATTCAGAAAATTCTTCGACTCCCTCAAGACCTCTTCAGACTCGATTACCGCTTCATTTCCACTCTATTTGCGAACACAGCTTTGATCGAAACCGTAATCGAACCGGATTTATTCACGACGAGATTTACCGGACATTGTCCGGTTTTTGTTTACCGAAAAAAAATCAAAATTTCTACCGTTCCCAAAAGGGACTAATTGGGAGCGAGTGAGAGAAAATATGTTAAGCGAGGATAATTGATTCATGAACTCATCGTTTTCCGGATGGATTATTAGCGAATTATGATACTGGAATTTTATTTTTTCGAGTGATAAAACAGATCGGAATTAAATATTATTCTTCCAATTTTAATTAAAAATTAATTAATAACGTCATAAATGGATTTCATTCGGAAACATTTCTTTAAACAGGATTTCAATAAAAATAGACACTGACAATGTTCAACTAACAACGTTTTAATGTAATTGAAGAAGTTGGCTGCGATTCGTGGACAATTAAGATGAATGGATTTACACAGAAAGGATGCATTTTAAGTAACTTAACATAAATGAAAAAAAATTTTTAGCATTAGATTATCTTTATTAAATAGTTAATATATGTCGATGTTAATAATTTCTATGATGTTACCAAGCCGTTTTGGCACTGCTATGTGTACTTTACAACAAAAAAAATATTACATTGAGCATTGAACTGTTTTTTGTTATTGATTTATGGTTAAGGTTATAATTAGTTATTTATGTATTGAGGGCATAATTAACTGTTACAAAAAATATCTTTAATATGAAACAGTTAAAATTTTGTAAGATTTAGAAGAACGTTTCTACAATAAAGCAGATATAGTCATTTGCCTGACATCAACACCGCGGATGCATTTAGGTTTTGAAGTGTCAGATGCGTCATCAAATTCTATAATTCTATGCTGTAGCGTTTAATTAAATAAACATTTGAATTATTTTACCAGGAATTTTATTTATTGTGAAGAATCTTAGAATCTCAAGAATCAGAAGGTTATTACTAAGCTTCGGTGCAAGCGAGTCTTGTCTAAACGACAAGGTAATTAATCGGTGTAATCTAGCGGGCTGCATGTTATTCATTGAACTGGTCTACTGGTCAACTAGTGTAGACGAGTTGGATGAATAACATGCAGCCCGCTGGATTACACTGACTAAATATCTGGTCGTTTAGTAAAGACTCGCTGCACCTAAGCCTAGTTATTAGAGAAATTCAGAAATTTTATAAACGAGAGATTCTCCTAAAATAATTTAGTGCAAAAACAGAATTTGAAAATATTAGAATGTTAGCTTACAATCTATTCTTAGAATATTAATGACTTTAGTACAGTTTAAGAGCTTTAGAATCTTTTGCTGCATTTTAACCTAAACAGATTTTACTCAAGTTAAAATTCAATATTTTTAAAATTTTGAGTTACAAGAATAACCGTAAATCCAACATTTAAAAATAAATTAATAAATTTCAAACTTCAAGAAATTCTAAAACACTAATTAAAAATTAGATAGTATTCTAATTGTTTGAATAATTGTTTTAAAAATTGTTAGTGCTTTTAAGAATTGAAAAAATGTTTTACACTTTTATATGTTTGGAAGAATTCTGTGTTTTTGAAAAAATATTATTATTTTAAAGGAAGCATTTTTTCTTTTTCGAAGTGGGATGATTTTCATCCAAATTTGTAAAATTTTAAATTTGAAAAATTTGTATTGTATTCATTTTAGGAATTTTTTTAATTATAGAATATAAGGAATTTAATTAAAATATCCAAAATTCTAAAGCAATACAACTACGCTCATTACTTTTGTATCAAAGGTCTTGAATATTTTAAAATTATTTTTGTTTTATTTTTGTTATAGATCTTTTAACATTTCAAAAATGTTTCAATTTTTTAGATTTATAGAATTTTCGTATTTCAAATTACAAATTTTTAAAATAAGATTTGTTTTAATTTTTAAGAATAAAATTTGCTGTAATTAAAAATTTTGGTTTACTTATTTTTTAAGATTTTCTAGATTTTAACTTTTCTGACTTTTTATAATTTATGAAACGTGAAACATTAAAATTTTTGCAATTCTAAAATTCTCTAAAGTATTTAACAAAATAATATGTACAATTGATATATTTATAATTATTTGTTTTTTGTAATTTGTTAAACTGGAATATGATCAAAAACAATTATTTTGTTTATTGTATTTTTTTGATGTTTTAGATAAATTTTATTATTTATAAATAACTATGTAACATTTTTGAAACTGTAAATCTTTAACTGTCTTGGTTTTACAGATTTTTATATTTTGTTATTTTTAGATAATATTTAAATTGGCATTTTTTTAGAACTAAGAAAAGTAAATTGTTTATTAAGGTTTTTATAATTCTAAACTAGAATAATATTTACAACATAAGTTTAAAAAAAAATTATCTTTAAACATTAAAGAAATGTTTAAATGTTGAAATTCTGTTTAACTTTTTTAATTTTTTTTGACTCTAAGGGGCTGATTTCAAGTTAAGATAATACCGGTAGTATCTTCGTTACTAAGCAAAATTAAAAAAAATTGATTCTATGATTGGTTGTTGCTATGGAAAAGTATTAAAATTTGCGATACTTCCGGTATTATCTCAACTTAAAATCAGCCCATTAGAATTCTAAATTGTTAGCGATTTATAAAATTCTAATTTTTGAAAATTTAAGTACTCAATTTTTTTTTTAAAGTTTTAACTTTTAAATTAATATTCTAAGGTTTATGAGAATCGTAGAAATCTAGATTACTCTTAGATACAGTTTTTAAATTGTCAATAATACATGTATATGGAATTTTCAAATTTCTAAAGGACTATGTTCCGATCTTACTGAAATCGTTAGTCCTAAAAAAAATGTACTGTTTGAAAAATTGCTTTGAGGTTTGACTTTCCAGTTTATAAAAGTGTGCAGATACCAAGAGAGAACATTGCTTTTGCTACTTGCTAAAATATAAATAGTTATATCTCTTGCAATATTTTAATAATTTAAAGACTACTAAAAGTATGGGAAACTACTTTCAAATTCGGTCTGCAATATTTTTCTTTTTAATAAAATGGTTCTTTACGTTAGAACTCACAAAATTTAATTTTAAGTGCTAAAACTTTGGTTTTACTTATTAGTTAGAGCACTGTAAAAACTCTAAGCATAAAATTTCTATCAACCTTCTAGGCCGGCAAGCTTCGAAGGACTATTATCTAAATATTTCAATAATTTTTTCTTGTTTAGTTTTTGGTTTTGACAAAAAATTTAGTCTTTAAATGTACAACTAGATGGCGTTGTAGCGTTATTTTTCTGATGTTTTAAACAAAAAAATTAAAAATTGCAATCCTAAAACTATTAAACTTTCAGAGTGTATTTTTAAATTTCTAAGGTTATTTACCTTTTAAAACTTTTTGTATGTTACAATTTTTTCTTTTTCTTTTCGATCAAAATAATCTGTATTTAAGTCCTAAATTTTTCAAGAATAGAAAAATATATTGTTTAATATTATAACACATTTTGTCATCTAACCAGTGAGTCTTCTTTTTTTGGATCTCCGAAACTTATACTCTGGCATTCATGGTACCTACAGGTATCTACTGTATTCTTGAGATAGGAATCAAGCACTCCCTTTTTGGTTGCTGACTGTCTTTCTGTTTTTTATCTGACTGTTTCTTTAACTGTGTCTTTCTATGTGCTTTTGATATGTTGTTGCATTGAACTGTTTTTTGTTATTGATTTACGATTAAGGACCAAAAAAATAGTTTCAGAATTCTAGTTAATCATTATACCTTCAATAGACGTTGATTGAAGAGAATTGATTTGGAGTGCATTAACATTCTCTTGAACTAGTTTTTGATTAAATTTATGCTAAATAATTCGGAAACACTTAGTATTCTTTATTTTATTGCGTTGTCATTAAGTAACGCTAACAACATTAAACTAGAAGTGAGTTTCTCGTGAAAGGATAAATACGTATCGGAAATTTATTTTCGGATTTGTTAGAAATAAAACTGGGGTAAATTCTCTTTAACTAAACAGTCTTATTTTATGATTATAGAGAGAATTTGAGAGATGGGTAAAAACCAATCTAAAACTTGCGTATTTTTTGTACCTTCTCAATAGTCATAATAGTCGTCGTCTGTCTCTGAAGTGTCGTTAAGATCGGACTTTGCCGTCGACGTTATTCTCTCGAAACCTCCCTCTAAATGTTAATTGTCGTTTCTGCCGCGTCAGTTATATCCGCTGCATCGAATCAGCAACTCCGGGTTCCGGTCTTTTTCGTTGATTAATTTACGGTCTGCGGGCCGATTATCGAAACACGGCAAAACATCGTTTTCGCAAGTTTCTATTTTGCATAAACACTGTTTCAGCAATTAATTATAACGACGTTCTCTCGAGACATCTGTTACACACGTATCGGCCGTCTTCGTAAACACATGTTTAGAAATTTGTGTACAACGACAATCTGCAAACATAGACAACTAGTCCCGTTTCTCGATTTATTACCCGGAACCACGAGTGACGGATTAGTGCCGTCGTTATCCTTCAAACTTCTAAACTTAATCCAATTACGACACTAAACCCCACCTATCACCGCTGGAATTACGCCACATTATGATTTGAGGATCGACGGAATGACCATCATTGTTCGTTAAATCACACAAAGGGGTTTGCGCTGTCAAGGATCAAAGGATTCGAAATTGAGACACATCGACGGCAAGCTGGGTTTTAATAACTGGATTTTTTTACGGAAAAGTTGGGGTTTTATTTATAACGGGAAATGTTTTGCCGAATTTTGAATTCTGACACGGGTAAAAGCTTTAATTCGTTTCGATTCAGAATGACGATGATTAAAATATGAATATTCAATCGTGAATGAATTAAGTTGGGAAATACAAAGCACACAATTGTGATAAACGAGCCGGTGTTTTAGCCACAACAATTTATGCCAAATTGAGCTTTTCTTGGAAAATACTTAGGCCATGATTACAATTATATTTAGTTTAAGAGACTGTCACAAAAAAGTAAAAGAGTTTACTCGAAAGGCCAAATTGTATGCCAAAATGCCAATGATTAATAAATATTATTTAAATTATGAAAATATTACGTTAAAAAAATCTGATCGACAGTAAACACTACATTTTAGTGATAATTTAAGCGCACTAAATTATCGTATTTGTTGACAATATTTTTTTAACTAAACTGTAAAGCAGACACCTTAGAGCCGTTCAGGATTTTTTAGCAGTCACAAAATTTTGACGATAAAGTCAATTACAACTTTTTCTAAAAAAAAAAAAAACTGGTAGGATTGCTATAAAAATTATATGTTTAATATGGCAAATAAGAAAATTTAATGCTTTACGTGGTTTTATGAACTTGGCTGTGCCTTGTCTTTGAACTGCTAGTTTATTGCCCATTTAAACAAACAACTATTTATTATTGTTTTTTCTCTAAAAAAGTGTACAAAGTAAAAAAAATAAGATTGATCTTCAGCACTTTTATTTCTACTTCTTTTACGCTTCTAGCAAATACCTAAGTTTTATAGAAATATACAAATTGTTTTTAATTGTCATAAATTTGATATAATTTCTCAAAAAAATTTGTTGGCTGAAGAACAACAATTCTCTCATACAAAAATCTCCGATTGCTGTCTTCCTCCATAATTAATTTCCAAGAATTTAGTGGAACGAGCTTAGGGCGACTTTTAAAAAGTCCTAAAAAGCATTTCCATTTTTTTTTTGTGGCTTATACATATTCCAGTTTTGTACAGTGAGATTTTTTTTTGTTTCAACTAGAGGAACATTTTCGTTTTGAGCTTGGGGCTTTCCTTGGTAGCATTGGTCCAAGATTGTTCTTTCTTTAGTCAAATATTTTACTGAATTGAAGATTGGTTCATAAAATGATGATCTTCTTCTTGTTTTTTGTTTATATAAATTTTTTTTTGAAAAATGAACAAAACATTGTAAAAATTGTTGTACTGTTTTTATAATTTTACTTAAACAATAATTGGAAGTTCATTTATAATTATAACTAAGCAAAATAAACAGAAAAACTGAGATAGTTTTAAGGCGGTATCTACCATTCGGCTAGAAATTAATCCAGATATTTTTCAGAATAATGGAGAGGTTTGATCTAGTGAAAAGTTTAAGATTTCAAGCTGATAAATAATTTTTTTGTTGAATACATTACTTCTATATTACATGGCAAGATCTGTCATTTCTTTACAAAAATATAGGTTTTTGGTGTTGTCAATTAGACACTTTTTTATCTATTACTTACTTATGTATTCTGCTTTTTGTTATATATTTATAAATTTGATATAAAAAATCTTTAAAGTCGGTTTTTATCTTACCGTAACTTTAACTTTTGTATTAAAAATTAAAAGTTGATAACGAAAAACGGGATGGTAAGACATAAGAAAAACTGTCTAATTTATAATACCAAAAACACAATTTTTTTGGTAAATAAATAAAAGATCTGGATGTGTATTACTAAAGCTTTGTTTTAATCAATAAAAATTATTTGTCAGATTGATCACAGTATAGAAATTAATCAGTATGAACAGCTGATAAATACTGCAAATTTATCAAAAACTTCTTTCAAGCTAAATGTGAAAGATGGAGCGACTTGTTTTTGAATTTTTTATAGACTACTAATAATACACAATTTAAAACTAAAGGGCTATAACTGTAAATAATATAATAAATAATCGAAATACAAGGATCAAACAAAGATTAAAATAATTTTAATGTTCGTCTGATTTTTGTCTGTCGAATATTTATTTAAATTGTGTATTCTTAGTTGCATACAGTAAATTTAAAAATTAGTGGCTCCATCTTACATATTTAACTTTAGCTAGCTTTTTGACAAGTTTTCAGTTTCTATGCAAAATGACTATTTATAAGGTGTAAGCGAAGCTTGCTGATTGGCTACAAAAACGCTTGGTAATGCTTTCTCTATCATGCCTCTCTTTCTAATTGTCTACCACCTTAAACTCACCCGCGTTGAAAAAATTGCCTATGGTGTAGGCGCAGATAAACATACGTATAGAGTGTTATCCGAGTTTTTTGTCATCTAATCATCAAAAAGGCTAATAATTGTGAGAAATCAGTATTAATCAGTAAAAGCTACAAAAGATGTACTGCTAAAAATAATTGAAAACTGTTCGATCCAAAAATCAAATTATTTAATATTTTTCTTTTTTGATAATAAATAATTATTAAAAAAGTTTATTCAATGTTACAGGAGTACAAAAACTTTAAGGGTTCGTTCTATACTAATTTATTCAATAAAAAGCTTAACAATATTAAACCTATTTAAAGTGGTTCTAAACCAGATTAACAAAAAATGTATTTTACAAATAATAAAAAAATGGTTGTTTACCTTCTGGAGCTTGGTTTTTAAACATTTAATATTACCATCCGTTTCTACATTTGTTTTTCCATACTCTTTAAAATCTTCCGCCGTGAAATGTATACTGCATACAGTATTCGATGTGGGAATCGCTCTTACCTTCCATTCCACACGCTTTAATCCAAAGTTTTCTTTAAAAAAAAAATCTTCAAACCTTTCTATTTGGTTTTTTTCGAAATCAGTGGTACGTAACTGAAGCTGTAGCCGGGTTTTATTTAGCTTTTTCATAATAATTCTTACAATTATTAATAATACAATAAGGTCCAATTATTTTTTCCACAAAATAATTACTATTTTATTAGAGTTTACTCTTAAAACACCTTAACAAACCTTCGTATAGTTCGTAACTGTAAGGTTATGTAACTTTGAGGTTATGTTATTACAAGACAATTGTAGTATAACTGGTTGCATAACCGCTTACAAGCGTTTTTCAGGCCACGCCCACTTTAGGTGGGAGATGCTTACACCTATATAATAGTCAATTCATCCTGGTTTTTATGAGCTGGCTATACTGATTTATTGCTATACTGTGGCTTGATATTCTAAACATTTTTGTTTTTATTTTTTTTACATTTTATGAACACTAATAGATCAATGGTCTGTATTATTTTGAATATATATCTCGATTAATTTTTAGCCGAATTATGAGTACCGCACCAGCTTAATTCAACAATTTTTTTTTATTGAATTTGCATTTGGATTGGCATTTTAGCACAGAGATTAATGGCATTAAATAAAATAAACTAGATACATATTTATTACATACACAAAATCTATTTTTTATTAAAAAACTACTATCTGTTGAATTAAGTTGGTAGCAGCAAAATGGCACTAAATAAATTTGATTTTGATTGGTTAACCAGACAAAAGAAATTCTTATTTAGTTAATCACTTTTGAATAGAATTTTATTTAATTCAAGTATATTATTATATTTTTTGAAATACGCATCTTCAGTGTCACTTTTCAGAAAAAGTCTCGGCTGTTGTAAGCTATTTTTCATCTGTTTTACCATAAATGTACAAAAAAAATTAATTAACATCAGTTACTGTGAATACTTACAGTAAGAAGTAAGGTAGTAGATACTAGTCAAAAACTAAGTGAAAATTGACACTGACTGCGTATGTCTAAAAATAGATAATAACTTCGTTTAATGTTTATAAATTATAAATGAGTTGTGTTTTTTGAAATAAAAAATAAAGATTACAACAGAATAATATGTGATAAACCTAATTATTTGTTTATTGTAAAAAATACTAACTAGCAACGCAGCAACAGGTTATTTGCCAAAAGCGATAATTTTGTTAAATTAGGCTTTCTTAGAATCCTTATGAGATAAAATAATGTAACTTTTAGAATTGAGGAGTAATGGATGAATTGTAAATCGATAATTTTGGAGATTTGAATTGTAGTTTTATGATCAACAAATTTTAAAAATCTGCTCCAATCAATTTCCACAAAGCTGCAAGATTCTCGTTTACACAGAAAAATTTTGAATTGTAGAACTTTAGTTGTTGTGCTAACAAATTTTTAAAATTTTCGTAGCATTTTGAAATTTTTCACTTTTCAAAATTTTTACAAATTCATTTGAGGGCGACAAAAGCCTGATAAAGTCAATTATTTTTTTATATGTTTTAGTCTGAGCTATACTGTGAATGCTTCTCTTATTTCGCGGTCTGATTTTTTTTCTACATTTATTAACATAAAAGCTATCAATTATAAAAAAAATAATTTTATACTAAATGCAATGTTTTTGTCACTGATTTTCTGAATATTACTGTTTTAAGATTATCAGTAAATTGCAGCGGAAATAAATCTAAATTTCGTTAAGGAGTTTGGTTTTTGATTGATTAATTTGAAAAATGTTTATCTAATGTCAGTCGTTGATTTAGGGTTTGATCGGTTTGCGAAATCACATATTGTGGCTTTGACAATTTGCCAAATATTTTTTATCAGTTTGCGGTTTGTTAAAATAATTGACTGCATTTCAGTGTTCGCTCGATTAGATCTTTTTAAACTCGTTTGGAAATAATTTATTGAAATAGTGATAAAATTGTTTTAGAGTAATTCGGTTGTATTTTGTGACAGGGAGCCGATACGAGTATCTCGCCAAAATGAATACCTCGTTTATCATCACATCAGTGAAAGATAATGCTCGTAATGTCTGCGTTAATGTTTACACTCTTGACGTTTAAAGACCCGATAAATTACCACCCCCTTGAGAAAGTCAACTTTCTCTTCAACTTTTTAAAAAGTAAATAGAAATTTTCCAAGCAAGTCTTGTTTACATTTGAAGCGTAAAAATCCAACTCGGACACTCAACTCCTGGAAAAAGACCAAGTTCGGAGTGGATTTCCTTATCTATTCTTAAACTCTGAAACGGTGCATTTGCATGGATATCAGTACCAATTCTGTTTACGTTTTTGTAATTTAAATGACTTTCTTTATCTCGACTTTACAGTACGAGAGACTCTAATGTTCCGACTCGCTTAAATTACCAACAAAACTTCCAAACTGAAAATTCTTTTGTACTTACCTGATAATAAAAAAAAGTTAGCTGGCTCTTAATTAATTTTAATTAATTTCTTACAGACGCTCTATAAAAAACCAAGTTTTTCGATTAAACAACTGCGAGGTGTAGTAACACGGAATGTTAGAAATCAATTTAATCGGAAAAATTTGTGAGAGGAAAATTCGGAATTTTTGAGGCGTTAATAGTCTCAATTAGGGGTCCAAATAACGGCAGATTCCTGAAATAGCAGAAACGACCATTCCGACGCCTGCAATCCTGCATGCGGCATCCTGGGACGTGGCGGCCATGCAGAAACACCGCCATCTCCGTATCGATTCAAAACTAAAAAACATTCATTGGAACAATAAATAAATTATTACTATTACCTAATAATAACATTTTTTAAACAAATTTAACTCCAACACATTTTAGAGACCGAGTTTATCTCTGGCTGCAATTTTAACTCGGATTTCTTTATTACATAGATGCTCCTTTATTTAAGCTTTTAGAGATTTGAGTTCAGGGCTTGCAACTACAATATAATTTTATTTTTCTAGATTGCTATAACTTTGTTTCTTACCATATTTTACAATCCTAAAAATTATTTTAAAGTCTTCTAGTGGATGATTTTTTTTAGTTTTATAGTATTTTTATAATAACTTCTTAATTATAGTAGGTATATATTGTTATGTATGCTCTCAGAGGTCTATATGGTTTGAAATAAATAAAAAAAAATTATCTGCTTTTAGCCCATGTGGCCTAGCGTTGTATGTTTCCTATTTAAATACAAATGACATGGGATATTCAACATTGCACGATTATTTTTTATTCCAGTGAGGGGGGGGAGTTACTCTTCAAAAAATTTGAAACTCTGTATACTTTATCTATCTTTATAATAGTGCCTGTCTCAGAATTTTTACAAAATTTTACCTATTTTTTTATATATTTATTTTTTTATATATTTTTGAGGCTGCAGATAATAATTTCTAATTTATAATAATAATAACGATAATAATTTGATTAATAAATAACGCTATATTTACAGAGAAATAAAGCCCGCGGTTTAATAATTTCGCTTCTGATAAACCGTCATACTTTAATTACTATCGGGCTTCACATTAACTGTATGGACGTTGTCTCTGTCCGCTTATATAACCATAATAGTCCGGAAGTTTCGCGACTTTTCTCCACTCATGTGAGACGATGACATTTCTTTCGATTGGTCTATGGACGTGTCTAATAATGGGTTTGTGAAATTTCACGCTATGATGTGTTTTTCAGCGCCATATTCTTCTGGTATTTTCTAAAACTATTTACTCAAAACTCCCTTTTTCTGATTGTTATTTGGAATTATTTACAGCACTACATACTAGGTTATTCAATAGGACTCAACAAATTTATAACCTGAAATGCAGCTAGGGTTGTCAACAGTTTTTTATTTCAAAAGATAGTCCTTTAATTTTATAAGCTGTTGTTTGTTTCGATAATTAATTTATTGTATAGACGTCTTTTCAAGTCACCAAAATATATTTTAAGTACGTGTACACAAACAATTTTTTTTTCAGATTTGAGTTATAAGACCTACGTAAATAAAATATTTAATGAGAGAGAAATAAGAACAAGGAGAAGTACGATTAGTGAGGAAAAAAAGAATAGAAGTAGGTTCTAGACGAATTTGTAGAAAAGGTGACCTAACGACAAAAAAACTTGAAAAAAGTCTGAATAAAGACGAAACAATTTACAATTATTTTTGTTTCCCCTTTCTCAAAAATTTATATTTTAAGGTTTTTAATAGAATTTCGGAGCTGGAAGCGACAGTTTGTACTTTTTTTTTAGAAAAATTGCAGAATTGCATTAATCTTTTTATGGGTCTTTGAGTCAGATGTAGACAAACGGCTTATTGTTAGTATAAATAGAACAATTTCTCGTATAATACTGCACAAACATTTTTTTATGTTAGTTGTTTTTCAAAAATTGTATAGTTTTTGAGCTAGATGTAGAGAGATGTCTGAGTATAGATAGGACATCTTACAACAGTCCTGTTCGTGGTTCTTAAAAATTTACAAGCATTTTAAGTAGTTTCACGGTTTTTTAAGAGTTTAGTCTTTGTTAGTTAGTTTCCAACGTTTTAGGGCTTATTGACCTTTACATGACCTGAAACATCGACAACAAACTAACAAAAACAAATATAAAAGTACAAATAAACAACATAAAAAAACATGTAGTTTTTTATAACCAAACGAAAGTAATTACCGAACATAAAATATAAAATTGTGAAACACTTTTAATTTTTTTAAATATAAAAATTGTATTAAAAAATTGATGGCCCTTTGAGCAACATATTGAAAAAAGTCTGAATGTACTCGTAGCAGAAGCAACTTACAATAATTTTCGTTTTCGCTTCTCAAAAACGATATTTTATGATATTGAATAGAAATTAGGAGCCAAAGATAACAGTTTTTATTTGTTTATAATAAATATTGTATAAAAATTTGTTTTTGGAATAATTATTATTTTTCGCTTTCAAATTGTATCGCATTGAAAAGTCGGATGAAGAAAAAGTTTAAAGTTCTATCTAAAATAAGAGTTCTAAAGACAATAGTGAGTAAAAATTCAAACCCAATCTTTCCTCGCTCCGCCCCCCTCAAACATAATCTAGATACACTTTTGACAACGTCCTTTATTTCGATATCCAAAAGTTGGCAACCCTAAATACAGCATCACAAATGATGAATATGAACTGGAGATTTTAGTTGTTCTATTGACTCAATTAGAAATTTTGTTGCCGCGACTGAAAGTTTAAGAGGTTCTACAGACTATATTGATTGTTTTAGATCAATGTTTAGGTCTAAATTATATTGCCTTAAGCTGAACATCTTTTTTGTAGTTTTGTGTATTTTTTATTGTCTTCTGGTTAGGACAGAGCACAGTTTTCGTCATGAGTTTTACCGAGAATAGGTACGCTTTCTATTAGACTTTAGGTTTAATTATTGTACGAGTATAATTTTAATTAGCTTTAAACTTGTTACGTATTTGATCTCGTGTAAGCGTTTTTCTTTGGGATCAGCTGATACACAAATCGGGGCGCAATTTGTTTTCTTTTGGAGTTTGATTTATTTTTACTCTTGTAAGTTTTATAAGAAGGTTACATAATGAAAGGTGCAAAGCGAACAGTTGATTTTGGTTTCAGTGTATTTAGTAAATTAGTTCTCCGAATTTGCTTTTATAATTTAAATACTATAAACTGAAACATTTTTTCTTGTGTTATTAATAAACTTTATAACAGTATAAGTTTGCACATAAAATTTGAATTTTTGTTATTTTCGTTAATTGATTATGGAATATACATTCTTCAGAGCATTTCGCGTTTGATACCAACACCTATTTTCACACCTGACTTTCGTGTTTAAGCTTATCGGTTTGTGCTACAGTCTGGGTACAATAAACATGTATCGTTCCTTGTTATTGTTGTTTAATTTATTTAAAATAATTTAAAAGAAAATTAATATGCTAAAGTTAGAACCGCGGAAATAGGTTTCATGTATGTGTCAACACTGGTGTTCCCGGGCCTTCACCACAGCGTTTGAAACTCGTCCCAGGAAGTTGCGTTCAGTCAATCGAATCAATCGGTTTTGCAGGTTTAAATGACAAAGAGGGTAGTCGGGCGAATTAGAGCCGGTGGCTGTGATCGAAATTAGTTTTGTACGAGACGGAATCAACAGTAAATAAGTCGTGATTTTTCTTCGCTTTGTTTTGTAACTTACTTGGGGCGAAAGTTTCAAAGTGACAAAAACATATAAACTAGTAATTAAACAATTTTACTTCTTGTCTTGTATACAGTCAATCAATTTGGGGTTGTTAAGAAGTGATGGAGGGGATCCTTCCTTCCGGGAAATCGGAATTGGGTTCGGCGCTTGGAAATCACAGCGATTTTTTCCAAGGGCCGCATGTCACGAAAGGATCAAGAACGTATTATGACGGAGATTATAAAGGACTGTTTTGGTGGCTTGCTTTTGATCCCGTTTAAACTCCATTTCATGTTCATCTAATAAAAAAAGTTCTTTAATCTGTGAAACTTCTGTACAATTTTCATTACGGAAACTCGGATCAATTTTTAAATAAACCGAAAATTTTACGTTAGTTTAGGACGGTAAATGTTTTACGACAAAAACCGTCCCATCAACTTTACATCGTTTAATATTTTTTTCATATTTTTTCTATAAAAGTGCGGTTTAGTAAGGATCCAATTTAAAAAATTCAAAAAGTCCAATTAACATCTCTCGGGCAATTTTTATAAAAGAGAAACTTCCTGTTCTCGACTTTCTAACTTAATGAAAATTCTTTTCAAGAGGCTTTTTTACGTTTTTTTATGATTTCTCTTCTATTCAACACTGAGAAGTACACGAAATCTAATTCCGATGTTGTAATTAATAAACGTGTAATTTGCACAAATATGTAACAGCACAAGTAACAGTTGAATTTGTCGCGCACCATTGCAATTTATTACTGATTCGAGAGCAGTAATAGCTTTACAATTGCTTTCATAGCTCTCGCTGGCCCCTATATTCCGCTAAATTGATGGGTCAACAGTTCATGCTGCACAATTTTGGATTTTATTTGTAAAATTACGTAGCGAAAACACTTGTAGAACGCCACAAACTACGTTCAAATAAAAACGATTTTTTGTACTCAAAACAACGTCATTAAGGGTAAGCTGTACACAAATTTTAGTATAAGGGTTTCAATGTTAAAAGTTGTCTCCTGTTTTAGCAAAAAAAAACATAATTAAAATTTATGAAAAATTCAGAACAGAAGTTAGTTTTTCTTTTTTAGATTTTTTTGAGTTTTTTTTAATTGTAATTACGTATTTTTCTAGATTTAAACAATATTTATGAATAATTGAGATAATAGAAGACATAGAACTTAATTAATTTATTTTGAAAAGTTTGACGACTTGATAACTGGGTGATTACACCGACTTAAATCCTTGCTGCAAAATCACTAAAATCACTAATCTCTAAAGCTTTTTGTAAATAAATATTTATAAACTTCTATGGGGAAACATTCCCTATGCCAATTTGCCGATTTTAAAGTGTTACCATCCTGTGAACAAAATCACTGACTTTTCTTCAATGACCTTGTTCAGTGTTCTATCGAATAGATCCACTCGCCTTCAATTTTTTTACTACTTCGAAAATAACTTCTGAGTAAAAAATTTTATGCTGTAAAGTGTTATTAGCCACCGCGGCAAAATAACAATTAACTAGACTTAAGAACAAACTAAACTGAAACTGAAACTTAGAACAAAACTGAACACGAAAAAAGTATGAACAAAATGAAACTGGAAATGAAAATGACTCAGAATCTTGTAAACACGCACTTAAAAATAATCAAACAGTATATTAAAGAACGCGTTTTGAAAAATTAACTTTTTGCAAAATCAACAAAAAACTCGTCTCTCAAGTCACTGTGGAACTCATTCTTTATAAAAACTCGCGCTTTGCGCTCGTTTTATAAACTTGAGTTCGTGTCACAATGACTTGTGAAACGAGTTTTTTTATACTATTTTTTCTACTTTGCGCTTTTACGTGATTTTTAAGTAAAAAAGTTAATTATTCAATCTTTAGGGACATTTGCGTTAATACGAGATAGTTGGTAATAAATGTAATGGAAGTGTCAAATGTTTTTTGAACTTTGAAGTGTTTTCAAATTTGTCCAAAATTCTGTGTAATGGTTCTTTTTTACCGTATGGGTTATTAATTGAATACTCCAATTGACATAAACACAGTAAGGAAAATCTCCAAAAACATTGTAAAATTATTCTTAAACTACCAAATTAATTGCGATTCTCAGCGATTTCTATCAACGTTATTTTAGACCAAGCAGTGCTATATACTCATCTAGCAAATAACTTGTAAATTATCAAACGCTATGGGGGTTGTAAATCGTCAAAATATTGGCTAAAAGCTGTTTTATTTTAAAACTGTTCTAACCTCAAAAAGAAAGCTGAAATTACTTCATTGTAACCGCCGCAGGTTAATTGCGACACACACACAAAACACCTTGGTGAGGAATACTGTCATCAAGTGCAACAAAATTTATTCGAATAAAATCCTTATAATCATAAAGCTGAAACGTGACAAATGACGTTTCATTCCAGCGACAGCGTGTTACCAATCCGAAAAAGTAAATTGCACTAGTATTTTGAACTTTGAATTTTGAATTTTGAAAAATGATTTATTTATAATGTTTTTTATATTTACACTGTATCAAGTTTCGACATCTATTTTTCGCTATATTTTCTTTATCAAAATCTCTTAGCACTCTTGACAATTTTTTTAAATGAACACCTTTTAGTTTAATGTTTGTAGAGAGTGCTACAATTTGTATGTAGAAAATAATTTTTTTACTCTTTTGTTTTCGAGTTACAAACAAAAGTTGAAATTTTCAAAAATTTATATTTTATTAGTATTAAAGATCTCTCTAGTTAAAAAAAGTTTTACTGTCACTTACGGTCTATAGTAGCGACAGTACGTACTTTCATATGCATGAGGTGAAAAAAAGTGACTTTAAGTAACCGATTTTTCTAATTATAAAAATGTGAGAAGCAGATATTATGAGTTATGCTCACTTCAAACTTCGATCTGTGAGGTCAACCGTTACGTTCTGTGCTTAACAAAGGGTTAGCATGTATTATTTTAAAAAAAGGGCAACGATGTCGCTTTGTAACGAAGCTGTCCTAATCGCTCCACAACAGTATCAAAGGAGAAAAAACGTTTGGCCAGTCAACGATCCAACTAAAAATTGTGCTGAGTGAGCGACGACGAGGCGTCAGCTAAAACTCTTCACTTAATCGTGGACCTGTCCTTTTGTTATTATTTTGCATGTGGGGTTTGGTTACTAATGGTCGACCGTAATTACCCTTTCCCGGAATAAAACAATTCGAAATCTCGTATAAAATATGAATAGCCTCAATTAGTGCAACTGTCATTGTCTTGGTTGATTATGGCTGCGGAGACGCACACACCGTACCAACTTTACTAAATCCCCCAATTACTGGCGAGGTTGCTGCCTTGTGTGATGCTGTATCAGGCATGTATTCATGTCATGCGAGGATCAATAATATCCTTATTGCACTTGATTAAATGACAATTTTTTTTTAACAAAAATACAGACTTTTAATATTCTTCTGGTTGAACTTACGTTTGCTCCTGACATCTAATGAAACTTTGAAATATTTTTAATGGAATACTGAATTTTCCCAACTTTTAACGCTACACCGACACTTCAAGTAGGGGAGCGTGGCTCACATTGAGACACGGTGCACAATAATTATTCCAAATTGCATTAGGGTTATTGCATTGTTATTTTAGCACGATTGGTGCCCTGCTTATTATGCCGGCATTGTTTTCCAGTGGCTCAATACAGAGTTTTATGATAACTAGATAGGGTGAGATGGTAGCATTTTATGGCCATCGAAAAGTCTATTAATCTGTGGGGTCATTTAAAACGAATTGTGTACAATGAGCCACTAGACAATGGTGTAAAGCAATTAAAAAATCGGGTACAAAATGCAGTCCAGTCCTTATCAATCTTAGAAATAAGACGCAGTTTTAATGAATTTAGAGCTCGCATTGAAATCTGTACAGAAAAAAGAGGAGCATTATTTGAACAGAAAATTAATTGTCTAGCTTTTTGACAATTTTATTTTATTTATCATTTTTTAAATTTATTAAATAAAACTTGAACCCAATTTGAATATTTTCTAGCAATAAAATGATATTCTCTCGAGAACCGTTCGAGTTAAATAAAAAATAATTTGTGTTTTGGGGGTTCGAAAACAAGTAGGGCGAATCAACAAGAGTAAAATTTTCTGAGAAATCAAAAATAAGAAATTTTTTCCTCTTTTAAAGTTGATCCAGAGACATACTGTATAATAATAAATTGTACTTTTTACCTTGGTCCACAATGATACAGAAACACATTTTTTTAATAAATTGTAGCCATTTTTATTGTCGTATTTCAACAATAAAAATTTTTATTTTCGAATTATTGTGGCCTACTATCCCCTATAGGTTTTTGGCGTGCTGTGAGTGTTGGCATTACGTTGCAGTAATCAAAATGAGTTCTTGTTTGATAACACATATCTGTGTCCCGGAATGAAACTCGCCGCCAAATATGTGGCGTATGCAAAACAATTTGGTATCAGCTGGGCCTTAATTACGCCATTCCGCTCAAGCTAATTCATCCGAGACTCGTCCACCGTGAAATATTAGAAAAGGAAATGGATCCGAACCGGCTTAAGTTCGGTAACGAACACTTCACACTTGACGGAAATTAGATTACACGAGGGCGAAGTGGATGCACCCGGGGCCAACTTTTGTCCGTGCTCTCGAATATCGAATCGCGGCGATATCGCATTTATGCACTTCTATTTTTATTCAATCAATTCTAACTGGGTTTTTCTTTTTGTTTTAGGTAAGTTCCTGAATGCTTCTGGAATACGTGTATGGGTATGTATGAATCAATGGATGTACACAAATTTCTCAATTACTGGTCTAAGACACTTGAATTTGGAAGTTCCTCTTATTACTTACTAAGTTCAAAAGCTTAATATCTTCAGTTCTTATATTAGTTTTTGATTAATGATTACCATTTCAAAGTCAATGAATTTTTTAGACGTACCTACTTATCTGTTGTTGATTCTATCAATGTTAAAAATGACTTTTAAATTCAGATATATACAATAATCGCGCTTACCTTGAATAAATAAAAAAATATTTAACTGAAATTTAGCACATTTCTCATACCAGATTTGAAATGATCTATTTACGAACTATAGTAAGACAGGGCTGTCTACTGTGAGATAATTTACCTGAATTTCTTACATTTTTTGTTGCTTTGAACGTTTGCGCAGCGTTTCCAAATAAAATTAGTGCTGCGCTAACTTCAAACTTTTAATTTTTTTACTACAGATATTGAAAATTTAATAGTTTTGAAACCTTTTGTGACATGTATTTTTGATAGTTATTACCTCTTACCTATTAACCATAACGTTCTTTTAATAAATTTAGGAACTACTGAATCCATTTATTATTGCCAGAAAATACTCAAATTGTTGGCACGTGTTTACAACATAGTTCTGAATTTTATTAGCGGAAAAAAAAGTTTTTTAAGAATAATTAGGAACCGTAAACTAAAGATTCTTACAAATTGAAAATCTTGTTAATTATTATTTAAAAAATTAGATTGTTGTCAATTTTTATAAAGATCAGGAGCTGCAATATAGCTGCGGTAGTTTGGCAAATTTTAATACATTTTGCTAGCCATAGGCAACTAACTATTCTTATGTTTTTTTTAATTTTACAAGCAGATAATATCTTTATTATCTCAACTTTAAATTAGCTCATTAAGGCAACAGTTTTATTCAAATTGGTAGTCGCAGACGACAATTTAATAAATGTTTGAAGTCACAGGTGACTTTTTAATAATAATTAAGAGTCGCAGATGTCAGTTTTGTAAAGATCGGGAGTTTTAGGCGACAGTTTTATTAAAATTGGCAACTTTGGGCGACTGTTTAGGTAACAGTTCTCTAGACATTTAAAACATTATACAACATTTTATACAAACTGTATCTACATACAAGGTTTAACGAGGTAGAATATGAATGTGTGAGTTTTCTCAATAATACATGTTTTTACTTATTCCAATTTTTTTTTTAAGGAACTGTCTCCCACGGTTTGAAACTTTTATGAAACTGTTACGTGCGCTTTTTGTTTCTTATTTAAAAATAATTAGAAAATGCAGGTGTCAGTTTTATCAAAATTTTATTAAAAACAGAATTTGGAAGTTACAAAAAATTGGGTGTTACAAGCTATTGTTCTTTAAAAATTGAAAAACAGATAAATAATGTAACATTTTAACAGTTTTTTAATACAGTGGAACTCCAGTGTAATCCGACAAACCTTTTTCAGGGCGGTGTCGGACTATCGAATTTGTCGGATTACGGAGTACTACCATAAACACCCTATAGTCCAGATTTTTTTGCAAGAGAGTACCTTGGAATCCGACAAATTACAAATGAAAAGTGATAAGATTCTATCTAAACTACAAATCAACCTACATATTTATAATTATACTATATATTTATACAGGGTGGACCAAATGTATGGAACGGGCCGTTTTTTGGCTAAACTATAAAGAATTTTGAAAAAACAAAATATAGGCATTAAATGCCTAGGAACATGCTACCTGGGACAATGTTTAAAAAAATTTTATTTGTTTAAATTTCCAAGATAACTATAGCAACATTTTTGTTATTTTGTGAAATTTATTCTTGAATATTTTTTAAGAACAAGCTTTTTAAAAGAAATGTTGCTGTGTTAATTGTTTTAATATTAACTTTATAAATTTTTAATAAAAAAATTAAACATTACCGAATATTATTGTTATTTTTTGTCAAAACTACAAAATGTTTGGTTAATTCAACTTATATGCACGTTAAAAAGATAATAACAGATTTTTAGAAAAGTTACAAAAAAATAATTTATTTAAATAATTAATAATTTAACAATAAAAATTAATGTGTTTTTTCTTAATTTTTTATTATTTTGTAGTGCTTATTACGAGTATGTTGTAGCACTAGATATAAATAAATAAAATGTAATTAATAAATATCAAGAACACCCGAAATTTAATTTAAACAAATTGTTAAAAGAAAAATGTTCACAAAACTGTCTTCCACCTTTCAAACACCGATAAGAAAATCAAGTAGGCGTTTGTACACACCCCCGAGCTATTCTATTGCTATTGTTGCCTCAACCAGCAACAAATCCTAGCGTATGAACGAACGGTGGAAGGCAGTTTTGATAACATCTTACTTTTAAGAATTTGTTTAAATCAAAATTCGTGTGTTCTAGATATTTATTATTTACATTTTATTTATTTATATCTAGTACTACAACATACTCGTAATATGCACTACAAAATAATAAAAATATAAGAAAAACATTGATTTTTTTTGTTAAATTATTAATTATTTAAATAAATTATTTTTTTGTAACTTTTTTAAAGAACTGTTATTATCTTTTTAACGTGCATAAATTGAATTAACCAAACATTTTGTAGTTTTGACACAAATTAACCACAATATTCGGTAATGTTTAATTTCAATATAAAATTGTAAAAACAATTAACACAGCAACATTTCTTTTAAAAAGCTTGTTCTTAAAAAAAATTCAAGAAAAAATTTCATCAAAAAACAAAAATGTTGCTATAGATATTTTAAAAATTTAAACAAATAAAATAATTTTAAACATTGTCTCAGGTAGCTTCTTATTAGTCATTCAATGCCTATATTTTGTTTTTCAAAATTTTTCATAGTTTAGCCAAAAAACGGCCCGTTCCATACATTTGGCCCACCCTGTATTTATAATATGTAGAATTATGTACAGTGACAGGCGTGTCGGATTACAAGGGGCGCCGAATTAGACAAGGGCCGGATTAGCGGGGGTTTACTGTATTAATATAAGTAGATGTACACAACTGTTTTTTACGGTTTCTAAATTTAATGAAACTATTGCCTGAAGCTTCCAATTTTAGTTAAACTTTCTCCTAAGGCTCTTAATTATTTTTTTTAGATTGTTGTCTGCGGATCTTATTTTTTTTAATAATAAGGGGACCAATTTTAATAAGAAATGGAAACCGCTTGTGACAGTTTCGTAAGGCTTGGAGAAGTAAAAGACAGTTTAATTAAATTGGAGAACCGTAGACGACAGTTTTTATATAATTTAAAATTTCAAATAATATTTTGTAACTTGTTATCTACGGACGAAGATTTGAACAAGTGAACCTGTGTTATTGAAAGAGGAAACTCAAATTGTAGCAAGTGGTTCAAGTTTTTCTCTCAATAGTTTTTAGTAAATTTTATTTAGGATTTTAAATTTTTAAAAATTGTCGTCTATAGTTTTTAATTTCAATGGAACTATTCTTGCGGCTCTAAATTTTTTAGAAACTGTCGCTAGTGTTTTTCAATTTTTGTTTGAATTATAGACGACAGTTTTATCAAAATTGAAAGCTGCAATAAGCTGAATTTATTTTCAGTTTTTTTTATCCAAATGAGGTAAACTGTTATTTTTGCCTAAAAGTGGCTAATACCGAAATCCGCAACAGTTGGACTATAAGCGCATTTAAAAAAAAAATGGAGAAAAAATATTACTATATATTTTCAGAGTAATTTCAATACTTTCGATTGGAGGAATTACCGCTTAAGTTTGTTCTGGTCCAAAGTTGGACAAACTTCTGTAAATTGCTAATGTAAACAATTTTCATAAAATTACATAATGTTTAACTTACGTTAAACTAATTGTTAATTGAAGTGATTGTAATCAATGCTTAAACATATAACGGGGTTATGTCCGGAGCGTCAAATGGCTCTTGAAATTCAAAATGTGCACTCTTTGAGCTCTTATTAAATTAAATGTAAATTACATTATACAGATTAAAATTCAGATAAATAGTGACAAATTAGCGGCCGTCTGAATTAACGAGTTTTAAAACGGAGAGATTTTTTTTAATGAAGACAGTAGAGGGACTAAACATTTTCTCGGACTTACAATTAAAATTTAAAAAAATATGAGAAAAAAATCCCCAAATTTAAAAAATGCTGTTTCGTCATAAATTCAAAGCGGCTTATTTCGCGACCCTTCATAAACAACATGAGAACCGGCCTCGTATTTTATGAAATTTGCAACAATTCAGGCTCAGGTGAAGCCGGAATGCAATCATTTACTTGCAGTGCTTGTCCGTTTTACCCTTCGAACCCTAATTTGAATTTCTCGGGTTTAAGCTCCGGTCAAAAATTTATGTAAATATCTTGCAGCTAAAAAATTTTGTGATTGAATTGGGGTCATTTGAGCCGCCTCCCGACCTTGGCTTGCGTAAAATTGTTGAGACGTCTTTCAGATCGCTGTTGAATTGTGCTCGTGCGATCGGTTGCAGTCGTGAGACCGTCGAGTTGTTCTCACACGGCTTCCACAGCATCCAGTAGCCCGCCAAAGTCCGGAACGGTGGCGCGTCCTGATCCAGAGTCGGGAGAGTGTGGTGTTTTCGTGTCATACTTAATCGGATATTGACAGAGAGCAGTAAGTAGAGGTGGGGACGGCGAACAACACGTGATTTATTAAGAGGGGGTGTATCTGGGAGGTGGGTCATAACATGAAAAATGCAAGCCGGTCGAGAAGCGACTTTGATGTATCGACGACTCGAGGAACAACGAACGTTTCGATTAATGTGTGGGGATTTCAGGGGGGGTGTTGTTTGTAATTATTTTTTGGTGTTTACAAAAAGGGGTTTCTTTGTACAGGTAATTTCTCTTTGAAGGTTTTTACGAAATTAAATGTTGCGTTTTGACGTGAGGGGTGGTTTTATTTGAAATTCGGGAGGAAAATTAATAAAGTTGTGCCAGTGCTTGGATTTATATCTATTTATCAAACCGAGGTTGGGATTCAATTAAATCAATTAAATCGCGGTATAGTCGAGTTGATGATATTTCCAGAACTTCTTGGGAGTCTCGAAGGACCACTTTACTGATATTGTATCTGTTTTTAACACGACAATAAAAATCTAGGTCTTAATGGACTCCCGAAGCGAATAAGCCACTTGTCAATTTTATAAACGAGCTTCTTTACTGATTGCGAAGTTAATTAAGCGAAATTGTCGAATCACTATTTAAATCAGTAACGAGTTCGGATGGCTTCATTCACCACCACTCCTGGAAAAGAAATTGGTTTCGTTATCGTTATCGATTAACCGGAGAAATTTTCCTAAATAAGAGTTGATTTTTCTCTGGGGGTAATTTTGCGTGATTATTACTCCCCTGTTTCCATATTGTCATATAACAGATTATAGCGAGAGAGGGTGATTTATCGACAACGATGTTCGCTTTCTGACGAAAATTCCGACGCGTTTCCAATTTGCACTCTTGGATGAATTGAAAATGCAAATGTCTAGGCCTGTTCCCGACCCCCTGTCGTTTTGAATAATTTGATAAGTTTTGAATAATTGGCGGACGAAAAGCGAACCCAAAACAACTATTAGTGAGCTGGAGGTTAATGGAGGTACGGAATTGTCAGTTTTCTTTGACAACAAAAACACAATTTTTTTACTTGAAGTTTATTCAAATTTTTTTAATTAAAATATTATTCTCGCCGAAATTTCAACTGGGTAAATAATTTACTCTACACCCAAATTATGCATTAAATTCGAGCGTGACAGTGAGAAATTGTTGTTTGTTTAATTTAATTAATTCGATTTACATTATTGATGAGGTTTTTTGGGGATCAAATTACCTAAAAAAGGTTGTATATACTTTATAAAAAATATATAAAGCAAGAAGGTACTAATATTAACTATAACATAAGTTTTAAAATACCATTTAGCATAAGATTTTGTTTCTTAAATAGATTATATACTCTGATGTTAATAATCTCTATGATATGAATAATCCGTATGGCAATGCTATGTACTCCAACAAATCAAAAAATTTAGTTGCATTAAGATGTTTTTAGTTATTGATTTACGATTTAGGACCAATAAAAATACTTTTAGAATTATAGGTAATCATTCAATAGAAGTTGGCTGAATAAAGTTGGTTTTGACTGATTTGACAGTACTATTTGAACCCTAGTTTTTTTAGTTAAATCAAAAATATAGCATTTAGTTTAAACCTATTTGAAGATTATATACAGGGTGATTTTTTACTTTCTCTCGTCCGAAACTTCAAAAATAGGCAAAACCTTATACTTTGCTTGTTTTTAAAATTTAATTTTTAAAATTAAGGCATAGAGGGTTGTAAATTAATGTCAACATAATGACAGTGCTTCTAAAGTGAGTTTATTTGGATTTTTTGTAGTTTTTCCAAAGTTGCTTATTATTTGTATAACGTGTTGTCTATTTTTGAAATCTCTGGCGGGAACAAATAAAAAAATTACTTTGTATATGTAGATATTTTATTGTAAATTTGTAAAATCTGAACACAACATTTTAATTTTTAATTTAACCTGATATAGTCAGTTTTAAACAAGAGTGTTTGTGCATTCCAGATGGGAGAAATTTGTGGACTTAAAATGTGCATTTTTAGTCGCGTCTTTTGCTATGACAAATAGATATTTCGCGCTACAACTAAAAAGAATCTAACTAAGACACATTACATTCAATAAAGTTAATATCTAGTATTTGTTACAACAACTCAGCAGCTGCAAGTGTCAGAGGCGTCTGAGGAAACGCACCTAATTAAGTAAAAAGCAAAAATATAGTATGAACGACTTTTTATTGTTACTCTAAAAAGTATATAATATAGGAATATTATATTTAATAAGCGCTAAGTTTTAGAATCATATATCAACTTTTTCCTAATTTAATAAAAAACAAGATATATATAAATATATAAAAAATATATAAAAACGTGTAAAACACACTCAAGATAAGAATTATGTTTTGTGATTTACGTTTCTAAGAAAACTATTAAAAAACTATTACCCAAAATTTTACTTTAATTTTACACAAAGAAAGTGGAAAAAGTACAAATTATAATTTTTTTGTAGAGAAGTTATTTTAGGAGTTAAAATTATCAATTTGACGAAATTTAAACCTATTCAATTTACATTATCTAATTTTTAATAAAATTGTCGCTTGCAGTTTCTAATTTTTTCTGAAACTGAGGTTTGCGGTTTCTGTTTTTTTTATAAAGATTGTTTCTTCTAGAGTTAAAAATTATTCTTTAAAAATAATCAGGAACCGCGATGGTTTTTTGCAAATTGAAAATCTTATTGCTAAATAAGAATTGAAAGCAGAAGACAACAGTTTAATTAAAATAAGATGCTAGCAGTTAAAATTTTAATTAAAATTGGAAGCCGCAGGTGACCTTTTTAATCAATTTGGGAATGTAACATGTTTGATATTTTTTTTAACGATTGATCCTTTAAGTTTAATTTGCTATACTAAGAGGGTCACATTTATTTGCACCACAGTGGTTTAAAAAACTGATATTATGCACGTAAAGTATGTACAGTCTTATTTAATTTTAATGTCACTGACGAGCGCTCGAGATTTTTACATAGAATTTAGTTGTAGGAATATGTTGTTCATTATTTTTTTTTACTATTCTAACAACTTAAGTTATATATGGGATAAATAAACGCAAGTCTTAAGCGCTTAACTATGTTATTAGAAATAAACAAGACGTATGTATAGTGGTCCGATAGAAAAGTGGGCAGACTTATTAAGCTCTCCCAATAAACAGATCATAAAAATAATTGCAGGTACCGCAAACATCAAATAAACCATAAAACCACTTATAAAACTTGATTTATGAGAGTTTCTATTTCTCGGAACTATTTAAAGATGTAAGCAAATCCTGCAAAGGTCGTTGTTAAATGTGAAAGGGTTAACCCTTATGAATCAAGTTTTATGAGGTGTTTTATGATTTGTTTGATATATGCAGTAACTGCAACTATTTTTATGATCTGTTTATTGGGAGGTCTTAATAAGTCTGCCTACTTTTCTATAGGACCACTATACTTGCGTTGGGTATATGTTATACCACGTGTTTAATAAAATAAGTCTGGACTAATGTATTAAACTTGAACAGTTGTTTTACATGTCTTTGTTAACTTTATCATTATTTTGTTAACAATAAAAATATTTTTTTAATAAGTATTTACAAATACATAAGTTTATCTAAATGTGTTTATCCAATTAAGTTTTTTTTGCTTGCACAATAAAAGTGTTAAAAAGATACATTTTAATTTTTGTTTTGTTTTACAAAATGTAGATTTGAAAATAAAGAAAATTTGAAATTTACATTTTTTGTTGAGTCAAAAATATTTTTTTTTATAAGTTTTCAATTTTTTGGTAGTTTGTTGGCTAGTTTAGGGACTAGATCTTATCTTAAAATTGATGATTTGTGGCGCTTTGTCAAGCTATTTATAAAGCCGCGTCATTAAATTTAGTCTTCTGGGCTGATTTCAAGTTGAGATAATACCGGTAGTACTTCGTTCCTAAGCGAAATTAAAACAATTTGAGGTTGTGATTGGTTGTTGCAATGGAAAAATATTAAAATTTGCGATACTACCGGTATTACCTCAACTTGAAATCAGCCCATCTGATATCTAAAATCTAAATTTCTAAAAGTTAAATCAAAATGTGATCTATGTTTCAAATATCAATACTTAATCTAATCGTAAGAAGAGTGTACGAAACTTACTATAAATGCATTTAGAGCAAATATTTATTAACATTAACATTAAACAAACTTTGAACAGTGGATAGTGGACAAAGAAAAAAACAAAAATTTTAATAACAACACAATAATAAATCTAAATTTTTTTTATTACTTGTTGACAATCTTTAGCTCTCTAGTTTTTTTGTTGTTGAAATAAATTTTAAAAAATTTTAAAGTAAAATTATTGAATATAAAGATATTACTAAATTATTGTATAATACACTTCCTTTAGGACCTCTATGGCTTTGTCAGTTTATTGAACTCGCTCTTCGAACTCGTCTCACAAACTCTCTGACTCGGCTATAAAAGCTCTCCTAGCTCTTTGAACTCGTACTGTAATGGTCTAATTTCAAGTTGAGATAATACCGGTAGTATCTTCGTTTACACGGAAAATTAAAAGATTTGAGATTGTGATTGATTGTTATATATACTACCCGAAGTACCTCAACTTGAAATTAGCCCATAAGATACTATACTTGTAATATAAATACCTCTCTTCCTACAACTATTTAACATGATTAGATTAGTTTAATTTTTTTCTGTGTAAATGTACCTAATAGAACTAACAGTTAACAAACTGCCACCGTTAATTAGAAATCTGGACAATTCGAGTTTCCTGAAACTTTCTGAAGTGAGTTTTTGACGATCGGTTTATGCACACACTCTCCAATTTCATTCCACATTAAATTCTCTTCAGTATGAGGCCTCTCGTCCTGTTCTTCCAGCACGTCTCTCGCGACAATTGCCGTTTTCAATCGAAACGTGGACGAAACTTTAGATTTATAGCTTTCGGAATTGCATACTTAAGTAGAATTAGCAGTTGTGATTTTTGTTTCCGACACGTGAAATTGTTAAAGTTTTGGTGATCGGTTTAAAACCAGGGGGAGTTTATTTATGTTTTTTGTTCAGGCGTGAATATGCAAAGTTATAATTTTAAATTTCGGGAGGAGCGAAATCTTGTTCAAGAAACTCGTAAATTTTCAACAGTGTGTTAAACATGCCGACTTTTGCGAATTTTAACCAGCTACCGACAAATTCATTAAGTAAATAATTTGCCCGGCGCATCCACCATTTTTCACCGGGGGTGAGGCTGATTCCACGATTTCGTAAAGAAGTTTTTATAAAGTCTGGTTTGGAGAGATCTGCAAAAAGGGATGTCTAATTTAAAAAAAATCTTTTTGTAATAGTTTTTGTTAAGGGAGATGAAACACTTTTGTTTGAATTCAAACGAATCTACTTTATTTTCTTTGTTAATAAAGTACTGTTTAAAGGGACATTCATTTTTTATTTGTCACATCTAGAATTTAAAAAATGGTGTTATCTCTTTGAGCTTTTTCACATTCAAAAGATATTTAATAGTTCTTTAAATTTTTTACCAGAAAGTTATTATTCCGTTCTCTCAAACATATACAAACACAGAAATAAATTGTTGTACTTATGGTAGAAGGAGTTGATCAATTTTAACCAAATTAGAAATGTTTCTTTAATTAGACCCAAGTTTACCAAATTTAATTGAGATTGTTGAGATCTATTATCTTCTTCTAGGTCTAAAAATTCTTATGTCTCTTAGTTTATTTTTCTCTCAAATGAAATGTTGTGTATCTTCTAAAAAATAGTATTTTTCGCTTCCGAATGTCAATACTGGCGATTTTTTCTGGTTCATCTACTGTTTTTGTTATTTACGATTTTAAAAGACACAACTGCCAATAAATCGCCTTCGAATCACTTATATTTACGGTCTGTTCATCCCAAACCTCGTCGATACCGATTCTTTCCACTCTGACACACGTTCCTATGTAAACAACGTTTGAACTTACGTTTTTACACCATTGTGTTACATTAGAAACAACTTCTCTACCAGTTTTTTTCTTTTTCTAAACTTTGTTATAATTACAACGCCCTGTATCTTGTTTATGTAAGCGTTAGGCGCCCCAGTTTGGCAAGTATCGTCGTCGTTTGCATATTTTTACCATATTAAAGGATTGGGATCAAATCAACCCTTAGTGCATTACGGTCTGACGTGTTCCATTCATCACGATATATCTCGAACATGGTCATCGACTAACGCACCACGTCTCGGGCCTATCCCGTGTTGTGTAATCGTTAATTTAACTTTGGACCAACTCGCTCTAAACAGCCGCCTCTATCATCGATCGACACACGTAATGAATTTCGGAGAAGGTCAACCATAATTAGGAAAAGAAGCTGTTTTATTAGATTAAATAAACACCAGATAAATCTTTAAAATTAGCGGAGGAAATGTCGAGCGAAAAGTCGTTTAATTCTCTAAAAAAACAAATTTATGTCACTTTTTATCTTAGACAGTTTACAATATAAAAACATGTTTATCTTGTTTTATTTGCAATCGCAATTTAAATTTTTGAAAAAATGAAGAATTTATAGCGCCACGTAATTAGTAATAACTGTCATAAAATTTTCGTAATTAGTAAATTTGTAATTTTTTTTATAAAAGCAGAAATATGAGCGATATTTATAAAGTGATCATAATAAATGAGATATAAGGTACGGAAAACTAAGAAAAAGCTATACATGTTCTGATGGTGATATTTCCAAATAGTTCTGCCATTGAAGAAGAAAATTCTAATTTTTGATGTATCAGTAATACCAAAAAAATTGTTGTACGTTTAGAATTAAACACATGGGAAGCAGTTTATAACAACTGAATTATTTTTTTGACAAATTACATTGACAGTTTGTTTTGACGTTTGTCAAAAAATATGCAGAGTGGACTTAATGTAAGGTTTTTTGGCTAAACAATAAAGAATTTTGAAAAAACAAAATATAGGTATTAAATGGCAATCAAAATGCTATCTGGGACAATGTTTAAAAACATTTTTGTTTGCATTTTTAAGATAACTATAGCAACATTTTTGTTTTTTTGTAATTTTTTTATTTTTTTTAAACAAGCTTTTTAAAGAAATGTTGCTGTGTTAATTGTATTAATATTAATTTAATAAATTTCCAATAAAAAAATTAAACATTATCGCATATTATTGTTAATTTTCGCCAAACCTACAAAATGTTTGGTTAATTCAAGTTATGCACGTTAAAAAGCTAATAACAGTTTTTTAAAAAGTTACAAAAAATAATTTATTTAAATAATTAATAATTTAACAATAATAATTAATGTGTTTTTTAATTTTTTATTATTTTGTAGTGCACATTACGAGTATGTTGTAGACCTAGGTACAAATAAATAAAATGTAACATATAAGCGTTCGGAAGTAAATTATTGAAATTACTACAGGAGTATTATTTCGATGCTTATCTTATATTAGCAATATCTAACATTTGTCGTAGTTTGTTTTTACACAATCACTTGAAATCAGTAAACAACTCTTTTCTGTTAGTTTACATTTATACCGCATGGTGGCGTACTGTTACGTTTTTGTCTGACTTTTACTGCACTAAACAGTTTTCTTAGATTTTGTGTTTGCATAAGGGTCGGTCGTGTGTCAAAACTCCCTGAGTGGTGCTTCCGTATCCGCTGTAGATAATCGTGGGTCGGATGAGCGGTTTTAGAAGATGGAGGTACAATAGCCCAGTCTATTCCGTGTTTATGTGTTATTTGATCCCGGAGCGGCTCCGGGCGTTTTTCGCTAGGTGTTCCGGCGTTGTTCCTGCTTCCTGGCGGTGCTCCAACTCTCGCTCGCAGACGGCGTCCACTTTTGATTTATGAAGCCGCCTCCCAGCAGCGGCGTTCATAGTGAAGCTCGTCGGTGGCGACGTGACGAATTCGAAGTGATGAAATATCGGTGCCGGAAAGCCGGATTGTCATTCTTCGGTTCACGTTCCATTATTTATATCGACGTGTCGCTGTCAGGTGGCCGTATTGTTTTCGTGATTTGTGTAGTGCGGACAAACAACGCACGGGTCGCGTCTTATCGCTCCGGGGATTCCGGGAGGCTAAGAGATCGAGATAACGCGGAATTTCACCGAGGCATTTAATATCGGACTTGGCGAAAGCCATGCATTATTCACGCTCATCTTCGAACACCAGACGTCGGACGAGCTCATTGTTAGCGAACGGAGTATTAATATGTGAGAGGGAGCGGGGATGAGACACTCGGAAAAATCTATTTCGAATATAACGCGAATTATCGAACCGAGGAAGAAAGCTTGATTATTGGGATTATCGGGACAGACGGCTGGGAACAATGAAAATAACGAGAGATGGAAGAATTAAGGCTAATTTCGGATCGGGAGATTTCAAACGCGTGCTACGTTTTACCAACTTTTTATTTCATTTCAAAGACATTAAAGTTTTTTTTATGAAATTTTGCTTTTTTTCAAATTGATTTGTAAAGCTATCGAAGATTTAAACTAGAATTTTATCTTGTTTTCTTTTTAGTTAAAATTCTTTCATTATCTATTCTAATCTATTATTTATTCAACATCTCATGTCAGTATCAATTTTCAAAAAAAAATCTCGGTTTTTCTAAGCTATTTCCCAGGAGTTTTACTGTAACTGTACAAAAAAATTACCAAATAAATGGACAAAAGTTGGTGAAAACACCTTTTGTGAAAAATACAAGACTATCAAAAAATTGTATCAGAAATTGCGCTAATCTATTTGTAATTTTAATAATACGAGTAGATAAAATATTCTTACACATTACAAAGTTTCTAGATTCAATTTCTGTCAGAGTCAAATAAATAAGGCGCTCTCTTTGCCTAATAAACAAATTTTTAAACTTAACACAATAATTTACTATCAATAGCAGAATCACAGCTAACTTCTAATTTCCTGTCGCTCGTATTTTTTAGCCATTTTTTATCGAATTTTTTTACTACAAACTGGTCGAACTATTATTTAGTATTTTTACTAACTCTCTAGCTATGCACCTGTCGCTTAGTTACATCGAGTTTACCATAAACAAAGATTAGAGAACTTACAGGCTTATGTCGACGTCTTTGATCTTTCGCACAGAGCTTTGTTGACGTTATAGATACCAGACCCAGTAAAAGACCCAATAAAATTGGTTTGTAGAATGGCGCGAAATTTAAACTAAAAACAACTGTATCAAATCAAATGTCAAACCATTTTGCGAAAACATTTCTTTGTTTATTTTGTTGTTTTTCTAGTAGAAACCATTTTTTTTTTGTTTTACTATTCTTAACAATCATTTATTAGTTCTTTCTATTACTGTAGATTTTCTCTTTGTTTTATTTTTCTCCTAGACGTAGTTTTTTTTTGTCCTCCTGAATTATAAAGTTGACTTTGACGCATTGTAAACGTTAACTCAAAGTGTCACTTTACGCACTAGTGCGTCAAAAACTGCAGTCAACTTTAAACTTTAGAAGATGTTTAAAGAATAAGTCAAGTATGACAACAATGTTAATTACACAAAGCTTTACTTTAGATAATCAGCAACAAATAAAAAAAGAAAATAAATCTATTATTTTATTTTTATTTAAAAAATTATGGCGACATCTATACGCATTTAACTTAGTCTATAATTATCTGCATTACCGACATACCGATCGAGAACGAAAATACAGTTACAGTGAAATTTTTTTAGCTTATTTAGTTTATTAACTATAATAGAGTTATAAGAAACACTGCTATATAAAGAATAAACAAAAAATTTACAATGGCTGCGTTTGTGCTTGTAGTTTTTAGGTACTTAACTTTAAAAGTTGCTGTTTATTTTGTAGGGTCGTTGTAAATTCTGGTAATAACCAGTTTATAAATCTAACACGAAGAAAAACTTAAAACTGTTTTATCTTATTGCTTTCAAATCCACCTAGCATGGATTAATGATGTCTTATCACTTCTTCTCAATTCAAACTGACGATGAGGACCTGATTTTTTTTATTTTACAAAATTTATAATATTTGAGGAGACTGGATTATTTGCATTGATAATTTATCTATTTTTCTTTCTAGTATTCTTATAATTTTTAAAAAATTATGAAAGACTTTTTATTTTGCTCTAAAATTTGAAATTATGTAAATATGTTTATTACATTTTTTTTAAAGTTACTTTTTGTTTTTTTTTGCTCAATATATCTGGGGCCACATTTTTAAATGTTTTTTTAAGTTATAGGATCGTTAAACGTTTAAATTATTCGATACTTTTTTTTTAAAGTGGCATAAATTGAAAATAATTAAAACCAACAACGCAGCGTTTATGTCAAATTGTCAACCATCTATCAACTTCGCAAAAAACAGGATTGCCAATTTAAATAAATTATTCCCATTTTTTTATTTTCAAAAAATAAAAAAAAATCATACTGTTATACAAATTTCGTGTGTTAAGACATTTTACAGCGCTCCAGCTAATGAGAAACAAAGCTGTCGCGCTATAAAAATGAAACTTTACCACACTCTGATGTAAATAATTATTTCCTATTTTAATCGATTAATAAACTCTTTGGTAATTACCTTTTGCTAGAAGTCTTCCTTGTTTCTTACCTACTTCTTTAATAAAAGAAAAAATTAGATCGTTTTTTGTTCTTTCAGAATTTTCCTTGGTTTTTTATTCTTTTTTTATCGTTCGTTTTAAACTATTCTAAAAAAAATAGTTTTTCTACAATCTTCTATTCCTCTTTTTTCACTTTTTTGAAAACTTTTTTATTTTTTATGTACATATTTAAAATCGTTGCATTTATTGTTTTTTCCTCCATCTTTTGTTTTTAATTATTTTTTTGTTCCAGAATATTGGTTTGTGTTTTTGCGTAGTTTTTTCTTGTTGTTGGTTTTTCTCCAATCGTCGTTTTTCAATTTTCCTCGATGTTATCAGGCTATTTCACTAAACCGAACCAATTAATGAGCGACCGATAGCTTGCTTATATAAAATCAAGGTTAGACACGCTACTATTCTCGATGAGTCATCGCTTCCACTTCTAGCAAGCTCGAATGGAATGATCTTAGCTTCTAGAATTAAAAAATTGATTCTATGTCAATTTTTTTTCTAAATAATAGGATGTTGAATTGCCAATACTGTCAGTGATCAGTTGATCACTGTCTCTTACTCTATTTTGTATTTAATGCAGCGCCCTTTTTAGTTGCTTTGTTTGTCAAATTTTATATATCTCTTATTGTTTCCTGACTTATAAATCAAATTTTGGTAATGTATTTTGGTAAATGGTTTTAAAGTTAAATTTTTTTAAATCTTTGTATATGTCTTACTAATATTCTGAAGCTGATATCTTGAAAAACAAATAACACTTACTTAGTTTAAAAGAGGTAAATTTTACGAAAAGTTCTTTTTTTACGTTCAAAAACAGGTTTTGTGGATTATTTAGGCAGAGATTAGAGATTGTTTGAGAAGTTGGGCGGGCAAGTACTAAACAAAATTGTTTATGTAACAAATAATAATTTATGAGCAAAATTTAGATCAGTTGCTTTGACAAGCTGCAAGTTTTTTTATAAAGTTTAAATTTCATAATTTGTATATGTTGATTTTTACAAATTATACGCTAAAAATTGCTGAAAAAGAATTTAAGAACGAAGAAAAACAAAATATGTGCTAAATTATACAGATCTCTTTAAAATTTCCGTTTGCCGGTTTGAAGCATTATCTTTATTTTTGCTTACAAACAAAGCAGACTTAAATTAAGCTTTTATATTATTTGAAAAGTGAAGGTTCTCTTTACTCTGTTTTTATTTTGACGCATTATTTTTATGTAAAATCTGGGGGCGTGACGCGGCCTAACGCACTTACACACACTTGGAGCTCAATCGCGCGTAAATTACAGTTTTTTTAGATTAAATTTGACACTGCTTCGATTAAAAACGCTTAAAAAGCAGACAACATTAATCTATTGTTAAATTTATTATCAAGAAGATATTCCTGTTTTACATTTACTCGACTCAGTGGCTTTGATTTAACACAATTTTTTATTTTATTATTTAAACATAAATAAATGTCTTTTGCCCGGATGAAAAATCTTCTAATCCCGTCCCGGTTCGGCTTAAGAAACATTCATCATATTTTCCACTATTTGGCTCCAGTGAAGCTTGCTTTCAGGTTTTTCTCGCTTTTTCTCGTTAGCTAACGAAGACGCGTCTTGTTTGGTAAAGAATCAATTTAATTGAATGAAATTAGGAAAAGTTACAAGTCCTGGCTTAGTTGAAATAGTGTTTATTGTCGCAATTGTAGCGATAATTACCCTAAAAGCGGATTACTGCGTTATTTTAGCGGTTATAAAATCAAAGATAACAAGAGATTTGAGCGTATTGTTGGGGTTGGAATAAAATATGGTTGTTTTTCTTGGCCCGGAGGCCATTTACCAATTCCGCCTGTCAGCGATTTTGAGGTAAAAAGGGTTAGCGATCATTAGCGGATTTTATTCAAAGATTTTTTTCTTTTATTCGGATTCCATCGCGACGTTGTTAGCGGCGCAAAAGGTCGTGGAGGTTTTATTGCAGGCTCCGTCTCTTAATTAGTTACGTGCCCTCACGTTGTTTTAATGTTTTTCTGACGTCGTGGCGCCATAACTCAGCAACTTTTGCACCACCTCCCTCTACTTTTCATTAGCGACATTGCATGGATGGTTGGCTTGCTGGGGATTTTTATTCGGTTAAAAAAAAATGACGAGCGTTTGTAAAACATCGTGTTTCGAACCGGCCATCTACATAAATCTCGGGAGCTTTCTTTTTCTGAATTTGTATGAATTATTGCGCCGCTTCGCCAAATAAAGAATTTATTCTGTCCGGGACTGAATTGAACCCTTTTCGGCTGAAATATGACGACGTTTATGATGTTAGTGGGGGTTTTGATGAATTCGAGACGTTGAGATTCCCGACTCGAGTTTGACTAATTCCGAGGGCCGGAAACTCGAATTGAATGGACGAGAAATATCGCGAGGAAATGGAAATAGTTTCAGTTTTTAAAGGGACGCTTCTGAAATTGATGGTTGTCGTGGACGATGGCCAGATTGATGGCTTCCGGCCGGAAACTTGACCCAAACCCCACCACAAAACGAATAAAATAATATTTACACTAGCGGGCTTAATCAAATCAATTGCTTCTATTTGAGGAAACACAAAATGTAAATTACATTTTAACACTATGGGCAAACTCAATCGAAATATTTACCAATTGTAAAAAACAGTGTTTACTTCGCCCGGCGCATCCACCAAAATTGCTAATTTTACCTAGTAAACATCGTGAATGCGAGCGTTTTTTCCGGCTCGTTAAAACAACAATTTAATCAGACAAATACAAAAATACACGAAAAATTTTGTTGCTAAACTACTCTCTTTGCAAATAAATTCAACCGGATTAACAGTGTCCGTGCTTTTTTATCTGGGATTTGAGCGAAGCTGCTTTTTTAATCTAGAAAACTGTAATTTACGAGCGGTTTTAATTGTAGGGCCGATAGAGGGCACATTTACGCTTCTTAACCCTTTTGTTAAAAAATCGAGGGGGTGCTCTACTGAATAAAATTAGCGAGAGCAGTTAAATCACTCGTAAGCACTATTTAGACTGACGGCTGTATTGCCATTTTAAATTAAGTGGGCGACACTAGCGGAAAACTGCCGTCCGTACTACTTGGTGTGACGTATAATCTAGTGTAAATAACAACACTTGATAAACAAAGATCAAAACACAGTATAGAAATGAATCAGTATAGACAGCTGATAAAAACTGAAAACTTGTCAAAAAGCTAGCATCTTTTCAGGTTAAATGTGTAAGATGGCGCCACCGATTTTTAGATTTACTCTAGGCAACTAATAATACACAATTTAAATCTAACGGGTTATAACTGTTAAAAAATAGTATAAAATTTATTTTAATCTTTGTCTGATCATTGTCTTTCAATTATTTATTATATTATTTACAATTATAGGCTTTTAGATTTAAATTGTGTATTATTAGTTGCCTATAGTAAATCCAAAAATTATTGGTTCCATCTGACACATTTAGCTTGAAGTAGTGCTGGCTTTTAGACACGTTTTTAGTTTTTATCGGCTGTCCATACTGATTCATTTCTATACTGTGATAAAGAGGTTAGATTCAAATGTAGCTTATATCAGATTAACCTGTATATATGTTACTCGAAGTGACGTCACATTTATACTCGGTATATTTTAATTTTAACGCTAATAGTGAAATTTTCGCCTGGGATAAGATAATAAGGTAATAAACTAATAAAACGAACATTAATTTTGGAAGTTTATTGAATTGAGGATTTTAAAACAAAAGTTATAAATTAAAGGTAGCGAAATAAAGCAAGTGGCGCCATCTGCTAAGGTTTCTGACAGATACAAAAAGAAATTAACGTATTGGAAGGCAAATAATATGATCGATTATTTTGTTGTTACAAATTAAATTTGTTTATTTGTTTTGAGCAAGTAACTAAAGGAGATAACTGAAAATCGAAGTGCATAAGGCAGTAAAACCGCAAAATAACTGTGGGCAGTTTGGCAGTTTTAGTATCATATTAGTGTTGTGAATACAATTACGAAGTAAACTAAATTATTTGCTGTGATTTTCTTACAGCACACACACTGATCAGCTTTCTTGGCGATGTTTTGTTTAAGCATATATTTATGTATTATCTTTTTAAAAAAAAAAACATTTTATTTAAATAACATAACATAGTTATTGTGGGTCGGAATTTTGTATAGGACAAAATTTATTGTATACCAGATTCGAATTCTGTATCTGCTCTCTATGGTAGAAAAAACTAAATGCCTCAGGAACTGTTATGACCTAAATGAACCTGAAGTTGAAAAAAAACAGTAGTAAGTAGACGTTTAATTTTTTGTATGTTTTAACATTATTTTTATTCCACCAAAATTTGAATAACGTTAGGCCAATTATAATTACGTTTATCAAAAAGTATTTTTGGAAAATGTAAATCCTCTCTGTTGTCAACAAGAGAACCGATTCGAGCGATTTGAAACCACATAAAACGGACCGCTCATTTTCAATCCTTTGGAAGTCGCCGGATTTAAACCGTTCCGTGTTTGTTTCCGTTTTTCTCGAGGGCGATTATAGAGTGTGCCCTTCCGAATTTTTAATTTTGCAAATGACGATGCTTCGATAAAAACGAAACGTAGATTCGGAAGGCGATAATGAGGAGCAATTTTAATTAAGAAAGCATTAAAAAAACTTCCAGATACACTCTACCCAGTTAATGTTATTTCCCTGTCCTGGGGAAAAACGAGATAATCAATTCAACATGGCGACCTGCTTCAATTGATCACCCTAAAATTGTAGTCGTTGTTTTGATCGATGCAGTGCGCAAATATTGACGCTATTTATGAGCTTTTCGATTAATGGGAGTGTTTATTTTTTAAGCTCGAGTAAATTGTGGGGTGACATTAGCGTCGAGAGGCTTATCTCCGACGTCCTAATGCTGTAAATTATCGGCAGATTTTTGGGCGGATTTCTAGAGCTAATCCAGGCCATTTGGATTTTTGGTGATTTCAATTCCTGGAATTTCTTATACAATATATCGCACCGGGTTAATAAAATATGGATGCACGAGCAAAGAGCATACTTTATGGCAATCTATAAATTCCGGGAATTCCGGACTTTCTTCAATAAACCAGGACGCAATTATAATTAATAAATTGCGTGTTGTTGCCTCTTTAGTTCAGTAAAATTAGACAAAAAAATGTCCGAATAAATTGAATTTTTGTGGGGACTTTTATTTATACAGCCTCAATATCTCCTCAAGACTACTCCTGACTTAAACCAGAGGTTTTGGTTTTTAGGGCGCCAAAGTAGGCGATTTCTAGTTTCTGTAAATACAAAAATTATAAATTTTTTTATCCAGATTATCAAGCTCTCACAGAAAAAATTATTTTTAAAAAACCGTTTAAAATAAGAATATAATTATATTATAATTATAATAATTATAATATTATAATTATAATTATAATTATTATAATTATTATAATTGTTAATAATTGTTAATAATTGTTATAATTATTATAATTATAACAATAATCCTGCGCCAAATTATAATTTGGCGCAGGATTATTGTGAAGTTGTCTCTTATTATATTAACGTGTGGTAGAAAAAAATTTCCAAAAGTTACTATTAAAATTCAAAATTTCTCAAAATGTTTAAATAAAAATTTTTGGGAAAGACTTTAAATATTAGTTATATGAAATAATATAGAGGGATTTGTCTGTGTATGACTTAATAATAATTGATAATTTTTGTAATTATTCCATAATGTTGCAAAAAACTTAAATTTGTTCTTTTTTGATCTCTAAAAGCCCCAAAAATTCAGTTTAGTTGAATTTTTTTTTAATTTGAAGTCTAATTTTGTTGGGCTACTTGAAGTCCGCAAGAAGTGGCCGTGTTTGTTTATTGGGTAGTCGCGATGCTATCCATCCGCGCGCGGACGCTTCCATCTCCCTGAGGACGCATCCATGGTTGCTCCGGACGCAAACCCCCACCTGCTGGCCTCCCTGCTCCGTCTACTCGTTGGTGAGTTCTCATTTAATTTTAATGTCTCTACAGCTGAAAGTGAGGAAAACTCGGACTGGATTCAATATTCATTTAGAAATATTCCCTAGATTATATAAACACGCGAGATTACGTCTCGAAAGCCCTTTATAGGGCCGTCACGACGTATTATCTCTGTCCGGTCCCTAATCCATTCAAATCGCGCTCTTGTTTCGAGCACGTCCAACTTGATTAAATTAAACCGCAAAAATTACGCCCAACGCATTCCGAAAACAATATTTTCACTTAATAGAAACGGCGCTTTTCGATATTCGACCGGATGCGAAACGAAAAAACCGGAAAAAGGGGAAATGGATGTGGCCAGAAGTCAAGTAACGATTTGTGTTTCAAGCATTAAAGTCGACGGTTTCATCTGTTTCGAAATCGGCTTTTCTTTACTTCGAACAACGATCGAATGTGGATTTTTTTTCTATTCTTTTCGCACGAGAGGCGCGAGTTTCTATTTTATAATGCCAGAAATTGAGTTCTAAACGATATTTTAAAGCGCGGGATTGACGCCATCCTGGATTTGACAGATTCAACGATTTATATGAGTGTTTTTCTGTCACGTTACAACATAATCGTGATTGCATTTTACTCTCGACATTTTTCTTACCGAACTGAAAATGATCGAATTAAGAGTAATGACTAGTAGGTAGTCATTTATAGTGCTAAGCAAAATCATTAATAATCGTAAAAAAAAACGGTTAATTACTTTTCGATTTGACTACCAAAAGTAATCGAAGTAAAGAAAAACATGGGTTTTCTTAACTTATGGCTTTTCCAAAAACTTTTTATTTTGAAGTTAAGAAACTATGTAGTAAGTTTTGGAAATTTGTAAAATTTATTTTTGTAAAGTTATTTTAGTATTTTTTTATAACAAGTCTATTATTGTTATAGGGAAAAATTGACGGAATATGCATTATGTAGTCATAGCCAATACACTTAACGTGCGACATACAATTTCATCATTACCTAATTTACACAGATGGCGTTGTAGACAAATCTCTACGCTTCTAATAACTTCAGCGCTATTATAAATATCTAGTACATAGGTATTACCCCAATTGAGTTTCAAAGCGAACAAAAGAAAATTCGTCGACCGAGATTTTGTTACTTTGAATGTTAAATTAATTACAACGACTAAAAGCACTCTTCTTTGTCCTCATTGTTTGTTAAATAGATTTAACGTTTTCTTGAGATATTCTAATTAATGACTCCATACACGCTCCTTAACAACAAATCCGAGCAACAAAAACAGTAATCTGTAAATAGTATCATCTTGAGATGTGACGTTAGATGGCGCTAAACTACACTACCTCACGCTTGCACACCGTTTCCGTTTCCTATATAAACCCGTGTTTGCGTATTTCAGTTTCGGTTGAAACTGGTTAAATTCGTTTAAACTTTGAACGCGAAATTAATTACAAGCCCAAACAAGAAACGAAACTTGCTTCTCTTGTCGTTTGTTTATTGAGAGTTCTTCGTCTGATTTTAATTTCAAATTTAATTTTTATTTAAGTGTTGTCGTTATTGATTCGGGAGCGATCGGAGACAAAAGCTGCCGCCTCCAGTGACGTGTTGACGAAAAACCCTTCCAAGTTGATTACTGCCGAAATGAATTGCCGTGATACCGTCGATAATTTAATTTCACTAACGACGTTGTGTTACATCTTTATAAGGCTGTTTGGGAGGAGATTGTCCTCACCAGAGGAAGGATAATTGAGTGACAGGCGTCTTGTTGAAAAATGACAGTCGGTAAATTTCAGGCTGTGTAAAAAGCGACTTCCAGTGATGAATTAGAGATAGGTTTTCAGAGGCGGACTAGTAACTTTGATGGCTTCTGTCTAACACTGTTTGGGAACCTTGATGAACGTTTCGTCGAATTTTCTTGTCTCTTGTTACATAATTTTATTAACTTTCTTAACAAAATAGACCTGAAAAGAAACAGAAATAGGTACAACAAAAGATTCAAGAAAAAATCAAAAAACAGTGACTGAAAAAAAAAAAAGAATAGGAGTAACTACGTTTGATAGATATTCTAAAAGAACAAGAAAAATGATATTAAGAAGATAAAAGAACAAGAAAAGCCAACCAAAAAAGAGTCAAATTAAAGAAAGCTTTAGCTTTCAAAATGCAAGAACTAGAAGAAAAAGAAGAACTTAGAAAAAGATTAAGAAAACTACGTTTAAAAAAAAACAACAAATAAATATTTTGGAAGACTAAAGTAAGTTTCAGAAAATTTTCCAAATCTACAAAGAAAACAAAAAAAAATAGATTGATATAGTGTATCCGCCTATAGATTGAACATTTTTAAATATTTTAAGATCGTTAAATTTATCTGAAACGTGGTAGAAATTAGTGTGGACAAGACGGATTTAAGTTGGTGTGATTGCTAAATTTTTTCGCCAAGGCTCTGTATTGGTACATATAATGCAGATGACAACTGCAGACAGCATTTGCAAATGAGTTTTAGCACTTTGATTTTTGTAGAATCTAGGGCTGGATCTTTTACCTATAGAAAAACAAACATTACTTTTAAAAAAGAAAAGGGACTTAAAGAACTTTTAAAACAGAAAAAAGTTTTTAAACTTGAAAATAACGCCTAAGAGAAAATAGTAAAACTATGTATATAAAATTGGAAAAAAACAAAAAATGTTACAGAAAAATTTGAATATCGACAACTACAGGGTCATTATAAATAATTGTAGTCGAGGCTGGCCATGATTTGCAATGTTAAATTTGCTCTGTGCCGCGTTTATTTATAATCTGACAGTAGCTGCAGTGTATAACTGAGTTGTCAGTTTTTGTTGTCATGGTTTTTGTTTGATGTTTAATGCTGGAATTCTAAATCACAACGCTATCCCATCGGAGTAGCGCAAAGTTACGCCATCTAATATAAAGAGTGTAGTAAAGTTACGCCGTTGCCCCTAGCAACTCAAATTACACCAGCGTAAATCTGATTTAGAATTAGGCCTTAACTCTTTAGAAGAAAATGAAGCATTAACATGAAAATTGCAGTAAACTTTTAATTTTAAATTGTTATTTTGTTTATAAATAGTTAAAATGTATTTTTGTGTCGTTGTGATGTGGAGGCTTAATTTACAGTTTTGTGAGACCTTCTATAAAATCTATAAAAAAAATGTTGTAATAAATATTTTATGAAAAATTAGTTGCTTTACTCTTCTAGCGGACCCTCTATTTGCTGAAATTGCTGTTAATTGCTTCGATTTTTGTTTCTGGAAAGAATATTCTAGATTTTTATTAGGTTTTTGCAATGTGGTTGCTTTGTTTGTTGGACATTACTGTTGGTGTTAGTTCTTACTATCAGGGCCTGCAGACTGAGTTAGAAATGGTGGATATTTTGATGGTGTAAACGCGACATAAAGGTGCCGTTATGGTAGGACTTACACTGTTGAATTTTTACGTTATCATGGCTTTGTTGAGTTTTTCGAAAGTATGCAGCATATTTTTTGTGTCTAATAGAGAGACGATGGAGGGAAAGTACTGGAAATTTGATTAATGAATTTTTGGAGAGTGGGAATTGAGATGGATGCGTTAAATAGTCACAATTAAATTAAACAATTCTGCATACTTAAGCTTGCTTCACCTGGGGTTTGGGTGCGCGAATGAGGCTTTTTTGCTTTGCGAGGCCTTTGGTTTTCTATACAGATTAAGTCTAAATCCGCCTCTGTAGGTTTTCGTCACTTTCGTGCGTAATCTAATTGGTAATATATCCGGGAGCGCAGCGCATTTATGATGAATTAGTTGAACGTCACTCACTAACTGTCAGATTTCGCCCAACTTAATTTACTCAGCGAACTAAAAATTGCACTCGATCACTCATTTGCCGCTTTTTTATTAAGCGAGGATAGGAGGGTAGATTATTCACCAGCAGGATCGGTGTAAATCTATTACCCGGATATTATGCGGTAGAAATTGGACATGGATAGAAGGGGCGGGCTTCTACGTTAAACCATAACGCCCTCAAGATGTTTTTCAACAGGATTCGATCGACTTTAAATAATTGCACTGTGCAATTTAAAGCCGAGGAATCAATCCAGCTCGCTTTTTCTCGAGTTGAAACGATTCTTTATTGTTCCATTCGGCTTGAAATTTATCTTTTCTTAATGCTCAACAACCGTAAACGTCAAAATAAATAACACTAATCCACGTGGCTATATAAAAAGCTACTTTCCGGCACTCGAAGCGAATTGCAGCGTGCGAAATGTACAATTTCCGGGACTCTGCAACTTAAAAAATGATGTCATAATGGGCTGGTGGCTATTTCCACCTGTCAGTGGGATGTCAAAATAACGCGGTCACGCGATAAGTTTCCGGATCGTTGCCTGAAAAATCGAATTTAATTAATATAGAAAAGCCATTCATCACAAATGTAACGTCACAAACAGATTGCGTAATATTCCGATGTAATCGAGCATTTATTTATTGCTCTGTGATGCATGCGTTATGCAAATTTACGCACACTTTTCCGAAAATTTAATTAGTTTTAGGTTTTGCGGAAGCCTAGTAGCTAGCGGCTTCAACTCCGAGCAATAGAGTTTAGAGCACGGCTTTCTCGACTGTAGGTAGTATGAAGGAAGTGTTTATCCGGTCAGTCTCATGTTTAAAAATGTTGACCAACATCAAATTTGTCATGACATCTCATTTCAAAAGTTGGGCTATGTTGCCTGATGTATTTTGAGAGTAAATGCCGTGTTGGTGGTTTTTTGATAACTAAACAAACTCTAGAAAAGTTTACAGTTTAACATAATAGACCAGCTACTTTGTTCTTATTTAAAAAAAATTAAAAAAGTTATTGGAACACATTTAAAAAATGAAAAATCAAACACAGCAACCAAGAAACCGATTATGTACTTGGAATAAAGCTGTCATTTACAAAACAGATCAGAAAGGTATTTGAAGCCGAGAGAAGTCAGTGACGTCGACTCGTTTCATAGTTGGCAAGTAGGTAAACCTCATTTATTTGATTCTCTGCTAGGATCATAAAAGAGGTGATACGTTTAACACGCGTTTGGTAAAAATACATACTTATTGGTATAGATCATCTGTTGGTTGTGTTGTTTTATGATCTCTAACGCACTTGTAAATAAAGTTCTGTTTTAAATCGGCTGATGTAGGTGGGGGTTTCAAAATAAGGAAGAACTTAATAATAATATTATAATTATATTATTATTTATTATTAATTATTATTAATAATTAATAATAATATAATAATAATAATAATATATAATTTTATTATTAATTATTAATAAATGAGAAATCATGAAACAACACAACCAACAAATGACCCAATCAACTCGGTACGTACTTTTGTAGAGCACGAGATAAACGGTACCACCTCTTTTATGATCCTACTAGACAAAGTCAAATAAATAAGGTTTCTACACAGCGCCAAGATACACCGTTCTATTAATAGAGCAATAATTCTGAAATCGGTCCGCGGTTTCTTGGTCGTTGTGCATGTTTTGGACAATTTTGCAGTAGGAGCAATTTACACATATTAAAAAGAAATATTGGAAATTTAAAGTTGATGCAGCGCTGAGTTTACTTTAAAACGCTGTGCAAAACGGTGCAAATTACAAAAACTGTTAATTGAAAAAGTTGTAGAGAAGTATGTTTTGTACAAAATAATATCTTTGTCTCTAGTAGTTTCGGTTTTCTAAAACACTTAAAGATGTGAAAGAGTTAAAGAACCTTCTATTAATTTGAGTACTTATTACGTGTTTTTTACTGCTCATTAAATTACCATTAAAATGACACTGTTTACAATCCCTATGGCTATAAGCACAATCTTAGTGCCACAAGCAAGGATCTTAAGCAGATTCATGTCCTCTTGTTCTTTCAGGTGGTTGATGAAATGAAAAAAAGGTATATGAGCCTCGAAGCTATAAGTACTTTTTGTGGGCTTGAACATTTAGGAAACCGCGGATTTTGCTCTCAGTTTTTTAAACTGTTTTCTCAATTATGAAAAGTTATACATACGGTCTTTATAAATTATTATAAGTACACAACTTTATTAATAAATTTTTTTTGTATCTTTAACGCAAATTTCAAAATTTTTGAATTACGTTTTACTAACATATTTGTTACATATTTGTTTTTTTTTAATACAAATAGGGTAACAAGCCGCCGAAAAAAAATCGTAATAAAACGTTTGTGTATTGCATTTTTTTTGGTAAAATATTAGCGGAGTAACCGTTTAGCAAAGTGTCAAATATGGATATTCAAAATTTGAAAACCGTTAACCGTCAAAAGTGTTTTATTTACCTATATAATTTATCATTCAGAATTTATTTTTGTTTAGTTGCACTGGTCTATGTTAAATGTTGTAAAGTGTATATATTGATGTAATTTTGTAAATAAAGCGATTAGTAAACTAATAACCCACGCCTTGCTATTCCGACTCTCCTAAAATTAATTACAAAGTTTGAGTTAAATAATACAGATCGTGTGGTTAGAATTTATAAGTAGATTGGTCACGTTGGTTGAGAGCATTTCTGAAGGCACTCTACTAAGAATTTAATTCTCTATACGAGATTTTTTTATTCGATTCGAATATTATTTAACAGAAATATTAATATTTTTGCTTTATTGTTTTATCCACGCTTGTGACGTCATATTGAATGTACTGTGCTGGATCCGGGCTTGTACTATCAAGGGCTTCGACTAGAGCCACCCCCTAATATTTTTTTTTTAATAAAAAAATGTTTTTTACATTTGAAATATTGTAACCATCGGTTACTAGTAGTTTTTATACATAGGAAATTGAAATTATATTACCTTTTGCGCTTTTGCCTATTTAAGAGTCTATGTTCGTAGTGTGTAGTCCCGTTGAATTGTGAGCAGTCTCAACATAAATTTTTAAACTTTTTTTATTGTTTTTGTGCTTTTTTCTTAGATTATGAAATTTTAGAAAACTTGATTGGTTTATTTATTATATTTATTGTTTTGAGTTTTTTTTCTTACTGTGCTGTCGATTGCGTAACCCTACCCTCACTGGGAAGTAGAGGTTGCAATGTGTACAAAAACACTTTGTTCCCAGTTGTCTATTAGGTAAATTTCGGCTTGATTTGGATTTGAATATGACAAACGTCAACTTATTTATTCTCTTGCTGTCTCATTATCGCTCTCTTTCTTATTTCGCGCTACACTAAATTATAGTCAAGCAAATTTGAGCCAGATGTCTCTGTAAAGAAATTATTTTAATTTTAGCTCTCGTGTGAAATTTCAGCCCGAAGTGTTATTATTTTATTTGCATAATAGCACTCTGTAATTTTGCTAAAATGAAAGAGTGGAAATCGACGCCAGAATCACCTGCTGGCTATTGTTTTACATTGCATTGTTTTCGAATAACGCCTCATTGTGTTTGGGAGTTTTTCCGAATCGTCGAACCGAAATATGACATGTTAGCATGTGCTGGAAACAATAGAAAAATTACAGGTCTCTATAGCGACAAGTTTTATGGTATTTTAACACAGGTGGCGCTATTGTTTGTGACTCGCTACATGTTATTTGCTTTGCTACCTATATAAAGATCCTCACTGTCTTTCCGAGATTAGTTACATAACATATAGTTCGAAAACCGCAAACCCTGAGAGTTTCGAGTCCAATTAACACGACTAACCGAAAGTTGCAAGGTCCAACTAACCAAACATTGACTCGCCTGTTTGTAATTTCCTTAAATTGGAGTTAATTGCGATCAGTCAGGTTTACAGCCGATTAAGCGCTTTGTTATCGAGTCTCTCATGTTGAGGATTAAGCACCGATTAAGAATTTAACATGAGGAGTACTTGTAGAATTTTACGTTCGACGGAATGATCGCTGCAGCGACTTAGGAAACGGACTGTTTCTTCGTCGACCGTAAAATAAAGCAGTAAGTGCTCCAACACTCGACATAAATCTCGAGCTTTGACGATACGGAACAAGTGAACTTTTTAAAGTGGCCGGATTTGAAAAAATAAAAAGTCTTGGGGTAATTGTGCACAATTAAAAGTTTACGAGGGAGACCTCTTTAGAAACTTTCTACGGTACTTGATTACTTTATGGGAGGTTACGATATTTGAACTTGTGACAAGGGATTACCAAAGGGAAAACAAAAAAATACACAACAGACACATGTATTCTGAAACGCTTGACTGGGATATAAGGGTTTTAACATTTCGCGTTTCACAAATCCTTTTGCTTGTCTCAGAAACTATGAGAAATAGAGGACGAATTTAGTTCGAACTGAATTTTGCAAGGTTTTACTAGTTAATTGTTCAATAGCTAAACATTTTACTGATATTGAAATCTACAGCAGTAATTCTACGAATTTCATGTACTAAAGATTATAATGTTAGATATTAAATTATAATTTTTATGAACTCTTGATTCAATATACGAGACATATACGACATTGTTTTTGTAGGAGGCTGTGTTTTCACTGATCTTTGAATTAATATATACAAAAGCCACATCTTAACGAATAATTTATTTTCACTATGTATAACAACAATAAATAAACAATTTGGTATTCACACTAAAATCGCCGCGGCTTTAGTAATGTCGCTCACTTTACTTACTTGTCTGGCTCTCACTAACTGACCGACTAACTCCTGGTCAATCTCCTTCCTTATATAATTAAACATTCTTTTAGAGTGTGCCGGATGGTTTGTGATCTTTTTCTATTCAATTGGAAGTGATGACTCATTTTTCCCGGTCGGTTCTTGGGTGGGTCTATTAAAGACTTTGTACAATTTTACGCCCTAATGCGCTTCCGGCGCGATATCTTTCTAGTATTTTCTGGAGATATTTAGTCGAACTTTTATTTTTTTATTGATATTTTGAATTGCTCGTAAGAATACAGGGTCATTATAAATGATTTTAGTCGAAGTTGGCCATGATTTGCAAGGTAAAATTTGCCTTGTGCCGCTTTGATGTTATTACATTTTGCAATGACTAATTAATAAAAATGTTTTTGTGAGAGTAACTCGTCAGATTTTTCTACTTACTTATGTTAATCCTCCTAGGTCAATAGGAGTCTTGAAAAAGACTAATTTTACTTGGTAGAATTACAAAAATAACCGAAAACAATAAAGAAAAGCTGTTATTTATGACGCTATCAACTGTTTGTAAGCTGTCAGTTAGTCTCTGTTGTCATGGTTTTTGTTTCATGTTTAAGCAGAGCGACAAAAACTAAAATACACAGGCACAGCTTGCTTGGACTGCAATTATTTATAATAACTCTTTATAATTGGTTTTATTTTTTTTGTGTGTGTTTGGGTTTATTAATTTTGTTTGGTTTCGGGATAAGTCAGACACTTATAGTATTACTCGGTTTTGTTTATTGGCCTACGTTTCGCCTCTTTTTTGAGGCGTTTTCAGGGCTATTAAACTAGGAAACCGCTTGTACACATGTCCTGCGGGGGAGCCATAATAGCTCTGAAGAAGCCTCAAAAAGAGGCAAAACGTAGACCGAGTAATAATCCTTTATAATTGTAATGTAATAATAATAAAGAAAATAATATTTTTTTCTTAAAATCCGAAGCTTTGGCGTTATAAATTATTTATTTTTGTTGACGTTTCGGCTTATAGTCGTTCATGATTTAAAATCCAATCTAACAATATGTAATTAGAAAGGGACAAATATAATCTGAAACGTCGAGTTGAAATAAATAATTGTAAAGCAGAAGCCTCCAACAATATTTTACAAATTGTAGAAGCCAAAATAATATTTTTTTACTTTTTAAATTAAATAATACAAAAATAACATTTTATATTATGAGGACCGGAAACAACAGATTACTAATAGATTACTAATACAGGCTTATATTGTTTCTATTATTGTTTTTGATGTCCAAAGTGATAATTTTACTCTTAAGAAACTTGATACAATGTTATTGTAATTTAGAAACCGGAAATAATCTTTTTTACAAATTTCTAAATTAATAGATACAAAAGCGACATTTTTTAATATTGGGTATTGGGTACCGGAAGTGATAACTTGCTAATTTTTTGAACCGGATTTATGTTTACTTATTTTTGAGATTAATAAATAGTAAAACAATTTTTTTTGATATTGGGAGTCGGAGGCAATATTTTACTAATTTTGAACGCTCCAGTCCAAAAAATAAATGTTTTTTATTAAGAAATGCTGCTACCAAATAATGTTTGGTACAAAACTGACTAGACAGTTGACACCAGATGGCATAAAAAATTAATAACAAATAACATTTTAAATAGCTCAATAAAAAAATTAGTATAAGAAACCTGTGTTTCAACCTACCCATTTTGATATTATTTTGCACTTCTTTTATTACAAATAGGGTAGTTTTAGAAGGGCTTTTTTTTATAAAAATTATAGCTGATTAAAAGATTAACTTTCGAGCATTTGCAACAGTTGCAGAACTGTCTAATTTGAAACAATTTCGTTCAATTTAATCGCCGATAATTGTAGCACTTGGAGGCTTTCGTACATTATAAGAATATTAATTGCGTTCTTTATTCACGTGTTCCGTTTGCTCGTCACGTAACATATTAGCTTTATCTGTAAAAATCGCAATTCGTTTTCTTCCTCCGCCATTAGTGCAATTATTAAAAATATATCACCGCGAGTTGGGGTCGTGTGTTGAATCGCAATTAAAAAATTTCGAGGTCGGAAAACAACCCCAAAGGCGACGAGGTGCTTAAAGTAAATATTTCCTTAACATTTAGGATATCATCTATGCATACTTAACGCCGGGATAAAACGTGCTTTGTATTTTTCACCAAGCATTTATTTATGGTTTAATTCCTACATCACGTTCGATAAATTTCGTATGCGAAGCGTATCGAATTCAATACAGACGTATGCATACGTCGGAAGTAAATTATTCGACACGGAATCGGCTCTTCTATGTGTCTCTATTAACGAACAAAAAGAACCGAAAAATTTGACTTATTCACATCACATAGCCGGCTTATTTGTTATTCCGCGTATGTAATACTCTTTAATCTCGGAGAAGAGGGTGAAAAATGAGCCGCGCGGAAATTTATGACGATCCCCCGCTGCGGCAATTAGTTACGTTTCTTATACTATGATTATCCGAGGATCGATCGCAGAAGGCGTCGCGTGGCGCCATCTCTCGAAGAGTAGAAATAGTCACGCTTGAGCTACCCGACACTAGGAGGGTAGTGATCGCGGGCGTGGTGGAAGATATCGATCTGAAGCTTTAAATTTCTAACACGTGAAGGAGCCACAGGGTGAGGAACAGTTTTTTCGGGTGGTAACAAAGAGGGCGCTAATGAATCTATTGTTTCAATTAGAAATCGCATTATTTTCTATGCTCTCACTAGAATTTCCGGGATTTGAACTTGCAAAGCTTTTATCGGCTTAGATTGTGTCTAACTGACCGGAAATCTTTGAACCGATTTGGAAAATTGGGCTATCTATAAAGTATCGGCTTTAATACCCTCTTTAATAGAAGTGCTTCGCTTTGAGTTAAAATATTCATCTTTGCGTCTCTTTAAATGCATATCACATATTTTTGCAGCAATTCGATATAAATAAAAAGTATACACGACCGTTTTTCCTCTCATTTTCTCTATAAATATTAGAATACGACAGGTGAAGATGCCGCCGGATGCATTATTTAGGTGATATGGTTGGAATTTTTTCCTAAATACCGGATGTCCAGGTTTTACCTCTACTCTCTTTTTGCATTCGTTATCAGATAAAAAATATATATTTTTTAATTATATAGGTATACAAAAATAGACAAAGATCACTTCAATTGATTGGATTTAATATTGAGTTCTAATTGACTAATTATAATTAAGACAATTTGTGTCTGAAGGGCTAAAACAGCAATAAATTGTTGCTATACAATTCGTAATTTATATTTTATGGTGAAAATGTGCGAGCGGCAGCTCAGTTGGTGTATGAAGAACTGGATTTTGAGTTATGTAAAAACACAAATCAATTAAATATTAAATAAAGTGACAAAAATGTTTAAAGCTAAAACACAATGGTTGCTACCATAGTTATTAAAGTACAGAAATTACTTTTAGTAGGCAAAAAAACACAATTGTGGAGTGGTTTTCTAGAAATTACAAGTGGTAGAAATATCTGTCTATACAGGTTTTTTTTAATTAAAATTTAAATTAATTACACTTAAGCTGAACAAAATTTCGGTTTTTTATTTGGCCGCTCTAGGCAAAGAAACCTATTTAGCTGTATAAAATCTACATGGCGAGACTATGAAGGCTATACTTCCAAGGATAGAAGCTGAAAGTTTGCAAGAGAGCACATAGATATTACCACGATTTAACGTGACGAGACACAGAGAACATAGGTTCTTAAAATTTTGAAGAATATACCTAGGGTTTTTCAAAGAAATTCTAGGTTTTAAGAATTTTTCGGGGCTTTCAGAATGAACAGTAATCTCGGTAATTTTTGGCTGGACGGCTGTGGGTATGACAACCACGATGAGAAACAATAATGAAGGTCTTTGGCTTTTTCAACTAGTGCAGATGTGAGCCTAGTGCTGCAGCATTACTATTCGTGCAAATTTCAAGACTTTACAGCCTGTTGAACTGACTTTTAACTGACTCTGAACTAAACCAATTAGATCGATAATAAAAAAAAATTTCTTAGTTTTTATTCAATTTTTGTGATGTGAGTACAGCTATAGGACTCTTCGTAGTTAGTTACATCACAGTATAGAAATGAATCAGTATGGACAGCTGATAAAACCTGAAAACTCGTCAAAATGCTAGCATCCCTTCAAGTTAAATGTGAAAGATGGAGTCACTAATTTTTAGATTTACTTTAGGTAACTAATATTATTTTTTATACACTGAAATGTTTTTGACTTTTGATTCAATTTTTACATTGTATTTTTAGGATAATTTTATTTTTGGTCTGATCTTTGTCATTCGATTATTTATCATATTTATTTACATTTTTTGACAAGACTTTAGTTTTTATCAGCTGTTCATCCATACTGATTCATTTCTATATTGTGGCTACATTCTTTTATGAACGATTTAGTTTCGTGACTTGAAGCACCTCAAAGAAGCTCAACGGACATTCAAGACTCTGTGCCACGGTCTCAATAAGTCTTTTTGTAGTTGCTACGTTTTAAATTCTCTTTCTAATTAACGAAAAACGAAAATTCTGACACAATTTCAACCAAAAGATTAATTTGTAGGCAATACTTTAGTCGTAAAATAAAGAAAAGTAGAAGAAAATTAAAAACGGCTTACGAAAGGAAATATTTACAAGTATTTTAACCAAAATGGCGGCGCCACGTAGTGGCACCTAAAAAATGCGGTTAAAGTGACCTGCATTTACAGCGATCGCAAAAAATATATCTCAGATAACTTTATAGGTATTAAGAAAATTAAAGAGTACGAAATTTTATTTTGGACGTCTGTGGTGGTCCTGAAGATGCTTTTAGATGCGTACGAAAGGATTAAAACTGACTTTAGTCGTAATCTGTTGGGACGACTCAATATTTTTGAAACTGCTTATTTTCCACTTGAATATTTGAGTAGACTGTCGTATGTAGAAGGCATGGACTTTCAATTAACACCGCCAAACATAAAAATATTTGTTTTATTTGTATTTACTAAAAAATGATTTGTCAAAAACTATTACGACACCAATTCTTTAGCCTTTTTATAGGCTTTAACACTAACTTTAACCACTAAGTATAATTTGTTTACTAATTAAAAAACCACCACCTGTTGAGTTAGGTTTGTTAAAATTTAATTTACTAGAATTTGACATTGATATTGGTTATTCTGGCATGCTCCTGTTATGTCCAAGAAAGTTGTAGAAAATTTTATTGTGTAATAAAAGAAGAAAGTTAAAAACAAAAGGTTGGAGATGTGTTAGATCAACAACTGAAGTTAACTATAACTTTAATAGAGAGCATTAGCTGCTCAATTTTGCAAAAGTAATTATATAGAATTATACTGTCAGATAATGCGTGAAGTTGTTAATTATTCGTATTTAAAAAATAACGAAAAAATTACAGATTTTTTTTTTTTTAATATAAGATTGAAAGATGCACAGCTTTGGCTTTATTTGGAAACACTGCGCCAACGGCCAAAGCTATAAAAATGTTAAAAAAGTAGTAGAAAATCAAGTTTTGCATAATAAAGTTTGCAAGTGGATATTTTTATTTCTAACAGTTTAGGCGCTAGAGGTAAGAAAATGTTTAGATAAAAATATTTTAATAAAAATTATTTTAGACACAATATCGTTTTGCGGACATTATTATATTTTAATACAAAATTTTATTTTTTTTTTTATTTTTTTTTATTGTAGTAATGACTGTTAGTGCAGTGTTTTCAAATAAATCTAGCGCTGCGCAAATTTCAAACTTATAACATTTTTACTTGCAATTTTTTTTTAAATATAATTGTTTTAGTAATGTTTTTCTTATTATTAATTTATTATTACACTAAAATTTATAATTTTGTATTAAACAGATTTTTTTAAAATTTGCTTTGAAACAATTTTTATTTAAAATTGTTACTTCATGGGTTTTATGGCTGAAGTTATTAGTGCGTCTTTCTCTTTAAAAAATATGGAAAGTGCTATTTTAGGGGTGGAGGTTCAATTCGGGCTACCCGGTATATTTTTTCGTTTCGTCGACTTTTATTAACGACACGTTCTATTAATGAAGTTAAATTATTTAACTGAACGTCGTTTTAGCTTGGTGTAATTAATTATTACTCGGACGACCCTGGAAAAATTGTCACGTTTTGTGGATTAACTTCGCCCTTAATTAATTCGGAAGCTTTTAACTCGTGTTTGCATACGAAAGTCAACTGTCTTGGTTTTGACGCGAAACGATTTTTTCTAATTAATACGTCGCTCCCTCACTTAGTCGCCCAAAAAAACGCACCCTTTAAACAAATTAATTGAGTTAGTGGTTCAATAATGCGCGCTTTTGGCCTAGAAGCATAATGTAATTTTTATGCTACACTGTGTATTTTTGTCGGTATATTTGAATTTGATGCGGGGTCGTAGTTTTGCGTGTCGACGGATCATGTACGCTATAACCGGAAATTTACGGCCGTTTATAATACGAACGGCATCGTTTATTTCCTGTATCAGGTGTGACGTCTTCTGAATCGATACATGTATGGCAATTTCGAAAAATGGTTTTGCAGAAACGGCCTTATTGTGCGATGCTCGGTCGAGCGGAAAGACTGCTCTTTTTCCGGTCGTTTTCAAAGCGTACAACATTCAAATTAAGGGAATAATCACAAAAGGGCCGATATTTTCACAATAAGTCGTTTCAAGTCGATGTTGTTTTTGTATAATAATATGAGAACAAAGTTGGGGCGCTAATTTAATTAAAATAACAACGCGAACACACTTGTAAGGTAATAAAAACGTACGAAATCATTTTTGCTGTTATCGACGTTTTACACCAAATAAAATGGTCGGTAATGTTTGGAAAGCTGTTAACGGAGCATTTCTGTTTATTTTGTTGGGACACGAAACGATTGTTTTAAATTAAACTGCTGGAAAAGTCGTTCGGATTGTAATAAAGGACATTTCGAGATTTTCACAGTCGTAGAAAAATTATTTTTTTTGCGAAATTGTTTTCCGAAGACGGCAAGCAGTGGCGCACTTCGAAGACATTTTTAACCAAAGTTTTAACCAATTTTGCCAATTTCCCAAAGGCATTAACAACAACTAATTTTTATATAAAAGTGTAAAAGCAGAGAATGTTTTTGGTGAAAACCGCATATCTCTAGCCTAAGCGGTTTTTGAGAAAAACAACTATAAATTAGAAGCAGTGATGTCGTTTCTGCCACTCGAGTTATTCGACTCATAAGCTGAACTAGTATGCATCGATTACAGAAAAGAAAACTGAGGATTGAAGGGTGACGTATCACGTGGCAGATTGACGATCCGGGCTAGTCTTTAATCCAGATTTTTACGAAAACAGTATTTTAACAAAAATGTAACAAAAATTATTGCATTTATTTGTGAAACGAAGTATGTAATATTAAAATTTTAATATAGCTAAACATGTTGCCTACGTCTTTAACAGGTTTATTCCTGCTTTTGTCTATATTTTGGAAGTGGGTTTTAGCCTTTACTGAATACAACAGCTACATCCTCTTTTAATATTGGGAGCCGGAGGTGATAGTTTACTAATTCTGAATTCTGGAGAGGTAGTTTATTTTTAGAAACTATATAGGATTATCCTTATCAATTATTCTTATTGTTATTTAGAAGCCAGAGGCTATTATTTGGTTTTACTAATTTTGTAAGTCAAGTTTTTAAAATAATAAATACAGAAGCCCTATTTTTCCAATATTGGAAATCGAAAGAGATATATTAGTTTTAAAAATTAGAGTATTTTTACTAATTACTTTTACTAAATAATTTTAACTATTTCTACATTATTAAGTACAAAAATGATTTTTTTTGATATTCCGAGCCAGAGGGAACATTTTACTTAATTTTGACATTTTTAGCTGTTATATTAATTTTTGCAGTCAAAAATAATGATTTTTATCAACTTTTAATACGATAAAGACACATATGATATTGTTTTTGTTACTTTAAAGTTTAGAGGCATTATTTTACTGATTTTGGAAGTCTTAAATAAAACTTTTTTATTAATTTTTGAATTAGTTGATACAAGAGCAAAATTTTTATCTGTTATTAAAGATCAAAGGCGTTGTTTTACTAGTTTTAGATGTTGTAAACACTTTTCACTTATTTTTAGATTCATATATACAAAATAGACATTTTTTTATATTGGGAGCCGGAGGCGACATTTTACTAATTTAGATATCTTCATCTGTAATTTTACAAATTTCAGAAGCCAGAAATGGTGTTTATTATTATTTTTTAATTCAGTAACGACACAGTCGACATTGTTTTTACAATTTTAGAAACTGCACCCTGTATTTTAATAATCTAAGAAACGGTAGGTAAATTTTAGGAGTTAGAATTTTTTACCAATTATTATATTGATTAATACCAAAGCAACTTTTTTTAATTTGGAAGCTGCAGATGAGGTCCAGAGAAATAACTTATCTATTTTTAGAAGCTAAGAAACTAAAGCGCAAGTATTTTAGTAATTTTAGAGGCTATAGGTAACATTTTACTAGGTAAATGTAGAAATCGAAGATATTTTTAACTAAATTTTACATTAGTAACAACAAAAACTATTTTTTTTAATAATGGGACCAGAAACTAACTGCTAAGTATATTTTCTTTACATGTGGAGATAATTTGCTAATTTTAGAACTAATCAGAATATCTGTTTTCAATTGTTACATCGATAAAAACAGGTAGTATACTTTTTTTTACTAATTTTTTAGTACAGGCAGCCCAGAGACACTTTTAGTATTTTTTTAAATAATTAATTGATTCAAAAGTAATAAACTTTCTAATATTGTGAGCTGGATTTTGCTAATTTTTACTACATTTTACTAATTTTGAAATCGGAAGACGTAATTTTATTAAATTTAATGGAAGCATCTTTTCTTTCTGGAAGTGGGGTGATTTTTATATAAATAATGAAAAATATTTCATATAAATATAAATTAGTGATATGTAATTTCCAGACTTAGGCACAGAAATGTCACGGCGGGAAATTTAAGCGGTGCGATCGCTATACATTGGTGAGCGCACCGGACTAGACCGACTTATTAGCTAGCTACTTATTTAACGAATTTACAGAAATTTGTATACATATAGCAATCAAACAGTCCGTCGTCTCTCTGCTTTTACTTTCCAGTTATGATTTTCGTGTTGTATATATATGTTAGAACAAAAAAATAATAATAATACAGAGATGTTCTGGTGTCAGGATACACTTTTATTAATTAATTTGCCGAGTACAATAATACAATACAAGTGCTCAAGGCAGGTACTTACACGCCGCATCGACTCACACGCCGATCAACAGTACCCTTCTTCTGCTCGGAAGGGAATATATAGCGAATCCATCCTACGCCTTCTGACCTTATTGATACACGTGCGACCATGAAACCACTATGATTCAGATTTCATTCCTTTGTTCTTAAAAACAATTGCGTCATCTTACAGCTTCTTCAAAACCACGTGCCAATAATGAGTAACAAATAATTCCAGAATTAGGTCACATTCATCCTACATGCGGATTGCTCCATAATTCCCTTCACTGTTGACCACTATTTTTTCTTAAATTTTAGGCACTCTAACATATATATTAATAATATATAATAGAGTGACACAAGCCAAGCCTAGATCCGACGCTTATGGCTCGAGCTGACTGCAAGCGAGTGCAGTGAGTCTGCGTGACATTTCTATGCCTATGTTTGGTAATTTCATTAGTTTTAAAAGCTGTAGGTGCTATTTTGCATTAATTTTGAAAATAATAAATATTAAGGGAGCATTGGTTTTATAATTTTGGAAGCTTGAGAGATTTTACTAATTTTAGAATCTGCGGTAATAATTACTATTTTTTAAATTACGAAATACTGGTGGCATAATCTAAAAATATTTTTAGCAAGGTTTTTTATAAAATTTGTTTTATTGTTCTAAGCAATTTTTACTGTTTCACCCTTTGGATGCGCCCCTGACGTCGATCGAATCGGACAAAAATGTCTTCAACAGTTTTAAAGTCTCGAACTTAAATAATCGGATAAGCACATTTATTAAATTGCGAAGGCGATTCTTCTTTCCTACTGTCTTTTATGGATGGCTTAATTCCAGTTTCGAGAATATTCTTTTAGAGAATTTAATGGAAAAAGATTTACCAAAATATCTCTTTTCGAAATGAGCACTTTGTGTTGGATGTCACTCGTGAAAAGCTTGCTTGTCATTTTACAAACAGGTATAAAGAGTGATTTTTTTTATTTTTCGGACAGAAAATATATTTACTTTTGTTTAAAGGCGCTCGTTGAAATATTCCAGAAATCGTTTGAAATTGAAGTGGTTCTGTACAAATAAGATAAGATTATCTCGACTTGTGTTTATCTCGAGCTATATCATCAAAACTCCGCCTAACTATAAAGTTTCGAAAAGTCGATGCAGCAGAATAGTTTTGGGCGATTTCGGAACTTTTGTGTTACTTTATTTAAGTTTTTGGTTTATAAACGATAGACAAAGTTTTATCGTCATTAACATTGAAAGCAAAAATTTATTTCTTAAATAGTTTAAAAATTCGTTATTTTTTTAAGATTTTTTACAATTTGTTAAAGAGCAGCTCTCTTTTAATTTTAATAAAGGGCTTAACAAGGGAATATTTTTCTTTTTTGGCTCTTATCTAATTATGAAGTTTTGTATTACGAGGACTCTTCTTACTTATTTTTTAAACTTTGAAAAGTACATTATTGAAAGTAGATGAACTTAGCTTTTCTATTAAAAACAAAATACATTTTTTGTTTAAAATAATTGACAATTATTATTTTCGGCAACTTTCAAAAAGAATTTACTGAATTATAAGTACATTTCAGTTCAAAACAATTTGTTTTTGAGTTCTACAGCATTTTGCATTTTTTTTAACACACGTTATTTACGACTACACAGGTGACCTTTTCTAATTTTGCTGCCGCTTTTTCTTTTCATATATTTTTGTCTATTCTTTGTCTTTTCGAGTTTGGGTTAACTAGTGCGCTCAAATATCGGGTGTGCTTTAAAAAAATGACTGTTTTAAATATTTCTGATAAAATTAAAAATCTATTTACCAAAACACTATTTGCATTAGTTTTGCCAATTTGTCGTTGAATTTTGGACCCTTGGTGTAACAACAACTGCAATTTTTATTTTTAATTGGTTATCATTGTTTTTGATTTTTTGTTAACAAAAACATTCTTAAAAATTTCGTCATGGCAAAATTATTTATTATTTTATTAAAATTGAATATTAGGAGAGAATTCGGAGATCAATATTCTTAAAAAACAAATAACATTTTTGTTTTTAACAATCTTAACAATTTTAAAAAGGCACATAATTTATTTAACATTTTAGATCTATTAAGACTCTCAAGTTTTTTTGTCAAAGCTGAGACACCTTTTATAATAATCAACAAAGTAATTAAAAATTACAGAATATAGTCCAAAGAAAATGAAAGATAGCAAATGGTCAAAATAGTATCCCTTTAAAAAAACGAATTTATTATAAATAATAACAATGTTCAGTGACCAAAAATTATTTAGAAAGACTTTAGGTTAGTCTCTAAAGATGGTAATTAAGAAACTGTTTTCGAAATTGTAATGGGTTATAACTAGGTTAAGATAAGAAAACTGAATCTGGGCTTTAACCAAAGCTAAGAAGTTGTGTTCTAGAAGTTTCAGAAAATTTTTAATTGTAGTTTATGTTAATTATACTTAGCGTTTTTGTAAAATTTTGAGAGTAAAAGTGTCGTTTCTAGTCGTTTTTATTATCGCCCTACTTCTGAAATTGCAGAATTGGATACTGGTCATTGTGGAGTTTCTGTTTGTACCTATTTTTTGAGAATTTAGGTACGTTGTGTGAGTATTATAATCATCGTCGCGTTAAATTATATGGCGTTTTAACATTGAAACTCCCTTGTGTTTCTTGCTGTTTTCAGCTTTGTGAGCGTCTACAGCCGAGTTCTATTTTTCGATTATAACAAGTTAATTATTATTCTGACTTTTTATTTTGTTTTAATCCGTGTCAGGGGCGAAAAATTGTTTTGAAACTATTATGTTTATAAACATGACCTACATTTGTCATCTGTATGACTAGATGTTATATTGGTATAAAATTTACAGAAATGCAAGCGCCTTCTACGAATATAAAAATTAAATTTTTACAGTGAAGTTTTTTGCGTTTTAAAATCAAAAACTTAGTTTTCCTATAGGGTCTTTTTAGAGAGAAGCTTGTGAATGAGATTTTTGGTATAAATTGTAAAATATCTGATATCTAAGGAACACACATCAGGTGACTTTGTGTTTAGTAGCGAAATTTTTGAGCTATCGCGGTTTTTTGGTAGACCCCGAGGTCGCTAAGATTACGCAGTATCTTTAGCGTTGTTTGTTTGTTGTTATTAAACAAAATGTAAGGATTTTTTCCAGTGTTGAAACCCAGAATTCAACGTTTTATTCTGCTTAAAATCTAAATTCATTGGAGTTAAGATGTTGATTCAGTTTTTTATCGGGGCTGTAGACTACTTTCGATTTTCGTCCAAGGTTCTAACATTGACGCTATTGTCTCTATTCTTGCAAATGCTCTTAAAATATACAGATTATGTGAAAATAGAAGATTATAACACAGATGTTAAAAAACACCTGCGACCTACTATTGCTAGAGAAAAGTCACATTTACTAGTAACTTTTGGCATTTACTAGGAATTGTTAACTTCCACTGGAGTTCTAGATTTTACGGTAACAAACATTTTTATAAATAAATTTTAGCTGTCACCATTTATCAGATTATTAGTTACATAATGGACTTTATTACGTAACTCAAATAAGTTTGAATGCATCTAATTTTAATTAATTAATTTTATAAAAAATGTTTTTATTTTCTTTTTTGTTAATTTTATGAAAAGAAGTAAATCCAAAAGTTAGCTAACTAAAGAAATTAAAAATTTAGGGGTGCTACTTTATTTTCCAAAAAATGATTGTTTTAAACCAATTTTATTGATTTTGGCTACACCAAAATTTTGTATAACAAGTTAATTTAATTTTTTCCAAATGATGTAACCATATATTGTGACCTAATTACTAAAATAGGTTTTCTGTTATAAAAACTTTTTACAATTTGGCACATTGTTATGAAGTAAAATGACAAAATTACGCTAATTGCAAAAATATGTAGTCAGCAATTTTTTTGGTAAAAATAAAGCAAAGCAAATAACAATTACTCACTTTGATTACTAAAAACGGTAGATGTGTCGAGACATTATTTTTAAATTAACACTCACATTGTCACGTTTTCATTTTTCCTCTAGTTGTGTTTTTCAAATTGAATAAAACTGTGTTCAAGTCAAAATGTGTTGACTCAGGTCAAGCCAGGATTTTGTATCTCAGGTTGGGTGAAATTTTCCCAAGTCATAAATAAAATCATAAATTTTGGATTGGAATAATTTCCCTGCTTCGTGTTTCAAAATTGCTAGCTGTTGCAGCATTCGGGTCGAAGTATCGACTCTCCCCGGGGAGGCAACTAGTGTCCTGCCGCCTCTCACCGCCCCCAAACTGTCAGGAAACCGCAACCCGAGCCGCCGACCGAATTCTATCATCACTGTATTATTTGAGTGTACACTCAATTAAACGACTGTGTACATTGATTGGCTGCGAATGCCCCCAATTAACGCAAACTTGTTTACAAAAAACTTTGTTCACGATTTAAATAAGATTTCACGAAGAAAAACAAACGCTAGATTTGGGTCATTTCGGTGTAAACACGATCCGTTTTGTCTCTAATTAACGGCGTTGTGATTAAACGAGGTGAGTCTTTGATTGTACCGTCTGCTTACCGTTTGAAGGTAAATCAAAAGAGCAATAAGCTGATGCGGCTGAATACGTGCTTTATTAACAGAGAGATGCAAGAGGTCTCTTCACATTGATGCTTCGTTAACAACGATTATCGCACCCGGAATTTAGATAACCCGGATTTAACGAACTTAAGTAGATTAAAAAATACAAAAAACGAGCTTTTGTTAAACATTTTCCTAAGCCAACTACTTTCTATAAAATTCTATCTCAGAAAATCAAGTCTCTGAAGAATCACAATTGTAAAGAAAATTTAATAACGTCATTCAATTTATAATAGAAAAGGGTAAATTTTGAAATTAACTTTTTTTATTCTAATTGAGACAGTCAATTACTAATTAATCCTCGCCTTGACATAAGTCTTACAAAATCTCTTAAAATAGAAAAAAACCGCTTAAAATTCATTACTCTTCGCCTTCGACACCCACGCACCTTTCCCCAATCTTCTCACTCCCTTGATCGTTCGAAACCACACTTGACACATTTCGATTGGCCCTTTAATCTCCTTCAAACTTTGTAAAGTGTCACCACCTAAAGTCAAACTCCACAAATGGTCATAATTAAGACCACTGAGTCGAATTAATGGTCTAAGTTTTCAAATAAAAATTTTTCGTACTAAAACAAAAACTTCTTCATAACAAACCCATAACTCCACTGAGAAATCGATAAATATTCCGGCGGGTGTATGTGAAAATTCTCTCTTTTCGTATAATTACCATGACAAGAGTCTCGGGACGACTTCTCTTATCTTTTAATTTCCGGTCACGCTTTCTGTTATTATTAACGAAATTGGCAATTTGCATACGTAACATCTCAGTTTGAACTTATGAAAAAGCGAGACGTTGAAAGATACGCTGTGGTTAAAAAAATTAATAGTCGAGTTGGCAGTGCAGGTGGTTGTTGATATTTATGACCGGCTTAGGTCCGCCCGGGGATGAAAATCAAAAAGATATGAATAATGTGGCGAGAGAGGTTTTTTGATCGAGCGAGCTTCGGAAATAAACAAGGTAGAGGTTTTTGCGACTGCATGGCGTCAAAGGGACGATCAAAATTTAATTGTTGGAAAACTGTAACAACTGTATTCGGCCGCAATCGAAGCGTTAAGCTACTTTTATTAGCTGGATTAGTGGACATCAGCTTGTTCCAAGTGGGTTCATTTCAGACAGTGTTATTGTTACGAGGACATTTATATAACGAAAGATTTCCCCAATGCAGGGATAAACTTTTTTAATTCAAAATGCACACATACTAAAATAAATATTTAAGAGTTTCAAGAGATTACAACTGAATCTAATATGCAGTTTTGTAAAAGTTTTCTTACTTTATAACGAGTCAACAATTTTGAATGGAAAAAATGTTGCAACAATTCCGGTTTCAAACAATTCAATTCATTTTCAAACAAAAAATTGTATTTATAATAAAGAAAAAACTTTGAAAAGCTTAATTCTATTAAATACAATTCATAAAAATGGGCAATTTAACACAATATCCATTCATTTTATGCAGAACAGTAAACATGAAAAATGGTGGATGCGCCGGGTAAATCTCAATATGCAGAATATTCATGGGCGTATTGCATACCCAATTACTGTTTTACATTTTAAAGTTGTTTCTAAACTTTTTCTAATAAGGATTTCACTTTTGTTTTGAACGAAAAATAACATTTTTGCATGAAAACAGACAGATGGAACAAATAATAGAAAATTCGCACACTTCCAAAAACATTTTTCGGGCTAATATAGGAACCAAAAACTTTAAAAAAACTCGGAGCATGCTACGACATACACCCTTATGACATCTGGTACTGGTAGCTATTTTGCATTTTTTAATTTTTACGATCGAATGATATATACCTAGGAGGAGTCTTTTGCGAACAGCAACTTGGTTTTTACTGGAAAAATCTGGTTTTCTGTTCAGAGGTTAAAGAAAAAAAGAAACTTTTCTAATTAATACATAATATATTAAACAAAATAATTAAATATAACAAAATATAATGCAAAAACAGTTAAAATTGATTAATTACGAGTGTTTATAAATGATTGTAGGGTCGTAGGAGGTTGTGGAAACAATAAAAAATGTTCTGCTTTTTAAAGACAATGATTTTAGCTGTTATTATGAGACAAATGAGTAACTCCTGGAATCATTCTCTAATATTTCGTTGCGGCAATAGGACATAAATTCTATATTTGTTGTCTGTATATTTTGAATTTTTGAAAGCTATCTATTTTTTTCTCCGATTTCTTATATTACTTTAGTTATTTTTTTCTGGAGGCATCTTATTATTATTTTTTGGTTATTATAATTGGTTTAAAATTTGAGGAACAGGAGTAAACAAAACTCTTTAATTTTTGCCAACGTTTCGTCACTTTATTTGTGGTTTTCTTCGGGCTTTATTGTGTGGCTTTTAACATGTTTAATCTTCAAGATTACAAGTAGAATGTTAAAATAACTTTCAAAATACAGAACTTTTTTGTTAAGTAAAACAAAATCAAAATTTATTTTCTAATCCTGAAGAAATTACAAATAAAGTAAACGAAACGTTGGCGAAACTCCTTCAGTTTTGCTTCCCTTATATTAAACCAATTATACTTACTTATATGTACATTATGTTTTATAAATATTAATGAATTTAATATTAAATAATACGTCAAAAGGCTGGAAGGCGTTCTGTGACTGAATAAATTAACAAAATAGACTAAAGTATTTTTGGCGCCACTTTTGATTTTTGATTTTTTTTTATTACTCTAATAGGTCTATAAATTTTTTATAAACTTGTTTGTGTTTACGAAAGAATAAAAAAATAGATGTCGTAAATGATTTCTATAAAGCGACAGTTAAATATGGGTACATAATGCGGATTTATGATGGGTTAAGGGTTTATGTAGCAAATAAATAACCTCAGGTAATAGCATCCAAAACCAGTCCTTAAAATGAAAAATCTATTATAAAATACGGTACGTAATAATTGCTTACGTAAAGTTGCGTGATTGGAATAATTTACTGCTTTAGTCACAGTATAATTTTTTTGTAAATATACTATAGTTTATTTTTGATTTTTTGGTGAATAATAAAAAATCGCGTTTGTTGTCGCTTTTTCTAAGGAAGACTTTGAATCACTTATGATTATTTCTATAAGACTTTTTATAAGCAGTTCTATTTGAATTTGTTTTAAAATTAATGTAAAATAATTGATTGTACAACAACACTAATAATTTGCAATATTAACAGGTAGATAGGAAAGTTTGTCGCTTATCCACTCAATTTTTATTTTGCTTTGGGGCCAACTGATATAACATTGACATTTTTTTGAACTTATTGGGGAATGAAAGCAAAAGGAACATGTTCATTATCAAATGCAAAGCAGCCGCTATAAATCAGTTGCAATTGATTTATTAGAAAATTACAAAACAGCAAATTATTTTTTTCATTTGATAAATAAATCGCTTTGAAATGTTATTTTTTTATTAATATTTACAGTCGCAAGGTGATAAACTATTAAAACCCTCATACTCTTACACGACTCGACCTACGACCTTGTTGGTAACGTTGTCACTCCTATTACAATAATCCCTATCAACTTACTAGTAACATTATCATTTTTTACAAATGATATTATACAAAATAAATGATTTTAGAAACAATATCCCGGCGCATTCACCATTTTTAGAATTCCGATTTAATTAAAAAATAAAAAGTTTATATGAAGGTAGTTTATTTAATAACAAATTTTTTTGAACTACTATGACTAAAATGAAGCTTGCATTAATTAAAAACCATTGTTTTCCTTTATTTTTATTAAAAAACCGATTTCACTTAATATTTTTTTGCTGGAAGCTGGCGTCCATTTCAGCGCTTCTCTTAATTTTGTCCCTTCATTTAATAATTTGTCGAAATTTTCTCACAAAAAATCCATCTTTGCAATTATCGCTCCGAAGCAGTCGAAATTCGGTCAGCTCGTAAACACGTTTTTGCAAGCGGCGCCATTCGGCTTCGTCCTTGACATTTTTAATGGTCGTGTCGTTATCGAAAAAGGTCTTTTTGTCGAATTTTTACTCGGCCAAGTTTTCGGACACATTCCCGTATTTTTTCGTAATTAGTGTGGGCGTAAAATGCAAATTGCTCGTTTAAACTTGAGGTCAACTTTAAAAGAGGAAGTTTCCGACCCGCGTCTATATGTATTTGCATAATCGAGTCGGCAAAGAGAGTCAAATGTTTTTTTTTTCGGCTTGTTGCTGTGTCAGATCGATTCGGAACTTGCTGAGTGTGACGGAAAAGGAGTACAATTATGACATAATTAAGGAGGATTGAGATGTTTTAATATTTTTAGGTGCCATATTTTGTTTTTAAGGTAGAGTTAGCCAATGGGTTGAGAGAATCGCTGCCCTACTGGTAAACAATAGGCGTGACGTGTGGTGTGATACGCCCACGTATCAATTTAGAGCACAATCGCTAATAACCGTGTAATGTTTCAGATGTACACGATTTGGGGTTTTACGCGTGTTTTACTATCTTGCGATTACGAGGGTTGGAATTGTATCTCTTTAATTTTTTAGCTTCTTTCTTAACACCGCACACTCAATTTATACACCAAAAATTAATCCTAAAAGGCTAGAATATATCTAACACTTAGTTCAAAGCTATACGAAGGTAACAAATTTTATATTTATAATATTAATCTATAAATGTATATGCTTATTCACGAATGTTGACGAGAGATTTATGCAACCAATATTACATTTTCGTATGAGTCTCTGACACAATTTAATTTAAAAAATATTTTTGCAATCATAATTACTGAATATCATTTTATGTTAATTTGACAGTCTTTAAGCAAATTTAGTCAAAATGTTTACTGATACAGACAAGACTGTCATCATTCTGTTATATAACGAATGTAGAAAAAACACTTTAGCCGAAGTAAGTCTTTATGCAAAAATTCTCTGAAAATTTTAACAAGAAAGCTGCTTAATGAGTAAATTTGGTTGCATATGGATTTATCATTTGTGAATACCTTTGTACAAATAGAATTTGATTCTTTTGAAATAAAAGTAGCAACTCATTGCCATTAGATATCTACTTATTGTATTAGAAAGTACTAGTATAGTTTAATTACAATAATATGATGTTTGTTTGCATAATTGATGGGGGAAATTTCTGCGGTTAGAACATGATTTTTTTAAACACATTTGAGCCTTATAGCCGCATCCTGCTAAAAGAAATAGAAATTTTAACTTACAACTGAAATAATTTAAGATACATTATATTCAAAAGTATTGAGCTATATTTTAATCAGAAAAACAGGAGCACAAAATAACTAAAAATTTAAAAGAAACTTTTAAAGCAAATACAATTTTCAGAAAACCGGTATCAATATTACAAAATAATGTTTGTTGTAGAAGGATATCAAATAATCAATAAACAAATAAAAACGTTTAAAACTGTTTGTTCACAACACAGATAATAATACTCGCATAAGTTGAAAACATGTTTTTAAAATTTGCATTTCTAAGAAACTTATTATAAAAATTTTTTTGGTGCTTCAATGGACATTATAGCATGCCGAATTTTAATTTTTTACATCAAAAAATTAGAAAAAAACAAATTACAAAAAATGGTATAAAGAACTTGTTATTGTAGTTACATTTTATATAAAATGCACACTTTGGTTTATTTTTAATTTGTGCGACAAAACCAACTTTATAAAACGCATACTTTAATATACTATTTTTGGAATACAGAAAATATTTTTTTAGTTAACTTGTGATAAATGGATAATGTATGTTAAAAGAAAAGCGTTGTAGTCAATAGAAATTTAAAAATTAAAGGAACATTTAGACAAAGAAGTACAATAATGTTATTGATACAAAAAAAATTGAATAAGTAGCAGGATGTGTAATAATTAATATATCATTTTGTATTATTTTGATTCGTGAAAGTTTTTGGCAATGTTTGGCATTTTTGTGAAATTTATCAAAATTTGCAACAATTATTAAAACTTTATAACAAAATTAACCCTCCTAATTTTAAGGGAGGGTGTCGTGCTTTTAGTTGGACTTTACATTTATATTTTTTGCTGTAATTTTGAAACAAATTTTTTTGGACATATTGATTTTTTACATTTTTCTTTAACGCTTCTATGACGGCATTGTACGTTTCGATTTTTTTTTAATTTTATAAAACGTAAAAAATCTAAGTTATGGCGTGGACTGGACCTGAATTGCAATTTGGTACTTAAGGTCATTGTTATTGTTTATTTGTTTAATTAATTTTTACAACAACGGCTTTGGTAAGGGCATTTTAAACTATTAAGCCGAATACGAATAAATTTTGGCACTTGTTACAGTATTTTTAACACTTTACAGTAGAACTCGCTTATAATGGACCTGACGGGACCATCAACATTAGTCCATTATAACCGAGGGTCCATTTTAAAAGAATTGAATTTTTTGACTGAAAATCATACTATATAATACTATAAAATAATACTATATGAAAATAATAATATGTATTATCATACATATTATTATAAATGATTCATTTATTGATAAAAACATACATGCAATGAAGATACAACGCTCTAAATAAAAATAAAAGATAAATTTATACATTATTCTGTATGTTAAAAATAATACATACATAATTAAATTTTAAAAGTTTTAAAATGCGAGAATTTAAAAAAACTGTAATTCTACTTTGTTTAATGTTTTTCTTTAAATAAATATTATTTAAAGTACTTCAAATTGAATTTAACTGACAAAGAGTTATGTACATAGCTTTCATCTTTTTGCAGAAAATATTGCTGCAAGGTTTGAAGTGATTTTAACGCATCTTGGATCATAACTTTAGCTAAATCTTGCTATTCTCCTTCTTCTTCATCTTCAGTGCTGTGATTTTGACTAAATTTTTACTGAAAATCTTCAGTAGAATTTGCTTATAATTGACCATATTATTTCAGAGGTCCATTATATGCGAAAGTTCATTACAGGCGAGTCTATAATAAGCGACATTGAATACATTGCTTAAGATAGTAGTTGAGACGGGACCGTAAAAACTGGTCCATTGTCGCCGGAAGTCCATTACAAGCGGGTCCATTATAATCGAGTTCTACTGTATCTATCTGTTGCTAGTAGGAGGTATTTTTATTTCTCTAGTAATGCCAAAGGAAGGACTTGTTAGATCCCATTTTCATAATTGTAATGTTACTTTGAATGCATTTTTTTAACGAATGTATTTTCTACAATATTTAAAAGTTATTAATATTAGATTTGTTTCAATGACAGTAGAACCAGTTTTGAAGAACCGTTCTGAGCAATTACAATTTTGGACCGGTAAAACGCTATTGCGCCTGTGCAATACAGTGTTGAATTGTTCTAAACTCTTTAATTATGTAATAAAACAACAACAAAAAATATTTTGTTTTATTTTTGTTGGGTTCTTCCTTGGTACAATTTTACGATTAGTTATGAAACGACTTTAGTATTACGAGAAATAAATTTGTTTAATAATTACATTTAAAAAAAAATTCGAAACTAGACTATTTCGCTATGTCGCAGCCAAGTAGCTTAATTAGCCGCTTAATTAATAGCTTTTTTTTATTAAACGACGCCGTTTAACTAGCGGTCTGATAGGGTCTAGGGTCAAACAGGTTTAGAATAAAACAGGAACTAGATTTTAGTAATTTCAGACTTCTAGTATTTTTTTTATTTTCTTCTCACACCACACAAGATAATTACAAATCTGATACAAACACTACGAAAACGGCAAATGGCGGTATTTATAGCTTTAGAAGATCCCACACGTTAAAAGAAGCGCATATATTGCTTATGAACCATCTCAATTCAAAACTTTGAAATTTTTTACTTTCTTCAAATAATCTAATGTTTTCTTAAACTGAGTTTAAGAAGAATTACGACATAAATTTTTTTAAGAAATCCATTCTTTCTCTTACAAAGTCTCAATCTGATTTGAATTAAGAATGTATCATTAATCTAAAATCAAAATGTATACAGGGTGAGTCTGCTAAAAGTGTTTCTTAATTTTTCTCGAAAACTGGTTATTCCATCAACTTCAAGGTTTGGCATTAAAAACTTTGTTTTCTGCACTACACAGGTGAGTTTTTTCAGAATTTTTCTAATATTCCTTCTAATTAATATTAATTAATTTGTTCAAAAAAATCTAAATATTTCTAATTTGTAACATTATTCTAAAAGAAAAGATTTGAAAATATTATTTTGTGCAAAAAATATTTAAAAAAAAAATGTAGATAACCCCAAAAAATAATAACATTTATTTGATTCCTAAGACTCGTTTTGGTGCAGCACTGCCAAGCTGAATCTGCCGTCTGCCGTAACTCGACAATACCTACCCCTCTAGAGTCCGATCGTCTAACAGGTATAGTAATAAAACCGCCCACTTTTGCCCGGGACATTTGAATAGTAGCTTGCAATTGGCTGTTTTGAAAACTAGTGTTTTGGTATTACCAAGATCCCACCCACCCTCTTAGAAAAAAAATGGCGTATTTAAGTTTGAAATTTTATATTTTTTCGAGTTATCTACATTTTTTAAAAATATTTTTTGCACAAAATAATACTTTAACATCTTTTCTTTTAGAATAATGTTAAAAATTGGAAATATTTAGATTTTTTTAAAGAAATTATTATTAATTATAAGGAATATTAGAAAAATTCTGAAAAAAATCACCTGTGTAGTGCAAAAAACAAAATTTTTAATGCCAAACTTTAAAGTTGATGTGATAGCTAGTTTTTGAGAAAAGTTAAGAAACACTTTTAGCAGACTCACCCTGTATACATACATACATTTAGTAAATAAAATAAATGTATCGACATTTTTTAAGAAAGTTTTTTTGTTTAGTATCATTTCTCTCTTAAAACACCAATCCATTGAGTACTTTTGTGTTTGGTAAACTTTTACTTGTTTAAATTTCGCCTTACAATGTTTTGTCTCTTTGTAAATGTTCAAAGTTCTTATAGGTGTTTTTGTACAAACCTCTTCAACCTTTGTGTGCTATTTTATACTAGTTAATTATCTTTTGAAGTTTATGTCCACGTTTGTACTGTTATATTATGAAATTACTTTGAGTCAGCTGGGAGGGTATAAAAGTTAGTCAGACTGAAATTATACACCGTCTTTTATAGATAATTAAAAATTGTTTTCGTGTTGAATGAAGGCTTAAAACGAAGTAAATCCAGACCTGGCCAATTAAAAAAATGACCTGACCCGGACATAAACTCTGTATTTTGTTTTTATATTTTTTACACTTTGTGTTGAATTAAAATAAGTGTCACATATTTCATGACCCAGTTCCGTCTCCCCACAATAACAAACTTGTCTCTTTTAAAATATTTAATAAAAATTTGACGTCACAATTCCACATTTCGCAAACTAAATTTCCCAAAGCCCACTTTTTCATTGGAAAAAGGTCACATATCGGAGGTCGGCCGCAATTAAAACCCGCAATAAAGCTGACTGCCGCATTTCTGTTTACAATTCAAACAGTGGATGCGGGCGCGAGAAAAACCCGGAAAAGTCCGGTATAGCCGATGCGTCATCATTAACTCGGCGGGCTTTTTTCTTAATTCGGCGATTAATAATGGACGGATCGAGGCGGGAAACTCCGGGCGCAGGCCCCGCTCTGGACTCCGGGAGCACACCGGAGCGGTTCGGCAGTGTGACCCATGCTCCGATGAGCTGTTGGCGGACTCCCACCGGAAGTACAAACGATGTGAGTGATCGCGGTAGAGTGTGTGATGGTCGACCCTCTCAAGGTCTTTTGGGTGTTAACCAACAGCACTTATTTAGGTAATTTAACTTGAACACAAATGAGCCAACAGCTAATCAAACTTTCTCTATTCATATTTTGGGGGGGAATTTTTAAGCGTGAGAGACGTACGTGAAATGCGGGAAATTGAACCAAATTAAGTTTGCGAGTTTTCGAAATTTCAACTGAGCCGCAAGGAATACTTTATAGTGAGTGAGCAAAGTTGGGAATTTTCTAAGGAATTTCATCGATTTAAATATGTTTTAATTGAAAATTGAATTTGTATGAGACGACGGAGCTTTTCTACAATTTCCGAAACTCTTGTTGAAAAATAACTAGTTTCGATTCATAAGTGAACAATCACCGAATGGAAAATATTTAACTGAAAGCGAGCATTCAATAAAATGAATTTTCAAAAGTACTTTCTGTAATGAGTAACTTGTTTGTGCTTCCGGATAATTTTCCAACTGCACTTTTATTCAATGAAATTTTTTTTTTCAGAGGAAAATTGTTTCATTGCACCTACTGATTTTTTTTACTTTATTTCGAAAACAATTTCTATCGATTTCCAGGTTTTCAGAAAATGAAAAACAAACAAAAAGTTACAGCTTAGTTGGCAGGCTTAAAAATGTTTGTTTTTCAGTATTTGTGGTAAAGTTTCCACAAAATCTCGTGTGTTCATTAAAAAAAACTTTTTACAATGCTGTAAAATTGAATTATTTTCGATAATTTGATGCATCTACTTAAACGTGAAGAGTCAATCAAGTTCAAAACACCAAAATATTTACTACGAAGAATTGATGAACATTTTTTCTTTTTGACAGGATTCTGTTATGGTTTCAGCATTTTCTCTTAAATTGTTTTTTTTTTTTTTTGAACAGTTAGAACAAATTATTTAACAGTCATCGATCATCAAAAACTTGTTTTTATTCTCAAAAACTAAAAGTTTATTGTGTCCAAGGTGCAGGTGTTTCAGTTGTCTTGTAGTTTATCATTGTAAAGTTGTGCAACAAATCGTGTTAAAATTCTGTCTAACAAACACTAATCTTGTTAAAAATACTGATTGAATGATTTATTATTACGTTCAGAAAATATAAACGAGAAAATATAGTAGTAAAAAAACACGAGAAGAAAAATGAAGGGTTTATGAAGCCAATATTTAGACCTCGTCAGTACTTTGAAATAATTTTAATAAAAGGCTTGAAGGACGATCGAAGAGTTTAGTGATTTGAATTATTAGTTAGTTGAGTGTATCGTTCTGTACTGGTTTCTTAAAATTAACTGACAATTTTAAATTGCTTTATAAACAAAATAATAATTAAAAACTTGAGCCAAGAAAATGTGATTACTTTAAATATCAAATGATTGAAGCTAAGTGTTGTTGACTTTTAGTCGACGCCGATGCTTTACTTTAAAGTTGAGAGGTTGTTGAAGTGCCAAAATCGTTGACTTTGGATTAATGAATTAGGTTGAAATTAACCAATTATTAAGGAATTAAATTTTGTAAAAAAGAGATAAATATGTTTAAATGAAAATTGTCATAAAACATTGCAATTAAAACAAAATTGATACATCGTGTACTTTAAAAACGATAAACATTTATAAGGGAACTTTGGGTATATAGCATCCTTTCAACAAATACTGCTATAATCCATATCACCAAAAAGTGTACACGCGTTTGGTTAATGAAACTTGCAAGTTTGATAATTAGACGCGAATTGAAATTTTAGTGTGAACTATAAAAGCTGCCGACTTTATATCTCCGTTACTAAAATAATTTGCGTTATTCTAAATAAATTTTTAGTATCTTAATATCGTATTTAAAAAAATAAAATCAGTCAACGTGTGTGCGTTGTTTGGTGATGTGGATGATCCAAGGCAAAATTTCTTTACAAAATTTGATCACACTCTGTATATTAAATTATCGAAATTCAAAAGAAATGTAAAAGTGTTGACACGATCAATATCGATTTATCAAATTTATGACAATTAATGTATTAATCCAATATATTTTTTAGAAAATTACTCGGTGATTTAGCATTTGTCAAAATAATGATATATTGATATATCAGTCTAATATGTTTTTGACATTATTTAATAATTTGATATTTAATAAAGTACTGACTTATAGTTAGCGTTGTATTAATCTGATATAATTTGGATGATATTGTTTGATAATTTTGTGTTTATTAAAGATAAGGTAATTGATGTATTAATCTATTATATTTTTTAAAAAACTATTCCATGATTTAACATTTGTCCAAGGAATGATATATCAGTGTAATATCTTTTTGACATTATTTAATAATTTGATATTGTCGTATATAGAAGAGATTTAACAGGGTTTTTGTTTTTCAAGTTCAGTATTTGTTTTTAATACTCTGCTAAAAATTGGAATTGAGAGAAAATGACTCTCTTCAATCTGTTATTTACCTTAAAATTAATTTTTTATAAATGTTGATCAATTTGGGTAGGGCGGGGCTAATATTTCCAGTTTTCTCTCTCAAACGCATAGGTTGTAAAAACGACTATTTACAGCTAAGGAAAGTAGTTGCAAAAAACCTTAAAAAGTATGAATATCTGTCTGATTTACTGAAAAGTTTAAGATAAAGACAAGATGGAATTCTGCACTTTTTGCCCCTCTTACGAGGTAAAAAGTCTCGGACAGAGGGTAAGAAGTCTATTTATCCTAATGGCTAAGCATTTATGATTATTTAAGGCAAATGAAATTGGATTATTTGAAAAGCAATATTTATTAATATCTTTAAATTCAAAACTTTATTATAATCTACATGATCTTAATATTTTAACACAGTTACACACCATAAAATCAAAAATTATTAAATAATTTTAAACTTTGAATTTAATCAAACAAAACATCTAGTTTTTTATTATAATGACGATAATTTTAAATGTTTTAATTTATAATCAGATAGTTTTTAATTTTCTTTAATCTTCTAGTCTTACCGGTGTACTTCTTACCCCTTTCCTACCTCTATTGATTTTTAAGCTTATAAAACAAAAACGTTTAACGCCAACAAAATATTGTTGGCATGTATCATCACTTACAGATAGAATAAGACAGCATTACGAACTTATCTTAATATTGTATTGACTTTCAGTGCTGATCTGTAAAAGAAACAAAAATAAACATTTTTGTTACTTTTGAATGCGAAAAATTTTCGTTTGCCGTGCTACTCGCATGTGCGTTTCTCGACGATAGGCGATTCGCAGCTTAGCACTCGCCCCGCAAACCGTTTCCAATCACGTAAATCGTTTGTTTTTAACGCAATTCTGTACTGAGATATGTATGTTGGGACTCTTACCCGCCGAACTTCTAGCCCTGCTCTACCCTACTAATAATTTGATATTTAACAAAGTACTGATTTATAGTTAGCGATGCATTATTCTGATATAATTTTGATGATAGCATTTTATAATTTGATATATATTAAATTTTGATACATCATTTTCTTTAATTATATTATTCTATATTGTGGATTATTGTTGATATATCAATATTTTGCATTGCACTACTCATGCAAGCTTTTGCGAGCAATTTTTAGTAGAGCTTTCTATTAAAATATCAGGGTGGGATTTCTGCATTATATAAACTACAATTTACTCCGGTCAAATCGAAAATAAAAAAATATTTTTTAATCATAAAATGTAAATTAGAACTGTGTGTTGTAATGTATTGAAAACTGATATTCCAATTATTGCATTTGTAAGGCGTCTAGACTATGCAAACGAACCCGAAACCTGATAAATGGGAATTGGGACCGCAACAAATCATACAAGTACTTATTACACTGGTCACCGAAGAGAAATTGTGTTTATTGTTCTGTTGCATACATTAAATTTATTTTGAATCATTTGCATAGCATGAACTCGACTCATTTACCCGAAAACTTTCCTCCAGTCACTAATCCCAAAATTTGAAATTATAATGACCCCAGTTTTATTATTTTTGAAATAACCAAATCCCTGATGACCGGTAATAAATTAATCTGATCGAAAAACGCGCTAATAAACAATGACGCGATAACAGATGAAATTCCTGTGCTAATCTCAAAGACCCCATGAAGAGTCTCGTTCACAATAAAAGCCCATCATTTCTAGAATGATTAACGAGAAAGCGGCACTCTGAAATCAAACCGGGGGAAGTTTCGATCACAAAAGCCGTCGTTTTATACAACTAACTCGCATATAAACGTGTCAAAACGTAAAACAATGACGTCTGTGATGATAAATGAAAGCACCGCGGTGCGATTTCAACGACTCTTTCCTCGCTTCGATCGAATTAATGAAGAAGTGGACACCTGTAGAGTGAGATTAATTAAAACCTCGCAAAAATATCGACGGTTTGTCTTTTATTAAATCCCGGATTCATTTATTAAGGAGATTTAATTGCATTCGACAAACATCTTGTAATACGATTACCGGCAAAAACTTCCGGTCCCAAACAAAGGAATTTGATTTAAGTGTAAATGGATTTTCGGGCAACTTGAACTTATGACAGTCGCTTTTTCGGGTATTTAGAACGTCCCAAAGGGGAGATGCCGTAATAATGACGTCTTAAAAGCACAAATTGGGGTCATTTTCCCTGAAATATGGCCGTGCTCTCTGCCGAAAGCAACAGAGTACGGTGTCAATTTTCGAGTGCATTTCGTGAAAAATCTCTTCACTTGGAGAGGTTTTAAATTAATGTTTTTTTAGGACGAAAGAGGGTCTTAACGTTGTCGATACTGTACACTTTATAAAATATTCTGCTTACGACGAGATAAATTACATTCTTTTGTTCGAACTGCTGTGATTTTTCCTTTTGCGAGACTTCACATCCACAACATCCTTTCAAATCCTGCCAGAAAGCTCGCGAGCCATTAACAGGTACACCGAGGCTTTCTCCACCAAGAAATGCGAAAAATCCGGTCAAAAAATGAGATTTTCAAAACATTCTTTTTACGAAATTAAACCAATATCGAATGCGAGACGCAAAAAGCACTTAGTTTTATAAATTCATTCATTATAAATATTCATTCATTCCAAGATTTGTTTTAATTAATTAAACTCGGGGAAATGTTCTTCAAAATAGAAATTATATTGACTGTTTATTCAACAAAAAATTTTTTAAGCATACTATGAGAAGGTAAAGCGTGTCGCAAAATAAACATTTAGTAGTGTTTAACAACTGTTCAACTAAAAATTGTATTTTTTACAAAACTTAGTTTCTTAGTTAACTAAAGTCGGCGATTTTTTTTAATTAGAATTTTATAACTTATCTACAAATAAATTTATTGAAATAGGAAATTAAACACTCTACAAAAAAGGTCTTTCGAAAGTTATGCGAGGTCAATGTTGAAATTACTATAAATTTCTAGATTTTTTTATTTTCCGACATATTTTAAAATTAAGATTATTTTGTGTTTTTTTATTTATTAGTTACACAAACTAAACTAAAACTGAGGGAACTTTTAAGATATAAACGTGAATTTGTGCAGTTTTTGCTCTTAAGCAGTGATCCGAAAATGAAAATTGAATCGAGGCAATTATTGCCGTCTTGACCTGAGCATATTGATCTCGACTTTCCACTTCGTCTTTTTGCTCGCCAACAGCTCTTGTAGCAACCCAAAAAAGCTTGCATTTGTCGCCATATTGTGTTTACAATTTACCTCTTGAAGTATCTGAATCGGAGGCAATTAAAATCAGGACGCATTGTCGCAAGTCGGGACAAAGCCGGTCATAAATTTATTCGCAACGAGTTCATATTGCAACGGATGTTGCAAACAAATCGCAATTTTTTATCCAACTCTCTTTGGAAAAAGCGCAACACATTTTTTCTCGTATTTTTTCCCGAAGTGTAATTAGACAATTCGAGTCTTAATTCCGGTCGTTTAAACCGGACTTCACGTAAACAATAAATTAGGTAATCTCGTACCGGAGCCGGACGTTCCCAATATCTAGCGTCATAAAAATATCGGGGCCTCGCACATAAATTGTGACATACGAGTATTACATCCACGGCTCTTACCTCAATTATGGATTTTATTTTTAGGTCGTTTCGGGCTGATTTATGCCCTTTGGGGCAAACTATCGATTTTGGTGTTTTCTGACAATTAAGGCAAACTCCAGACGGGAAACTGACGGCTTGACGGCACACAACCAAACAAAAATTTCATTTTTGGAGTAAAGTCTGACCGCAAATATTGACCTTAAACAAAAAAAGAAGAGTAGGAAGAGTTGCTATAATTGCTGAAAAACATATTAGAATTTAGAATCTAGAACTGTAGGCGCCAGATGTAATAATAAGATACCTGCATAGAGCAACAATCTATTTAGATTTAACTTTTTTAAAACCTTTATAGACTGAAAAGAAAATAATGTAATTTTTGCATTTGGGTGGAAATGAGTTTTTTAAAAAATATTGCAAAATGCAAAACAAATTTTGAAAATTTTAAATGAAAAATGAATACAATTGTATCAAGTAAAGAAGTTTGGTGTTAGTGGGTGTTTTATTTTTTATTTAAACACACCAAGAAGATCCAACCACAAGCAGATTAAAATCTTAAATGTTTGCCGAATATCTAAGGAGGTAAATAAAACTACTTTTAGTGTTGACTTCTTGCTTGGCAAATAGTTGTCATCAGTTCAGAGACGGTTACTTTATATATATATTTAAGCAACACAATCAAAAATGATTTGGATTAACAAATAAAGGGTTCAGGAATAACTAAAAAGAAGAATGTTCAAAAATTCATTTTCTTACAGAAGTGGGATTTCTATCGTTTGTTATGGATTTGGTAGATTTTTTATTCGATATAAGTCTTAAGTAGACTTAGATGTCTTAAAAGTTATTTTTTCTAACTGTTTTTTGTCAGTATTGGATTATAATAATTGATAAAAATAAAAAAATTGATATAATTGATAAAAATAAAAAACAATGGAAATCCCATTTCTATAAGAAATCAAATTTTTGGACATTTATTTTTTTAGTCCTGTGCCGTTTAAATTTAACGTCGCTATATAAAGCGATGTGAGCGTTAAATAGTAGCGAGATGTAACTCATGTTAGCATCTATACTTGTAGAGTTAAGCAGACATCCACCAGTCAGTTCTTTGAAATAAAGAATTTTATTCCTTTAGTTTAAGAGCAAATTCTGTCATTAATTAGAAGAAATGTTATAATTTTAATAATAGACTGGATGTTATTGCTTAATTTGGCTTTAAAAATATTTTTGTTTTATTATAAATTGTAGCAAAAATTTGTACAGTCTTGTAGCAATTAGTTATTATTTAATAAGACAACAGTAAGTTTAAACAATATTTTTTAGTTTAGGCCACATTAAAGTTTTTAAGAAACTTTTCTGGAAAATGAAATGAATATATGAAGATCTAGTCATATTCAAATCTGAATTTATTTGTCACCAATATAAACGTCTAGATAATTAATGCAGTACCTTTTCAAAAATTAATTTATAAAATTATATTACATATTGTAACCCATTTTTTGTCCATGAACCTTAATGACCTCGCTTTGCTAAATAGCACAAATGTGCGTCATCAATAACAAATAGACACCAACATGCACATCACATTTTTTACGTTTCCAATCAAATTAATTAATTAAAACTATCGCATTATGCAAATCGTTGACCTAGATCAGCGATTTATTTGATTAAATTCGCGTTTGGATAAAAAGCCGTCTCTGGAAGGTCCTAATTATTGGAATATCGAAGCCCTTATGTCGGACAAGCTCATTAACATGTAATTGGATTTGAGGCTTATGTTAATATCGCCGTCGAAAATGCAAATAAGGCAAAAAATTCAGTTTTAATTTGGGGGCCCGCCCTAAGGGACGAAGTTCGGCGAAGGCGTCGATACTGGGCCTATAATTACGGACACTAATTGCGAGCACAAAGACACCCCGTTATGAACTAATATAGGGCCGAGCCGACTTTTGCGAAGTTGGTGAATGGACTTTAAAAAGGGCTAATTGAAAGGGAAGGTGTCGGGATGTACACAAACAATTATACTAAACGCACGAAAATAAAATCCGACGAAATGTGATTAAGCAAAGGAAGTGTCAACAAAAGGAAGACTGATGGAGCTACGCCGAGTGTAATAACAGAAAAGTTTGTGTCAGGGGATTATTTATGGAGTGGTATTTTATCAATTCATGTGCGTGTATAACCGCTCTAAAAACTTTCAAGATTGACACATGTCCGAGAGGACAGTAATTAAAATTTGATTTATCATAACTATTTTATGTGGCAACGTGCAATTTTCAAATGCGTTTAATTGTTTGCGGGTGAGAGGTTTTATTAAAATCCCAAAAAACGAGATTGGATACCGAGTAAAAGCTGTTAAAAGCCTCGATGTGGGAAATGCGAAATTGGAGAAAAACTCGGCAAAGAGTAATTCTTTTCTTTTAACGACAAATTTTTACATGCTGATGGGAATTTTATTAAAAACAAATTTCCACAAGGTAAATCCAAAGCAAATTTTTAATTTAAAATTAGGTTCTCAATCTACAAAAATAACTACTGTTTATTAAAAAAAGATTTCTAGAGTGCTGCAGAATTGCAAAATAATTGATTCAAATGTTTTTGATAAATTTATTTATTTGTCTATCAAGATAGAAGGTCTATAAGTTTAGAAATTTGAATTTTAGTTTCTTGAACAATTAATTTATCGAATCTTAAAAATTTGTCTATTTTTTTATCTTGTGTAAGTGTCATACTTTGTTTGAAACAGCCCTTTGTCGTTTGTCATCGCAATTTGTTTTATAAAGCTTGTTAAAATTACGTTTTTATGAACCGTTTGCAGAAACAACAATTTCTTAGTTTACTGGACGAGATTTTTTTAAGAGACTTGTGCCTGACCTAGGGTTACTGCCTGGAATAAGGAAAAACAATAATTTATTGTTATTTGCTTTGTAACCTTCCTTTTCCTGGAAAGATTCCCAACAAATTTCTGAAATCTTGACCTAGAAGCAAGCGATCGCCGTCTTGAGTCGTCCGTATTTTCTTTGCGCTATCGTTTTTCGCAAACTTTCGCTATTTTCCTGTCCAAACAAACCCTCTTTTCGCGAGTTGTCGAACACGTATTTTCACCACCGACTATAATATAAACATAACCCCAAAAGTAATCACGAGGCGTGCCGAAGACGTCCCAGCTTTGGCTTATCTTTCGCTTATCTTTCGAACGTATTCAATTACCGAAATACCGCATGTGTCTTTTCCGAGCTTTAAGTTTATTAGAATAACGCGTCGCGACGAGATAATGGAGGGAAATAAAATGCCGGACCGGTCGCGGAATTAATTCCGCAGGAATAATTACAAGGTCCGGTTTTAGCGAGTTATTTATTGCCGGGTCGGGCGAATTAAAAAAATACCGCAAGATTTTATTAATTTATACGCACAGATTTTGCATGACTCGAATTAAAACGCGTGTGTAATTGAATTTTTTTGAATTGCTTGCCTAAAATTACTTGCGTGAAATGTGCAGGCGCCCCATATTGTTTAAAACAATCTCATTGCTATTTGACATTGCAAATTTTTTTAACAAATCGTGTTAAAGTCATTAAAAGAAATTATAAATAATATTGTTTTGAAGTTTTTGCCTTTATAATATTGGTCACAAATTAAAATGGGTAGCTATATTGATAAATTGATATATTTATTATTTGAAAATTCCTAATAGACTATTTAATTGAGGCAATAAAACTTATCAGCTGAGTTTATAAAGTTTGTGGACTTTCTAATACCATCACTTGACCTAACCTGACCTGACCTGACCTGACTTGACATAACCTGACCTGATACCAAACTTTTCTTAATTTTGTATTCCGAGGAAGCGATGGAGATATCAGTGACATTCATTGATTCTATAAGACCTCAATCTGAGTTAACTAAACCTTTAATTGAGGCAAAAACCACTAGTTGAGTCAACAAAAATTAATAAAGGCCCAATATTTACGGGTAGATTGCTTTAAACATTTTTTGCGTTAAGAATAAAATTTCAAGCTAGTTGTTTAGAGTCGGGTCACGCGAATTAAAAAAGTCCTGTAGGTGTTATCAGTTTTGCATGAGTGTTGAATAAAAACGTGTGTGTGATTGAATTTTAGGTTGTTTTGAAGATAGTTTGGAGTTATTTTTCGTGTTTGTCAGACGTCTGACTGGCGACAGTGGTCCATTCATTAAATTTCACACTCAATTATGTCCACGGAGTTTCATTAATGTCGGTCATTCATCACTTAAAAAAGCGCCCGAATCAACGTTTTCCTTTTAAAAACAGGCTTAAGATTGAGGATTAGAGTGTTGAGGATAAATCCGAGCGAGTTGCTTAGTCTACTCTAAACTCTAATTTATAAAGAGAATTAGTCGCTTTTATGCCAGAAATTTGCATTTTTATATTTGATCCGTATTTAATCCGAGTTTGGACTAATTCCGGATTTAAAGACGATGTTATAACCTGTTCGGATTCGATATCACCAAATCTATTTAAAAAGAATCTCGAAACGAGTAAAGTTACAAAAAGGGAGAAAATTCCACCGGAAAGTTGGATTAAATTCTCGTATTTTGCATGTCCCACCGAGAACGGGACGATTTTTCCATCGGTTGGCGGTTAATGAGCTAACTTCTCGGATTAATTCAATATCTAAAGTTCGAGATTATAATAAACGGAGGAGTCGGTAATGTATATTGTAACAGATATAGCAAGAAATTATTGGGTTGGCAAATTAAACCCAACACATATCGATCCACATCGCGCTGCAAATTGCCGGGAAAAAATCAAGCAATTACCTTCATGACACTGTTTACAACACTCCTCCATATTTCTACCGCATCCTGGGGTATAAATCACAGCGATACGGGCAGAAATTGATATTCGATGGGACTAACGATGGGTGGCTGCCATTTTTCGTTATTAAATCTCGATTTAGAGAGTCACGTTGCCAATTAAGGCTTGGGATCTATGCGCTTTTCTAGGTAGATATGGCGCAAAGTTAAGTAATTTACAGTGTGGAAAGTGCATTAGCACACTAGAGAAAAAAACAAAAGAGATGCTGATACGGCAACGCGGATTTCGAATTTTACGGCTTTTACCTGAAAACAACGAGATGTTCGTGCTTTTTCCAAGAGAATATTGAAGCTTTTAAATGCTTTTATAAATCGCTTAGTTTTGCAGCTTTTTCGCAAAAATTTATCGCAGGTTAATAAAATCGTTGGCATAAATCAAATTATATTTATTGGAGGTTGGGACAAAGCTTCGGTTATCTATTGTGTATAAAAATTTATTGTAGTTCTAACAAAAAAATATTTTGGCAATTATTAAACACCAGTTGGGAACTACTCATCATTCTGTGGAAATTTCAGAATAGTTTTGCTCATTTGAATTGTAAACAAGAATTAACTTCTCGTTGAATAATAATTTCTATAAATTTTTGTTAAACGTTTCGGTTGTGGGTCAAGACCCTTCGCAAAAAGCCAAATTGTCATACAGCCCTATGCTACAAAATCTAAATTTAAATTTGAATTTTAATATATCAGACTGACATAATACCAAATAATTTCGAAAAAAATAGAGAAAAGCTTTAAATTTGGCTTACACTACCGGTTTTTTGCAGTGTTTGTATTAGATTTCTAATTGTGCTATGTGCTTTAACAAAAATGTAGAAGAAAAACTAAAAGGTATTTTGAATAACTTAATTTTTAAATCAATAACAAAAACCAGTTAAATGGAACAATTTTTTGGGGTTTGCAAGTGCGCATAGCAAGACCATACAGATTATTAACATCTGGCATACCTATACCGGTTTAAAGTTACTTCTGGGGCTGAAAGGCAGCCTGGAGTGGGATCTACAGTATGACAGTTTTTAGTTGTGTTGCAAGCCAGCTGCTTTTTAACAAAAGTATTAGCAAAATTTATGAAGTCGTTCTAGAGTAAAACAGTAAAAAAAACATGTGGGACCGACTAATTTTTAAACTTGACCCAACTGAGAAATTTAATAACGCGTTGTTTCCTGTTGAAAACACTAGGAATTGTTTCCTTCGTGTTTTGTTAACTTCTAGTTTTTCTGCTTCATTTTGCGAGTACGAGCAGTTTTCGTCTAAAAACAGCTAATACTTTTGAATTTTTTTAAGTAAATTGCCATCACGGCGCCACTGGTAAACACCACCAAACTTTTTAGTCTAACTTTCTCTATTATCCTTTTTATAAATTGACCGTTTAAAAGTTAGTAAAAGCGTGACCTAATTTCAGTCAAAAACCTTTTTATTATCTCACATAAAAATAAAATTTTCGCAATTTATAAAAATCGAAACTAATCCAGATTGAAATAAATAAAATTGTGGTAAAGTAGTCGAATTGGTCGCTCGTTTTTCTCTCGAATAAATATATTAAATCATAAACTGGGTTTAATCCGTTGAGACAAATTTATTTACATGTAAAATATAAATTCGGGTAATACCCGGAAAATACCACTTTGTAACTAATCCGGTATTTTGTGAAAGAGTGTCGATTAGTAACGCAAGGGCGTCAGTAGATATCACACAGCTGGCCCTTTTTATTTATTTTAATCGGAAAAAAGAGCTCTTCCGGGTGGTTTTATCGCATCGCCGGGCATCGATAGTGCTTACGATTCTTAATTTACTCTCACCCGGACTTTTAATAAAATAAAAATAATATTCGGACCATAAAATATTTATGCCGGTTATAAAACCGTCCCGGTTGGGAATTTGAAACGTATCTTTGGGAGTTACGTATTCCTCACAGTGTCATAAATATTGCTACACTTTTTCTCTATATTATTTTCCATTTGTTGAATACAAAAATTAACCAGTCATGTGATTTGAGAAGAAAAAAATACGAAATACAAAGGCATTAATTTCTTTTGAACAATTTCCGGTTCGACTCTCCGAAACACAATTTACGCTCCTTATCTGGAAATGTTTTAAACTAAATTAGATACTGTTTTTCTGGCCTATTAAGTTCAGGTCAGTTGTCCTTTGATGGTGGGGTAGATTTTTTGTTGGCGTGTATCTTAGGGTCCGTCTTAACTCAGTCCGGATTGACGGACTTTGTGTTCTTTGACAATTAAACCGGTGACATTTCAGTCACGACTTTGGGGTAAGAGGAGTTTATAAATAAAGCTGCATTCCGGAGTTTCGAGAGTTACGATGCCTGGACTTCTTTGTTTCGCAACGATAATAAATAAGCTACGTGCGAAACGGACGCACCTGAATTAATTAATTATTTAATTTTAAAAAGTACACAAGGTGCAGAGAAAAATCAATTAATTTAAGCTGTCTTAAAAGCAAGGCTCTACTGAAAAATTTCAGCAAAAGCAGCTTAATTAATTGTAGGTACGATTGAGATGGGAGGCTGTTTCGTTAGCGTTTTGCATGAGATAAGGTCTTAAATATGATAGTCAATCACTTTTAGCGAAAGTTCTTATCAGGTTCGCTGATACCAAGGTCATTAGGTAATTATCATCAAATACTGGTAATTCTGAGAGCGATTTACAAGTATACCGCTTTGAATAGAAAACGCAACACCAAGAAGTAGTGTGCAAATTTTAATAAAAATTTTACAGAAGGTTTACTTGAATGCAATAAAGAAATTATCACAATTTTAATTTATTAAATTAACAACAAATGCAATTTTTTTAAATAATGTGTAGGTCCTCCATGATTTCTAATGCACTCATTTACTCGACTTGGCATACTTTGAATGATATGATCAATATCCTCCTGCGGTAGTGCATTTTAAGCTTCCTAAATCGTCCAAAGAGTCTAGGGGATGGGGTAAATTGCTTGTGTGGTGCTTATCATATTCCACACATGTTCAATGGGCGAAAGATCTGGCAAACGGAAAGATCATGGAAACACCACCTCGTTAGCTTCTTCTAAGAAATTCACTATCCTCCCTGCAGTAGGTAGGCGCGCATTATCTTGTTGAAGAGCAGGACTTTGCAACCTTTGCAATTACGGCAATGCACTTGGTTTCAGCACAGCCTCTATGTACCGTTGAGCATTTAAGTTGCCAGGAATAAAAACCAGAAGAGACGTAGGTCGTGGTTGATCTGTCTCTTAACGCCAAAAGTTTTAAATGTCGTTCTTCGTGGTCTGTCGTTTTTCGCTGTGGTCTAGATCCTCTCCGACGTCTATAGAAACCATCTTCTCTAACATCTCATTACTGTAGTTGCGTCACAACCAATTTTGGTGTTATCGCAATTTCCCGAAACGAAATACCACCCTCTCTCACGCCAATAATTCGGCCTTGTTCGAAATCATTTAGTTGCCGAAAAATTTGACTTTTACGAAATTTGGACATTTATAATGATGTTTTCCACAAAATTGTAAAGAGAAAACTGATCCAAAATGTATTCATGTTCGCAAAAAACTTTTTGCTACTGCTACCTTTTCTATACAGGATGTTTTACGAGTGATAATGAGCCTGCGAAACTGAAAATGCAACCAGCATTACAATTCCAAAGATAACGTATAGCTCAACAAGTTCAGCTTGGCGTGTGAAGGTCAGAGGCGCAATAGACTGGGTGTTGTGGTGGTGGAAAAATTTAGTTGAAACCCAGTATTCGAAGTGTAGTGTAGAAGGAGCACGTAGTATGTCTTTCATTTTTCGCTTTTACGCCTCTCACACGCCAAGCTGGATTTGTATACCTATAGTCATTTCTTTTTGTTTACAAATACATTAAATAAAAAATCATTTAATCTTTCGGTTAACTGAAGACAAACTAATGCCACTTACTTGCGAAATTATTCTTTGACTTACATGTGAACAGGACCAGTAGCTGTTCTTGCTTTTGGCTTTTCAAAGAATTTTTCTTTAAGGTAGTTTCAAGTCGTTCGAATATGGTGTCAGCAAGAGTTCTTCTCTACCCGGAAAACGTTGTCTGTACAAACTTATCGCAGCAAAGGCATTTTTTTTTATATATCATTTTTATGTCGATTTTTTTATCGTTTGAATACCTTTTTTTATCTGTGACAGATTTGTATAATAAAATTTTAAATCAATAATAATCTACGTTAACTCTGGAATTGTATTGCTGGTTGTATTTTCAGCTTCGCAGGCTGATTATTACTCGTGAAACAGTCTCTATAAAATATTCCAAAAAACAGGCTTAACGAAAACCTTGCTGAAATTTTTGTTAAAATTTGATCGCAACTTCTTGGTGTTGCATTTTTTATTCAAAACAGTATATTTGTGAATCGCTCTCAGAATTACCAGTATTTGATGATAATTTCCTAATGACCTTGGTATCAGCGAACCTGATAAGAATTGAAGTATATTTCAAAAAAAAGATTTATGAAAACTGATTTATTACACTCTACAGGTTTTGTTTTAATTCGAATACCAGAAGCAAAAATAAAACGATACTATGAAATACCTTGAAAGCAATAAATAAGTATCTGACGGTTCGATTAATTAGACTTTGATCCGCGATCAGAATTGGCACGTGTCGAAACTAAGCTACTCGGTTGGTTTTTTCTCTTTTCGTACAATGATGGATTTGAAAAGTTTCATTTTTTAATTTCACGTGGAACGGTTTCGATTAGAGAGGTTAATGGATGGAAAGCGATCGATGATCGTTTCTGTGGTATTTGTTTAAGGGACGTGCGGTTTTTGTTACAGCTAAATTGATTAGATTGGACTTATGCAGTTTACTGCAATATTGCAATCGGTGAATAGTTTTTGACGGTTCAATTTCCACGAAATTGGCAGCTGCGTCAACATTTTTCCAGATTTCGGTTGCTCTAAAACGTTTTACCTACCGAATCGAAAAAGCAATCCCGGAAGCAAATTATTTATAAAGTTTATTTTTAAAAACTGATTTTTTATAACAGAATGCAGAGCTGTCATGTTTTTAAAACTTGACCACTTGTCAGGTTTACTGGTATCGAGGTGATTATGCAATCCCAGGAGCTAATCAGAATTATTTATGAAGTTTATTTTTTAAAACGTGTTTTTTATAACAGAATGCAGAGTAGCTTGTGCTTCTCGAAACTTTTATTTTACCGCTGCCAATTTACGTTATTGATGTGTTTATTTTTATTAAATATTTGTTTTGAAGTGACAGCGCAAGATATATTAGATGCGTTTATCTGGTCAAATAAAAAACACATTTTTTCCATTATTTTTAAATAGTTTGGAAAACTTTGACTGATGTCTGGTCCTAATTTAATAAAGCAGCAACAATATTTCTTCATGTTATCCATGATTAATGATCTCCAAGATTGTTTTAAAAAATTTCTCTTTCCTCTCTAGAACCTCAATTCTGATCATGAACTTCGCAAACGAAATTAATAGAAGCTTTTAATTTACCGAATTGTCACAATTTGATCAAACTGAATTTATATTTGGTTAACCTCCGGTCGAGTTTACTCTGACAGCGTTTTTAGGTTTATGAAAATCGTTCGAAATAAATTACTTCTAAAGCTTGCCTGAGTTTTTCCGGTGAAGTGCCGAACAAGAATCGACGGGGGCTTGTATAGTTTGGCACTTATTGAAATACTTTCCATCATATCGATATGTTGCCAAGCGAAGTGTGGATAAACACGCTAGAAGATGAAAAGGGGAGAATGTAATTGACACTGAAATTTTCAGGCGTCGTCTATTTTAACCATTGATCTTATAATATACAACGTGTCCCAAGAACTAGTAAAAATATTATTACAACTGTTTTTTTCGGTATTTTATGATATATACAACGTAAAAAATATTGTTATCAAACATAGGATGAATATATTTTTGATACATTATTTATAACATGATGACTAATTAAATATTGTTATGTAGTCATGATTTCTTTAAAACTGCTATAATTTCGACTATTTGTTAAATTTATTTTTCTTGGACACGACCCTGAAGACCCCATTTTGATATATTATAAGCTCAGCGTTTTTAGCTCGAAATTGAATTTGGTTTTTGTTTTCAGTGACCAAGTTCATCCGGATCGGAATCGCCGATAAGAATGATAACCCTCCGTACTTCGACAAGGCCCTGTACGAAGCGGAAGTGGACGAGAATGAGGACATTCAACACACCGTTCTCACCGTCACCGCCAAAGATCACGATGAATGTAAGTCCTTTGACAGGAAAAAGAATTTAACTTGCTTATTTAGAATTCGAGCCGGAGTTGCTTTGACAAAATTAAAAACTTGGGCTGCAGATTAAAACGCGACTTTCTTTTTATTTTCTGAGCAAGAGAATTGCAAGGAAATTTAATTTCGTGGCTCGTTGTTGCGAGTATTGAAAAAATGTCGGATGCGCAACGACAATTTCTTTGTTTTTTAATTTATTAGAATGTTTGTGGTTATTAAAAGTAAGATTTGAAAACAAATCAAATCGGCAATTTTTTTCCCGAGATTGAAATTCTGAACAGTCAATTTTCCGACCTTTTTATTTTAATGGCCGTCAAGGATTTCGACCGGGAAAAGGAAATAAGAGGTAGTGATATATTGCGATGCGGAAGTAGTGGAAATTTTTGCGTATCTTGAATTTGGTAAAATGGTGGAGGCGCCGCTAGCAGTTTACACTAAGACGGAGAATGAGAAAAGCAATTATATAACCACCCAGTTCTTTGCTTTGTATTTATCTTGGTTTATTTGTTGTTTACATGTTGTAAAAGCTTTACGTTTTATAGACAAAGAGACAGCTTTTTTTATTTTTAAACCGAAAATTGATTCATCAAAACTTGAGTACAAAAGAATAATTAAATTTACACTGATAACAACACAAGAGAGGGATTTATTACAACACTATGGCCGGGATTTACAATTTATTTTATGTACCACTAAAAAACTGAAACAAACAATAATACCGAATTTAAATACAGTTTATGTCTCATTATTAATATTTATGCTATTTATTTCCAACCATTTTTACACACGAATTTAATTATTTGTTGAAAATAAATTCGATTAAACTACAAATAATTTATTGCAGTTTTCTAGTTTTGATTCTGTAGTTTTTGTTGTAGAACTTGTAACTTTCTTGAAAAAAAAAATAAAAATAAAATTGGATCTGGGAGCAAAGAAACGCCTTACGGAAGCAACTAATAAAAACTTTTTTATTTTAAGTACGAAACTCTAAACTCGTAGTCCTGATTGAGTCTTGATTAACTAATTAAAGTTTAATTTCGTCAGAAAAAGAATTACTGGTTAACTTTACGTTGATACTAGTCGCGTCAACTTAGCTGCTAAAAATTAAAGAGTGCGAATTCTTCTGCGGAGTTAAAACGAATAATACATGTTTTTTAATATTTTAGGGAGAGGCGAATCGCGAAAGAATGAGGATAGACGGAGCAAACTTGCGTACACATTTTAGTTCGCTTTATGAAGATATTTTATTTACAAATTACTGAATGCAAATGCAACAGAAAACCGTTTAATTTGTTTTAATGTACGAACTAATTTAAAAGAAAACTTTGACTGATTTTTCGTATTAAATGTTAAGAAAAGATTGTTGAGACGCTAAAAAACGATCAACAGATTATATAATATGCATTTTTCGACTTTTCTTACCGTCATTTTTTCACGATTTACCTTACTGCATAATTAAGGATTAGAAGTGCCTTAAAATTTTTTAATGCATTTGAGATAATGTTATTACTAATAATACTATTATCGATTTAAACGAGACACTATTTTTTGACTGTCGTCATTTGTTAGCACCTCTATATGTGGAACTTGCAGACTTTAACTGCTGACTTGTTGCTCGCCACTGGTGCTACCAAGGTTCTTGGTTATTAGGAAGTGTTTCCTTAATTTATTTACAGTTTTTTCAGCTGTTAAATGTCTATATTTGAACATATTGCTACCGCTGAATTCACGAGTGATTTAACTTACCTGCTGGCTTATTTAATGTTTTTGTGTATAATAGTTGATATCTGCTGAGGTCTATCAATGTCTTTTTTTTTTCTTTTATCTTCTAGTAGATAAGTACTTTAGTTTGATTTTTTTTATTCTTTAATGGCTTTATAAAATTTGAATTGCATGGCACGCTAATACAAATACAGAGAAAATTTGTCACAATATTATTTTTTTACAAAGATTTGTTTATTTTTATTTTGTTTGTTGATCTTTTCTTATTGAGATTTGAAAATCTTGAGTGTAGTAATGCCATTATTTTCTTATGTTCTGTTTATTACAAAATGATTAAATCATATATCCATTGCAAATTTTTTATAATTAAAATACTGGGCATTTAGTGTTCTTTCTGAGCAATAAGGCATTAAAATCCTGCACATTAAAAGCTATCCTAATAAGCTCCAAGGATCACAAGCACGTTCCTGATAATAAATTAAATATTCTCAGTTTTTTTTTCGTAATTAAAACATGTTAATGACCACGCAAATGCTCCGACTATAAAACAACAACGTAAAAAGAACGAAAGGAAAAAAGGGCAGGTAGGGTCGGCTATTTATGTCTTTCATACCTTTTAACTTGAGTCTTTTACTAATTCTACCTAAACTTTAGTTGCGTTGCTAAGCAATAACAGTATCTAAGCAACAAGAATTTATTTTTAATCAATTGTTGAATTTTAGTAAAATCAATTGTCGGCTAACAAAAATGTCACATGCAATTTTGAAGTGATGGAGGTTTAATAGTTGTCTGGATCAATATACGACAAACCTCTTCGGACCTTTATAACAATAATTTTGTGATTAAGTCTTCTAGTAGCAAATCCTTAATGTGTCTTGACGTTTTTTATGTCGTAGATAGAACTAGACCCTAAGGAACAAGTAGGGATGAAATAAGAGTTGCTAGGCAACTAAAGTGTCCTAGTTCCAGCAGGAATTGCTAAGTAAATGGAAATGTTACAATACTTAAAACAGCTGAATTAATCTACAACACTGGTTTTATCTTTCCACGGAAAGTTCAATTTTGTTCAAAAAAATGACAATTCCTGGTGGAGTTATGCCATAATTAGATTTTTCTTCGTGTTTTCTGGCGTAGGGCCATACATTAATTTTGATTAATTCCCAATTTGTCGTGGCAACATGCGTGAAAAGAAAGCGGCGAAAAAATTAACTTCCGGCTGATGATTTAAGAACCGTCACAGAGAAAAATAATAAAAACAAACTTTAAGAAAAAGGAGAGGAAAGTAGGTTTTGCGTCATGTACAACTGGTACAGAATTGATGTTTCTCTGTGTCTTACAATAAAAAAACTTCCAAACGCATTAAGTTAATTAAATTGTAATTAATTAACTGCGAGATAAAACGAAGTGTCACGTCGTCTTGATTTAATCCCAAGAGTCAGTTCAGAGAATCCGGATATAGTGCATTTATATGAAACGAAAAGTATGCAAACAATGGTGCGATTGGTCCGGACTGCCCGGAGTCCGGAATGCAAATCACTTCATTTGCGGCCGCCTCCGGAGGTTTAATAATACGACAATGCGGGACCGCTTTGTTTTATCTCACTGTGTTAAATTGAAATAATAAAAATATTAATAACGGTAATTGAAAAATTTTCGCTGCTACTCTAGGCCAAATAAAGACACTCTGGGTCGTAAACCCGTTATTGTGGCTATCGATTCGGACCTACGACACCGGTCATAAATCGCGTGTCCGCCAAACCCGGATTTACACCCGCCACTTGTGCTGCATTTGATGAATTTTCCCTTATTTTCCGACAAATTTTGTCGTTAAAGCCGACACTAGCTCTCGTGTAAAGGACGTAACAAAGCGATTAAGTGGAGTGTCTTTTTACGAGGCAAATCCGGCGCTAAACAACGTTTAGTTTACAAAATGAAATTTTTTGAAAAAGCGAATCAAGTTCTTGCACGTACGTTCGCCTCTCAAGAGTTGGTAAATTTTGGCACGTGTTGTTCGAACCGCGTGTCGTGCATCGATAAGGCACTTCGTTGCGACGAATTTCGCACAAACGAAAATAAAAAAAGGATTATTGTAATGCTGTCACTGATCGAGACACCGACGGGAAACTTGTGCGCCAATAAACCGAATTACTCAGACAGGAAAAGACATAAACAGAAAAGAGAGTTATTCAGACGAAAATTTTTCTAATTGAAGAGAGTTTTATGACGGAATTAACGCGAGTTTGTACCGTGTTGTTATCATTATTTTACTCATAACATTTTTATCTCGGGTGTCTTGAAAGTGTATCTGATATAAAAGAGAATGTTATATTTTTCAGTTTAAATTCAACCTACTGTCATATTGTAAAGCTGCTTTGTCGGTTGCGAGCACGAAATTTTATGTGCTACAGTCGAAATGGTTTATGTTAGATTTATATCGGGACTTTGTGCTTTTTTAACAAAATCGGTACGAACAACACTTTTAAACTGTTTCAGCAGTGAAAAACTTGGGCACTACAAACTTAATCTTCGACGAGAAGCACCAAAGTAATATTGATGAAATAGTAAAAAACCAAGAACTTTTCGAAAAATTCAATTTTATAGGATAAAGAAACACTTTCAGCATACACGATAAAATAACTATTTCACACACCTGAAAATATTTAGTGTCGTTTAGCACATATTCTAAACATTCTAAACCAGAAGCAAATATCCTCTTTGTATATTTTTAAAATGTACTCCTGTTTTTCTGAAAAATAACCACATTGAAACACCGAGAACTTCTCGAGAAGTTAGCTTATTTTTTAGTAAGTATCTCAAGTTTTATCTCCATCCTCTTTTAGCAGTAATTTTTATTAAAAAATAATATAATTTATAAAGCATACAAAGACAAGCTTCTCCTTCAAATAATCACAAATTACAGAACAGCTAGCAAAACATAAATAGTATTTTATGCAACGGACATTTAATGATAGTTATTAAGACAAGAATATGAAAATTACGACACGAGCGTTAGCGATTTAATTAAATAGTTTATTTAATTGTGAATAAATTAGCGAAAAAGTCAATTTTACCACAAAATATACAAATTAATCTTTTTGGTGAATTGTCATATTCTGAATAGTGCAGTTATTAAGCTGCAACTGGTTTATTTTTGGCAGTTCTATAAAAATATTGGCAGATGTTGTTGTTGGTGTTGATGGAGCAATTATTATTAATGAATTACTATTAGTCTAATTATATTCAATCGAATTCAAAATTTTTGCTTCATGTTTACTTTATTTTGTACTCATTTTTCTATATAACTTTCGGCCACTGTAGTGGCGTTTTAGTGATGTAATATCACCAACAGCATCAACCAATATTGTCGCAGAAATGCGACGAAAACAGTGTCCTGTATATAAATGCTAAACTTATTATCGTTTCTCCAATTCATGAATTTAGAGAAAAACTTTTTATAGGTTTCAGCAGATTTTGTCAGCAACAAAGTCTTTGTGATGTTTCTGGGTTGTTCGACAATCTCTGAAAGCGCAAGATTGTTTATTTTACAGTCACTTTCTTCAACATTGATTCGTTTTTTGTTAATTGTAATTTAAAACTACTGCGGCCTGTCACAATTTTAAATGTCAAGAGTTCATGGAAATCTGATAAATATTCAAATCTTGCTGTAGAACATCGTTCTTATTGGTCAAAATTTGTATCTTAATGAAAAATTTGTATTATAACGAATTTCATTAAAGTACAGGTAATTGGCAACTAATAAACTAATTTAAGTATATGAGTAGAAAATATAAATTAAGATTTATTGAAAATGAAATGTAATGCAGCGCCGCTACGGTTACTGAAATACACAATTAGTTTTGGCAACTGTAGAGTTGTCTGCTAAAATGATAATTCTGGTAAAAGTATTAATTTTTCTACAGCTTTCTATAATTAATATTTTAGAAATAAAAGTTAAGTTTTAACAAAATTTAAGCGTCTTATCTGTCCATTTTAAAATCAGAAATAAGTTTTTTTGCAAGGATTTTTTCGGAAGATATTGCATGTTGAAAGCTCGCAAGGACTCTCGGGAGCTTAACACCAAAAAAACAAGAAATAATTGGAGACTCAGGTGGCTGTTCTCGGCTTGAATTTTCTAGTTAGCAACACTGTCAAGTGAATGCAACACTGAAATTATCCGTTTTAACCCTGACAAAACAATTGAAGTTGGGTTTTAACTCCTGTAAAACATTGGATTTAGATTTTATTATTAAAATGGGAAAATGGCCTTTAACAAGAATATTAATTGGGAAAAAACAAAGTTAATAATTTTACGTTGAACAATAAAGATAATTCTAAAATTACTTTACGCTTCAAAATATGCTCGAAATTATTTTGAGAAAGCGATGTTGGTGGTATATACAAAGAGTGTTTACTTAAAAAAAATGTCATCAGTGATAATTGTTAGAAAAGTTAGAATTGAACAAAACGAACAAAAACTGAACACGAAAAAAGAAAGAAAAAATGAAACCGGAAATTACAACAACAGAACTATTCGCAATGAAAACGACTGAGAATCTCGTAAACACGCACTTAAAAATAACAAAAATATTTATTTATTTATAATATTTACCATAGTTACAGTGTTTAGTGATAAGAATCAAGTTCAGATATTTATTTTTCGCTACATTCCCTTTTATCAAAATCTCACAGCATTCTTGACAACCTATTTAAGTGAACACCTGATATAATAATTGTAACATTAATAAAAATATATTTTACAATTTGTATAAAGAAAACAACTCGCATGCTTCTAACAGTACCATTTTTGACATTACCCTATTAAATCAGTTTGCTTTCTCATTTTAAAGAGCTAAAATATAAAGCAAAAATTATTTGTATATAGCTTAAAACTTCCAAATTTTACAGATGGCGCTATCATTTGCATTTTCGTCTGTTTCGTCAAGCTTTAACGCTACGAGGGCTTGCGCAGTACTATTAAACATTACTATCGACAAGGAAAGATCTGTTTAAAAACGAAATTGTAATTGGACTTGGATTAATCTTGGTGTTTTCCTCAGTATTTGTGCAATTTGCAAGCCTCTTAGCTTTTTTACTTTATATTTTTTAATTTGTACATATTTTAAAAATATCTAATGGGCTGATTTCAAGTTGAGATGATACCAGTAGTATTTTCGTTTCTAGGCAAAATTAAAAGAATTTGGGGCTGTGATTGGTTGTTGCCATGGATAAGTATTAAAATTTGCGATACTACCGGTATTACCTCAACTTGAAATCAGTCTATAAGTGTATAATTACACGTGATTTAGTCAAATATTTTCTAAAATATTTTTTAGGTTGACCATATTGAATTTTTCGATTTTTTTCATAAAAATCGTAATCAGTAGGCTTAAAAACCCTCAAGCAATGGATTTAGTAAAATCTTGTCATAAACTTTCCTGAAATACATTTTTTTGGATATTTAGTTAGTTAAAAGTGGTCTAACGCGATCTTTTAAATCACTTCTAAATCTGATCCTATAAGACTTCATAAAATATTTTAAAAAATTTAATGGGTTTAACTCAGTTAATTTTTGACGAAAAATTTAAATTTGACACGCCTATACACGTCTGGGTATCTGATTTATTAACATTTCTCGTCTCGCACTTGCCTATTATTCGAAACACACAAGCAGTGAAATTTTAAAGCAGAGCCGAAATCCCTTGTAATTCCCTCGCGAAAGCCTCTCGTTTCCGGCCTCGTTACCTCTCTGTGCTTTACGGCCTCGCGACGCTTAATTCCGGTTCATTTTCATTAAGCATTACGAAAATTCCTCTACAGTTACATTAACACATTGCGGCCAGCATAATTCCTGAATTTTTGAATGTCAAGTGGAAAAATTTCTGAGTAATTGGTAGACAATTACGGGATGGCAAGTGCTAGCGAAATTCAATTTCGAGGTATACATTAAGTTGTCGTAAAACGTAACGTTACCATTACGGTGATACGAGGTAAATATTGGAATTTATGGGGCGAGGGTTGATCTAAATGCGCATATATGAGGGAATCGTGTGAAATTCATCGGCTACATCTGGGGGCTTAAGGATTTGCACAATCATCAATCTGGAAAAGGGGTTTCAGAAAAGATGGGGATTTTTTAAGTAAACAGTAATTATATTTAATTGCCTGTTATCTGAGATCTGTGTTTCGGTCTTTAATAAACACGTAATTTTGATTTGAATGTTTTTTATTTTCAAATTATTTTTTGATTAAATTGGTGAATCTGGAAACTTGTTATCTTTATGATTTACTTTTTTTTTCATACATGTGAAGCAACGCCAGGAACAAGTTGTTTTGCTGTGATAAAAAAGAAATCTCTTTTCAGTTGCTGAATTTTTCATGAAAATGAAAAATATTAAAAAAGTGTTAAAATCAATAAAATATTCTGAAAGTTACTGAATTGAAAAAATGTAACATTTTACTGATTAGGATTTTGTGAAAATTTATTTTACGATTATCTCTGTTGATGACTCATAAAGAGCCTAAAATGCAGCTTCCAATGTAATCGGATGATAAATAAAAATTCTAACAGCTTTTCCGAGTTTTTATTACCATGATACTTAATTACTCCAGGATATCAAAAACCTGTTTTTTTAAAAGCCTAGATACAAAAATGGATTTATCAGAGCTGGATTAAATCGTAAAAATAAAAAGCAAATGCAGATTCTATTTTATTACTTGGCAAAAGCTACATAAATATTTTTGGAAATTTAACAAAACAAACTTAATTTTTATTTTCTTTTTTTGTCAACTTGTTTTTTTGTCTACGGCTTTTCTTATTCGATTATTTTCCAAGTCTTAGCACTGACTTACCACCTTCTGTCGGTAACTACTGCTACCTACACCGGTTAGTCTAAGTTTTATTCTACTATCACAATGGCACAAGTTACTTGAACAAAACTTTTGATGAACTTTATAGAACATTGTGCTAAAATTTTAAATATCTTTAAAATATACTTTAATAATGGTCATTACTTACTAGTCATATATATCTATACTATATCATATGTATGAAAATTCGTTTCTGCTTCTTTCAATAGTTAAGCATTTTTATTGTGGACAAAATTCGACTTAACCAATTATTCCCTGAGATAACAGAATTACGTGGTAATATATATTATTTATGCTATAATTTTTTTACAACACTGTTAAAAAATATCTAACATTAAAAATCAAAACCGCATGTCGTTACAACCTTTGGTTTTTGAACAGCGAAAGCACAAAGTTGAACGCGTGACGTCATACCGACATCAGACCGAGCGAGCATTTGTGTTTTTTTTATTTTTGTTTATGGTTATTGAAAGTTATCAAAAATGGCAAACTCTAAAAGAGTCTAAACTTTAAACTATGTTTTCAAATGCTTCGTGGTACGTACTACAGTTGTTTTCATTTCTCACATTTGTTCTCAACTCTACTTTATTCTTAATACAATATAAATATTTTTTTGGTTTTGGCCTAAATAATACCTACACAATTTTCGCACCTACACCAAGATATGTCGTTAATTCTTTCGAGATTTTCGTCGTTCTGCAGATATTCGGATTCTTTTTCAACTTACTTAAATTATTTTTGGTATACCTTGGTCCGAAACCAAACACCATCGAATTTAAAAAATAATGAAAAAGTGTAAAGTTTAATGCTAGCCGAGATGACAAGACATAAACAATCTCACAACAATTGAGATGGAACAGAACATGTCGACATGACGTCACAGCAACGTTTTTTTACACTTTGGTCTCTAATGTTTCCAAAACATATATTGTATTTGCCGTTTGGAAATCCGTTCTTAAAAAATTTTTTAAATTTTTAAGAAAACTTTAAATAAAAAGTGTAAATTCTAAGTTTTGTCAGCATTCATTAATTTAAAAAATCTGTTACGGAATTTTGAGATAATATCAGAACTACAGTTTTCCAAAATTTTAAATTTTAGGGAACTTTATTAGCTACAAGCTTTATTGCAAAAAATAGGTTTTTTGGCATTTTGTGGGCTGTTGAAAAGGTTTTTAATAATTTCTTGTTTGTCAATTTTTTTACTGTTGAAACATCTATTTTCCTAATATTTTTCTTTCATATTCATAGATATACAGGATGATTTTTCGAAGACAGTTTATCCTAATTTTTTTATTTAGTAACGTTACCTTCAAAATAATTTGAATGAGACCACTTTACTTTTGATACATTATTATTCGAAGCAAAATTCGTCAGGTCAGGTTAAGGGTAGGTTTATGGGAGTAAAATGGGTGAGTGATAGCATACTCACACAGCATACAATGAGGGAGACCTCATTGACATAAAAATCAAGCTGTTTTCAGAAAAAATAATTTGCTTCAGAAATACCAACCGGTAATGAAAATAATTATTTAAAGAAGAAACAAAAATAAAAGTAGATCAGCAAAAAACATGTTCAAAAACTTTTAAAATGAGATATCACTTGACCTTCTTTTCCTATGTTATATGTTATATTTTATTGTGCATAATGAAAAATCACTCTATTTTATACTTACAGGATGATTTTTTTATTTGTTCCCACCTGAAATCTTAAAAATAGGCAACACGTTATACACACGATAAACAATTTAGTTAATTAATGTGGCTACAAATGATTCAAATGAACTGGCTCTGGAAGCACTGTCAAAGGTATTGTCAACAATGTTGACATTAATTCACAACTGTCTATGGCTTAATTTTGAAAATTAAATTTTCAAAGTATAATGTGTTGCCTATTTATGGAGTTTCGGGCGGGAACAAATAAAAAAATTACCCTGTATATTTTGCATCTTTGATAATTGATCATAATTGATACAAAGTAGAATGTTTCTAATATTTTGATTGATTTATTTGATAGTAATAAATTGTTTGTGGCAGTTTGGCTAAATGCACGATTTCTGGTGAAATTAAGCTTTCTATTTCGCTGTCAATTTTTTACACATAGGCCACTGCAAAGTGTCGCAATTTTAAATGTCAGACTTTTAAAGCATTTTCTAATCAACTAAAGTTTGTTGTAATTTTATATTAAAATATACCTTTCTTCAAAGAACGTACTTTTCAGGAAGCGCGAAAAATTACAAACTTCGTCTATTCAAAACCAAGAAACGGCAATTTATAAAAAAATATTTAGGTCACTTCTAGCGCTCGGATTTTAATTTTGCAAAAATTAAAATGTCCAGGAAGAGTTGTAGTTTTGAGATAAAAATAGAAAAAAAAGTTATTTTTTTAATTTGTGAGGCACTGCTTTCTTTCTGTAATTGCAATTTTAAATACCATTAAAGTACAAGTAATTTTCATCTAATAAATTAGTTAAAGTATGTATGCAGAAAAACAATTTATAATTACAACGCACCTCTCGTTTTTGGAAAACAACTCTTGAAACAAACAAAATTTCAAGTCCTTATTTTACTTTAAATTAAATCGCTGAAACTGTATACATTTCCTATTTTCGCGTATGTAATTCAAAACTTCCAACTCATTTAAATTATTTAATTTGTAATTAGTTGCTTTTAAATTATCCTATTTTAATAAAAATGTGTACGCCGAGATCCTCTGTTAAATTATAATGGTTTCTCTAAATAAGGATAAAGCAATTAACTAATTCCAAGCTTTTAAAGCTTGAAAAAATTGCGAATTAATTTCTTATCAGCGTTTCCAGTATTTTAATTTTTACGACTTAATCTACCTTTAATAAATCCACCTGTCAGATATTCCAGCTTTTAGAAATTTTGCACTCTGCGGTAATTAACTATTGTGATAATAAAAACTCACTAAAGCTGTTAGTATTTTTATTTATCGTTGAGTTTATCTGCAAGCTGCAGTTTAAATTCTTTACGATGCATCATCACAGATAAAGCTTTGAATAAACCTTAATAAATATTTTTCTAAACAAGTTTTATTTGAATTTTTTTGACAGGTAATTAAGAGACAAACAAAAAAACAGAATTATTTCGAACAAAGCTTTTATTGTTATATTAATTATTAGTTCGTAATTATTTTCTCTAATTAGTAATGGTGGATGCGCCCCCTGCTTGGAACTTCGTTCTTGTTCCATTAATCAACTTTTGAAAAAACCTCGGCTAAAAGAATTGAATTATACATTTTTCTGTACATAAAATCGATGAGATAACACAGAACATAAACCAATCCGAAACGATACGAATTGTCAAAATACGAGCAGGATTAGTTACGGGTTTATCTATGCAAAATCAGGGATTTCATACTAAATCACACGTCCTTGATTCGTAAATAAACCGCGTTAAAAACACGTGAAAAGGTGCTTGCATTAATGTGCGAAGTTTCCGTGTAATTAGGCAGGTGCGCTGCGTTGAGGTATGCACCTGGTAAAAAGTTTGTCACGTCACATGTGCCCACAAAGGCAACCATCGTCGCCTTGGTACACTGAGATCAAGGGATGAATTCATTACGCCGAAGCGTCTAATTAGAGGGTCACGGAACTAAATTGAATTTCTAATGCGAAGAGAGACTCGGCAATGTCGTTAAAAATTCAAAGAAAAATCTAAAGACGGTTCTGTTTTCAAAATCTAAACGCTCGGAATACAATCAACAAAGTGGCTCCCTCAAACGCAAATATTATTTAGATTGGTTATATATCCGACCCGGTGATCCCTCACGGATGTACGATTTATTTCTATTCGGTTTGAATATTGACGGAGCTTTCAAACAATAACAGAAAAGTTATTTCTTTTGATCGAGAAGGGAAAAAAACGAAAAATATGTGATTACGCCGACTTACGATTCTAATAAAAAGAAACGTTAATTCGCATTATTGACGTCGAAAAAAACCGTTTGGCCTTTTTTCCTGTTCAACGACCGGCAATAAACGAGACCTGGATTTATATAGAAAACCTGAGATATTCTTTTCATTAATTAAGTTTGAGGTTTCAACCGTGCGAAAACTTGAAATTGATAAAATAACGTCGCGTTAACGCCACAAAGAAAATTTACAAGTATCGGAGTTTGGATTAATTCAGGTTTTTTATTGAATCTCAAATTACGTCTCAAGCAGGTGTCGAAATAAACCCACACTGGTTTCAAATTAAAGTAAGATAGAACTCCACTAGATCACAGAATAAAGGTAAAGAACTGGTAGCAATTTTGGTGTAGAATTTTATTCTCGTTGAAAATTATACAAGGTTATTCACGAATGATGTCGAATTCATATGCAACCAAATTTACACATCAAGCAGCTTTCTTGATATAATTTTCATTTCAGTGAAGATATTGAATCAAAGTTACCCAAAGATTATCGATTTCTGTCAGTTTTCTCACAACTTGTCAAATTGAATGACTACTCAATAGTTCGTTATTTTTAGTTCTAGTTTCTAGTTCTTTATTATTCTAGAAACAGAACTTTGGCTAACTCTCAAATTTTGTGCTACAGCATTTTGCCCAGTATGTGGATTTTCTGTAATTGCCTGAATTATAGCAATCTTATTATTTTTTCCTGTCGCAGTTTTGTTTCGTCGCTTTTTCAAGACTTTGCTTTTGACGCATTTTTGCTTCAACTCTTCGAAAAATTTTGGTAGTTGGAACCACTCGATATCTTTTTGCATAAAGACTTACTGCAGCTGAAGCATTTTTTCTACATTTCTCATATATCAGGATCATGTCAGTCATCTCATTATTAGTAAACATTTTCACTAAATTTGCTCAAAGACTGTCAAATTAAGACAAAATGATATACAGTAACTATCATTACAAAAACATTTTTTAAATTAAATTGTATCAGAGTGTCATAAGAAAATGTAAGATTGGTTGCATACATATTTTGGCATCATTTGTGAATAAGCCTGTATGTAAGAATTAAGTATCTATTTATATGGATTTACAGTTTCCCTCTAAATGTAGCTAGCCTAAGATGATACCAATAAATTTTGAAATTAAAACAAAAACAGCTTACAGCTTGTTTCATGTTAGAAAATTAAGGTTAAAATCTTCAGAAAATTTTTGGAAATCATTCAGAACTTTTCAGAAATTTGGTTAACAGGAATAAGTTTTCTATCTAATCACAATTTTTTGTTATCATTACTGTTATTACGTATACTTTGTCTATTACTTTGGAAAGTTATACAAAATTTAGATGTAAAGGCGCAACCTTGCGTAATCAGCATAATTAAATTTGAAATTCGATACAAAATTAATTGGAAAAAACGAAAATGTTTTCAATTAGAGTTGGTTTTACGTTTTTTGAATGATTGAGTAAACTAATAAGAATATGACAGACTACAACATGCTCTGATACGACTTTTTGCTTTTACAGTATTTTGTACTATGATGGCCAGTATTGGTCGGTTTCAACTCGTTTTAAATCGAGAGTCTATTTTTCAGATACATTTATTATATCCGTTCCTTGCTGCTAATTCCTCCTATTATTTTATTTCTCTTATAATTTGAAAAACTATAAATATTTTCTTTTAATTTCTAATTATTGGCAAATTTGTACATGAAATAATGTTATAAATAATTAAGGTTTTCCATAATGTAACAACAGGTTTTTGTCACAGTTAAGTTCGATATAGATTAAGTCGCTTCTGGCAACTTTTTTGAATAATGGTCTTTTAGAACCAAAGAGTTAGTGGAGCAAAAATAACAACTTTTTTGACTTTAGCGGTAAATCTAGCAACACTGTTATTTGAGACAAAGGTAAATTGCACTGCTTATTTCACACTTATGTAAATTTTTGAAAATGTCTAAAGTGTAAGTGGTCAGGTCAGGTTAAGTCAATTTCTACAAGACCAGATTTTTTTTTAATTGAGAAAGCTTTAATTACACTTTTTTTATTACCACCATGTTGAACATTCTAACAACAGGTTGTTTTGAATTTATTTTTCAGTCACTTGCATTATGAACCTGTTTAAAGGCTATCAACAATAATTGCAGTGATAGATTTTGTTCTTAGCTATTATATTCAGTCATCTTAAGCGTGAGAATTTGATCGATCGTTTAGGGTTGAAGTCTTGAAGTCTCTTTCGTATTCTCTTACCAGTTTATGAGCATATTCGCTTAATTTCTTACGAATCAATTTTATCATCATTGCTAGAACAGATTATATAAGTGACGATTAAGCAGAAATATTTCTCGATACAAACTAGCAATTTTTTTTTGCTTTTCTTTCATATTTTTATGATTTCGCTGCTTTTTTATTTTTCTTATAATTTTTCAGCTATTGTATTATCTCCCGTATGCTTTTTTTTTGTTTTTTACTGATTCTCTATCTTCAGTTTGTCTATTTGTCTGAGTTTAATTTTTAACTGCGTTACAATGTTAACTTGTTTATTAACTTTTATTTTTTATTTCTTTAATATATAGATCTTTTTTTTTTCATATTTTTACTTCTTGGTAAAACTTATTTTTTTAATAATCGTTTGGTTTACTTTGCTTCCGAATATTCTAATTTGTTTTTCTTTTATATTGTTTAGTATTTCTTCTTTATTTTTTACTCTTCTCTTCTGTACTTTTTTCTGTTTTTTTTTTTCAGTTCTTTTTATTTGCCCTCTTAACTTTTATCTGCATGTGCTATTTCAACTTACGTTACAAAACATGTAGAGTAACTTCCCTTTCAATTTTATCTTTTTACGTTTGTTATCTTTTTGTAGCTTTCGCGTGCATGAGCTCACTTTACCTCCTGATTTCCTGCCTAATCATTTAATAAGACTCTTGTTTTACACGAATTACTAAGTTTTCTGAAATCCATGGATAATTGACTATGATTATTTTACGATTCCTTCTTTTAATGAGTCTAAGCAAATTTTTTCAGGCAGGACCTTTAAATCCAAAACTGTTTTCATCGCTCTTCTAGACACTAAGAACCCTACCTCTAACATTTTCTAACTGCTTTTCTAAACATTTCTTAAATGTCTACAGTGTAAACCAATCTTTTCTGTTAAATTGAATAATAATGTGCACTAAGGAGTTGTATAAATCGAAGTCTCTTTTGTTATTTTGAGCTCTAAGGACCAAATGTGACAAATAAAAAATGTTTTTCGGCCCAATAAAATAATATATGACATAATATCTACATTTTTTGTTTTTTTGGTAACCGCTCAAGATGGCAAAATAAACAACTGATAATACATCTAGCATGCACCCACTTTAAATGAGGATATAAGTATAATGAAGCTAAGATATTAATAGTCTCGTATTTATCATTGCCCTCGCTGCTACGCATCTTGAATAATAAACTGTTAGGCTAAAAAAAATTAATTAGTTGTACTTTGTGTGTGAATAATATACAATATTTGCTAAAATTAGATAACTAGAAATATTTATGATTTAATGTTGGTATCCCGGCACATCCACCATTTTTAATAAAGCACGAAAATTTAAAAGCTTGTAATTACCAAGTAACTAAATAATTTAAATGAGTTGAAAGCTTTGAGTTATTACGACAAATATGTAATAAAATCCAGAAAAGCACTTTTAGTGCAGACTTATTTCTTTGAATAAGATTCATAGAATTTTGAAATGAAATATTTTCTTATTGGAATAAATTGACTATTTTGCAGGATTATTATCAGGTCTGTTTTGTTGCAGCAGTGGTATTCTGTTCAGCTTTCCCTTCGCTTAATTTTGATTTTATTTGAAATACATCATTGTCTCTTGGAATTGCTGTAACATGTTCTCTGATATTCTCCAGTTGCTCTCTGTTATTTAGAGACAGGGTGACGTATTAAGCCTGCTACCTAATTTACCTCTAGAACTATTCTGCTCATGTTACAGCAACGATTTTGTTAAATTTTTCAAATACAAACATCATTCAATTAAAAAATTCTCGAGGGAAATTTAAACGGCTGATTAAAAATCCCTTTAGGGATGATGGTACTTTTTCATGTCAAAACGTCAGCTTTTGAAAGAAATTAACAAGAATTTAACAGACGAGATCACCGTAACACGCGATAAGTAAATTCGGGTAAAATATAGTAAAAATAGATCGAATTTCGTATTTTTTCTCGTGGAACAAGGATCTTCGTCGCCGCTTCATTACTCATGTATGACTTCGGTGTAAAAACAGGCCGATGTTTGCACAGCCTCGACATTTCATTAACCGGAGGTCGGAGTCCGTGTTATAGTTAATCGGTCGTCAGTCAAACCGAATTAGCGTCGTGAATTAATTATCACGTTGCGTTGTTACACTCCCGAATTTGTCTCCGGGAGAGCCATTAATTATCCTCCGGGAACCACCCACTGGCAACAAGTGCAGGTGTTTTTCCCCGGAGGAACCAAAGAAAAAAATTAACGGCTCGCAAAACTCGTGGTTTTATGACGGGGCGTAAAAGTCGTGTTATTTATTAAAGATTTTGGGATGCTGGAAGGAATTCTGATAAGGAAATGGACGAGGTGAAGCTTGTTAACTTGAAACGAAACGATTGATCATTAGTTGCGACCGTTGAAATGGAGACGTTTGAGGAAAATAAAGGGAGGTATTAATCATTTCTGGTTGTTGAAAAGAGGTCGCGGTGACAGTGAGGGCGCGAATCGCATCAGTCACGGAATATTGTAATTGGAAAGCAACAGGGAAGATAATGAAGTCGTTGGCTATAAGAAGGAAAATTTTCAACTGAAAAATGAGCAAAAATTAATTCTCACAACGAACGAAAAAAATTCTCAACTAACAATGCTGTTGAGATTCAGATTTTAAAAAAATTGTCAGCAAGAAAAGTTTTTATTTACATTGGAAAGTTACTGATTTTTAGGGCCTTAGGTATTTGTCTTAATTCACAATTATTAATAGTGTCCTAGTCTTTCGACCAAAATATAGAGAAAACAAAGAGTATAACAAGAAACAAAAATGAAGACACGTCGATCTTCACACTGACAAGAGACGAAGAAAATACGACGGAAGCAAGTCTTATGTACGTTTAAGAAGAAGTCAGGGTCCAAACACATGTCGACAAGACAACGGCAGATCTGGATGTTGACTAGAAAACTAATAATACGACGGAACCAAAAAGTAAGTTCTACAGTAGATGGGACAAGAAATGGAAATAAAAATGTTGTTTGCGGAACAAGAGAAGCAGTATTGAACTTCTCATTGAAGAAGAGCGTTAAGAAAAAAGTGATTGTAAAACAGATGAAGTTATGTTACAAAGAAGCAAAATACCTAAATGGATTGAATCTTTCTTAACTAATGCTGTACAAGTGCGAAACGAGGTCTTAAGTAAGAAAAATAAAATTGTTGTAAAACAGTTAGCTGAAAACCAAGTCAAAAATGTCAAAAGTGTCAATAAGAAGTAAGTAAGCCAAATCGGGGAAGCATAAATGTATTTTTTTTCGTGATATTTGTTTACTTTTAGCAAGACAATTAACAGAAAAGGAATTACCTATTTTTTTTGATTGCTCTAATTAGTTAATTCTAATTTGTTAAATTACTTTAATACTACTACAGATTTACTTGGTTTAGGTAAAGTAGAAAATATTTTTCGCTTACGAAATTGTCTTAAATTTGTTGCAAAACTCGTGCAATATTCGTAGGTTTGTTTATTTAAATTGGAAAAATGTTTATTAATGTAATTCATAAGTTAGTTACAACTTTAAAAGCTTTGAAGATGGATAATTGAATACAATGTCTTCAACTTCTGAGTTGTTATAGAATTTGCCAAATTGCATGTAGTTGTGTTGGGGAAAGAAACTTGTTAGTAGACAAGAAGAAAATTTACTTTGAAATCCTTCAGCAGTAGATTAAGTGTAAACCCATGGCTGAAGATGAAAACATTAACAACTATGATAGAAGAAGCTTATACTATAAGACATTAAGACATTCTACTAGATTAATTATTATAAGTAGCATCAATGTAAATCTATACTCAAAAAAAGAACGTAGAAGTATTTGCTCTATTTGATGAAGCTTCCTCAATTACTTCAATTGATATTTTGCAAGAAAATTTAAAAAAAACTACCTTGGTAGGTACTTAAATCACAGTATAGAAATAAATCAGTATAGACAGCTGATAAAAACTTGTCAAAAGCCAGCATCTCTTCATGTAAAATGAAATAAACTGTAAATAAAATACTATAAACATTATTTTAATCGTTGTTTTACTCTTGTTTTTTGATTATTTATTATATAATTTACATATATAGCCCTTTAGATTAAAATTGGGTATTATTAGTTGCCTAAAAATCTAAAAATCAGTGACTCCATCTTGCACATTTTACGTGAAGGGATGCTAGCTTTTGACAAGTTTTTATCAGCTGGCCATACTGATTTATTTCTATACTGTGCTTAAATGAACAAACAGAGATTTAAGAAGATAAATTACTTGTAGTCAAGATAAAACATTATACAAACTCAGTAATGTGTACAAGCTAAAAGACAATGATTTACCAATACAAATTGTGAATGCAATTAAATTTAAAGAAGAATGAAAGCATTTAAAGAAAGTTTGAAGAAAAGTCGTTATAGTAGCAATAGAGAAAATGAAATGTTTACAAAAAAAAGAAACAGCAACAGCGTTAATAAAAAAGGTTACTTGAAGGATAGCAGATAGATTGGAGACTGAGTTATTGTGGAAAGGCAGTATTTTATCTTTAGCCGATTCTAACTCATTAGCACTTTACCGTCTGAAATGCGTCGAGAAGAAGCACCAAGTCTGAAGCAGCATTTAAACAAAAAAAACTGAATATGTACAAAAGGAAAACGCAAGAAAAGTGTTTAAAAATGAGTTACAAAAAATGGGAAGAAAAGGACATATCTTTCTTATTTTAGTAAGATAAATGATTATAACCCTCGAAAGTTAAAGTTTGTTTTTGATGCTGCAGATAATATGAAGATAAAAAGATAAATAAGATGCCTTTAGAAGGTTCTGATTTGATCAATTTTTATTGGGAATTGAAACAAAGTTTAGGCAGATGCGAATTGTGTTTTCTGTCGATGTAAAAGAGATGTCTTATGATATAAAAATAAGAGAGGAAAATCAAGATTTCCACAAAGATTTCTATGGAGAATAAACAGTGATTAAATTGAAGTGATAAATTTTAAAAAATAATTAGGATTACAAAAGAAGATTGTGAATTATGTACATGGACAGCTAATTCGCAAGATGTTATTTTAAAAATGATTAAGTTGTTTAAGAAAAAACGAAAATATATTAACAAAGAATAAATATCTACTCTCAAAGACACTTCTTAGAATTAAATGGAATCTAAACGAATATGTTTTATTCTGTCAATAAATGTATATAAAGTTGGCCAAAAAAATTTGGCAGAAAGAAAAAACCTACTAAGCGAGAAATTCTAAATGTTATGTCGATTTACAATTTTTTGAGACTTTTTTTCAAATTTAAATTACAATATCAACAACTGAAATTAGATAGTTAAACTGATTAAAAGAACTAGAGACAATTAAACTTCTAGCAGTTTCTGAATGTTGTTTTTTAGGAAAAACTTGAAGCATACGAATTCCTGCTATTTTCAATGCTAGTGAACACACTCTTGGATGTGTAGGATATTTTTGATTCAAGGATAAGAATGAAATAAATGTTTCTTAGTAGAATGAAGTATTTTACGGTATATAACAGTACTTCGTTTGGAATTGAAAGCAGCATTCTTAATTTGTCAGTTAACGAGAACCACCGAGAGAATGAAAAATTGCTGCAATAGAGTAAGTTCTGGGTTTTCAGATTTTTGCTTTATTTGTCAAAGAACGCAAAGACATCTAAGGTAAGATCGAAATGTAACTTCCACGGTTTGCTCTGATTCAGTTACATTTCGATCTCAGGTTATAATTTAACCCATTTTTATTATCACCGTAAAATTAAAATACAACATGCTATGAGTATTCAAAGTGGAATTTATTGGACAGAATCGAAAGATAAAATTCTGTAGGCTAAGAACGGAAATAAGAACTTTTAAAACTATTGTGTGATATTAAAAATTGGCATTGGCTATCTACGAAAGCAAATGTGGCAAATTAGTTAACTCGTAGGACAAAGAGACAAGTCTTATATATAAAAATAAAACAAGAGAAGTAAGTGGCTTGGTTTGATAAAAAGTCTAGGGCTAGTTTTAAAATTTGTCATGTTATGTTGAAAAAATAATAATATCCCGAATGAAAAGATAAAAAAAATAGAAATATAATTCAAAAATGATGTCATTGGTGAAGTATAGGTTTTTAAAAAAAATCAATAAATTACATCATCGTTTAGTTGCTAGAATTTGTTCTATAGAATATTTAAAGATAGGAGATGGCTGATAACTTTTAAAGAAGCACTTTGCGGAGAGGAGAAAATGTTGAAGATTGCTTCTTTTTTTAATAAAAAGTTAAATCGCAGGATTAAAAGGCACAAGTTATTATTTACGTCGAGACGTTGCTAATCTTCTGAAGACGGATCTCACATTGGTTCTAAGGTACAATTCTCAACAAATGGATTTCAGCCAGAAACTTTTTATTACTTATCTAATATTTTATAAAATTTTGTGAATCAATTTTTTGTTATTTACCTAATACTTTATAAAATTTTGTGAAACAAGACATTTGATGTTTTGACCTGCCTTTGACATTCCGTTCAATATTCATGAAGCTTTCAGCGCGGTTTCAGTAATATCGTCTGTCTTAAATAATGAAATAGCAAAAGTGCGTCTGAATTTGTCCAATTTCCTTTGCGTCCATCTTTGTGAAATCCTTTACACACGCACCGCTGTTTCGGTCCTGCGAATCGCTGCAAACGTCTGGTCTCGGGATTAAAATGACGGCTCCGGGTCGATCCTCACAAATCAACTTTCTCGGGCACGCAAGTCTCGCACCCAGCCACCACTCTTGAATAATGCATCTAAACTGGTACAAGTCGGTGAAAATTTCAAATTCAAAGCCCTTTCCGGTCCCGTTACGATATCTTGTAAATACAGACTCGTCTCGAAATATTAGCTAAAATATGCCTCGGCTCCTTTTCTTCATTAAAGGCGGCCGGGATTAGAAGGGTTAGTCGTTGTAAGCCGAAGACAAGTATATGGATCAGAACAGATTTTCTCATTCGCCGTTCAACTAACTCCAAAATTTCGAAAGCCCAATTTGGGAACCGCTCTAATCCAACAGCTAGCTCGTTTACGAGAGATAATGACACGAAACGTAATGACACAAAAAACAACTCTGATAGATCGAAGCGAATGCGTGTCTGATCGTGGCGGGATTTTAACCCAAAACGTTATTAATTATTAATAACGAACACAATTTGCTACATTGAATTATTGATAAGCACTTTTGTATGCTTGTGTTGACTCAAATCATGCAAATTTCACCTCAAAACATCTAATATTCGATCAGCAGAGTATCGATTTCAAATCCAAACAACAACAGATTTTTAAACGGATATTTGCCTTTTTGCAACTTGATTAAGCGAGTTGCAGCATCTGTCTGAAGGCCTAATTGAAATTTGTTAATCTAATCATAAATTATCTAAACCAGAGTTAGAACGAGTAACTAAATTACACATAACAGTTATTAGTTTTGTAATATGAAAGTTCCAAACCTGACACTGCATCAACTTTTCTAATAACATTTTTCCGAAGCGAGAATTTATAAAATTCCGGAAAATATTTATTAGTATTATGTCGACTTAGCTTTTATTGTAAATTCTGCTTTATTGTGAAGTAAATGTAAAGCAATATACAAAGAGTTTCAGAAATTTTGCCATTTGACATTTTTTCAGTAGTTAGATGGGCTAATTTTAAGTTGAGATAATACAGATAGTACTTTCGTTTCTATGGAAGATCATAAGAAGTCGGTGCTGTGATTGGTTGTCATGGAAAAGTATTAAAATTTGCGATACTACTAGTAGTATCTCAACTTAAAATTAGCCCAGCAGACTGTTAAAATTTTCAATTAACTTTCTGATGCGTACAGGGTAATTTACAAGAAATAATCGTTTTGTTTTTAAAAAATTAGATAAAATCTCATTATTATTACGCTATAACTTTTGGCCGCCATATTTTAAGCGACTGCAGCGCTCTCATGGTCTTTACTTTTGCAAATAATTAAGAAGTACAAGAAATACTAGAAAAATTATAATTTTTACAACTTTAGTAGAATTGGCTTTACAAAAAAAATGTTTAAGACAAAAATCCGAATTAGTTTCGTTATTAATCCAAATTTTTGAATGTAAAAAACCCGAATTCGTAAGAACGTTGCAATACTATTTGTTTCTAAAATGTTTGGATATGAATTTCGTGTTTTCTTTATAGGAGCGTAGACTAAACATTGTTTCAATTTGAGAGAAAAGTAAACGGAAAATGGAATGTGCAGATAAAGACTTATTTTATATAGCCTATATACAGCTATATAAAATAAGTCTTTATTAAGCCTATGTACGGCTATATAGAATAAGCCTTTATCTGCCCAGTCCACTTTCCTGTTAATTTTTTCTCAAATATATTAAAATGGACTTAAAACACCAAAGAAATCGTTTCAATTATTGCTTTACTTCTTGATCACTTAAATTATACGTTCGTAACGACTAGTTTTAGATTGTTGTATTAAATTTTAACACAAAATTATTTAATGAGTTTGACAGTTATTTCTGGGATCAGTGTTAATATTCCCATTAGAAATTTTTCTATTTTGTGATTTCAATAACTATATTGTAACATTAGTAGTAGTTTTGACTAATTTTATTAAGAAATTCAAAAATTTTGCTATGTTGCCAAAAAAAAAATCTTGAATATAAAACTTATACGACAGATGACAGCGGATTATAAACAAAAAATAACAAATACCATTTAAAATAGCTTATACAGTCACATAGCATTTTTTTAAAGCTATAAAATGCCTTTTTGGCATTATTATTTAGAAATAATTTATCATTACTATATACACTAATACAACAACATGAAATAAACAACTCACACTACAGTCGCTGTCGCTTGCTCTGCTAAAAATATCGCTCACTTTACTAGTTTGTCTGACTTTCGCAAACTGACTGACTGACTTCTTGTCAGTCTCTCTTCTTATATAATTGAATGTTTTTGCAGAATGTGCCAGATATTTCGTAATTTCAGGATTCAATAAAATTAGACTCATTTGTTCCAATCGGTTCTTGAGCGGGTCTCTTAATGATTTTATGAAATTTGAAAAACAGTGTATTAAACCTTAACAATATAGTCCTAATTAATTTTTACTATTTTACGCATTAAAAGGCAATTTGAAGATAAATGAAAATTAATGTTTTTCTCAGTTGGTTGAAAAAATACCAGGTATATAAACCTCAAAACTGTACGCAGTTTTTGTGGTCTCGAATGCTTATAGAGGACATTAATCTGCTTACAGTCCTAGGGATCAAAAACAAAATTATTCTCATAGTAATCATTACATGAACGGTAATTATTGTCTACTTTTAATCTAGCATTAATGACATGATTGAAATAACAATTTAAAATTAAGTTTAGTAATAGAAAAATTCTTGAGGAAAAACATGCTGACACTGCAAGTCTCTTAACCGTCATTTGAATGTCTGCTTGAGCCCTTGTTTTCAGAAAAACTTGAAAATATTTTAAAAATCTATGCCTTTTATTACAATGAAACCAAAACTTTCTTAAGTAGTTTTTTTGTATTGGTGGCAGCTTAAAATTAGAAAAAATTACTAGTCTTCTCTAATTTGTGTCAATAAAAATCCAAAACGATGGCCTTTTTACTCGTGAAATTTATTCAGTTTAATCCTTAGTAGCCTGTTAAAGGTGTTGACGAGTTGATTTCCAAATATTCAGTTCTGTGTGCTTTCTGAATTTAGTTGAAAAGATTTTATGTTTTAAGCCTTTATAAAAAGATTGTAAAAGATTTTAAAAGCGACTGAAAAAAACTGTTGAACGGCTATTATTAGATTAAACTGACCGCTGTACTTATGACTTAACACACTATTTTTATAAATGTTAACTAGTAATTATAATAAAAATTCTAAAGTTTACAGTTTTGTAATAATCGATTAAATTTTGAGCCATTAATTAAATAAAATAAGTCAAAAAAATTTCTGCACCCTGTACTTTTGTCGAAAAATTCTTGGTTCTATACTTTTGGTGAATTTTGTATAGTTATTGCCACATAATCATATTCTTATATTAGCACTAACAGAGAATTTTCTTTTCAGCCTCTCGTATTCGATACGAGATCACAAGCGGTAACATAGGCGGCGCTTTTGCCGTCAAGAATATGACTGGTGCTATCTATGTAGCCGGAGCGTTGGATTACGAAACGAGAAAAAGGGTAAGTAAAATCATAAATCGATGATAAAGTGACCAAAATGTCACAATCTTCCTCGTAAATCACTTTAGTTAGGTGAATCCCTTGAGCTAATCACTTTAGTTAGGTGAATCCCTTGAGCTATTTTCGGAGACATTTAATTAAACCGAATCTTGATTTTTCGTCGAAATAAAAACAAGGAAAGTTGTTTGGAGGACCGAGATTCGTCATAAATATGTATCAGGGACCGTTTGTTTAATCCAGAAATTTAATAATATTAGATTGGAGTCCCGGAAGAATCGATTGTCGGGGCCAGAATTTTTTTTCGAGAATTCGCTCATTCGCTTAATAAATTTCGATTTGGAGCGATTATTCGCCGTTCGCTCGAGTGGCTGGTTGATTTATGGCATCTGTTCGGTCTTATGTAAGTTATCGGCTGAATGCACGCTTGGCTGAGCAATTTGGTCGGTCTTTTATCTTCGTTGGTTGATAATAAAGCAGGCTCGGTATCGAACTATAAAATATTGTTATAAAAATGTAAGATTCCTTTACAATCACAACTGTAATCAATATTTAAATCGTTTGGTGGTTTGTGTTTGTCAAGGGAACGAAATGTTTATTTTTCTATACATAAATAATAAGAAAAAATTCAGGAATGTCCCAAAACGAGCGTCTTGCTTACATTTCGTTCATCCGGGCCATTGGTTGCAGAAAATGGCCGTATTTTTTATTTACAATTTCATGTAACATTAACCTCGACAAATTGAAAATTTGACGCGTATTTTAATCGAATGAAAATGTTTCTCGACTCTTATCGCGTCTGTATGAAGTTGGACCAACAATGTTAGTAGAAAACGATAACAATAATTGCCTAGAATTGCTTACTGCTTGATTATCATTGCCTACCAAATTATTTTGGTTACTCATTTTTGTAAAAAAAAAGAAAATAAACAAGACTAAGAGCGCCATCTTTACATTTTTTCTGCCATTACAAATTTTTAATTTTCTTATTGTAAATAATAGTTTATCGATTGGCCATAATTACTCACTTATTTAATTTGATTAGACTATTATTCTAAAAATAAATCAGGTATATTTAAAAAAAAAAATTGGGTATCATGTTTCATACCAAGGACCTCATACAAATGAATTTACGTCATTATTCAAAATTTCCTATTGTTAATATTATTGTAGTGACCAGGGAAATGTTGAACACTGCCAAAAAAAATAATTTTGTGAATTTGTCTATAACCTAATGGTTACTCGATGGGCAATTGTTTTAATGTTTTTTTTTTCTAATTTTATGGGGACAACTTCATACAGGTCCTTATCGCTCGGCTTTGTTTTCTCGTATTCAGTATTAAGTTAGGTCCGAGCGGTGAATGAGCCACGTGATTAGTACATCCCGTGGGACTCGACGTTCCAATCATCGTTTCACAATGGGTGTATTGTTGTCGGGCGTTCTCTATGACACATTGTTAACGACATGTGCAGACCACTCTGAATAGGAAATTTTGTGTCTAGTACGAGTTGCGTCTTGCCGCGTCCGATAATCTCAAAGAGAACTACACGACGGTGGTGATCCACGTCAAGGATGTTAACGACAATCCTCCGGTCTTCGAAAGACCCACTTACAGGACGCAAATCACGGAAGAGGACGACAGGAATTTACCGAAGAGCGTGCTCAGGGCGAGTGTCCTGCATGATTGTTTTTTCTGTTGTTTTATTTTTTTTTTTTGCTGTAGCACGCATTTTTGTTGCCATTTTGTTTGTTTGCATGCATGTAGTACGAGCTAACCCTGGTCGCATCAGATAGTCTCAATGAGAATTACACCACGATTGTGATCTATATCAAGGATGTCAACGATATACCACCGAGTTTTAACAAGTCGGTGTACAAGATAGAAATTGATGAGGAGTATCCGGCACCGTATCCTTTGATTCTGATGCAGGTCAGTGTTTTTTCAGAGATGTGAAGGGCGATCGGATGTTTTCACTCATAAAACCACGATTTATGTGTTTTTCAAATCCAGATTCTCTAGAAGTTTTGCACTTCCGATCGGACTTCACAGGTAATATATTTCGGTGATACATTATTATGGATGGGTTCGAACCAAGAATTCTTAAAATCGAAGATTTACACATGTTTGTGGGACGAATTTAAAAATACCTTAAGTAGAGGAAAAATAATAAATTGTAAGTCAAATAAAAAAAATTTTCAGAAGAGAGATAGAAAAAGTGTTTAAACTCCTTTCACCAGTGCAAAACGGTTTAACACAAGAGAATTAAGTTAATTGGTGGAGTTTGTGGCATAAAAAAGGTAACGGTCTGATGAAATAAAAACTGGCAACTACAAATAAATTTTTTTGGTGGAATTAAGGTTAATTAAGTTAAAGAACGTATCCAAATCTTATAATTTTGATCTCTAATTTGAATTTATCTTATTAACTTTTAAATACAAAGAAAGAGATAATTTTGCTACTCCGAAGTTTTCAAAGTCACTAGCAAAGAAGTGATTGTTAGAAAGTTACATTTTTAAATAAAAGTATTGTTAAAACAATTTGGCGCTTTCAGCACAGTAGAAAAACCAAAGGTAAGCTACATGAAGAATCTAAGTCTTAAATCTGATAAACATAATTCGGCTGTAAATTGCTTACAAAGCTGTAGAAAGCGAAGAAACACAAGAGAAGCTTCAAATTTGCGTTAAAAGTTTCTGACTATTTAACATGACTAACACACAAGAAATATGAGCTCTAAAATTTTTAAAGAATTTGCTCAAGACCGGTTTAAATTTGGTACGTTGCGTTAATTCTCGTCCATCTGGTAGGGCCCTTGGCTTCTCAAACCAGCTCTGTTGTATCTTTGATAATAAACCTTCGATAGTTATGCAAATTTTGAGGATTAATTTTAATTCATAAACAAAATGAAAGATTAAGAGTAAAAAACATTTTACTCATTATAAATATTAAAAGTATGTAGGATACCAGTAATACAACTTTAATCTTTTTTGTACAAATTTTCTAGTAACCAACGGTTTACATTACATCATGTTTTTTCTTTTTTTGTTTTTCATGTCTTCTACAGTGATTTTTGAATTTGAAGTTCTTGTAAACAAAACTGCCTAACTTCCACCTTACAGTTGGTCAAGCTGCTTACCTCTTGCTTCCTCTGACAAACTAATTAATCGCACTCAAAGCGGAAACAGATTAAAATTCAAATTCTATTTGTTTTTTTATACATATATTGTAGTTTTAGTGCGTTTAATTTTCGTTCAATCCGACTTTTTCTGTTTTGCAAGGACGTAAATATGTTATTTTCAATTAGTGTGTTGAAGAGATACGTATTTATCGTTCTGTGGTATTTTGACCTATTTATCGATGGAACTTGGTACCGTTACAACTTGAAGCTGAAACCCTAGAAATATAAATAATAATTATTATGTTGAATCCTAAATTTAATTTTCATCTCTATTAGCGACCGATTGGCATGTAAAAACCATTCCAACATCTTTGACAATATACAACAGCAAATAGATAAAAAAAATTATGGAGCTATAAACTTTCTAAATTTAAATAATATTTTAATATTGATATTTTTTTATACTAAGTTTTTTATGCCGGAAATTTTTGCATCCGTCTACTACCATATCTACCAAAATCAAAATTCAGAAAAAAAACGCACAAAAATTTTTTAACATTTTAATTTTAATTTTAATTACAAAATAAATATAATTAATGTATTTACAACAAAAAAGTTTTCTTATTTTATAATAATTAATCGTTTTGTTTTCGATGAAATTAGATAAGCAATCCAGGCGCATCCACCATTTTTAATCGGGTCAAAGATTTAAAAACCTTTTAAATGCTAAATATATGAAATAAGTTCAAAAGGCTTTTGTTATTGCAAAATAAATAATTAAAAGATCACACAGCACAAATCCAATATTCTACTTGTTATAGTCATTTAGTTTTTATTTACCTCACTTGTTTGTTACTGAAAATCGCAGAGTTATTTATGGAAATACAATTTATTGAATTTTATGATGAATAACTTCAGGAAGTCGAACTGTTTTAATTAAAACTCATTCAGATATGTTATTTTGCTAAAAATAGCCCTTGTTTTTATCAGCTCTAGTAAAAGCTTCTCAGGTTACGGTTTGTTTTTTTGTCCACATTATGGCTAATTGTTGATCCGGAAACATCCGCAGCTTTGTTTATGCAAACCAGCAATTTCTCTGTGGTTTGGAATCGCAGCAAATCCTTATTGTGCTCCGTCGAAACCTCGTATCAGAGTTATTTTTTGCGAGTTAAGTCGAGTGTGTCTGAGATTAGGGCGAGCATATTTTTCCCTTTGTTTTTTTCTTTCCTGTGTTCGTGTATTTCTCGCCAGTCCGGAGTCTGGGAAAATAGGTTTCGACGATGCGAGAACGGCCGTTGTCCGACGACTTCCGGCAAGTCAGCTGTGACACGTCTCGATAAAATTGTTATTGATGTTTACCGAGGTGGCAACACTCGACGAATGATAACACAACGGAAGCGGTTGCTGAATTTTGCTCTTCTTCACCCGATTTGCAACTTTTATGAGAGACGGAGATTTTCAGGAAGTCGAGTTATTTATTAGAGGACTGTTTACAGCCATGAAAGTTCCGATGGCCGATATCAGCGGGAATTCCCCGTACTAATCCATATTGCCAACTGTACGATCGTAAATTTCTGCTTGTGTATAGAGCGGCGTAAATAATTCAAAAGCTAGCGACTCTAGGTTACTGCACGAGGGACACACATTTTTATATTTTTTCGGTACAAAAAATAGAAGATTTTCGACTTGACATTCTTTTCCCTGAAACGTGACGTAAGCAGCGCATTTAATTTTGTTTCGAGGAAGCTTCATGACACACTACAGTGTATATTTCAACTAAATCACGTCTGAAAGGAGAAAAACACGAATTCACGACCGCAGAGTTAATTTTATCGAGAAATAAAAGATAGCTAAGATACGACCGTATTTTTCAAACGCCGAGCAATCGTTATAAACAAACCCTAACCCCCCATCGAACGATTTATATGGCTTTTTAGATCAAATATTGTAGGTAGTGGTCATGACTTCATCCCATGTAAATTTTACCATACAATGGTGTTATTTTACAATGCAACGGTGCATTTACGTGAATTTTTTTCAACAAAGCACATCGTTTGTGAAATATTGTTTGAAACAGCTCTTTTGCTGCTTGTCATTACAAAGTTGTTTACTAATTTATTATAAAATAAATTATCTACGAAGTACAATAAAACAGAACTTCTCACTCTCTCCGATAACGGCTTGCAAGCGGCTAATAGATGTATCACATTGTTGCACAGAAAGGTCGTAAGAGAGATGTCTTTATTCAATATTAGTAGTTAAAAAAAATATTTTTTTATATTAAAATTGTTTCAAAACGAGTTAAAAATACTGTAAGATTAAATTCTTAATAATTGCATTTAAACAAATTAACAAAAGTTACATAAATATTTTTAAAACAATATTGGCGGCCGGTTTCATAATTATATTTAAAGCAGCTTTTAAACTTAAGGTCGCTTTTAACTAAAATTTTGTTTCATAATACTAAAAGTACTTTTCAATTTTCTATTAACACCTTTAAATTCAAATAACCGTTTTCGATTATTTAAAAATTAAATACAGCTTAAAAGTAAAAACATGAGAAAGTTTTAAATTTTGTGCAGCGTTAGCTTTATTTAAAAAGGCTGCACAAACGGTCAAATCTACAAAAAAAATTATAAGGAAATTGACAAAGCGACATTTATTTTTGATAGTATAAGGGCCGATGTCATAATCAACTGTCGATGATTTTTCCATACATATTGTCATAATGACAGTTACAGTCTAAACGTCATTTAAATTAAAGTACTTTTAAGTTGATTATGAAATCAACTCTTAGTCTTAGAAATGCTTAAATATGAGAAACAGTTGTGTTTTTGAGTTTTTACATGAGAAAAATAACTAAGCGTCTATAAAGCCTAAATATTAAAGATAAATAATTGTTTTGCCAACCGAATTTATACCTTTACAACTTTTTTATAAGATTTTTGTACTTTTGGTCATTTGCGCACTGTTTTTTAATAAAGCCGGCTCTGTACAAATTCAAAAATTTTAATATAATGTTAGGAGCATTAAATAGCATTTAAGAAAGTTTGAGACAATAACTCCAGAAAGTCCTAGAAAAACATCGCACCGAAAACGTATTGAGACGTGAAATTCTATGAAATCATGGATAGATCCGCATATAGACCGATCGTGAAGGATTAGTTATTATTTACAATTAAATGAAGCAAAGTCACGAAAAGTCTAGAACTTTCTAGCAAAGACGTTTGATTATATAAGGAGGGGGACTAACCAGGACTTAGATAGTAAGAGAGAGAGAGAAGCGAATAAAATGAACAACAGTAGTAAAGCGACGGCGATTGTAGTGTAAATATGGGATTATTTATTTAAACTTGTTGTATTAGTATAAATAGTGGAAACTGATTATTTGTTATTTATCTAACTGTATGAATTTAAAGAACGCGAATTTGCACAAACGTTGCAATACTTTTTAATTTGATTTAGTAACTTTATTTAACTACATTATATGCGTCATAATTAATTTTCTTTCTGATGGCAAGCTGTAAGTTTTTCATATTTAAATAATATAATTTTTTTGGTTAATGCGTTTTAATATACAGCATTGAATATATTTTATGTAACATGTATAATATATAAATGAAATGTAACATTTGTTCATAAGTCTAAATTATCCCATCCCATTGACATGGCGCAGTCAGTAGGATTTTTTTATGAATTAGTTGATATAACCATTTAACTTATTTCATCGTCCAGATAATATTAAGTATTTATCATAATAATAGCGCTAATCCCTGTGAAACAGCTGCCTTGCTACTTGTGATTCCAAAGTTGTTTACTGATGGTAACACTTACATCATTATAAAACGAATTATTCACGAAGTACAATAAAACAGGTGTTTTTTTCTCTCTCGGACAACGGCTTGCTAGCGGCTGATAATTGTGTCACATCGTTGCAAAGAAAAGCCGTAAGGGAGACGCTTTCTTTCTATATTAGTCATTAAAAAAAAACAGTTTTTTTAATTAAAATTGTTTCAAAACGAGTTAAAAATACTGTAAGATTAAAATTTTTAATATTTGGATTTAAAAAAATTAACAAATAGTTACTGAAACGTTTTTAAAACAATATCTTTTTAAAGGAGTCTGTAAATATAAAGCCGCTTTTAACTAAAAATACTAAAAATATTGTTTCATAATCGTAAAAGTACCTTTAAACACCTATTAGCTTTTTTAATTTGAAATACTCGTTTTCGACTATGTAAATATCAAATACAGCTTCCAAATAATGAAAAACATGTGAATGTTTTAAATTTCGGCAGCGTCGGCGTTATTTAAAAACGCTGCACTAATGGTCAAAGTTACAAAAAAAAATTATAAAGGAAAGGTATGGAGAATTAAATTTCATACAATAAAATCTGTCAAACGCTATACATATTTGTTCTCGATAGTTTAGGTCCTCGAAATGCTTAAATATAAGAAATAGTTGAGTTCTTGGATTTTATAAAAATCCTTGGTTACAAAACTTTAGAATGTCAGGATGGGAGACTTTGATGGGAATTTAAACAGAAACAGCTGAGAGATTAAGATTTTAAATGACTGTTGTCGAAAACAAGCTGTGTTAATAATTATAAATATAAAATTTATTGATATTTCTTTTATATTCTGAAATTTTGAATAAAAGTATTAAAATTTTTTATAATTTGAAAATTTAATAAGGGTTGAGCTACAATGTTTGTGTTTCAATCTTATTCAACTTAAATTATTTCAATATTTTGCAATCGACTTTTGCAAACTCTAAAATTGCTCTATTTTTAATTTTTTAACAAGAATTGTTGTGATAAACAAACACTATCTTTTTGACATGGCGCAGTCAGTAGGATTTTTTTTCTGAATCGGATGATATAACCATTTAACCTATTATGTCGTGCAGATAATATTATTTATTGCTATAATTTTTTTCGTCTATTGTATTTTATTTATTGTCGCGTAATTCTTTTTTCAGCCGCTCTATTAATTTTTTCTGTTTTTCTGACGTTTGAACATTTTTTTCTGGCGTGTTAATAAATCTCACTTGATTCTAGCACCAGAAGGGAGATACAAAATAGTGACACAGTTAAGGTAATATGGAAAATAGGAATAAAACATAAGAACAATAATAGAAGTAGATTAAAGGGAAATAAGTTGCTTAAAATGTGTAAATAATGTGATCAAGAAAATGATGATAAAAACATAAGAACTATGAGAAACACATGTTTACTTAACTACAACAAAGATGGCGATGACTAATGGAGATATTCTAAAACGGGAGCGAAACAAACGCGTTATGAAAAAAGTTTAATAACAAAAATATGTTATTAATTTTTATTAATACAACATTTCGGCACGAACTGGTAAAAGGAAAATTGATTACATAAAATATACAAATAATGTTTGTAAACATTTCCGCCCAAATCTTTTTATCTCAAAGAAAATTTTCCGTTTAATAGTGGCGATAATCTCCGTGAAACAGGTGCTCGGTATTGCAAATCAATGAACCGCGAGTTTCTTTTAAAAACAGCTTTTTCTCAAGTTTTATAAAATTGCAGAAAAGCGGAAAAATCAGGTGCATCCGAGTCAATTAGTTATTTTCCTGTGTGCAAGTGCAACTTTTGTTGGCAGTGTCTGTTATCTCGCTATTCTTATTGTGATATTGTGAACTGTCAACTTAGTCCTGCAGTGCCAAATGAGTGCAATTACAATTCGGAATATGACGTTTGTGTTCTGAAGAAGAAAAACCTCGTAAACATCCTCTGTTTCAGCATTACAATTTCAGGCACCCGTGTTATTTCGTAGATTAATATTGCTTTCCTTGTACAAAGGGAGTTTCTGGCAAAGCACAGCTTTGTTTTTGTTTAAGATTAGTTGTAATTTATGTCTTAAAGTTGTGATTCGTGCCGTCACGGGAGCCTTTTATTCTTCGAAGTGTGATATTGAAATCGATATCGCCAGTCGCATCTGATCAAATCAAACCGTTTCTTGTCTTATTTACAAAATTTTCGTCTGAAAACAACAGGAATTTGTTTCATTTAATAAGCCGTGTTAAACCAGTGACACTGCGCGATAATCGAAAGCTGGAGAGAAAATCCAGGGAAGTTATCCGAGTTTTTCCATTTTCCAGGATCACCGAATGATAAAAGATAACCGGTTCCTTTTTCGGTTTATTGTTATTATTGACTCGAGTTCTGCATCTGCCTTCGACTAGTAAGAAAATAAAATTCCTAATTGCGAAAACTACACAACCCGTGTCGTAAATTCTTCTCTACTATCTTTTTTATGTTAATTCCTTCGTCATTACGAAATGAATTTCCGTTTTGTCACGTTTACGACCTTTCTACTTTAGTGATTTACCGTTGTTGTTTGATCACAAGTCTTGTTTTCGCGAGTGCTAAACTTTTCAAAGTGGTTCCGCTCCGAAAACCTACCAGTCCTAGCCTGAAATCTTTGATCCTTCTTTGTCTAGAAATTGTTTCAATAATCTTCTAAAAATACGTTGCACTTGCAACCCGATCGAATGAATTAACAGATGTTTCTTTGATCTAACAAAGACGAGAACAAAGGTTTTGCTAACCGACAAAAAACAAAATCGAATGAGAAATTTATTGGATCGAGAGGCAAAAAAATTAAAATATCCGTTGATGTTTAAGGGTACGGGTCATGACTTTAGATTACATAAATTTTTCTTTATGCACACAAAAAAATTCTTATTTTAAGGGTCTTCTAGACGACATCGAAACTCTAACTCTTCCCCTTCTTTTTTCAGAAAGCGGCAACCTGGTTAAACAGTGCAATTTTTTTGTCATTAATAGACAAATTTATGACCAGCCTTCTTTTATTTTTTTCCAAAATTTTAATTATAGAAAAAGTTATGAGGTAATGTACGTAACTTTAGAAAGGGAACATTTTTAAAAAATAAAATTGTAAATGCTTCTAACTTTTTTGAAATTAAAATTAAAAAAAAACTAAACGAAAACTAGACATGAGGTTGTGTTAAGGGGTGAGTAAAAAACAAGACAAAGCTTTGATCAATATTAACTTTATTAAAACAAAAACTTAACAATATAAACCTAACCTACAGTGAATATAAAACAAAAATAAAACTGATACTGTGTACGTTTAAATGGTACAATAAATTACATTTTGTCGGTGGCTGGAAAACCGTGCAACTGTTATAGTACTTTGCCCCCGCTGAAGTAAGCAAAACTGTGCTTACCAAATATTGTTTAAATTGTTTTCACCATGCTGAAATATTTGTTGCAATTTTTTTGGGCAATAGGTCCCAGTTAATGATCTATCGCATCTTCACATACATTTGTGTTTTACAGAGAAAAAAAAGAAATAATCTGTTTAACGATGGTTAAACAGGTTGTTTGTTCATGACGAAAAAAAAATTGACACCGTTCTACTATAAACCGTTATTGAAATTCCTAGGGTTGGCACACCATTTTTAAAAATCGAATTTTGGAGATTTTGATCAAACTTTTTGGTGTGCAATAGTCCTCAGTTTGGGTCTAATAGTCACCCCTTACAACAGCATTTAGGTCCCATGCTTTGTTTTTAAAATACCAGACATACGAAAATCCTAGCGACGTTCCTGAGGACCAATTAAGGTGAAGTTCTGCGTGATTACTGGACAGTGGTAATAGTATTAAATAGGTTTTTATCGACAGCGCAACGATTAGAATCTTCTCCAAAGTGGTTTTTCTTATATTTTTTAATGTCTAGATGTGTTGATTATTCTAAATTAGGGTCAGGCCTTTACAATTTTTTAATTTTTGCTAATGTAGTTTAATCCCGATATTAAACTTAGTTTATTTCTAATTTTAATCAACTGGTCCAGAGTTAAAAGTGTTAAAATCTTGAAGTCATTATTTATATTCATAGACCAACTTTTAACGAACAAGTGCCAGTCATGTTAATTAATTAGATGTGAAATCAATAAAATATTCGAGAGATGATACTTGATTTTTTAGAATAATGTCATTTGTTTTAGATCAGGCAAGTGAAGGATCTCTGTGTTCTTACCAATTACTGGTCATCACTAGGGTTGCCAGATCTACTATTTTTAATAGTAGTTTACTATATTGAATTTAGATCTACTATTTCCTACCAAACATCAGATAGAGTAGCAAAATCTACTATAATTTCAAAAATTGACAGTTAATAGGAAATAGTTATAAACCTTGATAAAGAGCCAAAAAAGGCTTGAAACGTTGGCTGTATAGCAAAGTCTTTTATTGCCCCAGTCAACTTTTCCGTGATTTTTTCTATATTTTTGTCATTGTTTCGTTTATTTTGAGCATACCGGCTTCTATTGCATTTTTTGAAAGAATTTTTTTATGATAAATAATAAATGAATGGACAGTCGAATCAAATGTTTAACAGAATTGATTAGTTAATTGTTGATAACGGTTAATTCTAATAAAAGTTACAACGAAATTTATAATCTATTAACAAACGATAACAAACTTTTAAAAAAAGTTTTTTTCAGTTGGAAATATAACTAACAAATTTAACTTAGTTTTAAGATTTTTTTATTATATTTTAAAGTTTATATTTTATTTTATTTTATTTTGTTCTGATGTGTTAAATAAAATTATTTTATTTTAGGCTACTATATGTTTTGTTAAACTACTATATTTTCACCACCTTTCTACTATTTTAATTTTTTAAATCTAGCAACCCTAGTCATCACACTCATATCTACAAGAATAAATGTAGAAATACACAAGTATTAATAATATTTTTAAACCGAGCCGTTGTACAAATTAATACTGCGGTAATAAATCAGTAACAAAATCATAAGTTTAGTGAGGTAAACAAGATTGAAGTGATGTAAGGCACTTTTCGGGGAGGCACAACCCGAAAATAAACGTGCATTCATACTCTTTTGAAGAAACTAAGGTTACCGATTTTACACATTAAGTAAAGTTTAACATATACGTTTAAAAATTATTAAAAAATTACAAAACACACAATTTTAAGAGGTGACAGCTGATTTTCCGTGTTAAAGTGAAGGAAGTATTCCAGGAATCCATCAGTTAGTTTAAAATGACAATATTAGAACGCAATGTTAAAGTGGCAATAATTCTGAAAACCATTCTGAACAGCAGTAGGGCTTATATTGCAGGTTGCCATAATATTAGATTTTGCGACTGAAAATTACAATTACAAAACACGTTCCTTAAAAAATAAAAAAAGACTTTAAAAACTTGGATTAGAAAAACAAATTTGAAGAAAGGAGGTTATTGTTACTTTTATTTTAAATGTTTTTATAGTTTTTCAGCTTGTAAAGTGCAAATTTGCTTATTGTCTAATCACAACCTTAATAAAAAAAATCGACTTTACACCGTACGTATACTCCGAATAATTTTTTGGGGAAATTTGAAGTACGTAAGGTAACACACGCAACCAAACATGACATACTAGATTTTGAAGACCACTCACTACAAGAATGAATGTCTAATGTGTCTTGTTGAATTCGTACGGCAAAGAAGCGGCACTCGTGGCAAATGCTAGGAACTTAAAAGAAGATTTTTGCATTTTGCTAATAATTAAAATAATTACAGTACATTGTTCATTTCAATTTTTTCAGAGTGTATCTAATTTATAAACATATTGTAAATTTGTGCAGTTGCTGTTGTTATGAAGATACAGTCCGTTTGTCTGAACATGCGTCATTTTAAAAACGTTAATTGTAAGAAAAAGGTTACACATTTTATCTAATTTAACATCGCACCTGTTTTTACAGATGTAATGTACAGAACATATTAAAAAATCAGACTTTTGTGTATGTTTTAATTACAGAAAAAGGCTAAAGTAGAATAAAAATAATTATAGGTGAAACAATTAGCTGTAAGGGAACTACTTGCTAATAAAAAAAATGTTTTTTTTAAAGGACACTTAAGACATATGGATAAATAAACGAGTTGTTAGGTAAATTTTTACATTTTTTAGTTCTGAGTATACTTAAGTAGTAAAGCTTAAGCCACATGTATGGCTTAATAAAGTTTTGCAAGATATTAACTTAAAAAAATTGGTTCCTTGTTGTCCCAGCAATTTTTTTTTAATTTATTAATTTTTCTAAAGTACAAAAATGGTGGATGCGCCGGGATATTAAAATCACATCATAAATATTCATTTAAACATGACCCGAATTTATAAAAATTAAAACTCCGAAAATGTTATAAATAAACTTTTCCCACAATTCATGTTTTATTCAATTGTGTTTTTCGTGTATTACACATATTTCAGATGTCACACAAGTTGACAAAACCTTGTCGTAATGGCCTCGAGAGCTTTCAAGACGATCGAATCATCCAAAAAACAGAAAAAAAGTGAACGACACACAAATCTAGAACAGCGACTCTCGTACTCTCCATAAAGTAATTAACTTGAAGCTAAGTCGAGACCATCAAGAGCGTGTTTCGTAAACCGGAACGATGTTTAATTTTAGACTTTAATTATTGTTTTGCGAAAAAAGCGGGATTGTACACCCTGTATGCGTCTTTCCCGGAGTCATCCTTCCAGAATCTTAAACCGAGTTTAGGAGCGATAAACCGTTATGTTATGTCGTAATTCACCCTCGACACGAAATAAACTTTCAGGCTTTTAAATGGTCGGTTTCTTGTGTAAAAAGTCGATCGAATAATTATTGTTGTCGTGAATCGTCGAAGCGATAAAATTTCCAGGAAAAGGTTTCCGTTATTAAAATTACGTCCGGGAATATAGCAATTCCATTTATTATTTCTGTACCCGACCCGTATGGATATTGGCTTTCGCCAAAAAATATAAAACTAAATAACGTTCCCGCAAGAACAAAGGAAATAAAATACGGAGAAAAGGCAACACCTCGATATAATTTTAAAATTCGGATTTAATACCGGCATATTCCGACGTTATTGTTATTCAGATTGAAGCTACGTTACGTAAAAAAAAACGTTTACCAAAGAACCTTTCGCCCCCTCGACATAATTAAATCAGTAAATACAACTCCTAAAAGCACTTAAATAAATTGAAATAAAAATAAACGAATTTCATTTCGCGACTAGCATCTCGAAATGCACCGCACGACTCCATTTTCGAGGGACACTGCGAATTTATTTCATTGCTCGACTAATTGGAGCGGACGGGGTCTGCGTCCCATTCATACGCAAATCTATTAAATGAATTCGCGAGTTAAAGCGAGAATTAGAGCCGGTTTATTCGACTTAGTGGAGAAAAAAATACGTTCAAGGTAAACGCGACGGAAATATATGTTTTCAGTTTAGCTGAATAAGGCGGATCGGCACATAAAACGAAATTATTGGATTAAGTGCGTCAAAACCAACCGTTCCGTATTTCTTAGTCGTGTTTTACTAATCTCGTTAATAAAATCTACAACACGCCCCTTCGGCAAACCGCAACCGATCTACAGCGTTAAATAATGCGCGTTTGTTTGTGCATTAAATATTGAAGAGGATTCGTAATCCCAAGAGAAAAACACGAAAAGTGTGCGTGTCAACGCTTTATTAAATTTTTTATTCAAGAAAAAAAATATTTTATTAGACCAGATGAACATGAAATATTTGCGAGCTTTGCCAAAAGTGTCTTTCTATGTTTCGTACATTTTTTGAGCTTATACTCAACTGACTTTAATCATTTAGTTTATAATTAAAAGCTTTACAACTTTCATGCAAAATTAAAAATGTTAAATGTGTCGAGATAGAGATAAAACAGTAGGGGAGTTATATTTTTTTTTAGTTTCTTAATAGGTTACTCTATGGATTATATTAAATGAGATTTTTTTAGTCAATGAACTGATTTTAACGTCGTTATATACAGTAGCACCAAAATTTAAATCAAAACTTCTATAGCCTTTTGTTAGTTAACAGTTTCACTAACTGCTTAATTCGACTGCAACCCAACAGTTGCTTACTGTTAATTTATTTACTGTGTTTACTGCTTTTTATTAAGTTATAGAAACACAATAAAGCCAAAATTACTAAGTTTAAACAACAATATACACTCTGGCGTCATCTAACATTTTTCTCAAACAACAAGGACTGTCTACACTGCCATAGTCTTTTTTATGCCAATTTCAAAAAAATTAACTTTATAAATAGAATTTTAACTTCTAAACGCAAATATTTTTTTTATTTATAGAATGTCTCTGTTCTCCTAGTTTCTAGTTGTTATTTTTTAAATCTTTTTACAAGTTTCTTTTGTTTCTCTTTCTTCTTCTTTCTTCTTATTGCAGTTTTTTATTTTTTTCTTAGATTTTTTTTCTTCCAGAATCTTCCATAGTTCTTTCTTTTTTGATAGACAGTGACGGCATTTTTCAAATTTTTTTGTTTATTTATCAATCATCGTTTTCTTCTAATATTTTTTAATTTCTAGCCGCAGATACCTGTTTTAATTCCGAAACGTCTTTGTTTTCTTAGTTTCTAGTTGTTTTTCAAAACTTTTCCTAAGTTTTTATTGTTGTTTTTTCTTTTTATTGCAGTTTTTTATTTTCACTTAGAATTTCTTTCTCTACGTAACTTCTATAGTCCTATTTTTGATAGACGGTGACGGCGTTTTTTAATTTTTTAGATTATTTACCAATCGTCGTTTCTAACATTCTTCTAAAAATTTAATTTGTTTCTCTAGATTTTTGCTTTTTTGTCAGAAATTCTTTTGGTTTGTCCTTTTTTAAACTAGCTGACGTTTTTTCTTACTTCCTTTAAAATTTACTTTTACTGTTCTTTTTGTACTAATCGTCGTTTTTCAAATTCTTTTTTGTCTTATTTTTCCTACAATTTGTTTTTTTTTTTTTAATTTTTCTAGAAGCTTTTGAGCTCCTTCTAGTATTTTTCTTTACTCTTGTTCTTTTAATTAGTCGTCTTTTTTTACTTCCTTCAGATTTTTTTATTCTTCTTTTAATAATATCGACGTTTCTCGAATTTTTCTTTCGTTTTAAATCGCTTCTTTTAGAATCTGCTCTGGTTTTTCGAAATTTTTCTGCCCTTCCAGAACCATCTTTTGTTCTTTCTATTTCCCGTGGTTTCAACATTTTCCTCAAGTTTATTTTTCTTTTTTTATCCATTAATCTTTTTTTTTCTTTCAAATATAGTTATTTAATTTTTGGAACCTTTTTCTGTTCTTTTAGAACTTTTTTAATTGTCCTTTTTTTATCTTACCTGCCTTGTCTTTTTAATCGCGCTTCTCGAACGAACTGTTTCTTTCTCTATTTCTCTTATCTAACTCCCTGTAGTCAGACTCAGGAAAATAAATTATTTAGAATTTTGTCCAAGTCTTTTTATTACTCACTTCTTATACCAGTATACGTTGACTCAATTTGAGTTTCTTTAAATAATTTGGACTTTTAAATAATGTATTTCTATTGCTGTTTATCTGCCCTTGATAAATTGCTCTATTTCTCTTAAAGGCGGTTCAACGTTGACTGCCCCACACTCGTTTATATAGCGCTAAAATCAGACACCATACTATTCTAGATGTTTTTTAGCATGCTTTAAAAGCAACGCTACTTAGTATTATGAAAGACGCACTCTGAAAATGGTGTGACCGCTTAGAAAGTTTTTGAATTTCTGAAAAATTATATTTTTTCTCTTAATTTTTTGAAGAAAAATCTTCTGACGCACAATCCGAAATCATTTAAGGAAATTTAATCAATTATGTGTCTTCATAAAGTAAATAAAATTCTGGAATATCTTGTACACTTTCAACTATAAAAAAATCTCTGGATAATTCTATTAATAAAAAAAATAGTCTTTAAATTAAAAATGTCTAGCACTTTAAATTAGTTGTTTCTGGAGCATCTAAGGCTTGAATGGAGAATTTCGTAATAGGAATTTGTGAAATTTCGCTAATTTTAATAATTCCTGGTGTCGTTTAAAGCCGCCACACATAAATTTCTCTTCCGCTTATTCGTGCGATTTCTGCGGCAGTTCTTCCATAATTTTCTCCGGCGTGAAATTATCGCGTCGGTTGTTTTATGCTTTTCTTTCTGTTTGATTTATGTAAGTCGGAAGATTCATAACCGGCCAGCTGCAATCATATTTATCGAACAAACAGTGCGACCAAACCGCAATAATTAAAGATAACATTAAAGAAGCCTCAAACTTTCTACCGATTGTTATTCCAGCAGCTTCCATCTTTGATTGTGGCTTTTCTTTAATAAATCGCTGCCGACACACAATAACCGACAATGTTATATGCATAGTATTACAGACGCTTTTGCATGTACGGAATTTCACCCGAATTCGGCCCGAATTTATTAAGCCTCTTGCGTGCTTGTGTGAAGGCTGACTCCAACGTTGAGCAGGTTAATAAATGACAGGAGGAGTCAGAGGAAATGCTGCTATTATTCCTATATGCTTTAGGGTCGCGCATGTCACTACTCATGGAATCATCCGAATTATTCAAAGTGTTCTATATGTAAACGCTAAATTTCCACCAACAAAGAAAAATCGAGAAAGGGAGTTGGGCCGACAAATGTTTCCGGGATATAAATTCGACGAGTTATGTTGGCAATTATTTTTTACTGGACGCCTTTTCTTGTAATGATCGGGAAATTTTTCTTTGACGCATCATGTGGCGCCCTTTTAAATTTTGTATCAAGGGCTCACATAATTTTTTTTTTAAATGCTATGACGTCTTGTTAATAGAATTTGATATCACTAGAAAACTCTAGCACTGCACTGTTCTAACACTAATGTCCCTATCCACGATCGCATTTACATTTTATGTGATCAAGTTAATTATATATGCGATTCTATTGACTCTATACGCATTCCTATTGTCTGTGCACGCCGAAGGATCCCAACAAACTACAATTTTAACTAATTAAGAGGACTAGATTTTACCAATAATCGGTTTTTGCTAATACATACATATGTGAACATTAGAAGTGTTAACCCAGAAAAAAAAATTTTTAACGTGGTTTTTTGGCAATGTAGTAGATTTACATCGAAAGTAAAACGATGAGATTTGTAAGAAATTTTAATAACTTGAAAAAAAATATTAGTATGTTTGATGACCCCGTAACTGACTACACTCCTGTACACATCTAGGCATATCTACAAAATGAGATATTCGATGTTTGCTTGTAGCACCTCGTTCCAACTTGTACCTCATCAAATAACTGTGCCAGAGTCTGTGGATAACGGTGCAAAGCAGACAGTTTTCTTCTCATCATGTTCCACACATGCTCGATGGGACTTAAATCCGGGAACGGAGTGGCCACAGCAAAACATTAACGCCAGCTTCTTGACGAGCAATATTTGGACGTGCGTTGTCTTGCTGAAAAAGGACATGTTGACGGCTATATATAAGGCAGCAAAGTGGTTCGTAGAACGTCATTAACACAAGAGGTGATCGGCTTCTATAGTCAATAGCTCTCTAAACAGTTTTAACAGCCAATTCAACATCACATTGCTTTCCACGGGGACGTCTTCTCGATCATCATGCATGCCTTAGCAGAATCGCGATTCGTTACTGAATATGAATTAAACCTGATGTTCTCTGCTGCAGTCCAAACGTTGACGATGGTGTTACGCAGTTATAGGAAGCTCTAAACGTTGACAGTAAGAAAAAAGTCGAGAAGCTCGAATGCAACTATATAACGTTCGCATACCAAGTAGACCTTCTTCTCCAAAACATTAGTCACCGAGTTGTCGCGTAGTAGCAAAACGGTCTCGAAGAGCTAGTTGTCTGAAGTGCTTGTCTTGACGCTACGTTTGTTGACCTGTTAGTCAGTTTCGTGTTTCTCTATTTTCTTCTGACCACACCCGAAACACATGCATTACTGTCACAACCCGGCGGGCAATTTTGTGATAGGACAGACCAACTTTTCAAAAGGCCACAATCCTACCTCTGTCGAAATCGCTAAGATAGTGATATCGTGGATGCCTTCGGACTAGAGGCATTTTATTATGGTTAAACAAGTTGTCGAAAACACAACAACTGCAAATACCTCTACTTATCAGTTCTGATAAATGATAAGCCTTCTTCTTAACAAAAACTAAGAGGTTAAATTTTTTTGCAAGAACTGTTAAAGAGAAAACGTTGCAATATTTCCTATAACTAGCTTTAAATTGACGTATTTTGTTACCAAAAAATTACTTCCAAAAAATTATTTCATCGGGGTGTAATACTTCTAATCTTACTAAGTATAGTTACAACATTCTGTCAATTGACTCTTCTATGGAGCTTTGCTCTAGATAGTAATTGATAGATATTGATTCAATTCTATTTACATCTACTTCAGACATCAATGACGGAGACTTAAAGTGAAAAGGAATGCTGGGTGGGTAAAAGATAATAATAATTTTTTTCTATACGAGATCTTCTTTATTGGTAGTGCCCTTGTTAATATTCTTTTTGGCAGCCAAGTTTTTAAAGCTTGTGTTTAAATTTAACCTAAAATTTGTGCTGTTTTTTGGCCTATTTCAGAAATACTCTAAAATGTTGTTAGTCATGGCACTCTAAAAACGTTTTTAATATCAAAAGCCTCGCTTGTAAATTGTTAATTTGTTTAGGTTCACTCGACGTAAACTAATTCTATATGATATTGCGCATTAATTATTTAGTGTAATTATAATTGGTTATTGTTGTTGTGAAAGGCTTTTATTGGAGTGCTTTGATATCATGTTATACTTTTAAACGGACGTGTAATTTGCTTTTTGTTAGAAAGATTTAAAATGTTACTACTTTTGTTTACTTGTTTTGTGCTTCTGGGGTTTAAATTTACTCGTAATATTGTAATGGAAATGAAAGTTGGATAAATCAGGATTTGTTTTTTTTAATAAACACATTTTTTTACCAAATTGTTCAAACCGAGAAAATTTATTATTTTATAAAAATCTTGTTTTTTTTATAAACATGCCAACAAGTTATTTTGTTGCGAGAAAAGAGAAATATGTCTCTAAATATAAAGCAAGGAAAGTAAACGGTGTTAGTTGCCGATAATAAAACTTCAAAGTGTTCAACAAAACATCTAAAATATTTTTATGAAAACACTAAACTTGTATTTCATTATTTGTGCACTTATTTTTTAAATTAAAGCCGGAGCTTACTTATTTTAAAACTAAACAAAGGATTAAGGACACTTGAAAGCTTACTAAGTTTTAAAAAATATTTATTAGAGCTCGTTGAGTTCAAATTACCTTGCAATGTTACTACGTGATAAATAAAAATTCCACCAGCTTTAACCAGTTTTATTCCCCAATAGTTAATTACAGTAAAATACGAAAACTTTTGTTTTAAAAGCTGGATTAGCCCTCAAGTAAATTATAGGTGGATTAGATTTCAAACAAACTATGTTTGGACACAGTAACAAGACGTTTTTATGTCTTCCTGACTTGTCAAGGACTCGTTTAAGTAGTGTCGTGTGAACAGACCTGTTAAATACAGTAGACGCTTTGAATAATCGGTCGTTGCGAAGTTGCTCTTTGTCCGTACTTTTCTACATTTTTTGTGTATTTTAGAGTCTTTTTTTGTGTGTTGTCACGTTGAATTGTCAGAGACTCAAGGCTTTTTCTTCATCTTGTTGTTTCCAATAGATACCATGAATAGATACCACTGTTTACTGTATATTGTTGAAAACTCTTATTTAGTTTAAAAGCTGCAATAAACAATTTAAGAAATTGCTTGACTTTTTTTCATTTAAATGTTGTACTAAACTTTATAAATAATATTTTAAAAATATATACAATGAATATTCTAAAGCAACTACTACAAAAATTAGGATTTGGTTCAGTGACAAATTTGAGTAACATATTTATTACATTACGAGTTACGTAATGACTTTTATTACGTAACGCAAATGAGTATCAATAAGTAACATGATAAGCTCTAATTTAAGCAGTTGTAGATAAAAATATTAGGCTCGTAGAAATTAAATTACATTATAATGTTACTACGTGATGAATAAAAAGTTCAGCAGCTTTCACCAGTTTTTATTACACCAATTATTAATTACAGTAAAATGCGAACACTTTTATTTTAAAAGCTGGATTACTTAACACGTTAATAAATCTATTAAAAGTGGATTAAGTTACAGAAAACTATGTTTGAGATTTATGAGAATAATAGTAAAAGCCTTTTTAATACCAAATTTTTTACAAATTACGAAAGCAGGTAATCAATTGACCGATCTTTTATCTCGTTTTATTAAGAATTTAGTAACACAAATGTGGTCTTCGATCTTTTCGTTTATAACCAGTCCTCATTCGATTTAATGCGCAGTTAGAAGGTTAAAAATTACAAAATGCTTTCAAATTTATATCGAAACCACTTGTGAATTTATCCGTCATCGATTCGAAGCATTCTAGTTTTTGCAACTTAAAGATTCTTGTTGCAACATATTTTACTTTGAGTTTGCTAGAATGTTTCTAAAAAAATCATAATTCAATCCGAATACTAAAAATTCGGCACAAAACTGTCAGTCGCACATAATTCTTCATCCCGGCGCATCCACCATTTCCTGTCTAGTCAACGATCCTAATTTATAATTCCGCTCCTGATCGGGCCTAATCTGGTCCAGTTTCTTTCTTTAATGACGTCCGATCTGATTTTTATCGTTCACTTATTGCATTAAATGTGTCGAGAAAGGGCGCCCAAAACGAGCCGAAAAAAAATTAAACGTCTCGCATATATCTTCCAGATGTTATCTCGAAAAACTCGAACTCATCCTTTTCTAATCAAATAACCCGTAAATTCACATTTTAAGCAATTCCGGAGTTGTGGTAAGTGTCGCTTGAGTAGTGCATGTGCATCCTCAAACTCCACTCGACTTTCTAGAAGGTACTAATTGCAGTTGACATATTCAGGTGACCGCAACGGATGGCGACAAAGATCGGCCTCAGAACATTGTCTACTTCTTGACTGGACAAGGCATCGATCCAGACAATCCTGCCAACAGCAAATTCGACATAAACAGGACCACCGGAGAGATTTTCGTACTTAAGGTAAACGCTTGAAGGCTTTTTTGACGGTTTGTTTGAAATTACACAAAGGAAGTTAATCCGACGATTTTTCATCGCTCCTATCTCTATTACTCTTCGAGGTTTTCGGCTTTTATCATCCGAGGTTTGATTTAAAAGACGCTCTACAACGCTCTTTAAAACATTTGTTCTGGAAGTGCAACCGTTGCGGAGCGGAATGAGCGATACGCACCAGTTACACTTACAAGATAGTCAAGCATCTAGCACTTAAAAAGTTGCTTCTAAAACAACAAACTTGACACAGAATGGTCTCTAATATTATAATTTTAAATAGATTAAGTTTTTTAAATAAAAAATTATAATAAAAATTGTAATTTGTTTTAACAAAAGATTAGTAAGTTTTTTCAACATTTTTATCTTTTTGTATAATTTTCCTTTTTATTTTGTCATTGTTAGGCACTGAAGATGAAACTTTAGATTCCGAAAGTGATTTGCTACTGTAATATTAGAATTTTAATTAAACTTGTAAAGTTAAACTAATAAATTAATTTAAAAAATCTTTGAACTTTTTCAAATCAGAAAATTTGAATTTTACATTATGTTTTTATAAATTATGTATAATGAAGTGAGGTTGATCCAATGACAGGGACAATTAAAACAAAATTACTTTAATAGACTAGTTTAGTTTGTATAATGAACATCTTCAGGACAAAAGTAAAGTTAATTTTATCCAATAATTTTGTCCTGAAGATGTTCATTATACGAACGAAACTGGTCGATTAAAATAATTTTGTTTTATTTGTCCCTGTCATTGGATCAACCTCACTTCATTAAAAAAAAGCCAAGGGAGTAATTTTCATCAAATTTAATTATGTATAATAATTTAAAGATTAAAAATATTTATAGTTTAGCCAAAAATCGCTTAGTTTTCTACATTTGGCCATCCCTGTATTAGATTTGTGAGTAGGACTGAATTTTAAAACCTGAATTTTTTACTAGCCTTTGGACCGAGACCAACCGAACGGCCGTCCACAGTGGCGTTTTACTGTGTTTGCTCAAGACGAAGGTGGTGAAGGTCTGGTGGGCTACGCCGACGTCCAGGTGAATCTCAAGGACATCAATGACAATCCTCCGACGTTCCCCCAGGGCGTGTACTTTGGGAATGTCACCGAGAATGGTACTGCCGGTATGGTAGTGATGACGATGACGGCAGTGGATTATGACGACCCGTCAGAAGGGACAAACGCGCGATTAGTGTACTCAATCGAGAAAAACGTGATCGAGGAAGAGACCGGTTCTCCGATTTTTGAAATTGAATCGGAAACGGGCGTGATCAAGACGGCTGTGTGTTGTTTAGACCGCGAGCGGACTCCCGATTACTCCATCCAAGTGGTGGCGATGGACGGTGGGGGGTTAAAAGGGACAGGGACGGCTTCAATTCGAGTGAAAGACATCAATGACATGCCGCCGCAATTCACCAAAGATGAGTGGTTTACGGAAGTGGACGAAACGGACGGAACTACATTACCGGAAATGCCGATCCTGACAGTGACTGTTCACGATGAAGACGAAACTAATAAATTCCAGTACAAAGTGTTGGAAAATTCCGGTTACGGTGCTGATAAATTCACGATGGTGCGTAATAACGACGGCACCGGGTCACTAAAAATCGTCCAGCCGCTCGACTACGAGGATCTCCTCCAGAGCAATGGTTTCCGGTTCCGGATCCAGGTCAACGACAAAGGCGAGGATAACGACAACGATAAGTACCACGTGGCGAACTCATGGGTGGTAGTGAAACTCCGGGATATTAACGATAACAAACCGCAATTCGAGCGGCCCAACATCGAGGTATCCGTGTACGAAAACGCGGAAGTCGGGAAGAGTCTCGAGACGTTCAAAGCCACCGACCCGGATCAAGGCGGTAAAAGCAAAGTCTCGTATGCCATCGATAGAATATCGGACCGGAAACGTCAATTCTCCATCAACCAGGAAGGGACGGTCAGCATCCAACGCTCGCTCGATCGGGAAGACACCCCCCGGCACCAAGTCAAGATCCTCGCCATCGATGATGGAATCCCTCCGAAGACCGCCACGGCAACGCTCACAGTCATCGTCCAGGATATCAATGATAACGCCCCGACTTTCCTCCGGGACTACCGACCCGTCCTTCCAGAACACGTGCCTCCGAGGAAAGTCGTGGAAATACTCGCGACTGACGACGATGATCGTTCCAAGAGCAACGGCCCTCCGTTCCAGTTTCGGCTGGATCCAGGTGCTGATGATATCATAAGGGCCTCGTTCAAAGTCGAACAGGATCAGAGTAAGTATTTATGGCAATTTTGGGCCCTTGGAAACATTGATCCGGGTTAGGGAAGGATAAATTATGGATTATGACGTGCACTTGTGTTTACTTGCCTCCGCTATTATCTCAAGTAAAAATTTTATAACGGACGGAGAGGGAATTGCGGAAATCCTAACTCAGACCGTTATGGACGTCTTTAATAATAATCGTAATGGTAATAAGCGTAATGGCCATGTCTGCACTAATTAAATCCACAAAGTTTTAGATTACATACACAGGGTGACTCAATATCGGGACATCGGGGATTTCAGAATGCGGCAAAAGAACTAAATTTTATCATAAAATTACAACAATTACAACAAGCTAAAAACTTATTTGTGAACAGCTCTTTTCAAAATAATATTCGAGCTAAAAGGCTTTTTTGCTCAGAAAAGTGACTCGCGAGGCTTAAACAATCGTTATTTACGTAAGGCATTTAAAAAATATAATTTATTGTAAATGATTTACTCGTTCTAATCGTTGTCTCTCGCCGAATCGAACTACATCTCAGCTACCAACTTATTGCTGTCGCTCCTTTCAAGCACGAAAATATAGTATTGTTAGCTCCTAGCTATTATGATTCATAAATTTAAGCCAAACAAATCCAAAATCTTAAAAAACAAAGAAAAATGGTTTCAAAAAGTTAAAAAATTTTTTGAGTAGACACATGTCTAATACAGTCGAGTTGCTAGCTTGATTTGGCACATAATTTGCTTACACGATATCGGTTTATTCATAACTGATTTCGTAAATAAATATTTTGTTACAACGTTTTATAACAGTGTCTTTTTGATTCTGATTGCTAAATGACGTTTTTTTTTATTTTATTTATTTATTATAAAGATGAAAAGTACAATTACTTAAGTGACTAAATTGAACATTCGAAGTTCCCAGATTTTTTCCCTGAACTTCAATACAAGTGGAGACGCTACTTGTCGACGCCACTTCAGATTTACTATTTTCGTCACAGATTGTTTTTTTCTTTGATACAGAGTATTGCTGAACAACGGCAAAAGCAGTGCCCGGTATATTCTTTTGCATTTAGAAGGCCGAGACATTCTGCAATTTTTTTAGGCATACCTCCAATAGTGTTTATACCAACGGGTAGCGTTCAGCACCTGGAATTTTTATAGGTTAAGAAGAATCTCTAATGTTTAGTATGAGGAGGTCAAAGCTGTGCGTATTTGCGGAAAATTTCTATGAAAATAATTCCATCTACAAATCCTTCAGTTATTGTAAACATTTGTAAAATTTTTGTCTTGGTGTTCGGTATCTTCACTTTAATAAAACTTGAACAATCTTGTATATCTTCCACCTTCAAAAACGTAATTTTTTCTTTGCGTAACGCGCCAAAAATCTCAGTAATTAGCACAACTTTTGTCAATAAATAGTCTTTTTTATCAGCTGTTTTTATGAGACGTTCTACCTCTTGGTTGCCCTGTACTCACTAGCATTTCTTTTTAGAAATGCAAACAAGTTTATAATTTTTTTGATATTTACATTCTTGTTAAGATATATCATGGTTCTTAACATTGAGTAGGTACTTCATAAAGTAGACGACTTATACATGAAAGATAATTTCGAAAAATAGGCCAAAAGTACTTTTTCTTCAATACTTGTTACCTTTTATACTATACTTTTTCCTCACACCAACTACCAAATTTTCTGTATGCTTCTTTCTAAATTTTCTTAGATTTTTCGGGCACTAGCGTGGCTAGTGCAGCTTCCGCAGCATTTTCAAATTCGGAATCAAATTCAGAATCGCTCATTTTTGTGTTCCTTTATTACAGAACTTAAACAGAGAACTCCAGTTGACAGTCTGTAATTTTATAATAACAGCCAACAACGAAATTTACATCTATAGCGACCTGCCGTTTGTCTACTGTACAAATGAATGTTCGATTGAGATCATTATTTTTAAAAGAAAAATCTGTTATAAAACGCTGTAACAAGAAATCTTGAATGCAATACGTTGCAAAATCGATGTCTTTTAAGCTCTTGTAGATTCACATCACGTGCTTAAAAGACATTATTTTTGCAACTTATTGCATTAATAGCTATTTTAACTTATGAAAATTCCAAATAAGTTAACTGTTTTATAATCTGTACTTCTGAATAATAAAATTCAACTGAAAACTGTGTACTTCAGTTTCTATTTAATTTTTTATACGTCCGTAAATGAAATTATTCTGCCATAAAATTGTGTTTATGAATAAAAACTTGGTGAAAAAATTAGCTTTTAGGTATAATAAGCACCTGTGTGTTTTTGTTGTACCTGAGTCCCGTAGAGGGGCCATATCGCCTTGGGTATTAAATAAAACAGTCCAGATTTAATAATAATTGATCCCGTCCGTCTACATTAAACTTCTTAACAACTCCCAAAGTTTGCCTTAGCTTGTTTTCATTCTTATTAAATTTTTATCCAAGTTTATTAAAATTTAATTTACAGTGTTGGCACTTAGACCCCGACCCTTCTAATAATTATTTTTCGCATCGGTTTTGATATAATTTTTACTCGTGTCCGTCATTATTTATACTCTTGCCGAAAATTAACATTTTAATCAGAAAATAACAGACACAACACCACGACTTTAATTAAAACGCCCGTCTCCAATAATTGCAAATTACCCTCCGGGTCGTGATACATTTTTGAAAGACTCCTTCAGACCCAAACAGAACCTGAATTCTAAACGTCATAATCGCCGCTTTTGTCATCAAGAAAGCAGAGCTTTCAAGAAAATAGCCGGCTCTAAGCCTCCGAAAAATGCAAGCAATTTTCAATTTAAAGCCCGCTTTAGCTAAACTTCGATTAATTGCCACCGACGCAGTGCAAACAATCAACAATGTGTACACGTGAAACGCCGTCGACGTCTTGTTGTTTCGGGCTTTTCGATCAACATTCTGATTAATTCGTTCGAATTCGGTAAACACCGGCTGTTTACTAAGATGTGCAACTTAAAAAAAACGATACCGTTGCAATTTTTCAACAAACGAAAATATGAAACGTAATCAATCAGCTGGTGGCAGGATTATGAAGAAATATTCTGGAAAGTGGAGAGGAACAGCTGGCAAGTGCACGAAATTATTCCGGATGTAAGCTGTGATATAAGGAACAAGACAAATGACGCCAAAGCTACCAGGTTTTAAACCGCTCTATATACACAGGGTGACACAAAAATATGCACCCACAGAAATTTATTAAAGATCGTCCTCAATGTATTTCTGATAAATTTATTGAAATCTACTTGAAAATATAAAACATCAATCATTTTCGAAATTTTTGCATATTAAAACACATAATCGTAAAAATTTTATTTTTTATAAACAAATTTAACAAATAATATAATAATAGCATTTTATCCACAATTACCTTATAATTGAAGTTTTATCCACACTTACGAACCGTATAAAGTAACACTTTATCCACTAGTGGAATAATGAAAAAATACAATCTTAAATCAATCGCGTTTTATTTATTATTAAAATTGACATTAACATTTACATTAATAGACATTTCGTTTTTTGTTTTATTATATTTCACTTCGTTTCCATTAATAAGAAGCTTGTAGTTGTTATCAGTTCCAGAACGAATAATAGTTGTAGGAACAATGAACGTCTCCTCTAGTAAAGAACGACTAGTACCAGGAGAACCTTGGATTTTCTTTGCGATATCAAGCTTATTAGATACAGAATCTTAGATATAAGTTTCTGCTATGACGGAGCTCCTCCACCCACCATGTCGTTTAATTGTTGTAAGATTAGCATCTCTATTGGCAAGTAAAGTTGTTGAAGTGCGCCTCATACAATGGCCGGTATAAATTCTGCGTTCGCCAAATTCAAAAACGAAGCAACTTTAGAAGGAACTTTCGATAAAGTGTTAATTCCAACAGGTTGTAATGTACATTTATGATTAGCGTATCGTAAAAAGAATTTCTCAATGGATAACTTCTTCCGACGTAAGGTCATGTATTTCCTACACTTCTTCACAGTGTTGATAGAGAATCCTTCTATAATTGTGAATTTTTGTGAAACGCCCATCTTGGTATCTGGTATTGAAACAATCAGGTATGCGGCCCTGTCTTCTACATCACTGATTTTCAAATTTGTCAGCTCACAGCATCGACAGCCACCAGACACCTCCATAATTAATGCAATCTAAAATATTCCAAAATTTATTATCTACAATGTCTATGTAATGACAGAGATTACCTTGATCATCAATTATTCTTTATCGCAAGCCCTTGTCAAAAACTCTTCCACTTGTGCTCTTTCCAACACGTACTGCAGCTTTCTTCGGCCTGTATCCTCTTGACTGTTTTTATAGACTTTTATAGCGGCCTTCAGCATGAAGTACTTTGACCACATGGATGAGATTGCATACCTCTTCTTCAAATTTAAGAAATACGGTAGCAGAACTTTCTTATTTATTGTCATTACCCCCCGTTCTTCTTTCCATTTATTAAATTCTGAAAATACTTTTTTATAATGTTTCCTGGACTTTGCAGGCAATAACTGGCGAGTTGCTTCTTCAGCTTCCTCAAGAATTGTCTCAGGAACAGTATCACTTTCTTTCATTTTCACCAACTTGCACAGCGTTTTGTACAAATGGAGTCGATAAACAATCGAAAATAAATAGCAACGATTCAACACCTCCTATGTTTTTTAGATAATTTCAATGATTTTTGAGGTGACATCCGCTGTCAGAGTGTAATGTCAAATTATTTTTTGATGACATGAGATGAAATTTTGGCGATTCTGATTTTAAATCGCTGTAATTGTGGATAAAACGTTATATTGGTTTCGACTGCGTCTCGCGCTTAAACATTCTTGCGTGGATAAAACGCTGTCTAAAACACTAACTTATACAATAAATAACTATTATACATGATAGCTATTAAGACACGAGTATCAAAATTACGACATGAGCGTCAGCGAATTCCGTAATTAATACGGGTGTCTTAATAGCCATTAAATGGATATTGCATACACTATTTTTTCTACGACCAGTCATAATTTAAAAAAAAAGGTAGAAATTCATTACAATATTTATTAAACTTGAACTCACAAAATGAAACAAAACCAAACGGCAAAAGAGTCAATTTTAACACAAAGAAAACAATTAATCTGTTTGGTGAATTGTCATATTCTGAATAGTGCAGTTATTAAACTGCAAGTGCGACATTCTTGGCAGTTTTATAACAATATTGGCAGATGCTGTTGTTAATGTTGATGGAGCAATTATTAATGAATTATTGGTCTAATTATATTCAATTGGATTCAAAATTTTTGCTTTATGTTTACTTTATTTTGGACAGATTTTTTTATGTAACTTTCGGCCACTGTAATGGACTTCCACACATCATGGCGTTTTAGTGATGTAATATCACCACCAGCATCAACCAATATTGTCGCTATATAAATGCTAACCTTATATCGTCTCTCTAATTTATGAATTGTATTCTACAATCTCTGGAAGCGTAAGATTTTTTATTTTACAGTCACTTTCTTCCATACTGGTTCGCTTTCTGTTGAATGTAATTGAAAACCACTGCGACTTATCACAATTTTAAATGTCAAGAGTTCATGTCAATCTGATAAATATTTAAATATTGCTGTAGTACATCATTCTCATTGGTCAAAATTTGTACCATAATGAAAAATTTGTTTTATAATGAACGTCATTAAAGTACAGGTAATATGAAACTAATAAAGCAATTAGAGTATGGGAGTAGAATAAAAATATCAAAATAATAACTTTATGAACAAATAATAAAGATAAAAAACTTAAATGTAACAAAAATTACAAGAAAATACCTTCTAAAAAATATTTGTAAATATTTTTAAAAAGTTAGGATTATTTTTCTAACCAATTACGAAAATTTTATTCTATATAAATAATAAATAACAATTCACATATACCGCAAATCGGGAAATATAAATAAAACAAAAAAGCCGCAACAAATACAATTGGAGCAAAAACCGGTTTACGGTTTCCTCCAACAAATCGCAATTAAGTGATACTTACAATGGGCGGAGCCAAATAATAGACAAGTGTCAAAGGCCGGGAAAATTGCCACCACTTCGAAGTTTTTCACTAAATATAAATCCTCTCAACGAATTCGAATTCTCTACGGAATGTCAATGAACGCTTGGCAAATTGAATTTTTAATGTTATTTAAATCTTTGTATATTATTATTCATTAATAAATATTTGTCGTGAAAATATCAAACAAATTCATTTTTGCTCATGATTAGAATTTTATTTGAAGTGTATGGGGTTTCATCACATTTTATTAATGGAAATCAAATTTTCATAATTTGGCTGAAAAAATGAGAATTGGGTTAAATAAAACTGAAAATAAAATTTTATGTGAATCGTTTTTTGAGTAATTCACACACTCATATCGTTATTTTTCTCTTCTCAATACTACGCATGGAATATTAATAGTTTTTTAATAAATAAGGATGTTAGTGACGACGAATAATAATCCAGACTATTAGAACTCGAACCAGCGTAAACGAGTTAGTGTCTTTAATTGTCAAGACTATTAGTAGCTCATTCACAGTGATAATAATAATTTTCGTTGATTGCAAATTGTTTTATCTTGGCATAAAAATCTCTTTTAAGAATTTTAAAATAATTTATTAATGTAAAACCATACATTAATATCCGCATTGTTAAACGGTTTCTTAGCGAAAATTATGCTGAAAATAATGTTGATATTACTAAACGGTGAACAAAAAATAAATTTAGAATTATTTTTAATGTATATGTAGAAATTTTTTGATTTAATTCTTTTGAAACGGTAATGTGTTAAAATAAAACAGAAAATCTGCGTGAAATAAAATTTTATTTGGGCCATTTTCTTGAATTCAGACGCTGTTCTCATTACGATTCCTCCCTTATACGTGTTAACCCGTCACACAACCTCAAAACTCGTAACAATTACAATTCCGCGTTCCTCCCGGCACCGTCTGTTCTGCAAGTCTTCTATCCACTTATTTCCCTCCCAGTGACACGTCTTATTACCTTTCCCCCATCTCTTGTGCCAGCTCTCATCCCTTAATAACCCGCGAATATTAATTTGATTTCAGAGGGTGCAAACGGCGACGGTATGGCGATTGTCTCCTCTCTCCGTTCATTCGATCGCGAACAACAAAAAGAGTACCTGATCCCAATCGTGATCAAGGATCACGGTAATCCTGCTATGAGCGGCACCAGCACTCTGACCGTCGTCATCGGTGACGTGAACGATAACAAGATGCAACCCGGCTCGAAGGAAATCTTCGTGTACAATTACCAAGGACAAGCGCCCGAAACCGAAATCGGAAGGGTTTACGTGTACGATCTAGACGACTGGGACCTCCCCGATAAGAAATTCTATTGGGAGACAGTCGAACATCGTAATTTTAAATTAAATGAGGACACGGGAATGATTTCCATGAAACATGGAACTCGAGACGGGAAGTATCATCTCAGGTTTAAAGTCTATGATAGGAAACACACACAGACTGATGTCCCAGCTAACGTTACCGTTACGGTAAAGGAAATCCCCCACGAAGCGGTCGTTAATTCGGGATCGGTGCGGATCGCGGGGATTACTGATGAGGATTTCATCCGGATTTGGGATTACAAAACACAGAGTCTCTCCCGGAGCAAAGCCGACAAGTTCAAGGATAAAATTGCGGAATTATTGAACACTGATCGAGATAACGTTGATGTATTTAGCGTGCAATTAAGACGCAAACATCCGCCGTTAACGGACGTACGGTTCGCAGCTCACAGTTCTCCGTATTACAAACCAGTTCGACTCAACGGCATGGTCTTGATGCACCGAGAAACCATCGAAAAAGAAGTCGGTATCAACATCACCATGGTGGGAATAGACGAGTGCTTGTACGAGAACCAAATGTGTGAAGGCTCCTGTACAAATACTCTCGATATAAGTGCCTTGCCCTACATGGTGAATGCCAATAAGACCGCTCTGGTGGGTGTCCGAGTGGACGTTCTCGCTGAATGCACCTGTGGTGCTCGCAACTTCTCCAAAGAGGAGAACTGTCGGAACACTCCTTGCTACAACGGCGGCCGTTGCATCGAAACACGGTACTCGTTATCCTGCTCGTGTCCTGCAGGCTATAACGGTCCGAGATGTCAACAAACCTCCAGGAGTTTTAAAGGTAAAGGTTGGGCATGGTACCCGGCACTTGAAATGTGTGATAAATCCCACCTTCATTTCGAGTTTATAACCCGAAAACCTGATGGTCTTATACTATACAACGGCCCGATTGTCAAACCAGAAACAGACGAAGTCATGGTATCAGATTTCATTGCTGTTGAACTCGAACGTGGGTATCCCCGACTTCTGCTCGATTTTGGTTCAGGTACTCTCGAACTTCGAGTAAAAACGAAAAAATCTCTCGATGATGGCGAGTGGCACCGAATTGATATCTTCTGGGACACAGAAAACGTTCGAATGGTTGTTGACTACTGCAAATCAGCGGAAATTGCCGAACTTGAAGATGGGACACCACCAGAATTTGACGATAGCAGTTGTCAAGCGCAAGGAACAATCCCTCCGTTCAACGAATACCTTAATGTCAATGCTCCTCTTCAACTTGGAGGTTTCTATATCGAAGAATTTGACCCAACAGAGTACCATTGGCAGTATATGCCAGTAGGAAAAGCCTTCGACGGTTGTATAAGGAACTTGTTCCACAATTCAAAACTGTACGATCTCGCACATCCAGGACTGTCGAGACACAGTGTAGCTGGATGTCCACAAACTGACGAGATGTGTGGAAGATCAGACGCGACTTCGAGGTGTTGGGAACATGGTACGTGTGTGGGGAGCTTCAACGAGGCTAAATGTCAGTGTAAACCGGGATGGACGGGGCCGGCATGTACCATTGCCACCATTCCAACATCATTTAAGCCTCAATCTTACGTAAAATACGCGTTAAGCTTTGAACCGGATCGGTTTTCAACGCAAATTCAGCTAAGGTTTAGGACCAGGGAAGAGCATGGGGAACTGTTTAGGGTCTCTGATCAGCATAACAGAGAATACGGGATTTTGGAAATTAAAGATTCAAGACTATACTTTAGGTAAGTGACTGATTAAATTATAATATATGGTTTTCATAGCAACGGACTCAAAATTTTTGGCATAGCTATAACAACTGATATTTACGTAATTACTTAATTTTCGTAACGTTACTGTGAAAACCAGGTAGTCATTATTTTGTGGTCGCGATATTTTTCAGTAATCAAAAAATGTATCTCCATTAATTCCTCTATGGAAAAATTGAGAAGTCATATTATTAGTCTCTAATGGGCTGACTTCAACTTCAGATACTACCCAAATTTTATAAATTTTCTATGGACATAAAGATACTATCGGTATTATTTCAACTTGAAATTAGCTCAAAGGAGCGCATTTATCTATTTGTCAATATGACTATTATAGAATTATATAAAAGAATAATGTTTAACACTCCTTGAAAACCAATTCTGAGTGTGCTTTTAGAAAAATCTGAATATATTTAAATCTAACGACTGTCTGTTTAAATTCTAATGAATCCAAACTTTTTGCAGATACAACCTTAACTCCTTGCGAACAGAGGAAAAAGACATCTGGCTTAGTTCAGTAACAGTCGATGACGGCCAATGGCACGTCGCTCGGGTTAGTCGTTATGGTTCTGCTGCTACTCTTGAACTTGATGGAGGCGAGGGTCGAAGATACAACGAAACTTTTGATTTTATCGGTCACCAATGGCTTCTCGTCGATAAGCAAGAAGGGGTGTATGCAGGAGGCAAGGCTGAATACACTGGTGTCCGTACTTTCGAAGTCTATGCCGATTACCAGAAAGGTAGTAAAAAAACATGTATTAAATTTGGAAGTGTAATTTAATTTAGGTTGTTTGGACGATATCCGCTTGGAGGGTAAACATCTCCCGCTTCCTCCAGCCATGAATGGGACGCAATGGGGTCAAGCTACTATGGCTCGTAACCTTGAACGGAATTGTCCATCGAATAAACCCTGCGCTAATGTGATTTGTCCCGAACCTTTCGAATGTGTGGATTTGTGGAACGATTACGAGTGCACGTAAGATGATGACAATTTAGAAATAAAAGTTTTATGTTGATTTTTTGGTGTTTATAACTTTATATTAAACAAAAATATACGTAATAGTTACAAAAATTAATTGATTGTTATTGACACGTGGATTTATTGTGGATTTGTTTCAATGAAATTTTAGATTTAACAAAATAATTTATTCAAGCAAGAGTTATTTACACAAACTCAAAAAACACGGATATAATATGGCGCTTGAATCGCTCGGAAATTATCGACTGTTGTCAGATTAAAATGTTTTTTATTCGAAAACAAAACTAGCAAGTTTTTAGGTATTTTTTCAAAAAACTCTTGTAAAGTTTGATTTTTTCACAAGAAGAACAATATCTTGAGAAACTTTGTATAATTTTAACACCGATATTTATTCACCCCGTTGGTTGGCGGGAGCGGCTATCCTTGTTTTGCATTTCTATTAAAATGCTTATATATATAACTTAAAATGCAATACATTTTTGTATGAAATAAATTTGGAAAACCTTCTGAAACTTTTTTTACTAAAAAAACAGAAATAATAAAAAAGGGTTATTCACATTGTATCATTTTTGCAAATTGATATTAGCTTTTTTTTCTGAAAGTACTGTTCGTATTTTAAATACAAGGAAACCGTTTAAATAGTATATTAGACCTCAAGAGCTGTCATAAGCATAACTTTTCGTGATCGACAATATAGATTGGAAAACATCGAACGCCTAACCGAGATTTCCCAAGCGTTCAAAGACACTAAACCTGCTTATGACCATGAGGTTCCTATACTATTTTTACAATAACCCGAAAAAATCATTTTCACTATTTCACACATTAAAAATAGTATATTAACTCTCAAGGGTCCTAAGCATTTTGTATTTTTCGCAAGAACGCAACTTGAAAAAACGAGAACGAAAGCCGAGATTTTGTAAGCGTTCGAAACCACGAAAAGTGCTTGCGATTTCAAGGTTTATATACTATTTTTCAAATACATAAAAGAACAACAAGTTAGTCTGTTTACGTCTCGCGTTTACTGCCCTAGGCCCGTGGTTATCGCCCTAGGGATCACAAACAACGTTGTTTCTATGTGGCATGAATGACATTCTCAGGAGGCAGGTGGTTGGAAAAATATTATAAACCCCGAAGTTATAAATTCTTTTCATGGTCTCGAACGCTTTCAGAAAAATTTGGGGATGTTAATCTATGTATGGTCCTAAAGATGATAATGGTGCTATTTCTAATAATAATATAGCCTTAATAACAAGCTTACGAGACATACTTTAAGACCTCAGGGGCTGTAAGCATAATTGAGAACGCAAGTTGAAAAACCGAGGGCGAAGCCCGAAGTTTGCCAAACGTTCGAGATTACGGAAAATGCTTGGAACTCGGGGTTCATATACTATTTTTTTAATCACCTTAAAAAATTTGTAGATATTCTGTCTTAGTTTTCACTATTTTACATAATTATTAAAATCCAATTTAAAGAAAAGTTAAAATTAGGCCCAAATAAATGTTTTTTGATGGTCACCAAAGTTTTGTGCTTACGGCCCTATAGATCGTAAGCAGAGTTATTTCTACGTTATCAATACATGGAGAGTAATTGTTGCTTACTGTTGCTGTGAGTGTATGCTTGCTGACAAAAAAAAATCTCCAATGATTATACCTTCAGAAGACCTGTTTCTGTATAGCAGCAAAATAAGGTTCTCAGTCATCTTAATCCTATATTTATTCACATTAATTTCCACTCGATTTGCGTAATGGTCTGCTATTCAGTCACGGAATTTGCATTCTGAAGTAGTCTGAATTCTTTTTCAAATATCCGTCTTAGTTGAATAACTAATGCGGCTATAAGTACTAGTTCTGGTCACCTGTTTTTCAATTTTCTATTTTTCAGCCGAAATGAGGTAATTTATAACGTCTTACTAGTTATCTCTAAAAAAAAAAACTTCGAATGGTCACCCTGAAGGTATAAAAAGTTTAAAAAAATGTTTTCTTTCTTTTTAAAGTCTGTTTTTTACTATAGAGAAACCAGTAAGCTTTGAAATTTGAAACACTCATGTGTGATTGGCTAATGTTCGAAATCAATCAACCACAAATAAGTGTTTCAATTTTTCCAACGCTTGCTGTTTTTTTCTGGTAAAAAATAGAACATAAATAGCATTAGGTCACTTAAAGCAGTTTTGCACTAAAATTTGTAAAGTTAGCAGTATTTCGGAACATTAAAACAATAACAAAAAAAATGCTGCGGTCCAATTGTATTTTGTATTTGATAGAAATCGCTTAAGTAGTCAAGTTATTTAAGAAAAACAAAAGCAATTATTAGCTTTAGCGCTCTTGATGCAATTAGATATACAAAAAAATTCTGGTAAATCACTTTATTTGTGCTTAAAAATTTTTGGGCTGTTCTATCTTTTTGGTACAAGTTGTATTCAGGCCAAGGCCACTTTCTAGAATCTAGAAGATGCCAAACCTGACTCACACCTCTCCGCTCTTTGGATTTCTTGTGTATTCCATTACATTATTAATAGTTTTTTCTACGTGTTACGAGTTTTTGTGAATTTTTTATCAACCTGGGGTTACGAAGTGAAGTACAAAGGTAATATACCTGTTGTTATTAACTTTATTAAGCATTTGCTGCAACTACAGGACATAAATTTCATTGGGCAGCTACAAATCTCACAATAACCACATAGAACATACTTGTTTACTAACTGGGAAATATATTTCACCTTTAATTAATTGGTAACTCATCTCTATCATCACAACCAAAAAATCGTCATAAACAATTTTGCCTTTTCATGATATAATTAGTTTCGATTTTGACGCGAGAAGTTTTTCTAAGTTCGAGTCTCGTACTTGAGAAGTTGTTTTCGGCGTCGTTTCGTGGTTAATTTAAACTTTTAAACGAGGATCGTTTGCATTATGACAACTTCAAAAGTATGCGAAGTTTTTTTTTAATTTGCGACGGCACTGAGTCCTCTTTTTTTCCTGTCTCTTGAGTGCTTTTGGGTGTGTGTTTGACTAATACTTTCCCGAAAATTTTGCATAATAAAGGATTTTTATCGCTAAATAATTACCTAATTACGTTCAGGAAGCTTTCATGAAAATTATAAAATAAAGCAAGATGGAGGAAGGTTTTTGTTAAAACTTTGTGAATAACATTGTGTAGAAGTTGTTTAATTATTTTAAAGAAAATTTAATTTGCGGTAGCGTAGTTGCATGAGAATATAACCGAATTTTTGTGGTGATTGTTACAACAGTTGTGGCGAGGGTCGCGTGATGTCCGCCGACAGCAAGGACTGCATGGACAAGGACGAATGCGTCGATATTCCTTGTCTGAATGGCGGTACTTGCGTCAATTTAGAGCCAAGATTTCGGTACCGCTGCCATTGTCCTGACGGTTTCTGGGGCGAGAACTGCGAACTCATCCAAGAAGGACAAACTCTCAAACTCAGCATGGGGGCTCTCGCCGCCATCTTAGTCTGCTTGCTCATGATTCTCAGTGAGGGGTTTTCCACTAACTGCATGCTTGCACGTGTAGATTCTTTCTCTCTATCTTTTATTTTTATTTTCTAATAAAATCTCAGTGCCAGAGCAGTGACACCTCCAATTTGGTGAGTACTTAATGTCTGAAATTTATGTATTTAGATGTCCACAAGGTTACAAGTTTCACGGGAACGGTTGCGTTAACGAAAATGAATGTTTGTGGTTACCGTGCATTAATGGTGGAATTTGTAAAGATTATGAACCACCGAAAAGGTACGAATGTATGTGCCCTTCCGGTTATACGGGAGGACATTGCGAACTTGAACTTGCACCTTCTGGGGCTATCATGCCGTCTACGGATTTTATCGTTGCCGTTATCGTTTGTCTGTTAGCACTTCTAGGTAAGTATTTGTACGCACTTTAGCTCTTTTTTTAAGCACAATTTCATGTTTAGTTAAAAGCTAAGCCACGGAAAATGCCTTCTAGATGTTTGTGCAAACACAGGTGGCTGGGTATACAGGGTGTACAATCAAAAACACTATTTTCATTGCTTTTATTGATTTTCTAATAGATTAAAAATTTTGTGATGATCATATATCAGTATTATGTACGGTGTGTCTGTTTTAACTTGTTATACAAGGTGTAATAACACCGTCAACGCCATTGTTTAAACGTCAGATTTGACATTTTCCTCGTTCACTAGCGCATTTTTTTAAAGAAATTAGTTTTTACCAGTGTCTGTCTTCGTAGCGTCGGGAGTTGAGTGTGGACAGGCGAAATGCAACAAGGTTCTGCGATAAAATCGTTCGATATTACGAAACAGCGAGAAACAAAAATTCCATTTTTTGTGAAGTAGAAGTAGTGAAGTAAAAACGAAAAAGTATAGAAATTGAAATATGATTAGCGACGACTATACTCGTACATTCGAGGACACAAAAAAAAAGAATGTATAAAGACGACGTATATGAAAAGAATAGAAATATTTTCAGGTTACGGCAAAAAGTAGCAGATGATAAAAACGAAAACGATATACTGAAATAAACAGTGAGAAAATTGTTGTAATCAGCTTGAAAACGAACGCTACTAGAATACCACAATAGAAGAAAAAGATTTGAAATGAGACAGAACGCGAAATTTTTAAAGAAAATCAAACAACTTTTTTAAATGAGAAAAAAAGTAAACAAAGAAACCAGGAGTAAAGATAAGAATGAAAAGTAAAAACAAAAAAGAAAAACATGAACAAAACAAAATAAAAACAGGCAAATGAAACTTAAGAAGTAGTACTAGAAAGAAGAAGAACTAGTAGAAGAAATGGTGAAGCAGAACATAGAAATGCTTGGAATTACACAAACAGAAAAGAAATGAAAATGTTTAAGAAAATACAAGGAGCATATTGGACAATTTGGTCGGAAGTAAATGAAAAAGAAAGAGTAAAGATTGGAGTTGAACTAATAATCGCTCCGAATAATAAATAATGTAACACAAAAAGAACTTATAAGCGAGAGACAACTTGAGAGAACGTGGACAATAGCAACAGTATATGCCGAAAATAAAGAAGAAAAAAAATTCTGAGAGATATTGCCCGATTTTTAATTGGATACCTACGCCTCAATTCAACTTAGCAGTGCTGTAAAAAAACTGCTTATTTTTTATAAAAATGAATATAAGAACTAAATCATGTGGAGCGCTCAAAAATGCTCTTTTGTTTCTTTTTCCTGAAGAATTGACAAGATTTTTACAACGAATGATTATAAAGATAGAAAATATAAAAACAAAGAAATAATGAAGCAGGAAATCTAACAATAATATGAGACTTAAACGAAAGAGTAGGAAACAAAGGCTTAGATATAGAGGAGAAGGAACCAAGAAGAAGAAGAGATCTTACATAATGATGAAAGAATTATTGAAATATGTATAGATATGCTTAGATAAACCTATAGTTTATTTTTTTACCAGAGCCAGACTCTTAAGCTACTATTAAGCGCTGAAAATTTGAAGTATTCATATGAGATTGATTGATTTGAATAACTATTATAAATCAATTATAAATGAGTATTTTAAACTCCCAACGCTTACTAGTTTGCTTTAGGTAAAAAAAACAGGCTTTAGAAATCTAACAAACACGAAATCCAAATACAAATGTATACAAAAAATATACATAAATACACGAAGAAAAAAAACCAGCAACAAAAAATCAGTGATAGATTACCTTCTAGTGAGCATGAATTTTTCAAACAGAATAAAAGATGTTAAAGTTAAAATAATAATAAAGAAGTTGGAATGAAAAAAGATGGGAAAAGTAGATAAAAGAAAGACAAATAACTACAAACAACTGCGGCACAAAGAAAATGATAAACGACGTCATGAGAAAAAAAAAGAGAATGGTGGGCAAATGAAATATGTAAATAGTAACTAACTACAAGAACTAGAATACTAAAAATACAAAGAGAAACGAGAGCAATTAAACAAGTAAACAGAAATATTGAAAAAATTTTGGCAATAAAATAACAAAATTATTGAAATCACTAAAAAACCATTTAGGTTAGGTACACTAAAACAACTCAGGAATAAAGATGCATTTAACATGCTAAATATAAGAGATAAAAACGGCAAGCTGATAGCAGAGGAAAATAAAGAAATAGGAAGAGCACTTTGAAGAGGTAAGAAGCGACGAAATAAAAGACTTGCATAAAGAAAAAGAAGAAGACCTAAGAGAACAATTTCTATATTTTTTGTAAAGAGAGAAATGGCGGAGGAAAACACAGAAATATAAAAGAGTGATTAGACCAACAACATACAACAGTGAAACATGAAGCGTTATCATATAGACAAGAACGACAAGTAAACGAAGTTCCGGCGAAAAATAAAAACAAACCTACGAAAAAGAATCAGAAAGAAACTTTAAGACACAAAGTACATTTTCCAACCAATTAACAAAAAAATAATAGAAAATCAAATTTGATGCTTCAGGCATGTGCGTAGAATATGAGATGTTTCGACTTACAAATGGAATTTTTGAAACGCAAAACCCAGAGAAAAATGAAGAGGAATATCATGAACCAAATGAATAGATACTATACTGTTATTCTGTTAGAGAAGCAGCAAAGAAAGAAGGAATGAGTTGAAATGCAATAAAACATTTAGGTTCTTCGAGATAGACAGCAATGAGGATAGAGATGCTGGACTTAACTCTATCAGCCTTAATGGTAGGAAGCTTTTAGGACTAAGTAAATACGAATACAGAATGTAATGACACGGAGAAAGCAACTGTTTACAAACAACAGATTTGGTAATTTTCTTATCGTCACAAGCGCAATCTAAAAAAAACTATTTAGTATTTAGCAGTCTTTGTGTTAGGTATTACCTTTCCAGCATGCATAAGAAAATCTATAGTTTTATTAGTTCGAATTCAATGCTAAATAGAACAACTTTATTGTTCACCCTGTACACTTTTCATCCTGACCGTCTCTCCCTTTTTTAAAATGTTTGTTTTTCAGTCTTAGTGTTGGTATTCGTGGTGTACAACAGACGTCGCGAGGCGCACATCAAATATCCGGGCCCGGACGACGACGTCCGCGAAAATATCATCAATTACGATGACGAAGGGGGCGGTGAAGACGACATGACTGCATTCGACATAACGCCTTTGCAGATACCGATCGGTGGGCCACTTCCAGAACTGGCGCCGCCCAAAATAGGCTGTAAGTTTGTTTTTCTCAGGAAAGAAAAAAAGTTTTAGGCTTGTTTTTGTCTAGTTTCGATGATCGGTGTCGGTCAGGAACCCAATGTTGGGGTTTTCATCGAAGAGCACAAGAAACGAGCCGATAGTGACCCCAACGCACCCCCGTTTGATGATCTCAGGAATTATGCGTACGAGGGAGGTGGCAGTACAGCCGGATCGCTCAGTTCGCTCGCTTCAGGTAGGGATTTTATCGATGAAACGTGACGAAACAACGGAATTGGGGATCGAGATAAATAAACAAACAGATTTATTTTTAAAATTGTCAGGAATTTGATTTTTTAAATACGGATCTGGTGCTGAAGTTGGGAAAGTTTAGTTTATTTTGGTTGCGGTTGTTTTGTTCTGGGTGGAATTACTCCGAAAATAAATTTGCGGTGTTTGGTAACTGGTCTTTCAAAATATTGTTCTTTAGCCTTCAGCCAACTTAATAACACGCCTTAAAATGACACAATTTAATCAAAATTTAGAAATAATTAAACAAACATCGTGATATAGGTAAAAGAGGTAAATTTTTATTGCAAACACATTAAATATATCGATTTTTAATGTGTACCCTACTTATATGTATATTCGACATTTTCTTTAATTTTAAACAATCATATTTGTTATCCGTTATAAAAGGATGATTAATTGATTATAATTTATTTATGAAAATTTGTAAAATTCTCATAATTGAAAAGTGAAAAAATTATTTTCCTAACTATTTTAAAGTGTTTACAATAAAAATAATTACAAAATTTTTACATTTTATCATATTATAGTGATGACCCTAAAATAGTTTCCAAAAAAATACAGAATTCTATAGAACACTATACAGGGTGAGTCTGCTAAAAGTGTTTCTTAACTTTTCTCAAAAACTGGTTATCCTATCAACTTCAAAGTTTGGCATTAAAAGCTCTGTTTTTTGCACTACACAGGTGAATTTTTTCAGAATTTTTCTAATATTCTTTCTAATTAATATTAATTAATTTGTTTAAAAAAATCTAAATATTTCCAATTTGTAACATTATTCTAATAGTAAAGATTTCAAAATATTATTTTGTGCAAAAAATATTTAAAAAAAATGTAGATAACCCCAAAAAATATTAACATTTATTTGATTCCTGAGACGCATTTTGGTGCAGCACTGCCAAGCTAAATCTGCCGTCTGCAGTAACTCGACAATACCTACCCCTCTAGAGTCCGATCGTTGAACAGGTATAGTAATAAAACCGCCCACTTTTGCCCGGGACATTTGAATAGTAGCTTGCAATTGGCTGTTTTGAAAACTAGTGTTTTGGTATTACCAAGATCCCACCCACCCTCTTAGAAAAAAATGGCGTATTTAAGTTTGAAATTTTATATTTTTTCGAGTTATCTACATTATTTTAAAAATATTTTTTGCACAAAATAATACTTTAACATCTTTTCTTTTAGAATAATGTTAAAAATTGAAAATATTTAGATTTTTTAAAGGAATTAATTATTATTAATTAGAAGGAATATTAGAAAAATTCTGAAAAAATCACCTGTGTACTGCAAAAAACAAAGTTTTTAATGCCAAACTTTAAAGTTAATGTGATAACTAGTTTTTGAGAAAAGTTAAGAAACACTTTTAGCAGACTCACCCTGTATTGTGTGAAAATGTTAAAAAAATTATACCTCATTTAAATGGCTTAGGACCTTTATTTTGACCCGAAAAAAGAGGAAAATGTGAAAGTCATTTGAAAACTTGTGAAACACTATTTTTTGAAACACTGTAAGACATACGAGGGATTAAAAAAGGAATTTGAGGACAGAGTAAAGAGGGACCTCGACTGAGGTTAACATCAAAAAATAACTTCTAAAATCTACAGATTAACTTGAAAATCAATTTTGAAAAGTTTTCTTGTGTTTAAACTAAAATTCTACAACAAAACATTTATAAATTCTAGGTTGTATTAATTCGAGGTTCTTATTGTCTCAACTGGAGGCCTAGGAAGCGCTTTTGGGTTGAGTAGAAGGTCTTTTTTTACAAATTTAAGAAGAGGACCTTTGTTGTATTGATAAAGCAAGTCATTTTCTGGACTGCCTATTTAATCTTCTTAGAGTAATGAGACCAGTTATTTTCGCAGCTAATGTTTATCCTTCTAGGAGTAGTTGTAGCCAGTTATTTTCATAGTATTTTATTTAAGCTTCTTGGAGTGAACAAAGCCATTTTTTTTTGTTTAAATACGAAGCATATACCTTCGTATTTAAACTTCTTAGAATGGATAAACCTAATCATTCTCATTGCTGCTTTCTTAAGCCAATTATTTTCTTGAATACATATTTAAACTTTTTGGAGTGGATAAACCTAGTCTTTTTTGTGACTTCATACTTATAAACTTCTGGCTCCATACTTAGATTGCTTGGAGTTTAACGATTTATTTTCGTAGCCATATTCTTTAAGCTACCTTGAGTAGATAAAGGCAGTTACTTTCTTTGTTGTATGCTGCACATTTAAGCTCCTTGAGTGGACAAAGCAAGTAATTTTCATGCCTGCTTATTTAAGCTTTTTCTTAGAGGGAATAAAAATGGTTTTTGGAGTGGCTTCTTATTTTTGTGACATCTTTTTGAAGCGAATAAAGGTCAGTTGTTTTCGCAGCTAGTTATTTGATTTAAAACTCTGGGAGTGAATGATACCACTTATTTACAAATTCTTGGAATGGATCAAGTCATTCATTTTTTTGCCATTTTATTTAAACTACCTTAAGTGGACAAAGGCAGTAATTTCCTTGGTTGTATGCTGCATATTTAAACTTCTTGAGTAGATGAAGCCAGTCATTTTCATGACTGCTTATTTAAGCTTCTTGGAAGGAATAATTCTGGTTATTTTTGCGACTACTTATTTAGGCTTTTTGAAGCAAATTATGTGGTCACATGGGATAACTTCAAAAGTCAAAAAATGGCCAAAATGACTTAAATTGCTCAAGAGATTTTTTAATTAATTATTTTTTACAAATCTCAACATGATTGAAAACAAAAATCCCATTTTACAGTTTAAAAAGGATTAATTCAACTTTTGTTGCGACAAATTTAGGCGATTTGGAGTAGATAAAATCAGTTATCTTTAGTGGCATTTTACTTAAGCTTCTTGGACTAGACAAATCCAGTTATTTGCTTGGTTGTACTCCGTATATTTAACCCTCTTCAGTGGATGAAGTCAGTGATTTTCATGACTGCTTCTTTCACCTTCTTGGAGGAAATAACGCTGGTTATTTTTGCAACTACTTATTTAGCCTTCTTGGAACAAATAGAACCTGTTATTTTCGTAGCGACATATTTACACTTTTTGAGGTGAATGAAGCCATTTTTGTAATATTATATTTAAGCTTCTTGGACTGTAACTGCACACTATATCTGAAATTTTTGCCCACCATAAATTTTATTGTCATCGAAGTCAATTAGGTCTTAACTACAAACATTAAGCAACGGTAGCTTTGTTCAAATCCAGATGGTTCGATGCTCAAGGCGTAAAACAGGCTTTAGGGGTGATATTTTCCCAAAAGATGATGCTTATCACCAAATACATTTTTCTAAACATTCCTAGAAGAGACTCCCAGATTCAGAAATAAGTCACGTACTTTGCACAAATTTATTGTTTGCTTATGTATTTTTTATTTCCTTGGTTATTTCCATCTGATTTAAACAAAGCTACTATTTTTAAGTGTTTGGGGTTAAGACATAATTTACTCCAGTGACAATAAAATTTATGGTGGACAAAGATTTCGTAACTGCATATTTAGTTTAAACTTCTCTGTATGGATAAAGCCGTGGTTACTAGGGTTGGGAAAAGTATCGATACTTACAGAAGGTATCGATACCTGCTCAGGTACCGACTGCAATCAGGTATCGAAGTATCGTTACTTCCGATACCTCAATACCTCAGATACTTTGATACCTCCGGTACCTCGATACCTCCGATACTTCGATACCTCGATACCTCCGATACCTCCGATACTTCCGATATCTCCAATATTTCGATACCTGCGATACCTTGATAAAGCGTGGCTATAAATGAATATCTTATTCAGAGTGCTTTTGATGTTGGAAACACGAATTTTGATGAAAACAAACGAATTCACAAGCTATTTGATGCGATATTTATTTATCGCCACCTGATACTTCCGATACCTCGATACCTCCGATAGCTCGATACCGCAATACCTCCGATACTTCGATACTTCCCGATACCTCGATACCTCCAATACCTCGATACTTCCCGATACTCGATACCCCCGATACCTCGATACTTACGATACTTTGGCAAGTATCGATACTTTGCAGGTGTCGATACCCGATACCTAAAAACAGGTATCGCCCAGCCCTAGTGGTTACATATTTAGGCTTCTTGGATAAAGAGTGGATAAACCCATTTTATTATGCTCCTTGGTTTGGAAAAATTTAGTTATATTATTGGCTATAAATTTTTTGGAGTGGATAAATCTTTTTCATGACTACTTAAGGCTTTGTTAATAAAAAATAATAGTTTCTAAAATTTCTGTGTACACATATTGAAATTTTTTATATGTTGCAAGAACAAATTTTTTGACCAATAAAAAAAATAATATTGTTAATAAGAAAATATTTTAGAATAAATTTGAAGTTTGGAACGCTTGTTATGAGTTATAAAACTGTGGAGCTAATATTTTTTTATGAAGGTAAAAAATTTTGTATATTTTAAAGGCACCGACGACGAAGTGCAAGAGTACGACTACTTGGGTGCTTGGGGTCCCCGTTTCGACAAGTTAGCAGACATGTACGGTCCCGGCGAAGAGACTGAACAAGAAGAAGAATAAGTGTCGTAAACAAGCCAAGTGAAAAACACACATTCCTTCAACGTCTAAAGCTTGTCACGTGTCCTGCGTGTTTTAATAAGACTGTCGCAGTATCGCTGCATCATATAAATAATTGTAGAGAATTTATACAGGCATTAACGTCGAGATTTTTCGTTAACTTTTGAATTTTCGGCTCAATTTTGGGCCTAATCTACTTGTTTGTGACCACTGCCACGTGAATTTTTTCGCATAACTTTACGAATTATAAGTTATTCTAATCTAATAATGACGAGAAATTTCGACGAAGATGCCGAAATGTTGCATATGTTTTATTTGTAAAGCACATAAATACCTACCATTGTCATGTATCGTTGAGCCAGTATTCCTACGAACAATGTACGTGTAGGCAGTCACTAAGTTTTAGGTAAAATTACAGGTTTAGTCTAGTTTAAAAAAACAAAACAGAACACTGTGCGTGTGAAGAAGAGCGTAAAGAGTGTAAGATGCGTGGACTGTGGTGTAAATAGGGGAAAAACACAAATCACATCGTTTTGATATAGCACCTGCGTACCATGTTGCCATATTGATACTATATTACTGGACATTTTTGATAATTTTTCAGCTCACTAGATTTCTTATGTTGTAGAATTATGTATATAGGAGTCACGTGAACGACTGATTCGTATGGATGTTTCGAGAGCCAGTGCCAATTATTATAACTTATATAAATGTAATTAATTAAACTTGAATGCTGTGTAATAATTATGATATTATGTGTTTGCACTTGTGTATTGTTTCAATATGTATACTTAAATATTCTTATGACATCGCACCATATAAACAACACACGACTCGATTTACTTTTCAACCAATCATCATTCGATCATTATACGCAACTTCATTTTCTTATACTTACTACTTTCATTTTTAGACGTAACTTGAGTGCATTCTAGTGATTCTTGTTTTATGAGTTCTTTGTCATAAGGAATTCGTAGAGAGATTTATGTACCTTTTTTGTACAAGATTTTATTTAAAATTTATTTAAAAATAAACTTCTAGAGATATCGGACATTTATTTAATACCTTTTCTACCTAATACAGTCCCACTTCTTTTTACTTTTGAATATGCTATACCATGTGGACCAAATGTATGAATCGGGGCGTTTTTTGACTAAACTATAAAGAATTTTTACAAAACAAAAACTAGGAATTAAATAGTTTTAAAAATGCTACCCAAGACTATGTTTAGAAATATTTTAATTGTTTAAATTCTTAAGATCTAACTATAGCAACACTTTTGGTTTTTTTTGTAAAATTTATTCTTTTTTTTTAAACAAGCCTTTTAAAAGAAATGCTGCTGTACCAATTTTTCTTATAAAAATGCAAAGTTTTTTGTTAAAATTTAAAATAAATTAATTAATTAATCAGGAACACAATTTTTATCAAAATTGTCTTCTGAAATAGACTTCAATAGAGAGTTAGTAGGTGGTACTTTATCGGCTTTATATTTGGATAATTTTATCATTTTTGACATTATCCAATTTTCAATTTATTCCACCATTTTATAGACACCGATGGTATGTATCATGACATGTGCACAGATTAGGGAGAATTTACTCCTTAATATGTGATATGTTCATTTAAAAATTGATACTAGATGAGATAACAACAGCAATAGAACAGCTCGGGAGTGAGTAAGAACGCCTACCAGCGTTCGTAAGGTGTAAGACAGTTTTGATAACATTTTTCTTTTAACAATTTATTTAAATAAATATTCGTGCGTTTTGAGTATGTACTATTTACATTAGGGTAGGCCAAAAAAATCGAATATTTTTTTTAACTTCCGACATTGAAAGATTGATTCCTAGGCATCTTTAAAAAATGCTTTTTCAAGATGAGCTCTTAATTTTAATGGGAAAGACTTTCTCATCGCAGTTTTCCATTTTTTTTCAGTTCCATATGGTAAAATTTATATCTCGTTATTGCTTGATTGTACAAAAAATTTGTATTTACATTTTTGTAGGAAATTAAACGTTCTACAAAAAAGTTATCTTACAAATTTTTTATATTTCTTACCATTTAGAAGATATCAGAGGTCAAAGTTTAAAAAATTTAACAAAAATTCCTTTTCTACTTCTAAATTTTATAACTCAGAGATAAATAAATATTATAAAATGCGCAACATATAGCCTTGTAGAAAATTAAACGCTCTATAAAAAAGGTCTCTTGTAATTAATTGATTATTCTAACCATTTAGAAGATATTCGCATTTTAAAAATCAAAATTTGATACAAAATCCCCATTTTTTTTAAAATGGTTAAAGTAATCGATTAACCACACACGACTTTTTTTGTAGAGCGTTTAATTTTCTACAAAACCGTATGTTGCGCACTTTATAATATTTATCTATTCACGAATTTTAAAATTTAGAAGTGAAAAAGAAATTTTTGCTAAATTCTTCAAACTTTGTCTTCTGATATCTTCTAAACGGTAAGAGTTATAAAAAAATCGTAAGATACTTTTTTTAGAGTGTTTAATTTCCTACAAAAAATGTAAATGCAAATTTTCTGTACTATCAAGCAATAACGACATATGGATTTTACCATATGGAACTGAAAAAAAATGGAAAACTGCGATGAGAGAGTCTTTTCTATTAAAATTAAGAGCTCATCTTAAAAAGCATTTTTTAAAAGTGCCTAGGAACCAATTTTTCAGTGTCTGAAGTTAAAAAAAATAGTTGATTTTTTTGACCCACCTTAATTTACATTTTATATATAAACGATAAACCTAATACTACAACATACTCGTAATGTACACTACAAAACAATAAAAAAATTAAGAACAAACACTTTAAGTTTTATTGGTAAATTATTAATTATTAAAATAAATTATCTTTTTAAACTTTCTTAAAGAATTGTTATTAGCTTTTTAACATGCATTACTTGCATTAACCAAACATTTTGTAGGTTTAGCGAAAATCAAAGATATTATTCGGTAATGTTTAATTTTTTTATTGAAAGTTTATAAGGTCAATATTAAAACAATTAATACAACATCAATTTTTTTAAAAGGTTTGTTTTTCAAAAAAATAAGAGTAAATTTCAGTTTTCTCTCAGTCAATTAATTAAACAAATAAAACTTTTCTAAACATAGCCTTAGGTAGCATTTTTTTAACCATCTAATGCCTAAGTTTTGTTTTTTCAAAATTCATTATAGTCTAGTCAAAAAACTAAATACATTTGGTCCACTCGGTATATAGGGCATTCTCACATGACGTAACAGTTTTCAAGGTAATCAATGGTTCTCCTTTATTAGAGTTTCTGCAAAAACAACCCTGACTGTAGTAGCGACAATATTCAGTGGAGAAAGGTTAGATATCGGAAATTGTTTTAATAGTGCCTATTTAATGCCCCTCATCTCATCTGAATTCTTATTCTCTAAAGATTCACTAATAAACTACGCTAATCGTAATAGAAAGCTTCCATTCAAAAAGAGTGACAGTAGAACATAAGATGTGCTACTTTCAAAAGACCTAACAAAGCCGTAATAACCTGAATTTTTGATAGAGAATCACCTCATAAAATTTCCACTACATCATTACTCCAGTTGAAGGTTTTGAAAAAAACAAAAAAAAATTTGTGAAGGTAGGGCCTGGAGCGGTGATGCGACAAAATGAATAAAATCAACGCATTATCCGAAAAGATCAATTATTATGAAGAAGAAAGAATATTATGAAGAAATCGAATACTCTTTGAGCAACTTTAAGTTAATATTTTCACTGAAAAGAAAATTTTATCAAAAAAGTTGCTCAATATGTAAACTTGGTTGCATATGGATTCGTCATCATTCGTGAATGACCATCTAGAAGATGCAAAAAAAAATAAAATCGATTATTATAGAATCTTATAATTAAGACAGAGAAAATAAGAGAACAAAAACTCTTAACAGTTTTGTAGTAAAAAAAAATTATCAGAAGTTTATTGACATCACTAGCGTCAATACAATATAATAAATTTTTAAATCTCATGCATATAACATTTTTTTTTAATTTAGTTGCAAATTTATTTCTTTAACAAAATTAACTTGTCAATAAAATACAAATGACTATTACTTTAAACTGAAATACCTCTTATCAGATTATTGGGATTTAGCAAGATTTATTACTGAGAGGATATTAGTTGTAATAAAATGATTTATTGCCAGATTTATTGTTTCGTCAATCAATATAAAAAAAATATATAAATAAAGTGCTCAAGTGTTGAACAGTTTTTCTTTAAAATATATTGTTATATATTTATAACAAAAAAGTAATAACTCTGTTACAATTTTTAGAAAGATATTAGCAATGTTTCATAAAAATATATCTAAATAACAGAAAATTATAAACTTACGAAATATATGTATAAGACATGAAAAAGTGATAAAAGATAAGATCTACAACTCGATAATATCTCGTGTATAAATCCCAATGGGATTAAATTGAAATTCAGTATAGCAAAATGATGAAAAATATATTTCGTCGTCAAAATTCTATTAAAGAAAATTGGGAGCACCGCAGACCGGCAGTGACTCCCCAACATTTTGATTACGATGAAGATATAGTTAAAACAATAACAAAACACCCTAAAAGTAAAGAGTGAGTAATCAAAATCTGACCCAAATTTCCGCTAACTGCCTTTTCCAGAGATGAAATGTTTATTTTATCAGCTATCGAAAATAACGACTTTCTATGTAGCCTCCTACAAAATAAAAAACTGCAGGACGTCGTCGACTGCATGTATCCAGAAAATGTGAGCCCAAATCAAATTATAATAAAAGAAGAAGATGAAGGCTCTCATCTCTACATTTCCGTGACTGGAACTTACGAAGTGATACAGAAAAATCAAATAATTAAAACCTTCAGTGACGTGAGAGTTTTTGGTGAATTGGCGCTTCTATACAACGCCAGAAGATTAGCAACTATCAAAGCTCGAACTTTTGGGAAAATCTGGATTTTGGATCGGGTTATCTTCAAGCATTTGATGGTGAATTCAGATATTGAGCAACGAGAAGAAATTGTGGAGTTTTTAAAAACAGTTCCGAAATTAAATAGTGTACCTCTGGAAGTTCTGGAAGAAGTTGCGTCATTACTCAAGTTAGAATTTTTCAGAACTGGGATAAAAATTGTTGAAGAAGGTGAAATAAATCCGGATAAGTTTTTTATCATTAAAGCCGGTTCTGTAACAGTTAGTAAAAAAAGTGAAGGACCTATTGATAAATTATACAAAGGGAGTTTTTTCGGCGAATTGGCACTTTTAAAAGAGAAGGAACGTAAAGCAACAGTGATAGCAGACCCTCCAGGGACGGAATGTTTAATTTTGACCCGTCGTGAATTTATTGCACATTTCGGAAACATCCCGGATTGTTTCAGTATAAATGTACAGACTCAGCCCTATAAACCTATGGAAGAAATAATTGAACACACAGATTTAAATTTGTCAGATTTCAATTTGATTAACACTTTGGGTATTGGAGGGTTCGGTCGAGTCGAGCTCGTCCAACACTCCTCAAAAAAAGAACTAGTTTTCGCTTTAAAATGTATGAAAAAACACTTAATTGCAGCTCAAAAACACCAAGAGCACGTCTTTAACGAGAAAAATATCCAAATCCTGTGCAAAAACAATTTTATTGTGCGTCTTTACCGCACTTATAAAGACACAAAATTTTTGTACTTTCTCCTGGAGCCGTGTTTGGGTGGCGACCTTTGGGCACATCTCCACAAACAAAAACTGCGCTATTTCGAAGAACCCCAAGCTAGATTTTATGCCGCTTGTGTCGTTGAAGCTTTTAACTACCTCCATGAAAGACTCATAATTTATCGGGACCTCAAACCGGAAAACCTTCTTATAGATGCCAAAGGTTACGTAAAATTGACCGATTTCGGCTTTGCCAAAAAACTCCAAATGCTCAAAAAGTGCGTCAAAAAAACGTACACGTTCGCCGGAACTCCGGAGTATGTCCCACCGGAAATAATCCTGAATCAAGGGCACGACAAAGCAGTAGATTACTGGGCTCTTGGTGTTTTCATTTTTGAGTTACTAGCCGGAAAAACGCCGTTTCGGACTGACGATGTTACGTATATGAAGACGTACAAGTTAATTTTGAAAGGGATTGATGATGTTGAATTTCCGAAACATGTTTCAGACGAGGGGAAACAACTAGTAAAAGCGTTGTGTAAGTCAACACCAGTGCAAAGACTGGGGTGTGGGAGTAGAGGAATTTCAGATGTGAAAAGGCATAAGTGGTTTGTAGGGCTTGATTGGGAGAGATTTGGGGAGTGTAAAGTGGCGGCACCGTTCAGACCGAATTTAAGGACTAATACAGACGTGCATTATTTTGAGAAATTTGAGAAGGAGGAAGGAGTGCCTCCAGACGAGATCTCAGATTGGGATAAAAATTTTTAAACGTGGAAAAAATAAAATAAATTTAAAATAAAAAATATGATATGCAACTACAAGAACAATGATTTCTGTTTATATACGGTCTTCTAACAACATTAATATTTTTGTATTTTTATATTTACTAAAATAACATTTGTTGTGTAGCCACTAATTAAATATAAACTTGTTTTTATTTTTATTTTATTTTATATAAATGATGAAAAATTAAAAATCCAAATCAATTACCAAATAAATTCTTAGATATCGAGAGTTATACATATCTCTCATCCATTAGTGTCTAAATAAACTTCAGAAATGTGTCGTCATTTATGCGCGAAAGTTTGTAGCACTGTCATTCTAAAATCATACCTTCAAATAGTTGTCCTTAGTGCACCACCACATCCACATATGGTTGAAATTTGGACTTTGACCCATGAAAAATTACATGTGGAAACACAAATAAGGCATAAAATCACTCTATTTCAATACTCTAAACATTCTAATTTTAATCCAGTCACTAATTACTAAGCTTCGGTGCTGGAGAGTCTTGATTAAACACCAGGTAAGATTCGGGTTGCATGTTATTCATTCAACTGGTCAACTGGTGTAGACCAGTTGAATATATAACATACAACCTGCTGGATTACACCGATTAATTACTTGATCGTTTAATCAAGACTCTCCAGCACCGAAGCTTACTAATTACACATAATTCTCACATAATCCAGCGTTTTCACATGACGTCATACGGTAGCCCCAGGACAACATTCCTGGTGCTTCTTATGACGAATAAATTTTGAGAATTTTTTTCACCTATTTGGCGAACGATATTTAAATTATTATTCAAGGAGGCATAAGGCGCTCTTAGAAGTCTATTTAAAAATGTAGTTTTTTTCAAGAATAGAATTTAATTGCTTGATTTAATTAATTTAAAAGAAAACATAAAATTGCAGACTGATTTCCTAATTATTTTTGTCTTAATTCATGTAAAATTTCGCGAAATTTTCAGTCACAAATAACTCGATAAGAGAAAGTTTGCTTGTGATTTTTGTGATTTCTATTAATACTAAAATAGCAACTTATAATTAATTTTAAATAATTTTTAATTTGAGAATTAATTAGTTTTGAACAAATTTGAATATAGATCATAGGTTTCGTGGTCGCATATTTCGCTAAGAAATTTTTAATTAATTATTAAAATGACTACATTAATGATTGCAGTTTGTTTATTATACAATTCAAGCACCTTGAAGGGTAGTTTTGGTGTAAAAAACACGCTAATCTCAATTTATAGTGCAAAATTCGATTTTATTCAAAAATTAATAATTCAAAAATAAATTAAAATTTGAGATTCATTTCTAATTATTTATTTTTCCATTAATTCTTGTAAAATTAAAGGGTGAAAAGGGGTTTGCAATAGAAATAAAATTGTGATATCCTGTATATAAACTGAGACTTGCAATACAAATAAAATTGGGACATTCTATATATATAAACTAAGACTTTAAAAAATGTAAACAGTTTTTTGTGATTGCGTAAAATGTTGACAAAAGATTTTTGACCTCACCTTTTAATTGGTAATAGTGTAGCCGTTTAAAATAATGTTTAGTCTCATTTGTTTAAATAAAATGAATTATTGTCTTTTCGGCGCTATTTTCGTGATTAAATATAAATTAAGAACATGATTTCGAAACATTTTGTTTAAATACCTAAATATTTAAATACATTATTGATTTACTGTTTGAACTAATTGCTTACATAATACGATGATTCAAAGACACAAAGGCGGTGTTATAATAGACATTTCCTGTTGTCTTTTGCAAATTTATCGATATTTCATTTTGTTTGAATTAGTCGAGCTCCAGCTCTCGAACATAGCGCATCACAGGCGCTGTAAAGCTGCGTACTTTTATTTATTGTTAATTATTAAATGGAATATATCGCTATTTTGTTTAAACCAATACATTTTTGCATTTTTAAATTACAAGTACAAAATAACACAGAGGTAAACAATTTTAGATATCTACTATCATCATTTGTAATTGATTTAATAATAAATTCACGCGTTTTATTTAAAGAACATGTCTACCCCCATTTTGTAAAAAATTAATAAACGATTTAAAGTAAATTCTTTTTGTTTTATTGGGCTTTGAGGAGTAGGTTCCAAGGATTATCCAGTTGTCTGGATTAAAGGTAGGTTCGAAAGAAGCAGAAGAATGAGGGAATCAGTTGTGCCAGAAGAAAATGCTTTTATTAAGGTTTTATGTATAGTTTATGACTTTGTTAAAATTGTTGATCTCTGTTTTAATTTACAAATTTTTATTCAAAATTTTGAGTTTTATTTAAAATCAATTTTTTCAGAATTTATTTTTTATGTAGGTATAGTTTATTTTGTGCTCTTCTTTATTGATCTGTGTAAATTACTTGTATTGTCAACACCAATAAACTTATTGCTATTTTCCAAATTTTGTGTTTTAGCTTTGGTAATTCCTTGTTTTGGGTTATAATAATTTTTCTGTTTCAGGTTTTACTACTAATTTTTCTCTTTCTGTTTCAGATTTTCGTAATTTTTCCGTTTCAAGTTGTCCTATTAATTTTTCTGTTTCAGGTTTTCCTACTAATTTTTTTCTTTTTGTTTCAGATCTTCGTTTCAGGTTTTCCTACTAGTAATTTTTTTTTCTGTTTCAAATTTTCGTAATTTTTCCATTTTAAGTTTTTTTATTAATTTTTTTGTTCAGGTTTTTTATTAATTTTAACGTTTAAGATTTCCTAATTTATCTGTTTTAGGTTTTCAGGTGTTTCTTTGTTATTCGGAATTTAATCGGTTTTTTTTTGGTATTACTTACATAAATAACAAATCTTTTTAAATTTATCTGTAAAAATTTATTTTTTAAACTTTCCAAAATCTTGAAATGAAATATGTCAAAACCAACACAGCACAAAGAAACACAGTAAAATTTTTAATTTTTCCACATTCTATATTAATAATTATTAATTTACATAAAATAGTTGAAAGAATTTAGTTTCAACATTTTTAAATAGACTTCTAGGTGCACTTTATGCCACCTTGAATAATAATTTGAATATCTTTTGTTAATTAAATGAAAAAAATTCTCGAAATTTTTGCGCCGTAAGAAGCACCAGGAAGGTTGTCCTGAAGCTGTATGTCAGGTGAGTTGCATAAAAGTCTGAAAGCGCCTCAATAAGAAATTAATCGAAAATAAAAACTCTCGTGCAAGCTTTATACTGTTAAAGTCACCCGAACTATCAAAGCAACTACCAAAGATGACCGAGTACATGAAACTAAAAATCTGCGCGTAAAAATGAAAAAGACTTCGTTAACATTCGGTATGGTTCGTTGGAATTCAATCATGTTAGATTATAAAAATGAAGAAAATGTGTGCATCAAACATTTTATTTTCGGTTAATTTATTTATTAGGTGTAAGTTTGATGTGATTCGTGACTTATCAATAAATAAAATGTTTAATGTAACGAATGTCAGCATTTTTAGGTCTTATTTATTTTATTTAGTTAATTTATTGTCGCTTGAAACTTGATCTTTGAAAAATTCAATCTTATTTACATATGCAATAAGGTCGACTTTTTCAAAGTATTTTATCCTGGATTTCATCACGAAACACTTTTTCAAAATTTGGCGCTTTAGTGACGTAAGGGCTTCCGGAGCTTATAATAATGTAGAAAAAAAAATTATTATAAAAAGTTAATAAATAAAAAAAACTTACCAAATTTTTGTCAATAATAAATTAAAACCTAAAAGAAAAAAAATGTGTACTTAAAAATAGTTTAAATTAAATCCTTAATTTTATTCCTTGTATTTTCATAATTTCTGTTAAATCTACATGGTCCACTGTATTATTCGGCCGAACTTTCACTCGACCGCCCATCAAACGTCAACGTCAATCGCGCGGTTACAAAGCAAAATATTTATTTGAGGTTATTACTTATTCAGCAAATCTTGAAAGAATGTCTGCGAGATACGACCGTGCGATTACTGTATTTTCTCCCGACGGGCACTTGCTCCAGGTGGAGTACGCCCAAGAGGCCGTCCGGAAAGGCTCCACAGCGGTAAGCTTCCTAACCTCACACCCCTATGACTTAGCACTTGTCCCCAGGTCGGCGTCCGTGGGGCCAAAGCCGTGGTTCTCGGCGTGGAGAAAAAATCCGTGGCGAAGCTTCAGGAAGAACGCACAGTTCGCAAAATCTGCCTTTTGGACGACCACGTAGTTATGGCCTTTGCTGGTTTAACTGCCGATGCGAGAATCTTGATAAACCGGGCGCAGATCGAGTGCCAGTCTCACAAACTGACCGTGGAGGATCCTGTGACTTTGGAGTATATCACTAGGTATATCGCGAGTTTGAAGCAGAAATACACCCAGAGTAATGGGAGAAGACCGTTTGGGATTTCGTGTCTGATTGGGGGGTTTGATTATGACGGAAAGCCTCATTTGTATCAAACAGAACCGTCGGGGATTTACTACGAGTGGAAAGCGAATGCTACGGGGCGGAGCGCGAAAACTGTGAGGGAGTTTTTGGAGAAGTATTACACTGCTGAGGAGGTTGCAGAAGAAAGGGGGACAGTCAAGCTGGCTATCAGGGCATTGTTGGAGGTGGTGCAGTCGGGCCAAAAGAATTTGGAAATTGCAGTTATGCGACATGGAGAGCCTTTGGTTATGTTGGATAGCGATACTATTGAAAAATATGTAACGGAAATTGAAAAGGAGAAAGAGGAAGAAGCCGAAAAGAAAAAGCAAAAGAAATAGTTAATTTAGTTTTTTTGAGGTATATACATTTTTTCAATAAATTTTTTTCGCTATTTGGGTTTTTTTATAGAAATACTAAGCGAAAACGAAGTACTATAAAGTCTGTTTATAGACAAAAAAGCCACCAAATCCACTAACTTTTGTTGAACTTGACGGTCCTATTTAAAATAGAGCGCTTGTAACGTCATCCAACATAGCTACAAAAATTAATGAATAATTCAGTGTGTTTTTGTGTAATAACAGTTTTTACACTGTGTTTTACGTATTTTTTATTTTATCTGTTAGATAATTGTTCTTATCAGAATTACTTCTTAAGGATATGAACAGGGCATTAGTAGCCAGAGGCTATTGCTAACTAGAGGCCCGGATAATCTCGTCTCTACTATAATTATTTGTGATTGACTAATTTTCGAAATCGCAAATGAGTATTTCAAATATTTGATTTTTGATGGTTTCTCTCTGGTAACAATACAGGTCAGAATACTGTTTTTTATTGTATAAAACAATCAAAAATATACTTTCTTAGTCGTTTTTTTATTAAAAATCTTTATGTACACGTGTACCTTTTAGCTTTAATACAATAAAAATGTAGCTCTTTTTGACAAAATTGCCCCAAAAACAAAACATATACACTTTATAAATATGCCTTTTATTAGAATAATATAATTTATAACAAAAGAAATAAAATTTAACTAACAGAATTATTATTCCCACTTAGCAATTGTTGTGCAGATCTAGCCGCAATCGTAGGATCAAAAATCAGAGGTTGTGACGTCTGTGGGAAACTCTGAACTCCTGTGGGAGTAACAAACTGCGTTTGATGTTCCTGTGGTATTTGTGGGTAATTCGCTTGGGGGTAACTAAATGCGGTTAAATTTGTAGTAGTGGGATAAGTCGTTGTAGGCTGAAACGGTGTTGCCACCCCTGTATAACTCGGCAATCCCGGAAAGCTTTGCTCCCCGAATTTTTGTTGCATTGTGCCTGGGGGTACTGAATAAAAACCTGTGCTACTAAGTGGAACTGTGGCTATACTTGGGGGAGCTTCCATCACAGTAGTTGGCAATACTGGCTGTGTGATTTCACTACTTTCTGTTTTAAGGGGTTGGTCAGCAAACAACGAAGATGGCACTGGAGTTGGGGGGCTGACGTTTGAGACAGGGGGTGGAGGGTTGATACTGGTATTTAAAACAGGAGCTGAAGGAGGCACAGTCGAAACTGGCGGCGAAATATTAAAAGATGATACTGGGGGTGGAGGATTGTACGAGACAGTCGATGCTGGGGATGGATTAAAAGTTGACACTTGAGGGTTGTACGAGACAGTCGATGTTGGGGGTGGATTAAAAGTTGATGCTTGAGGATTGTACGAGACAGTCGATGCTGGGGGTGGATTAAAAGTTGACACTGGAGGGTTGTATGAGACATTTGATGCTGGGGGTGGGTTCCCCCGGACGGGAATTCGGTGCAAATATCCGTAGCCAATTCCACAGCCTAATGAGCCTTCGCCGCCCCAATTTGAGTTGGGCGTTATCGTGACTTCCCGACAGGAATCGTCAACAGAGTTATAAACGTACAGTTTGAGACTCCGCCCTTCGTGACTTTCAATTAACGCAAATAAGTCTTCACTTTCGTGAAGAACTGAGTCAGCACCTATTATATAATCTGTAAATGATCGTAAACCTGCGAGATCTGCAGGAGAATCAGGGTTTACTTCTAATATATGCCAGACGTTCTCGTTAGCCCCCTCAAATGAGCAAAATCTGATACTAACTCCTAAAAGCCCTTGTCCACCCCATGTATCACTCGGTTCTATTGTTACACTACGCACATTTTGGGTTTTACTGCTGTAAATTGTCATAGGAAGCTGTTTTCCTGAAATTGGGACACGTTAAAAATTTACAATTATCAAGCTTTTAATTGTTACCTATCCCATTTTTTAGTATTTGTTTAAGAGTGTCATTATCCTGGTCTAAGCGAGTGCCATTTATTGCAACAATAAAGTCAAAAAAAGCCTCTAAACCAGCCTTACTACCAGGTGAATTTTCCTGAACCTAAAACATCCCATAATTAATAGAAATGCTCACAAAATTGTTCAATTTTTTTACCCTTAATACGTGATAACCCTCTGTACCTCCCCCAGGTATGTCAACACTTCCAGAATTACCCATAATCGCGTTTTCATCAAAAATTACGTGGCACCCCAAAAATTAACCATAACCACAAAATACAATGACGTTGACAGATTAGACAGTACTGCCAACCTACCTATTTTATCCCTAAATTTAATTTTTTCGTGTGTCAGGGGATGACTGAAGGGTTATGTTTATTTGCTGCGTCAAATCTCGTTTGATTTATTGATTTACTGGATTTCTTTGTTGTTTTATCATGAGAATTGATGGCTGAATTTAGGGAAATGTAACTAGTCATTGCAGCCAATCGTGGCAAATGTCATTAAATTTACACTCGAGTTTTGCGTTCAAAATTCTTAGTTGTTCAACGATGATGTGAAAAAAATTGTGAAGTTAATCATCCACAAACAGTTTTAAAACTGCTCTTTTCAAAATTCTAGTTCTTCCTCAATGAATTGATAGTGTGTTTCACCCACTGCCACCACCAAAATTTCAAGTGATTCAACAAAATTTTCGAAGAAAATGATCGGTAAGTATTCTCTTTGTTTTACTTGTGAAATTCATTTGCTCTATTTTTAACAAATGGGAAATCTTGCTTTTGCATCGTTTTTGCGCATCAGATTCCTCTCTGTGTGGGCACAAAGGACTTCTTCCTTTGAATCAATATCAGCTGTTTTCTGTTGTGTAATAACAAAACTTGAAGGTTCCAAGTTTTTTTTGTTGTTAATTTTGACAGAAGACAGAAGGACAAGCGCCGAAATTAAAAATTTATATTTAGAACAATACCCAGTGATTTATTTACTCCAAATCTGATAATAATTTATCATGTGAAAGGCACGATGAGACCCAAGTATTGACACTACTGACTGACAACTGACAAGAAAGTTTATCTTTTGAGTCTATGTTTATTTAGATTTGGTTCAAAAATTGACCAGATTCAACGAATTATATCCTTTTTGGAATGTTAATTACTACATTTTATACTAAAATTAGGTGCCAAACAAGAATTTTGTAAATAAATAAAGATTTTGTTCATAGTTTATTTTTATCATAGACGGTCATGAATAACTCAGGTAACTTGGATTTATTTATAAAATGGCATTCATATGCAAATGTCAAATTATCGTTTTTATTCTTTTATAATAAGGTCACAACGTTTATGGACAAAAGGACAATTAATTCCGGAAATTTTATGTAACACACCTTTTTAAACATCCATTTTTTCTTTGGCACTTTTATAGAAAAAAATTAGCTCTGGTGGCGAATTTTAAAAGCTGATGAAATGGGTAAAACATTGACATAGACAACCCTTTATAAAACACCAATTTAATATAAATATCTATTTTTATCTATAAATAAATTTCTATTTTGACAGTTTATCTAACATGTTTTTGGGTCTTTCTAGTTATTTTTATAAAAAACGCTCTGACAGGTCAATTTTATTTACGAGGTCAGATTCTAAAAGTAATGGTAACACCGATACTTTACACCCCATACAGGGGCAGCTACTCCCTTTTCCAAATTTTGTTCTCGGAAAAAATTAATGTTAATTTTAAAAAACGATAGAAAGTTGATGATTTTTTAAAAACATTATAATTTTTTTTTGCTAATTTATTGTATTTTAAACGTAGTGTAAATTTAAATAGAACATAAACGCCCTAAATAAAACAATTCAACAAATATTTTAGGTACTTAAGGAAAATTTTATAATGCATTTAAAAAACCATTAGTTTTTATTTAAAAAAAAACGTATACCGATAAACATGCATCTAAAACTTTTTTTATTAAACAGACCATAAAAATAGTACAAAAAATTCAACAAGTTTGCAGTAGTTTTTTTTTAAGTACTGGTAGGATTTTGGAAACAAGAAAAGAGAATTTCATAAAATTTCCAATGATGTGCCACTTGATCGATGTCAATAAAGTTAGCAGAACACTTTTAGCAGAACATATATTTCTTCGCAGAAAAATTTAAAGCTAATTAAGAGCTAATTAAATGCTCTAATTAAAAATTTTGTGCTCGTATTTTTTTTTAAAAAACAACATGTTCTGCTAGCTTAATAAAAAGTTAGCAGAGCAACAATAAAATATGACATAAAACGTAAATATAATAATGGAAATATTTTAAGCTTATTACGAGCTAATTAAATGCTATAATTAAAAATTTAATGCTCGCTAATTTAAAAAAAAAACACATGTTCTGCTGGCTTAATGAAAACTTAGCAGAACAACAACAAAATATCACATCAAACATAAAGGTTATAATAAAAATATTACAAGCTAATTACGAGCTAATTAAATGCTATTATTAAAAATTTTGTGCTCGTATGTATTTAAAAAAAACCATGTTTTGCTGGCTTAATCAAAAGTTAGCAGAACAACAATAAAATATCATACCAAACATCAAAATGATAATAAAAATATTACATGCTAAATACGAGCTAATTAAATGCTGTAATTGAAAAAATTATGTTTGACTTTTTAAAAAAAACATGTTCTGCTAGCTTAACAAAAAGTTAGCAGACCAACATTAAAGTATCACATTAAACGTAAATATCATAAGAAAAATATTTTAAGTTAATTACGATCTAATTATGTTGAAAAATCGTTGTGAAAAAAGGGTCAGTCTTTGGGAAAAAAAGGGTTCGCGCATGCGCACAATTGTCAAATAAATAAAAAGTTTTTAGGAGTGATTATAAGACGCAAGGAAAGTGAAACAAAGTAAAATTATCAAATTAATTTAACATTTTAATGTGAAATACCACCGTTTTTTCCTAAACTAAGCTAAAATGTTAAAATACTGCCGAAAATTATTTGAAAGATAGACACCTAAACATACACATTTTTAAATATTTGTGCGGTGACTGATAGATGACACTTTGGATAATTTTTTAAGTATTTTTTTAATTAACTAAAGTACGATTAATTAGCTCGTAATAAGCTTTAAATATTTCCATTATTATATTTACGTTTTATATTATATTTTATTGTTGTTCTGCTAACTTTTTGTTAAGCTAGCAGAACACATTTTTTTTTTTTTTTTTAAAAAGGCGGACATTAGATTTTTAATTAAAGCATTTAATTGGCTTGTAATTAGCTTGTAATATTTTTATTATAATCTTTATGTTTGATGTGATATTTTGTTGTTTGTTCTGCTAACTCTTCATTAAGCCAGCAGAACATGTGTTTTTTTTAAAAAATAAGCGAGCATTAAATTTTTAATTATAGCATTTAAATAGCTCGTAATAAGCTTGAAATATTTCCATTATTATATTTACTTTTTATGTCATATTTTATTGTTGCTCTGCTAACTTTTTATTAAGCTAGCAGAACATGTTGTTTTTAAAAAAAAAATACGAGCACAAAATTTTTAATTAGAGCATTTAATTAGCTCTTAATTAGCTTTAAATTTTCCTGCAAAGAAATATATTGTGACGCGAACGACTCAATTCTAAGAAGCGGTGAATCAGAGTATCGAGTATTGTGTTGTGGACCGCTCACTTCTAGGAACTGAATAGAACTTCGAGTATTATTTACGTTTTGAATGGGTTTATTTATTCTTGTTTACGTCGGCATTGTTTGTCGCTATTGTGATTGAATTCCAATCATCTTGCCGAATTGAAATAATTCAGGAGAAACGCGAGAAAATACTCGAAAGTTCTGGAAAGAGTCCATACCCATATATATATGCGAGACAGCGAGTCAGGGGTCTGTCTGGTTTTGGGAGAGCGACATAAAGGCGAACTCCGGCGATATCCAGCGAATTTAGAAAGCGATAAATTAAAGTGTTTTGTGTTCCGTTAGTGATTTAGAATATTAGCTGTGTTAATTAGTTGTAATTAATTTGATTTGTAAATAAACTTGCCGAGAAATTATCTCCAGCTCTTTAAATCAGAAACCCACACATATAATAAACATCACACTGGTGTCAGAAGTGGGATTTAAAGAAGCTTGGTGGACAAAGAAAAGTTTATGTCTCTGGAACCTTCTGGAAGAACAACAAGAAGTCAGACAAGAACCATGGAGGAACAACTTCGTGTATTCTTCGAGAAACTAGAAAAACAACGCTTGGAAGATAAAGAAGAACAGAAGAAATTTCTAGAAGATCAAGAAAAACGACGACTGCAAGAAAAAGAAGAAGAAGAAAAACGTCGAATGGAAGAGCAAGAAAGAATTTTCGAAAAATTCGATACCTTACAAGATGCTCTTAAGAAAGATGTCGAAGAAGTAAAAAAGGAATTTGAGGAAAAAGTTTTCGAAGTAAAAGAAGAAGTAAAAGAAGAGATAAAAGAAGTTAGGGAAGAATTAGAAAAGAAAGTTTTAGAATTGGAAAGTAAAATGAAGAAACTTGGAACAGGACAAATTTTAGGAAGCGAAGTAACATCGCAACGAGTAAAACCCCCAACTTTCGATGGTCAGTCTTCGTGGTCAATGTATAGGAGGCAGTTTGAAGCAGCGGCGGAGATAAATTGCTGGAATGATGAAGAAAAAGCCACAGCTCTGGTGTTAGCACTGCGAGGACCAGCTCTCCAGCTGCTTCAGAATGTATCTGATCGTGATCAGAAAAACTATCACGCAGTGGTCAACGCCTTGGAATTGCGCTACGGAGACCAGCACATGGACAGAGTATACCAAATGATGCTTAAGTCCCGACATCAGAAAAGCAACGAAAGTTTGCAAGAATATGCCGCGGAAATAGAAAGATTGGTTAATTTAGGTTATCCTTCCGCACCTGCAGACCTTCGCCATGAGATGGAAGCCAGCGCATTTATTGATGGTTTAAGAGATGGCGATTTACGACGTTATCTACGTCTACATAGATATAAAACCTGTGCTGACGCGCTTATCCACGCGTTAGAATATGAGGCGGCAAATGAAGACTTTTCACGACGACCAGCTCAACGCGTGCGATTGATGTCCGCAGAGGAAACTCCAACAAATAATTGCTGCTGCGAAGAACTGAAGAGTATGTTGGAAAAGATGCAGCAGACACCAGCACGCACTGGAGGACGGCCTAAGTGTTATGGTTGTGGTAAGATAGGCCATATAAGAAGGGATTGCCGCCAACGGGGAAGGTCTGAGGATGTAAGGAGGGGTCAGGAAGATGTCACAGGCCCCTCAATTTCCCGGCATCAGGAAAAACTAATTTCAGCTAGCACTTTGGGGCGTGTGCTAGCTGATACGCCCAAAGCCCCTAGGATCATCTCCGTCTCGCAGCTAGGAAAAGGAAATGATAGTCTGTTGCTGGATGGACGAATCAACGGTCGAGACACCAAGATGACGGTTGACACGGGAGCAACACTTTCTCTAGTGAGACGGGACATGCTGGAAACATCTCAAAATATCTACATGACAAGATGTAACTTCGTTTTGAAAACCGCTACTGGTGAAACAGCACAAGTACATGGAGAAGCTAATGTCAAACTTGAGATAGGACCATTCAATATTGTACACCGAATGGTTGTAGCTGAGATAGTTGATGAAGTGATCTTGGGTTTGGACATTATGGACAAATATGGATTTGTGCTGGATATTAAGAACAGGATGTTACAAATGGGAAACGAAGAAATCTTGTTACATTCTGCGACCGCTTCATCGGACCATGTAAACATCATCGTCTCAGAATCAGTTCGTGTCCCCGGCAATTCTGAGAAAATTGTGCTGGCAGAGTTGGAAAAAGATCCTGGGGGATACCGAACGGGAGTTGTTGAACCGGACATGACGAAATTCACGAATGCGACACACAATAAACAGATCTTGGTAGCTAGAGCACTCGTTGAGGCTGGTGGAAAGATTCCTATTCGCATAGCCAATCTCAGCGAAAATCGAGTTATGTTGCAGAAAGGGGAACAGATTGGCTTCTTTCAGCCTGCATTACGAGTTGTTCGTTGTGAAGAAAAGGACAACAAGAGTTACCAGGAAGGAGAAGGTAAAAATAACCCGGAATTGGAAAATTATTTTCTGGAAGAATGGCAACACTTATCAGAAGATCAGAGGAAAGCAGCCACTGCTTTTATTCGAAAGGAACAAGACATTTTTGCAATAGGGGACAAGATTACGGGAAGAACTAATTTGGTACAGCATCGAATTAATACGGGATCAGTACAACCTATTCGTCAGCCCCCGAGAAGACTCCCCTTTGCGAAACAGGAAGAAGTGGCTCGAATGATCGAAAAAATGAAAGAAGATGGCGTCATTGAAGATTCGTCAAGTCCCTGGTCTTCACCAGTTGTACTAGTAACAAAGAAAGATGGGTCAACTCGTTTCTGCGTTGACTATAGACGGCTCAACGAAGTAACGAAGAAAGATAGTTACCCACTTCCACGCATCGACGATACACTGAGCATGTTAGCTGGTTCCCAATGGTTTTCTACTTTAGACTTGAAGAGTGGGTATTGGCAGGTTGGAATTCACCCTGAGGATAAGGAGAAAACTGCCTTCTCGACTGGAACTGGGCTCTACCAGTTTAATGTTATGCCTTTTGGACTTTGTAATGCGCCAGCTACGTTCGAGCGGCTAATGGAACTTGTCCTTCGAGGGTTGACTTGGAGAACTTGCCTTGTGTACCTTGATGATGTGATGGTTATTGGGAAAACTTTCGAAGAACATCAAAGTAACCTGCAAGAAATTTTCAGCCGATTGCGAAACGCTCGTCTTCAACTTAACCCTAAAAAGTGTTGCCTTTTCCAAAGAAAAGTCAAGTTTTTGGGACACGTTGTTTCATCGAATGGGATACAAACTGACCCTGAGAAGACTGCAGCCGTACGGGAATGGCCCCGACCTAATGATAAGCACCAACTACGAAGCTTTTTGGGTCTTTGCACCTACTATCGCCGTTTTGTCAAAGGATTCGCCGATATTGCCAAACCTCTTCATAAACTGACCGAAAAGAAGACGCCTTTTATTTGGGACAAAGAGTGTGAATCGGCCTTCAAAACATTAAAAGTTACACTCTGTACGGGACCAATACTTGCTTACCCAAGGGCAAAAGGTCAGTTTATTTTAGATACGGACGCCAGTAATAATGGAGTTGGCGCAGTATTAACTCAAGTACAGGATGGCGAAGAGAGGGTTATCGAATATTATAGTAAGGTTCTTTCTAAACCTGAAAGGAATTACTGTGTCACCCGAAGAGAACTGTTGGCTATCGTGAACGCGGTAAGCCATTTCCACAAATATTTATACGGCCAACATTTTACAATAAGGACAGATCATGCCGCTTTAAAGTGGCTGTTAAATTTGAAGAATGCTGAAGGTCAAACAGCGAGATGGATTGAGAGACTTCAGCAGTATGATTTTGAAATCAAGCATCGCTCGGGAAGGTCTCATCAAAATGCAGACGCCTTGTCCAGAAGACCGTGCAGAGCCGACTGCAAACATTGTAGCCAACGAGAACAAGCTGACCACCTGTGCAACCTTAGAAGGCTAGTTTTGCAACCTACTGACGGATGGACAGCTGAAGAAATAAGAACAGAGCAACTGCAAGACGATGAGATCGGACCGATTTTACAAAGCAAGGAGAACGGAAATGTAAGACCGCAATGGCATGACATTTCAAATAAGAGTCCTGCTCTGAAGGCGTTGTGGGCACAATGGGACTCCCTGAAAGTCGAAAATGGGCTGCTCAAAAGGGCTTGGGAAAGCGCGGATGGAAAGACGGTAACAATGCAGCTAGTCCTACCGAAGAGTCGCGTAAAGGAAGTCTTAAGGGAAATCCATGATGGAAGATCTGGAGCTCACTTCGGCGTCAACAAAACCTTGGGGAAGGTTCGCGAACGCTTTTATTGGGTCAATAGCCGAGAAGATGTCGCTAATTGGTGCCGGAAATGTACAACATGTGCTGCGAGTAAAGGCCCGAAAACTCGTAGCCGGGGAGCCATGAAGCAATACAACGTTGGGGCTCCGTTTGAGAGGATTGCGTTTGATATTGCGGGTCCATTTCCAGTCACCGACTCGGGCAACAAATACATTATGGTTGTTGCCGACTATTTCAGTAAATGGCCTGAGGCATACGCGTTACCAAACCAAGAAGCTATTACTGTGTCTCGTGCTTTGGTGGATAATTGGATTTCTCGTTATGGGCTTCCCATGGAAATGCATTCGGACCAAGGGCGAAACTTTGAGTCAGGGGTTTTCCAAGGAATTTGTGATCTCTTGGGTATTCGGAAAACCAGGACTACACCGCTGCATCCTCAGTCCGACGGAATGGTCGAGCGCTTTAACAGCACCATGGAAGAGCACCTATCGAAAGTTGTAGAGGCCCATCAAAGAGATTGGGATCGCCATTTACCGTTGTTTTTGTTGGCTTACAGAGCGGCGATCCATGAAACTACAAATCAAACTCCAGCCAAGATTTTGTTTGGACGGGAACTCCGCTTGCCTTGTGACCTTGTGTTTGGGACACCCACTCAAGAACCCAAGGAAGTTAGAAGCTATGTAGAAGAGCTTCAAGAGACGATGTCCCATATCCACGACTTGGCTCGAGACCGAATTGAGATTGCCAGTGACAGGATGAAGACGCGGTACGATTTGAGGGCGAATTCGGTAGGGTTTCAAGAGGGAGATTTGGTCTGGCTATTTAACCCTCAACGGAAGAAAGGGCGATGTCCGAAGCTTCAGCCGAAATGGGAAGGCCCTTATACCGTACTGACCCGACTTAACGACGTGGTGTATAGAATCCAAAAGAACCCCAGGGCTAAGATGAAGGTAGTGCATTTAGACCGTTTAGCCCCCTATGCGGGTTCAAATGACGATGAATGATTGTTCGAGACGAACAATTCTTAAGAGGGGGGTAGTGTGACGCGAACGACTCAATTCTAAGAAGCGGTGAATCAGAGTATCGAGTATTGTGTTGTGGACCGCTCACTTCTAGGAACTGAATAGAACTTCGAGTATTATTTACGTTTTGAATGGGTTTATTTATTCTTGTTTACGTCGGCATTGTTTGTCGCTATTGTGATTGAATTCCAATCATCTTGCCGAATTGAAATAATTCAGGAGAAACGCGAGAAAATACTCGAAAGTTCTGGAAAGAGTCCATACCCATATATATATGCGAGACAGCGAGTCAGGGGTCTGTCTGGTTTTGGGAGAGCGACATAAAGGCGAACTCCGGCGATATCCAGCGAATTTAGAAAGCGATAAATTAAAGTGTTTTGTGTTCCGTTAGTGATTTAGAATATTAGCTGTGTTAATTAGTTGTAATTAATTTGATTTGTAAATAAACTTGCCGAGAAATTATCTCCAGCTCTTTAAATCAGAAACCCACACATAAAAAAAAACGTCACAATATGTTCTGCTAAAAGTGTTCTGCTAACTTTATTGACATACTTGATCGCACTTGCTTTTTGGGATGAGATACAGGGTGTAACCGAAATTAGGCCCACCCCTTTTTTAATGATTTTTTAAATATTTAAATATACTCAGTAGTTTTTGTAATAGTATTTACAAAAACAATTTTTTAAAAATCTGAAAAAAAAATATATTGAAGAAAAATTTCAAACAAGCTAGCAAAAGAAAATAAAATACTTAAGTACTTTTTTGATTTGCAGCCTGCTTGAACTCTAGTTAACTTTTAGGGATTTTTCCAAAATGTTTTTGAAAAATATTACAAAAACTACTAAATAGACTTTCAAAGTTTTGATATTTTTAGATTATCAAAAAAAAAGTGTAATTCAATGTTGGGTGAGCCACTAGTGTTCCATTTGGAACAATTGAGTTATACCAGAAAAACTAACTTATTTTAGTGGAAACTCTTGTATTTTTTAATTTAATGGGACTGGTTTTATTTTTTAGTTGTTGCTTACATTATTTAGAAATATTTATTTATTTAACCTCACAACCTTCTAGATAGAACAGCAAAAATTACAAAAAAAATATTTTTATTTCACAAAAAGTAATAAGAAGTAGTTTATTAGACTCAGAATTTAACGTAGATTCTAAAAATATAAAGATATGCATAGTGTTCTATTTAAAAATCCAAAATACAGTCGTTTCCAGTAAAACCGGAAGTAATAAAAAATTCATTTTTTACTCAGTTGATGGAGATTTTCTAACATAAAAAGTGTCCTAAGTTTCATTTTTCTATTAAAAAAAAACATTAAAAAAAGGGGTGAGTCTAATATGGTGTACACCCGGTATAATGGATTTCACTGACTGAGGTCCCAAGCAATAAAACTATAATGTTCACCCAAAGCAGAGAGACTACACTGAAAAGGCCTTAAGCCTCAGCAGCGCACATGTAAGTCAATATTAAAATTATTAAATTAGCTTTAAGAATAATTGTACATTAGTTCGAAAAAATAAATGATTTGCTGCCAATGCAGAAAGCGGCATTCTGTAGTTGCATTTCTATGAATGTTCTCAATTTACCTTAAATCTTAAGAATACTACCTGGAACAAAGATTAGGAAGACTCTCTCCCTAATCTTTCTAGTTTCAGTTGTTCAGGGAGTCGCAGATTTGACAAGAATCAAGCAAAAATTATCTTTATGTTAAGACGTTTTTAAGGTAAATTTAGAATTAAACGGTCGGCATCTCCAGCTGCATTTGCACTTCTGTGAATTGAATATAAACTATTTATTGCTCGACACCTCACAGTCTCACTGAAAAGAATTATATTAGTGTTGACTTCAGTCAGATCAGTCTAGATGTTTGTCTCCCTTCTAAACAAAATAAACCTGTCCGACGTTTTTCGAAAAAATAACTAGAAATACCCATAAACTTGCTTGTTTCGTTTTCGAATACAAACTCTGTATACAGGTGAGTTTCGAATAAAATTCGTAATAGTTTTATTTTTCAAAATGTAAAAAAATACAGAAACAGGTAACATTAACAGAACTCAATTCTGACGTAATTGGATTACTCGTAACGACCAATGTGGCGGCGCTATGGCGTCATCATATTTTTTTTATTTGATCTTACTAATAGAGCTTTACAACCTTGTTACTTACTTTCCGTGAGGCTAAACTGAGCAAAGAAAAAAATAGTTCAAATTTTTATTATAAAGTGCTAATGCATAAAAAAGTAAAATTTCTTTTTGTTAGTATCGTTTTTATGTGAAAAAAATCTGTCAGTTTGTCATTTATTTTCATAGCAATTGGCTTGAAAAACAAAAAGTTAATTACTCATTGGTTGATTAATATTTTTATCTTTCAATTAATTCGAGCGCTCTTCAGTACAAATACTGATATTATTTCTCCCAAAATTTAATAAAATAGTGTTTGAAAAAGTTGGGTGCGATGGTTGGCGTAAAGAACAAAGGAAATCAAGTTTTATCGTTTCTAGTTTCTTGGTTAACTGAAAACGTGAGATCTTATTATTGCAATAAATTTTTATTCAGTCATTTTTTTTGCAGAAAGTTAACACAATGCAGAACTACGCATCCCTCCAAGAGACCCACGAGCCAGACGAAGAAGGCGGCGTTCTGGTTCACGTCGCTGAACCTTCGCGCGCTCGTTGGAACCACATCGAAGATCTCGACTCGTTTTTTTCCCGAATGTACCAATACCACCAACGTCATGGTTTCTTCTGTATGTTGCTCCAGGAAGTCCTCGAACTGATCCAATTCGTTTTTATCGTATTCCTAACAGCTTATGTTTTCCATGGAATTAACTACCCTATCCTATTCAAAGATATACCACCGCCAACAAACGCCACTAAAGTCACTCTTCATGACGTGGTGCTCCCTTTCGGCAACTGCGTTTCAAATTTCGGAGCTCTTACTTGGATCGCACTTATTATTGCAATTTTCGTCTGGATACTCAAACTAATACGAGGAATTTACCATCTCTTCCATTTCTGGGACATTAAACAATTCTATAACACTGCACTTAAAGTCGAAGACGCAGAACTGGATAATCTGACCTGGCATGAAGTTCAAACTAAAGTCAGAACAGTACAAATGGAACAACAAATGTGTATCCATAAAAGAGAGTTGTCAGAGTTGGATATTTATCACCGAATTTTGCGCCAACAGAATTACCTTGTAGCAATGGTAAACAAAAGATTGCTACCGCCAAGACTCAATGTGCCACTGATAGGTGAAGTTGTATATTGGACAGCTGGACTAAGACTTAATATACAACTGCTATTCTTTTGGTCACCTTGGTCGCCCTTTGAGCACCCTTGGCACTTACGTGAAGAGTACAAAAAGCCGAATTTAAGACACGAGTTAGCAAATCAATTTGGAAGACAAATCCTTTGGCTAGCTTTAGCCAATCTTGTTTTTGCTCCAATTATCTTTCTTTGGCAGATTTTGTACGCATTTTTCAGTTATGCAGCTGTTATTCGAAAAGAACCGAGTATTTTAGCTATACGGAGATGGTCATTATATGGAAGACTCTACTTGAGACATTTCAACGAATTAGAGCATGAGTTACAAGCAAGACTTACAAGGGCTCACAGACCTTCAACGAAATACCTGGCAGCTTTTACCTCACCTCTTGGAACAATTATTTCCGAGAATATCGGCTTTTATGCCACTTCATTTCTGGCAGTTTTTGTTGGTTTGTCAATTATTGACGAAGATGTGCTAACAGTTGAACACGTTTTAACAATTATGACTGCATTGACAGTCGCTGTGGCCGTTCTACGTACGATAGCACCTGATGAAACAACCTCCTCGGATTTAGAAGATTTGTTGACGAAAGTAGTCCTACATACGCATTATTTACCCTCTGATTGGGTTGGACAAGCTCATACAGCTCGAGTTCGCAAAGAGTTTGAACAACTCTTCCAGTATGGCTTCGTAGGACTCCTTGAAACAATTTTGTCGCCACTTCTGACTCCTTACATCCTCTGGCGACATGTCTACCCTCGTGCAATTGAAATAGTTGATTTTTTCCGGAACTTTACAGTGTCTGTTGTGGGAGTTGGTGATGTTTGTAGTTTTGCCCAGATGGATGTCCGAAAGCACGGGAATCCAGAATGGCACGAAGAGGAGATCTCCGTTCCCGATCAGTACTCCCAATGCGAAGATGGGAAAGTCGAACTCAGCTTAGTGCACTTCAAGTGTACAAACCCGAGCTGGAAACCTCCAGAAAGTGTCCAAGCTTTTGTGAAAAATGTCCAGAATCAAAGCAGTATGATCGCATCGTTGAGTAACCAGGACCCCATGCGACTGGACGAGAGTTTAGGGGCGTGGAGAGTTGGGGAACCGTGTGCGGATGTGGCTTTAGGAGACGTGCCGATGTACGCTAGTGGAATGTTTAGGAGAAGTGTCGAGGGACACCATACAAGCCGGATGTGGAGTAATGAGGGAATCTCGCCGATGAGTATAAGAGAAATGGCTTTAAACGCGACGTATTTGCATAGTATACATAGTAATAGGACTGAAAATAGAGTGCGGAATACTGCCCAAGAAACAACGCCTTTATTGTCAAATCGTTGACTAGTCTAAATTTTTTATTTTGTAACTTAAATCGAGGAATGTAAGAGCAAATGTAATATATTTAAGATTGTTCACAATAAAACTTATTTTTATTTGTCTATTAAGGTGCCACGGATTTTTTTTATGTCGTGGGATTTAGTTGGGTCTGATTTGCGTTTATTCATGCCTTTACGTTCCAATTGTTTTTCGATGATGCGGGCGTTGTTAGCGTAACTGTCGGCAACCTCTCTCTAAAACAAAAAAAAAAGTGTTTATCACACGAGACCAAGCCGAAATTGATATTCTATAATTGCGTTATGGAGGGATAAACGTGAATTACACGTCGAAAATTCAAGTTTTTTCTCTCAATAATGAATGGATTCACTAGTTCAAAATTAGAACGCGTAGGCGTATCGCTTCTTCTTATTACTCAATAGGCAATATGTATTTTATCAAAATCGCATCTCGTAGGGGGTATTTTATAAAAAAAAAAGAAAAGTGCATACAACACTTCCTATGAAAATTAAGCACTACAGACATTATGCTGAAATTTTGGAGGAGGAACCAATTGGTAATTTTCTTTCTGAAAAAGAGGCGATCAGCCAAGTAAAATTGGGAACCACTGATTGTGAGTTTGACACTATTAAAGAACGTAAAAATAAAGTTCCTATGACGACGTTAAGCTTATTGTTAAGTTAAATGTAATAATTATTCACAGGGCTTAAATACAAGGAATGAATTACTTTCCCTACTTGAGCAGTTTCAATTTTAGACACTAGAGGTCAGATATTTAGCTAGTTTGACTAAAAATTGTATCCACTAGATGGTGCTGTCGTATTAATCTTTTCCAATAATGTAAAACTTAAACTTACCGCCTCAATTTCATCTTCCTCCTCATCAATTGTGGAAACCGTAACAGAACTGAATTTCCCCATATTTTTCGTATGTTTAGTCACCATAATTTTCTTAGGCTTATCTACAGCCACCTGATTATAAATATCATTAATTGGGCCTTCATTCGTTGATTTAATTAAAGAACCCTTGACTATAAAGCTTATGGGACTTTGTGGCTCGTGTTTATAGTATAAAAGAAGCCCACACTTTTTACATTTCAATCTATACTGTCTTTCTATGCCTTCCGGTCTTTTAATATGTACAGTTTCGTCGTTATCACAGGTTATTTTATGAGCATGATTTGTACCATCTAGGACACGAGCTCCATCTCTTTTACGTAATGGAAGCCTTTCAATTGAACAATCTGCAAAAATAAAGTTAAAAAACGCAAATGTTAAAAACCTAACCTAACCTAAAATTAGAGTCATTTGGCCACACAAACAATAGTAGATGTGTAAAGGCTTCTCATCACCGTATTCTTCCTGGTCTTTTGTATCAGAACATGCAATACTGCGAGACACGACTTTTGGCATTTTTTTCAGCGAAACCCCTGTTTTTCAACAAAAACACACTCTAACCTCAAAAAAATGACAACTGACATTGCCAATCCTTAAGATTCAAAGTTACTAAATTTTACTGTCGAAAGTTGGTAATTTTTTGCTTGTAAGGTTGGTACGTGCTGGAAATGGGCGAGGTTATCAAATATAAACAAAAACAAATTTGTTAAGTTAACAGTTATTTTATGTGAATTGCAATGAATTAGTGAATGTGATGGCCCTTGAACAAGTTGCTGAAGAATATTTCAGCCAATTAAATCCCATAGCTCGTCGCATGTACGCCGATATGAAAGAGACAAAAGTGGCTTATGAGGATTTGTGGCATACAATTTCGGAAAAAGAACAAAAAGAGATATTATCTGAGAGTATTATAACACCGGAAGTATTGCTCAAGTACAACCAAAACGAAGTCGAGGAAAACATTAATGAATTTGCCATAAAACTAATCATTGATGACCATTGCACATATCAGGATGAACACTCAGGACCTTTTAGTTTTAAGACACGTAGTCAGCGGAATTTGACTCTGTTTGAAACAGAAGAGAAGCCCAAACCTGTCACCAAACTTAAGCCAAAAAAGGTTTGGCTTATAAAACGTGTCTAACATTTTTTGTTTACTTTTTTATTTGTAGAAAATAGTGGAAATGTTTGAGGGAAATAAGGATCAAGAGGAGACAGAATCAAATGGAAGTACATTGCCAAAAACAGGATTAGACTTTTTAGATAACTGGTAGTGCAAAAGCTCAACCAAAGAATCAATAAGTTATTATTTAAGCATTTTTGTATCTAGCTTGTTAGTGTAGAATTGTGTCTTTTAACAAAAGTAATGTGCTGAGCATGTTAATTGTCAAATTTTTGTTAAACAACACGTCCAATTGTATTATCTACAAATTTTTTAAATACACAAAACTTAATATTACTTATTTCAATATAAAAACATGTTCCTCTTTTTATTCCTTTGGGTATACTTGATGTATTTTGGGACGAAAATCTGATTAAAGTTATAAATAAATGTAACAACGGAACTGCACCGTAATCAATAAATACTGATTACTTTCATAAGATCTTACGTTTTTAGCATTTTTTGGTAGTTGAATTGTAAACACAGTATAGAAATGAATCAGTATGGACAGGACAGCTGATAAAAACAGAGAACTTGCCGAAAACCTAGCATCCCTTCAAGTTAAAAATGAAAGATGGGGCCACTAATATTTAGATTTAATATAGACAACTAATAATACAAATTTTTATATTTAAAGGGCTGGTTTACAGAAGGAACATTAACTTTAATTCGCGATTAAATGCCGATTTTGACCAATCAAACGCCAAGAAAGCCAATTTAATCTCAAATTAAAAGTTAATCACAATTAAATATTTAATTCACCTTTCTGACCTTTGTTTTTTGATTTAGATTTAAATTGTGTATTATTAGTTGCCTATAATAAGTTCAAAAATGAGTGGCTCCATCTTATACATTTAACTGGAAGTGGTACTAGCTTTTTTACAAGTTTTCAGTTTTTATCGGTTATGCATACTGATTCATTTCTATACTTTGTTCTAAGCATTGTTTTCTGTGTGCTTTTCGACAATATCAACATTACGATTAATTGACAACAAGTGAGACGCTATCAAGTTTCTATCAAGCATTCGGAATTAGTTGCCACGTGCGTTATTAAGGAGAAAATTCAAATTGTTAAAAAAACACTAATTTTTTTGTATTTGACTTATGTCATCGTTTCGTTTCTCCCTCAATAACGCACGTGTCTATTAGTTTTATGTTTTGCCAATAGATTATTTGTTGATCAGGTTGTTTTTGAAAATAACAACTTTGACGTATCGACGGCTACGTCAGAGTAGGCAATAACATAAAACATTTAATGTCTCTTAACAATACACGGATTATTAAGCTCGAGAAGTGCGTCAAAAATCGGTTTATTATTCTAAGTAGTTAATTGTTATAATTATTTGCAATTTTGTCATATTCTCTTCCAGGAATGTCAACTATGTACAATATAAACGTCCACACAGTGTCCCGTAGCTATAGGCATAAGGTCATTGGTGTTTAGGACAGAATTTTTATTTTTTGCTGGCATAATTATTTATCAATAAACGTGTTATTGTCATGTTGACAATTGACACTTGACAATAACAAGGTCGAAGGTAATTTTCTTAAACAATTTGGTTAGCGATAACGACATTTTTTTAAGTTTTGAACTAATAAAGACAGCGGTGGCATTTTTATCTTCATTTGAGAGCGGAGCGGAGGCGGCATTATTCTTAACAATTTTGAAATTAATAAAGAGAAAATGAAACATTGTTTTTGTAATTTTGTAAGGGCATAGATGTTGATAATTGTCGCCTTCGGCTTCCTAAACTTTTGCTAAAAAAATATTGCTTTCGCTATCAGCATTCCAAAATTAGTAAAATATGCTGCGGATTCCTAAAATTGTGTCAGGTTTCTAGATTGGAAGGAACTATATTGATTTTGTCATATTAAGACTAGATATTGCCTTACAAAAATGCAATAACAATGTCTCTTTATTGATATCAAAAATTATAAAAAAGTCACTTCTAGTTACCAAAATAAGGAAAGAGTAAAAATAACCCGTATCTTTCTCAATTTGAAACTTGATAAAAAAATGTGGCCTTTGGCTCTCGAGACAACTTTTTACTAAATTTTGTAAATCAGATGGGCAGATGTAATATTTTTTAACAAATTATGCCTTAGAAATCCAAGGACGACATTTTTATCAAATTCTAAATTAACAAAGAAACATCTTTAAGGGCTCGGTGTATTATTTTACTATTTTTTGTAAATCGCAGAAGATATATCTTAACAATTTCGAAAGCCACAGTGCCGAAAGGGACATTTTTTATCAAGTTCTAAACAAAGAAATAAATAGGTAACACTTTTTTTTGTTTTGTGAGTTAAGGCGACATTTTTTAAAAATTTTATATAAACAAAGGTCAGACTTTCTTCTAATTTTAGAAACTCAATACAATTTTAGGAGCGGGGGAGGCAATATTTTGCTAATTTTGAAAGTCGGAGGATCAGAAGCGATATTTTTTAACAGTATAGGGTGTCGAAGACTATATTTTTATCAAGTTATTCTTCTAATTTTCGAAAAACAATTTTAGGAGCTTGCAAGGCAATACTTTAATAATTTGGTAATTCAGAGGCAATATTTTACTAATTTTTCAAGTTGGAGGCAACTTACTACAAGGGGTTTATACGTTTATACCCCGTTTTTGGAAAAACATTTTACTGAAAAATACATAGCAGTCAAAATAGAGTTTTAGGACACGAATCGTAACTAAAGAAAAAAGGAGTCATCTAAGAGTAAGTACATGATGCTTAGGTACAAGACTTTTTGTAAGAGTTTACTAAAGTACCAAAATAATTCAAGAAATAGTTTAAATATTAAAAAAATATTTCCGCAATGTAACGATATGTTTGTTTTCATGGAAACCAGTTTTCCTTTTATAACAATGCAAACAGTGATATGGGGAATTACATTGATATTTTTTTTAGTTTTTCAGTACGTTATCTTGAAGATTATATAAAATGAGATTTTTCGAGTAGATTCACAGAATTTAATGTGCTTATATAGTTCAGAAAAAAATTAAAACGTGTGTTAATCAATGACGCCAGAATTTAAGTAAAAACGCTTACAGCGTCCTATTTTACCAACTGGTCACTCTCTTTTAATTGCTCAATTCAGTTGTTTTTATGTTGTAGCAACTATCTAATGAGCAGCAATCCAACAGGTGCTTATTGTTAATCTGTTTACTGTGTTTATTGCTTTTTATTAAATTATGGATAGGAAATGAAGCTAAAATTACTTAGTTGAGACTACAATCACACGCTACCGCCATCTAATAACGTTGGTAGGAGTATCTGCCAAGCACCAGAATTCAGAATTCATTATTTTTTTTATAGAAGAAATACTTAATTTCACAACAAGCAATTTTAATATGAGCCAAGGAATCAAATTAATTATTTTTGAGATATAGTGCAACTGGCCCATTATAATGTTTTGTGAAATTTTTGAAATTATCACATCTAAATCCAATCTTGTTGTAGGTAACTTTGGGTCCTACAAAGTTGTAAAAGTAACATTATTAAAACACTGGATGTTATGTTTTTTAAAGTAAGATACAAGAAAAAACACACAAAAATGCTAAATTCTTCTTTTAAAATTTAAAGTGATGATTTGTCTAAATGACATTTATTTAAATAAAACTTTGTAAAAACGACTATCTTGTTCCCTTATCCATTGCTTGTCTATGTATGTTCCTAGTGTTTCTTGACTCTTAAAAAAAATTCCAAAAATATTTCTTTTATTAAAACTCACTTCTAACAATAAAATACTCTTTTCAAAAAATATAATTTGTGTAAATAATAAAACTAATCCTCTAAAATATTTCTACAAAGTCTTTAAAAACCGCAAAGAGGTCATTTTGTGACGTGTTTTAAGTCCGCAAAATAATCATTTTAGAGAGCTAATGCAAAAAAAATAAACACGAATTTTTTTGTAATTAGACTACATTTTACCAAAAAAAAATTAAATATTTTTATTGTTGTAGTTTTTAATTTGTTATTATTATCTTTTTATAGGGTTCCTTTAAATATTTTTTGACCAGACTGAGCTGTGTGAGGGTTTGAAGTTTGAAGCTTTGAAGTCGATTTTGATTTTACGGTAACTTCAAAGCCTTTTTTATTAAAAATCAAAAGTTGATAAGAAAAAGCAGTTAAGTGAGACATTAGGAAAAGTGTCTTTTTTCCAAAGCCTAAAAAAATTTTTTTGGTAAATAAATAACGGATCTGGGTGTGTAATACTGAAGCCTTGTTTTCAACAATAGTATTTTATGCAACGAGCATTTAATAATAGCTATGAAGACACGAGTATGAAAATTACGACACGAGCGCTAGCGAGTGCCGTAATTAATACGGGTGTCTTAATTGCCATTAAATACGTATTGCATACTTTTTTTCTACAACCAGTTATATAAAAAAAAATATTTATAAAATTTATTAAATTTGAACTCACGAGATGAAACAAAACCGAACTGCAAAAAAGTCAATTTTGACACAAAATAAACAGATTATTCTTTTTGATGAATTGTTATTTTGAATAATGCAGTTATTACACTGCAACTGCGGCATTTTTGGCAGTCCTGTATTGGCAGATGCTCTTGTTGATGTTGATGGAGCAATTATTAATGATTTATTGGTCTAATTATATTCAATCGAATTCAAAATTTTTACTTCATTTTCACTTTATTTTGGACTGATTCTTTTGTATAACTTTCGGCCACTATAGTAGAGTTCCATACACTCTGGAGTTCTAGGTATGTAATATCACCACCAGCATCAACCAATATTGTCGCAGAACTGCGACGGAACCAGTGTCCGGTATATAAATGCTAATCCAATTCATAAATTGAGAGTAAAATTTTTCATAGGCTTTAGCAGATTTTGCCGGCAACAAAGACTTTGTGGTGCTTCTGGGTTGTTCTACAATCTCTGGAAGCGTAAGATTTTTCATTTTACAGTCACTTTCTTTCGTACTGACTCGTTTTCTGTTGATTGTAATTGAAAACCACTGCGACCTGTCACAATTTTAAATGTTAGGAGTCCATAGCAATCTGATAAATATTTAAATCTTGCTGTAGTACACTGTTCTCATTGGCCAAAATATATGTAACTTAATGAAAAATTGTATCATAATGAACATCATTAAAGTACAGGTAATTTGCAACTAATAATCCAATTTTAGAGTATGGGAGTAAAAAAAAATATATTTGTCAGCTTAATATTTTAAACAATTATTTTAAAAAAATATCTCGATTAATTTTTGACGGAATCATGAGTACTTTATTACTTAGATATAGTCTGTAGTTAACTAGTTAATCAGTGTTACCAGTAACCGTTTATTCAGAATTAATGTTAAAAAACCGTTTAATAAAATTATGTAAATGATAACTGAATAAAAAATGTTTATCTCCTGTCTGGCATTGACATTGAAACAGATTCACGAGTTGAAATTCATGATGATTTGTAATTTCCTCGAAAAACTACGAGTTTTATTAATGCCTGATAAGCGTAAATTCTCGATAAGAAAATTACTCTAAATAGAAAAGCTAATCACCGCAAGCAATAACAATAATTAAAACATCCATTCAGCTCGAAAACCCGATAAGCCTTTTTACCACGTTGGTCCCCATATCAGGCGCTGTCCTTGCACCTGAACTGGTATCCCAAATTCACAGCAGCCCCCTGAGCCTCACCCACGTGTAGACCACACGTCTTCGACCCGATGACGTAACAAATTTTTGAGCCAACGTCCAATGAACTGCCTCCTGAGAACACGCTCGTAGCAGAGCGAGAGGAGGCATTTACTACGAGCATGCGTCTATCGTTGTGTTCATGTTTACGGTTTATTTTTCTTCAGTCTGCAAACGCCCGTTAGCGTGGTAGATAGTGTCGTGTAAATCAAAATTCGCGCCACAAATATTGACATTCGTTTGTTTTGTTTTCACAGACTACTAGATCCTAGGTGGTTAGTTAGAATTTTCGTGTTGTTTGTTGTAGTATGGACACGTGTTTTTCGGTAGTTTAGTTGGGACGTAGAAAGGGACGCTTTAGTAAGGGTAGAAATGGATTTCGGGGCTCTCACGAGGCACGATAGAAACAACCGTGAGTGATTATTTTTAGATTTTTATACGCACGTGATCAGCTTTTTGCATGAGCCACTTTCTATGTTTACATTACTGAAATGTTTTATCTGTGTCAAATGATCGATTTTGGGTACGTATGCGGATAGAAAGTCGCAAAAAGGACCCTTGTGAATCGAGGGGTTTGTTAATTAATATTAATAATCAGTAATCACGTTCTACGTTTAGGGTAGTAAGTTATAATGTTGGTACGATTCAAAAAACAAAACACAAATGTCAAAATCAAAAATGAACGCGGGGGCTGCTGCATTCGGTAAGTAAAAGTTAAAATTTCTAGTCACAGTTACCTTGACCGATCTAAATTTTGCAATAAAAAGTCGATTAATATGTAACTGTCTCGTTTCTTTCATTATTGACATTTAAAAGAAAGTTTTCAATCCATTTCCGATTTATGTAAATCAGGAATTCCGTCATTTATGTCATTTCGTCAAGGCTAAGTTGATCAAAAGTTACTTAGGAGTGCCAAATTGTTTGTATCTGCTGAACGCAATGTTACATCATTTTAAGCAAATACTTACTTGTTAATAAATAAACAATTTTTTGTTGGGTAAATAAACAAATTGCACATCACAGGACGTGACGTTGCTGTAAATTTGTTGCCAAAATTTTTACCATCGCAGTTTGCCATGCTTTCAGGATGTTTACACAAAAAAATTTATTCTAAATCGATTTTAAATTTTACCGTAATTTGAATTCAAGGGTAATTTGGGTTTAATTGTTTTCGAGTGCGTCAATACCGAAATTGACAGGTGAAAAGTAGGGCGAGTTTGAAAACATCTCCGTTTTGTTAAAGTAGCCCGTTTCAGACCTAATCCGTCCCTTATTAATAATTATAAAAAAATCCTAAACATCAGTTTGTTACAATACTTGATGTATAAATCATTTCATAATGAGTGACATCTTAGTAGGCCATGGAGTCGCCCATGACTGTGTGAACGGTAAGTAAACGTGGCACTAGAAAAAAGTAATCAACTATTATACCAATTATTTATAAATGAAAAACAGTTTATCGATAATATTAAATTGATACTCGTTTAAAGAGCGATAAAAAATTATTGAAAACTTCAATAAGAACATTTCTTATGACATTTTTACTTTCCGCCAAAAAAGATAATCAAAATCAGTGAATACTGTCTTGTCAACTTTTTTTTCCTTCCAGGTTCACAAAGTGTGCGTAGCACACGGGCATCACAACTCTATGAGCATTATTTTTTCTAATATTGTAGATTAAAAAAAAAACTGCTAAATTAAAATAATAACGTCTACAAATTTAAAAAAATGGATGTACAAATTAAGAGTTTATAATAGTATATAGTATATAATAGTACATTAGGAGTATAGTGAAAAAGCGTTTTATAAAGTCAGTTTTTGGCACGAATTAAAATGAACAGCGAAGCGCGAGTGCTCACAATATTATTGTGGAACATGTTTTTTATATTATATAATTTTTTCCAATTTCTTTAAAGTTGCAGATTAGAAAAAATTACATACTAAAAGATAAATAATTAAATTAGAAACTAAAAGGGCAGCAGCATTTAAATAAATGCATGGCCAATCCATGCATTTTGCTGGCTAAACCCACACTTTCTTATTTGTTATGTACCGGATTCCCCATTAGGCACATGAGACACGTCCCTAGAGGCTCCAGTAATTGGGGATACCGAGCACAAGCTAATGTTATTATTATTATTGTTGTTTCGATCAAATCGTGCATGATCACAACTTCTATGAGCATGACATACGAGAAAAAGGTGTCTGGGAAGGAAGATAAATCAAAATTATGAAGAGTGAAATGTTTTTTGTTTATTTATTACCAAAACTTTCTTGTCGTTTCGCTTATATGTGGCTGAGATTGGTGAAACGACAGTATAGTAAAAATATAGATGAGTGGGCTAACTTTTGAAGTACTCGCAATAAAGAGAAGCATAAAAATTATTACGCTTGCTGCAAACTTGTAATAAAGCTGTTGAATTTATTTATGACAGCTTTTTTGCATATACAACGATGATTTTTGGTGTTTTTACTTGTCCAAGAGTTAAAACCGACAGATTACTTCAAAAGGCTCCAGTTTTGCAATTTTGTTAGAGAGAAAATAAATTTGGCAGCTATCTATATTTTATGTGAATTATGATAATGTAAGAGAGATCCAGTTGGCTATATAAATCGTATTTTTCTTTGCAATTTTGCAAATCCTGTATATTCTGACTATAACTGTACTTTTATCTGGAGTTTTATGCCTATATTTTATAACATATAATCTTTTTTAAAAGTAGAAAGACCGTTATGCAATATGGGCGTTATAATAAGTGTAGAATGGACTCACAATAAATATTAGATATTTGAATAACACTATCTTAGTCTTACTTACATCTCATCATATAGCACCCATAAGTGAAATAAATGATCTAAATTCATCTTTCGACTGCGATACAAATCAAAATAAGAAATAAAACAATACTGAATTAAGCGTTGGTACCATTTCTTTAATCTTTTTCCATGAGAAATAGAAATAGTTACCTATAATAAAGACGTGTTACTGAGGCTATTAGCATTATAACGATTTATGATATTTTTGTTCTTGACAAAACAGAACAGGGGCTGATGCCAACAGATGTTTGTTTTCGATTTTATCAATATTTTAGAGACGTCATAAATAGTAATAATGCTTATAGCCCAAGGAGGTTAGATAGAAAGGAGAGAGTACGCCCTATACTTCCCGTGTAAACAATTTGGTACCAGTTTATGACAGGTTTCAATTAAAGCGCAGAATCGACAGATCTGTTTGGCTGTGTCTGGTCTCGCACAGTGGCGTAGCTGACGCAGGATGCTAGTTTTTGTTTGGTTGTTTACAAACAAACGTTGTTTTAATTTTTTTTACTGATTTTTTTTTGGTCTGTGTGAATTGATTGTTAATATTTTTTGTTATTGTTGTTGTCGTTTAATTGTGTTTTTATCCTTTGTTTAAACTTTTTACACTACATTGTGTGACGCTACTGACTTCAACCTCGTGATGCGCCTGCTTTCAGTACCAGTTTATAGATTTGCGCAGTGAAGGCGGCAAGTCCATTTTTTTCAAGTTGTACTCTCTCCGTCCTATCTAACCTCCTTGTTATAGCCTAAATATGAGGTCTAGAATTTACAATGTAAGTCATTTTTATATTTGTCATGGAAGAAGTATACCTGTAGTCATAAAAGATCAAAAATTATTATGTCTTCAGACCCTAGGAAATCTTAATACGGCACTGTATTTGTTTATTTTTTGTCTTAAGTAATGAAAGTGGATATAACTTCTAAAAAATAATTATTTGCGATTACCGAATGTATAAAACCACATGATTGTAGAAAGAGTAAAACACGCTCAATCACATTTTTTATTCTGACTGATCTACAGCAATTCTTTATTTCAATGAAGCAATTTGAAAATTAACTTTTATTAATTATCGAAAATGCATCAAACGCTTTTGTAAAATAAGAATAGAAAAAACATTTCACTGCTTGTTCATCTTTAGAAAATCTAGCACTATTTCCGCTCATAGTAAAAGTATGTATTCTTGATTCAAGAGATACAGGGCTCGCTAATTAAAAAGTCGTAAAAGTAAAATACTCGTAAAAACTATGTAGACAGTCATTAAATTAAGTACTCGTGGTCTTGATACAGTCGACAAGCTTTGCTTTCGATGTAACAAAGCGTAAAATAACTAATCATTGTCCAACTGGACAACTATGTCAACATTTCGGTACTAATTGATCACAGAAGTGCAACTCTGCCCTTTATTGATATTTAATGACTGTTTACATAGTTTTTACGACTTAATTGGCGAGCCCTACATCTCTTGAATCATGAATATACCGAGGCAAGAATAGGGGCTGACTCTGCTTAGACGGTTTTACGAGTTAGGTGAACTCTTATTTGGCAGCAATTATATACGGAGTTATACTTCCACCAAACTCGTAAGGTCTACTATAAAAAAAATTACAGACCACTTAAATATCACAGTGACCAAAATTATGTCACTGAACTACGATTTATAATTGTTTCGAAACCAACCTAAATAAATGTAAATTGGGCATCAAAAATTTGAGTCGGTCTTATTACTTCTGAAACGATCATAAACAATATGTAGTTTCAAGGGCGTACCCAGGATTGATTATTGGTCTGTGTACAACTGCAAAATGGCAGAAAGGGGAGATTACATTTTTGCATTGTAACTCGTCCAATATATGTTTGAAAAAAATTGCTATAAAACGAACAAAAATAGTTGGGTTCGAGGGGGGCTTCAGCTCCAATAGCTCCCCCTGGGTACGCCCACATGTAGTTTAATGACAATATTTTAATCACTTTGATATTTGAATTGTTATGTCTCTGTGAAACAGAAAATTGTCAACTATCATAAAGTACTTTAAATGAATTTGTAATTTGTTTTTTTTGTTATTGTTTATATTGTTCCCCACGTGTATAGTATAGACTATTATCTCCACAATTTTTATTAAGTATGTGGTGTAATCAGTTTATCAGCTTGTATAAAATTACACTTTCAATATAAAAATTCTATAAAAAGGTGTTTATTGTTATTGGATATTAATTAGTTAAAAAACGTAAGGCAAGATATTCGATCTTTTTTTTTAATCTTACGTGTCGGAAAAAATTGTTAATATTATTATTTGAAACCAAATTGTGCTTAGTTATACGTAAGATCACAAGACAGTGCTTATGATTTCTACCATTGATGTTGTACATGATGTACCATGACGACGTTTTCATGGTTATGATAAATAATGACAAAGTTGTTATTGTTTAAAATGTATAAATAAATTCAAATGTTTACTCAAGAAGTTAATTATTTTTTTACACAATGACTTCACATTTGGATGCGCAGAAGCTCATTACACATCTTGGAGACAACTGTCAATACATTTTCCATGCTGTTATCTTAAACCTAAAAATGTTCAACATTTATTTTTGCAATTCAATTAAATGTTCTGTGTTTGTTTATATCTCTGTTTTGCAATATTAAAGGCAGACTGATAACTCATTGACAATTTTGACATATTTTTTTGTAAATTCGCGGTGAACTACAGCGCATCATCGACGTGATGTTATCGTGACAGTCTTTGTGAAAAGGTCTATTGTAGTAGGTCTAGTTTAAACCACTGGAACATCTGTGTTTGTTAATTAAAGTAGGCCGTTTGATCCTTAATCCGGCTCTTATGAATAATTATTATCAAAAGCAGACAAGTTTGGCGAAATTATCTTATATGTGGGTAAATTTCAGCTTTAATTAATTAAGAACGTATGAATCTCGTATTACGCCACAATTTGCTAAATTTTTCTCTGAGATATTTCAGAAATTGTTCCTCTATTATAAATTCCGCCGACCGTCAGAATGAACATAAAATCGTAGTGATTTAATTAATTTTATTAGAGTCGGTGATAATAAAACGCGGAATATTATGTAACGACTTGCATCGATTCCAAGTACGGTAATAAAGTGTCTATGGCGATATTTATAGTTCAACTGCCACGAAAAACGTTTGTTGTTTTATGGGTCGTAATTAGCGCAGTATGGGCGCGCAAATTTTTCAAACTTTGAAATTACACAAAAGCTAAAATGGCATTCCTTTTTATCCCAAGACTCGATTTGCATGAACAATTTGAATTAGCCAGTTGGAAAACAGGTCAAGTTTCTTATTATTTCATTACTGTGGTGGTTTTAATGCCACCACCTATCGATTTCCCGACTTTCTACGTATCAGAATTCTCGTAATTAATGTTTGATGGGGTAAAAAATGAACGTTGCGCAATATTTTATAAAAATAAATTCGTCTTAAATTGATAAACTCAAGGGAAGTGTTTTGAAAACTACACAAAAGCTCTGTCTTTCCAATAACAATTGGACAAAACATCGCGTGACGAGAATCGAGAGCAGAATCGAAACTCGAATGGAATTTATTGTGATGAGACTCTTGTATTTATAGACTTGTACATAAATAACGAATAAATATTATATTAATGTTGTTGGAGGAAATTCATTGAGCAGTGAAATTAAAAAAAATTGACTGGCGCGTGTAAACGATATTCTGACGTCAGAAGTGGCGTGGAAATGGGGACATGTTAGGTGTCATCAAATTTGTTCTAAATTTTTGAAAAGCGAGATTTGAGCTTCTCAAAATTCTGGTTTACGTGCCAAGGTTTTAATCACTGTACCATTTTCTGTTCCAAGGGAATGTCAAGGCGACTATAAAGACGACAGTAATAGAATAATTGTCAATTTGCAAAAGAAAATTAATTTTAATTATTGTCTAAAATTTTCCAAGAAATTGATATATGTCTCTATAAAAATTGTTGTGAGCGAACAAAAGGTTAGCGGTTCTGTATGCTAAAACGTGTAATGAATATTTAAAAAAATCTATAAATATAACCTATAAATTCAGTATGGAGACAAATATTAAATTTTTGTATTAAATTATTGACCTACAGTTCAAAGTAACTTATCTATATTAAATAAATAAATCAACAATAATAACGTAAAAATTGTAAAAACAGTCATAAAAAACATAAAAATATTTTTATTGTCTTGTAAAAATAGTTTTAAAGAACCGTAAATGTTTATTATTGGTAGAATATATTTATAAAAAAATTAAACAAAAACTTGTTTTCGTTTGGAAAATTTTGCTAAATAATTCGAGTGTGAAGAAAACAACATAATTGCAATCAAACGGAAATAAATCTATAAAAAATTGTTTTTTATTTTGCCTTCAAAAAACTAAAAACACATTTTACTTATGGTTGTACGTAAAACTTGCTCATTTTTATGATTTTATTAAATTTCTAGTGTTAAAAATATAAAAAACTGTAAAATATTGACTTGTGTGTGCGAATATAAAAATATAGTTGGGTTTGGGAATCAATGCGTCTGTGACTATGAATATCGTGCAGATCACCAAACAGTGCGCGCATGTGAATGATTAATCAAACTCTCAAGTTTGACTATTAGACGCGAATTAAAATTTCATTACAACTATACTGCTAAGGCTACGATTTTTAATGTCTTAACAATGTTAAAAAATGGACCCCTGTGCGTATTCTTGATGATATGGACGATAGAAGAGCAATAATAAACTTACAATAATTTAATTGTTATGATACTTTATTATATTATTATCTTCACTTCTTTTTTTTAACTTTTCTACTATTTGTTGCCCTCTAATTGGGTTCGCCTGTTGGACAACTCACACATAATAGTAATAATAACTAGATAAGTGTAAGTTTGAGAGCAGATTTATTGATGTTTACCGGTAGTTATATCAATGCTTTACTTTTGGCTTTTTATCTCGTTAATTTTTTGATAACAACTAGACTTTATAGAAAATATTATTAATCTTATGCTGTACTTTAATTTCAAACTACAAAATGTCTGTAAATGATTGAGTCTGTTGGGAATTCTGAAGTTAGTTGATTTAGTATAAATTCATTTGGAACATGTATTCAGTGTATTAAAAAATTGATGAAATTTGCTTATTTTTTTGTAATTAGTAGTTTTTGAATCAAACCGATTTGGCTTATTGTATTATTCATTGATATTTGGGTAGCGTAATGAAGTTTATTAGGTAACTTGTGATATAATTAATGTTTTTTTCTCACTTTAAAAATTATTTTAATTATCAATTACATTAATTCCAATCTTTCGTTATTTCCAGTCGTAGATTAAATGCTGTATGTCACTGTACATCAGTTTAAATAATTTATTGTATTCTGGAGCTAAGTGAAACCTTCAATCTGAATTTTCCAATATGTATTGGAAGACCCAGCCGCACTGATTTGTGAACTTGCTCTTTTAAACTTCGTAATACATTTGTTTTAAAATAAAGCAATTGATTGACAATACTAATGATCTATTTATTTTGCTAAAAAAATGCTTGGCGAAATTTCCCATGATATTGGCATCTTGTCAAGCCATCTCTTAGTCATAATTTTTCCGTAGAATCGTTGCACAACTTTACGAAACATCAGTGTACGATTTTACGACTTGTCGTGACACGAATATTCGGCTGGTACCTTTAAAAATGGTAAACATTCGGTCACGTAAGTCCATTGTGTTAAAGTCACTTTTCATGGATGCGTGTCGTTGGAAAATTTCGCTGCTTGATTTTCCCACCCGAAAAAACAAAAAGGTGAGGAAACTTGAAGAATTGCGCGTTGTTTGTATTCGAAACGACGAGGTCAATGTTTTGGGCAACGGCCTAAACACACCGGGGCCCCTAATTTGGCCCCATTGCTGATTATTCGGCTTGTGCACACCTTGGCCAATAACGGCCGAGATTCGTTGAACTTTGAAGAAGAGTTTTCATCCCGAATTTTTCCAATAATGAATTATTCATGACTTTAAAATCTATCTGATGTCATTTTCGAAACGGCCACTCATTGATTCATCAATGAAAGTGGGTTACGATGATAGTTGTGGTTTTTCGAAAATTGCCTCCGTGATTTTTTTATGAATGGAACCGCCTACGTAATAGAGTGTGGTCAATGGCATCGTTTATTTTATTACACTTGTCGGCCTCGTATTAATTTTTTCGAAATGTGTTTGATCATGGCCGACCACTGGAAAAAATATCGCTTTTTCGCTGTTTTATCTTTAAGTCAAGCACCTGTGAAAAAACAATGAAAACAGTTGCTCATCGGTTGACCATTATTATTGTCCACCAAATTATTCGCATTGCTTGGAATTGTCCACTAGTTAATTTTGATTGCCCACTTCTGGAAAAATAACAAAAAAAAACAAAGCTGCGAGGGCCATCTTTACATTTTGTCTGCCAATTAAAAATTGGTAAACGACTTTGGACTATCGATTTGCAATCATCACAGTACAAGATAAAACAAGTGATAGACAGAAAGATCAACGTGCAAGTAAAACTGGGTTACAGGAAGCCAGCAGAATATACTACATCTATCTTTTTTTCACTCATGGATAAATGAATAAGCGTTAGAGAGAAACAGAAAAAAGACGGTTGTCTCTTCTACAATTTTATCAGTTTGCTTGCCATTTCGAACCTGTCTACCGCCTTATGTACTGTGGCAATCACTTATGGTATAAAACAAAGCTGAGAGGGCCATCTATACATTTTGTCTGCCAATTAAAAATTAGTGGGCAATTTTGGACTATCGATTTGCAATCATCACAGTACAAGATAAGGCAAGTGATAGAAAAAGGGATCAACGTGCAAGTAAGACTAAGATGGAGGAAGCCGGCAAAATATACTACATGTCTTTTTTTCACTCATGGATAAATGAATAAACGTTAGAAAGAAACAGAAAAAAGACGGTTGCCTCCTCTATAACTTTATCAGTTTGCTTGCCATCTCGAGCCTGTCCGCCGCGTTATTACTTCCCTATCTTATACTGTGGCAATCACTTATGGCAAAGGAAAGCAGAAATTTTTTTAGCGGGCAAAATGTGAAGTTAGTGAAAGATAATCAATCAATGGCCAATTACTTTTATTTAATTTTTTTCTAATAACTTTGTGGAGCCAACTTCAGACAGATATAGTTATAAATCGAGCATGGACTCGTTAGATATTTCTTTCCTGCTGCAGCCGTTGCACTAGAAGCGGCAGGTGGTGGTACAAAAGGAGTGTCGTACGCCTCGGATGTGCTCTATTGCCATCTGTCAAACACCTGTCCCGTGTTGTGTTTATTCGCGTTCGAAATTAGAAAATAATGCGTTGAACTCGATCTGTGAAAGGGGATCGCACGGGATTTTAATAAGATGCAAGTCGTAAATTATTGTTATCGGATTTAATAATAATTTTCTATTTTAGGTCTTGCACGGTTAAAAGGAAATTAATTAAATTCCGGGTTTATTAACAGTGGGGATATTTATTTTTTTAATCATAGTGAATCGTAATTGGTTTTGGTTCGGTTTCAATGGCACACTTTCGAATCGGGGAGAAATGAGGAACGAGGAAATAAAAATTGTTTATTTTTTAGGGAAACGTTTGTTTTATGACTCGTTTATTATTAATTGTGATGTTATTGTGTTGTTTATGTTGTGGAGAATTTTATCTTATTTCATCATTTATAATCTCTGCTCCATCTAAACGTAAATATAACATTTGAAATGTCTCCTATTTAAACAAGAAAAAGTATGAGAATGTAAAAAATGAGTTATGAGGCTTATCTAAAATCTTTAAAAATGGACTCATACATAATACATATTTAGATGACATTTAATTATTCAAAAAAGTATTTTAAATGTTTATTTATTATTTAAGAACAAGTTTTTTTAGTTATTGCAGATACTTTTTTGAAAATACTTTGACGGATTACGTAGGTTTACCTATTTTTTCTGTACGTACAGTAGCGAGCAAAAAAAAGGGACATCAGTTGTATCAGACATAATTGTCAGCCAAACCACACAAGATACACCAAACCATAATAGATCACTTAAGTGTCCAGTACCTGACCTGACCTGACCTGATCAATTGTTTTTTAATTTTAATGGTCACTTTTAATAGAAACAACTTCGGTATCTTTAAGCAAGTTTCATATATATTTTTTGTTTTTCAGTTATCACAACTTATTTTATATAAAATGTTATATTTCTTTTTAAATAATGATGCACAAATTATGTAATTATATACAAATATACTTTTTTGCAGTAATGGTGCATAAATTATATGTATCTACACTAAGTAAATTTTAGATAAATGTGCCTAATAATAGCAGTAGGCCATGAATGTGTATAAAAGTGCGTATAATTATGTAGTTTAAAGTTACTAAACAATTTATTAACTGTCTGACAATGAATTTTTATAGTCTCTACAAGTGTGTCTAAAAAATTGTAAAAAAAAAATCTAAAAATTTAAAGGTGATTTACATAAAATTACGAGTCTCATGGGCCGATTTCAAGTTGACATAATACCGGTAGTATCTTCGTTTATAAGCAAAATTAAAACAATGCGAACTTGTGATTGGTTGTTGCCATGGAAAAGTATTAAAATTTGCGATACCACCGGTATTAGCTCAACTTGAAATCAGCCCATATCACACAAACTTTAGATACATTCAAAAATAGATAGATACATTTAAAAAAGTTAAGTGAACCTAATGATGAATTTTTTATTACATAATAAATAAACGATACATAAATAAAAATAATAATCAAGTTATCTAGTTTTACTACAATATTTATTTTATCTTTGTGTTAAAATGTTAATCAAGTAAAGGTTTAATTGGTATTGTATAGAAGGAACGTCATCTTCATCAACATTCAACACTTTTACTTTCGTCTCTACAGCCTAAACTATTAGAGATAAAAGTATTACCTCGGGGACTATATTATACAAAATTTAATTCTGTACAATTTTTTTTAAACATTTTTTGTATTTTAAACAAGCGCTAGAGTCCGTACACTTTCAGAACAGCATGTTGGGTCATCAAAATCTGTCAGCGAACTACACTAAACAGAATGACCAAGAATGACGAACGCCGCTGACCTTTCGCTGACCACGTGCCGCTTGGCTTCCTCCTCTTCAATTTGAAAATGGGACTGGCCCGACACTATTTTGTCATCTGCACACTTTTATTGGTGTGCTGTTCTGAAAGTGTACGGATTCTACACAAATTTTATTTTTCAATATATTTTCAACTGATTAACAGTTATTTTTTTATTTTTATTTTTAAGTTTTTAAATACAAATATTAAGTATATGACAGCTTTTTTGTTTGTTTTGAAACTATTGTAATGATCCAAAGTGGCCATACTTACCGTGCAAAACTGAAAATTACGCGCTAAATTTGAATTCATGGAAAACGACCGAAAATTGTGATCGTCATTTCGGAGAAAAGAGCACTACGTTGTGTTTGATAAGATGGTGGCAAATTTTATTGAAGTGTAACTGCATGAGAATTCAAATTTAGAGAGTTTTCTTCTAGAATATGGAAGGAATTATTTATTTGATGGTTTCTTGCAGTAAATTATTTTTGAGATGTAACAAGATAAAAAGAAAGTAAATAAGTTGTCAATAAAACAAACAATAATTCAAAATAATACAAGAAGGACCGGATTAAATCTTCCTAATTTGTGTTCACTAACAATGCTCAAACATGTTTTTAGCTTCAGCTAATTTAAAACATTTTATATTTAAATATAGGGGAAACGTGCCTGATTGATATTGAAAATATAGAAAGCTCTAATACACATATACGGTCAGGCAAAAAATATGCGTACCTTAAATTTGAAAAAATAAAAAAAAAATAGAACTATGCATTTATTTAATTGGAATATTACTTCAACGAAACTATTTGGACTTGTACTATAAACAGTTTGTACGAAAAGTCTTACTACCAAATTTTTTTAGAGAAGCACTGACTTTTGAAGGTTTGATGAGCTAGTAACAGTGTAATAGTTATTATCTATCTTTCTAATCTCATTTCTTTTTTTCCTAAAAGTTTATTAATAATCGCAGTACTGAAAAACCCAGACTAATAAAAGTAATGTAGCACCTACTGTTACTCTAACATTCTAATTACATTCCTTCACAACAAATAACTACCAAGCAAAACCACTAGAAATTTTAGAAGCAAGAATATTAGTTGGAGAAGATTTTGATGAAGAGCTTGTTGGAATAGCACCAACGGTTATACTACCTATCTTCTGATTTTCACACTAAGGTTTGTTTTAATGGTGACAATTTTACATATACCTACAATTTGTCTCCTTGAAATTCTTTGTTGGGATAGCACCAACGCATCTGCTTAAACTAAACACCCTACCTCAATTTTCGCTCAGTTATAAACGTAATTCTGGCAAGCCTCCGGATGAAAAGACCACTTTTCTTCTCTCTTTCTCTAACAAAGCTGTGGTAGCGTAAATATTCAACAGAGCAGTCTTTACCATGGAGGCCATACACACAACCAAGCTAGAAATATATGTGTATACTAGAAATCTCGGGAACTTAAATACAATAACTTGTCCTAAATTAGGTGTCACAAAATTGTAATTTAAACAATCTAAAACGCAAATCATTAAACAAAGCAATCGAGGAGGAGGATTTCTAATTAATTACGGCATTGTTAAAATCATCATATATCAAAGTTTTTTATTGAAGCACATATTTAACAGTTGTATAAGCGTGTTAAACGTAATTCATGAATATCACATTATATCGACATAATTGTTACACCCTCAGATTACAATTGTAATTTAACACTTAACGCTCAATTTCGGGATCATGTTATTACATTAATAAATGGTCATTTTACCAATGAGAAATTTTAAAGGCTTAAGTTTATGACTTCACAGTTATTAAGTCGGTGACAAATATATATGAAAGGAACAAGATTTATAATGCATTGTGATGATTGACATCTTGTTTATTGACAATTAACAAAAAGCAGTAGGTATATGATCTGATGGTGTAATTTGGACTAATTAACATGTGTGTGAACACGTGAGAAAACTCAAATTGTTGATAAAAACATTGCCAATTATTATCGTTTCTCTCTCAATAACACACGTGTTTAGTAGTTCCAAATCGAAGTGCATATCATTTGTTAACTGGCAATCTCTACAGATATTTTTATTTCAACGAAATTATTTTTAAATTATATAAATAACCTACTAGAAGCTTTGATAAAAGATTAAAATGTTGCCTGACTTTTATGAATTTAATATAACTTATACAAAATATCGCGTGCTTAATTGAAAAGCTCATCATTTTTGAGATAAATCATTTTCACTGATATCAAATAACAAGAGTTATTTTGCTTCAAAATTACACAAAAATGGTGGCGTAGAACTCTTGAAAAAAATTGATTTTAACTGACAAAGATAATTACAACGAACAACGCTAACAAATCTCACACTTGACACTTGTCAAAACTTTTAGGTTTGACTATTACATTATCTCCTTTTCGCTCTACTTTTTTCTAACATAATTCCGAAGGTAGCTTGATGTACTTTTCAATTGAACACTCGATATAGTAACCTCTATTGATGAATGCTTGATACCAACCTCATAAACTAATATTTTGTCATTTGTATGAACGTTCAATAAGTATTGTAAATATTTCTGAGGCCGTTTTATTCTGAAAAAGAGAAAATTAAGCTAAAAATGAAAGAAATCACATAATCTCGTTAAAACAATTACAACTATAACTGCTAACTTAGTTACGTAATTCTAATTAACTGTGTCTAAATAAATGCTAAAATAAAAGTAAAACTAGTGTAAAACAGATAACAGAAAGAATTTTTGTTCTTATTTAAATGATTGTGAAGTAATTTTTTGCGCGTTTTTTTCCGCAAACCAGAAAAACATATAATTTTATTGTCATTAACTACTGTTTATGTGTTTATGCTTAGCGTCCCACAGATTAAAATTGCACTTTGTTTATTTTGCTAGAAAATTGCGTAATTGTGACTCTCTCCTAACAAAAACCTCGCCATATTTCCCATTTCCTTTTTCTCCGATTTTCCCACATAATTTTTTTGTTTCTTGAGCCGGCGTCGTCCTGAATTTTCTCAGCTTTACGTTCCAGGGCTTGAGGTAGCAAACGCTCCGGTTTTTCCCTCTTTTCCCGCTCTTCTCTCTCGACTTTATGAATTGTTTACCCGTCCCGAAAAATGCCGCCCCCCATTTTCCAGGTGCATCTAGTAAGCGTGCGCAGTAGAAAATACGCGTCTCTCGTAGTATTGAAAATCGATTTACTCGTCTCGGCGCCGCCACGCGCATTGTTGTTATTGCGGCGTCTCGACGGCCTAATTCAAAACGGGTCACCGACTCACAACGCTCGCGCCTGAAACACACCCTTAAAAATTTTTTTTCGGGATTTTTGGGGGGAAAATGCGAGGTCACGAGGTACGAGCGGTTACATATACCCTGGAAAACGCGCCGCTAGACACGAGGGGTGGCGGTCTCCAGGGATTGTCTCAAGGATAATTAAAGTGGTGCGATGAATCTCAATATATAGGGTTTTTTATGTTGAATTTATCGGGAATAGAGAGAAAAGAAAAAAATGCTGAGTGTTTGCTTTGATCGGCAGAAGTCTGATCTATAGACAGCTGGGACAATATTTAGACGAGGAGTTGAGGGCGGATTAATTTTTTTCCTGGAGAAGGAAAAAAAGGAAATGTTGCGGTGAATTGTGAGTGTGCAAGTCAAACGCTTCGTGTTTACTCACATTGTTGTTGTACCGATATACACATAAACACAAAACAAATTTAAATTAAGTAAATATTTTCATATAAAAGTTTGTGGGCCGGAGAAAATTTGTTTTGTGATTCAAACCGGAATAAAAGGTTTTTTTTTACAGTCTAACAAGATTGGTTCAAACGTTGAGATAGGACGGAAATACTTCGTTTTTATCAAAATCTAGTCGAAACGTGACTGAAACGATTTATGGCTTTGTGATAAGAAGCAATGAGCGGTACTTTTTGGATACCGACTCGAAATGTTCACTTGATAAGAGTAGTGCCTTATCTAGGACCTGACAATAGGGGCTAAAAATATGCCTTGGACCCAGTTATCATCTAGATAATTAATTTTTAATATTCAATATCACCTTCAGCTTCCAAAGTTAGTAAAATTTTGTATCGGGTTCTTAAAATTAAAAAAAGTATCTTTGTTGTTTTAAGTTGAAAAATTCTTAAAAAATATTGCTTCCAACTTCTAAAATTATAAAAACATGTCACTCTTGTCTTTTTTAATTTAAAACTTGATAAGAAATGTCGTTTTTGATGCCCAGAGTTGTTGTAACCTCGCCTCTGCTTTTCAGAATTAAAATAAAATTTCACATTTCTAAAATTATTAAAAAATGTTGGCAACTAAGGCTTGGCAACTGGGGCACTTTCTAGGGGAGCAATTACCATCTGCATTTTTAATTTTTGATTTATAGAATCTTGCCTCTAGCTTATAAAATCAGTAAAATGTTTCGAACTCGATCCTGGCAATTAGGGCACTTTTTAGGAGCTGCAGTTAGCATATGGATCATTTTTTTAATACAAAACATCGTCTCCAGTTTCTAAAATTTGGTTTCGAGCTTTTAAAATTAGAGAAATATTTTTCTTTTGCGTTATAGATTACAAAATTTGTAAAAAATATAGCCTCTGGCCTCTAAAATTAGTAAAATTTCTCCGAATATAGGAGGAACAGGTCAGTCTTGTCCTTATTAATGAAAATATCACCTTCTGCATCCTCTGGCTTCCAAAATTAGTAAGATATATCCAAGTAGATCTTGGTACCTACTTTGGACACTTGCCAAAGGATTAACACCTAGATTTATTAATTATTATTAATGTAAAACATTGGTTTCAATTTTTAAAATTGGTAAAATCTGGTCTCTATCTTCAAAAATTGTTCCTAGTTCATAAGATTATTGGAAAATGTTGGCTTTGTTTAAAAATTTATAAGAGTAGTCTTTTCTGATTTCTAAAGTTATAAAAACGTTTTATTAGTTATTATATTATTAATTTAAAACATGATAAGAAACGTTCGACTTTCAGAATTGTTACATTATCGCCTCGTACTGGAAATAAATGTGGTTTTTGGCTTCCAAAATTAGTAAAACGTTGCTTGTGACTTCCCAAATAATAAAAAAAATGTTGATTTTTTTAATATATTTTTTTATTAGTTAAAAAACTGATAAGAAATATTACTTCTCGCTTCTAAAATTCGTAAAATTACGTTTTCGGATTTTTACACATATTAGTAATATTCATTTCCAATATTCAAGCCTTTGGCTCTGAATATTGGAAAGACATGTTACTCTTGTCTTTCTTAATTTAAAATTTTATAAGGAATGTTGCAATAGATGTCCAGAATTGTTATATCACTTCTTGGTTTCAAAACTAATAAAATTCTTGAATAGGGGTTTCAAAATTAGTAAAGTGTAACCAGCTAGGCCTTAGCAACTTTCTAGGGGTACAAATAACATCTCAGTTTATTAAGTTTATTGATATAAAACATTGTCTCCAGTTACAAAATTAGTAAAATCTTGCTTCAAAAATTATTTTCGGTTTTGAAAATAAAGAAAAATGTCGCCTGAGTTGTTATAAATTAAAATGTTTGTAAGAAATGTTTTTTTCCGATTTCCAGAACTAGAAAAACAAGCTTTATTAACAAATATGTTTTTAATTAATAATAAATAACTAAATAATAAATTTAAAAGTTAATAACTGCAAAATTGTTAAATTATTGCCTCGAGCTATCAAAATTAATAAAATGTTGCTTCTGGGTTTCAAAATAATAGTAAAAAATTGCCTCTGGCTTTCATAATTACAAAAATGTTGTTGAGTTTCTAGGACATTTCATCTCTGGCTTCTAAAATTAGTAAATTGCTGCCCCTGTTTCCAAAGATTTGAAAAAAGATGCTATCTTTGCCTTTATAAATTTAAATCTTGTTAAGAAATGTCGCTTTTGGTGCCTACAATTAATTGTTGTAACCTCGGTTCTGAATTTCAAAACTAATAAAATTTTGCCAGTTAGGTCCTGGTAATTGCAGTATTTGCCAGTAGCGCAATTGCAGTTAACGTTGTAGGTTATTAATTTTTGATATAAAACATCATCCCCAGGGTTCTACACTTAGTAAAATCTCACCCAATTTAAAAAAATCTGGTTTTTAAAATTAGAAGAAAATATCGCTTTTATGGTTATAAATTGAAATATTCACGACTCCCAAAATAAAAAAAAATGTGTTGCCCTTATCTTTATTATATTAATTTAAAACATCGCTTCCGGTTGTCATAATCAAAATTAGTAAAAAGGGATTTCTGGCTTTCAAAATTCGTAAAATGCTGCCTCTGGCTTCCCAATTTACAAAACGTTATTGCTTTTGTTTTTACTAATTTAAGTATAATGTTGGTTCCTGTCTCGAATATTGAAAAAATATGTCTATCTAATTTATTTAAAATTTGATAATAAAAGATGTCACCTTTGGAGTCAATAATTGTTGTAACATCACCTCCAACTTCTAAAATTAGTAGAAATCTTACCTCTAACTTCCGAAATTAGTAAAAAGTTGTTAACTAAGACCTGTAAGGGGTACAATTAGTAAATCTCCCACCATGTTTTTTTTTATAATAAATCCGTAATACAACATAAATTTAAACAATGGCCGTGACGACAATATTTTGCCATAATTTATGAGATTTTCTAATTAACAGAGTACCCATTAACTTATTATTTCATTTATTAATATATCTATTTTATGAATTTGTACTGGTATCAATATTGTTAATTATTCTATTTGTGACTTTATCTGACTTTTTTCGATTACTTCTGTGTAGTTCTTGATTTGTTCAAAGCCAGACCGCTTCCAATAAAAGTCTTCCTTTCCTAAACAAGTGTTTTAATGGCGCCATAAACCGTGTAATATCTTTTTACACAACAATGTATCACTTCTATTCGCGGTAGTATTAATCAGCACTGATGGTGGGCGACGTTTCGAACCTTGTGACACATTGCGAAATCATCTATTTTCACATCGATCTCCTAACCTTGCGAGAAAAGTAAGGTTTCCGGATCGATATTTCGCCACGGTCGAGAGCGCACGAGTGAAGAAACAAGTGAACGACGTTTTATAGTGGCGTAGGTTAGGGATAAACACACTGTATATTATGCATGATGATTTTTCCTCATGACTTGTCTGTTGTGTGTGTGAAAGAAAAAAATCATAAACAATGCGACAAGACGATTGTTTATGTTTTTTTTGGATGCCTACACAGTGTGTTTGAGAAAAGTATATTGCAGTAGCTGAATTCGCCTCGTTCATTGTCTCTGGTACTTTCATTCATTGTAAAAACAGTGTTTATAAGGGATTTATTGAACCGTTAACGTGTAATTGTATCGAGTTCCGCAACATTGTTGTTTTCCTCGTTATACTTTCTGTAATGTGGGTTTCAAAAAATCAACTTTTGGGATAAAAGAAAATTTTTTGAATTTTTTTAACGGATGAATTCACGTACGTATGCGGTCACGGTTTAGTCAGACGGAATTTTAATGTTGTAAACGAAATCTTCTGGAATTTTGTAAACAAGTCGTGATGTACTAAATGGGAGGGTTTCTTAACGGTTTCGGTGCGATGAAAACGATCGATGTGTGTACAGTTTTATTGTTTCTAATAATAGAAGATGAATATATAAATAATTACACAAAATTAAACGACAAAACAAGGTACTATTTCACTCGTGAGAGACGCAGAATTGAGTTGTACACAAGTAAACTGTACTTAGGTATTAAATGACAACAAAATAATGTGTTTCCGTGAATTACAGACATTTAATTACACAAAAATGTAAATATTTTTGTCGGGAGATTGTGTAAAAAAACAAGAAAACAGGCAAAAAGCCTTGTTGTAACAATAAAGTGAAACTTGAAACACCTTTTCAAGCCTTCAAGACAAATGATGCATCTGGTGACTATCAAATCTGAAGCAGGAATCTTCAAGGCGGTTTTCATGGTCAAACCCATGAGTCGGCCAAAAATTATTCGAGATATTTTTTTAAAAATTATGAAGAGATCTGATCTATTAGTGTTTATAGAATGTCAGGAATATAATTAAAAAAAATGTTTAAAATATCAAGCTGGCAAATACATTTTTTATTTGAAAACAGAATTTTTTTGGTAAATAAATAACAGATTTAGGTATTCATTTTGGGTTTTCAACAAAAAAATTAATTTGTCAGCTTGATATTTTAAACAATTTTTTTAAATGATTTTTTCTGACTTTAGATGAATGCCACTAGATTAGAACCTTTCATTGTTTTAAAAAAATATCACAATTAATTTTTGCCCAAATCATGGTATAGAACCCCTTTAAACTCTAGTTATAGCCTTAAACTAAATATATTTAGGCTTTCGACAGTGTATCAGGTTATTTAAAGGTATGGAGAAAAATTTTAACCTGAAATACAGCACAACAAATGAAAATCTGCAAAAAAATTTTGTCTTAACTGTCTTAAACCACACAATTCTTGGAAACTCTTAAAATGGGTATAGCCGCCTCGGAAATCTAAGGTCCATGACTTCTAAAGTCCGCAATAAATCAAATAATGGCCATTGTTAAATCTAATTGTAAGCTAACATCTGGACGGAGTAGTTTCCTACCTGAGGCATCGGTAGCGACCGTATAACTCGGAGATAAGTAAAATTTGTATAAATATCCTATCACTGAATATTAGTTTACTATTAGAATCAACAATGGCCATTACTTGGTTTACTGCGGGCTTTAGAAGTCAAGGACCTTAGATTTCTGAATTTCTGAGGCAGCTATAACGAAATAATCGTCTATTTTAATTTTGTACACATTTATCAAGAAACCACAAGAAAGAAAAAGAAAACACAGAATTTGAAATGACTTTTATTGTTTGGATGGCAACGATCTTAAATTTTATAATGTAATATAAAACTGTAGTAATGAACATGATTTTCTTAGACTCGTTTCGATCAGAGAAATAAAGGTGAGGAGATTGCTGATTGCTGACCAATTTGAGTAGTTAAGGTCGATAACGGTTATTTTTGAATTTTGTTGAGAAAGAAGACCATTGTTTTAATCACAACAAAAACTTTAAAGCTTACTGTTTCATTTTAAATATCCTTATTGTAAGTGGTTGATTCAAGTTTTAGTTATTAATTAAATAAAATAGGTTCTTTTTTTTGCTGGCTGGTCTTCGTAGACACAAAAACTTTTTTTTTATAAGGTCGATCTTGTGTCAAAATTAGTGGACTATAAAAGAAACCCTTTGGGGTTGCAAAGCTTCTACTGTGACAAAATGCTTATTCTCATAATGCACGCTATTTGCAGTACCAATACAATACAAGATGGTGAAATAACATAGGGCAGGAATTCGAAATGTTTTCTGTTTCTAATTTTTGTTCATTTATCTGCGAGTCTACAGAAAACCAGTATAGCTGTATTTTGCCTTGTTTTGTCTGTATTAATCTTACTTGCCCATTGATCCTTCTTCTAACTATCCTTTTTTGTCATTGGTTTTCATTACTTTCATCTGTAGTTTCACTTTTTTTAATTTAACGGTATATCAGGGTGGTTATATTATCGTTATGTTGCAATTTGAGTAACATTTTAAACCAAAAATAGAGAATAATTGTCTTGAATTTAAAAATCTTTAGAAAGTAGCACAAATTGACATCTCTAATAATTAGAATAATATTTTTCATTGTTCACTGGAAACCAAATAGAGGATAAAAATTAGAGATCATGTGTAAACAACAACATTAGTAATGGCCTCTGCTTAACAACTCTTTATTTTTACGTGTTAACTTTTAAAGTTATTGCATGCCTAAGCATTAAAATGGCGATCATGCATATTCCATTAACGAGTACATTAAACCAACAGTCTCCCTATTCCACTTTTCTGGTTGAGACTAATGATAGATTCATGGGTGATGAATAAATTGGTAATAAGTGCATTAATGTTTTGGATCAACAGAAGATGTCATATCTGAAATGGTAGTTAAATATTTTGTGAATGTAAATTTACATTTTGTTTGAATTTGGCGCAACAAAAAGTTCGTTATAATGGCAAAATCGTTAAAAGTTGCAGTTTTTGATGTTTTTCTGTAGTGTTCTGATTATAATGTTATATATCAAGTTAAACTGTTTTTTGAATCAATACTTCTTTGAGATTTTCAATGACAGATGAAATTTCGAGTTACTGAAGTTTCACTGTATCAGATTTGCGAGTTCACGAAGCTTTCCGAAAATGCAATTATGTCAAAAGTTCATGATCCGTCTAATGAAAATTAATCAACTTTCCCCTTCGTTATCATCACCCACACTCCGAATTTAATTTCACCGTTCTCATTCTTTAACTCATTCTACTTTTAAAAAAATTACAATATGCTTAACGGTGTACGCAAATTCATTCATTGTTTGTGTCTGTATACGTGAGTTGTGACCTCCGGAGACCCGGAATATTGCACGCTACTCGTTCACGAGAAAGAAACTCGTTAATTCCGAGTCTCATGCAAGACATGTAAGCGATCACGCCATCATATCGAGCAGAAGAAAAACTGGTAAACATAAGATGGGCGTCGATTGCGTGTGTCAAGCCCAACATTTTTTATTTTCTTTCGCATATCCATTTACGGATCCTTCGCGGAAATCGGCTAGACGACCATTTCGACGAATCTATTTCTGTTGGACCAAAGGACCGGACTTGCATTGCTAGACGAAGACGCCATTTGTGGAACGCCGACAAAGGATCGCGAGGTACGAAAAAATAACCAAAGGGATCGCTAATGAACACGGTTTCTTGAACTCGTCTATTTCGAAAATTTTACTCTTCTTATCCACAACTCAAGTGCCAATACAATCTTATCTATCTTGGTCAACGATTTTGTTACCACGGCATTTTTTTTAAATTTTAAGTTGTACCTACCTCATTAGAGTTATCTATTTATATAAACTAATAAAGAAAAGTCTAATTTTTAAGGTACTATCGGTTTCGTCTAACTAGTCATCATCAGCCCCATCTCAAAAGGTAGTTTCCTACTTAACATTAACAATTTATTAAAGTATAAATTTGCAGTGCAAAAATATTAAGTACCTCTTGAAGTAGGGCTGATGATGACTAGTTAGTCGAAACCGGTAGTCCCTTAAAAGTAGAATAAAAATATTTGGGAGATATTTGTCTGTTTTATTTTGTTTTTTTAAAGTCTTAATTTCGAATATTAAAAAATTCACATTCAATTAAGACAAATTACGTAAAATGAGTTTGATGTGGCAAATATTTGAAAATTTCTGATTATGTACAAAACGTGGCGTCATCGAAGCCAAATGGAATTTCCTGTTTGTTTCGTCATTTCTCTCCCACAAAGCAACAAAAACAATCCAAACACGCCTAATGACGTCAAAAATTAATCAATCCAACCGCAGAAAACACAAAAAAAATCTAATTACTTAAGCATGACCCTAAAATAGTGACTAGAAAAAAAGTTGTTTGCACGTATCAATGAACTGCGGCTTTTCCTCCCTAACTTTCGGCATAAATTATGCAAAAAAAGTCCCGAAAATAATGCCTCCTCCATTAGTGCGAAACGTGAGCTGAAAGCCTATTTCGTAGACTTTTGTGTTAATTATTACATCTAACCTGGAGGCATCGTCGGTTGCATCATTCGTTTCATTCATGTCTGACTCAATTTATGTTACAATTGGCACAACATTTCACTGGTTGGCAGATTGATCGAGTTTTGTAATTGTCGATTCTCTTTGGTAATTTCTACAACACTACTTTGTTTGAAAGAGCAAAGTGTGTCGCTCTAATAAAATTGCACAACGTGCACACTGTAAACATGTTAATAACAAAATTTGATCGAATCTAGTCTTGGGAAACAAGATTTTAACAAAACGACAAATTGCTGACTTTAGAAATATTTATTTCAAGGTAATATTTACGTTGCATCATACATAATGCATCCCGAGGTGCACACACAAATTTTCTCGACTGATTTATCTTTGCGAGGTCATCGTTACAAGGTCATGTTTGCTTATCACATACGTAATTTCCTGGCTATTGAGAGTTCATAGAAAGAATTATGTTTGGCCGAAAGTGGAAAAAAATATTACTGCGAATTTGATGACTGAAGGATTTTCAAGAAGGCTATTTTTATTGTCATAACAGATGGTTTTAATGCATTTAACCGCATTGCAGCAAACTATGGAAATTTCAGACAAGATTAGATTTTCTAAAACTTGCCAAATTTGCAAAGGTTATTACATTTCAACAGTTGTAAAATTTTTCTTTGAGAGAAGAAACTGGCAAACATTTGTGGTTTGAAACGAAGTTCAAAGTGAATTAATTTTTAAGTGAATTAGAATTGGCACTAAGTTCTGATATTTTTAAAACCATTTCTTATAAGTAGAACTGCCATCTATATTGTTAACCTAGCACAAAACAAATTAAAACTCCGGATTTTTTTTAGCTAAATCCGGGCATTATACAGGGTGATTTTGAAGTTTCCCAACTTTTATTGGGCTACCGATATGAACATACCCTTAGGCTTCAACCCGTTCGTATTCCACCAAAAAGTCATAGAAGTTTTCGTCTCTCTATTCTCACTATTACTGTTATCAATGGCTTATGTAAACAGAAATTTGATTGCAACTGCAGCAGCAACTTTAATATTTACCTACATCAAACAAGGAAAAATTCACAAGTGCTTATGATAAGTGATGAAAATCTGAATGAAATAATGCTCTTTTTGTTAAAAATAGCGATCTTCTGATTGTCTAATTTTTTGTCTTATTGACTCCCAATTTTATTGTAAAAAGGCAACGGATTATGATTAAAAGTACTTTTGAAAAATTTTACGGGAAAAAATATGGATTTGCATGAGAATGTTATCCAACTTGTCATTTTTGATTTTTATTATTTTGACGCGTTCATTATTTATTTATTTTTTTACTTTAAGTCCATTTTTGCATTGATATTAACACGCTTAACTAACATAATATGATAACTATCTAGTGACCTAAAATGGCCAGACTTACCACCAAAAACCGCAAATTTTTAATGAAATAAACAAGTAAAATAATAGTAAATCAGTTGTCAATAATACAAACAAAACAAAATGTTATCGAACACAAAAACAAAACATTTGTATAGAGATAGGCAAATCAAAACACATAAATCACAATAAAGTACAAGTAACATTAAATGAATAAATAAATGTAATAAATTATTAGTCTTAAATACCAGTTACAAAAAAACTAGATACTAAATCTAATTATATTATATATTTATATTATTATATAAATATAAGATATAAATTAGATATTTAAATAAGTTAGATATAAATTATATCTAACTAAATTTACAAATTCGATAAATTTCTCCATAGAAATTTTTCCAAAATAAAGGGTTTTTCAATAAGGATGGGTTGATGTTGGCACCTTGTGGCGGATATGTTCTTTTGGTACTGTCTGTGTAATCTGGTGTTTATTGTTCAGTCACTGATGCCAAATTACCATGGCTAATTACACAATTGAGCAACACGTCCAAATGATAAGACTTTATTATCAGAATGACTGTTCATTAGTTCGAACGTTGTGCTCGTTGTGCCCATTTTATGGAAACCATCTTTCAAAATCGACTCTTCATTGTTTGGTGACCAAATTTGAAACAACGGGGTTGGTAAGCAATCAGCCAACACCCCGTCGTCAAAGAATTGCTAGATCGGCCGAAAATGTTGCTGCCGTACGTGAAAGTGTACAGCAAATCCCGAAGCAGTCTATTCTTGGTCGTGCACAAGAACTCGGCCTTTCGCAGACATCAGTTTGACGAATTTTGCGTCGGAATTTAGGATTACACCCGTACAAAATCGAATTAACTCAGGACCTTAATGTTAATGACCATAGACAACGCCGTTTGTTCACTGACTGGGCTTCGAACCGTTTAGAAGAATATTTCTTGCAAATGTGACGTGATTTGGCCACCAAGATCGTACGATTTAACCCCGCTAGATTTTTTCTTGTGGAGTTTTCTCAAATCGCAGGTCTATACCAATCAGCCGCAATCGACCGAAGCTCTTAAAGTCAACATAATCAATGCCATCGCTCAAATTCAACCCGATCTATGCGACAGAGTCATTCAAAATTGGTCCACTCGGATCTGTGCCACAGTTAGAAGCCGCGGCGAACATTTGAACGATGTTGTTTTCCATATATAAAGGTATACATGGATCTTTCATATAAAAAAAGATTTTTTAATACCTCACACACAGCTTGTTTTATTCCATTTTAACATCGACCCATCCTTATTGAAAAACCCTTTATTTTTTTATGATAAGCGTGTTTACATACTTTTTAAATAGATTTATATTAGCCGAGTTTTTTTAACTGTTCTGTTTTGGCATTACTCTGATGATTCACTGCAACAAAGAGGACTGGAAAAAATCTTCCTAAACCGTGTATGCAAAGCTCAAGTATGTTGTCAAATAACACATTACAAATGTGAACAAATAAGGTTGTTAAAAATGTAAAGCTTAAATTTGGAAAAATGGAAAAGAACAGAATAATTATTGGTATAGACAGCTTTGATAGAAGACTTGTCATTCCAATAAAATGATTTAATTATATGTACATAATATGATTACACAAATGAGTAACAAAATTCAAAACGTCAAAAATTCTCTTATAAATCGTATTGTGAACGTTACAGGTTTTTTGAACTGTTACTCATGCGAAGAGTTTTTTGGGAGCTTTTAAACTTTATCAGGCTAATAATATTTTGTGAATCACTTTGTATGATTTAATTTACACATTAGGAGATCTGTAGGTTGTTTGAGTTATCAAAAGTTCGAGTTTCTGAGGTTCTACTGTATTCACGTTGAAATATGTAGCTCACCCAGTTTCTAATCAAAAAAATGGAACAATGAAGATAACAGTGTTAATTACTGGGATTTGAATTTTTTTGAGATAACCAACACGTGTAATCATAATAAAAATAAAAAGTTGGCACGAGTAGATAAAATTCCGGAAAAAAGCAGAGCAATTAGAGTTCAATCGATTTCCGGACCGAAAAATCTCGATATTTCAGCTTGTCTGAAAAAGAGCATCGCGGGAGGTCCGGAAATTTATCGCCGTCCTTTTTGGGGAGTCCTTTGGAATCGTGCCGAGTAACGTCGCAAAAATTCAGCACGTAACAGTTACTAGTGATGAAATAATAGACTAATTCATCAAAGTCCGTGTTGTGTTTGTGTTTTGTTCGTTATTATTTATGATGACATTTTCGTTGTTATTTTCTTGGGAAAGTTTCTAATTGATCGAATAGAGACCGACTGCAAAATGATGTATTGGTTAGTTCAAGAGCAGGTGCTAAATTTCCAGTTGGTTTTTTATTTAATTAGAGTTAATCAAATGTTTGTGAGGTCCTCATAAATAAACTACAATTGACATTTTAACATTAGTCATCTTTATAACAATTGTTCTGACGTGATGGAACGATGCAATAACAAGCTATTAAAAGACTCACTCACGGTTTACAAAAAAATTTCTGAGATAATACCTTCATATTTTACTTTTCGATGACGAAGTATGTACATATTTTGGTTGCAACATTTTTTCGATTGTGCTTATGCAGTTCTAGTAGTATAATCTATTCTAGAAATACTAATCAGCGTTTAAAAATTAAAAGTGTTTCGTAAGAACGCTTCTGATAAATCTTGTCAAAGGAGTAGTGGCGGTTCAGTTTAAGTTTTCAGTTCGGCTTGTAATGACAAAAGTGGCGTGTTTTTGCCTGAAAAAAAAATTATCTTTGAAACGGCACTCCCATGTCAAAAATGCTGAAAAGTATCTGTGAGTAATCACAAAAAAAATTGAATTTTCCGGCGTGGTTTTGACCCTTTTGACGTCAGAAATGACGTAAATCATTGTTATCGAAAGCCGAGTTTTTTTAATTTGCGATAACCTTCTGACTGAAAAATCGGGTGTTCCTTATCAATGGAAGTTAAAGTTACTATTGTGTTTCATTGATTACAAACATTAATAAATGTCCAAGTCAGAAAAACTAATAAAGTCGATGTTGTTTTTCTTTGGGAAAAGTTGATCACAAATCAGGAAAATTTTATATTAAATTTGTTTCTTGTTTTCAGACTGGTGCCGATTTCCCAGGATGAAGTGTGCATGTGTCGAAACGACTAGCTACGAACGGCTAAATGAGAGTTTCCTCGACTATTCAATGATATCAGAAGACAAAGATAACGCCACAAATGAAAAAGAGGTATTTCTGAAACACAAACATTTTTTTACAGGAATTAATTTTGCTGTTTCAGGAGGAGATGGTTTTCTATAACGACGATGGCAGTTATCAGACTGTCATAGTCGAGCGAAATTTATGCGCTAGCGATTTATGCCAACTCCTAGCACTGAAAAATCGTGTTTCGAAAAGTGTCAATTGGAGCATCGTCGAACACTGGAAAGGGTACGGTCTAGGTAAGTTGTTTATGCGAGAACCAGTCCGTGGTAAACACGACCTACGTCAAAAACCGAGAAATAACAAAATTCATGTGTGATTAAACAAATACCTTTGCCATAAAAATCCTTCTCCTTAAAAGAGAAACAATGTGGAGTGCACGTTGATAGACGACTCGTACACATAATCCTAACATGTTTATTACATTCAAAAGCTCATTAACCTCGACAAAATGGCAGCTAACAGGCGATGCTACGTCATGAATTAAAACACTTTGTCTTTGGGTGCACCAATTCCGGGTTGCAATCCGGGTGGGCGTTGGCGAAGATCCCGGAATCTAACCACGTATCGATGGACGCCGCCTCCGTGGGTGGGTTGTGGCGTGGGTTTTTCATCTAAACAGGATCACTTTTACGACGTTGTTGCATTCCCATTCATAGATTCTCTCTACACGTTCGATATGGGAAATGTTTACTGTTTTGATGAAGACAATTTCAATAACACGTTACTTGGCAATAACATAATTAAAAGACATTTGTCGGAATTATAAATAGAGCGTACACTAAAAGTTAATGTCGGCCACATGTATATTACAAACAGGGTCGGACTTACTCACAAATAAACCAAACGACCGCGCAAAATTGTAAAGGTGCCAAAAAATTTAAAATTATTTAAAAATATCTGTAAAAAACGGGCGATAAACGGTACGTCGAATTGAGAATCTTCTGAAGCTAGCAGCTTCTAGAACGACAAAACGATACTCACGGTAATTTGTGACTGGACGTTCGTTAAGTGTGAGAATTACGATAAAAAACCAAAATAACGATAATGATTTTGGAGTTGAACACAATGTTGTTGCGTTAACCAATTAAATTGGGGCTTTTGGTTCTTTAGACCAACGAGGAAAAATACGCTTGATATTGTTGCGATAAGAAATACTACATATACAGTAAATATTACTACAAACAGTTTGTCTTTCAGTTTTTATAAAAATATTAAAGTATATTCTTAAAAAACGATATAATTTAATTATTATTATGTAATTTGTTTAAAATTAAAAATTCGGAAATGTTTCAATTGTTAAAAAAAATTTTACTCAAAAAATATCTAGAAAAAACAGATAATTTAGTGAAAAGCGTGTAAATTCAACTGACCCTGAAAAAAAAATTGTTAACTTTTTTTTAATATATCATAATATTCAGTAATAGTTCAATTAATACTTGCATTTGTTAGGTAGATATAGATAAGCTATTAAAAAAACGTAAACAACAAAATTTTATAACAATAACAAATAACAAAAGGGAAAAATAATAACGATACACGTGGATAATAGTCATTTACTAGAATAGTCCCGAGTATAGTATATTATTAGCAAAATGTAGAAGATAGTAAGATACGAGTGGGAAAATTGCAGATGAAGAGGGCGCAGCCTGAGTTTACGTTTACCTGTAATCACACGAGATACTGTAATATGCTCTAGTCCGCGAATGATATTCAATATTTTATCTACAAAAGCCAACAAATAACAAAAAACCAATTTAATAATTTTTATTCAAAAGCAAGAACAAACGAATAAAAATTTTGACTAGTTTTATTTTCCACGAATAGATTTTTTCGAAATTTTTAACCACTAGTGGCGTCATCGGTGGTCAATAAGTTCAGTAACTCGTAAATATCTAGAAGATCGAAGTGGCGAAATACATTTTTTTACTTCTTGAACTGTTAAAACTTATGTGACAGTTGATTAAACATCAAAAAAGATTGATTTTGCACAGCATTGCGGTAAAAGTTAAAGATGCACTGAGCATTTATAAGATATTTAAAAAAAATTCTTCTTGTTATTGTTAAGTTTTTGTAACTTATTTTTTTTTAATATAATAAAAAATTAAGTCGCTACAGCGTCATCTATTTGTACACTAAAGAACTAGTTGATTGTTTTAACTTCATCAGAAAATAGGAGTTTATGGTGTTTAGCCTCATGAGACTATTTTACCAATCATAAAAATATTGGATCACCTGGACCTGGAAACGTCCGGTGGTATCCGGCCTGGATACTGGCGTGTAAAATGTGGATACCTCCACGGATTCGAAACAGAAACGATACAACACGTACTCAACCTAACTTATAGCCTTAAAATAGTACGTCTGTTGACTTAAAACCTGAATGAGAGAGAACGGTCTATAACTCCTGGTCGATAAAAGTCCCGGGATAACACGTACACGAAAGTAAATGAGGTTAAAATGTCGTTACCGCGACCACGCGGCTTAAACAGAAGTCCACTTAAAAGTTAAAATGTCTAATCCCAAATATCAGTATAAAAAAATATATTCAAATAAAAGTCGTTTAGGTTATTTTACAGTGCTCCAACTAGTAAGACACACACGCTTCTACTCTAAACAAGTGTCCTGTAAAATTAGAGCGCGTTCTCTTGTAAATAATATATCTGTATGTAGTAGTGCTCGGTTTATAAGACAAATCTGACTTAAGTAATAATAATAAATCTTTGAATAATAGATCTCTGGCTATGGTGTCAATTATGTACCTGTATTATGTTTATTACTTATATTGGGAGGATTAAAAGCTCCCTTAAAATACAATGTTCCTTAATTAATGTTAGCAAAGTGCAGGGGCAGTATTGGTCTTTATCTAAACATCTTGATCTATTGTACGATGATTTATTATTTAAGTCAGCGTGGCTTTATAAGCAGAGCAGTACTATAATATATTTTCATTTAGTATATCTTGAGATAAACTTAAAAATAACTACAACTGCTCTTGTAACTTCTTTCAGAAAGGCATAGAACTAACAAAATAAGTAAAGTTTATGTGTAATAAAAAATTGACGATATTACATGCTGACCTGTCAATTATTGCCCTCTGCTCGTAAAAAAATCACTCCACACACGCATTTTTAGGTCCTACATGGAAGGAAAAGACAAGTTCTTTAAGGATTTTTTTAATAGCAATTATAAAAGAGATGCCGTTTGGCATGAAGTAAACAAAATTTTCGCAATTTTTCCCACATCTATCACGGCACGTGTCGTTAAAAATAATCCTTCCCGATTGGAAACGTGAACTTGTGCTCTTGAAAAGGTCAGCTTTTCAAAAGCAATCTTACATAAAAATTTATTTCTCCGAAGTTGTTACCCAAGCCGACAATTGATAAAAATAAATGGAATTTTTTATTTTTCATCAAATCAATATTTCCCGTTCCCCAAAAGCCCGAAAATGGAATGATTCAGCGATAAAACCGCCAGATACCATCTGTTGTTATTTGTGGAAGAAAGCTGGTATCAAGTGATTACTTAAATTACACGTAAATAACGCTATTTTGAACATTGTTGACGTTTTTAATTTCGACTTTTATGACATTCGGTTGCGCTTAATTTAGACAAACGATACGATTCCAGGAAATATCCCCGACACTTTATGGAATTTTTCCCTCGAAAAAGAAATCAAATTAAAACAACCTTCCGTGAAAAATAAATGACTCCAATTCTCAACGAATATTTTTACCTACATTTACTGGACGACTCCCCGGAGTTTGTTTGGTTCCGGCGGCGTCAACATCATGTTTATTCCATTTCAGTTAGGAAAAAAATACAATCGGGGTCAAGGGAAAAGTGTCACTGTCAGGGAAAAGTTGCAAATTGAAAAAAACATCGCGTAATTTTTGTAGTAAATAGTTAAAATACGTCACAGATTGGAAGAGGGGGTCAAGGATTAAAATTCATCATAAACAGGAAAAAAAAAGATAAAACTTTTATCGTTATTTTTCCACTGAATATTTTAGTGAATTTTTTGACAAATAACCTCTGACATCTAGAGGTGAAAATAGATTATTAATTAATACCGACTAACCCTTGATTTTTCACTATTATCTTGCTAAATCAGGTTGCAACCTTGGGCATTTCTTGATCAAATAAAAAAATTGTGGCAAATATTTAATTTGATAAACTGTTTTCGTATACACAACTCTTCAAATAAAACTGATTTTTTCGTGTTTGGAATGAAGTTAATGTAGGTAAACAGACTAATTATAGCATCACGAATTCTGGTAGCGCTCATATAAAATGCAAATCGATGCAAAATGCATTTTTCTTCAATGATGCTGCGTTTTTGTAAAGAAAACTAGATTTTTCCAGTGTTCGATAAAAAAATCAATTCTGTATTTTTCCTACCTGCATTGTCTTAATTACTTCAAGTCCCACTTGACAAACTCATTAAAGCAATCGAAACAACAGTGGAAAATCAGAAAACAATTTTAATGTAACGGAATTCGAATTTGTAACGTACTTACTTAACTTCCCGTCGAGGGAGGTTACAAAACCATGACGAAGATAATTAAAAACGCCCTTGAACGACGTCATGACCCTTAATCTGCCACAATTTTAAATTACACTTACCGGAAGAAAGTGATTGATAACCGGAAGTGGCAAAATTTCTTGCTGACACGTTCTATTTCTTAACTTGTTTGTCTTGTTAATCAGGCCGGTCTAAGTTTTAGTGGGATTTTACAGCACAAGTTAGGTAAAGATGGCTCAAATTTTTCATTTTCTGATACGCTTATATAAAAAAGTCTGTTGTAAAACTAAAGAACAGTTATTGAAATGTCATTTAATCGTTAATGAGGATCGTTAAATTATTTTACAACATTTTTAACTGCAATTGATCGTGTTGCGAAAGCGTATTTTCAGTTACAAATTTCTGCAGTAGGGTAACTAAGTAACACACTGCTATTAAATAAAAAAAATAGTCTACTTACTTTACTTTACTTTAATAAAATTCATCAGCCTAAAAGTTGATTACAAATCTTGTGTAAATCCTTTTCCAGGGCTCAATTATTAATTAATTTCGTGCTGTAAAATTTAAGTTGCGACACTCGAATACTCGAATGTAAATAACTATTTTGTTTTCGTTATCTCTTCCGTTTGGAGAGACAATATAAATTCATTTCTCAATCAGAGAGTACATTTTCCCCGTTGTGTGAATACAAAATGAGGCTTTGATCGCAAATCCATCTTTGTAAAATTCAAATTTTTTTAATCCCATGCACCTCATCATTTGAATATCAATCAGGCTGAAACCTCGCTCTTCATTTTCTCTATATTCTCGTCAGGATCTTGAACTAATTCTCTTTTTCCTAAAATATGCATGATGCATCGAGTGCATTTGCAACTCGATCGAGACGACAGCTCAGACGATTCTCCCGTCATAACAATTTTAGTAATGCGTAATTCGAAACGGAACGACATTCGCAGCAAAGCAAAACAAGCACATTTCCCAGCCTGATGCCAGATTTAAAACATTTTGTAACATGAGACTTTCAACTACCGTCTGGTAGGCATCACAATAAAGTAGACTCATCATAATAATAATCACCACACGCTTTTCTTTATCATAAAGAAAAAAAAATCATTGATGCGTGGATCGAATTTTACTGACTTGTTTTCGTTTTTGCGTGCGAAAATATTTCATTTTATCTTCGTTTTACGTGCAATAAAAAATCGACGATATTAAATGCTGACCTGTCAATTATTGCCCTGCGATCGTAAAAAAACACAACACACACGCACGTGGATAAATAAGGAATAAAACAACAAGTGGACTATAAAATACTAATTTTTTGCTATTTTTGGAGCTGAATGTGATATTTTTTACCTTTTTCAAATTAAGAATTATTCAATTAAAATTTTTGGAGCTAGAAACCACACTAATCATTTTGTAAGCCAAAGGCGATGTTTTACTAATTTTTGAAGCCAGACTTAATGTTTAACTAATTTTAAAAGCAGGAAACGACATGTTTTACCTTTTACATTAATATATAGACATAGTTGACATTTTTTCTAATTTAGGGAGTCAGAAGCAATGTCTTTCTAATTTTATGGAAGTCAGTAGAAACATTTTACTAATTTCGAAACACACAGATATAATTTCGTCAATTTTAGAAACTGAGGTGATATTTTTTTATCAATTGTTAAATTAATAAAGACAAAAGCGACATTGGTTTTACAATTTTAAAACCCGCTGGGATAATTACTAATTTTTAAATGAGAATTAAGATAACAAGTGGACTACAAAATTTACTATTTTTGAAGCTGGATGTAATATTTTTTACCTTTTTTAAAATAACAAATATACAAAAGCAAATTTTTTTTAAATTTTTGGAGCCAGAAGTGACATTTTAATAATTTTGGAAGCCAGAGGCAATGTTTTACTAATTTTTGAAACTAGACTTTATATTTAACTAATTTTAAAAGGCGGAGACGATATGTTTTACCTTTGAAATTAATAAATAGACATAGTTCACATTTTTTATAATTTAGGGAGCCGCAAGCAATGTCTTTCTAATTTTGGAAGTCAGAAGAAACATTTTACTAATTTCGAAACATACACATATAATTTTATCAATTTTATAAACTGAGGTGATATTATTTATCAATTTTTAAATTAATAAAGACAAGGGCGACATTGGTTTTACAATTTTAAAACCCGCGGGACAATACTAATTTTTAAAATGCTGAAAACAGGTGGCAAACTCAAAAAATATTTTCAGAGGGGGCTTTACTATAAAAATTATAATATTAATCCAAGTAACTAAAGTTACAGTGTAATAAAGTTTTGAATCAATTTATTCTTGATTTCGTCACGTTTTGAAAGGGGCCTCAGCCCCAAAGCCTTAACTTTGCGTGCGCCCCTGAATGAATTTTATCTTCAAACAGAAGAGATAACGAAAGCAAAAATATTTTATTTTTCTATTTGCGACTTGTTTTGTTTGCTTTGTTCTTAGGTATTTCTACATGGAAAAAGCAGTTATCACAGGTGAACTGATAAAAAAGTTAATAATTCAGTGATTTTCAAACTTCGCTAATGCATTTAGCGAATTATTGTTAACAATTATTGTTTTTTAATTATAAAAACATTGATTAGCTAACCATACTTAATTAAAAATGAAATGGATTAATCATTGTCTATTTTTACGAAATAATTGTTGGAAAAAAATCACACTCACACAATAATATTTTTATAAATGTCGGTTGTAAACAAAATATGTTTTTGTTTTCGACATTTTTTTCGCATTATAAATTTGTACTATCGTTATCCGATAAGCTCTCCAAATAATGTTTATAATTTTTTTGTCAGAAATTTTGACCTCCACCTTTTCAATTTGATAAAAATAGCCGTTAAATACTCGACAATTGGTATCAGTTAATATTCATCTGAATCAATCAGTGTATGATTTTTTTTTGTAACAATTTGAAGGTTAAGCCTCCTCTGCATGTTGCAGTAATTAGAATAATTGACCTTTGGGTTAAATCGAATTTAACCCACGCCATACACGTACCCACCCGATTGAACGAACGTCGATTGTCCCAATGACCCATTTCGGCGACCTTTTCGTCCACATCCCAAAGGCGATCTTATCAAATCGTCAATAGTGACACCTGTTACGTTACGTCTGTGACGTTTCCGGATTACTCCGGGTCGCCATTAGGGTTTTATTGGGTTGTCTTAATCAACTCAGAGCACTCGGCGGTGATTAAAACGATAAATTTCGAAAGAATTATCACTGCTTGTTTATTTTTTTATCGATTTTTTTTTGTTTTACAGAGCGCTTCCTCGAAGATCATGAATATGTTCTCGAAGCGTCCAGAGACATGAGGGGCTATTCGAGACACGCCCAATTTCGATATGTTTTCCGAAAAGACTACAGGAAATACGAGTTTTTCCACAATCCACAAGTAAGTAAAAATCTGTTTTATTTTCGAAATTCTTTTAGCTGGACCTTCAGAAAGCTAATCCAAAATTGAAATAGAACACCACAAATAATGAAAATCTGCAAACAAATTTTAATTACAATTCTGTTTATAAACATAACCTTCACCTGTCAATCGTGTAATCTTTTGTAAACAGCGCAAACATTACTGCTGGCGTTAGATCGTGACAAAATAGACGGAAATACAAAAATTTTAGTTTTTTATACTTTTATCGTTTTTGCGCCTTAAGATAGGAAAACGACTACCTCTATAGGATAACGTTGAAAATGATTTCACTTCTACCTGGTGTGCTGTAAAAATTTGCTTTTATTTTCTGAAATACTCAAATCTTTTAGCTTTATAACTTGTGTTGTAATTCTGTGGTGCTTTTTCTTATTTTAAAGCTGTTAAGAATTTTTTCAGTGTCTCAAAATTTTCAGGTTAATTAATTTAGTTAAACTGGTAGGATCGGCGAAAAAATTATAATATTCAATTCGGCAATAAAGCAGATTTAATGCCTTGCCTGGCTTCTCGCTAGTCACGGCATTAAATAACATGCTTTATTGCCTAATTAAACAAATAACTATTTTCTGATATCCGATAAAAATTGTAGTCATAATAAATCCGAGATTTTTTTAAAGAAGTTGGAATACGCCCTTGAAACAGTAAAAGGTGATTTGAGCATGTATACGAAAGCTTATTTGAGATAACAAAGCATTGCTATTAATTAAACCATTTACTAGTTTAAACAAATAAATTGCTACTGAAGATGAAGAGATTATTTTTGCATCTAATAAGGTATACATCTGTTTTAAACAATTTTCAAAAGAAACTCCTCCTTTGGAGTTAGTGGCGCAACTACTACAAAAATTTTGCGTGGGATAGCAGCTGGACCAACAAATTTTCAATTGTGCACATAAATATTTTAAATCTGACTTTTTTTTTCTTTTTATCTGTTGATTATTACGTAAAGCAACGGATTGTGTGACAATGTTGTCTGTAAATGATTACTTATATAATAAGTGAGTAAATTATGACTTTTTTCACGTAAGAAGACAATTTGAAGTACGAGTCATAGGCGAGTGCGTTACGCTCTAAAAATAGAAAAAATACTATTTTAACCTTTATAAGTTTTAAACTCTTTTATATACGAGTACATACATCGACAATAGTTTTCAATTTTTAAACAATTTTCTGTTTCTTTCCACGCCCATTTTGTTACGAAAGTTAATGGAGAAAATGGACCCAAAAATTTGGTGAAACTTCGATGGGAGCCCCCAAAAATTAACACAACAATTACTTCAGTATATTTTATAAAATATATTGCAAGTTTAAAATTTATGCAGCGCTGGCTTTATTTTAAAACGCTGCGCAAACGGCTACAACTACAAAAACTTTTTTGTTTTATTTTTTGGTGTGATTAAATGTCTAAATTATTGAAGTGTAATTATTTTTGTAGTTTTTAATTCAAAGCGTATGGGAAGGTCAAACAACTAATGCTCTCTCTTGCATGTTTTTGTGAGTGTTAACCGGCAATTTTTTTCTATATTTTATTTCTTTTAACTCGTGGTTGGAGTGGACATTATTTTCTTGAGTTCCGTTTCATATATTTTTTAAATATGTATATCGATATATAGTTGACATCTGTAATTGTGTGTATTTTGAAAAATCTCGAAATTTTTAATTGGAACATCTTATAAAATTTGTAAAATAAGAAATTCCGGATATTAGTTTTGATGCTGACATAAAAATGTGTAAATTAACCTTTATCTTTGTTTCCATTAAGCACCATTACGATATCAGTCACGCTGACAATAACAAATGTCAAAATTGACAAGAAAGGTTGGTTTATAATGTTTACACAATATTTAAATCAGTATAAACAATTTTTTTTTTAAGAAAATGTGCTTCAGTGCTATATCTGTGATAAAAAATTCTGGACATTAAAATTTTGACACTGACAAGAAAATTTGTTAAAAACAACTTTTTTTGTCAGGTTTAAAATTTATTAATTATTATTGTCATTGTGATATCCTAATTGTGGTCAATTGAAAAAAAAATCTTTTACGTAAATGTTAAAATTTGATCTCTGGAATTTTTTGTACGGAGAGAAAAAGTGACATACAAAATTACGAAATTGATTGTTCCATTTTGACAAGTAGAAGTGTTTTTGGCACACGGTATTTGACTCTACTAAATTAAAGCAAAATATTTTTTTGTTTTCTAGATATTTTTAATGGTCCATTAAAAAAAAGATATCCTGTATTTCGTTTTGCACCGATATTTGTTTATGACAAGTGGAATTTGTATGATTGAGAGATGGAAAATTTTTGTTTTGTATCATAACTCAAAACAACTCAACAACTTAATCACCAAAAATAAGAACAAATTAAAAATTTACGTGGGAAAATATTTTGATTTTATTTTGACTGACAAGTGTGGCGTACTTGAACTTGAAATTTTTTAACTTTTATTCACTGACGTAGAGGCATGACTCTTGAATATTGATTAAATACAAAAAACGGATATTACTTAATGGAAGTAATTAAATATTTAAAATTTTATCGTTATACAATTTTTATGTTGTTTTGTTATTTCTGCAGCGAAATTTGCATATTCTGAGCTATGCCACACACCGCCATCTAGGTTTATATAAATGCAACACAAGTCGGTATAGTAGGAGTCTACGACCTTGCAACAGGCAATCTATAAAGTGTTCTGGCAAGTTTTACGATTTTCTGATAGATGGCGCTAAGGTCAATATTTGAAACGAGTTTTCTTTAGAAAGTTATTTTTGTGTACTGCTGATGTTAAATATTTACTTTTTTTGTAAACTCGTATTTTTCTTGTTTTATCCTTATTCAATTTTTACATCACTTAGATTTATCAATTTACAGATTCCTGAAAATTTTGTTGTTCCGTTTTGCTAGATGGCGCCACTATTTATATCTAAATATAAAATAACTGATAACGAGCACTTTTTAATTCATCAGTTTTCACTACAAAATTAAATTAAGCAAAAAACTGTTTACGTTTTACTTTTTTTCATTGATAATTTACTTATGAATGAGATGCGAAACGAAGAAAATCTTTTATTTAAAGAAAAGTGTGTTACACCATTCACAAAGGCACTTTCGGTTTTAATTCCATTATTGTTTGGATGAGTAATGTTCGTTGAACACGAACCTTCGCAATAATTTAATTTGAAAAATTCTTTCTCAATATCGAAGTGATATATTATCTGGTATCTGACAAGAGGACGCCATAAATAACAATTTATTATAACATTTCATGGCTCCCGACTTCTTCTCGGATTATATGTATTTACATGATTATGTTAATTTATCAAACTGTTCTTTTTTACGACCTAATTTTTTTAATTTTTTTTCTAGCAGTTCTTCCCCTCTGATATGTTAAACATTACTAAGGAAGACTTTCCACATCTTACAAATCTTAACGAAAACTACCTCCAGGTAAGTAAAAACCACAACAAATTAAATCAGTCTCATAATAGATGGCTTATAATTTAAATAAACGGCCAGTAAAATAATAAATGATTAGAAAACACCCTTAATTAACATTTGGTTCACAATTAAGTGGATTTTTTGGGGGGAAAGGCGGTTAATAGCGTTAACCTCTTACAGTTTAGTGAACATGGAAATACCGGCCAAATAGGTTTTTACTGCTACAAAATGTCAGGTTTATTTATAAAATTATTAATATACTGATTCTTTTACAATATTTTACTGACTGTTCATAATTATTATACTGTTCATTATAAATTAAATACTGTTCAGTTTATTAAGACCCGTTAAAAACTACCAATAGATAAAAGAACGTGTAAGGTCAGTGACAGGAAAGAAAGTGACGAGTTTATTCTTATTAGTGTTAAATGACGACATCGGTCATAAAGTAAAAGAGAAATACACTTTTTTGTCTTTTTTTTAAAAATAAATTCTTTGTTTTTTTTATATCGAAATTGTTACTTTTAAGTGTTTTTTTTTTTAAGTTCAAGTGAATTGTTTTCTTGTATAGAACAATAGCTCTCACAACTCAGAGTGATTAATGATTAAAAAAGAATCACTCAAGTGTCATTTTAATCTAATGGAGATTTAATTGAGTCGGACAATACAAAAAAAAAAAAATATATAAGCAAATCTGGTACAAGAAGTAAATTTAGAGGCTGTTACTTCTCGATAGTTCAAGGTTTTTGCCTGTCACTTTTTAAAGAAAAATCAGGAAGTTAATGTTGCTATTTCCCGACAAGTTTCAATCAATGTCAAAAACATTTTTGTATCAAATTTTTATGCACAGATTAAGATAAATCCCTTTTAAATCCCGGAAGGGTTTCTATCACAATCCAGAAAATTCTTCACCCCAGTTGGCCATGAAATATAAAAGTCGTCTTGTTTTTTCATGGTCGTAAGTGGCGCCCAAATTTATGTATCAGTCGCCACGAAATAATTCGTTTACGTCATCAATTTAAAGCCATGTTGTTGAGTGTGATTTTTTTTTATTTTTACCTTTTAATAATGATTGCACTTTTAATAAACGCATCTTTTATTAATTAAAAAAAAATTTCACTTGAAAATCTAAGCTTTTTTAAAAAAACTGATAACTTGTTTGAATTTTCTAACGTTTACAATTTTACAACTCAGTAGTACCAGTATTGATGTGAAAGCAGCTCACAAAATGATGGTGTAATTCAGTGACTATAAATGAAAAACAAGTCTCTGTAATATAACACTCTTTAAATTTCAACAGGAGAGTTTTTTTCTCACCTTGTTTTCTTTGTAACCGTTTAAGGTGTCACAAATTGGAAAAAAAACTGGTAGCAAAAATATTTACTAGAGAAAAATCTGCTACATCTTTAATACAACTCTAAAATTAGGTAAAATTTAAGCCGTCAAAAATGTAAACCGATAAATGAATCAATTTCTGGTTCAAGCCTCCACTTTAGAAAGCTACAAAAGCATATTTTAAGTATTTATAAACAAATCAACAATTTAAAATTAATTTATGTTGAATAGTGGAAAAAAACTTATGCTGACAGTACAAGTCTCTTATCTAAAAATAGAATGTCTAGCCGAATATGTGTTTTATCAATATCGTGAAATCTATATTTCCTTAGGACATTATTCCATCACAATAAAAATTTTTACTTTACATTTTGGGCATTTGTAAAAAATTATAAATTAAGAAACCAGTTCTAATGACTTTTAGAGAATACGGATTAGACTCAGTCTTGCCAACTCTATATTTCTTGCTCTGTAAAATCTCGTGAGATTTAAATTTAAAACGCGTTACTTCAACATCTTCTAAACTAAAAACTAAACAAATTTTTCAGATTTTTTTATTTTTCATACTGTTGTTCTTCTTGTCTTTTTTTCTTTCAATCTTCATTCTGTTGTATTTTTTTGTATATATTTTTTCTAGTTGACGATTTTGAACTTTTTCTGAACAATCGTTTTTCTTATCGTAGTTTTTTTTTTGAATGTTTAAGAACGTACCTTATACAGTCGAACTTCGTTAACTCGAACAGCCAGTTAGAACAAAAAAGTTCAAGAAATCGGGAGGTTTGACTTATCAAATAAAACAACGAATTAAACAAATAAAACAACAAGTAGAGAGGCATCCTGCCATAAATTTGGTTCGAATTAGCGAGAGTTCGACTTATCGAAGTTTCATTGTATACACTTCTAGAATCTATATTTTTTTATTTAAATACGTAGTTTTTTCGTTTTTTTATTTCAATTGTGTCTTTTTGTTCTATTTCTTTCCTTTGACGACGTTCAAGATTTTTAGAAAACCTTGTTCTTTCAGAGTCTTCCTTTTTTATTTTTTTTTAAACGTAATTGTTTTAAATCTTTTTTTATTGTAGATAGTTTTTTTTTAAATATTCTTTTGTTTTTTTTTTTGATCTTTGAATTTAGAGTGCTATGTAATTGAAAAACAATTAATTTCTAAGTCTATGATAAATCTTACATCTATTTGTCGAAATAAAATATCAAACAATTTCGCAAACGTCATTTTTAAAGATGTTTTTTTCTTTTCTTTCAATCTTTGATTTTTAAGTTTTTCTGCAATATTTTTTTGTTCTAGATTTTTTCCTAAACGTAAGTTTTTCTTATTTTTCATTCTTTTTCAGTCGCTGTTTGTTTCAATTTGTTTAAAAACCTTTTTTTGTACTTCTGTTTACTTTCGTTCTACGTCCTTTTTATAATGAAATTTATTGGAATTTTGGAAGAAATGTTGAGAAGAGGACTCTCAAAGTTAGCGTTGGGCTCTCGAACTTTTCTTTTTTTTCTTTCTTATCTTAATATATTGATATGAATTATTTATTCATTTCAATATATATAATTTAAAATTCAGAATTCCGGAATTTTTAATTCCAATTAAAAACTTTAAAGAGGAGGAAGAGGACATAAAACGTTGTTTGCGACTCGCCTGCAATTATTTTTTATTGGACTTACTATGTTATAATTAATTTATTAGTCTTATCACGAAATCATTAAATTGATATTAGCAATTTGAAATTTTGATTTATGACGTAAACGCATTATTTTGTGGCGAGTAGTATATAAAATGATTGAATGAGTGCAAAAATGAGTCGGTGATGAAAGTGATTTTTTGGTATAGTGCGGTCCTTGAAATGTAATAAAAGAGTTTGTTGACCTCACACTATGTAGCAACATCATTACGCACTCCTCTTAAACCATGATATAACTCGATTGTAAGTCTGCAATTAGCATAATCAAAAAGCAAAATGTGGCCAATACCAAGAACCCACACACCTATACAAAAAGCCATTACCGGCTCGAATAGAAAAAAAATTCAGGCGTACCATATAATTTTCCGTACTGTTGATCGCCTAATTTTTTTCCTCTTCTTATCTTGTTCATCCTTTTCGGTCATCGAAAATTTAAAACATTGTAAACAACGACGATATAATTCATGTCACTGGAGCGTGAAGAAGAAACCAAAGTCGTCGCAAAATTTTTTTTCTTTAGTCCTGACCTGATTTACACCCAATCAGTAAATTTGATTTTCTGCAATTGGAACTTCCGTTCCGGAATTGAGTTGTCAGGGACGGATTTTAATTTAAAGAATGTGTATTTTTAGACAAACCTATTTTGAAAAAATTTGGATACGGGCTTCCCTTTGTCAGGTGACATCCGCTTCCAGTTCTTGTAAACTATTTCAACGTCGTGACGGACTTATCTCATATCCTGTCTTTTGAAAAATTATTCGAGACGTTCTCTGACTTCCTGGTTTAAAAAAACTGGTTTTTTGATTAAAATATCGATGTTTCTAACGGATTTGTATTTTATGACGGTCAGGGGCGGACAGCTAACGTTGCTAGCCCTGGGCACTGCCCTGAGTTAACACTCTTTGAGGGCTCCCGTCGACGTTTCGCTAAATTTTTCTCTCATTTACTCACTTTCATTAACTTTCGTAACAAAATGGACGTGGAAAGAAACCGAAACACAACCACAACATAGTATATTAGACCTCAAGGACCATAAAAGTGCTTACGACTTAGAAGTTCATATATTATTTTTTCAACCACCTGAAAAAAATAAGTGGTCAATCTACTTACCGCCCTAGAGATCGTAAGCAGCGTCCTTTCTTTAGTGATGGTTTCAAGGGCAGTAATTGTGGCTTACTGTTAGTGTACTGTTGCTGTTAGTAAAATATTAATGGCATGCTTACGAGACAGATGGTTGAAAAAATTTTTTTAGACAAACTCATGAAACCGAGACTGAAAGAAAAAGATCAACAGCAAAAACTACGTGTGAAAGAAGTAAAAGTAGAAAGAAAGATTATAGAAAAAGAAAACAATATTTCGAGAATCAACGATTGAAAATAATATAATGATGTAAAATAAAAATAATAATAATTAAAAAAAAATAATTAATTGTTGAAATGAATCCTATTCTTTTGCCGGGTTTAAAAAATACGATTGTAAGAAGAAAAAACAATTTTATAGCAGTCAGATTCTAAAAATGGACAAGAACTATATTAAAAAACTTGAAAAAAGAAGGTTCAAAATATAAAAATCAAGATAAGGCACAATTAAAAAAGAACAAAGGAAGGAACTTGACAAATAGTAACTAGAAAAAAGAAGATGAAGAACAACTACATTAAAAAAAACACAACAGAATGATATTGATTTTAAAAGAACAAAAGTGAGTTCTAGAAAATTTTGAAAATGTACAATAAAATAAAGGGAACAAAAAGTACGATTGAAAGAAAATCTAAAACTATTTTCAAAATCGTCGTCATCAATCAATTTTTTTTTGATCAAATTTACAATACGAGTATTCTTAAAACTAATTTACAAGATTCTTAATGCTTTTACTTGTGCGCTGCTGAGGTTTAAGGCTTTTTCAGCGTATGTTTTCAAAAGAAAAAAGGAAGAAAGGTAGATTCTAGAAGAATTTTAGAATATTCTTGAAAAAGAAAAAAAAACAAAAAAGAACTAGAAAAACTACTTAGAATTGCAAAGAACAAAAAATATTACAGAAAAACCTGAAAAACGACGAAAAGAAGACTGGACGAGATAGAACAAGAAAAACCACGAGATAAAGAATAAAAGAAAATTTTCAAACAACTCGTTTAGTTGTTTAATTTACAAGATGTTGTAAGGCGCTTTAAATTTGAATTTTTCATCATTGTAAATAGCAAAGTCAGAAATTTTGTATTGGCAACCCTGCTAGGCGTGATCATCACAATACATGGATTTTCTTAAGCATTGTTGTGTTAATTTTTCATTGCTCTTTAAATAGGTGCAGAAAACTGGGACATTTCAACAAATACATTTTTTGCTTCCAGAATCTTATCTAAAACTGTGGCATTTTGACGGACGTATTATCAAAAATAACATTTTCAGTGGCACTGATAATAACTTTAAAGCGATATAATAATATTATTAAAAAAGAAAATGTAAGATTTTAACGAATTAGGCTGTCAAAAGGCCAAATGAGAAAAATGTAATTTGCTAAAACGGTCAAAACTTAACAAGAAATAGCGAAAAAAGGATGGTAATAAATAATTAATTGATTTAGGGGCTCACAGAGCGATTTTTTTTAAATTTTGAGAGGATGCTATCAGATTTAGCGACCCACTTTTCATTGGCGACCACCGTATCTAATTTTATTTTTTTTGGGTCGCGAAAGAGACTTTTTGCCTCGCGAGACCTTGGGCTGCTGCAGCCCATAAAGATCATGTTTAAATCCGTTCCTGATGACGGTGACCTCGAAGAATGTATATTAATTTGAGGTGTCAATTGAAGTTTTGTCCTTGAAGTCAAAATGATTTAATTTTGTTGTTAGAGTTTGCACTTGGGACACGTTGAATACATAAAGTGAGTCAACTTATGCAAATATTTTCACTTTTTATCTAATAATTATACACTTCTTCCTGTCAAAGAAAATTAATTGTAAAAAAAATCCGACAATTGATAAATAATTACGGGTAATTACGGTATCGCAAAGTGCTTCAAAGTAACAATCCATTTTGTAATAATAATTCTTTTAACCTTGCAGAATCTCGTGTTACAAGAAGGAAAATCGCCGGTCGTTTTTTCGCAAGTATGGATAAAAGATCAGCAAAAGCAGGCCTGGGGTAAGGCCTTTCTGCTACTCCGAGAGAAGAAACTTTATCTTTCGTATAAGATACAAGTGTTGGCCAAGTTCCTAAGGGCTGCAAAAATCAGGGAAACTTCGGTGAGTCCTTCCAAAAAAATTTCAAACACCTGTTTCTAAGCGGTAACCAAGGCCACATTAACACAATGAGTAATACGGTTTTGCTGCATTATCGAGCCGTCAAAAACCTATAATTCTTTTCTCTTGTAGATTTTTTTTTCGTGTCGTAATTTCGTTCAAGGTTTTTACGGTTCAATTATTCTTTCATTTATTTTATAATCACTTATGTGGTTACCGAGTAACACAGACGTTTAATGAAATGGTAATGACGATTGTATCGCGGGGAAGAGATACGCTCCACTGACTTGCGAGATAATTTAATTTAACACTTTAATAATTTTCGTTAGCAACACGCCGAAAAAATTCGAGAGAGAATCTTTAATAGGAATGACATGAATCGGTAGCCGACCGAGAATCTTGAACTTGTTCTGTCAATTTGTCGGCCGTTTTGATGAGTAGATTAGAAAGCGAACGCTGGAGATTTTTTTCTCGCGAATTTCTCTGAAAGCGAATTTTTTAATAAGAAAAAATGTGGGTTGGAAGTCTAGAACAAACCAACAAGAAACGACAGATGCAGGTGTAATGAAGGATAGCGTATGGTACACGTGTGTATAATAAGTACGTGGGTTGCAATATCACGCATAACTTTCCGAATTTGGGAATTACGTTATTGTTTTGGTTTTTTGGGTCAAGTTGAAGTTTCAAAATCAAGTAGTTACCAAAAAAATAACAACGGATTTAAATTGTACTAGGTGTCCAAAGAAATATCAGAATCCACAACGTAATAAACTTTCTTTTGTAGAATAATTCTACAATTTACCCTATAAATTCGTTAAAAAGAGAGATGTAATATCAAAATGAAAATTGTAATAAAAACATAAAAAATTGGGATGTGGAATTAAGCCTGGGACACCCGGTATATTAAATCGAATCGATTGATTGTCTTGGGTGGGTGTCGGATTATGGTGAAGACTTTTTTTTTACCATAACAAGGTCATAGCATTTTGGTATCTTATTACATAACATAATAAGGTGAACTTGTGGGTATTTTTTGTTCGGAAGTTGGTAATATTTAATGATTCATTTAAGTTCGATTTTAATAAATGACTGCAAGTAGTTTATTAACCTCGAAGGCATTTAGGTGGCGGTGGATCGATGTTGCAATGGCGATAAGACTGCGTACATAATGTGATAACATGCAAAGGAATCTAATATAGAAGGTTTTTTTTAAATACTGGAAACAACAAAAAAATGAGGGTTTCAATTTAAAAATAAAAAGTCGATGCAGCCTTCGGCTAAATATAAATAGATTTTTCCATTACAATTCGCTTTTATATATTTTTTTCTAATGTCAATGTTTTTGCTGTCAAATGAAAAAGAAAATACATTTTGAAATAAAATACGGCTTGAAACAAAAATTACAATATTTTTATTTGAACAGAAATTATTACTCTTCTGGATAAACAAAGGGTAAAATAAATGAGTATTTTAACAACGAACTTGAGGGGTTAGAAACAAAATAATTTATATTGAAAGAAAACCTTGATATAAGAGTTTTATAGCACGAATCTAGGTACCACAAATGAACAGCGAAGTTTATAATCTGATACAAGTTTTTTGTGCATTCTAATTTAGCTTTTTTCGTTTTTTTTAGTCTTACAAAATGCGACTTAGTTAAATTTTTACTGTAACAACAAAAATGCCATTGTGGTGGATGGGTAGTTGCTATTTTAACAAAATGTTCTCTCTATGTTTCCTCCAATGATTTTCATGATGACAGTGGAAGTGTAAGTAGTAAAAGGAGTTAATTAAAATTTATGCTATTATTTAATAATTTATAAAAGAAAACTTAATAAAATAATTAAAGCACAGTCTTAAATTTTAATAAAAATGGTTGATGACGTAAACTCATAATTTTGAGGTGGTAGGTATAATTACACAATTGCTAGTTGATAGTTGAACATGTTATGGGAAAATTGACATTTCTATCAACTTTACAAAAGAATATTTGGGCTCTTTCTTTATTTTTTTATCTTATGTAATTAATATTATGACATTATATATAATCTATACAGTGTAAGGTAATCTGGGTACAATAGTTTTTGATATACTCTTTGGTATAACACTGCAAGATAGTGGAGGATATCTGCTACAACTAGATATGAGCATAACTTCAATAGCGCTTATCTGTTAAAGCGATTACACATAGCAATTTCTTTATTAAAATAAACTAAATGAACTTGAGACTTGTGGAAATTCATAATGGAAATGAAAGATAAATCTCTAAACCAACTGAAAATCTACTTCTCACACAACATATTTCTCTAAATTGCGGAGGCATTTGATAAATTGAAAAATTGTAAAATGTGTTTATACAAGATATTTTCTGGGCAATGTTATTTAATTACCTGTCATTTACGATTCATAAGTATTGAAATAAAGAGCCAGTTCTCGGTTTTATTTGTGTAAACAGTATAAACGAATTTTCAGGAGTTTTCTAACCAAGCTGCCCATGGATAATCTTGAATTTTTGAGGTCTTAATGTATTTTTTGTTTTGTTGATGTTCATAAAAGAGGTAATGAAATAAACATGAAACGAAACAATTTAATAGAAAGAAAAAGTTTTTGAATATAACATCAATCGCAATTGTTTATGATGAAACCAAAATTTTTATTTTTAAAAATCCGGAGCGTTTTTTTGTGTTGTTATAATTAGTGTCTTCCTTCAAAAACGACAAATAGAAAACCACTGTCATTTCTTATTTTACGGTCAACTGTCAGGTTGACATTAGTGTTACTTTTGTTGCCAACATAAAATATTTTTAAAGCTTTCTAGAAGAGAAATTTTCCAGTCATACGATAGTTTAAATTTATATGAAATTATGAAAACGTTTTGAACCAGATTCCGTGTTAGACATTATTTAACATTTCCGGCAGAATAACCTTTTTCAGAAATTCGGTCGGTCAATTAATATTCATTATTGCATAATTGTCGTTTTCCTCTGTTGGTTATTAAATATTTTTCTCTCGTATTGTGTATGTATATGTCGTTAGGACAATTTCGAGTCCGTCCATGTGAATAATGATCGGTTTAGTCGCTACAATTAATTTTAATTAAATTGAACAAAGTTGGAACGCGATTTTGCGTATAATACATTCATCGTCAATTATTTCGAGTTAATAGGCTTATAAATATTCACTTTGTAAATTTCACTTTCAATCTGGTCTCGCGAACAATTTCTCTCCCTAATAGAATTTTCCCTCTCTGCAAGAAACATGATGATGTTAATATATTATAAACTCCTTTGATCGTGTTAATTTCAAAACAAAAGTGATTTTTTGTTAGAGAGTCGCATGATATTATATTGCATGGAACCAATAGGAGACGATATTTACGAGGAAATTGAAAATTTCCCTTCAAGAATTTTTATATTTGAGAAAAAATAATTTTAGAAATAAACAATTTCATATTTCTTTTAGTGTCGCAGGAGTTTATTGATCAAGAGAGATAATTGGTCACAAAATGTATTAAAATCAGGTTTTTTTAGTACTAATTTTATTATTTGTCATGCGATTCTCTTGCTGAAAAATTTTTCTCGTGCATTTCAAAAACGTCCCATTAGCCTTCACTCGAAAAAACTTCGAAGATAATGAAGGTTCTTATGATGTTATATGAAAATTTGGCCTGATGTAAGAATTGTCACGTCTTCTGACTAATTTGGAGAGCAAAGGGCAAAGTCTAAGCGAAAATTTATTAAAGTTTGTCTAAGCATATTAAAAAGGATTAAATAAGTATATTTACAGTGTAAACAGTGACTGTTAATTGGCGAAAAATCCGATTTGGTATCTTATTTTTAGTCGTCCGCTTCTGACTTTGGGGCGTCTGTTTGTTATTATATTAATTTTATTGCCAGTATTCCGGGAGGTTTTTATTATTATTTTATCGGTGGCGACTGAGAACGTCGGTCCGAGTTTATTTAATCGGTAAACACAACTTTTTCATTTATTTATTTTCGTACACGCGTTTGCGAGGTGCGGAAAGCATCTGATAGGAGAAACACGTGTATAGTAAATTTAATTTTATCATTGTTAAAAAATTAAACTTACGCACACGTAATTGCAATTGCAAAATCTAACCAACAGACCTCATTGGCATGCGTTTTATTGCTGGCCCGAGCCACGGAATTAATTATTATGCACTCAAAGGAATGGTCGATCTGACGGGTTAATAAACTCAACGAATTGGAAGGATTTTTCGGTTATTTCAGATTGCATTCGATCAAAAAATCAACTCGAATGATGCAATCGCAATGAAACATCGGCCATTATGGATGTTTTACGAGCGAGAATCGTAAAATTTGCTAGTTGTTGGGATTTTATGGCTGATGCTTTAGGTCCTTTATCTTAACTGCTTGAGATTCGGTGACGAAGAACTCGACGCCATTTTGGAAAAGGGGTGTCACTTGGGGACTGCTTTATTTCAATTCCTGATTATTCTGGCTTTATGGTTATAGTGAGGGTTTTAGTCGTAAAAGAGTCATTTTAAATTAAATTATTTGTGTTTTATGGGCTTGTTGTTTCATTTTTGTTTTAAAAATATTAAGTTACTTAAAAAGTAACCTATTTTTTTAATGTTAAAAGTTGGAAAATTTAGTTGCCAAGCAAAGGTAGGGAACAGTTCTACCAACTAGAATTTCAATACTCTAATTGGCTGCAATAATACAGAGTAACCAAAAATAAATTTTCTTTACAGTAATCGTTAAAATGCCTACCATTTATAAAGCATTTGTCTGTCGATAATAATTTCTATACCATTCGATTCTACGTAAAAATTTCTAGTAGTGTTGATTTTGCTTTTTTATTTGGTAAAAATAAAAAAAAGTTTTGGAATTTTTAAAAAATTGCACGAAAATCAGAATGTATATCAAAAACAAAAGATGGTAGTGCAATGAGAAACCTTTGGTGTCCTCTAGCTTCTGAAGGGTGCAACTTATAAAAAAGTAAATTGGGCCAAATTGAAACGTCTTTTTGAGACACCTTTTATAGAAAATGTAAGCATAACTTCTCCAAAAAAAATCTTTACATTTTGATTTTTTGTAATTCCTGTAAAATTAGTCAGTTTAGGTAATCACCCTGTATACACATAGTGTTTCCAAGAATTTCACCATTTCATTAAGTCTAAAACCAATAAATGTCAAATGTTAATAAAATATTACTCATTTTTACTATGCGAAAGATTATGAAATGTTTCAAAATTCAACAGTTATCACGGAATTTATGGATAACACGCCAAATTAGTTTCTTTGATAACGTTGACTCACCATCACCTACTTTTATTATCATTGAAACAATTGTGTAATTAGAGATATTGTGAATTTTTATATTCGAGCACATTAGAATATTTTTGTTTTTCAACCAGATCGAGTAAAAGTCATTAAAAAGTCCTCAAGTAGAGCCAGAGTGGTGCAAAACCCTCCCTCTGCCATTTGGAGGACCATCCACGTTTCCGGTAAACAGATCAATAGAACTGTTCCCACAGAAATCGCCCTTAGTTGGACATAAAACCCTTAATTTTTAAAAATCGTTTCGATAAAACAATATTATTTAACCTTCAAGAAAACAACAGAAATGCATTTTGTGATATGACTTTAAGGGAAAGAAAAAAACCGTTATCTTGGAGCTGATCCAATCAAAGTGTTTTTAAACTTGGTCCGATATCGGAAAGTTCACAGTGGAAGTCAAAAGGGAGTAAGTTTGTGTCAGTTGATCCGGGTTTCCGGACTCTTCCAGGTATTATTCTTAGCCACCGAAAACATGTTATTCTTCCCGAACCGTTCCTTTGGAAAATATATGATTCTCACCAAGCGGAACATTGATTTTACAATTTCCTAACATTTTTCTCTTTAATCGTGCTATAAAAAAACCTGTCGATTATTTTAATTAATTACAGTTCTGTCATAAACACTGATTACTGTCAATTGCAACAAATAGACGAGTGTTCTTGGCGAGGGTTGAATTGAATTTTACGAAAGTGTTTCTGGCATATGAACAAATAAAGAAACGACAGGAAAAAAATCCGTTTAAATCCTACTATCGTAAACACAATTTGACAACGATGGAGGGTGAGGACGACGTGTCTTTCTCACGAAATTGTCGTTGAAACGTTGATTGCGTAATAAAAGCCACCCCCGGAAGGCGAAACAACTTTTCGGAATTTCCACCGCTTTAATTAAATCGGCGGTTTGAGAGTTATTAACAAGAAATGACGATGTGTACACAGGATTACGTCTCTATTTTCTACCAAAGATATTTATTTTAATAAAAAAGTAGGAGGTAAGATGAAATGAAACAAATTCTCTTGGACTGGACTGGAATAATTTTTTTTAATTACTACAAACTATTATTTTTTTCATTATACAAGTCTCACTGGATTTTCCAGAAGAGTCGCCGATATAATGCTTTTATCAGCAGATTTTATTGTATCATCTTACTATAAACATTTTGTAATTTGTTGATAAAGAGTATTTCGGCCTCCAAGTTTATCACAATTTTCAAAAAAAAATCCGGAAATTAATTTTGTCCCAGCTCGAGTGTTTACACCGACAAATATTCTTTAATTTGTAAAGAAAAGCAAAGATTAGTATTATGTCATAATTTTTTAAGTGTTTGTGGTTTTTCTCAATTATAAAAAAATAAGTAAAATAATGTTATCATTTTTTTTAAGTCGTAATAATAAAACCAATCAAATTATGGAAATAATGGTATTGCGGCCAATTAGAGCGCTGTAATTTTGGTTGGTACAACTGTTATCAACGATTTGTACGTTTTTTTAGTAATTTTTTTTAAATGCATATAGCAAAAAATATCTGCAACAGAAAGAAAACTGAAAGAAAAAGTTTATAATTTATTATAAATTATTAAGAATATAATTTATTATCTAATTCCGAAAGATTGAGAAAGATTGAACAATTGAACAATTTTGAAAGCTAAGTTTGACAGTTGGTAGATAAGCAATTTTTGAGAATAATTTTGCTATCACATATTCTAGGACATAGAAGAGATTATAAATGACTTCGCAAATTTTAAAATTTTGCAAAAACAAAAAAGTTGAAATTTATCTCTTTATATCTAGAAGAATAATATATCTAGGATTTTTTTACTATTTTTTCGGGACTTTATTAATGGTTTTCTACATCGTACTGAAGAGCTTTTCCGCCATTTTGTATTCACCCTGTTACTGAAATCCTTGCAGAAACTTTACGTGATGACAGTCTTTATTAAACAATGCGAAATACTCAAACTTACCTTTTCAAATGTTGTTAGTTTTTGAGATTTTTTGTTTGAGTCTTTGAGACACTGTAGAAACTCTTTCTCAAAAACATTTTTTCAAAGATACACGACGTATGACAACAATGTTTTTGAGCAAAAACTTCTACATTCTATATTTCAAAAACTCTAAATATTTATATACGTATAAGGCCCATTTGGGTTTTTAGCATTGTTTCGACTAGGATTACCACCCGTTAAAATTTCTAAAGTAACTTTAAAACACCCTGTATGTGCTTGATCATCATCAAGATTCTTTTATCGTGGCTTCGTGGCTTTATTGTTTGATTTAAAAAAAAAACATTGTGATTGTGTATCAATTTAGCAAATTAGTTTTACAAAATCATTTTTTAATCTATTTTTTTTAATTTCTGTAGGAAAGTGGTCATTATGAGATAAAATGTCGTATATGTCACGTGGCTAAAATGCTATTAAGCTCGGAGATTTATAACATTTGCACTATCGTGTCTCGTGATATAAATCTCTCACCTGCTTAATTATAATAATGCATTTTGCCACTTAGAATATATCTGTTATTTTTACAACGAATATAATTGCGTTTCTTTGCCAAACAAAGAGAGATTCTCGAAATATTTCTACATATTATTTTGTCAGATAAGTATCTAAATGGTTTTCTATAAAAATATTTTTTTTTAATTGGAAGTAAAATTAGAGTCTTTAAAAAGCGGCAATAAAAAATCCGATTTTTTTTATTACTCTAAAGAGATTCTAGAAGTTTTACAAAAGTATGCATTTATCTATAACACTTTTGAAAATAATTTAGAACTTATTTCATTTTCGATATTGATAAGTTTGCTCAAAAAATGTTCAAAAACGATATATTTAGTGATGTTGAAGCTGATTGTTGTGAATAATCTTTGAATCTCGTTCAACTAGTATGAAACATAAATATTTAAAACGAATATTCTTTTTGAGACTGTTAACAGGGATTTTTTTTTTTTTTCAAATTGGTTGGATTTCTAGACTCAGAATTATTAACATTGACGGATGTAGTTATATCTGCTCGTTCTACAGGTAACATGATAAAATAAAAATTCATGTTAAAAATATATAAAAAATTTTGAGTGTTGTCTTTTTTCCTAAACTTGTATTTAAAAAAACTTCAAAGCAACTTTTGGTTAACAGTAAATTTTTGACACGCCAGATATACGATAGGACACCCTGTATATGTATATAAAAAAATTACTATCAGTGTATTCATTGACCTACATTCAATTAAAGATAATGTTTTATTTTTAAATCATTATCAATTCTTTTAAGTGTAAAATGTGCTTAATAAGATTTTTCAAATCGTTATCATCGCTTGTAGGTTGAATGCATAAAACGAAAATTCTTGATGTAGGTAATAGAACGAAAATAATTTCTCTTTGTAAAATGTAAAACACAAACCAGACGATTGAATCTTTGCCAAACCATCAAAATTTTTCATCCTAGATAAATTTCTACGCCACTGATTGTCGCAATTCAGCAATTTCGTCAAATTATGTGCGTAGATTTTTTTTTCTCAAATGAGGTTATTATTACAAAACTTGAGAGGTCAGGCTCTTAAATTCGTAAAAAATCAGCCTGATACAAATTACCGTAATTATCTCAGCTGGACATAGCGGTAAGTGTGCAGTTGTAACGTCATCATAACCATTACCTAGGTCGTGGACGGAAACGTTGTTGCTAGGGGCTTTCAAATGATCGATTCTCTCTCTACCGACTGTTGCTTTCGAATTGAATCGAGTCGAAATGGCCAAATGCCAAAAACGGTATGTCTAATATCAAATTAAAGACACGTGCGTGCGTGTCTTACAAGAAATGATTAATTAAAAGAGTACGCGCCCTTTTAATTGCTGAAACTGTGCCAACTTTGATGAATTTCGGAGGAATCGTATGACGGTACCAAGTTGTGGATTAATTAAAAGATTAAGTCGGGCATGCCGAAATTAGGTTTTTTTTTCTTAGAATGAAAACACGCTAATTGTTTTTTTCCGTCGAGGAAATTCATTAATTATATTTTTCAATTTCTGGAAGAGAAAACGAGGAAAAAACAAAATCGGCTCTTCACATAATGAGTTTCTTTTGAAAGCCTCCCGATATAGAATCTGACGTGAGTGATTATCGGTAAAGGGAGGAAAGATCAGATGTTCCACCCGAAATATAGTCAAATATACTGACTTAAAGTAATACGTTTCTAATATGGTTTTTACGGCACTGCATTTTTGCAATTGTGATGAGGTCAAGAAGGTTTCTGGAATTCGAGTACCTAAATTTCGGCTTAAGAAGAAGGTCGAAACGTTTTATTATGGAGTGGCACGTTTTTCTTTGTCAGATTACCAACCACAAACCATATTAGAAACGTATTACCTTATTTACAATTATTTATGTAAAAACGTTTAAAATTCCAAAATGGTTAAGTGTATGTAAAATGCCACAATTTAATCAAGTACCATTTTTCAAACTGATGGTATTTGCAAAATTTATTGTAATAGGAAGTTATTTTAACTAATCACGGACATTTGTTAACATTTTTTACCGTTGTTATCAGTCGAGAAAATGTTTAGTATGTCACGCTTAACATTCAATGTCATAAAGCGATAATCGCGAAAGAAAGTTATATATTTCTAAAAATTAAAATTCCTGAAAAAATTATTTTTCAATTCGTCGTGTTCACTTTTCTGATTCTTTTTGTGTGGTTTATAGTAAGCCTGAAAAAGTCGTTAAAAATGATTAGTTATTCGACGTCTGGCAGCTGTCATTTCAATTGTTCAGTTGGTGCAGATTGATAGACAGTATTATTATACAATAGGCTACAATATTGTTATAACACTGAAAATTTTTAAATCATTTTGTTCCTAATTCGTGCCTTGCTGCTGGCAGTTCATGTTGCGAAATTGATCATAATTAACAAGTTTGTTCCTGGAAATGAGCTTTATGAAATTGAAAATACCTATTACATGGTGAATTTGACTAAATCAAACAAATGAACTAAGCGAAATTAGGGCATCCATATTCCATACAACCAATTTTTTACGAAGACTGTATTTGTTATAGTCCTTCGCTGCAGTTCTTGATCACTATAAAACTTTATTATCAATGAAATCAATTTTTACAAGCAATGGATCTGTGGAAACACAGATTTTCAGATTTTGGGTCATGTCTTAAACAAAAATTATTTTTTAGAGTGATTTGCACAAAAACTACATTTATCTAAACATTCCAATATACAATTCTTTAATTTTTTCACAAATTTTTACTCTTTTTTACATGCTTTCGGCGTTTTTCATCAGAAATCACTATTTACAGTTTGAAAGAAATCGCAAAAATTAAAATTTGTGCACATGTTGAATGGAAATAATGTTATAAACAATTATTATAAACATACTGTTCTATTAATGTAACAAGGTGTTTATGAACTGCATATTTAGGAATTAGTTTTAATGTGCTACATTCACCAGCGTAATAATGTTGTTTGCACCTTGGTATATAATATACTTCTTGTCAATATCAGAAAAAAACCAAGAATATTAAACTACGTAAAAAGTTTTTTTTATAACCCATTATGTGTTTATTTTGTATACTTAATCATTCAAGGCACTTTGAAATTCCTCAGAAAAAGCTCAATTAATCGTCCATTTTTTGATATAAAAATTCCATTGAAACTATAACTGTTAATAAATAAATGGATACTTTGTAGAAAATTTAGTAGCAATCAAACACTTTTAACAATTAAATTTAAGCGTCATAAACAAATTTTGAAAATTATTGTGTGATTACATGATTAAGGTGGTACAACACAATATAGAATTTTTATATTCACCCCGCATATGAGGGATTCCTTATACTAATTAATAAATTGACCTATGAAATAACTTAACTTCTACGATATTAAAAAAATATATTTTTTTAGAACATAGAAGGAAGTTTTTATATTTTTTAGACTTTAATCTCTAAACTATTCATGAAATATGAATTTTGAAAAAAAATATCTTTTTTTTTCATATCGTTAGTGTTTATAATAAATGAATTATTCAGTTTTTAAAATAAAATTTTATTTTTAAACTATGTGTGTCGATAAATTGTTTTTCAATTTTTTTTATGCTTTTTCTATGAGAAATAGAAATAGTGATTTAAGTTGTAAATTTTACTAAGAAAGACTTACTATTGAAGTTAAGAATACAAGAAATTCTATTTTTACCTGATGTGTACCACATTTAAAAAATACTAAACAGAATAACTCTGTTAATAAAATCTATATATTTTTGTCTTAGTTTTGTAAGGAAACCACAAAGTAAGTACCACAAAGCAAGAAGAAAAAAAATTATAATTTGTGTCACATTTCTATTTCTCTCTCATGGAAAGGGTAATTTTAAGTACTAAAATATGTAAAATAGATAGCAATTTTTGTCAGACAAATATAAAAAATTATCGATAAAATAGCCTCAGTTTCAAAATAAGATTTTAATTCAAAAATTAATAAATGTTTGTTATTAGGGCTTTTGTCTAATTTTGTTTAATCTTTTGTCTATATTTTTTTTTAAACAAAGATTTTGAAAAAAATTGAAATAATTCCATTTTTTAAGGCAAAATTGCTGAAATATTTTTTTTTGTATAAAGGGGGTGAGGCTGAAGGACTGAATGGGTCTTTTACTTTTGAACTTATTTTTTTTGTGTTATAATTTTGGGACATCTGGTACATATTTTTTGTGATTAAAATTGTTATTAAAAATGTTTTTAACACCCAATCTTGATAAAATTTTAAAAAAATACGTATTTTTTCGTAAAGCTCAGCAGACGGTGAAGTGATGCCACTCACTGTTTTTTCTCTTTTTTTAAACTGGCAACAATGTCGACTTTATGGCCAGTAAATTATAAATATTTCACTCGAGTGTACTTTCTTTGAAAGAGACACATAATTTAATTAAGTTCCCGTAACGAATTAACAGAATGTCCGTCTGTCTGCTAACTTTTAATTTATGTATGAAGTTCTTTGAACTACATTTTTCATGCGTTTGCCTAACTTTACAAAACTTAGATTGAGTATTTTATTAATCAGGCCACTGCGATAATTTCTATCAATGACCGATTAAGTAGATTTTTCGCAAACAAAGAGACCTAAATTCTAGCTGTTCAAAAGTTTTATAAGAACGGTAAGGACACACCAAAATATTTGCATTCAACAATCGACCTATTGACCTACACAAATTGACATTTTTTCGGCCTTCCAATTTACGACGCACAACAAGGTGGATATGTGTGGTTGCGTTTTATTTCGCAATTTATTTTTATTCAAATTAATGAAAAAAAAACTTGTAAATTAATTATAATTTCGCTGGATATAAATTATTAAATAGCGAGTAGCCGGAATTCCAAAAACTAATTGGAAGAGGCGCAATTTGCAAAATTTACTTCCCATAACGTCTGAAACAATGGCTACTTTTCGAGACGATTTATTTTATCTTGGCCTGGAATCAAGTTTATATAAATTTATATAAACTGTTTGAAGATTCAATCAAATTCAGAATTTTTCGGAAAAAACTGACCCGCACAAAAGTTCAAGGAAATAACAACACGTGCTCTATTTACTTCAATTGTATTTTGTGAAAACAGGATGACGGATTTGGAATTATTTACCCTTGGCTTGAAATCGTGTATTTTGAATTGGTAAAATACAAATCTTTTTGTTAAAACGGAAATCCTCAGTAAGATATTAAGCAGCTGCTTATATTTTTTTACAGAAAAATTTCTTCGTAAAACTCAAAGGATGTCGTAAAAAACCGATTCAATCGCGTTTTGAATATTCATACTTTCCGGTGTTTTATTTTATTTAAGGTAAGGTAGGTCAAGTAGTTAGCTCGTTATTTAACTGTCTGAAACGTTTCCGTAAATTCTAAAAAAAAATCTTTTAAAAAATCTCTAATAATATCTCGAAACGATTGCGTCAGCCACCATCAGAAGAATTTTTCTCAATGACGTATGACTTTTGACATACTTAACTTTATATGCATTTACGCTTTCTAATAATAATTTTAAACGAGGTTATCTCATTATTGTCATTGCACATTTGGAAAAAGAAATTTTTATCGTAAAACGGAAATCGAGGTGGAAATTACAGTCGACAGTCCGTGACCTATCGTCACAAGAAAATGTCAGATTTCTCAACTTTCACTAACTTACGGCCCTGGACAAACTCAAAGCGGAAAATAACGTTTTTCCATCGAGTTATTAATAACAAGGCTCGACGAGATTGCGTGCAGGTAATGAGTGAAACATTAGCAACAATGTTGGGTAGCAACAGAAATTGCCAAGACCCAAAAAAAAAACTTGTACCTATTTGGTAATTTTTAATGAAATCTGAACAAGCCATTAGATCCCAATAAGAACTCTTCTCTCGCTCGAAACCAATTAATTTTCATATCTGGTGGAAGTGGCATTATGTAATAAACTCATAAATCATTTTCGCTAATCCGTACAAAACGTTCATTTCTAATCGAAAATTCTGCTTCTAATTAAATAACACATCGCGAAGGAAAACACCACTTCTGGTAAAATAAAAAAAAATGATGAATGATGTGTTCCGACAATAATTTTTCTAGCGTAGGTGTCCTAGAAAATTATTATTCTTTTCGACAATCAAGGCTAGAAGAGGCCCAAATGAAAAATCAAAACGTGGGTGCACGACAAGAATTAATAATAATCGCTTGTTTTTGCTTGTAATAACACACACACTGGTCGTTAACCTTTTGCGTGCGTTCTAATTTGACGAAAAGTGCCTAACGGCTTTCGAAATCGTGGAAAATTCAAGTGTGACGAAAAACTCCTGAAGGAGAGGGTTCGTACCAGGCGAGAGCTTCACTCTAATGGACCCATTAAAACTAACAAATAAACCTATATGGAAGAGAAAAAATGACATTCCGTGGGGGAAATTATCAAATCGATAACCACGATTTATGTACAGGTGGTCCGTTAATATCGACAGTGTAAAAATCAGACAAAAATTTAACCATCTGTTGAGACAAATCAGTAGTAATTGATGCCGAAATCAAAATCTAACCTAATGTAAAATTTGTTTGTCAATGTTAATAAATATTGTTGCTTAAAACTAAATTGAAAAACACTGAGGAGTCATTGTCGCCAAAGTTAATAATCATTTCGGGTACTTTTGTTTCTATCCACTGTTCTTTATCAAATAATATTTTTCATTCATGAACTGCTATGAATTATTTGACATAATTTTGACACTAATAATTTGTATTAATGGCCGTAGAGAATTTTTTTTTGCCTCATCAAACTCATCACTTATATTCTAACCCAAAATTTTCCTTACTGAATTAGGGTTTAGAAAGGTTTTATCAGTTCTTTCTTGCAATAAACTACGGTCCAATGTTTTAGCAGAGAAAAGCTAGTAAGCATTGAAAATTTAAAATATCTAAGAACCAAAATGACCAACCACAAATCAGTATTTCGAAGTTTCAATCCTTACTGATTCCTCTCTAGCCAAAAAAACAGACTTTAATCTAAAATCCTATAACAGAATATTACTTACTATTTATCTTATTTTTTTTTATAATAGTACTTTATTATTCATTTGTATGTTGTTGTTTTTTACTATTTATTCTTATGTAATATAGGATGTATGTTTTTTTATATAATGCACATTTTACTTTATTGAAAAAAAAGGAGGGGGAACAAAGTTAATCCCACGTTCTTATAAGTTATAATTTATTGTCGAATTTAAAATTAGTTTCGACAGGCACATTCAGTCAAATTTTAACTAACGATTTATCAACAATACTTTCATTCTTTTCAACTTTCTTATTTACTTCTAAATTATCTTTCTTTAAGACATATCTTCGAATTTCGCGAAGTTTTCTAAGTTGTTCAAAGTTTTCTAGAAGTTGTTCTACCTTTTGCTCTACTTTTTCTTCCATTGTAGTTTTTCATGTTTCTTCTTTTTCTTCTTAACGAAGTTTTTTTTTTCAATCCTCTATTCAAGTTTGTTTAGAATGTCAGTTGTTCTTCTTGAACATTCCTCAGCTCTTCTTTTTCTTTCAGTTGTTTTTGAACATCTAAGCAAAACTTTTTTTGTTCTTGTAGAATCTTTTGTTGCTCTTCTTTTTCGTCCAGCCTTCTTTCAATGCCTATGCCTACAATTTTCTGTTGTTCTTTTTCTACCAATTATAGTTTCTCAAATTCCTTTAAACTTCTTTTTTGTTTTTCTAGTATTTTCCTTTGTTCTTCCTTTTCTTCGAGCCGACAGCTTCTCACTTCCTCTAGAATTTTCATATACTCTTCTTTTTCCACCAGTTCGTTGTTTGTCATAGTCTTTTTCTTCCTCTTTTGTTCGAAGCTTGAGAATAGAGTGACGTCAACTTCTAGCATTCACGTGCTCATTCAATAACATTACTCTTATCTTAAAAATTGCCATAAATTAAAAAAAAATAAACACAACTATAAGAAAGCTGTATTTTTATGACAAATCAATGTCTATACATATTTTGTTTTGTTAAAAAAATTGTAGTTTAGCCGAAAAAGGCTTGTTTGAAGCAATTCTTTTAGTAAATGCTGTTTAGTAAAAACCAATAAGATTGTTAAAATTCTGGTTGGTACGACTGCTGCAGCCAATCCAAGTTGTGTTGTCGTCACTGGTTGCTAGGTGACGTCACATATTAGCGTAAAAAAACTAATAAATTACATAAAAAGTAACTACTTGAGTATTTGTATGTTGTAATCCCGCACGTGTATGTTTGTGGGTCGCTTGAACCCGCAAAAATCCTCAATTAGGCGAAAAATTGAAACGCTGTCATTAAAATTTTTCGCGTACTTCGCGAAATTTACTGCCACGTCTTGTAATTATAATTTTTTTTTCTTTCGAATGTCATAACGAAGGGTGAGTTTAATGTGGGCGTAATGGATTTGGTGGTTCTCTCTAATCGGGGCACAAACAGCGTAATTTATTCTCGGTCAGAGTGTAAAAACAAGCTCGAAACATGCGTCAGAAATGGATTTTATTGTCACGATTTCGTGATAGGAACCAATTAAAAAGACAAATGTCCCACCGACATGCAATAACAACTTTCGGGAAGATTAAAGGGGTGTTAATTAAACTTGTTGTTGATTGTGGGCACCCCAATGGGGACGGCTTCTTTATGGATGAATTTTTTTTGCGATAAAATGCAATGGACGGGAAATGTAAAATGCAGTTCTTTGTCTCTCCTTGGAATTGGTCGTTAAGTATGGAGCAGTTAAGGTTAATGAATAGGAAAACGTGCAGATCGCGACAGAGTTTATGGCGTTAATACTATAATAGAATTGTAGCCTTTAATTAAAAAAAAGAACATTACAATTTAATGTTTTTAATGACCATTGCAAACAGTCAAGGTTTTTCATTATTAATTCAACGACAAGAATGGATAGAACTAATTGATGCACTCGGACTAATTCAAAATTCATACATTTTGTGGGCTCTCAAAAAAATAAATTTCTTCCACAAAAAACATTTTTGTTATCGAAATGAGTATTATTTGTTTGTTTTGTATAAAATTAAGATTTTATTTTAAATTCTTTTTAAATACCTACTACTTATATACGCGACGATAAATTTGAGACATAAAATTTTGACATTCGCTAAAAATTGTGTAAAGCAATCTTTAAATTATGTTTCCAATAAGCAAAATACAGTATCAATCAGTCAGACTAAAGTCTAATTAATAGAGATGATTGGTTTACATGTTTGTTAACATCAAAATTTGATGCCCCAAATTTATTGTTGCAAATTGAATATGTTATTTTAAATTCTAATAATGGGTCCTTTTTTATCGGAAAGGATACTCAGTGTCATAGCTAAGATTCTGGCAACAGGGCATGTTTTAGGGGCGGTAGGGATTAAAATTGTTCTATGGTGCCTCCGGCTTCCTAAATTATAAAAAAATACCTTTGTTACTGATCGCCTCAGTATTGGCTTTATTGTCGTTAAAAATGTTTTTTTTAAGAAATCTCGCTCTGGTTTTGAAAATTATCTCGGGTGGCCACAACTGTAAAAGAATTTTTTTGTCTTTATACATTTAAAAAAAAATCAAAAAATAATAGAATTTACTGATAAGCAATGTCGTTGGCTACCAATTGTTGTGCCTAACAACTCCAAAGTTTTTAAAATATCGCCTCTGGCTTTCAAAATTGGCAACATGTTGCTCCGAAAATTACCTCTTTGAATTTCAAAATTAGTTGAAATCAGACTCCTTAAATGTCCCAAGCTTTTAAAATCAGAAAAAAAATGCTTTTAACGATATTACTTTAAAAACTGATAAAAAAAATTGTCGTTTTTGGCTCCCAAAATTAGAAAAGAAAGTTCCTTTCATTAATTTCTCTGGCTTTCAATACTAGTAAAATTATGTTTCCAGATATGATAATTAATAAGAGTCGATTGTTTACTCACGTTGCCAAATTGTCTCGAGTTTCTACAAACTATAATTGATAAAAAAAATACCGGCTTCTTCAATATCAATATAAAATTATTAAGAAATGTCGCCTTCGGCTTTCAAAATCGGAAAAAAATGTGGCCTTTAACAGCTGGATTCGCTAAAACATTATACAGATTTAAATTTCGTAATATGTTGCTTCTGGTTTCAAAAATTAGTAAATTGTTTTCTCTTTCTAGAATTACAAAAAATATTGTCTTTGATACGAATATTGATAACAAATATTGATTACGTCGTCTCAGATTAGTAAAATTACGCTTCCAGATTTCAAAATTGTGTAAATGTTGATTATTCTCTCGTTAATTGTTTCGGATATGTACCGGGTGAATCAAGTTTTACCCGCACTTCAAAAACAGCCATTTCTAATTAACCAAAAATTCTTAAAAAAATTGTAAGTAATATTTTCAAATAGTAAAAGATTACTTTTTTCACTTTTGCTGATTTGATTAAACGTGTATTAACGTTTACGATTTTTTTGTGTACAGGTGTTTTTTGATATAATGCCTCAAAGTGGCTAATTAACATTTTGATATTGAAGCACTGACTTTCTGATAATTTATGAGAGAGTTGTAAATTTTATTCAGAGTGGTGGTTTTTTGAAAATGATATTCGTCATAAAATCGGCACACGACTATTGTGGAAACTTGAAGGTTAAGGCAGCTGGTAACAAATTCCCAGGTCATAAATCCAATTGCTTCAATTGTTGGTGTGTTGGCCGGGGACTTATTGCTACCCCAACTTATCAAGTCATAAATTAGACTAAAATATTTGCTAAATAATATAAAAATGTTTTTTAATCAAAATCTAACATTTTTTTTAATAATAAATTTTCCAACTTGATTTTTGATTAGCCATTTTTGATCAGTTGATGTAAAAAACAGGACGTATGATTTCTTCCCGAAATCATTTTTCTTCAATTTTATAGGTCAAATAAATTGCTAGAACAAAAAATTTTTGTTTGAAGTTAATTTAACGTAATCTATAAATTTCATAATTTTTTTCCGTGTTTTAAGACGTATTATTGGGGTACGGATATAACTTGATTATTTAATTGGAAGAAAATATCGTCTTAATCGTTATTAATTTAAAAACTGATAATAAGTGATACGAAATGTCGCCTCGTCTATCAAAATTAGAAAAAATGTCATCTTCAGCAGTTCCAAAGTTGTTAAATTATCATTTTCGTCTTTAAAAATTAGTTAAATGAAAATGTTTTTTCCAGTTTCCTAAATTACAAAAAAAAAATGTTATCGGGAAGAAATAAAAATATCACCTCCGGTTTCTAAAATTATTAAAATGACGTCTTCGAATTTTGAAATTATTAAAATTATGTTTCCTGGTACCCCAAAATTGTCTCGAGTTTCTACTCGAGAACGGAAGAAAATATTGCCTTTGTGATTATTAATTAAAAAATTGATAAGAGTGGTATGAAACGTCGCTTTCAGCTCCCAAGGTTAGAAAAAGATATCGCCTTCAACAGCTTCAAAGTTGTTAAAATATCGTCTCCAACTCTCAAAACTCAAAATTAGTAAAAGGTTTCCCCCCTGTTTCCCAAGCTACAGAAGATGTTGTTTTTACATTTCTTAATTTATTTTTTTTTTAATTTTAGATAGCACACTTTATATCTTCATACATGACTGAATAAGCAAAAAAAATCTGTCGATTGACATATAGTCTGTTTACTTATCAAAAAACCACCAACACCACAATTTATCCTCAAAATACATCCGGCAACAGAGCACAACTTTTGAAATAAGATGCCAATATGTAAATGGCAGTCCCTTGACTAATTTACTAGAAATGACAATTTCAAATTTTAGTAAATTTAATTTTGACAAGCCTAATTTAACAGGTGATGGTTTTTTGATAAGTGAACGGCCTTTACTGCGCTTATTATTTGAAAAACTAAAATAACACAAAATCGGTCAAATTAAAGGGCGGAAATTTTGCCCTAGGCATCAATGACCCCTGGCTTGAACGCAATTCAGCTCTGGTCGATTATACCCCTTTGGGCGGCAGGTCAAAATTCTAACCACTATCTCAATGAAAGTTCACCACAATTTTTGTGGAAAATTCAGGTTCATTTACCTTTATATTAAAAAAAAACGTGCCAATACTTCACGTAACGTTAATCTCTGTCCGGTAATTTGACTCTAACGAGAAGAGGAAAAGATCGATGTCATAACATTTCCAGAAGAGTAAAGAACGGCAATTACGCCAAGTCAGTCACGTAGTCTTTCAAGTACGTTTTGACTGTTTTTCGCGAGTTGCAAGAATGCCGATCAAATATTTATGTTGGCATTAAATCGGAAAATAATGGAGAAGACGAGCGAAAAGAATTTTTTTTTTGTCGCGATTACCGTAATGTATGGAAACCGTTCAATGGAAACAGCTATTAGACTCCCGACTCCGTTATTGATTACGGTTGTCAACCCGGACCGATGGCCCTAAAATCCACTTACCGTTGGGGTGATTCTCGCATCATAATACCGTATTTCATCTTAGTCAAAAATACGGTAATTTCGGGGAGGGGTTGTGTATCTCCTTACCTACCGTAACGTTAATATCGTAATCAAGAATCAAGGAAGCGGAGAGGAGAGAAAAAAAAACAAACAAGTGAAGAAAGACCGGCTTATTATCAATATCGAGCGTGGCCGGTGAGTCATTTCTCATTTTACCAGGTAGTTATAAAGATCAGCTGACTGTTGTCAGCTGTCGGTAACGATCGGGTAAATTCGGCCTTTGTTGTTAAGCCGGCTCGGAGAGACCGGCAGCCGCCTGCCAAAACCGAAACAGTTGAATGCCGGCAAAGGAGTGAGTATGTGGTGTTGATTGGTTGGTTAAACAGTACCGGCAAATACTTGCAATAATTTTTTTTTCGTTTATTTAAAATGATTTTGGTTTTTTAAAATTATGTTCAGTGTGATTATATGCGATATTATTACTGAAAACAATCATAGGTGAGTCTCTTACGTCTTAAATAGAGTAATTTACCGAAATTTAACCGATCTGAATTAGTATTAACCGGCGAAATTCGGGGGAAGAAAAGGGGGTAATTAAGCAAGAATTACGAAATGGTGATTATAAAGGCCATTGCCTTCGGAACGGACTTACCGATAAGATAAGATAATCTGATATATTATTAACACTGTTCAAATTAGGGAAAAATAATTTATTTTTAGAGGGGGTGTGGTTACCGCCCGCCGATTAACCCCCTTTCCGCAATTTAATTGCCCTTCCGAAATGTAATTATAGATGCAGATTGAGGATCTATATTATCCGGTTTTGTGGTTGTACAGTTAGAAATTGTCCATTGTGTCCCATCGTAAACGTAACCGCATTGTAATGTAAATTTGTCTGTACGTGTAATTACACGTATTTATTATTTATTATTACATAGAATATTGCGACATTTTCATCACGTTCAAAGTAGGAAAGTTCAACGATCTATTTTTTCTAATATAGATTTTTTTTTTCATAAATTTTCAGATCTCAGAGTCTGACATCAACGGCTTGAATTTCTTTGCCGAACTGTCCAACTACCACGTTTACACGACGCTCAACGCAAAGAACCAGTTTCGTGCCCCCACCGAGTGGGGCATCTGCTTGAGGCCTTCAGGAGTCGACACCGAAGACGAAACTCCAGATTTAAAGTGTATAGCTTGTGATTCAGAACGAGTACGGTCCTGTTGGTTGACCGCCATGAGGCTTGCCAAGGTATCTACTTTTTTTTCCTACTTCAAACCTATCTACATAACTTTTTTTTTCTCAATCGACACGTGTAGGGAATGTTTATTATTCTTACGTCACGATTAAACTATTTATAATAAAAACTGATGCAATTTCGAGTTGAACAAGAATAATTTTTTCAATACCACATGTTTTACATACTCAAGTTTTCTCTCTACTCCCCAAAATGGCACAAAAATTCCGAATAAAGTCACATATTCTATGAGTATTATGATGATGGGTTTATGACAGAATCGTAAATTTGTCAAAAGAAAAAAAAAGAAAGAAAGTTGGGTTGTTTGCGGTCTGTTGGTGCGATTCAGGTACCTTGGAGGGTAGCTATTGTGTTAGGCATTTATGACAATCACGCACCAATTTCAATTTATAATATAAAATCTGATTTTATTAAAAACCTAAAGATTTTAAAAAAATACTGATCTATTTCTTAATAAATTTTTCATTAGTTGTCCAAGTACATTATTTTTTTGCAAAGAAAAAGGTAAAAAAAAGAGGGATGGAGATAAAACTTGGTGTAGCCTATATTTGCATTAGAAAGTTTCTCACGATTTAATTTATTTTAGTATATTTTAAAGCTGGTATTAAAACGACTTCCGTTCTAGTTTTTAATTTTTCGAAGTAATTTTCTTAAAGAGAATGAATGCAAGCTGCAGTTGCATCGTCTGAATAGGTTTTTAGTCTCCGTTTTTAATGCTTTGCCAGTCATAAACACGTTCATCCGAAAATAGAGACTCATCAAAAGCACATTTAAAAACTGTAAAAACAGACGTCTTGGATGTTCTTTTTGACCTTGTGGTTTTTCTATTTTGAAAATTTTTCTATTGTTTCAGTATGGAAAACAGTTACGTGAAAATTATAGAGCCTTCAAAAACAAACAAACTGAATCCATCAATCCAAAAGACTACAACAGCTACACCGTACCTAATGTGAGTATATCAAAAATTAACTTTGAAGTACGACGATATTTGTCTTGATTTTTTAACAAGGACACTTTGCTTCGCATGGTGTATTAAAGACGACTTTATTCTCATAATAATAATAACAATTAAAGCAAGCACGACTGCTTTTAATTAGCCAACGGCACACAACGATAGAATGGTGGCTAGCTTGAGTCCACCTAAAGAATTTTTACTTTTATATAAATATATACATTTTCGGGTGTGGTAAGCGAGAATTATTATAAATTGTCCCTTCTATACCCGGATTTTGCTCTATTTCCGGCTCGAAGGACCATCAAATTCCGAAAGAATTTGGAAACTAACCGCGCCAATTATTATAAACAATGTTTTGAAATTTTTTATTTAAAAAAAAAATTGAAAAAACTAGGGTAATCTAGGGCAGGCAATGTTGGTTACTTGGGCCCCCCATTTTTTTTTATTAAGGTGTAAGTTGTGACCAGAATAACAGTATTACAGCCATATTTAGTTAAGGATTGTCACAAATGTCTGACATTTTAAATTGTGACAGTCATTTTAAACTAAAATGGCTGAAAAATTGGGAAAATGTATAAAATTGGGAATGAAACTGAAAACTTCACTCTACCAGCGATCGTGCATCAAGCAACAACTACCACAAATTCTTTATTATCGCAATCTTTATGGATCAAAGAGACAAAAATAAATTTGGCAACTTTTTTGAAACGTTTTAATTGCTTCTTTTAATTTATCAAAAAATAAAATAGCTTATAATATTCTAAAATAATGACACTTGCATAAAACGGGATCTTAATTTTTCTCTAATGGCTCAAAATTCTTAGTCACATCAGTAGTAAATTGTCCCTTCTATACATCCGCCTCGAAGGACCGCAAAATTTTTAATATAATTTAAAAGCCGAAGGGAACAATTTTTACAAAAAAAAACTGTTATTTGTGCAATTTATTAAAAAAATTAAAGAAATTGAAGCAGTCACTTCCAAATTCTATTAAAACTCCCTTAAAGAGTGAATTTTTACGAGAACTATTGTAAATTGGGTTTCGATCTATACCCACACTTTTCCTATAGCATACCCAGGGTTGTTTTTCAATGGGGGTTCGAGTTTCATATTAAACAAACAAGAATAGTTGGGTTGGGGAGGGTAAAAGGGGGACTTCAGCCCACATAGACTCCCTGGATACACCCTTGCACTAGGGTGGTCTGGTTTTTTAGGTTTCCCAGTCCTAATAACACATTTTTTAAACAAGTGTTGAAAGTAATTGCATCAATAAAACAACTTGCAATTTTATTAAAATTTTTATTATCGCCTGTGGTAATTAATTTATTACCACTTATTACGAATATAAAATTTCGCCTGGAATTTAAACACGTATTATCCTTTTATGACAAATCGGAAAATTTCTTATCTTGATTATACTTGATTTTTTAAGAAAAACTTCGTCCCCAAACTGTCTAGCCGCTTTTTATCTATTACTCCAAAGCTCAAAACTACGCCACTGCCTTGACATTGGAAAAAAACGTGAACATCACAAATATGAAATTGTCGATTTTTGCACAGTTGAGATAACAAAGGTGTGTCCTTTTGCGTCGAAATTGAAACCTTGACCTTGACTTAGAAACGTCTCCTGATAAGATCAGTTTCATATTTGCATTTTTAAACCGAAATAAGGCGTGTTTGAGAACAAAATCTGTTGCTCTTTCCGATTTTTTTTAAACAAGACTGACGTATTTCGATAAGTTTTTTATCTGGCGTGATATTTAATTTCTGGGAAACGAGGAATCCCCCTACACAACTCAATATTCGAGGACTCAGTTGTCCGTAAAATCACAGCAAGAGCTTCAAATCCCAATTAAATTTCATTTCCGCAGCAGACGAGAATCCCCACGAATGGGGGAGTCTATACACGATCAATTTCCTTATTTTCTCCCAAATGAAAATTAACTTGACATTTTATTACGAAGGAAAAATTCCACCGCAATTTAAAACAAAAAACGAAACTCACGATTATCACTCGCTTTTTTCCCTCTTTCTAAAGACTGACGAGGATTCGTTAGCGAATTTTAATTTTTAAGAAGTGCCTCGAGGTTTCAGATAGGTCACGCTTCGTATCCTTTTTCTTTATTATTATTTTCAAAGCCAGCACAATTAAGAAAAACTGAAATGCTCGAGGACTACAAGAGAATCGTCACAGGAAAATTTCGTTGGATTAACAAAGACGATGTAAGGTTTCGGATATTAATGAAACCGTAATAGTACATTAAAAGACAAGTTTCATAAAGTCAGGTTCTTATAAAACAAGTTCTTTTCTTATGGCAAAAGTCATAAAGCACGAAAAAAAATCTGTAGTCGCTAAGGATTATTTTGAAGTCTCCTGAAAGAAGAACATTGAAGTAGCTCATGTGCAATTGAATAATTATGCTCCTGATATCACAAATTTGAATACCAGAGGTAATTCATTCGTGAACTATTCCATGAAAATGTATTTTTATGGTCACGCAGCTGCATACAATTTAATTGTGCTTCTTTACAAAATAAAATTGAAGGTTTGGAGAGTTTTGCACAACAAAGGAATTTTAATGTAACTGCACTAGAAGTCCGGTTATCAGAAATATTGAAGTAAAGTGGACTTAATTTGGTTATTTTAAGTAATTAAAGTTAATATGTAATACGGAGCTTTATTATTTTATACACAAAAACGTAAATAGACAACCCCAAAAATGCCAGAAACCTCCAATTTTATGAAGATGACTTTTTCCTGCAAAATTGGTCCTGAAAGTAGTATTTTAATTAGTTGGGGCATTATTTAATCCTGAATTATCCTCTCTTTACTCGTCCAAAGTACTCGAATGTTATCAAGTCAGTGTGCAATTCCGGATAATCCGGTGGCAATCATTTGTTCTATTTTTATACAAAAGTATTTGTTAATACTGGTTTAAACCAGTTTTAAGATTGACATTTGTCATCTCTGCACCACATACAGTCAGGTAAAAATGAAATGTCACCCTATGAACCGGCCAGGATCCTTTCAATCATCACTGCTTCAGATATTTTTATAAAATCCCCCCTTTCAGGATCTCGGCCGGTTCATAGGGGACATTTAATTTTTTCCTGGTTGTACGTACCAATTCATCTTCTTGTTGTATTAAATGAAACGGGAAACACCCACAAACACTGTACTGATCAAGACGCACGTTTCGACAATAATGTTGTCATTCTCAGTTTTAATTCCTACCTAAGGATGACAACTTTGTTGTCGAAACACGCGTCATGTTAAGTATAGTGTTTGGTGTTAGTTGGTGTCTTACGTTTCGTACCAATAAATGTTGGAAAAGTAAAACATTCGTGGTAAAATTAGTAATATCTTCTGTATCAGACGAAATAGCGTCAAAATTAAAATTCAGAGACGGTTTTTTTTGACAAGAATTGAAAGTCCCGACAGCCCAGAAGGCTTGATAATTTTCATCATCAAATCTGCACAATTTGAGAAGCTATGCAAGTAGTATGAAGAAATTAATTATTCAGGACGAATTGAATAAAATAATCCAATGAAATTCGATTATTTTACACCAAACATAATTAAACAAACTTGTAACTATAGATCCGTAGTTATCAAAAACAGCAATATCGAAAAATTTATCAGAATAATACCAAGAAGGGTCGGGCATTTTGATTGCTACTTGTTTAATAGATGTAAAATAATTATTAAAAAACTAAACAAAATTGTAAGATGGCAAGGCTGATTTATCAACTATGCCACTGAGAAGTAAAATTACAAAATGGTTTTCAAATGACGCCGGACTTTGGAATATTTTTGTACAGAAAATATTCCATAGAGACGTTACAAGAAAACCACATTATTAGCTAAACTCGCTCGTTACGCTTACTTGATTTGGCAAATTTTATGTTCGCTTAACAGTATCGTTTTTTTTTTTTAAACTTAAACATTGTTAAGTATAACAACACTACTTGGAAAGCCATTTTTTTCTGATAATTGTGTTCTAAAATAAATATGTAACTATACCGGGAGACACATACTAATGAATTTACGTTATTATTCAAAATTTCGAATAGCTGCTTGAATTTAGACAACTCAGTAATTAATATTCAAAATAAAGTCCATCAAAGAGTTCTAATTAACTTAGTTGTAAAATTAAGATTTTTGATGACGTAAATTCATTTGTTCGTGACCGCTGCTACAAATGTGAATTTTATATGTATCACATTATTGAAAAGACAAGAGAAAGAGACGCCGTAATTGAAAAAAAATTCAATTTTTTGATTAAAATTGTTACAAAACGATTAAAAAAACTGTTATATAGATGATAAAATTCTTATACTTCAAAAAATGAAAGGTTATTGGAACATACTTTCTTTTTAAATATTGAAATTTTTAAATGTGTGCAGAGTCAGCTTTATTGAAGAACGCTACGCAAACGGTCGAAACTACAAAAAATATAGGAAGTTCGACTTTTTCCATGAAAAAGAGGACTAAACGTCTCAAAGAGCGAAACTAGAGTTGTGATGTCCGTGTGTCAATGTTAGCAAATTGTTTATAAATTATTATTCTGGGCATACACTTTGCTGAATTTGTGCCAGAAAATTGGCTTTACAACACGCGTTATTTTCTAATTATGTACTATTTTCACACCTTTTATGATGTTGGTATAATTAAAAAAACTTATAGTATCTATTACTGCATTACGTAACTCTTGTCCCCTCAGCCTAAAAATACTGAAATGACGCGTAAATAATTTTCTAAAGACCCCGATCGCAACCTTATCCTCGAAAACGCACACCATTTGTTATTTTTTCAAATAGATAAAAATGATAAAAAAAAAATTCGACTCTGTTAAATAATTTCGCCCTAAAGGTAATAATGGGTGGTGTAATACGCGTTTTCCGACATCTGCTCTTGTTGCTATGCGATTTCGTACACACGTCCGAGTCTGCTTGCATCTGTTTATTGCATTTTATCCTGATGGGTTTAGTTTTGAGGCACCTAGCAACAATGGGGTCCGCCCCAGCTACCAAATACCGTTGAGAATATTGCAAAAAAAAGAGTTAATCACCGGAAATGTTTGTGGATTTTTAGACGAATCAATAAATTCGAGAAAAATTTTCACAAAGTATAGAGTGAAAATGGTAGAGGCCGTTTTCCAGGTCATAACAATACGTTTCACTCAACTTTCTGTAAGACACATAACGCTTTCTCCTAATGAAATTTTAAAAATGGCTCGAAAACAAAACAAGAGACAGGAAAAGGAAAAAAATGGAGATTTATTTGGCTTTTTAACCAAACTTTTTTTGTTGGTAATATAACAAAATTTTTTTAGGTCTTTTGACAATTAACAATACAGTGGCTCTTCCCCCTGTAATTATTTCTTAATAACCACCAACCTGCATCATAATTTTCCGTTACGTAAGACGAAAACGAAATTGTGAAACGTGAGAGCGAAACTTGTAGCAATTAATACGAAAGTTAGGAAAGACGTTATCCGAAATTTTTGAAAAAAACTTAAGATTAACGATTTATCAAACACTAGATTTTAAATATTTAAACACTTTATCATTTATGAGTACACTCATCAATCAAGTCCAACACTCCTATGAGGCCACACTATTGATAAGATCCGTCGTTAATGGTTTTCAAGTGGATCTATTGATATCTTACCGAGATATATCTTTAGTAAAAAATTAATGATCAGCGGAAACTAAATACAAGGACATGCTTAAATAATTTCAAATTAAACTAGAAATAAATTTAGAAAAATTATGTAAGAGGCTTTGGTTACTCCAAGGTCTTTTTTCCTCTCTATTTTTAGTTTTAATTGATCTGAAAAACTTGAATGAAATAATTATTTACCTCCCCTTTGAGCGCCATTACCGGAAATGGCGGCCAAAGGGAGGACACTTTCCCACCACTTATCCGCTGCACTGATTAAAATTTTATCAGTGGCTGCAGCTAAAACCACCAAGGTCTGCGATTAGAAGGTCGGACCGGCGATCTGCGGTTTAGAAAACCGGGTGCACACACACACGTGCAAATTAGCTATTGTGGTAGTCAGAGTCGATAAAACGTCATTCCATGTCTGCGGTTTTCCTCAACTTTGCATAAAAAAGCGTGTGGCGCATTAACCTTACTGTCAATTAACCTAATTAATTTGTAATATGACCGTCTAAAGTTCTTTTGTTTACCTTATGCATTATTTTCGTCTGGTGACATAATAATTGAATTTTTTGGTAGTTTTTTTCGGTAGTAGAAGCCCCGGACAATGCGGTTACGTAAGATCAACCCACATTCAGGCTTCGCGTTCAAGGCCAACCGGTATAAATTAGCGAGTTTTTCCGAAATCAATCTAATTCAGGTGTCCCCCAGGAGAATCTAGACAATTACACTGGTTAACATGATTTTTTTTTGATATCTAATACGTCTATCTTATGCACTTTTTTATGCAGATTCTAAAAATGTACTCAAAAATTGGCCATCACGTCGGGTTTTTGAAAAAACTTATAAAATATTTTTCTATACAGTGTGAACCATTTCTAATGAATAAATTCGATAAAAATTGAGAAATTTGCTTTTCAGGAAGACGCTCGAATACGTATCCTTTTATTTTTCAACATTTACTATGAATTTATTCTTCTATAATTCAATTTATGTTAATAGTTTCATTTTTTTCTAACACCTTTTTTTCAAAAACAACTGAAAATTGACATAGAGTGTGCTATATAAAAAATACGCAAAATTATACGTAGAATTCAAATATGCTGAAAAACATTAGGGTTCTCATTTATAATTTCAAAGTTGAAGGTCGTATCTCGATTTTGGGACACCCTGTATTTGGGACATAAGAGACACGTATTAGGCATCAAAAAAAAAAAACATGTTGACCAGTGTAGGTACCATAAGTTACGTATTTACTTGCATGGAGTAAAAAATTTTAATTTACTTATTTTATTTTCTGCAAAACCTGACGCGTTAGAAAAAAAATGTTTATATTGTAATTATCTCATATATAAAATAAAACTAATTTGTATATAATTTATTTGAAAAAATAAAATAAAATTTGTTGTCTAGTGTTATTGGGCGGGTCAGTATGGAAAAATCGCATTCGTCTTTTGTTTGGGATAATTGCTGTCACGCCAACTCGATTACACCAGAGCACAGGTTGTTACGGAGGTGCCCTTGAAGTGACCTCTTCTTCAAAGGGGAGGATCTCGACGTCATTTTGACAAATCGTTCGCGCACACATACATCTCTCGATTTACATCGAAGGACGTTTTCTTTCGCTTTTCACGCCAATTTATCCATTTTATGAAATATGTGTGTGAGTGACGGCCGGAGATGAATGACAGAGTGACTAAAAATCGCATTTTTTTGAATTAGAGAAATCTGTTGAGTTATTATGAGCAGATGATTCGTGCTTTTTGTCCGTCATCCGCCGGAAAAAAATGCCAATCAAAACGAACCCGAATTTAGAATGACCTTGATGAAGGTCTTCGAAATTTCGCGAACGTCAGACAAAACACCTGTTCCTTAAGCGAATTTTTTTTTTAAATACTTGGCGACGATCAGGAAATTTACATAAAAATTGTCGCTAATTTCCTTGAGTAAGGTAAAAACTGGAAATGTTTCCGGTTCGACCGGAACTTGTCCTTTGATTTCGTATCACAAGGTTTTGTATCGGGAGTCACCAAGGCCGCCTTTATTGCCCTCTGAAGTCCTTTGTGTTCTGAAGACAAGGGAAAAGTAAATTTTTTAGTGATTAAAAAAAATACTTGCTATGAAATCATGGTGTTTACGTCATCAATTTCAAGCCAATTAAAATACAAATTAACTAGCAATCAGTATCATAAAAAAACTCGCAGCATGCCATGAGAAAGTGAACTTAAATTTTACTGATGAATTATTAGTTGCTTCGCTGTTGTATGGTTAGATTTCTTTTTGTTGTTTAAATTTGAATGCTTTAGAGTTTTTGCTCATGTGTACAGTCAGGGGCGCCTCACCAATAGCAGTCTATTCCAGGTCAAACTGTTTTTTTGTGATAGATTTTAATAAACACATCCTGGAAAATTTTAACTTGATGTAGATGCATTTGGGCTATTTATTAAACACCTTTTCAGTCCCTTTAGGGGGCTGTTTTACCTACATATTGAAGTTAGAAAATTTAAGAAATTATGGAGACATTTTTTAGTTGTTTTTGATATTTTATTAAGGTAATACAAAAAAGGTTCATAATTGATCGATAGACACATAAAACAATTGTTTTACAATTTCATAGCAGTTTAGATTTTTTAAATAAACACCGTTTCAAATAGAAGTCAAAAACAGTCTTCAGAAACAGTCAAAGGAAACATCACTATGTAAAAAGGAATAAAAAACGATAGCAATTAGGTCTTTCTGCATATTTTTTATTGCATTTTATGAAACTATAAAAAAAGTAAGCATATTAACGCCAAAAATTAATCATTTTTGTTAGGGGAAGTTCGACTGACGTCAGCAGCAGTAATACGTTTGATTGGTTGTAATTGGAGGTGTGTGCCTTACGTGGTGTAGTGGGGAATGTACCTTACCCATTGCTCAGATATTATTGGTTGTGACGTTTGTAAAGTTGAGTACTATTGAAGTAGGTTGGCAGCTAGGCGTGGTTGTAACACTGACGTCATGAGAAATTTAAAAATATTAATTTCGGTTTTTAACCCTTTTTCCACATTTTTTTTTCTAAGAAAAACAATTACATTTATCATCGTTCCAACTTTGAATATCAATTCAATGTACTAAAATGCCAAATATTATTTTGTGGAATGACCCTATTTGTAATTTTCTTTTTTTTTTTCTAAACTTAGTTTTACAAATTTTTGTATTTTGAATTACAGGAATCTGTTCGGTCAAGGGTGGCAATGGATTTCACCGGATCAGTTGGTCGTATAGTTGAAGATCCAAAAGAAGCAAAAGCAATTGCAGTAGCTGAGGGTTATTCATGGAAGCGGAGGTGGCGACCCCCTTGTCGAATGCCGCCAAATAGTATATGTTCACAAGGAATCGAGTCGGGGGTTCACATAACACAGCCTTGGTTTCATAGTGGAATGAGTAGGGACCAAGCGACTGCGTTAGTTTCAAAACACGGGACTGTTGACGGGTAAGCAAAAATTATTACGGTTCTCTTAATATTTTAACTGCAAATTATTTTTGTTTCAGGGTGTTTCTGGTGCGAGAGAGCCGGTCGAATCCAGGAGCGTTCGTATTGACGTACAAATGTGGGGGCAAAGTGTTGCATGCCCAAATTACTCCAATTCTGGATCCGGTGAGGGAAGCGCACGTCTTTTCCCTTGATAGTGGCGTAACGAAATTCTACGATCTCTTGCAACTCGTTGAATTTTATCAATTGAATGCTGGATGTTTACCTACAAGACTTACACATTACGTTGTACAGAACGGCTCGCCGGTAAATTCGTCATCGTGTGTACCGACAACACCGACGACCGTAACGGGAAGCATTTAAAAAGTGCATTTTCGAAAAAACAATGACTTTAATTTATTATTATTATTTGTCGAGTGATGTGGACGCGAAACAAAGTGACAGGATCGAATTTTTACGTCCACTTTATATGACACTCGTTGCACTGATTTTTACCCTAGGAACACTAGTAACTAGTTTTTTGTTATTGCTCCAGCGAATTTTACAGGGATGATATTTATTTTTTTGTTCTTTTCGTATTTATGTTTAATATGTATTCAGTATTAAATCTCATTGATAACAGGGTGAAAAAATCTAGGTTATAAAATCTCCTTTTCGAAATAATTTTTAGAGAAAGGCTGTGGTTGTTCTGGTGTGAATATTAGAAAAATATATTTGATATTTATAAAGAAATTGATGAAATTCACACCATTTTGTATAGTTCTTAGGTTAGTAGATGAACTTTTTCGTTCTTTAAGTAATATCATAGGCATAATTTAAACCAAAAATATATTATTTAAATTTAGGAAAGCAATATAGGAAGAATTTTTCGTAGATGTGATATTTAGTTAAGTATTTACACAGATTATTATTATTTGAACGCAGTATTTTTGTAAAAACTTGCTTTTTGCATCTGCATACGTACATCATTAACATTGTTATTTATGTGAAATGTCTTTGCGTTTTTTTTTTGTATCTTTTCAATCATCCTTGTAAGTTACACACAAAAAAAAACATTTTCTATAAATGGACATAACAATAGTAATAGTACTTACGCAAAACAGTGACAATTACAGCTTCTGTTAACTCGACTGAGCTGTTTCTTTGATACCATTCTTGTTTTTATTCCACTTACTGTAGTTTCATTATTTTGTACTCTTGTAGATGACGACATGAAATAAAACTAATACTAAATACAATTGTTTTTCTTCATTTAAGCACATCTAATTAGAAAAATATCCAATTATTACATAAAATTTAAAACAATAGACTTATAATTATGTCATTTCCTTACTATGCGTAGCACAGAGTAAACACCTTTTTCTTTAATTGTGAAAATTAAATGCAATTTATTATTGTGAAAAAATGTGAGTTTATTTTCCTTTCATGTTTTACTAGAAAGCTAAAAACAATTTTGTTTGAATATATTTTTTCATATTCACATAATACTATCATTAAAGACACAAAGGCGGTCTGATATTATGTAATGAGATAACGTAGGTCACTTTTTGCCGGTTTTTTTTGCAAATTTATCCCAATTTCTCTTTGTTCTAGTCAGTCGTGCATCAACTCGAGAAGAGAATACATAAGCTACTCGAAATATTAGTAGTTTTAGTTACTATTTGTTTTATTAAACGACATATATTGGCTTGTTTTTAAACATCATTCGACTTCAAGCGTATATACAGATTTTAATTTTTAAAATTACAAAAATAAGTAGAGATAAACAATTTTACTACCCTCAAAACTCCTGTAATAAATGTTTTATTTATAGAACCACATTCCACCCCCTTTTAAAAATAAATTCTTATTGTTTTATAGGGGTTAGGGGATCTAAGAACATCGCTGGAAATCCGGATTAAAGGTAGGTCCGAAAGAAGCATAAGAATTCTTGTAATACTCTTTTATTAAAATTGTTTATCTCTATTTTTTTTATTAATAGGTACTTTTTGGGCTTCAGACATTTTTATTATGTGCGTATCTATTTTTCAGTTCTTGAAACAATATTTTCTATAAAAATTGTTTCTTTTAATACTTAAATAGATTTTTGTCTAATTTTTGAATAGTAGTTAAAACAATGTCTCATTCGTAGATTTTTAACATTTTCGTGATAATCAAAGACATAACTTCTCTCATCTTATAGCAATAAGCTTTTTGTTTTTTTTTTAATTTATCGATTTCTCTTTAATTCAATCAGTATTAAATCAACTTGCGAAAAGGAAACACCAGCAGATGCATCTTCTTTCTCCACAGATAAGTATTTTAATTTATTATTTATTAAACTAAAATTGGGTTTATTGTTTAAGGATTAATGAAGTGGGTGGGGTTTGTAAAAAAAACACTTGCTTATAATATAATACAGAATATTTTAACGTTACTGTTTGGAATTATATTAATAATAAAAATGATATTTATATAGAAATGTTAACTTCATAATAAAAAAATCACACTTACCAATTCTTTGGGAAAATTATTATAAAAAGAGCAGAAAAGCAAGATAACATACAAATAGGCCACAAAATATAATAAAAGAACAACTGGCTAAGAAATGTTCCAGATCATTGGTGGTACATAAGTAATTGGTAAACATACAGTCTTCATTGCACCCAAAAATAACCACCTTATTACTAATTCACTTTAGTATAAAATCGTACGTCTCGCAAAAAATAAATCAGACAAAAAAATCAAACCGGTAGACGGTAAACGGTTCCTAAGTGTGCACTAGGCATCAGAAATGATCAAGTATTTACAAAAAAAATGTGAGCGAAATTCGTCAAAATTCAAATTGTCGAACTTTAGTCACATTACGCTAATATTTAGTATAATTGGACTTAACTAGTGTTTTTTTTTTTGTAGTGAGCATTTATCAGTTCACTAACATCCTCTTGGCACCAATACTAAATCGATTTTTGAACAGTTCCGATTTGATTTTGATCTTAAAATGTAATTTTTTTATTGCTGACCAAAACTTGAATTGTACTTTAATTTATTGGTATATCTGATAAACTAGAGAGGAACCAATTCAAAAATCCACAACAACACCTCGTACAAATAACATCCACGAATCCGTTGGTCGTTTAAAGTTACATTGTACTATTTGTCCGCCTCCTTCCTTTTCCTTTTTTTTTTCACTGATCACCAACTATCTTTTAATTACACTTGATATTGAGAGGTCACTACCAGTTTGCCATTCCAGGCTTATTTAAGGTCATGAAGTAAATCTGGCAGCTGGAACCGCTTTTAGCGCTTGAAAAGAATACTTTATCGTTTCGTTCACACAAAAATTTCAATCGTTGCGCTTTTTTGTGCATGAAGACACCATCCAAATGACCTGACTCCACTGAACGAATTTCTATAGCTTTATTGCCCCAACCCATTATCTGGCCTGTGCCGATGTACGCCACTGACGTGGGCATCTCACCCCACTAGACAAAAGAAAAATAATATAATACTCTAAAAAACCTTCAAAAAAGAAGAAATTACCTGCAACAACATATTTTTAGATACTCGGCCATAAGTGTTGACGTAAACCCCCTCGTTGTCGTAACACAGTAACAATTGCATGCCGTTACTGTTAGGTAACGTTACTATACAATGAGGAGTTATAGCACTTTGTGTCTGAAAAGAAAAACAAAATGCGTTAGATATTACTTATTACGATTGATAAGCAAGTATTGTCTGTTTGAGCTAAATTTCAAAAAAATAAAATAAAAATGGCACTGTGGTACGTAAAATCATTACCAATTCTACAGGTGAAATTCTTGTAGTAATTCTATTGTTTTGGAAAAATAAAAGAATTAACAATTTTGTTATTTTATAATTAAAATTTAAAATATTTTTTTCTTGCTTCAGTTCATCTGCATGTAATCAGTACAGTTGTAAAGCCGTATCAAAGCGTGCTCTTTAAAAATTATATGACGTTATGACGCCGCTATATTGGGCACTGCGAGTGATCCAATTACGTCAGTATTGAGCTCCCGTAATATCTGGCAAGTTATCTGTTTTTGCATTTTTTTTTTAACTTTGAGAAATAGCTATTAAGGCAATAAGTTGCAAAAAGAGCGACTCGTTGTACTCGTGGTCCAAAATTCACGTCGCGTGCTTAATAGACATCGATTTTGCAACGTATTGCATTCAAGATTTTTTGTTACAGCGTCTTATAACAGATTTTTCTTTCAAAAATAATGATCTTTATCGAACATTCACATTGTACAGTAGACAGACGGCAGGTTGCTATGGATGTAAATTTCTTGTTTACTGTTTTTATAAAATTACAGACTGTCAAATTGGGTTTTGTGTTTAAGTTCTGTGATAAAGGAACTCAAAAATGAGCGATTCTGAATTTGATTCCGTCATTAAAAATGCTGCGGAAGCTGCACTAGCCACACTAGTGCCCGAAAAATCAAAGAAAATTTACAAGAAAACATACAGGAAATTTGGTAGTTGGTGTGAAGAAAAAATATAACAAGTATTGAGGAAAAAATACTTTGGCCTATTTTCGAAATTATCTTCCATGTATAATAAGCCGTCTACCTTATGGAGTGCCTACTCAATGCTAAGAATCATGATATATCTTAACAAGAGTGTAGATATCAAAAAATTTACAAACTTGATTGCATTTCTAAAATGAAATGCCAGTGGGTACAGGGCTAAAAAATCCAAGATATTCACCAAGCCCGAGATAGAACGTTTCATGAAAACAGCTGATGACAAAGACTATTTATTAGCAAGAGTTGTGTTAATTACAGAGACTTTTGGCGCGTTACGCAGAGAAGAAATTACGTTTTTGAAGGTGGAAGATATAGAAGATTGTACAAGTTTTATTAAAGTGAAGATACCGAACACCAAGAACAAAAATTTCACGAATGTTTACAATAACTGAAAGATTTGTAGATGGAATTAGTTTCTTAGAAATTTTCTGCAAATACGCACAGCTTCGACCTCCTCATACTGAACATCAGAGATTCTTCTTAACCTATGCAAATTCCAGGTGCTGTACGCTACCCGTTAGTATAAATACTATTAGAGGTATGCCTAAAAAAATTACAGAATGTCTCGGCCTTCTAAATGCAAAAGAATATACCGAGCACTGCTTTCGCCGTTATTCGGCAACACTCTTAGCAGATTCAGGAACAGATATTACATTACTCAAAAGACATGGAGGATGGCGATCGAGTTCTGTTGCGGAAAGTTACATAAAAAACTCTGTTGAAAACAAAAAATCAATTTCGATGAAAATTTTGGGAAAAGAAGAAACTGTATCAAAGAAAAAAAGAATCTGTGACAAAAATAACAATTCTGAAGTGGAGTCTACAAGTACCGTTTCCACTTGTATTGAAGTTCAGGAAAGAAATCTGAAATCTTCGAATATTCAATTTATCTAGTCACTTAAGTAACTCTACTTTTCATGTTTATAATAAATAAATAAAATAAAAAATGTATTTTTCATTTTTGAACACTAGTGCTTAAAAGTATGTCACTTTTACGCACTAGTGCGTAAAACTACGTCATTTAGCAATCAGAATGACAATCAAAAAGTCACTGTTATAAAACGCTGTAACTTAAATTGTATTTGTATATTTACAATGTTATATTTTTCTGTTAGATACTTACGTGTTTTGGTAAGTAAATATCATAAACACTCGCTGAATCCAAATCAACAGCATGGAATCCATCAGCACTTCCATAAATCACTTTAAGTCTCGTGCCTTCTTCAACTGTTAGATCGACCAAAAGAGGTCGGTAAGTCAACTCACAGAAAGATTTAAACGCCATAAATTTATGATACGGTTTAGGTGCCCACGCATAAATTTCTATACTATCTTTCAATGCAATCACCAAAAATTTGATCCTTTCATATTTGACTATTTTAAAATGGACAGCACCTTGAAGATCACCAACGTTGATCCAACCGTTCCTTCTTTCCACTTGCTAATTATAAAAAAAATATTAAACAAAAATCAAAACCAAAATTTGGTAACTCACATCACTGACTCCATCCGTCCTAAGAATTTTACTCTTTAACCAACTTAAGTAATAGACGCGTACACGATTTTTCTTTCCGGAAATCGTTACGAGTATGTTTTGTCCTTCTAAAACCTCCATTTGTTGAAACCGTCGTCTTGAAATCAACTGATAGACTTTGCCTTGTCCACTTCGGTCCAGTAGCATTAGTCCGTGTTCAGTACCAATCAAAAGATTGACTCCTGAAAACCAAAATTAGCCCCCAGAAATACCTAAAAAATGCAAAACAGACCCCACAAAGCCGCACATAAAATCTCGCTGTTAAATCTCTTCTTGTACTTCCGGATTTCCGGTGTATCCGAGGAAATATCATGCGATGTTGGTGTTACATTCACGTTAACATGTGACTCTCGACGACTTTGAGCCGACCCAGCACCAAAACCAAAGGTGAGAAACGACCGTTGTTTCTGTTGTAAGGCAAGAGCATTTGGATTAAAAGGACTTGAAGTTTTATTAGGGGAGGGAGAAACGTGAGGTGACATAGCCTGGCGGTACTGAAAAAGAGAATATCTCAGTTTGGAGCACCTTCTTAAAAGACTAAAAGTTAATTCTACGAAAAAATCTAATTGTTAGATGCAAACATGCACTTACCATACGTTTAAAACAAAATAAAAAAGAACCTTGATCGCGTTCACAACTTAAAAATAATCAAAACATGGCAAATGGCCAAAAAAATGACGAATTTTGTACTTATCACTTGTCACAGGGTTTGCAAGCGGAAAAAAAGCATTAATGCAGTAATTAGTCAGGTTAAAACACGGAACAAATGAGGCAAAAACAATTAGTCTTTCCGTTAGTTCCAAAACCCCAAAAAAATAATAAAAATAAAATTAGGGATGATTATGATTATGAAATGAGCGCAACTACAAACATACTACAATTAAACGACAACAAATTGGTGCATACTTACAGTTACACTTATGTTGTTACGGACGTCACTCAGTTAGGCAAAAACCAAAGAGAAAGACATTAAAATTAGTGACGAACACCTATTTCACATTATCAAATAACAAACAAAATATGCGGCCTGTTATGAAACAAGGAAATGCAATGAAATTCAAATAAAATTACAAGTACCTATTTTATCAGTGCCAAGATTCCTACAGTTTGTTTACTTTTGAATTAAACTTTTTTTTTTGTTATTCTATCACTTTCCTGTAGTGCTCAAGGAAGTTGTACATATTTACCACGATTTTGAAGTAAAAGAGGAAAGTCAAAATATAATAAAAAGTCGTAAATTTGCACCCATATTGTTTAAGAGAATTACTAATTTTTGTAAAATTTTTGCATCTTCCCTAGTTTTAAAAAAATCTAGATGGCTATAACAAAATTTAAACCGAAAATTTTATCTGTAACGGTAATTCAGTAATATTTTGTCGATTATTAAAATATTGAATTTTTCAATAAAAAGTAATCAGTATTTTTAATGATCACAATGTATAAAAAAAATCATACACGACTTCATTTATCCTTCTCAAAAACCATCAGTACGTTTTTTTGGCACACAATCGGCAGGTTTTTATGAAGTTAAACTCTTTTTTTTCACCGACACCTCAAATGCAATAAAAAAGCCTCGTCAAAGAAGCCTCCACACTAACCCTTTATTTTTTTTTTTCGCGACAATTATTGTTTTGTTATCACATTTTTGATTCTTTGGACATTTTGAATTTTTTATCTTTTTCAATAAATAAAACCAGTGTCTCAAATAAATATCTACACCAATTTGAAAAAATTGTAGACTATGTGTAGCAGAGAGTAAACACTTTTTTCATTAATTTTTTCGCTGTTGCATAAAATTTTTACGAGTGATTCTTTATTCAGGTGCCGTGAAATCGTTATCGAGTATTGGAAACATAAAGATCCGTCTAATTTATCTAAATAAATTAAATTTTCGTGTAATCGGTGCAACTTGTTATTGTGAAAAAATGTGTGCCTATCTAAGGTGAGTTTATTTACCTTTTACGTTTTAAACAAAAGCTAAAAACAATTTTATTTAAATATTTAATTTTTTTTATTATATACTATTATTCATTTATTAGAGACATAAAGGCGGTTTGATGTTATATAACAAGATAACGTAAGTCACTTTTTGTCGGTTTTTTATTTTGTAAATTTATCAAAGTTTCACTTTGTTCTAGTCAGTTGTGAACCAACTCGAGAAGAGAACACATCAGCTATTCGAAAGATAAGTAGTTTTATTTATTATTTACTTTATTCAACAAAATATATTAGTTTTTAAATTATCATTTGACTTCAAGGGTATATACAAATTTTACTACCCTCATAACTGCTGTAATAAAAAATATACATGCTTTATATATAAAACCCCTTTCCACCCCCTTTTTAAAAAATAAATAATATTTATACAGTAATTTATAAATATACATTACACATTAATATTTTCAACAAAAAGTAAAGTTTTTTACTTTTTAAAATTTTTGACCTTTAATTAAATTTAATGATTTAGGTTTACAAAACACGTCATTAATTTTAACTGCAATTAAATAGTTAATTCAACATTTAAGAAAAGCCCATTTAATCGCGAATTAAAAGTTAATCTAGAACCAGTTCAGAATTATACTGAGCATGCGCAACAGAAATTTCGAACCGCGAAAACGGTACTACGCATGTGCAGTTCAATTCTAACCGTTCTGAACTATTGTTGGAACAAATCTATTTAATTTATCTTGTGTAAACAAGCTCTAAATAATTTTATGTAAAAAATCAACTTGATAATGATAAATTACCATCATGGGAACCTACTTAAATTGTGGCTTAAACCCTGACATGACTTTCTAAACTATTTTTTTACTCGAAAATCAGCGTAGAGGCAAAAATTATCTAGAATTAATATAAAAAAAATATTTGAGACAATCCAATAACAAATAAAAAAATTAAAAATGACGCACATTTATAGTAAAAAATAGATCAAACCAATAAAATAAAGTACAAGAAAAAATATAAACCAAAATTTGGAATACTGGCATTACAGTATGGTAAAACATAGACATGATTAAAAAAAACTTAAATAAAAAAACAAATTATAGTTTCTAAATCTGGAACCTCGCTTTCTAGATTCTAAATAGTACAACTTAACATACAGGAAGTCTCAAAAATAGTTATTCAACAGAAAAGAGGTAGATGAAGTGGAAAAATGTCAAAAGAATATTTGTCTCAGAATTTCCTCCTCTTTCCCTTTAGTCACTATTTTCAAGACACCTTGTATACGTAAGTTGCGTTAAATAGTTTTATTTTGATCTCAAGGATTTCAGACTGCTCTATGGGAACGTCTTTATGAGACACTTATATCACATGACCAAGAAAATTTAGCCTCTAGATAACTTTATGTCTTTCAATATAATTTACATTGATAAAAAGCATTTCATAGCCTTCAAGAGAATAAATTTTCCTGGTCATTTCGTATGTGGTCTAGTATGAAAAATCAAAAAAAGGCACAGAACATAAAGAATATTAAAATACTTTTCCAAATAACACACGAATCAGTAATCACAGTCCATTGTTCTTTAGCGCCATCTATTAGCCTTAAAAGAACTATAATTTTGCGTCCTGTTTGTTTTGGTTCACAAAAAAACAAGGAAGCTGATCTACCAACCTTGTAGATTATAAATATCTTGATCGGTGCAGTTCTATCACACTTGAGAATTGCATAACAATCGATTTTATATACGTCAATTCGTTAAATTCCATTTCGAAAATACAACATTACGAAATTTCGCAAAAAGTTCACTATCTACACATTTTGTTAGATAACACATTCAAGAGGAATTTTAAATAATATTCATTTGAAATATGTGTTGCCATAAACGATTTTTAAAACAATACTGCCTTTTTATCTATAATTTGTAGGAAGTGAACATTTGCTTTATCAAAAGAAAAACAATTGAAATTGGGAGTTATTTGTTTTTCAAAAATATTAGTTTTCGTATGTTAAATTGTAAGACAAATTGTTAAACAATTCTGCGAAGATTAACGGTAATGAGGCTGTTTTCAACAACATGAAGCACCTGTACATTCTAAGAAAAGTTATTTAAAACAATTTCTTCATGATGAAAAACGTGGATGGAAGTGATTCTCTGTCTGTAACAATAGGTAAAAAACTACTCTAGCTAACGGTAAATGGGTAATCAAACCGCATATTTTCCTTAATGTCGCACGATATTTTCGGATAAAAATAAAACATTTTGAAGAAAACAAGATATGAACATTGAATTGGTATAAAAATATAACTTAGCTTACTTATTTAATAGGTATTTTTTTATTCATTTTCACAATAAATTTTTTTTTTACATTGAAACAATGAAAGAAGTACTCTTTTTTTATCAATTGTAGGAAACTAGTTTGTGTAGGTCCCTGTAATTTTCGAGTTTCATTAATTTCATAACAGGCTGTAAAGCGTCAAATTATGCACAAAGCCTTTGCGGCAATTTTCAATTATTCAACGTATCCAAACTCCTTCAAAATTGACGTTTGAATAATAAAACACATTTCCTGTGTGCAAATTTGAGTAAACCAAGTTGATGTAACTTCACACTTCACTTACATAATTATGGTTTATGTGACTCCACACCAACTTTTTGTTGAATTTGTTATAAAACCGTATGTTACATATAAAGCAATAGAGGTTAAAAAACCTCTAATATATTTTTTCTTTGGTGTTATTAACAAAACAGCGTCACACAAACAAAATGCAAAAGATATCTTTACCTCTTCACTTTGTGATTTATCTCTGGCTGATGGCGTCCCTGGACTACCACTAGCTTGACTAAGTAGATCTGGTAAGACGCTGCTTTGACGTGAATGGTCGCTACTTCTACCGTTCTAAAAAACAATCAATTTCTCAACGCAAAATTCGTTGCTATTCTATAACTACCAACAGAGAAAAACAATATGAAAAACACAAGAAACACACCCATACACACACTGCTATAACAATAATTTTTAAAAATATAAAAAGTACTCAAGACACTAAGATGGCAACAGTTGCAGCCAGTCATGTTTTTGAAATCTTCATGCTATCGCACGACTCGAATCATGCCCAAAATTTTTGTCCAATTCTATAAAAAATAGAACTTGATGTTGGTTTCTTCATGGTAGGTAGATGGCGGGATTAGTTCGGTCACTTGGTTAGTTGAAGCAGAATTTTTCACACAGTTAGACAACAACAAAACTAGTTTATTATTTTTTAAATAGAAGGGAAAATAAAACACCATGCATTTTATTTGATTTTCATTTGTTAAATAAGCACGAAATGGTTAACAAAAGCGTATCTGAATACTGACTCACAAAGCATGAACCCAAAACCTTCCTCCACTCTCTACATACACAATATTTTTTACAGACCTAAACTGACGGCTTACTACAATTGACTCGACAAGTTTTAAACTACATACAGGATGTTATCGAAGTCTCTATTCAAATTTTACCTTGTTGAAAGGAGATACCCAAAATTACCTTATGCAAATATTTTCGAGATTGGGGCTTTAATTTAGAGTTTTCTCTATATTAAATTAATTGTGGCTTTCTCTATAAGCCACAATTAGTATCAAAAATATGGCGTTATCAACAATGTTTTCCCAAAGTCTGTCTTTATGTTAATTTTTAATTTAGCAATAAAAAATTGTTTATCGAATAGAGAGCCATATAGCAGTAGCACGGCCGCCTAGATTATAGTATATAGAACGTCTTAATACGAGCAGACGCTTTCTTAGTTCAAAGCCTTTTTTCTTTTTGCTAGAGGGAGCTACAGTACAAGTACATTTGAAAAATTAGTATCAAACATTTGAAATTTATCAATTGTCTGTCACAAATTTTACTTTTTGCCAAATAAAAATGCAGATATCTGTTCTCTTAAGAGTGTTTTTATAGAAATTGTTAAAGTTTCCATAAAAAAGTCTATAAGTACAGCCGCAGTCAGAAACGACATTTTTGAAAGCGGCAACTGGCCAGATAAACACCTTCGTTCTATAATCTAAGCAGCCGTCAGCTGTATGTAGAAAGTATCAATCGTAGTAAGCTGTACCTAAACTAACCACTATTTTATTACACTAAATAAGAAGGTGGCTACATTTTTTTGTAATTTCTGAGTGAAAATAAAAAATCAGTATTCAGCCAACCAATAGATGCTATTTTTTAATCACTTGTTAATCTATGAAGGCACCCGAAAAAAACCAAAAATTACCTGTATGTACAAATACTCCTCGCCATCAAAAGAATTAGTGTTAATTTCTATAGGTCTTGAGTTTCTGTTCCTGATTTTCTCCACTTCTTTAGCGAATTGTGCTTCAACTTCGCGTCTACGCGCCTCTAAACTTTCCCTAACACTTTTTCTCGCATCAGAATTTCTTAAAACTATATCAGATTCGGTCTTCTCTCGTCTCGGTTTAACAAAATTACCATCAACTCGTAAAATCATACCGTAATCTTTATTTTTCGGCGATTCCGTCCTCTTAACATAATCCATTAAGATCGGTTCGCCATTACTTTTTTTATTAAGACCAGCTTCGGAACCTCGTCGATTATTAAAAATACCACTCGAGCGAACATTTTTTTCACCAAAAACAGCCGAATGACGTGAACTCAACGGAAAAAAATCGGAATTTTCCCGACGAAAACCGCGAAAAAATGGATTATTTATTTTCGAATCGCTATCCATTCGACGATGAGTCGGTCCTTTTTTGTCTTTCGGTGATTCTTCCCTAGATTTATTTAATTGACTCGAGGGGAAGAACTTATCGAAATCCCATTCTTTCAGTAACGTTGCTTCGTCGATTTCTTCAACATTCTTTACTAGACTGGCTGCAGACTGCTGTCATATTTTCAAATAAAAATAAAATAAAAAACACCACCACAAGTAGCGCCTTCTACTTGCCATCAAACCTAAACTTACCCTTCGCAAAACCAACGTTTTGTCACCTTGGGATTCGTCATCATCAGGAGTCGGAGGCAAAGGTCTATTCGGTGCACTTCCGGAGCTTGAACCGGAACCGGTCGCTCCGGGACTAGATACACCCGCACTTGATTCAGGCACTACTCCTAAACCGGCTCTGTAAGAAAATTCGGGACTAACCAAAACAAAACAAAGAAACAAAAAGAAAAAAAACGAAAAGCGGTATTAGTCACGTGATTAAGTATGCAAATGAATTGTTAAAAAAAACTTACAGCGGTTTCGGGGGATCACTAGCCAATAATGTACCGTCGTTTCGGGCTCTTCCGTTATCTTCCGGTTCGGAATCGGTTTCGCTGTCGACGACTGAGTCGAGAATGTTTCCGCTGGAATTCGGGGTGTGATTGGTCGAACCAGGAGTCGATACGTTGTTGTTTACAGCAGATTGCGATTGTTTGTTGTTTCGGTTGTTGCGAGGAGGCGCTTCAGGTTGAGAGGTCTGCTGAACACCGAGTTCGTTCAAGTGAGCTGCCAGAGCGTCCAACTCCTAAAAAATATATTTAAAAAACACTAAAATTTGGAACTGTAAAATGCAAACGTTCCATTGAAAAAATATTTTTATTTTTGTGAAGAACAGATGCGAGTGTGGTATGTTCTCAGTCATTCAGCTTATTTTGACACACCCTGTATCTTTTTAGAATATATTTATACTAACATTTTAGACAGTTTTACTTAAGGAAAAAATGTATTAAAAAGTAAAACAGAAAAAACAACACAAAATACTCTAATTGGTGTTAAAAATGTTAAGTGAAGACCTACCTCAGGCTTACGTGCAGGACCCTTTTGTGAGAGGTGAAAATGGACATGAAATAAACAGAAGAGCCAAAATTAGATTAAAGCAGTGCTACCAAAAATACAATAAAAAAAATAGTGATTATTAAAAAATAATCGAAAGTTATTGACAACAAGAAACAGTTATACATCTATATATTTTCCATACCATTGGTTTGAAAATATGTTGCGACTGTGAATTTCTCTGTTGGGCCTGCTGTTTGCTGAAATTATTATCTGGTGGTGGTGGCAAAGGTCTCCTTGGGGGCGCCGGATCTGGCACTACAATCACCCTCTGGGGTATTTGTGGTATTGGAGGTCTTGCTGGCGGTCCCGGCTCAGGAATTTCCTCCTTATCTTTATTCCTGCCACTCCTTGGAGGCGGTTCTACAACTTGACTTAACGTCCTGCCTTCTTGAATCTGTTGGAAGTTTCTTCTGAGAGTATCACCACCCGGTGCTTGCACTATACTACTCGGTTCTCCGGCAATCTGAGGCTCTTCCTCTTCGTTCTCAGAACCGGAATATCTATAATCCTCGCGTTCTTTCTCCTGTTTTCGTTTCTTGCATCTATCGATGTGGTCTTTGAGCTGGATACGGACCTGGCGTTCGGTCGGTTGGTCCCTAATAAATGCATGTTTGAGGAGTTGTTCGGTGTAGGGCCGGTCGTGATAATCTTTCACTAATACTGTCTCAATAAAACCGTGGAATTTTTTATTCCATTTTTTGCTTTTTAGTCGCGGAGGTGGATTACGAGGAATTAAAAATAGGGCTCGCATTGGGTGGAGTTCACAAAGAGGTGGCTGAGATTCTGCCATTTCTAAGGCTGTTATACCTAGAGACCATAAGTCGCTACGATTGTCATAGGTCGCGTCCGGGTTTTCATCACAGGCAATCACTTCCGGTGCCATCCAATATGGAGTTCCTATGAAGGTATTGCGGCGGCCTATCGTTCGGTCAAGTTGAGCCGAAACGCCGAAATCGACTAAAATTTAAGAAAGTTAGAATTAAAATTATCACATACTAAAATAATAGACAGAAAGGAGTATTCACTTTTCGGCCAAAATATCCGAGAGAGAGAAAGATATTCTTAATATTTTCCAGTAAATACCTTGTAGTTTTTTTAATAAAAATATTAAAAATTTAATACTCTCTTCGTACTATATGACAACAGTATTTTTTATTCATTTTAAACCGATTCCAATTTTAAAAAGTTTCGTCGCTGAAGCAGTTTATTGCGCTTATCTCTTCAACATAAGTCCATATCCACATACCGCAAATAAGCGTTGCCTCTGAGAGTGAATAGTCCTGTGTTATCATAATAGTACGTGAAAAATATTATATAGGGAGCAAAGAAAAAAATTGGTAGGCGTTAAAAAAAACGCTTTTATATTACATTAACGTACCTAATTTCACCTCGGCGTTATCTGTAAGTAAAACATTTTGTCCTTTTATGTCTCTATGGATAACTTTATTCGAATGTAAATAAGACAATCCTCGAAGAATTTCGCGGCAAATATATGCAATCCATTCCTCTTTCAACGACTGACCTTTCGTTGATTTAACTAAATCGGTTACAGACCCTGAGAAAAATATATGTAAATCAAGTATGCCAACAATTCGAGACAAAAATTACCGGCACCACAGTATTCCATAACCAGCCATAACTGATCGTCTTTTCCTGGTGGTGATTTTTTAATAAAAGCTCCGTAATACGTAGCAATATTACGATGATTAGAATATTTTTTGAGCACGTTGATTTCTAATTTAATTTCTTCTTCTTCGTCTTCATTGACGTCCATAACTTTAATGGCTGCCAACTGACCGGTTTTTGTGTGACGACCCTACGAAAAAAATGAAAAATTTTGATTAGAAAGCTTTTTCAAAAAAAAAGGCGCAAAAATGTTAATTGTACGTTTCCTGTTTCACATGAATCGAATTAAAATCTTGATCTCATTAGTCCCTTTTTCCCACCATAATTTGTACAAACTTGGCTTCGGATAAACTAATTAACTACGCAAAGGTGAAATTGTAATCAATAATAAAACAATTACTAGATCAAATAGATTTCACGTAAAGACATCCAAAAACCTTACTAGTAATTATTTTAATGAGGCTTTTGAAGCGATTAGATCTGACCTCACGACCTCTGGAGTCCGGTCCGTTGACATTCATCGCTTTGATGAGTATACTCTATTTTTTGTGGCCTCTACACGCGATCAAGTGAAAAATAAAATTTCTTTCTAACATTGCAGAGGTGTAAAAAATTGTAAATGATAAAACTGTCACCAACTGTAAAATGGGAAGATAAAAATTTCTCTTCGAGCGTTTTTTTATTCCCTCGATTGTGAACCGAGTTTCCTCCAACACAAACAATGAAAAACACCCCTTTGGACAATATCGATCATTGGGGGTGAGTCATTTAACCGTTCTAGTGTTAAATTATTAATTTTTTACACTAAAAAACATACATGTTTTTATGAAACTAAAAAAAAATAAAGTAAAAATAGAAAAAATACGTTTTAAGTTGTATTTTTCTTGTTTTGTGACAATATTAGATAAGAATTGTCATACTGTTCAGATTATAACAGATACCAGTTTTTGTAGCCCGAAGAAATCTGTTATATAAGACGAAACGTCGCTTACACGTTTTGTTTGAATGCAACCTGTCCTTCACCAGTAATTTTTAAGACAAGCTCTTTTAAATTTACACATTTAAAAAAATTTAACAATTTTGAAAGCAATTTCAAAAATTCAAGCACTAAAATAGTCAATAAACCTTTCAAAAAAATAACTTGTTTCTCTCAAACAATGATGTCATAGTGTGTCAGATGCGCAGTAGCTCAACGGTCATCTGACGACAAAATGTCACCTCCTTTCTTCGTGTTTGATTGGTCAAAATCGGCATTTAATCGCGAATTAAGTATTTAATCGCAATTAAAGTTAATTTCACTTTCTGTAAACCGGCCCTATGTCACAAAAAAAACTATCTTTCAAATTAAATGAAGTGATGTGTTCTAACTTGATAAAATCATAATAGATGGCGCAAAAACTTCCTGGTTTTTAACTTAAGCCTGAGATGTCGCACACTATGATTAATTTTACAAAAAAAAGATAATAGATAGCATCAGCACATTAATGATAATAACTTTATTGATTTACATATATATCGACACAATACTGTTTAAAAAACCATTTATAACAACACCCCTTGAGTTCGTGTTATCTAACAAAAGCGATAGATCGCGTCTCTGTGAAATCTTGCGTTGAAAAATCGTTGGTGGTAAAACTCAAGTTGACTGGCTTTCGATTTTTTTTTAGTTTTAGATGTAGATGTCGTACCGTTTGCGAAACTTTACGAATTTTAATAGTAAACTCTTCTAAACAAAATATGAAATGTTAATTTAGAAAAAGGCATAACAGTAGGCGACTAGACAATGTAAGGTAATAAACTCTTCATAGAATTCCTTTCTAAAAACTGAAGTGTTATTTGTTTCTCAAGTGTCCGATTGTTATCAATATTAATTTTAACACAATTTTTTAAATACTGCTGCTGATAAATTGATAAACGGCGAACATGAGAGCACATTCAAACACAAGCTTTTAGATTTGTGAGACACATTTTTAATCACAACAAACCGAATTCAAAAATGAATAATTAAAACATGAAAATGTGAATAGTTATTCAAAAGTTCAAAATTCAAGAGAAAATTGTTAGAACAAATGTAAATTTTATCATCAGTGTTTGAGATTAATGAAAACTTTTCAGAATAATTTTCATTTTGACAAGTAGGTGGATAAATTTTCAGTTCCAAGCCACTCAAGAAGTCGCTTTTTTTAAAGGAAACGTCTAGTATTATCAAAAAGCAGTTCAAAGTGTTATTTTTTTCACTTTATTGTCAACTTTTTTATAGAGACTAGAACCCTTATTATACTCTCTAAAATATAATCCATAAAAGTAAAAATAAAATGATGCATAAACAAAAAAACTAGGTCGGTTTTTCGTTAAATCAAAAATATCTTTTTTAACATTGTCAAAAAAAAAAACGTAGATTTTAAACAATCAGATTCCAGCTGTTTATATTTTTTCTACATTTGGTGCCAATATTAATGCAACACCCTGTATAAACTGTTAGATTCTCCAATAAATCACAGCCGATGGTAAAATTTGTCAATGTCTACTAGACCAGACATGTTTATTTAGTACCGTACCGCAATCTGAACACCGTATAAACACCACAAATTGAGTAACTTTATTGACGATTTTATAGCACTCCTCTTTTATAACCCTCAGTGCAAGTTGTTTATTTTTCCGATCAAATTCCTTAATTTGAGCTTTTTTGAACATTTGTTTTTATAAAAACACATTTATTTTTAATGATTATTCATTGAAAGAAAAAAACACTATCAGTATGCATAATGAAAAGGTATGACAATGTCAAAGTCTAAAACAGATGACTGCCTATTAATTTATCCCTATTTCCGTTCAATCACTAACTTCAACCTAAAAATTGACAAAATCCTGATGCCGAATTAAACTTTAAATCGTTACGTAATTTTTTAGATATTGTAATAATTTTAATCAGTACTTTTCAATGATAAATTATAAAGCAAAACCTCAAGTGCTTTTGGTTTGGTTTTTTGTTATAAGTTCTGAATAAAAACCTTTTTTGTTAAAATTTTATTTCAGAGTAAGTAGAAAGCAGACGTCTCGTGACTGATTACACAAACGTTCATCAAAAATGATAATCGATTAATCTCTCATTAATTCTTAGCCAATCAGAGCACAGTAACATCATCATTAGCTAAAGACAGACGTTAAGAAGCTTTAGGATGCTATCAATACGTAATTTTAACATAATTTGTTAAACGACTTTGCAAAAACAAACAGCAATGTAAAAAAATAACATTTTATTGACGTTTCATCTTGACAAGTCGATGAATAAATTTATCAAACGCCCGCAAAAAAGAATGTAAATGTTAATCGAGCAATTAAAACATTATAATATCCATAATATGCCCTGAAACGACGAAAAACCCGACTACTTTCACACCGATTTTTTCGCAGTTTTCGCTAAATTGACCGGAATTTTAGATATTCTTTCATTTTAAAAAACGAAAATAATGCTAAATCAAATAAAACGTTGTATGTACCTCGAGCAAAATCATTACTAATGGCCCTAGGAAATTTAAAATTATTCAAAATCCCCTTGCTTATGCCCTTAATACATAAATAACTATTGTAATTTCACAGAACCCTTAAGTTTTTTTTTTTTTAATAAACACGTGCTACATATTTATTCGTTTTGTTTACCTATAATATTAAAATTGTAATCGAGATAAAACAAAAATCATGAAATATGACATTTAAGAAACTTATTTAATTCAAAAAAAATATTTAAATTAAAAGAAAATTGTACTTTCAACATAACAAAGTAACAATTACAAAAACAGTATTCTGCTCTGAGAAAAACCTTGTAATAATTTTGCAATTCATTGGATCTCAACCAAATAAGATGATATCATCTACATGACATAACCCGAGTTTCAATTGTAGCGGAAAATAGTCTAAATTTATTTTAATAATACGAACAAAAAAAGACTTAGTACAGCAGGTACCCCAAGTTTCACCTCCACCTCCCTTTTTTATCCAATTTCTTACAAAAAATAATAATAATAAAATAAATGAAAACAATAACAAGAATCTACTTCAGTTGTACTTTCATATCATTTTATTTGCAGCTGTAGATTTAAAAACAAAACAGATTTCCCGAAAATTACAATTACAGTTAAAAATGTACAATTAAATGTTTCTCGTTTAACGATTAAAAATTAGATAAAGTGACGTTTCCATATTATTTTTTCGTTTCACAAAAGAACTTTTTTATAAGTAAATAATTGAACGTTAGCTGAACTAACTAACCCCAAAAATTCATTTTTCTGATATTTGGTAAATTCTGTTATGGTTAAGTATGTGGGTTACGATACTGACTGAAGAAAATATTAAAATAATCACCAATAAAATTTGCAGACACAATCCAGTGTTCATCAAACAATAAAACATAATTTTGAACTAAAAAAACTGACATTGTCCTAGTTTTAATTATCACAATTATATCAAAAATAAGACTTTCCTGCTCTCCTCCTGTGACTCATCGGTCGTTTCTCTTGCCTACGAAATTATTTCTAACTTATTTTTTTTTAAATAAATTAAAGACATTCTTAATAAAAACAGTTAATTGTTAATTTGTGTTTTAATGACGTAAATGCATCGTTTCAAAGCGGCAAGTATAAATCACATTTCCTTCGGAATTTATTCGTCTGGCAAGATAAATTAAATCAAATATAAAACACACTAGTAATTAAACCACGTCACACAATATACTCGGTTTATTACCGGAAACAGCCTCTCTTGCCTGCCAAAATTACATGATTGAGAGTTGTCCCTCAAAAACCCAATAAATATATACCAAAACAAATTTAAATAAGTTTCCTTTGTCTGGTTTAATCCACCATAAACTCGTACCGTGTTTCGGAGTTTAATTAAACAGACACCTCCGGTATAAATAGAACTAGGGAAAATCATCAATAATTTATAAACCAACATATTTTTTACTTCTAACATAGACATCGTGTTATTATCAATAAAACAACTGTCCTGTAGATAAATTTCAGCCTTTTTTCAGCAATCTCGTTAACAAAGTGTCCAGTTTAGATTGGCTATTTTTAGATTTAGGGGAGGGAAATTATCGACCGCGGAAGACGTTGCAGATTTATTTTTTTCACACGAAACGAATTTTTTTATTGTTGTCATGAAATGAAGGCACGCGAGTTTACGAAAAAGTAGTACAAATTATTTTACTGACTTTCACGAAAATTAATGAGTAATAAAAAGCTGAAAACTGAATCAGATTAAGAAGAAATTGATTTTTTAATTAATTTTAATAAGATCACGGAGAATTTATAAGATAATGTTTTTCAAGTAACAAATGACTCTGAAAAAGAAGATTAAGTAGAGAGAAATGTGGATACATTTATCTTGTTTTCCGGTTTTCAGTCGTAACACAATTTGATATTCAACAAAAATATGAAATTTTTTACAAGTAAAAAATAAAATTTTTTTGTTGTAATCACTGTTTTATCTAAATAAGAACAAAGACAATGTATTGTTCGTTATATTGGTCCCAATTCAAATTCTCTATTATTTTATACAAAAAATTGAAGTTATCTTGTAAAAAAAAAAAACCTTTCAGTAGGTCATATCTCATAATTTGTTACACAATTTGTAACACATGGTACTTCAAGAAAAAAAAACTGTACATTAAATTTTGTAATAACTACATAATATCTATATTCACCTGTCATTACTGATAATAATTACTGTAATTTTTCACCCAATTTTAGATAATAAATATGCTTTTATTAGCTCTTATTGTTTGAGAATTTTTCTATGCAGTTAGAGTAAAATACGAAAACTTGTTTAGAACAACCAAAATTTCTTCTCAAAAATAAAAGTGCGAATATATAAATATTTAATAATAGAATTAGTAATTATTGTCAACAAGTTTCGACATATACTTTTTGTCACGTGTTCTTAACAAAATGTTAGTGCTCTAGAATTTTTTTTTTAGTGAACACTTAATACATTAATGCCCGGTTGCATAAACGTCAATCAAAATTGATAAATCATTAAACTCTTGATTAATTCCCCATCCGTTTTGATTGACTTTTTTACAACCGGCTCTTAATTAATCAACAGAAAATACACATTAAAAGAATGTTTCACTGTATTTTTTAAACAAAAGACTATAAAAAGTGCATCTTTTTAATTATATTAGTTATACTAGTCGTCAAAGTACAGCACCAGAATACATTGCACTGATATCAAGTACATGAACTCCAAGTCCGGTCTGTAGTTTTCTGGTCCCAATATTCAGCTGAACCACTTTTCATTAAAAAATAATCTAATTTTATTCTCTCAAACATAACACATTCAAAAAAATTATAATAAGAGTCGTTCAAGACTTTCTGATTTTTTTTTATCATTCGATATGACACAATTTTTTTTTTTTTTTTTGAAGGCGTGCTTGTGTTCACAAAAGACAATTTTGTTGACAGATTAAACAAACACTCAAAGCCACTCAAAGTTATGCAATAATAGGCAATTTAATTAAAATTTCAAAGAAATACCAATCTAATAAATCAAAAATTCTTGAAATTATTTTATCGACAATAACAGGTGTTTAGAAACATCATCATCAGGTCGTTTTTAATGGTAATCCTTTGATAGATTATTGCAAACCAAGCAAGTTGATTACAGAAACATCTATATTAAATTTTATGATTGTTTACATGGATGAATATGTCGTAACCTCGGTTATAAGTTTTCATTTTGTTTTTCAGTCGTTTTACCTTAATTCGATGTTTAGCCACGGTTGAATTGTTTGCCGGAATCTACCCGAGTTCTAGATTTTAATGTCCACAGAAACTTGCTAGTGTGATACGAAAATGTTTAGGACGAGTATTTTCTAAAACTTTTCGAACTGGCTTGCTTCTTAGATCAGAATTATGAATAAATCAATAATGTAAAAAATTGTATTTTGATTATATTAACAGATATTATGTCCGTACTGCAGATAAATTTTCCAGTGTTGCCGATTTTCCAAAATTTGAATTAATCAATTATACAATAGATAATAGGCCTAAATACTGTCACGATCCTCAAAATTCCAGGTTTTTCTGTTTTAAAGTGTTAGATTTGTAACTAATAGTTTATTTCTAACTGCTATTCACACGAACAACAGACAACAATAACTTGATGAATAATTAACTCAATCACACAGTATAACGCCCACGATTATTGCTCAATAACGTTAATTCACTTCTGAGAATGCCGCTCCACTGAGCCGCAAAACTCAACTTATTCTCTATTCGGTTTAGACTAATTGGTCATTGTTTTTTCATTTGCTTATATACAGATAGGTAGCTTTATAGTAAATACTCGTACACTCTTCATTCATGTAGAACGACGCATCGTGTTTATAAATGACCGTGAGTAATATTTCTCCAAATCAAATGTGATTCCTTAGATTAGTCTGTTACAATACATAATTTAAAAAAAGTATATTATTTAATACTGAACGACTGTAAAAAAGCATAGATCCGTAAGTCCACACTAACAAAAACTTTATACTGTGCATACAGGGTGATTCACATAACAGTACGAGCCTGACGAATTTTAAATATTGCATCTGTAATTATATTCAAAACATGTCATAGATGCTTTTCGAAGTTGTAAAAAAAATTTATGACATTTTTGATCCCAGATATCTAGACAAACTATCTTTTACATATATTTAAAGAACGTGAGGCTCGCAATTTTATGTAAATCACCCTGTATACATATAAAATGTGTTCAATAATTGTTATGGTCGTGGTTTGCTATGGTTTTCTCTTTCTAGCATAAACGTAGGTTGACGTGATAAGTTCATATGGTTTGCTGTCAACTGTTTAAATGTTGTCTTATTTTTGCATTTAGAAGTTTTTGATAAAAATCACATTGCAAATCATGATAATTGTATGCAGATGTTTAAGAACTTATTCTGCAAGCGTTATTTCAGTTGGACGTGTGAACTTTTGACCGCATTGCACTGACAGCTGTCATATGTCACTGTTTTGTAATATTAACCGAGACATACGTTTTTTGAGACAATTGCCACACCCAGGCGATCTGACCACAACAATAATTAATTGAACACATGATATTTTTAAATTTCTATATACATATTTCTGAAATATTTTGGTATAATATGTACCATCAATAAAATGAATTGAGAAACTTTTTTTTATAAATAAAGTTTGTTTCTTGATTATATTAATGTCACTTTTTCTCACTAGTTACATAATGAAGAACGTTTGACAAATGAAATAACATTAAAATGGTTGCTTTTTGTAACTGAATTGGAAAAATAAATGTCACCATTAAGAGCATAATGAAGAGGATCATAGCACGAGGGAATGATTAAATCCCGATGTAGGAATTACACTCGTGGTGCATACGTTTTATTTTATTTTGCATTGTTTGGGTTGTTTAAATCAAAAGAAGATTCCGGTCAATTTTGAAAAAAATAAAAAATCAATATAAAAATGATCGGGTTTGTCGTAGTTTCTGGAATACTATTAATGTTAGACATTTTTTTAAATGAAAACTAAAAATATCGTATTTAATCGACAGTGTTCCCTAATAGTAAGTTTGAGTGTTATAAAGATAACACTAATTTACAACATTTTTGTTCATGCAATGAGACCTATATACATATTTTTGTTATATAAGGCCCCTGAACTTAGAGAAATTGTTTAAAAAAAACGTCATGTCAAACTTTTGAGATATTTAATAAGAAAAATATTACAAAAAAAAACAATAAAAAATTTAAAATATACAGTTTGAGCTAATTTTTTCAACTACTTGCATCTGTGTCTCTCACAGCAGACTAACAATAATCGCTTAGTATGTTCTGAATCAGAACTTCTGATCACAAAAATCTTGTTTTTTTTTTGCCATGTTTGTCTCTCATACTTCCCAAATTTTCAGGCAAAAATAGTAATACCACTCATAACATTAATAACTCTTCTTTCAACTAATTCTAGAACGAGTATACTACAGAAAAGATGAAATTTTGCAAGCAACAGAGACGTCCAAAATTGACATCTTTTCTATAACATTTAAACCGAGCTTCCTAAAGCAAAAACTCTTACAGCAATTTAAAGAACATGAAATTTTGCGACCAATGCCTATCTTACAGTTGAAATTAGTCTAGTAGTATAGTCGTCATCGTCAGTCAAATAATGACATCACATATAAAAAAAATGAAAAATAAGCAGTTTTTTCTGAGAATTGTGACCGGCTAGCGAAAAACAAAAAAATGTGTATTAACTACTCTAAGTAGGTTATGCAAAAAATATATTTCATTCGATAAACAAAAATAAAGTTTAATTTTGTAAACTAGTGTAATTATGCCCTAATTTGCGAGCGTATAAAGAAGAGGAACACTGCAAAAGTAATAAACTTTTCTTTATTACACTATAAAAAAATTTATAGTGATTTATTGAAAAACTTTGCGATGACAACAGACAAAGGGGCTTGTTCAAACAACGTGGTGCACCTACATATTGCACACAAAAATTTTAGATTTTTAAACATGTTTTTGATAAACAAAGTTTGAAAAAAATTGCTTGAACTATTGCTGCAAATCATGTCAGAAAGAATAGTACTTTTAACAGTTTTTGTAATAAATAATAATTTTCTTATGATAATAAGCTTTAATAGAAAAAGTGACATTTCGAAATTTATGGGCGTTTCATCTTGATAAACAGATGAATAAATATATCCAAAGCATTGTTTTGCAATTCCACAACACTCTACAGGTTTTTTTTTAAATGAACACGCGTTATTAATTCAGAAATTTATATTTTCCTAGAACTCGTCTGTATATCACTTAATACGTTTCTTATAATTTACTTTGTCATATTGCAGATATCATTACCTACATCTGTTTTATGATAATCAAAGTTTGTTATTATATTATCTAATGAAAAATTCGTAATAAAAATTCCTTTTGATAAACAAATAATTTCGAATCTAGTTTGACTCATGTCCATGAAAATTTGAACGTGGGCGCCTCCTGAAGCCCTCACCACCTCGTATTCTGCCCCCGGGGCTTCCATACAATAACTTTTGTTGTATATAAAGGTCACAACAAAAACAATTTTGACTGACAGTTATCATATCATTTGAATGAGTCACAATAAACAAATTTCGCATGTGTAAACCAGCCTGAGGCATTCGTAATTCAGGAGGCTGTGACAGTGTGACCGTCTATTGTTTCATGAGAACCTTACCTTGTACACCTGTCCATACGTTCCATTCCCGACGACTTCGATCAGTTCAAAAATTCCTGCGGGATCCTGCAAGGACAATGCACTCGAATTACAATGAATCACACACACACCCAAAATAAGATGACATGTTTACATCGGCTCAGAAAAAAATCATCGACAAAATGGCCGAACATTGATGGGAGTAAAACGGGGCTGTGGTACTCACTTTGAGGGCTGTCAGGTCGATTTCATCCAACGAACAGTTCACCGATGGGGGCATCTGATGCGCCATTTTGCACTCGTTAAGACTTTTACACCGAAATGAAACTAACGCGAGGTGAGTTCAAGTGTGTGAGAGGCGACGTTTCAAACACATTACAGTTAGTCGGAGACACGCAACTAAGGCTAATATCACACCGGGATTAATGTACAAAACACATTTTCTAAAAGTATTGTCCCACACACTGGAAACATGGTCGGCGCACCCTTTGCCACAACTACCACAGAGATCGACAGACAGATGGAGATGAATTTAACAGTTGTTCCACTAAGTGACACGAGGGTGCGCGTGCGCAACAAACCGGCAATTTTGAAAATTTTCAAAATTTACACGAAAATACACCCCAAAAAACACATAAAATAACTCAAATTGCTTGAAACACAACAAAAATTAGTAAACGTTACGCTTGGTATATACCTTTTTTATATAATTACCAAAAAACATTGTTGAAATATATATTGTGTATTGTTGGTTGCATAACGCAACAGTCACTTTTATTTAAAATAGCCAGGAACGGACTGGCCCTCGTTAAATTTATTTTTTATATTTATATTTTATCTGCTAAAAGTGTATAAGAAAGCAGAATTTTTAAATATAGTTTTATTTTCATGTTCTTATAAATGTATTGAATATTAAAAGTAGTCATTAATATCGTATGCCGGCCTCCAGAAATATTCGTGGTCAAAGATGATAAAGAAATGTTGTTTTTAAACTTTTTTTATATAACAAATCATTGCCATCATAATGTAAGGCAGAAAAAATAATAAGTGCAATAATGTGAAACAAGTAAAGCTAATGATTTTGATGTCGAAAGTACAATAATTCAAAAAGTTGTATTTATTACGATTTAAATGGGTATTTATGTAAACAATAAATTAAAGCAGATATTTACATTAGAACATTCCTTTTTACCCTAAATATATGCATTAGGGTGGGTCAAAAAAACGACAATTTTTTTACTTGGGTCACTGAAAAAATGTTTTTTAAATGAACTCTTAATTTTGATAGGAAGGTCCTCCTCATCTCAGTTTTCTATTTTTCCTTCAGTTCTGTATGGCAAAATCCTTATCTCGTTACTACTTGATCGTAGAGAAAAATTTTATTTACATTTTTTCTAGGAAATTGAACGCTCTAAAACAGGTATCTTATTTTTTTTTATAGCCCTTATGGTTTAGAAGATATCAGTGGTCAAAATTAGAAAAATTTAACAAAAAAAATTTTACTTCTAAATCTTATAACTCGTAGACAAATAAATATTATAAAGTACGAAACATACAGTTTTGTAGAAAATTAAACGCTCTACAAAAAAAATCTTTTGTGCTTAATCGATTACTCTAACCGTTTAAAAGATATTCGCATTTTAAAAACCAAAATTTGAGACTAAATCCTCAAATTTTTTTAAATAGTTGGTGTAATCGATTAACCACAAAAGACTTTTTTTGTAAAGCGTTCATTTTCCTATAAAACTGTATGTTGCGCATTTTTTAATATTTATTTATCTACGAGTTATAACGTTTAGAGTTCAAAAAATTTTTTTTGTTAAATTCTTCAAACTTTGATCTCTGATATCTTCTAAATGGCGAGAGCTATAAAAAAATTGGAAGATACCTTTTTTAAAGCGATTAATTTCCTACAAAAATTGTGAATAAAATTTTTCTGAACGAACAAGTAGTGACGAGATATGGATTTTGCCACAGAGAACTAAAAAATTAAAAACTGAGATGAGGAGAACCTTCCTATTAAAATTAAGAGCCCATCGTTAAAAATCATTTTTTAAAGGTGCCTAGGAACCAATTTTTCAGTGTCGGAATTAAAAACACATAGACAAAAAGTCCTAATAAAGAACCCACCTTTTTGCCATTTTCTTCTGCTACAATTGATGGGTGGCGATCCACTCGTTCTGCTTTTTTAAGTTTCGATTTTTAGATCCTGACATTGGTGTTTCTCTTTCTCCCATATGTGGCAAATCATCTCTACCTCTTTGGGACCTACTGTGCGGATTTAACAAATAAAACTATTGATTTTTCTAAATGATTTTATTAGCTTGTTAATTCGTTAAATCGATGAATGACAAACTGGATAAATTGTGTAATGGTAATATTAATAACTCATCACTAACAAAAAACAGATCAGATGATCAGAAAGGCGCAAACAAAGGAAAAAAATAATAATTCAAATATAAGACTGTAATTCGTAACAGTGTTCTAGAAAACTACATAATAATCTTAAATATATAGGGTGATTCAAGATTATTTTTACCTTTTGTGAAGCTTTATTTCAGATTAAAATTATGTCACGTAATTTTGGCTCACCTATATACAGGTGTCCCAGAAAAACGTTCTCATAGAACAGCCTAAGATACTTGAAATCAAAATAAAGCGATGTGATATATCTTATCTATATGTTGCACTGTTTAGAAGCTAGAGGGCACCAAATTCAGAAAATAAAATTTGTTTTTTATAAGTAACTTTTGACCACTTTATCGATTTTCGTAAGATTTAGATAACTTTGACGCCTTCTAGTTTCTAAACGGTGCAACTGGGGACATAGGTGAGTTGTCTTAAATCGGTTTGTTTTGGTCTCAGGAATCTCAGGTTCTTCTATGGAAACGTCTTTCTACAACACCCTGTTCAAGAAACACAAGATAAAAACTATGGTATATGAGTATTATATAAGTATTATAGTGATATAAAGTAAGACACCTTTTCCGTGTTTTTTTTTTCTTGCAAATTTATGGATTTCTCTTTGTTTCAGTCAATTTGCACCAACTCAAAAAGTCAAAATAAATGCTTTTATTGAATTTTTTACTTACCTTAACTTAATTATTATTTAAGATCATATCTATTTAAATATATAACAAAATTAAAATTATACTACAAAAACTCCTAAATATTGGTCTTCCTGATCCATCTCAGACTTCACTTCCTGTAGCTTTATGTAGTCTAGGTGTTTGTTCTGTTGCAGATGTGCCATTGCCAGCTTTTCTAGCTTTGATTTCTTGCTGAAGGCTCTATTTTTTCCGCTTCTGACTGTAGATGTCTTTGACATTGTATACAAGAGCGATTTTCTCTAGTTGCAAATTTCCACAATGAAATAAATATGATCTTAAAGTGTGCGCTTGTCGGAACCACCTGATTTATCAAGATGCGACAGGAAACAGCCTGACGGTACGACCATTATTAGACTTTGGAAGAATGTTCGTTCTTTGGTATGGGATGTCACCTATGTTAACACTGTCGCCGCAACGCATCTTCAAGGGAGCTGTGTCAATGCTGGTTCATCTGCTGCTTCTTAAGAGTCCCTCAGGCACAGGAAATACGTGGTAATTAAAGAAAACTATAAATTCTTCGCGTTTGCTGAAGAAACCACATTACAGATGTTCTAATTCTTTTCTCCAACACTTTTGATTATAGAGATGAGAGAAGATAAAATAACACGGATTGTTTAACTATGTCTCATCTTTGAACGTATCTCAAACCTAAATTATTCAGAATAAAAAATTTTGCTGAGCGGACTAACATTCAATTCTACACAACTTAACTTAAATTAACTTTTTTTCGTGGTTTTGACGTTTGTGCAGCGTTTTTAAATAAAAAAGTCAGCGCAGAAGTAATTTTGCAGCATGAAGCTCTACGTTTCAAAACTGTTTTGGCTCAAAATAAAAATAAAATAAAAAAAATATAATAATATAAATATAATAAAATAAAATAAATAAAAAAAATCATCTTCATTATTAAAACTCTTGTAATTTATGTTTTTATCAACTTTGTGCCGCGGCCTGACCTTAACTGAGTTGTTAATTCTAATAGCCTAGTCGTAAACTTGCCCATAAACAAGAAATTTCCATGGACCCTATTTTGCAAGCAGCAGATGTTCGTTCATAACCGCGTTATTTTTATTAATACGGAGTCGTAAAATCTAACAGCAAAGTGTAACCATCTTCACTAAAATTTGCCTCTAGGAAGTTCTCTCTAGTGGGTGTTATTTTAAACCTTGTAACACTGGTAAAATCAGTGTCGCGTTATGTTGTAATTTAACACCTTTTTTTTGGCAAACTTTACATAAACTTGCATCAAATCGAGCGAATTTATATCCGGTGTAAAAATGATTGGATGGAATCCAAGGTTTTGGGTGTTTTGTTTGGAAGTGGAAATAAACTGTTTTTATAAAAAAGGCAGTTATGAATTTATTTCTACCAAAATAGAGGCGTATAATACAAATTATTATAAATAAAAATTGCAAATTTAAACATAATTCTAAGACTAGTAGTTAATTGAATTTCGATGCGAAATTTTGTGTTAGTGAGCATTTAAAATTTAAAGATTCTTATTGCTTAAATATGATATGCAAAAATACAATTACAAAAAAATGATGGCAAAAAGCAAAAAAAAACTGGATCTAGGTAGTTACAGCTGCTATCTACACATTATGTACTGAAATTTCAGATAACATATTAAGAATCCTATATATATTTTGTAATAACTATTATATACTTTCGCCATAATTCAACTTGTCACTGTACAATGATTAAGAGCCAATCACTCTGTTTTATAAAAACAGACAATAATTTTTTTTAATAATTTGGGTTGCTTAAATAATAAAATAGTTCAATCACAGACAATTCTCAAAATAATTTAAAGAATACAAATATTTCTATAAAACTAGATATCTACACACAACCACTCTCCCACACTTATTTCTCTTGTTTTTCACACAGAAAAATCTACAACAAAATAAAGCTCCTCACTTTACTTTGCACCTCTACTCGATTGGAAAGACATTTGTATTTTAAAAATACATCAACAATCAAAAGAATGAACTAATTGACCGTCAATCAAAAATTTTCGTCCGAACCAAGGACCAGAAAAAATCGGGGGATTTTGTTCCATAGTTGCCAGTGTTAAAAACCGAAAAATCACCAAAAACTAACAATTATATGGCATTCCGACTAGATTTATCAGTCTAGCGATAGAAAAAATGCAACTATTTCGCAAACTATGAAACAAATCTGCCTCAAAGGCGGTTATTCTAGATTGGCAACTCGATTAAAATAAAAACCCTAAACACCTACATACAGTCTCATCATTTATCCTAACAACCATCTATTTACAGTGATGGGGGAAAAATCGGGGCTAAACATTTCAGTAAACCGCTAACTATTACATACAATAAATATTTTAATTTATAAACAGCCAAATCCGCGTTCTCAACAATAGAAAATCCTCCACTTCCTCCAACAAATTCTCACTTCAAAGTCTAATTCTTAGTCTAAAAGTCTCTAAAATAGTCGCGCTATACCAACAACCACCAATAACGACACAGAAGCGCAAACCATCGACGAACCACCAACGGGACGAATCGTCGTCGGTGTAAACTCCACGTTCTTGCCCCTGGCAATGCTGTCATCGACACCTTACATAAAAAAAAACAAAATTAGTTACATGTACAATGCGTTTTTTGTGTTTGATACATAGTTGTTTTTTTTATAACCAATTATCAAAACGTTGGCAAGTGGTCAGTCTAAAAAAACTCGCAGCATGCCATGAAAAGTAAAGTACTTGCGCCTAAAAACTGCTACTATCATTTTTCACCTAATTTTTGAGAAAAACTGCACCATTTCTCACCAAAGTAGTTTTGGTAGTTATTTCTTCCTAAGAGACACTTTTCTATCTATTTTAGTTAGAGTGAAACAATAAAAAATAAAGTACGTCAAATAAACAGATAATAGATAAATCAGTTTTGAAAAGTTCGGGTTATTTTCAAGTTTATCTTAAAAAATAGTAGATATAGTTTAGTTAAACCGAGCTGAACAACTGTCTCTTTTGAATAAGAAATGTTTATCAACAATTTATTTTTCCAATACACAAACTAATTTTTTTAAATATTACATAAAAATTAAAGTGTTGTTATTAGTTTGTTATTATTTAACCAAAAAAAAAAACAGCTTTGTAATTCCAGTACTCTACAGTGTTTTTTAATTCATAGATGTTACTAGGCCTAGGAAAAGTATCGATACTTGCAGAAGGTATCGATACCTGCTTAGTTATCGTACACCGATACCGACTGCAATCAGGTATTGAAGTATTGATACTTCCGATACCTCGATACTTCCCGATACCTTCGATACCTCGATACCGCGATACCTTCGATACCTCCGATACCTCGACACGTCCCGATACCTCGACACGTCCCGATACCTCGATACGTCCCGATACCTCGATACTTCGATACCTCCGATACTTTGATAAAAGGTGGCTATAAATGAATATCCTATCCAGACTGCTTTGGATGTTGGAAACACAAGCTATTTTGATAAATACAAATAAATTCACAAGCTATTTGATGCGATATTTATTTATAGCCACCCGATACTTCCGATATCTCGATACTTCCGATACCGCGATACCTCCGATACCTCGATACTTCCGATACCTCGATACCTCCGATACCTCGATACCGCGATACCTCCAACCTCCGATACCCCAATACCGCGATACTTCGATACTTACGATACTTTGGCAAGTATCGATACTTTGCAGGTATCGATACCCAATACCTAAAAACAGGTATCGCCCAGTCCTAGATGTTACTATCAGTTATAATATCACAATGACTTGAATTCTCTCCGAAAATTTTTTCGAGTACATTTCAAAAACATCTTTATTAATTAATTCCAATTATATTTTTTCACAAAACAATATTTCAACATTTCTTCATTTAGAATCACATTAAAAAAAATGTAAATTTTATATTTTTTTTCAAACAATTAATCTTAATTAATTAATATTCGTTAAAAGGAATATTAGAAAAATTCTGAAAAAACTCACAAGCGTGGAGAAAAAACCAGTGTTTTTAATGGCCAACTCCGAGGTTGATGTGATAACTAGTTTTTCAGAAAAATGAGATAAACTCTTAACAGACTCACCCTGTATATAAAAAAAATAATACGCGAAAAATAAAAGGTATATTCAAATTGACAGTGTTTTATCAATAATTTAAGTTTTCGCCTTCATCCCTCAAAAAGACACGTGTTGATCAATTTCAAGTAGCCTTAATTCTGATTTGGGCAAAATGTTACACAGATTTTAAGTGAATCAAAAAAAAAATAAAAATAACACTGACAATTGATTAGAAAAAAAACAATTGTAGATTATTTTCCCTACCTTCGATAGGTCCATGACCTGATCCTGATCCCCTAGTGTTATACTCATCATCGGAATCATCGAAATCAGGACCATTGCCCGATCCCGATCCCTCCACTCCGTCCCTTTGCATATAATCCACTTCCGCTGGAACAGCCGACTTCATCGCCATCTATAAAAAATTGTAAATTGTGATGTAACTTATACAAAAAATGCACTAAATACAAGGTGATTTTTTTTATTTAGTTTTGACCGAGATTTCAAAAATAGGCAACACGTTATACAAACGATAAGCAATTTTGAGAAAACTTCAAATTATCCAAATGAACTGACTCTAGAAACACTATCAAAGGTATTGTCATTAATGTTGACATTAATTCACAACCCTCTATGCCTTAATTTTGAAAGTTAAATTTTAAAAATTAAATTTAAAAAAACTAGCAAAGTATGATGTGTTGCGTATTTTTGAAGTTTCGAGCGGGAGCAAATAAAAAAATCACCCTGTGTACAGTGTTTTTATTACACCTGAACTATATCTTGCTGACTTTTTAAGAGTACTAAACAACTACCAAAACGTAATGTCAAATATTAGAAAACCCAAAAGAGTGTTGTAAAGTCAGATTTTACCACACTTGTGCGGTAAAACAAAACTTGTTTCGTAATATTTGATATTACGTAATGACTTGATAGAAGGTGCTATAATCAAATTATAATATTACAACACGATGACTTATCAAACTCGGTCTTCGACCTCGGTTGTAATATTGTAATATGTGTCGTTACTATACTTATTTTTTATAATGCGGGTGTAATAAAAAAATAATTAAGAATTATAATTTAGGAAAAAATCCTTACATGGTGGACTTGTCGCAATTTGTCAACCAGGTCAGCTAAACGCCGGTCAGAATCGTGGAAATTTGCCGGTTTCACCTCGGGATTATACCGTTGCGTGTTTAAACCAACGTCCACAACCATTTTTGTATATCTGAAAGAAAATATTTTCACTACAAATAAAATTTTGACGATAAAATAGAATTCTGAGAAAGTTTTCAAGCAAACAATCGAGTTGTTCTTTTGAAATTCAATGAAAGAGCACCGTATTGAATTCATACCGCATTCGGAAAACTTATTTATTTGAATTTTCCAAACAAATCCGCTTATACAAGGAACACTCATAAAGTTTACGAACAAATACTTAGACTAAAACAATTGAGTTTCGAAGCAAATCTGATTCGTACGAGGATAGCTCACAAAGTTGTATAACGAAATAAGAAAACAAATAAATTGTCCACTAAAAAACAGTATGATCTGTGGTCTGTTTTTCATAAAAAAGAGCAACCAGTAGCATTGATTTCGAAAATTAACCAATCACAAATGAGTATTTCAAATTTACAACGCTTACTGGTTTCTTTCTGACAAAAAAACACAGCGTAAACAGATGATAATAACTGAAAAAGAACAAAGCGCCAAATTGCAAAAATTTACTTAATGACACAATGCGACAACCTGATATTTGTATTCATTCTATTCTGCTACATTTATAATTAGTTAATTAAATTCATTTCTTGTTCTTAATTTTTAAAAAAAAGTCATACGCCAAAAAAATTTAAGTTTATGTTTTGATATTTAGAAAAAATCATTTAATTTTTATTATTATTTACTTCATAGCAAAAGAAAAACATAAAAAATGAACACAAAAGTAAAAAATATAAAACTAAATCTAAAAAACAAAAACAAAGACAACACAAAAAAGACTGAGAACCTTCGAAAAATGTGAACCAAAAAAAACAGAAAACCAAAAAAAAACAGAAAACTGTAGAAACGATCAAAGCAATTCATCTAGTCACGTCAAATTAGCTACAAATTAGCTAAAAATGGAAAATTGCAAGTTTTAGAGTGATTTAGTTTTAGTTTTTTTAAACGTTCGATATTATATAAGAAGCAGAAATTACTTTAAAAAAATTGCCGCTACACCATTTTTGTTAGGAACAAAATCAATACATATTTTTTACACAAAATTTATTTGCAAAATTAATATTTTTATTTATATTTTGAACGTCACTAATTTTGATTTTCTTGTAAAAACTAAAAAATTCAAAATGGCGGATCCAGCATAACCAACCATAAAAATAAAGATTGATAGTTCTGCAAATATTTGACAAAATCGCATAAAATTGTACATGACAAGATCATTGACTAAAATATTGTAATAAAAATTTAAAAAATTAAAAAGTCAGTCTTAATTAGCGGATTATAAAGATAAAGTGTGTTTATAAAGTACTATAAAAGAACAGTTGCTTAGGAAACGCATAAAAAATTTACAAAAATATGTATAAGTCAATCGGTCAAATAATTCTCAAAAAGTTTTTTTAAAAATAATAGTTTGACACGCTAAAAATATTGTAGTGATTTTAGAAAAAGAAAAAATAAAAACATATGACAAAATATAAGAAACTTAAAAAAAAACATAAGAATGTAGAAAACAGTCTTAAGGTTGAAGTCTACTACATAAAAAATTTTTCTGTCGTTTAAAAATTTTGAAAAAAATATTGTAAGTTTTCAAAGGTCTTAGAAACAACATATATTTTTTTAAAAATTTTTTCGACTTTAGTTTTTGAAAAAAATTAAAAAAACCCGAATTTTTTGTCAATTTATTTTTTTATTAAAAAACTAGAGTGATCAGATTGTTCTTAATTTTTTGGAGTATAATAATAATAATAATAATAATAATAATAAGTTTATTACCACATAAGTTTTACAAAAACATTGGTATTGTCACATGAATAATATTAAATTTAGAAAATAGAATAAACAATAGTTAAAAGTTAAAAAGTACATAGTAAAGAAATACATAAGAGAAAAAAATTTAATTAACAGACTGCAGTTAGATATGTAATTATTGACCGCGCGTTAGATATTCTTGCAAGCTATAGAACACATTTTCAGTAAGAAACAGCTGAAGGCTTTTTTTAAATTTTATTTTTGATGCAATTGTCACAATGTCCGTAGGTAAAGAATTATACAATTTAATGCAGTTAAAATAAGGGCTATTTTCAAAATGTTTAGTATGATGGATTGGCACACTCAGCATGTTACAGTTTCTCGTTGTCATGTTTGAATACAATTGACCATTTTTTAGAAAAAGATTTAAGTTGCTTTTGGTAAACATAATAATTTTCATTATATAAATAGAGGTAACCGTCATTATGCGCAGCTCCTTGAAGTACTGTCTGCATGAAGTCCGACAAGACAAACCTAAGGCTGTTCTTATAATTCTTTTTTGGGCGCGTTGTATTTTCTCGATATCACAAGAATGATACCAAAATATTATTCCGTACGATAGTCTAGAAAAAACGTAAGCATAATAAAAGGTTAAAATACTACTTATTGACAATTGGTTTTTAAGATATCGTATTACACAACAGGCCGAATTCATTTTTGATACAGTGTTGCATATATGTGTAGACCATTTAAGCCTAGAGTCAATTGTTAAACCGAGAAATTTAGTTTCATTTGTTTCTTTAATTGATTTACCAGATGCCTTAATTAGTAATGATTTATCTTCAAAGATGTTAGTATAATGCAAAAAAGCTGTTTTACTTGCATTCAGGTGTAAACTGTTAGAATTACAAAAATTTATCATATTACAAATAGTGATATTAAGTTGGTTAGACAGTTCTTCTATCGTATTTGCTGCGACAATTATTGATGTATCATCTGCGTATTGACATAAGGAACCGACGGCGACGTTCAAGTATTTGGATAAGTCATTAGTATAGATGATAAATAGTAAGGGACCCAAAATAGACCCCTGCGGAACTCCCTGATTTATAACACTTATAGATGAGTACGTTGGAATTATTTTATTATTTTGTATCGTTTGAATACACACACTTTGTTTTCGATCTGAAAGATAACTTTTTATTAAATTGTTGCTCGTACCTCTTACACCAAGTTGTTCTAATTTTACTAACAGTGTTTTATGACATAAGGAATCAAAGGCTTTAGAAAGATCGAAATAAATTCCTGCTACTTTTTTTTGATTATCCAGATTATGATGAATGAAATTTATGGCGTCAAGTATCGCAGTTTCAGTTGATTTATGCGGAATAAAGCCATGCTGAGTTGGTGAAATTAGATTAAATTGATTAAAGTATTTTATTAATCTGTCGTAAATAACTTTCTCAAAAATTTTTGAAAACGAAGAAAGGATTGAGACCGGCCTGTAATTTTCCACCGATTTTTTATCTCCCTTTTTATAAATAGGTACAATTTTAGCCGTTTTTAATTGTTCAGGATATATGCCATTTACTATACATTCATTAATTATATCAGACAAAGGATCGCTTATGTATTCGGCTGCAATTTTCATAATTTGTACAGGAATATCGTCAATTCCTTTAGAGTAGCTCGATGGTAATTGTGAAATTATTGATCTTATTTCGTCAGCACAAGTGGGGTAGAAAAAAAAGTTTAATTTTGAATTTTTTATATAATTATTAGAACGATTATGAATGTACTGAGCAGTGTTGTTTGGTGAGGTGTTAATACTACTGAAATATGAATTAAATTCTTCAGATACTGTTTTTGGGTCCTCTATATTTTTAGAATTAATAGTAAGTTTAATATTATTAGTATTTTGGCACTTTCCGGTTATTGAATTAAATTTTTTCCATAACGCTTGCGATTTATTTTTTGAATTAGCTATAAAATTCTCGTTGTAACATATTTTATAATGAATGATATAATTTTTGTACTTCTTTCGTTCAGATTTATAACGCAAAAGTAATTCGATGTTATTTGTTTGTTTATATAAATCATATAAGTTTCTGATATTTTGTGACCAATTGCTGATTTCGTCCGGTACCCAATGTTTATGTTTTTTTGATGTAATTGTCTTTATCCTGAGTGGAAAAGATACGTCGTAATAATAATAAAAAATATTAAAAAACACTTGATATTTTTGAATTACATTAGATGGAAGTTTTATATCTTTCCATGTTTCACTTTTGAGACTATTTTGAAAATGTCGGATACAATCTTTATTTCTAATCTGTCTACTAGTTTTTATTAATCTGAGTCTATCAGATATAACACAGTTAAACGAAAGAGTTTGCGCATAATGATCTGATATAAAAGTTTTTATTACACTGCCACTTAAATCGTTGTCGATATCAATGTTACTAAAAATATTATCGATGATTGACGCGCTTGTGTGAGTAATATGAGTCGGTTCAAATATGTGTTGCTTTAGATTGAACGTACTGAGTAACTGCAATATTTCTGATACTTCTTTACACTTACTTTCAAAATGAATATTAAAGTATTGTAGATAGTTTTACTTATGTCACTGTTATTTTGTAATGCAAATTAAACGACAAATTTTTTCATAAAAAAATTTTAAATACTGAATTTTCATATCCGTTATAAATACTTTAAATGAGATAAAAACTCGATAAAAACTAATTGGGGAGTTAATATTACAGTCTGGGTTTTACATCTTATCATAAAAAATACATTTGCTATACTATTTTTTCTATAAAATTAATTCTAATTTTACTGGGTAAAGAGTTTTGTTTTTAGCGCGTGCTGTACAGAATCTGCACGCTAGCGACAAATATTTTGAGCAGAATTTAATGGAACTACTGGCATAGCGACAAGTTTAACATCTATCTGACAGTAGCGTAAATAGAACCTGAAAAAACTGTAATTTTGAAAATAAATGGGAATAAATATGATAAAACTAAATATAATTGATCAAAAAACCATTTTACAAAAAATATTAAAAATAACAAACTATTATAAATATATATAATTATAACTAGATTAATTATTCGACTTATTACATTGTTTGCATTTTTAAACTAATATTATTCATTACACCGGTACACAGAACATAAAGCAGTTCTTACAACTTTGGAATACACATTTGGATAATGATCTGTTAATAACAGACTTAGCTGTGTGACGAGCTAACGAATCCATATGATGTGACTTCATTTTTAACTATTACCGAAATTTTACGTTGCGTCTCAATACAATTTTGTGCATTTTCGTATTTAATTTTACCCTCCTACTGTTTCGGTTTGGTCAACATTTCACTCCAAGGATGACTCCGTGAGAGTGACCAACTTGATGCTGATAATTTAAAAATATTTTGGAGGCGATTCCCGAAATTGCAATATTAGCACTTAACAAAGTAAAGAAAAATATAAAAAACATTATTGTATTAAAAATGCTTAAAGTTGTTTGAATTTCGTAATGTCTTGTTCATTTTTGTTGTAATTTTTGGTTTTTATTCAAAAAAATCTATAATGTTATTCAAAGTATGTAGTTTTGAAATGTCGGAAAAGAAATATAAGAGAAGGACAAATACCTATAATAGTAGAGTGCCAAATGCCCTCAAATGTGTCACCTTGTGGGGGTTTTAAGACTAAAGGTTGGTTTTTTCAAAAATGATGGTCTATGCCCTAAATATATTATATCCGAAGTTGTCCAAAAATTGTCCTGTGCAAAAGGGCACTATCCAAAATTTTCTAGATATATAAATCATTGAAATCTTCAAAACATAGGTTTTCTATTAGTAAAAGTTCACTTTAATCTCTGTAGCCGTTTTGCCATAAAAAAATAAAATATATTTGAAAATGCATTGGCTCTTATGGGCGTTCGCAATTTCAAAATTGAATATCTCTGTACAACATCGACAACAATTTAATTGATTTTACGGCTTTCGCTATTTCTCAACAATTGAGAAGCTTGCGTGCAAAACCACTTTTCACAAAAATCATATTTTGATAATTTCTGAATCTAAGTTGTGATATCTATAGGCCCATATATGCGTTTGCAACCAAAACCGTTTAAATCCTCGTTAAAATGTTAAGTAAAGTTCGACATTTGGAGCAAAGTCGGTTATATCTATCTAAATTTTGCAAATAACAGCGGATATATCCAGATAAGAAGAAAAAAAGCTTAAAACATTTAATAAGAAAACATTTTGGGGAAGATTGGCTAAAGAGGGAAGACCTTTTATGGTGTAAAAAATTATTACACAGTAATGAGGGAAGAAACGAAGAACAGAATGAAACCCAAGAAGGTAGCGATAACCTGAACGAAGAAGCTGCAGTACATATTTAATTTTTTTATTCTCTTTGCAAATACTAATTTAAATTTGTTTATTTCAAGAAAAATAAATAATTTTTTCGCTCAGTGTATGTCATTTGTGAGCAAAACAGGATAGTTTTTTGCTAATAACGCCAAATTGTTTACTTTTTATACAAAAAAAAATATATGTTAATCACTTGCATAACCATATTAAATTTAAAGTGTTTTCGCTAAATAACACTATTTTTTTAAACAAATATTTATGATGTTTTATCATCTCCTGAAAAATTTGTAAAAGTGGACATATCCGGTTTTGCACGCAAGCTCCTCAATTATCTCAAAAACTAAGCGTTAATTGAAAAAATGTGCTTCTTGAAAAGTTTTTGCTCTATCATTTGTGATTAGAAAGGTACCACATTTATATTTTTTCTTATGACGTTTTTTTTAAATAATACGAGTATAATAAATAAACTCTGGACAAATTATGAATAAAAAAAATTGTTTTATTAAAAATTTATAAATAGGTAGTTAAGTATAAATTTATAAATACTTTATTTGTGCAGAGTTTATTTATTATATTATTTTTAAAAAAACGACATAAGCAAAAAATATATATGTAGTACCATTCTAATCACAAATAATGAGACAAAAATTTTTCAAGATACATATTTTTCAAATTAAAACTTAGTTTTTAAGATAATCGTTGAGAAGTGGCGAAAAACCGTAAAATCAATTAAATTTTTCGAAATCTTGAACGGAGATATTTAGCTTTAAAGTTGCAAACAGCCATAAGAGCCAATGTATTTTTGAAAATATTTTATTTTTTTGTGGCAAAACGGCTACAGAGATTGCATTAAACTTTTACTAGAAGAAAACTTGTGGTTTGAAAAATTATGGATAGTGCCTTTTTGCACAGGACAATTTTCGGACAACTTTGGGTATAGTATGTCTAGGACATAAGCCATCATTTCTGAAAAAATCAACCTTTAGTCTTGAAACCCCCACACAATCATTTTTAAAGCGTTTTAGTCGTCCCGTGCACCGTACTATAAGAAATAATGGGACAAAATCTGCATACATTTGTTTTAATTTTTCTGTTCGTAAAATCAAAACAAACTTCAAAGTTTTTTTTTAATAAAAATTAAGAGTTGATAACAAAAAGCAGCCACGTAAGACATGAGAAAATATGTTTATTTGCAATGCCAAAAACAGAATTATTTTGATAAGTAAATAACAGATCTGAGTGTGTTATTGACAAAGCGCTCTTTTTTTTACAAAAAAATATTTGTCAGCTTAATATTTTAAAGATTTTTTTTAATTTTTCTAACATTCTATAAACACTATTATATTATTTAAAAAAAAATATCTTGATTAATTTTTGGCCGAATCATAGGTACAAACCGCCTTAATCAATTATTATAAAATTTGGCACATAAATAAAGGTAAATGTCTTCTTTTTCCTAACAGTAGCAAAATCCTCTTCATTTTTAAAGAAGTAACAAATGATATGGTTAAAAGCAAAATTTAAGCAAGGTTTATGAGCCCATTCTATGATTGGTTTGTGATTTCAAGCAGATAATGTTGAACATTACATTACCCACTAAGTCCTAAGTGAGAGAAAACATCAGAAGACACGAAATGATTAAATCACGTAAAGTTTTTGAAATAGTTTAAATAAATACTAACATTTATAGTAAAAAGTAAACAAAACGTTAAACAAATAGAAAAAATCATTTATTTCGTTATCAGTATTTTTGTTTACCGGTTGTTTCGTTGACACACATTTGACAAACAATCTACGATAAGAAGTTTAGTCAAAATTTTATAATAATAATTATTTCAATAACTCTTAATTTAATCACCAGCGATTTTGAAAGAAATTTAATATTATACCTGTGTGGAAATGCTTATTAATCACTGAAAAAAGTTAGAAACTCGCTCTTCGAACTCGGACGTAATAGTTATTTACACGATAAGTGCGGAAACATATTTTGCATATAAGTGCGACAGTTTTTACACGAGTGCACTTTGCGCACGAGTGAAGAATCTCGCACGAATAAAACAAAACTGTTCCCGCACGTCTCTTGTATATTATTTTTTACACGGATCCTTCACAAGACCGAAAAACGATAATTTGAAATTTATCTTTAATTTGTCGAAAAAATCAAATGCGTTGATATCGATATGGGGTCATTCATAAATTACGTCACACAAATTTTACGATTTTTTATTGCGAATGCATTTCTGTTGTTTTATCTGAATTAAAGTGGTAAAGTGCATTGTTTTATTATAAACTTAAGCTGTGATACGATAATCTAATCTTAAATTGTTTTTTAAACGAGAAAAATTTCTGTGCTCTTTGCGGGCACTAGTACCGTAAAAACGGAGGATGATTATCAAATTGACGGTCCAGATTGTTCGCTCAGTACGTAATTACTTGATTTTTAGTAGAGTAGTGAAAAAAACTTTTTTTGTCATTCATTCCACACTCATATATATAATAATTAATAACTATTGTTTAAATTTTTTGTGGTTATATGTTTTGAAATATATTTGTGCAAAATATTTTCAGTTTGGTAACAATCCCTCTATAGTAGAAATAGCCAGTAAGAACTTTGTTATTTTAATAACGATTTAAAAATAATATCAAATATAACAAAATTAAAATAAATTTTATACATTTTCAAGGCATCTCAGGTATTGTTAAAACTGGAAAAATAATAATATTAGTTTTGAATAAATGTTCGAAATTTCTTTTAACCGATCTCGGTATAACTCTATTTCGCGCTCGGATAGGCAACCAGTAAAACTCTGAATACCCCAAGACAAAAAAAATCGAGTTCGCCTCGAGTGGATCTCCACTTACTCTGCAATCCTCTCTCCATTCCAACACTGCTGATCCTTGGGCTCTGCAAAACTCTCATCCTTGCAGAGAGTATCGGCCAGAGTGCCATAAAACCCTCTTGTCTTTCCGATCGAAGTCAAGAAATGCGAAAGCTGCATTTCGGGGATGAGGTGAGCCCGCGGCTTGGGAACGGTAAGCGGCGCTATGGTGCTATCGGGTACCCATGGACCTTTTGTCAGGCTAGGTGAGCCGCAATTACGCTGCGCCTGAAACAAAACACATCAACGTAATTTCACGCAGCTTAATAAATACATAAACTAGTCGGGAGAATAAGCGTTCATACTTGAAATTTATTTCGATGGCGTTACTTCACTTTACCTTGTTTATTTATTGCGGGACGTTTGGTGGTCTTTATAACGCGAAGCCGACAGATGTACAAAAATTTATGACGTTATGGACGTCAAATGTTCACCACTGGAATAAATTTATGGCAGTGGAACGAGCTGGAAAAGCTCCGATCAATTAGAGACGAATTTGGGAATTGTTGATAGTGGTTTATTGGTATAATTGTTAGGAGAATTTATTATTTAATTGTAATCTGATGTAATCACTAAATACAATACTCGGAGCAACAAAAACAGAATAGGGTGATTACAAACACGTGGCACTAAATTAGTAACCCAATAGCCCTAAAACAACCTTTCCCTTATATGTATGAATAATTTTTATAGATATGTTTAAAAAAAATCATTTATGTGGCAAATAATAATATTACAACATTTTTAAGACAGTATAAAGAAAGAAACAATTTTTAATTAAAAAAAAAAAATTCGCAGCATGCCATGACATGACACCGTAATTCCATTATAACGTTTGTTCTATTCATTGATATCAGAAGAATTATAAATTCAAATTGGTTAACTCGCCAATCTGTCAGTCACCGCTTATCAATAAAAAATCAATAAAATTATTTTTAGTAAATAATGTTTTTACTCGTATGCAGTCATATTATTGTACATTATAATTATGGTCTTGAATATATAATAATCCTTCCAAATTGTGGATAAACCTATCAGGAGCTTCAAAATCATAAATTTATGAAACCTCAATTATGAACATTTTAATATAATACATTATTAATTTTGCAATTTTATTTAAAATAGTATATTAAAAATTCTGATAAACCGTAAAATGATAATTTTCTTTAACCATTCTGTTTTTTTTAATTAAACCAGAAATATTTTTTTAAGCAGTTCGTTGTTAAAAATATTTGTGTAATTGCCGACTTGTTTCGAGCTAATGCTCATCTTCAGAACAATTAAAATAAAAACACTTTCAGAAATCCGTCATAACAAGTAGTGCAAAAACGCGCCAACTCTGGTACACCAAACAAAAACGTCCTAGATTACCAAATTTTTCAAACTTGCGCTATTTTTCACGTGGGGGCCTAATGACATTAGAAAAGAAATAATATATAGAATCACAACACAAGTAACAGCTGTCGCCAAGGTCACATTCACGAACATGGCACGAGTCATAACTCAAAACGTTCTATTCATCAAATAAGAAATTGGAATTTGAAGATGTTCAATTTTGAAAGGTTTTGACCCCTCTTTATATTTCAAATTCTTTGAAATAAAGACGTTAAAGCACTTTTTGTAACACAAACACTCCTTTATTATTTACCAACTCTACTAATCAGTACCGTTTTCGCAAAAAAAATTGACAACTACCCGATTACAACCAATTTTGCTTATGCAATTTCATAAATTTTTCTTTTTTTTTAATTTCCAAAATCATTATTTCTGTTATAACTTTTCTCTTTAATTTTACAGCCACACTTACTATTTCAGTTTGCTTTTTTTTTCTCAGAAGTAGTTCATTTACTGTAATTTGACTGTTTCACCAACATAGTCCCCAGTACAATGTCCTTAAAAAAATTTTTTGATACATACAAATGTAAAACTTTATGAGTGCCTTTCTTGCAACGAGTCTGACAAACTTATCTAATTGGAAACTTTCGGCGCTGCTCCGTTTTCGAATGCCGCCATAGCAACATCTTCAGAGTGGTGGACACTCCATACGCAGCATAATTTTGCTGAGACAAAAATCATGCTGCGTATGGAGTGTCCACCACCCCAAAGATGTCGGTATGACGGCATTCGAAAACGGAGCAGCGCCGAAAGTTTCCAATTAGATAAGTTTGTCGGACTCGTTGCAAGAAAGGCACTCACACAAGGAGGTTAGATAGAAAGGAGAGAGTACGCCCTATACTTCCCGTGTAAATAGTTTGGTACCAGCTTGGTACCAGTTTATGACAGGTTTCAAATGAAGCGCAGAATCGACAGATCCTATTTGGCTGTGTCTGGTCTCGCACAGTGGCGTAGCTGACGCAGGATGCTAGTTTTTGTTTGGTTGTTTACAAACAAACGTTGTTTTGTTTTTTTTACTGTTTTTTTTAGTCTGTGTGAATTGATTGTTAATATTTTTTGTTATTGTTGTTGTCATTTTGTTGTGCTTTTATCTTTTGTTTAAACTTTTTACACTACATTATGTAACGCTACTGACTTCAACCTCGTGATGCGCCTGCTTTCAGTACCAGTTTATAGAGATGGGTAGTTCGCGAACGAACTAATAAAAAGAACGGTTCTTTTATACGAACTACTTGAACTAGTTCGCGAACTATAAATGAACTAGTTCGTTCGCGACCGAGTGAACGTATCACTCGGTCGCGAACGAATCGGTCTCACTCGGTCGCAATGATACATTCCGATTTATTAGTTCGCGAACGAACTATAATAATGAATTCGTTCGCGACCGAGTAAACGTATCACTCGGTCGCGAACGTATCGGTCTCACTCAAAGATACATACGGTCGCAAAGATACATTCCGATTTATTAATTCGCGAACGAACTATAAAAACGAACGATTCTTTTTGACGAACTAGTTCGCGCGAACTAGTTCATTCAAAAGAATGATAATTCCCATCTCTACCAGTTTATAGCTTTGCGCAGTGAAGGCGGCAAGTCCATTTATTTCAAGTTGTACTCTCTCCGTCCTATCAACCTCCTTGCACTCACAAAGTTTTACATTTGTATGCTTCAAAATTTTTTTTAAGGACATTGTACTGGGGACTAACAGTCTATTTTCCAAATATGTAATTAAAAAAATCTCTGATTTTTTAAAAAGATATTCATTTCACTGGGTATTTCCTGACTTTATGCACATATTTTAGATTCCCTGACCTTTCCAGGTTTTCCCGGTTGTCCTGATAGCTGGGTTTACTCTATTCCATATTCAAAATTAAAATACACAGATACCTGATATTATTCAAAAAAGAAAACGTCATTTTTGGAAGAGGATTCTGCAAGCCGCAAGTATAGAAAATATCAAAAGCTCGCAAAAATTCGCCGAAACTTAAAATAAAAAACAGAAATATAATCAGAAACACATAAATATCATCATCTCCTCGGTTTCGAAACCTCTAGAAGCAAGAAAAATGGGTTTCGAAATCAGTAACAGGATAAAAATAGGTAATAATCCAAAACAAAATTGGGTTTCTAACTCCAGAAACTCAAAGTATTTCAGTTTTTTCCCGTAAAAAAAGTCAAACCTGTATAGTTTTTTGGCAAATTCGTGGTCTCACAAACAACGGTGATAATTTGAAAATTTTTTCACCTAGCACTTCAAAATGTTCGAAATTACATTACGGCATGTTCAGGATAGAATGTTGGTAATACATATCTTTGGAGTTTCCACAAAAAACCAACTCGCACACTTCTGAAAGTACAAAGTACGACGCCGAGTAAAGTACCACAACGAAGCACTATTTTCGACGCTACTCTGTCAGCGAAATCTAATTTCCGGTTTTTAAAATGTAAAAATACAAAGCAAAAAATTATCCATAAAAAATTCACAAGATTTCAACTGCATTTGCTTTTCCGTCTATTTCGCTACGGTCTAACGCCAAGAGAGTTTGTATAGTTTTGAGTTCACTGTTGACAGGTAAAAATCATTTTTGTTTTTAACAATTTTGCCATTCCGACGTGGTAAGAGAAAATCTGAATCTAATAAGTAATTTTTTTAAAAACAATGACACAATTGAATGTAACCACTCAAAAAAAAGATAAAAACACTTGAAATACATAAAAAAAATGCCAAAAGATTCGTTAAGAAAAAGTTTGTACAAACAGACGTCACATTAACCGATATCCATTCCTAATTTCAGGAATAGAGAGATAATAAAATGTTTTTGCAATCTTACGTAACGTTAACGTTATTTCTCCTACAAAAACTAAGTTTCATGCGTTTTATGTTTGTTGTATTAATGCTCTGTCTTATTCATTTAAATTAAATTGCGATTAGCTTCAATTCACAGATCTAACTTTGATATTTGCATTGTAATTATTTAAAATTAACGTTCATCTGTTTAGTGCAATAACTGTTCAAATATGTACTAGTTTTGTGGTTAGTACCAAATGATTTAACGTTACCGTTACGTTAACGCAAATTTTGAAAAAAACCGGTACATTCTACCCCAAAATTGTGTGAAGTAAAAATCGGTACTACCTAAAAGCGGAACATCGAATTAAGAATTTTCCGAAGCTCGTGACTTCAAAATAAAATAAAAATCGTCTTTTAGACTGACGAGAATAATGTTGCCTTAGTAACAATGCAAATTCTGAAACCCTCTAAGCCTTCTGCACCGACCAAAATGTATAAATTAAAGATAGAGAATAAAACATAATTTCACAACACATACAAAATTAAAAATAAAATTTGAAAAATAACCTTTGTAACGTATGGATACAAAATAATAAAATAGGTAAACGAAAATGGATTTTGCGTTATTAGCCACACCGAAACCCTCTAAGTTCTGTATTTTTAACCAGAAAAAAATCATTAACTGTTGAAAATTTAAAATAGTAAAATGTGCTAAAATAATTTCGAAAATCAATCAATCACATATGAATATTTCAAATGTTCAACGCTCAGTGGTTTCTCTCTGGTAAAAATAAACAGACCATAGGCCTGCCGGATTGGTCAAAATATACAAATTAAAAATAAAAAATAATTTTCACAATACATTTTTTTATATTTTAAATATTTTTATGTGCAGTAATGCTAAATAAACAAAAAAAATATAAAGATAAAGATGGGTCAGGACATTGCTGAGTTGTCTGTCTTGTGACGTTATTTGAAATCACTCACTTGCTAAAGGAATTTAAATAATTTAATTGTGTTCACCAAATATGGAAACAAACACAATTTAATAAACAAGAAATTTTATTATTTAAATTGGACATAAAATCAACATTCTTATGTTGACTTGTGCAACTTAAGTAAACATTACTTTGTTATTAATGATGACGTTTTTAGACCTAAATAGAAAAGTGGTTTTACAATAAAAAAATCAAAACACTACAATAAAAGTACACAAACAGTTAAACTGGAAATTTTACAAATCTATTTACACTCTAGTAAGTGTAACAAATCCTGTTTTGTAATGCTATACATTTGTTGTTTATTTGGTTGCATAGCTTCGGGCGTTTTAAAGTTATAATTTCTACGCTACTGAATAAATCATACTATGCCGGACTAGTAAAGTTCATATAAAAATATCTAACTGAATTACATAAATTTATGTAGTCTAGAATGTTGCGGAAGAGCGAACAAAACTAAACCAAATATTTGCAAAACTCACGTCTCTATTGTCAAATAAACAAAATGTTTTAAATTCTCAAACTGTCTTTAAGAGCCTGAAAAGCTGTATTATTGGATGTTCAAACAAATCAATCTGAAACCGCGATCTGACATTCTAACAGCTTTGCCTAGAAAAAGATTTTTGAGTGTTGCATTAGCTATTATCAGTTTAAAACTTCCGTTTTACCATAACTGAAAGGGAAAATTACCAAACAAATAAACAAGATCAATAAATGTGTTTTGGAAGCTGAAACGGCACCTAAATATGCAATGGAGAGCCAAAAGAGAACTGCAATTGGAGACTATCACAACAGTTAAACCTGCAATGTAGACTAACAATAAGTGTACAGTTATTACGGCTGCTTTATAAGCTGCGCCTTAGATTTGCATAAGAGACATAAACGTAAAAAACTGTTATTTACAGACGTAACGTTTAACGGTTTTGCATAGCGCCAAATTCAAACGAAATGCTAATTCACCAAACATTGAATTGTGATATTTTAATGTTTATTCAAAATGTGATAGGTCAAACAGTCAAACTCAGAAAATAATCAGGTATATACCACGGCATTCATCACTCCTGATTATGTTATTTGTTGCAACCATAAAAGTAGAGTATTTAGACTGTTTAGTAAATGTACCTGTTAGTACAATAATTCACTACACAGAAGAATAGTTATTGTAACACATAAAAATAAATAGTTACTAAAATTTTGTTTAATTTTTATTCTGAAACTGGCAAAAATTTATTTAAAAAAAATAGAAGGAACAACGTAATAGCAGCCCCATATGGGTTTTCTTTACACTCATAGATAAATAAATAAAAGTTAAAAAAAAAACAGAAAATGTCAGTTAACTAATTCACACATTCATATTGTGATTTTTTTCTGCTGCCATTTTGAATCCGTGTACTTCTCAGTCTTGTATTGTGATTGGTACTGAAAATAGCGCTCATCATTCGATTGAGTTAGAGGTGTTACAGCAGAAGCTTTGCAACTAGGACAGTTTTGTTTATAGTATAGAAAATTATCTGTAGTTTTATTCTATTTCCTTGGATAAATATTAATAGTTGCGTCCCATGCATCGACTATTTAAATTGGTCTGTCAGCATTCTCTCCACCTTTGTTTCTCTAGTCGAAATCAGACGAGAAAAATCAGACTTACCACTGCAGTTTTATTTAAAAAATTCAAGATCTTTAATAATAAATATGATGTGTTGACATTTGATTATTTTATAAATCTAAAATTACCAGGCTATTACATAATTTATATAAACACTTTAACGTAAATTTCACAGAAAGAATCTGTCCTTTTCCTTTTTATTTGTGCAAAAAACAAAAAATAATTTATTTTAATATTTAAAGATTGCACTAGTATTTGTGTGAGACGTGTTACTTGTTGTAGCCGTGTTTCTGTGAGAATTATCGGAGATTGTAGAAATCTTCTCCTTTTGGCCAAATTTGGCACACATACAGTGTGATTTTTTTATTTGCTCCCACCCGAAACTCTTACAGACTGACAATTTGGGTTCATTATTTAAATTCCGGGATAAAGAAACACAAAAGTAAGCGATTCTGAATGTGATTCCGACATTGAAAATGCTGCGAAAGCTGCACTAGCCACTGGTGCCCGAAAAATCTAAGAAAATTTACAAGGAAACATACAGGAAATTTTGTAGCTGGGGTGAGGAAAAAATGTAACAATCTTAAAGAAAAAGTACTTCTTCCATGTATAAGCCGTCTACTTTATGGAGTACCTACTTAATGCTAAGAATCATGATATATCTTAACAATAATGTAGATATCAAAAAATTTACAAACTTGATTGCATTTCTAAAAAAAACCAGTGACTACAGGACTAAAAAATCCAAAATATTCACCAAGCGAGAGATAGAACGTTTCATGAAAACAGCTGATGAAAAAACTATTTATTGGCAAAAGTTGCGCTAATTACTGAGATTTTTGGCGCGTTACGCGAGAAAGAATTACGTTTTTGAAGGTGGAAGTTATAGAAGATTGTACAAGTTTTATTAAAATGAAGATACCGAACGCCAAAACAAAAATTTCACGAATGTTTACAATAACTGAAGGATTTGTAGATGGAATTATTTCTTAGAAATTTTCCGCAAATACGCACAGCTTCGACCTCCTCATATTGAACATCAGAGATTCTTAACCTATACAAATTCCAGGTGGTGTACGCTACCCATTGGTATAAATACTATTGGAGGTATGCCTACAGAATGTCTCGGCCTTCTAAATGCAAAAGAATATACCGGGCACTGCTTACGCCGTTGTTCAGTAACACTTTTAGTAGATTCAGGAGCAGATATTACATTACTCTAAAGACATGGAGGATGGCGATCGAGTTCTGTTCCGGAAAGTTACATAGAAAACTCTGTTGAAAGCAAAAAGCAATTTCGATAAAAATTATGGGAAAAGAAGAAACTGTATCAAAGAAAAGAAGTATCTGTGACAAAAATATCAAATCTGAAGTGACGTCTACAAGTCTAAAAAATGTATCTTTTATTTTTGAGCAATAGTGCGTAAAAGTACGTCATTTAGCAATCAGAATGACAATCAAAAAATCACTGTTATAAAACGCTATAACAAAAAGACATTTCGTCGCACTTACTCCTTTAGAGTAGTTCTTGTTCCGTTCGTCGTGCCCTAAAATTGTGTGTGCGACAAAAATCTTGTTATAGACCTCGTATCATAATATACTATTTTGATAATTTGCATCTCTAAACAAGCTATTATTAATAATTCCGATCCAACATCTTATTCATAAATCCAAATTTTGTTGGAAAGCGTTGTTTTGCAAAATAAGATGTAAGAGATAAATTCGTTGAATGGCGTTTTTCCATCGCACCCCGAAGGTGTAAAGGTGCGAAACAGGTCTCGTCTTGTTTTCTGGTATAATTTCGTCGACTTCCTTATAGAATCGGCGCCTCTGTTTCGTCGCGGCGTCCCGCAAGGCACCGTACCGTTACGTTTTTTTCGGTCGCGAAGCCGGCGGTCTTCCAAGGTCTACCGCACGCATCCCCGTCGACTCATAACTGACTCCAGGTAAAGAAAAGAATAATCCAACAACAAACGCATTCCGTTCTCACAAGACGGCGTGAACCAATGAATTGCCGTTGGTAAGGTGTTGCCCTAATCGCTCTATCAAGCCGCTGCTCGCTTTTATAATCAACAATTTACAATTTTTCGGCGACGAAATCCGACAACATTGCAACATATGCGACTTTGATCTAATATTACACCGCTTTAATGGACGACTTCGCCACCGGTTGTGCCGCGAAATAGACCAGAACGATCGGAATTTTCCCCGATTAGGTTTTTTTTTCGTTCGGCGGGATTTTTTTTTATCGCGGTTTATTTCGGCATTCCGAATGCGACCGGTCTTGGATTTCGTTTGTTGCACTCGGCCAATTGTGGGTCAATATACAGAGTGGTGCGAAAGCCAGGCTTAACTGATGTATGCATAATGGATGAGGCATTTGTGGTTACGTGCACTTTTGCTCTAAGTTTAATCGACGATATTGCGATTAATGCGAAATGTCGACCGGAAAATGATGGAAACTAATTGGGGAACAACCGATTGTTTGTTTAGAGGGCGAACGCTTGATTGGAAATTGCTAGGGGATTTACCAATTAGGGTGCACTTGCAACACAATTAAAAAAATATATGAACCTAGTGAAAATATAAAAACATTATTCACGATTCACCACCCACCTACGACTGCATTCTAACTAATAAAAAATAACTTCGAGATCGAAATCATATCTTACAGTATACAAGATTTCCCAACTAAAATTTGCATCCCCTAAAAGTTCATAAAAGATACGAGGTTGCAAAGACAATGAAAGCAGCTTTAAAATGATGTGTCACACGATCCCACTTGCTATTTAAATTTTTTGAAGGGGCAACTCTGGGCGCTAGAGAGATGTGGACTTTCAACTTTAAAACTATGGTAAAATTTGCTCCCCCTTTAAGCTAAAATTGACCTGTTTTAGCATTTTTTCAAAACTTGTACGAAATCGGAGATTTTAGGAGATGTAAATTTTAGTTGGGACACGCTGTATGAGTTTTATAAGAAATATACTGTCGTACGCACGGTTTCGAGATACGACAAGAGTAGTGAAGAGTACTCTAAAGTAGGGCTGGGAAAAGTATCGATACTTACAGAAGGTATCGATACCTGCTCAGGTATCGTCGTGGAGGGATGAATAAGAAGAGTTGGCATACCCTATACCGACAATGTTAGGTTCTTGGTCGAGGTACAGAAACCTTTTACGATCTTATTCTATTGTCGAGACCACTGTTTGCAAATTTGTAGTGGGGGAAAAGATATCCCGAGCATTGTTGAAACTATCGTAAAAGATGTTTGGCCATCGACCAAGATTTCAAGCTTATGCCCACTCCTGTTATTTCTCCCTCCACGGGTATCGTACAACCGACTGCAATCAGTTATCGAAGTATCGATACTTCCGATACCTCGATATCTCTGATACTTCGATACCTCCGATACCCCGATATCTCCGATACTTCGATACCTGCGATATCTTGATAAAGAGTGGCTATAAATGAATATCCTATTCAGAGTGCTTTGGATGTTGGAAACACAAGCTATTTTGATAAAAACAAAGAAATTCACAAACTATTTGATGCAATATTTATTTATCGCCACCCGATCCTTCCGATACCTCGATATCACGATATTTCCGATACCTCGATACCTCCGATACCGCGATACCTCCGATACCTCGATACTTCCTCGATACCTCGATACCGCGATACCTCCGATACCTCGATACTTCCCGATACTTTGGTAAGTATCGATACCCGATACCTAAAAACAGGCATCGCCCAGCCCTACTCTAAAGCAGTACAAAATGACGTTAGGTAGAGCTAACTTGAGCAATGACAGAGTGGGAAGCACACGTTTTAATTCGTTTTAGCCGTATTCGCATTTCACTGGCACCTCCTATCGCCATTCTTTTACGATTTACATTGCTGTACTAAGTAGTAGACTTACATTTAGTCAACTTATGCATTAATTTACTTGTCGAAAAATCACTTTATGTTGACAACTTTATTTTATTACATATACAAATTGGGTAAGTTATGAATTTTATTTTTCAAAATAAAAAAAATACAAAATGTAGTCTGAAATCTCTTAGAAGCCCACTTAAAGCAATAAGACTTCTAGTTAAAATTGTAGAGTCTGTGGAGCACCTCTAAGACCTACAGTTGAGTTTATGAGATTATCAATTGACTCCATAAGACGTCTAATTAAAATGTTCTGTGCTATAAAAGACATTAAAAGACCCAAAATTAGAAAAAAAAATAAACAGTCGAACACCTACTTCAGACTCCAATATTTAGTTTGGAACATTAGTCACCTTAAATCTCCACTTTATTTCCCCCACGAACCGCTAGTTTTCGAGGACTCTTCTATTTTATTTAAGTTTTTTCCTCTGAAAGTCGTTTAAGTTTTTCCCGTCTCATTCAGTAGCGAATCAATGCCTTTTATTTATTTCACACACATGATACAGCAAAATTTAATTAGCAAACAACAAACTTAACTGTAAATTATAGTAATTACTATTAAATCAATGATTAATAAACTCGCGTTGAATGCAAATGAGCTTTTCTAATTAATATCCAAAAATGATCCAATCACGATAGCTGCTTGATGATCATGTGACCTATTTGCGGACGGTATCTAAAACCCATCCAACGGCGACTTTGATGTTTTGCGTTAATAATGAATTCGACGTGCGATTAGAGAGTGCATTAGATTGCATACTAATCCGGAATCGAGCGGTTTGTGAGGTTTGTTCCCAGAGGAAGTGTAGAGATAAGTGGGGCCGAGCGGTCTGCAAAAATCACGATTGGCGTCACTTTATTTATCGACGATCAATATTTATAATAGACGATTCAATTTGAGCTTGTTTTTTGGGGTTAATTAAACGGGTTAAAAATCAATCAATCGGAGACCTGTCAGAAATAAATGGCGCCTTAAGCTATCTAATAAGGAAAAAATTAAGCGAGATTATGATGTCTGGAGTTTTTTATTGAAAATCTTAGGGATATTTACATAATTACAGTTTTAGAAAGTCACCAAACAGCGTCAGACGCAGGGAAAGTGGTTGTAAGCTACTGATAAGGAACATAAACGGCGATAAACATTAAATTTTATTTCAAGAAAATTCAAATGTTTATGTCTTACATAAGAACATGGATGGCTATTAGAAAAACATTAATTAAATCAAGTCCAGAGCAAGTTTGGTTGAACACATAAATTAAAGAACAAAAAAATTAGATTTTGGTGACGCTATAAAGTGTTTAATATTTATTTTCCGCTGCTCGTTTACATTTGAGTTTTATTAAAATATTCCAAACAGTACATTAGACATCTCTTTATATTAGACAAACTGTTAATATAGGAAAACGAACCTAATAGTGAATTTTGACCTAAGTCATAAATTTAACAACAATGCCTTTTGGAACAGAGATCGATTGCACGGCAGTAAAGTATTTCAGCTGTTTATTGCTTGCTTCGTACAGTAAAACAGAAGTCCAAAGATCCAAAGTGCAAGAGACAGTATACAGACTGTTTCATGAGTGATAAGTAGCTTGCGAAACTAAAAATACAACCAGCAATACAATTCCAGAGTTAACGTGAATGATATTAATTTTATTTGTCAAATCTGTCACTGATAAAAAAAGAAAATGTATTGAAACGATAATTCTCCCGAAAAAAATTTCAAAAAGCTAGCCTTTTTTGATAGTTCATAGGTTTTAAAGCTAGCACCAGCTGAATGTGGTAGAGAAAAATCTATTTCCTTTAATCATTCGGTTAACTGAAGACAAATTAATGCCACTTGCCTGTGAAATCATTCTTTGGCTTACATGTGAATTTTCATCGATCATTCCAATACGGTTATTTCATTTTCAAGACCTGTAGCTGTTCTTGCTCTCGGCTTGTACAAAAGTGGCCAATTTTCCCTTAAGGTAGTTCTTCTACCCGGAAAACGTTGTCTGTACAAACGCACAGAGGCATTTTTTCCGCTTTCCCCATATATCAACATCATGTCAGTTTCTTCATTGTTTGAAAACATTTTCTTTTTTATCGGTGACAGATTTGAAAATAATATCATTTACGTTAACTTTGGAATTGTATTGCTGGTTGTATTTTCAGTTTCGCAGGTTCATTATTACTCATGAAACAGCCTGTATAGATAGTATAGGACAGGTAAAAATAAAAACACAATTTGACACCAAAAACCATTATTGCCACAATTTTTGTAAACTTCAAGAACGTATTTTACAAATTTTAGTTCTGTCTTTATATTCTCTCATATTTGTTGCAAACTGCAATGAAGTTGCAAAGTGAAAATTGCATCTGAAAGCAGCACATTCCTAAAGATCCACTAATTGGTTAATTATTCCCTGTTCAAACTTAAGAAGCACCTCTTGCATTTTAATGAATTCATCCAATTATCTCTACATTTTACAAAAAAAAAAAACAATTTTCTTTTCAAACAACAGATTATCGCAAAATTCCTCAATAAACAAGAATTCTCCCCTAACAAAGCACTTCTAAACTTGAAAATCTCTTATTTCTCACGTCCACATGCTGTGAAATCCAACACATTCGTTTATTTAAATTTAAATATGACACACAATTTGTCAGAATTTTTTTTCTGTTCAAAAACACATGTAGCAATTCCCATCGAAATTAATTGAGCATTTAAGAGGCGTTAAACCATGCTTGAAAATGATAGAAATTCGAATTTGCTATTTTGGGGTGTGCACATTTCCCTGCATTATAAATAGCCCAATGTTTATAATTCCAGCAACATTCCTGCCGTTAATGGAAATTTGTTAAAACAACGGATTGCTAGACCAAACTCAATTTTCGACATGCTAAACAAGACCTCGAACTTTGAAAGCACACACAAACAGATTTACACGAAAACATTTCGTGCCACCCCTCAAGGGGCGGTAGTGCTGGCTAATTTCGTGCCATTAAAGGCAAAGTTTTCGACGCGTTTTCGATCCAGATAACGATCCAAGAAAAAGGAAGTAAATCACGAGAACTAAAATGTTTGTGTTCACGGGACGCCATTGAATTTTTTTATTCGCTCCCGTGTGTACATTAAATATCTGTTTATCGATGGGAAAGCCGCCAACGGAATTTCGGAAGTCGAGGTCGCGGATGATAAATAAAGGCATTGTACAGTGGTGAGAATGCACCAAATAAAGCTTCATTGAATTTAAGAAAAAGAAAGAAAAGAAAATCAACATTTACCTATTACTTTTGATTCGAAAATTATATCCAAAAAATATGCAATGAAGAAAAAAATTTTACAAAACAGAGATTTTTTAAAATATGTTTTTGTGCTTCCGTTCGTTTTTGTAAAGTTTATACACCTACAAATCGTTCATGAAAGCACATTTTGTCGTCCTAGGAAAATAACTCGTGGTAAATTGTAAATTAACCAACTCAATCATAATAATATTGCAACATTTGTACTTATTCGAGTCTTTAGATTTAAAGAGTTGAATTAATAACAAATAATGTATTTCCACTATGCACACCAATACAACAACAATCAATAACCAACTTAATATTCACACTAGAATCCGCTTTAATTATATCTTTCACTTATTCACTTTACTCTCTTGTCTGACTCTCATTAACTGACTGACTTCCCGTCAGTGTCTCCTTCCTTATACAGTGATTTTTACCGAAAAATACCAATTTTTTTTCAACCAAATTGAAATTTCAAACTAAAATTTCAATGAATGAATTCCCCTGCCAAAAAAATCAATTATAAGAGAACGTCCTTCTAAAGAGTGTCCCAAGCTCCGCTGTTCATGGTCATTAGACTTCAGTTGTTGTGTTAATTACATTTTGTAAGCTTGCAGACACAAATCTTTTATGAGTATACACTTCAGAATGCTTCTTGAAATTCGTAATTCTTGTCCACAACGGCAAATTAATGTTCCTGGATTTTCACCAATACATTCACGCACTGCTTCGATACTGACATTTAAACGGCTTGTTTTTGGATGACCAGTGTGTTTACCGTCTCCAACTGATGCAGTCTCCCTGAATTTTCCGATTAATCTTTTCACAGTAAATAAGGTGAAAACACTATTTTGACCATATTTTGTAGAAAAATTCAAACTACGCCTGCCAAACTATCATTATTTTTGAAATATTGTTCAATAATGAAAACACGTTGTTGTATCGTATAACGCTCCATTTTTACTAAGCCTAAACTCTCAACTGTCTAATTGTTCATTTTTCAGAATTGCCAACAATTTACTGCAAAAATAGCAGCAAATTGAGATCTTGCGTTACTTTTGGGACACCTTCAGAATGCATCTCGATTATTCGTAATCTTTCTTCACTTAATTCGAAGCAAAGACTAATTCTTCTTGTTCATGGATCAGGGTCTATTAATAAATTTCCGGCTCTTGCTAACTAACTGACTTACTCTTTTAACCTGACCTGACCTGAGTTACTCTCAGTCTCCCTCCTTATATAATTAAACATCTTTCTAGCATTTAACAGAGATGATCGTTCCCTCAATTGGAAGTGATGATTAATCCTTCTCGATCAGTCTATAAACAGATCTATTAATGATTTCGGAAAATTTCACGTCTTAGTGCGCTTTCGGCGCGATATCTTTCTAGTATTTTCTCGGGCTATTTTCTTGAACTCTCTTTCTCTTATTGTTATTTTAAATTGTTCGTAACAATATAAATTTCTACAAATGAAATGTCCTAACCTGGCGTTCCTCCTGTTTATATACGACAAAAGCTGATTCTAGTAAGTTCTCGTGTAGTCCCGCTAGCGTCAGTTGCGTATCGAACCGCCCGTGAATCACATTTCAGAGAATAATGCTGTAAAACTACTGTAAATTACAATTGGAATTCTCCAAAACAGTTTGTTCAAGACAATTAAAGAGTCTTTTGTATTTGTCTAACTTATGCTGACAAATAACTAAAATTTAGGTATCTTTATAAATTTTGAATACTTAAATAATTATGTGTTAAACACATTTTAACTTTAAGCAAACCAAGACAATTCAATACTCTAGAGTCTTAAGGTCTAGTCTCGAATTGGTCTTGACAGAGACGTCTTGATCTAGAGCCTTGAGCAAATTTGTCTCATCTCGTCTTATCAAAATCACAGTACGTCTTTAACAAACATAATATGTATTGTTACAAGCGACTAAAATCACAATAAGAGAAAAAAAGTTCGACAAAATAGCTTCAGCAAATACTAGAAAGATCGTCGGATCTAGAAAGAGTCATCAATTTCAATTGAATGTAGAAAGGCCACAAACCGTCCAGCACTTTCTAGCAAGGACGTTCGATTAAATAAGAAAAAGGACTGACTGAAAAAATTCAGTCAGATAGTGAGAGCGAAACAAGCGAGTAATGTAAGCGACTTTTGTGAAGCGACGGCGATTGTAGTGTGAATATCGACTTATTATTATTTTATTTAGTTTCATTTACTGTTATTTGTATTTGTTTGCATAGTAAAAATAAATTATTCGTTATTAATCCGTTCTTTAAATAAACAAACCCCAAATTCGCACAAACGTTGCAATATATTATAAACTTATTTGGGTACTTTAATATTCATAATACCTATGAACCAATATTTTAACTCTTGCACCGTAGGTTGGTAAATACATGCAAATGACGTACAAATAACACATGTCAAAGCGATGTTAATCAAAACTAAATATGGTTTAAACCAGCATTTACCAATACTTGATTGTTTATAAACGAAACAAATTTAAAATCTTGAGCCAATTCTCGCAACTGAAATCAAAATTTTCGTTCAAAACTATGTAAAGTTTGTTTAAATGACTCTGATCGTCTAAAAACAAAAAAAAAAGAATTTTTCAATACAAACTTGGTACTTGGTAAACGTACAAAATATCTTTCTAGAGTAGTAATAATAGTAGAACGTTGCAAACGAGACTTGGAGCAACTACTGGAGTGCAGGTTTCAGTAGAATCTATCTGAAGTAAGTTGCTGGACATTCTATGAAAGGAGTTCCTTTGAATGAGAGGATCAACACAAGCAAGTGAGATTAATGTGGGCAAAACAGTATGTTTATTAGAGTGAGAAATAAAGCTCTGTATAGATAGATATGTTAGATTATCAGATCAGAACATACGATATGTTCAAAAAGTCTGTCCTTCTCGTAGTATGAACTAGAATATGTTTTAATAAGCGTACAGATTTGTAGAATCCTAGAAAAATAAATTGTTAAGATACAAAAAATGCGCTGCTATTGATGACAACTTTCAATTTCTGGACTATCTAATCCCAAAAATCAAACAGAATATTGTTGCAAAGTTCAAAAAATTATGAAATTCAGCACACAAGTATAATTAGGAATATTATAATACAAGTTTTCAAAATAAATTAAGATAATTAAAGAAAAAAATTAATTAATTAAAAGTGTATAACCGTTGGTTACTACACAGAAGAAACTAAAGCTGTTTTGCTGGCTGCATTAATTTTGTATCGAAAAAAATATTTTTCACTTGATATGAATTGACATGATATTGACTATTTTTCTTTTTCCAGTTTTGACTAAAATTTAAAGACTGGTATAAGACAAAATTGTTCAAATCAGAATGTATTGGGGTTTATTTAATTTTTACTTTCTCCGTAGAAAAAAAATGTCTGATCCAAATTGGAATCCTATTTAGGAAACAAAAATGAATAAAATATAATTTGGTCTTCTCCTGGAGTTATCCTTCAGGATAATTAATAATTACTTCCACGTCTCCTTTCCCTGATCAAACTATCATTTACTCATCGTTCGCGGCGATAATCCAATTCCATCATGAATAATGCCACCTCTCCTGAAAACACCGGAATATTTCATTGTCATTTAGCAACATTTCATATTCCACATTTTCTTTGTTACGTGTTCATCCGGTGGAATTTTAGATACCGCACTTTTTCTCTCCTTAAAAATTAAAAACAACAAAAAAATTTCCGCAATTTCATGAATTTTTTCTTTTCTTTCTATAGGTTAATTTCGTCCAGGTATTTACATGTCGTTGCCTAAAAAGGCCTCAGCCGCGAGATGAAAGCATTCTGTTCATTTTTCCGCGGCCGTTTGTCGTTCGCTCTAAAAAAAAATACGAGTCTGATGCGCCCTTGAATGTGGTCAAATAAGCAATTTACGAGTTGGAAAGAGGACAAACACCGTTTAGTCACTCTTTATTAAAGCAAGTCGATAAATTCGAGCCGGTGGGCGATGACTAACACAACCAGACATTGCAAGCTTGGGAGATTTTGCAAAGATTAGGATCTTGGGATTTAAAAGAAAAAGTATTTTTTGTTTAGCTGAATTTGCGAGTGCTGAAATATGCACAATAACTTATTAAAAGCTTGTTCCATTACTCACGAGGAACATTAAAGTATAATTACGTTTTACACCAGCTTCGGTCGAGATTTTCCCGGCGAAATATTGCCCGGTTATTCCATATAAGTAGTTGAATATTTTACACGGGCAATTACTAGGTTTCTTTTAATGGCGAATACGCCATTTCGATTCAGACGGCGACCTGTGCTACACACAGAAATTACAATTCAAAATTTATTAGCTTAATCCTTACTAAAAAAAGAGAGTCCCACACTGAGCTTAAAAAAATCAACCTCAGCGAACTAGCCAGCATTTTGCCCATTTCTTCTATATATACCTCAAACTCAAAGATTCTTTCAGAAAGTAAGAAAGTATTTCAATGTCAAGTCAAATTAGTTTTTGTAAGCACTTAAAACTTTTTATATGATGTGTTTTTCTAATAAATTTAAATTGTCGTCTTTCATTTTTATCAGAGAACAATAAAAAAGCGTCAAAAACTGCAATTTGCAGACGCAATTTTTAACGGTTTTACTTATACAACGAACTTTTCGTGGCGCCAAATTCAAACTTTAATTTTTCAGATGTGATATCTTCATGTTAATCTAAAACGTTAATAGCTCAAACTCACAAAATAAAAACTTACCACTTTATTCAATCTCCCTGATTTTGTATTATTTGTCTCAGACAGAAAAATAGAGTAGAAAGACTGCTGATTAAATATACCCTCCGTTAGTGCAATATGCATGGCCGCCACTTGAATGATTAGGCACACAATAAATTCAAAAGTCAACTCATAAAAATAGTTTTTAACTATACACCACTATATTTTTCTCTTTTTGTCTAATTTTCGTTCTGTATTTGGTTTCCATTAGACAATAAGAAGGATTATTCTTGTTATAGAGTAGCCAGTTTAGCAGACTTTCCAAAAATTTTTAAAATTATTTTACATTTCTTAAATATTGCGTTCTATGCGCCGACTACTCAAACTAGACTATCATCACTCTCCCTACGTCTATTTCTCTAGTCGAAACTAGTCTAGAAAAATCAAATTTACCACTGTAGTTTTATTCAAAAAATTCGTTGCCACCCAAAGCATAAAAATCATTGAAATTAAAAATTACTAAGCTATTACATCATCTATCTAAACATTTTGTTGTAAATTCTATAGAACAGAATATGTTCTATCTATTTTATGCAAAAAAAGTTTGTCAATGATATGACGCTACTCAAAAAAAATATTTTTCGTTTCGTATCACCGTATTTGTTAACCTGTCTTTTCTTTTCTTATCATTTTTTACCTCTTTTCAGGTATACTTTTTCTGTGAGAAGTAGAAATAAAAACACCCAAACACTTCACTTAATACGATGCCCTTTTCGACAACAAAGTTGTCCTCAGGTAGGAATTAAAACTGAACACTTAAAAATCGCACCAAGAAGATTACAAATAAGAACCAGACGAATGGTACAGAAAGACGAACATAAAAGAAAAAGTAATTCTAAAAAAGCTTAAGAAGTGATAATTGGAAAGAAAAGAACAAGAAAATTCAAAAAAACGACAACTAGAAAAATAATAAAATATCTTAAAAAAGACGAGAAATTCTGAAATTTGCAAAAGGCCTCAAAAAAAGACGGTCTAAAAATTAAAAATAAAATTATTTTTTTACCTATCTGGGTATACTTTTCTAGTATAGTACAATCACAATAAAAAAGGCACCCCTCTTGCCAGGTTGACAACCCTTTCGTAAATCATTATAGAGAACATGAGTCGAGTGACACATCATTTTAAAGAGAATTAAATCCAATTTTCAGTCGTACCAAAATTTTTTAATTTTTATAGACCTGTCCAAGCAATTTCTCTTGAATTAAATAACAGAGAAGAAGCTTTACGAGTAGATGGGACCTTTTCAGTGGGCCACCTGTATATAATTGTGAAAAGTTGGATATAAACACATAATGTTGCCTTTAAATTCAGGATCTAAGATTTTCTATTTCTGAATATTTTTTCCCGTTTTTGATGTCTCAGTGTAAAAATATTTCAAAGAATCCTATTAAGTTTCATCTTTTCCGCGTGATTATTCTCTCGTCGCGCGTTAATTCATCAAATATTTGCACAAAGTCTTTTGCAAATTAGTTTCGTCTGTCTTCCTCTGAGTCGGTTTTCTTTGTGTCTGGTGATGCATTTGGGGTGTGGGTGTTTAAGAGGCAACATATTAATAGTAACTCCCATACAATACCACCGACGAGATGTCAACGGCCAGGTAAACATCCGAGACGTGTGTTAGCAAAGAGCCGTTCAATCACAAATCGATCGTCTCCATGATTGTTCCAACATGAAATTTTTTTGCGAAAATTGAGAGTTGATTGAAGCGGTAAACAGGAGTATGTTAAAGTAACAAATAGTCCACTTTTGAATTATGTCTTGGATGAAACAACTTAACTCAATAACATAAGCACTTAAGTAAATAAACAAAGCATTTATAAATACTCCTATCAATAAATAAAGTAGTGTGTTTATTTTTTATCCGCTTTTAATACGTTTTAATAAACCAACTGGCACAGGAAAATATTATCAAAATTGTATGATTTGACAGAAGATAAACAGAAAAAAATAACCAAATTTATTCGCTGTTGATTTAATTAAGTTTTTGGGTGCTCGAGTTCAATGGTCGTTGATTAACAATTTCAATTTTTTTGCGCTTTAAAGTCAAGGTTAATATGTCGTCGTATATTATAAACAGCACTTTGAAATATTAATTAAAACATGTCATGATAATTGATTTTTTATGCACTTGTGTTATCTCATTGGTATTTGATGATTAAATGAGGATCGGTGTCGTCGGTTGCGGTTTGTGGTGACTTGGTTGTTGTAATTGCCTTTGAAACCAACTGCGACTTCATTCAAACACTGCCTGACCGCACAAAGGCCGGACTGGAATTGCATTTGACAAGATTCGCGATTACACTACTTGATTCTTCCCAGTGAAAATCTCTCCACAAAATTACAAATTCCGTTGAGAATTAAAAATAAACCTACAAATTCACCTATTACCTTTAAAAAAAAATTATTTTTGGTACAAATTAATCTTGATTGATTGGAATTTCTACCCTGTCAAAGTAGGTAAGCTGCGAAAAGATTAGTGGACAAACTAATCTATTAGTGGACAAATTAAGGCAAACGCGAAGCTAAAACGAATTTGGTGTCCGTTGCAGGGACAGTAAATTTTACAGACGTATGTAAATGTAAACCCTACTCTACAATACTGCATCAGTTAGTGTAGTTAACTTTTATTTCAAGTGTTAATTATCTATGGTAGAATTAATATTTCATAAAAATTGCAAAAACAAAAATTTCAAATTCCAGAGTTATTTTTATTATTCAGGTTTTTGTTTTGTAATTTGCAACCACTAAATGTTTAATCGCATTAGTTACAATATCTTTCTCTTTTTTTGTTTGTATAAAATTAACAGTTTGAATTCATGAACAGATTTTGGCATGATCTTTATAAGCTACAGCCCAAGGCCTCGCGGATCAAAGAGGTTGTTTAATTAAAATATAAAAAATAATTAGAAATATTTTGAAACTTTTACTCTCAAATCTTAGGAATTTCACTCACAGTTGTAGAAGGAATCGACAAAAGTACTTTTTTATTTTTATTTATACCAAATGACATTACCTTTTCCTCAGCTCTTTTAAAACTTTTATTTTCAATTTTATGTAATAATCTGCATTCTTGAAGAACTTTTTAAAGCCCTTATTTTGGTTGCCTTAGTAGTATTACAGCACAAGTGTTTTAATAAAATTATAGCTCCCGCTTTTTTACGTAATAATAAGTATAATCCGCTATTTTATTTTAGAAACAATAATGAGTATAAAAAACGTTACAACGGTCATCATATAAGTACTTAAAAAAACAAATCGCGCTTTGCTGCTTTTTTATAAACCTGAATTCGTAACACAAAATTGATTTTATAAATCAAATTCTTTAATCTACTATTTTCACTTCAAGAACGTTTTCATTAAAACTATCTTGTAAAAAGTCTCTTCTATTCTTTAAATCGGCATTTTTCTTAATTCTCTTTCGTTTTCAGAGAGAAAGTCCTCCTTTTTTCAAGTTTATCTAAAAAAATTTTAATAGATTCTTCTGACCCATTTTTATTTGTTTTTTAAATCGTATTTTCTTGTTCTTTTCTTCTAAACGTTTATTCTTGTTGTAGGTATTCTTCCGAAATACACATTTTTTAATTCTTTTAAACAGTTTCTTATTTTATTTCCCTTTGAATCCCCGCTTTCCAACTTTTGTTCTTTTTTATTCAATCGCAGTTTTTAAAGTTCTTTTTTACTAGAATCTATCTCCATTCTTTTTTTCTTCTAAACATATTCTTTTTTGTTCTTTCGATCGTTGTTTTTCTTCTCCTTTTTCTGTTAATTATCATTTAATTTTTTTTTTTTTTTTGAAATATTCCTTAAATTTTATAAAAGCTTTTTTCTGAATTTTCTTCCATTTGCTTCTTAGTTTTTCTTATCTTCTTTATCTTTCGGCTGTCCTTCTTTGAGTTTGTCTAGAATCTCCTTTAGATGTCTCCATTTTGTTACAAATGTTATTGATGGAATTATGAGAAAAATAAGTATTTACCGAAAACAACGATTGTCTGATTTTGCTGTTCATCCCATAAAATTAATTAACGTTCTTTAATGTTTCTTGTCTTTATAAATTCTTCTTATATAAAAAAAATTGTGTGACAAAATGGTAAATAACTTGCCCCAACGACCCCCCACTTAGATTAATTAAAAACCCCCAAAACAGTGTTAGTCCAGGGCTACAAACATTATCTTTATAATCGACCATACTAAATAGACCATTTTAATAAATATACAGCTCATGTTAATTTTTTCAATATTTTTGTTTCAAATAGAACCGTTTTTATTTTCATATTTTCATTAGTTGGTCTTTTTGAATTTTACATTTTTTTAACAAAATCGTAATCAGTGATCTAAAAAACACTTAATAAGTATAGTTTTAAGTTATTTTGTTCAAAATTGTCTAAAATAGCGTAGGGATATAGTACCACTCTCCTCAAATGGCTACTGTGACCAAAATAGTAAATCTTCAAAAAACAGATCTCTGATGGTTATGGTGTCAAATTACTTTTTTTGAAAAAAAAAACAATTGTATGGCTTTTTCAATTTTAATTTTTCCCATTTCCGATTTATTTTTCAACCTTTTAATATTAATTCAACCTACACTAAGAAGAGATTTTGTAAAATCAGATATATTGAATAATTACCGAAAAATAATTACTCAAAATGGGTTGTAAATAAGTTGGCTTGAGGCATTTAAATAACTACAGTAGTGTCTGTCAAAATATTCCTTAAAAATAACAAAATCAAAGATTACTTGATTTTAAATTAATATTTTTTAATCCTAATTTCGTAAAACTATTTTCTGATATACATATTAGCAATCTTCACGAAATTAATATTTCAGATAAAAAAATTCAACAAACATAAATGCGTTTTTTAGCCAAACGAATTCACATTTTCAACATTGTTTTAAATATTATTTTGCGGCCCAATGAGTAGATAAAGATACTGTTGGTTTAAATTAATTGAAAAAAGTTGTTTTTCTATTATGGATATCTGGTAAGACACCCTGTACATATAAAATGCGACCATTTCATAATCATAATCAATATTATCCGTTGATTTAATAGCTTATAAATTACAAATTTCATTACTGAAATGAGATCATTTCATGCAAAACATCTCTTACGTCTCTTTCTTTAGTCTTTACAGAAAATCTTATTTTAATAGATGTATGAGGCCTCTCTGCCATTAACACAAACCTGTATAATCGTTGTTATAAAGAAAAAAAATCAAAAAGCTTGCTTTATTACCTAACTACCCGATTTGCATATATCAGTAGAAATGGTGTCGCTATTTTTAGCTGGAACATTTGCTGAAATTCAAGCAAGCAATTTTTGAGAATATATAAATGAGAGCGACCATTTCAACTATCTTGTGAACGAAGATAATACACGAAATGGATTATTAAAAGTTACTTGAAGGATTTTCTTGGAGTTTCACAGGTTTTCGAACCTGCACTTTACTTCAGAGCTTGTTTTCCAAAGTATAAATTGCAAGAGAACTGTGCAGTTCCAGATGATGTAAAATTGTGTCAAATTTTTTGTGCCTCTGATTCTGCTTAAGCCGACTCAGGTTACAAAAATGTTCATTCATCGTTGATCCTTTTGAAAAAGCGCCTTAAAATTCCTCATCGCTGAATAATACAATAATAAAGTGTGGTCTCGGTTATTGAAAGTGATCCTCTCGAGTCCTTCCAGTGGTTGTCAGCGCGGTTCTTTAAATTTATTTTTCAAGTGTTGCATCAACTTTCACCCTTTCTGAAAATTTCAATCTCCAACCTTCTTCTCGGAGTCAATAAACTTAGTTTTGGGGGCGCCTGTGTGGACCACCTGTACATTACTCGGAGCAGGTGATAACTAGAAAGTAATTGTGTATAATTCAAAGCGAACACATTCCAACGAGACGATAATGCATGGTTGGAGGGCCGAGTCATTGTTGGTTGGGTCTCCTCCGGTTCATTCATCTCGGGCCGAAACCGCCTCGACCCATCTTCTCACATACTACAGGAGGTATCTTTACTACACCGCTAATAGTCTTCGAGTCGTCCCACGATGTGTTTTCAGCGGCCACAAAAGGCCTTCGTGTATTCGAAATGCATCCAACGACTTAGATCTCTTCGGGAATTCAAACGAACGAAAGGTGTTTTTCGGCCAGCGCCATCATAACTTGCTACATTCCTCCAGAGTGAATAATTAATCGGAACGGGAGGAATTCCTCGCGATTTTTTTTACAGCTCTTTCGGACGAACAAAACAAGGGGACATTCTTTAAATGCCGAGACCTGTGCCGGTCTATGCAAGTATGCACAAGTTTTGGACATGTTGGAACGAAGGCGAATCTATTTCGAGATTTTACGACTTGTTTGTTGGACACAAAAGTCGGGACGGATTATTATAACAGGGGTATTTTATTTTATGGCCGCGTTTAATTAGATTGATTAGAAGGATGTGACCAATTTCAGAGGCGACAACTCGGGATAATTAAACATAAATAATTAAAAGAAAAATATATTTTATCTAACGCCCCAGGAGACCATAATAATAATTATTTTAAAGAGATTAAATAGTTTAGGTTTAATTTCCAAATGTATTTTGGAGAGACTGTAATTAACGTAAATATTTTATTTAATTTAAAAGTTTTCTTGTTATCACAAACTGTAAAATGAACAAATTCTTAATAACAAAATTCTAACTGATTGAGAGCTTCGCCTTACAGTAGCTTTTTTCATGACTGTTGATCGGTAACAGTTTTTTTCAGAGAAATTAGGGCCAGTCTGACGCCAGTAAAAACCAAATTCTGACTTTTTTCTAAGCCTATTTACCAAATAAGCTGTAAAATAGTCTTATTTCACAAAAAACTAAGCTATTATACGAACGATAGAATTGAAGGTAGTATTCTATAAATTCAGTTGTTCCAAATTATGTTTGAGAAAGCAAACTTATCCCATTCACTGAATGGACTATTGTTAAAATAGTCTTATTTTACAGTAACAGTAACATTTATAACTTTTAGGTTATAAATCCATAGCAAATTCACCTTATTCACCGAATCAGCTAGTGTAGAAACTACAAAAATAGTCTAAACAAGTCTTATTCCAAAAATTAACTTGTTCCAGGAAATTTCAGCCTATACTTTCATAGCAAAAACACCAAATAAACTGCAAAATAGTCTTATTTCTGAGCTATAGTAGGCTCAACCTCATTCACAGAAAGCTGAACTTAGGCTGTTATATGTGTGCATAGGATTATCCAGAAAAGTTTTATTCCAAATATTTATTTACTTCAGGAAATTTTAGGCTAAGTTTTCATAGCAAGTTCATCCGTTTCACCAAATAAACTGTAAAATCTGTTCAATCTGAGTAAGCTGAATTCAGCTATTATGCGAACGAAAAAACTAAAGGTCTAATTCTGAAGATTCAGTTGATCCAGGAAGTTCCAGGATGTGTTTCCACAGCACATTTACCCCATTCTCTGCATGAATTATATATTAAAATGGTCATTTTTTATAGTAACAATACTCCTTAGCTAATGTAGAACTACAAAATAGTCTCAAAAAGTCTTATTCTAAAGATTCACTTATTTCAGGAAATTTCAGCCACTACCTACTTTCATAGCAAGAACACCAAATGATCATTCAAATAGTCTTAATTCTGAGCTATAGTAAGCTCACCCTCATTCACAATAAGCTAAACTAATAAGGCTGTTATATGTGCATAGAACTGTCCAGAAAAGTTTTATTCCAAATGTTTACTTACTTTTGAAAATTTTAGGCTATGCTTTCATAGCAAGTTCACCGCATGACCACTACTCCTGAGCTATAATGAGCTCACTCTATTCCCAGTATATCATTTATCAGAAAGCTGAGCTAAACTATTAACTATTATGCAAACGATAAGATAGAAGCTCTTATTTCAAAAGCTTAGTTGTTCTAAAAAGTTTCAGTTATGTTTTCATAGCAAACTCATTCCATTTACCAAATAAACTGTGTAAAATAATCTTATTTTACAGAAATAATACTCCTGAGCTAGTATGCAAAGTGTAGGACAGTGTAAAAGTGCCTTAATTCAAAGATTCACTTGTTTCAAGAATTTTCAGCCTCTACTTTCATTCCATTCACCAAAATAAACTGTCAAATAGTCTTATTTCACAGTAACAGTATTCCTGAGCTATTCTATTCCTCGTTTATCATTTCTCAGTAAGCTGAGATAAACTATTATGCAAACGATAAGATGTAAGCTCTTATTCCAAAAGCTCAGTTGTTTTCATAGCAAATTTCATTTATGTTTTCATAGCAAACCCACTCCATGTACCGTATAAACTATGTAAAAAAATTTTATTTTACAGTTATAAAAACCCCTGAGCTAGTCTGCAAACTACAGGATAGTCTAGAAAAGTCTTATTTCAAAGATTCACTTGTTTCAAGAAATTTCAGTCTGTACCTCCATAGCTAAATCACCTCATTTACCAAATAAACTGTCAAATAGTCTTATTTTTGAGCTATAGTAAGCTCACCTTCATGCCTAGTAAGCTAAACTAAGCTACTATACAAACGAAAAGACTAAAGATCTTATTCTAAAAATTCAGTTAATCAACAAAGTTCCAGGATGTGTTTTTATAGAAAATTCACTTCATGCACCGAATAAACTGTGCAAAAAAGCATCATTTTATACTAATGTTACTCCTGAGCTTTTGTGCAAACGATAAAACTATCTAGGAAAGTCTTATTGGAGAAAATTCCGGGTTAGGTAAGAGTAACATAGCAAGCTTACCCCATTCAAAAAATGTACTATAAAATAGTTTTTTTGTTAAAACATCAGTAAAGTGAATAAAATAGTGAATGAAGTAAACCAAAATAGTTTGTAAAAAACTACTTTTACGGCCTCATGTCAAGATCAAAAATTGTACGTAAAGTAGACAGAAGAGTCTGTAAGATAAAGTGTTGGTTGCATATTTCACATATTTATAAAACTTTAAATTACGATTAAAAAAAAAGAAAAACGAAAGAAGAATTTACAACCAATAGAAGATAAAATCTGTTAAAATTATTGTTCTGCGAAGCATCTGTTAAAAGTTACAGCTATCCAAAACTGACGAATATACAAATCTTTTTAAATGTCTCTAGCTTAAAAATTTCTAACTATCGTAATAAAATTTGGGCAGTAAATTTATAATATTAAGGCAGATATTTGAGTCAAATAGCATTAAATTAGCTTAAGTAAAATATTAATTTTTGATGACATCTCTGAAGAATTTTTTTCAGAAGTTTAATAGGATGTTATCCATAAACATAATTTTACTTTTTTTTATAGTGATTTGATAGAAAAACTTTTTTAAATCCTGCAAAATTTTGATGAAAGACACCGTTTTTTTTTTTTCAGAAAACAACTTTTAAAATGTTCTATAATTTTTAAAAATATTCATACTGACAGAACGATTGTTGCCAACATTATGTTTTTGGAAGACTAATATCACAGCTTTGTAGAATGGGAACTAAAGGATTAAAAATTTATAGCTTCTAAACTGTGATTGATAACAGCATACAAGCAGGTTATAAGTAAACGAAATTGTTTCTAGTTTCCTAAGTTTGATTAAAAAAGTTGGTATCAACAGAAATGTCTGTAGATTTATTATTCACTGATGTCTAAGTTTGTAAGTAAAAAAATATCCTTTGATGTCATTTCATCTCATAAGAGGTTTTTATTCTCCCACGTAGTCTCGCCGATTTTGGGGTGGGCGTGTGTGCAAGTGAAAAGCACGTTTTTATTGTTTTCCATAATGGAATTAGATCGCATCTTTGTGAGCTTAGAGCGACCTGTCCGGATTAGGTAGTCGTAAAAGATGTAATCCTACAGTAAGAATCTGAGTCAAAGCCACGGGTTAATTGGGGACAATTCCCAGATAAAACAGTCTCGAAACTTAAAATTAAGTCGGAAAGCAAAGGAACTTTCTTCGAGGATAATACGAGGATTAATATGCGGAACTAGTTTTGTATCGTGAAACTTTCGAGCGCATTATAATGGCCGCCAGATTTTATTAAAGCTCGGCCTTCTTGGAAATGCCGGGACATATTTATGTTAAGCAACAATAAGAATAACGTTTTACCTGAGCTTTTGGTTAAAATGTTAAATAGCTGGCGCCTCGCCGGTCCAAACACGCCATAAAACACGACCTGTTGGGCCTTTTTCGCCTACCACCGACATTTCACAAATCATTTTATCTCAACAATCACAAAAGATAACCCCAAAGGCAAAAAACTTTCTTATTTTAATTATTTATAAAGCTTGACATTCCACTGATTAACTTATCGATTAATCGATTCAATTACAAACTTCACAAATTACCAGCAGACTTCCGCAGAAGCCCTGGAGGTAATTAGTCGCCACTTCGTATTGACTCAAAATTTCCAGACTTTGAAAAAATTTAATTTGACATTCACACATAAATTACATTTCTTCTTTTATTTATTTTCAAATAAAAAGCTCTCAAACGAAAGATTTATAACGTCCATGGCCGTTTCCAATATATCATCGCTTTTCTTTTACATTAAAATATACAGAGTGAGAGATTTCAAACGAACGACTTGGTCACAAAGAAATCTTTTGTTTGGATGAACACTCGGTATGAGATTAATGTTATTGCAGTGGCATTTTTTCTCATTCATCATCACAGACGGACGAAAGATAGCAATGGAGGCCAGGAGATTATTTTTTTTTCAGAGAGTTCCTTCGATATTTCAAGATGAATTTTTTAAAACTAAAAAAATTGGTTCGTGTATTCCTTTCTGTCTCAACATAACAAACAACCAGAAGAAAACTATATTTAGGTAGACATAAAAATTGGGAAGCTAAATAGCAGAAATTCCAAAATTAACATATAGAAGCTAAATAAACCATTGAAACGTCAAAATTAAGAAAATCAAAAATGATAAGCTGGTCGTTTCTAAGGGAAGGCTCTCGTGCAAATCCACACTGTTACGAACAATTCAAAATAACAATAAGAGAAAGAAAGTTCGAGAAAATACTAGAAAAATATCGCGCGTTCATGGTCCGATCGAGAACAATTAGTCATCACTTTGAATTGAGTGAAGGGAGATCACGAAACATTTGGCACATTCTAAAAGGACGTTTTTTATGATTATATAAGGCGGGAGACTGACCGAAAGTGAGTCAGTCAGACAGCGACAGCCAGACAAACGAGTAAAGTGAGCCACATTCTTGGAAGTATGTACAAACGACATTATCAAAATGACGGCGATTGAGTGTGACTATCGACAAGCTGCCCTAGAAGTGTATCTATCCCAATATAGAATTCGAAATTTTGAATAATGACGTCATACTATTCGTATGTAAGGACGGTATATAACAATAGTTTAAATTTTTAAAGAGTGTAATTCCTAAAATTTTGCCATATTTAGTAACCCACTTTTTAATAGACGCGACTGTACTAGTAAAATACTAATAAAAGCAAATTTTATAGATAATTTTCAAAAAGTGCTGATTAAAATCCCCTGAAGAAGCTTCAAACTTAAATAAAACCGAAACGTCGACAAAAATCCTTTATCTTCTTATACCGTTAAAACAGCTCTAATAATAATTTAGTGGTTTTACAATTTTTTAATTTTGAAACGGTTGCAATTTTTCAACTCACCTTCATGTCAATATCCTTCCCCTTCTGCAACGCCCGCATCAACGCCTCCGATATCTTCCCATCAACCGACCTGATGACGGCATCGACACTCTCCGTCTGCTTCATCCCATGAATCAGACTCTCCACACCTTCCACAAACCCATTCCAAGGCGCATCCAACTCCACTACATACTTACTCAAACACCCCCTCAATACATTCAAACAGTACCCCGCACAAGGCTTCACTTTAGCCATCCCCCTGCACTTGGGGCAGTAATGCATTCTGAGAAGGGCGTCGTGACACCCCGCGTTACTTTTAGCCGACTCGTCTCCCAGCAAGCCATCAGTGGTATTGAGCGCTTCCAGACCGACTTCAAGGGCCTGGAGGAGCATTCTCGTGGGTTTAATTGTCGAAGTTAGGGCACGACCGAGCTCGACAGGAATGTCACCGAAAGGCGCTATAATCTCTGCTGATTTCATTAAGCAGGAGTTGTACTCAGGGGTAAAGCGACTACCGTTAGCGTGGAGGATGTGGTGGTAGACAAAGGGAAAGAGGTCACGGAAAAACTGAGAGACGCTCTGGTGGAGGTCTACAGGGAGGTCGGGAGTGGAAGTGTTGGCTATAGATGAGCGGATGTCAGAGTAGAGGTGCTCGATGGGGTCGTAGAGGAGCATCGCCATGCTTTTGTACACCTGGGTGAAGAGCTGGAGAGTCTTGTTTTCGGATTGGCGGGATAAATCCGAGAAGTGATCTGCAAGAATTAGGACAAATTAGACATTGTAGTAGTTTAAAAAAGTGTTTTATAGCACGAATTCAAGTTTATAAAACGAGCAGCCAAGCACTTTTTACCTTTTTGTCAAAAGTGTGACAACTACAAGGTACAAAAGTAAAATGTTGCGTGCTACAATAGCTCTAAAAGCACCTAAATAAGTGTTATAACAGCTTCTAGGCGCAAACTACCGAAAATATTTTAAAAAATTTGCGCATTTTGAGTTGGCAACCCCTACTTAGATTTCGTTTTTCCTGGAAGTATTATTTTAATAAAATTTCAAACTGAAAGGGATAAATGAGAGTGTGGGTGGTGATGGATGTGGAAAGAGATTAATAATAACGCCCACACTGATGCGAATTATACAAAGTGATGCGTTTGGACAGGACGTTGAACCATTTGATAAGGAATTCCGAACGGTGGAAAAAGTTACGACGGGTTTTCGAACGAGATGCGTGTCTCGAATCGGTGAATGCTGGATTCGGGTTTACAGACGACGAAATGGAGACAAGAGGTAAATTGAGGCCAAACAAAAGGTACAAAAAGGGACAGTTTAGAGCATTAGAGCGAAACAATGCGAAAAGCAGAAGCAAAAATGGAAGAAGATCAACTGCTAACAAAAAAAACTAAGATTTGACAGAACATTTTTTTTATAATTTGCATCTTTAAAAAATTTTAATTTTAATTCATTTGGGTGCCATTAGAGCATTAGTGCTTTAAAAGACCTATTACTGCACGCAAAATAACTTATTTTTTATTCTTCGTGTTCGATATATTAATCCTCTAGAGTTAGTCAATTAGTGTTAAACATGAATTTGCTTTATAAAAAATAAAATCTCATCAGATATAAATTATAAGAAAAAGAAGAATAAATAAAGATTTTAGAAGAGCTACAGAAGTTTGAAGAACGACGATTGGTAGAAAAAGTGAAGCAACTAGAAGTTCTAAAAAAATTGAAAAATATCGACTGACAAAAAGTAAAATAAAAATGTAGAATAACATAAGATTAAAAAAAATGTAAAAAACAAGGATTTGTAGAAAAAATAAAACAGAAACTTTCAGCAAGGATTCAAAAGAAAATAATAAGCAAACAGAAACTCTAGAAGAATTAAAGTTGCTAAAGTAGTTTGAAAAACGACTATTGATAAAAAAGTAGAGCAATTAAAAACAAGGTTCTAGTAAAGCAAATAAAAAATTTAAAGAAACAAAGAAAGTTTTTGAAAAATATGAGAAACGACTGTTGATAAAAAAATCTAAAAAATGTTCAAAACGTCCTTCAAATAAAAGAGAAATAAAAAATTCAGAAACATAAAAAAATGTTAGAAAAACGACAACCGGAAGAAGGTAAAGAGCTAAGAAAGACTAGAAGCGCAAAAACGATTGTAAAAGAGCTTGAAACGACAACTAAAAAAATAAAAAAATATCCGAAAAACAAAAAAAAATAAAAAACGCAGGAATTGGGACAATTAAATGAAAAATGTTATACTTGCTGACGTTTCGGCCTTTATTCCTGACGCCTTCTTCATAAGCATTTTCAAAAAAAAAAAATAATGTTTGCAAAATGCCTCAAAGAGTAAATGTACAGTATTGGTATCTTTAAGTGGGCTAACTTTTTAAGACCCTTCTATAAACCGAACAATAGCTCCATTGTACACTATTGACAAGGAATAATCACCGTAAGGATGGATCTTGATTTATGACAGTTCCTTCTGCCAGAAACATCTGAGAGAACTGTTATAAATCAAGATCCATACTTACGGTGATTATTCCTTGTCTATAGTGTACAATGGGGCTATTGTTCGGTTTATAGAAGGGTCTTAAAAAGTCGGCCCGCTTAAAGATACAGATACTGTACAAGAAATTCAGTCAAGAAGAATCGAGAAACGTATTCGTTCACTGTTCAAAAAGTTCGAATAAAAGTACATAAAACGTGGTAAAAGACAAAAGAAAACTAAAAAGGTAATAAAAAAAATCTGAAAGAACAGATAAAAATTCTAGAAGGCTTAAACAACGACCTTTCAAAAAAAAGAAAAACTTAAAAAACGATGCTTAGTCAAAAAAGTAAAACAAAATAAAATTGTGAAAACATTTGGAACACGTCGGATGGAAGAAAAAGAAGAACAAATATGTTTCTGAAAAAGAAGAATGTATTTTAGAAAAACAGAAAAAAAGAGCAATAGAAAATTTTAGAAAAAAAAATGAAACTCGTCGAGTAGAGAAAAAAATTCTGAAAAGTTTAGAAAAACGACGATTGGCAGAACTAAACAACATTAAAAATTCTGGAAGAATAAAGATAGAAAGTGATTAAAAACAAGTTCTTGCTAAAGCGTCGTTGTTCCAGAGTTTATTTAAATCTTTTTTCAAGGCAATAAGTTTAAGTGAAATTCGAAAAGTAGGTGATTTAGCAAAAATATGTTTTTAAGTTAACGTTTTCGTAATCCTTCCTAGCTTCATTAAACAAAATGGAGGTTACAAATTCTAGAAAAAATTGGAAAATGTTGGCTGAAAGAAACATAGGAAAAAGGTCTTAAAAAAGCAAAAAAGCATCTGGTAAAACCACAATAGATTTAGAAAAATGTGAAAAAGGACGATTGGTAGAAAAAGAACACAAAATTCTAGGAGTTGAAAGACCTCGTTCAGCAGAAAAAAAGATGAGAGATCCTAGAAAAACAAAACAAAAAACATTTTGAAAAACGACGATTTGAAAAATAAGATAAGATCAGAGAAACAAAGAAAGAAAAGAATAAGAAAAACTAGGTATTTGTATAAGAAAAAAAAAAGAATATTGAGTAATTCAATTACTGAGATTTAGTTGTGTAAATTAATTCGTTTCTAATCAATTATTCGTTTAGAAGTCCAACTTTTTAAACAAAAAGAAACCCGATTTAAGCCACCCTTCCAATACAAAGTCTCGTGCCTACATCTTGAATAGTTTAAAAGGTCTAAAAGTGGGCAAAATCCTTTTTGAAGTCGGCCATTAGATCGGCGTTTGTTAACATTCAGCTATCAAAGACTCTCGACATTTGAGATTCGACTAAATGGACGGATTCGGTTTGTATCCCCGCCATCACATAACCTCGTCTCATTCATATTTAATTCGGTTTTCATTACGGTCTGCTTTGGAGAGAGGAATTATCATAGAAGCTTTGCTTGCAGAAAATTTTAAATTTTAATGATTTTACTTAAAAACGTTTGTTCGCCCAACTAATCGAGATTTATTTCAACAAGTTTACCGGTCGTCTAGTGAGTGGATCTGTCAGGGCTTAATTCCTAGAAAATGTCTTTTAAATTGCTTTTAGTGTTTAATTCAAGTAATCGTGATGTTCCTATAAGACGCTTCTCTTGTTAGAATTACACGAACATCTGCTGATATGACAAATTAATTAATTTATTACATTTTTTTTCCTAAAGTTACATCACTGCCGCAATTACAACATGTGTGGATGCAGAGATTAAACCACCTCGCGGCCGTTAAACTCCCCTAAATGATCGTCACGTGATCAGGTGTAATTGTCGACAAAGCCTCCCCCGATCCCAGCAAAATTTTAATGAAATCATGGCAATGACGTTTAATTATAACTTAATATAAATGAAATTTAATTAAAACCCTCTTGCAATAATAGCGATGTTTCGATTAAAACAAGGAGGCAACATTTAAATTCGTTAATTGCGTGTCATCCCTTAACGTAAGTTTCTACGCAGCTGGTATTACACGCTAGAAAAACCGCTCAATTGAAAAATTCACACGTAATTTACGGTAATAACCGGCAATTACGGTATAGTTTGTCGAATGTGATACACGTGACTAGTGAATATCCAGTAGGCTGAGCACGTAGAGTGAATTGTGGCCGACACCTGTATCTAAGCTTGACCTACGGAAGCCGATTTGACGAAAAGTTCAAGGTGCGAGAAATTTACAAAAAGGGAGTGGGTGTGAGAAATGGATAAACAAATAACACGAAAGCTGCAAAAGTGATTTGTAGACGGGGATTATAATTTGATAGAAGGAATTTATGGTCCACAAAAAAATCAAATTGATTAGTGTACAAAAAAGATAATAATATGAATCACAATTTGGAAAGTTGGTATTACTCAAAGCCTATTAAAACGAATAAAAAATACGCCAGTAGAAGAAAAAATTCATACAATATAATACAATTAGAAAATAATACATAATTGTACATAATACAATAATAATACAATTCATATTAAAAAAAGAAAACAAAAGATAATGTATTTAAAACAAAATATAAAAAGTTTAAAAGTCAAAATCGACAAAACAACCGTCAAAGCTACATATTTGTAGTTGTAGAAAATAAAATTTTATACAATAAAGCCCGTGAGACAATATTTTATCTCTAAAAGAGACTAAAATCGCTTAAACATAAAATAGTTGAACAACTGTTTTCCTATTCCAATCTACAGTGTTTAGTAGCAATTTCCTTTTCCAGAACATAAAAAAAATTCTTATATAATATACAGATTCTTAAAATCGAAATGAAACATTTTTAATATGTATTGTTACGCCTACGGGAAATGCAAACTCACAGTCAAAATTTTTAAACTCAAAATTTATTTTCCAGAACTAATAATTACACGACAAACTTAAGTAAACACAGTAAATGTCAAAACACTTTTTTCAGGTTTCTTCGCGCTTTCGTGCACTGTCGTTATCTGCACTTCACTGACTTATCTCGTTCTCACTATCCGACTGCCTATCTGCCGGTCAGTCAGTCTCCCTCCATACATGTTAGTTAATCCACTGTCTAGAATTGTTCTCGAAGCACGAGGTTCCAGAATTATTTTATAAATGATGAACATTAGAAGTGCTCAAAATCTTCCCGAAACTCCTCTCTCGATGATTCACCGTAACAATATTTAAAACAAAATATGTTAATTGAGGTTTTGCTCTATTAATAGAAATAGGTATGTACTGTTTGGTTCACAAATGTCACATTTTTTTAAATAAATATATAAAGGTTTAGCAGTATGAAAGACAATGCTGTTGTGCTTGCACTTTAAAGACGTGTAAAAAAATTTAATGCCTGTTAAAGTAAAGCGTTTCAAATTCAATTTTCCCCCGTTTGCCAACAGTAGAGATATTTCGAGGATGGCATCCCTGCTAGGAAAAATATTTGCACTGCATAAGTGCATACGTTAATCAGCAGGGTCGAGAAAGATAAAGTCTGGCACGTGATTGCTTAAAAAAAATCTTAGAGATAATTTTGCAATCTCAATTTCTAAATACAGAGAAACCATGCAAAAAACTTTTGTTGCTATTAAAATAAACGAATAAACTGACAAAACATAGGAGGTTTAAGAAAGTATTGGGTAATTTTTCTGAAAACGTGTACAAGACAGTTGAGGAACTTGCACTATTAAAAAGAACATTGGTGTAAAGATCAGAGAATCGATAATACATTGCAACGGACTCTTGTGTTAAGGTTTTCTCTACCAAATGTTTTTGCTACTAGTTCTAAGTTCCCTAGTTTTGTTTATAAAATCTATTAGTTTTATGTTATCTTTAATAAAAAGTAACTAAATATCGAAGTCTTTTTGTGTGTATATTTGTGACCATATTTGTTCACTCGTATCACAGTTTTCATCATTTTAACCTTCGTAAATTTCAACAAATTAGTCAGGCGCGTTTCCTCCACATTTAATGTAAAACGTTTAAAAGTTATTACAGCTAAATTTATTTAATATTTGTATAATGTCAGGTTAAGTCATTCTTGCGTTGTTAGAGGTTAAGAAATGAGTTACTATACTTCAGCACAAGCTTTATTAAATTTCAGCGACCAATCTCGTCTCATTGGACATCATCTGGGCGATTCTACAAGAAAAAGAAACATTTAACAAGAGGGTTACAAGAAAAATGTTTAATAAAATTCAGAAACATTGATAAAAATTTATAAAATGGAATATTGGTGAATGTAACGTCAACGTTATAGTTCTTGCAATGTGTCACAAATTATCAGTACATGTTAAAACTGTAATTTATAGAGTCTAATATGTCATTTAAAAATATATTCGGGCTTTGTGAGTAAAAAGTAGATATAGTTTAGGAAGATTTTATCCGGTCCTTCTTCCAGTAAGTCAAACAGAAAATGACAAAACAGAAAGTTACTTGTACGTCATTATTAATTTGTGTGTTTTGATTTGTCTACTTTATGATATGTGTCATTTTTTTAATTTTTATTTTATTATTATTTTTTTTCTATAACAAATCCGGTGTTTCTCAGTGGCGTTCCTTTATATTTTTTTTAAAATAACAAACACAATAATTAAATACCATTCACTAATATTGCAGCTCCTTGTTATATGTAAATGTAAAAGTCGATTCATCTTATTAAAATTTAATAAAATGTAAAACAATTATGACAGAGACATTAAAAAAAAATGTTTTTGTGCTGTCTATGATTAAAAAGTAAAATTAAAACAGATAATTTCAGCGTGTACTGGCTGATTGTAAATGCACCTTTGTTTCGTTTGTTATATTGATAATTCATTTATTGTTGTTATTTTATTTATTTTACGTATCTTGTTCCATTTACTGAAAGCAAAAACCAAATGTCTTCTTCCTTATTTTATATTTCACTCTCCCACACAGAACGCTCTCATGCAGTTAGATTTCAACGAACTTCGTTGCCATCTTACCAAACACAACGTAGATGTCCTTTTCTTCCAAATGACGATTTTAAGCCATTTTGTATAAATTTAGCACCCAATTTTGAATTATGTATAAAACAAAAAAATATTTATTGAAACGTCATTTTAACCAACTTTAGAATCGTTAAATAAAAACATATTTTACAACATTTTTTAACTCCAATTGGAAAGCGCCATCTCGTGTTGAGAAATCGTATTGTCAATTATACATTTCTGCTGAACTTTTTTAAATTAGCGACCATAATAACAAATCGTTATTTCTGCGTATAAAAAAAGAAATTAGGTTGCTTAATAATTTAAGAATTTTTAGTGAAATTGATCGGCCAAAAAGTTTAATACAAACCTTGTGTATTTCATTTTTTGTGCTTAATTATTAAGTCACTCCGCTGGCGCATCGTGTTTCAAATTAATTTCGCGCTGTAAAATTTAGATTAGCACCAATATTTCTGATGTCATCATTTTTATTGTTATTACATAATCTAAAGCACAGAATATAAACAAGAAAAACACGAGAAAATGTTGATAAAAATTATTACAATAGGTTGTAGACACATAAACAACAAAGCAAAATCAGGATTTCGATGTTAGATGCGAAAATTTGAGATTCTAGGACCGATTTGCCGTCAGGCAGATTTGTTTTTTGCCTGCTGTTGCCGGAAAGCACTTCCTCTTATTCTTTTATTATTAATATATATTCCTTTCAATCAGCAACAATGTAAAAAATCAATACATTGCGATTGAATTGCGACCATTTGGCGACCTACTTTCTAATCAACTTGCTTTCAAAACAATTTCAAAAATCATAACTATGTGTTTATTGCCGAAAAACTCAAAACATTCGACCTTCTCCGCCCCTATTGAAAAATCGGGCGGTTCCTCTATTGAGCACTTAAAGTATTTGACGCTAAACCTGTCCCCCGTTATCTTTTTGTGTTTAGTGAATGAAGTGTCCACCTCCTTGACAAGCCAAGAAAATTTCAACTAAGCCCTCAGTAATTACCGACGATAAACCGATAAGCCTCCATAGCAGGTAAAACCAGGCAAAAATCCCTTATCCTGTAATTTGATCGAGTTATTATTATAGCCGGGGTCAGTGGCGGTGATCCCGTCATTCCAGACGGGCGGTCGCCCGAAGAGTCAGAGGGTGAAGGAAGGAATGCAGTCGCAGGGCCTCGAACCCACCCCGTTCGCTCGTGTGTGTGGATAGATACGTGCGAACCTTTCCCACGAACGACTTTTTGTACATTCCAGTCTCGAAAAGTACGACTTTCTTCGTCGATCGTTAACTCAATGCAGTTTACGGTCTCTGTCTAGACATTCCACTAGACTGGTGGCGGTCTTTCTCTCCTCCGCTCGACCGACCGTTCTCGAGGCTTTTGATGCGGGAGCGAGGCGAGCGGACAGGTACATTTTTCGAATTGTTTGGAGGAGGTGTCGCCCGCAACTAGATACACAACAGAGGTACCCTACACAATATTTATTTCCCTATAATACACCAATTCATTAATTAGGGAATTATTCATTGTCATGGTAAACACAATATATCCAAAGATTCATTTCAACTCTCTTCATGTGTTATGTGACAAACAAGGACGCTGGAACATTTAACAATTCAAATTGTGATTTAATAATTGAGCAATATGTTAATGTGTTCTATAGACAACTTAAGTAGACTAAACGGCGCCCCGTGGTACAAATATGAACTATCAGAAAAGTAAAAACAAAAATTTTATAAAAACAAACTAAGATTAGTCTTGAACACTGAACAATATATTGCTTAATACATTGCAATCTGTTACAAAAATAACAATAATGTTACATATTCAGTCCCAAATATTTGTTCTTTCTTACTTGTAATTTTTTTTTGTCCACTACTTGTATTTGCTATACTACAATGCCTAACAATTGAAATGGAACACCGTAAAATTTTAACAAAGTTTAAAGTCTTGCAACTCCTACAAAAATTTATTAATCGGAATCATCCTTTTTTTCTGGGTAAGTCATTTGTTATACTTTAAGATAATTTAATAAAGTGTTTCTTGTAGATTTGTTGTTTAAGTTATACAGGGCCTCAAAAACAAACTTTGCAAAAAAACGAAAAGTTGAAACATCTATTTTAACAAAAAAAAAATGGATTTTTTTTAATGGGTCCTGGAAGAGCGCTGGATTAATTCCTCGATACAGTTTTACAGATTTTGAGCTACATTTATAAAGCAATAATCCAAAAAAAAAACAGTTTTTTGAGCATTAAGCAATATTTTTTTTAATTGATGTAGAATTTTACCTCTTTTTGGATTATTCTAAAGACAAAAGTTCAAAATTGTATTTCGGAAGACATGGGTAGAAGTACTGTTAACATTCTGTGTAGAAAAAAACTTCCGAAGATGACTAAATTTTTAAACAGCTCCGAATTTTAGTTTGATAAAAAAGGATAAAATTTAAACGTATATTTAGACCCATAACTTGTGTTTTGTATCTCAACATCCTTGTAGCATTAGTTTACTTAGTATTCGTCGGCGATTAGAACCGATTCTTAAAAGCATATTTTTACAGAAAAATTGAATTTTTTCTGACTTGAACAGTTCGTTACCACGATACAAACGCTACTGTTAGCTATCTTCACAATTCTATCTATATTCACAATTGTTTCATTGGAAATAAGCCGTTTAGATGAACAAAAGTTTAATTTTTTTTTTTTCTAAAAACATGGCTTCAAAAATAGTATTTAAACATCAACTTATACCAAGTAAACTAATGATAGGGCTGGGCGATACCTATTTTTAGGTATCGGGAATCGATACCTGCAAAGTAACAATACTTGCCAAAGTATCGAAAGTATCGAGGTATCGGAGGTATTGGAAGTATCGAGATATGGGAGGTATCGCATGTATCGGAGGTATCGGAAGTATCGGATGACGATAAATAAATATCGCATCAAATAGCTTGTAAATTCGTTTGTTTTCATCAAATAGCCACCTTTAGCGCATCAGAGATACCGGAAGTATCGGAGGTATTGGGGTATCAAGATATCGGAAGAATCGAGGTATCGGAGGTATCAGAGGTATCGGAGGTAACGAAGTATCAGGTATCGTACACCGATACCGACTGCAATCAGGTACCTTCTGTAAGTATCGATACTTTTTCCATCCCTAATACAAAAGTCTTGAGATTTAAAACACAAGTCATGTTTCTAAATACACGTTTAAATTTTTATCAATGTTTTACCAAACTAAAATTCAGAGCGGTTTAAAAAATTTATCATTTTTGGGAGACTTTTATTACAATGTTAACGGTATGTCCACCACTCTTTCCAGAAAAAAAATACACCAATTAATAAAATTATTGCTTATAGTGCAAAAAACAGTGTTTTTTAAATTTTAGCCTTAATTTATAAACTCACCTCAAAATCTGTAAAACCGTTTCGTGGATTTGGTCCAGCGCTCTTCAGAAACCATTAACAAAATTCAATTTTTTTTTGTTAAAATGAGATAGACTCTCAAAAACATTTTGTTTTTTGCACAACCTGTCTTTGACACCCTGTATAACTTAAACTAGAAATTTACAAAAAACGCTTCCCAGAAAAAAAGATCATCTCAATTAATGAATGTTTGCAGAAGTTACAAGACTTTAAATTTTGTTAAAATTTTAAGGTGTTCCATTTCAATTGTGAAGCACTGCATTTTATAATTATTTCTATTTTAGTCACAGTCATCGCCTTTTGTTTAAAAAAATTACAGAACTAGCTATAGATCACCGTAAACTCACAATTTATTACTTATTACTTTATTCTTACTTCCTTTAAATATTAAAAAACCTAAATATACACATAAAAAGAAATAAGTTCGATACATCAGGTGATTGATGTGAAAGTGGCGCCCTCATTATTCATCTCAGTTGCTAATAGAGAAAAGTCCTGGGTATTAAAAGATGGCCGTTGAGTATAAATTTCGTTAAAATATAGATACTTCGTTTAAATTTATTATTATCAACACTATTATTATTGTCCTAAGTGTCTATTATTATTACTATACTGTTTTTAATATGGTTATAATTATTATCATCTATGTTATTTTTATCCTTATAAAAATAGAAATAGATAAAGTCCTCTTTATGTAAGTCATAATATAAAAATTGGTTGTAACGATTCCGTTTTGTACAACGTATAAACGTAGTTAGAGCAAGAAAATAAAACTCTGGCACTACGAGCTTCAAAAATTTCTTAACTTGACGTACCGTTTATCGTATTGTTTAATGCTGTCACACAATTTTAAAAACAGAATACTGTATCCTATCTTATATACACAAGTGTCTTGGAAATAGTTTACAAGCAATGTATAATCATAAAGAACGCTCTTTAAAAAATTCTCTTTTTTAAAGGGCTCAAAAAACTGTCTCAAAGTTGCTATTTTACCCGCTAAACTGATTTTGTTGATGACATTTTTGAAATATGCAAATTTTACAGTTACCATTTTCCAGATTTTTCTTTAATCATGTGGGATAAAATTCTTTTAACATTTTTTCAGGTAAATATTACAGTGTCCAGTGTCCTGTGCAGTGAACAATGCTTATTGTAGTCATTTCGGAGACACTTGTATATGCTCTTATCTTGACAGATTTACCTTTTTGGCAGAGTTAGAAACGCAATCACCCATTTTTTATCGAGGTTCAAAACCAACTTTTATTGTTTACAAAGAATTCTAATCGAAAAAGTATAATATCCTAATTGCTGATTTTAGTCTTGACTTCTGTACAGAAATAGCTATTTCTATCATCATAATGATTTTAGCAAACCGCTCCACGGTCGTAATCTTATTCACCAAAATAGATTTCTGTACTTTTATAATCACGGTTTTATAACTATGTTTTCGTTACAATTATATATTGTTTTGGTAAATTTCTCTCTTTATTTGACCTCTGATTCGTTAATCTTGCGTGCAACAAACAGCTGAGCTGCCATTAGGCCATCTTCAGCTAAGTCGTTACAAGTAGGTGTTATACTTTGGCGCCCAACATGGAGCTCGTGAAGACCGAATTACTCAATTTGATTAGTTTTGAAGATACTGGTGTTGATCAGGCAAAGAGAAAAACTCTCTTATTTAGAGTGAAAGTCATATCAAAACTACTTGAGAAGTGACAGATAAAAAAACCAACAAAAAAATGCTGAAAGAAAAAACCGAAACTGAGTTACACTAAATAAAACAAACAACAAAATAGAAATATACAAAACCCGAAAGAACCCATATGTGACAGACACAATAGCTTTAAAGACGCTCTAAACATATAACGAAAAGAAAAATAATGAAAACAATGTTATTACAATAAAAAGTAATACAAAAAAAATACAGAAAAGAAAATATATTATCAAGCAGATTTTAAGCTCAATGACTGTTATAAGGACAACAGAAAAATCACTCTCTCGTTGTACCACCAATTTCCGTGAAATGTCGCTTTTAGTACAATCGACACCAACGCTCAAGAACACGCTGTACTGATGAGAGGTAAACCTTCGAAAACAATCTTCAGCTTCTTGGTGTTAGGGTGATTGCCATCACTCCTTGTCAAGTTGACTTTCAGTGAGTGCGCTGGTGATGTAATTTAATGTCTGTAGAGATATGGAAATAATTTTTCTAGATTTGACAAATATTATATTCGCTAAACAATATCCCATCGGTTGTTGATATAATTTTTTATTGACCTCCTTGTAGATTAATGAATAAATTAGATAAATCACTGGTAAAGGACAATCAAATGCAAACAAAAATCACATTCCTAAGGAAGTCTACAATAAAGGACGAAACGTTGCGCAAACAATTTTTTTTTTGTGTTTTATTGCCCTTCACTCTTATAATATGCTATATAGTATAAACTCTTAAACTTTATAAGATTCATAAGCTAAGACCAATTCTTTAGCAAATCTTATTACGACGTGGCTTATTTGCCGCTTCCGCTTTACAAAAAATGTATTGTACTATGGTTACCGCCCACCAACTAGCACACAGCCTCAGAAGTCAGTTTAAAAGACTTTAATTATAAAATTTCATTACATTAGACATACGATAATCAACTTTTAACATAGCACCATACGTTAAAAATATTTACATATTTGTTAAAAGTAGTTAATTCAAGTGATTGAAACAAGTCCTAATTGTTAAAGTTAATATACATGATTGTAAACAAAGCTTTATCCTTAACATTTCACTTCAACAATGAGACAGTTTAAATAACTTGCTAACTTGGCGATGTGTTCTTTTGAGCTGATTTCAAGTTGAAATAATACCGGTAGTATCTCCGTTTCCATGGAAAATTTGTTGTTGTTATTGGTTGTTGCTATAGAAATGTATTACAATTTGCGATACTACCGGTAGTATCTTAACTTGAAATCAGGCCATTTGATTCCAGAAAATCGATAAATCAAATCTTATAAAGAAAAAGTAATATTGGTCTGTTTTAATTCATAAAAAGTTTTGAAGGCATCTACGATGTGGTCAATATATTCGATGCTAAGAGTAGTCTAATTATTACCGTCGAAAAAAATATCAACACTCAAAAATACCTAGTCTTGACACTCTTGACATTTTGTAGGCCAGCATGCAAAAAATTTGCGTTTTTAACCAATTAAATGTCTAGTGTTTATATTAATTATGTTATCTAAAACATAAAAAAAGTATAATTATATCTTTTGTCGTTTAATTTATATTTTGCTACTGTTTGGATAAACACTATGAGTTGTGAAATCGCTTTCATCACGAGTGATGGAAATAAAAATATGGTTGATATGATGTATATAACATTGTATTTAAATCATATTTGATGAAGCATGTCTAGTAACACATTCACAATTTTGTGATCTTCAAAAGAGACTGATTGTTGTTGCAACCTAATTAGTGTTTGCTAATCGTTCTTGTTGTTTTTATAAAGGACATGTTTGTTCAAGAACTTTTTTGTTGCAATTTAGATGTAATTTGAAAAATGTTTATATCACTTTGTGAGTGTTTTACAAGTGGGAATCAACCGCTGCAATAAAATTTGATTGAGTTCTCATTTACATTGAGGGGTTAAGTATCAATTGACGTGCGATACGATATAATTCAACGTCCATTTATTTCCATTAATTTGCGTCTTTGGAAGCAATTCATTCGTTAGAATAGATCTTAATGATGATATACTCTTGTACTCTTTAATCAATGTCGGAATCTATTCAAATTGGGGACTTTTATAACGAGACAGTTTGATATTTATGGGCGTTTGATACAATTGTGCGATTTTTGTAAAGTTTCGATGACGCATAAAATCTTCGAAATTTTTTTTTATCCTTGGGTCGCGGTTCAAGAATCGCATAAAATTATTCAGCCAGAATCGTGGGCGAAATATACTATTCAAAAGACAAATTGCAGTATACTTAACGTCAATATGTTTTCAGTGATTTTTCTCGTCATTATTTGCTATTTATACATAAAAGAGTAATGCACTGAAAAATTCACAACATCAATTTCCAGCCACGTTATTGATTTAGGCGTTTTCCAGGAAAGTCAATTTTTCACTTGGATAGTTTTTCCGATAAAAACTTTATGTTTGTGCCATTGATACCTCTTGGATTATTCAAGTTTAAAACAAACACTCTTAACACGATCTCAGTCTCACTCATTTCTAACAATTCGAAAAAACATAAATTACTTAATACTTCATTTGTTATCTCACGGTAAAGACCAACTAAATATTTACTTTTCCCATTAAACAAAAGCGAAGGGAATGTTTCAGCTACTTAGAAAACTTTCAAATGTAAATACAAACATATGGCAGAGAGAATTTTGGGCTTGTCTTATATCAGCCCTCAAACAAACATCTATTTAAAAACCTCACACCCACAAATCGAATTCAGAGCAAAAACACAAAAATTAACTCCACCGACAAGCTGAAGCTTTCAGCGCTGACCCATTTTTGTATTTTTGCAGAAAAGCATTTGATTTAACCACTTTAAAATGGAGTTGTCGTGTCACTTTAAAAAATCTTTTCGCGACACAAAGAATCGTTCATTTCTGAGCGACGGTCAAAGGTCAAAAAGGGAAAAATAACTTCGAGACGGTCGACGACACCTAACAGTTGCCAAAAAAGTGTCAGGACCGGATCCAAATCCCAAAAACTGCCGCACATATTCATTCACCGCTATTTAACTAGACCCAGACAAGGCGGTTGGGCTTAATCAATGGTAATAAGGGCTTCCGCTATCACTTTGATTATCTCGGATAGAAGAGGTCCCAATGAAATGCTTGAAAAATTCTTTCACTGCTATAAAGACGTCATTAGGTTCGTAACTTATAATTATCTTCATTATGATGTTTAGGAGTAAATGAGCGCCGGAAAGAGCCTTGAATGTAAATTCTATACACGACTAGTTATCGAGTGTCAAAAGGCGATTATTACGTTCGAAACTTAGGCATGACCTAACACGACTGATCAAAACCGGGAAGTAATAGGTGCAGCTTATTTGTATTTACCATTTTCAGCAAAAGAGAGAGATAGAAAGGTATATCCGAGCCTTTTTTTCCCTAATATCTGAAATATGTTTCAGATTTTTTTAAATTATGATGTTCTCATATGAATAGATAATTATATTCACTTTTCTTATCAGAAAATAAAAATTTGACTAAGTCGCAAATTACTTTTATCCACAATTACCTTATAATTGAAGTTTTATCCACACTTACAAACCGTATAAAGTAACACTTTATCCACTAGTGGAATAATGAAATCACTTTATTCCACTAGCGGAATAATGAAAAAATACAATCTTAAATCAATCGCATTCTATTTATTATTAATATTGAGATTAACATTTACATTAATAGACATTTCGTTTTTTGTTTTATTATATTTCACTTCGTTTCCATTAATAAGAAGCTTGTAGTTGTTATCGGTTCCAGAACAAATAGTAGTTGTAGGAACAATGGACTTCTGCTCTAGGATGGAACGACTAGTACCAGGAGAACCTTGGATTTTCCTTGCGATATCAAGCTTATTAGATACAGAATCTTGATATAAGTTTCTGCTATGGCAGAGCTCCTCCACCCACCATGTCGTTTAATTGTTGTAAGATTAGCACCTCCATTGGCAAGTAAAGTTGTTGAAGTGCGCTTCATACAATGGCCGGTATAAGCTTCTGCGTTCGCCAGATTCAAAAACGAAGTAACTTTAGAAGGAACTTTCGATAAAGTGTTAATTCTAACAGGGTGCGAAGTACATTTTTAATTAGCGTATCGTAAAAATAATCTTTCAATGGATAACTTCTTCGGACGTAAAGACATGTATTTCCTACACTTCTCCACAGTGTTGATAGAGAATCCTTCTTCTATAATTGTGAATTTTTGTGAAACGCCTGTCTTGGTATCTGGTATCGAAACAATCAGGTATGTGCCCCTGTCTTCTACATCACTGATTTTCAAATTTGTCAGCTCACAGCATCGACAGCCACCAGACACCCTCATTATTAATGCAACCTAAAATATTTGAAAATTTATTATCTACAATGTCTATGAGTTCTCGAAAGCACTCTGGCACTGTGATGTAAGAATTTCGTTTTATTAATCTTGCGGGTTTGATTTGGATCTTTATTCTTTCATTATTTTATTTTAGTATAATTTAATTGTCAAAAAATAATAATCGTCCTCTGATTTTAAAATTTGTAAAACTATAAGTCTTCGAATTCTAATATTAGTAAAATGTCGACTTTGGCTTCCAAAAAGAAGAAAAAAGCTCATCGTTGATTTAAAATAGAATAAGGAATATCGTGTTCAGCTCCAAAATTTGTTAAAACATCGCCCCCGGTTTTGAAAATTAGTAAAATGGTGCCTCCAGCTTCCAAAATTACAAAAAAATGTCGTTTTAGTGTTAATTAGAAAATTAAAAAAAAAAAAATTATCAACACCTGGCTTTAAAAATTAGTCAAATGTTGCTTATAACTTTCTAAATTAGAAAAATGTGATCGAAGCTTCTCGCATTACGAAAACAATATCGTATTAGTCTTCTTAATTTAAAAATAGACCAAAAACTAATATTAATTAGTAGATTTACGTCTCCGGATTCTAAAATTAATAAAATATAGCCTCCAGTTTCCAAAATTAGAAAAACAAATCTTTGAAAAAACCTCATTAATTTCCAAAATTTCGATTCCCATAATTAAAATATCGTTTCTAAATTTCTAAATTAGAAAGATGTTTTATCATGTTTTATTTATTTACATATATATTTTTTTGATAAAAATACCATTTATTCTACGAACTTTAATTATATCAAGCTTATCGTGGGTAATTGATCCGTTCTATGTTATTTTAATTTTTGAAATCAAGGAAAATACGTCTTTTTTCTTCTATGTCTGTTTCTTCGTCAAAAATAGGAATCGACTGCTCACAGTTTTTGATATTTTAAAATATTTATAAATGTTAATTTGGTGCAATTATTATGAGTACTGTCTTTTTCTTTTTTATAAATAAAAATATTGCAACTATAGATATTGATAAAAAGACAAGAAAAAAATACGCTAAAAAAGCTGGAAAATAGAAAGATTTACGGTAAATATAGGTATTATGTAAATTCAGGCTTTCCCTTTTCTCCCTTTTTGTCCAAACAAGTAAAAAATCCCGGCAATTTTTCTGCGTAAAATTTGTAGTAGATAAATTAAATTCAAGCCTTGCATTCCCCAACTTAATTACACCACTTTTTAAATATTAACTCTCCGCCTCGACCATCAATCACCTCTGAAATTTAGATATCTCAATCTCAGAATTCGTAGTAAAAGCTCGCTGATCTCTCGTATTCGAGTTAATTTCCCGGAAAACACACGTGAGCCATGAAATCCGGCCACTTTTCCTTTTACTCTTGGAAATAAAGTGCAAATGGTTGAATTATGCGACACGAGTGGCGGCCGCCCTAACCTCGATGTCGTCCCGGAATGAATAGTTCTTGTGGAAAATCCGGTGTTTGGTTGTTGCGGGAGCCAGTCCCAGTGCGAACATTCAGACTAATTAATGTCTTCATCAGTTCAAAACTATGAGCTCGATCTGTTTCAGGACAGAGAACAATGCTTCGGGACCAGACAAGCACAAGATGAAGGAAATAAAGACACTATATCACAAACGAACAACAAACCAAGACATAGGTTTATTATCAGTTACAAAAAATGCTCCAAAGTCCAATAAATTCTTTCGAATAGATATTATATTATTTAAAACATTTTCGAAACAAATAAAAAAATATTGTCAAATATACAGTATGTCCCCGGAGCGACTTTAAAAGAAGAAAAAAATTTCGGATTACCATTTTGATTTAAATGGTAAAATTTTGTTCTCCTTGAAGATTCTTTGTAAATGAGATCTACTTATCCCAGATTGTATTTCTCTCCGTTTTAAAGACAACCTTAGAGCTTCTCTTGCAGAATAAACAGCAAGAACTAAAGCAGCATCGTGTTCATTGAACAACTTCTTTGACTTCTTAATATTTAAAACTGGGCCCGTTTTAAAAAATTTGGTCACTAAGTTTTTTGCACCGGAATTTAAAATTTGCGTAATATTGAATTAGATAAATACTGTTCAAATTAGCGAATATTTAATTTACAGTTCTACTAACTTATTAGATTTGTCATCTGCTGTCAGTGCTATTTTTCAATAAAATCTGCCTACTAGAGTTACTTCTGAAAATTAAAAGTCCAAATTTTGAAGATAAATGATATTATCTCGAGAACCATTCGAGTTAATAAAAAGTAATTTGTGTTTAATTTTTACTGACATACTTTAATAGCCTGAGGGCTCCAATCACTCGAGGTAGGATTACCAACTTTTTGACATCAAAATAGAGAACGTTTTCAACGTATCCAAGATTGCTCTTCAGGGGGTGGGCTTTTTTACAATGTTCTTATAGCTTTTATCGTTTTTCCGTCTCCTCTGAGTACGTTTTTGGAATTTTCTTTTTATCCCGATTTTTATCCCGAGAAAAGAGAGATTATTGTAAAAGTAAACGTTTTTACAATTTTTATTAAAAAAAAAACGAGTAAAAGCTATCGCCTCTCGCTCCCAAATAAGAGTAGGAAGGGAGAATTGTTAAATATTGCCCTGTTCGACACGAATTTGTCTAAATAATTGCCTCGAAAGACCGTTCTTTTATTATTCTAGATTATTTCTTTGTTTTTTACAGGTCTCAAATTGCCTTGTGCTTCTTTTTCTTTTAGTCCTTTTAGTAGACGTTTTTCTTGTATTTTATTTGATCCAAACACTGTTTTGCAACTTCGCCTAGAATCTTCATTTGTTGCTCCAGAATATCTCAATTTTCGACTTCTTCTTAAAGCTTCAATAATTTTTTTAGTGGACTGTTATTTATAATTATCCTAAAATACTCTAAACTACGTTTTTCTAATTTTTCTAGAATGTACTTTTGTTTTTTTAAATTTTTCTATCTTCTTTTCCTAGAGTTTACGTTCTGTTCTTCTTTTCTTACTACCAGAATTCTCCTTGTTCTTCTTTCTTTTTTATTCGTTGTTCTTCTTGTTTTTCTGGAATTCTCCTTTCTTCTTTTGAAGACTTTTTTAGTGTTGTAACTATTGTCCTTGTTTTTCTTTCTTATAATTAATTAGTCGTTTTTCAACTTTATCTAAAAATTTTTGTTTTTACAACAACGAGGTTTTTTAAATTCTTCTTTAATCTTCTTTCGTTCTTCTAGAATACTTAATAATAATAATAATAAAGGTCTTTATTGTGCAAATAACAAAAAGATACATGAAGTACATCATAAACATAGCAAAATCTGCACAAAAGCCGAAGATCAGGGCAAGGATCACTTCCTTGCTTTTGTTAACTGTAGTTTTTAGTTTTATTCTCTTCAAGTCGCTTTTCATCAAATTGTAGAATCTGTTTTAGTTCTTCTAGAATTTTTTAAATAACGTTTTACATTTTTTTGCTCTTCTAGAATTTTTCTCTTTTTTTCTTTTTCTACTAGACAAGAACTAGAGCTTCTGTACCTGTAGTCTTCCCCACCCCTCTAGATACCCCCTAAAAGATTCCTAAACAATGCCAATACATTAATTGCGATTCGCGCACTTGGTGTACAGTTACCAAAAGTAATGAACACGTGCGCTATTGAGAGCAACTATTATTCTTCCAATAGAACACGAACTGTATAGCACTCATTGGTCAAGTCGGATTAGAATTTTTGTTTGTGACATAGAAAAACATGTAGACTATTTAAAATCTCATGTGAGTAGTTTTAAAATTCTCGAAATCAACCAACCACAAAGAGTTATTTTAAATTTCCAACGAATACTTGTTTCTTTCTGGTAAAAACAAATAAACTAAAGAACAAATAGTGTCTTTAAGTACACCTCAAAGGGCAAAGGATAGTTTATAGAATTAAAGGACTGTCCTTTAAAATAAAGAACGGTTGGCAACCCTAATTCGAGGTATAATTTTAGTCTTGATTTAGTCTAATTTTTAGTCCTAATTTAGTCCTGAGATATAATATACATAATTTTCAACATATCCGGGACTAAATATTAGTAAACAAAAAAGACAAAATACAAATAAATGATTTCATTATTTTGAATGACTCTTGTTCTCTCATTTGTCATTGTTCTCTGTCCATCTTCTGCGTAATATATATTTGAAATGATACAGGATTTTTTCATATTTTAAATTCCAAGAGATTTTAAATGTTACTTTGGAACTAAAGGCAGCAGTTTAGTCCTTCTAAGTGGGGACTAAAGCATCTACTTTAGTCTCGGATGTGCAAAAAAAAATGTAATAACAAGTCTAGATGTAGCAATCTAAAAAATCTTTTTCAAAAAAATTAGAAATTCCCATTTTGGGAATTGAGGGAAAATTTTGAAACATCCGGTATGGAGAAAATTTATTTGTCTTCTTGATAACAGTTGTATTGGACCTAGTGATGCAATTAAGAAATAAAAAAGACAATTAAAAAACACTTAATTGAAACTAGTGGGTGAAAGATAAAATGATAATTAGGGGTACTGGAACGATAATATTATAATAATCTGTTCTTATATCACACTGGATGTAATTATTATGTACGTGCTTGATTACAGCAATTTTATTGAAATTTAATTACATGGACATGTGAGAATATTGACTTAATTATTGTAATTCAGCGTGTTATGAGCTTGATTCGAGTGAAGACATAAATTCATAAATTCCCGACATTTTTTAGTTCCAATTAAACAAAAAATTCCAAATATGTGCAATGTAGTAAAGTTTCATTAAAATTACAATATGCATTTTTCAATGGTGGTGATCCCAACTCATCAAATTTAATTTCTCAACGATCCAATTCATAGACAATCCGCCTCATCAATGATCTAACTACCCAAAGACACAACTCGTGAAAAAATTAAAAGAAAATGTTCAGTCTTATAGAAATCCAGAAAACCATTCGAAAGCTCTTGTAAAGGTGATCATTTCATATCATTGCGCCAAATTCCTAACTTTACAAATAAACTCACAATTACATCTTGAATTTCGTGAGATGGTAAATGTAAATTCCATTAAAAAGTGTAAAATAGGGTGCATTTCGACTACTGAGACAAAGTCCAACATGCATATAACGCCCTTTTGCCTAAACTTTGGCAGTTGTGACTTGATGAACGATTTCTGGTAGAGTTAAATTTTCACCTGAGTTTTCACGTATTTTAATTTCAAATCATTGCACACGTTGGTATCTTAATTAGTTAATTAAACCTCTTGATTTTTGTAACCAATCCTCGATCTACCGCATTTCGAAATCCCACAAATTACTAAATAGCAGTATCGATTTCCTGACAAATTAAAAAAAGGTCTCAAGTTTCCCTCTTAACCCTATCCTCCTCCCCAGTGAAACAAAATCCGCAAATAGAGACTGAGAGTTGAAAGAATGCAGTTTGTAGTAATCCCAGCTGTTATTTCTGACCGGACTTTATATGCCCCCTCGTTTGTGTATGCGCGTGACTATCCATGTTTTCGCTTGCTTGCTCGTGTCTAATGCCCATTGTGTGAACAGTCCAAGGATTTTTATTTCAACGTCTCGACCATTGACTGTGATAATAGGATACTTAAAAATTGAATGGAAACACTTCTTGGAAGTTTCAACTAGTTTTAATATAAAGTAGCGTGATTGATTTTCCTGGGAAAATCGGCTTAACAATTAATTTTATTTTATTCACGCTTTCTGTTTATTATTCAATTTTAAATTGGTGGCTATCAGATTCGCTTTAATTTGGGGTTTCGTCGATCGAATCACAATAAATTTAGATTTCATCGAGGCGCGAGGGTGGAAACCCTACTTCGACATCGATTCTTATTAGATAGTCGAGACGAGCTTTATAGCTAAATTACACAAGCCTAAAAAATTAAATTAAGCCCTTACGAAACTTTACAATTTGCCAAGACTTAACGAGCGAATCCGAATAGTTGTAGGTTTTCAAGCGATAATTAACAAAGTTTTTGTTGCCGCACGATCGGGCACTGCTAATAAATTCTAAAACGTATATTTTCCTGATAAATATTAAATTAGAAAAAAGGAAAAAACTGGCTGTTGCTAAAGACAACTGAACGCCTACTTTGATGCAAAAAAGAACCCTCGGCTTATGGTGATGGCAGAATAACAAAATATTGCTTATTAAGGCCCACTTGTATTCCATAATTTTTAATTGAATTCAATTGAGAGTGCTAAGGGGTGCGCTTTAAGAGCTTTTTATGTAAACTGTTTCGTTTTGTATTACACAAAGACACAATTCCTTTTCTACAGACTTTCTATAAAGAAAAAACACTCGTAGCTAGCCAAGAGAAAAAAAAAAGTCTGTCTACTAATAGTTAGTCAATTAATACACCACTTAATATTAATAATAATTTTAATTTTTGTTACTCTCGTTTAAAAGATCAAAATTCAACAGAAATTTGTTTGATTTAATCAAATCTTGAGAAAAAAAAACATTTTCAACATTTTTTTGATAATTAATAAATATTTTTGATGACAATATGTTTGAAAGTGTAAAAGTGACATTTCTAAAATTGATTGACATTTAAATAAGACAGTAAATAAAGTTATAAGGGACATTTAAAAGAACAGCACTCGAAGTTTTTTTTTTAATGAAGACACGATACTTTATCCCGTTTTATTTTAGTCACAAAAATTGGAAAATCTGTCTTCAGGACAGTAAACACTACTGTACTTGGTAATTATCGTCATTTAAAGTCATTAGAGTTCTAATTGGTACTTATTACAGTTTATTGCCCATTGAAAAATAAAATAAATACCCATTGGGTGTGTTTTTTTAGATCACACGATTAATAAAAATATTTGACGGTCAAGGCCTGAGGCTGCGTGATTTTTATGTAAAGCTGTAAAGCCATAAAAGACAACAAACGTGAAATTTACATTGTAACAACACTTTATGCTTTTACAGCCGACAGTGTTTTACCATTTTCCTAACAGAAAATCAAACAAAGAAATAAATAAAAAACAATCGTTTTGTTTCCTCATCAAGTTCAGAAGAGATCGAGCAGAAAATCGGCTTTTCCTTAACGTTTTATACATGGAAGTAATAAGTACATCCCTTGGGGCTTCTATTCTGTTAGAATTACTCAACAAGCTTAAATTATTTGTTCTTTCGTTGGAAATTAAACTTGTTATGTCATTAAGAAATTTTAAACGTTATGCAAATTTTTGGGTTATTGAGGGGGAAAAAGGACGATAGGTATTTGGCTACGTTTCAAAGAAATTCTCGATGAGGGTCGGAATGGCGGTTTTTCACGATTCTTGAGTCATAACCTCGCTTTCGAAGTGATTTGCTAGCTCCACTTTACCTCGTTTCAAGAATTTCAAGTCAATAAAAAGTAAAAATATCTCTTAACATCTCACGTAATCAAATTTTTCAGACAATTAAGAAAAATAACTAATTTATGATCAACTCGTTTACTCCTTTTATCTTATAAAGTATTTTAGCAAAAATAGAATCGAAATTATTAAAAAAAGACAAGATCAGTATATGATGGCATTTCTTTTTTTATACTACACGTTTCGAGTATTTAAACCCCGTCTGTTACTTTTGTATATAAAAAGTCTTCTCTACCTTGGTATATGGTATAATGTACTAAACTTTATTTACTATAAGGAATACCCCTACAACGTTCCAAACTCGGAATGCCATAATTTTGAAACATTCTATTCGCTTTAGTAAATTATAAATTAGAAACATAAAACTGAATTATTAGTTAGTTGGATTTGCCACCTGAAAACTCTGGTAATTAGGTGTTACATTACCACCCTAAGATTATTTATTTTTATTTATTAGTGAATTGATTTATAACTGTTTTCATTACGTTATTTAAATTGTATGTATGTGTTCATGTGCTTAATTTTTTTATTCAGAAAACAGTAATGTGTTTCAAATTCAAATCTCCCGCGATTACTAACAAAAGAGAAAAAACTTGTGACTTGACAATCCTTATAAATGCCAAAATACAGTAAAACCACTCAAGAAACTTTGGTTGTTACTTTGTTAAACAAACGGTCCGAGAAGGCCCGAATTTTCCAAGATTTTCCTGAAAGCACGTGTTAGGCCAGACATTCCAATGCCGGTTAAGAGTTAACAGTGTCAGCATAAGTTTTCTATAATTTTCAAAGGCTTTTCTATTATAAAGCATCACTATAGTCAAGTATAATCTACATACTTTAGTAGATATTTTTTACTTTAGTTGTAAAATATTTTTTAACAATATTTAATAATCTCGTCTTCGCTCCCTTTTCTCTTCCAGTGACTATTACTCGAAATCGTCGTATTTTAAATAAGTTTCTATTTTCAGAAATTGTTTTATTCAGTAATTTACGTCTTTTTAAATGCTGAAATTAGTTATGTTATTAGCTAAACATAAATTTAAGTGAGCTGTTGTATTACATTTGTCACAAAAATATTTAATGAAATTTATACCATTGGCCTCAATTTTGTTTCTGTAATCTCTATCCACATTTCCTGTTAGCTTGGTTAATTTGTTTAGTGGTAATGACTGATGGTACTACTATCTTTTTACTATTAGAACCTAAATGCAAAGTAACCATGTAGCAAATTTTTAATAATAGAGAACACCGCCAAAGCAAAGCTCACTCTGTCAAATGTTCACGCTACTCTGGCTTTAGTAGTAACATATTCAATGGAGTAAAGAGAGACCAGAATGCCAGAATGCTAGAGTAACAGTAGATGCCATATTCACACGCACTGAGTGAAAATATTTTCTAAAATACGGCTAGCAATAAAAAAAATTGGCAAAGAACACCAAATTTTGCTTTTGTTAGCCAAATTTTTTATTTAGATGTATTTTAGCAAATCTTTTCTCTAAGTGCAAAGCAAATAGTTCATTGTTTTTTCAATGCAAGTGTGGTTTTAGAAAATCGCAAAATCGTGAATACTGATTGGTATAGGTACTATAATTTGATGAAAATGGCAAATTATATCATGATAATACCAGCACTCACTTAACACGTCAAACCGTTAATTTTTTAGTTTTAAATAATATTTAATTAACAAACAAATCTAATCTCAATTGTAGAAAATTTTTTCGCTAACACTGTAATGGTGTACTTATCCAAATGAATCACTCAATGCATGCATTATTCACGTATTTCATGTATGAATTTGTTCACCGTCATAAATAAAAAATGCATGTCTCAATTAACCTGAAAATAAATCGTAACATTCTGATAAGAACCACTCGAATTCGATTTTCCTTCTCAGGAGACTAAACTTCGGTTAGAATTCCTGCGGCGTCCCTTCATAATTCACTTCTTGTTCTCCTCCTTACATTGTTGCAAACAATAAGTACTCATATTCATATGTTGAGCGATAAATTAAACGAATCAGGTGTGGCTCAAATTGGTAAAAAATCTGCTGGGATTCGAAACAGGAAAATGTCGCCGAATGATTGAAGTCAGATGGATCAGATCCATATTAATGGGAGTTGGCTTTAGAACAGCCGTGCCGCCATTTGATTTGTTGCCTCATTTTCTGCGAGAATTTTCATCGGACCGACAAGACATGTTTGGAATCAGTTACGCGATACATAATTAAATTCCTCAATTGTGTCCAAGTTGAGACGAAATTGGCGGAGATCGAGCGAAAGGAAAAAGTAACGAGGTTTAAAGTTAACTCAGATCGGGAGTTTAGCACAAGTAAAGCCAATTTCAGATATTTGATTTTTCTAAATGGTAATATTTGCTTACTAAACAACAAATAGCACGTAAACTACTAATTTAAAATAGAATCAGACTTTCACAATCTTATCCAAGCTATCATATTTTCTACACTGAAGTAAAAAATCTGCTCGGATAGCACGAAAATTCACTAGACAAGCCCAGCAAACCAAGTTATTTGTCTGCGACAGACTAAGTTTTGGCTTATTTGGCTGTACGTCTTTTTTGTTACGCGAACAAATGTTTTTCTCAGTGTAAAAAGCAAAAAATTTTAACAAAAAAAGAAAACAGAACAATGGTACTATAAGTTAGCTACACTCTAATAATACTACTTGAAGGAAAACGAAGTACCAAACCACAACAATAAAAAATATATATCCAACGCTTCCACACTAAAAGCCTAAAATGTACTCAAGCACCATTGCAAACCTTGTTCTGTTAAATGTTCATGCTACCAGGCTTTTGTTAGGTCTTTCAAAAGTAGCGTATTCAATATGGTAGAGAGACCAAGAGGCGCAGGTATAATGGTAGATGTTGCATTACTTTTATTATTCGAGGCTTTTACTACTCTATTTATTAGTGAATTACGAAGTAAAAATAGAAATTGAAAATACTATTAAAACGAATCTCTTATGGCAAAGCTTTCTCAATCAAGTATTCTCAGAACTTCAATTTTCAAAGATTTTGTATACCTAATATTCTAAGGTCCGGTTTTTCAAGTACAACTTAGAGATAACCTTTAATTTTTTATAAGTTCAATCTTTTGCTAAGTTTAAAAAAAAATATTTATTGGTTAACTAGCCTTAACATCAAGTTAACCTCCGACTGAAAAAACCGGACATAATAATGACTGAAGCTATGAAGAGAATAAATAATTTAGTAACAATATCAAGTGCATTTTTAAGACAATTTGAATAATACAGCCTCTAAATAATATACTCTCGCAACAAGCGTTAGAAGTCTCAGGAAGAAGCACAGTAAATCATATAGCAAAAGGAAACTTAGTGTGACATAAAAATTAAGAAACAGATAATAAAGATTGGTGCTACTTCGACAAACTTTCGTGTCAAAACTATCTCTGCTAAATGATCTTGCTACCACCTCTAAGTAGTTTTATTAAACCAATACATTCAACTACACAATGTTTTAACAAAATAATTTGTTAAAATTAATCTCGTATATTCTGGAAATTATCTCAAGATAGTCTATTATCTCTTTTCAACTAATGTTAACTGAATAAAACAAAAAATCTTCAAGTTTTTGAATGTCGCGATTTTAAAACTTTAAATTTTGCTGTCAAAACTGTCAATAATAATTTATTATTTCTTATCGTACTTACAGTTTTTAGGTAAGAGAAAAAAATGACTTCATTCCTTAACTTCACTACAATATTTTTTTTCATTGTGTTTGTTTTTCGCTTTGGTTACTAGAAAAAGTCACGTTATAAGATCACTGATAGCCCATTGCTAAGATTTTAGGTGTTTTTTAAATTTATTTCAAAATTTCAAACTTTTTAGAACACCTAAATTTCTGACCACATTTCTTTACAAGTATCACGGCTACCTAGTCTAATAATTTTAGTCTTGTTAAATTTTAATTAATCAATTAGACACTTTTCCCTAAAATTTGAATGTGTAATATCTAAAAATATTGCAGCTGATTTCGTTGTATGTGTAACATTATTTGAGCTTTGTTTATGGAGAGTTTAGAACAGTTTTATCCGGTCCTCTTTGCACTAAGCCAACCTAAAAAGTTAAAAGTGGACAGTGCGTTTTCTAGTTTTAAATTCAGACTTATACAATGTGAAAAGCGATCAAAAATCGTGGAATCAAAGTAGGTTAAGACCAAAATACTTTGGTCCATTTAAAATTTAACTGTCATCTTAGCTGCCAGAAATAACTGTAAAAATTCTGTTAAAAATAAGCTAAACTCTGTGTTTTGTGCTGGAAATGTGGCCAGCAGTAGTTACAATAAGAACAGTTTAATTGTAATCTTCCAGTGGCAAAACAAATTTGGAAAAATGAATATTCCATTCTGACAGTTCTGACATTTTAAATAATACACAATTCTCAGAGATGACCACTATTATATCTGTCATTTTTCTTCTATGGCCAACTGAGATACTAAACGCCTTAGCTTGAGAAGAAAATTAGGGTTCCATTGCTGAGATTATTTCCGAGTTAGTTCACATTCTCATTCTTCTATAAACAGACAATAACACCAGAAAAAATTACATCCATGCTTTTAACATTTTATCAATTCACAATGCTCATAATAAATTAAATTTTATGTAAAAATTTATTATAAAAATTTATGCCTTTTTTATTGCAGTACCTTCTATGTAATTTTGGTATTAAAATCTTTGTTTTTCAAAGTTATGTAGATACTCCTAATCGTTCATCTCCGTGAGACAACCTATGTAAAGATAGTCGCATCATAAATTGGAACACGAAACATGATTAGGAAGTGATAAGAGCGAGGATAAGAGCAAAGTGAGAAAAAAAGTAGGAGTGTTTGAAGTCGGTGAGATAAATTGGGAAAACGAATACTCTTGTAATATAATAAGTAAAAAAGCAAAATATTGAAAATTAAATTAAATTTGCATTTTCCCTAGAAAAAAATAGAATAAATTAATTAAAAACATAGGAAAAAAATCCGGTTTTTTAAATCGATTAACAATTATGAAAAATTCATGAAACTTTATTAATATGTGTATCCTAGAACTAGTTGAAGGCTTTTCTAATAAATTTAATAAAAACAATTTTCTGACGTCAATTAAAATGAATTGACTGGATCGAAGTCTACAATAAATCAAGAGAAATTCCGTATTTATATAAATTTAAAAAATTTAATTAGACAATAAACAAAGATAGCAAAAAATTCTTCAACTACATAATAGTTTTAAATTAAGAAAAAATTTCCTGAAAAAATCGAAAAGAATGTCCCAAAGAATCCCGTAAACAATTTACGAAAACCAAATAAACTTATGTCAGGATTCATTTATTTTTTGTTTCGGCAGTCGTTTCAATAGACCGAATCCAGTAAAACTCCGAATTTTCCTCGCAGCTTTTCCGAGATAATCTAATAAAAATTTTAGCCACTGATGAGAAATTCTTATTTGATTTCCCCGTTTGCAAATTTGTAAAACGTGTCAAAGCTCATAAAACGCTATTATTATCTAACCAGTTTCTAATTATTAATAAACACTCATGCCATTTTTTTATTTATTGAAGATGCTTATTCATAATTTGCGTGAATAATTGCTGATAATAACATTCGTAAAAGTTTATTGTCTATTGTTGTCACAACGGGAACAAAATCCGCCGGCGGTGCGGTGATTCACCGAATCCTCGCTTGCATAATATGTTACAGATGGCTTTGATGAAACAAAAGGAAGTCGCGTGAGTAACGACTCCATGTTCCTGTCTATTGTCACTCCATCTGGACATCGTTCTTTCATACACTCGAAAATAGCCGTTACGACACTAAATATTTGGCCACTCACCAACATTTTTTTATGCAAAGATATCGCAGTCCAGGCACGCCTCATCCATTAGCGACCCTACTTTTATTTCAATTCCACAACATTGCGGATTGATAGAAACGACAAAATTATAAATACCACCAAAAACATTTTGGCTGTCTATTTCGAGCCGATTTAGCAAGCGTCTGAAAATGCAAAACCGCAATCGGTGCGAGCTGTGAATTAATAAGCTACCATCAAGGCTAAATTTTCTAAATACTGGACTGATAAAGAATTTAATGCGCTACGGCCTTATAAAAGAGAGTGTCTCGTACTTTCGGCAAGCACGAGTTGAAAAGCTCTAAATAGACTTTACTTACTTTGTAGAGTCGCTGCTGTGAAACTCAGCAGTCCTTGCAAGGATCGAGAGTTGTGTCTGAGTAGATTAGCGAAATCCTTTTGTCCTTGTTTACGTAATAAATCTTCATCAGGATCGCCACAACACTCGCCACCACAAACACTGCCTGTAACAAAAATACGAAATTAAACCACCCTGTATGTAGTATTGATCATGCACATGTAAGCACAATTTAATTGGAGGCAATTAATTAGGAAATCATTGAATGGAACGTTCGCCAACTGGAATTTCGCCCCTAAGATATAATAGAAAAAATATCGTTCTTATCTCAAAACGTATTTTTGTGTGAGAGCACATCGTTTTCCTTTTTTGAAATATCGTTTCAATTTCCTCGGTCATATTTCCAGTTTTTTTCTCTTCTTTGCCGCATGATAAATAAACTCGGACATGATTTCCACTCGTTTAAAAAAAAGAACGTAAGCCAATAAATTTCAAAAGATTAACCAATAAATGAAGCTAATTGTGCTCGAAAATAGGAGGAAACACGGCATTTACAAGATTCCGATCGATTTAGTTTCATGAGGAAAATAGAAAATTATTTGGGGACGAAAAGACATCGGGGAAAATTTTCGGAAGGTACGATTTAGTTCTATAAAACAAATTTTATTTCGTTGCTCTGCTCGTAAATTTATATTGATCTATTTCATTACCTATTTAATTAAATAAATCTATTGAAAAAAGAAATGTTTAAGTTTAATTAGAATATAACAACTAATTTCGCTTTATCAATATCATAATTAGAATATTGTATTGTCATCAGAAAATAAAATCGTAAAAAATATTCAAAAAAGGAAGCGTACTTGCACAATACTTTCTACATTTTTTTGATTGTTTTAATTACTTACAAACACTTTTTAAGCAATTATATATGTCTACTGTGTTCCCACCAAAAGTCTTGCAAGTGCGCATCCAAACCTCGCAATTCTATAGACTCGTGCACAAATGTTCCAAAATTTATACTTTTACAGAAACTTCATTAATCATAGACCACTGCCAAATACAGGATCTTAACAAAATTGTCGTCAAAATTATTAAAATACAACCACTAATTTATAAATGAGCTCAATGTTAAGTTCAATCAGTTTTTGTGCTATAAAGAGTTGAGTGATTTGTTTTTTTTTTGTATTTTTAAAGAACCTGTCCCTCACACAAGGAACATTAATTTTAAAGTAACGTCTGTGTGTCTGTATTTCGAACGGAAAATTGTGAGGATTTGTTATTTAATAAAAATGTGAATTTACCAGCGTCGAGTGTATTGATGTAAAAACTCACAAAAACGTTCTGAATGTGTTTGAATTACGTTTTCAATTCGCATACGTTTACAATAATTGTTCAAAAATTCAAGTAAACAAAGCCGTTTAACATATGTATTCAGTTGAGACACACTGTTAATTTAAAAGTTAGTTAACCATTCCGTGTAATGCATCTTTGTGCAATAAAATGACAGACATCAGTGGCACGAAAAGTAGTATTTTAAAGATGAATTAAACATTGATTTTATAAACTAATAAAGTGAGTAAGTGTAGCTAAATTGTAACAAGCCCACTACCTTTTTTAATAAGTCAATATTAAATTAAAGCCTTTTAAATTCAAATTTCCCGCGATTGACAACAGCAGAGAAAGAATGTGAGTGGAAAGTAGAAAGTGGTAAAAGCCCCTTGAGTGCAAAAGAGTTCAGCTTCAATGTGATATAAGATGGCAATCGCCTGGTGGAAAAAAATTTAGTGTACCTGTTTTCCAATTTTAACCTTCTGTAAATGCCAAAATGCAGTAAAACCACTCAACAAACTTCTGTTGTTACTTTGCTAAACGAATGTCATAACAAAAATAATTCGCAATTTTTCCTAAAAGTTCGAACAGATATTCCAACGCCGCTTAAAAACTTGCAGTGTCGGCATATACGATTTCTACACCATTTAACATTACAAAATTTAATTTTGGATTATTCTTTTGTTAAAAAGTATTTAGTTATGTTTTTATGTGGAGCGTGAACCAAAAATTGTTTTATTTATTGTAATTGTTTTACGTTTTTGACTACTTTTCTGAAATCATTGCCCAGATTTCTAATTAATATTTGTAGTTGTGAAGATGTATAACTGATAATCTTATCTCTTGCTTTAAGACACACAAGCAGAACAACAATGTGGTAGTTTTCGAATTTGTAGGACCTGTATGAAATCGTTACCATGGCTCTTACGTTGAATGTCCATTTTACCCTAATTAAGTCTCTTAAAAAGTACATATTTCATAAGTTATAGAATATAGGTAGCATATTCTGTGCATACGACAAAAAAAAACAATAGAAGAAAAAATGTAAAAGTAAAAACAGAGATCATAATCATGAAGAAACAACTTTTCACTATTCCCTTGATAAATAGTAACCAGAACATTGGTACCTTCCTAACAAACCTTCAAAAAGTCCCAAAGTAGACATACGGCCATCACCATTACAACGAAAGTTGGTTAGAAGATCTGGGAATAGATAGAAAACCCCTGGTATTATTCCAACAAACTCCAATGTCAAAGCTTTCTTTATCAAATGTTATTAACTATTCCACATTATTTTGTTAACTCCAACTATATTATTTTTTGAAAATGATTCAATTTTTTTATTTCCCCAGATTTTAGCTTCGTACTCAATCAAGTCAATTAGGAGCCAATAGATCTTACTTCTGAAAATTTTATAAAAAATTTTGCTTTGTATTTATAAAACTTTCATTTTTGTATTTTTTGTTTTATTTCATTATGTACTTTTTTGTTTCATTTGTTATATTAACCACAAAATTATTTTTACCACTTATTTCCAGAAACAATCAAATGCTCTCTTCCATATTGTAATTTGTAGTAGCCAAGGTAGTCACATTTCAACAAACTTCGCCACCATTTTGTCAAACACAACGTAGACTCCCAATTTTTGGTACTTTTTGCTAGTACAAAAAATAGTACAATAGCAAGAGTGTTTACAGTTTCTGAACGCTATTACGGTACCTAAGCCCATCCCATAAAAAAAATTTTTAGAATTATAGTTTTCGATTGAATTTTGGGGCTCTGGGGATTATTGAGGTATCTAAACCTGCCGTAACAGTACTGAAAGAAATAGTACAACTGTGAAAATGTTTTAAAAGCTATTATAACACCTAAACCTGCAGTAGGAGATTAAAAAGATACTTTCAGCAACAGTTGGGGAGAACTTAAACGTGCTATAAGGAGCAATTGAAAGCTGTAGGGATAAGAACACCTACATTTGCCACTGTGCCACTGTGGAGCCTATCATAACCGTTATTACGGCAGCTTTATAACTGCAGATACGCTGTAGAATTACATAAAAAGCATAAATCTCCTGTTTCCAAGTTTACGTTGTATAGACCCATAGAAACAAGCCGATTTGTGTGAACAGAATGATTTAGAGAATGATCCATTTTATTTATTAATGCTGGATGCTACCATGATTTTACAGAAGAATCCACTTTTTTCCTTTTCATCTTTTTATCCCATCATCATTTGCGCATTCTTAAGCTCGTGTTAAGTGCATCATTAAAGCTTAGTTTCGTTCGAAAAGTATATCCGAAGCGTGGGCAGATCAAGTTTTGACCGAATTTCCATTAACATATGTTCAGTCTGATATCCTCCTGTACCTGATGAATAAATAAATCTCATTTATTCTCGTCTTTTAATTGGATTCTTTCTGTGGCTAAGTTCCCACGATTTGATTAGTAGCATGTCGCAACAATAAACAAAAAAAAATTCTTTCTCCCCTTTTAGTTCCCTGTTGGAAAACTCAACAATAAAGCGTCTTATGTGATGAGTGTTGGTGCGTGAATTCGATGGAAATTAATCGGCTTCGCGTTTCCACTCGCCCGAATTTTCCTTCGAGAAATCACGCTTTTCGGTATGAAATGTTTTATTTATAGATTAAACGAGCTTCCACTTTTATTACTCGGGAACAAGTGATGAAGTCAAACATCGATCCGCTGACAAATATTCACTTTCTTTCCGAATATAAAAGGATTACAGAGTTGCTATGCCAACAAGAAAATTTCTGACAAAATGTATTTCAGGAGAGGAAGTGGTTTGAGATGCAAAACACCACACCTGATGATGGAAGCGCAGCTGCGGCTGGGGCAGCTGGAGACGCAGTGTCTGAGGTTTGGGGGTTTTTCAGACTCGGTGGCAGCAAGCCGAAAAAATTAAACTCTTTCCATCCGTTTTCAAATCGGAGTCGAATTTCGTAATGACACACCACGTTTTACATTTCAGAAATCGATCAGTGTTGCCACCGGCATCCAACCCGATCTTGCAATTCAACATTTGTGACTTTATCGAGTTAGTCTAATCGAATTTTTGCTTTGTGAAACGCTGAACTCACTCCGGATTCGAGCAGATGCGGTCAATTATTCACAAATTATTATTATTTGTCCCAAGGCCAGCAATTGATGAAAAATTGTCTCGCTTTAATTACAAGATAAGGCAATTAAGTGAGTAATTGAAGTTTGCCATTTATGGCTAAAGACAAATTCGATTAAATTGATGCTTCTAGTGTCATTCAGATGCAAGAAAACTTCAAGACTCAGATCAAGATTCCAGCACCTCCTACACAAATTCTTCAAGCACTGAACTCAAAAAAATCAACAAAATCATGTTTTGAATCTTCCCATTCCTGACATCGATGACCTCTTTACGTTTTTTCCACTCTAAACAGAATTACTAATAGCAAAACAATTATTAGAAAGAAAAATTTCTTTTATGAGACGTTTTAACAGTTAAACGGGCCATTACTACCTGGCAGAACCGAATTTTATGTGCCGTTTTGGAATTTAATGTCTCACTTGCAGACAAATTGTTGCAAAAGAAAAGCACAGCTGGAAATAGAAACCACTCTGAAGAGGTGCCAATCTGATTGAAAAACGAAGAAGTGAGAAGTGATTGGGATGGAATGGCAGCTGGACGAATGCAGAAATAGAAAATAAATAAACGGGAATAAGCTATAAAAGTCTTTGCGGTTTTATTAAGAGAAAAATCGCATTCTAAAGAACTTTAAAAAAGAGAAAAACAATATTTAAAGAGAAAAACATCAAACCGATTTTTTCATTTTATATCCTCTTGACTTGTTTAGTCTTTATACACCAGATGCCAATAAAATGTTGCTACTTTATGTCACTTTACAGGTCCTTTATAATAACCGTAAAAATTTTAACTTTGAGGTAATATTTATAGCTATTTATTATACAAGTGTCTTATAAGGCCAATAAGTCACAAAAGAAATGTTTAGCCACGAGAGCTTGATCGAGTAGCCTTATTTTTCTTAAGTGACTTATTTGCTGTTAAGACATGAGTACAATACATAGTTTTATACAACACCTCTCTCTGTAAGAGTTCTTAAATAATCATCAAAACCTAAAAATTTTATATCTACAAAGATTAGTATTAGTCTATGATTTGGTTGCCATGTTGTTGTTGACAACAAAATTATTATTTGAGTAAATTTTTGACGATGGTAACATTGTTGAAAATAAAAAAGTAGTTCTCTTCCTGAAAATATTGCGAAAGATGTTGAAAAAGTCACATCGAGTTTGCTACCACAGAAATCTAGGGACGCTTATTACCTACAAAGAATTGAGTGAGTTCAATAACTGGAAACAGGAAAACGATGTTTGTGGAGTAAGCGAAGACGTGCTGTTGGGTTACTTCTTCAACGCCAAAAAAAAATTCGCAGCCTCTTCAATATGGACGAAATACACCATGTTAAGATCGACATTAAAGCTTCACGAAAATACAGATATTTCACAATATGACAAGATGTTCGCTTTTTGAAAAACGAATCAAAAAATTACAAGTGAAAAAAATCAAAAATTCTTGAAAGAGAGCAAATTCAACAGTTTTAGCAGAAGTACTCAATAAAAAATATTTGATGTTGAAGGAAGGTCGATTTTGTTATTAGAGAATAAAATCTAATTTTTTTACATTACAGATCGCACTAATTTTTGGTGTGACAGGTAGGTGTCGTTGTTGTGAATTATTGAACATGTCAATCAACAACGTAGAAGACAAAAGGATCCTATATGTTGGTATCTGTACCAGATACAAAAACATACGTTTCACGTAACTTTACGATTATGGAAGAAGGATTTGCAGTTAATGTGCTGGATCTTTGTAAAAAAATATATGTCTCTCCGACCTTAAAATATCTCTCACAACAGGTTGTTTTTGTGCCATAGAAATGCACAATACAGCCAGTGGGAATAAATAGTCTATCCAAAATACCATCAGTAGTAGCTGATTTTTTGAATTACCAGAATCAGAGTCTTACACAGAACACAGTACGAGACGCACATCAGCGAGTTTATTGTCCAACGCTGGAGCCGATCTTGGTATTGTCCAACGTCATGGCCGATGGAAGTTGACAACCGTGGCACAAGCGTATGTCGAAGAGTCAATTTTGAGCCAAATAGACATTGCTAAGAAGATACTGGGAGGAAGTTCGGAAACTGAAGACAATGTTATTGCGAATTAATGTGGAAACAACATTGAAGTGACAAAAAATGAAGCAAATAAAGTTATATCTTTTAATATAAATGTTAACGTAAATCTCAACAAATGATTTCATCTGATATTCCCGTTTGTTATAATTGTAATTTTATGTATTGTATTTTTTGATGTTCAATAAATTGTTCTATTTTCTGTAAACTGTTCAATTATATAAAAACAGTTTATTATTGATTGATAAAACCACTTGTGTTTTATAGACCCCATAATTCAATCAAAAATAAACATCATTTTTATAACGTCATAATAAAGAGGTGTTGGATAAAATATCTAATAGTTTAGAACCTAGAGATGCTTAGAGATGAAATAAAGTTGTACAAGTTTTCTCATATTCCAATATAAAGTGTTTATTATTAGCAATTTATTCTTCCAATACACAAAAGTATTTCTAAAATACTACCTATGAAATTAAAAAATTTATTAGACAGGCAACTGACAATATAGTTTTAATTTCCTGCGTATAACCTATAGTAACAAACTGCTACAACAAATAAAATTTAAGTAAACGGATGCTTTATTGTTCAGAATTAATACAATTCATTTTCATAAAACTTGATAACCTATAATCACGTTTAAAAAAAATTGAAACTGTTTTGAATTCTCCAATGTTTACGGTTTTATGAATTCAACAACAGCATCGAGTTGTAGTAAGTAGCTAACAAAATAACAGATTAAATAACTGATTACAAACGTAAAACAAGTCTATTTCATATAATGTTGTAGGTATTTATGTACCTTATTTTATAAATGTCGCTGATAATTAGCTCTTCATTTGCCTTATTCATGACGCCTTCTTGCTTCTCTTATTAGTTATTAAATAAATAAAACCGATTCTGATATTTTTTACTTGATTTTCCGGGATCAAAATGCATTCGGTGTGTCGACATTTTTCTTAGTTCACTAATAGTGAAGTTAAAATCGTCTTTAAACTCTTCATCTTTATTGAATTTAAATGTTAATTCATAAAAAAAACATAAATTAAACTATTTACTTAAATCCAATCGAATTAATAGACGAAACCATGCTATAAATAATTTCCAAAATTTTTAAAAAGCGAACAAAGATCGCCTTTAATTAGAAAAACTGACTTCTACATCGTTCGCCCTGCAAACTGACTCGCTCATCAAAGCTAATTTTTAAAAGTTTGCTACACTACATAAATAACTTGAATAAAAAAAAGAAAAATAAAAATTAAACAAAAACGATTAAATAAATTGGTCCTTGATGCTCAATTGCCTTTAAGCAATATATGTCGTGCAACAACTAAAAGAAATACTATTTGTCTATTAGTGACTTTGTTAAAATTACGACAATTACATATCGAGCAAAGTCAAGCAAGTTTTACTATTATTTCAAATTATTTTTTAAATTGTGTAAATTAGCTTGTGGCTGTAGCTTAGCTAGTACATACAAGCATCGAAAAGATATGTTGGTCTAGACTCTTGTGATACAAAACTTGTGATACAAAATATCCACCAAAGACCGCTTTAAAACATCGCGAGCTGTCAGAATTGAGTGTTTTCTATTTATCTATGTTATTGATTAATCTAATCTATTCTGTATGTTTTGTATGTTGTTCATTTTGTTTGTTTTCTTTCTCTTTCTATAATCTCTCTCTGACCACTATTAGTCGGTTTGCTACAAACTGTTGGTGATAATGTACCTACTCCTTCTTTTCATAACATCGCTTGAGGACACAATTTTTTTTCCTGCTCATATGGTAAGGTATTAAAATTACAAAACTCACTTATCTATAAAAAAAATAATTTTTGTTGTTTCAGATAATAAAAATCCCTAAAAATAACACTACTGGCACTTGTGAAATATTAAAAATCAACCAACGATAAATTAGGTATAGAAATACGTATTCGTTTTTAAAACTGGATCAAAACGTCATTTGACAGAGTAAAGATGGCCCATAATTAATTTGGACATTCAATGAGCATTATTTCACCTAAAAAATTGATAAATCTCAGAATCTGTGTGAGATTAGTTTAGCTGTACACGATTTTCGTCCGCCATATTTCATACGATTGTAGCGCCCTCATTCGTCATTTTCTTCGCGAATTTCGAGCATTTATAAAGCCAGTTCACTTAAAATATTAGGTTACTATATTATTTTACTTAAATTTTAGGTTTTAACACCGATATGACTACCTAAATTATACAGAGATGTTCCTCAATTTAAAACTGCAAATTTCAACGTAAAATCAACCATTTTCCAATATACCGTGTGATAAAAAATTTAATGTTATATTTTAAATTCAGAAAAGTCACAAAAGTTATTTAATAAACATGAATGTTAATAAAAGCATTTAATAATTAAGACTGTTTAAATAAAAACGAGTGTTAGCGAGTAAAATTTTTGTTGTCGAGATTATTAGTCGCTCATTAAAGTTCGAGTTGATTACAAAGTTTTTTCGTTAACCATAAACCTTTTTATCTTAAGATAAAACCTCCATTTAGAATTTTCATTCAATAATATAAAATCATACATTAATATTAACATTAATAAACAATTTTAAAGAAATCATTCATTAATGTAGATATTAATGAACGGTTAACAAAAACTAAATTTATTTAATTTGTTCATTGTATATTTTTGATGTAATCAGGAAAGATTTCCTGTTTGGAGTAAGATTACTTTGGTACAAAATTTCTTAAGAGTTTGTATCCAATTTTGAACCCGAAATTCCGTCTAAAATAAGAGTTTGTGAAGAGTTTTGCAAAAGCAATTAATCAGCAGCTCGTCTGAACGTTCGGTAATTACAGTAACAAACGATCTTTTGTGAAGAAAATATTTAGTGTAAATTTCGTAGGAACACAGTCGGCAATTAATTACTCTCTCCGGATCTGAAATCTCCACCTTACCTGTCTTTGAGTTAAGCGAACGCCTCTGAAACTTATTACACCTTTCATGTAATGAATTTATAGATCTGGAAATATCTATTTCCCTTTTCATTTAAAAAAACAAAATTCAGTCGATTCCTCGAGACACTGACCTAATAGCGTTCTGGAAATAAGTTGGGGCTTTTCGGCGCCGTTTCTATCGATTTCGACGTCCCGACGACGTTCGCACACCCACATTGGGGCTTTTTACAACCGCCGACCGCAGCGGAATTATCAAAAAGGGTCAAGGATTACAACGGTGGGAAATGTTTTACAACGCCGGAGACAACTGATAATTAATTAATTTCGGAAAACTTTATTCCACAATTATTTGTTTCCACTTTTCTTTAGCTCGTTGGAAATTTATTGGAGTGTTTTTTGGGGGTTTCCATTCGCGCCTTTCGCTGAAAGACTACATTTTTCTTCATCTGGAGTCAGCTGTCTGGGGTTTTTGTTAGCCTGACGTTAAAGACTGATTAAACTTGCATTCGACCTTTTTTTTCAGAAAAAATCTCATAACGCGAATTTAACAAACTCAAACGAGAAAAAATACCTTTTGATAAAGATAAAATACGAGAGAATACAAATGTTGCTAAAAAACAAGTTCAATATTGTGCTTTTCCTAAGCCCTATTTCTTAGGATGAAAATTCGAAAAGAAAACGAGCAAATTTTAAATATTTCAATTATAATTATGTAATTTTTCAATAAACGTTCAGATAAAACGATTTTGCGTAGAAGAAAATTGAAAGTTTTGAACGTATAGATAGAGCTTGCGTATGCATTTCCGTCTATTTCGTCAGAGTCTAACGTCAGCTGTAGAACTCAAAAGACACATTTCTGACAGGTAATGTTTATAAACACTTGTTATTCATTATTTTTACCTCTAGTTTGAGATTTTTTATTGTAAGGGTTAAATAACGCTTCTCCAAACTGTTTCTATTTTATTATTTATTGTTTTCTACACATTATACACTTTTAAATAGTGTATAATGTGTGTTATATAATATAAATAAATAGAAGCAGTATGGAGAAGTACCATTTAACCAATATATTACAAACGTTAACAACAAATTTTATAAATAAAAAACAAAAACCAGCTGTATATGTTTACAAAGCTGGAAAAAGGCAACGAGAGTCCATAACCCAATGTAACGACAAACAAGCTACAAAGAATATTTAAGATGTGTCCAGGATTCACAAAAGAAAGATACAAGCAAACAGAAACTTCACAACAACAGTTATCCTAATTTCAGAAGCAGAGAGTGATTGTTATAAGACGAATAAATACTGTTCCAAACTAAAATTGTGTGAAGGCACTAAAGGATAAGGAATTAAAAATCGCTTAAAACTGGTAGTTTCCAGAACATCCACGGAATATGAAATAACTTTAGAAATATTGAGATTATGGTAATATTTAGTAAGTTGGCAACACCATATTTATATTTTTAGCATAGTTTAGGTAAAAAAAAGTAAATTTGAATTAAAAACGAATATTACACAAGAAAATATGCTAAATATCAATCCCGTCTTCAGCTTTTTTTAATTTTGCCTTTTGACACTGCGACTTTTTGCCCTGTTGCCACTTCATAAAAATTTCTTTTAGGATGATTGCCGGAAATAAATCCGCTTTTATTCCTTTTCCTGTCGGTCCTCCTTCGTGTTTTTTTCAGGTTAGTCGCGCGCTAAAAGGACGAAAAGTAGTGACGTGATCACGACAATCGTCCTCGACAATAAAACGCCAACAATGCGCTGCTTGTACCGGATGATCAATAAAATCCCAGATTAGAGTAAACGTCACCGAACAAAATCGTGACGTTTATTAAAATCGTCTTTTTGCCAATGCAGTCGTTTTTCTTTTAATTAAATAGCAGTGCGGGCGAAGAGATAGCCCTGGGAATGTATGCAATGCGGGTATACTAAAGGATTATCAAACAAAAAGATTTTTACAGGAGGTTCTCAAGAATATCGAATGTCAAAAGATATTTATGAAATAGAATTGATGGATCATTTAAATGAAATGAAACAATAGTGAATAAATGATTAGCTTGTAATCGTAGTGACATCATATTGTTTTAATGTCGTTAGACGCTTAATCAACTTGTACCAACATAAAAAAAGCAAAAACGTTATGTATATTTTTTACCAGTTGGCTAGTAATTGTGTAAAGACAAAATTATCCTATTTCCCACTTGTTAGAGGTAATAACGGTGAGATAACAAGTCTCATCGAGATAAAATGAACTTAATCTACTTAGATATAGGTATTACATCTAGGAAAAATTTTACGGGAAATAACGTTATAATTGACAATTAACCTTTAAACAATTGATAAATTAATTATCGGTGAGATTTTGAACTAGCAGACAGGTAGACTAGGTTTTTGCCAATAACATATCAACAATTTGACTTATCTTTTGAAAAACGCACATTTCTACTAGGTCTAAGTTCTACCACTAGAGTGCGTACCGCTTCTTGTTAACTGTAAATAACTACATCGTTATCAGATTAGTGGTATCGGCAATTTTAATACTCGTTTTAAAGAAACACACGTTATTTCTGCTTATAAAAAATTTGGAAAGTGTATGATTATAAAAACAATCACAGTGAGAGATTTAGATCTAGTGTTTGTTTTTTGTGGACTTAATAAATACAGTTATAGTTATTTAGTTGCAAAGTAGTTTTTTGTTTGGACTTGTTTGCTAATTTAAATCCAAGTGTTTTATCCAAATTTAATCTCTTTGTCCATTTTAATAATTCCCGCATAAATTTCTTGAAGAGAAAGGGCTTTGTTAGATTTCGAGTTTGCCGACATTTTAACAGTTCATATCTAATTAAACGATCAATTACTGACGAATGTGATATAATGTCCATTTAAGGAATGTGGTTGTTATTTAGAAAACGGCGAAAACTTACAAAGCGTAGGTGTGTCGTTTACTATATATGGTCAAGAATCGATTTATGATTTGAGGTGAAAGCTCATCGAATTGATTCAGGTTGAGATATCCGCTTCTTCATTTGTCGGTAGATTAATTAACGCCTGTTAATTATTTTAATTAGAGGCGTGACAGTTTGCAAAGAGGATTCTTCTAGAGAACATCTGCTGGAATTGCTCGATTGGAGTGCAGCGAGTGATGCAATTCAATGTGGAATCGTGTCAACAGAGGTTAAATGCGACGACAGTGAGATTTCGACAAGAAAACGAACGATTAAAAAAGGATTTTCTACAACCAGTCACAAAATCAGGTTTTCGGCAGCTGCCACTCGTAACGGCTACAAAATTCGTTTTTACGGCCGTTGCCACTAGTGATTTTTTCCACCTGTTAGATTATATGTAGTTCAAAAATAAAATCAACTTTTGGAATTTGGAATTTTTAATACACTTTGACCAAGCTAACTATTATTATAGAAAATAAACCTTTTTTGCGCTTTTTATTAAAAAAGAACAATTTGATTCTGGCAAACCCTGTCGATTTCAACGTTTTTACATCCTGTAGATATTACCAATTTCGTTCCCCCCAATGAAAAACGTTTGACTTGTTTTTAATTATCATTTATAAATAAATGATTCAATGTCCAAATTTTTGGATTGTTTAGGTTTGAAAACATTAGGAGCGAGATTTATAAGAATTACAGAATTATAAAAAAAATTAGTTTTTTCTAACTAATAACATACTTTTTTATACCCGTCTCTATTACTTTTTAGTTAGGTAACCAGTATTTTCTACTCATGCATATGAAAGTACGCATTTTCGCTGCTATATAAACCCTATATGACAATATAACTTTTTTTAACTGGATATGAAAATACGTGTTACTAAGGAAACTGGTAATTAACTAAATAAATTTGCAGTGACATGACACTGACAGCTTGATTAATTGCACATTAAATATGGATTTCAAAAATAAAAGCATTTCAATATCGTAGAAAAAATAGTATGTTATTTACTACTCGACATGAAGTTGGGTTTTTTCGTTCGTGAGACTGTTTCACTCGCTACCTACACAGCAGCTCAAAAACATCATCTCACGAAAAAACCTTACCTTCATGTCTTGTTGTAAAATGCTCTATTTTAATATGTATTTCTAAAAGTTTATTTTCCATCTGACATAACTTTTGTTTAATAGTTTGTACTATTTATCTAATACCTACCTTTTATTTTTTTTGTTTATTCTTATTATCTTTTGTGTAAATAAAAATTTTTATTTAGAGCAAGCTCCATCATAGTTTTTATAGTATTGCTTAGTCAAAAGAAACAAAGCCAACTCTAATTCATTTCATTCTCGTTTTCACCGTATAACAAATTTATTTAGTAATCTGTCATCTTTTTTATCTTTCCATTTAATTGTTTTCTGTGTTTTTATTACTGTTTTTTTTAGCTTTATTATTTTTATATATTTTTGTACTTATTAAATCTTTTGCTTTTTTTAATATTTTTTATTAACTACATTTTCGTGTTTTTTACATAATATTCTGTGTTTTTTCTTTCACTTTTTTACGACTCTTTTAACTGTTATTTATTTTTTCTACCATTTGTTTTAACAAATGTTGATTTAAAAAAGTTGTAAACAAAAACATTTTGAGTATTTCTTAGTTAAATTCTGCTGATGTAGGTATTCTCAGTGATAGATGTCAGAAATGTCAGAATTGTCAAATTATGTAAAAAACGAAAAAAACTGAACACAAAAAATAAGGAACAAAATAAAACTAGAAATTATAACAAAACTATTTGGAATGAAATCTTGTAAACACGCACTCAAAAATAATCTAAATTATTTATTTATTTATAATACTTTCCATAGTTGTGTATCACGTTCCGACATCCATTTACCGCTTTATTTTCTTTTATCAAAAACTCATAGCACTCTTGACAACTTTTTTAAGTGAACAATTGTTATTTACTGTTATTTATATTGTTTTTTTTGTTTCACTGTTTTCTCTTTCTATGGTGCTCTAATTCTTTTGTTTGAACTAACTTTTATTTTCTTTTTCTTTTTTTTTGTTTTCTACTTTATTGCTAAATCTCTACTGTTCTTTTATGTATTTTTTTCTTCTTGTAACTTTATTGAATTTTCTGTAAGCTACATTTTTATTAAATTTTGTGTTTTTTATGTTATTGTTAATTGTGTTTTTTGAGTTGTTTTTTCGAAAGCTTCTAGAAAATTCTTGTTTAATTTTCTTCTTTAATCGTAAATTTTCATTTTTCTTCCAAAATCTTCGTTTGTTCATTTAGAATCTACTTCTGTTCTGCTTTTCTTCCAGACATAGTTTTTTTTTCTTTCCTTTTCAGTCGTTGCTTTTCAGGTTCTTCAATTCATTTTCTTCGTTTTTCAAGAAATTTCATTGCTTTCCTTTTTCTTCCAAACGACAAAATGTCTTGCGATATCTTCTAGAATTTTCTCTTGCTTTGTTTTCACCGATCATTCCAACTTTCTTCTAGAATCTCCCAGTGTCTACTTTTTTTTACAGACGTTGGCTTTCCACTTCTAAAATAAGAGAGGTACCAAAATTGATCCTCTAGCTGTTCTTTTTACTAAACACCACCGCCGTATTCGTATTGTAAGCTCTTCTATAATCTTTTCTGTTCTATCAGAATCATTCTTCCTCATAAGTTTATCCTCTAAAATCTTCTTTAGTTTTTTTTTTTTAACGTAGTTAGCTTGTTCTTTTGTCACTTTCCAACCGTCGTTTTTCAAGCTCATTTATAATAATCTTTTTGTTCTCCTAGAGTCTTGCTTAACTCTTTTCTTTCACGTTTAATCAAATTCTTATAAAAACTGCTTTTGTTCTTCTAGAATCTGTCATTGCTCATTTTGTTTTAAAGATTAAAATTGTTTTTCATTGGCCTCTGAAAATTGTTTAACTGATAATAAAATGTAACTTATAATAAGAAAATTAATTAATAATTTTGTTGTGGTTTTACAGTCGTTAGCGTATTCTTTTTAAGTATGTGGTTTGTGGTATTCTGCATATTTTATTGCACCCCAACTACACTCTATTTTTTATTTATATTCCGTTGTCTGTCTCTTTTCAACACATTGTTGTATATGTTGTTTTGTAATATAGATAATGTGTTAAAAAGAGACAAACAACGCTATATAAATAAAATGACCTATAGGTGGATGAGAGATCATTATTGCCAAGCATGACTTCATAAAAATCCATAAAAAAATTAAAATCGGCTTTTAACACAAAAAAAATAGATCAAAGCAAACAAAATAGTAAAAAACTAAATTGGAACGCGTTCTTTAATGGATATTACCTATAACTCCGGTAACTCCGGTAAACATCGTAAAATGAAGAAACTGCCAACAATTTCACTGTTACGCTCTTAAATGTCAAAATTTCAAAAAATGTTAAAAACAGGACTCGATCGTATAGCGGTTGACATTAATAATGTCATTTTCTCAAATTTATGGTATTTTAAATGAATAAAACTCGTTTGTAGCTCTCATTATTTATTATTCCAGCCATCGATAAATCCAAAATAAAGTATCTAATATAAAACGATCGTTTTAATTTATTGTTAAACCTGATATTCTGATAACAACTTCCGCGATGCGACTCCTGCAAGCCATGCCTATAAAAGTCAATATTGAAAATAGCGTCCATGTGGCGCCTTTCCGCCATTTTCTTGGATAATCAAAAAAATTTATAAACAAGTTTCTAAATTTCTTTTAATTAGCGTTTTATCAGATGGCAGCGGAATTAAACGTAGTAATCTGATCAATGATTTTTGGACGGAAATCAGAGTCCCTAGGAAACAATGCCGCATCAAGACAAGGCCGACTACGATACTAGGTCACAATTCTTGACAGAAACGTCAAATGTGATGCAAATTAAATCAAAACGGCATGACGGGTCGGTACACATTATACATTCGCGTACACACTTGTTTTGACGTAATTTACATTCGGATCGATTTACTTCCGAGTGGCATTCACAATAGCGAAATGTCAAAACTTGAGGGTTAAGTGTCAAATGTCAGGTGACATGACGAGTTCATTGCTTTCGTCGGAAAAATCAAGATGTTGAGTTGGTAACATCGATTTTAACACCGAAGCTGTAAAATCGTATTACGATGCTATCTCACAAATATGAAACCATGCCGTTAAAAGCCGCCGATTAAAGTTTATTTTGAAATACAATTCCGACTAAAGGAAAATATTTGAGGTTTCTCATGAAAAATGAGATGAAAGCCAATAATTACGTTAGCAGAAAAAATACAAAACAAGCAAATTCAAATTCCAAGAATGAACGGTTGCTAGGCAATGGCGTATTCGAAATGTCAATGAAAGTTGAAGTAATGAGAAAAAAGTGGCACCATGACAATGACCGGAGACCAAGGGCGTATCCAGAGGGAGGTTATAGAGGGCTTTAGCCCCCCAAACATTTTTTTTGTGTAGTATAGTTTGTAGCATGTATTTTGTCATTTCAACATTGTAAAAAAAAATAAACCTGAAACCTCTAAGAGCATTCTTGAAAATCTGAGTATAAATCGAAGAACCAATAATTTATTTCTTGATTCCATCTCACAAAAATGTAAACATTTTAAGTTTTTTTAATAATATTTTAGGATCGACAGCGCCAGTTTCTTTTAATTTCTTATAAAAAAGCACAAAAACATTTTTTTTAAGTAATAATTGTCGTCTTCAGCTTCCAAATTGTATTAAAAAAATTATAGTCCTTCGAGCTGGATACAGAAAAAAGTTTTAGGATAAAATGAGCAGATTACAGTAGTTCTCTCTTCCGATTCCTAAAAATGCATATTTTAAGGTTTTTAACAAAATTTTTGGAGTCGAAAAAACAGTTTTATTATATTTTTTATATAAGCATTGCAAAAACATTTATTTTTCTTACAATAATTGTCGGCGAGTAAAAAAAAATTGTAGAACAAATAAAATTAAAAAAAAAAGAAAATTGAAAAACGTCGTTTGAAAGATTCTAGAAGAACTTAAATAGATTTTACAACTTAATGAAAGGCAAATAAAACAAAAAACAAGAAGATTTTAAAGAAAAGAAAGATCATAAAAAAAAGAAAAATGTTTAGAAAATTCTAGAAGAAAAAATACGATTCTAATAAAACGTGAAAAAAACGATTGAAAAAAATAAAAGAAACAAGAAAACTATAAGAACAAAAGAATAAGAAAGACTACTATTAGGGAAAAAAAACAAATTTTAGAAAAACTTAAAAATTGTCATTTAAAAAATTTTGGAAAAACAAAAAAAAAAGATTAGAGAACGTTAAAAAACATTGATTTTAAAAAGAAAGAACAAGCAGAATTGAGACTTGTAGACAAAAAAAAGACCAAAAACAGTTTTAAAAAATGCCACAAACTAATAAAGAAACAGTAAAAAAAAAATTTAGAAAAGAATTTATGAAAAAACAAGTGAAATGACAAAAAAACAAGGAGAATTCCGACTACTTGTAGTAGGAAAAAAGACATGAAGAATCGAAATAATTTCTAGAAAAATCTTGAGAAATAAAATTCCACAAGAATACCCACATAAAGACGAAAAACAATAAAAACTACTTATACTGGGTGTCCCGGAACTCGCGGATCAGCCGTAAACTATAAGTTCATCTCTTCAACCTAATACCAAGTTCCAAATTTTTTTTTTTTAACTATCGTTTTCGAATTACAACAAATTTTATTTTAAGCAATCACATAATAATTATTAATCCTTGTCTTTGTCTAAACCCCTGTCATTGCCTAGTAATATAAATATTATCTTTACAATTAGTATCTATGATGTAATTGGTTAAAATAAAATTAGCTGTAATTTGAAAACGATAGAGTTTAGAAAATTATTTTTTCGGGATTTGGTATTAGGTTGAATAGAGGAACTTGTAATTTACGGCTGATTCGCCAGTTCCGAGACACTCTGTATACAAAAAAAAAACAATAAAAAAATTAAAAGAGCAAAAACAAATTCCCAAAAGATCCGCAAGCGACGAAAAAAAAAACCAAAAAAAATTACAACTGAAAAAGAAGAAAAAACACTACAACTAATGTGGAAGAAAAAACGATAAAGATGATTTAAAGAAAAGTTAAAAAGCGTTAATTGGAGTTATGGAGGAAAAAATGAACATTTTAAGCGAAGTAGAAAAACAACTTATGGAAGAAAAAGAAGAACAGACTATTAAAAAAGAAAGAACAGAAATGTTAAGACCAGTAATAAACTACTGATATTGAGAAAGGTCTGCTAGATGTAGATCGAGGTGTAGACGGTATAATTTACAATATATCTCGCTTCCGACACCCAAAAAATTATGTTTTAAGGTTTTTAATAGAATTTGAAAGCCTGAGGCCACAGTTTTTATGCGTTCTTTTAATAAACACTGCAGAAATATTTTTTTAATTGTCGCCTTCGGCTCCCAAATAGTATTTTATAGTCTTTCGAGTCGGATGTAGAAAGAAGTGTTGAGAAAGACAATTTCTCGTTTTCGCATTTGCTAAAACTATATAGTTTGAGTTTTTCAATACAATTTTAGAGAGAATAGAAAATGTTCCATTTTCTTGTAAACATTGTAAAAACATTTTATTTATAATTTATTTCCAAATTGTGTTTAACAATTTCGTGGTCTTTCGAGCCGGACGTAGAGAAATGTCTGAGAACAAACAAACAATTTACAATAGTTTCATTTGTGACCCCCATGAATATATGTATATTTTAAGATTTTGAATATATTTTTTGAACTAAAGGAGATATTTCTACATTTTTTTATATAAACCTTGGAGAAACATTTTCTTATTATATTATTATAATATTTAATTTGTCGCCCTCGTCTACCAAATTGTATTAACCTTCCAATGTCCAATGCCCAGGTAAGGTCAATTATCTACTTATAATAGTATTGATTACTTTTTTTGGAAGATTCGTTATTTTTGTATTTGCACTTTGTGCAAATATTCCCGAAATAATTTTCATCACACATTTTGTATCAATTAAAAAAAAAAAGCCACACTCACTTATTCATCAAAGTGAGTCTGTATGACTAAAAACAGAAAATAAATATGAGTTATAGTTATAAATGTTATCAGTTTGCATGTAAAAATCATCAACAAATGACAAAAGTTTAAAAATATAATACAATAAAAGTAAAAATGATTTTTTCTTTTAAAAGTTCTTTTATGGTTTGACTTACTTTAAAGTTTCTATGTGTCTTAGATGTCAATTAGCCCTTATTAATCAATAAGAAAATTTTATTTATTATTTAAAAAAAAATGTAATCGTCTATTTGTTGTTAATTGACCCCACCGTATTACAAATTTGACATAGCCATCGAAATGTTAAAAGATTAATGGTCCTTCGAGCAAGATATTGACATTCTCGCCCCCGAATCCCAAATTGTATTAAAAATTGTACGATCCTTTGAGCCGGATATAAAAAAAGTCCAAAGGTGTGCATATTCAAGGTAGAAAGAAAGGCTATAAAAGCTATTACATATTACATAATAAAAGCTATACATTTAAAAATACACCGAGTTCCCCCTGAAAACGAATCCTGAATACGCCCTTGTCCACAACTCAGACTAATTATTCTATTTAAATTCTTTTTAATTTCGAGATATGAATGAGACAATAGAAAACAAATTACTTTCGTATCAAAAAACGAAAACGTCAAATTACAAATATTGTAGTTCCTCGAGACTAATAAAAAAACTAGTCGGCGAGAAAGAAAACTCAATTTACATCATAAGTCAAGCTGCTTGCAGACTTTCAATTAAACAACAAGAAGAAATGAAGTTCTTACATCGCAACACGTTCAATCGCATTGGAAAACAATGAGAGTCTTTCATTTTGACCGAACATCAACCGTTACGCAATATACAGAGCGTTGTAAAATGAAACGAATCGATCAACGTAAAGTTAGGTCACAAACGGACATACTGCCAACATTCTAATACCAACCACCCTGGAAAAAGCCGTTTTAATGATCTTTTAATAAACCTGATTACGACCGAGAGAGTTATGCCGAGATCTTAGATAAAAGGGAGTGTTAAGCTAACTTTACTATTATTAATTTGAAAATTCCTTCATGACACCGCTATTTCACACAACACGCGCCCTTTATATTACTCAAAAACGAAGACAAATTTTTATTAACTTGGTTTATACTCCATCATTTAAAAAATTAACTATAAATTGAAGAGCTAATTTACAATAATTCTCACTTGCGACAGTAAAAAAATACCAAAACAGTTTTTTGTAATAATTGTCGCCTCCGGCTTCCAAATTATATGGTCCTTTGAGCCGGATATAAAGAAAAAAGAACGGCTGTAGGGGATATAAAGACATTGTAAAAAAAAAAGAAAAACTTGAGTACTTCCTAAAAAGCAATTATTGCTCAAAAAAATGTCTACCAACCCAAAGTTATAAATTATGGAGAGTTTTTAACATGGCTGTCAACCTCTCAGTGCCTCAATTAGAACTATACCTGGCAAGTTAATTCATAAAGAGCGTCCCGACACTATTAATATTTATTGACGGTCGCCGACTATGTCACATAAGTATGTTTGTGATTATATAATTTATCGGGAGGGACATTGCGTGCATACGAATCGCAGGATTACCAACTGCTCTAAAGGAAGAACCCAATTATCGCAACTAACCAATTACCATAACCGATCTATTAGTATGGCTAATAACACGAGAAATGTAAGTCACTAGAACAACCACAATTCTAATGTTGGCAACAAATCATCTAATTTTTTAAACGCAAACGAGACTAAAAATCAAAACCAGCTTGGCACAAGCCAAAACTATTTTTATCAAACAATACTGCCACTCTAAAAATTTTCATTTTTCTTCAATGTTGCACAACCTGTAACGTTTGACACGTGACAAGTACTAAGAATTTCAAATTAGAAGTGCATCATGAAGACATTACAACCGCATACATTTCGAATTAATACCACACAGGTGCTACCAACTGTCAAGATATCTGTGACAGTTTTACCTGAAACAATAGAAAAACGATCTGTGAAATTTACCTGAGTTTGAAAAATTTGTGGTTGGTACTACTGTTAAAACATTTTAATTAGAAATGACACAATTTCTAAAACTGTGTCAGTTTGACAAGTCAAAAATATCACATCTTAAAATAAGATACAGTGAAATTATGACTTATGACATTAAAATAACATAAAAATCGGCTTAACTTTTATGAACAGCACCTGTCAGTGAAATCAAATGTTAAATCAAATTAATGACAGTTTATTTGACGTTTAAACAGTTAATATAAACTAATGACCTCACATACATCTGTCGAAAATAATCATAAAAATTTTATCTTTAGGATAATGAATAAAGTTTTAAATAAACGATTTTAATTTAATTTAGGGCTATAAAAACGTGTAAAATGTAACATAACCGGAAATGCATGCAAGGGTAGTTATGCATTTGAATGCCAAACAAAAAAATAGGAACATTAGTAACTTTTTGTTGGTACTAATTAATCTGTCATTTTTTTTCCTACCAACTGTAATGATATCTTTTTTAAAAAAATCTCGGCGTAAAGTTGCTATAAACATGTTTAGTTTCAATAAAACCATATCATTATCCGTCGATTAAACCTAATATTTATCTAGCGTGCGTCGATTTATTAATAGAACAGGTGTCATCTGTCGCGGGTGAGGTTAGGTGAATCACCTGTGCCTCTCAAGGTTGGCCAATCTCAGTTCAAAAATTCCCCCAAAAATTACCTTTGGTCTTTTCCGGCGACATTGTAATGTTCCGAAACTGAAAAAAATTTTTCACGCTCTCGCATGATGTCCTCGACGTTTCGACGCTTTTCGCCGACACCATCACACACCAACACAAAACCAAAAGCGCAGAGACGTCGCGGGAATTCATTTTGTGCCGGACGAGTTTTCAGACGCAATTTCTAAACACGCAGGAGTGGATTTCACGCGACACTCACCACACCATCGCTCGCAAACGACTGAAAGAGGATGAAATGAGCCGCTGAAGCGCTCGCTGAACAGATGGAAGCGGTGCGCGCGCAACGCCCTGAAATTTTTTCAGAGCTTACGATGGAGGCGACATCTGCGGGGGAAATGGCGAGCGAAAGCTCGGATTTTTCGTTTCAGAAACGAGTTTTTCAGTTTTTTTTTGTGTATAAAGTGTGGAATGTTTTGACTGATAAGAGTGATAAAACGACGTCATGTACACAGTGTATAATCAATAATAAATTGCTCAACTGATATGTGAATTGATTAAATTTTATTTACATTACAATTTTCACTTTTAATAAAATTGTTTTTAGTAAAATAAATTTAAAAAATTAATTTCTAGTGTGAAAACAAACGTCCAAATTTTATAATTAAATATTTTTTAACACACACAGTGCCGGACTAGCACACGAGCTTACCCAGAATTTTCCGGCGGTAGGCACTGGAACTCCCTAGCTTCATCAATACATTCTATAGCTTTTTTTTTCCAAAATCAGAAGTTGAAAGAAAATGGGCTTTATTTTATAAAAACTAGAAGTCATAGGCGACAATTATTATTTATAAAAATAGAACCTATAATAAACATTTTCTTAAGAGTATTACAAAAAATTGCCTTTTGTAAAAAAATATTAGAAATTGTAAAGCTTATTTTATAAAAATTGGTAGGCACAAAAGGCACGTTTATAAAAATAGGAATAAAAAAACCATTTAATTTATGGCGTTTTTTTTATTAAAACCAAAGACCATAGCTAACAAATTATAAAATCTAGAAGCCCCAGGCGACAGTTTATAAAAATTGAAACATCAAGGATCATTTTATAAATTAGACCTTTTTTGTAACAAAGAATCGTATGAATAATATTTTATAAAAAGTTGGTTGTCACAAACACCATTTCATAAAAATCAAAATAAACCAAAGACTTTTTATTTATTTATTAATTATAGCTTTTTCTATTAAAAGCAGAAGCCATAGACATTATTTTATAAAAACTGAGAGCGAGCCATATGCAGCATTTATAAAAATGGAAGCTGCAAAGAGCATTCTAATATATTAGAAATTGTAAATCCCATTTTATAAAAATTGGCTGTCCCAAAAGGCATTTTATAAAAATCGAAATAAACAGGTAAAATTTTCTAGCTTTTTCTATAGCAAAACCAAAAGCCGTAGGTGATATTTTATAAAAACTAAGAGCCACACAGTTGACGAAGGGCATTTTATAAAACTGACAAAGTTGACAAAGGCATTTTATAATTTTCTTTTTTTAAAAAAATATATTAGAAATGTTGTAGTCCACATTTCATAAAAATTGAAATAAACAGAAAACGTTTTGTCCTTCTGTTTTTATGTAACCAAGAGCCGTATGTGACATTTAAAAAAAAATGAGAGACAGAGGCGACAGTTTATAAAAATAATATTTGTAATAAAAATTGCTATAAAAAGTCGCCTTTCTGTAAAAAAATATATACATATAATAAAAATCAAAAACAACAAAAAAAATTTTATTTTTAGCTTTTTTTTAAAACCGAAAACTATTTTGTAATATTATTTACTACTACAGTTTATTAGCGTTTCAAAAAGCCACCACCATTGCAATTTACACCTAAAATACATCAGGCAACATGGCACAACTTTTAAAATGACGTAGATACAATAAAATCAACGTAAATTTGACAGGCATTTAGAGCTGCAATTTATCTTCTTATAAAATTTTTAACAGAACCAAAAATTTTGCCAATGCCAAATTGAAGTAAATTTAATTTTGACGAACTTAATTCAACAGGTCGTGGTTTTTTGAAAAGTAAACAAAGTTTATGTACTGTTTTGTAAAAAAATATATTGGAAATTGTGAATCACATTTTATAAAAGTTGCCACAAAAACAGCCCAGTAGACTCCAGACACCGCAAATCGGAACTGAACACCTTCAAAACCAAAATTAAAATATACGTAAATCCAGAAGGGTATTATGCGAAAATAAGCACAAAAATCAATTAAACAAAGTTAGCATTCGAAAGCAAAACGACCATATTTCTGGTTATTTTCTTAAAAAACCCCTGTACTTTATCCTCTTGGCGGGAGCGACTATTAGAATTTTAAGCGGCAGTTAGTCAAGTGGCACATCACAGAAAAAAAATTAAATTAAGAAAAAACAAATTTAAATTTGCAAAAACGATAAAATGTTGAAATGTTTTTAATTAATTTTAAGATTTTTTATTATTATTAAGAAAAAAAAAGTTTTGTCATTACGTAATCAGTTATGTAATAAATGGAAATGCTATTAATGACAATTAATAGCATCATTATGACGGTCTTAACGACAATTGCATGTCATGTTATAAAAACCACTTTGAATGTAGATAAGTCTACAAAAATACCTTTTTGGTTATGTTTTGTTAAAATTTTGAATATTAATTTTTGTCAATTTTTGAAATTTTAATTTGAAAAAATTTTAAAGAGAAAAATCACGCAATAGTCTTGAAGAATATCATTGGAGTTCAGATTTTACCTAAAAAAATCGACTGACGATAACGTCTCGTAGTTTTTATGACAATATCATTCGAAAATTGCTAGGCAAACTCTCTTAGGTAACAATCGGTAATTTGTTTCAGCAAACTCTTCTGAACTCTTATGATATTTTAACTGGTATGACCATTCTTACCACCAGTGATTTGTAAGACAAAGTTTGTCGTTATTACAATACTAAATTTAACCAATGAAATGAACAGTAGCAACTCGAAAAGTAGGCTACAATTTTGTTTATGGTTTATGTTGGAATACATTAATTTCTATTGAAAAAATACTAATGGGCTGATTTCAAGTTAAGATAATACCGGTAGTATCTTCGTTTCCATAAAAAAATAAACAAATTCGGGGCTGTGATATGCTGTTGTCATAGAAAAGTATTAAAATTTGCGCTACTACCGGTATTATCTCAACTTGAAATCAGCCTATAAATCTACAATTTTCTAGAATTTTTATATTTTTAAACTCGAAGTCATTTAAGATAGCAGTCCACTGTAAAAATTTAAAAAAATAAATAATACCACTATTTTATGCTGAGTGAAAGTAGTGACCAAACGAAAAAAAGTCTTTTTTTCGTTGGTGTTTTTTTGTACTTTAAAATTTATTTGTCAACAATAGTTTATATAAAAATATTACTTTTTAAGAAAACTTTAGTAAAAAAATAAAAATTGTTAGTTGCTCGTTAAGTGTGAGGTTGATGCCGATAAAACCTAAAATATTAAAAACTTTAATGTAAACAATTACTGACAATAATCCTTAAAGCACAAAAAGGCACTAAAGACAGTGGCGGCCGGTAATTTTTTAAAACTCTGTGTTTTGAAAATGGGACATGGGATCCAAATTCTGTTATAAAGGATTATTACTGAGACCAAACTAAAAACCACTGCTATAAAAATTTTTTATCAAAATTTGCAAAATTTGATTTTTAAAAATGGTGTGCCCCCCTGCTTATTTCCGAAACGGCTTATGTTAAGCCAGTGCCAATTTTTTTCAGCATTATAAAACAAATTGATGACTAGTTTATTTTAGTTTTGTTCAAAAATTTAAATTTAAGAAAAAGATATGAGGTATTGAAATTTTAGAGAAAGAATATTTTTCGAAAATTAAATTTCAAATGCTCATAACTTTTTCTATAATTAAAATTTTGGAAAAAACCAAAATAAGACTAATCATTAATTTCGCCACCGTTCTAACATAAGCCGTTTCGGAAATGACCAGGGGGGTACACAGTTTTTAAAAATCAAATTTCGCATATTTCGATCAAATTTTTTTTAGCAGTAGCCTTCAGTTTGGTCTCAATAGTAATTATTTATAACAGAATTTGGATCCCATGCTTTATTTTTAAAATACATAGTTTTATAAAATCACCGGCCGTCACTGACTAAAGAAGCACTAACTAATAAAATGTTTTTATCGTTTGTATCTTATATTTGTCGCTAACGTCACGCAGCTATAATTTTTCACACTTTTTTCACAATTTTTTACATCTAATATCGCATTTTGCAAAACATCGTTGGAAATCTTATTATCAAAATATTATTGAGGGGTTTAACCTAGTTTATTGAAGTTGGCGATGGTTAGATATTATTATTTGACAGTTGTCATTTTACACATTTTACAAAAGAAAACGCAAGTTATTTATTTCTCAAATAAAAATACAAAATGTCTATCGCTAACGAGATTGAAGAAACCATAAAACGGATCGAATCCCAGAAAGGCGTTTTGGGCACAATGGTTTTAAACTCAGAAGGAGTACCGATTAAAAGTGGTTTCGACAATACTGCAACTGCTCAATATGCAGGAATGATAACTTTGTTGTCTGATAAAGCAAGAAGCGCTGTTAGAGATTTGGATCCGTCCGACGATTTGACGTTTCTACGGATAGAGTCAACGAATCGAGAAATTATGCTAGCTTCCGACAAAGAATTCACACTAATGGTTGTCCAAAATCCTGAGGCTCAGTATTGATTTTATTTATTTATTTTGTTTTTTACATGGATTATTTTTATGTAACATTTCATAATTTTTTATTTATTAAATATTTGCATACTTAAAGTCTATTTATCTCTTGTAATTATAAAAGTCTTGATAACCTTTTTTTTATTTCATATTTTAAAACATACAAAACGTTTTATAAAAATATTTTTTTTCCTAAAATTAATAATAAAAAAGTCCCATATGGTTACAACTTAACTGAGACATTAGGTAACCAGTTATGTAATAAATGGAAATGCTATTAATGGCACTGAATATTGACATAAAATCTAACATTTTCTAACAAAATACAGAAAAGGATTTATAAATCAAGGCAAAACGTGATCAATTATTTTACACATCTCTTTTCAAATTTTTCAAAGACCTTTTACTTTAATTTTTTTAATACGGGATAGCCAACTGACAAAGGAGAGAAAATGTTCCACGTAGAGTCTCTTCTTTGTTATTTAATTCAAAGAAAATCGCTCGGATAGGTAAATTTTGTATAAGAAGACACTTGAAGGCAGTAAAAACACTTTTCAGTCGTACCAAAATTTTCAGATCAAAATAATGTTATTTAACACAACTTATCTCTATACCAAACGGCATCATTTAGGAGCTAGAGAATGCCAAGTTAGAGATTAAATTTGTTTTTATATTTTAGTCGTAAATATCTCAAAAAGGGTACGTTTTAGAGCAACTTTACGTTCTTACTTTTTATTTAGAATCCATTGACATAATAATTTTTGTAATAAAAATTGAAGTTGGTAACGCAAAAAATTGGATTTAGCAAAATTTTGCTTTAATTAGAAAAAAAACGAACATTTAAGTTTGTTTATATACCAAATTTTATAATAATGGGTTACGCGGTTTTCGAGATATTCCAAATTAATTGTTTTTTTATACCCAACTGTGAAGGCCCCTAATATTTTTATCACTCGAAATAAAACATTTTTTTGCAGTTTTTCGTCATTTATGGCTGTATGTCAGGTTAAAATTTTACTCCATACTTCTGAATCAAGGTGATTTGACAATTATAAAGTGACGCCAAACCCAATTAGCCAATCAACGTAAGGTTGCAACTATAGCGCTGTCTTTATCATGCCTCTCGTTCTAATGTATACAAATCATATGGTACGGTGTATAACTGGTTGCATATAACTGCTTGCAATCCTTTTGATTTCCCATTCATTTTACAAGGGCGCGCAACGTTTTTTTGTAATACTTAAAATTACAGCGACATCTCAGAAAAAAATATCAGAATTTAGGTCCTTATTACAAGTAGCACTTTTGACAAAATTAATATTGTTTTGGTAAAATAAGAAAAATAAAATAAAAAATTAAGTGTAGTAAGTTTCTTTATTGAGTTATTTACGTTTACTTTATTTTAAATACTTATACATTAAAATCTTGTTTATTTTAAAACTCGCGCCATTCGTTTGGCCCAAAATTCAAATTCTTTCCTAACTTCGTGGCAGGGAACCCGTGTAACACCAAAAACTTTTTAATCAAAATAGATTTGTGACAAATTATAACAGAAAATCTAATGTGTTCAAAATATTTTTATACAAAAGCGATTTAGTTAAATATTCCGGTTAAATTAAAGTTCACAAATGTAATACATATTAAAAAAGCAATAAAAAACAAAACAAAATGTTTTCTACACAACATTATATTTCTCAGATATTGAATTCATCGAATCGTTCAGAACCAAAATTTAAAAAAACATAAAATATAATCAACAGAATCATATTTCATTTTTCAAGACGATGGGGTTGATAAGCGGCTTCTCCTTTCCCCTTTTTGTTTCTGAACGCTTCATTGAAAACTTTTCACAGCTTACTCATTTTATACTTTCTCCATTTTGTTTAATACACATTTTATTACAGACAATTTTGTGTATTAAAATATTTGATTTATTTGAATTTTGTTTTATAATTTGCATTTCCAGAGTTTGTTAAAAATTCATATTGCAAAATCTATTATTGTTAATGAAACACTCCCCTTTTTATCAGTGGCAGTATTTATTTGTCTTCTTCATCACAGACTGCAACAGTCGAATTATAATGTTCGCCTAACCTGTACAAATGTCTATGATAAGCTAAAATCAATTCTTGTCCTTGAAAATTTTCTCCTTGAATTGTTGGTGGTCCATTGGCTTGTATAACTTTTATAGGGCACTTTAGAATGTTAGATAACGCTCTGAGTTCCAACTGCCCTCCCCACAACTTCGTCTTCTCAACTTCTTTACAATATGCTTCAAAATACTCCTCACTGACTGTCTCATCCGACTCATTATACATAAAGGGCAGGAACTCATCTTTATTTTCCCGCATAAACTCCGCTGTTAATTTACGTAATTTCGAAACAGTGTATGTCTCTCTTCCGGTCATTTCCAATTGATGATTTACAGCACAATACAGACAATTTCCATCAGCAGGAATATTAAACAACTGGAGCCCAATTTTCTTCAAAACTTCTTTCATTGCATTTATTTCAGTCATCCTAGGACCCTCTCTGTTTTTCTCAGCTTGTTCCAGAATCCGTTTTTCCCTTTCACGTTCCTCTTGAGCCTTTTTATTGCGACGTCTTCCAGCACGAGAGACTCGAGTTGTTTGAGTCTCTTCAACAATTTCATTATCCCCAGGATCACCAGGAGCTTGGATATCTTCAGGAGCTTCAAGTTCTTCACAAGCAGGTTTTACTACCTCAAGTTCTGAAGAATGCTTCTGCTCGAGTTCCTGTTCCAGTCGAGCGATCTCTTCAGTGACTTCCTTCTTCTTCTTTTTGTCACCTTTTGTTACACTTTTTTTTAATGACTGGATTTTTGATTGGAGGTCTTTGCGTTCTTGTTTGTGCCTCTTTATCAGTTCTTCTTCGTTCATTTCTACCTCCATTTTGAGAAAATTGAGCTGGAGATTAGAAATTAGCCGGATTTGAGGTTAGAAACGGAAAGATGACATTTTGACATTGACAAAAGCTTGCTTCGTAATCGAAAAAGATTTCAATCGAATTTCTTCAACTGTGTTTAAAATAAATTTAATCTCGAATTTAATTAAAAAACTGCTTTAAATAACTTATATATTTATAAATTAAAAATAAAAATTATATATTTATAAAATTTTAAAATGTTTTCACTGATTCGGCTAAAATACAGTTCGGCTCAAACATAGTTCGAACAGAAACACAAAGTACATGAGTGGTACATAACCTCAAAAAAACACGTTTTATTTATTTTTAATTTCTCATGTTAAAGCAGTTTGTAAGTCTAAATCAACCTAAAAATTGTAATTGTGACTTGAAAGTGTTGAGATTTAATTAATTTATGTTTAGGAATATGAAGAAAAAGCCAAGTTTTAGTTCTCCCGGCAGTGCAGTGGAAGAATCAGAAGAATTTTTTCAATCAGTTGTTTATAGTTGTAAAAAAATGAAGAAGACAAAATTACATTGTGATAGTGCTTTGTCCACTGATTATTCCATTGATAGTGATCATTTTGATGTTAGTCAAGCTTCTACAGGTGAGAAACAAAGAAAACAGAAGAAAAAACTTAAGAAGGAAAAACAAAGTGGACTGGATAAATTGGACAAATTTTTATCTCGTGAACAAGAGGGAAATAATGAATCTTCACTTGAATCTTGGAGACCAGATTGTACTTATTTTAATGGTAATTCTAGATTAGATACTTTAAAACGTAAGAAGTGTATTTTTGACTCACTATTTAATGAAGAAGAATATAAATGTAAAAAGAAAAAATGTAAAAAACGTAAAATTAGTGAATCACCAGTTTGTAAAAGTGAAATTATTTCTTCTTCTAATTGTCTGTTACAAGAACCAAGAATCAGTACAGTAGATGGTTTTAAGTCAAATGTAGCAAAAGAAGGACAGAGCGTTTTCCGTAAGCGTTTTTAAGAAAAGATATAAAATAAATAAAAAGAAATAAAATAACCACAAAAATAAACTGCACCCTAGAAACAGGATTTTTTTGTTAGGTTGGTGCTGCATTTGAATTTGACTATGTCAGATCTTGTTTACTTATCCAAATTTAAAGTGGTTTTTATGACATTGTAATTGTCATTAGGACCGTCATAATGATGGTATTAAAAGAGTTATTGAAGTCTGTTCTAAAGTAAATTTGTTTCCCTGAGTCGAGGTTCGGCTAGTACTAGTAAGAACACTTTTACTTTGTTAATATCATTACGTTTAATACAATAGGACTCGCCATAAAAACCACTTTGGATTTGGGTAAGTATATTTTTCGTTTTTTGTTTTTTTTTTTTCTTGAAAAATATCTAATGTGTGATGAGACTTTTATTTAAGAAAAATTAAAAATTATTTATTTAATAATTAATCAATAACCATTCAATGACAGTGCCAAAGTATTAAAACTTTTTTGGACTAATTTCAAGTTGAGATATTACCGGTAGTATTGCAAATTTTAATACTTTTCCAAGGCTACAACCAATCACAACCCCCAATTTTTAAAGTTTCTATGAAAACCAAGATACTATCGATATTATCTCCACTTGAAATTAGTCCATTAGTTGACAAACCATTTGTCGCCTATCTTTTTTTAACTTCCGACACTGAAATATTGGTTCCTAGGAACATTTAAAAAATGCTTTTTAAAAATGAGTGCTTAATGTTAATAATTTTAATAGGAAGGACCTCCTTATCTCAGTTTTCCATTTTTTCTTCAGTTCCGTATGGCAAAATCCATATCTCGTCATTACTTGATCGTGCAAAAAATTTCTATTTACATTTTTTGTACGAAATTGAACGCTCTAAGAAGGTATCTTATAATGTTTTTGTAGTTCTGACCGTTTAGAAGATATCAGAGGTCAAAGTTTGAAGAATTTAACAAAAATTTTTGTTTTACTTCTAAATTTTATAACTCGTAGATAAATAAATATTATAAAATGCGCAACATAAAGTTTTGTAGGAAATTAAACGCTCTACAAAAAACGTTTCTTGTGGTTAATCGATTACTCTAACCATTTAGAAGATATTCGCATTTCGAACTGAAGAAAAAATGGAGAACTGAGATGAGGAGGTCCTTCCTATTAACGTTAAGAGCTCATGTTTAAAAAGCATTTTTTAAAGGTGCCAAGAAACCAATTTTTCTTGTTAAAAGTAGTTAACAGAAGTTAAAAATGAATACTCGTTTTTTTTGGGCCACCCTATTCTTCCTACTACAGGGTGAGTCTGCTAAAAGTGTTTCTTAACTTTTCTCAAAAACTAGTTATCACATCAACTTCAAAGTTTGGCATTAAAAACTTTGTTTTTTGCACTACACAGGTGAATTTTTTCAGAATTTTTCTAATATTCTTTCTAATTAATATTAATTAATTTGTTCAAAAAAATCTAAATATTTCCAATTTGTAACATTATTCTAAAAGCAAAGATTTCAAAATATTATTTTGTGCAAAAATATTTAAAAAAAATGTAGATAACCCCAAAAAATAATAACATTTATTTGATTCCTCCTAAGACGCGTTTTGGTGCAGCACTGCCAAGCTGAATTTGCCGTCTGCCAAAACAGCCCACTTTTGCCCGGGACATTTGAATAGTAGCTTGCAATTGGCTGTTTTGAAAACTAGTGTTTTGGTATTACCAACATCCCATGCACCCACCCTCTTAGAAAAAAATGGCGTATTTAAGTTTGAAATTTTATATTTTTTCGAGTTATCTACATTATTTAAAAAATATTTTTTGCACAAAATAATACTTTAACATCTTTTCTTTTAGAATAATGTTAAAAATTAGAAATATTTAGATTTTTTTGAAGAAATTAATTATTATCAATTAGAAGGAATATTAGAAAAATTCTGAAAAAAATCACCTGTGTAGTGCAAAAAACAAAGTTTTTAATGCCAAACTTTAAAGTTGATGTGATCACTAGTTTTTGAGAAAAGTTAAGAAACACTTTTAGCAGACTCACCCTGTATAATCTAGGCAGCCGTGGTTCAAATGAAATTTTTTATTCAACATCTAAAGCAGAAATTCTTTAGTTTTTAAAAATTTAGGGCGCAGTTTATTTTTGTGGTTTATATACTAGTTGAATTTTATAAAACGGGAACTAATTTTCTTGTAGATCATCCTGAGGACCCAACAAACCGTATTAAATCAAATTTAGGAATAGGAAATCATGAGAAAAAGAGTAAAAAACGTAAAAACAGCGAATCCTCGGCTGAAGTTTGTAAATCTGAAATTATTTCTCCCAGTATTTCCATGCCTAGGAACAGAGAAAACAGCGAATCAAATTTTACAAAAGACGACTATCAAGGATTTAAGAAAAAACACAAAAAGCATAAAAATGAAGATAAAACAGACGATAATTCTTTAATGGATATTATTAAAACGCCAAGAGACAGTTTTGAGTCAAGTTTTGAAATGGGAAAACATAAGAAAAAACGGAAAAACAGTGAATCATCGCTTGAAGTTTGTAAAACTGAAATTATTTCTCCTACTATTTCCACCTCAGGAGATCCTAGAAATATAGAAAATAAGTCTGAACCAAATTTAACAAAAGAGGGACATGCAGTATTTAAGAAAAAACACAAAAAGAATAAAAATGAAGATAAAGCAGATACCGATAATTCTTTGTTAGATAAATCTTCAAGAAATAGTTTTGAGTCAAGTTCAGAAATGGAAAAACATAAGAAAAAACGTAAAAACAGTGAATTATCGCTTGATTTGAGTAATATTTCCACATCAGAAGAGCCTAGAAACCCAGAAAGTAAGTCTGAGTCGAATTTAGAAGAAGGAAAACAGAAGAAGAAATGTAAAAAACGAAAAACCAGTGAATCTTCAGTTATTTGTAAATCTGAAATTATTTCTCCTAATATTTCCGTGTCAGAAGAGCGTAGAAACTCAGAATGTAAGTCTGAGTCAAATTTAGAAGGAGGAAAACAGAAGAAAAGTAAAAATCGTAAAACTAGTGAATCGATTGACATTTGTAAATCCGAAATGATTTCTCCCAATAACTCCATGTCTGAAAATCTCAGAAATATAGAGAAGAGTCCCGAATCAAATGTATTGAACGGACATCAAGTATTTAAGAAAAAAAATAAAAAGCATCAGAGTGAAAAACCACTAGTTGAATTTTTTAAAGATAATAATTCTTTGGTAAATATAGATAATACTAAAACATCAAAAGAAAGTTGTAAGACACCAGAAACAGAAAAATATAAGAAAAATAAAAAGTCAACTAAATCTCCTAAAAGTAAAAAGTCATCAACAATAGATAATTTGGAAAATACAGAAATAAGAATATTTGATACAGCGAAAGAAATTTCTGAAAATAATGCAAAATCAGAGCTTGAGATGAAAAGAAATTCTACAAATTGTGAAACTGAAAGCAAAAAAGACAACTATGAACAAGAAGCAACGTTTTGGAAATTAAGAACACTGTTATCAGAATCAGATTGTAATCGTGACCAACAGGAAGCCGGAAAATCAAATATGTATCTAAAAGATGAGTTAGAAGAAGCAAAAGATCGCTGTAAATTAAGTGACGAGCAACGTCATAGATTAAAACATCTTTTTGTGATATTGCCTTGGCCTCCTCATCAGATTCATCTGATCGAGACACGAGTTGCTGTTCGACCAACAGAACAACAAAGGCAACAAATTGAAGCTTCGAATGTTAAAGTAAAAACTGGGATTTATTCAAAAACAGAAGATGCCATTATTAAAAAGAATTGGAAAAAATTTTGCAAAGTAATTTTGCTTCGACACCTTTTGTTTTTTTTTTTTTTTAAATTTATTGTTGTAGTTTCACGATTTGCCACTAGATCCCAAACCGTTCTTAAACTTTAGATCAGGGAAAGGGGAAATCCCAGTTCCTGAAAGAATAAAATTTGTTCAATTTTTGGCACATAATTTAGAAAATCGTTTATTGTGTTCCGTGTATAAAAGATTTCGGCGGTTATTTCTACAGGAAGAACTTAAAACTGGAAGGTAATTTTTCGATATAGGAAACCAGTGTTTAAATATTGAATTTCAGATTTACATCAGAAGAAGATAAAATCATAACGGAATATTTAAAGACTTCTAAAACGGAAAGACCATATGCAGATTTGGCTAAAATTTTAAAACGGGATAACTTAGCGATTGAAAAAAGGTGTAAAAAGTTAGTTGATGTGATGAAAGGATGTTCTTCTATTAAATGGAACAACGCTTTTATTGAAGAATTTTTTAAACATCTCGTTGATGTTACAAAAGTTAAAGATGTTAAAGAGCTAGAACATAGACGCATATTGACCGAAGAATGGAAACAAATTTCAAAACAAATGGATGTACCATTAGATAAGTTACAACGTGGATGGTTTTGTACACTTTATCCAAGAACATTCGTTAAACGTTCTGTCAAATTTAAAGTCGTTAAGGAACTTTTAATTGAATTGTAAGTTTTTGAAAGTAGGGATATAATAAAAAATCAATCCTTATATAATCTGTTTTTAGTTTAATTCAAACCAAACAAACAGATTGGAGAAACGTTAATTGGGAGCAAGTAGCGCAAGAATTCGATGGTTTTAATGGTCAACATTTAAATAAAATGTTAAAGGACATTGTAAGGTATCACGTACCCAAAGAAAAACATAATAATCTAGAAGGTAAGTTGCGAATTTTTTAAACTCTTTGTAATTGAGGATTTTTTAGAATGTTTGGATTATTTGAAAAATGTAGTAATTCCAAATAGGGGATTACACGGGTCCAAAGTAAGACGATTAAATATTGTTGATAATAGGCATTTAGACTTCTAAAAATATATATGCATTGTAAATTGCATCATGCAATGATGTTATTGATTTTGTTAAAAGATGTTTTATTGCATTGTAAAATACATAATTATGTTCAATAAATAAAATTTTTATTTTTGAAATGATTATCATTTTTCAAATGCATGATGCAATGAAGTTATTGAGTTTATGATAAAAGATATTGTTTTATTGGGTTGTAAATACATAAATATGTTCACGAAATATTTTTTTTATTTTTTAAATGTTTATCATTTTTCAAAAAATCCTCAACAAAAAATCGCTACTTTTCGTCATGTTATTTCAATAAGAAACTTACAAACTTCCTTTCTTATGCAATAAATTAAAAATAAATAAAATCACGCATGTCAGGCATTTTCTTTCTCCTCTTCTTCCTTATTCTTATTAGGATCATCTGGCTTCATAGCCGGGAACAACAAGACTTCTTTAATATTATTATTATCGGTCAAAAACATGGTCAACCTATCAATTCCCATTCCCCAACCCCCCGTCGGTGGCAACCCATACTCTAAAGCCGTACAGAAATTCTCATCTATCAACTGCGCCTCATCATCACCAGCAGCCTTATCTTTCGCTTGTTCCTCAAATCTTTGCCTTTGTACTAGTGGATCATTTAACTCCGTATAGGCATTACAAATCTCTTTCTTCATAACAAACAACTCGAAACGTTCAGTTAAACCTTCAACTGAACGATGCCACTTAGCAAGGGGGCTCATAATTTGCGGATGTTCCGTTATAAAAGTCGGATTAACACATTGTTCTTCAATAAACTCCCCAACTAACTTATCCAAAAGCCTTGCAGTTGTTCTAGGAGGAGGACACTCGATGTTGTGAGCTATACAAAGATCACTCAGAAATTTATTTGCAGAATTTGTATTGAAATCTACAGGGGAAGGGAATTTCACTTTGAGGATTTCTTCAAGGGTTGGTATCATTGGGATACGTTTAAAGGGAGGTGTGAAGTCAATTTCGACTTCTGGTCCTTCGAGACCCTCTGGATGGTACTTGATTTTATAACTGCCGTGGATGCTGTGAACCATTCCAGAAACCAAAGACTCGGTTATTGTGATCAAGTCATGATAATCAGCATAGGCCATGTAAAATTCACACGTGGTGAACTCAGGATTATGAGTCAAATCTATCCCTTCGTTCCTGAATTGGCGCCCAATTTCATAAACCCTATCAAAGCCCCCAACTACCAACATTTTATGGTACAATTCTGGGGCAACTCTCATAAATAGATCCATATCAAGCTCGTTATGGTGTGTTATGAAGGGTTTAGCAGTGGCACCACCTGCAATCATATTCATCATAGGTGTCTCAATCTCTAAAAACCCTAACTCATCAAAGAATCGTCTCATGTACGAAATTATTTTGGCCCGAATTTCAAAAATCGTCCTCACTCGACTATTCAAAATCAAATCTAAATACCGCTGCCTAAATCTCGTTTCTTTATCTTTTAAGCCGTAGTGTAGATGTGGCAACATGTGCAAACACGGTGACAATAACTTTATTTTGGTTGGCATTACAGAAAGTTCTCCTTTTTTTGTTTTTGTAGGAACTCCCTCAACGCCTATAATATCCCCTCGCCGAATTTTCCCAGTATCTTCAGCGAATTTCTCCTCATTATAGTAGTTCCGCGCTGTTGCCATTACTTGTAACTTGGTGCCTTCGCCCCTCAAATCGTAGAAAATTAATTTCGCTCCTGATTCACGAATTGCATGGACGCGCCCGGCGACACTTAACTTATCCTTCTCAACAACCTCGCCGTCTTTCAAACCCGAATATTTCTCAATGAATTCTTGCAGAGACGTTGAGACGTGAAATTTATGGGGGTACGGGTGATTCTCCCCGCCCTGTGACTTAAGATTTGCCACCATTTGAGTGCGAAGCTTGAAATACTCATTAGGACTGACTTCTTCTTCAGCTGGTTTCTTCTCTTTGGGCTTCTCTTGTTGGACTTGTTGAACAGCTTTTTCGGCCTTTTCTTTCGCTTTCTGTTCGGCTTTTAAGCGACGTTTTAGCTCGCTAGAAACGAAAATAACTTTATTAGTGTCAGGTTTGCCCCAAAACGTACCTTTTAGTCAATTGAGAGTATTTCAAAAAGCGAGAACGCAAAAGCACAGAGAAGGTTTGTAACATGATGCAATGTAACCTCAACTTGGTGGAATAAAGATTCTGATTTATTGAGAATTAACTTACTTCTTTGATAGTTTTTCACCAGTTGCATCAGCCATTTCTGTTTTTATAACAATTTTTTCAATATTGTTAACCTCACCGGCCACGTTCACGTGCAAAAATCTACTAAAAAAAAATTTGAATTGCGCATGCACACAGGACCGCCAACTTAAATTTTAAACACAAAAATTACTGTAATTTTGGAAAACTGTCTAAAATTATGCAAATACTAACATGCAATATTTTGTAATTAGACAAAAACTTAAATTGTTTCATTAAGTTTCCTTAAAAATATTAAAACCTCACAATTTTTACTGTTTTTCTAAATTGTAACAAAGATATTTTAACGTTGTTATATTGGCAGTAACCAGAAATGTCAATTTTCAACATAACCTAACTTTCAGGTGAAAAGTTGGGTTAATAAATGAAAAAACGTTTATTATGATGAACGTCGCTCGGACCGTGTTAAATTCAGTTCGTTACGTCCCTTCAGCCCGGACTTACGCCTTTAAAAGCGACTTGAAAATAAAATGGATCCGTCCGGAGAAAATCTCTTGTATAAAACCGGAGAAAAGTGGAGACCTCGATGGCATGATGAAAATTGACTTAACGCAGCCCCAACTGCTGTTCCGTAACTCAAAAGAGCTGGAAACTGCCGACGAAACGGTGAAAAAGTTATTTTCTCTCGAGTATGCCCCCCGGAAGAAGACCACACAAGTGTATGGTTACGAAATGAAAGAGTTGGTAAAAAGACACAATTTTGATACTGGGTCTGTTGAGGTACAAATAGCGAGATGGACTGCGATAATTCGTGCGTTTCAAGACGTGATGGAGAAGTTTCCACGTAATAAAGTCTTGAAGGTGGTTTTGAAAGAGTTGATTGATCGCAGGAAGAAGAAATTGAAGTATTTAAGACGGTGGGATTACAAACGGTTCGAGTGGTTGCTTGAAGCGTTAAATATTGTTTACAAGCCGCCCCCTGATCATTTTCATTGGATTACTAGAAAGGAGTCTCTGAGGAAACTCACTAACAATTACTGTGAAGATATCAAACAGAGCAGGCTTCAGGCCTATAGAGAAATGTTGCAAAATGAACAGCCGCTCTTCTTGCAAGAGAAAATAAGAACTCTTGAGTTTATTAGAAACGAACAGGTTGAATGTGGGGTACAAGTGACTGTAACTGAGGAAGAAATTCAAGCAGTGAAAAAGCAGTTAAAGGAATTGGAAGAGTCACGTAAAAAGGAAGAAGATGTATAATTTGTATAAATAAATATTTAGTTTAAATTTTTTTCGTGTATATTTTAAATACATTTATCACATACACATAACGACGAAAATGCAACAATAAAAATCCCTATCCTAATAAATGACATACATACAAGTGAAAATACTTAAAAAAATAAAATGTTTATTACACGTATCTACTATTATTGATCTTGTTTTTTCTGTATTGCCATCTAAAACTAAATAAAACATTGCTTTACCGTACATTGATCTAACATTTACTAGTCGCTATAAGAGAATCAGTCATTTAATTTTTTTGACCTTATAGGAACAAATTTCTTGGAGTTTTTATCTCATTTCATCGTGTAAAGTCAACATAACGAAATTTGCACAGCAAAAGAAAAAAAAAAGGCTTTCAATGTGAAAATATAAATGAAGAGAAAAATGCACTCCAAACGAGTGGAACTCATTGCATCCAGTATGTACAAAAAAAATTATATGGTGCCAGTTAGAAAATTTCTTATTTAGGGGGGAGCTGGAAACCGTGGCTTAACACACGTCAAAAACTCGAAAGTCTATCAGAGAACGATTGTAAATGACATCACAGGTTAGACAATGGCAGTTTTCAAAATTTTTTCACTTATTTAGCAAATAATTAATATAATTATAATACTTAGAAATGTTAAAACTAGATTTACCCAGGCAGTTTTCTGAAGATTATTAAAATTTTAAATATTCCGCGTTTTAATTACTTGACCAAGCATTTGTCTTGCATCCTTTATTATTGTTTGTTTTGTTTTTGTGTCTTTTGCTTCAATTTTTTTGTGTAAACGGTTTTTAATGCATAATTATGTCAGCCAATATTTAGAAAGATGATTAAATTTTCTAAATAACAGAAATTTTAAATTAACAGTATTATAGATCATTTTTTATTTAAATACCCTTGTTTGTCTCTTTTCAACACATTATCAACACATTATTCAACATATTATGTGTTGAAAAGAGACAGACAACGGCATATAAATAAACAATGGTGTGTAAATAGATGTTGTAAAATGGCGTTCCACTTGAGCTACCTGAGATTTTTGAGGTCAAAATAAAGCAATTTAACACAACTTACTTCTAAACCACATTGCACCGTTTAGGAACTAGAGGGTGCCAAATTTAGAAATTGAAATTACTTTTTTATCTATCATTTTGTAACCGTTTTATTGATTTGAATGACATTTCACACAAAAACATTACTATCGAAATTACATATTTTGTTCTGTTTTTTTTTTTTTAGAATGTAAAGTACTGAGGTAAATCAAATATCAATGGCGATTAATATCTTTTTTTAAACTTCTTGTTGTATCTTCCTAAACTCAACTTTAATTACCCACCTGAGGATGACAACTTTGTTGTCAAAACGTGCAAAGTGAAATTGTTTGGTGCTATTGGGTGTTTTAACGTTTCATCTTTTTTTATACTAGACTGATTTTTTGTTTTAAAAATATGTTGGTTTTAAACATTTTTTTTCTTTTCCAAAATTGTCTTAACCAATCTCAAATTAGTCTTTCAAATTTCAAAGACTTACTGCTTCCTCTCTGGTTTGAGTCAAATCATAAGCAAATATTAACTAACCTGAGATCGAAATGAAACTGAATCAGAGCATGCTGTCTAATCATTACAGTTACGCTGGCACAGCCTGCTCTGATTCAGTTACATTTCGCTCACCTTATAAATTTAATGGTTTAGCTTTATAAAGAAACAAGTTTTCGACGCCTTCTCTATGCGTTTTCCCCTTCGGGGTTTGTAATAATCAATTGGTAATTAGGTAAAAAAATTATCTGCCTAGTTACCTAGCCCACTCCTGAATTTGTTCACAGCCCACCCTAAATAATAATTTTCTCCGCTCCTTTATAGAAGAACGGTAGAAAAAAAGCCCAAACAAACTGAAATTTAGGCTCGTTTTCAACGAGAAAAACCGCTAATCTAACATTTCAGATAAAAAGGCCATTAATTTCACTTAGCATTCGCTGATCCGGACAAAGTTTTGATTTGTACACACGTACCGAAATTGAGATGAGCAATTAGTTCCTAACTTGTAAATATTCCTATATTTAAAAAATGTACAACCTTGTCCGCGAAATAAACGCAAAAAACACTTCGTTAAGCAAAACGTATTAAAATTGACCTATGATTGACCTCACCTTTTAGGTTTTCTTAAAGAAGGAACTTATAGTTTTGCTTCCACTTGCTGCTTTTGCTCTCGCTTTGTCTTTAGCACTGGATGTTGGAGTTTTGGTTGGTTTGGGTTCAGGTTTGCTTAAATCAAGTACGTTTGAAGTGCTACTCTTGTTTTCTTCTTCAATCTTCGTTTTTTTCGCATCGGAAGCTAAGAGGTTTGTGCTTTTTCGTTTCAAGTTGAATTGGGGGTCTTCAGGCAAGTTTAGGTATTTTAACAGTTTTTGGCTTAAATCATCCATTAGGTATTCAGAAACGATCCCGTGAGCGTATCTTAAGTGGGATTCTGTGTCTGGAGATTCGGATTTTGATGATTTTACAAAAGTGGCAGAGACTGCACCTGAACCCACATGAATGTTTTTCTGTTTTAGGATTTCAGCAACTCGTTCTGTTTTCTTTTTCAGCCATGAAAGAGTTTTGTCTTCGTTGTACTTGAAAGCGTTCAATTCTTCATCACCCTTAGGGAAATTTTCTTAATTAATAAAACATCAAAAAGAAGTAAGTTTACTTACTTTTCTGTCAGCTATCATATTTAAGTATTTCAGACCGCTTGATTTTAGTAATCTTTCAGTTTCAGGGAATTCTTCATCTCTCAAAAGTTGATCTAAAGGTATTGCTTGACTGCTACAGTACTTTCTTAAATAAGGTAACACTAGAAATATTTTTTATTATTAATGTGAAATAATTGAGTTGAAAAACAGTTTTTACCTAAAAATATGGGGTCTATGGGAGTTGAGAGATGCATTTTGCCGTCACTTTTAACCGACTCGTCAATAAACCACGACCTTTTGGCTTCATTGTACGTTAAAATTTCCTGTACAGAATTATTGGCTGGCGAGAATAGAAAAACAGCAGATTCGCCTGTATTTGGGTGTCTTAAAGTGACAATATCTGGGGTTCCAGTGCCTGTATATTGTTCACTAAGTTCCAAAGCTTCACCTAAACAAATTAAAAAAAAAATGTAAACAAACAATTTATTGAAAATTCTGAATGAAACTCCCTGTAGCATTTATTGTTCCAAACTCGTCAATATCGAGTTTTTACGTCGACAATAAAAATAAAAGAAAACAACCAAAAGCACTGGGAAAAAATCTAAAGAGAACAAAACAACCGCTGGAAAAAATGATTTTTTACCTTTTAGTAAGAAAACCCAGGAATTTGTTGGTTGTTGAAGGTTTGATTTGATGCATTTTTTCGGCGACGCTTTAACGCGAGGCATTTTAACGTTAAATTTAACAAAAATTATAGAAATTTATTTATTAATAAGAGACAGCCATCACTGACGCCCGGTTAAATTTCACACTAAAAATGACAGTTGTGCATAAATTAATTTCAGGTTGGCAGCACTCATTTTTCATCACAAACAAAAATCCAACCAATCACAATAGACCTTTTTCAAATGACGTCATCCATCAGCTTCAGGACACCTTTTACATGGTGGCTTATGGTGAAATAAATTTTGGGAATTTTTTTCACGTATTCAGCGAAAGATATTCAAATTATTACTCAAGGTGGCATAAACAATTGGATTAAGTCTATTTAATAATGTGGTTAAAACTAAATTTCTTTCAACTGTTTTTTTTAAATTAATTATCAAAATTTGATAATTTTCAAATTTGCCCGCATTTTTTTAGTAACTTTTGATTGCTTGTGTTGCTTGTGAAGATTGTTTGTTTTTGACAAGTCAGTGAAGAGTTTACTGACGTTTGTTATTTTTGTGTTTTTATCGTATTTTTTGGACTTTTGAGTGACTTTTTTATATTTTTTAAAGTAATTAATTTGTAAAGCATTGTAAGTACAACGTCATTCAACCCTACATGTAATGTGAATGATGTTTCTGTGTTTACATTTTAGAGACAAGTGGAATCATAATCTCTGGTTATTCTTCGTACTTTTATTTGGAAAAATATTCATTTTACGGCTAATAGATTGTGAGGAAGATGCGATTTCCAAAAGTCTGGACGATGATGACGGCTCGTTGATGGGTTCCACCGCCTGTAAGCTTGGTGTTGGTGACGATTTGCACAGCTGTTTCGATGCGTTGACCTGGCACCCTCCGGTGAAGACCCTTTCCACAGGGTTGGGCTGGATGCTATTGGTAGTTCAGCGATAAATTTCCTCATCTCAAAGTGGACGATACCTTATGATTGATTATTATAAATATCCAATTTTTATTTGATACGGTTTTTTTTAGTTAAATACTGGTGAACAAAAATTTACTAAAACGGAATAAACTGTAAGCATTTGATCTCTCACAGATAGTCCATGTTTTTTTCTTTAAAAGGAATATTAGAAATACCTCCGAAAATATCCTGTACTTTGTTACGTAGAAGTCCCACAACTATTTCGCATAATTCTACAAGATATTTGGTTATTAAAACACTCGTGTTTATGAATCATAAATAGGTAGTGTAATCGGTTTTATTTAGAATAGTTTATTTACAGTAATTTATGATTACACTAATAATTAGTTTGTTCACAATAAATGGCTTGAGACCGTGGTGTTATTTTCGAACGCGGGCGAACCGAGATTCTGACCAGATAGGGACCCCCAGGATGCCCTGTTGATGCAAGAAAGCGGCTCCTTGACGATGCAGAAGCATATGAGTCACTCACAATACCAGTTGGGACCCCCAGAATGATCGGTTAATGCAAGAGTGCAACTGCTTGGCTGTGGGGTGGATTCTTTTTACTTAGTATTGTCAGTACACTTTGGTCAAGGCAAGGTAATGTGTAGAGGGTAATTTTGGAATATTAAGTTGAAAGAGATTTCCTGTAAAACTTTACACTTTTAATAAACATCGTCACCACTGATGATTAGAAGAATTCTACCTACCTTTGAAATAGTCTAAAAATTAAAAAAAAAAACAGCAATAAAAACACTTTAAGACACCTAAAAATCCACAAAATGTTAACTTAAAGAATCAAAAAGTTGTTATTATGTCAACAACTGTCAAAACTCATTATTGGCACGAACACTTCTCATTGGTCACAGATCACTGAAAAATTTAAAATTTTGCCCGGGAATTTATTTTAATAAAATAATTAATTTACAAAAAACAGTTGAAAGAAATTTAGTTTTAACTACATTATTAAATAGACTTAATCCAATTGTTTATGCCACCTTGAGTAATAATTTGAATATCGTTCGCTAAATACGTGAAAAAAATTCCCAAAATTTATTTCACCATAAGCCACCATGTAAAAGGTGTCCTGATGCTGAGGTGTCAGGCGGGTTGCATAAAAGTCTGAAAACGCCTCATTCAGGCGCCAATGTTGGAGGCAGTTTTGTTTATTTTGAATAATGTAGAAATTTAAAAATAATAATAATCGCGGTTATTGTTAAAGTGTTATCAGTTATCAGATTGGTGACGTCACTAAATTTTGAAACTGTGACATAAAAAATTGTGTAAAACAATCTTTACATTTTATGTCTTGAGTATTATAAGATATGGACAGAATAGACACTTTCCAGAGGTGCAATCAGCTTCTAAAGTATTTAATTTTACCAATTTTAGAAGCCAGAGGCAAAACTTTACTAATTTTAAAAAACTATGTTAAATTTTTACCAATTTTTAAAGTAGTACCTACAGTTGTATAAAAACAAAAAGGCAATTTTTTTGCAAGTTTAGAGACGATATTTTACTAATTTTAAACTCCGGAGACTTAATTTTACTAATTATTTTAAAAGCTAAAGTTCAATTTTTAACAAATTTTTACAATTGTGGGAGCCGGAGACAACAATTTCATTAATTTTAAAAAGAAGACATTTTACTAATTTTAGAAGCCGGAGATAACGTATTTTACCAATTTTTAAATTAATACAAAAAGTAGCAATTTTTTCTAATCTTCAAACCCGAGAATGTCATTTTAGAAGTTTTTTGAACAAATACTAGAAGCTGAGAGAAATAGTTTAGTAATTTTATATGTATTTCTAAAACAACATTTACTAATTTGGTATTATACAATAAGTTGCAAATGAGCGGTTTGTTTTGCATTAGACGTAAACATGTCGGGTGCAAAAATCAACCATTTTGCAACGTGTTTCATCTAAAAAAAATATATACAATTTTTTTTCCAATTTAGTTACAAAAAACAATCATTAATTTTTTTTAATTACATTTAGTTTCTTGATTATATTATTGTCACTTTTTATTATGTATTAGTTACATAATGAAGAACGTTTGACAACTGAAATGACATATTAAAATGATTGTTTTACATAACTGAATTCAGAAAAGGTAATTTTGCTAATTTTATAACCGGTTTTTAAATAAATAAAATTGGGAAAAAAACATTTTTGCCCAATTGTAAAAACCGGAGGCGACATTTTGATGATTTTTAATATGAAAAGTCCGAAGACATAATTTTTCTAATTTTAGAAGCCGAGAGCGACATCTTTTAAAATCTTCTGATTTCAAAATTAGTAAAATGGCGCTACCTGCTCCCGCAAAAAAATGACTCTTTTGTATGTTTCTATTACTTTTAAAATCGGTAAAAAATTTAACATTGGCTTAATGAATTTGTAAAACTAAATCTTCGTATTTCAAAGTTTGTGAAATGTTGCTTCCGTCCCAATTATCGAAAAAAATTTTATTGGGATAAAATTTGTTTATGTATGTAATACTTTAAATATTAATAAAAAAATTAATTTGAACTTAAAAAACTATTGTAATAAAATGTTGTCACCGCTTACTAGAATTAGTAAAATGCGTTTCTATATTTCAAGATTAATAAAATATTGCTTTCGAGTCTTACAATTAAAAGAAAATTTTGCTTTGTGGGTTTGGAACTCATCTCATTAAAGACTCGGCTCCTACATCGCCTCGTCTTTAATTACGATTCGCCCTTAAAACTACATTTTGCGTACTTAATACGTAAATAGCTATTTTAGTATTAAAACAATAATATTTTTACTAAACTTTACCAAAGCTAAGTTAATAAAAAAATTTTGAAAAAAATATTTTCTCTACTCTTTTAAATAAATATTGTACACTCATTTTTATTAAAATGATTAGTCACTTCTATTAAGAAATTTTTAGAAATTATTAGAAATCTTTAGAAATCCCTAGAGACCTTTAAAATTACCAAAATTTTTTAGAAATCTTTAAAAACTTTTAGAAATTATCAACAAATCTACAGAAATCTTTAGAAATTACAAGAATTTGCAAGAAATATGATAGAACAAGAAACTTTAGTGTACAAATTTTTGTCACTGGTTTACCCTCCAAAAAACCTAACAAATTGAGTACCTATTAAAAAAAAAATTTTTATATTAATTATAATATAAAAATTTTTTTTTGAGAAATGTGTATAGTTTTGCGGCTTGCTTCCACACTTTTGGTCAACTCTGTATAAACATTTTTAAAACGTTTTGAAAGTTATTAAGTGTATTAATAACTAAAAAATATAAAGATACTACAATAAATAAAAGTATTGTTGAAGTTCTCTAACTGGCCCCTATCCGCAATACTACATATTTTATTTATACAAAACAGTTCAGTTTTGTCTAGTTTAAATAATCTTGATAAATAGTTTCGTAATGTTGCTATATGCCACAAATTAATTTTAATATCTTTCGTCAAATGAATAAAAAAATGTATAAATGACACAGAAAACAATTTTAATTTTAATTTTTTAATTCAATTTTTTTTTAAATAATTGTTTTGTTTTGATTAATTTCGGGGCGCGTATGCGCAAATTTTATTTGTTTCAATTAGAAAGTTATCGCGCTATGGCCGGTTTGAGGAGGAAAAATAAGAAAATAAGAAGATCAGTTCGTCTGGAAGCGTGAGAATCAAAGTAATAAACACGTCGCTAACACGTGGTGCTTCTGGGGTGTCCGAAGTAGATGTAATAAAAGGTAAGCCACCCATTTATCTTTTTTTTATAATTTGAATTTGCTCTTATTGTTTTAATACAACTGGCTTTTATACATTACAATTTTAATCTATAATTTCTCAATCAAATTATTTTTTTCAAAGTAATTAAGTTCAAATTGCTAAACTTTTTGAATATGAACTTATTATCTATGATGTATGTACCCTGCTTTTCACAAAAAAATTTTGACTTACGGCTAATACTTTATAGGAAAATCGAAAAAAAATAGAAATTTCTGAGTTTAAACCCTTATATCTTTTGTTGTGACCAAAGCAAAAGGTAGTCTAACGGGAATATGATAATTTAAACATTTCTCTAAAAGATGGTGTAGATGATGCTCGATATTTTTTTTTTTTTAAATTACAAAATGTACTTAGTTATCTAATACTGAGTTTATTGTTTTAAAAGTAAATTCCTCCAAGCAAAAATTGTTTGGGAGTTACAAATTTAACATAAAACGTAGTTTTTGATTTAAAAAATAATGTAAAACAAATAATTTTACCAACTGCACTTAATGAACGAAAAACTCGCTATTCCATAATCCATATTACCCGGTACGTTCAATAATTCCCAACTTCACTCTATTTGTAATTTTCTACAATTTTCCACAGTCACTAACCACGCCCACTTATCACCAAGTGGAGCGTTTTTTTGATATTTTTTCAGGCCTTGATCAAGGTGAAAAGAGATTTCGGTCGGTTTCTTTGTTTCCACAATGCTTTTTGTTTATTTAAAACTTTTGTAAATTTATAAATTTGTGACTAAACAAGACTTGAGTGTGCTAAAATTTTGTGGTTTTTTGTTTTGTGTCGATAGGCCCAACAACGTCCAGAAATCCCGAAATTAACCAGCTATTTTTTTCAAAGATTTTCAGTGAGTTATTAAGGCATTCTAAATTTTAGTTTATTTAAAAAAATCAAGAGTTTTCCACCAAAACTCAACAATAAGTTCTCTTTTTACATTTTTTTATGTAACGTGTGATCAAGGGCCCGTATTCTAACCAAATTTTAATGAAATAAAATCAGTTTATTTATTTGAAAACATTTCAATTTAAAGCAATTTAATTTTCTAAAGTTTCATTACCTCATAGTTGTTTTTTTTTAATTAAATTTTTAAAAACATTTTAAAGAAACTTGTAATAAATTGGCACTGTTCTAATATCAGCCGTTTTGTAAATTCTCAAGAGGGACCGCATTTTCGAGAATCAAATTTTGCAAATTTCGATTTTTTTTCCAACAGTGGCTTTTAGTTTGGCCTCAATAGTAACCCCTTCTAACAAAATTTATGTCCCGAGCTTTGTTTTCAAAATACAGATATTCAAAAAATCTACCGGCCGCCACTGATTTGGACAAAGAGACCGCGATGAGTAATGAGCGTTTTTTTGGCCTGTTTAAATCCTTGGCCGAGGTAAAAACGATAAGAATTGATTACGTCTCAGTTTTATTTCAGATTTCGGCCAGTCGTGTTGTTTGTGTAGTGCGGGAGTGCCGTTTGGTCTAAGCTTTTGAAAATGTGTGAATTTGTATTTAAATAACAGTCGATCGCGACAAAATTTTGCGCCAAACACCAAGGAATTTCAAGATTCACCCTCTTTCAGGCGAATTTTTTCACAAATTTTCGGTGAGTTATGCATGCCTTAGGGCACTTTCGGCAAAGTCGAGTTTATTTAAACAAATTAAGAACTTTCTGCAAAATTTAACGAGTCCAATTTTTGATTTTTTTAATATGTGGTTAAAGGACCTTGTTAAATTTTGTCGAAAAATCCGTATTTTAGCCAAATTTTGCAGTTTTTTTTAAATAGAAACGCCCATTTATTAATCAGATTGTAACAAAGATCGGCGATGAATCACATTGAAGCGTTTTTTTTAGCCAGTTTTCTAAGTCCTTGGTCGAGGAAAAAATTCTAATAAATGATAACGTTTCAGATTTGCTTTTAATTACAGTCATTTTGTTTCGTAGTGCCGTTTAGTTATAGTGCTAAAAACCATAAAAATTTTGTTTAAATTTGTTGTTAAATAAATAACGCGTGATAGCCCCAAAATTTTTTGTCCAAAGACTGAAAACTCTCAAATTAAATGGCTTTTTCGAGACGACTGTTTTCAAAAATTTAAGATGAGTTATACACGCAATAGAAAACAATTTTAAGTCGCGTTTATTTAAACAAATAAGATTTTAGAGCAATTTTAAGATATTTACAAAAAAAATTTTACTCAAAGACCATTTTACGAAATTATTAGAACACTGCTCTCATTATAACAATTTAAAAAAAGTTTAAAATTTTAAAGAGATAGATAAATTAGATTTTTTTATGTAAAAATATTTGAAGCAGCAGAGCATTTGAAATTTAATTTTCTAAAAAAAATTGTAGAGTTCTATAACCTCGATACTTTTTTTTTAAATAAAATTTTGAAAAACCAAAAGAATTTTTTAAAAAAAATAATAACAAAAGTCGGTACTGTTCTGATATAAGCCGTTTTGGAAATTTCTAAAGGATCACACCATTTTCGAAAATCAAATTTTGCATATTCTCGAAATTGTTTTTTAGCAGTAGCTTTTATTTCGGCCCCAGTAGTAATCACTTAGAACAAAATTTGTGTTCCGTGCTCCATTTTTAAAATACAGAGAGTCAAAAATCCACCGGCCTCCTCTGATTTGAACAAAGATATGCGATGAGTAATTGACGCGGTTTTTTGGCCAGTTTAAATACTTGGCCGAGGTAAAAACGATAAGAAGTGATTACGTCTCAGTTTTATTTCAGAGTTTGGCCAGTCGTGTTGTTTGTGTAGTGCGGGAGTGCCGTTTAGTAAAAGCATTTGAAAATGTTTGAAATTGTATTTAAACAGTTAATCGCGACAAAATTTTGCTACAAACACCAAGGAATTTGAAAATTAACCAGCCCCTTCAGGCGAATTTTTTAAAAAATTTTCGGTGAGTTATGAATGCATCAAGCCACTTTAAACCGAGTTTATTTAAACAAATCGGGAGATTTCTGCAAAATTTAACGAGTCTAATATTAATTTTTTTTAATTTGTGCTCAGAGGACTTTGTTAAATTTTGTCGAAAAATCCGCATTTTAGCCAAATTTTGCGGTTTTCCTAAATGAAAACGCCCATTTATTAATCGGATTTTAACAAAGAACAGCGATGAATCACATTGAAGCGTTTTTTTGGCCGAGGTAAAAAGATAAGAAATTATTTCGTCTCAATTTTGGTTTGGATTTCAGTCAGTCATTTTGTTACCACAGTGCCGTGCCGTTTAGTTAAAGTGCTAAAAACCAAATTTTTTTTAAAACTGGAATTAAATAACGCGTGATAGCCCCAAATTTTTTGTCTAAAACTGATAACTCTCAAATTAAATGGTTTTTTTGGGGACGATCTTTTTCAAAAATTTTAAATGAGTCATACACGCAGTATAAAACATTCTTAAGTCGCGTTTATTTAAACAAATGGGGATTTATAGCAATTTTAAATAGTTTACAACAATTTTTTTACTCAAGGACCATTTTACAAAATTATTGAAACAACATTGCTCTTGTTGCAACAATTTAAAAAAGATTAAAAGCTGTTTGTTGTTCTTATTAAGGTTTTAGTTTTTTTTTATTTATTAATTTTTATAGATTTGGATTTAGTAAAACGCCTAATACCTATACTTTTCAGTTTATAAAATTTGCAAAATTATTTTTCTAGAACAAATTTAAGAATTTTCAATTAAAAAAATTCCAAATTGTTTGATTTCAACATGACGAGACTTGAATAAAACGGCATTAATAAAAAAATATTTTTTGTGCGCTCTCTGGTTTCTAAACGCTGCAACTTATATAAATAAATGAGAATATCTTATGAAACAACTTGTATTCTTTTTGACAATGAAACAATGGCAATAAATGTAACTTTAAAATAATGTCACTTGTTCCCACTTGCTATTTAATTTTTTATAAAGGAGTGATTTTGGGCGTTAGAGCTAAAATTGACCTGCTTTAGCATTTTTTCTTTTAGACAATTTTTTTAAAAAAAGTTGTTTAAATAAAGTAAATTATTGCCTTTTCGGTCCTATTTTCGTGATTAAATATGAGTTGTAAACAAAAACTCAAAACATTTTGTTAACTGCTTAAATATTTTGATTTAATTATTATTTATTCAGTGATATAACGTGAGGCACTTTTTTGTTTTTTTCAAATTTACTAATATCTCTTTCTATTTCAGTCAATCTAAGTCAATCATCTGTGCACCAACTCAATAACAGGACACATCACAAACACTCAAAAGCTAAGTATTTTTATTTATTATTATTTATTGAACGAAACATACCGCGATTTTGTTTAAATAAATAAAATTTTGCATTCTAAAATCACAAAATAACACAGAGATAAACAATTTTAGGTATCTACTATTATTATTTGTAATTGCTAAAAGTTTAATAAAGTAAATTCCTGTTGTTTTATTGAGGTTTTGGGGGGGTAGGTTCCAAGGACATCGCTGGAAATCTGGATAAAGGTAGGTCCGAAAGAAGCAGAGGGATAAATCGCCACATAGGGCAGAAGAAGAAGCATCAATTTCAGGATTAAAGGTAGGTTCGAAAGAAGCAGAAGGAGGAGATTCGCCACTTATCAGTTGCTTTAAATTAAGACTTATTTATTGTAATTTTGTTATAAAGTTGTTTATTCTGTTCTTCAATAATTGACTTATTCTGATTATTGTAATACTATTTTGTTATAAAATTGTTTATCTCTGTTCTTTAATAATTGATTTATTTTGTTTCATATGATTATCACAGTTACAGGAAATAACTTGTAAAAACATTTTTTTTACTTTTAGCGTTTACATATTTGTCTAAAATTAAATTTTTAAAACCATCATAATGATATTTTTTGTTAGTATGTAACTGGTAAAGTTATTTCCTGTGACCACAGAATTATTGTTTATTTATATTTCTAATAATTATTTTTTTAGTTTTAGATAACGTTTTGGAAAAGACCGACTCCAGGCTATCCAGAGTGTCCATTGTCAAGATCTTCCTTATTTAAAGGTAAGTCTTTTTTTATTATTTTTCATAGTACTCATTAAATTTGCGATTATAAACATTATTATACAGAATTTTACAAGATATGATAATAGAGGTTTTTTTTTTAATATAAGGTACCTACTATATTTTGAGATCTTCTATTGTATCACTGAAACACAATTTAAACATTTATAATGTTCATATCGGAGATTACCGTGGTACGACGACTTTTAGACAATTTCTTAAAAAAAAATTGTTTAAATAAAGTGGATTATTGCTTTTTCGGTGCTATTTTTGTGATTAAATATGAGTTGGAAACAAAAAGACAAAACATTTTGTTTAACTGATTAAATATTTTAATTTAATTATTATTTATTTAGTGATATTACATGAGGCACTTTTTCGTTTTTTTCCAAATTTACTAATATCTCTTTCTATATCAGTCAATCCAAGTCAATCTTCTGTGCACCAACTCAATGACAGGACAGGACGCATCACAAACACTCAAAAGCTAAGTATTTTTATTTATTATTATTTATTGAAAGAAACATACCGCGGTTTTGTTTAAATAGATTTAATTTTGCATTCTAAAATCACAAAATAACACAGAGATAAACAATTTTAGGTATCTACTATTATTATTTGTAATTGCTAAAGGCTAAATAAAGTAAATTCCTGTTGTTTTATTGGGGTTTTGGGGGGGTAAGTTCCAAGGACATCGCTGGATATCCGGATTTTAGGTAGGTCCAAAAGAAACAGAGGGATTAATCGCCACATAGGGCAGAAGAAGAAGCATCAATTTCAGGATTAAAGGTAGGTTCGAAAGAAGCAGAAGAAGGAGATTCGCCACTTATCAGTTGCATTAAATTAAGACTTGATTATTGTAATATTATTTTGCTATAAAGTTGTTTATCTCTGTTTTTCAATAATAATTGCTTATTAAGTTTGTTTTGTATAAATATCACAGTTACAGGAAATAACTTGTAAAAACATATTTTTTCTAGTTTTAATAGTTTAAACAGTTGTGTAAAATTAAATTTTAAATACAATCATAATAAAAAATTTTTGTTAGTATGTAACTGGTAAAGTTATTTTCTGTGACCACAGAATTATAGTTTATTTAGATTTTTATTAATTAATTTTTCAGTTTTAGAAAATGTTTTGGAAAAGACCGACTTCAGACTATTCAGGGTGTCCATCGACAAGGTCTTCTTTATTCAAAAGTCAGTCTTTTTCTGTTATTTTTTATAACATTTATTTAATTCGCGATTATAAACATTATTTTCCAAAATTTTCCAAAATAAGTTAATAGAGGTATTTTTAAAAAAAATATAAAATACTTATTATATTTTAAGGTCTTTTATTGTATCACTGAAACACAATTTAAACATTTATAATGTTTATATCAGAGATTATCGAGATACGACGGCTTTTAGACAATTTCTTTAAAAAAAATTGTTTAAATAAAGTAAATTATTGCTTTTTTGGTGCTATTTTTGTGATTAAATATGAAGTGGAAACAAAAACTCAAAACATTTTGTTTAACTGCCTAAATATTTTGATTTAATTATTATTTATTCAGTGATATAATGTGAGGCACTTTTTTGTTTTTTGCAAATTTACTAATATCTCTTTCTATTTCAGTCAATCCAAGTCAATTGTCTGTGCACCAACTCAATGACAGGACAGGACGCATCACAAACACTCAAAAGCTAAGTATTTTTATTTATTATTATTTATGAACGAAACATACCGCGGTTTTGTTTAAATAAATAGAATTTTGCATTCTAAAATCACAAAATAACACAGAGATAAACAATTTTAGGTATCTACTATTATTATTTGTAATTGCTAAAGGTTCAATAAAGTAAATTCCTGTTGTTTTATTAGGGTTTTGGGGGGGTTTAGGTTCTAAGGACATCGCTGAAAATCCGGATAAAGGTAGGTCCGAAAGAAGCAGAGGGATAAATCGCCACATAGGGCAGAAGAAGAAGCATCAATTTCAGGATTAAAAGTAAGTCCGAAAGAAGCAGAAGGAGGGGATTCGCCATTTATTCTGATTTAGGATTTTGTGATTGTTTTTGTAATTTTTTTGCTAGAATATAATTCACGATTTTGCTAAAATTGTTGATCTCTGCTTTAATTTATATTTTTTTTCCTTAAACTATTGAGCTTCATTTAACGCCAATTTTTTATTTTATCGTTTTTAAAGAATTCGTCCTTTATGTATAATGTGTTATAACAATTTTTTTTGCTAATTGAGTTTTAATATTTCTCCTTTCAAGTATTGCGTTTTAGGTTTTGGTAATTTTTCTGTTTTACGATTTTGTAAATTTTTTGTTTTGAATTTTAATATTTTTATTTCAGGTATTATTATATGTTTAAAGTTTTCGTAATTTTTCTATTTCAGCAATTTTTTTTTTCAGGTATTATATTCCATGTTTTCGTAATTTTTCTGTTTTAGATTTTAATTTTGTTTGGTATTATTGGGTGTTTTTACGTTTCATTCTAGACTCCAAGAAGATCCAACAAGAAATCTGTAATGTTTATCTGTTTTACTCAAATTTTGTTAGTTATTTTATCACATATTTACATGTCTTTTTCTTATTTTGTATTTATTTTACTTTTATTAAATTTTATAACTTCACTATCGAGTTTCAACATTTTTTACTTTCCCAATATTTGTTGTCCCTCAATCTCAGAGGATGAATTAATCCAATGAAATAAACAAATTTTATCCAATGTGTTAGTGGGTCTTGCTCGTGCCAAAATTTTGAGTCCCAAAATTAAGTGAAAAGGCAATCCGAAAACGAAAGTAAGTATTAACTTTTTTTTCGTCATTTTCAAAAGTAAAAACCCTGCAGTCCTTATGTTTTAAGAATGTTTTAGAATGTGAAAATAACCAAAGCAAACAAAAAAAATATTTAATAAACGAATAATACTTTAAAAATTCGAGCAAAAATGATAATAAAGCTTAAAACAATTTTTTTTTGTTTAAACAGCCATAACCATATCAAGTTTGGGATAAAGAATGGGGGGACTTTATAAAAAAGACAATTAATGTTTTCTTTTTATTATTATCGAACATAACAATACAAAAATCCACTTACACATCGTAAATAAATTATTTACACATTTACACTATCTTGCCACTCTACATGTTATACGGAGGCGGTTGATGCTGATACGGATTGGGGTTCATCTGCCTCTGTAAATGCGCTACTAGTGACGGCGTGTTCCCTTGCGGCCCCCCTTGTTGCTGTTGTTGCTGCTGCATTGCCATCATCTGCTGTCTCATCCTCTGCTGCTGGAACTGATTCTGCTGTGCTTGAACCCCCGGTTGCATTCCTTGTGGGGTCTGTCTAGAATACGGCGGCGCAGGGCCCCCTTGCGCTCCCATCGCCCCCATTGTGTTCATGTTAGGATTCATTGTAACATTTGGAGCTTGCTGCATGTACTGACCCCTGGGATTTTGAGGCATGCCTCTATAATCAGGTTGTGGGGGCCTAGGCTGACCGAAACCTTGCTGTTGACTGGCAAACATATTAGGCTGGGAGCCTTGCATCATCTGCTGATTGGCTTGCATGGTATTCGGCATCATTGTGTTCGGGGTACCCCCATAATTACCGTAAGACTGGTTCATACCAGCTTGCATTGAGCCGTACTGCTGTGGGAACATATTCTGAAAAAGAAAATATTTGTTTCAGACTTTATTTTGGGTTATTTTTACCAATTTATAGTGAATCACGAAAATTTATTTTTTCAAAACAAAAATTTTTGACTTGATGAAAAATTACAGCCGTCTTGATTTGTTTAATTTGTTGTGCCAACTTGAGAAAATAAAAATTTCGAGAATACCTGATTTTGTTGCATTGCTCCTGGATGTTGTTGTCTCATAGGTTGTCTTGGGAATGTTCTCATGGGTCCATAATTGTTTTGTGGTCCCGGTCCTTGCGGGTTTTGTCCCCCTGGTCCCATGAATTGATTAATGGGATGTCGTGAACGTAGCAGATTAGAAAGCGCTTGCTTTGATTGATTAACCGGTTGGGGTCTTTCGAAGCGGTTAACTGCAACCAAACTCAACAAAATCAGTTTTAACTCACAAAACCAGTCTTACCATTAGCCATCTGTGGTGGATAATAACCCTGTTGTTGTTGTTGCTGCTGCTGTTGTTGTTGGTTATACCACTGCTGTTGATTACTGGTATTATACTGTTGTCCTTGTTGAGGCATTGGTCCTTGTCCATATCCTCCCATGTTGTGCATTTGTGGATTAGGTCCAGGAACTTGCATAGGCATTTGTCCTTGTCCCATTTGTGGCTGGTTCATTCCCATAGGATTAACAGGAAGCTGTCCAGGAACAGTTTTAGGTTTCCGAGGACGACGTTGTCCTTTTCCTCGACCTTTACCCACAGCTGCAGGACTCTGGTCCACTGATGAAGGAGTGTCCGCCTTCAGGTCACAGTCCTTTAGCTGGAGGTTATAACGTACACAAATCTACACATCAACTGTTCGGTGCTCAAGGATTGCTCAAGGAAACTCCCTCGTAAGAGAAGAAATGAATATCATTCAGCACCAACATATTTACTAAAATTAAAAAATCACTAACCGGCTTATCTGGAACGGGTTCCAAGTCTTCAGGGGGAAGGGGTGGAGGGTCCAGATAGTGTGATGCTGGACGTTGAAGGTTGTGAGTGTGGTATTTCAGGAGGCGGTGATTGTCCTCTCCTGTTAATGGTTTACGTTCCAGACGGACTGCACCGAACCATGCCCATGACAGGGGGGCTGGGTTTTTCATTCCTTCCAGGATATCCCAACTGCTTACACGCTGTTTATCTGTTACCTAAACAAGTTGAAAAAAGTGTAAATTAGCATGGAGCGAATGGCGCTGATTTAAAGTTTCGAGTAAAATTAGGTAGACGGGTGATCCCAACGTCTTTTGTTCGATTCGTTCCGGTCTAAAAGAACTATATCTCTGAGAATAATTAAAATTTTAACTAATCCTTTTAGGGACATATTCTTGAAAGACTAAGTTTTAAAAATACCAAAAAAATTATTTTTTTCAAATTTCTACACTAGAATACCCCCTTAATAAAATGATCATCAAAAATTTTTCTCAACTTCTCGTAGACTCTATCCCCAGCTTATTTAAAACAGCTCCCTTTAAATATCAACGCAAAGTTGTTGAATAAATTGCTAAAATTAAGTATAGATAACATTCGAAAGCTAATATTCTTGAAAAACAAATTAGCACTTCAGATTTAGACTATATAATTTAATTTAAATTTTTTTATTAAAATTTAAAAAACAGTTTTACCAAAAGTGGCGCTGAGTAAGAAGTTAAAAACCAACCTGAAACCCGTGTTTCTTATCAACACTGTCAAAACTGATCTTATTCCCTTTCCCATCGGTTATACAACCATTTGGTTCGACTGCAATCACTTCCGTTACTGCTCTAGGTAGCGGAAGTAACTGTCTAACATGTTGTAACGATGCGTTATGCCTCTCCCCTACTTCCTTCTTCAATTTCTTCATCAAATTCTGATACATTTTTCTTCCCTCATCCTAGAAAAACTCCACTATCATCAAATCTTGACGCTACTTGTTTGATTACCTGACTATCCGTAGCCAATGCCGAATGAATCAGTGTTGCCAACATATCCACAACTGTCGTAAACAACTCACTATGCGTATGCAAATCAATTAAACCATTCGTAATCAACTGAACTAAAAGAAGTGCCCAATCAGTTGTCGCTGAAGGATTTCTTTGAAACGCTTCAAAAACGCCCCCTACTAGAGCAAATCTGAGTTGTAGCCCATCTAATGTTCTCTCATTGTTGAAAATATCTTGTAGGTTGCCATCACGTGCCAGTTGTACCAACTGTGATAGTTGCTGGTGCAGTGAAGACAGTAGACCTTCCCGTTGTCCTTCTTCTTGTCCTTTCAAACACGTCAAAACTAGAGTTAGGAAGGGTTGGTGACTTAATAAACTGTGATTATCACTTCCTGTTCGTCCTTTTTTCTGTTCACGGCACCAACCCCCACTTTCTAAAACTTGTCCAGCAACTTTCAGGACTCGGCCTTGAATTGCACTTGGAAGTTTCGAAACGAGAGGCGCCACTAGCCATATAGAATTTTGTTGCCGATTTTTAATCTCTAGCTTCTTATCCTCAGATTTGGGTGAATTTGACGACGAAGAGTTTAATTGGAATACATCAATTGCGGCTTTAGCTACAGTGTCTAACCATTGAGACAATTCCTGAGAGTTGGGTGTAAATTGTCGGAACATTAGCTGTAAATCTAGCCACGACATACGTAAAGTCCACTGCTCCAAATTCTGGTAAAAAAAAAATTAGTAACCGTAAAAATTTGTCGCTTTTTGCAACTCGTACTTCTAGTATCCTACTGATCATGTTCTTCTGGTCTAATTCCTCGATACTTGTCCCTGCGTCTGGATAACAAATCATGTGAAGCAGTCTTTGGGCTTGAGAATGTGATAATAAAGGATCGAGTAAATTATCCGAATCGCAGAGTTCCTCTGGATGTGATAAGCAACGTTCAAGGACCCATTGTTGGGAGCAGATTTCACGTAAAACATGACACGCAAAAGCTGATAAAGATGCGGTGCTTTCAGCATTTCCGGTACTTGATTGCCTATACAAAAAAAAAAACAAATGCAACAACTTTTTTTAAAATGTTTTACAAAGAAAGTGAGTCACTTTATTATCACAAAACATCAACGCGTACTTCTGAAAAAGACTAGGCGTTATTTACAAAACAAAGAGAAATATGTAATATACTGGGTGAAGCAAAAAAGTACAGTGTGATTCATTTTTGATGATTTAGGTAGTTTCTCATAATCGGTTATCGCAAAAAAAATCATGTAACCACTCCTGTTTTATTATGAGATCATTTTATAATTTTTTTGCTCATTCTGACAGCAGGATACATATTTGTTATCAATTTTTAAATCCATAACGCCAAAGCAAAAATACTGTTATAATTTTGAAAGCCAGAAACGCATTTTACTAATTTTGGAAGCCAAAAATAACAATGTACTAATTTTTATAAACCAGGGGGAATATTTTAGCGAAATGCTGGAATATCAATTTTAAAACAAAGACAAAAGGAACATTTTTTTTTGTAATTTCGGAAACTGAAGACCGTATTTGACTAATTTTGAAAATCATAGACAACATTGCAGCAATTTTGAGACCGAAAGCAATATTTATTTATCAATTTTTAAATTAACAAAGACAAAAGCGTTATTATTTATGTAACTTCGAATTTTCCAAACTTTGAAAACCAAAGGCAACATTTTACTAATTTTGTAAGCAGAAAATGGAAGCTGTTGTAAACGTGTCAATTTTTTCTAATTTTAGAAAACGTTTGTAATATTTAAGAGGAATCTAAAGCAATTACTGATGTTTAATTTGTGTTCATTTATGACAATGTGAGATGTCTAAATGTGTGTGAAGATCAGCTGCATCGTTAACAAATTATTATTATTAACTTTCAAAATAATGGCAAACCTCAATTTTACAGTTGGTAACGATTTTGTGTACCGCAGTGTTACATTGTTTAAAGACTAATTCTCGGTTGTGTAAACGTTTATCAATATTGATGAGCCATTAAATTTGGTTAATTCAAAAAACCGTAACTTGATTGGTTAAAAATGCGTTAATGCGAGATTAATGGCTTATCAAAACATAGTCTATTAAATGGTTAAGTTAATATTTCTTGTATGATCGTGAGAAGTATAGAAAACCTACAAAAATCATTGAATATGAAACACACTGTACATACGGTATACATATTAAAGATAAGCAGAGTTACTGAAATCCCATTAAAAAAAAGGGCCATGCACTTTATTTTTGCTAACGGTGGCACTAGTGCTGCCCTCTACGTCGATATTTAAAATTTTACTTAGAGTAAAAGTTTGTATGTCAAGTAATAAACGAAAAATTTTTTTTAAACTGCAACACAAACCTTCTCGAAGTAAAAATGACTGCATGCTTTTAAGCTAAAGGTTAACATGCATTTTCTACACAAAAATATCAACTAGCACACCCCCTAGTTAGCTATGCAGCCATAATGGTGATCATGGTGATGATTTTTTTTACATAATATCAATTAACAAAAATAAAGTCTATGGCTCTCCCAAAAAATCAAAAAACTTGCCCTCACTTCCTACGTAAGAGAAAAACTTATTTACAATTTTTTTTTATCAGACACAAGTAGAAAAAACTCCGTATGTAACCCCGTTTCGTGTCGTGTGTAAGCAAAAAACCGCGTCGGTAATCACAAAACAAAAAAACAAATGAATGTGCAAGCACAGGTGACACAATCAAAGCAAAGCTTATACTGAATCATCGACAAACCTATGGGCCGTCCTGGAGCCGCAGACCTCCATGTCTACCCTGACGGAACAGAACCAATTTCAAAACAAATCGCGTTAATAAAAAAATCAAAAAAAAAATAATTAAAAAAATCCGTTTCTTTCAAATTCCGACAAATCAAAACTTACGCCAAATCCAGGGACGGACCATCGCCACCACTCATTAAATCACTGGTACCCAAAATGTGAGAAATACTCAATTCGGTGCCTTCACGAGCTGTCGCATCCCCGACAATTAAGACAGCTTTCAGGACAGCTAAGACCGGACCGACGTGGATATTTCGGTGGGCGGCGGCTAGAAGGTGGCGGTCACAGCTAAGACGCACTCCCAGAGGCGGCCTAGGCGCAGTTAACGGCGGTGAGCCTACTGAGTACAGACCGGGTTGGGGGCCCTCAGCCGTGCGGAAAAGACGCAGGAGAAGGTGGCATGTCAAACGCATACCACCCTCTGCGGCGCCGCTGCCGTTATCCAACGTTTTCACCTAATAAAATATTAAAATATATAAAGTGCCCCATAAAACAAGCTGAAATTTGTGAACCAACAAAGCGGTACAAAAATGAGCGAAGAAGTTCAGCAAAATTAAAACATAAGTCGATAATCTCCGAGCGTTTAACGTTTAAACAACTATTTAAACGAACACAAAACAGCACAAACTCAGTTACTATTTTTTATCAAAAAGGGATCAGTAAGCGTTGAAAAAAATTTAAAGGAATTAATTATAAATGAGTTTCAAATTTCCAACACTTACTGGTTTCTTCTGATACAAAAACTGATGTCAAATTAAAGAAATACTCTGTATAAGTGGTATTACATTGCTTGTCTCGTAAAAGACAGTTTATATGTAAAAATTACCTTCAAAAGGCTAGGTAAAGCCACTCTACCCACGAAATCCTCCAAGGAAAAACAATGTCTCGCTATTAGAATACAAGTAAAAACGGCTAAAGCATTATGAATACTGACATCCTAAAAAAGAACCGTCAATTTTCTTACAAAAAAAATTACAGAAAAAACACACTTGTATATCAAGTTGGCCTAAAACATCAGTATAATACCCAGGATGAGCAATAGGACAACATAGCGCTAATAAAACCCCCAACCATTCCGACGCCAATGAGTTACAACATGCTGTCATTTCAGCACACATAATTGCCAAATCATTTAATCTCTCATTATCAGTTTCACGACATACAAAAATCACAGCATTGCTAACAAATGAATATCTACAAAAAAAAAACATTAAACAATTGACAATCAACTCGTAAAACTGACCTATTATTGGCACTTTCGTTCAAAGGCCTCGCCCATGTACTCTCAATCCGACCTCCTCGTTTCGGATTAGTAAAAACCTCTTGCATGTAACTCGAATTATACACGTAATTACTACTAGGTGTGGGCTGAAGGGCGGTATAGAGAGCTTGTCGGATTTTAGGATAAGCGTTTCCGAAAGGTTCACCTGTATGAGGCTTAGATTTTAGTAAACTACAAGAAGAATAAAGGTCATAAAGATGTGCCAAAATACATCTTTCAGCTGAGCTACAATCTCCTGGATTACTGACGTGTTTTACGACTTTACATAAGCCTTCAAAAACGGCAGAAGTTTGTTCAGGGGACAACAATAAACAGCAGTGATATCGACGTAAAACTCCCACAACGTAAAGACTTAAAGATGTTGTGTAATTTCTTGTCAAAACTGAATTTTTATTATACAATTGTGTCTCAACTTCAGGCAATTCCTTCAAAATCTGAATACAAACATCAATCAATCCGTAAATGTTCAACGCTAGTTCCATCAGATCGAAAAGAAACGCCACATGTTCCTGGACCGGAAGATAATTTGAATTTCCAGTCGCGAAAGAGTTTAACATTTCAATAACTGTCACACTACACTGCCACGTGACCAAATGCTGGTCAAAGTAACTCAGACTTTGGCATTTCTGTGTGGTTGCTTCAAAATTAAACTCGTTGCGTGAATGTTTCTTAACTTTGCCACCTTCAGCGACATCTATACTAAATTTTTTCGAGAAGAGTTTACAAATTTCTTTAGACATTTTCTTAACTGTGTGTCTAGCCTCATCTCGGACTTTGCCAACTCCATAGAGAAGCACGTGACGTTGATTACAGTCATGTTGGGAAAATGGGTCATCTTGGTATAGTGGAAAATGGGTTGTGTAGAGAAGATGTCTTGATGGTTTAACTTTGTGGTCGTTGTGGTCAGTTTCCATAGGAACATGACCGATAGATGAAGGGTGTGGGTGGTGACTGTGGTCGTGCTCTTTGGGACTATCAGGCACATCCATGGAATTCTGTTGATCCTCTTTGATATTCTGTAAAATCTTATCTAAATCATGATCTATGGTCGCATCATCAAAATCCATATTATGAGACTGCTCCTCTAATTTTGTATGATGTGTTTGGTGAGTGGAGACATCTGTCGTTTCTTCATGTCCTAATAAATCACCTCGAGATATCAAAGTGCACATATAAGCATCATGAGAGAAAACATCACGTCTTATTAACTCGGCAAAAAGGTGTACTAAATTAGAAAAAGCAGTTTTTTTCTGGGGACAGTCATCAGGTGCAGGTACTGGTGCATCACTATCAAGGAACTTCATTAAAAGTTGTTGGAACATTGGGGGACCTCCAGGTGCCGAACAATTCGAGTCTTTATCATCGCCAGGGGCGGTTTCCTGGTCTCCATTCGTGGCAGAATCAGACTGACGACGGTCTAATAGAGCCGCCACTGCTAATGCACGATGTTCGCCTGTTCTTTCAGGCGAAACGGCCCACTCACATAATAACTTTACTACGGAATTTTCCTGGTCATTGTTACCACCAAAAACTTTGGTATATAGGGTATCTAGGGAATTGGTTGAGTCCATTTTGTCGAATCTGTGACGGTCGAGGGCGTCCAGTGCTGCCAGCACACGATTTGTAATTGTTCCTAAAAATTCAGTAAATAACAAAACCGTAGAATAATAAAAAACCGTAATGTAACAATCAATTGTGACGTCACAAATGTGGCCAGACTTAAAATTTTCAATAAAAAAAATTGCAAAACACAAGAAAAAATATATTGTCGAATTAAAAGTTTAAATTATTAATATTTTTATATGAAAATAACAAAAAACCGATTTTTGTTTAAATCGAAAAATGCACCTAATAACACCAAACACTTTTTTGCTCACGACGCGAGTTTCGGTAACAATGTTACCATTCTCAAGTAAAACTGCCACGCCTTTACAAAATAATAAGAGAGTCTATTTTTCGAGACATTTTAAATCTTGTTTAATAAAAAAATTTCTTTGACTTGACCATATTTGTGACGTCAAGCTTCAGGTTTCAGGTTACAGAAAATATATTACCAGCCGACGAATTTTGCCACTTTTCTGTACACCACCGGCCCTCAGCTCTTTTACTCCTTTCCCTAATACAATGTTCAGCAAATTGTACTTGTTTTCTGTAGGTATTCATGTCACAACGAGCTGCCATTGGTAGTGATGAAGGAACCATTGGGAGTAAATCTAAAGGAGATCCATGCCAAACACTACCAACACCTGTACCACACCAAACAAGACCTGTGGGACACTCCAAACTTATAGTCTGGATAACTGTGCTCAACTGTAACACTACAAAAAAGAACAGTTTTAAAAAAACCATTTTATGACTAGTTTTTACCAATATCTCTATGATGCGGACAATTCTGGTACTCAATGAGTGTACTTTGCATGGGATTAGCCGTCGGCACCTCCTTCTTCTCTTTTTCCCCGTCTTTTTGTTCAGTTTTTGTCTCACTCTGTGGTGACGTAATTAAATTAGTTTCGGCAACGTTATTTAACATATAACCAAGTTTTTTGCAACAGAAATGTGCCAGTCTTCGGGATAGTAACTCAGACTGGACAAACTCCTCCAAATATTGCAAACACAAAGGTAATAAGAGACGTAACATGCCGTCATCAGACGGTTGTGAGCGAATTTTTTCCAATAATTCCAAGATCCACGTCAAGACTTCTTGCCTGTCCATCAGGCATTCTTCATACATGTACTTTAGTAATTTTTCGCAGTAAATCCAATGTCTCATTGCAAGTTTTTGATCAGTTTCAGTTGATGCAGCTTGGGTTAGTGATGGAGTTTGTGGGGGCTTCTCAACTTGGGAGTAATAATCTTGCAATTTCAAAACTTGCTCTTTCATAAATTTTAACAAAGTTCCAGTCCATTCTGTTGTAGGGTCAGGTATTTGTCTCTTTTTAATTTTCGCCTCAGACACGGCAACAGTATAAGCTGAGCTTAATTTAATAAACCAGGCGGCTCTCATCATAGGCACTTGGTATTCACATAACATTATAAAAATCTCTTCTTTTTTATTAAAATTTGGGGCTTTTTTCGACAAGTGCATGAGAGGCTTGTTTCCTGCTAAATCCTTAAACCAGGATTCTATCGCGTTTTTTGTTCGCATTGTTACTGGCCAGAAATTGTCTTTAGGGTTAATTTGTTGTCTCTTTCTGCCTGACTCAGGCAACATACTTAATTCCTCTTTTCGTTTGATAATTCCGTTGAAATAATCCCCAACTTTGCTTGCTGAGACATTACAGTTTCTTGCTGTTCCAAATTCATCACTCAAATGGGTCATTGTTAAAAACCCATGTTTCACATTGACACTCGTCAATTCGTCTTCTTTCTGCTTGGGTTCTTGCGGATATACATCAGGGGGGCCTATTTTCGGCTTTTTTAAAGGCCGTTTCTCGTACAATAAGCTACTGTTAAACATTTTGAATAGCTTTTAAAACTTCTTATTAAAACCCCAAACAAGCAAAGAACATTAAAAAACAATCAAATTTGTAAAATGTAGTAAAGTTTTCACTCTGGAGGCTCCATTTCAATAGAGATACTCCCAAATCCCTAAGACAAAAGATGGGAGCCTAAATTTCTGCACTTACGCAATTTCCAAAAAATAAAACGACATCAATGTGTTACATAATAAACACACAAACAGAAAATTGTAAATTTGAATTGATAAACGACTGTTTTATTAATAAAAACCTAATTTTGTGCACCAACAACACAACTTTTGAGGACGAAGACGTCCATATTTGTTTTTTAGGGATTTCACTTTGGGGAGTTAAAAGCAGAAAAGTCCCCAAATTTATTATTTTATTTACAATTAAATTATTATAAATTAGATGATAACACATTTTTTACAGAAAAACAAAGTTGTTTTTTGTCAATGGGCAAAAAATACAATGCTTTTTACTTAACTATTACTTAAAAATTATTATTTTTTACAATTTTCTCAATGTTGCCAACTTAACTAAATGTCAAGTGAATGTCAACAACCTTTTAGGTTATGTTAAATTCACTCAAAAATTTCAAGCACGTGTTGTAAACAAATTCATGAAAATGGGTAAAGCAAAACGTATGAAACCGTCCCAAATGGGGACAAAGGTACCCCTTGAACAAGATATTGAAGGCGCAAAGTTTGCCAAGTCAAAAAACCGTAACAAAATCCGGCTCAGACAAGACGATGACGAACAGGTCAGTAATTCCCTCTAATCTGGCCCAAACTAACATAAATTTTTAGTTTGTTGATTCAAATCTATCGCGGAAGATTCTCTCAGCCGCCAGGGAACAGCAACGTGAGTTAGATTCAAGTTTTGGCCCCACACCATCAGAAGCAAGTTCAAGTAGTTTCAAAGTATCGAAATTGGGTGATGATGACTCTGAGTCTGAAGAAGAAGACACTCTGGAACCTGACACATTTTACGAAAACATTGAAATTAATGAAGATGATGAGAAAGCTTTGGAAAAGTTCATGAGTAGTAATCCTGGTCCTAGACGAACTTTGGGGGACATCCTAGCTGAGAAATTGACTGAAGTTAAGACACATTTCACTGATGATGGTTCCGTGAAAATGCAAGACTTGGATCCAAGAGTTCAACAAATGTATCAAGGAGTTAGGGATGTTTTGAGGAAATACAGGAGTGGCAAACTACCAAAAGCGTTCAAGATTATACCAAATTTGCGAAACTGGGAGCAGATTTTGTATATAACAGGTATGTAGATGGATTTAGGGTTAGTTCCGGGGTAAAAACAGTGGTTTTAGATCCGCCAAGTTGGTCAGCTGCTGCCATGTACCAAGCCACACGTATTTTTGCATCAAATCTCAAGGAAAAAATGGCTCAGAGATTTTATAATTTGGTTTTACTTCCTCGAATTCGTGACGATTTAGCTGAATACAAAAGACTCAATTTTCATTTATACCAGGCTTTGAGAAAGGCTCTTTTTAAGCCTGGGGGCTTTATGAAGGGAATTCTTCTGCCACTGCTTGAAAGTGGTGACTGCACTTTACGTGAAGCTATTATAGTTGGGTCAGTGATTGCACGAAACTCAATTCCGATTTTGCATTCATCTGCTGCGATTTTAAAAATCGCAGAAATGGATTACACAGGAGCGAATTCGATTTTTTTGAGAATATTTTTTGATAAGAGATATGCTTTGCCGTATCGTGTTGTAGATGCTGTAGTTTTTCATTTTCTGAGATTTGAACGGGATTCAAGAGAATTGCCTGTGTTATGGCATCAAGCATTTTTAACGTTTGTTCAAAGATATAAAGCTGATATTTCAAGTGAACAAAGAGATAGATTATTAGAGTTACTGAAAAAGCAAAATCATCATGCTGTAACACCTGAAATTAGGAGAGAACTTCAAAATGCAAAATGTAGGGATGCTGAAACTGCTGAACCGAAAATGGACTTTGATTAAAATATTATGTAATTGTGATAATTATATACTTGGAAAAGAAATATGATACTTAAACAGACTAATTGTTTTAACATCAATATAATATTGCTCCTAACTTAGGGATAAATAAAACACTTTCTAATCCCTATTCATCCAAATAATCACTTTTAACAAGAGATAAGCCACTCCGAATCCCACAAGAAACTTCTCTTTTTGCAACCTACTCAAATTCTCCAATTCCAGTGCCATAACTCTCCTATTAAGCTTGGCCATTTGTCTTCTAAGATGCAACACTTCTTCAGCTGCTGTTAGCCGCTCTCCACTACCCCCAATTGGCGGCGTACTTTCCCGTAACGTTAAATTTAACTCAGAGTCCTCAAAAATCTGTTTCTTCTTTGGTTTAACAACCGGAATTTGCTGCAGTTCCGGATCCTCCATTTCTTCAAGTGTGGGAAAGGGGTACTTGTCGAGAGTCAAGGTGCGGGGCGGAGTCGCCACTCGTACGTCCCCGGGGTACGGCTCTGTCGGAAGTATGGAATTATCGAAAACGATCTCGCGTGGAGGTGCCCTAGTCCCTACACATCTCGTGTAAAATGTCACAAATATTGTAAAACAACTCACCAATGTGCTGGTGTTGGCCCACTACAAGGATTCTTTCAGGGACTTGCATGTTGATGTTGTCCCGGTTCCAGCCAGGTTGGGTGCCCCCGTTTAAGTCAGTGTTGAAGCTGATTTTGTCGGGAACTTTCATTTTTTGATTGATTTCAACTTTGAAGTTGGCATCTGTCACGAAAGCGTCTTCAGTGTAATGCGATGGACTAGTGTTTGCTGACATCTAAAAATACAATTTTTGGCAAAATAATAGAAATTATGTAGAAATGGGAGGGGCGCAACTAAATAGGAGAAATTTCTACCTTTTATTGATGTGATAAGGCTATTTATAGTTAAAAAGATTAGTTTTACGAGTAACCGTAACTAATCAGACATTTTGAATTTGACACATGACAGTTCGCTGCCAACACAAAGAAAAAAAAACTGGAATGTCCCAAACTTCCGAAACTTAGAGTAGTAATGCGAGGAGGTCGAATTGTTATGGAGGGAGAAAAGCTTTATTTAACTTGTAGTCAGAAGTAGGCAACCCATCATAATAAAAAACTTTTTAAGACTGTATTAAATGTATATTTTATGTAATAAGTGGTAATAACAAATTTTACTAAATAAAATAAGAATTACTATATCTAATTTAACTGTTCATAAATAAACAATTTGCAACAAGAAATTTAGTACATCAGTTTTGAAACTAACAAAAAAATTGCATTTTATTATTTATGATATTTTTTAAAATATGATGATCGCATGTCACAAAAATAAAAACTACTTAAATCTAACATTTTTTTTTTTAAATAACGACGATGGTAATTTAACAAACAGTTCTCTTTAAACAAATCTGCTATTGATCTTTTGATAATCACAACCTCAGCTTGTTTATTTAGAGATTTCTGTTCAAATTATTTCAAAAATTTAGAAAGACAGCACGATCACATAGTCTTAGTATTCCATGTCTGATATTTGTTAGAAAGTTTGATTTTTATGATTTAATTAATTGAGCAGTTCGATTATTTATTTCAATTAAAATTTTGTAAATTTGCCCCTAGCTCAACTATAATTCATTTTACTTAAGCTTTCATCTCGATTAATGGTTTATTTTTTGTAATTTGTGTTATTTAAGCCTACAGTTCGTTTAGTCTTTTTATTTGTAATTTAATCAAGTAACCTTTTAGTTTAATTTTTTATATTATTTGTATTAAACTGATAACTGACATTTTTAGTTGATTTAATAATCTGTAAATTTGTCTCAGAATTTAAATAAAGTTTACTGATGCAGTATAACTTGTTTTTTAGTAATATAATTGTATTTTGTATTTTAACAAAAGTATTGGCTTTAAATAGTGCAGAACCAAACAATTAAGAATTAAAAGAATTGTCTAGAAAAATAGGAACTAAAAAAGTTTTTGAGAAAGTAAAAATAATAATAGATTCTGGAAGAGTAAAGAAAAATTATTAAAAAAAAAACGTTTAGAAGAAAATGAAAAGCAAAGATAGACTTTAGAAAAACTAAAAACGATTTCAAAAGAGTTTAAAAACGGCGATTGGAAGAGAGAAAATGAATTTAAGAAACGATCTTTAATAAAAAAGCGTTAAAAATTTTTTTGAGAAAAACTGAAATTCGTTGGCTAGAGGAGAAAAAAAGGCAAAAAAACTTTTTAGAAACGCAAAAAAAAGACAAAATAAAGAAAAAAATGAGCTAAGAAGGAACACTCTTAGAAATCCAAACACAATTTTTAAACAACTTGAAGAACAACGATTGAAAAACCAGCTATAAAAAATATAATAGTACAATAATTCTAAAAAAATTTAAAAAAAGTTTTTTTAAATAAAAAAGCTTGTAATAGAAAAAAACTAAAAAATATTTTAAAAAAACTTGAATAATATTTAATTAAGAAGAAACAAAAAAAATATTTAGAAAAACAAAAAACGTTTTAGAAAAAGCTTGAAAAACAATAAAGAATTAAAGGACAAATGAGCTACTTTAGACAAAAAAATTATTTTGAAAAAAAGTAATTAAACAAAAAAATGAAGAAGAAAAATTGCGATTGGAAGTTAGAAAAAAATAAACAAAGGTTCTAGAAAAAAAATGGCTTTGAAAACTTTGCCAGTGGGCAAAATGCTTTTAGAGAAACGTTCTAAAAGTACCTACCACCCAAAACATTGAGACTATACTTGGGATAACACTATTGACCGCTTTTTTAAACAAACCTTATTTATAATGTTTAACTAATTTTTCAGAAATAATTTTAATTTGTTTTATAGCATTTATACATTTATTATACAGGTGAGATCAAAATATAACTGAATCAGAGCAGGCTGTGCCAGCGTAAGTGCAATAATGTATCTAATGTTAATATCCACTTCCACGGTTTGCCCTGATTTGGTTACATTTCGATCTCAGGTTATAAATTAATTAAAGAAATATATGAGTTTATTACGAATAATCAAAAATTACAAAAAAATTACAAAAAAGTAAATCGTAAAAGAATGACGATATGTAGAGCCAACTTGCGCAATACCTGAATAATTCGTTTTAGTCAAATATACATTTTCGGCTCCTCGTATCGTCATTCTTTTACGACTTACCTTGCTGTAGTAGCAGATTTACAATTATTCAACTTTTACACTGATTTACTTGTTACAATATTACTTTATATTATTATTTATAATTGTGTATGTAGCAGGAACTTGGACTTAGAAATAAAATAAAACTTGGTTTACCTGGCTAACGTTTCGGCTTTATTATTGAAGCCTTTATCAAAGCTAGTAAACTTATAATACACGAAATGAAAATTATAAGTTTACTAGCTTTGATAAAGGCTTCAATAATAAAGCCGAAACGTTAGCCAGGTAAACCAAGTTTTATTTTATTTCTAAGTCCAAGTTCCTGCTACATACACAATTATTATCATCACCATGGATGCAAATACAGATATTAATTATTATTTATGTTTTGACATTTCAGCTGAATTATGGAAGTGCACTGACGTTTATTATTTGTTTATTTATTTATTAATGAGATAATTTCAAGTTGAGATACTACCGGTAGTCTCGCAAATTTTAATATTTTTCGGTAGCAACAATCAATCGTAACAGCAAATTTTATTGATTTTCTATAGAAATTAAAATATTACTGATACTATTTCATCTTGAAATTAGTTCATTAATTTATTATTTGTGAAAAACATTTTTATTTGTATTTTGCTAACAAAAAACGTTTTTTTATCTCTACATTTTTAATTATTAAATTTGTTTTGGTTATGCAATCAGAAATACCCGCCTGTATAGTCTACCTCTACTACGAGTATAACATAGTCCAAAAAGCTAGTTTCAAGTTGAGATAATACCGCGGTAGATAATATCTTCCTTTAAAATTAATAAAATTTGTAGTAGAGATTGGTTGTTGGTACCGAAAAGTATTAAAATTTGAGATACTACCGGTAATATCTTAACTTGAAATTAGCCCAAAAGACTACAATTTTAAATATGTAGGTTCTAACTATTTGAAAATAAAATTAATAGTTAAAATAAACTTATCTAAAGCTTAAATATAATAATAATAATAATAATAATAGCTTAATTACGTATTTGAACATTTTTATTTCTTGTAGTTTTAGTTATGACATTAAATAATATAATAATAATAATAAGTATTTTATTTTTTTATAACAATTATAATGTTAATGTTTGATTCATAGACAAACAGCATTTTTAAACTTTAGTTAATTTACTTTAGAGTATATAAACACTCACGTTATATAAACACGACTCATGTTAATTTCCTATGGAACATACTCGTATTTTAAAGCTTAAATGACTTACAGCCCCTATAGTTCAATCAAAATCGGATTAGTTGCTTTGGTGACTTTTATGGCACTTGGTAATCCTGTAAATTTTTACCCTATCGGTGCGTTCGAGTAAACACAAAAAAAAACATTTTTCTTGTCGGCCTTAATATATCGGTGACGATAAAAACAAATGACAATTCACTTATGAGTAAATTGAATAGTGGACGTCGGAGCGTAATATCGGAGCCCCTACAGTGCGCCCTTGGATTTCAGTGGCGTAGTCATAAATTGTCGTAAAGACGTTTCGTGTAAAAATACTTCAATTTATTTTCCACACATCAATTTATCTCCGAATGTACTTTAATAGCTCTTTCGTTAAAAAAATAAGAAAAGGGGTTAGTTGTCGCAGGGAGCGTTTATTAAAATGTATCACCCCCTGGAGATCATTTTATTAAACCGCTAAACAATATTAAAACAAGTCGGCGTTAATTAGGTTATACGAATATACAGCGTGTCTAAGAAAAAAAAAAGACAATTAAAGGAAGTAGGAATTAAGGAACACGCTGTTCACTTGTTAATAGCGATGATGCATTGTTTTAATTGCTAGGTTTCAAACTGCGTTGATTGGTTTAATAAATTTCCTACGTGGAATTTTAATAAACTTGCTACTGAAATTTGAGACTTTTTTCGAGTACACTCGACTGCAACAGTGTTGTAAGAATCATAGAGAATACAGGGATGGATTGAAGTTTTGAAAACTAATTTTTTTAATGATTTCTTAGATTACGTATTGACATATAAAACTTAATAATGCTTCTCAATTCTGACAGGATGTTCCAACTAAAATTTGTACTCTCTAAAATTTCTGATTTCGTTCAAGTTTCGAAAAAATGGTCAATTTTAGCTTAAAGGAGGACCAACTTTTATCATAGTTTTAAAGTTATTATCACATACCTCTAGCGCTCAGAGCCACCTCATCAAAAAATTAAAATAGTAAGTGACACAAGTGGGATCGAGTGGCACATCATTTGAAAGCTGCTTTTATTGTCTATGCAACCACCTATCTTATAAATTTTAAACGATTCTTTTTAGAGATTTTTGTCTATATTAATGTGAGAGAAAACAAAAGTGATTTAAAATAACAAAGATCTTTAACAAATGTATTGCTCAAAATGTCTACTCCCAACTTCTATACAATGGTACAAACGATTTTCAAAATATTGTCTAACGGGCGTAATAAAACTGCATTCAGCAACGATTTTTTCTTGAGGCACTTGAAGAGATTCCGATAGTATTGCATAAATCTTTGATTTTAAGAGGCCCCACAAAAAGAAATCCAAAGTGCTTAAATCTGGAGACCTAGGTGGGCACACAATGGAACTTCTCTACCCTACCCATTTTTCCGTAAAACGAGCATCTAAGAAATCGCGTTCTCGTACAGGATAATGAGGAGGCGCTTCATTCTGTTGAAAGAAAAGTTGGTTTTCGTGGAGATTTAAGTCTTCTTCTAGTGCTTGAGTGATTAAAGAGTCAATATAGTCTTCTAACAACTGCAAATAGCTGTCGCCAGTTAAATTGTCTTCTTTAAAAACTGACTTACCTAGAATGTCTGCCCAAGCATTTAATTTTTGAGACGTTTAAGTGTGCCTTTCAAGAAAATTGTGTAGATTCGTTTCACTCAAAATAACGACATTTATGCTTATTTACTTCACCGTTCAACATAAACGTACTTTTATCAGAGAAACAAATGTTGTAGAGTAAACCTGCGTCATTCTTTAAACGCTGAGTAAAATTTTTGCAAAACTGTAAACATTGATCCGAATCATTTTCGTCTAATTTTTGAAAAAGTTTTATTTTGTATTTATATTTTGAACTTTTTACACTACTTTTTGACACGCCAGAACCTTGGGCAATTTTTCTGATAGATTGCCTGTTATCCATTAAGAGATGACTAAGACCAGCCACTTCAACAGCGTCGTTTCAGATAGGACGCTCATTGTGATGTTTTTTCTTTTTGTAACAGAGCCCGTTTTCTTAAATTTCTCAATTAAAGTAGTCACGTATTGATCACTAACTTGTTGTTCTACATAATTGTTATTACCATAGTAAGGTTTTGCTAGTTTAATTCTTTGTTCTGTACTATAAACCGTTTTAAAAACTATGGAAAAAGAAAAAATAGTGCAGATAAGATAACGTTTGTTAGTCCACTTATACCAAAAACTTGCTTACAATTTGAGCTACTACTCTGAATTGACAATTTTGAAAATTTCAATAAGTCTAAAGTAATTTTGTAATTCCTAAAAAAAAATTGTTTAAAATTAAATAAACAATAAAGTCAGCTTTAGAATGACGTGTCACTCAATCCCACTTGCTATTTAAATTTTTGAAGAGGTAGCTCTAGGCGCTAGAGCCTGTGGGAATAACTTTGAAACTATGATAAAATTTGGTTCTCCTTTAAGCTAAAATTGACCTGTTTTAGCATTTTTTCGCAACTTGAACGAAATCGGAGATTATAGGAGGTGCAAATTTTAGTTGGAACGAGGGTTGCCAACCGTCCTTTATTTCAAATGAGAGTTTTTTAATTTAGATAAACTGTTTTTTTAGACTTTTTTACATGTACTTAAAAGAAACAATTTGTCTTTTTATCTAGTCTTCTTTACCAAAGAGAAACGAGCAAGCATTAGAAAACTGATATACCGATTTGTAATTGATTAATTTCAAAAATAAATTAATTTCTGTAGAGAGGGTGACTATCACAAAGTTGGGTTAAGTTTTTTGATGAAACAATATAACTCAATTCCTATTCTTTCATTTCATCAATAAATTAATTGTGTAGATGTTCTTTAAAGTTACTAAGTTTCTAAAGATTCTATGAAAATTTATAGAAAGATGACCAAATAACAAAAAAACTCGGAAGATTAATATACACGTTGAACAATAAAAAAAACAACAAAAAAATTTAAAAACGTATTATAGGTAATTCTAAAAAATCTGTGGATTGTAGGCTTATACAAAAAATAGAAAATTACAAAACTAACGATTGGGAGAAAAGAAAAAGAAAATACAACTAAAACAAACGATAAAAAAAGATTTAAGAAGCTGAAAAAGTCAATTGAGAGGTCCTGGAGAAACAAAATTTTAGGCAAAAAAAATATATTTGCAAAAAAAATAAAAATAGAAAAAACGAATACTAAAGAAAAAAAAGAGAAGTTAAGAATAGCAAAAAGTCAAGAAAAATTCTAGATTATAATAAAAGAATAATCCTTCGAGCCGGATACTAAAAAAAGTCTTGTAGATACGGAGTACCCAATTACAATAATTTTCGCTTCAAACACCTAAAAATTTCTATTTTAGTTATCTATATTAAAGTTTTTAACAGAATTTAGTTTGTACTCTTTTTTTATATAAATTGCAGTAAATATTTATTTTATGGTCCTTTGACTTAAATGAAGAAAAACGTCTTATTGTTAGGATAAAAAAAAGAGTTTCTCCCGAGAGTTTGATTTAACTGTTTATACCTATAAACACTGTATAAACTTTTTTTTTATATTAGCTGTTTTTGGCTCACAAAGTGTGTTTAAAATTATATGGTCTTTCAAGCAGAATGTAAAAAGAAGTCTGAGTATAGACGAGACATTTTGCAGTAGTCTTATTTATGGCACTTTTTTAGACTTTTATTTTTATTTTTGACACTTTACTACTAACGTTTCAGAGCTTATTAGCTCTCTTATAAATCCTGAAACATTAAAAAACATATTTTTTTATAAACAAGTAAACGTAAATACCGAACTTAAAACGTAGAATTTTGGGCCACTTTATATTTTTTCAATTTTAATATAAAAATTGGCTTAAAAATTGATAGTTTTTCGAGCAAGATATTGAAAAAAGTCTGAGATTAAAAGAGGCAATTTACGTTTCCGTTTCTGTAAAATGTATATTTTGAATTTTTTAAATAGAATTTAGAAACCAAAGATAACAGTTTTTATTTGTTTATAATAAATCTTGTAGAAACATTTGTTTTTGAAATAATTATCCCTTTCGGCTCCTAAATTGTTGCTTGAAAAGGCGGACGTAAAAAAAGCCCAAGAGCCTACTCAAGAGAAAATCCTCCTCGCCTCACTCATCAAAAAACAATGCAAGATACGCTTTTATTAACAATGTCCTTTATTTCGATATCGAAAAGTTGGCAAGCCTAGTTGGGACACCCTGTATAAGAAGCGGTTAAGTTAGTCACCTTATCACTAAGAAACCACCAATAATAAAATAGTGATATCATCAGCATAGTGATAGCCAGGTTTAACTATTTTTTTTTATAAGGGCCGGGCATTTTATATGCAATCCGCAACACTTTGGAGAACAAAGTGAAGTTAGCTAGTTGTGAGCATCACGTGACTAATATCAGGACAAAATAGATATAACCACAAAGCGGCTTTGTTGATTTCGTTGTCGAGTTTCAATTTTGAGAATTTTGATTGTTGTGGGGTTATTTCTACTGTGGTTTCGTGCAAACCAGAAGTTGAGTTGATTTTAATAATTAATACATCACCTAGGTCACAACTAGCTAACTTCACTTTATTTGTCTTTCAGAGTGTTTGAGTGTTGCGAATTGCATATAAAATGCCCGGACCTCATAAAATGTAGTTATCTAATTTAGCATAGTGTTAGCAGTCTTTAACTACTTATACTACTAATAGATACCTACTTCTCTTCGAGTGAAGCATGTTTCAAAATTATGTCTTCCGTCACAAGACGAAGAATAATTCTGACAATTGGTAGCGTTTTTTTGTATACTTCTCGCTTCCAATTGCTGACCACCTGTTGGCTAACCCACCGCCCAAATTGGTATCATTGTACTCAAATGGAAACCTTCAAGTAGAGCATATGCTCGATAAAAATACATTATCGTTAACAAAAGCCGTCGGTATTTAATAGTCTCAGCATTGTGAAACTTCCCCGCATCGGTCTCTTCAAACATTTACTAATTATTCGAATTTTTCGTATCGATTTTCATCGGATTATCGTGATGTCATTCTCTTCCATCGACATCCTTAATCCGTGTAATCCATTCATGACTGTTTACGCAGCGCGTCGAAATTAAAAACTGCCCCTCTCGATCTGATTTTAATTAAATTATTTGACGGACGTGTTTGTTAGTTCACGGCTTACACAAGGATTTCGTCAGGGCTGCTGCGAGGGGCGCGTGATAGATCGACACATTAAAGAGTTATTAAGGCGTGTGTTTAACTATAATGAATTCTAAACCGAATCTAATAATCTCCTTCTTGTAACCATATGAAACACACCCGATTGTATTATCTCTAATCAAAACACCCCACATTTTTAATTAAAACTTTTTGGGACATTATTCTTTGTTGAAGATCGACACCAGTGCAAAGCAAATATAGTAGCTGAATTTGGATTTTCTTGGTGTATTAAATGAAACGTAAAATCACTAACACCAAACACTATACTTAACACGACACATGTTTCGAGAACAAAATTGTCATTTTCAGGTAGGAATTAAAACTAGAGTATAAAGAGTAGGAAAACGTCATTCTAGAAAAAATCGATAAATTACAAATTTAATGAAGATGGCGATGTTGTAAGTTACATCAAAACATTTTTTTAAGTTGATTTATAAATGAGAACTTTTGATAATTGTGGTATCAGAATTGCAGTTTGTATAACTTGTCAAACAGTTTTTTTAACTCTCGTTGTGCCATTAAATCCAGAGAGGAATTGCAGAAACTTTCAAGATTGAAATATTTGACAAGAACGTAACCAGAAAACAAAAAATAAAAAGAAGAAGCTTTAATAGTTCAAAATTGTGCCAGAAAATACACCAAGAAGTACCAAAATAGTCAAATACTTATACCCATATTTAAAAGAAATAAAAAAAAAATAAGTTTAAGGGGATTGCACCTATGTTTCTCTTATGCGAAATGCAATGTAAAGTCTATACAAAATATCTTCCGAACTAATGCAAATTTTTTAATGATTTTTTTTTTTAAATAAAAGGTATGAGTATCTTGAATGGGCTAAATTTTAAAAAAAGTCATAAAACTGTTGATAGTATTTTTTACACTATTTAAATTTTTTTTTATTTATCTTCTAACTCATACTTTAAGCTACTCCCATGCAAAAAACTGGTGCATAATTTTGAAAATTGTTAAAATGGCTGTGTATAGAAATAATAATTTTTAAATCTTCCGTCTCTCCTAGTTCGGTCTCGCATCAAGTCTGGTACTTCAACCGTCCCATATGGTCTGTTTGCTACTTCAAATAATTTTTATACAAGTCATTGGTAAATTTTCTATACGTCAGCGCTCGGTCTGAAATGTGCGGTTATATTCTAGGTGCGACCCCCTTAAATCTGAAGTGTAAAAAAATGGTTTACAAAGCTGCAGAATGTCCCGAAAAGAAACAAAATATTCATGTAGATAAAAATGACATATCATTTCTTTCCGAAGCTTTTTTCCGAAAGGGATAACAGTGGATGTATGTATGTACCTGATGATACCTCACATTTATGTATCAAACCAAAAACTTTAAAGAAAAGACAGAAGCAGATGAAACAAAGCTACACTTTGCAAGCAATTCTTTAATTAGGGTTAGACCAAAGAGTAAAGTCAAATAAAAACAAAAAATTATAATAAAACCATTGAGGTAAAATTGCTGAATACTTTGAATGTTCTTGGTCTTCGTACAAATTTAATTTCTGTAGCAAAATAAAAGCAGAAATTTTCAGCAAAAAAGAAGTTACGTCACTTAAAACTCATAGAATTGGCGATTTACAGTACAAATAAAAAAAATAAAGATGTATGTGCTATGTTTAGGTACAGAAAAAAATCAAAAATTTTGTGTTGGCATAGGATACTTGAGTATCTGAATAAAAACTGGCATGTTTAAATTTCAAAAACAAAAGCAATTTTTGAATTGTATTTAAAAAACAACAAAAAATTACTACTTTTTAAAATTTGTTTCTAAGAAAAGTTCTCTTTTGTTTAAAAAAAAAAACAAAAATCAAATAATAGCTTTAGGGTTTTCTTAACTAAATAGGTATATACGGATTTGTGTGGTCGAATAAATACTGAATTAACCGATAGGTTAAAATACATATATATCATCATTTACCTATAACTTTTGAAGATAGACGTAAGTATAAGTATTTTTAAGAAGTAAAAGAAAAGATTTAAAATATTTTAAAATATTTAAAGCTAAAGTAAGAAAAAGAATGAAGGTTCTACAATCAGGTTCAGGTAAAAGCGGTAAATTATTAAAACTATTCTTTATACTTTCTAACAGAACAGCGATATCGAAAAAAACAATAAAATTTTAGTAGAAATGTTAAAATATCTGCTCATAGAAAGATTACTAAAGCAATTGTAGAAAGAAACTATAGCACCATACGTAGCCAAAGTCTAAAACATTTGAAAATTTGTGGTAAAGAAGTGTACGAGTATGTCTTAGATATAAATCTGCAAAAAATCGATAAAAATTTCAAAAAAAAATATTTTAGGCTGTAGTTTATTATCAAGAGTCTACAGAGTATAGACTTCTAAAATAAAAAAATAATTATCTCGAAAGATGTGAAATCTTTAAGAAAAAATTTTTCTTCAAGCAGAGCATAAAACAGCGATAAATTGAAAACGCCAAATGTTGTGACATCTGAAAATGTTGATAAGGTTGGACTAAAAAAACAAAAAATAGAGAAGAAATAGAGAATAACGAAAGTGCCGATACGAATAAAACATTTAAGAGACCTCTAAGGCGTTCAAGAAAACAACAAACTGGTAAACAAAGTCTACCGAAAAAATCTACAAGAAACGTAAACAAAAGTTATAAAAAAATAATAATAAAAAAAAAGAAGAAAGTTTGGATTTTTGAATTTATGAATAATTTTTTTTGAAAACAAGCAATAAATGGAGAAAACTCTAAAGAGTAGAAAAAAACTGATGTTTACAACGAAAGTAATGTGTCTTGTCAAAAATAATACTTTTGAAATTGTAAATAAAATTTTGACAAAAATATTTTGTTTATCGAACTGTGTGCTTTTAACGAGCAAGTAGATAGAAGAAAAGCCAGAGTAGTTGCAAACACTTTTGCACAAAGACCAAAAATTGACTTTCTTAAGACTTTTGCTTCTGAAGCAAGACTAAGTTTTGTAAGAATGATGCTTGCAATGCTTAGATTCAAAATTAAGTAATTTGACATTATTACTGCCTACCTAAATGTTGATATAGATAAAGAAATTTGCAAGAAAAATCTCGAAATGCTTAAAAAATCTCTTATAAATAAAGAAAAATTGATACGTATTAAACAAAATGTCTAAAAATTGGTAATAAATTGGACCTTTTGTAAATTACCAAACTAAAAAACAGCAATTGAAAAGTAAAAATAAACAATTTTTTTAACAAACCTTACAATAATTTTAAGTAAAGTTTTGACATCATTTTTTGATACAACTGCTGGGTGGCAAATTTCTTCCTTTTGCTTTTTGCAGACTTATCTTTAATCTTAATTTTGATCCATCTTCTTCGGCTAGGTATATGTGGCAAATTCTCTCTGCTTCTTTCAGACATACTTTTAGTCCGGATTTCTAGCAATGTCTCTAACTCTCTTTCCAAATCCCAATAAAACAAAAGGAATATTTTTAATACATTTATTATTTTTTTTACGAAGAGCGGAAAAGGACTACTAATTGAAGACAAGTAAATTTATTGATGAAATGGTGGTAAAATGATAGTAAAGTGGTTTATGTCTGAGTAATATTTTGTAACGTAAAATTGTAATCTTTGTATATAGGTTTAAAGATGTAAAAACAATATCATCAAAACCGATTAAAATTAGGTTTTTTAGATAATAAAAGTAAGATTTAGATAATAATGTCACGATAACATCAAAGCAACTTTGTCTTTGATAAAAAGAAAGTGAAAGTTAATTTTTATAAATAAATCATTATGTTGCTAAATTATTATTTGAAATTATAAATTATTTTTTTAAAATTATTATCTAAAATTTGAGCTACAGAAATCTGCAAAAAATCAACTAATAGATTGTAATTAACCGACTTTTATTAATCTTTTGATAAACATTTTCGCAGAAATACTGCTTCGGTTTTACTTCCGAAAACGCGAGAATTTATATTACTTAAATAAATTTAATCGACTGTATGTATACAGTAGGTACGTCTTTAGCAAACAACGTTTGTTAAAATTTTATGCAACCACGTAAAAAAGAAAGAAAAAAGTGTTATTTCAATTTTTGTGATTAAAACTAAAAACATTTTTTTTTTCAAATAAAACTACCACAACCCTAAAACTTTATTTACTATAAATTTAACAAGCATGCTTGTTATTTTAATGTACATAAGTCATTTCTAGTTAATTAGTAATTACACGATATTTTTTAAATATACAATTTTATCTCAAAAAAAAAAAGAATCAATAGCATATTTCTTTTTTTTGATCAAAGCTGCACCTTTGTATAATTTTTTTACTGCACTTTATTGTATTATCGGTAACTGAAATGACCGATGAGGGCGCCACAGTTGAATTACGAAGAGAATAATAATTTCAAATTAGACGAAATCACTCCACAATGTAAAACTTGTAATGTAATCACCCGCAATGTCAAAAACCTTGATTTATTTAGATGTTTATAATTTTGTCTAAAAATATTTTTTTAAATATATTGAGTGTTTTTAAAGTAGGCATAAAATTTGTGATTGTTGGTAGTGACAGTAAAGCGTCTATTAAAAATTCTACAAACCAATCCGACGGTTATAATTTACGATCGTCTACCAAGAAAACAAACCAGCTATCGCTTAAAATTATTCAAAATTATTCAAAACACTTAAGTAAAAACACACCAAAAAAACTCCTCCCATGTTACCTCTCTGGTCGCCGTGAAATATGAAAACCGTAAAAAATATGACAAACGTTTTATTCCTTTTGTTCCAATATTTTTTCCGAAATATATCAACCATCCTGATGTAAATCCAAGATAAGGGCGCCAAGCTCGCCTCACCTTTTATTTACAGTATAGTGGGGCGCGCGTCTGAGATGCCCCCCACGTGCCCCGCTGAAAATTCCTTTTGGTAGAGTGACACCGACCCGCTACGCCCCCGAATCAGCCCCTATTGTCATTGTAATGGTGCTGCCCCTCGCCCCCGATGCGATTTCAAGAGTTCCCATAAACGAAACAATTTTTTATTTTCGAGGGGGCACAGGTGCGAGCCTCGCCAGACAATGAGGCGGCGAAAATGCTTTTTTACAAGAATGCGCTCTGGTGGTCGGCGAAAAATTCGACGAATTGTCATGTGACGATTAATAGTGTGCTTGTGTTCGAGAATGTCAGAAATATTTATTTTAATTAAAAAAAAAGCCCATTTTAAATGTCGGACCTGAATGGACGGTGTTGACACGGAAAAAATTGCTTCGGTTTAATTTGTTCGGGATTATTTAATGCGATACAACACGCGAGAAACAACATGGCGGTGGGAATTCGCGAGATGATTGAAAATTTTGGTTCGGAAAGAGAGAGTTGGCTTATAAAACAATCTTCAAAAGAACAACAGTAAATAAATAAAAAAAATATATCTGTTTACTTGACACCGGCACACGTAGTGTCATTTTTCACAAGAATTTCGGACTTTTTCAGCTATTTTTGTATCTTATTCTATCAGCAAAATTATAAAATAAATTAAAAACACTTGTGTATGGTGATTTTAATACAAAGATAAAAAACAAAAAAAAAGAGCAAAATAAAGATTTATCGGCTGATTTCAAATTGAGATAATACCGGTATCTTCGTTTCTATAAAAAAATAAACAAATTCGGGGCTGTAATTCGCTGTTGTCGTGGAAAAGTAATAAAATTTGATACTACCGGTATTATCTCAACTTGAAATAAGCCCATTAGATAAAAATTGATAAATAAATAAATAAATAAATAATAAAGATACTTTTTACAATTTAATCATTATAATTCGTAAATCACACTCAATCAACATAAGATTTTTACAAAGTAACAGAAACTAGAGAGATAGATTGTTAAAAAAAGTAAGATTAAGAAACAACAAATGTAAGAGAAGAGACAAAAACTCCGAAGAAGATGTAGGCTCTGCTATATTTCTTCTTATCAATAGAAATGATTTTATAATTTAAACATTTAATATTATCAATCAATAGAGCATTAAATGGAAGATTTTTTGATACAAATAAGAAACCAATTGCACTATCACATTAAGGATAGTCTGTAGTTATTTTCTGTCATGTTTTATGCTTGCAACTCTTGTAGGGTAATTTGTTTTTTTATATTTAATACCTAAAAATTTTTTAAAATATTTTTACTTATAAAATTCAAGCTAATAGAGCAATTGTAATTATATAAAAACAAAAATTGTAGAGATTTAAAGCACAATAAAACTTATTTTAGATTGACATGATTAAATCATTAGGAGTAGTAACGAACAAAATTAAAAAAAAGAGAATTTAGCGGTTTTTTTTCAAAAAATTTTAATTTTTTTTTTTAACTTGTAGGGCTAACACATTCTAAAAACGCAGTAACTTATTTTTGTTTTGACCATGACTTTTGAGACAATTGTAATTAGAATTTTTTAAGGCAGTAGCTTCTAGATGTATGCCTCTGTATGCCTTCTAAATGGTTTGAGTTTAATTTTTCAAACAGATTTCGATGTTTATTATCGTTTTAATGTAAAATCCTACAAAATAAGCAAAAAATGCTTGCAAATATGGGTAAAAATAGAAAATAGTCAAGTAGAAAAACAGAAAATAAAATAAGAGCATAGCTTTTATTATGTATTTATTTAGTCATATTTATTGTATTTATATTGTATTTATTAATATTTTTCTTATTTTGTGTTCTCTCTCAATATTTGAACACTTTCTGTATACACTCAAGCATTTTTCACTTATTCGTAGGGTTCTGAAATAAAATAAAAGCAAGCATTTTGTAGTACAAAATTTGTTTGAAAAATTAAAATAAGACCAACTATAAAGCCCAGAAAGATAAAAGATACTGCTTTAAAAAATTAACATCTCTACTTCCCATGCAAATTCCCAGTTCGCCAATGTCTGTACCTCGTTAGATGCAGGATTCATTTGCAAAATCCTGTGTTAATTTAACCTAGATTAAGATCAAAAACCGTCACACCGTTTAGACCTCAAATACTTCTATAAAAGTTTTAGCAAAAAGAGTGGAACAAAAGCAAAAGACTTTTCAAACAAATTAAAAAAAAATTAAGAGACATTTTTTTCTTCTAGGAATCGTAAAAACCAAGTAGTCATTTTACCACTAAAAATCTGGAGCAAACGCAGTTAACCAACGATTTCATTCTAAAATGAAAATTCAAGCCTCCGGCACTTGTTAAATCCTACTAGATTTTCTTAACTTTCAGAAGTTTTTTCCCAAATTTTTTTACACTTTTGTTACACAAAGTTTCTGATTAAAACATTTTGCAAAACTGTCAAACTTTTTAAAGATTTTTTCGTGTTCTTCATGTCGGCGTTTTTCGAGTTTTTTTAGTGTTTTGTATTTGTAATAAAACCGAAACCGGTATACAGTTTCTCGACGTTGTTGTTCGATTGGAACACCTTTGCCTGTTTTTTATTTGTTTTCTTTCCAGTCGGTTTTTTAAATTTTTTCTCGATTTTTTGTTCTTTTTTGTCTAAAAATCGTCGTTTTTTATTTTTCAACTTCTAATTTTTTTATTTACTCTCCTTTCTACTAATTGCTTTTTACATATTTTTTTTTTTGAAATGCTGTTTTTTAGTTCTACTAAAGTTTATTTCTCTTCTTCAAAATTTTTTTTGCTTTTCTAGAATATTCTTTAGTTTTTCTTTGATGATTAGCCAATGTTATTCCATTTTTCTAGAATCTAATTTTGCAATTTTTTTTTATGAATGTTATGCTCAAAATGTTTTTGTTTCTCCAAACGCAGTTCTTTAAGCCCTCAAATCTTTTTTAGTTCTTCTAGAAATTAGAATCGATGTTTTTCTTTCTTTAACAGAGTTTTCCAAATAGTAAAAAAATTTGTTTCTCTATCTTTTTCTGTGTCCCAGTAGTGGAATCAAAGACAAGTACCTTTATCAATGAACTGTTGAACAAAGATACCATGTTATTTTAGTGGTTGGCTATTTTAGACTATTTTTTTCAATAGGTCTTAGGTGAACAGGTCAACAGTGTTCTTTAGTAATAAGGGCAAATTAAAAAACTTAAGGGTCAAATGCAACTCTTATGTGTTTTGTAAGATGAAAATGCTTATACAGAGCTGTCGAAGATTTCTAAAGCTCTGATTCCTAGACGTCTTAGACAAACAAAGCGACTTGCACCTAGGTTTAAGGTGGAACATACAAGATGTGCCACTGAAGGAAGCTGAAATTGAAATTGGTGACCTGTTAAACCAGATTAGAACTATATTAAAAGAAATGAAAAAGATACTAACCGTACTAAGAAAAGACCCAAGTCTTTTAACTTTTGGTAGATTAGGTTACTTAAAAAAAAGACTTTATATATCGATAAACTTCTGCAGTGGCTAGCGATGTCCAAAACCATGTGACAGAATAAAAGAAAGGCAATGTTACGAAATAAGCATGTAAAAGTATTTTAACTAAATTTGATATAAAAAAATAATAATAAATGTTATTATGTCTATAATAATAAAAAAAAAAGAAACAACATAAACATAGAGTCAGATAGAGCTTCGAATAAACAATTGTAAAAATTTAACTAATTAGGAGTAACACAAATATTTTAAACACAAAATTAAATGAACTTAACATCTATCTACAGACCAGGGTTAACGTATGACGAAAGCATTTGAAATAAATTTAAAAAGAATTATAAAATTTATATTAAAAGACAGAATTCAAAGCAGCAAATAATGAAAGAAGAGTTAGAAATTAATAGTTTAAACAATTTTATTAAAAAAAATAGTTAAATTAATAGGATCTATATACTACATGTTCAATAAACGAAAACAAAAATGTAAAGCAAGTATCCAAAGCAAAAAGACAACAAAAAAAAAAAGAAAAAAAAACAAGTCAAAAACAAAATAAAGAAAAGCATAATACTGAAGGAAAAGTAACAACAAAAGCAAAAAAATGTGTAATCAAAATGTGTACTTAGTGTTTTTTTTTTGTTAATGAAATCACATATTATATTTTGTACATAAAAATTAATGTGCTTTAAAGTTTTTGGATTAATAATAATGTATTGGATTGTAAGAAATATTGGCTGCCTTTTTAGGAACATGGTGATTAGTGGAACTGTTATTAGGTATAGGTAAATCTTAAGAGAATAACAATAGCCGGAGCAAACTTGCGCAATAGGATGTATTCCTTTGCTCAGCCCACCGTTATTCTGTATCTAGATTTTAACATAAAATGTCATGAGAAATAATTTTTTTCTGTTATTACTTAAGATTATGTTGACAATAATAAATCTTTAATAAATAAAAAATATTATTGAAATAGTTCGTATACTTTTCTTTTTACTAAAAACTTATTCATCATAGATTTTGCAACCAGTAGAAGATACATTCTATTTGTTCTATTTTTAAATTGTGTGACATTATTTTTAGTCTCTAATAAGCTAATTTATTTTTAATACCGTTAGTATGGCAAATTTTTATACTTCTCTATAGCACAGTATATAAATGAATATGGACAACTAATAAAAACTTGTCAAAACGCTAGCATCTTTTCACGTTAAATCTGTAAGATGGAGCTACTGATTTTTAGATTTTTAGGCAACTAATAATACACAAATTAAATCGAAAGAGCAATAACTGCTATAACAGTAAATAAAATACTATAAAAATTATTTTAATCATTGTTTGACCCTTGTCTTTTGATTATTTATTATATAACTTAATGTTATAGCTTTTTAGATTAAAATTGTGTGTTATTAGTTGCTTAAACATCTAAAAATCAGTGGCTCCATCTTAGACATTTAACATGAAAAGACAAAAGACGCTAGCATTTTGACAAGTTTTTATCAGCTGTTCATACTATCTCATCATTTCTATACTGTGTCTATAGCAACAACCGATCACAACACCAAATCTTATTATCTTATTAATCTTATTAAGTTTTCTATAGAAACAAAGACACTACCGGTATTATCTCACCATGAAATTGGCTCATAAAATTGTTAAATTCTTTATTTCTGTACCGAAACTGGGTCTTCAAAGCGCGTTAGTTTTTAACCTTCTCGTTGATTTATTTTACGATCTAGACTCATCTTTTTTATTTCTTTTTTCGGAAGAATCATAAACTCCTGTCCCTCAATAAATCTCTTTTCTGTGCTAGAAATCGTAAATTTTTTGTAGTTATTTGTAAAATTAGGTATTCCGGTGGTTGTTTAATGAACGCCAATCTCGATAAGTGTGATCGGTTACCTGAAAGATGACCTACCCGATAAGAAAATCTATTTAGCGAGATCTCGGCACGACAAAAGAATGCTTCAAATAACAAACATCCATCCGGACACCTTGAATATAACCTGCCAAGATAACTATCTCCTGTTCGAAAAGCTAATCTGGTCTTGATATTTTTTTTGGGGAGAGTTTTGATGCCAAGTTTTTATTAACAATGAGGATAATTCTTTTATATTTGCGGTCGTAGTCAAGTGTTTTGTTGACATAGGAATTGTTTGGGGGTTGTTAGAGGCACGTGCCTGATGAGTAGCTATTCAGCTGAAATTCGAGGACGAGGGACAATGGGGCGCAATTAAGCCAAGTCTGATACGTAATCGCTTATCACCTGATTATTATCGTCTGAGGGAAGATTTTTTTAGTCTAGACTAAATGCAACACGAGAAATTTTATTGCCATTTGTTTCAATCAAAAGTTCGAGCTGTTTGTATAAAAGCTTCGAGAAATTTCTCACAGATTTCTATTGTTCCGAAAACACAACTCTCTGGTGGTATTACAGGTGTCAGGAGTGATGAGAGATAAATTGTTTTAAAGAAGACGCTTTCTCGGAATCGCCTTCCATTTGTTCTTTCGATGTAGACGGATCGGCGGATCCAAAAGACAAAGCTTTGAGGATTTTTTTTTTCAAACAATGTAATGTTATTTTATTTTTCATTTCTAATTTGTAGTTGTATACAATTTTATTAAGCGCTACCAAGCGCTCGCTTTTCAAAGCAAATTAAAAATTATTTATCCGAGAACTAGGAACAGAACGTTTTGTTACTAGTTGAAAAGAAAAGCAAGAAACACAAAAAGATAAAAAATATTCAAAAGTTGAGAAAGAAATAAAACATTTTTAAAAGAATTATAATTTATGAAATGTTTCAACGAAGCATCAAAGTCAGTAAATGCTAAAAAACTAATGCTCTAATTTATTGTTTTTATTTATTTTTATTTTATTTTTGTACACTTGTAAATACTTGAATAACGTCAAATTAATTTACACAAATAACTCTCAATAATGAAACAAACTTAATAACACACTTATATCTTTTTGAATAACCGCTAATGATTGTCCGTTATAATCGCTCTTTCTCACTAAGTCAAAGTACTTCGCGGCAACCGACTTATCGCTTGCTTATATAAATCCAAGGTCAGACTTAAAATATCATCTGTTTATTATAATTTTTAATAAAAGATAGTTATAAAAAACAAACATTTTAAAAACGTAACACTTAAATGGATTCGCTATAAATGTTATTAATATCACTGTCTTATAAAAACTGTAGATTAAAAAAAATTATAGAATTCACTGCAAAGAAAAAAAATTTTTTGTAGTTATATTTTCGTAATAGACATTTGAAAAATAAATAATTGGTTTATTTGGCCAGACTTTGTAAAAACGCATTTAGAAATAAATTTCCAGAAGAAGTAAGATACAGGATAGGATTACATTTCTGTTTTCTCTTCTCAAAAATTATAATAAACAATGAGTTCTAAAATATTTGAGATAAAATTAACCTGTAGTTGTCATTTGCACTCGATTTTTTTTATAAGGGTGTACGAATACTTTCTACCTCTATATGCTACACAAACTATTTTTTTTTCTTAATTATTTTTAGTATCTATAATAATTATTGTTTGTAGTCAAAATTTACATTAAAAAAACCTCTGTTAATATTTACGTCACTTGTGTATTTTTATATACAGGTCAGGTCAGGTCTAATATTTAAAACAACAATAGAAAAAAAACATTACGAAATATCTTTTTACTAACTAATAAAATAAATAAAATATTCTATACAATTGCATTTAAAATATAGAATTCTAAATAAGCACATTTATAAGACAACAAATTAGTGGAACTGACTAGCTAAAATAAGATAAAATACACTGATAATCTTCACACTCAGTGATTCACAACTTCGCAGCTCCACTAAGCTATAAACAAGTGCAAAAAAAACTAAAAAATTTGAAGAAACGTCTTGAAAAAAACAATTGGTAAGAATTATATTTTACAGACTGTTATGGAAGTGAATGCAAAAAATTTAATCACAGATAGAACTGACAAAAATAAACAAAATATTTATTTAGCTTTTTTGTCAAAAACGCACCCTTATCGAGTTAAAATTAAAAGTAAGTAGACCACGAAAAACCATACCCGTCTATGTGTTAACGCAGCGATCAAAACACACCAGAAAAAATTTAAGACAAAAACTTACCAAAGAAAAGTGTAAACACAGCTGATTTTAGGTAGGTTAGTTGTCCAAAATGAAACTTTATTAACCCTGTTCATAAAGGGTACAATACACAATAAGGGCAGAAACACCTTCACGTATTATAGCGCTAGTCTACGAATACTTAGATCTAGTTCATATTCAATCACATAAAGAATTTTCGGCTCCATTTCAAGATTGTGATCGCTTCTTCGGCGTTCTTCTCGATGATTTGAGGTTGTTACAATATTTGTGAACGTTGGCATCATGGCAATTACACTTCCGGAAAACGTTGGGACAAACGCCGAGCTGCAGACGCATTACCGCGACATAGGACCTTATCCATATTAGAAAAATGCACTATTGATATAAATTTATTGTTGCACTACCGCAATTTATTATTAGAATACTCCTGATCACAACGACACAATGTGAAATAAGGTTATAGCCGGTTACCGTTATCAGTGTTTTTTTCTAGAAAAAACGCTCAGGTTTTTACAAGATTAAATTTTTTATCTCTTCGCTTGAACTTGAAAATGCCATCATGAGCGCAGTGTTAAATTAGGGGTCACAAAAATGTAAAATTAAATTTTTGATATCACAAATAAAATTTGTGAAATTTACATCTTCACAACAAATTAAAACACCTGTTAAAATTTTTGCAATACCTTCCATAACACCCTGTATATGTTATGATATTGATATAATTATGTTATATTATATCAATAATAATATAAGTTTTAAGAAAACCTGTGGGTCAATGACGTCTACCTTCTTTACAAATAATTTCTACTAAAAATTAAAATGCAAAGATCATTGCCAATTTCCTCTGTCGTAACCAAATTAAGTGTAATAAATTAAGTAACAGTACAAAATAAAGAAGTAACTTATCGGACAAGCTCGAAATAGTGACAAACATTTCAAATTATAAGTTAGGCAACCGCCCTTTTTCTGTATCTTTCTAGCGCTTATTTATTTATTCGTGAGTAGAAAAAAGACAGATGTAGTGTATTTAGTGTGTTAAAATTTTGTTTATTGCAGTCTTACTTGCACGTTGATCCTTCGTCTGTCCTATTCTATTCTGGAACAAATCTGTGTCATTCTCAGAATGATTTCGATCGCTTGCTGCTTTACTTGTCTTGTCTTGTGCTAGTAAAGCAAATGCTAAAAAAAAAATTTATAGCGTTCACTTGATAAATTCTTAGGTTGGCAACTATGCCTATTTTTTTAGTGCACCGGTTGGCAGTACTAATTCACTGTCAAATTTTAATAGGTGACCAATCGAGCTCCTATATGCACACATGTGGCACAATCTAGGACACAGCGTTTCTAGACCAGTTTCATAACTCTACAAATTTAATTTAGGTAAATAGTTAACAAATTTTTTAAAGAGTCAAAAATTCTAACCTATTTTTTGTAAACCTGTCAATTCTGATGGATTTATCACTAAAAACAATTGTCTTCGTTTAAAGAACGACTTACACTGGCCGATTATTATAGACTTACACTAGAAAGTGGACGCACCGGCTATATCTAAAAAAAAATTTATTAACTACTTTTTTGTATTTTTTATATAAAAAAAATATTTTTTATCTATAGACATTGTAATAAAATCTTTAAGACAGAGCAAACTTGCCGATACCAAAGTGGGAAATACATGTTTCAATTCTGGCATTTTCATAGCTGCTGTTCTCTCTATTTTTTTACAATTGACTTTGCTGTACTTGTAGTTGCAAATTTGCATTACATAATATTGCTTTATATTTATACTTATACTTTATTCTTTTTACTTAAACTATGGAAGTTTATAGCCGTTGATATCTTTACTTTATATAGGTACTATAGATTACGTTTAGATATTTCTGTGATAAAAAAAGTAAGTAAATTTTACCAGTAAAAACAAGCTGGAAAATGAGCTTAATTTACATTGTACATGAAGAATAAACTTACACTTACTACTTATTAATTTATAAGTTTTTTTATGAGAAACTGAAATTAGTCTTTTTCAGACCACTTAATAAAAAACACTGTAGTGTAATTTGTGATGCCTACTTTTGTCAAAATTATTTTGTAAAAATAATGATTGATATATGTTTATAAAAATTATGTTAATTTATTAAAATACCTACAAATGTGTCATAGAAAAGTAAGTCGCAAAAAACATCCTGTATTTCTAAATTAGAAACTAAGTTTTTTGTAAAAATTTAATTTTTTAATGTTGGCATTTTCGTGAATGATAAATTAGTTAAAAGCAGCGGTACCAACCCGCACCAGCCTCAGTTTCCGTCAGTCGTGTCTAATACATCCCGGATGCGAAATTTTGATGGATTAGAATCAGTTTCCTTTATCATATTGGTATATAGTATATATATATAGTCCGGTGGTGGATGGTGTAAAGAAGAGGTGTGCTTGGGGGCACAACAATGCTCTCCCGCGGGGAAACAACAATACGTGCCGAGAACATCTGCTATCGCGAAGGGGCGTCTGCGGGGGCGCAGTCTTGGTTTGGTGCGTGTGTATTCATCAACAGTTGCTTTTGCTACTTTTTACGCGACCAAATTTCAAACATATCACTATAAATGTTACCAAAACATGAAAAGAACGCCCCACATCATGGTGGCAACGTAAGACAAAAGACTGACGACCAATAGGGGATTACCTGCCTAAGGCTTACCAATCAGGCGCCGTGATACACACCTGTCCAGGTGAAAGACTTGCATGATAGACGCTGGAAAGGTCTTCAGCACGCAAACACACCAAACATGGCCGGAATTTAAACAATTATTTTAACATTTTATCAATTTAATTAATATAAAATTAAAGGAAAATAAAAATGAAGAAGGCTTCGAGTAGGTTCAATAGATAATAGAAACTGGTTTTTACAGCAATAGAAGAATTGAGAACTTAGCAGTGATCTAGATCTTTTAGCACTTACTACTTGTAATTAATTACGAAATACAAAATAAGAAAAAAAATTGTGAAAACACTAATTTCTTTTTTTATATTAAATATTTATTTATAAAAAACGACCAAATATTTTTTTAAATATTTTATAACTAACAAACAAAACTTCAATTATATAAGTGTAAAATTTTTTGAATTATGACAGATATTCCACTAATGAATAAGGTTGAAATAACAAAAAAAAGTTGTCGACCCTGCCAGGATTCGAACCTGGAATCTTCTGATCCGTAGTCAGACGCGTTATCCGTTGCGCCACAGGGCCTGTTGACGTGTCATGTCTGATAATTGAATCTGACAAATGAGTTATTTTGTAAATAAATTTTAATTAATTAATGCAAATTTATTAAATTTTATGTAAAACAACATTTGCACTAATTTGAATAAATTAATTCAGAAATGTGTAAAGAAATTAACCTCAATGAAAATACCGTAAGATCAAGAGATCCATGATTTGCGATGTGTGGTTGGTGCCCCTGTACAATTTTTACAACTACTGACTGTACTGATAAATTGGCGGGATTTTTTAAATATTCGTTTTTTGAATTCAGAAGAAACCAATTTGAACACTTAATAGGTACTTCTCCGCAATTTTTTAATAAAAATAAACAGATTTGTTTCATTTCACTTGACTATAAATTCAAATAATCTCACGGTATGATCACGTGGTTGAAGATTTGACATAGCTAACTGTTTATAGTATTTAAAAAATAATATATCGTTCATATTGAATATTTGTTTTAAATAATATAGTAATATACCTGAAGCATGCAAAATCAAAATGTTTAAAAATCTAAAAAATAACAAAAATTTTTTTTTATCAGTGAGGTGTAAGCGTTAAAAATTTGAAATATGTACCTACTTGTGATTGGTTAATTCTTGAAATCAACCAATCATAAACGCTGATTTCAAACGCTTACTACTCTTGCTCTGTTAAAAAATAGACTAGAGGTTATTTATAATGTTTGAAAAAAAAAATTATTGACAGTTATCAAGATACGATACACGTTCTAATGAAAAAGTTTGAAACTATTGGAGATGTTTTATAATAAAAAATAACTCAAATTGTTGACAAAACCGTCAAAAACAATGCTAATTTAACTTTTTTTGTTTCTCTCTGTAGCTAGTTAACAAAGTTAGCTTTGTAGATAATTTTTAATTTATGAAGTTAAGCAACGTTGACTGCGTTCGGTACTTAGATAGGTAGTACGCATATAGTAATGCATATACTAACTGCAGTTCTCTAGTTTTTCGGAAAAAACGTTAAGCTGTTCTAGCCACCAATTGTCGTTAGGTCATGTCAAAGGCCGTATATGCGACTTGAAAACTCTGGCACTTGGGTGTTACATTATCATTATAACATTTTTAGTTTATCGTTTTTCTCTTCGTTGTTAGTTCCAAATCTCATCAAAAGAGCACGTAATCCATTTGTTAATTGTGATTAAAAATTTAAAATATGTATTATAAAAAGTGTAGAGAGTTGAAAGTATAAAAAATCTAAAAATTTAAAAAACAAAAAGATTTTAACACTCTAGATTGATAAAATACAGAAAATCTATACAGAATCTAAAAATAATTTGCAAAATGAACCTAATCTAGAAATTTAAATTTGTAGGCAATAATTTGAGACCTATAATTTTAGAATTTAGATAAACACAGATGATGATACTTAAGAGATTTAAGAATTTTAGGTATAAAAAAGATAAATACTTGTAATTTGGATCTATTAAATATAACCTGAGTTCTAAATGTAAGTGAATGAGAGCAGGCTGTGTCAGCGTAACTGTAATGATGAGACACATAAGACACATCATTACAGTTACGCTGGCACAGACTGCTCTGATTCAGTTACATTTCGATTTCACCTTACTAGAAAACTTAAAAAACGCCTTACAAAAAAAGAAATTAAAAAAAAACGATGCGTAAAATGCAAAATGCTTGAGTGAGAAACAGTAATCAGTAATAACCAAGCTTAGGTCCGAGCGAGTTACTTAGAGAAACTGCCAGGTAATTAATCAGTGTAATCCAGCGGGCTGCATGTTATCATTCAACTGGTCTACACTGTCATGTGCTAAGTACTTGAAAGTCAGTAGCGTCGGTGTTTCAAATGTACCTCAAAAATATATTTATTGCTTAAATGGAGAAATCTATTATAGTCCAAAATGAGCAAATGTTGATTGTGTAAGTAAGTAAGTAAGATTGAGTAAGTGACTGTTTCGTTTAAATAACGCGAAAAAAAATGTAAATAATACCGTAAAATTAGGCCATTGCAAAGGGCTCTCTTCTGCCGAAGCCTGGTAATCACTGGCAGTAATGACAGTTCAGCATTTTTAATAATTAAACTCTATTAGTTTTTAGTTTACTTATCTCAACAAGAAGTCGTGGCAACAATATCTAATAACTTTTCTTCTAAAACATTTGTCTCACATTCTGTGATTAGAATTTTTTCTGCTAAAAGAAAGCGTCGTTGTTTTACAAACTGTCTTAAAACAAAATACAAAAATTAGATAATTGAAATTAACAAACGTCTAAAAGCAACTATGACTAACTAAACATAAATTTTTAAAAGTCACTAAAACGTTTATTCAAGGTAAATTAATTAGGTTTTTCGTTTAATTTTTTTTGCTATAGTCCAAACAGATTTTTGCTTTAACCTGGTTGTCATAAATTAGTTCGGATTATTTTACAAGAGGCATTATCAGAAGTTAAAGTGGAAGAGTTTTTGATAATTTTATAATTTTTGTAAATCTTGCAACCTACTTTATTAAATTTAAACCCTTTGTAGTGTAGAATAATCTAATTTAAAATAAAGGTATTGATTTAAACTAAATTTAATATTTGTTTTTGTATTTTAACACTATACTCGGGTCGCCCAATAGATACAGTAATAAAAACACCCGCTTAAACCGCGCTGTTTAAACAGCGGCTCTTCATTGGTCACTTTTAAATAGAGTGTCTAAAGTAAAAGTCTCTAACACACTGGAGCATATTTTTAGCAAGGATTTTTACGCTTACGCTTAAATCGATGTTTCTAAGGTCTTATAAAAAACGATTTAAAACAACATTGTAATAAGATTGCTACGAAACGTGTAAAACCAACAATTTTAAATTTTAAGCGCGTACATCTACACGTCAAATATTTAATAATACAGTGTAAATCTGACTTTATCACAGAACGTTCTGCAAAAGTCTTCCACCACTGACTTTTATTATTGCATTCATTCGGCGACCTCAGTATAGCTAATTACAACGTTAGAAATATTTTAAAGTAAGAGTTTTTGTTTTAACAATTGGCTAACGAAAATCGTAATAAAGAGCGTCAAAACTTTTGTTGACTTTCTATTTTTTTTAAGTTAAATAATATGTGGCGCTCAAACGCAAATGTCTTTTACAACATCTTCAGTAAGAGTGGAAGGTTAACCAAGTTTTGTTTTTGCAACATTATCTGTGTTTAAAAAACATTCCACCATCTGCATGCAGAGGTGTTTAAACATAATAAAATCTACAACCACTTCAGAGTAAATTTGTTAAAATTGGATGTACATTGAGTATAGAGAATATAACATTAACTTTAATATGAACTCCACTTCTAAAGTACGCCGTTACAATAAAAGTGTGATGTCCTAATTCGAAAATTATTTTAACAAAACTTTAACAACAACAAATGACAAGTTATTAATAAAATTTTTAAAATGTCATATTCGAATTTAAAGTTTGATTAGAATAGCCAATTTTAAGTGACATTTCAGTGCTGCCAACCCAATCAGTACTTGTTGATCACGTTGTACAAATGTTGTACAGCACTATGAGTATCTAATAATTATGTTGAGTTGACATCTAGAGACTATCATGGCGTAACACATTTTAAATAAATATTTTAAAATTTTTTTTGGGTTTGTGTTTTCTAATACTTATACCCTATAAGCGATAGATGGTACACCCTTTGCGAAATTTTGTGAATTAAAAGTACTTATATATTAGATATCCATTTTTTTGTAAATAATGTCAAAAATGGCAATAAACGGCTTGGTCAGTCACAATTTTTCTACTGATAAAAACAAGGGTAATTGTTTAGTAACATTTGCGATAAGTAATAATATAAATTGAGTATGTTTGATTTTATAAGCAAATTGGTCACGTGGGTTGAAGGCACCGTATTAAAATCTAGCAAAAAATAACTTTGTAAATCAAAATTTAAGACAAAACGTTGGGTCAATAAATTTCAATTTGAATTAAGTATCGTCCCGTCTCGGTCTTTGGTCTTGGTATACGTATGTTTGATATTCAGGCATAATAGTCAGACCATTGTAGTCCGATTTGTCCGTGGCCGAGCGAGTAAGTTATTTCAAACACAATAGTTCATTAGTTTATCGAATCAGATCGGACCAGTCATTAATCTTACCTGTCTGTAGTTGACCAAGCAGTCTTTGAGAATGCGATTCCATCATCGAAACAAATATCGTTTCAAAATCAAAACCCACCACACAAAAAAACCACAACCCACCACCCAATATTTTTTAATCCAGTGGCGTACGTCTCTCTATTTCTTCGCATCTAATCTGTTTTCAATTTTAGATTACATTGAGATAATTAATTGTCCGACAATCCGAGCGTGTTTTTTTCCAAACCACAAACCCACCCATAATAGAATGCATTGTTCCTGTATAACAGCCATTTTAAATTCACAAGACCGAACTATTAGTGTTATTGATGATCTGCCCAAGATTATTGATTGATGAACCCCAAGACTCGAAGAGGAATTCCTCCTCCAATTGACACGTCAAGACAGGGGGTGTGGGGGCCTTCTTCGTAGAGGGTGAGCACCTGGTGTTGCGTGTGTTGTTGCGTTTGATGCTTGATGGGGGTTGTGGGGAGTATCGATTGCCCCGCCCCCCTGCTGTGAGGTGTCTCCATGGAGACCGCGACACTGTTGTGGGGGACCACAGCCAAACGCCGCCGACGCCACCGACGCTCAGACATGGCACACTACCAACGATATCCTTGTACGGGCTTGCACTGGACCATACATAAACTCATGAATGATCAATAAATACCCACAAGGTTTATTTCAGGTGTTAAATTTAGTTTTGGAGTGATGACATATCAAGGCTGAAAGCTATTTTTATTTTATATATATTTACATAAACAGAGTCAAAGTTTATATAAAATTGTTTTTATTACTAGACGCTGATTTTTATCTGGAAAATACTATACACCAAACATAATATTCATTCATTCCGTGTTTTCAAGTGGTAAAAGAAGCTTTAAAGATTTGAAAAAAAAAAAAATTGATCTATTGAGTGATATTTCTCTTCAGAGCAAGTTGTGACTTTGATATGTTACTGTAACCACAAACAAAACATAATCTAAAATAACCTAAAGTATTTTATTTCAGTTTACTAAAATCTTAACTGTGATAACAAAAGCTATTTCTATACACAGATTTTGACAATAAAATTTATTAAAAGTTAAGATCTACCAAACTTCAGGTACTTATATATTTAATTTAAAATCAAATAAAAAACTATTTAGTTGTAAAGACTACTTCAGAGATTTAGAAAGACAATTTTGTAGGCAACAAGAGTTGAAAACTCGCAAAAACCTGCCTAAACACGAGGTTTATTCCGATTAAATTTTTCGCTTATACTGTTTCAAACCAATATTGGCATACCTGTTATCTGTTTATTACTAGTGCAATAAAAGTTGTATTGTTACCAAAATCAAGTAATTGCTCGGGGCATGCAGATTTGTCACCACTTTAAAGTCAGGTATGCAAATATTGGTTTGGAACCGTATAATAGCAACTTTAATGTGAGTTACAACTCTGGACAGACCTAGTAAAAAAACTGTAGCTGTAGGCTCAGTGTAAGATACAGTATATATCAATCATCCAGTTATATGGCTAACCACCTTCTAAAATCTGAAAAGTACGAGTTAAATTCTATGTATTTACTTTTCATAACTAAGTAACTTCAATTATATCAAACTATTTTAAATAATGTGCTCAAAATTTTCCAAATTGTACAAAGAAGCAGATACCTCACAACGACCGTTAAAAAATAAAACGTTGCAGGATGCAGTACAATAATTTTACCTTCAAATCTAACTCACACGTTTTATAATTTATGGAGGTGGTTTTCCAATTTTTTATCTTCTATTAATGTGAAAATACAGTGAAACCATCCAAGAAATTTAGTTGTTGTCATTGTGATAAATAAATTACTCAAGAAGTAAAAGATTTTAAAATTTCTTTTTAAAACATGCTCAAAAAAATACTCCAGCGCTAGATAAACTTGTTGTATCAGCATGTTTTGTTGTTATTTTGTTTATAAAATATAGTTTATAATATAATTATGTTGTTTGTGTTTTTTATTGTAAGGTCATGAACCAGAAAATTTTCTATTCCTTGATTTAGTTTAGTTTTAGATAACCTGCTGTCTCTTATAACTGCTTAGTAGAGAGTGAGTTGAAACGAGAAAAGAAATGAAAATAATTTTCAATATCATATACTATCAAAACAAACCTTTAAAAACTTTTCTTGAAGATATGATAAATAAGATCGTCACTACCAAAGCAAACTTTTGGCAGAAGTGGACGTTGTTGCTATTCTAATGAACTTTTGTCTTAAATCTTTTTTTACAAAATGCTGTTGCTACCAGTTCCAACTGGTTTTGTTAAACTTTCAAGTATAGAATTCTTAGAAATAATTTTACATTTCTGTTTCCTATTTGTTTTTGAAATTTAAGGTTTATATTTTTAACTACTTTACAAGAGCTAATAGATTTGTGGTTTTAATATATAACTACATCTGTTCACATGTATCACACTTGCATTTTAACCTGTTGAGATGTTAATAAATTAATTTTAGCCAGTTCTTCCAACATTTAGGTAAATGTAAAATGTTTCTTATTTAAAAATGTATCTACTTGAGCACGGTTTAGAAAGGTTTTATCCTGTCCTTATAGTTATACAAATTAAAGAATACTATAAAATTTTATTATTCATTAATGTATTTTAGATTGGTTAGCAATTTTATAATGTATAAGTTTTTCTTTGTTTTTGTATAATGTAGGTCCTTTTTGTTTTGTTTGTTTTATTGACAATCTATCTACTTTTTGTTTAATTTCTTACATATAAATACTGTCTTTCATATTTTAGACATTTTTTAGATTAATTTCAGAAAGTTAACATTTGTTTTGTAACAACAAACTGTTAACAGATAATGTGCGTTTATTGTTTTAGTTTTTTCAATAATTTATGACCATTTATCTTTAACCTGTATCAAAAGAAAAAAACCTTTAGTAAAAGTTTTATCCGCTACATGTAGGTTAGCTCAGTGAAATGTTAAATACTAAATAAGTATTTATAGGTTATTTTCTTGACTTTGTGCGGTAAGATCGTAAAAGGGGTTGTGCCGTTTAGCACGTGGTGGGTAAAAGTGCTGAACATAATTTCACGTAAGCGGAAAAACACTGTTTGAAGAAATGCGTTTTCAAGTAACATTCTGCGAAAACTGTAAGCCGCTCTTTAAAGATACTGTACAGACGTCAGTTGGTTGTATTTTTCCCATGACCCTTAATGCATTTATATATAAGGTTCATTCTTAAGTCGGTTGAGTGGGTGGAATTTTTAGGGTTGCCTCCAGGCTGGGGAAAACCAATGATCCCAAACCGTTTTGTTTATGCATTGTAAAATGCATGGCACACGTTGAAATGTTTTAGAGCCACTGACATAGCCGAGTCAAAACGTTTACTCCGAGACACCACCCATACTAACTGATTTAAGAACGACTTGTATTTACAAGTGCGTTACAGGTATTGAAACAACACAACCAGCAGACGACCTATACCAATGCGGTACGTAGTTTTACAAAACACGTGCTAACCGGTACTACCCCTTTTACGATTCCATCGGACAAAGTCAAAAAAATAAGGTTTAGTCGTAATAAACTAGGAATCTAAACCCAAATGAAATAAAGATTTTGTTCGGGTTTCCGTTCTAAATAAGTAAAATAATATGAGGTAATAATAATTGGTTTCGTTATGGTTCTGGTTCTAGATGAATGAGAGTATTTCGATTCTGATCTAGTACTTAAAAAAAATTAAATATAATACAGATTTCGGTTGCGTTTCCAATCTGACTTTCAATTCTAGTCCAGTTATGGATAGATAGCTACTGACAGATTTACAGTCTATGGTAACGCAGCAATATTATTTTTTATTTCTGAATTTCCGATTTCTTAAAAAACTGTTTTTTTCGTTCTAATACCAATAACACCCTCGGAATTGAATTAATAGAATAGACAAGAAATCGATTATTTTTTATTTAGTAACTAACTATGCAATGCAGGCACCTGCTGGCTGTACCGTGGAGGGATGAATAAGGTACAGACATCTTTTACGATCTTATTCTATTGTAGAAACCACCGTTTGCAAATTTGTAGTGGGGAAAAAAGCTATCCCGAGTATAGTGAAAACTATCGTAAAAGATGTTTGACCATTGACCAAGATTTCAAGCTTATGCACACTCCTGTTATTCCTCCCTCTACGGGCTGCACCCAAATAACATAAAGATTCTGTTACGGTTCTGGTTTTAAATCACTGATAAAATTTCTATTTTGGTTTGGTAGTCTATATAAATAAAATTCAAATATAGATTCGGGTTTGGTTCCGGTTTACAACAAAATATAGGTTTCGGTTCGGTTTTCGGTTCAGTATCATCAGTCAGGTTCTTGTAATAAAAAAAAAAAAAAATTGCTGCAACTTTATGCAATGTCTAATGTTGTTTGAATAATAAGGTTTAGGTATATTTTTCTAAGGTGTTACATTATTTACGTTTCTCTGATAAAGTTACCATTACTGCATTATTCAAGAAAAAGTTATCGAAAGTAAGTATGTTAATAAATAACAGTGAAAGTTTAGATTATTTACAGGTGGTTATAATAATAATTATTACAGACATCTTTCTTTAAAAAATGTCTAGAAAGCATTGAAGTAGTAACAACAAGTGATTCAAAAGTTTTAGAATCAAAGCAGATCAGGACAAAAATTCGGTTTGTCCATTTAAATTTAATTATTACTGTTATTTTGGCTGTCCAAAATTTTGTTATAATAAGCCAAAATGTCTGTATTTTGTGCTAAAGATGTAGTCAGTAGCAGTGACAGTTGGAACAATTTAATTTTAGTCTTTCAGTGGCTATCCAAAACTGAAAAAATAAAAATTAAATCTGACAGTTCTGACATTTTAAATGACACACAATTCTGAGATCTAACTATCCTGTTTTTTCTTCCATCGCTAAATGAAGGTGCATTCGAGTGAAAAATGTTCCTAACAGAACTCCTAGTGCAGTTATTGTGGTTTTCCATTGATCTAATAAATAAATATATATACACATAAGTTAGATTTGACATTTTTTAATTACAGACAGTTATGCGCCCTTTTCATCCCATTCAAATTTCTGCTAAAAGAACTTCATAAGTTATTTATTAGATGTTAAATTATATCTATCATTCACCAGTGATTTCATGTGGTTGACATTATTTATAGAGAAAGCTATTATGTTAATAAATTGATTTAATTGAATTACTTGATTTTTTTTGTAATAATAATAACGATTTTTCTAGTGTTGATTTACCCTTCAGGATTTTAACAAGACGACTGTGAAAAAATAAAGGTATCGTCTTAAGAAAAAGTGTATAAAATCGATCAAAATTTGTCCATTATGTAGTTGTTTGGTTGTTGATCCGCCATCACATTGTTCCATCGAGCGTCTTTTGTTCGGTCCAAGACCCACTTAATTGGATTATAAATTATATCTGGTTTTTTCTCGGCTTGGAAGAGCGAACGGGGCGATTTATGGCAGTCATATTTATTTATTGGATTAATACATGTAACATATTGCCAACACACGAAAGATATAAATAACTGGTGAATGTATGGTATTAATTTACTAGACTGGTTCTTTATATCGTGTTATATATTGTCCCGTGATGTAGTGAAACTCTGCAATAAATGGACAAGACGGCGGTGAAATATGTGAGATTCTTTTCCAACGAAAGGAAAAAAAATCAGGACAAATTGATAAGCGAGGAGCGTTATCAGTGAAACTCCCGGAATGCATGGAACTCCGGGTTATCCTCGCAATCGCAGGACAATGGCATTATAAACACCGTTTTTATACAGACCTAACCTTTGCCAATGCGATTGTTTTTACGACTGCGATCTTATCGGATTTATTTATCGAAGATATTTGCTGCTGTTTCTCATCATCTGAAATTCATTGCTGCACAAATAATATTTTAATTATTTATATACGATTTTGGTGCAGTTAACGGTATTATTATTGGCGACTGAAATTTTTGATATTTTTTTTCTTTTGTTGTATTATTGTCTTCGATTCGAAATTATCATACAATGCGAAGATTCGAATGATAGTGTCCCAGACTTAGAGACGACTATATAAAGAGGGAATTTCCTGGAAATCGGCGCAATATTTATATCTAGCGAACAATGGGATTTATGTAAGGTTGAAAAAGTTGGCGTTTTCAGAGAGCGAGTCGCGTGCCTTCGAGCTTTAGATCATAAAAACTGTCGCACCATAATAAATAGTAAAATGCATAATGTGTTTATTCGTCACACATCATGGGTATTATTGTTCGGGAATATACAGACAGTCGGCTCACATTAAGTTGCAACAGCCTTATGGGGTCCTAACAAGGATACCTACATTCGGTCAATAAATATCAAAATACAATTTAGATACGTAGTATAATAATTACTCCTTCGTATTCAACGTTCTGCTAACCATCATAGATAATCTCATAGATACTCCTCTCTCTATTTCATCAGAAGTAGACAGGAGGAGTGATAACTGATAACTGGTTAGAGGTGTTAAGTACACAATTATCCCATTTTTAGTTACTTAATTATTTATTTAAAATCCGCTTTAAAGCTACTTATTGAAGATTTTTTGCCAACAACGCCAACGCTAAAATTTATAATTTTTATTTGAAAATAACTTTATGCAAATCTGCAGTTATTTTTTGTAAGAAAAAGTCGTAAATTTTTTTAAAAAATTTTCTCTTACTCTTATAAAATCTCGTACAACGCTGTGAACTCAAAATGCCTTAATTTTGAGATATTTTGAATATAAGTATATTGTATCTATGTAAAAGCAAAAATAAACTAATTAAGATTATTACTTTTCTATACCAACAACCAATCACTAACTTCAATTTTTTTTAATTTTCCATGGAAATGGACATAAACATTAAAACATAACTTTAAACTTATAACATAAAACTTAACTTAAAATTACTGAAATTATTCTCTAATGAGCAATTACAAGTTGAGATACTACCGGTATTATAAAAAAATATTATACAAAAGTAACAGTACAAGAAATCAAACACTGATCAATTGCGTTTTAAAATTCTCAAAAACTAAAGCTGACGTTTAATTGGATAGGTACAGTAGTGGTTATAGAAAAATGAGACATTAAATTTAGCAACGTTCAAAAGTTAAAAGCTTGCAGTATATCAATTTTTTTTAAGGTTATTATTGTGATTATTGTCAATGTTAATAAAAAAGTTATTCTAAACAATTTACAGTTGTATTGTAAAAATGATGCAGTTTAAAAAAAATTTACAAAGTCAAAAATTTTTGTTTTGTTTAATTCTATGGTCACCACTGTATGTATGTACCCTCTAGATATCTGAAAATGAGACAATCAAACCGTACATACTTGTTATTACCTTGCGATAATTCTATGTGCTTTTATGTAATTTCAAAAATTTTAAAAAATAAAGCATGTTTACTTTATTTAAAACACTGAGTAATTTACATTCTATAGATATTATCGGTAATGACACAAGAGTAGTTAGTTCGACTGTCCCATTTCCAGTAATAAAAGTGTACATATTAACGCCTATAAAAAAATATAAATAAACAAACGCCTTAAGCTAGTAAGATTTAATAAAGAAACTTTCAAAATTTTGTTAATAAATTCATTTTAATGTTGCTAAACGCCCACAGTTCAAAAAATTTCAATTTCAATTTTCATAATATTGGCTTATTTATTGTATTTGATCTTGTTTTTGTTATTATTGTTGGTTACACGTTGTTCATTTTATCTTAAACCAGAGATGAAAGTTTTAGTACTTTTCAGCTCAAATGCACACAATTCACTTGTTCTAGCACAATGTGTTAGACACGTTCTAGCACAATTTTTTTTTGTTTTCTACCTTACATATTTTTATTTTTAATTTTTTAGTTTAATTTTAATTTAATTAAACTGAGTTTAATTCTCCACCTGAGGATGACAACATTGTTGTTGAAACGTGCGTCGTGCAAAGTGAAATTGTTTGGTGCTTTTGAGTGTTTGCTTCATTTCATTTGATATAGAATTTGTTTCTAACATTTTTGTAAAAGTCAATGTATTACATCATTTTTGTTGATCTACAGAGTGTCAGAGTGTTATTAAAAAATATGCATTAAGTAAAAAGTAATGCAAATACTAACTGCAGATAAATCGTCTTTGAGAAGAAAAAGGTTAAACCGTCGATTCTGACCACCAATGATCGCTAGGTCATATCAGTATCAGTAGCTGTACATGCCATCTGAGAACTGAGATCTGAGAACAAAAAATTATATAATTACTTACTTATTTATTTTAAAAAATATGCATAAATTTTACATGGTAATTCTTCTTAGAAGATCCTGAATTCCCAAATTTGACTTATACAGGTGTAACATTCAAAGTTTCTATAATTGATAAACGGATGTTTTGCTATAATATTTATTAACTTAAATAACTGTATAAAATCTAGCGATTTAGCCGGTCTAGCTGGTGCTACTTCTACGATCATTTTTTTAGGTACCTGTTGTTTAAATATTGCCTCACAGGTCTAAAAGAATGAGGTGGTGTGCCATTCTGCTGAAAGAATACTTCATCGAGGTTAAACGTAAGGTCTGTTTTACTTGCTTTTACGATGAGAGGATCTATAATATTATCTAGCAACTCCAAGTATCTTTTGTTTTCACTTGTTTTCTCTATATCGGGGTTAATAATAAAGATATTTTGATGCGGTTGTTTTTGTCACACTCTATCGGTTCTTACCTTTACCTTTCATTTGTTGTATCACAAATAGTATGGTCCTATTAAAGATTGTAGTGGTTGAGACTCCTATTTCACTTCTTTCTTGATACTGTCGAAACGGTTTTTTTCTTATTTTTTTATATTCACTTGCTTAAAAGTTATTAGAGGTAGAAGTTTTCAATGTTACACTTTGTATAATTTTTGTGGTTTTTGAGATACACGCAGTAAAATTTTTTTTTCAACCACCATTAATATTTGTATTTACGAGTAGTTTGGGTATTTAGCATCGTTTCGACGAGCGCTATCACCTATCGATATTTCTAAAGCAATTTTAAAAACATTTTTTTATATTAATATAAATAAGTTTTGGATTTCTGGAATGCTGTTATGGTTTTTAGAGCAGTTTTTTGCCCGCAAAAAAAGAAGGCTTTATTTGGATACTGTTATAGCCATTTTAACACTCAGTACTACAAAAGAATAACATACCTACTCGTAGATACCAGAATTTTACTTTCTTACTTAAAATAAATAAATAAATAAATAAAATAGGTAAAATAAGCAAATCATACAAAAAAGAATAAAAATAAAAAGAAAAAAAAATAGTATAAAAACTTGTTTCTTAAGTCATTGTGGGCACTTGTTCTTTATAAACTATTGCTTTGCGGCTGTTTTATAAACTTGACTTTTTAAAACGCGTAAAAAAACTTTTGTGAATTGAATATTTTATTATAATTTTGTACTGTTACTACTATTAGAATATTTTGTCTTAAAAAAGCTCTCATTCAACTTGTGGTAATAGTGATATTGTGCGTAAAGTGTGGCGTACAGCGCACCGTGCCCCCGCTTCCTTCCGAAACATATAAAGCAATTGTGCCCCTGCCGGAGACCGCCCCCGCCTGCTCTGATGACTCGTGTCAGCTCCAGAAGCTTACAAAGAGATGGCTTCTTTCAGTCTATAATTATTGTCCTCCTGGTTCCTGTTAGTGAAGCTTTCGAGATGAACCTTTTATAATTCCGCACTTTTTGATACACAATCTAAAATCCATATCTCGAGTACAGTTCTCTTAAAAAAAAAAGTCTCAATCAAAAGAAAAAGCTTCGTATCTCTGCGGTCTCTCGTCTCTAAAGCAATGAATAGAGTGGATGTCAGAGTCAGTAAGGCAAGAGTAATGCACATAAAATCCCTCATTAAGTTCGTGTACACACTTCACACACAGAAGATGAGCGCGTGGCCGACGACGTCTGCACTGGACAGACAGTGGCGTCCGCTCCTCCCCCATCGTTAACAGAAACTACCCCAAAGAAAATGCTCAAAAAAAACTAACACGATTTTTACGGACTCAAGGTTAGGACTTAAAATACATGGACTAGTCGCGAAATGAGGATAAATAAATTAGGGCAAGTTTGTGCAACTAAGGCTTAAGTCATTAATCTTTCTCCGGTCAGAATTTCAAAAATGTACCTTACTTGTTTTAGAACAACATTATTTTTTTATTTTGCAGGCGTATTAATTAAGGTTGCTAATATACAAAATAAAGCATTTTTTTTCTACTCCCATACTCTAATTGGTTTATTAGTTGCAAATTACCTGTACTTTAATTATGTTTATTATGATACAAATTTTAACCAATGAGAACGATGTACTACAGCAAGATTTAAATATTTATCAGATCGCCATTGACATTTAAAATTGTGTTAGGTCGCAGTGGTTTTCAATTACAATCAACAAAAAATAAGTTATTAGAGATAAAAGTGACTGTGAAACAGAAAATCTTACGCTTCCAGATATTGTAGAACAAGCCAGAAGCACCACTAAAGTGCCGGCAAAATCTGCTAGAAGCTATAAAAAATTATGCTCTCAATTTATGAATTAGAGAGATGCCAATAAGGTTAACATTTATATAGCGGATACTGCTTCTGTCGCAGTTCTGCGACATTATTGGTTGATGCTGGTAGTGATGTTACATCAATAAAATGCCACGGTGAGTAAAAGTTACACTACAATGACCGAAAGTTATATAAAAAAATAAGTCAAAAATAAAGTAAACATAAAGCAAAAATTTTGAATTTGATTGAATATAAATAGACCAATAAATCATTAATAATTGCTCTACCAACAACATCTGCCATTATTGTTATAAGACTGCCAAAGATGTTGCAGTTTAATAATTGCACTATTCAGAATATAACAATTTATCAAAAAAATTAATTTGTTTATTTTGTGTTAAAATTGACATTTTTGCAGTTTGGTTTAGTTTCATTTCGTGAGGCTAATAGTCGTAAAGACAGACACAGTGTGCCATCTTACGAAGAGTGCTGGGGGGTAGCGAAAGTTGGTATAATAATGTTGGCGGATAACAAAGTCATCTCTTAGGCTCTCGCTCAGCCACCAACATAGCCAACCTCCACGATTAGGCAAAAACAACTATTTAGTGGACTAATGCCTCGGCCGATATTGAATTACATCACCTAATCGCCCAACCAGCAACACACTGAAAGGCAGTGTAACCAGAACTAGCAAAGGTGTTCCAATCAAACAACAACGTTGAGAAACTGTGTACCGCTTTTGTTGTTGAAGCGAAGTTTGGCTAGTAGTCGTATAGACAGACACAGTGTGCCATCTAACGAAGAGTGCTGGAAGGTAGCGAGAGTTGGTATAATAATATTGGCAGATAACAAAGTTATCTCTTCATTTCGTGAGTTTAAGTTTAATAAATTTTGTAAATAAATTTCTATCTTTTTTTTATTATGACTGGTTGTGAAAAAGTTGTGTATGCAATACGTATGCAATACGCAGTTAATGGCTATAAGACACCCGTATTCAATGTTTGTATTCCTGTTTTAATAGCTATCATTAAATACTCGTTGTATAAAATACTAACCTGCTAAGAGCGAAATGTAACTGAATTAGAGCAAGCCGTGGAAGTGAGTATTAAGATTAGACACACCATTACAGTTAGGCTGGCACAGCCTGCTCTGATTCAGTTACATTTTAATTTCACCTTATTATACTATAGTGACAGATAAAAACGGAATTTTTTTTTTACAAGTACTTGTCACAAATAAAAACATCAGTTATAACTTATAAGTAACCAATTTCTCAAAGCATTGATGACCACAGAAAAACAAAACGACTTGATTATTTAATACTGTTCGAAACAAAAAACAATTCGAAATAACAATAAGAGAAAGAAAGTTTCCAGTAGTTTAAAAAATACCAGAAGGACATCGCACCGAGCGTTGCATCGTAACATAAAATTCTACAAAATTATTAATAGACACGCCCATGGAGTGATAAAAAAAAAACAAAAGAAAAGAAGAAAAAGTGGAGAAAAGTCACAAAACATTCTGGAAGAACATATGACCAGACATTGACCGGGAAGTTAATTATTGTAGAATCGACAGCGGTTAAAGTGAGCGATATTCTCAATAGCGACATCAAAATGAGTTATTAAATTATTGTTTTTTTTTGTATTTGTGTTTATAGTAAAAATAAATTATTTGTTACTAATCCAATTTTTGAATTAAAAAAAAAGAAAACTCAAATTCGCCTATACGTTGAAATACATTTACTTATAACAACTAATTAATATTTCGTTAATCTTATTAGGTATTCGAAATTTGGTGTTACGGGGAAGTGGACGACAAGGCAAAAACAAAAAAAAAACTGTTTTATAAAGCCAACGTTTCGAATCCTTTATTGATTCTTCTTCAAGGCTTCTAATAAATGTCAGATTTGTTTGGCATGGTACCAATTTGTCTCGGTCAGTGGTCGCCGGAAGAATTCTTTCATAAAAATAAAATTCTACATTTTAAATTTCTACATACACCTGACCTGACCTGACCTGACCTGACCTGACCTGACCTGACCGAGACAAATTGGTACCATGCCAAACAAATCTGACATTTATTAGAAGCCTTGAAGAAGAATCAATAAAGGATTCGAAACGTTGGCTTTATAAAACAGTTTTTTTTGTTTTTGCCTTGTCGTCCACTTCCCCGTAACACCAAATTTCGAATTAAAAAATGGACGTAATTCACCAAAATAACTTATTAGGTATATTATCCTACAAATGTTGTCTTGACTTAAAATCAGTGGTTTTAAAAATTATAAATTGTGGTTAATTTTTTAAATAATCTAGAATTCACAGAGATAAAAATGACCGATGAGGGTGTCACAATCGCATAAAATATGACGGACATTGTAACTGACATTGTAATTGACATTGAAATTTGATTTTTTAACCAGTTCGGTACAGATTCTGATACAGATTTATCAAATCAAATTAGATGATTATTTCATGTCAAAACTAATTATTCGTTATGTTTATGCTATCAGTTAAAATTGGCTTAATATTGAACATGTTATTGTTGAAAATAAAGTTTTGATACGACTTCAACTCCCAACAAGATAATTCAAAATTAACGAAAATAATTTCGTTTAACTTTGAAAATACACAGGTATAGTCTAAGAATTACTCTATGTTAACCAATAATAACTAGATGCTACAACTTTAAGTGATGTAAAGAAAAACAAGAAAACAAAAGGTAAATAGTATATCGCCTGCCTAGAATAATACTGTTCTAACTTCACTTTTTTCGGAAATTGAGATTTTTATACCATTTCGGTTTAGCTCAACTTTTACATGTTTTGAGTGCTATAACAAATTTATTTCTTGTTTTAACACTCTTTACCTGCAGTCTCTCCTGTAAAATTTGTTACAAATAAAGTTAGGACACTATTATTCTACGCGAGGAATTTTAGTTTAAAATAAGTTAGTTGTCAATTAGAACTGTAAAACTTTGTATTAAAATAATCAAGTCTTATTTATCGTCTAACTTTAAAATTATTAACAGATAACAATACTTATTTCCTGGTACCTAAAATTAGCTTTAGATATATTGGCTTTAAAACATTACAAGTATCTTTACCTACAAAATGATTTGTTGTGGTATTCTTATACATAATCAGCTTTCTTCATAAATCATAACTGAACACCACAAGAAAGCTTTTTAAAATTACATATCTGTTATACAAGATTGTTTTTATCTCATACTTGCTTTTCTCTATTATTATTATTTGAGAAAAAGTTAAACGCACGAACGTAATAGTAGAACCTCAGCATGACAAAAATTTACATCAAAATTTTTACGTCAGAAAACGTCCAATCTCCATGACATTAAAGCAGGAAGTGCATTTGGGTAATATTTGCGATAGATTTCTGCAGCTGATGTAAATGTGTTGATAAAAGAAACAATCAGTAGCGTCAGTCCGAATGCAGTTTTAAAATATGGTATCTTTTTGTAAAAACAGGAGCTCTTAAAGAAAACTTTTAACTGTAGTACAATATATTTTAGTTATTTGTCGTTCTTTTTTTTCTACTGCTTTTACAATATTTCTACTCACGCAGAGTTGTTCAACAAATTATGTTATAATTGCGTATTGTAACATTCTGTAGTTTTTACATACAGTTAAAAAGTTAAAAAAACATCTTCTAAATACTTTCTGTTTTTTTTTATTTTTTATTTTCTTGATAGGTGTATAAACATAATCTATATAGGTGATCTTTCCAAATAGAGAACTTACAAGAAAAAAATTCTAGTAACTTCATTGCCAATTCAATCAGTATTTTTGTTGATTACGATATATATTTGCTTATAATTTGTTGGCAGCTGTGGTGATATCGCTCCTAATCTGTGTATAAAGTGTGTGGTGGTCGATGGAATGTGTTGTTTCACCTTCTCCACCACCCAACCTTGTTAAATATGTAAGGGAGTCACCTAAAATACAATACAATTCATGTAAACATAAACATATGTAAAGCTTATGATAATAAATGGTAACAGTGAAATTTATGAGCATTAATTTCGGCGTGTGAGGCGTTAAGATATTCCACTGACACCTGCTTAGACATGTCAAACGAAATTGTCAAGTAGCACATAAAATTGTTATTAATTACTAGTCATGTCTGTAATCCGGATTTATAAGCGAGCTCAATAAAAGCTCGTTTTTCGTATCAGGTGGCTGTTAAAAACTCGTAAAGTTACAAAGAAAGACGCGACTGAACACAATGTTTATAAACAAACTGTCTTAACGTGTAATTGCATAGTAATCCGGTCGCGCTAATTATCTAAACAGGATGAGTGCGTTAAACAACTCCTGGATTATCGTAATTTTATTCAAAGTTTTGATAATTTTAAATTGAGTTAATCTATGCGAATGTTTCGTACAAATTTGTGGCCTTTTCAAGTCGGCTACTGTGCCTTTTATACTTCGACAAACTGTCATACGTCAATCATTGTATGCTCCAAGACCACCCAGTTTTCGAATGGCTCGGTCACCCGACTTACCGCCTACAAACAATACATGATTTAAAATTTTTCTATAGATTGTCAAGCTTTTTGCACGACTATTTTTCATAACTTATTACTGCCACAAGCCGGTTAAAAAATAACCAGTTGCTTCGGTATTAACAAATTTGGTTGCCATGGTTTTCTTGCCGTAGCAACCGTTTGGGTACAAATGTATATAGGGTGATTTTTTTAATTAAAAACGTGAATTAAACGTTTTGATTGGCGCCGGTAGTCTGGCGCCACCTCTTTTTCCGTCTCTGTTTTTTTAAGGACCAACTCGATGAAATTTATCGATCTACGTCATAATAAAATAAAATCAAATTAATACTACGGCCTATACCAAGCGATGAAGGGGGCTATAAAAAATCCAAAGAATGTTGTAGCTTCATGTTTTGTATTACTATTCAGTTTCCATTTTTATTGGGCTCGTGTGTTCAGGTACCATTCATTACCTTTACCTCTGTGTGTTTTTTTAAGTTGATTTATCGAGATGGGTTGTTCAATTTTGATGGGACGTTTTTGATTGGCATTACCATTCGGTGGTATACGCACGCGACAGACCCGTGTCTAGCTACATTCCGATGTCGTCACTTGACACATGTTTATTTTTCAAACTGTCTGAATGCATAAATAAATGACTTAACAAGTGTAAAACACAAGCTCTGATTAAAATCCATCAAGGGATTGGATGTCGCCTGGCGAAATGTTTATACAGGGTGTGATTACCAAAATATCCCCTGTATTTTTAGCTCAGAATTTGCAATCACACAGACACTTATACAAAAAGTTTATAAATGTTATTTTGATCAAAAGTGTAATGAAATTATAGCTATTAATGAAATAAGTTCCAAAAAGAAAGTCTTTTAAGCACGCGAAGTGAATCTTGGACCACGAGTGCAACGTGTCAATGAGTGACGTGAATCTACAACACGTTAAGAGCTTAAAAGACATCGATTTTGCAACGTATTGCATTCAAGATTTTTTGTTACAGCGTTTTATAACAAATTTTTCTTTCAAAAATAATAATCTCAATCGAACATTCACATTGTACAGTAGGCAGACGGCAGGTTGCTATGGATGTAAATTTCGTTGTTTATTTTTTTTTTTTTTTAATTACAGACTGTCAACTTGGGTTCTGTGTTTAATTTCTGTGTTAAAAAAAACACAAAAATGAACAATTTTAAATTTGATTCCGACACTGGAAATGCTGCGAAAGCTGCACTAGCCACGCTAGTATCCGAAAAATCTAAGAATATTTACAAGAAAACATACAGGAAATTTAGTAGTTGGTGTGAAGAAAAAAAAAATGAAACAAGTATTAAAGAAAAAGTACTTTTGATCTATTTTTCGAAATTATCTTCTATGTATAAGCCGTCTACTTTATGGAGTACCTACTCAATACTAAGAACCATGATATGTACCTTAACAAGAATGTACATATCAAAAAATTTACAAACTTGATTGCATTTCTAAAATGAAATGCCAGTGGGTACAGGACTAAAAAATCCAAGATATTCACCATGCAAGAGATAGAACGTTTCATAAAAACAGCTGATGACAAAGACTATTTATTAGGAAAAGTTGTACTAATTACTGGAATTTTTGGCACGTTACGCAGAGATGAAATTACGTTTTTGAAGGTGGAAGTTATAGAAGATTGTACAAGTTTTATTAAAGCGAAGATACTGAACACCAAAACAAAAATTTTACAAATGTTTACAATAACTGAAGAATTAATTTTTAGATAAAATTAGTTTCTTAGAAATTTTTCGCAAATACGCACAGCTTCGACTTCCTCACACTAAACATCAGAAATTCTTTTTAACCTATAAAAATTTAGGTACTGTACGCTACCCGTTGTTATAAATCCAACTATTCTAGATATACCTAGAAAAATTGCAGAATGTCTCGGCCTTCTAAATGCAAAAGAATATATCGGGCACTGCTTTCGCCGTTGTTCAGCAACACTCTTAGCAGATTCAGGAGCTGATACTACATTACTCAAAGAACATGGAAGATGGCGATCGAGTTCTGTTGCGGAAAGTTACATAGAAAACACTGTTAAAAGCAAAAACGCAATTTCAATGAAAATTATGGGAAAAGAAGAAACTGTATCAAAGAAAAAAAGAATCTGTGACAAAAATAACAAATCTGAAGTGGCGTCTACAAGTTTCGTTTTCACTCGTATTGAAGTTCAGGAAAGAAATCTGAAATCTTCGAATGTTCAGTTTAGTCACTTAAGTAATTGTACTTTTCATGTTTATAGTAAATAAATAAAACAAAAATGTATTTTTTATTTTTGAGCACTAGTGCTTAAAAGTATGTCACTTTTACGTAGTAGTGCGTAAAAGTACGTCATTTAGCAATCAAAATGACAATCAAAAAATCACTATTATAAAACGTTGTAACAAAAATGTTATTTTTGCATTTGCTGTCTTCTTGAAATAGTAATTTTTTAGAAGTATTTAATTATACCTACTTATCACGCTACATTCTTCTTTTCAACGCCAATATTCTTCTTAATTACTTTTCGTTTCGCATCTACTTTTCTTCCATTTAATTACGAATACAAGAAAGCTAAACCAACAAGAACAAATTCAATAATTCTCAGCACAACGCTTTTGTTTACCCAGATTTAGTAGGTTTAATACCACTGATTTTGTTTAGGCTATATCTAAAAACTCTTTACATACTAAGAAAATTCGAGTCTATTTTTCTTTCCACTGATTTATTCTTAGTTGCTGAAAATCGTCTTTCATCTCTTGTTTTCATTCTGTTTTGGGTTTACCTCTCGTCTGTTAGATCCTACTTCTAATACTTTTCTGAGTAGTCAGCATTCTTTCAGTCTTAATTTGTGTGCCATCTTAAATTTTGGTGCTTTAATTACCTCTACGATATTCGCGTCATTATACATGCTTCCTAATTCTTCATTTGTTCTTTTAATTTATTTTTTTTTACTTTCTTTTTTCCATAAATTTTTTTAGACCTATAACTAGAGATATAGAAAAGACTAGACTATTTCTGTTTTCTTAGTTTCTATCCTTCTCAAGCGTATGTTACCACAATTCAGATTATTGTTTTATACAGGCAAAAAAAGTTTTGTTGTATTTAAAGGTTAAACCAGTTTTCGACCTTGTTATAAAGTTTAATTTTCAGACACTTCTATTTCCAGCAATTATTGTTGCTGATATATTTTCTATGTTTGTTGGTTTCTTTTTTATTACAGTCATTAAAACAAAAAACGTAGAAAAAAATGAATTTTCTTATCATCTACGGTCAAACTTTTCAAATTTTCTTGAAAACATTCTGTTGACTCTAATTCTGTTTAGAGCTTTATCTAATGTCATTCATACTAATTTTATTATTTTTTTAAATATTTCTAGATGTTTTAAAGCTTGGTACAGTTGTTTTCTATTTACACTGTCGTAGGTTGTCTTCAAAACAATAAAAAGTAAATTACTTTTGAAGATACAACACCCAAAATCTATCATTTTGACATCAAAATTAAATTTTAACTATCTTCTTTTTTAAAAACCACAATAGTGTTTGCTTTGCTTACTTTTTTATATGCTTTTTAGTCTATTTATTTACAATTGTTGCTATTATTTTGTATGCGGTGCTTAGCAGCTCTATTCTTCGGTAGTTTTTTTTATGAATTGGACAAATAATAGCTGTTGTCTATGTTTATAACACTTTTTTATACACTCTTAATTATAGCGTACATCATGTTTATGCGTTTCTCCTCCATATTTTATTATTTCTTTTTGTGTGTTGCTTTTCCTATTGTTTTTCATTTTTTAATAATATTCTTTAATTTCTCAATTGTCGGTAGGTGCTTTTTAATCTTGTCTATTTGTGTTGTTTTGTTTTTCTTCAATTATTATTTATTTAATAATTGTTTATTTAAAGCGTTGTACTGTTTTTTTATTCTGCAAATTTGTCTGTACTCTGTTCTCTGTTTTTGTATTTCTTTTTAATATTCGGTAAATTCTGTTCTTGCACTTTTCTTTTTTTTTCTTTGTTTGTGTCTACAATTTTTATCGTATACCAATTTTTTGTCACATTTTTTTTTCTACAATTTGTTTGTTAATACTAGAATCATATTTTTTTCTATTGTTTTTCAATTTTCTTCTACACTTCTAACAAATTTTTAAGGTTCTTGTTTTTTAGTGCTCTTTTCTACTTTTTTATTAATTTGTTTATTAATTTTATATTACATCAATGTCAATTATGTTTTGTTATTTTATCTGATAACGCGTGTTTCAATTTTAATTTAATTTAATTTAATGTTTTAGACACTGTTTCTTTTTTCGTCTCTCTCAAAAAGTATTTAGTTTAGTTTAGATATAGTTTTCAATCTGGTGTCATCTATGCTATTTCAATTTTCACTAGTTCGTTAACGTTGTTTTAATTGTTGATCGTTTATCTCTTCTCTTCCAGTCTTAGCAATGCAGTCTCTGAATACAACTTTTATATCGTATTTAGATATTTTTTCTTAGTTTCCTACTCGTTATTTAACTTTTCGTAAAAGTTTTCTTTCAATCTTTATTTCTTATGTGGGAGTATATATTTTTAAGTATTCCTTTATTAATATAGTCTTAAGTAACACATTTTATTATTGATTGGTTTGTAATTTATCATAATGAACCTCAACTTTTACTTTACCAAAAAACCTTCACCTTCTATCCTCAGTTCCACTGCTCTAAGTTTATTCACTTCTCTTTTAAATTCATTGAATTCTTGCTTCTACTCTTTCAACTTCTTTTTGTTGTTGTGTTTTTTTGTTTTTTCCTTGAGTATCTTTTTGATTTTTTTTTTGATTTTTTTTATTTTATTTGATATTTCTGTGAATTGTTTGCTATAATTTTTATAAATTTATTAATCTCCAAATTTTTTTATAGAAAGTGTTTGTACCGTTTTTTACTTATTTAAAAGTTGTTGTTAGTCATATTTCTTTTTTTAAGTTTTTCTTTATCTGTCAAATAATCTTTACCTCCTAATATTTCATTAATATTTTTTTATTGTTTTATAATAATTCAGTATGTGTAGGTATATTTAGTCGACCCCACAGAAATGATAGTTTTTGTCTCTATCTATTTTTGTTTATTATCTATTACTTAGTTACTTCGATACTACCTAATATCGGAACTTTTACACATTTACACTATTAATTTTATTATAATTTGGCTAGAAATGCTTGATTTTTATGGTGGTTTGACTTACAAACTAATTATAAAAGATTAAATAAGGGTTATTTTGAAGAGCTGCGGCTTCTTATCTCTAAAGACGCAAAAGTTAATTGTCCTTATTGCACTATAAAATTTAGGCATTTCTAGACAAACTATAGTTCTATTTATTTAATTTTCAATATTTAATTCTCTATAATTAAATAATTATAGAGAATTAAGCAACTGATGGCTATGATGAGTACATAGATCAAGTTGGCTATTAATCGTTTTTGTGCAATAAATCAAGACGGCTGGTTTCTAACTCAGCCATGTTTATTGCAATCCATGTACTTGATGCTCACTTGTTTTATCACAGCCAACTTTGTGTAACAAGAACCATTACACATTACACATGTATTCCGATTGTGAATAGGGCATTAAAAGTCCTTTCGTCCTTTTCTCTCTCATTTCGACCTCACTTTAAAATTCTAATCCGAGTCATTTAAACTTTTCCCACATTCGGCGTGGCGTTAAACAAAAACTCTGCACCATTTTGTCCTTTTAAAGCGACGAAATCGTCGTTTTTATTAAGAACTCGATAAAATTAAATTTCGAACTGGCCGCCGTAAAACATTTAATGGTATCAGTTTTTCCTTGGCGGCGGTGAAGTTTTAATATTTCATGGTGGTGTTTTTGTCATTTAGTCTCTGAATGTATCATCTCCCATTGTATTATTGGTGGTCGATTTATCATCGAAGCGTATGTCACTTGATTGTGGCCGTCTCGGGGGGATGTAATGGCTCGGAAGAAGAGGAGACGGTGGCGCCACCCCACGCAATAACACATACAATCACGCGGATCGCACGCTCCTTAACTCCGCACACACCCAATAATTCATGCATTAATGGGACAAACGATTAACCCGAACCAAGGGGAACACGACTAGCTGCTTGGGGGAGGTTTAATTTTACGCACCCTATACACAACGCGGTTAAAAAAACATACAAAAATATTATTCTGTATAAATATACAGATTATATGAAAAAATAAATACTTTAATATTACTTAAATTATCTCAAAACTGCAGAAAGCTGGATTAATATACACATGATAACAGTAATTGATAAATAAATAACACACTAATAACGCCTACAATTTAATTCAATTACGTTTCTTTCGAGAATATTGCTTACACTTTACTTGCTTGTATGGTTCTCACTAACTGACTAACTGTCCACTTAATGTCTCTGCTCCTTATATAATTATACGTCTTTCTAAAATGTGTCCGGATGTATTACGACGTTTCTCCACTCGTGCGAAGCAATGATTTATTCTCTTTGAACGATCTATGGGTCTGTCAATCAATAATTTTGTGGAATTTTACGTTACGCTTCGTGTGATATCTTTCTGGTATTTTCTGGAACTTGCTAAATTGAGAGCATAGTAAACGAGTTTAGAAATTATGTAAGTAAAACAATTTTAATTTTTTTATAAGTATACCTATATTTGAAACAAAGTTTTATCGAATTCTATTGTAAGAAAAAAAATACTGTTTTTTTTTGGTACTTTCTAGACTTTCTAAAGACGAAATGTGATGACTATAATTCTCTAATATCCTGAACGAAGTTTTGGGAAGATTTACTGCAACACTATAAAAAATAATCATCTAGTAATTTATTTGAAGCATTTTAAATCTTCCCAAAACTTCGCTGACGATGATTCACCGTAATAATATTAAGTGAAGTTATCCTCAAATGGGATGATTTTAAGTAGAGATAATACGGGTAGTATCTTTGTTTTTTCGAAAAATAAAAAAAAATTGAGGCTGTGATTAATTATTTCGAAGTAATTTCAGCTTGAAATTAGCTCATTAATGTTTAATGTCGAAATATTAGATGATTTAAAATGACGAAATAAATTTTTGTAAAGAAGTGTGAATAATGGACACATTTCGAAGTAGCTTTTCTATAAGTTTACTCAATCAAATTGCAAAAAAATGGTGTTTAAAAGACGCAAAATTTGATGCTCTACCTTTTTAATTTATAAAATTTTTCATTAAGAATCTATTTTTAAAAAAATTTAAAATAAATTAAAAAAGTATACGAAAATTTCGAGATCAAGATGACAGTTGACTCAAACTTAAATTATTTATGTTATGGGCCTATAAGCTATAAAAAGAGTTTTCAGCACTCCAGCAGAATATAGAATTTGTTAGAAAAAGCAAAAACAAATATTAGTTAGTGACGATATCATTGCCAGAAAATTTGAAATCGCTAATATCTGGTATAATCGGATAGGCTTAGAAACATCTTTTTAAACATTATAAAAAAAAATTTGATTGATGAATTTGAAACAATTCAAAATAACAATAAGAAAAAGAAAGTTTGTGTAAATAGTTTTAAAAAATACCAGAATAATATTGCGCCGAGTTAAAATGTCTGGAAGTCATTAAAGACTTGTTTATAGACCAATAAAAAAAAACAGTCATTGCAATGATATAAGGAGCTAGACATTGGCTGAGTCAGTCAGTTAGTGAAAGCCAGAAAAGCGAGAAAAGTGAGCAATATTCGAAAGAGCAAGGAACATAAGTATAACGATGACGATTGTAGTGTAAATATCAACTTGTTTTATTTATTGTTGTTGTATTAATAGTGTATAATTAATTGTTGTCTTGTCAAATTCTTTTAGCGAAAAAAAAACAATATTTTGTTATTTATTTCTCACCCAAAACTCCTATTCACAAGCAGTTTCGCTGTAGTGGCATTAAAAGATTTTTTTATATCAATCGATAGCTTTTAAAATATGGAGCAATTGGTATCATTGCGCCAACTTTGTAGATCATCAAATAAAGTCCCTATTAAAAATTAAAAAATTAAAAACGGCAATACAAAATGCATTGGCAAGAGTGAAAGCCCGTGATGTCGGACAAATTGAGATGTAGGAATGTTTGAAAGTCTATAAATTGTCAATGCTTGGTTTGAACCCTAATAATATTGTATTTTTAACAATAGGCTCAACGCTATGGGACGGAGCATTATGGTTTGGGACATTTCAGATAATATTGAGAAAAAAATGTAAATACCAAGAAATATCTATTTAGCCGGTTTCTGACCTGAGGCCCAAGTATCGACTTAATTCTTATAAATAACAAGCGAGAGTTTTATGAACTCAGTGACAAAACTCATTTAAACTTTAAATTAATCCAGCCACTTTATTTGAAGAAATACAAAGTTGACGCAATGATGCCAATTGCTTCTTATTTCAAAAGCCATCGATTGATATAAAAAATATCGATTTGAGTGGTTATTAGATGTCTATAAGATGGGAACGATCTCTTTTGCTACAGAAAGTGAAAAGAGTTCGTAAAGAAAATATAAACGAATGTTTGCTTCGACCGGGCTGTCATAAATTAGTTCGAATTATATTACAGCAAAATTATCAAAAGTTTTTTGAGATTGTTTTAAAATTTTTGACAAGTTTCTGGTTGAGAAAACTGTTATAAATTTTTTATAGATTAAAAAACTGAATTAGAGACAAAGTGCAGAACACAATTAAAACTTAAAGCTCTTTCTGTACCTTGTTTTGTTATGCAAGCTATTTCTCAGTGTTTATCTGAATTTTGAATTTATTGCTCGTCTGTTATTTCTGATAAAAAGTAACAGTGAAGAACATCTAAAGTTGGAATCGATGACTATTGCGGCACTTAAATTTTATACAGAGAGTAATAGAGAGCCGTAAAGAAAATATAAACGAATGTTTGCTTTAACCGGGCTGTCGTAAATTAGTTCGGATTATTTTATAATAAACATTATTAAAGTATTGTTGCATCAAGAGATATACGGAAAAGGGAGAGAGATACAAAAGAAACCGAGAAAACAGACGACCAACCTGATATTTAAATGCAATCCGGTTCCATTATATTTGAATTACTTCTGGGTTATTGCACCGTTCTTGTACATCACAGATATTTTGCAGGGTTAGTTTAAAAATATTTGCATGAAAAACTTACTAAAATAGAATAAAAAAATGTCTTCGATATCGTTATCAGTGTTAATACACAACAACTAGATACCACAATAATAAACACAAAAATTGCGTTTTGCCGGCACCGGTAAAAGTGAATTAAAGCTTAAACTTGAAGCCAACTCTGGTCAAAAGCACAGAGGCACTTTTATAATCAATTAGTAACGAAATGTTAACATAGTTGTCCAGTTTGACAATAATTAGTTATTTTACGTTTTGTTACATAGAAAACAAAGTTAGTCGACTGTATCAAGAACAAGTGCTCTTAATTTAACGACTATTTACATAGGTTTTACGGCTATTTTACTTTTACGACTTAATTGGCGAGCCCTATATCTCTTGATGCAAAAATACTTAAGGGGTGTTTCAAAATTTTTGACGATTTTATGGTTGAATAAACTTTAATAATTTTTTTACAGAATTAAAAACTTACTTGAAGACACTTTAAAAGTCCAGAACACAACTGAAACCTAAAGCTCTTTTCTATACGTTGTTTCCTTATGCAAGATATTTCCCAGTTTTCATTTAAATTTTGAATTTATTGCTCGTCTGTTGAATGAATTTTTTTTGTTTACGTTTTTGTTTTAAAAATATTTTTCACCCCAACATCAAAATCCTTTTAAACCCATTACTCGGTTTGATATTCGGTAATCTGCGGTAAGTGGCGTTAAAACCGCCAATAAAATCGTCCATGTTCAGTAGTAAAAAGCGCAATCGGTTCGAGTTTTCCCCGTTGGATTTTTCTCTCTTTATCTTGACTATTAATCGTGCGAAGAGTCGTGAGTGTTGACGCAGAGGAGGAGTAAATTAAGTGAAGAGAGAGTATCCAGGCGGCAATCCGCGTCCGTAAGCGTGTATAGTTCTCAAGCTTTGATCTCGAAATACACTTAGTGCCTGCTGGGACGAATAAGGGTTGTTATTATTGGGGGGTGGAGCGATAATATCGCACCAAAGTGGAAAATAAATAATAAACTTGTGCGATTTTTCGGTATAGTACCATCGACATGGGCGCATTCTCATACATCACGACGGCCATGCTTGCAGTAAATAATGCACCGGCTATTGTCATGTAGGGGAGACGAGGGAAAAGCCAACGTTTATATCTCTCGACGATAAAATTAAATAAGCGGCTGGAATTGTTCTTCTGCAAGCAAAAACAAAGCTTTATTGACTACAACTATACATCGGTTCTGAGACCATTATAAGACCGCTTTTTTCACTAAAAGACATTTACAATTTTTAGGTGCCGCTACAGAAAAAAGACAATCAAATTTTAAATCAGAACACTTTGAAAACTTGTTGAATTACAAGCTAGAAGTGTTTTAAGACGCAGTTTTTCTTTTTACAACGCCGGTTTCTAGGGATATTTACAAAACAAACTTTTTATCATATTTAACAAAAAAACAATTTATGTTGGCACTAATGCAACAAATGTTCGAAAAAGATGCAATAGAAGCTAACTGTGAGTACGCTTCATAAATATTTGTTGATTTTTTTTATTTAAATGAAGTGCAAAATTTGAGTGTGGCCTGGGGGCTTGCGCTGCGGGTGTCTGTGTGCCCCCCAGGGGTTCCCGTGTGTTTCAGTTTCTAATTAAACTGATCGATTGCAGTGCACTGTGCATTATGCAACTGCTCTGTAAATCACAATGTCGTTTAAAATTATGATCTTTTTACTAGCTCCTTATCCCGGTTTATTATTGGGTATCCTGCAAGCTTTGTAATTGGATATGGATTTTTTTTTTCTTTCTTTAGCCACCAACAAACGTCACTGCCTTCATTAAAAGCTAACGAGCAGAGGGAATATGTTTGATTAATTATGAATGACGAAATTATTCAAAGACACAACTGTTGTACTAGTAATTGTGAATGAACCGAGACGTTGATATTCATTGAGACGACTTTTGGATGATTTTTTTTTTGAAATATGACATTGTGGTTGGTCATTCGAGACGGTGGAATGCTGGCTGGCGTCTTGGAGGAACATAACGACGTGCGCCAGCACTATCTAGCAACGATCAAAAGTATTACAAGCATTATTAATAATTTGTGGCTGCGTTTTAACATCCTTTCAAAGCATTTATTAAACGGCTAGGAGACGCTCTTTTTACCGAAATTTAACACAAAAATTAGAAGATTTTAAACAGGTTGCTAATTTTGAATTCAAAATGTAATAAGTACGCGTTGTATATCCAACAGATTTTTTTTTCTCTCCAATCATATATTAAAATATAGAACGTTCTATTAAAAAAATTAAGACCATTTTTATATATAATAAAAAATTAACTTTTTTTAATTAAAATAACAAGTGTAATTAGCTTTGCATAAAGTATTTTTAATTACTGTAAAAATTGTTAAGCAAAGCGAGTTTTTCTCTTAAAAAATTACTTTATAGTTTATTTCAGAACTCTAGTAATAACTCACATGGGCTGAGAGACTAAAACTTAAAAAAAAAACTATCATCATCAGTGTCTAAATAATAATGTAAAAAAAATATAAAAAAGTTAGAAAATGTTATAAAAAACTTACCAAACTTTTGTCAGCAATAAATTAAAAAAATAAAAATGTATACTAAAAGTAGAATAAATTCATATTTTTAGTAAAATAAGTTGTTGATCAATCGGAAAGAACAAATAAATAAACAAGAGGTGGCTATTTAAAAAATTGACAAAAAAAGGATTGACACCAATTTGACATTTAATTTAACAATAATTTTAAAAAGTCTAAATACCGATAAGCGAGTAAGGAAGCAATATTATAGACAAACATTCAATTAACTAATTATATATAATACAATCAAAATTTACTTGGTCACTTATGCGTGTGGAGAAGGTTCGTGGGCAGATTAAAGAATTTATAAACCTTTTAAAAAACTTAAAGAATAAGTTTTATTGCAGAGTAAAGGATTTTAGAATTAACAGTAGAAGAAAAGGAATGACTAAAAAAAATATGAGAACGAAAAGCTGATGAAGTGCTAGTTATATCTGCATTTTTGTACTTTTCTATTGTCTTTGCATGTTCACGAATTCTGGTATCAATACTATCAATCCTTCGTCTTGTCTGACCGATATAAACTGCATTGCAGTCATTACAAGATAACTTGTGAGCGCCTAAACGATGCAAAAAAAATTGATCCTTGTTGTGTACGAGAAGGTGAAAAGACAACATTTAGAATTAAACGCAACTTTTGTATTATATATATATATATATTTTTTTAAATATGAAAGATAGAAAGAGTAATTTTACTAATGAACAGAATATAAGAATAGAGAAATTATAAAAGAGAATTATGTAATACAATAAATTATAAAATTTTAATTATAAGAAGTTAAAAATTTACTAATTAATGATTTCCGGTTTAACAAAAAAAGTCAATATTTTACAAATATCTAAAGATAGGTCGACAAAACTAAGACCCTCTAGTTTAAAAATGTCTTTAAAAAGTTCTGCTAATGTATACGCTGATACCAACTGCATTATTACTTTACACTTTGACCGTTTACTCAGAACGTTGCAGTTTTATAAAAAAGTTTCTAAATTTAGTAGATTTCATAATTTTGTATTCATCAATAGCTGTGTAATAAAATCAATAATATTTATTATTTCATTATTTTTTTAAATAGAATAATTAAATGTGGTTAAGCAATTGTAAAATGACCTATCTTCAACGTTAATCCAAAATTAAAAAAGTGTAAAAAAAATACATTCTTTTTCTTAAAATTTTGATTAATTTTAATTATGATAATAACTGTTTATATTGCCAATTTTACAAAAGATGTTGTTTACTTAATAATGTTTAATTTTAAGTTAAACACTTTTAATGTTTAACTTAATAATGTTAATTTGTCAATTTTTTTTAAAGTTTTTTTTTGAATTGTAGTCGTTTTTGACTTGGCAGTTGTGGCTTCTTTTTCTAATTTGCATTTTTATATAATATGCAATATGGACTAGACTAGACTTGAGTTTAACATTTATCCTGTAAAACTAAGAATCGACTAGGTCCTGATCCTTTTATTTTTACATAAAAAAATAAAACAAATTTTTTTTATAAGGTGTTTACATCAAGGATCCTATAAAGAAGAGCATTTTCTTTATTAGCAAATATGTAGTTCTCTGACAGTTAATTGTTTTACCTCTAATTATACATCAAGTAAAAACTTTTTTAATTGTCTAAACAGATGCGTTATTGGATTTTTTTTAAATTGTTTAAAATAAAAAAAAATAATTTTTATACTTTTCTCTAATAATTAAAAAATACACAAAAATTTTTATTTTTTAATAGTTTATGTATATTTTATTTTTAAAGTTAGGTGCTTTCTAAAATTACACGTTTTTTTTTGGTTGTAATTAATGATTTTAAAATGACGCTTGTTTGGACAAACGGATTGTACCTTCATAACAGCAACAAGTGTACAGCCTTACTGTTTGTTTATAAATTAGTTTGCCACAGGTGCCGCTTTATCACCGTTTAAATTCAACAAGACTTACGTCGCGACGCCTTTTTTGTAGAGACCTAACAAACTAGCTCTCACTGAGAATGAGAGAGACGTTTTTTTGAGACAGCGTCAAGATAGTACGTTTCAGTAATATCATTGTAAAATGTGAAAAAATTTTTGTGAAATAGGATCTTTGGATTGTTGTATCAATATTTATATAATATTTTAAATAATAAATTATATAAAAATTATGGTCAATTGGTCAAACCAATCCATAAGACAAATAAAATGCACATACAATAACTAGATACCACCAAAATAAACACAATAAAAACAAAAATTACGTTTAATTAGAATAAAAACACTTTACCGTCACCGTCACCGGCAAACAGAATTAAAGTTTAAACTTGTAACCAACCTTGTTTAAGAGCACAGATGCACTTCTGTAATCAATTAGTAACAAAATGTGAATATTAATTGTACAGTTAGACAATAATTAGTTATTTTACGCTTTTTAATTGGCGATCCTTATAACCCTTGATGCAAGAATATTTTAGGTTCTCGTTTATTAAAAAAAGGGGCAGAGTTAGTTTTGCGTCGTCTAGAAAACCCTTAAAACCTTTGAATGATTAAAAGTTTTTTAGAGCTTGTAGTTCAGTTTATTACATTTTCAGAAATAGTTTTTGTTAATTTTGTTTAAAAAATTATTTGTAAAAAAAATTATTTGTAAAAATAGTTTTGCAAACTTTATTATTAAAGTCATATTAATTAAAATTTCTATTATATCAGATGTCAAAAATAGAGTTAAAAATAAAGTCAAAAATTAGCCGGAAGCCTGGAAAACTATTTGACAATAAAATAATAATAAAATAGACGTAGGATTTTCAAACTTTTTTTTGTATTTTTTGGACCTTTTTTGACAATGTATCAACAAGTTGGTCTGCAAATTTTGGAACACTGGCTATATTTAATCATAAAAATATTTTTGAATTTTACTAACAGTTAGCGAGAACCTGTGGAAACTCCAATTTGTAATAGATAAAAATATAAACGTTGATTTGGCGGCTTCTTTTAAGAATTGATAGTTCCAAACTGAAAAGTTTTTGAAAAAAAGTAAAAATACGTATCGACTTATTTTTGTTCTCAATTTACGTTTAAAACATTTGGACTTGTCTGTGAAACACGCTGCATATACTATATTATTATAAATTTGAGGAGTATAAGATAATAAATGAGTAAAAAAATGTTTTTTTTATATCAAATAACTCTTCGAAGTTGAAAAAATCGATTTGATCGGGTCCGGTCAGTGGGTCCAAAAATCATTAATTTTCGTTGGCTTTTCGTGATGTTGAGAGCAGGTCCAATAAATATTTTTCTAAAAAATCCCACTCTCTCTCTCTCTCAATGTAATGAATTTATGGGCTGAGACGGGCCTTGTATTTATTATAATAAGATGAGGATCGTGTTGTCTCGAATTCCGCATATTATTTATGGTTTCTGTAGCGTTTCAATTTATCCATCCTTAGGTTGGGAATGCCGGCGGGACGTGCAGTGGGCGTGTGGAAGCCGACTAATAACGAGGATACTTATTAGATTAGCGTAATTACCGAGTGCTGAAGAAATATTGCCTTCTCTCAAACCGCCTTTTGTTGGTTTTTCCATCGAAAATCACTGACACGAGCCAGATGCCCCGAATTTCACTGGGCGTGTGTATAAACACCGCAAAAATTAAACACAAACACATCGAGCACGTGTTTAGTTTTCCTCTGATCCGTATTTCGGAAATTCCTCATCGGACATTACCATAAATTAACGCGCGATGGTTGGGAGAGGTCAGGTCAGCGCAGGAATGCGTCTCATTACCATTATCATTTCATTAACCGATCCGATCATTTATAATATCCTGTCATTCGAAATCATATTCGAAAAATTCAATTTCGACATTAGAGAGGCAATTTTTAAACGATAATTAGCTGCCTTTTCGTGTGCGCTCCAAACCTAATTTACATTCCGAATTGAAAAGCGAAATTAAATTTATTTTTATTTTTCCTAGAAGGAAAAATAAGAGGTAATGCACGAACGCTATTTCTAGATCGGACGGAGAAATGTTATATGTCGATTTCTGATAAGAATTGACTTATCGAGCGACTTGGGGAATTTATTGCCGGCAATGGAAAATACCGTCAGCTGATGCAGGGAAAGATTACAGGACGACAATTTTAAATAAACCTAAAGAAAGAACACATAATAAAAAATCAAAAAATAAAAAATAATAAAAAACTTCCAAAATAAATGACCCAAAATCAACTGATTCTAAGGAATAGTAACTACTAAAGATCTTTACCTAGAAATGTACTAATAAGCAATCGTGATAATCGTTGAAATCTTTCAATGCATAGTAAGCCCCAAATGCAAAAAAATAATACAATTTGATATTTTAGACAAGCAAGACGACAATAACTTCTATGACAAGAAGACTTATCGAAAGGCTCACTTTTTGTAAGAAAGAAGTATACTCAAAATAACTAAAAATGAGCTAGCTTTTTAAAACTTTTCTATAAACCAAAAAATAGCCTTTGTTCAATTTATAGAAAAGCAAACCACCGTAAGGATAGATCTTGATATATGACAGTTTCTTCAAATATATTTTACATGCGAAACATATGGCGTAGGAAACTGTCATAAATCAAGATTCATCCTTATGGTGGTTTGCTTCTCCATAAATTAAACAATGGCTATTCCTTGCTTTATAAAAGGTTCTTTAAAAGTTAGCTTACTTTTAGATATTTTGAGTAGGTATAGCAATATTTGGTGCTATATCTCAACTCTAGAGAAACAAAAAATAATATGATTGTCTTGAGGTAAAAGTATTCCAATTTAATACAGGTTTTAAAATTCGAGCCAACAAGATGCTATAATTTTCCCTAGAAAAAGAAACTTTAAATAACTACAGAAACAGGAATGAAAGAAAGACAGAAACATCAGAAAATTTTTTAAAAATACAGTTTTTTTAGTTGCCAAAATACAAAGTCTCAAACATAAATGTTTGGTTAATTTATGTTTATATCTGAATAAAAAAAATACTACAAAGTGTTTGCACTTAATAAACATTTTGGTTTTAAAATAAAAAAAATCAATATACTACAAAAATTTCAAAATTTGTTAGATTAACAACTGAAGCTAACAGTAAGACGCTGTAACGATTAGCAAAAGAATAAATTGCAGATCTGAGAAACTGTCGTTCGTCATAGCATATTATTTCAAAAGTTATGCTATGCTGCCGGGTGTATTTTAAGAGTATATTGCAATGATGGTGGTTGTTTGATAACTAAGCAAATTATAAAAAAAAATTATAGGGTTATAATACATAAATTATAATTATAACAATTATAATAGTGGATGCTACAATTAAAAAAAATTTAAGTAATTATTATATTTCAGTAATGTTAGAATACAAACATGTTTTTGTCTCAAACTGTCATGGTAATTGCAAGACAATTACATATTATAATTCATCATCAATCTGACTTAACTTGACAGTACAATAATAGACATAAAGTAAATAACAAATTTATAATTAAATTTGTCAGATTAATGTTTAAAATTTTCGACTTTATTTGGCTTTTTGCTGTTTCAGAAATTTATTATACATACATTATTTGTCACGAAAAAGTCTTTAGATTAACTTAGCCTCTTTAAAAAGGTACTCAAACGCTACGCGTTCTCGTATTCTTCAACACGGTTATTTAGTGATAGATGATAAGAAAAAGAAAGTGGAACTAAAACTGCACAAACACATGGTAATCACTGAGAGCTCTATGACTTCCTAAAGATACAAAATAAACACAGTTATTTATTAGGTCAGTTTTTTAATAACGAGTGTGTAATACATATTTTTGGAACGCATTGTCTTAAAAATGCTGTTTCCTATTCGTTCTGGATGCTCAAAAAACGGTTTTTCCAAACCAGAGTGTTTTTTATTTGCCATAGAAAAAAACAGTTAAAATTTGCTTAATCCATTAGTCGGTAATAATAAAACAAAGACTTTGGGTTGGACTTTTGTTGCCAAAATCTTCCAATCAGTCTTACCAACCCGCTCTTAATAAACAAAATTCTCGACTAAATTACGTTATAATTTTTAATGTTGGTTTTTATTTGTTATAAAAAATGTTGTAAATATGTTGTTATACCTAACTATTACGAGAAGAAATTTTCCGCATTCGCACTAATGCAGCACTCTCTTCGCTCGTGCTGCAAACAAAGTGTTTATACGATAAATTTATCTTCTCGCACACATTAGGTAAACAACTAATAATCCATCAATTTTTTAAAACACTGCATCAAATTTTTATGATTATTTAAGGCACTGATATACAATTTTAATCAAGAAAGCCATCATTGTTGACATTTATATTTTCCACTTTCTAATTAACCGTACTAGCTTCCAGGTCAAGCAAATCATTTTTTTTATAATTATAAAGAGTCCTAACAATTTCAAAAAATATAAATAAAGTTTTTTTGTTAATTTAGGTTTCCACGTTTTATATTCAAAAATTCTAATTCTAGTGGGTATGAAGCGTTGTGGTTTAAAGCGGGTGAGTCATATTTCTTTTCGTATTTTGTGAAAGAATGACGCAGGTTTCTACAGCAGCCAATTGCTAGAATTTTCGGGTACATTCTGCAACAATATTTTTTAATAAAATTTTTAAAAGTTCTAGCAATTTTTTGTTTAATTTTGAACTTTTAAACAGGTGTGACAACAATTAGATAGTAGTCCTAATTGAAAGAATGTTAAATACTTATATTTGTTTTTTACAAAAGTTTTTGGTTTTTGATATGCATACTTGTTCACATATGGAGACAAAAGATTTATGCAACCAATCATACATTTTCGCATAAAACTTTGATAAAATTAAATTTAAAAAATGTTTTTGCGCTCATAGATGCTATACCTATATCATTTTATGCAAATTTGACTTCTTTAAGCAAATTTAGTCAAAATGTTGACTGATAACAAGTAAACTGACATGATCCTAATATATAGGGAATAAAGGAAAAACGCTTCAGCTGCAATAAGACTTTATACAAAAAAACATTTCCATCGAGTGGTTCCAACTAACAAAATTTTTCGAAAACTTGAAGCAAAATTGCTTCAAAACTGGCCTCTTTTGAGAAAGCCACGAGTCAAAACTGCGACACAAAAAAATAATAAGATTGCTGTAATTCAGGTGAGGTAAAAATCTATATTTTAGTCTAAATGTTGTAGCACAAATTTGGAAATTAATTAAAATTCTGTTTCTAGAATAATACGCGCTAATAAATATTATCCCTACCTTGTTACACTGGTTCAAAAACTAAAAATAACGGATTATCCAAAAAGACTCCGACTTTCATTCAGTTTGATAAGTTATAAAAAATTTTGAGAGATATCAATAATCTTTGGGTAACTTTGAGTGAATATTTTTACTGAAATAAAAATTGTATCAAAAAAGTTCCTTAATACATAAATTTGGTTGCATAAAAATTTGTCATTATTCGTGAATAAGCCTGTATTACTGCATCTGTTAAATAAACAAACCATAACATTGTTTTATTCTCCGTAGCAAACCTATTTAGCTGCCATAAAATTTTACTTTTTTAATTCTTTTTAAATTCTTTAAAACAGCAGCGATTAGATAATATTCTCGTTGACAAATTTGTTTATGAGTTTCTAATTATGGATGGAGCGACAGGTGTTATATTTAAAGAAGCAGGTTTTAAATACATAAATTTTACAATGGGGATACTTTAACCACTGCGGTTTTGAAGGAGTTTGTTAAATTTTAGCAACTAAATAGAAAAACAGAGAAACATTAGTAGATAAAATTTCGTGACATCCTGTACAAGTATAAAATGATTAAACATTAAAAAGTGATTGTTACATAACAAGTATCTGTTCAAGTCTTTCGAATTCAACAAAAAATTCCAAAGCTAGTGCAAATACTATTCAAGAAAAATTATTTTTATCAGCTTATAAAATAAATAATAATAATTTATTATAATTTATATTTATTTATTCGTCTTTATTACAAGAAAGTGACGTTTAAAACAATAGTTTACGTTATAATTTTTCAAATATCTAAAAATAAGCAGACTTTTTAGGACCTTTCTGTAAACCAAAGAATAGCCATTGTTCAATTTCTAGAAAGGCAAACCATCGTAAGAATGGATTTTAATTTATGACAGTTTTCTCCGCCAGATATTTGCGTCTGACAGATCTGGCGGACGAAACTGCCAAACAAGATCTTTCCTTATGGTGGTTTACCTCTTTACAAACTGAACAATGGCTATTCTTTAGATTATAAAAAGATCTTATAAAGTCAGCCCACTTTTAGATATTTTGAGTGTATGAATTTTTCAAAGACACAAACAAGAGACACATTTATGTGGACTGACTTTATAAAAGACTGCAATAAAACAAATAGCAGCTATCGTTAAATTTATGGAAGGCAAAACTACACTAGTGATTGATTTTGATATATGACAGTTCTATTGGATAGACCAAGAACTAGATGGTCTGACCGGAGATCGAAACAAACCATTTTCGTCAGGTACTATATGAAAAATAAAAATCTATCGTCAGTGTGGTTTATTAGTTTCATATACATGCAACAGTAGCCATTATTCGGTTTAGAACAACTTTTTATTCTACAGGCTGTTCTAAAAATAATAATACTAACCCCAAAAGAGTTAGAAAAAGATAAAGAAGTTTGCTCTTCTTTTTTTAAAAAAAATAAATAAATTTGGTTATTTTTGTGTAAATTGATTCTTTTTGTTTGTGTTTTTTAGGATAGAAAAAGGAAGTGAAGACATAGCAAAAAATATTTTGTATAGAGCCAGCCTATTTAAACGTGTTTTATGTATACAAATTAATTGTTTTACAATTTTATAGCAATCTAAAAGCATTAATAATTCACGCAAGAGTCGATCCGAAAAGTAAAGACGACGTAAGAACGAAACTTGAGCACGTAAGTTCGAAAAAGTACGACATAAAATCGAAATTTATACAAACAGGCCGTTTTCAAATTTACTTTGTAAATTTTAACCGTTGGTAGCTTTTGTCACAATAATGCTAAACAACCAAAATTGTTTTATATAAATATTTATAATTTTTTAATAGAACTTTTTATAAAAGCTATATAAAAAATAAATAAATATTTTTACTAAAAATTGAGATTTGTTTTGTTTTTAGTAAATATTTTCATACTTTTGTGTTTTTAGTTTGTTGCTCACAAAAGTTTGGCACTGATGATGACACTTAGTTCTCGAAAGCCACTGTTACGTAAAAATAAAAAAGTTGTTTAATATAACTTGTAGGTTTGGCTTAGATTTAGAGTTCTTTAGACTTCTTCATCTAAATAATAATAATTAAATAAATAAATGTTTTGAAGGGAGAGTATATGTTGACGTTATAAATAGACAGTATTTTTTTTTAAATTATCTAGTAAAATTAATTTTTTCTTGAAGTTGTAAAAATTTTGGCGGCAAAGCATTTCAAGCACCCCTTTCCTTCCCACGGAAAAAAATAAAGTAGCCGTTACTCTGATCAAGATATTCAAATTGCGCGTGTCCATTGTCGAGTTGCAGGAGGCCTCCCACACACTGATAATCACCAAAAGTGGTCATTAATTGCGCGTGAGACGGACGCACCTGGAACAATAGACATCTCTGCACCTCCGGGTGCCCATTATCAGTCCATTTCGGCCCAAGATTCGCACTCCTATACATATATAGCGCAACTTCATACACTAAAGAGTCGGGGGCGTACGCTCTCTACACGAAATATAATAAATAGCACATATTTCAGACGAAAATTAGGTCCTCCATCTTTATTGCCTGCCAACCGAACGGATAAAAAACTGATATAAGTTGAGAGCGTATTGTCCAGACGCGGCCCCTGCTGCGACGAGATGCTCACAGACAAGGGGTGCACGATGATTCACTGGTACCAACTAAATTATATTAAACATAAAATACACCAAAATAACCCACTATTTATCTTAGGAAAAAAAAAGTTCTAACAAAATTAAAAGTAGCAAATGTTTGTTAGAGGAGGGTGGTTTCAGATAAGTTACAACAAAGTTGGTAGTTTAACATAATTAATATTAATAATTTTTGACAACTAAATTATATTATTAAACATAAAATACACTAAATTATTTTTGTTAGGAAAAAAAATTTCTAACAAAATTAAAAGTGAGAAAAGTGTGATGTTAGAGGAGGGTGGGTGAAGGTGGTTTTCGGGTGAATTATCACGGAGTAGGATGGCAGTTTAACATAATTAATATGGTTGTGGTGGATGTTCAAATTCTTGGCATTCTCCAAACACATGAAAATATGTAGGGAGAGAGACAGAGCGACCGAAACAAGTCCCTTAATAAATATTCAAATTGAACCCACGATAAATTTTGAGGTAAAGTTATGTGCCTATTAAAAAAGACAACATATTAATTCAAGAAAATACATTTTTAATATTTCGGGTAAACAACATGCAATTTTTTTGGGTGGTTTTGGAATGGCTGTTCTCACGTCTTTTTATTAATGAGATCCAAACAAACAACTACTTGCCTCATTTTTAACGACTTTAACTAATTTATCTTGATAATTCCTCCGGCTCCACTCAACAGGAACCATATTTCATCTTTATTAATATTTTCGGCTGAAACGTACGATTTTTATGTTAGCGTTTAAGATGAGCCTTTCCTAGATATGTTCTTATAATTGGGCGTAATTAATTATTTTTGTGAATTATTAATAAGGGACTAATTAAATAAATGTTTTCTTTATGTAAATCTCTCCATCTTAATTCTAGGTTTTTTATGTTGGTTATGTTATTATCGTTTCGACAAGTTTGAAATTTTTCGTGTCGAGATGTTAGCGATTTTTTTATATCAACCCGTGAAATGTTGCCGAGGAATATTTTAAGTGACCCGTGAAGATCATCCATCATTCCACTGATTCAAAACTGCTTTTGGTCGGACAGCTGCTTTGAAAACCAATTTTTGACGATTTTTTTTCACTGGAATAATGGGACTGACAACGCGCGAGACGGACACTCTTACATAACATTAAAAAACTTGATGGGGATCGGATTTTTGACATTACTCGGATTTCTAGAAGCGCAAAAGACTACAAAAAATTAATTGAACTGTCCTAGACCTAAAAAATAACCAAAAGACCACATTTCTCAATTTACTATACAAGAAAACTGACCTAACCTGACTTATACTAGTTTGACATACTTTCAAAATAGTTCTTTTAAATTGAGTGCATGAAATAACAGTTTTTAGAAAAAAAAATTATTCATAGATTGCGACACTACAAAAGACTTTCAATGTACAAAAAACTATACAACTAACATATACACTTTTTTTTTTACAACTTATATAATAAATACTTCTGAAAAAATTTAAGCCGCAACCCATTACACATACAGTGTATGTACATACAGTGTGTCAATTTTAAAAGTTGCAATCGGCAGTATCTATAGAATTGAAAAAGTTATTGAGAATCACTTACCAACCTTTTCGGTGGTTGCTAGGGAAATTAAAATAACATGGTAAATAACGCACCCCCACTCACCCTTTAAGCCACCCCAACTTGAAAATTTTAAATGGCACTACTTTACTTGTGATACATTGTTAGAAAGCTCATAACAAGCGCTTTTCAAAAATGTTATGCAAAAGCCTATTTAACAAAGTCATTTTCCAAATACTCGAAAAGAAAGACTTTAAATTTTCATTTTTGTTATGCAATGTCTTAAAGGAAAAACTGACGTTCTTTACAAAATATACAACCAAAAAAATTATTTAAACTCTAAAAACTACGTTTCGTATTTTTTGTGTGATTTTTTTGTGTTTTGCCTTATCAAAATGGAAATACATTATGGTTTTTGCACCCCTACGCTTATTAGGATTAGATTATAATGTGGGTATCTGTTTTTGTAGATTTATACATTTTATTTATTAATTGTACCTGTTAACGATATTGTAAATTATCAAAAATTAACAATGGTTTATACTACGGAATTGATATTTATTTACGGTTCTGAAAATCGTTGTGCTCTTCGAACAGCGGCAGTCTTCAATAATAAATATCCAGAAAAACATGTTAGTTATGCGTACGTTCAGAAGTTAGTCGCCAAATTTGAGAAAACAGGATCTGTTAAGAATAAAAAAGAAGTCAACTAACAGTTCTCAATGAGGAAACCCAAATTGAAGTACTTGGACAATATGCTATAAATCCAACAGTGTCAATTCGTCACCCAGCTAGGGAAACTGGATTATCACACGAATCAGTACGAAAGGTATTGAAACTTCATAAATTTCATCCTTATAATATGCAAATTCTCCAAGAACTTGGCGATGACGACCCGGATCGGCGCATTGAATTTTGTGAAATGGTTACTGAAAAATTCATTACCGAACCATTATTGGTAAAAAACATTTGTTTTTTGGATGAATGTTCGTTTTATTTAAATGTAAATGTAAATAAACAAAACTTCAGGTATTGGAGTGATGTAAACCCTCACATATTTAGAGAGGGACATACGCAGTATCTACAAAAATTAAATGTTTGGGCTGGGATAGTAGATGCCATTATTGGACCTCTGTTTACTGATGGCAATTTGAACGGCGAACAATACGCTAATATGCTGGAAACAATCATTGAGCCTCTTATAGTTCAGGAGCTTGAAAATCAATTAGACGAATAGGAAAATCACTGATTAAATAAACATCTACGACATTTTCAACAAGATGGAGCACCTCCACACTATGTACTTCCAGTTAGGCAATGGTTGGATAACCACCACCCAGATCAATGGATTGGGAGAAGAGGACCTATTGAATGGTCCCTTAGATCACCAGATCTTACACCACTAGATTTTTTTAGAGTTATTTAACGTCTGTGGTTTAAAAAAAAAGTAGACTTATTTAAACAATTGAGACAAAGAATCATTTAAGAGTATCGAGCTATTCGCAGAAAAACTTTTCAAAAAGTTCGTAAAGAATTTCAAAACAGGCTCTATTTTTGTTTAGCAAACAACGGAAATCAATTTAATAAAAATTAATCACTTAGGCAATGTTTTATTTTAGTTTCAATTGGAGTTCATTTACTACAGCGAATAACAAAATTGAAAATTTAAAGTCTTTCTTGTCTACTATTTGGAAAACGACTTTCGAAATTTAAAAATGCCATTTAAAATTTTTAGGTTGAGTTGGCTGTGGCTTAAAGGGTCGGTGGAGGTGCGTCACTTACCATGTCATTTTGATTCTTCCTAGCAACCACCGAAGCGATTTTAAGTGATTCTCAATAACTTTTTCAATTCTAGAGATATTGCCGATTGCAACTTTTAAACTTGACACACTGTATATTTAGTAAAGTAGCATTGATGTCCTGTTGGGATATTTTGTAATTAATTTACTGCAAAGAAGAATGAATAAAACCTTCCTAAACCATCTCCACAATCAAATCTTAGACACAATTTCTACATCAAGCAAAATCAACTGCAATATCTACAGAAAAAATATAACAAATTTATATTTATTTAACTCACTGACTTTTGTAAAACTGATTAAAATAACTATAAACAACGCTTAAGAGAGAACACAATTATAAAATTGTAATTGTGTCAGATTATAACGAACCTTAAGGAACTAATAAAAATTGTGCGTTATATAATCAAAGTTTGTTATAACAGGTTTCTGCATAGATGTATTTATAAAACACAAAATTTTAATCCATATTTTTCAGAATAGTTCATTATAGACGGATATTTGCTTTAACCAAGTTCATTATGACCAAAGACTACTGTATCTAAGAAAATTTTGTAATTAAAATTTAATCCAACAAAACGATTTGATTACTGGAGTTTTGTTAACTTTTTCACGTTTTTAATTGGGGTTTTGGGAGGCAATATAAGTAACATAATTTTCACAAAAATTAGTGCCTCCCAAAACCCCAAGACTATTTGAAACTGATAGCATAGTAGAGAAAGTCTTGACACAAAAGCTTGTTATTGTAACAAGTCCAATGGTTACCCTTTATTTTTAAAATTATTTTAAAAATGCATTTGTTTGAGAATACATATCTTCTACAACGTTTTAGACGGATTTTTCCGGAAATATTTATGTGGAAATAGCAGATTTGTAAGTGGTTGAGGCTTCGACAAAAGTCTGTGCATACAAGACTCAAATTATCTACAAGACTAACCCAGATCCAAGCAAAAATTTAGCAATTTTTTTGCTAGTGATTACAAATCTATTTGTTTTTCTGAACGACGTTATGGGTGGCATCATTTCTTGGCTGTAAATTAGTCTTTTGACATAATTTTAAGCATTTGTCGATATTTAAAGTCATTTTAAGTCACGGAGATTTAAACTATGCTCTTCTGGCGCTCCAAAAAAGTTTGTGTAACGAGTGTCGTCACAAAATTTTGACGAAGCTACCAGTTTTATTGTTATTGTTTTGGCTCTTCAGACATATCATTTGGTAGACTCTTTTTTATAATTTTTGATAATTAACTTAGGAAACTTTGTTGTTAGATTGATAGCTAAGCCTTTCAAGTCTTGCATAATTTTATATTTAGAGTTTTCACAAGAACAGTTGCGTTATTGATTTAATTTTGGTTTAATTGTTTTTAGTGTTACAGTGTAGGCGTTTTTCTTCAACATCAGCTGATACATATGTGAATAAACCGTCATTTGTTTGTTGTGGTGTTAGAACCATTTTTACTCTCGTAAGTCTCGCGACAAGATTATGTTATGCTAGGTATAAAAAATAAATTACCAAGTACAGGGTGATCGCTTAATAATCAGCGTTCTAAACTACAAAGAGTTGACGTACATTAGTAAAATTAGGACTCAATTTTTTTTTTAATAATTACCGACAGTTGAATATATTATTTTTTGTTTTATTAGTAACCAACGTAACTTAGCGTAATTTTACAAAAACAATTTAAAACCTTTTATTATTATTATTTTTGTTTACGATATTTTATTTATTTTTTTCTTTTAGATAAACGTTGTTACAAATATTTTGTGTGTTTTTATTTTGGTTTATTGTGAGACACTTCTGCAATACTAAACAATTGAACCAGAGTGCCACAGCTTGTCTTGTTTTACTCATCTCCAATTTTTGATTTTATTTTAAAATTGTTAAAAATAAAACTCAAAAATTATACATCATCAGTCAAATTTATTTTCAATAAATTCAAGTTATAATAATAAACTTTAGATATACAGAGATCCCTGATAAGATATATGTACAATAAATTTCTTTATACAATTGTGGTCCTACAATTAAATATCAGTAATAAATTTTTATACAAATATACAAATACTCATGATAAAACTTATCCATAAACGGAACTTATAATACAGATCATTTTGAAATTATATAAATTAGCAACTGTATATTAATAATTGCACGTAGAACGCTTAAACCATTAAATAATTCACAGTCAAATTTAAAACTAACCATAATCGGAGCTTCCAGAAAAATAAAAAATATTGCGAGTATTTGTGACCACCTGTATATAAAATCCGAGTCCATTGGCGTGCACTTGTATAAATAATTTGTAAAAAGTCGTGCTCTGAAAGCCCCATCGTCAAAATATATACAAAAATATAACAAGTTATCACTAATAGGCAGTGGCGGCGCCACTGTGGTGCAGATTCCCGAAATGTCCAAGGCCCCCAAGGGGGTCCGGTGTGACTGGGGGCGGCGGCTGGCACGCCACGTACCACTCGCTCAGCGCCGTGTTGCCAGGTACTTGTGGTCCGGAAACTTGTGGACTGGCCGCCACCGAGATGCTCCCTGCCGACGACGAGTTGGACTCCTCGCCGTCGCTGTCGTAGTGCGGGGGCGACCGGCCGCTGCAGCCGTGCACCTTCATGTGCTTCCGCAACGACGAGGGGTGGGTGTAGGATTTATCACAACCAGAAACTCGGCAGTTGTACGGCTTGTCGGAGGTGTGGACGTGTGAGTGTTTTTTCCTATCCGAGGAGTTGGCGAAGCGTCGGTCGCACCCTTCGTATTCGCATTTGAAAGGTTTCTCGCCTGTAACAATAAAGGAATTTTTGAAATTTTTCAATGCGATGAAATGGAGAAGAGGTTTTATATGCACTTATGTAAATATGAATGGCTGTTATGGCAGCGTAAATGACAGGCTTTGTGCATTATCACAAATTGTGGATACTCTAACGAGAAAATTTTACATAAAGTTTGACAAGATACATAAATTTTAAAGAAAAATGGTTGGTTATGGTCATTTTGAATTTTGTTTCTTTTATTTGTTATCGAACTAACTTTATTTAAATTTGTTTATTCATTTTCACTTGACCTGATCTGACATTACTGACTGACATTACACCAAAATGCCTATACTAAGCAGACTATTTAGAAATGCTACGTTGTTATTATAAAATTTGCAAAAATTTGCAAATTTTAGCTTTTATTAATGATAAAACCACAATTTAATGCAGTGATGTAGTTAAAAATTATTTGTAATAAACTCTGATATGGTGCCAATCAAAATTATATAGGTATCAATACTATCAATATATTTATACGTGTGTATATACAGGCTGTCCCAACGGTCCGAAAAAGCTATTTAACTTGTTTATTTTAAAAGATATTAATTTTTCATTTTCTTTAGATTATAGCTGCGTTTTTGATGCACATTCTAATAATATTGCGGTTTATATACAAAGTGTCCCAATATTAAAAAAACACTAATGTTATGTTTTTTAAATAGAATCTACTCAGTTTGATTTTATTTTTGGATTCTATGTTAAATTACAAATAACTTTTATAAAAGTTGTTTTCATTTATCTGTTATCAATTTTGATTTGTGGTGTTTTTTCACCAGAATTTTTGAAATGCCTGTCTAAACATTCGTACCTTCTAAATGCTTGCACACAAGTTAAAGTAGGTAAAACCGTTTGATTTCTGAATGTTTGTCGTATATTTACTCAACAATCTACTCAGTGGCATGTGTCTACTGCGATTTTTTAAACATGATAAATAAAAAATGTCAAAAACTCATTTTTTTCAAATGGCACCCTCTATTTATTATTGTACCAATCAAAAGATCTTTTGACAAGCTTTCCTTCAATATAAGGTTTGTATAGTCTAGTGTAAAATTCTAAGTTGCTATCTTAAATTAACTAAATTTCGATAAACTTTTCTGTTTTGGACAATAAAAATCGATTAAAAAAAGATTTTTTTATAAATTAAACATTTAATAATAAGAGAGATCACAAAGAATAAAAAACATTCTTATTGCCTGAGATCAGTAAAATATTTTTAACATTTGTGATGCTTACAGCATTTTTTGTGGCACTAATATTTTTTTTAAAACGATTTATTTATTATGTTTGAATAAATTTATTTACCGTTCTAGAACGGTAAGTAATACTTGCTTAAATTTTCGTTAACAACAAGTAAACGAAATATTTATCAGCGAGTTTAAATTAGCAACTAGTAAATAATCATTGCTGCCTTGGAAACAGACACGATAATCAATTAAATAAAGATATAAATAAAGAAAAAATAAAAATCAAAGTCAAAATAAAATCTCAATTTTCTATAGATGAATCGCACAGAAGAGCATAAAACAGAGATAAAATAAACTTTATCAATTTGCAAGTACTCCGAAAGTTCACAAAATAACAGCTAAAAAAATTAAAATTGGATTTATTTTACCACCAATCGCTTGACACTTGCACACAACCTATTATCAAAGAAATAAGTGGTAAAGCAAATAAGTAATTTTCAAAATAATTAATTAATAAAACCATTTCTTCTAAATGTTATCTAAGATCCAATTTAGAGATGTTAGGTCTCAGGTTTAAACACTATTTTTCGTTAATTTATTGAAGAATTTTGCTTTTTTAAAGCATAATATAATAAATAAATTAAAAGATTAAAATTTTAATTGAATTACGCCGAAAAGTACCAATAGATGGTAAATATATTTTAGAATCTTACCGGTTTCCAAATACTTTAAAAAACTTACAAAATAACTTGTAAAAACCAATTTTACAAACTTAGCTTTGTTTTACCACCAATCGGTTGACACTTTCAGTTTTCACGCAACCAATTGTCAAACTGATTGGTGATAAAACAAATAAATAATTTTCAAAATAATTAACTAATAAAACTATTTTTTCTAAATGTTATATAAGATCCAATTTAGAGGTGTTAGGTCTCAGGTTTTAAACACTATTTTTCGTTAATTTATTGAAGAATTTTGCTGGTTTTATAACATAATCTAACTTGTTTAAGTAAAATTTCATTTTTTTCTGATTGAATCCCATAGAAAAGTACCAAAAGATGGTAAATGTATTTTAGAATCTTACCGGTTTCCAGGTACCTAAAAAAGCTCACAACATAACTTTTACAAGTTTGACTTTGTTTTACCACTAATCGGCTGACACTTGCACGCAGCGGTTGATACGCGATTATGTGTCAAAATAATTTAGAAAGCAAATTGAAGTTAGTTTTAAATGCAAATTTTATTTGCTGTGGTAAAAACTCGTATGAGTGTTGCTTCTTACTGTACCTTTTTTTAAAAACTTTTATTACTTGAATTTGGTAAGTCAAACGCAGTCTATAATGTATAGTATAGTATACAAATTTCAGGTTTGTTTTTTCCTTTTGATTAATTTTTTAAAATAATTTTCATTGTCTGATTAATTACGTTTATATTTTTACTGTGTTAACTTCTGTGTTAATTTATTTCTGCAGTTGGTTCATCATCAGGCCTTACTTCATTAGTTAAAACAAACCCTTCGAACGACTAGCCGCTTTTGAGCGCCTCTTAAACAATAAAATTGAGAGAATATACAACTTTAGCCAAAATTCACAATTTCGGAAAGACTAGTATACATAACAATCTACAGTAAAATAATCTGACTAATATGCCCTAACTTCTAGTAGATAAATTTAGCTTCTTTTATAAAACATTTTTTTTTCTAACATAGTGTGATTAAATCATGGCTTGCTACAATAAACTGGCATACAAGTTTTGTCCAAAATATTTACATAAAATTTTTGTACTGTCAAAACTGTCATCCTAGTCAATGGGTTGCGTACAAGTAACAAGCTAATTAAGCTAATTTATCGAAGAATTTTAGAGATTTTGTTACCTCAAAAAGCTAACAGAACAATTTGTCAAAAGCAATTTTGGCTTTGTTTGACCACCAATCGGTTGACACTGGCACACAATCTATATATTAGAGAGTTATATTAAATTACCGTCAAAATGATAACAAATATAAACAATTGTGAATTTCCATGTCCAATTGAAGTGCCAAACTTTAAAGAACGTCTTAGTCTTGTATAAAGCATCTAAAATATGTGGTTTGGCACATTTCAAAAAACGCATACTTTGCAATCACTGTGTATATGTCTCTGTCACAAATTATTTTTTTTATATAAATTATATTTGTTTAAATACATAATTTGCGTCAAAACTTCTCATTTTGAACATCTGCTGTATTAAATTTTTTGAAAAATGTATCAATTTATTTTCAAGTTTAAGTTTTATGAACATAGCAGCTGTCAATTGTTGTTATTAATGTCAAAAATATTCGCATTTTACGATTCAAACACGGAACTAATTTTGGCAGCTGTTTAATAAAGAATGTCTGTTTTCAACATGTAATAAATTATATTTATGTTGAAAATAGTCTATTAGAGTAAATTTATTGTTAGGGTTATTGTCGAATTTGGAAAAAATAGTCTTTCAAGGCTATCCACTTTCCTATGTAGTTGTCTGTACATAATTTCACCGAGTGGAGCTTTACACCGTCTTTTACACCTGTTTTTCAAGCGAGGAACTCAAGCTCACGATTTATAATCGGACATTTCGTATAAATTCAAAGCAGAGTTGTTCATTACTTCTTGTAATAAAAACGTTACATAGATCCCTTTCGAAAATTCGGCATGAAATTCGATTATTTTAGTGGTGACTGAACAATTAAAAAGCCTTCTCCCAGCCGAGTCGGCCACAAATGAAATATTTCGCTATTTGTCCAGTCATCCCTCCGGTCATTAATCTCGACCTCTCATTTCGTGTTTATTTACTCGATTTCATGTGCAATCTTTCCCCACTTAATTTTCGAGTAGGTAAATCGTCGAGAGAATGAGAAAAAAGAAACGTCTCGTTTATCACATTTTGTCCGCATCAGCGATTCTCTTCGAAAAATTTACGAATAATAGAGCGCGGCGGTTGCGGTTCCAAGGGAAAAAAGACCGAATTTACGTGTGATGTGGGCAACGACTTGACATGTGAAGAACTTGTCGACCCACTGTTTATGGCGGCTTACCTGAAGACCAGCTTGTAAACTGACTGTTTTACATCATTTCCAACCACAACCCAACCATAAATTTTGTACAAAAATGTCAAATATTTAATTTGATACCATAAAAAACGAATCAAACACAACGTTTCATCCTAACACCTTAATCAAACACCATTACAATTTTTACATCATATGGGAACCCCCAAAAACAATGCAGTTACTCACATAAAGTGGTTAATTACATACTTCGTACAGATTGTTTATTTAAAAAAAATCCCAGCATGCAACATAATATTGTAACATAATTATTCCATTGTTAATATGTTATACAACCAAATGTAATTAGATCATTTATTAATAACAACATTAATACATGATTTTCGTCAAGAAATCGTTTATTAATGTTTGTAGTAAATGATTTTAAGATTCTAAAAAAAGATATTTATCCTAAGATAGATAATTTGCAGTCAACAAAAAAAAAACATTGTAATCAACTCGTATGTTAATAAGAGACTTAATAAGAGACAAGTAAAAACACTCACTCGCTAACGCTCGTCCTTTTTTTAAGTGCTCTTGATTATTAGTCGCAATATTAGTAGTATCAACACCCTTTTAATAAGCATTTATTTTATTATTGTTTATTATTGTACTGAGTATTGTTGATTATTGGTCTTAGTTAGGCGACCATAACCTTAAAAATTATCTTTGCATGCGCTAATTGAGGCCCGGGCATTTTATACGCAATCTGCTACAATGTAAAAAACAAAGTGAATTGGTTGCATATTCGCCGTCTGTATGTCTGGGTTTATATATTCAGTTGATTTAAGGATAAATTAGACACTAATTGTCTTTTGGTTTTAATTTATTGGCCGACGTTTCGCCTCTTTTTTGAGGCTTCTTCAGGGCTATTAAGAGTATTGTGGCGCAAGGTTCTGTGGCAGAAAATGGCTTCTCCCTCACAAGACATGTGTACGATCGGTTTCCTAGTTTAATAGCCCTGAAAAAGTCTCAAAAAAAGAGGCGAAACGTCGGCCAATAAATAAAAACCGAAAAACACCATTAGTGTCTAATTTATTCTAAAATCAACTGAAATTAATAAACAAAATGAAGTTAGCTAGTTGTGAGCATCACGTGACCGGTGGGCATCAACTTCAACACGACATAAAATAGAAAAAACCACAAGGTTATGTTGATTTGAGTTAATTTCGTTGTTGTTGTGTCCCAATCTTTAGAAGTTTGATTGTTGTTGTGTTGTTTCTAATGTGGTTTTTGTTAGTGTACACTGTACATAACATAACCTAGCTGACAATTCTAGCTAACTTCACTTTATTTGTTCTCCAGAGTGTTGCGGATTGCGTATAAAACGTCCAGGACCAATTGAGTTTTGTTTGTAGTTGTTATTTGCTTGTGACCGCTAACTTCAGTAGACCTACACATTGTTTAAAGTTTCCCAGTCTTTTTTTTTTTAAAAGTTTCCCAGTCTTTTTTTTTTGAACATCTAGCTAAGAAATGGATGGTAGGAAATGCTTTAACGTTTTGACCAGTAAATAATAAAATACTCAATCTTCAAGCAACGTTTCGAATATCATTTATTCATCCTCCGGAAATCTAGACATTTTGGACAAGAAACTTTCCCCAAAAATTGAGTATTTATTTCATCATTTATGGTCCAAAATGCCAAAGAATTTCTCACTATCTAATTCTAAACGAGATGAACAACAGCACACAAAAAATTTAAAAAATGTAAATAAATGGTGGACAGAAAAAATAGACACCTGTTGGTTGTCAATGTTTCGACAATTTTGCTGTCTATCTTCCCGTGATTTCAATGACTTCCGTAACATGATGAACGTGAAAAGAAACAAAAGTATACTTATCCAAATTTAAAGTGGTTTTTATGACATTGAAATTGTCATTAGAAAAGTCACAACTAGGCGGTTAAAAATGTCAGCGAAGTTTGTTTCCTTTTTTATCACTTTTACCTTTAATACAATAGCTCTGTTATGAAAACCACTTTGGTATTAGATAAGAATTCAAAAATCCCTTTTAAACACCTTAAAAAACGGCGTTAAAAGCAAATAAATAATAAGAAAAACTAGGTTTAGAAGAGAAAGAACAAAAAAAAGCCTTAAAAAGCAAAATAGTATTTCAATAATACTTGAAATAATTTTCAAGATTAAAAAAAAAACCAAAAAGAAAAATTATTCAGTTAAAAGTGGTATTTATAAAGTTGTATGAGATCTTATTTTAAAATCAAGTGAATAGTTGTATTAAAAGTATACAAATTGATTGTTTTACAATTCAAAAGCCGCCCTAAGATACCTACTAGATCTACTAGAAAAACAAAAAAATATTTAAAGATACAATTTGAAAAACAACGTTCAGTACAAAGCAGAATACAATTAAAAAGAAAGCCTCATCATAACAACAAATAGAATAAAAAAATAAATTTAGAAAAATACAAAAAATGACATCTAAAAAAAACAGAAACCAGGTTTAGAAAAAAAAAACAAAAAAATTTTGACATCGAAATACCAAAAAAGTGTTTATCATTTTATTTTGACAAATGTTTAAATAGACTTATTACAAACAAATTGTGTTGCAATATATAGAACTTCAGATTTTAAAATAGTAAAAAATGTTTTAAAAGAACAAGAAAAGTACGTTCATAAAAAAAACAAAAAACAAAATTGAAAAATCATATCTTCCAAAAATGTTCCAGATTTATTAAACACAAATTAATTGCTTTGTTACCTTACAGCACTTTTTAAAAGATCAAAAAAAACTACATTTAAGGAAAAAACAAAGCAAAATTTTAGAAAATCAAAAGTTCCAGAAAAAATTAACATTTTATTTTGACAAATAGTTAGACAGATTTATTAAAAATAAATTAACCGTTTTGTAATACACAACACTCTAAGCTTTAAAAAAAACAAAAAATGTTCTAAAAAACTTGACAAATAACTTAAAAAACGAACAAAAAACTTCAAAAAATTGAAAAATAATGACAAAACAAGTACAAAAGAACTCAAAAAAAAAAGATTCTCTTTTCTTTTATGTTATAAAATTTAAAAAAAATTAAACTACTTTGAGAAGAACGTACAGAAAATAAAAAAGAACAATTAAAAAAAAACAAAAAAGTTTCAGCAAAACTCGAAAAACGACAATCAAAAAAAAATAGCGATTGGAAAAGAAAGAACAACCAATAAAAAAATTTCGTAAAAAAAAAATTTGTTCAAATAATAGTTTGCAACATGTTTTTAATACAAACGTTCTAGAGAAAAAATACAAATTTAAAGTAAAAGTTAGAGAAGAAGAAGAACTGAAAAAAGTAATAAAAAACAAATGTTAAAAAAATTAAAGACAACAGTACAAATAGGCTTTTATACCGCTTTTTGTAATTAAGCTATTGCAAAAAAATATTAAAAAATCAATTTTCGAGTTATGATGTAATAACTCAAGCTGTTTAAACAACAAACTTAGATAAAATCTTGTTGGATTGGCTGAATTCACGTGTTTCCGAAGTATTAGAGTAGAAGTCATGTATTAAATGATACTGAATTTTGAATAAACTAATAAAGTGTTATTTGTTTCTTAAAACAGAGATTAACTTTCGAATGCTGCAATAAGGAATAATTTTAATATAGTTTGTTGAAAAACCTTGCGATAAGAAACGGCAAAGAAGCTGTTTTAAACAAGGTTGAAAAAGCACCTGGAGATTATACACAAAGAAAATATCAAAAAGAAAGTTTTCAAATTTCTTTTTATTTTGACAAGTAGGCGAATGATTTAATCAACGACATTTAAAACAAAATGTTTCGCATTTGTAACACATTGTAACAATAACAGGGCATAGAAAATTAATTAAATAACACATTTTGTATTACAAGACGTGATATACAGTCTGTTCTAAAAGCGCTAATTGTAATTTTCTTCTTTGGCATCTTTTTTAAGATGACTTGTCATAATTTGGTTTATGTCGTTCAGTAATTCAAGGCATTCGTTGTCGAAAGTGGCCGAACACCTTTGAGTTATTGTGGCGGTCGAGTGGTTAGGGTCGGAGCCGAGGTCGCAGGTCACGTACATATCGTCCCTCTGCACCCCCGCATTGGAATGCATGACCTCGAAGTCTCGTGTGAGAAATTCCCATTCGCCGATTTCATAAACACACTGTATAATAAATACAAATCCGACCTGATTTCTGTGATTTAGTGTTGTTTGACTTGAGCTAATCTGTTTTTTGTCCGGGAGCGTTTTTTAAATATCCTCTGATTTATATCGGACTTAATAAAGATATAGTGAAGGGATTTTTTCGAATTGTTAGGTTGGTACCTGAGCTGTCAACGTGATTAATTCGAATTTTGATCGAAGATGACGAAAATTTGAGAATCAGGGAAAAAGGACGAATAACGAGGCTCGTTCACATTGTATAATCGTGACAAATGACTGTCGGGAATGGTGCGCCGTATAATGGAAGACGTATGGGAATAATGAGGCTATTGTGGATCGGGCACACGTTAAATTGATGGACCTTTATTATATTTGAGAGCGGCGGTTGGCGCGAAATTGGTAAATAATTCTGAGAGAAGTTGGCGGCTCTCAAAACGAGCGACCTCTAGCGATCTATTCTCAAACAATTACTAGATACTCTTAAAAGATACTAGATAAATCGGTTTAATTATTATTAATGACGATAAATCGGGTAATTGCAATTACGTCGGTAATTTCTCTACCAACCATTGATTAATTAACGATAAAACTTGATGTAAAATATAAATAATAAAAGAGATTCCCGCTTGGGTAATTTAGCGTTCAAGCATGACGTATAAACCCGACTCCATAAATAATCATCTCGGTGTAAAATATTTTGTCGCTTCATACCCTCACTTTTGTCATAATTAGTACGATGTAAATTAATACAAATCTCAAATTAAAACTCGTAATTTTCGTTTTTTATTCAACAATGATGTATGACGTTCTCATCAAATTTGAATATTAGATGGGAGAAAAGTCGCTTTTAATCCGGGATATACAAAGCGACACTTTGTTATTTAAATTATGGCGTGAAAATGCTTTGTTGTAAGTGTCTACATGTGAGAAAGAAGTTTCGTTATTTAATGAGACAAGGGGGTTTACAGAAATGTCACTTTTAATTACAACAAAACTCTCTCGACCAAAATACAAAATGTTTGTTTATTTTAAGTAAAAATAGAACTAAATTAACCAGACACGTGAGATTTTGCAACGTTGAAATATCGCTTTATGAATTGAAGCTGTCAATGCAACTTTCATATCAAATATAACTCGTGTAAAAGGAATTAGAATTCTCTCTAAGAAAGTTCTAATAAAAAAAAAACTTGCGTAACGTAACTTATATACAGGCTGTTCCAAAATTATGCGTATGCATAAAATCATCAAGGTACCGAATTTACTTTGAACACCTATAAATTAATAAATTTATTTCTATTAAGTTTATCTATAGAAGTAGATTACAGACATAATTGTCACTAATGAACCTTGAAAAATTAAAAGCACTTCGACGTCGGACTTTAAGGCCTCTGGACCGTTAAAAATGGTAAGAGCAGCTTACGAAGTTAATAAAACGCTGAGTTTTTGTGGCCGTCTTCGTCGATTTTTTCAGAGACTGACTTCCTCTTTTTGGCTCGCTCTAATAGATGTACCCGTATCTATTTGTATAAATTAATATTACGGCAAGAGATCATTTACATACTTACAAAGTATAAAAGTCAGATTCAAATTTTGTGGCAGAAAAAAATTTAATTTAATGTCACTGTTTCCAGTAATTTGCAATTTAATTTTAAAGATTCAAAATAATGTTCTACAATAAGTTTAAATTCATATGATTATTCTAGCGTTTATGAATTGAATAGTTTAAATTTATAATTTAAATATCACAATTTTTTGAAAAATAATGTTTAACTTTAGGTCAAGTTTTATTAAAATTTATGAAAGAAAAACAATTTTGCTTTAATTTATTGGATTTGTATACCATAATTTGAGACAAAATAAAAACACACAATAATACAAAGTAACTCCGAAAGTAATAAGTCGCTCAAATAGCAAAAAGTTCGAATTTGAAATTTTTTTGAAGCGACTAATAAATTGATTATATTGCACTGTGAGTGTTACACAATTTGTGCATTTTAATGACTTTACATAATAAGCTAAATCAAACTTGAGCTTTTTCTAATTTCGTCCTTAATACGTCCTCTATCGCAAGCCACGTCCCATTCGTATATCATCAACTAGAGCGTCACTAGACGGCCAAAGATTTTTAAAAAAAGGAAAATATTTTAAAGCATTTTGAATTGAAATGAACACTTACAAAAAAATCTGTGCCCTTAAAATTCTTAAAACTAGGTTATTGCGTCGAAACATGGCTGAATTTGTTGCTACATTTTTTTAAAAAACCTAAAAATAATAATAATAATAAATTGATGCAGAAACTTAGTTTTAGGAAAAAAAATTGTTAATGATGTTTAATAAGAGCGCAGCACAATTTCTTAGTTGGGTATGCATAATCTCTTTTTACTATGCACTTAATACATGGAGAACTATTGTTTAACTAAATTATCTTTTTACATCTTAAATTGACAAATAATTCCTTTAAAATACCTATATTAAATTAATTATAAATTATTTACATTAACTCGTTTAAGCAGCACATCAATAGTATTTGTTAAAATTAATTTATATAATACATTTTTTACAAAAACATTTTTTTAAGTAGCAATTTATACACAAGAGTTATATAGAAAGTCCTGGTTGAAACGAATTTAAAACTTGCTTTATACAAATTTTTATACTGTTATGAATTGTTCCTAATTGGAGAGAGTTTTTGAGTAAATAGTCCAAGTAAATACCAGAAAAACATCGCGTTATAAGTCACACTATAGCGCAAAATTCTGCAAAACCATTTGTCACGTCTATAAACCGATTGAGATAAATAATGTCATCGTTCCAGAAAAGTGGAGAGTGATCGCATTAATTTCTGGATAATTGCTAAAAGCGACGTATAGTTATATAAGCTGTGCGAACACAATAATCCGAAGAATAGACAAGTATACGTAGTTCAACGGTCTATTAAAGCAACGTTATTTAATTAGCAATCGTAGTTATATATCGAGTACATAATTTATTTATCAAATTTAATCTACCTCTTTAAATCAGGCGTCGCAACCTTCTTTGAACGGGGGGGCATTTTTGTCTATCATAAAAAAAGATACATTTTTTCAACTTTAATATCACTTTGTCTATTTTTCACTTCTATGGCTTTTATTGGATAGCAATAACTCCTTTAATTATAAATTATAGTTGCCTAGCTGATCAGTAATTTGAGCTGCTTTTCAAAAAAATCTTATTTGGAATTCGTCATTTTGGTGCTTTTGTGCTATATACGCATGTCTTTGATAACAACACAGTTTTGTTAAATGTCAAATTTAACATACAAAAACTATCGTGAGAAACAATAAATTTGTGCTATCAAGTTTTTAAAACTGATGCAACCTTTAATTATCTGCCTTTATTGACAAGAAAGGCTAATTTACACATTTTTTTCATAATGCCCCAAATTTATAATGATTTTTTCGTAAAAAATTTTTACAAAATTAAATAAAAATAAGTACGGTGTGTCTTATAAAACTGTTTTTCCCATCTCGCAGCTTCCTCTTTCCCTCTTTTAACCCCAAGTGTTCGTCCCCGACTATAAAGAGCTATTTATCAAACCGTTGTTCATATGACAAGTTTTATATTTTATTTTAGGTTGGTTCTATTGTCGCTGTAGCAATCCGTGCTGCCACCTTTTGTCCAATTGTCACTTTTATATTGGCACTGTAAATATAAATAAATAGCTCTTGAAAGACTTTCGACTCGGTCTTTTATTGCCCTGGTCAAGAGAGCATCAGAGAGTGAAAAAAAAACTAGCTCTTGTAAATTACGTTTATGGTTTTATTTCGGTAGGATTCCTCCTACACGGGGGACACACAGTCTCTAATCTTGCTCATTGATCGTAGTAGTCAGGTAAGTTTGAATTTCTTGGTGAAATTTGAGAAGGAGAGTGCTACCAGAAGACATGCGGTGGTTGTCTAATTGTGATAGCAACGCCGGGTGCACGCCGTACAAATAATAAAAATTTAATTAATTGCGACAGGAGGTTGTAAATTTGTCAAAAATGGTAATAGAGGGGGGTTTGGTATGGTAGTATAGACGTTTAGATTGTATCCGATGATGCTGTCACGAGTTTTATATGGATTTTATATGTGGAGGTTTGCTTGTTTTCTTTTTTTTTGAAATTGATATTATGAGCTCCCGAGATTAATACAACAGGTTAGGTGACATTTATTTTACAAAATTGTTTAGAAGATAGCTGGGAAATTTCTGGTGGGTATTCATGAATTGACATAATCAACAGTAATGCCACATGTGATTTAGATTATAAGACAGAAATTTGAGAATCGCTTAAAATTCTTAACAGAATGACCATAGCTTTCAAGCTTTCCTTTAAATAAGACAAAAAAAAAATATTTGCCCTTGTAAGGAATAATATATTACATCTCAAGCTGTTATAAAGCTGTTTATCATATACCTTCTATTAAATAAAAAACATACTCTTTTCTCATAAATGACAAATGCGGGCTGATATAAAATTTTCTGCTCTAGAGCGGAAAATATCAGTTCCTGACATATTTTAAAAAATGATTAAATTCATTTTCGCTAAACCTAGGTAAAAAAATATTTATTATTCGTCATTGTTATTTACTGTACGTTCTTTATTTGTTTATTTACTTTCTTTGTTATGATGTTTCAATTTTTTTGTCTTACATAGGACCTACTAATGAACAAATAATTTTAACTTATTTTATAAAACTAAAGTAGATATAAAGTAAAATATACTCTGTCGGAAAAATAGATATAAGAATAAACGTGTGTTATTTACCAAATTTCTTTGAGCTGCCATTTTCATCATAATACAGCGTCCTCTTTCGTCATTTTCAACGCAAGTGATCACAAAAACAAGTTTACATTAAAATTAAGAATGTGAAAAAGCAGAAAATTTATAACGTTTAATGACAGTTAAATTTAAAATATAATGTTGTAAAGCAAATTAAGCCTGAAGAAAAAAAAGTTGTTATTTTGACAAATTTAAAAAAGTAATTTAAAAAAGTAAGAAAAGACGAGCAAACCATTTGCTGAAACAAAGAGCTATGATTTTGATAAAGAAAGTTAAATAAAGGTTGTAAAGAACAACTATTTCTCGAGAAAATAAAATTGTGATTTTATGATATCATTTTTATCTACAACAGTCACAACAGTAGTACATTCAAAAAGTAAAATAATTTCGTTTATTAATTGTTTGAAAATAGTTTATTCAAATTTTTATTTTTTGTTTCACTTAGATGCTAAACTGTTATTTCACTTTGCAAAAACATAATCCAATAGAATCATCTCGTAAAATTTTAATTTGCATTTTGGTACATTTAACTGGTATTCAAGCGTGAAACAAAAAGAAATGACATTGTTATTCTTAAAAAAATAAAAAACATTAAAATACGACTACACCAGTTGCTAATCTATTTCAATAATACTCTACTTTAGAAACGCCACAACCAATGAAAATTCAGCAATGGGTCGCGTGCATCTCCCACCACACCACTTAAAACGAATTACGCTTACTGACACCCCCCTCCTAACAAAAATTATCAATTTTTGGCGTTAAAGAATAAGCAAAATAAAAAGATAAGTTATAAAATAACCAATAAAAACTCAGCAATGGCTCGCGTGCATTTCCCACCACACCACATTAGACACACACCTCTACCTTGTAAACATTAAAGTGTATTACGCTTGCTGACGTCAGTTGAACCCCCCCTCCACCCTAACAAAAATTATTAATTTTCGGCGTTAAGGAATAAGCAAAATAAAAAGATAAGTTAGGTTTATCTCTGATGTAATTTTCAAAAGTACAAAAAAATGTGGAATGGCCTAATTAATTATAAAGTTTTTGGGCTGACGCTACTAATCGCCTTTTTTTCTTTTTTAAAAGTATTTTCTCACATTCAGGTTTGCATATTTTAGTATATATTATACATAGATACATGCTGTCGCTAGACAAAAATATAAGGTATAGTATTTTTACCAGAATATAAGAATTTGACTTAAGTAATAAATTATTCTTAACAAATCAGTCTTTGATCTATTTTAGACAAAATTTTTACGAACTTGTAGTATAATAGTGTCATTAACTAAAAATTTATTGACAGAACTAACGATAGTTTGAGTGCATTTGCTTTGTTAAATAAGTCCTAAGTCACACTCTTGTTTTCTGATAAAAAAAGTATAGATGCAATGTATTTCCGTAAGTTTTTTATGAGCGTTGAATACAATTATAGAGAAATTTCTTGTAAGTACTACAAAAACATATAAGGTGGGTAATTATATTTTTTTTTTTCAAAATTATTAAATCCTATTAAAGAGTAGTATTTTAATAGGTATTTGCTGTTGAAGCTTTTTGCAACATTATTTTAGAAATTTATTTAATTTTTTTTGTATTGTCCTATTGTAATTATTATTAATATTGTACACCACTTTAGAAGGAAAAATTTATAAATTGTCTTGAAATTATAGGTATAGTCTCTCCTGAAATGATCAATTTTAATTTGACCTTTTTACAACAGAATCTAGGTAACAAAGATGTTTCCTAATATGTCTAGGCACTTTACAAAACGCCGATCTTCTGCATTTTCCTTGTACATACATAATACATATACATAAATGCAAAATCTTCAAAAATTTTAAAATCATCAGAAACCCTCCTAAATTAACTTCTGATAATGCCAGTTATCAAAAAATAATCCGAACTAATTTATAATAGCCCGGCGAACCAAACATAAAGAGATGTTTGCTTCAATAGAATTGTTATAAATTAGTTTGGATTATTTTACAACATTTATTACGACATTATTAAAATTTCCTGATAATTTTATAAAAATATGATAATTTAAAAAAAAAATGTCAAATCAAATGTTCTCAGATGTGTTTCCATAATGATTTTTAAGCCTATTCAATAAAATAATAAAAATATAATTTAGCACGTTAAAAAAACTGTTATAACCTTAAATTTATAATTAGAAAAGTCACTGTTAGACATTATAACACTCTCATAAAAACTATTCTTTGTTTACTTCCAAAAAATTGTTTAAAACACTTTTCTTCTTGACAGGATTTAACTAGTTCCAAGATTTTTGTGTTGGTCTTTAAAACGTGAGTAACAACAACATTAAATCATCATTAGTCTGTTAATCAACTGTTAGTTGGACTAGACGACAACATACTTCTTCTTCTCAGGGCTAGCTGCGGGATTTTATTTAATAAACAGTCTGTTTTATCACGTTTTATAAGTAGTTTTCTAAGATATTAAATCTTGTTGTTTCTGCTGTTTTCTTTTATACTTTATTTGTATTTTATACGAGTAAATAAGCAAAATTATAATTAATTGTGTAATTTATGTTTCTCTTGTTAAAACTGGAACTCATTAAACACATCAGAATTAGTACATTTTCCATTATTTGAATTAGTTTTTATATTATTTTGCGCCGAGATAAGTTTTAATTGTGCGTTTTATTACACTAATTTCCTTAAATAAAACTGATATTCCTTCCATAAAAAAACTAGACCAGATAATGCAGTCATTTGAAATGCCAATTCATTTAAAATAAATTTATGTGGTCACGAGAACGTTCCATTAACTACGTGGGAGAACAATTTAATGTAAATTTTTGCACACAGGTGCGGTTTGACAAGCAAATGTTCAATAATGTTTGCATAATTGTGGAAGCACGACATGTCAATTTCTTTGTAACAAAATGTTTGTCCGTGTTTTAATAAATTTTCAATTAAATTTATTACAACCGGATGAACGAAAAATTCTTGAAATTTTTATCGGAATTAAATCGTTAATCCGTCGGCCAACAATGATTTGTCACGATTGTAATAACAAATAAGCTGTCTTTCAAGTGCAAAAATTGCAATTAGTTTAAAATTTGCACACAATGCAACAAGATGCATTTTTGGATTTGGATATACAGGCTGGTTGTATAATGAATCACCCTGTATAGGTGGTCCGGAATTCCTGGTAGAAATAAACAATTTCTTTTAATTTGTGTCGAGTCACTTTGTTGATTTTAATCTTGGATCAATTAGAGAAATAATTTTCTTTATCGTTATAAAATCAGATTGGTTATTAAATTCGATGAAGTTTTCGAATGGCAGCTGTCGCATTTTCCTCCAACCAGAAACAGAGTATCAAACCCTTCTAAAATAAAGAGATTACGTTTGATAGGAGCTTAATCCGCCATTATTCCGGCTGCGCAACCCCCTTCGACCCATATACAACGACAATGCTAATCTGAAACGATCACAGTCTGACCTATCATCCGAGTAAATAAAGCGGATACAGGCATTTTAGGGACGTATCGTGATACAGTGTTTAAAAAAAAATGAGCTCTTTGTTGGAGATTTTCAATGGGAATTGTTCAAGAGGGCGGACATTAACCGCACGGTTCTCAAATATATCGAGTTACATTTGATTTTCTTCAAGGATTTGTCAATTAAGAAAAGAAACAAAGAGAAGATGGTCTACAAACAGGAAACAGATTCGGGATTTTTTAGCGGATGACAAGACAATGGATCAACGAACATGGACGGTATTAACGTTAAAAAATCGACATGGCACCCTAAATGCAAGGATATTTATTATTTAATGCTGAACTCTATCTGAGATATTACTTATAAAGTAGTCAATTAACCAATTTTTTTAATTTTTAACAAAACGACAATAACCAATAATGGCACCACACGAGGAGAGCATATAATTTGAAATTTGACATAGTCACGATAATTAGAAATGGGTCAGTGTTTTTTTCCACAGTCCCAGTTTAGATTTTTATGATTTTCAAAAGTTTTACACTATTTCAAAATTACTTTTCGTTGTACTTGTTGTACCTTTATACACTTTTGTAGTTTATTTTAACATTTTCTTTCGGTAAAATAACCTATAACTACAAACAAATTTTGGAAAACGCAAAATAATAGATTATTCCATTTCCCTGAGGTAAATTAAGCAAATTTTCTGATTTTGTTAATGCGTTGTATTTATTTAACAAATTAGCTACTGACCTATTATTATCAAATTTAGACTTGTAATTAACGTAAGCTATAACTTTTCTACCTTTTTTTGGTAAAAAAATTGCCTGTTTCGACCTAAAAAACACAAAATAAATCTTGATACTCTTAGACCTGATCCTTCTGAAGTTTTTCTTCAACAAATACTATCTATAGTTTCAATACAATCTTAACTAGAGCACACCTTAAATGGTAATTATGTTATTAACAATTATATACGTATAAAAAAAAACCTTATTGAATTAGTGCTGCTGTCAAGAGCGGCAAGGTATTACAGTTTATAAGGGTCCTTTATCCTTACCAAAACATGTAGGTACTCTACTTTAAAAACAAACACGGGATGACGTTGACTTCATTTTTTTAAAAAGTTTCAATTTGATCAAAATCAAATGTCAATTTTTTATTATTATTAGGTTGTAGGAAACATATAAATTGTGTTTTGATCAGCCTGCAAACATTAGCTGACTCTCATAACGAGACACAATATAAATAGATTTAGTTTACATCTTTTAAAGTAAAAATTTAATTTGTTTTATGCAAATGCATATTTCTTAATTCTTTATCTTTTAAATTAACAACTAACAATTCAACTTCCGATAAAAAATAAACAATTATTATCGGTGACGCGACAATTACTAACTTATACAAAATATTTTTGACGCGACATTTCGATATTAGTCAATAAATATATTTTTTATCCTACTCGATTTCAAAGTTAGTTAATTTTAACCTCTTGACAGGTCAGAAAATCGCTCTTGTTTTCCTAGGGAAACAAGCATATCGCATTTTGTGGCCGTTAGATGGCGCTGAGTTAAACATCAACTAAAGTCTCAAGTTTTTTTTAAATCTACGTAATAATGTGGTTTCTACTGTTGGAATACGAGATCTAATACAAAAAATTACGAGTGCTGTAAATACGAAAGACGAAAATCAGGTTAAAGTATTGAAATTCAAAAGCCTGGTTTGTCACGACACATAACCTCAAAATATTTAAAGAAGAGAAAAAATAATAGTAATTCATCACCATCCGAACTGTAATATATACTCTAATATTGAGATATTTTGGCTGTAATCAATGTAATTAGTGTCGGTCAATTATCTGAGTTTGACACCTTTCGACTTCGTCTCAGCTGGCCATCTCTTCCTTCGGCTTGGAAACTGCCTTTCAAGCTAAGATACACAATATGCTATTTTCGTTGACCCTTTTAATAAAAACATTATTTATACCAGCCGATTAATATAATTTTCCTTATAAAATCGTTTTTTAATAAAGGTTATTATGTAAGTAGCTGTCTAGTAAAGATAGTCTAGTAAAGATAGCTCTCTAGATTATACCTATTTAATCTCTGAAGTTAAGCAACGCAGTCAGCGGTTATTATTTAAATGATTGACCCATTTAAAGTGGATATACAAATTGTACTAACTGCAATTAGCTGGTCTTTCAAAGAAGACGTTAAGTCGTTGGTCTGTAGAAGCGACCTGAAAACTCTGGCACTTGAGTAAATCATAATCAAAATAAGATTATTTATTTAATTATTTTTATTAATTTATGGTATACTCTTTACTCTATAAGTTTATAGTAAACCACGACTAACTTGGCCACTATGACTGAAATCATAAATATTCAAACAATTACATCTATGGTTATTCAAAATTTAAGACTTTTCTTCTAGTCTAATGATAAGTGAAAAGCATCTGGTTGTTATAAAACATTTTTATAATTTTTTTTCACAAAATTATTTTGACATCGAAAACTGGGTATTGCATGCACCAGCATGACTATTGGTTCATTACCATATCAAAAAATTTTTAAAAAAATATATAAATGAAATGACTATAAAAATGGCAGTCAGGTTAATTTATGGAGAAACTATTAGAATTGTGGAATTAAAGATAAATTATTTTTTGAAGATCTTACATTTAAATTATAATAAAAATAAGATATAGAAAACTTCAACAATTTTCAAAGACGGTCAGGATAAAGCCCTTTAAAGTCACCTAAACCAAAATATTCAGAAACAAAGATTTAATCATGAAGATCATCTTAACTCGCAAATTATCGATGTTGAGATAATTTGTGCCTTGGAAATGGTTGGACTCACAAGATTATTTTATTATCAAGAAGTGGGTATCGCCAGCTGCTCAAGCAAAGTCACCCGACCATATCAAAAATCTTCTTTGAAGATAAATAAACGAGAAGACTATAAAAAGGCAGTGAAGGTGATTTATAAGAAAACTATAAAAATTGCGGAATTAAATATTAATTATTGTTTTAAGATCTTCCATTCAAAATTGAATAAAAATGAGATATAGAAAACTTCAACAGTTTTTTAAAGACGGACAAGATAAAACCCTTTAGGTCACTTAAACCAAGGTACAAAGATACAATCTTAGTTTTATATTTTATATATACAATCTTTGTCTATAGTTTTAGATAATGCGAGTTATCATTCTGTCCAGTTAAATAAAATTTCCAACAGTTCTTGTAATAAAGAAACCATCCAAAAATTTTCAGATAAAAATGATCAGTATTTTGAAAAAAATATACGAAAAAAAACCTTTGAAAACTTGAAGTCTTGAAAACTGAAGAATTAGTTAAAAATTACAAAATAGTTAAACACGCAAAAAGAGATGGGCAAAAAATCGTACAGTTGCCACCTTATCACATCCCCATTAACCCAATTGAGCACACTTAAAAACCAACATCAGAAAACATAATACTGCCTCAAAATTTAGCAGCATAACAACAAATTTAATAACTAAAAAGTTACTAACAATATTACCAAAAATTTTTGGTATAAGTGTATGCAACAAGAAGAAAAAAAATATCGACGTATGTTAGGGCCAGATCTAATTATAAACTTATGTGATGACTCCATTACTTGCTTTATTGTGTGAAGTAACAAAAAATTGTAAAATGTTAAAGACCAATTAAGTCGTAATCGCACTAAAACTGTAATGCTACTATGACTATATACCGAAAATTTATCTTACACGAGAAATCCTGAGATTGTAAAGACATTATTTTTGAAACACCCGGTATAACAAATACTGATAAATCTGATTTAATTATAGTCTGTTTTGAAATTTGAAATACTCATTTGTGATTCGTTAATTTTAGAAATCAACCAGTCACAAATGGGTATATTAAAATTGCAAGCTTTACTAGCTTTTCTGGTAAAAAACAAAACATAAATTCAGAATTTTCTATTTTTTTTTATTAGATGAAATATGTAGGTATATTTTGAAATCAGACACTAAAAAAATTTAAAAAAAATATTCCAAAACTTAAAGTCTTATCGATCTTTTACATTTTGACAAGTGACAGGACAATGCAGTCAAAAGTCCGACAAATTAACTCTCGTTTTTTCCCCCGTCATTGCCTAATTACCATAAATCAATTTTAGCAAAACTCTTCTCCTTATTGGTAAACCCCCGAATCTTTTTTCCTTCAATTCCAATCCGTTCACTTTCTTCAATGCTAGGTGGCGTCCCAAAAAAACCAGTTGCCTTTTACGACGCACACTTTATCGACTCATCAATCGTAACGAAAAATCAACAACATCTGACATACAACAAATGTAAACCACTCCGGATTTTCTTCATTGACCATCGACTATTCATAAGCGCTTTACGTGCTTCGACTATTCGTTTAGTACATACAGGAATCGCTTTTTTTACCCTTTTGATCGATGTCGTGCACAAAAAAGGAAGAAGCTCGTTTTGTTGGGTTAGTGCCACGATCATAAAATTGGATGCCCACTCTGAGACTCGGATAAATGCGACTTTTAAAAATTACTGCTTCAAAGGCTAAATGTGAAAAGAAACTCATAAATAATCGATATATTTCACGGAAACTGCGTCCATTAATTGTGAAATTTTGCAATTTATTATCGCGATGCATGGGAGAATATCTCACAGGAATTTAAACTTCGCGCCAATAGAAACGCATCATAATTGTTACTATAGCTACCACTCAAGAATTACACCAATATTTCTTTGTTTTCTTAATTTAAGACTTTACAAACCTGTTACAACACTGATTTGAGTACTTTAATAAAATAATACAATTTTTGTACTATACGGCTAGTTTTCTTTCTAATAGTGCACTTTTTAAATTAAAACTTCCTGAAAAACATTTTTTTTAAATACAGTTTTTAGTAATCCAAAAATTGCTAATCATTTCCACAGCTTATAAAATTAGTAAAATGTTAAATTAAGCTTCCAAAATAATAAAACCAGTCTTGTCATTATCTTTACTAATTTAAAAATTGATAAGAAATGCTCTGTCTAGCTTCTAAAATAAGCAAAATTGCCTTTACAGACATTACAATTAAAAACAAATGTTGCATTTTGATTTTTTTTTAATTTAGAAATTAGTAGACTATTACCTTCGCTTTCTAAAATTAGTAAAACATTGCCTCCGGCTTCTAAAATCACAAAAACAAATGTGCTCTTGTCTTTATCGATTTCAAAATTGATAAAAAATATTATGTTTAGCTTCCAAAATTAGTAAAGGTTACCTCAATAGAGTCCTTAAACTAAATAATTAATAAACTGTCACCTCTAGCTCCCAATTTAAAAAAAATGCTGTTTTGCTTTTAATTAATGTAAAAATCATCTAAGAAAATTAAAAAAAAAAACAAAAATTGATTAAAAACATAACTTCTAGCTTCTGAAATTAGTAAAATTACAGCTGTCAATTTCAAAATTAGTAAAATGTGGCTTTTAGTTCATAATATCTAAAAAAACATCCTTTTTTACTTACTAATTTAAAAATTAATAAAAAATACTTCCAGCTTTTGTAATTAGTAAAATATCGCTTCCGACTTCTAATACTTAGTAAAAATGTCTCTTATTTGTATCAACTAATTTAAAAATTAGCAAAAAATTTTACCTTTGGCTTTTAAAATTAGTAAAATACAGCCTCCGGCTTCTAAAACTAGAGAAATATTGTCAAATGTGTCTTTATTAAATCAAAAGTTAAAAAAGCATAATTTCTGGTTTTTGAAGTTAGTAAATACACGTTTGCATAATTTCAAAATTAGTAAAATGTTGCCTGCGGCTCTCAGTATCAAAATCAAACGTTTCCTTATTTACTAATCTAGAAATTAGTAAAAAATATAAATTTTATCTTTAGATTTTAAAATTAGTAAAATACAGTATCCGCCTTCTAACACTACAACAAAAACGTCGTGTATGTCTTTACTGAATTAAAGAGTTATAAGAAACATTATCTCTAGCTTCTGAAATTAGTAACTAAAGTAGATGTAAGTTATAAAATTAGTAAAATATTGCTTCCGACTCTCAAAATCAAGAGAAAATATTGTTTTTGTTTAAATTTATTTAAAAATTAGAAAACAATTTACTTCCAGGTTCTAAAATTACAATAACAATTAATAAAATTATTTTGTCTAGCTTCTAATGAGTAAAATCACTTCTCAAACTTCAAAATTAGTAAAATATTACCTCCGGTTTCTAGAATTATTTGAACAATGCCCTTCGTTTTTATTGATTTTGAAATTACTAAGAAATTTTGTGTCTTGTTTCTTAAATTGACCAAACTATCTCTGCAGATTTCAAAATTAGTAATAGTCCTATCCAGTATTAAAAAATGTTGCTTTTGTAATTTTGTATTTATTAATTTAAAGATTAAAAAAATTATTGATTATTTTTGGTTTATAAAATTAGTGAAATGTTGCCTACGGCTTAATAACAAAAACAATGTCAATAATTTAAAAATTTATAAAAAATATGGTATTTAGCGAGGTGTTTAGCTTATAAAATTAGTAAAATTATCTGTCCAGACATTAAAATTAATAAACTGTTGCCTCTAGCTCTAAATAAATAAAAAAATACGTTTAATATTTAGTAAATTAAAAATAATTAAAAACATTTACTTCCTGCTTTTAAAATTAGTAAAAAACACTCTCCAGTTTCAAAAATTACAAAAAGAATGAAATACGTACGACCCTAAGCCCAAGATTTTTGTTAGAGAGGGTAAAAAAAAATTCTAGATAAAATACGTAATTATCAAAAAATGATAATTGTTTAAATTTTGTGTGGTTATGCGACTAATTCTGAAATTAGTAAAATTACAGCTATAGATTTAAAAATTAGTAAAATGTCGCCTTCGGCTTCCATCCAAAAAATGTCGCTTTCTTATATTTATTAATCTAAAAATTAGTAAATAATATCTCCGGCTTTTAAAATTAGTAATGTTTTTATTTATTAATTTTAAAATCTGTGAAAAATATTAATTTGTTGGTAAAGGAACTAGATATTTTTCAAAATAATTAAGAAATAAAGTTTAGAAAAAATGTTAGACCTCAGGTTTTAATTAAACATTGTTTTTTGTTAAATTATTGAAGAATTTTGCTGGTTTTAAAACATAACCTAATTTATTTTGTTTAACAAAAAATTTGAATTTTCTCTAATTAAATAACACAAATGTATGTACCCCAATTTATTTATTTACCTCAAAAAGCTTAGGTATAGAATAATTTGTAAAATGCAAATTTAGCTTTGTTTTACTACCAATCGGTTGACACTTACAGGCAACCTAGATTATTAAAATTTTCTAGGTTAACTCGTTCTGTAATATACTATTTTGATGTCTCAAATGTGAAATGTGAAAATTATTCAGTTTTAATTTATGTCAGCTATAAGAGTACAGCAAATCTCATCATAATCGTATTTTAAGTCAGCCATCAACATATCCACGTGAATTCTCATCATCAATAATTAAAATTTATTATATGGCGGATATAAAGACGTCCGATATATTTTCCAATTTTTAATGTGTTGTGTGTGTCGTAAAAATCTATATAGGGTGGTAATGTAATAGTAGTCGCTTAATAAAATCAACGGAGCATAAAGCATGAATAACTATGTTTATACAACAGTCCTAACAAACAGTAATTACGACCCCTAAATGAAGTAATTCAGTTTTCCCAGAGCAATCCACACTCAACACGGCACCCTATTATATACCATATCCCATTCTCGAGGAGCTATAATCGATCCGTAAATCCGAGTCTCTCTCTGCACAATCTAAACAATTTACAATTTTCTTTGTCTGAATCGAAGGACCATCTGTCAAACAACCCGAAAGTCGTGAAAAAACCAATAAAACAAAACCATATTTCTGTTACACATACTTGACCACTCTCCCATCTTTTTAAAACCGCATTCGAGCGCACCCCTCTGAAAATGTTAGATTTGAATAGATTTTTATTTCCGCCACGAAACTCACACATAATGAGAGCATTATTCAGATTACACCAAGTTGGCTGCGGCTGTTTGCCGACGTTCGCTTGTTCAACAAAACGCACTCTCGAAAGCACAGCCTACTCACAAATATTTACCTGGAGTGGTGAATGGCGGTAGCACACTAGATTATCCTAGCTTAGTGCACTTTACCAACGAGAATATTATGTGAGAGACTTCACTAAAGGCAATTGTCACATTTTTACACCTTACCGAATTTGTTTTACACTGACAGATGCCAGTTACACGACATTAAAATAATATTATTGCAATTGGTTGAATGCCGGATTGGTTTACAACATCTGGCTTAAAGCGAGAAGATAAACAGAAAAAAATAATAAGCTACATAATAGATGGCTATTTAGAATGGAACGAAAGAACGGAATTAGATTCTTTAATTGTGCCTCGGACAAATTAATAGCGTGACGAGCACAAAAAATACAAGGAACACTATACAGGCTGTACTGTAACTTAATTTCATCTAAATCGGTTCAAAGGTAACGAAACGTTGTCTAAACTTACTTCCACCTCACCAACTACAACGAAAGAGCAAGTGGTTTTATCTCATCACAATCAATTCCGTATCTTACTGTGATAAGACAATAAATAAGAAAAAATATAAGAAAAAGATGTGACACCCACCAAATCACGCCTGCCATTGGTGAAGTTAAAAAAGTAGAAAAATACCTACTCAGCCAGAGCTAAGCCATTTGGTAAGTTCTAAATTTTGTAAATTAATAAAGCAGTTCTGTCAAATTAATTGTTAAAATAGGTATTGTATAACATATTCTAGAAAATTCTAGACAGTAACGTCTGTTATTCAGCGCATTTTGTAAAAGCATGACGTCACACTATTTTAGAACGTGTTAAAAGTGGCTAAGTGATTGAATTGGAAACATCAACTATGATGCCGACTTTGCTTTTAAACCTTATTCTTTTGACTTTGTCCGATGAAATCGTAAAGGGGTAAACCGGTTATCACGTGTTCTGTAAAACTACGTACCGCATTGGTATGAGTCGTCTATTGGTTGTGTTGTTTCAACACCTCTTAACGCATTTGTAAATAAGGGTCGTTCTTAAATCAGTTAGTGTGGGTGGTGTCTAGTAGGGCTGGGAAAAGTATCGATACTTACAGAAGATATCGATAAATGCTCAGGTATCGTACACCGATACCGACTGCAATCAGGTATCGAAATATCGATACTTCCGATACCTCAATATCCCCGATGCTTCGATACCTCTGATACCTGGATACCTCCGATACCTCGATACTCCAATACCTCCGATACTTCCGATATCTCCGATACCTTGATAAAGAGTGGCTATAAATGAATATCCTATTCAGAGTGCTTTGGATGTTGGAAACACAAGCTATTTTGATGAAAACAAACAAATTCACAAGCTATTTGATGCGATATTTATTTATCGCTACCCGATACTTCCGGTACCTCGATACCACGATACTTCCGATACCTCCGATACCTCGATACTTCCCGATACCTCGATACCCCCGATACCTTGATACCTCCAATACCTCGATACTTCCGATACCTCGATACTTTGGCAAGTATCGATACTTTGCAGGTATCGATACCCGATACCTATAAACAGGTATCGCCCAGCCCTAGTGTCTAGGAGTAAACGTTTAGACTCGGTTAGGTCAGTGGCTCTAAAACATTTTAACGTGCGCCATGCATTTTACCATGCATAAACAATACAGTTTAGGACCACTGGTTTGTGAACCAGAAAATCCCAGTCTGAACGTGAACCAGAAAATCCCACCCACTCAACCGCGTTAAGAATGAACCTTAGGTATATATAAATGGATTAGGGGTCATGAAAAAATACAACCAACTGACGACTGTACAGCATCTTTAAAGAGTGGCTTACAGTTTTCGCAGAATGTTACTTGAAAGCGCATTTATTCAAACAGTATTTTTCCGCTTACGTGAAATTATGTTCAGCACTTTTACCCACCACGTGCTAAATGGCACAACCCCTTTTACGATCTCACCGGACAAAGTCAGAAAAATAAGGTTTATATAAGTAAGAGACAAGTTCAATTTAGCCATCTATAGCGATTACATCAAGCATTTCTTCGAGTGATGCAAGAAAATGGAAGGGTGTTGTTAAGTTTTGAGTTATTTAAGTAAATTAAGTTGATGCTAAATACATTATTCATTCAAAAATCCGACTCTTTAAATATACAAGAAACTCAAATTGGGTCCACATGCATTTGTGTCAGAAGTAAAATTTTAAGAAAGCTGAACTAGAATCTTAATAATTTTTATCCTAGAATTACACTGAAAGTGTCGCGAGTAATAAAAAAATTATTTATTGCTCAAAAAATTGCACAAAATGCAAAAAACGACGTCTGGAAAATAAAGAAAAACAATAAGAGCATCTAAAACATCAAAAAATGATCACAATTAACACAAAAGAACAAGAAAACAGCGAGTAAGAACAAGTAAACAGCAAAAGACGACAAAAGAAAGCTACTAAAAAACGCTTACTTTAAAAACAAAAAAAAAACTTTAATTTTTTTACAAAGGTAATAAATCAAAATAAAATTAAAAAATTAAGAAAAAAAATTATGGAAATAAAACCATCGTAAAACCAGTATCACTACCGGCTAATCAATATTCATTGGCAGTTCGGCTTAGTAAAATAAGAAGATTCTTCGAGTAATTTTTCAAGCCAATACAAGAGTGTTATAAAGTTGTGTATTTATTAAGGTTTAAATTATCTCTGTTAGTTAAATTGTAAGAATCTATAAAAAGTCAGTCAAAAATGCCGTTTAAAAAAATTTCCAAAAAAAATTTCCAAAAAAATTAACCAAAACGACTATGGAAGAAAATCGAAGGACAAGAAAAGCTATGACTACAAAAACAAAAACGATGAATAAAAAAACAAAAGACTTTTACAGCCTAAATTAAAGAACGGCAACTAAAAAAAATCAAAACAAAATAGGATTTAAAAAAAAGACAAAAATTAAGAAGTTACGAGAATGAAATAAAGTATAATTTCGCAACTTTTAATAAAGATAACAGCCGAAAAAAATCGACAATATTCTGCAAATGTTTCTTTTAACCGCATAAACTTAAACAACTGACTAAAATTTTTGAACCGGACACAATTAACCCGGATGTGACAAGAAAAAATCGAATTATAATTGTAAGAGCATTTATTGAGGCTTAGAGCAAAATTCCGACTCATTCAGCCAATTTGAGCTAGGATCGAGTTAAATCAGAGGCAGAGAAACAGTTAATTAACAAATGTAGCTAATGTGGTTTCTGTCAATCGGTAAAATAGATATTGTAAATCTCTATATTCTAGAAAATTCTAGACGGTAACGTGCCCTATTTAGCGCGTTTTTTAGCATCGCGCTATTCTAGAATATGTTACAAACAGCTGGAAGCAGTGAGAATAATCGTGTGCTGTCGCCGGTTGTTGGCCATTGACCAGAAGATCATTTTAGCGAAATAGAGCGATTACATCAAGCTATTCTTAAATAAATTATTGATTTAAAATTCTAATTCTTATGTAAATTGTGTCTAGGTGACGTGTTATTTATAGAGAAAATCATAATAATATTATGTGTACAATAACAATGTATACCTAATAAATCTCGCAGCAGATAGAGAAATAGTTCCGTAAATTCAACAAGCACGTGTTAAAAAGTTCCACCTCTTTTATTGCTACACCGGTCAAAATCATTTAAATGGACAATAATTTAAATTTGACGCATTTTTCTGATTCAGAGTTTTCGCTTAGATTTTCCGCTTTACAAGCTGTTATGTGTCTATTTTTCGTCTTTTGAGTTTTCCAAAATATTTTTGATTACGATGTTGTCCATTATTATTTATGACAAGCCTGTATGCTATCCCGTTTTGATGGTTTCCATGGAAACCCACGCCGTTGCTATCGTAACCCCGTTTTGTTTAGATTATCGAGTGTTGGCAACATTGCGTAAAAATCATGATAATTGCGCCATTCTTTCGCCACTTTTGTGCTCTTGAGCGAGTCGGTGTCATTTTCCGGTCTGCGTGTCAAAGTATTAGCCGCTCGTTTTAATTTTTTCCAACATTCCTTAATTTGAATTGAAGAGTAAATAAAGGAAAAAAAAATTGTTTGGTGTTCGTTTTGTATGGCGACAATGACGTAAGCACATCCCGGTCGACACAATCGTATCCGCCATTTTGCCCGGTGCAGGAGACATGTGAAACGGCGATCGATGCGCTTAGGGGGTCGTTCCTAAAGGGAAACAAACCCTATATATCGGCTGAATTCACCCTTCCTAATTCAATCTTGATTCATTTGTCTTCATCGCGTTTTACTCGGGTCTTAATTGCTCCAGCCGTTTGTTGGCTTGTTTATTGCGATCGGTAATGAGATAGATAGTACGTGAACGGTTTAAATTATCCCCTTTAATAAGGACGACTTGCCAGGACAAAAGTGACGTTAAGGAGATGACGGGTAGAGATGTGCGAGGGTGTGGGAAGACAAACCAAACGACGAGGGAAAAGATTTGCACAAAATGGGTTTGGTTGACTTAATAGCGTTACAAAGAATTTTTTTTCTAATTCAGTTTTCAAATAATATTCTATACAGAATACAGGGTGACCAATCTTCTATACCTAAACCTCAGGGTTAGATGCACTGAGAGAAAAAAAACTGCTGTAGTTACAAAAAAAATCAGCAATAAATAACTTGGCTAAGAAGAAGTTCTTGGTAAATTATTAGTCTGAGGCTGACCAAATTTTTTATTTAGTAAAGCGGACAGAAATTAGCAAATATTTTCTCTCAGTGTGACGCATAGTAAAACGTCTCTGTAAAAATTTTCTAAAAAAAAAAATAAGCGATTTTCAAACAGCACTGCTAAGTTTTTAAATCAAGTCATAAATTTAGTCAATTTAGTTAGTCAATAATCTCGGAAATAACCATAACTTTTGGTTTTCAAGTAAATCACTCTGTATATTATATAGTTATATATATTAAATTTCGAGTTTAATACAAAATTTCCTCGTTTCTCTCTACTTAAATTAGAATGAATCATTGCTGAATTTCGAGGTTGCGAATCAGGCTTTTTTCGAGGAAGATATCTATCGTGTCGCCCTCCCGCCCCGGTCAGAGGTCGAATTCCGGGCGTAGGGCAGCAGCGATCGATTAAAACTCGAATCATTTCTCGTGGCAAATCAGCGTTAATCGGTGTTAAATCCCCGAAATCGCAAACCGATTAGTCGATGATTTCGTTTGTGCCGTGAAGGGCCCTCGAGGCCAATCTGTGTACTTATGTACCAGCAGCAGCACATTGTCGAGGGTGTGCACATGTGTCCACTCGAACCACACAATAAAAGCCGCGTCAAAATACATCCCCCCACCCAGCACGTGATGAATGGTCTAATTACCAGGATGGTAGATGCAAAGCGTGTGTTTGGAAAGGCTACTGAGGGCCTCCAGGTGATTATCAGGTCCGCCTTGAAATATTGCTGCCCATCAGAAACGCCCATCGTTTTTTCTAATTAATTTATGACGAGGTTTTACCAGGGATGGATGGCTACTCGAGGATTAATTTGTCTTCGTCTTGGGGTAATTTTCTGAGAAAGTTTAAGTGTTTGTAAATAAAGGATTAGGATTTTCGGAGGATTGTTAAATCCGGGGAATTTTTGACTAGATTAGAAATTTATGAGGATGGGCGGTTTTAGGCAATCTTAGGTAAAATTTCTTGTTATAAGGCTATTTTTTACCGACTTTGTGACACTGATAGCGGCCTAGAAAGAGAAACTGAAAACATAAATTGTCTCTTAAAGTTGAATTTTCGGTAGGCGTGTTGACCGTACAAAAATTTACAATAGAGACTGTCAAGCTGCTTTCCACCGAGTTCTGGGAAAAAAGGATCTTTTGTGTTTGAGGGGGTGCTTCTATAGAAAAACGATTAAGAAATATGCGGACAGACTGACCGTTTATTTTAAATTAAGTGAAATATTTCAAATTGCACAAGAAAGTTTCAGGTCCCAGACTATTATTAATATAAATTTATTAGAGGTCGGTTAACTTGAGGTTTATTAACTTTCAATTTGGTGGATTTGTGTGGTGATTAACCTTGACGGGTTTACTAAATGAGCCAGGTTTAGTTTGTTTAGGAAATTTAACGGAGTTTTCGTTTATAATTTACTAAATTAAACACAAACTGTGTTTCAAATTTAATATTTATATCCCAACAGAATTTCGAAATTAAAATCAATAAACAAATTTTTGAAAAATTATTTTTTTGCAATTAATAAATGTTATTAGAAGATAGATAAAAAACTTGCGTTTCAACTTCATAAAATCATCTAATAGTCGTAAAAAAATGCCCGTTTTTGCAAAATTGACATTCTAAAATATAATCAGAAATTTGGAGCGACTTGTATTAAAAGCTTTCAAGTCCTTGTCAATTATACAATCAAGACAAAAAAATTGTGTCTTCAAACTGTTTTATAGCAAAATGTGGTTAATTTTAAAATTAAAAAAAACTTATCACAGACTAAAATTGTAAATCGCTGTATCTACACAATATTTCTGGTCGTACTTTACTCATTCTCTGAACTTCTAGAATCGCGACTCAATTTCATTCATATTATTAGATATTGATAATAAAACTAATTTAGAAGATACTGGGTGTTCATTAAAAAAACCTTTATAGTGCTATGGAATTACAAAACAAATGTTTTAGATGTCCTTAATAAATTCATTCGTCTATATGTTAAAATAAAATAATTATTAATTTCAGAAACGTAATTTTTGTATATCAAAGCATATTGTTATTAAAAAAATAATTTATTACTAAAAAATGTTGGAAATGCGGTGCTTCTTGGCTGGATTTGACTAAAAATAGAGATAAAATTTTGTCTATCTTTAGGTAATCTAATCTAGTTATAGCGTCACAAAAGCTTATGCAGCCAGCAATTATTAAACAATTAGTCTATTAGTCGACTGATTATCATTAATCAATTACTAGACAACAAATAATAAACGTCTATTTATAATATTGTTGTCATAATGTCAAAACCTCGTATACGTTTTTAGACAATTTGAAATTATGCAATTAATTATTTAAACAAAGCTTATATTACTACTTAGCTCGCGTTACTATTCCTCTAAGATTTTAGAAGAATATTTATGTATGTGGAAAGTTTTTGTTTCTTTAAAACATCTTGTATTTTAGATACAGGGTTTTAATTTTACGATGGTAGGTATGCATTTTCCTCTTACAGCTAGCTGCAAGATTCTTTTTAAATAATAATTAGTCTGTGTAATATCCAAAACTAAAAATTACCAAATCTGAAAAAGTTGACCAGATAGAAAATTTGTCTCACGTCCGGATTTTTAAATTTTTGGTTATTGCTAGTAAGTTATTTATTAGTTTATAGCAAATAAGAATAATCTAGCAACTTAGTTAAGTTCCAAAACCAAAAATTTTCAAAACTTTTATGATCCTAATGATGATAGATGCAAAAGTAAAATCAAGTTTTTCCAGAAAATCGAACGTGATAGTTATGTCTACCATAATTTTCACAATAAGCCAGAGTAATAGAAGTAAAAAATAAAACTTTTGTCTAATTTATACAATTGTTTGAGAAACATAATTTACTGTAGGTAAATCTAAAAAAGTTCGTAGCTTTTTAAAAATTTATTAGACAATAACTAAACAAAAAAATACCGAACCATCCAAATTGTTGTAGAAACGAAAAAGATTTAGAAAAATATATAAGTTTGTGACAATAAAACGAATGTTTAACAATGCATAAATTACAAAACGTGACTGTTTGACTCTGTCTGATGTCTTCTGAGGCTAGACAACGTTTCAACACCGAATTAACGATGTTCTTCAAAAATTTGCTTTACTTTAAACCATTAGAAAAAATCGTAAGGTGTTAAGTTTCATAAACTTGTCAATTGTTTATTTACAGCTATAGATTCCGTTGCTATCAAAAGCTGGTAGTATAATTAAAATTTAATCAGTTACAAGAAGCATTTTGATTGGTTGTTGTTTAATATAGCTGTAAAATAATCTATATTGTATGTATAATAGGCACATAAAAAATTTTGTTTATTAATAATACTCTATTTTCTTACTTTTTCGTTCTTACTCTACACCGTGTGTTCTGAAAAACTGATGAAATAAAAATTATTTATTAAGTACGATTTATATTTTGTTTAATTATAACACTAGTTACTCTTTACCTCTCAAATTTTGACCAGTGTGACTAAAATTGTAAATTTTCGAATAATAGATTTCCAACAAGTGTGGCAATGCTGGCAATGCCCATAGTCATGTTTATTACTTGATGAGTTCTAAAAACTATAAGCGGTTCTGAAATGACTAAATACTTTTTATTTAGAGTGTACTATACGTGTAAATCTTTTTAAAAATAATAAGTACTTTTGCTAATTGAATTTCAAAAATTTCGTAGATACAAAATTTGATAAAAAAATAAAAAGATTGCAGATTGATCTGACTAAAATATATAATATAATAATAATATAAAATATATATAATAATAGGTATGTGTAAAATTAATAGACATTTTTTTTTAAATTAAAGCTTCGGTAAACGAAAGCATAAACATTTTGAATATTTAAAAAACATGCAGCCAGATAATGATCAATTGATTACAAGTTGAAACAATTAAATTGCCCGATTCTCGTTTTTACTAATTGTTTCTGAATTCTTAGAAATAAAAAACCAATAAAACTTTGATTAGAAAATAGCTTATATACAATAAAAATAAAGATTTTTATCTTAGCCATTCATACTATCTATCCTAAGGCAGTCTTTTGTGTTACGATTGCGTTTAGAGAATTTATCTTTTATCTAACACTTCAAAATCTCAACTGGTTATATGAAATGTTGTAAATGTCACTCAAAAATAAAACTACTCGTAAAATCTCAAAGAATCTGTTTTTAAACAGTTATTATTTATTCTTGACAGCTCAAAACTATCCAACTTTTTATTCTTTTTTTTTTTGAAAAGAAAATTGAATTGTAAATTGTAGGTTATACTCAGAAATATAAAAAGTAGGTATTTTTATGGTAGAAAAAAAGGGTAAGCCACATAAAAAATCACTAAACTATTTACATATTCCCATACAAATACTTGTGTTTACGACGTCACCTAAAATTCACGCGAGAATTGCACTTCAAGACTTCTCAACCAATAAAACGTGTCAAAATTCAAATTCTAAACCAATCAATGACGAATTACAGCGCGAAAGCCACTAGTAGAAATTTAACGCGATAATACCACGTCGCTATGGAAATTATACCCGAAGTTTGACACAATTTTTTTCTCTTATTAAATTACATAAATTACATTTGTGCCATACCTAGTTGTTTTAATACAAAAATATTACTAGTACAATACTGTTGACTATTAGGAATTTGTTTCTTGACATTCTATAAATTATTAATAAATAAATTAATAAATCATACAATAAAAATATTAATGTAATGAGTTCTTGAAATGGTTTTGCGTATATAAAATAGACTAAAATAGCATTTCAATAAAAAATAAAAAAATAGAAAAAAAGCGCTTTTAGTAATTTTTCCAAAATTAAAAACGTAATAAAAAATAAATATATATAAAATCTGATAATGGCTAGGTACAGCAAAAAATATTTAATTTAGTTTAAGAAGAAGATATAGAATAATATAGAACGCGAGTCCTATTATCCTACGCTATCCTTTACCGTCGGACCAACGTTACCGGTCCATCTTGTATTTCTTCCGATCGGATTTATTTAGGTATCTTGTATTTACTTATTTTTAACAAAAACTATAAAAAAAACTTTTTTTATTCATACCAAATAACAAATCTATTAAAATTCTGATAATTTTAAATTTTGTCTTAAATCTTATCGTGAAGTCAATATATCGTTATCTCGGTTTTTACCGTATTCTCTTTATTTTCATACAAAAATTGTATGAGGTTCTACTCAAGTTCAATAAGCAGTTATTTATTAGCCTCTGCTTTCACCCCAACAACAAAGCCTGTCTTATAATAGGTACTCTTTGTGTTTGTTTGTGTATCCCCTGCACTTACCTGTATGCGTCCTCTTGTGAATTTTCAAGTTTTCACTCCTGGCAAAAACCTTCCCGCATCCCGGAAACGGACACGGGAACGGCTTCTCTCCTGTATGCACCCTGATGTGATTGACTAATTTATATTTGGCTTTGAATGGTCGTCCGTTCCTTGAACAATTTTGCCAAAAACAGGCATGCGTGGTGCATTCAGGTCCTCCAACATGCTCCACAGTAAGATGCGTAACAATTTCATGCATACTGGTAAAATGCTTAGCGCAGATCTTCCTCGGCGGCGGCTGCTCAGGATCAATCCACATACACTGCATTTCCTGCTTGATGGGCTGCCGCATGTACCTGAAGAAGGCCCCATGTGAGGGATGCGGCGGGACGCCCATGTGCGGGTTGAGGTACTGGTGGTGGTTAGGCTGGTGGTAAGCGTCGGGTCGCGAGTAGAGCATCTGGTGGTGGTGCGGCAGGTGGTGCTGGGGGACATCGCCGTGGTGGTGGAAGAGCACCGGCTCGGTGGCGGCAGGCTGGGGCGGAAAGTCGTCGCGACGGAGGAGAAAATCTCGAGCGGCGTAACCGCCCATGGGGCCCATGTGGCCGTAGTTCTGGAAGTGGTGATTCTGGTCGGGGGCGGGCATCGCCGCCGCCGACTGGTTCTGGTGGCCGGGACTCATCTTCAGCCCGTACGAGGCCAGATGGTGGTGGTGGCCGCCGTCCATGAAAGCGTTTATCATCGCGAGGGTTTACTAAAACAAGGTCACTGAACACATGATAACACGAGGAACGCGATCACAACTGCTACGGACGGTGTTCACAGCTGGACTGAGCGCGCAGTAGGCCATTCTTGACGAGCTGCAGGAAGGCGGAGTGAAACGTTTGTTCATTGGTCGAGGACAGGACCCCTGCTATTGGTTCCGACGAACAATGAGATTCATGCAGAGATCCTGTTGGTGCACGCGCAGCCAATCGCAACGGGAGGTGGGACGCGATGACATTTCACCAAACTTGTTGATTTTTTACAATCATTGCAGATTTATTTCAAACAAGAGTTATTTGGTCATTTAATTGGGAACAGAAACAAGTGCCATCACTTTCACTAATTTTTTGAGTGACAGCATTTTTAATAAATAATTTTAAACTTTCACCACAATTATTTTTATTAGATATTTTTAATTGACATTCGCACTACTGCTGTCAGTTTTCACCCAATTTTTGAGTAGAACTGCATTGTTTGTCGTAAAAAGTGTTTTTATTGATTATTGTTAATTTATTTGGCAACTTTACTCATACAATGCAAATGTCAAGTGAACAAATATTAAAAATTTTTTTATAAAATCTAATTTAGTGATAGTAATTAAGAACGGAATTTTTCATCAAAACTGGTCGTTTTATTTTGTCGGAATTTTTATTATGCCTAATATAGACATGTTGTGTAAACAGCTTTTAACAATTATTATTTATTTGTTTGTGTTTTACACTTACAGGGTAATAAAATTAGTTAAGATAGTTATTTTTCTTCAGAAACACACTTTGTTTTAAATAAATTATGTTGCATCATTGACAAATATTAATAATTTTATTTGAAATTATTGAAAAATTATCATAAATCTGTAATTTGTATGGTGTTATTTTTGATAATTTTTGTACATCCTACTATTCTACAGTTATTTTATATTGTAATGATATAAATTTTGATATGACAGGTGCAACGCTCAGGAATTTTTAAGAGAAAATTGACATTTGTTTACGTTGTTTTTATATAGTAAAACATCATCAGTATCACTACAATAACAAATAAATTAGTCTACCGCTAGTATATAAGAGTCATTAAGTTTATTTCAAAATTTTGATAAGACGGTTGTTTACTGCGAAAGTTGTCAGGTGTGAAAGTAGAGTTGTTATACCTATATAGTTAGAGTTGAAAGTAGAATTAGTATTTGTAATAAATATCTAACAACAACCCAAATAAAAATACTTCTATACAAGGTGTCTGTAAATATTTAAGTCTGATGGAAATTGACTGAAAATTGTAAATAAATCAGTATAAATTAATTTCAAAAATTTCTAAAACAACAAATGCATCTCGTTTAAAAAAAATGTAAATAATTTTCAACTGCAATTAAAGTTTGTCAAAACAAAAAAATTGTTGTCGAAACTCGGGTATTGTTCAGTAAAGTGTTTGGTGTTAATGGGTGTCTTTTTTCGTTTTATTCAGTATACCAAAAAGCTCCAACAAAGAGAGATATAAGTTAGTTAAAAAAATTAATAAGTTTCTTTAATTTTGTTCATAAGTGTGTCGTCTATGTTATCTGTCTTTCTGCGACAGTGAGGAGATTTTTATCTTTTGTGCCTCTTTATATACAAAATGTTTTAATACACCTAATGATAGAAAAATTGCCAAAAAGGTAGAACATCTTCTACGGAGAGAAAGAGAAACAGCTCTGGATTAAAATAAGTTCTGTAACAATCTACCTATTTCAAAAAACATTTCAAAATTGTGTGTTTTTCTAAAACTGTTAGATATAATCGTCTTTCTAATCTTGTTCTTTTTTTAAATGTTAGCTAATATTTCTTCTCACATCTGATATTGGAAAATAACAGCGTGGTGAATGGTAGGTATGATTGAGTTGAAACTAAGCAATACTTAAAAAGACAAAAAATTGTTAAACATTTACTTTGTGTCAGCATCAAATAGAAAATTATCTTGCAATATAATATAATAATAACGTTTCAGTAAAAGGAAAAACAAGTATATAAATTAGGAATAAACTTTTCTCCGTAAATTTATTTTTCTAATTCGTTTACCTAGAAAAGCTAATAATCTTTTTGAATCGATGCAACTGTTTATTTTTGTACTTGAACATAATTTACTTTCTAATTGCTGATGCTTGTAGCTTCAATTTTTATGTTAATGTTTATTAAAAATTTAAATGTTTACAACTCGCAATAGTCTCAGCTTTTTTGTTTGTAAAAATCCTGAAAACATTTCATATCATTTTTAAGTGATTCATAATTTTGTTTTTAAGATATGCAAAAGTGTCAATGTCAAAAAAATGTTTTTGAGATAAAATTTTATATATAAGAAAAACAAAGTTCAATAAGAAACATTTTTTTTGCTTGTTTGTCTAAATAAGAGACATCCAATAAAATTTTCCAATAAAATTTAGATTTGATGCGAAACTAGATATTTACCTATTGTTTAAAAATTTATTATTTTAGTCGTAATGGCCATTTGAGCATAGTCGTGATATAGGTAGATATCTTGTTATCTGATATAGGTATCTGATATATCAAAACCACGGACGTTATAATTGTATAGCAATCAAATTATAGTTATTTTTCATAGGTCTGTAATAAATTGAATCCTGTTAATTTCTACAATAAGAAGGATAATTTATAACAAATAGGGCAAATTAATTTCCAAATGGGCAAATAGATGAAAAAGATTAGAGTACAAGTATAAGTATTTGTAAATTAAAGAAGATATAAATTTTGAATTATACATTTTTTTTTTTGAAAACAGTCTATTTTAATTTTGTCGGTAACAATTACGATTTAAAAAAAATCTGTGCTTAAGAGGATGGTTGTATCAACGTAATTTTATTACAAAAATGTCCTACTGGCAATAAAAATCGAGCTGCTTCGTTTTTTTTTAATCGAAATCATTAGGTATTGTTTTTCAAAAAATACCCTAGCTGTCTTTGCACTCAAATTATAAATAAAACATTTATCATGTCAACTGTATCTCTCAAAAAATCATAGCATCACTCTACATAAAAATCCCAGTTATTTCTTTTATTTATGGCACAATACAGGTTTTGAAAACTAAACTTACTAACCACTTAGTTAGAACCCACTGACGGCTGTTATAATAACAATCTTTATTACATTTTTTACTTTTAATAGCTATTTTGTGATGACATTTTACTAAGATACGACAGCCCGGTCATCAATTATAAAAAAAATTACTAGTGAACCACAAGTTTCGCAGTCAAGTTACCTTTAGTGTCATAAACGCAAGGCTTAAATTAAAAGAATTATTTGTCAACTTGATTTTATAAAAATGTCATAAACGTTTTGTTTATTCGTTAAAATGTTTACTTCTGTTCAAAAAGCGTTTTTGATAAAGTTGTTTTCGTAATGGTGTACAAGCTGTAGATGGTGTGTGGCAGTACTCTGCAACAGCTTGTATGGAGGAATTTAGAGCACAATTTGACGTACAAACGTTTTTAATGACAGAAATTTGTATATTATTTGCTCCGTTGCCAGGACAATTTCAATTTATTTATACCGTTGCTAGTCCAACATTTATAATATTAAGTTAACAAATTATTCTTGTATTTTAGTCTAAGCCCTGCGTTTATGACACCAAAGGTAACTTGACTCCGAAACTTTTGGTCCACTCGTTAACAGGTATAGATTATCGTACAACCAGTATGGTTAGAAGTATTTTTGATAATTTTATGATTTTCATATTGCACTTACAACGAAGTAGGTATACCTGATATCAGTCAACACAAAACCCAGATTATATTTAAAATATTATTTGAATGTTAAAATCCGCTTAAATGACCTACCTGGCCGATATGGGGACTGACCGCATGCCAATAGGATTATTATTGCTCATTATAGAAGCTTAAACAATTTGAGAACCAATAACTCGACTACTATGTTTTCAAAACATTCTTCTCTAAAAAACACTTTCTAAATTTTCTTTATAAATAGGTAAAGTTTATAAATATTATAAAGTTTAAGAATACTTTAAAAAAGGGTAGTTAAATTTTAGAAAGCAGGTATAGATATTATAAGGTATAGATGACAGTTGTAGCCTTTCATATATATAAAAAAGTAGATTAGGTATCTCTTGTGCACAGCAAAAAATTTTCCTAGTAAAAACCCTAGACATACCTATTGTTTTTTTTTATAGTAATGTAGTGTTGAATATGGTGAAAACAAGAATGTGCTGATAGAGTTAACTTTGCATCTCTTGACTAATCGAGTAAAACTAAAAAAATATGACAGACTACAGATTATTCTGATTTAGAAATTTTTTGTTTTTAGGATATAAGCTTCTAAAGTACTAAAAAAGACATTTCATTTTTACAAAATACCAGATTATGTCGTAAACACAAAATATCTTTTTGAAGACTCTACTAGTAATATTTTTTCACACAACAACTAAACAACTAAAAGTTATCACTATATCATAATATCAGCCTACCTCAGCAAATTAGAAATATCGAACCGCAATATCAGCCTACCTCAGCAAATTAGAAATATCGAACCTGTTATTAGGTATATGATATGTGACATTAGCAGTGCGATATGAATAACAAATTCAAGGAAAGTTAACAAAGTGCAGCCAAAAAAAGGCAAAAAAATAAAAGCAGATTTGTAATAATTGTTTTAGTGTGTCATAACATAACATTTAAATTTTTGAGTTATTTTTGGGTTTTGGCAAGTATGAAAACTACACGGTGTACTGTTCCACTTAGTAATTTATTAAAACTAATAACCAATAATTTTTAAACTAAATAACAACATAAAAACCTAACTCTAAATAATTTAAGTCGTGTTGTTGTTGGTTGACGCTGTACAGAAAATGGTAAAAAAAATAACAGAAAATGTACTGACTTGGTTGAGCAATTCTCGCTATCAGTGCTGCACTTCAATGCTGAAGATCGTTAAAATTCAGAATTTGTTTGGTACTTTAAAATTGATCTAAATTTGATTATTGTCTATAATAAAATAGTTGACTTAATTATTTTTTTATTTAAAAAAAAATCGGTTCCACTAAAAACTAAAAATTAAAAGTCATAAAAAAATTAAATTCAATAAGAGATCTTTTAAGGTTGTGTAAAAAGAAGTATATCGTATTCGTTTCCTTAAGTGGACAAACTTTTTAAGATCCTTCTGTACACCAAACAATAGCCATTGTCCACTTTATAGACAAAGATAATCACTGTAAGGATGGATCTTGATTTATGACAGTTTTTTCTGCCACATGTTTCGCCTGCAAATACCAAGATTATTTATTAAGTTTGGAGAAGAATTAAAAACCGATACCAGGTAAAATAGCAAGTACTGAGGTAAAATGAACTTTGCAAGTTTAGCTTATCATTCCTGCATATTAATGAAGCTTTTCGACACTTCATGTTACAACAAGTTTTTCTTCACATGTTTCCAAATTAATTTACATAGACTTTAAATTGCAATACTTCAAAAGTAAAAACAAAACGTTTCATTAAAGGTTATATTACAAAAAGTGAATTAAATATTTAATTGCAATTAACTTTGAATTCGCGATTAAATTAAACTTTCAGACAATTGATTGGTCAAAATAGATACTTAATTGCGAATTAAGATCGCAATTAAACTCAATGTAACTTTCTGTAAACTGGCCCTAAGAGTCGGTTTACAAAACATAATATTAACTTAAATAGCAATCAAATAGTTTATTCGCAATGCAGTTTTGACCAATCATATATTAGAAAAGCCAAATTAACAGCAAATTAAAAGTTAATTACAATTGGATATATAATTCATTTTTTGTAAACTAGCTCTAAATAAAATAAACAGAGTCATAGTTAAAATTAGAATAATATTGGTATTTGCGGGCGAAACATCTGGCAGAAGAAACTGTCATAAATCAAGATCCATCTTTACGGTGATTATCGTTGGGTCTTAAAATCGCTAGAAAGTATCTATCGTGCTAGTAAAATGTACCTAAATAGCTTAGATAAAAAATAGCACATCGTATTTGCAACATTGCACTTGTAGGTATTTTTCACTTTTGTTAACTATAAATAACTAATATGTAACTCCTTGAAAACTGCCTTGTACTACAGCTCGGCTAGCGCCTGGTATTTACAACATTTCACTCGCACTATATTATCAGTCACCTTACTATCAGTTATTAAGTACACCTACTCGTACTTATCGAATGATCTAAAACATGTAGCATTTAAGATGATTGTACAATTCTAAATTAGACAAACCTGATTTTTCCTTGATCTGCTCTAATTTTATACATTTTAGACCACTTGTTATACCTGTACAAAAAAGTGTGTTATTCCACAAAAAGAAATAATTGAAATAAAGCAAAATCTCATTTTTAACTTATTTTTTCTTGTTTACAAATAAACCAATTGTTTTCGCTTCATCACACCGAAAAAACCTCATTTCAATTTCCTCCCCAACACTTCGACCTGCTGTCCTATCTCAATCGTCAAAGGTCAATAACAAACGACACATCCAATCACCTCATCCTGATAAAATCTGGCATCCTCGAAACGTATTTAGAAGAAATCGCTTACCGGGAATCAGCTTAGGTATACCCCATCATATCAACCGATCTAAATCCGGCTTAACCCAACACGCTTGTTATCTTCACATTCAGAAAGTTCGTCTTAGTAGGCTTTCACTAAATTCGTTATAACGAAGCCTAGTCATCGAATTTTACCCCCGCGGAAACACCAACAAACCGGACGAACCAATTATCCAAAGTGCTTAAAAGAATTGTTGCGATGATAGCATTAATTGTATCAGCCCTAATGGACCCGGAGGGACTCTAATTGGCCATTCAATTACACCACCGCAACAGGAGGGCGAGTGCGCTCAATTTAGACTCATTTATTTCTACACCAATACCGAAAAATTTAACAATATTTCGTTACTATAGTTACTCCATTACTAAAAAAAGTTTTGTTAAATTTGACTACAAATTAAAGTTCTCATAGGTCTACACTAATTATTAGTAAAATTAAAAGTAAAATTAAAAAAAAGTTAAGTGTATCTAACGTAATTTGTTAAATTAACGAGTTGAAAGTAATTCTATAATTAATAAACAAGCTAATTTTTAAAAGTTATTTACGTAACCAGTTATAAAAAAATCTATTTTGTTTAACAAACATAATTTGCAAAACACATTCTACTTAAAACTTTTTTTTAATATCAACGATACACAAGTTAATCGATTTTTTAATTTTTTCTAGCAATTATAGGTGTATTTGTATTAATATTGTTAAACAAAGATGTAATACAATAAATTATAAATCACCAAATAAAGGGCTTAAAAACTATTTAAATATTTTATGCGCAATTGGTTGTTTTTATCAGTTTACTGTGCCTGTTTCCACGACGGTAGGTTGCTGTTACTGGTTGCTACGTGTAACAAAAAGGTAAGTAATTCACTTACCGTTCAGTGAACGGTAAGCAATTAAATCTAAAAAAACAATATTGCGATTTATTTATTAAAATTAAATGTACAATTATTATAATTAATAGTAGTAATACCACTCGCATTTGAGTTTCTAGTGTTAATAGACAAATTTTCCGACGTAGAAGTCCCAGGTTGTTGTAATAGTCCACCAACATCGCTGTGTAAAATTTTATGAGCAAATTCAATTTTGTTTTGGAGGGAATCTTCACCATGTCTTTTTAGTCCCAACACATCAACTCCGTTATTCGCCAAAAGTGTAGCCGATGTGCGTCGAAACGAGTGTCTAGTAAAACCTTCAGGGGCTTGCAACTTTAAATACTTTGCAATTTTTGACGGCCAGCCTCTAATTGTGCCTTTTCCTGTGACTTGCCTAGTGCATTTGCCATTTCGATAGTTCAGAAATAAATAATCTGACGTTGGGTTGCTTGGTCGAATTTTTATGTATTTTCGAAGTATTTCCAAATAATGAACTGCTTTATTTTCTTTATTAATAAGTGTGAACGTTCGCTGAATATTCGTTTTTGTATTTGAAAGATTTACTATAAACATTTCTTCATGTTCTTCTATGTCACTCATTTTAATATTGTACAATTCCTCTCGTCTACAAGCGCCCGATACTCCCAATATCATTGCTACCTGCAAATATATTGTTTCCTTAGAACTCAGATGTACCTCCTCATCATCTACAACATACCTTTTGAATTAAAAATTGTTCGTCTGGTGCTTCATTCAAGAATTTTTCCAAGTCTTCTTTGGTAAAAATTTTAGCCTTCTTAGTCCGATATCCAATATTTTTTCTTTTAAGATAAGCAATTAATGTAGCAAACTTAGAAATATTGATAGCATCATGGAGAAAAATTGTACTCTTCAGCATAGAATACTCCGCCCATAAACTGCCTGGGGCCTTCAAGTGTCCACTTCTCACCACAAAATACGCTAACAAGCTCTTTTCATTTACAGAAATCTTCTTTGCTTCACGCCATTCCTTAAACAACTTGTATGTCTGTTCATATCGGGCTTTAGATTTTTCTGGAATTATTGCCAAACATCGCTCATATTTGCTTCAAAAACGGAACCACAAAACAGAACTATGTAGGAATGATTGTATCAAAAAGGCAATTTTACTTGTTTGGAACAAAACCATAGCAACCATGGAACAGCCACCCAAAGTTTTCAGTTTCAATCTTCCCGATTATCACAAATGTATTGATATAAATTATTATTATTATTATTCTAGAAACACCAATCGCGCAAAAAACGTTATAAGCATGTCGAACGTTAAGGATTACCGTTCTCAGACAATAATTGGAGTCGTCGCTTCGCTCCTCCTCCAAACAATTGTCTTCGAACGGTAAGCATTCCTTACCGTTCTCCATACTTAATATACTATTTCTACAAACCTTTTTTTTATTAGGAAATACACCCTCAAATTTTGGTTAATACTCTAAGAGAAAATATTTTTTTAATTGATACGGCAGATCTGTTATAATAATTATTGAGAAAAATTGGTTTAAAAATAAGAAAGTATTTTTCTCTCCTTTTCATTAAAACAAATTTAATTTTTTTATATAAAATATTTGTTTTTACAAGTGCGGTTTAAAAAAAAATTTAATAAAAAGTTTTCTGAAAAACTACGTTTTGTAATTGTAGATAAAACATAGATACATTTCTTCTTGGAAAAAGACATAAATGAATTCTAATGTCTTTCTTTGCATAAAAAGTACCTAATTATATTAATTTAAAAATTGTGAATTCTTTGATAAAATAATGTCTCTTAGTAAAGGTAAATAATAAAATATCTACCCACAAAGTGAGACAAAAGCAAGTAGTGGTTTTAGAAAACGCACAAACTTGAAATATTTTTGTAAACGCACGAAATGGGAAGGCACAAAGTAACACTTGAGTTTTTAAATTTGGCAAATTAACTAAACTAGATACTAAATAAACAACGTAAAACTAATAAAATAAATAGTTATTATAACGTTGCAAGATCTTAGTTCACATTAAAAAATGTGATTGTAAGTATTGAAGCTTTTTATGACAAATCTAGTTTAATCGTCAAATAATTTTGTTAAACGTCAAGACTATCAACCATATATCAGATTTTTTTTATATTTTTTCCTATGCATACAAGGATTACAAAAAAAAACTATTTTTGCTTGTGTTGTTTTTATGCATCATATGTTGAAATTACTAAGCCTAACCTTAACAAACTTGCTACTTTGGTGGAGGAGCCGGGCAAATTGAATAGTGCAAAACATTGAAAACCCAGTGCCAGCAGTGCCCTCTTGTATTATTAGATTTATTAGACTATTAAAAAGCATGCGGTTCAGTTTCTTTGAGATTAGGATTGCTAATTAAAGCAATACGTTGTTACTCTAGTAAGGAATGACGGACATCAGCAATTTAGGTATGAATATAAGAAAACTCTATAGTAAAACTGCTGTAAAGCTAGATAAGAAAAGTTTAGAAACCCGGTAGCGAAGCTACAGTCGAGGAGCAAAGCTTCTACACTGAGACTGATGTCTGTCCGAGGAACAAGTCACAATACTAATATATTGTATAGGTATACTCTAAATTTTCTTTTTAATATAATAAAGAGGCAAACAATCATTTCTTTGTTATAACAATATTTCGACAAGAAAATTTAAAACAAAAAGTTTTTGGTAGTTTTAATTCTTTCCTCAATTTCTGCAGTGTTCAAAATTAAATTAAACCTCTTGTAGCGATAAAAAAACTGTAAACCATAAAAAAACTGCAAAATGAATCTTTCCAACACTAAACTACTTTTCTTTGTTGAAAAATACCAAAAACAGCAGCAAAACAGCAAAAAAAGACTTTGAAGTTTACAAAAACTTTCTAAAGTAATTGTTTAAATTATTTTTACAGTTATTGAAAGATGTACTGTTGACTATACTACTTGGCAATGTGTTCTAATTGTCTGTCAAATACTCAATTGTAAAAAAATGGTGCTGTATTTTTGTTGAATTTTTTTTAGCAAGTTTGTAGCAGTGGTTTCTTGTGCGACAATTATCACTAAGTAAAAACAAGTGTCTAAGTAGTAAGCTGTCTTGGACTATAATTTTGTAGATCGTAATAAAATTGTCTCTCTTACGACAGTAGGCTAAAAAAGATTCATAATTCTCAGACGCCCAAAAGCGTTCAAACACTGAACAAGTCATGCGGGGCTAAACCTTTTCTAGTAGATCATTTTCTAGCTGTAAAATTCAAAAATAAGTCTAACATTTAACTTTAAGAAAGCGAAAAAAGTTTTGTAGCCGGTTTGAAGAAAAGCCTTAGTAAAAAAGTAACACGTTATTATATCAGGTTTCTTGACTACTTTTGCTACTTGATTTGACCAAAAAAAATTTGATGTTATTGCCACTCCTAAATTATTATAAAAACTGACTTTATCTATATAGGTACAATCAATAGAATAGTTGGTTTAGAGGTTGTTTCTACCTAGATGCAGTACTACACTTTTATAAATATTGAGAAGCAAAAGCCTCTTCTTACTCCACTCACAGACGCATATAACATCTTTTGCCAGTATCAAGTAATTTTCAGCAGTGTTGTAAACACAAATTACATTCCTGAAATCAGTGGTATAGATGCTAAAAAGAAGAAGACCTAAAACAGATCCTTGCAGAACCCCACTAAGAACCAACTCATAGTAAGATACTAAAAGAGTTGCCAACTTTTACACAGTTATAGCGATCAGACAAAAATAAAGAAATCCAATTTAGTAGCTGCTCTTCAAAACCACAAAATTGAAGTTTAAGCAGTAACTGTTGTTTTGAGACACAAACAAATGCTTTAGAGTAGTGAGAATAAATCACATCTACCGCATTGTTGTCATCTAATCATTAAGACTGCTCAATTGAAACAATGTCTTGCTTAAGAAAAAAACTCTTGATTAAGTCAGCCATTATACTTTCCATAATTCTAACTACTACAGAAGTTAGGCTTATGGGTCGATAATAAAATCGCTTTTCTTGAAAATGGGTTTTACTATTGCTAGCCGCTAATCTGTAGGAAAAACGCTAATCACAAACAATTTTTTCATCAGAATAGTTAACAGTTTTGACAAAACCTTTGCTTTGCATATGTAGTCAAAAAAATGTCTTCCCACATAACTAAAAGATGCTACTTATCTCTAAAGATGTGTATTTCTTCAGTTGTCTTTCACTAATATTCTGATACGCGCTATTTGCTTCCATATATACTTGGCACTTTTCATCTGCTTAGCCAAAATTCGCTATTTCGTTTTATATGACAATTTATTTTCAAAAAATAGACAGTAACATTATTTAAATTTTTTTTGAAGCGGATGGAAGTTCAAATACCATTCGTGCTTCAGTACTACCAACAGTGCATTAATTTCGTTACGTTTTTGACAATACAGTTAATAAATACAAAATTTTGTTAGCTACTATCACATTGTTATAATTATGATTGTTATTATAAAATATTGTTGGAACTAATTACAAATTATTTAACTAAAATATATTAGTTAAAAAAGAGTGAAATTAACAAAACATCTACTGTTCATGACAACACCAAGACAACTGTTGTCACAACAATTTATCATAATTTTTGGGCGAAAAGTCGGTTGATCATGTGGACAAAAGTCTATTCAAAGTCAGATTGCAAAGTTAAAAATCAGATTCCCACGAATCTAAGATGTCCGGTAGCGGTGTGTAATCATGTCGCCCCTTTGAACCGGAAGTTGCACGTGCAATTGTTCCTGGCATGTAATTATTGATGTAATAATAAAAATCTTTGAGGGGGTAACATGTATTGTAATGTTGGTCTGGCGTATTTAGAGGAATGTCTTTGATTCTATTGTGTGTGTTTGAGTTTTGATTTCGTCAGAGACATACATAGGAGGGTATGCTCAGCAAGAGATTGCATTATAATTATGCGTTTTGCTGAATAATACGGGATGGCGTTGAAAAGTCGAATAAAGGATATTGTGCTATTATTGCGATTTTGGCTCTTGACTCACAGGGATATTTAGATTTTTTCAAGCTTTATTATTAAGGGTAAGGGTGAAATGAACGTTATTTCAAAGGTAATGCGACGTGATATAAAACGAACTTCTTATTACTACATTTCAGAAAAATAAACAGTAAGATAGATTTTTTCTACAGGTCACAAAAAAATTATAAATTGTGAGCTGTTTTTGCCTCTTTTATCAATTAACTACAATTACTTCTCACCACTAAAAGTCTCTTAAAAATACTGAAAAAATTGTTTGTTGCATTTTTTTGATATTTTATGTCTATGATTTTTTTTGCCTTTGTACCTACTTTAAAAAAATTCGAAAATTAGCTACTTACTTGCTCTTAGTAAAATAGTGTGTTACATTGAAAACTTATTTACAGAAATTTGTTAAAGTTTTAGTTTAAGTACGCTTACTTTGTTAGATAATTTATGACTTAAGTCACATTTTCATTTTCTGATAAAAGACGTATATACACTTAGTGCTAGCATTATATTAACTTTCCTGGTTATCGCAGGTATCGCAAATTTTAATACTTTTTTTTGGCAACAACCAATCACAGCTCCGAATTCTTTTAATTTTCTATAGAAACAAGATACTATCGGTATTACCTCAACTTGAAATTAGCTTATAAAAGTAGTAGTAAAAAAATGTTTGATCAATTTCTCTGCGTTTCAATCATTGAACTCATCAAACTAAAAATGTTGTTGTTAAGCTTAACCAATCTCTGTGGCTATTTAATCGAATGACGATCATGAGCAGGTAGTATCTCCCATCATTATCGTAGATAACTTCAATTAAAATTACTTCTGCCTAATCATTCCGAGCACAATAATAATCCTTTCCGATCGCCTTATTAATTTTCATGTGGCACCAAATCTCGAAATGGGAGGTCTGCCATTGGAAAAAGTGTTCATGTATTTAATAAAAGCGAAACGTTGAGTCGATATTTCACCTGACAGTTGAGCGACTAAGATTAATAACGTAATTTCTGGAAGCCATTACGACTAATGTACGGGCGCCATTGTCATTGCTTGCGTTCGTAGCAAAAAAGAAAATGTATATACTTTCGAGGAAATTAATTAATGATGCACCACGGACTCGCCATAGCCGCGTCTCCCCTAATTAGCCAGCCGAGCCCCAGCCATGTATAAATTAACGTGTTATGGTGCCATTGCGTACAAATTACCGAAATAAATATTTATATATGCTTATGAATGGACATATCTTCGGGGCCATAAAATTTAAGTGTTTTTTCGTTGGTTTTTTTGGAGGTGGTTAAACAAACAAGGGACTATTTACGAGCGACGAAAAATTTTGCTTCTGATCGTCGAAATTGTGTTTTGATTGATGAAATATTGTGATTGGGATACCTGGAGAGCCGTACTGTCGTAAACTGGAAGTCGTCTCAAGTTATGATTTGTGGTCTAAGCCTTGCTGCTGATGTGGACGATGATTTACTACCGCCATCTCGCCGATACCATGATTTATACTCGTACGCATAAACGTTTTTCTTCGATGTCTTGTTCTATGGCATTAATAAAACTTGATAGGCCATAAACGCTTTTTGGCAGTTTGTAATTGATTAAACCAATTTGGGCTTCAATAGATTTTTCAAAAAAAGTTTCAACATGAAACAAAACTTTTATTTTGTGATATATTACGACGTTTTATTTCAAATACAAATTGTTGAAAACAAGAAACACAGCTTGATACTTGTCGCTGGTTACAAATTATTTTATTTTTACAGTCATTCCGAGAATTTGTCAAAATTTTTCGGTCATTACTAATAAACCCAGGATTAGTTATTTCGAGAAAATTATAAGTCCTACACCTACCTGATTTGGATATGAATTGGCATCCTGGAGAGAAGATTAGTACGGTCAAAGTTTATTTAATTAGGATACAGCAAACAAGAAGAAACCGAATTTAGAAAGTGTTTTCTAGAAAAGAATATTTCGAAGAGATTAGAGAAAGAGTTTAGAGAGATTTGGAAATACCAACACCAACCCTTATAAACTAATAATGTAGCTGACATTAAAATGTTAGGATACCAACATAAAATCTAAGAAAAGAAATTTGTTGTTTATTGAAAATTTAAAAGATTTGTATAAAAAAACAAAAGTATATGTCTCTAAATTTTTTTTTAGTATTATCATTGATTAGAATCGCATATGTTCACTCAGGCACAAAAAACTGCTTTAGCTCTTGTTCTTGATTGAGCGCAAATTTAAGCAGCACATCAACAATGTTTGTTAAAATTAGTTTATGTAATATATTTAATTTACAAATGCATTATATGGCCTCTATTATTCCACTAATGATGTAATAAAACGTTTATCAATTTAGATTTTATTAAAACCAAAATTACATGCAATTAGAAAATTTAAAACCGACAAAATCGAAGACAGTGCATCAGCTGCCACCCTTTGAATTCCTTTAGGTAGGGTTTTCGCTTTAGAATCACTCTTTCAGTTATTTTATTTTATCAGGATCTACAGCAAGTCCTCCTCGTACTAGATTGCGTTTAAGTAATTAAGCTTTTTGTTTTAAAAAACTGTGCTTATTTTGCTGCAATGAATTAAATGAAGAGTTGCAAAAAAAAAACTTAAATCGTCGCAGTAAAATTTGTCAAGTAAGTACACTTCAATTAAAAGATTCAATTTTGGAAGTAGCTCGGACTCGCTCCGATGCTATATCAAAAGCTGTTGTTGCTCGAATCGAATTTGAATATGATTTAGTTGCTGTTGATGCTATAGTTTTGTTATACTTTTTTGCAACCTATCACTGAGGGTAAAGTTGGCCGTCCCAAAGATGAAACTACGAAGTTGGTCGACAATACATACATTACAGCCAGTTCAGACTTTACTTCCACCAGAGATACTGCTGAACACAATATTTTGCAACTGCAAAAAGGGATGTAATGCCAAATGCAGTGGCAAAAAAGTAAAACTGTTTTGTTCCCTGGCGTGCACACATTGCGAAGGCCGGTCGTGCTCTAATGTTGAGTCACCAACTCTAGAAGACTTCTATGATAATAACGAGCAATTTACTTGCACCCAAAGTGAAGAAGAAGAACGAGAAGAAGAAGAGCAAGAAGAAGGAGAAGAAGAAGAGGAAGCAGAAACATATGAAAATTATGAGTCCGACGAATAAATTTATCTATTTTTTTTATAATTACACCGCCTTTATTTTTACCAATATCCATTTAATAAATATTATTTTGCAATAACTTCAAAACAAACAAAATTATAACAGATCCGTGGAATAGGCTTACTAGGGAAACCACGTTAAAAAAACGCGCTAAGTACACTACCTCACAGGTGCCGTGGAAACGTGTGTAAATTTTGACGATTACAAATCATTCAACTTTTTAAAGCGTTATATCACTAAAACAGTGGCTCTATAGAAAAAATTATAAATACATTTTTTGTAGAGAATTTTATGATCTACAATTTTGGTCTGAGGAAATTTTGCAATAAAACTCACCGTTTTGCTGAAAATCGCAAAAAACTCATTTCTTTGACTTTTGACCTCGTGCTAATTTTTTAGCACACAGCGGATCGATGAGGACTTTTGAGATTTCTTTTATAATTATGTTTTAAACAAATTTACCGAGTTTCAGCTTGTTATGAATTTTTGTAACTTCAAATGTGTAAATTGACTGGACTATTACTGATAAATTTTATTTTTAATAGTGGTTAATTGTTATCAAATTTTCTACAAAAACACAGAAAATGTATTTTTTCTGAGCTCTATTAACAGCCCCCGCAACATATTAAAAAGCTTTTTCTCCATTTTGTATTCACTATTAAAACTTTTTTTTTCTAAAACACGCATTAACGTCATTTTGAGAACGCGTCTCTAAATAGCAATTTACACACAACAGCTATAACACAGGAAAAAATTATTAAACGCTTCCAAGGTGCTATAATATCTTTAATTGTGCTCTTAAAACAGAAAATAACTATTAAAGTTTCCGAAATGACAGTATTTCTTGACATGTTCTCTGCTTCTTTGAAATATTAATTATTTTTCAAAATTTAAAATACACCGTGTTCAACATATACTGAAAAGGTTGGGATTGAACTTACTAAAAAATTGTTTAAAATATCGATTTTCTGGATTTATTATATTACTGGAATTATTTGCAATAAATTTACTTATTAAAAATGTGATTTTGTAATTAAAAAATAAATGTAATAAATTGTTAACAATGTTATGGTTTTTACGTTTGCATATTCAAATTTTGTTTTGTTGTAATTATGTTATATTTTTGGCTACTGTATATATAATTTGTTAATTTTATAAAAAATAAAGCATTCTGTCACGTTCTGATAACATTTTAAATGACAATATCAAACTAAAAACTGCAAATTTCTATTGGTAAAGCAAGGTAAATCACAAAAAAAAGAGATTTTCCTACTAAACTAAAGACAGCAACTATAAGTTTGATGGTTCAAAATTAAAAAGCTTTTATCTATAATTGCTTTGATAACTGCATATTATATTGAATATTTGTAATAAGAATATTATAATTATAATATTTGTATAGGAATAATTTATGCATAAGAAGGGTATAGTACCTTTATTAACAAAAATTTATTATCATTTGCTTTTTGTAAAAATTCGATAATATCTTGTTTAGTAAAAATTTGCGATTTTTTAGCACGATATTTTTCAGATTTTCTGTCCAGAGGCTCGATGATTTAAACTGTTTTGATAAATAATCAAAATATGCAAGTAAAACCTTCTTATGCGTAATATTTTTAACATTTTTCTCGTTGCACCATAAACTAAACCGTTAAAAAGGCATGTTGTACTTTTCTTTGGACTTCTCTGGCACTAAGCAAGAAGCAGCATTTGTCGCCGCTTCTTCTATATCAGAAGGTAAACTTTCTGAGTCATTCATGTTTACAATTTTTTATTTTTACCACAAAGCACAATTTTTAGTGATAATTTTAAAATGACGTATTTTGTTTGAAGAATTGTAAGCGGTTGCCATAGTACTTACTGAACATATCCATAGGTCACCTTACTTTTGATGTAATAAAATAGAAGTTATCGGCAGGATTAAATTTTGGATTTTCTTAATTTTTTGCCATTGTTTAGTCATTGATAAAGTTTTGTATATCATACGTGGGCTAGAGCACATTACAGTAACTCGTGTGTTACAGATACTCGGGCTAAGGTCATCGTTATCTGTAATCTACACACTCGTTGTGTAATGATGCTTCTATCCCACTAATAATATAAATAACTATTATCTCACTAGTGACTTATCGGGTATTTTACTTAGATATCCAAATTAAACATAGTTATGGTCTTTTTATACAGAAGCGTTAATTTTTTTTGCAGTGTAGTAAATAACTATTTAGTATTAAATAATTAAAACTAGTTTCAGTAACAATTTCGCTAGTAATTTAAAAAAAATATAAAAAATTCACTTGATTTAAATGAAAATGTATTTAAATTTATTTAACAACTTATCCCTCAATAAACACTTCCTATTTATTCTTGGTATGTCCCCCAATCTTGTTTTTATTACATAATAAAATCACCAAACCATCCCATTCTTGCATATTCATTAGTTTCTGATTGTTCATCTCCGAATTTTTACAACTTGCATTCCGCGGTTTGTGTGTGGGTGTAGCTTTCTTTGATTTAAATTCTTTCGAATCTTTACTCAATTAAAACAATTCTGCATTTCTTGCACTAATTAATCTCAATTATTGTCATATTCCGGCGTCTAATAAAGCAATTACGCCGCTTTTAATCTGCAAATGATTTGTTAAGTCTGTTGGAACATATCCGGTGTTTGTAATTAATTCAAATTAGATCCAATTAAATCCAAATCAGAAATTTGTCGGCTTGCGACTCTCAAAAGCTGGCAAAACATCAATTCTCGGTCGTGTTGATCTGATAAGAACAAAGTCCTGGTAGAGAATCAGACCGTAATGACTTTTTTGTCGAAATTTATAGCCACCTCTTCGAAATTGTCCCATCATTTATGTTAGAGACGTGTGTTTGGGACATTAATATTGTGTTCGGTGTGGTTTTTCTGATTCCGAAACAGAGAGATAAAGATCGGGGGTTCTAAACAATTTTCATAAATATTTGAAGGACAGTCCGGAGGTTCTAATGAATAAAATCTAAATGCGATTTTCTAAACTGACCACCCATGAAATTTCTAAAGTTTAGTGGTGTAAACATTTTCGAATAAAAGATGTCGCAGAATGAATAGAGAGATATATGGGCAGTAAAGTTGGACGCTTCTTGGAAGGTTTGACAATTAGACCGAAACGACTAAATCAGAGCGAAGGACACTGACCATCAAATCAATCAAACATTTGCAAGAAATGAGTACAAAAAATTCATAAAAGTATAATTTTTCTGTTTTAAAATAAATTTATGGCAAGTAAAGCGTAAAGTCGTAAAAAGTAAATTCCATAAAAGTGTCTCTTCTTATTTACAATACGTGTTTAAGTGGGTATAAAAAATTATAAAAGAAATTTGGAATGTCATATTTCTTAACAAAAATTTTATATATGTTCTGCAAAACATGAAACAAATTTCAAAATTTATTTCTCCATTTTTTAAAATTTAGAGATTTTTTCTGGTGAAATCTATGCACCTAATACATTGTAAGGTTTGTTTTTTGCAAAAAAAAAGCATTGAAAGTTTAAAATATTTACTTGTGGTTCATAAATTTTTGAAATCAACCAATCGCTATTGGGTATTTTAAATTTACTTGCTGGTTTCTTTCTGGTAAAAAGCAAAGCATACATACACTGATGAAATATTAAGGAAATTTATTTTATTTATTTTTATTTATATTTATTAACAAAATTAAGAAAACTTTTCTCATAGTTGTTAAAACCACCTATGCTGAAAACATTTTCCATAATGTGTGTATGTCGAAGATAGCTTGGAGTACTAAGGTTTTACGCGTCCTTAAAATTTGCGATATTATTATTCCAGTGACGTTATATACTTAAAAGTAGTCTAGGTATCTGGACAAAATTAAGGAAACCAATCCAACAATGCTCAAAACTTCTTCACATTATTTGTTCCTTTCGTTATTTCAGGTTTTTGTGCGCTTAGACTACTTCAGAGCGTTGAGAATCAACACGTTGTTTCTATTTAATCATGCCTCCTGGAAAGTTTCTGTCCACCGATTTGCAAACAAAAATTGTTGAAGCCTTTCACAAGGTAACGAAGCAAAAGGATATAGCAAATCAATTTTCCCTGGACAAGTCAGTAGTAAGTAAAGTAATAAGCCGACACCGCTCCAGAGCAAACGTTATTATCTTAAAACGTGGTGGCAGACGACGAAAGACAAGCGATCGTTTGGATACATGAATAAGAAGAATAGCAGCAGCAAATCCTCATTTGACAGCACGGGGAATCTTGGAGCAATTAGGACCAGTTAACATCCACCCAAAAGCAGTACAACGTCGGTGTATTGAAGGGGGCCTCCACAGCAGACGTCTAGCCAAAACGCCATTTATCTCACCGAAGTATAGACAAGCTCGTATTGCTTTCGCTAACCTTGCATGCAATCAGCAATTTTGGAAAAACGTACTGTGGAGTGACGAATCCAAGATCAACCTCTTTGGATCTGATGGGAAGAAATGAGTTCGACGGCCTACAGGCAAGAGGTACCATCCAAACTATACTTTGCCCACTGTGAAACATGGCGGTTGTTCTGTATTATTGTGGGGATGTTTCCCCGGACATGGCGTAGAGTCAATACATTTTATAGAGGGTAAAATAAACAAGCAAATGTACTAGAATATCTTGCGGAATGTTATGGAACCATTTGCGAATGACCATTTACCCCTTACCTGGCAGTTCCAGCACGACAACGATCCCAAGCACAAGGCGGGTGTTATCACCAAGTGGTTAAATGATCAAAAAATCACTGTTCTTGAGTGGCCAGCCCAGAGCCCGGATCTCAATCTAATTGAGAACCTTTGGAATGAGCTAAAGGTTCAGTTGCGTACCACAACTGTAAAAAATAAGGAACAGGTCGAGATTGAAAACATTTGGAGAAATATGCCGATGTATAAGATCAAAAAACTTCTTCAGTCAATGTTCAGAAATTGTCAGGAAGTAATAGACAATAAGGGTTTTGCGATATATTATTAATTTTCATAAAGTTTTGGGTTAATTCTTTGATTTCTGAAAAGTTTCCTTTATTCTGTCCATCTATTTTCTTATACTAGCTTATAGGATTTTTGTAATAAAAGCGTTTTGGTTGTTTGCATTAAAAATATTTATATTATCGGTTTATTTTTTCATACGCCCAAAAATACCCACATTTTTACTAGAAAAATCCATACAATACAGAGATTCTTAAAGTTTCTTTAATTTTGTCCATCGTTTAAATAACAATAAAATTTATTTCTAAGACTTTGTGGTTATCAAAATTTAATAGGTATTAGAATCGGTTAAAAAATAACTTCTATCTGTCTTATCGTAATTTTCCGTCTATTATCCGTATATTTTATCTATACCAATCATTTAAATTTTAACTCTAATTGACGCTTGTAAACAATCTTGTATCTAATTTCTAGATTTTTATATCCCTGATGAAACTCTGGGAAATTACATATCTAGAGTTGTCGGTCGTTTCAAGAAAACAAAAAGTAATAATAAGAGAATATTACATAAAAATCCGAATTTGCTCATAAGATAGTAAAAAATTTGCAAAACGAAAATAGAACAAAGCAAGAAAAAGTTTTTCTATAAGTTGTCCTTATAGTTTGGCGTTCCTCGCACTACTTATGAAGGCAATATACCTACAGCGAAACATAACAGAATCACCAAAAAAATTGACAATATGAAATTCTAGTAAAAACTCTTATTTTGTTTAATCCTAATTGAACACTTGAACAGGTGGTGGTTTTTTAAAAAGTAAACAAATTTGATATTTCAAAATTTTCAAAAATTTTTAAACTTATTTTTAGATTACATAGTTTTTTATTCAATTTTTTTTATAAATATGTTTTTAATTTTAAATCTACTTTTACGTTGATTGCATTGCATTATTAATTTTTACTATAATTTTGGTTTCTGGTTTAAAAAAACACTCGTTATACTGACAGTTAAACGCCGTTTTACAAATAAATCCATGAGATTGTAATACCTACAACCACAAGAAAAGAAATCTAATTTTAAAAATCTATACTTTTTACCATTTAGTAACAAGAAAAATACGTTTCTCTTTTAAAATAATTGGCGTCTCAGGTGGCTATGAAAGTCTGATTTTACGTTAGCTGCATGGCATTGTAGGTTTTTATTGTTTTTTAGTTGCCGGTTTGAAATCGGTCATTTTGAAGCAATGCACTGCTACAAGTGCTACAATGTTATATACTTTTGAGTGGATATTTTCTTGATAACAATGTTTACTGGTGACTTCCTTGGTTAAAAAATGTAATAAACTGCTTCTAGATATTTTTAAAGCTTGTTATAGTGAGTTTATTCAAGAATGAGAATTTAACTTTAACAAAAAATTTTCTTGACAAATGTATCCTGATTAGGCAATTATTAGTCAAGCCACAGTATAGTAAAAACTTGTCAAAAGCTGGCATCCCTTCACGTAAAATGTGTAAGATAAAGCCTCTGATTTTGAAATTTTTAAACAATCAATAATACACAATTTTAATCTAAAGGGCTATAACTGTAAAATATATAATAAATAATCAAAAGACAAGGGTAAAACAACGATTAAAATAATTTTTATAATATTTTATTTACAGTTATAGCCCTTTAGATTTAAATTGTGTATTATTAGTTGCCTAAAAATCTAAAAATCAGTGGCTCCATCTTACACATTTTACATGAAGAGATGCTAGCTTTTGACATGTTTTTAACAGCTGTCCATGCTGATTTATTTCTTTACTGTGGTCAGGCCGACTTATGATTTGTTCTTTTTAGAAAGCAGGTATAGCAATTCAACTTTAAGATTCGGGGTTAGATGCTGTTGTCTGAGATTATTTATTTTTTGGGCTTTTAAAACGTCAAGAATCGGCAAGACTAATAAATAATTGCCTAATTAAAAATTTTTTGTTAGAGTAAATAAATATAGAAATTTCTTTATTTATTTTTGTTAGGGTAATTTATGGTTAAACTCTAATTTTCCTTCTTGGATAAAACAACTATAGAACTGCTGTACAATGAGTTGTAAATTCCTGTGTTTTGGCAGTCCTAAAGCTTTGAACCTGACTGGCTTGTCAGCAAAACAATATAAGTTGCTCTAAATTACATAAAAATAGTAAAATTTAGAATTAACAAACAAAAGCAAACTCGGGCTGACGCTAATGCTAATAAAAAAATATCTTAAATTTTACCATTGTTAGGGCTATTACAGAGACATAATACATACATTTTATTCGATATCTTTAAATTTTTTAGATTCTAATAAACAAATTGACTCTTTCTGTAGTTTTTATGTTTTGAAAGACAGTTATTCAAAATTTTATTATATAATTTTTAAACTATGTACTTATATATAATAGAACACGTCAATGACGTCAACAACATGGCTGCCTAGGAAACCTACTGTGTGTCTTTTGTAAATTTTTGCTTATTAGTACTTATTACGCCAAGTGTTTTAAATGCTTTAAGATTTGAAAGATTTTGTGACACCTACAAATAAAATAGTATTAAATTCTAGACGATAAACGCATCTGTTAAAAAACAGGATTAAGTGAGGATATGTGCGATGACTAGATTTATTCTCTTGATAATTGTTCTAATAAAATATTTAAACACAAAACCAAAAATCGTGTTATTATTTATCCATAATAGAAGTAATAATCAAAGAGAAGGTTTGAACTAATAATGTTAGTTTGGAATGTTAATGTTAATGGATGCTCCGACTGGTAACCGGATGACCCAGGTTCAAATCCCGGCTGAGGAGAAAGTTTATTCTCCCATATTAAAAATGTGATATTATTCATTCTTTTATTTCTGATGTTTGAACTAATTTTATAAACAAGAAACTAGCTATAATTTGCATGAGAAATAAATGTGACTGTGACGTCATAACTACAGTAATCTATTTAAAGATACATGTAAATGTAAATTTAACATCTTTAAATGTACTTACCCAAAAAATAGTTCGCATGAGTAACTAAACTCGAAATACTAGTACATAACTTAAAAAAATTATAACATTTTAAATCCGGTTACTCATGCAAACTGCCTTTTGTGTGTATTTATTTAAGCTTCAACAAGCTTGAAGTTTTTGTGAAACACTTTGTATATATTTTTATATTTTTGAGATACATTCTTTAAATAAATTTTTTTAGATTTTCTACAGTCTAGACTTAGTTTTTTTTAAGTTTTCTTAATTTTTGGATTCTAAGTTTTATAAATTCTGTACATTCTGTTGTATGCAGACTTTATAATACTTCTAGATATTTCATACATGTTATTATTTATTTGACTTGTCATTATTTATTAGAGCATATTAAATACAACAACAAAAAAACTACAAATAACAATAAAAACTTGCAGCTTACCATAATACTGTAATTCCATTGTAACGTATGTTGGGCTCAATGATTCTAATCTTCTTTATTTCTCCTAAAATTTAATTGTTTAGGTATTTTACTAGATTTTTTAGCTGGTTTTTTTTTAGTTGCTCCTAAATTGTCATTATAGCACGCAAAACAGTAAATTTTTCATTGGTTATGTTGGCACCGTAAGCGTAAAAAACACGTCTACCGCCTACGCAATGGAGATGATATGGAATAGTTGATAAAATCATAAGCGAGCTGTCGAAAATATTGAAGCAAAATACCAGTTAATTAGTAAATCAATTGAAAACCTTAATAAACTTGACAAATGTCATTACTTCATTAGTGCCAACCAAATTTGTCAAAAATCCCAAGTTGTGATAATTCTTCAAAGGAGACTTTTAGATTGCTTTTTTGCAACGCAAAGTAGAAAATATAGTATATTACACTTGTTCCATAAGACGACTTGTGACACTCATTCTATTTGAGCACTCCTCGCTTTGCTCGTCGTGCTCAAAACGCATTTGTGTCATAATAATCGTCTTATAAAACACGTATAATAATGTACTATTTAAGCTCTGGTCCTACAAATTTTTTTGCTGTTTTGACTTTGGTCGTCATTAATCGTTGTCTTCTAAATTAAAATTTGTGTTGCTTTACAAATTTTTGAATTAAAGCTACCTAGATTGTTTTGAGCTAGAAGAATTTTGAACCACGATACAGCTGCTACTAGTAGGTATATTTAGATACTTAATAAAAGTTTAGACGCTCTGGCTAATCTTTATCCGGTTTTGTCTAATTAGCCAAAAACCAACTTTTATTGTAATAAATATCCGCTTTTGTATATACGCGCCTACTTAGACTCAATAAATAACTTAGAATAGAACGTAACAACTCATCACATATTTAAATAAAATGCAAATAGCTTTGTATTATTATTATAACTGTAAAATATTATTTTTGTGTTTTTTTCCAAAATATGCGAAAAACCAACTTAATGTGAAATGATTACTTTTGTAAATTTGCATTTAATAGTAGGCGAAATGCATCCTGGTCCCTCACAAACGAAATAAATTTATCAAGTAGGCGTCGTCGTTAATCTGTTACCCACCTCCATCCAATGAAAAATTACCGGTAAACTCGCCGGTAAATAACCTCAACCAAAACAAATTTCTAAAAATTTAAATAATTTCTTGTAAAACATAAAGCAATAAACATTTATCATCATAATTACGTCACTACAATTTTGTTTATTGTTCGAATTTTAAAAAAAAATCTTACCGTTTCAGGTCCAGATTTTGGTACAATTCTCTCGGAAACCGTAACACTAATTGCTTTATGACCGCAATAAATCAAGAAAATTTATGACCGCACCTTAGAAAAAAGAAAAATGTCCCGCATTGTCCGTCGAGATTACCAATCGAAAATCGAATTTTTCTCTTTGGCCACGTGTTAATTTTTATTAATGTCGGATTCGCAGACGTAGCGCAGATGTTATGTCACTGTTGTTCTGATGTTCGCCCCCCGATGAGAGGCAAGGGTGGCTTTTGTGTGTTGCATTTTTTCTGAAAAAGGCTTGGATTTTTATATCGATGAAAAACACCCGCATGTCTCTAAAAAAATTAATTGTTGTGTCATAATCACAGGGATCTTTATTGCCACCGCTAGAGACTTTAAATTAAAACATCCTGCTCGTAAATAAGTAGCGAAATTAATTAATTTATGTAGTAGCATAAAGCCTGATACAAGTCTAATTAAGTTGCAAGTTTCTTGTTTTAATTATTCCTTTCGCAAAAGGGCGGGAATGAGAAAATATATTTCGGGATGTAATTAGAAATAGAGGCGGAAGCGCTTATTAAATTCTTAAAAAGAACAAAATTTTTATTCGTTTGCTAATACACAGAAATTAATAAATACATCTAGTATCAAATTAACGAGAAATCCAGAGATAGTAAAATTAAAAAAGGCTAACAATAAGACAAAAATAATCTTTGTCTATTCGTATTTAAATTTTTTTTAGAAGAGTATATAGTCGCAGTCACTAGTGATTATACTTTACTTTTTGAAGCTGATATAAATTTAAAATTCACCAGTCTATTACTTCTTTTGGTGATTGTTTTAGATTACAATAGATAGGTATATAACTTTTAGTAGATACTGGATTGGTCTTTAGAAAATGATTTGCTGCTGAATAAAGAAAAAATTAATGCAACCTAGACTTGAATATGCTTACAATGTGGTTTCTAATTTTTATAATGCGTATAATATCTGGTTTAGAGAAAGAGCATAAAACATTTTGATAAATTTTTAGTTCATTTTGTTTCTGGCATAAGAAAGCCGTTTTTTAATCATTATTACGTATGTAGGTATGTGCACAAAGTCATTATAAATGTATGCAATCCCAGTTAATCATGATTTTAATGTTAAATTTATCGTGTGCCGCTTTACAATAACATGAATTCTAATTTATTAGTAGCATTAGTAAAATGATAGCAGTTGTAGTGTATAATTGGTTGCATAATCGTAAATATTTAAATTAAATGATTATAAGTAAAAACGAATTACATAAAATCACAAAAATCCGCTCTTATCACAAATAAAATTCACATAATAACAGAAACACATAAGATAAACTAAAATTTTATTATTAACATTTATTTTTTTTGTAAATAAAACACCACTTGCATTTTCTTGTTTTCAAAAATGTTTTGTAACATAGTTTTTACATTTAAATTTCAATTTGTAATTCTTTATCAGCTCTTTCAAAATTTCTAATCGCTTTTTGAAGACGTATATACAACCAACCAAAAATCAAATAAAATAAAAAAAAAGTCAGATCAGGTCAGGTCAGGTAAGGTTAATTAAAAACAGTTCTTCGGCTTGCAGTTTTTTGTATCATCAGAAAGTGAAACGCATAATAAAATTTGGTCTAAGCAATTTTCTACTAATTATCTACAAAATGCTTAAAACAAATTTTTAAAAAAATAACTATTGTTGCCACTATGCGTAAATTAAACTCGCGATTTAAATTAAAAAACTTAAAATTTATTTTTCAGAATTAACAATTAGACGACAAACTTAATTAACTTAATTAACCATAGTAAATGTCAAATCATTTCAAGGTTTTTTGTTACCCCGTCGGTCCGTCCACTGTCGCTGTTCACTCTCTGACTTGTTTAGTTCTCACTTTTCCGACTGATTGACTGCCCAGTCAGTATCCCTCTTTAAAAACTGGTTAGTGCAACTTCTAGAATCATCTGAAAGAAAACTATTCTAGAAGTGTGACGTTCCATCGGTTAAATATAATCAAAAATTTCAAAAAATTTTGATAAATAAACGTGCTACAGCTCCGCGCAGGTTTCAGTCTCAAATCTACCCATTTGCAAATTTTCAGTTGACTTTTACTCACTGAGTGTTTATGATTTTATCAGTTTAAAGTTACAGTTAGCTCCAGTATTTAAAAAATTGTTATTTTGTTATAAAAAGCTAAGGCCGTACTAATCTTGAGATCAAATTTCGTGCTAAGTCTCCTTAATAAGATTCCAGAAATATAATTTTTGTAGATTTGTTAATTAACCATTATCCTGACAGTGTAGGTGTAATAATAATATTAATAACCTTTTTTAGAACCACTTTTTAATTTTGTTTTTAAAAGCTTCTTATTGTTTTGCTTTTACCTAATCTATAACTACTTTAGAACTTAATTTTCATAAGATTAATTCATCGAAGTTTATTTCTGTTTTAAAGTCCATTGTCCATGTTTTAAAGTTTTGAAATAAATCTACAACTTTTCTTTTTGACAACTGTTTGATCTTAAAGTGCATTTTGTTTTTTGTTTTTATCATTCTACATATGTTCCTCGCTATTTTTAAGTTGTTTTGTTCAACCATAACTTTTGACTTTCTATGCATTCCATCTTTTGCTATTCAATTCTTAGTTCTGTATTACTTTTTTCTTTTCAAAATAAATAGTTTCCGATACACTTTTTATTTAAGACAATCTATAGGATAATGCTCAAGTTTCAAGAAGAAGCAGACCGATTTCGGTGTTTTTATCTCTCATCAATGTCATCTTGATATATTGTAGGTACAGTTATAGTTATATACCTACTTACAGAGTGATTGTAAAAAACCAAAAAACCAAATTTCTACTATCTACTGTTTACAGTTTTAGAGACATTGTTTTTGTGTTTTCTTAATTTTTTTTCTATTTATAAAAAACAACAACAATTGTATTGTAATAACTCGTTAAAAAGGCCTAAAACAAAAAATTTAACTCATTAACTTTTGCATTTTAGAAATCTGATAAGCCTAAAACAGTAGCGTAATCTCAGAAATGCTTCAAAGTGTCAAAAATAAAACAATTTTGGTTTATGTTCTCTGAGAAAACCATTAAAAATATTTTGAACAATTTTAATACATACCAAAAAAATTTTTTGTTGATTTTTTAACTGTAAAATAATATTCTGTTGTAAAAATGTTTTGTGCATAATTCATATTCTTTGTTTTAATTTAAGATCTCTTAAACAAACTGTCGCTACATGTGCTTTGCATTTGAGTCAAAATTGGAAGAGGTTTTCTCTCCCAAATAAAAAAAAATGTAAAAATAATGTAAAAAATTAAAAACAGTAAAAACGTTTATTTTATCCAATTTAAAAGTAAAGTTATAGAATTTATTAAAGCATCCAAATAAGTGTTATAAAATGTTTCTCATAAAAACGTAAATTTTAAATAATAAAAAGTATGGTTTTTCAATGTAATGTATAGTTCTATGAGAAATAGCGACTTAAATTGTAAATCTCACTAACAAAGACCTTCTACTTTAGTTATTATTGTACTGCTAAAAACGAAATAGTATTTTACCGTAGAAGTCTGTTAGGGTCTTAGACCATTCACGAAACCGCTTTGCTGTAATGGACTGCTAATACTGTTTAGAAACGCACGCAAAGATCTAAAGGACAAAAGTATATCTTGGTCCTTTGCTGTGTCGGAACGATTTCAAGTTTTGGCTGTGTAACGTTGCCATATCATGTTTTTAAAATTAAATTTAGTGTAAGAAAAAAAAATATAAGTCTGCAGAATAAAATAGGTTGTATCAGCTTTAAAAATTTTGCAGATGTTACATAATGTTTCTATTTAAATTGGCTGTTTAATTTTTTTTAATCCCCAACTTTGAAACAAAATACATTTGACAACTGCGTACACCGGCGCGCGGTGTTGAAAAGAAAGAAACAAAATATATTTCTCTCTCACTTGCATGTTGGCGTGTAACTCACGCACAGGAAGGTTAGGAGATTGGCAGTCCATTACAGCGAAGCGGTTTCGTGAATGGTCTAAGGTTAGGGTAGCCTTTACGGCCGAGCCAGTGAGACGAGCTCGAAGAGCGAGTCGAATAATACTGGAGAAGCCGTAAAGGCCCTAACAAACGTGTACTGTAGAATAGTTTTTGTAATACCTCAATAATTTGGCAATAATTTAATTAAAAAAGAGATGATTTAGAGTGCATTGTACGTTGTCAATGTCAACCGTTGTTTACATGAAAATTGTTGGTTTGTTTTTTATTTGTATTTCCATAGTTTTATTTGTATTTCTATAGTGATTTAGTCTTTACGGCCGCTCTTTACGGATCTTTGGTTGTTAAGGTATTGTTTTCATTGTAACAAACAATCCTTAAAGCTACCTTTAACAATGAGGTATAACAAAAACAAATTTTACAACAAACTGCTAATGTAAAATAAGAGATGTCGTGAATCGTAATAAATAATGCTAATAGCACAAGTAGAAGATCTTTTTTAGTGAAATTTAAAATTATGTCACTATTTATAGGTATTTCTTATGAAAAAAGTATTCCTTGCGAAGAGTTTTGATCTTCACTTGACCAAAACAACATAAATTTTATAATTTCCAAGTTTAAGAATTAATAATAGAATTAATTAGAGTAGATCCGAAATACCATATCTAACAAGTCTCCATTAAACTAAATAACAATTTCCGCAACAATTAACTTAAAGCTAACCGTAAATCTCAAATAAAAAAAATAAAATCCTTGTAAATCCCTAGCTGCTCATTAGCCACCGTCCAATAGTTAAGATGAAAGGCGGAGCATTTATCTAAACAGTTTATCTCTCATTTACAATAAAATCTCTGGTAATTTAATCTTAGAATTTACAAGCAGCGATTCGGAATTTAATTGGCATTCAGCAATAAATTTTCTAGAAAAAAATAAATAAATGTAAGAGATTTGTTGGTGAAATAACATCGTGTCGGAGTAATTTGAATATAAAGTGAGGCTTTGATTGATGACGTCGAAAAGTCCAAAAGGCAGGCGTTCCGAGGGCGGTGCGGTCGCGCCCACATGTGCTCAAGGTACTAATTATTGCGCCCACTCACGCCACTGAAAAACTGCAGTAAATGAACAATCACACGAGGCGTCAATCATTCTGCTTTTCTAACAGAAAAGAATAGCTGATGGAGAAACGGACCTAATCAATTTGGCTATTAATCATTGGGAAAAACAATAACTGGTTAACGGAGACGCTGACTGGGGGGCCATGGCGTCCTTAGTGATCATCAGAAGAATCGATTTCAAACGAAACACAAGGAAATTTATTTATATGAATCTACCTGTTTCTAAAAAGCAGTAGTTTTTAATTCTACATCACACTGGGCGAATCCAAGGGTTGCATTTGAGGCCCAAAATCTTTTATTAAAGTCATTATTTTCACTATCAATAAACGATATGCGAATATTTAAGCGTGTGAATCTACATAAAAAATTAATGTTAGTTTGCTTTATAAACTAAGGTCCAAAAATGTTTCCTCACAAAAACTCGGGGTGTTGAAGTTTCAGAGAAAAAATAGAAATTAATTAATATTTTCAAAACCGCTTCGGATATTTTAGTGATATTTAGTATGTAGTGAAAGTTAATAAAAGTGCATATTTTTCAATGCAAAATTTTTTTTTAGCTGTAACAGTGGCGTGCGTACTGGTATTGACTTGGATATTGTTTAAGAAAAAAATGGTATGCCAATGGTTTTTTTCCAAATAAAAATTATTTTTGAATTTTCCATTCAATTTAAAACATAAGATATCTCTTTAATTGTATTAATAAATTAATATTTTATTAAAATCATTATTATCAGTGTTATTAGAAATGTTATTGTTGATAAATTATAGATATGCCTTATGTAGAAATGCCACAATTTTAAGACAAATTCAAAGATACAAAAATTTATAACCATCTGTCAAAATGACCTACTTTTTTGGCTTTCACTGTACTTATTTAAATTATAAAATTTTCAAACATTCATGCAAAAATAATTTAAAGTTCTACAGCCAATATATATATATGATTTTTTTGAACAAGAGGGGCCCGCAGCGCGAGCCGCACACCGAGGCCCATTGTATGCGACCTCTCGAGATAGTACTACTGCAGTAGCACTGTGCCTCTGATGAAGCTTAGTACCTTGTCTGCAGGAGCCTTCTCGATAGCACTGGGCTTCAGATATCGGGAGCCCAGGTGTAAATCTCTGATGCTTGCAAAAGCAGGACAGTAGCAGAGAATATGAAGAGGAGTTTATGCAGATTCGCCTATTTGACAAAGCCCTCTGCACGCACTCAGTCACACAAGCGAGCAAAGCGAAGATTTCCGCTTAGAAAACGTCAACACGTTTGCCCAAAGGTATTGAAATTTCAACACCGAGCCCACATATGGATATCCCTGAGCCCGCCCCATTGAAGTAAACCGACCCGTCAGTATAGCAGACTAGCCAGTCCCCCGTTCTGAAGCTGCTCGTTTTTTCACACCAGTTATCACGTGGTGGAATGTTCACAAGATACTTGTGTTTTGTAGCAATCCTGGGGGTCATACTGTCGTCACCTATTTCAAAAATGGGGTCCAAATTCAACATCCTAGTGGATATCGTCCGATGACCCTTCCCGGTTGCTGTTTTCCACCGATTTGTACCGCGAAGCCGTAGGAAACCTACTGCAGCAGACTCTTCCACAACAAAATGAAGTGGCCGAATCTCCACAATGAGCTCCATGGCTGCGGTCGGTGTAAGTCGGAAGGCCCCTGTAATTGTCAAGCAGGCTAAACGCTGGACCCGTGCCAAACTCTTTTTGGGCCAAGACGCACACGATATGGTCCACCAGACAAGGGAGCCGTACGTGATCATTGGTCTGACAACATAGTTGTAGAGCCAAAGCATAACGCGGGGTGTAAGACACCAGGTTCTGCCAACAGCTCTTCTGCACGCCCAGAGCGTGCTTGTAGCTGTTCGCATCTTTTCTTCTACGTGTGATCTCCAGATCAAACGGGAGTCTAAAATAACCCCCAAATATTTAACCTTACGATCCACACGTAGCTGTTCGCCGAAAAGCAGAGGGGCCACATAATGATCCCACCGTTTTTTGGTAAAAATAACATAGACTGTTTTGTTCTGATTTACCAATAAATAGGCCATGGGAATTACACCATTTCTCAACGAGCCTGAGTGCCCCACCCGTGAGGTCTCCAACCACATTTAGAAACTTGTCTTTCACCAGAATGGCTATGTTATCAGCATAGCCCTGGCAATATATGCCAAGTTCGTTTAACTTGTGAATAAGATTGTGAACTGTGAGATCCCACTACAAAGGAGATAGTACACCCCCTTGAGGACACCTTTTAGTAGCGATCACTGTAGCAGAGAATGAGCCTATGCTCGCTCTGATAAATCTATTAGACAGCATTGTGCGAACCCATTTTACCAAGGTTGGGTCCGCATTTCGCTTCTCTAATGCGTTACACATAGACTCGAAAGAAGCCAATAATTAGAAGTTGACTTTTCATTTTCATTATCCTTTTTTCCCAGATCTTTTAATAACTTTGTATAAAATTTCTTTTTCACTTTTATTGGAAAAATTATAGTGCCCACTATAACCACATTTATAGTGTCTCAAACCAAAAGTTGCACCCTAATAATTCGTAATTATATAGAAAAAAAAAACTGGTAGGAAATCATTTGGTAGAGAAGACTTTGACATAAGAATTTGATAGAAAAGCACCATATTTTTTTTCTATATTTTTCTAAAAAAAATTTTACATTTGTATTCGAAGTAACAATTACAATTTTTTCTCATTTTATGGTTTTCCAAAATAACGTAATAGAAAGTCCCAAATAATAAAAATAAAGTAGTGACTACTACCGTTCTAACATCCTAGAATAGTCTACACTGCAAATAGAAAATTTAAATACATCTTTTAAGTACTGAAATAATAAGAATACTTAGTGAAAAAAGTCTGAGTATTAGAAATTGTTTCAATAGTGACTATTTAACGCCCCCATTTCAATTATAACTTATTTATTTACATACATTTATTCTAATAACAAAATCGAGGCAATTAATACCAATTTCATCAAATAGTCTTAGGTTATTTAATACCTAAAATTTAATTCCTTGGTTTATCCGGAATAAGATCACACAAAACTATAATTTAGGCCATCAATAATGTGAATCATTAAATAAAACCAATCTCTAATTTATGCCTCTACATACCAACTAGCCAACGACACAGAAACACATTTTAACTAATTATGAACAAAATAACAATTTAAAATTAAGTTAAAAAATGTTAAATTGTAAAAAATACTTGTAGGAAACTTATGCTAATATTGCAAGTCTTTCATTTTTTCTTATTTTATATTATTTGTTATTTTTAATCTTTGATTCTCAAGTTTTTCCAAAATATTTTTCTGTTTATCTTTAATCTTTCTTTTTATTATCATTTCGTTCAAACGTTGTTTTCCTCATTCTTCTTGTTCTTATGATTGCCGTTTTTTTTTAATTAGTTTGTTTTACGCATGTTCATTTTGTTTTAAAAGTTATTGGAATTATAAAAAAATAAACAAAAATATTTCTCAAAACATCGTTAGTGCTCTAATAAACAGTGTTATTTCTGAACTATCCTTTTTCTATGAGAAGTAGAAACAGTGACTTAAATTGTAGATCTTACTAACAAAGACTCCTTAGTTGAGCTATTAGCATTATTCTGATTTATAACGTCTCTAATCTTGTACTGGTAACACCAAAAATAAACATCTGTTGGAATCAGCCTCTTTTCAGTTATGCTTATGCAAGATTAGAGATGTTGTAAATTGTGGTAATACTAACAGTTCAAGAAAAAATTTTTTTTTAATATAATTTACAATTTAAGTCACAATTTCTATTTCTCATAAAAAAGTATACCAAAGTCACCGAAATTAAATTCTATTTTTATTTCAAAACAAAAGCATACTTAGCTTATTTTTAGAACATATCATTGCACAGTCATTTCTAGTAGCAAAAATTAGTTTTAAATAGACAAATATTTAATTTTTGTCTTGCTTGGTTCAATTTCTTTTCTCTATTTCTCTTTTTTAACTAACCACATTTATACTAAAAGTTTCATAAAACTTTTTCCAAAAATTTACTTCTTTATTATTTATATTTACTTCTTTAATTTGTATTACCTAAATATTTTTGAAGTTACAAAAAAGTAAGAGAAGAAAAAAATAAGGTATCAAAAATTGTTTAGAGACACAGAAAAACTATGTCTTTCTAATGGTTCTATCTAATCTAATAATAAAAATTTAAATCAAGTATCGATGTTTTCAGACCATATTTAAGCTATTTCAAATTTGTTTTTTCAAATTTTATTGTAAACCCAAGCATAGCTATTTATAAAAAACTAATTTTGTAAAAGCGTTTTACACTTTTTTAAGTTGTTTTGATAAATGAAACCCCATTTCATTTCTCTAATATTTTGGTCTAAAATTGTGTGAGAAAAATTCGGGACAAAGGTGTTTGTGTGTACAGGTGCGTGTTACGAATGATTTTTTTCTATAGATGAAAACACTCGTTTTTAATTAATTATATATCGCTCCGGTTGCATCGGCACCTCTCTTTGAAGAATGACCGAATCTAACCCCCCGGTGACACAATCGTTAATAAATAATAGAAACAACTGTTCATCCTTTAATGATTTGCACATTCGTGTTATTATTATGCTTCGTATTATCATCACATGTATACACGTTGTTCCCTTCTCTTCAATTCTTCAACCGAAATTATTCCAAAGCCGCCATCCTTTGTCGGTTCGTAATTGGTTATCACCACCAAAAACGTTCCGAAAACGAACACAATAATGACATTTCGACCGACACAGAACGCGATCCGAATCCAAATTTATAATTGGTCTATAAGAATTATTTCTTTTTTTTGTATTTCACAGGTATCATAGCTATCAAGGTCTTGTAATAATAGATACATAATAAAGCTTCACATCAAAAGAGAAAAAATTGATTACATATTAAAAAATAATTATTTTCTAAAATTCTAATCATTGTTTCAAATGTCAAAGGTTAAAGGTGGTGATTGTGATATACCAAGATATTGCAGAATGTAGGTCGAGCAATTAATTAGAAATTTATTACTTTATCATAATTTTACAATGCAATATAGATATACTCGTAAAACGCGATATTTTGCACTCTTTATTTAACAGTAGGTTAAATTTATTAAAATTAAAAAATAGTTTTTTACGAAACTGTTAAAAGTGGGCTTTTTAATTGTCATTTTTGATGTTAAAAGTGTAATTTTTTGATAACGTGTTAAAAGTAAGTTACTTTTAACACTAAAAGTAAGTTACTTTTAACACTAGTGCTAAAAGTAATTCAAAGTTTATTTAAATTTTGTTTTGAAAATTAATAATACGTTTTAACAAACACATAAACAACTTTTTATTTTAAATAAGTGCAAACCAACATTTTAACTAGTTATTAGTATTAACATTTATAGTAAAATTAGAACAATTTTAAATTGTAATTCCTTGCGGAGCCATCATACTTAACCTGGTTTTACTGTCAACATGTGTGACACATCTATTTTCTGTAGAAATACTACTAGTATATAGTAATGATGGTCTTGCTAGTAGTTGCAGCAGTAGAAAGTATTTGGCACGCAATTTCCTTCTTCTGTTCCAATGAATTTTCAATGTAGCTGTACTGTCGAAGATTTCCATCCTCCATGTTTTTGATGATGATAAGATTTGCACCAGAATCTGCTAACAATGTCGCCGACGAACGACGAAAGCAGTGTCCGGTGAAGAGTTGATGATTTGGTAGATTTAAAAACTCTGCAAACATTTTACCAAACATGTTAATTCCAACAGAATTCTTCACACATTAATCTTCATATATTGAAGAAAAAGTTGTCTATGGTCAGCGTTGGGTGGCCGGAGTGCCATCTACTTTCTAAAAAAGTTTACATAGAACTCACCAACAACACTGAAAGTCCGAGGCACTTTCGTTTTGGTATCTGGTATAGTTACAAAAACCGAAGTGTCCAAATCTTCCATATTGTCGATGGTCGTCTGACACAATTCCTCCCGGCGACACGCTTCGAAGACACCCACTATTGCTACGACTTTCATCATCAGATACTTTTCGTCTTGTGCTTCTGTAAGAAATTAGTCGATATGCGTGTTCGTCAAAACTTTTGACTTTTTTGCTTGATATCCTTCACCCTTCCTTTTTAAAAAAGCAATAAGTTTATAATGTTTGCTATATCTTGATCTTGCTTTATTTTTAACATAGTTTTAAGTTTTAATCATAGAATAATTTACCCACAGCGTTGGCGATTTCCATATCTTGGCTTTTTCCTTAAAATATGCCAATAAAACACTTTTGTTACATTTCCCAGAGACCTCTTTAATGTTGCACCATTCCGAAAAGCGTCTATAAGCGATTTCGTACTGTTCTTTTAATTTCGCCGGCAATAATTCCAATGTTGCTCGACTGGCGGCATCTTCGATTTCAGCAGGGATGAATTCGTTACACTCATTATCAAGATTATTCATTATACTTATACAGACCATTCATTATTTATTTAGATCTACTCTTGCTATGAAATTTGAAACGTATGTCAATTAGTTTACACAAAGATATTGGTGTGACCTGCGCAGTGCGCCCCGTGAAGTGCGCCTGCGTGTTGTCTGTTACCATAAAACAAATAAAGTAAAATCTGCAGATTTGTGAAACAGTACAATCTCAAAAAATTACAAAAATTGTTGAAAGTGTTCTCCGTTATTTTGAAGACACAGATTTACACGTTTTTTCATATTGTTAAAAATATTTTGTAATGTCTGAGGCGTTAACGAGCACATTCTTCAGTAATTCGGTCTTTAAGATCCTATATGGTATTGACGGGATTTTTAAAAATTGTGTTTTTTAGATAGCCGAATAAAAAATAATCTAGAGAAGTTAAATTTGGTGATCTCGATGGGTACTATTCTGTCATCAAAGAACTGACGTAAAAAATTAAGATTAGCTTATGTTGTGTGTGATGTAGAGCCATCATGTTGGAAGTATCCGTTTTGGAGCTCGTCATCATGTAATTGTTAAACAAAGGCAGTTAAGATATTGTTTCGGTATCTTTCGGCTGTAACAGTTCCATCAAAAAATATTGGTCCTATGATCCTTCTACGAGACATTGCTACCCACACACCAATTTTAATGGTATGTAAGGGTGTTTTACGAAAAATATGTAGATTTTCGCCACTCCAAAGTCTCATATTTTGAGAATTGACATAACCTACAAAAACATTTGGTAAAGTTAGTTAGTACTGCTTGATTACTGCAAAATCTCTACCGGAAAGATGAAACCAAGTCTCATCTGAGAAGAATGTTAAGTCTAGCAAGTTGTCATCATTGAAATGTTCGTGAAACCATCTGCAGTATGTAAGACGTCTGTTAAAATCTGGTGGCAAAAGTTCATGATATGCTTGCATTTTATACGGGAACAACTGGAGTTTCTTCTTTACAATCTTATGGCAGGTACCTAAAGACAAACCAACTTCTTGAGAGAGATGTCTTAATGAAGTCGATGGATTGTTTTCCATCCGTTGTTTGACCTCCTCTACAACATCATTTGTACACAGCAGGTCGTCCAGCTCCTTTTTTATGATGTACACTTCCAGTTTCACGAAACAATTGTACAGTATTTCGAATAACATTGTAAAAATCAAAAACCACAAAAATAAAGTTAGGAAATTTTTAGCGAAATTCTTCCAAACAAGCACCAGTGTTAAAGATCCATTCTCTGTCAATGTTAACTCCATTTCGAAAATATGATTCAATAATAAATGTTTTATGCTCTACAGTGAACACCATTGCTTTTTTATGACTTTTTTCAAGCAAAAGCAAAGACAATAAAAATCTGTCAAATCAAATTGCACAGCAAGAGTAGATCTAAAAATTTTTTGAACGGTCTGTAATATAATGTGTTCAATAATTGTTCTGGTCAGATCGCCTATGTGTGGCAATTGTCGCAAAGAACGTATGTCTTCGTTAACATTACAAGACAGTGACACATGACAGCTGACAGTACTCATACAAAAATATATACGACAATGCGGCCAAAAATTTAAACGTTCAACTGAGATAACGCTTGCAGAGTAAATTCTTAAACGTCTGCATACAATTATTATGATTTGCAATGTGATTTTTACTAGAATCTTGTAAATGCAAAAATAAGACAACATTTAGACAGTTGACAGCAAACCATATGAACTTATCACGCCAACCTACGTTCATGCTAGAAAGAGAAAACCACAGCAAGCCACGACCAGAACAATTATTGAACACAGGTTATTATCAGAAAATGCGGTCAATATTTTTGCGTTTTTTTTGTAACTAACAATAGCACTGGTTGCTACGAAAATTTCAGTTCATAAACATTGCGATCTGTGTGGTATTATTTTTTGATTTCTTATTTTTATTGAGTTTAAAGTTTTTCGGATTGTTTTGTAGAAAAAATAGTGTATGACATACGTGTACGTGTTAAAAGTGATTTTATTTTGTTCGTAGAGTTAAACAACTCGCTATGCTTGTTTTTAATCATCTCCACTCCCCAAATAAAATCTTACTTTTAACGCTAGTTAATATCATAAATAACTACTTCTTGTACCTAACTATTTTTTACAACCTGCGAAACAACAACGCTCCTGCCGGAGAAAATTCAAAACAGAGAGTGAGAGATCAGTAATTTACTGAGAAAATTGTTAATTGTTGCAACTACTAAATATAATAAAAGTAAAATTTATTGCTGTAATTCTTAATAATGTAATTCTTCTTACACAAATAATGCTTTGTCTCAAAGATCAGTTTGATGTATTTAAAAGTATTTATTATTTAACAAATTTCACTATTACAATTTCAGGAAAAATAAGTGAATTTTAAATTACTGCTTGTTGAAATGTAAAATCCAAATAAATACAAAAACATAGTTTGATCACTAAAAATTACAAAACTGTTATTATTGAGAATACTACTGTCATGCTACAGTCTCTCAAGAAATCACTACTTTACATTGCACGCAGCGCTTCCTTTTGTTGCCTTTTTTGCCAAATCATGTAAAAAAAAGATAGATTAAATTAGATTTTCTATTAAATTTAGTGACAACTTCTCAAAGATTTAAACTTACTGGCTCGCTCTCAACTTTTATGCTCATCATTTTAAGAAAATTTTCTTATAAAATAAAAATGTTATTAGAAAACAAAAAACTTTAACAGTTGGTTGCAAAAACCGAAGCAGCCAGCTACATTTCAGTTAGATACCACGATCAAAAATTATCAAACATTAGTAAGATAAAAAGAAAATTGAACTTGAAGTGTCAGTTTTACCAAAACTATAGACTTCTTAAATACCTACTAGGATACTAAAAATATATTTTTTTTTGTTGGGTTTGAAACAGATTAGATTTCGACAAGTTTATCATATTTTTATTCACGATTTTTCATTTAAACCTTATGTACTTAACCTAAAAATGTGACAAGACTCAAATATGACGCGGTTTCCAACTACTCAGGCGAACCACCCCACTATTTTTGCTTCAATCATTTATGATATATCATTCAATAGTATCACAGTACAAGAAATTAAAACAACCAGCAAAAAAAATAAAAAAAGCTTTGTTTCTCATATTTGAACGATAAATACCATATAGTATTTTTTTTCGAAAAGACATTTGAGAGGTCAATAACAAAAAAATATTTATTTTAGAAGCAATTTTAAACAAGTACTTCATGGATAAATATCAACAGAGTAAAAACACAGAAAAAAGTTTTTTATAATTTCCGCGTCTAAGATGCTTAATATTTTGTAAGGTTATAGCTATTAGATCCAAAGGGCTTTTATAGACATAATGAAACACGCAAAATCTTGATTTTTTACTTAAATAGATAACTAAGAAAAGCAAAAAACAAAAAAATAGTATAAAAGACTTAAGTCATTGTAAACACTCATCATTTATAAAACTTGCCACAAAATAAACTTTTAAAAACTGGTTTTTGATACAATAATCTAAAATCGTCCTAAAATAAACAAAATAGTTCATAAAGTGTACCAAAATAATCTGTGAGAAACTAGTCTTATATTAAAATAAAAAGTCTTTTGTAAAATAGACAAAAAATCCGTAAAGTGATTGTGAAATGTTAATTGGGTATTGCACGTATTTACATAATATTAAAAACTACAAATCTTAATGTACTCAATAAAAAATTGTAAAAAAAAACAATTAAGCCGTAGTTGCACCAAATCGTTGGTGTCACTATACCGCCCATCTTCAGTAGTTCCAAATTCCAGCGAAAGAGCGCATATATCGCATCGGTGACATAACTTACAGTTTTTTTTAAATCACCTCGTATATTCTATAAATCTAATCCTCACCTCTGTAATTAACTGTTAAATGTGCAATTTACGGCATTTCTTGATTGAATTTTTCTCTTCGGAATGTCAATAAAATAAAAACTTAAATAGAACATTTCCTTGCGAATTTTCAAATACCAACTTTGTGTAATAAACATTACAGTCGTGTTAATTTCCTGCTAATAATTTCTAGCGGTAGACAGCTAGCCTCACCTTACATTCAGTAAATAATGCGATATATGACCTTTCAAAGTTCACAACCACTCATTACTGGCGATTTTTGTTGGTTGTTGCAACAACAAATTTATCAAAAAGTGTTGTTGAGAATTTATTGTTATTAAATCAGTTTTATGTGTGTTTTTTTATTAATTTAAAATCAAATTAAAATATACATAATTAAAATATTGACGATTATCTATCAAGAAAGCAATAAACAGCTTTTCAAACTGTTCTCACGTTTATTAATGTCACGGATTGTTTATTTCTGTCATTAAAAATTGCTAAAAATCGCAAATCGGTCGTTTATGCATAAGGATTAGGGGAACGAACTTTTGCAAGATGTTTTATGGAAAGAGGAAAATGTACATCTTTCTCTAAATGTTCTTCTTTCTTGAAGACGTCGATAATTTTTTCTACATTTTTGGAACTTGCACTCCAGGGCTTACACAAAGCGCTGAATATAACAATAGCAAAATAAACAAAACGAAAAAAAAATCAGAACTCTAAAACCAAATAAATCATTAGATGATGCTGAACAAATTAATAAATAATTTAGATACTTTTTCTCTTAGGTTGAAAATGCGAAGTCTTGATAAATTCTCATTACCTGAAAACTAATTAGGATTAGAAAAATTCGGATAAAAAAATTTATCTTACTTTATGAAAATCTAGTAACCACTCAAATCGAGATTTTTTAAATAAGAGTGATCTCCCTTTTGTACACACAATTTAATAGTCAGATTAAGACAAAGTAGTCGGGACAGATTGTCACACACTCAGTGTAAATGCTGGCCGTTAAAAACTGAGTCCGGTTCAGATAAAATGAGACAGATTCTTATTACTGGTTTATAGTTATTTATTGTATAAGTGTTTTAGACAGCCTTTTATCCACGCAAGAATGTTTAAGCGCGAGACGCAGTCTAAAAAACATAAGAGGTGTTGAATCGTTGCTATTTATTTTCAATTATTTATCGACTCCATTTGTACAAAACGCTGTGCAAGGTGGTGAAAATAGAAGAAAGTGATAGGTACTGCTCCTGAGACAATTCTTGAGGAAGCTGAAGAAGCGACTCGCCAGTTATTGCCTGCGAAGTTTAGGAAACATTATGAAAAAATATTTTCAGAATTTAATGAATAGAAAGAAGATCGGGAGTAATGACAATAAATGAAAAAGTTCTGCTATCGTATTTGTTAAATTTGAAGAAGATTTAAAACATGGACATTAGAAAATATAGTAAGCTCATGGCCTATCTGAAGAATCAGTCAAAAGGATACAGGCCGAAGAAAGCTGCAATATTGAAAAGAGCACACGTGGAAGAGTTCTTGACAAAGGCTTACGATAAAGAAAATTTGATGATCAAGGTAATCTCTGTCATTACATAGACATTGTAGATAATAAATTTTAGAATATTTTAGGTTGCATTAATAATGGGGGTGTCTGGTGGCTGTCGATGCTGTGAGCTGACAAATTTGAAAATCAGTGATGTAGAAGACAGAGGCGCATACCTGATTGTTTCGATACCAGATACCAAAACGGGCTTTTCATAAAAATTCAGAATTATAGAAGAAGGATTCTCTATCAACACTGTGAAGAAGTGTAGGAAATACATGTCCTTACGTCCGAAGAAGTTATTCATTGAGAGATTCTTTTTATAATACGCTAATTAAAAATGTACATCGCAACCTGTTGGAATTAACACTTTATCGAAAGTTCCTTCTAAAGTTGCTTCGTTTTTGAATCTGGCGAACGCAGAAGCTTATACCGGCCATTGTATGAGGCGCACTTCAACAACTTTACTTGCCAGTGGAGATGCTAATCTTACAACAATTAAACGACATGGTGGGTGGAGGAGCTCCGCCATAGCAGAAACTAGATCGAAGATTCTGTATCTAATAAGCTTGATATCGCAAGGAAAATCCAAGGTTCTCCTGGTACTAGTCGTTCCTTACTAGAGGAGATGTCTATTGCTCCTACAACTACTATTTGTTCTGAAACCGATAACAACTACAAGCTTCTTATTAATGGAAACGAAGTGAAATATGATAAAACAAAAAACGAAATGTCTATTAATGTAAATGTTAATCTCAATATTAATAATAAATAGAATGCGATTGATTTAAGATTGTATTTTTTCATTATTTTACTAATTGAATAAAGTGATTTTATTATTCCTCTAGTGGATAAAATGTTTTTTACTACGGATTGTAGTTAGGTCGTTGTGAACTATTTAGAAAAGTAAGATTGTAACTGTTTACGGTTCTATACTCTCATTGGCTTTAGTTTTCTCCCTCAATAATGCACGTGTCTACTAGTTCCAAATCTTACCACTAATGAAACGGACGTGAGATGTAAGGTATCTTAATAAATTTATTTTGGTTAATTACGAGTATTTGGTCATTAAAGCGCTCGCATTAAAATTCCAAAAATCGTTGTCAGTAAAAATGAATCGTTAACGATGTTTCGCAGCTTAAAGCAGCATTATAATCTGTTATAATAAAGCGCAAACATTCGAGTAATTAGTTCAGTGACTAATAAAGCTCGTCGTGTTCATAGTGAAAATTTCATTAAGATCGGAATTTACCCACACTGATCTCGGTTCATTAATTCAACAAATGCATCTTTGCTTTTCTATTTAATATCTTTGTTTGTTTTCATCTCAATTTACATTTTCTGCATAAAATTGCTAATTGAAATTGCGGTGGTAGCAACGGCCATTAAATATTTTGCCGACATCAATAAGAACTCTTTGTTTAGTGTGCGACTCGATTTTATTACATTATTAAATGTCCCCTCTTTCAATAAAAATAACATCGAATGTAATTTAATAAACGTTAAGTTTGTTGGCCTCGCGGATGAATTTATGGGGGTTGGGGCATTTGAGGGAGAGAGGGGGACAAATTGACCACAAATGACGACTCAATTACAGTTCTCCAGACCTAGATGTTATCTCCACGGTCGAAAATTATAATTACGGATAAAAAATAACCGGCGCTCGAGTCGGCGATAAACTTTGTATTTTATTTCATTTTAAAGGATGCGACGTTTATTGCCATAAAGATTTTTAAATGAAAAAATATAATGTAGTAGTTTTGAACGTTTTATAATAATAAGGAATAATATTATACCGTTATCGTAAAATCTTATAAGAAGGGAAAATATTGTCCTTTTAAAAACAAACATTCTGACAATTTTATGACGGCTGTAAAAGCTAAACTGACATAATAAAATTTTCATACACTGGGTGATTCATTAGGAGCGGAATTATATCAATATGCATACAGCTTTATTTTATTATCTCTATAAAATCATTCAATTCGACAAATTTTAAATCTCAAATTATTTAATGTCATCAATAATATCTTAAAATATAATTTTATAGCACGAGTCGAAGTCTAAAAAAGCAGCAAAAAAGAGCGTTCACAAAACACTAAAATATTCTTTTACGTACACAAAAACATTTTTTTACAGCAATTTACATTTTATTACAATTAACATTAACGTTTTTTGTTTTATTATATTTCACTTCGTTTCCATTAATAAGAAGCTTGTAGTTGTTATCGGTTCCAGAACGAATAGTAGTTGTAGGAACAATGGACGTCTCCTCTAGTAAGGAACGACTATTACCAGGAGAACCATGGATTTTCCTTGCGATATCAAGCTTATCAGATACAGAATCTTTGATATAAGTTTCTGCTATGGCGGAGCTCCTCCACCCACCATGTCGTTTAATTGTTGTAAGATTAGCACCCCCATTAGCAAGTAAAGTTGTTGAAGTGCACCTCATACAATGACCGGTATAAGCTTCTGCGTTCGCCAGATTCAAAAACGAAGCTTCTTTAGAAGGAACTTTCGATAGAGTGTTAATTCCAACAGGTTGCGAGGTACATTTTTAATTAGCGTATCGTAAAAAGAATCTCTCAATAAATAACTTCTTCGGACGTAAGGACATGTATTTCCTACACTTTTCCACAGTACTGATAGAGAATTATTCTTCTATAATTGTAAATTTTTGTGAAACGCCCGTATTGGTATCTGCTATCGAAACAATGTATGTGCCTCTGTCTTTTACATCACTGATTTTCAAATTTGTCAGCTCACAGCATCGACAGCCACTAGACTCCCTCATTATTAATGCAACCTAAAATATTCCAAAATGTATTATCTACAATGTCTACGTAATGACAGAGATTACCTCGATTATCAAATATTCTTTATCGCAAGCCCTTGTCAAAAACTCTTCTACGTGTGCTCTTTCTAATACTGCAGCTTTCTTCGGCCTGTAGGTATCTTCTTGACGGATTCTTCAGATAGGCCATGAGCTTATTATATTTTACAATGTCTATTTTTTATAGACTTTCATAGCGGCCTTCAGCATGGAGTACTTCGACCACATAGATGAAATTGCATACTTCTTCTTCAAATTTAAGAAATACGATAGCAGAACTTCCTCAGTTATTGTTATCCCCCCCCCCCCCCCCGTCCTTCTTTCCATTCATTAAATTCTGAAAATACTTTTTCATAATGTTCCCTGGACTTCGCCGACAACAACCGGCGAGTCGCTTCTTCAGCTTCCTCAAAAATTGTCTCAGGAACAGTATCTCTCACTTTCTTCCATTTTCACCAACTTGTACAGCGTTTTGTACAAATGGAGTCGATAAACAATCGAAAATAAATAGCAACGATTCAACACCTCCCATGTTTTTTAGTTAATTTTAATGATTTTTGAAGTGACATCCGTTGTCAGAGTGTAACGTCAAATCATTTTTTGATGACATGAGATGAAATTTTGGCGATTCTGATTTTAAATCGCTGTAATTGTGGATAAAACGTTATATTGGATTCGTGTTTTAGTCTGTCTAAAACACTTATACAATAAATAACTATTTTTTCAATATACAGTTTTCAAAAAAGTTATTAAAAAATATTTATAAAACTAGGATCAAACAAATATAAACTTTACTTAGTCTTATCTGCAAATTTTAAAACAGTTAGACTTGATTTCTATTGTCCTCATGTTTTGATTATTTTTTTGTCGTGCGCCAATTTGTCAAATTGCAGTCTCAATCAGCCATCAGCGGTCTCGTTGCATATGTTCCCATCCCGCACTTACGCCCATTATACCAGAGGCCATGTGTCCTGGGGCCCGTGCCCCCGACATCGAATCCGTTTCTAGATCAGACCCCCTACGTAGACCCCCCAAATACACTTTTTGAAAACTTTTCTACAACTGCCCCTATGTTTTGTTTAAGTGAAAAAGTCGCACGACCCCCCTTCACGTCCACAAACGGACCCCCTACTACCCATTGCCGTTTTATTTCGGTTTGCGTTGTTGTATTTGTGAAATATGTGCTCCGCAAAGTTATTTGCCGTGAAATTGTGAGTGTGTGCGAGATTTTACAGAGATTTGTTGGACCGATGGAGACGTCAAAAAACATAATTATGACCAGGCAATGATTTGCACGACCAGTTCCAACCAAAGCTTTATAGCCAATGATATTTCACAAGGCACGGACAACGAAATTAAACGCCAAACCAACAATTTTATTTATTTAAATACCAGAAACTACAAAAAATACAAAGTTGGCAATAAAAACTGACAGGGATTTAAATATTCTCAAGTTGGCTACAACTGTTTGACATTTGGTTGATTAGTTAATTAACAAATTTTACCAACGCACAGACAACGAAATTAAAGAACACCAAACCAATAAATTTATTTATTTAAATCTCAAAAGTTACAAAAAGATAGAAAGTTGGCAACAAAAATCTGACAAGAATTTGAATATTTTCAAGTTGGCTACAACCGTTTTGACATTTGGTTAATTAGCTAAATAAAAATTTTTACAAATGCACAAACAACGAAATGAAAAAGTGCAAAACCAACAATTTTATTTATTTAAATACCAAAATTATAAAAAAATACAAAGTTGGCAACGAAAATCTGACAAGGCTTTAAATATTCTAAAGTTGGCTACAACTGTTTTGACATTTGGTTAGTTAGTTCATTGACACATGTTACAAACGCAGAAACAACAAAAAAAAGAGCGCCAAACCAACAATTTTATTTAATTAAAAAACAAAAATTTCAAAAAAATATAAAACTGGCAATAAAAATCTGACAGAGATTTAAATATACTCAAGTTGGCTACATCAATTTTGACATTTGGTTAATTAGTTCATTGACAAATTTTATCAAAGCACAGACAACGAAATGAAACGGCGTCAAACCAACAATTTTATTTATTTAAATACTAAAATTATAAAAAAATACAAAGTTGGCAACGAAAATTTGACAAAGCTTTAAATATTCTCAAGTTAGCTACAACCGTTTTGACATTTGGTTAATTACTTAATTGACAAATTTTACAAACGCAGAAACAACAAAATTAAAGAGCGCGAAACCAACAATCTTATTTCTTTAAATAACAAAAAAAAGTTGGCAATAAAAATCTGACAGGAATTTAAATATTCCCAAATTGGCTAAAACCGTTTTGACATTTGGTTAATTAATTGCCAAATTATGACAAGCTGTGTCCAGCTTACCAATTTTTTTTAGCGTGATTTGAATTCCTTATTGAGCGTTGGTCCGCTGACAAAGTCGAGGCGGGAGCCGACACCCCATGGGGCTCTACCCCGTGGTGTATTGTCTTGTGTCACACGTGCTGGGGCCCCCCTTGTGATTTCTGGAGTGTACTCCAAAGCGCGGCCGTGCGCTACCGGTCTCGGTTCTTATATCGCGATCCTTCAGGTATTCTTCAAACTCTTTATTACCCCAATAACAATTCGAGACATACAAAAGACACGCACCTCATATCAGGGCACTCCTTGACCTAATAATGCGCGCGGAAAAATACCTGAAAACTATCGATTGGGTTTGAATAATTGACATGTCGCAACTTAAACTTCCGGTCTAATTGAAAAACAATAAATAATTAACTAAATTAAGGGAAAATAATGAACGAAGGGTCTAATGATTTACTTTAAATTTATTATTCTGTTATAGTAAGTGACAGTGCGGTGGTGTAATCACTAATCAGGCAGTAATCGCCTGGAGGGTAGACAACCAACATTTATTTCAATTAGAAAATTATATGTTTTTTGTTAAAAAACAAACGGTGTGTTATAAACATGCAATTTAACGGAAATAACATGAACTTTAATAACAGGAAAAATGCTGGAAAAGTTTTATTGTAGTTTAGTTTATCAAATTTTGGGAATGTTTATAAAGCGAAATTTTTGTAGGTGAGGTAACAGAGTCATTTTTTCTTTTTTTTATTTTCTTGATTTATAGATATTGGTTTCGTGTTAAAAGAAAATAAATATCTCATTTAAAAGAGACTCTTTTCAACTATTATCATTTTAATGGTAAGAGATGAGTTGTAGATTGTTATCATTCAACATGCAATGAAAATATTTTTACATTTTTTATTTTTAAACTTGAACGGTAAAAATAGTAGGTTTATAGAACACAACACCGAGTAATCATTAATCGAATCTAAAAAAAATACGTAATTCAATAGGTGGTTTCAATAAAAGTTAAGTAAATGCTAATACTACAGAAACGAAATAAAAACTTCAAGTAAATACTACGAAGACGTAGTAGATTCTATTGAGCGGAGTAAATTCTTCGATATTTTCCAGAAGAAACTAAAGGGTTTTTCAATAAGGATGGGTCGATGTTAAAATGGAATAAAACAAGCTGTCTGTGAGGTATTTAAAAAAATCTTTGCATGCCTTTATTTATGGAATATAACATCGTTCAAATGTCCGCCGCGACTTCTCACTGTGGCATGGATCCGAGTGGACCAATTTTGAATGACACGCATAGATATGGCTGAAATTGACCGATGGCATTGGTGATATTGACTTTAAGGGCATCGGTCGATTGCGGCTGACTGGTATAGACCCGCGACTTGAGAAAACCCCACAAAAAAAAATCTAGCGGGGTCAAATCGCACGATCTTGGTGGCCAAATCACGTCACCTTTGCAAGAAATATTCTTCTAAACGGTTCGAAGCCCAGTCAGCGAACAAACGACGTTGTCCATGGTCATTAACTTTAAGGTCCTGAGTTAATTCGATTTTGTACGGGTGTAATCCTAAATCCCGACGCAAAATTCGCCAAGAAAGGCCGAGTTCTTGTGCACGACCAAGAATTGACTGCCTCGGGATTTGCTGTACACTTTCACGTACGGCAGCAATATTTTTGCCGATCTAGCATTTTTTTGACGACGGGGTGTTGGTTGATTGTTTACCCAACCCGTTGTTTCAAATTTGGTCACCAAACGCTGCAGAGTAGATTTTGAAGGACCACCGTGTTTTCCATAAAATGGGCGCAACGAGCGCAATGTTCAAACTAACGAACAGTCATTTTGATAATAGAGTTTTATCATTTGGACGTGTTGCTCAATTGTGTAATTTGCCATGGTAATTTGGCATCAGTGACTGAACACTAAACACCAGATTACACACACTACCAAAAAAACGTGGCCGCCACAGAGTGCCAACATCAACCCACCCTTATTGAAAAACCCTTTACAACAGTAGTTTGTTAAGAGAAAATTCATAGTATTTGCTACAAAAGAAGTATATGCTACGTTGGAAGTATTTACTACCAATTTTAGCAGTTGCTTCACTTTGAGAGAAGTTTGTAAAAACCCAGCTTCGTTAGTCGTGCTTCGAGTGTAGCATCGTCAAAACATGAGGGAAAGAATAAGAAATCAAAAAAATTACCTTCCTAGACGAACTGTTGAGAGTGATGTCTTATATCGCAAATTATTTAGGTAAGAAAGAGGTCTGTATACAGGTGGTGAATAAATTTCTAACAAATGTTTTTGTAAAATTATACAGTAGTATTAAGAAAACACGATTTTAATCACTTTTATCTACATTTTTTATGTGCAAGTTTCCATTTCTATCTGACCAGCAACACCGCAATTGTGCCTGAAAATTAATTGGTTTAAATTATTTCTGCACTACAAAAATTAAACGGTTAATTATTAGTTTCTATCTTAGATCTGTTGACTCACACCTTCTTAAAATTTATATCAATCTTAATTAGAAAGATAATTTCGTAAATTGTGGTGCTGCTAGTCAGATAGAAATGAAATTTGGTATATAGTTAATTCTCTACAGTCTATTTGGTAGTTTCTAATCAGTAAATATAAAAAGCTTATACCAATTTACTATAAAAACTCGTGTAAACAAAAATCCAACAGTTTAAAAAAAATAGTGTCTAGAGAGAAAAATGTCAAAATGGACAAAAATGGCAAAAATTCATAGATGTTGTACTTTCGTACAAAGTGGTTGAAGATGTGAAAGAGAGAAATATGGGCGATTACATTTTAAAGTATTTACTACTCTATGAAAGTAGGTATATACTTCTTTATAGTAGTTCTTGCTTCAGAATGTGCAGACCCTACTACAACGATAAGTAAATACTACCGAAACTACCAAAGTACTTCAACTTGAAGTATTTGCGGTGAAGTAAATGCTCTAACTTGAAGCATTAGCATTTACTTAATTTCTATTCAAGCCACCCAATAACTAACAAGGGTTTTAGAATTTTAATGTTGTTACTACAAATATTAAGAGTAAAAATCGTAGTTGAGAGACAGTTATGTCAAGTCGGTCCATTCAATTTCAGCGCAACTAAAGACCGTCTAGTCAAAGTATTGATAAAAAACCAGTATGGACAACTCGCTTTAAATTTTCTGATTCAATATGACTCAGCTATTATCTTTTCGAGTAGAGTTCACTAAGTGAAGCCACAGTATACATAATGTTGACTAAAATAATTTTTCAAAATACTTTTTTAGAAGAGAATTATATGAATCAGATATTTGACTACTAAGTAAAAATATTTCTTTTAAAAAATCACTCCTATCATTTACAAAAAATAAAGACAAAAGTCAGTATGTCGACATTATACGTGTAACTTGTAGTTTATTCAAAAATAAATAAAAACCTATTACAAATTCTAATCCTGAAACAAGAAAAATAAGATCTTTAAAAGTATTTTTAATTAAATTAATTTTGAGTTTTTTTGGCAAGTTTTTTATATAAAAATAAACATTAATTTTTAGAGACTTCTCTTCCAAATTATGTAGATAGATGTAAATTTTGACAGTAGCAGGTTGGTAATTAGAAAAAAAATTGCTTTGCCTAGTTTACACAGGTACGTTTATACAAGGTGTTTATACAATCTGTTAATTTATAAATAAATAAAAAATATTTTAGACTTCTAAAACTATTAAAATATTACCCCCGGCTACAACAATTACTAAAACAATGTCGCCCTGCCTTTTTTAATTTAAATATTAATAATAAATACATTTTATAAAATTAGCAAAATTCTCTGCAGACATTTAAATAAGTAAACATTTTCCACAGTCTCTAATATTAAAAAAAAATGTTGTTTTTATATTTATTAATTTAAAAATTAGTAACATGTATTATATTCGAATTTTAAAATTACAATAATAAAACATTGCTTTTCAGTTTCCAAAATTACAAAAATAATAGCGTTTTTGTCTCTATTAATTTCAAAATTAATAAAACAATCGTGTCTAGATTCTAGAATTAATAAAATTTTAGCTTCCGGCTCATAAAATTAGTAAAATATAGCCTCCGGTTTAAAAACTTAAAAAGCAATGTTGTATGTGTTTTTATTGAATTAAAAGTTTACAAAAAACAATATCTCTTGCTTGCATAGATTTCAAAATTAATAAAATGTCGCTTCGAAAAAAATATTGCTTCCTTATTTATCAATTCAAAAATTAGTAAAACATTTCCGGTTTCTATAATTAGTAAAATATTGCCCCCCGACTCAATAAATGTCCCCTCCAGCTTTTAAAACTACAAAAAATTATCGTATATATCTTTATCGAATTAAAAGTTGATAAAAAGCATAATCTCTGCTGTTTAAAATTAGTAAAATACAATTGTGGATGCCAAAATTACTAAAATCTTCTTTCGGCTTCCATTACCGAAAATGAATCTCGTTTTTGTTTTTATAAAGTTATAAAAAATATTACTTCCAGCTTCTAAAATTTGTAAAATAAAGTACTCTAAAAAATACTGTATTTATCTTCTAAAGCATAAAATTAGCTATCTTTTCAAACTTCTCAAAATTAATAAACTGTCGCCTCCGGCTCCCATATTAAAAAGGAATATAGTTGCTGTATTCAGTAGAAAAAAGAAAGCACAAATAAACATGGTAAGAATTTTATTACAGTAGTAATTTTAGTCAAAATTAGTTAGATCATTAATAATACAATATGATCAAAAAAGGTTATCCTCTAGAAGGCTATCACTTCTAGAGGATAACCTCTTATGTTATCCTCCATATTGTCTATAATCTAATATGTTCCAACAACATTTCAAAACTAGTTCAAAACAGTTCGAAACTAAAATAAGCATGCGCAGTGAAGATTTTTGTCTGCGAAATAACATACATTTGCTTTATAAAAAATATTATAAAAAAAGCAATTTTGTCTAAGTTTTAATTTTTGATATTTTTTTGAGTTTCTTTATTATTAATCTTGTTTTTAACTGATCATTTTCAAAACAATTTTTACTCTTATATTAATCTCTGCTTAAACTACGTATATTAGAAAGTTAAATTTTTTAGAATAGCATTATGCTCTTACCAGTCACAATCAGTGTCCAAGAAATTACGGTTTTCATTTCTCTTTTATAAACATTGCCTTTATAAAGTATTTATGTTTGTAATAACTGTCCTTTAACTCCAAATTTATATTATACACTCAAATATTTTTTTTTATTTATATATGTATATATTTACATTATATAAAAGAGAGGAGTTTTATAGGGAAATCGTTCTTACAATTTCACGGGTTAAATTAAAAAATAAAACATAACAAAATTTGTTTATTATATGTAATGTAATGTCTAATAAATAAGGTACTTAAAATTAAGTGTTATTAAAAGAAAAAAAGTGCAGCGAAATAATCCAGGTTTTATTGCTGATTAGTGATAAGATAAGCTTTTACTTTTGACAAAAAACGATAATTATCTTACTACTTTTATGACAGGAGTAAATGTTTCAAACCCGTCGTAAGAGGGCTTTTAAATCTCCGAGTGTCAATTATGCCCGTGGTATGTACATAGGTATTACCTTTTATTTTATTTTGCATTCATTGATTTCTTTGAAATAAAAGAAGATCTAAAATTCTGGTCAATTTAGCATAAACTGTAAAAAAATCAATATAAAATTTTCTGTTGCTTCTGGGAATACCATGTTTTCATTGGTTGTTTGTCGTTTTTTGAAATGAAAACTGAAAAAAGTCGTATTTTCAGTGCCATAATGATAACGATTACGCCTTGATTTGCGAGCATTTAAAGAAAATTATAGTTGCAAAATAAAATCAAAGTTCTAAATACCTAGATTATGTCTAGGTGGTACAAAATTAAAGATAAAAAAGTAAAATTAAACACTAGACAAAACATCAAACATAAAAATACTAGGAGTTTGCTATATATATTAACAATTAAGAACAACAAACTACTGAAAGTATCTCTAACCAAAAGTTTGAGTAATAAGTAAACAAAAACTTCCATCAGCCTTCATTGGATACAAACTTTTACAAGATTTTGCTCATTCAAAAATTTTGCGTGGAGTATACAGCGTTTCACCCACAAGCCACAAGCCTATCATAGTCACTTTGAAAAATACCTCCAACTAGAAGACCTTCTTGTACAACCAAAGCACAATTATTTGTCAACAAATAATATTTATTATGATCCACATTGTTACTCCACCAAGCTTTAATCTTTTCCTGATCCACAATATCATCAGGCAATTCTAACACATCATCAGCAAGCCGACCTTCTGATTCGACATCATTTTCGTAGCTTTGACAACCGGGTTCTTGCTTGGTTTTCAGTTTTAAGGCTTCATTGGGCCAAAAACTGATATAGGTAGAATTTTAAAGAACCATTGACAGGTGTCCAATGTCTTTTCCGTGGAATTTCCAGAGAAAAATTTTGATCATGTCTTATTCAGTAAACACAATGCATTACTGGATTTTGTCAATAATAAACTCTTGTCACGAAACTGTTTATTATCTCTGAAATTTTTAAACAATATCGAGAACCCTGAATAATAATAATAGTTATTTATGTATCAAGGAAATAAACCGCCATGTTAATGCCGCGGCTGTAGTGATGCCAGAGTGACCGCAGGGAGCGAGGGCATCTTCAGCTAAGGGATTAACGAAGGTTTATTCCCAAGATGCATACAAAGCTTTCTTCCCAAGCGGCAGAAATAGTTCTAAAAGAAAATAATTTGCGGGTAGACGGTAAGATCTAGGTAGTGTTGGCTGGCGGTTGCCAACGACACAGTTTGTTTATGTGAAAAAATCGTTCTGTTGTCAACTGTATAATGAGAATTCCCTTGGAAATAAAGTACCTCATTTTTAATCAAAAACGAGGGAATAAACCTTCACTTTATTCCCGCTTGGGAAGAAATAAAACTTATTTAGAAACGTAAAACACCCACTAACACCAAACACTAATACTGACATGATGCGGGTTTTAACAACAAAGTTGCCATTCACAGCTCATGCTCTCTTTCTCTCTTGGATATTTATATGGGTCTGGGCCGGTGAATGAATACTCCTTTCGTGGTCGAAACTAAAATCACAAAGACTATATTTTGATATAGACAACCAATTAAACATAAAAGCCTTGACACCAGTTAAAATTGGCCTTAATTTCGGTTTAATAGTTTCGTAACTTCATTAGAAGCTCTAGAAAAACTACAATAAAATTACACAATAAAACATTTAGCGATGACTAGTCAGATAAGCCCTTAAACCCCCATTACTCAGAATTCCGGCTATAAATAAAGATTAATTGATGCAAATGCACGAACTTGACAAAAACAGAGCGAGGTCTCATCGTGAACCATTTATTTACATTAAATTAGGCGTCCCTCGCCTGAAGAAAAATCAACCTAATAAGTACTTAATGCCTGAGTTTTTTCCAAATGATGGACGCTCCGATTACAAACACGCAACACAATTAAAACGCTCATATATCACCGTAATCTCGTCTGAAAATGTCACTCAATGTAATCATTTCACGAACGTAATGCCTATCATTGAAGATGTTACATACGATGAAAATTTTCAGAAAAAAATTGTCATTCAATTATACAAAAAGAAGAAAAGTGGGACTCGGAAAATGTTCACAACGGAAAATAGTATAAGACCGAGGAAAATTCAAGGAACGTGGACGTCGCAACCTAAAACGGTTTTTAGGGTCGAACATGATTTTGCCTTGTCTTTACCAATAGAAACATACAATAAGCAAGTATTCACAATAATAGAAATTGTTGTAATTCAAAAATTTAGAAGTGGCTCAAAACACCAGAAAAGCAAATTAGAAGCAACAAAAAATATTTCGAAAATTGTTTTAAGACAAGTTGAAAATTATTGTGATAAAAGTACTCTACATGGGCTTAAATACATCGGCGATAACTCACTTTCTCTAGCTGAAAGGTACCTAGTTAAATTTGAAAAAAATTTGAAATAAACAAAATTTTCTTTTTTAGGATTTTCTGGTTTTTGGCTTTTATTTCAGCATTTATTTTTGCCTGTTACTACATTACTAATATTTTTGATAAGTGGAATAGTAACCCAGTCTTGATTTCTTTTAATCCAACTGATGCAACATTTAATCAAATTCCTTTTCCGTCTATCACTATATGTAACATGAATCAAATAAAACGGAATGAAGCTGAACGAATTCTAAATGAACAGTAATTAAATAGTTATTTATTTAATTAGGCAATAAAGCATGTAATTAATGCCGTGACTGGCAGTTCAAAGGCAAGGCATTAAAGCTGCTTTATTGCCGAATTGAACATGATTTTTTCGCCGATCCTACCAGCTTCCCTTTTTTTAAAAAAAAGTTTGTCATTTAATCTAAAAATTTTGTGCCAGTTGAAAAATCCTGAACGGCTCTAAATTGTCTCCTTTACTGCTCAGTCAATTTAGTCCAATTAAATTGTCACTAAAGTGTGGTTTTTACTATCGATTGGCAAAAAAATTATATATAGGCACTAAAGGTTATTAAAATTGTTACACCAAGAAGGCCTTGATAAATTTCAACCTCTGGGTCTTAACACTTACGTCTCTAAGGGCTAGTTGTATAAGAGAGGATTAAATTTAAACCTGCAATTAACTTTCTTTATCTATTTTTAATTCTAGTTCAACACAAATTTAAATTAAAGTTCCTTAAACCCCCTATTTAACGTTAAACTACTTTTATACAATTAGGCCTAGGAAAATCTGATTTAAGTAGACCAACATTTCGCCTCAGTAGATCTTTAATTTTTGATAATTCTGTCATATTCTTATTCCGAGCGTATATAACTATAAAATTTAAACAACTCAAAATAAGCAAAGAAAACAAGTAAAATTTAGGAAAACAGCATTTAAACGACTTAAAAATGTTGCAAAAAAAATTATTTCTGATGTTAAATTCAAATTTTCATCATTCGTATTGTTTGGAAGTGAATAAGCGTGCTAGTTTTTTAATACTTTATTTTGCTAACAGTTGATGAAACTACATTCGGCGTCTTGTCGACGTCTTTCTAGACACACTCCTCTTTCTCGACTTCACTTGAACTCTCTGTTCCAGGGTGGCTCTCCTCCTCTCAGGGTGGTGAGAGGAGTGGGGAGTCTCTTTAGGGTGTGGGTGGTAACGTTGGTACCAAACACGTATTTTTAGATGAATTTTTTTTACCAAATTTGGTTGAATGTCATCAACTCCTTCTAGGTGTAGTGTAACAATTCTAATGACTCTAATTAGACCTAAATCTATTTTAGGTATTCATAAAAAGTTTTTTTTTTCTAGTAATCCGACTGAAAAACAATTACTGAACGATTACTGCAATTTTAATAACGGCTCTGAATCGTCAAGCGACTCCTCAAACTGGGATGTAGTCCAGAACTTCCTGATTCGGGTAAAACCCTTCCAGGTTTTGCCGAAAATAATTTTTTTTTAGGTTGGCCAAACTTGCTCTGAGACTGTAAAATCCTGTATTTGGCAAAACGACAACATCAGTTGTGAGGAATATTTCAACAATGATTTAACCGATGAAGGGCTCTGTTGCTCATTTAACCGACTTCCTGCTGAAAACATTTTCAAAAATCCGTAAGTCCGGCTCTGGTTTTGAATTGTTTTACGTTGAAATTTCAGAGATGATTTCACTTACTTAAATCATACGTTTCCAAAACGGATTTACGACTGGAGTCCTGAGAAAGGCTTCGCTGGTGATAACGATGGTGATTTGAGTACTATTCCTATCAGACCTAGTGGATCTGGAACACATTTGGGTCTGACCATTGTGGTGGATGCGCACACGGATAATTATTTTTGCTCATCGACAAATAGTATAGGATTTAAAGTAAAGAAACAAATTTTTTGTACAAATTTTATTTTACAAAAATTTTATTAGATCATGCTGTCTAACCCTATTGAAACACCAAAAATTCAAGATTATGGGTTTTTAGTAAGTCCTGGTGTCGAAGCTAGATATGTTATTCAACCGGAAATTAGAGAAGCGACAAAGTCGTTACGTTCTGTAGATGTGGGGAAGAGACAGTGCTTTTTTCAGGACGAACGGCCATTACGGTATTTCAGGTAGGAAAAGCACACTTTTAGCACTCATTGTAGCAAATCTTATGTTATATCTAAGTCGTTCCTTTATCTGCTGATTTTTCGGCAATTTTCTCTGACTGTCTGATTTGTTTATACAGTGTGTCCTAGAAAGATATTAACTTAGGATTGCGAAATTTAATTCTGAAATGAACAGGCGCAATTCTACTAATTTCAGAAAGAAGACGAGATAAATTTTCATAATTTTGGAAGCCGAATGGGACATTTTACTAATTTTGTAAGCCAAAACAAGATTTTGACTTTCAATTCGGCAAAGTCGGTGGTGATCTTATAACAATTTCGGGAACCAAATGCATTAAAATTAATGCAAGAAAATTAAATTTTAAATTAATAAAAAGAGGAATGACAGGTTTTTCCATTTTTGGGAACCGGAGACGACATTTAACTAATTTTGAAATACGTAGACGCAATTTTAGAAACCAGAGATTTCTTTTTTCGATTTTTTAATTAAGAAAAAAAAAGAGATACTGTTTTTGCAATTTTGAAAGCCGAAAGCGACATTTTACCGATTTTGGAAGCCAGAAGCAAGATTTTATCAATTTTGAAAACCATAACAAGATTTTGGTAGTGATCTTATAGCAATTCCGGGAAACAAAATCGATATAACAGGATTAATTAAATTAATAAAAAGAGGAATAACAGAATTTTCCATTTTTGAGAGCAGGAGGCGACAGTTAACTAATTTTGAAATACGTAGACGTAATTTTAATAATTTCAGAAACCAGAATATATTTCTCTTTTCAATTTGTAAGTTAATAAAAAGAGAATCAATAATGTTTTTGTAATTTTTGAAGCCGAAGAGCCAATTTTGGAGAGCAAGATTTTATCAATTTTAAAAACCAAAGCAAGATTTTGACTAAAAGCGACGAGATAGGATTACGTTTTAAATTAATAAAAAGAAGAGTGACATGTTTTTCCATTTCAGGAGCCGGAGACGACATTCTACTAATTTTGAAATACATAAACGTAATTTTAGTAATTTTAGAAACCAGAAAAGACTTATCTGTTCAATTGTAAAGCAACATTTTACTGATTAAAGATGCCAAACGCACTATTTTATCAATTTTGAAAGCCAAATCAAAATTTTGTAAATTTTAAAAGCTGGCGGTGATTTTGCCGAAAATTTCGGGACTCACAAGCGACCTAACAGAATTAAGTTTTCAATTAATAAAAAGAGAAACGACATGGTTTTCAATTTTTGAAAGTCGTAGGCGATGTTTTCTAATTTTAAAATCCGTAGACATAATTTTACTAATTTAAGAAACTAGAGGAGATATTTCTTATTAATTATAAATTAATAAAAACGGAAACGACATTTTTTATAATGATGAAAGCCAAAGACAAGATTTTAGTAATTTTGGAAGCCGGTCGTAATATTGTAGCAATCCTCGAAACCAAAATATTATAAATTTTTTAATGAAGAAAAAGAAATGCGACAATGTTTTTGTAATTTTGTAAGCTATCGACGACATTTTACTAATTTTGGAAGACAACTTCAACATTTAACCAACTTTAAAGCAACATTTTGAGAATTCTGAGAGTCGAAGGCGACATTTTTTATTAAGATTTAAATTAATAAAAATAACAAAAAAGAAACTTTGTGGAGTGAGTGTATAAACACGGGAAATACGAGAACAACATGACAATAAGATAAAAGCAAAAGTAAAAAAAACAAAGAAAGTGTCAAAAAATTAGAACAAATAGTAGAAAATAAATTAAAACAAATAATAGACCGTGCGTTAGTAGAAAGCACAGACATTGTAACAAGAAAAAATTATGCAGAACTATATTAGATGTCCCAAGTATAGTGAGCCAACAGAGAAGACAAAAAAAGACAAAAAAGAGTAGTAAACCAATTAAGTTTTTCAAAAAAAAATCCAGCACTTTAAAAAAATTGAACAGTTGTTTTTTGGTGGGAAGAAGACTAGATTTTTTTTTAAACTGAAGTACATTCAAATTGAAGAAGATAGTTATAATAATATTTATATTGTATAAACTTGTCTTCACACAATATGGATTTCGCGGTTTGCAGAACAGTTAAAAAATGTGCATATTTAGCTGGTCCTCCGTGAACCAGACAGACTTTAAATGCACATTAAAGACAGTTTGCACGAGTTTCAGTAGTTAAATCCAAAATAAATCATAAATTCGCTGTACAATCTGCTAAAAAAATTAAGACGTTTTGAATCCAGTTACTCAAGCGTTTCAATAAATTTAATTTTTTGTTTGTGATAATATTTTTTCAGGAGTTATACCAAAAGAAATTGTCGATTAGAATGCCAATCAAATCACACCTTAAGGAAATGTAACTGTATTCCTTATTACTTACCTAGTGAGTGTCTACGACGTTTAGAGATTTTCTATTCTAAAATTTGTTTGTTTAGAAAGCAAAATTGTACCAGTTTGTGGAAAACGTGACGAAAAATGTACGTCACAAGCAAAAGGTAAACTCACACAAGTGGATCATACACTATTTCTTATTACACCTGTCAAATTTGTTTTTCGCACAATTTTTATGACGCAAGTATAATAAAAAAATATGTATTACATATTTCTGTTTTAATTTTCAGAGGATATGGAGCTTGTTTATGGAAATGGGTAACAAAAAAACAATTTTTAGAATTCCAATTTTTATTTTCTTTCAGTTCAAGTTGTAACTGTTTAGCAAGTTGCTACGAAATGAATTTTGAAAAAACGGCATCTTACAGCAATTTATTCAAAATGACCAAAAATCAACATTTGGATAACGTCAGTAACGAATATTTCGTGTAATTATAACAAAAAATTTGGAGTCTAACTAACTGCGACCCCAAATTTAGCCATATTTTGACCTGATTTTTTTCAGAAAAAACATGGCGGTTCTTCATTTCTTTTTCAAAGAAAATCGGTATCGGCGCCAACTGAAGAGCGAAATTTACGGATTTACTGAAGTTTTATGTAATTTTAGAAATTAACAATTTTATTTTTTTGATTTTTATTTTTCAGCAAATGTTGGCGGACTTTTAGGTCTTTGTCTGGGTTTTAGTATTTTAAGTCTGATTGAAATTATCTACTACCTAACCTTGAAGTTACTTTGCGGATTTATACAAACCCGAAAAAAAGAACAAAAAAGGAAAGAACAAAATGGCGTCCTCCCTTTTATGACTTGAGGTGAATGAATTATTGTCGTTTCAAACTTTTTGTTTATTAAACTAACAAAATAAAATATACAAAAAAACTGTTATTAATTTAGATCACAACAGAAAAATTTAACCATACAGGGTGCGTTTTAAAACTTTTCGAAAGTTAGCTCAAATAAAAAAATACAAGTCAGAGTATAAATTTAATCAGACATTCAACTGATAATAGCACCAGCACTTAATCTTCTCGTACAGACTAGTTTAAAAGCAACCTAACCTAAACAAAAAAATAACGAAATAAAAAACTCATACATGTACATCACCACTGCCTTCTTGACTGTGATTCTCTTCGAGTTGTGTATGAACGTGTACTTCATCTAAATTATCACAAACTCGTTCACTTTCATCAGATCCCGTCGTTGTTGTTGAACTATTACAACTTTGATAATCTCCATTGATACTATGATGGTCAGAAGCTGTGACAAAATTCACCGCTCCAGACTGCTGAGAAATAGAACGAACGGCTCGTCTGAATGGATTTTCAAACTGTGGTTGAAAAGTGCCCCCTTCGGTACCCCCACGATTGTTTGAGTTTATAAGTGGGGTAGTATCATCTGCATCGGAATCACTGTCAGAGTCGTGTTGGGGCTCGTCATGAGCGAAAACTTTGCGTTTGCAGATGGGACACACCCGACGGTTTTTGGTTAACCAAGGGTCGATGCATTTCGTATGGTAAACTAAAAAATAAAACAAATTCCATACTAATAAAGATATTTTACGGAACACAAAATTCACAAATAACGGCTTTTACAAAAGTATTTATTAATACAGAGTAATTCACGTAAAACTATGAGCCAGACGAACTTTAAATTTACCCAAAAGACAGTTCGTATGAGTAAATGTTGGATTCACTATACAGGCTAAGTCTGCTAAGAGTTTAACTCATCTTTTCTCTCTTTACACACTAATTGTTTTACTCTTTACACTAATTTTTTACTCTTTACACACAAACTAAACACTAGTTGTCACATCAACTTCAGAGTTTGTCATTGAAAACTTTGTTGTTTTCTCTACGCATGTGAATTTTTTCAGAATTTTTCTAATATTCCTTCTAAGAAAATGGGTGCCACAAAGAAGCTGGAGGGTAGGTATCTAGCCAATATTCTAAAATAAAGTGGCAATGTTGCATGAAAAGAGGTTTTACAATATGAATAAACTCTATTAGTTTTTGCAGTTATCTACAATTTTTTTGAAATATTTATGTCACAAAACAATATTTCAATATCTTTTCATTTAAAAAAACATTAGAAATAATGTAAATTTTATGTTTTTTTTTAAAGAATTAATATTAATTAATTAATATTCATTACAGGGCAGGAAATACTAGAAAAAATCTGGAAAAATTCACATGCGTAGAGCAAAAAAGAAAGTTTTTAATTGCAAACTCGGAAGATCATGTGACAACTAGTTTTTGAGAAAAGATGAGGTAAACTCTTATTAGCAGACTCACCCTGTACAATTTCTAAAAAAATTCACGACATGTTATAAATCCAGTTTTCCATGCGAACTGTTTTTGGTATGCATTTAAAGTTCATCAATCTCGTAATTTTATGTATGAAGCACCCTATACTTCTAATACAACAAAAAAGATATTTGCCATTAGTGATTTTTGTCGCTTAAAAACCTATCTTTCGTTCACCAAATAATAATTCAGCAGTGTAGGTATACAAATTATTATTTTAAAATATACAGATCCTCCAATAACGATAAGTTTAATTCACGTGGCTATACTGGGTAAATCAAGTTTGATCCGCACCCCCAAAACATCAAAAAATCATAAAACAAGTGTCGCAAAATTCGCGAACCAACTTGTTGATAAGTTGACAAAAGTCTAAAAAACATGATAAAAATGTTTAAAATTCGTTGGAAAATCCTGTATATTCGCAGCCGACATTATATAACTAATGATTCACTTTTGTTATTTACTACTTTTTTCGTTATAATTACATACTGAGTTATTGTTATTATGACTAATTAGCGTTATAAACATTATTATACAATTGAAATTAGTTAAAAATGCAGCACCATCTGAATTTTTAAAATCTGTAAAAAAAACTGAATATTTAAAAAAAAATCCAAAAGAATTGTCTAGAGATTTCTGGAGAATTTCTTTGGTCAAAAGAATTTTTGGTGCATATTTTTTTAAGAAGTGTCCACCCCTCGATTCGATCCCAGAGCACTACAGTATTACACTAAATTAATATCTAACCTTTCTTGAAAGAAAAGTTTTGTTCCATTAATTTTGACCTATAATTTTTTTTACATCAATTAAACAAAATGCTTAATATATTTAATTAAAAAAGTTACTATTTGGTTAAAATCCATTGTTATTATTTATCAAAAATTTTAATTAAATTTATAACCTGTTAAACTGTAATCGTAAATTTACGTTTTACAACCAGAATTTCTTACCATCTGCACAATCTTCAAGTCTCAACAATGGTCGCGTGGCAAATTTATGACGAATACTATAAATATGAGAAAACTACAATTCCTTTTTGAAAAAAAATTATATAACTAAACAAAATTAGGAGTCGGAGGCGACATTTACATTAAAGCTATTTTACAAAAAACATGATAAAAAAGTTAAAAAAACACATTAAAAAATATTTTTTTAATTTGTGTATTTAAAAAAAATAGGATCCGAAATTGTCATTCTTATCTAAAAACGAAAAAAATTAAAATAATATAATAAAATTATGTACATTGGGGGGGGGGGAGTGGGGGAGGGACAAAAAACAACTCCTCATCTCAGTTTTCTATTTTTTCTTTAGTTCTATTTGGCAAAATTCGTATCTTGTCAGTACATGATCGTAGAAAAAAAATTTAATTAAAATTTTTTGTAGAAAATTGAAGACTCTAAAAAAGATACCTTACAATTTTTTTATAGCTTTTAGTGTTTAGAAGATATCAGAGGTCAAAGTTTAAAAAATTTAACAAAAATTTCTTTTGTACTTCTTTTACTTTTTAACTTCTAAATTTTATAACTCATAGAGAAATAAATATTAGAAAATGCAAAATATATAGTTTTAGAGAAAATTGAACGCTCTACAAAAAAGGTCTCTTATGGTTAATTGATTACTCTTGTTAGCATTTTGTCGAATATTGCGTTGCCATGCGTCAGCCGTACGTGTTCCGACGTGGCCCTGGGGTACTACACCGCCGGGTGAAGGGTGGAACGGGAAGCGGAGGAAAGGCTTGGCTCGCCCAGGAACGGCAGGAAGGGGGACTCGCGGTTGAGATTCGAACGCCACGAGACGTTATTGTTTTGTCTTAATTACAGTGTGGCTGTTAATTAATTGTTCTTAAATAAATGAGGTTTTAAAAGATATTTGCGTTATTGTTCAATAGTTCGAACCCGCAAATTTAACACTCTAATCATTTAGAAGATATTTGCATTTCAAAAACCAAAATTTAAGACTAAATTCTCAATTTTTTTAAATGTTTGAAGTAATCTATTAACCACAAAAAACTTTTTAAGCGTTTAATTTCCTACAAAACTATACGTTGCGCATTTTCTAATATTTATTTAGCTACGAGTTATAAAATTTAGAAGTAAGGAAATTTTTGATAAATTCTTCAAACTTTGACTTCTGATATCTTCTAAACGCTAATAGCAATAAAAAAAATTGTAAGATACCTTATTTAGAGCATTCAGTTTTCTACAAAAAACGTAAATAAATTTTTTTCCCACGATCAAGTATTGACGAGATAAGAATTTTGCCAAATAAAACTAATGAAAAAATAGAAAACTGAGATGAGAGAGTCCTTCCCACTAAAATTAAGAGCTCATCTTTAAAAAGCAATTTTTTTAAAATGCTTAGGTACCAATTTTTCAGTGTCGGAAGTTAAAAAAAATATTCGATTTTTTGGCCCACCCTAATGTAGATGTGAAAATCTGTCGCCTTCGCTTTTTATAATTTATAAAAAAGGTCTTGAAAAATTGAGATAATAGGCACACAATCATAACTCAAGATATTAAAAAAAAAACAGCTAAATCAATAATAAACTATGGACTTCCATTCTAAAATTTTACTAAAAAAATGTTTTTAGTAAATCTGTGTGTGTCAATTAACAAAAAAATTTGTCAAATCTGACGTTTAAACGGTGGCGTTCTATTAAAGTATACATTAGATCTGTTAAAAAAATTTGAATTTAAAAAGATTTGGTTAATTTGCTTTTTTCAGTCTCAGGACTTTCATCCAAAGAATTTCTATTCTTAGAGTCACATGAAATAGGTAATAATGTACAAAACTAAAATAAAAACAAATAAAAAAGTAAAAAAAGAAGATTAAATTTAAATTCAAAAAAATTTTGTTGTAAGACATTTTTTTGTAATTCTATTCTGGTTGAATCAACCTAACTAAAGTTTTGTATTTTATTTTTGTTCAATTTTTGATAACTACGTGACTTGATTTCTTATTTTTTCATCATTATCAATATTGTTTCTTATTGGTTACTTTTTTATACAAGTTCAAGTACATTGGAAATTCAAAATTTTCGAGAATATTATTTATGTATAAAGCTCTTATGAGCCGCTATTCCTATTATTTTTTAATAATTATAAAAAAGCTTGCTACAAATGTTATATCATACCTTTTTTTTACTTACCGTGATTGCATGGAAGAACTCTCAATTTTTCTCCTTCAATATAATCATCAAGACAAATAGCACAAGTCTCATACGGATCCCCTTTCTGATATTTACAAATTGGAATTTTATTAAGTGTTGAAGTTGGTAATCTGTGTCTCCTCTGTCTCCTTCTATCTTTAATACATTTGACCACCTTATATAACTCCCAATTAAAAATAACTCTCCGAAAAAAATTCTCAAAAACTTACCAAAAATATAATCATCACAATAAAACAAATCCCTACAACAATAGCAAACGGAATTAAAAGATGCGTTTGTATATTAAACGGTGATTCTCCCGTTATAACAATAAAATATTTCGGATCAGCATAAATCCTCTTCAACATTAATCCAGAAGATTCACTAACAAATACTGAAGGAATGTTAATTCCGGTGTCGTTTTTGGCAGACATTGGTACAAGTTGATTGGAGTTGACATTATGAACAACAACAGCGTCGTAACCGGCACCTTGTCCTGTCCGAACTTTTTGTTCAAATGTACAGTTTACCACGTCATTGTATCTTGGCATTAGAACAATCCATTTACCGGTTTCGTTCTCCACGTCTTTGGGAGGCGGTTTCAAGGAGCTGGTGCAACCGTCAGGAGGATCAGCATTCACCAAGATGCCACGGACCACTACACAAAGAAACAAAAGAAGACGCAGTTTTCATATCAGTAATATTCAGATTTTCCGTTCGAAAAATTAAGATTAATGTGTGACCTTAAAAATTTATTTACTTTGTTATCATGAGGTTTATTATTATTTTTTTATATGTATTATATATTTTAATCAAGTTAAACCAGTGACCTGGAAGCCATATAAGACAATCGAATATCCACATTAAAGAGAAAGAGTGGTATGTACAGTATTTGTATCTTTAAGTGGGCCGACTTTTTAAGACCCTTCTATAAACCGAACAATAGCCCCATTGTACACTATAGACAAGGGATAATCACCGTAAGGATGGATCTTGATTTATGACAGATGTTTCTGGTAGAGGGAACTGTCATAAATCAAGATCTATTCTTACGGTGATTATCCCTTGTCAATAGTGTACAATGGAGCTATTGTTCGGTTTATAGAAGGGTCTTAAAAAGTCGGCTCACTTAAAGATACCAATACTGTACAGTGATTTTTTTAAAGAAGCACCGATCAACAGGGATAATTTTAGGCTCATAAATTGTTTTTTGTAATTGGGTTTCTTCATTAAAAAAAATGTATTTATAATTACAGGATTGTTCCAAACAGAGTTTAGAACGGTTCAGAATTAGAATGCACATGCTCAGTAACGTTTTAGCGGTCTAAATTCCCTAATGCACATGCTCAGTTCAGTTCTCAACTGGTTCAAATGCGCTGTTAGAACAAACCTTATAATAAATGTTAAAAAAACTACAGATAATCACATGACAACCAGCAAATAGAGGTCAAACAAGCTCTCCCTTTAATACAAACATCACAAATTTTGTATTTATATAAATGTTCGATAATAGTTTTTATCTTTGGTTACATGACAACGTTATGAGTTATGACCTAACAAAAAGTGACTTTGTTTATACACACTGTGTCTTAGAAAAAATCAAATAGGGCGATTCCAAAATGACGTCACAAGATAAGCAACTCAGCCATCTCTGAACAGCCTACATAAAGCTACTTTGTTAATGACGCAAACAATGTGCAAATTTGGGGTTTTTGTGATTTACAGAGTTGGCTTATTAACGAATAATTTATTTCTACAATTTACACAAATACAGAATACACGCAATTTGACAAATAAATATTTCAATATTCGCACTGTAATAACGGCTACGATTTAATAATAACGTTGCATCCGTGAATATTGCTGACTCAACTCGATCGCTTTTCGTGTTCCACTAACTCGGCCATTGTCCTTGCACTGCTTATATAACGATACGTCACGTTTTTAGCAATTACCCGAAAGTTTACACCAATGAAATAGTAATTCTGAAAGTATACGGAGGTGGATCTCTCTCTCTTTAGAATAGTTCGTAAGAATAATAGTTTATTACATTAGTCAAGTTCTTATTTTCTAATACATATATTAGAAAAACAGCTGACTAGACTTTTGTAGGTACATTATAATTCCGTTTACACAAAATACTTTCACCATAATTTCACAAATTCGCAAATAATTCTGCAAACATCCAAATAATTCGGAACACTCTAGTTTTCTATAAATATCCTATTACATAATTAATATTTATAAATTTTTTCCTTTGCTTACCTATTTTAAATTATTAACTAACTCTAAATAGTTCGTTAAACATTTCTATTAGCGAACTGTTGAAACTAACAATACAAATTAATATTTGACATTTTTACTAATTATCATTCATTTTTTTAGAAATGCGCTTTTTATCTCACTAAAGTACTACAAACCGAAAAATCATTAAATTACATTTCTAAGAACGTTTTATTACAAAAAAGAAAATTTAGATAAATTGAACAATACAAAATTAAAGAACTTATGGTTTAGCTGTGTCTATATTTATCAATTTAATTTCTTTTTAATCTGGACTTTGTAGTCGTAGAAATGCTCCCATGTTGTAAAAAAAATCATTTAAAAAAATTCTTTCTAAAAACATTTGATAAAAAAAATTATGAAACATATTTTTAAAGCCTTTTATATTTTATTTATATAAAAAAATAGGAGCCAAAGGCGACAATTAATTTATACAAATCTAAAAATATTTTGAAAAACTATGCAAGCAAAACTTGAAAAACAATACAGTTTTTAAATAATTGTGTTTTCTGTACATTGTTATACGAGTATAAGCACATAACATTTATAATTCATAAGCGTTGAATTCATAAAAAGTCAGTCCGCGATTTTGTTATAAATAATGATAAATAAGATCGCACTACAACGACTTACGATTAATTTTTTATATTCAATTTTTGTGTTCCTACAATACTGACTCATCTAACTTCCTTCACTTAACCCTCTGCACAAAAAACGGTTTTGCTTTTTTGTAGATCGCAAACATATTTTAATTGACAAACTCGATTTTGTGAAAAAATTAGTTGAAATCCCTGATGTACAGCGTGTTTAATACAAGCTTTGTTTGCTTTAGGAAAAGGTCTTAGTATTTTTAGTAAGAGTAAATTTTAATAAGAAAGTAATATTTTGTTAATTATTAAGATTTTTAAGCTTGCATGAATCGGTCATCCACTATCTGTAAGGAATATTACAAATATTTAAGACAATTACATAAATTCATTGAATTTTTTAAATACTCCTGTTATCAGTAAATACTAACTCTTATTTTGATAATTACTAAAAATAATTTTAAAAAATATTTAACAATCAAATTAGAACATGTTTAGAACATTTCAAAAGCAACTAAACATTTGTTACAAAATTTTTCAAGCATTAAAAAGCTGAAAATTAAAAATATTATTTTATAATTTGCTCAAAAAAAACACACATTGCCATATGGGTCGATAGAAAATTCGCACTAGATGAGAGAAACCCATACTTGTCACAATATCAATTGCTATTTAAAAAAAAAATGTCGATTACATCACAGCAAGCAACCAGTTAACAAAAATTTTTTTAAAACAAAAGATAAACGTGCGCAAGACATAAAATCGACCAGTCTTGTCGTTTTTCTAAAAAAAATTTAACTTAGAAAATATAAATTTTATTCCATACTTTTATGTCACCCTGTATAGTAAACCGCTTTTATTAGAAAAAAGAAAAAAAAACGTGTCACGACAAAATTGGCCACTGTGACTAAAATCTATTTTTGAACAATAAATCTCTTAGCAAGAAAGAAATTTTTAACTGATTATCTAAACAAATAACATCTGGTTGATTTATGGTCATTTTGTAATATTCTAAGCCCAAGTTACCAAAAGATCTGTTTTTACAATTTACTATTTTAATCACAGTGGCCAAATTTTCCGTGACCACTGTATTAGTATATCACTGTTGGGTTGCTTAATCCATCATTATGTGTTTGGAATCGCCTTATTTGTTTATTTTAAGATATAGTCTAAAATTCTTGGAACTGCCTGTATGTTATTTATTTAGCTAACAGTTTTCTTTAAATTGTCTAAAAAACACTCATTGTTTACCACTTATCTATTGCAAATAAAATGAAAAGATATTGGCTAAAATATTGAGAATAGTATCTTATCAGACATAACAAAAATAGTTTAGATAATAACAAATTAGAGCAAAAATGTATCTTTAGAATGTAATTTAGGAAAAATGAATTTACTATCTATTGTTGAATAAATACAGAGAGGTATGTAGGTGGCACTATTAAAAAAATAATCAAATATCATATATGATGACTAACAGAATCATTCATGCATTTCAAATCAGTAATGAGTAATTCATATGTAGCAATAAATCTTTAAATAACATCAAAAATAAATAAAAAAATATTTACTTTGTAATAAAAAAGTTTAAAAAATCGAGGAGGCATTACTTAACAAGTAATGTATAGTGTGTTGCATAACTCACTTTACTTTTTTGAAAAAATAATAATCTGATTATGCAAACTGTTGTTCTTGAAACGAAATCGTTTTGTAAACATGCATATTAAATTATTAAAGTTCTTTGGTTGTTTAATGTCAAAACATTTTGTGATAAGATACTAATAATCTTATGACCTAGTGTTACAGATGTATATTTACCTCCATCTGACAATTTCTTGCCAAAACTGGCTGGTACATCTTCAAATTCTTCAAAATAGAATTGAGAGTCCTTAAAGAAAACGTTGTATTTCTTCTTTTTGAGTTACTTATGGTCACTTACGAATCTTATAGCGTAGATTTCAGCTGAAGTGTACTGAAGAACACACAATAAGCAGATTAACTCTGGTTTCTTCATGTCGTATTTATATAAAAAGGGGCACCAACAATCACATAATTTATCAAAAAGTAAAGTCTGATTTGGTCAAAATAACTACCCCTAAATCGGGCGGAGTCTTAAATAGATTTTATCATAATTCTAAGTAATTTACAGAAGATAATGAGCAACCCGATATTGTTATTGTATGATGCTTAATTAATATGTCAAACAGTCAACCTTCAAATTACGTCTTTCCGAATAAAATAACCAACGCACTTTAACCACGTGGGGATTTTATTGGCCACAAAGGGGCGCATTGGATTCGAGTTAATTTAATCACTGTTAATTCACATTAATGCCTTTAATTAACAAAAATTGTTTGAAAAATAAACACCCAGCACATCAAGAAACGATTTTGACATTTCTGTACCAGCTGACAGGAAAACAGGGTTGCCAATCCCGACTAAAAGTTACTAGAAATGTCATGTTTATTTTAAAACAATTTGCGATAAAAATGTTGATAAACCGATAATTTAAATATTTCGGGTAAAAAAATGCGAAATCATTTCGTAATATGATCCAAGTTACATGGAGGATGAAACACGTCGTAGTGCTTGTAGCGTCTTTAGCATTTTGTAAGAGCTCCCAATTTTTATAGGTTATGTAGGAATTTTTTTAGTATTTTTAATAATTTTTCTAAAATATAACCGGCTAAAACTCGACGAAAATGTCTTTAAAAAACGTATCTACCAAGACGAAATTGAGTACAACAAACAACTTCTCAAAGAAGCCTCTGAACGAATTTTTCAATTGGAAAATAAAATTGTAGCTCTTGAATCAAGGGTACCCAAAACGTACCCCGAAGTTAAGTTCCTAAACTACCTCACACGAAAGCGTATTTTGGTACCTATTTAACGAAAAACTTAGAAATCTCAAATAAACTTGGCTTTGCAGATAACTGGAGGTGCTGGTTTTGTGGGATCACATTTAGTAGATAGATTAATGTTGCAAGGTCATGAAGTCATAGTCGCTGATAATTTTTTCACAGGTCGGAAACGAAACGTTGAACATTGGATAGGTCACGAGAATTTCGAATTAATTCATCACGACATAATTAATCCTTTATTTATTGAAGTTGACGAGATTTACCATCTTGCAAGCCCTGCTAGTCCCCCACATTACATGTATAATCCAGTCAAAACCATCAAAACTAACACTTTAGGTACAATTAACATGCTAGGTCTTGCTAGAAGACTAAATGCCAAAATTTTGATCGCCAGTACTTCTGAAGTATACGGAGATCCTGAAATTCATCCCCAGCCTGAAACGTACTGGGGACACGTCAATCCAATCGGTTGGCAATGCTGCTTGTTTTCCCCCTAAAACTCACTAACTGTTCCAGGCCCTAGAGCATGCTATGATGAGGGTAAGCGAGTTTCAGAAACTCTGACTTACGCCTATGCCAAACAAGAAAACATGCAAGTCCGAGTCGCAAGAATTTTTAACACTTACGGCCCCCGGATGCACATGAATGACGGCAGAGTCGTCTCTAATTTTATTTTACAAGCTTTACAAAACGAAGTTATTACTATTTATGGCTCAGGAGAGCAAACTCGGTCCTTCCAATACATTTCTGATTTAGTTGATGGATTGGTAGCATTGATGAACAGCAACTATACTCAGCCTGTGAATCTGGGGAATCCCGTAGAACACTCAATTATTGGTGAGGACATATAAAGTTCATTTCAAAATGAATGACATTGTAGTATGTCATGACCATGGTAGAAAGACGTGATTGATTTCACTCAGATGAAGTTACGCGTTGTTTATTCGTATAAATTTGGTAAACGTAACTCAAACACGAAAGAGAGTGGCTGTGACTCATATAGGTCATTTTTTATTTAAATACCGTTGTCTGTCTCCTTTCAACACATTATCTTTATTACATAGCAACATATACAAGAATGTGTTGGAACAAGACAGACAACGGCATATAAATAAAAAATGGAGTGTACAGTACTGTAAATGTGGCATTAGAGTAAAATAGCCAGATTAATTTGTCAAAGTCAAATTAAAAATTGAAGTTATAACAGATTATAATAACCTCTATAAAAATATTAATATAAATCATTCTTCATCAAATTGTACATACAGTTGGCTTCAAAAAAATTGGGAAATGGAATTTGACCTAATGTGAATTGGATATTTAATTTATTTTATTAGAAAATCCCAATCAATTGAGAAAAAAATGAACAGAACATTATGTACATTTTTTTTTGGTATCTACATTAAATTTTGAGTCTAATCTACTACTTTTTATATTTTTTTGTGAAACAAAACACTGTAATTTTTCTTTTTGTACCTAGAAGTCTGTGATGGTAAGAAAAATTCTAAATAATGTAGACGACCATTAAAAAATAAAAGCATTTTTTTGAAATTTTTCTTCAATATAACATTTTTTTCAGATATTTAAAAAAATATTTTTTTTTACAAAAACTTCTGAGTAGATTTTTAGAATTTTGTTATCCTTGGATTGGCTAAGAAAACGTTAATTTAAAAAGTCAAGCGAGCCACTATTGTTCTATTTGAAAAAAATGAGTAAAACCGATTTTTTTTTTTTTCTAAATTAGATTATTTATGGGACTGGGTTTATTTTTTAGTTGTTGCCTACATTATTGGAACTAGTTTTTTACTAGCACAGCATTCTAGATAAAACAAAAAAATTCACAAAAGGTTATAAAAAGTAGTCTTCTATCTGGATTTAGAATTTAACATAGATTTCAAAAATACAAAAAAACTGCATAATGTTTTATTTAAAAATCCAAAGTTGCGGTTGTTTCTGGTAAAACAGGAAGTGATAAAAAAAGGTCATTTCTTACTCAATTGATTGAGATTTTCTAATATGATAAGTTTCCTGAGATTTGTTTTTCTGTTTAAAAAATCACTAATAAGAAAAAGGGTAAGTCTAATTTCGTTTACACCCTGCATATATATAAAAAATTCGCCACATATGTACAATTTGATAAAGAATGACTTATATTAATATTATTGTAGAGGGTTATACCAGGTATAAAGACACCTTCACTTAGCAAAATCAACTAGTGAAAATCTTGTTGGATCTTCTTAGTGTGTTTGGTGTTAGTGGGTGTTTTAAATTTCATTTAACTAGTGGAAACTATATTGCCAACCTAATTTAGGTTTTCACTGATGTCATTCTTTTTGAAATGTAGTGTAACCCTAAAATAGGGAATCCCTCCCTATCCTGTGCTGTAACTAATTGATATGTGTGTGATTCTTTATTTTTAGAATTTGCGTCGATAATTAAAGATTTGGTGGGTGGCCGTAGCAAAATCAATCACTTGGCGGAAGTGGAGGACGATCCGCAAAGACGCAGGCCGGATATCACCCGGGCTAAAAAATACCTAAACTGGGAACCCAAAGTGGACCTTAATACTGGCTTACAGAAGACTGTTGAGTATTTTAAACAAGAACTGCACCGGTTTAAACACTCACAAAGAAACAAGTTTTTGCCGACATTGTGATTTTGTTTTTGTTGTAATAAAATTTTAAAAAATCTAGGGGATTTTTTTTGTGTTGGTGTGTCTGAGATGTGTTGGACCAATCAGAGCCAACCACGAAACGTAAATTTGTTGTGTTCGTGTGTGTCAGAAAATGGAATTAGTTTGATAATTAGGTGATTGTAAATAATGTTAAAGACAGTACAAATGGTAAAGTTAATGGAAACGAGTCAAAAAAACCTCTGGTTGAAACTAACGTCGTATTTAACGTTATTTATTTTTATTGACTGTAAGTAACATAACCTCAAATATGTCATCTTATTCGGAATTTTCAGTATCAGAATGTATCAGTCAAGCCGAAGTCAACAGGCATTTAGAATTAGGTAAACAATATCTAGCTAAAGGCCAATTAGGTGATGCTTTAAGTCACTATCACTCAGCAGTTGGTAAAATTCTAACCTCTTTGCAAATTTGTTTTTTAACTTGTTAACACTTTCAGAGGGTGATCCTCACAATTATTTAACATATTTTAAACGTGGGACTGTTTATCTGGCTTTGGGAAAAGCAAAAAATGCAATTAGTGATTTTGATTTGGCACTTGAAATGAAACCAGATTTTACAGCAGCTAGGATTAGTAGAGGCAACATTCATTTAAAACAAGCTAGTTATGACTTGGCACAGTTAGATTTTTACAATGTCGTAAGTAGTTTTTTATCTGGAATAAAAAAATAGTTTATGTCAAAATTTTCAGTTAAAAACTGACCCTTACAATCACGAAGCTAATGATTTGATTGCACGAATAGACCCAGCTAAAGAAAGAGTCCGTTTGGCTGAATATTATTACGCTCATGATGATTACGTAAATGCAATTAATATGATATCAGAAGCCCTAGAAACAAGCCCTTGGGCTGCTAATTTATACGAGCTCAGATCAGAAATACATATGGCAAATGGTGATGAAATGTCAGCTGTGAATGATATAAGATCAGCAACAAAACTTCAAAGTGATAACACTGAAGGTTACTTCAGATTATCACAATTGTTATATAAACTAGGTCACGCTTCAGAAGCTCTGAAATCAATCAGAGAATGTTTAAAATTAGATCCTGAACACAAAGATTGCTTCCCATTTTATAAAAAAATCAAAAAAGTTGAAAAATTCCTCACTGAAGCTGAAACAGCATCTGAGAACAAAAATTTTCAGGATTGTATAGACGCTGCTCTGAAAGCTGAAAAAAATGAAAAAGATGTACAAAACATTATTTATAATGCTAAGCGTTTGTTGTGTTCTTGCTACTCAAACGATGAGCAGTCATCAGAAGCCGTTACTGCATGTAGTGAGGCTCTTGCCATTACTGAAGACCCACATGTTTACTGTGATAGAGCAGAAGCGTATTTACAGTCAGAATTATACGATGATGCTATAAGAGACTTTAAGTTAGCTTTAGAAATGAATTCACAGTTTGAAAGAGCCAGAGAGGGGCTCAACAAGGCGGAAAATCGGCAAAAACAGTCGGAACGGCGCGATTATTACAAAATCCTAGGAGTCAAAAGGACAGCTTCCAAGAGAGAAATTACAAAAGCCTACAGGAAACAAGCACAAAAATGGCATCCAGATAATTACCAGACTGATGAAAAAATGAAAAAAATCGCTGAGAAGAAGTTTATTGATATTGCGGCAGCGAAAGAAGTTTTAACAGATGATGAAAAACGAAGACAGTTTGATAATGGGGAGGATCCGTTGGATCCTGAATCGGGGAGAGGAGGAATGCCTAACTTCCAACATTTTCACAGTTTTCACGGCAGTCCGTTTCAGTTTAAATTTCATTTCAATTAGTGTTTTGTGGGTGAAAGTCTCAGGATAAGTGATAAAATTAAGTCACCCAATTGCCAGAACAAGCTTATTCTAGTTCATTTGTGTGTAAGAAAGGACTGATATCATGTACATAATATAGTACTTTTTACCATTTGTTCTTACATTGTACATATTTATATTATAGTAAAATATTTATATTTCATTTCGTTGTTTGATTTTGATAGCCCCCCTAAAATTGCAGTGATTTTTGGTTAGTTACTTTCTTATGTTGGCAACAAGATTTAATTTGTTGCCAACTTCGCAGCTGTCATTTCTTTTTGACAGAACGAGCTTTTGGTAAGTGAAGAATTCCATCTCTGGCTAAATAACGCAAAAAATGAATTAATTTTTGAATTTTTGGCAAAAATATCACAAAAACTGGGAAGAGTAATGATTGTATAAGATGTTTGCCGGTTTTAAATCCCGGATTGTGTTATTTTCGCCCCGATAAAGTCAGATTAACCTCAACTTGTTTACATGTGTGTCATTTTTAGCTATGGCAGATACAGCAGCGAAGAAGCCCAAAGCGGCGAAAAAGGCAAAAGAAGGTGCAGAAAACACTGCACCAAGGAAAAGGATTTCAAAGAGACACGGAAGGTTATATGCGAAAGCTATTTTTACTGGATACAAACGAGGGCTACGTAACCAACACGAAAATACCGCCTTATTGAAAATCGACGGTACTAGTGCGAAGCAAGACAGCTGGTTCTACGTTGGAAAAAAGTGTGTTTACGTGTATAAAGCCAAGAACAAGACTTGTGTGCCTGGCAAACCAAAGTCAGTCAAGTCGAAAGTTAGGGCTATTTGGGGTAAAGTAACGAGACCTCATGGTACCAGTGGGGCTGTCAGGGCTAAGTTTAAGAGGAATTTGCCAGCGAAAGCTATGGGACATCGTATTCGCATTGTAAGTATTGATTTGTAACGTTTAACTGTTTTTGAGGTTAGGTTCGCTATGATGTCCAAGACATTTGAAACCTGAATATTCAATTTTTTGGATATTTTGAAAGACACATTAAACTGAGCATGCACTGCTTTATATATTATTTTTTTATATTTCGTGGTTTGAAATAGGTAATTAATTACCTTTTTCTTTTTTCAGATGTTATATCCTTCCAGGATCTAATCTTTTTACATTGTAACATAAGTTATAAAAAATAAATCAATTTTCATTGATGTCTTACGTGTTTTAAAGCTTTACCACCCTTATTATTAATAATATCGTTTAAAAGCAAAGGGTATGCAGATGCACATTGTTAGGTGATGTTTTACTGGTGGCATAATCAATTTTTTACCATTTTTATATTAGAAATTAGAAAATAAATAACAGTTAGGTATTTTATTATTCAGACTGGCGGAAATAAAGACGAAATCTTTTCCTTTTTATATCATAATTATTGTGGAATTTTTTTTCTTCCCACTATGGAAAAACATTGAATCCTGTTTTTTTTTCTGTAAACATTTGACGAAGTTATTGTGAAGTGAATAATAAAATTTAATTTTATAACATTAATTATTGGAGTTATTATTTTTATTGTGTCAATTTTTAAATTATGTATTTTAATTTTTCATTTTATTAGTTTTGTTGGCGATTTTGATTTAGAGATCTGTTTTTTGCTATTCTTTTATCCCACCGACCCTGTTAATTAATTTTTAAAAAAATATTCTATTGTGTTGATTAAATAAATGATTGTTTTATTGTCATAATTTTATCGAAGTTTTATAAAGCTACCTTTTCTTCACCCAGAAAGGAGTCTTTTTTATTTTCATCACATTCAAACTTTAGGTATTCTTTTTTTCGTCCAAAACGAGGTTTTTTCTAATCTCCTAATCGTTTTAAAACATGTTTTAAATTGTGACCATTTATCAAATTTTGATTATTGGTTTTATTAAATTTTTGCTGCTTTTAGGGAACCTGTATTTTGTCTCTTACAGGGGAGCATCTTTTTATCTTTTCCCGACTGTCTTATTTATCTTAGATTTTTTTACCATTCCATTTAGACAGTTTGATTATTTTTTTTTATTTTAATTTTAATAGATTTCATTGCATTTTTAATGAGTTTATAAAGATTCCTTTCGGAAGGGGTCACCTCTTATCTCCACAAATTGTTTTAATTTTGTAAAATTTTATAAACGTTCTGTTTTATAAAAAAAATCTTTCCTTTAGGAGAATTCCCTTTTTATTGCGATAATTTTTTACTTTATTATTTTGCTGTTTTTTTTTAATTTTTGTGAAATTTTTTTTGCTCCTTAGGAGAGAATAACCATATAACACATTTCTTCCACAATTAAATTAGCCAATTTGGTGCATTACACCTGTATATAGTGAGCTGCAAAAGTATGGAACATCGAAAATAATTTTAAAATTATTATTTATTTTTAAAAGAATCGCTCGGACAGGTCAATTTTATTTTTATTGCGCATTTTTTGCAATAATCTTTTTTTTAAATGGCTCCTTATACTTTTTATTGCATTTTTAAATTCTATGACAAATTCTAGACATATTTTATGTACAATATGATGTCCTATACCTATTTTGGACTGTTTTCGAAATATTGCCAGTTAAAAACAAAAAATATTAAATATTCTATTTTTTTCTTGAGTTAATTGTTCAAATTACCACCCAATAATTTTTTGACAGTAAGATGTCTGTCTTTACGTTATTAAAAATTGAAACAAAATAAAAATTTAAAAAAATGAAATTTATTATTATTGACCTTGTTAAAATCTAACACCCTATAAATTTTTGAGAGTTTAAAAAATAGTGGGAGTTAAAAATTTGTTGAAAACAATAATTAACACTTGAATTTTAAAAAACTGCGTAATATTAATGGGGCACATAAGGTGTCATCCATTAATTACGTCACACTAATTTTGCGATTCTTTAACCTCCCCCACCCCTGTTTGTCACAGGTAGTCACAGTTTTAGAACACTCACTGGTGTGACGTCATATTTTTAATTTTTGTATTTAAAAATAATTAAAGTAAAACAGCAGTTTTAAAGTCAAATATTTTAGATAATAAACTAAACAAAAAACTAGTTAAGAACGATAATATAATGATAAACGATAAACTAAAAATTTCAAATTTTGACATGTGATGTCACAAAGATTTTGACCCCCCTCCTGCCTTTTGTCACAAGATGTCACATTTTGTTGATCCCCTCCATCCCCCTTAACGTGTGACGTAATTTATGGACGGCCCCTAACAGAAACTCAAGGAATAGAAATATTAATTTTTCTTGGACATCATACATGAAATATGTCTAGATTTTGACCTAGAATCCAAAAATGCAATAGACAATCTAGGGTGATATATAAAAAATCAAAGTTGATGTCGGTAACCCATTTTTGGGATACCCTATATAGGGTGTGTCAAAAGTCGCGAATTTCCTTTGGAGGGATACATGGGAGACTTTTTGTATTTTCTTGAGATTTATGAATACGTAATTCATTTCAAATGCTTTATTGTTTCTTTTTTTTTCGTTTTTCTGATTTTTTTGACTATGGGCTGGAGAAGTGTGTCGTAATTTTAGCGCGAACATTTGAAGCACTGTCATTCTAAAAACATACCTTAAAAAAGTCGCCCTTATTGCACTAGTGCATAAGGTTGAAATTATAACAGCTAATCTTTGACCGAATGAAAATCACATATGGAAACACAAATAAGGCATAAAAACACTCAACTCCGATACTCTAAACATTCTAGTTTTAATCCAGTCAGAAGTTACAAATAATTCGCGCATAATTGATAAATTAATCGAAAATAGAAAGTACCGTGTAAGCTTCGTGCTCTCAAAGTCAACCGAACGGCTGTAAAGCAACCACCGAAGATGGCCGAGTAGCAAAGTAGCGCGCAAACGCTCCCGCAAATGAAGAAAATCGTTCATGTTCGGCGTGGTTCGCTGCAATTCGCTCATGTTGGACCTGCGTTAAACCTTAGAAATGAATGAAATCTGTGCATCGAACGTTTTATTTTCCATTAAATTCTTTATTAAGTGAAACTTTGTTGTAATTCGTGACTTATCAATAAATGAAATGTTTAGAGTATCGAATGTCGATATTTTTAGGTCTTATTTATTTTGTTTAGTGTATTTATTCATCGCTTGAAATTTGATCTTTGTAAATTCAACCTTATTTACATGTGCAATAAGGTTGACTTTTTCAAGGTATTTTTATCGAATGACAGTGTTTCAAAATTTCGCGCATTTTTGACGTCACGGCTTCTGGAGCCCATATCAAGACAATTTAAATTTTTTTTGTAAATCAGATACTCATAACTTTTCAAATTTTGAAGTTAGAATTTTTTTCCTTTAAGGTTTGGATTGTTTTAATGGTGGGAATCAGCCCTCTAAAGGAAATCCGCGACTTTTGACACACCCTATATAAAACATTTTGTTTTCAAAAAATAGGAAATCTAAATAAAATAAAATTGACCTGTCCCAGCGATTTTTTATAAATTATTAATATAACATTGTAGTTTTTAAGTTATTTTAGATGTTCCATACTTTTGCAGCTCATTGTATAAAATATCGTTTATCTAAGTTAAATTTGTAACTAAAGTATCGCAAATTTTAATATTTTTCTATGGCAACGACCAATCACAGCTCTGATTTATACTAATTTTCCATAGAAACGAAGATACTACCGGTATTATCTCAACTTAAAATTAGCCCATATTTTTTTACAATTTTTGTTTAATTAGAAAAACTAAAAACACTTTGAGTAGTGCGGATAAAACTTGATGAATAATTGCATTCATATTTCTATAGTAAACACCCTCGCTTCGCTCGTGTCTAAAACCCTTTCGTGCAACAATCATTGTTTTATGCAACTATAATACATAATAATATACTATTTTAGCGTATTAACATAATATAATTTTTATGATTAATGGTGCTGTATTTTGGGTCAAAATATTGCTGGATATTTTCGATTTATCTTATATAATAAATTTGATTCTGCTTAGATTTACAAGAAATTTACATCTGTCATAAAAAATGACACTCGTCGTTATAAGGTTTTTGACCATTTTCTTCTAACAAAAAATCAATTTTTTATATTATTGTTTTTTTTTAATTTTGCAAGGATCGTTTCGCCTTTTTTTGTAAATGTAAAGCAGTATACAATAGAAATTGTTATTTTTTCTTTTCTTTATAATTTTGTTGAATTTTTGATAAAGTCAATTTTAGAACTTTTTTTTTTCGTTGAGAAAAAGAATTCTTTTATCTCATTCGATTGTTTTACCTATACGGAGATTAACAAAAATTGATACCCGTAGCAGTGGTGAAATTTGTACTCGTAAACACGTGCGTCATTGAGGGAAAAATTTAAATTTTATCGTTTTTTTTTTGTCAAAAATGCACGCATATCGCACTTGTTAATCGGCAGTGAGATGTCTATTGTAGTTATTTAACAAATTATATTTTCTTTATTAATTTTGTTTTTTCGGACTCTCTTATTTAGAGAACCTTTCTATTTTGTCATGTAAAGGGGCCATCTTTTTGTCTTTTTCAAATGTCACAAATACACTACACAGACTTCTTACCATACGATTGTGACAATTTAATTTAAAAACTTTATTTTTAAGTTTTCGAAGATTCCCTTTTTTGTCTTAGAAGAGGCCCCCTTTTATTTCCTCAACTGTAATTAAGTAAGATTTATGAACAACATAAAGTCCATTTTAAGTTATAGTTAATTTGTTGAAATTCTGTTTTCTTACCAGACAGAAACCAGTGAGTTTTGGAAATTTTCGAAATGACAATTACAAAATAATGGGTATATGAAATTTTCAAAACTTACAGGTTTTTCGATGCTAAAAAATAGACCTTTGTACAAAAATATGGTTTTACGCTGTCGGAAAGTGACATTTTAGTCGTCCTTATGATTAAATTTATTTGTACTCTCGCAGTTATTAAATTTTATTTTTACTGTTGAAAAAATTAATAAATTCGGATTAGCGGGACCTTACTGTATGTCAGTAACATAATTTAATTTTTGGCGTTATTAATTTTATTTTATGCACAAACACTAACATTAATAATTATTTACTTAAAATTTCTGTAGTGATCCTTCATAGAAAAGTGAATTAGGTTGGGTAACAATTTTACAAGAAACTTCACTCAGAAAAAATGGGACCGAAGGCCGCATAGAGAACGCGCAGCGCCTGCGGCACATTCAAAATGGGCTCAGTAGTTCTTTCGTGATGTGATATAACATAAAAACACTTATAAAAACTGCTTTTTTCTTTGAAAGTTTATTTAATATACAATATCATTGTCAAATAACAATATAAATACTTTGTTTCAAGTGAGGTACAATAAAAAAATGTGCACCCGATCTACTCAGCGTAACAGTACACCATAAATTGGTAACACATTATTACACAACAAAAATCACATTATATTCTGTGAAACTATATACAATATATACACTACAAAAAACGCATCAACAATTTACCCTACAAAAACTAAAAAACCAGTTTGTCCCTCCCCACAACCCCCTACACTAACACAATATTAGCGACTGAACTATTCATTTCTTCTTCTTCATATCCACTTTCATCACTACACGCACTCTCATTCTCCCCTTCCTCTTCACAAACTTCCCTTCCGATATCTATCGACCTCTTCTTAAAAACCTTCAACGAACTAAAATCAGCCTGACTCTCCCCAACTGGAACCAAAGATACTTCCTCATTCAATATCTTGCACAGTCCATAATTCACCCCTTCGTAACTCCTCACACGCGATAACACACAACCGCCAACTTTAAAATCCAAATCAGTCTTAGGTTTCGTTTCGTCTTCCTCGGAAATAGCGGGGAAGACCTGCTCTAGGTCAGAAGTGACCGTACTTGCAGACTCGCACCCACTGGATAGTGACCCTTCGTCACTATCAGGGGGCAAAAGGTCCGGTTTCTCACTGAGGGCGTTAAACCAAGCCCTTTCACAGGATTCAAGGAGGTCGTTGCGAAGGGAGTTCTGGACCAGCTCCTCCAGAATTAAATCGCTTTTCTCATCGAGGGTCAAATCCAGGATTTCTTTAGAAGATTCATCACAGATATCCTCGGAGACAGGTACAATAGACGTGGGAGGCTGATACGACTCCTGCAACTTCCTCACGAAAGTTTTTCGTTTATCTAACAACGCACTAGTGCTATCATAATGTCGCAGAATTTTCTTGTACACATTTTTGTTCGGTTCAGGAATCTCCTCTTCCTCTTCTATAATTTCCTCGATACTCGTCAATTTCGGTGCGGATTTTGACCGCTCCAAAGGGGGTTTGTAATTATGTGACCCTGTACTTAGCAAGATCTTCCTTCTGGGAATCGTGGGGTTCTCGTAAACTGAATTAACAAGCGATAATCTCGCGTTTTGTTTCGAGATTTTATCACGTTTGAATTCGGCTAGAGCTAGAGCAAGGGCTTGCTTCAGTTGGGTTTCTATAAGTTTGGCGATTGCTGTTGAGGGGCAAAGGACTGCATGACAGCGGAGTTCGTGTCGGAGACGGCGGCCTTCGTGGCGGTACACCCAGCAGAACAAACGGGGGAATTGGGCAGGGGCGGCGCAGGTAGTAAGACGGTGGGCCCAGTATTCGGTCAGACCGTGGTCTTTTGTGGTGGCTTTGAGGCCTCCACTGCTTACAGTGAGTTGCATTCGGACGTCGGGGCGAGAGGATTGCGTGTAGTTGCGCCATAAGGTAGCGAGGGGCTTCTCCACGCAGCCGTCACCTGGAAAATAAAAAGAATGTGCGAAAAAAATACTCAAAAAAGTAATTGGATGTACAGCATAACTCATAAGTAATGAACTAATGATAAATTATGTTTTTTAAGTCTGCAACGTCCGAAAAACATTTTTTTTATTAAGTCTTTTCGTCTATATTAATTAGTAGTGTTTTAAAGAACATGTTTCGTAAAGTTAGTTTTATAACACGAGTTTAAATAAGACAAGCGCAAAGCGGAAGCGATTGGTGCTAACAAGTGTTCATTTAAAAAAGTTGTCAAGTGTGCTATGAGATTTTGATAAAAGAAAATGTAGAGAAGAAGGGATGTCGGAACTTGATACACAGCTTCACAGTGATTTTGAACTAAGACATACTTCAAAATGTTTTTGTTTTTTCATAGCACACTTGACAGCTTTTTTAAATGAACACTTGTTATAATAACTTTAAGCCAACCTAAATGAGTGTTAGAATAGGTCTTTTAAAGACGCAACTTATTAAAAAAATGTTTTTTTAAATGATTTTCTAACAGTCGGAAAAAATACTTAGTTTAAAGCTAGAGCTAAGTCTAATTATAATTAGTTTCAGACCATTACTGAATCAGTTCTAAATTCATAATCATAATATAATGTTTTTCTGTGAAAACATTATATTATGTTTTTCGAAATGACGACCGAATTTTTGAAGAACACAAAATCTAAGAAAAAATAGGTTAAAAATGTAAAATCGGAAACTCCTCGCCGAATTTCTGAAAAACAAGTTTCGAATAAACCCTTCGGTCTGCCAATAATACTTTTTCTAGTCAAAATATATGAAAAATGTGTTTTTATAAAAACTCTTTGCAAATGTGAGTGGTTTAAAATAAAATGGCGATCGAAAGTTCTAAAAAGATTTCCAATTTTCAGAGACAAATCACTAAAAAAGAAATTGATTTAAGCCTCGGATTGCTAATGCCCACTATCGGCCCTTGTGACCTAATGTACTATTTTATAGAGACTTCTCTCAGGACAGTCCCCAACACATAAAATAAATGGAATATTAAATAAGTATTGCCTATTTAAAAAAGAATGAGAATGTGGCTAAAGTCTTAAATAATTCCAACAAAGCAGTGCTAATTAAATAATTATTACTGAAGCCGATTTATGACAAATTGAGAGCCGAAATGGGAAAAAACCTTAAACCAGTCTCAAACCGAGAAATACTGTATCATAATTGGCAGTACATAGGTGGATATTACGGTGAGCCAAAAAAATTGAGTAATTTTTTTAACTTCCGACACTGAAAAATTGGTATCTAGGCATTTTAAATAAATGTTTTTTAAAGATAAGCTCTTAATTTTAATAGGAAGGACTCCCTCATTTCAGTTTTCTATTTTTTCTTTCATTTTATTTGACAAAATCCATAGGTCGTCACTACTTGATCGTAGGAAAAAAAATTATTTACATTTTTTATATAAAATTGAACACTCTAGAAAAGGTATCTTACAATATTTTTTATAACTATTGGCGTTTAGAAGATATCAGAGGTTAAATTTTGAAGAATTTAACAAAATTTCTTTTCTAAATTTTATAACTCGTAGATAAATAAATATTAGAAAATGCAAAATATATAGTTTTATAGGAAATTGAACGCTCTACAAAGAAGGTCTCTTGTGGTTAAGTCATTACTCTAACCACTTAGAAGATATTCGTATTTTAAAAACCAAAATTTGAAACTAAATTTTTAATTTTTTTTTAAAATAATTTTTAAATTTTTTAAAAACAACAAAAGACTTTTTTGTAGAGCGTTTAATTTTCTACAAAACTATATGTTGCGCATTTTATAATAATTATTTATCTACGAGTTATAAAATTTAAAAGTAAAAAAAAATTTTTGTTAACTTCTTCAAACTTTGACCTCTGATATTTTCAAAACGGTACGAGCTATAAAAAAAAATTGTAAGATACATTTTTTAGAGCGTTCAATTTTATACAAAAAATGTAAATAAAATTTTTCTGTACGATCAAGTATTGATGAGATATGGATTTTGCCATATGGAACTGAAAAAAAAAGGAAAACTGCGATGAGGGAGTCTTTCCTATTAAAATTAAGAGCTCATCTTGAAGAAGCATTTTTTAAAGGTGCCTAGGAACCAATTTTTCAGTGTCGGAAGTTAAAAAAATAATAGTCGTGTTTGACTGATTCTGAGTTAGTATTTTTTGTATTAAATACATTTCTAACTTTTTCAGTATTGTTTTCAGTGTCAAAACAAAATTTTGACACGAATAGTCAAATGAGATAAATTTATTAGTAGCAAGATTGCCAACAGACTGAATTTACATCCACATTATATAATTGCACTACATTGTCTATTCTGGGTTAAAATGCCAAAAAAATTTATTTTTCTTGAGATTATAAACAAATTTTGAAATTAATATTTTTGTTATCAATCTCCTTACCAACTTTTTACATGAAAAAGGAACTACCTAACAAAATTTCTTTTTTACAAAAGTAACTAGAAGTAAATCGAACTCTAAAAAATCCAATTTTTATTATTTTGTCATTTTAACATTGTGTTCTGCTACTGTCAATTGTATATATTTATGTGGGAGTTTTACGGTTGGTACTAGTGACTTTTAAAATTGAAGATCACGTGAGTTAAGTAGTTTTATTTATTTTGGGGTTAATAGCCTGTTTTCAAATTTAATAATAAAAACATAATTACCTACTAATGAAGAATATCATTATTTAGACACAGATTAATGTAAAAGAAGTATAGTATGGTCAGTTTTGTTGTTTTTATATTTCCATTTTAAAATTACAAAACAAAACACGGTTGCGTTAGTTGGCAGTTGCCAAAAACAAAATTTTCCTAAAAATTAATAATGTCTTAAAGGTTAGCTATATTGCAAAATAACGTGACATTTCTGGCTTTCCCCTATCTCAATTTTCTCATTTTTTAAACAATTAAATAGATATTACTAATTATATGTATATAATCAATAATTATATATATATAATAAAAATTTTAGTACAACAAATAACATTTGTTCTTCTTTTTGCACACGCGCAGCGTATTTTAGTCGTGTGCGCTACCAACATAATTTTTTTGTTTGAAAAATCCCCGGTTTAGATTTAGGGGTTAATTATTGTATCGAATATCCATTAGTTGTAAATTGTTTTCTTTTAGTCTTAATGCATTTGTAAGAGGCATTGCGTAGTGTGTCATGTAGAGGTTCTTTGACCCTTATTCTCGTCCATTTATACTTTCCCGGTGATTGGTGATGTTCTTTGGAAAGCTTTCCCCGCAATTCTTTTAAACATCAGTTGGAACGTGACTCAGCTTGTAGAAAAATGTCTGAGAAACGCATTACCAAATTGAATTTAGTTTTCTTCGAAGCACCAATTTCTTGTCAATTGATTTTTTTACGTAAAAATTGAAAAATTGACTTAAATTCAATTAGATAATTCGTGGTACGGCGCTGAAAACTTTCTTGGAATTTCAAATATAAAAAAAGGAAAGGAAACACACAGTTGCATGACTGAGAGAAATTAGGATTTTTGTTTGAAAAAACGGCGATAATTATATTAATTCCGTCAATGTAAAAAGGTGCATGATCGCTTTTTGTTATTAAAATGTTAGCAGCATTGCTCTAAAAATAAACGTAATGATTTAATCTCGGTAATTGCGCAAATAAATTCGTAAATAAACTAATTAGCTTTGTAGATGGTAATTCGGTGGACTTATTTGTGGAAAGTTTATCAAAATTCCTATTGTTATTAGAGCAAACAAATTTACATTACTAATAATAGTGCACTAGACCGATTGGCAGCACTGGACAAATACACCTAACGTCACACTTATAGCAACAAATTTTATAGGCGGAGACAAAAACAAAATTATATTTTTTTATTAATTAGTGAAATTAATTAATTAGTGAAATAAAGAACCGCTGCTCGTCTTGTGCTTCTCACCCTGACCTTTTTTTCCTAAAAAAAATTATTTTTTATCATAAAACTGAGTTCCCGGTGGTGAAATATAAAACACTCTTCTAATATTTTTGTTCCAAAAAGGTCAATTAACTTGAAATAGGGATAAAAAACCAATATTTAGCGTTTGTTTTTTTTTAGAAAATTTATATTAACAAAAATTATCTTAAGGGTGGTCTGTTAGAGAATCCAGTCAGGAGTGAAGGTAGACCCGTATCTAAAGGCTAGGGACATTGGCGCCTCAAAAAAATATATTTTCCGCATTTTAAAATGTCAAGTATTTACTGAATTAATTACAAAATCTAATAAATTATTATACAAATAAATTCCGATTTATTTAAAAATTTGTGTTGGACAAAATATTGTCGATACGTAACTACAGCCACTTCCGTTGTTTGTAAATGTTTGTAGAATCCGCTGTTGTAACCAGATTTGGCTATTGCATGCCCTATAGTTTAGCAAGATTTTACTAATTTTAGAAGGAAAGGAAATCTTTTTACTTATTTCTAAATAAATTTATAAAGGCAAAGGGAAATTTCTCTCTAACTTTGAGAATAGAAGGTGAAATGAAATCCGGAAATTTAATTAATTTCTAAAGCCGAAGGCAATTTTATTTTACTAATCGACTCTTTTCCTTTTTCGAGATGAATCGGATTGTGTCTAACCTGCTGAAATGCGCCAATCATACGCTTCTTGTTGGACAAAAGAGCTGACACTTTTGTCCTTTGATCTTACAATATGTAATAATTAATTAGATTAATTCAATATTAATTTATTTTTTGTGTAGTAGGTGTGGTCTACGTTTGTAGTAATAGCTATAAATTAGGCAAATTCATTCAAAATTTTAAACTAAAAATTATCCATTTTTAAAGCTAGGGGAACATTTTACTAATTTTGGAAGACGGAGGAGACCTTTCTAATTAGTTAATTAATAACAAAGAGGAGATATTTTCTTTCAATTGTAAATATCCGACACAATTTTGAGGGACAAGGCCACAATAAATTTACTATCTAATTATGTGATAAATTCGGAGAAATATTTTTTCTAATATTAGAAGAGGCAATATTTTTTGTGATTTGAGGAACTGGAGGCAACAATTTTATTATTTTTCAAACGAAAGGCAAGTGCCAAGATTGATTTTCGGAGGAGAGTCGGATAATTTTTATGGCCCAAATTTTATTTTTTTTTGTCAGACGGGCAGACTACACATTTGGAATGTGGTAACTCATCCCATAAAAGTAGTTAGGTTCGGAACAGAATTCAGCCCCAATAGCCGCATCTTACCAATTTTAAAAGCCAGAGGCGATATTTCAACAGCTTTGCAGCTGATGAAAGCAACTTTTTTTAATGGTATGACGGAAGCGACATTTCTTATCAATTTGTATGTTAATAACGATAAAGGTTATAAAAATGTACAATTTTTTTTACTTTTTTGGTAATTTGGGAATCCGGAGACGTAATTTTACAAAGTTTAAGATGCTAAATACCATATTTTTGATTAATTTTTAATTCAATAACGATAAAGGCAACACTATTTGTAATTTGAGAAACCGAAAGTAACATTGGACTAATTTTTAGAGCCAAAAGCAACATATTAATTTTGAAAATCGGAGACAATATTTTTTCGGTTTTTTTTAATTTGAGGAGCCGGAGGCGACATTTTTTATCAATTTTTATATTACACCAAGACTCGCACTAAGGCAACATTTTTATTTATTTATTTATTGTTTGAATTTATTAACGGGAGACAATTTTAAGAGCTCCAGATAATATTTTACTTGTTTTAGAAGCTAGAAGCGAAATCATTTATCAATTTTTTCGAAATTCAAATATTTAGATGCCGATTGCGCTTCTTGTGATTGCGCCCCTATTGCCCTAATTTTAAAAGCCAGAGGCGATATCTAAACAGCTTTGCAGCTGATGAAGGTAACTTTTTTTAATGGTAGATGACGGAAGAGACATTTCTTAGCAATTTGTATGTTAATAACGACAAAGGTTTAAAAATGTACAATTTTTTTATTTTTTTAGTAATTTGGGAATCCGGAAACGTAATTTTACTAATTTTAAAATGCCAAGTGCGATATTTTTTATTAATTTTCAAATTAACAAAGACAAAGACAACATTATTTGTAATTTGAGAAACCGAAAGCAACATTTTACTAAATTTTAGAGCCAAAAGCAACATATTAGTTTTTTTTGTGGAGCCGGAGGCGACATTTCTTATCAATTTTTATATTACATCAAGGCTCGCACAAAGGCAACAAAGGCTAGAAGCGATATACTTTATCATTTTTTTTTGATACCGAAGATGAAGTTCAAATATTTAGATACCGAGTGCGCTTCTTGTGATTTGCGCCCCTGTTGCCAGGTTTAAGCTACGATACTGAGTAGGGGTGGAAGATTTTCTCGTTTTCGTTAATGACTCCCTTTATATAAAAAAATCTTATTGGTTATAACAATTTTATCGTCGATTGTTTAAGCGGTCTCCATGACTAAAATATCAAATTTTGGTATGACAGCCATTTTGAACAACTTCTAATTTGTAAGGTCAATTTAACTTGAAAGAGGAATAAAAACATAAATTTTGGCATTTGAGTTGGTCTTATAGACTAATTTCAAGTAAAGGTAATATCAATAATTTGTTTATTTTTATAGAAAATTAAAAGAATTCGGAGTTGTCATTAGTTGTTGCTACGGAAAAGTATTAAAAATTGCACCAACTACCGGTAGTATTTCAACTTGAAATTAGCCCATTATTGTTTTTATAGACAATTTGGTTTTTTGACATCTCAAGTAATATGTAATTAAAAGTAGTCTGACAGATACTGCAGACAGTTCAATTAAAAATAGTCATTCCCTGTGTATATTAAAAAAAAACCTTTGTTGGAGTAATACTTCATTTACACGGATATTGATAAATAACATATTATTATGTAATATGATTTTAACGGCAACCACTCCCGACTAAGGAAGGACCTCTTGTTCCTCTCGACGTCTCGATTCACACCCGGCTGCACTGCGGATCCACCTCTGTGCTCCTGGGCACCTGCAACTGCTTTCAGGGTGGGCCTAAAGTGTTTCCAACACCTTATTCTTTATAATTTTAATAATAGATAAAGAAAATAATCAGGATGGAACCGCAAAAACAGCGGTTTCTTATTTAACTATGAACAATAATTATTTTTGTTCTTATTCCGGATAGATGGGAAGCGGTTACCGCTTGTACTATGAACGCATTTTTACCCCACATTCCACTTCCTGGATAAACGTCGCTTTATAGTCAATAACCTAGGTAAAAGTAGGTATTCAATAATGAACTTTGTTTAGAAAGTGCACTTAAACGGTTACGAGTATTTGTATAAAGCAAGGTCAGGGGTTCTTGAAAAACTTTTTAAAAAATGACTATTTCACAATTAATTTCTCTCGATACAATGAAGTGTTTTTAGAAAAATGTTCTCTCACAACCGGTTGTAATAAATTAAATTACTGCTAATTAATTATAATAAATGCTTAAGGCATATTCAGTTTCCCTATAAAATAGTTATGAATATTTTGCAAATAGTGTGACCTTGAACATACATCTGAAGTTGCAAAGAAGGTCGAAAATTCAATTAAATATCAAGTTTTTTATTCTAATGACACTTCCGAGAAGTTTTGGGACAATTTTGACTTGAAAACAACCACAAATCGGGTTTAATTAAGCACTAAACATTCCGGACGATCTTCTAACAATAACAATTTAATTTATTGAGTTAAATAGGGGGAATTTCAAGTTCACACAGTGTGATCCAAAAAAAAAATTATCACGACTTTATATATCCGGGACTTGTCGTGGACTTTGCGTCAATTTTCCTTTGTCGAGGTCAAGAAAATGAAAAACATGCATTAGATTTTTTTATTCTTAATGGTTTTGTTTTGTCAGTTTTATTTGGCATCTTACAAACATAATTATTATATATATAGTAAAATTGTTTTTTGAACGTAATTACAGCTATCTATTTAATTTACGCAAACCTGTTTAAATAATTACAGCCAAGGAGGAATTTTATTTTATTGCGTTGTGATAGGAAAAGCTTTTTCAATTATATTGAAGAGTCAAAGATAGCGGGACACGTGTCACATGATTATTAGCCCTGAATCAGTGACTTATCCAATTGGGGACCGGCTATACTTTAGCGACATTTTCTAACCGGCATTCATGCATATTTCCTTTACAAGTCTATGAAGAGTGAATCCTGTTATTACCGAAGAATTTTTTTCATCCGGTGCTTGAAGAGAAATTTTTTCAAGTCAGTGCTGCCACACGTGGGCCGCAAAAACCCACACAAAAACTTACTTTGAATTGTAAAAATATTGTTGTTGTGCATTAGATGTTTTACGTAATGTTTTTCAGCCAAATTGTTTTGTTCAAGGTCACGAACTATCTTCACATAATGAGCTCAGGTTTACCCAAGAAGTGTGAATATCGCTGTATTATCTCACTTAATTGGATTATAATTATATAAATATTTGTTCTTTTTATCAAATCAATTTTCAAAAGTAAACACAGGTAATTGGTCAGTTTATTCAGGGTAGCAAACCTGATGAATTGGAAAGTTTCAAAATTGAAACTTTGTTGAAATTCCTGTTTTTGCACTTGACTATTAAACCGCCTCGTTAGGTCTTTAATTACCTGTCGATAATTACGTAATAAAAAAAATTAATGAAAATGTGTAATAACTCGTGGCAACAATAAAACTCCGCATTTTTTCCTCGCAGAAAAGTTTAAATTTTGTCTTAAATTGTTGCGTGAATGAAACAGGAATTTGGGTCAAAGTTGAAGTGTTAACAAGTAGATTTAATTAAGATGAGGACAAAAAAGAGATTTGAAGAGGCTCGGTTTAAGGTTGAGGACAAGATTTTAACAAGTTATGGTATGCTTGACGAAATTTTGATTCTTTGACCTTTTGACGAGTGTTATTCAAGAAGATAAATGACTGACGACGACTACTGTTTTCATTCGGTTCATAAAAGAGAAAGTATTTTTGATCATTAGCATATTACGACCAAAAAAAAGATACAGTTTAAACCACAAAACGGTTACTAATTTTAGACAGATAATTGCTTTGCATATTTTCACAAAAAAATAATTGTACCGTACCTGTCTAGCCCAAAATCCAATTCATTTCTATTAGGAAATCGATTGTATATGATCACTTTTTGCAGTTGTTGATTTAATTTTGCACTTTTCTTTTAAACGAAGTACAAACGATAATTTTTTTAAGTTTCCAATTTTTTTTTGAGGGTACTGTAATTAATTTTATCAATTTTTTAAGATAAGCGATTTCCACTGAGCCTTTTTGGGGTTTGACATCACTGAGTACTAAAATACGAGTAAATTCAAATCTCCTGCGATCACCAACAATCCAGAATAAAGCCAAAATATAAAGAAATTACTTAAGAAATTTATGTTATTACTGTAACAAGAGACGAATCTTTGAAAATATTAGCAGTTTTGCTAAAAGCAAACATTTGAGTAGACAATCCAAGGCTGATTAAGGGACTTGCACTGTCAGCATAAGTTTTTTCGGGTATTTTTTAAAACATTTAAGCGCAAAATTTTTGGAAAAAATATATCACTATTGGCTTTTTGAAAAACATGGCACTTATATATTTTTGTTTTTTCAATTTTTGAGAAAATCTATTAAACGATGATGCATTAATGCATTAATTATCCCTTTGAATTCTCATATAGTGTATATAAAATAACGAACTGACCGGGTAGGCAAGGTAACTGGTGCATTGTATATGATTATCATATTAAATTAAATTACCTAAAAAAAATTAAAAGGAGTACCTAAATGAAGGCGTCGCCAGGACGGAACTTGCTTTGTTAAATGTTTACGCTACCATGGCTTTGTCTAGTCTTTAGAAAATAGATATTTGTTGTGGCAAAGAGGGAAAGAGAGATTGTAGAATGATTAACTACAAATAGGAAAGAGATAGTAATTGTTTCCTTTATTGTATTTCGAGGCCATCTTTTCAAACACAACGTAGGGCTCCTTTTTCTTCAATAATAATCACGAATTTTCCCTGTTTTGTTAAATTTGTATTTAGTACGAAATTATGGGTCTTAGACGGTAACTATGATCATTTGGGCCACACAACATATATTTTACTGCCAAATGACACATTATGCCACCATCAATGTTTTTTTATTCTAATCCACATACAGTTGGCTTAAAAAACATCGGGAAATGAAATTTGACCTAATGTGAATTGGAAATTTAATTTGTCAATTTGTGTCTATATTTCTGACACATTTCTAACAGATAAGTGCAGTTTTTTAACCTAAATTCTAAAAGACCGTCTCAAAATATAAAAATTTAATAAAATCTGACAAAACTTCTTTTGACAGTTCCCGTTTTTTTAAGCCAACTGTAGCTTTAGTTTTAATTCATATCTTTCTTCCACAAATTAAAATTTGGAAAGGAATTTTCAATCATCTACTGAAAATCTGTCTGAGAGAGACAGCATAGATGCTTAACCTTGCAATGCGCTTTGAATTAAAAATTTGTAAAGTAATCACATAAAAAAATTTTATCATATAGAGAATTAAATTCTGAATATTTGTATTTAAAAAATAACAAAAAAGTTACTCAAACATATTAAAAAAATATATTTCGCACTTAAAATTTGTAGAGCGCTGGCTTTGTTTAAAAGTGTTGCTCAAATGGTCAAATGTATAAAAAAATTTAAGAGAAAATAGTTATAGAGAATTAAATTTTGTATAAAAAGCATGGAACGTGATATATTTATCCTTAATAATTTAGGCTTGAAATACGTTTAAAAATAAAATAGAGTTAAACCAACCAGGTTTTTTTAACTTTTTCTGATCTCTAGTGCCTAAACTAAAAAAGATAAATAAATATATTTTCTCGCGGATTCTTTTAAACGTTATTTAATTCGCTATAACCTTTTCTTATATTTTTTTTCTCTAACCATTTGGGCAGCGTTTTAAAATAAAGCCAGCCTTGCGCAAATTTTTAACTAAAAATATTTTTTTAATATGTTTCAGTAGCTTTTTTGTTAATATTTTTTAATAAAAATATTAAGAATTTAATCCTTGAAATGACAGTATTTTTTAATTTGTTTTGAAACTATTTTAATTGAGAAAGAGGAGTTTATAATTTTTTATACGTATGGCAGCCTCCCGTGTCTCTCTCTCAAACCTCTTTCTTCAACACAGACATGAAATTTTAAATTCAAATCTATCAACAACTTTTTTACTGAAAATAGCAATTTGTTCTGTGTTTAGTAGACATTTTTATTTTTTTATGTTTTTGGTTTGTTACTGACTAAAGTTTGACACAGATGATGAGACATAGTTTTCGAAAGCGCCCTGCTACTGTTATGTAAGAATTTTGTTTGATTAAACTTGTGGGTTTAACTTTGATTTTAATTCTTTTATTAATTGTTGCTATATTTCTCTCAAAAATTTAAAAAAATAAAAGAAATGGTGAAAAAAGAGACATTTTTATTGCCATTGTTCCATTTTTTTGATCAACCATGTAAAACTTAACTTGCTTTATCTACAGATCATCGTTGTGGGACAGCCTGTATATGGTGTCCTAATGAGGTGTAAACAAAACATAATTTTATGTTTTTATAAACAAATAAAAATATGTGATAAGAAAACAAAACATAGGCGTGATAACCAGAAATGTAATAATGTATTTATTTATATACCTGTATTCTATTCTATGTATACAGTATGTCCCTAGATCGACTTTAAAATAGAAAAAAATTTCTTATTTTTGATTTCTCAGAAAATTCCACTTTTGTTAATTGTTTTCAAACCCCCAAAACACAAATTACTTTGTATTTAACTCGAACGGTTCTCGAGATAATATCATTTTATTGCTAAAAAATATTCAAATTGGGCTTAAGTTTTATTTAATAAATTTAAATGATAAAATAAAATTCCCAAAAAGCTAATCTATTGATTTTTTATTCTCCTCCTCCTCCTTTTCTCCACAGATTTCAATGCGAGCTCTAAATTCATTAAAACTGCATCTTCTAAGATTAATAAGGACGACTGCATTTTATATCTTATTTTTTAATTGCTCTACATTTGCTTTGAACGAACCCTCAGATAAAAGTCCATTATTGTGAGATCAGAACTTCTCAGTAGTCATAAAATGCTACCTACCATCTCTTCCTATTCAGTTATTATGGAACTTTTTATTAAGCTACTGGTGAACAATGCCGCCATAATGAGCAGGACACCCATCATGCTGGAAAAACATTTCTATTTGGTAGTTTAACGGTAATTCATCCAGTTTATTTGCTAAACATCTTTGCAATATTACCAAATATGAATGAAAATTAATAGTTTAGTTTTTTGAGAATTTCATTTTATTTTACTATTTGTTAGATTTATTAAATAAAACTTGAGCTCAATTTAAATATTTTCTAGCAATAAAATGATATATCTCAAGAACCGTTCGAGTTAAAAAAAATAATTATTTGTGTTTTGGGGGTTTGAAAACAAAAAACAAGCAGGGCAAATCAACAAGACTGAAATTTTCTAAAAAATCAAAAATAAGAAATTTTCTCCTTTTTTAAAGTCGATTCGGGGACACTGTACTACTCATATACCATCATCTTGGTGAGTTAGTTACTCAACGGTATTTAAATTGATTAGCAAACTTTTTTTCTTCGAAATTCTCGCATGAAAACGCCTCAATTTGTATGTCTCTACAGTGTGACCAAAAAAAGTAATTTCCATCGTCACAAAGATGACGTTTGACTGGAGGCGTCCCACGCCTCTTGACTAATTCCGCGTAAAATTTTCGCCGCTTGAATAATCAACCTATCCAGGCATAATAACCGAAAATCGTTAAATTGAAAAACAATGCATTTTCCAGTGCAACGACCGACGTTACATGATATTTCATCACAGAAGAAAAATCAGCGAAATCAGATGCTTTCACTAGGATTTCACCTGTCTGAGCTATCTTTACTTATTACAACACAAAATTAAATTTGTCACCGCAGTTTGTTATGAAACTTGACTATTTTCGCGATATTTACCTTTGGCCCATCCTGTGACCACATTTCCGAGATAGGCCACCCGGTAGGTGGGATCCGGCATGGAAATGGTAACACTGGCCGATTTTCGTAATCTGAGCCTATTCAAAAGCGTCTTGAGCATTTTTCGGCCGCGCTCTTTCTGGATATTTTTCCCAGGCATTTCACTGTTGAGGGCCTCAATCGAGGGGACCTTTTTCACCGGTTTGAAAAGCGCCGAATCCACGACATCCTCTTCCTGTTCCATTGCGCCCGTCACTGGTTTTCGACTAGGTTTTAAAAAGGAAGTGGTGAAAGATACCAACTTCCGGCCACTCGATTATTTCACTCCGTTTAAAAGACGACACATTGTTTTCTAAACGCTAGTGACGTCATTAGGACCACCTGAAATCAAATGAATTGAATTTAGAACAGGTTTGCGCCAATTTCAACATTTTTGTACGCATTTTAATTGCGAAGAAGAATTTAATTGCACGCATAACCAAGGTCCACTACATTCACAACATGTTGCAAAACAGTCTTAGAACTTGGAACTTGGATGATAGTCTAGCGATTTTTCTTTTGTTTTAGAACTAGTTTAGAGGTCAATCAGCTGTTTTTTGTTTTAGTTTGGTTGAGATTCGAAAATTCTGGTAACGGTTCAAGGACAACAGATTTTGGTTATGGCTAAATTTTAACGCTCACTTATGAATCAGGGCATTTTTTTGACTAAACTATAAAGGATTTTGAAAATACAAAATATAGGCATTAAATTGTTATAAAAATGCTACCCGAGGCTATGTTTAGAAAAATCTTGTTTGTTTAAATTTTTAAGATAACTGTAGCAACACTTTTGTCTTTTTCTGAAATTTATCCTCTTTTTTTTTCAAAACATGCCTTAAAAAAATGTTGCTGTACCAATTTTTCTTACATAAATCTAAAATTTTTTGTTAAAATAAATAAATGAAACAGGAACACTCAATTTTTATCAAAATTGTCTTCATTTTCACAGACCCAGTAGAGAGTTTGTATGTGAGATAACACTAAAAATGGTGGTCATAAATAGAGATAGTTTTTGTTTTGAATAATTTGATCGTTTTTGACATTATTCAATTTTTGATTTGTTTCACCATTTTATGGGCACTGACGGTACATATTTTCTATCAAAAATTGATACTAGATGAAATAACAATAGCAATAGAACAGCTAGAAGATGAGTAAGAATGCCTACATAACCTTCCACCGGCGTTCGTAAAATAACATTTTTCTTTTCTTTTATTTAAATAAAAATTCGTGCGTTTTTAATATGTAATAGTTAAATTTTATTTATTTATATCTAGTACTGCAACATACTCGTAATGTACACTATAAAATAATAAAAAATTAAAAAAAAAACACATTAAGTTTTATTGCTAAATTAATAATTATTTAAATAAATTATTTTTTTAAGATTTTTTAAAGAACTATTATTAGCTTTTCAACATGCATTACTTGAATTATCCAAACATTTTGTAGGTTTGGCGAAAATCAAAGACAATATTCGGTAATGTTTAATTTTTTTAATAAAGATTTATAAGCTCAATATTAAAACAATTAATACAGCAACATTTCCTTTAAAAGGCTTGTTTTGAAAAAAAATTAAGAATAAATTTAGCAAAAAAACAAGTGTGTTGCTATAGTTATCTTAAAAATTTAAACAAATATTTTTTTTAAAACATAGCCACGGGTAGCATTTTTAAAACCATTTAATGCCTATATTTTGTTTTTTCAAAATTCTTTATAGCTTAGTCAAAAAACGCCTCGATCCATACATTTGTCTCACTGGATATACAGAGTGTAGGCGTTTTTCGTTTGGTAATCTACAAGTTTCAATTATTACACAATTTTATATTAGAAATTCTACTTCAATCAATCATTGGATGAAATCCTTCAAATTAATTAATTAATTGCAAAGTTAATGTCGGCACTATACTTAGCCTTTTTTGGTTCTAACTCATTTATAAACTGTCTGTCTAAAATGTAATTGATGAGGAACGTCGAGATTGGCAGATAAATTTGACAGAATTTGTGATGACAGTAATAAAAAAAATTGGATTTAATTGCTCTTAATAAATATTGTTTTATAATATTAAAATATTATAGAAACAAAACAAAAAAAGAATTAGATAACTAAAAGTGTCCTTATACAGACACTACTGTCAAAACAACTCTGGTGTCAAGTGTTTATTTTTTATTCTAATCCATATACAGGTTACTGGTTGATTCGGCTCGAAGGACCATTACAAAAGACTAAAAAAAGTCAAGTTCGTTTTAACTATTAGAATATTAAATTTTACATTAAATTACCCGTTGGTATAAGGAATTTAAGTTATAGAAAAATTACAAGTAATTAAAAACTTTTTTAATTCACAAATCATTTTATTCCATGGAGGAATTTTTGTCTTCGGAAATAAACATAAGTTGTTAGAAAATTAACTCTTTTTTTAGCTTTAATTGAATAAAAAATTAACTTTTCTTTTTCTTTTGTTGTTCTTACTCAATTTTCAGTTCTCAAAATCAATTTTAAGAGAATTATTATGTTTGACGTGTGTAAAATTTTGGTATTTTTGTACACAAGTAAAGGATTATTATTATTATTGCAAAATTGAAGTAAGTAGTTGAATTAAATTTCAGTACAAGAGTAAGAAGAATTAGAAAAACTGGACTAAAAAAAACATTCAATTATTGAGTTGGGATTATGTACCACAAATTTTTTTTTTTGTTTTACGCTTCCAGAAGGCATCCACACTGATCAGTTGTTTAATCAAGTTTTTACATTTTAATCAATTTTTAATATAAAAACTGTATTTATTAAGTTTTTTTTCTATTAACCATGTAAAAGTGAAAAGGACGAGTGAATTGATGATGGGGATTCCCCGAAACCGGTACTTGTAAAACCAAAAAAAAATAAAAAATAAACTTTTTGAAACAAAATTTCAACCGAATAATTAAAATTTCCAAAGCTGGAAAAGAATAATGAAAAAAACGCAAAAAGTACTTGAAAACGACATCTGAAAGAGAAAAATGTAGAAATGCTGTAAGAGCAGAAATTTAAAAAAACGACGAGAATAAAAAAAAGTATAAAAAATAATTCTAGAAAAATTTGAAAAATAACCAAAAAAACTATGATTAAAAAACTACAAAAGAACGTTGGAGAAGTTCTTCTATTGAAAGAGAGAGGGAAAAAAAAGAAAAACGACGATTTGGAAAAAAGGTGTATAAAAATATCGATATGAAGAGGAAAAGGAACAAAAGAAACTACAATCAAAGAAAAAAAGGGGAATTGCAATTACGTGGTTTAGAAAAAAAAAAGAATCTAGAAGGACTTGAAAACTGACAACTGGAAAAAAACAAGAAATTTTTTACTACTCTCCTGATTTTAATAAAGTTTTGTATAAATATATACCTTAACTTAATTATATATAAAAAAAGAAAAAAAAGAAAAACAAAGAAAACGGGAGGATAAAAAACACTAAGAACCGTAAGAAAATCTACTACTGGGAGTAAAACGAATAAAATACATTCTTGAATAGCTTGAAAAACAAACACTAAAACGACTAAAAGAACAACAACAATGAAAAGTAAAACTTAAAAGGAAAAAACCGTGACTGCAAGAGTAAGAAGTACAAGAACCAATAAATACTTCCATTAGAAGAAAAAAATTGAAAAAAGCACCTAGAAGGACTTGGAATTTGTCGTTTTTAAGAAAAGAAAAGCAAAAAGCATCTAAGGGACTTTGAAAAACGACAACAAGAAGACAAAGAATAAAAAGGATTCTAAAATTTGAAAATTGCCGACTAGAAGAGGAGAAAAACAACAAGAATTACAATAACAACTGCAAAGAATGACTTTAAAAAAATTTGAAAAATGACTAATGGAAGAGATAAAACAACAAGAAAAACAACGATTGGAAATGGAAGAAACAGACAGAAACTTTTTGAAGAACTCAAAAACGCCGATATAAAGAAACATTAACTACCAACCAGTAAGAAGAACAAGCAAAACTTGACCGCTTTAGCAATTTTATTAAAATTTTACACAAATACGTATAAAATATATGTAAATGTATGTAATGTATGTACCTTTTATTTGAAGGTACATAAATTACGATTAAAATACCACATTTTGGTGTCAGTGGTTTCTTTTTATTTTTACCTTCAGCTCGTTAGTTAGTGAAACATTAGTTAGTGAACATTATAAAGAACCATTATAATTTATAAATTTTAATTTATATATTTTTAGAATGTCACCAGTTAGTGCTTTGACTCATCTTTATTTTAATGCTACAATGATTCAAAATATTTTTGTTTCTTGTGTTTTTTTTTTATTTTTTTGAATGGGGTTGATAATTAAAACAACATAACTGGAGCCAAAAGTTCGGATAGCTTCAGTTTCAGGACTAACAACAGATACAACTAGCATACTAATAGCAAACTAATATTAAATAAGGATGATAATTTCCAATATTAATTGATATCAAAAAGAAGAAAGTGAAACTAGATAATATCTAGCTTGTTTCACTTTCTGAACGAAACTCAATATCACAAAAAATTGTCTTGAACTCTTCTAACTCCATCAAATATTAATTTGCTGATTTTTGTATTTCTGTTGTTAGACCGGATGAAGGAAGAAGATTAAAATCAAAATGGAACATTTTACTGTCAGTGTTTTTTAAATTCTAAATCATGATTGTTGATTCAACTCAAAGAATTTTTTTTCGAAATATTTTTTGTTTAAAGTTTGAAAATAAAATTAGTTTTTTTTCATTTTTCTTTGAATCAGATTTTTATTTGTAAACATACATTACCATAAAATGACACATTTTGATGTCAGTGTTTTCTGTTTATTTTGATCTATATATTTATCTCCCTGGTTAATCCGGCTCAAAGGACTATTATAAATTTTAATAAATTAGACACAAAAATTTAGACAAAAACGTTATTACTTGAGGAGCATTTAAATAGTTCCTCCGAAAAAACAATTGAATGTTTTTATCGAAATTTGCGAAACTTTCCCATTGTTTAAATATGGGAATTTCACAACAATCAAAGATGCGACAAACTGGGGGTCAGGAAATGTATTTTTCGAAATTTTCTTAAATGTCAACCGGATATCGATTGGGCAATCCACCGAAATTGTGCCACCAAAAATTACACGTTTCTATAATATCAATAAATTATGTAAGCGATTTTTTTTTTGAATTTTACCTCACTTTCTACCATATATTCAGTCCCAAATTAATATAAATCATATCTAATTGCCACCATCATAGAAAACTTGTTGGTATTTAATAAAATGGTGAAATAGAACGCACATAATTCCAATACAAAACTCACTTAATATTTTTTCACAAATATTTTCTCAATTAATCATTTCGAATTATTTCAACCATGAACCAAGACAGACCAGCATGGTACTAATTACCCATCCGACTAACATCTAAATCGACCAAAGCAAAACACTAAAAACCCACTCTGGCACCTCCAAGACCTACTCACAATTTTCGAAAAAGTCCCTCAAGTCCCACTAACATTTCGTTATAATCCCTCGGAAAAAATCGAACTCGTCTGACAACGCGACCACTTGCTAGCAACGCTTTCAAACAACTGCCGGCCGGTGCACAAACAAGTGAATATCATCGCCATCATCAAGGTAGCCCCAAAGCTCCACGGCCTACTGAGTCGTCCGTTGAAAAAGATGTTTTTGTCGAAGACGCTGTATGTAGTGTCAAGGTGAATTTTTTACCAGGTAATTCACACTAAAAAACTTGTTTTAAGGGAAATTTTGCAAAACTCCACGTGTCACAAATCAAGGTTTTTCAAAATTGCTACATGAAAAATTACTTTGCAATTTTTTTTGGGTCGATTGTAAATAAAATGTAATCTAAAAAGGTGTAAAGGCTATTAAAAAATGGCGACGGTGTTTTAATTGCATCGTGGGAGGTACAAATGCCTCAATTGAACATGATTCAGAGAGTGATTCTATTTTGAAGGCCTTGAATAGCTTTCTTTCGTGTCTTAGAAACACACGGGGCAATTACGGACGAAATCGGACCATTTTTAATCGACGAGGAATTAAATATTTATTTTTGCGTCGATACGACCTGAATACATAATCTCTGGCCTTTTTTGGGATTGAAATAACCGTGTGATCGATAATAAATACCGTAAGAGGGAAAAGTAGGATTTTTTTCTCAGTCTATATGGATTGAAATTCGAATTATTTGCGTTTGAGCGCAATTATTACGCGAAAATAAATTTTTTGGATATTTCAAAAGCGAACAGATGGTTAATGAGGGTAATAAAATAAGCGAAATGACAGCAATTTGGAATTTTTCATAACAAAATTGGAGTTTCGGGAAGGTAAACAGAAATGAAAAAATATACACAAAAATGTAAAATAAATAAAAAGTAAATTTTCAAGAATTGTATTTTTGATTTTTGTAGATACATTTACATATTAAATTAATGTCCTGTCCACACGCCGTTACTTTTGTAGGCGGCTGTACACGGGGTACCGGTTTGATATAAAAAATCTAATTACTTTTCAGAAATTCAAAAAGGAAATTTAGTCGAAAAGAAAAAAATTCGATAAACGAGTTTATTTAATCTTTTGGAAACAAGAAATTAACAAAACAAGAATTGAGTTTACAGAAATTGACGCGTTCTGGAAATTTCTAAATTATATCCGGAGTTTCAAAAAGCTCGCATTTTTAGAGAGAGCTTTTAGTAAAAATAGGAATCAATCAAAAAATATTTTTTGGAAACAAGAAATTAACAAAATGTAGAAGTTATTATTCATAAATTGACGCTTCTGTAATTTCCAAATTATATGTCAAAAAGCTCACACTAGAGATGCTTTTAAAGTTTAAGCAGCGCCATCAACGCACATGGTTTTTTCGACAAATTAATAAAAAAAAATTTAAAATTATCGTTTTTCGGCCTTGTGGAGGATTCGTGCAAAAAATAATATACAAGAGACGTAAGGGAACAGTTTTGCGTTATTCGTGCGACATTCTTCACTCGTAAAAATACTCGTGTAAAAATTTTCGCACTCATAAGCAAAATATAAGTTCCCGCACTTATCGTGTAAATAACTATTGAAAATAATTTACGAAACTGAAAAGCCCGCTAATTTTTTAAACGATTTCTTCAGTAGTGTTAAAAATCTAATTGTTGGTAATGTTGGAATAATTTAAAATTTGTCTGTCATTTCAGAATTTTAACAAATTAGGTCAATTTTTTTAAAACTGAACTACTTCTTGTGCAAACGAGTATTGTATCTTACTTTTGGAATCTCTTAAAAAATACGGAGAACTTATAGAATGTTTATTTAAGCCAAAGTTCTTGTTAAAAAGGCATGTAAAAACGTTTTAAAAAATTTATTAATTGTCAATTTCAATTAAACTCAGTTTGCAGTTTTTGAGTTTATCTGCAGCAATTTTTTACACATTACACGAAGCAAATTGCCACCCCCGAAGAAATCTTTTATAGAGATTTTGCTGTGAATAATCTTGGATTCACGTTCGACGCGTGTGAAACAAAAATGATTAAGACAAGTAGTTATTTCTTACAAGATTGTTATTAAGAGGAGACTTTACCTTACAAATTGGCTGGTTTCTAGGTTTAGAATTATCAATAAATGTAGAAAATTGTATTCAATGACATTGACAGATATTGTTAGGTTGTTTTTGCAGGTAACATGATAAATATGTAATAAATTTATAATTTTTTTAGGAATCGTTTCGTAGTGTATAATATAAAATATTGTAGCAAAAAAAGATAAACAAATTTGATTGATAATAAAATGATTTTTAAAATAATAAAATGACTTATTGCTCTATTAAGAATAACAGTATGAAGTATGTATAAAGTCCTTTAAACTGACTTCTGGGGCTGAGGAGTAGTCGGTGGGCGGTAACCGTAGTACGATTCATTTATTGTAAAGCGGCAAATAAGCTACATCGTAATAAAAATCGGTACAGAATTGGTCTTAGTTTATTAAGCCGCTTGAGAAAGCGACGTGACAAATAGTTTGACCAGATTCAAGCAAAAAATAAAAAAAAAAAAAATCAAAAAAGTCTCAATAAATTATCCTTGCAGTACCGTGTCTTTCGCACTACCTGTTGGCTTTTTTAAAATGTCATTGCAGACCAAAATTGTATATTAACCTTGCCGTTTCATCATTTTAGTAGAGCGCCAAATTCTATCATACTTTCCTTAGATTTTCCAAAGGACGTTTATTTTTACCTACTCTGTATTTAAAATTGTGTTATTGATTTTTATACTATTATAATTATATATTTTTTTAAATTAATTTTCAGTTTAGGACTAATAATTTGGACTTGTAACTTGTAATTTCTTGTGCAATATTTGTGTCCACACCTATATCCACTTTTGAAAGGATATGTGAATATATTTAAGTAAGGTAAAATAATACTAGATACTAATAATAACTCACCTTTAATTTATTATTGACTTATGGGCTAATTTCAAGTTGAGATAATACCGGTTAATATAGAAAATTGAAAAAAATTCTAGGCTGTAGTTGGTTGGTGTCATATAAAATTATTAAAATTTACGATACTACCGATAGTAGCTCAACTTGAAATTAGCTCATTAGTCAATAGTAGGGCCAATCCAAAAATAATAATGATAATTACTATTGATTACTAAGTTTAAATTAAAGCCTTTGCGTTTTGCTAAAACACCTTGAAATACTTTTAAAAATATTCAATTTATTTGACAGGAATTTGGACTTCGAACCACCAAAAATTTAAAGATATCTCTTATTTTAATATTTACCTAAATTTGGTAAAGAGTCAACATAAAAACTATTTAAAAAAACAAAACGCAATAAATCGATTGTTGGCACATTTTTAGCACTCTTCAAATAACATTTTTTAATTGATATTTACTCATTAGAGCGGCAGTAAAACGTCTGAGCCACAAATAATATTTGATTTTTACTTTGCATTAATTAGAAATTTATTATTTGTCTGTTTTTGAAATGAGTCAGGTCCGGCTTGAGTTTTTTTTTTTAATTCTCATAGGGTTAAACAAGAGCCACATTAACCTTTGATATCCTAAAGGTCGAAAAACAATACAAAACCAAACAATTAAATTTTATTGATTACAGTCCATTCCTGCATTTCTGCATTACCATAAAGTAATTGATTTTAAGGACGACTTATGTAATAACAAAAATCGAATTTTGCGTAGGTCGGAGTTGAAGGACCTCTCTAGTTCACATCGAACGTGAAATCTTGTCCAAATAAAAAACCCATCGAAAGTAAAAGCGTCCGAAATTGGATCAATTCTTGGATGATAAGTGAATTATCAACGAGTGAAAAATCTTCAGGGGGTCTCTCGCAATGCAGGAATTTCAACTTTCATAATTACGTCTACGAGGAATTCATATCGCGGCGTGTTTGAATATTTTTTGTATTTGAAAACATGCAAACATGTTTAGTACAGATATATAGAGTCGGTGCAATTTTTCTCTAATACTCATTAAACACATCACAACAGATGATTAATGGGATTGCGAATTCCGGACGGGAAAAATGAGGCTATTAACAACTTCTGTCAGGGATAATGATTGTTCGATTTTATTTACAACAAACATTTAGACAACAATAAGAGACGTATGCCTAATGGAGACCTTGACGCGGGATAACATTACGGAATTGGGGATAATTAGAGGTGAGCGAAATTTGTTGCAAGATAAACAACAATTAGTATAGCAAAAAATAGTCAAGATGAGTTTACGAAATTGTTCAAAATAATTTTTTGTGTTTTCTAAAATCTGCTGTCAATGACAGACTAAATGACTGCTTACTGTGTTGAAAATCGCACGGTTTTATATAGAACTAATAGAAAAATACAGGGTGGCACAACCAGAATTTGCACTCCCTAAAATCTCCGATTTAGTCCAAGTTTCAAAAAAATGCTAAAACATGTCAATTTTTGATTCAAAAAGGACTAAATTTTATCATAGTTTTAAAGTTATTACCACATTCCTCTAGCGCCCAAAGGCTTCTAGCACTCCTTCAAAAACTTTAAATAGCAAGTGGGATCGAGTGACACATTATTCTAAAGCTGCTTTTATTGTATAAGTAATTTTAAACAATTTTTTTTTGGTAAATTTATTATCTTTTACACAGTTTCTACTTGATTCTATACATTACTGTCGTTTAATAATTAAGTTAAAAATAAAAACCCGTAGTTTGTAAAATGGTTTATAGCACAGAACTAAAAATTGAACTAGTAAAACTCTACTATGGTAATAACAATTGTGTCAGTGTTGCTTTTTTTTCAGCAAAGCATGTGGAACAACAAGTTAGTCGTCAATACGTAACTTCTTTAATTGAGAAATTTGAGGAAATGGGCTCTGTTGCAAACAAAAAATCACACAGAGAGCGCCCTGTCCGAAACGACGCTCTTGTAGTGGCTGTTCTTGGTCATCTTTTAATGAATAACAATCAATTCATCGCAAAAAACCACAAGTTTCATCCACACAAAATAAAATTTGTCAAAGAATTAAACGAAGATGATCGGGCAGTTTTGCGATAATTTTATTGAGCGTTTGAATAATGACCCAGGTTTACTCTACAACATTTGTTTCTCTGATGAAAGTACGTTTATAATGAACGGTGAAGTTAATAGGCATAATTGTCGTTATTAGAGTGATACTAATCCACACATTTTCCTTGAAAAGCACAGCCAAACCCTCCAAAATTAAACGTTTAGGCAGGCATTTTTGGTAATCACATTATCGGGCTACTTTTTGTAGAATGCAATTTGACTGATGACGGCTATTTGCAGTTGTTAGAAAACTTTATTGACTCCTAATCACTCCAGCACTAGAAGAAGACATAAATCTACAACAACAATTTTTCTGTCAACAAGATGGAGCGCCTCTTCATTATGTTGTACAAGTAAGCGATTTTTAGATGCTCGTTTTCCCAAACAATGGATAGGGCGGGGAAATCCCATTGAGTGGCCACCTAGTTCTCCCTATTTAACCTTTTTGGATTTCTTTTTGTGGGGCCACTTAAAGTCCGAGGATTATACAACACCATCTAAATCTCCTCAAGTGCTTCGAGAAAGAATCGTCGCAGAATGCAGTTTGATCACGCCCAAAAAGTTGCAAAACGTTAGGCAAGCTTTTAAAAATAGTTTGTACTATTGTATGGAATTGGGGATGGACATTTTGAGCAATACATTCGTTAATTAAATTGAATTGTTTTTCTTAACTGCTTTTGTTTCCTCTCACAGTAATCTAAATTACGTGGTTGCATAGACAATGAAAGCAGCTTTAAAATGATGTGTCACTAGATCCCACTTGCTATTTAAATTTGTTTAAGAAATGGCTCTGAGCGCTAGAGGGATGTAGTAATAACTTTAAAACTATCATAAAATTTGGAACCCTTTTAAACTAAAATTGACTTGGTTTAGCATTTTTTAGAAACTTGAACCAAATCGGAGATTTTAGGGGGTGCAAATATTTGTTGGGACACTCTTTATAATTGTGAGAGATATCTATGATAATATTTATGGCAACTATCAAATTTTCTTAGAAATTTTACATGCTACATAAAAAGATTAAAATGTGAAAATTAGTCGAGAATTATTCTAAATATATTTTTTTTATCTTGCAAAACAGTTCAAACTGATGGGCCCAAATCCAAAATTTTCATTGTTTTATGTTATTAAAAACTATATATTACGTCTTCAATTTGTAAAAGGGTATAGTAGACCACAAAACTAAAAAAAAATTTATTTATATTTTTTTATTGGCAACGTTTCGATGGCTTATTCCATCTTTATCGCCATCTTTTAAGCCATCGATACGTTGCCAATAAAAAAATATATAAAAAAAATGAGTTTTGTGGTCCACTATACCCTTTTACAAATTGGAGTCATTAACAAATTGGACAATAATAGAAAATATAAACTATATATTAGGTTTTCGTCCTTATTCATTACCAAACCTTGATATTTTTAGATGATCTTGCAAAATTTTTGATTGATTGACATTATTGTTCTGTCACTAGTGAAATAATTTATAATCGATTTGTTTGTTACCTTTTTAATTAAATTTTTTATAACTATTTTTCCGTGCGATTTTCTTACCAAATCTGTCTTTCTGTATTAATTACTCTTAATAAAATTTCGTATAATTTTTGCGTGTCCTGCAATTAAGGCGTTGCAGAAAGTATATTCAAAAATCCGGAAATAACAATCAATGACCCTTAAGAAATTATAAGTGAAAATCGTTTTAAATTATTCGCATTAACTCTTTTAACCAGCACGTCAACAGTATTTGACCCATCCACAAAAAATCATTTTGGGAACGTTTCCCTAAGTAGCGATCCTCTCACAACAATAGCGATAACACATAGCAAACAGTTAATCAACGTTTTAAAGATTTTTGCACATTGAATTAATTATATAATAAAACAAGATTTATAATTTTCCTGGTAAAATCAGTATTATTTCATCTGATAATTTATTGCAAAGTTAGTCTGAAACTTTATGCATCATTTCCGGGAACGCATACATATACGGACTGGCCATAAATAATTGTCCTTTAGAATAGAAATTGAAATTCGATTGAAAATAAAATATACTGCATTATTAAAGTGATTGAACATCATCAAAGTTGATGTATCTCCACAACGAGATGAAATTGCTCAGTGATAAAGACTGCATATTTGCAGTTTTGAACCCATTTTGGATTCTGGTGCAAGCCTGGATGTTAATTTTATTTAAATAAGAAGAAAAAATATTATTAAACAATTGTAGAAGTGTCATTGCCAGCTTTCTAGATTCTGTAAAATTAAATAGAAGAGCGATGCTTTGGTTTTGTGGACAGAACGTTTTTCTATACTTGTAAATAAGAAACTTTAACGGAATTGGGACATTTTGGCAATGAGGGAGAAATTTAATGTCTTTTTTGGAAGTCTCACAGCTCCGACAACGAGCAACTTTATTAGCTGCTTCTCAATACGAATATAGATGTGAAGCTTCATCTTTTCATCAACTTGGTACACTTTTAGAGAAACATGTATTACATTTTTGTGTTTATAATGCAATTGTTGATTGCTTAAGTTACAACGGTTTATCTTGTATCAAAAGCAGTGGAAATTTTTCTCGGCACAATGAAATAAATATGATTTTAAAGCGTGCGTTTTCATCGGCTATTTATTATTATTGTATATAATATCCCGAATGGCATGTCGAATTGTCGATAATTTGCTCGAGTGCACGTTGTGCACGAGAGCAAATTAAACAATGAGACATGCACAAGGGATATTCGGACGACTATTTCCCGAACAAAACGTAAGCCTTAAATCTCTTGAATATCTTTGCTTTACGAGAAATAAAGAAAAAATAGGAATTTTTAGATTTGGTTTGAATCGAGGTTTAAATAATCACGGTGGCATATACCTAGTTTCCAACATATTTTCAATATTTTCAAAAGTACCACACTAAACATAAGGTTTTTTTGTTCTTTGATAATTTGCACTAGTGCAGAATTAACGCATAATTCAATTATGATAGGCTTGATTCCAAAATTTTGAGTGATTTGATTAGCTTAACTGTTATGAGGGAAATAGTCATTATAATTTATTTATCATTGAATAATTAATGTGTTCAAGTTTTCAATTTTTGCTTAATATTGATTAGAACAAATTTTTAATGTTTGGTAACTATTGCAAGAATAACTAGAATACGAAGAATAAATGGTGAATTGTTACAATTCGATGTAGAGTAAGCTTTGCGTTTCTTATACCTCATTTCCTTAGTTAAAAAGGTCTAGTCTTTTCTACTTTGGCATGTAATATACTAATCTCAAAATTTCCAAATATGTATTTAATTTATCTAATTATGATGTAATTCCAAATTAGCCAAAAATAAATCTTGCATTTTGTTGATCGAATAAATTCGCGTCGATTTTCTCCTATCGTCACCGTCTGTTAAATGACTATAAATTTCCAAGTTTACAGTATGCTTACGCTATTAATAATCCCTCCGTCTATTACCGGCATTACAGTCCCGTTTTATTAGTCCTTACTTGAACGAATAAGAAAAGCCGCAATTACATTGAAAATTTACGACTTATTAAACTCTCTTGATAATTAAATACACTGAAAACCAATCACCCAAAAACACAACTTCCCGATCAATTTTCCTCCAATCCATTCAAACTAATTAAAACTGCAACATTTAGAAACGTGGAAGTATCAATAAACGAGATTATTAATTAGTTCTTGAACCGATTTATCCAATCTCATAACCAATTCTACAATTTTATAGCGTTGTAAAACATTTAATCAGATTAAGGACGAATTAAATAATAAATGCATTGTTGCCTTAACCGCAATTGGTGTGTTGTTAACCTCTTCAAAAACAAAACAGTCATTTTCAAACCAATATTTAACTTAAATTAACCACAATTTTTTTCTTTTCTACAGAGAATTAGCGATTTTAATAACACATATTTAGGTAGACAAAACTAGAAAATTACGAACATCAGCGGACCGGAAATTATCTAATCTCGCTCTGAATACAGCTCTTCGCAGCAAGTCTAGGAAATTTTGCATCTTCATTTAAATATTTGCTTGTACAGTATTTGAAAAATTTAGGTTTTGAAGTTAATAACCTTGGTTTGGGATTCTTCAATGAAGCAGTGAGAAACAGTTACTGAAAACCACATTAAGTGAAGAATTTACGGCTAAGAAATTTAAATGCGAAATGTACGAGATGTTAACGACTAAACAAACGTTAAATGGACATTAAAGACAGATTTTTTAAAAATAAACAAAAACATTTCTGCAAATTGCAAAATGTATTTGAAGGGAAGGAAAATCAAGTTATAAAATGTTTTTCCAAAACTATTATAGTTAAAAGCTTTGAGCAAACAAAGCAAAACGATGTCTACGAGGGTGGATCTCTATGCTTCGCCCCTAACCTATTTCTAACTGGATGCTTGATTAATGCTTTTGACGGTTAGTTAGCTGATATTTGTAGATCATATCTACAAAATATGATCTTTGTATCTCAAAGCGTTGTGGCGTTGTGGCTAATTCGTCTACTTCTAAAATGGATCTTTTTGAATGAAGAGCCATAAGGAAATACTTCCAAAAAAAGAACTAAGCGTCAATTCAAATTTATGAAGAAATTGTGGCAACTATTGAGGAGTCTGCAGTTTATTATGACAATATCAAACGCTGATGTTGAATGCGGAAGAACATCCTGTAAAAACCAACATGCCGGTGGTCCTCCTATAACGATAACAACAGACAAAAACATTAAAAAGGTGCATGACGCAGTACTGCAAGACCGACGAGAACGCATCAGGGACTTTATGGTAGATAATGGCTTATCATACCATGTGGTGCTTCACATACTGACTGAAGAATTAGTTATGAAAAGATGAGTGTAAAATGGGTGTCTCGAACGTTAACCATTGATCAAAAAAAAATTGTGTTGAATTGTGAGCGTTTTTGGGAAGGTACCAAGCAAACAAAGAGAACTTTCTTTGTCGGTATGTGACTATAGACAAGTTTTGATGGGTGCACCACTATGATCTCGAGACCAAAGCGCAAACTAAAAAGTGGAAACATCGCAGTTTTCCTCCTTTATGCAAATTAAAAGTCCTGCTATCTGCTGAAGAGGTTTTGCTTTCTGTGTTCTGAGATGCTCAAGAATTTATCCTGACCGACTATTTGGAAAAGGAACAAATCATTACAGGAGTCTATAACTCAGAATTAATTATTGCTAAATTGCAAGACGCTCTTAAAGAGAAACGTCGAGGAAAGTTAAAGAACGGTGTGCTATTCCATCAGGATAATGCTCCCAGCCATACATTTTGTATTGCTATAAATGTTACACACCAAACAGACTTTGAATTAGTGGAGCATCCACCATATTTGTCAGATATCTCCAGCAGTGATTACAAACTGTTCCTCTTAATTAAAAAAAACTAACGTAGAAAAGAATTTATCAATAATGATGAACTGATGCAAGTTACAGAGTGGTTTGTAGAGGTCGGCCAAAATTTTTTTAAGGAAGCTGTTGAGATGTTGGAGCACCGATAGACTAAGTGCATTAGTACAGAGGAGGACTATGTCGAAAAACAAACAATTTAATGTCACTGTAGTTTTACTGTAAAGGGATCAGGGGTACAGCATTGGCATTCACCCTCATACAAGTGTCTAGGTCTAGATGCTTAATAACAAAACAAACTAAAAACTTCTTCTAAAGAACGCATAACTTACAAAATTAGTCAAATTTAACTAAGTGGAGGGCTTCTGTTGGAGGCAAAAAATTTGAATTAATAAATATAAAAATGGCAACTTTTTTCAATATTGGAAGTCAAAGGCGACAAATTACTAATTTTGAGGTCCAGAGAGACTGCAGAGTCCTTAGTCTCTTGAGTGCGCTTCTGTTTTAGAGTAAAGAAAAAAAGCAAACTCTGAGAAAATAGAAAAATATAAATAAGTATTAATATGCAAGAAATGTAGCAAAAAGGATGTAGAAGAAAATAAAACAAAGAAATCAATAAATTTAACAATTCTTACCAGAACCAAAAAACTATGAACTAATAAGTATCATGAAATAAAAGAAGTAAAATACCAAAAGTCAAGATCGGAGAGAAAAAAAAACGAAGAAGTGAAAGGCAAACTTAAATAGATTTATACCGTATTTTGCAAAACTTCTAAATAAAAAAGACGAAAAGTCGGAAAGAAAGAAAAGAATATGGCGTAAGTAGTGTATGAAATATTATTTCTGGACCAGGGCATTTGATGTCTTAGAAACAGTAAAATCCTAAAAGTTATTCTTCCAAAAGTAAACAACTGAAAAAGACCTAAAATCTTTAAAAAAGCACAAATCTTTATGCACCCCAAATATCTGTAGACCACCAAAAATTGGGCACACGAAAAAAATAGGGTAGAATCCTAGAAATTTAAATGTTTTTTCAAAAGTAATCAACCGAAAAAGATCTAAAAGACTTAGAAAATGCCTTGTTTTAAATACCTCAAAACAGCTTTTTATTTCTAGAGCAGCGCATTTGGCGTCTTAAAAACAAGACAGAATCCTAAAAAATTAACTGTTTTCCCTAAAGTAAACATTCAAAAACGACCTAGAAGCACTAATTTTTATGCACCCCAAAGGTATCCAAATATCTGTAGACCACATGGAGGAATAAATAAGACTAAATAAATAATAAATAAATAGTCTTATTTATTCCTCCATGTGGTCTACAGATATTTATTGGATACCTTTGGGGTGCATAAAAATTATTGCTTCTAGGTCGTTTTTGATGGTATACCACCAAAACAAGGCATACGAAAAAACTGTTAAAATCTCCCAAAATAATGTAAAATTACCTCAAGAATGCCCTAAAAAACTAGCAAAATTGTTTTTAACACTTCAAAATAGGCTTTTATTTCTGGACCAAGTCATTTAGCGTTGCAAATAAAGAAAAAGCATCCAAAAAAACATTCCAAATTCTGTTATTTTTATGCACCTCAATAGTTATTTTTATTGGAAGGCCCGAAACTGTTGTTTTGCTAATACTCGCAAAGAAGTTTCTGGCCCTGTAATAAACAATGTTTTTTATGCCGAAAGGTTGCCTAAATTTAGAAAAAATATTTTTATTGTAAAAATTTATGGCGCTAGAGTATTTGTTTTTCTGAGGTAGGTAGCATTATCATGATAATTAGATTTTAAAATTAAAATACCTATCATTGACAAAAAACAATTATAAATTCTGTCAAATCGTGCTTTTGTGCTAAAACAAGTAGAACTTCTTCCAGTAAATCAGAAAATGGAAGACGATAATTACCCAGAACATATAAAAACGCAGCCAAAAAGGCAATTGAAAATTTGCTGCCTGAAAAATCATAAAACAGGTATTGGAATGAATACAATTTAAAAACAGAAAATCCCTACATTTTACTTTCAAAGTTTAGACAGTGCAAAATAGTGACAAACGCAAACGATCACTTTCCGGACGATTTATACGACTAGAAATTTAGTGTTTCTGGGCAGAGACCTAAAAAATAGATATTTATTTCTGGACCAAGCCAATTGGCCCAAGCGAAAATTATTTAAAAACGATCAAAACGAACCAAACATCTTATCTAAATCTCTCGGTTTTTAACACCCCGAAATGCCTTTTTCAGTTTCATAATAAATAAATCGTAATATGGTCTAGGGCATTTGGACATTTTAAAAATCCAATGTAAAAAATTTAAAAAAATTGTCCCAAAAAGTTATTAAAATTATTGAAAATGAGGTTCCTCATTTTTAGTAACTAACTGCTGTACTATATGTATGGCGAAATTATCACTTGCTATTAACGAATGGCAGTATCAACCTGAAGACACTTCAACAGTTGATTTAAGAAAAAAACATTAATTTATTTCGACTAGGAGAGCTTGTAATCCGTATACAATGCAATACTTTTTTTCTGTGTAAATGACAAATAATACGAGCAGGTATAAAATTTTCTGCCCTAGGGTGTAAAATGACACCTTTTGTTATATTTTTAGAGCCGCTATTAACAATTTTCGTAGTCGGGTATTCGTCAAAAGTATTTAATATTTTAAACATTATAAAATGTCTCCTGCATTCTTTAACCAGTTTTTTATTTTACGTAAACATAAATACTCTTCTAAAAAAATTAATTGTTTTGTGCGCAGTTACAATTAAATTTTTTATTTCTAAACGTGAAAATATAAAAAGTCTATTAAAAACAGCCAATTTAATCCTGAAACAAATCTGCAAATACTTCGTTAATTAATACCGACTTGTCATATTTAGTTTTTTAATTAGAATTTAAATGAAATGTGCGTCTGTTTGCTTAGATGCAATAAAAATTAGTTTCATAATTAATCTTTTTTTGGTCCTTCCAAGGCTACCCTGAAAATATGTATCGAGTTCAATGTAAATTTTTACGACTTGTAAAAAGTGCAATTTTTATATTCGCTATAAATCTTTTGATACAAAGTCTATCGCCCCCTCTTTTTTTCTATAATAGAATGCCCCCCTTTATTGTCATTTGCGGTCACATTCTTCTCTGTTATGAAATTTACATAAAATGGCCGGCAAATTCTTGGAGGAGTGTAAGAGGGGAACAAATACAGTTTCAATTGCCAAATAAATAATCATTAGAATCAATTCACGCGGCTTTGTTCTCAATAAATGAATGTTTGCAGCACTTTCCTTGACTCGGGCTTGAACAATATAAACGTGGGACAATGTCGTGCTTTTTCTTTTTGGTTTTGTTCATTTAAAAAGATGCGAAAATTCTTGCATACGCTTAGAAAGTCAAGGTTAACGAATGTTAAGGTCGAAGGAGAGGAGACGACACCGACAATCAGCGAATTTTATTACCAGACACAAGTTTTGAAATCAGGAAAGTTGAACCAATCGAAAATTCATGTAAATATTTATAAAATTTTCTAAAATTGCTAAATTTTTACTTTAAATTTTAATGGTTTTTTTCCAAAATACACTTACTAACAAAAAAATTGATTACATATTCAGAATCCTTCTTTGAATCTACGTAAGAACGTAAGATATGATTACTTTTAAGTACACATCAATATTATTTATCTCTGTTAAAATTTGTTTATTTAAAACGAATGAATAATGAATGTCTCCATTATATAAAAAAATATTTACGACTTAAAAGTCATAGTTTAATACTTATTTACATTTATATATACAACGATGACAAACCCGCTATTAAAAAAATTAAAAAAAACAAAAGAAAAACGATAAAAACGAAAGATGAATAAATAGAAAGAGAAAAAAAAAACACAACTAACTAAAATAAATTAGCAATTTGGAAACCGAGCTAGTGACTAGCGTTCGGAAAGTTATGGGTTCGAACCCACTGTTCTGATCGGAGTTTTTGAGTGATTTTCTCCGAATGGTGGACAAATGCTGGAATAGTAATTTCCAAGTTCTTTTCAAGGACACAATAGACCTAGAGTCTTAGTGCACACCGGTCTTAATTTAAATAAAATAAAAGGGGATGCAATACAATTTCTGAAAATGGATGAAATAGTAGAGAACCACAAAAGAAAACATAGATAAAAACACAAGAAAACTGAAGCAGCATATATGGCTAAAAAATGCATAAAAATCCAAGTCAATCCCACACTTTCTATTGTTTTTCATATCAATTCATCCCTCAATAAAGCGATTTCTTCAATAAATAACCAAAATTTGACTATTTAAAATGACTCTCCTGGATACATTTCTAGAGAGAAGAGAATACCAAGCTCAATTAAGGAAAAACTTAAAACTGAAAATTGATAATTACAAAAGTTGGTATATAAAGAAAATTGCGTAGAAATTTTAGATAAGTCACTTTAAGATCAAATTTTTTTAGCAGTGACTTTAAAAAGTTGATCTCTGACCCAAATTTGAGAAAAATTCAAGAGTCGATTTAATTCTTTTTAACCCTTTAGGTTCTTTCCTTGGTTCTAATCAATTTTCTTTTATTTCTGCCAATAAAGTTTTTTCTATTCTTAATAATCCTTTTTTTGATTCACTCCCTTCTTTACACGTCGCTGATTTAATTTCTTTAGGTAAGTTAGATTTAGAGCTTTTTATTTTTAATTACAATACATAAAAACAAGGATTTGGCTCTTTAGGGCTCATTCGTTAACTTCCAATAGCAGGATTATTTATAAACAAACCTGAAGAAAAATTTTGAAACTTTCCATTTCTTTAAAGTATATTTTTTCCTAGTTTAGATATGTTGATGACTTCATCTCTTTGTTCAAAGGCACCAAAGCAGAATTAAATAATTTTCTTTTAGTTTTTAACTTATTACATAAAAACATTAAATTTACTGTAGAAAGAGAAACAAAGTCTTGCGTTCTATTTTTGAATTTTAATATAATTAGAAAAGATATTTATTTTTTGATTTTAAAATTTATAGAAAACCTACATCAACTGATACTGTAATTCCACCCGATTCAAAACATTTTTATTCTTACATCATAGACTTTTTCATTTTTCTTTAGATTCTGATGCCTTTGAAAAAGAATGGATTATCATAAAACAAGAAGCGGTGAATAATCACATTATTACATGGCTTAAATGGTCTTTTTTATAAATTCAGAAACAAATATTCTCTACGCTTCAACATATTGCATAATTCTCTTTCTACATCTTCTATTTTAGAATCTCTCTATTATTCTGTCTCCCTCTTTGGCAAAATTTCTCTTTTTAACTCTTATATTTTAAAAAATCATAAAAATTCTTTTTAATTCTGAAAGTAGTCTTTCGACTTGTCTGGTACGCAATAAAAATTAAATTCCTCCGTTTAATTTATTCAGGTTATCTTATTGTAATGCTACAACGCAGTTTATTTAATAGATATTGTAAACAGTTTTTTGTGAGTATCTCGCTTATATTGCATTTTTTGTAAAAATTGTGATAATTAATATTGTAGAAAATAACATTGTCTACATGTTTTGTCTTAACATTTTCTTTATACGATTGATAATTTTTGATTTATGACAAAAAATTGCAGTGGCGGCTAGTTAATTTGAAAACGGAGCTTAGAACCCAAATCCTGTTGTAAGAAGTGAATATTGAAACCAAATAAAAAGCTATAAATAAAAAAATTAAATACCATTTCCGAAATTAAGTTTTCAAAAATGAGGTGTTTACTCCGGTATATCTAGAAGAGTTTATAGTACAATAACATTTTTTTTTCATTATTAAAGGACATACACTTGACCAGTTTATTACAGTTAATATCGGCATTAATCTGGACTCAAGTAAAGAATTAAAAGCAGAAATTAAAGAAGAAGAATCATCACCTCTACATCTAAGATTGAAGAAATTACGAATAATTAAATAAGTAACATTTATTTTTTTTATTTTTTGTAACAAAAATGAGGAACTGTCGGCTCTATCAACACAAAATGAACTACAATCAGATATGGATAATGAAATTATACCCAGAAGTAGGAAGGATAATTATTACAAATTACCGTCCTGTACTGTACAATCATAGATCAGAGACACTTGAATTCCCCAATTCTTTTTCTAACAAAAAAAAGCCACAATAGACTGCGTCCGGTCCTGACTCATCAAAAATTTAAATTTATTGATTCGTCAGGTGACGTGAACGTTTTACCTAATTGTCACGCAATTAAAACTACAACACCGATTGTTTCTCATATTAAAAACGTTCTAAATAGAGAAAAAATTGAAAATTAATAATACTTAACCATCTAATTGGCCGATTTTGGTTTTTAATGTGGGGTTATTAAGACAATAAGGGGCCTTGAACTGGATGTTTTTTCGCAATAACATATCCAGGTACGCACTTAGCTCAAACTACCACCGTAATCGACTCTAATTGGATAATACAATTTATTTTTAGAATAAATAGTACAACGCACAATGCACTTAATCAAAACTAATAGAATGATTGACTTATTTTGGAACGCTCAATTAGGAAGTGGCAGTCAAGAAAATTTTACTTTCCGAGATAAACAATTTTTGCGAGACAAAAGAGAATTTCAATGTCTGTGGTGCATTGAACTTGCAATTTCAAAATTATTTCACTTTCACTTTGCGTTAATGATAGAAAGTTGACGACATGTGGACGCTTTTTATTTAATTGTTGGCACACAAAAGATGAAACCGAAATATTCAAATTTCAACAAATGTCACTAGATTCAACCAAAAAAGAGAAAATTGTTTGTTGTTGTAACTACAAATGTCAAATTTTACCATGTTGCCAACCCCTCAGAACTAATTGTATAAAAGTGATTTAACGTTAAGTAGGGGGTTTAAAGAACTTTAAATTAAATTTGTGTTGTACTAGAATTAAAAAGTCAGAATTATATTTTTGACTTAAGACCTACTGATATGGTAGTTTTATATCTTATAAACTTCTGGTCAGAAATGTAAAGATAAAGAAAATTACTTTTATACAACTGACACTAAAGAATGTCAAAGAGTGTCCTTTGAATAAATAAAATTATTACAGTTCGGTCCTTGTTTTTTGCTGAATTTGCAACACTTTCAAATATTTTCTGGAGGTTGGTTGTGGCCAAGTCTCGCTTCCAAATTTTTGTGGTCCCAAAAATGCGGAATAATTAATTAAGCCTGGTGATTAAATCAGAGCGAAGTCGGCTTGGGTAATTATCATCAGGCTACTTGATTAAACAACTTGTAATAATGTAATTACTATTATAATACATAAATGTAAACTACACAGTCATGCAATCGAAGGCCGAATGTATGAACGAAATGCTTTAACTGAACTAATTATTTCATGAAGAAATCGAGTTGAGAGAAGATGACTGTTACTTTCTGTCGCCATTTTGTTTGTGTGAATCCGTAGTAAAAAGATGCGAAAAGAAGACTTTGGGGTGACGTAAAACTTGGCGTAAAAAATATTCGAAACTAGATGGAAAGTTGCATCGAGACCATGACCCGCACACGATTTGAGTCCAATTGAGCACGCGTTTGGAATGCAAAATTTCCGTATAAAAAATTATTTCGCGTAATTTGTGTCAGTGATTGTGATTTGATCGTTACGCTCTGTTTTATTAAATTCGGCCATTTTGGTGTGGCGGCCATCTTGAATTGCAGGAAATTGTTTCAATTATTTAATGTGCATGTTGTTTATCATTTATGCAAATTGATTCTATTTTTATCATTATGATAATTGTGTCATCACGAAAAAAATATAATTCCTAATTGGGAAAAATGTTTGATATTATTTGATTAGGAGCGTTTTGCGATTGGTAATTGTAACGAGCGGCACATCTGGAATCTCAGTTTACTAAACATAGTATCTGGTAGCTGAGGAAAACGGCACTTCCGCGTTGATGCTTTTCATTGTCCGGAGCTAATGTTAACAGATGGAGGTGTACAGGTAATGAGCTGTTACATTCTCACGCATTTGCCGATCATTCTTTATAGAATTACAAAAATAAAACTGTTTTTAATTGAACTATTCGACAACAAGCAAGCTTACTGTTATATTTATATGATAAAGAATGCAAAACGCGACTAATATGAAGCGATAATAACTGATTCATTTCGCTAGAATCCACATATAATATGCATTTCGAGAACAATGCCTACTACTACTTTCAAGGTTTTAATTAATGGAATTACTGAGTGGGATGCGACCTCTGACACTTGCGATACATATGACCCCGAATGCACCTAAGAAATTACACCAAATTTGTCACAACAATTTTTTTTAATGGAAAGAGAAATTTCCGGAATCGCCAATTGTCTGAAGATGAAACAGTTTGAAAAACTGTTAAAAAATTCTGTCTTTTTATCCCCTAAATTTTAGTATCTTAGAACGAGTGATCTAATTGAATTGAGTGAACCAAGATAAAAATAAGACTTCTAGAAATAGTTTATCACTGTCACTTCAACAGTCATAAAGCGATATGCAGAGTCTGGAAAGCAGTAACCGTCTCGTAAAAATTTGTAATCACTAATCAGTTATACTAAGAACAATTTATCTATTTAAATCTCTGCGAACCAATTTTGAATATAATTCAGTTTTGACAGTTCTAATGTAATAAGTTCTCCGACATCAGTGACATGACTACTAATGGGTTAATTTCAAGTTGAGTTCATACCGGTAGTATGGCAAATTTTAATATTTTTCAATGGCAAGAACCAATCATAGCCTAAATTTTTTAAAATTCTCTGTGTCTAATATTGTGGAATATTGTTATTAATCTCTGAAAATACGCAACTGCTTTTCTACATACAGGATTAGTGTAGCTATGGAATCAAGCAATTTTCTGTTAAATGGCTAGGAAGATGCACCTTTATTTATTTTTATTTAAATTTTTGACGTAATCATAATAAACGTTAACATTTTTTTAAATTAAAACCTTTTCTGATTTTTTTCCTAAATTAACTTTTTTAATAAAATAATAAAGCAAGTTATATAGTTACCCTGTATAACTTGCTTAAGCAGGGTGTCTAATCGTATATATGCATGGTGGAAAAACAGCCTGTTCCCATTTAAAACATAATGTATTTATGGTATATTATCTACTTATTAGGCCGTGAAATATTATTTAAAACAAATAAAGACTTTGTTTAGTAAAAGCAAAGTTTATTTCGTTAAAATAAACTTTTTATGTAATACATTTATTATTTTTATTTAATTAAGAGTGTTACTAATGTATCAGAAAATAGCTTACAAAATTAGATTTGAAAAATGTTAAGTGCAAATCGAGAAAATTTGGGTTTTGTCATTTTTAAAGAAATTTCTGAATTGCCACTGTAATTATTTAAATACTCTAAATCGACGGGTAACTTACTTAGTTATTTACAACCCTATTAGCCTGTATCTTGCATATTGTTTTTGCATAGCTAGTGACGTAAATTCATTGCTATGTGGCCCCGATTAAGTAAGCAAAATCTAAGTATTCTAATATTCACATAAAGAGATACAAATATGTAAATGTAAAATTACGACAAATAATGGTATTAAATTTGAACCTTAGACTCATTTTTCAACTTAGTAATAAGTATCTGCTGTTACGTAATATAGCGTACAATATGTTACTAAATTTTGTTACTAAATGTCAGCTGTGGTTTGTCAAACAGCTCTTATTTACAAATTCTTTTTGATAAATGAGACAGTAATTGTTGTGGTTTATCTAATTTATCCAAACACCACTACCACACGTTATATAGGTACATATCATTAGCATTACCTCGTTCTTTTATTTGTCATCTTCTTTTTTCTTCTGATATTTGAATCTCATCTGCTGGCAAACGCTTGTCGACAACTGCTTTCGTTTCTAGAGAATAAACCAACTTTTGAAAAAATTTTAGATGGTTACTCAACTTTCTAGACGTCCTTTAGAGTTATTCTATGTATTTCAGAAAGTATCAAGTTTTATTCATCAAATAATAAATATATAATGTTATTTGACTGATAAGTGATAACATATATAACTTATCACAACATGAATGATGATCAAGACATTGAAACTGAACTAACCTGTGTTAATTAAAAAAAAAATACTGTAAACATTGCTTTAAACATAATAAATCACTTTAAACAAACAACAAATATGATAGAAGGTACCTAATATCAATTTTTTGACTCATACAGACTAACTGAGGATTCTTGTTTAGATATGCAAAACAAAGACACGTTTGTCGTCATTTGTTAGAGCACCTTTAGATATGAATTTTGTGAGAAACGCCTTAGAATTGCCATTAGAAAAAATATTTTTTTGTAAAAACGTAGCATAATAAAGGAAGTACTGAAACAATTAAAATAAAAGCTGTTACATAAAAGCCTAAAATAAAATTTATTCAATAAAATTTACAGTATGTCGAAACTAGAATAGCAAATTATAGAAGCATCTAAGAAGCAGAATAAAAAAAGAAACTTAAAAAAAATGTAGGAAGTTTGACACGAAATCTGACAAACTTAATACCGAATTTGGAACAGATTCTTGAATAGAATAGTATAGAAACTAAAACAGAAGCTCCTACAACAACTGGAAAGTATAAAACAGAATCTAGAATAGAAATAAGCATTTTTTTTAAATTTTGGATAGAATCTACAACTGAATCTAGAGGCACATGCTAGAAAGTCTAAAATAGAATTTAAAAATAAATTTTATTTATAACATTTCAAGATAAAATAGAAGCTGTTATAGAGATTGTTGGAACTAGAGTAGTAACTCCAGCGTCTACAAAGAGATATCAGAAATAAAACATTCTATTAAAAACAAAACTAGAGTAAAATTCGTAATAAAAATGTTTTTACAAAATTAAAAAATCTTTAAAAAAAGGATGTCAGTTTTAGAGTGCACATCCTGTAGTTTAAGCAATAGTTTCGTTCTATTGTTAGATCGTTTTAATTGTTCTTTTCGTTTTCTATACCTACGACTAAAAACAAAACTATTGTTACAGTGAATCATCGAGAGACAAGTTTCGGAAAGATTCACGCTTTGGATAATTTATCGATATCGTTGATTCATCATTCATACGAAATGATGAAACAACATGCTTTCAGAATAGAAGAGCTTGCTTCCAGATGACTTTAGAAGGTGGACTAATCATTATATAAGAAAGGGTGGACGACTAATCATTATATAAAAAGGGAGACCGAATGGACTAATCAGTCAGTCAAAAAGTGAGAACGGGACAAGTCAGATAGTGAAGTGCGAACAGCAACAATAGACGGAATAACAAAGAAACCCCAATTATGGAAATTAAATTTTGAAATTCAGATCGCGAGTTTAAATTGCCCATAGTCGTAACACTATTTTGAATTTAATAGTACTTTTAAGCAACTTTTCAGAGAGTTACAATAATAAAAAATAGTGATTTGTTGTTCAAATTACTTTTAAATGTTTTATTTTATCTTCACTAGTTTAATCTTCATTAGTTAATTGAATATTTGTTATAATTTTGTGTCTTTATTCTCTATATTAGTATTTACAGTTGAACGTCGATAATTCAAACACCCACTTACTGAAGAAGTAAAACAAAAAATTTGCTTGTCTCCAGCCATAAATTTGGTTCGAGTGATCAAGAGTTTAAGTTATTGACGCCGACGGTTTGAATTAGCGAAGTTTCACATTTTTTTTTTTTTTTAATTAAATGTCAAATTGATGTCAAATCTTTTAAAAAACAAACATGTTTAAGCCGCTAAAATAAATTTTTCTTTTAGAAATTTTTTAATTAGCAACCATTTATTTATTTATTTATTTATTTATTGAATGTGTCCACTGATTGAACAACATATTTTTTGCTAAAAATAACTATTTATCCTATTTTTATTTTTTTGTATACATTTTTATCTTTAATGTTTTAGTTGATTAATAACAAAACTTTGGTAAAAGCCTTTTCTAATATTTTTTACCTTTTTATAATTTTTCATTTTACATTACATATTATTTAGGCAGTTATGATGAGACATATTCTAACTACAGAGTTCTAACTATGTTCGAGAGCGCTCTGCTATTTTTATGTAAGAATTTGTTTGATTCACTTGACTATGATTTTAATATAATAAGTTTGCTCCCTCTATACTTTAATTGTATCACAACAAAGCTACAAGCCTGGTCTCGGTACGAAATAAAGCTTTTTTTCGCATATCTTTTACAAAATTGAGTTACAGCAGCCTTAAAAATGGGCTATTTTCGGTCCTAGTGAAGAAAATAGCATACCACTCTACATCTATGTCATTTTTATTTGTCGTTTGTGCAAGAAATTAACCGTTTCACGTTTAATTTGACACTTTTGATTTAGAAATAAAAATCTGGTTTATGTTTTTTATTTGATTTAAGTTTCAATTGTGGCCCACGATTAGGGTTGCCAACCGTCCTTTATTTCAAAAAATTGATTTTTAATTTTATAAACTGTCCTCTAGATTTTAAAATGTGCTTAAAGGACACAATTTGTCCTTTTACCTAGTTTCTTAACAAAAGAGAAACGAACAAGTCTTGGAAATTTGAAATACCTAATTGTGATTAGTTTATTTCGAAAATTAATTAATTGTCTAGACGTCCTTTTAAGTCACTAAAATAAAATTTTAAATACGTGTAAACAAGCAAAAGTTCCTTCTAGACTTGAGTTATAACTTATAAGACCTACGTAAATAGAATATTTAATAAGAGAGAAAAAAGAACAAATTCTAGAAGAATTTGTAGAAAAGGTGACCTAATGACAAAAAAACTAGTATGGTGTAAAAAAAAACAAAAAAAAATCTAAAATAATAAAAAAAATGATTCTTAGAGACCGGATACTGAAAAAAGTCTAAATACAAACGGAGCAATTTATAATAATTTTTGCTTTCTACTGTCAAAAATCACGACAGTTTGTACTATTTTTTTTTAGAAAAATTGCAGAATTGCAAATTGTATTAAACATTTTATGGGCCTTCAAGCCAGATGTAGAGAAACGTCTTATTGTTAGTATAAAAAGGACAATTTCTCGCAAGCATTTAATTTTACTTTTTTATAAATACTGTAAAAACAATTTTTTTATATTAGTTGTTTTTCAAAATATGTATAGTACTTCGAGCCAGAAACAGAGAATTGTTTGAATTTTCAATAGTCCTGTTCGTGGCTCCCATAAATAAATAAAATCCCCTCGCTATGCTCAGATATCAAACAACTTCTGGCTGGTAATACTTGCTTTCTGTCCTTGTGATGTAACATACTATTACATCATTAACTAATATGTCGTAGAAATTTAGTTCATTCGATTGTCAACATTTAAAGTAAACTGATTAAAAAACAATTGTTTACGCTAAATGTTAGTTCTAATGTACCTAAATAGCTATTTGGTAAATTTATGTTTTCGTTCGTTATGACGTAAATGCATTAATACGTGACGAAGATATAGGTGAAAATATCTCACAATTAGCCGAATTATTTTATTTGTTTATGATGAATTCCAATTTTGAATAAAAACAAACATCAAACAGTTCTATTCTCACTTATTTTCTCTAAAATAAATAATTATTTCTAAAATTGTATAACATTAATTTGCGAAATTATGACCGGATTTAGGTTGTCAGTCAGGTTTTCTAAATCTGGTAATAATTTTAAATTTTTGCAAATTACTTGAAACGTAAAAAATAATGATTTAATTTGAATTTGATGATGGCCTCGATTTTTCTTTCTATCATCGATTATTCCGGAACAACTTATCTAATCAAATAAAGGTGCATTTTTGTCCTTTTTGTATTGCAAGTTATAGACGAAACAAAATTCTAGAACCGGTAATTTTGCAAATAAATTTTTTGCCGATGTTTCTAATTTAAATATTGAAAAATATGATCGGTAATCACCTTCACTTTTCAAGAAATTAAAATAAACCATGAAGCAATCAAAAAATATTTTTGTCCCCTGTGTACCCAAATTGTTATCACAGACCCGCCTTCATTTATTTTGATTGTTGGTTCATTAAACTTTCCCATTATTTTAAAAAGCTACTCTTCAAGTTCATTGTCGTCCGTAGGAGTAAAATAAAAAAAAATTCAAGAGGCCCCCGAGACGTTTCGGAATGCATTTTTCCTCACGACAAACAACAGTTACAATAAAGTAGGCCTTAGCCACATAAAAATTAAATTATGCTTGTTACAACTATACTCATACATCCGTTATGCGCTTACCGAAAAAAAAAGTCCCGGAAAAGGACCGGACCAATCCGAAATTATCGAAACTCACACACTTGCCATATTTCCGCAAAAACTACCGAATTTCATTCACAAACACACCTTGATGTTGAAATACTGAAAGACAAACAGACCTACGTCCGAGAAATACCTCGCGTAAACAAAATATAACGAAGGAGGTGTGGCGGAGCGTAGCTTAAGTCGGACGCAGAAGGAAAGGTAACACGTATTCTAACAGGTAGGAGAAGAAGAATTCTTCAGCGGATGCTCGTAGTCAACCTTCAATTCATCAATTTTCTGATAATTAAATTTATGAGGAACTAGCGAAACTTCCGCAAGCTAAAGGACATTCATCAACTTTTCTGGTTTGCATAAATTAGTATTATTATGATAATAGGATCAAGTGCAAAAATGCAAATTTTTTTATTATTTTATTTAATTTTTTTCTTTTGTATGGTAATAAGAAATTGAATTCGGTTTATTGTTTTAAATAATTAGCTTGGGAATCAAGATGAGACAAAGTAAATTTACAAATGTGGCTAATAAAATTTAATTACACTTTTATAGAGAGAATTAAGATTTAAATATCAAACACTGGAGTATTTCTGACGGAAGAAAAAATTCCAATCAGGCCCTGATCATATGCTCAGATTAGAATTTTTTTTAAATTAAATCTACTTATGTAATTGATTGACAGATGTGTATATTTGGTTGCATAAATATTTTTTTAAAAAAAATTGAAAGTAAAACAAAAAAAATAATTTACATAAAATTAGAAAAAAAAAAGAATTTGTTTATTTAAAACCGTTTATTATTATTTTGATCTCAAATTTTAAGTAAATTTGAGTACTTTGCAAAAAAATGTGTTTTTTTAAACGGAGTAAATAGTCTAGTTGATAAGTTGAAAATTGTGTTAATTCGATATACTAATGCTAAAATTATATGATATGGCTTATTCGATCCGGAATCAAGTCAAAATTTTTTTGCCAAAAAATTGTATTCACCTAATAAAAATTTCAAAAGTTATAAACAATGAAAGATGGTAAAAAAGTAATGTTTGGTTTTTTGCTTATAACTCGTAAACAAATAATTTTTTAGCATTTTGAAAAAAAGATCCTTAAAGAGGAGAAAATGTACTAAAAAAAAGTTCTTATACCCGAAACTGTACCTCCATTATTTATAATTTTAATTTAACGTTGAAAATTGTCGTCCGCGCGCCGTTTTTAGGTTGCGCGCATCACGACGCGAGTCAGTAAGTTATAATAAAAAAAATTTTCGGGTATTTAAAGTAGATTTAAAAATCTAAATAAATGATGGTATAATCTAAACACTTTAAGAAAATGATTCTCGTTGGAGTTTTTTATTAAAGTTAATTTTCCAATAAACTAGACGATTGTTAATTAACAAAATTTTCCCGGACTTTCTTTATCATTTAAACTTAAAAAAAATACTTAAATAATTGTCCTAAAAATTTTTTGTTTCGTAGAGCCCATTTTAAATACACACAAAATAAGAAACCGTAATAAAAGTTTAAATAAGTTTAATACTTTGTTTATAATAATTTTTTTAATTTAACAAAAAAGGAAAAGTCACCGTAATGTTGTAAAAACAATTTTTTTTATTTATTTATAATTAGTTTACCGCTTTTATGTCAATAAAAGACATTTATTAATTAAAAAAAATTGGATCTCCATTTGTTTAAAATTTTTTTTATAAACAAATGGACTATATCAATATTTTTTTAAAAAAAAATTTACCACTTAATAAAGAACTGTCATTTATATTTTTTTTTAATTTTTTTTTCTTAATTATAATTTTTAATTGTTTATAAACGTTTTTTTCATATAACTATTGTTGAAATAATTAGTTTAAAAAATTTTTTTCTTAATCATCATAATTGACAGTTCTCTATAAAGTAACAATAAAAATTTTTTTATTAACAATTTCATTGAATATTGTATTAACAATTTGTTATAAACAAATTGTCAACTTCTTTTTATTTTTTTTCTGCTAGTTAAAAAAATTACAAAAACGATCTTGTACATGAAAATACGGAAAAAAAAATTTTTCTATTTTTTATTGAAATTTGAAAATATACTTAGAAATACTTAGAATAAAAGTTGCAGCAGCTGATCCATTTGTTCACTTAAAAGCTAATATAACTTTTAAACTATTACAGATACGACAATAAACACTCAAATCTTTTTCGTTGGTAAATTGTCTTTCAGATAAATAATTTTATAATTTTACATCTATTGTTCTTCTGATGTGGTGTGTATTTGTTTATAGAAAGTAGAGATTTTTTGGGTATTTTTCGAATTTTTTGACTTATAGCTCAGTAAATAATGCAAATTCGGTTATTGCACTTCAAGACATTTCATTATTATTAATGAATAATTAAATAAATTAATTTTTTAAACTTTCTTAAAGAACTGTTATTACTTTTTCAACAGGCATTACTTGAATTAACCAAACATTTTGTAAGTTTGACGAAAATCAAAGATAATATTCGGTAATGTTTAATTTTCTTACTGAAAAATACAAGGCCAATATTAAAACAATTTATACAGCAACATTTCTTTCAAAAGGCTTGTTTTGAAAAAAATTAAAGTTAAATTTCCTAAAAAAAAACAAAAGTGATGCTATAGTTATATCAAAAATTTAAACAAATATTTTTTTTCTAAACAAAGCCTCAGATAGCATTTTTAAAACCATTTAATGCCTATATTTTGTTTTTTCAAAATTCTTTATAGTTTAGTTAAAAAACACCCCGATCCATACTTTTGATCCACCCGGTATATTCGCTAATCTGTTATTTTTAGAGTTTTACAACTGTACAAAATGAAATTTATAACTGCACAAATGGTTTCGAACTGCATACTAAAAAAAGTCTGATAAGGACCTTAATTTACTGAAATAGCAATAGGTATATTGTTTTGATTTACTAAATTACTGCGGGTAGATTTGCGTTTTAACACGGTTTAAAATACGACGCGGTTATTATTGTAGAAATTAAATAAATATAATTTTTTACATTATTGATAATTCTGGGTCTAAAACATTCGAAAAAAAATACTCGTCTTAAACATTTTTGTTTTTTTAGCTTAACACAATTCCAAGATTTTCCACAACAAAAAGTATCTTTGTTGGCGGTAGTTTGCTTCGTACATACAAGGTTAATGAAAAAAATTGCTATAAATAAGTCGCAGAATTACAATCTGAGTTTTGCTGAAACTGGCAGATGTTACCCAAACCGAGAGGCTAAACTGTATTACATACAGTCGCGAGGATTTGTTGTTAAAATGACAAAAAAATGTCACAAATGATTCTTTTAGAATTTATTCAGCACTTTTAGAAGGTTTTCCGCGTCGGAAGTACTTTGAGCTAGCTAGAAGCAGAGACAGTAGTTGAGAGCTCAGTGACAAAAGGTAGGTAACACTGCTCAATATTTATCTCGGTTTCAAAAATTGAACTTGATGATCAACATTTTCTTCTCACAACTGGACCTTCTTAGCAGTGAGAAAAAATTTCGTAAGATGTTTTAAAGGGCTTTAAAAACAAGAACTCGTTTTTATAATATTTCAGATTGAAAAGTTATGACGTAATTTGTCAAAATTCGCAAATGACATAAAATTTTAAATTATTGTTACTATTTAAGTGCGACTGAGGCTGAAGCCAGGTAAGCTTATCTAAGCGAAAATTCGTTCCCATTGGATTAAATTCGATGTTGACAAACGTTGTTTTCATTACCAAGAATCAGATTTAACGGCACTGAAAAAATTTTCAAACATTTTTTTAGTAAACTACCTATCAAATATTAAATAAGTTATATAACCATAAAATATATTAATTGCTTTGCAAAATATCCAGAAGCCATTACAAAGTAATAAAAAAATGTTTCCGTATATTTTTTTTATTGCTGCTTAAAAACAAAAAATCTCTACTTTCTACTACTATAAGGTGTATTTCTAAAAAATGCGCGCTTCTTGACACATCAGATTTTTTTTTATATGATTAACCACTTCGACTCAACAAATTGAATTCAATAAAATTTGTAAAACCTATATAAAAGGAATTTTATTGTAAAATTAAATGTACAAACACATTTTTTTATAAAAAAAAATTTAAGAACCTTATTATATACAGTGTTTACGTGAAAAATTTCTCTCTTATCCATTTTTTTGATATATGCACTGCCGAGTCAAAATCCACGTGTTGCTGAAAATATACTGATTTACCCAAATTGTCTAGCAAGCAGTCCTAATTTTCCTCTTTGTTACGTAATATACTCATTTGTTGGCTCTTTGATGGAATCTATTTTTTTAAAGATCCTCGCTTCAATTTACGTATAGTTTTTATATCTTATTGTTAAAAATCTTTAAAGCAAATCGCTACTTGCTCATTAGAAAACTTAATAAAAAAAACATAATCTTATGTAAAAGTTTATTAACAATAAATGTCTGGCAATAAAAAATAAAGTATAAAAATATAAAATGTCTTATAAGAAAAATCCATTCGGCGCACATCACACAACAATCAAAGACTCGTCATGGCCGGTGGCCTTGCATAAGCCTTGGGTATAAACCCATATTTCCTCGTTTTGGGAGCGTACGCCCACAACCACCCATCAACAGTTTGATTATTAAGATCAGCATAAATCCAATCACCTCTTCTTACAGTTAAATCATCAGGAGCTTGCGCTTTATAATCATACAGCATCACCAATTCTGTCCCATGGTACCGCAAATCATCAACACTTGATGATGTCAGTAGATGCGAATTGTTCTGATTGGTCAAATTACCGCCAATATTCTGATTCGTGACTCGATTTAGATGACCTTGAATCACATTATCGGCGGGATAGACAAATCCGGACGGGATAAAACCTTCCTGACCGTCACTACGCACGATCCAGTACCAATCCGGATCCTCCTTATTCAAAACTAAAATAATAATAATAAGTGTGATTAGACAGTTTTAAAGCAATTTTTTACCAGTCACAAATTCGCCCCTTTCAACTGAAACGTCATTCTCATCACGTGCTATAAATGTATAAAGCACTATATATCTCCCGGATGGATCTTTCGAAAATGGCAGCATATCCGGTTCAGATCGGATACTAATCGGAGATCCTGCCCCCCTTACTTGTTTTTTCCCCAAAGAATCACAATCGCTTGTATCCAACCCCGCTAAATCACACTCATGGTTAGTATCGGAACTTTCTCCAGATGGCAGTTGGGTCTCTCTTGGCAATTTTTTCTTTATAGCCAATTCGGCTAAATGGCTGTTATATGGCGAACAGTACGAGTATGGAATGAAACCCTCCTGTCTTGTATCAAGACCAATGACGTAAACCCAATCATTCTCACGGTATAAAATATTGACAATCTTAAAATTACATTAGAATTAATTTGGAAACACTAAAAGAGCCCCACCTAGACACAGCCCCACCTCAATATAGCTGTGTCTCGTTGGAACTGATAAATCGCTTATAACCAGCGAAAAAAAATTGTTTTACGAGAGCAAGGTGAAGAGCTCTGTGACGATGTTGTCACAAAGTTACAAAAAAAAAAATATGCTTACAATTGTTATCAATTCAAAAATACAATTTTAAATTTCCCTGCTGTGTGTCTTGTCATAAATTATTGCCACGAAGTAAAATACAGAATGGAGTCTTTACTTATCAGCTAGAACCTACAGGAAAGAATATGCCTGAGGGAGACAGCATAGACTGCTTAACCTTGCAGTGCGCTTTTGAATTAAAAACTGTAAAATTAATTAACAAAATAAAATAAAAATATAAAAACATATTAAAAAAAGCAAAAATATGTGGCTTTATTTAGAAAACGCCACCCAAATGGTACAACGTATAAAATAAATTGAAAGAAAAATGGTATAAATTAAATTTTGTATAAGAAAAACCTTCGAGGCGTTTTTATCTTTAATAATTTAGACTAGAAAAACATTTAAAAATGAGAAATAGTTAAAACAGATCTCTTATTGTTACTGTTTCTTACTATTTTTATGACATAACTTAATTATGGGCAATGAAACTGAATAAATAAGCAAGAATGGGAAATATGCGATTAAGGTTAGCCTCATCTTTTATCGTTTTCACGAGAAGACAACCAAATTTAATTATTCGGTATTATTGGGCAATCGAATTTCAACCATTTTCTATCAAGAAAAAGCAAAAATTTTACTTTGGCGGCCAAAATTGGACGATCCTGCCGCAATGTTGTTTTTGAAGTTTTTTATTTTACGAAAAAGGGCAATCAAAATTAATTAATTGGCAATCGATCAGCAATTTTTTGATTGTTTTTGTAACTTTGGGAGTTCATTTCACAAGGCTACGATGAAACAGTAGCGACATCTCAGTACAATGTCAGTCGAGCTTTTAATCCTCGGAGTAGTTGTCGCAACTGCTTCATCTCACTCTCGTTAATTTGGGAAATTCAGGAAAGTACCTGTCCCCGTTTTACTTCAAGTTCATCATCGACACAAGGGGTGAAGTCATGTAGAACCACCATCTTACTATCAGGGGATAAACCGTGCTCCTTTTCGATTCCGACACGGACAAGGGTCTCGATACTCGCCGAACCAGTGATTCGGCCCATACCAGGGGCCCCATTTATGGGACGGTTGAGATCCTTGTCGAGATCGGAGATCGTAGCTGGAAAAAAATTAGCCATGATGTTATAATGTTTGACACTCCTCCCTGTACAGGGTTGTCAACTTTTCGATATTGAGATAAAGGAGTTTGTCAAAGGCGTATCTAGAATTGTTTTTAGGGAGCGGGAAAGGGGGTGTCTTACTATAATCTTTAGACTTTGTTTTACATCCAGCTTGGAAGTACATACGATCCAGGAACATGACAATTTTTTTTAAATTGATGTGAGTTCATATTTTAATGCTTTATTTTACTTGTTTTAGTAACTTGTTTCCAATAAACACAAGACGGTAACATGGTGGATGTCAAAAAAAAAAAAAAACAACAAACAAACGAGGGAAGAAGAGTGGAAAAAAGTGTAAAGCTGAAAGGTTACGCTCCCAAAGAATTAAAAACGTTTCGGGTTAGAATGCTGAATTAAAAGAGAAAGAAAAACATAAATATAATTAAAAAAAGGAGAAGGACCAAGTAAAGAATTTTTTTTGACAGGAAATTAAAAAAAGCAAAAACAAAAAAACATGGATGTCGTTTAAAGCAACAATCTGCTAGAAATAATCCGTTAACCTCACCTTTACTCAATAATGACAAACTCCACTTCTTTAAATACAAAATACTGCAGTTGTGGCTTTAGTTTCTGTTAGAGGACGATCAGAAAGTAAACAAAAATTGGCAAAAAATTTATAACAAAACAAAAAATTAAAATAGAGCAATTGCGTCAGAAGTTAAAAAAGTATCAAAAAAGTTAAAACGTATAGAAAAACAGAAAATGAACATATTAGATATTCATCAAAGAGAAACGTGCTTATGCGTGACTCATAAAAACATGGATTTGACTTTGGTTTAAGATGATACTTCTTTTAAGATCTGTCTCTTAGATAATTCTGTGATTGTAATAAAGATAATAATATGTTAAATTAATTTGTTTTGATATCATTAAATGACAGTGTTAGGTTTATTATTTAATTAAAAACTCATTATTTCATTAATTAAAAAGTAAAAACGATGACTTCTGTGTTTTTTTTCGATATGTTCACCTTTTTATCTTCAGAATAATAGACTATTACTGCCTCGTCTCAATTTGTCACCACTCTGTGGATAGTGTCACTCCTCTGACCCTACATTTTCCCCTGGCGCGTATAAAATTTAAAAAATTGTAATATCTTCTGGCCCTTATCATTACACATACACAAATATTGCCAACGTGTAAAATAATCAATATTAAATTAAACGGATTACTGTTGTGAGAACACCAAAAATTCATTTACTGTAGAATCACCTTTATTCCTTTATTAATCTAGAATTTTTCTTGGTTTTTTACTATTCTTAACTTTTTTTTTTCTTTAGTAGTCGTTTTTATTATTCTTTTTTTTTCAAATTCGTCTAAAATTTTGTTCCTCTAAGACCTCCCAATTGGAGTTTTCATTTTCTTATATCTCCCTTTATCGTTTGTTTTATTTATACTTTCTTCTCCTTCTCTTCCAGTCGTTGGTTTTGTGATTTTTTATTTTTTTCTAGAGGCATAGAATCTACAGTTCTTTAAGAATTGTCTAAAGTACGTTTTTAAAATTTTTCTTTGCTTTTTTCTTGTATAACATATATATTAATTTTTCGAGTTTTTTTATCATTAGATCGATCACCTTTTCTACAAGTTTTTACAGAATCTACTTTTTCAAATTCTCCTTTTATCTACTTCTGTTCTTTTTCCACTAGTCGTAATTCTCCTTGTTCTTTTCTTTCTTAAATTACTCGTTAAATACCTTATTTACGTAGGTCTCATAACTAAAGTCTAGATAGAACTTTTGTTTGTTTATAAGTACTTAAAATTTATTTTGGTGACTTAAAAGACGTCTAGACAATTAATTTATTTTTGAAATCACAGTAACAAATAGGTATCTCAATTTCCTAAGGTTTGCTCGTTTCTCTTTGTTAAAAAAACTAGATAAAAGGACGAAATGTGTCCTTTAAGTGTATCTTAAAGACTAAAGGACAGTTTATAAAATTAAAGGACTAATCAGTAATCTTTGAAATAAAGGACGGTTGGCAACCCTGACCCTGTATATTACGAGGACAATTTAAATGTCAACAATAGTTGTTTGATCATGTCACAGAATTTTGATTGTGGTAGAAAAAAATGCATTTTCCGGTACAAAAATAGAAAATCTGCAGTAAATTATCGTTTTCCTCTGACAAAAATTTATCATTGTGGAAGTTGGGGCAAACCAGTCAGATAAAAGATACAAAATCATTGTTTAAATAAATAATTTTTTAGTTGCAATAAATTGATCAGTGTGAGAACATCGAGTTACTTGATTGCTTAGAATTTTCCCACGGTTGATATTACCTCGTTTAGAGGCTAGAATCAACAGGTAGGTGGCTAAAATTACTCTAAGATCATTAAATTAATATTTGCAAATTCTGAATCAGATTTTTTGCAATTTTTTTTGTTGATATTCAAGAAACAACAGTTGAATAAATGAGGACACGTTCTTTCAGGGGCCAAACCAAACTGTTACCAAATATTTGACCACAACAATTTATTACATAAATTTGCCTCAAAACTGTATAACTTGATCATTTAAACGGATCAAAAAATTGAAAAACCAAGGCCTACTTGACGATTTTTGTTATGATTTTTTATGCAGTGAGAATGTTTATTTTTTGATCATTTGGGTAAAAATTTACTCACATTTTTTCTTCTTGCCTCGTCTAATACGAACAGGGCATAAAAATGCCATTTTTCATTTATTGTTTATCTCATTTTAAAACAATTCACTTGATATTTTAATAATTACAACTGTACTTCTGTCAAACACAATGATCTTTTGATCAAAAATTCACAAGGCGATCAAAATTGTTACAACATTCACCAACAGGTGGCGCCCAAAATTTACACAAAAACGACAAATCTGACAACAAATAAAATTATTACATGTTTTAAAAACAATTTCTAATACAATTCCGGTTCGTTTTTGCAAAAATTTCGTATTAATACCGTAAAATAAATAAAAACGGTGTGTAAATATTGGCACGTCTGTGGCTAGATGGCGCCACCCTTTACGTCAATAATGTGTCATAGAAATGTCAATGTGTCAGTGACTTTTCGGGGCCCCAGTTGAATTTTCAACTTGTCTTAATTCGAAAAAACATTTTAGTTTAGTGTGTATTTCGGTAAAACTCGTGAATAATGAAAATGCCCCCGTCTGTCGTTGAAAACAAAAACTCCCGACTCTTAAATAACGAAGAGAATTTACAAGTTTTCAAGCTTCTGGGGAATCGGTGTCAGGTAAATTCCTGAAATTGTTTGGCATTTAGTCATTTTGGTGAATTTTCAGTCTATTTGCACAACGGTAGCGCAATTATTTTGTACAGAGCCCCCTCATCACAGCCACTGGATCAAGAAAGATGTGGGTGTGCTGTGTTTCGTTAAGGACAATAGTAGGAAGAATTATTTCTTTAGGATGTTTTGTTTGAGACGGAATATGATGGTTTGGGAACAGGAAATGTACAGGAATTTGGAGTATAATGAGAGTACAATGTTTTTGCATATATTTGAGGGAGAGGTTCGCGTTATTATTATGTTTTTGGAGAGGTTTGATTGAGGGTTTTAGGACGTTATGGTCGCGTTTAATTTTGCTTCGGTTGATGAGGCAAGAGAATTTAAAATGGTCATTGACGAAAAGATTATGCTGCGGAAAAAGAGAGAAGGTAAGGAGTTTTAAATATTCGTAATTAGCTAATTAAAAATTCTTGTAATCTTTATTAGTCATAAGTTGAAACAACTTAGGAATTTATATTGTGCTTATCAGTGCATATTTTCATGGACAAGTTTTGTAAGTTTCAAAAAATTGGCGCGAAAATTGTTTTTTTAGGCCTCCGTCCAGAAACACTAAATTTCTAGTCGTATAAATCGTCCGGGAAGTGATCGTTTGCGTTTGTCACTATTTTGCACTGCCTAGACATTGAAAGTAAAATCTAGGGATTTTCTGTTTTTAATTTGTATTCATTCCAATACCTGTTATATGATTTTTCAGGCAGCAAATTTTCAATTGCCTTTCTGGCTGCGTTTTTATATGTTCTAGGTTATTGTCGTCTTCCATTATCTGATTTATTGGAAGAAGTTCTATTTATTTTAGCACAAAAGCACGATTTGACAGAATTTATAGTTGTTCATTGTCAATGATATTTTAAGTTTAAAATCTAGTTATCGTGCTAATGCTACCAACCTCAGAAAAACAAATACTCTCGTTCCAAACATTTTTCCAATAAAAATGATTTTTTTTTTTAATTTAGACAACTTTTCGTTGTCTTTTAGACAAAAAACGTTGTTTATCACACGGTCAGAAACTTTTTCGCGAGTATTCGCACTTGTGGGTCTCGGCTTCGCCTCAGCTCATACTCGTAAATCGACAGTTTCTGGCCTTGTAACAAAAATAACTTTTTAAGTTTTTGACTATTAGAGGGCTAGCTACAAATTTTATTTGCAATGAGGTGTTTTCAGACTTTTATGTAACCCACCTGACGCATTAGCTTCAGGACAACGTTCCTGATGCTTTCTATGGCGAATAAATTTTGAGAATTTTTGTCATTTATTTAGAGGACGATATTTAAATTATTATTCAAGGTGGCATAAAGTGCACTTCGAAATCTATTTAAGACTGTAATCAAAAAAATTTTTTCAATTGTTTTATGTGATTTAATAATAAAATTAAAACGCGGGAAAATTAAAAATTTTACTGTGTTTTAATGTTTGACTTGTTTTTGATATACAATCAAACTCGTTTGGTACGTTATCGGATAGAGAGTTAAGCTGATTAGTACGCAACATTTAAGAAGTCCCTTTTAGACATTAGACTTTAATTTTACCTCAGATTTTGCGTCAGTCCGGTTGGAACGTCAAAATTCCGCTGGTCCGGTGACTGACGTTATATCCGAGTTTGACTGTATTTCTTTTCAAGATTTTGCAAAGTTTGAAAAATAAATTCCAAAAGTGGCTTTATAAGATTTGGGGTGAAATTATTGAAGAGAAATTCTTGGATACTTTGAATCGTGATTGACGTTTCTGCCAACATTGTAATACTAAAAAGAAAAAAAATACTGATTGAGAGTTTAAAACTCGTAAATACTATAAAAATACTTAATGTGAATAAATATTGAGATGTTAAGTCTTTTTGTGTTAGATCTGCTGTCAAAACACATAAATAGTCACACATTTTTAACAGATAAATTTTAAAAGAGTTGTTGAATAGTCGGAAGTGGTTGGCGCGCCTGGTTTTTTCAATTCTAATCTAGAAATTACACTATACCAACATAAAAGATGAATTTAAAAAAAAAATCGATGTGAAATGAGTCTCAAAATTTTAAATAAAATATAAATTAAACCAGAAGTCAACAATTTTAACAAAGTTATAAACTGTACATAACGTCTTAATTAAAGCATCTTCTTCTGCCACAACTGTTGGGTGGTGATGGTGAATCCCCTCCTTCTGCTTCTTTCGAACCTACCTTTAATCCTAAAATTGGTACTTCTTTTTCTGCTTTATGTGGCGAGTCCCGTCTGCTTCTTTTGGACCTACCTTTAATCCAGATTTTCAGTGATGTCTCTTGTTTTGTCCTATATATCGTTTAATAATTAATAATAAATAAAAGTACGCAGCTTTGAGCCGATGTGATGCGTCCTGTTCGAGAACTGGCTCACGACTGAGTGAAACAAAAAGAAATATCGATAAATTTATAAAAAACAAAAAAAAAATGTCTATTATATCATCACATGTTGAACACTCTCTGTGTCTTTGAGTAATAAATCATCGTATTATGTAAGCAATTAGTTCAAATAATAAATTAAAAATGTATTTAAATATATTTAGGTACATAAACAAGATGTTTCGAGTTTTGTTTTCAATTTATATCTAATCACGAAAATAGCACCGAAAAGGCAATAATTAATTTTATTTAAACAAATGAGACTAAACGTTGTTTAAACAGCTACGTTATTACCAATTGAAAGGTGAGGTGAAAAATCTCTTGTCAACATTTTATGCAATCACAAAAAAGTGTTTACATTTTCTAAAGTCTCAGTTTATATATAGGGTGTCCCAATTTTTTTTCTATTGCAAGTCTCAGTTTATATATAAAATGTACCAATTATATTTATACATGATTTCAGCCCAAGTGTTACAAAGCCACCTCTGGAATTTATTTTTCAAAATCTCCAAAATCTTGAAAAGAAATATGTCAAAACAAGTCAAACACTGAAACACAATTTAAATTTTTTTTGCGTTTTTATTTTAATAATTATGAATTTACATAAAACAATCGAAAAAATTTAATTTTGACTACATTCTCAAATAGACTTTGAAGTATACTTTATGCCAACTTGGATAATAATTTAAATATCATTCGCTAAATAAGTGAAAAAAATTCTCAAAATTTATTCGCCATAAAATGCATTAGGAACGTTGTTCTGAGGCTGCCGCATGACGTCATGTGAAAACGCCTAATTTAAAAAAAAAATACATACAGCGTGTTGTAAAACGAACTGAAACCAATGAATAACTTTAAAAAAAATTGTATTTAGTGAAAATTCTAAAACATGTTGATTTTTATTTTAAAAAATACACAATTTGTGGCGTTAACTTTTTTTAAAAACATCCTTCTTTAAACAGCCACTATATCTTTTTTTATATCTCAAATGGAAGCTTATTTAATAAGCAATTTGTTGGTGTAATTAATTTTGAAATTGAATAAATAGTTTTCATAAAAAAATACATTAAAAAAAACTGAACGCTTCAAATTGTGAATTTCTTTAAGTAAAAATCGACGTGTTTTAGGATTTTTACCAAATATAATTTTCTCAAAAGTTATTAATTGGTTTCGGTTCTTTTTAAACACGCTGTATATTAAGTGTCCTAAAATGGGTCTGCAGTACCTATAATTCGGCTAATAATAATTAATATGGATATATTTTTTATATAATGAGAAGATTTTGAGAAAATTCTAATATAGCAGTGGCAAAGCGCTTTTGGAAGCTAAAGTTTCATCTTTAGCGCTTCACAATAACAATGTAAAAAGGAAAGTTATATAAAAATGTTGAAAAAACTTACCAATCATTTGTCAAAACAAATTAAAACATTCACTAAGTTCTAAACAAAAATAACATTTTATTCTATTTTTACTATACATTTTTATTGTTTAATGTTTTATTCGTTTTTACAAAAGATTGGTAAGTCTTATATAAAAAGATATACTTTTTGTAAAACTTTTTTTACATTTTTGTTGTTAGGCACTAATAGAACTTTAGCTTCTAAAGGGCTTTGTCGCTGTAATATTAGAATTTTAGTTAAACTTGTGGGTTCGACATTAATTTTTATTGTCATTATTTATATAAAATTTACCCCAGTTTGAGAAAGGATACTTCTATCAAAATTTAATTATAAAAAAAATGTTTAAAATAACAAGCTATCAAATAATTTTTTTGTTAAAAACAGAGCTTCAGTAATACACCAGAATATCAGTAATTACCAGATCTGTTATTTATTTACCAAAAAAATTCTGATTTTAGTATTGTAAATTAGACACTTTTTCTTAGGGCCTATCATTCTGCATTTTATTATCAACTTATAATTTTTGGTAAAGAAAGCTTTGAATTTGGTTCTTAATTTACGATAATTTCGGGCTTTTTTTATTAGAAATTGATATCAAAAATCAGAATGGTATACCCTAAGAAAAAGTGTTACTGAAAGCCTGTTTTCAATTAAAAAAATTATTTGTCAGTTTAATACTTTAAACATTTAAATCACTACTACATCCTCTTCATTATTATGAAAAAGTATCTCGATTAATTTTTAGCCGAATTATAGGTACCGCAGACCCTTAAGTGCCGTTTACGAAATTAAGTGACATTTCATTTTGAAAGTAGATAGATGGATTTAATTTTTTTACAATTTTATAGCATTTGAGGTGTTTTTTAATAAGGTATTGTTATTTTACCGCACTGTGGTAAAATCTCTCTTCCACTGAGGGATGCACAATCGTAAAACATTTTTTTTTTTTCAATTTTCAAGGCTAAAAAGGTAATTTTGGTAAAAGTAACGTAACTTACTTATAACATGGGTAATTAAAATATCGTTAGATAATGTTTTTCTAAAATTTTTTGTTATAAAAAATCAATTATGGAATATTTTTTATTAGAACGTCGGACAAAACAAATGAAAGGTCCTACTTCGCAACAAAACAACATCGTAAATTCCAATACTTTGAGAGCCCCCCACGACTACAAAAAAGTGGTAGATCCAGGTAAACTTTCCATTCTCGAAAAAAAAAAATTCTGAAATCTCTCTTTAAAGTAAAAACCAAATTAGTCTCGTAAAAAAGTTTTTTACGGACTCATGTCATCAATAAAAAATTGCATTGAAACCTAATTTTTATCGAACTTTTCAAGCCGCAATGAAATTTAATACGAATGCATAGTTCAATAATAAAAATGGCGATTTCAGAAAAATAGTGTCAGAGAATTATAGAGAAGCTAGAAAAGCGCAATTTTGACGACTATTACGTCCTCAACGAACTTATTGGTGGCGCCAAATCCAAATTAATAATTGCAAATTCACAAAGTAGTTATCACTTTATCAGTAATTCTAGATAAGACATCTGTCATGTTAATCGAACTTTTATTGTATAATAAATGTAGTATTTTCTAAAAAAAAGTTTGATGTAAATTTCTGCGAACTAAATCTATTCTTTATCTTTTGTACACAAAATAGAAGATAGATTATTTATTTTACTTTATGAGAAATCAACTAAAAGCCTGTCATTGTCGCTTCTCTACTGTTCTCTGGTAATGCACATTTTACCACTAAAATTGTTTTTTTTTTCTCACTTTTATTGTTATTGGTTATTTTAAAAAATTAGTTTTGTTGTAATGACATTTTTTTTTCTCAAAAAATCCAGTTACCAAATCAGCAAAACGTAAGAGAAATATTACAAAAGCCGACATTGGTGTCCCTCTTGACTTCAAACACATCTCTCACGTGGGTTGGAACCCTGATTCAGGGTTTGATATTGACAGTCAGGATGACCAATTGAAATGTTTTTTCGAAAAAGCTGGAATTTCCGAAAAACAATTACAAGATCGCGATACAAAAGAATTTATTTATGATTTTATAAATAAACATGGGGGGCGTGAAGCAATTGAAGAATCGACAAATAGACATTCGGCTAGAAAAGCTCCAGCTGTGCCCCCTTTTAATCAAGCAGCACCTCCAGTGCCTCCTGTACCTCCAAGAGGACCACCGCGTCCGCATGTCGTAAGTCACGTATGTAAAACTTTAGTAGTATAGTAAAGAACAAGTTTCTAAAAGTCAAGTGTCTGCAATGACTTAAGAAACAAGTTTTTTATAGTTTTCAAATTTTGCGTTTTATAATAGGCTTATTACAGTAGTGCTGTAATAGAAATTAAAGCACTCAAATAAGTGTTATACTAGATTTTTAAAGACGAAAATTATGAAAAAATGATTTAACATTGTTTTTATATAGAGAGTTGCTCCACCTCCACCCCCAGCGCCATCTAGCACAACAAATTCGATTGAAAGTAAGTTTTTTGTAATTTTTGTGTGAGATTTTCGAAAATTTTGTATTTAGATGAGAAATCAATTCCACCGCCACCACCTCCACTGGCCGATTTCGGATCGGTGCCGCCGCCTCCAGCTCCTGCTTTTGACCTGTCGCAAGGTGATGGGCCACCACCGGCACCGGTTATGGGGTCGGCATTGTTAGATAGTATAAAAACAGGGACAACACTAAGGCCTGTAGAAGATAGAAAGATGCCGACGACACCTCCAGTGGAGGACTCACGTGGTCAATTATTGAAGGAAATTCGGGAAGGGATGAAATTGAAACCTGTTTGTGTAAGTTGTATGGATTTTGGGGTTGGTTTGAGTTTGAAGAGGGTGTTACAGGAGAGGGATGTCAAGCCGGTGAATAATGTAGTGGAGACAAGGAGTGGAGATTTGGCTGAAGCGTTAGCGAGGGCTTTAGCTGAGAGGAGTAAGGCTATACATTCAGAGGATGATGACGATGAGGAGGATTCGAATGATGACGAATGGGAGGATTGATTAGGGAGGAGAATTGTGTTAGACGATATTATAATAAAGGTGTTTAAATTGTTTATTAGTATTTTATTTCCTGTTCTTGTGGAATAATAAAAAGAATAGTTGACTGATCCGAAAATTATAGTGTTGCCAGATTAACAACTGGCTAATCAAACCTCGCTTTTGGATTGAAACAGTAGTTTCTATGTTATTAAATCCAAAGAAATATTTCTTTACAGAGAACAATAGAGAAGCATCAAAAACTGCAATTTGCAGACGCAATTTTTAAAGGTTTTTACTAATTTAACGAATTTTTATGGCGCCAAATTCGCAGAATTTTCAATTATTATTCTAGATTTAATATCTTTATGCTAATCTAAGGTTTTAAAGGTTCAAACTATCTCAAATTCGCTAAATAATAACATAACAGTTTTTTTACAGTCAATGGTCAGCCGGCTTAACCTAATCAAATTGCTAGAAAAAAATCTGAAATAAAAAAAATATTCAGAAAAAAATCTGAAACAAAAATTGTGTAATTAACGAAATTTTGTTTTTAATATGCTTCTCACAATTATGAATTACTGCTCCGTGAGTCTGTTTTTTCGTGCTGCACCTATAGCATGCCATTGGTCTTTGAGGCATTGCACTATTTGGTTTACAGCAATATATTTTGTCGCAAAAGACGCCAGCCTATAAAATCTCACAAATTTTCAATGGGATTTAGATCCGGTAATTGAACCGGTCACAATAAAATGTTAATTTTGTGGTTTGCAAGAATCTCGCGTACCATCACCCTAGCTGTATGTGGACGGGAATTGGCTTGTATGAAAATGAAATTTTCTCTTATTTATTTCTGTAACAAATGGGAGAATAACAAGTTTGAGAATGTTACCAACTGCAGGAGTGAATTGTGTTATTCTACTGATAGCGATTGCCAGGTTGCTTCCATATAATTTTAGTCTTCTGATATGTATATTCGCAGACTAAAACGAAATTTATCTGTGAACTGCGGCCCACTCCTGCCGTTGCCAATGTACATGTTTATATTGTATTCACTTTAACCTGATTGCATGATTCTCTCGGAACTATAGACACCCTCAAAGCCCGTCTAGCAGTAAAACTAGCTTTATTATTCAGTTACGAATTGTTGGACCAGCTACTAAGACGTTATTATGAGTGTTAGGCTGTTAAATTGAGAGTTTTATTGCTTTTTTGTACTATTTATAGCTTTCAATTTGCCGATTTTTTCAGTAACTGCTCATTTTTGATACAAACCCTTTTTCTCTCGCTCTCTCTAAATCCAAGAAGTAGTAATAGTTTCTACTCTGCATTATTTTTTGTTATTTTGATATGTGTAGTTTTAAACGGTATGATAAAGATTATATAATTCTTTTATTAGGTTTAGTTTCAGTTTGCTATATACCGACCTGTTTTTTGCTCTTTTGTCTTGTTTCCGATGTTTTAACGATTTTTTTCAGATCTTATTTAACTTCTTAAACCTTTTTTAAATATTTCTTTACTTCTAGGACTTTTAACTTAAAATCATTTTGCGAATTGTAATTTTTTTTTGTATTTTTTTAAAGGCTTTTTTCGTTCTCATCTCCCAAATATAATTTTTTTTACAATTTTTTTTAGTGTTCTTTCTTCTAAATGTAATTTTGTTGCTTTTCTAACTGTATTTATTTGTTTTTCTTTCATCTTTCCCTCGTTTTTTTTTCAGACGTTGTTTTTCAAACTCTTCTAAAATTTTTTGTTTTTTGCATTTTTTCTTTGTTCATCTTTTTTTCGTAATTATTTTACGCATTGTTACATCGAAAACAAAGCTGGTAGACTGCAGCAGGAATAATTTAACGACTGTTTACATAGTTTTTACAACTATTTTACTTTTACGACTTAATTTACGACTCAATATCTCCTAATACGTTGTAGGGAACTGCTAATAGATCTCCGAAAGAACAGTAAAAAAAATTTTTCTGGTTCATTCTTGTAGTTATGAAGCGGTAAACTTTTTTGTTTTTACGAAATTTTAAAAATTTCAAAATGTTTTATAATGCGTTTTATCTTTGTATGTTTTGAGTATTTTAAAAAATTAGTTACTAAATGTCAAATTTTATTTTTAAAATTGTTCAATTCTTTTTAAATTTTTTAACAAATTACCCATTTGACTTGACCTTAAAACCACTAGTCCGTAACGTTGCCAAATTGTCAAAATTATTGTTTTGATTTGTAAAGAAAGATGCAAACATTTTTTTATTTACTTTAATACATTATGAAATGTTTTTAACAAAGACAGACCTAACAATACCTTGCAGAAATGTCATAAAGCCCTAATAAAATCAGAGCTTTTATTGACGCAATTAAATGCTATAAATTTCAGTAATGAAACTCAAATGTTATAAATTAAAGTACAACTTGATATAAAAAGCTTATTTGTGTTTTTCCAAGGTGTAGCTATAAAAAGGCTGTTTTATACTAAAACATTTTATTGTAAACTTTGTAAATTTCAGGTTTAACTCGAAAAAAAAAAGTTTGTGTAACCAACATAAAAAACAAGGAACGTAAACAACTTTTTAATCCATATCAAAAGACAAGGTGGCCGTGAAAATTTGACAGCTATGTAAACGAAATTTTTATAATATAAATTTTGTTTCGTTTTAACGTTTTGCATAAGATACGATTAAAAATTGTTTACCTTGATGAGGTTTATTTGAAAAATATTGGTACCGAAGAGTAATTCAGTTCAGAAATTTTTTCGGAAACAAGATACACAAAAATGAATTATATACAAAATATTTGAATTTATTTAATTGATTTCACTTAGGTTTGGCAAAAGACAATTAAACAGGATTGTTTCTAACATTACGGACAATAAAGTCAGGTTTTTGCCCGAAATTGTCACTTTGGATAATTAAATTTTACCTAATTTTTTATTCAAACGTTTGAAAGGTAAATTCTTGCTTTTATATTAAATAAAAAAAATTTTGGATTTGAATTTTGGTTTCCACTTTTGTATTTTTTTTAGAAACGTTGCAACTCGTCGTTTTATTCATAACCTGTAATGGAAGTTATCGCATTTCAATAAAATTTTCGTTGTCAAAATATCAAATATTTTTATTCTTAATTTTTAAGTAATTTTAAAACATCTTTAGCGGTCAGAAGAATTTTAAGCTAGTTGCTAAACGAGGTCACATACTACAAGGTTAATAATGGTCGCAATTATTTATCACAAATATTTATCTTATACTCGATTGCTTAAACGTTCATCAAAATTGATGCGACTTTAATAACTGATTAATTTAAAAACGGTGCTCTGATTGGCAAAAATGCCTTAATTAGAGATTCTAGGAGAGAAAACCAGATGTCAAAATTTAAAAGAAAAATGTACAACGGCTTAATTTTCCAATAGATACAACATGCCCTATTTCTTGCATGTCGCCATATAATCATTTTCTTGGTTATATATATAAAGTTATTTATTTATAAAAGGGCATTCAAAAAATATTTTATATTCTCTAGGGGAGAAGGCTGAGAACTTTTGATCTGAGGCTTTATAGGACGTTTCAGTACTCAAGATTTGGTCAAAAATTAATTGAGATATTTTTTCAAATCATGAAGAGGTTTAATCTAGTAGTAGTAGTATTAGTAGAACGTTATAAAATTAATAAAAAAAATATTTTTTGCGCTATTGGTTGTTTTTATCAATTTACTGTGCCTGTTTCCACGACGGTAGGTTGCTGTTACTGGTTGCTACGTGTAACAAAACGGTAAGTAATTCACTTAGCGTTCAGTGAACGGTAAGCAATTAAATCTAAAAAAACAATTTTGCGATTTATTTATTAAAATTAAATGTACAATTATTATAATTAATAGTAGTAATACCACTCGCATTTGAGTTTCTAGTGTTAATAGACAAACTTTCCGACATAGAAGTCCCAGGTTGTTGTAATAGTCCACCAACATCGCTGTGTAAAATTTTATGAGCAAATTCAATTTTGTTTTGGAGGGAATCTTTCACGTAACTCTCGGCCACCGTTGATGAACGCCACCCACCATCTCTTTTTAGTCCCAACACATCAATGTGCGTCGAAACGAGTGTCCAGTAAAACCTTCAGGGGCTTGCAACTTTAAATACTTTGCAATTTTTGACGGCCAGCCTCCAATTGTGCTTTTCCTGTGACTTGTCTAGTGCATTTGCTATTTCGATAGTTCAGAAATAAATGATCTGACGTTGGGTTGCTTGGTCGAATTTTTATGTATTTTCGAAGTATTTCCAAATAATGAACTGCTTCATTTTCTTTATTAATAACTGTGAACGGTCGCTGAATATTCGTTTTTGTATTTGGAATATTTACTTTACTATAAACATTTCTTCATGTTCTTCTATGTCACTCATTTTAATATTGTACAATTCCTCTCGTCTACAAGCGCCCGATACTCCCAATATCATTGCTACCTGCAAATATATTGTTTCCATAGAACTCAGATGTACATACCACCTCATCATCTACAACATACCTTTTGAATTAAAAATTGTTCGTCTGGTGCTTCAATCAAGAATTTTTCCATGTCTTCTTTGGTAAAAATTTTTGCCTTCTTAGGCCGATATCCAATATTTTTTCTCATAAGATAAGCAATTCATGTAGCAAACTTAGAAATATCGATAGCATCATGGAGAAAAATTGTACTCTTTAGCATAGAATACTCCGCCCATAAACTGCCTGGGGCCTTCAAGTGTCCACTTCTCACCACAAAATACGCTAACAAGCTCTTTTCATTTACAGAAATCTTCTTTGCTTCACGCTATTGCATTTCTTAAACAACTTGTATGTCTGTTCATATCGGGCTTTAGATTTTTCTGGAATTATTGCCGAACATCCTTCTTGCCAAGCGTCTTCTAAATCATCCGGTAGATCATCTCTATCGCTCATATTTGCTTTGAAAACGGAACCACAAAACCGAACTATGTAGGAATGATTGTATCAAAAAGACAATTTTACTTGTTTGGAACAAAACCATAGCAACCATGGAACAGCCACCCAAAGTTTTCAGTTTCAATCTTCCCGATTATCACAAATGTATTGATATAAATTATTATTATTATTATTCTAGAAACTCCAATCGCGCAAAAAACGTTATAAGCATGGCGAACGTTAAGGATTACCGTTCTCCATACTTAATATACTATAAATTATCAAGCGGATAATTTTATTTTTTTTTTTGTTAAAAACAGGGCTTTAATATTACACATCTAGATCTGTTATGTATTTACCAAAAAAATTCTGTTTGTGGCATTTTAAATTAAACACTTTTTCTCGTGTCTTACCATCTTGCTTTTTGTTACCAATTTTTAATTTTTCAAGAAAAAGCTTTGAAGTCGGTTCTTATTTTACGGTGACTTTAAAGTTTTTTTATTAAAAATATAAGAAATTAATTACATAATTACCTATATTTTTAGTGGAAACATTAAAAGAGATCTTGAAATCTAGGATTAGAAAGTCAAAAGATCCGAAAAACTGTTTTCTGTAATTAAAAATAAATTTTATTTAAAAAAATGGGAAAGATTGATTTTATGTTGGTTGTATTGCATTCATGCGTTTTTCCCCACAGTTGGCAGTTTGAAATCAAAATTTTTCATGCTGTATCCATCTTGCTAGTTTGAAATTTTGAATGCTGTATCCTGGCAATGCAACATTTTTTTAGGTTACTGATTTCTTATTATTTTGAAAAGTATAAATGAAAAAGTATTAAAAGATTATTGACGATAAAAAAATTGTTTTTTCAGTCACGTGTTGTGACATTTTCTAATAAAATAATTTTTTAAAGTAAAAACTTGATAATGAGCTTCGCTAACATAAAAGAAAACGAATTAATTCAGAAAGATCGTGATCGGACAATAAACAACACCAGATTTGCATCAGATTTGCAAACGAAGAATTGAAATATCAGATACTGTGCTTGTTTTGAAAGTGAAACTATTCTATGAAATAATTTTGTTGTTTTCAAAAAGATTTGAATTTTAGATTTTTACGATGATAAATTGCTAAATAACTGCCTAGTAATTATTTCTTTCACTTTCTTCCACCTACTCCTAGTTTTAGCACCTCTTATTCAAACTGTGGGTGCTAGAAACAATCAAAAATTACGTAAAACAAGTGATCCAAAAGTGAACATCTTAATTCCGAATGTCTAGCTAGAACACCTAGTGATTACCCATTCACCTGTCACTGTCAGTAGGTCGCCCCATTGTCCCCACCTATTACTCAAATAAGTAGGTTCTTGTATATGTGAGATACCTGTTGGTAGCGCACATGTTGATGAATATTGACCCTTTACTTAAGCTAATGTTTGCGAACACTCAGTGTTAGTTTAGTAATTCTAGTGTATTTCTCAATTAAACCAAAGTGTGATGAGTGAAACAAAGGTTCAAATTTTTTTTATAGTAAGTAAAATTTCTTAGAATGTGATTTTGCGAAAGTATTAATTTATTAATGAAAAAATATAATTTATAGTAGCGTACCGGAATTACACTTCTTGACTCGAATTTAATTAACTCAACTGTAAATTTTATTACCTACTAATTAAAAAAAATATGTATTAAAAATTGGCAAATATTTTTGTCGATATTTATTGTAATAATTATTCTACTTTCTAATAGTAAAATTATGAATTTGTTTGGCGGGTGCGGCAATTTTTTTTTTGACAAGGCTACTCCATTTTTTTTAACAATAGATCTATTTTTTTCTGGAGTCAACAACACAACAATGTCGACTTACGTCATTTGAGCTTTTTTGGTTCCGCAACCATGGGAAGAATTTTTTTATCCGGATTAATAATTTTCTCTGGATTTTTATCTTTCTTTATGCCTACATTAGCATAAAAACAATAAATTGCAGAAGCAGGAAGTTCCAGTTTCGCATATTGCGTGTTATTTCTGTCTCTGACTGCACTAGAAACTGAACTAATCGATCGTTAATTAACCTTAACCTTGTCGCAAAATGGCAATTTAATTGAGAAATTATATAATTGAGTTGCGTGAGGAATGTTAATGATCCGGAAAAATTTTTCAAAATCATTTCACGATTCCCGAAAGAAAGTTTTTGATTATTTTTCTAGTGGGTGTTTGCCTTTTCTGAAATGAAATTGAAAAACTTTCACTTGCTTTCTTTCACGATGAATTTTTTTTCGATCAAGCGAATTTTTATTGCTCATCAATGTTGAAACGCATATTTGACGGAATTTCCAAAATTCTTGCAAACGCTTTCTAAAAGGGACTTTTTGCGCAATCTTTGCGTCTATACTGTTATGCTTAATAAATTGCGTACGAACATGCAAATCATACACCCACAAACTCAAGTCAACACTCGATAAAAAATTTCGACAGAAATGGCAAAGAATACAATCAAAGTAGCTGTCTGGCTAACACACTAAACACCTTCGCAAAGACCAAGAACTTGCGGGATCAAAGTCCAAATTTGCATTTTTAAACAATAAGGAAAATTCTGATTTATGTATATTTAATTAAAAGTTATATAATTTTTAAAACAAAAGATATTAAGCATTCAAATAAAAATCACGTCAAAGTGTGCTATCAATTTTATCAATCGTGCAAGTTAACTTTTTTTGTCATCTGTCGTTAATTATTGAACTGTCAAAATTGTCTAAAGTTAAGCTCGATAAACAATATTTACATCGCTGCCTTAAACATAGATAAGTCTTAAATAGATAATATTATCTCTTCTTGCTCTTGCTAAATTAATAAACACAAAATTTTTCTTAAAAGAGATATTTTTAAATGTGTCAATTCAATTTTTTTAATTGAATTTTGAAGTTTTGTACTGTATAATGCTGGAATTCTAAATCACTACGTTATTCCATCGGAGTTATACACCGGCGTAAATCTGATTTAGAATTAGGCCTTAAGTCGGTACAATCGATTTTTTCTTATTGGGCAGTTCAAAATTTTAGTCTTCTTTTGTAAAAGTTATTCAGATATTCGAATATTTGAAATTTATCTGGCTTATATTTATTTAGTTTTTCTAGTTTTTCTTCTGATTGAAGGTGGAACAATGTGCTAAAACCCTAAGTCATAGAATTGGCGTAGATTTAATAGTTTCTGAATAGATTGTTGTAGTATTATTAAGATGAACATCGATTTTAGCAGAATGTACACTACTTAGCTGGACAATAATATTTGGCAGCTGAGAAAACAAGTGCTAAACTTGCAATAGTCAGTTGCAATATCTTTTTGATCTTTCAATTTTACAAGGAATTTTTTCTGACCCACTAAAAACAGCAGTAATTCTTCCACTGTATAAGAAGGGAGAGAAAACGTTTGTGAAGAATTACAGGCAAATACCTCTGCTAAGTGTTTTCTCCAAAACTTTTGAACGTCTAGTATATGACAAGATAATATCTTTCTTAGACCGCAATACAGTCTTCACGAATAGTTAACATGGGTTCAGGACGGGAAAATCCGTTGAAACAGCTTCATACCAACTATTGGAGTTTATCTACACTGAGGTAGATAAGAACAATATAGTAGTAACTCTGCTTTTTGATTTAACAAGTGCTTTCGAGATTGTAAATGTAGAAATACTGCAACGAAAATTGTACGCTCTAGGAATAAGAGGTCTACTGTTACAATGGAGAACGGACTTTATTATTAATCAATAAAACTTTATTTTGAAGAATAGTAACAATTGTTTGTTTATTAACAGATGAAATTATATCTAACAAATAGATCTATGGTCGTAAGAGTAGATACTCTATCGCAATCCAGAAGGGTTTTGCAGGAATCTATACTGGGACCACTTTTATTTTTTTTTTATACATTAAGGAACTTCCAAATTGCATAACATTATATTACAATTAGTGTCTCAGCGCAGACCCCAGAGGATCTCCAACGAAGTACGTACCGGGTTCTTAAAGAACTTGAAACTTGGTGTCAAAGGAATAAATTAATTCTTAATTATAATAAAAAAACTGAATGTATTCACTTCTTCAACAAAAAACTTAAAATATTGCCTAACACTTTTGCCAATTTTATCCTCTGTTTTCATCTAAAGTAAAGTTTCTAGGACCTTTCATTGACGAAATATTAACTTGGAGAGATCATGTTGATCACGTGTGCTCTAAATTAAATAGTGCATTTTTTACAATCTTCCAATTAAAACATACTGTTTTAAAAAATACTTTAATTGATGTATACTATGCTCTCGCATACAGCTATAACTCATACTTGCTACTTGGGGGAAGACTTCTAACCTCCAAAGAATTTTTATGTCAAAAAACAATCATTCGCCTCATATTTGATATGAAGCCTCTTGAGAGTTGTTAAAAGATTTTTTGTACTTTTAAACTTTTAACTGTTCCATCAAATTTCATTCTTAAAGTGATCCTACAGGTTAAAAGAAACACTGATCTTTTTTCTAAAACAGGAAGTAACCATTTACATGATACTAGATATGGAAACATTACATTGAATGTTCCTAAATTTATTTTGTCATTTTTTATAATAAATTACCGTCAAACTTAAAACAAATTGACATTTATGACAAATTCAAACATGAATTAAAGGATTTATTAATCAATAAAGTATATTATAGTTTAGAGCAATATTTGACTGATTTTATCTAAGAATGTAATTGGTGTGTTTAACTATGTTATGTTATCTGTGTTTGTATATTGTTACAATATGTTTGACGTGCCTATCCACGATTTTATTTTGTGCACATAAAGGTTTAATAAAGAGTTTGAGAGTTTTGCATTACGAAGTGATTTTGCACTAGCTGATTATTTAACACAGTTAATTTATATATAATGTTGTCTCGTTTTTAGTTTTTATCTCGATTTTTCTTAGAGTTGGACAAAGTCTTAAATATTTGGCTTTGGTTTTCATGTCTTCTGACAGCTGGTATTCTATATTTTCAAAGATATTGCTTTGAATAGCTTGATATTATCTGGCTATATAGATTTCCGACTCAAATATTAATATTGTAGCATCAAGAAATATACGGCAGAGGGAGAGAGTTAGAATACAGACGACCAATTCGATATTTAAGTGCAAAAAGTTTTCATCATATTCGAATTATCGCTGGTTTACTTATACTTTGCAGGGCTGGATTTAAAAATATTTATATAAAAAACATGGTGAATCTTTTTTATAGAACCGAACCAAAAAAAAAAAAAATAAAAAAAAATGCACACACAACAACTAGATAAAGTCGTGGCAATAGGGCTAGTCAGTGACCTCACAATGTGACTTTTTTTAGTAACTAGCCGTACGTGTATTCTTATATCCGAAAAGTACATTACCATAGCTATCCTATTTTTTTTTTATAAATAAAAATTTTAATATCGCACTGTAAGCAAAGAACAAGCACAATCAAATAATAAAATCTGTAATAGAAGTAAGGAATAAGTCACTCTTTCAGTTGCCTCAAGCTGTAAATACGATAAAAACTTATAAATTAACTTATAGTTACTGACACATTTGACAGCCAAATTTGAAGTTTTAAAATTGTGGCATTTAAAAATCTGGGGATTTTTCATCTCATCCAGTTATCACTAGTTAAAAAGAGATGAAAGATTGACCTGGGATAACTCCCGTACTCTATCATCAAAATAAACACAAAAATTATTTTTAAATAGAGAACACTTTACTGTTACCGTTTCTGGCAAAAGGGAATTAAAGCTTAAACTTGAAGCCGAACCTGTTTCAAATGCATATCTGGACTCTTGATCAATTAGTAACGAGATATTGACATAGTTGTCCAGTTGGACAATAATTAGTTATTTTACGCTTTGTTACATCTAGAATAAAGCTGGTCGACTATATCAAGACAAGTGCTATTAATTTTACGACTGTTTACATAGTTTTACGACTATTCAACTTTTACGATTTAATAGGCGTGTCTTATATCTATCTCTTGATGGTACAATATCTGGGAGATTGCTTGTGTTTAACTTTAGAAGCATGGAAGCCAAAAAAGAATTTTTTGAGGGGTATTCATTATTCAGTTCTCTTAACTTGCTGCTTTTGTTGTCAACAAAAACAACTTTAAAAGTGCAATTAGACAACATTTTTTTATTGGTTTGACTATGAGACCAGACTTGACAGTAAAAAAAAAACAGTAAACAACTTTAAGGGATCAAGCCATTTTTCCGAATAGTGTCATAAACAGCTCAATAAAAGCAACTTGATTTGTAGCATGTAGCCGATTTTGAAATCAACAACTTCTGTTCAGGCTAAAACCAGCTTCTTTTTCTTCTTTTGGTAGTTCTTCTTTAATTACAAATTCTTCCAAAGAGAAGACGTTTTAAAATTCTGTAAAATTGATACAACTTTAGCTCAATTGGCAAAATTGGCAAATTAGCTCTTCGAAAAATTGCTGGTAAAATATTTCTAAGTAAAATATTATTAGAATTACAGAAAGTAACCAGTTTTAAAGTCTAATTCTCCGAGTTTTTGTTAAATTTAGAATAAATGCTATCAAATCTAGTTGCTTTTTTGTACTTCGTTTTCTTGATGAAAATTTTTAACTTTCCTAATTTTTTTAAATCTTTTTTCATCTTCTGTTTAAAGCTTTATTGAACTGGAGATTTGAACTAGTTTACTGGCAACTGAATTAGTCGAAGATTTATCTGCTTTTATTATTATTTACATATTACTAGAAACTAATTTTTGAAGAACATTTTAAGCACTTCTACTAGAAAGTGTAAAATTTATATCTTTTATTAATTTATTCTACTTTTTTATTTTAAAATATTATCCGCCAAATTTTCACTTGGGTTAAGTTGATATTCTTTAGGTGTTCAATTCTTGTGAACTACCAGGAATGTATTCTTTTAGATAACCTTCAGGTATATGTTTCTTTGCACCACTTTTAACAACACCTACTAAACGCGAATAATTTGATATATGTGGTAAAATTCAACTTACTTACTTAATTAGTTAACTTGATTATTAAAATTTTTTCAGTTTGTCATACTGAAGTTTCAACGTGGTTTTGGTAATAACTTGAAGAGAGAAATGTGAATACAACTTTGAGTAAAGATCCTTTATGTTGGCTATAAGGAAAATTATTCAAAAACTTCCAGAGAAACAAAGTTTTTATCGGTCAAATTAAAACACAAATCTTAATTGTAACCATTACGCTTTCTTGCAGAATAAAAAGTTTTTTTAATTTTTTTTAAGACAGTTTGAGAGTGTTTCCATTTGTATCATTGTTTTTAAAATCTTTATGATAATTGTGATAAATGAAGTTACCTACCTATGTAAAGTTACAGCTGGATGAGGGTATAATAGTGAAAAGTTCCAAAAGCTATTTGACATTTAGGGGTTTACATATATAACACATGAGTTGAGTACCATTTTCTATTCTATTATACATTTTTTGGGTGAGTGAAAAGTCGATCAGTGTGTTTCAGTACATTATTTCAAAACTTGTTCTTTCGAAGCACAATGAGTCTCTTGTATTGTAATGCGATTACATCTACCTGCTTTATTATCTGAGCAAAATTTTGATAAAAATTTACACTTATTTTTGCTTATTTCTTCTATTAAAAAAAATATCAACTGAAACGTCGAAACGATTCAGGGGATCTGATCCGACCCTCTATAAAACTACAATTGTGGATAACACTTGATAACATGATGGGCTCTTGATGTAAGGCTGTCGTTATCTATATTCAAATTGAAAAATTCGAGGAAGGGACGATTTTTGCCGAGAAAGAAAAAACCGTTTGTTGTGGTGACTAAATTTACAAAGAGTAGAATTGACTGTTGATGACTGTCTTAATGGGAATACTACTTGAATTTAATGACACTTTATGATAATCTTGGTGCAGGTAACATGACAAAATATATATAAAAAATAATATATAAAAAATAATGAATTCGCGTGCTAGATAAATTCAGTGTTACTAATTTTTTTTTATTTGAATTTACATTATTTTTGTGAATAAAGTTTTGATTATAATATGAATTTATGAATTTTTAAATCTGTTTAAAACAACTTTTAATTAAAGTAGATGCTCGCTTTTTGGTATGTACGCTATATGTGTATAACTGTATATATATTTATAACGATTTTAGCCTACAACAAAGATAGTCCGTACCTATATCTTTGTTTTTTGATAAGAAGACTCAAATTTTAATCTACAAAAAATTGGTCATTTGATCAAATAAAAGTTAAACAAAAACACAAAAAATAATAAAAATGTATAGTCAAAAAAATTGAGCAAATTGCTATTTTCTGTAAAAGAGTTGTTAATCAATCTAAATTAAAAATTTGATTTTTTTTGTTTGTTATTTATAAAAGTTTAGCACTGATGGTAAGACATATTTCTCAAAAGCGCTCTGCTACTGTTATGTAAGAATTTTGTTTGATAAAACTTGTGGGTTTGACTTGGATTTTAATTCTTTCATTATTTGTTTAATAAATAACTAATTTTTAATAAAAAAATAGAAAAAATATTAATTATTGACTTTTTCTACTATTTACGAACAGTATATATATAATACGGCAATTAAAAATATTATTAAGGTGTATGTATTGTAAAAATGCTGATAAAGTTTGCATTTTGACAATTATGATAATAAAAATAAATAAAACTGAATTAACAAGCTTATTTAATTAACAAAATACTTAAAATGTTGATTTTGTGTTGCTACTAAATTAAACAAAAACAAATGGTATTTTGGGCTGATTTTCTTTGTTTTTAGTTCAGACATTATCAAAAACGACAAATACTTTTTTTTGGAATCTACAGGGCAATGTTATTTATTAAATTTATGTTAGATTGCCGTCAAAAATTTTTAAATTTAAAATTACGTCATTAGACTGCAATTTTGTGAAACTGCCACGAACCAACCCATTTCGTGGAACATTTCACGTCGACAAACCCATATTTGTAAACTTTCATTAACCTTCTGAACTAAAGAACGTGCAAAATTCTTCGAAATACAAATCCTCAAAAAATTGCCCTTGTTCATGAATAGGATGAACGCTGTAAATAGGAAATTGGTTCTGCACCAACGAAGGATTTCTTCTAATAATGACTTGCCACAAAAAACTCAACAATTAGAACGATGACAACCTTAAATGTTGATCGATTAGACCAAGTGAATGGTTTTAATTTTTTGCCCCAATCAATGACAAGTTTTACAATTTATCAATTTTCTAGGTTTTTATCACTGCCATCCTAACAACGACAAGTCACGCATACTGCACTAGCTCATACGGTGCGGAAACTTGCAGTTTTCTACCCGCAGCTCCCGGAAAAACACCCCCTTGTGCCTTACCGGGACTGACTTACTGCGAACATCCTGAACACTATCCTGGGTAAAAAAAACTCTTTTTTGCAATAAATTCGAAATCCGTTTTTTTATTTACAGTGAAAGAATTCAATATTTAATCCAAAAATGGCGCTTTGACCACTCTACTATCCTCATAGATGAATCAAAAGAAGACTTCACTTCATATTATTACCCAGCTCCAAAATACGGCCCTCCAACTCTCAAACCAACCTACTACCCTGAACCCATCCATATCCCTAAACCCAATTATGTGTTCGACCAAAGCTCTCGTACTGGAAACACCTACATTCCACCCCCCTTTAATCACACCCAAAATTTCGGATACCCTCAAGGCCAGTATGTCAAATACAAATACTCGAATAATATACCACCAAGTACCCCCAGAGACATCTACGGTCCCCCTCACTTCTACTCAACTCTCGCTCTTCCTCAAATAAATCCCTACGCAAATAAAGTTTGGAATCGCAAAGATGAAAAGTACGGAAAGGCGATTTTAATCCGGAAAAGACGTTCAAACTATCTAAGAAAGTTGAAAAGTCTGTCAGGGCCCCAGAACGGCACTCTTCATAGCCGGGAAAAACGTCAAAATGCCCTAACAGGACAGACCTTGTGCACTTCAAGATCTCAATTTATCATGCCTCGAGCAGCCTTGAATAATAAGGGCAATTGGATGTATGTTGTAAATATGCCCGAGTTGGATAATAGGTTTAGTCAACTTGTCAAAAGTGAAACTTGTGCGTAAGTAATTGTTTTATGCTAATAATTTTTTTGTTGACAAAACTTGTGTATTTTCAGATCGCAGACTTGTAGCGGACTCTGCAGTCTTCCTGTGGGATACACGTCCCGGTGCGAGCAGAAGTACGTCCAGAAGAGATTGATTGCGTTAGAGGGGTCTGGGAATGATCTCTACAATGATGTCTTCTGGTTTCCTAGTTGTTGTGTTTGCACTATTTCAAATGGTTGATTGTTGGATTTGTTTGTAGAAAAATTAGTTTTTTTTAATTATAGTTATCAAATGACTTTGTGTGTTTTTACAACCTTGGGTGCAAATTGGTTTTTATCTCTTGCATAATGGAAAAACATTGACAGTAATTTTGCATTACAATTATCTATTGATTAACACGTCTTTCATTATTGGTTGAGAAATCTAAGATAAAGAAATTTGGGTTTGTAGGTTGGGTTTTCGTTGATTGAATTGTTTGTCAACAAAAATTTGAATTTTAAGTTTCACTTTGGTATAAAAAAAATTAAAAAAATTAATTTACATATAATAATTAATGTGAATGTTATTAGACATAAGAGAACCTTTTTGTGCTAATGCAAATCTGCCCTAACTGCGGTCGGCACTCAGGACTATTACATGCAGGATTCTAATATTATACAGGGTGACTCTGTTAAAAGTTTATCTTATTTTTTTCTGAAAAACTAGTAAACACACCGACTTCAGGGTTTGCCTGAATTTTATTATTTCTAATACTTCTTCTAATGAATATAAATTAGCTAATATTAATTTGTTGAACAAAATATAAAATTTGTATTATTTCTAATGTTATTCTAAATACTCGTAAACACTATGTTCAAATATTGTTTTGTGAAAAAAATATTTTCAAGAAATTGTACTCGTAGATAACCGCGAATAATAATAAAGTTTAATCGTTTTGTAAGACCTATTTTAAAGCAGCAATGCTGTTACTCGTCGTTACTCGACAATGGGGTGGATAACTTACCACTTATAAGCTTATAGCTTTTTTGTTCTACCAATTTTTGATTGTCTTGAGTTAAAACTTATACTGAAAATAATAGTTGATCAGTTTTTACTCAATTTTTTTAGTATGTAAGTAAATATTGTCACTAAATCGACAAATAAAACAAATAGATTTTTTTAATTTTTTAAATTTATTATTAAATCATGTATCATTAAATAATACGCCATTATTCCCAAGAGAGTGGGTAGGACAAAGAAGCTGAAGGGTAGATGTCTAACCTATTTTCGAGTATAACCTGACAATGCTGTTTCAAAATAGGTCTTACAAAACGAATAAACTTTATTATTTTTTGCCGTTATCTACAATTTTTTTGGAATATTGTTCTACAAATTAATATTTCAACATCGTGTCATTTAGAATAACATTAGAAATAATGTAAATTTTATATTTTATTTAACAAATTAATATTAATTAATATTTATTAGAGGGAATATTAGAAAAATTCTGAAAAACTTCACATGCATAGAGAAAAAAACAAAGTTTTTAATAGCAAATCTTGAAATCGGTGTGATAACTAGTTTTTAAAAGAAGTTAAAATAAACTTTTTTCTACTTTACGTCGGTAACAGAGTCCGATTTGGGTGCGGTAATAGCCAATTCCGCACCCAAATTGCGTGCGGTAACAGCTAGTGCAATTTACTGTTTTCGGATTGGTAACACCGTGTAACACGCTATCACTGAAATGAAACATCACGTTTCTGTGGGCGATGAGATTACAGTAATTATATTCGAATAAATTTTGTTGCACTTGATGACCAGCACTATTCCTCAACAAAGTGTTTTTGTGTGTGTATGTCGCAATTAATCTATAAAATATTTGAAAATAGGGTGGACACTGGACAACGGTGGTAGACGTCACAAACTTTTCTTTTGAGGTTAGAACAGCGTTAAAGTAAAACTTGAAACTAAAATGGAGCTCTTGGCCTTTATTTTGACCATTTACAACCCCCATAGCATTCGATAATTTACAAGTTATTTGCTAGATGAGTGTATAAATCTGCTTGATTGAAATAACGATGAAATGAAAGGAGTCGCTGAGAACCGCAAATGGAGTGGGGATTTAGAGATAAATGGACATTTTCCTTACTGTGTTAATGCCAATTGAATTATTTAATCAATAACCGATACGGTAGGTAAAAATGAACCATTTGTGAGTTACTTACACAGAATTTTAGACAAATTTGTAAACATTTCAAAGTTCAATGACTTTATTGACACTTTAGTGACATTTTTATCACCAACTGTCTCGTATTAACACAAAAGTCCCTAAAGATTAAATAATTAACTTTTTTACTTAAAAATTACGTAAAACACGTAAAGTAGAAAAAATAGCATAAAGAACTTGTTTTTTAAAGTCATTGTGGCACTCATTCTTTATAAAAACTCGCGCTCGCGCTCGTTTTATAAACTTGAATTCGTGCCACAAAGATGACTTTTCAAAACTCGTTCTTTAATATACTATTAACAAACTTACTTTGTATACGGTGTGTTTTTGAAGTTACTTTATAAATTTTAACAAGTGATAGCTTTTGCTGAAAGAATGCTAAAATTTAAATTTGTCTCATACAAATGTCTACAGTCTTTGAGATATACGATGTACAGATCTACAGTTTTTGCTCAAAAACAGTGTTGTCATACAACGTGTATCTTATAAATAATATTTTTTAAGAATTTTTTTTACAGCGTATACTTCAAACACTACAAACATTTGAAACGGCAAATTTGGTAAATTTGGCATTGTTATAAAAGGTGAAATCTTTGCACATATTTTATCCACATCTTGTATAGGTATTAGGTGTTACAAAAATTGTTATAATACATCGTATTTCGTTTAAAAACAACTTTAAAGAAATGATTTGCAGTGTTTAGCGTTTTTTCAGCGATGGTTACCACCTATTAAAATTTGTAAATTTACATTAAAAGCATTCTGTATATTTACTATTACTACTGTTACTATTTAGATTATGTCATTAACTACAAAAAAATGTAAAAAGATGCAAAAAGTTTTATTTTGTACACTATTAAAATCAGATTACAAATAAGGATAAATAGTTTTAAAATGATTTATTGGGTCAATATAGCACGCGGCTTAGTTTGTAAACCCAGGAGACAGACGATGGGAATCAAGCAAATTTGTTATTTATTGCAAATCAGTCGTCGTTGTTTCATATTTTTTGTAATTAAATATAAAAGTTAAATATTTTTTATAATTTGCGTATCTAAGGCATTTATTAAACCACTCAATTTTCGTGCGTTTATAGCGATTAGGACACTTGTGCTCTTATAAGCTTATTAAGACGCGCAAAATTTAATTTTTTTTACATAAAATTATGGATAAAAAAAGTGAAGTATACAAAATGGTACATGTACAGAGTCCCAAAAAAAGATTTTCGTCTAGTTACCTTTGAAATTATTTTAAATGTTAATTTTTTTGTGCCGCTCTACTCTTTAAGTTTGAACTAATTTATTCTGTCACCTATCAATCAAATGTCAATTCAGATTTGAAGTTTGGCAAGGGGACTTTGACCTTTAATGAACATCCAAAGCAGGAAAACTTTTTCTTTAAAAATTGCCGCTTGTAGAGAGACCGAATATATGGGGTTTTTCATTTTTCTTGTTACAACCTTAGTGACATTACTAGGTTTACTCGTTACCCGTATTTGCTAAAGCGGCATTTTTTATTTTACATGGGAAAGTCACAGGCGAGACTAGATAAAAATCTTTTTTTGGGGCCCTGTATAAAGAACTTGTTTCATATATAAGTCGTTGTGAATAGTCATTTCTTATAAAACTTGCGTTTTGTGCTCGTTTTCTAAAAAATTTGAATTTGTTTTAGAAAACTGGGTTTATGAATTGTAAAATGGGTTCTGTAACATGTTATTATTTGTTATGAATCAATTATAGTTAAATATTGCTTTAGTTATGACACAAATACAGTTATTTATTGTCAAATAAAATTTTAACAACAGTTCAAAACAATTCAGAATTAAACTGCACATGTGCAGTAGCGCTTTAACTGTCAAAATTTTTATTGCGCATGCTCAGTTTAGTTTTGAACCGTTCCAACTACCTTAACCAACTCTCACGATTAGGCAAACTGACCGAAGTATATATATATCAATTGCAAATACTCCGAAATCGATATGCAGCTGCCCGATTGGAACACTTTTTGTTTGTTTTGTTAAATGGAAATATACATTAAATATTTATATATTTTTTATTAATTCTACATAGAATTGTGACAATTATTGTGGCAAAAAAAATTACCTAGCTTTTAGCGGTTTTGTGAAAATGAAATATGAGATAATTTTTTAGAGAAAAACAAGATCTGCTTTAAAATTGAGAGTTATAGATTTTTACAGAAAGTTACTTAAAGTTTACTTTAAGAAGTGTAGTAGTGCTAAAGACAGTTTGTTGTTAATTTAATAACATAAAAAATGTCAATTTTTTTTTATTTTGACAACATAAAAATGTTTGTAACTTATTGTTTTTTTAAATTGCACACTCTATATGTTGATACATTATTGGAAAGAGAATAATGCCTACTATGTCTTCAATTTGAGAAATTTGGTCATTTTTTTAGTTTTTTATATTCTAATCTAGTACTAAATATTAGGACTGCATTGAAATACGATTACATTGTAAATGATAATAATAACCAGTTATTAAAAAATCAATTTCTTTTTAATATAATGTGGAAAGTGGCCAAAACAAAATTCCAATTTTTAATTCGTATGAACATAGTATTTTTATTGTGTAAAACGCTACAAATTTTAGTGCAAGAGTTTTATGCTTAATTATCTTTATTTACTTTTTTGTATTAAAGTCTTTTTGTTTATAAATATGTTTGTTTTATTAAATTTTTGTAAGTATTTAGCCTGGTTTTAGGCTGAAACAAGAATTTAGGTACGCTGTCTTTCAGGGTTGTAACTGCTGGCAATGGACGTTGCTGATGAATGGTCTAATATGGTATGATTTAGCCTATAGATTAATTGTTTCTATCTAGCCGTTAAAGTTGGTGTATTTTCTTTAAATGCATATTTCCCACTATTTCTTGCACCTGCTATCGGCCTCAGGAGTTGGCGTCACTGTTTTCATTTTGCTGCTGTTTAATAAATTGATAGGTTTATGACATAGTTTGTCGATATTAGATTTTAAAGTTTTACGTTATCAAAATGTATTTTGTTAATTTTACAAGTTTGTAGTTATAAATACAATATTCTATTTTATTTTGCAACCATAATCATCTTTATACGTCCCCAAATTAGGACCTAATCTTTATAACACTCAAAGTTACTAAGCAACACTGTCAAATAAATAGTATTTTTTTCTATTTATATTAAAAAAATGTTAAACGAGCAATAACAACATTATGGTATATCTAGAAACGACAAAAAGCTGACTATTTTTGTATATCGATTTTTGAACAGTTTTCGCTTAATTGACCGAAATTTTGAATCTTCTTTTAATTGAAAGAAGGCCAAAACAATGCAAAATATAATTAAACGTATGTATTACGAGCATAATCGTCACGAATGACCTTTATTATTTGTTTGTATATTAATTTTGTTGTTATAACAGAAAAAACAAATTTTTAAAGTTGTTTTTTTTATAAGATATTAAAGGGACATTTTTTTATTGGTCCAAAAACACGTGCTAACAACTTCATAATTTGGTTCTTTTTTGTTTCTATTGATTCATTGATGTTGAAGTGTTGTTATGTCATAGCTTTTGACATAAGTCAGAGTGGCAATTTGAATAAATCGATTTATATTCGTACCAGACATACTTTTAGCTCAACGTGTATTTAATTAATCAAATCAAATGTTTTCTTATTAGGTACGTTATACCCGAAAAATTGTTTTTTTACAATTTTATTCTCTGGTTAAATGTGGCCTAATCACAAAAAAAATACGGATCGAATATTTTTTAAGTACTTATCAATGGCATTTTTTCTAAAAACGATTTACTAACCTATTCAAATAGTATATTAAGTATGGAGAACGGTAAGGAATGCTTACCGTTCGAAGGCAATTATTTGGAGGAGGAGCGAAGCGACGACTCCAATTATTGTCTGAGAACGGTAATCCTTAACGTTCGACATGCTTATAACGTTTTTTGCGCGATTGGAGTTTCTAGAATAATAATAATAATAATTTATATCAATACATTTGTGATAATCGGGAAGATTGAAACTGAAAACTTTGGGTGGCTGTGCCATGGTTGCTATGGTTTTGTTCCAAACAAGTAAAATTGTCTTTTTGATACAATCATTCCTACATAGTTCTGTTTTGTGGTTCCGTTTTCAAAGCAAATATGAGCGATAGTGATGATCTACCGGATGATTTAGAAGACGCTTGGCAAGAAGGATGTTCGGCAATAATTCCAGAAAAATCTAAAGCCCGATATAAACAGACATACAAGTTGTTTAAGGAATGGCGTGAAGCAAAGAAGATTTCTATAAATGAAAAAAGCTTGTTAGCGTATTTTGTGGTGAGAAGTGGATACTTGAAGGCCCCAGGCAGTTTATGGGCGGAGCATTCTATGCTGAAGAGTAGATACAATTTTTCTCCATGATGCTATCGATATTTCTAAGTTTGCTACATTAATTGCTTATCTTAAGAGAAAAAATATTGGATATCGGCCTAAGAAGGCTAAAATTTTTACCAAAGAAGACATGGAAAAATTCTTTCATGAAGCACCAGACGAACAATTTTTAATTCAAAAGGTATGTTGTAGATGATGAGGTGGTAGGTACATCTGAGTTCTAAGGAAACAATATATTTGCAGGTAGCAATGATATGGGAGTATCGGGCGCTTGTAGACGAGAGGAATTGTACAATATTAAAATGAGTGACATAGAAGAACATGAAGAATAGTTTATAGTAAATATTCCAAATACAAAAACGAATATTCAGCGAACGTTCACAGTTATTAATAAAGAAAATGAAGCAGTTCATTATTTGGAAATACTTCGAAAATACATAAAAATTCGACCAAGCAACCCAACGTCAGATTATTTATTTCTGAACTATCGAAGTGGCAAATGCACTAGGCAAGTCACAGGAAAAGGCACAATTGGAGGCTGGCCGTCAAAAATTGCAAAGTATTTAAAGTTGCAAGCCTCTGAAGGTTTTACTGGACACTCGTTTCGACGCACATCGGCTACACATTTGGCGAATAACGGAGTTGATGTGTTGGGACTAAAAAGACATGGTGGGTGGCGTTTGTCAACGGTGGCCGAGAGTTACGTGGAAGATTCCCTCCAAAACAAAATTGAATTTGCTCATACAATTTTACACAGCGATGTTGGTGGACTATTACAGCAACCTGGGACTTCTACGTCGGAAAGTTTGTCTATTAACACTAGAAACTCAAATGCGAGTGGTATTACTACTATTAATTATAATGTACATTTAATTTTAATAAATAAATCGCAAAATTGTTTTTTTTTTAGATTTAATTACTTACCGTTTACTGAACGGTAAGTGAATTACTTACCGTTTTGTTACACCCGTAGCAACCAGTAACAGCAACCTACCGTCGTAGAAACAGGCACAGTAAACTGATAAAAACAACCAATCGCGCAAAAACGGTATTTACTTGCCAGTGTTTTTGTCATTTTTGTAAATAATTTCAGTTTTCTTTCTTAATAAAACACGTGTTTACTAGTAATAAATTCTACCACAAGAGCGTATTGATTCTTGTTAATTATTATTGACAATGGCTGTATATTTATGAAAAAAAATTGTAAAAGTTATTTTCTTTTTAAATAAATGTTGATGTTTTCTAAAGTCTTTAAGCAAAATTTCTTCTTTTTATCAAAATTATACAGAGAATTCAAAATGTTTTATTAAAAAGTGGTACAGTCACATTTTAGTGATGTCTGTTGGTTACACTCTTATTAACGAGAATTATACTGTTCTCGTTGGGTAAATTTTATTATATTTTTGGCTCTGATAATTATTATAATATTCTATTAAAGTAAATAAAATTTCTTAAAGAGATGTAAAAATGGCGCATTGATATGAACTGTTTATATTTTTTAAATTATACTGAGCAAAATTGGAATTCAATCAGTAAAGAATTCTGAAACATTCTGTACTACTTAGAGTTTATCTGTTTATCTATAACTTTCTTTTACAGTTATTACTTATCAGTTAGATATTGGATTAAATTCTTAAAATTAATATTAAAAAAAGGTAATTAAAAACTAATTGCACTTCTATCGAATTGAAAATAATAAGATAACTATGTATTTTATAATGCAACTAACAATACACAATAACTGTTTTAGCATTTGCCTGACCAAGACGGTTTTTTTAAAACAATTTATTAATGTATTTTATTACTTAAGCCATAAAACACAACAATGTGCCTTGTAAGAAAAACACAGTTAGAATTTTTTATTTATTTACAAAACATTGTCATAAATTACCTAACTTAACAACAATGAGTATTTCATTTTCAGGTCCTCGAACTAGAGTTTATAATACGATTATTACGTTATTTACATTATTTTTCTAAAATTATAAACTTTGATTCACAGGACCTTATCCACACTCACACATTTCTAAAACATTAGTTCAATAAATAATCCTACAAACTATTGAGGCAGTAATTAAAAAACACCTAATAACTGAATAAAAATTTGTCACAAGCTGAGTATTTAGTATGTTAGAGTCGTTCATGTTGGCGTACATAATTTAATAAGGCCTTGGATCATAAGGCGTCGCATCGAAACCTACATATCTATTATTTTTCCTGTGCTGGAAACCAGTACCAGGCCCAGCATTGTAATAAATCACTCGTCGAATACCAAATGGGTCAATATATCCAAAACTTCCTGATTTTTTATCACCCAAATTTTGCTCCTCGTGGTATGCCCGTGGTATATAGTAGCGGAACCCATCGTTGGTAACCGACACACCATCGTACAGTTCGTACTGGGGGTCGTACCCATTACCCAGATGATTCCCTGTATAAGTCTGGCCGCGGTTATCGATTGGATATGTCGGGCCGTTTTCGAATTGTACCGGATATGGGTCCTTTTTCGGCGCACTAGTGTAGTACCACGGGTTGATACTAAACGGAGCTGGGGTACTTGGAGTCGGGAGGTAGACACTCGCTGGAGTAGGTCGTGGAGTAGTCGAGGAAATCCCATTTTGGCTAATCTCCACATAAGGAGTTACACTAACAGCCGGTGGCGCATATGGGGTTACACTAACAGTTGGTGGCGTTGGTGTGGTACCCTTGACGAGTGTCCCAGCAGCCGCTGGTACTTTCTTAGCGGATTTAATCGCCTGGGAAATTGGCGTGTCACGTCCAACGTATAAATTTTTCGTTTTAAGAATTCTATAACCGGCGTTATCTGCGATGTAATCACGTTGGCGGAGGAACCCATCAGCGTCTATCCAGGCGTAGGTACCCACAACGGTACCATCATCGAGACGTTTTTCTTTACGGTATTGTCCACTATTCGTTTGGTAGCGGAAATAACGTTCTGGGCCTTCATCTGTTTGGATATGGTACTGGGAACTTGCTGGGTTGTTCCAGTCACTGGTCGAGTCGATCGGAGCTATTGCAAGTATCACCTGAAAGGAAGGAAAGTGGTTATGAAACAGTTTGGTTATTATAATGAATGAAATTTGACCGGAAAGAATTTTTATTTGGGAAAAAAATGTTGAGTAATACTTGAGACAGTTTGATATTTCAGACTGAAGGTTTTTTATCAATAGGGTCAAGAGCACCTAATCAAAAATTTTGTGCGCATTGTAACCTGTCCTTTGACCTTAAATTTTGAATATTCGATGAGACAAACCTGAAATTTTTGACCCAAATTTATTAAAAATCGATTTATGGTTTCGGTTTTATTTGGGCCAAGTGGCGACATTGAACTATTAAAAAATTTTGTTGAATTATAGTAATTTTAAATTGTCATCATCACTTTATTTAATAGAAGATGAGTATGAAAGTTAAAATAAAAATCAAAACAATGAACAATAGTTGGACTTAACATTTACATATTCACAAGAAAGTATTTTTAAACTCAAGAAAAAATTTGAAAAAGTTATAATTAAATGTTAGAATGAAAGTTGCTGATAATTCTGAACCAAGGTTGGGTTTATCACGAATTGGATCTAACGGCCAGGTCCGCATTTCTTAAATACAATAAAACTGTTTTTTCTAATAAATAATTAATGTTTAAATAATTAGAAATTTATTTATTCCGTTTTTAACTAAATTTTTAATTGCTTTAATCTTGTTCTTTTATGTAATATCTTATGTAACGACGTTTTAGAAATAGTTCATCTTTGTATAAATTACAATTCTAATTTATTATAAAAATATTTTTAAAAATTAAGATAATTTTATTTAAAATTATTTAATTTTAAATTAAAGATGAGACTGTACAGTTCTTAAATATAACGTTAAAGAAGGAAAATAAAAATAGGGATATACTCGTAATCGTAGGAGATTTCAACGATAGAGCAGGAAACAAAAATAGGTTTCTGCATAAAACCCTGACATGAAACGAAGTTTTCTGGCGGCAATTATCGACGATTATGCTCGTAGTACATACAGCGTTTTAATTTGTTTTTGTTTTTAAAATCCAAGAAAGGTTCAGTAAATGTTCAGTAAAATTCTAGTAAATTTGGTAAAACTTGCGTAAAAATCGAGATTAAGACACCTTGTGAGCTATTTTGATATTCTTGTTTATGACGTTTTCCGAAATAGAAACTAAAAAAAGAAAAACGTTTTCTTAAAAAATGTTAGAAGAATCAAATTAGCTCAAGCTTTAGGGAATATTTATTTTCTGCAAATCAAGAATTTGAATGTGAAGAGGGTTATTAAGCCAAATTATGTCTAAAAATAATTTTATTTCAGGTAAGGAGTAATTTTCTTAAGTTATTTTAGTGTTTATTCTTTATTTTTATTTAATTATCAAATTTTTTTAGAGTGAGTAAAGACAATATGAGACAAATATGTACAAGAAAAAAGATTTTTGTTTTTTACCAACGTTTCGAAGATGTTTTTTTTTCTTCTTTTTTTAAAGCTTTAAAATTATAAATTTGCTGTTATTTTAGGGTAACTGTGTTTTAGAATATGTATTAATTATTCTCTCTGTATTGTTGTTATTATTGCATTTATAGTTTTTGACTAGTTAAAAAGGAAAACAAACAAAAATTTTAGAACAACGGAATTTTTTTAAAAATAGTGTATAACATTGCTGAAAAATTCTAAATGAACTAAAACAAATTTGATAAAAAACAAGTCGAAAAACAAAAATTGCCAACAAGACAAAGAAAAATAAGAGAAAATTCTAAGAGAAAAAAAGAAATAGCGAAATTTGAAAAATGTTGTTTGGCAGATTTTAGAACAACAAAATATAAACCCATTAGAACGCGATAAAGGTCTACGAAAGGAAAATAAAAAAACTAAAAAAACGACGCCAACTAAAAGAAAGAGAATAAAAAACACTACAACAACTAGAAGCAAAGAAAGACCTTAAGAAGATTTTATAAAAACTAAAGAAGAATTGTGACTTGCAGAGAACAAAACTATAATAGTAATAATAATAGAAGTCACAAAAATTATAACTAGTTAAAAAACAGTAAAAAAATTAAAAAAAGAAATAAACATAAGAAGAGAAAACAGAAGAAGATTTTAGTAAAACAAGTAGAATTAGGACTAGTAGGTAACAAGAGCAAACAAAATTTTAAAAAACTTAATACAAATGATTTTACTATAAAAATCTGTGACATAAAGATAAAAAAGAACAAGAAAAAGTTTATACAAACTTTAAGGAAAAAAGAAAAACAATAAAACTCTAGAAATTTTGACATAACCTTGAAAAACGTGGTTTGGAAAATTTTTGAATAACAACTAATGATACCAAGCGACAAAAAAATACAAAATTTAGAAAAACAGCCACCGGAAGAGATGAAGAAAAAACACTATAATTAAAAAAAAATTAAGAAAAATTTAATAAGGTATTGATATGGAGTATTCGGACGTTGTGGAGAAACATTTGAAGATTGTAAGCAAGCGAAAAATTGTAGAATAAAAAAAAAAGTTTTTTGAGTCCGATTTTGAGAAAAGTCTGGGTATAGACGGAGTAAATTATTCCGAGTAATTTGCAACAGTTTTCGTTACAGACTTCTACAATGTATAACGATTTAAATAAATTTTGGGACAGATTTTATTTGTTTTTTTTATGAACATTGCACAAACATTTATTATATTTGTATAATAAGTGTTGCTTTCGGCTCTCAAGTTGTACAATTTGCTACAAAATTCCGGACGTCAATTTTGGTTTTGACAAACTATATGACGTCAATATTATAATTGCGCAAAAAATTTAAAATTAAGGGTTGATTTACGCACTTTTTGTGTCAGAATTTGATGTCCGAAATTTGTTTTCGCAAATTGTAGTAAAAAAGCATGGTTTTCAGAGAAAAGTTTTAGCAAAAAAAATTTTTTTTTCGCTACCAAACTGTAGATTTTAATGTTTTCAACAGAATTTTAAAGCCGAAAGCAACAGCTTTGTTTAATTTTGTAAGCAATTTTGCTAAGCAATTTTATTTATAACTGTTGCTGCAATTGCAATAGTATATTACAGTAGAAGTCTGTTAGGGTAGTCTTTACGGCCGAGCCAGAAATTTTGTGAGACGAGCTCGAAGAGCGAGTTGAATAATACTGGCGAGGCCGTAAAGGCCCTAACAGACGTGTACTGTACAGTAGTTTTTGTAATACTTCAATAATTTGGCCGCATTTATTTTTTTGGTTTTATTAGTTTTAATTAAAAAAGAGATGATTTAGAGTGCTTTGTACGTTGTCAATGTCAACCGTTGTTTACATGAAAATTGTTGGTTCGTAAAGAATTTGTATTTCCACAGTGATTTTAGTCTTTACGGCCGCTCTTTACGGATCCTTGGTTGTTAAGGTATTAATTTCATTGCAACAAACAATCTTTATCGCCTACCACTATGGAAAGTAAAACTTTATTGTATCCGTTCAACGAGAGAAAGTGCCACTTTGTCTGTCTAGGCAGGTAAAATATTTTACCTGACTGGTGATAGACAACCCTAATTACACGTACTTTACATTGATTAAAATAAAATTGCAAAAACGATTCTTGGTGACGTTTACCAACAACAGCCAACAGTAGTAAATACTTTCATGGCTAATGAAGATACGGAGGTTTGCCAGGAGGATTTAACTAGTGAAGATAAGCAAAAGAACTGTTCTACTAACAACATTGTAAACACTTCAAAGACATTTTCAATATCAACTCCTTTAACATCTGGTATTAATTTTCATAATCCCACTGGCTGCACATTTACCTTTAATGTATTTAATAAACCGTAAAATGTACTTTTTCATAATACCTACCTTAAAATCTGAGTATTAAAAAAATGCAACTAAATTATTTTTGGTGGTACAATGGTGTGATAGTAGGCGATAAAATATTGTATGCAACACGGCAGTAAAATGACTGTTGCTTTTTACTGCCTTGTTACATAAATAACTATTAAAGCTATCTTTAACAATGAGGTAGTATAAAAATGAAGTTTTACAGAATAAATTATAAGCAGATTTAATCTCTTTATTGACAGTTTAAAGGAAGTCAGAACAGAAAGTAAAATAGTGAAAATATTTGAGTGTAAATTCAAAAAAGCAGGAGCAATATTAAAACGAAAGAGAATATAGTTTGTAAGAATTATGAACAGAAAAACTTAAAAGAGGTCAATAAACAAAAGTATTTAAGATAAAAAGACGTGGAAAACGTTATGACATCTCCCAAATTAGTAAAAATATTTTGTTTTTCTTAAAACGAGCAATATACACTGCTCCAAGAAATTAACGCACCACATGAAGATAAAGTAAAAAAATTAAAACTATGTATGTACATTTGACAACTTTGGTTGAGAAGGTTTAATCAAGCTATAATCTAGTTACCCATTGTAATAAAAGTTTTGACATTAAAGTCAGAACTTTGAGTTTAATAGTTTTTTAAGCAGAAATTTTAAAATAATTTTCATTTTTAAATTGTGTTAATTTGTAATTTCGTTTTATTCTTATTTGAATTTGCTGTTCTGTGGATAGTTTTTATCATTTGAAACAATAATAAAAACATTATGAGGAATTTGACTCGAGAAGAATGCGCCCAAGCTGTGGTTTTGTTGGAGGAAGGATGGAGCTACAGAAAAATTGGTGAAAGGTTTGGTGTATCTCATACGTCAGATACAAAGGTACAGAGAGACAGGAAGTCACCTCAGAAGACCTGGGCAAGGAAGAAAAAGGAAAACCACTCCTATCCAGGATGATTTTTAAGAATATCTGCGCTAAGGGAACGCTTTGCAACCGCCAGGAAGCTACAAACTGAGTTCCGTGACGTAGAAGGAATTCAAATCAGTACCGAAACTGTTAGAAAATGACTTAAGGAGGATAATTTAACACCCCATAGTCCTGCATTGACTGCAGAACACCGCAGAGCCCGATTAGAATTTGCTAGTGCACATAAATTTGCAAAGAGAGGATTGGGAGTCTGTTCTTTTTACGGATGAGTCAAAATTTTGTCTTTACAATTGCGATAGACGAGTTCGTGTATATCGTAGACCAAATGAGCAGTACGCACAGTGTAACATTCAGAATACCACATTGTTTGGTGGAGGCTCAGTAATGGTTTGGGGTGGTATTTCCTTACAAGCTCGCACGGAGTTAGTGGTTGTAAATAATGGCTCTATAAATGCGGACCGTTACATAACAGACATTCTTGAAGAGCATGTCGTACCATATCCCCTTATATTGGTCCAAATTCGTTAATGTAAGATAACGCAAAACAAAACACTGCCCGAATTGTTAAAGATTACTTGAATGAGGCAGAAATCAATGTTTTGGATTGGCCAGCTTGAAGCCCTGACCTGAATCCTATTGAGCATGTTTGGGACATTCTCGAAAAACGTTTAAAAATTTTTTTACATCCTCCTTTGGAAATTTGGAATAACTTAAATCAAGAAGACATGAGTTCGTTAATTTTGAGTATGGAACGAAGATGTGCAGCGGTTATTCAAAGTAGAGGTTGAAATACGCGATATTAAGATGTTTTCTGTAACTTTTATAACGGCGTAACTTTAATAAAATTTTGCTTTTGGGTTGTTTTTCTATATTTGGACACATTAGATATTACTTTACTTTAAACAAATGTTTTTGTTAAATTTTTCTTAATTTTGCACCTGTTGGTCGAATATATGTTTCAATTTTCAAAAAAAATCAAGTGGTGCGTTAATTTATTGGAGCAGTGTATGATTAAAAAAAGATTATTTTCTTAAGCCTGTAAAATGCTTTGTTGTCAATGTAAAATATATAAAAAGAACTTAGCTGTAGTATTTTAGAGGATTTTTTTTTTGATTACATGGTATCAGCAAGCGATAGGTTTATGAGCAGTTTAGTTTAGCGAGAGACATCGACTATTGCAAGCATACGAGATAATTTTTCAGTTTATTAATTATTTATAGTTATTGTTGGGTTATTTGTGTATATTAGTTTGTTCAACTAATCAAACCATTTGTTTGATTTACAAATTTGGAAGAACAGATTTTGACATTGAAATAATAAAAATTGTATAAAGCAAGCCTTTGTTTTAACTTAACTTTTGAATTTTTTATGCACAATTATAGTATTAAGCTATCCATAAACGCATAAGATTGTTGTACAATTATTATTAATTGCTTTCATTATCAAACTCCTTGACTAAATAGCTACCTAATTATTATTATAGTTACCCAGAAATTTGAGTTTTATTTTTGGTCTTTAAAATTTTGCTGTCATTTACTTTTGAGTGCAATTTATAACAAAAATGTTGCAGTTCCATTCACCATTGAATTAAAAAACTGGAGCACCTCGTTAAGTCATTATTGCGTGATTTATTCGAGTTCACCTCTGCTGCATTCTGAAGCCCCTCAAGCGCCTAATAACCTCTCAATCTGTCTTACATCACACTTAGGGGTCAAATCAATATAAATCCGGTAAAATCCTAATTAATCTGTCGTTTAAAAAATACCAAAATCCACAAATTTCACTTCGACTAAATACGTGCGACCTCGTCTCACCCATTTAGGGCCTAAATTCTCGTCGCGTATGAACTTAATACAACCAAAAGACAATATCTGAGTTTCCACGACATATCGAAACATAATCCACGTAATGGTATTGCGAGTTATTGCGTAGGACGCCCATGGAGCCGATCCAAATATGGTACGGTCGATTGTGCAGACTATCGGAAAAGTTATAAAAAAAGATGTGGAGCGGTTAATTGTCTTGTGGCGAATCTGAGAATTAAGCAATTGCAATGATTTTTAAATGTTACTTGTCCGAAATGTCAGTGTTTTTAACTGGAATATGGATCTGTAGGTAATGAAAAACAGGATATTGTTGTAGCACGTGCTCATGATAGCTATTTGGCTATTATTATTTATTATTGGTAGAATTTTATAATACACAATTAGGTAACTGCTTGAGTCATTGAGTATTTATGAGAAATATTTATAATTTGTTTGTAATTTTTAGAAATTCTTGAATTATTAACGCAGATGCGGAAATCAAGTTCCCTAAAGGCGACCACTTTCGCTACTTCTATTTAGAACAGATATTTTCCTTAAATGCATTTAATTATATTTACTTCCATAAATGTTGATAATCTAAATATTTTGTATAATTTGTTGCAAAATTAATATTTCAAGTAGGTTTCCTTGAAACAACCGATTATAATTTTGATGTGAAAATTAACAAAATAAAAATAGTGGACTTTTAATTAAAAAATACTAATATTTCAAACAATACTAAACAAAATAATATAGAATTCTCTATTTAGATGTTTTTAAAATGACTGATTACGATTTTATATTAAAAATTGGAAACTGAAAATGGCAAATTTGATCATTGACGCCTATGACATTTTTTTATTTTTTGTTTATCAAGAAATAATAATTTTTTTATAAAAATCAATTTTAGTTATTTTTATAGCCGTCTTTATTGTTCTTAAATTTTTGTTATTGCTGCTGTAATGTAGCATTTAATAACAAAAAAAATAAATCTTTAATTTGCTTTAATATTACACGCTCTATAGTTTGCTAACAATTTAATATTTTTGAAAACACAAGGTAATTTTTTACTAACTTTTAAATTAATAAAAGAAATTATCTTTCTAATTTTAGGAGCGGAAAACGACATTTTACTAATTTTAAAAACTAGAGGCAATATTTCAGTTGGAACTGATGAAAGCGATACGACCTTTCTTTATTAGTTTTTAAGTTAATAACGACAAAAAAGTTATTTTTTTATTTATTTTAGGATACTCGAGACAATTTTGGAACTAATGACTCCAAAATTTGAAGTTTGGGGACGTAATTTTACTATCTTTAGAAGCCAGTGGCAATATTTCTTGTCAATTGTTAAATTAACAAAAAACAATTTGTTTTTATAATTTTGGGGATTTTAGAAACATTTTATTAATTTTCGAAACTAAAAATAATATTAATACATTTTGACATCCCGAAGCAACAACTAACATTTTACTAGTTTTGAAACTGGAAAACGTAATTTTACAAATTTCGGAAACGTAGGCGATATTCTTTTCAATTTTTAAATTGTTAAAGAAAACATTCGTTCTTAAATCAAATCAGGGGCAATGTTTTACCAATTTTCGAGACAAATGTTAAAGCTAGGGGTGGTTTTATAACGTCTAATTGGAGTTGAAGAAGCATCGGAGGCAATATTTTTTATTACATTTATCAGTTTTTATGTTAATTGGAAGAAGGACAATATTTTCTTTTAATTATCCGAGTCAATTTTAGAACTACGATGCAATAATTAACATTTTACTAATTTTGAAATTGTGAGACGTATTATTCTTAATTTTAGAAGCTGGAAGCGATAATCATCAATTTTAAAACTAATAAAGACAATAGCAACATTTTTTTTGTATTTTGAGAAACTGGAGGCAATATTTTATTAATTTTGAAAACTGGAGATGATATTTGTAGATCCTTGAGACAATTTTTGAAGTACGAAGCAATAAACAAAAGTTTACAAGTTTTGAAATCGGGAGACATAATTTTACTAATTTTAGAAGAGAGAGGCAATAGTTTTATTATTTTTTAAATCAATAAAAACAAAAGTAGCAATAAAATTCTAATTTTGGAAACCGGAAACAAATTTATCTGATTACTATAATCAACTTTTAAATAAAGAACGGCAAAAGCAATGTTTTCTTTTAATTGTAGATACTTGAGACAATTTTAAAAGCAATTTCAAAATCAAAATTCTACCAATTTTGAAATTTGCAAGCGTAATTTTACTAATTTTAAAAGACGAAAACAATGTTTTATAACAATATTTAAATCAATAAAAACAAAAGCAGCACGCTTTTTTGCAATTTGGGTAACTGGATACAGCACTTTACTAATTTTTAAACTCAGAAATAACATATTACTAATTTTCAAAGCTGTCAGCAATATTTTAACTTTTTTTTTATTGAAAGCCGGGGACGACATTTTAACAACTTTGGAGCTGATGAAAACGACTTTTTTGAGTTTGGAAGCCTGAAAAAACATTTTTTATTAGACTTACCAGTTTTTAAATTAATAACGACAAATGCGATAATTTTTTTAAGACACCTGTGACAATTTTGGAAGCACGAATTTTCAAATTCAGGGACGTAAAGCGATAATTATTTATGTTTAAATCAACAATTAACAAATAGAAAAAAATGTATTTTGGAAAACAAGATTTTACTAATTTTAGAAAACAAAAGCAAGGTATTACTAATTTTTAAAGTGAAAAACATTATTTTAACAATTTTGAAGCTGTCTTAAAGCAAAATTTAACTTACATTTTGCTTTAATTGTAGCTTGTAGAAATTCGAAATAAATTTGAGAGCCTGAGTCTACAATTACTTTTTACTAATATTTAAATCCGAAGATGTGTGTAATTTATATTAGCTGAGAGAGGGAAATTATTTTTTATTAATCTTTAAATCGATAAAGACAAAGGGATTATATCTTGTAATTTGTGAAACCAGAAGCAACACTTTATTAATTTTCAAAGCCAGAAACATCATCCTATAAATTTTGAAAGCCGGAGGCAACATTTTAACAATTTTTGAGCTGATAAAGACAAGGTTTTTTTCTAATTTTGGGAGTTGGAAGCAACATTTTTTTTTCAATATTATATTAATAACAACAAATTTTTTGAATAGTAGTAACTAGAGACCAATTTTAATAATCTGAAGCTGTATTTTACTAATTCTAGAAGCGATATTCTTAAATCTTTTTTTTTGTAGCTAAAAGCAAAAATTATATATCTAGATGCTGATTGTGCTTCTGGCATTTATGCCTTGTTTGCCAGGTCCTAACTACGGCACTGAATATGGCTGAGTAGATTATAAAGAGTTAAAATGGTAATATTACGGAGTATTTTAGAGAAAATCTTTAAAAAAAATGCAAAAAAATAAGTATTTAATCGGTTTAATTCGTTAAATTATTTAATTTTTAGGAGTCGTTGCAAGGAAAACAGCTCGAAATAATTGCACCGAAATCTGGGTTAGTTAAAATTGAATTATCTTGCGGCAATTGACTGATTAATAAGAAATTTTGCAACGTTAAATCAAGCAGATAAAATTTTTCTGCACTCATTAAGTAAACAAACTTTCATTGTTTATCTTAATGAATAATTCAAGAGAAAAATCGATTTTATGGAAACTTGTTACAATTTAGTTCGTGTGGGATTCCCATATCCTGTATCTAAATTTTGAAAAAACTATTATCCTTGAAACTAATCCATTTTTCGCCTACGTTGCTTTATGAATAAGCATATCTTCTTTCGGATTTGTTATTGTCGAAGATGTGTCAAGTAAGAATTCCAATGAACGTCATGTCGTGTCTTTTAATTTTCTCTCGAAGTAATTAGTCTCGAAACCGATACCTTTTATGTTGGTGGTTCTCAGACAAGGGCAGGGCACTGAACGGTCTATAAGTTTTAGCCATATTCGAAATGGATTAAAATCCCACGCTAATCCCACGTACCTAAACAATTTCCGCTATTTTTGACCGAAAATTGCGATTATCAAACGATAATCTACTCCACAAAGAACTTTCTCCACAAAATCGCTTTTCATGTCATGGGTAAAAGTGCGCGAAACTCGTTGACAATTTTCTGCCTTTTTTGACGAGAAGACGCGATTTCAAAATTTACAAATTACGTAAATTTTGAGTTTTTGGAATTGTTGCGTTAGATTAATTACAAATCTGAAAGTCTCGTGACGAAGCGAATCGTGAGGTAAAAGGAGACACGCCCAAAAAAAATTAGGAGAAGAAATGTAAATTTAGATGATTTTTTGTTGCATAACCGCTATTGTTGGGGCTTGTTATTGTCTAAAAAACCGTGAAAATGTCGGAATGAATTAATGAATACGTAACTGGTATTTATTAGATGAACTTTCGCTCAGTTTTCTGAACTAAACCTTGAAAATCAAAATTTTTTACTGATAGCGTAAGTAAAATTTTTGCCAAAGGCAAATGGCAAGGACGCAAAATTCAAAATGTCACCAAAAAAGAGAAAGACGGATTTAAAATTTTTCTTTAGTCATTCCAGTAACGAGTGTTCTTTTAATTTTTCTTAAATAATTATTTTGTAGTAAAATGTTTGTAGTTCTTTAGTTCTACTAATATTTTATAATGACATTTACAACAATGTTGTGAAATTAACAAAATTTTGTATTCATTAATTATGTTGTCAAATAATTAATAATATCATTTTGTTAAATTCTTAAAATAAAGTAGTTAAATGTGGTTAACTAATTCTTAAATAATCTATAGAATTTTTATAGACCCTATAGTCAATGTAAAATAAAAAATTGTGAAAGCAAACCTTTTTTTAATTTTGACTAAGTAATCTATGTATATTGATATAATAGATGTTGAGACAGAAAAAATACGTCTAGCAAAAATAATTTGCTAAGAACACCAAATTTTGATTTTTTGAGTAAAATTCTTTATTGTTGCATTGTTGGACATATTTTGTTAATTTTTTTTTCAGTTTGTCTCTAATTTTAACATTAGAGTTTTGACAAACTAAGAATGTTTAAAATGTGACTCTAGAAAAAATAAAATAAAAAAAACTTTTACATTTTTTTTATAAAGCCAGAAAATAATTTGCTAAGCATTCACGATGCGGCAATATTTTCTAATTGATACTTTATATACAAATAAAAATTAGTTATGCCAAAATGATAATAATATTGTTAATATTTGTTAAGGAGTTGGCAGGATTAGGACAAAAACTTGAAAGCAAATTAGACTTCCAGAGAGAATGTTGTAAATATCGATAGAAAATCAAAATAAAATAAAAGGAGATTATAAAGCAAATAGCAAGAGAAAATTGATATGAAAAAAAAGTTAGTCAAAAAATTAGAAATAAAATGAAAGAAAAAATTAGGAAAAACAAAAGAGAAGAAAGAAGGGAGACAAAAGAGAGAAGAACTATAGGAAGACGAGGAAGATATCGTAAGTTAAAGATATCTTGCAAACGAGTAGCAAAAATACAAAATACCAAAAGAGTGAACATCGTATTCAAAACAAATAGAACACAAAAAAATTACTAAACATAAAAGATAAAATATAATAGAAAAACAATGTGAAATTTATAAGAAAGACGCGAAAACAGTTGCAAATGAGAATTACAATAACATTGGAACTCGAGGAAATATCTACATATTCGATTTTTAATAAAACTTAGTAGAAAGAGGACATACCTACATTAAATCAGGATAAAACTAAACTAAATTATTTAGACAATGAAAATCAACAAAAGAAAGAAGAAGGGTAATATATTTAAATAAACAAAGTGAAGAGACACAAAAACCAAAATTTAGGAAAATATAATAAGAGAAAAGAACGTAAGGTGGTAGAATTAATAATCCGACAAACGACAAACATAATGTAAAAAAATCAATGACTTTTAACAAAAAATTTTAACGTATTGCAAGAAAGAAAAAATGGTTTGTTATTGCTTCTTTAATTTCTGATAATTGTAATTAATTATGACATTTGTAAGTTAATAGTTACTTTAGAAAAAATATTATGATGTGTAATAGGATTTTAGGTAGGTTGAGTTGAAAAACAACTGAAATTCGAAACCGGTTCTCAAATAAAAATAAAAAAAGGTAAATAAAAGTAAAAGAAAATAGTGTTTGTTTTAATGTAAAAATTCAGCTTCTACATGGTCAAAAATAATACAATGATATTGTTTTTATGTTTGAAAGATAATTAAAACACAGTCGGAGGAGTAAGTAAGTTTAAAAATAAACGCTTATTTGGTTTTAAATTAAATTTTTAAATTACTTTTAATACCATTATTAAAGAGGATTTTGTGGTAATTTTTTTTTGTAAAATATACCTACAAACATTATGAAAAAGGACTAAATTTAATTCGACTTTAATTGCTAATGTTGCCGAAATTAATGATGAAAAGCACCTACAAAAGTACAAAAATGTATACTGAGACTGAGGTCTTCATTAAACATAAGTATATAAATATCTACTGTTTTACCTAACCAATGCATTTTAATGACATGTAAGTGTTTTTAAATTTTTGTTGAACACTTAAAACATATTTACAAATTCGTGAAAATTTTGTTCTAAACCTAAATACCTATCATTCTATATTCTCAGTAAAACAGTTAAATTTTTTGTGTCTAATCTTTTATTTTGTTTGTGATTTTAATTTAATTTTTGTTTTTTTGGTATCTCTTTCTATTTAAAACAATATTAGTTATTTCCATTGTTTATTAGGTATAAGAAACAAAATTACGTTATTTTTTTAATATTTAGTACACTTATATCTAACAAATTTTCGTACAATTAAATTTTTTATCGTTAATGCTATTCGCTTTAATAAAAATTTTAGACTTCAAATTTTGACATTGACATAAAAATATGTGATTCAAAATAAAGAAAGTTTAGTTTACACATTTCTATTTGTTAGTGTCAATTTGACATCTCATATGTTGTCTCAAATTGTATTATCGATAAAAAGATGTTAATTACAAACACAGCGCTCTATTATAAATAAATATTGCGGATACAATGATGCACCAGGTGCAAGTTTAGCTTGAAATTGGGCTTAAAAAACACAAAATATTTTGCTAAAATCGACTTTTTTGCAGATTTAATATCTATACAATATTTAGAAATAAATTTCTGGCACAAAATTCTTAAATTAACTTCTGAAATTGTTTAAAACATTACAACTAACTTTTAAATTATTTAAAAAAATTACACTAGATTTCAATGTTTTAATTCGTAACTTTTAATTGTCTTTATTAGTTTGATTATCTCTTTCAATTCGTTGATTCACAAATTACATTGACAATATTTAACAAAAAAATATTTTTGAATTTTACTAATAAATTAGCATGAGGACTCCAATTAAACAAAACTGTTTTTTTGTGTAAGTGACAAATTTGAATTTGATATTAAATCAACCCTACTTTTAAGTTTAACTTGATCTGTTAAATATTATAATTATTTTTTAAAAAACTAAATTTTGTAAGTATTTAAAAAGAAATAAAAATTTTATAGAGATGTTACTATCACCGCCAATTTAATTTAAAATACAATTAAAAAAAATGAAGTGAAAACCATTTTTCTCATATTTATTTTAATAATTACACAGTTTTTATCAAAAAAGGTCAAAACACTAAAAATATTTAATATAAAACTATTTAGTAAATTGTGTCAATATTTTTTTTAATTTGTCTCTATTTGCTATCACTTAACCTAGGTTTACGTCAGCTTAACCCGCACTTTTAAAAATATTCTATTATTTTTACGAACCATCAAAACAGCACCATAATGTAGCATCTTTCCCTTTCGCCAGCATTCGTGCTGCACTGCCACTGTAGTTGCACAAACTATCGCACTGACCAGCTCGCGAATAATCCGGGGCTCCGGAGTTAGAGATGTGGGCGTGCCCGAAGTCAGAGGTCGCGTGGAGGCAAGGTTGTGCGTGTATTACAGTTTTTTCAAAGCATTATTGTTCGAAGCGACATAGATTCTTGACAAAGGTCGGAGTAATTTGTTATCTCAATGAATTTGCAATTGTATTTATTTTATTATTTTCTCGTTATTTGCTAATTAAGTGTTTACGTCGTCTCATGCAAATTGCACGCCCAGTATTTAGCCTCGATGTTCACGAAAATATTGTAATGTAAATAAGTTCGCCGGAAATTTGAATCATTCAGTGATTTTTGGTATTGGGAAAAATGATTGACCACAGGATATTCGAATGACGTATTTTCAATTCTCATTATGCAATTTGTTTGCTTAGGTTTTAACTAAAAGAACTGTTCACTTACAATAATTAAAAGTAAAGTAAAAGTTACTAAGGACTTATTTGGGATACAATCGATGCTGGTGGCGAGTTTCTAAGTGGCTTTTACAATCTGTTCAGAATTTAATTATTTTTTATGATTGTTGGACAAGGAAAACGACAAAACAACTTTTTTTTATTAAATTTGTATTTACACTAGAGCTACTAAAGCAAATCGGGGGTCTTCTCTGTTAAACCGCAGTAAAACTAGTCTAGTTCCTATAACTTAATAGATTTCATCTATCGCAATTTTTTAATATTATGTATCAAAGACGCAAAATAATATTTTTTGGGAGACGAATTTTAATTAAGGACGAGGCGACGTTAGGAGCCGAGTTTTTATTAATAAAAATAGTTTCCTAAAACTTTTTGTATACGTGCTGTACCAATCAATAAAAAATTGGTTTAAATATTTTTAAAGAATATTTTTCATTTTATGTAGCGGTAGTCTGCGATTTGTTTGTTTTTATAGAAACTAGTTTTGTTATTGTAAGAATCAAATCAGTGAGAATTGTTGTGTCTTGTGCAAAATCAGTGAAATTTCTAAAGTTATTACAACTAAAGTTAATACTTTGAGTTTTATCTAATTGATTGCAAAATACCATTAGAAGTCTGGAAAATAACACGTTTTTAAAATAGGACACAACAAAAACACAGAACAATGCTAAATTGTATTTTTTTTTTAATTTTTAAGTGAAGTTTTGTTTACTGCAAGATTTAAAAAACAACTATTCTGTTTTTCAGACCAAAATCAGCATTGAGAAAACTTTTCTTTTATTAAAAAACCACATCTAACAATAAAATACTCTTTTTATTACTTCTTAAATGTTTCTTTAATGAGTATAACTACTAGGCCGCAAAATGGGCATTTTGTGGCGTTTTTCCGAGTCTGCAATATAACTATTCTAGAGAGCGCATGCATAAATTTTTTTAAATAGCTTACTAAATGTTCGTTAATGAGAAAGGATTTACAGATCTTAAAACCTCAAACAATTTTTGTAAAACTTGAACCACGACTGACTACGGAGTATCTTAGTATTGTACTATTCAACCGTAAACTCGACCAAAATCAAGTTACTAAAATATAACTGGCAATGCTATCAATGGTTGTCATCCGTTGTAACAAAATCGATCAGTGGCACTAACCAAAATCCGTCTTGTCAGCACAGATTTTTACGGTGTTTCTGGTAATTTTAACGTTCTTAGGATATTTAAAAATGTTGAGTCTATCGATGATGAATATGTAAGGTGTGTTCAACTTTGCCACTTCGAGTGCATTTACTCTGTCTTTGTTTGTTTTATTCAGGGCAGATAAATCCGTCGCATTATTTGAATTCAGAATTTACTAATTTAAAAACTGTTTTTATGACAACGTACGCTCTTTCTGTCCCATCTAATAACAAGGTGCACAAAGAGCGTATTGTTTTGAATACAGAGTCAAAAAGTATCAAATTCTCAGAATCAACCGGATAGAGTTAGTGATATATGGACTCAATAAAGTAGATAAGGAAAGAAGCGGTGCACTCGGAGTGGCAAAGCTGAACGCAGCTACTAGAGCAACTTAGCGCTGTAAAATAATTCTTAACACAAAATTTGTATTTTAAGCAATTACTTAACTTGACTAACTTGGCTTTTATTAAAAATTTTGTAAAAATTATTAGGTATCTATTATTTGTTCAGTTGTTCACATGACATACGCATTGTCAGTGTTATTTTTGAGAAAAATTTTGGTTATTTTAAGCTAACTTTCAAGTCTTTTAATTTAACTCTAAAGAATAGTTACTAAATAAACTAACGAGACTCAAGTAAGTTACTGTATAACAATGTAAAAAATTAATTCAAAAATTATTTTTTATTAAACGTAAAAACTGATAGTACATATCGTTGTTATGTATACTCATAATTCATAAAGTACTGTACAAATATGTCATTGTTGCTCTTACAACACAAAAATCATGAGATGCTGCTTTAAAAATTGCCTTGAAAAATGTTATAAAATAATTTTTAAGCATTTTGAGAGGAAACAGCTATATTAACGTACAATTGGTAGGTATGAAAACGCACTATTTATAATCACTTGGGTTTTTACCACACATGTTCGGTAGAATTCATCAAATTTTTTAATTTTTTTGATAAATTTTGTTGTAAAACGAAAGAAGATTTATTCAACGCCATTTTACACAATTTTCAACTAAGGAATATAACAACATGTTCAATGTTTTCAATGTTTTACAACATTTTTACGTCTAATTGAAAGTGTTACAGCTAACTTCAGTTGTTAATTTGGTATTGTAACAAATAATAGAACTAAAAGAATATCTATCTAGCAAACAGAAGGGTAGAAATAGTTACAAAAATTACATTGACAAAATATATAAATATAAAGAAGAACATAGACCATGAAGACTAATGAATTAAAAAAATAATGCTAAAAGAATGATAAAAAAAGACATAATGGTAGAAATTTGTTGAAAAATAAAAAACACACGAATCAAAAATTAAAAACTACGAGTATTTTTCAGAATATTACGGAATTTGATAGAAGAAAAAGATTATTTAAAAAATTATAAAATGATAAAGAAAATACTGTAAAAACTTTTGATGGACAAGGACACAAATTTGCAGAATCAGAAGATATGAAACAGAAGAAAACTATAAAGAAGAAAATAAATTTAAAAGATTAAAATGAGCAATACACATTTAATTAAAAATGAAAAATTATTAGGTGAATGCCGAAGACCGGCAAATATAATTAGAGTTTAGAGTGTTGCTTGAAACAGTTTTGCAAGGAGAGCCAGAAGTTTAAACTTTAAAAAAATTTTGTTTGTAAACAAACAAAATTTTTCAGTTCCTAAAAAGCAGATTAAAGTAAACACTGTCCTTGTTGCATTAGTTGGAATTCTGGACTTCTTATTTCACATTGCTGGACGTGCTTCTGTTTGTTGGTGTCTAAGCCTTTACAGAAAACGAAATCAAAACAAAACAAATTAAATAAATTTGAATTTTTTTTGTACTGTTTTTAATATAATTTCTGAATACCTATGTGATATACATAAGTACTTATGGTACTATAAAAATGATTAACATAAAAAATATGTAATTATGAACCTATTTGTGGTTAATAATTATATAGAAAGATTAAAGAATAGAAGAGTAAATAATAGAAAGAATAACATAAAGTCGAAATTGTTTAAAAAAGCAATACTAAATGGTTTCTGGGGTAAAATAAAAATAACAAAACAAGTTAAAGTTTAAATGAGTGGTTTAAATCTTGCTAATCTTAGAATCTCACCTATGGCTAGAGGATCTGTCTTTTCTTGCGTCTCCAATTTTTTTCTTGTTTTTTTATTTCTTATTATGTGTTTAAGCACATTTTTGGTTGATTGAAACTTGTATTTTTGTTTAGGTCGCAATGTGTTTGTTGTACTATTTGTGATTCGACACTCTAATCTTTAGGTATATTAAAGATCAAAGACAGGAATAACAATAAAAAGACGAGAAAAAAAGATGAAAAACGACAGAAGAAAATAAAACGAGAAAAAACAAAATAGGAAATGGAACTATTAGGAAGATGGCTTTAATGTAGGTACAGTCATATAAAAAAACTATCAAAATATAGGGTGGTTCACAATTACGTGGCAAAATTGTTACTTGAATCATAGCACACAAATAATAAAAATTTACAGATTTTTTTGTTTTATCTCAACTAATAACAAAATTATAACTTACAAATTAATTATTATAAAACGGATAACAAAAATTGTAGATATAGGACAATTACAGGTTTTTTAAATAAAAATGAATTAACAATTTATCTCTATACTAAGTTACACCTTCTAGGAACTAAAAGACGCCAAATTTGAAGAATAAATAGAAAAGATATATGAAACATAAAAAGAAATAAAATAGATTTTTTATTTAAGATTAAATAGAACGATAAAATACGAAATATAAAATTAAAGAAATTAGTAGGTATATTACATCTCAAGGCAGAAAGTAAGCATTACCTACTAAAGGTTATGATAATGAGCGAGTATGACAAAAACATCAAATGATGCTGGTGGTGAAGTCTCTGCGACGTACAACTGTTTTTCGGCTACAATGAAATATAATAAAAAAAAAACAAATTTTGATCTATAAATCAAAAGAATTAAATTAAAAATTAAGATACTAGTTTTCGTAATAAATGCGGTTTGATATACATAATATTTTCTTTCCTAGCCTAGAAAATTTAACTTTACGTCTTATTTTTAAAGCTGCTGTGATTATATTTATTTATTTATAAAGTTGGGTAGGTAAAAATAAAATGAAAAAAGTAAAAAATTTAAAAATTTGTACACGTTAGACTGATATTTTTTATTTGTTATTTTTGATTATTTGTTTCAAAAATTAATTTGACATAAAATTGGCTTGTGTATGACCTTGACTTTTAAATTTATTTTAAAAATAAGTACACATTGTTGCACTCTGCGTATACGGATGTTCAACACTTTCGTTTAATCGCGCATAAAAATTCAAATCGTCTGTGACCTGACATAATTAATAGAAGTACATTTCCATTAAACATTAAGGAGTGACAAAATTTAATTTTTGATACTTTCGAACTGTACCTAATAATTAACTTTGATTAGTTGTACTCGTGGGAAAATTTTCTATTTAATTGGTGCAGTCTGAATAGTTATTAACAATGGCGATGCGTTGGTGAAGAATCTGAGTCACTTGGTAGGTGGTTTACAGTTTATTCCAACTGTATCTTCTTAAATAATTACCAAATTTTTATAATTTTTTTGTGAAAGTTTTAAAAATTGTAAAACAATTCCAGATGAACATTTACGAGCGATAAATAAAAAAGGAAAGTCGGTTTTCGCAAAACTTGTGGGAAAATGTGACGAAATTTTCCTGCAATGCGTGTGATGATGAATCAGTGCACAATTAACCTTGAACTGAGCTAAATTTTCTTCAAGTAGGAACAATACATTCGTAGGTTTATTTAGTTATGAAACTGATCTTGAAAATTTTGGATTCTTGGTGTAGGTGTGGTCAGCAGTTATAAAGATTTTGCGATCTGTTTATGGTAGCTTGACCCTGTGGGAAGAGATTTATCGTTCAAAAAACTGTCTCAGTTTACTTGTCTTTTTGTAGCATAGATAAAAATCGCGATACTCCGTATTGGGTTGGGTATTGACGTTCAAGGTAAAGAAAATGATCGATTCAAGATTAATTTTCCTAGTATTTGCGTTGTGTTACAATTTTTTTAATGCAAAAACTCGTTTATGGATCAAAACAAGATTAGCCTTCGAATTATTTAACAAATTGTGAAATAAATAATACATCAATAATTATTCAAAGAGCTTTTTTTTGGAAAATTAAGCACGACCCACAGACGATTAAACCTGGTCGATTTTGGGCAGTAAACAGTTAACGATGAGTAGGATTTTAGTACCTATTTTTGGATTCACATTATTAACTGTATTTTTTCTTCACTTATTAGCATTATAAGTTCTAATTTTTATAAAAAAAAATCTTATATGTTTTATGTAGGCAACCAGAAATTAATAATAACAAAATGGTTATAATCTTTAGATACTTTAACTTTACTAGTTAGTTAGACAACCCATTATTCAACGGAAATCTGGACAAGCAATACAGAAGAGATTAACTTTTCAAATTGTTTTTTTACTTAATACAATCATTCAATTAAAGAATCTATTATTAATAATTTTTATTTACACAAAAAACAATAAAAAAGCGACAGAAACTGCAATTAGCAAACGCAAAATGACAGTAAAAATTAGGATTCTGTGCTGAGACTTTTAATTTTCAGATAATAATTCAATTACGAAATAAAGTCGTTGTTTCTGAAAATTAAAAAGTCTCAGCACTGAATCTTAATTTTTACTGTCATTTTGACAATTTTTGTAAATAAAAGTGTAAACAGTAATTGCGTGTCAAATTTAAGTGTAAAAAATTAGTTTTTGTAAATTTAGGTAGCCAACATAAATGGGTTATTTTCTCAAAAAAATTGTTATCTAAGGTACCAATTTTTTTACACCATCATTTAAGTAGTTGCACCTCCTACAAAAAACACCAAAAAAATGGGGTTGTCATTTAAAAAAACTAATGATGACGTCATTGCGCAATAATACATGACGTCATAAGTCAAATTTTTATGTCATAAAGTGGTAAATTAAAAAATAAAATTGACCTGTCCGAGTGTTTTGCTCAAAAACATTTAATAAAAGAATTATGAATTTTGTTCCTTACTTTAGCACCACACTGTATATTAAAACAAATATACAAAGATTAACTCCAAATTGGACATTGTACAATTCTCGGTCAACTTATAAGCACATCAAATATAGTTTGTTAACAAAAGAAATAAGACAACAATGTAAGATAAGTTACAAAGAATTGTTTAGAATCGAAGATGCGTGCTAGTTTTTTAATGATTTATTTAACTAACAACTAAATGCGTTACATTAGACGTCTTGTTGAAGTCCGTTTTTTTCTAGACACAACTACTGTGTTTGACGACTTAACTTGAACTCTCCGAGCTCAAGGTGGTTCTTCTCCTCTCAGGGTGGTGATAGGAGTGGGAGTCTTTTTAGGGTTTGGGTGATAACGTTGGTACCAAACAGAATAAATACAAAAAAAAGCTTAACTAAACAAAGAAAGGCTATAGAAATGGGTAGTATGTATTGTAACAGTCAATAGACCCAATAAATTTTGCCTTCGTTATTGTTGTGAATGAGATTACTGAATATAAGCTTACCACTACAGTTTTACTTAAAAAAATTAAGAATGTTGCCACTATAATTGAAGAACTGCGTTTAAAATTTAAATTTTTTGTTATTACTAGTAGGTAGAGAGAAGAAGATGTAAGTTGGCAATTCTGCTAGACATAGATATACAGCAAAGATAACGCTGTTACGCGCGCAACTATGAAGTGAAATCTTTTAATTTTTGTTTTCTACAAATATCAAAATACACTGAAACTTTTGTTATTACTATTATAAACAAATAACCTTACAAGACATAAATTCTTGAAGATGATTTTCAAAACGCGTGTTTGACATGACATTTAGACTTCGGTTAAAGAACTTACATTGTCAGTCTGATTTCTACAGGCATTTTTTACTATTTTACGTTTATAAATTTAATTTAAAAGTGGTACTTTACTCTAATTACAATATTTCCTGATTAGAACTTTCCGTTTAACATCAACCCAAATTTAACTAACGGCGTTAACATGATCATTTAACCCAAAAAATTGATAAATCACATAATCTGTATCGAATTAACTGCTATACTTCTTTCATCTGCTGTATTTCAAGCGATTGTAGCGCATCTATCAGTGATTATCCTCACGGATTGTTCTCGTGCATGAGTAAGAAAAACACTGTATTGCACTCAAATTTATACATTAATTACTGCTCTACTTATCATGTAGTACTGCATTTTGTAACGTAAATTATATCTTTGTAAAAAAAAGTATATAAATAAGTAATAAGTGTTCAAATGTTCTAATTGCGTATTTTTTGCTTTGGTGGGACATGAATGTAGGATTAAATAAATCATTAAAAAATTACTTAACGTATTTTTTTAAATAATAATTAATTTAATAATCATTTAACTAATTGGATACCAAACAAATTCAAAATTCTTCAATCCGAAAGTTTTCTCCGTTCCTTCTTTAGGAACCTCATCAGAATTCAAATCCAATCTAACAAACTTCACTTTCGGTCTAAATCCATTCTCATCAGCGACATACGTGACAATTCTGCTAATACCATCTCTTCCGGTAACAAAATAACCACCAACTTTTGCTCCATTTTTCAAACCTTTCTCATAATGACCATGGAAACCAACAGTATAATTAAATTTATACAACAAATCAGTTATATCTTTTTCTGTAACACCATTTGGTAAACCATCAACCATCCCAGGGTATTTATCTCGAATTGGAATATCCGGATTTCCAGGAACGTGAATCGCACCATCCGAAACTGTCACTTGTGAGAGTGGTTTTCGAGGACGACGATCGATTTCATTCGAGCCGGGATTTGCAGGCGAATTTGGATCAGGATTGGGAGTATAATTCGAGCCAGAGTTGGGGTAATTCGAACCAGGGTTAGGAGAATTTGATCCAGGGTTAGGGTAATTTGAGCCAGGGTTGGGAGAATTCGATCCAGGGTTAGGGGAATTAGGATAATTCGGTACAGGGTTTGGAGAATTTGATCCAGGGTTAGAATAGTTTGGTCCAGGATTTGGCGAGTTTGAAATTTGGCTAGGTTTCTGGAAAGCAGGTGTTTGGAATGGGAAAAGCTCACCTGGTCGAGGTTTAGGTGTCGTAACGTAACCACAACCACCACAAGCAGGTTTTATTGTTGGTTGTGTTGTAAAGACATAAGTGGTTTTTGGGCGAGACGTAGTCTGAATCTGTTGTGGTTGTCTCTGGATTTGTGCTTGTGGTTGTTTCTGGATTGATGTTTGTGGCAGAGGTCGGTTACCTCCAGCTGGGTTTGCTTCGATTTTGGCTCCTGGTGGTAGCGGTGATCCATCTAAAGCTATTTTTTGTGTTAAAGCTTATTACAAAAACTAATGCGGTGCCTTACGTGCACTTATCCGGATATTCCTCATACTCAAAATTTTGAAATTTCCATTTTCGTCAGTAGCGTACACAGTCACGTGATAGATGCCATCGGCTGTGATAAAACCAAATTCTCCTTGAATAATCCCATTAACGTCTGAAATTCATGTAATTTTAAATTTATAAAGTGTCTGGTTAAATTTTGATTTATTCTAATTGGATTTTTATCCGCACCTTTTTTTTCATGTCTGTGTTGTTCGCCATCTATGGTAAATCCAAATTCGTAAGGCCTGCTTTCATCGTCGGTTTTTTGACAAGAAACGACTAAAAAGGTCACAGTTATAATGTGTAAAACCTGAAACAGGAAAACTTAAACAAATTTCAGAAAGGTGAAGGACAGGTTCATCGTTGAATGAAGATTTTCGGCCGATTTTAATTAAATTTCTAAATTATGACGCGGAACTAAAATCTTGTCAACTTGTCAATTAAAATGATTTATGGAAAGCAAAACTTTTTTAAAAAACGAAGAAGTTTTCAGGATTGTAAATGAGTCGATTGTTTATAATAATTATTGTGATTCTAGTTAAACTGAAAGAATTGTTATTTGTGGCACTCGTGCCCTTGAATGAAACGGATAGAAAGGCATTTAACGATTTATTATAAAATGGTAATGAAGGGATGATTTAATAGGTTTGTTTAAGAAACACATTTTGACCTAATTTAATACAAAAAAGTAATTAAAAAATTAATTTAATAGTCCTACTTGTGTTTACAACACATTTTACTATTTATGTTTTCAATACGCTCATAAAATTTAATTCATTGTCACATTCTTGTTGTTTTATTTTCAACATCTCAATAAAAATAATTTTTGTTATTTATTTTTATTTAAAAAATATGTAGGTAATATAAAACTAATAACGTTAATAATTTTGTGATTTTTGACAAAATTTAATTTAGAATTGAATCAAAAAGAGCTTGTTGCAATATCAGGGGCAATAAATTTACTTTATTGCACGGAATTGTTAAAATACTATAATTGACAATTATGACTCTTACCATCGGTTGCACAAACATCAATCAAATTTGATGGATCATTAAGTGCTCTGATTGTCTAAAAATACGTTAATGAGAGATTAACAAACTATCAATTTTGCAATCGGGCATTAGGAAAATATAAAGTGTAAGTTGCAACTCGTTGCAAGTTGGTCTTTAAACATTTTTTCTGGTTATAATTTTCTGTTTGGGCGTTTTATATTATACATAAATATTTCAAAAAAAATGAGAAAATTAAGATGAACTACAATAGAATGTAGAAAATATCAGTTTTTCTATTTATTTAGGACATATTTTAAAACATGACTTCATTGCAAACTTGTAATACTATTTAGAATAATTGTCCTTTTCTATGACGGCATTGAAGGTTAAGTGGTAGCAATAATTAGAAAAACAAACATTTTTTGACAACTTTCATCACTTTATTGTTTAAATAAAAAGTCGATAAAAAATGAAATTAGCACTCGAAATAGAGTTGCAAAAAAATTTAAAATGTATTTTAATAATTAAAAAAAAATGGGAAAACAATGGATTTTGTTATTACATTACATTATAAGAAAAAAGCGAATTAAGAATTTTTTCGAAAAAAAAAAGATAATAATTTGCTGCAGTGGCTGTTGCAGCAATTCAATTAAAAGTTCATCTTACCTTAATAACTGGCTTCATAATTGTATTACAAGAGATTAATTCCACTGCAACTATAATTAAATTTTTTACAACTCGTAGTAATCTCCGTAATTCATAAACGCCAAAACCATTATAGTACGATGCCGCATCCTTCTAATATCTTTTACTGACCTCCCCGCCACTCAATTTTTATCAAAGGATTATCGCTGTGAGGCGTTAATAATAGCTTTATGTAAATCTCATCTCATCATTAACCAAACTGAAGGTGCATCAATAGATTTCCTCCAATTTCTCGTAAATCTTAACCTTTCAGCCCAGATAACCCACACCCACATTGCTTACGGCCCTGACATCGCTTTATTCCCACAATCATCAATTATTTTTTTTCCTTCAAGAATCTTCCGTAATATTCCAATATATTGATTGGTCAATTTTTAATGTTTTACACAAAAACAGAAGCTTGTCGAGGATCAGTTACGACAAAATTCAAGGATTTACCATATTTATGACAACCAAGGAAAAAATAAGATGAAAAATTAAAGTCTTGAAGCCTGAGGGGGGTCAACGCAATTTCGGGGATTGCTAAATTATTATGCAAATCTGAGAGTTCGAACAAAAATGTGTAAAATATAAATGGCCTTTCGAATTATAGATTTGCGGCACTTAACAAGTTACTCATTGTTTGCCAACACGCAGCTGTCATTAAACAACTCTTCAAAATTTTTTCAGCATAGAAATGAAAGTAAAAGTGATTTTACCAGCTCTGATATAGGCAACAAGTTAAACAAAAAAATTGTTGCTATTAATAATGTTGTAATGTTTAATTAGATGGCGTTAACGATTAACTAGCTAAACATCTTTACACTTTTTTTTCACGTTTTATTACCTCGGTGCAATGCAGCAGGGACGCAACAGGTCTTCACTTTTCAGTCTAGCGAGTGTTTTAAGAGGCCTGTTTTTTGAAACAAGCTGACAAAAATTTTAGAAAAAAATAATTCATTTGAACTCATCGCTTAGCGCGTACAGTCCGCAGAAGAAAGATGGTTGAGCTAAAAAATTGTAAAACATGTAAAACGCAACCAACTCTTATTCGCCACAGCCCAGTATACAGGGTGACATAAAAGTATGGAATAAAATTCATATTTTCTAAGTTAATGTTTTTAACTTAGTTTAAATTAAATAAACGCCAAGATAGGTCGATTTTGTGTTTTTATTCCGCACGTTTTTCACATGTTTCTAATTTTTTTGACCACCTGGTTTTTTGCTGAGACGTAATCGATATTATTTTTCAAATAATTCTATGGTTCAAATTGACGTTTTTCCGTGTTTGGCAATAATAAAACTAATTTTCGAACTCCATTAGCACAATCTTTCTTTTTTTTAACTAATTAAGCGATACTGATTTGTAATTCTTTCTCTTAAATCCTTGATTTTGTTGCAAATATTTTTGATTTTGAGTAGCTCTTTAGAAAAACGGTCAAAAGATTATTTATTAAATAATCTTTGACACCACGGGCGTAATGTGGAGGTGCACCGTCTTGTTTAAACCATACATTAGCTGCTGGTACCTCTAGATCTTTCTTATTGGGAATAGTTCCGCTAATGCTGGTACTAACGTATCGCAAAAGACATTTAAATAAGCTTGTCTAGTCAATAAGATGTCAAAAAAATACGGTCCTAAAATGTGATTAGCTCAAAAAAGACAGAACTGCCATAAAGGTCGATAGAGAATTCGCCCTGGATGAGAGAAAACAATTCTTGTTATAACATTCACAAAAATTGAATGGTTAGTCTGCTTTTGTCAAATCACATTTTAGAATTTTAGGACATGCAAGAGAAAGAATTACAAATCAGTACCGCTTAATTAGACAAAAAATAATAAATAATGTGCTAATAACGAAGTTTGAAAATTAGTTGTATTATTACTAAGAAACGAAAGGATGTCAATTTGAACATTTAATTCAGTAATTCTGTTAAAAATTAGGTCTAACTTGAAAAATTCAATAAAACATTTAAATTGCTTAAATGACTTAAAGTTTATATTTTAGGCCCTACAAATATTATACATACAGTTATACACAGAAGAAAAGTAGTTTTAACATTTAACACCAAAAATAGAAGTTGCTCTTTAAAAAAAGTATCGATTACGTCACAGCAAAAAACCAGTTTGTCAAAATTTTTTGTAAATAAGTGAAAAACGTGCACAATAAGAAACAAAGTTGATCTGTTTTGGCGTTTTTCTAAAAAAGCATTAACTTAGAAAATATAAATTTTATTTCGTACTTTTATGTCACTGTGTATGTCGCAGCCAACTAGCTTAATTAGCCGTTGAATTAACAGTTTTTACTAAACGGCGCTTTTCAACTAGCGACCTGAATAATATTCAGCTGAAGTGTCTAATACACCATTTAATGAATTGGCTAATGCTTAAGTCATTCATACAATAGAGCGATCATGTGACAAAAAAAATATCTAATTTTATAAATTGTTTATTTAAAGGCCGGTTTCACTAACATAAGTTACAGTTAACTACCAAATAACAACATAGCACCCATTATTATAATTATAGCAACGATTGTTTTTAACTGTACGTTAAAGTTTACTCATATTGATAAATTAAATTTAGCAGTTTTTTATTATTTTTTAATCTTGATGATGTTTGCTTTTAAACCAAGGTGTACCAAAAATAATTGAAATAAGTTAAAGAAAAATCCGAATAATTTGCAGAACGACAAAAATCTCGAAAGAATTAACAACACATCTTGGTGTAGGTGTGGAAATTGTGTAGGTAGCAATGCCAAAACCAAAAAAATGTTGATGTTGTATTAAGAATAAATTAGAGTTGAGAACAAATGGAAGAAATAAAAGCGACTGTAGTACATACCACGAAGCTTTTGAGAACATAGTTTAAAGTTTTGACTCTTTTAAAGTTCGCCATTTTTGATAACCACAAACAATAACAAAAAAAAACACAAATGCTCCTTCAGTAGTAAAATATGGTTCCTTGTCGGTATGACGTCACGCCTTCAACTGTTGTTTCGCTGTTCAAAAATTAAAGGTCGTAGCGACTTGCGTTTAGATTTTTAATCTTCGATATTCATGAAATTTTGGTTTTCTGCCCCTTTATACGTAAATGTCTAGGTTAGGCAAGTAGTTAAACGTTATCGATTCAAGTCATTTGTTTGGTTAAATGGCTGAATATCATTCAGGCTCATAGGTGAATCGGTCGTAGTATTTATACTTATTCTTATAGAATTTATACGTTTAGATTAAGTTTTGTGACTAAATAATATTTTTTATTTAGTCGTTGAGCCGACCAACTCAAAAGTAGTTGTGCAAATTCAAGCCTGGCATAACGAACAAAGATTTTTTTTTACTCGATACGCGTTTTGGCAACGACGTTACCATTCTCAAGTAAAAAATGAATCATGTATTAATTTTATATATTTATTGTTATTTATTGCTAAAAAACTTTTATGTAGATGACTTTAATTAAAACAATAAGAAAAGTATTTTATATCTTTTTTTCAATGTCTTTTAATTGCGACATTATATAAAACAAACAAATCTACACTTGCATCTATAAAGTTTTTTTATGACAAAACAACAATTTTTTGAATATACTTACTTACTTATAAGTCCAAAAAATGCTATTTTGAAAAGTTTCAGTTGCTTATATAATTATTAAAAAAGTTGCGCAGGTTTAAAATTGACCTACAAGGAGATTGTTAATGAATTGATTAATGTTAATAAAATTTAGTTATTGGTTTCTGTGAGAAAATTTTTTGTTTATTTTGAGGTTTAAAAAGTAATGTTTTGTAAAAGTATTTTTAGCTTTATTACAAAAATAGTTTGATCTACTTAAAAGTTTCTTTCTATTTTATCTATTTTTAAAGGGTCAGTAGACCAAAATTGTATAAAAGCGTCTAAAAATTCTAAAAAAAAAGTTTAAAAATCAAAACCAAAAGTCGTTACGACCTTTAGTTTTTAAACATCAAATAAACAAAGTTGAACGGGTGACGTCATACCGACATCGGACTGAAGAAGGGTTTGTGTTTCGTTTTGTTTTTTTTGTTGTTTGTGGTTACTAAAAGTTATCAAAAATGGCAAATTTTAAAAGAGTCGAAATTTTAAACTATGTTCTTAAATGCTTTGTGGTTTGTACTACAGTCGTTTTCATTTCTCACATTTGTTCTCAACTCTAGTTTATTCTCTACACAACATAAACATTATTTTAATTTTGGTTTAAATAATACCTACACAATTTCCGCACCTACACTAAGATATGTTGTTAATTTTTTAGAGATTTTCGTCATTTTGTAGATTATTTGGATTCTTCTTTAATTCACTTAAATTATTTTTGGTATACCGTGGTTCAAAACCAAACACCATCGGGATTAGAAAACAATAAAAAACTGCAAAATTAAAAAACGTTTTTTACAGTTTGGTTTCTAATATTTCCAAAACGGCATATCGCACGTAACTGCTGTTTGAAGATTTTTTCTTAAATTTTTTTTATCATATTTTTGTTTTTTGGGATACAACCCCTTTAAGCAGTGCAGGTTTTACAAATAATTTTTTTACAGTCCTTATTTTGATCAAACATTTTTATCAAAACTATTACCTACGACATTGTTTAATGTTTTTTGTCATAACAAAGTTAGAACTTTAGACAGATATAATACAGACTTTTGTTGTACCTTATTATTATTAATTATTTATAAGAAATATAATTATAAAAACAGTTATAAAAAATTCTACTACGATATTAGTTAATTGTAACTTTTAGAGTTATTATTTAAATTTATAAAAATAATTTATAAAATCTATATTTAAAATTATCGAAAAAACAATTTAAAAATATTGGCTTTTAAGTACAAATGTACGGAATGTACCCCATAAGTAGTCTGAAAATTTAAACGACATACTTTGTAAAATTAGACTTTTTTGAATAACATTTCTTGAACTCTTAGCAGTCAGTGTTTAAAGACTGCTATTTACTTACAGAAGATTTTGTATAATCGCTCTCGCTAGATTTTGATTTTTTAGTTTTTTAAGATTAATAATAGCTTTTTTATATCTTTGAAACGATTTTAGTTTTTGCTGCTGCAACTACCGCTTTTCTACTTTGTAGAATCTAATATTTTTCACTTAATTTATCAAGTTAGGTTTTTTCGCTAATATTCAATTTTTTTAAGACCACTAAGTAAATTATTTTTAATTTTTAAAAATAGTTAAAAAAAATTTTCTACTTTACGTCGGTAACAGAGTCCAATTTGGGTGCGGTAATAGCCATTACCGCACCCAAATTGCGTGCGGTAACAGCTAGTGCAATTTACTGTTTTCGGATTGGTAACACCGTGTAACACGCTATCGCTGAAATGAAACGTTATGTTTCTGTCGCCGTTGAGATTACAGTAATTATATTCGAATAAATTTTGTTGCACTTGATGACCAGCAGTATTCCTCAACAAAGTGTTTTTGTGTGTGTGTGTCGCAATTAATCTATAAAATATTCGAAAGTGGGGCGGAACAAGCGGCAGTAGACATGCGACAAACTTCAGCTTTTGAGGTTAGAACAGGTTAAAGTGAAACTTGAAACTAAAATGGAGCTTTTGGCCTTTATTTTGACCATTTACAACCCCCATAGCATTCGATAATTTACAAGTTATTTGCTAGATGAGTGTATAAATCTGCTTGACTGAATAAATGAAAGGAGTCGCTGAGAACCGCAAATGGAGTGGAAATTTAGAGATAAATGGAGATTTTCCTTACTGTGTTAATGCCAATTGGATTATTCAATCAATAACCGATACGGTAGGTAAAAATGAACCATTTGTGAGTGACTTACACAGAATTTTAGACAAATTTGAAAACATTTCAAAGTTCAATGACTTCATTGACACTTTAGTGACATTTTTATTACCAACTGTCTCGTATTAACGCAAAAGTCCCTAAAGATTAAATAATTAACTTTTTTACTTAAAAATTATGTAAAACACGTAAAGTAGAAAAAATAGCATAAAGAACTTGTTTTTCACAGTCATTGTGGCACTTATAAAAACTCGCGCTCGCGGTCGTTTTATAAACTTGAATTCGTGTCACAAAGTTGACTTTTCAAAACGCGTTCTTTAATATACTATTTTCTTCTTGTTGATCGTGGTATGATAGTTTTAAAATTTTTTTTTATTTTTCTAAACACATTTTTTTAAATTTGTAATCATCGTAAAAGTTTTGGTTCTAGTAGGTTTTTCTCAAATTTTACAAATTACGTAAACCTGTATTTTGAATCAGATTTTTTTTATAAAAATTGTTTTACATTTAGTAGATTTCTTTATTAACGTTATTTTCAGTTTGTTGGTCTTTTCTAAAATTTTCTACTTTTTGATTTTTTGGCTTTCATTAAAAATGTTACACCAACCTTTTTTTATTGATTGGGATTTTTCTTCAACGTCTTTGTCATATTTATATGGGTTATAAGTTATATTTAGCTGTAAAGGCATTGAATGCCACTTTTCGATTATTGAACATTTTGTAATTTTTTCAAATATGCTCGCCAACAAGTTTTGATTCTTTTTTTTGACTTAATCCAACATAGTGGCACTTAAAAAATTGACTAAAAATATTTTTTTAGTGGTAGTGAGTAGGTTCCAAAAAAGTAGGCCGTATTTGCGAACATAGTAGCCGACAAAACAATTTAACCATTGAACAACAAACTGCAAAATAGCTAGCTTTTAATATGCTTTTTATTCTAATACAAACAATTAATATGGACAGTTTAACAGGTTGCATATAACCGGTTGCAATTTGTCTTAGGTCCTGCCTATTTTAATGGCGAATGCTCTCACCGTGTTTCGTCAGTTTACCCTGAACTTTAAGTTTGATTTGATTTTTTTTAAAAAACTTTTTAAGACATTTATAAATAAAAATAAAAACAATTTTTATAACAATGGCATTCTATTTTTTAATGTTCAAAATTAGAAGGAAAAAAAAAAATTAAAAATGAAATGGTGGATGCGCCGGGCCAGTAAATCAACAATTTCATATATTTTCTGTTCTGTTATTTAGGCAACTAACAATACGTTATTAAAGTGTTGAGCAGGCAACTAACAATCCGCTTGTTTGTTGAAGACGTTGCATAACGTTTAGTTTTTTTTTTTTAATATTTTTTATTGTATTTATCGGTTTGAAGACATAAATTAAATGTAAATAATGGTTTATAATGTCGGGTTATAAGTTGTTTGGACAGTTTTTATTGTTTTGTTATAATTTAAATAATAGCAGACGGTTTGTAATTTCGAGGAGAAAGTTGTGGCTAGTTTTGAGGCCGATAAAGATGTGGAATAGCACGACTGGGCGTTTCTCTTTGTCACGATTCGTTAGAAAAAGTGTCGTAAATTATGGGATTTTTTTCGTTATTTAAGAATCAAATATTGTCCTATTTTGTAATTTGTACTCATTACTCGTCTTAGAACCGAAGACAATATTGAATTATGCAAGAAAATGTTAATTTTACAGTTAGCTAATATAATAGTAAAGTTCATTTAAAACACCGAACCCGAAGATAAGCGAGGACACAAAGATGAAAGTTGCTTCAAGGTTACATCCTATTTACCTTGGAACATCTTCACTTTCGTTTTCAGTTATTTGTTCGAATTATTACCAAAAATTTATTTTTTTAATAAAAAAATGACAAATTGAATATAGATTCGTTTCAGAAAAAATTAATAGGTTTTTTCTTGGTTGTAGGAATTATTATTCAGGGTCGAGGAGCGTCTTCTGGTGACATTTAGCTTTTCGGTGTGTAATAATTATAATTAGATATAATTTTCTGAAATGGTTCGTTATGTTTATTGCATCCTCATTAGCGCATCTTTTATGAATTTGCTTACCTCAAATCAAATCGGTAAATACCAACAAGTAATGCTCTTATTATCTATGTCTTCAATTAAAGTAAAAAGCACAGGTCACGACCTATAAAGGTCGTCTGCTTTGAAACTGAACAAAAATCTAACTTGGCACAATTTTAACTTTTTTCGATTTTTGCAAAGACTTTTTTTGAGCAAAAAAATTAGAGATCACGGTCATGGAATTGCGAGTTCATTCATAAACTTGCACTAGATTCATGAATATTTGATTTCGCCATAAATCGGTTGAGTGAATGAATCTAGGCTAACGAGATCATCTCGAATTTATTAGACAAAAAATTTTAAACTTAAATTTTTACTTCGTTATGAAAAATAAAAATGTTTTATAGCCATGCATAGTCGTAGAATTACTCTAATTAATATTGAATAAAATAAAAAAAAGCAAAGTATGTTGAATGCAATAAAAAAAATTTCAGATTATTAATCTTGCATATCTGAAACTTTAAATATGTCAACAATTACTAGTAAATACGCTATAACTCTGTGAATGGCACATAAAACGGCATTTGAATATGGTCTTATGTCTATAATAGGTTCTTTATGCCGTTTTATTAAACCTTATAAAGTAAAGCCAATTCTGTAGTGAATCTTATTACGATGTGGTTTATTTGCCGCTTTACAAAAACTGAATTGAACTATAGTTACCGCCCACTGCCTACCTTTCAGTCTTTTAAAAGTCAGTTTAAAGGACTTCAGCATTGTAAACGTGGCGTTACAAAAAGTAATCAAGTTACTGATTTATTTATCAAAATAAAAAAAAGTTTCTGTGAAATACAAAAGAGTTTCTTGTAACTAAAATTTAAATTTTTAATGTCACTCGAGATGTCAATCATTTTGAAATAAATTATAGTTTTTTTCGCACTTGTAATAGACATATGATTTAGTTTTCTAAAATTTTTATTATGTTTTTTTATATTTAAATATTTTTTATTTGTGTTTATGGTAAATTAGAATTTTTTTTGTTTCAATAACAAGTCATCTTGAATTATTTTGTTTTTGATCACTTTTATCAAAAACGTTAAGACAAATTAATTTTTAATAGAAAGAGTGCAATATTTATAAGGCTAAATATGACTTTATTGCAACAACTTTCTCTGACAGTCCTTATCTCAAAAATTCTAGATATTAAACGGTTAAAGATGCAAAAAATATTACAGAAAAAAGTTGCAGAAAATTAAATTTTGTTGAGTAAAGTATGCAAAGCAACATTTTTATCTCTAATAGTTGAAATTCTAGAAACGCTTAAAGATGAAAAAAAATTGAATTGTCTTTTTCATATTCTAACATAAAGTGTTTACATTGTTAGCGATTTATTTTTGTAATACAAATTCTTTTAAAATACTAGGGTTATTATAAATTATCAGCATTTGCTTATTGCCATGTTATTATTTTTAATAACTGCTATTCTACAAGAAAATTTGGGTTTTCAGTGCATTAAAACTAGGAAGAAAATATAAGTAAAAAAAAAATAAACAACTACTTATTTAGTTTTACTATAATACTTAAAAACTACTTTTTACCTTACTTGCACCGAAAAACAGCAATATCAGCCCTTAGTTGGGAACCGAAAATGGTTTTTGTTGGCTTACAGACGACAAAAAAAAATTACTAACTAATAACTATACAACGCTTTCATATATCTGAACCGTATCAAATTCTTTGCAATAAATTCCGAAAATGACATTCATGATTAATTTTTCAAAAGTTGTGTAATGCTATAAGAGCTATTTTAAACAGAAATATTTGAAAAATAATGTACTATTGTTTTATTAAATATTTTCTATTAAAATTTGTAAACGATTCTAGTGAAAACAAAATATTTATATTCAAATTAATATTGCTGATTTCTAATGTAAACAGGTTAATTACTACTGTATGCCACTTTGGCCGAAATGTCTCTGGCAGCCTTTAGATTCTGTTTGCTTTCGCTTCGTCTCAAACCTAAAAACTGTAAGCTGCACAACCTAATTTTCAGCTCTTGAAACTTGTTACCATTACTGTTATTATTATAAGAAAACGTTTAATAGGTATTGGAATATGAGAAAAGTAGTTCAACTTTTTTACATCTTTAATCTTTAGAGTCTAAACTGTTAGAGATAAAAATATTGTCTTTCGCATTTATACAAAAAAAATGTAATACAATTTTTTTTAAATTATTTTTGTAGCGTTTACCGTTTGTGCAGCGTATCAAAATTGAGCCAGCAATGCACAAGCTTTAAACATTCAATAATTTTTTTAATATGTTCTAGTAACTTATCCAATGTCTTTATTTAGGTGCGTTCGACTTTGTAACTCCGAGTGCACCTACTTTGTCTTTGTTGGTTTCATTTAAAACAGATAAATCCGTCGCATTATTTAAATTTAAAATTTACTAATTAAGGACTGTTTTTATAACAACGTACGCTCTTTCTGCCCAATCTAATAACTGGATGCCTAAAGAGTGTGTTTTCTTTTAGATACCGTGTCAAAAACATCACGTTTTGGTTACCGGATAGAGTTAGTAATATATGGACTAATGGGCCGATTTCAAGTTGAGATAATACTGGTAGTATCGCAAATTTTAATACTTTTCTATAGCAACAACTAATCACAACAGCAAATTTTATTAATTTTCCATGGAAACGAAGATACTACCTGGATTATCTCAACTTGAAATCATAAGGGCCTAATTAATAACATAATTAGTAACATAAGGGCCTAATTTTAAATCAGATTTACGCCGGTGTAATTTGAGTTGCTAGGGGCAACGTCGTAACTTTACTTTACTATTTTTATTAGATGGCGTAACTTTGCGCTACTCTGATGGAGCAGCGTGGTGATTTAGAATTTTAGCATAAATGATTTAAATAAGGAAAAAAGCTGTGCATTCGGAGTAGCAAAGCCGAACGCAGTTTCAATCATGTGTTTTTCTTTTTTCTTTTATTTTCTTGACAAGGTATTTATAGATATTCTGAAATTCGTTTTTAGACTAGTATTTAATCGTTAGTATAATGACAATTTTGTTTTTTTATCTTATTGGAAAGATGGAAACTTTTGTTGTTTGTTAATTATTTTTACTTTCTTATTACTGTATTGGGGAGATTCTGAATCTTTCGGCTTATTGTGTTTCTCTTATGGTTCAAAGAATATAATCTATAGATAATCTCTTCGGTCTACATTGTTTCGTCTTAGAGTATATGTGTTGTTCGACAATTAGAGCTGATTACTAACACTGTTTTAAATTTTTCTGTGTAAAAAAGTAGTGTTTTAAAGTAGTATTAAAATAGTATTTTCTATAATATATATATTTTTTTAGAACTGTATTTAACCCTTAGTTACTCGCGCTGGTGTATTTTGTACACCAGTGCCACATTTTTCGCTATCATTTATTGCAAAAAATTTTCTGGAATTTGACTACCCTTTCTAACCTTTGTTTAGTCAATCTAGTGTGTGGTGTATAAGGTTCTATTACACTTGAGCACTGGAAAAGTTTGCTACTTATCGATATTTCAAACGCTGTCGTATTGGTGTATTGAATACACCGCGCGGGTTAAAATAAAAGTAACTATGTATAACTATTTTGTTCTAACTTACAAAAATTATTTGATTTTTTTTTATACAGGGTGAGTCTGCTAAGAGTTTATTTCATCTTTTTTCAAAAATTAGTTATCACATCAACTTCAGAGTTCGCTATAAAACACTTTGTTTTTTTCTCAATGCAGGTGAATTTTTTTCAGAATTTTTGTAATATTCTCTCTAATGAATATTAGTTAAGCGTAGAACATGCAGTAATAAGGTGAGATCGAAATGCAACTGAATCAGAGCAGGCTGTGCCAGCGTAACAGTAAATATGTGTCTGATCATTACAGTTACGCTGACACAGTCTGCTCTGATTCAGTTACATTTCGATCTCCGGTTATAATGCATTAAGACGAAGCTGAAGTTGATTATTAAGCAGCATTTTTTATAATATATTCTAGATTTTTTTTTAAAATAAATTTTTATTTTTTAATATTTTTTATAATTTTTGTTATTTAAAATAAATTTTATTTTACTTTTTTGTTTTAGTGTTTTATAATTTGTAAAATTTAACGGATAAAATGTAAAAAAAATCATTTTTTTAGCCAAAAAGTTTGTTTATTTGTATGGTGTACTAAATACACCGCGCGAGTAATTGTGTTCTACCAAACCGCGCGAGTAACTAAGGGTTAATGTCAGTAACACCGTCAGGAATTTGTTTGTTAATTATTGTGTATAGAATAGTTCAATTTTTAAGTATGTACTTACCTTAAATTTGCCATTACTGTAAAAAAAATGCTAAATTTGTTATAAAGATAGAAATAGAAATTAAATCTACATCATGTAGGTCATTCAAAGATGCAACTTTTTTTCTACCTCGATGAAGAAGTAAGTAATATAACAATATTTTTATAAATATTTAATAAGTATAAAGATACAATCTAGATAATAGAAATACCAAAAATTACCAATCTTTTTAATTTTCTACTTAAGACAATTCTATTTTTTCTTATTTTTTAATGAAATTTTTATCTCCTTGATTTCGTAATATCATTACTGTTTTTTCATGCTTCTTTATATTAGATTTCTAATTATTTTTTTGCGGTTTTTTTCAGTTATTTTATTTTTGTCTTTATGTTCTAATATCAGTTTATCAAACTACTGCTTTTTTGTTAACTTCAAAAAAAAATTTTTTATTTTTTTATTGCTACTGCTTTAATCTTTTTCCATTCTTTAACTATGTGCTATTTTTATTTTTTGTCCACTTTTTTACTGTCATCATCAGTTTTCTTATTCTCACAATTTTGATTTATAATCTTTTTTGCAGTTTTTTTATAATAGTTTTGTTATTTTTATCTTTTTTTAGTTTTTTGTATTACTTTCTGTTTTTCTTTTTATTAACAAAATTAAAGAAGTTAAAGTAATTTTCTCTGATTTTTTCATATCTTTAAATCTCAATATGACCAACTGCGAAGAGCTACCTTTATTGTTTAAAATTTACGAATTTATTAAAAATATATTTCAAAAGTTTATATTAACACTTTTCTCTATTTATAACTTGTAATTTTCTGAAAAAGTGATTAGTTGATTTAAATGTTATTCGTAATAATTAATTATAGAATTGCGTCTTTTTTGAACTTCGAAAATGTCAAGATTTCATCTATTACCAATAGAATCATTTTATTCAGTTTTTATGAACGTAACCTTGAAAGTAATTATTTCCTTCTTTTACCAAACACTAGTAACATCAACGGTAAGTGAAGCAGAACCAAGTTCAAGGTTAAATCCTCTACGATATCTTCATTTTTTTTTTCTTCAAAATTACAAAATTTTATAAGCAATCAAATGATTGATCCGTTTGTTTATGTTTATTTTTCATCAAACCCAAGAGTTGCATCTTGAAAACTATGCCGAGGCCAGTTCACAAAAATGTTAACATCTCATAAAACAAGACTCAAGAACGTGTCAAAAATTTTTATTTATTTATAAACTTTTTACATAATTGCAACCTAATTTTTAATTAATCAAAATCCGGGAGTGCAGTTTAGCTAGTTTTGGTGTGGGGTTGGTAGCCATTTTCATCAGCAACAAACGACACTGTATGTGTTTTACCATCAGGTCCTGTGTATGTGTACTCCCCATGGACCACCACTGCTTCTTTATCACTTCCGGCGTTGACCAGTTCCCCGGACTCGGATCGCGAAATTGGATCGCTCGTCTCAAAACTATTTTTTTCTTAAGTATACTCATTTAGATTTAAAGAGAAAAACTTACTTGAATTTGTATCCATCAACGCCGATATTTTCATTCTCGTATCGGAGAATTTGGGCACCACCTCCTTGTTGGGGGGCGGCTAAGGCAACGGCAATTAAGCCACACAAAACTATGACTGCTTTCATGATTATGAAACTTATTTGGGAATTGATTTGGTGGGTATTTATAGGTAAGAAATGGCCAATAGTCAAAATCCCCACTTTGGGTGATGAGCCTTCACATTTTACCTTTTAGAACGTGTTTTATTTTTGTTTTTAGAGATTCACTTAATTTTTTTTTTTAATTACAGTCTTCCTATTGTAAACAATGGTTTATTGACTTGCTTAAGGTTAACAAATTGTCACAAGAAGTGTTTTAAGCATACTTGTTATAAATAAATTTGAGGTAAAACAATTATGAACTAAAAAAATCTTTAAAAAAAGTAATACATAATAAACAAATAAAATAAAACTAGAAATGAAAGGTTAAATTTATTTATGGTAAAACGCGTAAGTAATGAATAATTTAAACTATAAATATAATTAATATTCAGCAAAATATTTATTTTTATCTGTTGCAAAATTATTTATTAAATAAATTATTTGACGACTAGGACAAATTAGCTGTCATTTTTTTATTTAAAATATTCATTTAGAGCAAGCTATTGCTTTACCAGTGATAGTATAGTTCTTTTATCAGAAAATAAAAATGTGACTTAAATCATTATTTTCTAACAAAGGAAGCGTACTTAAACTATCAGTACTTTTGATATCAAGTTTTTAATTTATGACATTATTTTACTAAAAGCAGATAAAAATTTTGGGATAGGAGTTAGTTGATTTTTGAATGTCGTTGTCTGTGGCCATTTATTACTTAAAGTTTAAATTCATCAGTGGTTTAAAAACAGCCGCTTTGATAACAATGATTTATTACTTGAGTAATATTTTTATTTTTTAATTAAAATACTATACTGACAGTAGTGTGACTTTATTTTTTTTAGTTATGGAATCAGTTGAACACTAAACTTATTACAAAATCAAAGAGATTTTTAATTTTTATAATTTAATTAAATATATTATTTAATAGTATTGGTTTAAAACAAAATGAGGATTGTGGTTAAACAACGTGGCCATTTTTGTCTCTTCTATTATATGCTTTAAACATTTTTTACTTGCTTGCTCTATGCGCGACAATAAATTTTGAATATTAAATTTTCACATTGCCATTAAAAATTGTGTAAATATTTATATAATAATATTTAATATATGATTTTTAAGCACAATTACAAATATTGTAGCAATCAAACGACAATAATAAGAAAGGTTGTTTTTACACTGATGTCTATTTTGATATCTCAAATTTACTGTTGCAAATTGTATTACAATAAAATATATTTTTTATGTAATTAAAACCAATTGACAATTATCCTATTATTAACAACTAAATAACAACCTATTATTATATGAAACCTATTGACAATTAAAAGAAGCGATACGCGTTTTAGTGGTGACATTTAAAACTGGTAGACAACGTGCGTTATTGAGAGAGAAAAGTTTAATTAGTATACAGACTGTTATGGAAGTGAATGCAAAAATTTTAACCTGAAATACAGCACCACAAATAATAAAAATCTGTAAAAAATTTTTGGCCTATCTCAACTAATAACAAAATTACAGGCCGTCAAAGTTGGGTATAAAAAAACATTTTTTTGTTCTATCTCAAAAATCACTTAACCGATTAATACCAAATTTGGTACACAAATGAAGTTGAGTGTACTCTTTTCATTTCTACTAGCAAAATTTTGCTGCACATCTCAACTTCAAGTTACAGCACTTTTGTTTTACATTTTGGGTAGTTAACCAATTTTCTTCTTATTAATTTTTAATTTTTGTAGCAAAAATGAACATGCCAGTAGATTTTAAATAAAAATGCAAGAACTTAACATTTTGCTAAAACGTACCGTTTTCGAGATATTTACGTTTAAAGTACAAAAATGACTTTTAATCTCTAACTTTGGCGTTTTCTAGCTCCTAAACGGTGCAACTTATTATAGAAGTAAATAGTGTTAAATCGCTTTATTTTGACCTGAAAAACCTATTGCTGCTCTATATCAAAAAAATTTTGTTATACGTTTTGTAATAATTAATTTTTAAATTATAATTTTGTTATCAGTTGAGATAAAACAAAATTTTTTTGCAGATTTTTATTATTTGTGGTGCTGTATTACAGGTTAAAATTTTTGCATTCACTTCCATAACACCCTGTATAACATGTTGTCGTCGTACGTTATAAAACTTTTAAGATTAAATACGTGGAGGCGAAACAATGGTCAAGAGTCGCCATTGTTATTTAGCAGAAGAGCAACTCTACGTTGTGTTTGATAAAATGGCGTCAAAGTTTATTAAAATGTGACTGCACGAAGGTTTAAGTTTCAGTTATTATCGACATTTTGCTAAGATATTTTGTAATTAACTTACTGCAACAAAGACCGGATTAAACCTTTCTAAACCATGTTAACTAACAAAGCTCAAATATAATTTTTATGATAACTGTGGTTAAAACGAATGCGCTTATATTATTTTTTTAAATTTAATTTTAAACGATTTTGATTTTGTGGGTCATAAATAAAGACAAATTGGTTTTAAAAACGTTTTTTAACAATTATAAACAAGCAGTTATTGATATTGTAATATACAAATTAAACAAATTAATTTTTTTATTGGGTTGGTTTATTTATTAGTGTCATTTGGCAAATAAGCCAACAAGGCATATTTTACCTTATTTAGTTTAGACATAATTTTTATGGGTTTCAACTTAATTAAGGGACTAGTAAATTAAAAAGGCTTTTTCTTGCTAAAAAAAATATTATTTGTACCTATTAGAAAACAAACCTAAAATTATTAAAAATTTGACAGTTGATTATTGAGGTTATCATCGAATTCTAACCCTAAACGTAGTAACTGTGAAGTCACAAACGTAGTCAGAGCATACACATAAAAAAAATTTAATTAAAATTGTTTAAAATAAATTAAAAAACTACTGTGCCAATACAGTAAACATTTTTTATTGCAATTAATATAAGAAAAGCCAGTTTAATTATTTTTTATACTTTAGCGTCTCTAAGATCTAAACTATTAAAGATAAAATATTGCCTTCTAGACTTTATTATAGAGAATTTAATTTTCTATGGTTTTTCTCTAAAAATAAATTGTACCTTTAAACGTTTGAGCAGCGTTTAAAATAAAGCCAGAGCTAAGAAATTTAAAACTTTTTATTTATTAAATTTGTTTCAGTAACTTATTTTTTTAATATAAATAATAAAAATTTAATTTTCTTGATGACAATCTATTTGTTTTAAAAATTGAGAAAATCTTTTTTTTTGCTATACCTCTTTGACCACGTTTGTGATGCCATATTGCAACGTGTGGTTTAATTAATTTGTCATTTGTAATTAATTTGTTTCCTATTTTCTAATTTTCTTTCTTCAATATTCTTTATATTTTATTATTTTCTATTAAAAATATTTTGTAAACTATCTCTAAATTATTTTTTCTTATTTAGGTATAAAAATTTTATCTCTTTGTTTATATCAACATTTTTTTTTCTTCTGCCATTTTTTTATTATTTTAATTTAGTTTTGTTTTTTTTAAAATTAAATTTTTGCTGTTTTTTAATTTTCAGGCTATTATGAAATCGTTTTTTTTTTAATTTGACGCAGTTTTGTTATTGTTAAATTTTTTGGGACATTTTTTGTTCTTTATTAACTTTTTTGTATAGTTTTTCTCGTTCTTTTTCTTCTGATTGCTTTTTAAGTTTTCTTAAAAATGTTTGTTTTTCTGGAATCTTGTCTCGGTTTTTTGTTTATGTACATAGTTTTTTTATTTATCTTTCGCTTTCATTCTTCGCCTTTTTAAGTTTCTCTAGAATCTTCTTCACACTCCAAGTAAATTGTGTCAAATAAAAGTGCATTTAATTAAACAAAAAGGTTTAGTTATAATTATAAGTAATTAAAATTTATTAAAAAAAATATATGTGACAAAATGGCGAATAACTGGTTTAAGTAAACCCTCACTTGGGTTAATTAGAGAGTTTCCAAATAGTGTAAGCCCAAAACCCCTGTCTTTCTATTCCAACACCAAACACCTACTGAAGTTTCAATTTTTTTAGGTCATTCGTTATCATTTTAGTATTTTTTGTTTATTAATAATTTAAGATAAACAAATTCGGAAAGGCTAAAATTTTAGCTCCCACTTTATCGCGTCTCTACTGTATTCACCAAAAACTTTATTCTACGACGTTTTAAAACAATTTTTGTTTCTTACTTTATAATAACAGGTTATTTAAAGAATTTTTCTTAGTTTAAATTTGTTATTGTTGTTTATTATTATTTAATACCAAATGTGAAAAAAATTGTTTATCTCCATAAGACACGTGGCTGGAGGATAGTAATTAAGTGCTAATCTTCATGCAATTAAAAGATCATGTTTTTTTATAACACGAATTTATCTATTTTCAGAAAAAATCTTTCTGCGTTTTCTATAAAAGACTTAAATTTGAAAATTAATAAAGTTCATCAACCTTTGAAAATCTGATGTGTCATTGTTTTGATAATAATTACATCAAATTGTTGTTGCAATAAAATGACATTTGCAGATTGCAACATGACTCGGGGCATCAAATTTTTTCCGGTAGCATCTCAAAGTGGGTTAAACAGTAATTAAAACAAGTGAAGTATATGTCATTTCTGTATTTATATTTTTTTACAAAATTCGTTGAATATCAACTCTGTACAAAAATCTGAGTTTTTATTTTTTAGCAGTCTTGGCACTAGGTCTGTATCCATTTTCGTCAGCAACGAAGGAAACTGAATGGGTCTTCCCATCTGGGCCCACATAGCTGTACTCCCCTTTAACAATAATTGCTTCATTTTCACTTCCGGCATTAGTTAATTCTCCTGTTTCTTGTCTAGTGATTGGGTCACTAGTTTCATAACTGAAAATAAAAAATTAAGCGGAGAAAAATTTGAGTTTTGAAAAATACCTGAATTTGTATCCATCAACTCCGATGTTTTCGTTTTCGAACCGGAGAATTTGCGCGTCGCGGCCTTGTTGGGGGGCGGCGGTGGCGGCGGCCACAAGGACTATAATTACACTGACTACTTTCATGATTAGTACTGATGTGGGCACAGTGGCTGTGATTTATATAGTTTGTGTAAAAACCTCCTGAAAAAACCCCACTATTTGAGGAGTAGAGGCATCCTTCACATTTCACCTTTATTCGTTTCGTTGCGTTTTTGTGCAATTAATGGCGAGCTTGGGAGAGATGGGTTATGTCATGGGTGATTTTTGTTGATGCCAGGAATGAGGCGACTGATAACCATGAGGATTTTTGACATTAAAAGAGCAAGAGTTGAGCTGGTTTATTGTCGAATTTAATTAATGCGTTTGCGAAAGTTACGTGATTAATTGATGGACATTTAATGCTAAATAATGATTAGAAAACAAATTAATTAAAAATGGAAGACTACCTCAGATGATTGTACAAATGTCACAAAAATTTAATCAAAAGTTTTGATTTATTTTATTTAGTTACATATTTAATTACATACATGTAAAAAAAATGAAACTGTACTATTCCTTAAAAAGCAGTTTTGGCTAAGCTCTTGAAAGTCTTAATATAATTCGTCGAACCAATTTAAAATAGTTATTTTTTCCAACCCCAAAAATGTACGTTTTAATATATGTAAGATAATTTTAGAGCTGGAGAAGACAATTTTTTCTATTTTTTTTTTTCTAATCTAGTACAGTCATTCAAGACACGCATTAGTTAAGAAAAGCGTATGCGCTGTATATTCTAAAGCTAAACAATAGGGGGCTGAAACAGAAGCCCACGGCTAAGCCTGTGTCTTGTTTATACATATACAGTTTTTATACACACAAATTATTAAAAATCAAAAAAATCTGATCTAAAACAAAACTAATTTCACTAAAAAATTAAATGAGTGTAAAGGAAAAAGAAATAACAAAATTACTAAAAAAAGAAAAACTTTATTGACAAGAACACAAGAAAATAGATCAGTGACGTCGAACGAAACAAGAAAGAACGTGAGCAGTAGGGTGAGCCAAAAAAATCGAATATTTTTTTTTAACTTCCGACACTGAAAAATTGGTACCTAGGCATGCTTTTTAAAGACGAGCTCTTAATTTTAATGGAAAGTACTTTCTCATTTCAGTTTTCTATTTTTTCTTTAGTTCTATTTGACAAAATACATATCTCGTTACTACTTGATCGTAGGAAAAAAATTTATTTACATTTTTTGTAGAAAACTGAACGCTTTAAAAAAGGTGTTTTAATTTTTTTTATAGCTATTAGCGTTTAGAAGATATCATAGGTCTAAATTTAAAGACTTAAACGAAAATTTCTTTTTTACTCCTAAATTTTGTAACTCGTAGATAAAAAAATATTTAAAAATGCAAAATATACAGTTTTATAGGAAATTGAACGCTCTACAAAAAGTTTTTTTGTGGTTAATCGATTACTCTAACCATTTAGACGATATTTGCATTTTAAAAACCAAAATTTGCGACTAAATTCTCAATTTTTTTTAAATGGTTGGAGTAATCGATTAACCACAAAATACTTTTTTGAAGAACGTTTAATTTTTATTAGTAATACCACAAGTCGGTACGAAATCGCCGATAACTGTCGATTTATAATTTTAATAGTATTTGTTTCGACGACAATTTATCACAAGTGAAACGCAGCGAAACGAGTGGTAATTGTCTAAATACAAATACGATTAAAATTAAGAGAAAATTTGCAGCAATTTCTTACCGACGAGTCGTATTCGACAGACAATTTCACGATCCATACTGAATTACAGAGATAATTCCAGAACTATGCTGGATTATCGCTGTAATTCGTTCCTAATTGGTCCAATGATTCAAAATCTTACAACCTGATTGGTTGAAATTTAATGACTGGAATTGTCTACAAAATTATATGTTGCACATTTTGTAATACTTATTTATCTACGAGTTATAAAATTTAGAAATATTTTTTTTTTGTTAAATTCTTCAAATTTTGACCTCCGATATCTTCTAAACGCTAATGACTATAAAAAAATTGTAAGATACCTCTTTTAGAGCATTAAATTTTATACAAAATGTAAATAATTTTTTTTCTACGATCAAGTACTGACGAGATATGGATTTTGCCAAATAGAACTGAAGAAAAAATAAAAAACTGAGATGAGGGAGTTCACCTATTAAAATTAAGAGGTCATCTTGAAAAAGCGTTTTTTAAAAATGCCTAGAAACTAATTTTTCAGTGTCGAAAATTACAAAAAAAATATTCGATTTTTTTAATCCACCCTAGTGAGCAGTTACTAAATATTTTTATTTTCTTAGCAAAATCTAAAAAAAATTGAAGAATTTTTTTGGCAGAGTTTAATTTTTTAAAGTTATCATCTGACAGATTTTGAACTTTTTGATAATAATTGACTTATCTAAAATTACTGTGCGCTTTTCTTTATCTACTTTTAAATTTACTACAAACTTTCTATTGTTCTTCATATTAATTCAGCCCTTAATAAAACAATATCTTCAACAAATAATTAGAGTTTAATTTTTCAAAATTACCCTCCTGTTCACATTTTCAGAGAAAAGAAAACACTAGACTTAATTAGGAAAAAGTTAAAACTGATAATTGGATAACTACAATCCTTTATATTTAGATTTCTAAAGTAAAGTGAAGAATATACATTATCAATAAGATCTTACATTTATAGTTATTATTATTATTAATATATACCTAGCTTAATTTAACACACAGTTTATCGAAAATTCTATTTGCCGGCCCATCCCATCTTCAATTTCAAATTTTTTATTCAAGTTCTTAATAAAGGATCCACATACCGACGCTTTGAGTCATTCCTTCAAGGATATTCTAAGAAAATCTAGTTCAAACCCAAAATGTAAAATTTTTGTTTCACATCAAAATATTGGTTTTTTATTAAAAATTTAATAAATTTAATAAAAATCAACCCCAACGAGAACACCTGTAACTTTCTTCATTATTCCTGAAGTCGCTTCTATTATCAAATTCAACTTCTTTGTGAAAATTCAATTAATGATTAGTAAAAACATTTTAGAATAACAAGAGATGATTTTGAAACAGTTTAATAAGCCAATAATAGAAAGAAAAAAAATTTCTTTACAAAAAAATAAACTAAAGAAAATTTTAAAAGAACAAAAAACATAGTAAAAATATCCACAAAGGAGACAGAAAAAAAGACAATTCTAGAAAGATTCGAAACACAACAACTATAAAAACAGAAGATTATTTTTAATAAATTTGTCAGTTTGCTGCTTTAAAGAGAAATATTTTAAAAGTAAAAAAATCTTTTGAAAGCTGTTAGAACAGCTTAGTTGAAGAAACTGTTGAAGTTAAACTTTGTTGCAGAAAGTGGAACAAATATCAACTCACACTGGAGAAAACTTAATTGTTTAAACTGTGATAGGATGAAATATCTAAAAAAGACTGTTGTCATTGAGAAACTGCTAAAGAAGCTCGCGAAAACGCATTGTTCAGAAGATTATGGCAGACTGGAAAATCTGCAAAAGTAAAAAGATCTCTAAAAAAGATTTTTCAGTACCAAAAATTTTTATAAAAAAGGGTTGCAATATTTATAGAAGTTGATAGAAGTGGAAATAATGACTCATTCAGAGGCGTAGGTTTGAGAATAGCCGCTTGTTTAATCATGCTTTCATATAAACAAGCACAAAAGGTCGTTTACCAGTGGTTTGACTTGGCGAAAAATAGTAATTATTACAAACAAATCGACGATTACTCAAGAAGATAGAAGTGTGCTATTATGTCTTGTAAAATAGTATTTCTAAACAAGTCACTTGACTCATTTCTACGTATAGCTAAGACTCTTGGTAAATATAAAAGGTGATGTTTCAATGTCATGAAAAAAATTATTATGAATGAAATATATGTAAAGATAGTTAAAATAGTGTTGCCAAAACTACAAAATTTTTAAAAAAGAAGAATCAATATATTTATTTGTTTTTATATTTATTTATATTTTATTTAAATAATTATTTGTTTAATAAGGCAATAATGCATATTATGATTTATTGTAAAGGTTAAAAGAAGCTTTGAAGCTAGCGGGTTAACCCACACCTTTAGTGTTTTATGTAGCAAATTATTCAAAAAATTACTCAAGTTAATAAAATAGTTATTTTTGTTATAATATAGTGCTTAAAACATAATAAAAAAACATTATAGCCCGAGAAAATTTTTAAAGCCCGACGTGAAAAAGCTTTTAGTTTTATGAAAGCCATTAGTGACAATTGTGCCCGTAATGCATACAATGTTTTATGTATAATTGGATGCAAAGATCTAAATTATAATAAAATTAATAATAATTATCTAAAATCTAATAAAAAATTTAAATGGCTAAATGGTAAAAGTACAATTTCCAAAATTTTTCTAATAAATATATTTTTTTTATAAATTTTTAAAATAATTTTATAAATATTTGAATTCACTAGTTTACTCAAAATTCTAATACAACAGTAGCAAAACGCTTTCGGAAACTAAAGTTTTATCATCAGTGCCAGTCTCTTGTTAAAAACGAATTAACACATTAAACAACAAAAATGTATATTAAAAATAGAATAAAACGTTTTTTGTATTAAAAAAATATTTAATAGTTATTTACATAAAAATCAGGAAAATCTCACATTACTGAAGAGGAGCTAAATTGAAATAGGAGGCACTTTGTGCCGAGTATTTTAAAGCTCCGAGTCGTGTTTTGTATTAAATTTTTCCGGAAATTGTAAAAAAGACGAAATTTACAAATTTTAGAGGTTATTTTTACAAATTAAGTTTGTCAATTTGGTTGGCAGCTATAAGTTACAAAATAAACAACACCCGTTTTGTATCTTGTAAAGACTTTACAGTACTAGCTCGAATAATTTAATTTTCAGGCACGTAAATAAGCAGGATAATGTTTTTAAAACTAAAAAATTTGCTGAAAAAATAACGAACATAACATTGTTATAGAAACAATAAAGTGACATTTATGTGAACCACAGTAGTTTATTAAATAAAAAACAAATTATACATATATTTTGTGAATTTTGAAACAATTTTCGATATTTATAAATATACAGTTTTTTTCCAAACCAATATTACAAATAAATTAACATCTGCATATTTTTTATTTATAATCAAATTTATTATTATTTAATATTCAGTTTCAGGTTGCAAAATTACCAAATCATAGATGACTATTTCATAATAATTATTACTTTTGTTTTATTTTTAGAAAAAAGTGAAATTTATGTTAGGTCAGAGTTAAAAATAAAAAAAAATATTGCCGAAAAATATATTTGCGTTCTCTTAATACATCTACATTATTTATCCTTAATCTAGGATTAAAAAAGTTGCTACATAATAAACTAAACTAAAAAATCCAAGTTCAAAAATCCAAAATCCGGTCCAGGTCTATTTCCAAATTATCCAAGTCCATTTTGCCAAGCAATGAAAGCTTGAATCTGCAATTTTCAAAAAAATTGTATTAAGAAAAAAAATGTATATACCACTAAACCAACCGCTTCCATCGTTGACAAGAAGACACTTAACTATACCACCAACAAGACAAAGCCTTTATATCACTCAATATCCTTCTTCAGCAAAAAATCTCCCCACTTCCCGACCAGTTAACCTTTTTAGACAAGGTGATAGGTCACAATTTTTAACTCACCCTTGTGATGAGTAAAAAGTCAAGGTTAAAAAAACCACAAATTCAATAACCACTATAGATATATTTAAAAAAATATTTTAAATTACAAATTATGTAGTTGAATATCAACAGTACTTAAAAAATCAGTTGCTGTACAATTTTCTCGATCGATTTTAGTGGGGTATATGCGCCCCTTGTGGCTGGAAGCCATTTTCATCAGCGATGTAGGTGACAGTGTAGGTGACCCCATCAGGCCCCACGTAACTGAACTGCCCTCTTACAGCCAAACTTTCGTCCTCCCTGCCTTCATTCCTGACCTCTCCTTGCTCTTCAGACGACAATCCATTGCTGGTCTCGTAACTAAAACAATCGGTTAGATCTCAGACGCCGTTTTTAGCCGCCCCCACCTGTATCTGTATCCGCCTACACCGATGTTATCGACGTCGGAACGCACCACTTGGGCGTCGGCGTCGCGGCCTTGAGGCCGGGCCAAAGCGAGAGCCAAAACGGCAGCCAAAACAATAACCTGCAACACAGAAATTTAGCACGGGGTTTTGGCACACAAGGGCGGAAACTGACCACTTTCATGATGATACAGACTAATTGGGGATGGCACGCTGCCGATTTATATAAGGGGAAATTCACGAAAATCCCCTCTTTAGGTGAATTTTAAACGGCTAGTTCACCTTTACGGACTAGTTTTGGGATTTTTATGCAATAATTTTTGACGGATATTCTTTATTTGTGAGAGATGAGACTTGACTTCAAAGGAATGCGAAAAATGAATCATTAAGGAATTGTTTGAAGAGGAATTAACCTTTTAGGTTTATGTAATTAAACACCTACTGAAATCAAGAAAAGTGGAAAAAATTTGCAGTAAAGGAGTTTCTCTGATTGAGATGTTTCAATTACCTTGAATTTTTTGAATTATTAAAATCACTAAATAGGTACTTTCACAACAAAGATTTGGTATTGACGTAATAACTGTTTATTTAATGAAACAAATCAGATGAAATAATTTTTTTGATGATAATTATCGTAATTTGATAATAATTAGGTTTAAAGCTTTGTAAATGAGTTATTGGAAATGTTTGAAGATGACTTCTGTTTGAATATTCATAAAAGCTTGTGTAATACGAGTAAAGGTAAATCAACTTCGAGACTTGTAACATTTTTTATTAACGATGCAACACTATTAGCTCATAGATCTCTTGTTGTATTCATTGTGGAGAAAGTGAGACAAAAGTTAGAAAGATGCTTTTCGAAGAAATGTGAAAAATATCATCTCTCTTAAATTATTCTACAAAATTTCCATTCGTACAAAGATATTTCTTTTTTTTTCAGCAACAACTAGAACCAACCCATTTCAGGTAGTACAAAAAGTTGATAAAAAAAAATTCGCAGCTATCTATGAGAAAGAGAAGTATGTTAGGTATTAAATATTCATTAATAATCGATAATTTTAATTTTTGTTATTCTTGTAAAAGATACCAAAATACAACAGAAGTTTTCTGGAATTAATAAAATCCTGACAATAAAGAAAGCGTTTTCTACATTTTTCAGGAAATTTATGAATATTTTTGACAACAATACCTATGCTTTAATGTGAAAAAATGATGTTTGTATAATTGAAATTTTATTTTGACATATAAATTTGACATATATTTATTTATTTTTTTTCGTAAACACGCAGTAGCAATTGCAAATGTTAACAATTATAATTATTACAAATAAACAGAATGACTATATAAATGTGTTTCGCTAAACGGTAATCTCTAGATCACAGGCTTGTAAAGCATAGAAAATTTTATTAAAAAATGTTAATTTTTAATGTTTATTTAAAAAATTGCACTACCAGACTGGTAGAAAAATGTCGAACTTGACGTTTAAACAGTGGCGTTTTGTGAATTCGTTATTACAAGAACAAATAAAAATGTCGTCTCGAGTTAGTCGGGTTAGAAAAAAATTTTGTATTTATTAATTTAAAATTTGATAAGCAATGTTACAAAAATTGTTAAAACATTAGCTCCGATTTTCAAAATTTTATCTTTTTGAATTTAAAACTAAAAAATCCATTAGTCGTCACAATAAAAAATTTTCTTGTTAATTTAAAAATTGTTAAAAAGACTATGCTTTTTTCTAAAATTAAGTAAAATATTGTTTTACGTTTTTTAGGTTTTCAAAATTGTCTGAAGTCTCTAAAATTAGAAAAAAATGGTTGTCATTTTTTTTTATAATTTTAAATGTATTGGCCTTCGGCGTCAAAATATTGTTTAACTATTCCTCTCAACTTGAAAAATTAGTAAAATGTCAGTTTCTGCTTTTAAAATTACAAAAACATTTGCTTTCATTGAATTAAAAATATTACCTATACCTAGTCTACGTTATAAAATTAGTAAAACTACGTTTTCAGACTTTAAAACTATTGAAATGCTTTCTACATTAAAAACTGACGCTTTATTAGTTTAAAAATTAACAAAAATTACTGGTTTCTAGTTAATTAAGCGTTTTTAAAATTAAAACATAACGAAAATGTTATTCTCGACTGCCAAAACTATTTAAATTTGGTTTTTGCTATTAAAAATTAATAAAATCCGACTTTTAAAATAAGTAGTAAGTATAGCTTTTAGTTTCTAAAATTATAAGAACTTTTAAAAAAGTCGTCTTTGATTTTACTATTGATTTAAAAATTTATTATAAATATTGCCATCAGTTTGTAGAATTAGCTAAATTACGTTTCCAAATTTTAAAATTAGCATAATGTTGCCACTGACTTTTAAAGTTATAGAATCTGTTCCTGAAATTATAGAATATAATTTTATATTCTATAATTTATCTATAATATATATTCTATAAATTAATAAAGTTATAGAATCTGTTCACGTTTTTTGGGTTTTCAAAATTGTCTGAAATCTCTAAAATTAGAAAAAAATGGTTGCCTTTTTTTTAATTTTAAATGTATTGACACATGTCGTCTTCGGCGTCAATACATTGTTTAACTATTCCTTTCAACTTAAAAAATTAGTAAAATTTTTACTAATTTAGTCAGTTTCTGCATTTAAAATTACAAAAACATTTGCCTTCATTGAATTAAAAATATTGCCTCTACCACATTACCTCATTATAAAATTAGTAAAACTACGATTTCGGATTTCAATACTATTGAAATACTTTCTACATTAAAAACTGTCGCTTTATTAGTTTAAAAATTAACAAAAATTACTAGTTTCTAATTAATTAAGCGTTTTTTAAATTGAAACAAAACAAAAATGTCATTTTCCACTGTCATAGCTGTTTAAATATCGACTTTGCTTCTAAAAATTAGTAAAATCCGACTTTTAAAATAAGTAATAAGTAGCATTTAGTTTTCAAAATTATAAAAATAATGTCATTTTTGTTTTTATTATTGATTTAAAAATTGATTATAATTATAGTTTTTAGTTTATAGAATTAATAAAATTACGTTTTCAAATTTTAAAATTAGCATAATTTTGCCACTGTTTTCTAAAGTTATAGCAGCTGTTTCTGAAGTATTTTAGAAGAAGTCAAAATCATAAAAGACACTGTATTGTTTTAACCTTAAAAAAATAGTAAAATATTGCTTTATGAGTTGTCAATTTTTTTTTGCGTTATATTAATTTATAAAACATAATTAAAAAATTGATTTTGGTATTCTAAGTTGGAGTATTGTCTTCAGTTCTAAAATTTTTTGAAACATTGGTTCTAAATTAATAAAAAAATTTTGTTTTTTTTTTTATTACAAATTATAACTAATAAGAAATATCGGTGTCAAATTTTACCTTTAGCAAAATTTGCGTCTTTAGATTGTAAAATTAGCAAAATGTCGCTTTCGGTTTCTACAATTTAACGTAAAAAGTCGTTTTTGTTTCTCAAAGTTGTTAAAATATTATTTCACTTTTAAAAATTAGTAAAACTTTGCTCTTCTCTTCTAAAATATCAAGAACAATATATTGCCTCTATTTTTATTAATTAATTTTCTTTATTTAAATCAATTAAATATATCAGCTTTGGTTTCCAAAATTATTAAAATATAGTACTTCTAACTTTAAAAATTAGTAAAACGTTGTCTTTGGCTTTCATATGTTATGAGAGCAATATTGGCTTTCTTTTTATTAATTTAAAGAATAATAAAAAAATTATTTGGGCTTCTGAAATAAGTAAAATTAAATGTCCAGAATTTAAAGTTAGCAAAATCGTGCCTCCGGCATAAAACACGTAAAAAGAAATAGAACTTTTCTTTCTCAAAGTAGTTAAAATATTGCATCCAGCTTTTAATAAAAAAAGTAGTAAAATTGCATCTGTCTTTCAAAGTTAGTAAAATTTTGCATTGACGTTTATGCTTAGACCATTTATGACACTTTACTTTTATCCTACTGCTTCATTCTACCTTTACAAATTAATGACATTTCTTATCGATAATAAATAACTCAAATGACTTATTTCTACGAGTACAAACTTTTTACACAAAGAAAAAATAAAAAGAATTTTTTATAACTAAATATCTAAAACTTAATATTATTTATTAACAAAAAACGATTAAAAAAATAAATACATATTTTTTAAAGAAGTAAAGTTAAGAGTAAAGAGGTTGACATGAATATAATACAATTTGAGACATCAGATTTTGACATTGACATAAAAAGTCGGGTAAGCCAACGTCGCCTAATTGTGACATTGTTATTGACATCGGGTCTGAAATTAAGGAGCGCTTAATGAACACAAAAATAAAAAAAATTAATATACATTTTTTTATCTCATTGTCAAAAGTTCTAATTTTATTGCCGCTTATAGTATTTTTCTCCAGTACTTTTTAAATTAGCAATATAATATTAATAATATATCGAAAAAAATAAAATAGTAAAAATTTTTTTTTCGAAATTTTGCATTTTTAGAATACATTTTTATTTTTCAAGGTATTCAAGATTGTTTAATAAATTAATTTAAAAAAACATTTTTTTTATTAAAAAAGTACATAAATGAAGAATGTTTCATCTTACACGTTGATATTTCTTCATTTTGACCTTGTCTAGCATCTGAAAATTATTGTTATTGGTTCTAAATGTGACGGATGTTGTTACATAAAATCACAGACGAGAAAGTCCGATTAAAATAACATTTTTTATTAGTTTAGAACAACATTTTTATTTCAATATGCAAAAAAATTTCATCACATTTCCAAAATTAAACAAAAAAGTTTTATGGCGCCAGTTATAAAATACATCAGTTACCTTATTATTAACTTTTCAAGTTCCCACAATTACCATCATTATCTATAGTGAATACACGATATTCAAGAAATGTTAGATGATCATTGGATAGTGGGCTATTTTTTTATCCTTACACAATAATAGAGACGTTGATAAATTATCAATGTCGAAATCTGACATTCCGACACCCTGTATATTTCCGTCTTGTAAAAATAGTTTTTTCTTTAAAAAATGACGCAATTCTAGATGAAATTATAAGTGCGATATGGTAAAATAGGAATTTCACTTTCCCTCACTAATGTCATCGCATAAAATTATAAAATCTTGCACAACTCTATGAAAATAAAACTCATCTTTGTAATAAAATCATCTATTTACATTTTTGTTTTTATAAATAATTAATATAAAATAATTTATGGGCTTTTGGGAAGATGCGCCCCTTGAGGCTGGAATCCATTTTCGTCAGCAACGTAGGTGACAGTATACGTGACCCCATCGAGTCCCACAAACGAAAACTGCCCCCTGACCACCATAGCCTCGTTTTCGGAGCCGGCGTTCTGCAGCTGGCCCTGCTCCTGGGCGGAGGTGCCGTCGCTGGTCTCGTACCTGGGGCACAGTGTTACAACACGGAGACGGTTTCAACAATACTCACTGATAGTTGTATCCATCGAGCCCGATGTTGTCGCTCTCGTACTTGACGATGACGGCGTCTTTGGAGTCGCGCTGGGGGGCGGCGACGGCCGCCGCCGCCAATAACGATACAAGAAGGAGTTTCATCGCGATTGAATGACCAGAGATGGGATGGCGAGGGCTTTTATATGAAGTATTTACCATCGCTGCGTGTCTTCGCTGACATTTACCACTACCTTTACTATCATTATTTTGGCATTGTGATCTCAAAGTTCAGAGAAGCGAGGCTTGACCTAGCTGCCCCAGGGCACAGAGTACACCGTTTCGGAGGGATTACGGATTTTGACCAACTTGGGGAAAATTATACAACATCTGTGCCAACATGTATTTAAGAAAATAGAATTCTAGTTGTTGGAAATCACTTGCAAACGGTTGCACCGATTTGGCCATTTTTTTTTAATGTTTATAATCTAAAACTAGAAAATTCGGGAAAAACTTAAAGCTGATTTGTTTAATAGGATTTTTTGATAAACTTGAAACCAAAACGCACGATTTGAACGATGAATATGTGTTTTTTTTTGTTTACTTTAGTCTGTTATCGTCCTAGAAAAGTTTTTTTTTTTAATAAGAATTTTACCAAAAATGTGCAAAACTTTAAACAAATTCTAACTAAACTAGATTTTTTTGAAAACCTTTATTTAGCTGTCTAAAACAAATTCTCAAAAATACCCATGATTTCAACCCTAGATTTAGATTTTTCAGAAATTGAAAAAGACCAAATTTTAGTATTTTTGTAAATATCTCAAAAATTAACAATTTTTTATTATTGAAAAATCAGTACATTATAAAATTATATCCCTAAACATTGTTTTTTAAAATCTATCATTTCGCAAATGTAGATAGCTTTAAAATATTTTAAATAGAATTTTTAGAAAACAACTACTAACTTTATAATTTTATATTTTTTTAAAAAGGGCGTAAAAACGGGCGTGATAAACAGTTTGAGATGATTTAAGCAAAAATAACCTATTTAAGCAAAATAACTCTTTCGCTCTTCTATCAAGCGGCTTCTGCTTCATAAACTAAGACCAATTCTCTTGTGAATCTTATTACGATGTGGCTTATTTGCCGGCTTATAAAAAATGAATCTTATTAAAGTTACCGCCTGCCGACTACCTCTTAGCCTCAGAAGTCAGTTTAAAGACCTTAATTGGCTTTTTCTTATGTCTTTGGGTCAAAATTAGATATTTTCGAATAAAATTTTACAAATTTATTTTTACAAATTTTTAACAGCTTTTCACAAATTCACAAAACTAGAACAAACTTAGTTTTAAATATTTCTAAATTATTAGGTGTTGGATAAACTTTTGTAAAGCACTTTTGTGTGTTTTGGGATATTAACAATAAATTAATAGAAAAAATTCTTGCTCGAACCGGTAACTCTAAATCTTCCCAGACCTTCGAAGGCCTAAGAAGTCGACCTCGCCTCTTATTCTTTTTTTCATCGTCTCCTCTACTTAAACTGGATCGGAATTTCTCCATCTTCAAAATCATGGCCAAATTCTTGCTTCTCGTTGTGTGTTTCTTCGTTGGTGTTTCATCTCTTCCGCCGAAAATTTTGCACCAGACCCAGCATCAAACCAACGGTTATAGTTTCGAGTAAGTTTTCCCAAGTGTAAAAATGTTAATCAATTCATCAGTCAAGGACGAGATGAGTCGGTTTCGAAATTGTTATTGAGAAAAAAAGGTGTGTCTTTTTTTAGATATGAAGCGGATGATGGATCGAAGCGACGAGAAATTGGGACTTTTGTCTACCGCGAAAATAGAAGTGTACCGATTCTATTTGTGAAGGGAATGTATTCGTATTTTGCCGATGGACGCGAGTTTGTTGTTCATTATGAGGCTGGAGATGAAGGTACTAAGACGAGAGGCGATATCGTACCCAGAAAATTAGACTTTAACAAGAATAAGAAAAAAAGAAATTAATAATTATGTGGGACAAAATGTAACAATATTTCAATTAATAAATAATTATTTATTTATTCTGTTGTTTTATTCATTCATTATTCTTTTAAGACACTGATGGATATACAACTTATATTACAAAGTGCTCACTAAACTTGGTTGCCTATCTTAAACAAGTAATCTAACAGGTATCTCTAGTCTATGTAATAAGCTCATAATTATTATCATTTTAGGCAAGTAAAATGCCCATTAAGTCACTAGTAAAATTAATATTAACACTCGTGAGTCAACACATCCTGTGCAAAAATCAGCCATTTTGCAACGTGTTTCATACAAGATTTTTTCCAATATTCCAATTCAGTTCAATCAAAAATTTATTTTAGAAAGTACTTGATAAAAAATCAGCTTTTTTAAATAAAGATTGTATTTAAAAAAATATTTTATTTTGTAGGGATATCAGATTGTTTAAAAAAGTAGCTACAACAACATTTTAGAATTTAGAGCTTTTATGACTTAATTGCTCTTTGACATTTTACCCAATTTTATTAGTTCGCTCAGTAAGACATCTTTGAAGACATTATAAAACAATTCAAAAACCCTTCCTTATTAACTGACCTAAAAACCCTTGTTAAAGGTTTTATAATTTTTGCTACAGATACTGTTATTAAGTCGTCATAAAATTCTTAAAAGAGCAAAGCAATAAATGCTCCCACGTAGTTACTGCTACTACTCCTAATAATATTAGAGATACAGTTATACTAATAAACGTTTTGTAGAAATAACGTAAAACGTAGTAATAACAATTAAATTAAAATTATAAAAACTGATTTTATCTTTAAAATATTAAATCAAAAATGTTAAATTAAATGTTAAACTAACAGTTCTCGCAGAAATAAAAAACGAAAATAACAATCGCGGATTGACATAAAATTTTTTGCCTTAGGGTAGAAATGTCTTTTTTTTTCATATTTTTAAGAGGTGCTACCTCGAAAAAACCTATCGCGCCCATCTCGAAAAAACATTAATCACCATAAACTCTATGTAGATAACCACGTTGGAACCCATTTACCTAATACCGCTGACTTTAATTTTCCTACTTCTCCCACGAAAATCAGCACACTAATCAAAACTTTACCTATCAACAAAACTCCCGGCCATGATCTTATTCCCAACATAGTCCTCAAAAATCTCACTAGTAAATCGATCACTTACTTAGTCAATATTTTCAACGCTTGTCTAAGACTTGGCCATTTTCCGTCATCGTGGAAACATGCTCATGTTTTTATGTTCCCAAAGCCTGGAAAAGACAGCAAAAATGCAAATAGCTACAGACCGATAAGTTTTCTCCCAACATTATATAAGCTGCTCGAAAAAGTGGTACAACTGCGATTATCGGAAAAAATTGAAGACCTCCATCTGCTACCAGACTTCCAATTTGAATTCCGAACCAATTTCTCAACGTCCCACCAACTGCTACGTCTTGTCGAATACATAGAGCAAGGATTTGAAGAAAAAAAAGTATACGGTGGTTCTTTTTATTGACGTGCAACAAGCTTTTGATAAAATATGGACGGAAGGACTACTAAAATATGATATACCTTCGTACCTCAAGAAAATTCTATTTTTTTTAACTGGCAGAACCTTTGCAAATTAAAATAAAAATTCAAGCAGCCATATCCACAACACGATCTATAATGGCCGGAGTGCCGCAAGGCAGTATACTTGGCCCTATGCTTTTTAATATTTTTATAGCAGACATAAAGTGTACCCACACGCAAATTGCTATGTTTGCAGATGATACCATATTGTTCCACCAACATTCAAAACTAGAAGAAGCAGTTAATACACTACAACGTGCGGTAAATGAAATAACACAGTGGCTTAATAAGTGGAACGTTTCACTCAATGAATCTAAATGTGTCGCCAAAATCTTTACACTCAAACGCTTTATGCCAACCGGCACCTCTAAATCTAAATAATGCTGAATTAAGATGGCTCGAAAAAGACCAAACAGCAAAATATTTTAGGTTGTCTTACATCTGTCAGAAGAATACCAAATAAAATTTTATAATTAATCAAATTTTAACAACAATAATAATTTTATTACATAATGCAATAGAAAATAATGGAAATAAAAAAACAGAAACAAAATTTGAAGAAAAGATTCAAAGTGAACACTATTATTTTTAATTCATAACTTAATTCGTTGTTTTAGGTTATTAAATACAGTAATTAGTGTATTCAGAGTTAATAATTCTTCACACATTTTCGCGAGCTTCGCTCCATTCGAACGCAAATGTCTTCAGTGTCGATGTCTACATCTTCAATAGTGAAGAACTGACTAAGTTTGAAGTGTTGATGTCTTTTTGAGTAAATAAAAAAATAGTTCGACATGCATTTGACTTACATAAAAGACTTATTAACTTAATTAATTGGCTAGTAGTCGTATAGACAGACACAGTGTGCTATCTAACAAAGAGTCCTGGAAGGTAGCGAGAGTTGGTATAATGTTGTTTCTCTCTGAGACTTTATCCAAGAAATTGCTAATTTTGAAGTTTTATTAAGAAGGTAAGCCTAAGAAACTAAAAATTGTTGATTGAAGTAACAGATAAAAAAATAGAATAAACCAAATTTCGATTTTCAAAAACTTTGTACTTTGTACGGAATACCGCATTTCTTATAATCTTAATCTGATTAAATAAATTTGACATACAGTTTTGTATTTAATTGTTTTTTTTTTTACTTTTATACTTAGGGCAGATTTGTCTGAGTTAATTCCTTGATTTTTTATTATTGTTTATCTTGTTTCTTAATGGTTATTAAGTGTACACGAGATTGTCATTTACTTATGAAAGAACTATATAAACTTATATAAACCAACTAGTATATAGTTTTTAGAAAGATACTTGGTGTTAACGACATAATTCGGTATTTAACTTCTACCTATTTTCTGAAGGTCTAACGGCAAACCATCATTTTTAGACCCTTATAAAAAGAAGTAAACAATTTTCGTAAATGCTACGCCAGGCCTAGCACGTATGTTAAGTATGGTCCTGGTGTTAAACTTATTAAAGAATCAAAGCCATAAAAGGCTGCAAACACAATATATCTTACTGAATTCCTTATCTATGTTTTTTATAGGTAAAAAAAATAGAAATTGAGAACAGGATGTTACCGTCAAAACGCTTAGTTTTCATTGTGTTTATACAGGTAAAAAATATGTCACGTAATTATTATACCGCGAGAAAGAGAACGTGCTGAATTAGATTTGCATTTTTTTAGTGTTGATCAAAACTATTAAAATATGAGGATGAGAGCTTGCGTTGATTCAGTAAATTTTTGTTTTTACAATCTATTACAGTTTACAGTGTATCTATATTATCAAATACACATCAGTAAAAAATGATTAAATATTGTTATGACACAGAGATGAGCTCCGCTAGATGAAGCTGAGAAACTGTAATTTCAGCCGATCCGATTGCATTCTGCGGTCTAATTTCGAAGGTTTTTACAGTATTTGTTATCTAACCGTCTAAAAAATATGTTGTATTTTTCACTAATAAATAACTTTAAAAAACTTTGTGCTTTTAATAGGAAGATATAACTATAGAGCTTTTCAGAATTATTGACATCTCGGACTGTTGTAAAAACTAATTTCAAGTTAGTAATTTTAGACATTTTTGGCGACAAGCAAAAATGTTTTTTCAAATTCTATTTTCCTGCATTTTTTAAAAATATTTTTCAGGGTAATCTGCATCATTATCTACTTGACGTTAGCGGTAAACTCGTTTTGTTTTGTTATAACTTTAATTTTTTTTGACACTGACATATCTAATGCCGCATTTACAAGACCTTAGAGCTCGGACATTTTATATGCAATCTGCAACAACTCTAGAAGACAAACAAAGTGAAGTTAACTAAACTGTAAAATTGTGTGCTGCTAGGTTAAATATTAAGATCAACTCTTCTTTCAAAATTCGAACACGACAATAACGGAATCAACTCTAATCAACAAAGTCGCTTCATGGCTATATCCATATTATGTCATCTTGTCGCTGGTACCAGTCTCGTAATTCTCACATCTCCCTAACTTCACTTTGTCTTCCAGAATGTTGTGAATTCCATATAAAATGCCCAAACCCAATATACAATTCACACAGTCATGACTTACTGGGGTTGAGGTATCAATCATTCTGAAACGCTTTGTATATACACGATGTACCTAATCAAATGTAAGAAAATTTTAACAGATGATATTCCTCTTTGAAAGAATACTATTTACCTAAACTTGTTTTATCCAAATATTTATAGTTTTTGAGACAAACAGAGTAGAAGTTTTTGCTTAAAAACATTATCATACATCGTGTATTACAAAAACAGATTTGCAGTTTGATCCACTCGCGAACTGACTATAAAATGGAGCAATAGTTTACGGCACCGCTTGCAAAAGCACTCTAAAGAAAATAGAATCTGTCCATACGTGTGCCCTCCGAACCATCTTTGGAGCTTTTGGAACCAGTCTCAATGAAAGTTTATTTTGCCTGGCACAAGAACTTCCACCGCAGTATACGCCAACAACTGCTTCTTCAATATGCTACAAATATAGCAATGCAGCCAAACCATCCAAATTTTGATCTTCTTTTTACAAATCCATACTCTGCTATTTTTTCACAAAAACCACATTTATCAGCTCCCATATGCCAACGTTATCATCTCCTTTTATCCCATGTAGGTTTTGACCCCTTTCTTTATCCACCTTATTTTCCCAAAAGTTTAACTCCTCCTTGGACCATACCAACTCCTAACATTAATCTTACACTGACTCAGTTTAGCAAAACCGACACCCAGCTAGAAATCTTATTTCAAGAATACCATCAGCAACACAACCAACACTCGTATTTACCGACGGATCCAAGTCTTTAAATGGAGTAGGGGCTGCAATATTCTCCTCATCTTTTCAAACACAAATCAAGCTTTCAACAATTTGCAGCATTTTTTGTGCCGAACTTGCATCTATCTATGAAGCAGTCAAATATGCAAGCAAAAGTCAGGACACCCATCTAGTTATCTGCACAGATTCTCTTAGCGCCTTGACCGCCATACAAAATCTTTATGCATCTAACTCTAACTCTAATTTATGTACACCCCCTCTTATGTAGGAATCACAGGCAACGAAAAAGCAGGCACGCTTGCAAAAGCTGCCATCAACACCACTGAAGCTACTCTCTCGTTCTTCAATTTACACAGTGACCTTCGTGTTAAACTTAAATCAAAGATTTACTCTTTATGGCAATCTGTGTGGTCTTCAAGCTCCAGATTTCTTAAGAACATTAAACCCACAGTGCTAGAATCTATGACTTTACTATCTGATAGGCAGTCACAAATCATATTATCTCGACTGAGACTAGGACACACTCGTCTAAAACACATTGCTATCTTGTCACCCGTGACAGAAAACCACTCTGCACTTGGTGTACTGTTCCTCTCACTGTTCAACACATCGTAGAAGAATGTAAACAGTTTCAACATCACCGAAGACAACACCTCGCAGGAAACGCGTCCAGATGATCCACTTATTATAAATATCTTTAACCATAGCTATTATATTGTGAATACACTATTGTACCTACCGCTAATAACCTTTATGGGTGATGCGGTCTTTTGTTAAAAAAAAACAGATTTTAAGAACAAATTTCGGCAGCTTGTATCTCAAAAACTACTAACATTTGGTAAGAAAAATTTGGTTTAAACTAACTGAAATTCCTGCATTCAGTCACCCTGTATATCAACAAAATTGCCATAACACATCGTATCTCATATAAAAACAAATTATTGAAAAAAAAGTTCTACACGGTACATCTCAAAAATCATAAATTTTTGTCTAAGGCAAATTTGGGTAAATATTTAACAATCACAACATTTGATACACCCTGTATGTGACAACATTTTCTTACTTAATAGAATATAATAAAAAATTGATCTATACACATAATTCTCAGCAACGTAGAACTATAATTTTGATCGATCTTTAGAGTTGTTTAAATAATAAGAAATTAAAGAATAACAATTAGACCAAAATATATTAAATTCCTTTTTATATAACCTATCTTACAGTGATGAAATTATTGACTCAGTGCTAAAATTTTCTACAAACATGAGACACTCGTATCTTAATTGTACAATAATGAAATAATTTTTTTTTTGTTTGAATAATATTTGGTTTTAATTGTTTGATATTTTCCTTCCTATTCCCATTTTACGACCACGTAACTGTTGACATTTATACTCTCAAAATGTCATCTTAGCTTAATTAAAAGAATACGATGTCTCTATTTTCACGTTTCTAATAAAATTTTAAATTATTTTGACCCTGAAATTGCATTGCCAATAAATTTATTTGCATAAGCATTATAAACTATCAGAAAATAATAAATAAACTAGGTAGTTTATATAATTACAAAATATATATCGACAGAGCATTAACACAGTTTTTTTATAAATATATCACGAGGAAGCTTGATACACGAAATATTTGCATAAAATCTGACTCCACCTTTAACAATTTTTATGATAATTGGAGAGATTTTTCGAAATTTAATGTATTAGAACAGTGGGGTTAACAAATATATAAAAACTTTTCAATCAGAATCATCTTCAGTCGATTCAAAATGTATCAAAAATCTGTAGTAAGTTCAAAACTATTTCAAAAATCGAATGTCATTAAAAAAATTTTAGGTTTATTTTAGTGCTCTAATTTTAATTGTATCAGCCCTGGATGACCCTAGAGATGCCAAAATTCTCGACTACCAATCAGAACACGCTTCCGGCCACTACTTCTTCCGGTAACTCGCTTCTCTCACGCATTTATTGTCTTAATCAACTATGCTGTGATATTTTTTTATAAATTGATGAATTTAGATTTGACAGGATCAGGACAAAAGAAACTAACGTTTATCAGGCCGACGTTTCGCTTTATTAGTTAAAGCTTCTTCATGCATAAAAAGACAAACATTTTTTTCATAAATTTCAAATAATTTTAGGATAAATCAGACTCGAGTGATGTCTTTTCGGTTTTTTATTTATTTGCCGACGTTTCGCTTCTTTACTATTACTAAAATGAAGTAAAGAGGCAAAACGTCGGCAAATAAAAAACCGAAAAAACATCACTCGAGTCTGATTTATCCTGAAATTACCTGAAATTTATAAACCCGAAATATACAGATAACAAATATGGAATTAATTTTTTTTTAGTTTCGAAAGCAGCGACGGCACCATCCGCGAAGAAGAAGGCAACGTGCTAGATCCCGCGACCCCCGAGTCCCCAATCATCGTCAAAGGCTCCTACTCCTACACCGACTCGTTCGGCAAACTCTACACCGTGAGGTACATCGCCGACGAAAATGGTTTTCACCCCGAAGTACCTACTCCTATCGCCGCCCCTATCGTGTTCTCCTCGCCCCGACCCCAGTACATTGCTACAACTCCCAGGCCGAGGTACCGTCCCGAAATCGCCGCCCCTACCCGTATCCAAATTCCTCTGGAGTCCACCACCCAGAAATCCTACGATATTGACCCTAAGCTCCAGGAGACTATTGTCGGGTTGATTTCGAATGGAAGGGGTTTTTCGGCGACGAACTCGATTTGATGGTTTTGACTGAATTTGTTGGTTTTTCAGAGTTTATTTTTGTAATAAATCAGTTTTGTTTATTGTCCTGTTTTATTTCATGTTGTGCAAGTAATTAAAATGTCAATTGATGATAGACAGTTGTGTGGGGGCGTGTTGAATGGTTTGATGAGTTCCGGGGGCATGAAGAGGCAAATTCTTGTGAAATATTTGCATGAAATTGTGGTTTTTCTGGAATTCTTGCTGTGACAAGGATTTGAGGAAAAGAAAGCAGAGGAAAACGTTTATTTTAATAATTAATAGCCAGACTTTGCAAAATTTTAAAATATAGAATATAAATTATTCTAGGTTTGTTTGAGTTTGTAGAAAGTAGCAGATATGAATAATAAATAAAATTGTTTACAAGGAGTGGTGTCGATTATCTTTTTATTTAAATGATATACATACTATATATACACACATATCTAAGACAAATTTAACATTTTTCTAATTAGAAGAAATGTAAAATGTTTTTGTTGTACTTTATGCAAATAAAAAATTGTCGAATCTAAATTGGTGTATTATTTCGTAACATTTGTTTGAAGAGTTTCTACAAAGGTAATATTAGGCAAAGGTCAACAAATCTTAGTCTCAATAGCTTCTTTTTAATTTCTTTCGTTGTGAAACATCAATTAAGTAATATTCTTTATCAGATTTATGATTTATATAACTTGAACATGTATGTAAAATATGACAACAATAAAATACTTTTAAATTACTTTATGTGGGTATTGTACAAATTTATTCAGATTTTTTTTTAAAAGCAAAACGCTATTTGTGTACCTATTATACAAGAGGAATATTATGGTTTTATCACAATTTTTAAATTTTGACAAGTTTCGAAAAAATTATTTATTAAAATTGAACTTTCTTGACACATTCTTGTAGAATATGCTTGCGAAAATCCGATAAAAATCAGACAATTATAACTTTTGGATTTTTCCTTAAAAATGTTTCACTATTTTCCTAATTTCCCAGATGTTCCTAAATCGCTTACAAGTACAGTACAGTACAGTCATAAAGAATACTCTATGAAATATGTACCCAATAAATGGTTAAATTCTAACTCATTTAAACAAAAAATATTTTAGAAAAGGTTAACTGTAAAATTAGCTTATTTGGAAAATATCATCTAAAAAAAGAGTTTGAACATATATCAAGGACTCATTGCTAAACCTAAAAAACTTTATAATCTTATAAACTTTTCTAATCGAGAATATGCAGTTATTCCATAATTAGGATGGAGCATTGCTTGTAAACCATTTCAGGGACACTATTGTATATCGAAAATTTTTGCATTTCTTAATTGGTTCTATTTTCAATAGTTTTTGATTGACTCAAAGAAAAAAATATAAAAAACCAAATTGCTACTATTGGTAATTGATATAAAAAAGATAAATTTTAGTTGTCTAAAAAAGTGGAATAACATGCAGTCTTGGTGCTCTGGCGAATCTTCTTCAGGTCCTGTTTTATTGGTCTAAAATCAATTGTCATTCTTATTAGGATGGATTTCAGTTGGTAACTGTGCTGCTTGTCGTATTTAGATATTATACTCTTGTCATCTAATAGCACTTAATTATTACTGAAACAGCAAGAAAATCACCACCAAATAAAGTTTTAAAATGCTTTTTATCTATTTTCTTTCTCGGCTTAACAGGCTTTAGTTTAGGGGTACAATATCAGCATTAAGAACAAATTTGGTAGACTTAGGCTTCTTTTGATAATAACATATAAATATTCAACAAATTTTAAAAATATTAATTCATCATAATCAATTTATTAAAGACATTTGTCCAGGTATTTTGGGTGTTTTATCATGTTTCTATCTATCAGCTTTTATCTGTAGCAACTCTGTGCTTGTCAATTAATCAACAACTTTAAAAATTTTATTCAAATTTTTTTCTCAAGTGGCTAGTTATAAAGTAGACAGTCTCTTTTTTCTAGAATCAATTACAAAAACTCCTATTGCAGTTACAGGAATCTCAGCAGTATTTTCCTCACCTGAATCTAGGGTTATCTAAAATAAGGGCGTTGTCAAAAGCGTATCTATCTAGAATTGTTTTTTAGTTTGAAATTGAGTTTGAATTTTTTCTACCTCACTATCATCTTTAGAACTCTTCTTTTGGGTAGGCCTTTGGACTCTTTTGCATCCGGTTTTTCAATGTAATACAGTTTGAGAGCTGAAGACAATAATTATTGCAAAATCAAATTTTTTTACAATATTTACTATATGCATATCAAAACTGTTATCTTTGACTCCTAATTTTCATTAAAAATCTTAAAATATACATTTTTGAACGGCAGAAACAAGAATTATTGTAAATTGTCTCTTCTATAGTCAGTCTTTTCTAAATATCTTGCTCAAAGGACTATCAATTTTTTAATATAATTTTTATATTTAAAAAAATAGAAATCGTTTCAAAATTTTATATTTTATATTAAGTAATTCCGTTCATTTAGTTATAAAAAACTACATTCTCTTTGTTGTTTGTACTTTTATATTTATTTGTTGTTATTAATTCAAGGCTTGTAAACGCCCATAAGCCCTAATACGTTGGCAGCAAACTAACAAAAATAAAAGTCTAAACAACTAAAAAAACTGTAAAACTTCGTAAAATAGTTGTATTTTAACAGAAACAAGACTATTGCTAATTGTTCTACCTATATTAGGCATTTTTCTATCTCTGTCTCGAATGAATATACAATTTTTAAAGAACAACTAATATAAAAAAAATGTTTCTGCAGTATTTATAAAAAAAAATTAAATTAAACGTTTTCCAAAAATTGTCCTTTTTATACTAAAAATAAGACTTTCTTTACATCTGGCTCAAACATCTATATAATGTTTAACACAATTTGCAATTCTGCAATGTATCTAAAAAAAGAGTAGAAACTGTCGCCTCTAGCTTCGAAATGTTGTTAAATAATTTAAAATATAGAGTTTGGGAGTGAGAAGCAAAAATTATTGTAAATTGCTCTGTCTGTATTCAGACTTTTCTCAGTAGAATCATAGAGCTTTTATTCTTTTATTATTATAAAAGTTTTCTTAGTTTTTTTTTCTTTTACAACATATTAGTTTTTTTGTCACTAAAAAAGCCTTTTGGTTAAAAAGCTACATAAAAGAACAAATTATGTCCTTTAACTATCTATATCTTAAAGACTAAAAGACAGTTTATAAAATTAAAGAACTGTTCTTTGAAATAAAGGACGATTGACAACCCTCGGTTGGATCCATTATTTGCAAAGAAGTGGCTAGTTTAGGATCTTCGTCTGCTATTATAAAATAAAGAAACTTAGTAGTAGAAATAAATTTACAAAAATTTTATTGTTTAAAAAATCTCGTGATACTCTTACTCTTACAATTAATTGTTATTAATAGTGTAATAATAATAGGCACTTTTTATGTGAAGTTAAAAACATAAAATTTAGTTTATTAGTTAAATTAATATTTATCAATCTTTACATTAATTGAAAATAGCCATTTCTTGAATTAGGCAGTAAAGCATGTGATTTAATGCTTTTTCTGGTAGTTCAAAGTCAAGACGAACCCGAATCCAGGCAAAGCATTAGACCTGCTTTACTGATGTATTAGACATAAGAAAAACTTGCTGCTTGACTCAAAATTTTGTAACGGCTTTAAAATGGTTGATTTACTGCTCAGTTCATGAAAATGCTGACATATTGCTTAGTCAATAAACGTGATAGTTTACTGGGCTTAAATTGTCACTAAAATGTGGTGTTTACTGTCGATCGCATTTTTTAAGACGCAAAAATTGATTACATAAAAAATTTCTGTTTGAATCACCTTCGCTCTAGTGAGAAAAATAATCTTTTGTGTCACATTTTAAGGGTTCATATTGTTTATTTTTGTTAAAAATACCGTGAAAATACGGTACGAACAATTAATTGCTGAATAAAAGTTGGATTTGCGTCACTCGACTAATCATTAAAACTATGTAAAGTATAACAGACCAGAACTTACTCAGATTTAGCAAATTTTTGTTCATACAACAGTAATTTTTCTTATGCCTAGGCTGCAAAATGACTATTTAGTCAACGAGACAAAGTCGAGGCTAAAAAGCCTTGAGGACAACAGACGACGTTAATTGTGCAACCAAAACAAATAAGTGATAAAAATTACATAAAAATTTTGAAAAATCACCAAAATCAACCAAAAACCTAGTATTTTTGGTCATTACTAATAGTGGCGGACTAAAATAAGATTTTGGTAGTCGTGGCCGATGTAAAAGCAGTAAAAAAGGTGTTTTCGCCTGTTACACAACAAATAAATTTTGTGGCCGATAAAAGTTTTTGGGCCTAATGGTTTGTTTTTCCCAATAAGTGTAGCTAAAAGTGATTTTTTAATCAATAACAAATAAATGTTTCGACCCGGATTAACTATAGTATTTATATTTTTAGTGCAAAGTATTTTAAATAATATAAAAATCTAAAATTTAAGTGAAGAAAATCTAATTATTTGAAATTTTTGAAAGAGAAAATGAAGAATAATGAAGATCAACAATTGTAAAAAATTCAATTAAACGATGAAAACACACAAAAACTGAACCTAATCACTTTAAAAGTCCTGTTCCTTATTCACACTGAACTAGATTCCATAAATTCATTTTGTAATGACATCCATTATCAAAAAACTTCATTAGATATTTCTTATTTCAGAGTGGGATCATGTGGGGATGTCTTCTACAAGCATCTGCTATATAAACAACGTCATTACTCAGGTAATTTACTCGATAATATCTCCTCATCATCATCATCATGAAGGTGAGTATCTACCAACATTCCAGTTTTCCAAAAAAATCCCCAAACAATTTCAAAATCCAATTACATAACCGCACTCGAATTTCAGACACTTCTTTTCTGTGCCATCCTCGGCATTGCAACAGCTCGACCCCAAAACCCGCAAGACGCCTACATTATACGATACGACAACGACAACGGAGGCTTCGGGGGCTTCACCTGGGGGTAAAAAAACCTCTCTTAAAAAAAAATATTAAACCACAAATTTTAGAGTCGAGACCAGTGACGGCTTCCGGCACGACCAAACGGGCGAATTGCTGAATCCTGGAGCAGAGAACGAGTCGTTGGTAGTGAGGGGCTCGTATTCATACGTGGGGCCAGATGGGGTCACCTACACTGTACAGTACATAGCTGATGAAAACGGCTTCCAACCAGAAGGCGAACATATACCGGCCTCAGCAGGGGTGGTGAAAAAATTAGGCATCCCAGCGGCGGCGCAAGCGTCGCTTATTGGGGGCGGCTTAGGGTAATTTTCTAGAGACTGTAAATAAATAAATAATTTTGTACAAGAATGTGTTTTATTGATTCCGCATTCCTTGGTTTATTTGATGGTTATTGATCAGCTCAATTCCTGGTTATTTATTGCTGAATCAGAGTATGTTATATAAGTGACTTGTGACCTATGGCCCAACTTTCGTTTTTCAATCGTGGTTTAATTCTTTCTAATTCATTAATAGATCTATGTTAGCTAATTTGTGGGCTTTTAAAATTGTGTAATCACAGGAAAAACCGTGATTTGGTTTAGGAAAAAAAATATAATTACTGACCTTTACTTAATTCGACTTAATCATATCGGATTAAATCAAGGACAAGAATTGTTTAGAAAATTCTTTTATTATAATAAAATAATTCGGTTTCTTGTTTAAGAGGGTCAGAAGTCGACGACTAGGTCAAATTTCACTCTAGTGATAGTTTTTTTTTTAATATTTAAGTTTTTCCGAATTTTTTTGTAATGAGGACACTAATATACTAATCAGTCATTTCCAAATGCTTGTTAGTTTATTATGAAAACTAATATTGCGTATTTTTGCGTTTGATGATATTAGTAAATGCTTTAAATTAATTTATTTCAGAAATGCCGTTGGTATTCCTGTTTTAAAATTGCAATAGATTTGCCAACTCTTCGTAAAAAAATACTGTTGAGTGCTTATTAGATCAAACAGATAATTATTGTTTTATTATAAAAAATCTTGAGAGAATTCCGTCTTGATAGTAATCTGATAGAAGTAGGTAATAATAGCGTGAATATTTTTGTGTGTGAAAGATGAAGTAGCAAATAGGAAATATGTGAAAACAATAAAAATCATCCGTTATACGATTCGAAAACTGATTCAAATTAATGATTGCAACACTGTGATGTAATTTCAATGAAGAAGCTACATCATATTTATCCTCAAAAGAAAATGTTAACTAGCCAAATGTGAGAATGAGTGAGTGGTCTATTATATAAAGTGCAGCAATGCAAAATCATATAAGATTCTCATTCATCATTAAGTTTTTTGTTTTACTGCGTTTGTGATTTATTGCATATTGACTAAAAGACGTTTACAACATGCTAAATTTTCTATAAAATGTATACAAAAATTGTTTTATATTTTATATGTGTAATACACATATTACACTAAATTTTTCTAAATTTTTGCATAAAAAAATTTTTGGAACATGTACTAGATATTAAAAAATTTTATGTTAAAAAAAACGCAGTAAAAGTGCTGTTAATAATATGAATACAACATAGACTCCTGCACCAATACGTCAGCTGTGCCGTCAGAGTGCTAATGTTTATAATAAAAATTTTTACTGAAAATAAATAAATAAAAAAATTATTAGTTTTGTGTTCATTGAGCACAATTACAGCCTTTATTTAGTCACAGTAACAAATCAATCTTATTTTTAAATTCGATGGAAGCGTCCTTTCTTTCTCAAAGTGGGGTGATTTCATACAAATAATCTCGCAAATATTAGAAGAATTAAAATTCGAGTCAAACCAGCACACTCAATCAAATAAAATTTTTACATAACAGTGGCAGAACCGAAAGTTCTTTCGAAAACTATGTCTCATCATCAGTGCCTCAATAATAATGGATAAAAGAAAATTATTAAAAAGTTTAGAAATGTTAGAAAAAACTTACCAAACTTTTGTTAATAATAAATTAAAAACATAAAAGAATAAAAATGTATATCAAAATTAGAATAAATCGTTATTTTTAATAAATTAATTGTTGATCGATCTGAAAAAAAAAATAAACAAATGGGATATTTATTTAGAAAATTGACAAAAGTGAGATACATTTTAGCCGCCTAAATGTTTTTTTTTAAATTTGACATTTAATTTAAAAAATAATTTAAGAAGTATAAATCCTGATAAAGAGAGCAAGGAGACAAGATTATAACTAATAAAGATTAAACTAGTGGAAATAAAATATTGAAATCAAAATTCAATTGGTCCTCTAAAGTTTCTAGAGAAAGTTTGTGAACGGATTTAAAAATTTCGAAACCTTCCAATAAATTTCAAGAATAACCTTTATTAAAGAGATAAAGAATTTTAGAATTATCAGCAGAAAAAAGAAATGACCGGAAGAAAGAATATGAGAAGCAAAGGCAGATAAAATATTAATTATATCTGTGTTTTTTTATTTTTTTAGTACCCAATACCTCTTTCTTAAATGCCTGTAACTTCGCGAATAATTGACCTATCTCAGTTTTTTTAAAAGTTGTTTTTTAATATATACTTTACGAAAAAAAAAATGTAAAACGCAATCATCAGCGATTATAATAAATATTCTTAATTTTCTTCAGTAAAATTCTATTTTTAAAACTGTGTGTGTATCGCTCACTTTTTTATCTTTGATTTTTTTATATAAAATAGTTATTTTTACATCATGTGATTAAAAAAATTGAGCAATATTTTAACCAAAAAATTAGTGCCAATAAAAATTTGCAACAAAAATTTTGTCTTTTTAAATCTTTTTAAAAAATTGTGGACTTAAAACAAATACATATTTTTGAGATCAAAACAAAGCGATTTAACACAACTTGCTTTTTTCTATACCAAGTTGTACCATTTAGGAGCTAGAGGGCGCCAAAATTGAAGATTAAAATTAGTTTTATACTTTAAATGTAAATATCTCCAAATCGGTACGTTTTGGCGGATTTTTGCGTTTTTGTTTTTATTCATAATCCATTGGCATATTTTTATTATAAAAATTAGAAGCTAATAAAGAAATAATTGAATAATTACCAAAAAGGTACAACGGGAGTACCGCAACCGAAAATTAAAAGAATGTAGCAAAATTTCGTTATTATTAGTAAATAAAAAACATTTAATTTTGCTTATGTAACAAATTTCATAATAATCGGTTTTGATTATTATAAAATGTTTTTTGAATTATTTCAAGAAAAAATCGCTTTTTATACTTTATGGGGCATATTATTTGAAATAACCAAGTTATAAGGATGTAGCAGTCAACCTGGAACATCCAGTATACAACCAACAAAATAATCACTTTACAGCCGCTTGTCAGTCATTTGTTTATGTTTCTAACAATTTTTGATTTTGACACCTGAGTCAGCAGAAGTTACAGACTATTTTTATTACAATTACGTTTGCACTATCATATTTTGTTTTTATTTTTTATTTTATTTACCATTTTTAATACTATAGCACTTTTCTTAATTTTTGCATTTGTAGATAAAATATCATTTATGGATTAGAGCATATTACAATAATTCGTGTAATTATACATAGGTAGGTAGATTCTATAGTCATCAGCAATCTTTCCACTTGTAGTGCTATAATAATGCTTCTATCTCACTTGTAATATAAATAACTATTATTTAAAAAAAAACAAGCCGCAGTGAAAATAAATTTGAAAGTATATACTAAAAAAGAACAAATTCTAAAAATTAAAAATCATAAATAATGTGCGAAAATGCAAAAAGCAGGAAACAAAATCATATTTATATTAGTGTAGGCTTAACTTAGCTTATCTTTCATTACTAAGATGTAATTAAGATTTAAAAAATAATTAAAGGTATATCTCTTTATCGTCCTTCACATTGTTGTATTTTTTTTTTAAATGTGCAAGAAGTGTAAAAGAATAATACATGAGTATTGTTAAAGTACTATAGTTTATTAAGACCCGAAAGACTAAATTTATTAGTAGGTATATTATAAATAAAGGTACTAAAGTGCATTATTTAATGCTGAGTGTAAAAGCCGAAAGGCCTGAGAGCTCCAATCACTTGAAGGATTAAGACATTTTAGTCCTGAGGTATGGTATGACTAACAATATTCTGCGATTATTGCTTTGACTCTTTAAGGCTCCCGGACCGCTGAAAATGGTGGGAGGAGCTTACGAAGCCAAAACGTTCTGTTCTTGTCGCCGTCTTTGTTCATTTTTTCAGAGACTGACTGGCTCTTTTAGGCCCGCTCTGAATAGATGGTCCCCTTATGGTACAATTTGTATGAGTTATTATTGCGGCAAGCCGTCAGGTATTTACAAAGTATTAAATTGTATTTTAAACATCTGAAACGACTAATTAAAGTTAGATTGAAATTTCCAGAAAAAAATCTAATTTAATGTCACCATTTCTAGTAAAATAATTGGGTATATGTTTAGAAAACTTATGAAACATTTTCAATTTAATCATTCAATTCAATTTAACAACAAGATTCGCCAAATACTATAGACAAATTAATTGAATAAATAGTAACAATAATTTGTAGTTAAGAGGCTTCTGATACAGCCTGTAATTTATATAGTTTAAATTTAGAATTTTGATATCACATTTTTTTTGAATAATGTTTAAATTTAGTTTAAGTCAAGTTTCATTAAAATTTATAAAATAAAAACAACTTTGCATAAATTTATTGGATATGTATACTATAATTTAAGACAAAATAAAAACACTCAATAGTACAAAGTAAATCCGAGAGTAATACGTTTAAATAGACAAAATTTCTCAAATAAAACTTATTTGATGCGACTATTAATTTATTATCTTGCATTATATTAACAATTTGTGTATTTCAACGACTTTGAATAATAATAAAATTTAAACTTGAGTCTCTTCTAATTTCCTCCTTAATACGTCCTCTATCGTAAGCCACGTCCCATGCGTAAATAATCAACTAAAGCGTTTCGGACGGTCAGAGATTTTGAAAAGGAGGGAAAATGTTTTTAGGGCACTTTGAGTTGAGATAAAAATTTACAAAAAATTCAGTTTTTCTAAAATTCTTAAAACTAGGTTTTTGCGTCGAAACATTGCTAAATTTGTTGATACAAAATTTTTTGAAAACCTAAAAATAATAACAATAAAAAAAACTCGACGCAAAAACCTAGTTTTAGGTCTTTAGTATTAGGCAAAAAAAAATTATTTGTTAATTTTGTTTAATAAGATCGCAGCACATTTTCTTCGTTAAACGCCTCATTCCGGGAGCCTTAAGTACTTTATAACAGTTGGACTCCAAACCCCAATAAAAATAATGCCGAACAGATGTTTACAACAGGCTTGAGAAATATCTGTTAAGATGGACCGTACTAAGGGCTTTTTTTGTTCCTGCCGCTTATTAATTGTAAATTTTTTTAAGAAAAAACAGTTTTTTTCAAAACTACACATTTTATTTGCGTAACAAAAGGTATATTAGAAGATAGAAATATATTTTTAAATTATATTAAAATATTCTTGCAGAACTTACATAATTACAATGTGGAGACCTTGGGGTGAAATAAACGCTCCTCACCCACAAGAAGACGAAAACGTAATCGTTGAGGTTGCGCAAGAAGATACTATGGACAATAATCTACAAATTGAAGTAGACGAAAACACAAGGAAACGAACTCATAGTCATTTGCCACCTGAAGCTAAAAAAATTGTTTTAAATGTTTACGAATATGTAAAGAATTTAGAAGGAGAATGAAGAATGTGGAGCAATAATGAAAACCAGCAAAATGACCAAGGTACCAGAGTCAACTGTTAGAAATATAATTGCGAATGGAATACAAAAAAGGAAGATGAGAAATGATGTTGGTTCGTCAAGAGTTTTTAAAGATTCTCACGCAGATCTAATACGACGTATGATTTATGATGCATACAAAATAAATGTTGTATTGACAATTGAAGAATTGTAAAATCTTCCCAAAAAATTTCGGAATGTCGGGTAAATTTCTTACATCAAATTAAACAATTTTGAGATGAAAATAGAACAATAATATACTCGTATCTTGATGAAACTTGGTATGACACTCACGACACTGTGAAAAAAGGTTGGTGCGATAAAAGTAACAAATGTGTTTTGGATGTCCCGCCGTCACATGGCAAACGAATAATTATTTTACATGCGGGATCGAAAAATGGATGGGTGGAAAATTCTTTATTTTTGTCTGCCAAAAATATGAAGGATGCAATGGTAGATTATCACGATAATATGACGGCGCAAATTTTTGGAAATTGGTTTGTAAATAAATTGCTGCCGCAACTTCCCTCTAATACAGTAATTGTTTTGGACAACGCATCGTACCATTCTGCACAAATCAAATACTTCTTCAAATAAAGAAACAATTATAGACTTTCTTGTAAAAAATGATATGTATTTTGAAGAAGACTATACAAAGAAACAACCCCTAGAGGTTTTAAAAACAAAACATTTTGATAAATTGTTTAAAATTGATTATATAGCGATGGAATGTGGGCATACAGTTTTACGGTTACCTCCCTATCACTGTACATTTAATCGGATCGAGATGATATGGCACGAACTTAAAAGTAATGTAAGAAGACACAATACCACACCAAAATTTGCAGATAGCACTATCCAAATTATTCAAAATGAAGTTTCTAAAATTACAGCAAGTAGTTGGTCTAATTGTGTGGAACATGTTATAAAAGAAGAAAATTTTTACAGGGAGCGATTAGTGGGGGAGTTAATAATCGGACTTGGCGACGATAGTGAATTAAAATACCATGAAAAATGTGAACAAAATATTTTTTTAAATAAAAAGCTTTGTATTTATTGTTGTATTTTCTGTTTATTTATTTGTACAATGCTTGAAAACACAAACTTATTATTTTCAGTACGATCCTGTAATGCCTATGAGAAGGGTCTAGCAGGTAAAGACTTTTACACACGGGGGTGAAACGAGATGCGCGCGTTTTGCCGAGCATGGGAGTTCGTAGGTATCTAAGGTGAGGTTTTTACACTCCAAGGGAGGGAAAAGGAAAGAACCAATCAAGTTACAGAAATTTAAATAACGCGCATTTGGGTTAGTGATTTTAGTGATTTAGGTTTCTAACAGAATCCCCCAGAAACAGTAGCGCACCTAGTTGGGGGGGATTTGGAAGAATAAACTTAAATTACAATAATGGTAAATTAATAGTAATACAACAAAACTTTTAAAATTTATTTACATCATACTAGTGTATATGTCACAATTAATATAAATTTATGTTTTTTTTGATTAAATTTGTTAAATAAAGTTTAGGTTTGAGGGTACGCCACTGCCCAGAAAAACATTTCATGCGTGAAATGGAGTGACAGCACAGAATATCGAGACCAGAAGTTTCACTTGGTGTCGGCGCCTTTGAACTATGTGAGCGAGAAAATCTGACCTTGACGCCATTTTGTTAGAATAAACGCCAGAGACGTATTCAGGAAATTAACAGGGCCGTATCCCAGTTATTTTAGGGGCCGACAAAGCACAAAAATAAAAACTTGCAATTGAAATTTAAGTTTTCTCAGCATTATCAATAGGCAATAGGAGTGGTAAATGCTGACAAAATAATAATAAAACACATCAAAATAAAACATTTATTGGTGTCTTCATACAATCAATTTGGTTCTAAGATGGCTCTTAAAGCTTTGATTAATAAATTTTAACGTATAAAAAACTCGTAACCGAATAAATAAACAAACTAAATAGTCATATGGAAAATAACAACCTACATGGATGCTCAAACTTAATGGTTTTAAGTAAACTATAAAAAAAATGTAATAAATTTGTTTCAGACGCTAAACGTTCAAAATTATTTTGGAACAAAACTTCTAACATTGCAACATAGTAGACAAAATGGTCGGGAGGCACTTAAACAAGTAGACTGTGAAAATTAGTATACAATTGGCTGGCTGCATTTACAAAACATACCTCTTATTATTAAAACAGAAACATTTTATACTGATTTAGACATCCTCCATCAGATGTTCTGCCCTCAATTCCTACAATTTTGTCCTGCAAAATGTTGTAGAATAAATTTGGCTTCAAAGCCATTTCATCCAAACACAAAATACACAATATATCTCTTTCTGAAAAATTCTGAACTTTTATCAAACAACTGATTATTTGATAACCCTGAAAAAACTTGAATATTTCTGATAAATCGAAATGTACTGTCTATTTTTTTTATAAAACCACCATGCTTTAGCCAACTTTTCAACAGATATGTGGTCTAACAGTATAAGACATTGTGAAAATTTGATTTTGGAAGATTGGAGAAATGTTTTTGATCCCTAGTTTGTGATGTGAAAAGAAATATCTGTAGCAAGCCAGACTAGTTTTCCAAATAGCTATGGCACCATTTCGTGATAAAGTTTTTAAGCTGCTGAACGGAGCTTTTTCACAGTCGATTCTCCAGTCAAAGACAACATTGGCCCTGAAAATTAGCATCAATGATCCCAACACTTCTCAGTCTCTACCTAGTTTTATTAACTTACGTATTGTAACTTCAAATTGAGGATTCCCTGTTGCTGCTACCCAACTCCTGAACCAATCTATCTAACCCCTTATTCTTTATCAGTGGGAACCGAAAATCTTGTCGCTTTGTGACATTAGTTAAAACTTCTTCTTTTGGGCATTCCATCACACAGCATTTTCTGGATAACTATCGGACGTTATTCTTAATCCCCTAAAAACACATAATCAATATTAGATTAAAATAATAAGAGATAGCTAAATAGCTGGCGGAACTTACCTGAGGAAAATCCTGAAGACTCCAAAAACACAATATCAAAGAATAAGTCCTTGTTGAACTCAAATCTACCAAATAACATAACGCAAATGAAAAATCTCAACTTTCTTGCAATAAACTGCATATCTACTGCATGAAGCCCCGCTACCAACACCGACATCTGTCGTTGGGAACAACAAAGCCCAAGGAAAAAACAAGTCCATGGCATGGCGTTCCATTCGAATTGAGTTGAGATCCCCTGAATTTGACACACTCGTACATTTTGCTAACATAACCTGTCTTCGTGTCTGTCACAGATCACGCCTTGTCATTACCCTTATTTTACCCCATGTCAGATAGATGCTACATTGCCAAATCTCTTTTGAGAGAAAATGCAATGTTGGTGGTTTTATAAAAAAAATGAGACTGTAGATGGAGATAGTAGACAAGATTTTTCATGCAAATGTTTCTTATACAGCATTGGACTAGCAAAATACATATTTAATCATTCCATCTTAAACTCCTGCCCATATCTTCGCCCTTGGGGTAATTTACTGCTTATAGTTCCATTTGTGTCACTATAAAATTCGCAAGTTCTGGTGTGCACATTTTGTAACCCAATTCCTTGAACTGCTGCTTAGTGCACACAGTGGACTGTTCTCTTAAATATGTGTTTTCCCTTTAGAGTTTCTCATTCTCCTTTTTAAGTTAACTTTTTTTTCCTGGGAGTCCCTGAGGTTAGACTTAATGGTGTCTGAGTATGTACAGGATATGTTAGTGACTCTTCAGTAGAATAATCTATTTCTGAATCATCAGAAATTCGTACAACAAGCTCTGCAATCAAAATGTTTCCTAAATATACATATATGTATGGTTATTTATCTTACCATCAAATTATTGTTCTCTCTTCGAGACAAAGTCAGTGCTCTCTTCTGGCAATGCAGATATAGCTGCAAAATCACCTAAACAATATGTTAAAACTATTTCAAAAATAAAATTTTGATTGAAAAATTACTTTGTTGTTCAGCATGATCACTCTCTGTTGCTTGTCCCGTTTGAGGCTCTGCCCCTACTTCTTGAATTGGTGGAGCACAGTAACTGTGTTCTGAAGAACTTGATCCTTCCAAACTTGGGAAAAGTGTAGGCACAGCGTGCCTATGTAACCTATTTCTTAAATCATTTAGGAACATTTTTGGTTCAAAATGCGCTCCACAAAGCCTGACTTTTAAACAAATCCTCAAGATCTTCTAACAGATCTTCACGACCGCAAGCCATCACCCACACTTTTGCCCTACAATAATTCTAAGAAATTTTCACGTCACTTTTTAAGTCACCTACCTTTCGAGATCTTTCGGAAAAGTAAAAAATGACCCAATAAAGTATATGAAACCACAAGATAAGATGTAATAATAATACAATTGTACGATGCACAAACAACTACCAGCTGATCAGTGTTGTTCTATTCTCACAAAATGGCGACCGAAATGCGTAACGAGGAATGCTCATAACCGTCCCCACCACCGAAGTGAAATTTCTGGTCTCGATATTCTGTGGTGACAGGTGGTGTTTGTTTTCGCGCGTTGTTGTAAGTAAAAATGCTCAAAAATTATAAATAAAAACTCACAATTTACTTTTTCTAGCTTTTTAGGTAATATACGAGTTATTCTGGATCTGGCTGGGTTTTGGTTTTAATGTAAAACAGATAAGTATTTTGTTGCACGTGGAAAATTTTGTTAGGTTAGTTACGATTTATTTATTGTAGATTCGTTGAACTTTTAACGTTTGAACGGATTTTGATTTCTACATCTTACGCATACTGAAATTATGGCTGGCTACCGAAAATATTCCTGTAAATACCCTGGGTGCAGTCATGGTTATGTGCCGAACCGTTCTGAAGGAATTAACAAACACTTATTCACTTTCCCTAAGGACCCAAGGCTTCACAACTTATGGAGGAATGTTTGCGATGTGCAGGAATCTGTGAGTACAAAATTTTGGCGAATTTGTGAGGATCATTTCGAAGTACGCGATTTTGTAAATGAAAGGAAGGATAAATTGATTCCAAATGTAGTCCCAAGGCTTTATGTTGCGCCTTTGCAAGAGAAATCTGTTGAAGTTTCACAAAAAACAATTTCTTTATCAGAAAATTGTTTAGTAGAAAATTCAACAGAATTTTCATCCAACAGTTGTTCTTTGCCTTCAACATCTAATGAGAGATGTCTTGTTGATCCTCCTCTTATTTCAAATAATGAAATAATAAGCAACAATAACCTTCAAGATCACAATTACTCTCTTCAGGGTAATCATAATACGATCAATGAGAGGTGCAACAAATTTGCGTTTTTGAAAGACAGTTCTGAAAATGGCATGTTACACAAAATGAGACTTTCAAGGGCAGATTTAACTTCACGGGAGAAACAGATGTATAAAATTCATCGAAATGTAACATCACGTTTGTCAAAGTTGCAAAAATTGTTGCAACAAGAAAAGCACAAAGTGAATATTTTGCAAAATTTATACAAGTCCGGAAAATTCGAGTTCATTGATGAAAACCTGAATTCTATAACGAAGGATTTCATCAATTCGCAGTTGAGAAACATTGACAAACATCCGACAGCGCGGAGGTGGACTCCTGAAGATAAGGCGTTTGCCTTGTCTATGTACAAACGGAGTCCACGCTTGTATAAATATTTGCAAACATATTTTCAGTTGCCTTCTACACGAACCTTGAAAGCTGTTTTGTCTAAAATTCCATTTGGACCTGGAATTAATAATGCAATTTTGAATCATTTAAAGGGAGAAATCATGAAAAAGAAGAGGACAGATCGATTCTGTACTTTGATTTTTGATGAAATTTCTTTATCTCATGGATTTCATTATGAGGCCCATCAGCAATTAATTAGTGGTTTTGAAGATTTGGGTTCATTAGGTCGGACAAACAAGGCAGCCAACCATGCTCTTGTTTTTATGGTCCGAGGTATCAGAAAGCAATGGAAGCAGGTAGTTGCTTATTATTTCACTAGTCATACGATTGCAGCTGACAATCTAAGATTAATTATTAAAGAAATAATAGGTCAACTTCAGGGAATCGGTCTTGAAGTTGTTGCCACTGTTTGTGATCAAGGGTCTACAAATCAAAAAGCCGTGTCTCAGCTTTGTGCTGAACCACACCCCCGACGAGGTTCCTATTATTTTTTTATTAATGATCGTCCCATTGTCACAATTTTTGATGTCCTTCATTTACTTAAAAACACCAGAAACTCGTTATTGCGTTGTAAGATCCAATTTGATTCTGATAAATTTGCCAAATTTGAGCACATTGAGGCTGTTTTTAATCTTGACCAGCAAAAACAATTCAAATCGTTGCCTAAGTTGAAAAAAGAGCATTTCAGTTTTAAAGATTCCTATGTAAAAATGAAAGTCAAGGTGGCTGCTGCTCAGTTAAGTAGCTCAGTGGCAAGTGCCATTGAAACTTTTTCTGTTTTTACAGATAAGTTGCCAGCTGACTCAATTTTTACGGCAGAATTCGTCAAAAAAATTGATGATTTGTTTGACTCTTTGAACAGTTCGCGTCTTTTTGCACCCGATTCGAAAGTGTATCGTTGTGCTTTGACTAATGAGTCACCCCATTTGGCATTTTGGTCAAAATTGCTAACAGAAATGGACCAGTGGAGATTAATAGATTTGAACAATGGTACTGATTGCACCAATCAGTATTCATTTGTCAAAGGTTGGCAAACGACAATCAAATCTGTTATTTTTCTTTGGGACCACCTCAAAAACATTGACGGATTTGACTATTTAAACTTACGTGGTTTAAATCAAGACCCGGTGGAAAATCTATTTTGCAGCATTCGACAGCACGGTGTTTCCAACTCCAATCCCACTTGTTACCAGTTTACAGCTGCCTTAAAAACAGTTGTGGTCAACAATTTGGTTTCTCCAAAAGGCTCTGGTGGTAACTGTGAGGATGATGAGTGCACACCTTTGGAAAACTTGGGAAATTTGTTGATGTTTTCAGAGAGTGAGGAGAGACATCTGGAATTGGTATCACCTACTGAGATGGACTTCAGCACAATGCAGGAAGAAGAACTTTGTTGTGAAAATACTCAAGGTTTAGCTTATGTTGCAGGGTACGTGCTGAAGAAAATCGAAATTCCAGTGTGTGGACCCTGTCGGAAAAAGTTATTTTCTGAGGAGCCCACAGAACACCATCTCTTTGTCACATTCAAGGAATTTGACGACCAGCGACGGTTGACGTATGCTAGTGAGTATGTAATGCAACTTGTCCAAAACATTCACACAAGTTTATATTGTTTTCTTGACACCTGTGCTTACCAGGGAATGTTAGAAGACAGGTTTAAGGAACTTTATAAAACTCAGTTTGATTTTGGGCAAAGGTATTGCATGAATCACGATTGCGACCTTTTAATATTAAATTGGTGCACAGCCTTTTTAATACAAAAGTACGTAAAAGATAAGCAGAAATCAAAATCCGTAACACCCGGCCATGTCCAGAAAATGAAAAGACTGAAAGTGAAGTGAAGTGTGCCTGATAGATATTGAAAGTGCAATGAATTAAAGTTTTGTTTTTTATATAGAATTATTTTATTTTGTTGTTTAGTTATTAAATATTCTTGTTATTCATGTTATATATTTTTTAAAATTATTTTTATGTTGAGAATTTTTTTTATTTTCGTTTGCATGTGATATGTATTATTTTATATTTATTTCTACATGTATGTATATCATGTCTTTCGGAGGAGACGTTAAGCCGTCGGTCCCGGCCAGCAATGGTCGTTAAGTCATGTCAGAGGCGACTTGAAAACTCTGGCACTTGTGTGTTGCATTACCACCATACCAAATCCATCTCTTTTATTTAGAATTTATTTTTGTTAAGTTTTTTTTATTTTAGTTATTTTGGAGTTTATTGTTTTTATTTATTAATTTAATAAATTTTTTTCAGCAAATATTGTTTGTTTTCATAATAAATAGCTATAACATAAAAATTAAACATGTTATTTTCTTAAAATAAATTTTAACATTTACAAGTTTTTTTGCAGATTTTGATTAAAATAGCACTATTATATAATAGTGTTATTTTAAACAAAATCTGCAAAAAAACTTGTATATGCAAAAATAACTGTAAAAACAAAAATTGAGATCCTTTTAAATCTCCCACTTTTAACATTAGTAACGCACCTGAACACGAGAGGGCCTGTGCTGTTAGTAAAATAACAGGAACTTTTCGCTTCTTAAGTTAAATGTTCTGTGCTTTTACCGCGGACTGCGGTTGTGTGTCGTAAAAATTTGGAAAAGTTAATCATAGGATTATGTTGTATAATAAACGCAGAATATTGTTAGTCGTACTCTATATACGCTATTTTTGCACATTCGAGACTAAAATTTATAAACAAAAAATTTTAGAAATGAATATTTTTTATTTAAAACGACTCTTTCTTGTTTTCTTTTATTTTCTTTTGTACAGCTGTTCATATCTTCCATGTAATATTGGAAATGATTAAAAAAAAAATTAAATTATATAACCCAAGGAATCATAAATATCAATTTTAAATCACAAAAAATTACAAGTGTCAATTTTAAATTCCAACTGAGTTTAAATGTCAAATTAAGTATCTTGGGACTAGAAAGACCGTTTAGTCCCTCTCAGAAAAGACTAAAGTATCAATTTTGGTTCCGGCCATGCAAAAATTCCAAGAAATTTTAAATATTACTTTAAGTCCTTGAGACTAAAAGAAGGCAGTTTTTTCTCTTTGAGTAAAGACTAAAGTACCAACTTTTCTTTCCATTAACAACAACTTATCAACAAACATAGTTTATTGATAAGGGTGTTTGTACTTTTTTGTAGCAAAAATTAGGCAAATTATTAACTTTTTTTCTTTTTAGGTGAGTCTATAATTATTAAGCTTCGGAGCTGGTGAGTCTGGATTAAACGACCAGGTAATTAACCGTTGTAATCCAGCGGGTTGCATGTTATATATTCAACTGGTCTACACCAGTTGACCAGTAGATCAGTTGAATGAATAACATGCAACCCGTTGGATTACACCGGTTAATTACCTGGTGGTTTAATCAAGACTCTCCAGCACCGAAGCTTAATAATTATGCAACTTTTAAAAAATAATTTCGTGTTTTCTTAGAACATCTTAAAATTGTAAAAATCTTGATATAATTTGAAAATTAACCATTAATGGCATATTAAATGGCGGATCAATAACTGTGTGAAATTTTAAATTGCTGTTTACTGCGCAGGGCATGTAAGAAAATCCGTTTATTTAGAACTGATGTTTGTTTTAATTAAACACAGTCTAAGTTGTGTAATTGTAATAATTTTCTAAAACAAACAATTATGACATTATGCCCTTCTATCTATAAATTTAATTGATCGCTTGATGTAAAAAAATTTTCGGTCTTTTGACAATTCGATCAAATGAAAATTGCCGTATTCGAACAGATGGAAGTTGACACATTTCTAACCTCAAATTTTTTAAAATAAATAAAATGGTTTTAACACGTTATTCACACAGACTTTTCAAATGCATGAATACAATTCGTTTATCCTCATCTACTGCTGTAAATATTTTAAAACTCATTAAAAATTTCAAAAAATTATTTCTTTCAAGGTTTCTGAAAAAAATCCCTATCCTCGTCGAATTTTCTCAGGAATTCAACCAACTGGTCAAATTCATTTAGGTAATTACTTGGGAGCAATAGCCCAATGGGTCAAACTGCAACAAAATAATGAGAATATGGTTTTAAGTATTGTCGATTTACACTCTATTACTTTACCCCAAGATCCTAAAATTTTATCTAATAATATACTAGAAATGGCAGCAACTTTAATAGCTTGTGGAATTGACCCATCCAAAGTTATTTTATTTCAACAATCAATGGTTCCTAGTCATACCCATCTGTGCTGGTGCTTGGGATGCATTTGCACAATGCCCAGGTATTTTCTCATTTATTTATTATCTTGAGTAACTATTATTTCTAGACTTGCCCATCTGCCAACTTATAAAGAAAAATCAGCAAATTTAAAAGACATACCTTTGGGACTTTTCATTTACCCAGTGCTTCAAGCAGCTGATATTTTGGCATACAAGTAATAAACAATTATCACACAGTTTTAACAATATTATAAATTTGTTGTTAGGGCAACCCATGTCCCTGTGGGTGAAGACCAAGCCCAGAACATCCAACTCACACAAGATTTAGCAAGAATGTTTAATAACAGATTTGGAGAAACATTCCCCATACCACACTGTATATTTCCAGGAAGTGATTACTCAAGATTAAGAAGTCTGAGGGACCCTTCAAAAAAAATGTCAAAGTCAGACCCTGATCCTAAAAGCCGAATCTGCCTAATTGACCCTCCAGATGAAATTATGAAAAAAATTAAAAAATCCGTTACAGACTTCACTTCAGAAGTAACTTACGACCCGGAAACAAGACCAGGAGTGGCGAACTTAATCAGCATTCATTCGTTTGTTACCGGAAAAACTGTCTCACAAATTTGTGAAGAGGCCCAGAATTTAAATACTGGACAGTTAGTAAAAATAATTACAAAAATCACAAATAATTCGTATTTTTTCTAGGTATAAATTACAAGTGGCTGAAGCTGTGATTTCTCACGTACAACCCATGCAGAAACAAATAAGTGAATTGCTTGATAACCCGGGTTTTCTATTACAAATTTTGAAAAGTGGAGCTGAGAAAGCTGAAGAAATTTCAGAAAAGACACTTCAGGAAGTCAAGGAGAAACTAGGAATGGAATTTAGTAGCAAAGCTGTTTACAAAACAAAACTAAATTTGTAGTTAAATGTGCTACAATATTTTATTATGTAAAAAAACCAAACTAAAACCTAAATAAATCTTAATAAAAAGGAAATAAATGAAAATTAACATTCGAGATACTTAAAAATTCTAAGTGTGTTTTAGGCTTGTTCGCCTTCTAACTGGTCAAAAACACTCTCTTTAATCAGTGCAATCTGATCATTCAAAATGTAATCAGCAATTTTTTTAATGAAGACAAACTCAGGAAGATTCTCCTTGTCTTCATAAGTAATAATAACATTACTTAGCCTTAACTCCTTGTAATCAAACTCCTCAAAATTATCCTCTTTCAGAATAACAATCGGCTTTTCTGGATCGGTTTCAAATTTTCCCGACTCCTCAATAGCTTTCTCCTGTAATAACGCAACCAGTTCGTCTTTATCCATCTCTTCATCCTTGACCTCCACAACAGAGTCATCATTCATCCTGTTCAAAACAACAGTACAGGGCTTCACATCTTCCTTATCCTTTGACTTTCCTCTCTTCCCTTCAGTCTTGACCTTCACTGTCTTTTTCGGTGGCTCTACCCCCATCTCCTCAAAGTCTTCATCGTCATCACTCTCGTTCTCAACTTTGGGCTCAACCAGCTCGTGTTCTTCCTCCTCGATTTCGTCTTTCGGTACCAATTTTGAGTTGATATCCATATCGTCATCATCGCTGTCCTCATCACTGTAATCGCTGTCTTCAGTTTCCGACTCTTGGTTCTTTTTGCGTTTGCCTCCAGATCCGTTCTGGGAACCCTTACGTTTAATGAAGTTTTTGTTGCCTTCAGGGTGGTTTGCGATCAAGGCGCTCAATTGGGAGATACTCAGCAAGTCCTGCCTCTTCTGGGGCTCGTCCTTGTTCCCTTTGTTAAAATCAGTCCGCAAGACCATATACTGTTGGAGATGCCAGTCCAGTTGAGTCTCGAAATCTTTTATTATGAGTCGGGTGTTCTCGAGACATCGGCGGGTGTTGTCAACTTCGGTTTGGGTGAAGTAGTGGATATCTTCGACCTCGTCGTCGTCGCAAACACCGTTAGTGAGGTAACCTTTCAGGATTTCGGGGTTATCATCAACGGGTTCGGATTTTATTGCAGAAACTCCGGCTAAACCGTTTTGGGTACCTTCAGACATTTTGCAGGTTCCCGCTAGAAAAAACATGGAAGTTTAGACAAGGTTTGCACAGGAAATACGCTTAACCTAAGTTTTATAATATAAAAATTACCTTTTTAATACTATTGGTGTGATATTCCGAGTGGTTTTTACACCGCTAATTTAGTTTTAGTATCTCAAATCTACAGATTCGATACTTGCAAAATGTGTATCAATTTAACGCCACTTCCGCCATTACGCTTGGCATTTGACAACTGACATTTTATGTTTTTCTAGTGGAATTCGAAACACCAACCAATTTAAATACGTTGGCATGACATTTGAAAAAACGCGCTAACTAAAATAATTATTTTTATTTCAAAAAATTGGGGTTTTTCACTGCCGGTTTACAAAGAAACTAATAAAATTTATTGTTTTAATCAACAAATTCTAAAAATATAAAAATTTATTTTCTTCGTTTAAATATAAAACCTTATATATCTAAAAACCAGGTTGAATTACGTGCGCTGTTTCAAAAAATTAATGAAATTTTATGGGCTGATTTCAAGTTGAGATAATACCGGTAGTATTGCAAATTTTAATATTTTTCCATGGCAGCAACCAATCACAACAACAAATTTTATTAATTTTCCATGGAAACGAAGATACTACCTGGATTATCTCAACTTGAAATCAGCCGCAACTATTCTTTCCAACGATGTTAGATGGCGCTAGTGTGTCGATTCTTGTCTTAACTTAGTAATTTGCGTTTTGTTATGTCTACATAACATAAAAAATACTAAAAACAGTAAACAAACTATAACACAATAAACATGTGTAAGATTTGTTGCTATTTATTAGTCACAACAACACAAAAATTATCAGATTAGGCATCAACACTGACAGCTAAGAGTCGATAAAGTAGGATGCAATACATGTTTTTATTTAAATTGTGGCGCTATTAATTTATAAATATTTATCTGCTAATACAGTGGTCAACAATTGAAATGGAACACCCTAGAGTTTAAAGTAAAAAGTTTAAAGTCTTGTAACTCCTGCAAAAATTTATTAATTGGAATGATCTTTTTTTTCGGAGTAGCTTACTTGTTATACTTTAAGATGCTTAATAGAAAGTTTTTTGTAGATTTGTTGTTTGAGTCATACAGGGTGTCAAAATTAGGTTTTGCAAAAAACAAAAGGTTTAGACTACTCTCATTTTAACAAAAAAAAATTTAGATTTTTTAAATGAATTTGGAAGAGCGCTAAAGTACGCTCTCGAGACGGTTTTGCAAATTTTGTGCTAAGTTTATACATTAAAGCAAGAATTAAAAAAAAATGTTTTTTGACTAAAATCAATAATTTTGTTATTTGATGTAAATAAATGCTCTATTCTAAAGACAAAAGTTCAAACTTAAATTTCAGAAGACAACGGTAGACATACTGTTAGCTTAATAATTGAGCTGAAATAAAGATCAAACATTTGTAAAAGTCTGAGACAATAAAGTAAAATTCTCTTATTAAAAAATAGAGATAAACAATTTAAAAAAAAACATTGCATTACAAACATTTGCTAGTAGTATAATAATAATAGTAAAATAATAAAAATATACAAAAAAGTTTAGATATTTTTACAATAACATAAAACCATCTCTTTGTATTTAAAAAGATATATAAAAATTTATAAATAAACTAATAAACTGAAAAGAAAAAATGTAACTATCGAAAAGTGTAGTTTTTTATATAAAACTTTACCGTAACTTTAAATGAATTTTTGGCATTATTTTTTGCTACACTGTTGGGTGGTGAATCCTCTCTTTTTGTTTCTTCAAGACTTATCTTTAATCCTGATTTTAGTGCATCTTCATCTGCTTTATGTGGCAAATTCCCTCTGCTTTTTTCAACCTATCTTTTATCCGCATTTTTAGCGATGTCTTTGACACTCTCCTTCAACCTCAATAAAACGAAAAAAATATTTTTAATACGTTTATTTATTTATAACTTTAACTTACATTGTGCAAAAACGAACTTTTGACGGTATTCCTGCTTAACAAAATTTTTATGGACGACAAATTCAAATTGAATGCAAACCCACATATAAAAAATATTTAATTATCACTTTAAAAATGATATTTTTATGTTAATACTTATGTTATACCAAAATATTAACAACTTAAATTCACTAAAATAATCATGATTTACTTTATTTAGGACCCGTGATCAGCTGACTGGAATTTTGTACAAAATGGCAGAAAAACTTTAAGGTAGCCTACGTTGTAGAAGACTGTTAATAGAGCTCTGAAACAATAATTAAAAAAATTTATGCACCCTACTTTCTACAAAGCTCAAAAAAATAATTTTGACATCGCTGGTCAGTGGTTATAAAGTCAAATTAAGTGAGTACCTACTTTGTTTAAAATTTTATAACAATTGAACACTTTTAAAATTTAAATATGGCAGTTAGTAAGCAATTTTAAAAAATAAATTTGCCATAAAATGATTTACGAGGTATCTACAATAGATTATAAAACACTTTGCAACTTCTATAATTTCGAAAAAAAAAGATTGAATCTTTAATTTTATCTCACATATCTAGAAAAATAGACAAGTGGGAATTTTAATTATTTTTCGGGGTTCTATAACATTCTCCCACATCGTTCTATAAAGCTTTTCCGCCATTTTGTACTCACTTTGTACATAGGTCAAAGAAAATTAGAATGACCAGTACAGTTTTCTTGGATAAATTCAAAGACATTGCCACTATAATGGTCAAAAACTTGTGTTTACAATTACATTTTTTTAAATTTAAAATTATCAAGCTATTAAATTACTTATAAGATTATTTTGATGTAAATTACACAGAACACAATCTGGTCTTTCGCCTTTGTACAAAAAACTAGAAAATATTTTAATTCTAAATTATATATAAGAATTTTACTAAAAGCTTACCAAACATAATGAAGTATTGGTTGTCAAATCCATCTTGGCGTGTGAGATGCGTCAAAGCAGAGTAAGGAAAAACATACTACACATTTCACTTTGAAAGCTGAGTTTCTATTGAATTTTTCCACCACGACAACACCCGGTCTGTTGCGCCTCTGACCTTCACACGCCGAGCTGAATTTGACAAGTTGTATGTTGCTTCTATACTATTTCTCTGCATATATTTGCTGTTTACCAGCAGCAATCTTTGTGAGATGGCACATAGTGCTAATCTGCACGATCGCTAACTAAATTTGAAGCAAGAGATTAAAATGATAATAATTGTGACCGTTAATTAGTTTTTTCTTATTTTACGAGTATAGCTAAAAAATGCTTTGTATGGAATATGTTATTATACCCATAAAAAGTCATAAAGAAAGTGTCACTACAATGCCCGAGAAGCGAGTGGCTTTCTTGAATAAATAAGAAGCGTTTCCACACAAGTATATAATGCAAAATTCTATACAAAATGGCCTGTAATTAAATTAATATCGAAAACAAATTATATAAAATTGTTTGTACAAATTTTTTTCTATTTTTTTAACCTACTTTCTTACTATAAACATTATTTTTGATATTTTATGAAAGATCTAAAATGATTCCGTACCTTCTTACAATTTTTCTCACTCCGTGAGTAATGATTACACTTTTTGTTTCAAATTACCATAAAAATACTCTTATTACACCCAATTTTAAATATTTTTTTTTGTTTGTCACAAAAATATCATGAGATCATCAAGTCTACACTAGGCACCTGCTGAGGGAAGAAAATTTTGTTTGCGGCACCTTATTTTTGATGTAAGAGGGGAACAGTCTTCACAACCTCAAACGTTCTCTTTGAATTTTTATTCCGACCGGTTTCGCCTGTTACCAGGCATTTTCAAGGAACATAAAATAATAAAATAATAAATTAACAATAACTAATGTCATTGACTGTCAAAAACATTATCATTCACATATAATCACATATCATTATCATTATCATATTAACATTAACATAATGTTTTTGAGAGTCAATGACATTAGTTATTGTTAATTTATTATTTTATGTTCCTTGAAAATGCCTGGTAACAGGCGAAACCGGTCGGAATAAAAATTCAAAGAGAACGTTTGAGGTTGTGAAGACTGTTCCCCCCTTACATTAAATAATACCTCAAAAAATGGTCAAAACAAACTATAATACCTTATTTTTGGTTTTGGAGAGAGTCTTAATATATTCTTTGAAACTGTGTTTGACTTTTGACATTTTCCATGTCTCTTTATTATTATTTTTTTTTTTATAAATTTTTCGGTAAAAATATTGAATATGCTTTACTTCTGGTCAAAATTTGACTAATATCAGCAAATTTCTGGTGGATTTTGGTCTCTTAAACAAGAGCAACAACAATTAAAATTATCGATTAATAAGTGGTGTATTAATCGACCGACTGTTTTTACTGATATTACTATTCTTTTTTCTCATAGCTAGCTGCGAGTTTATTTTTTAATAAACAGTTTGTAAAAATTTTGCTCTTCTATAAAAATTTGGTGGATTGACCGACCAATTTTTTGTCTAAAATTTTTACCGGACTATTAGTCTTCATTTCAAATAAATAAAAACGCTTTAATTGGAACAAAAATTTATTGCTGGATATATGTGGCTTTCCAATTGTTTACGATAAGTGATAAAGTTACAAAAGGGTCCTTTTGTTTAATTTTTTGCTGAGAATTTCTTCCCCAAAATCGTTGCGTGGGAATCCCGCATGGTCCTTGAAGTTCATTCTTTGGTCCTTGCGGTCCTCTTTGTAGTGTTATAGGTGTATTTAGACGCGTGCTACCCTCATACACCAACCCCACTTGGTCCGGTGACTGTAGCCCTAATCTCGTCATAACTTACTGACATATGGTGGTTATGGTGGTAGGTATCTATATTATGCAGTCATTTATTGCAATATCTAGACTTGCCATCGAAACTTTTAAGTGATACAATACAAGAAATTTACATAATTAGGGAAAAAAATTGAAGTGGTGTATGGAGGTACTCGATTTAGGATTTTGATAAAAACGAAAATTTTCTGCTTAATTTAGTTTTTTCTATGGATTTATTTTTGTCGTGTTGGTGTGACACGTCCTGTTGTATTTTTGCACCCGGCGGCGGCCGGTTTAATAAGGAAATAGGTTATTACAATTTAATTGACGTGGTAAATGGAACTCATCTCATGGGTCTTAAGGTCTATTTCAGGATAAATACAGTGAAAAAAAATCTTCTGTTTTCTACAAACACAATGTATTTGTATTAATATACAGATAAATCAAGAAAATACATTTTGCAAATTACAAAAAATATTAAAAAGTGAAAAAAAGAATAAAATTTTTTTTGTTATGGAAATATTTGCAATATTTATAAATTACATTTTGGTTGCTTTAAGATATAAATCTGATACTCTATTACTGGATACCTAATATCGTTAATTACCCACATAGACATTTGTTTACTTTTGTGGTAGAATTTGGTTAAATAAATGCGCATTAATTAACAACAAACCTTAAGCTATGCATTACATAAAGATCTAAAAATAAAAAAAAAATATTTTTAAAGAAAACTTTTACATTAAAGTTTTTGCATTAAGACTTTTGAATGTTTAAGTTCTTTTGTAACATTTATTCTACAGTTAGTACTCTATATTTTTAGAAATAGTTTTGTTGTTTATTTTTTTTAAATTATCTAACAAACATAATTTTTTAAACTTTGTTATTTTAGTCATATTAATGAAGATATTTGTTACAATGTAACATAAATAACATAAAAAAATTACAATTAAATGTAAATTAAGATAGACATTTAAAATAAAATCAACTTACATATTATACAGGGTGTCCCTGAACTCATGACTCAACAGAGACATGAGAAAAAACAAAAGCTCGCAATATTGCACAAATAAGTAATTAATAAATTAAATTAAATAATAAATTTAGAAATAACTGCTTAAACTAAATTCAAGAAAAGAACATTATTACTTGACCAATCAAAACGTTATAGACTAATCAGGTCTATTTCTTATAATTGTTGTTTCTAGATTGCATATTTTATAACATTGTTACAAAATATGTGTCAGTGTCGATGGCAAGTGTGACATCTTGAATGACATCCACCTTAATTTAATATGGCTTTGTTGACATTTTAGCGGGAATGTAATACTGACAGTATTATAGTATAAGTCTAGCAACAAATTTTATTCACACAATCACGTTAGCTTTCTTCCTGGGATTGGTGGATCTTAGAAAGCTTGCAACTTAATAATGCAAGCCATTAATTTCTCTTTGTTTAAATTTTTTCAGTTTTTTCTGGGTCACGAGTTCTGGAACACTTTGTATTTATATAATGGTAGATAAATTATATATCAAAGGACTAAAGTGTATTATTTAATTTTGTAAGTAAATGTTTGGAGCCTGAGGGCCCGAAAGGGCTGAGAATGTTTGAAATGGTCTACCTAACTAAAATATTTTTAATATAGATTTTACATTTTACAACAAAAAATATATAGGTAAAAATCCAAGCCGCCCTCTTCCCTGGCAGTCTAATTATTAAAAAAATTAGTCCTATAGTCACTCAAAAAATGTAACCACACTTGAAATGTTTATTTTGGCGTCAACAAATACCTAATTATTATAAGAATTAAACAATATTTTTAATAATAAAATAAACTTTCAAGATTTACAAATTAAGTCATTATTGTCAAAAAGTTTTTCCTAGAATTTCATAGAAAAATAAATCTTGTGTTTTCTTGGAATTCTACGAAAGATTTTTTGAATGGTTAACGTCGCGACGGCACGCGATTTGAGGTATTCTGCGAATTGTGCAGAGTGTATTTTGTGTGAAGAGGCCGTTTCCTAAGCTAAAAATGTACACAAGACTAACGAATTTCGCATTTTCAAGATTTTACCAATTTCAGAAATTTTCCCGAATTCAGAAATATTCTGGAAGTTTTGTTGTTTAAGTTATACAGGTCGTTATAGGCAGGCACTTTAAAAAATAAATAGTTTAGAACTTTAGAGTACTCCCAATCAATAAAAAAAAATTGAATTGTTTTAATAGGTTTTAAAAAAAACATTGCACCAACTCTCGAATTAGTTTTGCAAATTTTAGATTAAAATAAAGATACAAAAAATTGTTTTATGCGTTATAAGCAATAACTTTGTTAATTTATGTCAAATTTTTGTATTTTTTGGTTTATTCTAAAGGTCAAAATTTAAACTTAAATTCTGGAAGGTAGAGATAGACATATCTCAACATTCAAGATAACAAGGGACTCCCAAACAATAACCAAATTTTGATAGAGCTCTAAATTTTTGGTTGGTAAAAGAAAAAAGTTTCAGTTCCTTGGTCCTGACTTTAGTTTCTTAAATATAAAAAGTAGTTTCTTGTACCAAAAGCAGTGGAGAAGTTTCTCGACACAATAAAACAAATACAGGGTGATTTTTTTATTTGCTCCCGCCTGAAATTTTAAAAATAGGCAACACTTTATACTTTGCATAAATTACGTAGTTTTTTAAAATTTAATTTTCAAAATTAAGACATAGAGGGTTGTGAATTATTGTCAACATTGTTGACAATACTTTTGACAGTCCTTCCAAAGTCAATTTATTTGGATCATTTGTAACCGCATTTTGTTAAGTAGAAACATTTTTTCTAATTCGGAAAAAACGGATATGTTGTTGGTAGGTTGGTACTGGGAGAGTGCCAAAAAAACTACAAAGCAGCAGTTCAACTATACGCTAGACGTTATCCTGATAGAAGGACGCCATGTAATCATGTGTTAAAAAAATTAAAAAGAATTTAAGAGAAAATGGAGTGTTTAAAAAGAAGAGCAACAGACGTCGTACAGTAACACATGCGGACAACGAAGCAACAGTAATAGAAGCTCTAATTAATAACCCTCAGATAAGTCAAAAACAAATTTCACGGCAGCTACAGATTAGTCAAACCTCTGTATTTAATATTTTAAAAGCTAACCAATTTCTTCCTTATCATGTAACTATACTTCAGGGTTTGAGACAAAATGATTTTGGGCGTCGTCTTCAATTTTATGGATTTATCAGGAATCAATTAGAACAGGACCCTAACTTTTTATTTTACGTTTTGTTTAGTGATGAGGCTACCTTCACCAACAATGGTTTTTCTTTGGGGAAAAGTCAAGAACGAAGTTTACAGCGTCCCCATAGAAAATGAAAATCAGCTACGTGAAAGAATTGTGGCGTCTTGCAGAGCCATAACCCCTGAGATGCTAGCCAGAGTTCGCAGAAATTATGAACGTAGAATAATATTGTGCCAAAAAAAAGAAGGGAGACAATTTAAACACTTTTTATAACAATTACTAAATGTAGTTCTGATCAAGGCATTGTATTTTAATTAAATGTTAAAACTGACTTTGATTTTTGAACTTCTAGCTTCTAACGTCTAGCGTACAGGCGAACTGCTGCTTCGTAGTTTTTCTGGGAGTCTTCTAGTACTAATAACACATCTGTTTTTTCCGAATTAGAAACCATGTTTTACTTAACAAAATGTGGCTACAAATGATCCAAATGAATTGACTCTGGAAGTACTGTCAAAAGTATTGTCAACAATGTTTACATTAACTCATAACCCTCTATGTCTTAACTTTGAAAATTAAATTTTAAAAAACTACGTAATCTATGCAAAGTATAATGTGTTGCCTATTTTGAGAGTTTCAGGCGGGAGCGAATAAAAAAATCACCCTGTATTATCTTAAACCGTGCGTAATCGGCTGATATTTTGCGTATTTTGAAACTACCTGGTTTATCAAGATACGACAGAAAACGAGCCGACAGTATATGCATTACGCCTTTTAGAAGAATAGTCGTTCTTTACTGACCACCTGCGCCGCAACGCATCTTCAAGGGATCTGTTCTCATGCTAGTTCAGGTGCTGCTTTTAGGCAGTCTCTCAAGCTCACTAAATACGTAGTATTTAAGTATTTAAGAGAAGTTTGAATTGATTACTTTTGCAGTAGAAACTTTTAATATATCTGAAGCTAAAGATTTTTGCATTAAGACTTTAATGTAAGCCAAAGCAGTTGTAATCTCTTACGACAAAAAACAGGCGCGAGAGATGCTCAGAAATTTTTTACACAAAACATTAGTCTGGCAATTCAACAGGAAAATGCTTCTAGTGTACTTGAGATGGCTAACAAAAAAACTGGTCTTGAAGGATTATATTATATTCTATTCTATGTTAAAGTTTATTATACTTATTTTTATTTGTTTGTAATTTTATTTTATTAGTGATTCTAAAAAAGTCATAGCATTAATTTTATTTATCAGTTATATTAAAACTTCAGATTTTTTTTAAATAGAACATGTATACAATGTTATCTTTCAGTAAAGATATTGCTAAATTAAAAACTTCTATTGTTTTTTTTTTTTCGGAAAACCTTTAAATATATATTACTTTGTATTTTACATTGTTGTTATTTATGTGTTTACTGTATTTTTATGATTTCGCAATTTGTGGAATTTAACTTAAACCAATCTATTGTTGTAGTACTTAAATTTAGATTGTCTAAGTTTTAATAGCACTTTGCTAAGAACCTAATAATATTTTGTAAAAAATTAATAAACAAACAAATTTAAAAAAATAAAAATACTTTATATTTATACTTACTATTTAGTAAAAAATAACAAATTTGTTACGATGAAAATTGAAAATTGCTGGAATATTATTCACTGGCACCAATAATTTACAAAAGCGTTGGTTGCAAGTTTTATTTATTAATAATTATTTTTAAAACAAAATAAAAAATAATAGTAGTTATATAAATAATAAATAAATATAGTAAAAAATATAGTTAAGAAATAATAACTATTAGCTAAAGTTAACCGTAAATTGAAAATCTCGATCTTAGTCATTTTTACAACAACACAATTTCAAAAATACGTATATTTAAAAATGCATCTACAGGTGCTTCAAATTATTGCTAAATAATTTGAGGAGATTAAAATATATTAAGGTAAATTAATTAACACCAGCTCTTGCGTTGATTTATGGAGCGGCTTCATAATCTAAGGACAATTCTTTTGCGAATCTTATTACGTATAATGTGGCTTATTTGCCGCTTTACAAAGAATAAATCGTTTAGGATATTGCCTACCGACTATACCTTAGGCTTAAAAGTCAGTAAAGGACCTCTCTTTAGATACAGTACCCAAAGTAACCAAAGCTTATTTAACGTTAAAAAACGCTTGCTTTAAAAACGCATTTTGATTAAAAAAGAGGTGTTTTTTTAACAAACGTAAAAAAATATATATTAATTAAAAATCGCCGTAGTTAAAAACAATAATTTTAATAAACTTTATAAAAATTTTAGCATTTGTGTTTTTATTAATTTTTAATATTTATTTTTTTTTTTGAAATTTTAACATTTTACTTATAAAGTTTGTTTTTTTGTGGCAAATTGTATTACTTGTTCTATTTTCTTTTTTTTTTCAATTTTGATTTTATTTAAAAATCATTATAATACAGAGTATTCTATAATTAGAAGTCAATATTTTCCCAGCGTACTCTATGCTTAATAAAAAAAATAAAAAAAAATAGGAAATACGAAATACCGGAGCAGCCGGCACCGATTTAGTAAAGGGCAACCGGCGGTGGTTTAGTAAACTGCTGTTTGTAGCAACTTCAAAAAAAATAAAAAATAAAAAAATTTGCACAGCAGAAAAATATAATGTAATAAACGACCGAAAAATATTCGGTATGTACCAAAAAGTCCCAAAAATTAATGACAAATAATTGCAATAAAAGATAAGAATTTTAATTTAGTTATTTACCTAACGTGTTCGGAAAATTTCTTCCCGAAATAGTTAGGTACAACATTTTTTGTAACAAATAAAACAATATTTTAAGAAAAAATAATTTAACCAACTTTTTCGAGAATTTTGTTTATTAATTGGTTAATGGGTTGGTAAAACTGATTGGAAGATTTTGGTACCAGAAGTTCAACCCAAAGTTGTTGCTTTACTATTACCGACTAATGGCTTCAGCAAACTTTAATTATTTCCTTGTGGGAAATAAAAAACACCCCGGTGCGGGAAAGCAGCCTTTTCTTGCGTCGTGGATCACCGAAAAATAGCTGCTCACACTTCATGAGTAAAAAAAAAATATTTTATAGAGTATTAAAACTTGAAAATAAATAAATAGCAACCGTAAGTAAAAACAAAAAATATGCTCTTAAATATAAACTCTTTGAAAGCACTGATTATAGCAAGTATAAAAAATCTTGGGTATTGAAAGTCGCCCCAAAACAGTTAAGGGGATGGCACCTGTATTTGCCTTATGAGAAATGCAATGTAAAGTTTATACAAAATATCTTCCAAACTAATGCAAATTTTTTAATATTTTTTTTAATGAAAAGTATAAGTATTTTGAAATGGCTACATTAAAAAAATCATAGCATTTTTAGAATATTTAAAAAAAAACTTTTTTTAAAATTTATCTCCTAACTAATACTTTAAGCTACTCCCTTTCAAAAATCGGTTTATAATTTTTAAAATTGTTAAAACTGCAGTGTATAGAAGTAATAATTTTTAAATCTTCTGTCTCTCCTAGTTCGGTCTCGCGTCAAGTCTCGTACTTTAACCGTCCCATATGGTCTGATTGCTACTTCAAATAATTTTTATACAGAGCATTGGTAGATTTTCTACATGTCAGCGTTTGGTTTGAAATCTGCGGTTAGGTTTTAGGTGTCATCCCCTTAAGAGTCTTGTTTTAAGGCACTTTGCGCTCTCTACCTTTACAAAATTTACTTAAAAATTCTAGTGTCCTATAGGCTGTCTTATTAATTAGTTGAACCATTATAAGAGGATTTGCTAACAACCGTTTGAAAATTTTGTTTTGCTTATGAACATTTGAAAATTTTCTAAAAATTGTTCATATCATTAGATTCTTTTACAAAAAAAAAAATTTTCTTCAAATTGTTCTTTTATAACTATTCCGTAAAACGCACCTCAGACGCACTATAGTCTTATTTTTACACATATTATATCTGTATTTGTCTTGCCGCGCTATTGCAGTAAATTATTCCCCACTCCGCATTACGTTATGTGAGGCATTCAAATATGCGCTTCATTTTTTTTTTATCTAAAAAGAGAAGTGAATAACAGAATAATAATTTTGTACCTAATACATAGTTAAATAAAAATGAAATAATATATATTTTTAAATCTTCCTCCAAGAATCAGAAATCAAAATACAAAAAAATTATTTTTTCATCCGTCTCTACCTTCCTATGCAAAAAATCCGTAATTATTTTTTTTTAATTATCATTAATTTTTGTCTCTACATACTGTACTATAAATAGTTCTTTAGAAATAAATGCCTAAGCAAGTGTTTGAAAAAAAATATCTATAAAATCGCTAGAAATCTAAAAATATAAATAATGACAATAAATATGAATATTGAATCCACAAGTTTAATTAAAATTCTAATAATACAACAGTGGCAAAGCGCTTTCAGAAACTAAAATTTTGTCATCAGTGCTTAACAATAACAATGTAAACAGAAAAGCTATACAAAAAGCTAAAAATATTGAAAAAACTTACCAATCTTTTATCAAAAACGAATTAAAACATTAAACAATACAAATGTAAAGTATAAATAAAATAAAACCTTGTTTTTAGTTTTATTTTAATCAAATTTAAATCTAAAAATGTTGCCATTTATAATGACAAAGTTATTTTGTGTCACAAATAATGCTCCAAAATTAAAGATATTAAAAGTAGATCTTAACGTGCGCAAAAATTTAACTCAAAATATCTTTGGACTTCTAATAGCGTAACTAGAAAGGACAGCTTATTTAGTGATTAATTTCTCCCTTTTGTTGTATAATTATTTTATCTGTCGCAGTGTCGCACTAAATATTTTCGAACTGTTTCCTATAGTAATATACAGTAGAAGCTCGTTAACGTGAACACTCGTTACCGTGAACGTCTCAATAACGTGAACAACCAAATTTTTGCGAAAAAACTGAAACAAAGTAAGATCATCTTGTTTTTTAAGAGAACATAATATGTTAGCCAACAAATCAAAATTATTATTACTTTTTCGTGTATAAATTAAATAAGTAAAATGTGTTAATCACCACCCAGCTATTTGTGTTCTACTGTACTCAAAATCTATGTAAATTTGGACCTAAAAATTCAACTTTTTTAGCACTCCCGGTATCATGAACACTTGCGCTAACATGATTTTTGTGTTCACATTAACGAGCTTGTACTGTAGCAAAAAGAATTTTTTTGTCATGCAAAATGTTTTTCTGTCGTGCTGAATATCTTTTTGTCGTGCCAAAACCATTCTTTGTTGACGTGCTAATGTATTCTGCTTTTCTCTATTTTTTCAAAAATCACCACCTCAATTCATAAATAAAAACAGTTATTAGTTTTTATTACTCTTCAAACAAACAAATTTTGGTTATCATTTTTTTTAATATTTTTGAAACAGGTATTGATAAAATTATAATATTATATAATGTATTGTAGTGACTTTAAATATTAAATTTTTATTTTAAGCAACCAGGTGGAGGGTCCAATATGAGAAGTGCAATAACTTGTGTAGACGTTAACTGTTTCAATTTCAATAAAAAAATTAGTTCTTTCCACACAAAATAAGTACCTTTATTAAATTTCGATTACATCAACTTCTATCGAGTAAAGGCAAAAAAATCGCTGAAATAAACTAGTAAATTTTATATACCTCTTCAAAAATTTAAACAATTGTATTTTTTTTAAAATAACAATTATAAAATCTATATGTTTCGCTAATTTTAAAAAATGACAAAAGTTGTTCTAATCAGTTAGTATTTATTAATTTTGTTTTACGTTTTTTTAAAATTTAATATTATTATAATTATTTAATATATTATAATAATTTAAATTTAAAAATTTTTTTTTAATTTTATAATAAACTAATTCAAAATTTTTATCGTGATTGTATTAATACATATTTTTATCAGAATTTCTGTTACTTAATTTTTGCTGGCTCCTTGTACTTCTTTTCTGTATTCACCGTATGAATCGTGAGTGAAATCACATGCCAAACCTCGCTGGACTACAAACCAAAAATGAGGCAATCAAATCATGTCATCAATATCCCCAAAAATTTCGTTTTTTTTCTATTGAAAACCTCCACATCTGTACAATTCCGTCAAGTGTGGGCAGTTATGAATTTTTTTTGTGTTGAAAGTATCCCAGTAGTTGCGTGTCCCGCATGTATGACACTGTCGGTACATGTGACCCCTACGCCATCATCAATTGAGCGAGTTAAACTAAATTAAATCTAATGGATCCTTAATTGAACACAATTGAGGAGATGATACAGCCTCGCAACAAGTGTCTGCAACACTAGATTCCATCGCCGATTACGAAAATATCACACACATTTTTCCTTTAATCATTTACACTAAATTTAATTTAAACAAAACTATTAGAAAAACAGCACATCACAAGACTTCTGTTATACAACAAAAAAAATTTTTGTTCATGTTGTGGATCGTCAAGGAGATGTACAACAGCACTAAATAGTTATTGCAAATTAGCTGTTTGTTGCGTCATCACTCGTTTTGGAAGCACCCTAGCTGAGTCAACCCTCTCGAATAAGAGTCGAATAAGAGACTGGTGAACATTTACTGTGTGAAATGTTTTAATAGCAACAATTGGACAATATTGAGTTGGATTGCATTAAGGAATCTGGGCTGTTAAACTAATATACTAATAGCTGCACTAATAGCTATTGTCGCTAATAGGCAAAAATTGGGTAAATTGATAAATTCACTTAACAATCTGATTGACTAACCAGCGTCCGCTAACCGTTCAAAACCCTTTCAAAAGTCACCCCAAAACTCAGAATTTTCCAGGAAAATCGCAAATCTCCCACGTGACGGCCACCCTCATCCCGCATTGGTCCCCATCGTCGGCCCCTCCTTCCGCCAACCGGGATTGGCCGCCAAAAACGTCCCTAATTCAGCTCGTTAAATATAAATTGGATAAAGTAATAATGTCAGAAGTCAGTTCGGCTAGAACAGCGCCTCTAAATTGTCAATTAACTTTAAGTGATTTGATTTTCCGAGTGGGAAAATGGAAGGTGCTCCGTTTGATGACCAGTTTGGGGATTACAACCAGCAGCCGTTACCAAGCCTCAACTCCACACTGCTCCAGAACAAGAACCAGGAGAATTTGCATTCGATACAGGTGATGCTGGGACTCCAGCAGCAGCATGATGTGTTCGCGATGGGACAAATGGGGGATTACAAAGGATCGCCGCAGAAGATGGATTCGCCGATGCACCAGGACATGGGGATGTTCCAGGGAATTGAGGGAAATGGAACCAAGAGGAAAGGGGACGACGTGATGTTGCAGTCGCAGAGTTTGACTTCCACGGAGATTGGAAATACGACTACGACGCAAAAAAAGAATGAGAAGAAAAAGACTGATAATAACGGAGTTAAGAAGAAAAAGACGAGGTAGGAATTACGGGCGGCCATTACTCGATGCACTAGTCGCGAATTTGCGACTTTAAATTAATTTTTGTTTAAAAGAAAGTTACTTAAACTTTCTGATGTTCATATATCTTTAAAAAAGTTTTGACAGAAATAGTTATTGGGAAGAGGACTCAGAAGAGACCCAATACCTGTGTACATCATTTGAATTGAAAAGTTGGTTTTGACTTTAACTGATAAAGAGATAAAACAAATATTTTATTCAAATATCTATTTAGACCTTAACATGTAGAATAAATGATAGGTACAGCTTCTAGATTAAATATCATATATTATTATTGTAATTATTAAATAAAGAAGATTGTTCTAGTAGACTTTTAACACGATAATTTTGACTTTTCGGTTTTAACAATTTTATATTTGTAAAAATTTTATTTTGACTGATTGGAAAACGATTTAAAAAAACTGTAACATATCCATAACCGGTAAAAATGTAATGAATTAGAGTTGGTTTTGCGTTTTTTGACTGACTGAATAAATTTATCAAAAATATGTCAGACCAGAGTATGATTAGCTCTTATTTAACAAATTTTCGTTCTTATGATATATTCGTTTCAAAATTAAAATTTTTGCATGTATTATTCAATTTTATCAATACAATGAATTTTTAAAAAGCTACAATATGTTTTTGCCAATGTAAATTTTGTAGAAAACCATAATATATAAATAAAGAATTTTTTTTGATTATAAGGTAATAAAAACAAAAGAAAGATTCTTTCGATTAAGATCTGAACAGATATATTTCAAATCTTTGTTTCTAATATTACTCTTGAGATATATTGAGATTGAATTCATTTTGTTTTTACTTTGTTTTCGTTTTTCGTTTTGCAACTTATTTTGAACTTTTTTTTGTTTTTTATGGATCTTTTGCTCTTGGATTTAATAATTTCTAATGTGACTCAAGTCGTAAATAATCAAAACAGAACAATTTAAATTAACGAAAGTTACAGATACTTTTTATATCAAAATAAACTTTGCTTAAATTTAAATATCTCAATAAATTTTTTATATATTTTTGAAAACTGTATTTTTCTATAAGATGTAGGTCATAAAAACTTAAATTAATTTTTTTGAGATATTTCTAACAAAGCTAAAGTGGTACAGAGTTGAAAAATAAATATTTTCTTCAAAAATATGTTAAATATGTAATTCCCAATTTAATATTATTTTTATTGGTTCATTTGATTAGAAAATGCAGTTAAACAATAGAAAGCAATCTGAACAAAAACGTTTTGATCTTATGGATTTCACAATTATCTTCTCAATCTTTCTTCGCTCTTCTTTTTACACTTATTCAATTTATTTTGGCAATAGTTTTTATTATCTACTTGTCTAACTTTTTACATAAAATTTTGTTACTTTTTTTATCAGATATATTTCGAATTTTTGTTTCTTATTTTTTTCTTTTTATCTTTATTAAAATTAAATTCATTTTGTTTTTACTTTGTTTTTGTTTTTTATTTTGTTATCTATTTTTAACACTTTTTAGTTCTTTTTACGGATTTCTTGTTCTTAGATTTAATAATTTCTAATGTGACTAATGGGTCGTAAATAATCAAAACAGAGCAATTTAAATTAACAAAGTTAGAGGTATATTCCTCTTAATCCTAGAAAATGTTGTGGGAAGAATGTTGGGTTTACTACTATTAATTGAAAACTTTGTACCTATATCTGAATAAACTTTTCCTTAAATTTAAATATCTCAATAAATTTTTTATATATTTTTAAAAACTTTGTATTTTTCTATAAGATGTAAGCCATAAAAACGTAGATGAATTTTTTTTGAGATATTTCTAACAAAGCGACTTTATTATTATGTATTATTATTTTTTTATTTGTTAAAAAAACGCAGTTACAATACAAAATGATCTGAACAAAAAAGTCTTGATTTTATAGATTTTACAATTATCTACTTCAGCGTTCTATCGAGTTCCGCGAGATGAAAGCAGGGGTTCCGCAAAAAGACAAAACCACGATTAAAAAAACATACGAATAGAAAATATAAAATAAATAAATGTACAAATTAAATTACTCCGTGACGAGGACCAATGTTTGGTCCAGATATAGAACATATATAAAAAGAATTTGCCAAAGGAAAAAAAGATTAAATTTTTTCCATTAAAATGTAACTTGATTTTTTGCATTTTATTTTTATACCGAATTCCGTCTTGATGTTCCAAATCTAAAAGGGTTCCGCGGTTAAAATTAATTGGGAAACGTTGATCTACTTAATTATTTTTTGTTTTTTTGACATTAATTTAACTTATTATGACCGTAGCTTCCATTTTCTTTCTATTTTTCTAATTTTTTCTTATGTTTCAATTCTTCATATAATCTTATTACTTTATTATTTCTTCAAATCTTTTTTGATGCTATTAAACTATTTTTTACATCGGTGTTTTCCTTGTTTCTTTTTTTCTGACAGACCCCGTTTTTCTAGGTTTTTTATTATAGCTGGTCTTTTTATTAATTTTTTTAGTTTCTTTTAAATCTCTTTAGTTTTTTCGATTGTAGTTTTTCTTGTTCTCTCTCCTCTTTTTTTTTTTCTTGAGTTCTTTTGAAGCACTGTTTTGTTTATTAGATTTTTATCTTTTTTTACGTAATTTATTATTTTTTTAAGATAGTCGTTATTAGGTTTATAATCTTCTATACTCCACCGTTATTAATTATTTTCTTCTAGTACAGTCTTTATTTTTATTAAATTGTACGTATTGATGTTTTCACTTTTTTAATATTTTTAAGCGTTTATTTTTCTCTTTTCAAATTTCTCTGGCACAATTTTTTGTTTTTCCATAATTTTTCTTTGTTTTTTAATAGTAGTTTTTCATTTTCTTCCAGTCTTTGTTGTTGAGCTTATTTCATTTTCATTATTAACATGTTTCGTTTTGTTAATTAAGAAGATCTTAAACAGTGTTAGCCTAGAGTTTCACTTTTATTTTTATTCCATTTTTTTTTGTTGCTTTTAGTAAGATATTTTTGGATCAGTCTCAAGTTTAAGTCTAGTAGAAATAAACAAAAAAAGGTAAAATTTCGAAAAAAAAAATTCAATTGCTAAGAGGCTCTTTATATCTTGACGACAAGGCGCGTTTATTAAGGACGTTGTTTCCTTAATAACAAACAATTCTTAATAAATAATAGTGCAGAATAACTGTAAATCATTAAAATTTGGTTGTTTTTGGTGATAACAAGATGTACAAATAAATATTTTAATCAAAATTAACAAAAATCTCTTAAACTTTTCAATTTACTAATTCAAAGAAAACACAGTTCCCATTAAGATTCAAACTCCAGAATTTTTATTTTTCGTTTTCAAAATTTTTTGTATTTTTCTTTCAGTATTTTTACAAAATTAGCTGTCAAAATTATTTTTAGAAAACTGCTTTAATGTTAAAAATTCATTTTCGCCCCCTTTTGTAAACTCATCCCAATTAGTCTCGCGCCGTGTATACAAAGCCCCCCTCATCACCCATATGTCGCCCCCAGAGCACCACCTGCTAACCCGTGACATTCCAGGACAACCTTCACCGCCTTCCAACTCGAGGAACTGGAACGTGCCTTCGAACGTGCCCCGTACCCTGACGTTTTCGCCCGTGAAGAGCTAGCCCTGAAGCTCAACCTCAGCGAGTCCCGTGTCCAGGTCTGGTTCCAGAACCGGCGCGCCAAGTGGCGTAAACGCGAACCTCCACGCAAGACCGGCTACATCAGCTCGACCTCCCCCAGCTCCACCATCGCTACAAACTTCAACACCACTCTACCCTTCACCCAGACCAACACCCTCAGCACGTCTACACCGGTGGACTCCTGGAGTTACCAGTCCTCCTATGATCTGGGGCCACACCTCAACCTGCTCAACTCGTCTTCAGCGCCTTATCCGAACTTCGGGTCGCCCCAGAACGGCTACTCCTACGTGCTGAATTCGCACGATAGTCAGTTGTTTGGGGCGCCTATGCGCACGCATGAGTACACGCCACCGCTGGCCAATCAGAGTCCGCCACTTGGACGGGAGTATTCGATGCTGCAAACTCATTCGCCGACGGCTGATGATAACTCGATTGGTGCCAAAATTGAATATGTTAATCATACGTTGAATGCGTCGCCGGAGAGGTATGCGAATATGTCGCCAAAGTATGATACGAACTATCATGAAGATGGACGAATGAAAGAAATTAAGAATGAGCATGGGAATCAAACTTATGTCACGTTGCCCCCTTTTCTGAATTAGCCAAAATTGGGAAGAGGTGGTTTTTTTAAAGGAGATATTTTGTACAGTTTTATTAGTTCCTTTTTTGAATTTTGGCTAATTTTTTAGATAAACCTCACAAGTGTGCCATTTATTTTAAAAAAAGTTTCAAAGCAAGGGAATATTTTATGTACCTAGTTAGGATAAGAATTCATGTAAAATGCTTTGATTATTTTTATATTTACAATAAAATTGTTCAATTATTTGTTATTGTCTTATTTACAAAGAAATCTGATGTCATTGTACATTTGCGTCATTTATTGATTTATTTATTGTTTGTTTACTTTTCTTTGAACAATATTACTATTGTCTTCTTAAGAGATGATTTAAAACCGCAATAGTGCTAAAAAGCTTTTCGTAAAGTTGAGGTTTTTAGAAAAACCAATTCGTATCAATGAAATGGAAAATCCAGCCAGAAGACCACAGAAATAACAATTTTCTCAATTACAAGAAAAACTACAAAATTAAGAATATTTATATAATATTAAATTACATTAATTATATAATTTAATGTAAAATTTTCAAATAACTTATAGGTGTATTCGCGACAATAAATTTCAAATATCAAGTTTTGACATTGCCATAAAAATTTGTGTTGAAAAATTTGTTATTATTGTCAAAATTTAATGTCTCAAATTTTTTATTGTAAATTCTATGTCAGATAACAAACAAAAAAGAATAAAAATGGGTCATAGCCGCAATATGTAAAGAGGCAAAAGAATTATTAGTTTTAAATTATTATTTATTATTATTTGTTGCCTTAAATAATTTTTGTGCATATTTATTTCTCTACTCGAGAGTCGAGACTTATCTGCCAAAGAAAAAATTTTAAATTAGAAACAGTTACTAAATATTATAGAAAAAACTTGTACAAAATTAAATTTTATGTGATAAAGTCCGCAAAGTAATACTTTATCGCTGATAGTTTAAGTCTTAGAGACGCTTAAAGATAAAAAAAATTGAAAAAAATTTCTTAAATTTTAATATAAAGTATTTATTATTTATGAGGAACTTATTTTTCTAAAACCCAAAGATATTTCTAAAATAATTAAACTAAATTATTTTTATTAGAATGTTATTATTATTATTTTTAGTAATAACAATAAATGATAAAGAAAATAAACAACTACGAGTACATAGCTATTTACTAAATTTTGCTACAATATTAAAAAAATATTTTTGTATATTGAAAAAATTAATTGCTAATTGACTAAAATGCTTAATAGATTATGAAATATTGTAAAAAGATTTGTTTCAGTCTTCTTCATTTTTCAGTGTTTCTAGAATTTAAACTACGTATTACAGTCAAAAATATTGTTTTACAGATTTTTCAAAAATATAATTCTCTACAACTTTTCCCCATTTTTTTTGTAATTTTGACTATTTGCGCAATATTTTAAAGTTTTTGTAATGTCTTCATTTTAAACTTTTTTGTATTTTTTAAATACAAATATTAAGAATTTAAATTTTTATTAAAATATAAAATTTAAATAATAATGTAAAAATGAAAATTATAAAAAGTTAGAACATATTGGAAAAAACTTACCGAACTTTTGTTTATAATAAATTAAAAACATAAAATAATATATATGTATAATAAAACTAAAATAAGTCGTTATTTTTAATAGAAAATATGTTGATCAATCTGAGACATTAAACAAATAAATAAATAGATAGCAACTATTTAAAAAATTGCCAACAAAATTTTGACGCCTAAACATGTATGTAATTTGACATTCAATTTTGAAAAATGGCCGCCACAGGGTGCCAACATCAACCCATCCTTATTGAAAAACCCTTTAGCTGCATTATGAACTGCTCCTGGATATCTCGTATTGACGTTTATAATTTTTAATTTTGAATCAAAAATAGCTTGCACATTTATACTATAAAATTCTTTTATATTTAAATATGATAACTGCTGGAAATATTGGATCATTTACTTTTGGAGGGACAATTGCGATGTGTGGACAATTAATTATGCCGATTACATAAGGAAATTAAAATCCTTCATTTGCAAAATCATATTTAATTTTTTTTTTCCTCGTTTGTTGTTGGAAATATTAGGTACATATTTTGGCATAAGATGGTCAGTAATTAATCTGCTTATTTTATTTAAAATTCTACTGACAGCTGGCTGACTGAGCCCTATACTGTAGTCCTCACCTACTGTTGTTTGATATCCTCCATGTGCGTAAAATAATAAACTCATAAAAACTTGTACCTGTGTGAAATGGAATAACATCTCTTCTAGCAGGATCGTTTACAAACAAGTCCAAAGTTCTAATCAATTCAAGTGCAAAAGGTCTATTTAAGCGAAATAATTTTAAAAATTTTCCATTTGGAATTTCAAATGGGTTGTTTGTGTCACGAATATTTCTGAAATGTAATCTTAACTGTTGTCGACGTAAAAGATGCTCAATTTGGTCAAGAAACACTAAATACAAATCGACAAAAACAGGATTTACTGTCATTTTTATTAATTACAATACTCTCTGTCAATTTAGCTAGTGCTAAACGTACTTGCCAAGAAAACAAGATTTAGATAACCAGATCTTGTTAAACTGACAGATCATCTTGTTAAGTTGTACAAAACAGAATAAGTGTTTTATAAATTTTGTTGTTTATAACATCCTTGTTATAATAACAAGAACTTGCATTGCTATCTACAAACAGAATCGACCTGAATGTCATACAATTTTTACTGAAATTTTCGTTTAGTATTATATCCTGAAATCTCAACTTCTTTATTACCTATTTCATTATTTTTTTATATTGCTTATTTTTTTAAATATTGTTTTCTAGAAATTTTTTAAGTTTTTATTCTTTACATTTTTCATATTACATGATTTCAGCTTTTAGAATCACAATATTTTGATTACCTAAAACTTAATAAATTTTCAACAGGTTGTTTTTTTAAGAAAAAGACAAGTATACTTGTAATAATATCAACACCGATTTTTTACCCTTTTGGTGGGGGTGGCTGCCGTCTACAGAACCTTAAATAGCAAGTGAGATCAAGTGGTACATCTCTGAAAAGATAATTTTTCAAATTTTTTTTGTTTTCAAAATTTGATCAATACTTTCAGAAAATTATGAAAGCAAAATTTGCAAAAACGTTGAGGTATTTTTAAATTATTAAGTTATTTTTATAAAAAGAAAAACTATTAGATGCCACTTATTATTACCTAGTTACAGATTCTCAAAATCTTCTTCCTTAAATGCTTAATTTTATTAATACAATTCAGCGATTTGCAATATCTTTGTCGAATTTTGGTTCAACCTGTATATTTCAAAATTCTATTCCTTGCTTGCTCTTCCTTTTCTTTCGTTTTTTCTTTGAACAATACGTTTATCGGAAGTAAAAAAACCTAAACGTAAAGTTGTGACTTCAAAGAAAACTGACTTGTATCAATGAAACGGAAAATCCTGTCACAAGATGTCTGAGATTAATAAAAATCGTAAATATAGCTTCATTTTTTAATATATCCCCATGACTTAACAATATTTTAAAGTGTGTTTAACCTGTACCTTTTATTTTTTTTATAAAACTAGTTAAAAATAACACATCTTACAAAGACGTTTACAATGCTACTTAAAAATTTTTTGAATACAAGCAATATTGCATTTTTTATTGGGGATACATGTAAAAACTGAAACGTGACATACCGGGTGAGTCTGCTAAAAGTGTTTCTCAACTTTTCTCAAAAACTAATTATCACATCAACTTCAAAGTTAGGCATTAAAAACTTTGTTTTTTGCACTACATAGGTGAATTTTTACAGAATTTTTCTAATATTCCTTAAGTAATTAATAATAATTAATTTGTTGAAAAAAATCTAAATATTTCAAATTTTTAACATTATTTTAAAAGAAAAGATGTCAAAGTATTATTTTGTGCAAAAAATATTTAAAAAAAAATGTAGGTAACCCCAAAAAATAATAACATTTATTTGATTCGTAAGACGCGTTTTGGTACAGCATTGCTAAGCTGAACCTGCTGTAACTCGACAATATCCTACCCCTAGCGTCTTGGTTCCACCGAGATTCCACCCTCTTAGAAAAAAATGACGTATTTAAGTTTGAAATGTATCGCTTCAGTGGTGGCTCTTAACTGTAATAGGAGGACCGATAGATCACAGACATTAACAAATACAAAATTGGAAATATTTAGATTTTTTTGAACAAATTAATTAATATTAAATAGATGACATATTAGAAAAATTCTGAAAAAATTCACCTGTGTGGTGTAGAGAACGGAGTTTTTAATGCCAAATTTTGAAGTTGATGTGATAACTAGTTTTTGAGAAAAATTAAGAAACACTTTTAGCAGACTCACCCGGTATATAAAGCCTATAATAAATTTGTAAAAAATATTTAAATAAACAAATAGTTGTTAATTACTAGATTAAAAAATCTTTTTGAAAAATATTATAGGCGTCGCCAGTAAAACAGTTAAACGATAAAAAAAAACAATGTTTCTCATTTTTGTTAGTTAAATTATTGACTCTGTTAATAACAGCAATTAACAAAATCCAATCACTAAACAAACTTCTCTGAAAAAAATCTACAATCTATAATAAAAATCCCAAATAGTGGGAAATGTTTATCTACAAGTTTATATTTCTGTAGGAATGCACAAACAGTGTTGAAAGGATTGTACACAAGTATGTTTTGTTGTGATTCATAATGAGTCTCAATATAAACCTGTTCAGGTATATTTGCTGTCAGTTTGCAATTACTCCTTGCTGTGTACAGTGTGTTTAGTTTTTTTTTGAACTTTTATAAATAAAAAATTGTTTAATATTTAATGGTGAGTTAAAATTATTATTTCACTCGAGAACTCAACTCGAGAACAATAGACACAAAATGAGGCCAGAATATAAAATAATAAATGCAATGACCAAATTATTTAAGACGTGGCGTTGTAAATTCAAAAATTGCTTTTCATATTTTATCTTATTTAATTTTTAAATTATAGTAATTGGTTATTTTTCTGTGATTTAACTGTGACATCATCATAGTCACAGTAAACAATTTTCTGATAATAGAATTCAGTTATTAGTAGTTTGAGAAATAATTGTTTAATTTTATGACTTTAATTTTTGCAAATGATTTGATAATTTTCACTTCCCCCGAAGTAATCAAAATTCAAATTAAAAATTCTTTTTAGGAGTTTCCGTTTACAATTTATCGGCTATTCTCTTCCAACTTCCGTTTAATTGTCTCTCTTTCAATTATCCAAAAAACAAACAAAACAATCTAGAGCAAGCTAATTAAAAAAATTACAAAACTTTCACAATTGACTGCTTCACACTTACTCAATTTAAATAAAGAAAGTTTTGTCAAAAAAAAAACGCAATTAGGATCAATTTTTTACATAATCAAAGTTCAATGCCAATGCTTTGACCCACAGTAGAAAAGGGGCCAAGTTTTAATCCCGGGGGTCATCCAGTGGCGCGCTTGTTTACTCCTCCCGGAATTTCCCCCATTTTGGGTTTTTCCCAGATTCATTGTGTGTGACTCGGTGCATCCTTAAAGCCCCCATTCATTAAATTTCTACGTCACTGGTAATTCAGAGATGACTTTTGAGAAAGTGATTTTATTGTAGGTCATGCTTGAACTTTCTCCTTAATACATCAGTTGTGTGTTGGACTCGTCCAAGAGTGTTTAAATAAATTCTGTTACAGCAAAAATGAAGATAACCTTCGTTACGCTATTCCTCGCAATTTCATTAAAATCTTCCAATCAACAATGTTTATCAGAAAATGATAACAGAGCACCCAATTTTCACGGACGGGAAAGGCTCTATACAGGACAACAAGGATTTTCCTTGGCTTTGCTCCAAGCGATCAACCAGTTAATGCCCCATGAAAATCTTTTTTTCTCGCCTTATTCCACCTACCATGCCCTTTTGATTGCTTATTTTTTGGCTGGTGGACAAACTGAGAGTTACCTCAAGAAGATTTTGAGACTGGATACCTCTCAGGTAATTAATCTATATGTTATGTAGAAATGTTTGAATTTTATGATTTTGACTTATAAATTAGTTCTAATAAAATAAGGTTTGTTGTAAAAAGAGGTGTGCGCTATTGTGCTTGACAGTACAAGCAACCTTAAAAGGGCTGTGGTTTCCTTATCTGTAGATACCCAAAAAGTTAATCACTTCTATATTCTACCACAAAATTCAAGCATATCTAGACAAAATATATTTAAAAAACTGAAGTGGAGCTATTACTAATTAGAAAATTTTAGAGTAAACCAGATTTCTACCAAGCCTATAAACTGGATAAGTACCAAACTCTTCAAAACAATTTGAACAGTTCCCATGAGTTCACAAACGCAAACAAAATCTATGTTGCTGATCAGATCGATGTCAGACAATGCATCTCGTCTTTATTTAAAGACGAATTAGAGAAATTAAATTTTAAAAATGACCCACAATTGGCAAGAAATTTGATAAATTCGTGGGTGGAACAACATACACATAATATGATCAAGGATTTGTTACCACCTGGAAGTATCGATAAGACTAGTACTCTGGTTTTGGTGAACGCAGCTTATTTCAAAGGAAAATGGCAGAATAAATTTAATCCGAATGAAACAAAACCAGAAGTGTTTTATGTTAGTCCTTCCAAACAAATCATGGTTGATATGATGCATGTCGAAGGCACTTTTAATCACGGTAAGTCACCACTTTTATAAAATGCCAGACCAAATGCTATCTAATCATAGATACCTCTAATTAAAAAAATTAATGAAAATCGTTTTATTATGTCTTGTTACAGCATTTTTATGTTTCATAAAAAAGTAACTGGTTGTGATAAAAATTAACTTAATTTTTATTGTGTAACAACAATTTCAGCATACTCAATTTGTGTTTATACATAATAATTACAATAATCGTCAATTATTGTTGGCGGGAGCATGATTATGTAACAAATGTTTGTTTATAAATAATTTGAGAAGCAAAATTGTTGTGTTACAACATAAAACCACATTTTATAATGTATTTTTACATAAATAATTTAAAAAAATATAGGTAGTATGATGTATACAACGAATTACTTGTATAAATCTATAGAAATAAACACAAAACATTTTATGTATCAATACAATTGTAAATTAAGGTATCTACGTATAACATTTATTACAAGTTATTATGTCTATCATATAAATGCACTTTTAATCATTTAATCATGGTCATAAATACCTCTAATTAAAAAAAATATGAATATTTTTTTATTATGTCATGTCTCACGGCATTTTTATGTTTCATAAAAAAGTAATTAAAAATGTAAAAATGAGATAAAAAAACTAATTGAACGTGTTCATTGTACAAAAATTGAATATACAGACATAAACAACAAACAATTTTTATCAACATAATATGCCATTATGTCACATGTCAAAACATAATTTTAAAATAAATAGTTACACGTGTAATATTCGTTACAAATTATTATGTTTAGGTTTATTATTAAAAATTTACATAAAACGTTTACAGCAAAGAACATAAATTCCTAAAACTTAATTATGTATTATTAACATAAAAATTATACACTACTTGAGTGATACACATACCAAAATAATTAACTAAATTGGCATTAATCACATAACAAATTTTGTTCATAATAAATCTTAAACATAAAATTCAACCCAAAACGCCCATAGTGGCTTAGGATTTCCACAAATTATTTGCTTAAACATAATCACTTTGTTTCTATTACATTATATTTAAACAAACACTATTTATTGCTATAAAATTAAATTTTGTTTTCTTATAGGTCATGGGCTTCATTGTATATATTTTAAATGCATTTTATTATAATTCAGTAACACAATAATATTACAAACTATAGGTTTACCTATTAAATTAATATAATAACAATTGAATGTGAATATTTACTTTCATTAAAACTAAATTATTTAATACATAACAATTTATTATAAAATTGAGAATATCGAAATTTGAAATTCTTTTATAGTTAGTTATTTATTATTATTATGTTTATGTCACGACATAAAATAATATTATGTACCAAAATAATTTTAAAATATTTATCACGCCTAAATATGTTTATTATTAATAATAAATTATTATTTTATGTCTTTGGGTCGTCAACTGGGGTTTCAAATGTCATGTTTCATGAGTATTGCTTCATTAACATCTGTGTCTTTTCTTTATCTAATACTTTATTTTTGTCAAATTTGACAAAAATGTAGAACTCACACGGACAGACTGTGTCAAATTTTTATGACTTTTTCACAAAAGAAAATTGAAATTACGGCCACAATTACGGACAAACTAGTCTATTGAACAAAATATCATGCCAGTAAAACATAACATAAAAAATAGATATTATGTTGGAAATACATAAAAACAAATTTTAGTAATTTCATAACTCTCATAATAATAAACTTAATTGAGAATACAGATAATGTTATGCATTAATTTTAATTTTATTGTGTATCAATGTACTTCTAATTAAGAATTTTTTTATGTGTTTATACATAATAAATATGTACACATTTCTCACCGTCATCTCTGTCTTATTTAGGATTTTACCTGACTTCGTATCTAAATAACAAATTTCAAAATTTTAAATTATGTTTATTATGTTGTAATAGAAAACAAAATTTTTTATGTATTATGTAATATTTTATCTCTTTTTATTTTGTTTTCAGTATCATTCTTAATATACAATAAGTGATTAGTTGAATTTTATAAGAATGTAAATAATAAAAAAGCTAAACTTAAAATAATCGTGTCATGGTTTAATATCAAATTATATTGTTTTATAAAAAAAATAAGTAAGATACATACTTATGTTAGTATATGTAAGACTTCAAACTAATAATTTATCAGGGTTTTTATGAATAAATTTTACTTTATTTTAAAACAATTTTTCAAAATTTAAAATTTAACACAATTTCTCGGTAGCTATTTCATGTTGAAACGTACCTAAACACCCACTAACACCAAACAAAATGTCATTCTCACGTAAGAAATAAAATTGAATAAAATTAAGAATTAAAAAAACGTAGTTGTTGATGAAACTGTCGCTTTTTTTAAAGCAGTTTTGAAAATTTTGAAAATTTGCACTTTTTTGGTTCTCAATACATGAAAATGCAATTTTTTTTCGTCACTAAACTTCTAAAAAAAATCTTTTTTATCAGAAAATTTTTACAAAATGAATCTCCATACTGTCGTCCTCCCCACATTTGGAACAATGACTTAAGTTATAAATCTCACAACAAAGGGGCTTGGGACCGAAGTTAAGTCGCCCACAATAAAGTGCACCCCTACTTTATACCTGCGGCAGTCTGGCAGAGGCCAGATCCCGAACATCTGTTTTATTAACCAAAAAAATACCTATTATGCACTTTATTGCGGACGTCTTAACTTCGGTCGCAACCCCCTTTGTTGTAAGATTTATAACTTAAGTCATTTTTCCAAATTTGGGGAGCACGACAGTACCTATGACCTTTTTTTCCTACGGCATTGCTTATAAATGGTCAAACTTAAGTAGTATTCAGAATCATATACATTCTAGAGATACAAAGAAATATGTAAAGCAAAACGTTTGATAGCGAAAGTAAAAGTACACTACAAAAACTCCTGAATATTGGTCTTCCTTCTTTAAAACCAATCTTTAGTCTAACTAGGCTTCACTTCCTCTACCTTTGATAGATCCTTCTGTTGCAAACGCGTTATTGCTTTTCTAACTTTTATACACATCAAATCACGTATGTTCTAGCCTTCTCCAATTTCTGGCTGTAGATGATGCCTGTGAGATTGAATAAAAAAGTGAGGCTTTGGTTTTATGTACAGAACATTATTCCACACCTCTAAATTGAAAACTTCAACGTAATACAAGGCTTTGGCTTCTCAATAACTTGACACACTTTTGAACAAACATGTACTACATATTTCTTGTGTGTTTATGTATCTCTTCAGCTTCATTCTTGTGTTTGTAATGCAATTGTCGATCGCTTAAGTCATCACGATTTCTCTTGTATTAAAAGTAATAGAAGATTTTCTCTACACAATAAAATAATTATGATCTTAAAGCGTGCGTTTTAACAGAAAATATTAGTCTGCAAATTCAACGGAAAAGTGCTTCCAGTATGCTTGGTATGGCTAATAAAGAAACTGGTGTTGATGGCTTAAGGTTTACGAAAAATATAAAATATTTTTATTCTGAATATTTAGGTAATATGAGATATTTAAATATTTTACGCGTTTCTAAAATTAAATATTTAATAAATCTAATATAATGTAATGTATATTTTATATTTAAATATTTATTTAAATATATTTATTTTTATGTTGCTAGATAATAATTATCTAATTTTTATTATTTTACAACATAAATTTTGATTAAATAGCAGAGAATAGTTCCGGATTGTTACTTTTTTGAGAAAATTCAGTAAATATTTTTGTTTTTTAGATGTTTCCGAGAGTTTAGAAGCCCACATTTTAGAAATGCCTTACGAAGGCAACGACATCAGTATGTACATCCTGTTGCCCCCTTTTACCAAAGAAGACGCAATTGATAACACATTGAAAAAACTGACTGTAGAAAAGTTCCAAACAATTGTAAATAGCAACACTTTATTATCAAAGACTGTCCAGGTATCCCTGCCTCGCTTTTCCCTGGAGCACACCATCGAACTAGTCCCTGTAAGTGTTTTGTATTTCCTGCACTCCCGCTTATACTAACACTTGGTAGATCCTTGAATCGTTGGGTGTTGGCAATCTGTTCAAAAAAGACGCAGATTTCTCAAAACTCTCCTCTAACCCTGAAGTATCAGTGGGTCGAGGCATTCACAAAGCAAGAATCGTGCTAAACGAGCAGGGGGCCCATGCGGCCGCCGCTACTGGGTTCTTCACTTGGCGGATGATGGCCGACGAAGATGACAATCCTATCGAATTCAAATGCAACCGACCTTTCGTCTTTCTCATTTACAACAAAAAAACCCACACTATTTTATTCACGGGGGTCTTCCGGAAACCGGAATAGCACTAATCACACTAATCCTGTATTTTTGTGTACATAGAGTTTCAATAAAGTTTTTTACTAGTTTAATGGTGTTTGGGGATTATTTTAGGTGTTGGAAAAAATGGGAGTCGGAGATTTATTTGGAGAAACGGCTAATTTAACAGTCCTCACTCAGAGCAAAATCGGATTAGGAAATGCCTTACATAAGGCTAGGATTGAAGTCAATGAGGAGGGCACCAAAGCTGCCGCCGCCACTGTACTTTTCAGTTTTAGGTCAAGTCGACCAGCTGAACCGGCACAATTCCACTGCAATCATCCATTTATTTATGTTATTTATGATAAAACTGCTAAAGCGGTTTTGTTTACTGGAGTCTTCAGAAGACCCAATTAAGACTTTTATGTTGTTTTTTGTGATTGTTTTTTATTTATTCAGTGTTTTTTATTCATTACTCGTGGTATTAATACAAATAAAGTGCTCTTATCACTAAAATTTCAATTTTTTTGACCTTTTACATTACAGATTTCTGTAATAACAAGTCGCATTGCTTATAATACAAACTACAGAATTACAAATTAATTACAAAATAGGTTTTTTGAGTAATTAATTCATTCATTCAATGCAAATAACTGAATTGCGTCAGTAATTAAACAAAAATAATTGAGTAAATTTACACAATTATTATAAAATTATTTTTTTGCACTCCCCGGAGTTAATTGATTATTTTAGGTGTCCATTTGAGGGACTAAAATACCACATTTAATCCCATAAAATTAAATTAATTTTTACACATGCACGGATTAAATTTCATATTTATTTCTCCATAAATTAAATGTGATTAAAATAAAAAATCAATTTTTTTTTTATTTTTAAGCAAAATTAAGACTTATGTTTTACATTTACGTCTCCTGATATATTAGTGTAGATCCTCGTTCTGTTCAGACACTAAATTTTACCTGCCAGAATAAGAAACCTACTTCCGTTCCTTGGGATTTAATATGCTATAGTATACAAATTACTGTTCCGAAATTTAAAAAAGAAAATTGAGAACTGATTGCGTTTAATTATTTAACTGAACAATTCAATAGATAATACACAATATATCAAGCACCTACTTATCAACAGATAGATAAGAAGACTGACTTTTTAAGTACTCACAATAAATAAAAGCATAAAAATTATTACAGTCAAAGCAAACTTCTAATAAAGCGGTATAATTATTTATAGCCAGAAGAGAGCTAATGAGTCAAAGTTTTCGTCGAATGTGCATAGCAATCGCCATAAATCAGTTGTACTGCTTTAGTTAAATTCAAACTAATTGCAGATCACGAAATAAAATATTAGAAAAGAGAGTATTCACTTGCTCGCTAAAATTCACATAAAAACATCTCAGAAAAAAAAGAGCATTAGCTGCTTAACCTTGCAGTGCGCTTCTTTTTACTAGAATAGTTACTTATTTGATGTCAAAAGTCATTTCTTACAATATAATTTGAGTTCATGCTCTTTTTTTACAATACTAGACATATGAAAATCTTGGTGACGCCCCTGCAAATAAACGAGGCGCTCGTAGCCATCTCTAATTCAGCTTATTATTGTTTTTATAGTCCTCTATCAAAATAGAACAACAAAATTTTTTATTTAGTTTTGCTGTTAAAATTTAACGTTTAATTAGATTTACTATTTTACACCTTATTTTTACCAAGACTGACGTTTCGAAAAGGTCAGAGAAAATTCTAAAAAGTTCTATAAAAGACGAGAGAATCCCTAAGTTTGTTATACGAGTATCACTAAAGTCATCTCACCGAGAGAAAGTCGAAGATCGACGTTCCGAAAAAAGACCAAAACAAATACTAGAAAATTTTATAGAAAACGAGAGAACTCCTAAGTGTAGTATATCACTAAAGTCGTCTCACTGAAAGAAGGTGGAAAATTGAGAAGACCAAAAAACATTCTAAAACATTCTATAGAAAAATGAGAGAAGTAAGTGTCGTATATCAATGAAGTCATCTGATCATGAAAACAACGAAAATCGACGTTACGAAAAAAAAACATTCTAGAAAATTCTATAGAAAACGACAGAACTTTTAACTGAAGTATATCACTGAAGTCGTCTCACCGAAAAAAAGTCGAAAATCGACTATCCGAGAAGACCACAGATCATTCTAGAAGACGAGAGAAACCCTAAACATAGTATATCATCAAAGTCGTCTCACCGATGAAACGTCGAAGATTAACGTTCCGAAAAAGCCAGAGAACGTTCTAAAAAATTCTATAAAAGACAAGAAAAGCCTAAGTTTGGTATAAAAAATTATCAACGTTTTCCCTCAAAGAAAAATTCAAAGATCGACATTCCGAAAAGACCAAAAAGACATTCTAAAAAATTCTATAAAAAACGAGAGAACTTCTAAATGTAGTATATCGCTGAAGTTGTCTCACCAAGAGAAAATCGAAGATTGACGTTTCAAAATAACCAAAAAACATTCTAGAAAATTTTATAGAAGACGGCAGAACCCCTAAGTTTGTTACACGAGTATCACTAAACTCATCTCACCGAAAAAAGTCAAAGATCGACATTTCGCAAAACCAAAAAACATTCTAGAAGACTCTGAAGAAAACGAGAGAACTCCTAAGTGTAGTACATAACTGAAGTCTTTCACCGGAAAAAAGTCCAAAATTGACGTTTTAAAAAAACCAAAAACATACTAGAAATTTCTATAAAAAACGAGAGAACTCCTAAGTGTAGTCTTATATCAACAAAGTCGTCTCACTGAGAGAAAGTCGAAGATCAACATTTCGAGATGGTTAAAGAACTTTCTAGAAGATTTATAGATTTGTTCTAATAACACTTCAAAACTAGTTCAGAACGGTTCGGAAGTAAACCAAACTTGTGCAGTAGAAAATATTCTTATGTAACAAACTATCGATTCCAAAAGAATTTAGATTTAGATGATTTCAATTTATTTCAAATAATGGTTTTAAACATTCTAGAAAAAAAAGAACACGCAAAAGTAGTAAAGATAGAATATGATAATCAATACTCGTTCGATCATTAAAGGCTTGTCGAGAAAGATCGTGGGTTTTAAGGATTTCTTAAAATTCTAAAAAACTTAAAGCATAACCTTTATTACAGAAGAAAAAATTTTTCAAATTATCAGTAGGAAAAAAGGAATGACCGAAAGAAAGAACATGTAAAGCAAAAGCAAATAAAGTGTTGGTTATATCTGTATTTTTATACTTTTTTATTGTCGTTACATGTTTATATATTCTTGTTGTAATCCTTCGTCTTGTCTGCCCAACATAAACTGCTGTAGTTATTAGAAGAGAACTTGTAAACGCCCGAATGATGTAAAGAAGAAGTAAAAGAGAGATCCTTATTGCGTATCAGACAAATCGAAAGACTATCTTTAAAATTAAAGACATTTTTGTATTAGGTATGGTTTTTAAAACATGAGAGATAGTATCGTAAGAACAATTTTGCCAAAGAAGGAAAAAGAAGAATTGAGAAGTTTTAAAAGAGAAGATGAAGTAAAGAGAATTATGTAATAAAGTTGAAGTATTGAGAGTATTTGTTTCTATATTTATACAAAAGTTTATTAAAGTTATGTAATAGAAAGTGATTATTTACTGCTGTTTGTTTTAAATTAGCTTTTTTTTCAAAGGTAGCAGAGTTTAAAGCAAACTGAAAAAGTCTATATAAAAAAAATTAAATGCAATAAAAATAAGAAAAGAATAACAATGTTTGAAATCTAGATAAATTAAAAACGGTATCAGTTGATAAAGATTTTCTATAAATTTCAAAACTAAAGAATTGTCTTTCGAGAAAAAAGACTTCCATTGAATTTTAATAAGTGAATAGGCAACTGAAATAACTTCAGTGTATTGCTGGTTGCCTCATTGCCTAAAAAGTTTCTTATAAAAAGATAAAAGTCGCGTGATAGTCTGTTTATTAGTCATACTATCTCAAAAGTTGAGCGTCTGATATATTTATTAAATTGTTTCCTCTTTATGTATTATTCATGACAATAATGCGTCGAAATAGCCGGTGGACTGGATCATACGATTCTACGTCAAGATCACGTGACGAATGGCGCCCGATGCGGATGACGCGTCCGAATTTGAAAAATCAATAAAAATAGTTAACCCAAATCGAAGAATATTGTTCTCTATTTAGAACCCTCCCAACCCCCTAAAATCGTGTGAAATTAACTCGAAACCGGCGCGCGTAATATCCCTTATCAGTGGTGGTGCGACTTGTCCGATGTCGAGTTGGAATCTCGTACTTAAATAAGTTCACGTCGCTTCTCGAAGTTATTCCGTGCTGAAATTCGAGAGTGGAACGTGCGAAAGCCCCCAGAAGACGCTTTCGAAAGTACCGTTGCGAAGAATCAAGTGACCTAGTGTGATGCTGTTTTGTCATTGATTTTTGACGTTTGCCAAATTTTGCTACGTGTCAAATATTTTTTTTACAAGACTTATTTTGAGTGCACAATTCGATGTTGGGTAAGGAACGTGTCCTTGGCGGCACCTTTTCCTCTAGGTCCGGTGAAATGTCGCATTGTGCGAGATTTTTGCAATCGGAAATGTCACCAAGGTGGGGCACTATATAGGTTATGTTTCGTTGCAGATTTACATGAATCGGCCGCACAAAATTTAATTATGTCAAGAAAAAGGACCAGGAGTCGGTCGGAGGACAATGTCACCACCACAAACCAAGTCCAAAATTTAACCAACGTAAGTCAAAAATTTCCCAAAATTTTTTTTGAGGTTAGGGCTGTTTTGATCTACTATAAATATAGTACTCTAGCTATTAGGTAACTTAATTATCACAGTTTTATCAGTGATTAATTAATTACCGCAAAGGCTTGTGCACATTTTCAATTTTATTCTATTGATTTTTAGTATTATTTATTATGATTTTATTGTAGTTTTGATTTTTTTTAATTTATTTTTTTCTGGGTGGTAAACCACTGACAAAATTTTGTACACAAATTTTTTTATCATGATTTTTTTTTAAGTTTAAACTTTTAATATTAATTTGTTTACGTAAATAAAAATAAATCTTTTGTTAAAGCACTTTGTTTAGTACAAAAAAAGAATCTGAAAAAATCTAAAAATACGTAACCTTTTATTTCATGTAAAAATCAAAAGTTAATCTCATTTCCAGCAACTTCGAAATTGAAAAAAAAAAAAAAAAAACTTAAATTACATATTACAATTGAAATGCCAATTTCTAGTTTTATTGACATCCGATTCCTATTTTATACAGACTGTTGTGGAAGTGAATGCAAAAATTTTAACCTGAAATACAGCACCACAAATAATAAAAATCTGCAAAAAAAATTTTGTTTTATCTTAACAAATAACAAAATTGCAGGCCATCAAAGTTGGGTAAAAAAAATATTTTTTTGTTATATCTCGAAAACCGCTTAACCGATTAATACCAAATTTGGTACACAAATAAAATTGAGTGTACTCTTTTTACTTCTACTAGCAAAATTTTGCTGCGCATCTCAGTTTCAAGTTACGGCACTTTTGTTTCACATTGTGGGTAATTAACCAATTTTCTTATTATTAATTTTAAATTTTTATGGCAAAAATGAATATGCCAGTAGATTCTGAATAAAAATGCAAGAACGCAATATTTTGCTAAAACGTACCGTTTTCGAGATATTTACGTTTAAAGTCTAAAAATGACTTTTAATCTCTAACTTTGGCGTCCTCTAGCTCCTAAACGGTGCAATTTAGTATAGAGGTAAATTATGTTAAATGGCTTTATTTAGACCTGAAAAACCTATAGTTGTCCTATGTTAACAAATTTTTGTTATACGTTTTGTAATAATCAATTTTTCTACTTTGCATTAACAATATTGTCATTGTTAACGTAAACGCGTTTAGCAATAATGACAATCAATTTTCATTATAGCACGCAAAACAGTAACTTTTTCATTGGTTATGTTGGCATCGTAAGCGTCAAATTTACGTCTACCGCCTACGCAATGGGGATGATATGGAATAGTTAATAAAATCATAAGCGAGCTGTCGAAAATATTGAAGCAAAATATCAGTTAATTAGTAAATCAGTTAATCAAGTTGTGATAATTTTGGCAAAGAGTCTTTTAGAATGTTTTTTTGCAACGCAAAGTAGAAAAAATACACTCTTTTATTAAGACGACTTGTGACACACATTCTATTTGAGCACTCCTCGCTTCGCTCGTCGTGCGCAAAACTCATTCGTGTCACAATAATCGTCTTATGAAACACGTATAATAATGTACTTTTTTTTCAAACGACATTAAATGACAATATGCTGCAGGTTGCGTAAGAGCTAAAGTGTCAAATTAAATCCTAGCTACCATAGGAATATTTTTTGACGTTTAGGCAGTGAAAAGTATTTTGCTGTTTAAGCAGTAAAAGTTGTGGAAACTTGATTATAATTATGAAGCTTTATTAACGTTATTTGTAAAAATTACGAAAAAAATTAAGTCCAAATTGTAAAAAAAAAGGTATTATTATCTCGAGAACCGTTCGAGTTAAATAAGAAGTAATTTCTGTTTTGAGGGTTTGAAAACAAGCAGGGCAGATCAACAAATGTGAAATTTTCTGAGAAATTAAGAGTAAGAAATTTTTCTTTTTTTTAAGTCGATCCGGAGACGTAAATTTAGCATAGTTTTTACTTTTTGATAATAATGATACGTTATGTTTGTTCTACTAGATATATGCTTGTTTATTGATATTATATTCTAACCTTTCTTATATTAAAATGGGCTAGTAATGAAAAAAAAAAATTAATTGTGGTAGATAAAACAATTACCGCCTCTCATTTATTATTGCCCTCGATGCTACGCATCTTTGGTAATAAACCTGCTTACATATAAAAAAATGTTTTCTTCTTAGTGTATAATGTACTATTAGATGTAAGAGTGGAATTTGTTGATTTGCGACTAATAATGCTGTTCATACTTACCAAATTATTTAAATATGTTTTACACTTATCAAAAAAAAGCCGTTAAATAAATAAGTAAACGTGAAACTGCACATGCGCATTGACTGCGATATTATCAAGATCTCCTAGTATTTGTACATTAGATTTTTTGAGCGGTTTACCCCCCCATTTTACAAATATTATTATTTTATCAGAGATTATCTTAAAGGCTTGTGCACAATTTCAATTTTGTTCTATTTATATTGACTTTATTAAAGCAGTGTCCTTATCTTTTAGAAAAAATTACTACAAGATAAAAACTTTGTTATGCACGTAGGTGACATAAACAATGCTGCCAATTTTATAATAAATAATTACACACAATAAACTATTGCTTTATTACGTGTTCCACTCTAATTTACAACAATTTCGTTTAATTTTTTCCTGATTGCATTTCTTTATTTCTAAATTTATCCCATAATCAAACCGGAAATACTGTTAACTACAAACTCAATGCTAAATGAAATTATTAATGTTATGTAAGCAAAAATTTTGCTGTAATAACAATTTTTCTGAAGGTTTTTTATGTGGTTTTGTATTGAGTCATCAAAATTAGTCTAATTTATATCACGATTAGAAATTCGAGTAATTGAACCTTGAGAGATCAGCTGATATACTCGTATATTAAATGCATTATCTAATTACATTTTTTTTCTGTACTTTTGAAACTTTCAAAGTTCCACTTTTTATAATTTTCTGCTGATATAGAATTTTATATCGAGTGATATTGCGAAATAAGGACTTCGTTTTAGTAATTTACCTTCTGTCAATATTTGTCCTACTAAGATAAAGTTGTAGGAAATTTCGTTATTTTAAAATTATTTTTTCCTCCTAAAAGCATTGCATTCAAGATTTGGATTTATCTGTGATGTGTGCTTTAAAAATAAATTCCTGTCATTTGTTATGATCCCATATGGTAAAAATAAAACTTGATAATTGTTGGAAATAAAACTTCTTTGAACTGATTACACTGTTTTTATTTTTATAAACTGAATAAAAGTTTAAACAGAAATTGAATTTTTTGGTTGAAATACCGGTAAAATCTTGATGAAAATTTATCAGCTTGTTGACTGAATTATTTTTCAAAGATAGCGTTTAAATTAGATTTGTTTAGTAAATAATACAGCGAATTATTCCAGATCAAAACACGTTTTAAATAAATTTTGTGGGAGAATGTTTTGGTCAATTTTGTTATCGTTGAATTTTTATGAAATAGTAAAACACAAGGTTATACTTTCACGAAATTGCAAGTAGTAAACGTAAAATTTCGAGTGGAAAAGTATCAGTAAAATTGCAAAAGTTACAATTTTCTAAAGTGGACTCAATTTACTTAAGTAATTAAAAAATAGAAAAACACTCAATTAATTTATTGTGTTTTTACGTTTTAATAATCAATTTAAGAATGCAATTTTTTAACTAAATGAAATTATCTACTTATTATGTCACGGTCATGGCATAAAAAAATGTTATGTATCAATAAACAATTTTAAAATTTATGTATTTATTACGTTTCCATAAAATTTCTACAAAAATATGAATCTATTTTTGAAAACAATTTAAAACAATATACAAAAAACTGTATTGCCGCTCCGTTAAAATGATGAAACCATAAAGTTTATAATATAAAATGTCTATAATATACTATCAACAGTGCTATTCTTTCATTTGCCACCTCCTTAAGATAGTGATTTGTTTTGAGAATGTAAGAAACAATTACATAAGATACAAAAAGCTTTCCATTTTGATTCAAACATGATCTTTCTTTTTTGTTTGTTTCTTATTTTTTTTAAATTTTCTGAAGTGCCAAATATAGAAAATTCCAGAGATTGTTGGACTAATTAATTATTCGATAAGGAAAGAACTGTTTCAAGTAATTAATTGTTTTTAGAGCAGTATGAGCTGTAGCCTCATCTAGCTGAAAATAGCCTTTCTCATAAAGTTTGTTAATGGAAATATTTTTAAAAAATTCTTTATAAATTTTGGTACAGTGACGGTATTATGGCAAAATATAAGTCCAGTTAGCCTTCTGTGAGACATTGCAACCAAAAATTTTACTTTAATAAGGTGTAGAGGTGTTTCAACAAAGCATGTTCACTTTTATAATCCGGTGGTAATAAACTAGTGCCCATTTTTTTTACATTGAGTTATTTTTATCTGTGGTTACTTTCTTAAAAAAAAAACTATAACCGTCAAAATAAGCAATATTTATATTTGTTTTTATCTGTGTTTTTTCTAACTTGTTGAAGTTTTGCTATTGTTTCATCTTCAAGTGGGTACTTTAAATTTGGTCATAATTTCACAAGTAATTCAATTGTTTGATACAATCTATATAAACCCTACACAGTAAAAAAATTGGTCCGTATAATCCAACAACTATTGTTAAAATTATAGATTATTGTTAGATTATACGAGGGTGTTTTGAAAAATTTCTAGACTAACACACCTAGCACATATTTAAAATACAGGACTGCAAAGACAACTTATTGAGAGTTTTTTTTTGGGCTTTGCTCTATTCTAGCTTGAAAATTTGGCACTACCTCATTAGCTGTTTTATGTCTTTCTCCTTATTAACACTTCCTATATCTCTTAAACGACTGGATACGTGTCGTATTAGAAGTTCATAGTGTTGTTGAAATTGGGTGCCAAATTCTTGTTTACAAGCTTCAATCGAATAATACCAGCGACTTCCTTGATATTTACCATTTCGGAAATAGTCTTCTACAACAAACATCTATTTCTGTTACGTAGTAATTGTATATTCATTAATCATTATTTTGTTTCAACATAAAGAACAATAATTATGCAAAATATTTAGACAAATATATTTGTAATTGAATATGTATGTAATTAATAAAATTAGCCGAAATTATGTATGTACATAATAAAAACTAGAGACTTAATATTCTAATTGTGTCATGACCTAAAATCACTCCACTGTACATTGTCAAATTTTTCAGCGTCTCGCGGTTTACTAAAGTCCTGTTTTTCCCTTAAAATGTTGTAAAGGGTCCTTAAATATTTTAGTAATATACATACTCTCTATTTTATCTGACACTGCAGAACTTTAAACGGAGTTATTCGAGTTTTGTTCTCTTTTCTAGCGCAGGGGTCATGCTATTCTAGAATTTTCGAGAGAATTTTAGTATTTTCAGAATTTTTAGATTTTTTTTGCAATTTTTAGATGGCTAATTTGTCGCAATCTTTATTAAACCCTATTTTGATATATTTATTTACTATTATTTTGTTGAGTGCTTTTTGCTTTGGCGCCATTTGATAACGGAGTCCTTGTGTCGTTTAAATAATGTATCTAATATCTAACAATAAAAATTTAATAATGCGAATCATCACGTCATCTCGTAGAGTAAAACTTTATTATATTTTATGATAAAATTATTTAGATCGCCTGGCTTGAAATTACATTATTTTTTTTACAAAATTTGAAGCAGAAAAGTAGTAAAATTACAGTTTTAAGCAGATTACACCTTTTTTCTGCGAATTATTTAGGGAATGATATTCAAATTATTTTTTAAAATAACATAAAGTATATTAAATATTTATGAAGCTCGTTAACACTGGATTTAAGCAAACTGTTGTGTGAACAAAATGTATATTAAAATTTGTGACATTTTAAAAAAAGTTTTTTTGATTTATGTTTTATCATTTTTATTTCATTTTTGTCAAACTATCAACAATAAAGTTAAAATTCACTGATAATAGGACTATTATAAATGCAAATTCGTGAGTTAGGAAACTCATCAGCCTCCGAGCATTAATAAAGTATGAATAATAATTTAGTTTTGCTAGGTAAATATAGTTATATTATGCATATACTGTCTTAAATTTACAATAATACTTCCAAACAGTGGGTGACAGGTTCGTGAAAGGTTAAAAACCGTAGTAATTAACATAACCTCATTTAACTTTTACATAGTACTTATTTATTGAGGGGTAGACATATAGGGAATTCTGGTATACAACGAGCAGGAATTCCCATGTGGATTCTCTGGGATTTTTTTTTATTAAATTTGAGGTTCTACATAGGATTTCCAGAGATTTCCAAAGGATTTCCGGGGATTTCCTATATATTTTGCTCGATTTGCACATGTGTAATCAATTTGCACATGCGCATAGCTGAATACTACAAATCTGAATCTTACAATTAATTTTGTTATAATATAATATTCAGAAGGAGAGCTACAAAATAATATTAAGTAGATAATAATAATATTAATAACTATAATAATATCAATAATAAAAACTAATTATGTACTAAATATTTTCAAGGAATTCCGAGAGGATTTCCGAAGGATTTCTGGAGAATTCCTTTGATCAAATGAATTTCTATTGAACATTTTTTAAAGATGTATGTATCAACGTCTCGCTATTTGTTAACGATCTTATGGCGAGTATTGTACATTAAAAGTATTTAAATTTAAAATAAAACACAGACAATTGTTACTTTTGATATAATATAAAGTAGAAATATTACAATTAATTATTAAATATAATTTTGTCCAAATGGCTATGCGGTAAGATCTGGCATTTCTATTAACATCATCAGCACTTTTCGAAATAATACTCCCAGAAAAACATTGTCTTAACAAATGGATTGTTTCTTTTGTGTTTTTGTCTTCTAAGAATAGCTAATACACCACAAATAGCCTCTAAACTTTCTCTAAATATTCTTTTACAATATTATAACAGATTTAGAAAATAAAGTGAATATTATTCGCTAAATAAATCAAAAAAATCTATAAAGTTTATCTCAATAAGAACTCGTATGTATGCGTCGTCCGGAAGCTGTAAAGTTACTTACCTTGTGACGTCAATTGTTAAAAAAAATGCAAAAAAAGGTTTTTGTTGGAAATCCCGTTGTGTACTTGTCCAGACAAATAGGAAAATTCCTTTGTGAGGCTTCTATATAATAATTTATTGTTGAATTCAATCAACAACATAAAAACGAAAGAAAACAAACCTCGTATTAGAAATCATTGATCGAAGAAAGTTCCGGTTCTTGGTAAACATTTACAAAATGAGTAGATTACATTTTTAACCCTCATTACACCAATAAAGTATAAATAAATCTATTTTTGGTAATGATTACTTCATTAGACGAGACAGATTTAAAGTCTATGCATGACTTATCAATTTTCTAAATAATTTTAAAGAAAGTGTACTCCTTAATTAGACATGCAAACCTGAATAACCTAATTACCCACACAAAAAATTAAACTCACAAATAACACAAATAATTTTCGTTTAATGGTTTTGAAGTTATGACTTTGGAGCGTTTGATTAGTGCTAACTCAAAGTTTTTAAAGCAGTATGTAAACTGTAAGTATATCAGTAGAGCACTTAAAAATAGCACAAGTCGAGTAGTATTAGATAAACTCTTGTGGGAATTTTTCATTTGGAGATTGAATTTCTTGTAGGCTTTCTGCACAGCAGCCCCTTTTAGTGAGGACCCTGTACCGACTAAAATTCGCGAAGAATGCAATTACAATATAAAAATAACACTCGAAATGGCTAAAAGTGGTACCGCCCCACGTCCTGTAAGAGTCTACGCTGATGGAGCCTTTGATTTATTCCATCAAGGACATGCCAAAGTTTTAATGCAGGCCAAACAGGCGTTCCCGAATGTTTATCTAATCGTAGGAGGTATAAAGACAGTTAAGAGATTTTTTAAAATCGTAATTCAATTTTTTTTCCTGCAGTTTCGAATGACTCAATGCTTCACGAACTGAAGGGCAGGACTGTGATGACTGAAGACGAGAGGTACAATGCTGTAAGGCATTGTAGATACGTTGATGAGATCTTAAGAGATGCCCCTTGGGAGTACACGGAGGAGTTTCTCGAAAGGAATAAAATTGATTTTGTTGCACATGATGATATACCGTATGAGTCGGAAAATACAGATGATACATACGGAGAGTTGAAAAAAAGAGGAATGTTTTTGGCAACTCAAAGAACTGAAGGGGTGTCAACATCGGACATTGTTGCTAGGATTGTTAGAGATTATGATATCTATGTTAGGAGAAATCTAGCAAGGGGTTATTCGGCTAAAGATTTAAATGTTGGGTATATTAAAGAGAAGACATTGAAATTCCAGAATAAAATGGACGAATTGAAAGATAAAGGCAAGAATTTTATTGATACGATTGGAGAACGAACCGATGATATAATAATGAAGTGGAAAGACGAATCGAGAGAGGTTATTGATAGTTTCTTAGAATATTTTTTTAAGAGACCTATGAGGATTTGGAAGGAATCTAAAGGAAAACTTTTGAAAGCTTTAACTCCTCCGGGAACTCCCTACTCAGGCACGGATGATGACGACGAAGAAGATGATCCTAGTCCTCCGCGAAAAATTCGGCGCGTTTTTTAATACTTTTTAATATATTTATATTGTACTTAATGTTGGTTTGTTGTATTAATTCTAATAAAAGTTAAATAATACAGTGTTTTATTAATCAATTTCAATTGGCCAAGACTATAAATACGATATTGTAGTGTCAGATTTTATCAAGTGAGATCGAGACGGTGCCTCAATGCCAAGGAAAACTTCATTCAAGTTAAAAAAGGTCAAAAAAAGTGTTATCTCGTGTCAAATTCTGAGTGTACTATTTATATAAATAGACATGGAAGATTCCGGATTAGAAGGTTATGTAATGTTATTTTTTTGTTACAGTCGATTTGTAAACCGGCACCGTTCAGCGATGAACCGGAAGCGATTAGAATTCGAGAATTGTGTGATTATACTCAAAGGATAACATACGAAATGGCGTATACTGGCAAGGCACCGAGACCGATCAGAGTGTACGCCGATGGAATTTATGATCTATTTCATCAAGGACATGCCAGGCAGCTCCTGCAAGCCAAAAATGTTTTTCCGAACATCTACCTCATCGTTGGAGGTAAATAAAGATTTAGTGTGTTGTTGGTTGTATAACTTACAGTTTAGAAAGTGGTAGGTACTGCAAAATTTGTTGTTTGGTTTGTTATATACCTCCAAGGCTACATATTTATTAGTATATTCTAAAAAAATATGGTTTTGGCATGTACGTAAATCTAAAGCACTTTTATATAGGTGCTACAGAAAAATATTGCCATAAATAATCTACGAATAGATTAAGCTAACATAAATTGGTAACTTCGAGTTATTATATTTTCATTGGTTGTGTTTAAGTTTTATGTGAAATCATTACTTTTCAAAAAATAGTGCGACATTTTACATTTAATTCCACTAGACCATGGCCAACTAGATTATAGTATAAATGAAGTGTCTATCCGACCAATCACATCCTTAGTTCCAAGCTGTTTTCTTCTTTCCTAGAGGGAGCTACAATACAGGTCATTTTTGACATTTGCATATACCATAAGCTGTATATTGTATTGTACTCTATAATGTAGACGACCATATACTAGACCCACGGCCTCCTAGATGTCAAAAATGATATTGTTGAAAAAAAACTGTTTAAATTGACACGAAATGACGAAACCAGCAATCAAATATGCATTTTCACTTGAAAAAGATGTCGATATACACATAGTAAGGTAACGTTTTTCAATATTTTTAGATAAATGAATTTTTTTTAAAAAATTGCTTAAGGTGTGTATTTTTTATATGGAATTTTGTCATCATTTGTGAATAACCCCGTATCATCTAGGAGGCCATGACCCCAAAATGAATGTCTTGGTGTCATTGACTAGACATGTCATTGGTTAATCCAGAAAGTTAATCACTGCGTTTATAATCAAATACCAACATACCGATCGACTTTTTCTTTGTATTGCTGGTTGCCTACCATAAATGTGGTTGTTTTTCTTAATATTATAATTTTTATTTATTTATTAATGAATAACAAAATGATTTCTTGTGTGACAGCTCACAGTTTTACTCTTGTTGCTATCTAATCCCTCTGATCACTCTTGCCAATTTATTGTCACTACCTTTTGCAGTCTAAAAATTCTAACGTAAATTTTTTATGCCAAAAAATGCCACTTACTATTTTTTTTTAGTGATGCAATGATAGTATATTTGTATTTTTACAACGAATACCGTATATTTGGCATTGCAAGATAGTTTTCATTTTTTTTTCCCTTGTTTTTAATATTTTTTATAATTGCATAAAATTAGTTTGAAAACTACAAATTGGTAAAAGGATAGAGAATTTTTTTTTGTTTTTTTTTAGAAAGTTTAATTTTAATTTGCACACTTTTTAAGTAAGATTAAGCTTCATTAAGCTATCTTTGAAATTACGTTAGAATAATAAAGGTTTGGCAAGTGTGAAATTTGTTAGCGTTGTTCGTTGTGTTTATTATCTCAGGTTGCAAATGTTTGTACGTTGTAAATAAAAAAAACGAGTCACGAGTCTTTTTCAAGAATTCCAGGTCATTTTCTTGTAATTTGGGACAAAGCTAAACAACTCTGTACATCTTTTTTTTTGACATGTTTTCTTTGTTTCAGTGTGTAATGATAAGTTAACACACAGTCAGAAAGGGCGCACCGTTATGAACGAATCCGAACGATATGAGGCAGTCCGGCACTGTCGTTACGTAGACGAAGTGGTCCGTGACGCCCCCTGGGAGGTTGACGAGGCGTACATGCTAAAACACAAAATCGACTTTATCGCCCATGACGACCTCCCTTATGGCACTGACGACAGTAACGATATTTACGCCCCTTGGAAAGCCAAAGGCATGTTTGTAGCAACGGAACGTACAGAAGGCGTCTCGACGTCAGATATTGTCGCTCGAATCGTTCGAGATTACGATATCTACGTACGAAGGAATCTAGCACGAGGCTACTCGGCTAAAGATCTCAATATTTCCTATCTCAGCGAGAAGAAGATTCGTCTTCAGAATAAAATGCATGAGTTGAAAGATAAAGGAAGGAGAGTGATTGACACAATAGGAGAGAGAAAGGATGATATGATTGCGAAATGGGAGGAGAAATCAAGGGAGTTTATCGAGAATTTCCTGTTGCTATTTGGGAGAGAAAGATTGACGAATATTTGGAACGAATCGAAAGGGAAAATAATGAATGCGTTAAGTCCCCCAAGTTCCCCGTTACCGCCAGCATCGCCGTCGTCGAGTAATGGCGAATGCGAATTCGCAGAAGAGGGGATTCCTCCCAGGAAAAATGCCAGGTATGAATCGCCAGCGACGTCATCGAGGACCAAATATTTCAATGAGGATTACATTGATGAGGATGACTTTCTGCCGGTTCAAAACGGACTGAAACAGTAATTTATTTTTATTTATGAGAAATTTTTGTGCTGTAACTTTATATTAAATTATATTTACTATTTATTTTCATGTCTAGGTAAATTATTTATTGTTTTGTTTAATCGGCTTTTTTTTCTTGTAATTTCTAAAGTATCAAACGAGAGAGAAAATTCGCATTTTGGGTTGGAACTAAAAAATTATTGAACGCAATTTTAGACACAATGAATCTCGACTTGTAGCAAAAATCTAACGATACTACCTTTAAGTTACTTTTGATTCATTTTAACTGTCCACTAACTGAATCTTTTGTTTAAAATTCAAAAAGAAAGTTGGAGAAAACAATCATTCACAATCTCGTGGAGTTCTTCTTATATCAGGTGATTCAAAAATATACGACAAAATTTTAACCTGAAGTACAGCACCACAAATAATGAAAATCTGCGAAAAAATTATCTTACCTCAAGTGATAACAAAATTATTGGTTTAAAATTAGTTGGTTAAAAAATGCAAAAATAATGCGAATAAAGGACAAAAACAGCGCCAATGACTGGCTTCATCTACACCAAGAAGGTCCCTTGTTATAAAAGATATGAAATTATAAAAAGAAGATGGGAACAAAGGACAACTAAAGCCTGTTTTTTTACAATAGGCAGACTAATAAGTGCCAAAAATTTGAAATATCCATTTGTGATTGGTTTATTTTGATAATGATCCAATCATAAATGAGTATTTCAAAATTTTATTATCGTAAAAAAACGTTCGTGTTTTTTTTAGTCCGCTTGTCTTTCTCTTTTCAACACGTTGTTATATATGTTCCTATGTCATATAGATAATGTGTTGAACAGAGACAGACAAGCGCATTAAAAAGAAAAACGAACTATAACTTACCTCTATTACACCATTTAGGACCTAGAGGGCGCCAGAATTGGAATTTAAAATATATTGTACATACAATATACTAAGGTGAGATCAAAATGTAATTGAATCAGAGCAGGCTGTGCCAGCGTAACTATAATGATTAGGCACATCATTAGAAGATTAGATCTAATAGAGCTAAAGATAGATTAGAGGATTAGGCACATCATTACAGTTACGCTGGCACAGTCTGCTCTGATTCAGTTACATTTCGATCTCAGGTTATGTAGTATACTATACCAAATTATTATTTTATTCAATTCATATTAAATGGATAGTCTTGCAAAGATGGATATAATAAATGATTTAAAAAATGCACATAAGTAGAATTTCCCGCCAAAAATAACAATGTCAAAATCTACTAGTGGACATTGTTGACAGTTTAAATTTAAATTTTCACAGTCATCCGAGATGTCAATTGTTTTGAAATATACTATAGTTGTGTTGATGCTCTCCATGCAGTCACAAGACTCGCAGCCTATCTAAATTGCGTTTTTTTGCTCTCATTTTATTAATAATTTGAATTTACGTCACCGTCCAGTTTTTAAACAGTAAACTAAAAACAAGTCAATAATTACAAGAAAAAAATACCGACAGATATTGTGGTTGTTTACAATAGCGTAATTATAGAATTACGAGTCCTGCTTTTTACAAAAACAAACTTATGAAATCTTTGCCAAAAAAATATGCGCATTCTTAGCATAAAACAGTGAAGGTCATTGATTTTTTTCTTGTATTTTGTTTTATACTGTTTTGTTGCATGGATGAGGGGTTTTAAACTCGTTATAAAATAGTAATTTTGTTGATATTATAGTATTGAGTATTAAAATAACTGTCAAGTGATAAGAATAGGGTTAATATTTTCCTCCACAAGTGTGATTACGACATGTATTGCAGAACTGATAACAGCTTTATTATTTGTTAATAAATGTCATAAATTAGACCTGTATGTGATCTACAAATATGATCCTATTTTTGTAGACTATTTACAAGCACTTTGTTTTCTAGTATTATTAGGAATTTAAAAATACGCCAAAGCTGTTTTAGATTACATATTTATATGTAAAAAAATAATCAAAAGTACGCTGAGGCATTAATTAGCACTTTTTGCATACTGTTTGTCTTTTTTATTAAAACACACCAAAGTATAGCAAAGTCAAAATATTGAAATTGGATTGTGTTATATAAGTTAATAAGATGTATTTGCCAATGCTTTGTATATTTTATCAATAAAGTTTTTATTGTGGTTTGTAATTTAATTGGAGTTGGCAACACTGTCCGATTTCCCGGTTCAGTGCATCCAATACAAAAATAACTTGCAATGTTGCCAATTCGCCTTCTAAATTAAAAATAAATAACAAAAGCCAGTTTTATCGCCAAAAGCATTAAAATAATTGAAATATCGATAAGAGTCGTTTTGTTTATGGAAAAACTTCACATTTGCTGAATTATCAATACCCCCAGCAACTGCTATTTTTATTGCATCATAAGGACACCAAAGCGATAAACCCGCGTCACGTTTTTTTTATCGCTAAATTCCCTTGAAATAAATATTCAAACCACGCCACTGACCACTGCACATCTCGTGCTTAGTACTCGTGCACTTTTGGCATCTGTCATCTGACCTAACCTAAAAATAGCCTCGATCTGAATTTTGGCAAATTTCTCTGGGTAAACCGCAAGAAAATCAATGGTCGGCGGCAGTAGTGTTATGGGAAAAAGAGATTGGCGTCCCTTCGTGTACGGCGGCCTTGCTTCTTGTGTTGCAGAGTTCGGTAAGTCACCTTAACCCTAACCTAAAAGATCTAACCGGTGGGGCTGCAGGCACTTTCCCTATTGACACAAGCAAGACACGACTGCAGATACAAGGCCAGAAATTGGACAAGAACCATGCCACGCTCAAGTACCGGGGGATGGTGGACTGTCTGTTGAAAATTGGGCGGCATGAAGGAGTTGCGGGGCTGTATTCAGGGTAAATAACCACAAACTGTGACCGACTGGTATTACAGTGTGTTGCAGGATTTGGCCAGCGGTTCTGCGCCAAGCCACGTATGGGACAATTAAATTCGGGACGTATTACTCCCTCAAGAGGATTATTTTAGAACACAACGGCAAGGAAAGTGTCACTGTTAATTTGTGTTGTGCTGTGATAGCGGGGGCTGTATCAAGCGCCATTGCGACACCCACTGACGTCATTAAAGTGCGGATGCAAGTACAGGGAATTCACGCGAATGTGGGCCTGATTGACTGCTTTAAAGACGTCTATACTCATGAAGGAATCTCAGGGTTGTGGAAGGGGGTCAGTCCTACTGCCCAAAGAGCTGCTGTGATTGCTGCAGTTGAATTGCCAGTATATGACTTTTGTAAAAGTCGATTAATTAAAACTTTTGGTGATAATATTGCGAATCATTTTATGTAAGACGTTTAACATTTTTTTAAAAAATTATTCACACAAAAATTCTAGCTCTAGTCTTTTTGCCAGTCTGGGAAGCGCAATAGCTTCAACTCCCATAGATGTAGTGAGAGTAAGTTTTACAATTTTTCTATAAATATTTGAATTTTATGGTTTTGTGTGCGCAATTCTTATCAAAATAACCTCGAAGGAGTTGCGGTTTTTAAATCGTTTAAAGCCCAAAAAATTCAAGCATTTATAGACAAACTATAATACCAAAAATGATTCCAAAATAACTTTTTTTTCTAATTCTAGACAAGATTAATGAATCAGCGAAAATTAAAAAGTGGGGGCTTATTACCGTCTCATATCTACACAAGTACTGCTGATTGCTTCTACCAAACATTCAAAAACGAAGGATTTTGGGCATTTTACAAGGGCTTTATTCCCACTTTGTTCAGGATGGGTCCCTGGAATATAATTTTCTTTGTAACTTATGAACAGTTACAGAAATTATATTAGGGAAAATATCAGCATTTTTAAGTATTAAGACTAAAGGCATTATTTATTTTTAACTGTACAAAACATGCACTTTACGAAAGTATTTCAAATAAATAACTGCACATTTAATCGTGTTTTTTGTCCCTCCTTTGGTAGCCAAATGGACTTAACAGTTTCCCACGATGACTGAACGTATAAAAAGCTGGAATGTTTCGAAAAGTCTCCCAAGACTTGTTTTCTAACTCAGCTGAGGCTTTAATTTCCTTAAAATCACCAGCTACGTTCATTACCCCATACATTATCACAAATAAGCTGATTAGAGCCTGGATTATAATCTGAAAGTCACAAATGTGATAACGATATCAAAAAATCCTCAATTACGTACATCAAGAGGCAAATGCGTGAAATCTAATTCATTTAAACGTAAATAAGAACGATCTGAAATTTTAGTTTTGAGGTTATGTAAGTAAATTTAAACGACTCACGTTGAGCTGCCGAATATGCCACGTGAAATAAAGACAAAAAGCCAATTGTTACAACAAATCTATGAAAAAACGTCGCAGGCATTTTATTTAAATAAATAATTTAATGACTGCTGAGTAGGGACTTTTGGATTTTTTTAGTGATATTTCATGTCATCATATCACTAAACAGGCGCCAATTTCAAAAAAGGGCCAAATTTTTTTCATTACTGCATTTTTATATTAAAGTATTAAAAAATATAAAATACAATACAAAATAGAAAAAGTACATTTAATTAATAAAAAAATAATTAAATTTAACATTAAAAAAATACACAAAGTTTTTATAACACAACACTTGTTAAATAACAGTGAGCCACCAACAGCCTGAAAAAAAAAGAGTTAATCTAGAATATTTTTTTGAAGCATTTACAAACTTTTACTAGGTACTTCAGAAAAGTTTATCATCATCTATTAACCCTTGTTTTTGCTCAAGTTGATCAATAATCGCTGCTCGGGTGTCTGAAAATTTATTAGAATTGAACAATAGCTATTAATGCAATAAGTTGCAAAAAGAGAGTCTTTTAAGAACGCGAGGTGAATTTTGGACCACGAGTGACATCAATTTTGCAACGTATTGCATTCAAGATTTTTTGTTACAGCGTTTTATAACAAATTTTTCTTTCAAAAATAATGATCTCAATCGAACATTCACATTGTACAGTAGGCAAACGGTTGCTATGGATGTAAATTTCGTTGTTTACTGTTTTTATAAAATTATAGACTGTCAAAATTATAGTGCCCGAAAAATCTAAGAAAATTAACAAGAAAATAGGAAATTTGGTAGTTGGTGTGAGGTAAAAATGTAACAAGTATTGAATAAGAAAAGGTACTTTTGGCCTATTTTTCGAAATTATGTTTGATCTATGAGCCATCTACTTTATGGAGTACCTACTTAGTGCTAAGAACCATAATATATACTAACAAGAATGTAGATATCAAAAAATTTACAAACTTCATTGCATTTCTAAAAAGAAATGCCAGTGGGTACAAAGCTAAAAAATCGAAAATATTCGCCAAGCAAGGAATAGAAGGTTTCATGAAAACAGCTGATGACAAAGACCATTTATTGGCAAAAGTTGTGCTAATTACTGAGATTTTTGGCGCGTTACGCAGAGAAGAAATTACGTTTTTGAAGGTATAGAAGATTGTACAAGTTTATTAAAGTGAAGATATCGAACAGCAAGACAAAAATTTGACGAATGTTTACAGTAACTGAAAGATTTTTAGATGGAATTAGTTTCTTAGAAAATTTTCGCAAATACGCACAGCTTCGACCTCCTCATACTGAACATCATAAAAAAATTGCAGAATGTCTCGGCCTTCTAAATGCAAAAGAATATACTGGGCACTGCTTTCGCCGTTGTTCAGCAACACTCTTAGCAGATTCAGGAGCAGATATTACATTACTCAAGAGACATGGAGGATAGCGATCGAGTTCTATTGCGGAAAGTTACATAGAAAACTGTGTTGAAAGCAAAAACGCAATTTCGATAAAAATTATGAGAAAAGAAGAAACTGTATTAAAGAAAAGGAGGATCTGTGACGAAAATAGCAAATCTGAGTGGCGTCTACAAGTACCGTTTCCACTTGTATTGAAGTTCAGGAAAGAAATCTGAAATCTTTGAATGTTTAATTTAGTCACTTAATTAATTGTACTCGTACTTTTCATAATAAATAAATAATATAAAAAAGGTATTTTTCATTTTTGAGCACTAGTGCTTAAAAGTACGTCATTTAGCAATCGGAATGACAATCAAAAAGTCACTGTTATAAAACGCTGGAACAAAAAATATTTTTTGCAGATGTTGCACTTCTAATGTCATTCAGTATAATACTTACAAGGCTCAGCACATAGACCATAAAATTCTTCAGTATTTAAGTGAGCACTATCTTCTCGTAATTTATTAGCAACTTCATTAAAATCATCCCAAAAGTTTGTTACAAATGGGAATGTAACAACCGATTCAAATTTACTATAAATTGCACCAGCTTTTTTCCGCACTTCCTGTGCATTCTTAATAAATACTTTATGCTCTGCAGGTGTTAGTTTCCATCTCTCAACATTCCCCACATAATTTGTCAACACCATAATCGTATCAACAACATGAGAATGTTTCTTTAACATAATTTCATTAAACTCTATCTTCAACATACTATTTAAAAACTCTGCTGCTTTTTTCGGATTTGCTTTTTTAGTCAGAGTTAAACAATCTTTGACTTTTTCCTCAAGCTCAATCAAAGTTGATTCAGCCCTAAACCGTTCAAGTCTTTCACATTTAGATTTCAGTAGTTTCGTCTGGATGTCCCGTTTTATTTCATTTGCACTTAAATCAAAATCCTCAAGGAATAATTCTGGGTTTGTTTCGGGAGTTATCTCGCCTTTAGATATTACATCTTTGAGAATTAAAACTGTAGAAGCTATATTACTATCGTAAAGAGCACATTCATATTCATCAGAAAAATGAAGAGGCCAAGTCCTGTGCAATTTTAAACCCGCGTATTGTCCTGAAGGAAGCAAAACAGGAAAGACCTGACCTTCAGAGTGGGATCGGTGTTCCACCGGATGACCTGTTTAGAAATAAAGAAAATTGTGCTATTTGGAAATATTTTCCTTACCCTTATATAATTCTGGTTTTTCTTTCACTGTATCTGCCTGTAATTAAAGCAATTACGTAATAAAAAAAACAACTTTTATCTTCAAGCGGTCCAAAATCGCCTTTTTAAATATCTCTATAAAAACTATCGATAATATAACTGAAGTAGATGAAACAGATCGCGACAAAGTCTTTGAAGAATCTAATCTCCTAAAAAGCAGTGTACCTATAATTTGAGATTTGAAAATTGTGACTTTACTGTAGGAAATCCAAAAAAATAAATGAGTATGTTCGAATTTCCGTTCTTTTGTAATCCACTTGAAGATAAAATAAATCATTCAAAGTATATAGAAAGGTTTTTGTGCTTCCACTATTTGACTTACATAAATAATCCAGTTTTTTAACTCGAATTCAGCAACAACTGCAATTTTTGGAAGAAAAGATAAATCTTCATCAACTTCAGCATTAGTTTCTACTGCATCGGGATCAACAAAACGAGCATTATCTTCAAGTCTTGATCCACTACTAACAATATTATCACTTATCGAATTTGAATCTAAAAATTCGTTATTTCTTTGTTTACTACAAACACAAATTGGATATTACCTTCACTTTCGGAACTTAGGACAACTTTTGTAGGAACCGGAACTGTTGATTTACGAGAATCACCTCTTTTTCTTTTAGGTTTAGGTACATTTTTCTAAATTGAAAAAATCAGTTTTAATGTTTTTTCGCTAATTTTGACTTACAGCCTGAGACGAGTTATCACCATCAGTTCCAGATTGAGCTATAGCATTTTCAATTTCTTTAATAGCGTTTTTAAATTCTTTCTTTTTGGCACCTTTAGTAAACTGTTCTCTATTTTTCAAATAATAAAAAATATTGTCAGGTGTAACAAAGCCTCTAAAAAAATAATTACGTTATCTATTACTTTATTCTAGACTCAATAGAAGCTTGTAATAATTAAATTTTCCTGTCCTTAGCAATATATTAATGAGCTTTTTTCTCTGAGTTTTTTAAGCTAATGTAAAAATCTATTTAAATTTTTACCAAAAATTTAAACATTATTTTAATTTACATTATTTATTTTTTTATTACTTTATTTACATATTTTTTTGATATTTATTTATACAATTACAAATTGTACAATTAATACAATTTATACAAAAAGTTTTATACATTAGGCTTAAAAAACCGAGAAAACACATCTCATTGGAGCTCGTAATGTTCCAATAGAGGGCACTTGGTGATGGTTTTGTGGTAAAATAAAGTTCAAATTTCCATTTTACAATCACTCTAGAGCTTTTTTGATATCTACAAATAAGTAGGGCGTCTAATTTTGGTAATATCTAGTTGTAAAAGTTTGTTTTTAACGGCAAAATACACTACATCCATCTTATTTCTACTCATAGATAAATGAATAAGGATTAAAGAGAAACAAAAAAGCTGTTTCCTCTCTATAGCTTGCTCCCATTTCAATCTTATCCGTCAAGTTTAAAAAAAAAATTGCAGATTTTCAACATTGTGGTACTGTATTTCAGGTTAAAATTGTGCCACGTAATTTTAAATCATTATAACTGTAAAATTCAAAAAACATGAGAAAAAGATTTTTTAAATTTCAACTATCTTCGGGTTTACTAGCCCATTTTTAAGAACTTAGATTTACGTCATACACAGCACGTAATTTTGTTTATATAATTTTTTTATATAAAAATAGTCTTGAAAATAAGCTAATCCGAAACTAGTCTATATAAAAAAAAGTCAAACAGAGAAAAAAGGGTTCCAATTAACCTAACATAAAAAATTTATATTAGTGGGACACAGCACTACCAGTAAGAAGATTGCAGGGATGAGGGCGCAGCCCGAGTTCATCTGTTATTACACGAGTTACTGTGATAACATTAAATATTGAGCCGCAAAATGGACATTCTGTGGCATGATTTAAGCCCGCAAAATAATCATTTTAGAGAGCAAATACAAAAAGCAGATTCAATGCGTTGCCTAGCTTTAAAGACACGGCTGTGTCTTAGCCTTGAACTGCCAGTCGCGGCTAGGGTTCCCAACTTTTTGATATCGAGATAAAAAAATATTGTCAAAGACGTATCTAGAATTTTGTTCCTCCAGGACCTCCCAATTGAGGTTTTCAACTTCTTAAATCTTCCTTTATTGTTTGTTTTAGTTAAATATTTTTCTTCTTCTCTTTCAATCGTTGGTTTTGTGATTCTTTATTTTTTCTATAAATAATCTACAGTTCTTTTAGAATTGTCCAAATTACGTCTTTACAATTTTTCTTTGTCTTTTTTTTTTCTTGTACAACATACGTATTAATCTTCCAAGTTTTTTTTTTGTTATTAGGACATCTTTTCTACAAATTTTTATACAATCTACTTTTTCAAATTCTTCTATACGCTGTCTGCTAAACAGATAGAGTAATAAAAACGCCCACTTAAACCGCGCTGTTTGAATAACGGTTCTTTATTGGTTACTTTTAAATAGAGCACTTAAAGTAAAAGTCCTTAATACACTAGAGCATATTTTTAGAAAGTAAGAATTTCGAGGCTTGCGTCTAAAATTAAAGCTAACCTAAGGGTGTGTTTGTTTACCCGTTTCTGTTTCGTTTCACTGGGTAAGCATTTTTAAAACCAACAATTTCATATTTTAAGTGCCTACATCCTCACTTCAAATAATGATACAGTGTAAATCTGACTTCACCGCAGAACGTTTTACGCTGATTGTCTCCTCCCGCTGAGTTTTATTACCCTATCTGTTGAGCGGACAGCGTATAGAATCTTATTTCTGTTTTTCTTTTTCGACTAGCCGTAATTCTCCTTATTGTTCTTTTCTCTTTACCATTAAATACCATTAAATAAAGTAGATTTCATAACTCAAATCTGGATAGAACTTTTGTTTGTTCATACTTACGTACTTAAAATTTATTTTGGTGACTTAAAAGGGCGTCTAGACAATTAATTTATTTTTGAAATCAAAGCAATTAAAAATAGGTATGTCAATTTTTAGGAGCTACTGACAGTGTCTGTAGTGAATTCAGTAATATCCGTTGAGCTGCACCCCCCATTGCACAAATCGTAAAAAAACTATATAGCATCCACGTGCTCTTTTTTTGCTTCAATAGAAATACTTTTTTTTAATTTCAAAATGGGGGTGCAGCTCGACGTCGAGTCACACCCCCCACCGAGAAGATCAATATTTAAAGTAAAACCAACTACATACGAATTTTGTGCTTTTTATGTGCTCCATAAAAAATTCGTGGGCAAAACACGTGCGTTTGTTTATGTTTGCTTCATTGTGACTTTTGAATATTTACTTTTTGAATAGTTTTATGTAAGAAATTAATTTTAATACTTTAAAAACTACAAAAAACTTTTATTTCTACTATTTTATTAAAAATTAAAATTCCAAATGCATTTTATGATTTTCCACTTTAAAATTTTATTTTCTCTAAATTTACTACCCGGAAGCGAATGAAATTTAGACAACTGAAAGACCACATTATTTACAACATTCACATTTTTTTTTATAATTTTTTAAAAGTCAGTTTAATGTTTATTTACAAATATAGAAAGAAGAATTTTTTTCGATATTTCTGTTTTGGTGTCTCAAAGATCAACAAACTGTACAGCAATCGAAAACACGTATTATTTTTCATTATTTGAAATTTTTTCATAATTTTTTACGTAGCGGTTTTACTTTTATTTAAGATTTTAGAACAGATAAATTAAACGTTTGCCCATAAATGGCGAATAAGCGGAGCTTAGGTTCGTGTGTCGTTACTGTGTTCACTACAGACACTGTAGTTATAAATAAAATATATATATATATTCCAACAGGAAGATCCAAGGAGTTATTGTGATATGGATATGGCATTAAGTACGAGACCTCAACACGAGTATTCTGTGACGTGTTTTGAACCCGCAAAATAGTTATTTTAGAAAGCGAATACAAAAAGCAGATTCAATGAGTTGCCTGGTCTCAAAACCACGGCTGTGCCTTAGCCTTGGACTGACAGTCGCGGCAATAAATTACATATTTTATTGCCCAATTAAACAAATAATTACTAGAAGATATGTTTTTATTATTTAATTCAAAAAATGTTGGTTTTACCACCAAACACCAAGTGCAACAACCTATTTATAGATCATCAGAAAAACTTAACCTACAAACTTCAACTTGGCTGCAAGTTGATTAAAATAATTATTACAAAGAATGTACTTACATCTGACCGCTTCCATAAAACTGTACTTTGAATTTTTTGCCACTTTTTTCTAAAATCTACTGACAAATTCGAAAACAAATCAAATCAAAATAAAATAACTTACAATTGCAGGCCATGGGGAGTATCCTTTCATTTTTGCAAAAACCTTGTCACTGGTCTTAAATGTGCGGGAGCTATTCATTGTAAATGTAAATTTCACTTCGTTTAAGTACTTTTAGAAAATAAATTTATATTCCTCTGTATAAAGTAGGGTTATATTATTTTTCCCACGCACATCTGCTGCAACGCTTGCAACAATTTGCAACTTGCACCTAGCGTCCTCTTTTATGTGTTGGCAACAATATCAATAATTAATTATCACGAATTTGTTTAATAACAATTTTTCCACAATTTTTTTAAGTAATTTAATAAATTAAACGAGAATATTTATTTATCGCCTTTATTACTTTTATGAATCTCCAATACAGCATGTTTTTGTGGTTTTTGTAACAGTCGGCCTCACCATAGAGCCTCACTTCAAATTTGGCGCTTCCCAACTGTCATTCAAATGTCAACAAATTTCTGAACAAAAACAGAGAGCTCATCGCGAATTCCTCCAAAACAAAGTTTTAACGCAAAATGGGTGCAGTCCTAGGCCTGTGTTCGGCCGCCCAGGTACAAATTCCTCCAATAATTAGAATTTTCCTATAATTCAGTTTACAGCTGGCCTGCTGTTGCGGGAGCACTGCTTGCTCCCTGTGCTGCTCAGCATGCCCCTCTTGTCGCAACTCGACATCCAGCAGGATCATGTACGCCCTAATGCTCCTCGTGGGGACCATAACAGCCTGCATAATGCTAGCCCCAGGCCTGCAAGACCTACTCAAAAAAGTCCCTTTCTGTACCAACAGCACTACAAATTATCTGCCGTCAGGTGTCTCAATTAATTGCGAACATGCCGTTGGTTATCTTGCCGTTTATCGAATTTGTTTCATTTTAACCTGTTTCTTTGTTTTGATGGCGGTGATGATGATTCGGGTTAGGTCGTCACGTGACCCTCGAAGCGGGATACAAAATGGGTAAGTCCTCTAGATTGTTGTAAAAAATTTTAGTTATTGGGAAATTGCAGTTTTTGGGGGCTGAAATATCTTATTGTGATTGGGGGGATTATCGGGTCGTTTTTTATTCCCGAAGGGTCGTTTGGGGAAACTTGGATGTACTTTGGGATGATTGGGGGGTTCTTGTTTATTTTAATTCAGTTGATTTTAATTGTTGATTTTGCTCATTCGTGGGCTGAGGCTTGGGTTGGGAATTATGAAGAAACTGAGTCAAAGGGGTGGTATTTTGCTCTTCTAGCTGTTACTTTCCTAAATTATGCTTTAACTATTACTGGAATTGTTCTCCTATTTGTGTTTTTCACAACAGTAAGTATTTTAGAAATTTTAAATTATTTAAAAAAATGTTTTAATATTTTTAGTCTGACGGTTGCGATTTGAACAAGTTCTTTATTTCGTTCAATCTCATTCTGTCATTTATTATTAGTGTAGTCTCTATTTTACCCGCCGTTCAAGAAAAATTACCAAGATCTGGTCTTCTTCAATCATCTGTTGTTTCTTTATACGTTACTTATCTTACTTGGTCAGCTGTTGCAAATTCACCAGGTAATAATTTATTTTTTATTATGTGAGTGTGATAATAGTATATTAGACCTCAAGAGTCGTAAGCATAACTTTTCGTAGTCAAGGAATTAATTTGAAAAACAGAGGGCGAAGCCTGAAGTTTCCTAAGCGTCCAAGACTTACTGCTTACGGCCACGAAGTTCATATACTATTTTTTTAACCACCTGAAAGTTAGTGTGGCATGAAAAGGCTGATTGAAAAAATATAGTAAAAGAAGTGACTTCTCTGCCGGCAACAGCAAGCTAAATGATTGTTTTATTGCCTGTTGACACATACGAGTATTGTTATTTTAAATATCATTTTCTGCATTTTTATAAAACAATCTTATCTATTAATATGAGAACTAACAATACTTAGAAAAAGTAAGCTAGTTATTTTATAAATGCTTCAAGGTTATTTTTCTAAATACTTTAACAATCAAAAGGTCATACAATATAATAAAAAAAGTTTCATATTTTTTGTACTGATTTTTATTAAATTCTCCTATTAATATATCTAAAGAAATGTGCGTTTTTTTTGAAATTTACTGATGCATAAATTGAATAATAACAATAAATCAATCGAGGTAATGACAATAATCAAATAACAAATGACAATATTATAATGAACATCGGGTAGGTAAAACATATTGAGTAGTTACATACCACTGATCTGTCAGTGGTATATACCACTGACAGATCAATGTTACATACCCTAGTTTATGACTTATATCATAATAAATACATTGAATGAATAAATAATAGGGACAAAGCAAGGCTATTAAATGTTTTTTTATTCTTTATCTCGGCATGTTTTTTGTTCTTTCTCTTCTAGTTGTCATTTTTTGAGTTTTTCTATGTTCTTTTTCTTCTAGTATATATAGTGTGATTTACCCCAGGTCAGGCTTTTATCTCTTTTCAACTCATGTTAACTGGATGAGATAAAAATATACTAGATTTTTGAAATTCCCGATTTTGAAACTCCTAATTTTGCTGTCAAAAGTGTCACTAATTTATTATTCCTTATCTACTTACATTTTAAGGCAAATGAAAATGTGTGCTGCATATCTAATTTTTATTACAGATTTTTTTATTTGATTGTTTTTCGGTGTTATTGTGAAATTAAAACTTTTTTGCCTAACTCAAGGCAACCCCCAAACATATTTTTGTGAAATAAATATACAACCCACGATTAGTTACTGGAAAAACATTATAAGGTCACTGTTAACTTTATTGCCACGACTTTAGTTGTTTTCCTGAAACATCTATAGGGTTACTTTTTTTTCGTATCGTGTTAATCGTATTTTTTCCATTTTTGAATATTTTTATCTTACATTTTTATATTGGTAGAATCTACTTTTGTTCCTTTTTTTATAATTTTTTTTTCAAACGTAGTTTTTCTTGTTCTTGCATTCGTTGATTTTTTTCAACTTTGTTTTGTTTTTTTATAAGCTTTTTTTTTATTCTTTTTTATAGGTATAATTTTCTTGTTTTATTTTTCAGTCGTCGTTCTTTTAAATCTTTTGTTCGTTTTTTTTCCTGCAGTCTGTCTTTTAGAATATCTTTTTGTTCTTCCAGAATCTACTTTCTTTCTTTTTTTGTTTTCTTCTAAACACAGCCTTCTTTTCACATACTTTTTTTATGTTTCAATTTTTTTTTAATATTTTTGGTCTAAGTTGAATTTTTTAGTGTTCTTTCCTTTTTCTTTCTGTTCCGCTTATTATCAGTTTAAGTTAATAAACAGTAAGTCAAACTACTACGAGGTATAAGCGCCATTATACTATACATATAAACAAAAACAAAAATACGGGAAAATAGTAGAATTCACAAATCAAAATCATATTTGTGATGACCAGAAAAGTAAATTTGAGTTTGGACCACGTCAGTCAGAACTCGGAGTTGATTTTTTGGCTGCGTTACCGACAGAGAACTCACTTCCAATAATAAATCCCACAAATCTTAAATATTTTTAACCAGAATCAAAATGTAATCCGGGCCTTTTGGGCATCGTCGGTGCTGGTAGCACCAAAAAAGACAATGAGATGACATTTGACGGTGAAGGAATTGTCGGTTTGATCGTCTGGATGTGTTGCGTTTTATACTCGTCTCTTCGTTCAGCCAGTCAATCATCAAAAATAACAATGTCTGAAAATATGCTAGTGAAGGACAATGGAGCTGGTAAGTCACTGACTAACTTTCTCTGCCATGGCATTATGTAGTGATTGTTTTTGCTTGTATAATTAATATCCCCTATTTTTGTGCAGTTAGAGGCAGTGGATCGGACAACCTTGTTGAACATGAAGGTACGATATTTTTGTTTTAGTTGAGTAAAACAGACACGATAATGCTGTGGAAAAATTTGCATGATTTGATTTTTTCTTTCTGGAGTTTGGCTTTTCTTTTCTTTTTTTCTTTGTTTATATTGAAGGGTATATCCCTATCGCAGGTAAAGATGACGGAGATGGTGGTGAAAGAGGTGAGAAGAAGGTTTGGGATAATGAGGAAGAGACAGTTGCGTATTCTTGGAGTTTTTTCCATATTATGTTTGCTTTGGCTACTTTATATGTTATGATGACTCTAACAAATTGGTATAAGTAAGTTTTTTGTGGATTTGTTTTGACAGAATTAAAAAAAAATTAAAATTCTAGACCGAATTCAAGCTTGAGTAAAGCTAATTCAGCTTCAATGTGGATTAAAGTCATTTCAAGTTGGCTTTGCTTGATTCTCTATGGATGGACTTTGGTAGCGCCAATTGTTTTGCCAGATCGTGAATTTAATTAGGTTTTGTATTTAACGAGGATTTTTTTCTTGTGATATTAAAGCTGTTCTTATCTTATCTATTTTAATTTTATAATAATCAACAGAATTAGTAGCTTTTAATGTTGTGATCAATCTTAGATTTCTAGTATTTGTTTCCCAATTAAATATTTATCCATTATTGTATAGTTACATATTAATGTCGTTTTTTAAAATACTCTGTAAAAAAACTGTTCTTGTGTAACAAAGTCCAGTTCAATAAAATCATAAAAAAATGTAAACATTTTGCCATTTCATGACCTTTGGATGAAGCAAAACTTGTATTGAGATCAGTGACGTGCGTTTGAATAAAGTTGGAATATGGTACTTCCCCATGGTTCTGCGCCGGAACCATTTATTATATAAAATTAACGTCACTTGTGAAATTTGCGTCAGTTGATTTAAAAACTTAGCAATGAGTGTATCTAATAAAAAATTTATAGGAAATAACAAAAATCTGAGTCTTGTTGGGGGCTTTGACAAAAAAATTTTAATCGTTGGTAATAATTGCAATATTGAGATAAAACAAAATTTAGGGTCTGTTAAAATTATTGGTAATTATTGCACGATTCGGGTTGCTAGTGGCGAAGGAAGTGTTTTATATATTGGAAATAATGGAAGTGTTTATTTAAGTGACAATGTTAAGGAGGATGTTGTGACGTTTGTGGGGAATTTTGGAACGGTTTCGACGAAAAATGGTACGAAAAAAGTGATGAAACAGCAAGAAAAAATGAAAGAAAAGAGGGTGTTTTCAAATTTATTATAATTCTCGATATTCCTGTTTTTTAAATAATTCTTTAACGTAATTGTAAAAATATTTCAGTGTTCCCTATTTATTGGACGAAAAAATATTGTATAAAAAATTTAATTAAGATTAGAGATCATAGATTCTTTAAAAGTTAGATAATGAAATAAAAATCTGTATTTTATTTGTTTGTTATTAAAAGATATTTTACTTTTTTCTGAAGTTGTATAAGACATTATAACATACAAAAATACGTCTTCATTTTTAAAGAAGATAATCTGAAAATGAGTAAAGTATCTGCATTTCCGTAGGGAATATTGACTCAATTACAGTCAGTATTGGATTTTGAAAAAAAAAAAAAATGTGAACTAATGTTTTTAACAGTTACAGTTTTGAAACAGTTTTTTGCGCTTTCCTAATAAGTTTTCAAATTGTTTTTATTCGACATTCATATTTACAATTTAACTTGAGATAAATACATTCAGACCTTGCCAAACTCATTCATCTGCTGTTTCATACGAGTGAGGCTCCTCTGAGAAACTACCCTCTGAAGAACCTCTTGTTCCCTCACTCTTTTCCGTCGATATAGACGTCGCATGTGACCTTTGCCCCGACTCTTCTCCTTGACTGGCTTCACTCTTCTGAGCTGACCACGTATCGCTGTCTTTTTGTGACACTGAGACTGAACTTTTGTCGGTTTTAATCGACTCGCTCGACCTTTTGCTGCTCATAGATGGTTTTGTTTTACAAAATAGTTTTGAAGGATTTATTAGAGGTGATTGTAAAGAGAAGTGTGCGATATTGTTAGGGAAGTGAGCAGCTGTACCGTTGAAACAACCCTGAAAGAGGTGCTGTCTCTTCATCTCTAAGGGTCCAAAAATTAATTTCCTTTATTGCACCATAAAATCCAAGCATTTACAGACAATCTATAAACAGTCTGTAGTTGGTGACACAGACCTAAAATATTAATATTTACTTGATTTTATTTAAAAAAACAAGATTATGAGATAAATGAAGAAACAGATAAGATTTCAAAGTTTTGTTGAGGACTTGCTAGTGACATTTTAAATTTGTTTCGCTGGTTTGTGTTAAATTCAATTACAGTCGGTAATTGTCCCCTGTGGCGCCTATAGTTGTCCTTGGTATACTGGACCTAATCCGGCCCTGATGTTCATCGAGTCCGGTGCAGTGAGCGACCTTTTCAAAAAAAATCAAAACAATAAAAGAGAGCAAGGCCTGACATAAATTTTGATATATTGGGACGTTAATAAAAATGGCATTTCAATTTTAATTCGCCTTACACACATACGCAGATAAATATCTGTTCGTCGGAAAGCAATTAAAGAATGTCTGGGTCGGAAAAGTGGAAAATTGTTTTTTTTTCCTTAGTGTCTCGTATAACGAACTAAAAATTCGAGGCACACTCTGGAATAATAAAAGATAAAAGTCGGCCATAATTTCACCCAATTACAGGATATTCCGAACTTATCATCCCGCATCTTTACGAGCCGCGTGCTAAGTACCTCGAGTACTTAACACGGATTTTTTCCGGCATGGATTTCACTTTATACAACTGGAAGTACCGAAATATCTCGAGTCGTTTTGAGTTTTTATTAAAATCGAAATGACTTCCTTCGCCATCCAGATCGAAACAAATTGATTTAATTAAAGAATATGACCGGCACGACCGCAACTTTATAGTCAATTAAACGATTCCAAATTAATTATGGAATTTTATAATGGCTCAAAACGTAACGTTTTAATTAATTTTTTATCTCGCGCCATGAACTCTCAATTTGTTTAGTACACGACGATTCAATTCCGGATTAGAATTTAAAAGTGTCCGTATTTATGATGAATCGACGATTAAAATTTTACGTTTCAGTCGCATCATGTCAAAATTGACGATTTCATTTAAAATATCACTAATGGGCTGATTTCAAGTTGAGATAATACCGGTAGTATCGCAAATTTTAATACTTTTCCATGACAACAGCGAATCACAACCTCGAATTTGTTTATTTTTCCATGGAAACGAAGATACTACCGGTATTATCTTAACTTGAAATCAGCCCCTAAAGATCTAAATGGACCATTTGTCGCTCGTGTTTTGACATTACCAAAATAATTATCGGGACCAGACGACCATAAATCATTTCATTCGGGAACTTTTTCTCTACAACCGACGATTTTATCGCTGCGAGAAGACCCAAAGCGTGACACGATTCTCTGATTTGAGAAAAAAATTTAACGACAAGCACACAAAGGAATTTCGATAATTTAGATTTTTTTGCAAAACTTCAACTGACCTAAATATAATGACAGGAAAAATTACTTTCAGTCTATACTATAAAAACAAAAAATCTTTTTGGATTAAAAATACAGATCATTGACACGCCCTGCATCTTCAGAGATTATTTCTTGTTTTTGTGTTTTTCTTATTATTTTTTAATATTTATGCACGTCTGTCTTGTCACTTAAAGAATTTCGTTGAATTTCGATGATCGTGCTTTTTTTCCGATTTGACTGTCAATCATTTCTGTCACACTTTTGACTACATTACTGTATGATTGATTTATTGATTCATGGATTTTAAAGACAGTACAAGTTTCTTTTTAATTCACCATTATTCCAATTAAGAACTTGTTTTTAGATCAATCAATGATAACGAATTTTTCCTCGTTTATTACCGAAAATTGAATTCCGCGAAGCGAGAAATCGACTCGTTTTTAGATCGGAATGAAGTTTTCCCTTGTAAAATGCTGGTATGCGACATATACGCGGAACATCTCGTACTGGACAGTGGACAGATCGCACCTGAACAGGTACCTGCCGCATATGGACCTTCTGGTACCAGTTTCAAGCACTCTTGACAAACCGTGAGACGATCACCGCTCTACGGGAGGCCCAACTCGCCTTCTTGATCCCTACAAGATCCGACATCGACATGATGATTGCCACGGACGTGCCATCCATTGGTCACTTGTTTCGGATGACATTTCACCATCATCAGGAATAATCATTATTATTTTGTATTGATTGATTTTAGACATGATAGATGGCACGACCATAGACAAAGAAGGAAATAGTAGTACTCTCTCGCTTCCAAATTGCCATCACGTTTTTCGCCATCTATCGACAATGCCGTCAGGTACCGAGAAAAAAATGGAAAGAAATCTTCTTAAAAATTTGGCGCCACGTTTAAAACATCACACTATTTATGTTTTCAACTTTATTTTCGCTTCAAACTAAAACTTAGCACTCTATAGTGACCAAGTTTTAAACTCAATCACTTAATGCGCTATGTCAGTGATAAACCTCAAATAAAATATATTATTATTATTTATTATATTATTTTATTATTATAAAATAAATAAAGTCTCAACAGTCTAATAACTTAAAACACTTAAATCACAAAACACAACGCAACCACACACAAAGACGAGAAAATACAAATTAGCCACGGCACAACGAATGTTTATTTATCGAATCGGTTCATTAGTTGGTTGTTGGTTTCAAGCGTAAGGCCCTGTCATCTGTCAATGATCTGTCACTGTGAAGTGTGAAGTTAGCGCCACCCGCTTAGCTGTCTTTCGGTGAATTTTAAAAACCTTTTACGAAAAAAAATTCTAATAATAGTGCGGAACATTTATTTTACTCGATTAACATGTTACCTTTTCTTCTTGTTATTTTTGGATGGTTTTTAAAATTTGCTCATCTGGCAACTAACTTCATACCAAAGACCAACCTATGCGCGCGCCGCATCATTTTGTCTCGTTTGTGCTCACCTAATTTTCTATTTTCCTCTCGTTAATTGGTTTGGTGGCTTATATGGGATAGGTCACTTGCAGGATTAAATGATGTATTTTGTTTCTTGAAATACACAACTGCACAGCAAAATTCTAACTCATTTTATATACTAATTAAACGTACCTGTAATTGGCTGAGGAGCAGATGTCAAATCCGACAGTAATAAGTGCCGACACATTGACATAAACAGATTGTTCAACTGAAGAGATTTAGACAACAGTGAGTACACTTTGCTTAGGCTCCCCAGGACCAACAGCAAATAACTTTCGTTTGATATTTTTTGACCCCTCTTTATTACTCAGTCTGTTAGTAATTCATCACCAATTCTCTCAAGCCAAAGCCGTCTTATACATAAATCTGTTGGAAACTTATACCTGTAGGGACAAAATACATTACATGTGGAAGAAATCATGCCATGATCAATTGAAATTGTTAAATTTACAATTTAACATTTCGTATTGTAACTTACCTACATGTCGTTGCATCTTAAAAGACAACAACGCTTCACTGTCTAAACCGTCTAAACATAGAATACTTTCTAAATTTCGATGAAAAGTTAGACGTAGCAAATCGTAATTAAACAATGGGCTCCAGAAGCCGTGACGTAAAAATGCGCGAAATTTTGAAACACTGTCATTCGTCGACCTTATTGCACATGTAAATATGGTTGAATTTACAATGACCAAATTTCAAGCGATGAATAAATACACTAAATAAAATAAATAAGACCTAAAAATGTCGACATTCGATAGCCTAAACATTTCATTTATTGATAAGTCACGAATTACAACAAATTTACACTTAATAAAGAATTTAATGGAAAATAAAATGTTCGATGCACTGTGGTAGGTTGTTTTTTTTTAGGAAAAATAAACTTTTACTTTATTTAAGATTTAAAGGAAAATCTTAAGGGATTATTAATAAGGCCATAAGCGGTTCCTAATCCACAAAGCTAATAAATTTATATTTTGAACGTAGGCCTTCCCTGGGGTTTAATATTATAAAAATACCAACCCGGGGGTCGGGAATCAAGTGCTTTAGGGGTAAGGGGTGCAGTCTAATATCTTTACCATCATTTAAAAACAAGACTCAGTTTTTAAATTAAATACAAAATATATTAAAAGATATTTAGTTAATACAACAAAATAATTAATGATATAACTTTTGATAAAATCTTAAATATTAATATAAAATTCAAGTAAAACTTTAATTCATAAACGAAACAAAACATTAATCTTTAAATACGAAATTACACCATAATATAAAAATCTAAAACACGTAAAAATTACCTTCAAATTATGACAAACAAAAGAAAAGGTTTTAAACCTTTTAACACGATCTCTAGCAATTTTTCTACTTTAATGATTACAATAATTTAGATCCAGTAACGTTCAATTTATGACAAAAACAAACACTTGGAAACTAGTGAGTATCAATCATTACTTTCCATAAAACTGAATTTATACTAAAGCACATTTTATCTGTTTTAAAATCCAAAGTGGTTACATAAACAATATAAACTATAAATTTCAAAATTAATAAAAGAATGATTAATCAGCTATGATTTAACAATTAATCTGATAATCAATGAATTAACTAAATTTAACAACAAATAAACCAAGTTAATTTTACCTTAAATTAATCGTTCTTTTATTACAACTGATTATCATTTACTTTAACAAATCTTAAAACCAAAAATATTCTTAAGTGAAGGGGAGGATAATGCGTTTCGGATATGTGATTAAATACGCAAATTCATTACTTGAACTCAAATTTAGTATGTATAAACTCAAAATTACTTTAACACAATTCCAATAACAACTCTCAATCAAATCAGACATTTCTTCTAAATCAAGGGTCATGAGTGGTTAAAAAATCAAAATAATTTCTCTATCAAACAAAATTCTCTTTTATAATTAAATTTAATTTCCAATTAATTTTCAGTAAACAAAACCTCTTTTAACTATTAAAACTTACTTTACCAATAACTTTTTATTCCAAAATCAAATATTCAACTCAAAAACGTTCAGATGCAAATCCAGTCCCAAAACAATTACATATTCAACAACTTTTTAGAAAAACTGTAATTAATTACCAAAAATTCCGCGAATAAGTTACTTAAAGCTATCTCATAAATCAGAATAAAAATTAGTTTAGCTTCTAAAGCCATAATTAGAATTTTGAATTACAAAAACATCGGTTCAAGTCAAACAATTTGGACTTACGGCTATCACCAGGTGATGCTTGGGCTTGAATGTCTTTTTCGGGCTGGCTTCTATTGCACACACATTTGTGAACTTTTTCAATTATTTAAGATAATTGAGGAGAAGTACACATATTAACCACACTTGGAGGTCTATTGTTATCCCACTTTTGGGTGGAAGCTTTTATATCATCCCAAGTAAGGTCACACGTGGGAAACCGCGTCATTTTGACCATGTAGACTTATTTTTGAATCTGGTGATTTCAGTTATTCCCTTGAAAACACGTCATAAGTTACGATTCTCTTTGTTTAGACTGAATTCGTCATCTGACTTTGAGGAGTCATTTCATTGAAAAAATCATAAACTTATTTTTGTGAACTAGCCTTGTTTTAAAACAAAGAAACTGCGCGACCCTATAAAAATTTGACCATGTTAAACTCATAAAAATCTGGATCGCTTCCGTATGACACATTGCTTTGTTCTCTCGCTGACATTGAAACGTTTATATTTAAAAATAATTCAATACAATGTAATAAATTTTAAAGACTTTAAACAGGGTAGTTTTTCTACCCCACCACAGCACAGATTTCCTTCATTTCTAAGCTTTAACGCAGGTCCAATATGAACGAATTCCAGCGAACCATGGCGAATGCGAGCAAATCCCCTCCGATTTGCCCGCGCAACTTGTTATTTGTATGTACTCGGCCATCTTCGGTAGTTGGTTTACAGCTGTTCGGGTGAGTTTGACAGCACGAAGCATGTACAGTAATTTCTATTTTCGATTAATTTCTCAAATATGCGAGAATTGTTTGTAACTTGTGTCTGGATTAAAACTAGAATGTCCAGAGTATTGGACTTGAGTGTTTTTATGCCTTATTTGTGTTTCCATATGTGATTTTTATTCGGTCAAAGTTTAGCTGTTATAATTTCAACCTTATGTATTAGTGCAATAAGGGCGACTTTTTTAAGGTATGTTTTCAGAATGACAGTGCTTCAAACGTTCGCGCTAAAATTACGACACACTTCTCCAGCCCATTCACAAAACGCAAAAAGACATACGTCATACAACATGTGGGATCCCGTCAATACAATGTTGCCAAGTCACGACTCTGTCGGTGGCAATTCTTTGTCTGAAATCAACATTCGCTAAATCTGATGCTTTATTACCTAACGTGGCAACGCTGTTACTCAATGCTGCCAACACTGAAAAACAGATACTAAAGATTACTAAAATTATTTGAAATTTCACAGAGGAATTTAGTGATTGTGGCTACATCTATCAAAAGCGCCTTGGACCATAACGTGTTTGTAACAGGTGTTAGTCAAGTTCTCCACCCCTGAAAGAAGGGCACTACTTTCCTTTTCACAATAAAAATAACCTAAAACACGCTGTGTTGTTAAAATAAACGGGTAAAATACCGAATTTCCTGCACAAACGACAGATATAAATAGTAGGTAAATGCCTCTACATTGTCAGAGTTCGTTGCAGTGCACTACAAGATGGATAGAAATAATCGTGCTAATCAATTAAATCCGAATAACCCTTGCTACAAAGCAGGCAGTAAGTTGAAATCTAGAAAATATTGTTAAATTGTTAAAATTTACTTTTAAGCTGTAACTCATGGTTATACATCACAAAAATCCTATCTGGATAACAGAGCGAATCAACTGAATCCAAATAATCCTGCTTATTGGAATTCACGAGCAGGATCAGGAGGAAACAGTGCAGCAGGAGAGAGTCAAGGATGGCGCTGTTCTATTTCCTAAAATTCACAAATTTTAATGTTTGAAACAAGTTTGTAATCTTTGAATAAATATTTTCTAAAATTTTTTGTTTGATTCCTTTGTATGTTGTTTTTATTTACCTTTGGAATTTTATAATTGCTCAAAACCAAGTCTTATTAATAAATTCTAATTTTAACCGAAACATTTGAAACTGACACTTGATTCACAACAAATAACTGAGTGACTTTAAAACCTAAATAAAATTCGTTGTAGACGTTTTAAGATAAGGATAAAGCATAAATATGGAAAAACCTAGGTAGGGAAGTGATGTCAGCAACTGGAACCCCTAACAGAAAAACGACAATTTAACCTTAAATTTTACTATAAAACAAACAAGAATAAAAAATTAAATTCAATAAAAATTTAACCATCAACTGATACGAAATACAAAAAGAGTATTTTACACATTAAATTTACTGAAAGAATTATTGTAGAAAAATTAGCACTGATTAAAAAACTTAAAAATTAGCAGTACCTATAATAAAGAAATTAATTGGGTTAAAATCAATCAAATATATATCATTTTCTTCCTCCTTTTCATTATTTTAATCATGGGACGAATACGAAGTAAAGTACAAATATATAAAAATAGGTAATTCCCCGAACATACTACTTGAATTGCTAATTTTAATTTATATGTTTTAATTTCAATAAATTCACGAAGTATTAATTAATTTATAATTTCGAGGTGTTCTTTACGGATTATTAGACAAAAAATATAATTACAATATTAAAAAGACAAACAAAAAATTTGAGACTGAAGAAGTGAATTAGCATAATTATTTTTGAAAAATTGACTGATAATTTGGTTGTAAATTCTCTATTAGGCAATTATGCATGTAGAACTTATATCTGAATCTGAAGAAAATTGGTTGTAAGTTGTAAGGGGTTAAGAGAGGAATAAATCACAAATAAGAAAGTAGGTAATTCCCCGATTAATGGGACTTACCCTAATAATGATAATAACAATTACACAAAAAAATGTGAACATATTACTATAATATTACATATTAGGTGATATGCATAAAAAGTAGCAAATGCTCTTACTCGCTAGCTACCTCCTTTCAACAAATAGTAATTACATAGATTTGTCTTGCTTTAATCAAGCAAAAGCAATTGTTAAATTTTTATTCATTTCACCCATTATATCACTTATTGAAGTTGTCTTTTCCCTTCTCCTTGTCCTCCTTACAATTGTCTTGTTATTGTTACCGTCTTGATACTTAATATACTATTTTTATTGATTAATTACGCAGAACGCTGATAATTATCAAATCTGTCAACTCATCATAAACACCTTACATTATCAAAAACGGGTAAAATCCCTAAATTTACTAAAAAAAACTAAGAATATAAGTAAGCAGCATTTAATACGTTTTATTATTGATTGTAATACGTCCCAAGTATTTACAAGTTTTTAATTTGTTTAACGAGTAGTACTGATTCTGTTATACAACAAGATGGATAAAGCTGGTCAAGATAATCGTTCTGATCAACTTAATCCGAATAATCCTTGTTATCAAGCAGGAAGTAAGTTTAAATTTAAAAAATATTTACTTTATATACTAAAAAATATTTTTAGCTGTTACTCATGGTTATACGTCTGACAAATCCTACCAGGATAACAGAGCTTGTCTATGAACAGAGCGAATCAACTGAATCCGAATAATCCAACGTATTCGAGTTCAAGATCAGGAAAAACTGAAAACGAGTGACTTAATGTTTGAAACAATAAATTGTAATTCATAAATAAATAAAATGTTTCACTGAAAATATTTGTCTAATTCTTTATTCTATACAACTTCCCTAAGTATATTCATAGATTATCATAACATACCTAATGTTATGTTTAGTTGTTTTATTTAATTAATTATTTGTTGTGCGACTTGAGGAGGACTGGTAGGAGCGTCTGAGTAACACCAGAGTTGAGCTTAGACTAACTTTATTTACAGAAGTATTTACAAAGTAAAAGAGATTGAGTATGCAACCAGTTATACATACAATGATTAATTGATAACTATGTAACATCTCCCTTTTTTTTTTTTTAAATTAAATAACGGGTAACTTATTTGGTAGACAATTAACTTATGCTAGTTTGATTATTTAGTATTTAATTTAAATGTAACAGTTCAATACAGCTTATAATCATTTAGGGTAGCTGGTAATTTTATTTTCCGGCTAGGTCTACCGTCACCGCTTACGTTATCGCTAGTTGTTAACTTTTGCGTATTTTGTGTTTCACTTTCACTATTAACACTCGTTTGTTCACTTTGTCCATTAGTTTCATTTCCGTTCTGATCACTATCCTTATTGACACTCTTATTTTCTACATCACTATCGCTATCATATACATAACTAGATCTAAAACTATTGTCAGGTTCAGGGGAATACATATCTTTATGAGCTGGTTTGATATAAATTGAATTTCTGATGATGTATCTCCCATCTCCCTTTTTTATTCTATAAGTTCTATCTCTAATTTTATTTTCAATTCTGCCTAATTGCCAGTTGCTCTTAGGTTTGTGTTGATAAAATATTTTCATGCCTGGCTTATATTCTTTCTGTTGTCTAACCTTTTTATTATAGTACATCGTCATTTTATTTCGGTCCGCGTACATTTTGGCGTGATAAATGGAAGTGTTTATTACTTTAGGTTTTAATTTGTCTTCCAGCATTGGCAAATTGTCTCTTAAATTTCTGCTCATTAGAATTTGTGCTGGAGTAAAGGAGTGATGGACGGGAGTGTTGCGATAGGCTAACAGAGCTAAATTTACATCTTTATTGCTCTCAATTGTTTTCTTTATCAATTTTTTTACAGTTTGAATGTGTCTTTCTACTTGACCATTTGATTGTTGATGATTTGGAGATGTATTTAAAAATTTAAAATTCCATTTTTTAGAAAAGTCATTGTATTCTTTACTAATCAACTGTGTTCCGTTATCAGAAATTACAATTTTCGGAATGCCATGACGAGCAAAGATTTCTTTTAATTTATTTATAACGTTTTTAGACGTGGTGTTTGATTTTAGATTGACTAATTCTGGATATTTTGAATAGTAGTCAGTAACAAGTAAGTAATTTTCTTGATTTAAATAAAATATATCCAAGGCTAATTTTTGCCAAGGTTTTTTTATTATTTCATGTGGCTTTAGGGGTTCTTTTATATTTGAATTAGAGTATTTGTTGCAAATGTAGCATTTTTTTATTAAATTTTCGATGTCGTCCGAGAGACCTGGCCAATAAACAGAATTTCTAGCTCTCTCTTGACATTTTTGTATACCTAAATGACCCGTATGTATATTTTCTAAGATTTTAGCTCTCATTGATTTTGGGATAATTAATCTCTGACCCCAGTATAGCAGTTCATTGTTCCCTACGGTTATTTCTGATTTCAATTTGTGGTATTGCTTGATTTCTGAATTGAATTTTTTTGTATTATTTGGCCAACCGTTTTGCACAAAGTTTTTTATGATATTTAAATCAGCATCATTTTTTGTGCTTATTATTAATTCTTTTAATTTCTCATCTGTTACTGAAATATTTTTCTGAACTAAACAAACGTGAGATTCTAAATCTAAATTGTCCTGATATTCTTTTTTTGAATTAGCCCGCGATAAGTTGTCAGCAATTATTAATTCTTTACCTGGACGATACACTAAATTTAAGTCATATTTTTGTATAGTTAATAGCATTTTTTGCAACCGTGCTGGACACGCGTTTAATGGTTTTTTGAAAATTGCTATTAGTGGCTTGTGGTCGGTTTCAACTGTGAATTTACTTCCAAAAATGTATTGATGAAATTTATTTACGCCGAAACATATTGCTAGTAATTCCTTTTCAATTTGCGCGTATCTTTGCTGGGTTTCCGTCATTGCGCGCGATGCGTAAGCACATGGCTTTTCGTCTTGTAATAAAACTGCGCCTAAACCGTTTTTTGAGGCATCAACAGAGATAGTCACGTGTTTTTCGGGATCAAAATAATTTAATTGTGGCTTCTCTGAAATTAATTGTTTTAATTGATTAAAAGCGCTTTCTTGATTTTCTTGCCAAATAAATTCATTATTATTTTTTAATAGTTGTCTCAGCGGATGTGTGATTTCTGATAAATTATTTACAAATTTGCCTACGTATGTAACTAAGCCTAAAAACCTTTGTAATTCTTTTTTGTTTGTGGGTTGTGGAATTTCTTTGATTGCTTCCACTTTTTCGTCGTCAATGTGAATGCCATTTTCATTGAATTTATACCCGAGATATTTTATCTCGTTTTGACCAAATTTGCATTTGTCTTGTCTGAATTTTATGTTGTGAATTTTTGCTAAACTAAAAACTTTATTTAGTATTGCATCGTGTTCTTCTTTGGTCGGTGCATGAATGAGAATGTCGTCAATGTATATTTCGACACCTTTGATCGAAAATATATCTTTAAAATATTCTTGAAACACTTCACTGGCTGTTTTGATTCCATAAGGTAGTCTCTTAAATTTATATCTACCTAGTGGAGTAGCAAATGTGCATAATTTACTAGATTCCTTGTCAAGGGGTATGTTCCAAAAGGCACTTGTCGCGTCCAAGGTCGTAAATATTTTTGAATTTTTTAATTTTGCGCTTATTTCATCAATATTTGGTAATTTATAGGGTTGAGAAATTATGACCTTATTTAATTCGCGAGGATCTAAGCATAAACGTAATGTGTTGTCCGCTTTCTTTGTTAACACAAATGAGTTTATCCACTCACATGTACCTGTGACTCTTTCAATAATGTCTAATTTTTCTAATTTTTTAATGCATAGTTCAAATTCATTTTGTAGGGGAATGGGTACGGATCTGACGGGTTGTACTACTGGTTTTGCGTCCGGTTTTATTTCTATGTGATATAGAGTGTTTAATTTGCCAATACCTTCAAACAAATCTTTATATTTATTTATTAATTCCATATAATCATTTTTCTTGTTTATAGAATTTACGTTATTATTTATTGTAACTAAACCTAAGTTAACGCATGTGTCTAGCCCTAAAATACAACCGTTGTTGTTTTTGTCGATGTGAAATTTGATTACATGCATTTTTTTGTTATGCTCTAGTTCAATGTCACATGTACCTAAAATTGGTATTTTTTCTTTAGTGAATGTGTATAAATTGTGATTACATTTATTTAAGGAATTTTTATTTATGCCAAGCTGTACAAATGTTTGATATGGCAATATGTTGACATTAGCGCCCGTGTCTATTTTAAATTTTATTAATTTGTCTTTAATTTTTAATTCTACCGAACAATCTAAGTTTATATTATTGATTTCGCTACCGTCTATTGTTTCTATTTGTAAGTCCAATGAATTAATTTTGTTATTTTTATTACCGATATTGGATTTACACATTTTTTTGAAATGTCCGCTTTTATTGCAGTTGTCACATACCTTTCCGAAGGCGGCACATTGATTTATTTTATGGGATTGTCCACATCTGGTGCATTCTTGTATCCATTTTTCTTGGGATTTTGCCTGCCGTTGATGGTTATGGTTATTGCTTGTGCCGGACCGGATGTTGGGTTTCTTGTAGTTGCTTCTGCCATATGTTGGGTTCTTGGAAGGTTGTCCTTTTGTCGGTCGATTTATGACGTCCACGTGCACTGGATTGTTGTTTGATGTTTTCATGTCCTTCAATTGTTTTCTGGCGTTCTCCGTTAGGACACATGTTTCAATTGCTTTTTCTAAAGTTAACTCTTCTTTTTGTAGTAATTTTTCACGAGTGGGTTCATCTTTAATTCCCACGATTAAAATTAGCTTGATAAGATCATCTCTTAATTCACCAAATTCGCACTGATTTGCCTTATTTTTTAGAATTGTCACGAATTCTTCTATGGTTTCATTTTTTTGAACCGTAGTTATAAATTTGTACCTTTCGTAATTTAAGTTTTTCTTCGGTACGAAATAGTCTTCAAATTTCTTTTTAAGAGGACCTATTTTATTTATTTCTTCTTCCGTGAAAGCAAAGCTGTTGTAGATTCGTATTGCTTCTTCACCCATCATGTGTAAAAGTTGCGCACATTGTATTTCTTCTGATTCCTTACTTACTTTTGTTGCGATGGAATATATTTCGAATTTTTGTTTCCATATCTTCCAATTTTCACTTAGATTTCCGCTGAAGTCCATGGGGGAAATGCGTTGATCCATTTTTTTTTTTTGTTTGTTGAATTATTTAAATATCACACACTTTTTTTTTTGTTTATTTAATTTCACTTGTTTACTTCACTCCGACTGCGCCATGTTATGTTTAGTTGTTTTATTTAATTAATTATTTGTTGTGCGACTTGAGGAGGACTGGTAGGAGCGTCTGAGTAACACCAGAGTTGAGCTTAGACTAACTTTATTTACAGAAGTATTTACAAAGTAAAAGAGATTGAGTATGCAACCAGTTATACATACAATGATTAATTGATAACTATGTAACACCTAACCAATAAAAAGCAAGTGTTATTCATAATAAGTCGAAAGTTACTCTAATTCACAGGAAATAGGTAACTAAGTTATGATTTCAAATCTATATAAAATTGGTTGGAAGAGATATAGAGCGGAATAAAACACAAATATGAAAATAAGTAATTCTACAAAAAACCTACTTAAATTGGTGATAATTATTTTTTTTTTTAGTCAAGTCAATAAGGTAGGTATTCAATGTTAAATACAAGTATTTGGAATTTGTTAAACAATTCCTCGTATTCTTGTGTAAGTTAAAACTATTCTTGTTTAAACGTCAGATTTGCCAAATTTTTTGCCCACTTCTGATGTTAACATCTTGATTCACAAAGGAAATTAAAACTTTTTAGAATAATATTTTTTTATGCTCTTACCAGTTTAGAGATTGTAATCCATAATTAAATAAAATGTTTCTCTTTATTTTAGCTAGTTTTCCTAATTATGTTGATGATTCTTCTAAAGTGTACACTTGGATAAGAAATTTTACGTAAAGTCTTATTAATAATAATTCTAATTTTAACCAATTATAGCATTGGAAACCTCTTCTGATTCACAGTAAATAATCTAAATAAATTTCATTGCAAGGGTTTAAGATAACGATTTCGAATTTATGTAAACAGATAAAGCCAAATAGGAAAATAGGTAATTCCCCGAAAAAGCTACTTGAATTGATAATAATTTTGTTGTACTTATTTTTTGTAATTTTAGAAACTATAACCAAGATTTGATGAGAGTAAGAACTGTCTTCTTATCTACTACTAATTTATAATGGTGTTGAATGACTCAAAACATCGCTTTTTTTATTGATAGATTGATTTTTCAAGAAATTTAAGTCTCTGGTGAAATGAAATGAGCTTTTTGCGTTTTAAGTCTAGGCCAATATTTTTTTGTGAAAATGACACACAAGCACACAAGTTAAAGGAAAGTAGGAACAAAATTTTGTTTCCGGTTTTTGTTATTTGTTTAGATAAAAGTTCAATATGTTCTAGATTCTATTGGCAATGAAAGCATACAACAAAATTTATACTCAAACTTGCCTACTCTGTGTTTATTTTTATTTATTTATTTTATTTTTTATTTTAATTTTATAATAATCAACAGAATTAGTAGCTTTTAGTGTTGTGATCAATCTTTGATTTCTAGTATTTGTAAATATTTATCCATTATTGTATAGTTACATATTAATGTCGTTTTTTAAAATACTCTGTAAAAAAACTGTTCTTGTGTAACAAAGTCCAGTTCAATAAAATTATAAAAAAATGTAAACATTTTTGCCATTTCCTGACCTTTAGATGAAGCAAGTATTGAGGTCAGTGACGTGCGTTTGAATAAAGTTGGAATATGGTACTTCCCCATGTTTCTGCGCTGGAACCATTTATTATATAAAATTATTGCAACTTGTGAAATTTGCGTCAGTTGATTTAAAAACTTAGCAATGGGTGTATCTAATAAAAAATTTATAGGAAATAATAAAAATCTGAGTCTTGTTGGGGGTTTTGACAAAAAAATTTTAATCGTTGGGAATAATTGCAATATTGAGATAAAACAAAATTTAAGGTCTGTTAAAATTGTTGGTAATTATTGTACGATTCGAGTTGCTAGTGGCGAAGGAAGTGTTTCTTATATTGGAAATAATGGAAGTGTTTATTTAAGTGAAAATGTTAAAGAGGATGTTGTGACGTTTGTGGGGAATTTTGGAACGGTTTCAACGAAAAATGGTACGAAAAAAGTGATAAAACACTTTCTATATCTGTACTTTATTTGTATATTATTAAAAGATATTTTACTTTTTTCTGAAGTTGTGTAAGACTTTATAACATACAAAAATACGTCTTCATGCTTAAAGGAGATAATTTGAAAATGATTATAGTATCTGCATTTCCGTAGGGAATATTGACTCAATTTCAGACAGTATTGGATTTTGAGAAAAAATGTGAATTGTGATGGGAGCCCCAACAAACTGTTTTTGCGCTTTTCTAATAAGTTCTCAAATTGCTTTTATTCGACATCCATATTTACAATTTAATTTTAGATAAATACATTCAGACCTTGCCAAACTCATTCATCTGCGGTTTCATACGAGTGCGGCTCCTCTGAGAAACTACCCTCTGAAGAACCTCTTGTTCCCTCACTCTTTTCCGTGGATATAGACGTCGCATGTGACCTTTGCCCCGACTCTTCTCCTTGACTGGCTTCACTCTTCTGACCTGACCACGTATCGCTGTCTTTTTGTGACACTGAGACTGAACTTTTGTCGGTTTTAATCGACTCGCTCGACCTTTTGCTGCTCATAGTCGACGAGGATCTAGAACCAAACGGCACTGGGGGCGGTACCATGCTAGTTTTGGCTGTCATCATTCCCGAAGATTGTTCAATAGGTCTTAACGTGAACAAAGACCCAAAAACAATATGTTGTACAACCGGAAATTTACTCAACACCTCCGCTTTGTACATTTTAATTAAGCCCCCGTTGATTTTACTCCACGATGACACGCCACTGATGGTCCACAGCTGGTTGGAGTGCTCAGCAAACGGGCCGCTTTTCACTGAGTTTATGTACTGGATGCAGGTTAGAAACATGAAGTCTGATCCGTAATCATCGAGGATTTGGGGGAGGAGAAATCCAGGAGGTTCAATCACAGAGTGTGCTAGGAGCGAAGATAGTGATTTGAGCTATATCGTAGAGGGAAGAATAACAGGAGTGGGCAGAAGCACTGAAATCGTGGTTGTAGCACAAACACCTTTTATGGCAGTTTCACAGTACCTGGGATAGCTTTTTTCTCCACTAGAAATTTGCAAACGGTCTTGACAATAGAATAAGACCATAAAAGTTGTTTGTACCTCGATTAAAAACCTAACATTGTCGGTAGGGCTTGCCAACTCCTCTTATTCCTCCCTCCATGGGTTATATATACCTACCGTATAGTTGTGAGCTACCCCAAATAAATGGGACGAATTGGTAGTCATCAAGGCTCCAAACACCGTGACTTCCTGCAGGTTCCATCCGATAGGTTTTTTGAAGTTTTCGTACTAGATCTAAATAACGGGGGAAAATACCGCAACCTGTTGCGATCTTATCACCGGTTTTGAGGTACCCCACTTTGAATAAACAACACAAGAACATAAGGAAGGAAATTTCGTGACCAGTCCCATAATCAATTCTTGTTGAATTACCAAATGACTCAACTAAATAACAAACTAATTCCGGAATTCCGCGATTTAATTCAACCGGAAGAATTGTTTGAAGTAGAGCAAGAGTGTCCTAGAATTTTTATTTGAGATTAAATTTTAAAAATATCAACAAACCTCTCGCATTCTTTGATACCAAGTCCTAAAAGCCACATTACCAAATCTCTGAGGCTGCTGAACTGGAGGAGTTTCATCGATTTTTTCATCAAGCTTATTTAACATCTCTATGAGTTTAACTACTTCCCGAGAGGCGTTCTCCATCCCCTTTGAGTTGCTTTTACCCTTAATTGCCTCATTTACGGCCAAAATGAAACCCATGTACTCCTACATAAAAAATGTTAATTTTTTGAAATCAGGTGTTTAAATTATACGTAGTAAGCCTCAGATTTTTCCCATATTTTCATATCAGCGGGGGTTTTAATTAATTTCACCGGGAGCTCAAAATCATGATCTTGGCTGATTGGGAAAAATTCTGGATTTACAGAACTTGTCGGACGAGCTTTTGGCTGTGTAGGGCCAATGTTTTCCAGACACGACGAGTCAGAAGACATCATTTTCTAATAATAATAATTAATACTCTTGGTACACCCCAAAAACATAACCTTTCAAAAAGGGAAAAAATCTGACATTTGGTTTGACGTTTAGCCACCACATGTGTATAAGATCGAAAATCTTAATTGCTGGTTGCATAACAAAACATTGGTTAGCACTATAACAGGTGACTAAATGGGCTCCAGAAGCCGTGACGTAAAAAATGCGCGAAATTTTGAAACACTGTCATTCGATAAAAATACCTTGAAAAAGTCGACCTTATTGCACATGTAAATAAGGTTGAATTTATAAAGATCAAATTTCAAGCGATGAATAAATACACTAAATAAAATAAATAAGACCTAAAAATGTCGACATTCGATAGCCTAAACATTTCATTTATTGATAAGTCACGAATTACAACAAATTTACACTTAATAAAGAATTTAATGGAAAATAAAATGTTCGATGCACAGATTTCCTTCATTTCTAAGCTTTAACGCAGGTCCAACATGAGCGAATGCCAGCGAACTATGCCGAACGTGAACAATTTTCTCTATTCGTGAGCGCGTTTGCGCGCTACTTTGCTACTCGGCTATCTACGGTAGTTGCTTTACAGCGGTTCGGGTCACTTTGAGAGCACGAAGCCTGTACGGTGATTTCTATTTTCGATTAATTTCTCAAATATGCGAGAATTGTTTGTAACTTGTGTCTGGATTAAAACTAGAATGTCTAGAGTATTGGAGTTGAGTGTTTTTATGCCTTATTTGTGTTTCCATATGTGATTTTTATTCGGTCAAAGTTTAGCTGTTATAATTTCAACCTTATGTATTAGTGCAATAAGGGCGACTTTTTTAAGGTATGTTTTCAGAATGACAGTGCTTCAAACGTTCGCGCTAAAATTACGACACACTTCTCCAGCCCATTAAAATATAAATACACAGTGATTTTGGGGAATAAAAAAATTAAAAATATTTTTTTACACAAACAACGTTACTACTAATAATTTAAATTATATTTAAAATTTTTAATGCATTCACAATATCAAGTAAAAAATTATTTTTTTTGATAAACGTTAAATATTTTAACGATAAACACTTACAATATTCTAAAAAAAAACGTTTTGTGATACAATTCTAAAAAAATTTGTTAATCAATTGAGAGCTTGTCTTCTTTTTTTTAATTTTATTTCTTGTTAATAAACAACATATTTCTCAAATTTAAATATTTTTCACACCACATTTGGAAAGAGGCCTGTCTCAAAAAAATTTATTAGTCTGTCGGGTCAGGTCAGGTCAGGTCAGGCTTACCTCAAACAAATCAGATGATCTACCTCAGTCAAGTGACTAAACCGTAATAATTTGAAATCGTGATAATTGTATGAAATCGTAATAATTTGGCAGACTATGTTGAAGAGGAATAAATTACTAAAAAATGACAGAATAAGTAATGGTTTCAAAAATTATCTCAATCAAAATCAACAAGTTTGTTAATAATAATAACGTGTGAGCGAAGTAAGTCGAAATCGCTAACTCTTCAACAAGTTGATTACAATATTTTTTGTTGATTATACATTGTAAATACAAAAAATCTATTTTATTATTATTTTAATTAAATATGTAAAATACTTGCTCTACTGCTCTCATTTCCTTGATATGCGCCAAATTATCAAAACCAATAAGCAATAAATAGTGCATTCATAACAATCCGATAAGACATCAAAATCTTATTGAAATAACCTTTTCCCCCCAGTAGTTTCTAAACTTTGCTCCAAACAGCAAACAATGTTTTTCAATCTTTTACGCATATTCTTGTTTTTGTGTTTTATAGAAACCTCTATTTTTGCCCAAGGTAAATCAAAATTTTTTCCCAGAAAAATCATTTAAAATTAGTCCAATCTGTGGGTAGAGAATGCACAACTCCGGACCAAAAACCCGGAACTTGTTCACGTATTGACGACTGTGCCCCCTTACTCGACCTCATACTAAACCACAACAAAAATAATACGGTCAGGGCATATCTACGAAGTGCAGTGTGTGAATACGTGGGGCAAAACCCTGTGGTATGTTGCCCCAAAGAAGTTACAACCACAAAATCAAAATTGCCGAAAAGTCCAGCTTGTGGGTTTAGTAATGTGACAATTCCCAGGGTTGTGAATGGAGTTCCGGCAAAATTAGGTACCTAAATATTTTATTTAAGTAAGAAAGTCGTCATAATAGTCCAAGGTCGGGTCAAAACTATTTTAAATTATGATAGAGTACTTAGAAATGAATTTTAGGTGAATTTCCCTGGATTGTTGCTTTGGGTTATAGAAACTCGAAAAACCCGCAAATGCCAAAATGGCTCTGTGGGGGCTCTTTAATTACTCAAAAGCATGTTTTAACAGCAGCGCATTGTGTCTACAATCGGAGAGATTTGTAAAAATATAATTTTGAAAAAAATGTTAAATAACTTTTTTTTGGTAGATATGTGGCTCGGTTAGGAGATTTAGATCTGTTTTCAAACGAAGACGGGGCTACGCCCTCTACTATATCTCTAGCTAAAGCAAAAATCCACCCCGATTATAGTCCAACAAAATATACAAACGACATCGCAATACTCACTTTGAAAGAAGCTGTAAACAACCGTAAGTTAATTTTTTGTTCTTCAGGGTGTTCCAAGTTTTACTTCCATTCTCAAAATGGCAATTTGTATTTCAAGAAAAATTTTGAATTTTTTTTACAATTGATTATCTATTGTAGGAATACATCTTGCCGAAATTTAAAATCATTTATTGAATTGGCAGTTTTTTGGCTCTTATTGAATATTTTTTTGATTCATAATGTATTTTTAGTATTCTACATTATTCTGTAAAATGTTTTTAAAATTAAAATACATTACTAATTATACGAAAATAAGGATATTTTACAAACTTACTTCTCTGACGACATTTTTGCACTTTCTTTTTGGTTTTATAATTACCTTCATCTACTCATTTTCTTCTTTACTTTCACTTAGTACTTTTCTTATATCCAAATCTCTCTTTCTTATCTCTCCATACTTTGACAACCAATGCTATATTATTTTTTTATATATATATTCTTCACATTCTCTTCTAGTCTCCTCTCCAATAAAATTTATTCTCTATTATCTTATTATTACATCTAAATTTTATTTTATTTTTTTTATTTTTTTCTAGGTAACTACTTGAGAAGTTTCGTAGAGAATATCAGATTATATTTTGTGTGTTGTACCTAGATTCTTGTATACTTGCTAATCTTTCCTGTCTGTCAATATCCAAATATTTTTGCTTTAGTTCTTCTTCTACTGACTTTTTACGTTTTCTCAGTTTTTTAATCTCCGAAATCGCAATTCTTTTTTTTTTCATAATAGTTTTTACATATTTTTCTTGTACTTATTCTATTTTTTTTATTTTACTCTAACATTGTCTAATTTTGCATTCAAACCGCAGTCTTTATTTTTTTCTTTAAATCTCACCGCTTTTTTTCTTGCTTGCACACTACTGCTCTATGCATTACATTATTTTTTACCAAATTATGAAACATTCTTACTTCTTTCTTAAATTTCCACTAAATTTGCCTTTTCTTAAACTTCAGACACTTCGTAGAATCTTGTTCGCTTTTTAACTACTGTTTTATTTTTCTTTTGTCACTTGTACTACTATTTAATACGTATCCTAAATATTTTATTCTTTTCGCTTGTTTTTTTATTATCTTTTTTTTCATTTCCACTTTCTTTCCAAACATCATCATTTTAGTTTTATTTACATTTACTTAACGTCTTTTATTTCTTACGTGTCTTTCTATTACTTTAATCATTTTCTTAACTTATTCCTACTCTTTAAAGATTTGCAGATGATTTAGTGATTATAGTAATTACTATAATTACTAAATCATCTGCAAACGCCACGGATTACATTTTTTCTTTGCTATTGTCCTAATTATTCTGTATTTAAATTTTATCTATATCTTTCCCAGTTATGATAAAAATAATACAGGCCTTAATGGACAACCTTTATTTGTCTAAAAACTACCAGTTGCTTCTTTACCTATTTTTACTTGATCAATAAATTCCTCGTAAATTTATTCTATTTTCCTCACTAACTATTGTATTTACACACTTCTTTCTTTCAAATATTGACACACCTTTTTTTCTTTCAACACTAGCATATGCTTTTATCCTATCTTTTTTATCTTTTTGCAAGATGTCTTAGAATATATACATCATTGTCCTTCTTTTCCTGAACCCTGCTTGCCTCTCTGGTAATATTAGCACTTTTTTCTTTATTTTATTATTTTTTGAATTCTTCGTCTAATGCTATGGCATACATTTTGTAAGTAGTACTAAGTAAGATTATCTTATGGTAGTTTTGGGCATGATCTTTATCTTCTTTTTTATGTATTGGTAAAATTGTTTTTTTTTAATCTCTGGGAAAGTTCTCTTCATTTTCAATTACATTTAACACTTTCCACAGCTTTTCTCGCAGATTTTTTGAAGCATACACTCACACTTGATTTGAAATTTTTTTTCTGTCTGAAGCTATCTTTTTCTTTAATTTTAAAATTGATTTTTATATTTTTTTTTGTTGATAAATTTTAACACTTTTGTCTGTGTTGTTAGTTATTGCTTTTATTTTATATATTTTTTTATTTTTGCTGTTATTTTTTTCACACTTTATTTTATATCGCTTTCTTGTTTCTAGGTACCGAGCTTTAGGGTACCTCCATAGTTAAATAGACCCTTGTCAAAATATGTACTAGGGTGGGCCAAAAAAATCGATTATTTTTTTTAACTTTGGACACTGAAATATTGGTTCCTTGGCACTTCTAAAAAATGCGTTTTCAAGATGAGCTCTTAATTTTAATAGGAAAGGCTTCCTCATCGCAGTTTTCCATTTTTTTTCAGTTCCATATGGTAAAATCCATATCTCGTCACTACTTGATCGTACAAAAAAAGTTTATTTACATTTTTTGTAGGAAATTTAACTATCTATAAAAGGTATCTTACAATTTTTTTATAACTTTTACCGTTTAGGAGATATCAAAGGTCAAAATTTGAAGAATTTAGCAAAAATTTTTTTTTCACTTCTAAATTTTATAACTCGTGGATAAATAAATATTACAAAATGCGCAACATACGGTTTTGTAGGAAATTAAACGCTCTACAAAAAAAATCGTTTGTGGTTAATCGACTACTTCAATCATTTAAAAAAAAATGGGGATTTAGTATCAAATTTTGGTTTTTAAAATGCGAATATCTTCTAAATGGTTAGAATAATCAATTAACCACAAGAGACCTTTTTTATAAAGCGTTTAATTTTCTACAAGGTTGTATATCGCGCATTTTCTTATATTTATTTATCTTCGAGTTGTAAAATTTAGAAGTAGAAAACGAATTTTTGTTAAATTCTTCAAATTTTGACCTCCGATATCTTCTAAATGGTAAGAGATATAAAAAATTGTAAAATAACTTTTTTGTAGAACGTTTAATTTTCTACAAAAAATGTAAATACAAATTTTCTGTACAATTAAGCAATAACGAGATATGGATTTTACCATATGGAACTGAAAAAAAAACTGCGATGAGGGAGTCTTTTATATTAAAATTAAGAGCTCATCTTGAAAAAGCATTTTTTAAAGGTGCATGCCTAGGAATTAATTTTTCAGTGTCGGAAGTTAAAAAAATAATAATCGACTTTTTTGGCCCACCCTAATATGTACACTTTGTTTTAATTTTTATTTTTTTCATATTTAATAAGGTAAAAAGAGAGGTGGAGTTAAAATTTGGGAAAAATATGTATTTTTTTATTAAAATTTTTTTTAGCTACTGTTTGGCCGGTTTGCTTACCCACAAACGAGCCTTTCCGTTCGATGACTTATTTAAACTTCTCTCCAACATTGGCCGGCTGGGGCTCCATAAGCTTCAGTAAGAAACAATAATTTTTTTGTTTGTATTAATTTTTGTTGGTAGATGGACCTTCGAGTTCAATGTTACAACAAATTTTCGTTCCTGTCTTAAACAACCAACAATGTGAACAATCTTTTGGGAGAGTAGCTACAATAGATAATAAAATAATATGTGCCGGCTCGTTAAATGGGGACAAGGATGCGTGCGGAGGCGATTCTGGGGGACCTCTTATGCACGAAATTAATGAAGGAACTAATTACAGGATTTACCAAATTGGGATTGTTTCGTACGGATTCCGATGTGCTGTACCAGGATATCCGGGGGTTTATACAAGAGTTACGGCGTTCGTTGACTGGATTCAAGAAAATTTAGATTAAGGTCCTTACAGCTAGCTATGATGTAACATTGTAACTACAAAAAAACGTAATTATTGTTACTTAATAAAAAATAAATACTGATTTGACTACGAATAAGACATTTTAACTAAAAAAAATTAAAATGGATAATAATTCAAAACTTTCTGAACACAATTTTTACCCAAGAGACAAAACTCTATCACATGTTAATTTTTCTACCCTAGAGTTGGCTTTATTAAATAAAGGTTTTAAACACGCCTTCTTTACTACAAATACGATTTTTTTATAATTTGGTTGTTAATTGAGAAATTGCTTATTTAAATTTAAAAATTACTGAAAATCCTTCTATTACTTTTTATATCAATTGAGTCCTCAATAAAGTGCTTTTATTAATAAATAACCAGGGTAAAACTTTTCAAAATTACTCTCCAAACCACATTTTCAGAGAGAAGAAAACACTAAGCTCCCTTAAGATAAAAGTTAAAACTGAAAGTTTGATAATTACAAAAGCAGATAAAAGAAATTGCGTTGTGATTTTAGATAAGTTACTTTATATATATATCATAAAAGTTTTAAAAAATTTCTGAGATGGTGACTTAAAAAATTAAAGTTTAACTCAACTTTAAAATTATACACTTTACTTAAATTTACTCTTGAATCTGTCTTCCACATTCTAACAAAATTTTACACTTTTAAATCTTTTTTTCTTTCTATAAATTTTTGCATCTTTAGACTTTATGGATTTTCTAAAATTTACAAAATAATTCTCCAATAAGATATCTCACTTTGCTATAAATTTAAGCAAAGTGCTTAAATCAAGTAATTAAGAATTTTATAAACTTTAATAATAAACTCTCTGTAAAAAACATCTTTAGATCTTTCGTAGAAAATAAAAATTCTTAATAACTCTTCAAATTTTTGCAAATTATGTAGTAAACAATAATCACTAACAATAAAAATAATCATTATCTTATATAATTCAAATAACTTAAATAAACTTTTTAATCTATTTTTTTTCTTCTTATTTCTATTTCTTCTATCTTTTTTATTGACAATTTTTTTCTTTCTATTTTTCTTTAAAAAAAACTATATTATAAAAGTTTCTTTGAATTCTAAAAAAAGTGTTTCGACTTGTAGTCAATAAGAATCAATTTTCTCTTTTGGGCATTTAGGCATCTACGTTATCTTTTAATAACTAATACAGGGTTAGTCAAAAGTATGGAGTAGGCAGTTTATTTCCGTAAATATGAACTTTATGACAAAATGAAATGTCATAAGCAGGTCCTGACAAGATACCTCCTAAATTTTACAAGGAATGTTGCGAGTCTCTAGCTCTACCTCTTCAGTTAATTTTTAATATGTCGTTGAAATCTGGCAAATTTCCAACTGTATGGAAAGAAGCATATATTGTTTCAGTACATAAATCTAATAGTAAATCAGATGTCAAAAATTACCGCCCAGTCTCTATTTTATTCACACCTTCTAAAGCTTTTGAGTCTATAGTTTATGATCATCTTTTTTCAAACTTTAATAATATTATTTCCTCGAAGCAACATGGTTTTTTCCGAAAGCGGTCTACGATTACTAACCTTTTGAATTATACCAACGAAATCATCACTGCTGTTAGTAAGGGTCTGGAGGTTCATGCTGTTTACACTGACTTTACTAAGGCGTTTGATAGAATTAACCATACGATACTATTACATAAATTACCTTATGAAATCTCTGGTAATTTGCTAAAATGGTTTGAGAGTTATCTGTTGAATAGAACCCAGATAGTTAAAGTCAATAATTGTCTTTCGGATAAACAGTGCGTTCCTTCGGGGGTTCCTCAAGGTTCCATATTAGGTCCCCTACTATTTTCAATTTTTATTAATTACATTGTTAGTGATTTTACATGCAGTTTTGAGATATTCGCTGACGACTTAAAACTTTATAAAGTAATTAGGTAGAAACACTCAGGATGTTCAAGATCTTCAATACGATTTAATTCTATTAAGTCGTTGGTGTAACTCTAATCTAATGACCTTAAACTGTAATAAATGTCAGGTAATTAACTTCAGTAAAAAAGTAAAACCATCTATCCCTGAATACAAAATTAATAATGTAATTCTTAAAGTGTCGTCCACTGTGAAAGACCTGGGGGTAATTCTTGAATGTAAGTTGTCTTTTATTTACCATTATGAGTTTATTGTTTCAAAAGCGAACAGAGTTTTAGGTTGTTTAAAAAGGTATGCTAGTGATTTTAGCAATATTCGCACTATCATAATTTTTTATGTTACATTTGTTAGGTCCATCCTTGAATATAATTGTCCAATCTGGTCTCCATTTTATGCCACTCATATCAGAATTGAAAGTGTTCAAAAAAAATTTATAAAATTTGTAAAGTATAAATTACCAGTTAATATTAGGGACTTTTACCATTTGGGTATTATTATCACTCTCTTTGTTTTATATATAAACTGATTAACAATAAGTACGATGCTCCTGAGATTCTTGGCAAATTGTACTTCAATGTTCCTCAGTATAATCACAGGAATGCTCTTTTATTTAAACTTAATAACTGCAGTACAAATTATGCTTTGTTCTCTCCGCTGAATTGCATTCTTTCTTTGTGTAATAGTGTTTGTTGTAAAAGTGATTTTTGGGAAGTGTCTTTCAATAAATTTAAGACTACTCTATTATTATTAGTATAAAATATCAACTACATATTGTTATATGTGTGTTTTGATATGTATTTTTATTTTTTTTATTTTTTTAAAGGCTGTGATGCCGTTAATAAATTATTATTATTATTTTTTATCTCTTAGCCTGCTTGTTGTTTTTTTATTTCTATTTTTTTCGTATTTCTATGGAAACGTAACTTTTTTGTCTTTTTGAAATAGCAATCTAGCAATTTTCTTGGTGATTCTTGTTCCTCTTTTTTTTCTTGAAATGACCTGGTATTTTTTTAATATCCTTTAAGAACAAAATTTTAGAGAAAATGTCCATAATACTTTATTCAATCAAATAATCTTTAACTTAAATGAAATGTTCAAACTGAAGACCCCCTATACAGCTTGACAGTAACCTAATCTGTCATAAAAATTGCGTAACGAATTTTGCAGCCAGTTAGGTGGTATTTCTGAGATTCCGTGCCTTATTCTGGCTTCCAGGTCTTCCAAATTTTGAGGTCTTTCTTTGTAAATTGTAGGTCTTTCTTTTTAAATGACTCCAGGGGAAAAAATTTAAGGGGTTTAAATCGGGGGATCCAATAGGACTCCGACGTCCTATCCAATGACGTGGAAAAATGTTATCTAGAAATAGGCGAACATCAACACTATAGCGGGGTGGAGCGATGTCTTGCTGAAACCAAATATCTCGGTTTGGCATTCCTTGTCGATCTGCATCCGGGAATAATTGTACAATATCGGGTTCAATGTGATCACGCAATAGTAGTAGATATCTAGCCGCAGTTAAATTTCCATCAATAAAATATGGGCCTATTATGTGCTGTCCAATAATACCAACTCATGTTGCATCATCCAATGAGGATTCGCACTAGACCAGTATCGACAGTTGTGTCTGTTCACAAATCCATTGAGACAAAACGTAGCTTCATCAGAAAGAAAATAAAATGTTGTTTAGACAATTTGGATTATTATCAATCATTTCCATCATGGTTACACAAAACTGCATTCTTCTGTCTGGGTCATCTTCGTTTAGTTCATGGAGAAGGTGTATCTTGTAAGGTTTGTGTTTGTGTTCTTTTTCAATATTCGAACAATCGACGATTAACTAATATCATTATCCAAAGCAAGTTGTGTAATTGCCATAATTGGATTATCCATAACACTTAGTAATAAGTTGAGCTTGATCATGATTTGTGGCTGATTTCGGACGTCCAGATTTTTTCATATCTTTTACATTTTCAGTTTCTCTAAATTTTTTAACCAATTTAGACACCGTGGATTGTACAATAGGATTTCTTCTAGGATAAACGTTGTTAAATAAATGACAAATATCTTGGTGTGAACGTGTTCGATCTGCATAACCAACCATCATGAAAATTTCAATTCTTTCAGTTTCACTGAGTTTCACCATGTTTACAAATTAAAATAAAACTATCTTTATTAAACTAATTTGTTAACTTATTAAAACGTACGTCACACTGACATAAAAAATATCATTAAAGGAACAGAGGCCACTATTATTTTTTGTAAAATTATCAAATAAATTTAAAAAATTAGTAAAAAGCAGAGAATCTGATTTGATACCATTTTTTGTCGTTTATTAGAAATTATGATTTTACACAAAAATTTTGTTATTAAAGGATATTAAAAAAAAAGAGGAACAAGAATCACCAAGAAAATTGCTAGGTTGCTATTTAAAAATGAAAAAAGAAGTTACGTTTCCATAGAAATGTGTTGACAAAAAAACAACTAGCAGGCTAAGAGATAAAGAATAATTAGTGAAGAAACTTTTATCGATGACATTTTGTCATAAAGTTTATATTTACGGAGATAAACTGCCTATTCCATACTTTTGACTAACTCTGTATAACGCAGTTGATATTGTTCAGACAGGGCGAAGGATTGCAACAGGAGTACATAGACTTGTAAGGACAATATAAAAGTACAAAATTACAGATATAGCTTTTACTTCATCTGCTTTTACTTCTTATATATTTTTTTCTATTATTTCCTTTCTTCTACTGACAATAATTTTATATAATGTTATCCTTTTATGTCTGCAGTAAAGGTTATTCTTTAAGGTAAAATTAAGACAAAAATAATAAAAAATATGTAAATATGTGATAATGAGATAAACGGAAGAGCGTCAATTTGAACATTTAGTTCAGTAATCTTGTTAAAAATTGCGTCTATTTTGAAAAATTTTATAAAACATTTAAATTAGTTAAATTACTTAAAGTTTTTATTTTAGATTCTACAAATGTTATACTGTTATACGCAGAAAAAAGTATTTTAAATATTTAACACAAAAATAAGAGTTGATATTAAAAAAATATATATCGATTAGGTACGTTACAGCAATAAACTAGTTTGCAAAAAAAATTTTGAAACGAGTGAAAAACGTGCACAATAATAAAATAAAATTGACCTGTTTTTGCGTTTTTCTATAAAAACATTATCTTAGAAAATATGAATTTTATTCCACACTTTTATGTCACCCTGTATATCAAAGAACTAAAGTGCTTCATTTAATCCTAAAAGTAAAAGTTGAAAGAACCTGAGAGCTATAACTAGATACTTGAAGGATTAAGGTACTTTAATCTTGAGGTATATACATTATTTTTTGCACTTCCAAGAAATAAAAAATGTTATTTGTGATTTTGATTTATCCATTTTTAAATTCCAATTTTAAATATTACTTTAAGTTTCTCAGGATTAAGTAGTAGTTTAGTTTTTTTCAATGTGGACTAAGACTAAATTTAAAGAATGAATTTGGTCCCAAAAGAGCTAAAAATTTAAAATTGCCGCTCTCAGTCATTATTGATACGTCACGCCGTCACGTGGAGGGAGGAATTCCTCCCTCCACGCGCCGTCACGCCTTCTCTAGTGATTTTATTTTCGTTATGTTTAGAGCTCGTACACATACTTTCTTTAAATGGCGGATGTTTCTGTTTTAACATCTGAAATGGATATTTCTAAGTTAAAAGTAAGTAAATAATTAAAGACTGCATTAAAAGTCATAAATAAAGACGATAAATTGTGTTTAAATTGTTGTTACTTTTTTTTGTTTGTTTGTGTATTGTTTTTAGCTTGTTATGACTTTGAGGTTATGTTGTTATTTGTAGGTTCCTGATTTAAAACGCGAGCTTAAAAGTAGACATTTAAATACGTCTGGAAATAAAAATGAATTAATTGAACGTCTTCAAGCGGCGATTAAAGCCACTGAAAAAATAACTAATGAATCTGTTGATGAGCTGGATGAAGATTTATTAAACGTATTTAAATTATTATCTGATGTGAGTTTTTTTGCTTAAAAATTGTGTTTTCTAGGAAGATGATGAGGATGTACATTTAGAAACTACAGAATCTGTAATAAGTGATATTGATTCGACTCTTAATGACCCAATACCCGCACCCGCCAAAGGACAGAAACGTAAAGCAGAAGAAAATGGTACAAAACAAGACACGGTAACACCTCCAGTTGCTAAAAAGCTAGTTTTAAACAGACAGACACCACTAATTGAGAACACAAGAGTCTCAACTGAAAGTAAAGAAGACACAAAGTCAAACGGTTCAACTGAGGAAAAACGCATCATAAAATTGTCAGGAATTTCAGCTAAAGAAGTAAGACAAAGGGAAATTTAACACAGTTATTTACAATTTTTTGCAGAGGCTCGAAATGCGGGCTAAAAAATTCGATACCTCGTTGAGTAATGAGGCAAAGAAGGTTGCCAGGGCCGAGAGATTTGGGGCTGCAAACACGGCAAACTCAGTACATACCAAAGTGGTACAGTTGTGGGAAATCTGTTATATTTCTTTGTAATTTTTGTGTTTGTAGAACACAAGTATTGATGTACTTAAGCAAAGGGCGGAACGGTTCGGAGGATCCGTTTCAAAAGTTATGACAAGTATGGATAATCAGCAAAAATTAGAGAAAAGGAAAGAAAGATTCGGGATCGTTTCAGCTGAAGATAAAGCCAAACAACGTCTAGAAAGGTTCAAGCTACCAGAAAAATAAAGTTTTGATTTTTTTTTGTATTATAGAATTTTGTTTAATTTCCGTTTTAATTTTTTAATAAAACATTTACATTCAGAGATGTTGGCTTTTATTAAATTTGTCTAACTTTGAATTTGTTTTTTTTTATTGGTAAGTATAAGTAAATGAAAGAAAGATGTTTTGTTTTTATTACAGGAATGTGCTTTTTATTTGTTCTCTAATTGTTTCAGCATTTTCGTGAACAATAATCCTACTAATTATCAATTTTACAGTGGGACATCAAGTGGATTATATTTATTAATACTGTTTATTTAATTACAATTGAAAATTGATTAATTATCTCGGGCCCGAGTATTGTAATTTGTTGTTTTTACTTCTTTTTTAGCCAATTAACCCCGGAGTGAACTATTTAACAAGATTAAAATCATAAAAACTAATTACTTATTAAAATTAATTGTTTAAATATTTCAGCAAGTGCATAATTGTTTATATTTTAGCTAAATTAAGAACTTATGAGTTTAAAACCGCAGCTTTTAGAAGACAGAACAAATCGCTGTTTGACAAAAATAAGGTCGAGCAATTAGCAAATTTATAATAAAAGAAATTAATAAGAACAATTTTTTAATTAAATAATTAAAGGTACGCCAAGCATTCCTGCAGAAAGTCACGTAGACACCCTTGGCAACACCAACGGTTTAAAGACCGTTAGGAAGAGAACCAATCATCGCTGCGGAAAGTCGCGTGATCATCCCTAGCAGCAATAACGGCCGAAAGACGGGTAGGAAACAAACCAATCATCGCTGCGGAAAGTGACGCGATCATTCCTAGCAACAGCAACCGTAGAAAGTCGTTAGGAAAGCGCGCTAAACATCCTCGATTGCAGTCACGTAGACAGCTCTGACGTTACTAAAAATTTAGATATAAAAGAAACCCCCAGAAGGGAGCCATCGTGCTCTGACACTGTCTAAGCTGGTCGACTTATTTTTTTAATATAGCAATTTCCAACGGTGATCGCTGATCAAAAGACTGTCTTCTAGCTGAAAATTACGTTCGTGTCCGAAGTGCGGATTCCCAGTCTTCGACGGGTGACACTTAGGGCTCTGAACCAGAAATTCGCCTCGAGTGCCGCATTCCTAGTCTTCGATGGGTAGATCGCAACCAAGGAGAATTTTGCACAACAAGTTAACACTCGGTTTAATTAATATTTCTCTCGTAATTAGCTGTCCACAATGTCAGAAAAGCTAAAAGAACCAGAGAACCACTCATTCGTAGTCCAAGAGCAGCTACCGTTTCCGGAAGAAATCCGGATTTTTACAGGTCTTAAAAACTAATTTTATCACTTTATAGCTGTGTTTAACGACTTATAGTCGCAGGGGAGCCCCTGGTGGCTCCAAATCTTTGACAGTTATTCATTTATTTAATTATTAATTAATTATTTTAATATAATTATTATTTTACTAATTAAGTTAGTTCCGCGTATAATTTTTATAAACCCCTAAATCCAAATAAAAAGGAAATTTACTTTAAATTGTTTATTTATTTTTTACAAAAAAGGGGTGGAAAAGTACTTTAAATGCAAAAATGTATTTATTTAAACAAAATCGCGATATATTCTGTTTAATAAGTAATCGTAAATAAAGTACGCTGTTTTAAAGCGGCTGTGATGCGTCCTGTTCGAGAGCTGGCGCTCGACTGATTCAACAATAGGAAATATCGATAAATTTGCAAAAGACAACAAAAAATGTCTATTATATCACCGAATGTCAAACCCTCTTTGTGCCTTTGAGTAATAAATCATCGTATTATATAAACAATTAGTTTAAATAGTAAATTAATATTGTATTTTTAAAGCCACCTCTAAAATTTATATTTCAAACTTTTCAAAATCTTGAAAAGAAATATATCAAAAGCAAGTCAAACACTGAAACACAGTAAAATTTTAAATTTTTTCGCATTTTTGTATTAATAATTATAAATTTACGTAAGGCTATTGAAAGAAATTTAGTTTTAACAACATTTTTAAATAAACTTCTAGGTGCACTTATGCCATCTTATATAATAATTTGAAAATCTTTTGCTAAATAAGTGAAAAAAATTCTCAAAATTTATTCGCTATAAAAAGCATCAAAAATGTTGTCTTAAGGCTGTCGTATGACGTCATGTAAATACGCTAAATTTTTTTTTTGGCGCCGCTCTTTCGACAAGAGGCCGAACTAAAACCTCTTGGTCGTTAGAGTGAGTTATCCGAGTGTCATCCTTCAATGATTTTTCTATATTTTAAAATATACTTCTAGAAAATTTGTTTTACCATTATTGTATTACTTTTTAAAATTATGACAATTGTTTAGAAGAATGAAACTATTTTTTTTTACATCTAAATAAAATCAACCAATTTTAGATCGTTTACACATTCGACTAAATAACAAATGTCACTTTGGAATTAGTTCATTTGCACAAATTTTTATTGGGGCTGCACAATTTTTTAAAAGAATTATTCCACTAAGAAATGGGGCCTTTAATATGTAGAACATGCTTGGAAACAAATTTATCGCCAACAAGTTGTGTTCAAATCCAGAATTTAGTTGGTACAAATCAAATGAAAGTCAAAGACATGTTGGAACTGTTCATGCCTGAAATGGTAAGTTTCTCTAATTTAAATAACAATTTTTTGATCTAAACATCTTTTAAGGACTTGGATATAATCTCAGGTGATGTAGTAATGTGTCTGCAGTGCTCAGACTCTTTAAAAAAGGCCTACACATTTAAAGATGTTTGCTTAAAAACTGAAGAAAAAATCTATGACTATTTACAAAAATTCAACATAAGTCTTGGGACACAAATAAGTTTAAGTGATGTAGTTAATTATAAATTGATGGGAAATCATTTTTCTTTGATAAAAACTGACCAAAAAGATGATTTAGTCACAGAAAACTGCTTAAATAGGTTTGTACATCGAGGAATTCGTTACTTTTCATGTAGGATTTTTTATTACAAGGTAGTAACCAAAATGGTACAATAATTAAGACAGATACTGAAAAAGACCAGTCTGGGAATGATCCAAATGAAAACAAGCGAAAAATTAGGGGCCCATACAAGACAAAAAAGTAATACACTTATGGGCTAATTTCAAGTTGAGATACTACTGGTAGAAGCGCAAATTTTAATGCTTTTCCATGGCAACAACTAATTACAGCTCGCAGTTCTTTTAATTTTATTTTGTAACGAAGATACCGATATTATATCAACTTGAAATTAATCCATCAGTTTCTATTTTCTTATTTTTTATTGTTTAATTTTCTAGATCTAGAAACGATTATAATTCATTAAAACGCAGTTATACCTGTGATCAATGCGAGTACAAAGCCTACAGGTTAGATTTACTCAACACTCATAAACAAAAACACGACAAAAACATGTTAACTCCAAAAGAATACAAATGTGACCATTGCGCTTATCGAACTTTACGAAAACGAGCCTTAGATCGCCATTTATTCACACATAAAGGCAAATCACCACATTTGTGTAATATCTGTAATAAGCGTTTTGCCGAAAAGTACCAGTTAACACTACATACAATAACACATACAGGTCAGGATTTACCACATAAATGTATAAAGTGCGATAAAGGCTACTTGACTAAATCCTACTTGAAACAGCACATGGAAACACGGCACTGTATTGTGGAAAAATGTGAAGAACAATCAGTGTCTTTCAGAAGTTATAAATGTAAATTTTGCGAGTTGAGTTTCAGTGATAAAAGGGGCTTGGATGCACATAGTTTCACGCACACAGGGGCTGATTTACCGTATAAATGCAAACAGTGTGATTTTACTACAGCATGGAAGGGAAATTTAACAAAACATCGCAAAAATAAACATGAAGGGTGGTTAGGGGGTTGATAGCTTTGACCGATTTCGGTTTGGCGAAATTTAAGTCACAGTATAGAAATGAATAGTATGGACAGCTGATAAAAACTGAAAACTTGTTAAAAAACTAGCATTCTTTTTAGTTAACTGTGTAAGATGGAGCCACTAATTTGTAGATTTAATATAGGCAACCAATAATACACAGTTTATATAAATATTGAAAAAAATATTAATTTTAAGATTTGTCTGACCCTTGTCTTTCGATTATTTGTTATGTTATAGCTTTTTAGATTTAAATTGTGTATTATTAGTTGCCTATAGTAGATCTAAAAATTAGTGGCTCCATCTTACACATTAAACTTGAAGGAATGCTAGCTTTTTGACAAGTTTTTATCAGCTGTCCATACTGATTCATTTCTATACTGTGTTGAGGTTATGTTCGTTTGACAATCCTATTGAATTATTGGGAATTAACAAGACCCAGCACGAGTTCTCGTGGAGAACTTTGGAACTGGCGTTATTGGGGGGAAAACTCAAATTCTTGACAAATTTGACTCATTGTTTTTCCCTCAGTAACGCACGTGTTGTATTACAAATCCACCGAACGCATATCACATTTTTTTTTTGGCAGTTGTTTTTTGTTAATTATTTTAGTTTTTACAAAACTAGCAGAATAAGAAATGTTATGTTAATTTGTCAGTTTTAAATTATTTTTCTGAATTTGAATTACTTCTCCGTCTCAAATTGAATCTGTTATAATTAGTTATTAAATGTTTGGGATTGAGAATTTCTTCTTTTTGTGATTTAACCTGTAAAAAATGACCTTCCTTTTTTTTTTCTTGCAATTTCGTTTCTTTGTCTGATATCAATAACTAAACGAATCGTAAAAAAATAAATCAACTCAATGGCAGTAACGAAACTGAATCCTGTAAAGAGACCTAACAATCCGCCGTAATAAGCTGGAAAAAAATTTAAAACACGCAATCCTGCATTTATGATCTTACCGAGTAATGTGTGCCAGCTGAAAACTACATCTCTGCGATTTTTTGTTGCTACTAAATCGTTGAAGTATACACGGACTACGCTTTGGTCTTTGATAACAATACCACCACTGAAAAATTAATTTGGTATTAAAGTGATTCATAAATTGGGATCAGCTAAATAAGAATAGGGCGGCTCCAAACAAGGAACAATGAATATAAACTACATAAAAATGCAACTTTTTTAGGATATTCGACATATTTTTATATAAATTGCCGACGACTCTCCAGTCTATTTTTTTTTACTTTTTTTTAAATTGTCGTTTAACTTTAAAACTTCGTGGCTGAAAAATCTTGAACGGCTCTAAAATGTCTGGTTTAGTGCTTAGTATCTTACGGCCTAATTCTAAATCAGATTTATGCCGGTGTAATTTGAGTTGCTAGAGGCAACGTCGTAACTTTACTATACTATTTATATTAGATGGCGTAATTTTGCGCTACTCCGATGGAGTAGCGTAGTGATTTATTAGAATTCTAGCATTAGTCAATAAAAATGCTGACATATTGTCTAGTCAAATGTGATACTTTAGTGCGCTAAATTGTCACTAAAATGCGGTGTTTCCTATCAATCGGCTATAAAAATGTAATTATGGTTCTCCCAAAAATTTAAATAAACAAATAATGCTAAATATTCGTATAAAGTTACATTTTTATAGCCATTTTATTTCAATATTTTGTAAAATACACTCTAAAAAAAGTAGACACTACATTTTAATGACAATTTAAGCGCATTAAACTATCACATTTATTAACTAGTGAATAGGTCAGCATTTTTATGGTCTAGGCAGTAAAGAAGACACTTTAAAGCCGTTCAGGATTTTTTAGTTGTTACATTTTCAGCAAAAATTAAAAAAAATAAACTGGTAGGATCGGTAAAAAATTATATGTTCAATAAGGCAATGAAGCAGATTTAATGCCTTGTCTGGCTTCAAATTTGAAACTGCCAGTTACGGAATTAAATCACATTCTTTATTGCCTAATTAAACAAATAACTATTTTTCTACAATTAAATTTGCCATTTCATGATTTTTTTTTAAATAAAATAGTGTTTTACTAAAACAGTAATTTCACGCACTGTTAGTAAAAATAGGGTTTTTTATTATGAAAAAAGGACAAACTTAAAACACGGTTGAAAATCAGTGACAAAGAAACTTCTTTTTTTAACAATTGCAGAAAAAAATATTTTTTTTAAATGGTGTTCGTAATTTTGTTATCAATTGAGATAAGACAAAAAAATGTTGTTTATCATGTTTAGTTCCTCATTATAGGTTATTTTTGCCCCATATTTTCGAATCAATCGATATGAAATCAGAAAATAAGAAATTCTGATAATTTTGAGTCCATAATTAAATTTCCTGCTTTGCAGTCGGAAATTTTCCCGACATATATTTCTGATTATACTCAATACAGAATTATTATTAATTTTTAATCCCTAGTGTTTACACTTACTACAAATTGAGTTGATTGCTGGAATATTCCCGTGTGAAAACTCCAGACGAAGATTCAGCCGAGTATTCGATGTAGTCACAGTCTGGAATACATTTTTTACAAATTTGCTCCTCTGACCCCCATTTGTGGTCTTTTGTAACTCTTGTAAAGTCGTAACCCGGGACTGAACTCATCAGTAATTCTTAAAACAAACCAATAGTTATTTTAGACCCTTCCTAAAAATTTTTTTACTTCTGTGATCACTAAGGCACTGGACATCTCTCAAGTTACAAATCCTGGTATTTGGGTAAGTCCCCGTTTCGTGATGGTAAAAAAAAGGAATACAACCACAAAACTGTCGACTTAAATTCATCCGACACTCGACTATGCAATTATTGTAATTGTAATTAACAAAATTATGTAATTGTGACTCGTTATTAAACAAACATTTTCGTTTAGAAACTTCAATATTTTTTATACTTTCTGTTGAGTAAGTTTTAGATGGAGTAATTCCAATTAAATTGATAATTCCTTTTTCTGTTAATAAATTTTGTATTCCCCAATCTGGATAAATATACGAATTGTGGATCAGTACTCGATGACCAATTGCAGCAATTTGGGTCCCAAAATAATTCGCAGGGTAGCTATTAACTAACACTTCGAGTGCTGTTAAATAACCACAAGCTGATACTCTTCGCGGATGTTTGGGGACTTTATTAGCCAAAGCCCTGAAATGGTTTTATTAGTAACATAAAATAATGTGAGATCAAAATGTAATTGAATCAGAGCAAGCTGTGGAAGTGGGTATTAACATATTAGGCACATCATTATAGTTACGCTGGCACAGCCTGCTTTGTTTCAGTTACATTTCTATGTAGAACGGTTTAGAGATGGATTGCACATGCGCAGTATGGTTTTGGCGGTCTAAAATCTTGATTGCGCATGCTCAGTTTAGTTCTGAATCGTTCTGAACTGGTTAATGTCAGCAATGGTAGAGAAAATAAAGCAGATAGAGAACAATCAACAAAATGTTGAAATAAGAAGGGAAAATAGATATTTACAAAAAGAAAACAAATCGATTAAGGCGAATATGAAAAAACTAAATAAGAAAATAAAGACTGTTAGAAAATAAAAAGATAGACAAATGCGATAAGAGAATAGAAATAAGGTCGAAGAAGTAAGATAAACTGAGACAATGAATAGAGTAGTTTACCAAAAACGAGCTAGACGTTGAAATAAGGGTAGAACAAGTAATAAGAATGAAATAAATAAAAATTGAAAAAAGATGACAGAAGAACAAAAAAATGATTGACAGAAATATTGCTAGTAAAGAAAACAAGTTCGGCAAAATGAAAAAAGAGATGAAGAGAAAAGCAAAAATAATACAAGAAAAGGGTGGAATGAAAAGCGAACTGCGAAGAGAACAGAGTCAGATATTTTTCTGGAATATAACCGGACTACAACAAAAGAAAATTTTTTTTGGGAATGTTCTTTGATGGAAACAAAAGATTCTTTTCTTTATACACTTCTAGGGCCTAAACTATTAAAGATAAAAATATCGCTTTGCAAAATTTATTATACAAAATTTAATTTTTCACTTATAATCTCTCTAGAAGACGAATTATTTCTGATAATTTTATCTCACTTTTCGTGAATGATTTATTTTAACAATGAAATTAAATGAAAATGTTAAATTACCCTCCAAAAGTGTGATTCTTGAGCGCATAGTAATTAAATGAGCAGCAGTATCCTTCTGTGGTTTTGATTGGCTCAAAAATGCTTTCACACCGTTTTTCTTCGCCTTTCCATTTGCATCTTTGTAACATTTCGTTACATTTGGGTGCGAGACGTTCCATAACTTTTTCTATAGAGATTTCGTTGTAATCTAAAATGTCCTGGACTCGGGAATAATTCCTGAGTGGAATATTTTTATTGTTATTGTAAATTAATTGGAAAACTATTCTGAGATCGTTTGCGAGTTCGTCGGTGCTTATCCCATATGATTTATCCCTAGAATTTAATAATTATACTCAGTGACAGTAGAAGTGTTTCACCCAGAAAAAATAATCTTTGGAAGTGTTTTTTTGGCAACAGAATGAGTAAATTTAAAGCTAGTTATACAATAGAAGCCATTGCAAGTTTATCTTTAACAGGACTTGCAAAAAAGTAGTTTCTTAGTTTTTGTTAAGGAAAAAGCTTATCAGAGCTGATAAGAAGAAGTATTTACAATTGTTGTGTCTCTTACTTTACCAGATTAAAATATTATCGAGAATATGTAGGATATGATAGGGAGAAGACTGTCGTCTTCGTTGCACCGTTCGGCACAGACTCTGGCACAGTTCATCCATGCGGTTTAAGTTGCTTGGAAAGAGGTAACACAAGCAGACATTGTTCATCTTATTTTGTCGACACTTACACGTGTACAGGAGTGTACCCAGTTAAATAACGGAGTTATCAAACACATTATTAATTTTTCTTTAAGTTAATGTTACTAAAATTTCTTGCAAATCTCATTCATTCAATCACGCCCAAAAAAATATTTCTTCTGGGTGTCACTGAGTTTATTTAGAGTATTTTATAACTAAGTTTTTGTAAAACTTACAATTCACGGGCTAAGGCATAAGCCCGACTTTTGAAAATTTTGTTAAAACCACAAATTGTTACTGCAGGAAATGGGTAATTCCAAATCGGGTAATGCGTAGAATCAGTTACTAGAAGAGTCGGATTTGCTTGGAAATTAATCCAAGCCATTAATAATAATACCAAAGCGGAAATAAGTGAAACTGTTACAATCGTGACCCAAAACACTCTAAAAAAAAAAAAAATTGAAATATATTTTTATGGTTCTATTACACTTTTGTGGAATTGCTTATTAGTAATTTAGGAAAATTATTCATTTTTTGAACAGCGACTAAATTGATAACACTAATAGTATATTAGATCTCAAGGGTCATAAGCATAACTTTTCGTAGTAGAGAACGCATTTTGTAACCGTTCGAGAAGGCGAAAAGAGCTTACGGCCTCGAGATTTATATAATGTTTTTCGAACCACTTGAAAAAAACAAGAGGGTATTAAGGTTCCTGAGCAGTGGGTCTGTAAAATGTTGAAAAATATCCGAATTTTGATACAAGTTTTCTTCAAGTCGGTTCAATTTGAAGAGCAGGACGTTTCAGGATTTTACTAAGATATATTTATCTATCTCGTGACTTAAGGAAATTGGATTAGAAGCGAAATTTTTACTTATGTTTTGCTCATGTTATCAACAATAAATATAGTTTATAAAAAGTAAGTCTACAGCGAGGTAGATTTTTATATAAAAATTAATTTGGTAAAAAAAAAATGTAAATTCTAATTTAAATAGGTTTGGAGAAATGTTGGCTTAAATGTTTTGACATATTAATTAATTTGGCGTAATTGAAGCAAAGCGGGCAAGGTGGTAGTGGATGGAAGCGTGACAGAAGCGTTCCCAATTCGAAAGGGGTTAAGACAGGGCGACCCGCTGTCAACAGTTCTGTTTAATTTGGTATTGGAAAAAATCATGAGGGAAAGTCAGATAAGAACAGAGAATGTAATATATTACAGTAAGCAGCAGGTGATTGTGTATGCAGACGATGTAGCATTAATCGCAAGGACCAGAAAGGAGATGAAGGAAATATTTAAAAATTTGGAAGAGAGTGCGTTAAGGTATGGACTCGAGGTAAATGAAAGCAAGACAAAGTATATGGGAACAAACGGAAGAAAAGTACAAGGTGACCTGGAAGTGACAGGACAGAATGGCAGAAATTATTGTTTTCAAACAGTAAACAGATTTGAGTACCTCGGGGTTACCGAGACTAACTAAAGGAACGAAAGCGTTGGGGGCATTAAACACGGTGTTGAGAAGCAAAATAGTGTCGAGAAAAACAAAAATTAGAATCTATAGAACTGTAATCCAGCCAGCGCCAGCGGTGCTATATGGATGTGAAACGTGGATCATGACCCAAAGCACCTCGAAAAAGTTGGAAAGGTGGGACAAAAAAGCACTAAGAAAGGTGTTTGGAGGAGTGAAAGACGAGGAAGGCAACTGGAGAAGAAGAACAAATAAAGATGTAATGGATATATATGGATACCCAAGCATAATCCAAAAGGTAAAGGGTCAAAGAGTGCGGTGGTTAGGACATGTGGCGAGAATGGCATCGGATAGGCACACAAAAAAAGCGCTGCTGGGGGGAGAAGGAAGTAAAAGAAGAAGAGGGAGACCGAAGAAGAGATGGTTAAGGAAGATGTAAAGGGAGTAGGAGTCCGGGACTGGATGGAAGAGAGCAAGAACAGAAAAAAATGGAGGAAAAATTGTGGAAAAAATTAAAGCCATGGGCCCGAGGGCCTGAAGAGCTATATACACTGCTCCAATAAATTAACGCACCATTTGAATTTTTTTGAAAATTGAAACATGTATTCGACCAATTGGTACAAAATTAAGAAAAATTTAACAAGAACATTTGTTTAAAATAAATTAATATCTTATGAACTTATGTCTTCTTGATTTAAGTTATTCCAAATTTCATTTAGTTGAGAACCTACCTCTTGAAGATGGACAGGAGGATGTGGAAGATTTTTTAAACGTTTTCCGAGAATGTCTCAAACATGCTCAATAGGATTCAGGTCGGGGCTTTGAGCTGGCCAATCCAAAACATTGATTTCTGCCTCATTCAAGTAATCTTTAACAATTCGGGCAGTGTGGGGTTTTGCGTTATCTTGCATTAACAAAAAATTTGGACCAATATAAGGGGCATATGGTACGACATGCTCTTCAAGAATATCTGTTATGTAACGGTCTGCATTTATAGATCCATTATTTACAACCACTAACTCCGTGCGAGCTTGTAAGCAAATACCACCCCAAACCATTACTGAGCCTCCACCAAACAATGTGGTATTCTGAATGTTACACTGTGCGTACTGCTCATTTGGTCTACGATATACACGAACACGTCTAGCGCAATTGTAAAGACAAAATTTTGACTCATCCGTAAAAAGAACAGACTCCCAATCCTCTCTTTGCCAATTTATGTGCTCTCTAGCAAATTCTAATCGGGCTCTGCGGTGTTCTGCAGTCAATGCAGGACCACGAGCAGGAATATGGGGTGTTAAATTATCCTCCTTAAGTCTTTTTCTAACAGTTTCGGTACTGATTTGATTTCTTTCTACGTCACGGAACTCAGTTTGTAGCTTCCTGGCGGTTACAAAGCGTTCCCTTAGCGCAGATATTTTTAAAAATCTATCCTGGATAGGAGTGGTTTTCCTTTTTCTTCCTTGTCCAGGTCTTCTGAGGTGACTTTCTGTCTCACTGTACCCTTGTATCATACGTGAAACTGACATATGAGATACACCAAACCTTTCACCAATTCTTCTGTATCTCCATCCTTCCTCCAACAAAACCACAGCTTGGGCGCATTCTTCTCGAGTCAAATTCCTCATAATGTTTTTATTATTGTTTCAAATGATAAAAACTATCCACAGAACGGCAAATTCAAATAACAATAAAACGAAATTACAAATTAACACAATTTGAAAATGAAAATTATTTTAAAATTTCTGCTTAAAAAACTATTAAACTCAAATTTCTGACTTTAATGTCAAAACTTTTATTACAATGGGTAACTAGATTATAGCTTGATTAAACCTTCTCAACCAAAGTTGTCAAACATACATAGTTTTAATTTTTTTACTTTATTTTCAAGTGGTGCGTTAATTTCTTGGAGCAGTGTATATATATATATATATATATATATATATATATATATATACTTACAGAGGCTAAGGTGGCATCCGCCCATGTAAAATTTGCGGTAAAGGTGGCATCCGAGGTAAGGTGGCATCCAATATACGGATGCCAATTTGACATAAGCGTAAAATATCGACAAAAGCTTACTTAGCACACATCCTATCAGATGGCGTAAAAAAGTGGTGGACGTCAAATTGACCGCCAAAAGTATAATAATATTCTCTTTAGTTCAGCAAGGAGTCGTACTGAGGCGCTGCAATCGATTCGTGTATATCTGGATGTCATTGGAATCACGGTGAGATTGGCATCCGCATCAAATTGGCAACGTTGCACCTAAATGCGTACTAAAACGATTTACATAACGACTCATTCGATTAACAGACAAAGTAATCTACAAAAAAACGTCTGTCATCAATTTTATACAGTGTGACATAAAAGTATGGAATAAAATTCATATTTTCTAAGTTACTGTTTTCTTAGAAAAACGTCAAGACAGGTCGATTTTATTTTTTTATTGCGCACGTTTTTCACTTGTTTTCAATTTTTTTAGCCAACTGGTTTTTTGCTGCGACGCAATTGATATTTTTTTTAAATACATAGAAACCCTTATCTTTGAAATTAAAAATAGGAACTACTCTTTTTTCTGAGTATAACAGTATAACATTTATAGGGTCTAAGGCAAAAACTTTAAGTAGTTTAACCAAACTAAACGTTTTATTAAATTTTTCAAAATAGATGTAATTTTTAACAGAATTACTAAACTAAATGTCCAAACCGAAGTTCTTTCGCTTTTTGGTAATAATACAACTAATTTTCGTAAGCTAGTAGCACATTATTTTTTATTTTTTGACTAATTAAGAAGTATTGATTGACAAAACCACACTAAACATTCAATTTTTGTGGATGTTGTTACAAGTATTGGTTTCTCTCGTGCTTTGAAAGTTATTAATTTTTTAAATTATTTATATGGCAGTTGTGTCATTTTTGACTAAATTACATTTTAGAACCATATTTTTTTGACGTCAAATTAATTAGACAAGTTTATTTGGATGTTTTTTGCGACACGTTAGTACCACCATTAGCAGAACTTTTTCCAATAAAAAGGATCTAGACATACCAGCAGCTAATGTATGGTTTAAACAAGACGGTGCATCTGCACACTACCCTCGTAGTGTCAGGGATTATTTAGATAATGTTTTGATCATTAACGTATTTTTAAAAAGATTCTTAAAATCAAAGGTATTTGCAACAAAATCAAGGATTTAAGACAAGGAATTACAAATCAGTACCGCTTAATTAGTTCAAAAATGTGCTAATGAAGTTTGAAAATTGGTTGTTTTATTACTAAGAAGCGGTAGTACGTTAATTTGAACATTTAGTTCAATAATTCTGTCAAATTTGCGTCAATTTTGAAAAATCTAAAATAAAATAAATTTAAATAAAACATTTAAATTGGTTAAATTACATAAAGTTTTTGTTTTTGACCCCATAAATATTATATTGTTATTCGCAGAAAAAAAGTAGTTTCAATATTCAACATTAAAAATAGGCAATGCTATTTAAAAAAAATCGATTACGTGACAGCAAAATACCAGTTGTCTAAAAATTTGAAAATGAGTAAAAAACGTGAACAGTAAAAAAAAATCGACCTGTCTTAAAGTTTTCTAAAAAAAACAGTATCTTACAAAATATTAATTTTATTCCATACTTTTATGTCACTCTGTATATATTTTTAATAAGACAATAAAGTAAAAAACCAAATAAATAACGAAATAAAATTTAGGAAATTGAATCGATTTACGGTTGCAAATTTACAATTTTGTAATTACAATCAAAATTTAAAGAATATATTTCAACATCATTTCAAGGTATGTGTTAGAATGTCAATTGCTCTGTTTAATCGTAACTTAGTCGTCTCAGATATAATAATAGCAGACAATTAGTATTTACATGTTTAATAATTAAAATTATTAAATACTGTTGACAAGAAAGAATTTAGTATTAATTTGGTATAATAGGATAAACATTTCAACAAATCGTAGATGCAGAAAAATACACATTAGATGCGTTAATAAAAAAAAAATACGAAGCATCTTTTTAAGTTCAGGTTCGCGTATAAGCCAAAGTTTGTTAACCAATGCGTTTTTTTTTAAATATATGCACCAAACGAAAATATCAGATTGATTCAAAAAATTTAACAATGTAGGTGCATGGTTGGGCATTGCAATACGCAGTAATGGGTAAAAAAGACTTTTAAAAGCCGAGAAAACAATAAATTCTAAACAGACGAAAAACAATTTTTAATTAAATCAAATGTTTGACTAAAACTTAAAATAATTTCTTATTAGTTTTGAGAAAAAGGAGAAAATAAAGCAAGTTATAATTCTAAAAATTCAATATTAAAAGTTTATAATTTATTATTTTTAAAGTTAATGTTTTTTTTGAAAAATAGGCGTTATAAATATATAATTTTTATGATAAATAAATATATAATATTAACATTTCTCATCATTTGCGCTTGAGGCTAAAGGATTTTTAGAAAGCTTTGCAAGTAGCTACAAATATTTCTAAAATATACATGAATAAAACTATGGATAAAAACTAATTGAAGAAATAAAAACTTTAATCTTAACGAAACAGGAAAGTTAACAAAGTTACTTTCTGAGAAAAAAATACATAGATAACAAATATATATCTAAAATCAAAAAAAAAATAAGAAAAATGTCAAAGTAATGAGTTGTAAAGCAAGACCGGTGGTAAATGTTTATCTACGACAATAAACACCAAATTTTGACTTTATTTGGTTGACTTTTGTATATAAAAGAGAATTCTTTTTATTTTTCTTTAACTTTTTTTTATTGAATGATAAATTAATGCAGCAAGTCACTAAGTGATACTAAAAACACAAAATTACTTTTAAATATTTTTTTAATTTTATTAAATTGCTCAATTAAAAATAAAAAACAAAAATTATAGTTCGTTTTTTTGATAGCAAAAATACGTTGAAGAAAAATTAAAAATTTTTAAAATAATACTTATTTACAGTAAAAGTGAGGAAGGTGAAGCTTTCATTTACGCGAATTTGCTAAGTGGACGATGAAATTCAAGTGAACAAAAGCGACCTTACTCTCGAGTGCTGTATTTGGTTTTGTTCGATACCTCCTTAGAAAATCTATAACTTTTGAAAAAAATTTGAAATTATTTGCAAAAAAAATATGTCAATTTGTACCTACAATAAATACCTACAAATTAAGGTTGAAGAAATGTGTTGTCAAGGAAACAAACAACAAACAAATTAAACAAATTCTACAATTTCATTGAACTGATTTCGACTGTGAGTAACTTTTGTGCTAGTATTCTATTGAAAATGGACAATAAAGATCAATTATTTGTCCCCGAGGACACCCTGGAACAAGCTAATGCGGCTAAATATTAAATGTTGCCTAAAAAATGGAACTTTAATTATGCGTGAATAAAAACGCGTGAGTGAAAACACGTGAGCGAAAGTAGACGTAAGCAAAAGTGAAACCTTCACATGCTGGTAACTATGGCTACAGAGCTATTTTCTAAAGAGGCATCGAACAGAAAAATTTTCCTCAACGACTGCAACTAGATATTGACAAAAAAATACGAAATTATTGATCATGTTTTATATTTTTGATGCTTAACACAAAACCCGTTATAGTACCTACAATCGTTTTTAAAAATGATTCTGTTGGAATGGAAATGGGTTTAGTTATTTCTTTATTGGTTTTTATTTTGTTGTTTATAATATAAATAAGAAAGAAATACTTAGAAGCTTTGCGTTTTTATATTGTACAAGAAGCTTTCTTATCGACCAAATTATGTTGTCATAACTTGTACATGTATTACTACATAACTTGGAGAGTAAAAGCGTTATTACAGTATTCGACTGCGTAGATTGAAGGTAACAAATGTGTAGATCGAGTGTAAGTAAACAAACTACTAATATAATTTTTTATTCACTGTGCATTAAGTGTGGTGACGTCGCTGCTTCAAATTGTCTTTTTCAGTCACTTTGTAAAAATTTGATTGGATAATTGACCTATACAGCAACACTAACTTTTTTCTAAATAAAACAAAAAATGAAGCATGTTTTTAAAATTATAAATTTTTATTTTAAATTTACTCTATTGTTAGGAAGAAATGATAATCAACAAAATAAATAGCCTGATTTAATTCTTTAGATTATTAGAAAAACAAAACATAACTAAATACTTTCTATCTCATGGCAAAGTAATTTTTCTTCAAATAATTGAAGAATAAATGTCCACGTCAAATTTACAAGTTTAATTAAATAAAATTCTTATATAACAATAGCAAAACTTTTGCGAGACCAAAATTATCACCGGTGCCTGATTAATAATTTAAAAAGAAACTTTAAATAAAAAGTTAAAAAATGACTTGTTAGTATTATACCTACCTTATAAATAAATTTTAAAGAGTTTATCTAAAAGATAAGCTTTCCGAAAGACGTTTTTTGTAGGGTACCATAGGATTTTACAATCGATATTTGTTTTTTTTATATACTCGTTAATAAATAATTTGTTTTTATTTATACCAAAAGCAGATGTACTTTTTTATGCAGATAATACCACTCTGGGTTGTAAAGTTTTTAATATAATTTTACTGAATCATAAGATAAGAGCACTTTTTAGTAGAATAAAAAATGGGTTACTTATTGATATTAAATTATATAAATCAAAAATGGTATAAAAATAGAACATTCGAAATGCTAAATGTTAAATATAGAAATAATTGTAAAATTTATTACAAAATGAGATATTTTTACAATCTCAAGTTTATTTATAAATGTCTTGGATTCTCGAATATGAATATTTAAAAATTTTGATCAATTTAGTCAAAACGCAAACATGCATAACTTACAACAAGTCGAAATAATTTTACTGAAACTATTTTATACTACAAAGAATTTTTTTTTACAAAAAGTATAAAATACTTAATTTATACAAGACATTCTACTCTATTAGAAAATATTCACCAAACAATTTTAATGATCTTAAAAGTGTATGTTGAGTTTTATTTTATTTAATTTTATGTTTTCATCTAATTTTATATTTTAATTATTTTTGTTACCTTTGTAAAATAATATATTTCTACTCTAGTACTAATAAACCATTATTATAATTATCATCATAAATACAGATTTTTAAAACTTGGCTGAAATATATTTTTAATAAGTCTAACGTTTCTCTAATATTCTCCAATTAATTATTAGAAATAAATAATTATTTGGAAAAGCATTATTGATGCTTTTTTCTCGACTATGTCACCAACCAAAAATCTATAAAAACTCATTTTTTACATTCACTAGTTTGATATGGTAGCGATGAAATAAAAAATATGTTTTGTCCCCGTGAACGTTAGTTATATTATTACTTGTCAGTTAAATGTCAATTTACAATACCGGTATTGTAAATTGACAGTTTCAGGTACTGATAAAATTTATGTTTACAAGTTACTTTAAAATTAATGTGGTTATATATGAGTTTAATTTGCTTAAAAAAAATTAGTTTACAGGTATAAATTTTGCAATAAATGCTTTCCTTAATTTTTAATATCAAAAAATTGTAATGAAGTACAAAGAACCAAGTCGTCAAGGTTGGCTGGCAGCACTAAAATTAACTAAAAATACTCAAAATGTCATTTGGGTGAATCTGAAGTTAATTCTTCCTTTCTGCTACAGGTATAAACAGTACTTATTATAAATCATGATTATAAATATTTAAAAATTAAAAATTTTTTTGGACAAAAAATTTAATACAGTTGTCGTACGTTAGGTAATTTACAGTGCTTAAACTTTGCCGTCGGCTCAGGCCTGAAATTAAATCTACGCACTGTGAATTTTAGTATGTTATAGAGAGTACTTGTTATGATAAACATGGCAACAGCGCACGGATGCCAATGTGTGATATACAGAAGCCAAAGTGTACTAAATGTGTATGAAATATACAGTGGGATGCCAACTGGACCGCTAAATACACCGGATGTCAATGAGTCCTCTATTGATAAACTGAATATACAATAATATACACCGTGTATATTGCTGGATGCCAATTAGTGTCTTGTTTGAATAGATGCCACCTTGTGCGCCAACTATATATATATATATATATATATATAATTGAAGTAAAATTAAGCAAAATTAAAAAATAAGTAAAATTTTAGTTTTTTAGTTTTAGTAAAATTCTGAAACTTCCTGCTCTTCAAATTAAACCGACTTGAAGAAAATTTGCATCAAAATTCGAACATTTTTCAACATTTTATAGACCCACTGCCCAAGAGTCTTAATCTTACACTTACGGCTCGCGCTTACTGCCTTAGGGTCTGGGCTTACCGCTCCAGGCATCGTAAACAGAATGCTTTCTATGGTAATCATTCTACGGACAGTAATTGTTACTTACTGTTGCTCTTCGTGTAGTATTAATAACACAGGTGAGAGGTGGTTGAAAATTAACTAAATTATCTTACCGTTCCAGTAAGATTCTTCTAGGCAAAACAATGAATCTATATCCGTGTAAAGCCGTACTTAAACAAAATTGTTTAGCTTCATATTTTAACATATCCCAAAAAGAAAAATGTTTGTTTGGCATTTTGGTTTCGTCTGTTCAAAATTTCCGTTTTAACTAAATTTCCGGTGTTGTGATTGTTTGGTTTGATTTATTTATTACAATTCATGTTGACAGTTTAATTATAATCGATTTGTGATTACATTAATTTAATAAAAGAAAAAAAAATTTTTCCGCAGTCAGTAGGATTCGAACCTACGCTCCCAGAGGGAATCTGATTTCTAGTCAGACGCCTTAACCGCTCGGCCATGACTGCTAATTCCTTGTTTTTGTTACAATCCGAAATTTTAAGTGCACTAATTTTTGTTAAAAAAATTAATAAATTGCGTGTTTGAAAATATTGATTTGAATTTAATTTAGCATAAATTTGTCACTTAATTAATATTTACACACATTCAAGGATTTTTTATTTGTAATTGAAGGTTTTTTAACATTTTGCCAAAATTATTGTTTATGGACCTGATAATTATTAAAAGGATGTCCGTTTAAATGTTTTGTATAAAAAGACAAGACCTCAACACAAAATTTAGTAACCTACAAAATGATTAAACCATCTTTTGTTTTAGTTTTATTTTTATACATATCTCAAGTATTTGTAAGTCACTTAAATTAGAAATCATTAATTAGTAATTAAAATTTGGTAAAAGTGTATTTCAGAAGAAATGCAAGAGCTTGTAAATCAGCTGCATTCAACGTGTGTTGCAGAAACTGGAGTTTCGGAGGGTAATTACAATTAATTGTCTACAATTTAATTAATTAATTTCAATTGAAGATGTAATTAAGAAAGTCAATGCTGATAAAATGATGATTGATGATGACAAATTAAAATGCTACATTAATTGCTTACTGACCCAAACTGGCTGTGTAAGTTTTCCCGAAAGTTTTTTCGCCGATCGACAGTAAATGCCACATTTTAGTGACGCACTTTTTTATTTACTAAGCAATAAAGCAGACACTTTAAAGCCGTTTTAAGTTTTAAAGTTAAACAGCAAATTTTTCTAAAAAAAAAAAGTAAACTGGAATGATCGGCGAAAAAAATAATGTTTAATACGGCAATAAAGCAGCCAGTTAAACAAATAACTATTTTAGATAAGTGATGATGGTGTTGTTGATGTTGAAGCAACAATTGCTCTTCTTCCAGAAGAAGAACAAGCGAAATATGCTCCTACAATTCGGTCATGTGGGGCTAAAAGTAAGTTATTATAATTTAAATTTTGAAAACAATTATGTTTTTTATTTATTTTTAGTGGGAGCAAATCCTTGTGACAGTGCCTGGTTGACTCATAAATGTTATATCGAAACGAATCCAGGGGTAAAAATAGAATAAATTAAAGTAAAAAAATAATTAATTTTTTTAGGCTTACGAACTTATTTAAATGCTTGAAATGGAGGAAAATGAATCATGAATTGTACATTTTGAATAATTAAATGTTGCTTGCATACTAATGTCGAGTATTGATTTTTACCCTTTCTCTGGTTTTATAAAGAAAAAAAAAACTTTTATTTCGTGTGAAACAGCTGAACAAAAGTTAAAAAGTCTAAACATCAAATGATCTAAAAATTAATAATTTTAAAACGCTTTGAATAAAGACAAAGTCATATTTAAAGCTGTGATTAGAAATGTCAGAATTAGAGTTGCCAACTTTTCGATATTGTGATAAAAAACTTGTTAAAGGCGTATCTAGAATTGCTTTTTAGGGAGAAGGGAGGAAGAGTTGAGGAGGATTGAGTTTGCATTTTTTTTACCATCTTACTATAGTCTTTATTAGAACTCTTCTCTTGAGTAGTTTCTTGGACTTATGTTTACATCTGGCTTTTCGAGCAACAGTTTAGAAGCTGAAGGAAATAAGTATTTCAAAAACAAATGTTTCTACAAGGTTTATTATAAAAAAATGAAAACTGTTACTTTTGGTTCCTAAATTCTATTGTATTAGAAATTTCAAAATATACGTTTTTGAAAAACGAAAACTTGAATTATTGTAAATTAGTAAAATCAGTATCTTGCTTAAAGGACCTTCAATTTTTAAGGCACTTTTTATATTAAAATAGAGAAAATATAAAAGTATAAAGTGTTCCAAAATTCTATGCTTTATGTTTGGTATTTCCGTTTATTTGTTTATACAAAATTATGTCTCTTTTAATGTTTTAAGGTTTATAAAGTATAATAAGCCCTGAAACGTTAGTAGTAAAGTAACAAAAACTAAAACCAAAATAAAAGTCTAAAAAAGAGTGCCATAAATAGAACTATTACAAAATGTTCCGTTTGTACTCAGACTTTTTTTTTCATACAGTTTTAAACACACTTTGTGAGCCGAAAAACAACTAATATAAAAAAAAATATTTCTGTAATGTTTATAAAAAAAAAATTAAATTAAACGCTTGTGAGAAATTGCTTTTCTTATAAAATATATACATTTTGGGAGCCAAAGGCGACGATAATTACAAAAATAAATGTTTACTGCAATTTTTATAAAAAAAGAGTACAAATTCTTTTCTCCAGCTTTTAAATTCTATCAAAAACTCTCTTATAGATAACTAAAATAAAGATTTTTGAGTGTTTGAAGCCAAAATCATCGTAATTTCTTTGTATCTGCCAAGACTTTTTTCAGTATCCGGCTCGAAGGATTCTTCTTTTATTAATCTAGAATTTTCTTAGTTTTTCACTATTTTTAACTTTTTTTCTATTTAGTAGTCGTTTTTCTTATTTTTTGCAAATATTGTTTTTTAAATTTGGCTAAAATTTTGTTTTTCCAGGACCTCTTAATTAACGTTTTCAACTCCTTAAATCTTTTTTTATCGTTTGTTTTAGTTTTTCTAGTTCTTTTCTTTCATTAGTTGAATTTGTGATTTTGTATTTTTTTTTAAACCCAGACCTAGATTCTACAGTTTTTTAAGAATTGTTTAAACTACGTTTTTAAAATTTTTCTTTGTTTTTTTCTTGTTGTACAACATACATCTTTTGAGTTTTTTTGTTATTAGGTCATTTTTGCTAAAATTTTTTATAGAATCTACTTTTTCAATTTCTTTTAAAATCTACTTTGGTTTTTCTTATTCCACTAGTTGTAATTCTCCTTATTGTTCTTTTCTCTGTTCCATTAGATACCCTATTTATGTAGGTTTTATAACTCAAGTCTGGATAGAACTTTACTTGTTTAAACATGCTTAAAATTTATTTTGGTGACTTAAAAAAACGTCTAGACAATTAATTTACTTTTGAAATCAACCAATTACAAATCAACCAATTACACATAAGTATATCAATTTTCTGACGCTTGCTTTTGTTAAAAAAAACTATATAAAAAAACAAATTGTTTTTTTAAGTACATGTTAAAGATTAAAGGACAATTTATAAAATTAAAAAACTATTCTTTGAAATAAAAGACGGTTGGCAGTCCTAGTCAGAATAGAATTTTAACTTTATGAGTTGAAATTATAAGTACATCTTAAATTTTTTGCATAAAACGGTACTGTAATGACTAGACCTCGGTGGGAATATGGGAACAAAAACCCTTTACAGTCGTCTAGCTAACTACTCGTACCCGCCACGCGATAAAACATTGAAACTTAAATTGGTCGATAGCGGTACTAATTCGTGCTACTATCGACCAATTCAAGTTTTAATGTTTTATCGCGTGGCGGGTACGAGTAGTTAGCTAGACGACTGTAAAGGGTTTTTGTTCCCATATTCCCACCGAGGTCTAGTAATGACTAATAACCCAAAGTAGTCATACTTACCGCTCAAAATATTGCGCACTAAATTTAGATTTATACAAAATGGCTGAAAGAGAGTTGTCATAGTTATCTGGTAGCAAAGAGTCCACGTTGTGTTTGACAAGATGGCGACAAAGTTTGTTAAAATGTAACTGCATGAGGGTTCAATTTAGAAGAATACACTAAAACTACAATATACAAGAAAACATTTATTTGCTTGTTTTTTGCAGTAAATTGTTCAATAGATGTAGAAGAGGTAGAATAAAAAAACACTTTTACACTATTTGTGAATAGAATAACAATAAAAATTAAATTTAATAACGTTAAATGTAAAACTTGCCTTAAAGCAGGAAGTCTATCTAGCCTTGTAAAGCCAGTTTGATCACGTGGGTTTAAAATTGCGTGTTTTTGGATCATAACAACAACAAAACTTTTTTTAGTGGTTTCACAGTAGGTATTTTATTCGTTTTTTTATGTTCGCTAGAGGCCGTTGCTACCTAGCAACGGGTCAAGGGGCTTATCTGTTATCATTAAAACTGTCATTTCCTGTCGATGCAAACTTCAAATTAACTACAATTAGTATATATTTCCGGTATAAACGAGACGGTAATTTTTACTAATAATTATATTGTACTTAAAACGGCACAGATTAATAAGCCTCCCTGTACATAATTTGAATAAAACACAATAATAATAAAATAAAATTTTATTTTGTATTTCTACAATGCGCTGTTTATATAATCGTTCCACATTTTCATTTCTACACTAAAAAGTATTCCTGAAAAAAAAAATAAATCAAAATTGTGGGTATGTAAGTGATGTGTTAATTTAAATCCTCATTCCATTCGGAAATCAAATTAAAACTTACATCAGGGCTGGCTTCGTACCAACATTTATTTGTCAGAAAAGCATTATCGCACGCATTTGATCCAACTGAAAACCCGAAAATTTGTAAATTAATCAAAAACAAAGTTTTTCAACAAACTTTTCGTTCCACAATTCCTAATAATCGGCTCTGCTTTCTCCTGATACTCCTCGGGCAAAACCGCAATTGTGGCTTCGATATCTATGATGCCTTCATCATCGATCTAGAAGAAAAAACTGGAAAAATTTGTCAAATAATTGAGAATATTTACACAAGCCATTTGCTCCATTATACATTTCATGTAGCATTTCAGATTGTTGTCATCAACGAAATTGCCTTTCCGAGCACTTTCTATTGCATCTAAAATAAAAAAGTAACTTTATGAGATGTAATTGTTCGCGAAAAGCATGATTTCCAGCAATCGCAAGGTTCGTTTTCGCAAAATTGTTGCCTCTTCAAGGTCATAGTATTCTAATGAGCTAATTTCAAGTTGAGATACTTTTTCTTGGTAACAACCAATCACAACTCAGAATTTTTTGAATTTTTTATGAGAATATGGAAAGATATTTCGGGTATTATCTCAACTTGAAATTCGCCCATTAGTCTTTTTTAATTTGTTATTACATATTTGAGTTTTTCTAGAGCTGTTTTTAACTTATATTTTTTGGTGTACTAACTTCCTAAGTTATTATTGCACAAAATCAGCAAGGTAGCGAATTACAATTTTGAAATTTGGCAAAAATACTTTCATCATGTTTTTTACTTTTAGAAAATCAGTTTAAATTATTGACTAACTACACTATAATTAATATTTAAATTTTTTTAAAGATTAATTGAAAGATAAGTTATCGGAAAATTAAGAAAATCATTATTATATTTTTCTAAACAATTACTTTGTTATAATTACAAAGCAATAATTCTATTACTATTATAATTTATTAATTTATTTGGTAAGCAAATTTATTATTTTTGGTTATTAGTTCCAAAATGATAAATTATGTGCAATCTAAGAATATTTAAACAATAAGTACGTAAATAAACATAATTTAAATATACACTGCTCCAATAAATTAATGCACCACTTGAAAATACAGTAAAAAAATTAAAACTATGTACATTTGACAACTTTGGTTGAGAAGGTTTAATCAAGCTATAATCTAATTACCCATTGTAATAAAAGTATTAACATTAAAGTCAGAAATTTGAGTTTAATAGTTTTTTAAGCAGAAATTTTAAAATAATTTTCATTTTTAAATTATGTTAATTTGTAATTTCGTTTTATTGTTATTTGAATTTGCCGTTCTGTTGATAGTTTTTATCATTTGAAACAATAATAAAAACATTATGAGGAATTTGACTCGAGAAGAATGCGCCCAAGCTGTGGTTTTGTTGGAGGAAGGATGAAGCTACAGAAGAATTGGTGAAAGGTTTGGTGTATCTCATACGTCAGTTTCGCGTATGATACAAAGGTACAGAGAGGCAGGAAGTCACCTCAGAAGACCTGGGCAAGGAAGAAAAAAAAAAACCACTCCTATCCAGGATAGATTTTTAAGAATATCTTCGCTAAGGGAACCCTTTGTAACCGCCAGGAAGCTACCAACTGTGTTCCGTAACGTAGAAGAAATTCAAATCAGTACCGAAACTGTTAGAAAAAGACTTAAGGAGGATAATTTAACACCCCATATTCTTGCTCGTGGTCCTTTATTGACTGCAGAACTCCGCAGAGCCCGATTAGAATTTGCTAGAGAGCACATTAATTGGCAAAGAGAGGATTCGGAATCTGTTCTTTTTACAGATGAGTCAAAATTTTGCCCTTACAATTGCGATAGACGTGTTCGTGTGTATCGTAGACCAAATGAGCGGTACGCACAATGTAACATTCAAAATACCACATTGTTTGGTGGAGGCTCAGTAATGGTTTGGGGTGGTATTTGCTTACAAGCTCGCACGGAGTTAGTGGTTGTAAATAATGGATCTATAAATGCAGACCGTTACATAACAGATATTCTTGAAGAGCATGTCGTACCATATGCCCCTTATATTGGTTCAAATTTTTTGTTAATGCAAGATAACGCAAAACCCCACATTGCCCGAATTTTTAAAGATTACTTGAATGAGGCAGAAATCAATGTTTTGGATTGGCCAGCTCGAAGCCCTGACCTGAATCCTATTGGGCATGTTTGGGACATTCTCGGGAAACGTTTAAAAAATCTTCCACATCCTCCTGTCCATCTTCAAGAGGTAGGTCCTCAACTAAATGAAATTTGGAATAACTTAAATCAAGAAGACATAAGTTCGTTAATTTTGAGTATGGAACGAAGATGTGCAGCGGTTATTCAAAGTAGAGAGGTTAAAAAAGGTTAAAAGAGGTGGAAATTCGCGATATTAAGATGTTTTCTGTAACTTTTATAACGGCGTAACTTTAATAAAATTTTGTTTTCGGTTTGTTTTTCTATATTTGGACACATTAGATATTAATTTATTTTAAACATATGTTTTTGTTAATTTTTTTTTAATTTTGTACCCATTGGTCAAATACATGTTTCAATTTTCAAAAAAAATTTAAGTGGTGCGTTAATTTATTGGGGCAGTGTATATTTATTACATTTTAGGTATGCATTTTCTGTTTTAATGTTTTACAATAACAATCAACGTTTTGATTTATTAAGTACAGTGGCTGCCGCTCAAAATGAGACTCTAAATTTTACAACATTTTTTAGAACCGTTTGCATCAATAGTAGTTTGGTTTTAAGCAATGTTTAAGTCGATAGTTACAATTATTAACAACAATTAAAAATATAACAACAATTGTTTTTAAACCGTACTTAACTTTAAGTTTGATTGGTGCAAGCCGCTCTTAAAGTTTAAACCAGCTTTTTATTAATACAGCTTTTATACTTTATTTTTTATTTATTTGCTGTTGTCTGTTTCTTATCGACACATTGTTGTATATGTTGCTATGTCATATAGATAATGTGTTGAAAAAAGACAGATAGAGCATTAAAAAGATAAACGAACTATACATACGAATAAAAAAAAATAGAATTTTGAATTGTTAATATTGCAATGATTCTGCAAATTGGTTGGATTAATAACAAATAATTTATTTCTATTATATACACGAACAATTTTGCAAATTAGTTAGAATGATAACAATTAATTTATTTTTATTATACACACGAATACACAACAATAATTTGATCAATGAATAATTAATTAGATATTCATAGAGAAATAACGCCTTTGATTTAACAATATCGTTTCTGATAAACCGCTTCTTTTTGAAAACTTGTCGGGTTTTTACCAATTGCCCAGTAGTTGTTTCCGCCCGCTTTTATAACAATTACTTCAGTACGTGTCTGGAAGTTTTGCGACTTTTTTCCATTTATACTAAGCGATGACATTATTCTTCTTGGTTAGTCTATGAGCGTCCTTAATAATGATTTAGTGGAATTTTACGCAACGGTGTGACTTATGGTGCGACATATTTTTGGTATTTTCTCGAACTATTTACTAGAAACTATCTTTTCTTATTTGAGTTATTCCGAATTGTTTCTAACAATATTGTAATATAAAATTAAAGCAATTAATTCTTAAACTTTACAGAAAACTACATAAAAACTTTAAAATATTTCTAATAAGTGATAGACCCTCGTTGAAAAATGCTAAATAACCAATACTGTCTTATATAAATGTTTGTAGTTTTTGTAGTTTTTAAGATATATACAGTGTTTTTGAAGTAAGGTTAAAGGTTATGTATTATAACAATTTTTTTACCTTGTATATACAGGCTAAAATATGTGTAGAATTTTTGCTTTATTAAAACAATACTAAATACCCAAATTTTCCTTTTCAAATACATATTGCTGGTTTTTGAGATATGGGGTAGGGGTTATTTCGGCTTGTGTTCTTTGTAGCTCGGTTATTAGTTAAATTGGAATGTTGATATTTTGTGTAGAGTTTGGTGCATTTTAGAAAATTATTTTTGATTATACAGAATGTTCCAAACAGTGTAAACATTATTTTTTTTAAATAGCTTGCTCTTAATTTTTTTTGTTTTAATTACGAGGTTTTTGGTGTTATTTACATACTCCCAAAATATTTTTCAAAAGAGTTTTTAAAAAAATAAAAAAATATATAAACTTGTTTGGTCAACTATTTTAATCATAATTTTAAGAAATTTTTGTGTCGAAAATGTCTTTGAAAAACTCTTTACTTTTTAATTTTTTTTTGGGTCATTCTGTATAATCAAGAATATTTTACTGAAATGCGTTCTAGTTAATCTACAAATTATCAAAATTCTAACTTAAACTGCGTTATAAAAGACGAGAGCTGAGCTGAACCACCTGTAAGCTGTAAATTATTATTTTTTAAATATATATATTTTTGGTATACATATATACAGGGTGAGTCGGTTAAAAGTATGTCTCAACTTTTCTCAAAAACTAGTTATCACCGTGACTTCAGGGTTTGCCATTACAATTGGTTTTTTCCTCTCCGCTTGAGAATTTTTTCAGAATTTTTCAAATGTTCCATCTAATGAATATTAATTAATTAATATTAATTTGTTGAAAAAATATGAAATTTACGATATTTGTAATGTCATTCTAAATGACAAGATGTTAAAATATTGTTTTGTGAAAAAAATATTTCAAACAAATTGTAAATAACCGCAAAAAATAACAGAGTTTATTTGTTTTGTGAGACCTATTTTAGTGCAGCATTGCCGTTACTCGACAATGAGCTAGATAACCTACCCTTTAGCTTCTTTGGTCCACCAACTTTCTTGAATAAAATGGCGTATTTGCCCAATGTTTTGAGTTGAAATTTTTACTGAAAATGAGAGTTGATCGGTTTTCACTCAATTTTTTTGCTGTGTATGTAAGTATTGTCACTAAACCGACAATCAAAAACAAACAAAACTTGTCTATTTGTTAGAATTTTTCTATATTAAATAGTCGCCATTATTCACAAAAGAATGGGTGGGACAGAGAAGCTGAAGAGTGGATGACTGGATGCCCAACCTATTGTCGAGTAACCTAGCAATGCTGCTTCAAAATAACTTTGGTTTCTTTCTTTTTACCTGTTCGTGCGATGTACATACATACAAAAATTTAGATACTCAAATAAATCTGGGTTTAGGTTTAAGTTATAATAAATGATTACTAATTAAAAAACAATAATTATTTACGTTTTTCGTCCAGAAGTACACCAACTCTATATAAATGACTTGTCTTCTTTGATAAAGCGGGAAATTAAATAACAATTTTGTTCTTTGTTTTTCGTTTTTAGTGTTTTGTGCTTATGATAGAGGTAGAATAAAAAAATTACCTTCTGAAACTCCAGTCTCGCCAACACAAGTCGAGTGTAAAGTATTGGCTAATTCTTGCATTTCTTCGGAAATGCTCTGGAAATTTGGGATAAATCCCAGCCAGGCATGTTAAATTATACTCACGAAAACGGCCGGAAATAAGCACAGGATTGTAAGGAGTGAGCGCAACATTTTGAAGTAAATTTCCAGATTTCCACGTTTATTTATGTTTTCTCGTTTCCGCTTGTCGCTCACTTGTAATTAAAATGAAAAGTGGCAATTAACGTCTTATTAAGTTTCATGAAACGTATGATTTTTCTTCTTGCATTTTCAATCTGATAATTTATGTTGGTAATTCGATATCAAAGTTGAATCTTTTCTGTTTACCTAAAGAAAGGTCGACTGAATGTAAACACTCGATCGTTTGGCTTTTCAAGTCGATAAATCTTTGGGAGATAATATGAAAGGGGCAATTAGTTCAGTTTGGGATGCAAACAACGGTTTCATTGTTTGAATTGTGCCTTTTGTCAAGTGTTGATTTATCAGGCAGATTTGGGAGAATTAATTTTTTTAATGGGAAAAGGAAAAATAAAGTCGCAAATAACAGTTACCTATACAGTTTATTATAGCCTAAGTGGTGTCACTCTTTATATATTAAATTTTAGGAGGAAAATATTTGAGATCTGTCAGAAGTTTATGGGACAAAATAATCCTAAAAAAATCCGGAATTACGAGTAATAAAAAAAATAAATTAAAAGACGTACCTTGGGATTTGCTGCTTGGTAACACTTGTTTGCTAACCACGCTGTTTCGCAAGGTGAGGATCCAACTGGAATTTAAGAAAAATATGTATTTTACAGCAAGACGTTAAACAAAACATTAACGCACGAATAAATAATAAAATTTACATATTATCTGTTCACTTGACAACCCCATTTTTAAAAAAATGTCGGCTGTTCCAAGCTATTTCTCATTTAATTGTGGCATCCTCACTACATAGAAAAATGATTAAATAAATTAAAAAAAAAATCAGTAAAAAAAAGATGTAAAGCTGAGGAAAAAAACAGAAAGACAAAAAAAGAGAAAGAATGAAACAAAATAAAATAAAAAAGACGATATACACATAACGAAAAAAATATACATAAATGAAAATATCGAGCAAAACAGAGATGACGTTCAGTGAAAGCAGAACAATTTAGTTTACTAAATTATCATCAATATTATCAATATTATCATTGTAAATGATTAATTAAATTCTTAATTAAGTAGTAATTAAATAAAATAAATCGTACATTTTGCTAGACCCTGTATAATTCAAGTTTTACTAGAATCACCTACAGACAATTCTGCTAAATGGGATTTACACCTTGACAAATAAGAAAATAACTTTAAGTTTAATAAATCAAGGAAGAATAAGACAAATACTTTTTGAAATATTATTTGGTACAAAAATACACCCAGACACTATTATCTTATTGGAAGAAAAAGAAGAAAAATACAGTGACAATTAAAAAAAGCTCACAAAACAAGAATGGATACAACATACAACTTGAGAAGACGATCAGCTGATAAATGCAGATTGGAAGATTTACTATCCCAAGAATACCAATCTACTAAAGTTACAAAAAATGTTTGTTTAAAATGTCTTAATAAATTGATATAAAATTATAATTATAAAATCTATAAAAATAGACAAAATAATTTCTAAAGAGGAACGATCTTAAACAAATTTAAAACACTCTTTAAAGTCAATTGTTATAATCAGAGTTTAGAGAGAGTTTTATAAGTAAAAAACACTTATTATGAAACGCTACATTATAGACTACAAGAAAAAACATATTAAATAACCAAAATTTAAAAAAATGTAAAAACAAAAATTAAATAGGTGCAGTCGCGGGTCGCTATAATGTCTACTTTCTGCTCTTATATTGTAGCTTATGCTGTATACTGTATAGCTCTTACTCGTATTGCATCTAATATACTGTTTTATATTCAATTTTTCAATTTTTGTAATTTTGTTGAAGTTTTACTACAATCAATCTGTGTTTTTAATTTATTTTAAAAATCTATATTTTGAGTTTATCTCAAAAATAAAAAAAACATTATGCATTCTGTTTTTAATTTTTAAGTTTTTTTTAATAATTCTACTGTGTTTTGGTTCTGACTCACTTAAAAAACTCTAAACCTATTATAGTCCGTGGGTTTTAGTTTAATAACAGTTTTTTTGGAGACGTACTGATTTGGCCAAAACACTTATAGTAATGAAGCAGTTATTATCAATCAACAATTTTGATAATGCCAGAAATTTAATAGTAATTGATACATTTAGAAATCAAGATTCTTAACAATTAAAAATGCAGTGAAGTTAGTTACAAGATTTTTTCGTTGGTCGTATATTATTAGTAAATTAAAAACAGTTTATTTCTCAACAGTTTATACCCAATTTGACAAATATAAAAAAAATTCTAGACCTAGCTAACATCAGTTAGGAGTGTAATAAATACAGATTGTGGTTTTTTGATTAGTAAACAAAACTTTAGTCTTAGGGCCGGTTTCATAAACAACTCAAAAGCTTCTTTAATTTAAAAGACGTTTAGACTGTAACTGTCATTATGACAATATGCATCTAGTAATCATCGACAGTTACAGTCTCAACATTATTTAAATTAAAGGGGTCTTCAAGTTGATTACGAAATCAACCTTTAAGAAATTTTTTCGTTTATTCGGGGTTTGTACGGTCGGTTTTGAGCCATTTTTTAATATAAATATGTAACAAATAAGCTTTGAAGTAGGTAGTCAATTTTTAAAAGTGGTTATTTGCGTGTTGAGGCCCCAAAATAATTTTTTTTAACAAAACAAGCGATATTGACTTTTATTATTTTAACATACAATTACAAGTTGATTTAAATATTTGTTATTTACTCCTCACCGAGAATCCCGATTCCTTACAAGTCAATATACTCGTAGTATGGAGTCGGTGGAAGTATCTACTTGAAGCAAATAAACCTAGTAGTAGTTAGTGAAGGAATAGTGGAACAGAGAGAATTTTCAGAAATTCTTGAGGTTATATAAGGTTACTGCTATCAAGTAAAATATTTAGCAATGTTACCAAGGTATTTAAACCTAAACCTGTAATAGGAATTTTTAAAGAGGATCTTAACCTGCAATTGGAAACTACTACGGAGCACCTAAATATCTTATGTGGAGTAATTAGAGATTGTAGACTATAGGACACCTGTTTTCATAAAACTTATTATTACAGTTAATACGGCAGCTTTATTACTGTAGCTGCATTGTAGATTTGCATAATTTTTTTTTAAGTATATGTTGCGCAGCTAGTATTATAGTATTTGCGATTAAAGTAGTCAATGAGACCGCCACTGTTACATCAAATAGCTGTTTTATATTTACAACGTTTTCATTTACAAAGTTACTACTCTTTTAAAAGATTATTTATTCTCTTTCAAGCTTTCATGTTTACCAGTAATAAAAACAAAGTAAAAAATTAAAAAATTAATTAAATACTATATTTTGTTTGTATTGCTCATCTGTGATACCGTATTGTGCTAAAAATAACGTAAAACAAGTGTAAAAATAACACTGTTTATGTTTAAAATACGTTTTTTGTAACAGAGTTACGTTTTTGAGTCTAAACATTGTTTTTTTGTGTTACTTGTAAAAAAAATTGTGACTTTGCGGTGATTTATAGTTAATTAGTTATCCTACTTTATTTTTAATATAATAAAACAATTAAAATATAAATGAAGTAACAAATTAAATATTTTTTCAGCAAGTGATCACATGAAATCAGCAAATAGTTCGCATTTGTACCGCTTGTGGTACCATTTAGTCTATTTTGGTCGCATATACAACTAGAAATTAATTGTTTTGCTTACTCAATCCGTTGGTGTAGAAACGGCTGTGTTATACATTTTTCTATGAGCAAAAAGATTTTTTGAAAATTTAGTGGCAGGATTGAACAAAACGCTATATAGCACTTATCAAAAACTAGTTCACTCACGTGTGTGTCCTCTTATACTCGACTTCATCTCGTATAGATCTAACTATAGTGGAACTTTTAGTTTCTCCACTTACACTATACTATAAGTTTAGTAAACTAAGGGTGAGAAGTTTGCAATCAAAATTTATTATCGATTTTAATTAATCAAATTTGTAACTATGGCCTGAATTTTTAACTATACTCCTATGTCCTATGACTCAATTAAACTTAGGACTTAGAGTGAACCGTATAAAGACACAAATAAAAACTAAATCTACGTTATGTAGAACGTTTAAAATTGCTCTTGTATAAAAAAGAAGAGTGTTACAGAGTTAGTATAGGTAAAAAACAAGCTGTAGATTTTCTACTTGTTTCAATACTTTTTTGAATTATTTACCTTGATCTTTACATCCTCTGATCGCCCCTTCGACTTTACTGGCCATTTCTGGAGGCATCAAAGCAACGACAGCTTCAGTATCAACCAGTCCATCATCAGTCATCTACATAATTTAAAAATTAGACTAAAACCTCAAAACTTCTCTACCACTTACACAGCCCATTTGGTCAAAAATACATTTAAAATAGCACTTAAAGTTGTCATCATCTGCGAAATTTCCCTTTTTCGCCTCGGCAATTTGGTCTAAAATCCGAATTAGTCCTCACCACAACACTTTCTCTCACTTACCATCGGTGGCTCCGGTTTCTGCCGTACACGTTTTGTGCAAATTGTCTATAAGCTCTTGCATTTCCGCGTCCATCGCCTTTAAGAGAATTTATGACAACAACCCTTCAACTTTTCAAAGTATTACTTACGAAAATTTCGACAAGAGATAACGCAAACAAGACGTAAATCACACCGCTTTTGTACATTTTGCTTCACTGAACAGATTTGATTCATTCAGTCGATTTGAATATTTATCTGTTTGCTAATTTCGCGTAATTTGCATAGAATTAAAAAAATATATAAAAAACACGTGAAGCTTTGTTATTATTGATGATTATTGATGCTTTATTCCGGGAAATCACCGGATTATATTAATTAAATCTCAAGGTTTCTAAAGCCGCTAACTTGATGTTTATGGTCGAGTGAATTCGAGAAAGAAAAACAGTTATTAGAGAATTTTAGGAATAGTCTGCAAATTTATGTACTTTGTAGGACATACAATACATAAAATTTTATTTTACGACGAGTTTATACTAAGTGTTTTATTTTAATGAAAAGTGCTGCGCTTGCAATTTAATTATTCGAATTTAAGCGGGAAAAATGTGCCCAAAGTGATAAAATCTCGACAAATTGACATCGCTTCAGACAGAGTTTAATAAGAATCAGATAAAAAATAAATACGATTGTTAGAAAAAAGATTTGTTCGCTTTATACGAAATTACTCGACTTGAAGGAAATGAATTTTTAATTAAACAAAAAAAATTGCTTGAAATCTTTTTATTACATTTACAAGTTTTACATAGATTTTAACATAAAACATCAGGGTGTAAGCGTATCATATGCTCCCTTTTTATTTTATTACTACATAAATATTACTTTTAAACAGCTATTAAATAGTACACACATTTTTCAAAATATGTACAAATAATACTGAAGAGTAAAAAATCTGATATTTTTTTGCATTATATACAGCATGTTTTATTCAAATAATAAATAATCCTTCCGTAATAGGGGATGCCAATATCTACTTCCACGTGAAGTTAGCCGTATTGATCATGTGACTTCATCATACATGTCTCTCCTATCAACCTACCTATTTAATCCAGGGCGTAGGATATTTTTTTCCTAAAGATTTAATTTTGTTTTTGAGTGTTTCTGTACTAATAATCGGTTTTTGTTCTCGTCATGACCAGTTGCTACGTGGCAACGGGTCGAGTGACTAATTCGTTATCGATGAGAAATGTCATTTTCTGTCGACGCAGTGAAAAATAGATGATTTTTATCAAATAGTAATAGAGCAAACTGTTCAAATAAGTTTTAAAATATCCAATAGTTATTTATACTATTAGTGAGGGAAACATTTTGAGAGCACTGCGAGTGTGAAGTTTGCATTTAACGAGGGCGTAGCCCGAGTTCAAGTTACTGTAATATGCGCTAACTTACGAATAATATTTATAATTTTATCTACAATTAAAAAAAAATAAAAAAGTAACTTTACAAATGTGTTATAAATATTATAGTTTCATCACTTTTGTAATATTAAATTTCAAAATTCAACCCAAAATTTTGGTTTTGTGAATTATATTATATGACAATGTCAACGTAACATTGTCATATAACATGACCTACATTTCGAAAACCCGAATTTGCGGTAAAAAACATTATTCACAAAGCCAAAATTTTTGGTTGAATTTTGAAATTTAATATTACAAAAGTGATCCAGGTTTACCAATTTTTTTTACAAGTTTGACGTAAAGTAAAATGACTAAAATGAGTAAAATCTGAATTAAAAAACTTAAAGATATTCAAGCAGCTGCAGTTAATGCAGTGTAAAAATAGGAAATCACTTTAAAATTTATTTTTGGGTTTATTATTTTATTTTGGGTTTTTTCTTTCTTGTTATTTTAAATTTTAACCATTAGTATAAAAAAATTATAAAATGACATCATGTCAAAAAATTGTAAATTGTAAAAAATTGTAAAGAGTAACGTTTTACTAGCATCTGGCCTGCAAAGACTTATTTGGCAGATCAACTCAGTCAACAATAACAAGTTAAACAAGCGTTTAACAAGTCAAAAAGGCATACGTGTTTTTTGATAAAACATGTACTCTGTATGTTAAAAAATTCAATTTTTCAGTTGTTATAATATTATAAGTACTTACTTACTTCAATTTTTTCGTAAAATATATCAAGTAAGTGTATTATTCAGCAAGAAAATCGACATAACAATTTTTTTTATACTAATAAATTTGTTACTGTCATGATTTTATGTTTAATTGTTATGTTTATTAAATAATAAACTTATTTTAACCTAATATTAATGTTAAATTATTTGTTTAAACATTTTTTTTAAGTTTTTAATACTTTCACTTATTACTATATTAATTCCGTCTTAGCTTGGTAATTTGAAAATATTTTTTTAGAAATTTTGGTTTTCTATAGAAACAAATTTTAATATTTATTTCCTATTGTTTTTCAGTTAAATATTTTCGTAAATAAATAATTTAAGTTAAAATAATAATTTAATTTTCACAATAAAAAATAAAAGTAGATTGACTTAAAAAAGGTAAACTTTACAAAGTAATAAACAAATTTTTTTGTATGTGTTTTTAAACAATCAATAATAATAACTAAAGGTAAAACAAATAATAAATAAAAATAGTAAAAAAGACACTTTGTTTTAAATTTCGACATAGTATTGATAGAAGCAAGTAGAAAGAAATAAAAAAATAAAAAATTGAAACGATTTAAACTTATAGAAAATTGCAGCTTTCATGATTTTTAAAGTCCAAAAAATTTTGTAATTTTTAAAAATTTATAGTATTTTATAATACCTATACGTTTATAAGTAAGGCTTTAAAGCACGCCGCTAAAAATAGAGTTTACGAGGGCTTTTAAAGATATAAGTGCTTTAATGGCTTCTTATAAACGTGCTTCATACACTATTTCTTTATTATTATAATTCTTTTTTAAAAAAGTGTCTGAAATATTAACATTTTTATTTATTTAATTTGTATTTTTTTTAATTTTTATTATAGAGTTCTAATCAATAAGTCATCAACAGTTGAGTATACAATTTTATGCAATTTTGTCAAATAAATATTAGAGTAGTTTATTTTTTAAACTACGTACCTATTATTTTTTATCTTTATAATCAAACGTACTAGTATACAGGGTGGCCAAACGAAAACGAAACAGAGGCTATAACTCTCAGAAAAATCATTTCTCGAAAAAACGCAAAAACAGGTCTATTTGGTCAGCTTTTGGAACAAAATTTAACAATTTTGTATGCAAACCTCCAAGCGGGAGATGCATCCTTTCAAAAATTTTAAATGGGAAGGATAGTCGAGTTGCACATCGTTGGAAAGACCTTTCAATTCTGTACACAGTGGTGGTTTACTTTCGAAATTTAAAAGATTTTTCAAAAGTTTTTGAACGATCAAATTAAAACGAAACGGAGGTCTCTTCTAGCATCCGGTTGTATGCAACAAAAACTTAAGTAACATCCATACAAAATACATTTGGTACAAGAACTTAATAAAGAAGATTTTGACTGTTGGTGCAATTTTGTGAAATTCTGGGTGATCAGGCAGTAAGTAGAGAACCAGAATTTTCTATTTAATATCCGCATTTCAGAGAAATGCTCTTTTTTCGTAAACGGTACTGTGAATCGCCACGACTGCCGCTAGTGGTCTGAAATAAATCCTAGAATTTATCACGAGATGCTCACACAAACTCCTCAAAAGTTAAATGTTTGAGCGGGCATTTTTGGGGATCACCTAGTTGGCCTTTTTTTTAATAACAATTTAAATGGCAAAATGTATTATGCAAAAATTATGAAGACTATGATGAAAATTTGTTGATATTCCAACAAGACGGCGCATCCTCGCATTTTGCACTTTCTGTACTGCAGTATCTGGATCAGAGATTTCCAGAACCATGGATTGGAAGGAGAGAACCTATTGAGTAGCCTCCACGTTCGCCAGACATGTCTGCGTTGGACTTTTTTTAATAGAGTCACTTAAAAAGTAAAATTTATACAATTCAACCTACCTCCTTGGAAGATTTACGCCAGCGGATAGTGACCAAATGACGTCAAATTATTCCACAAATGCTTCAAAATGTTGGATATCGTTTTGAGCACAACCTGTACTATTGTATAGAGGCACGTGGGAGTCACTTTGAACATTTAATAAACTAATGTGTCACTTCATTAGCATTTTTTTTACATTTTACAAAATCTAAATACCCACCACTGTATGTATACAGAATTGAAAGGGTTTTTCAACGATGTCCACCTCACCCCCCTTTTCATTAAAATTTTTGACCAGATGCATTCCCCGCTTAGGAGTTTGCATACAAAATTGTTAAATTTATGCCAAAAGCTGTTCCTCTTCCAAATAAAATAGACCTGTTGTTCCGTTTTTTTGCCAACTTATTTTTTTGAGAGTTATAGCCTTTGCTTCGTTTTCGTTAGGCCACCCTGTATATAACATAACATGACATATATCACAGCAACAAGATTTTGTTAAGTCACTGATCTTTATATCTAATGTAACATTAAAATCAAAATTTTAAGAAAAAATGGTATTGCTGAGAGAAACCAGGTTTCTCTCTGACGTTAAATAATAGTGAATATTCGTTTGTTTTTTACTTCTTTGTCGAATTATCTGTCGATAAAAAATTTTCAAAAATGTAACTACAAAAAGTTGAAAAATGTGAGAACGTAAAAAGAATCTGGAATCTAACAATTTGGAAATTTTTTGCCAAAAAAATGTAAGCAAAATTTACAATCAAGAAAATTTTAATTACACCGTAATCAACAAATACTGATTAAGTTAGCAATAAAGTTATCAAAAATTGTTTTGCAAGTTGTCAGTTTGTTAAGATTATTTATATAAGTTATGTCTTACACCTGTCAAAAAAATACTAAACAAAATTTTTAACAACAATAATGATTTTATTAAATAATATAATAGAAAATGAAGCAAATAAAAAACCGAAACTAAATTTAAAGGCAAGGTTTAAAATGTGCACTCTTATTTTTAATCCATAACTTAACTCGTCGTTTTGGATATTAAATACTGTAATTAGTGTATTCGAAGTTAACAGAAAGTAAAACCTATTTGTAATGAGAGCCTTTTTTAGATTTTTGCGGTTTTTGCTCTATTTCAACGAAAATGTCTTTCACAACATCTTTAGTAAGAGTGGAAGATCAATCAAGTTTTGTTCTTGCAACATTACTTGTATTTAAAAGAAGTTCCACAACCTGCTTGCAGTGTTGTTTTATACGTATATGTTGTATGTTGCATTATATATATGTTGTTATACATATTATTGTGTGTAGTCTGTTTTATTTTGCGAAAGGCAGACTAGTAATTATGAGAATTAACCAATCACAAATGGGTCGCTATCTGGCAATGAGTGGATTGACTATATACATATAAGAGAGAAACGTTGAGAAGGATTCAGTCAATACGACTAAAAATTAATTAAAAACCTCTTTCATTATGGATTGTGACACCCCTAATCACTTTAGTTTGAACCACACTGTATATACATCCGTCTAACTTCCATAAAAATGTTTTCGAGTCGGTTTCAATGTGGGCGTATAAAATTACAAATAAATTTGATTTGAAAAGACCGCAATAAACCGGCCCACAATCCATTCCATCCGAAAACACTGCGACACATTGAAATAAAAAATCAGCTTGTGTTGCAAACCTCAGTTCAGCTCGTAAAGTTTCTAAATTCATCCGAAATTTTTTTTTACAGTTTAACAGTCGTCGTTGATTTTCTTTTCAACGATAAGAGGCCCACATTGTTGCAATTGCTGCTACCGTTTACTACATAAACTCCTGCACTATCCACCGCTCCCGTGTAATGGTAGTTGCTCCAGCGAGTCGAACGGTAAATCTTACGATGCATAAAACCACGAATGGCTTGATGGACATCCTGGTTGGCGAAGCAAAACAGACACGATACACATAAACCCTGGAAAAAATATTTTAAAGATTAAAGTGTAAATCAAGAAGACTTTTCGGGGAGGAGTTTTATCGCGAAAGAGGCTTTAAATAAGGACAATCTAATTACAGTTTTTCTTTTGTTAACGAATCTTAATTGGGGTTTAATTGCCTGGGTGTCTGCTTCCGTGATAAGTTTGCCAAGTTTCGAATTAAGCGGAGGTTAACTTATTCTAAGCGAGAGACTATTAACAGGAAAAATGGAAATGAAAAGCGGAAAAGACATTTCATTATTAAAATATTATTGAGAGCTCAAAATAAACGAAATTAAAACTGAAAATTGAAGCTTCTATTTGAAAAAATTTTAGATCATGAGTATCATTATCAATTTATCAAAAGTGTTTGAAGACCTTTTAAGGCATTTTGAAGATCTCGATACGTGAAGTGGTGTAAAATCGTTTTTAATAATTTAATTTTCAAAATTTAGAAAAAAACCTATCATTGTAAATTGTTCTAATCTCTTAAAATAATAACTTTGTATAAAGAAAATAATTAATAAATTTTAAAAGTACCAATTTAAGTAATTATTAGATTATTATTATATTATTTAGAAATTGGGATTAAAAGTTCCCAATCGTAAAACAGGAAAGTATTAATAACCTTATTTACTCCAAGAAGCTTAAATAAACGGCTTAGAAAAAATTTGTTTACTTCAAAAAGCCTGAATTAACAAATGCGGCCAAAAACTAACTGTTTGAATTCCAAAAAGTAAACACTTTTCAGCTGCTATTAAAAGATTAACTATCACTATTAAAAAATAATTTTTATATTTGAAGAGAATTTGTGTTCATTAACCGATTTAACCGAAATGTGTGTTGAATTTCGGACGGTAATGTTACAAAAAAATTCTTTAAAACGCGAGTCGAAAGAAAGAAAAAGACAAAAAACAATATGAATCAACAGAATCACATGCAGAGAAAAAAAAGTATTTTAATATAAAAAAATAAATGTTAAAAAGCAACTTTTTTTGTTTTTGTTGTTAATCTTTAAAAAATTGTTTATTTCAAAAATATTTTGTTTGTTTTTTTACATAATTTACTGTTAAAGTAAAAAATAATACACTTTTTCCATGAGAAACAAAAATAATGACTTAAATTGTAAATCTTACTCTATAAAATCACAATTTAAAATGTCTCTAATCTGTACTGATAAAAGAAAAAACTAACATCTGCTGGTATCAGTATATTTGCTGTTGTTCCAGTACAAGATTAGAGATTTCAAAATCGTAATAATGCCATTAGCTTAAGTAGAAGGTCTTTGTTGGTAAGATTTAAAATTAAAGTCATTAATTAAAAAATGTTTCTTGCCGACCAACAGTAAACATCCATTTTAGTGACAATTTAAGCACACTAAACTATCACATTTATTGACTAGGCCATATATTGACTGAGCAGTAAAGCAAACACTTTAAAACCGTTCAAGATTCTTCAGCTGTTACAAAATTTTGAGATTAAAGGTTAAAAGGTTTAATACGGCAATAAAGCATGTGATTTAATGCTTTACCTGGCAAGGCGCAGCCGAGGTCATGAACTGCCAGTTACGGTATTAAATGGTTTATTTTATTGCTTACAATTAATTAAATAACTCATAGTTTGTAGCTTAGGTGCAATATTTTTTTACATACCAAAGTTTAGAAAAAATTAGCGAGATGTTTTATAGAACAGAACTAAAAATTTTTGCACGCAGATTTAAAAGTTATTACAAAGTCGGAGAGTGAGGATAATGTAGTACAGTAGAAGAAAAATTATTGTATTTTTTATGTGATATTATCATAAGATTTTGTTGTAATCATTGTTATATATTTAAATTTAAACAGAATTTTTGTAAGTTTCTATATTTTCTGTTTTTTTTTTATCTTTATAATTCATCGTCAATGTTATCTCACGTTCTAATGTATAATTCATTTTTGTTTGTATTATTCACTTTTTTACCAATTTTTTCTTTTTCTTACTTTTTTTTTAATTTTTAAAAGTAGCGAGAGTCGTAAAAATGTTGCAGGCAACAATGTTGCAGCCAACAATGTTGCTCATTTGGCTCTTGCTTAACCACCAATGAGAGACAAATACCTCGAAACCGGATGTACCTTACTGACATTGTATTTGATTAGAACACTTTTTGCTTTGTTAATTTACAAAATTTATTAATAATATACTTATACTAATTTTCTTCTTACTAATAATCGTTGATTCGCCCTTGATAATTAGAAATAATATTGCTCTTAGAAATCACAAGCTCATTCTCTAACAATACGATAATATTATCTTAAACAAATAACAAAAAAAAGCTTTTTGGAGCGACTTTTTTCATTTTACTGCTCTCACTCGACACAAGGTCTAAACGTAAATGGCGTTATTACTGAAATATTACATACGAGTATTTCATAGGCTATAGTTAGAAGCAGCAATGCCAAGGATTTGGCACTATTATTAACTGTCTCTTTAAACAATTCGTCGTCTAATTAGCCAATTTATCATCTTACCCTCCCTTTCTCTACCACAAAAACATTTTAACTAGTTATAGTTATTATTCAGTTCAAAAGCAATTTGTTTTTACAAGTCTGCTCATGAACAGTAAATAAGTTAATTATTACACTAATTAATGAAAGAAGATTTATTAGAATTTTTGTTTTATTTTTTATAGACTAAAATCTATATACAGAACACAAATCACTTACTCGTAAGTGATTTGTGATACAGAATGTCCTCGGATATACTTTAAAAGAAAAAAATACCTTATTTGTGATTTTTCTGAAAATTTCACTCTTGTTGATTTGCCCTATTTGTCTTCAAACTCTCAAAACACAAATTACTTTTTATTTAACTCGAACTTTCTCGAGATAATCTTATTTTATCGCAATGAAATAAAATCCTCAAAAAGCTAAACTATTAATTTTCTATTCAAAAAGTAAAAGTTTATTTCTGCACATATTTCAATGCCAGCTATAAATTTATTGAAACTGCGTATTATTTCTAAGATTGACAAGAATTAGACTGCATTTTGTATCCTATTTCTAAATTGCTTTACATCATTGTTCAGCGGCTTACTACACACAATTTGTTTTAAACGACCCTACAGATAAAAGTCTATTTTTGTGAGATTAAGACTTCTCGGTGGCCATTGGCGAACAGTGAGCCACTGGCGAACAATGCCGGCATAATGAGCAGGGCACCCATCGTGCTGGAAAAACATTTATATTTGGTAGTTTAATGGCAATGTATGTAGTTTATCAATCCAGTTTATTAACTAAAAAATTATGCAACATTTCTAAATATGAATTACGGTTTAAATTTTGATTAAAAAAATATGAGCCAATAATGCCATAGTTCGAAACCGCACACCACACGTTAACTTTTTTAAAATATTGTCTGTAACAAAAAAATTTAAATTGTCTCACTCTAGTACCGGTAATATTGAGATGAAACGACTACGTTAGTTGAAAAGGTTGCTTCATCAGAAAACATAATTAATTTGTTTATGAAAATTTGAATTTTTTAAAACTTTTGTATGGCGTTTTCAAAAAGAAATCCAGATGTTTGGCTTTATTATTATCTTCTAAAATTTACCTAAATTGCGGCTTAAATGGTAAAATTATGTTCTCTTTGAAGATTCTTTGTAAATAAAATTTACATATCTCAGTTGTATTGCTCTCCTTCTTAAATACAACTTTGAAGCTTCTCTTGCAAAATGAAAGGCAAGAAATGAAGCAGCATTGTCTTCATTAAACAACTTTTTTCACTTCTTAATGTTAAAAATAAGTACGTTTTAATGAATTTGGTCGTCAAATCTTTTGCAGCAGAATTTGAAATGGTAACTTCTAAATATTTTTGGTTAAATTTTCTGATAACAATTCGGTAGCACTCTTCCTCAGTTCCGTAACATTAAATTAGATAAATTCTTTGTTGTAAAGTCAAAGTTCAAATTAGCCAAGATTTTCTTTGCAGTTCTACAAACTTTTTAGATTTGTTATCTGCTGTCAGTATTTATTTATTAAAAATGTGTCAACAAGAATTTTATAATTAAGAAAATTTATAAAAGAGAAAATAATAGAGAAAACAAAAATACAAAGCTTAGAAATGAGCAATTTTTATTGATTTAAAATTATTATTAACAAATTTTAATTATGTCAGAGGTAGCTTATTTTAATTTGTTTTTATGTGTGTGATTGTTAGTGTCTTTTAGTATTTACTCACTTGCAATGTGACGACGACGACAGTGACATACTGGTAAAGATGTTCGTAGGGATCATACATGTCTGGCCTGAATGGAATCAAAATGTGTTGAAGTCCAAAAAGCGGGATTAGGATAAGAGCAGCCCTAGCAGCTCGTCGAATTCCCATAGGAGCCGGATTTGCCGAATTCGGATGCATTATCGTCAAAATAACTCTCAGTACATTGATTAAAAAAACTGTAAAAAATGCAATTTTTCAATCTAAAAGCTTTCACATAATTCGTTAGAGAACAAGTTGGTCACAATTTCACTTTAGCGAATTGGGATATAGAAAAAGCGTTTTGACATGATGTAGTAGTTCCAAAACACTTGAATGCAATTTATCACAAGTTTAAGAGGAGTGATAAAAGTGGCGAATGCGTCGGGAAAATGATTAAGCTCAAACTTGATAGTTTCAACTCGGGAATATTAAACTCTAAAAGGATTCGAGCAAAATTTTCAAATGAACTAAGTTTTAGGACGCGTGTTTAATTAGCGTATGAAATTGCAGGAATTTCAAGCAAATTTTTACTCACTCAGGGAGACGAGGAGGGAGATACAGACAGGAGCGGTGAGAATCCACGAACTGTAGTAACTATCAGCCATCCAACACCTGAAAAAAAGGGATGCTCTGCTATTGTAAATCTTAAACAGACGGTCGTTATGTTAATCCGTAATGGCTTCTTCTGCATTTAATGACTGTATATTTAGCCAAAAAAATTAAATACAACAATAATTTTGCTTACGAGATATACTAAATTCGAGGAGTTTGTAAATGGATATCATTATTAATTTCTACTCTATGATAAATTACTGTTATTACAATTATTAGAGCGAGACGTTGCAATTAATTGTCGCTAGAATCTCCAACAATAAATCATTGTTATACACAAATGATGAATCACAAAGAAGTGGATCATGTTGTAGACCAAAATAGATTATTTATTTATAGAATATCTATTTATAAAATTATAATAAATTTCAAAAAATTTAGAAATGAAATAGATATTTAATTAGAGATAAAATAATAAGTAAATATCATATTTTACAGATTATTATACAGTATACTGTAGGGCTGGGAAAAGTATTGATACTTACAGAAAGTATCGATACCTGCTCAAGTACCATACACCGATACTGATTGCAATTAGGTATCGAAGTATCGATACACTTCCGATACCTCGATATCCCTGATACTTCAATACCTCCAATACCTCGATACCTCCAATACCTCGATACTTCCGATACCTCGATACTCCGATACCTCCGATACTTCCAATATTTCCGATACTTTAATGCCTGCGATACCTTGATAAAGAGTGGCTATAAATAAATATCCTATTCAGAGTGGTTTGGATGTTGGAAACACAAACTATTTTGATGAAAACAAACAAATTCATAAGCTATTTGATGCGATATTTATTTATTGCCACCCGATACTTCGTATACCTCGATACCACGCTACTTCCGATACCTCCGATATCTCGAAACTGCGATACCTCCGATACCTCTATACTTCCCGATACCTCGATACCGTGATACCTCCGATACTTCGATACTCTCCGATACCTCGATACCTCCGATACCTTGATACCTCCGATATCTTGATACTTCCGATACTTCGATACTTCTGATACCTCGATACTTTGGCAAGTATCGATACCCGATACCTAAAAACAGGTATCGCCCAGCCCTAGTATACTGTATTGCAGCGTTTGTGCGTTTTATTAAAAAACTAGATTAATAACGATAATTTATTTTCACTATGTACACTAATACAACAAATAATAAGCAGCTTGATATTTACATTTGCTCACTTTACTCGCTTGTCTGACTCTTACTAACTAACTAACTGACTAACTCCGGTCAGTTTCTCTCTTTATATGTCCTTGAACGTCCTTTATAGAAGGTGTTAGACGGGTTGTGACATTTCTATATTCAGTTAGAAGCAATAACTCATTTTTCTAGACTGGTCTATATATGGATTTATTAAGGATTTCATAAAATTGCACGCTTCGGAGCGCTTTCGGCGCGATATTTTTCTAATATTCAGTCTAATATCTTTCAGTTTATAATAATAAAATGTTAATTTAAATCTAATAATTTTCGAAACTAAAATAATTAAAAAGTAGAAAAAAGTAGAATTAAAACAATTTGTGGTTAAACAATCGAAACCTTAAAAACAAAAAAAATAATAATTCTAAATTTGAGATAAGTATAACAACTGCTGCGTTTTTTGCAATATTTAAATTTTTGTAGTGTTTGATTAAGAAAGATTAGAGTTGTGTTTGTATATATTTTTTTCAAGTATTTCAGCATTTTTTTTCGTAATTTGACAGAGTCAAAAAATTGGTTTATTTCTTTCAATAAGTTTAAATCAGGTAGTATAGAAACATCTCTCATTCTTATACAAAAAAATACACTTTAATTTATTACGTGCTTTGATATAAGTACCTACACATATTACTGTCTTAGTTGTAAATATATAATATACTTAAGTACATAAGTATTTTGATAAATTTGCAGATATTATATTCTTGTTTTTAAACATTTTTTTTCTTAATGTTGTAGCCTAAAGTTTGCTTTATCCAATGCTCTCATGTTTGCTATATTTTGAAATAAAGTCATTTTTTTAAATATTTATGTACATTGAGTCAATATAAAATTGACACGTCTATAGAAATTGTATTATAAAATCTTGCTGAAATGAACAAATAACTCAAATTTGCAATCGAATAGTCATAACTGGGAACGATTGCGGTTTAAGTAATGTCTAGTTTGACTCAGTTGGCTCAAATAAGCCTGCGAAAGAGTAATAAATAATAGATGGTCACTGTGTAAGGTTAACCACTTTATTATCCTGCCGTTGCCTTGATCAAAATAGCAACCGTGTATCTGCTATACTCTCATGGGTCTACATGGCCTGCAAAATTGAGAATATCTACATATTTCAAAAAGTAAACTCAGCTTATTTTGTATAAGCAAAAGCAGTTGCCAGCAGAAGTATGCTAAATTGTCAGAAGAAGTGGTTAGAAAAAAAAGCAGCAGATAAAGAAGCGCCAGTCATTTAAATTAATATTAATTTTTTGAAACGAAAAATTGAGTTTTTATACTCACCTGAAAATAGCGACTTTGTTATTGAAAGACACGTCGAGTTAAGTAAAGTATTTAGTGTGTTAAACAACTAATAATTACACTTCTACCGCTTCAGCTAACCGCACTTGATTCACCTGAGATAATCGTTTTGTTTTGCTAAGTCGAACTATTCTATTCACAGTGACGTAAATTTTTTAAAAATTGCTTAATAAATGTCGAAGGAATTTTGTAAACTTACTATATGGTTGTACTGTTCTAGCAGATTATCAAGTTTAGTTGAAGCTTTCTTTAGTTTTTTCAGTGAGACAGCTTGCACAAGTTTAGTTGTTTATCTAGAGAGGTTGGCGAATAATTTGTATTTTAAGACAAGCATTGGCCAAAGTTTTCTGCTTTTTTAGTTTAAGAAAGAGTTCTAGATTGCCCTGCTTCTAGTTTTTTAACATTTTTCTTAAATCTTCATATCTTACAAAAAATTTTCTTTGAAATTTTCTTTTACGTTTTAAAGGTCTTTTTCAAAAAATTTTGCAAATTGTTTTTTCTGTTTTTCAAGTTATATTTAAAAAAAATTTCTTTTTTTTAGAATTTTACTCTGTTCTGTAAGTGGTAGTTTTTCTTGGTAATTTTTGTTCTTCCTTTTTTTGAAATCGTTGTTTTTTAGCTTTTTTAGAATCGTTTTTTGTTTTTCTGGAATTTTTTTTGGTGGATTATTTTTTTCAATCTTTGTTTCAAAACACGTTTAAAATTGTTTTTTATTTCTATAGAGTTTTCTTTAGTTTTTCTTTCTTTTACAATTATCTAAATACTTTTTGTTTTTCTAAAATCTTTCATTGCTCTTATTTCTGCTTCAAACTTTATTTTTCAAATTTGTACAAAAACTTTTTTTCTTTGTCTAGAATATTTCTATTCTCTTACTTTTGTAAGTATTGCCACTTTTGCGACAACCTTAATTAGTTTTTTTTCCATCAATTGTTGTTTTCTCAAATTGTTTTAGAAACTTATTTTGTTGTTCTAAAACACTTTTTTCTTCTTTTTTCTTCTCCTTCCGATGTTTTTCAATAAAAGAATTTGTTTTTCTATTATTTTTTTGCTTGACTTTTTATAGTCAGCTCAGGTCAGGTCAGGTCAGGTCAGGTCAGGTCAGGTCAGGTCAGGTCAGGTCAGGTCAGGTCAGGTCAGGTCAGGTCAGGTCAATTTACAAAGATAACTGATTGCAAGATGTAGTTGAAGCTCTATCTCGAAAAATTCTGGTAAGTGTGAGAGATAAGTGCTTTTGCTGAAAGGCAACAATCGGTACTTAATCTAGCAGGTTTTGTTACTGCCAAGAGCGTTTGGTTAAAAAATCTACTTTTAATTATTTGTTAGAAAAAGAGATTTTGCTATACCTAGAACCTGATTTTTACTGCTGCAAACTCTGTAGTTATAGTTCGTCTCTACTCTAGAATAACTATAGATACATTCAGGGGCAGGTGGTTGTTTAACTTTTTTGCTTATTGGCTAATATACTATTTTTAAGGTAATTATTGCTTTTAATCAAAATTCCTCGTTAAAAATTATAGTGTTAGTTGATTTTTAGAGATAGACAACTTAAGAGTGTTATTATTACAAAATGTTAAATACGATTTATTGAAAACTGTTTTAAAATAAGAAGGTGGAGCTCCTAAAATACTAGAATATAGATTAGGGTGGGCCAAAAAAATCGATTTTTTTTTAACTTCCGACACTGAAAAATTGGTTCCTAGACACCTTTAAAAATGCTTTTTTAAGATGAGCTAGTAGTCGTATAGACAAACTTCGCTTGATATAAGCTAGTCTTCCCGTTCCAATCGAACAATACGCTTCGGGGTACACTGTACTATAAGGGGCAAAAACCCCGAAACCGGTATACAGTTTCTCGACGTTGTTGTTTGATTGGAACACCTTTGCTAGTTTTGGTTACACTGCCTTTCAATGTGTTGATGGTTGGGCGATTAGGTGATGTAATTCAATGTCAGTCGGGACATTAGTCCGCGAAGTAGTTGTTTTTGCCTAATCGTGGAGGTTGGTTACGTTGGTGGCCGAGCGAGAGCCTAAGAGATAACTTTGTTATCCGCCAACATTATTATACCAACTTTCGCTACCTTCCAGCACTCTTCGTTAGATGGCACACTGTGTCTGTCTATACGACTACTAGCACTAAATATGTTTAACAGTTTTTTTTTAATAAATAGTATTTTTTAAGATAATTATTATTATTACGTAAGAAAGTGCTTTTTACAAAATCGATGACGTTTATTTGACAGTTAGACGACTAGGACCATGATGCAAGACTAGGTCCTAATCAAAGACAGAAAAATATTCAAGGCAACTGTATCACAATTTTTAGGCACTCTAAAAGACGTTTTTAATAAATAGTTGTTATCATAAAACTCTATTTTTGTGTTTGTAGTGGTGGCTTACGTTACTTATTGAAAAAAATGTTAAAATACTCGACAAAAATCTATCAAAACACAACTAACTCAAGCGTTCTACAAATAAACTATAGCAAAACATAATTGTGTGACAGCGCAAAACTATTGAAAATTACAAAAAACTTAAGTCGTGACAATTGAAAACTTTGACCCACTTTTATTTGTTTTGAATTTATTTAGTGCTCTCGTCTGCCATCCCTATTGCCTATATGATTTAAAGCGTAAGTTTTAGTGAAAGATTTAGCAAGTTTTGGCAAGCTCTAAACAATTATAAAGTTTGGTTAAAACGCATCTGTCCTAAACAATAACGGTCGTTTTAAGTTTCCAATCGGGCCAGATTGTTGACCATTTTATTAAATTGCTTCTCTAACAAAAAATAAATTTTTGATTGTCAATAAAAATTAATGAACAGTCCGGACCCTCGAAAAAAAAGATTGATTGGTTCCAAGTTTTTATAACGGGAAAACACAAATCCATAGCTATAATGGCTTGAAGGGAGATTACGACAAAAAATACTCTGTCAAATAATCCTCTTTTACCGAATTTCTTTCATATCAGGTAATTACACGAAAATTTCTAACTCACATGTAGTTGTCTTCCAAAATATATATCCTCACGAAGCTATAAATCCCAACAATGATCGAAGGTGCTCCCCATCCCAGTGCAAGAAACCATTTCATTGTCTCCTCGTCCCTTACAAATACAACGACAAGAGCTAAATGAAGGTGTAATCCCTCGCAGAACATCCACATGTAATTTGCTAACATTAAGTAATGGACGATGAGATGAAGAGCTTGACACCAAAGCTGGATAAAAGAGAGAAAAAATAATTGAGAATTAAATTCACTGTGTGTGCACGGAATGTCAACTATTTGTCGACTCATGAATATTAATTTTCGACAAAGTTGAGAAGCTTAAAGTGAGTTTACTTGGGAAAATTAATCTGTACTTACCTTGTTTTGGATAGTGACGAGAGGATCAGGAACGACTTCTTTGTACCAGATGATCCACATTAGGTTATTGAGGGCGAAGGAGATGAACAGCTGGATGTGGATGCGGATACGAGTGCATTTCAAAGTTCTGAAATGAATATTCAGAAATATTAAAAAAAATAAAATTTAACGAAAACTTAGAAAGAAAGCGGCTGAAGACTCAGGGTGAGTCTGTTAAAGGTTTACCTTAACTTTTCTCAAAAATTAGCTGCATCAAAATTACAAAACGAATAAACTATTTTTTGCGGCAGTCTACAATTTTTTTGAAATATTTTTTTTACAAAACAGTATTTCAACATCGTGTCATTTTGCATGACATAAATAATGAAAATTTTATATTTTTTTAACAAATCAATGGTAATTAATTAATATTCATTAGAAAAAATATTAAAAAATTTTGAAAAACTTCACATGCATAGAGAACAAAACAAAGTTCTTAATGGCAAACCCTGAAGTCGTTGTGGTAACTAATTTTTGAGAAAAGTTAAGATAAACTTTTAACAGACTCACTCTGTAGTAACAAAAGGATTTAGAAACTCTTTGCTAATATAAAAAATTTCAAAATTGTTTTTAAATATTTTTTTTAAATGGAAGCAGCAAAGAATGCGTATGTTTGGTATTTTTAATAGAGTGGTGGAAGAAAAAATATTTACAGAAATTATTAAAAATTTAAAAAAAAGAAAGCGCAAAAATAACTAAAGGTAAAAAAAACATACATACAAAAAATTTGTATTACAGAAACAAAAAATGCGAAAATTTGTAGAATATGACAAAATAACAGTTACAATAATTTGACACATTAGAAATGATATTTTTTTTTAAATTTAAAATGTGTAACAAAATATAGAAAGACGATAAAATATCTAAAAAGATTTCTAAAATTATAAAAGAAAGATTTTGTTAGGTGCCCTATGAAGAATCTGCAAACAGACAATAGAAAGCAAATTAACCAAAATAATAGACTCTACATAACAAAGAAACAGAGAGTTTTTACTAAAAAAGAAGTGTGCATATTGTGGTGTGAACTAAATTCGGGTTTCATTTGTTTGACGTTGCACTGGTTTTTAGGTTGCTCTGCTTGCAGCTTTCTAACTGCTTTTCTCAAATCTTCTATTACTCCTAGAAACTTTTTTTTGCTTTAAAATGGTTCTCTTTAAAGCATTGTGTAAACTATCGATTTTTTCAAAAGTATTTTTTTGTTTTGCAAACTGTCGTATTTTCAATCTTTCGAAAAGTTTTTTCTTTTTCTTGTCGTGCTTTTTTTACTGTTTTTTTTTTTGGTAAATTTTGTTGTTTTTTTATAATTTTTTTAGTGTTTTTAAATTGTCCAGCTTCCTTATTTTGGCTTCAAATTCTAGCAAGCTTCTTTATGTTTTATGTGTCCGTCTTTATATCGTTTTTATATATTAGACATAGACAACAGTGTGATAGTTTTTTCTGATCTTCTTCTGATATGACCCGTAACAGCTAGAAAGCTGTTGTTTATTGTAATTTCAATACAAAAAGCTGTAATTTTTTTCTTTTTACTCCATCCGATTATTTCGTCTACTGCTTTAAATTGCTTCTTACGTAGAGAATTTTACTCGTTCGATTTTAGTACTTTGTCTTTCTGTGTTTCTAATCCTAACCTTTTTCTTCAGACTTTTTTAAATTTTAGCAAGTTTTGTTTCAATTTTCTCTTTTATTTTTAATATGTTTTTTCAAACTGCCAAATTCTTTATTTTTTGTTTATTCAGAATCTCTAATTATTGCTTTTAAACTTCTCTAGATTAATCTTTTGTTTCTCTAGAATTGTTTGCTTATTTTTAATGTTTTGCTGTTTTACACTCGTTCTAAAATATTTTTGTGTTTTTTTTTTATCTTGCATTTTTTCTAAATATTAGTTTTAAATTTTTTTTGTTTTTTTTATAATTTTCTTAAGCTTTTCTTTGTTTTACAGTCCTCTTTATTCAAGCTCTACTAGAAATTCTTTTTGTTTTATAAATCATTTTATTCTAATCAATTCTGTTCAGTTTTTTTTAGATTCTTTTTTGTTTTTTTTACCAGTCGTTGTTTCTCTAATTTTTCTAAAAACTGTTTTGTTCTTCTAGAATCTCTCTCTTTATTCTACTTTTTTTTCAGTCGACGGTTGTTAACTCTATTTAAAATTTTTGTTCGCTCTTCTTTTTCAACCTTCTTTCTTAAATTCTTCTAGAAATTGTTTTAATTTTTCTAGAATTTTTTAAGCTGTCAACTATTTTCTTCTAGAATACTTTTTTTCTACTAATCGTCGTTTTTCAAATTACTCTCTATCTTGCAAACTCCGTTTCTCATGCTGTCCTAGACTCTTCTTATGTTCAAAATTTTTCAGAACCTTCTTAGATTTTTTTTTGTCTAGTTGGTGCTTTTAAATTTTTTCCAGAACTTTACTTTGTTCTTTATTTTTTCCAATTTTTATTTTCCAAATTGTTCTTTTGTATCGTCGTTATGGTTTTTTGTTTGATTATTATCTTCTGTATTATTGTCTTTTGTTGAGTTAAAAAAGTGTGAAGCTTAAATTTGGAAGAATAGAAAACAACAGAATTATTTAATTATTTCAGGAAATTTAATGTATACTTGGAATTGTTAGCAAGAACATTTGGTAGAGAAAGACTTGACAAGCGAGTCTTTGAAACTAGGATAAATAGTTACCATCTATCTCAAGGTTTGTTTTAATGGTAGCAATGATTTATTATTTATCACTTATCTTCTCTGAGACCTTTATGTTTCGGCGACTCTAGATATGTATTGTGCTCGTAGAGATAAGTGGGCCGACTTTTTAAAACCCTTCTATAAACCGAACAATACCCATTGTCCACTATATTGACAAGGATAATCACCGTAAGGATGGATCTTGATTTATGACAGGTCCCTCTGCCAGATGTCCCCCAATACACTCAAATACCTACCAAGATTATTTTAATTCTAACTATGACCCTGTTTATTTTATTTAGAGTCGGTTTACAGAAGACGAATTAAATATCCAATTGTAATTAACTTTTAATTCGCTGTTAACTTGGCTTTTCTGATATTTGAGTGGTCAAAACTGCATTTCGAATAAACTATTTGATTGCTATTAAAGTTAATGTTAGTTTTGTAAACCGACTCTTAGGGCTAGTTTACAGAAAGTGACATTGACTTTAATTGCGATTAAACATTTAATTCGCAATCAAGTATCTATTATACAGAAAGTTCAATTTATTAATAACAAATTAAAAATTAAAATTTTAAATTTTTGAATTTTAAAATTTGTACTAACAAATATTACTCAAGGAAGTCAACACTCTGGAAGCAAAACCCAGACTGATTTCTTAGATATTTACAAATCTCAAAATATTTTCACAAACCATAGGTAAATAACCCATTTGTTGTAATAAAGTAAACGAAAATAGTCTTTTCTTATAACCTTATTAGGGGTCTATCTTATAAAGTTTAGAGAAGAATTAAAAACCAATGCCAGGTAAAATAGGAGGTACTGAGGTGAAATAAACTTTGCAAGTTTAGCTTATCATTCCTGCATATTAATTAAGCTTCTCGACACTTCATGTTAAAACAGTTTTTCTTCACATGTTTCTAAATTATTTTACATGTATGTACTTTAAATTAATTGCAATACCTCAAAAGTAAAAACAAACGTTACATTAAAGGTTAGATTACAAAAACTGAATCAAATATTCATTTGCGATTAATTTTTAATTTGTGATTAATAAATTGAACTTTCTGTATAATAGATACTTGATTGCGAATTAAATGTTTAATCGCAATTAAAGTCAATGTCACTTTCTGTAAACTAGCCCTAAGAGTCGGTTTACAAAACTAACATTAACTTTAATAGCAATCAAATAGTTTATTCGCAATGCAGTTTTGACCACTCAGATATCAGAAAAGCCAAGTTAACAGCGAATTAAAAGTTAATTACAATTGGATATTTAATTCGTCTTCTGTAAACCGACTCTAAATAAAATAAACAGGGTCATAGTTAGAATTAAAATAATCTTGGTAGGTATTTGAGTGTATTGGGGGACATCTGGCAGAGGGACCTGTCATAAATCAAGATCCATCCTTACGGTGATTATCCTTGTCAATATAGTGGACAATGGGTATTGTTCGGTTTATAGAAGGGTTTTAAGAAGTCGGCCCATTTATCTCTACGAGCACTGTATATACTGTATATACATGTATATACATAGATATATCATATATCAAAACGCAGTGAGTCCTATTTCTAAGAAGAATAGTGTAGGCTTTTGTCTACACAGTGAGGTGCAAAATTATGGAATAACTTTATTGAAACTAAAAATATTTTGTTTTGACAAAAATCCTAGATCAGGTCAATTTTTCTGTTCTTAGTTATCGTCTAGATATTTCGAGAATCTTTTGTCACACTATTAAAAAATAAATTTATACTTAAAATGTTACTAATTCAGTATTGCTAACAGACATCTTATACGTTAGTAAATTTATTATTTTTTTTTACCTGAATGTGAAGAAAATAGCTAACGAGATGACCAAAGCGGCCAATGAAATTGAATATCCAATGACGAAGAGGTGATTAATGTGAGTCCTAAACTGTAATAAAACAGTTATATTATTAAAAAAAAACAAAGATTTGTTAGTAATCTTACAGCTAAGTCTTCGTGATCAACACAAGTGGTATAATTGGTCCAGATTTTTCCAGACTGTGGATGTTTAAACCAAGTTCCATTTTCTAAACAATCCTTATAAGCTGATCTCCGAGGGTCAAAGCCCATTTTTTTCGGACATGATTGATTAACAGTTGTACCACCAAGAGTTTCCGGCCAGCAGAGATAGTCATCGAAGATTTCAGGACAGTAGCCTAAAAAAAATTATTCCGCCCGGATTTTATAACTGAATTTCCCTAACAAGGTAAATAGATTAGGGGCAGAAATGAATACCGCTCAATGTGGATGATTTACGCTTGCATGAATTTTTTTAACGACACTCGATTCAGTTTCTTGTCGTCAATTAATTTTTTTTTGAAAATTATTGATTGAGAAAAAAATTGGTTTCGTATGTCGGCTATTACAAACACCATTAGCGAAAGTAAACATACCAGGCTTGGAGTATTTTCTGCCACAATTAGTCTCATTTGTAACATCCATTGTTGACCGAAAAGTCCTGTAACAAAAGGGCAAGATTTATTATCAAGAAGACATATCCGGAGCAAACTCCAACATAAATTTCTAGATATGCAACTCTACTCTATGCAACGTAAGTTCGATGAAAATTTTTTTTTGAGTGTCTCTCCAACCAAAAACAATCCGATCTAATTTTCTTGTCAAAAGTTATTAAGAAGTAGTTCAATAATCGCCCCAAGTGAATTTATTTTTACTCTTTGCTTGCTTCCAGTCATTCGTATTTAATAAAAAAATGTTGGAAGCGTTCGCTGATGGAAGGATCAGCACGACAGGAGCACTTAACTATGAAATATTGTTTATTTTACCTCCAATTTGTTTATGAGATTAAATTCGAGATTAAAAATAAGTACGATGCGACGGCTTGTCTACCCCATCTTTAACCGAATCAACCAATAAAGTAAATATTTTCTTAAACAAAAATTGTTTTCTTTAAAGGCAAGTGTATAAATAAATCAAACTTAAAATAAACTTGAATTTTTATTAATTTTTCTTAAAAACTGACTCAAAGCATCAATTTTGAATAAATATTTATTTGACTCATTGAAATGTATTCTTTGAAATTATACACTCCAAACTTTGTTCGAAACTGTTTAAATTTAATAATTATTATCGCTAAAACTAATTTACTGCAGCTGTTAACTCGAACAAAGTCAGGAAATGCTCGCTTAATCCTTGTGCAATTATACAGCGATGTAGAGGAATTTGCTCCGGTGGAATGTGGGCCACAAAATCCTAAAAAGCGGTAAATAAATGAGGATTAACAAATATTGGAAAATAAATTATTATTGGACGTAATTGTTTAGAAATTTTTCTTGTTCTTTTTTTATTCTAAATTCAGTAATTTGGTATTTTGGAGAGTGAAGGGATATGAGGGTAATATATTAGATTTAGTACTTCTGCGAAGATTCGTGACTTAATTTTTTTCTTTTTAAATAATTTTTTGTGTAATATTGTTTTATAAATTATGTATTGATATAATAATTCGGATTTTTGAATTTATATTATCGGCTATTTTATTACTTTATGGAACTATTTTTTAAAATTTAAAGTGAAAGATAATTTTATTTTAAATAAAGACAAAAAATAACGTAATATCGTCTCGCTAGTTAGTGCCGCCATCTCTTGAGAGTGTTGTTAAAAACAATGGCGAATATCTTCAACGTCTAGTAGAAACAAATACTCTGCAGACAAATGCGCTGATTTTAAGAAAGTGACAAAGTATATTATAAATATAAAAAAATAATCGGAAGAAATCTGAAGTAATTAAAAATTTAATAGTACATTAATACTAGAAGCGCCAAATTTGCTGTCACTTTAAACCATATTTTTTAAATTTTATTTTTATTTAAGGCTTTTGTGCCTTTACAACTTTACTAAATTGTCTTAAAGAGTAATTTTTCATCAAAACCAAATAAAACATTTTTTTATAAATTGTTTCTTTTATAATTTAAAAGTAATTAATATTTTTTATAATAGTGTCTTGTTTTTAAATCCAGAAGTTAGTAACTTTTAACAGACTTCCAAATCTAGAGGTTTTATAACAATATTACAAACAATTTAAAATAACAATAAAACAGAGAAAATTTCGAGAAAATACCTGAAGTATATCGCGACATGAAGCACACTAAAGCGTCAAATTCTACGAAACCATTACTAGGCAGACTCCTGAACCGATCGAGAAGAATTATATCATCGCTTTGTACAAGTCTAGAAATGTCGCGAAACTTCTGGACACATTATAAAAGAACATATCGTTAAATAAGCGGGCTGCGACAACAACCGGAAGTTAATAGAACTCGACAAGCAAATAAATAGATAATAATGCAAAGAAAATAAATAATAAGGGTTTCGAAGTCTCCACAAAACTTTTGCAGTTTCTTATCGGAAAAAAAATTGTTATTTTAACTATTGAAGTACTAACTTTTTAGTAATTAAAAATAATAATTACAAAACATCAGTAGAGAAGCATAAATCGACCTTTTTCCTATAAGAAAATGCAAAATTTTATTTAAAAAAATACTTTTATGGGGCTGTCAAAACCCTTGCAAATTATTATTTCCTATTGGTAAGGTACAGTCGACAAGAAAGGTACAGATTTCTCTTAAAGTGAGCGGAACATCAAAGAAGAAGCAGTCGTAGTTACTGTGTGAAGATCGATTTATTCATTTATTAAATTATTGTTGTGTGTATTTGTTTACATAGTAGAAATAAATTATTCGGTATTAATTCAACTCTTTGAATCAAAAGAACTCTGAAATTGCACAAAAGTTGCAATAATACAAATGTTTTTACAACAAGATGGTTTACTTTCGTTTTGGGTTTTAATATTTTTGCTTTTGTATTTAGTTTCTTTAGTTTTTTTTAGTTTCTTTTTTTTTGTTTAAAAGTTCTGGAGAACTGTGTTAATTGTACTCTATTTACCTTTGACATCAATTATTAATTATTATTAGCTTAACTAATTTGTGTCTATCATTCATTTAGAGCTTTTTTGCTTAAAATATTGTATCTCAGATCTCTATCTTTTAGTTACAGTTTAGAAGAAAAAAACATTTATGTTAGGTTAACTGTACGTTACTGTGGTTTAAAAAAAATTCGCAGGTTTCTTCTAAGGACAGTAGATTTCTTAGAGCTATTATATAGCAGACTACAGCACTAACTGCTTGTCTTTGTCTCCACAGTTTTCAGATTACAAGCTAAATTATTAGACATGATGAACAAGAGATTGTCTATCTAAGCATTTAAGAACAAGTTTTTTTAAAAGTTCCTGATTGGCCTAAGACGCATTGCCTAAAGATGCAATCAATCACTTGCTTTTGAGCATGTTTAGAAAAGTTGCTGAGGATATAAGACTTAGTGAACATGTTATTCACTTTTATTTTTTGTCCAAATATTGCTATTTGTAAAAAAAAACATTTAAGCCAAATCCAGCAACCAGAAAAGTGCAGACCGGTTTTGGGGGTAATGCACCATTTTCAGTGCAGCTGGATCTGGCTTGAACAGATTAATGCGCAAACAAGAGCTTTAACAAGCATTGAGTTACTCCAGCTTGGTCGTCCCACTAATTACTAGCGCAGTCGAACACAAGGCAAAAGCATTTGAACCTTATTTTTTTGACTTTGTCCGGTGAGATCGTAAAAGGGGTTGTGGCGCGTGGTGGGTAAAAGTGCTGAACATAATTTCACGTAAGGAAAAATACTGTTCGAAAAAATGCGATTTCAAGTAACATTTTGCGAAAACAGTAGCCGCTCTTTAAAGATGCTGTACAGTCGTCGGTTGGTTGTATTTTTTTATGACCCCTAATGCACTTATAGATAAGGTTCATTCTTAACACAGTTGAGTGGGTGAGATTTTCTGCTTCACGTTGAGACTGGGACAAACCAGTGGTCCCAAACTGTTTTGTTTATGCATGGTAAAATGCAAGGCGCACCTTGAAATGTTTTAGAACCACTGACCTAGCCGAGTCAAAACGTTTACTCTGAGACACCACCCACACTAACTGATTTAAGAACAACCCTTATATACAAATGCATTAGAGGTGTTGAAACAACACAACCAACGGACGACTCATACCAATGTGGTACGTAGTTTTACAGAACACGTGCTAACCGGCACATCCCCTTTTCCGATATCACCGGACAAAGTCAAAAAAATAAGGTTTATGCGACATTTGCGACTACAAAGAAACGTCGATAAACTTCAAAACTTGACTTACACAGTTCTTCTCTTTGAAATCATTAACAAGAATACTACTGAAGCATAATTGTCTTGTTTTGCTTTAAAAATATTTTTAAACATATTGCACAGTATTTTACTAATTCTAAAATTTGTGAACGTTATTTTATCAATTTTAAAAACCGGCGGCTATATTTCTTATTAAATTTGAAAGCAATAAAAACAACTGCATTGTTTTGTAATTTAAGAAGCCTACGACAACCATTTATTAATTTTGAAGAACATATTAGAAGTTATTTTTTAATGTTTGGATGTTAATTATTGCACTCTTGACAAATGCCACTTTTGCCAATCTTTAGTTTTATAAAAATAATAAAAAAAACAACCGTTAGGTATCAAAAACTTAAAAACAAAATAGTTAATGTTAAATTTATTTAAAAATTCTAGCCACACTTTCTTTATTTTGCAAAAATCAGCTACACTAACCTTATCTGCGGATTTTTTTAACAAGTTGCAAACAGTAATTTACAACTGGTTTTACATTGTCATAGGTAATTTTTACTCGTTTCATATATGACGTTTTTTAAAAAAAATGGAAATTTTTAAAATTTAAAAAAAGAAGCAAAAATCTATATAATTGCAAAGTTTAAAAATTTGTAAATAGGAAACCTAAAAACAGGAAACAATTAAAGCTTGAAAAAAATCGCAAAATACATAAATTAAAATTGACGTAAATCGCAGGCAAATTTTGTTTAAAAATAGTAGATTTTTAAAGAGCAACAAGTGAATAGGTCATTAAGATCAGCGGATGTTTATTTTGAAGGAGCGTCTAAGATATCGAATTAAGCAATTACCGTAAATTTGATTAATAGCAAACCTTTAGTTTTCGAGTAGAAACAAAAATAAAAATGTGCCGTAAATCTCCCGGTCAAGTTATGACAGGATAAAGAATTTCCCAAGTTGAATGGGGTTGGCAGATAATTATAATATTTTATAGCTCGGGTTTCCTTCAATTTTTTTTAAAGCGAAATAATTTTTCCTGAAAAAAATCGATTCTCGACTTCATTTATTTTCAGCGAGTGATAAATAAATTCAAAACAAATTTAAAACACACCTAAAATATCGATCAGTTTTTTAATTAATCTAATTTGAGGGAAATGAACATTCCAGTCGTGGTCACAAGTGCCAACCACAAGATTAACTGGCACAGTTTCAGAATTATTTTAGAATCAAGATTTTTCTCCCAAACACAAACGTAGTGTCTCTCTAACCTGAATTATGACAATCTAATCATGCGAATTGTGTACGGAAATGTGTTGTGGTGGATTTTTTTCGCTCTTTACAACTATATGTCTTTGGCTCAAGATGAAGAACCAATGGATGTTGATGTCGGTAAGTGTTTTATCTATTTATAACAATTAGAAAACTCGAGTAATTCCAGTCGGCTTCTTCAATGAGAAAAACAGCCATTCAGAAATCGCCTTTCAAACCGCTATTTCTAATTTTAACATAATGAAAACTTCAGTCCACTACAACCCTCTATCTTTCGTCGTAAACACATCGGATAGTTTTGAAAACAGCAACTTTCGTACGTTGCAATCCGTTTAAAACTTTCTCTGTAGTATATTTTTAGTATGCAGCGTTGCGGAAAAGCATACTGTCGGAGGTGTTTTCTGTCCTACTTCGGCAAAAATAGCACCAATTATTGAATCAGTCTGCGAGAATTTGAATATTCCCGCCATTCAGGTTCAATGGCGGCCGGCGGAGGTGTATTCAGATCTGGTGGTGAATTTATTCCCCTACACCAAAGTATTGTTTCAAGGACTTGGAGTCATTGTTAGGAATTTGCAGTGGAGGAGTATTGTTGTGTTTTACGAAAATGCGGAAAATTTGATACCTTTGCAGGATATTTTGAAAAATCAGGTTTATGATGGGGGGAATAAGCATAACTCTTTGCTGGTTAAACAGTTGGGTCCTGGACCTGACTATAGGTTTGTCTTTTGAGAGAGATTTTTGAAATTTTGAAAGGATATTTCAGATCGGCTTTGAAGCAAATTCAGAATAAAAGTGAATATAATATTATTCTTGATTGTAAAACCGAAAATATAATTGAGGTTTTGCGGCAAGCGAAAGAATTGAAATTGCTTCAACCGCATTTTAATTATTTTTTGACGTCGCTGGTAAATTTTTTTTAATTTTTTATGTTTTAAAGACTTTCGTTTGATTTGTTAGGACGCACATACTTTAGATTATAAAGTTTTAAATACGACAGCAAATATAACAACTGTGAGGATTATAGATCCTGAAAGTGAGAATTTTCAGTATGCTTTCAGTACTTGGAAAACATATTCGAAAAGAATACCTGGTGTTAATCTAGATCCTTATTCTATAAAGGTATATTAAATTAACACATCTACACTTATAATTAACATATTCGTATTGTACCGAGCGTTTAAATAAAAACGACGTTGTAGTATTTGAATTGAACTAAATATTCCAGAATACATTACTGTCATTCCTTTCTAACTTTTCCAGAGTTTTCAAAATATGTTCAATTAAATTTCAATATCGCCTCGTTGTTTCTATTTGAACATTCTGTATATAATCAGTTGAAAATTAATAAATTAGCAAAGTTTGGAAGAGGTTTTTGATAATTTTATGATTTTTATAAATCCTGTAATCTACTCGTTTTTATTTTTAAACTGTTTCATTTTTATACTTAACAGATTAACAAATCTAAACTTTATTTTAACGAAACTGATTATTAACAATTAACAGTTTCAAATTTAATGTTGTTCAGAAAAAGTAACAATTAGTTTTTTATTAACAAATTACTAGTAATTTGATAAATTCTAATTTTAATTTAGCCGCAAGTTTAGGTTGTAATTTAACAGATCTAAACCTTTAAATGTCTTTTTAATTTAACAGCTCAATAGTTTTAAGTTTAGTTTAGTAGATCTAAATTTTTAGAAATTCTAAATTTCTAGGGTGTTGTTAAAATAACCGTTATTTTCGCACTCCGGATCTTATATAATAACTTCTCTTTTGTTTCTCTAGATCAATGAAATTTGAGAAATCTACCGAAATTGCAGAAGATGTATTTGTATTGTATTTTTATATCTTTTTAAACTCAGTATTTCTAGAAAATTTAGAAACGCGTGTATTTCAACATCTTTTTTGTTTTTGTGTGTCTACAGAATTGAAGAAATCTACAAAATTAAAGCTGTATAGATTTTAACATTTTTTTGTTTTTTTTAAATCCACAGAATTTGAAAAAGCATGTATTTCTAAATATCCTGTGTTTCTTTAGATCTACGTAATTTGATGACGCGTGTATTTTAACATTTCTTTTTTTAGATCTACTGATTTGAATAGATCTATAGAATTTGAAACCGAAATTATTATTACGGTACACAGGGTGTCTCACGAACGAGTGCACATAATTTAACCAAAGATTAAAAAGTAAAAATTAATTGATTTTTATTTTTTATTTTTTCCCAAAAAAAATTATTTTCAGAATTATTAGCCCCCAAAATCGCTCCAAAAATACACTTTATTTTTTTTTATCTAATAAAGTACTTGCTCGATTTTGATAAAACTTACTCATTCTGTATTAGGTATACTCATTCTGTATTAGATAACCACCTTACAGTGTTAATTGTAGCATTGTAGGACATTTTAAAAAGGGGCTACGAAGGCTCCCTTGACACAATTTGCTTCATAACTTTGTAGCACAAATTAGCTTAACGTTGGGATTTCTACAGTTTGAAAGCCCATTCAATTTAAAAAATTTTAAATAAATTTTTTTCGAAAAAAATAAAAATATGTATTAATTAATTTTTACTTCTTAAACTTTGGTTAAATTATGTGCACTCGTTCGTGAGACACCCTGTATATAAATTAATTACAGTATTCAATTTGAAGAGAAAATTATATCGCTAAAAAAAATTTGTAATCAAAAAACTCTATCTTACAATATTTTCTGTCGAAATTTATTAAATGCAGTTTTGTGTTTGATATAAACAATTTTAAAATTTTACGAATATTTTACGAGTAGTGCTAACTATCGTATTGTTGTAAAACTGTTACTTCCGCACTACTATCTTCTATATTATATATACAACTGTTTCCTTTCTCTAGATCTACAGAATTCGAAAACGCCTGCATTTTTTATTTATATTTAAACTTTAATTTTGTAGATTCAGGTTGTGTTTAACAGATCTACAGTTTTATATTTTTAGATTAATAAATTTTAGAAATAGTTTTAAAAAATTTAAACACACGTAACACTTTTTATTTTCAAACTGTTTAAGATTTGTTTTTGCAGTTTAACAGACACAAATTGTAATTTAACCAAACTGAGTACTACGGAATTTAAATTTTTTATTGTAAACTTAAGTTTGGCAGATTTAAGTTATACATATTTTAACAGTTTTTACTTGTAAACTTGTCCCAATTTATGCTTAACAGTTTAACAGATCCAAACCTTATTTTAAGGAAATTGAGTATTAACAGTCAACAGTTTTAAATTTAATGTTATATAGAGATAGTTACAAATATTTAAATTTAATCTATTAAATTATGTAATAAAATTGTGATTTAACAGATCTGAAGCTTTGAAGTGATTTTTGTATTTAACAGATTTTAGAAATACCCAGCTTAAAAAAATCTAAAGTTTTATGATAATTTTTTAAAAATTTTAAACTTCTAGATTATTATTTAAAAATCTGTTAACTTTAACTGTTATTTTCGCACCGTGACTTTATATATTAAATATTTCTTTTGTTTCTCTAAATCTACAAAATTTAAAAACTCTTGCATTTTTTGATTTAAAATTAAATTATAATTTTGTAGATTCAGGTTGTATTTAACAGATCTACAGTTTTTTCTTTTGAATTAATAAATATCAAAAATACTTTTTAAAAATTTAAACACAAGTAACAGTTTTTATTTTTAAATTGTTTCAGATTTGTGTTTTACAGTTTAACAGCCACAAACTGTAATTTAACGGAACTGAGTATCTATTAAGAAATTCAAATTTTTTATTGATAAATGTAAACTTAAATTTGGCAAATTTTGGTTGTGGTTTATCAGATTTAAACCTTTAATTTGATTTTTAGATTAAGAGATTTTAGATATTGATTATAAACATTTCGTATTTCTGGTTAACAGCGCAATACCTTCAAGATTTAGTTCAACAGGTCTTTTTTTAAAATTTTTAATTTTTAGTTTAACACTTCATTAAACTGTATTATAAAAATATTGTGTAGATAAAACCCTAAAATTTTAATTAAAAAACTAAAATTTTTGCTTGATAGCAAATTCTAATTTAGACTAACAGATCTAGAAAATTTTTACAATTAAGTTTGGCTAAATTGTAATTGATAAATTTAAACTTCGGTTGAAGAGATTTACGATGTGTTTAATAGATTTTAAAAAAAACTTTAATTTAATGTTTAGATTAATGAATTTTAGAAATAGATTTAAAAATATAATGTTTTTAGTTTAACAGCACAATATCGCAGTTTTACACGGTTTATAATACGAGAAATTTTATATTTTTAGTTTAATACTTTTTTGAGCGATTGGTTGTTTTTATCAGTTTACTGTGCCTGTTTCCAAGACGGTAGGTTGCTGTTACTGGTTGCTGCGTGTAACAAAACGGTAAGCCGTTCAGTGAACGGCAAGCAATTAAATCTAAAAAAAAACAATTTTGCGATTTATTTAGTAAAATTAAATGTACAATTATTATAATTAGTAGTAGTAATACCACTCGCATTTGAGTTTCTAGTGTTAATAGACAAACTTTCCGACGTAGAAGTCCCAGGTTGTTATAATAGTCCACCAACATCGCTGTGTAAAATTTTATGAGCAAATTCAATTTTGTTTTGGAGGGAATCTTCCACGTAACTCTCGGCCACCGTTGATGAACGCCACCCACCATGTCTTTTTAGTCCCAACACATCAACTCTGTTATTCGCCAAAAGTGTAGCCGATGGATGTGCGTCGAAACAAGTGTCCAGTAATACCTTCAAGGGCTTGCAACTTTAAATACTTTGCAATTTTTGATGGCCAGCCTCCAATTGTGCCTTTTCCTGTGACTTGCCTAATGCATTTGTCATTTCGATAGTTCAGAAATAAATGATCTGACGTTGGGTTACTTGGTCGAATTCTTATGTATTTTCGAAGTAAATCCAAATAATGAACTGCTTCATTTTCTTTATTAATAACTGTGAACGTTCGCTGAATATTCGTTTTTGTATTTGGAATATTTACTATAAACTTTTCTTCATGTTCTTCTATGTCACTCATTTTAATATTGTACAATTCCTCTCGTCTACAAGCGCCCGATACTCCCAATATCATTGCTACCTGCAAATATATTGTTTCCTTAGAACTCAGATGTACCACCTCATCATCTACAACATACCTTTTGAATTAAAAATTGTTCGTCTGGTGCTTTATTCAAGAATTTTTCCATGTCTTCTTTGGTAAAAATTTTAGCCTTCTTAGGTCGATATCCAATATTTTTTCTCTTAAGATAAGCAATTAATGTAGCACACTTATGGAGAAAAATTGTACTCTTCAGCATAGAATACTCCGTCCATAAACTGCCTGGGGCCTTCAAGTGTCCACTTCTCACCACAAAATACGCTAACAAGCTCTTTTCATTTACAGAAATTTTCTTTGCTTCACGCCATTCCTTAAACAACTTGTATGTCTGTTCATATCGGGCTTTAGATTTTTCTGTAATTATTGCCGAACATCCTTCTTGCCAAGCGTCTTCTAAATCATCCGGTAGATCATCACTATCGCTCATATTTGCTTCGAAAACGGAACCACAAAACAGAACTATGTAGGAATGATTGTATCAAAAAGACAACTTTACTTGTTTGGAACAAAACCATAGCAACCATGGAACAGCCATCCAAAGTTTTCAGTTTCAATCTTCCCGATTATAACAAATGTATTGATATAAATTATTATTATTATTATTCTAGAAACTCCAATCGCGCAAAAAACGTTATAAGCATGTCGAACGTTAAGGATTACCGTGCTCAGTTCTAATTGTCTCCGAACGGTAAGCATTCCTTACCGTTCTCCATACTTAATATACTATTAACGTTTATTTTAGTTAATTTTTAATTGTTTCATTATTTTTACAAATTTCAATTAAATTTAACATTTCTAAATTATTCATTAAATTAACAGATCTAAAATTTACATTTATAGTTAAGTTTAAAAAATCTGCAATTTAAATTTACTAAAAAATTTAAACTTTTATTTTAGTAGATTCAGGTTGTGTTTAACAGATCTAAAATTTTAACTTGTACAATAACAGTTCAAGAATTCAAGATTAACAGATCAACTTTTAAATAGTTTTAGAATTTTGGTAATTAACAAAATTAGTTGTTACGGTAACAGCTACACATTCTGATTTTAACAAACTCGTAGTTTAAATTAACAAAGAATTACATTAATTAATCCAAACTAGTAATTGATGAATCGTTATTTTTAATAACAAATCTAGTTTTAAAAAATTTAAATTTCAAATAAAATTTTTTGTTAAAATTAGTGTTAAGATTCAAACAAAATTAAGCAAAAATTAAACACAATAAACAAATTGTTACATAAAAATCAAAATTCTGTATCTTATTCAAAAACTAGCAATTTTTGGGCTGACAAATTCTAGTACGTTATAAAAATGTTTCTAAGTTTTTTCTTTACAACTAGACAAAGTATTTCTTGTTCTATTTTTTTTTCTAAGTATTATTTTATTTTTTTAGAACTTTTTTAGAAACGTTTTTAGTTATAGTTTTACTTGGTTTCTTTCTTTTTCAATCGTCGTTTTTGAGTGTTTAAAGTTGTTTTTGTAGAATTTTTAACTGTTTTTTTATTTTGGACACCTTTTTTCAACTTCTAATAACATTTTTTATTACTTTTTTTTACTAATTGTTGTTCTTATACATTCTTCTAGAAACTTTTAGCAATTGTGTTGCTCCATATATTCTGTTTATTATTATTTGTTTTTTTATTTAATAAAAAATTTTAATAAAGATAGGTGTTTAACCATCTCCGAATATGTACATTGCAAAAGGCAGCTGAAAAACACACACAAAAATATAAACGCACAAAACAACAACTGTTTTTAAATTTTGTTTTTAATTTTGAAAGTCGAAGGATTATACTCAAACAATGCTAATTTATGAATTTTAAACTTTATGGACTTGTGTCCATTAGTTGCAATGATTATAAGCGCCAAATTTACAATTTAACCAGCGTTTTTCAAGCAAATCGGCCACAGCGTGTACTTCAAAAGCTATAAACATTTTTATAAGACAATTTGGACTTTTTAGCACCATTTTAACGATAATCATACTAGTTTAAATTTCTAGCTAAGACATTTAAAAAACGCTTTGTATGTCTTGAGTAGAACATCTAGACTAGCTAGGTGTTTCCATTTACCTGTAAATTACTTAACCGTTTAAAATTTTTGATTAACAGATCCTAATTTTAATTTAACGAACCGAATTTTAATTTATCTTTAACAGCGTCCAGTTCTAGTTTAAGTAGTTTACTTTTAACATGTGTTGAGTTTTGCATTAACAGTTTCAATGGAGCATTTAATTAATAACCATTTAAATTAACAATTACAATTATTTAGAAAATAACTTTATAATTAACACATTTAACAGATTTTAGTCTTAGTTAAAAACCGTCTGAAGTGTTTTTTATTTTTCTTGAAAATTGTATTTTTAGACTGAAACAGCTTTGGTTCATGATGCTGTCAATATGTTTATAAAATGTATGAGGGATTTTCACGTGATGGGAAGAAATGTCCATCCAAAATCGCTAAGTTGTGAAAACGTAGACAAATGGGAACACGGTTTTTACATTGCTTCATTCATAAAAGCGGTAATTTATCTCTCGGAAACTACATATTTGTATTTACTATTTTTCTAGTACACTGATGAAACTGAGGGCTTGTATAGCATATCAGCCCCTATAAACTTTGATTCACTGGGCAGGCGAACCAATTTTACTATTTACGTAGTCGAAGGCTATCGTGATAAAGTCATAGCAAAATGGAATCCCGCCGATCCCAACATTTTACAATTTTTGAAAAGCGAAGCTGACAGAAATAAGGAATTGGAGAAGAAATGGAGTGAAGGAGTAGTTACTGTTGCATCCATGTAAAAACAACTCTCGTAAAATCTTAAAAAAGCGATAAAATTTTAGTTTGGGTCCTCCGTATTTAATGGAACGTAAACCAACACAAGAAGGAGAAATCCTCGAAGGTAATTTAAGATACGAAGGTTTCTCTATGGATTTAATCGCAGAACTGGCACGAGAACTGAATATTAAATTCAAATTTGAAGTGCTTAAAAGTGGACAAAGAGGTTCTTATGATAAAAATACCAAATCTTGGAATGGTTTAATTCGAGAAATTTTGGATCGGGTAAGTTGTTTTTTGAGAAATTTTGAATTCATTTCGGTTTTAGAGAGCTGAGTTGGCAATCTGCGACCTGACTATTACTCCAGAACGTAGAGAAGCTGTCGATTTCAGTACTCCTTTTATGAGACTAGGAATCAGTATTTTGTACAAAAAGGCAGAAGCAAAAGACGCGGATATGTATGCGTTCTTAGACCCTTTTTCGTTTTATTTGTGGATAAGTTCGGCCACTTTGTATCTAGCTCTTACCATTGTTTTGTATTTTATTACGAGGTGTGTTTTTTCAATTAAAAAAAAGTTTTGATTATTTTTTTCCAGACTTTCACCTAAAGATTGGGAAAATCCTCATCCATGCGATGCAAATCCAGAAGAATTGGAAAATATTTGGGACATGAAAAATTGTCTTTGGCTGACACTTGGATCGGTGATGAACCAAGGCTGTGATATACTGCCCAAGTAAGTACAAATAATAATGAAAGATAAAAATAAAAAAATGAAAAAATAAACATTGGCTCAACAATTAATTCTTACAACAGTTTTTGATGTTTACTTGAAACGAATTAAAAGTTCAAAATTTAATATTTATTTTAAATTAACAGAATTAACACAGTTGTAGCTATGTGATTTAAATAACTGAGAAGAGTTAAGCAGGAGTTATACTTTTATAATTTAAAATGTTATTTTAACAGTTTTACTTTTAATTCAAAATTTTGGCAATAAGTTTAATTTTCAAATTAAACAAATGTGAATTTTAACATTTTGGGATTTTAGATTAACTGCTTTTAAACAAAAATATTAATTTTTGACAATAATAAATTTTTAGATTAACATTTTCAACTTGATTTAATAACAGATCTGTATAAATATTTAACAGAATATAATTTTCGTTAGAGTGCTGTAGATTTTAATTCAAGTAGTTTAGTTTTGTCTCAAAAAATATATTTTTTATTTTTTTAGTTAACAGAATTTGCTTTTAACTTAATATATTGAAATTGTTAATTGCTTGCTTAACAAATTATATTTTATTCATTCATGATTAAATATTTTTTAAAAGTATCTTCTGTTTTAGAATACTTGACTTAAGATCTAAATTGGCTAGTTAACTAATTTTGTTTTAAAACAGCTACGATTGAATTTAACAGTTTCAAATTTGAACAAACTCGTAAAACTAAAAAAATATGTTAAGTTGAGAGATTTAAATACAATTCAATTTTAATTTAACAGATTAATATATATGTTAAATCAGTTATTAATAATAGCCATAAGTATTAGTTATTAATTTAAAGAGTGTTAGATATTTCAGTATAGGCAATCAAGAGAGACTGGTTTTGTTTTAATTTAATTTTATGGCTTTATATTTTGAATTTTTTATTAATATTTAAATTTTATTTTAGTAATTTACATATATAAAAGTAAAAAATTATTCACGTTAAGTTAACAAATTCATACAAATTTTTAATTTTAATTTAACAGATTAATATGTTAAATTAATACTTAATAAAAATAAATTTTCCAATAAATTTTAATTTAAGAAAAGTAAGAAATTTTAGAATAGACAGTCTAGATTTTAATTTAACGAGTTTGTAGTTTGTTTTTGGCGTAACAGATAAAAAAATATATTTTACTTAACAGTTTTAAATTTTAAGTTATATAGCAGCTTAAATAAATAAACAGTTTTAAAATAACAAATTCATTCCGTAATAATTTACTTAAATTTTAGTTAACAGATTTTTGCTCGATTGCTTAAACGTGAGTCAAAATTGATAAGCCACCAAACACTGGTTAATTTAAAATACGATGCCCTAATTGGTCAAAAATGCGTTGATAAGAAATTAATGTTTTACCAATTTTAATTGCAAACTGCAAACATTTGCAAGATTTGAATGAACTGCGATTGAGACATACTCACAAATTGGTTTAACTGTTAAAATTTTGTTAAAGAAAAAAAGCTAAATAGAGTTAAATATTTATAGAGTTAAATAAACTTTCATTTGTAATTTAACAGATTAATATGTTAAATAAATGTTAAATTAATTAAATTACATTTTTTGTTAGATTTAAATTTAACAAATGTTATATGCTTATAATTTAGTACAGACAATCTAAATTTTAAGTAAACAAATAAATTATTTTTGAATTTTTTACTTAACCGAGTCTGGTTTTGACCTAACGTAATCGATTTTTTTAATCAACAGATTTAATTGTATTTTATATGTTAATAAATAAACATTTTTGAAATAACAATTTTATATTTAAAAATACCTGATTTATTCTAGAAAATGGACTTAACAGAGCTAGAATTCATTTTAACAGTTCCAAATTGTATTTCAACAAACCCGTAATTCTAATTTTAATTTATTAGGTAGATTAATTTGTTAATTGTTAATTAACAGTCTTCAGCAAGAACAATGTTGAAAATTTTAAATAAATAAATAAAAGAAAATTTTTGCTTAAATTTTAATTTAACAAAAGTTGAAAATTTTAATATAAACTGTCTAGATTTTATAAATTTGTTTTTGGCTTAACAGATTAGGTTTTTCGATTTTTTGCCTAACATTTTGAAATTTTGTTTTATGAATGAACTTAAATAAACAACCATTTTAAAAATAACAAACTTATATTGTAGAATACTTTACTTAAATTCAAGTTAACAGATTTTGATTTATAACATATTTATTATTTAAATTAACAGTTGAGTTGTTTTTGAAAAAATCCGTAGACTATAAAAAAATTTAAAATTAAATTAACAGATTAAAATATACGCTAAGTATAATTTAACGGATTAATAACATGTTAAGTTAGCAATTAATAAAAACATTTTTTTAGTTTAATTTTTATTTAAAAAATGTTGGATATTTTAGTACAGATAATCTAAATTTTTATTTGACAGATTTATTCTTTCTCTTTATACTTAACGGAGTCTGAAAGTAAGAAATTCAAAGTTTAAATTAATTGACCTGATTTTAGTTTTAACAGAACTAAACAAGTAAAACAAGAAATTTGAGTTAACAAAGGCAAATTAATTTTAATGTTAATTCAACATATTATATAGTAAATGAAGAGATAAAAAAATTAAATTTATAGTTAAATATTTATTTAACAGATTTAACAGGCAATTCTAATTTAACAATGTAGGCTATTACTTAACAGATTTAATAGATTTTTCATTAATAGTTTTGAATTTTTTTAACAGTTGCATATTGTAGTTATTGTAGAATAAACAGCTAACTAAAGCAAATTTTTAACATATTTGGGCTTTTGTTTAACCGGTTTAAACCGTAGTTTCTAGTTTAAATTTTCTTTTCTAAAAATTTTTTAAATCTTATTACTTTTTTAAATTTTCTATCTATTGATAATGTTATAAGTTAAAACAAAATGTAACTATTTACTAAAATGCAACATTATTATTATTATATATATTATATTTCGTTTAGGAGATCCAGAATTTAACTGTTATAAATGTTAAATTAACAGATCCACATAATAATTCGTTAACACATCTGACTGATTCCTCTGTTTCGCATAATTTTAGAGGACTTGCTCCCAGAATGGCAGCCTCGATGTGGTGGTTTTTCACAATTATTGTAACAAACTCTTACATGGCAAACTTGGCTGCATTCTTAACAAACGAAAGAAGCCAGTCTGAAATAAACAGTGCTGATGACTTAGCTAAACAGACAAAAATAAAATACGGAACGTTATCAGGAGGATCAACTGAGGGATTTTTTCGCGATTCAAATTACTCGGTTTTTCAAAGAATGTGGACAAATATGCAACAAAGCAAACCGTCAGTTTTTGAAGAAAGTAATGATGATGGAGTAGCTCGTGTACAAAACACCAAGAATCGGTTATATGCTTTTTTGATGGAATCTTCCACTCTTGAGTACCAGATTCAGACGAAATGTGATTTGAAACAGGTGGGAAATTGGCTGGATAGTAAAGGATACGGAATTGCTATGCCACTAGGTTAGTTTATTTTGTTGTCTTTTTTTTTGATTTTTTTGTTGAAGATTATCCTCACCGGAGTCGAATCAATGAAGCATTACTGTATTTGCAAGAAATAGGCAAAATTAATCAAATTAAAGATAAGTGGTGGAAAGAAAAACGAGATGCGCCTCTTTGTCCGGTAATTTTCATTTTTTAAAGTCTCGAAATAAATTCGAAAAATTCTAGAAAGAGGCTGAAGATGAAGGAGCAAATAAACTAGCTCTCCAAAACGTCGGTGGTGTTTTTGTGGTGTTAGGTGTTGGCATAGCATTGGCTTATCTCGTTGCGATTCTAGAATTTCTGTGGAATGTGCGAAATGTTTCAGTCGAAGAACACGTAAATTCGCATTTAGTAAAAAAAATTAAAAGCAGTTTTATTTTTTCAGATTTCGTTCATGCAAGCATTGAAAGTGGAATTAATTTTTGCACTAAATGTTCGAATGACGAAAAAACGCGCCAAACCGGAAGTTTCCGAATCATCATCATCATCGTCATCATCTCAAAACATAAATGCTAGTTTTTTGCAAAGTGCCGGATCTTTTCTCAGATTGGATAATTTAAGCAAAATTGGGACGCCAGGATCGAGCAGACATTCGTCTAGGCCTTTGGATTAAATTTTCTTCTAATTAAAATATTTCTAATAAAATTTGAGAGATAACTAGAATAGAACAAAATAAATGTATATAAATTAAAAAAGTAGTAAAATGTGTTTTATAAAGAATTTAATTCAACTTCAGAAAAACCTAAAAGAAAACTTTGACTAGCTTTGCGAAAGTATGACTAAGCAACTTTGCCAAATAACCGGCTTCATCTACTTCAAGAAGGTTAAATAAATAATATTATGTTCAATTTGATGTCTAAATATAAAGGTTGTCAGTTTTTCTCTTAATAACTATCGTTTTATTTATCTGCAATTTTACAACAAGTCTTGAAAAAAGAACAATAAAGTCCAAAACGTTGGCTTAAGTTATATTTGATTTTTATTTCTATCAAACCTGTTACTTCAATTAAATAAATACATCAATGTCAAGGTTCACTCATCTACTCCAAGAAGGTTAAAGTAACTAAAATGTAAATTATTGTTGAATAAATAATTTTATTTAAAAATTTAAGTATTTTTATGTAAAATTTACACAAATCGGAGCAACAAGGTTGTCAGAAAATATTCAACAAAGTTGAATAAAAATAACAGAAGAAAAAGTTTGTTTACTTTTTTGGAAAGCTCGAACAAAGAACAACATAACATCGTTTGATAGGAAAAGAAAAAATTGTAAAAAACTAAAAAGACGATAGGTACTTAACAACTTAAAAACGACGATTAGAAGAGTAAAGTCAATAGAACTATGTTTAGTAGAAGAAAAAGAACAACTAAAAGAAGATTTTGTAAAAACAAAAAGCTAGATTCTGAAAAACTAAAGTTTGAAAAGCTCAAACAAAAAGTTAAAAATGTCTTTTGAGAAAAAAAAAGAACAATTAAAACAATATTTAAGAAAAATTAAAAACATTTTTAGAATTATTTAAAAATCAATGTTTTTATTAAATAAAATTCAAAAAAACATTCTAGAAGAAAGAAGAAAGGTCTACGTTACAAAAAAGAACAAAGACAGTTTTTTTCTAAACTTAAAATAGGACTTTTTAGAGTAAAAGTATAATTAATGAGGAAAGATACTAAAATAGCCATTCAAGATTTCTAGGACTGTTTTAAAAAATCACTTTTTTATGCCAAAGAAATATGAACAAGAAATATTATTATAATTTACAAAAAAAAGTGGAAAAATTTTAGAAAAACAAAAAAAGATCTTAGCAAAAGTTTAAAGTAAATTTTGGAAAATTTTTTTTTAAAAAACACGATTAAAAAAAATTAAAAAAATTTTATGCAATTCAAAAAAGTACTTATTTAATATTTTGCAAAATAATTTAAAATAAAACGTTTTCAAAATTGGGATTCTATTGTTGAATACACAACCTTCTCGATAAAAGGCTTCTTATACAGCCTGCCGCGTGGCGAGCTTACAGTGATTCTCCGCTTGGCGCTGCTTGACGATACACGTATTCTGGATATACATCTTATCTATGGATATCCATCATGACAACAACTGCCAAATTTGAACTAATTTAAATTTTGTATTTAATTTTTTGCATTATATAAGATTTGTTAGTTGTTTTCTTTGTAAGTTGACATAACCTCATTATTTTAACCTTAGATTGACAGTTCAGCCCAGAGAAGTGCAGTATATATAGAAATAGTGCAACAGTGCACAGCGCCAATACGGCAGAAAGTGGCGTTTCTCCGGAATCACGATAACAATGGGAATTCATCGAAATTGGCAGGCCGCTATAAACGTCATTTTTTATTATTTTATAAAGAAGGTCGTGGTTGAATACATAATTTATGTCCATGGCTTAACTACAAAAGTCAGATAAATATAACACAAATATAGATTTGTTTACTGTTTAAGAAGTTAAAATAAAAACTCAAAGAACGTCGTTTATAAGAAAAAGAAGTACAAAAATTTTTTTTCAGAAATTTAACAAATGATTAGTAGATAAAGAATAACAAACCTTCGACTAGAAAAAAAAACAATACTTTTGACAGGAAAAGGTAATAAAGATAAATTCTGAAAAAGTTTTAAAAAAGTAGACTAAAATCAAAAGAAAAATAAAAAAGACTACGAATAAAAGAAGAGAAACAAAATTCTATTAAGAAAAAGTAAAATAGAAGAATAATTATAAAAACAATTTTTAAACGACGATTAAAAACAAAAAATACGAAATACACAAAAAAATTAATTTATATAAGAATAAAGTTTTTAAAAGATCTGATAAAAATCAAATTTTTTTAATTCAAAATTTTTAGTGTTTAAAAACGATTTTTATAAAAAATAAAAATTTATCAAAAATATTATGATTAAAAAAAAAACAAATATATAAAGGAATTTTTAAAAATTTTTTTAGAAGAACTTAAAAACTGTTTGAAAGTAAAAGAAAAACTATAAAAAGTATCAATTAAAGAAGAAACAAGAACAAATTGTGAAAAACTAACAAAAACTTTTAGAAAAACATGATTTAAAAAAATGAAACAAAGAACTTTTCAAAAAAACAAAATAATATTTTAAAAGAACTTTAAAAATGAGTATTTATAGGAACATAAATCAAAACAAAAATCATGAAAAACTACAACTTGCAGAAAATTAAAACAAAAGAAAATTTTAGAAAAACAACAAAAAAAAATTTTATTGTAAGAAAACTAAAAAAAAGAAGATTAGTAGAAAAAATGACACTATTTAAATTTAAACTAAAAAAGTTTTTAAAAAAACAATATGGTTATTTATACAGGATGGGTAGAAAAGGCTCTGCTAGTAGCCTCCAATAACGAATTGTAAAAACCTTTCCGCCATTTTATACTCATCATATAGTATACATTTTTTTATAATTTTTTTCAACATTAATAACTAAATAACTTGTTAGTAAACAATAATTAAATGTATTTTTATTATTTTATCATTATATTATTATATTATTTAAACGATTCCTTTAAAGAAAAAAACGAAGTACAAAAAATACTACGTTTAGACGTAAAAGAAAAGCAAATGAAGAGATAGCTTGTAAAACAATTTAAAAAATGCCATTTCCAATAAGAACAAAACAGGAAATAATAGGAATAGAAAAAAAAGAACAAGTATAAGAAGACAAATATTAGTAAAATAGTAAGGAATTTCTAAAAAAACAAAGGCAAAAATTTGAGAAAAGCTTTACACACTTTACTAAAAAAATCAAAAATAAAATTAATATCATTAGAAGTAAAAGCAAAGACACATTATAATTATAAACAAAACAATGTAGAATAAAAACAAGAATTAAAAAAGGACAAAATAATACGTTTAAAAAGCGTAAAAAATAACTATTTGTAGGAAAAAAATACAAGAAATGATAGATTCATTAAAAAAAGTAAAATTCTAGAAGAAGAAATACAGATTCTAAGAGATTTTAAAAAAGCGTTTAAATAGATAAAAAATAAAATCAATGAAAATGACAAATACTTAGGTAAAAAGAACAAAAAAATTTGAGAGATTGTTGATCTTGATCCTGAACTTTATCTAGATTTATTTTTAAATAAATAATTTTGTTTAAAAATAATTAAGCTCTTTAAATGAATTGTTTCTTAGCAAATCTATCCTGCTATAAATAAATCTGCTACACAATTTTTCGGTAATTTTAAGCACGCTGTCGCTACGTTAAAATTTGATTTAGTATTTATAACTAAAAAATCTTGAAGTTAATGAAATATCCAGTAAGTAGATTCCTTTGACACGTCTTGTATTGAAAATGATTGCATTAAACTCGTCAAAGCTTTCAAAATTTTTAATAAAGTTTCAAGAAGTTTTTCCTATTTTGCCGTCACAAAGTTTCAAAATTTATTATTCTCCAAAGAGCCACATTTTACGTTTTGAATACAACTTTCATCCACTAATGCGAATATTCTGTCGACAAGCACTGAATCTTTTTATTTAATCTAAGATACAATAAAATGTAATAATTCTAAAATTTCATTTCTAATTGGGTACATAAAACGGTGCAATTACTTGATTGGAGCGCGCTTTTGACGCAATACTTTTATAGCAGTTTAGTGCTGGCACTAAAGTTTATCAAAAAACAAAACCGTCAGTGCTTTAATAAATTATTATATTAGTTGTGATAACGATAAAAGCTGAAAATATAAAATAGATTTACTGCAAAAGGAAATTTATTTGGATTTAATGAAGCTTGAAGCTGGACTTTCTGCTCTCAAGTGCGCTTTATTGATCCTAGATTCGACTCTTCGGAAATTAATTTTGTAAAAACGCAAAATAATTTCGATTGTTGAAATAAGTCATCTTCCATTAATTTCGACCTAAATGGGTCAAGCCACGATATGGAGCGTGGGAAAAGTCAGTTTGTTTTTTATCAAGATTGCCTCTTCGTTCCATTTTTTCACGGTAGTCAGATCAGAATATAGATTTTTTTAATATAACTACCATCAATCATTTTATGTTTACCGAAAAATTGAAATAAATCTTGTATATTTCCACTGAATAGTTTTATGAACTGCAAAAATAAATTATGTGATTTTTTTGTTGCTGCAATTTCCAATTTCGTGTAACTCAAACTGTGTCAGATGGTGATGTATTCCAGACACGCATTTTGTATAATAATTGGCATCAAACTCCCATCAACAATTCCAAATTTAATTCAAAAATGAATTATTGTCTGAATACTGAAATTCGTTTCGGAAGCGTTAAATTTTTTTCTACAAAGTTATTTATTAAAATCGGGTTAGAAAACAAACAAATTTATCTATTTTTGTGCCAAATTTATTATTTTTGACGAATTTCTTGAGTCGTAAATTGTTATTAAAATAGACTGAAAGGCTTAGATTTGAAATTTAAATTACCATCCGCTGGTAAACAGCGATAAGCCATTCAAGGGGAAAAGCTCATTCACAAAATTATGACTAAGATACAATATCCTTTCAACTTTTTGTATATTACCACAATTCCGAGGTTATAAATCACAACGAGGCCTTTTCTCGGATTATTCCTGACAAATGGCAAATTTTATGTGAGTTTTCTAAATGTAGATAATTAAAAAATCTCAAAACGTAATTACATTTAAAAATAGAACTTCTAAAAATTCTAAAGAAGTAGAAATCTGCAGTATTAGATTGAGAATATTTAAAAAAAAATCTAATGCAAAAAATATAAAAATATTAAAGAAGATATTATATAAAAAAAGCTTAATAAGTGAATAATTAAATAAAAATTCTGAAAGTTGTAGAAAGTAGTCATCTACCCATCATAAATAATACAAAATATAAAGCATCTTGAAAATTTTGAGAAAGTATAACTCAAAAAAATCAAATATTTTAGAAAATCGAAAAAGTTCAAAAAATTACGAGTATGACAAATGGGTTATTTTTACCAACGTTAAGTCTGTCATATTTTGATAGTTTTGCTAGATTAACCAAAGAACACAGCCGACTTTAGTTCAGCACATTTTAGTTCTCACTTTAGATGCACAGAATCTAAAAAATTGAAGAATAGTTATAACCTGAAGGTTATACAACTATAGAAGATTAAAAATTCTAGAAAAGTAAAAATAATACAACTTCACTGTCTGAATCAAAAGAATTTAATAAGATTAGCCGATTAATACTATAAATCAAGAGCATTTAGTTAAAATTTTAAATGTTTATTCTTGCACAATGTTACGAAATGAGCTTCTAAATTCTAGAAGCTGATGTCATTATATGTTCCAGCTTGCTAAAAGTGGAAGCGATGATTTATCGCCGACGCATATGATAGAATTAGAAATACGAGTAGTTGCTTATTGTTCTAGATAAGACTTTTAGGAGTCATACAAAAAAAAATAGAGAAACAGAAAAAGCACATTAAAAAAACTTAAAAATTTTTTTGAAAACTAAAGCAAATTCTAGAATGGTTTAAAAAACGGTGTCTGAAAAAACAAGAAACCAGTCAGAGAATATTTAAAAAAGCGAAAGAAGTGGTGTTTGAAAAAAAAATCAAAAAACAACGTTTGGTAGTATCAAATGAGGATAAAAAAATTGCAAAAAAGTTGACAAACGCAAGGAAAGATGTAGAAAAGACAAGAAATGTTTAGAAAAATTTGAAAAACAACCATTAATATGACAAAAAGCAATTTAAAATTTTAGAGGAACCTGAAATATGTCGGATAAAAAATTTTTTTTAAAGATATGATTCTACAAAATGTTTTGTAGAAGAATTTAAAAAACAACGATTGGTAAATGTAAGTATAAATTTTTTTAAAGAAAGTTGACAAAAATGGCCTGGATAAGAAAAAGAATAATAAACGATTTTTAAAGATCAAGAAAACTTTCTAGAAGAGTCGAAAAATTTCGACTAAACAACGGAATACATAGATATACATTTAGAATAAAAAAAACTTTGAAAGAAAAGAAAAAACATAAAAGCTTTTACAAAGATTTGAAAAACGAGCAAAAGACGATTAAAAGAATAAAAAAACAAAGAAATTTAGAAACTTTGACACTTTTTTTTAAAAAAAGATTTTAGAAGTAAAAAAACTATAAAAATTCTCGAAATCTTTAACAAGTAACAATCAAAATAATTAAAAAAAATGTGGAAGATGAAACTTATAGTCATAAAATTATGAAAGTAAAAAATCTAAAAAAAAAATTTGAGCATCTAAAAAATTTTAAGCTAGTATAATTTCAAAAATCTGAAATTTAAGAATTCAAAAAATGTAGATAAATTTGAAAAATTTTATTTAAAGATATTGTAATCTACAGAATTAAAATATAAAATAAATATTGAAGCTACATCAGATTATCTGAAAATTCTATAAAATATCAATTTTAATCTAGATGATTGAAGAATGTTTATGATTAGATTAGGTACTATAGAAGTAGGATTCTACATAATCCAATAAATTGGTGAATTTGAGAAATTGTATCAGTTGTATAACCTAGAACAACAAATGATCTAAAAATCGCCAAAAAAAAAAGAACAAAAACAACAAAAAAAATACGAGAAAAAAAAGCAAAAGAAAAAAGAAAAAAAATGAAATAAAGCAATAACAGCTTAATTAGATGATAGCTCAACTTATAGAAAGCTTGCTTATACGAGTACAACAAAAAGTGGTTAAAGAAAACATTGAAAGAGTAAGAGAAGAAGTCTATATTAAAGTAGACAAAGTTAAAACTAAACTAGAGTCAGTAGAGGAAGAAATAAAGAAAGCAATAAAGAAACTGATTAAATTAAGTGTTTTAAAAATTTTAGAAAATAGGATTTTACAGAATCGATTTGAACGGTTGCATCAGTTGTATAATCTAAATCATCAAGAGGAAGTAAAAACTACTTAATACTGTTCAATCTAAAGCATATAATAGATTTATTAAAATTTGTATAATATAAAGATAAATAAAATTTAAAAAAATCTTATAAATAATACAAAAATTAAAAGAACCAAAATTGAATAAATAAATAATTAGAAAATACAATAAAAAAGAATACATTACTGTTATATAAGATTATAAAAAATTTCAACAACTTACTTTCTGAAATTATTTACAGAAACAATGCAAAGAACACCACACTGTAAAAAAACTAAAAAAATTACAAAAATGTAGCAAGAAAAAAAATTTAAAGTTTTTTCCTTTTTATGAAATTCCAAATTGTAGAAAAACTAAAAAATTTGGCGTTAGATAAAGTAGAAAATCTAAAAAAATAGTAAAAAAGGTGAAACCTTAAATATGTAAAGAATTTAAAATATAGGTATAAGAAAAAAATTAAAATAGATTTTTTTTAAATTTTAAAGTTATTTTGACTAACGAAAAAAACACAACGTCATTACGGAACTGTAGACAGGCATAGTAATTTTTGTCCCTCATCAGTTCAGTCTGTCCTTAGCGTTGTAATTTTTATCTAAGAGAATCTAAACAAATTCTAAATTAGACTAAAGAATGCAAATTTAAATCAACAAACTGAAATTATAAACTTCTTATTTTTTGCTGTATTCGTTTGTATACAATTCTTGAAAAACTTTTTTATAAAGGTTAAATACTTTATATTTTATTTTCAGAAAGGAAGACTTCGATTTTAATTCAATTTTATGCAACAAGGATTTAACTAAACACATTTATTAATGCTATATCTAGAATATTTTACTTTTATATTATATTTCAATATAATATGCATCTCAGGCTGCTTTGAAAATCTGATTTTACATTCTATTGTATTATATTATTAGTTTTTTGTCTATTTGGTTCTCATCTTAAAAAGAGATATATTGAAATTCAGCCGATATCACGGCTATTTTATGAGTAGCAAAGTTAAAGCTGCATTTACATTTTCAAAGCCTCTTTGATTCTTTAACAGATTTTAATTTTAATCTGTTCACTAGACATCCGCATTGTCAATGTCATTTTTTAATAAAATTTTTCATTGTTGTTAGCTATTTTTTACGTGTTTTACATTAAAAGTATAGAAAGACTTGGCTAAGTAGATTCAAGAAACTAAGACAAATACCAGGAGAAAGAAGAAGAAGAGAGTATTAAAAGAATTAACAAGAGTCAGAAAAAAAGTTGGGTTAAAAATAATTATAGATGTCAGGTGAATAGATAATAGGAAAATTTAAATTTTATAAACAAAACTATAATTTAATAGTTTTTCTAAACGTAGCGTTCTGGATTTTGTTTAATAAAGTATTTGCTTTGAAGCATTTAATTCGTTTATGTCTAGCAAGACAATTTTGGTAATTTGATTTTTAATTAAAGTTTGCCTTTCTTGAATTTTTTTATAGAAAACAATAAAATTTTATTGAAGCTTTTTTCGGTATGTGGAAATTCAATTTTGTCAGGAGCTTCCATAAAACAAATGTTTTATTAAGAAATTCTTATTTAAATTTATCACGTACCTAATTTAAATAAAATAATTCACACTTTGGTATTTATCTTTGATAATAAATGGGTGTGCATTAATTCTTGAAACTGAAAGTCGAAATATTTCAGAATTGTCTGAAAAAAAAAAAACTTCACAAATATTTAACTTGTGCTTATTATTGCACTGTAATAAAATATTATTTATGTTTGGCTATTTATTTTATTAGCCATTTGGTATATTTATCATTGGAAATTAATCAATTTCGTGCAATAAAATAAATGTAAAACACACAACCATCTGTAAGTTAATCAAAACAATGATTTTACGAGACACAAAGCATCTATTTTTTCTCTAAGACAAATAGTTTGTTTAGTTTCTAAAGAAAACACTTTCCAGAATCACAAACCTATAAATACGTACTTACGCCAATGAAAAGTTCTATTCCATTTAAACAAAACTTTTAAAGATGTTGTCGAACAAGTTCAAGTACATTTTAATCACAGTGTTTTATTTATCGGCCGCTCACAACAATAAAACTTATTTACAAAGTCGGTAAATATTTGCGAAATCGCGATTAGAATCACCTAGGATGATATTCGAAGCGCGTATGAAGCAAAACTGATGTTTCCGAAAGCTGTGCGCCTGAGCTTTCGCACAAGATTTATATAATAAGCGCTCGTTTTACAAATAAAGCTCTGATAATGTTAGAGGAAAAAATCGTTGTGATAAGTGAGAAATCGCTTTGATCGATTCCGCTTTTATGACGAGCTTTTATCTAGCGTAATTTTCGCGACAGCCGATATTTTGTGTCAACAGACATTATTAGGGCGTCATCCTCCGTCATGGTAATCTTAGACCTGGACTTTAGCTAATTAACTAATCTAGAGATGTTGTTGCCACAAGCTGCTTAATTAAATAGTTGCCCAAAACTGGCTGCAGGCAAATCTAAAGTGATCGATATTGTAACTCATAGAAAAGCTCCAAAAAAATTAAAATAGAATTTGTAAAATTCAAAATTTAAAATCTGAAAAACGGAAAAAATACAAATAAAGAGTATAGAAAAATTGAAAGGTTTTAAAAAAGAAGATGTAGAAGAAGAATTATGTACTTCAAAAGCTTACAGAATATTTAATTCAAAATTTACGAAAAAGTTTAATTAAGTCATGTAAGTGATTATTCACTGCTGTTTGTTTTATATTAAACCATTTTTTTTAAAGACATCATGGTTTAAAGGAAAATAAAAAGTATAAATAATAAAGAATTACAAGCAGCTTAGATATTTTTGGTCAACAGGCATTATTAGGGCGTCTCCATCATTGAAGACGTCTTATTAATGGTAATTCTAGATCTAGACTTTAGCTAATTAACTAATCTAGAAATGTTGTGACCTTAAGCTGCTTAATTAAATAGTTGCTTAAAACAGGCTGCAGGCAAATTCAAAGTAATCTCGAATTTAGCAAATTTCAAAAAATAAATAATTACTCATAAAAAACTCTAAAGAAAAACAGAAATTAAATTTGAGCAATCTACAGTTAGAAGATAAAAAATACAAAATATTAAAAACCAAAAAACAAATAATAAAAAATACAAAATATTAAAGAACAAAAAAAACGAATAATAAAAAAATACAATTTAAGTTAAACCCACAAGTTTAATTTGACAAATTTTTACATAACAGTGGCAGAGCGCTTTCGAGAATTATGTTTCATCATTAGTATATGAATATTAAAGTAAACAAAAATTATAAAAATGTTAATAGAATGTTGAAAAACTTACTAAAATTTTGTCAATAATAAACCAAAAAAATATAGAAAGGCTAAAAAAGTAAACATAGATTATTAAGACGTTATTTTTAGTAAAAAATTTGTTGATCAATCTGAATTAAAAAAAATAAATAAACAAATGTCAGATTTTTTAAAGAAATTGACATGAATTTAACACTTCATTTAAAAAATAATTTAAAAAAGTATAAAAATTAATAAAGAGAGTAACAAAACAAAATTATAAACAATTATTAAATTAACTAATAAAGATTAAACTAGCGAAAATATAATATCACATTCAAAATTTACTTGGTCATTTAATATTTGCAGAAAAGTTTTGTGGATGATTTAAAAAAATTTAAAGTTTACAAAAAATTTAAAAAATTACTTTTATTGCAGATGTAAAAAAAAGAATTATCAGTAAGAGAAAAAATTCAAACGAAAAAATATGAGAAGCAAAAATTGTGCTGGTTATTTTTGCACGTTTTTATTATTTTTTATGTTTACTAATTTTTGTTTCAATTTCTCGTCTTGTCTGACTAATATAAACTTGTATTTATTTTAAAATAACTTAAAATGACTTTAAAATGATGTAAAGAAGAAATTTGATTCTTGTTGTGTACAAGACACGTCGGAAGGCTATTTTTAAAATTAAAAGCAACATTTATATTATATTTTTGAAAATATTTAAAATAGAGAAAAAAATGCTAATGACGGGAATAGAAAAATAGAGAGGTTTTAAAAGTAAAGACGTAGAAAACAAATTATGTAATATGTTGAAACTTAGAGAGTATTTGTTTCTAAATTCTTTGTCGAAGTTTTCTTAATTCCTGTAATAAAAAGTAATTATTCACTGCTATTTGTTTAATTGTATAATTATTTTTACTTAAATAACTTAACTTTTAAAAATTAAATTTAACTGTTTGATTATTTGTTATTGAGCCACTCTTTTTTAAAAAAAAACATAGTTTAAAAAAAGTTAAAAAGTCTAAACAATAAAGAATTAAAAGCTGCTATAATGTGAGAATAACAAGGAGTGAAATCGAGAGAAGTTATAGTAGAATATCTGATGTTGGTTTTCTTTAAGACGGGCGTCCCGCTTTGTCGCTTTGGCTAGAGACGAAGTGGGAAAAGAAGGCAAAAATAGTAAATAGCCAAACTAACTCTTTGAGAAAAGAGTAAAATTCTGTCTGATTTTTTACTCTATTTTGCTCTGTATCCATAAATAAATGAAGCAAAACAAGTGAAATTTACAATTATTTATTAAAACATATAACACATTCAAATGTTTTAACTGACGCATTTGGTTTTCGGTGATACATTTGTAAGACTTTGGAGATGGGGTTGACGGTATTTTCGTATAAATCTATTTACGTATTTTTGAGAAAATAATTGCCAAACTTTGGGTTTCATTTGCCAATATTTTAAAATTTCTAAAATATTTTTTAAACTTAATTATCTTTTGTTTATGAAACTTTTTGGAGGTTAAAGAATGCACCAGCTCTATCAGAAAAGTGTTGGCTTTTACATGCAACTAGGTTTATTTAATTTGGTTTTAGTAAACTTAAATGGTATATGTTTTAAATACGCTCATTTTTCCCATAAGCGGTAACATAGTTATACGCCCGCCCTAAATTTTAAAACCAAAAGTTAATTGTTTTTTCTAATTATTTTCTCACAATAAATTTAATGTTTATTTTATATTTATATTTATTTATATTTCATTTTTTATTTATTTCAATAAATTAATTAAAAGTATCTTATCTAATTCTGCTTTGGTGCTTTTAAACAAAGAGATGACGTCATCAACACATCTAAACCAGAAGACCCAAATATACCTTAAAGAAATATAAAGTTTAAACCTTATTTGTTAAAGTTTGTTTATAAATAATTCTGCTACAGCGAGGCTAAAGGAGAAGTCCATAACTAAACTCGTGTTTTGTTTATGTACATAATATTAAAATATTAAACTTATAAAAAAAATTGATTTACAACTGATTTAACTAAAAAAAGTTATGGCTGTGTAAAAAAAGAAGTAAATAAAAAAACTTCTGAAAATAGATAAAGCTTCGTTGGCAGAAAAAAAAACTGGTTAGTTTCTTTTTAAAAGAAATAAGAATTAATACCTGAGAAGTTTATTGTCAAAAAATTTCTAATTAATTTAAGCATTTTACTAATTTATAGCAAGATAAATCTGTATAAGAGACAATCAGAGTCACTATCTGACAGAAAATTTTAAACTTTTTTAATATAAAAAATTTCCTTTGTCTGCTTTTTTAATTTTAAAATTTTCAGTTTTATCTTTTTTTTTAATGTAGTGTTTTTTTGACTTTAAAAATCTGGTCAGAAAGATGATTTTAAAAAGTTGAATTTCTGTTATTTATTGATGAAATAGCTTTATTGAAGGTAAACAATAGAAAGTGTTTCAGTATTTTTTAAATTTAAAAGGCGATTTTGCAATTAACAGCTAAATTATAAATATCTGTGATTGTATTAGCAAAGAAAAAGACATACTTAAGACTTTTATTCAATAATAATAATAATTTAACTTTTATAACCTGCGTACTATGTCTAGAACATTTGTTGTAAAGAGACGAAACCAGCAATAAGCAGCTTACGCACTTATTGCATTAGGTACAATTAACCTCAGTTCTAAGCTTTTAATTTTGTTGTTTAACTACTTAACTAGGGTTGCTACGCTAATTCCAAATTTCTATACACTATATATCGATTGCGTCAAATCAATACAAGTAAATCTGAAGAAATAGAAAAATAGAATTTTAGAGAACGAATCGTAATTAAATATGAGGCGGCCTTAGAAGCCGAGTCGTTAATAATAAGAGAATTGTTCCAAAACTATTTGCTGCGTGGTGCATACAAGATTTTTTGCACGAATTCTCTGAAGCACTACATATTCTGTAAAAATAACGTTAAAAAACGCAAGTTCAAATTTTTTTAGCAATTATTTTAAAATTAACCAAATTTGGATGAATTATTTATCTAACAAAAGTCTAGTTTTTAGTTTATTAAGTAGTATAATTTAGTATAATTATTAAGTTCTGTTAAATTTTATTTTAGCAGAATGCGTTACAAAAAAGACCTTCAAATCAATTAAAAAATTAGTTTAAATGTTTAAGAAAATATTTTTTAAATGAAGCAGTTGTCAAACAGTCAAATGAGTAAGAATTGTTATACAATATATATTAGATACACTCAACCGCAAAATTAACCGGATACTTGATTTTTGTCCCGTAAATTTGCGAAAACGCTCTCTACATTGATTTTATATGGCTACTCATAAAAAACAATTAAAAGAAAGGATATTCAAATTTTTTAGGTTAACTCCTATCACGCAGATTACTTTTTGTACATATCTATTTTCTTAGGCGGCTTCCAATCAGAAAATTTTGTTTGTTTTACACGTCTGTCAAATTTGTGTCAATAGCTGGTTCTGGTTTGTTTAATTTAGCTTTTTGGGGACGAGATTTGTTGTAGAAGCGATTCATATTGTAATGAGTCCCGAAGAAGCTGCCCAGGCTGTTGCTTTACGTAATGATGGACACATCATACGATTTATTGCAAATGTGCTTGGCTTTCCTAAAAGCACGGTATCCGATGCGATACGAAGGTTCAGGGCAACTGGTTCCTATTCCAAAAGACCTGGACAAGGCAGAAAACGAGTAACAAATGAAATGTAAGACCGATTTCTTCGATTACAAATGCTGCGAGAACGGACTCTTCCTGCTACAGCTTTGGCCAGGAGACCAGCGGATGTTCATGGGACCATGATTTCTCCTGATACTGTTTTAAGAAGGTTGAAGGAAAACAATTTGAGATCAGATCTACCTGCTACTAGTCCTAAGTTGAACGCAGAGCATCGCAGACAGCGCAGCAATTATAATTTGCGCGAAATCATGTTGATTGGAATATGAACGAATAGGGCTCTGTTCTCTTTACGGATGAGTCGCGTTTCACTAGGTATTCACCTAATCGTCGTCAACGAGTATTTAGACGCCCGGAGGAACGGTATGCCCAGTGTTGCTTTAAGCCTGAAGCAGCATTTGGTGGTGGAAGTGTAATGGTATGTGGAGGGATTTCTTTGGAGGCTCATACAGCTCTTGTAACGGTAGCATTAACGCTGACTGATACATTAGAGAGTGTTTACAAGAGCATGTGGTCCCTTTTGCGCCATTTGTAGGGAAAGAGTTTCTTTTAATGCACGACAATGCGCGCCCTCACACAGCCCAGATTACGCGTCAGTACCTTCACGACGTTAATGTTCAGGTGCTAAGGTGGCCACTCATGAGCCCTGACCTAAACCCTATTGAGCGCATATGGGACAACCTGGGGAAAAAGATTAGGCAGAACTACGGCGAGTTTTATACAACAGTTGAGCTGGAACAGGCGTTGCTGAATGAGTGGGAGCTAATAGCCCAAGATGAGATCGCAGACTTGATTGCAAGTATGCCTCGACGAATGAGAGCTGTAATTCAAGCGTGAGGAGGAAATACTCGCTACTGAACCATTTTTTTTGCAGTTTTCTTAATTTTGTTTTGCTTTGTTTTGTTACTTGAAATCAAATTGATGTTTAATTTGTAAATAAATATTTATTTTTGAACATTATTAATCAAAATTATCTTGATTTCAATTTAAGTGTTTATTATTGCACATTTTCAATTAAAATTATTTTGATTCAAATTTTCGTCATTAAAATTTTCCAAAAAACTTAGTGGCCGGTTAATTTTGCGGTTGAGTGTATATATATTAATATAATTTTTGATAAAAAATAGCTTTAAAGTCGATTTTTATTTTATGGTAAATTCAAAGCTTTCTTTCATTAAAAGTTAAAAGTTAATAACAAAAACCACAAATGGTAAGGCGTAAAAAAAGTGTCTAATTTATAATACCAAAAACAAATTTTTTTGTAAATAAATAACAGATATGGGTGTGTCATTACTGAAGCTCTGTTTTTAACAAATAGAAGTATTTATCGGCTTTTTTTGAACACTACTAAATCATTCCTCTCCATTATTTTGAAAAATATTTAGATTAATTTTTAGCCGAATTATAAGTTTCGTACCAAAAAACATTTTTTTATAAAGTTAGTATTTTTTAATATTTTTTTCTCATTTTTTTATTACTTGGGAGAGGGTGCTGATGTACTCCGTCCTATTACTATTATCTTCTATTTTTTAAATTGTAATTTTATTTTTAGTCTTCACCAAACAAAAAACCCTTTAAAAAACGATATAACTACTTGAATTTTACATGAAAATTTCGTTGTTTTATAGAAAAATTTCTTGTCAAACGTGATTAACATCTAGATAAAACAAAATTGGAACTACACCATTCTAAAAGTCACTTAAACTCTAACCATTTCGTATTCTAACTGTAGAATTTTTTTTGTAAATACTTACTTTGAAAAAATATAATTTTGCTACTCTATTACCAAGACGTAACACTTCCTGAAGAAAAATATAAGACATACTCGACCAAGTTTTCGGCCATAAGAATTATGCTTCTCTTAATTTTAAATTACTTCAAGATAATTTTTAGAATTTAATTGTGCATCTAATGGTTTTTCTGGTGTGTTCTCGCTTGCTCCAGACGAGTCTCAAAGCGTCCGTGAATCATATTTCTAGGAATACTGGCGCAAAGTTTCTGAAACACAAACCTACTAGAATTTTCGAGTACATTTTTACGTGTTGTTAATAATTAGATAATTTTTTTTAAGCTTATATTTTAATAATAAATTAATATTAACCTTTGGTTTATTCTATTTATAATAATATTTCTAGTTAACCTCTGACTGCCATAGCAGGTCTTAATTATTTATATTTGTTGATTGTTTAATTTTACTGTTTCTTAAGTTCTTCAGCATCACTAAAAAGCTTTTGCTTTCAAATTCCTTAATTTGGCTAAAATTAGCTTTAATAAGCAATTTAAAATTGATTTGGAATTTTTCCTTGTAAACCAGCCCACGTATCGAGAAAACGAAGCCAATAAAAAATAAATTATTATCACTCAGATTTATTAAATCCAGAGATCAGTTTTAATTTTCTATTGCTTTTGACAGGATTGAATGGAATTTGAACGAGATTTTTAAAATTACAAAACCAAATCAATCACTTCGAATAAGTGCATTACGGGAGCATATTTCAGACTTGATTGCACTTTAAAAGCAATTTTGTCAAGCCACCAATTTCTAACGTGAATATTGTTTCGAATTATAACTTTTAGAAATTAAGTTAATTTACTACCTACTTTAGTCATTTTCTGAAATGAGTAACAAAATATATAATGATCAAATTAACTAATTGGAGGTGAATTACACTTCACTCTTTTATAACGTGATTAGAGAGGATACTCGGAACTAAATAGATAAAGTATGGGTTTTATTAGTGTGTTATAAAGGATATACAAGCGTTGTTATAGCTTTGTTTAATTAAGACAATTTTATTTATTTTGCATTAGGTTATTGAGAGGGAGAAAGACACAAAATAGGTTGATAGAATTCTAAGAGTATTCCAAGTTTGGTCAATATTTTTCTGCATCTGAGTCGCAATTCCTCTTCATCCAGTATTTATGACATCAAATAATTTTTGTTGTTTCTCTGAATCACCTCATAAAATCTTATTCCACCGCGATTTTCATTGATCACTTCTGAACTAACCTTGTGTATCCAGACGTGTTAAATTGGGGATTTAGTGATTTTTACGTTTCACCCCTGAGCAAATCCAATTTATTACTAAACTCCTACCTAATTATCTAACTTCAAAGTCCCGTTTTACTCGCTTTAAGCCAATCACAAACACTAAAGTCGTAGAAAAATTTATTGCTTAACCTAATCTTTACAATTATTTATAAACTAAGAAGTTGTACAACTTTGTTCAACAAATACCATTTCGGCTAAAATTGCTAAAATAATACAGATGGTGTATACAGATATCAGGATAATGCCGACTTTTCTGCACATCTGAAATTTATTAAAATAGAAAGTAAAGTAGAGAATTATTGCGATTGGGATTAAAGCCGAAATTGTGTATTCTATGGAACCTGAGGTTATCTCGATGTAAGCGTCGTCGTCGAGACCCATAATGATTGTTTTCAGAAACCAGGGCATTCCTAAAGAAAGCAAAATATTCATTGTGTTTGCTCCCAAAGAGTTTGAGACTCCCATTGATCCTTCTCCTACAAAAAATTGTAATATTAATTTGTAGAAGGAATTATTTTTTTTACCTCTTCTTGACATAATTGTGATCGAAATTGCTTCAGGAAGACAACCTCCTGCCGCTAGAAACGTTAAACCTAACACAGCATCCGGTATTTTAAACATATTGCCTGTAATAAATAATAGAAAGGATGTAATAAAATTATTTTTAGTTCAAAGAATTTTATAAATACCTATAATAGAAATCATCCAAGACACAACATACGAATTTGATCCGATCCAGAAAATGCAAAGAATAAAAGTGACTGGAAACAGTTTTGGGTAACGTTGAGGGTCCGGAACGGTGCAGAAAAGAATGAACTTTATTGGCCATGCGTAGAAGAAAAAAGCTTTTTTCCATATGGAGCCTTTGGGGATTTGAAATAATGATATGTGTTCTGTAAAAATACATTTTGGTTATAACATATGTTTCAAAACTTTTGGATTTTTTGTCGTGCAAACGTAAGGCTTGATTAAATTTTTATCGAGTTTAAAGTAAGCCATTCAGAATTACCCTAAATTGTTCTGTAGTTATCAGGCAACATTTTTATAACAACAACAACCGAGTCAAAATATTATTTCGTTGGAGTAATACAACCTGACTTAAAAGCTAAGAGCTCTATTTATTATCAGTGTAATAAAGATGTATTGTGACTGAAGGCAAACAATATATAGTTCTTTGTATTCTGGTACTAAAATTTTTGTTAGGTGACCTAATAACGCAAGTGCAAACAGAATAATGTTCCGGTGAATCATTGAAAGAGAAGTTTCGAGAAGATTCGAAGCGCTTCAGATGATTCATCGGTTGATAGAAACGGATGGAACGTCATAATTCCAAAATGGTTTTAGAAGCTCATGCTTCCAGATGATTCTAGAAGGTGGATTAATCATTAAATAAAGAAGGAGACTAACTGGGTAGTCAGTCAGACAGGAGAGCAAAACACGTATGAAAAACGACAGTGGGCAAAATGATTTAACATTTACTGAGTTTAATTTAGTTTACTAAGTTTGTCGTGTAATTACTATTTTTGGAAACACAAAATTTTAAGTTTTAAAACTTAGACTGCGAGTTTAAATTAGCTATAGTCGTAACAATAATATAAAATACTATTGGAAATAATAAGATAAAAAAAATAGTGCAAATCTAAATAAACAAAAAAAACTAAGAAAGATAAAACATATAAGAAAAAAAAGCTAAACAAAAGCATATTAAAAGCAAAAAACTGTACGACAAATAAGATAACGTCTGTAATATAACATAAACTCAATTGAAAGTACTGAAACCAATAACAAAAATTTCGATAGTATGAATACTTGTTTCTATAATTGATACCGGTCCAATAAATTGGTCTAATTTATTGTAACACTTGACAATGCAATTTTTTAAATAACAATAAATTTTGTTGCTTGATGTTTTATATTGTTTGTTTGTGACATGACTACAAATTGTTATAAAAGCGATGACGACGACTAAGACTAAAAGTCTGTAATATTGTGTTTTATTTTTGTGGATAATCTTACATGGGCATATTTATTGTGTTTATCTTTAAATCTAAGGTAAATAATCAATAATTATTTAACCTTAACAACTTAATGTTGGAATTCTAAATCACTACGCTACTCCATCGGAGTAGCGCAAAATTACGCCATCCAATATAAAGAGTATAGTAAAGCTACGACGTTGCCCCTAGCAACTCAAATTACACCGTCGTAAATCTGATTTAAAATTAGGTCCTTTTAGTTACTAAAATGTATTATTGTACTAAATGTATAAATTTATGTAGGGCCATAAATAATCCTAATAAAACTCTAAAAATTTTGACATTAGTAGATATTATTTAAAAAAATGCTTTATAAACAGAGCATAATTATCTTCAGCTTAATATTTATTACAGAGCAAAAAAATAACAGATAACAATAGTATATTACGATGCAAGAATAAAAACGCGGCATTAGTGGCCTTAGGCTGTGTATTATATAAAGCTGAGAGCTATTAATGCTTTTTCGTCTGTTTCACAAATGTTTTTTGCAAACTTTTAATTGAATCAAATAAAAATTATTGATAAACATAAGTGACAACCGCGAGTTAATATTAAGTAAGTTTTATGTTTTATGACAGTTTTTGTCACTTTTTGAAGGCTGCTATAATTTATTTTCAATAAAAAAATAGAAAATAACATACAAGTCGAGGAAAGCAATAGAAAGTTCTAGTAATGAACAGGCAGTTAATTTTGGTGTAAGAAACTACTATCTGTATAGCTAAATGCAATAAAAAATGACAAATAACAGAATGCATATTTTTAGAATATAGCCCACATAGACCTGTCTTGTCGCAGCCGGCCTGGTACATCTCTTAGCCTAAGGAATACATGAGTACTGAATACTGAATGGAATCAAAATCACTAATAAAAGACAATTAAAGCAAGAAAGATACATATAAAAAATCAAAATCTAAAAAAAAAGAAAGATTGAAGAAAAAACGTATAGAAATAGAAAAAACACGAAAAACTGCCACAATGTCCTATCAGTTATAAAGTTTTTTTAAAACTATTTAAAAATAATAAAAAAAGTAACAACAAATGCATTTACTATTAGAAATGAGTCAGAAAAACGCCGCTTAAAAAAGAAAAAAACATAGACAAAAAATGAACTAAAAAAACAAAAATATTAATACTCGAAAGCAATACTAGCTAGAACAATATAAAAAGTAAATTTCTAAAAAAAATAATAGACAAACAAACATAATTAAGAAAAATAAAGAAAAAAGCCAAGGACAGAATAAACAGAACTACAATATGCTTTTCTCTGCAGATGCGCCAAAAAGCAGATTAAAGCGGCTTTCTGAAGTGATAGATTGTAAGTTCTGGATAACTTCGACAGTATTAGAAAATGGAAAAAAACTTTTTAATTATTTTATATTATTTTAGTAAATTTTAATATTATTTAAAATAATTTTAAAAAATATTTAAAAACTTTTTTAATAAATCTAGAAAATCAGAAAATGTTGATAGTTTGAAAAATTAGAATTTAAAAAATTTCAAATAGGTATTTGTAAAAATTTAAAAGAAAAACATTTAATTTTATATAATAAAAAAGTGTGGATAGTATAAAAAAAATTAACACAAATTAAGAAAACCAGAAAGTTTAATAAACAATGAAGTTAAGAAAATCAACGTTGTTCTAACAGAAGTAAAAAGTATAGAAAGATAAAAAAAAAAAATGAAAGCTAAAACAGCTGAAAACTTTGAAAGATTTAAACAATCTAGAAAATCATAAAATTCTGAAAAAGAAATCCTAAAAATAAGAAATTTAGAAAATGTTTAACAAAATTCAAAAAATTTTAAAACGCATACTTCTATTAAAGTATTTGTAAGAAACATAAAAAACTGAATAAAAAATTTAAACATTTAAAAGTCTAATAAAGTAGTTTACGAATTGCAAAATGTATTGTATAAATTTAAAATTAGATAACTTTGTACAAACATAAAAGATTAGAGCTAAATTAAAAAAATAAAAAATTTAAAAAGTCACAACATATATATAATAAATAACATATTATAGGTGGTAATTAAAGAATTTAAAATGTTAAAAACTAAATCTAGAAAAGAAAACGTTTTAGTTTACTAAAATTGTAAAAGTAGTCAATTTTAAAACTTTTAATACCATACGGTTTTAAGCACCATACGGTTAAAGTCACAAAACATTTCCAAAAAAGCGTTGTGAGGCGTTTCTGAAAACAATTTCTTAATTTTTTTAGTAGCTAATAAATGAGGAAACGGTTTTACTATACGGGGAAAAAGATGTAACAATTATTTAAATTAAATCTAAAAAGATCACAAAACATCTGACACTTTCTAGCAAAAACGTTCGATTATATAAAGAAGGAAACTGATCTGGACGGCGCAGTCAGTCAAGTAGTGAGAACAAAATCAGAAAGTAAAGTGAGCGACATTAGTGATGCGACGGCGATTGAAAATAAATAAAATTATTTGTTATTAATCTGACTCTTTGAATTAAACGAACTCCGAATTAGTATAAATTAGCATGCAGTATAGTCTTGTGGCGATTAGTTTTGCTGAGATTTTTTAAAAGTAGAAAAAGAAAACTTTTAAAAACTTAACAATTTATTTAAAATTTTTAAACAATAACAAGGCGTTTGAGTAGTTTAAGGTATGGAAACAACAAGTCGTGGTAAAGTGACTTGAGATTAATAAATAACATTTCTAACACTCAGTACATTTTTTCGCTTACTTTTACCGAAAATTAATAGTAGTTACTTAAAAAATGGGTCAAAAACTCTCAGTTCTAAAGCAAAAAATTCATATCAAGTCTTATTGCTTATTTCCATTTATCATTTGAGAGCTGTCTCTTCAATGTCCAATTATCACTTTTGATATTTTGTATTTGGTTTATATTTATTTATATTAGCTCAATATTTAGTTTAAACATTTAAATTCTACTTTGTTTATAACTTTTTTTATTTATTTTTTACTCAAATTCAATTTAAAACAATACATATTTTTTGTTTTTTTTTGTGTTAAATAGTATTTAATTATATCTTATAAGGCTAGATTTAAAATATTTTTTACCTTCTTGACTAGAATTGTCATTAACATTTTTCGTCTCCGCATACTTATTAGTCTGTTCTTCAGCATACGATCCATACGACGAAATCACTGCAATACTGGTCCGCCTGGGGGTAACCACCCCCTGTGCCCCTTTCTCGCAATCATTCACTTTATTATCCCTTTTAAATAACCGCTGCACAAAATTGGAAATCCTCACATTTTGGAACATAACCGTAAAATAAACAAAATACACGAGGAATAAAATCAAACCCTCGTACCAGTAAATCACACCATCCCACGTAATTCCCACCAACAAGAGAATCGACAAAATGTAAATGATAACATCGCGAGTGATGGGCCACCAGTGGAGTTGCACGGGCTGAAAAATAGCAGTAAGTTTAGAGTGTAGCTAAGAAAAGTGGAGACTTACAGTAGAGGCGGCGAGACTGCCAAGAGATGCCACCCCCAGGGTGTTGAATAGAGACGAACCCACCACGGTGCCAATACCGATGTCAGATTCTGTGATGAAAGTGCCGATTATATTGACGAAGAGCTCGGGGGTCGAGGTCGCCACCGACATAAAGGTGGCGGCGGCCACATCCTAAAAAATATAATTTAAATAAGCTCTTAAAATTGTATTAGACTATAAATAAAAAAAATCTGAATTTGTTCAAAAACGCGTTTTATGGCAAATTTTGCAGCACGAGTTCAAGTCCATGAAACGAGCAGTTCACAAATAAAACAAATTTTATATTTTCAACAAAAAAATTGCGTTAAAAAATTTAATAAAAGAATTATTATAATCTATATATAAAAATATCAACAAATATTGCTAAATTAAACTATTTTAAAAAACACGCTCGTTACTAGTTAATCAATCAAAAAAAAATTGTTAAAAAAATTTAAAAAAATCGATTATAAAACCTTTAGCATAAAAGTCCTGTGAAGTGATGAGACAAGACAACAGTATTTTTTCATCGAAGTTGTTATAAAAAGTAAATAAAATTGTTTTTAATTAAGCTTAAACAATAACAATCTTTGTATTATTTGTCATTAATTAATTTTTTTGCAATTGAGATACTGTGAAAAATCAATAAAACAACAAATGAATGAATAAAAAATTGCAACATAACACGTGTTTGTTTTTAGATTAATAAATAATTGTATGTTACATTATTTGGGTTAAGAGTCTAGATTGATTGAAAAATAAAAACTAATTTTTTTTGATTAAAATCTAATCAAAAAAATCTTTTGTTATTTTTAATGAAATCTTTGTCTGAGATTTATTTTCGTGTTATTTCAGTAATTAAAATTTTAACTATGTTGAAAGCTGCTTAGTGAAATGCTATTTCAAATATTTACCAAGATAATTATAATTTCAAAAGAAATCTGGTCTGAGAAGTGAAGACAAATGTTTAAATTAAAATTGTTTATATTTTTTAAATAATAAAAAAATAAATTTTATATTTATTTTTATATTTCTAATTGTTTTTATAGCTATTTCTTCTTGCGATAAAATCAAATAAAAAATAGAAAAAAATTGCAAACTTAGCAATAAATATATCTGTATTCGATCCGAATGTACAAAAAGGCATTAACTAAAAATTGTTTAATTACTAATTAGTGATGAGATGTAGTAAAATTTCGTAAACCAAAGAAACCGAGACACACCAAACTGGCAATAAATCTTGAAAATTTTGGCATTTATAGATTTTTACAAATTCTACAAAAAAAAATATATCGCACTACCATTACGAGAATTTTAATAGTTACAACTATCGCTAAATACAAGTTTTACAGTCTCTTCTTGACTTGGGCTCTTTTTGTTCTTTCTATTTTAATAGTCGTTGTTTCAGCTTTTGTAAAATTGTTTCTTAATTTTTTCATATTCTTTTTCTTGTTTATGTAAACCAATTTTACAATCTACTAAAAATTTTCAAAAACTTTGCTTGGTTTTTTAGAATTTTTCATTGTTATTTTTTTCTCGACAACATCATTTAATTTTCTTTAAGATTTTTTGCTGTTTTTTTTCTGTAATTGCATTTATCAAATTTTCCTAAAAACTTTATTTCTTTTTGTAAAATCTCTCTTTGTTCTTCCAAAATGTTTCTTGGTTCCTTTTTTTTAAATATTGTTTGTCTTGATCTTTTTCTTTTCTAATCGTCGTCTTGTAATCTTCTTTGAAATCTTTTCTTTTTTTAGAATTTTTCTTTGCTCGTTTTTTTCTTCTAATCGTTGTGTTTTAATCTTCTACATAATTGCTTTTTTATATAGTCTTTCTTAGTTCTTCTTTTGTCGTTTTCTAAACTCTTCTAAAAACTTCGTTTGTTCTTCTATAATCTAGCTTTCATTAAAATCATCCACATTTTAAAATAGAAGAAAATCGCGTCTTTATTCACAAAGATTTCTTACATAATAAATTCCAGATATAAGTCGATCGTAAACTGAAATGCATATTTTCTACAATTTTCTGTTGCGTTTTTGCCGATTGTTTATTCTCCAATCATTACAAAAAAATTTTTATTCTTTCGCAATCTTGCTTTTGTCTTTCAATATAATTTTTCTCGACTTCTAAAATTTTGTTTGCATTTTTTTATTAAACGGAAAATTTTAAGATTTTCTACAATTTTCTTTGACTTTTCTTTGTCATCCAACCTAGGATTTTTTATGCAGTAACTTTTAAAAAAATAAACGAATTTGTTTTTTTTTTAACTCTCTGTAGTTAGACCCAAAAGTAAACAAATTATTCGAATTTCTATCTTTAAATTTTTACAGAGTAACATAAATTCAATTAATTTTTTTATGATTAGTTAAATTGTAAAATAATCTAATATTATAATTATTATTAGACAACTTATTTCTATCGCTCTCTTAATTAATAGTTCGGCCGTTATAAAATGCTGTGCGTTGCTAAAAAAAAATATAATAATCTACCGCTTGCTTATATAGATTTCGACTAGAACATAAGACAAGTTGCTCAGCATCGAAATCTATTAGAGAATAGCAAAGATTTCTTTTACGATCGAAAAAGAAAACTAGAAGAAAAAAGAAACAATAAGAGTGACTGAGTGAGATAGAGAAAGTAGGCGAACTATAGCTATATCGGTTTTTGTTGTACTCATAAATAAGCATAACAGAGCCTAAACTATAATCTGGGAAGTTTACTTCATTTCGAATATACATTGAGATTTTATTAGTGAGATTTATTAGCTATTTTATTATTAATGATACATTAAAATGCATTAAGTTACTTCTGTATCTGACTAACAAGAAAATATTCTAGAAGAGCTTGAAAGAAAAACACTTATAGAAAAAAAATACTACCATTAGAAAACATAAATAACTAAATCTTTAGACAAATTTGGAAAAAAAAAACAGTTGACAGAGCAATTAATAACATAAAACTCAACTAGAAAAAAAAGAAATGAAAGTATTTTTTGAAGACTTACAAAAATTTTAGAAAAATAAAAAACACGTTAGAACAAAGAGAAGATCAAAGAAAGATTATACAAGAACAAAAAAAGTGATGCAAAGAAATTGAGAAACGACGATTCAAAGCAAAAGCAAAAATAAAAAAACAACAGCAAATTTCACTCAAATATGAAGAATTCTAAACAAAAAAGACAAAATACAGCTACATTTTTAAAGTAAAAATTTCAACTTTCTCGTTTTTACGAAAGTTAAAAACTTGTAAAAGGCTTTATGTTCTCTTCGTTTTACCTCATTGATTATGTTATAACAAAATAATTTTTCAAAATTGATTATTAACTTGATTATTTAGTATTTAAAAGCGCTCAGTTGTTATTAAATTTTCAACAACGTATTCACTCGACTTGACTCTATAGGAAAAATTCAGCAAAGTAGCTAACCTCTAGTGTTCAACTGTAAACTATTATAATAAAAAAAACAACCTAGGCATAATTGTATAAGAATAAAGACTTGCGACAAGCACTCAAAAAATATTTATTAGTCAAAATTAAAAGTGAAAAATTAAGCTCTTCATATTTTCAAAAAATACAGTTATTTATTTACAGAAAAATATGTTTAATTTATGCACTATACTACAACATCCTGTACATAAATAAACAGACAACATAAGTTTACTTATCATTTAAAAAAAGAGCATGTCAATGTCAGTCCGGATTACCATTGTATTAATTTATTTACACTTGTTTTAAATATTTTTTTATTTATTTATTTAACTTTATCTTATTCATTTTTTGCACACACGTTTTCGAAATATTTGTTTATTTTTATTTTAAATATTTAAAAATATTTTTTTTTGTTAGTTCTAGTGCTTTCAATGACTTATCTGATTTTTTTCAAAAAAACCACTCTGGTGGCAGATAATGACACCCTAAATTTAATTTCATATATTAAAAGCATTACGTTGTCATAGCAACAATAGTAAAGTGACATTTATTTGGACCAAATTAGTTCTTTGAAAAAAATTATATATTACCTAATAGTATATTAGGTCGTAAGAGCAGGAAGCATATTTCTCTTACTTTCTATTTAAATCAAATAAAAAATAAGTAACTGTTTTTGATAGACTTTCCGCCCTAGAGTGGAACACTACATTCTCACATTTTTAGAGCTCTTAAAATGTATTTTTGTTAAAGGTAGACAAAAAATAAATAAACACCTTACACACTACAACAGTATGTATTTCGAATTACTGCTTGGCATTGTTTGCTATACAAACGTGTTTATATTGTTAACTTAATCTAGACTTTAAATTTTTTACACTTTTAACACTCTCAAAAAACTATTTTTATCACAAATTTGGTAAAATAAATATACCTAAGTGTGTGAATTCAAATCCGGATCAAACCCCGATAACAAATCTTCGGTTTATAATAGATTTACGTATTTAGAACACTCAGAAGCACGTGAACTTTAAACTTATCAAAGAAAAAATATTTCCAAATACTTGTATTCGATTATATCTAGATCCAGATAGTGATTGTCAGATCCGGATTCGTCAAGATTTCAAATTTCTAACACATACTCTCTTTTCGTAAAAATCGAGAAGTTCAGAAACAAATTTCTCTCTTTTTAAACGGATTATATCAGATAATTTTTAATAACAAAATAAAACTATAAATTTTTTCTAATATCTGATGATAACAAATCATCTTATCTTGAACAAACTCACTTCATTATTTATAAAATAACGAGTTCCGAATTTATTCGAGTCTAACTTTATTAACAAATTAGTAATTCATTGGGTAATAAATTATTTAGAAGATGTACGGTAAACGTCTGTAAATAAATTGCTTTGATTAAGTGAATTAGATTTTAATCAAGTCACGTTATTTAAGTTTGTTTTTAAGCAAATTCAAAAATTTTATCAGTTTATCTGGTGTTGTAATAATTAAATTAAATTTTTCAATCACCTGTCTTGTAAGAATGTCATTATTGCTACCCAAACAGCAACAATTACTAACAATAGAAATGATTTTGCTTACGATCCCTTGGGCGGTAAGTGCGGGCTTTAATCAGAGACTCTTTAGAAGCGAGAACCGCGGACCGTAAAAGCAGATTAATTTGGTTTTGTTCTTTTCATTTGGTTGTGAAAAATAGAATATGAACCTAGAGCCGTAAATATTTTTTGTGGTTTTGTTATGTTTACGGCCCTTGAGATCTAATATAATATTATAATAATGGAAATTGTATTTGTACTTACATGAGATAAATTAAGTGCCTCACAAATTTTCTCTACACATGGTAAAAAATAATTATCGCAGATAATAGCAAGTAGAGTAAAACAGTAGATTCCTATGCAAAAAACAAGAATAATTCCTCCTCTTTCGATTTGAGCTTCTGTAAATATCGGAAGAAAATCGTCGGAAGAACTGGCACATTCTTCAGTGCCATTCAGTCTAGGTTTTGCCAAAATTATGTATCTTTTGTGTCGCTTTCCAGGGAAACTTTTCGAATTATTATCTAGAAAAAAGTGTTTTTAATTAAATCAAGGAAACCTCACAAGCACTTTGTTAAAGAACTTGCGATGTTCTGGCAAAGGATCAATAAAGAGTAATGACAATCCCTCTACGATCATTATTTATTCACAATTTAAGCGGATATCTCTACTGTTTTCTAATAAGTTTTGTTTGCTTTGTCTCGTTAAAAATTCCGCAATAAAGACATTGTTTTATACTTTGTTAAGCCACAACTAAACATCCGCCTCTCATTATATTTAAGAGATTTAAGTAAAGTACTTATTTACCATGTGTTGATGCTATTCCTAAGAAAAATATTAGGATTATCACACAAAAAATCTTCATCACTAATTTACACTTGAGTTATTGTCAGCTGCGAGATATTTTTCTTTTGAGAAGGTTTCTGAAGCAAATCATTTTTCCTGAAGTGTCCTGAAAAAAAATTGTTTTCACAAATTTATTGACATTGATCCAATTAAATTGAAACAGGTCAGTGTTACACTATTGGAGTGTGTTTATACACATCTTAAGGACATTGTTATCACAATACTTCAGCAATTTTCTTTCAATAAAAATAAATAAGAAATTTTGGGGAAAATCATTTATCCCTGAGTCTTGCTAATTGATTTAGCACTTCGAGACAAATTCGATGAGTAAATAAATATAAATTGTTGAATGGCACTGTAATGTAATAAAAATCAGACATGTGTCAATATATTTTCCGAGAATGTGGTTAAAACCAAACTTTATTGTACTTTTATGGCCTGATAAGAAATTTCGGTTTGGTGATTATGGGCTGTGAACTTTGACATAGACTAGGACTTTACAGAAAGCTTGTAAATTAGAGATTTAACCGACCGTGAAAAGTGGAAAAACATCTTGGGTAAATTCACTTCAAAAATATTTATCTCGACTGACACACTATGAACAATTAGACTAACGTTTAAAAGATTATTGTTGCGATTTGATGTGATAATTGTAAATCTCCCCACTCTGATCAAGATAAAGGAAGGAACAATCATTTCGAAAAAATTAGATTATAGACATTGTTTAAACAAAGAGAAAAAAATTGCAATAAGGTGAGAGAATACTAACCGAAATCCGAAAAGTGTAAGTTCGAATCCCTTGAGAACCAATTTTTTTTTATAATTTTAATATGTAACTGTATTTTTTTGTTTATTACAATGGTAACTTTTCAACCAAAAATAGTTTTAGAATATTTCCATTACGAGTATTTAAACCATTTTTACTTTTCCAAGGCTGTATTTATCAATCACCATGAAAAATGTGTTATCAAACAATTATTATTTAAATTAACAAATTGTTAAAATTTCTTTGTAAAATTTTGAAAAATGTTGTAAATATATACAGCACAAAGATGGCGAATATTAAATTTCTTATTGATTTTAATTATAATTGGTTATTAATCAGCACGAAAACAGTATTTGTTAGAAATTATTTTTTTTATAAAACACTCACGAAAAGTCATTTCGGGAACGAGCCTTTAAGTTGCAATCCACCACACATAATAACAACTAGGTACTTTAAGACATGGCAAAAAATTATTTAACGCTTTCAAGGTTTTTCACATCTTATTTATTAAATAACAGAACAATAATTATAATTTTCTTGTTAAAACATTATTGGTTCACGTGATAATTTATTGCAAAGTTTGGCTAAAACTTTATGCATTATTTGCGGTAATAAAAATATGTATTAAAATACAAAAGAAAGTAAAACTAGCTAAAGACAAGAAATATTTATAAAAAATAGAAAATGCAACAAGTGCTATAACAGATAATATCAAAACGAAAAAACAATGCGACAAAAAAAGTAGAGAATACTATCAAAAAATAATATAGAGAGAAGATGAAAAGATTAGCAAAAAACGAAGATATAAAGATTTGCAAAAAACATTAGTAATACTTTTCTTCACAAGAAAAAACAGCTTCCGTCTTCTTTAGCTAATTATTACTTAAATTATAATTTTAATATTTTGTAGACTTTATATATAAACTAGAGCGCATTACAAAAAATATTTTTGATTATACAGACTGTATATAATTAAAAATAAAATTTATCAAAACCGTCTTTAATATAAAAATTTATTAAAATTGTCTTTAAAATTGTCGCCAAACTTTTTTTTGATTTTAACTGTTTTTTTCAAAAAAAAATAATAGAATGCTACTAAAAAAACTATAATGACGTCACGCTTTTTTGAAACATTTTGTACAATAAAAAATGCAATATAAAAATATTTTTCTAAAATGCGCTCTAGTTTATATATGTATACATATATTTTAAATTCCAACTTACGTAATAACTGAGCTACAAAAATCGCGAGCTGAGCTGAACTACCCTGTATATAAATTAATATAAATATTTATACAGGGTGTTACAGAAGGTATTGCAAAAATTTTAACAGGTGTTTTAATTTGTTGTGAAGATGTAAATTTCACAAATTTTATTTGTGATATCAAAAATTTAATTTTAGATTTTTGTAACCCCTATTTTAACACTGCGCTCATGATAGCATTTTCAAGTTCAAGCGAGGGAATAAAACATTTAATCTTGTAAGAACTTGAGCGTTTTTTCTAGAAAAAAACACTGATAACGGCAACCGGCTACAACCTCATTTCACATTGTGTCGTTGTGATCAACAGTATTTTAATAATAAATTGCGGTAGTGCAACAATAAATTTATAACATATATATTATATATATATATATTTATAATTTATAATAATATATAATAAATTTATAACAATAGTGCGTTTTTCTAACATGGATAAGGTCCTGTGTCGCGGTAATGCGTCTGCAGCTCTGCGTTTGTCCCAACGTTTTCCGGAAGTGTAATTGCCATGATGCCAACGTTCACAAGTATTGTAACAACCACAAATCATCGAGAAGGACGCCGAAGAAGCGATCACAATCTTGAAATGGAGCCGAAAATTCTTTATGTGATTGATGATGAACCAGATCTAAGTATTCGTAGACTAGCGCTATAATACGTGAAGGTGTTTCTGCACTTATTGTGTATCGTACCCTTTATGAACAGGGTTAATAAAGTTTCATTTTGCCCTACTAACCTACCTAAAATCAGCTGTGTTTACACTTTTCTTTGGTAAGTTTTTGTCTTGAATTTTTTCTGGTATGTTTTGATCGCTGCGTTAACGCATAGGCGGGTATGGTTTTTCGTAGTCTACTTACTTTTAATTTTAACTCGATAAGGGTGCGTTTTTGACAAAAATGCTAAATAAATATTTTGTTTATTTTTGTGAGTTCTATCTGTGATTAAATTTTTTGCATTCACTTCCATAACAGTCTGTATTTAATTACCCTAAATATATACCCCAATATTAGCAATTCGAGATTTTGTATTATGACGTCATTCCGCTTGTATGTAAGAGATGCATAAAAGATTAGTTTAAATAAACAATTTTTAAAATTTCGAGAGGATATTGTCAAATTTGGCAACTTTTCAATGCACTTAATAAACTATTTTTTTATAAAACATTAAAATTGGAAATGTGTTAAAATTTTTAAAAGAAAATTTTAAAGATGTTGGGATTGCATAATATATTGTCATTTTGGAAACGCTACCAATAATAACTGAAAATAAGTTTTCACAGAAAATAAATTAATAAATTTCACACATATTTATTTTTATATATTTATAACAAATTAATAAATGTGTAAAAGTATATAATCATTATTTTAAAATAATTATTGTAAAAGAATAAAATTTATGTTTCTTGTTATTTGTTTTTTGATAAATTCTGAATACACTCAACAATTAATATTATTTTGTTTTTCAATAACTGATAATATGCCTTTGCTACATATCTACTATAACAAATAAAAAGTTTTTGTATAAATACAATTTAGTAATTTTGTTTAAGCGTTCCCGAGATGACGGCATCTCATGTATGACATATTGCTCATAAGAGCTTTTATTTACGTAACTAAAAATTTTAAGCATGTTAATAAGACTAATTAATTAATAATTTAAGATAATTTTTTGAAAAAAATAAATAAATAATGGAAAAGTTTTTGTCAAATATTTTAGAGGATATTTTATCTTTTCTACTTTTTTCTGAAAATTGCATAACTAATGTTAATTTACCAATAAAATGCTTCCAGTTATTATAGTTTCCATGATGAGTAAAAATTACCGATAATTGCTTGACATTAAAAAATTATCACTTATTTAAAAAAAAATTGACGATTTATGTATTAAAATTAATAATAGACCTATTAGCACATGTTTCAAACGTAAACACTAATTTAGTTTTCTAGATATTTCAATAATTCATTAAACAAATACTATTTGGCGTTATGCGATTTTCTTGAGAAATGCCTCTAGACCACAAATCAATTTCAGAAAATATCTTCTCTTTGCACTAATGCTTTTGCTGTGGTAGAATTAAGGCACTTATTAAATTTGACACTACTTTCTAATATTAGAAATCTAATAAAAATATTTTCTTGTGACGCATTTTATAATTTCTATCGGTGTTAACCATTAAAAATTTTGGTTGTTGTGACATAACCGGTTTTTATTCTATTAAAATTAAAATTAAATAATAATTAAAATTTGAACTTTAAATTTGACCAAAAGATACTCGTTCGCACGAGTAACGAGATTCAAAATAAGTTATAAATTTCCTACATGACTTTTTAGTAAGAGAATTCACGACATGTTATAATGTTTTTTTTTTCTAAAATTATATTTTTATATTCTTATTTATTTATAAATTTTGTAATTCCATTTTTGTATTTTATCAAACTTTATAAAATCTAAGACAAAATACAGACTATTTTTCTCAAAATTTTTTAAACTGCGTTGTGTCTATTAATTATTTAGAGGAGCAGTGGCTGTAGAAGGTAGGTAAAGTGAGATACTTTAAGTGCATTTGAAAATGTAAAATTTTCAAATTCTTACAAAATAAAAGTATAAAAAAACTGTTTTTTCTATAAAATATTTATCTTTTTTAGATACTTGTGGGCTAATTTCAAGTTGAGATAATACCGCTAGTGTTTTTGTTTTCATGGAAAATTAATAAAATTCGGTGTTGTGAATGGTTGTTGTTACAAAAAATTTATGACACTACCGGTAATACCTCAACTTGAAATTAGTTCATTGGTTTCAAAATTGAAATCAAATTAGGAGAGAGTAACATTATAACAGAACACTGTTTATTTGAAATAAATTATAAACAGACTGTATTATATTATAAAAGTGTTTATTATAATTAAGCAAATTTTCCAAAAAGTTTAAGCACCTACTTTGCTCATCAAAGAAATTGTTTACTTTTTTATGCCAATTAGTTTAAATAGAATCAGTTTATAGAGTAATTACCAATTCAAAAGCATTGTTATTCTCAATTTAAAACTACGAATAAATTTTGCAAGTATCTATTAAAAAATAAAATTACAAAAAATTTAAAAATTGTACTTACCTTGTAAATATAAACAATCGTTTAGTTTTCAGTCATTCAACAAATCTTTTTTATATATTAACAAAAATAACAATTTTTAATAGGCAACTTGCTTTACAAAGTTTTTTAGTTCTAAAATTAAACACTGTGGCAGTACTATCAACAAATTTCTAATAAAACTATCGTGCGTTCTTTTAAATTTGGCGGTAAAATAAACAAACAAAATCTCAATTTTTAAAATATTGAAAGCCAAATAATGCTTGAGTGAGAGACGGTAATCAGTAATAGTAGTGACAGTTTACAATTGTTTAGTAATCAAATTGTGTTCTCTTATCTTCTTCGTATTTGAATTATTTGTTTCAATTTTAAAGATAAAATTTATCGTTTATAGTGCTTGACAGCTACTCGTTTTTCATTTATTTATAAAGGTTGCTGAGATTTTTCAAAAAAACAGTTTTATACAGTTTTTATAGCTTTATAAATGAATTGAGTCCGCCAGAATACTTGTCTCTTCTCACTCTGTATTTGAAAATTTCTCCGCTAAGAGAACGCCATTATTTTACGGGCTGTTCTATTGTGTGTTTTAAAATCAAAAAATGGCATTAAGGCGGTATGGTACCTATAATTCGGTTAAAAATTAATAGATATAGTTTTTTGAAAATAATGGAGAGATTTAATCTAATAAGTAGTGTTCATAGAATGTTAAAAAAATTATAAAAAAAAATGTTTAAAATATTAGATTTGTTTTTTATTTACAAAAAAAATTCTATTTTTGGTTTTTATGTACTACCATCTTGCATCTTGTTACCAATTTATAATTTTTGATAAAAAAAATATTTGAAATCGGTTCTTATTTTACGGTATCTTCGAAGTATTTTTTTAAAAAAATTAAAAGTTGATGACAAAAAATAAGATGATAGAACATAAAGAAAGCTGTTTAATTTGCAATACCAAAAAGAAAAATTTTTTGGTCAATAAGTAACATATCTGGGTATGTAATACTAAAGCTCTGTTTTAAAAAAAGACAAAAAATTGTGAGCTTAATATTTTAAACAATTTTTCAAAATCATTTTTCTTCATTATTTCAAAAAAATAACTCAATTATCGTAGGGCCTTAAATCACAACTTTAAATTTGAATAATCTACTAAAACCTCAAATTGTATTTTGATTATTTTTGATGTCATATTTTCAAAAAGTCGGACACAAAGTTCTAAAACCATTAAAATTTCATTTGCAATTAACTTGTTTTTTAATTAACTTATCTGTTTGTTCAGGTATTCGTATAACTACAAAGATTTTCATTTAAAAGCAGAGGTGCATTAAGAAATGAGAGAAATAAAAGAAAAGCGTTTTAGAATGTTCCCTGAAAAAATCCTTTTCATTATAGTAGAAAAGATTTTTCTCTCTGTTAGATTCAGCATCATAAAATTGTGTTATCAAGTAAAAAAAAAACAAAATTTACTTAAAAATATTTATTGTAAAACAAAGCTTCATATCTCTTACTAGTAGTCAGTCAAAAAAGTGGCTAATACTAAACGTGTTTTCCTCATCTATCACAAGTAGGTAAATTGACAGGGAAGAAAACATTTAACTCGATAAGGGATGCAAAGATGAGAAAAGCGATGTACATAAAAAGACAAGTCAAGCCGACTTTCCAGTTTAACCTAAAACAGTTTTTCAGAAATTTTCTTTTTTAAAAAAATTAATTACCTGAATTTATTAAAAGCGACACTGAGATAAAACAAAACTAAAGTTGAAAGTAATGAAATCGCGCTGTAGCTCAATCCGGAAGAATTAATTTTAATGTAACGTTTTTCAGGTACTTTAGGATAATAACCCGTTTTAATAAACCAAGGCAATCCTAGACATAAGAGAATATCAAAAGTGTTCGATGCTATCGAACTACTCAACCCCATCGATCCATAACCTTAAATAATTTATTAATTTCAGGAATATGATTACAGGGGAAGTGTTTTACCTTGATTCGTTACTATTACACTAGATACTGCTTCAGGTACACTCATTCCGGCTGCTAAAAATGTTAGGCCCATCACAGAATCGGGGATATTGAGAGTATCACCTAAAAAAATCAAAATGTAAATTTCGTGATTTATCAGTCTTGATTGGACCAGATTTTTTGTGACCCATTATAATATCAAGGATATAAATAGTGAAATTAAAACAATTATGTTAATAATAGTAACAATAACAATAAATAATGATAAAAATAATAATAGCAATTATCTCTTGACTTTTTGACCTATTTTAAACAAAATTAAATCTCAGGAAGACAATAATAAAATAGAATTGCAAACATATATTTTTAATTTGTAGAATATTAGTAAACAGATTTGTTAACAATTTGATAGATTTCTCCCTCAATAACGCACAAGTTCTAAATTTGGCAACCAAAGTTTTTCCAATCAATTTTAATAATAATTTTCAAAACTAAAAATGTTTATTCAAAATTGCAGGTTTGAACCCAGGTCGAGTTAATTTCTTATTTTTATATAGTTATAACGATAACCGTAATATAAATATAAATAATATAATATAAATATTAGTAATAATAATTTTGTTTGAAACAACTGAAATCTCTCATTGGCCATTAGTCGGCTTTAATCAAATTTAAATTTTGAATGAAACTGCTTATCAAAAAAAAAATCCACGTGCAGAAACGCCGAGAAAAAAAATTCTTGACGTTTTTAAGTTGATATAATTATAAAAACCTACCCGATATCAAAAATTCAGTTTGGGTAAAGTAACTTTAAAAAATTAAATTGTCTTTAGATAATTGGGCAGTAATTAATTTGTCAGTAAAATAAATACTGTAGTGTTGACTCTCAATTTGGTTATTTTGTAACTTAGAAGGTTGGATTTTTTACAAACAATTTATTTAATCTCGAATTATTTGCAGTATTTACACGAATACCGCAACAATAACTCTCAATAATTAAATAAATCAATAACATAAATTTTAATTAATCGCGGTGGAATATAATAAATACTGTATGAATCTATCTGCCGGTCACTCCTCCTCTCCATATTTGAATAAAGCAAGGCCGCGTTTGCAGCTTTTTTTGGACGTTTCTTATTTGATGAGTAACGCTACCAGGAAGCTAGAGAATGGCTTGTCTTCATATTTCCACAAACGGGCAGAGTTATGAGCTGAATTTTTGAGAACAGTTTGCTTGTGGAATTTTGTAAAATCGTTTAGAATTATACGGATTAGTTACTAAACAAAATGTCAAAATACGTTTTCTTCTGCTTCTTCTGAACAACAAATAAAGAAATAGGCCGAAGAGAACAGTTTAGCAACTCACACAATAAGGAAACGCCTTAAACCTAGATGGTAAAGCCCAGAAAGTCTTTTAGTCAAAAACCGATCTTTCCAAGATTTTCGGTATTAAATTCTTGTCAAAAATATCTTCCAAAATCTTTAATTACTTTTAAATCTTTTAGTGCAACGATGATATCATTAACATAAATTGCATTTAATATAAAATTCTTTCTACCGCCAATTCTATAAACAAAAAGATCTGCAATAATGTCGAAAATGCCTCATATATGTTATCAAGTTCAGTATACACGATTTTACAAGCTTGGCGCAATTCATACAATTATTTCTTCAAGAAACACACCTGATTTCCTTTCTGCAACTTTTTATCTCTCGCGTTTTGTTGCCAGTCTTATCTTCTTCATAGAATATGCAAGTTAATAGCAATTTAAAGAGAAACTTTAAAGTTTCCGTAAAAATCTCTTTCTCCCGTTTACTGTTTAGATAGACACTTATCATATCTTATCTTGAGCAACCAAAAAAGTCAAAAATTTAATTAGCCAGGTGACTGGCCCAAAAGTTTTCTTGAAGTGAATTCCGGGCTTTTGGCTAAAGGCTTTTTACAAACCTTGCCTTCATTCTCAAAAGTGTTCCGTTAGAAGCCTACTTATTTCTTTGTAAAATCAGGCTATAACTTTAACATTTTTTGATCAGTGACTAATACTCAAGCTTTTTTATAATATATTCATTTTGGCAGCCATTGCGTCAAACCATTTATTAGACCATAGACTATTCAGCTTTCATTCAAAATTTAGATATAAAAGACTGTTCTACAATATCAGATATTCTAGCTTTAGCTTGCATCACTGCATTTCCATTCTTTACAATATTTTCTTTTTGCTCCAGTTGGTCTACTTCTTTCTCTTTTCGCAAAAAGTTTTAAGACATTTACTTCTGTTTTTTTTGAATATTAAAACTTCTTGTTATAACTCTAGTTCATTCTATTTTCTTCCTAGAATTGAAGATTTGATAATTCTCATGACTCTTTCGGTAAACACAATTTTTAGGAATAAATTAACCGTTCTTCTCTAATTCTTTTTAACTGTGAATTAACACTATTCGCAAAAGCGCGATCTGTGTCTCTGTTTATATAGTAAACACCCTTATCTCAAACTCCTCTGCATTTGTGGCATTTAAATTTAAAAAGTTCAGCATTAAATTTGCTACTTTTTGAGTTTTTACCTCGCACATTCAAATTTATTTACTAAAACATGTTGTTATCCTTAACAAGTTTTATCTGGCATTATTCTCTTCGATTATCTTCACTCAAAGATCTTCAAAAAATTGTAAAAATTATTGGAATCCTGTATAATAGCATTTTTTTTTGGATTATCAACTTCTTTGTCAAGAACTTAAAGACATCATTCCACACATTGGCAGATTCACTAATAGGTAGCAATAAAAGCTGTTTTAACAATGTAGCCTTTCGGACTATTGATTTTGATCTTAAGAGACTTAAAAATCATATTTGACTTAGGTTTTTTGTCCTTTTTTATTCACAAGCTAATCTCCGCCATTAAAATTTGCGTCTTTGGCCATAAAGTCGGGTTTCAAACATTCGCCGTTCACGTCCTAATGTGTTGTGCCAAATTTGTTGGAACAACTTTTTAAGGAGTTGCTCTCGATTATTTCACCGAGTTCAGAGGTTAAACAATAATTTATTTGAATAAAAATAGTGACTTAAATAGTCTTTTATTTAATATTTACTTACCTATAACTGTAATAAGCCAAGAAATCATATACGAAGTGATCCCAATCCAAAAAATGCACATAATAAAAGTGATAACAAAAAGTTTAGGATATTTCCGACAATCAGGAGTCGTCAAATATAAAAGAAAAGATATTGGCCAGGTCAAAACCCACCAAATTTGACCTTTCCTTGATTGATCACTTGGCCATTCCCAGATTTTTGTTGATTCCTCTGCAATAAAATATTAGGCAAATTCAAAATCTTCACACACAAAGATATTCAAGTATTAAAATAAACAAAGTTTAAATTTTAGAATTACCCAGATCTTCACAGTCTTTTAATGTAAATTCAGTTTCTAGAATCTCATTGACTCCATTAGTTTTTTCCCCATTTCTAGTCAATAGAGGAGTAGTTTCAGCAATTATTTCAACATAATGTCCTTTTCTTCGGCATTTACCAACTAAATGATTTGCAAGTCTCATAAGAGGACTATTAAAAATCATTACTAAAATAAGAATTTTATATTTTATTAAATATATTTTATTATTTTGTAATTTAACTCACTTAAAATATAAATCGCATAAACAAGAATTAAAGCAAAAGCTTCATACAGATAAATTTTCCCATCCTGAAGGAAACAAATAAGCAGAATAACAGAAATCCCGTACATCATGCTATCCCGACTGATAGGCCACCAATCCAGATAAACAACCTGTTGAAAAACCCTTCACATTCCCGCCCAGATTTTCCAGAAAACTCACCATATTAGCAAACAACCCACAACATGCCGGTACAGCTAAAACATTAAATACTGCTGATCCCACGATAGCCCCAACTCCGATATCTCCCTGAGTGACAAAAGTGCCAACGCAATTTATGAATAGTTCTGGACTGGAGCTAGCCATTGCCATGAACGTTGCTCCAGCGACGTCCTCTCGCATGTGTAAACCTGCAAAAGCATCGCAATGTGGAATGAAAGTGGAAAGTGGAACTTACTATCACAGAATTTTTTTATGGCTGGGACGAAATAGTCGTCGCAAACGACGGCTAGAAGGATGAATAAGTAGCAAGCGAGGAGGACGTGAAGAATCACGAAGCCGTTTTGCCGTTGGAGGCGAGTGAAACCATCCGGAGGGAATTCGTTGATGGCGGCTGGAGTGCAGTTGAAACCTTTGACGAGGGCGAGGAGGTGACGGCCATTTGGGGTAATGGTCTCTAAAAAGATAAAAGGTCTGTAATTTTATGATTTAATAGTTCCTACTATTTTGGCAATCTATAATTTCTAATGTGTCTAAATCCATTGTTTTTTTCCTTACAGATTTCTAAATTTTTTTGAATTTTTGTTTTTGTATAATTTTATATAGCTCCAGATTCTCTAAAATGTACATAATTTAAAAAACCCACAATTTGTGATTAATGAATCTGTAGATTCACAGTTTCTACAATACTACTCTATCAGGTAAGTATATTTTTTCAATTTCCACAGTATATAATCAATTTTTATGATAAAATAAAAATTAGTTAAATTAAGAATAAAAATATAAGAATAAAAATCTTAGCAAAAGAATGATAGGAAGTCAAGCGAAAGTTTAAATTACTTAAAAAGTAATTTAAAAAAAGCAATGTAAAAAAAGTGTAAATAGAAGACAACTATCAAAATAAAGAAGTACAAAATTTATTTTAAAACATAAAGAAAAAAAGAACAGAATACCAGTCAGAAGCAATGCTTTATATAAATAAAAAAAAGATGTCTGGAAAACAAAGAAGAGATATATTGCAAAGATGGATACAACATCTTGATGACCTGTTACATTGACAACAAACAGAAATAAAGAAGAAAAAAAGGAAGAAAGATGAGAAGATGTACAACAGAATAATAACAATAAAGATCTACTGGTTAATATCAAAGATAGATTAGAACAAACTAAACAAAATAAAAAACAACTGAAGCCCAGAAGTAAATAAATTAACAACTATAAATGTTTCAAAAATGAAAAAGAAGAACTAATTAATACCAAAATACCAAACCAAAACAATAAAAAGAAGAGATCCTAATACCAATATACAAAAGAGGCAACAAAACAGAGTGCATAAAGTAATTACAGAAAAATTACTTCTTAATGTTGCTTATAAAATTGTAGCAATACATATTAGAAACAGAATAAAAGAGAAAATAGAAGTAATTGTTGGACTTGCTAACAAAGCTACAGATTTTATAAAATTCAGTTTCTGAAATACATACTGTATTCAATATTCATATAATTTTTTACGTTTTTTTAGTTTTGTTATTAGTAAAGCCTATTTTTAATTTTTGTAAAAACATTAATATTAATAATCAATGTGAAATGCTAAAACATCTATCGATTTTCTAATTTACTGTAGTTTTAACAGTTTCTAGAATTTCTACGGTTTCCAAAAGCTTTAAAGTGAATGTATATAATTCTGCACCTACTTCATAATTTCTCTACGTTTAATTTTGTAATTTCTTGATTCATTTTTTCTAGAAAAATTTCTGTTTCACCCAAAACTATTTATACATTTCCTATATTTTTTTAACTTCTATATTTTTGCGTATTAAATAATATTTTTAAATCTCAGACCTTTAAAATATTTAAAATAAACGTGTGTAGTTACAGCTGCTGCTTTTAATACCTATTTTACAATTTTAAAAGCTTTATTAATTTCTACATTCTCTACATCAAAAATAACATGTATAATGTCTTATACATATTATTCTTGTTTCTCTAGTTTCTTCTCTAGTTTTTACAGATTAAACTGTTGTTCAAAGTTTATAACAGTATCTACAATTTCCAGTAGTTTGACAAGGTCTATCTCTATCAATTTGTGAATTCTTCATTTTGTACAACCCTAACAAACAAAAATCAACGTATTTTTTATTCTTAAATCTATTGATTTATATTAATTTATTTAGAAATTAACAGGACAAAATAAAAAAAATTAAACAACAAATTAGACTTACAGACGTCATTTCCTTAAATTATAGACGTGAAGAGGTCCAAATATACAGAACGAAACATCTGCTGAAAATCTAATTTGCTTTTTAGTTTTTTTTATTTTTTCTAATTAGTCTTAATACATCTTTTCTGTAGTTTTTTAATTCCATATCTCATTCTAATAATTTTAGTAATTTTTTTTTTTGATAATTGCTCATTTTGTATATGTACATATATATATATATACTGCTTTAAATGAAAAATGCAACACCAAAAAGTTGTGGTCAAATTTTAAGAAAAATTTCACAAAAGTTTAATTTTGATACAATAATTAAATGATTGAAATTTCAACAAAAAAAATTATCGTCAATCCTGTTTTTTGGAAGATCTTGTATAGAAAAGATAGCAATATCAAAGAGTGTTTTGCGAACATGGATACATTTTGAATCAGTTTTTTCTTTACAATTTTGCGGAAAACGTCATTTAAAATGCACAGAGTTGGTGAACGTCAAAATTTTCGGCAACTAAATGATTACGAACGAGGTCGAATTATTGGCATGAGAAAGGGTGTTCTTTCTATTCGGGAAATTGCCACCAGAATTGGCTGTAACGCAACTACAGTGATGAAATGTTGGAGACGATGGTCTGAGTAAGGTTTCTATGAACGTCGCAGAGGATCTGGACCACAGCGAAGAACGACAGACCGCGAAGAACGACGTTTAAGACTTTTGGCGTTAAGAGACAGATTTTCAAACAAGCGAGTAGTTGGAAACACTTGGAGGGAAACTTTAAATGTAAGAGTCTCAATGGCGTCCATATATTCTATATATTCTAATCGTCGAGTACGTAGTTTTGGATTGCGTTCTTATTGTCCTTTTTGATGCCTCCCCCTAACGCCTCATCATCGAGCTCGCAGATTAGAATGATGTATGGAACGGGTGAAATAAAGGCAGAAATGGCATCAGATTGTGTTTAGCGATAAATCTAGATTTTGTTTGTGAACCCACGATAGCGACGGATGTAGACGAGTCAAACGTCTTCGCGGCGAGCGCAGAAACATAAACTTGACACTTCTCCGGCATATTGCGCTTACTCAAGGAGTGATGATTTTGGGTGCTATCACGTGTGGCAGTAGGTCTCCTCTAGTTTTTTTCCTGGCAATTTAAATACTCAAGGGTACATAGTGGCTGTGCTGAAACCAATTACACTGTCGTACTTGCAAAGAGTGCAAAATCCTGTTTTCCAACAGGATAATGCTGGCCCACATACTGCAAGGAGGACAGTGAACTTCTTAGAAGAAGCTAACGTGATGGTGCTTCCATGGCCTTCCCGTTCACCGGATCTTTCGCCCATTGAACATGTGTGGGATATGATAAGCTCAAAACTAAGCAATTTACCTCATCCCCCAGAGTCTGTGGACGAGCTACGTGCTACGTGTGCAAATTCAGGAAGCTTGGGATGCACTAAGGCAGAAGGATATTTATCATCTCATTCAAAGTATACCAAGTCGAGTGAATGAGTGCATTAGAAATCATGAAGGACCCACACATAATTAAAAAAATGCATTTGTTGTTAATTTAATAAATTGAAATTCTGATGATTTCTTTAGTACATTAAAATAAACCTTTTGTGAAATTTTCATTAAAATTTGCCCACAACTTCTTAGTGCAATTTTCATTCAAAGCAGTAACTATTCACATTTTTAAGTTGGTTACTATTTTTTTTTCCTATTGCATTTTTGTACAAAATATCTAAAATTTCTAGAAAATCTATAAAGTCTATCACTTTCTTCTGTATTTTTTACTATTATAAAAACGTAAAAATTACATTAATTTTAGAGTCAATTATGCAGTTCTAACAATATCTAAAATTTCTTGTTCTACAATGTCTAAACTTCTATGATATACATATTTGGAATTTTATACATTTACAGAATTTATGCACTTTCTCAAATTTATAAAATGGTTGTTGTCTTTTTACATAATTTCTACAAAATATAAAATTTAATTGTTGATAGGTGTGCTTCCTACATCTTCTACAATTTTTATTATCTACTTTTTCTAGATTATCTACTGTAAATTTCTGCATCTTCTACATTTTTATTTTAATTTATTTTTACAGATTTTCAAATTTTTTAAGAACTGGAAATTATTTTCTCCATTCTCTCTGATTTCTACAGCAGTTTCTGCAACTTTAATTTTTTCTTAGAATGTTCAATTCTCATATAAAAATTTTCGTAATATCTACTAATACTTTTCTACTTTTAAAACATTTGCGTTTTTGTAGTTTTAATAATTTATTTAAAATTCTACAGTTTCTACTAATTTTTACTTTTAACGCTATTTTCAGTTTCAGTATCTGGCACCGTTTACCTAGTTTTTACAATTTTTTCAATATAGGATATCTGAAAACGCGAACCAAATTGCTGATACGTATCAATTAAGATCCAAAAATGTGTAAAACGTTCTACCTCTGTATTGACAATTTGGCTTTTAGAATAATAACCTGAGATCGAAATGTAACTGAATCGAGCAAGCCGTATTACCATTAGATACATCATTACAGTTACGCTAGCACAGCCTGCTCTAATTCAGTTACATTTCAATCTCACCTTAGAAATCTTAATGACATTTTAGTCATTTTTTTTAAACTGTACATTTAAGACGTTGTGTTTTGAAAATTAAACAAAATGGATTTTTTTGAAATGTTTTTCTGAAACTCTCCTAACTTTACCTTTCTAGTTTTATCTACGAAGCCTATAATTTCTACATTTCTTTAATTGTTATGTAAATTTAAAACTATAACAAACTCAAAAAACTCTGACTTTTTAAAAAACAAATCCTGCTAATGTAAATAAGGAAGATTAGATATTTTCGTCATTGAATCCTTGTTTGTTGTCTTACTCGATTTTTATCTCATGTTTTGAGTCAGCCAGTAGCTGATGTTTTTTCGATTTCGAATAATTTCTCCTTGTGATCATCTTGTTTTATTTGATTAGGTTTCGAGTTGTTATCTAGTGACTATTTTTAAGTTCCTGTAACTTTCCACTCTAACCTTAATAACCTCGCGATTGTTATTTTCTCCTTAATCCGGTATTTTTCCGGACTTTTGTATCCGCCCCAAGTCAACAAACGAAAATTGTGTAATAATGATTGACACAAATTTCGGCTCTAAATAAACTTACTACAGACAATAAAACAATCAGGGAAAAATGTCAATTTATCAATCACGTACAAATCTGGAGTAGTCGCGTCCACTCTTGATGATAAAAGTATTTTTATTGAATATTACAAGCACTGATAATAGGCGGATTATGACCGGACATAATAGGTAGTTTATTAATTGGTGGCTTATCGACGTGGGTCAATACCAATAGCGTAATAAAATTTTTGCCGCTTTCTTTATTTTATCAACTGGTTTTGATTTATGTTTCACACTATTTTTAAACAGAAAATTTAATTTTAAATTTAAAATAATATTACACTTTATTACTGCATAAAAACTGCCATAAAACAAGTATTTTTAATCAGAATAAATGAGGCATAAAATGAGTCATAAAATTACCACAAGAAAGTTCTAAATTAAAAAATATATATTTTTCTCTAATTCTAGACGTAGGTAGTCATGAAATTTAAATTGATAACACAGAAAAATGATAACAGTTTGCTAAGGTCAGGTCAGATATGCCTAATTATTTTACTGTTATCACTAAAATTCTTGCAAATTTTCTTTTTTTAAATTTTTGTTACCTTCAAATTCTGGTGGTTTCTGGTCGATTTTCGTGGATAAAGCTCCTAAAATGGCATAAGTAGCAGTCACTGATAAAATACAGATCACTTTAAGCCCTAGGGCAACTTTTCTAGTCCTAAGCAACATTGCCATACTTTTTTAAATAAAATTTTTGAATATCAAATAATCATAAAACTAATATAATGAATACACTTTAAATTGTATAAAATAATTTTTGTTGCTCTAGTTTTAACTTTTAGTCACGAGAAATGCTAGTAATTTTTAGAGCACTTTTATTTTGAAATAAATCACACAAACTGATTAGATTAATTCGAAGTGATTCGATCTACGTAACCAAAGTAAGTAAACTCTTTATTAGTGTTGTGATCGAATAAATACTCGAACATTTTCTTATCAACAGAAGATTACCTACAACGTATCAATAGTGGAAAAGTTATTACAGAAAACAGAAATAGGATCTCAGACGGCGCAGAGCATAACAAAAAACAGTGCTTCAGATAAGACTAAAAATTGAAACGCACTTTCTTCGAATTGATCACTTAATCAGAGCAATTATTAGTATTAATCATCACCGAGATGGTTGTACATATTTATTTTGCTGTAGATTTTTAGTTTCTGAAAGTTTGGATTGCCTAATATTGTTGCAGTGAACAATAATAACGAATAATTTTTATTTATACTACTTACAACTGTAAAATAATAACGAATAACTTGATATTCACACGGTAATAACTACGATCGCCGAATAAACGTCGTCGCTACGATAAACCGCTACTTTTTAATCCCTTGTCGAGTTCCACACTAACTAATGAATTATTTTATTTAATAATTGTAGAATTGGTACTGGGTGGTCTTTAGATGACTGAAAGTCTGTTTTAGAGTGCTTCTGCAGATGTGAAGGTCGAGCGTTAGGGATGTTATGCAAAACAGATGGATGAAACGGTACTGATTGGTTGATTTGAATGTGAGGGTAGATTTCGTGGACAAATGTGTAAGAATGAGGGCAGTTAGATTTAGGTAGTTAGAACGAAGAGTTATACTTAAGTGTTACGTTGTAAGAGTGTGTAAATAAAGGAAGAAAATGAAGAGTATAATGTAGTAATTATTAATTAATTAATTAGTTTAAACAACATCTACGCCACTACATTACTACACCCATCTTTATTTTTCCCCGGATTAACACTAACTTCAGTCATTAATGGCTTCTCAAAATTTCACGCTACAATGTAAATCACCATGTCCTGGTATTTTCCCGAACTATTTACTCGAAACTCTTTTTTTTAAATTGTTCATAACAATATTAAACTGCCAAAAATTTTTGTTGTAAACAAGACATTCGACATTGTTGTAGACAAGACACGAAATTTGTTATCACAGAGCTGTTACTTATTTACCAAAAAAACTCTATTTTACGCATCGTAAGTTAGATACTTGTCATTAACGTTTGACGTTCTCTTTTCTGCTATAAACTTTTAATTTTTTAAGAAAAGTGTCTAATTTACGATACCAACAACAGATTTTTTGATAAATAAATAACAGCTCTGTGATAGAAGTCCGAAAATCTTGTTTTCGACAAAAAAATTTTTGGTAGTTTGATATTTTAAACGCTCAACAATCAGCAATTTGGTTGTGATTTTTCTGATCGTAGAAACGTGTCCTTGGAAATGTCAATACAAGGGGTGTGGTATTTTTTTCATCGTTCAACTGTTGAAACTGCCCTGTATACATTGATTAAAACAACTGATCGAACAATATTTATTAGTTTGTTTAGATACCAAAGATATTCTTTTAGTTCTGTTTTATTTAACCTTTTCTCTAGATTTTCTTGTTGTTCTATAACCTTCTCATCAAATTCTTTATTCGTTTCTACAACTCTTTCTTCAACATCTTTCATATTGTCAAATTTCTTTGTTCTTTACGTCGGAACCTTTTAAATTGTATTGTGTCTCTTTCTTTTCCAGTGGTGGTTTTTCTCGTTTTCCTTTTTATTTCTCAGTTGTTTTTCAAATTCTTATAGAATTGTCTATTATTTTTCTAGAATCTCTTTTCATATCACTCTTCTTTTTCTTTTAAAAAAATTATTCTTGAAATTTTTTTGTATTTTTGTCTCTAAGCGTGGTTTTTTAAGTTCTTTTTTTTTCTTAATAAGTGCTTTCTAGTTCTGGGTTTTTGAATAATAAACGAATTTATTTCTCGATTATTTTTAAAATTATCAAAGTTTAGTGATAATACATTTTTGTTGTTTGTTATATAATTATATTTTCTTAATTTCTCATCAGTATATAAAGAGTAATTTACAACAATTCTCCACTAGTAAAAAAAAACTTACAAAAAGGAATTCTATAAGAACAAAAATAAAAAAATAAAAACAAAAAAAAATAAATCCTAAAACAATTTAAAAAGCGTTGTTTTTAAGATTCCAGAACTTAAACATATTTTTCAATTTTGATAAAAATCGACTTAAAGAGAACAAAGAACATAAAAACAATGACTACCAAAAAAAATTTGAAAACTTTAGTGGAAAGCAAAGAAAAACGTAAAAGCATTTAAAAATTACGTCGTTTGGAAAATTTTAGAAGAATTAGAAGAAAGGACCATTGCAATAGAACGTGAAAAAAAGTAACCAAAAAAAATAAAAACTAAAAACATAACAACGGAAAGAAAGATAAAATAAAGAACAATACAACTAAAAGGAGTAAAGAAAATAAAGAAAAAGTTAAAAAATGTCGTTTAGAAAATAAGAAACATTAAGTAGATAAACCAAAAACATTTTTAAAATATTTAATAATCCTCGTTTTGAATGTTTAAAAAAAAGATTTTAGACAAAATTGAATCACGACGATTTAAAAAAAGAAGAACAAAGAAAATTGTAAGTAGTAGAAAAAGAAGTAATAACAATTTAAAAAAGATACGGAGAAGTACGACTAATAAACAAAATAAAAACAAAAAACATGACGAAAACTGGAAGAGAAGTAGAATAAGAAACGCTACAAGTAGACGAACCAGAGCAAATTAAGAAAAACTTAAAAACGTCGTTTAGAAAATTTTAGAAGAATAAAAACAACAAAAAAAATTGTGACTAGTAAAGAAGAAACAATATCAATTAAAAAAATACACAAAATATTACGACTACTAGACAACACAGTAAAAATTCTAAAATTAAAATATTTTTAAAAGAAATAAAAACATAGAAAGATTCGAGAAAAACAAGAAGAACAACAATTGGGGAAAACAAAGACAATTACGACTAGTAAAAAATTATAACAAAAAAAAAACAAAGAAAAATCCTAAGAAACAAAAAAACATTTTAGTAAAACTTATTTTAAAAGAGTCTACAAAAACAACTAAAGACTTCAGGCACCTGAAAAAAAAATAAAAAACTAGAAAAATTATGACAATAATAATATAAGATAAAAGAACAAACAGTACAACTAAAAAAAACATAAAAAAATCTGAAAGGTTCTGAAGAAATAAGTAAACGAACATTCTAGACGAACTTAAAAACAACGTTTTATAAGAAAATAACGGCAAGAATAAAGAACAAGGAAAGTTAAAACTAGTAAAAATACAGTAAGTGTTATGAAAGGATGGTCCTTCAAGTCGGATATTGAGAAGAGTTTGTGTATAGACAGAGCAGTAATTTACGCTTCCTACTCTCAAAAATGTGTATTTTAAGGTTTTTAATAGAGTTTAGATTCAGAGGCAACAGTTTTTATTGATTTTTAATAAACATCAAAAAAACATTTTTTTTAATAATTGAGGAGTAACATTTCAAAACGCAGTTTTCGACCAAAGTTATGAGCTTTCTCATTAATTAAAAAACAGTTAAAAAAAATAAGATTTTTGTGTATTTTTAATTCAAATCCGACTATTATTTTGGCATCGGCAGAACCTTGAAAAATAGTAAAAGTTAAACGACATAGTAAGTTGACAATAATTCCAAGAGTAGTTTTGGCCAAAAACTGCGTTTTGAAATGTTACTTCTCAATTGTCGTCTACGGATCCCAAATTGTATTAAAAGTTTTATAGTTTTTTGAGCCAAGAGAACTCTTAAAGAATAAAAGAGACAATTTCTCCCTTCCCTAAATTTGTGTTTCCAAAATTTTTAAGCATTGGCGTTGTATAAATTTTTATGTCGTTATTTGTAGATACATTTTGTATTGTAAATAAACTTTCTAATAATTATATATATTTTTTTAATTGAGCAGCCCTACTACTTCTTCAGTTATACATTTTTACTACCACTTAATTAAAAATAAGTACATTATTTAATAATTTTTAATACAAAAATAGCGTAAATACAAAAAATTGAAAGCTTGTAGAGCTTTTAGAAAGCTTTCAAGTTGATTCTTCATTCTTTATCTTTGCAAGAAGTTCCTGAGAAAAGACAAAATTGACTATTCTACAATTTAAGAAATTTTTTTATTGAAAGCCCCTTCTGTTCTAAAACCGAATGAGTGTTAGTCTCAAACAAGTCTTCATCCTCTCCCTGAATCAGTTCTAAATGGTCGTCGTAAATGCAGAGTTAGGTCGGTTGTTTACGATCTAATCGTATCATCGACAATAAGCCACAGTTGGAGTACAATACAACAACATCAGAGAGTGACATTAGCAAGTGGCCAATATTCGAGTCCAGTCGAGCAGATGATTGTCACCAGCAGTAGTGTAATAAGAGGGGCGGGGGTCAAATCAGTGAGTGAAGAGTCGCAGCAGGAACAACATGGACTTTGAAACGTTGGCATCAGGTAAATACTTACCAATCCATCTCCAGAATCTCACACACCCTCACCCTCACAAACCTCCACACCCAAAATCGCATTTCGACGACGGCTCGACAACTCGACTGAATTAGAACTCATCGTTTAAAATTCCTCTACTGCTAAGTGGATGATTGAAGAGGCTCTCTGCGTCTTTTATTTCAATATACCTCGGGAACGACCAAAAAGGAACAAGACGATTAACGGATTAATCCTACATGAAAAAATCCGATTTGAAATTAATCAACAAAGCGGGTGATAAGTTTTCGATTTATTTCAAAATGCATGCCAAAAATTTCGGCGAGTTTCATCTACTAATTTATTCACTTTTCTTAAATAAAAGAAAAAATTTAGTAATTGAATTGCAACCAAAACCACAATTGCATGGTTCTATTTCAAAATCATGCTGTTTCACTTTCACGTGCCCTAAATTGCATTTTGCATTGACATTCTTTGTTAGTCTAGTTTTTAAGCACTAAATCAATTTCCTATAACATTTTTTTTTTGAAAAGTTATTGCACGTAATTGGCTATTTTAGTTATATATTTTTTTATTTTATTCACGTCATTAAGCAATTTTGCCGACATTTTTTAGTAAGCTTTCAATCCACAATGTTTGTGCACTTATTCTCGGGTTAACAACAATAATTAAACAATGCAAAATTCTATAAAAAAGCGTCTGTCAAATATCGGTTATTTGAAATTGCCTATAAGACACCAGATATTCCTAAAGTTAGGCTCTTCTTTGGTTTCAATATATTTCTTAAGAGAAATTCTCGAATTACTAAGTTAAAATTGTAAAATTTCGAAAATATTTTTAAGAAAAAATTCGCGTTTAGGTTAGGTTTAGATGATTAGTGTCTAAGGGTACATAGTGGCGCAGTTTTTGTAGTGCAATTTACATTTTTTAATGAAAATAGAATTTTCCCGTGATCTACGAATTGTAAAACTGTAGCAACGCAAGTGTTGGCTAAAATATCTCTGTAGTATTTTTTTATCCTTTAGGAAACGTGCACATTTTAAGTTTTGTTTTCAAATCTTTTTATTTCAAATTCCTACCAGACAACCGAGTTGATAAACCAAACAAAACACTTGGCATGAGTTGGTGCTGTTAGTGGTATACTCAAAATAAAATAGCTAAAAATGGGCAGACTTTTTAAGACCTTTCTATAAACCAAAGAATAGCCATTGTTCAATTTATAGAAAGACAAACCACCTTAAGAATAAATCTTGATTTATGACAGTTCCCTCAAATAAATAAACATTAGCGTGCGAAATATCTGAAAGAGGGAACATCATAAAACAAGATTCATTCTTGCGGTGGTTTGCTCTTCTATAAACTGAACAATGGCTATTATTTGGTTTATAGAAGGGTCTTAAAAAGTCAGCCCATTTTTAAATATTTTGAATATACAATGATGTACGAAATGTGCATTTTCTTAACGGTTCGACTATAGTGGGCATCACCGGTTTTTCTGCATGATCCCTATGACGTTACCACCCTGGCGACAAGTGGCGTTATTATTCCTTTTTTTGTAATACCATACGGTTAAATATAACGGCCAAGCTATGGCCGTTATGAAGTCATATTATTTTAAACAATCGTAAATCTATAAAAATCACAATTAACCCATGATGAATTGTAAATTTTATTTTTGTTTTCTTCATATAGTCTATACATATTAATATCTCCATAACAGTATCAGATATTAACAGATATAGCAGTATCAGAGATTAACAAATATTAACACCATAATGTTAATATTTTAACTAATATAAGAGTATTAGTGTGACTAGAAAAATATTTTATTTAGATTGGAATGTCAATGAATACCACTTAATTACTTGCTATTTAGATTACTTGAAAAATTAAAAGAAGTCGCTCCTGCGTCGCTTGTTTTTTCAAACAATTTCGTAATGTAAAACACATTATAAAGTTATTTCTATAAAAAAAAATATTTTATTGAATTTTTACAAAGTGAAACGTTAATCTATCATGTTAAGACTGACTTTTGTTTTTGTTAACCACACTTCTACTCTTAAAGGAATCTAACGCAACCTCTTGTTGAGGTATTATTAACATGTAAGTTGTTCAAGGTCATTATTATTCTTATAATTTATGTGATACATAGATAATTTTATTTCCAACTTGCATTTAAAATATAATTGAAATTTTTTTTGTAATATATACATTATACAATTTATATAGAAAATCCTATACAATATAAATCCTATACAAGTGGTGCGGAAAACAATTTTAATGGTAGATTCAAAAACAATCTTTACTTTTGTTCTAAAAATATCTTAAGGGCAATAATAAAAAGCGGTCAAAAAGTGGTAGAAACAAAGCAGACTTTTAGACAAAAATATAGTTTATTTATTTAAAATTAATTATTACTGTCACCTAAGCTCTCAGAAGTAACTCAGCAAAATTTTGCTATAAAACAAGATAACAAGTTTGTGTTTTTTGCCCGAGATGTCCATTATTATTCCATGGTTAGCTTTTGGATCGCTCATTTGTAGAATTAATACTCCATAATAGAATATCAAAATTTGCCGGTTGGCGCCACCTAGTAATTGGACAATTTATATGGAATAACGCGAAATAAGTTGTAAATATTAATGTAATATCAGGCCACTGCAAAGAGCTCGCTTCGGCCGAACCCTGGTTATAACAGCTACGGTTATTAGCGAATCTCAGGATTTCGGTTTAAAGTGGCAAGGATTCCGAACGATTTAAAGAAAAAGTTATTTATATCTTAAACAAAATAATGATCATTCTGAACAATTAAATTGTAATTACATTGTAATGTAATATTTGAAAAAAAATATTTTTAACACGTAACGATTGGTTGTATTTATTTTTTTTTAGTTATTAGAGTATTGAGTTCTCTTTGTGTTAGACATTTATTACTACTCCGACTTGCAAATTATAGATTACACCAAAGTTTCGAAAAATATTTAATATAAAATTGGTTTTAATTAAATACTTACAATTTTTATTACATTTCGTTATTCATTTTTGAGCAATGTATGTAAAAAACAGGCAATGAGATTTTTTTGTGAAATTATTTTTTAAGTTTACCGGTCAAACTAATTGAGAGAACAACTCTTTTTTATATAGATTTCATAATTTTGTTTCGTAAATTAAGAGGAATTGCAGAGTGTTTTCAAAGTAACTTTACAAATTTTAACAGTTGGTAGTCCCTTGTTGAAAGGTTGCTAAAATCTAAATTTGCCTTAGACAAATATTTTTAGCTTTTGAGATATACGATAAAGAAGTTTTTGCTCAAAAACAGTGTTGTTGTATATCGTGCATCTTAAAAATAATGTTTTTTGAGAAAAAAATTGTGCAGCGTGTACCGCAAAAGCCAGCAACATTTGAAAAGGCAAACTTGAATATTTGGCATTGTTTTAATGAAGACTATCACTAGGCAAAATATTTGCACATATTTCAATCACATACTGTATATAAAAAATAAATACTATAATACATCGTAGCTTTTACAAAAACAAATTAAAATAAAAAGTTTTACATTGTATATTTCGAAAACAATAAATATATGTATAAAGCAAGTTTAGTTTTTAGCATCTTTTTAATAAAAGATATCACCTGTTAAAATTTATGAAGTTACTTCAAAGACACTCTGTATGTAAGGAAAATAATTTAGTCGCTTTGTGTATTGAACATTTCACAAATTACGATATATTTGCCTCACTTAAAAAAATAGCAAAATAGTTGGCTTTTTTTACTCCTTAAATTAAAAATAATTTAAATGAGGAGAACAGTGTTGTGATTGATTACTGCTATGATATGTCTAAAATTCCGATTAATTAATTTTCAGTGTCATTCTTTAAGTCAAAAATTCTGCCAAATTAAAATTTTATTACAAAGAAGAACTAACAAAGCAATTTCATAATACGATTTAATTAAAAGGATTCTTTTATTTTATTTATTTATTTATCCTGTTTATTTACATTTGTCTACATGTTACCACGTGAGCAAGCTTTTATGTAATACAGAGTTCAACTCACGTGTGTGGAGAGACAACAACAAGTCAGATAAAGTCCTCTCATCTATTTTGCAGTAATTTTTTATATAAAGGTGCAGATTCTATATAATTAACTAACAAACTTAAAATTTTAATATTATATACTAAACATCTTAAATTAAGTTCCTAAAATATTCTCTTTGTCAAAATAAATGATTATCAATGTTAGATATTATTGTTACAAAGATGAGGAATGTTTCTTTGTATTTTCTCATTTTTTTAAACAAAATCTAATAATTTTTTAAGTGTTTTTTGTTCAAGCTGTCTAAATCGTTAATGAGTTGTCTCATATAATTTTTTTTCGAAAGGAATTATTGAATAAAATAGGTGGAAATGTATAGTACTTTTTTTTTAAAAGTATACCGCAACATTTAAGAAGGATATAGTAAAAATTAGCACTAGATAAAGTATTTGCATTTGGATAAGGGAAAGAGACTTAAACCATAAATTACTTGATGAATAGGGATTATTTAAAGTAATAAGTGCTTTATAATTTATGACACTATTGAGGCGACCGGTACGTACCATCTGTTGACAAGGGTCTTGGGCGAGTGGTTGTCGTTCTTTCGTTCTTTACCTGTTTCCTTGCTTAGAGACATCATGCCGATATCGGGTAGTTGATCATAATTAACAACTTAATGTTTAATAATTGCAGTTTAAATGTAAACAAATTGGTGGCTCTCATATACCTGTGATAGTACCTTTTAGAAAAGTATTGCTAAATAATAATGAGAGATTGAGAGTCTTGGAAAAAGAGTTTTTTTCTTGTAAAATGAGCTATTTTTTAAAAAATTTTATTCTTTGAACATTTCAATTATTGTAAAATAAATAATATTCTTTAATAAAGAATGCAAATTTATAGGTATTTATTAATCATTTTGCTAAGAAAAAAAATATAATTTCAAAGAGGGGAGCATGAAATAAAAAAACAAAACATTTAAGCAACAACATAAATTTATTTAAAAAACATTACTAAATATCTTCATCATTGTCACTATCGTCCGTGTCATTTACATTTATAATAAATGTGGGAAAATTTTTATTTGTTACAAATGTGTCTTCCACAGTTTTAATATGATTAAAACAATTTTCAAACAGCTTTGTGTTCATACCTTCAGTGACAGCTCGTATTAAATTTATAACAGTAGAATCCAAATTAGGATTTTTGTTGCCTTTTCTTAATTTGTGCTTTAATTGACTCCACACTAGTTCTATTGGATTTAATATACAATAGTAGGGTGGTAGTCTTTCAACTACATGCCCCAACTTTTTTGCCATGTTATCTATGGCATATGACTTATTTTTGTCAATGGGGCTTTTTTCAATAACTTCTAGTAGTATATTTTTTGTTGCTTTCTGGGGAACATGTAGACCTTTTTTTATCATAAATTGTTTAATATCGTCTTTTTTTGAACACCGTGTTGGAATTTTTTCATCTTGCCGGGAATGATATGAAGCATTATCCATCACTATTACAGAATTTTTTGGTAAGTTAGGCAACAACTGTTTTTCGAACCAGTTCTCAAAAAGCTGGTGATTCATATCACTATGATAATCGGCGTTACAATTTTTAATATTTTTTGCTGAAAGAAGGAGACAATTTTCTACCCATCCATTTTCCGAACAAGCATTTAAAATAATTACACGTTTACCTCTTGAAGGTGGAGTAATTAGACGACACTTGCCTGTACCATCCACCCAACCTTTTTTTATAACATCATGCGTGTCGTACCATGTCTCGTCAAGGTAAATAATCGCACGCCCCTCTGCTCTGTACTTTCGAATATTTTCGATAAATTTTGTTCTCCATACTTTTAATCTAGAAGATTGCATAATAGCCATCCTTCTGTTAATTGTTTTATATGTAAAACCTATCTCTCGTAATAATTTTCGAAGTGTATTGTAACAATACGGAAAAGGAAAACCTTCTTCATTAAGTTTTGATTTAATTCCTTCTAAAGTTGGTACTTCATTGTTGTCGTACATACGATAAATTGTTTCTTTAATGTGAATAATTTCACTTTCACTTAATTTTTCTTGTATATGAATTCGGGACTTACTAGAAGATGGTTTCAACTCCTCTTCATTATAATTTACAATTCGCGATAATGTAGAACGCGGAATTTGTGTTGCCTCGCTGGCTGTTTTCAACGGTGCATTTACCCCTTGATTTAAAAAATAATTATAAACGTTTCTTGCAAGAATTTTGGCTTCAAGAGGCAAATGTTGGCGGCTTTTTTTGACTGGAGAAGCATCTGTAACATAATTTTAAAAAAATTATTAATTTTTTTAAAATTTTTTTCCTTACAACATTAGACAACAGATATTAGCGGTTTATTTGAAAAAGTATAAAAATTTATAACTTCCAGTCAAACACGATTAAATAAAACAGTATTTAATGTTAACGACTTAGTATTTACCTTCATCAACTTCAATTACTTCATCGTTATTACGATCTTCTAATACAACTTCTTGATGGTCTCTACGTAGAAAATCATCTGGTTCTTCCTCATTGCAAGCGCAATCCCACGGACGCCACAAATTCATTTTAAATTTACGAAATAGTTAACAATTCTTCCTAAAAAAAGTACAGAGCAATTTACAGATGCAGCTACAATTATTAATTAAATTTTACATTTTAAACGTGAGATGCTCAAAAATAATTTATGATAAACAGGTATATAAAAAGTTTAAAAAATCAACATACAAAAAGATTTTTTTTAGATTTTACTATTTAACTGAACTAATAAACTTACCTTGATCACAATTAGAAGGCATCCACTTAAATTAAAAAAAAACTTATAGACAAGCACTAAACACTAAAATAACTATATTTACAACAAAAAAAACTAAAATTTGGCTTTAAAAATTTGATAAAACAAAGAGAACATTCAACGATGTTGAAGGCTGAAACTCAACTAAATAAAAGTTTAAAAGCTTTTCAGGATAACAAATAGAACTTTCTAATCCATTTTACTAAGAAAATGTGGCTGGAAATTTTGGGGGTGTTTTTCTGTACAATTTGAGATATTTGTCAGAGGTAAACAGGTAGAAGATTTAATAAGAATTTAGATAAACTTTTCGAAGAAATACTTTCAAACATAATTAGGATAGGCATAATATTAATTTAACAATAGATTATTTGTTATATTAATAGAGTATAGTTAATACAATATTAGTTATTATGTCGCTAAAGATATGAACAAAAAACGTAAATTGTTTTCACCAGATTCAAACTGTAGCAGATACTTTTGTAACAAAAAAAAATTCCCACAATAAATGGCATCGATGATAGTGACAATGATGAAAATATTTAGTAATGTTTTTTAAATAAATTTATTATGTTGCTTAAGTGTTTTGTTTTTTTATTTCATGCTCCTCTCTTTGAAATTATATTTTTTTCTTAGAAAAATGATTAATAAATACCTATTAATTTGCATTCTTTATTAAAGAATATTATTTATTTTACAATAATTGAAATGTTCAAAGAATAAATTTTTTTTAAAAATAGCTCATTTTACAAGAAAAAAACTCTTTTTCCAAGACTCTCAATCTCTCATTATTATTTAGCAATACTTTTCTAAAAGGTACTATCACAGGTATATGAGAGCCACCAATTTGTTTACATTTAAACTGCAATTATTAAACATTAAGTTGTTAATTATGATCAACTACCCGATATCGGCATGATGTCTCTAAGCAAGGAAACAGGTAAAGAACGAAAGAACGACAACCACTCGCCCAAGACCCTTGTCAACAGATGGTACGTACCGGTCGCCTCAATAGTGTCATAAATTATAAAGCACTTATTACTTTAAATAATCCCTATTCATCAAGTAATTTATGGTTTAAGTCTCTTTCCCTTATCCAAATGCAAATACTATACCCAATGAATCAAGTTATATAGGGTGAGTCTGCTAAAAGTGTTTCTTAACTTTTCTCAAAAACTAGTTATCACATCAACTTCAAAGTTTAGCATCAAAAACTTTGTTTTTTGCACTACACAGGTGAATTTTTTCAGAATTTTTCTAATATTCTTTCTAATTAATAATAATTAATTTGTTCAAACAAATCTAAATATTTCCAATTTTTAACATTATTCTAAAAGAAAAGATTTTAAAATATTATTTTGTGCAAAAAATATTAAAAAAAAAAGTAGATAACCCCAAAAAATAATAACATTTATTTAATTCCTAAGACGCGTTTTGGAGCAGCACTGCCAAGCCGAACATGCCGTCTGCCGTAACTTGACAATACTACCCCTCTAGAGTCCGATCGTTGAACAGGTATAATAATAAAACCGCCCACTTTTGCCCCGGACATTTGAATAGTAGCTTGCATTTGGCTGTTTTGAAAAGTAGTGTTTTGGTATTACCAAGATCCCACCCACCCTCTTAGAAAAAAATGGCGTATTTAAGTTTGAAATTTTATATTTTTTTGAGTTATCTACATTTTTTTTAAATATTTTTTGCACAAAATAATACTTTAACATCTTTTCTTTTAGAATAATGTTAAAAATTGGAAATATTTAGATTTTTTTGAAAAAATTAATTATTATTAATTAGAAGGAATATTAGAAAAATTCTGAAAAAAATCACCTGTGTAGTGCAAAAAACAAAGTTTTTAATGCCAAACTTTAAAGTTGATGTAATAACTAGTTTTTGAGAAAAGTTAAGAAACACTTTTAGCAGACTCACCCTGTATAAGCACTCCAAAAACACGTTTTAGAGCACCAAAAAACAATATATATTACGTTAAAGTGGTATCTAATCTATCTTCAAAAATTTTTTTGTTCTAGCAATTTATTTAAAACCTATAAAACTGAAGAAAAATAACTTTCAACTGATAAAAAATGCTAAAATAAATTTGCAAAATTTATTATTAAAAAAGTTAGACTAGAGCCCATTTTTATATTATTTAGCAAATATTTTAGACTAATTTATGACTTGATAAGTTGGAGTATTAATAAATCCCCAGCTCAACACCCTAACGATTGAACTAGATTTATGCCTTGGGAGTTTGTTACCACTTGCCTTAACTTTCAAGTCTTCACGATAGTCGTGTGCCAATTCTATGACGAATGGCATAAATATCAAGAATACACGCTCTGATGGGTCTTTTTTGAATAAAATTATAAGAAAGTAAGTGCTTCAAAGTGTTAATTAATAACAAACGACACATTTGCTCAAAAATTTAATTAGCCACTTTGATGCATTGTATCAAAATACACCTGCACAAAACAAATCGTTAACGTTAATTTGTAATCAAATGAGATAAAGGGAAAATAGTAACTGTATATAAGTAGACACTTTGAAACTTGGAGAAATTTTTCTTCTATTTGAAAATATTACCTACAATTTTTTTGAGAATTTTCGCTTAATTAGAAATGGCTGTTTGTGAGGTGCAAGTAAAACTTGATTCACCCGGAACAAATATATGTGTTTAGTATATTCATCGATAGATCAGACTTTTTTAAATATTCTGATAGACTAATTTCAAGTTCAGATAATAAGGGTAGTACGGGTAGTATTTTCGTTTTCATGAAAAATTAGAAAAATTCGGGGTTGCTGCTATGAAGAAGTATTAAAATTTGCCATAATACCAGTAGTATCTCAACTTGAAATTAGCTCATAAGAACGTTAAACTTTCCAAAAACATTATAAGGATTTGTATTGACAAGACAAATTTAGATTGGTGCGACTGATTAATTCTCCGTATTGGTAGAATTCTGATGACAACCATTGGCAGCATTGGCGGCTGAGTTTTTGTAACTTGATTTTGGTTGAATCTATAATTGGATCCGCTATGCCTGGTTTATACAAATTATGATTTTGAATTCTGCCAAAAAAAAATTTGAAAATAATATTTCTAATAAAAAAAATTGTTTGTCTTCTTGGTTGGTCAGTAAAACATCAAAATTTGATTAGGGTAACTTTAGAGTGGTATTTTGAAAAAGTGTTACTAATTCTGAACCACCCGAATATGATCTAGTTTTCGTCCTGTTTGTTGTGATTTAAAATCGTTTAAGTGGAAATTCATTCGGTCGTTATTTTTGTGTATTTTTCTATTGTCCAGCGTCGGTTTATTGCAGGAACTCGCCAGTAAACAAATAGGAGCGTCCGGCTATTGTTGATTCGCAATTTACGTCGGTTTACAACATCAAAAAATATCGTAACTTGCTGGTAAATTAGATAATCGCGGCGTACATAGTATTTATTTCGTAGTAGATTTTGTTAACAAAGCATGGACCAGTTTTATTAGATTAGGTTTTAGCTTTTAGCATTGTCAAGCAGAGACGATATTTTCTATACTGATGACCTCTCAATAGAGTTGAACTTGCACTCAAGGAGTCACGAGTTAAATTCAATTAACAGATTATTACAACGCTTGATGGTATACCTCACTTTTTCTTCAGGAAATTCCCTCATTTCGCGTGACCAACTTAATAAAATCTAATTGCGATTTTAAAAAATTTCTTCCTTGCAGGACTTAATTGTACTCCACCGGCCATTGATGATTTTCCTCGAGATTTTTTCACGGAACAGGAAAGACAAGATGGGGCCGTTGTGGTACATGTCGTCGTTTCACTCTACCTCTTTGTTGCTTTGGCTGTTGTCTGTGATAAATTTTTCGTTCCCGCTGTAGAAAAAATATGTCACGGTAACATACTCTCTCATAAAAAAAAACAAATTACTAGCATTTCTCCAAATTTTAGCTCTAAATATGTCAGCAGATGTCGCAGGAGCGACGTTTATGGCAGCTGCGACTTCCGCTCCTGAGCTTTTCGTCAATGTTATTGGAACTTTTATTACTGAGGGTGACATTGGTGTTGGTACCATTGTTGGTTCAGCCGTTTTTAATATTTTAGCTGTTGCGGCCTGCTGTGGAATCGGCGCAGGATTGGTAAATTTTTAAAAGTTTTTTCATTTTTTATAATTTTTTTTTAATTCAGTGTGGAGTCAAAGTTGTGCCACTGGATTGGTGGCCCCTAACAAGAGATTGTTTAGCATATGGTATTACAGTTTCTATACTGATTTGTATAATTCATGATGAACGAGTGGAATGGTATGAAGCTTTAACTTTGGTACTATTATACACGGTTTATATCCTAATAATGTATTTTGATAAATCTATTCAAAGATGTGCTAGAGGTAAGTACTAACTAATTTTAAGAAAAAAAATAGTATTAAAAGAAACGATACATCGAATTAAGAATTATCTGAAGCTCTCACCTTCCAAGACAATAAATTTTCGGTTAAACTTTACTAGACGTCTGTAACTAGACAACCATAATATGAAATGGCAATATGGATAATAATAATGTTAGATTTAAAAGCTTGCTATTGTTACATAAATTAAGAAGTGTGTTTGGGGGTCAGTCGCGATAAAAAAAAATAAGAATTGCAACACTAAGAAAAAAAAAATGTACGACAAATGGGTGGCTTACCTTCTTGTGCCCATACAGCGGTACACTCGCGTTCAACCGTCTTTTTCTCACATTCCCTTGTGTTGGGTTTTGTCTTGTCTCGTGCACGTTTCGAATCGAACTAACTGAACCTTTTTCTTTAATCTCCCCCCCAAAACCACCCATTTTTAACGCGATAAAATCAAAAGAAATAAAAAATAGAATTTATGTTTATGCCCCCCAAAACGGTCCAACGAAACGATGATTCATAAAAAAAATAAAAAATAAAAAACTTAACAAACAATTGGGGCAAAACATATACAAAAAATCAACTGTTGCCAACTTAAATCTGAACATTCACATTAACCCGAAAAATCCATTCTTTTGAAATATATAGGCTGGTCCAACGGTCCAAAAAAGCTCTATAACTTGTTTATTTTAAAAGATATTGATTTTTTCTTTTTTTTTAATTATAGCTGCGTTTTTGATGCACATTTTAATAATATTGCGGTTTATATACAGGATGTCCTAATATTAAAAAAACACTAAAGTTTGTTTTTTAAAGGAAATTTACTCAGTTTGATTGTATTTTTAGATTCTATGCTAAATTACAAAATTATTTCAAAAATTAGAATTTTTGAAACGCAGTGGTCTGTCTAAAAATTCGTATCTTCTGAATGCTTGCACACAAGTTAAAGTAAATAACGCCGTTTGATTCCTTAATGTTTGCCGCATCTTTTAAGTGTTTACTCAACAACCTGCTCAGTGGCATGTGCCTACTGCGAGTTTTTAAACATGACAAATTAAAAATGTCAAAAACTCATTTTTTTCAAATGGCATTCTTATTTATTATTCTACCAATCAAAAAAATTTTTGACAAGCTTTCCATCAATATAAGGTTTGTATAGTCTAGTGTAAAATTCTAAGTTGCTAACCTAAATCAATTAAATTTCGATAAACTTTTCTGTTTTGGACAATAAAAATGGAGTGGCCTTCTGTCATTGTTAAAATCTGTCAATTTTATTGTGAAGATTATAAGTTCCAAAATGAATTATTTTACTCGTCAAGAACTCATTAACATGGCATACAGTCTTGGTGAAGCGGATTGTAATATTTTATTGGCTCAAAGACGCTACAAACAAAAATACCCAAATGCAAGACTGCCGCAAAGGGCTACATTTAAAAAATTGAAGGATAGATTTGATGCTACAGGAAGCGTTACATACCAGAAAAAAAGTATTATCACGAAAAATTGACTAAAACCTGGAATTTGAAGTTCTTTTAATGTTACAAGTAAATCCAGAATTGAATTGCAGAGAAATTGAGGCACAAACTGACATATCGCGAACCAGGATTAGTCGAATTACCTTAACACAAGTTTCAGCCCTACCACCTTGAGCTACATCAGGAACTTTTTGGAGATGATTTTTAAAATCGAGTAAATTTTTGTGAAACGATGGATAATTTGATTAATAACGACTGGAACTTTATGCACACAATTTTATTTAGTGATGAACCAACATTTAAGAGTAGCGGGTCTGTTAATCGGCACAACATGCATTACTATGCGACTGAAAACCCTCATTGGATGCAGACAATTGATCATCAAAATAGATGGTCATTGAATATCTGGGGCGAAATTCTTGGAGACCACGTGATCGGTTCGTTCTTTTTTGATGATGTTTCAAATGAGGTAAGATATCGAGAATTTTTTCAAAATGATCTGCCACCTCTGATGGAAAATCTGGATTTGCATACGCGAAGGATCATGTGGCTACAGCAGAATGGAGCCCCTGTACATTATCATCAAGTAGTTCGATAATTTTTAATCGAAACTTTTCCAAATCGTTGGGTAGGCAGAGGAGGAGCAATCAGTTGGCTTGCTCGTTCTCCCGACCTTACTCCAATTGATTCCTTTCTCTGGGGATCTGTGAAAGAAAAAGTGTATAAACTGAGACCGTTAGATACGGAGGATATGAAACAAAAAATACGATACATTCTATTTAATAAATGCAGATATGCTAAGTCGTGTTAGACTATCTTTTAGACGAAGACTGCATACTTGCATTGAAAAAAATGGTAATATTTTTGAGCATCTGTTATAAAAAAATGTAAAATAGCTTTAATGTTTTGTTTTTTAATTTGTTTATGTTTTTACATTTTTTTTCTAAATTGGGTTAATACTGCTTTGCGATATGTTAGATTTTGCCTAATATTCTCTGTAACTCAGTTGTGCACAATATTGTACATTTTCTTGCAACAAAAAATTTCCAATTCCATACTTTTGTTTTTCTTGTGTGCTAATTTTTTCGTGCATAAGGCCCACTCGATTTTTATTGTTCAAAACAAAAAAGTTTTTCGAAATTAAGTAATTTAGGATAGCAACTTAGAATTTTACACTAGACTATCCAAACCTTATATTGATGGAAAGCTTGTCAAAAAATCTTTTGACTGGTACAATAGTAAATAGAGGGCACCATTTAAAAAAAAAATTAGTTTTTTGACATTTTTAATTTGTCATGTTTAAAAAATAGCAGTAGACACATGACAGTGAGCAGGTTGTTGAGTAAACACTTAAAAGATGCGGCAAACATTCAGGAATCAAAAGGCGTTATCAACTTTAACCTGTGTACAAGCATTTAGAAGGTACGCATTTTTAGACAGACCCTTGCATTTCAAAAATTCTGGTAAAAAAAGCGCCACTAACTAAAATTGATAACAGATAAATGAAAACAACCTCTATAAAAGTTATTTATAATTTAGCATAAAATCCAAAAATAAAATTAAACTGAGAAGATTCTATTTAAAAAAACATAACTTTAGTGTTTTTTTAATATTGGGACACCTATATATAAATCGCAATATTTTTAAAACGTGCATTAAAAACGCAGCTATAATCTAAAAAAAGAAAAAAATATTATCTCTTATTTTAAATTACTTTTTTATTTGTTTAAAACAATTTGACAACTGTCTGCTCGTTTATATTGCTAAAAATTATACAGAAATTTTGAATTTACTTGCGAAGCCTTTATTTTGTAGTACATTTTCAATTGCAACAGCACACTTCTTTTAGGTGGTCTAAGAAATGCACGTAAATCGCACGATTCCCCTAGAGCACAATCTATAGGTGAGTCCTCCTAATTTTGCTTGTAATTTTGAAAATACAAGAGATTGGTTCTAAACGTTTGTTCCCAGAGGCGGCTGAGGCCCACTTACCGCTTCAAGCATCAAAAGAAATCAAAGAAATTAGCGATAATCACAATACGGAAAACACCGGCCCGCCTTTAGAGCACGTTATAGCCCCATCACACCTCAACGGTTCTGTCAAAGTACCAGAAAACGAAACTGAAGAAGTGAAAAAAACAGAACCGACCAACATAGTAGAGGATGAGCCTCACAGTTTATGGAAGTGGCCGGCAGGGAGGAGTAAATTCACGCAAATTACTTGGGTTATAACTTGGCCCATCCATTTGATTTTTTTGTTCACGATTCCTGATTGCGAAAAACCCAGATTTAAAAAATGGTTTCCGCTTACTTTTATTATGTGTATTATTTGGATTGGGTCTTTGTCGTATGTCGTAGCTTGGATGATTACAATTATCGGTAATTTTTCAAACCTAATAAACAAAAAACATTTTTTTTTTAATTTTTGAAGGTGACACACTAAAAATACCGGATTCCGTAATGGGGATAACGTTTTTAGCAGCTGGAACTAGCATACCAGAAGCAGTTTCAAGTGTCATCGTTGCAAAACAAGGTAAGAAATTCACTTACCGCACTTAGGCTTCAAAAATTGTTTCAAGGTCACGGCTCTATGGGTATCAGCAACTCAATCGGATCAAATACTTTCGACATTTTGCTTTGTTTAGGCCTCCCTTGGTTCATCAAAGCTACTTTTATGCCCACAATTGCAGGAAAACATTGGGTCAGTTGTTTTACAAATATTTTGGTTTCTCTATTTTTGATTTTTTTAGGTTGGGATTAATTCTGCCGGAATTGAATATAGCGCAATTTCGCTTTTATCGTCTCTACTTTTACTCTATCTTGTTTTTGCCGTAAATAAATTCCGTTTAGATAAAAGAGTAGGGCGGATATGTTTACTGATGTATGCCATTTTTCTTATTTTGGCCAGTCTCATTGAGCTTAATGCCTTCTTCAGAGTTAATTTACCGACTTGTGGACGGTGAAATTAAATAAATAAAACATTTTTTCTCTTTTTGACATAGATTTTATTTTATTACAGTTGTTTTACGTAAATTGTGATTTTTTCCAATTTTGATCAGTATCATCCCATTATCAGATCTCAAAATATTTTCGGTTGTAGACTAAGAAGAAAAAATACCACATCACACACTTCATGCTTAGAATAAGTTATTACCTATCTGTCCTGTACATAGACAATTTTAAAACATTTAGCTAAACTATATTTTTTAAAAACTGTTTATTTTATAGCATACATCATGTACAGAACGATTTTTTCATTAAAACATTATTATACTATTATTAATTTTGTAATTTATGTTTCACTAGATACAAATATAACAAGAAAATTAATTTATCGTTTTTTTATTGTTAAGAAAAATTCTTAATACGCTCCTGTTCTTTTTAATAAATCTGAAGCCGCCCCTGTTACGTCACTTTTGACATTTGAGGTTAGGCTCAATTTTGAGGTTATATTTACAAACAAACCTTTAAAATGCCTCTACCATCTGCCCTTGCGGCCAGATTGGCAAAAAGGGGGCTTCTGGCATGTAAGTAATTCATAAAATTTGATTCCTAATAAAATAACACAATTTTTAGCAAAAAAATCTGATGAGCACACCAAGAAAAGAAATTACAAGGGTTGGTCGACTTGCCCTAACAAAAGCAACATTTTTCATGAATGCACCTACTGGTGTGAGACCCACTGGAAGGGTGTTTTAACCCCTGACCCTAGATATATGAGAAACATGCAAAAATTACTCTTTAAATATCCCTTACCAAATAGTTGGACTGAGGTCTTTGATAAGGGATTGTGAGTACTCCTTTGACTTAAACTGTGAAAAATTTGGCTAATTTCTCTTCTTATTAGGGGTCGCTACTATTACTGGAACATGGAAAACGATTTAGTTTCATGGCTGCCTCCAAGACACCCCAAATCCGTCAAAACCCTAAGTGCTGCAAAATTACGTGAGAAGCGCATTTTGGCGGCGGAAAACGAAAAATCTGATAAGGGATCTGATGATAACGATTCGGACGATGATGAGAAAAGTCACAAACATTCAGATAAGAGGGAGAGGGATGATAGGAGGCACCGAAGGGATGATAGACATAGGAAAAGGCGTCGGGAGGATATTATAGATCCGATGGACCCCGCTGCCTATTCTGATATTCCACAAGGAACGTGGAGTGATGGTCTTGAAAATAACAAATCACGAGCTGATAATACCGCCTCAGGGGTGCTCTACCAGCAAAGACCGTATCCTGCACCGGGTGAAGTCCTAGCAGGTAATAAAGAAAAAAGCAAGAAAAAATAATTGTTTTTAGGGATTATGCAACAATAAATTATAAAATATTACTAGATTGCAGTGTTTTTTCACAAACATTTCTCCTTCAACATGAGAACACGACCTCCTAAATTATATGAATCCTACAAGCGCATTTCCAAAAATATTGTACTGTAGCGACATCTACAGACTTTTTTAAAGGTACTTTAGAGGTCGTCGGCCGTTTTTACGGAAACCGACCGTTGTGTTTGTTTTTTGAACACGAGAGGTCAGCCATTTAGCAATTTTTTCAAAAATTTACTGTAACTTTGAGTTGTGGGTTTCTTTGATTTCAAGAGCATGTTTAACAAAATAATTTATTCAAATAACAACAATTAATGAACTCAAAATAATATAAACTCAATCGCGTTTGAATCGCTCTGAATTCATCGCCCGTTTTTGATAAAAATAAGATTAGCAGATCTTTTTATACAAAACTTAATTCTCTATAAATATTCTTTTTAACATTTTTTGTAGCTCTGACCGTGTGCGTAGCGTTTTCAAATAAAGCTAGCGCTGTGCGAACTTTAAACTTTTTTAGTATATTTTTTAAATATGTTTAAGCACCTTTTTTGTCATTTTTTTACACAAAACCTTTATTTTTGGTGTCCTGTGGAGTACCTTAATCCGAAAAAATGAACAATAATAATTAAAATGAATCAAAATTACTTCTTTTACAGGGTCTTTCATCGTATATGCATAGTGGATTTTTAAACCTTTAGAATAAACACAAAAAAAAACTACTTATTAACTATACGCTTATTGGCCGCTACAATAATCTTAAAAAATATTAGCGATTTGTTAGTCCGTTTAAGAGAAAAATAGCAATTTATGCAATAATTTTTTTTTAAATTTTTTCTTTTGCCTACAAATAAGGCTCATATATCAGGAAGTCACCTTGCGCAATTAAAATAAATTAAAATCTATTAGTAATTGAGATATCTTTGATTAAAAGGAGACGTCACTTTATTAAAGATATTTACGAGAAATAATAGCAATACCGCAAAATGAGGGGTAGTTATTTATGGTTCAGGCAGTATGTAATTTTAGCAATGAGCTACGTTACCTAAGAATTGAAGCCGTCTATCCCAAAGCTCATAAATTTTTGTCTCTATAAAGGTTTTGTTTTGCGGTTAACTTCAATTAGTAATAGGATAGCAATAAATAACGCTTCAATTTAGTTGGGTTAATTTCGCCACTATTGTTAAAGATTTTTAATTTTGCAAAACTATTTCATGACATATTACTTTTTGCCAGATCAAAAAGAAAAAAAAATTAAGGGGGTATTCTCTCCTAGAGGCATGAATTTGAGGTGTTTTTTTTGGGTGCTATAAACAAAAAAATGTTTTGCTATCCATTTTTTGACGAGGTATTAATTAATATTTTAAGAATACATAAAAAAAATTAAAAGGGTCAAAAAATTAAAAACTCAAAATGTTATAAGTTGTTGAAGTAGGGGATTGAAAAAAAATGGCGCGCCAAGTTTGTCACGATTACAACCCTTCTAATGTGATCAAATACAAAAAAATAAAGAAGATTATTAATTTAGATGAATGCTGCTATCGTACTAACTAAAAAAAAGTGTGAAACATTTTTTTTGGCAAGTCTTGGTTGTCCGAAAAAAAGAAAAATTTTTGTCCTATTTTTATGCCTTTTCGGTATTTTTTTAAAAAAGTAAAACTTTTTATTTTGTTATAATAATAGTTAGTACGATAGAGACATGTATTGAGAACATTCACACTAAATTTCAAGTTAATCGGTTAAGTAACTAGAACCTGAGAAATCATGACAACTTTTTGACAAATGTAGTTTTGAGAAAAACGCATTTAATGTTTTGGGTAAAATTAGATCCCAACGTCTTTTGTCCGATTCGTTCCGGTCTAAAATGACTATATCTCTGAAAATAACTAAAATTTTAACAAATCCTTTTAAGGACATTTTCCTGAAAGGTTAAATTTTGAAAATACCAAAAAAAAATAATTTTTTCAAATTTCTACACCCTTTAAAAAAAGAAAATTATTGAAAAGAATTTTATTGCATAAATTGGTAATTTTCTCTTAAACGGACTAACAAATCGCGACAATTTTTTAAGATTATTGTAGCGTCTGATAAGTGCATGGTTAGTTAATAAATTTTATTTTTTGTTTATTCTAAGGGTTTAAAATTCCATCATGCATATACGATGGGGCACCTGTACTTAACGTGAAACAAAAACACAAAAACGTATAACACAACAATTAAAAAATAGAGATATAAAAAACAAAAAAAGTGTCCTTTGTTATGTCACTGCACCCATCAGGTCACCTTTGTCTTTAATAAATGTAAAAATAATTTTAAATAAACATAATATTACGTAGGTAAACTATTATTTCAAACAATAAACTAGAAATTCATTTAAAAAATTTAAAGGCAATTTTTGTTTAAAATTCACTAAAGCTAAAATCTGAATAAATGAGATAGTTTTTTTAAATGACTTCAAGAAATCTTTATGGCTTGGCCGCTAGACAATAACTGAATGAGAGGTGGATGAAGAGGCTCACGTCAATATTTTATGCAATTAAGGAAAAAAGTAAGTAAACTGTATTTACTTTTTTTTCATTAAATTCGAAAATAAATCGTTTTCACAATTATAATTATACTGAAGGTATAAATAATGTAATAATATTACAGCCGCAGATGTCAGTTTGAATTCTGAGAAAGAGAAAGAAGAAGAAAAACGCCGAAACAAAAAACAGAAAAATAGAAACTTTCTAGAAATCAAAAAGGAATTTGAATTGTCACATACAAGATTTGATTTTGAAGGTTTTTTTGAGGGGTTTGTGGCTTCAGCATATAAAATGTTTTTGACAAATTGGGGGCTCCTCAAGCTTCATTTAAAAACAGTCAGGTCATGGGCTGACTAAAGTCTAATAACCATGCATACTTGTTTATCCTGTCTTACAGTATTTCCATTTTCAGTCTTTGTAGTTGATCATATTAAGTCCGCCAGTTTAAATTTTTTAATTGTTATATTAAAATTGGATTCAGTGATCCTTAAAACATATCAGTGTATAATTTTACTTAAATTATAATTAACATTATAAATTTTAACAAAAATATAATATAACAATTTAAGACTAGTTGCTTTATTAGCCGTCCTAAGCATATTAAAAGCATTTTTTCGTTGAATTGCCGGACTAAGGTTTTGCGTTAAAAAATATTGAGCATATCTCGCACCTGTTTTTTGTCGTAAAAAATTACCCAAAGTACTTACAAATGCTTTGGCCTCTCTTTAATCTCTACGTATTGTGAATGCTTGAGGGACTCCGTAGAAGCAGCAACTGAACCAGCATTAGAACAGCTCTCTTAAAGTTTTGTTGCCACAAGTGACATCAAATATCAAAGGACGACGGGTAATGGTCATACCGTCAGGTCGTTTCCTATCGCCATCTCTATAAACCAGGTAGTTACAACATACATGAAATACCAGCCGATGCAAACGCACGCTTTATGATCATATTTATTTCATTGCGCCGAGAAAATCATTCACATACAAGATAAACCGTGGAGACTTAAGCTATCAACAATTGCGTTCCAAACATAAGAATAAGGCCGACAAATATCAAAAGAGATACGTAACCAACAGAAATTTGTACTACGTGTTTGTCTAAAAGTGTGTCAAGTTGTTGAGAGGGTAAAACTTCTAACCATGCACCAGATTCGTGTTGAGAAGCAGCTAATGAAGTTGGTCGTTGTCAGAGCTGTAAGGATCCAACAAAGCGTTAATTTCTTCCTCATTCCCAAAATGTCCCAAGTGCGTTGAAGTTCTGCGTTTACAGTTGTAGAAAAATATTCTATCTATAAAGCCACAGCTCCGCTCTTGTATTCTATCTTACAGGCATCTACAGTCAGAGACGGAAGAAGAATAGAGCCCAGAAGACTTGAAGTGCAAGAAATCGAAGATAGAAAAGTCACAGGAAGTGAATCCTGAGACCAAGATGGTTCAGGAAGACCAATATTTAGGAGTTTTTGCAGTGTAGTTTTAATTTCATTATCAAAAGCCTTGCATATGGATTTGTGTTCCCGGAATAGATATAAGCTTAAAAAATAATTGAGTTTAGACATCCATAAGCAATTCCGATGAAGATAGAAAGTTATATAAGGATTCATTTTGTAAAGATTTTCTGATAAAAACGAAAATTTTTCTAGAAGTTTAGGCAAAAAAAGAGAAAATGCATTTTCATGTAATGGAGAACCAAAAAGATGGTGATTTTCAAATTCAAGAAGATTAGTGTCAGAGGCAGAGGATTTTAAACTCCTTTAAGAAGAAAGTAACAATCTTATTTAAACAAGTTCTAAAAAAACTAAGATTACATTTGGAAAAATTGAGCGATAATCCAAGAGATTTAAGTTCATTGATGAGTGTTTGAAAGTCTGCAAAAACTTTATTAAAACAACCAGCAAGACCAGATGTTGAGTTTAGAGACCAATTTGATAATGACGGACTAAATCGAGAGACTGAAGATTGCTGAACCAAGCAGATCTCCTTGTTGGCAACCAAGTAGGGAAGAACCAAAGAAATCTAGTGTTTCTTATAGAACAAATTTGAACGACCAGTGTAACATTGAGAAAGTTAAGAGAATAATTCAGAAATTATATTCTTAACATTTTAGAGAACCAAATATCTTTCAACTGTGTTAAAAGCAAATTGGCGTTTTTAGCAAAATATGTTCTGGTAGCATAAACTGCAGCCTCACAGCCACTTTTAACACCAACTCCCAGCTGAATAGGTTTTTCGTAATCAGCAAGGTTCTCTGTACCATCTTGCTCATGCTACCATCTTTTTTGAATCAGACACAATATCAAATTATTATTCAAATTTTTATCAATATACCATTGCAATTTTCTTTGACGTTTTATTTTTACGAAGTCATTTTACAGAATGGAGTCTCATCTTATTTGTGAGCCCAGCAATAACTTTACTTTAATAAGTGTTTTACGTTTTATATTAAATGCACCAGAAGAACCAGTAATACCGTTAAAAGAGGTATAAAACATAATATTTTTCTTTTAAATTCTAGTTTATTCCGTCTGACTTTTTAAACGAAATGGGTATGAGCTTGGAAGACAGGCTTGAAAACCTTTACAAAACTCGCAAAAATCGGATTTTACCTAACCCTGCGCCATTTTTGGCAACCCCCGACATAATTATTTTTCAAAATTTCCAAATCGGAAAATGGTACAGTGCCTGTTTGACCCTCCAAAACAAAGAACAAGTATACAAAAAAAGTGTAGGGAGTGTCTCTAAAGTCTACAACAAGCAATAAAACGCAACATCCTTGAAGATAATATATAGTAACTGTTTTAAAAGTCATACTCCAAACTGTTTTATATGCTTTACGATTTAGAGTGTAATTTCAGCTTCGTAATGCGTATAAGAGCACAGAGTATGACTTTCAGTAGTTCCTGTAAATTTATTAGATGTCGCTTGGTTTTTTACGCCGGAGATTTAAAATATAAAAAAGTTTTTAAAACTTTCTTCTTGTTAGTGAGATAGTTTCTATATAAAACAATATGGTAGCTTGTTGTTAGATCTTTTAGAGACAGTTGTACATTGTTAATAACAAAAACAGGTTTCCAGATATATAAAAATTGATTTTGAGCCAACAATTCATTTTCGATTGTCTCACCCATCAAAAGTTGTCTGGACTAAAATCGCCCCTGGAATGACCTACCAACTAACAATTTCTTTTTACGGTGACGAAATCAAAGACTACGAACATCAAATAATGTTTAAAACAGGTGAAGAGGAACAATTCAAAATTCCAATTTTTGGTAAAATCAAAAACAAAACATTTATTACTTAAATAATTTGAAACAGCTTTCCGCCCTAGACACTTAATTGACTTTCCCGACGTTGTTACTTTACCAGACGTTCCTATAAAAATGCCAAGCAGAAAAACTATTGTTCTACATAATCATGGCAAAGTTTCAGCTACTTTTAATTTAATTCCAAGTAATTTTTGTTGTGTTCGCCCAACTAAAGCCTTTTTAGCACCAAGCGAGAAGGCTTTTATTGCAATAGGGCTAAAAACTCGTGTTGAGGGTACTGAAAAACGTGACATAATTGTGAAATTTGATGACGATGTTGAATTTAAAATTCGAGTTGAATGCAAAGCGGTGGCTTCAACGATTTCATTTGAAGATACATCTATCAATTTTGAAGATACTTATTTAGGCCTGCAACGTCATATCTCTCTTAACTTGGAGTACCATTCTGTGGGATTAGGGTTCTTCAAATGGAAGAAATACAAGAATTTTGAAGCAGAACAAGAGAGATTGGCCCAGTTAAAATCGTCGTTTCAAATGGTCAAAGAATGTGAAACTTTAAAGAGTACGCCTTTGACTAGAAAAAAAATTATTACTCCTGTTGGACACTCTTTGGTCTATGAAAGAATTTTTGAAGACGAAATCGAGGAAATTGAAGCATATGAAGATTTTCTTTACACAAGTTCGAATTTTTCGATAATTCCATCGGTTTTAATTTCTTCTTTATTTATATTTTTTCCTACAATTAAAATTTCTAGAGAGGTGATTTAGGCATGAATGGAGTTCTAGAATTCACAGTTATTTTTTCTCCCACCCGCTGTCAGCCTTTCGAAAGCTTTGCTTATCTAGAAATTTCGGGAAAGGAAGAAAGAATTGAATTGAAATTGCAAGGATTGGGTTTAGGACCTGAATTTAAACTGAATGTGTCTCATCTCGAAGCAAACAATATTTTTCTTAGGTCAATACATGATTATGAAATTATTGTAGCAAACACTGGTCATATTCCGGGCTCTTTAACCTATATTGATAAAGAACTGGAATTTGGAGGGAAAATTAAGTGTGATCCAGAGACTCTACATGTCAATTCTGATCATTACGCAGCTTTTACACTGTCTTTTACTCCAGGAGAAGAAGGAAGATTTGTGGAGACGGTAGAGTTTTTGATTAGTGAATCTCAAGAGACGCTGCATTTTATTATGAGGTAATTTTTGCGTATTTACTTAATTATTTGCTATAATACGGTCAATTTTTAAAACTTTAAACAGTTTTTTGTTATAAATAAGGTACAACATTTTTAGACTCCTGAAAGCATTTCGTTCTATATTTATTCTATTTTTTATTGTTATCACCTTTTCTTCCTATTCTTTATATCGCTGTTTCTTTTTTATTTCTTCTTTAATATTATTATTCCATCAGTACGTTAGCTTCTTTTTATTTGTTTTTCTATTTGCTTCACACTATCTGTTGCTGTTTTTAATGTTATAAAGATTCTTTTTCTATCTCCCATATTTTAAAAAACTATAATATAAAAGTGGATTTTTAATTTTAAAGATAGTTTTTCAACATATCTTGTACACAACAAAGATCAAATTTCTGCTGTACATTATTCAGGCATCTACAAGTTATCTTATAATGAATGCACTGCAGTTTATATAGGTCAAACAGGAAGAACAGTTGAAACTAGAATACGAGAACATGTAAGAGCAATAGAAATGTACAAAAATACTGATATAACCAACACTTCATCTGGATTTGCGTCTCATATTCTTTCTTCTGGTCATTCCTTTTTTCTCTCTGATAATTTTAAAATCCTTCACATCTGCAGTAAAAATTATTCTTAAAATTTTTTAGAAGCCTTTGGAATTCTTAAATCCACCCACAAAACTTCTATATAAAAAATTTAAAATTTAAACGCCCAGGTCAATTTTGACATTAATATTTTATCTTTACTTGTTTAATCTTAATTAGCTAATTAAGTGTTTGTTGACAATCTTGTCTCCTTACTCTCTTTATCAGGATTTATATTTTTTACATTATTTTTTGTTACAATGTTTTATAACAGTGACTTTTTGATTGTTATTCTGATTGCTAAATGACGTATTTTTACTACACTAGTGAGTAAAAGTGACATACTCTTAAGCATTAATGCTCAAAAATAAAAAATACATTTTTTTATTTATTTATTATAAACATAAAAAGTACAATTACTTAAGTGACTAAACTGAACATTCGAAGATTTTAGATTTCTTTCCTGAATTTCAATACAAGTGGATTTGTAGACGCCATTTCAGATATGCTATTTTCGTCACAGATTCTTTTTTTCTTTGATACAGTTTCTTCTTTTTCCATAATTTTCATCGAAATTGCGTTTTTGCTTTGAACAGAGTTTTCTATGTAACTTTCCGCAACAGAACTCAATCGCCATTCTCCATGTCTTTTGAGTAATGTAATATCTGCTTCTGAATTTGCTAAGAATGTTGCTGAACAACGGCGAAAGCAGTGCCCGGTATATTCTTTTGCATTTAGAAGGCCGAGACATTCTGCAATTTTTTTAGGCATACCTCCAGTAGTATTTATACCAACGGGTAGCGTACAGCACTTAGAATTTCTATAAGTTAAAAAGAATCTTTGATGTTCAGTATGAGGAGGTCGAAGCTGTGCGTATTTGCGGAGAATTTCTAAGAAACTAATTCCAAGAAACTTGTACACTCTTCTAATCTACATCTTTTACCTTCAAAAACGTAATTTCTTCTTTGCGCAACGCGCCAAAAATTTCAGTAATTAGCACAACTTTTGCCAATAAATAATCTTTGTTATCAGTTGTTTTTATGAAACTTTCTATCTCTTGTTTAAAAAATATTTTGGATTTTTTAGCTCTGTCCCCATTTCTTTTTAGAAATGCAATCAAGTTTGTAAATTTTTTGATGTCTACATTCTTGTTAAAATATATTATGATTCTTAGCATAAAATAGGTACTCCATAAAGTAAACGGCTTATATAAGGAAGATAATTTCGAAAAATAGACCAAAAGTACCTTTTCTTCAATACTTATTGTTACATTTTTTTCCTCACACCAACTATCAAATTTCCTGTATGTTTTTTGTAAATTTTCTTAGATTTTTCAGACACTAGCGTGGCTGGTGCAGCTTCCGCAGCATTTTCAATGTCGGAATCAAATTCAGAATCGCTCATTTTTGTGTTCCTTTATCACAGAACTTAAACATAGAACCCAAGTTGACAGTCAGAGTAATTTTATAAAAACAGTAAACGACGAAATTGACATCCATAGCAACCTGCCGTCTGCCTACTGTACAATGTGAATGTTTGATTGAGATTATTGTTCTTGAAAGAAAAGTCTGTTATAAAACGCTGTAATAAAAAATCTTGAATGCAATACGTTGCAAAATCGATGTTTTTTGTTTAAAAGACTCTCTTTTTGCAACTTATTGCATTCATTGCTATTAAATCAAATGTCAATTGTCAAATGATAAGACACTTTTTTAAACAACTATAATTATCTTTCTTTTGTCAATTTACCAATAGTAACAATTTGTTTATACCTAGCAACAATTTGTGTATTTGTATTTTTTCTTTTGTGTCAATCAAAAATTATTAAACTAAAAATAATGTTTAATTTTATTTATCTATGATATACATTTTTGTTGTTTAATGTTTCAATTCGTTTTTGACAAAAGATTGGTAAGTTTTTCAAAATTTTTAATATTTATATAACTTTTTTTTACATTATTATTCAGGCACTAATAAAGGAACTTTAGTTCCCAAAAGCGCATTGCCAGTGTTGTATTAGAATTTTGATTAATCTTATGGGTTCGACATTAATTTTTATTGTCATTATTTACCCCACTTCGAGAAAGAAAGGACGCTTCCATCAAACTTATTGTTTTACGTTTCCAATATTTTTTCTAGCCCTGTTCGTTCTGTTCTCTTTCCTTAACTTCTCCTATATACTTCTTTGGTATTTTTCTGTTTTTCTTTGCTTTCTAATTGGTGTTTTTTTTAGCGGAAATGTTGTGGCCCCCCTGTTAAATGTCGACGTAGACGAAATTGATTTCGGAGTCGTTGCTCTTGGTTACAGAAAATCAAAGGAAGTAGTTCTATGTAACACCTCACCAGTACCAATCCAGTACCATATAGAAATCAGTGGTGACGGCTACCAAGCACCCATAGACTGTGTCTCCTACTTACAAGAAGTAATGTTTCCAGCCCACCCTCAAGAATTCACATTCGAACCTGTAGACGGCATTGTTTTACCAAATTCGTCAATTGAAGGAACGGTAATTCCTCTAAACTGTGTTTTTCCCGCGAAAAATATTTTTTTCTAGTTGACACTCTTACCAAATCAGCAAAGACAGCTCCAAACCGAGTTTGTGGTACATATGTGGGGCTCAAAAAACTACTGTATCTCAGTGCCTTTGAAATATGATTGTCGAGTAGCAGATATTGTGTGTATACCATCGAAAGTTGATATCAAGTTTTGTTTTATTAATTATATCTATGATCGAGTTGTAACGTTGAAAAATAAGAGCGATCTTCCTTGCCATTTTAGATTAGTGCCAACTGGAGTTGATGGATGTGAGGTGCTTTATTCAAGAAATGAAACTGTGTGTTTTCAGAAGGATGAAGGTTTGATTATTGAAGTTACAGTACCGAAAAATTATATTCCGCCCTTGAGCGAAGTGAAAATCTCGCTGAAAATACAAACACCACTCTTGGGGTCACAGGAACTTCCTTTATTGTATGTAGTGACAAGGAGATCATCAACATTGCCCGCTTCCGATTTAAATGAGCTTTATTATGTTGTTCTGTTCAGGTCTAGTGAGTAAATAAGTAGTAAATAAGTGCTTTTACAAAATAAGCTCAGTGTTTCTTCTGGTAGGTATATGAGCTAAGGGTGGCCTAGTGGGTAGCGGAGACGACTCACACATTCTAATCTCGCTTTTTTTTTAATAAAACTACAAAATTTATTACAATCTTTATAAAATGCCTCTAGCTTCTTCCTTAGCAATTATAAGATGTCCCTTATTGATTTCAGATTTATAAAATGCCACTTATCACAAACAACTTGTATAAAATGAGTTCTACAATTATTTCTAATACGTTTTTACACAAAAAAAAACATCTTTATAAAACGCCCTTTCCAATATCCACTTTTATAAATTGTCTCTTGTGACTCTTAGCTTTTGTAAAATGTCATCTACGGCTTCTGTTTTTAACAAAAAAAAAGTATAAAACGTTTCCTGTTGATCCTGATTTTTATAAAATGAACTTTTTTTACAAAAGAGATAATTTTTTATTGTAATTTTTTAATTTCTCTTGTTTCCTTTTTTTTTAGCAACTTTAAACATTTTTTTATTCTGGCTTTTATAAAATGCTTTTTATAACAGCCAGTTTTTATAAAATAAGCTCCACAATTTCTAGTAAATGTTTTCTACAAGAAGACAATTTTTAATTACCGTTTTTATACCGTTTTATAGATTGCCGTTTGTGACAGCAAATTATTATAAAATAGGCTCTACAATTTATAATAAATGTTTGTATACAATTATATAAAAATTTATATAATTTGTATAAAATGCCTTTTAGGATAGACAATTCTTATAAAATGTGGCTTACAAAAAGGTCATTGTTATAGCAATTATAAAATGTTTCTTGTTGATTCCAGTTTTATAAAATGATTTTCATGATAGCCAGTTTTTATAAAATGGGCTGTACAAACGTTTTTATACAAAAGGCGATTTGTCTGTTAAAATCTTTATAAACGTAAATAAATTATAAGTTTTTGTAAAATGTCACCTACAGCTTCTGCTATAGAAAAAAACTATAAAATGTTTTCTGTTGATCCTGATTTTTATAAAATGAGCTTTACAATTTTTAGTAAGTGTTTTTATACAAAAGAGCGATGATTTTTTATTGCAATCCTTTAATTTCCTTTGCTGTTTCCATTTTTTAGCAATTATAAACAGTCTTCTTTTGATTCTGGCTTTTATAAAATACCTTTTGTGACAGCCAACTATTATAAAATAGGCTCTACAATTTATAATGAATATTATAAACATTATAAAAAAGCAGTTGTCTTATACAATGTTTTCTGTTAATTTGTATAAAATGACTTTTAGAATAGCCAATTTTTATAAAATGTAGCGTACAAAAAGTCCATTTTTATAGCAATTGTAAAATGTTTCTTGTTGATTCCAGTTTTATAAAATGATTTTCACGATAGCCAATTTTATAAAATGAGCTGTATAAACGTTTTTGTATAAAAGGCAATTTTTTATTGAAATCTTTATAAATGCCTACATTTTTATAAATTATCGCTTGTGTCGCCCATTTTTTTTGTAAAATGTCACCTAGGGCTTCTGCTTTTAATTAAAAAAAATAAAATGTTTCTTGTTGATTGGTTGATTCTGATTTTATAAAATGAACTCTACAATTTCTAGTAGGTAAATATTTTATACAAAAGAGCGATGATTTTTTATCGCATTTTTTAAAACTATAATATGTTTCTTGTTGATTCTAATTTTTATAAAATGTGCTCTACAATTTCTGATAAATGTTTTTTTACAAGAAGGCATTTTTTAATTACCGTTTTTATTTTTATAGCGATTATATAATGCCTCCTGGTAATTCCAGTTTTTATAAATTGCCGTTTGTGACAGCGAATTGTTACAAAGTAGGCTCTACAATTTATAATAAAAATTAATATAAATATTTAAAAAAAGAAACAGTTATACATTTCCTGTTGATTTCGATTTGTGTAAAATGCCTTTTAGGATAGCCAATTTGTATAAAACGTGGTTTACAAAAAGGTCATTTTTTTAATAACATGTTTCTTGCTGTTTCCACTTTTATAGCGATTATAAAATGTCTATTGTTGATTTCAGTTTTATAAAATGCCTTTTGGGACAGCCAATTTTTATAAAATGCCCGTTACTGTTTCCATTTTTATAGCGATTATAAAAGTTGTCCTGTTGATTTCAGTTTTTACAAAAAGCCTTTTGCGACAACAATTTTTTATAAAATAGGCTCTACATTTTCTAATAAATGTTTTTATAAATATTATCAAAAAACAGCTATAAAATGTCTCATGTTAATACCGATTTATATAAAATACTTTTTATAAAATGTGGCTTACAATTTGTAATATATTTTTTTCTACAAAAAGGCCATTTTTATCGCAAACCTTACAAAATGCCTCTTGCTATTGATTCTAGTTTTATAAAATGCCGTCTACGTTTTTATAAAATGTTATCTACAGCTTCAGGTTTTGCTAAAAAAACCTATAAAATGTCTTCTCTCGTTTTTGATTTTTATAAATGAGCTCTACAATTTCTAATACATTTTTTTTATACAATAAAGCGATCTTTGCGTAGAATTTTTTAAAATGCCCTTGTGGTTTCGAATTTTTTGGCTACAATAAAATGTCTTCTGTTAACTGCGGTTTTAATAAAATGTCTTTTGCTATTTTGTGAAAGAAAATTGTTATAAATGAGTTCTACAATTCCTAATAATTGTTTTTATACAGACAAAATTTTGAAAATTACTCTTAGTTTATTTTATAGCGATTATTAATTTTTTCTGTTGATACTGGTTTTTATAAAATTCCTTTAGAAGAACAAATTTTTATAAAATAACTTCTACATTTTCTAATAAATGTTTTTATAACAAGAGGTCACTTTTTGATTGCAATCTTTATAAAAGGCCCACAGCGTTTCCATTTTTATAGCATTTTTATAAAAAGTCTCCTGTTGATTTCAGTTTTTTATTACCTTTTGTGACAGCCAATTTTTATAAAATAGACGCTAGAATTTATAATAAATGTTATTATCAACATTATAAAAAACAGCTATAAAAATTTTTTTTTGAGTCCAATTTGTATAAAATGCCTTTTAAGATAGCCAATTTTTATAAAATGTGGCTTACAAAAAGGCTATAGACTCATCACTTACTAGTGCTAAATAGCATAATTATATAAATTCATTAAAATAGAAGTCAGACAATGTTGATGGATTCCTCGTAAATTTTCTTTGAAAAAATTTTCAAAATATATTTTCAGTTTCAATATTTTTGGCAAAGGTCCGATCAGACTGTGTCAGATCATTTGTAACGGCCAAGGACCGGCAATTTGCTTTATTCCCCCAAGTTTAAATTTTGAAAGAGTTACATTACTTGAAACAGTAACTAAAGAAATCGAAATTTTAAACGATACTCCAATTGTAGCAATGATAAACTTTTCATTCGTAAATTTTCAGCTTTAAAAATTATTTAATTCTTTGACGAAAATTTTCAGTCTGGTGTTAGTGTGTTTAGTCTGAAGGAAGCAGTAAAAGTGATACCTCCAAACAGTAAAGAAATTTTCGAAATTTCAGTCTACTTGAAAAATCCTGGAAAACACACACAAGAACTAAAAGCTGAAGTAGTAAACGGCCAGGAAATGACTGTAGAATGCTCAGCTTTTGGCTTCGGAACCAGTATTAGTTGCGCTCCAAAACTAGAACCAAAGCTTGATTTAGGAACTCTTCTCACTCATAAAAAATTCTCATATCCTGTTGTTTTAAAAAATGAAGGTTCCAGATGGCATAAGTTGTGGTTTTCGCGAAGTGATGATTTGAAAGTTGCTAAACAAAGTGCAAATTCTTCAGCTGGGTCCGATGATTTATTATTTTTAACATTGTCTATATTTTTTTAAATAGTTTTAGTTCATGTTTCAAGATATCCCCAAATTATTTTCATCTGATGACAAATGAGTTTGTTGAAATTAAAATTTCTGGATCAAGAAGAGAACAAGGATATGTTACTGAGCATTTTTATTGCCATGCTGTTATTGAAAAATCGCATACCAAGCATATTATTTTTTTGTTTGATGTTACTGCTAAATTCGTCGATCCTAATGTTGGACTTAGCAAATCGGAGCTTAGTTTTAGTCTGAATGTTACTTCAGATCGTGTTACTTGCAATCTACGAGGTTTGTAAGCAATTCAAAGTTTAAATTATTTTTGTTATTTACTTTTACCAATTTTATTTTTTGCGGAGTATTAGTTATTTTAGTTGTCAGACATGGACCATATTTAGAGGCTTATTTATTCTTATTGCTTAAACGCGCTTAAAAATAGGTGATTCATTTTTGTGATTCTACATATTCGGTTTGTAATAGCTCTACTTCGCTCCTCTACTTCTTCTCCTGCCTTAAAGAGAAGAAAGAAAGATCTGGGATACTGCCAGCATTCCCATTCGCTACACAGCTTCGATTGTGCAGGTAGGGTCACCCATTTGTTTTTGTTTTACCATCTTTCTTTTTTCTTTTTAGTTTGAAACAGATGAATAGAAAGATTCAAATTCTTGGTGTAGATCTTCATTAACTTCTAGCTTTGTTTCAAGTATTTGTTGTTTACCAATATCTTCATAAGGGCCTCACAAGAAAACCACCAGGTCTCACAAGACACTGTAATCTTTAAAATGGAGTTCTATTTAAATCTGCGAAAGTTGATCCTCCGTACTCTATAGGTGGCAGCAGATTGATTGCAAATCGTCTTCTTGGTTGTTTTTTGAGGGATTGTAGATCTGCACTGAGGATATCATTGTACTCAAAGTAAAAATTGTGGCACATTCTTTAACTGTACTTTTGCTATCCTATGTTTCTTGAGTGTCTAGAAGCACTACAGCAACTTTTTCTTAGCGACCAATTCAATGACAAAGACTTCAGACCACATAAAGATCTCTGTGGTGTCTTTTTCTAAGCTCCCTCTCCGCAAGTAGCTTTAAAAGGGAGCATCTTCAGCAGCCAAACACTCCGACAGTTTTGTTTAATAAGTACATAAGTTTAGGTAAATCTGAGAAAAAAAATCAGAAGGGATGATTTACTATGTTTGTAAGCTACAATTGCTGACATAATGGCGACATATCTGTCCGTAGTTTCAACTCTCATGAGCATTTTCTTTAACGCTTCTTCATCTAGAGTGAAAGTGTGGTCACTGTTTGCCAGGTCGATTGAGACACCATGTGACTTACCAAACTACTTACCAAGGGAGGATCAATAGCAGACTATAGGTAAGTTGCACAAAGCGGTTAAAGAATCACGCATTTTTAAGCTTCTTTAAGCAATAAAATATTTTAGGCTAAAGAGAAATAAGCCTCTTAATATGGTCCAACTGAAACAATTAAAATATAACTTATATTAAGCAAAAAATAAAATTGGTAAATTAAAAACTTTTAAATAAATAAGATTTAAATAATAAACTAAGAAATTTCCAATGGGACAAAGGTCGGATTCTTTGTCTGGACAGATCATTTTATAGAATTACATCAACAACAGTCTTCTGCTTTTCTAGTTTTAGAAAACGCTGGAGAATCTTATCTTGAAGCACAACGATAGAAGCACCCGTTTCTAATTTTCACTATATATTTTTGCAAACTTTCGTTATTCTTTTATATTCTCTTGTTAAGCATTGCCAGATATGCATTTTTTCAGATCTTCTATAACTGCCAGAATCCTTGCTTCAAATTTTCTGTTAAATTTTTTAAAGATATTTTGCTTTGTTAATCGTTTTTTTTTGCTTTTTTGTTCTTTTTTTCCTACAAATTTTTCATGTTTTTCTAGAATTTTCTTACCTATTTCAAAGACTCTGTTTGTTTTTTTTCTTCTAGAATGGTAGTTTATCTAGTACGCTTTCTTTTCATATTTGTCTTGTTTTAAGTTCTTTCAAAATCAGCTTTTGTTCTCACAGTATCTTTCTTAGCTCTTTTTTCTCTTGTAGTTACCGTTTTCCAACCTTCTCTGGTATTATTTCTTCTCTTAAATTTCTTACCTTAACATCTATTTGCAGTAAACATGAATAAAACACCCAAAATTCTTCTAGGATTTTCTGTTGTGCTTTCTCCACCAATTATTGTTTCTGAAATTTCTCTAAAAACTTCTTTTGATTTTCGAAAATCTTTATTTGCTTTTTTTTTCCATTCGTCGTTTTTTAGCTTTCTTCATAACTTTTTAGCCTTTCTTTAAAACCAAATATCTTGACTCGAATTTTTCTAGAAACTGTTTGCTCTTCCAAAATCTTCCCTTCTTTAGCCAAAGTTTTTTAACTTCTAGAATTTTCTTTTGCTCTCTCTTTTCTACTAAACGTAATTTTCAATTTCTTCTTGTTCTTCGAAATGTTGTTTCTCAATTTTTTTAGAATCTCGTCTAATAGTTCTTCAATAAAATAAAAAATAAATAAATATAAGGTCAGGTTCTTTGTCTGGACAGATAAGGCATTTTATAGAATTACATCAACAACAGTCTTGTGCTTTCCCAGTTTTAGAAAACGCTGGAGAATCTTTTCTAAAGTCCAACGATAGAAGCACCCGTTTCTAATTTTCACTATATATTTTTGCAAACTTTCATTATTCTTTTATATTTTCTTGTTAAGCATCTCGAGATATGCATCTTTTCCAGATCTTCTATAACTGCCAGAAGCCTTGCTTCAAATTTTTTCTATATTTCTAAGACATTTCTCTTAAAAGCATTTAGTAAACTGTTAAATTTTTCGAAGCTATTTTGCTTTGCTAATTGTCTCTTTTTGCATCTTTCGCATTTTTGTACTTACTTTTCTACAATTTTTTTATGTTCTTCTAGAATCTCCTTAGGTATTTCAAAATTTATGTTTTTTTTATTGACTTGTTTTTTTGTTTTTTGACGAGAGGGACACGAAGCGCGAGCCGCACACCGAGGCCTACACCCATTGTGTGCTACCTCTCGGAATAGTACTACTACAGTAGCCCTGTGCCTCTGATGAAGCTCAGTATCTTGTCTGCAGGAGCCTTCTCGATAGCACTGGGCTTCAGATATTGATAGCCCAGGTATAAATCTCTGATGCATGCCTGCAAATGCAGGGCAGTAACAGAGAATATGAAGAGGAGTTTCCTCATCTTCAGCACAACCTCTGCAAATGTCGTCCTCGCTGAGTCCGATAACGTGCAGGTGTCTTTTAGTAGGCAATGTCTTGTGTACATGCCTACCACTAACTGAAGGTCTCTACGATTGAGACGCATCAGGTTTTCACTGCTTGCCTTGTGTGGTCCTTTAATAAAAAGCCTGGATTGTCGCATGCCATCTTGAAACTGCCATTCAGAGAGATGGCGAGATTCTTATGAAGTGTGTCTTTCTGTCGTCTTTTGGTAACGCCAAGAGCCGGTTCTGCCATGATAAAGTCCATTTGTGAACCCTCTCGTTACCCGTTAGACCACAGTGTCCATTAACTAGTAGTTTACCTAGTACTTTTTTTCATATTAGTCGTTTTTCAAGCTATTCCAAAATCAGTTTTTGTTCTTACAGTATCTTTTTTAGCTCTTCCTTCTCTTCTAGTTATTGTTTTTTAACATTTCTATCATCTATTTCACAATTGTCTTTTACAGATTTTTTTACGCTCTTCTTTCTCTTCCAATCGTAGTTTTTCAATCTCTTCTCAAAATTTCTTTTGCTTTTCTATAAACTTTTAATGCTTTTTTAATCGAGCCGTCCTTTAACTTTTTCTAGAATCTTTGAATCATGATTTTGTCCATTCTTTTAATGTTGGTAAAAATGGTTTCGAGAACTTTGAACAGTTCATTAAAAATAGATGTTAAGGCATTTGAAGGAGTTACACATGTAAAAGATTCAATCCCTCAAATCGTCGGTTAATGCCCTAAAATCTACTTGCAGTAAAAATAGACAAAACACAAAATTCTTCTAGAATTATCTGTTGTACTTTTTTCACCAATCATTGTTTCTGAAATTCCTCTAAAAACGTTTTTTGATTCTAAAATTTTTCTTTGCTTTTTTTTCTTCCAATCGATGTTTATTAGCATCTTCCTTAATTTTTGTAAACTTTTTTAAACCAAATGTCTTGTCTCAAATTTTTCTAGAAACTTTTTGCTCTTCCAAAATCCTCTTTTGCTTCTTTAGCCGACGTTTTTTAACTTCTACAATTTTCTTTTGCTCTTTCTTTTCCAGCAAACATAATTTACAATTTCATTTACGTTTTTTGTGCTTTTTAGAATTTTCTCTAATAATTCTCAATAAAATAAAAAAACAAATAAACAAGAAAAATATAGTATTATTTAAACATACAAAAATATAGGACATAATAAATTTACATAATAAAAAATCTAGAATACATTATACATTTTTTTTCTAGACAAGCTTCGGATTAGCAACAATTCTGGCTTAACCCTCGATATTGATTTAGTCCTCTCTCCACCCTTCTACATCGTAATGGACCAAAAAGCAATCGGCCACTTATACCTAAAACTGAACAATTTATCTTTTCGTACAGTTTTTGTCGAATTTCAACCACCTCCTCATCAAAAACGCTGTATGAGCTGGAAAGACAACCTCTTTATAAATTACAGAGATCACCCCAAAGTGGTAAATCACACTACAAAACAATCTTTCCCCTTTCTAATAAAAATTTAGGACAAAATTCCAGTTCGAGGTGTTACTAACTACCCCACACTTTCATTCAACCCCCAAAATGTTGATTTTGGTTGTGTTCCTTTGGGTTCATCAACTTACCGACCAGTTGTTTTAAAGAACACAAGCCCACTTCCTGTGATTTTTAAATGGGTTTGGGTCGGCGATATCAACGAAAGAAAATTTGAAAGCTCATTGGTAAAAACAAAATTTTCTTTTTGGGCTTCTTCTTCTAAAAATTTTTCCAGATTCCTTCATCTCCCAAGTTGTCCTTTTTACATCTGATAGAATCACACTCAAATAAACAAAGTGAAGAAACACAATCAAAAAGTGAAGATGTCTGTTTTGTTGAAGATAAACTCCGAGACATGCTCTGTTCTCTCCTAGAAGAACTTCCAGAAGACGAAGTTAAAAAGACTTTTATTCAGTTTTTACCCCGGACCAAAACCAATTCAAGATTTTCCCAAATCTTTGATATTGTTCCACATGAGGGTTGCCTTGAACCTGATGAATACATCATAGTCTACTTCCGGTTCAAACCGGAAGATAACACTGAAGTTACCGCAACTGTCAACTGTCACATCGTAGGCGGTGCTAATGAACCAATTGTTCTCACCGGAAAATCCCGGAAAATCTCCTATTTCCTCAAAGATAATCTTGTCGATTTAGGAAAACTCTACTTCTATGAAGCAGGTGAAAACCAAGCAGCTTTAGTCAACGACGGAGAGGGAAAATTTACTTTTACTGTCTCCGAAGCGGTGTTACCATCTGGCTGGTTGATAATAGAACCAGCAAGTGCAACAGTTCCTCCCTCTGAAACATTCCCACTTACTTTGAAGTGTTTTCCTGGAACTGTAGGCCGGTTCGAGACAAGTTTTCGTGTCGAAGTTGACTATCTAGAACCTGCAAGTGTAACAGTTTGGGGGTTTGGTGTCTATCCTCAGATTTATTTCAGCTTACCACGACCAGATTTAGACAAAATTGATCCCTTCATCACGTATTCTGCTATAGCAGAATTAGAAAATGTCAGTCATAATTGTGAATGCGCAGATGATTATTTTCCAAACACAGATAGATTTATTTTGGAAGATGATGGTTGGGTGGTAATTTCTCTTACTGAAGATAATTTTCCTTGTACTATGGAAATTGAGCTTTCTATTGAACGAATTTGGGCCAAATTTTTGCTACAGAAAGATAAAGTTATTCTACATAAACTTGTTTCTGGGGAAAAATTTTGGCCAATTCCGAATTTTATTGTGAGTCCTTATGTGTTTGATATGGGATGTATTAAAATCAATACCAAGACTTTATATACACTTAATTATGTTAATTACGGTCCTGGAAGAACAATTTTAAGAACAACATCTTCACACACGTTTAGTAAACATGGATTTGATTTTCATTTTGTTAAACAAGCAATTGAAAAGAATCGAGTTTCAGAAATACATTTTTCTTTTCATCCTACTGTTGAGAAATTTCAAGAGTTGAATACGAAAATTACTGAATTTCTTTTTGTTGATTTAAGAAATGGTCCAAGAATTCCAATACAATTAGAAGTGTTGGTTGCAACCCCAACTGTTGAAGTTTCAGATAATGAAGTTGATTTTGGATCAATTAGATGTGGGGATTGTCTTAGGAAATCAATTAACTTATTTAATAAGTAATTTAGAATTTGAAATTCACTTTAAATCATTTGCTATTCCAGTGGTTACCTTACGAGTAACTGGACGGCAGTAATAGACGAATCTTTGAAACTCAAATCAAAATTAAAATCTTCTTTCTTCTTGTTGACTGAAGAAGGTTCACTTGAACCCGGAGAGAAGTTTTATCTTCGAATTTATTTCGAGCCACATTATGACGAATTTCTAACTGGTGATCTTATAATAACTGTTGATGGAAATTTTCGAGAAACTGTTATTCCATTAAAAGGAATTGGAATGGAACCTTATCTAGAAATAAACGAAGATAAAATTGTTTTTGATCCGAATATTCCCTACTCGGATGACAATCACAAATATGTGACAATTAAGAATTCTTCAAAATTTCCAGTCGAATTCTTTTTCCCGGATTTTGATTCGTGTGATTCTTTCTAAGAGGTTGTTTTATTTTCTTGTAGAAAAATTTTTCAGGAAGAAGCTTTAGTCCGGTCTTACATTATCAGTAAACGAATGACTAAAGTCTACTTTGATTATCGTGCTCCTGGGGAAAATTTACCAGCAATGTTTCAAAATTATTATGAAGATATTCTTCACGAAATTGAAGTGAAGATTCCAGCACAGAATAAAGAAAAAGGTCCAATTAGGAGAAGAAGCAGAAGTCGAGCGTCATCAGAATCTTGGTATTTATTAATTATTTAGAAAAGTTGATTGATATTCTTACAAATTGCAAAGTCTCTAATGGGCTGATTTCAAGTTTAAGTTAATACCGGTAGTATCGCAAATTTTAATACTTTTCCATGACAACAACCAATCACAACAATAAATTTTATTTATTTTCTATGGAAACGAAGATACTACCGGTATTACCTCAAACTTGAAATTAGCCCATAAGTCTAGCTGTTTTCTGTCAGAGTCAGCGGGTTTCTTTCTTTTTTCTTTTCCAGTCACACTCATTTTCATTCCAACTCTTTCCTAACTATTTTTTTTCTTTTGCCTTTCTGTTTCTGATCCAATTCTTGACATAAAAACTACTCTCCTTTGTTCTTATTTTTCTTTTTTTTTTATTATATTTTTCTTCCTTTTTTTATTTCATTCGTCGCTATTCGTCAACTTTACGTCATTTTCTATTTTGTCTGATTTGTCATCTTCTTCTAATGTTTCTTCATTATTTTCAAAAAAAATTCTAATTTACATATTTTGTCGCAGTAAAACACACTACTGACTTCATTTAATTTCTGTCAGAGTTAGTTCTAATAAATGACCTTCTTTTGTTTATCAATAATAATAATTTCTGCTGACCTTCTACACCTGATCCAATTTCGACCTAAGAGCTTCTCTTTCTTCTATTGTTCTTCTTCTTTACAGTCTTTCTTCTTTTTTTTATAGCTTGTTTGTCACGTTTTTTTCGTCGTTTTACTATGTCTTTCAGCATTTTATTTGTTCTTCTCGGAATTTTTATAACAACATTTTTTTAGGATGCAATCTCCGAAAACTGATATAACTCGAAAGTCTTACCAAGAAAAAGATGCTCTAGTTTCAAGTATTTTGCAGTTTTGATTATTAACAAATTTTCTATAATTTTGTTTTAGGTTATCTTTCAAAAAGAGCAAAGAAAGATAGTAGAGGCAAAAGTATTATAGAGATGGTAGAAACTAAAAATATTCCTGATCCAGAAAAACTATATGAAGATCCTCCTAAAAAAGGATTTTTGATTGTTTTTTATGGAGCTCCACTTTCTGGTATTTTCTAGATTTTCTGGAAAAAATAATTTTGGTAAAATTTATTTTAGAATATATGAAAGCGGCACATGAAACTGGAAAACGTTTAGAATTGCCGGTATATTCTCTAGATCGGCTGATTATTGAAGCTCTTGTTTCTAATTCTTCAGAAGCTGCAAATGAAATTAATTCTACAATTAACCAAGCTTTTGAAGATGTTGCAGAAGATGAAGAGCTTCAAAGTCCTTTAAAAGAAGGTAAAAATATGTTAAAAATATATATTTTCTCTAATTTTATTGTTTAGATGGGTATGATTTTATTATGAGAAAAGTATTGGTTTTACTAGAAGGAAGAAAAAAGAGAAAGAAACCGAAACCACCAAAAGTTAAAAAACCAAAAAAAGAAAAGAAGAAAAAAGGTTCGGAGAAAAGTTCAAAGACTAGTAAAAAAAAGGGCTCGAAAAAAAGTTTGAAGAGTACAAAATCAAGCAAAAGTAGCAAAAAGAGTTCGAAGAGTAGTAAAAAGGATTCGAAAAGTTCTAAAAGTACAAAAAGTACAAAAAGCTCGAAAAGCAGCAAATCCAAAAAATCAAAAAAATCACAAAAATCAAAAAGTTTAAAATCGTCGTCAAAAAGTGGAAGTGTCATTATCAAAAAGAAGAAACGGGTTATCACTGACACTTTAATAAACATTCCTGAACAACTTTTCGGTAATCTGTTGAAAGAAACCATGAATAATTTCCCTTCAGGCTTGATTATCGAAAGCTTATCTAGCAATTTTTTACGAAAACCTCTGATTGCAGTAAATTGTATTTTACCTATGTCCAAAAACGCAAATGCTTTTTTTGTTATTTTTTCTTGTACTTTTACGGAATATTTGGAATTTGAAGATGAAAAAGAAAGTGAAAAAATTGAAAATGTTGGTAAAGTTTTTACTGAAATTTTGACTCGTTTGGATGAAATGGATGCCGAAGAATTTGCAGCTGTGATAATTGAGCAACCAGATGTTTACAGAAATTATTTACAACAGAGACGAATTCAAAGAATACAACGGAAAGAAGCGCTCAAAGAAAAAAAGTTAGAGGCAGTAAAAAAAAGTCAACAATTTGAAGAACAGTCTCTATCAAAAACGAAAGTTAAAAGTCATGAGAAGATGAGTAAAAAAGGGTCGAGTAAAGGTTCAAGTAAGTCAAATAAAAGCAAAAAGACGGGAAAGTCGTCAGAAAAATCCAAAGATTCGAAAAAGTCTAAAGATTCAAAAAAATCGAAAAGCTCGAAGAAGTCTAAAGATTCGAAGAAATCGAAAGGTTCAAAAAAATCCAAAAAGAGTTCGAAAAGTTCAAAGAAGTCTCAAAAATCAAAGAAATCTTCTCGAAAGTCGTCCAAAGAGCGCAAGAAGAAAAGTCATTAAACAAACTTTTTCTATAAAAAAATAATTTTGTTATTTTTAGGAAAACTTACAAAGGAACAAATTGAAATTAAAACCAGTTTAGATTCTTTCGAAAGTATTTTACCCGAAATTTTACATACTTTGGAATTTTGGGATCTGAAAAACGCCCAATTGGCAAAACCTTTCAACAATGTTGAAAAACTTATAAAAAAGAAGAAAAAAGACCTGAAGAGCAATAAAGGTTCAGTTAAAGGTCCAGAAACTCCAGATGTTTCAGGACGAACTGAACCAATTGAAATTTCATCTGATATTGGAATTCCGTGTTGGTTAATAAATCGAATTTTGCATGCGAAATTTGAAGAAGTCATCCCGATATTTATGAAATCAACAGTTGATGAGGAAGTTTCTCACGAACAACAAGTTATCTACGAATTCAAAGAAAACCCACTATTACAATCTGTTTTACCAAAACCTAAAGTTAGAAGTGTTAAGAAAAGTGAGGTCTTTCATATTACTGACGTTGACGAAAATGCTGAGGTATATTTGAAAGTTAAGAAACAAATAATCAGAATTTCTGATTTAAGGATGAATTTTTTGGCGATGGTGATAGTAAACAATTGAGCTCGAAATCGAAAGGAAGTATAATAAGTGGGAAGAAGCAAAAGTCGGGGAAACTTCGAAGTATGTTGACTATGTCCAACTCTGCAGGGATTATGGGCCAAAAGAAAGGTTTTATTATTTCTTAATGTTTTTATTTCTCTTTTATGTTTCCGCATTTTGCATGTTTTTTACACTTTTACTTTGCTTTCTGTTTTAATACGCAACAAAATCTGTAAAAAGTCAATTGCAACTGGTAAAAGTTTTATTTTTAAATTAAAACTTACAGAAAATATGAAATTATATAGAGCAAAATTCTACCAAAATTAAAATTTAATATAATTCATTAATTTCAAATTTTTTTTTTAGAAATCTTCACTTGCAGAGAGCTCCTTCAAGCCGGCCAAGTAAAAAAATACCGAATAAGTTTTCTTCCAAAATCTGTAGGAAACTACAAACACACTTTCGAAATTGGTGTTATTGGTTGGCCAGTCAAATTTACAATAACTTGTTATGCTGTTTGTGACATTCCCCGAATTGATACAGATCCGTACTTTCTTTTTGATAACGTACTTGAATGCAGATCTGATAAAAATAAACACCTACACTGCGTTTTTGTCGAAGATACAAACACTTATGAATTTGGTGGAATTTTACTCCCGAATTCCGAAACGTTTGTAACTTCTGATTAAAATTTAGTATTCCGAAAATTTTTTTTTAGATCGTTTGAAGCAAAAACTTGTTTCTATTTAAGCAACATAAGTAGGATTCCCATCGATGTTATCTTCTCAATTCAGAATGACTCTCCAGCGTTTTTATTCAAGCCTGAATCTCATAAAATTGAGCCAAAATGTCGGAAAGAGCTGCAGATGATTGCAGCACCTCTTGAAGAAAAAATCTATGAAGATTATCTTGTTTTGTCGATAAAGAATAATCCGAAAATTTCGAAAATCAAACTTTCGTGTTATGGCTGCCCAATTGCAATTGATGTAAATCCAAAACATGTTTTATTTGAGAGAGTCACTCTTGAAATTTCGTTAACTAAAGATATTATTATTACTAATAATACACCAGTTGAGGTTAATTGGAATTTTGAAAATTATCAACAGGTTTTGGAAAATTTTAAAATTTCGAATTTTGGAGGAAAAATTTCGCCTTTCTGTTATCAGAAATCAAAAGTAGAATTTACAGCGAAAGAAATGGAAGTTCCGTGTTCTAGTTTTCAAGTCAAGGTAAATTTGGGTTTAAAATTTTTAGAAAATTTAGTTTTATTTTTCAGATTTATGATAATTTGAATCGGCTTGTGTATTTTACTGATATTTTGGTTTCTGCTGAAATCACTTCTTTGGAATTTAGTTATGAAAATGAGCTCGATTATGGCGATATCAAAGGAGGACAATCACATAATATCACTTTTAAAATAACAAATTCAGGACGTTATGAAATTTTATGCAAATTTTCAAAAATTACAGAAGAAAATAAAGACAAACAATCGGAAAGAAAATATTTTGAAATTTCTCCTTCGGAAGGGAAATTACAATCAAATATTGAATTTGAAGCAACTATCACTTTCAGTCCAACCAAAGTTATGACATTAGAAAAACTTCCAGTTTTTAAATGTGCACTAATTGATCCTTTTCATAAGGTACTTTTAAAAACGTTCGATATTTTTATTTCAGCAAAAGTCTTCTTATCGAAATTTATTATGTGCCCTTATCCTGAAATTTATTTCGGTTATCAAACAGTTGGTTCTGATAAAGTACACACTTTCCGAATTCGTAATAAAGGCAAATTTGATTTTCACTACACAATTAAAAGCTTACACGAAAACAAAAAAGAAAAGAAGAAAAAGAAAGGTAAGAAAAGTAAAAGCGGCTCAAAAAGTTCAAAGAAGACAAAAAGTTCAAAATCAAAAAGGTCAAAATCAAAAAGCACTAAATCAAAGAGTACCAAATCAAATAAAACCAAAAGTACAAAATCAAAGAAATCCAAAAGTACCAAATCAAAAAGTAGCAAAAAATCATTATCCAGTAAAAGAAGCAAAAAAGCCAAATCTGTCAAAGGCGGAAAAAAGAAACAGAAAGAAACAACTCTGAAATTTGGGATTTTCTCCCTGAAATCATCAACTGGAATTGTAGATCCAAATGATGAAGCAATCATCGAAGTCCGGTCTAAACCAACTGAAGCAAAAGAGTACGAAGAAACAATTCTAGTCTCAGTGAGTCAACCTTCGTACAGTGACCGTCATGGAAAACTGCTCAAAGTCCACGTGATTGCATGCGAACCCAAAGTAAATTTCGATGATCTTTCAAATATTTTCAAAGAGCAATATGTGGTACAAAAAATTGACGATTTCGTGTATTCCGGAAACGTAAATCATACTTTTTTGAAATTCTAAATTACTAGATTTTTTTAGACTGAAAATTGTGTAATTTTTGCAAAATCCGAGAAAAAGCTTCTGTTTAATAAAGTTTGTGTTAATACAACTGAGACAACAAGAATCAGGATTCAAAATATTGGTCATGTCCCCGCATTTGTTACTGCGAGATTTAATCAATCGGGGAGGGTTTTTAAAGTGAACCCGGAAGCTTTTTCAATCGATCCGTACCAAACAGCAAATGTTTTGATTGTTTTTACACCGAATTCGCTTGATGTGAGTTGTTTAAAAGATCAATTAGTAGAAGATTTTTGCGTCTCAAAAAAATGACAACATGAAACAGACTGTGCCATGACATTAAACACAGTCTGTAGTACGAGTAAAGTTCCTGGATATGTCTTTTTTGACATTTCTTATCAATTGAGAGTTAGGATACATGTTCTCCTTCTCTTTCTATTCTTTGCCCTGGTGGGTACTTTTGTGATAGAAATATTTTTACGATCTTTTTACTCTGTCTAATAGGGCTGGGAAAAGTATCGATACTTACAGAAGAGATCAATACCTGAGCAGGTATATAGCAGGTACACCAATACCGACTGCAATCAGGTATCGAAGTATCGATACTTCCGATACCTAGATATCTCCGATACTTCGATACCTTGATACTTCCGATACCTCGATACCCCGATACCTCCGATACTTCCGATATCTCCGATAGTTCGATACCTGCGATACCTTGATAAAGAGTGGCTATAAATGAATATCCTATTCAGAGTGCTTTGGATGTTGGAAACACAAGCTATTTTGATGAAAACAAACAAATTCACAAGCTATTTGATTTATCGCCACTCGATACTTCTGCTACCTCGATACCACGATACCACGACACTTACGATACCTCGATACCTCCGATACCTCGACACTTCCCGATACCGCGATACCTCCGATACCTCGATACTTTGGCAAGTATCCATACTTTGCAGGTATCGATACCCGATACCTAAAAACAGGTACGCCCAGCCCTACTTTCTAATATAGCAAAAATTATTATTCCGTCTCCCTAACCTGTCTCTTTCTCTGCACCAGTCCAAACGTTGACGACGGTGTTCCGCAGATAAAAAAAAGCACTAACCGTGGACTGTAAAAAAAGTCCAGAAGCTCGGATTCGCATACTAATCGCTCACTGAGTGGTCGCGTAGTAGCAAAACGGTCTCGAAGAGCCGTCTGAAGCGCCTGGCTTGACGCTCTGTGGTACGCCTCGGTTGACCTTTTGGTCTGATTCGTCTTTTTCTTTCTTCCTTTGTCCAAACCCAAAACACACGCATTGCAGTAGAATCAACACCCACCCCAACTTCCGGAAAATTATATTCAAGAATAAAATTTAAAATTTTGCGTTGAAATCAAAAAGCAATTTAAGCAAAAAACTAAAAAAACACGATTTTTCTGGTTTTATTTGGTTATAACGAATTAATAAGTGATAATTGCCAGTAAGAAGTATAACAGAGTATGACTCATAACTACAGACTATCTTTAATGTGATGGCACAGTCGGTTTGCTGCTGCCATTTTTGTCACAGAATTACCCATTTTATGCTGTTGAATTATAGGAGCACCATTCGGTTCTAACTTTTGAATGTCGAGGATTTAATGTTGTTGATAGTTTGGTAGTACAAGTGGTAGGTGATGCTTGCGTTCCTGAAATAAAAATTCTGGAACCGGAACCGGACGAAACCGAGTACTATGCCATTAATTTCCAACCAACTTTGCTTGGAGAGAAAGCGTACAAAAGTTTGGTTTTCAAAAATGTGGGAGTTATTGGTTGTAAAGTAATTGTTGAATTGTGTTATGATGAGTATGATCAGATGTGTCTTGAGCCGACTGAAGAGACAATAGGGCTTTTAAATTTGTGGGAAGCAGGAGGTTAGTCTTGTTTTTTGTCAAAATTTTGCAAAAAAATTTTTTAGTTCCAATGAGACATACGAATTTGGTGAATTTGGAGTGCCACCAAGAAGCTACATTTTTATTGAAATTTGAGCCTTCCAGAGTGGGAACTTGGGAATTAGATGTGAAGATACATACAGTCAATAATCCCTTCGAAACAAAAACTGTATGCATTTTGATTTTTGAATTTATCTTTTGCTTTCTTCTCTTCTAATTTACTTCTTCTTTAAAATGTTATCTCTATTATTATGTTTCTAGCTTCATCTTTTTTATTTAAAGCCCTCCTTCTTCTTCTTTCATTCTTTTGACTACTTATCCAGTCACAACTTTTCTTATTCACCAAAAACTAATCAAAAATTGATTAATTAAGCTTCTTTATTAAAAATTTCAGATCCACGTTTTTTGCGAAGGATACTACAAGGACATTATCCTTGAAAAACTATTTCCTTACGCTCGCAGTTTATCAGTAGCTTCACTTGAATCGATTCCAGTTCTTGCTTATTCCCTCGAATTTGGTTACGTAGCATTAAACACAATCGAAAAAAGATGTTTTCTGATCCGCAATCATTCCGAAGATTCCGTTTACAAATTCGAATTTCCCACTTTTAATGAAGTTATCTTTTCACCAGCTGTTGGCCATATTCGACCTAAAACCAACAAACAAATTTTGGCCGTTTTTCTTTCTAAAGTTCCAGTGGACCTACATGAAGTAATTTGCGAAAAATAATTTTTCAAAAATTGATCTTTTGTCTTCCAGACCCGAATCGAGTGCAAAGTTTACAAAATCAAATATCCTGAGCCTCAAGCCGGTGATATATCTTGGGATGATCGCCAAAATTTGGTAATCTGGTGTCCAGAAACAGTCGAAAGTGAAAAAAATTTAGATACTAGTGAAACTTCAGCTTCAGTAAGTGAAGTGGCTAGTATTGATCAAGTTATTGACGAAAATGCAGTCAGTATGAAAAAAATTGAAGAAAATCCGGAACCGGAAATAGAAGTTGTGCCAAATTCGCACCAAAATATTGTCCTGTTTGTCACAGTTGTTGCAAATTTTGCCGAATTTGATTGTAATGTTTCCGAAATTCAAATACCAGATACCTTCCTCATGAATGTAAAAAAAATTTTTAATCACAAAAAGCTTATATTTAATTTCAGAAAAACTCTGTTAATTTTGAAGTCTCAAATCTGGGAAAAGTCAATTTAGATATAACCTGGGAGATTTCAATGCAGGACGTTCCCCGTCGAATAAATTCTGGAAGTTTAAAAAATAATGACGCACATTTTCTTCCGGTTTTGGACCCGAAACGACCATCTACTCCTTTAACTGGAAAAGGTTTAATTTGAACTAAACTATTTTTTATAATAACAATTTCTAGAACATTTTATTCATGAAGAAAATCCGCAATCTTCCTCAGCTTCGACTTTATTCAGTTGTAAAAGCTTGAAGTCAACCCGGAGTGGTGATTCTTGGAGCGAATTTCACTCTTTACCTTTCAAAATCTCACCAGAAAGAGCTAATATTCAACCGGAAACAAAATATAAATTTACAGTTACTTTTGAGCCACTTGATGTCTTTGATTATATCGTCCAGTTGAAGAGTATAATTGTAAACAAATCTCCAGAAGCTAGCGAGATTGAAATTGATGTTAAAGCTCGCAGTATTTTACCAGTGTACTGTTTTGAATTGGAATCGAGTAATTATGTTCAAGAGAAAAGAAGAGGGAAGAAAATTTGCAATGATCTTTACGACGAAAATACGAAAGTTTTGGAATTTGAGTCAGTCGGTTTGGGAGTAATTTGTACAAGGCAAGTATAGGCCACAGTTTTTTTTTTACCTACAATATACCAAATTGTTTTACTTTTTTCATCTTTGATTATTTTTAATTACTTCATTTTAAAATTACCTCGTCCTAAATTTGTCAATGACATACTTTTACCTCACCACGAAATCGGCGCGAAATTTCGTCAAAAACGTCCAAATTTTCACAAAATGCTTAATACAAATCACATTAAATGTGCTACAGCTGCCAAACTGTTAAATTAGTAAAATATAGAAATTTGTATTTGAAATGAAAGATTAATGTATAAACTATATTATGTCTTTTATATTTGTGATAAAGCAAAATTTTGAAGGCCTTAAAGTCCAATATTTTAAGTTGAATTTACACCTGGTGCATCTTCGTTTCCGCAACAACTATTAGAAAGAAAGTGCTGTGTGCTGTAGTTATAATAACAACAAAGAAAAATTGTAAAAGAAATGGAAAAACGAAAACAAGTAGAACAACAAAAAATTCTGAAAGAAATGAAAAAGCGAAAACAAAAAACGAATAAGAGAAACGACATGACGACGTAAAGAAAAAGAAGAAAACGGAAAATTCTAAAAAAAATGGAAAAACGACAATAAGAAGAAAAAGAAAAACAACGAAAAATTCTGGAAAAGGTCAAACAACGACAACAAGAAAAAAAGGAAGAACAACGGGAATTTTTTAAATAAATGGAAAAACGATGAATAGAACACGACAAAAACGTAAGAAACTTCTAGAAGATCTCAAGAAACTACTCTTGGAAGAAAAAGAAGATGCAGATAAACTCCGAGAGAAAGACCAGAAAAAAAAGAAATTCAACACTTTAGAAACCATTATTAAGAGAGAATAGAATTTATCAAATTTCTATCAAAAATTCTAAATTGACTTTTTAAAAGTAACCAACACACAAAAGATCGTAAAGTTTATAACTTATAAGATCGGTTCAAAGTTCAATTTCAGGCAGGTTTTCAAAAATGCCTTATAGTAATATTATAAAATCTGTATACTTGACTATAGCTTACTTATTATAATGACAAATAACCATTTGAAAACTTAATTGTAGAACTTTGGTAATTCTATAGTTTTTGCTTAGCTAAGAGATTTTGTTCTTAAGTTTTGTGTACAGTTAACAAATAGTAAAGAACACTTTAAGATTTTTTAGACCATATAATCAGAAAATTTATTATCTAGAAGGCTGTAATATGCTTTTTGCTAATGTTAATTATACGAAATGAAACCTTCGAGAGGAGTTTTTTCGAGACAAAAATTCTACTCCATTTTTTCAGAAAATTTCTTCTAAGGAACCCAACAAAAGAAGCCTTCTTCTATAACTGGTCTCTCGCTCACCCAAACAATCCCCACCTCTCCTGTTTCCACTGTCACACCCCCAACGGAATGGTTTCTAAAGGAAAAACAGTCGAAATGATTTTTAGTTTTATCCCACAAGATTGTGGCACTTTTGAAGAATTTTATTATTTCACAATTCCGTTGCACAACATTCAAGTGACTTTTCTCCTAGTAGGATTTGCACGAGAACCGAAAATTTATTTCGACCAGAATCATTTAACTCTTCCTTCAACTTTAATTGGTGTAGATGTTCATGACAGTGTTATTTTGCAAAATGACGAAAATGAGAAGTTTTGGTTCAAATTTGGGAAATTCTCAATGTGTACAGAAGGACTTACTGTTGAACCTTTGAGTGGGGTTTTACATCCACAAGAACAACTTCCAATCAGGTACTTACAAACCAAAATAGAAAAGAATTTTATTTAGTGTTGAATTAGGTTCTCTTTTAAACCGAAGAAACAAGGATTGGCAAGTTTTGACTTTAAATGTTTTGTTGAAAAAATCAAAAACCCATTGGAATTGAGTATTTCGTGTAATATTTTTGAAGTTGAAGCTTCGATTTCTTATATAGATCAAAACGGAAAGGAAGTGCATCTAAATTCCGATAAAATGAATGTTTTGAATATGGGAGCAGTAAAAACCAAAATTTGTTTTGTTGCTTTGTATTCTAGAACTGTTTTTTTAGATGATTCCTCATCAGAAATACTCAGTTCCTTTCACAATAATAAATATAGGCAAAACGTCATTTGAATGGTACTGGTTTCTACAAACAGAGAAAATTTCGGGCCTTTTTGATATAATTTTGGAAAAAACTGGTGAGACTTTACAAGCTGGCGAATCTGTACAAACTCAAATGACAGTCATACCTTTGATAAGATGTAATATGAAACCACACAAAATATCTTTGAGGGTAAGTAACTAAAATATTTTTCAAAATTTTAACAAAAAATTTAGATTGCTTTTGGACCGTCTTATTCTCTACAATTAAGTGGAACTGTTGGAAAACCTCCCTTTACGTTATCCTTTACTGAATTTGACTTTGGTCCTTGTCTAGTTCAAAAATCTTCAAACAAGTATTACAAAACTACTTTAAAATTTTTGAATCTCAATATTTGGCCCATGACGTAATCCCTTTTTTGAAAAAATATTCTTTTATAAAATTTGAATTTTAGTTTTGAGAAAGGCAATCATTCAAATCATATATCCACAAACTTTCATTCTGGAGAAGTCGGTCCAAAGCAGGAAAAAACCGTAACTATTTTTTTCCATCCTCGTATTTTGGGAGACCACAAAATTGAGTTACCTTTATTTATCGATGGAAAAAAAACTCACGTCACAATTTACGGAAAAGCAGTACCTCTAAAATTAAATTTAGTCAATCAACTTGATAAATTTGTTAATTTTGGCTCAGTTTTGGTTGGTAAGACTGTAACAAAAACAGTTGCGATACGAAATGAAAGTGAGTGTCCTGTTGAAATTGTGTTCAACTTTTTGGAGAGATTACCGAAAAGAACAACAAAAGAAACGCCAGATGAAAGTCTTGAGTTGCCACAGGAGGAGAAGAAAGAAGAGAAGAAGAAAAAGAAGCATAAGAAAGGGAGCAAAAAAGGGAGTAAAGGAAAAAGCTCAAAAAGCTCGAAGAAGAGAAGTAAAAAAGGGAGTAGCAAAAAATCAAAAAGTACAGGAAAGAAAAGCAAGAAATCAAAAAGCACCAAGTCGAAAAGCACAGGAAAGAAAAGCAAGAAGTCGAAGAGCACAGGAAAGAAGAGCAAAAAGAGTAGTAAAGGGAGCAAGAAATCAAAAAAATTGAAGAAACTGGCACAACCTGAAACGTAATTTTTCGTTCTCTGATTTGTCACAAACATTTTTTCTACGTTCGTTGAAATAATGCTTCTTTTTAATCAAAATACACAACAAAAGCGTGAAGGTTAGTGAAATATGTAAATATCTTGCAAATTTATCTTTTTAAAAAAATTTAAATCAAATTTTTAAAAAGATATTTAATAAATCTTGTAAAAGAGTTCTGCAACATCTTGATAACTTTGATTTGTGGGGTTGTGCTTGGCTTATTAAAAACGAAATTTTTGGTATGATACTAAAGGTTTTAAAGAAGTAATAAAAATTACTTGATTTTATTGATAATTAATTCCGGAACAATATTGAAAAAGTTACAGAAACAAAAAACATTACACACATACAAAATATTTTTCATTGAATAAATTGAATTTGAACAAAGCTTGTGACAGTCATAATTCTCAGTACATCTTCGACAGAGACCTCCCCCAAAAAAGTATATTCCTTTGTTTTGTGGCTCAACCGTTAAGCCTTTTTATTAAGAAGAAGCGTTAAGAAGCTCTCGACATTTATTATTGGTAAAAAAGTATATATTTTTATTTATATATTTTTTTCCTTAATCCTGAATTTACGTAGAAAAAATTCTGTATGCAACTTGCGTTTTTTTTTGTGAAAAGTAAAATTTAATTGTTACATAACTAATTCTCTTTAGTCAAGTTCCTGAAGTTGTTGAAAAACGTGGCAGTGATTTTATGGTTGTAAATCCCCAAAAATACGTAAGAGTAGGATCTAACAAAACATTTGAATTCACGATTACGTTCAGTCCAAAAGAACGTGTTAAGCCTTTTGCCGAGACAATTTATTATCGAACTCGTGTTTATATGGATGGTTTTTGTGTGGTTAAAGGAAGCGCTGTAGCTCCTGAAATTTTCTTAGACCGACAACATTTAACATTTGGCAATGTTGTTGTTAATTTTGAACGAATGATAAACGTTGTTTTAAAAAATACAGGCGATGTTAATTTAAAGTAAGGACTTATTTCAATTTTTACAAAATTTTATTTATATCATTTTCAGATTCAACTGGCTATTGGCTAAAAAAGAAGAGAACTTCTCTATAACACCTAATAAAGGATATATTCTAGCAGGGAGTAACTTAATTTTCAGCGTTTTTTTCAAACCGAAAACTGTCAAATGTTGGATTAAATCAAAAGTAATTTTTGCAATTATACGTTCCTGTATCGGCCGCAAAATTTATTTTGCAGTCGTTGCCACTAGTAACGGATGTGGAACAAACTACAAAACGTTCCATCAGCTTATTCCCATACATCATATTATAACCCATTCGAGATACGACGTATAGCTTCGTGTAAATTTGACATCTCACAGCAAAAAAAAACCAAATCTGATTTTGAAATATCAAAAATATTGTTTGTTTTCATCAAAACATAGAAAAATTTGTTGTGAAACCAAATTTAATACAATGAGTTAGAACGAAGATTTTAATCAGACAGTTATTATAGTGATACATTTGAGGTCACTGACCACGCGTCTGGATAGATGTATTGTTTTATTAAAATCGTTTATCAGAAAAGATTTGTTGAGCTTGCTATAATAAATTATCGAGAAAGTTTCTTTACCTCTCAGATACCAAACTTTATAAGAAATCGGAATAAAGTGGTGGAATAATCTGTATTTTTTTTCTGTTAAGACATTTTTATTATATCACATCCTTTAATTTTGTTACCGAATTTTACATCACATCTATTGGTTTTTTTTTTCAGCTGATTTGTCACGTTTCAAATATCGATAAACAACTCGAATTGACTGTTTCCGGTTCCTGCATTAATTTGCCACCACCTAAAGCTACCATACACTTCTCATGTCCAGTCCGACAGTCGGATATCAAGAGTACAATAATTTCAAACCCGTAATTTAAAAAAAAAACTCAAAAATTATTTTTTTGAAAAAATTATTTCAGAACAAATCAAGTTTGGGAAATTCAGCCGTACATTTCCGGTGATCCTTGTTTCAAAACTTTGGAAATTATTCGAATTGCTGGAAAGAGTGACGATAAATGCGAGATTGTATACTCACCTGGAGAACTCCAAGAACACAATGTTTTTTTCAGTTTTTGTCTAAATTTTTGTCTAATATTTTTTTTCAGGCTGTGTTATCCCTACCACTGCCTGATGGTTTAATAGTGACTTACAGTTTAAAAGGAGCAGCACAAGCTCCTCTTTGTGAAAGGGTAATCGCACGAGAAATCCTTGCTAAAGTCCAACATACTGAACAATTACCAGTCACAAATTGGTTGCTTGTAAAACAACATTTTTATGTTTCAACAACAATTAGTGGAAAAGTTAGTCCCAAAAATTTATTTTCACTTGGAGGAAATGCTTTTATTGATGTTCCTCCAAACACGACAAGGTTATACGATTGGAGTATAACACCTATAAATGAAGGAGAACTGCATTTGAAGGTTTTTAAATTAACCAATTTAGCACATTTTAATTTTCAAAAATTTTAGATTACTTTTACGAATAAAACAACAAAAGAATATTTGTTTTATGAAATCTGTTTAAAGGTTTTGCCAAATAAACAACTAGATACTATTGCGATGGAAACTTGTGCACGAATTCCTGTTACTAAATTAATAAAATTAGAAAATCCGATTAATGTTCCTGTTGTTTATAACATGACTTGTCCTAAAGAAAATTTATTTTTTGAGAAAAGTGTCACTCTAGAGCCTCATTCTGTGGTAAATATTGTGACGTAGTCTTAATAACAGTTCGTTAATTTACACAAATAATAATTCTATCGTTTCAATTAATCGCTCTCTTTCGCTAGCCGAATTACTAGGTCAATGACCTTGCACTTGCTTATAAAAAGCAATAAGGTCAGTAAAGTCCAGAGTCAGATTCTTCGTCAGAGTAGCTTCGCGAGTACTGCTAGAATTTTCCAAAACATTTCGTGCGAATATTTTAATTGAAAAAACAGCAACAATTTTTTTTTGAACTTATTTTCGGTTATTGCCTCAATAAAAAAAAACCCTATTGCTGTTTTTTATACAAATAACTCTTTTAGTATTACCTGGAATTGATATATAAACCAATTCGGGAAGAAGCCCAAGAAATCACATTTGAAGCTTCTTGTAAAGAATTAGGATCTTATTGCTATACACTAACTTTTAAAGTTCATGCACCAGTGCCAGAACCTGCTACAATTTTCAAGACTTGTTTGGGCCAAAAAATTACGCAAAGAATCGAAGTGGTGGCTGATATTAAAAGTTGTCACTTTCAGGTAAAAAATTTAGAAAAAAAAAACTAAAAATAAAAATGATTGATTTCAGTTTGATGATCCCGTTTTCTCGTTGGAAAAAATTTTGCCAGACAACGCTGTATCTGTGAATTTTGAACCAAATCAAATTGGAAAGATTCAAAGCCAGTTTCTCGTAAAATCGAATACTTTGGGAGATTTTATGTAAAACTAAAATTTGATTTAGTTTCTTTATTACATAATTGTTTTAGTTATCCTCTAATTGGTGAAAGCTGTTTACCTAAACCTCAAGGACCTTACCTGTTATCATACACAAGTCCTGCAACAGTTATTTTCAAAAATCCTTTTTCAGAAAGCAAAGTATTTTATTTTCGAATTGAACCAAGCAATTTTTTTATTAAACAGAAACGTGAAACTGTTGAGTCCAAGAAAAGTGTCAAAGTTAATGTTAATGTGATAACATTGAGGACAGAAGAAACGCACAAATATCCCATAACAGGAAAATTGACAATTTATTGTAATGATCCAAGTATTTCGTGGGTGTTTTATATACAAGAAGATATCGAATAAATGGTTTTAACAAAAAAAAGTTTCTTATTTTAATTTTTTATATAACGTCTAAATAATTATTATTTTAAATTTGGAGATAACGGGTTCAAGGACAAATAAAACGATTTAACTTCTATCCAACGTTTCGACTGTGGTTTATTTCAGTCTTTATCAAGCATTACAGTTATAGTTTATAATAAATAAAATAAAATTAATTAAATGTCGAATTTTATTTTATTTATTACAAACTATAACTGAAATGCTTGATAAAGACTGAAATAAATCACAGTCGAAACGTTGGATAGAAGTTAAATCGTTTTATGATTCTTATTCTATTTTTCGCAAAATTTTATGTTAATTAGCCAATAGATGTTGCTAAACTTTAGTTTACTCTCTTAGCAGATGCTGATTCTTTTTGTTAAACTCGGGTTTAAGCATCTGTTAGACATTTGTCTTCAAGCCCTCATAAATAAACGCTCAATAATGATAATCTACGACCTTGTGGCTTAAAAAAAAAACCAAAATTTTATTAAAAAGCTGAACTGTTTTTCCAACGACAGGAATTAATAAATAAATCAAATGTTTCAGGCCGACTAGTTTCGTTCATTTATTTAAACATCTTCAGGGCGGTGAAACGATGATTAATTATTTAAATTTATCATAAGTTATCGTAACTTATAAGATTAAAGTTGAGTGAAAAAAATTGTTTTTAATCATAAAATGATTTACATAGGTATAATTATAAAAGAATAGCATAAGTTGTTGCAGATTTCTAATTTTTTATACCTAAATTAAGATTTCAAAAATTCATAGCAACTTTTTGATATCTTGATTATATTTTCCCATTTCACTTTATCCAAATTCTCGAATAAGAAACCTCAGCTTTTAATTATTTGATTGGTTCTCACAATTTTAACGATTAAATTTTCTTATAAAACAGGGCTGTGAATTCGCTTCGCTCATGAAGACTTGGACGAAATCGTATTCATTTTTGTGCTAAAGTGGAACAAGAAAAACGGGATAAAATGGCCAATTTTAAGTGTTTTTGGTTATGGTGGCTGAAGTGGCCCAACAGAAAAAGAGGGTAGATTTCTTAAAATTCAGCATAGCCTAATGAACCAAAGGCGAATTTCTACTTTTAATAAAGGTACCTCAAAAAACAGGGAAGATTCCTTAAAAATGTCAATTTTTAAAAGTACCTTAAAAACAAGACAAAAAAACAAATTTTAAGTGTTTTTAAGAAACCGTATTCATCTTGTAAAAAATAGCATCCCTTCACGTTAAATCTGTAAGATGGAGCCACTAATTTTCAAATTTACTATAGGCAACTAATAATACACAATTTAAATCAAAAGGGCTGTAAATAATATAATAAATAATTGAAAGACAAGGGTCAGACAAAGATTTAAATAATTTTATCTGACCCTTGTCCTTCGATTATTTTTTATATTAATTACAGTTATAACCCCTTAAATTTAAATTGTGTATTATTAGTTGCCTATAGTAAATTTGAAAATCAGTGGCTCCATCTTGCACATTTAACTTGAAGAGATGCTAGCTTCTTGACAAGTTTTCAGTTTTTATCAGCTGTCTATACTGATTTATTTTTAAACTATAATTTAACAAACACAGGACATTATACAGGCTTAGCCAAATGTGTATATAGAACCATGCGATTATCGACTAAATTATAAACTTTTTTTTTAATTATAGAGGTACTAAAACGCAACTTTATTAGCTTTATTTAAATTTTAACAATAAAGTTTCAAATAACAAATTAAATAAATTCATTTTATATAGCTCGAGTAATATTTTTTGAGTGAGAGTTGTAATCCTACTCTACCCTTACTTCACCTGAGAAGTAAAAAATAGAATGTCAAGAAAACGATTTTATTTATTTTTTTATTTAAAATCTTCAATGTCAATATTTAAAAAAATGCTACAAAATTTCAGTTGTAAAGAAAAAAGTCAGAGAAAAAAAAATAGAGTAAGTTTCCATTTAAAGAAAATTGTTATGATTCTCAAAAATTTAAATAAATAAAAATAAATAATGTTAAATACTCTCTTAAAGTTGCTTTTTCATATGCCATTCAACCTCTATATTTTATTTTTTTTAAAACTTTATAGTTTAGCCGTAAATCGCATCATTCCATACTTTTGGCCAATCAGGTACATCTTGAGGTGTAATTTAGTCAGAGGACGAAGCCCAAAGTTTTTGTCATTTTTTTTATACTACATTCGTAAATAAAATTATTAACATAAAAAAGTAAATAGGTAGGATTGAAGAGTACTTTTGTATTAATATATATTGTTAATTCAAACATTCCGCCAAAATTGAACAAATCTAGTGACTTTCACTTTTAGAGGTTGTCCATTCAAAAACCATAGACAAAGCGGCTAGAGAATTAGGCATCCATTTTCAGAAATTTTTATTTTAACACATTTCAGTTGCTTTAAATAATTATTAAAAAATAATAAACTGTCTGTAGAAATATGTATTTATAAACAAAATTCCTTAAATATCAGCTAATTAACCCCTTTAAATATTAATAATTTTGCCTGCAATATTGTGTGCTCTCTCCTTTCTGTTTCTATGGTACTATGATGAATTTGACGTAAAATTGCGCGGGATAATTTCAAAAGTGAGGTTAAGTGTGTTTACATAAACATTTAAAGTTTTTTTAACTTACGAAATGGATTTCACTGCCTATCGCCGTACACTTCCAAAAACCTCAATCGGCGACTCCTTGTCCGAGCTGTACCCCCACGATGTCAACATGTACACGACGCCCCCTTCAAACACAATCTCCCTGAACGAATTCGAAGACATCGCAATTGAACGTCTTGAACTATTCCGAATAATCGAACAAGCTGCCTTAAAAGGCCACAGACTGTACTCTGATGAATGGAAACAGTGCATCAAAGAAGACTTGGTGAAGTCAGGTTTGAAAAAATACGTGCGTTTAATGGGGGGCTTCAACGGCACCTCAGATCAGGATTACCAAGCTCGACGGGCTGACCACATCTCACACTTCACTCTACGAATTGCGTATTGCCGCTCCGAAGAGCTGAGAAGGTGGTTTTTAAGCAGAGAACTCGAATGGTTCAGATTACGGTTTTCGGCACAACTTCGAGAGGGTGTTAAGAAGTTTTTACAAATTTATAAATTTAGCTACACTCCGATATCAGATGAGGAGAAAATGTCACTCAGGGAGGAATTAGTTGCTTCAACTTCCGGATTGTTTGTCTTTGAAGAGACTGAGTTTTACAAAGTCAAATTTACGGAGGTTTGTTCTTTAGTAAGGGGGCGGAAAGTGTTCTTAAAAGGAGGGATGGCTTATATCCCGTCAACTGAGCTCGTTGTTTGTCTTCAGACTAAATTCAGGGTTGATTTAAGCGAAGCCCTAACTGTAAAAACTCATATCAATTTTTTTCTTATATTTAACAATTTTTTTTAGTGGTATAGTCGCAGATTACCCCTCTTTGACGACGACAGAATCACTCTTCTCTTATCAAACTTCCATAATATGCACACTGGAAACAACTACACTGTCCGTGAAAATCAAGACAGTGTTGATCCCTCCAATCTTGATATCTACTCCAAAAAACACTTTCCTTTATGTATGAGACACATGCATGAGGCTTTAAGAGCGGATCACCACCATAAACACAACGCTAGGCTTGCATACGGCTTGTTTCTTAAAGGTATAGGGCTGTTGTATGAAGATGCTGTTAGATTCTGGAGAGATGAGTTTACGAAAAAAATGGATTCGAATAAATTTGAGAAGAACTATTTATACAACATTAAACATATGTATGGTTTGGCGGGAAAGAGAGTCAGTTATTCGCCTTATAGTTGTATTAAAATAATTATGAGTAGTGTGGGGCCGGGGGAACACCATGGATGTCCGTTCAAACAGTGGGATGCTTCAGTTATTAAACAGAAAATTTTAGATCAGGGTGTTAATGCAGAAAGTACGTTCCGTTCCTTGGAATTCTGAATTTCTTGGATTTTTTTTATTTACTTTAATTGATTTTCAGATGCTAATGAGATTAAGGATCTTGTCAGTAATGGGCATTATCAGTTGGCCTGTGGGAAGTATTTTGAGTATACACATGGGCGTCCTCCAGCCAGTGGTATTAATCACCCTAATCAATATTTTGAAGAAAGTATGAATATTGAAAAGGGGGCTGCAGAAAATAAAAAATAAGTCTTAACACAAATTTATATATAGATATCTTTAAATAAGTTTTATTTGTTCTAAATAAAGTTTTTAAAAAAATGATCTTTTATTTAGCAGAATATGTGAGCTTTGACAACCAAGCTTTCTTCATTACACATTCCTCCTACTCCCAATCACTGTAAAATAAGCATAAAAAAATTTGTATAATTCTTTCAAAAGTTATCTGAGGTCAAAGTTAAAATTATAGTAAATTTCATGTTTTATTAATTTTCCGATGAAACTTTTAATAGATGTTTAAATAACAAAGAAATACAAGGATAAAAATAAAAATGATCAAACTCATTAAGCCTACAAGATATAATAGGAATTTTTTTAATTGCAATATTTTTATAATTGGCAGCTTTATTTTCACTAGAATTAATCTAAAAATCCTAAGACGTCTAAAAGAGAAATTGTAACTTAGTCCTACAAATTCTTATTTATATTATTACTATTATACAGGGTGTGTCAAAAGTCGCGAATTTTCTTTGGAGAGATACATGAGAGACCCTCAAGCAACACAAAAATTTATTTAAAAAAATTCAATACTTTTTTTTGTATTATCTTGAAATTTTGGTAATTTCTTGAAATTTATGAATACGTAATTTATTTTAAACGCTTTATTGTTTTTTTTTTTTTCGTTTTTCCGATTTTTTTTAACTATATCAAGACACTTTAATTTTTTTTGCAAATTCAGATACTCATAACTTTTCAAATTTTGAAGTTAGAAATTTTTTTTCTTTACGGTTTGGATTGATTTAATGTTGGGAATCAGCCCTCTAAAGGAAATCCGCGACTTTTGACACACCCGACCTATATATTATTATTTTATATACAATAATTAGTCTTGCATATTTTCTGACAGAAAAAAATTTTTTTTTTGTTATACAGTAAAAGTAGGGTTGCCAACTTTTTGATATAAAATAATAATAAAGGACATGGTCAAAGACGTATCTAGGATTGTTTTTTAGGGAATGAGGGGAGGAGTCAAGGAAACTTGAGTTTGAATTTTTTTTACCATTTTGCTACACTCTTTAGAACTTTTCTCATGGGTAGTCTTTTGTACTTTTTTTACAGTCGAATTTTCAGACAATAGTTTAGGACCCAAGGGCGATAATTATTCTAAAAACAAACGTTTTTAGAAGATTTATTATAAGCAAATAAAAACTGTCACCTTTGGTTCCTAAATTTTCTTAAACATTTTAAAATATATATTTTTGAGAGACGAAAACGAGAATTATTGTAAATTGACTTTTAAAATTTTTTACTTAAAGGACCATCGATTTATAGCACACAATTTTTATATTAAAATAGAAAAAACATAAAAATATAAAGTGTCCCAAAATTATATGTTTTATGTTCGGTATTTTCGTTTATTTGTTTATAATAAATTATGTATTTTTTAACCTTTCAGAGTTTATATGGGCTAATAAACCCTGAAAAGTCTAAAAAAGTGCCATAAATAGGACTATTGCAAAATGTCCCGTCTTTACTCAGACTTTTTTTTACATCCCGCTCGAAGGACCATACAGTTTTAAACACATTTTTAGAGCCAAAGAATATAAAATAATAAAGAAAAAAAGAATATAATGTAAAAAAAGTTTTTTCAGTGTTTATAAAAAAAGTAAAATTAAACGCTCGCGAGAAATTGTTTTTCTTATACTAACAATAAGACATTTCTCTTCATCTGGCTTGAAGGACCATAAAATATATACAATTTGGGAGGCAAAGGCGACGATTATTACAGAAATAAATATTTACTGCAATTTTTTTAAAAAAAAATAGCACAAACTGTCTTTTCCAGCTCCTAAATTCTATTAAAAACTTTAATATAGACAAATAAAATAGAAATTTTTGGGTGTTTGAAGCGAAAATTATTGTAATTGCTTCGTAGCTATCAAGACTTTTTTTAGTATCCGGCTTAAAGGATTATTCTTTTATTAATGTAAAATTTTTCTTGGTTTTTTACTATTTTTAACTTTTTTTTCCTTTAGTAGTCGTTTTTCTTATTCTTATTTTTTTCTAAATATTGTTTTTAAATTCGTCTGAAACTTTCTTTCTCCAGGACCTCTCAATTGACATTTTCAACTTAATAAATCTTCTTTTATCGTTTGGTTCACTTGTATTTTCTCTTTCTTTTCTTCTAATCGTTGTTTTTGTGATTTTTAATTTTTTTATAGGCCTAGAATCTACAGTTTTTTTAGAATTGTTTAAACTGTTTTTAAAATTTCCTGTTTTTTTTTTGTTCATCATGCTGTGACGGGCTAAATGCTCCTTTTGTTCCCTAAAAATAATGTGAAGGAAAATCAAACCTAAGAATTTATTTCGCGATCTAATTATTAAAATGTTTAAACAAATCAAGGTCAATTAAAAGTTACTGGACAGTTCCCCATTTGTTAATAGAATCATGAAAACCTTTTAGTGAGTAATAGAAACAAATTCTATAAACAAATCTTGCGGAGTTGAGATAAGAAGCTTGTACTCTCATGGAATATTATTCCCTGAACCTGAGGCCAAACAAAGGAGTCTAGGGTATCCAAGCTCACCCAATTAATTGGGATGGAGTTAGCATTTGGCAAGCTGCTAAAGAATGTAGGTAATATTAAAATTGCCCCCGAAAGTTAATAAATTCAAGTGTTTGCGAAAAAGAACCGTTTCAACTCCATAAGATGCTGAAAAGTAAGTCATTTTTGATTTAATTCTTCTTTGGTGTTTTACAACAACAACCACGTTGGCGTTTTTAAAATTCCGTTTAGTAATTTATAATTGTCAAAAAGCTCAAAATGATATAGTTTGGCAAAACAGATTTGTAAATTAAAAAACGTGAACTGTTCAGGGAAAGATCTAATACACTTGTAATTTTTGCTTTGGTAATTTAAGTTATTTTTGAACCGTTAGTAATTTAGAAGAAATTGAATTTTGGTTTTCCTGTCTTGTTTCTAGAAAAACGCGACTTCAAATTGTATTAGAATATTCTTTATTGTTATTTCTTTTTCTGTTTATAACTCCAAGTATAAATTACGTATAAATTAAGTAAAATTTGAGTCCGACTAAGAATTGTTGTATTTAATTCTAAAGTATCAATAGTTTAAACATCTTGATTTTCTTGTTAATAAAGTTCTGTAAAGTACCAATCTTCAGTTTAACACATAGGGATGTTTTTCTATGTATTTGTGATTGTTTTGCTCCAAATTAGTCCAAATACTCTTATTTCCGCTGTAATTTGTAATTTGGTAAATAGCTAAACTGTTTGTATTCACACATTTTTCCTTTAATTTTTGTTTGGTTATTTTACCTAAATTTTGTTAATTTGCTTATTTTACATTATTCCATATTTGCATAATTTTTATTATCTTTGTTTTTATGTTGTTTTTTTAAATTTTATAATAATCTCATTATTGAGTTTCAATAACTATCCACTTCCCAATTTTTGCTGTCTCTCTTTTCCAACAATCTCAGAAGGTTGATCCTGCGAAATAAACAAATCACATCCAATGTAATAGTGTGAAGGGCCACTGATGCCCTCTTGGTCATCTAAAAATATTGTAAAGGAAAATCAAATTCAATTTTTAAGCGTTTAGACAAAGCAAAGTCAATGTAAGGTCACTGGACAGTTTCCCATGAGATTTGATACCAATTAGCCATGAACAGCTTTTAGTTTATAATATAAACAAATCTTGTGGAGTTGTGACTCACACTCTCCTGAAGACAAAGGAACTAAAGCATATATAAGATCGTCGGATTAATTGGGAGAGAACCAGTATAATGATAAGTTACCAGCGAAGTAGTAATTGAAGTTCCCCTTTTTGAGTTTTGAAGTTAAAAAATAAAAGTATTTGTGAAAAGAACCGATCGTCTCCACAAAATGTGTGTCTCTTTTGATTTAATTCTTCTTGGTGTTTTCAACAACCATGCAGCCTTTTTGAGGTTTCGTTTGGTAATTTATAATTGCCAAAAGAGTTTAAGATGTTATGGTTTGGCACAATAGAACTAAATTAAAAAGGTGAACTGTTCGGGGATGGACCTATTGCTTTTGTAATTTTTGTTGTTTTAAGTAAGTCATTTTTTGTACCGTTTTTGAAATTAGTTTTGGTTTTCCTACCCTCCTTCTAGATTAAGGCAACGCTCGATATAATTATAATACTTTGGTTATGAACCAACTACGTCTGTTATCTGCACGTTTCAATCAATTACAAATAGGTATGTCAATGTTCTAACCATTGCTCGTTTCTCTTTAGTAAAAAAACTAGGTAAAAGGACAAATTGTGACTTTTAAATACATGTTAAAGACTAAATAACAGTTTATAAAATTAGAAGACTATCTTTTGAAATAAAGGACGATTGGCAACCCTAAATAAAAGTTGCGAATCTGTGCGTGTTAAAATAAACCTTTCAGCTTAATAAAATTTTATTTTTCTATAAATTCAACATAGTTTACATCTAAATCATTTGAGTTAGTACAACGTAAATAAAATATTTTAATAGTATTTACAACAATTCTTATTTACATCAAAAAACTTTGATTGACCAAAATCAAAGCAAAAACAATTTTCCAAACCCCCGATTCCATTTTCCCCCCCTTATTATTAACAACAGACTTACTAATCCCCACAAAAGGCTCTAAATTCGTCTTATTATAGTTCGCAAAGTACCAACTAGTATCAGTACTAGTACTCTGCTCAGTATTCGTACTTGACGCACCCGTATCACTCAGAGGCTGCACAATTTCAGAAAAACTCGGATTAGACAATAAAGGAGCACTTCCGGAAATATGCGGTGAAGGTACTTTGGTTATTATGGGACGTCCTGCAGGCCGAAATTCCGGTTGTTGCCCTCCCGGAGCCAAAAGCGCGGACAATGGCGTTGCGACGGACTTATTCATCGCTTCTTCCTTCACCGCTACAACTGTTGAACTCACTTCTGGTAAAACCGAAGCGGTTTCGATTTCTGGAAGTTCCGTTGTGGTACTTGCGACTTGGGGCGGTGTCTCAAGAGTTGTTGAAGTGATAATTACTGAAGTTGTAAGTTCTTCGATTTTTGCTGAAACTTTCGTGAATTCCTCTTTCATTATTGAAAAATTTTTTGACAAGGGGGTTGTAGTAGGAATTTGTGTTGTAAAATTATCCATTTTTGAGTTTGAATTTGTACTAATTTGGGGAGTTTCCGTTGTAGTGAGTACGACTTTACTGAAAGTTATATTCGAAGCTTGCGAGTCTTGTAAATGGGGATTTACAATTGGTTTAAAACCTCCCTCACCTGGAAGTAACGGAACGAATCCCCCTGTTTGTATTTCCGGTAAACTCGGCAACCCCAAACCCCCTCTAGCTCCACTTCTCGGTTTATTCATAATTGCAACTTTTCTCTCCGCTATTGGAATTTTTGTATCCTCCATTCTTCCATTTCCTCCAAGTAAATTTTTTAAATTTAGTGACGGAAGTGGGACTCCAAAAAACGTAAAACCACTAGTACTTGGAGAATTTACCACTTCTTTAGGTATATCCGGTCGAGTTTTATTTTTTGGGGCCGCGTACAGAGTTGGGGTATCACCAGGAGTGTAATGAGGAGACTGAGTTAGATTCTCATGAGTGTCATTGTATGGATAATCAATATATTCATCATAGAAGTACTCGGATTCTTCCGGTGATGGTGCTAAGTGATTTTTCTGTTCTTTGGAAATATTAGATTTGAGGTTCGTCCAAGGAGAAAAAACTTGTGAAGTACCAAAAGTGTCAGGAGCTGTGAGCAGCTCAGATTCACATCCAGGTGCCACCAATTCAGAATTGCGGTCTTCAGGAGGACACTCTTGACGTGACAGACGTAACTCTCGAAGAAGAGAACCATCAACGCAACGAGGACCTACAGAAGAGCCTTCCTGCAACCAAGCCTGCAGCCAAAGCAAGTTGCATCCGCAGGATAATGGGTTTCCTGAAAGAATGAACATACGAGTTGTTTCAACCCGACCTTTACTAGTAATGGCTAATGGTAACAAACTACCGATCACAATTTACCATCAAAAGTAACTAACTTACCATCAAGGTCAAGTACTGCAATGTTACTCCTCAAATTCAAAACGGATTTTTCGGGAAGTGACACCATTTTGTTGTTTCTCAAATTGAGGACTCTCAGTCGCGGCATACCATCAAAAGGTGAGCCATGAACAGCACAAATGTTATTATCGTTCATTCTTAGTTCCACCAACCACTCCATTTTTTCTAAATTAGCATTTGTAATTCTCGAAATTTGATTGTTACTAACATCTAACATTTCTAAAGATTTGAGACTACGTAATCCAGCTTCATCCAATGAATTCAAATGGTTATGACTCAAATTTAAAAGTACCAAATGTGGTACAAGATGAAACGCATTATTTTCTATAATTCTAATTTGGTTTTCTTGCAGTTCTGCCACTTGAAGCCCTGGCAGATTATTAAATGCAAAATTCGGAATCTCCCGCAGTTTGTTTTTACTAATTTTGAGAGTTTTCAGAAGTGGTAATGACCGAATAGCATTCGGTTCGATTATTTCTAATTCGTTCCGTTCCAAATTAAGCAACCTCAAGTGTTGCAAGTTATCAAAGACTCCCATTTTTAAATCCTGGACAAAATTATTTGCAAGTTTTAGTTCTTTCAGCGAGGTCAGACTCGTCAAGATTTCCGGATGTAAGTGCTTGAGTCTATTTCCAGTCAAATCCAGCACTTCTAAACTCTTCATACCGTATAAATTCGGAGGCAAATGAATCAAAAAATTATTTGATGCATCAATCATTTGTAGATTTTTAGTCCGATTTAGAACTCCTGGAGGAACTTCAGATAATTTATTTTTACTGATATCTATCTTCCTTAATAATTGACTGTCTTTAAAAATTTCAGGAGGCATAAAATCTAGTCGGTTGTTTCTGAAGTTGACCTCTTTTAACTCTTCCATTTTGCGGAGAGAATTCCGATGAATTTGAACAAGTTTATTTCCTTCAAGATCGAGTATCTCCAACCGGTTTAGACCCCCTAATGAACTCTCTTCTAAATTTTGTAACGCATTTCTAGCGATAAGAAGCCGGCGTAATTGTGGAAGCGTCTTGAAGGCATTTGGAGGCACTTGAGGGATCAAATTTCCAGAAATATCAAGCATCCTCAATGAGGGTAAATCAAGATCTGGAGATGGAGGACTAGGAATTGCAGTTATTTGATTGTGGGACATGTAAACATACTCTAACCCTCTTGGTAAGTTCGGAACAATCTCCATTAAGTAGTTATGACTTACATCTAACTCGTATAAATTCAAAAGTGGACGAAAAGTGGCAGGATGTAGAGTTGAAAGAGCATTAAATGACAGATTTATATGTTCAAGGGATTGTGTTGGTAAAAACGCTGAAGGATCAATAAAGTTGAGTTCATTGTGACTCAAATCGATTCTTCTAAGTGAAGGTAAGTTTGTTAGAAGTTGTGGATCAAGTCTTCTATACAAATTCCCTGAGAGATCTAAACCTTTCAAAGCAGGTAGGTTCCAAAATGGTCCTGGAAGGATATCTGAGAGTGAGTTATTTTTTAATCTGAGTTCACGTAAAGCTGGCATTGCCATAAAAGCTTCAGGATCAATCAAACTAATTTTGTTGTAATCAAGATGAAGACGTTCAAGAGTAGGGTGACCACGAAGAGCTCCAAAAGGTATAGCTTCCAAATTATTAAAACTCATGTCTAGGAAAACCAATCTTGGGAGAGCATCTAACAAAGATCTAAGCTCAACTACGTGATTTATATCATTATCAACCATCCAGAGTTCTTCCAAGCCACTTCCAGACTGTTGCAAAAAACTTTCTGGATGTATCCTTCTCACCATATTTTTATTCAGATCTAAACTCCTTAATTGAGGTACTCGATGAAATGCACCATATTGTAACTCGCTTATATGATTATTTGATAAATACAGTCTTTTTAATGAAGGTAAATCAACAAAAGCTGCTTCAGAAATTTTATCAATGTAGTTATGGTCAAGTCGAAGAGTTTCTAGATGGGGTAAATCACGTGCTCCTCGCCCTATCATCCCTACATCAACAATTTTATTCCCTACAAGTGATAATTCTTTAAGACTTGGTAACCTGTGAATTGCTTTTGGATGCATCCAGTCAAGCCCACAATAAGAAATGTTTACCAAATTTAAATTTGGTAAGTCGTGGAGAAGATTAGCTTCAAGTCGGGTAAGTCTAGGACTGTTACTAATATGGAGGGATTCCAGAAGAGGTATATCTTTGAATTGTCTTGAGGATAATTCAAGGAGAGACAAGGATTCGAGTTGGACGTACTTCAATTTAGGCAATCTGGAAAAATCTGGAAATCTCTTCATTAAATTCGTCTGGATTGTAACCGCTTCCAGACGAGTTAAATGAATCAGGGAATCGTCAGGAAGACTTCGTAAATTTGGTTCAACTACAAATAACTCCATAAGGACATGTTCTAATCCGATTAACCAGTCACTGGAAACCCGTTCAAGGCCATTGTATCTCAACATTAACCTCATGACCTTTAAAGGAAGAAAAGTTCGGCCGGAAAGGGACGGTAAATAGTTATTTTCGAGGATGAGTTCATCGATTGGGTCTCGAATGACCTGTCCTATGGCCCTTAAACCTTCGAGGACACTTGGTAAGTCGCTATGAGAGCACCTGAAATAAATTGTGTTGTTGAAGTTTTGATGCGTTTTGTGAATTTACCAAATTTGTATTTCCTGATTTTTGACTTTGCATCTGCATGGTAGGATAATTTCCTGTGGTGGGCATTTTTCGGCCGAAACAATAACAAAGAGAAAAAGTAGAAAACAGCGTGGAAAATTCATTTCGTCACATTTTTCCTCACCTGAAAACAAACATATTTTGCAAGAAGGGAACTACACGAACTGACTGATTTGATCGCTCTCGATCTAGTTCAAGTGGAACGGTTTGGTATTTTTATTGTTTTGAAATTTAATAATAGGAAAAAAGGGATTTTTTAGTTTTATGCATAAAAAATTCTAAAATTATGTTGAAATTAAAAAGTTGTGAATTTTTAAGTTTTTAAGTTATATCTTTTTAAACAGACGTATTTTTTAGATTACAAATTTTAGAATATCAAACTCCTGCAAGCTGTAAGTGGGTATATACAGAAAAAAAATTGAGCTTTTTAGATTTCTTAGTACTAAAATTCTGAAGTTTTTGAGCTTTCAAAATTTTCTAGAACTTTCAAGTAAACTTTCAGTTTTAAAATAAGTGCGGTCTTTTAAATTTAAAATTAGAATTTCAGAAATCTAAAAAGTTTTTGGCTTTTTTGTTATTTTTTTAAATTCTAAAATGTTCTAAATAATAAAATTTCTTGGTTATGTGTAAGTAGGTGAGATTTCATGTGAGATTTCTGAGATTCAAAGTTCTAAGATAAATTTAAATTTCAGTGTGAAAACAACTTAAAAGTTCTTTCTGTTTAGCATAGAATATAAGTCGGATATAAAAAAATACCATTAAAACCTAGGAAAAATTTAAATACTTTATATACCTTTTAATTATACTTATTAGGAATTTAAGAAGATATAAATTTACAAATTAAGAAACTAGTCAATATTGTATAAATTTAAATTGTTCTGATCCTTAGTGAGAGGTTACAAATTTTTTTGTCGAAATAATAGAATGGTTCTTCTCTCTCAAATTTTATTAATTGAGCGCTACATGTTTCGATACACTAATTGTGGTCATCTTCAGGCTGTATTAAAAGTCACTATTTTTTAAAATTTAGTATATTTATTTAAATATTGTTGTTAAATTTGTTTAACAAATATGGTGAATTTTTAAAAATGGTGTAACTTTTAATTCAGCCTGAAGATGACTATAATTAGTGTGTCGAAATATGTAGCGTTCAATTAATAAAATTTGAGAAAGAATCACCATTCTATTATTTCGACAAAAAAATGTATAAATTGTTTTAGATTGTCAATTCGACCTTTTTTGCAGGTCTTATTTAGTCTATATCTATAGGTCACATAAACTGTCTCTCAACTGTAGGTCTTGTTGACCAAATTGAGGTCTTTTTACAGGTATTATAGGATCAACTGTAAATTTTATTGACTCAAGTGGAGTTCTTAGCAAATTAGGGTTTTCTAGAATTTATAGACTTCACCAGCAAGAACGTAATGAAAAAGAGGTGTCCCCCCAACATTTTGGGATGCGGAATTTCTAAAGTTTTCGAATATTTTTAAAATTTTCACTGAAATAGAACTCCTATATATAACGTAAAAAAACTATAAAAAAACTGACTCATTTTAATGACACTTTTAATAGCAATGTAAATCCGTAATGTAAAATTTATTAAAATCTTAATTAATTTTTGAAGCCGACAAGTGCGAGTATGTAGGTGCGAGTATTTTTCTATTTTTTCAGCAAACATTTCAGAAATATTTTTTTAACATAATTGACGTCTTTGGCTTCCAAAATGTGTTTAAAAATTTTACAGTTTAAAGATTTAGAGCCGAATGTAGAGGGAAGTATATTATTTATTTATTTGACATCGGCATGGTCAACGACATTTTTGAAAAGAAAACTTAGCTATTTTCATATTAAAAATTACCAAAATAATCGATTATTACAGGTCAATAAAACACCTTTGGTTAATAAATGAATAATTCAGTAGGTATTGCATAAAAATTGGGTGAAAATGACATTAATTATGCGTATGTCAAAGAAATAGATTTTATTATAATATAAAAGGAGTAATTTACAATAGTTCTTACTTGTGACTCTCATAAATGTATATTTTAAGATTTTTAACAAAATTTTGCAACCCAAAAACGACACTTCCATTTTTTTATTCAATTTTTTGTACAACATACAGACTGCTCCAAAAATCTTGATGATACTCTATCAATTGAAGTCTAAGAAGCACGAGAAAAATATTTTTTTAAATGCATTTTTGTTTTGACAGTTGTCTACAATAATGGCGACATTTGTATTTTAGAATAAGAAAAATTTGAAATTTAACTAAAATGCTTGAAACTGTATAATTTCTAAAGTTATATGTTGTTAAATAATTTTGCGAATAAAATTCAAAGGTCATTTAAAATTAAAGAAAATGAAAACATCTTTTAGTCAAAATTTATTTTAGATGTTAAAGTGATAGGTTTAAAGTCTTGTACCTTGGAAACTAAAGGAGATAAAAAATTTGACTTTTGCTCGTGTTTTTCAGACCTCAAAATTTACTTCAGATGTTAAAAAAATAGTAATAATAAATAATAATAAAAACAAAATTTTTTAAATATTTTTCTCGTGTTTTTTGAACCCCAACTGACAGCGCAACAATAATTTGAAATCTTTTTTGGGATATTCTGTCGATATAAATGTTGGAAGAACATTTTCGTTGTAATATTTGACACTCTCGTCTACCAAACTGTTTTAAAGATTTTATGGCCCTTCAAGACGGATATTGAAAAAACTCTGAATAGAGAAAAGACAATAATTCTTTGTTCCGAGGTCCAAAAATGTGTATTTTAAAGTTTCTAACAGAATTTGGAAACCGAAAGCGACATTTTATATTTGTCTTTACTTCTTAAAAATATTTCAAAAAAATTTATTTTTATAATAATTGTCGTCTTTAATTCCCAAATTGTATTAAAAATTTTATGATTCTTTAACTCTGGTTTACACCAGGAGAGTTCAAGGGCATTTCCAGGGCCTAAGTGAGCTCAGTGGGCTCTAAAAAGATATATTAAAAAAAATTAAAGCTTAAACCCCCCTGAAAAGCAATTCTGAATACACTCTTGCTCAGATTTATATAATTTTTTTGATTTTCAAAATAAAACATAATTAGTCTAATTCACTAACTTTTTAGGAACCATTTTTACTAACACAATTTTAATAAAGGCGATTCGATACCTATGATTCGGTTAAAAATTAATCAAAATATTTTTTTAAGACAATAAAGAGGTCTGATCTAGTAATATTTATAGAATATTAAAAAAAATAATACAATTTTGTTTAAAATATAAAGCTGACACCCAGACCTGCTATTTATTTGCCAAAAACAATTTTTTTGCCAAAAACAAATATTTTCGGTATTCTAAATTAGACTCTTTTCTTTATGTTTTACCTAGCTGCTTTTTATTAACAAATTTTAATTTTTATTAGAAAAAGATTTTAAATTTACTTTAAAATCAGAACCGACTTCAAAAATTTTTTTATTATAATTAAAATAATTAGAAGTTGATAATAAGAAGCAGCTAAGTAAGACATGAGAAAGAGTGTCTAATTTACAATGCCAAAAACAAAATTTTTTTGGTAAATGATTAACAGATGTGGAAGTATAATACTAAAGTTCTGTTTTAACAAAAAATTTATTTGTCAGTTTGATATATTAAACATTTTTTTTTTGTTTATTTTTATTAAAGTTAATTTAATTAAACTAACGATTTAAGTATTGGTCAAACCCGAAATAATGTTGATGCAATTGGCCTTAAACTACCCAATTTCGTTCCTGTTTTTTTTTTTGGTCAATAATTATATTTTTTAGATTTTAGAAATTTTCAAAATTTGATATGTACCTATTATCTTTTCTTTTGACATCCACATTTATCAGCGTAATTTTTCAAAAAAAATTTCGGCTGTTCTGACAATTTCTTAAATAAGATTACTAGAAGATTTCTAGAAATTGAAGGCTTTAGTAATAAATACTAAAATTTTCGAATTCGAAAAGGTTTTTGCACGTCTAAAGTGTTTTTTGAAAAATTTTTCAACATTTAAATTTCTCAGATTTTAAAATTGCCAATTCTAAAACATTTGTTTTCTTTATTGTTAATTTCAGATTTTGTTTCATACAATTAAAATTTTTGCTTTTCTCTTATAAGATTCTTGAGCTAATAAGATTCTTGTAAATCTGAGAATTTTTACGACAGACTACATAATCGTTTGTTGCTTGTTTTCCGGTAAACTAGAGTGAGTCAAATCCTAGTGTATCTAAGGGTTGTTGGCTAAGACTCTGAATTGAATTGGATAAGTATCGCCGATTATTTCCGCCACTTCCAAACTTTTTCTTTAGATCAATCAAAATTTGCGCAATTTTCCGCTGAAATTGGTCGAATTTCTTGTCCTTGTAACCCTGTCACATATGACGTGACTGTCTCAATTACAAAAACGGTAAATAAAATACGGTGTTTACGGATTATGATTTGCGACACGTCTTTTGGATGAAATTACGCTCAGAAGTGGATTTTTTCTAGGGAAACCTAGATACATAACATTTCCGGTCAAGCTGAATTCAAGCTTGAAATATAGGTTTATCTAAGATGCATTGTTTGGGATTTACAATTGTTTGTTACATCTGCAAGGACGCTGATATTAAGTCATAGTTTTTAATTTTTAAAGCACTTTTTATTTATTTTGATGTTTCATACTTGAAAATTAAAAAAAATCGGGATATGTGAATGCACGGAGAATAATAGGGAAAGTGCTCAGACGCCAGAATCATCAAGTGTGAACAATAATTAAAATTTGAAATTTCTTTAAGAGCTTGTATTGTTTATTTAAACAATCGAAAGGAGTCAACAGTGACGAAACTTTAAGCTGAATGATCACTGATCAGTTCTCTTAACAATAAAAAAAATAGAAATTCAAAAATTATTTAAACAAATAAAAAAGACGATTAATCTCTACCAGATTTATTTTAATTATTAAATGACTTTCTGAAAAAGGCGAAACGTCGGCAAATAAATAAAAAACCGAAAAACATCACTTGAGTCTGACTTATCCTGAAATTAACTGAAATTAATAAACCCGAAATATACAGACAATAAATATGAAATTAATGACTTTCTGAAATTTGTACAAAATTAAAAACAAACTTTAAAAAATGAGTAAGTTCTTTAAAAAAAAGTTTTTTAGTTTTTAATATGAAAAAGATGTATTGTATTTAATAAAAAAATCTTACTTTAAGCTCAGTTCAATATAATCTCTCATAAATACACTAAAACTTCACTCACGTAAAATTTAGACACTATTTGAAACAAAGTAGATGAAACACTGAATATTTCTACATGAGACTGGAATTTTGAGTGGCGGCTTTACACTCCGATAATCACCTATCGTAGAAGAGTAGAAATGTATGGAACAATCTTTTCCGTATAGGTAAGTATAATAAAGCATGTGCTTTATGTTGTGTTACAACATAAAACAATCAGAAATACAATAATAATATTAAGATACAAATTAAATTAGAGAAAACAGAATTGTGTTTTGTAATTAGTTTTTTATCTGTACTTGTCTATGTTAAAAAATTGGCGGAATTAATTGTAATATCAAGTCGAAAATATTTTCCGTGTTTCCAATGAAAAAAATAGTTATTATAACAGGATTAACAAGGCCCTACTTTGTGTATTTTATACAGAAATATTTGTTGTAACAGAAAAAAATAAGCACTTATTATTTTAAAAAATTTTATCTACCTATCTTTAGCCATATTGCAAAAGCTAAAGACGACATCACTTCCAATTTGCGTCCGGACAAATCAAAAAAATTATATTTTATTTAAATTGTTCATATTTTGCGCCCTAGAGTATAAAGAATCTTATTAGAGAAGCACACAAATTTGAAAAACTACATATATCAACAAAATCTGTGATAGACAAGAGAGAAAACAAATATTTTCATATTGAGAGTTTCAAAATCTGAGAAATTGAAATGTGGGAAAATTTTTCAAATCAACTTTTAGAGATTCAAATATCTTCGAATTTTTCTGAACTCTGTAAAATTCTGAATTTGTCACTAAATAAAAAACTCGCAAAATCATACTAAAAAATGCAAAAAAATCAATCATCTTCTTTAAAAAACTGTCTTTATGCATATTTAACAAAATCAAAATTATTATAAAATCATTTTTATTTATTTATTTAAACAAATCTATCAAACACTAAAGTTATTAACGGTAGGTAAATAAGGTTACGCATCAGTATAATATCATCAATTTATTAAAAACTATTAAGGACATCGTGTGATAAAGATACTGTAAACAAGGGTCCTCTAAAGGAGTGCATTTTCTTTATTATTAAATAGTTCTCTCACAGTTAATTGTTGTACCTATAATTGTACATCAAATAAAACCTCTTTTAATTGTCTAGACAAGTTACTGGTTTCTTTAAAAAATTGTTTAAATTTAAAAAAAATATTTTTATAAATTTGGAGCACTTTTCTCTAATTAAAACAAAAAATCTGATTTTTTAATATGTTATACATTATCTTTTTAAGAGCAGGTATGTTGTTAAATTACACAAAATGTATTGTTTTTTGTTATAATTAACGTTTTTAAAATGACGCTATTTAGATAAACGGACTGTACCTTCATAACAGCAACAAGTGTAGAGACTTAATATGTGTTTATAAATTAGATACACTTTACAAAAATTGAAATAAACAATGCATTATAATTATTTAACAAAATAAAGATTTTTTTTAGTTTCTAGTATTTGCGACTGGTGCCGCTTTATTGCCGTAGAAATTGAACAAGACATACGGCGCAGCGGGCGGCTTATTTGTAGAAATCTAACAAACTGGCTCACATTGAGAGTGAGAGAGACAGTTTTTTTTAAGACAGTGATAAGCAGTACGTCTTAGTAATATTGTAAAATTCTTGTAATCTGTTACTTTAAGTTGCCGCTTATTAAGAAAGAAATTGGCAGAGTTTGAATCACAGCATCGCCTCTTCAACCAATTTTTGTATTAAACTTTAGTATTTCACACCAGAAGTATTTTTCTTCGGCGTTTTTAATTAATTTGTTTACGTATTATTTGGAGCACTGTAAAATAACCTAACGCATGAGATTTGTGTAAAACCTTTTGATCAACAAGCTTAAATAACTGTCTGAATACCTTAATATTTTTTTCATATCAAAATTTTAGATTTGAGAAGATTTCCGTTTTTAAATGTAGAAATACTTGAGTGGCGGTATAGCAAGTTGAATTTTAATTCTTTCTATTAAATCGAAAACTAATCTTCGAAAATTTTTGAGTAACATACGTTTGATTATAGCAAGCATTTTTTTTTCGTAACTTTAGCCCAGTGTTCTCTTGTTATTTTAACGCACTGCAGCCAAAAACATTTTTGTCTCTTATACGAATCGAGCATTTCCTGTTCGGATTTTAGTAGAGATTCGGTCAAACCAAATAGTATGCCTTTGTAATGTAGCGTTTTATTTTTATTATTGTTTAAAAATATTAAAAATATAATTTTTTATTTTAATGTTTTTTATAAGCAAGTTATGTCAGTTTTTTAATTCCTGAGTCATTTACAAAAATGCAGTTATTAAATTTTTCCCATATCACTGACTTTTCCTTTGTCAGTAAGGTTAAGAGGGTTCCCTAGCGTTCTTCGGTCGCTTTCAAAATTTAGCCGCTTGCTTGTTTTTCACGTTTTTTGTGCTAGCTATGTATAGCCCTGATTTTTTTATAAACTTAACTTTTCGTGCCATTTGCTTATTATGCATTTTTTTAAAAGAAATTTTTGCTAAAACTTGTTATAATATCTATATGTTTGGAGCTAGAGAAAGAAATTTACTCGCAGTTCTATTTTTTAATAAATTTTTTTGTTAAATTTAAAAATTAAAAATTATGAGCATGTAGCGTTAAAGAGTTATGTTATGTAAACACTTGTGCCAAAAATTAAAACTGTACCTACAATAACAACAAAATGCTACGAAAAGTTAGAAAATGTGTGCTAGTGAACCCTCTTAAATCTCCCACAAATAATTAATTTTGTCCAAATATAATTAGAAACATAGAAATTAATTTATACTAATGGGCTGATTTCAAGTTGAGATAATACCGGTAGTAGCTCAAATTTTAATACTTTTCTATGACAACAGCAAATCACAGTCCTAAATTTGTTTATTTTTCTATAGAAACAAAGATACTACCGGTATTATCTGAACTTGGAATCTGCCCATAAGTTAGCAACTTAAAAATCGCCAAAAATTCAATAATTTGTAAACGCATTGAACTAACCTTTTTAATAAAAAAACTGACACGCACTTACAAAAAGTGAATGTTTAGGATACCAACAAAAACATAATAAAATCTCTTGTGGTTACTGCAAAGCACAATATAGAAATGAATCAGTATGGACAGTAGGGTAGGTCAAAAAAAATCTACTATGTTTTTTTAATTTCCGACACTGAAAAATTAGTTTTTTAAGATGAGCTCTTAATTTCAATAGGAAGGACTCCCTCATCGCAGTTTTCCATTTTTCTTTTTCAGTTCCATATGGCAAAATCCATATCTCGTCACTACTTGATTGTACAGAAAATTTTATTTACATTTTTTGTAGGAGATTGAACGCTTTAAAAAAGATATCTTACAATTTTTCCATAACTCTTACCGTTTAGAAGATATCAGAGGTCAAAGTTTGAAGAATTTAACGAAAATTTCTTTTTCACTTCTAAATTTTATAACTCGTAGATAAATAAACATTATAAAGTGCGCAACATATAGTATTGTAGAAAATTAAACGCTCTACAACAAAACTCGTTTGTGGTTGATCGATTACTTCAACAACTTAAAAAAAATTGGAGATTTAGTATCAAATTTTGGTTTTTAAAATGCGAATATCTTCTAAATGGTTAGAATAATCAATTAACCACAAGAGACTTTTTTTGTAGAGCGTTTAATTTCCTACAAGACTATATGTTGCGCATTTTATAATATTTATTTATCTCTGAGTTATAAAATTTAGAAGTAGAAAAGGAATTTTTGTTAAATTCTTTAAACTTTGACCTCCGATATCTTCTAAACGGTAAGAGATATAAAAAATTGTATGATAACTTTTTTGTAGAGCGTTTAATTTCATACAAAAAATTTAAATACAAATTATCTGTACAATCAAGTAATGGATTTTGCCATGTGGAACTGAAAAAAAAAAATATGGAAAAGTGCGATGAGAAAGTCTTTCCTATCAAAATAAAGAGCTCATCTTGAAAAATCTTTTTTTAAAGGTGCTTAGGAACCAATTTTTCAGTGTCGGAAGTTAAAAAAAAATGGTAGATTTTTTTATCAAAAAGCTAGCATCCCTTCAAGTTAAATATATAAGATGGAGACACTAATTTTTGGATTTACCATAGGCAACTAATAATACACAATTTAAATAAATAAACGAAAGACAAAGGTCAGACAAAGATTAAAATAATTTTAATCTTTGTCTGACCCTTATCTTCCGATTATCTATTATCTTATTTACAGTTATAGCCCTTTAGATTTAAATTGTGTATTATAAGTTGCCTATGGTAAATCCAAAAATTAGTGGCTCCATCTTACACATTTAACTTGAAAGAATGCTAGCTTTTTGACAAGTTTTCAGTTTTTATCAGCTATCTATACCGATTCATTTCTATACTGTGCTTCAAAGTAACAAAACAACCTTTTTTAAATAATACTCGTCATTAAATATTTTACGAAAATTTATTAATAGAATAATACAAACTCAGTTAAACAATCAGATGTAAAGCAAGTTAAATAAAAAAAATTCCATAAATTATGTCTACTTCTTCTTTTCGTCCTTTTTCGCATCCTTATCTTTGTCCTTATCCTTCTCTTTACTATCCTTATCTTTCTTATTTTCTTCTTTCTTCCCTTCCTCCGCATCTTTATTCGTAAGTTTATTATTAATAAGATTATGTAACGCAATAATTGATCGAACCATCGCCGCTAAATAAACCACCAACATCTGATCATTATTTTTAACATAAAACGCTTTATTAAAAGTATCTTGACTAATATCAGGCAAAAGATTAAAAATATCTTGCAGTTGGTAAACAATCTGATGATTAATCGGCAATTTCTCTTCACTAACTTGAATCAAATAATTTCTTATATCCCTCAATTGCAAATGCAACCCTTTAAGCCCCAACAACTGATTCGTAATCCTCTGCGACAGCGTCCCCACAGTTGTATCCTTAATATCCCGCAAAAGATGCTCCACTCCAACCTCCTCAGCCTCTTCAGCCCCAATTTCACTCGGGACATGCTCGAAAGTCTTACTAGTCGGCGACCCGTCATCGTGGACCTCCTCCACAGCCTGGTACGCCTCGGTCGGCAGCCCCAAATCCTTAGGTTTGGCATCGATTATAACCAGAACTGAATTGGGGCAATACCGCCGGATTAATTCGTTAATTGCAATGTCGTTTTGGTGCAGTTTAGGGCCTGTGTGGTACCAGCCTACCACTCGTTCTCTCGCGTTGACTTTCTTGAACATACCGTACATGTTTTCGAGGTAGTCGTGGTCGAGGAACCACACCGATTTGTCTTTGTCGTCTTCATCAAACGGTACTAAGAAAGAGACAGGTCAGAGATAAAGTAGCCCCAAAATTGACAAAAGCTCACCTGCAAAACTGTTTGAAACGTCGAGGACACCTTTAGCCCGCCAGCACCCTAAAAGCACCCCAACGACGCGCTTTTGGTTCCCGATTTTACCCATACGGTTGAAATGGTCCACCACACTTAACAAAACCAAAGGGTGGACCACAACTTTTGTTGTGGTCACTTCTTGACTCGGCATTTTTTATTTTAAAAGGACAGTGTACCCCCTTGGAAAACAAATGAACACTGATTTGAAAATGGCGATGACTTGTCAGTCTTGTCACTTGTCAAAATTAGTAAATCGCATGAACTAGAAGTATTACTGTAACGAATTATTAAAAAATTAAACCGTTATACAACAGAATATTAACAAAAATAAAATTATTTAGCTTAAATCTGATAATATTACGTTACAGGATTACAATTTAAAATATCAAACGGATATTTTTGTGCATTTTTATCAATATTTCGTTTTAATGATATTCCTAGAACTTTTTTGACAGAGTAAACATAACCTCACAATTTGTAACATAACCTCAGAAAAACACATGGGGCGAAAATGCAAGTTTCCGACCCGAATAACGTAAAAATATACAATTTAAGCGCCGGAAAATCGCTCCCAGAGGTATAATTTACCGTTTTAACTTAATTAAACAAGATTTCTTCCAGTGGCTTTCTGAGCGCAAACGAAGAGCCCTACTGAAGAAAGATGTTGATATTCGGCGAAGAATTGAGCTTATCCAAGACTTTGACATGCCTGGCCTTAGTACAACTGTTAAAGTATCAAAAGACGGACAATACGTCCTTGCTACTGGTATTTACAAGCCAAGAATTAAGTGTTTTGACGTTAATAACCTCTCACTGAAATTTGAGCGTTGTTTTGATTCAGAAGCTGTAACGTTTGAAATTTTAAGCGAGGACTACAGCAAGGTAATCAGAAATTTTACAAACTACTTAATTTAACTAAAATTTCAGTTAGTGTTTTTGCAATGTGATAGATACATTGAATTTCATGCCGCTCATGGCAGGTATCACCGGTTGAGGATACCCAAATTTGGCCGTGACATGCAGTATCACTACCCCAGTTGTGACTTATTTGTCGTAGGAGCAGGTTCTGATATTTATAGGTTAAACTTAGAAAGGGGTCAGTTTATGACACCTTATACAAGTACGGCTTCTGCAATAAACAAGTGTGCAATCAATCCAATTCATAATTTATTTGTTTGTGGGACACAAGAAGGAAGGGTTGAAGCGTGGGATCCTCGTACAAAAAATCTAGTGGCGACTTTAGATTGTGCTTTCAGTTGTGTAACAGAAAATAAGGAGTCAGTAATTCCACCACCAGAAGAATTAAAATAAATTGTGAATTTTTAGACTGGAAGGGTTTCCTTCTATTACCGCTCTTAGATTCAATGGGGCCCTAACAATGGGTGTGGGGACAGCTACTGGACAAGTCTTACTGTATGATATTAGGTCAAACAAGCCTTTTTATGTCAAAGATCACATGTATGGATTGCCAATTAAAGATGTAGAGTTTCACCACCAACAAGACTTGATTTTCTCAATGGACAGTTCAGTATTAAAAATTTGGGACAAAAATAATGTTAGTTTGTTAGTAGCTGTATTTTTTTTGTAATTATTTTTGTAGGGAAAGTTGTACACTTCAATTGAGGCCTCAACTGAGTTTAATAATTTATGTGTGGTCCCTAAAACTGGTCTTTTCTTTATTGCAAATGAAAACACGAAAATTCAGACATACTACATCCCTAGTTTAGGTCCTGCCCCCCGTTGGGCAAGTTTCCTTGACTCACTTACTGAGGAACTTGAAGAATCTAACTCTGAAAATATCTATGACGATTATAAATTCGTAACAAAACAAGAATTAGAAAATCTAGGACTAGACCATCTTATTGGTACCAATTTATTGCGAGCTTACATGCATGGGTACTTCATAGATGTAAGACTGTACAAAAAGGCAAAGTCTGTAGCAGATCCGTTTGAATTTGAAGAATACCGCAAGAAGAAAATCCGTGAAACTATAGAAAAAGAAAGAGTGAATAGAGTTCAAGTGAATAAATTACCAAAAGTGAATAAAGACCTCGCGTTTAAATTAATGAATGACCAAACAAATAAAAAGAAGAAAGAATCAGCGAGTAATCTTCTTGAAGATACGAGGTTTAAAGCTCTGTTTGAAAATCCGGACTTTGAAGTTGATAAAAACGCAGACGAGTATCGGTTGTTAAATCCGGTTTTGTCGAGATTAGATCAAGCGAAGAGAAAGGAATTGCGAAAGAAAATGCAAAGTGAGGAATTTGAGCCTGTTGATGAGGAACCTGAAGGGAAAAATAGTTCAGAGGAATCGTCTGATGATTATGAGGAAAGCTCGGATGATGAAAGTTTGGCTAAAGAAATGAAATTGCAACATAAGATTATAAATAGGGAACACAGGATGAAGGAGAGGCTGGAAGAAGAGGAGGAAGGGAGAAAACAGCCCAAGATGTTTGAGTTGAGGCAAGGCGAGGAGTATAAAGGGATACACAGTCTCAAGAAGAAAATTAATAGGTGAGTATTAGTTACAGCGTCGCCATATTGGCCGCTGCGAGTGCTCCAATTACGCCAGAATTGAGCTCCCTTAATATGAGAAGTTTTTGAATGTTTTTAAATTTTGAAAAATTAAAGAATTACAAATTTTATTCGCTCACATATGTTGTTTTCTGAAACGCTGTTTTTACGTATTTTCAGTTTTTTGAGGTATTCAAAAAACCTTACAAAAGGAAAACTTTCTAAATTAAATGCTTTACATCAAAATATTAAATTCTAAGGTTTTAACAAAAACACTTTTCAAGTTGAGCAAATTAGAAAGCAAAGAAACAGTTTTAGTACCATAAAAAATTTTCTCTATATAACTTATTATATATGTTATAAAAAATAATAAAATAATTAAAATTGTTTTTAAAAACAGTAGTTAAACTCTATGTATAAATATATAAGGAGAACATCTCAATACTCCGTGTTTGTTTAAAAAAAAGGATCATGAGCGTCAGCCCGAGTTTAATTTCAAAGTGGCGTGTTTTTGCAGCTGTAGGGCTTTGTGAGATATTTTTAAACACTTAAAAAGCTTGTTATGTGTCAAAATGATTTTGTGTTTTAGGGCGCCTCTTGAGCAGCGAATTCAGAGCGAAACATCCTCAGTCCGCCTCTTGGGTTCAGTTGGTAGCCGCGAGATGACATTTTCAACCGCCAAAAAGAAAACAAAATCTGATATAAAAAACCGAAAACACATGCAAGAACGCAAACAACTCCACCGACCCGTCCGGGGTATCCTCAAACGCAAAACTCCATTTTTCCGAAATAAAAAACTGTAAATAAATCTCTGATAAAATAAAAATATTTTTTCAATTTGTTACCAAGATGTTATTCACCGAAAAAGGTTATCACATTCCTCGCACGGGATAAGCATTTAATCAAACCTTCTCACTCGATTATTTAATGTAAACAGACATTACTACGTCTAGTGGTGCTTTTTTCGTCCAATATGTTTTGCTTGTATGTAGTTTTTTGTATTTTTTATCACTGTTATCTCCCAAAATGGCAACGGCATCTCACAAAAATATTACAATCGTGTTTACAGATCTAGAAGTGTTGGATAATGACCGAAAAATGGCCGAACGCGACGTCCCCTCTTGTTTATCTTCGACGAGTTTGGTAAAAACCTGACTTACAAGACACAAAAACAGAGTTTTATTGTAGGACGATCGAGAGACCCATTATTCCGAACACAACCCCCAATTGAGCGTCACAGCAGTCTTAAACTACTGCAAGAGCAAAATCCTCAACCCCTATCTCCGCCTACTTAGCATCGTGGGTCTTAGACCCCTAATAGCCAATCAGCTCGACTCATGTTTCTGTTTCCAATTCGTCAATTTTGTCTACACAATTCAGCTAATCACTCTACTAGTCTTAGGATATTTACTCCAATACATGGTCTGCTTTCGGCGAGACAGAGGATTCTGTTTCAAAATTGCAAACAACCCTTATTTATTCCAAACTGAAGAAATTACACAAATCTATGAACAGATATGTCACGCACCCCTTTTTTTCTCTTTTATTATCCCAAGCGTCTTGCATTTGATTGGCTACGTTCATGCCGTTTTGGTAATGAGACACTCCGATGATGACCAATTACCTGTTCTAATGGAGCGAGTTTTTCTCTCCTCGAATGGACAAAGCAGTCACAAAAAACTCGTTAGGACCTTGTGGAGTTTTGTGGCCTTGACAGTGATTTGGATGACCTTGTCTCTTATCACTGTTATATCTATGATGGCAAGCGGGTCCATCAATTTTAAATGGATGGAAAACATGTAAGAAACAATCTTCCAACACTAAACAAGGTGCCATCCTCAGGTAAGAATCAAACTTGTTTAAAGTGAAATTCTTACCTGAGGATGGCAACTTTGTTGTCGTGTTAAGTGAATGCCGTTAGTGGATTTTATCCACCAATCACATTTCTTACTTTTAGGTCATATGGAGTGTCAATAGGGCTTAAAATCCTGCTAGTGGTTTGTATTTTGTGGCACGACATTGTCCAGGCTACAGTTATTTCGAATTACTGCCTGCAGACGCAACTCCTGACGACATATTTGCAGTACTTGCAGGAGAAATTACTGCAACACCCTGTACAACCCCTAGAGTGGATTCGGGTATTTAAATCTTCTTGTGACTAAAAATAATTATTTTTTTCAGCACATTGAAACTTTTAAAAAGATGCTACGTTTCGTCAACCTTGAAGTGGCACCTTCAGTCTGTATTTTTACATTTATTAATTTAGCTTGTGCGACTTCTGGTATTTTATGGTTTTTCAATTATGATAATATTGATAAGGAAACGTTACCAATTGGAGGGATAAGTACCCTAAATGTGATTTTGTGGGTTTTACTAGCTTTGGCTCCTTTTGTACAGGTAAAACTTTGGATGGGTTTAAACAGACTTGACTTTTTTTGTATTTAAGGCTTCTCGATTGTCTAATGAGTGTGATATTTTACGAAATGCTGGTCAAGAAGTAAGAACAAGGCCTTTTGTTCATCAGGATACTCCTCGACATGACCTGGATTCAATTCTGTTATATACAGCAAGTTTAAAGTTGAGGGCTAAACTGTTTTGTATACCAATCACTGGCAGATATCTATGTTTGTTTTTTATGTTTGTGGGAATTGTTATTTTGGTTTTAGGCCAATGCCACTATTTCAATAATTGAAATGTTTTATATGTGTTTCTGTTGTATTTAATAAATTATTTTATCAGCTTTTTAGTAATGTCGTTAATGAATATACTAGAAAACTGTAAACCAATTAAAAAAAGATACAAAATCAACAAAAAATGTAAAAAAAATTACAACTGTAAATAACCTCACAACAAATCCCAGACGCGCCGATGGCGCATTTCTTCTCTACCTTCCCCGATCCGTAAGAAGGCGGCTTGAGGCGCGAACTTGGCCGTATATATTCTCCAGGGAGGAAGTAAGAAGAAGAACAATTATCAACTGCCAAAATTGCAAAAAAAAACTAAAAAAATAGACAACAGTAAAAAAAGTGTCAAACATTATTGTTATGAAATGTACCGAATTGGAGCGAGCGTTATAAAGAAAATGTAAACTACTTGTAAAAAAGTGGCCAAAAATCGTTGAAATTATAAAACAGTGACAAAAAAAATTTGTGAAATTGGAATTTAAATAATTTCTCTTATAACATTATTTTGTATCTTTGGTTGTTTTTTTGAAGCGTTTTAAAATAGTAACTTTTTGTAATTATTGTTAATTCAAATATTAAGAATTTAGTGCCCTGTATGACAGAAAGTTTTCATTTTCTTTGTGTTGCGACTTTGTCAACCTTTGTGACGTCACGGTGAAGGTCATGAGCTGGATCCGTTTCAAAAATTCACTGTATTCAAAGATGTTTTTGATAATTTCAAAAAGCTAACTGTGCAGCAAGTTTTATAATTTGAAGGAAAATTATAAGACTGGAAAAATCTGGGAAAAAAATGTTTAACAAGTTTAGCACATTTACTCTAATTGTATTCACAGAATCAACCTAATAATAACTACAAACTAGACATGCAAACATTGCACGAAATTCCAAACATTGAGACACTTTAATAAGATGGAACAAATCTCAATAACTCGACATTTTTCTAAGTTGGCAACACGAATTTAAAAAAATGGAATAAAAAATTAACTCGTCTAAATTGGCAAGTTTATAGTTAGAATAAATTTGAAATAGTATCTTTTAAAGTTGTATATAGGTATCATCTTATATTTACACATCGTGGATTTAAATGCTCTAAAATCTAATCATTTGCGGCGTAGGATAGACAAAAAAATCAGGCTCTTTCATACATCTTTTAACGCTGTCTGGGTCTTGCTAAGAGTTGCTTCAAACTGAAAGTAGAAACACCGACTCCGAGGGAAGCCAAAAGAAATGCCGTCGGGAATACTAACTTATCAGTGTGTCCTCTACTAACGGCAACATTCTGAAACAATAAGAAAATACGTAAAGGTCACGGCTCTGGCAAACTGACAAATTTAATTTTAGTTTTGTTTATTTTAAACGCAAATTTGTTATTTAAGGAAAGATCTTTATTGTTGTCAAAGTTTAAACGGTTGTAATTATAAGTCTTAAAATAAACAAGATAGGTCAAGTACATACATGCCATTGAACGGGGGTTTTTCATAACCGGGAAAATTATTAAATAATTAATCATATTGTTATAATACTTATCAAAATTAAATATTATTTACTTTGGACTTTGAACGTTCATTCATTAGTGAAAAAAACTAGATATTATTTGTAATCACTTACTGTTAAATAATCTCAGTTATTAAGAGTTTTATTTTGTAAAGGAAAGTTATGAACGCAATAAAACGCTTAATTGGGAGAAAAAATGTTCACAGAAAGTAGTTGATTCGACTATTTCTTGTTTTTAATGGTTTTTTATTTAACATTACGTAATGTACCGGGTGATCAAGTTTTATCCGCACCCCTAAAAAACCTTTGAAAACATGCACTAAAAAATTATGAAAAATACAATATACAGGGTAAGTCTGTTAAAAGTTTTATCTCATCTTATCTCGAAAACTAGTTATCACATCAACTTCAGAGTTTGCCATTAAAAACCTAAATTTTTCTCTACAAATGTGAATTTTTTCAGTATTTTTTAATGTTCCTTCTAATAAATATTAATTCGGTGAAAAATAAAAAAAATAATTTACATTATTTCTAATGTTATTCGAAATATTTCAAATATCGTAAAAAAATATTTCAAAAAACTTAAAATATAATCCCAAAACATAATAAAATTAATTATTATTATTTGTTTTGTAAGACATATGTATGTATTTTGAAGCAGCATTGCCAGGTTATACTCAACAATAGGTTGGATATCCACCTTTCAGCTTCTTCGTTCCACCCACTCTCTTGGGAATAATGACGTATTATTTAATAATGTTGAAAATTTTAAAAAAATAAAAAAGATCTAGAAATTTAGAATGACAACAGAAAAAATGTAAATTTTATATTTTTTTCAAAGAATATTAATTGATTAATATTCATTAGAAGGAATATTAGAAAAATTCTGAAAAAATTCACATGCATAGAGCAAAAAACAAAGTTTTAAATGGCAACCTCTGAAGTTGATGTGATAACTAGTTTTTGAGAAAAGATGAGATAAACTGTTAACAGTCTCACCCTGAATATTATACTAAATTGATATCCAACCTCGCTTGGCAAAAAAATTTTGTTTCATTAATTCATTTGACACAAAAATTTCAATTTTTTTTTCCATAAATTGATCAAAAATGCGTAACAAAATCAATCTTTTGGTGCAATTTATGACTTACTAAATTGAAGAAGTAATAAGTCTGACACAATAAGGGGCCGGGACCGGGACCTAATAATTAAAAACAATTTACAGTCCCATCAGTCCGAAATTTCTTATTATTATCTTCGATCATTGAACCACAATAATGATCCTGTGACAAATTTATAACCAATACAATAAACTGGAGAAACCACCACAGTTAAACTCATTAAAAAATAATAATAAACACGATTTTATCATAATTCATAAAAAAATCAGTGCTTCAATATCAAAATGTTCACGTTAAATTATAGTTAATTAAATAAAAAAGAGAACTGTAAACTGTAATAAACAATTTGAAAATTGGACAAAATCTTCTTCTATTCAAAAACGTCCACATTTTTTAAACAGTTTTTCTTTAGGTAGAAACAGACGTTTTTGGGATGCGGATAAAACTTGATTCACCCGGTAATTAAGAATTGTTTCTGATTGATCCCGAATCCCTAAAATAAATCCTAGAGGGCGTATTAATCTGCGTAACCTCCTTAATCTGTAGTAGTGCGTTCTGTCAGACTGTCATGGTCAACAGCTAACTCAAATATTTTGAATTTTGGGAAAAAAATGTTCGTAAGACTATAAGACAATTTTTCCATTATTAATGATTTCTTTGTCTACAATTACGTAAAATTTGTAATTAAGTTTTGTTCCTAACAGTTACCGAATCCCTAAAAAGTTAAAAAAATAAATCTTAGAAGGTGAATAAATTTGGGAAAAAAATATTTACAGAAATTAAGTAGCTACGACTGATTTTCCATTATTAATGGTTTCTTTTTTATCTATATTTAGGTAAAATTTAGAATTATTAACGTTGTTGAAATTTTTTATATTTGAAAAATCACAGAAATTATTATTGAAGTCTTTTTCATATTAAAATTATTGTTTATGATTGTTATCAAAAAAATAAATTCTGGAAGGCGTATTCAAAAAAACTTATTTTGGAAAAAATTTTTTTTGTAGAAAGTAGATATCTATAATAACAGGGTTATTCACGTAAGATGACGAGCCTGACCAGGTAAAAATGCAACCCAAAATACAGTTTACAAAAGATTCATTGTTTTTTGAAACTAGAAAATTAAATTAGGGATCCAAGTATGTATATATTAAAAGCAGTTGGTGAAGAGACTGGAAAGCACGCTAAGAAATAAGGCCTCCCTTTAAATAAGTAAGAACCAGAACTGCCACTTGCCCTGAAAATGAAGTCGCAGTTATTGAAGTTGTAACCGAAGAATTCATGAAATGGTGCCGGTAAGCCATAAAATACCCTTACCCTCCGAGTTTGAGTGACAGAAACCAGCGCTTCTCAAACGCTTTTTCAAATTCCTGGTTGAGTTTTAAGATAAACAAGTAACTTGTATTGTTTTTTAAATTTACCTTATTATTCGATTTCTAAATTATACAATATTACACGTTAGGTCTACTTTTCGATAATGTATTTAGAATGTATTGTTTAAAACTCATTCCTTATTTTAACATGTTTGTATTCACTGGAGGAATCAAGTAGCTTATCCTAACCATTTTATTTTTAGAAACAGAGGTTCAAGCTATCTTTTTTCAATTTACTACGTTTCTTACAGCGACTTTTACTTATATACAAAATCTTTCTATAGTAGTATTCTTTTAATTTTACCCGAATGTCGTAAAACTTTGTTCTCCTTCTTGCTCTTTGAGAAAGTAAGTACGAACAAGTAGAATAAACATTGTCCGCTCCCTAATCCGTCAAATGGTTGTCATCTCTCTCACTCCAAAGCCATTTAAAAGAGACATTTAACCACACAAAACTTATCAGTGATTCTCAATAAGTCTTAAAAATGCAATGAGATAAATTTTAGTTACAAAAAAATTTATAACAAATATTTGAAATTATGTACAAGTCTATTTATATTTTATTATTACTATCACTATCATGGTAACAATTCTATTAACAAAATCTTTAGATTAAACAGCTTTTCGTATTTAAAAATGACCAGATAGTTTGAGAACTGCTGGTACTTCAACCTGCTCTCCCCTGTGAAGTAGACAACGCTTGGCGACTTGTATTTTGTTTCACTCATTCGCATAGTAACAACAAAGATAAAACTAGTAGCGCATAGGGAGGTGTTATTTGATACAATTTTACAACATTCGGGTAAAATTAAAAGAATACTACTATACCTGGGCTTGACCCTCGCGTCATAAACTGTCTATTCAAACCTCTAATACTTTGGTTCCATGGATGATTATTGAGCTTTGTTAACATTATTTACGACTTAAATGGTTTACAATATACCGGCATCATTTGGTGAATTTTTCTGTACACATATCGGTCAAAAAAAAAACAAGACAATCATCGTCGAGTTAATCGTCGGTTTGTAGGATTTTGAGAGAGAATAAGTTTTATCCGTACCATATACAACTTGTCCAACAGTTAAAATTTGGTTCAGTTAAAAACAGTTTTGCAATTTGGTTGTAATAACTGGCAGCTATCTATGTTTTATGTGTATTATGATAATGCCAGAGAGATCCAATGAGCTCTATAAATCGTATTTTAGGTGGCATTTTTACCTGGTCAGGCTCGTCATCTTACGTGAAGTTATCCCTTATTACCCGTCTTTTTTTTATCTACAATTATGTAAAATTTAAAATTAAATATTATTTCTGATTGTTACCAAATCTAAAAAAATTCAAAATAAATCCTAGAGAACGCATTAACCTGTGTAACCACCCTAATTTGGCGTTCTTGACTTTTTGTCACACTATGATGGTCAACTCCCTACACAAAATTACTAAAAAAAATAAAAAAAAAAGTTCGTAGATAGTAATTTGCTATGAGTATTTTTCCGGTTATTAATGATCTTTTGTTATCTACAATTACGTAAAATTAGTAATGTATTATCTCTGATTGTTACCGAATCCCTAGAAAGTTAAAAAATTATTCCTAGAGGGCGTAGTTTTCGTCACTGTCATGTCCCACCCCCTACATAGAAAAATTAGAAAAAAATTCGTAGAAAGTAGTTGTCCATGACAATCTTTCCGTTATTAATGGTCTATTTTTATCTACAATTACGTAAAATGTAAATAGTATCGTTCCTGATTGTTACCGAATCCCTACAAAGTTAAAAACTGAGACCTACAGAGCGCCCTAATCTTTCTAACCGCCCTATTTTGTCGTAAAGCTTTCTATCAACCCTCAATTTAGAAAAAAAAACTAAAATTTTGTTTTTTTTGTAATTCTTACCTGCGCTATGGTCAGACGAAGGGCAAGGTACCGTGCGTGTGACAATTGCATCTCAGACAGTCCTTGCCTGTAACAAACATTTTAATTAAAACATTGCGATTTAAAACTTGTTAAAAAGCGAGTGGGACAATTATTACCTTGACTGACGCTAGTATGTATGAATATGCACTCGCAAAAAACCTTCTCAAATGAATAAATTAAAATTAGAATCTTATATAACCTCAAAGAAAGATATTTCCAACTACGTCAGTCAATGTTTGTGTATCAATTCCTCGGCATAAAAATCTTAAATGCGAACTAGAAAAATGTGGACTTTATATTTAAATTTGTTTATAATTATCAGAAAAATTGATTATTGAACTTACCAATTGACACGAGCGCGGACTTGATAAGAAAAGGAAGAAGTTGAGTGCGCAACTTATTAAAGCGGGAAATTCAAATTTGAGAAAACAAGTTTCGAATTTTTGACTTTAGCACACTTAATTGTACTAATTAAGCAGAAATGAATAAACATGATCTTTGTGCGAACCAAAAATAAATAAAACAATTTATCTTTTGATAAAATTGTTGATTTACGTTTACGCATTATTTTTAAATTATGAATAAATCAGCTACAATTAGGGTGATTTGTGAGTTTATAAAGATGTGAAACGTGCCAACGATAACTCTTTAATGCCATGAAAGACCTGAATGATTTGCATGCGTCATCTTTGCAAAATCTAAAAATACAGTGACACAGAGATAAAACTGGTTAAACTAAATTTATTAGAAAAAACCCTAAATATAAACATTCAACAATATAAGTTTTTAAAAATCTTCAGACGGTTTAATAAACTTCCGTTTATTCTTATTTTTCTTTCCACTGAATTTATTTGAAATTGTGTTAACCAAAGTAGAATATTCAGCCATTTTCACATCACTAATATCAGTCTCCTTTCGTTTTTCTACTTCCTGTTTTTTCTTTGTAAAATCATTTTCCATGAATTTCTCGATTTCTGGATTCATTCCACCAAATGATAAACGGCCTTCCATTAAATTTTTACAATTGAAAATACTCGTTTCTGTGAAAATTATATTTCCACTTTTCTTCATTTCTTCAGTTATTTCATTCGAATACATGGCTTTTCCTTCAGCATCTTCCTGTTCCTTGAGGACCCTCTCCTTCGTCCTTTTCATAAATTTCATTTCCAAAATTGACCTAGATAACTGAACTGACTTTGACTCCTCCATTTTTACGTAAATAACACGTATTTAGCCAAAAATACTCGTTTTTTAACAAATTAAAACATTTGTTTATAATTTTAGGTTACAACAGATGACTGGATGGAATGACAGCTGATGTTGCCAACCTTTAGCGCCCTTTTAAATTTTTAAAATTTACAAAACATATTTCATTTAGTAACATTTTTTATGTAAGAACGTGTATTATAACTCAACGTTTTTATATTATTAATAATAATGTGTAAATTTTACCCGAAATTTATTTTAATTACAAATTATTTAAATTTGGCGCTTTAGTGGAAAAACAAAATTCCCTTCTACCTATTTCATTTTTACCAAACTGTCCTTTTCTATCAACAATTGACAACACGGTAGGTTTACAAGAAAATTTATTTAAAAATCTCAAAATATCTAATAAATTACTGACCATCCGCACCCAAAACACTTTAAAAAACATCTATACTTTCATTTTGTGCAAGTTTTTGTTATTTTATTTGAGTATTTTGGCAAATTTGGTGAGGTTATGTCAAGTCTAACATGTCTTATTTTTGCAGTCTAAACCGCAATGGGACGTGTGATTCGTGCACAGCGTAAAGGTGCGGGGTCTGTCTTTAAATCCCACACCAACAGGCGAAAGGGGGCTCCGAAATTACGATATTTGGACTTCTCTGAACGTCATGGTTACATTAAGGGTGTCGTTAAGGATATTATCCACGACCCTGGCCGTGGTGCCCCCTTAGCTGTTGTACATTTCAGAGATCCCTACAAGTTCCAAACTAGGAAAGAGTTGTTTATTGCACCTGAAGGAATGTACACGGGACAATTTGTGTACTGCGGCAAGAAAGCTAACCTCCAAATTGGTAACTGCTCTTTTAATTTCTCATTTTTTAATTTTTTAAGTGATGATTTCTAGTCTATTCAGATTTTCATGTGAAGATTTATTAACTAGAGGCTCTTTCTGACTATTTTGACTAGTTTAAATCAAAATTGTGTGTTTGTAAGTTTTCAATTTGGTGTTTTTTTTAGGTAATGTTTTGCCCATTGGAACCATGCCTGAAGGTACAATTGTTTGTAATCTTGAGGAAAAAACTGGTGATCGCGGCCGGTTAGCTCGTGCTTCAGGAAATTACGCAACTGTTATTGCCCATAATCATGATACGAAAAAAACAAGAGTCAAGCTACCCTCAGGAGCTAAAAAAGTTATCCCTTCAAACAACAGGGCTATGGTGGGTTAGTACCAATTCGTAAAAAGAAACTTAATTAAAATTTTGTGATGATTTCTACTATCATATGACTTGAATGATTATCAAATTAGAGGCTCTTTCTGACGCTTTTTTGCTTGATTTTTTTTTTCTATTACATTTTTAAAGTTATTTGATAATTTTCTCTTTAGGAATTGTCGCCGGTGGTGGCCGTATTGATAAACCAATCCTAAAAGCTGGTCGTGCATACCACAAATACAAGGTTAAGCGTAACTGCTGGCCTAAAGTACGTGGTGTTGCTATGAATCCAGTTGAGCATCCCCATGGTGGTGGTAACCATCAACACATTGGTAAAGCTTCAACCGTCAAGAGAGGAACATCAGCTGGTCGTAAAGTCGGTCTTATTGCTGCTCGCAGGACGGGTCTTATTAGGGGTGGCAAAGTTGAATCAAAGAAGGACGATTAGAGTGATAAGACATAACAGCCCCCCTTGTATTTCATATTTAATTGTATTGACATTTTTTGAAATATATGGATGGCTGAGAGTTTTTTATTTTGTGTGTTATTTTTCTTTTTACTTTCTCTTTTAGCAAACACTCGCTTGATATTATGGTTTACAAATTTTTTCCTTCAATAATCCTTGAATAATCTTCATATTTACTAGTTCTAAATCCTACCCTTAGAGGGCGTATTTCTTTTTGTTATTTGTCAATAATAGTATTGTTGCTAGGGACTTTTTCTACTTTTTTTGTGATTAATTTTGACTCGGGAGATTGGATAATTCATGATCATACTGCGTGCGCATTTTAAATTTAGCTAGAGGTCATCTCAACGTAAAAGGATTGACCGTAAGAAAACTACTCTATTCAGAAAGTCTTTAAAATTTATTACATTGTTTCAAACATTTTAAATTTTTAATAAAAACAACGAGAACAAATAAATTCATTATCCGGAAGGAACCTAGAAATTTATTAGTTTAATTTGGTCATGGTTTTACTCGAAGGTAGTAAAAAATAGAAACACAAAAAAATTCTTTTTTTTATATAAGATAACGTCACGAACTTCCAAATAATTATTTTTTTAAATTTGAAGATAACAGGTTCAAGGACAAATAAAACGATTCAACCTCTATCCAACGTTTCGACCGTGATTTATTTCAGTCTTTATCAAGCATTTCAGTTACAATAGTTTATAATAAAATTCGACACTTAATTAATTTTGCAGCCATATAGATGACGAAAAACGTTTAAAATTTTCAAAATTTATAATAAATTTTTGGTTTCTAGGATTTACGAATTATCGAGGTTATACTGTATTACTATAGTGAAATAACTTCCAGAGTTTATTCAAATTTTACAATTGAATGCGTGCGCATTTTGGTCATTTGTTGCCTGCTTTCCCTAGTTTTTTTCTAAATTTTTTGAGTTGACATTTGTCAACTGTCAATTTAAAATTTGGCGCGTTTGTCAATGAACAAAGAGATCTCGTCGTCATGGTTTTTTCTTTAGCCATTTGGCATTAACCAAATGTCAAAAGTGTTTTTTTTGGGTGATAATAAATCAGGTGAAATCGTTCGAAATTGTAAAAATCCTTATTAATAATCATTTTAGAAAGTTGCTTAGTGTTCGGCCATCATCTGGAGCTTTCAGTCTTGCGCATTAGTGTCGTGCGGAATCGCGAATGAACGCCTCTTGTGAATCTGCCAAAGACGCTTTTCATAAGTTTTAGATTAGAGGTTTTTGAAGTTAAAAACTTCTACCACTCGTCTTGATTTGTAGTAATATGAGTAATGCACCCAACCAAAATGGATCAGGTCTAGAGCAGCAGGTAAGTGAGAATTATTAGGTTATATGCGGCCGTTCTACCACGTTTCTATGACCCGGAAGCCTTTGACAATGGAGGTCGTGTAGACTTCCACTATTGATCGCCGACGGTGACGGTTTTCGGACCACTGCTGACCCCTTAAACCTTCACTTTTTCTAAAAATTTCACTCTTTCTGTTTAGTTTGCTGGTCTGGACTTGCAGAGTCGCGCATCAAGCGGCCGTTACGTGCCCCCGCACTTGCGTAACAAACAGAATTCATCGGAAGGAGGCTACGATAGAGACAGAGGCGAATCTAGAGGCGGCAGCGGAAGAGGCAATTACAATAGAAGCGGAAGAGACAATCGCGGAGGCGACTTTTCCAGCTTCAACACTAGGCTAGTATCTTTAACATAACCTAGAAATGGGCCCCCAGCAATCAACCAAATCCGTTTTACAGTTATGACCCGATTTCATTCAGAAGCCTTTCATTTTTCATTAAGCGAAACGCAATTCGTAACCTAAGAAATTGTAACGTGATAACATCCAGTTGGCGGGTTTCACGTCACGTGATGACTCATGCCGGTTATTTTGTCGTGGCGCAAAGTGCACAAATTTTAAACAAATTTCACTTTTTGCACATTTTACCAACAATTGAACAAGATACGCAATGATTTTTGACTCAACAGCTGTTCTACAATATTACAGTAACAAAGGAACTAGCAACGGTTGTCTTTTGTTTTTGCTTTTGACAGTTGGCTACATGTGTCCAAAATTGTACTATATTAAAGGAAAATAAACACGAATATTTTATCAGGAATTATCACAACAAATAAAGATTTACTTATTACAGTTGCTGTAATTGTGATAATTTTTTGCTTACTATAAATCTTGATTTTTTTAGTTCTTTGAATAATCTGTTTAGTCTACAAAAATGTTACGTCGTGAAATGAAGCTGTTTACAATGATGTAATTTTTGAAAAATTGCTTTATTTGACTACTTATTTAACCTTTTAGTGATAATATAACGACGTAATTAATTATTTAATGTTTTATTATACAGTTGAAAATGTCTTTTCAGTGAGGTCATTAGAAGTAAAGTTCATTTCAGAATAATTGTCATCTCGGTAACATCACATAGAAGTTTGTAAACACAGTATTAGGAAAAAAGTAACCACATTAATCTATACAAGTCAAAAACACTTTTGTTAATTTTACTTTAATTGGCAACAACAAAATTGAAATTGAAAATACTGTAATTGTGACATTAAAGGCCGTTTTATACTGACATAATTTTGATTTTCTTACAAGATTTGTTACACAGATGTTTGGAAAGTCGGTCAGTAAACTGTCAGTATTACGTACTAACTTTGATACTTATATCAATTTTCATAACATAATTCTGACTGTGTAAAAAGGTCTTAAGGCTTGTCTTTTGATTTGACTGTACCAACAACAAAAATACGTTTGTTTTAACAAATTGAAAAGTGAAAATATAGCCCATAAGCTTGCGTATGCCAACATAATCATGATCAAACGACGACTATGAGACTCCTACTATTAGGAGAACGAATCAAAGCAAGAAACCTGAAATTGTCAATGTATTTTGAGGTGCGCTATCTAAAGATAAACCCTAGAAACATAATAACATTTTCGACAAATTGATAATTTATAAATTAATATTTTTGAAACTTATTTAGCAGTAGTAATCTCGACTACATTTTACTATACAAGTAATATTTAATTGTTTTTCAAAGAATCAGTGTGGTGCAAATAAATGCCACTCTGTTATTGTTTCTATGACAACGTAATGCTTTTAATATATTTTTTTTTCTCTCCTGAGTTGTAAAATTGACTTTGACCTGTTGAAAACGTTAATTGAAAGTGTCACTTTACACACTAGTGCGTCAAAAACTGCAGTAAATTTTAACCTTTAGAAGTTGTTTAAAAAATAAATTAGTGTATGACAGTAAAGTTAAGTACACAAAACTTTACATAGTAACCAGCAAATATGTATAAAAAAAAAGCGTAATTATTTTTTATTTATAAAATTATGAAGCCATCTATAAGAATTTAAATAAGTTATAATCTCTAATACCGACTGAGAATGTCAGAAAATATTACGGGGATTATGTGGTGATAAAAAAATACACTTACACCTGAAATAGTTTATTCAGTTTATTAACTATAATAGTTATAGTTGTAAGAAACACTGCTGTACAAAGAAAATAATTAATATTTATCGACATTTGACAGTGCCAATTGTGAAAGTGACAACTGACATATCATATGGAAATGAATCTTGCAATCCAAATTTTGCATAAAATAGAGTTTAGTAACAAAAAAGGAATAGTTAATAATTATGGAAAACATTGCTGAATAGTGTAAAAACAATTTACAATGGCTGGAACTAGATTTGTGCTAGTAGTTTTTACGTACCTAACATTAAAAGTTGCTGTTTATTTTCTAAGATTGTTGTAAATTCTAGTAATTAGTAGTTTATAAATCTAACACATTCAAGAAAAACTTAAAACCGTTTTATCCTGTTGCTTCCAAATCCACCCAGCATGATGAATTACCAGCATGACCCAGCATGATGAATTACATGATGTCTTACCACTTTTTCTCAATTCAAAGTAACTCGATTTTTTCAATTTTACAAAAGTCGTGATACCTTCTCTTTTAAAAGTGGCATAAATTGAAAATATTTAAAACCATCAAAGTGGTGTGTATGTTAAACTGTCAACCAACTGTCAATTTTGCAACAAACAGGATTGCCAGTTTAAATAAATTATTGACATTTTTTTAATTTTAAAATATTGCTAATTTTAAATTGTCGGACAATAGTTATTTATGTAACAAGGCAGTAAAATGCAACTTTGTCTGACGAGTTGCATACAATATTTTATCGCCTACCAGCATACCATTGTACCACCAAAAATAATTTAGTTGCATTTTTTTAATACTCAGATTTTAAGGTAGGTATTATGAAAAAGTACATTTTACGGTTTATAAAATACATTAAAGGTAAATGTGCAGCCAGTGGGATTATGAAAATTAATACCAGATGTTGAAGGAGTAGATATTGAAAATGTGTTTGAAGTGTTTACAATGTTGTTAGTAGAACTGTTCTTTTGCTTATCTTCACTAGTTAAATCCTCCTGGCAAACCTCCGTATCTTCATTAGCAATGAAAGTATTTACTACTGTTGGCTGTTGTTGGTAAACGTCACCAAGAATCGTTTTGCAATTTTATTTTAATCAATGTAAAATACGTGCAATTAGGGTTGCCTATCACCAGTCAGGTAAAATACTTTTTGTCCTCCCGTATTGTAAAGTAGGCTATCATAGTTGTGCATCCACCAATAGTAAGTCGGACTTTTGGAAACTGTGCGGTAAAAATGAGAAAAACACCGGGTCTCACATTGTACGGTTAGAACTACCACAGGAGATGCTTGAGGAAAAAACTAACCTTGCAGTAATATAGTTTATGTATCAAAGTGTACGTACCTAAAATATTGCCACAAATAAAGCTATATTTAATACAAAAATAATATATTGAAAAAATCGCTGAAACGTCACAGGTCTTACGTCAAACGTTGTGTGAGACCTTAGACAACGCACAGCTTAGTTCAAGTGTGGATCCCCATTACTAACAACAATACGAAATTATAGGTGTAAAAGTATATTTTAGGAAAAGTTGCAGTTAATAAATTTTAAAAATGACAACGTGTGTATTTAAGATAATTTTAAAAATAATATGCAATTTTATATAGAACAGAATGTTAAAAATAAACCGCTACAGCGCCATCTATTCAGAACCTGTGTGTTCCTGTCTAGTTAATAAATGTCATTATTCTATGGATCCGTGGCCATTATTGTTGAATGTTGAATCTCTCAGTAATTATCAATTTAGAATTAAAAAGTGTGAATAAAAGTACTGGAAAGACCATTGAACATGTTTTAAAGAAAATTATGCAAGCAGTGACAGAGTATTTAAGCCGCATTTGGGTACGTTTTATTGGTTTTTAGAATTTATTTGTACCTAACCTAACTTTTGAAATGGCGCAAAAAAAAACAGAATTTGACTCTTTCGGACAAAAAAAATTATACAAATCTTATGCGGTAGTTAATTTTACAGGCTCCAACTAATCAGGCCCTCGCTTTCAGCTCGGGCCTGAAACAAAGCTGTCGCCTGTAAAATTAAGCCTACCACATACGAATGTAAATAGCTATTACCTGCCTAGGCAGACAAAGTGGCACTTTCTCTCGTTGAATGGATACAATAAAGTTTTACTTTCCATAGTGGTAGGCGATAAAAAATGTCATACAAATTTCATGTGTTAAGTCATTTTACAGCGCTCCAGCTAATGAAAAACTCGCCCTACGGGCTCGTTCTCAAACAAAGCTGTCGCGCTATAAAATATGACTTTACCACACTCTTATGTAAATAACTATTGTTTCTTCCAACAACGGTTCAGAATTGTATTGGGCAAGCGTAATAGCGATTTAGGACTACTTAAACGTTGGTGCGCATGTGCAATCTAAACCGTTTTAAACGGTTCAGTGTTACTATCTACACCACAATTAAAAAAAAAAAAAGATGTGCATTGTAATACCTAACGTTTCGTAAATTGTGAAACCAAATAACCGAAACAAGTGTCAGTACCTGCTTATCTAAAGCTTATCAGCAACTTAACCTCAACGTAAATTGAAGTCACACTTTTATAAACTGAAAAGTCAGATTTAAAACGGTCTTTTTTACATTTACAAAGCTAGCAATTTGGGGCAAACAGGAACATTCTCGTTTTGTGACATTTTGTTATGACTTTCTTAAGATTAAAACACAAATCTAATAATGTACTCACAAACTAAGATTGATTTTGATTATACTCATTTCAAAATTCTGTAATTGCCAGGATGTATTTTTTTGATGTAATTTACGGTTTTTTTGAAAGTAAACAAACTGTAAAATAATGTTTTCATCTTTGAAATATATTTGTTTATAATAACTAAATAACAGCTGATTGTTGTTACTGTAAATAACAAAAAAAAAATTTGGTATTTTTATGCTAAATAATGTCACTAAATGCGAAATGTTCTTTTATATTTGATTTTTAACAAATAAAGAAGGCATTAATGTATAACATTTTTATTCTAAGATAATGATATAACTTCCTATTTTCTCATTCTATTAACAAAAAAAAAAACTGTTACTAATTATCGAGTGTGTATTTTTTGGCAGTGTTTTTTTATTTATGATTTGTGCAAAAAGATAGTAGGCTGTTACAGTAAATTACTTCTTTGTTCACATTTTTGTAGGGTTTATCTTACAAACTGATCTGATAACAAACTCTTATTGACAACTTTGACTTTTTTTATTCTCTTTTCTTATTTTTTACTTCAGATTATATTGATTTTTGTTATGGTAATAAACAAAATTCACTTACACATGCATAAACACCACCCTCAAAAAATTGATTATTGGTTATTAAAATTGTTTCATTATACTGTTACTGTGTAGGTGTATTTTTACGATTATCGAGTGTTAGCTGTGTCTGTCAAATAGCTATTGTTTTTTTTATGAGAAGACGAATTTTATAAGGAATTTATTCATTCATTTTAATAATAAATTATAAATTCTGACAAAACAAGAAATTAAAAGGCATATTTTACCAATTATTGCAAAATTTTCTAACAATTTCATGGTTTTTTTTGTAATGTTAAATTTTATATAGATGTGGGGTTTATATTAAAAAATATAATTGTGGTATTTTTAGACAGTTTTATTTTAGAATTGAGGTGACAAAATAGTGTAGTTACTATCGATTTAGTTTTTTTTATGAGGTGGGCGACACTCATTTCAACCACTTATCGATTTGTATCAAAAATATCCGAATAATTTATCTTCCCTCGAGTATTATTAGTATTCATTTATTCTGTTTATACAATTTTTTTTTATGATATTTACATTTACTTTCTCTATTAGATAAATTTTTCTCAGTTTATTATTTAACCAACATGATTTATTTGCGTGATTTATTAAAATATCACATGGAAAATTGCACAACCCCTTGAAAAATTTATAACAAAAGTTGTGTATTATACACGTAATTCGGTTATTATTCATGAGTTTTAAGTCACGCAATACTTACAATATAGGTGGTTTTAAAATAATTATTATATAGTTTTGTGGTTAAACTAAAAATTTTATCAATAATTGTAATACAAGAGATTCAATTTTTTAAATCGTTTGTAATGAGAACAAAACAGTTTATAAATAATTTAAAATAGTCGCATCATAAATCCGGCTTAAAGGACCACACCAACTGTGACAGCTTATTGGCCTTACTTTTTTTTATTAAGAAAGAATTCTAATCGAGTAAAAAGGACCTGCGATTTTTATGTAATATAATATTAAAAGAACTGTTATAATTTGATTAACAGTTTCTGTTTGTCTTCTCTTTTTTTTGAAATTTAGAGTTTTGTGTAATTTGTGTTTTTTTTATACAGGAATCGCCGTGATAATTACCAAAATGGCGAGACGTTTGAGAGAGAAGATTGGGGTAGAGGAGGAGGTGGTGGGGGTGGCGGCGGTAGCCGCTTTCAGGATAGGGAGCGTGACTTGCCCCGTAATGATCGTTGGCAGGAGCCGGAGAAACCTCGTGACGGAGGCGGTCGTTGGAATGACAACCGTAACGAAAGTGGAGGCGGCGGCGGCGGAGGTGGCCGTTGGAACGACAACAACCGTGATCGTCGCAACGAAAACGACTGGACTGTACCGATGCCGAGGGACGAAAGACTCGAACAGGAACTCTTCGGTACAGGGAATACGGGCATCAACTTTAGCAAATACGAAGATATACCTGTTGAAGCAACCGGGGACAAAGTCCCGCGCCACATTACATCTGTAATAATATTATTCTTAAAGAATAATTTAAAAGTTTAATTTTATGTTTTGTTTTTAGTTTGAGGAAGTACAGCTGACTGAGATCATACGTAACAACATAAGTTTAGCGCGTTATGATACTCCGACTCCAGTACAAAAATATGCAATTCCGATAATTGTAGGCAAGCGAGATGTTATGGCTTGCGCCCAGACAGGGTCTGGAAAGACTGCGGCGTTTTTAGTGCCGATTTTGAATCAAATGTATGAACATGGACCGCCGAATATTACCCATGGACGTAGTAGACGTAAACAATATCCATTGGGATTAGTTTTGGCACCAACGAGAGAACTTGCCACACAAATCTATGATGAGAGCAAGAAATTCGCCTATAGGTCACGTGTACGCCCTTGCGTTGTGTAAGTCAACATTACAGATCTCTACATGTGATCTCTTTAAAGAACTCTAAGAAAAAAATTAATCTTTTATATGACAATATTTTTTTTGTGTAATTATTTTAAATAGTAAAGTCTCTTAATCTCTCTTTCTCCGTTGAATACTTTTATGTGGGTCTTAGCCGGAGAGTACATACTCTTTTCTATTATTTTACTTTGTGAGTATAATTTACAAAAGGAATGCTTTGTTACAGTTATGGGGGCGCTCACATTGGCGACCAAATGCGCGACCTAGACCGCGGCTGTCACCTCCTGGTGGCCACCCCTGGCCGTCTCTTAGACATGATCGATCGAGGCCGAATCGGTCTTGATTATTGCCGTTATTTGGTTCTTGACGAAGCCGATCGTATGCTTGACATGGGTTTCGAATTACAAATTCGTCGTATTGTCGAAAAAGAAACAATGCCAAAAACCGGCGATCGTCAAACCCTCATGTTTTCAGCAACTTTCCCATCACCTATCCAGATGCTCGCACGCGATTTCCTGGATAATTACATTTTCCTTGCGGTGGGCCGAGTTGGTTCAACTTCTGAAAATATCACCCAGAAAGTTGTCTGGGTCGAAGAGCACGACAAACGCTCTTTCCTTCTCGATTTACTAAACGCAGCCGATTTGACTCAACCATCGGCTGAAAGTTTGACTCTCGTTTTTGTTGAAACGAAAAAAGGTGCTGATTCTTTGGAGGAATTTCTCCATATGGAAGGATACCCAGTGACGTCCATTCACGGTGATCGCAGTCAAAGAGAACGTGAAGATGCTTTAAGACAATTTCGATCGGGAAATACTCCGATTTTAGTTGCTACAGCTGTAGCGGCACGTGGGCTTGATATCCCCCACGTCAAACATGTGATTAATTTCGACTTGCCGTCAGATATTGAAGAGTACGTCCATCGAATTGGACGTACAGGAAGAATGGGAAACTTGGGATTGGCTACGTCGTTTTTTAATGACCGCAATAGAAATTTGGCGAATGGAATGCTGGATTTGTTGATTGAAGCAAAACAGGAATATCCGAGTTGGTTGGAAGGTGTTGCTGCAGATGGAAGAATGCCAAGTTCGGGACGTAGAGGAGGAAAAAGTCGATATGGAAGCGGAGGAGGAAGTAGTTTTGGAGGAAGAGATTATAGACAGCAGTCAGGTGGAATGTCGAGAAGTCAGAGATCTGGAGGAGGGGGATATGGAAATAACGGGTTTGGAAATAATGGAGGTGAGATTAAATTTAAAAAAAAAGGGTTTGTCCCAAAGTATTTATCAAAAAATTGTTCATCTCCCAATAGGGTTGCTACTTTCAGATATTAAAATAAAAGACATTCTCAAATCAAAATTTATTAACAATTAACAAGACGTGATTGCACACTAATTGTAAAATTTGAAAGTAATGAACACGTGCGTTATTGAGGGCCAAAACTGGTAGTACTTGACAACACTATTCACTGAGTGACTGGGTGTCAAAACAGCAAAATTCTTGATGAATTTATTAAAAAAGTCAAATTTCTTCTAATTTTTTTGCCAAGATTGTAACAAAAAAGAACTTGAGGATTTTCCCATAGAAATAACACGAGACTGATTTTTATTTTTTTGTTTCAGGTGGCCACTATGGAGGCCTTGACCGCGGTGGCAACTTCGGCGGAAATTACAACTCGAACTCCAGCAGTCGCGACGACTGGTGGGAAAATTAAACGAAGTAAATCAAGTTTTTTTCTTTCAATAGACCTTCATAACAATAGAGATTTTCTTCCCCCAACCCCCATCAATCCAGGCATTCAACTGTACTTTTTTCTTAGGTTTTTACTCGTGCGTGTATGTTAATTTGCAGGGGCATTACACAAGTTCCAATACTTGATATTTTTTTTGTCTTATATTTATATATTTTTTAAAGAAATTAGAATTGCCGTTTTCAGCCTGGATCAATGTAAACACCTCACCGACACACATATATTGCATAAATCGATTAATTACCGTAGATAATTCTAGTTAAATCTAGAGATTTAAGAGAAACAAAAAACATTTCCGCAATTATATAGTTTGTATTGGCATAATCGAGTGTGTGGTTTTTTTCTTTTGTTTTTGATTAGTGGCCCACGTGGGTGGACGCATTGTGCAAATGGGTGTGTAAATTTTGCTATCCCATGTTAAGATAGCACGCGATTTAAAAAAAAAAACAAACTGCGACTTTAAGTATTTATGAGCCAAAAAACGTTCGTTTATTTATTTATTGACGAATAAACTCGACTAAGACGTTCTAGTCTGACCGACATGACCGAATTGGGGGGTTCAGGGCTCAAAATAGCGTTGCAGTTACAGCTATTTGAGGCGCTAAGAGTATTCTTCTGTATACGACTGTGATATTTACCGATCTATGATACGTAGTTTTATGAGGTTGGCACAACTGATTGTCAAGTGCAGTCGCATCGACAATGCGAATAAATCTTAGCGTATGAACAATAACTTAATTTTAATTAATTAATTAAAAAAATAGTTTAATAGGAGTAGAGTTCCCGAATGACATTTTGACGTCTCTCACTAGCTTTCTCTTTCTAGTAACTTTAAGTTTAGGACAGACAGAGAGAGGTGGATAGTGTGTTTCGATAAAAATGTCATAACGGCCCTCTGAATAGAACTTGTTAGAGTGGGCACATGTTTCGTGCCTCCATACCTAATTTTGTTTTTTCTTGGAATTTTTTCGCACTCCCTGTGATATGGTTATAAAATCGGTGCCTATTCTAACAGAATGTGATGCACATTCTTATTGTTAATCAATGTTTAATTGAATAGAAAATGGAGCTGTGACTGCAACCGTGTGTTTCTTTCGGAATACTCAACACAGTTTGATACTTCACCTAATTTTATTTTTTCCAAATTGTGTTGAGTAAATCGAGAGTTTTGTTATTAGTTGGAATTTAAAAAGGGATGGCAAAATGCTCCGTTACTCTCATCTCATGTGTGTCGAGAGTATTTATAACTTATTTTAATGCATTTACAAGTTGTTCTGGTAGAAAAATGCTGTTATGGCATTATTGATCAATAAAAGATATTTCAAACTTCAAAATGTTGCTTTATTACCTGCTACAAATAAATAGGACGTTATAATAAAAAATATGATTTTTGCTAGTGTTTTGCTATAAAAATTATAATTTTTAATATTCGAACAATTTCGCAAAGGATGAGACTTCGGTCGTTTAAGTTAAAAAATACGAACTCGAGGATTTTTTTTCTAAAAGTGAAAAACCTCATCTCCGGCTACCAACTCCTATTAAAGACCTTAAAATATACATTTATGGAATCGGAAGTGAGAATTGTAAATTGCTTTGTCAATACATAGACTTTCTTCAATATCCAACTTGAAGGACTATTCTTAATTTTTTTTTGTTTTTTTTCTTCCAAGTCATTTTTTTGTTCTTTTTTTTCCTCAAAATATTATCTTTCAAATTCACCTTCAATCTTTATTTGCTCTTCCAGAGCCTCTCAATCGACGTTTTTCAATTTATACTTTTTAAATCATTCTTTATCATTGTTTTTTTTTTTTCTAGTAGTTTTTTGTTTTTAGATCGTCTTTTTTTTCCAAATTTTTGTAGAATCTTCTAGAATTTTTTTTTTACAGTTCTAGGATCTATTTGTGTTTATATTTTTTTTTATTTTTTTTATATATTTATTTTTCCTAGAATACCGACTATTCTCCGCGTTTTTTTGTTTTAAATTGTTATTGTCTAGTTTCTTCTACTGGTCAGGTTAGTTTAGTTCAGTCATATACAGGATGATTTTTTTATCTGTTCCCGCCCGAAACTCTAAAAATAGACAACACGTTATACAAACGAAAAGTTAGTTAATTAATTAAATAATGTGGCAGCAAATGATTCAAATAAATTGACTCTGGAAGCACTGTTAAAGGTATTATCAACAATATTGACATTAATTCACAACTCTAAAGGCGTTAATTTTAAAAATAAATTTTTCAAAGTATAATGTGTTGCTTAATTTTAAAGTTTCGGGCGGGAACAGATAAAAAAATCATTCTGTATTTTTATAAATAGTTGTTCTTCAACTTTGTCTAAATCTTTTTTTTTGTTCTTGCAAAACTTTTCTAGTCAGGTTTTTCTAAAATCTTCTTTGGTTCTTCTTTTTCTTCCAGTTGTGGTGTTTATTATTTTTTTCTCATTCAGTCGTTATTGTTTTTCTGATGTTTTATTTTCTTCCAGTTTCTTCTTCTTATCGCCTTCTTTCACGATCTTTTGCAATCATTTTTTCTTCTTCTAGAATCTTCTAAACAACGTTTTCCAAATTTTTCTAAGACCTTCTTTCGTTCTTGCAGAATTATTTTTTATTTTTCATTTTCTGTTATATTTATTCCGTTATATATTTTTCTTTTTTGTATTTTGTTATAAAACAAATGACTCTTAATAGTTATTACCTTCATTGACAATTCTATCAAGGCTATTGAAATTCTTGCAGCTGAGAACTTCTAATATTCTTCTAAGGAAATCTGTGTCTGTACGACAAAACAAAATGTGGGTCTCGGTTATTTTGATTATGTTAATTTTCTACTCGGTTCACGTAATTATCCGCTATTGAGCGACAGATTCTGGATTCTTGATTGGTCTTAGTCCTTTCTCGAGAGATGAATTCGTTAATTAACCATAACCACGGCTACAAATATTTAAAGATATGAAGACATACGTCCTACAGTCTATAAAATTAACACGTAAGATTGAGGGGTTGGAGTGGTACAGAGAGTTAAGATCAATTTTTAAAAAAGCTGCAAAATTAGCATTATAAGATTTTGTTAGAAATCGAGTGGGAATTTTAGAATCTTTGCCACCCGTCAGTCTTAGGAGTCAATCATATTTTGTAACATTCACCCCCGATTGCATGTACAAACGTCAATTAAACTTGACGTGCTATTAAAGTCTGATTAATTCAAAATACCGTCTTCTAATTGGCTAAAAATACGCTAATGAGAAATTAATGCCTCATCAATGTTGATGAACGTTTGTGGAACCGGACATTAGTCACTATACATTAACTTTTGTTCATATGTTGACGTGGCCCCCGCACAACAGTTTTTCAAATCTGTCTACTACTTTGAACAATTTTCGTTATTTTTATAGTTTTTATTAATTTATTTGTAGCGTTTTGATACATTTTAGAAAATTGTTTATTTTGTTTAAACAGGGGCAGATCGCTAATTTTGAAAGCCCTGAGCTTTCACTGTTATTAGTAGAGCTTCTAATTAACCCCACTGAGGGTTTGCTGGGGCATATTTTTTGTCATTTTAGTATACAATTTTTTCATTTTTTTATTAATAAAAGAAGAACTAAACAATATTTTAAAAGAATTTGAAAAACAATATTAACAAGATAAAGTAGGTCTAAGTAGACTAAAATAAAAAGGAGCTTCAGGAGAAACTGAAAAACGACGGCTAAAGAAAAAAATAGATCTAAATAAATTCAAAAACAACGATTGAAAGCGACTGAAGTACAAGAAAATTAACATTAAAACAAAGAAAAATCTTTGAAGAACTAAAACAAAAACTATGTGCCAGAAAAACTTAGAAATAGACGATCGAAAAAAAAAACTGTTTTTTAAAAAAAGAACACTGGTAGATTCTAGAAGAACAAAAGGTTTTTAAACAAATTTGAAAAACAACTTTTACAAGAAAAAGAACAAGGATACTACAACAAAATGAAGCTTTAGAAGAACTTGAAAACCAACGACAAAAGCAAAAAAATTAATCTAATAAAAACTCTAAAACGACACTGAAAGCGAATGAAGTATAAGAAAAATTACATTAAAAATCAAAGAAAAGTTTTGTAAGAAGAAAAGCCATGTGCCACACAAAATGAGACAAAAATCACGACTAAAAGAAAAAAACTATGTTTAGAAGAAAAAATGAACAGTGGTGTAGATTGTAAAACAAAAATTTTCGAAAAGATTTTGAAAAATTAGATTGAGAAGCAAAAGAACAAGGAAGACAAGAACAAAATTGAAAGAAAATTGACCAAAAGAAGCTTTAGGAGAGCCTGGAAAACGACTGAAAGAAAAATAATTACATTAAAGTGAAAAATTTTAGAAGAACAAAGGAATATTTCAAAAGAAAAAAGATATTCTAAAAGAACAAACAAGAAATATAAACACTAGAAAAACTCCTACTGGAAAGTAGCTATAAATAATCTTATAAAAACGACAACTAAAATAAATAGAGGAGACTAAAAAACCTAAAAAAACGATAACTGAATTAGAAATAATAACAAGAAAAACAATGACATAAATCAATAGTTTAAAAAATGTTCTCAACAGAGACGTTCTAGAAGTGAAAAAGAAATTTGAAGTGAAAGTGCCAAAAGATTTGGAAAAATGGAGTAATAAGAATCAGAAATAAAACAAAATAAACTTACACAAAATTTTTGATATATTTTTCGTAATAACTGAATTTCTTTTCGCCGCGAAGGTTCTTTTATTTGCGGGTCTTGAACTGCATACTGCACTCATAGAAACTCTACCTAAATCCGCCTCTGTTTTTATAGACTACTAATTTTGTTTAACGTTTCTTATAAGAAAGTATAAATTTTTGTAACAATTGTTTGGCTTCAAAAAATAACGACATTTTTTTAGAGCAATTAATTTGTATCCAGGTGTTTTAAAAAATATCGTATGATACACACAATGCCCTTTGAATAATTTTATCATTATCGGCGCTTTTATAATTATTATAATGAATAAATGTTTGCAATTAGAATTAACTTATCGAGTGTCGTCGTTTCTAGTTAGTATCCATTGTGCGAAGCCGGAGTTGAGGTAAGTTTTTGCGAATTGGCGTATTTATAAAGTGGGCATTGTGCGCCACAATGGAGTGTTTAAGGCATAAAATTGTTAATTTCCCTGTGAATGATTTCGCCGCCGTTTCAATCCGAATAAGGATATATGGCATTAAAAACAGATTGAGTCGTGCCGATTTTGTCCGGTTCTCCCCTACGAGCAAATTAAGATTCAATTAAGTTTTTATCTGTCGGTGTTGAATAAATTTACGAGCGTAGGAGCGGCCACAGATCGCCGCCATTTTCTAAAACGAGCAGGGAATGGGGGATTTTTATTGGTTGATGAGGCATTTCGGGCGTGCTTGCCTCATGTTAATTTAAGAGTGCCAACAGCGAGTTTTAATCAGATTGGCTTTATTTCGAGTAATTTGCATCAACGAGGGATAATTAAGACGTTAAGTTGGAAAATAACTGTTGGGAAAAAGTCGAAATTTATGAGATGGTTTTATATAAATCGTCGACTTTTACGAAATTTATACGTTTTTTATTTAATTATGGGAATTAAATGCTAATTTCTCGGCGTATGCTAATATGGAGGCACCGGCTTTATGACCGAAATTTTTTATTTGCTTGTTTGCTTATAATTAGAGTGGGATTTATTTCGGTGATTCAGGGCCGGATTTACCGAGATTTAATCACAATTGTTGATTTGGTGAAGAGCATGTTTCCTTTAGGTTTTACAAGGACAAACTCTTTTAAAAAAATTCCTGCTGCTTAATTAGAGAATACAAATTATCTTTTATCGTGTCTATTACAACATGTGTGTTTACAATTTCTGTTTTAATGAAGAGTTCATCAGCATTGTTTATGTTGGCAACAAATGATGTTGGAAAAGGGTAAATTGTAATTAATGTTGGTAGTCATAATACTCTATCTTGGTTATTTATTATTGGAATTTAATGGGAATTTTGTCGTATAAATAGCTGTAAAACATGGTGATTATGAAAAATTTTTTACTGAAATATTTATGAAGGGTCTACATTTCTGAAATTTTTCTTAGTAATTTTATAAATGGATTATTAACATTTAATTATTTTATTTTTAACTGTTTTTTTAAGTGTGATAAAATAGAAAAAAGACACTTTTATCTATTGACGTAAACTAGTTAGGTGGTGCTTATTATAAATAAACATTCTAAAATTAAACGAATAAAAAAAGCATTAAGTGATAGAAGAAATTATTGTTTGATAAATTTATATACAATGCTTAATTAGTTTTTTTTAATTTATGATATAAGGTTATTATTGCAACATTTTCAATATATAAATAAAAACTTATTTAAATTTTTTAAAAACACTTTTAAAAAGAGGCGTCCTTTCAAGTGTTTTCCCTGTTATTAAATTTACTATAAAATATTAAACTTTTATTAAGTTGTCTAAATTCTAGACTCTAGAATAATCTAATTTAAATTTTCTTATTAAAAAAATATATTTTATAAAGAAGAAAAATATGATTGATATAATACCAGTACATTTTTTCTATTTGCTTTGATCTGTCATTCAAAAACTGTTTTTTCTATTTTAACTAAATGCACAAAGCTGACTTGGAATTATAAATAAGAAATATTTTTTTTCGCTTTAAAGGTTAGTCTTATGTATCTTAAATGACCTAGGTGTGGCTTATACATACGAGGGGTGATCCAAAGTAATGATAATCGGGTATTTCCAGTTCGCATAAAAATTCAAAATAATTTTTTTTTGCTTGCTTATATACCCACTAGGTCATCATAAAAAAATCATATAAATAAGCCACAATTCCCGGGAGGGACATTCATTTGAATACGAACCGTGGAAGGTATAACATCAAAATGAACAAAAACGAAATTAAAGCTGTCATCAAGTACCTCTGTTACAAAAAATATCTACCAAAGATATACATAGCAACTTGGTGAAAACATTGGTTGACTCTGCTCCTCCTTATCCCACAGTTTCAAGCTGGGCAAAAGAGTTTAAGCTGGTCAGAACATCTACTGAAAATGAACATCGCAAAAGACGCGCATCCACGTCTCTCACTAAAGATAACGTAAAAAAGTCAATGATATGGTGTTGGCAGATCGAAAAGTGACCATCAGGCGTGTAGCTGAGGTCACAGGGATCTCATATGGCAGCGTTCAAAGAATCCTTGTGAACAAACTGCATATGAAAAAGGGTTCCGCGCGTTGGGTGCCGAGAATGTTAATCGACGAGCACAAGAAAAACCGAGCCGACATTTCGAGGACCAATCTCTAAAAGTTTTAAGCAAATATAAAAAAAAATTTGTCACGTTTTGTAACTATGGATGAGACCTGAATCCACCATTTTGATCCTGAAACCTAATAACAATCGATGACTTGGCGAGCCTTCTCATCGACTCCGAAAAAATTCATTGTCAAGTTCGGCGGGAAAGTTTATGGCGTTTGTTTTTTGGGAGGCTGAAGGAATAATTATGATGAAATATTTGGAAAAGGGTGCTACTATTACGGGGTCTTACTACGCTGGCCAAATAACAAGATTGCGGGAGACTATTAAGGAAAAAAAACGCGGCAAACTGCGAGCTGGTGTGTTGTTTCCCCAAGACAAAGCACCGGCTCACAAAGCCGCAGTTGTGATGGCTGCCATTAAAGAAGCGGAATTTAAACTGTTCGAACACCCCCTTTATTTCTAGATCTAGCTCCCAGTGACTTCTATCTGTTTCCTCAGCTCAAGGAACATTTCCAGAGCGAAAAATTTAAGGACGATAGTGAGGTGATGACCGCTGTTGAGGCGTTTTTGGAGAGTCAAGAAAAAGATTTTTTTATAAGAAAATTCTGGGTTTAGAAAAAAGATGGACTAAGTGTGTTGACTTGTTAGGAGACTATGTAAAAAAATAAATTATTTTTTTTAACTATAATCATCGTATTTTATTTTCATTATCATTACTTTTGGATCACACCTCATACATATTTTTATCGAAATAGCGAATTAGTGAAAAGTTTGATTAATCGTTGTTTTTAAGTCCGATTTTTCTAAAAAAATCGCTCTTGATGCTACTGCTATAGTAGTTTAATTATACGAGTATATAGTATATGCTACAACAGATATCAAAAATTTGAGTTATTGTACGACTAAAAATATTCTGCGGTTGTTGCTTTGACCCTTTAAGTACTTTATAACGGTTGGACCGCAAACCCCCAATAAAAATAGTGCTGACCAGATGTTGACAATAGGTTTAAGAAATATCTACTTTGGTAGGTAAAGAATTTTACAGAGGACTGAGGTTGAATGTCGTAAAAATTTGGAAAAGTTAATCGCAGGATTATGTTGTAAACGCAGAATATTGTTGGTCGAACTCTAGCAAAGTTTTACTGTATTAGAATATTTTTTTAGAGCATTGAATTTTTATAAAAGTATAGGAAATTTGCTGAAGAAATTTATGTATAGTCTAATACATAAATTTTTATGTTAAGTAATTTTTTTAAAAAGTTATTTGAGGTCAAACTTGAAATTATAGTAAATTTTACTTTTTTTTGGGTATTACTTGATAAGTCAATTTTTTCTACTTTTTCGGGCACCATTTTTAATTTTTGAATAGTTGTGTAATTGTATTTCTTTAATTACTTTTGTAAAAATTTTTAAAAATAGATTAGTGTTAGTAACTGATTAGTTTTCTAAGTCTAAATATAGGTACTACGAAAAAAACGTTACCCGTTTTGTTTTCTTCGAATCTTCTTGGTTTGTCTAAAAAATCAAAAAATCTACCAATAACATTATGTAGAAAAAAGTGTTTGGTGTTATTGGGTGGATTTTTCGATTTATCATGTTATTATGACTTACTTTGATATGACATCACTAAATAGATATTATGTATTTATTACCTGAAGTTCACCTGGTATCTGTAAAACTACTGCTATGTATTACTCAAATTTTGTGTAAAACATTATTCTGGATTCGATATCGAGAGTGAAAAACCAGAGTTCCTATAGCATTTAGGCTTCAAGTTTGGGCCTGTTATACTACTTTTTCTAAAGATAGATCCCATGCCGGTTACTCCTTTGAAAAGGCTTTAAGCCTCAACAGTGCACATGTAAAAAAGCATTAAAAATTTTAAATTAGTTTTAAGAATATTATAAAATAAGTTTGAAAAAATAAATGATTCCATTTGATTCACGGTTATTCCTCAAGCCAAAACGACCATATCGATAAACTTGAGGAGCTTCTCAAGTGCGACACTGCCAAGACTGACGTCCTTGCAAGACTGGCTATACTAGGCCAGAAATCTCCCAGTAATAGTACGGATCTTCTGATAGATTAGAGCGCTACGCAAAGGCTTTTTTTGCAAGAGGCCTACGCCAATTGTATGCTACCTTTCGGAATAGTACTACTGCAGTAGCCCTGTGCCTCTGATGAAGCTCAGTACCTTGTCTGCATAGCAAGCAGTGGCATAGAGACATATTTCTTATGAAAAGTGTCTTCATAGGCCGTTGTTTAGTTATCTGATAATTTTTCTAAGAAGCAATCTAAAGTTGTGGAGTAAAATTAATTATTACTGTCATCTTAGATCTCAGAAATCATTGTGCGAAATTTTTTTAGAAAGTAAGTTAACTAGTCTATGTTTTGTGCTAGAAAGGTAGTAAACAGCAGTTACAATAAAGAGTAATTTAATATTAGTTTTCTAAAGGGGAACCAAATGTGAAAAAATTTAATTTAGTTAGATTTAGTTATTAGATGTAATCAGAATATCTAGCTTTTGCTTCCATGACTAACTGAAATTCCAGGACTTTTAGTTCGCGCGGGTGAAACACATAGAAAATTGCTAACAACCGAGGTTTTTTTTTTGAAAATAATACTGACTGCGGAAGTTAGGTCAGGATATGCACCTGCTTCTAAGTTACTTTTAAAATAGATAATTGTTTGATAGTTTCTAAATAAGTTACGAGAGCAGAAGGCTTTCGGTATAATAGTTTTAGAAGTAATTGTCGTTATCAGCTCCCAGATTATATTAAGAAGAGTGTTTAAAATATTTCTTAAAAAAACTTATTAGTCGCAAGCGAAAGTTACTCTAAAATATTTTTTTATTATTTTTTAAAATTGTGGAAGTAACGTCGCTTTAAACAAAAAACGATTTTCTTAAAACAATTTTTAAGTTAAATTTCTAAGTTGCAAGTAAGTAGATACTTTTCTTTGCGGAAGTTTTTCGAGTGTTCTTCAAAAACATCATTATTAATTAGACATTTTTGAAATGTACGAGAAAAAAATTTTTGCAAGTAAATCATGTGCATCGTACTCAGCAAGAAAAACGTAGGACAAGCGATAAGATTAGTAGTAAAAAATATGTTTTTGATATAATTTTTTGTTCAATTATTATAAATTTGTTCTAATAACACTTCAGAACGGTTCAGAATGGGACTGCACATACGCCACACTGTTTTAGCGGTTTAAAATTTTTATTGCGCTTGCTCAGAACAAATCTTAATTGTTCTGAACTATTAATTGTTGGAACAGATCTTTTGATCAATCTATTCTCTTGATTTTTCTTTAAAGTGAAAATTCAGAACACTGATTAGTTTCGCTTTAGTTGGATAACATGAAAATATATACTTTCAATAAAGTTTTGAATATATTTTTTTTTAATAGTTTTGGTTTTAGTTGGATAACATGAAGATACTTCCAATTTATTTTATTTCGATAGAATAAAAACTCTAAATATTTGTTTTTCATTGGTTTTCATTATAATGTCATACAACTTTCAAAATAAAAATCCTAAGCAACAAATTTCATATTAATTCATTGTGAGAATCAAAGATGATATAACACAGCTTAAATGTCAAAATCAAATTAAACGTTCACAGCTTTCATATTTTTGTGACAATTCCACACGAAATGGGCGACACAATATTTTGGGCATATTTAAGCTTAAATGCTTTTTTTCTACACTAGTGGGGCAAATAAATTTTTGTGCTGTAAAGTAAAGTTAGTTTTGTAATGCGAAATTACGTATTGATAGTAGGTAATTATTAAAATATTGGGCTATTTTTGTATTGTAAGGATTTATGTTACCGTGAGAACGAAATTTTCTGAATCAGAGCAAGCTTTGGTCTGCTACACTTTTAATAGTTTTGATGGATCAGTCAAGGGACGCACAGCTAACTCTAATGCATCACATTATTATTCTCACCGTATAACGTTGGATACGATACACTTACACAATATAGATATAACAACTGTTCATTTAAAAAAGTTGTCAAGTGTGCTATGAGATTTTGATGAAAGAGAATGTAGCGAAGAAGGGATGTCGGAACTTGGTACACAGCTTCACATTGAGCGTGCAGTCATGATTTGTGTCGTAACGTAACTGACAGTACGGCAGCCGAGTTAAACTAAGACATACTTCAAAATGTTTTTGTTTATTCATAGCACACTTGATAACTTTTTTAAATGAACACTTGCTATATAAAATTCTCTATAATTTTATAAAATACACTAATAAAATGGGAAACAAGCCAAGAAGTATCTACAATGAATCAAGTTTTTTTACTTTTTTTTTAAAGTTTTTTTTATTAAGCTAAGCGTCAATCTCTGGACAGAATATGAAAATTTAAGAACGATTGAGTAATTTTGTGGCACAGAATATTGAGATAATTGAGACACATTTATCATAATTCAATGCTTACGTCAATTGTCACAATTTTAATTACTATGTAAACTGTAATCAACAAATAGGTATATTTAGTGATTAGGTAAAAAATAAAATATTTTGTTCGGTATCTACAATTGGCAAAAAAAATGGAACATCAAATTTTGATAATAACAATTTTAATAATTTTTTGTCTGATTAAAATATTTTTTAATTTTGTTACTTATACAATTTAAAAAAAATTAAAATACAGGCTACTCCAAAATTTGCGGATCAGAGAAATGGTGCGGTGCGCGTTTTCCTAGGAGTAGACGAGTTTTTTAAAAAGATTCTCAAAAAATCAGCTTTTCAGTTTTCAAAATATAGATATCAAACATAAATTTGCGGTTACTTCTATTTTTACATTCTAACATTTTTTTTTACTATAAAGAAGGGGTCGGCAACCGGCGGCCCGCGGGCCGCATGCGGCCCTTTGCAAATTTTTGTGAGGCCCGCCAAAGCATCAATATAATTTATTTTTAATAATATTTATATTCGTATATAATATAAAAGCACTATTTAAAAAAAGATTTAAGTTAGATTTGAATGTGTGGCCCGCATAAAAAATTTTATTTGGAAAATGGCCCACCGTTCGAAAAAGGTTGCCGACCTGCTATAAAGTGTTTATATTAAGACTTTTGAACAATTGTGTCGTTTGCAGCTCTCAATCTACAGTTTATTACATTTTTAGAACTCATATTATTGTTAATTTTGTTCAAAAAATTATTTAACAATATAACTCTTTAAATTGCATCATTTTAGTCATATCAATTAAGATCTTTATTATATCAAATGCCCTTCTTATTGCAACTGTCAACTCCTATCAGAAAATAAACTTCTACTGGTAGATGTGAAAAATCTGGTACTTTTTATGCCGTTATTTTATCATTTGCAGCCTAGGCATAAAAATGAAACTTCAACTACTTATGATGGCAAAATTTTCAATAATGAAAAATTTTGATTGATGAAACATGTCAATTTCCTTTGACGTTTAAAAGAAAATAGCTGTTTGATAGACAATCCAAAAAAAAATATATTAATTACATTTGAAAAGTGGAAAGAAATATTGTAATGTCAACGGCAGCAAAAACAAATTTCGGGGCCGTAGTGCGGTAGACTATTTGTTTTTCAGAAGTGTTACATAAAATAGAATTTAAAAAACAATTATAACGATTTTTTTTTGTGTGTAGTTTATTGATTTATGGCCTAACTTTACGTTGAGATAATACCGGTAGTATCTTCGTTTCTATGAAAAATTAAAAGAATTCGGGGCAGTGATTGGTTCTTGTTATAAAAAAGTATTAAAATTTGCGATACTACCGGTAGTATTTCAACTTGAAATTAGTTAATTAGAAAACTATTCAAGTGGAATAATTTAAAATTACAATTTTGTAATTTTGTTACAATTTTTGATTATCTTTTAATTAAATTTATATAAATTTTGTTTAAAATGTATTTAATAAAAGCCATCAGATAAAATTTACGAAATAAATAATCCTTCTGTCTTCATCCCTCGTTCAGTAAAGTGGTCCCATAGCCTCCAGTCCCGCCAACCCATCTTCCCCATCTCTGTGCTCGTTAGCAAGAAATATTTACGAGACGTTTAACATTCATGTGTATAGACAGTAACAAGCTAGATAATTAATGAATGCAAGGCCGCGCTCCGCCTATGGGTTGTCCCATATGGATACCGTCCCATCTCGTACCTCGCAACACCCGTCCACAGTAACAGCCCCGCTTGCTTGATCGACTGCTGCACGACGGTGTAGCTCGGTGGAGCTGCACGTTTCGACACCTGCTTACACTTCTAAACACTCACAAACCTAAAAGTGATAATTATATACGAGACGGACAAATTATACGGTGTGTTCCGAAAATAAACGGCACGCGTGCTTAGGCATGTGCGGGAGGTGCTTTCGGTGAGATAAGGTGAAAGTGGACAGAAATGTGCGACCGCCGGATGAAAAACAAACTAATTGTAAGAAAATTAAACAACTACAAAACTAAACTTGTTTTCACAATACGATTTTTGAATCACAATGTATGAAAGATACAATAAATAACCCCAAAACATAATAAAAAAAATTACAATTATTATTCAAAAATGTTTTACTCGTTTGTTGTTATTGATAAGGCTGTTTGTGACACCCTCTATGATTGTACATACCAAAAAATATTTTTTAATCACACTGTATACCACACCATAAACATAATTAAAATTACATTAGGTATATTAGATAAGACTATTGTTTTAAATTGTTGATGTTAAAATTAATGTTCTAAAATGCTTTAAAAAGTGAATTATAGATAAGAATAAAACGTAAGGAAAAATGCCCAGTTTTGTTAATAACTTTAACATTTTTAAATTACAGTAGTATCTACTTACACCTACCTACTGCTTAAAAATAATTTTACAAAATATACAGTGAAATCTCTATGCAGCGGACACCGGCGGTAAAAACATCTGTTAAAGTGTTTATTTAAAAGGAATGCTATAGAAGATAGCTACAGATGTTTTTTGTTGAAAAATTTAAAATTTTTAAATTACAGTAGTATCTACTTATATCTTTCTACTGCTTGTTTAGTTCGATCGACCACTTACAGTGACAATAACTGGCTTGACTTAATCTTTGATAATTTAATGAGTCCAACTGCTTTCTGAGACTTTATTTTCATGTTTTTTAGAAGTCATTATAAGTGGGTTTTACTGTACATTTTTTTTAAAAGTAGATAAAAATAATTGCTATTTTTTTAATTATTTTGTTTTTAAATTTTTTTAAGAAGACCTGATTTATATTTTCTTGTTTCTCAGAAGAGTTTTTTGTTAAAAAATTTCAACTGTTTCCTGAGACTTTATTTTCATGTTCTTTAGAAGTCATTCTAAGTGGGTCTTACTGAACAATTTTTTAAGAGTAGATAAATTTATTATAATTATTATATAATTAGCAACTGTAATTTTTTAAATTTTTTAAGAAGACTTAATTTAATTTTTTAATTTAATTTAATTTACGTCAAAGGCAATTTACAAATAAAGACATAAACATATATTACAAACATTTATGGCACATACACTTAATTTGGCTTAATTTAAATTTTCTTGTTCGTCAGGAAGAGTTTTGTATTAAAAAATATTTTTTATCTATTTTTCGAGTTTAATAAAAATATTTTTTTATTTGTAATTTCTAGAATTAAATTTGTGATTCAAAATAATTTTACAAAATGTACAGTAAAATCTCTATACAGCGGATATCGGTGGTAAAAATGTCTGTTAAATGGAGGTGCCAATTTAAGAGAAATGCTGTAAAAGATATTCAAAACGGTTTACTTAAATAAAAAACAGTATGAGGTCATCATAGTAAAACAAGAGCAAAACAACAAAATATGTTATTCACAAGATTCTATAATGACTAATAACTGTCGTGTACGAATTTATTAAATTAAATTATTTAATTAATTAAAATGTTTAAATGTGTACAGTCTTGTTAAATTCTAATTGATAAAAGTAGTCTGCTCGAGATTTGCGTTGATTAGTGCAACTTTAGAGCGCGCTTGAGTATGACATTACAATTGAACAAGACTGTACTTACTCTAAAGATTATGATATTTGTAAAGTTTTTGGTTTTCTTGTTTCTTGGAAAACAGTTTTATTTATTTGATTATCTTAGTTTTACAGTATCGTCTTCGGGGACACTTTTTTCGAGTTTAATTTGTCTAGAGATGCTTGAATTTTGTAGTTTTGACCTACAAACTAGTTTGTGAGAGATTTAACAAGGGCTCTTGTAAAGATTGTACTATGTCACCAAAACGACCAGCTCGACCGCTGAAAAAAATCCTGAACGAGCTGCGGTTTTTTATCTCTAAAGGTTCAAAAAAATTCAAGCATTTATAAATAAATTCTGGATCTGCAAGTAGTTAAAATTAATGTATTTGAATGTCTTTGGTTTGGCGATTTTATCTATCACAAATATTTTTTTATTTCTTGCTCTGTTAGCGCAGCGAAATCCTACAACTTTTTCTTTGACTTTGGTTATCTTTACTCTTTCTTTACCCTCGGTGCACTTTTCGTTTGAGTGCTAAAATTTTGTTTGATGGAGCATTAAAATATAAAACTACCTCATCTGTATTATTGTGCAGATTATGGCAGAATATTTTTTTTAGAAATGAATTGAAATCAATTTGCTCAAAAAGGTGGCATCATCTTTAGGATTTACGCTAGTTGTTCCTCTATCTGGTATAGCTTTTGTAGCGTTTTTTTATCGTTTTTTTTTATTTCGAAATAAAGTTTCATAAAATTTGTGTACAACATACTGATATTGAAAATTCTGATACATTTCTATTCTTATAAACACAGACGAGAGTAGGTAAAAGTGTCCGCTAAAGTGTCTGTTTAAGAGAGGTGTTCGCTGTGGGAGATTTCACTGTATATTAAAATCAAAATTATATACGTAGATACTTTTGACCAAAGAAAAACATGCGAAAACTGTTATTATTCAATTCGGTTTAAAATTTTTGGATCATACTTTTGGTTAATCAATTAATTTAAAACTAGAAGTGACAAACCGACCCGTTATACTTTTTCAAAAATTAGTTTATGTATCATCGGGCACATAAATAAAGATACATCTCGTACAAAAACAGATAATTTTTTAAATTACAGCCAATAATATCAGTTGATGAACAAAATCATTTAATGTATTATAAAGCACATAAGTAATGATACAGCTCGCACAAAATGAGAGGGTTTTTTAAATTTCAGCCAATAGTCTTCTAGCATTATCTTCTTTCTACGAGAGGAGAAAGTATCGTTACTTATGTGCGCGATGGCATATTGTGTAATAAGCTATAATGTTGCCGGATTGTGACTATACAGAAAGATAAATTTGTTTAAATTTGACAACAATGGGTTATTATTGTCAGCATTGCGCACTTTCAATTGTATTTTTGGCGCGAATGTTGAAATCAAACTTAATAAAACATTAACAATAATTTTTATTAGAATTAAATAAAATATGTAAAATACAACTTCATGTATTAATTATGTTTGCTTGTACATGTATCTACAGGGTGTTTTTTTATTTTTTTTTTAACTTAATCTTGGTTACCCGAGTATAACAGAGCTTTAAAATCGGTAAATTAACTCTTTACGACAATTTTCGAAGAAGATTCTGTCAATTCCGTGTTTTTACTGTTTCTAGTTTTTACTTTTTGTGTGTAAAACATGGAAATAAGATATTTGAAAACTGCAGATAGTCAACTTTAAATTAAACGCCAGTATATATTGCAAATAGAAGGCGCTAAGTAGTAGCGACATGTAATTCATGCTCACATCTGTGTTTGTAGAGTTAAACAGGCAATTTGTTCTTCTGAACAGCAGACAACTTTTACTTTTTATAATATTAGTGGCAAAAATTAATAAAAGACTTTTGTCACAACAATTGAGCACTTTTAACTCAAATATTTGTAGATAACACTACAAGTTGCGGCAAAATAAGCTTCAAATGATTTTCTATATTTTTTTAAAAAAATGTGTGCTTTAATACTTTCGTATTAATATAATAGTTACCTTAAAAAAATAAAAATTGATTTAGACACTGGTTTATACCACTCCCAACACATTTGATGTTCTAAATTTTTTGTCGAATATAGTACAGAGTAGCGATAAATAATAGTCTTTTGGAGTATGCGTTGCAAATATTCCGTCTTTTAATAATAAGTTACTTTACTAATTCTATCAACTGTGTTAATCTGCAGCCTAACTTTTGTTGTTTTTTTAATATTTAAATATGTAGTGCTTTAAAAACAGTTTTTTCCAAGATTTTATTTGCCGGGTTTATGCTCATTTAACCTTCTAAAGAGGTTTAGCACTAAGGAACATAAAGTGTTTAATACTAAAGGACAGGAAACAAGGGCAAGGGTCTATTCGATTGACAAGAATTTCGTGCCTAATTTCTAGATTTTAACATCATTTACAAAACTAACAAGACACAATATTCAAGAGTCAACTAGAAGTGTTGATAAAGAAATTATATTTATACCTGGAAGAAGTATGAAATGGTAGAGATGTAACTCTACAAGAGAGGTAATAACGATTTACAAAATTCAAGAATACAAAAACAAATTTTTCTGTGGCTATTTAGCCAATCTCAGAATTGTCAGCAAATTAACCGCAACACAAATTGACGAGACATTTTTATAAAATTTGGCGCATTGGTATATATGATTGCTTTCTTAACAGCATGGAAATAGTATCAAAAAAATTAAATTTGGCTGGTCTTACAATACTCATAAGACTAGAACACTCTGTTTAATCCAGTTTGTCTCAAATATACAGAGTGTAATTGTAATCAAATGTTGTGTGGAATATTTACTCGATAATAAGTTTTCGTTTAAAAGAATGCTAAATAGGTACTCAATATTTTTTCGAAAAGTTTATTTTGTACGAAGCACCATTAGCTTTACAGTATACAGATTGTTATTAAAAAATTGCAAAAATCTTATCTGGTGATAGTCTTTCTTAAAGGAATCCTTTAGTAAATGTTGATGGTTTTCGAGATCTAGGTGTAGAGATTTTTTTAACAAAATTTTTTTTGAGATACACGATATATGATTACAATGTTTGAGTTTTTTTTTACATTTCTATATTGCACACTCTCAAACACTTTAATATTTATATCAAGTGTTCAAGTCAAAAACGCTCTAGAGTGTTTTGGAAATAAAAAGAATTTGTGAAGTATGTCGTTAATGCTATTGGCTGCTTCAACAGCCAGTAACAGAACTGTCAGAATTTTGGTTGCCATCCACAGAATTACGTCAACGATATGAAAAAACAGTAAACCAAACAAAAATTTGGAAGTTATTGGAAAAAACTTTGACTTGATACACAATTGGATAAAATTTGGAGGTTATGTTTAGTCACAGCATTTAAATTACGACATGCCTTTTTAATACCGTCTTGTTTTAACAAAATTCCATAGCAATCTAGAACGTTTTTTTACGTGAACACTTTATATAACTTTTTAAAACTTTAAAAGATGATATTCTTAACAGCATTTGATTACACCCTGTATATATTAAAAGAAGTAAATAAAATATGTATTAGAAATTTATTAATAATGATATTAGACATTTTTTAAAAATATGACGTTTATAATTTATCCATTTTGACAACATGATGTAACTTATCAAAGAATTGTATAAAAAAAATCTCTGCTTTTTATGCTGATAATAACAGTGTACTGTGATTATTAAATTTGTGCTAAATAATTGTGGAACAGCTTGTAGGTATATGGTATATCTAAGCGCCAGAGAATTTGTAAAAACAAATTTGATTGTAAATGTTTGAAGTTTATCCAAAAATTTCCAATAAATAATAAAAAACTTCCAATAAAAGTCAAATTGTAGAAACATTCTGTAATTATTCACCCTGTAAATAGAATTTATAGGTTATAAAATAAGTCACTGTGTACAATCATAGGCAACTTACATAATTTCGGAAAAAAAATCTCCACAATCAAATATATATCTGAAAATTATGTAAATCCGGTCATGAATACAAATTATGTAGAGTTTTTTTAAGAAAATTGAATCTTTTAATTAAATTTTTATTTATTTGTTTATATAATAAAGTTTAATTAAACCGTCACGTGACATTTTTATCGCCTAACCTTGTCTAAAAATTCCGGCCATAATTTCGCACTTGGAAACACGAAAATCCGTCTATTTCTATAATGATAACTCAATTGGCCTAGACAGTTAGGCTCGTAAAATAAATCTAAAAAGTCTGTGCTCGTTTAACATTTATTACACTCAGTACAGTTTAGCATAAATACATAATGATTAAGTATACGTTTATTTAAATTTTGCAAGCTATATATTATAATAGCGTCGAGCGAGATAAGGGCACTACTTACGGCCTATCGCAACGTAATTATGTTTAATTAGAGCTATTACATTGTTTGTTTTGATAATTTTTTCACTTTACGTACCTGGATATAAAGAACACTTTACTGCTTTTCTAATTATTAGAAAACAAGTGCACATTATGCACCGAGCCAACACTGGATTTTTGCAAAAAATAACACAACACTAAAATTTAATGAGCTGGAATAAAGGTTTTAAAATGAATGCATTTAGTGCCAGGATAATGTCCGAGATAATAAATGGCTTCCTTAATTATATGGCAAAAAAGGCCGTAATTTAATTAGAAATGCTTCCTGCGAGAATGAAGACTTTGGCTCAGGAATTAATAACATGTTGAGTGATTTTCATCGAGAAAACTATTCGATGACCTAAATTGTTTCAGGTTTTGTGATCGTAATCTCGATTTTTAACACACTAGTGAATAATGAAGTATAAATATATGCACGGTTTTCGTTTTGTAACTAATCTAAAAATTTGTATTTTTACTAACTAACAGGAAGTAACAAGTGTTTACATAATTATTAGATTTGTTGTAAAATGACAACTTCTTGAATAATGACCTCATAAATAATTATTGCTCATATACAATTTTATATTAATTTAATTAATATGATTTATTGCATTTTATTAATTACAAATTTATGGAGTGTTCCAAAACTGGCAGATCAGTGGATATTTTTTTTTTAAACATATTCTTATTTTTTAAATAAAAACGATTTCAGTTAGCAAGTTATAAATAATTTTTATCTACAATTACCTTATAATTGAAGTTTTATCTACACTTACAAAACGTATAAAGTAACACTTTATCCACTAGTGGAATAATAAAAAAAATACATTTTTAAATCAACCGCATTCTATTTATTATTAATATTGACATTAACATTTACATTAATAGACATTTCGTTTTTATATTTCACTTCGTTTCCATTAATAAGAAGCTTGTAGTTGTTATGGGTTCCAGAACGAATAGTAGTTGTAGGAACAATGGACGTCTTCTCTAGTAAGGAACGACTAGTACCAGGAGAACCTTAGATTTTCCTTGCAATGTCAAGCTTATTAGATACAGAATCTTCGATATAAGTTTCTGCTACGGCGGAGCTTCTCCACCTACTATGTCGTTTAATTATTGTAAGATTAGCACCTTCATTAGCAAGTAAAGTTGTTGAAGTGCGCCTCATACAATGGCCGATATAAGCTTCTGCGTTCGCCAGATTCGAAAACGAAGCTACTTTAGAAGGAACTTTCGATAGAGTGTTAATTCCAACAGGTTGCAATGTATATTTTTGATTAGCGTATCGTAAATAGAATGTCTCAATGGATAACTTTTTCGGACGTAAGGACATGTATTTCCTACACTTCTCCACTGTGTTGATAGAGAATCCTTCTATAATTGTAAATTTTCGTAAAACACACGTCTTAGTATTTGGTATCAAAACAATCAGGTATGCGCCCCTGTCTTCCACATCACTGATTTTTAAATTTGTCAGCTCATAGCATCGACAGCCACCAGACACCCCCATTATTAATGCAACCTAAAATATTCCAAAATTTATTATCTACAATGTTTATGTAATGACAGAGATTACCTTGATCAAATATTCTTTATCGCAAGCCCTTGTCAAAAACTCTTTCACGTGTGCTCTTTCCAGTACTGCAGCTTTCTTCAGCCTGTATCCTCTTGACTGATTCTTCAGATAGGCCATGTGCTTACTGTATTTTCCAATGTCTATGTTGTTATAAACCTTTATAGCGGTCTTTAGCATGGAGTACTTCAACCACATGGATGAAATTGTATACCTCGTCTTCAAATTTAAGAAATATGATAGCAGAACTTTTTCATTTATTGTCATTACCCCCCGTTCTTCTTTCTATTCATTAAATTCTGAAAATACTTTTTCATAATGTTTCCTGGACTTTGCAGGCAATAACTGGCGAGTCGCTTCTTCAGCTTCCTCAAGAATTGTCTCAGGAACAATATCACTTTCTTCCATTTTGACCAACTTGCACAGCGTTTTGTACAAATGTAGTCGATAAACAATCGAAAGTAAATAGCAATGATTCTGCACCTCTCATGTTTTTTAGTTAATTTCAATGATTTTTGACGTGACATCCGCTGTTAGAGTGTAATGTCAAATCATTTTTTTGATGACATAAAATGAAATTTTGGCGATTCTGATTTTAAATCGCTGTAAGTGTGGATAAAACGTTATAATGGATTCGTGTTTTAGTCGCGTTTTATCCACTTAAGAACATTAAATGCTCGACTGCGTCTCGCGCTTAAACATTCTTGCGTGGATAAAACGCTGTCAAAACACTTATACAATAAATAACTATAAACTATTGACATCTCAATAAAACATAAATATATGCGCACGACACAGTACAATATCTATCGACGTTTAAATAATAGATAAAAACTCAGAAAAAATTTGAATAGAAACAGAATTTGTTAAAACATTTATGTTTGCTGCAAAAAATTGTCAAAATCTACTAGTGGATAGTGAGTTGCTAACTTTAATTTAAATTTTTACAGCCACTTGGGTATGTCAATCTTTATGAAAAGTACTAATGATAAAAAATTTTAAAAGTAATTTTATTATAATTATGAATACCACATTTTACCTGGATTTAGTATAAACCCATTGATTGCCATTCGTTGCTCTATAGCAAAAAATACTACGGAGTCATTATAAATATTTGTAGTTAGCTATGATTTTAATGCAAAATTTGTCGTGTGCTTTATTACAAAAACATAAATTTTAATTTGATAACAGCATTGATATAACGATAGCAGCTGTAGTGTATAATTGGTTGCATAATCGTAAATTTATGAATTAAATTATTATAAGCAGAGATGAATTACATACGCGCACTGTACACTTGGACTACAAACATTTATAATATCTCTAAAGTTATAAAATATTTAGTTACTTTTTTGTAACTAGCTGATGTAATTCAAAAGTATAGAATTAGAGAAATATCTTCAAAAAGTTGTAGAATTAACGGAATGTTTTGAAAAAGATATAAAACAGTGATCAACTTATAATTTGCGGCTAATTCGCTAGCTTTGGAACAGCCTGAATACAATTCTCAAATTATAAAATTTAGTTGTAATGGTTGTTTTCCAAAATTAGGACGCTATTTGAAAGATATATTTGTGGTAAAATATTTGGGAGAAAATGATTTTATGACTTAACTGTATACAGTAATATTTATTAATTCATAGAGAATTGTCATAATTAACATTATTAGTTACAAAAGTTAGAATCAAATTTAAGACTTATTAATTGTTTTATTTACGTATTGTTATGTTATTTGAAATTAGTTATAATTATAAAATTTACAATAAAAAATATGGAATATTAAATAATAACACTGACAAGTTTTTTACTGGTGTAAACTATTCTTTTTTGGTTTCTATTAATATCATAATTCTGATAGAAGGAAACAAATTTGTTGCGTAAAGTATATTTTTGAAACTTTTTACTTTATATGGCTAAATTAAAGAGCTAAAAAGTGTTTGTTGGAACGAGGCTAGATGTTCTAGATCATCTTAATGTTTAGTTCTAGATGATCTTCATTGTTATATATAAAATATTTATTATTTTTGAATGAAATACCCCCCTAAATGGGGCTAGTAAATATCTAAAAGTATCGAAAAAATTTTCGCAAGTTCTACTTGAATTTGCCAGTGGCTAAAATTAGACGAAATTTGCTATACCAACTTTACAAAGGCTATTTAACGGTTTTTTACTAATTTTATTGGGTTAAATTTTTTTTCTTAAATGTGTTTATAAATAAGAAAGGGGAAAATGTCTTTTTTCTGGGAAAAAGTTTAGAAGACAGGAAAAACAATTTTCTCTTTTCTTAATTACCACCTTTGTTGGAAATCATTTTTCAAAAAATTTATGATTTTAATCTTAGTGGTCTTTTTTGTTGGAGCTTCTGTGACATCATAATTTCTACAATCAGGATTGAACTATCGCGGGCGTCGGTCAAAATACACCACATTAGTTATTTTTCCAATAAAGAACAGACAAAACTAATAAAAAATGACAGGTAACAATTATTTATAATCAGTCAGTTTTATCTAATATTTTATGGTATGTAAAAATTAAAAAGCCTAATTTTAGATTTTTTTAAGTTACGAAATATTTTGCAATTATAATTTTTTATATTTTATAACTCCAAAAATTATGTCAAAAATTTTTTTACAATTCGATTTGTTTTTACTGCAATCAAAAATTATAGTAAAAATTATGTAAAAAAATTAAATAACCTTCGACAATAGCAAACAAACAAGTCTAATTTCAGCACTTACTTGACCTGAATTAGAAACTAAATGTTTAATATGATTGGATAAATTTTTCTTTGTGTTTAAACAAGTAAACTATTATAATGTGTGTCCCCAATCAATTAATTAAAATAACCGCAAAGTAAAAATAAAAACAACAAAACTCTACTTAGTAATTACCGATAAAGTAAATTACTCAAAATAACCATAATTGTGTTTGGGATAAAGCACTCCGAGAAGTCCTCACGTACCTCATTTAAAAAAAGTATATAATTACAGTATCGCAACTATGCAAATGATTTTTTTAAAATTACAATTTCAAATTTTTGTTTAATTACGTTAATCTTATCACAAATTGCAAAAAAATTCGTCTGTCTGCTGCTAAAATAGGTTTATGACATAACTTTTTACCTTCCAGGTAACTAATAAATGCACTGAATTCTTATCAAAGGAAGCTATTTCGACTGCACTCGTAATTTTTAACTAGTAACCCATGGATAGTGAGTGTGTCGAAATGGATCTAAGCACCAGGCAAAGGGACCCGGTTCAGGATAACGCCAAGATGAGGGTGGCCAAATCAGTCTTCTCTATTAGGAGTTTGGTCGATGTAGGGGACCCTGCTGATGCCCCCGACGACGATCCAGCCAAAGGTTAGTGAAAATCTTATCCAAAATTTAAATTTGCCGCTAAATCATGTTTGAATTTTGAGCCATACTGCGCATGCTTAAGGTAGTTTTGGCGGGATTTTCAAATTTGTGTTTAATCATTTAAATTTTCTTGAAGCTGTCAAAAATTGTCAAAAAATTGCAGGAGAGCTTTAATATAGAGAAAGCATATTATTACTGCCATGAAGTACATAGAAGATAAATAGGAGAATTGATAAGTGAGGTAAATTATATAAAAACTTACCTGAGGTTGAAACATGTACTCATAGCAAACTATAACCGGTAAAAATTAGATTTGAGAGAAAAAAGATTGCTTAATTTTTTTTTTACTCTTATACATCACAAAAATGAATTAAACATTTATAAAAAAATTGTTATATTAAAACTTTTCTTCTTACATTGTTTATAATTTTGGACATATTTACCAAAAACTTGAATTACTTAACTATTAAAAAAAATTTAGATAGGGTAACTGCCCCAGTAATAGACATCCAAGAGATTTCTTAACTTTAAAATTACGTAATAAATTCAATTTTTACATTAAGTAAACCGCTGTCATGTTCGATGGTAGCCTATTTTATGCCGATGTTATGTATTAAGAAAAAAAAGCTAGTCTAAAAAAATAATTTATTTTTTATAAAACTTCTGCATTCTGTTTTCTGCATATGTGTCACTACAGAACACTGAAGAGCTTAATAATGGACAAGCTCAGGTCGAGTATCAGACATCTGAATAATGACCTCTGCTATTTTTTAACTGAGGCTTTTTGATTGTGCAAATAATATTATCTGTAAAATACTACAGCACCTCTTCTTTTGCTGACCCCTTCCAAGATCTTGCATCTGCTGTCACTCTGGTTTTAATGTCTGCTACTTCAGGGTTACTTTTCAAGTTCTAAAATAAAATAAGTAATTAGTTAGGTATGTTTAAAGTTACTCTAATAAAATAAGAATTCTGTTTTTTAGGGAGAAACCATTTTATTATGTTTATTATTGTATTAAGTATGACGTACTCACTTTTGTTTTAACACGGAAATTTAGGTCTTCAGGATCACCAAAATCTAGTCATCATTACAGGTTTCAAATTCACGGTGAGAACCAATCGCCCATTAGTATAATATCTGTTTGTGTAATTCCGACTGACTCTTGCACCTTTGAACTTCAACGAGGAAAATCACATATCTCCGGCAGAAATGAAAATCCTGAATGATGGACATAAAACGCCACTTTACGTTATACAAAAAAAACTTTGAAAATGCTTAAATCTGAAATCAATTATCTTACTCAAAGACACCAAAGTGCTTTAAAAGTACTGTACTTACAGTTGTGTATCTGGGTCTAAAATTGCGAATTTTGACTCTTTGAGGGTGTTTTTAATCATTTTATTCAAATATCACATTAAATTTTTCTGGGCTTGTTACGGAAAAAAAAAACATGCAACGCCAACTTTTGACATGTAACCAAATTCCAGAGCTTACTAATAAGACATTAAACTACAATAAACCATCATATAAAATTACCGAAATTAAATGATGGAGATTGGAGATATTAAAGTGGCAAATTTAGACTTTAGCTTCTTAATATAGCTTTGCAAAAGATAGCATTTTTACTCTTCAACAGTTATAGCAAGCATTCTAAAAGGTCTCACGATCTTCAATATCTTCATCCAACGGATGATAATTCTAATTCTTACAGTTAACGAAGAAGAAGCGTAAAATGCTATTATGTCATTTCTTAATAGTTTAGCATTTGGAATTGATAGCTTAAGACTGCACCATCTAAAGAACTTAATTGATAAGTCTGTAGGACAAGCAGGACAACAATAATTGTTGTCTCAGATTATCAGCCTTTATAGCCTCATGTTGTCCGGCAAAGTAAATTGTAAAATTACTCTTTTTTTATGGAGCATCTTTATGTGTCCTGTCCAAAAAAAATGGTGGCATATGTTCAATGGTTGGTTGTACCTTTCGTCTCTTGGTTTTGAAACTTGGTTGCTGTCGTACTTTAGAGAAGCTTGCTGATTACTTGAAATCTATTCAGCTTGCAGTTTGTGTTATAGAAACGCCGATTCTGAAACAGTATTACTCAAGGTAGACATTAGAATTGCCTTTAACACAGTTGAAAAAAATGTGCTTTTCTAAAATGATGAGGATATAATTTGTGAATTATTCTCTTACTTTTTTTAACGAGATATTGGTTCTTTAATTTGTTCTACAAGAAACACCAGATTTTTTCTTTTGTTTTGATTCCTCAATCTTCAATCCGTAGTTAAAAAACTGGTCTCTAAACTTAACATTTGGTATCTACATAGATGATGCCACTCTTGCTGGTTCTTCTGATAAAGTGTTTGCAGACTTTCAAACACTCATCAATTAATTAGAAATTCTTAGATTATCGCTCAATTTTTTAAATATAGACTTAGTTTTTCTAGGATTCGTCTAGATGAAATTGTCGCTTTTTTTAAAGCAGTTTTATTAATCTTTTCAAATATTAAATTTTTTAAAACTGTCAAAAAATAGCAGGACATAAAACATAAGAGAAAATTGATCATCACAGCTATAAACAACAACATCCAACATTGTTTTAGTTTAAAACGGATAAGAACTGAACTGAGCATGTGCGGTAGAAATTTTGAACCGCCAAAACGCTACTGCGTATGTGCAGTACAATAGTGAACAGTTCTGAATTGTTGTTGGAACAAATCTAATGAGTGTTAATTACTATAATAACAGTTGTGTATGCATTTTCTGTTTATAATTATTAAAATTTAGTCTATACTTATCTTGAAATGATTGATTTTACGAAAAACTGGTAAAATTGAATGCGTAAAATGGAAGTTTTATTATAGCTATTTTTTACGTATAAGTGGGGGGACATTTACAAATAACTTGAATTACTTAACTCTTAAAAAAAATTCAGAGTTGTAATTGGAGTACTTTTAAAATAGGGTAACTGCTCCAGTAATAGACACCCAAGAAGTTTCTTAACTTTAAAATTACGTAATAAATTCAAGTTTTACATTAAGTAAACCGCTGCCATGCTCGATGGTAGCATATTTTATGCCGATGTTAAGTATTAAGAAAAAAAAGCTAGTCTAAAAAAATAATTTATTTATTTATAAAACTTCTGCACTCTGCTTTCTGCATATGTGTCACTACATGACACTGAAGAGCTTAATAATGGACAAGCTCAGGACGAGTAACAGACATCTGAATAATGTCCTCTGCTATTTTTTAACTGAGGCTTTTTAATTGTGTAAATAATATTATATCTGTAAAATAATACAGCACTTTTTCTTTTGCTGACCCCTTCTAAGATCTTGCATCTGCTGTCACTTTGGTTTTAATGTCTGCTACTTCAGGGTTACTTTTCAAGTTCTAAATAAATTAAGTAATTAATTAGGTATATTTAAAGTTACCCTAGAGAAATATAAATTCTTTTTTTAGCGAGATAAAACAGTTTATTATATTTAGTTATGAGTATCACGTACTTATGCTCCAACACGGAAATTAGGTCTTCAAGATCACCAAAATCTAGTCATCAGTACAGGTTTAAAATTCACGGTGAGAATCAATCGCCCATCAACATAATATCTGTTTGTGTAATTCCGACTGAGTCTTGCATCTTTGGACTTTAGTGAGGAATACCACATACCTCCAGTGGAAACTAAATTACGGAATGATGGATATAAAACAGCAATTTACAGGGAAAAAAACGTCAAAAATTTCGAAATCTGAAATCAATTATCTTACTCAAAAACACCAATTTTTCTGTAAAAAGTACTATACTTACAGTGTATCGGGGTCTAGACTGCTAATTTTGGCTCTTTGAAGGTGTTTTTAATGTTTTTTTTATTTAAATATTACATTGAATTTTTCTGTTTGTTACATATTACGGAACAACTTTAAAAAAACATTCAACGCCAACTTTTAACATGTAATCGAATTCCAAAGCTTACTAATAAGGCAATACAGGCTATATAAAATTTTTAAAACTAAACCGAGTGTTGGAGATATTAAAGGGGCAATTAGGATTTTAACTTCTCAAAATAGCTTTGAAAAAAATAACTTTTTATTCTTTAGTCTTTAGAAGAAAGCATCCTAAACAGTCTCGTATTCTTCAAAAGGATAATAATTTTCAAACTCTTAGAGCTCGTTAGCCATAGAATTTAAATTGCTATTATGTCATTTCCTAATAGTTCAGCAGTTAGAATTGATAGCTTAAAACCGCACCATCTAAAGCACTTAATTGATAAGTCTATAGAAGAAGCAGAGCAACAATTACTGTCTTAGATTACCAGCATTTGTTCATGTTTTTCGGCAAACTAAATTGTAAACCTAGTCTTTTTTGTACAAAGCATCTTTATGTGTTTTATCTATAACGTGTTCATCTAATTTCTGTTGGTTCTACCTTTCGTCTTTTGGTTTTGAAATTAACATAGTTGTTCTTTACTTCAGAGAAGCTTGCTGAATACTTGAAGTTTATTTAGCTTGAAGTTGGTGTTTAAAAGTGGCTGTGAGGATGCAGTTTTTGCTAAAAACGCCGATTCTGAAATAGTATTACTCAAAGTCGACATTAAGAATGCTTTTAACACAGTTGAAAGAGATGTGCTTTTCTAAAATGTTAAGGATATAATTCCTGAATTATTTCCCTACTTTTCTCAATGTATTTTTACTTGTCCTTCAAATTTGTTCTAGAAGAAACACCAAATTTCTTTTTCTACTTGGTTGCCAACAAGGAGATCTGCTTAGTTTAGCAACTGTTAGTCTCAATTTAGTCCGACATTAAAAAACTGGTTTTAAAACTCAACATTTGGTACTTAGATGATAACATCTTTGCTGTTTTGTTTTTTTTTTTGATGAAGATTTTGCAAACTTATTAATGAATTTAAACCTCTTGGATAATCGCTCATTTTTTTTCAAAGTAAACTTTGTTTTTCTAGTTTCAATATTTTATCCTGCACGTTAATTTTTTTTGAATTTATAAACTTGCATCTTCTCGATTTTTTATTGCATGACAATGCATTTTTTTGACTACTAAACATCAAAAACAATTTTATTTTATAAGAAACTTTTTACAAAATGAATCTTTTTTAAAATTGCTTATAGAGGCCCAAACTTAATTATTATTTAAGACCATAATTATTCTAGAAATACAAAGACATTATGCCAGGCATTTTATAGCAAAATTAAAACTACACTGCAAAAACTTTTAAATATTGGTCCTCCTGAACTATCTTGGTCTCAGGCTTTACTTCATGTGACTTTGTGTAATGTGTGTGTTCGTTCTTTGCAGGTGTTTTATTTTCAGCTTTTTTAGCTTCAGTTTTTTGCTCTTTAAGTTTTATATTCTCTGTCCTTCTTCTATATATGACTATACATGTCTATGAGATTGAATACAAGAGAGAACCTTTGGCTTTATGGACAGAACGTTTTTCTACACATGTAAATAGAGAACTTTAACGTTATTGGGACATTTGGCAATGTTTTAGATTACTTTCTGTATTTTTACTAGAAACAGTAGAGTTTTGGTTTTAGAGATTTTGGAAAAAACTTAACACTTTTTGAAAAGAGTTGAGACCTACTTTTTTACTTCTCTTTCTTTATAACACTGATTTTTAGACGTGGCAGGAAGAAAATTACATCTTTTTCTTTCTTTCTTATTTGGCTATTTTCTACATATACGTCATGAGTCTTTGCATGACTTGGAGGCTTTAAAGAGGTTTTCGGAAGCTACGCGTCCTCGTATTCTTTAATTAGCCTCTCATTTATAACTTTAAATGCAATTAACAATTTTAAAAAATCTGTAAGAAATTCCGTTTATTTCGTTAGCGTAATTGAATTCGTTTAGTTCTGATTGTAACAAGAGTTTGTAGAAGTTTTGATGAAATTAATGTTCACAATTAGACGAGACACGCATTTTAGTCACGAGAAACGGCTATTCTCCAGTTGGTTATACTCACAATGTTCGGTAAACATAATAAAGTTAACTAACTACCTCTGTTCCCATTAGATATGCATTTCAAACGCGAATAAAACTTTATTGGTGAGTTACGTTGCTACATAACTACGATCGATTCTGGTTTCAATCACGATTAACAAATTACCGGACTTTGGCGTACTTTCATTTTCCGTTATTATAGAGACTGACACGAACAAGCCGTTTCATTAATTGACTAGCTGATGATATTTTATGCTGACTCAACCAACAAATATTTTTAACTAGAAAAAGAAAAACATCTAGGACACTTTTTTAACAAAATAAACATTTCTAATTTACGATTTTTTTAATAAATTTATTTATCCAACACCTCTTTATTATGACGTTAAAAAAAGATGTTTAAGATTGAATTATGGGGTCTATAAAACACAAGTGATTTTATAAATCAACAATAAAACTGTTTTTATATAATGAAACAGTTTACAGAAAATAGAACAATTTATTGAACATCAAAAAATGCAATACATAAAATTACAATTATAAGAAACAGGAATCATTTGTTGAGATTTACGTTAACATTTATATTATTTCCTTTATTTTTTGTCACTTCAATGTTGATTCCATATTCATTCGTCTTTTGCTTCTCAGTATTTACAATAACATTATTTTCTGTTTTCGAATTTCCACCCAGTATTTTCTTAGCAATGTATATTTTGCTCAAAATTGACTCTTCGACATAGGCTTGTGCCACGGTTGTCAACTTCCATCAGCCATGACGATGACGTTGGGCCATACCAGGATCGACTCCAGCGTTGGACAATAAACTCGCTGATGTGCGTCTCATACTCTGCCTTGTGTAAGACTCTGATTCTGCTAATTTTAAAAAATCAGCGACTACTGATGGTATTTTGGATAGACTATTTATTCCCACGGGATGCATTGTGCATTTCTCATTTCTATGGCACAAAACAACCTGTTGTGAAAAATATTCTTAGGTCGGAGAGACATATATTTTCTACAAATATTCAGGACATTAACTGCAAATCCTTTTTCTATAATCGTAAAGCTACGTGAAACATATGTTTTTGTATCTGGTACAGATACCAACATATAGGATTCTTTATCTTTTACGTTATTGATTGAGATGTTTCATAATTTACAACATCGACACCCACCTGACACACCAAAAATTAGTGCGACCTGTAATAGAAAAAAATGAGATTTCATTTTCTAATAACAAAATCGACCTACCTTTGACATCAAATTTTTTTATTAGGTGCTTCTGCTAGAAACTGTTGAATAAGCTCTCTTTCAAGAATTTTTGCACTTGTAATTTTTTGATTCGTTTTTTTGTATTTTAATTAAATATCTGTATTTTCGTGAAGCTTTAATGTCAATCTTAACATGTATTTCATCCACATTGAAGAAGCTGCGAATCTTTTTTTGGCGTTGAAGAAGTAACCCAACAGCACGTCTTCGCTTACCCCACAAACATCGTTTTCCTGTTTCCAGTTATTGAACTTAGTCAATTCTTTGTAATAAGCGTCTCTGGATTTCTTGGGTAGCAAACTCAATGTGACTTCTTCAACATCTTTCGCAATTTTTTTAGAATGAGAACTACTTCTTTTCATTTCCAACAATGTTACAAGCGCTGAAACAGTATGTTTCCAAAATTTTTCTCAAATAATAATTTTGTTGTCAACAACAACATGGCAGCCAAATTATGGACTACTACTAATCTTTGTAGATATAAAATTTTTAGGTTTTGATGATTTTTTAAAAACCCTTACAGAGGGAGGTGTTGGATAAAACTATGTATTGTACTCATGTCTTAACAGCAAATAAGTCACTTAAGAAAAATTAGACCACTCGAGCAAGCTCTCGTAGCTAAACATTTCTTTCGTGATTTATTTGCCTCATAAGATACCTGTATAATAAATAGTTATTATATACTTATTATTATTTATTACATTGGTAATCTGTCAACAATAAAAAAGTGAAAATGTTTATAATACACTAAAATAATAATAATTATAGTTTCATAGCTTAATAGTGTTCAAGTATTACGTTGACCCACAGGCTGTCTTAAAAATAATGAGTCAATAGAGAAAAGGTGAGGAACCTAATAAAGATTTGTTTAAAAAATATTGTGCAACGCTTTTCCTCTACCTTCAAAAAAAAGTTTAATGTGCGAAAAAATGCTTAGATTTTTTTAAATTTGTTTTGCATGCTTTTTCAACCTTTTTCTGTTGCCTAATTATTTTTGGGGAACTTGTATAAAGGTGAAAATCGCATTAAACTGTATCTATGTACTACTTTTTTATGCCAATCGTGACAGCAGAGATTTCCGTTTAGTAACATTTGCTCTAAATGATATCCACTGTGTATACTTTACTTTGTAATTAGAAGCAAATTGATTACGTGGGTTGAGTTTATAGTTATGAAGGCACTGTATAATCTAAAAACATAATGTTAAATTTTGTTGTTTATTTGATGTTAAATACTTATACATAATTCAAAATGCATAATACAATGCAAGTAAAAGAATAACTAATTTAAGTAGATAAGCGCTAGAAAACGTTAGATATATTTACTAGGTGTGCATAATTTTTTGACATGACTATGAATATTTTGGTTAATTTTTTTTTTGCACGTTGGGAACTAAAGTTGATACTTTAGTCTCTACTGAAAGAAAATAAAGAGCGATTTTTAATTCTAAAACACTTAAAGTGACGTTTAAAATATCTCAGAATTTAAAATATGAAATAAATCTTTTCAATTATTTTAATTTTTTGCTACAGTTTTTAAAGATTTTATAATAAAAGTTGTGTTGAAAAACAAGTCTATTTATAAGAGTACAATATTTTTGGATGTGTTTACACTTTTGTACAAATATTGCTTGTAATTAGTTTTTTATTAACTATCTTAATTTTATCACAATTATCAAAAATTGCAGATTTTTATACCTGAAACAATTACGTAATTTTTTTCATTAATAATTAATAATAATTTATTTGTGTTATAATACATTGGTACTTTACACACGTCAATAAAACATAAATGAAATATACATAAAAAAAACAAATGTGGTAACAAAATTTACAATTATGAATTATATGCTTCGATGTAGACTGAGCTTGTAGAAACAAGTTAATATAACGTCCTAAGAGCATACAGTGCTCATATCACCGAAATCATTGCGTAAGTACTCCTCTATAGTGTAGAAAGATTTATACAAAAGATATTTTTTGATGTTAGTTAGGAGATTTTCAGGAGAAGTTTTTCGTAGAGAGATGGGTAAGACGTTATAAAATTTGATACAATAGTAGTTTATTCCGTAACGAGAGGTAGTAAGTCTTAGAGAGTTTTAAGCAAAGTCATGATTTCTTGTCTCATAGTGATGATAAGAATTAAGCGTTTTGTATGATTTCATATTTTTTGTAAAATATTCAATGCATTTAAAAATAAATAAGCAAGGAAAAGTAAGAATTTTTAGGTGTCGAAAAAATCTCTGACAGTCATGCTGATACCCTACACCTGAAATTATTCTTAAAGCTCTCCGTTGTAATTTAAAAAGTCTTTTTGTGTAACCAGTGTGACCTCACAGTATAACACAGTACTGAAGGTGAGACTGAATGAGAGCATGGTAAGCTGTTATTAGAGTGTTGTGTGAGACACAACTAACTAAATTCCGGATTAAATATATATTTTTACTAATTTTGTTAGCTAAAGTATCTATGTGTTTTTGCCATTTTAAAGAAGGCTCTATGTAAACTCTCAGAAATTTGACATATTCGGTATTGTTGTATAATTCAATTCCTTTTCTTAGGGTGAAAGTTAAAGTTAGCGTTTTATCTTCGTTTAGATGTAATTTGTTGGCATTCAACCACTTTTTGGTTAATTCGAAGTTGGTGTTCAGTTTTTGAAGAATATTTTGATAAAGTGAATGCGCACATCCCAGAGTAGTGTCATCCGCATACAGTACTACATCTAAGTCGGGTATAGACTGAGGTAGATCGTTTACAAATATTAAAAAAAGTACTGGTCCAAGTATGGAACCTTGGGGTACTCCACAAATGACATGATACTTTTCAGAGACGTTGTTGTTAATTTTAACCTGTTGAAAACGATTAGACAAGTATGATTTAATCATGTCAACAGCACGATCACTAAAATTATAAAATTTAAGTTTATTCAATAGGATGTTATGATCTACTGTATCGAATGCCTTACTTAAATCGAGAAAAATGGCTTTATAAAACGATCTATTTTCAAAAGCATTAATTATGTTATTAATAAAGTGTAGCACAGCATGAGAGGTTGAAAGATTATTTCGAAAACCGTATTGTTTTCCTGTAAATATATTATTATTTTCAAAGTGGTTTACAATCTGGTTTAGTAAAACTTTTTCAAATATTTTTGACAAAACTGGCAATAAAGCTATGGGTCGATAATTATTCAAATCATTAAAGTCTCCTTTTTTGAAAATTAGAACAATTAATGATTTTTTTTTTTAAATTGATACTAGGTTTGTTCTGAGATTTTTTTTTTCACGTTTCTGCAATAAATTCTCTAACTTATCAACTTTATTTTGTTCAACAAACTGTTCTAATTTTTTATTACTTTATCTTTCTTTTGTAATTTTTGTTTAACTTGTTTTTTAATATCACTTTTTTTGTTTCGTATTTACATTATTTAACACAGTTTAAGCTTCAAATTTTAAGATCTCTAATCTGTAACTCGACATTCTTAGCTTTTTGTAGTTTTTTCTAAACTTTTTCCTTTTTTTAATCAATTCTTCTAGTACATTTTTTAAGGCATTTTTGCGTACATCTTTAATTTTAGTACCCACTTTGGTTTTTATGTCTTGAATTTTTTTTGTTTCCTGTTCAAGGTTTTTTGTACTTTTAGATTTAAAGTTGTTAATTGCACCTGCTAAAACAAGGAAAGTATTGCTATTATAGCCGACACAAAGGCCGCTGCTATGTTTTCACAGGAACGCTATCATAAGTCCTCACTTATCAGTGTAAAATTCTAAATGTTGCTGAAACTCATATTGCTAAAACTAATTTTTTTTTCTAAGAAAACTAGCAGCCACTGTTTTTTGATCTACTACCGTTTTTTTATTCCCTAAACTTTTTAATTCCTGTAGACACTTTTTATTTCTGATGTTGTTTTCTAATTTCTTTCTACCATTGTTACCACATCTTACAATACATTACTTTTGGCACTGTAACTAATTTTCTGTTTGTTTTCTATATTTCTTTTCTACATTTTTGACATCTTCAAAAACACTTGCAGTTTTCTTTGCTACTGTTTTTTAACATCTTTTACATATCTTTAGCCACATTTTTTATGTTAGATCTTCTTTTGTTTTCTGTACTTGTAGTTTTTTAATATAATCTTTAATTTTAATTTTATAATTAAGATACAAGAGTTTTATTAGTTTTATTGACAATTCTCACAAAAAAAATTTTGCTCTATTTTTTACCACTGTATTTTATTTTGTCTTTGAGTTTTTTTATTTTTCTTATCATTCTACATTATTTTATAGTAATTTAAAAACGCTAACATTATAGGGTCTCAAAGAAACTTTAAAATTGAGCAAATTGCTTACTGCTTATGGTGACATTGTTAGACAACAGCCCAACATCTATAAATCAGTCAAAACGTAGGTCAAAACATTGGCAAAAAATAGCAGAGTTTGACGAATAGGACTGTAAATACTGCAAAAGAAGCAAAACCATACAAAATTAGGGTTTTTTGATTACTATTCAACTTCGGTACTCTTTTTCAAAACGTTTATCTCTAGTTTTTTTTTGTTTCTTAATTTTTATTTTTTTTATTTTATCGTCAGTTTTTTTTTTCTGGTTTTTGTATTTTAGTTAACATTTTTTTTTCTTATTTTTTAACATTTTTTATTGCTATTACTTTTGTGCTTTTAAAACTATTCACTACTGTCATTGATTGTGATAATATATCTTTGTTTAGTAAGGGTAGATTTTTATTATTTATTTATTATTGAAAGACTGTTGTTTATAAATAACAACAACAGATTGTTACTTTGCTTCAAAAATAATACTTACAGTTATACAAAAGACAAAACTGTTATTTCCAATTACTATTCTTAAACTCTATCTAAACATAACAAACACGATAACAGAACTAAGGTTGTTATTATTAATTTATGTGACATTTATAATTGTTATGAGTCTTATTATTGTTATCAGTTAATAAATTATTTATACTGTTTATAACAAAATACAAGAAAAATTAAAGAAACAAATACTCTCAAAGTTTTAACATATTACATAATTCTCCTTCTGTAATCCCTCTTTCAAGACCTCTCTATTCTTCTATTCTTTTTATTGGCAAAATTTATCTTTCTATTTTTCATATTTTAAAAAACTATAAGAAAATATTTTTTAACTTATTTGCAATCAGTTTATTTCGGTGGTCAGACAAGACGAAGAATTAAAACCAAAATTCGTGAAGTTGTAAGGACAATCGAAAAATACAAAAATAAAACAGAAAAAACACTTCTTCTGTTTTTGTTTTTTATATTTTTTTTTTGGCTATTTCTTTTCTCCTAGTAATAATTCTATAATTTCTCACATTTGCAATAAAAGTTATTTTTTAAATTTTTTAGAAGCTTCAGAAATTTTTAAATCTGCACACAAACTTTTTCTACAAACCTTAAATAGCCAACTGAATTTTGACGTTAATATTTTATTTTTACTAGTTTAATTTTCATAACTTAATTGAATGTTTACATATAACCTTGTCTTCTTAATCTCTTTATTAGAATTTATATTTTATAAATTATTTTTTAAATTAAATGTTAAGTTGATGTCAAATTTTAACACATTTTTTAAAATAACAAAAATTTTTTTTTGTCTATTTTCTAATAGCAACAATAATTTGTTTATTTATATATTTTTTCGAAATCAAAAACTATTGTTATAAAAATGACGTTTTATTCTTAATATATTTTTAATCTATTTTTTATTCTTTAATTTGTTTTTAAGAAGACATTGATAGGTTTTTTCTAACTTTTTGTACAATTTTTTTTATATTGTGATTCAGGCACTAATGATGAGACAGTAGTTTTTGAAAGTGATGAAAGTGTAATATAAGAATTTAGTTTTAATTAAACTTGTAGGTTTAAGTTAGATTTTTTTTTTATTATTTATATGAAAATCACCTCACTTCAAGAAAGAAAGAATGCTTTCATCAAATGTAGATAAGTTTGTACTTTAAAATCTTGATTTTTGCAGATAACAAGTTTTACAATTTTTATCACTAACTGAGACGTCCAAAAGACAAGAACATTTTTTAGTCTTTTATCTATGATAAGAAAACCGAAACAAAATTTGCTGAAAGCAAATTCAAAAGCATGACGATATTTTAGTTTATGGAAAATAAGTATCTAATCGTTGTTTTTGTAGATTACAACAAGCAACATTGTAATTTTACAGTTTTTTTATATTTTTAAATGTGCATTTTTACCTAATTTTGTATAATTATTACATTTTGTTGCAACTTTTAACCGAGTTTTGCGTTTTTAATTACGCCGTTATGGCCTATCGATAATAGTTTTTGCGATTATTTTTTTAACTAATAGTGTATTGACGTAATATGTAGTTAATGACAAAATTAATTTTATAGTTTTGCCCTTGCACGAATATACAATCTATTGACTTTATTAAAATAAAATTTTAATAATGATAGAGACTCTAATTACATTCTAAATTTATAATTTAACATTTTAATAAAGAGGAGTGCATGAATCAGCATTCTCTATCCAATTAATAACAATTTTTCCTCTAAAGAGTAAATAATAATTACTCATTATAATTAATAAGTAGTTTCTCTGAAAAATTTATTAGACGCGAGACTTGTTTTTCGAAAAAGAGCAAAACTCATTTTTGATTCCGACGATTAATTAATTGAAATAAACCGTGAGCTTGCAATCGAGTGACAATAACTGTTCTTGTCATTTTGCTGAAACCACAATTTTACTGTTAAGACCGGATCTTGGTAAAATTTTTTCCCGCGGCTTTAAAAATAATAAATTATGAGTTTTTCAGCTTTAATTAATTAGTTTAATTAATTGGAGGCTAATTATTTCAACGTTGAATTATTAATAACTTGATTGGATTAGATTAATTAGATGAACAATTTCGGACAAAGTTAATTTAATCTGACCGGAAAGACACAATTTGTAGGCAATTATTTTCAGAATTGACTGATAATGTATTTTTGAAATTATAGCAAATATTACAGTTGACATTTATCGCATTCAGTGAATGATAAGAAATAATTTTCAAACAACTATTTATTACTAAATTGAAAGGTATATAACTAGATAACGTCCATTACACAATAGACGCACATATTGTAAGCATTATTATTATTTTTTGCATTTCGTCTGACATAAATGTTGATTAGAAATTTATTTACTTTAAAAACATAAATTAGACACGACATTTAATTATATTTAAGGTTGGCAAGAGTTGAAGTATTTGTAGAGGGCGCTCGTTTCTAACTAAACTTATTGCATATCTGTTGGCAACGATCTTTCAATTTATAATTAGTCGATAATTTTTGTTTATATTTTTTTTATCAAGACCTCCTACGCTTTCGCACTGGGTGCGTGTCAGGCGCAAACCAAGATGGCGTCCCTTTGTTGTCCCTCGCCGACTGCGATCGTAAACTAATTGACGTGGGGCCTAAGGCAACGTTTCTTATTCTTGATTAGAATTTACGATTCCTGTTTAATACGTATACTTCAAATTAACTTTATTATGATTTTAATATCGAGTGGGCCATGCTAATTCCTTCATCTCGCTTAATTAGGTTTATGTGCAAGTTAATTACGATTTATGCGTTTCGGTTTCCGCAATGTAAAGGTACAGGACCGTATTTAGAAAAAAAGAGAGCTTTTAATTAGAAGGGGGATTTTATTGATCGTGCTTGTTCCAAGGCGTGAGCCATACAAAGTACACAAAGCGCCAACTAACAAGCTGTTATATTGCTTTATTGTTGGATTCCTCATTTTATTTTACAAGTTGGTTACTTTAATTGGCCGTATAAAGTCATTATGGGATGATTAACATTGATTAGGCCTTTGTTAAAAATTATTTGATGAGCGCGCCAATATTTTATGAAGGAAATCAAGAGGGGAAAAGGCTTATGAAAGCTTTATTGGATTTAAGGTCGATGGATTCACGGGAAAATACACGACCTTTCATCTCGCGATAATTAACTACCAAAGAATTTAATTTTTTTTTTGATGGATGTTGAGACAAGTCAAATATTGGAAGATATTACTGAAAAAAAAATTACATCGTAAATAGATTTCGAAAACTAACAACATTTCTATAAGGCAATTTTACAAAAATTTGCAAAAATTCTTGAAGAACACCCTGTATAATAATCAGTATTTTAATGTATTTTAATTTAAGCTTTCCAACAAAATTTTTTAGCTTTTTTATGTTTTCACTTATTTTAGCTTATCTACACTTTTTTGTACTCTTTTTTTCTATTTGTAGTGCTTTTTTGATTATTCACAAGGTGAGATATAATAAAGGGCTTTCTTATAAAACAGGATTACGTGATGTTAACTGTACCTAATGTTTGAATTTTTTGTTGTTTGTTCTAATTAAAGCATTTAAATATAAAAGCGCAACGCTTTTTTCATTTCCGAGTGTTAAAGTTAATCAAGAACAATGTTTAAAACTGAAATGGCAATAAAGGTTTTCTGGTTGGGGACTGTAACGTCACAAAAACCTCATACATGTTTTGTTTAAAATGCTAAAAAAATTTGAGTTTTCTGTAGCTTTTTTAATCTAATAAACGTTCTAAATTGATACAAAAACTTTCTGGGAAGTCTTACAGATTTCCTAAATTGCTATAAAAATTTCTGAGACTAAAGAAACGTCAAAATTGTTAGAGAGCAGTTTTAATTTGTTATAGAATCATAGCAAAAACCTAAATTGTCATGTAAATGTTCTAAATTGTTATAGAAATGTTATAACAACTTGTCCTAAATAAACTATGAATCACAAAGTGGTACAAAAACAACCCAAAATGTCAGAGAAAGATCCAAAATAATTATAAAAATTTTTAATTTTCGCTAGAATTGTTCAAACATTTTGGATTTCCATAAAAACGTCCTAAACTGCCGTATAAATGTTGTAAATTGTCAAAAAAGCTTTCTAGACAATTCAAAAGACTTCCTAAATTGCTATAAAAATTTATGTGCCTAGAGAAACGTCAAAATTGTTATAAAGATCTTTTAATTTGCCATAGAGTCAGAGCAAAAACAAAAACCTTAATTGCTACAGAAGATTTATAGAAACTTCACCCAAACAAACTTAGAACCACTAGTGCTACAAAAAAATACTCAAAATATCAAAGAAACGTCCAAAATTAATATAGAGATGTTTTATTTTGCTATAGAATTATTCAACATTCTGAATTCTTATAAAGCCACCTAAAATTGCCAAGCAAACATTCTAAATTGTCACAAAATTTTTCTAAAGACTTTTAGAGGCTTTTTAAACTGCAACAGAAATTTCGCAAATTAAATGAACGTCTAAATTGTTATAAATTTGCCGTAGAATCATAGCAAAAACCTAAATTGCCATAGAAATGTCATAAAAACTTGTTCTAAATGAACTTAGAATCACAAACGCTTCCTAAAGTGCTACAAAAATTACTCAAAATACCAGAGAAATATTTAAAATAAGTATAGAAATTTCTGATTTTTTATAGAATCATCTAAACATCTTGCGTTGCCATAAAAATATATTAAATTGCCACAAAAGCTTCCTAGATAATTGAAGAAACTTCCTAAATTGTTATAAAAATTTCTGGGACTAAAGAGACTGCAAATTTGATAGAGAGACGTTTTAATTTGCTATAAGATTAGAGCAAAAAGCTTAATTGCCACAGAAATTTTACAGAAATTTATCTTAAATAAATTCAGAATTACAAAGGTTTCAATGCAAGGCAAAATATCAGAGAAACGTCTAAAATTTATAAAGAGACGTTTTAATTTGCTGTAAGATTATATTGCTATGTCAATGCTCTAAATTGCCACAAAAATGGTAAATAAACTTGTTCTAAATGAACATATTAGAATCACAAACGCTTTCTAAAGTGCTACAAAAATTACCTAAAATACTAGAGAAAGGTCCAAAATAATTATAAAAAAATTTAATTTTTTATAGAATTGTCTAAAAAACATTTTGGATTGCCATAAAACATCCTAAATTGCCATATAAACGTTGCAAATTGTCATAAAAGCTTCCTCAACAATCCAAGAGGTTTCCTAAATTGCTATAAAAATTTCTGGAACTAGAAAAACGGCAAAATTGATAGAGACGTTTTAATTTACTATAGGGTCAGAGCAAAAACCTAAATTGCCATAGAAATGCCATAGAAACTTGTTCTAAATGAATCTAGAATCACAAAGGCTTCAATGCAAGGCAAAATACTAGATAAACGTCTAAAATTGATATAGAGATGTTTTAATTTGCTATAGAATCATATTACTATGTCAATATTCCAAATGCCACAAAAATGTTATAGAAACTTGTTCTAAATAAACTTGTTCACAATTGTCCTAGAGTCTTTTAAAATCTAATAGAAATTTTCAATTTTAGTCATTTTTGTATCTTCTAGCCTATCAAAGCATTATTTTAGTGGAAATATTTTACTTAATTATTGCCTCGAAAATAATTTAAAGTATTTTATTTTTATGAATTACACCAATTTTTTTTTGACTTTAGTATTCAATTTGCTTGAAAACTGTAAAAATGTGTCAAAAAGGTTTTGAACATTGTCATTTGATGAAATTAATGACAAAATTAATGCTAAATAATCTATCGAATACGACACGAGATTTCGATAAATTAGAAAATAACTTTTCATAAACTTGTTGCTACTTTGCAATAGCTTTTTGACCTTTTTAGGGTCTCGTATAGGAAACTATTGCTTGGAAACTGTTTTCGAAGTTCTGTTACATTATTGTCAATTAATTCTTGTTTTCTTGTGATATTATAACTGAAAAATTTAAATAAATAAATAATTAATTTTTAGAAAAATTTACAAAGTATTTTATACTATTTTTTACAACTTAATACAAAAAATTCAAAATTGAAATAAACACCAAAAAAATCTAAAAATTGCAATAATATTTAATAAATACAGTTTTATTACTACTAGTCTCAGAAGACATCATTATTCAGTTTGTCGAGAGGGTGTGATGTTGTTTTTCTCTCCTAGTAGTCAATAATGATTATTAAACAAGGGAGATAAAATGCTAGAGTTGAGTGGATACCGACATTTAACTGTGTTGCCTGATACGAATATATTTGCAATTTTTATGAACGATAGATATGTGTTGACGGAAAAATTAATGTCCAAAATTATGTGCACTAGAAATACCTAATAAACAGTTTATTTAATATTCGTTTATAAGTTTATAACAGATTAAAATTCGAAAAAAAATACCCTTTTAAGCATTTTTATTTCACACTTGGCAAACGCTATTTCAAGATTATTTACAACAACCAAAGGCAGTTTTCGTCGGTGGAAGTTTGTTTCCTACTGTCCTACATATTAGGTTTATTAGATAACTTGCTGTGAATCAGCTCAGGAACTAAAATCTGAATTTTACTGAAATTGGCAGGTGTTCCCCAAACCGAAAAACCAAACTAAAATATTCAGAAACATTTTCACAAAACAAAAGCTCTTGGTTTAAGTAAAAACAAGTTTTTCGTTGTTTTCAGGCGCTCTAAAAGGAAGATAAAATAGTACTCGTCCGCATAATATTATTATAAGGTGAGATCGAAATGTAACTAAATTAGAACAGGCTGTGCCAGCATAACTGTAATGATGTGTCTAATGTTAATACCCAGTTCCACGGCTTGCTTCGATTCAGTTACATTTGAATCTCAGGTTATTATTTTTTTATACTGCAACAATTCGTTTAGTTTACTATTGGATAAAATTTGATGTTGCTAAACGTTGTTTTTTACTACCAACAACCAGATTTAACACCACTAAAGAAATTGTGTCTTTCTTTTTTTTATAATATTACCCTAAATTTATTGTTTTTGTAAAATTTTTAGAGGCTTTTTTAAGGCAATAAAATGTGGTAAAGTTTGTTTTTGTACCATTTTTTGTATGACAATATAAAGTTATAAGTATAAAATTATATAAGTTTAATATAAAATCAACTATTTTTTTAAAATTTTTGACACTGAAAAATTGGTTTCTATGCACTTTAATAAAATGCTTTTTTGAGGTGAGCTCTTAATTTTAATAGGGAAGACTCCCTCATCGCAGTTTTTCATTTTTTTTTTCAGTTCCATATAGCAAAATCCATTTCTCGTCACTACTTAATCATATAGAAAAAATGTATTTACATTTTTTGTAGGAAATTAAACGCTCTAAAAAAGATGTTTTACAATTTTTTTATAACTCTTACCGTTTAGAAAATATCGGAGGTTAAAGTTTGAAGAATTTAGCAAAAAAAAATTTTTTCCTAAATTTTATAACTCGTAGATAAATAAATATTATAAAGTGCGCAACATACGGTTTTGTAGAAAATTAAACGCTTTACAAAAAAAGTCATTTGGTTTTTTAATGCGAATATCTTCTAAGTGGTTTGAATAATCAATTAACTACAAAAGACTTTTTTATAGAGCGTTTAATTTCCTACAAGGCTATATGTTGCGCATTTTATAATATTTATTTATCTCTGTGTTATAAAATTTAAAAGTAGAAAAAGAATTTTTGTTAAATTCTTTAAATTTTGACTTTCGATATCTTCTAAATGGTAAAAGATATAAAAAAATTGTCCGATAACTTTTTTGTAAAACGTTTAATTTCCTACAGAAAATATTAATACAAATTTTCTGTACAATCAAGCAATAACGAGATATGGATTTTACCATATAGAACTGAAAAAAAAAAATAGAAAACTGAGATAAGGGAGTCTTTCCTATTAAAATTAAAAGCTCATCTTAAAAAAGCATTTTTTAAAGGTGCCTAGAAATCAATTTTTCAGTGTCGGAAGTTAAAAAAGAAATGTTGATTTTTTTGGCCCACCCTAATAAAGTTGTCCACCAAGTTAATACCTCTAAAGCAATGGGCGTTTTTTGATACACCTGATAGATCTTGAAACCCACTTTATAATCTTTTTCAGTAAAAATGTTAGGCTAATTATATAGATTTTTAACAATTTTTATACTACAAACATTATAAACCTTAAAGAATCATTTTTTCATTTTTTGAGTGATCTTGTATATCTTCGTTTTATTATTTATTTATATTTTAATATTTTTATATTTTTATTTTGGTATTTTGCAAAGGTTGGTTATAATTTTATAAGTAAGTAATTTAATTTTTAGTATAGTTTGCCACAGAATATTTGGGACAAGTGTAAACTAATTTTTTTAGACAATTTTGACTTTAGTTATTGTCATCGTGACTGATTTGTATTTAATTGTATTTAAAGAAAACAAAACTAATGGTCGGTTTACATAATTTTTTGTTCTAGTGTTATAATTTGAAGATTTAAATTTTATTGTAACGCGCAGTAGCATTTGCAACTTGATGACGAATATTTTGGAACACTTCTTGTTAGAATAAAAACAGAATGTAGCAGATACTTATTGAAGAATAAACCAAAAAAAACAATTTTTATCGTTGTCGGATTCTGTAAATTTGGCAACAGTGCAGTGTCATTACGCAAGCGCAAAATTAAAAATCTTGTAGGAATAGTTAAATTAGCAATTTCAGTTGTGATAAAAAGTATAATTTTTTTGTATGTCTGCAAAAGTCTTGGATTTGAATGAGTGAGTATGTCTTTTGTTTATTTCAAAGTGTGAAATAGTGGATGCATCAGAAAGAGTAATTTCCGATGCAAAATATCAATTAAATGTAATGTGACATTACACGGAACAAGCTCTCATTTGAGCATTTAGAAGTAATAATGGAAACACAATGCACAGTCAGTGTAGCGTTACATTTTGACAAAACCTTCTCTAATTAAAGAGTTTTTCTGTACGTTCCGCCTGGCATCGCCACAAGTTCATTACCGATCAAAGCCAACCATGAACCGGCTTCTGGCCTTTTTTCCCGCATTATTTACTTAAGTACTCATTGACAATGCCTCGTTACATTTGAAGCAAATCGAATTTCACCGCTAAAACAATCAATTTTTAACGCGACAAATCAATGAACTAAATCAACACGGTTTTTCGAAATTTTCTACCACCGGTCGTCTCATTTCCGAAAAAAAATTATTCGCAACTGCAATTTTATCTAATTTCCCACCACCTGCACTTCTATTTCTAATCGGTAATGCCTGACTCATCTCGACCCGATTACGACCATGAAATTATAAATAGCAAAAAGCTACTTTTTCTATTAGCCGATATAGGGAATAATTAATTGGGGACCGTTTACACCTGATGAAATAATTTCAGGAGAAGATTAATCAAACTTTGCAAACAACCGGCAAAAAATACAACTTCTAACAAGCAAATTTTGCTATAAATCACCTTATCTTAAACACTCGAGGGTGTCAAGACACACAAAATGAAAAAAGTGATCGCTTCATCTGTCTACCGGACGCTATTACTTTGTTTGCTTGGTATGATGGTAGTGAAATTAATTAGAACGATGTATGTTTATTCTTTATTATTTCCTGTGTCGGTTCCAACAAATGGCGATGCTAATTTTTTTTAACTTCTTCGTTTATTACGTTACGACTTTAATTGTTTTATATTTATCGTAATTTATTGTTTCACAAATTGTAACGTTTTAGAGTTGGTTTGCGTGTGTTAGGGGAATCGACTAAGGTACGTTTTCATGCAAATTGGATACGATTAAAAAATATGATTAAGACACATGTGGAAAATACTAATTCTAATAAAACACAGTTAGATAAAGCTGCCAAAACGAATTTTTTTCTGTTAGTAGAAGCTAAAAATGTTTTTCTTACAATAATTACTGAATCGCACAATAGACAAACCGCAAAGGATCCAACTTTTTTTTCTTTAAATATTTACCACCTTGACAAGAATAAATATACGCTTTAAAAGAAGAACTAATTTCTTATTTTTAAATTTTTAAAAATTTTTACTTATTTTGATTTGTTTTGCTTGTTTTCAAATCCCTAAAACACAAATTACTTTTTATTTAACTGTATAAAGTATCGAGGTATCGAGGTATCGGAAGTATCGACGTATCGGAGGTATCAAGGTATCGGGGGTATCGAGGTATCGGGAAGTATCGAGGTATCGGAGGTATCGAGGTATCGGAGGTATCGGAGATATCGAGGTATCAGAAGTATCGATACTTCGATACCTGATTGCAGTCGGTATCGGTGTACGATACCTGAGCAGGTATCGATACCTTCTGTAAGTATCGATACTTTTCCCAGCCCCCTAAATAACCATCAGAAAAAAAAGTTTAATATCAAAATTAAAAACTGATGTGATTTAATAATAGTAAAAATCTTAAAACAAAGTTTTTAAGCAAAGAAACGTTAAAGTTTCAAAGTATATATTAATAATTAATGTTTTAACAAAGAAATAAAAAATTGTGTGTAGGTACATACCTAAAATACATACCGTTAAATACATATTTAACGATGTGGACCAAAATTAATTTCTTTTTTAAAAGCAGCGATTGAAAATTAATGAAATCTTCAAGCTTGTGATAAATTAAAGAGTTAATAAAAAATGTAAAACATTAGAAAAACAATTAAGCGTCGAAGTAAAATCTACTCAAGTGAGCACATTAAAGGTTGTCGAAACCAAGTTGAAAGAGCAATTAAAGCGTTCCGAACATCCATAAAAATCTCAGTTTGTCACATCGTAATAAGATTACAAAAATTAAATTTTGACATCTTATAAATATCCGAAAAACAGGCTTCGCGCTATAAAATTCCTAGCAAAAGTTGGATTGAATTCAGCTCGTAAAACCCACAAAATATTATCATTGTATTTTCATTTGTGACAAAATTCTAAAATAAAACGTCGTAAAAGCCTCATAAAAATCATCATCAATGATAAGATAGCGCCGGTCCGAAATAAGCACTCTTAAATCAAATTAGCCGGAATTTATGTAAATTCACGATAATGGAACACGAACCGTCAATAAAAATATTAAAACAAGCGCGAAATGTGTCGTCTAACGGATACCCCATCAAAGACACATCTAGCTGATGAGTCTTTCTGCGATTATTACTTCCTTCATTTTTAATGGCGGAATAATCGTGGGAGAACGGATTTGTGCTCGTTTATAGTGGGTTTTAATCGGATCTAAATCAAATGTTTGCATGTCGAATGGAAATCCAACGAAAAAGCTAAATCAGACGAGGGAAAGAAAGAGTCGATGCCGCGTTTAAGTACCTACGAAAATGGGAAATATAATAAAATTAACAATGTCTGCTTTGGGATAGCATGTGGCACGCTACACCGGCTTGTTTAAAACTTAATAAAATTTGTACTTTGGACGAGGGGTCCTATCGATTTAACGAAAATAAAAACATTTAAAAATAAACAAAGATTTTAAAGTTGAGACAGGTTTCGACTAATTACGACTACCATCTTCAGGACACCGCACAACCTAGAATCTTATTATCTACATAGATGTAGACGTAATGACTTTTTCCATTTGTGCCTATCTGTTACCTCTTTTTTTGCTTGAGTCCAGCTTAGATAGTGAAAAGAACGAGATAACTAATAAAATTTTGGCGTTTGCTCCCTAGCTTGTTATGCCTTGATTATGATAATGATAACGAAGCACAAAACTTAATCAAACATATTTGTTATTTTTTGTGAGACTGAAGGCTGAAAACAGCGGATCAGGTAAAATACCAAGACCAAAAATTTGACAACAAAAACGACCAATTAAGCAGAAGTAATAACGATTGAAGTAAAGAAGAAAATGAAGAAACAAGATGTAATGATAAAAAAGTAAGAAAAATAGATGAAAAAAACATTGAGTAAAACACAGAAAAAGTTTTCGTGAGAGCAACAAAAGTTTTTATCACAGTGTTTATTGACATAGAAGACATTTTAGATATGGTATAGTCGAGGCATTAGGTCTTGCAATGTTGAAGTTAAATTATTAAAATTTATCTACTGACAACGATTAGAATAGGCTAAGCTCAACATAGTAGTATTGTATTAATATAGTATAGTAAGCCTAATAGCTAAGTAGATACAGGATTTGAGAAAAATTTTAAAATTATGTACTGGAACTCTACAGAAAAAAATATTTTTAGCAAACGAATGATACGAGAAACTGCTTGATCATTTTTGAGAGAGAGGTTAGAGGCAGATTTTACTTTTAAATCGTACTATTAGAAAAAATTGGAACACCAGTTAACAGTGTCGCAATACATAAAAAAAATAAGCACCAGAATAGCAGAAAGAAGAAAACCGATGAATCAGTAGGGCAATAACAATTTAAGATGAAAGAAATAACTTAAATTAGCTACATAATTGAAGGTATTCCAGCCTATCAAATAAATAAAACGTTGAAGTATTTGGATGTATTGAAGAAACTTTAAAACAACAAGAAAAGCAATTAATAAATAGAAAAAAATATTTTTTCTATTTTTTAAATGTTTATGTTGGAAAAAAATATGGAGACACAGTTAGAGAATGTGACCAGTTTAAAGCAGTAGAAAGAGCTAACACAAATATCTGTACAACAAGACCAACCAATCAAATGCAGAAGACGATAATAATAATAAAATGACAATTGATGCTTTAAAATAGAAACACTGTAAATTGAATTAACAGAAATATTTCTATAAAATAGTAACATTTAAACTGATATCCACTAAATTAATTCTAAGTAAAACAAGGAAAAAGAAAATTACTCCAGTGAGTTATTTCTAAACTAAAATGTCTAGAGATGATGAAGCAATGAAGACTACACTTGCTATATGGTAAAAAAAGGTAAGGTAATAAAAGCTGTAGTTCAAACAGGCGTATTTAATCAAGTTAAAACAGCAATTAAAAACTTGGCAAAATAGCTTTTAAAAAGATAGAAGTAGCAGCTATACTGCACACTGACACAGTCAAAAAAGATAAAACGCGAGTAACAAGTACAAGCAACGAAAATAAAATGTTGAAGGACTGAAATTAAATTATAAGCTAAAAGAAGTTAAAGAGAAAAAAAAATATTTCTATTAGAATGGCAGTTTCACTGATTGGAAAAACTAATTTATTAGGTAGGTACTTAGACGTTTACCATTTACTGAAAAAAAAAATTTTGAATGTCCGGTACGAGGATGGATAAAAGAAGATATTGTAAAAGTACGTTTATTCGAATATTCAAGTCTAATAGCCGTTAAAAAAAACAAGAAAATACTCTGGAAAAGTAATTTAAAATATATTACATGTATTTCAACAATTTAGAACCAGTTTTGAATCGTTCAGAACTGTACTGAGCATGTGCAATAAAAATTTCAGTAATTAAATCATTGTTATCTATGCGCAGTGCAACTGTTGGAACAAGCCTATTTGCATTGCATTACTATTTTTGTTTTAATTTTTTTAGTTTTTGGTAATTTAGCTGGAATTTTGAATCAACTTTTTATTTGAAGAAGCAAAACAATGCAAAATAAAACAATGACTTTCAGAAATTTAAAAGCCTGTTTACGTCAGATTTTAAACATTTCTTCGTACCACAATCTTCTTAAATATGCTCTTAATAAATAAATAACTACATATTTTATGTATTTTTTTATAATTTTTTTCATAGAATAGTCAGAATTTTAGAAACAATAAATACTAATGTTGCCTATAATTCATATTACTTTTTTTGTCAGTTTTTAATAGCGATTTTGCCCAAAAAGCTTTCTTTATCTTCATAGCGCTTAAAATTAAATTCCGGCATATTTAAACATTCGATTTTGACCAATTTTCAGTTTTTTTTAAATAAAAAATTCAGTCACTTATTGCAAAGACTGGGAAAATGATTTTTGTGGCTATTGACAGTAACAGTTGCTTTATAAGTATACGCTTTTGATGGCTTGTCTTTCGTATAAGAGAGTTTTATGGCGGATGTAGAGGCAAGCACATTGAGTTAATAATAAGACTGGAGGGAGGATAGGCAAAGAAGTATGGTGACAATATATTGGTAGGCAAAACACTAAAAGTGGTATATTTACCGTGTTAAAGGTAGTATTTGCATTTAGACAAGTGTTGAAATCGCTAAAATTTACAGATTTCTAAACAATTTTGTTTATAAGAAGCGTTTTAACAATTTTAAATAATATGATTTCAGATAAATTAAATATTAATTTGTAAAGTATGAGTGTTGTATGCATGCACAATAAAAGCCTGACCCTCATATGTTTAGTGAATTAAAATAAAAATTTATTTTCTTGCCTTATTATTTCTGTATTTTTAAAAATTCAACGTTCTTGCCTACTAGCAAGTGATTTTCTCTCTCACACACATTTAATCTGTGTATTATACTATCTCTCTCTCTTATACTATGTTGTCACCGCAGCTCGCTTCGGCAACGTATACGCGAGGCTCGATCCAGTATTATTATTAGATCTATGGTAAAGCATGTCTTCTGTAGCCGGATGACGCTCCTATCCATTGTGTAAAAAAACAAAAGCTTTTATAAAATTTCCTGAGGCAAAGTCGACTAAGAAAGTTCAAAGCTTTCAAGGGTTTACAAGCTTTTTTTAATATTTTAATTCAGGTTAAGTTGTTATAGAAAAACCTTTAAATGACTTACTATAGTATATTACCATAGTACCTTATTATAGTATCTTCTAATTTTTTCCAGTTTGATGACATGCAGTATTTAAAAAAAATAGTTTAATTGGCTGATTTCAAGTTGAGATTATACCGGTTGTATCTTCGTTTTCATAAAAAATTAATAAATTTTTTTGTTTTGTTTGGTTGTTGCCATAGAAAAGTGTTATAATTTGCGATAATACCGGTATTATCTTAACTTGAAATCAGCCCATAAAGCTCTTTTCTAAGGATACAGCGACAACCAAAACGAGAGAAGTTCAGAAGCGAAAGTAAAAAACAAATTCGGAAGACACAAATTGAAGAGAAGAAAGGGAACAATTTGAGAAAACGATTAGTTTAGAAATACAGAATGAGGAAATATATATTTTGTTTTTTTTATTAGCTGCACTAGAAAATGATTACTTTTTACATCACTTCATTTTTTACCTAGTAGGTGGAAGCATTTATTTAGAAAAAATTTTGGTTTTTGTTTTTGTTGTTTATATAATGTGTTTTATAGTACCAAGAGGTTTATTAACCAAAATTTTTTCTTGGTATTATTACTTTTAACTTTCTCTCTGTATACTATACAGGATGATTTTTTTATCTGTTCCCGCCCGAAACTCTAAAAATAGGCAACACGTTATACAAACGAAAAGTTAGTTAATTAATTAAATAATGTGGCTACAAATGATCCAAATAAATTGACTCTGGAAGCACTGTTAAAGGTATTATAAACAATATTGACATTAATTCACAACTCTAAAGGCCTTAATTTTGAAAATAAATTTTTCAAAGTATAATGTGTTGCCTATTTTTAGAGTTTCGGGCGGGAACAGATAAAAAAATCACCCTGTATAATTTAATTAAAATAATGTAAAATTTGAATTGATAGCACAGAAGGAATTGGAAATAAAAATTTGGGAGGTCTAATTGGAAACTGCTTGATGTAAAAAGTTCCAAAAAGCTTGTTACATGTTTCAAATTATTAGTCATCTTCAGATCCGTGTGTTGAAACATTTGATTTTTGTCAAAGTTGCTTGATTCTTAATTAAAATCCATCGTCATAAATCAAGCAATCTGGCAAAACCACCTGTGAGATAAGAGTCGTCTAAAACGGATTAAATTATTATGAATTTATCTAAACCAAATAAAGCAATAAAATTTTAAAAGCATAAAACCCGAAAAAGTAAATAACTGATTAGAGCGTTATTGGCCGGAGCCGATCTCTTGGAAAAAATCATTTTATGGTAATGTAAGACATAAATCAGAAGTTTTATCCCTTTGTTTAAGTTGTAAAAATGAGTCGTCTCCATCTCACTCTCAGTGGTGGCCAGACTGGATTTGATAAGGAGGCACGCGACTATCGTAATCTTATTAGTCACTTATTACTCCTAGTAAAAGCTTTTTCACCAGAAAAAAACTTTTATCTCTTTACTTAAGCTTAGCGGATTTTCGACTTATGCAAAAATTATTTCGGCGAAACCACTCCTTGATCCATTAATGAAATTAATATTTCAACAAGTTATCACTAAACAAGTGGGAAAAAAAATCATAATGAATCAAAAGACCTAAATAATGTCAGACTATAATTTCTTTCCCAAAACAAATGGTTGCCCATAACAGTCCGGAATAAATTACCATAAATTTAGGTACCGTGGCGCCTTCTTTACCATATTTCAATTAAACTTTTCTACAAGTTAAAAATTCAGGACCGGACCAATTTATTTCACAATTTTTTTCTTAAAATAATTTCTTGTTGGTGGCAAAGGTGATCCACCAATTGTGGGAAGCAATCACGAAATTCACAAGTAACGTACGTGAAGATTATAGCTTTGATTCGAGTCAGGTCCGGCTCGAGCCCGAAACACCTCTATTAAATCCATGTTTACCTTCTGTAGTCATAAAACTCGCATCAAATTTAAACCGAAATAAATTTGTTCGTGATGTGATTGAGTTAATAGCTGGGGCTATCACATAAAAAAGAACGAAATGTTAGTGGGCGCCATGATTCCCACCTGCGTTTTCATATACATATAATCGAAAGAGAATCCTATCCCGGCAATTTGTCGAAACGAAAAATGTTTTTTAATTCGAGACTGGATTCAGAGTTAGATAAATGCCGCACTTAAGGTATATTAGAGGAGATTAGGCTAATGTATAGTGTGGCCGGATAGAACCGCTCATTACGCACAGTTTAACCAATCAAAACTCGATCTCAGTGATCACGTACTAGCCATTTCTTTAGACGTTAAAGAAATTTAACTAGCACTCTACGAGATGTTATTAGGGACAGGGAGGGACTTGCACTGGGATAAATTGAAAATTTTCAATTTAAAAAATATATTCAGAGTAGATCACCTGATCAATATTTTGTCTTTGTAGAAATTTAAAAATACATTTTGGTGGCAAATCTATGTGAGAAAACCTCTCACATTCAGTTAAAATTGTTTATCTATTTTTATTGTATCTTAAAAAATTTGGGCCGTTTGCATAAAATTTAATCATAATTGATGAAAGATTTTTAGAAAGAACGCTATTTTAACCATTCAGGACACCTTACTTTGAATCAATCAGAGTCTATCTCTGATCAATTTTGATTGACGTTTTTAAAACAATAAAACTAATTAAGTTTCTTTTGAGATTTTTTTGAAACTTTAAATTTTACACAAAAAGATAAAAAATATGTAAATTAATTTTTTTAAATTTGGAAATTCGAAATTGGTAAAATTGTGTTTATTTTTATTTATTATTTTTTAAATAAATTGTTGAAGTTTAACTGGAAAGTTTGTTCAGAATAACTACATAAAATTTTTATACAATATGTTAAAGTTAAACAGAACTTTTAAAGAATTTAACACAACAATTTAACACAATTTAAATCAGGTTTGATAATTATTTTAATTAGAAAATTACTTTAAAAAATGTTAAATGCGATAAGGTAGATGCTGCTGTATATAATATACTTGTATACTCAGTGGGCATTAGAAGTGTTACACTCAGAAGAAATATTTTTTTAAATGATATTTTTGGCAATAGATGTGTAAATTTAGAGCTAGTTATAGTAACCATTGCAGCAGTTTATCTTTGACGATCATTGCGAAAAAAAATAATCTTTTAGTTTTTATTAAGAAAAAGACTTATCAGAGCCGATAAGAATTAATTTTTGCTGTTGTGTTTCCGACTACTTGTTTTAGGGGTAACAAAATGGTCTTCAGTCCGAAGGCTTTAACGATATTAGGGGCCATTCATTAATTACGTAAGGGTCTTGAGGGGAGGGGGGTTAAGAAAATCCCTACATGTCTTTATGTAGGGGGAAAAGTCGTAAAAGTTATTCTTGCGTAATACTTTTTCAATCAAAATTCAATACAAAGAATCTAATTTCATTTTGGATTCCCAATAGTTTTCTTTATTTTATAGCGTACGATGTAACTTAGATTCTCTTTTAATAATTATTATTGCTTATTGAAATTATTTATTAGAAATGAGACATACTTTTAATCAACATTTTATAGCATGAGAAGAGTATAATTTAAATTATTACTTGTTAAAAAATAAAAATTATTGATTTAAGTTGAACTGTAAGTTTTAGTAGAACTGATTCATTCCTAACATTTTATTATTTAGAAGAACGAGATAAAGTCTTACGTAAGAAAGGGGAGGGGGGTTCGAGAAATCTTATGTATACTTACATGGGGGTAGGGGGAGTCAAAATTGTCCTTACGTAATTAATGAATGGCCCCTATACCATCTTAGCGATTTCAACAGAGGTAAAATCGTGGTCTTTCGAGAAGTTGGTTTGTCCTGTCGCGCAATTCTCTGCTGTGTGGACTCTACTGCAATAACGGTAACAACAAATCAACAGGTTACCACAGAGTCTCAAGACCGGTGCTTTAGACAACTAGCTTTTTAAGACCGTTTTGCTACTACGCTACAACTCGGTAACCAATGGTTTTAAGAAAAAGATCAACTTGTTATATTGCCGCATTTCAACTTCTGGACCTTTTTTTACCGTTTACGGTTAGTGCTTTATTTTACTAAGGAACACCGTCGTTAACGTTTAGACTGGTGTCAGGAACGGCAGGTTTGGGAGACAGAATAGCATAATGTAATATTCAGCAACAATTTGCGATTAATTTTTGGTATATTATAAAGGGTAAAAAGATCGTAAAGAAATTTCTGTCACAAAAGTACCCACTACGGTAAAAAATAGAAAGAAAAAGACAAGTTGTGCCCTAAAGACAAGAAACGACAAAATATGACATATCCAAGAACTCTACTACAAACTGTAATGGCACAATCAACTTTGGTGTAAAAACAATCAAAACATTTGGATCATTAATTTCGGTAGATGGTTTGAAAAAAAAATCCCAAATTTCAGTTGTCTTTTTTCCGCTTTTGACAGATTTCGTTTTTTTGCTTTTTCTACTGGATATTAATTTTTTGCTACTTTCTGACTTTGTACTTTTGTATTTCTTTAAGTTTGTACTTTTGGTTTTATTAAATTTGTTACTTTTTGATTTTGAACATTTTGTCTTTAAGCCGCTTTTACTTTTCTTACCTTTCTTTTTCTTTTTATTTTTTTGTTTTTGTGTAAGCTTCTAACTGTGTAGTTAAAATCTAAATTGCTTTTATAACAAATTCGGAAAGTGTGTATTTTATCAAAACCAATTGTTTGATAACGGAATTAAATTTCAGAATAATAAATTTCGATAAAAAGACTTTTGCTGAAATAAAAAAATTGAAAGTTTTTAAAAGTACTTTATAAAAAGGCTCAATTAGTGCACATTTAAAAACTGGAAGTTTTTCTATTTTCATAATTTTATTTGGACTGAAAGTGATAGTTGCTTCAAATTCAATATTTGATTGTAATTTTCCTTCCAAAGGAGAAATTTCAGAATATTTTTTTTTTGATTGTCTGCCTTTATTTTCTTCTGTAATTTTTGAAAATTTGCACTAAATTTTATAACGTCTTAAATTTGTTATTTTAAAAGTGATATTATGTGATTGTTCTCCTTTGATATCGCCATTTTCATAACTAAATTCCAAAAAAGTAATTTTAGCAGAAATCATAAGTTTAGTAAAATACATAAGCCGATTCAAAATATTATATGAATCTGAAAAATAAAACAAAATTTTCTGAAAAGTTCAAAACTAAATTTACCTTGACTTGAAAACTGGAACATAGAACTTTCATTTTTTGTTGTAAATTCCACTTTTGATTTCTGTTAGCAGAAAGGCAAAATTTTACCGCCAAAATTTATTGACTTGAACTGGTATTTACGAGTATCTACAATTTTCAGCAAAATGTTGTTTTCAGGTTTTATGAAAGATTTTATTTGTGTTTAAAATTCTAATTAAATTTTTTTGGCGGTATTTCGTATTTACTTTATTCAATTTAAGCTTGCAATATCGATAATTTAGTTGATTTGATCAATTAAAAATAAAACTAAAAATAGTAAATATCCTTCGCATCGTTCGATTCCCATCAAACAAAATTCCCATCCTGTAAACTGCCTCTCATTTAATAAGATTTGCTTGTAAATAGACCAAATGATGAGTCTAATTATAATTGCTCTCAGCAAGTCGCATGAAATTCCCATCGAAATTTGTTGAAATCATATCAAAAGAAAATTTCGAGGTCAGGAAAACGATCAAACTTGAAACGTAAAATAACTCTTAAGGAATGTTTGAACAATTTGTAACGATCAAGCACATCGTATATTTGTAGAAAACGTCCTTAGCATACATAGCAACAATTTCCCATCGATAATGGCTAAAAGATTGACATAAAGTGAGCACGTCTCGGAGTTATAATAAAATATTTGAAGCCGCAGGAGCCCATATAAGTAAACATGGCGTTAGTGCCGGCAGATATCGTTAAATACGGCTCGTTTCACATAAGATGGGTGAAATAAGGCCGATAAAACAGCTTGTGACTGAATATGAATCCAGATTGAAACGTCAGAACGCACATTTTATAAAACCTTACGTAATAAAATTTAATATTAATAAGCCTCGTAAAAACAACCAAGGAACACAACAAATGAAGATCGATGGGGTTATTGCCGGGATAAACAACCATTACAACGAACAGAAAGTTTAAAAATTAGTTTTTTGTCCTGCCCTTTTGTAAATAGACTATCACAGTTGTTCATCCACCGATAGTAAACAAGATTTTCGAAAACTATGCGGTAAAAATGAGAACAAAAAAACAACGAGTTTCACATTTTACAATTAGAATAACCACAAGAAATGCTTTAGGAAAAAACTACCTTAAAATTATAAAAACTACCCTAATTAATAAATTTAATTAATGAGTTAATTAATAGTTTTACAGATGAAGCTATATTTAGTAGAAAAATAGAAAATTAGAAAAATCGCTGAAACGTTATGGTCTTAGAACAAACGGTCAAAACACACTAGGTTTAGGTTATTTAGTTTTTCAAAATTATTAACATTACAGAAAAGAAACAATTTTTAAGCTTCCGAACAAAATTTTATACAAATCTCATGCGTTAGTTAATTTTACAGACTCTACTTAATCAGGGCTTTCACTTTCTGCTCTAGCCTGAAACAAAGTTGTCGCCTGTAAAATGAAACCTTCTGCATTATGCTGTAAATAGCCATTTTGTGTCTGTTCTTTAAAATGGCTATTTTACGTACTCAAAACACTCGGTAAAATTGATACACCTCTAAACTAAAAAACAATTTTTTGTACACGCTTCCAGAAACCGTTATTTTACGGACTATTTTGAGTCCGTAAAATAAGTTCTTTTTGGACTGTATTTTCAAAAGTTGTCTTGGCAACTTTTGAGAATTACTTGGATAAATAAAGCATAACGGTTGAATATAAGAATTAAGAAACTTTATTAAACGTAATATCTAATAGTTACAGCAAAATTTGGTTTGCTGTAATTAATGTATGTACATTAAAAACAAAAAAAGTCAGTTATAATATTTAATAAATACTTATTCCGCAAAATGAAAATAAAATAAACAATTTTGCGCATCTTCAAAGCAGTTACCTCCAAACGAAATACCCGAGCTTGAGGGTGTCGTGTTAATTTCTTCTAACGTTGCAACTTCGGTAGTAACAGATATTTTGTTACTCGATAACGATTTATTGGTTTTCTTCTCTCCTATTAACTTTCTGCACACTTTTTTCTTCTTCTCAATTGATTGTTCTATATATGCCTCTGCTGTTTAGAATAAAAAGACAATGATTTTGTGAAAAACTGACCTCCTAGCCGTTTTAACGAAGTTAAATTAACGTCAGCATCTGCCGCCAGAGTCGCAAAACTTCTTCAAAAGCAATGACCTGTATATTCTGTCGAGTTTGGTAGTTTCAAAAATTCAGCAACAATAGAAAGCATTTTCCTAAAAGAATGGATTTCTACACGTTGTACCGTACATTTTCCATTACGATAGGAAATAAAAAAGTAATCGTGTTTAATTTTTGCTGGCCGTAGTCGAACATATTTCTGGTATACTTCCAGAAGATTAACAGCCTTGTCTTCAGCTACCACTAGAAAGACTCTCTTGATGTTGGTCTTCATATCGGAGATTGTTATAAGAAGACATCCTGCGTCTTTTTGCACAATATCTTGTATTTTTAGAGAATGTAGCTCTTCGCGCCTACAAGCACCACATACTCCAATGAGAAGAGCAACCTACGAGATTAAATAAGAAACAGATGCATGTCATTAAAGTATTATTTTAAACTTACTTTTATTAATAATTACTTCTCATCATCTGCATTTATCAAAAATGAATTGATTTCTTTACGCGTTAAAATTTTTGACTTTGTGGGCTCGTATCCTACTGAATTTCTTTTCAAAAAAACTACGACTCTGGCAAACTTGTTTATTTCAATATTTTCTTTGACAGACAAAATAGCTTTTATCATCGAATATTTTGACCAGAGTATAGATTGTTTTACTTCTTGCGACTGTAATAAGAAAATATGAAAATAATTTACAAAGATTATTAATAAAGTACCTTATAGCGACACCTACCTTTTTATATAAATAATTTAACATTGCATCTTTGTCTACAATTACAATGTTGTTTCTTTTCTTCCATTAAATGAATGCTTCATATTCTTTTTCATAAATTTGACGAGATTTTACTGGTAGTAAATCTAACACAATTTTTTTTTGACATTATATAAACAGTCCGGTTACTATGATAACATGGAATAAATACGAAGCTCACTAATTTGGAAAAATATTTGTGCTAATTACATTACTCATACGAATTTCTTTTTGGGCGTTTTAACAAAAAAATGTTGTTTGTAACACGTACCTAAATAGTTATTTTGCGGACTCGTCTGCTATTCCGGACTCGGCTTTGCCTCGTTCGCAAAAACTCTATTTAGGTACTTTTAAAATAACTACATTCGGTTTAGCGGTTTAAAAACCCATCGACTCTCGTCTGTATATATCTAATTAGTAATTGCTTAGTAACGACAAGGCTCCATCTCTTAACCTCTTGTTAATCGTCCCCATTAGCCCAGCAAGCCCATCCGTCAATCCTCGTTCTTCCCATCACATCGCCCACAATCAATCATTATTTATCAATCACAAGTGAAATTGCCGACAAGCATCCGTCGACTACCATATTGAGCGCAAAATAATCAATCAAAAACTGAAATGACACTAAAGCAGGAACCATCGAATTATCTCTCCCTGAACACAGGGTGGTCTTTAATTAGAGCGAGGCGCCGAGCAATCTCTGCGGTTTGTTCTCCGATATTAAATGACACTAATGCGCTATTGAGACATCCGGTGTGTACTGTCCTAAGTATGGGTTGATTCGTGAGAATGTTGGGTGCGAAAAAACGCGGATTACCGAAAAAAGTACAATGATGGAGCCCGTGCAGGTAATTTGAAAGATAAATCATATGCAGCGCATTCAAATGAAAAAGCATCGACCGCAACCAAGCGCAGGATATCGACGATCATCACAAAAAACAACCAAGAGGAAAAAACAATAAACGTTATCCATACCATGGCGTAATTTCTTCGTGTTCAATCAATATAGCCAGTAATAAGAAGAAATATTCCAAGTAACGCGTGCGCAATGTGGTTTCACGAAAAAACCACTAACTACCAACCTGTGTCATTTTTATAGTCGACCAAAGAAAGAAATGTGGAAGAATTGGAGCGGTGAGGTGATGGGTTGGCTTGACTAGATGTTATCACTTAAGATGTGTGCACAACCTGTTTACATATTAGATTTCTGTTATTGATGAGCGATACGTGAAATGGATTATGGTCGGGACGAATGGATTTCGAAAAAAAAACAACGAACTGTTCCAAGAATTTTTAACCAAGATTTTTAACCAGTCTGATAGACGAAAAATTCTTGAAAAAAATTTATTATAAAGAAAGTAAACAAAGCTTAACCGATCTAAATTTTATTTGTTTACAATCTATAGTATCCATTTTAGGACTTATTGTTAAATTTAAGAAAGAATTTTAAAACTGAAAAAATTTAATACAGTATAACAATGTTGTTCCATTAAGAAAATAAATTTCTCATAGCTCAAATGAAAAGCAACAATTTTTAATCAGTATCCAAAAAAGAAAAAAAAGTTTTGAGGGGCCCCAACTATTAAATTTTAGGAGATAAGTTGCATTTAATGTTGTTTGCAAAAACGTATAAAATTTTGTGACCTGAAATTATCTTAATTTCTAAATTTGTAAACAAAAATTCAAAATTTTAAATTTCTGTTTTTATTCAAACCCATCTGCATAACGGCTAAGTTTATTTTTTTAAAAATGGCATGAATACATTATTAGATTGTTCCTAGTTTTGTAGTCACTGTTAGGTTTAGAAAACGTAGATTTTAGCCTTCATCAAATTACAGTTTCTGTCTCCGTTCTTATATCGGCATAATTTGCTGGATTTTTTCTCTAATAACAGTTTTTATTTTGTTTTTTTTACAAGTTTTTGTATCCGAAAATGATAATTTAACTTAAGTCTTAAATTATTTAACAAAGCAAGTCTAATCAATTATTAGTACTTCTGTCAATGTGTTTTCAATTTATAATACCATTTTACCAAAAGCAGTTATAAATTTTTTGTTAGGGGCTGATTTGTGAATGACGTTTTTTGAGTTTATTTATTACTTGGAATGTTTTAGTAAAAATTTTATTTCCTGATGAATACTGATAAAAAAATTCGCAATACAATTTTCGAAATGTAAACACCTTAGACCATTCACGAAACCGCTTCGCCGTAATGGACTGCTAATACGGTTTAGAAACGCACGAAAAGATCTAGAGAACAAAAGTATATCTTGGTCCTTTGCTGTGCCGGAACGATTTCAGGTTCTTGCTTTGTAACGTTGCCATATCATGTTTTTAAATTTGAATTTAGTGTAAGAAAAAAATATATAGGTCTGCAGAATAAAATAAATTGTATCAGCTTTAAAAATTTTGCAAATGTTAAATAATGTTTTTATTTAAAATTGGCTGTTTGTTTTTTTAATCCCCAATTTGAAGCAAAATAAATTTGACAACTGCGTACACCGGCGCACGGTGTTCAAAAGAAAGAAACAAAATATATTTCCTTCTCATTTGCATGTTGGCGTGTAACTCACGCACAGGAAGGTTAGGAGATTGACAGTTCATTACAGCGAAGCGGTTTCGTGAATGGTCTAAGAAATACACAAATTTTTTTGTACTAAATTTCTATACAGTACCGTTATATTTTGTTCTTATTTCAATTTTTTTTAGATGTTGACATTGATGTTTGAGTCATTTGGCTGATAATGCTGTCAATGGTTTACGCCAAAATTTTTTGTAATAATAGTAAAATTACTATAAATCAAATCCAGAAATTTTGAGTGAAATTTGTATCTTTTACCTGAAATATCACTAAAATAAAATAAAATAAATGAGCATTTCCTTACAAATTAATCTACGAAAAACCTACCTTGAGATCGGCGACATTTTTGATATTTCTTATTTTTTTTTAGTACCTATCAAAAAAAAATTATGGAAATTTTGAAATTTAACCTCAAATCATTTATATGAAATATGAATTTTTGAAAAATGAGGGTATTTTTAAATGCATGTAACTTCGTGAAACATTAAGTTATATATTAATGTGTGTTTTATGTTAAATGTACTTTATAAAAAAATAGTTAATTAAAAAAATAGTATGTAGTAATAAAAAATATTTTTTATTTGTACAAATTTATGTTACTTTAATTATTAAAATCAGGAAATTAACGTCTTTCTGATATTTTGCAACGACGCAACTATTTTAATATATTTTTTTCAAAATCTTTGATTTTAAATAAAGATTTTGGAAAAAACTGTAGAAAAAAATAGCATTATATATTAATAATACATATTTATTAATTTTTGAATTATATAATAAAATTTTCTTTTTAAAACTGAGCGTAGGTATAGATTATTTTGTTTTATATTTTTTTGACAAAAACTACTATTTATTTATTTAAGTTTAAATTGTTTTTGGGTAATTAGTTTATTTTATCTTTTTTAATTTTTTGGAATTTTCAAGTTTGTTTTATTTTTAATTTAAAAAATTCTAATAGGATACAACAAATAATTACCTAAAAACAATTTTGTCTCAAAATACTTAAAATAAATAGTAGTTTTTTTTTTAGAAGAATATGAAAAAAAAATCGAGAAAAATTTAAAAAATATGCTTTATTAACGTTTATGATCGTTTTTCTACACTCTTTTTTTGCGCAATAAAGTCAAAAACAAAGATTTTGAAACAAAAATATTAAAATATATTTGCATTTTTGACAAAGTTACAGACATTCGAAAAAAAGCTCAAATTTTTTTTTATTTTAAAAATTAAAATTGTATAGAACAAATCAATTACCTACGGTAAATTTGGTTTTAAGAACCTTAGAATAAACAGTAATTTTTTCGAAAAAAAGAATTAAAAAATCTATTGACATACAGCTTCAAAAAGGAAATTTTAATATAAAAATTAAAAAATATTTATTACTATTTGTTTTTTGTACATTCCCACACAACTTTAAAAAATATTAAGACAGTTTAATTTTTTTCAAAGTTACACGCATTTGAAAAAAAGGTTTTTTTTTCAAAATTTTATATTTTGAATAAAATAATTTAAGGCTAAGGTCTAAAAATTTGCATATAATTTTATTCATTAGGTACTAAAAGAACAAAAATTTTAAAAAATCGCAAATGTTAAGGTATTTCGTAGGTTAATTTACCATAAAATGCACCATATGTTTCATTCAATAATTATTATAATTTTTGGAAAAAATCAAAGATAGGTGAAAAATAATGTTTACATTTTTTAGAATAAAAAAACAAGCTTTTTCAAACAATTTTTTTACTATTTTATTGCTATTTTCTATTGCTAAATTTTATTCAAGAACTTTTTTAGACCTTGGCAGTCGTCAAAATAACATTTAGGCCGATATTAATTATTTAAATTGAAAAAAATAACTTTGTTTGTGTATTGTGTTTGGTGTCTTTGAGATCATATAATTTAGCTTTTGCTAAAATTTTGTCTTCGTTACTAGTTTATTTTTCAAACTATATAAGTTTTTGGCATAAAAATTCGAAAATATCTAATATAAGAACCACCCTCAGACGGTACATTAAATATTGTGTAGAAATTTTACCTCGAAATCGTTCCTGAAAAGATTCTAAAAATTTAAATCTCTAAATGCCTTAAACAAATATTCATGGTTTTTCCATGAGTCTATTTTGTTGGAGAACGGCTGGTAATTTTTAATTTGGCTTCTTAAATTGGTTTATATTTTGCGGGTCATATTCAAAAAAAAAAAACAAAGTTAAACATCACTGTTGAAATAATAATATGTATACCTATTATTTTTGATATCATAAATAATATTTATATGATTTTTCAGTTTTGTACACCAATGGTTTAATAAATTTTAGAACATTTATTTTTGGACAGATAACTTTTTATACAGTAAAAATAAAATTCATAGTTTAATTATAATTAATAATGTTAATAAATTAAAATTACAACTTACTAAATTACATAGTTACAAACTACCCACTTCAACTCGTTGGTAAATCTTGGATATTGTTTTCTTGTTTACCTAAATTTTTTATAAGTTGTTATGTTGTGGCAGATAATTTGCAAATTAGAGCCTTCTTAAATTTACATGATACATAATTTAATAAAAATATAATTTAAAAACTGTAATATGATTGACGGCATTTCTAATAAAATATCCGTCGTCCCTCATAAACGCTAATTATAATTTAATTTCCTGTGAGGGTATAATCATAATAAAACTTTTGTAATGCGATATAAAACTCGATAAAGCAAATAATGAGACGTAATGTAGCGTAAAAAATAAAATTTCATCATCTCATTACAAAGTTCCATTAATAATAGATCTAAACCGTCGGTAACAAGAGAGATAAAACGTTTCGATTTATATAAAATAGTTTCGATTAAATAATGCCATTAACCCTTAAATTCAATATTTCCACAAACACGATTATGATTAAGCATCGAATTAGTTACACAGATCCAATGTAAATATCGCAGGTGAATTGTGAAACATCGAAACGCATTAAACAAGAAATACGTCTGGTTTTATTGTTAGAGCACAAAAGCTTAATAATAATCCCCCACCCTGGAACCGCTTTTGTCCTTAGACAATGTAGCTATGCATAGTGGCATTATGAAGTAATAAGGGACCTAATAGCATTAGCATGACTTTAGCTTTTTTCCAAGCCAACTATTCTTCGCCGAAATCCACAATGGCCCGTGAAAAATACATATTCTTGAGTCAATGGAACGAATTTAACACTCGACTTTTGTTTACCAAGAATTTCGAATTCAGAAAAATTTATTGTGTAGATGATTCTCACAAAAATCGTAAAATTTCATTAGGAGTTTACTGCAATATAGATTTTATTTCGTCGACAATGAACACTAATGATGTTAATATAAGAGCTATTAGATTGTGTTGTAACATGGCGCGGTCGTTTGTTAGGATATAGTGGATGAAGACCAGCCGCAAGATCTTATCAAGGCATGGTCGACACGAAAATCGCTCGTTTACTAACTGCCACTGAGGGCTTGCTGAGTAATTAAATAAGCAATGCGCCACTACGGACTCCAAAAAACATGAAAAATTCATGACAGGATGATAAAGAAGATTTCTTTCTTAATTAGCTTGCTGAAGGTTTAAGGGCTGAAAAGGTGCTTATAATTCTACTTTATTATATCTTAAACGAGCTGCCCTAGAACAGACACATCAATCACTATTGTTTAAATATCAGCTAATTATTCTTATATAATTTGATTACTGATTGACCAATATTAAATTGTAAAATTTGATATGAATCAGCTATTTTAAAATTATCAGTGAAATTCATGAAAAAAATTGCCAATTATTACATAAAAATTTACAAAATCTTGTCTGTATTTATTTATTATTTTGTTATAATAAAATTAACATTTTAAAAACAATTTTTGAGATTATTATGATACACTTCTGATAACTTCTGAATAAAGACTATATTTAGCATTGCTTTTCAGGGCGGCTCAACTTTTTTTTTCAATGTCTCTTAAATTTTAAAATATACATTTTTGGAAGACGTAAGCTACAATAATTGTAAATTATCTCTTCTGTACTCAAACTTTTTTAAAAATCCGGCTTGAAGGTCTATGAAATTTTTAATACAATTTGAGATCCGAAGGCGATAATTATTATAAAAAAGATACAATTAGCTGTCGCTTCTACCTCCTAAATTCTTTTAAAAATCTTAAAATATGTTTTCTAAATTGTCTTTCAGATTTTTTTCTGCATCTGCCCCGAAGAATCACAATTTTTTTAATACAATTTGAGATCCAAGACAATCATTAATATAAAAAATTTAAAATATTGTTACGGGGAAGTGGACAAGGCTGATAAACTATTTTGTAAGGCCTTATGGACGTAATACACCAAAATATTATAAAAATGTTTATATTTAAAAAAATGAAAAGTTTATTACCTTCGTCTTAAAAATAATAATAAACATCTTACAAATTTTAAAAGTTTTATTATAAATTCCTTCTTATATCTCACAGTTTTACGGATCGAAGGACGATGAAATTTTTAAACTACTACAATCTGAGCGCCGAAGGTGACAATTATCATTAAAAAATGTTTCTGCAACGTATATTGAAAAAATAGAATAAAACTAAAGCTACTTTCTGCTAAAAAATACTATTCACAATCTTAAAATGGACATTTTTGGGAAACGGAACTTTTGTAAATTGTTTTTTAGACAGTTCTGTGTCTTCAAGTACCAAAAAAATTTGTAATCTAATATTTGGAAATACAAAACGATAATTATTATAAAAAACAAGAATTATTGTAGATTGGCTTTTCTAAAATTCAGGCTTTTTTGTATATTCGTTCTAAACAATAATAAAATGGAAAAATTAATTTTTGTTATTGGAATTGGTAAATAATTTTTCTATTTTTAATTTAACTTTTTGGCAGTTATGACTCTTTACCACTCAGTAATTTTAGTTACATAATTTATAATCATTGTTTTTTAGGTTTTCAAGAGCTTTTTTGTTCTTTTTTATCATTATTTTTAAGTTTTACTAGATTTTTCTTAGTTTTTTAGAATTCCTTTTTTTAAATAGGTTTTTATTTATCTTTTTAGGCTTTTTATAATTGAAATTATTCGAGTTTTTCTAATTTTTTTTAAGTCATGGATTTTCTAGTTTTTTTTGGAACAGTTTTTTGTTTTCTTAACATAATCTTTTTATTTCTTACTACATCAATATAGCCAAATATTACCTTAGTTACGTTAACCATTATGACATTTATAACTCCCGAGGGAGTTATAGAAGGGTGTTAAGAATTTTTAATTTCCTTTAATTTGCATATTAAAAAGAGTTACAAATATGGCGCTCTAAAGTTACAAGAAGAGAAGAAATGTTATTAAATAACAATTTTTGGATTAAATTTCTTTTTTTTTTTGTAATTCTTCTGGAATTTTACTTTTTTTATTTATTTTTGCAATCGACAAATTCAGAAAAAAAAATTGTCAACAAATATTTTCCATAGCAATCATGCACAGTTAACTAAGTAAATCGTCCACAAAATTCTATTTATTCACAAAAAATACGTTTATTAAGTAAGAAATAAAATTATTTATGAATCACGTGAATTATTAGATGATAATTACCTTGGGCAACTTACTGTTCCTCGGGCCTAACGGCTCTCTGGACACTCGTTGCCCTCGGTAATTAACATCCTTATAATTCCCTTGATACATAAATAACTTTTATACATTTTTTAGGGCCGATTTTATAATCAATATAAAAGCTCCTTTAATTTAAATGACATTTAGATTGTCCTTCTGACAATATGCATCAAAAATTATTAACAGTTACAGTCTAAACGTCATTTAAAGAAGCCTTTAAGTTCATTATGAAATCAGCCTTTAAGTCTATTTTATAATCAACTTAAAGACTTTTTTACATAAATGACGATTAGAATATTATAGATTTAGTCATATTGTCCTAATGACACATTCTAAACGTCATTTAAATTAAAGGAATTTTTAAGTTAATTATGAAATTGACCCTAAGGGGCTGATTTCAAGTATAAGATAATACCGGTAGTATCTTCGTTTCCATGGAAACATAAACAAATTCGAGGTTGTGATTCGCTGTTGTCATGGAAAAGTATTAAAATTTGCGATACTACCGGTATTATCTCAACTTGAAATCAGCCCATTAGTCTTTTATATACAAAATTATTCAAAGTTTTCTAAATTATTTTTTGTCATTGATATTTAAGTTTTTGTAGAACAGTTTTTTGTATTTTTAACATAATTTTTTATTTACCTTTTTAGTCTTTTCTATAGTCGCAATTATTCAAGTATTTAAAAAAGAATTTTTAGTTATCGATTTTTAAGTTTATTTAGAACAGTTTTTTTTTTTTTAATACAGTTTTTTGTATTCGCATATTTTTAGTCCTTTATAGTCGCAATTATTCCAGTTTTTTTACATTTTTGTTTAGTCATAGATTTTTAAGCTTTTTTCGAACTTTTTTCTTTTTTCTTTCAATTACAGTTTTTTTTGTATTTATTCTTCTGAACGTTCATATGTTTTTCAAAATCACAAACGAAAACTATTGTAAATTGCTGCTTCTATACTCCGGCTTTTCTCTAAATATGATTTTTTAAAGGTCCATAAAATTTTAAATACAATTTAGGAACCAAAAGAGACTGTTATTAAAATGTTTCTAAAATGCTTATTTAAAAAAATAAAAATAAAACTGTCGTTTTATGCTTTAAATTCTAATAAAATATTTATTTTGAGAGTCGAAACTATTGTAAATTGTATCTTTTAGACTGTTCACGGTATCCTCCTCAATACCGTAAAAAAATAAAAAAAATTGATAGAATTTGGAAGCCGAAGAAGCCAATTATTAAAGAAAAAAATTATCTCCAATATCTACTAAAAAAAATACAATGAAACCGTCTTCTTCGACTCTAAAAAAATATATGAAATTGATTTTTGGTTGTCGAAATAGAGAATTATTATTTTAAATTTTTGAATATACTTCGGAAGCCGAAAATGACAATTATTATAAAATAAAGGTTTCTGCAAAGTTTCAAAAAAAGATTCAAGCTTGAACGAAAGAGCCTTCAGATTGAAAATTTTGTATTAAAAACGTTTAAACATATATTTTTAGGAATTGGTATTATACGTTACTGTTTAAACTTTTTTCTGCCTCTGCCTCGAAGGATCAACCTTCTTGAACTTTTTTTAATAAAATTATTTGTTAATCTGCTATTAAAGAACATTTTTTTAAAACACTTTTAATAATTTTTAGAGTGAGTAATATGCTTTTCACGTTTTATCTTGACAGATGGATGAATTTAGCAAAAACATTCAAAACAATTACGGTCAGTTCACATCATTCTGCAGTTTGCCTTAATGATCATTCGTTATTTTTAACATTAAATAAAAATCGAGTTGATTGATTTCTAATTGTAAGCAAGTAATTAATTTGAAAAGTAATTAGCCCCAAATTTCTTTTGCTCCTGTTTGTAAATAGTTTTTATCATCTTGTTTAAGTGGTATCATGTTATTTTAATTAAAAAATTTCATGGTATTTGTCTCACGGAATTGGTCCGAAGTAAGGATCAGAAGCTGATGAAAGTCCTTTGTTGTTGAAGTGGTCAGAATTCGAGGTTACAATTTCCATTTGAAAAGCTTCACAGTGGGAGCCAAATGAAAACAAACTCTCTTCAAACTGCTACCGTTTCAATCTATCTATTAGTTTATTTACAAAGATAATAACTCTGATAGATTAGTTATTTTTTCCAAATCTCATTATCGACGAAATTCAATTTAATCAACTCGAAAAAACTGTTATCAAGATTTACAGTTATTCAACAACAAATATTTCTAAAATTTTGTTTTAGGTCAAGCTATACGGGCGTATAAAAAAACTTGATGACGAAATTCTTTAAAATAGGCTTAGTTTTAAACATTAAGAAGTCAAAGAAGTTGTTCAATAAGGACGATGCTTCAGTTCCTGTCGTTTATTCCGCAATAGAAACTTTAAGCTTGTCTTTAAGAAGGAAGGCAATTCGAACGGGGATAAGTAAATCTCATTTACAATGAATCTTCAAGAAAAACAAAATTTTGCTACTTAAACTGCAATTTAGGCAAACTTTAGAAAATGGCTATAAAGCTAAACGTCTAGATTTTTGTTTGGGAATGACTTACAGAGTTTTGGAAGATTTAAATTTTTATAAAATGTTGTTTTTTAAACAGTCTAAGTTGTAACTCCGATAAAACTAAACACACCATTAATTTGCTGCAAAAAAATATGACGAGAATATACTTTTCATTTCCTTGATTGATGGTCAAAAGTGTAAAAAACCATTGAAAACGAATTATTTTGTACCTAAAACTTTAGGTGTTTATACTTGAGATTTGAAGTTAGAGAAAAACAAGTTCTGTGAATTAGTTTTGGGTCCAATTTTATAAAAAAATCGGAATGAAGTCGTTATTTTGTTAACCACCTCCTTTAATTACTTTTTTGGGTAATGAAATTTCATCGTTGGCTATTTTAGTCAATTTACTTTTTCTGTTCAAAAACGGTTAATTCTGTCTTTTTCTTGGTCCACTATTGAATTAAATAGATTTCTTTTGCGTAAAAAAGCGGATGTCGATAGCACGTACTGTCCGCTTCATTTCACATTAAAAATCGGTTTTATAAACAGAATTACAGACAAATTAGTCATGGATTAGGAGATGGACTGGACACCCCAAAAAAACCCAGTTGGTTCTTCCTATTAGGACTTCCAACATATTACTCCCGAGCGAAATTTCAACGATTTCACGCTCTGACTCAAGAATTTTACTTAATTTGTTTGAAGTTATTATTCAAATTACAACAAAGCGACGATTTAAACAGAATTATGATTTCTCACGTGCGGAAGAACACGACTAATTATATTTGATTTTAAATGTGTGTGGGTATAATTAAACAAGAACAAAGAAAAATGGAGACGTTCACCCGAAACAATTAGAAAAATGTGATGCTTATCGGATGGGACAGACAGGACCCAGCAAAGGGTTTAATTGATGGGTAATTAAGCGCGCGATTATTATCCAAACAGATTTTATTTAAACACTCCATATATTATTTGGGTTGAGGCATTTTAAATCCAATTAGAGAATTTCACGGTTTTTGTTCGCGAAAATTTTGCAATGTAATAACTCGTAAAATACGTGTGGTTGTTATTACAAATAATTGAAGCTGTTCTTTATTAATTATTAACTGACAAATCTTTAACAAATTTTTCTAATTTTTATTATTAGAAGATAATGATATCTACCTGCACAAAAAAATTGTGGAGAATACTGTAATATTTGATGCACACAGGAAAAAGAAGAGATTCTTGTCTCTTGTCACGTGATACCTAATTTAAATTGTTTAGTGTTACCAACTTGGGGGATTTTTACTTAAATCTAGGGTGTTTTTGAAAGAAGTAGGGGATATTTAGAAGGAAAAGCTTTGTAAGAGATTTTTTAGGATATTTTTAACTACTACTACTACAAATTACCTAAAAAATGTTAAATTCTTAATTTTTTGTCGTCAACTTAATCAGTATTTCTTGATCACGGTGTAATTCAGAATTCACATTTATCACTTATTTGAAAAGTGATTTATTATTCATTCATTAGAAATAAATTAAAAATTGTCTGTTATAAAAAACAATTTTTTTCTTTTTACTTTGTGGTGGTAGTCCTTTTTAATATACCTATCTAAAGCAGACATGTTTTGAGAGAATTTAGCTTTAGATTTAGAGGATTTTGATCCATCATAATCATCGTCAATGGGTTGGCAACACTGAAGCTGTTGCGCTTTTTAAAATTTGGCTAGAATTAATTTAAACATAATAAGAAAATATCTAATAGGTATTGTGTATTTACAAAAGAATAAGAATGTGACTAATGTAAATTATTCTAACAAAGCAATCCTATTTGAGCAGTTACATATTATATACCGCCGATATATGAGAGGTTTTTGGTTTAGGGGTTGGTTTTGGATACCATTGCTTGGGGTTATTTACTACTTCGGCTCTTAACTTATTATAAATTTGCAGTAATAAGTAATAATTTCTTGAATTGGGTTATATTGTTAGTATAATTGTCGATTTTAATCACTTTCTTTAAAGTAGAAATTGAAAATGTTTTGACTTCAAATACCTACTAAAAATGTGTTCTAATTGATATTAAGCAAGAATAAATTAAATTAAATATACAATAGAAAGGAATGCATTTTTACGTTAAGATGGTTTGGTCTCATGATTCGGTCAAAAAATAATAGAGACGTTTTTTTTTAATAATAAAGAGGTTTAATCTAGTACTGTTTATAAAATGTTAAAAAAAATAATTAAAAATTGTTTAAAATATCAAGCTGACAAAATTTTTTTTGTTAAAAACAGGTTTTTAGTAAAACACATCCATATCTGTTATTTATTTACCAAAAAAAATCTTTTTTGGAATTGTAAATTAGACACTATTTTTAGAGCATAACATCCTATGTTTTTTGTTATCAACTCTTAATTTTTGATAAAAAAAGCTTTGAAGTTATCTTGAAAAAATAACCAAATTATTTAAATTTAATTCGATAAATTTTTTGTTTATTTGTTTTTTTTTAATTTGTTTTTTATGAGTTTTTCTTATAAATTATTGATAATTACTTTGTATAATTTTGAATACCTATAATGCAATTTTAGTAAATGAATTTTGGATAAAAACTATTTTTTAATTTAATGAAGGAACATTCATTTTGAACATTATAAAATTTTAATAATCTTTTTTAGATTTTTTTCTTAAATAACCTGATTTAAAAATAATATTTCAAACTTAGTTCTTTAGTTTTGTAATGGTGTCAGTTTCCATTGTTATCCCTTGACCTAGCCGCCTTGATTTATTAATTCTTTTAAAAATCCTTTTTTCCTTTTATTGCTTTTGAAAGAACAATTTATTTTTTAATTTCAAAAAATTACTTTTTACAATAGACTGTCCCAGAAAAAATGAGGCAATTTACCTCCAACACACGTTGCATAAAAATAATTAAAAATTTGTCACCCAATTACTCGCCCTATGCCTACCCCGCCCCCTACTTAAACTCGCCCATCCATTTTCCCTTAATTACCCTAATCGCTATGTTAATACAGTAAAAAACAAACGTCCCATCAGCCGCCCATAAATTTCAACTAACCCATGTGTAAAAGCCCCATCTCCCATAAAAATTCCAACCGCTCAATAATTTCCAAGCAATTAGAAAACGTACACAAATAATTAGCTACCAACCATATTAGTATTTTCATAATCAAGCGTTTCCATTATTTTAATCGCGACACTTCGCCCCGCCTACCACCTTCCATTGGCTCAGCCCATCGGACATGACTCGGCCTCGTATTTCTATTGGTCGGTCTTGATTAAAACACTCCGAGACAGTCCCTACACCAAACAGAAAACAGTTGCTTGCAGGTAGTAGGCTTAGAGACACTGTATGTGCCGCGTTGCAATTGTTTGAAGTTTTTTTGTTTTATTTTTCGGTTGTTTTTTGAGTTTCTTGTTACTACGGCCCTGGGTGAGTATTTATTATCGAATTGCACGCCACTGAATTCTGGTCGAGATTTCGGGGGAGGGGGACAATAAAAACACAAAAAGACACTCACCACCTACTGACTGACTGACTGACTGACTGCACCGAAAAAAAAAATGTTTATACCGGTGGATTGTGACAATTTTGGTTTGCCGTCGGAACAAGCAGCTGGATTTAATTAAACCGGGTGGTATTTCAGGTCGAGTCGCGAGTATTTGGGTTTTTTGTGGGTTACATGGAATGAAATTGTCATTTTCATTCTTTGGATTGCTGAGCATTTGTGGTTTTTTCGCGACGTATTGTTCATCGCACAATAATTGAATTTTATTATTGTGGAGGGGTCGTAAATGACGGAATTGATTCGTTTAATTGCAGAGAAAAACTTAATTAAGTAAAGTTTGTTTATGATTATGATGCGTGTTTATTGCACAATTAAACAGACAAAGTCGGTGATTAAACTTTGGATTGAGTTGCGGATGGAATTTTGTTGGTATACAGCGTGAGGTCGCAAAGTTCAAAAGTAAATCTTTGATTTTTTTAATTGTGACTCTTTACAATATAAAGAAAATTTAATTAGTGTTGTTGTTGTTTGAATTTTTGACCCACATGAACGTATTTTATTTTTGATGTGAGATAAATGACATGTGATGACACCTGTGAGATTAAGGTAATAAGTTTAACTTATTATACGCGTCTAAATTTAGATAACCTGTGTTTAGCATAAAATTTGAATTGAAAATTACTATTTTTATTAATTATCAGGTGTGACAACTAAAACTAGGTATTTTAGTTTGTTTTCTACAATAAAAGAGTATGCTAAAAGACTCAAGCAATGATAGATAGCTTAATTCTAATGTAAAAGATATCTACCTACTTTTAGATTTATTTGCAGAAAACATTAAACTTGGCTTGGCTTATTTGTTAAAATGTTAAATATCTTATAGTACATTCAACTGACATCTGCAATATCAATGTCGTTTTTCAAAAATAATTTGATTTGTATGTATCCCATGTTACTGCGAGTATTTCTTTATGTTATATGCTAGTAAAAATAATTTTATGGGCTAGTTTCAAGTTGTGATAATACCGGTAGTATTAAAAAAATTGATGATAAATAGACGATAAATCTGTTTTTTACACCCCATCCGTTTGTAGGTGCCAAAAAGCTCACAAAACAACTTTCTTAACAGTAAAGGAAGCTATCGCTGAAACTTAATCGTCAGTTATAATTTTTACTAGTTTTCTATTGTTCTAATCGTTCTAAAAGACCAGGCTAGAACTACTTGCTACATTTGAATTTATTTGAAATTATTAGGTATACATACAGGAATACTACCAAGATACTACCATCCCAAAAAAGTTGCAAAATTTGTGACTGATAGTAACTTGGTATTAACTACTCAACTTGAAATTGGTCGCAACGAACAAGTATTAAAATTTGCGATACTACCGGTAGTAACTCAAACTGAAATTAGACTATAAATTGGTATATAAATAAGTAAATATAAATTTACATTTTTGTAAGACATTAAAAGAGCCGTTTTTACCAACGTTATTTTGGATTTTTATTTAATTTAGTTTTAAGTTTGTGTTGTGTAAACGGCTCTAAGAAAGACTAAACTTCACAATTTAATTTCGTGAGTGGGGGCTCCAGTCACTTGAGGGGTTAAGGTATTGTAGTCCCTACAATATTTTTTGCACTTCTGAGGCTAAAACTGATAAACAACAAAGTCACAATATAAATAAATAAGATAGTTTTTAAAAACTTGTTTTTTGATTTTTTCATCTAGCTTTGCAGCTTTTATGTGATACATATTTGAATTAATCAAATTTTTTTTATAATTTAAATCCCAAAGAATTGTAAATGTCAATTTGAAAGGTCTAATTGCATAAAAGTGGTTTAACGTTAAGTAGGGGGTTTAAAGAAGTTTAAATGATATTTGTGTTGTACTAGAATTATAAATTCAAAATTATGTTCTTGACTTTAGACCTACTGATATGAGTAATACCTATGGTAGTTTTATATTTTATAAATTTCTGGTTAAAAATGTAAAAATGAAAAAAGTTAATCGCCGGTTTAAATTTAATCCTTTTTTATACAACTGACCCTTAGTCTTTTGGGACTAAAATTGGCAGTTTGGTCTCTCTTAATAAAGACTAAAGTATCAATTTTAGTTTCGGAGATGCAAAAAATATATAAAACATAAAAAATTATTGTAGTAAAATGTTGATTACTTGCTAATTAATTCAAAAATATCTATTACTTGCCTACAATAAGATACCAAGCAATTAATTTTAATTTTTAAATTATAAAAGAAAATATTAATACTAGTGAGTATACTCGACTCCAAAATAAATGGCTACAATAATCGCCGGCTATCTAAAATTCAAGAAAAAATTAATTATTTAAATAAAAAGTATCTGGTCCTTTTAGGGTGATATGTAATCTTCGCAGCTCAAATAACAAACATGATTATGATTATAGACACTCTTGCCGTAGATCCATGAATTATGATTTCAGTCACAGTGACCATTTTTGCAGTGGCCGTGTATGTAATGTATATCTACCAAAGAAAGACTTAGGCTTCTACTAAATTTATTATAAAAGCTGCGTAGCTACGTAATAGTAAAAAATTTGAAGTTATATCTAACCCTACGCTATATATCGCACCATTCAAGTACGTAAATATATATTTTTTACTATTACCACATTTAATTTTACAGAAATTTCTATTGCTTTCAAAAAACATAATTTCACTTAGGAGATGAAGATACATTTGACAAGCAAAACAAGTTACATATATTTGCATATTTAACAATTATTTTGTTATAATATACATATTTCACTCTTTTTAAGTCAGAATATTATATATCTAGTAGGCCACGAATGTGTAAAAGTACCTTTAATTTTAGTGTTTTACCACTAAATATAAAAACAACAAATTTTGAACTGTTATACTTCTGTCAACTAATTTTTTTGACAATGTCACCACTTACTAAAAGTGCTAAGCTAATCAGTGCTGTTGGTGTACCATTATAACCAGTTACCAAGAAATCTTAACCCAATTTGTAAAAGTATGAACGAAAGTGACAAATTAGAAAAAAAAAATTAAATTTATTAGCAAAACTCGCAAAAGGTGTAGTGCCAACATAAATTTGAATTTGCAAAAACTTCTCTATATGTACCGTTTACATAGTCATGGTCTATTGAGATATGTCAATTATTCTGAAATAAACTATACCCAAATTATTAGTAATTAATTACCACCAAAATAAAATAAAGTAGAAAGCTTGCTATATTGTTTATATTTACGACTATGTTCTTATTTACTCATTTTTACTAAACATTTGTTTTCTTAAATGGAACAGGAATTGCAAATTATGTACATAAATTTAGGTTAATCGCAACTAACGGTAAAAAATTACATAAAATACACTATTGTTATAGAAAATAGTTACTATTTTTTTTAATACTACTTATTGATTAGAATTATAGATATACGGGGTTGGCCAAAAGTATCGGACCAAACGATTTTCAGCTTTAAGGCTTTATTCGGGCTGGCGCTACTGACCATTTTTTTTCTCCAACATCTGTTGATAATGTTTCTAGTATACTTGCCAATGGTAGAATTTTTCTACAATTTACAAAAATTATATAAATTTATATTAGTTAAAAATTCTTATTGTACGGTGATGGCCGTAGAAAAATAGGACACTAAATTTGGCAACGTCTTCTAAAAATTTTAAAAATTGCAAAATATATATAAAATAATATTTGAACAAGGCTATTTTGGTCAGTACAATTAAAAAGGTCATTCTGGACAAATTATTGGGCGTGACAAACAGAAAAATGTTATTTAAAATTTAAAGTCAAATTCAGAAAATATTTTTTTGTTTGTTAAAGTGTTCATTTTTAAATGGCTTCATTGCACATATTGTTTAGTTGACAAGATTCTTAAATGACGATTTAGGTTGTCAACGAATTAGGTCATTTTTCAGTTGGCTATTGATGAACTAGGAATTGATATTTTTGCCTGTTGGTAAACGGGATCGATCTCCACTCTCCTGATTCAACAAAATTATAGACCGTTTCAGATTGAGTAACATCTCGGCCGACTGTGAAAATTCAAATTTAAGTTGGCAACTATGTTATGGTATTATCAACTTATTTAAATTAAATTAAATATATCAAATTATAATTTTATTACTGATTTCATCATACGTAGGCTCACTGCACTGCTACTCTAGGCTTATTTATAACCTTGAAGTAATGCTACCTATAATTTTTTAAATTATTTATCAGTTATTTTTTCTATTTTTTGTACCGTTTATTATACAGGTTGTCTAAAAACTAATGAGAATAAAAAGCTGAGCACTTCTGTTTAACCCGAGTTTCATTTGTTCTCTATGTGTGTTAAAATTTCGGAAACCACGTTTTGGCAAGTACGAGTGCTGTGTAAACCCGAGTATTCGCAAAATCTAGTTTCCGAGCGTGTAATACACAATTTTTTAACTAAATTTTCATACAATGTCAGTTCGTTCTTCTTTTCAGAAATTTTTAGTTGTTAAAAAACACTAAAATAACAATATTTTGTTATTGAATAATCAATTAGTTACTTATTCTAGTTTTTTAATAATTATTAATTATGAGCATAATCAGAAATTACATTATAGCCAAAGTTGAAATGCGCTTTTCTGAACGATTTGTAAGTATGAAAACTTTACAAAAAGGGACAGATGCACCAAAAAAATTGTTTTGCCAAAACCTTAATAGGGTTCCACCCTTTTTTAACTCTTTTCCTCTTTTAACTCGATTTCATGCCGTGCATTTGATAGTCTTAACAGAACTGACAATTAGGTATACACAAAAATGGCTATAAGATATCCCAAAATTAGTGACTCAAATTTTAGATACGTTGGCAATAAAGGTCTAAGAAACACGAAAAAAGTGTTTTAGAGAATCTACAGACTGTTTCACGAGTAATAATGAGCCTGCGAAGCTGAAAATACAACCATCAATACAATTCCACAGTTAACTTAGATGATATTGATTTCAAATTTTATTTGTCAAATTTGTCACCGATAATAAAATGTATTCAAATGATGAAAAAACCGACATGATGATGATATATGGGAAAAAATGCTTCTGCCGCGATGAGTTTGTACAGACAACGTTTTCCGGGTAGAGAAGAACTCTTGCAGACACTATATTCGAACGACTTAAAACTACCTTAAGGAAAAATTGACCATCTTTGAAAAGCCAAAAGCAAGAACAACTACTGGTCCTGTTCACATGTAAGTCAAAGAATGATTTCACAAGCAAGTGGCATTAGTTTGTCTTCACTTAACCGAAACTTAAATGATTTTTTATTTAATGTATTTGTAAACAAAAAAAAATAACTTCGTTACCTTTGGAATTGTATATTAATTGTGTATATATACAGGAAACATCCTGTATATGTGATTTTCCAATTTGATATTTCGTATAATAGAAATGTTAATTATACCGCTAAAATGGTGAAACAAAATAATAAAACTTCATATTTAACATTTTTTTTAGATGTAAAAATAAAAATAAACAAAAATGTACGTTTGAATCTTTGTATCCTTAAAACTAAAAAAAATGATTTTTAGGAAAATTTTTAGGACCTGTTTTAACCTCAAGAAAATGAGGATTATTTTTTTAGTCTGCGAATTTTGGGACATCCTGTATTTAATAATATTTCGTAAATTCCAAAGTTTATCCTTTCTACGCCTGTCAGATAAATGTCACATTTGTTCCTTTTATTTCTTATCCTTTTTTTATACAGCTAAATCAAGCATGATTTAAGCAGGCCAGAGAAGGCTCAAATGTCAAATTATTTTGATAAATCTCATGAATTTTCTGAATGGTCAAAACCCAAATAGGATTAAAATCAATCAATTCCGACACACAGGATTTTAAAAAACATCTTTTTTGTTCCGGAAATATCGTTAAAAATTTTCCAACCGGAATTTTTCTCTTTCCTGACTGTGTCTTTCGTCCTGATCATCGATCATAATTTCGCTCCGATGTGTTGACAGCAGTCATCGTCCGAAATCTTCTTTATAACGGCTCATCGAATCAAGCCGGCTTCGATTTCCGGGAATCACAGCCGTCTCGGATACTAATGTTATTTATGGGTTATATTAAGGCCGTTTTAAGACAACCGATAGCAGCGAGTGCCATTAAAATTTTTCACTTTCTGCGATTGGCCTCGTGACGTTCCAAGAACAGCGATTATCTTTTGTTTCTTCGTGTGTGTGGATTTTTTGTCCTTGTAGTGTAGTTATGACACGGCGATCTAACGCGCTCTTATTTTATTATATTGTCAGTTAATGGACGTCTACCTCTATTATCAACCAGGCTATGACTTGGCTAATTGTTTTTTTGGATAAAGGACTAGCTCGAGCGACTGACGGGCGACCGACGCGCCACAGGTGATAACAAGGAAGTGCTTCGGACACATTCTTACGACGTGACGTCACGCATTTGCTGTGCTCATGCCGGAATTCCGACAACGAGTCCATTAGAAAATTAGAAGGAAAAATAAAAGGAGCGATAGAGCTTCTGGGTAGTGACGCTTACGCACTCTGCTTTAAATTCCTTTTAATTTATATTGCGGTTTTACAGCTTTTTTATAAAAAAAATTGGAGACTTGAACAACAATCGACGAACCCAGAATTTAACAATTAAAAAAAAACAATAAAATAAATGGTCATGTAAGTGGAACTGTATCTGGGTCTCAGTGAGGAATTTAGACACAAAATTGTTTATAAAACACAAATTTTATTATTGCTTTTACAGAATTGTTAAATTTTTTTGGAGACTTCAACGACAAGCGACGAACCCAAAATTTAACAAATAAAAAAAAACACTAAATGTACATGTAAATAAACCTGATTCTAAGTCTCTATGAAAAACTTAGATTCAAAATTGTCTATAAAATAACAAATTTTTTTAATCTTTTTACAGAATAATTGTTAAATATCTTTGGAGACTTCAACAACAAGCGACGAACCCAGATTTTAACAAATTAAAAAAACAACCATAAATGACCATGTAAATAGAACCAATTTTGAGTCTTTTTGGCGAATTTACATTCAAAATTGTCTATAAAATAACAAATTTTATTTCTTTTTTTACAGAATTGTTAAAAATCCTTGGAGATTTTAACAACAAGCGACAAACCCAGAATTTAACAAATTTAAAAAATCAATAAATGATCATGTAAATAGAACTAATTTTGAGTCTCTAGGACAAATTTACACTCAAAATTATCTGTAAATTAACAAATTTCATTACTGTTTTTACAGAATTGTTAAATTTCTTTGGAGACTTCAACTACAAGCGACGAACCCAAATTTAAACAAATTTGAAATCCAAATCAATAGGTCATGTTAATGCAGTTGATAATTTTATATCTTTGTAACAAATTTATACTCAAAATTACAAATTTTATAGTCTTTTTTTTAAAATTGATGAATTTAAATTGTCAAATTTTAATAAATAAAAAAAACATTAACAGCAACTGGTTTTGTATTCTTTGACAAAATTAAGCTTATAATTATTAATAAATTTACAGATTGAATTGTTTCTTTTACAGAATTATTGAATTTTCTTAGACTTTAACAAACATGCGAAAAGCTCAAAATCTTATCAAATAAAAAAAAACAAATTATGTAAATGGAACTGATTTTGTGTTTTTGTAACGAGTTTAAAGTCAAACTCATAGATAAAACTACAATTTTTCTTGTCTCTTCTGCAAAATAGTTAAATATTGTTTTATATTAAAAAAAATATCAACAAAATAAAAAACCAATAAATTATGTAAAAAAAAATTTTTGTTTTTTTTTTTTTTAAATCTGGACTCATCAACGTCAATACTTTGATTAAAAATACCTAACTATTAGTTTTTCTTTCGATTTTTTGGCTTTTTTTTAGGGAGTGGGACGAGGCTCAGCCTTAACTAATTTTGTAATTTTTTTAAATTTAGATTTTCTGTTGGTAAAAATTTTCCCGTTTGGCGCCGCCGGTTTCGATAACACCTATTAGTGCCGCCCGCTTTAGATTAGCTTAAGTGCAGTCCTGTCTGCGTTTTTTCCAGGCTGGAATTATCCCGATACGGATCTGTATATAAAATTCGAGGAACACATTTAAAATTTTCATTTCTTGAATAATTAAAAGTTAATTTCACGGTTTGGTTGAGGTCGTGACAGGCGAAGAGCAAGCAGTTTGTTCAATTAAATCATTAAGTAAATGGGAATTTTCACGGTGCGCACAAGGACGAAAATTCGGAAGTAATTTACTTAATTTTCCATTGTTTGCATTGACATTTGACATTAGTCGCGTCGTTTGAGCAAACTTTTAACGCCCACTTCCAGCTTTTTCGAAAGCGAGCTTTTTAGAAAGAAGCCGGTTTCGTAATTAATCGGAGTGACTGGAACAAGCCTTACACATTAACAACTTGTTAAAGGAGATAAGGACGCGAGGCTCCGGGGGCGGCATTCCTCTCAGCTGTTACAACCAGTTAATACGAACCAAAAGTGGGTATTATAAACGGACAAAGGACAAGCAAAACAAATTTTATATCTATTTTTAAAAGCTCTAAACAAAAGTATTTATTGGTAATTTTAGCAATACAAGCGGCGAAACTAATGCTCATTCGGAATTAAAATCAATTGTCAAAGTGTTTTTTAAGGTTGGTAAAACATGTTTAGTTAAAATATACCAATCAATGTTGGTATGATTGCATTTCAAATTTGACAGTTGATTGTCAATTGTGACAACAGTTTTTTGGCTTGTGCACTAAAGCAAAGCAGGCACAATTTAAATTATTATTTATTTATTTTCAACTTTAAATTAAAGTACAATAGAAAACAAAGGATGGCTTCAATGGTTTCGCGCAAGAAAGGAACAAGTCAGCCTCTTCTCCTACGGGAAAAAATGGCTGTAGTTTGATATTGTGATGAAATAAAAAAAGAAAAACCAACGGTGCTAATTAAAGAAATTTGTGAAAGAGCTGCTCACATTTTTGAGGTACCTACCAAAGTTGTACATCCATTTTTTCTTATTCCAAAGTTTCTTTCTTCACAAATCCATTCAACAAAGGCGTTTATATATTTTTTTATTTACGAAACAAATCAATGTGTTAGGAACCCACAGAAAAAAGGACGCGCGAATTAGCTCGAAGAATGTACATGTACCAAAAGAAGGATCAATATTTCACAATTGATGATTTACATAAATATGTAAAAGAAGAATGTGATTTTTATTTGGAGAAGAACAAAATTATACAAAATACTTTAATCGATGGGTTGTAAATATAAAAAAACTAACAAAAGAATGATTTTGATCGAGTAACTTTACATCATCATGAAAAAAATAAAATTTTTGAAGAAGTAGTTACAATATTTAGAAAGTGATAGATATGTTTTTGTTTGCTTAGTTATGAAACCTGGATCTTTGAAAATGGTTTCCAGATGCGCCATGGGCATAATGTTTCAGATCCCAAAGTAATTCCAAAAAACTTCAAGGGAGAAGACAAAAGATTGACCATTCTGCATGCGGGAACTTCAGCAGGCTTTTTACCAGGGTGTGACCATTTACTTGGTTCTGAAATTGAGCACAGGAATTACTATAAAAATATGGATAGTAAAACTTTTATTAAGTGGATACGAGATCAGCTCTTACCAGCTTTAAATTCGCTTGACAAACCTGCAGTAATTATTATGAATAATGCGCCTTATCATTCCGTCCAACTTGATAAAGCTCCCGTTTTATCTACTAGGAAAGGTGATATGATAAGGTGGGTGAATCAAAATCAGATCTCATATCCTCCTGCAGCGACAAAACAAGTGCTCTGAGAATTGATTTGAAGCAACAAGCAGGACATAGAAAGACGGTATGAAGTTGATGATCTCATTTATAAAAATGGTCATACCGTTTTGCGCCTACCTTCTTATAATTGTTAATGTAACGCCATTAAGTTAGCTTGGGGTTCTCTAAAAACATTTTATTATAATAAAAACATAGGTGCATGCACATCTACTGGCTCAAAACTTGAAAAAGTCAAAGAACTGTGGTTGCAAGCTATTGATAAGTTTACACCTGAAATGTGGTTCAACAGTATGAGATTGTTAAGAAATTATTTAAAAAAATTGGAAGAAATTAATGGGTGACGCACCTGTTGAAGACATACCTCCTATTATGATACAGTTATCTGAAGACTTGGACGATGAATCAGATTTTGACGATGATTTCTCAGATTCTTAAAATGCTGATCTCTAATAACATTGACGTTGGTTTTTACGTTATTCTATAACACCTACTGAAAAAGTCTTTTTGATTTAACGACATTGAAAAGCTGAAACTGTCTAGTTCTTTCTCTGCTGCAAAATATAAATCACACTTCTATCACTCGCTTTATCTAACCTGACACTTTGCAAATTTTACAAATAATTGTTGTATTTTTATATACCTACATTTTTTAATTAATTTTTTCATATTAAAATATGCTCGACATAACCCCATTTAATTGGGTTACTAGGTTTGGGAATATTTCATATACATCTGTTCCATAAATCCACATTTTAGGGTGGTACAGGTCGGTTTTTCAAGGAAATTTGACATTGAAAATTGACTTTAATTGCGAATGGGCTTTACCTATTTTTAAAAGCTCTAAACAAAAGTAATTTCTGTCCGATTGCTTAATAATAAATTACTCTTTATAATACAATGTTCAGTCTATAAAGTACCTCGTTTTTGTTCTAGTAAAATAAAGTAATTTAATTTACAGCACTGTCAAAATACCAAATCACTGTTGAAATTTTTACTATAGTTCGTCTTACTGTCTTATCTCCATCTGTAATAAAATTATTAGAGTATGCCTCAGTCTACGACGTATAGCTTACGTGTGAAATTGACATTTGACAAAACACAAACAAAACATTTAAATAACAAAAATATTGTAATTTTGGAAACTACATTGCAGAGATCTTTGTTGCTGCAACAGAATTGAATACAAGGAATTATACTCTTATACCCAAAATTTTAATTTCTTAGGTATTGAATTACTCTGAGATTATTGACTGCGCTACCATCTGATTTGCATTCAAGTTTCGAATAGAAGCTAGAAGCTCTCTTAGTCGTCGCGTTAAGCTGAAAAAAGATGAAAAGTGTGACATGATTAATACAATACGTTTTGTGTTTATTGCATTTTAGGCCATGATGTAGAAAGAGATAGCAGTAAGAACGTGCGTTGTAGGTTTTATTACAGATGGGGATAAGACCGTGAGACGTAGTATATATATATATATATACCTACCTTTATTAGTAAATAGAGAATCTTCAGCAGCAGCAATATTTATGATTTCTTTCTCATTAGAACTCTTTTTAAACTGCACACTTGCATTTTGCATCATGCATACTTACTTGAGTTATTTCATTAAATTTATAATTTTTTTATTAATTTTTATTTTTTTATTGGTTTTGCAGTCAGACATAAAACTTTGTATGCAATTCGTATATAATTAGGTGTTTTTTACGGGCCCTACTTATGGACTTGTACAATAAAGACCTAAATTATATGTTTATTACATTAATAACTATATCGGTAATTTTAGCGATACAATAAGCGACGAACCTAGGTATATTATGTCCCCGAATTGACTTATAAAGAGGAAAAATAATTCTTATTTTTGATTTTTCAGAAAATTTTACTCTTGTTGATTTGTCCTGCTTGTTTTCACTTCTAAATTTTTTACCGTTTTAAAGTCGATTCGGGGACATACTGTATATTATTATTATTATACAAAACTTTATTTTTTTTTAAAACATGGAGTAGACCCAATTTTGTAATTTTTCGAATTAGTCGCTTGATCTCGCGTTGCAGTCTCTCAGTAAATAGCTTTTTGCATCAAATTGAAGCCTTAAACTTGTCAATGTAATACAGAGAGAGAGCAAATTGCCCGACCATTGAATAATTTACTCGTTGGACCGCAAAACCCGAACTCGTGACAGTGATTTAGCCTAGAACGGTTTCCTGTGTTTGAAAAAAGCCTCTTCCTGATGGATATTTTCTCGTGTAGAAGAAGACACAACATAAATATTAAAAACAGTGGTCTCGGCTGAGTGATTTAATTCTTTCTTGGTATAAAAAGCCGACCAATTCAATTTAATTCAATCCATTGTGTAAAACCATATGAAATCTCGTTACGTCGTTTGCCGAAGGCGTACCGAGCAACTTCTCATTTACATTAATGCCGTCAAATTAATTTACCTTTAACATTATAGATGCAAATTAACGCGAGGTTAATTTAAACACGAGATAAAACATGTCTTCGATTAATACGGCAATTAAGCGCTTTTGTGGCGATCAATTCGAGATTTGTCCGCGATGCGGTCAGGGAGCTTTTTCCTGGAAAATACTGCAATTTCAGAACGACTTTAATGCTATTATAATAATGTTAAATTGTATGAAAAAATATTTTTTTATACAAGATGTTACGTAAAGAGTAATTACAACTAATCAAATTTAATTACAAACCTATAGCGTGGAAAATCCGGAATGTTATGTCTATTAGACAACTCGACTTTATTTTAATTAAAAATATTAATTAATTTATTAATTAAAAACTTTACATTTAATTGAAATAATCACAATTTGTTTATACAAAATAGATACTTAACTAGATTTGAAGGTTTCTGTTGTGGGTTGAATTTTCCATTTGATTGGAGTATTATTCATAATTGAATCATTAATTTTATACAACAACACAAATCAATTTGATATATCGGCAAGAACATAGAAATGTCGACAAGAAAAATTATTGCCAAATTAAAATCTTGTTCTATTATCTAATTTTCAGGCTGAAATTTGCAAATTTTTGATAATTAAAAAACACGTGCAAGGAGAAAATGTCACTGAGACTAAAATAGTTTATAATTAGAAATTTGCTTTTATCTAATTTATTTTAGTTCTTTTTTCTTAAATATTAATTACTTCGCTTTTATTAGAAAGCATAGATTTCTAATTGTTTTAAACAATAAAATAAATTTAATTATCGGTTACTCACTCATTGTTGTAATCTCCCTAATGTTATTAAAATCAACAATTTTTTAATCAAAAAAATTTAAAATTTGATTTATCAAAAACAATTGGTTTTCACTTATTATAAAAAAACAGAAATAGCATATTTGCAATAAATGAAACACTTTTGCTTAAATTCTCCAATATTTTAAATAAGACAACGTTTCGAAATTTTTTATTTTAAATAAAAGAGGTAATTGTACAATTTTTAGCTGAATTTTTGAATGAAATGTTTGCTATTTTGTTATAAACAAACTGAACACTAAATTGTTTATAATAATGTTCTTCTACTTTTCATAACATTGCGTGAGGCTTCATGCTTCTTATCAGCTGTATGTGCTCTCACGGAAATCGCTGATAGGTAGCAAATTTTGGCAGAATATACTTTGGGCATGCAAAAAAGTTGCCATTGTGGCTCTCTCTTAGCGGTCAACAAAATCAACCTTAACGATTAAGCGAAAACAACTACTTTGTGGACAAAACTTTAACTGAGATTAAACTACATTACCTAACCGCCCAATTAGCAAAACTAGAATCACCACAAAGTGGCCAATACTCGCTACTTACCAGCGATTTTAGTGAGATGGCGCATAGCGTTAATCTGCATGACCATTTTTTAAAATACTGCTCTTACAGTACTGGATATTATCTCCAAGTCAAACGAGCTAAGCTATTATTTGCAATAGTTGAAGCTACTAGTCTTATAAAATAGGTTTGGGATCTTTGATTGATTTACAATAATGTGAGAGTTGCGAAAATTTAACTAAGAAATACTTTAAAATGTTGTTGTTTTATAAAAAGCAAAATTAAACAATTTAATTCCGACATTCCTAACATTCAACGTTCATGGTCAAAAGAGCAAAGTATGTTTATATAATAATTATTAAAAAAGTGGACAATAAATAATTAATCTCTATAGGTTTTGAGCAAGAGGACATAAAATTTTATATATTTTAGAATTTTTTAGCCAAGAGGTTAAAATATATTTATGGCAGCTGCTTTGCACGTTTGATAATGACTTTGGTCTCTTCGCTCTCATCTTTTATTTACAAAATTTTTATAAATAATTATAATAAAATCAATATCAAATCCAAAATTTTAATTAAAATTCTGATTTTACAATGGCAAAGCGCTTTCGGAATCTAAAGTTTTATATTCAGTGCTTAACAATAACAATGTAAAAAAAAACTTATACATTGTTACTTTGTTTTGAAGATAGGAGATTTAAAATTGGTACACTTTTCGAAAACTTTGAGGAAAAAAAAAGGACGACATCATAAATTAATTGAAATTGCTTTATTGGAGACTGTGATAACTGCCATAGTTTTTATATTTTTTCTATTGGAAGTACTTAATTGAAAGTTAGCTCTTTTTTCTATCTACTTACTGAACGCAACTGCGCCTTTATTGAGCTCACTTTTTTTGTTTGTGTACACAAATTAATTTACTAGTCTTGCCGCGTATTGTAGGTATATATTTACGAAAAAACGAGAATTTAACTAAAGCAGTGATTCTAGCTAAGCAATCATATAACTCATCATAAATTAGCAGTTTAGTTTAGTCATATTTACAATCTCTCGTATATACAAAATACAAACTATTACCAAGCGATGTGCGTTTTATGACATTTTTGAATTATGTGACTATTTTTTAACCCAAAATTTTTAATTTTATTGTAATTTTTGAAATTATTTAGGACTTCTAACAGTAATTTCATCGTCTCTTTAATCGTTGTTATCTCCAAAGAAATTGGTGAAAAACCACTTTGTAATAATATAAAATTTGCTCCCATCATATTTATAAAATGACAAATGTTAAAACGTAGAGATGCATGATAAGGCAAAAGATTTAGTGTGTTTATAGCTTTGGTTTTTTAAATAGTTCATGACGACTTAACCACAGTCTGTAGCAAAGTGTAAAAAGCAATCAACAATGCTTTTGGAGTCATATCTAGGTCACCTGTCAAAACAAAATTTTTTACACTGAGGATTAATAAATTTTAGTAACATTTATTGAATCAGTTAAGTTATAATCGCACTAAATTTTTGATTTCAGAGTACTCAAAAATAAATGTTGTTTGGAGTAGTCGTTGAAAATTATATTAAAATGATGAAAAACAAAGTTGTACAGTTTTTTTGATGGGAAATCAAAAATTTAAAAATCTAAAGGTGTCAAGTCTGGATATTATAACTAATTATTCAATAAATTTGTTGCTCTCACACCATTCTGTCAAAAAATTTGCATCTAATTTTCTTCATTATGTAATTGATCCACAACATCTTTTCAAAAAATTGTTTATTATTCTATAAGGCCAACGTTTCGAATCATCTATTGATTCTTTTTCAAGGCTTATAATAAATTTTTTCATTCTTCCGGCGACCACTGCCCGAGACAAGTTGGTACCATGCCAAACAAATTTGACATTTATTATAAGCCTTGAAAAAGAATCAATAGATGATTCGAAACGTTGGCCTTATAAATTTTTTTTTTTCTGCTTTGTCCACTTCCCCGTTACAACAAATTTCGAATGTAAAAAGAATGGACGTAATTCACCAAAATAATTGTTTATTATATTTTTAAGAATAGATAAATAATTTTATCAAAAAAATGTTAAATTAATTATTTTTTTTTGTAAACTTCAAACTCCATTCTTTATCAGATAAAGTAGTGTTTCTTCATAAGTATGAGTATTTTTAGAACTCCAAATTCAAACAATTTTTGTTTCTCTAATCCGATCAACAGTTCTCTCGATATTTGTCTTGTCAGAGTTTCATCAATAATACTAAAATCTGGAAATTAGGTACAATTTTTTTTTTATTTTTTTATGAACTGAGAAGAGAATTTCCAAACATTTCACAGCTTGTATTGTCCAGTGCCTACCTAGTTTAAGTTTTTGTTGATAGCTTGTTATCTTGTCGAAAATATAAGAAATTAATAAAGTTGTCGATGTTTATTGTTGAAACAAATGACGTTTGTCGGCAATTAAATTAATTTAAATAATGATGATTTGCTCGTAAATTGCCGACTTTTGTATTGTAATAACCGGTAGCTTATTACCAATTAACAATTTTTATTTATTGATCAATTAAAAGTACCTATAATCAAAATTGATGACAAATCATTTACAAACAATAGAATTTTAATAATATTCTGTGTGAGGTAAATATGTGGTGGTGTTCATTTGTCACATGTCAAATTATCAAATTATCAGTCGTAAATAACGTTAGAAATGTGTATAAGATTACGTCCCGGATTAATACGTCAAAGGCCACTTTGTTTTATCTTCATCCCGCTAAGAAAATTGAAATAAAAATATCTGTGGTATGTTAACGGTCACACTAACTGTAATTATCTGTCATTATTTAATAATTTAATTAAGTTTCGTTGGATCACCGTGTAGCACTCGTTAATTAACTCTCTCGGAAGTGTCGATTTTTCGTATTGTCAGGACTCGGTCGAGCATTAATTAGAAATAAATGGAGCAAAACCGAGTAACAGTGTTACAGTAAATAAGCTAATAGAAAAAGTGTTTGATCGATGCTTGTACGTCGCCGATTACAGTATAATTACATTAGGGTCCTTTTGTTTGGCGTCCGTTATAGATTTTTCTAGCACTCTAAACTGACAGAAAAACAAGAATCCCGCAGTGCCGGGCCAACATTTCGCGTGATCGTAGAAGGCAGGTGTCAGATAAACTAGTCCGGCTTGATCGACTTTTTTCAAGCACAGATCTCTTCATAAAATACGACTTTAATTTAACTTAAACGGGGTTTGTGCATAATTCAACTTTTATGACCGGAATATATGAAGGGTTTATTGCGGACCTCGCATGACTTGCCGTAATTCTGAATTAGGTGATAAATTTTAATTAATTTTATCGATTGAGAGGGTTGATGCTAAAAGAAATACGAATAATTACCTACCATTACTGACGCACTTCCTCGGAACGCAGATACTGTAATTACACTAATTAAAAAGCCTACTGCTTACCCGCATTGACGATTTTAAAAGGGGTTACTCGCTTACTGACCTCACCACGCATTCAAGTCTCCGACAATTAGCCAGACACAAAGCCAAAGAAAACAACAGATTCTGATGTAAATGCATCAAACATTTTACTATTATTAGTGTAAGTAACTCACTGAAGAAATTTCAACAATAAGCAGCAAACTCAACAGTAAATATTGTAATTGTACAGGGTGTTCTAGAATTAATTGACAGAAATTTAACTACAATTACCTTATTTCAGTAAAAAATAAAAGTTTTACAGCTTATCAAAATTGACCGTTTTGCATTATTTTTTTTATCTCAAAAATTTTCTTAGCTAATTTTATTAAATTTGCTTACCTGAAACATTTATTTTTTCTAATATTTCTGAAAAATTGCTTTCAGAAATTTGACAGATCTTATTGGAATAATAGAATTTTACTCTTTTTGGTTAGAGAAGGTAATTATTTTTTTGCAAATTTTAATAAAACGTACTATTAACGAATACAATTTAAAAAAACAAAAAAATGCACCAAAAGGGCTTTATCAAAGAATATTTAATAAAGCAAACATGAAATAAGAAAAACAATGTGCTTTATCATAATTAAATTTGGTGTAAACAAAATAAAAAAACGCATTTTTCCAATTTTGAATAGCATCTGTCAATGTTGTAAAAAAAAATTTTGAAAAGTGTTAGCAAACATTAATGTCCTAGTTACGCAAATTTGAAAAAAATTGTTTCAAATGTATGTCTTAAAAATGTAAATATGCTGCCTAAATTTTATTGCAATAGCTCGAAAACTTTTTGAGTTATTACACAAAAACAACTTACTGATGTTTAGGTAAAAAAAAATTACAGAAGCGTCACAGAACATTTATTTTACCGGCTTTCAGCTTCTACTAGTCGAGGGTAATTATGATTAAATTTGTGCTAAATATTTTCGAAACATCCTGTACACAACACATTCGAAATATGACGCGAGTTCCGACGTGCAGGTTTATGCAAATTTGACATCTGACAGCAAGAAAACGAATCTGGTATTAAATAACAAAAATATTGATATTAACGTTAAGATCAAAATTTCAGTCAGTCGGTTATGAAATTGGTACAAATGAGGTTACTGACTGCACGTCCGGATAGATGTATTATTTTGTTAAGATTGTTTAGCTCAATTTATACGAGGATCTTCTACATAGATTTAGGTTTTTATCACAAAAGGTTTGTTAAAGTGAATCATCTAAACCGTTTCTTAATGTCGTAGGTACCAGAACCGTAATTTGTTTTATCAAAATCTATCAAAGATGCTTTTTTATCAGTAAATTACTATTTATTAAATAATTTATCAGAAACCGAAAAATGGTTGACACTGACTAAATTTTTTTTGATCTATGGTGCTCTTGTCATTCTCCAAAAGTGAAAATTTAGAAAAATTAAAAAGGTCAAAATGGAACGAAACTTTCATTTTATTTAAACCAGGATCTCTGATTTACAACTAAGCAGTCTCCAATGAGAAAAAGTTAAGAAAAAAAAATTTCTTCATATACCACTTAGTATATTATCGTATCCTGTGATCAGATCTAAATACAACAGGTGTATACAAAACTTTAGCTTATTGAGATAGCAGGAACTGGCTCAAATTTGATTTGCGACATTTCAAGCAGACAGAAATGACCGACCGATAGAAAATCAAGCAAGCTAAATAAAAACATTTAAAAAATACATTTTCTAATGTATCTAGCTTATTTTTTTAAATTCTTATTAATTGTATTAATCGGTGTGTTAAAATATTCGTTTTTCTGATTGATTTTTACTTAGTTCTAAATTTGCTTCTAAGTATAACAATTCAATTTCTTCTAGGATTAAGCAAGCTATCCATTATTGCTATAGACCAGCGTTTCCCAATTAATTTTAACCGCGGAACCCTTTTAGATTTGGAACATCAAGAGGGTAACCGGTATAAAAATAAAATACAAAAAATCAAGTTATATTTTAATGGGAAAAATTGTAGTCTTTTCTTCCTTTGGCAATTTTTTTTTATATATCTTCTCTATCTGGACCAAACATTGGCCCTCGTTACGGAGTCATTTAATTTGTACATTTATTTATTTTAAATTTTCTATTTGTGTGCTTTTTAATCGTGGTTTTGTCTTTTCGCGGAACTCTTGCTTTCATCTCGCGGAACCCCAGGATTCCGCGGAACCCAATTTGGGAAACGCTACTATAGACAATACTCCTTCAGTCCTTACTATTCGAAGATGGTAAACGTCTAACTCAATCGCTTGCTGGTAGAAGCAGGAAGTTATTAAAACGTTTAGTACTTTGAGTTAGCAAAAAATTATCGAGAAATAGAAGAATATGTGGTTGATCAAATAATGGAGATCATGAAGTTTCACGAACATCGCATTATCTCTGCGAATTCAACCCGATAGAGATGGTTTCGGAAATTTCTAAAAATTATTACAGAAAAATACGGTTTTAATGATGAACTAACAATTTTAAATATGTGAAAAGATGCTTTAAATATCGTTAGACAAAAAAAATGGTGTAAAAACTCTTGATCACGTTGAAGAAGATACACCAATAAAAAGGACAGTTTTTTACAATTTTATCTATTAGCAATAAATAAATAGTAATCAGCAATATGAATAACAATTCAGTCTGTACAGGAAGAAAGAGTTTTTTAAAATTTCTGCCACAAATCTTCTAAGATAACTTTTTTTTAAGAAAGCAGGTTGTATACTTACTTATGTGCGTCATGATACATTGCAAAAATAAAGACATAACACCAATAATTATATGTTTTGATAATGGCAGTAACACAAGTGGAGATGAAAGATAAAAGTGCTGAAGAACTTTATGCTATAAATATGGGTTTTCGGGTTTTTTGTGGTTTTTCTGATATTTTATTGGTCAAAATTAACATTTCATCACAAAATGCGTTGTATAAATCTAAAATATTTTTTGTGACAACGTAAATTTTATTTGCATTTGGTAACTTCTTAGTTTAAATGTTCGTGATCATGAGATTTCAACTGAACGATCTTATATTAGACTTAGTTAGAAGAAGCTATGTCTCTGTCTTTACATTAACCTGAAAGGAAACAGATATATGATGACATTCCGTTTTGTGTTTGTTTCATTGCTGACCATGATGCAGAATAGTCCAGTGCTATCGAGAAGGCTCCTGCAGACAAGGTACTGAGCTTCATCAGAGGCACAGGGCTACTGCAGTAGTGCTATTTCGAGAGGTTGCATACAATGGGCGTAGGCCTCGGTGTGCGGCTCTTGTTCAAAAAAAAAAAAAATGATGCAGAATAAGAAGGCAATAAAGGCGTAGCTTTTTATTTGTTTTTAAGGTTTTATGAGAGCTAATTCTGGACACTTTCTGGACTTATTATTTGTGTAGATTTTCTGATAAATGCTAATGATAATTGATAAATTAAACGACGAATTTACAATTTTTGAAATTACTATTTTTTTAAAGGATAAGCAAATTTTTAAATTGTGATTAATCAGTCACTTAAAAAACGTATTTTTACGCAGATTTTTAGAGATTTCAACGATAAAAGAAGCGACGAACCTACTTTTGTCTGTGACTTTTGAAAAAAATGTAGTAACTTTATCTCGAAGCGACGAACCCACAATTCTTGAAATTCTTCAATTTTCGCGTAATTGCAGTTTATTGCGCTGTACCGCCTACTTGATCTTTATAGTCAATTAATTCCGTTAACATTCGTCCGTAATGAACTCATAAAACTGGTTCACTTATTGAGATGTGACAACAGTGCGCATTCGAAGTAAATAAACTAATTGTCGAATGCCTGTCCGCATCAAGTTTTTCCTCGACATTGTGCGCATTATTCCGGGTATCAATTCTTTCTTTTGTCCGTCCATTGGCTCTTTGTAAAAAAGTTAATTGCATAAATACTCAACTTAGAAATGATAATCTCGCTTTAATCCTACCGGTTGACGTTTTAATCCTTTTTGCAGAACCTGTCGCGTCCGATAGGAACCCCGAAGCGATGGGAGTCTCTGAAGAGGTCACACCGAACGCCGGGATCGAGCCGCGGCCCCCAGGACCGGACAACAGTGACGGGAGCGACCCGGAGCCGGACGAGTTCGCGCCGAAGAGGAAGCAAAGACGGTACAGGACCACGTTCACCAGCTACCAGCTGGAGGAGCTGGAGAAGGCGTTCTCAAGGACGCACTATCCGGACGTCTTCACCAGGTGAGGAAATGAAGTAATTTGGGATCGCGTGTTGACTGTAATTTCCCGAAATTAACTAACGGTAATTGGTTTAATCGTTGATGGGCATCGTGCACGAAATCGATTATTTATACCATTAAATGGAATCCGATGGTCGGGGACGGAAACGCTCGTTTAGACTAATTCTACCGGAACAAGGCTACAGGTGTTTGAGGGTTAGTGGCTTTCAGGGGCGACGATTTATCGGTGTAGACTGAATGAAAACGTCGCCGAAGAGATAAGCTCGGGTGTCCGTCGCGGGCGGCATTCCTAAATGTCTGCAATTTGTCGATACAAATAAAGGCCGGACGAGGACATTCCGGAGTCGTAAAAAATCATTGGCTTTATTGGAAGCGTTCGAAACGATGTTAATTATTTTTTCTGGCTTGGAATTGATGACATGTTAATGGTTCTTGTTCTAGTTTTTTAAACCAATTTTTTATTGTTACAGGGAGGAACTAGCAATGAAGATAGGATTAACAGAAGCGAGAATACAGGTAATTTTTTATGCTTATGTAAACAAACCCATCAGCCATAAACACCAATGACCTAAATTTTATAAATATGTACAATCTAAGAAATGCTTGAATCTGTCTTTACAAATAATTTTTGGAGATTTTAACAACGGAATAAGCGGCGAACCTTCAATTTCTGATTATTATAGAACTTGTAAAACTATTTAAAAAAACATAATAAAAAAGCCTTCAAATTAAATAAATACAGCACTAGGAAACTACAGACCAGTTTTTGAGTTATTGCCTCATGCTCCTGATGCTGTACCTACGTAGTTTTAAGGATAATCTCTAAACTATTTCAGTGTAGGCTAGCAATCTTAAATCTTCTTGGCAAAAGTATAGAACATCTAAAGTAACTTCAAAACTATTAGTTTTAAAAAAAAATCGTTATACAGGTCAATTTTATTTTTTAATTAATAAAAAAAAATTAAACAGGATGTCCTAAAAATATGATACTAACATCAACTTTATTTTTTAGATTGCATCCTATATTTTTTATTTTATTTTGGAATTTTATGGCAAATTTTAGACATATTTTATATACCTATCATGTCCAAGAAAAATTAATATTATTTTTTATTCTTTGAGTTTCTCTTAAGTGTGCCATTTATTAATATTACGCAATTTTTAAAATTAATATGCTAATTACTGTTTTCAAAAATTTTCACTATTTTTCAAACTGTCAAAAAATTAAAGGGTGCTAGATTTTAACTATTAGTTCAATAATAATAAATTTTATTTTTTTAATTTTTATTTTATTTTAACGTTTAATACTTAAAAACAGACATCTTACTGTCAAAGATTATCAGTGGAAATTTGAACTAATAACTCAAGAAAAAATTAAATATTAAATTTTTTTTAACTGTTAATATTTTGAAAACAGTTGAAGATAGATATAGAATAATAGATATACATAAAATGTGATCAAAATTTCTCATAGAATCTAGAAATGTAATAAAAAATATAGAGTACCATTTAAAAAAGCAAACAACATGTCTACAAAAAAATTATTTTGTGGCTCACTGTATAATAAAAAGCATAAGTCAAGTAAAAATTTAAAAAAAAACACGATTCAAATCTAAAAAAAATTTTGGATTGAAGTTATTACCTTTTTTTTAAGAATTATAATTTGTTTTGGTTTATTTTAATTACCGACAAACGACTTTTGTGGAAAATATGATTGCAATTACAAATCTTTTTTTATTACTTTTCTTATAAATAATTGCGATAATAGAAGAAATAGTTTGCTGAAAATTTTATAAATCAAATTTTGTTATTCTAATAAGCTGAAATATTGTAGATCTAAAGACAATTTAATATTATTTAGTTTAATCAATAATTTTTTCGGTTAAATTTAGTTTGCAAAGATTTTGTGTCAAAATTACACAAATTTTTTAGCTTTTTGTATCAAAATTTAAAAAAATTGCAATAATCTTTTATTCTTTACAACCGGCACTAGAAAACTTAAAAAACAAATTTGTCAATTTTGAAGTAAAAAATACGAAACTTTTAGAATAAACCTTAATTCATAGAATTGCATTAAAAATAAAATAAGCAGTGATAAGTATTTTTAGTCTGAAATTAAAATTATATAAAAAAATATTTTAAAAAAGTCTTTTTTACAAAAATTTACCTACTAAAAAGTAAAAAATTATTTGTTTCTGTCAGAGAATATTACTACTTGTTGTATATAAATAAGACTTTTAATATTTTTTTTACACATTTTAAGATTTTTAAATTTTTTAAATTAAATTTATTTCTAAACGACTTGATGAACCACTCGTGCAAGACAACTTATTTTGAAACTTGATGACGTAGTTTTTGTCGCTGCCTTTAGGTCAATTACTTTTCATTTGAAGTGTCACAAAAAGTAGATTGTTTAAAAAAAAATCTAGATGATAATGTCGAAAAGGATTCTCTTTTTAAGTTATTATTCAGGTACTGATGATGAAATAGTTTTCGAAAGCGCTCTGCCACTGATTATAAAAGAATTTTGTTTGATTAAACTTGTGCGTTTGACTTAAATTTTTATTCTTTAATTATTTGTATGAAAATCGCTCCACTTTAAAAAAGAGAGATTTTATCAAACTTCCAAAATATTGGCTAAATTTATTTGGTGACCTAGATTATTAAAATATACCTTATTGATTTATAGAAATTAAAAAAAAATTAACAGGCTTATATTTTCGAAATGTTTAGATAAACTAGGAAAATATATAATTTTTATTTTAAAAAAATTGATTAGGTATAGGTATTTTATTGTCATTAAAATAAAAAGTTTTCATTACCTTCCTGAACACTTTTTCTTTCAAGCTGTATAAAAACACAGGTAACTAGATCTGGTTATTGAGTGTGTCACTTAAAATTATAAAATTCCTTGCATATAAATCATTCAAGCGTTCTGATTGATTTTTTTTCCACAAAAAAATTTCTTAAATACAGTTACTTTCATTCAATTACGAACAGTTATTATAAATATTCATCGACCATGACCTTGACCACTATAATAATAATTCTATTCAACAAAGTAGGAATTTTAACAAAACAACCGTTTTCATTTTTAAGTCTAATTCGTACAGTTATTCTTAAAAACTGAACTGAATTTTGACTTCCTTTAACAGATTTTATTTACAAAATCAAAATGTTAAAAAAATGTTGTTCCGGCTATATATATTTACAATAATTGTTATTAGAATTAAGAAGAAATAGTTTTCCTGGAAGCTCAGTCTTTTAATTTAATCCAAGTCGTCCATAAATCTTAATGGAGTTGTAATTTCCGAGCATCGTCCAACATTGTTGATTTAAGTTAATTTAATTTCCTTTTCGAGTCGTGCTTTCCGATCAATTATCGTAATTACGTTAGTAATTGAACGACAGTGGCCGCGGCTACTTTTTTGCAAAAATTATCGTTATTATAAAAGCGCGCAAATTTAAATTAACCTGACCTTATAGTTTAATTATTTGAATTTTTCGTTGTGTAATGAGGTGTTGGCGCTCTTCGCACCTTAGAAATACAGCGCTAAGGCAAAAAATTCTAATTGCTTTGTTTATCGTTTCAGAGATGGTTTTTTTATACTGTTATTTAATTAAATATGAGTAATCGAATTAAGTAAATTGCTACGAACCGTTAAAGCTAACTTCTGGTTTGAAATTATTTACATGGAATAATCTGCATTCAATCAATCTGGATTGGTTGCATGCTGCATGTATTAATTGGGTAATTAAGTCGGGAATTTTAATCAAAATTATTTATTGGATCATTAAAACGAGCCGCATTTGCTTCAACTACTGTGGGAATGCCATTTTTGACCCATGAGCAAAACACACAAAAAGATATTTTTTTCAAAAGAATGCGTTTTGTCAAACACTTTTTAAACAATTGACAAAACACTCATACAGGATATATCTGCAAAGTGAATCATTGAACGTCATGACTGCATTATCAGAATTTTGAATTGCTAATATTAGAAAATAAATTTAGGGCACTTAATAATTAGTATTTAGAGAAAACTAACAACAATAAAACATATGATATGTATTAATACTGTAAAATATTTAAATAAACAAATTAATCATATTTAAAGATATTATTTATTTTTTATATTTTTATGTTTTATATATTTTTTCTTATACTTTTCCAGAGCGATCAATAACTTTTTTACTAAGAATAGCGATTTGTGCTGTCTTTAGTAAACATTTTTATTCTCCTATGTTTTTGGTTTGTTATTAACAAAAGTTTGGCACTAATGATGAGACATCGTTCTCGAAAGCGTTCTGTCACTGTTTGGATTTTAATTTTTTTATTATTTGTTTGAGAATTACCCCATTATGACAAAAAGGGTGCTTCCATCGAGTTTATTACTTATTTTTTTATTATTTTTGTTTTGTGTATTTTAGTTCGTTTTTTTTACTATTTTTATTTTTTCTGAAGATGTATTACTGGCGTTATTAGTTAATACTTTTTTCTTTTTTCTATATTATTTTTTGATAGTACTCTTTACTATTTTCGTTGCACTGTTTTTTCATAATCTGACATATTCTTTTGAACAGTTGTTACCGTTTTTGATTCTTTTATATTTTTGTTCTTAAACCCATATTATTGCTTTTAACGGCAGTGTGGAAACATCTTTTATTATCAAGTTACCTTTTGTTTTTGAAAACATAGGATTTAAATATAGAGCTTCAAATAATTGAATTACTAGTAAAATTATGATGAAATGTTGTAAAATGACCACTTAAAGATGGAACAATACCAAAACTTCAACAAATTAAATAAGACAAAGATATTATCGGATTCGGTTATTTTATATGCAATCCTCAGCTTTCTGGAGGATAAATAAAGTGAAGCAATTTATGACTTATACCTCACTAGAAACAACGCCACAATAATCAAAATTTCCAAATTTAGAACACAACAACGGAATCAACTCAAATTAACAAAGCAGCTTTCTGGTTATGTTTATACTATGTCATAGTGTCGCTGAAAGTCGCTGGTGCCAGTCACGTGATACTTACAACTACCTAACTAACTTTACTTCGTTTGTTTTCCAGAGTGTTGCGGATTGCATATGAAATGCCCGAGTTCTATACAACAATTTACATTATATATAATTCAAAAATTAAATACAAAAAAAAATTGACGTTTTTAAAATTAAATTAATAACAAACGTCATTCCTTGTTTGTTGAAAAACTAACCAAGCCCTAAGTTTTTACTCGAAGACGAAAGATTTGAGCTACTCGCTGGTATTGTGTAGGCACTGTTTGGTGGTTTTTACCACAAATCAGAATTATAAAATCTTTACACAGCGAGACAATTTATTCGTTAAGATAATCGTGAAATCCAAATTAGCAAGATGTGAATGATTCTAAGTATTTTCAAACTCAAAACTATCGTTTGCGCTTATGACAGTTCAATAAAGTCATTCCAGTGACTATAATTTGACGAAAAACGTTTTTATCCAAGTTTTACATCTACAATTACCGTTTGCATTTTCTAGTGACTAAAGGCGCTTTTAGTTGTGCTGAAATTGAATGGAACGACTTTACACAACTGTAAATTAACGCAGACGACGTTTAAAATTATTATAATTAATTAAAGAAAAATCTAGAACGAAAACAATGCATTATCATGATAATCATTTGTCTACATTAAAACAATAAACTACTTTGATTTAGGCAAAACAATTTAAAATTATCTGATATAGCAACATTTTGAAAATTGTTAAAAAATAGTGTATTAAAGAATGCGTTTTGAAAAGTCAACTTTGTGGCACGAATTCAAGTTTATAAAATGAACGCAAAGCGCGAGTTTTTATAAAGAAGAAGTGTTACAATGACTTGAGAAACGAGTTCTTTTAGCTATTTTTTCTACTTTGCGCGTTTTACGTGATTTTTAAGTAATAAAGTTAATTATTTAATTTTTAGGGACTTTTGCGTTAATACGTGATAGTTGGTAATAAAATAATGTCATGAAAATGTCAAATGTTTTTTGAAATGTTTACAAATTTGTTCAAAATTCTGTATAAATAACTCACAAATGGTTTTTTTTACCCACCATATCGGATATTGATTGAATATTCCAATTGGCATAAACACAGTAAGGAACATTGTAACATTATTCTTAAATTACCAAATTAATTGCGATTCTCAGCGATTTGTTTCATCGTTATTTCAGACCAAGCAGTGCTACGTACTCATCTAGCAAATTACTTGTAAATTATCAAACGTTATGGGGGTTGAAAATCGTCAAAATAGTGGCTGAAAGCTCCTATGTTTAAAGCTGTTCTAACCTCAAAAAAAGTTGAAGTTACGTCATTGTAACCCCTGCTTGTTCACCCCATTTTTGAATGTTTTATAGGTTAGCGTGTTACCAACCCAAAAACAATATATTGCTCTTGTACTTTACGCACACAATTTGGGTGCTGAATTAGCCAATACGATACCCAAATCGGTATCTGTTACAGACGCAAAGTAGAAAAACACTTTAATTCTAATTTTTATTAAATAACTTATTTGACATTGTTTTATAATAATTATTAGCCTCACAAAGATTTAAAAAGAAAACGTATTTATAAATTGCTACACATTTAACAAGTTTGTAAATTCAACATAATTACAACAACTGTAATTAACTTTTAATTAATAATTGCTAATTAATTCTAGTATTTAATAATATTAAAAATAAGTAATAAGCAACCATCTTTTCAGCTGTTTTCAACTTTTGATTTTTACTTTTACTAGTTTTTTTTTTTAATTAAAGAGTATTTATGCAGTTTTCAACCCTTTTCCTGTATATAGATGGTATAATAAAATAGCGATATTTTCTGGTTGCTTTTGGTCCGTCGGTGCGTGACTCAGTCGTGAGCTCAGCAGCGCACAAAATTCAACAAAACAAATTTATAATGAGTTATGGAACAGCTTATTTTCAAGCGATTGCCGGATTTCACGCTCGGCCATTGTACATTTATAAAACTGACAAAGATCGCAGCACGCCGATAAATTGGAAAAAAGGCCAACAATAGCTACCTGCGCTAATGATATCGTCTTGGCTTAGTAATTGCCTCGTTTTTCCTTCAAAAGCATCATCCGAATTCGATTTCTATGAAATTTTCTCATCGCCGGAAAACAATTGCGTACCTAAACGGCCAAGTAATTGATATCCATTTATTTTCCTTGGCTCGTGCAATTATTTCTCATTATTTCGTCGATCTCCCTCGGCTGTCGAAAGACAGACAGAGAGGAGCATTGTGGGTGGTTGTTTTTTTCGTCGAATGCTAATGATAAGTTGCGGCCGGTTGGTATTGTTTATGGGAATTGGGCAAGGATGCAGGACGATTAGGGACAACTCGAGGGAGAGAGACGGAGCGAAACGGACACCTGTTGTGTCGAAATGACACAGTACCGGAGGAAGCGACTCATTTCAGACGGATTTTTTGTCGACTTTTTTCGGACACTGAGTGTACTACAGTCACGGACTTGAGCGATTAGGCTTAATTAAATAAATTACATGTCTCTATTTCACAAGAACTGTGGTTTGTGAAGGTTACAACGTAGTACGATTCGGTGTTTCAGGCGTGCGGACGCGACCATTGTGTGCAAATTTTATAATTTTCTTGAATCATCATCACTGGGAAAATTTAAACATTAGTTGTCGTCAGTAATTAAGTTTGAGAAAATCTAACCTTAGCCTAGATTTATTTCATTCACACTATACTGACAATACATTAATTTCTATCATTTCCGGAATTTCCGGTACAAAACTACTTTTTCAATGTCATTTTAGATTAGTATAAAATGTCAATTTTTATTAAGCAACTTTTAATTTTATGGCCAAAAAATTATGTAATTCACACCTGTCAAGAAAAAGTCGTTCTATCGAAAGCTAAAGGTCAATTAGATAGTAATTTGTCGAAATTTACACACTTTCAATGTAATTAATTTTGCCTTAATATTTTATATTTTTTATCGTTTTGTTGCTTAGTTTTCTTTTTATTATCCAAACAACTTAATTTATATATTTTTTAAATTCATTGGATAATTTTAAATCTTCGCCTTGATTTACATAAAATAACGAGCCTGACGAGCTTTAAATAAAACACAAATCTTCTGAGTAGCAATGAATTCAAAATACAGGGTTATCCCAAAATTTGCAATCCAACGAAATGGTGCGGATTTACTTAGGATTAGAAAAGCTTCAAAAATTTTTTTTTTAAAAAATTTGCTTTTTATTTTTTAAGATACAAAAAAATTTTTGTTTTTATTATTTCTACATCCGGAGAAAATTTTGACCAAAAAATATTTGAATTTTGTTTTGATACAACTCTTAAATGGTTACATGTTCTTTTTTGTTGCTAATTTTGTTTAAAAAAATTTCTGATAACATAACATTTTAAACTTATGTTAAGAATTGACTTATTAATATGTAATTTATATAATTCATTTCTTGTTCCGATTTTTAAAGTATTAAAATGTCGAAAACCCTGTTATGAGTAGAAAGTTGTTTGTTTTGCAAACTTTGAGAAACATAATTAAAGTGTTGACTGAACTTCTCTAAAATTATAAAAAGTTGAGTTACTACAGTTGCGTTTTCAGTACTGCTGGTTGATCTGGCTCAAACGAACAAAATTTTTTTAGCCGAAAATACTCACCGACACTTTTTAGTGGGTTTCTTTGTGAGAAAAAGAAACGAAGCGAACAACAGAAGCAGCAAATTTGATAAAAGAGTGAAGTAAAGTTATTTTTTTAACAGGGTAGTGTTAACTGAAAAACTTTTTTTTCAACGAAAAGCCGTTGAGATGAAGAAGCTCTTAAAAATCGATTCTAAAGAGAATGATCTTACATAAAGTCTACGAAGAGGCTTTAAAATTAGAACAAGAGCTGTTTTCTAGAGGATATTTTTTAAAGAATGCCTTTGAGAAGATATCTTTAGAAGGGTAGTACGATGCGTTTTACCTCACAAGAATTCTGTCTGAGAATGCTCAAAGAAATGTTTTAAGAAAAAAACTTTTATGGGCTAATTTCAAGTTGAGATACTATCGGTAGTATCGCAAATTTTAATACTTTTCTGTAGCAACAACTAATCACAACAGCAAATTTTATTAATTTTCTATGGAAATGAAGATACTACTGGTATTATCTCAACTTGGAATCAGCCCATTAGACTTTTTGTACCAGAAAGTACATATTTCTTGCAGAGAAAATCTTGTATAGTTTGTTTTTTACCAGAAAAAAACCAATAGTCGTTGGAATTTCGAAATTTTAAATTTCTAATGCACTGATTTCTCGCTAGTTACAAAGCAGATCTTAGAGAATGATTTAAAGGATCTGAAATAAATTTACTCTTCTTTTCTAACCGTCTTCGACTAAACAATAACCTTCTATTTATGGGTTAACACAGCAATTCCACTTAAGGTTAACTCACTTTCTCAGATTTTGGTAAGACACTTTATCAAACAAAGCATTATACTTATGAACACAATTTTTTAAATCTCAAAATTTTATTTAAGCATTTCTGATCTAATAACCGATTTAAAAGCAATTATAGGATAGAGCAGATGTCTGCTTTGCTAACTAAATATAGTGGAATTTCGATAAATCGAACCACGACCGGCCACTAAAAATAGTTCGAGGTAAGGAGAATTTGGGATATTAAAAACTGTTTATTAAATTGTTTATGAGTCTTTGGGAATTCTAGGACAAAAATTTTATATGATATATTAAGCTATATATATGTATTAAGATATATTGACCTATTGAAGTTCGATTTATTGAAGTTTTACTATATTGTAAATTAAAGAGATCAATCACAAAATAATATTAATAAATCAATAAATTTTAATAACAATTCAAAATGTAGTATATTATGTCACAATGACAAAAATTAGACATTAGAGCAGGTCACGACTGTATTGAAATTTTATACCCGTGTGGTATACAACTGTTTTTTGTCTATCTACAAAAATAAAGTTAATCAAGTTATCTTTAGATCTGCCAAATTTTTTAAAAGTATTTTTAAAACCAACTGCACTAATGGCAAAAAGTAGGACTTAGAGCAGCTTACAACTGTATTGCAAATAAAGCTAAGAGCTGCAAATGTCTTTGTACTTGTGTTGAATTTAACTGTTTTTTGTCTATCTACAAAAATAAAGTTAATCAAGTTACCTTTAGATCTGTCAAATTTTTTACAGCATTTCTAAAACCAACCGCACCAAACAAACTATTTTTACTGTAAATTTTTAACTAACAAGAATTGTGTTGTTTCTAAACAAGATTACACGAAGATGATTTAGAACTCTTAAAAAGAGTGGTGACTGATTTTAATTTGCAACTGGCACACATTCGAACGTTGAGAATAATAATCTCAACAAACAACGCTACCAAATCTCACACTCGACACTTGATTAGCTATCTACATGGTTTTTTTAATGGAAATCGAATATTTTTTACAGAAATTTTGACACTATCTAATAAAATAAGTGTCACTTTGTATCCAAAATATAAAGCACTCTAATCAGGGAATAATTATAAGTATTATAACACAATCACTATTTGTTGGCTGCTATTTTTGCCAATATTTTAATCTGTCATAAAGCTGTCATTCGACCTAACAAATCTAATTTTTTTGTTTTTTTTTTTTTTTAATTTCAACCTAGTATTAATTTCAAAACGATGCTGCAATCGTTATTTCTAGGTTGCTTGTCTTGTTACACACAATCCAATGAAAGGTAGCACATATCAAAGCAGTCTTCTACAATGTTATAATCATTTATGACGGCTTTGTATTAAATGATCACCTTCTATTATGTTAAACAATAGTCAACATTTTTTTTTCTTAAATTGGACACAATTTTTTTAACGTTAATTGGTAGAGTTTGACAAATAACGAAGTTTATGTTTGTTTTTTACGAGACAGCTGTGTATGGATAAGTAATTGCTTCATCTAATTCTTTATAAAAAAATGAAAAAACCTGTAGAATTTTAATTTACAGCAGCTAAGATAAAAAATTAATAAAAATTACTTTTTTGGCAAAAAAGGTGTGTTTGTTTTGAAATTGTGTTTTGATTAGTTTATTAATTGTTTCGCTTTCTTCCCACTTTTAATTAAACTCCATTTCCAATTAATTTTTTGTAATCGAATTGAATTAATTTGAAAAATTGAGTCTCTTTTTCCAATTTCATGTTCCGGCCTGAATTTAAATAACGTTTTTCCATGATGAATTCCGTATCGAATAATCGTCAATCGAGTGATTTTGAACGCAATGAACTTGAAATTTGGCCTGACTTTCAATAAGAAAACGTTCCATTGAATGCCCCACGATGTCTTTAAATTAACTTAAATTAAGTTGTTACATAAACGTGAGATTCTCATTTTCAAGGTTTTCTGAATTGATTTTCCAGCAAAAACGCGCATTTTTTGTACCAACGCTTATCACCGACTTCAAAGGAACGGTTTTAATTAAATCTTAATTATTCTGCACTTATTATCCTCATTAATTTCAATAAAATAAATCATGCGCTTTGGAAATAAAACAGCGAGATAATTTCCAACTTCCCATTAGAAATTGAAGCAATTAACACATACAGAGTGAGTCGAAAAAGTCGCCGATTCGCCGAAGCTGCACGATTAATTAAACTTTATGACGTTGTAAAGCTAATTAGTAATAAAAACTCAATTATGAAACAAAGTATTTATCCATAAACGAGCGTTTTTGTTGACAGTGGAGAGCAGGGGCGGGTCCGGTGACCACCAACCGGGCCCGAAATTAGCTCAATGCTGTCCTGCTGTTCCACCACCCGTCGCTCCTATTACCACAAACTAACATATTGTTTCAAAATCAAGCGGGCCCTTTTATGTCCGAAATAATCAACTGTTTTAATTTTTTTTCTCGAATTTTTAATTTAATTTAAAACTTGTCACGAAGGACCGAAATTTATTCCGCAATTTCTAATTGAATTAGACTAAAGCCCGCTTCACACGTTTTCCAAGTCACCCGCTCTTAATTACGTCTCGATTTATTCTCTTTAACTACTGGTTATTTCTCGGGATGACAGCTAATAAAACCGATCCGCATTGTCGGGTTATAATTAGTTATTAAAGGCCATTACGGCCGAAAACAAGACAAAAAAAAAAGATTCTACAAATCACGCTCTAAATAAGATGATCTCGAGATGATAAAAGTATAATGCCCTGGCCGATCGACCAATCACAATAACGTTGCGTAGCCGGCAGCCAATTAATCGATATCGATGGATCGTTGCTATCGTTGACTGGATTCGATTAAGATGACTTATACAAGGAGAAATGTGCAAAGTCACGCTTGCGGCGTTAACCAGTAGTACTACCTGTAATTACCAGAGGATTACCTGACGAGAAACAGCCAGACGAATCATTTTTTACATTGGATCAAATTTTAGATGGAATTTGTACAGCTATACCCAAAGAAAAATATATTCAAAGACAGACAAATCAGGTCAGGTTTTTTTTCAAACACTTGAGAAAAATACTTTAACTCTGAAATATAAGAACAGCCTGTATAGTCGAAATTATCGTAAATTCAAGCTTTAAAAATTATAAAAGACGTTTCAGAAACTTGTTCTTTTATATCAACCTGAACTTTTTAAGCCAAAACTAAGTAATTGAACACGATTTACAAACCTTCTAGTTGCACTATTTTGAAGTTAGAGGGCGCCAAAGTTTTGAAAATATTTTTGAAAGATATTAATGAAATTTAGCGTAATACTGTTTTTTTGTTGGTCTTTTTCTTTCTCTTTCTTCACTTTTTTTTTCACATGTATAAAAACAAGTGAATTTAAATCACTCAAGAAGCTAAGCTTGCTCTTTAATATTTTTTTCTAGTACAGCCTATACAGTATTTATTTATTTCTAGCTACTATTTCTACGATACACACGACTATAATTTGATAAATAAATAACTCAGTCACCAGAATATGTCTACGATTGTCGCTCAATGACGTTGATTCGCTTCCGAAAATATCGTTCCGATAAAGCACAGAACTCAACTCGCTTACTATTCGGTTTCTATTAACTGGTCATTGTACTCTCACTGCTTATATAACGATCAGGCGCTTTCTAGTATTAACTCGGATGTTTATTTGAACACTATGGATTTAGATTGAACGGTAACATTATCCTTCTCGGGTCCAGCAAATGGACGTGACTCAGGTTTTGCAGAATTACATGCTATAATGTGATTTAGAGGCGATGTTATAATTTCGAAATTGTTCAGTCTCAACTTATTTGTCTAACTTTATCTTTAACATCTAAAACTTATGCCCCAAAAGAACAAATTAGATTTTTTTTAAACAATAACTAAAAAAGATAAAGTGATTTCTTCTTTTATCTCTCGCTTTACTTTACCGAAAGAAACAGCTTGCTCGAATAACAAAAAAAAATTCTAAAACTAAAAAAACCAAAACAGAGTTTATCCAGTCAATTATTTTTTTGTGGCAGACAAAGATTTCGATGTTTTACTAAATTATTTAGGTTGAAAGTATTTTTTGTCTCCTAGCAAATTTTTTCTCTGTGTTTGACTTACAAATTCACTCCTGTTGGTAATTGCACAGAACTTTTCTTGTTTCTTTTGCTTATATTGGTTTGTTTAACTTATGTAAATAGGCCTAGAACAAAAATATGAAGAATAAAAAAGGGTAAAAATTTGCGTAACTTATTATTTTAATTATTTAATTATTTTTGATTAGACAAACTTTTCTACCAAATTTGATTTAAATCCATCAACTTTTTTTAGGTGTCTTTTTATAACACTCAATTTAAGTTAATTTAATTTAAACAATTAATCAATTAAAAAGGATGATACGATGTTAGCATTTTAGACAACTCTTAAGGCTATACTTGACTTTGTCGCATTAAACTCCTAGCTTCAGGAGTCTTTACCTTGGTCCTAGTGACTACACATTATACTGTTTCAAACCAATTTTGGCTTATCTAACTTTAAAGGCAAGTTTTCTGTTTATTATTAGTAAAATTAGATACAATAAAGATTGTATTGTTAATAAACGCAAGTAATTTATAGTCGTTAAACTCTTTAATGCCATCTGAGAAAACTGCCGGGGGCAGGCAGATTTGTCACCACTTTTACGTAGATTTACGTCTGCTTCGGACGGTTTTCTCAGATGCTACCGAAAGGTCTAACGACCATAAATTACTTGCATTTGGTAACAATACAATCTTTATTGCACCAGTAATAAACAGAAGACTTGCTTTTAAAGTCAGGTACGCCAAAATTGGTTTGAAACAGTATAACTGATTATTTTGCTTCGAAAAAAAAACGCTAAAAATATTAGTTTTGGTGAATAATTAATATGAGTTTATAAAAAATTATTGGCTGATACAAAAATTAACCAATTTTGTTAGTGTCGTTTGGTTGGAACTCTTATTTATGGTAAAATTGAGGACCTTGTACCTATATACATATAAAATAAAAAATTATCTAGACTGTTATGCAATTTGCGAGAATTTTAAAAATAAAATAAATTATGAAAATAAGTGTATACAGGGTGGGGAAATTAATGAATTAAAAATTAATTCAAATGGACAGTGAACAGTCGACTTTGATTTATTAAAGCCTAGGTAATTATTTTAATTAGTGTTACTTAGTTTATAAAAATACTAATTATTTTGATAAAACAATTACAACCAATAAAAGTTAATGACAACTTTATTTAAAAATAAAACCGGTCAAGTAATGAAACATCATGTTAAAGAAATTTATTACAATATTTGTTACTTTATAATGGTTGTTTACTTTTATCAGTAATTACATTATTTTTTTTATTTGACATAATTTTGATATCTTATTTGCTGTAATTAGTGGCAAAAATTAATTGAAATAAAATAATTATAAAAAACAAAAGTATTAAATAATAGTGTCGCTGATTACTTAGTGCTGTTATATATATATATATATATATATTTTATATTTTATATAAATTATCTGTTATATTTTTTAAATTTTGGCTTTATTAAGGAAAGGACTATTTATTTAATGACATAATGATCTCGAAAAAATATAAATGTCTTTGTCTACAATTACTTTATAATTGAAGTTTTATCCACACTTACGAACCGTATAAAATAATAACACTTTATCTACTAGTGGAATAATAAAATTACTTTATACCATTAGTGGAATAATGAAAAAATACAATCTTAAATCAATCGCATTCTATTTATTATTAATATTGACATTTCGTTTTTTGTTTTATCATATTTCACTTCGTTTCCATTAATAAGACTAGGAGAACCTTGGATTTTCCTTGCGATATCAAGCTTATTAGATACAGAATCCTTGATATAGGCTATTGGTATTTATTAATTCTGCTATGGCGGAGCTCCTATACCCACCATGTCGTTTAAATGTTGTAAGATTAGCACCTCCATTAGCAAGTAAAGTTGTTAAAGTGCGCCTTATACAATGGCCGGTATAAGCTTCTGCGTTCGCCAGATTTAAAAACCAAACAACTTTAGAAGGAATTTTCGATAAACTGTTAATTCCAACAGGTTGCGATGTACATTTTTGATTAGCGTATCGTAAAAAGAATCTCTCAATGGATAACTTCTTCGGACGTAAGAACATGTATTTCTCACACTTCTCTACAGTGTTGATAGAGAATCCTTCTTCTATAATTGTGAATTTTCGTGAAACGCCCGTCTGGTATCTGGTATCAAAACAATCAGGTATGCGTCCTTGTCTTTTACATCACTGATTTTCAAATTTGTTAGCTCACAGCATCAACAGCCACCAGACACCCCCATCATTAATGCAACCTAAAATATTCCAAAATTTATTATCTCCAATGTCTATGTAATGACTGAGATTACCTTGATCACCAAATATTTTTTATCGCAAGTCAAAAACTCTTCCACGTGTGCTCTTTCCAATACTGCAGCTTTCCTTGGCCTGTATTCTCTTGACTGATTCTTCAGATAGGCCATGAGCTTACTATATTTTCCAATATCTATGATTTAATAGACCTTCATAGCGGCTTTCAGCATGAAGTACTTCGACCACATAGATGAAATTGCATACCTTTTCTTCAAATTTAAAAAGTACGATAGCAGAACTTCCTCATTTATTGTCATTACTCCCCGTTCTTCTTTTCATTCATTAAATGCTGAAAATACTTTTTCATAATGTTCCCTGGACGTCGCAGGCAATAACTGGCGAGTCGCTTCTTCAGCTTCCTCAAGAATTGTCTCAGGAATAGTATCACTTTCTTTCATTTTCACCAACTTGCAGAGCGTTTTGTACAAATGGAGTCGATAAACAGTCGAAAATAAATAGCAATGATTCAACACCTCCCATGTTTTTTAGTTAATTTCAATGATTTTTGAGGTGACATCTGCTGTTAGAGTGTAATGTCAAATCATTTTTTGATAAACATGAGATGAAATTTTGGCGATTCTGATTTTAAATCGCTGTAATTGTTGATAAAACGTTATACTGGATTCGTGTTTTAATCGCGTTTTATCCACTTAAGAATATTAAACGCTCGACTGCGCCTCGCGCTTAAACATTCTTGCGTGGATAAAACGCTGTCTAAAACACTTATACAATAAATAACTATTATTCTTTAGCCAATAGAAGCTTGAAAAATAATTCTGACAAAGGTTTTTTGTTTTCTCTCAGTCTCATTAAACTGTTTCACCAATCACAGAAATTTGGGGCACCTGGACATATTCGGTGTCATCCGACCTGGATATCAATGTGACAGGTTTGAAAGCTTCTACAGATTTAATTTTACCTTAAATAGGGTCCAAATTTTATCATAGTTTTAAAGTTATTACTACATTCCTCTAGCGCCTAGAGCCTCTTCAAAGAATTTAAACAGCAAGTGAAAGTAATGTGTTTGATTTTTAAAATGATGTGTCACTCGATCCCACTTGCTAATAAAAAAATTTAAAAAGTTGGCTTTAGGCGGTATAAAGATGTGGTAATAACTTTGAAACTATAATAAAATTTGGTTTCCTTTTAAGCTAAAATTGACCTGTTTTAGTATTTTTTTGAAACTTGGACGAAATCTCAGTTGGGACACTTTGTATATTATTCATTATTTTTTTTAGTAGTTGTTATATGAGTTTTTTTGTGCAATTTGCGGAAATACTATGTCGATAAGCTTCTAAACAAAGCCATAAGTTGTTGAAATACTTCATTTATACGTTTATAAATCTGATTAATAAATTGTTCAAGCCTGACATTAATAGTCTTAATTAAGTATATTTTTATCATAATAAAAGTACAACATACGACTAGAAATCGCTATATACAATATAAAACAGTAATTACATTATCATTATTATGACTCTCCATTTGATTCAAATGCAAATTTCGAATTTTTCAACCCGGAAAATTCAATAAACCCACATAAAATGAAGGTGCGCCGCGTTGAATAACCCGATTTTTCTCCCGGAAAAAATTCATCCAGTAGCTGTCTCCAGGCAAATTGGAGCATATTAAAAGCTCGTTAGAGATCTCCAAAGACAGATGAAAAAACGGCACAGTTAACGCCGCTCGTTATATTTATTTTATCGGAGGTGGGTGTTGTAAAAACAGCAGGCCGAGAATCTCACGCACGCTATGTCTTGTTCTTAGAAAAGCGTCTTGGATTGGCCGTTGACATGCCATGTGTTTTATTGATGCGAAGAAAAATTTTTCGAAAAAAATTCAAAAATGAGACTGCAGGGTGAATAACCGCACCTGGGCAATTAATAATTTTTTTCAAAAGTAAAAGATCAAGGAGCGGCTGGTAATAGATGGAGTGTATGAGTGAGCTTATAGAATATAATTGCTGTGGTCGTTCATTCATGAACAATTCGCCTAGGTAATAATTTAATAATAAATAATAACATGTTATAAAGAACCCGCATAAACACTTTACGCTCCACCTGGATGTTTTAATCAGTTGTTTCCTTCCAATTACGAAAAGTTGGCAGGAAAAGTTGGAAATGAAGAGGTCAGGAGTGCGGGTCGAGGGCTACACCTACCTGTCTTAGAAATTTTAATACCTAAAATAGTTTTTTTAACAAAATTATTATCTACCATTTCCAGAAATTGTGAGATCATTGCTTATTTCATAATTGAAGTCTCCGAAAAACTGTCCAGAAATACGCATTTTGAATTTAAAACAATACCTAATTTTTTAATAAATGAACATTTTTAGTGCTAGTTACTATTTTTTTTTTTTTTTGAAAAAGTTTTTTCTACAGGAAACGTTATCAGTTCTTTACCATTTTTAGAAATTGTGGGTTTATTTTATAATTAAAGTCTCTAATGGAGTATTTATATAAATACCTAAAACAATGAAACGTAAAAACACCCAATAACACTAAACAATTTTACTTTGCACGATGCACGTTTCGACAACATAACTTTATCTGGGGATAACAACTTTGTTGACGAAACAAGCGTCGTGCAAAGTAAAATTGTTTGGTGCTATTGGGTGTTTTTACGTTTTATTCTACACACCAAGGAGATCCAACAAGAACCTAAAACAATATTTTTTATATATCGACATTTTTAAAGCTAGTACTATAAAGTTTATACCTAATATATGTTTTTTTTACTTGAAAACTTTATCATTTTTAGAAATGGGTTTATTGCTTATTTTGTACCTAAATAAGTTCCTAAAAAATTGTCTAGAAATACGCTATTGAATTTAAAACAATACTTAATTTTTTAAGAAATAATTTTTTAGAGCTAGTACTACACATTTAATTTTTTTTAAATAATTTTTTCAACCGAAAACAAATCTATGATTATTTTCAGAAATTGTAAATTTGTTGCTAATTTGTTTCTAATTAAAGTTTCTAATAAATTGTTTATATAAATAATTAAAACAGTATTTTAAATAAACATTTTTAAAGCTAGTACTATAAATTTTATGTAGTTAATTTTTTTATCTGAAAATAAATCTATTAATATAACATTGCAATTTTTAGAAATTGGGGATTTGTCGCTTATATCATAGCTAAAGTTCGAAAAAAAAAATATAATTTATAAATTAAAAAAATTACTTAATTGTTTAATACATAAATATTTTTAGAGCTAATACTACAATTTTTTTTTTTTTGCACAGTTTTGTATCAGAAAACAAACACATTATCGTTTCATTATTACGAGTATTTTTAAAAATTGTGAGTTCGTCGCCTAATTCGTAATTAAAGTCTCTAAAAAAATTGTTTATATAAATCTTTGAAACAATATTTTTTTAATAAATTAACATTCTTTGAGCTAGTACTATAAATTAGATTTGGTTAAAATAGTTTTTTTTACGTAAAAACAACCCCATTATCATAACATTATTATTTTCTGAAATTGTGGATTTATCGCTTTATTTCATAACTGAAGTTTCCAAAAAAATTTCGAGAAATAGATATGTTTTTTGAACTTAACTAGCATTCCATATTATTTTTTTTAAGTTTTTTTAATCTAAAACAAACCTATTGTTATTTTCAAAAATTGTGAGTTTGTCGCTTATTTCATCACTGAAGTCTCAAATAAATTGTTTATATAAATAGTTAAACAATTTTTTTTTTATAAATAAACACCTTTATAGCTAGTACTATAAATTTCATTGACCTAAAATAGTTTTTTTTTACATGAAAACACCATTTTCAGAAATCGTGGGCTTGTCTTTAGATATTTCATAGCTGAAGTCTTTAAAAAATTGGCCAGAAATACGTTTTTTGCATTTAAAACAATACTTAATTGTTTAATAAGTAAATGAAGATTTTTAGTGCTAGTACTACAAATTTTATTACTTTAAAACACTTTTTTTTCCTGAAAACACACCCATTACTATTTTCAGAAATTGTGAGTTCGCTGCTTATTTCATAATTGAAGTTTTCAATAAATTGTTTATATAAATAAATACGTAAAAAAATAATTTCTAAATAAATAAAAATTCTTAGAGCTAGTACTATAAATTTTATTTACCTAAAATAGTTTATTTTACGTGAAAACAAACCTATTATCACTACTTTACTATTTTTCGAATTTGTGGGTTTGTCGCTTATTTTATAATTAAAATTTTTAGTAAATTGTTTATATAAATACTTGAAACAATATTTTTGTTGTTAATAAACACGTTTAGAGTTTGTACTATAAATTTCATTGGCCTAAAACACTGTTTTTACCTGAAAACAAATCTATTACCATTTTCAAAAATTGTGGGTTTAACGCTTATTTCAGAAATACGCTTTTTAAATTTAAAACAACACCTAATTGTTTAATAAGTGAATTTTTAGAGCTAGTACTACAAATTTTATTTATTTAAAATAGTTGTTTTAACAGAAAACAAATCTATTATCACTATATTATCATATTCAGAAATAGTGAGTTCGTCGCTTATTTTATAATAGAAGTCTCTAATAAATTGTTTATATAAATACTTAAAACAATATATTTTTAATAAATAAACATTCTTAGAGCTGGTGCTATAAATGTTATTTACCTAAAATATTTTTTTTTGCCTGAAAACAAACCCATTATCACTTTATTACCATTTTCAAAAATTGTGAGTTTGTCGTTTATTTCATAATTGAAGTCTCCAAAAAATTGTCTAGAAATACGCATTTTAAATTTAAAACAATACCTAATTATTATAAGTATATTATAAGTGAACATTTTTAGAGCTAGTACTACAAATTTGATTTTTTTGAGATAGTTGTTTTAATAGAAAACAAACCTATTATTACAACATTACCATTTTCAAAAATTAAGGATTTGCCGCTTATTGCATAGTTGAAGTCTTTAATAAATTGTTTATATAATTCCTCAAAACAATATTTTTTTAATAAATAAACGTTTTTAAAGCTAATACTATAAATTTTATTCACCCAAAATAGGCTTTTCACCTGAAAACAAACTCATTATCACAACATTATCATTTTCAGAAATTGTGGGTTTGTCGCTTATTTCATAGGTGAAGTCTCCAAAAAAATATCTATAAAAATACGTTTCTTAAATTTAAATAATAATTAAACATTTTTAGAGCTAGCATTTACTAAAAATTTATTTTTTCTCATTACTTATACAGAGTGATTCAATAATACTCTTAAGAATCAGAAAATTTAACACTCTGTACACAGCACATAAATAATTGTTTTCTATTTTTTTATTTATTTTATTTTTATTTTCAGGTGTGGTTCCAGAACCGACGTGCCAAATGGCGCAAACAGGAAAAAGTGGGTCCCCAGGGCCATCCCTACAACCCGTACTTATCCCCTAGCGGCGGTGGTCCTGCGCCTTCCGTAGTAGCCCCTACGCTCCCTAACCCTTTCAATCTACCCTTCGGTCTCCGGAAACCCTTCGACTCGCTCAGTTTCCGGTACCCCCCACATGTGCTCCCCAGCTACTTACCTTCTCCTCCCGGCTACCACCGAGGGGGTCCTGCACTCTTGCCCCCTTCAGTTAGTCTCTACCCTTCCGCCAGCTCATTCCAGACCCTTCTGGCTAACATTTCGGCGGCGCAAAGACCCAAACTCCCCGCTCAGGATTTTACCACATCGCCCCCTTTGTCGCCGGGGGGCTCAGCCGCTACTCCACCTGATGTCGACCGCAGGAGCTCAAGTATCGCCTCCTTGCGACTTAAGGCTCGTGAGCACGAGCTCAGACTGGAAATGCTGAGGCAAAATGGGGATCTGATCAGTTGAGGGGGGCCCAGAGAGGTTTTTGGCAAGGGAGTTCAGTGCAAATAGTGATATCCAAGCCATTTTTTTGTTGTATTAAACCGGCCTACTTGATACGTACTTTGTATATAGATTAAATTTTTGTTGCAAGTGTAGTGTTATATAAGATTTTTTTATTTTTTAAGTAGTTAGTATTTATTGAAATTTTCATTGTGAGATGACGTAACGAATCCGTCCTGATGTATCAGATTGTACTTAAAAAAATTAATAAAAATATTTTTTAAAATGAGTTTTTTATTTTAAGGAGGGGTTGATTAAATAAATAAGTATGGAATAAATTTTAATTAACAATTTCGCAGTGTACGCAATAATTCATAGTGTTATAACATTTTCTCATTACCACCATGTTATTATATTAATACAAGATAAGAATAATTAAAATCATAAATGCTTGTAATTATAGTTGCTGCTCGCTTCGTTATGTTGGTGAGCCTGATCTTCATTTGATAACAGGATATTAATTGAGTGCACTATTTTATGAGAGCGGGACCGCCTCTGCATACATACCATGGGCGTAGCCACAAAAAATTACACAACATTTCACACTTTAATAATTTCAAAAATAAAACTTTTCAGTAGGGAAAAGTAGGTAAAACATTTTTAAAATTAGATACGTAATAGATATTAATAAGTCTAAAACTTGCAAATTTTAATACTACTAAGTCTACTAATATCTACAGAAATACATTATTAATACAAAAAATAGAAATTGATAACAAATTTTTATCAAAAAAAAAAAAAAAAAACTGAAAACGAAATGTATAGATGTAACATTAGTGAAGTTCTACGTTGTTACTAGTAGCTGCTTGTTGGTTTTTATCAGTTGAGCTTAATATTCAACGACCAGAAACTTGATCTTTAGGCTCCAAACGATATAGGTAACTTTAGTCTAATCAAAGTCAGAATAACAATATAACAAAATTAGATAATATGAAGTAGAAAAATATCTACACAATAGCCGAAAACAATAGATGTTTACTAAATTTTGCTTCAGACAATTGCTGTTTTTTCGAGAAACGGTAATTTGATAGAAAAGACGAATAACACAGTTGTGAAAAGTTGAATTTAATAGTATCTCTCAGTAAAAAAATGTAAAAAACATCTATAATGCATAGGCTATCAAAACGTAATAAAAAATAAAGAAAAATAAATCTGGAACAATAAACTGCAAAACAAGAAGAAACAAGGAATGTTAGAAATACAAAAGACAGATAGAAATATGACTAAACATAAACACAGACTGTATGTGAGTAAAATAAGTATAGAAAAACTCAAATGGTAAAAAAGAAAAATTATGTTAGCTACTTAACAGGAATAAAATAAAATTTGCGAATCCAAACAAGAGAATAAAATTATAATAACTACCCTAAGCCACAGCATGCTTAGACTTCTTAAATTTATAGAAAATTGAACTCGTAAATTATTGTAAATAAATCTTTACTATTATACAGAGCGTTTAAATAAAAACGATGTACTATAAATTTGAAACGTAAGACGTACCTTTTGTCATTTACCTGTTTGAATTAAAGTTTAAATAGAGACAGTTTTGTCATTCTTCTCCGACCTTTTAGTTATTACAAAAAGTATAATTCAGTCATAAATATTATCATAAATCTCATTTAAAGAAGTAAATGACATTACGACTACAGATGACGTATGTCAAGCTTTACCCTACTTTTTCAAATTTATGGAATACTACGACGATGTTAAATTTTTATTTTTTGTACAGGTCTAAAAGCTCTTTTTTACATCCGGCTTAAAATACCGAAAAATAAGAAGAACAAAAATTATTGTGAAAATAAATGTTTTTGCAGTAGTAAACAAATAAGAACTGTCGCTTTTGGCTCTCGAATTAAATTAAAAACGTTTTTACAATATAATAAAAAAATAAAATTTTGCTCAAGAATTTTATTGGAAACTTTCAAATTATTAGTTTTGGAAATTGAAAATATAAAATTGTCTTTTTTATACTTGAAATTGTTCTTTTTATTCTAAAACTTTTCTCTTACATGCGACTTGGAAAATCATAAAATTTTTGATACAATTTTTGATACAAAATGCCAAAAGCTACAATTATTATAAAAATAAATGTTGAAGCAATGTTTATTAAAATAGAAAGAAAATCTACATTTGCAGCTGCAAAATTCTATTAAAAACTCGACTAAAAATTCTTAAAATTTAATGGGCTAATTTTAATAAGATACTACCGGTAGTATCGCAAGTTGAATAGTTTTCCATGGCAACAACCAATCACAACTCTGAATTTCTTTAATTTTACTTAGAAACAAAGATAGTATCGGTATTATCTCAACTTGAAATTAGCCCATATATTATTTTAAATAAAATTTTTTATTGTAAACTTCTGCGTCTATACTTAGACTTTTTTTAATATCCAGCTCAAAGAATTATTTTTTTTATTATTCGTAATTTTTTTTTCTATTTTACTATAGTTTTAACATTCTTTGTCTTTTTAGTAATCATTTTTATGTCTTTGTTTTGAAACGTTTTTTAAGGTTTCCTAGAATTGTTTTATGTTTTTCTACTTTTCAATCGACGTTTTTCAACTTCCTAATTTTTTTTTATTTTTTAATTGCAGTGTCTTTTCTTTGCTACTCGTTATTTTTAAATTTTTATTTATTTTTTCCAGTCACATAGAATTTTCAGTTGTTCTTCTAGAATACTTTAAATTTTTTGTGGCTTTTTTATTCTTCAATTATGTCGCGTTATTTCAAAATTTTTGTAAAATTTTTTTTTAAATTTTTTTATAAATTACTTTTGTTTTTCTGATTTTTTTTGTCACTACCAATCCAAGTTTTTGTTGCTTTTCTGTTTTTTAAGTCATCGTTTTCTAACTTTGCCTAAAAAAAAATTGTTGTCTTAAACGACGTTTTTTAAGTTCTTCTAAAACTTTTTTTGTTTTTTTTTCTTTCTAGTTGTAATAATTTTTTTCTTTTATTCTTTCTAGACGTTGCTTTACTTCAGTCTCTATAACATCGCCTAGAATTTGCAGCCTAAAAACTTGTGAAATAAGCAAAACAAACGAAATTAAAAAAACAAACAGTGTGGCATCAAAGAAAAGAAACATTAAGGTTCCGGTATTTGCTGATAAGACATATTCATAACTATAAAAAATAAAGAAAAAGAAAAATTGCTAAAACAGTAGGAGACACAAGTAGAAGAATTTTAATAAAAAAAACAACATTATGCAGAAATCGAAAGAATATTTTTAGGAGATCTTGCATTCAAAAAAAATGAAGGCAAAATAAAATATAAAACAGAAATTTTAATAAAGTTAGCCCAACAATAAAATGTTGAAGAAATGATTAGAAAATTTAAATTTAGCATAACACTAGAAACGTTTAAATAAGATAAAAAGAAAATACAATGCTGTAGAGTGTCTATAATAAGGTGTGATATAAAAACCAAATTTTCAAAGATTGGCAAACAAGAGACTAAAGATTGTAAAAATTATCGCAGAAGCACTTTGATAAGTACAGTGTACCTATACAGACATATGTAGATATATGAACAAATGTTAACTAACACTGAAAGACAGAGTGAGAAACGAACAAATAAGAGAAAAAATTAGAGCAGGATTACTCGACACTATAGAAGCTAAAGGTTTAAGATGGTATGGGCATGTAAAACGTATGAGTTCCGAGATATTGCCAAAGAAAACAATGCAATGGAAACCAACCAGATGAAGAAAAAATGAACAACCAAGCAGAAAATGGAAAAGTGATATAGAAGAAGCCATGGAATAAAGCAACTTAAACGAAGAAAATTGTAGGTATATATAGGAGAAGATGGATGTTAGGATGCGGAATACAGTTACAATAAATCTGTAAAAACTCGCTAAAATATACATTTACAACCAAAAGTTTCAAATGCAAAAATTTTGACATTTTCATAATCTGTTTAAATCAACTTTTGACACGCCCCATATTCGTATTTAATTCTACTTAGTTTTTTCAACATTGAGGTGTATAGTGTTTCTAATTCTATGTATTATTTTTTGTAATAGTCCCCGTCAATCTTACCAACCTTCCAAGCCCCAATTCCAAACCCTAATTAATCTAAACAAACCCAGTGGTGCGTTAGCACCAACCTTGCTGTCAAAAATCCCATCAATTCCCCAAATTCAATACTTAATTAGGTATTAGGCAATTGCGGTCGCATTTAATCACACTTTCGTCAAGGATCTTTCATAATTGAATTAATCGTGAAAACGCATTATAACGTCCTTGAAGGGCGCGACTGTTCCGCTCGACAAAACTCTTGCTCTCTGCTAAATTATAAATAATCTAATTACGATCTATGATCACAAAGTGGCGGTTTAGTAATCAGAAACTCAGACGGTAGCGGTACATATAACTTGTACACTTAAATTGTGTTTTAATAAAATTTCGTAAAATCTTTTCTCTACGTCACGTCTTGTGTTTTTGGTCCAAGACGGTTAAAATCGAGATGGTAGTTGTGACGTGATGGTAATTACAGTATACATGTAATTTAATTTCAGCAGGGTCGGACTGGGAGGGGCCCACTGACAGACTGATTACAGGGCAGGGCCGGAGCGCTCCAGGCATGATAATAATAACACTGATAATAATAATCAGAATGATTTTTTTGGATTATTAAATTAAAAAATCTGAGTCTGTTTAGGAAATTCTTTGTGGGATAGGTTTTGGGTCATGGTGGGCTGTATTTTTTGTTTCACCTGTTAACTAGATCTTAATATATTTCTCATTATTTATTAAATTAAAAATATCCATCACCGGCAACTCGATTATTCCATGATTAATTTAGTCCATGGGCCTGTTCTGATGAGTTCAGGTTTTAAACGGGCATTAATTTTAATTAGATAATTGCTTAAAGGCGATCCCGGAGCACCAGGTACATGTTCGCTTCTGACAGCCAAGTGAAATATAGTAGGCTGCGAGCTTTAGCTCATCTAAATGCTGATCGGCGCGTTCTTATCTCGTGAATTTTAGTACCGACGAAAAGAAAACACACCAAACTCTTTTAAAACGAGAGTGACATGCAAGTTGGGTGGCCTAGAAATTTTTGTATGATGATAAATTTTCGAAAAAGGACAACCGACAAAGCACTGAGTACTTCTAGTGGCAAGATATTTCGGTAATTTGATTACGGTGATTGTTTGGAAATGACCAAGCAAATTTTACGATTAAATACATGATATAAAAGAGACCAAAAAATAGCGCAGACTTGTTGACAAGGTTCTTTCTTTGTTCAAAATTTTTTAATTTAACAAATAGAGGCGGGAGCCATATTAATAAAAAAAAGTAGATAATTAATTGGGTTGTGAGTGTCAAAAAATTTACAACTCAAGGATATCAAGCTAAGTAAATTTTTATAAAAAATTTATTTATTTACTAAATTATAAGGATATGACTTTTCTACCTGCAACGGCAGGTTAAATAACTGCCGTCACCGGTTATTTTATTACCTACTTACTAGGAATATTATGTTAAAAAACTTATTAAATTACACATTTTTATAAAAATAGGTAAAAAGTAAAAGAAACACGTAATAGTACATTAAAAAACGCGTTTCGAAAAGTCAATTTTGTTGTACTAATTAAATAAGTTTATAAAACGAGCACAAAGCGCCAGTTTTTATAAAGAATGAGTGCCCACAATAACTTTAGAAACGTGTTCTTTATGCTGTTTTTTCTATTTTGTGCATTTTACGTGCTTTTTACGTACAAAAAATATTTTTTTAATTTTTAAGGACTTTTGCATAAACAATAAATCAGAAAAAAATCAAAAAAATCTCCAAAAAACTTGCAACATTTTTTAAATTATCAAATTGCAATCTTTATACAAATTCTTGGATTTTTTTTATACCAAACAGTGTTATGTACTCATCTAGCATTTGTAAATGATTAAACACTATGAGGGCTGTAAATCGTTAGTAGTGCCTGAAAGCTATTTTTAAGCATTTTCCCTCAAAAACAAAAATAAAGTTACCTCATTGTTCAAGCGGCTTACCTCACTGTTTGAGAGTTTTATAGGTTAATTGCAACACACATATAAACATCTTGATGAGGGATACTACAAAATCTTGTTTGAATAAAATTGTAATCTATTATAACACTGACATTTATGACGTTTGATTTTTTTTTTTTTTTGACGTCCGATACTAGCAAAAACGTTACCAGTCTTAAGTAAATAAATTGTACTAGTTTCTTTTTTGCATGCAACTGGGTGCTGAATTAGCTAATACAAGTACGACATCCAAATTGGTTTTGTTAGAAACACAAAATAGAAAAAGCTGTTTTAAAATTTAAAATTCAAAATCGCATTATTGTAAATTTAAAGAAAAAAGTGTTAAGGAATGGACAACAAAAATAATATATACATCAATAAAAAATCTTAAAAGTATACCAATTTACACCAATTGGTCTACATTTTTACAACTTATAAATAACCAGCAACCATAAAGCAAAAAACTAGTAGCGACCGGTGATTTTTTAAAACCCTATATTTTGAAAATGGAGCATGGGACTCAAATTCTGTTATAAAGAGTTACTATTGAAACCAAATTGAAGACTACTATTAAAAGAAAAAATTGATTAAAATTTGCAAAATTTTATTTTTAGAAATGGTGTGCTTCACCTGGTTATTTCCGAAAGAGCTTTTGATTTTTTTCAGCATTATGTTACAAATTGATAACCAATTTATTTTAGTTTTGTTTAAAATTTTAAATTTAAGAGAAAAATATGAGGTAATGAACTTTTACTATAATTAAAATTTTGGAAAAAACCAAAATAAGATTGGTCATAAATTTGTTTTATAAAACTGAAAAAAAAAATGACATCGTTTTAACATAAGCTATTTCGGAAATAACCAAATAGGACACAACATTTTTAAAAACAAAATTTCGTAAATTTTAATCAAATTTTTTTTTAGCAGTAACTCTGAGTTTGGTTTCAATAATAACCCTATATAAATAGAATTTGGGTCTCATGCTCTATTTTTAAAATACAGAGTTTTAAAAAATCAGCCTCCGCCACTAAAAAAAACTGCTAATGTTAGAGTTTTATTGATGAAAATAAATTTGCTACCACTTTCAGTTAGTTTTGATTTTAACTTCTGGTTTTAAATATTCTGCAATTGGCAAAAACAAAGAAAGAAAAGGCAGACTATTGATGAAGCAGTAAAGAACAAGATATAAGTCTGATTCGTAAACACTGGATAATACATAGATATAATTTCCTAATTTTTTATTTTTTAAAAATGCCAAAATACTGTAAAAACACTCAAAAAAACTTTTGTTGTTACAATTTTTAAATTTTTACGCTATTAATATTAGCTTTTAGACAATGGGGATTGGAGTGGAGATTTGCTAATAAAAACAAAAGTTTAATTTAGCAAATTTATTAAAAACAAATACCATTGTATCAATCAAAATCAGTAAAAAAAATCAGGACAGAAACAAACTTTTTTTGGCTAAGCTAAGGTAGTTTCACGGTAGCAATAGTCCTCAACTTTCAAAAAAATTCAGAAAATATTTGTGTTGCACTTTATTATTATAAATATTAACAACAATAACAAACAATAGTTATAATATTTACTTTTTCTGTAGATTAAACTTATGCTTAACCTGTCCGCTAAGTTTTGATATTTATTTCAATCTGTTGGGCCTTTATTGTATTTCAAACTTCCCGCGTGGTGCAACGTTGCCAAGTCACTGTCTCTCACGTGTTACGTTATAAGAAAAATTTTGAAAATCATTAAACTTTACAATTATTAACAAACTTTAAAAATTATTTATAAAAAAATAAATACCGCTTGTTTGTGTTATTCTTGAAAAAAAATTATTGTTAGGTATATTTTCAATTATTAATTATTCTCAGTTTAAAAAAAAGTCCTGAGAAAAGTACGGTTCTTATCAAATTAAATGCTTATTCTAACTACGGTCGGGATAGAGAATACATGTTAAATGTACGATTTTCAATTGTTAATATTTCGAAATTTAGTATCCGCAAGGACTATTAAAAAAAACCTGCGTATGAAAAACAGTTATAAGTATGTGTATTTAAAAATTGAAAGATATTGTAAGAAAAATGATTTTTCAGGGAACGTCCTTTTAAACTCCAATTCACACAATTTTTAGTTCTGTCGCACACTAGCTATCTAAACAAAATCATCTCTCGGAAAATCTTTGTCTGAAACAAACCGGTATATTACCTACTAAAAGAGAAACTTTGTGAAAATTGTTTCGTAAAAATATTCTGTGGAGAAGGTCCATAGATAACTTAGAAGAGTTTAGTAAGAAATCTCCTAGTTCGAGATTCAAGTAGATTTGTTTTTCTGCAAACTGGCACTCCTTTCATACCCTTTTTTTGTGTTAACTTAGAATAGAAATAAATAATAATCAAAATGGAACTGCTTAACTAAACTTAATGTTGAACAGTACTCACATTTTAAATTTTAGTCTACAGTTTCTTGGCGTAATTGTGTTCGATTAGAACATCTTTTGCTAGTTCTGGTCACGCTGCCTTTCAGCGTCTAACTGGTGGGGCGGTTGGGAGGTGTAATTCAATGTCAGTCGGCGCTTTTGTCCACAAACCTAACTGTTGTGGTTGGTTTTGTTGTCAACCAATGCTCATACTTCTCACTATTTAACAGTGAACTTCATAAAATAGCAGTAGCATCAATCTGCAAGACTGTTAGTCCTACTCTGCTTGTTATTATTACAGTCGAGTTATTTTATTCATGAAAATTAGCAATGAAGCAAAACAACTTCTAACGTTGTGTTAAATTCAAAACCTTTTGCCAGTTTTTGTCATTTGTTTTTTAAAATTGCTGCATTTAATAATTTATATATTAGACTGTTTAAATTACATATTAGGTTCTTTAATTTTAAACAACCTTATTTGCGTTATTGGCGTCAATTTTGTTTCTGGAATTGGTGTCCCAATTTTCATTAAAAATTTGATATTTGTTGCCAAATTTTCTATTTTCCATGTGGTAGAATTTTGATGATGTAGAAACGCCGCCATAGCAAGACAGTGAATACCACTGCTTGCTTTGTTAGTTCTTTGAAAACCATCATATTCCATTTATTAAAAAAAAAACAGAAATGAAGTTAGTTTTTACACTTTATAATTTAAAGACTGTTTATTATTAGTAATTTTTGGGAACTGTGTTTTGAGATAGAAAGCGTTAAAAAAACACTGTTAAAACTTTTTTTTATGTCAAAGCTTTCTCTACTTAATGTGTTTGCTACTAAAAATGTACAACAAACTAATCAGACATGATTATGAAGTACAAAGTTTGTTGATTAGCTATAGGTGAGGTGTCATATTTTTAAATTTATGATAAATTATATGTTACAAAAAGCTTTCAATTGATATTATAACAAGATCAAGTGTCTCAAAAAGGAAGTCTTCTTTTTCAAGTGTGTAAAATAAAGCAAAAACTGTTCAAACCCTATAATTACTGATTAAATTTTTAACGACATCTGATATTACAATCTGCATGAAAATGATCAATGTATAAGCCGAAACCAGTTTGTGCCTTAAAAATCGAATTTTTGACTTTCTCTGTTGTAATTTTGTCTCTATTTAGTTTTATTTGGTTTTTATTTAATTAGAAGATGCAACAGAATCCATCAAGTTTGAAATATTCCATCTCGGTAACAAGAACTGCGTTAATCATAGCACCTGTAACGTTGATCCCTGCCATACGAAGAGTTTCTTACACAATTACCAAACTTGTTTTACCTTTACGGAAATAAGACAGCATTTCTGTGCCTTTTTTTCAAATTAAGAATAGTGCGGCAATTATTCTAAGTGGCTGATTATCCGTTTTGAAAGACGTCAGGTGTTAATTCTTCCATCAATCGTACAACAATACGTCTAGATTAAAATTAATTGTAAATGCCACCCTAGTAGTGAGCTTAATTCGAATAAGATTTTTTTTAAATGAAATTGTTGCTAGACGAAAAATTATAGTAGGATGATCAGACAAAAGCCGATAATTAATGTTGGCGAAAGAGGAGAGGCCATTTAGAAAGTAATTAACCTTTAAATGGCATAATCATCGTGCGGAGACGATGAGGAATGAAAAAAGTGGGTATATATCAGAGGCTAATTGGGTTAAGGATGTAAATGATCGGCGGTTGCAAATTACACAGTGGCTGGATCGCTGAAAACAATCCTGAAACATTCATCATTCCTGACATTCAAAATAAAATCAAATTATTACAAATTTTAAATTTACAAAAAGAATAGTTTAAATCACGCGCCAAGCGCAAGCTGGCAACGCCGCGACTCCTGGCAAACTTCCAAAACAAATTATTTAACCCTTGAAGTCCAGATTTGCTTAAAAAAATTTATATAACTTGTCTTTCTATTTAGGTTTTAAGTATTACTCTTAAAACTGTGTTTAAAAAAATATATTTGTAGATATTAAGAAAGTCAGTAAAATTTGCCATTTAGGGCAATTTTTTGACATTTGATTTAGGCGGCAAATTCAAATAAATCTAGTCGAAAGCCTCATTAGTAACGCATTTCAAATTCTAATTTAGTCCAGCCGAGTCAGCATCGATCATAATATTTGAGCGAGACTTTCCCATTAGCATTAATTTCTGAAAACTTAGTCTTTTTTATGGCCGTGTAAGGCATTTTCAATTATGCCGTATCTATAAATATTCGCCATAAAGGATAGCGGGTGGTACACGACATCGTCCTGGTCGTAGCACTTAATTAGAGAAAGGATCTTGGTCAGAGGACGACGGTTCTCTTTCTATGTAGGTTATGTCATGCCGAGCTATTATATCGTCACTCTGCCAGTTTTATTGAAGTGGATTTTATTGTTCTGTAGGTGTAAAACATCGGGACTAGCACGATACCTGCTGTTCACTGTCCAATGCTTTTAAATGGTCGTGCTCTTCGACGTGCTGGGCACGCAAACGGTCGGCAGGAGATGAACTTTCGAAAAACCGATTTTGCATAAATTAAAACAAAGGCGGTGAAACACCCAAAACGCACACAAAAAATAGGTAAGAGAGAGCACCTGCCCTCAACACTTCAATCATTTCAAAATTCAAAAACCCTAAAAGAAACCTTAATATTAAATAATAACTGGTAGTGAAACTCTATTTGTCTTTAAAGACACTGCAGAAATAAGAAATATTGTCTTCGATGTCCAAATTGTTATAAAATATTTTTGATTTTTTAAGCCGGATATAGAAAGTCTGAATATTGACCTTCTCAGTTTGAACTCTCAAAAATATATGTTTGAAAATTTTTAAAAGACTTAAGACTAAGTAAGTAATAAAATTGAAGAAGGGAAAGGTCGAAAACAAAAATAAATATAAAATGTCTTGCCTGTACCAGTGACTATAGTTACTGCCTATACTTAGGTTCTTTGCAATATCTAGCACACAGAATATTTTTTTTAATTATTGTTTTTTGTTTTTTTTTTCAGTACTCGTTTTCTCATTTTTTTATTTGTTTTTTATAAACTTTTAAATTGACGTTTTTACAACTTTTTCTTAAAATTTCTTTTAGTAATGTTAATGGAAACATCGTTTTTTCTCAAAGTTTTAGTATAAAAGATTAAAGAATTAAAAAACCAAGTCAATCTCACAGGTTTAATCAGGAAAAATTGTAAGAAGTAAAGAAATAAAAAATAATGACAATTAAAAAAGAGAACACACAGAATTAAGACTAGTAACAAAACAGTAAAAAATTTTAGAGTACGAAATAGATTATTGTTTTTTTTCTTCTAGTTGTAATGTTTTTTTTTCTCTTTTAATCGTTGTTTTTTTGGTTCTTTATTGTTCTTCAGTCATCAAAAATTTTTAAATTTTCTAAAATCTTGTAAAGTATTTTTTTATTTTTTAGAATTGTTCATTGTTTTCATTTGTTCATTTATACTTATCTAAAATCTGCTTTTGCTATTTTTTCTTACTAGTCGTAGTTCTTCATGTAGGTACTTCATTTTTTTTATTCATAGTTTTTTCAGATTTTACATAATATATTTTTATTTTTCTTTAAAAAACTTGTATTTATTTTTGAACTTCTACTGCTTTTTTTCTAGTCCTAATTCTCCGTGTTCTATTTTTTGATTGTTACTATTTTCACCCTTTTATTACTTGTTACGAATCTATTTGTTCTTATTTCTTTTTAAGTTATCGATTTTTTCCCTTGCGTAGTCTAAAAAAAATTTTTGTTCTTCCAAAATTCACAAAAAAAGATTTTTCAAGTGTTTTTAAATTTTTCTTGGTTTTTGTTTTTTTCTAGTTGTAGTAATTTTTTATTCTTCTTTGTTTCCAGTAATTGTACTTATTATTATTATTTTATTAAAATTATCTTTTCACCTTCTAGAATTTTCCAAACGATGTTTTTCAGGTTTTTCTACGACCTTTTTTCGTTCCAGTAATCAGAAATTTTTAAATTGTTCTAAAATCTTTTAAACAATTTTTTTTTAATGTTTGTTTCTTTAGAACTGTTTATTGGCCTTTTTGTAGTAGTCTTCTTGTTTTTTTTTTGTCTTTATATCGGTTTTTATTCATTCTTGTTAAATTTTCTTTTTTAAATTTTTATAGAATCTGCTTGTGATGTTTTTCCTACCACACACACCAGAAAAATCTAGGGATATTGATAATTTTCTGAATAATATGAGTTTAAAATGTTCAAATGAATTGGGGTTTGTCACCATAAAGTTATTAAATTCAACAAAATAAACAAGTATTTATACACCAAAAATTTCATAAAATATGAATAATAATAATGAAAAATATGTATTTTTTTAAAATTGTCTTTATAAACAAATAATAAAAAATTAATAATTTATGTGACGTTGGAGGTTATTAATTACAGCTCTGCATCGTCGTGGCATACTTGTGATGAGATTGTCGATATCTTCTTGGGGATTTCTTGACACGCTGCGTTTGGTGCTGCAAATAACCGTTAACGATTTTCTCGCGGTAATCCCATATGTTGAACTCTTCTTTGGAGCGCACCCCAAAAGTGGTCAATTGGGTTCAAGTCGAGGGATTGCGCTGGCCACAGCAAAACAGAAATTTCGTGCTTCTCCAAAAAGTTGATCACCACTCGAGTAGTGTGTGAGCGGGCATTATCATCCATAAATATAAAATTTTCTCCATAGTTTTCAGCATAAGGCTCCACAACAGAGTGGAGAATAAGATCGCTGTATCGAATTGCGCTTAAGGATTGTTCAATCCAAACGAGGTCAGGACTTCGGCCCGTTTGTATTCCTCTCCACATCATGATTGTTCCACCGAGGTGAGAAAGGACTTCTTGAACATGTTGCAAGCGATTTATACCATCAGGCTCTCTCTAAACACAGATTCTCCTTGAATTTATGTTTTATATATATAATACTTATAATTCTCTATGTTCCTCACTGTTTTCATTCATCGTTCTTCTAGTTTTTCCAAAATTTTTGTTTAATGTCTTTGTTGTTCTGGTCTATTCTAGTAATTTAATTCCGAAGATGTTATTGGTATTAGGACGAAAAAAACAGTTTTTTTCTTTTCATTTTCTTAAAAAACTGTTTATTTTGTTTTAATACCAATAACATCCTCAAATTTTTTTTTTGTTTTTAAGACTTTTATTTATTTGAAAATTGAAATCGTCTTTTGTCCTGCTAGAATCTTCCAAACGATGTTTTTCAGGTTTTTCTACGATCTTTTTTGTTTTTGTGGAATTTTTCTTTGTTCATTTAACTTTTTGCTAGTCGTACTTAGTTTTTGTTCTACCTTTTTTCTTTCTTTACACCCTTAAAACGAACAAAAAAATATGTAAGTCAAAAAGATTATTGGGTACTAAATTTACAACTAGACCATAAATTCATCATAAATTTGTAAAATGGATCAAAAGAGTATAGATAGTTATTAGACTTTGAGCTAGTCAGTCTAGGCAATAGAGGCAATTTACATGGATATGACGCGTCATGACTGATCAAAAAATTTAAAAGTTAAAAAATATTGTTTTACTAGACCAATTTTGTGAAGATTTTGTTGTTCATTTAGTATAGTAAACCTGCAGAAGCTTTTTTAACAAAAGGCTAATTACCGAAACCAACAAATCTAATATGTGGCATTGACTTCTTGCTTCCATACATCATAATTGACAGTGATTCTGTTGTTGTAAAGGCTCCGTCAGTCATTTGTCTGTGAAAAACAACGCGCACCCATCGAACAATTGCACTAATTCCGGCGGCTCCATTTATCAGAGCCTAATGAAACCCCACTAACTAGCTAAGACAGCCTCCATTCCGGGCCCCAAACACCCATCGTTCGCTTATTAGGAATCCATTGATCGCCTATAGCCGACTTTTTAATTAAATTTCCTATTCGAAGCTAGCGATAAATTAACCGGCCCGTTTTACACCCGAGCGAAATATAAATTCCAAGTCCAATTTCATTAAACAAACACGCCACGACGAAAAAAACCCTTAAACGCTCAAATCCGACAATAAAATGTAATAGCTGTCATACAACCCCGCATTTTATAGTTATGAAAGCATAAACAAAATTAAATTTTGAGGAGATCGCAGCACGACATCTTCCTTTGTTTCCACCGCACACCTATTGTGAGTAATAATTTACGACAAATTTCGGTTTTATACGACCGAAATAAAACGGTGAAATGTCATAAGGGCGCTCCAACACGTGGGCCTAATGACACAATGGCCGCCGGAGGGGAAGCAAAACAAATTCACACTCCTTCTCCCCCCAGAAATCATTATAACAAGCTAGTTATGATAATTCAGGGCTCTACCACCGTGCCCCGTCTGTTTACAAATTTGGATTAATGTCGACAGTAAATGTAATGATCGGAATGAATTTATAGGTGCCCGGACCGGCCGAAAAGAAGATATACTGTATTGTTTATTAGAAACTGGCGCCGGACGAATATTTATGGAAATTATATTAGCTTTTACGATTTTATTCTCTTTTAAATGAAACAAATCGATTAATGGCGGAGGGAGGGGAAGTTTGCTGTTGCTAAGCAATGACATTGTAGGATTAATGGCCGCAAGAGGGGAAACTAGGTTCTAGGGTGTGTTCACAAAGAGAAAATTTTAAACAATTTTGAGTATTTCGAATATTCTATTTATGACAAAACAGTTTCTGGCAACCAACCCTACTAGCTATGAAAAGATGTTCCGATTTTTTCTTAATTTTAAGAATAATTATTATTTTTGGGTCTAATCCTAATTAAATCTCTCCCCTACTACAAGACGTAGTTTATAATAGTGTAAATAAAAAAACAAAAGTTATATTTTTAAATAAATAATAATGTTTGATATTTTTTTTTAGTTAGGTTTTTCAAGTTATCTATAAAGATCAGAGAAAATCTGTAACTTGTTTGAGAGTGTTTTCTGCAAAAGAAAAATTTAAATCTAATTTTATAGTTTATTTTTTATTAATGTTTACATAAATTTTATCAGTATACTCAACATATCTAAAAGCGGGCTGACTTTAAGACCCTTCTATAAACCAAAGAAAAGACATTGTTCATTTTATGAAAAGACAACCTACCGATACTCAGAATATCTAAAAGTATGCTGACATTTTAAAACCTTTCTACATATTAAAAAATAGTCATTGTTCAATTTGTAGAAAGACAAACCAATCTAAAGATGAATCTGGATTTGTCAGTTTCTTCCGCCAGATGTTTCGCATGCAAATATATATACATATTTATATCTGGCGGAGGAAACTGTCATAAGTCAAAATTCATCTTTATATTGGTTTGCCTTTCCATAAATTAAACAATGACTATTTTTTAATTTGTAGAAAGGTCTTAAAATGTCAGCCTACTTTTAGATATTCTGAGTATACGGCCTAAATTTTGATATTCTGAGTAATACACGATTATCCTTCTATGGACTGAGTAGTCAAAAATTTGGTAAATGACTACATTTAGTTTGCCATTTTGACATTTACATTTCTTATGACAACATCATTATCAGTTTTATTTGCATTGTAGTCTATATTGTTCAGAATTGGATGAAGAAAAATTTTTTGACGTTTTTGAAACAATTTTCAAAACGTTTCCCGAAAATTGAGTAATTTTATTTGTAGTCTAAAAACGCCAAGATTTTTTATTATCTAATCATTACTGTAAGTGATCTGAAAATCACCGAAATACAGTTTTTAGTTTATTTTGTCTAAAATACAGTAGTCAGCCCACCAGTGGCGGCCGGTGATTTTTCAAAACTCTGTATTTTGAAAATGGAGCATAGGATCCAAATTCTGTTATAAAGAATTACTATTGAAACCAAATTAAAGACAACTGCTAAAAAAAAAATTGAATCGAAATTTGCGAAATTTGATTTTTAAAAATGGTCAGCCTCTCCTGGTTATTTCCGAAACGGTTTATGCTAGAACGGTGGTAAATTTTTTTTTCAACATTATGAGACAAACTAATGACTAATTATTCTTTGGTATTTTCCAAAATTTTAATTATAGAAAAAGTTATGAGCATTTGAAATTTAATTTTCGAAAAATATTCTTTCTCTAAAATTTTGGGAGCCCAAAGCAACGATTATTACAAAAATAAATATTTACTGCAATTTTTTAAAAAAATAGTGTCTTCTTCAAACTTCAAACTGTCTTCTCCAGCTCCTAAATTCTATTAGAAATATTAATATAGATAATTAAAATAGAGAATTTTGGATGTTTAGAGCAAAAATTATTGTATTTGCTCTATATCTACTAAGATTTTACTCAGTATCCGACTCGAAAGATTATTCTTTTATTAATTTTTTTTTCAAATATTGTTTTTCGAGTTCGCCTAAAATTTTGTTCCTCGAAGACCTCCCGATTGACGTTTTCAACTACTTAAATCTTTTCTTATCGTTTGTTTTAGTTGAATTATCTTTTTCTTCTTTTTCAATCGTTGGTTTTGTGATTTTTTTATTTTTTTCTATAGGCCTAGAATCTATAGTTTTTTTAGAATTATCTAAACTTTGCTTTTAAGATTTTTCTTTGTTTTTTTTTTCTTGTATAACTTACATATTAATCCCCCAAGTCTTTTTTGTTATTAGGTCGTCTTTTCTACAAATTTTTATAGAATCTACTTCTTTTTCCACTAGTCGTAATTTTACTTATTGTTCTTTTCTCTCTACCCTATTTATGTAGGTTTCATAACTCAAGTCTGGATAGATCTTTTGTTTGCTTATACGTACTTAAAATTTATTTTAGTGACTTAAAATGACGTCTAGGAAATTAATTTATTTTTGAAATTATCTTTTACAAAGAGGTATGTCAATACTCAAAAGCTTGCTCGTACCTCTTTGGCAAAAAAAAACTAGACAAAAGAACAAGTTGTGTCTTTTAAGTACATGTTAAAGACTTAAGGACAGTTTAGAGAACAAAGGACTATCTTTTGAAATAAAGAACGGTTGGTAACCCTAGCGGTGATAGGGGAAGTTTGCGTTGATAGGCCACGCTATTATCGCGGGTTAATGGCCGCGAAAGGGGAAACTAGGTCTTAGGGTGTGTTTGTTGTTTTGGTTTGTTTAATTCCGGGAATGCAAATTAAGATTTAATGATTTAAATAATAAAGTCATTATCAATGCGATTTTAAGAGCCGTTGATCAAGTCTGGGACATTTTATGGATTGTCATTATCCAACATTAGCCATTCATAACGCAAACATATGGGTCTTTTCAATAATATGACAATATATTAATGAAATAGCCGGTTGCTCCCCAGCAGTTGGGCGGAACAGCGAGTTCAGTGAATAAACTAATACACCAAATGATTATGTGGCAAAATAGTGACACTTTTATTGGCACTCTCGCTCTGTCACGCGTAATATTTATTATAAACTATTTTTTAAAATGCAAGATACGAAGAATTTTTTTCGGTAAATTGAATCGTCGAACTAATTGCGCGATTTTCATAGAAGCGAAAAATCTCCATCAGCGTTAAGATTACAGCTAAGTGCTTCTAGATTTATCTTGTGAAACGTTACATTGTTTATACTTGTGTTATTCTCACATAATTCGCTTTAATAAGGTACCGGACAAGGCGGCTTTAGTCAAGGGTGCGCCATTATTCATTCCGCTCGGTTAATTGCCTGATCGGTCCTAATTGTGCCCTATGGATACCCGCTGTGAGCCGCATTACCCTCACCAACATCATTATACAGGTGTTCCAAAAAGAACATTTCGCCAACGAACCGATAAATAAAATTAATTACGATAAATTATCCTCAAATAAAAAATCCAAAACCTTGATTTTCCGGAAATTTTCCGATTAATTACAATTTAAACAGAAAAACCAAAGCGGTGGCTCTAATTAATTTTAATTAGTGTTAACGAACACATTTCAAATTAACTATGTTGCAATAAAAATATAACAAAGTTGTGGCAGACGTGCTATAATTCATACACAACCTATAAACTTGTCTAAGAGGGTAAACAAACCGCCAACGCTTGATTTAGTGGCTTCGCTTCTTATGATTTACAACGGCCACTAGATGGAACTGTCGTAAAGCAAGCCAAACAACTACATAAAAAATTCAATTAAAAAAATTTAAGTTAACTCTCCTCCAGCCGCCATTAGCAACTCAACCCCTCTATTAAAGGTTGCAATAGCAACAAACGGTGGCGCATAAAAATATTGTATTATTGGTTGAATCCATTTTTAGTTAAACTTTTTAGAGACTGTAATAATAAAGTTCTTAACCTCTTTATTTTATTTAGGTTTTTCTTTAGAGGTGGAGGTGGGAAAAAAAAATTGTAATATTTATAAAAGCTGGAAATATTTTTACTAATTATAGATCAATACATACAGTGCTAGAGTAATAAATACACTAATACAAATGAATTTAAAACAAACAAAACAAATATAACAAACTTTGTAAATACAAAACATACCGCCTCTCCTTATTTCATTTTCTTCCCCACTACTTTACGACTTTCTATTTTTATTCAAGTCTGCAAGCATTTTTCTCTAATTTCGTAAAATTTTAGAGCAAAATGCACATAAATATTTTTAGGCTAATTTCAAGTTGAGATACTACCGGTAGTATCGCAAATTTTAATACTTCTCCATAGCAACACCCAATAACAACACCAAATTCTTTAAATTTTCGATAGAAACAAAGATACTACTGATATTATCTTAACCTGAAATTAGCCCATTAATTGTACTAAACTTTTACTATCAAAATCTGTTTAAGAAATTAAAGTGAGTCTATCCATGGGACATACAGACTCTCTAGAAAAAATTCAAATTACAATGGTGCTAAAATTACTGTTCTGACAGCGCTTGTTTTACACACACATTAAGCAGATAAAAGTCACTACTTTTTGACAAAATATTAGTCCTACAATTTAAAAAAGCACGGAGCTATTAATTTAAAAAAAAATACAATAAATTTTCTAATTTTTTCGGATTTTTTCTGTTATTAATAATCCGATCAGATCAATCTAAAGTCAGTTTTGTTTGCGCTTCAATTCTCTATAATTCGTGTTTTAGAGCATTAAAATTGCTTTATTAGTTTCAATTTTATAAACAAAAACTTTAAAAAATGACAATTTTTTGTTTTAAATGTTAATAACAAATTTTTCTAGGACAATATTGCGATTAGAAAACAGCAGAATATAATTATTCTGTTATCTACCACAAATCTCCGGAAGATGGCGCCTAACAGTAATCTGCACGACTCCTAGCCGTACCACGCTGAATATAAGCAGATTTTTTATCTGGTCGCATTCAGAAAACATTTCGGCTTGCAACTTCTATGGCGGTTAAGACTGAACGACTAAAAAGCCGAAGAAATTTGGTGTTTGCATCTCAATATCACAGATCGCAGAAATTCGCATTCCACTCAAAAACAACCGCTGAGTGGAGTGGAGCACAAGTGTCTCAACTGCAGCGAAAAGGAGGACACAAATTGAGTGCTAAAAGTGTGGTGGGAAAACCCACACATTTCCGGGGATGTATATGTCCCCAATACCCAAATCAAAAAAACATGCCTTCAAAGACGATTAATAATAATCTAGAACTAGAACCAAGTGCACCAGAGATGGACAGGATTCTCCGAGAAATCAAAAACCAAAACCTGATCAAGAGGCAAAAACCGAAGACAATCCGTTTGAGATGAAAAATCTGATTTTAGAAATTCAAGATAAGAAGAAAATTTCATTTGCTATCCAGATATCAGTCTGGAAAGTGACAAAAAGCTCAGATCCGATTGAAAACCATTTTGGTCAATCCATGGCAAAACGGAATTATCCTCACCGAGGAGAAAGCAGAAGCTTTTGCACTAAGTCTGAGCAAACAATGCTCACTCATTTTGCAAACCCAAACCTCGACTATGTCGAAACGATCGAAAACTAGGAGAAAACCAATGCAAGTCAAATACCGAAGATTCCTATCACTCTCACAACTTCCAAAAAAAAGAAAATTATAATTTATAATTATAAAAACGTAAACTTTACCTTATACGTATAATCGTTAGAACGTAAGTGTACTCACTGGGATAGAGGCGAAGTTTGAAGTTTTACTAATTTTAGTAACCGGAAATATTTGTTACTAATTTTCAAATTAATAAATACAAAAGCAACATTTCTTTCTTAATATTGGGAGTCGGAGGAAATATTTTAATATATATGTTCGACCATCAATATTCTGAGTTTACAACATAATCCTGTAATTAACTTTTCAAATTTTTACGGCACTCAACCACAGTCCGCTGTAAAATTCTTTACCTACTACACTAAATATTTCTTAAGCCTATTGTCAACATCTGGTCGGCACTATTTTTATTGGGGGTTTGCGGTCCAACCGTTTTAAAGTACTTAAAAGGGTCAAAGCAATAACCGCAGAATATCTTTAGTCGTACAATAGATAAGTTTGATATCGGAAGACGGAATTTTACTAATTTTAGAAGCTAGCGTTTATCACTTTTTAAATCAATAAAGACAAAAGTTACAATATCTTTGTAAATTTAAAAAGCAGATACAACATTTTATAAATTTTAGAAAACATAAATAATACTTTCCACTAATTTTAAAAACAACTTTCTTTATATTTGATGACTAGATAAAAAAAAATATTTATTTTTAAATCAATAAAGACAAAGACGACCTTTTTTGTAATTTTAGCTGCCAAAGATAATGCTTTTTTACTAATTTTTAAAGCAACAGTTTTTTTAATGTTAGTAGCCAGAGGCATAAGTTTACTAATTTTGTAATTTGGAGACTAGAGAGATAGTTTTAGATAAAGATAAAATTGCAGTAACTCATTGTGAGAGTTATTATTTAATAAAACAAATTTGAGTTTGGTTCTTTAACTATTAGTAATTTACTCTTTGCTCTTCGGGGACTAAAGTTGATATTTTAGTTTCTACTGAGAGAGACTAAAGTATCACTTTTAGTTCCAAAAAAATTAACGTAACATTTAAAATTCTTTGGAATTTAAAATATAAACAAATTTAAATCACAAACAAATGACTTCCTTTTTTATCGGAAGTGCAAAAAATAGCGTATATATCTCAGGACTAAAGTGCCTTAATCACTCAAGTGATTGAATATCTCAAGCACCAAACCTTACTTTCAAGATTAAATGATGCACTTTAATCTCTTGAAATATAATATACTAATATTTAAGAAACTATTACAGAAATTAAATTTTGTAGGCGCTACCTGAAGATAGCCCTGGATAGACCGAAACAGCTGTAGAAATCTATTAAAAATAAATTGAGAATTGAAACCTAACACAAACTTTTCTTTTTTAAATACTATCTTAAGTTTTATTATCTTTAAAAGTTATAGACAATATTTTTCATCAATCAATAAAGACAAAAGAAATCTTAGAAAAATTCTACATTTTTTAATGTATTTAAAAAACTGTTAAAATTTGAATACTCACCGTTGTAGTGGTTGTCTTTATCATTAAAAATCTTTTACTTTTTACTAAACAATTACAGCTAAATATTGTCTTATGGGCTAATTTCAAGTCGAGATAATACCGGTAGTATTTTTGTTTCTATAAAAAAAATTAATAAAATTCGCTGTTGTCATTAGTTGTTACTATGGAAAAGTATTAAAATTTGCGATACTACAGGTAGTATCTCAACTTGAAATTAGCCCATTAGTTGCTAATATTGTTTCATTTAGCACTATTATTTTTTATTACTTTTTAATTATAAAGAAAAAAAATGATAATAATTTTAGGCAACTTACAGGCCCCTCGGACATAGCGGCTCTTAGGTTTGCAACTGCTTTGTCCAAGGTTTTTAAAACTCTTATAATTTCTTGATATATAAATAACTATAAATGACATAATAAAAAAATCAAAATATTTATTTTTGTTCCTATTATTTTTGTAATTCCAGAAGACGAAAGCAACACCACTAATTTTTAAAACATCAATTTTTTTCAATATTGAGAGCCAGAAGCGACATTTTATCAAATTTAAAGTTTAGAAAGAAATTTTTACTAATTTTAAAAGCTAGTAAAGCTTTTTATTAATTGTTAAGTCATCTAATATTAGAAGCCGGATATTATACTAATTTTGTTGGCAAACTGTAAATTTATTATTTATTTTAATTTTTAAATTACTACATAGCAGTGGCGTACTCCGAAACCATTTTTAATGGAGGACTTTACTCCACGTTTTAAGGAGCTTTAAACTAGGACTGGAAAAAGTATCGATACTTACAGAAGGTATCGATACCTGCTTAGGTATCGTACACCGATACCGACTGCAATTAGGTATAGAAGTATCGCTACTTCGATACCTCCGATACCTCGATACCTCCGATACTTCGATACCTCCGATACCTCCGATATCTCGATACTTCCGATACTTCAATACCCCGATACCTCCTATACTTCCGATATCTCCGATACTTCGATAGCTGCGATACCTTGACAAAGGGTGGCTATAAGTGAATATCCTATTCAGAGTGCTTTGGATGTTGAAAACACAAGCTATTTTGATGAAAACAAACGAATTCACAAGCTATTTGATGCGATATTTATTTCCGATACTTTCGATACCTCGATACTTCCGATACCTCGATACCTCCGATACCTCGATACCTCCGATACCGCGATACCTTCGATACCTCAATACTTTCCGATACCTCGAGACTCCCGATACTTTGATGCCTCCGATACCTCGATACTTACGATACTTGGGCAAGTATCGATACTTTGCAGGTATCGACATCCGATACCTAAAAACAAGTATCGCCCAGCCCTATTTTAAACCCCATTTCCGGGTGCGCTTCTGGCGTTGGTTCTTCAACCGTTCTCCTAGTAAATAATGTTGGTTTGAGGGTAAGTACATTTATTATTAATTGTTCAAGTTTTTAGCGAGAGTAAAACAACGAATAACAATAAAATTTAACATCTCCAATAAAGAATGGTGCGGCGGTGCGTCTTAACATATTCAAATTTAAAACAATTTGTTGTAGAATTTCATAAATTTTTATGGAGACGAGTTATGTTCCTACTTACCATTAGGTGCAATAACAGGACGTTATAACCTCGCACGAATGAACATTACGAAAACAATTTCAATAAATTAGCGAAATTAAATAGAAATATTTCAGTTATTTTTATCGTCCGGTGGGCGGGAATTAATTCAACACAAACGAGAAATTATCGCGTTATACGAAGGAAAAAACTATAAGCTTGCGGCAACGTCCCATTCATCCGGACTTGAGGCCGGCTGTAAATTACATTATTTAATGACCCTCATTTCTTTATTAATGTCAACGTTGGGTCGTTTGATTGATTCGATTATTCGCTGAGGTAAAAGATGATCAAAGAGTGCACGCTACGTTATTATAACTAATTTCGAGTTTTGTATTCGCTGTCAGAGCGATAGAGTTTAGTAATTTAACGCTTGTTGAATCTGTACAAATTGAAATTTATAACATTAATTAAAGCCATTAATAATTCCCCCTACATATTACTTAAAACACATCAACGTTCTTAAGTAGATTAAGAATGTCTCGAGGACATTTTTCCCGTTACTAAAATGCTAATCTACTACAAACGAAAAATTTCCATAATAGCATTAAAAATTAATTCTGTTCCTGGCCCTGTAGCGACATCTGTCGGCCGGAAATGCGTCGTGCCGCTCTTAATAATGGAAGTCCCAACTACAAAATATGCACGAGCGTTACTTTGGCATTTTAATAGACAGATACCTATTTAAGACTTTAATTAATGTTGTTACATGATAAACTAAACATCGGTGGGCGTGTCGGGCCGTGATTGAGCTGGGAAAAACAATTCCCGGTGTATAAGACGCCCGTGGGCCCGTTCTAACGTCATATTAATTAACAGACTGCCCCTACTTGCTAGATTTTTGATTAATTTTTGGGCGGGTAAGATTAATCGGCAGCGATACATGAAACAGACGAAAAATGACACTTTTTAACATCTCATATAACGCTAATTGCGGTTTTTCATTAAACGGGGAAAGCTCCAGGCGATTCGTTTCGTGATTCTTCCGGTGGATTGGCGTGTCATTCATCATCAGAGATGTTGGATGCCAGCTAATTGGTTCGGTTTACTTGCGTCATGGGCAATTATCTAGGGTGGTCTTGCTATTGAGTAATTTAAACAAAAATCTCAATATCTTGACGATAATTAACATAGTGCCAGTTTTTGCAATATACAAAACGAGAAATTTCTCTACTAGATATACTTAGAAAATATACAGCGTGTTTCCAAATAAAAATTTACGAAATAGAAAATACTACACTGCTCCAATAAATTAACGCACCACTTGAATTTTTTTGAAAATTGAAACATGTATTCGACCAATTGGTACAAAAATTTTATTAAAGTTACGCCGTTATAAAAGTTACAGAAAACATCTTAATATCGCGTATTTCAACCTCTACTTTGAATAACCGCTGCACATCTTTGTTTCATACTCAAAATTAACGAACTTATGTCTTCTTGATTTAAGTTATTCCAAATTTCATTTAGTTGAGAACCTACCTCTTGAAGATGGACAGGAGGATGTGGAAGATTTTTTAAACGTTTCCCGAGAATGTCCCAAACATGCTCAATAGGATTCAAGTCAGGGCTTCAAGCTGGCCAATCCAAAACATTGATTTCTGCCTCATTCAAGTAATCTTTAACAATTCGGGCAGTGTGGGGTTTTGCGTTATCTTGCATTAACACAAAATTTGAACCAATATAAGGGGCATATGGTACGACATGCTCTTTAAGAATGTCTGTTACGTAACGGTCCGCATTTATAGAGCCATTATTTACAACCACTAACTCCGTGCGAGCTTGTAAGGAAATACCACCCCAAACCATTACTGAGCCTCCACCAAACAATGTGGTATTCTGTGCGTACCGCTCATTTGGTCTACGATACACACGAACACGTCTATCGCAACTGTAAAGGCAAAATTTTGACTCATCCGTAAAAAGAACAGACTCAATCCTCTCTTTGCCAATTTATGTGCTCTCTAGCAAATTCTAAGCGGGCTCTGCGGTGTTCTGCAGTCAATGCAGGACCACGAGCAGGAATATGAGGTGTTAAATTATCCTTCTTAAGTCTTTTTCTAACAGTTTCGGTACTGATTTAAATTCCTTCTACGTCACGGAACTCAATTTGTAGCTTCCTGGCGGTTATAAAGCGTTCCCTTAGCCCAGATATTCTTAAAAATCTATCCTGGATAGAAATGGTTTTCAAAGGAAAAAGGAAAAAGTTCTTCCTTGCCCAGGTCTTCTGAGGTGACTTCCTGTCTCTCTGTACCTTTATATCATACGCGAAACTGACGTATGAGATACACCAAACCTTTCACCAATTCATCTGTAGCTCCATCCTTTCTCCAACAAAACCACAGCTTGAGCGCATTCTTCTCGAGTCAAATTCCTCATAATGTTTTAGATGATAAAAATTATTCACAGAACAGCAAATTCAAATAACAATAAAACGAAATTACAAATTAACACAATTTAAAAATAAAAATTATTTTAAAATTTCTGCTTAAAAAACTATTAAACTCAAATTTCTGACTTTAATGTCAAAACTTTTATTACTACTAGATAATAGGGTATAAGATACTAGGTACTAGATAACTAGGTAACTAGATTATAGCTTGATTAAACCTTCTCAACCAAAGTTGTCAAATGTACATACATAGTTTTAATTTTTTTACTTTATTTTCAAGTGGTGCGTTAATTTCTTGGAGCAGTGTATGTTATAATTACACGTAAACTATACAGAACCGACTTCTCACAAAATCTACTTGTGTCGGCAGTAAAATATTTTTCAACTCTAGTTGGTCAATATTATTTATAAAAAAGGAAATAATAACATTTTTAACAATAAAACTGTTTGTTTCTTATTAGAGTTGCTAATTTTGCAAATAATATTATTCGGCAAAAACCAACGAGATTCATATTAAAATGAAATTAAACAGTTAGAAGAGCTAAACATAATTAAATAAATTTTTATAAAATATACAAAATTAATAAATATTTTACAAATTAAATTCTTCTAAATAAAATAAAATGTAATACTAGAAAAAAAATTAAATAACAAAACTTAAATAAAATAAATAAAAAAATATTCTTATAAAAAAAAAATTTGTAGGTAAGATATCTATATCTATATCTAAGATAGATATCTATATCTAAGATATCTATCTTTTTTGAAATGAAAGTGGTCTATTTTATTGTGGTAAAACTCAGAATTTTCTTGCAGTTTTTTTAAAAACACTTTTTTTTGATATTAAAAATAATAATAAATTTTTAAACAATTTTGAGTTGTGGAATTTTTTCTTCAAAAGTCTTTATTCGCTTAAAGACAGAAAAAGATATTTGTGTAAAAGGTAATGGCAAAATAGTTGATAAAATCTTATAAATTTCAGGTACATCAAATTGTTAAAATTATATTGATTAAATAATCAAAAAGATATTTGTACTCACACAAAATCTCAAGAAATTATTAGAGAAACCTGGTGTACAAGTAGAAAAAGCTCTAGAAAAATATTAGCGAATAATAACTACTGATAAAGTTTTAATTTTAACAAATGTTTGAGTTAGAAAAATAGAGTTAAAGACAGTGAATGGAGAGATGACTTTGAAACAGAAGAAAAATGTAAAAAATCAGTAAAAGAAAATCAAAGTACTAAACTGCATAAAACAGAAAATAATCCTAGAAACAAAGCTGCAGCAAAAATATGTTTAAATTCTTTATGGAGTAAATTTAATCAGAGACAAAATATAAGCATAACAGACTATATTATAGATGTTAAAAGTTTTTATAAATCTTTATAAGGTAGATAACAGATTTATACATTATATATATAGATAATAGTAAAAACACTGTTAAAACAGGTTGTCTATTAGGAGATTAAACCGATAAATAAGGTAAGAGCGTCCAGAGAGTTATTGGTATAATAAGACTAATACAGGTGAAGATGTTTGTAAAATAAGAAAATTACATTACGAAACGTAAAAGAAATTAATTCTGATATTATAAATAATATTTTAAAAGATAAAAACAGTAAAACTAGTACACAATATTATCGAATTACTAGAGATACTAAAACGAAAGTAAAACAAGAGTTTTTGTTATTAATTAATAATAAATAATTTATTACACATATTATGTAAATAGAAAACTTTATTAAACTAACTAGCTTTATTGATATATGTACTTCTAAAACATCATATCAACATTGAACACATCATATCAATTTAAAAAAATTGTTAACATATTTAAAAGAATGTGTTAATGTATTCTGCAACTTCCATTACAAATTACAATTTCTTTCTAAAATAAATCACAAAGGAATAAACCCAATTTATTAGCTGGTAACAAAACAATGTTTGTATACAGAGCGTAAGCCCTTTTCTGACACACTCTAGTGAACTGCTTGTTCTCGATTCAGTAATTTTTTTCATGCATTTCTAACTAATTTTTCTTAACTTTTAGATAATTTTACTTCTATTAAATTGAATTTTTTACGTTGAAGACTGTCGAATTATCAATTTTTTTTCTAAATTTAAAAAACCTAATTTATTAGATGGTGGGTAATTATTATTATTTAAATGCGGTTAGGCTGAAGCCGTAACCTGTTAAGCTCGCGCTTGTAAAAAAAGTGAGAGTGTAAGTGAGATATTTTTCATTCAGTTCGAAAGACAGTAGTTATCATATTTTGTTTTAAAACACAAAGTTGAATTATTTAAGACAATGTTGAAAGACAAAGCGTTCCCTGACAAAGATTTGATTAGAGATGAACGGTTGCCTGATCTTAATTTGAATATATTTTTTTATGCAACCGGTTGTGTTAAGGAAAAAAACGTCAACACTAAGTAATAAGAGAACGCGGATTATTAAGGGCTTAAAAGGCAGTGATAAAGTCACCTCGTATACGCCTGTTTTATGATTTAAGAGATTTCTGTTAAAATTTTTTTTGTTATGAACACGATTATCTCAAAATTAGTTTAAATAAACAAAAAATACTAAACATATAATTAAAATTGTTTTTTTAGTAGTAGTTTTACTGACTCTATATGTCGAAATTAAAAATAGTAAAGAGTACAAAAGTACACAAATAACTCACAAAAACGACTGTAAAGTGATTCTAATTGGCTACATACAGGGTGTTTTAGAAATGAATACAAAAATTTCAACCACTTGTAGATCTCGTTTAAAGAAGAGTTTTTTCTAGATATTTTTTTTAGTCTTGGCCCTACTGGTCAAACTAGTAGAAGCACTATTATAATGGTCACCATGATAATTATAGAAAATTCATGAACTTACAAAATTTTATAACCGTATCGTACTTTTATAGGAGCGAGATATAGCAGTAAAAAAATTTGGAAAAATTTCATTTTTTGCTAAAATGTTATCTAGAAATAAAGTTGTTTGTTATGGTGAGATGTATTACTGGTTAAAATTTTTGTATTTATTTCTAAAACACTCTGTATATAGCAATTTTAAACCTCGTCACTAAAGTTGGTTTTTTTGCTACCGTCTTGGATAATTAGCTCTATATTCAACTGAAAAAATACAACTTTAGTGCCTAGTTGGATAAATAGTTATTTGTTTAATTAGGCAATAAGGCATATGATTTAATGTGGAAAATAACTGTTCTTTGAAACCAAACAAAGCATTAATTTTGCTTTTTTGCGTATTTTTTTAAAAGATAATATGCATAATATAACAGAATATGCTATTTGAAATTCAACCTTCAAATTATGTAACAGCTGAAAAATCCTGAACGGTTCTAGAATGTCAGCTTAGACAATAAAAATCTTGACATATATGGCTGACTTCAAGTTGAGATAATTAAATAAATACACGCTTAGGGGGGAGGTAGAAATCAAGGAAATGTATAAGGAATCGTAGAGATACAGCATTTGAAGTAAGAAGTGCTGCGTTTTGATTTTAACTAAGAAGCACTACGATTAAAATTCTAAAAATTATTTTTAGAGTCCAAATTTTCAATTTTCAAGTACAAATAAATTTCAATTTTTTTGTTTTTATTTTTTTTCATTTATTTTTGAAAATTAGGTAATTTTTTTTAAAGAAATACCTATTGGACTTTATGAGGTACTTCTATAAAAAAAACCGCATCATTCTAGCTTCATTTAAAGATTTTCGAAATTTTTGGTAATTTTGGGGGCGGCTGGAGGCCGTACGGGGGGTGTGGTTCAAAGCAACTGATGTTTTACTTGTTTATTAAACTTTCATGTCTATAAGTTCAAAAAAAAATTTTTTTTGAAAATCTGATAATTTTTTCACTTCAAAACCCATCTCAAGATCCCAAATTTCAAAGTGTAGGGCGGGGAAAAACTTTTTTATTTATAGTCGTAAAAATCTAAAAATTAGAGAATATAAAGTTTAAATTTTTTAAAATTTTATCACAATAGATTTTTTATACGACGTTTAGTTATCGACTTCTATAGACGTATATTGGGGACTTTATAGAGCCTAAACGGTACTGCGCATGCGCAATTTTTTTGTAACAATACGCCTAAGATATGTCCGAAAATTATTTAAAATGTTTCCTTTGTTCGATTTTAAATTTAGGGGTTCAAATAAATTTTTCAATTTATTTTTTGTTATTTTTTCGAATTTTTTGTTTTCGTATTTTTTTTTTATTTATTTATTTTTGAAAATTAAGAAATTTTTTTTTAAGAAATAAGTATAGGTCTTTATGACGTACCCCTATAAAAAAAACCGCTCTATTCTAGATTCATTTATAGTTTTTTAAAATTTTTTGGAATTTTGGAGGCGGCTGGGGGCCGTATGAGGGGTGGTACAGAACAACTGATTTTTTATTTCAGATAAATGTCTACACGATACAAAAAAAAAAAATTGAAAATCGGATTTTTTTTTGTCTCAAATCCATCTCAAAGTCCGGCTTAGAGACAGGGGGGAGACGAAAACTTTTTTATTTATGGCTCTAAAAATCTGAAATTTTGGGGATGCAAAATATAGAATTTTTAAACATTTTTGGCTGTAACATAATTTCTATACGACATCTAGTTACCGAGATCTATAGACGTTTATTGGAAAATTTGTGGGGCTTAAACCGCACTGCGCATACGCAAAATTTTAATAGAATATAAAAATCAAGACATCTCCGTAATTTATTTTAAGAATCTCTTTTTTTCCATTGATATTTTAAGAGTGTAAAAAAATTTTTAAAATTAAAAAATGTGTTTTTTTAACTTTTAACTCTTTTTTGAGAAGAAGGGGGTAAATTTGAAGAAATGAAATTATCAAATTTGTAATGCCCGGTTTAAAATACGTATAGGAATAAGTGTCTCTTTCTTGTTTGTGGGATGTCGTTTTCCATCTCACGTTCTCTAATATACCGTTCTCGGTAATATCTTCGTTTCCATGGAAAATTAATAAAATTCGCTGTTGTTATTGATTGTTGCTATAGAAACATATTAAAATTTGCGATACTACGGGTAGTGTCTCAACTTGAAATCAGCCCCATTGACTATAGTGAATACATGTAATAGTTTAGTTAACTTTAGTTTAAATTTTATTCAATGTTTATATTTTGTTTTCTTAATAATTTTTGTAAATAAAATTTGTCTCACGGTCTTATCCTTTTTTGTAATAAAACTTTACAACGCAAGTAAAGATTCACGTTCTTATTTGTTTTCTCTTTCTACAGTATGACCTAAAATGCAACGAACACAAAACGAATTGTATTAAAAATGTCACAGTTTTCTATCTTCTTTCATCTTAACGCGAGGGTGAGAGTACTATGTACTAGAAGAGTACTAGAGAGTACTATGTATTAGAAACTTACCAACATTCTAAATAAAAAGTTACCAAAATCTTGGCGTCAATTTACAAATTTATCTTTATTGAATGCATTCCACTATTTTATAAAACGCGATGTTATTAAAAATTAAATTTGGTGTTCCATATTTTTATAAACTTAAAAGTTTAGCAAAAAATTTGCTATAATTTGTGCTTTTAATGTTGTTTTTCAATAAAAAAACAAGCTATACGTCAAAGATTAAGACATACTTTATAATTTTATTAGAAAACAGAATAAGATAGTGAGAGTGAGACTGAATATAGTTTGCCTAAAAGTTGCTTAGTTTATTATTGAAATAGATATAAAATAATTTTTTTGCTAGAAAATAAATAAATATGTCTTGGCTGTACTTGCTTCTTGACACACTGTCAATTAAGGTTAATGTTGGTATTAGAATAATAATTTTAATTTGATGAATCTTCTTCCCATATTTTTTGATAGTTTCGTGTGAATTAAGGTTGATGTCTTAGTGTGTAATGTGGTATACCGTTGTAAAGTTTCTGAAAAAAAGGAATTTTTGCCATTAAAAGCGTCCCGTAAAACACACCATATCGTCTTAAACGACGTCCATTAAAGCAATTTAAGGTCAATTACGGCAGCGCGGAGGCATCAACATCTCTATCTCCCGTCCAGCAGCTCGGAAAAAATCTCCCATAATTGAACAAAATTTCATATGGCTAATGAGAAAAACTAACCGACGTTGATCTCAAAAATTCGTAATGTTTTAATAATACGAAAACGAGCAAAAAAATTATTAAACATTATCCGCAACACTGTGCCACCTTAAACGCAAAAACTCGCCTGGAACAATTTGCGGTAATAGCATAATAGCAGTTGCAAGAACTGTATAATGAATATTGGCATTGCAATTATGAAAATAGGGCCAATTTCGTCGTGTTTTTGCAATTTGGTAATATTCATTTAGAAAATTTTAATGAGGGCTTTACCATGTTCCACACTGTAACCTATCATTTCAGTTAATCGCCCTAATTAACTGCCACTAGTTTCAAATCTCCCGCGCGCACTTATCAAACGTCAAACTTAATCGATAAAACAGAAACGTGTAATTTAAATATTTTAATTAAGTTTTTTACAAAAATGCGTAAATGGATTGTAGCTAAAGTGTGTAAACGGGTAATCACGCATAATGATTCTCATAATACAAGAATCACTGTCAAACTCAAGCCGGCAGCTACAATGCAATTTCCAATCATAATTACCAAATTGTAATCGTCTACAGTATCTCAACAAAGCGGTACAATTTTTCGAAATCAACTACATTTATTTGCCGCTTTATTACAATTGTGTACGAATCGTATTTGTAATTAGATACATAATTACAATTGCTACTAATCGAAAATAATTGACTTTTTATTGTAATTCGTCTGTCAAGATGCTTGAGGCGTATTGTAGTTGCAGGAGCTGTTATAGTCATGCTTAGATTTCATTATGTTGATAATTCTAGTCGTATATAACTCATACCACTATTATAATAATCTATAGAGAAAGTTTAAACCATATGTGGATATCCTAATTTAACACTATAACACATCTAATTTATTCCTTTACATAAAACTCGTCTTCTTTTCATACTATTCAGTCTTTATTAACGAGTTTTCGCTTTAAAAGAGTCATTTCATGAGGAATCTTGCGATTTAATGCTTGTCAGACGCACAACGATGCTTTCGTGCCTTGCAAGATCACGATAACGTTGTTATAACACAGTTTGTTTAACCAAGAAATTCACTAAAATTATATTCAAGCCTATTTGCACTAATTTATTAGACACTTTCTAAAAAAACATTTTGAAACTGTGGTCTGTTCTTACCAGAGAAAACCTGTAAGTAGATAAACGTACAATATTTAAAATATTTATTTGTGATTTCTGGAACACTCTGTATAATTCGTTTTAATATTTACTAATTTTTATATAATTAAAGATACAAAAAAAAACCTAACAAGTTAATTTCAATGCTTTCTCAAATGGTATACACAATTTTTATAACTTGTTACCACAGTTTGTGTTAAAATGTATAGTAATCTAAGAACAATAACATTACAAAGACCAAATAAAATACTTAAACTTTAATATTAAGCAAACTACTTACTGCTTCTAAATATTTTGTTGAATAACAGCCTAACATAAGTAAATCAGTCTCAAATGCAGGCCAAACATTGGGTTAGAATATTTTAGGATAGAACAATCCTGAAGCAGCATGTCGCCCAATAAGAAACAGTAAATTGTAATGGCAGAAATCGAGGGGTTGGATCGTAAACTCATTGTTAATAAAAATAACTTTTGCATAAAAAAGACTAGACCATATAATGTTAGCATTTTTGGATTACTATACCTCATTTTTAAATCGCATTGTTTTCCTGGTTTTTTTAACTTGTTAAGAATTTTTTTTAACTTGTTGTTCTAAATCACTAAAAACAAAAACCGACTTGCACTACTTTTTAGTTTTTTATTTTTGTTTTTCTTTCACCAGCAATTATTGTAATTTTATAAAAGTTATTTTAATTTTATATTTGATTATTTCAGTTATTATTGTCGCGCTTAGTATTAAATGACTTAAGAACTTTAAAACCTCAAGTTGCTCTGTAGAAATATGTTTCTGCTACACTCTGTATATGTCTGTATTTAAACTATTATTTTTTAAAGTGTCTCTTTTAAATAAATTTTGAAGCAGAGTGTACCAACCCTGGCGACAACTTTGAATATAAATTTTGACGAAAATAAAATTTAAAATATGTTTCTGGTAAAAATCATAACAAGAATGTAAAAAATAAACAAAGAAACTTTAAAAATTAAAAGTCAGAAAACATCAAATATAACTAAACAAAAAATAATGATTTTTATTTCTTAGACAGAAGTAAGAAAATCATTAAAAACAAAGACTTAAGAAAACGTTGATAAACAAAACATAAAATAGATCTAAGTTCTAAATATTCATCAATAGAAAGAAAACAACAGGGCAATCAAATCAGCAGGAATTCTGAATAACGAATACAGAATCGATTTAATAACCAACACTAAAGTTTCAAACATGTATAAAAAAAGTCGTTAGTAACTAAAATAACAACAAAAAAGTTAAAAGAAAAAATCAAAGAACTTGAAGAGAATTAAAATTTGCAAATATAGTGAATCGACCAACAAATGTAAGAGTACCTGATAGATTTGAAGTGGGTTTTAAAATAAAAGAAAAAACAGTCGAAAATAGCAAAAAAAATTAAAAGGTTTTATCTAAAAAAGTTATAATACTCGTAAATTATTTTTACAATGTTTATAATGTGATTGATCCAGCCTGGCTTCAAACCTACGGCTGCGCCTTGGCATTACAATGACAACCGCAGCATTTAATTATATGATTAATGTGTAATTAGGCAATATTTACATTTATTCTTGTTAATTGATTTGTTAATTTTTCTGTACAGTTATGGTAAAATCTAAGAAAGTAGCTTAAAACAACCGACTTTATTTTAAATGACATTGACAATTCGTATGTCAAAAAAATAGATAATAAGCCTATCTTACGTAAAACTGTTTAACGTTAGTTAGGTCACAGTATAGAAATGAATCAGTATGAACAGCTTATAAAAACTAAAAACTTGTCAAAAACCTAGCATTTCGTCAAGATAAATGTGTAAGATGGAGCCACTGATTTTTAGATTTACTGTAGGCAACTAGTAATACACAATTTAAATCTCAATGGTTATAATTATGATAAGTAAGTAAATAATATGATAAATAATCGAAAGACAAAGATCAGACAAGTTATTAAAAAGTAGAACACATTTCAGTGTATAACAAACAATATTAGTTATCTGTAGTAAATCCAAAAATTAGTGGGTCTATCTTACACATTTAATTTGAAGGAATTCTAGCTTTTTGATGAGTTTTCAGTTTTTATCACCTGTCCATACTGATTCATTTCTATACTGTGGTTAGGTACAATTTTTGGTTTATAGTTACTTTTTTAGGGCAACTCAAAAATGTTAAAAATAATGCTTCCTTTAAATAGCCTTCTTAGCTAAACCAGTAAATCAATTTATTTTTGTTTTGTATATTAGAAAATAATTTGATAGATTATCATTGTTTTTTTTTTTTTTTTGAACAAAGAGAAGAAGTATGAGTTTTTCACCACGTTTACATTTTGCTCAGAGCTTCTTTTGATTTTGATTCAGCTTATTTAAAATTACTTGTTATTGCTGCACTATGATTTGTGGACTGGACTAGATCTTCATTTTTTACTTGGACGAGATTTGTATCTCCTTTACCAAGGATCATCCAAATTTTTCTTTCTTTTTTGTTTTCTTATTTTGTCATTCTTTCTTTTCTTATATGTGTCAAATTTCTTCTTTTTTCTTCAAAGTAGGTGTCTTGGTCGTTTTATTCTGGATGGTTTTTCTGTGTCGTAGTTCAGAATTTCTTGAATTAACGGGTTTGGATGATCTATAGCTTTGTCATAGAATTTTTTGGCAGCTATGATTTGTAAAAATATATACCTATTTATCAGCAGATAAATTATTTGCAATTTTGAACACTGATAACCAATATTGATTACAACTGAAAATAATAATTTTTAAAAATAACTGGTGAAAAAAAGCAATAACAGGTAGTAACTTTGACCTTATGTAAAAAAAAATACCAAATAAATAAACAAGAGCCAATCAAAACACATTTGGTGAAAGAAATAGTGCAGTTCTATCCAAAATTTTAGTAGGTAAATAGTAGTTGTGATATTAGAAACTTGTTTGTTATAACGTATAACACCCGACTTAATATTTAATTAAAAATTTAAATTACACATAATTTAAGCTAATGCTCGAATTAACCGTAATAAAATTAAACCACACAACACCATCCTTAAAAAAAGTTAATTCAGAAAAAAACATAGTTAAGTCACCCGTTATTAAATCTTCTTTCAAGTGTTCCCATAGTTATCTCATTTGTTTAATTATGATGATTTCCTGGCTTTAACTTTCCACTTTCTAATCCTTTCAAAGTAAGCAGTGTTATAAAATTTTCCTAAAAATAATTAAAAATTCCCCTTGCAAAACTATTTCCGTCCAACAAAGATTGCAATCGAAACTTAATCCCCAACTCTAATCCCCCAAACAGAATTACGTTAATTAAAACCCATCACGGTATAATCTCCTCGAAAAACATAATCCTTCAATTATTAGACAGGTGTAAGTTTATTAATCGGATTATGCCCACGTCACACGTTCTAATTTATATCAAGTCCAAAGAGCTACCAACAAACAATAAGAACAAACAAAAATTGTATTGTAATATCGCGTGTCGGTTCTCTTTTGTTGATTACGATCCGAGAAATGTGTATTTTTGTAAAACAAGTCCCAATTTAACCGTTTGAAGACTTCATTCGGCTCTAATTGCCTCCGAATGACACAGCAGCCTCATGCTGACCCTTTAATGTAAATCACAGTGCCCCCAGAGCGGCATACTGGCGCCATTTTTACGGGTATCCCCAAAGTGCATTTAACCTCCCTCTTGTTTAAACACCTTATCGGTCACCTTTGGACTCAAATATGCGCCTAAATCGACACGATACGACTCTGGACGGTCAGTTTTGACAATGGACACTCAACAGATACGTCTGGTAAGAAAACAATCTCAAAAAACAATTTTAGAATTTTTTTTCAGTTACGGTCGTATTCACGACTTACTATTCTTTCTACAAGTTCGTACAATGATGGATATTCTTCTGCTTCGGGTCTTGAGAAATTTCTACCAAGGACTTCGACTCCTGATCCTGAAAAGTTCGTCTATGTAGATAACCAGGACTGCTTCGATTCGTACGAAATCTTCAGGCATGTCCTTGAAAATCCTCCCAAAAAAGTTCGTGTTCGAGGCTTGAAAAAAATTCCTTTTGACTTCATATCTGGACATTTGGTCGAAATCAGTAACAAGTTTGATATTACAATTTCTTTGAACTCGACTCAGGAATCGTTACGGGAGCGCAAAAGTTTGCTGAAACTGAAATTTTCAAATTTTCGGAAACGTGTCAGAAATTTTTTTAAAAAGTGTTACAAGAGTTTGGTTCGGAATAAATGTGATGATTCTGTGTGTCCTGCAACGTGTGAATGCCAGAAAATCAAAAGTTTGTTAAATAAAACAGTGTTTTTTGAAGATGACGTGAACGCAGTTGAAGACAGAACAGAGAAAAATTAATTTCGTTTTAATTATTGTGTTGTGAAAAGTCATATCTACGATCTTAATTTCTGCCGAAATTTACATAAAACGTGTAATTCGACTTAAATAATTCTGTTATCTTTATATCTTTATCCATATTTGCACATGGTTTAATTTAATTATGTTAAAGAAGAAATGAAGAGATTTTATCAGTTTTAAACACAACACTGCCATGAAATATCTAAGTTTATTTAGTGCTTTGGTTGTAGATAAAAAGCGAATTTCTGTATGTTGTTAAAATGTTATAAAATTTGTTATATAGAAAACATGACTCAAATATTTATTTTTAGTATTAAGAAAGAAACAAATAAATATTTAACTAATTTCTTTGTTTTTTAACTTTCTCTTTCGCCCTTTACAATCCAACTTTCTTTTGACCTTCAAATAGGAAGGTATAAAAGAAGGTAAACAATCCCAAACCCTTATTTATCCACAAGACGTCACTGCTTAAAATGGCCCTTCAAAGAAGCTCTTCTCCAGTGAGAGTGCCCTCAAGTTTGCCATCAAACTGTGAACAAGATTGTCTTTGCTGCAAGGAGTACCAAAAATTTGTGGAAAATTATAGAAATCCCCAAAATTTGGACAAAATTATGAAAATTAGAGGAGTCAAAGTGAGAAGTCTTCGAGGAATAATCTCAGGCAATTTGGTTTTGCAATCAATTGCCAATTTTGCTGCAAAAAGTTTTAAAAACATTGTGGTTTCAAACAGAAATTATTTGTATTAATTTATGTATTACTTGATGTAATAAAATCTCTATTTTTTGTTAATTGGTGTTTTATTTGTGTTGTTTCTTTGACTTAAAAGATAAAGATAATAAGAGGTAAAGACAGGTGGCTTTGAAGTATGTTTGGGAAATTTAACTAGCTACAGTACATGATAAAAGAAGTCGAAATAACCCAACTCGTCTTATACTAATATAGAGAATTTCACTGACTCTGAGGTCCCAACCAATAAAATTATGTTATTCACCAAATGCAGAGAGCGGCATTCTGTAGTTGCATTTCTCTAAATGTTAAGCTTAAATCTCAATTTACTAAGAACGCTACCTAGAAATGAGGGACTGAATATTTGTTTAGGATTTCTACCACAGATTAGACACGAATGGTGAATCAGGCAAATATGATCTCTATATTAGGACGTTTTTAAGGTAAATTTAGAATTAAACGGTCGGTATCTCCATCTGCATAAACAGTTTATTGCTCGGCACCTCAGAGTCACTGAAGAGACCTTTAGGAACAATTTTTATAGGAAAACTCCTCAGAAAAATATTTCCGAGATGCATCATTTGTATTCAATAATTTAAAAATTAGTAAAGGTATCTTTCCGGACTTTAAAATTAGTAAACATTGTTGTCTTAAGTTTCTAATATAAAAAAAAATATTGCTCATACATATTAATTTGCAAATTAGTAAAAAAAATTATCTTTGGCTGCTAAAATAGTGAAATGTCACCTCCGATTTTTAAAAGTCCAAAAAAATTCGCTTTTATTTATTGATCAAAAAAAAGTGCTTAGGTTTTAGAATTATTAATAAAATTACAGTGATAAAAAGTTAAAAATGGAACACTATTTTTTATTAATTTTTGAGTAGGTACTTTTAAGAGAAAAATTTTTAAGCTATTTGATAAAAAAAGAAAAGAACAGTAATAAAACTCAGTGCCCAAAGATTATAGATGCTTATATTTCAGTATATTTTTTGGTGTCTCAGTGTATTTGAATTTCTAAATTACTAAAAGAACGCCTCCAGCAACAATTACAAAACGGTGTTGCCATTGTTTTTATTATTTAGATTAAAAATTAGTAAAAAATATTGTATTTAACTTTAAAAGTTCCTTTTTAGACTTTAAAATTAGTAAGTAAACTATCCTCTCAAATTCTTAAAATTCAAAAAATTTATTAACTTCATTGACTTGACTAGCGTAATTAGTTAACTTAAACATTAGTAAAAAATATCTGTGGCTTTGTAAATTAATAAAATAACGCCTCCTCTTATTAAAATTGCTAAAACAGTGTCGCCCTTGTTTTACATTAATTAAAAAATTGCTAAGTAATTTTGTGCCTAACTTTTTAATTATTAAAATTACTTTTTCGAGCTTTAAAACTAGTAAACTGTCGTCTCTGGCTTTCAATAGTGAAAAAAATTTTGTTTTTGTTAATTTTCTTCTTTACCATTTACGACCTAACATTTATTTGAACTTCAAAAAAAAGTTATACTAAAAGTAAAAAATTATAAATTCTTATTTATTGACAAGACATCGTCCCTGCTTAAAATGGCTCTTCAAAGAACTTCTTCCACAGTAAAAGTGCTTTCCAGTTTCCTATTAAATTGTGAACAAGAAAAATGATTGTATTTCCAAAATTTGCATAAAATTTAATGTAAGAATTCTTTGAGAAATAATCTCAGAAATTTGGTTTTGTAAACAATTTTTGGTAAAAAATACCATTCAGAACTGAATTCTTTGTACTCTGACACTAGGATTAGGCTTTTACGGCCCAACTTTCATCTGACCTTGAAATAAGACGTAAAAAAATGCAGTAGCATGTTGACGAAAGGTCACTGCTTAAAATACTTACATAGTTCTTTAAAAAAAAATTTCTTTAGTTAGATTGTCTTATAGTTCACCAAAAAAATAGAGAACGCAACATCTTTGCTGCAAGATATGTAAATTTTTTCTGAAAAATTATAGATTTTGCCTAAATAAAAAAAATCAGAGTACATAGTGAGAAGCTCTCGAGAAATAATAGCAGAAATTTTACTTTTGCAATCATCTGCAAATCTAATTGCCAATTTTAAAAACTTTATAATGGCACTAAACTATTATTTGTACTAATTTTTGTATTACTTGAAGTAATAAAATGTTTATTTTTCTTAATGGGCGTTTAATTTTTGTTATTTCGGTGATTCAAAAGACAAACAAAAACATCAGATATCCATAAGTGCTTACAAACAAATATGTTTTGGCTCTCTTCCTACAAAATTGAGAGTGGGGCAGAATAAATCTAAGCAAAATTTTCTTGCTGGATTAGTGTCTTTTGTGCCACCAACACGGTAAGTTATAAAGAATTAATTTTTATAATTTTATTTAGTTGATTTTTTGTAGAATTGCAATGACTCTGCAACACACTTCTACACCAATTCCCACCCGTCGTTCTATTTCAAGTTTTTGTACAACAAACTGTACTTGTTGCACAAATTACCTCAACTTTGTTAAAGATCTTGAAAGAAATAGCAAGAAAACAATAAGGGTTAAAGGAAACAAGAAAAAAATTTTTGGTGAACTAATTTCAGGAAATTTAGATTCAACTCAAAATAATTTCAGTTGTTTGATTTCATTTAATTTAAGAGTGCTAATAGCCAAATTAAAAAAATATAATCTCTTTAAAAAGTAAGTTTTCTATTTACTGTTAATAACACCCCGCTGAGAACTTTCACTTTCGGAAAAGCAGCCCCTGGGGTATAGGTGGGGATAACAAATAACCACCCTTTATTTCATTTCATTTTAATGTCATAATAGACAGTAACGTGTCACTGTCACTTTTAACGTAAGTAGAAACGATTTTTTTATTTTTCTTTGTTTTACAATCTTTTTTTTCTTTTTTAGAAATTTTACGACAATCATGCCGTCGTATCGTAGATCTTCAAGTCCCATTCCCAATAGAAAAACCATTATTACGTCACATCACGACTCTTCTTGTGAATTTTGCAATGGGTATAGAAGATTCGTAGACAATCTTCACGGAATTCCAAATTATCACAAAATTAGAATTCGTGGAATTAAAGAAGTAACACTAAAAGGTTTTATTAGTGGACATTTAATAATGAAAAATTCAAATCTGGAACGATTTGATGCCTTTGTGAATGAAATTATTAACAAATTTCAAAAAAACTTGGATGTTCAAGACAACAATCCGTTTATTGGAGTGACACGCTTTTGAATTGTGGTTGTGCTATGTGAAAAGACTGTGATTCTGTTTGGAATTGTGACTATTATGTATTTTGTACCAAATGTACTGTTAATAAAGGTTTTTACTTTTTTCTGTTTTTTATTTCTGTAAACACCTAACAAAAAAGAACGAAATTCTCCTCTTTCAAGTGCTCTCAACATTTTGAAAATGAAGTTATAGTGTTGTAGCTTACAGTTGATTTTTATGAATTTCTTCTGATTCTGAAAGTGTTCTCACTTTTTAGCAGGTTATTTCTACTGATCCTAGTGGAAAAAATGGCAAATATGGTAATTTTGTGATGTTAGGTTGGTAACATTGAGTGTTAGTGTTATTGCGTTTGCGTCGGTAAATTTTCTCTTACAATCAGACTTAAACTATTTAAACGCCACCAATAATATAAAATACAAAGTGTAGAGCTAAAACCACCTGACAGTCTAGTGTCTTAAACAATAATAGAATAATTGTTTAGAATTAGAATTTTAAAAAATTCTTTAGAATAAAATTAAACAACTTCTGTTTCAAATTGCGCGCTACAGTCACGTGATGTATTAGTCATGTGACGTAGTTATGTTGGGCGTTTGAAAACCGATGCGCTTTGAATCCGAGAAAATTGAATTTTTTCTTTTTTCCGCCAGAAAATTGACAGTTCTAGAGTCGGCCAACAAAATAACTAATAATTTTTCAAAAAAGTATATCAGTTACTTTTGTTGGTCGACTTTAGAACTGTCAATTTTCTGGCGAGAAAAAGAAAAAAATCAATCTTCTCGGATTCAAAACGCCCGAAGCGCACCCTTCTAAACAAACTGTTCCATAGCCATTACATACAGGGGTTTATTTATTTATAAATAAGTTGAGATAAATCAACAAAAATGACTACATTTTTGAATCGTTATTATCTACTTAGTACCATAGTGCGATAGTATCTCGATAAAAAATACACTGGTAGCCTTCGTTCGCTTTAATACTTGTCAAATACTAAAAAATATTGTGTCTTATGTCCTTAGACATTCTCCACAAAATAGTGTAGGTCATTTTTAAATTTTTGGACTTTAAAATAGGGCTGGGAAAAGTATACCTGACCTGCTCAGGTATCGTACACCGACACCGACTGCAATCAGTTATCGAAGTATCGATACTTCTGATACCTCGATACTTTGATACCTTGATACTTCCGATACTTCGATATCTCCGATACCCCGATACTTCTGATATCTCCGATACCTGCGATACCTTGATAAAGGGTGGCTATAAATAAATATCCTATTTAGAGTGCTTTGGATGTAGGAAACACAAGCAATTTTGATACCTTGATACTTCCCGATACTTCGATACTCCCGATATCTTGATACTTCCGATACCTCGATACTTACAATACTTTGGCAAGTTTCGATACTTTGCGGGTATCGATACCCGATACCTAAAAACAGGTATCGCCCAGCCGTACTTTAAAATTATATATTTATAGTGTGTTTGATTTAGGCAACCATTAGCAATTCTGTCTCTAGAATGCACTTATATCTACAGATATGGTAGTTGCCTATACAATACGTGACGTGACGTCACTATGCACTACCCTCTTATTAAAAAAATAAATATTATAATATTAATAAATATTATAAAATAAATATTTGTAGTTGTTTTTACGCAAAGTTACTTATTCATCTTTATTTCAAATTTTAATCAAAACTGAAAATCAAATATTGCCATAGTTAAAAAAAATAGTAACAATCCAGCGTTTTCACATGACATCATATGGCAGCCTCAAGACAACATTCTTGGTGTTTCTTATGACGAATAAATTTTGAATTTTTTTTTCACTTATTTAGCGAAGATATTTAAATTATTAGTCAAGGGTACCTCGAAGTCTATTTAAAAATGTAATTAAAACTAAATTTTGTTTCAACTGTTTTATGTAAGTAAATTAATAACTATTGAAATAAAAACGCGGAAAAATGTTAAAATTTTACTGTGTTTCACTGTTTGACTTGTTTTTGATATATTTCTTTTCAAGTTTTTAGAGAATTTGAAAAATGACTTCCAGAAGAAACACTTAGAGTAAAATCATCTAAGAAAAATTTTTGAATACGTTAAATTGCGATTTACGTTTCTGCCAACAATGTAATACAAAAAAATACTGATTGAGAGTTTAAAACTTTCGTAAATACTAATTAATATGAATAAATATTGAGATGTTAATAAGTCTTTTTGAGTTAGAACAGCTGTCAAAATACATAAAGAGACACATAATTTTTACAGAAAAATTTGAAAAGAATTGTTAAATAGTTGGAAGTGTTCTTGACTTCGATTAGTTATTTTCGGACAAATTTCATTAAAGCAGAAAATGTTTTTTTTAAAGAATAGAATTTAATTGCTTGATTTAATTGCTTTAAAAGCAAAAATAAAATCGCAGATAAAATTCTTAATTATTTTTCGCGAAATTTACTGTCACAAATAACTCGATATTAGAATACATAGATACAGCCGAAGAAGGGTTTCGTCAAAAACCACTCTCATTTTTCCGATAAAAGATAGGGTGAAAAGGAACTTGCAATAGAAATAAAATTGGAACATCCTGTACATAAAGTGATACTTTAGAAAATGTAAACAGTTTTTTTGTGATTGCGTAAAATATCGACAAGAGATTTTTGACATCACCTTTTAATTAATGACGGTAATGACGTAGCCGTTTAAAACAATGTTTAGTCTCATTTCTCATTTGTTTAAATAAAATTAGTTATTGTCTTTTCGCCGCTATTTTCGTGATTAAATCATTAAATATGAATTGAAACAAAACTCGAAACATTTTGTTTCTGTACTTAAATATTTAAATACATTTTTGATTTATTATTTGAACTAATTGCTTACATAATACGATTATTATTATTTATTACTCAAAGACACAAAGAGAGTTTGACATTCAATGATATAATAAACATTTTTGTTGTCTTTTGCAAATTTATCGATATTTTCTTTGTTTGAATTAGTTGAGCGCCAGCTCTAGAACAGGACGCATCACAGCCGCTCTAAAGCTGCGTACTTTATTAATTATTAAACGGAATATATGGCGATTTTGTTTAAACAAATATATTTTCGCATTTTCAAATTACAAAATAACACAGAGATAAAGAATTTTAGAATTTAGAATTAGAATTTTTAATAAATTCTCGCGTTTTATTTAAAGTACCTTTCTACCCCTCTTTTGTAAAAAATAAATAAACAATTTAAACTAAATTTATCTATTAGGATCTAGGGACATCTCTGGAAATCTGAATTGAAGGTAGGTCCGTAAAAAGCAGAAGGATAAGTCGCCATTAGGCCAAAAGAAGAAGCACAAATTTCAAGATTAAAGGTAGATTCAAAAGAAGCAGAAGAAGAGATTCACCATCTATCAGTTGCTTTAAATTAAGACTTCATTATTGTAATATTATTTTGTTATAAAATTATTTATCTATGTTCTTTAATCGATTTATTATGTTTCTATTTTTCTAAAAAAAAATAAAAGCAAAATTATATTTATATTTTTTTACAAATAATTTTTTAAAATAGAAACACTCTCAAATAATAATCACCACATTTACATTAATACATTAAAGCGAATAGATTTAATTGGTTGCCTACTTTCCAAAACTTTTATTAAACATTTTTATAATAATAGCCCTGTATCGTAGGCAACTAATTAAACCTATTCAAGCACAACCGTTTTCATATAATTCTCTCCTACAGCATGGTTTAATAGTTCAAAACTACGAGTGGAAGAATATAGTTATAACCTTAACTTGCAATCAAGAAATCATTTTAATGACAAAAATCTTCTTCATTAGTTCTAAATTTTGCCAACAGAGCGCATACGACTTCCTGTTAATTACCAATGATTCAAATTTTAATTTGTATTAAAACCAACCAAATTTGAATGCAAAAATTTACTTTTAAAGTTTGTGAAACCACATGTATATTATGTTAACAACGTTCTCAATAAAATAGTGTTTTGTCTTTAATGAAACACGTAATTATTTCGTTTTTTATTGCAATAAAAAAATTAAACAGTAACAAAATCTTATTTAGTAGAAGTGCTCGTAATATCCATATTTGTCCCCGTATCGTCATCAGGCGGTACAATATTCCCAGTTTCATCCATTGGGACCCCTTCAGAATCTGTACTTTCCGACAATAATCTCTTAATTGCAATTTCTCTGAGCAACGCCTTTCCCACTTCTTTCGTCTAAAAAATTCAAATATTAGGAATTTTTGTTTTTTTGACTTTCAGTGTGGTAACACTTGACATTTCGCCAAAAAATTTAATTTTGCTTGACAACAGTGAAAAGTAGTGAAAAAACGTTAAATAACCTTCTCATTTTCCAAACATTTGTAAGCGTAAGTCTTTGCATCCTCCAATTGCCCTTTTTTCAAATGATAATTCGCTAAATATTGAAAGGCACTATAAAATTCACTCTGATCTTCGTTAAATCTTCCCTTGTTCTCATCTTCTCTTAAACAGTACTCAGTATAAGCAGCTGCTGCGTTATCTTCTTCTTTTAGCTTCTCATAAAGCCTAAATTAACAATTTTACAACAATTAAATTTAAAAATAACAGAAATTTTACTTTGCAACTTTGATTAAAGCCTGCCCTTCAATGTCTCCAACTGTACAAGCCTTGTAGTAACATTTAAGGGCATTTTCAAATTTTTCTAATTTTTCGTACGTCTCCCCAAGGGCTATAATCATCCGACTGTCATTCGGTTTTAACTGTTGTGCTTGTTTATAATAATATAAACAGTAGAAATACATTTTGAGAATTTCATAAGTTTGACCAAGGCCATACCATGCCCTATAATCCCTATTATTAATTTCTGCAAAATTCTAATTACTTTAATTACTAAAACGAACAGAAATAGTCACCAATTGCATGTCTATAACTCTGAATAGCTGCATTTGTATTTTTCATTTCCATATACTCATGACCCATTAGAGTCCAAGCTGATAAAAATTGTGGATTGAGCTTCAAAGCTCTGCGAAAATACAAAACTGCTTTGGCATGGTCTGACCTTAAACTATAATAATTTCCTGAAAAAAAAACTTAGACATTTTTTTTCCTCTAGATTTTTATTACCAATAACACAGCAAGTCTCAACTCTGTACTTATCAACCAAGACAACTTTGTGTGCCAAATCTGCCAGTTCTGTCTTCATCTCCTTAACATACAACAAATTCGAGTAAGTATCCAAATTATCCAACCTGTAGGGATCCTCTGTTAAAATTTGTTTAAACAAATCAATAGCTTGCAACAAATCTGAAAAAATGTCGGAATATTTAAGAGAGCTGGAAACCTATTTGATCCCCATCCCCAAGCAATCCTGTCCCGAGGAGAAAAAATTCACCCCAAAACCAGACCCCATCCTGCTGAAACTCAAACCCGACCCTCACCCACTCTCCACTGAGCAACAAGTTTTCTACATAAAGCTTACTGAGGGGGCTTTCGGGTACAACGAACATGTCCGTAATGAATCATTGCATATTTTGTCGCGGGACTACCACGTTAAATTTCTAGCCCCCTATTTGAGCAACTTTATCAGAAACGCGATTCGGGTCAATATTGCTTTCCCAGATTTATCACTCTTGATTTACGCAGTCAGAATGGCTAAAAGTCTGATGAGTAACCCCCACGTTAAGATCAAAGAGCACCTTCACGTGTTACTACCAGTCTTAACTTCGTGTGTTGTTTCGAAAAAAATCAGTAAATATAGCTATGATAATCACTGGACTTTGAGGGAATTTTCGGCGCAAGTTGTGGCAACAGTTTGTTGCACTCATAGTAATAAAATAAACCAGATTAAGACTCGAGTGATTAAGATTTATTTGAACGCGATTCAGGACCCCCGAAAACCCCTTAATACGGTTTATGGAGGCTTAAAAGGTCTGAGTTGTTTTGGGGATGATACAATTACAACTTGTATTATTCCAATGCTTCCGAATTTGAGTCGACGTGTTTGTACAATTTTGGAAAAAACTACTTATTCAGGAGAAAATAATAACGAAACTAAACAAGTCAGAAGAATCACAGATTTAATTATGTCAATTGTGGGCCCTATTTTGTTCAAGTATAGAAATATAAGTGATGGAGGAGTGTCGTATGTCAACGAATTTGGTTATTTGGGGTACTCTCTATACACCTATGTTAAAAATTTGGAGAAAATGGAAGCAGACAAGAAGAGTCGTTACAATATTTACGTGCTTTGTACAAAATAGTTACCTCGCCGGTTATGATGCCCTATTGCTATTTGTGCCATTAGATAAGTGCTGTTTTTTAACCCTTGTGAGTACAGTTCGAAATAAATTTGTAAAGCTTCATCGTTGTTTAATTGTTCGAGGAAGGCATGGGCGAGGAAAAAGTGTTTCATCCAGTGATCAGGTAACTGAACTGAGAAAATCTTGCTTTTGTCAGGAACTATCTTCCCTAATTCGTACCAAGCACACCACAGTAACGGCTCCAAATTGACTGATTTTACAAAAACGCTGATTGCTAATGAAACCAAGTCCAGTTTCTTCAGAATAATTCCATACAAATACAGACAGAAACCATCCAATTTATTCTCGTAGTAGTCACTTTTCAGCTCAGTGCACAACTCGGTGAGGTCGTTATTCTCTGTGAGGTCCGGAGGACAATTCGTGTCTGTCATATTATCGAGCTTTTTTTTCTCTATTGAAAAGTACCGCGAGTAGAAGTAGAGAAACCGCGGTTTGGGTTTGGTGCAGTTTTTTAAAAAGTGGGCACACCGGTCGTATTCTTTCAAGTCAAAGTAGCTTTTTGCCATTAAATACGCTTCTAATTCACCCTCGCAATCGTTCCGAAATTGGATATTTTCGTCGTAGGTTGGTTTTATGTCTGCTAGGGAGTAGTGAAGTTCTGATAACCATTTTGCACTGTGATTTAAACCACGTTGGGAACACGCAAGGATCCCATAAAGCAAGTCTTGTTTCATTTGAACCAAATCTAACTTAATTTCGTCCATTTTCACACAGAAAAACACAGGACCTGAAAAATTTTCAAATTTTTGAGGTTAGGTTTGTTGTGACAGGTGATCTACAGGGCGCATGCGTAAAACAGTGGTGGCGGCGTAATTTTTAAAAAGGGGTTTTAATATTTAAAAAAAATATTAAAAAAAAAAATTCTGAAAATACGAAATAGAGAAATTGTAGACATTTTGTTAAACCCAGTATTTTTTTTACGGTTAAAACAATTAATACCTAAATTTTTATTTTGCTTAATTTTGATTTTGGAATAGTAATCCAAAATACCTACATATTAAACTCAAAAATTGAATAAAGTCATAAAAATGGCTTAAGGTTTGGTATAGACTTTTTTTAAAAAAATTAATAACTTTGAGGTTTATTGACATTTGAGCGCAAAAAGTCTTATTTTAGCTGAACCAGTTTAGAACAGTTTAGAATCGGAATGAGCATGCGTAGTATAGTTTTCGTATTTTAAAATATTACAGCACATGCTCAGTACGATGTTGAACTTTTTTAAATTGCTGTTAAAACAAAACTGTAATCTACACATTTTAGGCAACTTTTAAAGCTATTTAGCTCAGCTATTAAAAAGTTTGTTCTTCGCTAAAAACTTTGGCGTGTTTTAACAAAATTACTAATCGAAAGTTAAGTTTTTTGACATATTCTTTTACAAAATGATTCGGAGAATCCGATAGTGACCAGAGAAATACAAAATTTTAGACAGCTTAGGTGCTTAGAACTTGTAATTTTTTCAATATTTTTTAAGAGTATTGAGGTCACCTTTTATGAAAATTGGGAAATAATAAATTTATAAAATGACCATTATTATCTTTTACTTAAAACGTAAAATTTTTAACGTCGTAGAGCAACTTATAAATTTTGGAAATTTTAGCGTTTTGTAATGACTGATCTTCAAAGCCGGATATAAAAAGTTGCTATTTTATTTAGGTTTTGATATTTTTGGACTTTTTTGAACTAAGTGGGAGATATAACAATTGCTTTTTCAAGGTTTTTAAAATTTGGCGATTCTTGAAAATGTACCAATAGGGACTAGACTTTTTTGGCATATTTTTATAGAAAATAATAATTCGGAAAAAATCTAGTGCTGACCAGAGAAGTACAAAATTCCATAAAGTTTTTTATCTGTAGCTTAAAATTGTTAAAAAAAACACAAGGTGTGAATTATTACTAAATTTTTTTATGTATAATTTTTTAAAGTACGACTTATAGGTGATTCAAAATAATTATAATCAGAAATATAGTACCACAGATGATCAAAATGGCATGAATTAATTAATTATTATGAAACGTATAACAAAAAAAAATGTACTGGGGTGTTACCTTAAAGGTTAAAACTATCTGACGCAATTTTGAATTACTCTATTCTATAGTTTCGGAGACATCCAGAAATAATTATCCTTAAGCTGAAATCGTAAGCAAAAATAAAGATTTTTGACATTTTTAGAGATTCTACTTCCTACATCAATGAATCGAATTTCAAGTTTTTGGCAGCGTTTGAAAGAACATGCGATAAGTCATTACGTATACATATTAGGGTGGGCCAAAAAAAAAACGATTATTTTTTTTAACTTGCGACACTGAAAAATTAATTCCTAGGCACTTTTAAAAAATGCTTTTTCAAGATGAGCTCTTAATTTTAAAAATAGAAAAGATTCCCTCATCGCAGTTTTTAATTTTTTTTTTTTTTTCATTTTCATATGGTAAAATCCATATCTCGTTATTGCTTAATTGTACAGAAAATTTGTATTTACATTTTTTGTAGGAAATTAAACGTTCTACAAAAAAGTTATCTTACAGTTTTTTATATCTCTTACCATTTAGAAGATATCGGAGGTCAAAGTTTGAAGAATTTAACAAAAATTTCTTTTTTACTTCTAAATTTTATAACTCAGAGATAAATAAATATTATAATATGCACAACATATGGCCTTGAAGAAAATTAAACGCTCTATAAAAAGGTATCATGTGATTAATTGATTATTCTAACCATTTAGAAGATATTCGCATTTTAATAACCAAAATTTGATACTAAATCCCCATTTTTTTTTTAAATGATTGAAGTAATAAATTTTTTGAAGAGCGTTTAATTTCCTACATAACCGTATGTTGCGCACTTTATAATATTTATTTATCTACGAGTTATAAAATTTAGAAGTAAAAAAGAAATTTTGCTAAATTCTTCAAACTTTGACCTTTGATATCTTCTAAACGGTAAGAGTTATAAAAAAATTGTAAAATACCTTTTTTAGAGAGTTAAATTTCCTACAAAAAATGTAGATAAACTTTTTCTGTACGATCAAATAGTGACGAGATATGAATTTTAACATATGGAACTGAAAAAAAAATGGGAAACTGTGATGAGGGAGTCTTTCTTATTAAAATTAAGAGCTCATCTTAAAAAAGCATTTTTTTTAAAGTGCCAAGGAACCTATTTCAGTGTCAGAAGTTAAAAAAAAATAATCGATTTTTTTTCCCACCCTAATACATATATATTTTTATCAATTTTTTTAAAATTTTTATGTGAAGTAACTTTATCTAAATTCCCACTAATTGAGAGTTTCTTTATTTGTAATTGCAACATAATGCATTAAAAATAGTAACTCTCTCTAGAATTTTGATGAATTTAACGTTATAGTTTTACATAAAACTTATATTTTTTTAATTTTTGGGTAATTAAATTTTTAAAATTTTTAAAAGCTTTATCTCTTAAATCAATAGCCCGATCTTCAATAATTGGCGGCATTTGAATCAGGATTAGTTAGGTGATCAATTGGACGTAAAATACTTCTATTTTAGGTTTTGAAATTTTTCAACATTTTTTATCAAAAGGGGGGATATTTAGGGCTTTTTTTAAGTTTTTAGACTTTGGCGTTTTTTTCAAAAAATAACCAATCAAAAGTTAAATTTTTTGTCATATTTTTATAGGAAATGATTCAGACGACCCGATGGGGCTGTTCGAATTATTAAGTTGATTTAATTTCAGTATGAAATTTCGATAGTTTAGGTCGTAATTAGACGAAAAAAAAATATACGCTATAAAAAAGTTTGCTTTTGTATCTAGAAGACCGTTTCAACAATATTTAAAAAAAATGTGATTTTAATTTTTAATTGAAGATGAAATCATATAATACATAAACCATATGTTTATCATTTTTATTAAGTTTTACTTTCAAAATAATCTTCATTGGCAAAAATTTGTTTAATTTGCGAACTAACAAAAACTTCAGCTTTAACTTTTGTCTTCTGATAACTTCAGAAAAAACTTTTCCACGTATTCAAAAGCTTCTGAGGTTTTATCCAGTTTACTTAAAAATCATAAAATTAACTTTAAGACAAAGAATGAAAATTTTTTTGTAGAGTCGTGCAGTCGTGTTATTTATTGAGGGCGGATTAACGCGGGTTCGGATCAACGCGACCATACTGTAGTTAGAACGTCAGTGCAGTGTGACTATACTGTACGTTTAAACATAACAAATTTATTTATTTATTTAATTGTGTAAGTACACAATTATTTAAAATCGATTTAGGAACCATTTTTGAATTCCATTATGTCTTTTAACTTTTTTCTGCAGTTGCAAAATTCCATACATCAAAGCTTCAGCGGTTGGTGGACATCCCGGAACATAAATATCCACCGGAATAATTCTATCACAGCCTCTGCAACATCAGAATAACAATTTTGTATTTTTTATGCTTTTAAAATTACCTAACAACCGAATACGAATAGTGATAATACCCGCCCCCATTTGCACAACTCCCCATTGAAATAACCCATCTTGGTTCCGGCATTTGATCATAAACCTTTCTTAAAGAAGCTGCCATTTTATTTGTAACTGTTCCTGCTACGATTATGACTTCTGTTTGTCGGGGTGAAGCCCGAAAAACGACTCCGTACCGATCCATATCATACCGAGGGGCCGCTATTTGCATCATTTCAACGGCACAACAAGCTAAACCAAATGTCAGGGGCCACATTGAACCTTTTCGGCCCCAATTTAGCAAGTCGTCAAGACGGGCCATAACCCATTCGGACCGGCTTTTGGGACGGAAAGGGGAATAGGGACGACGTTCCTCAGCCTCATCTGGGCAGGTGGATTCGCACCTGCGGGGGTTATAACAGAAAAACCTGTTTTTGGATAAGAGAAAAGGAATGAATTTGAATTGTGACATTTTCGGCAATATTTAAATGACATTAAGATTTACACCAGATTTGAAAATTGGCGGTAGAGAGACTTGTGTTGGCAGTGCTGTTTAGTGTTTTATGAGAGAGACAGGTTAATGCAATTTGCGTGTGGTAGAAAAAGATGTGGCGAAGTGTCTAAATTCTATCGAGTCCATTATGTTGGCCAATGACCGATTATAGTAAGCATTTTTTTGTTCCTAGTCGAAATTGTGACTTTGTGATTTAAAAAGTTGTTAAAAAATCGCGTTAATTGATAAAAAGTGCTTCATGAATCGTACTTGGTGTAATTTCTTATCAATACCAACAAAAAACCCCAAAAAACTTGTAATCAGATCTCATTAGAAACGTAGTGATATCTCTATCTCCGTCTGTGACACGGTAACTGTGATACGAAGCTGGTGACGTGTACAAGAACCACTTGAAGCGTACTCAGTGTAGTGTATTTTTTATTATTAAGATTGTTGAACATAACCTCAATTAGGTAGAGACAGGACGCGTGTTTGAATAATTTAGTAAATCGCGACGCAAATACGGCCATCCGACTTAATCATTCGCGATGATTTTGTATAGTTGGGTAAGTAAATCCCAGTTAACTCAGATGGTGGTTTTTAGTAGGAATTCCAGGGTGCGAACAGCTACGGCCAGCTGGGACTCGGACACAAATCCGAAGAAGAGCCCGTCCCCAAGGAGTTGAATCTCGGCGATACAGACCTTGTGGCGGCCAACATCGTCGCAATAGCAGGTGGTGGCGGTCACACGTTAATTTTAGACAAAGACGGATACGTCTATGGATGCGGGTGGAACTCCAAGGGTCAACTAGGCACTAGTGATGATACCCTTAAATTCACGCAAATTGAGATTTTAAAAGGGTTCAGGATAGTCCAGATTTCATGTGGGTGGGATTTCAGCGCCGCGGTATCTGAATGTGGGAAACAATTCGTCTGGGGGAACAATTCATACACCCAGTTGGGCCTCTCGAAAAGTATCACCTGTACAGGTATTCCCTCGAGACTGCAAGTGTCGCAGAAGCTGGCCACCGGGTTCAAGCAGGTAAGCTGCGGCTTGCGCCACTCGGCGATGCTGACGAAGGACGGGGGACTTCTGGTGGCCGGCACCGGCAGTAAGGGCCAACTAGGTCTTGGGGATAACTTCGACGACAACAACTACCTGAGCATATCCAAAGTTCCCGAGTTAGAAGACGTAGTGAGCATAGCCAGTGGACAACACCACACTGTTGTGTTGAAAGGGGATGGGACGGTGTTCAGCTGGGGGGAGAACAAATACGGTCAGCTCGGTCTTGACCCTAACATCTCTAACAGTTTTGTCCCGATGGAGATTCTCCATGACGTTAATTTGGGGTCGGTGTACGCCGGTTGGACTCATACTGCGGCGATGTCTACCTCTGGTGATGTGTTCACCTGGGGGCGCAACAGCTATGGTCAGCTTGGCGCTCAACGGGAGCTCACTTACAAGCCTGAGAAAGTGCCAGGTATTAAAGACGTCAGTCAGTTGAGTGTGGGCTCTGAGCATAACTTAGCCGTTACCAAAGAAGGGAAATTGTTTGTTTGGGGGTGGAACGAGCATGGAAGTTGCGGAACTGGAGATAAAAATAACGTTTTAAAACCTACACAGATTTTTGTTAATAGAAAAGTTAAGGCGGCTTTTGCTTGTACTGCTAGTTCTTTTGCGATTGTCGAATAGCAATAATTGTAATTCTCTTTTTTTTGATGTGCATAAGTATTTTTATAAAGATTATTATTAATTGAATTATTGTATTCCGTATTTTTATAATAAAAATGTGTTGCATGATTCGATCGATTTTTTATTTAGTCAAGGTTGGTAATGGAAAAAGGGTAATTGTTTGTAGTGTGTTGCCCCTAGAAACTGTAATAACAGAAATGTTGAACACGTTCAGGGCAAGAAATAACTGGTAAATATTTAGCAAATTTCTAACAAAATATTTGTTTAAAACGGATTTGAAGCGCAGTTTGCGATAACTTTTCGCGGTTTTATCAATACAAGTCGATTTATCCAAAGATGCAAACACATCATTCAACAATAACAAACAGCGGAAATCAAATACTTGATTTTGACATAAACAGCCCAAAAATAACAATTTTATCACACTTATCTTAAACCAGCTATTATTAAACCTGTTTTCGCACGTAGAGATTATTTTATACCCTAATTTGAATATTAAACCGTTATATAATTAAAATTATACATTTGCGGTAATTTTTTTAGTAATAAATTATATGATTAACGGTTGTAAAAATAGTTATTACAAACATTTCCTAAATATTGGCTTATGTTCAAGGTAAAAGAAGTCTATAGCATGAGTCCTCGGTAGTATAGTGGTCAGTATCCCCGCCTGTCACGCGGGAGACCGGGGTTCGATTCCCCGCCGGGGAGGCTTTTTTTTTCATTTTTTTTTTTTTTTTTTTTTTTTTGGACTGTGTTATTAAGGATTAAATGAGACGATAAAAAGGCACATTGAAATATCACTTCAGCGACACAATAAGTTAAATGCACGACAGAAAAGATTAAACGTACTATATTATTGCCTAATAGGCACGAATTTACATATTGATGGTGGGGGTATTGCATTGATTATCTTTTGTTTTTTTTTTCGTCGTCTCAAGGATTATATAAAGTGAGATTTTTTTAGTATATAAACAGAACTTAATATGCTTATGTAGATCAGAAAAAATTAAAATGTTTACTAATCAATGGCGCTAGAATTTAAATAAAAACACTCAACTTATAGCATTCAACTGTTTAATTGGACTACTTTTGTGTTGTACTGACGCTGAAATAGCAACAAATCCTGTTTGCAAACTAAGTTTACTGCTTTTTATTGAGTTATGAAGAGACAGTGAAGCCAAAATTACTAAGTTGAGACAACAACTCAACAACGTCCTACAACAACGCATACACTAGCGCCATCTATCATCAAAAAAAAGTTAAAAAGTTATTCATCTTTTTTTAATAGTATTTTTAAAAACAGAAAAACGAAACTTGCGTAATTTATTATGTTAAAAAATCTCTTTTAATTAAATAATAGACCAACTTTAGAGCACTTCCGGTTTTACCGGAATTGACCATAACTTTAGATATTTTTAAATGGAACACTGTATGTTTTTATATTTTTGGATTGTGCTTTAACTTTTGAATGCAATCAGTACACTGTTTTTCAAGACTTTTTTTACTTTTTGAGTTTTTTTAATACATTAACAATAAACATTTTTAATTTTTTTGGTGATTAAGTATTTTCAAAATTCTAGTATTTTTTTTCCAGAATATTTGTTCAAAATAGAACAACGATATTGGTGTAAAGACACCATGCAACACCCCTTATTGAGCTATTTTACAAGAATATTTTTGGTGTGACAATTACCAAATTGATTGCAATATAGCCTATTTTGTCGTGTTTTTCACCTATTTATTATGTACTTATCGTACGAAATATTTTTTTGACGTTGAATTTCATTTTCTGCCGTTCATATGGTATAATTCATTGGACATGATTAGAACATTTCCTCTTGAAAATGTGATACTTTGCTCTACTAATTCCCACCCAATTTTTATTTTTTATTAGTGAACAAGAAGCCAAATTCGTTCAGGACCGTATCGTGTCAGTTGAGCGCACAGTGGGCGAATTATGCCATGTTTTTGGTCAATATACTCGAAAAGCAGCTCGTCTGAGAGACAAAGGTGATGAAATTGCCAAAGTAACATTACAATATGCCGAAACCGAGCAATTAAATCGGTCTTTAAGTCTCGCTTTGGAGAATTTTGCCGATTGTATCTCACTTTTGAGCTCCTACGGCGACTTGAGAGTGCAAAATTTGGATAGCAAAGTAATTAAAGAATTTGGACAATACGAAGATATTTGCAAACATGCAAAAGACGAAGTTAAGCAGATTTATAATGCCAGGGAAAGAGAAATTGCGCGGAAAAGACAACTGGACAGGATTAAGGAGAGGAATCCGAGAAATCGACAACAAATTGTACTTACTCCAGTTATTTACGTAACCAGTTATGAAAAAGCCGATTTTGTTTAACGAGCATGTTTGCCACAACGAGAAAGCAAAGCGAGCGAGTTAAACAATAATGGATTTTTCATAAGCTATTACGTACAAAAAATTTTCCTCATTCCGTGGAAAAATGTTATTTTATTCTCAAAATACGTTTCATAACTAGTGATGTAATGAAATTAGTTACATAAGTAGTGATGTGCAAAACGCAATAAATTGATGTAAAATTAAATATTTCATAACGGAATGAGGAAAAAAATGTTTGGGATTAAATATTCAAGGGATTATTGTAGATTCAAGCTGAGACTGAATTAGTGAAAGCGAGTGCGGAATTTTCTAAAACTTTACGTAATCTGGAAGAAAAAAGTACAGAGTTTGAGAAACAAAAATTACATGATGTTAAATCGATTTTGCTTGATTTTGTTGCAACTGAAATGGGGTACCATGCCAAGGCTTTGGAGGTTTTAACTAATGCTTATAAAGCAGTTAATTCAATTGATGAAGAAGCTGATTTGCAGGTAAGAAATAAAAAAATTAAAGCAAAAACAAATCGTTGTTTAATAGGATTTTCAAAAAATGAGCGGCAAAGTGGAAGCGGTAAGATGGGTTCGCCATAAAGCAATGCGTTTAAGTCATCATTATATGACAATCCCTTTTTTTTGTTACTGAGGTGATAAAATAATAATAATTGAACCGAGACGCAATCCTGTTTTTATTTAAATACTTATTTGTGGGTTGATTTCGAGTTTATTAATTTCTGTGCACTTGGAGAATCAATTTTCACATTAAATGGTTATAGAGGGAAAAAAAATGTCTTTTGGCATTGTTCAGTGGCGAGCGGTATAATTTATTCACTTGAATGTTTATTTTTTATTTTAGGAATTTAAAAAGTCGTTACGAAGACCGGACAGCTCCCGAAACGTCGGCCAACGCAACCTTTTCCGTTCTAGCAATTCTTTGGGGTCCCTAAAAGGTCTTTTTGCAAACACAAATAAAAAACCTAAGGGCATTCCTAGAAAAGTATCCAAAAGCGAGGAAACGCTTGATTCAATGAAACGCAGTATTTCGGACACTGAGGAGAGTCTGAGTGATACTGTGGACAATGTATCAGACACTGAAGAACCGTCGTCTCCAATCAGGACAAGGAGGCCCCACAAATAATTTTTGCTTAATTCTAATTTATTAACAAAATTGGTTTTACATTATTAATTTAGGGCTTACGCATACGATATAACTAATCAATAAAATCAGTTTTCAGTGATGAGTGTTTTATTTCTCTGCCCCTTCAACTCCTGCTTGAGTCATCAAATCTCCAATGTTTTTCTCCAAATCATCAATTCGGTTGCCCATTTCGTCAATTCTGGTTAATATTTGGTCTGACATGTTTTGGAATTTATCTTGAATGGTTTGGAGGAGTCCCTGTACCTGTGATTGTGGAAAATTTGTAAATTTTCAAGTTTGAGGTTATGTCAACTTACGTATTGGGTTAATTCTTGGACATTTTTGGGGTCGTTTGTGTTTGTAGCGGAGAAGGCTTCCGTATCGTTGTTCATTTCGACTTTATCGTCTACCATACTGCAGGAAATACAAAATTTACCTCAGAAAAAACGAAAATGTTTAATCGAAAAATGTCACTCTTTGTACCAGGCGCGGACTGCGGGGGGATGTTGGCCTTCTAGAATATAGAGTTTGCGTGTATTGGGGTTTAACAGATACAATCACACGAAGATACACCCCAAAAACGATCAAATTTATTTAAAAAAATAAAAAATGGTTGATTGATGAGATGACGGATAATTTTCATCAATTTTGTCCAAGTTGGAAAAATGGGTACAAAGAAACACATTTATTAGGCTTTTGTGGATGATAAAACTATTTGTGGTATTTGCAGAAATAAAATGCAAAATTATAACTTTTACATTAAAATCTAGTTAAAATTTAAATTGGCTGGCAACATAACATTTTAAAACATGAAAATCCCTAAACCATTTATTGACGTTTCTAGCAATTTTCTAGTGTTGCCAGCACCGGTAAATTTCTTATTTAAATGAGTCTCTTGTAATTGAACGCAATCTCGCTATATTGAGCAGTTTAATATGAGCCTAAAGTTTAAAGATGTTTAATTCTAAAATTTTAAATTTTACACTAAATATGTAGTTTGTTTTGGTACGACTGCTTTGTCGACTCTATTATTAGATAATGCGCTTGCTCCGCTCATGCATTAAAATGTCTCAAGTATTAATTACATTAATTCAAACACTCGAGAAGACACTTATTGATCAAATAACTACAGTGCTCAACAATTAAAATGGAACACTCTAAAATTTTAAGTTTAAAGCCTTGTAACTCCTACCAAAATTTATTAATCGGAATAATCTTTTTTTTGGGTAGATCATTTATTATACTTTAAAATATTTAATAAACCGTTTCTTATAAATTTTTGTTGTTTAAGTTATACAGGGTGTCAAAGACAGCCCCTACAAAAACCGAAAAGTTTAGACATTTCCTATTATAACAAAAAATGTTTTTGGATTTTTTAAATGGGTTCCGGAAGAGCGCTGAATCAAGCCCTCGATACCGTTTTGCAGATTTTGAGCTTCAATTATATGTAAATTAAAGCAATAATCAAAATTGATGTAAAATTTTACCTCTTTTTGGCTTATTCTAAAGATAAAAGTTCAAACTTGAATTTCGGAAGACAACGGTAGACATATTGTTAATATTTTGTGTAGAAAAAAACTTCCGAAGATAACCAAATTTTTAAACAGTTCCGAATTTTAGTTTTATAAAAGAAAGATAAAAATTTAAACGTGTATTTAGACATAACTTTTTTTTTGTATCTCGACATCCTTGTAGCATTAGTTTACTTAGTATTGGCCAGTGATTAGATCCCATTCTTAAAAGCATATTTTTAGTGAAAAATTGGAGCTTTTTCTAACTTAAACAGCTCGTTACCACGAGACGGACGCTACTGTTAGCTATCCAAAATTGTATCATTGGGAATAAGTCGTTTAGATGAGCAAAAGTTTTAATTTTATTCTAAAACAAGGCTTCAAAAATTGTTTCAAACACCAACTTACACCGCGTAGACTAATCCTACAATAGAAATTCGGAACTGTTTAAAAATTTAGTAGCCTTCTATTACACGAAATGTTAACGGTATGTCCACCACTTTTTCCAAAATTCAAATTTGAACTTTTACCTTTAGAATAAACCAAAAAAGAAAAATTTTTTACACCAATTAACAAAATTATTGCTTATAGTGCAAAACAGTTTTTTGAATTTTGACTTTAATTTACAAAATTTAGCTCTAAATCTGCAAAACCGTTTTAAAGGTTTGGTCTGTTCCGAAACCCATTAACAAAATTCAAAATTGTTTTTTGTTAAAATAGAAAGAGTCTAAACTTTTCGTTTTTTTTTGTAGAGCCTGTCTTTAACACTGTATAACTTAAACTACAAATTTACAAAAAAAAACATCTTAAAGTATAAGAAATGAACTACCCAGAAAAAGATCATCTCAATTAATAAATTTTTGCAGTAGTTACAAGACTTTCAACTTTGTTAAAATTTTAGGGTGTTCCATTTCAATTGTTAAGCACTGCACGTATTACAATAACTACGTTTTGACTAGTATGCTGATTTTATTATTTTATGTGTTCAAAACATTATTTGAGCCTAGTTTACTAAATATCAGATATTTATTATACTCTTCTCCATCACATAACTTCAATGGTGTCCAAATAAATCTAAAAATTTCCCATAAGTAGAGTACCTTCATCTAAGGAAATTTCAAATTACCTGTCTGCACTACTATTACATCTTTTTTCATCTTACAGAGATCTAAACAACTTTTATATATCTTTCAACGATCTAAAATCCAGTTTTCTGGCATTGGGACTGTCTAAGATCTCGACCTGTGCGTTTTGAAGAAATAAAACTTTTTTAAGATTCCTGAAGACTGCTGAAAACTACTACAATTATCACTTAAAGATTTCGAGAAGTTCTCTTACTGTTGGTAGAATATTCTGTATTATCACCCAAGTTGAAATTTTTAAATAATGCCAAAATTTAGGTTTTTTTGCAGATTAGGTCGGGAAATCTTATTATTCTAAGTACGGTGAATTTTGATTTTCAATATTCTGATTTTCAAGAAAAAACTGTTTACTCATTGCCATAACATTTTCAATTTTTAAATTGAATTTGAACTTTTTAACAAATTTAATTTTAAATAATTTCTAAGAATGTCTTCAAATAGTTTAGAACTTAGAAGACGAAGATCTAAATATAATAATAATAATAAAGTTTATTGCACATTAAAACAAAAACAAAAATGTACAAGAGGTTAAATGGCAGACACAAATCTGATTTTATAATTTAACCTAGAGAAATAGTTAAAAATATACCTACAATAAACATAACACAAAATAATACAACAGATTAAAATTTGCTAAGATCAATTGCTATAAGTTTTTGCGACAAAATTAGTTTTTTACATTTTTTTTTAAATACACAGGGGTGTCAACTGTTAGAAGATCAGAGCAGTTACTTAATATATATGGTACAATATATGAAAAAGACGTCTGAAATAAAGTAGTCTTGTGTGCTGGAAAGTGAAAATGCTTTTCAACAAAACGTAAATTTCTAAAGTGTGTTTCACAGCGTTTGATTAATTTAGCATACAAATAATCAGGAATTTTTAACTTTAGTAATTTGAAACAAAAACATAAATAATGAACAAGCGTTGCTCATTCAATTTAAGCAATCCTAAAGATCTTAGGTAGGGAGTAACCATGTGCAAAGTGAGGTATACTAATCACAAATCGCAAACAGTAATTTTGAATTTTTTGAAGTTTTTGTTTGTTACTTTCAGTTAGGCGCGGGCCATAAACAATATCACAGTAATGCAGATTGGATAAAACTAGTGAGTTAATTAAAATTAGTTTAGTCTGTTGATTTAAAATCTCTTTAAACTGTGCAAGTTGCTTAAATTTAAAATAACAATGTTTAGATAACTGGGTAACATGATTAGTAAAATTGAGTTGTGAATCCATAGTGACACCAAAATTTTTGACTGTACTTTGGGAAGGAATTTCTACATTATTATTTCGAACGGTGTGTTTTAAATTTTCTGCTTTATTCGTTGTTCCAAAAAGTATGTTCTTACATTTAGTTGCATTTAAATATAGTGAATTACATTGGGTCCAATTATATATTTCATTAAGGTCACTGTCAATTATATTTTCAATATTTCGTATTTCTAGAGGGTTAAAGCTTAAGTAGAGTTGAATATCATCTGCAAATAGATGTATTTTGCAAAATTTAGTTGCATACTGAATATCTGAAATAAAAATAGAAAAAAGAAGTGGGCCTAACACCGATCCTTGAGTAACTCCTGTTAAAACATCTTTAATGTCTGATAAACCTAAAGTTGTTCGGCATGTCTGCTTACGATTGTGTAGATAACTATTAAACCACCTGAATTGGTCATTATAAATTCCATAATACTCTAATTTTTTAGTAAACAATTTATGTCAATTGAATCAAAAGTTTTACTTAAGTCTAACAGAGTTAAAGATGTTATTTTTCCTTTGTCCATATTTGATAAAATTTCATCGGTTACGTGAAGCTGAAATGTTACGTGAAGCTGCCGATTGTCGCAATTCTTAACTAATTAATGAATTTAAATAAACAAAAATTATTATTTATTAAATTTCTGGAAGTAGGCAAAATTTGATATTTTTTTCAATGCTATTTAAATTATTTCACACACGAAAATAAATTTTAAAACTTTTTAAAGTAGACAAAAATTAATTTTTGGGTTCTTTATTCAAGTTTTTTTGAGAAAGCAGACATTCATTTTAAAACTTTTTGAAGTAGACAGTTTCTGGTTTTCTTTCTGATTCTTCATTTGAGACTCCTGGAAGGAGATATAGTTAAATTGTTTTTTTTTTCTTTCTACATTTGAATAGATCAAGACAGTTTTTTAAGTTTCTCGAAACAGAAAAAGACAGTTATTTTTTTGGCTGTTTATTTAAGATTCTTAGAAACAGACAATTGTCATTTTATAAGCAATTTTTTTAAGCTTCTTAAGGCAAACAAAAATTGTCAATTTCTGGTTATAAGTATGCTTGGGTATGCTTTTTGGAGTATAGAAGTAAAATAGAATATCGCAAAAGATAATAAGTGGCTTTTGGGAAACAATAAATAGAATCTATAAAAAAGTTATGAATTAATTAATAAAAACCATAAAGTCAAAAATTTAAATTTGTTTCATATTTTTTTTTGTTGGGGTATTGGGTTTGAGGACTACCCCAACAATAAAATTATAAATAAAGGACAAGATTAATCAACAAAATAAACAATGGGTATCTTTCATGTTTTTGGCAGGAATTTCAAAATTCCCGCTCATAAAATTAGCCAATCGAATTTAGAAGCAGCCATAGAGGCAAAAAAAAATTTCCGATTTTCAAATTTTTTTTGTAATGTGTTGACATAAATCTGAAATGAAAAAAAAATCAGTTGTTCTGTACCACCCCCCAGCCGCCCCCAAAGTTACCAAAAATTTCTACAATTTTTAAATAAAGTTAGAATACTGCAGTTTTTTTATAGGGGTACCTTATAAGGTCCCATACCCAAAACTTAAAAGAAAATTACCCCATCTTTAAAGGGGGATGAAAAAAAAACAAAAACAAAAAATTATTTAAAAATTCATTTGGACCCCTAAATATAAAATCGAAGAACAGTGACCCCTAAATGAATTTAAGATATGTCTTAAATTTTATATTTTTCAAAAATTTTGCGCATGCGCAGTGTCGTTTGGGCCACACAAAGTGGATAAGAAACATATATAGGTCTCGCTAACCCGATATCATAGAAAAAAGACAAAAATTATTAAAAAATCTATACTTTATGTCCTCCAAATTACAAAATTTTTGGACCATAAATAAAAAAGTTTTTTTTTTGTATCCCCCAAAATTTTGGGAATTTGAGGTGAAAAAAATATTTACATTTTTAAATTTTTTTCATTGAAACTTATAGACATGAACGTCAAAAAAAAAAAATATCAGGTGCTCTCTACAACCATCCCCCTGTTGCCCTCAGCTGCCCCCAAAGTTACCAAAAATTTTGAAAATTTTAAAATTAAGCTAGAATCATGCGGTTTTTTTTGTAGGGGTACCTCATAAGGTTCCAGACTCAAAACTTAAAAAAAAATACCACATCTTTAAAGGGGGATGAAAAAAATATATAAAAATCAAAATTTTTGTTTCTCTACTTTTACCCTCTACCACTACCCTCTACCTTTTCCTCTCTTACCCTCTCTTTCACTCTAATTCCAACTTTCCCTTACGCGTGTATTTTGCCTACGGTCCCGATTGTCAAATTTTTAAATTAGCTACCAACCTAACATCACATTTTAAAACACGAAAATCCCTAAATGTTGACAGGTTGACACAAATCAAATGAAGTGAATTTGAAATTTTTAACAAATTTAACTTTAAATATTTTCTAAGAATGTCCTCAGATAGTTCAGACGACGAAGATTTAGAAAAGCTACGTGAAGCTGCCGATTGTCAGCTCTTAAGTAACTCACTGTATAATAAATCTCAAGGTACGTAAAATGTTAGGTTATGTCATGCTATTTCATTTACAAAAAATCAACTGTAGAGACAGAGGAGCCCAAGATTAAAAAATTAACGTCTTTAAGACGTAGTAAAGACGAAGATGAACAGTTTAATTTATTTCGAGTGTCTCCAGAATTTCGAAATTACGTCGCCAAACATTTATCCTCTCTTATGGATAAAATTTTAAAAGAAAGACTTGAAACTAATAATTACGACAATTATATAAAGCCCAAAAGACGAAAAAGTCGAATTAGACTTTTACGAGATTCACCACATTTTATTAGCCTAAAAACGAAAGAAATTACACAAATTAAGAAAAAAAATGAAAGTGATGACGAAGTTGATGTTTTTGATAAGTGTAGAGCTGTTGCTGTAAATCCTGATGATATATTAAGCCAAAAAGAGACAAAATATTGGTCCACACGGAGTAAAGCTCCAGTTTTTAGTTATTGTAAAACTGATGAAGGATTAGTTCTTAAGTAAAACAAATTTTCTTATTGTTTCGTCACCAGTAAAAAAAATAAAAAAGTAGTGAACACCACATTTAATTTCAAAAAATCATTTTTTAAAAGTTAATTTTGCAACATTGGCGACACTGCCTTGACTCAGTGACAGAAGCCATAACCTCAAATTTTCCTACCTAACCTCAAAATTGTGATAAAAGACCGACAAATGTTTATTTAACGTTTAATTCGCACAGTTTAGTGTAATTTTATAGACAAAATAAGTGTTTTAACCCGAAATCATGTTCGTCCTACTCACATTTTTATTTTTTGTCCCCTTAACATATTGTGATAATTTTTCCAGTATTAACTTGCCTGAATCTCACCTCCCTTACTACTTTACGAATTTCCCAAAAATCGCCGATAAATGTTCAAACGACGCCTCATGTCCTTACAAATCCTTGAAAACCAACAAATGCTGGGGTTATGAATACAACTGCCATGAATCCAACCGTTACTCTGCCCCCCGATGTCCGGGTGATCACCGCGGCTGGGTCCAGTCCAAGACCGACCAAATCAACACTTTTTACACTCAGGCTGATTTCGGATACGTCCGGCAACAACTACGCGAGATGCGGCTGCTGTGTGAGCCCCTTTTTGCCGACGACAGTTCTTTGGAATGCTCCGAGCATTTGAGGTTTTGCCGGGGGCGCAATCTCATGCTGAATTTCACCGATTTGGGGACGCGTGAAGACCCAATTAGGTACAAAATGGACGTGCTGAAGGAGGGCCAAATTGGGGGGTACTGCGATCTGAAAAAGGGGGATTTAGAGGCGCAGGCCGATCATTTGAGTCCTCTTCAAAGCTGGGGGCCCGAAATGAGGTTCTTTGAGCGCCTGTCACGGAGGCCTATTATCGAAGGGGACTGTGATGTAGTAATAGAAAAGCCCACTTTTATTATGAAAATTGATGCCACTGTGAATATGTACCACCATTTCTGTGATTTTCTGAACTTGTATGCATCAGTGCACTTAAATGCTACCCAATGGGACGCTTTTTCGACTGATGTCCATGTTTTAATTTGGGAGACTTATACTTATAGATCAGCGTTTCAAGACACTTGGGAGGCTTTTACGGATCACCCAATTTGGGATTTGAAGACTTTTCGGGGCGAGACTGTCTGTTTTAAAAATGTGGTTTTTCCACTTTTACCCAGAATGATTTTCGGGTTGTACTACAACACCCCGATTATTTATGGGTGTGAAAATAGCGGCCTTTTTCAAGCTTTTTCCCAACATGTTTTACACCGTCTTAAAATACCTTTTCATTCGGGCAAAAATAAAAAAATCCGGGTCACTCTTCTAGCTAGAGATACAAAGTATAGAAGAATTTTGAATGAGGATGAACTTATTAAAGCTTTAGGGAAAAATCCAGATTATGAAGTACAAAAAGTTGTTTATAATAAAGAAATGGGATTCAAGAAACAATTGGAGATTACGCGAAATTCAGATGTTCTCATTGGAATACATGGGGCTGGTTTGACACATTTGATGTTTTTACCTGATTGGGCAGCTGTTTTTGAATTGTAATTAATTTGCATTAAATAGAATTAATTATTAAGAAGTGACTTCTAGGTACAATTGTGAGGATGCGAATTGTTATTTGGATTTAGCGAGGCTAAGGGGGCTTAAATATGTCACATGGGAGAAATTAGATAAATTAAAGTCCCAGGAAGATGTAAGTATTTCGTGGGCTTAGAACTACAACTAGGTATCTTGAAAAGTAGCTTTTAACTGGGCAACTACAGATACCCACTTGTAGTAATACAAATTACCCTGATAAAAGAGATGTCTGTTTAGAACAACGGAGATTGTGCAGGAATAGAACAACGCACGACTTATCTAGTTGTATCATTAAAAAGAGCTAACGTAGTGAATTATCCTCTGGTGCATAGCTCAGATTCATCAAATATCGAGTTATCTAGTTGTAGTTCTAAGCCCACGATTTAATTTAATTAAACTACTGTATGAGCGATAAAATTATTAGTTTGGTGGGCACTGGAAAATATTGGTGATACAGTATAACTTCAGGCAGACTGTAACCCAAATATTCGGCAATTACCTCCACAATAAATCATTGGATAATTTAATTTGTTAAATTTGTAACTGTGTCCAAAGCTTAGTAGCAAACTTTGTGGGAGCGGGCCAAAAAGAGCGAGTCAGTCCCTGAAAAAATCGACGAAGACGGCTACAAAAACTCAGCGTTTTAACTTCGTAAGCTCCTCCCACCATTCATAATGGTCCGGGAGTCTTAACCTTTTTTTATGAATATTTTAAAAGAATTTGTTAGTAAATGAAAAATATATTATAATAGAAAGCTCAATCGTTACTCGACTGTTTTTTAAAGGAGCAATCTCTAATATATTGGTAAAAATGTATTCAAAAATTTGTTAAAATGTATTCAAAAATTTGGAGCCACAGAAAAAAACTGTCTAAACTTGAACAAAAATGTCGGACACTTTACCTGGGATTTAGATTTTTTTGTTCTCAAATTGTTGCTCTGTTGGGATACATGAAACAAATATTATTTTTTTACAGGGAACTCATGATGGTGGGGCTCACGCCAAATTCGCCAATTATTCTTTTGACGTAAAAGAGTTTTTGCGTTTGGTTGAAAAAGCAGCAAAACATGTGTCAAATCACCCCGAATTTAAAAGACTCATTTCTAAACTTGATGACGAATTGGACCATGACGAATTATAATTTTTATACCTCCCACCATGAATCAATGCAATTACGTTCTCAAAAAAAAAGAGCTAATTGTAAGTTTAAAATAACCCGATGTTTTTAAGCAGTTTAGTTCAAATATTGATTATTAAATGCTCTAAATTCTTATCAGTTACATCATAACGATGTGCATTACATAATTAATTTCAATAATTAGACGTCTTTGAAAAATATTTCCTGAAAATGAATCGATGTACGTGTGATATCCATAAGAGAATCGCCATAACATATTTTTTTTTGTATTAATAAATCTGTTATTGATAAGATTTTGTGTTCAGTAGTTATGTCTTTTGGTGTTTTGACACTAAAAGAAATGTTAAATTGTTTATTTAAACTTAGTTCCTCCTTAAGTTCAAAACATTTTTATTTATTAACTGGTTATTAGTTTCGCTTTTTTATTTATAACTAAACAAGTCTTAATATTAGTCTCTTATTAGTTCTAATGACATAATGTTTTAATGTCATACGATTCTCAGGTTAGTATAAAATACGAAATGTTTATTGATGACGTAATCGCATTGTTTTGTGTCGCATCCAGACCTGATTTTTTTAAAATATTACTAATGTGATTTTAATAAGAAATACTAGTTACTAAATATTTTATACATATTTTTTAATAAATTATTTTTTATAATTTATTTATAATAAAACACTTGAAAATCCATTTAGAGTTTTAATTTGATTTGTTTTGTATACATGAAACATACAATAGAACAATTGATCAACATATAAACAGTAATAATAAAAACACTAATTATAGGGGTAATTTTAAGTGTATCACACAGTACATTGACTAGTCCAGTTAGTAAATTACCCACAAGAAAAAAAATTAATCCATTATAATTAGCCGCTCGAAAAATTAAAGGTAATTGTAAATTAATCCGTAATTTATGCCGAAATGTATCTTCCAAAATTTTCCCAAAAATAAAATAAAGCCCCGTCATAAAAATCCCAATAAACAAAACCCAAAAACAATACGCCGAATTGGCCAATTTTCGTGAAATCCCAAAGTACTTCTGACAAACTTGCGACAAAAACAGCGTCAGTGTCGCCATAAAAACAAACTTAATCACTGTTTTCCTACTCCCCTCAGTACCCTGTTTCTTCAACCCCACAAAATCGCTAAAATACGCCGAAAATAAATACAGGGAAATGTACCCAAAAGACGATACGATCCCCTCCCGATTAGCTGTAAGAAAATTTGTCCGCTTTGCGCTCTCCATGACGAAATTTTTCAAGCCGCCCTGTAGCAGTGTCTCGTGCGAGCACAGCAACATTGCCGCATTGATCCACACAAATTTTGGCTCAATCACGCTGAACAGCAAGGCGGCAAAAATTTTCGTCACAGCGAGGGTTATGAAAAAGTTCCAGTGGACCCCATATTCAGTCACTGGGACGCGGTACCCCAGAAGTTTGGTGCTGAAGAAGCGCCCCACGCCGATTATCAACAATGGGACGGCCCCCTTCAGCGACTTCGTGAGCTTGGTTTGGCCCGCGTCGACAATACCGTTGGAAAAAATGTACAGCCCCACTCCTACGTCCATTAAACTGTAGCCGTATGATTTAGTTTTGGCAAAACGGCGAGGGAAAATCAGAAAATCAACAGCGAGAATTGCAATTACGGAAATTACGTTAATTGTGGACCGGCTGTTGGTGATGTAGTCGGAGGTTTGGGGGGCTTCGGGAGGGGTAGAGCACAAGGGTTTAGATTTACGCAGCCATAAAATTAGGGCTGTTGCAATGATGAATGAAGTTGATAAGAGCTTGATGGTCTCGTCGGATAATACTGTTACATTGAGGATAATAGGGAGGACGAGAGTCAGGAATTCAATACTGAATTGTAAAATGGGGTTTTTTGTTCGAAACTGGAGCAAAGAAACGATTATTGTTGTAATTGTAGTGTAAAAAAGTGAAGGGACTATAGTGGAAATTACTTCGTATGGAGTTGTCCCGGTGGAATGCATCAGGTGGTCCCGGGGGACACGCTGGGATGGAGACATCCTTCACGAAAATCTACAATTAAAAATCTAAAATTTTGCGAATTTTTGCTCGTACAACCTACCTGCAGTCTTACATTGGCACTGTAATTGCGTTTCACTTATTGTTAAACATTTTATTGATTTTTACAAAAAACATAACCCCACTTTAGTTTTTAGACGCTAGGGATTTTTGTTTTGGAGGTTGGTGGTGAACTTAAATTTGATTTTTTGAAGGCAAATATGTTTTAAAATTATAATAAAACAGTGAAAATAATAGTTATTTACGTTAGGTTAACTTTTATGGGAAAAACTAATTGCAGGCAAGCCGTGCACAATGTTTTGCAGGGGCCCACCCAATGGTGGAGTTTTGGGGTTGTGAGACTTTAGTAAAATGTCGCCTTCGGCCCCCAATGTAGAATTTTTTTGCTTTTGTATTAATTAATTTAAACACTAATAAAAGAAACTGTTACAAAAATTTTCTGGCTTACAAAATTAGTAAAACATTGTCTTCGACTACTAGAATTACAAAAACAGTGTTTATTGATTTAAATATTAATAAAAAATGATAGAAAATATTATATCTAGGTTTTAAAATTAGTAACCTGTTGCTTCCACCTTCAATATTTAAAAAAAATATGGTTTCACTAAAAATTATATTCCTAGAAGTACTAAAGCTGTTGCTTTTTACTTCTAATATCAAAAAAATGTTGGTTTTTATTATTAAATTAAAAATTTGTAGAAAATATTATTTTTGTCTTTTAAAATTAGGAAAATATTGCGCACCCTCCTAATATTTAAAAAGAAGTCGCCTATGGATTTATTAATTAAAAAAGTTGTAAAAAAATGTGATCTTCGGCTTCTAAAAGTACAAAAACATGTGTCTTTACTGAAATAAAAATCTAACTAAAATTACGGTTGCAGATTTCAAAATTATTAAAGCATTTTTATTTATTAATCTTAAAATTAGTAAAAAATATCTCTTGCTTCAACAATTAGTAAAACCTTGTCTCTAAAATTGGTAATACGACGTCGTTCTTGTTTTTATTGATTTAAATATTGATAAGTAATCATAAGAAATACCATGTCTAGCTTCCAAAGTTAGTAAAATTACTTTTCTGTACTTAGAAATTAGTAAACGTTGCCTCCACCTCTAAATATTGAAGAAATGTTGGTTTTATACTTAATAATTTAAAAAATGATAAAAATATTATTGTCGCATTTTACAATTAAGAAAATTACGTCTTCGTGTTTCAAAATTAGTTAAATGTCATCTCTGATTTAAAATACCGAAGCCACTTTTGTATTCACCAATCTAATAATTAGTGAGAGATATCTATGGCTTATGAAATACTAAAATATTGTTAAAATTTTATTGCTAAAAAAATTACTAAATTAGTAGCCTGCGGCTAAAATATCGTCTGTGGCTACTAAAATTACAAAATCAATGCTCTTGTTTCTATTGATTTAAATATTGATAAATAATGAAAAGAAGTGTCATGTCTAGCTTATAAAATTAATAAAACTATTCTTCTGGACTTCAAAATTAGTAAACTGTTGACTGCGCTTCCTAATATTGAAAGAAAATTGAGTATGTTTTTGTATTATTAATTTAAAAATTAGTAAAATAATAGTTATTTGTTTAATTAGGCAATAAAGCACGTGATTTAATACCGTGACTGGCATTAAATCTGTAAAAGGTTCTCTAAAAGGCGCAGCCCCAAAATCTAGACATTAAATCGGCTTTAATGCCGTATTGAACATATAATTTTTTGCCGATCCTGCTAGTTTATCTTTTTTTAGAAAAATCCTGAACGAGTTTAAAGTGTATGCTTTACTGCTTAGTCCATAAAAATTATGACATATTGTCTAGACAATAAATGTGGTAGTTTAGTGCCTCCAAATTGTCACGAAAATGTGGTGTTTGCAAAAAATATTATTTTTAATTTTTAAAGTTAGTTAGATGCTTGCTACTTTCAATGCTGGAAAGAATGCCGTTTTTGTATTTACTAATTTATTAAAAAAAATGAAAAATATTGTTTTCACCTATTAAATTAGTAAAATATCACCTCCAATCTCTATTATTTAAAAAATGTTGCTTTTAGATATATTAATTTAAAAATATGTGGAAAAATGTTAGCTTCGATTTTCAAAATTAGTAAATAATACAGCTTCTAAAACTACAGAAACAATGTTATACTTATGTGTTTTTATAAATAGTAATTTCTGGCTTCTGAAAATAAAATAAAACCGCTGCTGATTTTAAAATTACGTTTTGGAAATTTATAATTAGTAAAGTAATAATTTATAAATTAGTATACTATTAAGAAAAATGCCGGTTTTATGTTTATCAATTTAAAATTGAGTAAAAAATTGTTGCCCTCAGCTTTTAAATTAGTAAAATATCGCTCCGACCTCCAATATTGAAAAAATGTCGCTAGTAGATTTGTGAATTTATAAAATAAAAAAAAATTACTTCTGGTTTATAAAACTATAAAATTAGTAAATTATAGTCCACGCTTTCACGGCTTCTAAACTACTTCATGTGTTTTTTTATTGAAATAAAAGATTTTAATTTCTAAAACAGGCTCCTAATATTTGTAATTACATAGTTTAAAAATTGGGAAAAATATTTTCTTATCTTTAAATATTATTAAAACATTGCCTGCAGCAAAAACATCCTGGCTCTTGTCTTTATTGATTTAATGATTGTTAAGAAATATTGTGTTCAGCTTCTAAAATATCGGAAATTACGTTTCCACATTTAAAATTAATAAACGGCGGTTTTCAATATTGCAACAAAACATTGTTTTTGCATTTAGCAGAGGCGCACCTAAAGGAGTGCTGACAAACAGGGACGAAATTAATAATAAACAGGTTTTATTACAGACTTTGTAATTGTAGTCAAAATTCATTGGACCAATAATTATGTAAAATTCTTGTCTTCTTGCTTAAAACCTTATAAATTTGTTGATTTATTGAAATTAAAAATTATGCAAGTGTTCCAGAAAAACGTTCTCTTAAATCCTCTAACTTATTGCGCTTGGCGAGCGTGGATCCAAAATCGTAAGGCGCGATTCTCATCTAATTGTAGTAATCCATACTATGGTAGATACATTGGAAAATACTGGATGCTGTGTGAAGGGCCTTACTCTTTTTGTTGTCTAAAAGTGTTGTGTAGGCAAATCAATCCCAAATCAATATTTATTTTGCCTTCTAATTATTACATTTTTTCAACAGAGCAAAGGTCAATTAAAAGTCTCAGAACGGTTTCACATAAAATTTAATATCAGTTGTTGATAACTTTACTAAAAACTTATAGAGCAAATTGTAAACAAATCTCGCGGAGTTGAGAGAAGCTTGGACTCTCATGGAATATTCCGTGAACCTACGACGAGACAAAGGAGAATTAGGGTATATAAACTCGTTTGATTTAATGAGAATTAATTAGTATTTGGCAAGGTGCTCTTTGTGCTCACAGTTATTAGGGTCAAGTGATTGAGGAAAAGAGCCGTTTCAACTCCAAAAGATGCTGAAAAGTAAGTCTATTTTGATTTAATTTATCGTCGGTCTTAGAGCGTTGATCCTGCGAAACAAACAAATTTTATCCAATGTAATAGTGGGTTTGTTGGTGCCTAAATTTTGAGTCTTAAAATTAAGGAAAAAGGGATCGCTTTGCGATCTGAAAATTAAAGTATGTACAATAAGTAAGAACTTTTTATTTCGTCATTTTCAAAAGTGTAAAATCCGCCACAGGTGATTGGCTAATACGATTCTGAATCTATGCTCGTCAAGCCTGCGAATCCTGCTCAACCACTGTGAATAAAAAATTTTTTTTAAAGTCTTTAATAAGACTTAAATCGGCTGTCACTTATGGGAAGTCTACTTAATTTGATGTTATTTTCGCTGAAGCTAGAGCTTAACTTCATTAATAATAAAACTCTACCTTTGGTTAATAATTTATTTATTTACCATTTTATCGTATAAGTTACTTTAATAACAATACAAATTTACCGATTCGTCGAAACTACAATTGTCCTAATTTTTGGGATAATTTTTATCGCTGCTGTCTAAGCTATACGTCTCGGGTAGGGTTTTAGATTTTTTACAGTGTCTTCTCAAAAATTTCGAAATTCTTCCCGCCAAACTTGGTCTCCGACTATTTGTCGAAGTTTTACTTTCTAGACTAATTTTTTCTTCTGAATTTTGACTTGCTGTTGTGCTACAATCCTCATCTTCAGTCTTGATACTGGCATTACACGCTGCTGCTGCTGCTGCTGTTGCTTCGTTTGGTTCTTCCGGTTTGTAATACGGGTCCCACGAGGACAGGGGCACCAAATACTCGTCATTCTGTTGCACTAGAGTAGCCAGGTTGACCATGGACGGGCTCTCACCCAGATGGGAGCCGTCCCCTGGAATCGCTATATCGTGCATGTCCCACTTGCTGGGTCTGCGTTTAAAAGTCAAGCCATCGCAACGCACTCGCACTATGGTTATTTCCGAATCAGTGGACTTTAATTCAGAATTTGGGTTGATGAAGTCACCTTCGGTTATCAACATGTTGGGCTCTTCGAAGCGAATGAATTTGTCGCTGGTGGTGGCCGCACTGGAGTAGGCATATCTATAATTTATGGGAGTTGACTGTTTCGAGACGTTGTATTGACCCAACTTTTTACGAGCGTCGATTATGTCGTCGATTTGTTTGTAATTTTCGAACGAATCAATCATTTTTACATGGAATTTTGGGGAGTGCACTGTCACATTTGTGCCAGTTTTGACGACAATTTTCGCATTTGGTTGTCATTTTTTCAATTATTAATTAAATTATAATTAGCAACATTTTATTAAAAATTAAAAAAATAAATAAATCGGATGATTAAAGCTGTAAAGGCATTCTTATGAGCGAAAAGGAACTTTGCGGGCGAGTCTAGTACAACGAAGAACTCTTTTATTTTTGTAGCAATTATTTTCTTATTTTCGAATGATGTTTCAACATATCCTTTTGCAACGCTATCTGATGGCTTATCAGACATCCTGCCTCCGTGAGTTTGACATCTGTCAATAATGATGCTGAAGATCTTCGCCTTAGAACAGCCGAGATTTTTTATTAAAAATGACAATGACAGTGCGTATGTCTAAAAATTAGATATTGAACTTGTATATTTTTCTGGTTTATGTAATACTAATGCCCTAGCCATTTTCTTTGAAATTTGTTTAATTGTATTTTTATTACATTTAACAACTTATTATCTGGATAAAAATTTTCCTGTTTTTTGAATTTTTCCAGAAGCTTCTTTTGTTTTTTCCTTTTTTTATGTTCATGTTTTTTATGTTCTTGTAAAATCTGAATTTCTATAGTTTTTTCAGAATCGACTTTTGTTTTTCTGGAATACGTTTTTCTTTGCCTAATTTTTTCATCTCGTTGTCGTTTTTCTCGCTCTTTTTTCGTTTTCCCTTTTAAACACTGTTTTTTAAGTTTTTTAGAATCATTTTTTTTATTTTATTTTTCTTAACTCTTCTCTCTTCTAATCGTTAACCTTCCAATCAAAAGTTATTATGGTTGGTAGTAGATTAATGGGTTAAACGTAAATGCTGTTGTTAATCGCTAACGTTTTAGAGTTTTTAGTTTTTTGTATCAGTTAATAGTCAAAGCACGTTTCAAAATTGCACATATATGTATTATTCTTTATGGAGGTTATGAAACAGTTTGTTGCTCTTTTTCCACCAAACGTCGACTTTAAATTCCTCTAGAAAAGTTTGATGTTTTTCCAGAATCTTTGTTGCCTTTGTTTTCCATAAAATGTTTTTCTTTTTTCTCTATAATGTTTTTGCGTTGCTCTTTTTTCTAATCGTCGTTTTCAGAAAGTCTATTTTTATAAAAATAAAAAAAATATTTTGTATTACATAGAATAGGTTTGTTTAAATAGGTTAAGTAGAGTAACAATTTGTTCTAGACTTCGCCTATGTACCTATTAATTTTCTTTTTCTTTTGTTTTCTTGTATTATTATTTTTTTTTGTGAATAAAGTCGTTTTTAATTTGAATTGAATTTATTCTAAAACCCGTTTTGAAAGCTTTTTTAAAAACATTTTTTGTTTTTTCAGAATCTTTCCTTGCTATTCCAGAATTTTTATGTACTTTTTCCAACAGACGTTTTTCAATTTCATCTAGAATTTTATTTACTTATTTATTTTTACTAATTATTGTTGTTTTGATTCAAGTTCCTATATATTTTCAGCCCACGTTCTTTTATTTGCTCTATAATTTTTTATTTTTCTCTTCCTTCCAATAGTCGTTATCCGAATTCTATTTTTTCTTTCGAACGCCATTATTCAAGCTCTTCTATAATCACATTCTGTTCTAAAACTTTTTCTCTTTTTTTTTCTTCCAACCGACGTTTTTCAACTTTTCTAAAATTTTATTTTGTCTTTCTTTTTATTCTACCATGTGGCGTTTTTTTTAAATTTTTAGGTTTCTTTTCAATGTCATTGTGTAAGTTCTTTTAGAATACTTTTTATACTTTCAGAATCTTTCTTTGCTCTTTTAAAACTTCAACTCTTTTTTAATTACAGAACGGGTCATTTAACTTTTTTTACATCTTTCTTTTTCTATAAATCTACTTTTTATAAATTTTTTTTTTTCTAATTGCCGTTCCAGATTTTCTTTAGAATCTTTTTATTAAAGCTGACGCTTTTCGACTTTTTCTAATACTTTCTTTTGTATTTCTTTTTTTATCACTTGATGTTTCTTAAATTTTTGTTTTTCTTTTAAACGCCGCTTTTAATGTTTTTAGAAACATCTTCTGTTTTTCCAGAATCTTTTTGTAATGTTTCGAAACTTTTTTGTTCTTTCTTTTCTTCTAATCGACGTCTTGCAACTTTTTCTAGAATTTTATTTTACTCTTTTTCTCCTACCAAGTGTTGTTTCTCAAATTTTTATGTTTTTTCTAAACGTCATTGTTCAAGCTTTTTTAGAATTTTTTTTGTATCTTAAGAATGTTTGTTTGCTCTTCCAGAACTTTCTACTTCTTACGATGACAGACAGGTCTTTTCACTTTTTTAAAAAAATTGTGTTTCTATCAATTTTATTTATTAATTTTATCATTTCCGGATTTTTTTTTTGAATTATCTTTTTATTCAAACTAACGTCTTTAGTCTTCTTCTAAAACTTTTTTGTTTTTTTTTCTATCAATCGATATTTCTTAAATTCTTATTTTTTTAAACGCTGTTTTTTATTTATTTTTCTAGAATCTTATAACCTTCCAGAATTATTTGTTTGTTGTTCTTTTTTTAATTCAACGCCTTTCAACTTCTTCGAGGATTTTGTTTTGTTTTTCTTTTTCCGCTAAACATTGTTTTCCAAACTCTTGTTCTTTCAGACGCCATGTTTGGAACTCTTATAGAATCATTTTTTGTTCTTTTTTGTTGTATTTTAAATCTTATTAGTTAATAGTCATGTGAGCGGGCGACGATTACGGCAAAGTATTATTTGGAATAGAACAAATTTTTATTTTGTGCTCTGCGGATCCTAGTAATCCCCAATTTGTCACATGAAGAAATACTAATTGCAAATTAGTTATTTAATACGATTCTGCATTCATGCTCATTAAACCAGCGAAGCCTATCAATCTAGCATGAGTTGCAGTCTCATATTGTCATTTAGTGACGTCACAAAAAGTGAAAAATTTGAATGTCCACATGTCTTCGCCGTTCATTCATTTGAAACTGCGCATGCGCATGATAGAAAACAATAGCATCTCCATGGCTTTCTAGAGATATAAAATTAAAAAATATATTTACCAAGGTCAGTTTTTTGCAAAAAGAGTATTACATTGTTGTCTGTAAACTGTTTAAAATACTGCAACGGTACCAACAGATTTAAAATTATAAAATACTGTCTTACACTTTTAATCTAGGAAGCCATAACGTTTAATGGTTGACGGGTTGCCTATCATGTGACATTTTGAAATCGCTTTATTTTGGATTATTAATTTTTTTATTTAGAAAAGTGGTGTTTTTTATTTATTAAAACAAATTATGCATTTACAAAACAGTTTTTTCTTGTTATTCAATTTTTGCTATAAAATTTGCAGTCGTTATAACACCAATAGTAATTAAAGGAAGTTAACGATGTTTACATTTTTTGTTATCGTTTGACCTGTGTTTAGCCAATTACACGTTTAGATAAAAAATTAAGTACTAATTATCGTAAATAAAGCATAATTTAAAATATTTATTAATTTAAAATATTTATTAATGTGTCCTTTCTCTTTGTGAAAGTGCGCCGCCGCTGTGTTGTTCCTGTCACTTTCGTTTTTGACATTTGCCAGCTGTCAAGTGTTGCGAGTGAGGTTATAATCAAAATTTTCGGATTTTTCCATTTTGTAAATGTAAATCTATAAAGAAACTAGTCGCGAAACGTGATTAAATCACAATGGAGAGTCAAGAATGCGAGACAAGTAGTTTGGATGAAGAAACATCATCATTGCTAAATAACGGCTCATCTGGTGATTTTGAAAAAGCTTCTCAATTGAACGATTTTGATGAAAATGAAGACACCAGATCGGAATTGAAGTTTGATCGAGGTAAAACGAAATTTTCTAAAATTCCGGTTCTTTATTTACATAATCGCAGAGTTGGAAACGGAAGCAGAACGTAAAAAACGCGCACTCATTGAGGAAGCTTTAAATAACAACAATACAACGTTAGAAACATGGCAGAATTTAGCAATTGACGAGTTTGGTTTAGTCGGAGATGATTTACGGTGCAAAGTCTGGCCTTTATTACTGGAACTTGACCCTAATAACTTGGAAATAACGCCACTTTTGGAGGAACTTTCCAGTCATAGCGAATACGAGCAGGTTGTTTTGGACGTAAATCGGTCTCTCAAACGTTTCCCCCCAGGCATTCCATACAAGCAGCGTCTTGCTCTTCAAGACCAACTTACTGTTTTAATCCTTCGGGTTATAATAAAGTATCCGCATTTGCGCTACTACCAGGGTTACCACGATGTTGCTATAACCTTCCTTTTAGTAGTAGGCGAAGCTCTAGGTTTTAGTATCATGGAGAGACTCAGCACTGACCATTTACGCGAATGCATGGAACCCACTATGGAAAAGACTTCATACAGACTTACTTACATTTACCCGCTTTTATCCCGAGTGGACCCCACACTTTACGAATTCTTGGACAGGTGTGTAGTTTCTCGTTTAAGGCTTGAAGCAAATTTGGGGTTTCTAGGGCTACGGTAGGGACAATGTTTGCCCTTCCTTGGTATTTGACCTGGTTTGGTCATTCTTTGAACCAGTACAAAGACGTAGTACGGCTTTATGATTTCTTCCTGGCGACTCCGCCCCTTATGCCACTGTATGTAGCTGCATCACTGGTAGTAGAGCGTCGGGAGGAGGTTTTTGAGCAAGGGTGTGATATGGCAAGCATTCATTGTTTGTTATCTCAAATTCCGGATAATTTGAATTTTGAGGGGATTCTTCAAAGAGCGCTTCTCTACTACAAGAGTCATCCCCCAAATAAATTGGAAGGTGACGTCAAGAAGAGGGTGAAGAAAGAGTACGTATATTTGAGCTTTTTTAGGAAGTTATTCTGTTTGCTTAAAAGCTTGTTTACTCTTCGCTTTTATTGGTTTTTAATTTCTTCTCTGCTGTTTCGTAGTAATAAGATGAAAAATGTGTAGTGTAGTTGTAAGTTGTTGTCAATAAATTTATGCGTTTTTTTCTTACTAAAAATCCTTTCTCCTCTCCTGGCTGCTGTTTTGTGTGCTGGAAAATTGTTATTTTTTTGATTTATTTTAAGAGCTGAACAGCGGAAGAAAGAAGAAATGAGAATTAGAAGAAGATTAAATAGGAATAACACCCTTTGGGTCAGGTTTAGTAACAAGATGCCTGCTTGGTTGGTTTTCAATTATCGGAGTCGTTATGGTTTATTGTTTGCTACAGCAACTGTTTTACTTGGATATTATGCATATTATTTGAAAACGACAAATTCCCAACACACCTTTTTTGGGTAAAAAGCTCTGATGTTATCTCTTGCAATTAACTGAATTTTTTGCAGTTTTTTTAATACATGACATTTAATTACAGTGGGACCCATTAAGACTATGATGCATAATAGATTTTATACAAGTTTTTAGTCTTATTTATTTATATTATTTTTTCATGCTTTTTTCCAACTTGTTGTTTATCACTATTTGTATACATAAAGTTTCTTCAACCATAAAATCATTCGTTCAAGGTCAAATACTGTAAATACACAACTTCTTGTAAATAAGAGGCTTTTAGGGATTGTTAACTGTAAATACAATAAAGAGATAATTATTATTATTACCAGAAGAATGAGATTTAGCATGCCAAAAAGTATCAGTGTGATATTTATTTTGAATTCCAATTGTTTATTTTTATATAAAGTGTGCTTTTTGTTATTTTGTTTTATAATACAAAGATAACAAGTACAGTCAGTATTTTTATATTTCGTTAAATGTAGCTCATTATTAAGTGCAATTTTTGTATTAAGTTAAGGTATATCAAAAGTTATTGAATAAAATTTTTATAAAAAATTGCTATTTATTTCCTCGTTGAGATAACTTATCAGGGTTATAAAGGTTACTTCGGATTTTAACGCTGTTACTGGGCACTGATTTTTGTACAAAAGGCTCTGAGTAATTGAAAATTTATGAAAAATTTGGAAGTGTTCATGTCACAACAAATTTTGTTATCGTATTTATAACGTGAGAGCGATAAAACCGTGGGTTGGGTGAGCACGATTAAATATTTAAGGCGTTAAGCGATTTTTCCAAATTATTCAAACAGTTACACAACATCTAATACTATTGATGTAATGAAGTTATGTTAGTTTATTATATTAAAACATAAATAAATAATGTAAAGAACTATTCTAGAATTATGAATCACAACTATAGCCCCTAATTCTTTATTTATCTAATATTTAATTATTAAAAAAATATATTTATATTCTGTTTTTGGATACTAACACTTCGAAAGCAGTCACTCCGCCAAGGACACTTATCATGAAACTTATCTAGGAAAAAATATCTATTAAAAAAAACTAATAAACATATCATATTTTTTTAAAATTATCATTTTTAAGTACGTATTTTAGGTAATTACAGGATAATCTATCCACACTTTTAGTTTGTTTTTAAGAATTGTCATTTAAAAAAATAATTTAAGTCTGAACGGTTGTAAAAATGCAAAAAATAATATGTCTTACAATTTTGGCATTTCTGTTTGCAATTTATCTTTTTGGAATTAGTGGTAAGCAATTGTTGAAGGTTAAAAAACGGTAAAAAAAGGAATTATTTTTATTAGATTCTTCTATATCGGATAATGAAGAACCAGCTCCAGCAACTTTTCCCCCATCATAGAACTATATTGTTCAGAATTTAAAAAGATGTATATCTGATTCAAATAAAGAAAAAACACTTAATATATTTTTTATTTGGGAAGATATCACAACATAACATAATTACAACACTCTGGAAGAAAAAAGGAAGTAATAGTGTTAAAATTCAGGAAAAATTTCTAACTTAACAATAATTTAAATCACACATCAAATATCATTAACGAGATTCGAAATATAATTGAGAACATCTTTATTTGCTAAAATTTGCATATGATCGACTTTGGGAAGTTGCTTAGTGTAAACCTTTTGTTTTTGAAGACTTTGCCAGTGGAGACACCCTTCGAGAGATTTTTTGTTAACCGTCCCATCCCCATCTCCATTAATTAAAGTCGGGTACCCATCTAACCACGTCCCTGGCTTATAGTACAACCTGAATCAACCAATCACAGTCGAGTACTTAAACGAGCACCACCTACCGTTCAACTGTATCAACTCCCGTCCCATATAAGCAATGCACCTCAACACCAGGAGGGCGAAAATCTAACTGATATTTTTCTGTATCTTTTCGCATTTCCCACCCGTTTGGATAATTAATCGCTTGGAAAAACTCCTGTAAATTACTCAAACTGAAATTTTTCTTTTCAGTTTCTACGAGAACTTCATCAGGCTTCCAGAAAAGTTTAGATGGTAGTAACCAGGCAAGACTGGGAGAGGTAATTTGTTCCTGTCTCATGATGCTCTCACGTAAAACATATGACCCTAAGTTATCACCTTAAAAATTTTTAGGTCACAAAATGGGACTCTTGTCATTAAAATTAACTTTTACCAATTGCGTAAACTTTGATTGCTTTGACTGAGCCCCCCCAGGCCCCACTTAGAGCTACTAGAGACTTAATATACTTGTCTTTCCATGCCTGTGTTTGCTGGTTGAGGAAAAGGAGGGACATGGGACCCCCCATTGAGTGTGCAATCAAAATAATTGGCTGATTGTCGTTTTCTGTGTATGTTTGTTCAATGAGTGTTTTAAGATCGATGAAGAATTGTTGGTTTTCGTCTGGAATTGTGGGATAAGTGAGTCGTTTGACCAAAATATTTACTTACTGGGCGCTTTTCGGAAGTCGTAAGGGGCCCCTTTGATAGTTTTGTTCCTTTCGTGTCCCAAATTGACTAGAGTTTGAGCAATGCTGTTGAAATACACACCTGTGGATGCATGACTGGGGTCTAGCCATTCCACTGTTTCTGTGCCCCCAAATCCGGGGATCCTGATCTCTACCCCATCGTTATTTCGTGTTGTTCGTGTTTTGTTATCGTAGATAAGTTTGATATTGTCGATCCAACAGTCGATAACGAGAGGGACAAGCAGTTCCATGTTGAGCCATATGTTGAAAAATCCAGAAGTTGTTTTTTCGCAGATATAATGAACTGTTGATGATTTGTTCAGTCTGGCTTCGACTTGAGATCCGCCATCGCCTGGGATTAACACAATGGGGTTTAAACCGCCACTGACTAGTGCCAAAATAAGGGAAAAAGTGATAATTTTGAGGTTATGTGATGTTGTCATCTTCGCGTTTAATTTTTTTAAATTTGGGTGAAAACTGAAAAGTAATTAAGATTTTAACTCACTCAAGTGGTTTCGTTGGGACGATTTAAATCGAGCATGATAAGTTCGTATTGTAAACAAAAATTTTTATTATTTTGAACAATTTCACAATGGTGACAATTTAATGACAAGTTAATGACGTTTAAAAGCAGTGGTGGCGGATCATTATTTAGCAGAAAGAAATGAAAAATTGATATTACAATGGGATAGAAAAAAATAAAATTTTGATCAAAACAAGACGTAGGACTTGAAAATCAGATGATTGTAGCAGAGACCAGAGACGTTGAGACGTAGTAGATATCTTCAACTTTGAACTTTCATCCAGTGGGCAGTGGCGTACTGTTATCAGGCTATCACAATTTTAAAAATAACCTTCTGATAAAAGTAGCTACAAGTTCAAATCAGTCTTAATTATTAATTAAGTCTTAATTAATTTTAATCTTCTTTTTGTCTCTTATCTATGCCCCTTTTGATTTCATCTTCTAATTGGCGATTGCTGCTTAGTGAGGCGCCATCTTTTGAGCATTCAAGAATTACTGAAAAGCATACTACGGTTTGTGCCTTAGTTTATATATTGTATGTTTCTATCATAGAATTTTTGGTTAATTAAATAAGATCCTATAATTATACTATACGGTGAAAAAAAAAACTGAAAAAAGATACACAAAACATAGAATTCAGAGAGCTTTAATTAGGATAATACTTATTAAGAGGGTCAATGCCTGTGTTTATCCTTATGGGAAATGTACATATCGAAAAGTACACTTCTCTCAGGAACCACTGAACGGATTTTAATGAGGTTTTGTACACTATTTTGTGATAAAGGATACATGATATGCTATAGTAGAAACTTTAAAAAGTTTTATTAAAAGAACTTATGGTGTTGCAAAGATTCACTTTTTTTAGGTTTATATTTTATTTTTTATATGTTTCAATCCGAATTTCGGAAAGTTATCTATCATATTTACCCTCAGTTCATTACTGTACATGATGGGAAAAAAAATGTGCCGATATGTTAATTAGAACCAGAGAAAAGAGTATCTTTCTTCAAAAAAACGTACTTTTCAGGAAGCGCGAATATACAGACTGGCATAAAAGTATGGAATAAAATTCATATTTTCTAAGTTAATGTTTTTTAAAAAAACGCCAAGACAGGTCGATTTTGTTTTTTTATTGCGCACGTTCTTCACTTGTTTCCAAATTTTTTTGACCAACTGGTTTTTTGCTGTGACGTAATCGGTATTTTTTTAAAATAGCAACCCTTATTTTTGGTGTTGAATGTCCAAAATACTTTTTTTTCTGCATATAACAATATAACATTTGTAGAGTCTAAAATAAAAACTTTAAGTACTTTAGCCAATTTAAATGTTTTATTAAATTTTTCAAAATAGACGCAATTTTTAACAGAATTACTGAAGTAAATGTTTTAATTGACGTCCTTCCATTTCTTAGTAATAATACAACTAATTTTCGAACTCCGTTAGCACATTATTTATCATTTTTTGACTAATTAAGCGGTACTGATTTGTAATTCTTTCTCTTACATCATTGATGTCCTAAAATCCTAAAATGTGATTTGACAAAACCACACTAAATATTTAATTTTTGTGGATGTTGTAACAAGTATTGGTTTCTCTCATTCAGTGTGAATTTTTTATCGACCCATATAGGAGTTGTGTCTTTTTGAGCTAGTAACATTTTAGGACCGTATTTTTTTGATGTCTCATTGACTAGACAAGTTCATTTGGATGTCCTTTGCGACACGTTGGTACCAGCATTAACGGAACTTTTCCCAATAAAAAGGATCTAGACATACCAGCAGCTAATGTATGGTTTAAACAAGACGGTGCACCTCCACACTACGCTCGTGGTGTCAGAGATTATTTAGATAATATTTCACCGTTTTTATAAAGGGCTACTTAAAATCAAAAATATTTGCAACAAAATTAAGGATTTAAGAGAAAGAATTAGAAATCAGTACCGCTAATTAATCAAAAAAATAGGAAATAACGGAGTTCGAAAATTAGTCGTATTATTGCCAAAAAACGGATGAACGAAAATTTGAACATTTAGTTAAGTAATTCTTTTAAAAATTGCGTCTATTTTGAAAAATTCAATAAATCATTTAAATTGGTTAAATTACTTAAAGTTTTTATTTTAAACCCTACAAATGTATACTGTTATACGCGAAAAAGTTGGTTCAATATTCAACACCAAAAAGAGGCGTTGCTATTTAAAAAAATAACAATTACGTCACAGCAAAAAACCAGTTGGCCAAAAAAGTTTGTAAACAAGTAAAAAACGTGCGCAATAAAAAAACAAAATCGACCTGTCTTGGCGTTTTTTTAAAAAACATTAATAAGTTCGTGCTGTATGACAACTTCGTCTATGCAAAACCAAGAAACCGCAATTAAAAAAAAAATATTTAGATCACTTCCAGTGCTCGGATTTTAATTTTGCAAAAACCAAAATGTGCAGGAAGAGTTGTGGTTTTGAGAAAAAAAATTAAAAAAATGTAATTTTTTTAATTTATGAAGCACTGACCCCCTTAACATCTGATTTATAATTTCGGAAAAATTTAGAAAAAAAGCAAGATAAAAAATAAGCTATTTTTTTTATGTAGTTTAATCATTGTAAAAAAATCGTTTTTCGGTTAACCGCAGTTTTATTTGAAATAGAAAACCGTAAAAAATGGAGTCAAAATTCATTTTAAAGAACCACAAATCTCAATAAATATGAATCCAGTACGCTGGTGGGATAACAATGAAAAACGATTTCAATCTTTGGCTAAGTTGACAAAAAAAATCTATTAATACCTGCAACCTCAAATTGGTCTGAGAGAGTATTTTCCGCTTGTGGTGGGGTAGAAAAACTACCCTGTTTAAAATCTTTCAAAATTCATTCCATTGTGGTGAATTATTTTTAAAAATATAAAATTTCCATATCAACCAGAGAACAAAGGAATGCGTCATGCGAAAGCGACCCAGACTTTTATGAGTTTAACATGGTCAAATTTTTTATAGGGTCGCGAAGTTCTTTGTTTTAAAGCAAGGCTAGTTCACAAAAAATAAGTTTATGATTTTTTCAATGAAATGACTCCTCAAAGTCAGATGACGAATTAGTCAAACAAAGAAAAATTGAGTTCATCACGTTCAAAAATAAGTCCACATGGTCACAATGACGCGGTATCCCACGTGTGGCCTTACTTGGGATGATATAAAAGCTTCCACCCAAAAGTGGGAGGAGAATAGACCCCCAAGTGTGGTTAATATGTGCACTTCTCCTTAATTGTTTTAAATAATTAAAAAAAAGTTCAAAAGTATGTGTGTGCAATAGAAGCAGTTCGAAAATCTTCTGAGCCCAAGTGTCACCTGGTGATAGCCGTAAGTCCAAAATTGTTTGACTTGAACCGATGTTTTTGTAATTCAAAATTCTAACTATGGCTTTAGAAGCTAAAATGATTTTTATTCTGATTTATGAAATGGCTTTAAGTATTTTGTTTGCGGAATTTTTGGTAATCACTTACAGTTTTTCTAAAAGGTTGTTGAATATGTAATTGTTTTGGGACTGGATTTGCATCTGAACGTTTTTGAGTTGAATATTTGATTTTGGGATAAAAAGTTATTGGTAATTTAAGTTTTAATAGTTAAAAGAGGTTTTGTTTACTAAAATTAATTGGAAATTAATTTTAATTTTAAAAGAGAATTTTGTTTCATAGAGAAATTATTTGATTTTTAACCACTCATGACCCTTGAACTTTGAAGAAAGAATTAGTTTCATAACTATTAATTGAGAGTTGATATTGGAACTGTGTTAAAGTAAATTTGAGTTTGTTCGTTCTAAATCTGAGTCTAAGTAATGAATTTGCATATTTTGTCACATATCCGAACGCATATCCTCCTCTTCACTTAAGGTTATTTTTAGTTTTAATATTTGTTAGAGTAAAGTAATAATCACTGAAATCGATGAAAATAAAAGAACGATTAATTTAAAGTAGAATTAACTTGGTTTACTTGCTTTTGAATTCGTTTATTTATTGTCAGATTAATTGCTAAGTTGTAGTTGATTAATCATTCTTTTATTAATTTCGAAACTTATAGTTTTTATTGTCTATGTAACCGCTTTGAATTTTAAAACAGATAAAATGTGCTTTAGTATAAATTCAGTTTTATGGAAAGTAATGATTGATACTCAATAGTTTCCAAGTGTTTGTTTTTGTCATAAATTGAACGTTACTGGATCTAAATTATTGTAATCATTAAAATAGGAAAATTGCTATAGATCGTGTTAAAAAGTTTAAAAACCTTTTCTTTTATTTGCCATAAATTGAAGGTAATTTTTACGTGTTTTTAGATTTTTATATTATGGTGTAATTTCGTATTTAAAGATTAATGTTTTGTTTATTTTTGTTTCGTTTATAAATTAAAGTTTTACTTGAATTTTATATTAATATTTAAGATTTTACCAAAAGTTATATCATTAATTATTTTGTTGTATTAACTAAATATCTTTTAATATATTTTGTATTTAATTTAAAAACTGAGTCTTGTTTTTAATTGATGGTAAAGATATTAGACTGCACCCCTTACCCCTAAAGCACTTGATTCCCGACCCCCGGGTTGGTATTTTTATAATATTAAACCCCAGGGAAGGCCTACGTTCAAAATATAAATTTATTAGCTTTGTGGATTAGGAACCGCTTAGGCCTTATATTAATAACATCCCTTAAGATTTTCCCATAAGTCTAAAGTAAAGTAAAAGTTTATTCTCCTAAAAAACAACTCTACCACAAACTAATTGGCGCAGTCGGTAGGATTCTCAAGTGCCTTTGGGGGTAGTTTTTGAAAAATAAAAAAAAATTTTGAAAGAAAAAAAAAAAAATTTTTTTTTTTGGAAAATTTTGAAAATGTAAAATTTTGTAGTAGGAAGCACTTGAGAGACACTAGAGCACAGTAAAAAGGGGTTACATAATTTTTGTTTAGTCAAATTGTGTTGAAAAACAATGAAAAAACGTGAAGGGAGGAAAATGTTTCGAGCGCGCCTCGTATTAGAACAAGGAAAGAGCTCGACCCGATTTATCGTATACTGGAGTGCGGACGCTGCGAAAATATGTAACATCGAGGTCGGATTTTTAAACTCGCATGTTGTAAGAGGCGACGTTAAAATATAAAATCAGTAATTTTTGCGTTGCGATGCCAAAAATTAGTAAATAATTGTTGGATATGTTTGCTTAGAGGAGAAAACTTTGATTAGAAAAGACGAATAAAATTGAATTGTGTGGTAATAATTTGTAATTTAGAATATCGGAGAAATTCACGTTGATTGTACAATTTTAACTAACAGTTCCGAATAAAGTTTCGAATATAGACCAGTATAAAATCAAAGCATGGAAAATTGAGAATTTTCAAGGGGTCCAGAATGGGAGTGGTCATAAATTGTAGCGTTCGGGAGGAAATAAAATAATTAGACGACCGTGAAAAAGTTTGAGTTAATGAACTACATTCGAGGCAAAAGTCGTAAAATTAAATACATAGGTTCGTTCCTAAAAGAGAAGTTGTGAGTCAACCAAATATTAAATGAATGCGATATTCCATAATAAACGGCTTGTACAATAGAAATTTTGGTTGTAGATACGGCCTGAGAAGTCTCAAATTGTGAGAACCGCTGTACCTACAAAAAGGAGCCGAAATAAAGAAAATCGAGCAGAAAATTCAAATCGCAATAATTAAACGCGTTAAAAATTTTCATCGTAAAAGGAAAACTTTTAAAAGAACGGAAAAATGTCTTTCGTGGAAAACGACGACCTAAATTTACCGCGTACGCCCATTGAAGATTTATTGACACCGACAAGAACGCGACAAGCGCAAGCTAATGCAGCAACCGCTGGACAAACACCTGCCTCTACAGGGGGAAGTTCCAATCAAAGCACCAACAGCACATTAGCAATAGTTGCGCCCCTTGTCCCAACGTTTGACGGAACAGGTTCGGTTCGCACATTTTTGGCAATGGTCGAAGATATTGCGGAAATGGAAGGTTGGACGGACATTCAAAAAGTCCGTATAGCCCGGTTGAAACTACAAAAGTCCGCGAGAAAAATATTCGAGTGGAACGACGATTTAAAAAGTCCCACATGCACGTGGAATACGTTCAAAAAGGCTCTTTTGAATCGCTTCGAGAAACCGATGTTACCATCGGAGGCCTCAAATAAATTCCGAAACTGCAAGCAACGAATCGGCGAATCAGTAATAGAATTCTCGGAAAGGGTACAAATAAGCGGAATGTCAACTCTTCGCCCGACCGGCAACTATCAACATGACCAGTGGGCGAAACAAAAATTGAAAGATGACTATTTGCAACAATTTTTGGAAGGGTTAATAATGCCTTTACAGCGAAGCGTCTTATCAGCTAATCCATTGGATTTTGACTCCGCCGTTGAAATCGCCATCCGAGAAGAGCAGATCGAGGAGAGAATAAAAACAAAATCAACCACTCGAGCGGTCGAAACCGAAATTAAACGGAACAAACAAACAATGTGCGAAAATACGGAACAATACAAGAGTGAAAAAGGGGACAAAGCAAAAGGGCCTGGGAAGAAGAATTTAATTTGTTTTAATTGTGGTCAAAAAGGCCATGTCAAAAGGGAGTGCAAAAGTTGCTTCTTTTGCAAACGACAGGGCCATTGGAAGCGAAACTGTTTTGCCGCCAAACGTGAAGCTAAAAATAAAAACCCAGGGTCATCGACACCGCAGAAGGGACCCAACAAAAACAACGACTCGAACTCGCAACAACCTCTTGAAGGATCTTTCATTTGTAAGTTTATAGAGAATCAAGATAAATTAAATACGGTTACGTTGAAAGTAAATAAACAATTAGCAAGAGTTCTTATCGATACCGGTTCAGACGTGTCATTAGTTAAATTATCTTATTTAAATTCTAATCAGCTACAAAATTTACACGTTACTCATAATTTAGAAATGCGCGATGTACAGGGTATAATTATTCCAATAAAGGGTGTAATAACTCTCAATGTTCATTTAAGTAAACGAAGAAGTTTTAAACATCAGTTTATTGTCGTGAGGGATGAAATGCAATTTAGGGGAACAATATTGATAGGGTTAGATTTTCTACTTAAGGTCAAGGCCAACATTTGTTGGGAGAAACGAGAGTTACGAATTTATGGGGTTATCTTTCCACTGGAAGTTGAGATAGGACCAGGAGTTAGAATAATAAATCAAAATACGGATGACTCATTAGATGAGAGTTTAATTAGCAACGGGGATAAAAATGAAGACGCGTCAAATAATTTAAGAGATGTTGAACAATTAGATTTTCAAACGAGTATTTTGAAAAGCAGGCATTATCAAGGAGATAAACACCTGAAGTGTCAAAATAATTTGTTTAGCATTTTGAAAAGCAGGCATTATGAGAAGAGTAATGTACTGGAGTGTCAAAATGAGGCAACACATATACCTGAAAACAAGTGTTTTGAAGCGGAATTCGCTCATGGGCGTCAATGCTTTGATAGCAATATGACGGATGTGTTGGATTTTCACCGAAATAGTGAAGAATTTTATGGGAGCTGTCATCTAAAGGATGAAGCAGTGGTGTGCACACTGAGAGAAAATCAAATTGATTCAGATGAGATCCCAGATGACTTAATATTTTCCAACAAGGCGCCAACGTTGGGAAATGTTGAAACATCAAGGCTAATTAGAGAAAGTGACAGAGAAGTAAGTAAGCTTCGGTTGTCAAAGGAATTAATTTTACCAGCAAGGAGTAGAATGATTTGTATGGGGAGGATAGACAACTGTCTGGACACAGATTGGTTAATTGTGGAACCGAATGGGGAACAATTTTCAGGAATTTTAACAGCTTACTCTTTAAATAAAAATACTGCCGAAGTACCCATACAAATTATGAATGTAACAGAAAAACCGATTAAATTAGAAAAAGAGAGGGTCCTAGGAACAGTACGAACTGTTGAGTTAGTGGAAGGAGATAACGACTTGAATGTTGTTAGTGATAACCCTGATAGCGAAGAATTAAAGAAAATTTTAGAAATCCTAACCTACCCTAAGGAAGATAAGAAAGTGGTTGAAGATTTTGAGAGACTCATTGCGAAATATGTGGATGTGTTTCGAGCTCCAGACCAAAAATTGGCTTGTACTACAGAAGTGAAGCATAGAATAATTACCGAAGATGTACCACCCATTACGAAAAGACCTTATCGTGTACCGTATCACCGAAAAGAAATTTTAGATAAAGAAATTCAAACTTTATTGAACAATGACATCATAGAAGAAAGTTCTTCACCTTGGTCAGCACCTGTTATACTTGTAGAAAAGAAACGTCATCCAGGGGAGCAACCTGAATTCAGACTTTGCATTGATTATCGAGAACTGAATAAGGTCACTAAACCGGATTTCTTTCCACTGCCCCTTTTGCAAGAAACATTGGATCAATTGACCGGAGCTAGCCTCTTCTCAATTATGGACATGGCCAGTGGGTATTTCCAAGTGGAATTACACCCTGATGATCAAGAAATCAGTGCTTTTAGCACCCCAACTGGTCATTATCAATTCAAAAGAATGGCAATGGGTTTGAGAAATGCCCCGAGTACCTGGCAAAGGCTGATGTATTCAGTATTCTCTGGATTAGTGGGGATAGAATGTTTGGTGTACCTTGATGATGTAATTGTGTTCAGCTCTGGAAGTTATAAGGAACATCTTGAGAGACTAGAGGACATTTTCAAAAGGATGAGGAAAGCCAACTTACAATTCAAACCAACGAAATGTAATTTCATGTTAAGAGAAGCAAAGTATTTGGGACATATAATTTCAGCTGAAGGAGTAAAGACTGACCCAGACAAAACAAAATTGGTTGAGACGTATCCCATCCCTAAGAACCCAAAAGCCGTAAGAGCTTTCTTAGGACTTTGTGGATTTTATAGGAAGTTTATACAAAATTTTTCAGAAATAGCAAAGCCATTAACTGAATTAACAAAGAAGGATGTAGAATTTCAATGGAACACCGAAAGGGATCAAGCTTTTAACACCTTAAAGACAGCTTTAACAAAACCACCGATACTGAAGTTTCCCGATTTCAGGAAACAGTTTATTTTGGCAACAGATGCATCAGGTATAGCGATTAGTGCTATACTGTCTCAAAAATATGAAGCGGAACATCCTATCTGTTATGCTAGCAGAAGTTTGAAAGGAGCTGAGACTCGTTACAGTACCATCGAAAGGGAAGCTTTAGCAATCGTGTGGGCTATTAAGTATTTCCGATGTTACCTGACAGGAGCAAAATTTATTATAATTACAGACCATAGACCATTACGATATTTGTTAACCATTAAGGATCCAAGTTCACGTTTAGCCAAGTGGGCAATGAGCTTGACTGAATATGACTTCGAAATTCAGTATCGACCTGGCAAAAGACATCATGTTGATGCTTTTACAAGACTTGAAGAATATCCAGAAGAAGTCGCTGAAGTAAGAACTATTCAGGTTGATTGCACACCTATTATACATGATTTAGAAGATATTAGAGAAGCTCAAGAAAGTGATCCGGAAATAGTCGAATTATTAAAGAATGATGGATTTTATAAAGCTTCGAATGGACTTTGCTATAAACTTAGAACAGGGGATGAACGTCAAGATCAATTATTAGTACCAAGGAAGTTACAGAAGAAGATCATGCAACTGTATCATGACTCACCCTTCATGGCTCATGGGGGTAGGAAGAAGACTACCCAGTTGATTAAAAGGGATTTTTATTGGAAGGGCATGATCAGTGCAATCAGAAAATACTGTGAAGGATGTCACTCGTGTAATATACACAAGACTCATCCACGTCCAGCTGCTGAAATGCAATTAATGCCAGTACCAACTAGTACATTCGGTCTCATTTCGTTAGACATAGTAGGTCCTTTGAACTTAACGACGAATGGAAACAGATATATCCTTACTTGTATGGATTATCTCACAAGATATCCTGAATGTGTAGCAATTCCAAACATAACAGCAGAAACAATAGCCAGAGCATTAGTGGATAATGTCATTTTAAGACATGGAGTTCCTAGACAGCTATTAACAGATTGTGGCTCACAATTCATTTCAGAATTATTTCAAGAAATTTGTCGAAAACTACAAATTGAAAAATTGCAGACAAGTCCATATAGACCTTCAACAAATGGAGTCATAGAGAGAATGCATCATGTACTGAAGACTATGATTTCTCATTACATTTCAGAAGAAAATAGCGATTGGGACCTAATGCTACCTTATGTTATGATGGCTTATAGGAATCGAGTTCATGAAGCTACAGGTGAATCACCATTTTTCTTAATGTATGGAAGAGATATGGAATTACCATTTTATACCAATATCAGGACAGGACGTGTTAGGTATGACCTAGATGAAAACTATGTGAGCGAAATGATGGCTCGAATGGATAAAGCACTATGTCAAGCATCGAAGAATTTAGAAGAAACCAACAGATCCAGGACAGAGAGGAGAAATACTAAGAGAAAAACACCAACTTTTCAATTAGGAGATCGAGTCTACCTGTATACACCGGTTATAAAAGGAAAGAGATTAGCTTCGAAGTTCTATCCGAAATGGAGTGGACCTTATAGAATAATAAAACAGACTGGACCAGTGAATTATAAGATCAAGGAAATTGGAAAAGAAAAAGAACTTTTAGTTCATGCTGACAGATTGAAGTTATGGAAGACAAATCAAGAAGAGAGTTTAAATGAAGAACTTATGCGAGCAGAACAAGAATGTCAACAAGAATTGGTACAACAAGACGATGGTGATGAAGATTTTATGCAGGATAATAATGCTTCTGGTAGAGCTCAAGCTCATGAGTGTGAAGATCGTGAAAGATCTGAAGATGTAGTAGTACAAGTTCCAAATATGTCGCCAGAGAGCTCGATTCATGAATCTGATGTTGAGTCTGAGTATGCTTCAGAAGAAGAAGTAGATTTGGAAGGATTACCCGAAATATTTGCTGAACCACTGGATAGAGAATTTTTACCCCTAGAATTAGAAGAAGTTAAAGAAGAGAATTTAAGCGAAACATCAGAGGAAAGAGATGAAACGGTTGTTCATAATGAAGAAGAAGAAATTTATGATAATCAAGAAGAAAGTGCTCACCCTTACTTGACCAGAAGTAGAGGGCAAGCTCCTGATTATCCTTGGGTGTTACGGAAAAATATTTAAAATGATTTTGGTTATTAAGTTACCAATAGTTTAAAAATTTTAGAAAAGGTTAAAACAAGTGTTAATGAAAATTTTTATAAAGTTGGGTTAAATTTTAGAGTAAACTTGAAGATGCAAATCCAAGTAAATGAATAATAATTTCGTAATAATGATAGTTTAAGTTAATTTTGAAAAGAAAAGTAGTTACTTATTAAGTCAATTCGTAAATCAGGTTTTTAAAAAGTAAAGGTTATTGTTTTGCGCGTATTAAATCAAGTCAAACCTTACGGTTCGATCTGGGAGGGTTAGATGACCTTATTGCACATAAAGGGAGGTCTACATTAATTGGCTCCACAAGTTACAGTGGAATACAAACAGTCAAAAGGGTTTAAAAATTTAATTGTCTCTTCCATTTAATTGAGAAGAAGCAACAACAAGATAACCAGATCCACCAAGGCTCAAGGGAGATGATGTCCAGTAGTACCAAAAGAGGGGGACAACCAACACCTTCCTTGGCAGCTGACGCATAGAGAGGGTCCAGTGTCTACTCGTTCTTCGACTCCACAATAGTGCTAACGCAGTGAGTACAGTTTGTGCAGTGTGAGTGCGCGTAAGAACATAATGTCCGTTTACTTTGTTGTTTAGATTTAAGAGAAAAGGATGTTCTATGCTTTTAGAACAGGAAGTCAATAGTGTTTAAGATTGATATAAAGATAATTTTTTTTTGGGAAGTTCTAAAAGGATAGAAGTTTAGATTAAGTGATAGGTATAGAGAAAAGCCAAGGGCCACAAAGGGCCCATGGTTTTGCTTGAGGAAGGGAGGATATGTGGTGGGGTAGAAAAACTACCCTGTTTAAAATCTTTCAAAATTCATTCCATTGTGGTGAATTATTTTTAAAAATATAAAATTTCCATATCAACCAGAGAACAAAGGAATGCGTCATGCGAAAGCGACCCAGACTTTTATGAGTTTAACATGGTCAAATTTTTTATAGGGTCGCGAAGTTCTTTGTTTTAAAGCAAGGCTAGTTCACAAAAAATAAGTTTATGATTTTTTCAATGAAATGACTCCTCAAAGTCAGATGACGAATTAGTCAAACAAAGAAAAATTGAGTTCATCACGTTCAAAAATAAGTCCACATGGTCACAATGACGCGGTATCCCACGTGTGGCCTTACTTGGGATGATATAAAAGCTTCCACCCAAAAGTGGGAGGAGAATAGACCCCCAAGTGTGGTTAATATGTGCACTTCTCCTTAATTGTTTTAAATAATTAAAAAAAAGTTCAAAAGTATGTGTGTGCAATAGAAGCAGTTCGAAAATCTTCTGAGCCCAAGTGTCACCTGGTGATAGCCGTAAGTCCAAAATTGTTTGACTTGAACCGATGTTTTTGTAATTCAAAATTCTAACTATGGCTTTAGAAGCTAAAATGATTTTTATTCTGATTTATGAAATGGCTTTAAGTATTTTGTTTGCGGAATTTTTGGTAATCACTTACAGTTTTTCTAAAAGGTTGTTGAATATGTAATTGTTTTGGGACTGGATTTGCATCTGAACGTTTTTGAGTTGAATATTTGATTTTGGGATAAAAAGTTATTGGTAATTTAAGTTTTAATAGTTAAAAGAGGTTTTGTTTACTAAAATTAATTGGAAATTAATTTTAATTTTAAAAGAGAATTTTGTTTCATAGAGAAATTATTTGATTTTTAACCACTCATGACCCTTGAACTTTGAAGAAAGAATTAGTTTCATAACTATTAATTGAGAGTTGATATTGGAACTGTGTTAAAGTAAATTTGAGTTTGTTCGTTCTAAATCTGAGTCTAAGTAATGAATTTGCATATTTTGTCACATATCCGAACGCATATCCTCCTCTTCACTTAAGGTTATTTTTAGTTTTAATATTTGTTAGAGTAAAGTAATAATCACTGAAATCGATGAAAATAAAAGAACGATTAATTTAAAGTAGAATTAACTTGGTTTACTTGCTTTTGAATTCGTTTATTTATTGTCAGATTAATTGCTAAGTTGTAGTTGATTAATCATTCTTTTATTAATTTCGAAACTTATAGTTTTTATTGTCTATGTAACCGCTTTGAATTTTAAAACAGATAAAATGTGCTTTAGTATAAATTCAGTTTTATGGAAAGTAATGATTGATACTCAATAGTTTCCAAGTGTTTGTTTTTGTCATAAATTGAACGTTACTGGATCTAAATTATTGTAATCATTAAAATAGGAAAATTGCTATAGATCGTGTTAAAAAGTTTAAAAACCTTTTCTTTTATTTGCCATAAATTGAAGGTAATTTTTACGTGTTTTTAGATTTTTATATTATGGTGTAATTTCGTATTTAAAGATTAATGTTTTGTTTATTTTTGTTTCGTTTATAAATTAAAGTTTTACTTGAATTTTATATTAATATTTAAGATTTTACCAAAAGTTATATCATTAATTATTTTGTTGTATTAACTAAATATCTTTTAATATATTTTGTATTTAATTTAAAAACTGAGTCTTGTTTTTAATTGATGGTAAAGATATTAGACTGCACCCCTTACCCCTAAAGCACTTGATTCCCGACCCCCGGGTTGGTATTTTTATAATATTAAACCCCAGGGAAGGCCTACGTTCAAAATATAAATTTATTAGCTTTGTGGATTAGGAACCGCTTAGGCCTTATATTAATAACATCCCTTAAGATTTTCCCATAAGTCTAAAGTAAAGTAAAAGTTTATTCTCCTAAAAAACAACTCTACCACACGCTGCCGGAAATATTATAATTGAAAAAAGAAACCGTTCGAAAGCAAATACTACGAATATGTTAATATTTTTACAATGTATAACATTATATATTAAAAAAATAACAACCTTTTTATTACTACGTAATCTTTAAAATCAATTGTGAAAAAGTTTTAAAAAAAGTCTAAAACCTGTTTTGAAACTAATTTGGAAAATGTATGAAAACGGTTTTTAACGATTTTAAAAACCGGTTTTGAAGCGGTTTCAAAAACTGGTTTTGTCAGAAAATCGAATTTTACAATTTTCGGTTTCATGCAAAGCCGTGGTTAACCGAAAACCGATTAATCAAAAAACCGATACTGCCAGCATTAATTTCGAATGACATTAGAAATAATGCAAATTTTATATTTTTTTCACCGAATTAATATTAATTAATTAATATTCATTATGAAGAATATTAGAAAAATTCTAAAAAAACACATGCGTAGAGAAAAAAACAAAGTTTTTAATGGCAAACCCTGAAGTCGGTGTAATATTTTTTGAATATTAGCATGCTTTTATTTTTACAGTCGTGAACTAGCTTAAGTCCGCCATTTTGATTTTTATAATTTTCATGACAAAATCGTAAGCAGTGAGTTAAAAAAAATGCTGTATATCGCAAAAAATACACAGTATAAAAAATATCTCATTATACCATTAGCTTCTACGTAAAAATATGTAATATAGCCAGGGCTATATAGCAATTAATTTACGCCACCACCGCGAAATGTCATCATTACATTTACATTGATACAATAAAGCGAATAGATTTAATTGATTGCCTAGTTTACAAGATTTTTATTAAAATTGTTTAATAAACACCCTGTAAAGTAGGCAACCAATTAAATATGTTCGTTTTAACGTACGAATGATTAGCAGTTGACAATTCTAGCTGATGATGTAAATTTATTGCTAAAATAACTAGGTTATTTTAGTTAGGTGGTCCGGTCTATAGTACCAATTTTTACTTGTCTAGTGAATAATTAAAATAAGTTATGGAGGTTTTACCATTAATTTTGTTTAAAAAAAACCTGAATTTATTATTTTTTTATGACCAGATTTTAAAGAAACTTGCAAAAACAGTTGTTGCCAAAAATGCGCTGTCATGACGTCAGCGCCTGTGCAATCTATTGAATAGATCAATTTATAAAAGTGTTGGGTTTACATAAAAAAAACTTTCATTATTACCTTTATTACTTAACAAAAATTACAAATAGACTAATTTCTTACATATCCTTCTTATATTTGTATTTCCCTCTCATATGCATAGGAAGGGGCAGCACACCTGGACAAGGAATTTGTCCTGGAAGCTCACAAATACATTGTCTCTCACAACCAACACCAAAATTAGCAGGATTTTCCTTTTTCTCTTTAGAAATAGACTCTGCTTCCAGTACTTCCCTGCAAGTATTAAAAAATAACACAAAAACACAAATTTGTTAAAAAAATTACTTTGTTTTGCCAACTACTCTAATAAGATGTTCGTAAATTTCCTCCTTGCTTTTGTTATCAACATCAATAAGCATTTCGTCTCCAGTATCTAAAAAAACATTTAAAACCGTTAAAAACCACAAGAAAAACATACCATAAAAGCACCTAATAAAAGGGGATGGAGTTAAGTTTTTAAATGTTGCTATTTGCACATTGGGATTCTTGTATTGTATTTGAGGCAAACACCAAAATACAAACTCTCTAAAATGTTAAATTTAGCACAAATCAGGGTAAATGGAAATGAACCTACTTTGTCCCCTTGTTATTTTCACCGTTTAAATGGTAATGTACCGCCATAATTTTAATTTGGTCCTTTAAAATCAAACGTCCAGCTTCTAAAAACTTTAAAGTTCTCCTTATAGGAGCTGGCCCTATCATAAAAGGCATGTTTGAAGGAGTCTTAGTGTACCACCTAACCTCAAAATTGTACCCTCAAAAGTAAGGTTAGGTTGTAAAAAACTGTCAATGTCAAATTTTTTAATTAACATAAAATTAGGTTTCTTATTGAAAAAATAATAACAAATTGAAATTTTTAAATTAATATTTTAGAATAGTGACAACGCATTTAGTAATATATTTAATTTCTATTTTTTTTACAACTGTTTTAGGCAACAAGTAATACACTGATGACGGCAACCAGTGATACAGTCGTGCATTCACTATGTCTATAATAACAGTTAACTTGTGTGCCTCCCTCATTTCCGCTATTTATTAATCCCATCACTTCTGCTTTACCCATGCCATTAATTATCCGTTCTCTCTTCCGCATTCAGACTCCTTAATCCCCGTGTCCCATAAATAACAATCAGCGAACACGTGCTCGTCAATCGTCTAAATCCGATTTCGATCAATCCTCAGAATTCTTTATCATCATATTCCGTCTCAAGAGAGTATTTCAAATGACGCAACATCGCCTCCGATCTGACTTTAAGATGAAAGCTCTATTTATTTCTCTTACATATTTACAACGTAATCCTTTAGACACAAGATTAAAGCCGTTCAAAATGATCCTCCAGTCGAGTTCTCGACCTGGAAAAAGCAATTCCCACGCAAATTTTCAGTTTTACTATTTTTTAACACTCGGTTAAAGATAATTATTAATGTAATTGTGATGAGACCACCGGTAATTTCGGCTGCGCCTTGATATAATACACTGATCGATACGGTTCAAGAGCTTTGGCTTATTTAACGCTACTTAAAGATGTCCAATAGACAAAAGCGAGTGCAGAAACACAATAAGAAGACTTGACACAAGGCCAACGAAGCAGAAACAATACGTTCGGATCACTATTTCAAATAAACGCAAAAAGGGCAGATAGTAAATTGAAAAATATATATTATAAAAGAGACAATAAGCTAGACTGTTATTAATATCGTTATAACTATTATAGTCTTCTTAAATTTTGTGATTCTTGTTAAGTTCTTACAGTTTAATAAAGAGTTTTAATAATTTCCTTCAAATTGCGAAAAAATTGGCGCAGTCAGTAGGAGACTGGATGGGAGAGAAACATTCTGATTTTGTTTCTGATTTTAAGAGTAAAATCTAGCGTTAACATGATACAAATTAAAATTTTAAACAAATAACTGAAAAATTTAATAATAGTCTTACAAATAAACTTTTAGGATTACTCATTTTGCACTGCAATAATAATTTTGGTGTAAGTTTTGTCGTCCGCTCGATTCAAATCATGATATAGAGTTTAATCAAAATTTAATATGTATAATTGCGTCATGGAGATAACACTCCTTGAAATAATAACAGAGTGAGTCTGTTTCGGATATTGTAATTCCGGATGATTAATATTATCCAGTTAGCTTCTCATGTGTGGCGATTCTTTATCAAGCACTTTTAAAACTATAAGTATGTCTTGTCTGGCTTATTAGATATCCATTGTGCAATAATCTTTAAAAGCCGGGGTATTTTTTAGCTTCAGTGCAATGCACCGACAGACTCCCTTAAGATTGTCTTGAAAAATATCATTTTTTGTTTTGTACCGTAATGAGGACCTGGCTTGTTCAAATAGCTAATAAGTTTTCTATAAAGCTTTGGTTGCAATCACTTAAATTAACTTAACTCAGCAATTAGCTTAACGTATCGTTTGGCTAATTAAGATATTAATAAGTGCAATAAGTAATTTTAAGGATATTATTTTTATGATTTAAATTTTCAATTTGACAGTGTCTAACACAGTATATTTTAAACTTATTTAGCTGTAAGCCACGTTTTCAAAAAAAATACTTATTGCCTTTTTTTAAATTTTAGCATATCTAGATCTAGAAAACAAAACTTATAAACGTCAAAAATTCTACAAAATGCTTATTCTCATTAGAAATAAAATTGGTGTTTCTAGTTTTTAATATTTATACCTAAGTGTCGCCTGCGCTTTTTATTTTAATATTTATTTATTAGAGTTGTTTAGTATCAAATAATACACTGTAGATCTGTATACTATATTGGAGTATAAAAAACACTAAATGATTCTAGAAGAAGCGTATATAACGTGCGCCTAGAAATGAATGACATCATAGTGTGCTATAATTTTGACAATATTACATTGTGAATTATCAACAAAGTCAATTATTAAAATTAAAATGTCAATTGTCAAATTTGCACCAAGCTAAGCCCTACGTTCGCAGGTCCACAGCACACTACGACGTTATTCATTTCTAGACGCTCGTTATACATATAGCTCTACACTACATAATTTTACAGATATGTTTTACTGTGTAGTAGTAAAACTTAAAACTAGTGAATCCACGGGTTATTGAGGGAGAAAACTTAAATTGTTGACATGTAGTTGACACTTCTCCCTCAATAACGCAGGTGTCTACTAGTTATAAACTCCGTTGATAGATCGTCTATAATATTTTTTAATTGTCAATAAATTCTACTTTTTATAAAATATTTTTTTAATTTTTTATAAAACTGTTGCCTGCGGCTTCCAGTTTATATTTAAGGATACTTTGAAACCGCAGTGATAGTTCCTTGCAAATTAATTAAAATGAAGAGCCGAAAGGATAGTTTTATTGAAATTTGTTACTTTTTGTAAAATGTTGTTTAAGATTAAATTAATTTTTAAGGAACTGTCGATAACGGCTCTAAATTTTAATAAAACTGTTATCTGTGGCTTTCAATTTCTATTTAAAACTATTGCTTAAGACTCAATTTTTATTGCTTCTAATTCTTAGTTAAGAATAATTAATTTCTTACAAATAGAAAACATTATTAATAAAAATTAGGAGCCGTACAAATTTATCATCAAATTTACGGTTGTTGTAAAAATTGGAAACTGCAAGCGACAGTTTAATTAAAGTTAAAAGCTGAAGGCGACAGTTTTATCAAAATTGGGAGCGACTTTAAATAAAACGTTTTTCTAAACTTTTAAATTTTTAAGGTAAACTGTTATCTGCTACCCCAAATTTTATTGAAACTGTGGTTTTTCGCACTCAATTCTTATTTAAAAATAATCAACTGACAGTTTCTTCAAATTTAGAGATTGCAAACGACAGTTCTTTAAAAATTAAATACTATAGACAGCTACATAATAATTGTAACAGTATTGTTTTTAAATTTTTTTTTTCAAAATTAAACAGTAGATAGGAGTACAAAGTAAAAAAAAATATTTTGGTGTATTACGTCTATTCTTTTTTATATTCGAAAATTGTTATTACGGGGAAGTGGACAAGGCAGATAATAATAATAGTATTAATAGTTTATCTGCCTTGTCCACTTCCCCGTAACAACAATTTTCGAGTAAAAAAAATGTTTACTTTTAACTAAATAAACAAAGTAACTCCGGATTAACCGAACCTTAGAATCAAATTTTTCCAGATAAGTAGATAATACAAAATTTCTAGAATCTATTTTATTTCTGAATAACAGGGAACGGAATCCGAATAATAAGGGTTCTACTGTATACATTATATACAGGTTTTTTTTTGAATGATGTCTTGAATGTAAATGAAGATTTATGCAGCCAATCTTACATTTTCGTGTGGAACTCTGATCCAATTTAATTTAAAAAAAGTTTTTGCAATCATAGTTACTATATATTATTTTATGTTCATTTAACTGTCTTTGAGCAAATTTAGTCAAAATGTTTACTGATAACGAAAAGACTGACAAGATCTTGATATATGAGGATATATATTAGGGTGGGCCAAAAAATCAATTATTTTTTTTTTAACTTCCGACACTGAAAAATTAATTCCTAGGCACCTTTAAAAAATACTTTTTTAAGATGAGCTCTTAATTTTAATAGGAAAAACTCCCTGATCTCAATTTTTTATTTTTTTTTTAATTTCATATGGCAAAATTCATATCTCGTTTTTGCTTAATTGTATAGAAAATTTGTATTTAAATTTTATGTAGAAAATTAAAAGTTCTACAAAAAAGTTATCTTACAATTTTTCTATATCTCTTACCATTTAGAAGATATCAAAGCTCAAAGTTTAAAGAATTTAACAAAAATTCTTTTTCTAATTCTAAATTTTATAACTCAAAGATAAATAAATATTATAAAATGCACAATATATGGTCTTGTAGAAAATTAAACTCTCTATAAAAAAGGTCTCTTGTGGTTAATTGATTATTCTAACCATTTAGAAAATATTCGCATTTTAAAAACCAAAATTTGATACTAAATCCACATTTTTTTTAAAATAGTTGAAGTAATCGATTAACCTTAAACGACTTTTTTTGTAGAGCGTTTAATTTCCTACAAAACCGTATGTTGCGCACTTTAAAATATTTATTTATGTACGAGTTATAAAATTTAGAAGTAAAAAAAAAATTTTGCTAAATTTTTCAAACTTTGACCTCTGATATCTTCTAAACGGTAAGAGTTATAAAAAAATTGTATAAATACCTTTTTAGAGAGCTAAATTTCCTACAAAAAATGTAAATAAACATTTACTGTACAATCAAGTGGTGACGAAATATGGATTTTGTCATATGGAATTAAAAAAAAATGGAAAACTGCGATGAAGAAGTCTTTCCTATTAAAATTAAGAGCATTTAAAATTAAAAAGCATTTTTTAAAAGTGCCAAGGATCCAATATTTTAGTGTCGGAAGTTAAAAAAAAATAGTTGATTTTTTTGACCTACCCTAATATACATTTTTGCGTAATTGCTTGTTTTTATAAGTTTACTGTGCTGTTTCCACGACGGTAGGTTGCTGTTACTGGTTGCTACGTGTAACAAAACGGTAAGTAATTCACTTACCGTTCAGTGAACGGTAAGCAATTAAATCTAAAAAAACAATTTTGCGATTTCTTTATTAAAATTAAATGTACAATTATTATAATTAATAGTAGTAATACTACTCGCATTTGAGTTTCTAGTGTTAATAGACAAACTTTCCGACGTAGAAGTCCCAGGTTGTTGTAATAGTCCACCAACATCGCTGTGTAAAATTTTATGAGCAAATTCAATTTTGTTTTGGAGGGAATCTTCCACATAACTCTCGGCCACCGTTGATGAACGCTACCCACCATGTCTTTTTAGTCCCAACACATCAACTCCATTATTCGCCAAAAGTGTAGCCGATGTGCGTCGAAACGAGTGTCCAGTAAAACCTTCAGAGACTTGCAACTTTAAATACTTTGCAATTTTTGACGGCCAGCCTCTAATTGTGCCTTTTCCTGTGACTTGCCTAGTGTATTTGCCATTTCGATAGTTCAGAAATAAATGATCTGACGTTGGGTTGCTTGGTCGAATTCTTATGTATTTTCGAAGTATTTACAAATAATGAACTGCTTCCTTTTTTTTATTAATAACTGTGAACGTTCGCTGAATATTCGCTTTTGTATTTGGAATATTTACTATAAACATTTCTTCATGTTCTTCTATGTCACTCATTATAATATTGTACAATTCCTCTCGTCTACAAGCGCCCGATACTCCCAATATCATTGCTACCTGCAAATATATTGTTTCCTTAGAACTCAGATGTACCACTTCATCATCTACAACATACCTTTTGAATTAAAAATTGTTCGTCTGGTGCTTCATTCAAGAATTTTTTCATGTCTTCTTTGGTAAAAATTTTAGCCTTCTTAGGCCGATATCCAATATTTTTCTCTTAAGATAAGCAATTAATGTAGCAAACTTAGAAATATTGACAGCATCATAGAGAAGAATTGTACTCTTCTGCACAAAATACGCTAACAAGCTCTTTTCATTTACAGAAATCTTCTTTGCTTCACGCCATTCCTTAAACAACTTGTATGTCTGTTCATATCGGGCTTTAGATTTTTCTAGAATTATTGCCGAACATCCTTCTTGCCAAGCGTCTTCTAAATTATCCGGTAGATCACCACTTTCGCTCATATTTGCTTCGAAAACGGAACCACAAAACAGAACTATGTAGGAATGATTGTATCAAAAAGATAATTTTACTTGTTTGTAACAAAACCATGGAACAGCCACCCAAAGTTTTCAGTTTCAATCTTCCCTATTATTACAAATGTATTGATGTAAATTATTATTATTATTATTCTAGAAACTCCAATCGCGCAAAAAACGTTATAAGCATGTCGAACGTTAAGGATTACCTCAGTCTTCGCTTCGCTCCTCCTCCAAACAATTGTCTTCGAACGGTAAGCATTCCTTACCGTTCTCCATACTTAATATACTAATATGTATATGTTCCAACTGACAAATTTTTGCGAAGACTTGAAGTAAAATTGCGTCAAAGCTGGCTTTTTTTGAAAAAGCCACGAAACACAACTGCGACGGTAGAAAATCATGAGATTGCTGTAATTCAGACGATTACAGAAAATGCTGTGGCAGAAAATTTAGGAATTAGCCAAAGTTTTGTTTCTAGAATAATACTAATAAATCTGTAATAAATCCGCGCTAATACACCCCATCTCTACTATGTTACACTGGTATAAGAACTAAGCATAACGGATTATTAAGTAGTCATTCAATTTGACAAGTTATGAAAAAACTGATAGAAATCGATAATCTTTGGGTAACTTTAATTCAATATTTTTAATTAAATGACAATTTTATCTAGAACGCTGCTTAATGTGTAAATTTGGTTGCATATGGATTCGTCATCACTTGGGAATAGTCTTGTATATATTAACACATCTACAGGAGGTTTTTGAAGTTACTTTACATATTTTAACAGGTGATAGCCCTTGCAGACAGAATGCTAAATAACCAAAATTGTTAAAATGTTTATAGTTTTTAAAATACATTGCAATGTGTACATTGTTTTTGTAAGAGATACGATGTCTTAGCAATTTTTTTTGTTATACAGGATGTGATTAAAAAATGTGCAGAAATCTTTCCTGGTGATAGTCCTCATTATAACAATGTTCAATATTCAAATTTGTTTTTTCAAATGTTGCTGGTTTTTGAGATGATAACACTGGTTTAAGCAAAAACTTCTAGATTGTAAATGTCAAAAACTATAAGTACATATTTATAAGGTATTTTTTTTTTAGTATCTTTTTAACTAAAGCTGTCATCTATTAAAATTTGTAAGGTAACTACAAAAACACTTTGTATAACACGTTCGTTTCACAGAGATTTTTTTTCAGACAAATTCTACTTAAATTGTCCCTGGTTCTAAGTTGGACAAATTTCACTAAGTTAAATAAAAATGCAAATTCTGTGAATTAATGTAAACAGTTCCATAAGATTACATAAATGTATTGATGCTAAATTTTTGTTGTTGCACTTTACGTTAAGCTAATTATTGTTAATTTAAGTAAGTTTAACGCTCGACAAAAATCAGCTTTAAAAATTTTCTGATTGCGTGACCGCTTTGCACCGAACTTCAAGGTACTTCAAAAACGTATCTTTTCAAAAGCTTAATAACAATTAAAGATGTTTATCTGTGCTTTACCCACTTGAAATCCACCGCGAAAATCCGTCACGGTCCCCTAATTTCCAAGGTGCGAAAATCTCATTCAAGCTAAATCTGCGACACTTTTTTCAGGTGTTTGGGCGTAAAAGCGACATTTTTTAAATTCTTCGCTGAGTGTTTATTGTGCGCGCAACAATGGTCCCGATTTTCTTTTGTTCGGGCCGTAACAACGACAAGTGCGGCTATTCAATTGTTAAATGATGTTTCTTTAGGTTTTGGTATGAGTTTAAACGAGCTTTCGGCTGAAGCTTGTGAAAACATTCAACAATAAAACGAGATTTTTACAAAACACTTGGACCAAAGATGCAATTTTTGGGCCTAATCCCGGACTTTGATACACTCGAAGGGATACACGACCTTGAAAGACTTAATAATAATCATTATCAAGCGATAACAGGAGAAATTTCGTGCGTGATGTTTAAGTAAATAAGTTTGTTTCTTACAGATAAACGATTCTGACTTTTCTGACATCTTAATTTGATTTTTGATCACAACCAGAAGTAAACTGACCCAAAATTCCAAAATCCGGATTTTAAATTAGACTCCAATTTTCGGCCAATCATAACGTGTCGAAGCATTAATTCAGTAGTGACAGTTTTTTCGTTTTTTGACTCAGTAGTGACACTATTCGCGTTTTTTGACACTGAGAAGTTAAATACCAACATAAAACTAAAAAGTATGAAAATTTACTGCGTTGTAAGAGCTTTTTCGCTTTGAAGTCGCTCATTAAAGCCTCCTCTTGTATTTTATTGTGCGAGCCATCGAAGCACAAAATAATAACGGCGCTCGTGTCTAATAAACACTCAATATGACCATTATTAGCATCTTCGAGACGTATTAATTAAACTGGGAAAGTCATTTGTAAAAAAATTAGCTTTCTCACGTGACTTTTCAGCACGTTATTACGTAACAAGTCAATCACATATCAAATCCAATTAAATGAATAAAGTTAAGTGTCAAATAACAACAACTAAACTTAATCAATTCATCTTTCAAAATCAAGCAAGCCGACTTGATATATAGGAAATGTGTAACGATTTTTGGAACTAGTTACGTAATTTTTATCAAGTTGGTGTTATGACAGATAATGGCGGATAACTATCAATTGTAAATGAGAATTGAAAGCTCATGATGATTGGATAAAGTTTCTGTTAGAGAAATTGAATTACTGCGTAGTAAAAGGTTAATTAATTGGATTTCGATTTTGTAAAAAATTTCTATCTGTAACGGAAACGTCCCCTGTGATGTACAGTAGCGACAAATCTAATTTAACGTCATTATCCGTGCGCAAGCTAACGTCCGAGATAATACACTCCATTTGTCTCGTCTTAAGACCGGATTAACTGTTTAATTATCCTATAGATATTTGTAGTAGTCTAAGGAGTGTGCAATTTTCAATCGAGTTAATCCCGGACATAGAGTATAAAATCGCAAAATGGACCCAATGACAGAAATGTAAGGACGATCATGTTGTACCACCTGCAGGTTCAATAGTAGCGCTTAGCATTACATCCTGGTTACATTATTACAGTTTAGTTACGGTTATGGCTACAAGACGTGGCCGTGTTTGGATCTGACGGACCATCGTGATAACGTTTGAATGATAGGAGATGATAAAACATTGGCTACTGTTTAGGTTAGAACCTAGTTTAGTTAGTTTCCGGTAGAGGACTCATGTTAAAAGTACTACCAACTGTTGAAACTTCAAAAGCTTTTTTCTTGAATATTAATAAGCAATAAAATAGGCTTGGGTGATATCAGACGATCAAAGTGAATCCAATTTATCAATAGCTTTATCAATTCAACGGTGGCCATTTATAATTCGTCTGGAATTAGAATGGTATGTCTGTTCATGCAAAGCTCATTTACATATCGTGATTTCAGAGGCTAATTTACAAATTACAATGGTAAAAGTTGTTAAAACACCGGTTGGTTTTTATTGGTTGGAGAAGGAACGTCGATGGATTAATTGGAAGTGATTAGTCAAGTGGACACCGGACCGGTGCTTTTATCGCCAAAAATGCGAGCGCTTTCAAGGAAAACTGCTCGATTTTACGACAAGTTAACGCTTAATGGGACCTTTTAACCGATTCGGCAGCACTTTAAAGCAACACCGAAAAAAAACTATAAACAGTAAACAGGTACTTTTATAATAAGTGCGTGAACAGACACTAAAAAGGCATTAAATGCACGCAAAACAGCATCACACAATTAGCAAAATATAGTCAGGGACGGCTTTAAGTAGGACCCTGCAAATCAAAAGAGTTCTTTTGCGACCAGAGAAATAAAAATTGTTTGGTAGGTACTTATTAAAAGACCAACAAAAAATGATACAAAATGATTTAAATTTTTGGGTTTTTCTCTGTTTTTTTTTTAAGTATTTGAGTGGTTCCATTACAGAAATTTGTTTTGTTGTTCTTGATTTAACAGTTATTTTCTTTAATTTTGATCGAATTTAATTATCCTATTTCCTGATTTTTCACGATATTACATACATTTAAAAATTACAAAAATTACAGACATAAACAATTTTACCTTTATTATTTGTACTTTATCATTTCTTGCAACTTTAAAAAAATAAATGTTTTAAAAGTAAATCGTTTTATGTTTTATCGAGGTAGAGGTCCAAGAACAGTGCTGAAAATTTGGATTAAAGATAGGCTCAAAAGAAGTAGAAGGAGAGTATTTGCCACCCATCAATTGTACCAAAAAAATTTTTAGACGTAAGTTTCTCTGTTTTCTGGAGAAAAGGAAGACCAAAAATACTGCTGATAAGAGAAGAAATAGCATTAGTTTAAGAATTAAAAGTTAGTTTAAAAGAAGCAGAAGAAAAGGATTCGTCACCCATCAGTCATCAGGTTGTTTTAATTCGAACTCAAGTGCGCAAAAAATAGTTATCTACTTAACGTATTCGGGAAGATAAATTTCCCGCATGGGAGCACTTTGTTTGCAGCACGAGCGAAGGGAATGCTGCATTAGTGCAAATTCGGAAAATTTCTTCCTGAAATAGTTAAGCACATTTTTTTGTAACAAAAAAAACACAACATTTTAGTCGAGAATTTTGTTTATTAATTAAAGGGTTGGTTGGTAAGACTGTTCGAAGATGTTGGCAACAGAAGTCTAATCCAAAGTTTACCGACTAATGGCTTAAGCAAATTTTAACTGTTTTCTTGTGGGAAATACTCCGGTTTCGAAAAGCAGGTTTTGCATGCGTCAAGGATCACCGAAAAATAGCTGCTCACACTTCAGGAGTACAAAAATAGTTATTTACACCATAAGTGGGGATACATATATTTTGCATATTAGTGCGACAGTTTTTACACGAGTGCGCTTTGCACACAAGTGAAGAATGTCGCACGAATCAAGCAAAACTGTTCCAGCACGTCTCTTGTATATTATTTTTTGCACAGATTCTCTACAAGGCCGAAAATAGACAATTTGAAAATTCGCTAGCGCTGCTTAAACTTAAACTTTAAATGCAATATTGTGAACGCATTTCTGTTGTTTTATCTGAATAAAAGTGGTAAAGTGTATTGTTTTATTATTATTATAAAGTTTTGCTTTGATACGATAATCTAATTTTAAGCCGTTTTTTAAACTAGAAAAGTCCCTGTGCTTTTTGCAGGCACTAGTGCGGTAAAAACGGAGGATGATTGTAAAATTGACGGTCCCGATTGTTCGCTCAGTGCGTAATCACTTGATTTTTAGTATAGTAGTGCAAAAAAATAATTTTTTTCTTGTTTTTTTTGCGTGTTGCTGTTGTGCCAACTGACGATCCGATTTAAACTAGGTTAGAAATAAATCCCGCTTGCAAAATCAGATATTCTCGCTGTCTAGATCTTTGCAAAGATTGGTACATAGAAAGTGTGTTTTTGAATCTCTTCAAGTCCTGTGATATCTTCAGTCACGAAAAAAATCGCTTCGTTTTAAATTAGTCTTTTGTCCGTTAGATGCGCGGTCCCACACTCGGTTTTTGACCAAATAGGTGCCGTGATTAATCAAATCCACCTGACACCGATACAGCGCTATTTGAGTCACGAAACTCGATCGGGATATCGGATTGATTTATGGATTTAAATGTGTCCGAATATCACCTTCGTACGGGATTATCCCGAGATCTAGATCGGGAGTGCTGCTGCATGGGTGGTCGGCCACTGCTTGTAGGTGGACAGTTTCATCATAATTTGCAAATCAATAACGTTACTCTAACATTCACATTATCAGAGCGATTTATCATCGAGAATAGGTCAGCTGTGATGGATTGCGTTCGAGGAAGCTTAGACTAAGCCGAAATTAACTAGTCTGATGGACATAGGACACAGCTAAATGTCATGATCTCTTGCTTTACAGTTGCGCAATGACAGACAAAAGTTTCTTATTAAGATAGAATCACAAGCACACTGACAAAAGCCGTTACATTAAATAGAAAAGACTAAAAGAATATTAACTGGGACTAAAACTCTAATTTAAATTGACAGAATACTCTTAGTAATGTCTTGCTGAAGCAACTTTCAGAAGATTTCGTTTTGCACTTTAAATTTTTTTGTAGGTACCGTTATTTTGAAACAAAACAAAATTTTATGACTGAAGATGTAAAACTAAACAATATAGTCGTAAAAATGAGTTTTGTAATTTGACATGAACATTTTTTTTTAGAGATCAACAAATTTAAAATTTTTGTAATAAAAATAGACAAATATTTTCAATTAACAAATTAGTCTATAATTAATACTTAAAAAGAGAATGCTGGAAATTTTAAATAAGAGCTTTTTAGGGAAAATATATTATAAGGTATCGTCATTCCGGGAACGTTAAAAAATAATTGCAATTTGTTATAGTAGTATTACAAAAATTTATTTATGTTATAGTAGATATGCAGCTGAAATGTATTTTAAATTATTGAAAATGGAAAACATCTCAATTATTAATGATTGTATTTAAGATTTTTTTAAAAGACCAATGATAAAAAACAAAGTTATGTATTTATATTTTCATAGTTTTTTTTTAAGATAAAAGTTATATACTTCTGAACATTTAATTTATTAGAAATATAAAGATATAACTTTATTATTGTAAATCATTAATTTATTTAGTGAGAAAAGTTGTTTTTGGTTATTAATTAGTTTTTGGTAAAGTTTCTGAAATGACAAAATATATAAAAACTACTAGAATTTTTATAAAAATATATAAAAAAAAATTATTATTTTTTTATTATTTTTATCTTGTATGCTTAGGTAGATTATTTCGTACTATCTTTATTTTTTATAGATGGTTTTATTTTAAATGCTTATATCGGGTGTCAAAATTAAGGCATTTTGTCAAAAAATTTTGTAACTCTTCGTACATTAAAGATATTGTTACGAACAATTGAAAATAACAATAAGAGAAAGAAAGTTTTAAAAAATAGTAAAAAGATATTACGCTGGAAACGCACTGAGACGAGAAATTCTTTGAAATCATGAATAGACTCATTCATGAACTGACCGAGAAGGATAAGTCATCGTTACCAATTAAAAAAAGAAAGGTTACGAAATATTCTAGAAGAATGTTTGCTTACAAAGGAGAAAAAAACATTGACGAGGCAGTTAGTCAGTTAGTGAGAGCCAGACAAGCTAATGAGTGACATTAGTGAAGCACAATATAGAGATCCAAAAATAAAAACTTTACATTAATTTAATTTCCGGGATCACATAATGGCTATAGTTGTTAGAGTTTATTTTTGTTTACTATGGACACGACGTGTAATAAAAATCTAAAAAAAGTGCGTAGAGTAAAAAATATTAAACCTTCGCAAATTTTGGTCAAAAAGAAAAAAATCTACAACGAGGTTAGGATATTACTGCTGTGAAGATTGCACTAAAATAATATTATGTTGCTTGGTACAACGCCGCCAACAATAAATTCCTAAAATAGAACTGTATACAACAAAGCCGATTAGCTTGCAGGAGGTAATTTAAAAAATTATTTTTTATTGTTTAATTATCTTATCATTGTCTTTATTTATTTGTGTATTTTTAAGTTTTTTTTTCTGTTATTTTTGACCCCGTAGTGCCTATAAAATGGTACGGTTTTATTCTGGTGCCTTTAAAATAAGTACTGAAAGCACACTTATTTAAATATTTATTTATAATGTTATAATATTCGCTCAACTATCATTATTAACAACAGAGAACACACGTCATTTTCGGAAACGTTCCAGAAATAATGTTTCTTCTATATAAAAATTTAGAGTAAAGCAGGTTACACTAAATTTAAAAATACGTATTAGTAAAAATTTTTGTTTATAATATGTCGTCTATTGATGTACTGGGACCAAAAAAGTCGGGCACCAAGTGATCTAGTTTGGTTTGGTGTAGTCTAGTGTGCGTTGTTCTGATGTGGTTCGGTGTGGTCTAGTACATTATGCGGTTTGATATGGTTTTAGTGAGGTCTGGTGAGGTTTGGATAAAAATTAATTCAAAAGTGGTGTTTGTTTTTTTTCTCGCTACCGTTCTTCTTCTTTTTTGTGATTTCTTGATTTTTTTTTAATGAATAATCTATGTGTTTTTAAATCGTAAAAAATAGATTGAAACATAACTATTTGGTTGGTTTGAGATGTATGCAGTGCTTCGCGAAACCCTCTTTCTGAAAGCAATTTTTTGCATATCTTGTCTGGTATATCACAAACCTCCTCTTCGATAACTGTATTCCCTCTTGTTTTATTTTTTCTTCCGATAACATCATCGTTTCTTGCGGAATCCCAAAGCGTTGTGTCTGATGTACGAGCAACATGAAATCGGCAAAATAATTCTTCAGTTGGTCCGTTTTCAATTAAGCTTTTCTCGCGTTGATATTCTGAAATTTCATCCTCTGACATAATCTCACGGTACCGCCGGCACTCTTTCATTGTTCGTGTAGTTTTATTGTATTTTTACCATTTCGGTTTTAATGGCTCTTTTACGCGAAATCCGTTCGAATGTTTATGGACTTAGAGTCATAAAAGCAGTCAATTTCATTTGACAGGGGTGGCATGCGGGACGCCCCCCGTCGATCTGATAAGAGGGGCATCTGGTGGTGCCACATGGCAACTCATCGTGCGTATCATCTCGCGGTAATTACGACGAATTACTGGAAAACCGGCGACGTTTCGACTGTGTTTAGGCCTGACCATATACAGGGATATTTTTACGGGAGTTGTGTGTATAACCAAGCTCTGATACAATAAACTGCCTAACCATATCTGTAAATCGTAACCCAATTTACTCGGAAATGTCATGATTGTGCTTAATGCGGACATTACTTTCCATATAAACTGAAAAATTAAAATGGTAATATGTTCGTGTCGTTGCGATTTATGGACGAGGGATATTTATAGCTGCTGCTCGCTGCCACACCAACGCCGATTATACAGGCTACAAAAACAAAAAACACATATTTCGTATTGGACATCCCTGTATATTAATAAATAATGGTAAACAAAGAGACACATTTATTCAAAAATTAAAAACCTCTAAACGACTCTGTTATAATAATTCTACTTCTTTTTTTTATAAGTGGCAACTCATAATTCAAAATATTATTTTATAATAATATTGCTAAGATGTCTTAACGCTGTCTTCAAAAACCGTTTCTATTGTTCTCAATATGAGACATTTTATTAAGTTTTTCCGAACAAAACGTTTGTACGTTTGACGGTATAAATTCTATAACAATATTGGCAGATGTTGTTGTTGATGTTTATAAAGCAATTATTAATGAATTACATATTAGTCTAATTATATTCAATCGAATTGCTTTATATTCACTTTATTTTAGACTGATTCTTCTATTTAACTTTCGACCACTGCAGTGAAGTTCCACACACCTTAGCGTTTTAGTGATGCAATATCACCACTAGCATCAACCAATATTGTCGCAGAACTGTGACGGAAGCAGTGTCCGGTATATAAATGCTACCTTTATTGTCATCTCTGCAATCATAAATTGAGAGTGACATTTTCTAAAGGTTTAATAGATTTTACCGGCAACAAAGACTTTGTGGTACTTTTGGCTTTTTTTACAATTTCTGGAAGCGTATTTTTTATTATTTTACAGTCACTTTCTTTCATAATCACTTGTTTTTTTTTGATTGTAATTGAAAACCTCTGCGACCTGTTACAATTTTAAAAGTTCATGACAATGTAACAAATATTTAAATCTTGCTATAGTACATCGTTATCATTATTCAAAATTTGTATTTTAATGAAAAATTTGTATTATAATGAACATTATTACAGTACGGGTAATATGGTATCAATGAATCAAGTATGGCAGTAGAAAAAATTATTTAACTGCGAAAACTCTCTAAATTTCCAACACTTACTATTTTCTCTCTGGTAAAAAATTGACCAAAGCTTACGTACTAGATAAGTCTTAAGTAATAAAGATACATCTAATAGATAAGTTTAGGTACTGAACAGAAATAAAAAGAAGAACAATGTTAGACAATATTTAAAGAAATATTTCCAAATTTGGAAAACCCTAATTCTGACAGATCACTTGTCACTTTCTAATTAAATCCGTCAATCACAATGCGCTCTCCTTTTATTATTTTTGCAACCAAATTTAAATTTTCCTTTTTCTAAGTGTTCGTTAACGATCTCGTTTAGATTAATAGCATAATATTGGCGTCGAGTGTCAGCTATAGAGAATAAATTCCGTATTACAATGAGGTTAATTATGCTTTTGAGTGAAGTAATTAGTAATTCTCGTTAATTAAGATTCCTCTAGTAGGTACACGTGGTCGAGTCCATGTCGAATTTGAGTGGTTGAGCGAGTGTCGCGGCATTAACAATAATAAACATAATACCAGAGATAGATAAGCCTCACCAAATGGATGGCACACTCTTCGGAACACAGAAGTGCTATCTGCAAAGTCATTAATATGAGAGCAGATATGTATCTAGCAAGCTTAGGCCGCGCTACCGTCTCTGACAAGTCACTGCCGGTGACAAATGACACTCACAAAGTTTTTAATTGACTCAAAGAGGACTTATGGGCCGATTTCCTTGACTTTGGTTTTATGCAAAACAGAGTTATGTAATTCGGTACAAGATTGGATTTTTGGAGGGGAATTATGCAAATTGTGAGGTGGATAACCGGCAGGATTATAGACGTTTGTGCATCTTGCTAAGAGCCAAACGATGTATTTGAGCTAATATGGCAGAAGCTGCGCTCGATAGATATTGCCTATTCAATAGACGATGCTTTATCGGTCTTATCGTGTGAGAACATCTGACCCCAACCAGGGTACACACAACGCTCTGATTGACCAAACTTATTTGGTAGTTAAATTTTTACTTTCCATATTTACAACAAGAAACGTGATGTCAAGTTCTACACTGATGGATTGTCTATGGGTCACCGACTGTTTTCGAAATTACAATATTTTTGATGATCAGGGGCTGATTTCACAATAACTACATCAACAATGGTAAATCTTGCGGTACAATCAGTAAAATCGTTTCAAAGTCTTTGTCCAATGACTTTCTGAAACACATCAAAAAATTTTAGTGTTATAGTCAAGGTTATAGTAATAAAGCCCATTCGCAGTTAAAATTAATTGCCAATTTTCAATTTTTTTGGAAAACTGACTGTACCACCCTAAAATGTAGATTTACGGAACAGCTGTATATGTAATATTCCCAAACCTAGTAACCCAATTAAGTGAGTTATGTCAAGCATATTTTGATATGAAAAAATTAATTAAAAGATGTAGGTATATAAAATTACAACGATTATTTATGAAATTGGTGAAGTGTCAGGTTGGATAAAGCGAGGAATAAAGAAAAAAAGTGTGATATATATTTTGCAGCAGAGAAAGAACTAGGCAATTCCAGCTTTTCAATGTCCTTAAATCAAAAAGACTTTTTTAGTAGGAATTATAAAATAACGTAAAAGGCAACTTCAATGTTATTAAATATCTGCATTTTCAAAATCTGAGAAATCATCGTCTGATTCATCGTTCAAGTCTTCAAATAACTGTGTTATAATAGGAGGTATGCCTTCAACAGGTGCGTCACCCATTAATTACTTCCAATCTTTTTTTAATAATTTCTTAACAATCTCATACTGTTGAACCAGATTTAAGGTGTAAACTTATCAATAGCTTGGCAACCACAGTTCTTTGACTTTTTCATGTTTTGAGCTAGTAGATGTGCATTTACCTATGTCCTTAGAAAACCCCAAGCTAGCTCAATGGCGTTATATTAACAATTATAAAGAGGTAGGTGCAGAACATTATGGCCATTTTCATGAATGAGATTATTAACCTCATACTATTTTTCTATGTCTTGCTTCTTGCTTTGAATCAATTCCCAGAGCACTTGTTTTGTTGCTGGAGGAAGATATAGGATCTGATTTTGATTCAGCCATCTTATCATTTTACCTTTTTTGTGAATAAGACGAGAGCTTTATCGAGTTGCACGGTATAAAAAGGCGCATTATTCATAATAATTAATGCAGGTTTGTCAAGCGAATTTAAAGCTGGTAAGAGCTGATCTCATATCCACTTAATAAAAGTTTTACTAAATTTTTTATATTTATAACCCATCGATTAAAGTATTTTGTATAATTTTGTTCTTCCCCAAATAAAAATCACATTCTTCTTTTGCATATTTATGTAAATCATCAATTGTGAAATATTGATCTTTCTCCTGGTACATGTAGATTCTTCGAGCTAATTCTTCTTTAATAAAGTAGGATTGTGTTTGTAATCAACTTTAGCGCGTCTTTTTTTCTGTGGGTTCCTAACATATTGATTTGTTTCGTATTTTTTTATAATTTTAAACATCTCTTTTAAATGGATCTGTAAAGAATGAAACTTGAAATAAGAAAAAATAGATGGACAACCTAGGAAGGTACCTCAAAAATGTAAGCAGCTTTTTCACAAATTTCTTTAATTAGCACTGTTGGTTTTTCTTTTTTTATTTCATCACAATATCGAACTACAGCCATTTTTTTCCCGTAGGAGAAGAGGTTGACTTGTTCCTTTCTTGACCGAAACCGCTGAAGCCATCCTTTGTTTTCTATTGTACTTTAATTTAAAGTTTAAAGTAAGTAAATGATAATTTAAATCGTGCCGCTTTGCTTTAATGCGCAAGCCAAAAAACCGTTGTTACAATTGATAATCACCGGTCAAATTTGAAATGCAGTCATACCAACATTGATTGGTATATTGTAACTAAACATGTTTTACCAACTTTAAAACACTTTGACAATTGATTTTAATTCCGAAGAGACTTTAGGTTATAATTTCATAAAATTTTGTTGCACATGATGGCTAGTATTTCTTGTCAAGATGTTTTTGTGTGTGTTCCAATAAAACTCATGAAACACTCGAACAGTGGGGTAAGCCGCTTGAACAATGAAGTAACTTCAATCTTCTTTTTGAGGAAAGAAGCTTTAAATCAGCATTCAGTCACTACAACTCCCATAGAGGTTGATCATTTACAAATATTGGCTAGATAAGTAGCACTGCTTGGTCTAAAATTAATTAAATTGATTGAACTCGCAGTTTTAGCAGCTAATTTCATGACGGTTGTTGGAGTGGCTGGACTGTGTAAAATGTAGAAATATTTGGAATCTCTTTGTTCTGTAGTACATAAGTGCGAGTCAGGTGTAGAATGGGTTATGGAGCAGTTTGTCCCAATTACATTCAAGTTCAATTATGTAGAACAAGAGCAAGTCCATTGTCTGCAAAGCATTTAATGGTCGCAATTAGTCCCTCGCAAGTTGGAATGTTACATGCGATGTTATCTGGCGCGAGCACGGTCGAAATTTTCGGCCCCAACCGACAATAACTTCAGTTTTTCTGTCAATTAATCAAATAAACCCGTGGCAATAGTCTATGTCGCACTAACCCACTTAATGGACAGTGATAGATCGGCTATTTGGACCACGAAAAAATTACTCGACAACCATCAAAACGCTAAGTGGTCCAACTCTAGAACTGTGTGGCCTAATATCATTCTGTTTTGTTTCTCAGGTCAATTGTCGGGTCAGGTGCGTCTATCTGTGATTGATGGACATCAGGTGACAGGTCCGTACCGGCCCGCAATTACCGTAATAGCGACGCGATAAAGATCGCATTTGAATAAATTAAAATTGATTTGAATAAATCGACGAGATTTTGCGATGCAGTGACAATGTTTTTCGAACGATTTTTCAAGATCAAAGCATGTGGGATATGTATATCAACACCTACCCACCGGCTAAATACTTTCACTATCTTCGGATATTGATTGATTTGACAGGAAAAAATGTTAACAACACTTAGAGCTCCAAGACTAATGGCACTTGTCGGAAAACAGAGCGATTTTTATCAGCCAATGCGAATATTACATGCAAAGGCCACGAGGCGCCGCTGCCCACCCAAAACATAAATTTTATTTATTATCTAATCAAACAAAAACAGTTTTAGAACCATGTTATGTCGGCCTTAAACGCATGATACTTGCCAAACAATTAATTGGCTTGCCACAATTTTTTTTAAATACCACAGTGACAATATTTGATGAATTAAAATAAAGAATGGAATATACAAGCTGTTCCAGATACAGTTAGGCAGAACAAGTTTTTTTGAAAAATGTTGCTCAGCAAATATAAAAATAGTAAGCTATTTGTAAAAGTATTTGAATTTATTTCTAACAAATAATTAAATAGGTAATTGTAGGTTTCGTTTGTCATTAATACAACTTAATTAATATTAATTAATAATATTATTATTAATTAACAACTTTGTTGTCGAAACGTGCTTAGTGCAAAGTGATACTGACCTGACCTGATGACAACTTTGTTTAATTAAACTCTCCATCTCAAGATGACAACTTGTTGTCGAAACGTGCGTCGTGCAAACTGATATTGTTTGGTGCTATTGAGTGATTTTTACGTTTCAAGTAATATGTGAACTATTATAATCTGTCACGGCATTAAAAATTTGTTTAGTAAACTTTGGACTAACTAAAGAAATTTTATAACGAGGCCAAACTAGATTAAAAACTAGTGTACTGATTCTGAACCCTGTTTACTGAAAAAACTTAGACCTTGTTGTACTTCATTGCAGAATTCAGAATCATGAAACAGTATTGCGTGAATTTTTGATGTTACTGCTAAATTCAAGTTAAAAAAGTCTTTTTTAAATTCTTTAATTATATCTTGAAAATTTTCTTGTAATTGTTTTCCAAAATAACTTGTTACTATTTTGTCCAATGTGGAAAAACACTTGACGTATTTTAAGCAGCTAAGAGGAAATGTAGATCGCAGAAAGTCTACTTTTGATAGTAGAAGACGACATGAATTTCCATTCAAGAGCCACCATAAAAAGCTTCACATTCTACATAACAAAATTGTACTCATTTTCTACAAACTGCAAGGATTTTATACATAATATTTACTGCTCCTAGCATTAAATAAAACTCTGGTGAAGGTATAATTTCTAACAACATTATTTTGTTGATTACTTTGTTATTTTGTTGATAAAATGGTATGTTAGTGCAATTACAAAAATTCTTTTCCGTTTTAAAACTACCTCCACTCTTAAGCCAATAATGCAACCATTATAATTCTAATGGTTGCATTATTTAGTGGTGGTTATATTATATAAATTTTCTCTATACTCTACTTTATGTAAAATGCTTATTAGGGTGGGCCAAAAAAATCGATTATTTTTTTTTAACTCCGACACTAAAAAATTGACTCTTAATCACCTTTAAAAAATGCTTGTTTAAGATAAGCTCTTAATTTTAATAGGAAAGACTCTCTCATCGCAGTTTTTTATTTTTGTTTTAGTTCCATATGGTAAAATCCATATCTCGTTATTGCTTAATTGTACCAAAATTTGTATTTACATTTTTTATAGGAAATTAAACTCTCTACAAAAAAGTTGTTTAACAATTTTTTTATATTTCTTACCATTTAGAAGATATCGGAGGTCAAAGTTTGAATAATTTAACAAAAATTTCTTTTCTATTTCTAAATTTTATAACTCGAAGATAAATAAATATCAAAAAATGCGCAACATACAGCCTTGTAGAAAATTAAACGCTCTATAAAAATGGTCTCTTGTGGTTAATTGATTATTCTAACCATTTAGAAGATATTCGCATTTTAAAAACCAAAATTTGATATCAAATCCCCATTTTTTTAAAATGATTGAAGTAATCAATTAATCACAAACGACTTTTTTTGTAGAGCGTCTAATTTCCTACAAAACCGTATGTTTCGTACTTTATAATATTTATTTATCTACGAGTTATAAAATTTAGAAGTGAAAAAGAAATTTTTGTAAATTCTTCAAATTTTGACCTCTGGTATCTTCTAAACGGTAAGAGTTATAAAAAAAATTGTAAAATACCTTTTTTAGAAAGTTAAATTTTTTACAAAAAATGTAAATAAACTTTTTTTTACAATTAAGTAGTGACGAGATATGGATTTTACCATATGAAACTGAAAAAAAAAGAAAACTGCGATGAGGGAGTCTTCTCTATTAAAATTAAGAGCTCATCTTAAAAAAACATTTTTTAAAAGTGCCAAGGAACCAATATTTCAGTGTCCGAAGTAAAAAAAAAAATAATCGATTTTTTGGCTCACCCTAATGCTTATACAAAATTTGAAAAAATTTCTTCTTTCATCGATACCAATTTTGGCATGAATATATTGAGAATATTCTTTTTTGTTTACAATATAAATTAACAATTCTTTAATATTCTTAAAAAAACGATAGGTTTCGATAATTTTTTTACATTTGTTCTATGAGAATCTTTAACTATAAATCTTTTTTCAACTTTTTCAAAAATTGGTCTAATTTTTTATCTTCTAATCTTAGTTTTTTTCTTAAATTTGGAGTAACTTGAAGTATTTTTATTTCTTTCCCAATTTTTACCTAAGTCTCAAAGTTTTCTTCATGCTTAAATGTAAAGGAAATTTTATTTTGAAAAACGTTTCAGTTTTTAAAAGGTACTGATATATTGACTGACTTTCTGGTGATATTTATTCGTCATCGCTACTGTTAAGAGCTTGACGCTAGTTACTTTTTTGCTTTTCTGGAACCTTTTTGTGCTATGTTAATTATAATTTTAAGTATACTTTTTTTCTAAAAAATGATCAATATAATATTAAAATCTTTTATTATGAGAAAACACAACCTACAAATATTTAGGTTCTTATCGGAAGTGTTTTTTGACAATAAAAGAAACAAATCAGACAATTAATTATGACTGAGCAATTAAAAAAAATATTCTGTCTAATTGTGCAGAATTACTTCAGAATAAAAATAGAAATTTTTGTGAAAAATAATTAATTCGAGTAAACTTTAAATAGAAGTAGGGTTGCCAACCGTCTTTATTTTAAAAAATAGTTTTTTAATTTTATAAACTCTTCTTTAGTTTTTAATATGTATTTAAAGAACACAATTTGCTCTTTTATCTAGTTTTTTAACCAAAAAAATACTGGTAAATTTTGGAAAATTGAAATACGTAATTGTGATTAGTTAATTTAAGATTAATTGTTCAGACGTTTCTTTAAGTTACTAAACTAAAACGTTAAGTACGTGTAAACAACTAAAAGTTCCTTCCAGACTTGAGTTATAAGACTTACGTAAATAGAATATTTAATGAGAGAGAAAAAAGAACAAGGAGAAGTACGACTAGTGAGCAAAAAAGCATAGAAGTAGGTTCTAGAAAATTTGTAGAAAAGGTGACCCAATGGCAAGAAAAGCTTGTACATATGTTGTAAAAGAAAAGAAAGCAAAGGAAAATTCTAGAATAATAAAAGAATGAGTTTGTACTCTTTTTTAGAAAAATTACAAAATTGCAAATTGTATTAAACATTTTTTTTGAGTCAGATGATGACAAACGTTTCTTGGTAAAGATAAAATAGACAATTTATCGCGGGCGTTTAGTTTTACTTTTTTTATAATTATTGCAAGATTTTTTTTATATTTGTTGTTCTTTAACAATTGTGTAGTCTTTCGACCTAGATATAAAAAATGGCTAAATATAGATAGGACAATTTGCGGTAGTCCTGTTCGTGGCTCCTAAAAATTTACAAATATTTTAAGAAGTTCCACAGACCTAATGACAAGTATCTAGTATCTAGTAAAAAAAAAAACAAAGGAAAATTCTAGAATAATAAAAGAATGATTTTTCGTGCCTGTTACTGAGAAGAGTCTGAATATAGACGGAGCATTTTACAATAATTTTTACCTCCCACCTTTCAAAAATCAATATTTTAAGGTTTTTAATAGAAATTCAGAGCTGGACGCGATAGTTTGTATTTTTTTTTTGGAATAATTGCCAAATTGTACGAGTATTAAACATTTTATGGGCTTTCGAGCCAGACGTAGAGAAACGTTTTTTTGTTAGTATAAAAAGGACAATTTCTCGCAAGCGTTTAATTTTACTTTCTTTATAAATACTGCAGAAACATTTTTTTATAGCTACTAGTTGTTCAAAAATTGTATAGTCCTTCGAGCCAGATATAGAGAAATGTCTGAGTATAGATAGTACAATTTGCAATAGTCCTCTTCATGGCTCCTATAAATTTACAAGAATTTTAAGAAATTTTACAGTTTTTTAAATTGTTTAGATTTTTGTTGGTATTAGTTTACTGCTAACGTTTTAGGCTTATTTTCTTTTAGCAGCCTTAAAACATTGTACAAACTAACAAAAACAAATATAAAAAATTACAAACAACATAAAAAACATGTAGTTTTTTTATAAGCAAATGAATAGAATTACCAACTACGTAAAATAAAATATAAAATTTTAAAACACTTTCCATTTTTTTAAATATAAAAATTGTATTAGAATATTGATGTCTTTTAAGCAAGATATTAGAAAAATTTGAGTTTAAAAGAGGCAATTTACAATAATTTTTGTTTTCGCCTTTCAAATATGTATATTTTAAGAGTTTTAATAAAAATTAAGAGTCAAATGAGCTGATTTCAAGTTGAGATACTACCGGTAGTATCTTTGTTTCCATGGAAAAATAAACAAATTCGGAACTGTGATTCGCTGTTGTCATAAAAAAGTATTAAAATATGCGATAGTACCGGTATTATCTCAACTTGAAATCAGCCCAACAGATAACAGTTTTTATTTGTTTTCAATAAGTATTGTAAAAATATTTGTTTTTTGCAATAATGTTGGCTTCTAGTAGTCTAAAAGCCTACGCAAAAGAAGAAATCTGAGTTGTAAAGACAATAGTGAGATAGTAAAAATTTAGACTCAATTAAACTCCCCTAAAAGACAATCCTAGATACGCCGTTGACAACGTTCTTTATTTCGATATCAAGAAGTTGGCAACGCTAAATAGAAGCAATATTAATAACAAATAATCTGTGATCTATAAGAATATGTAGATGGATTAATTATAAAATCTACAGCCCTAGAATATAATTCTGCATTGACTGAAGCTATAAAATTATGATTTATAGTTTTTAATTTATGATTTTTTTGATAATTATTGTCGGTCAAAAAGTTATTACAAATCTTATGTGTTAGCTATTTTACAGCGCTCAGTAATTACTAATTTATTAACTTTAACATAAAAAATTGTTTTTTTTTAACATATGAGCTGGCATAATATACTTAGAGGAGTAACATCTGCATTTGTTGACTACTAACAAGATATATACACTCTACACACTCTAATACATAGTTGCATTTGGAACTAGTAAACACGTGCGTTTTTAAGGGAAAAACTTAAATTGTTGCCGAAAATTGTTAATTTAAATTTGACTTTTTTTGACTAGTTACAAATAGATAGAGTGTGTATTGCATTTGTTAGTTATCAATAAAAATTATTGCTACTATTTTAGTTTAGTTGATATTGTTACTTGAACATTTTTTTTTGGCATTCTAAAATTAATTTGTTGGCGGTTTTTGGCCTGAAGCGGCTTTTCGGTGCATATTTCGCCACTCCAAAACACATTAAAAATCCCCGATAACATTCCCTTTTAGATTAAAACCCCATATGTCGCTCTGAAAAATTTTTATCATCCCACATAGCACCCGAGATGACATTTCCAACCCGACTTAAATTCGTTAAAAATAATAAATGGTTCTAATTTCTCATAGATTACCGCCACCAGTATGTTACCAACCACCCTATTCCTGTCTTTGTCGTTTCCATTTGGGAAAAAGACACAAAACCACCAGAATGAAGGTAAAATATTTATGACGTATCATTTAATTAGGCACCCTCGTAATTGGTTAGGTTAATTTATGACGTCACGTCACGTGCTTTATACGAGCCTTAGCCATCTGTGATCCAATTTGCGGTGCCGTCAGTTGGGTCACTTCGTGCTTTATTGTTTTGGTCTTGTGTTTACCTGCTCTTTAATTGGCCAACACCTGTCACATGATGTCTGCCAAAAAATTGATAAGATGTTGATAATGTAGAGCTCTGTTTTTTTCGCGGTGCGACTCAAAGTGCTCGGCTCGTGTGTGGCGCCACAAGGCCATCGATACTCACCCCCGCAAAAAACAAGTGCAAACCTGTTTCACCGCCGGCGCTGTCTATTTTATTTATGTTGGCATTTTTATTTATTTGAGAGTTGGTTAGTGAGCCGTTCCAGACGCCATTAATGGACGACGGGTTTTTCACAGATAGCGCCCCAGGTGTGCCAACATTGACACTTTTTATGTACATCTGAAGCTAGGAGCAAATTCTAATTTGACAGCGTAAAGTGTTTGCGGTTACGGGGAAGTACTTACATTACCGTTCGCTTGATACTCGATAGACAATTAACGATTATATCGCAAAACGATACCACTTTCATGTTTATGGTGACTGAAATATGAAGCAATTTCATGAGATTAAAAAAATTCAAGATTGCAATTACGGCGATGGCCGTGAAACGATTCAAAAATTATGTCTTATGCTTTACTAACTGGATCAGAAAGATGACGATAGTGATAATAATAATGGTATTGTCGGAGTTACTCTATTAGTGCCAAATAGAATTTTAAAGATGGGAACTTATTGTTGGAAAATAATTGAGAATGTAATTAAAAAAATTATTTCCAATTTTCTTCTAAAATAATAATAGGTATTATTGCTAAAATAACAATGTTAATTTGCTACTGTAACATGAAAAAGTTATGCTTTAGAAATAACAGGTTTGCTATAACAACATTACTAACTTTCAGACAAAATTGGGATGAACTACATAAAATATTATTTTGTCAAAATTTTTTTAAAAGTATTTAGTTTAGTTTAGAATTGTGTTTCGTTATTATTTGGTTTATTTAAATTATTAAATAGTAGATTATTTTACTAGGTAAGAAAAGTGGGTGTAAATATTAGACCCACAAACAAACGGTGCGCTTGCTCATGAATCTATTTTACACAAACATGAAAGCTTAATATCATATCGAACACGCATTTTTTTCGTTTGCTAGTCAAAAAAAAATTAAATAATTACTGGCAAAGTATGAGATCTTTTTTATTACGGCTCTCGATCAAGCAAAAGAGAGTTTACTATACAATACACAGAAAATTTTTTTAGAAGCTTTATTTTTTATAGTAAAACTATTGTATCAGGAACCAGCGGGTATATAATGGTGTACCTAATCAAATACATATTGGGTAGAAATTTTATCTGGTAAAAATCCTCGTTAAAAGAATGGTAAATAGCCAAACGGATCTTATGTATATATATATGTTTTCATATACGATGAGAAAATTTTTGCTCAAAGACGTTGTTGTCATATATCGTGTCTCTCCAAAAAAAATGTTTTTTTTTTGAAAAACAAATTAAAACGTGTATTTCAAAAACTGCCAATATTTGTATTTAGCAATTAACGTGGACTATTACTAGGTAAAATTTTTGCACATAATTCAATCTCATTCTGTAATTTGTACATCTAATTATTTTTTTGACTTTGTCCGGTGAGATTGTAAAAGGGGTTGTTCCGTTTAGCACGTGGTGGGTAAAAGTGCTTAACATAATTTCACATAACCGGAAAAATACTCTTTGAAGAAATGCCCTTTCAAGTAACATTCTGTGAAAACTGTAAGCCACTCTTTAAAGATGCTGTACAGTCGTCAGTTGGTTGTATTTTTACCATGACCCCTAATGCATTTATATACAAGGTTCATTCTTAACTCGGTTGACTGGGTGGGATTTTCTAGTTCACGTTCAGACTGGGACAAACCAGTGGCCCTAAACTGTTTTGTTTATGCATGGTAAAATGCAAGACGCACGTTTAAATGTTTTAGAACCACTGACCTAGCCGAATCTAAACGTTACTCTAAGACACCACCCACAATAACTGATTTAAGAACTACTCTTATTTACGTTTAAGTGCGTTAGAGGTGTTGAAACAACACAGCCAACAGACGACCCATATCAATGCGGTAGGTAGTTTTACAGAGCACGTGCTAACCGGTACTACCCCTTTTACGATTCCATCGGACAAAGTCAAAAAAATAAGGTTTAAAAAATGCTGAAATGCATCGTAACATCGATCGTCCAAATTTTTGAAAAAAATAGTTCTCCATCTATACATGTATGTTTAAAAACTATCAATATTTCTATACGCAAATTTGGGTATTTAGTATTTCTTCAACAAGAACTATTACTAGGTAAAATAAAGGTAAAAAAGGTATTTCTACACATTAGATTACACCAATCACCATATATTTAATTATTACGAAATGATATTACTCTTGCTTGGTGCTTTACTTAATTTTTTTTCTTAACTGCTTTTTTATTTGTTTTTTTATGGTTCCTGTGTTTTTGTGTTTATCTTTCGCTTTTTTCTTTTATATTTAGATTCAGGGTATTTATTTTGTTATACTTTTCTTCAAAATTTTTCATATTATTACTATAAATAGTGGTCACTTTTTATTTCTGCTTTTATTTTTACTTCTATATTTTTTATTTTGTTCTATATGTATTTGCCTACTAGAAAGTAATTTACAATTTACTTTCTGTTTTTGTTTTCTTATATTTTTGTGTGATTATTGATTTTCGTATAAAATTGAGTTTGTTATAACTCTACAAAATTTTTTTGATTTTTTCTTCACTATTGATTCAAATCAAACTTTTCTTTTTGTCCCATATTTTATTCTATGCTTCAAAACTTTTAGCTTCTGGCCATAGGCGCCCGCAGAATTTTTGTTAGAAAAGAGCGTAAGTTTTTTTCCTCTTTTTTACTTTTTTAAAAAAATTGTTCTTACATAAAGTTTATGTGGATATGAGACTAATTTAATTTAATTATTGGAGTGATTGGGGTGGAAGAGGGTTTCAGGGTTGCATTTCTTATGAGCGCCTATACCTTTGGCTATAAATCGCACTTAGGAATAATCGTACATTGATATACCTATAATAATCTATTATTATTTTCTTCTTTATTATCTATTTCTTTTTGTATTTCTTCAAAAAGAAATTCTTATTTTTTATTGTCTTCTTATTTTTGTCCTACCAAGCATTATTATTAGCTGTGTTTCGTCATTTATTAGTTTTATTTTTACTGTTAACAGTTATTGCTTATAAACCTCTCTTATATTGCACTTTTAATAATTTTGTTCTTCTTTTACTATTTCTATGGATTTCTATGTTTTATCTATTTTATTAGTTCTTTCTCTTTTTTTTTGTACAATTTCTTATTTTCTATGTGATTATTTTTATTTGGTTCTGTTAAAATTTTTAAATTTTTTGTTGTAATTTTTTAGATAATTTTTTGTTTTCTTTGTTTTTTTTTGTGCTTATTTTTATTGTCATATTTTGATTTTTTATTTATATCTATTTGATATATTTAACAGTTTAACTTTTTTGTTTCTAATTTTAACATTCTAACAACGTCAACTCGTCATGTTAGAAACAGAACATGTTAGAGACAGAAAAGTTGAATTCATCTGTCATTTGTTTTATCTTCTTTTTTGTATCTTGTTTTTTACATCTTTAATTTGATATTGTTTTGTTTTTAATAAACTACTTATATCAGTCTATAGTACTAGTCTATTGATTTGTACTTTTGTAGTTTCTTTGTTATCAATAAATTATTTAAGTATATCGATTTGTACTCTCTTGTAGTTTTTCTAAAATGGCATTGTGACTAAACTAATAAATATTTAAACAATACCTTTCCAGTAGTTTAGGGATCAATTTGCTAAAATGGACGTACACATTTTTATTGAAAATTAAATGCTCTAAAAAAGGTTTTATATTATTTTGGAATAAATTAATTTTTTCAAAAGTTATTCGAGGTCAAAGTTAAAGTTGTAAGTTTAATAAGAATTTTCGAAATGGTTTTTTTTAAAATAATAATAAAAAAGGAAAACTGCGTTGTGCGATTTTTAGATATTAATATTAAGAAGCTATATTACAACATATTTTATTTACAACAATAGTCTTATTCTACCATTTATCTTGGATTCTTAAAAACAAAAATATTTTTCGGTAAATCTAAGAAAAATTTTCTATATTTTACAGTCTACCTAGATCAAATTTTCAACTAAAGAACTAATCAATTGACAATAACGGCTGACCTAAAATATACCATTACTACAGAAACCTGTAATTTGTTCTCTTATTTAATTAGTTTTTAAAAATAAAAAACAAAAACTCTCTTAACGTTTTAGTTCGGTCATAAAATTTAAACGTCAATAAAACGTGGCCTACTTGAAAAATAATTATTTGTCTCTACCCGGAAATGTTGTAGCAGGTCCTGTGTTTCGGTTGGACGCTTTGGCAGGACCGGAGTAATGTAATAGGTCTGTTCTGGTAGCGCACCATTACCACCAGGACAGGTGTTTGTAGGGTTAACTTAGGGGTTTTTTTCTATACAGGATGTACCAAAATAACAACATGCACCCTACCGGATTTCGATGAATTTATAGTGGGTGTCAGAAACACTTAGGAGCTTCATAGAAATGGTTATAAATGCATTAATGAAATGAGGAGAACGAATCTGGAATGGATTTTCTTATTAGAGGGACTTTTTTATATACCCTTTATTAAAAAAAAACAAAGAATATGGAGTGCTTTTCAAATGTATTGTTTCAGTGGTTATTTTTATCAATAATTGAGAGTTTAAATTATTAATCGCTTAATACCAAAAATAAACTCTATTCTGACACTTGATATAAATGTCAAAATATTAGTTTGTACGTTTTGACATTTGTATGAACTGTCATCAAGTATATTGTATGGTTGGTATTAAGTAGTCATTAATATCGTTTATTAACGAGTTGTTTTGAATGCGATAATGAAGCTTGTTAAGAAACGATTAATGAAATATTTAAGTCTTACCTAAATCATTTTTTATATATTTTTTTAATGAAATTATATACGGTAAGCAGGTATTCTCTCGGTAGTGCCTACTGTGCGTAATCTACAAAGTAATAAAATTTAAATACAGCTTCTGGTTCTCTTCCCAACTTAATAAACATATTACGAATTTACGATCCTTAGCATTGGTAACGACTAGTTTTGTTACTAGAATCTGTAATGACTGTAATAATAAAATGGTACTAAAAACCGTTTACTGTTCGCCTGTGGTATCCATTTATTACAACTTTTTGATTACCCGAATCAGAAAACACGTCCGAGTAAAAATTTCATTTCCAATACTTTCACTCATCTGACATAACCAGCTCGTTATTTAACGTCAAAAGCCACAGTCTTGCAGTAGTACCAGAATAAATGCATCCATAATAGACAGACATATGTAAAATATGTTGTTGTGACACAGACGGACTTGTTTTCCGCCATTAAGTAGGAGACAATACCTGGAATAGTTTCTAAAATACGTATTTAAATGTGTAATGTCAGCATATCCTTATCTCGGACATTATTACATTTGAATTATTCATTATTCGCCTAACATCAAGCCAATTATCCATTGGCGTACGCAAGATTCACAAAATTTGCTGCCATAAGGTGGGTCAGGTGTCACACACACGTGCTGTCATAGTTCGCCGCCCCACAAGGGGCGATATGGTCAACTTCGCGTTTTTCTCCAAGTGCTGACTCCTTTTGTAACGGCTTTTCATGCTTGGAAAAGTAACAGCTCAATGGAACGGCGACATGTGACCAAACGCGTGCACTATCAACCCCATCAAAATGAGACGCGAGCCGTTCCATACCACCAAACTCGGAAAAATAGGAAAATTTAACACTCCAAAGGAGAGAGTCTTTATCCCTAACACCTTAAATATCTATTCGCACTACTTACATCCACTTGTACTCTTGCTGACTTTACTGCTAATTCTGTACTTGACATTTTCAACCCTTAAATCTTGACAAAATAAAATTATTTGGGATTCTCTCGTATGTCTTCTTTTTCTGTGTCTAGCTAGTCACTTAATTTTTGTAATGTTATTTAATTGCACTTCTAATTATTTTAACTAGCTGTTAGTTTGCTAGTGCAGTAGTTTTTATCTGTGCAAATTTTTGGTTTCTGCGTCCGTTCCATACCACCAAACTCGGAAAAATAAAAAAATTTAATACTCCAAAGGAGGGAGTCTTTATTCCTAACACCTTAAACATCTATTCGCACTACTTGCATCCACTTGTACTCTTGCAGACTTTAAGGCCAATTCTGTAGTGTTGATAATTACAACTCTTGAATCTTGACAAACTAAAATTTTTTGAGATTCTTGCGTATGTTTCCTTTATCTATAACTAGCTAGTCACTTGATTTTAGTAATTACATTTAATTACACTCATAGCTATTTTAACTAGCTGTTAGTATGCTAGTGTAGTAGCTCTTATTTGTGCAATTCGTCTACCACCAAACTTGGAAAAATAGGAAAATTCAACACTTTAAAGGAGAGAGTTTTTATCTCTAAAACCCTAAACATTTATTCGCACTGTTTGTATCCACTTGTACTCTTGCTGACTTCAAGGTCAATTCTGTACCTGATAATTCTAACTCTTAAATCTTGACAAACTAAAAATTTTTCAGATTCTTTTGTACGCCTTCTTTATCTGTGCCTAGTTAGTCACTTAATTTCAGTAATTATATTTAATTGCACTCTTAACTATTTTAACTACCTACCTGTGGAGTAATTCTTATTTGTGCAAATTCTCGGTTTCGGCGTTTGAAAAACAGGAATATTTTTAAGTCAAGTTAAGATGCGGGTCCAGCTGAAACCCGTATAGCATTCCTCAACGGTCATGAAACAAACGGCTATCACAGGTGTAATGTGGCGATTTGGTCCGGATAGATGAAATCAGGTGTAAATTCTAACGGTAGGCGACCACACAGAGTTAGAAAAAGTGATTTTTTCGCATTTTTCGTCGCAGTTTCCGCCATTCATTTAATTATCCGCGAGGATGAACTCGAGTTTTGCATGTTGGTAATAAGATGCCGAGAAGTTGTTTATTTTTGAGCTTCTATATGTACGTTTGTATATCAAATGTGTAATGAAGCGTTCACATCGGCACTCTAATTGCGTTTAATGATGATTTGATTTGACTTTAAGAATGCATAGTTAGAATACGGATGAGATAACTAGCACAGAAATTGAAATAAAAATAAAAAAAAAAATTTTAAAATGTTTATTCATGCAATACTCATCAAATTATTTTTAGGACAATTCTCCTAGGAGTATATGTATTTCCGGTATCAGCCACGCATGTCGACCATATTGCTGATGTTCCTTAATTATAATTGTGACCATACTGTATGAAAGACAGGTGTCCATATAATACTAAATTAATTTTTCTCTGTACTTTTAATTAAATTGAATTTTTTTTATTCAACAAGAACAGGAAGCGAGTATTGTGGTCTTCTCCGGTTACTAATCAATAACAGTTGATAAGCAAGAAGAGCAAAACCTCTTCCTGTTATAACTGATTACCCACCACTGACCCATTTGTAATAAATCTGATATTGCCACTTGAGTATTTTTGTAAGAACTTCATTTTTGCAATTTTGTCAAAATAATCCGGTCAAAGCTTGCCGCTCGTCAAAATTGGATTACCCATTGGTACGGAAAATGAATTAGTCTCTCGGGTGGAAAACGAAAGTGATCCATTGGTCCCATATTTCGTCTACCTGCACCCATCCACGGCCGATATGATCGAGGTGGATATTTTTTGAATTCTCGGTAAAAACATTGCTGACAAAAGAGTCTGTGACCAGCAAGTGTTTAACAAGTGAATGGCGTCCATTGATAACAAAAGACATTCACCAAGTTCACATGATGTTTTTAAATAAGAACGGCAGGCACAATGGCCAACCTTGTACGTAACCCGAAACTGAGCAGGACAATAGCGGCCTTAGTCGAGACCATTTTTCTACTTATTTTCTCTTGAGAAAGAGAAAGAATACAGAGCACCTGAGAGATAGTTCACTTGTTTTGTTATTTGCTCTTAAGTACCCGAGATGTGGGTGGTAGATCGAGGCGCGGATTGCTCAGAGATGCTTTTCTCAAACGAGTGCGAGGAATTTGCCGCGGGATAACAGATGGGGATAATTAATAATACAGGAGCAGATTGCAAGAAATTTTATACAAAAAATTTTTAGCAAAAAATATATATAAGACTAAAAAATTTTGAACTACAAATTTAAATAATATCTACTTAAATAATTAAAAACAAATATAATAAGTGTCTTAAAAATAATGAGAAAACAGCATAAGGGCGCTTAAAGAGGGAGGGAGATTGTGTTATTTTTTAGTAATTTTATTTTTAGTAATAATACAAATGATAAACAAATTGAAAATCTAAGTCAATTTTACAAGTAGGGTTGCTAACCGTTTTTTTTATTTTTATGAATAGTCTTTTAATTTTATAAACTGTCCTTTAGTTATTAACATGCATTTTAAAGACACAATTTGTCCTTAAAATAAACAAAGGTTCTATCAAGACTTGAGTTATGAAACCTACATAAGTAGGGTATTTAATGGTAGAGAGAAAAGAACAATAAGGAGAATTACGACTAGTAGGGAAAAAAACAAAAGTAGATTCTAGAAAATTTTGAAAAAATAGATTCTAAAAATGTTCGTAGAAAAGATAACCTAATGACAAAAAAAATGAAAGATAAATATGTATGTTGTACAAGAAAAAAAGCAAAGAAGAATTTTTAAAGCAAAGTTTAGACAATTTTAAAATAACTGTAGATTCTAGAGCAACAGAAAAAAAAAGAATTACAAAACTAATGATTGAAAGAGAAGAAAAAATAAATATAATTAAAACAAACTATAAAGAGAACATCAGAGAACAAATACGTTTATTCAATTTATTATAATTACATGTCAAAGCTTTTAGTGAAATATTATCTCTAAACCAGCGATGACTGCTTTAGACTTTTGGCCTCTTCGGTCTAGTGGAACGAACTGATGTAAGGGAAATTTACATTGTAAGTAGGGGAAAGAAAGAGGAAAGACTTGTCCGCAGAAGAAGAGAAAGTTTTATGAGTTTACAGGGTAGTATGATATAAAGGTTAGGGACTGGAAACTTAGTCTTGGAAGTCACGAAGTCTTGAAGGTGGTAGCATTTTGGGCAGATGCATCTGGTAGGCGGTGAAGTGGCACAATCCGAGAGAGACTTAATAAGGAAGCATCCATAGATTTCTGAGAAGTCTCATGAATATTGGGGTTTCCTCAACAATAACGGAAAGATTTTGGAGGAGAACGTTGTTACGAGTTAGAAACCGATGAGAAATGCTGAGTGTTAATTTTACGATTTCATTATCTCCGTTTAGTGTACGTTTGATATATTTTTGCTGAAGAACTTGAAGACAAGCTGCTATGGGAGTGGTGTTTGTATCTTGGTAAAGCGTGTTACTCAGGTGGTTGCGGTCGAAACGGTAAATTTGCCGGAGGATTCTTCTTTCGCATTGGGTTATTTTTTTGAGTTGGTGAGGACGAAGAGTAGAATAAAGAAAAGCTCTGTAGTCAAAAATAAGTCGTATAAAAGAGTTATATGTATAAAGAAGAGTTTTGGAGTCGCATCCGTGAAACTTTCCTATCAGTCTTCTGAGTAGATTTGGTCGGTTTTCTGGCTTTTTTGAGAGTGTTTTGGAGATCTATTTCTATGGAACATATGTGGAAAAAGGTGATGCCAAGGTAGGTGTGGAAATTGGTGATAGGAATCGGTTCATTGTTGAGGTAAATATTTATATCTTCCCGGTTGAATTTCGTTGAACGAGACATATTAGGATGTTTAACAGGATGGCTTTAAATTTCTCAGTATTAATCTTTATACGCCATTTTTTTGTTCAGGAGTTGATATGGTTTAGGTGAGTTTGCAGGATCTGCGAACAGGAAAAAGTAGAATTTTGACTGGTTCAAGAAGATGTGTCATCTGCATAAAGACGGGTCTTGGTTTTTGGCAGATGAGAAACTGGAAAATCAGAATTATAGAAGGTGTAGAGTATGGGAGACAGCACAGAGTCCTGACGAACTCCAGAGTGAAGAAAAACAGGGTTAGAAAGACAGTTTTTAATTTTGATTCGACAGCTTCGGTTGAACAGAAAGAATTCGATAAGTTTAGTAAAGCAAAGACTGATTTTGGAATTAATAAATTTTTGAAAAAGTCCGTCATGCCAGATCTGATCGAATGCCTGCTCTACGTCTAAAAAGACTGCGAGCGTGCACTGGCCGAGATTAGCACTCCGGGATGTATCTGTGTGAAGCTCAAATATAGGATTTGTAGTGAAGTGGTGAGAACGGAAACCGAACTGTTCAAGTGGAAGGATGTGCTTTTCTTCTACGGATTGTCGAAGACGAGAGGCAAAGACAGATTCAAAGATTTTGCCAAGAATATTTAAGAGAGAGATAGGACGATAGGAAAGAGGATTTGTGAGGTCTTTATTGGGCTTTGGAATTATGACTGTGTGGGCTTTAAAAAATGACAAGTTTATAGACAAGAGTTAAAAATATTGGTAATTGCAGAAAGGACAAAAGCTGGAAGATTTTTTAAAAGGATAGGTTTAGTTTTCTCTGGGCCGGGAAATTTAGAATTTTTGAGATTTTTAATTCGGGATTTAATTTCTTGTTGGGTTATGTTCTGCATTCCGGAGGCGGCTATTCTAGAAACGGGGGTTCTGGCGGAGACTGTCCTGGTAGCACAAACTGTAAAGGAAAATTTAAAAAGTTGAAAACGTTAATTGGGAGGTCCTAAAGAAACAAAATAATATGAATTATAAAAACGACTTTTAAAAAACAAAATAAGTTAAAAATAATAAAAAACCAAGAAAAGTTCTAGATTAATAAAGGAATAATCCTTCGATCCGAATACTGAAAAAAGTCTTGGTAGCTACGAAGCAATTACAATAATTTTCAATAATTTACAATAATTAATTTAATCATCTACATTCAAGTTTTTAATAGAATTTAGAAGCTAGAGAAAACAGTTTGTACTCCTTTTTATAAAAATTGCAGTAAATATTTATTTTTTTAATATACGTCGCCTTTGGCTTCCAAAGTGTACCTATATGGTCCTTCTAGTCAGACGTCAGACAAAGAGAAACGTCTTATTTTTGATATTAAAAAGACAAATTATAAAAAGTTAGAAAATATTAGAAAAAAATTACCAAACTTTTGTCAGTAGATAATAAATTAAAACAAAAAAATTTGTTGAACAATTTGATACATTAAATTAATAAATAAATGGTTGTTATTTAAAAAATTACTAAAAGAAGGATGAATTTTAGCCGGACAAACATTTAGTTTTTCAAAGATTTGACATTTGATTTAAAAATAATTTAAAAAATATAAATACTAATATAGAGGGTGAGTAATGTATACAAACGCATTTTTTTCTTTGTCCTACTTTGTTAAAGTTTTTTTAATCACTTTGGTGTTTCATAGCAATAGAATTTATTTTGTGTTTTTCCTCTGCAATTATTGTTTGAAAATATGTCATTCCCACCCTTGTGGTCGATAGGAAACAGGTGAGTGTCATTATCCATCGCAGGTGTCTTGATTTGATACAAACACACCCTTTGCAATTTCCCAGTGACCTATGAAAACAGTCTTTGGTCACGTCTTTGTCGTTTGGTCGCTAATTCGCGAGCAACGGTATCTGTTGAATTTAATTTGCTCACGACTGACTACTCGTTGCCCTTAGTCGAGGGCACGTACCAAATTAAACACGAAATATGCATAGAGCTTGGACATTACGTCGTGCAATGACCGAAACGGCGCAAGGTGCAGTGCTCGCTTCCTATTTCTTGCAGCTTGCGTCGTCGGTCAACCAGTACTTCCTTCCGTTTAGGACTTATGGCAAAATTTTCTAACACCCCCCCAAAATGTGTGGGTAAATTAAGAAATCCGTGGAGTCTGAAACAGTAATTAAAAATTGAAAATTACTCTATAAATCCTTTATCGTTCTGTAAACTAGAAGATCTTCATAAATATCACAGCGGGCGACGCTGAGACCGGACCAGATCTAGTGAGCTATGAATAGGTGGTCTCGGATATCAAGTCGTCGGGGAAAATATTAATTAATTAACGTTTACCACAAGATTAATTGTAATCGATGGCACATTTGGTAATTTGTAATTTGAGAAGTTGTTACGTCAGGTAGGAATAGAAGGGTGGTTTTCAGATTTAGAAGTGCAACGATTTTCTGTTTTAACGGGATTTACTAATTATGGAGAACGAAGGGGTCATAAATCTGGAAGTTAATGACACTCTTTGGGAGCAACAGGTTGCGAAACGTGGATATCTACTACAATTTTGGTTATTTATGGTCGAAGTCACAAAGAACCAAAAAAAAAAAATATTTATAACGTGCGGACTAAAATTTGTTTAGTAAAGACAGGTTTTTTACTAATGATTATGAAAGGACGCATTTTCGCTACTATAAACCTTATGAGAAAGTACAACTTTTTTTAACTAGAGGTGAAAATAGTGTTTTCAAGAAATACCTAAAAAACTAAATAAATTTGAAGTGATAAATTATTATTATTATTGGGGTTATTATTAACGTCTAGAAATTTTCAATATTTAATAAGGATAACGGAGGATTTACTATAAAAAAATTGCAGTTGTTTATAAATTAGTCGACGTTTCGCTGATTTTTTACAGCTTCCTCAGGACTTTATTACTCAGTTATTAAGAGACTAACACAGTCGAAACATTTAAACAATTTAACGATTTTTTTTAAAAATTTTTAAATTGTTCAAATGTTTCAACTGTGTTAGTCTCTTAATAACTGAGTAATAAAGTCCTGAGGAAGCTGTAAAAAATCAGCGAAACGTCGACTAATTTACAACTGCAATTTTTTTTTATAGTCTATCCTCCGTTATTCTTATTAAATTATTATTATAAATTCTAAAGATAAAGCATTTTAATATCGTAGAAAAAATAGTATTTAGTACTCAACATGAAATACGGTTTCTTTGTTTGTAAAAGTGTCTTACTCGCTGATTACGTAGCTCTTAAACAAACCATCATGTCTTGTTGTAAAATGTAGTATTTTCTACAATTGTTAAAAAAAAACTTTTTTTTACTGATTTCAGTAGATAAAGTTTTTTTTCCATAAAAATGTTTAAAATCGGGATTGCAACAAGAATACATAAACAGAACAATACAAAAGTACAAAAATGTAGATATAACCAACACTTCTTCTGCTTTTGCATCTCCTATTTTTTTAACTGTTTTATTTTCTCTTCACTAGTTTAATCTTTATTAGTTAATTAGATGTTTGTTTATAATTTTGTTTAATTATTTTTTTAATATTTATATTTTTTATATTGTTTTTTAAAATCAAATGTTAAGTTGATGTCATGTTTTAGACAACTGAAATAGTTTATCTCTCGTTCGAAAATTTTACCAATAGCAACCATTTATTTATTTATATTTTTTCTTTAAATTAATTAACAACTATTGTGTTAAAAATAACGTTCTATTTCTTTATGTTTTTAATTAGTTTTTGACAAAAGTTTGGTAAGTTTTTTCTAACATTTTTTAACTTTTTGTATAATTTTCTTTGTTATATTGTTATTTAGCCACTGATGATAAGACTTGGCTCTCAAAAGCGCTCTGCCACTCTTATGTAAGAATTTTGTTTGATTCAACCTGTAGGATTGACTTGGTTGTTTAATTTTTTTATTATTTATAATGTCAATTAAATTATGAGTATAAAATTTACTGCATAAGAAAAAAAGTTTATCTATGACTGTTTAAAATAATTTGTTTTAATTTCAAACTCAATCTTAATTACATGCTATTATTGTTATAAATATTAATTTATAACAATATATTATTATATTATATATTGTTTATTTTAATATATTATATATTATTAACTAATAATAAAACACAATTTTCACATATAGTAGAACACGCCATTTCTGATACTTTTTTTTATAACAGCTGTCGTTGCAGTAGTTCTAATTATTACAGTCTTTTTGTCACCCAGACTTTTTAAAGCAATTTGTTTTTTATTTTCTTCTGCCGTTTCTATATACCCCTCCTTCACTGTAGTCAAGCGCCAGCCCCCATGACGCTTTACTGTTAAAAGATCAGCTCCCGAATTTAATGTCCCGTAAATCCTGCTGGATTAGGTAACTGAAGAAAAGTAGCAATATTCTTAGAGAAAGCAGGAATGTGTTTATACCAACAGGTAACTTTATACACCTCTGGTTTCTGTATCCTAAAAAAACTGTCTACTACTGGCGTTATTAAAGCGAAGTGCAGCATATTTTCAGATTAATTCTAACATGTTAACTCCATCGATTCCGCCTGACGTAATAAAAAAATTTCTGGATATTTTTACTTTAGTGTTTGGTATTAGAACATGGAAGCATTGTCCCTGATCTTTGACATCTTCCAAAAGCATGTTGGTAAGTTTGTGCATCCTACAAGCTCTACCAACTTCAATAATTAAAGCAACCTTGAAATTAACATTACTCAGTAAAAATATTTTATGCATAGGAACAGTACCTTTATTAAAAAAATTGATCATCATTTGCTTTTCGTAAAAATTTGCTAATATCTTATTTAGTGAAAATTTGCGATTTTTTAGCACAATATTTTTTATATTTTCTTTTTAAAAAAGCGATTAAATTACGCGTACTATTTTTAACATTTTTTTTTTGCATCATGAACTGAACCCTTGAAAAGCCATCTCATACTTTTCTTTAGACTTCTCTGGCACCAAGCAAGAAGCAGCATTTGTCTCCGCTTCTTCCATATCAGAAGGTAAACTTTCTAAGTCACTCATGTTTACAATTTTCATATTTTTACCACAAAGCATAATTTTTACTGATTATCTCAAAATGGCGAGCTTTGCTTAAAGAATTGTAAGCGGTTGCCATAGTGCTTACTGAACATATCAATAGGTTATCTTACTTTAAAAAAAAATAGGAGTCATCGGCAGCATTAAATTTTCTATTTTCCTAATTTTTTGCAGTCATAGATAAAGTTTTGTATATCATACGTAGGCTAAAGCACATTACTGTAACTCGTGTGTTACTGATATGTACTTGGGCTAACGCCCTCGTTATCTACACTACTTGTTGTGTATTGATGCTTCTATTCTTCTAATAATATAAATAACTATTAAATCATTAAAATTAAATAGAAAATCACTGGAATTAGTAGAGTCATCATTAGCAAGATTAAAATTCAGCTGCAGTACATTTGTTTCTCATTATTTTTTATTAACCAAATAATTGTTTTTATTGCAAATTGATCATTTTATTTTGACAGTAGGTAACTTGGGTTTCATTCACAAAATTTAAATTTTAATATTATATAACTATTGTTTTGACATAAATAACAAATAACATTGAAACACTTTTGTTGACTAGCAATTCTACTTCCTAACTAAAACCTTTCAATTTCTAATTGTTTTTATTAATAAAGTTATTGATTAAATATGTAATTATTAATCTGTGTTTTTTATATTATCTCTTAACTTTTATTATTATATAGAAAAACAATAATTTTAATAGCAATTAAATTTTGTTAGGTAGGTATATTAAACGCACTAGGTACGCAGGCACCTTCCGACCTCTGCCCTTTATTTCTCTGAAACAAATCAGAAACAAATGTTTGCATGTAGACACGTTTGTTTACGGCGCGTTGTAAATATACAGGTTGCACTATTGTAACATTAGCTAGTTAGTAGACCAATATAGTGCCAATTTATTTATGACATGAAAAGCCAGCCTTTGTGTTGGCAAATCTGCGTAGGTGTTCCTTTGTTTCACATCCGTAATGAATTCACACACAACCATCGTCCCATTTTTTCCACTTTTCGTTGTGAATCTGTGGGAATATTGACAGAACGAGGTAACAAGTTTACAGATGCTTAACAGGTGCTTCCTTTCAGGGTAGGTAAAGTGTTTACCCCCGATTTTCCCATGAGCTTACTGTCGTGACGTTGCGTTCAACTCTCTTCAAATCTTTGCCGAAAAATTGAATCGTGACTAATTTAGGACCTAATTGAGATATCTATAACTGACTAAATAGTGAAGTTAACGGGAAAATTTAAGCTTGATGCTTTCTATTGATTTTTTGTGATTCTTCCTGCTGCTGCTGGCATTTGCTTTCGCTCTATTTCTCGATTATACAATTACAGGAAAGCAGAATCCCTGCTAAGAAGTGAAATGAAAGGAGAATTATGTAACAGTCTTCTCGATTTGTCATTGAACCGAAAATAAAAAAATCACAAAGTATTTGTTTTCGCTGACATCTGACCTCTGTAATGACACACCAACGTATATTCAACCTGTCGTCCATATTTATCCAAACTGAAAGCGAGAAGGTATCAGACGACAGGACAGGACCACTAAAATATCTGAAAAAACTTAAATTAATTGTCATAACTGTGGTTTGTTAAACACCTCTATTAACACTCGATTATTTATTTTTATAGCATCGAGTAGGCCGGGAGAGTTTTCAAAATTTTATAAATTCAACATTGTGTGAAATAAATTCGTGTTGAAGTCGGAAATTATGCGCATTAATCTCAACTAATTGTCTAATAATTCAGAGTAAAGTCGCGAGTTCGTGTCTTGATCGGACGTTGATGTCTCCATCAGAATTTTTCTTTGTCAGAAGTTTACGAGACGATTATTAGGAAAAATGTGGCTTAAAGTGGTCGATGACCACTTGAAGACTTGTGATCTTAATAGATCTAAAAATCTTTCGAACGCTTATTTAATAATAAGGATCAGACCAGTCTGAAATATCTGTAATCTCCATCTAGTTCTATTAGCGTGGCATGTGAGTCCGTAAGTAAAGCACGCGCGATACCATCAACTATATCGTACGTCACACGCCAGAACAAGTGAATCGCGGAATGCAGTCCGACCACTCGCAGTGGCGTACCATGAAGGCGTCTTTTTGGGGTCACTCGGTGGAAACTGTTCCCTGTTCTACTAAAAGCTCTGTTTACAAGCACTTCACTTAAATTAAAAATTAGCTTAACGTACAAAGCTAATCCTATTAAACTGTTTACGCTAGTAATTTACAGAATTTAAGTACATCACGTGACTTAATGAAAATTGTCCAACTTTGGACCAGAACCACCCTCTCCAACTGCAAACAGCAAAATCATTCTGAAACAATATAGTAAGGGTGTGTAGATCCAATATTTTAGCGGATCCGGATCCGATTTTCTAACATCCGGATAAATCCGTGGATCCGGATTGGACCTAATTCCATTGTTTAGATGCAGATCTAAATTCTTTGTTTTAGATCCGGAGCTAAATTTTTCGTTTTAAATAAAAATAAATAAATATTAATTTAATTTTTATAAATAATAATAATTTTGACGTTAATATTTTATCTTCATTTGTTTAATCTTTATTAGCCAATCGATAGTTTGTTTATAATCTTTTCTCCTTACTCTCTCTATCAGAATTTATAATTATTAAATAATTTTTGCATCAAATGTCAATTGATGTCAAACGTTAACGCACTTATTTAAATAACTAAGATTTATCTTTCTTTTGTCGATTTACCAATACCAACAATTTTGTTTATAGCTACAATTTGTTTTATTCTTTGAGTCAGTCAATCAGTATTAAACTAAAAGTAGCTTTTTATTCTATTTTTAATACACATTTTATTGTTTAATATATTAATTTGTTTACAAAATTATTTATATGAAAATCACCCCACTTCGAAAAAGAAAGGATGCTTTCATCAAATTTAATATGAGTAGGTTTGGAAAACAAGTGGATGTGGATACTGATATATTTTGGATCCGGATCCAGATCTATATCCGTATTTATTTAGATCCGAACCTGGAATCTGGATTTTTAGATTATTTAAAGACGGATCGGATCTGGATTTTTAAATGAATTTGGATCCGATGCACACCACTACAATATAGCGATATCTTTTCTCTTTGTTGACGATTGCACGTAAAGACCAGCTGAAAGTATTATTTTTACGAAATAGAGGCAACATTTCTTATCAATTTTTAAAACAAATAAACAAACACAAAAACGACTTTGTTTTTCTGATTTTGAAATCCGAAAATAACATTTTACTAATTTCAAAAATTGGAGCCAATTTGTGCTAAATTTAGAAGCCGGATACAATATTTTATTAATTCTTAAAGCCGAACATCAAGTTATTTATTATAAATTTTTAAATTATTAAACACAAAAGCGAGATATTTTTCTAATTTTAAAAACCAAAGACGATCTTTTACTAATGTTGAAACTTGAGGAATCATTCTACTAATTTTAGAAGTAGGAGGCGTAATTTTTTTATATAATTTTTTAAATTAATGAAAAATATGGTTTTTTAATTTAAAGAGACAAAGTTGAGGTTTTACTAAAGCTGGAGACAATATTTTATAACAATTTTTAATTGAATAAATTTAGAAGACCAAAAGTAATATTGTATAAATTTAGAAGGCACAATTCTACCAATTTTGTAAATCGGAGATGACATTTTTACCATATTTGGAGCTAAAGAGCGACATTTCTTATTAATGTTATAATAAAGACAAAAAAGACATTTTTTTTTCTAAATTTGGGAGCCAAAGGCGACATTTTATTAACTCCAGAGATGTTGTTTAAACAATTTTGGAAACTGAAGGCGACATTTTCTTTATTTTAAGATACTAGTGAGACAATTTTGGCAATCAGAAGCAACATTTTGCTTACTTAAAAAGTTGGAGATGATAATTTTTTATATTAATAACATAAAATCGAGCTAATTTTCTAATTTTAAAGACCGATGACGACATTTTACTAGTAAATGTTAAACTGGAGAAATTATTCTGCTAATTTTAGAAGGCAAAGATATATAGTTTTTTATCTTTTAATTTAAAAAGGACAAAAAATGCTGTTTTCTAATTTTAAGAGACAGAGATGAGATTTGACTAACTTTAAAAGCTAGAGCCAATATTTATAACAATTTTTAATTGAATAAATTTAAGAGACCAAAAGCAACATTTTATTAGTTTAGAAAGCCAAAGGTCCAATTTTATTTTATAATTTTCACTAATTCTAATTTAAAATATTTTTTAAATTTAAAATTAAAATTAAAGCAACACTTTGCTTACTCAAGCAGTTAGAGGAGAGAATTCTTTAAATTAATAAAGAAAAAATCGAGATATTTTTCCAATTTTAAAGACTGATGGCAATATTTTACTAATGTTGAATTGGAGGAATCATTCTGCAAATTTTAGAAGCCAGAAGTATATTTTTTTATATTATTTTTAAAATTAATGAAGACAAAAATACTGTTTTCTAATTTTAAGAAACATACATAAGAACATGAGATTTTACTAATTTTAAAAAGGAAGACAATATTTTATAGAAATCTTTAAGTAAATAAATTTGAGAAACTAAAAGCAGTATTTTATTAATTTAGAAAGCTAGAGGCATCATTTTACTAGTTTCATAAAGCGGGGACGAAATTTGGAGATGAAGAGCAACATTTCTTTCTAGTTTTTTATAATATAGACAACAAAGACATTATATTTTATAAATTTTGGAGCCGGAGGCGACATTTTATTAATTTTAGAGATGATGTTTAAGTAATTTTGGGCGGAAAAGGCGCTATTTTTTTTAAATTTTAAGGAACTGTCCGATATTTTTTATTAATTTTTGTAATATCGACAAAGAAAACATTTTATTTTCTAAATTTGGGTGCTTGAAACGACATTTTACTAATTTTAGAAATAATGTTTAAACAATTTTAAAACCCGAATGCGACATTAGCTTTTTATTCTAACAAAACTTAGACTATTTTGGCACTCGGAAGAAACACTTTGCTTACTCTAGAAGTTAGAGGTGATAATTAAGCTTCGGTGCAAAGGAGTCTGGCTTAAACGACCAGGTAATCAACCGGTGTAATCCAGCGGCTGCATGTTATTCATTCAACTGGTCTACACCAGTTGACCAGTAGACCAGTAGAATGAATCATATGCAACCCGCTGTATTACACCGGTTAATTACCTGGTCGTTTAAGCCAGACTTCTTTACACCGAAGTTTAGTGATAATTCTTTAAATTATCAATACAAAATCGAGATATTTTTCTAATTTTACAGACCGAAAATGACATTTAATGAACATTGAACTGGGTTGATTATTTTACATTATTTTTAAAAGCCGGGTTTAATTAACTGTAAAAATCGCAGTCAAAATTTACTCATTTTAGAAAGCATAGTCAACATTTTACTAATTTTAAAATTTGGAGGCAAAATTTTACTTAATTTACAAGCTGAAGCCCATAATTTTTGGCAATTTTATTCTAATTTTGAGAGATGAAAAAAAGATTTTATCAGTTTTGAAATCTATTAGAAACAAAATTTTACTAATTTTTATGCTGAAAGCAATAGTTTACTAATTTTAAAATTTGGAGGCAAATTTTACTGAATTTACAAGTCGAAATCGATAATTTTTGGCAGTTTCATTCTAACTTTAAACGATGAAGATAAGATTTTACTAATTTTGAAAATCATTAAAAACAAAATTTTACTAATTTTAGAAGCTAGAGGCAAAATTTTACTAATTTTATAGGTCGAATACGATATTTTTTATCAATTTTATTCTATAAAATTTATAATACCAAAGGCAAAATTTCTATTTAAAAACTGTGAGCCAAATTTTACTAATTTTAGAAGCTATAATGTCAGTTTTCAATACATCCTTATAGAGGATCGCAAGGCTTGGGTACGCCCCTGGTACCTTAAGCACCCACGACACGTGCGCTACTGAATCGAGGTGTTTGCACTTAAACTATTTTTATCTTCTCGAAGTGAATTTTTCAGAGAGGCAGATGGGGGTGTATTCTTGATTGAAAAGTGCGTAGTCCGCCCATCAGAAGCCTCCTTGGATTGCAACAATAGATGGAAAAATCCGGAGTGCAGGGCACATGTTACAGTCGGCGATTGTTAGTAAAAGGCCGCGTCATGATCCGCTCATTACGTTTAGATGTTTTAATTACCAAGCGAGTAATTGATTGTCAGTTGTTATGGGCGCGTGCCCATGGTCCACACATGACGCCTTTCCACCCAAAATAATGGGACACCCACGATGACAAACTTTCCTCTCATTCCGAATTTATTGGAAAGCTCTACCACACGCAATTAACTAACTCTGTAAACATAAATAACCGCTCGTGCGGCCGCTAGGCCGACCCGATTTGATGCCACTTGAAAAAATCGCCGGCGCTTTATTAACAGTTAATTCCCGGTAATTACGTCGAGCTTTTTGATTCTGCAATAATTACCGCTTCTATACTTCTGACGTGTAGAAAGTGAGATAATGCACTTGGCGATTATTGTTATTTAGAGCTAAGTGATGCAATTTTGTTTATGACAGAGTCACGCAAGAAAATTCGTACCAAACTAAATCAACTAACTATTGAGACATCAACTTGTTTATGATATTGGTGATTTTTTACTAAGACTGCTAGACTTATAAGGATCGAATCGGGGAAAAACATACAGCAGGTTTATGCATTTTTTTTTGTTGTTTTTCTTTCGATGAGACATCAACAAACAATCGAGAGGAGAGTCATTTGTTCCGTCAGCTTCATGCGCAATTTGTTCAGCAATTCAGCAGGAAAAAAGGTTAAAGGGCAACACCAGGGGAGGAAAGACACGACCAGAGGCACCCGGAGTGACAGAAAGAAAAAAAAATATCCTCAAGTAAAAGGCATTTAAGTGAATAATAATAAAAACAAAAAAAAATAATGGAAAAGTAAATAAATAATTGAACTGAATAATAATCAGGTTTCGGAAACTTTTAAAAATTTTGGTAATAGCTGCTTATGTAATGAGTTTATAATGTAGGCCTGTATTGGATAAGTAAATTAAAGACAATAAAAATAAATTTAGAGCATCCTTACAGTTCAAGAAACCTACCAAATTTCTTTATAGTGTTTGCTACATGTTTCGGCTTTTTTCATTGATTATGCCATCTTCAGGTATTATATATCTTCAGACATCTAAGCTAAAAGAATTATTTAATAAATGCCAGAGAAGAAAATTGAAAATAAAATATTTTCTTTTTACTTTCACTTTCTGAATTGTCTTTTATATTACCCAAAAAAATGTAGAAGAAGTGTCTTCTAGGTATTGTCTTTAGCTTCTCTTTAATTGGCACGTTCGGTAATCTTATCTTTTGTTTACACTTCCAGTTGAAGAGAAACGATTATTGATGAGTGTTTCACCTTAAACATCTATTTTTTAAAAACTATGATTACATTTTGTTAAACAAGGTATACTCTCTGTCATTAAACACATTATTTTGGCAATAACACATAATAATAATAAACGTATTGTGGCCTAAAGAATTAGACTATTTTGTTTAAACTACAAAAAACTAAAAAGATTGTTTCATATTGACACAGATAGTACTTGTAGATAAGGTACTAGGCTTTATTTAAGACCACGAACTTATACTTAATATGGACTGCTATTTACCGGATCGCTTCGTTTAGATAATGACGCCCACTAGGAAGCAGCCATGATGTACCCATTCTTACCAACCGTATAGTGTTTTTCAACTAGGGTGCATAAACGATTGGCACGATTGTCCCACAGCTGATTTGTTGCACGTGCGCGTGGATTAAGTTTATTGTGTTTTCTATGTTTTTATGTGACTAGTTTTTTTTTATTTTATTAAATATCGGATGCAAAATGCGCTGTTTTTTTTTTAAAGACTTGTAAAAATAAGAGTTACAGTCTACCACCAGGAGTTACATTTCATAAGTATGTAAAGTAATGAATTAAATACCTACAAAACTACAATAATTTTAGACAAATACCAAATATTTAACAATAATATAACATTATTTTAAGGATTTCGTAATCCAGAAAAGATGAATGGTTGTTAATTATAAAAAGGAGTACAAAGGACTTTATAACTGATCACAGAATTTGTTCTGATCATTTTCTTGAGACAGATTTTTTATGGGAAATCGTAAAATTTTAAAACCAGGAGTCTTTCTTACACTTAAGCTGCCTACTGATGAAGAAATTAGAAGTATATTGGCTAAAAAGAAGAAGTTAAACATTGAAGAATTTAGATACATTTTTCTTAACAAAGAGGCATAAATTTACAGTGATAACTTTTTAGCTCGGACGAAAATGTTTTTTTATTACCAGATAAAAAAATGATTCTTTAAAATTAATAATTCTACGAAAAACAAGAGGTTAGTATTTTATATATCTAAATTATTTATAGATACTCATTTTCTTTTTAAGGTGGATTATTATTTCCTTGTGATCTACGAGAAATTTGCTTTAAAATTGAAAAGCTTATTCAAAAAATTTACAACTTGTATAACAGAAAATTAACTCACAACAACAAAACATAAACAAATATTATGACAACAGAAACTAGTTCCGTTGTCTTGAAGATCACATTTTAGAACAATCACCATTCGAAATTCCTCATGAAAGAATATTGATTGAGAAAATTGTGAGGGCTTATGCAAAAGTAAGATTGCATAGCTTAGCTAAAACAATTAACGAAAATTTATGTGATCGTTTTATTAACTTAAATCGTTTTAAATCGTTTAATTATTAACAGGAAGCAATAAACTATTCAACAATTATATTTTTGTTTGTTTTATTTCGACCCTTGAATTTGTTATATAATTGATTTTTGATTACTTGTTTTAAAATTGAGTTTCCCGCCATTATTTGGTACATCATGGCGGCGCCCATGGTAGAGCCATTTCTAACATTTGAATATCAGTCCATATTAAGTATAAGTTCGTGTTTAAGACACAGGGCTGCTGTTTTAGTCTTCATTCGAAAGAATGTACGCAATAGGCACTGATGCCTAATTGTCGGGTTCCTCTTGTCAGATACAAAACAGAAAAGGCAAATAAATCTGACGGACAGGGTTGCCAATTTGTTGATATCGAAATAAAGGACGTTGTCAAAGACATATCTAGGATTGTTTTTTAGCTATAGTTTTATACTAGCTTCTTTTGTTCTTAGATCACTTTTTTTACAAATTCTTCTAGAACCTACTTTTATTCTTTTTTTCTTCTTACTAGTTGTACTTTTTGCTCTTTTTTCTCTCTCATTAAATATTCCATTCACGTAGGTCTTATAACTCTAGTCTGGATGAAACTTTTGCTTCTTACACGTACTTAAAATTCCATTTTGGTGACTTAAAAAGACGTCTAAACAATTAGTCAATTTTTGAAAACAACTAATCACAATTAGGTACTTCAATTTTGGAAGACTTACTCGTTTCTCTTTGGTTAAAAAACTAGATAGAAGGACAAATTGTGTCCTTTAAGTACATCTTAAAGATTAAAGGATAATTTATAAAATTAAAGGACGGTTATTATTCTTTGAAATAAACGACGGTTGGCAATTCTAATGACAGAGACCAGGGGTTAAAGAAGATTGGAAACGGGTTAAAAGAAGGATGCAAGAAGGTAAGAAATTTTGAAATTTAGGCTAATAAAATAAATAGTAATAGAAACTCTTTTCTTCCTCCTACGTTAAATTTTTTGTTTGTAAACAATTGCGTTTGTGGCACCAGTCAGTCGTCTAAAAATGCATTTTTTCAGTGTGTGTGTCGTAAAATTCTTCGAAGTGCCGCTCCTGAATGCGGCGCTGACCTCTTTACCTAGCTGTCAGAAAAATTGCGTCCTACAATACCGGCTTCGATGTTGTCTATTGTTATAACATTGTTCGAATATAACATATTTATTTGCTTTATGTAGCCGTGGTCTCTTTGATATTCCCACATACCACGCGGATGTGCTACAAATTGATATTGATTTATGACGCGTTGTACTTAAATGAATTTTAAATGGCAACTGCGGATTTCTTAGGTGAATTGGCGTGTCGGTTAAGGGTCAACGGGTGGAGTAAGGCTATAATGACGACATTTCCGCATATCACAGACGCATAAATCAATTTCTATACGGGGAAAGGGTCACCAGTATCATACACAAACACCAATTTTAACCAAAACACTAATTTGTATACTTCTTTTATCAGAAAATGAAAATTTTACTTAATAAGTCATAAATTATTTAACAAAACAAGCATAATCCAGCTATTAGTAATTCTGTCAACGAGTTTTCATTTATGACTCTATTTTATTAAGAGCAGGTACAACGTGATTACAACAAGCAGTACATTAACAGTAACAAGTACATTTTAAAATAAAAAATACATTTTTATTTTATTTATTTATTATAAACATTTAAAGTACAATTACTTAAGTGTCTAAATTGAACAAACAAGGATTTCAGATTTCTTTCCTGAACTTCAAAACGAGTGGAAACGGTACTTGTAGACGCCACTTCAGATTTGTTATTTTTGTCACAGATTCTTTTTTTCTTTGATACAGTTTCTTCTTTTCTCATAATTTTTATCGAAATTGCGTTTTTGCTTTCAATAGAGTTTTCTATGTAACTTTCCGCAACAGAACTCGATCGTCATCCTCCATATCTTTTGAGTAATGTGTTATCTGCTTCTGAATCTACTAAGAGTGTTGCTGAACAACGGCGAAAGCAGTGCCCGGTATATTCTTTTGCATTTAAAAGGCCTTCAATAGGATTTATACCAATGGGTACCGTACAGCACCTGAAATTTCTATAGGTTAAGAAGAATCTCTGATGTTCAGTATGAGAAGGTCAAAACCTTTTTGTCTTGGTTTCAATATCTTCACTTTGTAATGAAGCTTGTACAATTTTCTATATATTCCACCTTCAAAAACGTAATTTTTTCACTGCGCAACGCGCCTAAAACCCAGTAATTAGCACAACTTTTGCCAATAAATAGTCTTTGCCATCAGCTGTTTTCATAAAACGTTCTATCTTTTGCTTGGTGAATATTTTGGATTTCTTAGCCTTGTACTCACTGGCATTTCTTTTTAGAAATGCAATCAAGTTTGTAAATTTGTTGATATCTACATTCTTGTTAAAATATATCATGGTTCTTAGCATTGAGTACTAGGTACTCTATAAAGTAGACGGCTTATACATGGAAGATAATTTCGAAAAATAGACCAAACATATCTTTTCTTCGATACTTGTTACATTTTTTTTCACACCCAACTACCAAATTTCCTGGATGTTTTCTTGTAAATGTTCTTAGATTTTTTGGGCACTAGCGTGACTAGTGCATCTTTCGCAGTATTTTCAATGTCGAAATCAAATTCAGAATCGCTCATTTTTGTGTTTCTTTATCACAGAACATAAACACAGAACCCAAATTAACAGTCTGTAATTTTATAAAAACAGTAAACAACGAAATTTACATCTATAGCAACCTGCCGTCTGCCTACTGTACAATGTAAATGTTCGATTGAGATCATTATTTTTGAAAGAAAAATCTGTTATAAAACGCTGTAACATAAAGTCTTGAATGCAATACGTTGCAAAATTGATGTCTTAAGCTCTTGACGTGTTGGACCACTCATTGCACTCGTGTTCCTCCAAGATTCACGTCGCGTGCTTAGAAGACTGTCTATTTGCTACTTATTGCATTAATAGCTAAAATAAAACTTGAGCCCAATTTGGTTTGAAAACAAGCAGGACAAATCGACAAAAGTGAAATTTTCTGAGAAATCAAAAATCAGAAATTTTTCCTTTTTTAAAGTTGATCTGGAGACATACTGTAGGTATGTCTTAACAAAACAACTTGCAAAAAAATTCTAGTAATTTTATTGCCAACTAAATCTTTATTTGTAAATCATGGTGTATAAATTTCGGGTTAGGGGCTGATGCTTAAACAATTTATTACTTCAAATTTAATTCTTCAGTAGGTGGTAACAGCTTAAATACGTCTTCTTCGTTAACAATAATTTATTACTTTAGTCGAATTCTTATTTTCTGATGAAAATACTATATGCTAATTGTAAATTAGCGTTATTTATGCTGATACGATGTATGGCGCGTGTTTTCAACAATTTATCGGTATTTTAATTTAATTAGAGCCGTGTTTTTGTGTCGAGCTTAAGTTATTGACTGTTCTAGGTTTAAAGTGAGAGCGGAACGCTTCTCGAGTGATACAGTTAATAACTGAAAAACCAAATTTCTGTTATCTATTGATTGATCAAAACACGTGTACTGAAATAAATCCGTCAAAATTCTTTCAATTGTTGTCTGAAAAAAAATCACACGGTCCGTTCTCGTGTCTGTCATCGGTGCCAATTAGAAAGTCGTCAAAATCCAAGTCTATTATTACAATTTCTCAACTATCATGTCTTTAATTAGGCCATAATCCAGCAACAATTAAGCGTCCGAATTTCGTCGATGCGCTTATTGGCAATTTGTGTATTCTAATTGATATAATAGCAAGCTGTCGAACTTTAATGACAGCTCTTCGGTTCTCAGTTTACCATAACTCTCACTTTACAGCTATTTTATGTAGTATTGTGTGTCGTAATTAGGCGAGTTAATGTTGCGAAAAGTGCATTACGGATTTTTCTGGATATTCGATGACCGCTGTGGGTGATAATTAGAAAGCGTGGGTCCTTTTTTTGTTTTCCGGATTTTTTCTACCAACCCACGATTCCGGTATTGAGTTATGGTGTCATCCGAGAGCTCAAAAACCGTTCAGGTGTTCGGGATATGTCACAACTGAGGCAGGTGTGATTGAGATGCTGAGGATTCGAGAGTTTGGGAGGTGGGTGGAGAGATTTATGAGTTTTACTATTAATAGCGAAATCAGAGGTGAATTCGTGAAAAATTGTTGTAAACATTTTGTTGGGCCATAAACAAGCGGGTTTTACTGCCAAACACCCACATCGAACAAAAAAATTCGTTTGCATATAGTGGAATAGACAGAATTTCTAATTATTACATGATCCATCAATCAAAGCGAGATACAATAATTGTCTAACGGCACCAAATCCGGCAGAAACAATCGCACACCATTAAAAAATTACCAAATATTGAATTACAATAGAATGTTTAAAAAAGAATAAATAATTTTGCCTTTTTGAGTAGCATTTTTAGTCAAGAAGAAGTATTTATCAAGTAAAAAAGAAGAATGACAGATGTATAACAATTAATAAGAGAGTTAGTAGAAGAAGAATGTTAATATACCTACAATAAACCGGAATTAGGTTATCAAAGATATAGAAGTTAGACAAAAAATTACAGATATACTGAAATTAAGCCGAAATAAGCAAAAAGAAGATAGAAAATAAGTGAAATCAAATTAATGATTACTCTTGTGTAAATTACTAAATGTGTAAATTATAAAAAAATGTAAATAATATCTTGAATATCTAAAATTTGGATCGTTTTTGAGTAGAATAGGATCTTTCGTTGTGAAGTAAAGTCTAAGTTATAAACATTTATTCAGATATTGAACAAGATTAACATTTTATTGAAATAATAACAATGTAAATGGCGACAAAAAAATAATTTACAAAATTAAAATATAACATTTTCAAAAGATGGTAAAAATAGTTCATGGTGCGCTCAGGCTCAAATCTGTGTTCTTGTTCAATTGATTTTTTCTTGTAGTTCTGCTTTTCCTAATTTTTTGCTAAACAATAAATTCAAAAATAATAAACATATAAGTAAAAAATTATGAATAATAAATATATAATTAACAAGCAAATAAAGTAAGAAATTACCTCTACATTGTCCTGGGCTTTTAACAGTGTTGTCTTTAGAGCTTATTTTGCCCGACAATAAAAAAGGTGCAATACTAAATAAATTCAAATTAAGTAGAAGCATTTTTTTTAATTTAGTTAAGTTAATTAAAATAAAATATTTGAAAAGAAGTAAAACTTTATGTCACAATTTTAAAATACAAAAGAGTAGAAACAGTGAGAATAGACAGTGGTTACTTATAAAAAATACTAAAATTTTTATATCTAGGCATAGGTGACGTTTCCACTTGCATTTCCGTCTATTTCGTCATAACTTAACGTCAGTGGAGTTTGTGCAGTACTATTAAAAGTCGCGGTTGACAGGTGAAGGTCATATTTAAAAAAAAAATGTAATTAACAAAAGTTAAACAAAAAGAGCACAGCAAATCTAAAATTTGTAATCGGAAAAACAAGATCTCTAGTTTTGGACCCTCACAAAGCTGAAAACTACACTAAAAACAAAGAAGATTTTACATTATGGTTAAAAACGCCTCAGGATTTAACATGACGACACACAAGAAATGAAGGCGCTTAAAATTCTCTAGAACGTGTATGGTATTCTGAGCGGCATTGTCGTGTTCGTTACTTAGAAAATAAAAAAAATAAAAAATAAAACTGGAGGAGAAGAAACATAGAAGAACGTGAAATTCAAATGAAAGAAGAGTAACAAAAAATTTCTTATTTATTCAAGATTAAAAAAATAAAATGTGATAGTGTAAAAACAATTTAAAGTAGATGTAAGTACATAAGCAAAATAGAAGCCAAAAAAATCAAACAAAATATGAGTTAAACAAAAAAGTAAAATTAGCTACTTCTGTAAATAAAACAGGAAGAATACACAGAATGGGAACAATAACAGAGAAATGCTGTTTTTATTTTCTATTTAATTATCAAGTTCGTTCTAGAAAGCTATTAATAACTAAGAAAAAAGAATTAAAAATAACAAACAAATGATAAAACCATGAGCAAAGCGAACTTGTTAATAAACCCGAAATTATTAGTCGCTAATTTACAAAAGACTGATTTAAAAAATATATTTTTATTGAATATATTTTTCAGCAAAAAAACTACACTCACAGTAAAACCAACTTAACAATTTTTAAAAATTATATGCAGGGACCAAATAAAATTAAAAGTTGTTTTTGAACTTTGATTGTTTCAATTTTTAAAATTTGTGACAAAATTTGTTAAAATATTTCCTGCAACTAGACTTTATAGTCTCACAGATGACAAGCGTTATAGATTCTGATACCCTGCTAATATATGTTTAAAAAAATTGGTTAAATAACGTGGCTATGATACAAATTTTGTTACTTATTAGTAGTCCCTAATGGACCAATTTCAAGTTGAGATACTACCGGTAGTATTGCAAATTTTAATACTTTTTTGTAGCAACAACCAATCACAACAACATATTTTATTAATTTTTCATAGAAACCAAGACACTAGTGGTATTATCTCATATTGAAATTAGTCCATTAGTGAGAATAACGTGATCAGATTAACTGCCTTTCATACAAATTAGGGAGATTAGCTTGTAATCTCTTTAACATTAATAAATTAATGTTTAAAAGAGCGAAAATGCTAGAATATATGATATAAAATTGTTTAAAATAATATATAATAAATTCTTTCTTATTTGGCGGTAAAATAATTATTTACCGACTTCTTAAAAAACTAAAAAAAATAAAACAAAAGTGTAAGGAGCATAAAAAATGTGTTTATTCAGAAGAAGGTTACAAACAGAATATAAAAGAAATGAAATTACTGTTTGACAAAGAATGTAACAAAATAGAAAAAAAGATGTAAATCAGATGAAAATAGAAAACATAAGACTGGTGTCCTGATACAATTGAGATAGAAAGTAAAAGTGAGTAACATAAAGCATAAAGCAGAATTAATAAAAAAAAACTAAAATTTATAAAAATTGGATATAAAGATTTTTTTTATTTCTCTGGTCTGAAAATAAGAAATAAAATTAAAAACATAAAATAAGTGAAGAGGTATGTGAGTGAAACAAAAGAAGTGTAAAAAAATAGATGTATTGAAGTGTAAAGAAAATTAATATTCATATTAAAAAAAATAGTAGGTTATAGGTTGAAAATACGAGTATCTAACAATTTTTTCCCATTTTTGAATCATTTTGAGTGTTTGTTTATTTTTTTCTCTTATTTGTGTGATTAATTTCAATTTGTGTATTTGGGTGTGAATTAGCTCGCGACAGTCACCCTAGAAGACGCTCGTCATTGTCGTGTCGGTGAGTGATTGCCCATTGTGGCGCCCACACGCGCTCCGACTTGACCCGACCTGCCCCCATGGCAGGTGAACGCATCCAAAGGTGAAAGACACTGCGCCACCAAAACAAACTTTCACGAGAAAAGCGGCGCCATCGCCAGATTTTCGCCAAAATTCTAATCACATAGAATTCTCGCTCATTGATTCTTCCATAATCATAACAATTGGCTTGGCGCAGGTTGAAACAGGCCGTGAACTTATGTAAATCTAAAGCTATTCATAAAATAGAGAAATTTAAATCTAAAAAAGGAAACACGAATACAAAAGAATTAATAATATCCAGTAAAGTCGCCTTTGAACATATTTATGTTCACACGTAGGCATTGCGGGCCTAATCAAAACACCATTATTTAATATGGGTTTATGGCTTTCGAAACGAGCCAATTATGAAGAAGACGAGAGAAATTGGACCGGCGGTGCCTCAGACCGAGGTTAGATGGTCCAGGGGTCACTGAGAGATTATCAAGACTTTTTACGGCTTATTTATGGACGAGTTTACTTCCTCATTCTTTATAGTTTTTGCCAGCTAAATGCCAGATTAAATATTTTGATTAGTTTTTTCACAAAACAAATTCCTTCATATTATATAACAAAAGAATTTTTCAAATTTTTAAAAAGATTCTTAATTAATAAAAATGGCTGATTTCAAAACGGCAACTGAAAAAAACTAAAATTTCAGTAATGCAGTACAGTACAACCAACATAAAAACAGAAATTAAAAAAGTGAGGTTATGTAACTTAAAAAAATCAATTTCATAATTTTGCCGCTGCTGTATTTTCTTTTTTGTCATAAATTTGCAATCTTGTTCTAATTATGTCTTCTCTGTTGCCCTTTCGACCTGTTAGGTCATCAGAAGCGCGGTTTCCACCTCTCTGTAGAAGCATTTCTCGCCTATTACTGCAATAATAGCAGCTTTCGCTAATTGCATTCTACCCATATTTGACGTTTCAAGGCACCACCTGTCAGCTCGCGACGTTAATCCTCAAATCGTGCCCTAAAAAATCCGCATCTAATCTCATCAAGGAAAAGGAAGTGTAAAAAGTGACACTTTGATTTTTTCTTATGTCACGATATAGTAATATATGGGGTGCGTTTCCTGGAGGGTAAATTTCGACGGAAATACCACACGTGCATTCGCGAAACGTTTACTCGGCCTACAAAGCTTTATGCTCATTACGACCCACGTAAGAAGATTACCTACCAAGATAGTTTTGCGGCAAAAATCTAAAGAAAAATGGATGTGTAGCAGAGTGGAACGGATGAGGGAAGTCGGACAGGGTTGCCACCATAACTAATTTCTACAGTGTGTTGTGGTTGTGAAAGTTGGAACTTGATAAGAAAAATTCGAAGCAAATGTCTTTAGCTTTCTAGTTTATTATTTAACAAAATTCTATTGTTCTGGATCTAGTGTGCTCTTATGTAATGTTTTATTGTTACGATTTTTGAAAATTAGAAAAAAATGCTAAAATTTTTATAGATATAGTTTGTCTAGAAGAGCTTGAATTTTGTGATGTAATAGATTTATGATCTAATTTACTCTTTGGAATTTTGCAGATTAAAAATAAAGGTAGTCTTTTCAAAATTGCTTCAATGGTGGCTCCAGTGACAATAGCGCTCACTTCTATTCACAACAACTCTTATTAAATCCCAAATAAACTAGTTTGTAAATAAATTTTAAATTTCTAGCGCTTATTAGATTGCCTATCATAAAAAACAGACTTTAATACTGTAATCTGTAAAATAAAGTGACTAGAAGAGGAAAAAAAGTAGAAACCGACAGAAACAATTAAAAATAAAACAATCAACAAACAAATTGTAGAAAAGAAGAAACAGAAGACAGAAAATTGTTACAATAAATTGTATAATATGTATACTACACAAACAAAGGAAGGATGCGAGAAAGAAGAAGATATTACAAGAAAATACATCGAATAGTCAAGGAAAAATACTACAAACAAAGTACAAACAAATTTGCACAAATAAAAAAAATAGAGCTAAATGCCAAAGTAATAAGTAACATTGAAGAAAAATTTAAAAACAAAGAAGTACGGATACTAGTCAAAAAAAAATATTTTGATAAAACAAACGCGGTCAACTAGTAAAAAAAATAAAAGAAGTAATAGAAAGATAAGAAGACTATTTCAAAAAAGTTTTAAATAAATCATCACAGAAAGGAAAAACAATTTTAAAAAATGGAATAACAGACAAGATTAAGAAGAAGTTTTATCAACATTTGATGCAGTAAAAAACATTATTAAAAAATTGAAAAAACAATGAAAGCCTAGGAGAAGACAACATACAAGAAAAAATAATAAAATATGGAGAAGCAACGCTGATAAAGATAATGTATGATGTAATTAAAAGTGCTACAAACATAGATTACAATCATATGTTCAATTTATAAAAAAGAAAACAAGGCAAAATTCGAAAACAACCGAAGAATAACGCTGCTGTACCTAAATACAAAAGAATCTTATAAAGCTAAAAAACATGGAAAACATAGCAGAAGATTAGAACATTAGAAAAAGAAGATCAGTTATAGGCCAAATAATTTTATTGTAACAATTTTAAGGGTAAAGCCACTAAAAATTCATTTACTTTTTATTGACTTTAAGACAGTCTATGTCAGTCTAAATAGAAAACAACTACACTAATCTTTAAAAGATTTTGAGCACTTCAGTTTAGGAAATGTTATCAAGTAAACTTGAACTGTTTGATGGTCTAAAGTAAGAAGATCTACTAAAAATGAAAAACTAAGAAGAATGAAGAAGACTACTAAAAATGTATTTACTTTTTATTGACTTCAAAACAGTCTAGACAGTTTAAATAAAAAACAACTATACTAAGCTTCAAAAAATTTTGAAACACTTAATTTTTTTTTGGAAAATGTATAGAATCAAAGTCTAGGAAATATTATCAAGTAAACTTGTACTGTTTGATGGTCTAAAGTAATAAGATCTACTTTATTTATGTAAAATAACACTTGAAAAAATACTTTAAAAACTAACTTATACAGAGAACGTTTACTTTATACCAACAGCACCAATGAATTGCATTCGCAGACGACGTCACATTCAAAACAAGGACCAAAGAAGAACTGGTAAAAATTGTAAGATTACACATTGCAAAATAAAAAAGCAAATTAATGAAAAGAAAACTAAATTTATGACGTGGGAAAACAAAGTATGCAAACAAAGTATGTAAAAGATGCTAGAATTTAGAAGTTGACTGAATGAAAACAAAACATACGCGTTTAATAAAATAGATAAAAAGGTTTATATTATTTATAGAATAGCAATAAAAAAGAATTCAACAAATAGGTATAGAAGAGAGTAAGGCAAGAACTGCGGCTGTAAACAGAAGTTCTGGGCGAAGCTCTCTCTAGAACAACGAAACTTCAGATTTATTAAAAAATAATTTAAATAATGGAAACATACGCTTATAAAGAGTAGACTCTGAGATAACAAGAAAAATGTATGCTACAGATATTGGAGAGAGAAGATTTAAGAAGAATTTATGGAGGAGAGAAAGTGGAAGGCAATAGAATCTGAAGAACAAATGAAGAATTAAAGAGAATGTATAATGACACGAATATTATAAGAGTTGATATTATTAAAAAATAAGCTACATAATAAAAATAGAAGAAAAGATACTAGCTAGAAAAATATTAAAAACAAGACTAAGATCTAGTAAACAAAGAGGTAGACTAAAGACACAATAAAAACAAGAAGTAGAAAACGATCTTCGACAACTAAGAATAAATTAGTGAAAGTAAAAAACACGAAACAAGACAAGTAGAGATAGATCTTCAATCAAGTTATGCCTAGGAGGCTTGTGGTCATTATATAATAAATATGTTTTATTTTGTATAACGTACGTTTTTGGTTTGTGTTATTGACAACTAAGTGATTTTACTTTCCTAAACAAGACCTGAAAAAATACTTTGGCAAACTAACTTATACAGGAAAGGTTTACTTTCCACCAACAGCACCATTCTCTTACATTCGCAGACGATGTCATTCTCATAACAAGGACCAAAGAAAAATTGGTAAGCATTGTAAAACTGCACACTGAAAAACAGGAATGCAAATTAATGAAGAGAAAACTAAATTTATAATGTGGAAAGACAAAGTATACAAAGATGCTACATATTTAAAAGTTGATCTGAATGAAAACAAAACATACACGTTTAATAAAATATATATGACAAAGTTATCTACTTAGGAACAGCAATAGAAAAGAAACCAACAAACATAGAATAGAGTGAGGCAAGAACAGCGGCTGAAAACAGAAGTTCTGAGCAAAGCTGTGTCTAGAACAACGAAACTTTAGATATATTAAAAAATAATCTATTCAATGGTAACATACGCTTATAAAAAGTAGACTCTAAGAACATAAGAAGAATCTACCCTACAGACATGAGAGAGAGAAGATCTAAGAAGATTTTATGGAAAAGAGAAAGTGAAAAGCAATTGAATCTGAAGAACAAATAGAGAATTAAAAAGGATGTTTAATGATACAAATTTTAGAAGAGTTAATATTAATAATAAAAAATAGGTCACATAATAAAAATAGAAGAAAAGAAACTAAGCAAAAAAATTTAGAAACAAGACTAGTATCTAGCAGACAAAGAGGTAGACTGAAGGCAGAATAGAAACAAGAGGTGGAAAACGATCTTCAACAACTAAGAATAAATCAGTAGAAGAAACAACCACAAAAAAGAAAGATGAATTCATGCTTAGAAGGCTTGTGATGATTATATAATAAATATCTTTTATTTTGAGTAATGTAAGTACTATTTGTTTTGTTTGTATTATTAAGAACTAACTGACTTTACTTTTCCAAATTTATAGAGTGCAATTTTGGGCTTTGAATGGTAAGTAAAAAGTAAAGTACAATTGCTTTTTTGTAAAAAACAATTTGAAGTGAAAATTTTAGAAGATATAAAAAAAGATAATAAGAAACATAAGTCAAAGAACAAAATGGTTTTGCATTATTTTTTATAATTTCTTGTTTTAAATAGGTATCTATTTATTATTGTTTAGGCCAAAAAATAAGCTTTTAATTGACGGAGTCTTGGGCTGAAGCTTCTAAAGATCATGCCTAAATTCGCTTTTGGGGTGAGGAAGAAAAGTCTATTTTTTATAGGTAGATATATAATCGGTACTTGCGCTATACAGAACTACCGAAACAGAAGTATCTACTCTGTTTTTATACTCGTATGATATCGAATTGAGACCGCTTATAATATGTTATTGGTCAAAAGGTGGGCATCTCCTTAATACTGCGGGGTTGTGAATTTGAGTTCTATTGATGTTTGATTGTGTTGTGGTGTTTTATGGCGTTTGTATGTTGACCTATTGCTAATGAGCTCGTAGTGTTGCGGTTGACAGGTAGAGAGAGAGTAGCCGCAACTAGCAGCGGCATCGACGGGCGGTCGGCCGTTGATCTGAAGGTAAGGATGCGGTCAGGTGGAGCCCCACACCTCCTCAATCCGATTTGTTTAAATCACACACAACACCCACAGCGGAATTTACGTGGGTCTCTTGGGTATCCTGTCCCGTGCTATCTGCTGCACCGGCAATGAATCTCTGCTTTCGTCGGTCGCGTTTCTCGCATAGCACGCCACGTCAAAATATTGATAAGCGATCAAATCCGTGCTCTCTTTATCGATAATTAGATTGTTTGTCGAGCGAGCGAGCAATTCCCGAAGAAAATTCTATTGTAAACCGGTAGATTTCTAATCTGGTTAAACCAGACTCTTAAACTTAATTGAATAGATTTAAATAGTCAGAACACCAATTTAAAGCGGCGATATTATCGCGACGAGATAATGTTTACAAGCAACAAATTTCAGACGGTATCTGATCGCTGGCGACGATTTATTAGTGGTGCTTCTTGTGCGATTGTTTCGACTTTTTTCGGGATTATATTTGTGTAGGTGAGAGCGGAATGTGAACTTTCCCTACGAAAACGCCACAATTCGCGTGACGGACTGATATTCTTCACAGCGGGTCTCACTTTCGCAGAGCTTTCGACCAGCTTTTTTAACACAACACGAGGTTAAATTATTAGCGCGCAAGGTGAACTCTACCTATGGGCATTCGCTCGTAAAAAGCCAAACCAAAGGTCAACAAACATTAAACAAAACCAAATAAAGTGATCCTAAACGAAAAAACACAAAACTGAAAGCTTCGAAAATTAAAAATTTTGAAATAAAGCATTATTTATTGGTTTCAAATAGTAAACACCTAAATATAAAATTAGGTACAAAAACAAATAGAACAAACAAAAAAGTTAATTAAATACTAATTACATCACAAAATTAGTGGCAAATTACCTGGAAAATAAACTTGTTATGATGAATGAAGATGAAGTGTTTCATATTAAGCTAGACTAACTTCTTAAAAATTTGAAAAAACTAAACTGTAGAAAGCTGTAATGTCTATAATAAATATTATACAACAAGTGAATTAAACCATTGTTTATTGGCGAGAAGAATGTTTAACACTTTTCTTAATTCTGGATTAAGAAATTGCATTAATTCTTTGATAGAAAAAATAACCGGAATCTGCGATTATAAAGAGGAAAACCAGGTTTTGGTGCCTGAATTGGCCATTTAAGAAGTTTGTAAACTATAAATAAAGTGGTACCAGCAAAATCTAAACAATTATACGAAAAAGAGTATGCGAATTTTTGTGAATGGAGAAAAGGAAATAATGAAAAGGGAGTAGACGAGAGAATAATTTTGACTTATATTTCTGAACGATCCAAAAATGTAAAATTTTCGTCATTGTGGGCGTATTATTTCTGACTGAAGAAAATGTTATTTGTTAAAGAAAATATTGACATATGTAGATTTGCGAGAATATTATTCATAAGTTTTGAACTATTAGATAATTGTTGTAGATTTCATCATGTAGCTGCTTTCTTAAAACAACACCCTGTAGAGCACAGACCAAAGAAATCTAAAATCTTCAGATTTGAAGAAATAAAAAGGTTCTTGGACACTGCTTTAGATGATAATTTTTTTCTGAAAAAAGTGGTTTTAATTGTGAGAGTTTTTGGAGGCTTAGAATTGGTGAATTGGTGGTCATGTCAGTTGATGATGTTAATGACAGAGACAACGTAAAAGTGGTCAATATTTCTGACACAAAGACTGATAAGTCTAGAAAATTTCTGTCATTGCCGTTTTTCGAAATTAGAGAAAATTGCGACCCGAGAGTATTTTACATAAACGGTTGTCTATTAATTACAGAAAACAAAAATGCACAGTACAACCAGTAGGAATATATACTATATCAAAATTTTTCGAAAAAAATTGCACGATTTTTTGGTCCTCAAAGTCCAGAAGAATATACTGGCCATAGCTTTAGACTATGTGCAACTTTACTACTAGACTCTAGGGCAGATTTAGCATAAAAAAGTTCTCTAATAATAAAATTGAAATTCCAAGGAAAATTATAAGCCATTCTTCAACAATCATTCAAAAGAAATCGACCTCAAATTCTATTAGGGTAGGCCAAAAAACTGAATATTTTCTTTAATATCCGACACTAAAAAATTGGTACCTAGGCATTTTTAAAACATGCTTTTTAAAGATGAGCTCTTAATTTTAATAGGAAGAACTCCCTCATTTCAGTTTTCTATTTTTTCTTTAGTTTTTTTTTTTTGGCAAAATCCATATCTCGTCACTACTTAATTGTATAAAAAAAATATTTACATTTTTTGTAGAAAAGTAAACGTTTTAAAAAAGGTATTTTACAATTTTTTTATAGCTATTAGCGTTTAGAAGATATTAAAGGTCAAAGTTTAAAGAATTTAACAAAAATTTCTTTTTTACTACTAAATTTTATAACTCGTAGATAAATAATTATTAAAAAATTCAGAATATACAGTTTTATAGTAAATTAAACGTTTTACAAAAAAAGTCTCCTGTGGTTAATCGATTACTCTAAGCATTTAGAAGATATTCGCATTTTAAAAACCAAAATTTGAGATCATATCTTCAATTTTTTTTTAAATGGTTGAAGTAATCGATTAACCACAAAAACTTTTTTTTGTAGAGCGTTTAATTTCCTACAAAATTGTATGTTGCGCATTTTCTAATATTTATTTATCTACGAGTTATAATATTTAGAAGTAAAAATGAAATTTTTGTTAAATTTTTCAAACTTTGACCTCTGATACCTTCTAAACGCTAATAGCAACACAAAAAAAGTGTAAGATACCTTTTTTAGACCGTTTAATTTTATACAAAAAATGTAAATAAAATTTTTCTATACGATTAAGTAGTGACGTGATATGGATTTTGCCAACTAGAACTAAAGAAAAAATAGAAAACTGAGATGAGAAAGTCCTTCCTATTAAAATTAAGAGCTTATCTTTAAAAGTAAATAAAATTTTTGTAATACCTCATTGTTAAAGGTAGCTTTAAGAAATGTTTATTACAATGAATACAATACCTTAACAATCAAGGACCCGTAAAGAGCGGCCGTTAAGAGCAGCCGTTAAGAGCGGCCGTAAAGAGCGGCCGTAAAGACTAAAATCACTATGGAAATACAAATGTTTTTAATAATCAAACAAACCAACAATTTTTATGTAAACAACGGTTGACATTGACAACGTACAACGCATTCAAAATCATCTCTTTTTTAATTAAAATTAATAAAATCAAAATAATAAATGCGGCCAAATTATTGAGGTATTACAAAAACTACTGTACAGTACACGTCTGTTAGGGCCTTTACGTCCTCGCCAGTATTATTTGACTTGCTCTTCGAGCTCGTCTCACAAAATTTCTGGCTCGGATGTAATGGCTACCCTAACAGACTTCTACTGTAATATACTATTTCCGGACTAGTATTGTAAAGACTAGTTGACTATGCTGTTTACTTTGTAACTATAGTTGCCAATAAAATTGACAAACTTAATTTTTGTGGAATTTGTAAAAAAATATTCTAAATTGTAAATTTATAAATGTTATCTTTTTTTACGATTTCCGGAAAATTTAATGAAAAATGCACCAGTAAAATCTCTTATTACTTGACTCCGAGCTTTAAGATACTTGGCACAAAGTGCTTCGTATTTCAGTTTAGCTCCTCTTCAGTAATATGAGATTTTCCTGACTTTTGTACATATAAATAACTATTAAATAAAATTAATTGTTGTTTTTCATTAAAGTTTTTTTTTAAATCATTAGTGAAATTATTTTTAAATTACTAGTGAATTAAAACGTTTTTAATTTACTACTGAATAATGGACTGCTTATACGGGTTACTATGGAGTTAATAATGTCACTTTATAATGTCAAAATTGAAAAAAAAAATAGTTAATATAAAAGTTGGATTGAATTGTTTATTATTTTGTTTGCTGCGTTTGTGTCAAAAATTCAATTACTGCAGTTGATTTTTAAATTTTTTGTAATACAAAATTTTACGATGCGATTAATTGCAGCGTCAGCGTCAAATCATCTCGATTTAATTTTTAATTAAAGTAAAAAATCTTGGGGTTCAACATTTCCGTCAAGTTGTCACTTGCGAATGTAAAATAAGCAGCAGTTGGTCCGTATAACCTAAAGAAAGCGTCTGAAAGGCAGTCATTTAAATTGAATATCTTCAACGTGTTATTGTTATGTAAACACCAACTCGTCGCAAATATCCTTGAGGTCATGATGGTAGCGAAAGGGGGCGACATTGCATCCCTTGACTTTCTCTGGAAAAAACAAAGAAGAAATGTTTACGCGAAGATCGGATTTATAACCGTATTAAAGAGCATTTTACGACCTGCGGCTTTTGCGACCTTCTGACCTCTGCTTTGAATTATATGTTTAATCCGTTCTTTTATTTATTGCGAGGTTTTACCTTTTGCGTAGGACGATTTTATTGTTAAAATTGACCCGAAAAAAACGCACCAAACAAATGGTCCTACTTGGTACTGTTGAAAGGTTACAACTGACAAATTCGACATGTCTTACCCACTTTCCAAAACAATGTTTGCAATAAACGACCTTGTCCTTGACGACATACATTAATTGACGATGGCTTGATCCACATTTCGCCTTATCGGGATTACACCAACGGGATTTTAGGCGCTACATGACAACCAAGTAACAAATTGAGGCTGCGGACGACACGAGACACCAATTAAAATTAAAACCGAGACCAAAAAAGAAGACAAAAGCAAAACGATTAAAAATAACGCAAATTAGAATTCAACAATGTTTTTTATTCAACTAATTACATTTAGGGTTTAAAATGTTTTAAACATTTTTTTTGATCATATTGTTACCAGCAATTTAAAATAACAATAAGAGAAAAAAATTCAAGTAAATAAAATAGCTTCCGAAGGAAGGCGTGAGTAAGAAGTAATTAAGGCGTGAAATTCTATAAAATCATTTATAGACTCGCTCAAGAACCAATCGAGAAAAATAAGTCATTACTCCCAATTGAAATTAGAAAGATCATGAAACATCTGACACATTCTAGCAAAGACGTTCGAGAATATCGCTTAAATTGCTTACTTGTCTAGTTTTTGCTAACTGACTAAGTTTCGGTCAGTCTTCCTCTTTATATAATCAAACGTCCTTGTCAAAATGTGATATGACATTTTTACATCTTAGATTTGTTGATAATTAGTGGTTCAGTGTCAACTTTGACAAATGAGATGTCAATAAAGTCATTTTGCTCACGAATTAAACGTTAATCACAATTCAATATAACCTGAGATCGAAATGTAACTGGATTAGGGCAGGCTGTGCCAGCGTAACTATAATGATTAGACACACCATTACAGTCACGCTGGCACAGCTTGCTCTGATTCAGTTACATTTCGATCTCACCTTATATGTATTTTACATATCAGATTTGCCGTTTTGCTGCAAAAAACAAGCTGACAGCAAGACAAGCTGTGCAAAAAATGTAGTTGTATATTATTATATTACCTCTAAGACAAAGATTCCTAACTACGAAAATTTCTTTAATAAGCGTTCAGTCCAAATCTAAAATATTTCTTTAAACGACCGGATTTGGCTTATGCCCCAGTAGAAGGTACTGCCACTGCGCACACAAATAGCAATACACACAGCAATACAAGAGAGTTTTTTTAAAACTTTAACGAGTACCAGTATGTAAAGAGTAATCGGCAATATAATGCAACGTATATGCAAAATCGGAGTTCTTATAATTTAAAGAGTTAGATTAATAACAAATTATTTATTTCTGCTATATACAAAAATATATTATTAATAATTTGATAAATAAATAACTAGATATTTACATAGTAATAACTACGATCGCTGTCGCTTCGATGAACCACTTATCCTTTATGCGGCGTCAAGTTTCATACTAACTTCGGTCATTGTTTCACGCCGCTTCTATAATGATGCGTTGCTTCTTGAAATTTTTTTGAAGTTACACGACGTTTCTCCGGTCATGCGAAATAAAGAGACTATTCTTCTCGATTGGTTTATGGACATGACTAATTATGGTTTCACAGACGTTCACGCTATGACTTTTATTATTAAATTGTTTTAAAATTTTATGGCCCTTTGAACAGAGTTTGAAAAAAAATGTATTGTATTGTCCTTGTAGGCGGAGCAATTTACCACAATTCTCGTTTTCAACTCCCTAAAATATATATTTTAACGTTTTTATTTGTTTTTTAAATACATTTATTTTTATAATAATTTGGTCCCAAAATTTATTTTATTTTAAAAATTTAATTTTTTTGGAGCAGTTGGTTATAGAGAAACGCTGTAAAAAAATTAAAGTTGAGCTCTCCTTGAATAACAATCTTAGGTGCGCCTTTGTTTATAAGACATAAGACACTATCTAAGTTAGAAACAAAACAATCTCAGTGCGGCACTGGGGTATTTGGGGCCTTTCAGAACATGTTTTCTAGAGAGGCCACTAATTTATAAATATATATTTTGTATTCATAAAGTGTGAGCAGCGCTTTTTCAGTGATCTTCCACGCATGAAAAGACTGCTTTCCCGCACCGAGATGTTTTTAATTTTCCGCAAGAAAATAATTAGAATTTTCTCAAGCCATTAGTCGGTAATGGTAAAGCAACAACTTTGGGTTGGACTTCTGGTTCTAAAATCATCCAATCAGTTTTACCAACCCATTAATTAATAAACCAAATTCCCGAAAAAGTTAGGTTAAACTATTTTTCCTTAAAATATTGGTTTTTATTGGTTACAAAAAATGTTGTACCTATCTATTTCAGAAAGAAATTTTCTGCATTCGCACTAATGCAGCACTCCCTGCGCTCGTGCTGCAAACAAAGTGCTTATGCGGAAAATTTATCTTCCCGAATACGTTAGGTAATAGTATTTTACAGTAGAAGTCTGCTAGGGTAGCCTTTACGGTCGAGCCAGAAAATTTGTGAGACGAGCTCGAAGAGCGATTTTTATAAATAACTATAGTCGCCTACGACTTTTCATTTTTCTAAAATTTTACCTACGGCTTTTGGTTTTTATATAAAAAAGCTATAAACTGTCAGTTGCGGATTTCAATTTTTTTTTAAACCGCCGAGGAGTGGACCCAGATTTCTGATGTACAAGGAGCAGAAATTTTCATAAATTCCCATGTTTTTACGTGGATTTTCCTAAGATTTCTTATTAGATTTGAAAATCTCAAAGATTTACATATAAAGCCCATTTTTTCTTAAAATCAATTGTCAAAGTGTTTTACGGTTGGTAACTCCATTTAAAATTAGCCTTTTTAGTTTCGTTTCCACGGCAATCTAACAGGGTTCCAACATAATTTCAGAATTTTTGACACTGACAATTGATTTAAAGAAAAAATAAGCTTTAGTTTCTAGGGAGTTCCTAGGAATTTTTAAAGTATATACATTTTTTTGATCAAAAGGATTTTTGGTGAATATTTTTCTAAGACCCAGCTTTGTAAACTATTTTTTGTAACAACAATTTTTGTAAAATAAGCTCTATATTTTCTGATAAGTTTTTTTTACAAAAAAGCGATTTTTGATTACAATCTTTATAAAATCCTTCCTGCAGTTTCTAGTTATGAATTGTTGCTTATGACTTCCACTTTTTATAAAATTTTGTCTATGGCTTTTGACTAATCGATTCCGATTTTTATAAATTGTAACAGCCCATTTTTATAAAATGTAGTCTACAATTTTTAGTAAATTAATTGCTTATTGCTGATTCTATTTTTATAAATTGTTGTCTGTGACTCCTAGCTTCTAGAAAAAAACTAATAACTGATTTTGGTAAAACAAACAATAACTCTTATTTATTATAATTTTTATAAAATGTATCTTATGATTGTCAATTTTTATAAAATGTGGTCTACAATTTCTTTTTCAGTTTCTATTTTTATAAAAAGTTGTCTAAAGCTTTCAGTTTTTAAAAATATTTGCTTATAGCTTCCGGTTTTAATAAAAAAGCTATAAATAAAAAAAAGTTTTGTTAATTTTGATTTTTATAAAATGCTGTTTATGACTCCCAACTTTTTATAAAATGTGATCTATATTTTTTTTACAAAAAAGTTGATTTTGATTGCAATATTTATAAAATAATCCTTGTTTCAATTTTTTTAAATTCTATAAATAGCTTCTGGTTGTATTAAAAAAATTATAAATCAAATATCTTCTGTTGATTCTGATTTTTCTAAAATGCTTTTTGTGACAGCCAATTTTCTATAAAATGAGCGTTATATTTTTTTTACAAATATCTATTTTTTATAGCAATTGTTATAACATGCCTATTGTAGGTTTTATCTTTATTGTTTTGATAAAAAAAGCTATTAATAAAATATCTTCTGTTGATTCCGATTTTTATGAAACGACATTTGTGCCACTCAGTTTTCTATAAAATATAAAATAAGAATTGCGAATATAAGCTTAGAGAAGCTTTAAAAACATACCTAATAAAACAAAACGTCAGGAAAAATCTAGAAAAAAAATTATTTCGAGTATAAAAAAAATATTATAATTATTGTTGAAGTTGAGGAGCCCCAGTGCGTCTACTAAAAGACCCACTGGAAAATTTTCGGCAAGTCCGTGTACTAGTTCGTTTCAGAATTAGCTCGTTTAGTTAGTTTTATTTATTTATTGCAAATTTTGTGTCACTATTTACACTTTAGACCTTAAGGTTCTTTATATATTTTTTTGAGAAATTTAATTAATTACAATGTATCTTTGTGATTAAAATATCGTGGGGGTCGAGCGGCGACCGGTATGTGTATTCTTATTTGGTTAATTAATTAAAGCTCGTCTGGTTGACATCCAACATATTTTTAATGAAACATTTTAACCACAATACAGTTATCTGGCGATTAAAGCAATATGTAAATCCTGATCAAAATAAATGAAATTGCCAAGTGAATTATCATTAACAATACACGAAAAGAACGAGTCTTGTAGGATACAGGCGGACAGCACAAGCCGTATGATTGAGTTAACACGTGTACTCTTACTCTTAAGTTTATTGTCGACAACAATTTGTGGCCGGTTTTTCAAGACGAAATGGTGTCGCCTTTGAATAATTCAGAATCAGGCGATTATTCGCATCGGGCTTTATTTAAATCCTGGTTTTATTGTGAAGGAAATCGTAAGAAATATGGAGTATTCAGAGCGAGATCGGATCCATAAAGAACTTGCCGAATCTTCTTCCTTCACAGCTGATACAGATGATACACCGGAAACGGAGACAGGATGATTGACGGGCACATAACCTGCTCCACTATTTCGACCTGTTGCGTCCTTTAAATCTCTAGACGAGATTTCCGGTCTTATGTGTTTGCATAAAGAGCCAGAAATGGGAGTTTAGTTCGCGAAATGGGGTTTTCTATAGACGCGGTGCTCGTGCTAAGCTAAGGCTACTCCTTATTATTAACAATAAAAATATTTTAAAAATAAATAAAATAAAGAAATGTAAAAGAGTAACGATTATCAAGCACGTAAAACTGGTAATTATTGAAAATAGACCAGACTGGAAACAAATAGATCAAAAATCTTAAAAGTATATATAAAAAAGAAAAATGTGCTTCTTTGAAGTACTAAACAATATTTTCTAAAAAAAATTGAAAAATAATCATCAGACAATAAAACAAGTAGAAGACATTAAAGAACGACGATAAGAAAAAAAAAGATGTAAAAAAAAATTATAAAAACGAAGACTAGAAGAGAAAGAAGAACAAAAAACGCCGACTTAAAGAATAATTTTTTAAATTTTTAAACCGCAAAAATTTTGATAATTTCTAATAAGTTAATAAAAAAATTGTAATAAATAGAAGTGAAAAATAAAATTGAAATTACAAGAGCTCAATTTTCCAAATTCGTACAATTATGCAGTTTTAAACATTTTCAAATACGAAAGTTATTGTGCGAATTTAGAGAATCTGCCTTCAGTTAGTAAAAACTTTGAAAAAGAGGTTAGTGAAACAAAAATCGCAAAAGATTTTATTTTTTTAATTTAAATAATTTTTATTTTCTTGACTGTAAAATAGTTATTTACCTAACGTGTTCGGGAAGATAAATTTCCCGCATGAGCACTTTGTTTTCAACACAAGCGCAGGGAGTGCTGCATTAGTGCGAATGCGGTAAATTTCTTCCCGAAATAGTTAGGTACAACATTTTTTGTAACGAATAAAAACCAATATTTTAAGAAAAAATAATTTAACCTAACTTTTTCGAGAAATTTGTTCATTAATTAATGGGTTGGTAAGAGTGATTGAAAGATTTTGAGACCAGAAGTCCAACCCAAAGTTGTTGCTCTACCATTACCGACTAATAGCTTAAGAAAATTTTAATTGTTTTTTTGTGGAAAATACAAAACACCCCGGTGCGGGAAAGCAGTTTTTTTATGCGTCGAGGATCAGAGAAAAATAGCTGCTCACACTTTATGAGTACAAAAAAAGTTTTATGATTTGCGTGGCTTTAACCTGCAGTCCATAAAATCCCTGCTTAAATTCGCCCCTGTTAATGACCCTCTCAAGCCATCCTCTGGCGAAAAGTTAATAAACGCAATAGCGAAAAGCCTCTGGTGACAAAAAAATGAAATAATAACTAGTTACCTCTCAATTCTCGTTCGACAACTTTTGAAACTGAAATAGCGAGAATATTTGGTAAAATGAGACTAGATATGAGAATTCAATAGTGACTGATCAACGCTCTTCAATGACTCTCTAATAAACATTACAATTGAAGGTCTTCAATAATAAAAAGGTACAGTGATTTTTAATTTTCTTAGTATCTTTCTTTCTCCAATACATTGAATATAATATGCAGCTTTTGAAGAGCTCAACAAAACTGTGATGGTAAGTAACCTTTTGATAACAAAAATTAAGTAGTGTCTAATATCACTTTATCTTTCTGCACTCTTGCTCTTTCTCTTTTACAACGAATAGCTACAACTAGAAAATTAAAATAGACATAAACCGTAGACATGAGAAATCGTTTTCATACTATCTTTAACGTCCTCCTACTAAATTTTTATTTCTTAAAAATTTGCTAATAAATACTACAGAAGGCCTTTCAATATTGATGTCTTTATCAAGTTAGTTTCTTCAACACATTAAAATATGATTCTTTTTAGAAGATCCAACAAAACTGTAGTAGCGTGAGCATTTAAAAAAACAAGAAAACCTATGCTGACACTGCAAATTTCTTAAATGGCGCTAGAAGCTCTGTTGGAACATGTGCTTTCAGAAAAAATCTATTTTTTCTTAAATCATTCATATTTCAAAGTAACAACAAAAGCTTCTTAGTAACTTTATTGCAAAAATGGAAAAATTACCTCTTTAAACGTGGACGAATAAAGCGCTATTGCCACCTTTTCCCTTACGGTTGATACGGTTTAGCGATATCTAGCAGGATTGCCAAATCAGATTTTTTTTTCTACTGTTGGTAATTGCAGAAAATTTGAATTTGAAACGCGCTAGTTCAAATTTAACTATAAAAAGTAACATTTTTCGTTGATCCTTTCTATAATGAGCTTTATTAACATTGTGCATTTATTACTTTATTCTAAACGATGCATTAATAACTCCTATTAAAAATGCTTTATAACAACCATAAACCAATTTTTTAAAATTTATATGAACTATTTGTTATTAATTAGTACATTAGTATTATTAGTAAACATTTTTTGTTTTATTGTAAATTGTGGAGCTGACATGTACAATTAGAAGTTTTTCTACAACTTTCAACAAAAATAGGTATGTAGTTTATCACTTATCAGTTATTTCTTTGAGTATTGGTCCCGGACATTTTATATGCAACAGTAACGCTCTGGAAGACAAACAAAGTGAAGTGAGGTAGAATTTTAAATTACGTTATGTATTAAAATCAACTCTAACTAATGCTAATGCCAGTCACGTGATGCTCACAACTAGCTAACTTCACTCTGTTGTTTTGCTCAAAAAGCTATTTTGTTTAAAGTCATAAATTTTTAATCTTTAGACCTCCGGCTGTTGTGTCAATTACCATCATTATATTTACTATTTGAGCTTAGAGCTTTTTTATTTAGGTAAACAAGTAGAAGATCTGTTTTTAAGAGCGCCTTTAATCTTCTCAGCTTAAGCAATAAACATAATGATATGGTAATTGATATTACATAGCTGGAGATCTATTGATCTATTGACATCTATATATCGAAGATTTATTACTTTAGTCACAGTGGTCTTTTAAGTAGAGCAATACTATAGACAGGTCTTTGGATAATCTGCACCAAACTCCAAAATACTTTTTTAAAAATGTGATTAATTAAATAACTATTTAAAACTTTGTAATTGTAAATAACTAAATAGAAATTATTTGTTATCTATTATTTGCTAAAATTTGACTTTCTTTTATAGATTATGATTTATTTTCGTCAATTTATTTAAAATAATTTGAAAGAAAAATGTGGGTAGGTAGTAGCATTTTGCAGAATAAGTGAGCTATCAACTAATAAAAAATTGCTTTGTAATGTTCTAGTGTTAGAAACGTAGCTTAGAAATAATAAATAAAAGTATCCATAAAGGTCAACGAAGATGTAATTAAGGTTGGGCGTGTAACATTTTCAGGTTGGTGTAATTATCTCTAATGCTATTTACAAAAGTAGCGTATAATTTAATTACGCTTTTACTTAGCGTTTTTAAATAGAAAAAAAAGTAATTAGGAATGTTGAGATGAAAGAAATAACAGTGTGGTGTAAAACGGCGGTAAAAAATAAGAATAAATCACTAGTGAGTGCAAGACATATGCTCTTTGGCTGTTAACTTCGACAGCTCCATAAATTGAGCAATTCTGTCTTGCAATAATAATCCAAACCGACTCATATACTCACATCTATATTTGGTTAAATTGTGTATTAAATATAAAATCGCACACACCTGCAGTCGATAAAACAGGCTTTGATTTTTGCGAAAATTTGAATGTTTTTCATTTCGCTTTGTCTAATTACCGTCTTATATGGCTTTCGTCGCGTTCGATTAAATATAAAAGGAGTTCAGGTGTGTATTCAGCAAAGCAGCCTTATTTGCAAGTGGGCGTTTTAGGAAACAGGTTGCTGCAGTACCATATGTGTACTCGCAATTAATACAAAACTAAAGAAAAATCCTCGTTTATGTTTTATTCATAAGGAAAATGAGTCACGAGCTCTGCCTACGTTTCGAGCCCATCCATCTCACCGTCAGGGTAAATAAACGAATTTAGAGCAAGTCTGCCGTGATTTATTTTTACGAGTTTTGCGCCTCTAGCGTACGAAATAATTATCGACACGTTACTCTGAGTTATTTCGTGACTAATTGGAGGATTTGCACGGCGATTTTTCATTTGTGAAATTTGCAACAACCAAGGAATTATTTATTGGATGAGGGGGCGATGGAGATTTCCGGCTATCGCTGCGATCCACATTCCTCAATGATAACAATACCAACAACAAGAATGGTAGGTTTAATGACATGCACTGATCTGATATGTGGCCATCATGACGTCACTCCACTTCGATTTAAACTTAAATGTCGCCAGTTTTTTACAAATAATGCGCCTCAAGAACGCCTCCGGTGACTGACTCGGGCTCTTATATTGACCATCATTTTCTTATTTCGTTTGATTAGATCTATTATTCTCTCAAAGGCAGGAAATGAAAGCTGCGTAGGTAAACAGATACACATCGCACAAAAAGATATTAATATAAAATGTTTTACGTTACGAACCCACAATTACATTCCAAACCTCAAACTTTTTTCTGGTTTTACACTTGCTATTATTACCAGAATTTAATAAAAATTGAGAATTTCAAAAAATTGACATCTTTAATCTTAATAGTAGATTACGTCGCAAGGGCAGAAAATACACATTAGCAGCTCAAGCCTGTTGTTGATGTATGAGCGTAGCGAACTCGTCGATATGGTTGGAAAACTATAATTTTTAAATTTTTAAGTAATAATATTTAGAATTTGATGATAAATTTACCATAAATTAAGAGAGTAAGAACAACAAATTTAAAAAAAATGTGCATAAAATTAAAATACAAAACGGCGATAAAATGGCACAGACAATACACCCATTAACAATCTAATCTAATTATGTCAAAATATTGTGCGCTTCTTATGACTCTTATTGTTGAAGCATTCTTTCGGCGCGCAAACCACCAGTTTAAAAACACATTATTTTATTGCATCTAACAATATTTTTATTTATAGTTATAAAAAATTTGCACAAAATAATTTTTTAAATAAATAATACATTTATTTAAAATAATAAAAAAATTATAGTGTACTGGTCCATTAACATAAATTAAATTACAATATATATAACAAAGATATTATAAGACACTACGATTACATACTTAACACGTTGCCGCACACTTTTAGTTTCACGATCGTGCTCAGAAACACATTTTTTTTCAATTGTACGTTTGGGATGAAAATTATCATATTTAACCATAGTTTTTCCAAAAAAATTGTTGACGGCTATAAACCGTCACTTGCTCATCATGTCATTTTTGCTCCTCCCGGAGCAAATGCTGTTCTTTTATATATTGATTAAAATGTGCACGACGGCTATAGCCGTCGTTTGTTCACATATCGCCAAATATTGGACGGCTATAGCCGTCATTTTCGGCAACTTGATAATAAAAAAACTTATTTGTTATTTTCCATGTTTATTTACATTAAAATGTGATTAAAAAAAGTAATCAATAATTGTTTACAATTTTTTTTTCCATATTGCTTTATACATTATTAGTTATCCAAAATGTATAGCAACAAATCAGTAATCAAAACTATAAGAAAAAGATTCAAAAGTTCCCGCAATAAAAAAAATTACGAAAACTTAAAACAAAAAGACTTTTGTTTTAAAACTTGAGCAGAAAAATGGTTAAAACCTAAAACTATATTAAAATTTGAAACAAAACATTTATGAAAGACTAAAAAAAAGTGAATTGAAGAAAAAAAATTTTTTATGGTAAACCAGAACTCAAAATTTTTACTTTCAACAATCTACAACAAACAATCAATTCCTAATTAAAAATTCACTTTTTTAAATTTTTTTTTGTTAGAACTGATGGGTGACGAATTCCTCTCGTTTCTGCTCCTATAGGACGTATCTTGAATTCTAATATGGGTGCATCTTTTGCTGTTATACGTATCAAAATTTTTTTTCATCTTTGGATTTACCATTAATCGAGATCTCCAGCGATGATTTTAGTCCTCTTATTCCAAATTAAAGTAATTCTTTTATAAAATTTAGTTATTTCTTTAAGAAGGTGGAAAAACACAATTGTTTAAATACTCAAAAGTTTATTAATATACATACCAATAACTAGGTAATTTGACACTATACAACTAAACCATTTGATCGATTACACATGTAACTACCTCGTAAAAGTACCAAAAATAAATATTATAAACAAAAGACGCTTTGGTTTACTTTTTTGTCTACTTTTAACTAAATAAAATAAATTAATAAAAATTATTAAATTTTTTTTATTTCTAAACAAAAAATGGCAAACGAGACGTTAAAAGGTCAAATGATTTTGCCCAAATCAAAAATGAAGAAAAATAAAATAAAATTTTCGGTCATTAAAGGGAAGACACCTGTATTCCTGTTATGGGAAATGCAATGTAAAGTCTATACAAATTATCTTCCAAACTAATGCAAATTTTTTAATGATTTTTTTTATGAAAGATATGAATATCCTAAATAGTAATCTTAAATTTAAAAAAAAACTTTTTTATTTTGATTTGTTTTAAATTTATCTCTTAGCTAATACTTTAAGCTACTCCATAATTTTCAAAACTGTTAAAACAGCAGTGTATAGAAATAATAATTTTTAAATCTTCTGTCTCTCCTAGTTCGGTCTTCCCTCAAGTCTCGTACTTTAACTGACCCGTATGGTCCGTTTGCTACTTGAAATAATTTTTATAGAAGTCATTGGTAGGTTTTCTACACGTCAGTGCTCGGTCTGAAACGAGGTCTGAAACCTATAGTTAGGTTTTAGGTGTCTTCCCCTTAATATATTGAGTAACAGACAAATCTATTAATGATAATAAAAAATGTAGAACGATAAAAGAAAACCTTATCGTTCTAATATATAAAAGCTTTTTTTTATTTTTGTAAAAATTTTGCTATATGATAGTTTCGTTAAAAATATGCTAAATATTCAAACTTGCTTTATACAAATAGTTGAATGTTTTTGAGATACACAACGTAAATTTTTTATCCTAAATACACTATTATTACACAGACTGCCCTTAAAATTATTAACAAACATGCACAATAATTATCAAAAACGTTTTATTGTAGAACCTAAAAAAATATTAAAAACATTTTGATGTCTCAAAAAGCCTTTTTGACATGGCTCAGAATACTGCGTTAATGTTTATATTTTTCCCGAGATTTTTTCAAACTATATCTGTTCAATTTAAAAGATTTTTAACGTTGTTTGCATTTATAAAAAAACCCCGAAAAAGTGAACTGGGACCTTAAAAGACATTGCTATACAGCCAACGTTTGGAGCCCTTTTTAGCTTCTTATCAAAGTTAAAAACTTTTAATTTAGGGTTATAAACATTTTTTTGTGTTTACCAATGTGTCTTTAATACATATCTAAACTGATTTTGTAAATGCTATTTTTTTATAAGCTTATTTTATAGATAATGCTAGTTAAAAATTTTTTTTCGGGTTTAAACTAAAGTTTCTTTATGAGGATAGTTTTTTTGTAAAAAACGATTTTAATTAGGTCCTGTATATCAGTTACTTGAACAAAAATATTTTTTGTATGTTTGGGTATTTAGTATCGCCATCGTTTAAACGAGGACTTGTAAAAATTTGTACAAATTTTTTAGTATCACTTGTATAAAAAACAAAACATATATTTTTTGATTTTTTTGAAAATTTTCAATTACTTAATTGATTACTTAATTTTTGTGATCTTTACTTTTCGAATTTTTATTATTTTTTCTCTTGCACTTTATAGTGCTTCTAATTCAGTCTTCGTTTAGTATTTTTTTTATCTAGAATATATATTTTTTATTGCGCAATAAAAGTACTATAACCGTAACCTGAGTGTAAATAATTTTCTCGTTGAAAAAATTCTATTATCCTTGTTGAATATGATCAAGGGTCGCACCCATGTGTAAATATCAAATAGCTCTTGAAAAAAATCTCTTTGGCTATTTGTTCCAGGCGCTGGATTCGCACAAAAGCGCAGCTTCATACGAAAGTCATTTCGTCTAGTTTGTAATTGAAGCCTCCGGGTGCGCTTAAAGGGTGTCGTTGCGCAAGAAATCGTGACTCGAAGGAGCTCCCGGAGACTCGACTTGAACAAAAAAAATTAAATCAATAGAACGACATAATGAATTGCTTAATTAAATTTTGATTGCATTAGTGAAAGAATGACTTGCTATTTGCTCGCATAGACAAAGACCTGCCCTCCCCTAAGCAGGTGATATCCGGCCGGTTTTTGACTTTCTCTAGAGATCCAGTTGAGAAACTGGAGCAGGTAGGTACTTAGGGGATGCTGGGCAGGGCGTGACCGGAACCCTGGGAAATGGGAGGATCTCATGGGAATCGGAAATAACCGACAAAATTATAAAAAAACGTTTTTTTACAAAATTACAGTGTACACCCACGTGGATAGGGATTTGCAAAGGAGCTTTTGAAGCTTGTTAGAATAATAAAATTGAAAAGCTTTAGCCCACGCTTGAGATGATTTAAAGCTTTGCTTAATTCAGTTGTTGTCTTACAAGACGAAGCAATTACATTCGTTTTCTGTTTGAATAAATAATGAATATCTTCATTCTTAATTTTAATAACCATTTAAATTACAGGCAGACTCTTGTTGGCAACGTACATACAAAGAAAGTGCACCGAGGACTAGACAAGGAGTGGCCTTTTCTATTCATCAACACGAGATTATTTCCTCATTCTTTATAACAAATTTAAATTTTACCAAGTTTTAATGATAAGTAGTACATAGTACCTAACAGGAAAGATTTTTAGGCAAAAAATTTGCAACAAAATTGTGGTTTAAAATGTCGAGAAGTGATTTCTCTCAAAGACTATACTGCAAGTAGCTAAATATCACTTTGTAACAAGAAAAAATTGCTGTAAAAAGAAAAGATTATAAAAAGTAAAAGTTATTTTTTTATGGCTCGTAGTTTGACTTTCGATTGTAGTGAGACCTGCAATACCTGGCTAATTACAAGAAGTACTTTTACTTCAAAAAGCATTTAGCGTAATAACACTATTTTATCTTTAAACATCAAAAATTGTTAAAAATATACTATAAAACTGTAATAGAGTTACACAAACTTGGAAATGCGGTAAAAAATTAGTGTTATATTTAAAATAAGATAAAAAAAATTCAAACGAAATTGTTTTTTTTAAGATGTCAGTTCTTTATAAAAGAGGACAGCTATAAGCAGAAATTTTCAAAATTCAACTGAAAACAAATTTTACTTTTTCTGTAAATATCAGTAAATAGTCTTCTTGAATCGTTTTACTTTTCAATTAAGTAGAAACAATACTTCAACGCTGATTTGTCAAAGAATAAGTGACAAAGCAGCAGGTTGCGTGCAAGTGATCAGCTGATTAAGCGATTGGTGGTAAAACAAATAAATCTTTTTTAAAATATTTATTAATAAATCCATTTTTTCTAAATATTATTTGAAGTACAGTTAAGAAATATTAGGCTTCAGTTTTAAAAACTGTTTTTAGTTTATTTATTGAAAAATGTTTAAAATTTTTGATCATAATCTACCTTAATTCGTTTAACTAAAATTTCAATTTTTTCTAATTGAATCGCACAGAAGATCATAGAATGAAGATGGAATAGATCTTAGAACGTTATCTGCATGCAGATATTCCAAACAGCTCACTGAAAAAAAAAAGAAATAAATTTACGCTCTATTTTATTACCAATCGGCACGCATCCTATTGTACTTAAAAAAAATTATTTAAATAAGGCAAATTAATTCGTTAGTTGTGTAAATTTGTAATTGAAATGAAAGATTTATATCTAGTCTAATTACTTAAAAATATACATAATATAATTATTAATCTCTAAATTGACTAAGTGAAAAATTATTAATTGGTAAGTAAAAAAATAATAAAAAAAAACAAAATTTATTTCAAAAAAATTGTACAATATTATGAAATTTCACATTATTTAGGACTCTTAAGTGTTGAAATAAAAAGCTAGTCTTCTGTTTTATTTGTTAATAATAATATATAGAATCTTCAATTATATTATTTGTATCTTCTCTTCAGATCAACAAGTAACAACTTGTCCAATGTGTCTTTCTATTAATGGGTGTAACTTAAAACATATCGTTTTCACCTCTTTGTCAAGAAAAATTAGAAAATTGTATTTATTTGCAAAAAAAATTATAGTTATTCGCAAAGAAACACAAAGTGCTCACAAAACAGCAGAAACAAACTTAGGAAAAAATCGTTAGAGAGGCTTCGTTTGACGTGACAATAGATTTAAAGCCCATTTCTTATCAGATAAAAGATTGAAAACATGACAATTTTAATTAAAAGAAAATTTTAATGAATTACTATCAACTGACGCAAGTAAGCTTAGATATTCAAATTGTAAAAATAAACTACTTTACAGCTTATATAGGGCTAGTCTGCTGCCTAAGAAACTTGGAAACAACTGAAAATATTAAGTAGCAAAACATAATGAAATATAAGACAATTCTGTCTTTTATACAACAGCTCTAGAGTATAATATCATTACTGTAAAATAAGTCCATTTAAAGAATTGGTTTGGTAGGTTTGTAATAAAAACATAACCCAAAAATTTCTGAAACAATTAAATCTTTTAATCTGTCGTTTGCATAATTATTCAGAAGTATTGTAACTGAAAATTAAGACTATTTTTTAGCTCATTTGGTAAATGGTGTAAGCTTGCTATACACCTAAAACTATAACCTAGAACAATTGAATCTTTTAGATAAAACTTATTTCTGTTGATCACAAGTTAAAGAGCTCAGAAGTACTGTTTCTGTAAAGTGTAAAGTGAGACTATTTGACATTTTATTTGGTTAAGAGATAAAGTTGTTATAAAGTTATATTTTAAATTTTCTTGAAACGAAAGGCAGTTCTGTCGTTTGCATAATAAGAATACTATTATTGTAAGATAAGATTATAAGATTCGCAGTTCAGGAGATAGAAGAAGTTTGCCATAAAAATAATCTGAAGCTATTAGTTTAATTTGTGCAATAAGACTTTGAAGACATTTCTTGTTTGTTCAAAAACTCAGGAATACTATAACAGTAGGAGAAGCATTTACAATCTATACAGTGGAGCATCTGGTAGAAAGATTAGCCATTCTGGAACCATTTTAAACTCTTATCAAGGTAACATCAAATATATGTACAAAATAAGACTATGTTATAGATAATCCTGTCCTTGGTTAAATAGTCACAAATGTTATCACTATCAAATGGTCTTATTTCGTAGACTATTGAAAGATATTAGTCTGCTGAGACAAGTTGTTTCGTCTTAACATTATCTCTTATTCTAGAACCATTCTAGAACCATTTTAAACTATTTTAAACTTCTTGTAAAGGTAACATCAAGTAAATGTACAAAATAAGACTGTTTTATAGATCATTTCATAGGCTATTGGAAGTTGGAAGAGATTAGTTTGCTGAAGAAACAAAAACCGACAACTTCTTTCTTTTTAACACTATCTGTTTGTATAAAATAAGACTATTTAATAAACAATCTTCGTTGATTTAATACGTTTTGAATGTCATTATTGTAAGATATAACCATTTCACGCAAAACCTCTTTATTTCACACAAATCTGTAAAGACGTTTGTAATAAAGAAAACAAATAAGAGGACTCACTTTTGCTTCATATAGTGTGCCTTTAGTTCGGTGGAGTAGAACGACGATTTCTCTTTACTTCTCCAAATGTGGGAAGTAATTTTTTAGGCTACAGTTTTAAAAAAAATCTGTAGAATTTTTTATAGACTTTTTTAAGACGTACGGCTTTTTATTAAAACCAGAATTAACCACAGCTAAAAAAATGTTTCTTTTTTAAATTTTTTTTAAAATGTGTATCCCAAAAACTACCAACAGTTCTGCAAAAATTAAAAATATTTTTTAATAATAACATTTTCCATATCAGGAGTGTCAATAGTCGATCGCGATCTACCGGTCAATGGCGAAACGCTTCTGAGTCGATCGCCAAAAATATTCAAAAACAGAAATTGTTTTTTCTTTAAAAGTGAATGCATAGATTTTAATTTTTTCTAAAAGTAAATCACAAAATAAATTTCTATTGACAAAGTCGATCTTTTCAGAAAATAAGTCAATACCTCTGATCTCTATGTCATTTTTGATCACGAATATTCCGCGAAGTTAGTATGATATTCATTTAATAATATGTTTATTAAAAAACATCAACTTGAAACTATTTTCAAAAATTATGTTTTCTTGTACATTTTCAGCCGATGATACCTAAAATAATTAGTAATTTCCCTGAGAAAATTCGCTTAAAAAATGGTTCGGATTTTTCGAGGCTTGTTTCCGCGCCAGCAAACAAATCACAGCTTTAATGAGGCAACTCCTGCAGCTGTGTGCCTCATATAAATGCAAACTACAATACTAATAGAGCTATTAAGGCGGTAAAAAGTGCTTAAAATAAGTAATTCTCTAGTTAACAAGTATGCAAACCGGCCATAATATTATCAAACTGATTACATTAACCTTAATCTTTCCGGCAGGAATTCTATTAGCGTCTTTTCCAGACACTTGCCTTCTCTCCTATTTTGATCTCAATTACAGATAAAGCGACGAACTTCACCTTTAAACTAGGCGAAAATCGACAGGTGCAAGGACTTGCTGAACTTTTCGAAAAGAACAGTTAGAGCGTGCGAACGACCAAAATAATATTTAATCGTGCGGCAAATATTAAGTGTAACACTCATTGAAAATTAGGTAACGTGACGGCCGATTTACAAAAGATAATAAGCGAAAAATTCGGATTATGGGGCTTTGCATGTGGCCTTTTCGAGGTTATCTAACACAAATGAAAGTTGATAAAATGCGTTTTGGACTCAGGTATCACAAGAAAGGTCAAGCAGAATACGGCACACTTCCGGAATTTTGAAACCAGTAAGTATTTAAATAATTTTTGTTTTATTTAGAAATGTGGGGTTTGTTGCTTTCCAATATTGAATAATTCAAGGTGGAATAGGATTTGTTGTGGTACTGGTATCTGTTTAGCAGTAAAAATAAATTGCGTCCGTGTCGGTAATGTACGATTTTCGTTCTCGCCTCTTGAAATATATTCCAGCAGCTGTAACATGGATCGATGCTATCAAAGAGCAGCCTCCCGAACAACACAGGAATAACAAGTGCCCGATAACTTACACGCTATTCAAAATGTGTATTTTACAATTTCGCAATTGCCATCAGCTACCACATGTCTTTCAACAAACCTCAATTAATTCCATTCTAGATCTTTCACTGTTCAAATACAAAAAGCTCCTACTTTGCATCATAAAACCGAAGCTGTGCCGTGACTATCATAACCCAAAATCGAAAATAAATCGAAACAAAAAACGTGGGAAAAACCCTGCCTTTTATTCACTCGAGAAAACACAAGACGCATAAATTTATGAATAGAGAGGTCAAATCACATCTCACTGACATTTGACTCACTTCCGCCTGACTAAATCATAAAAGCTCCGGAAGTGGCTTTGCAACCCTCCAAAGCTTTATTAAAGCTTAGCACTCGGATAATTAACAAGCAAAATTGACGGATACGAACATCGCTCAAGGTCACGCACGAAGACGCCTCTAACCTCCTATAATTTATTTGTTAAAGTGGACAATAATCGCTCTTGACAGGAAAATGTTAGCACTGGGAGAGGCCGAGATTGCCATCGCCGTTTACTGACAGAAGAAAGTGCAATTAAATTCACTTAATTAATTAAATTGAGGTAAATGAGATAATTAATCTTTTCGAAAAAACTAAAAATATATACAGCATGTTGCCGCGAAAAGTTATTTATATGGCAAAGCGTAGTAAGTTAGTCAGGAAATTTGCAGTAATCCCGCTAGCCCGAAAAAGACTACTGCAGGCGAGCTGCTTAAAATCCTATACATTATTGGGCTTATAAACCATTTTTCAGGTATTTTTTAACTATATTATTCGTTACATTTATAAAAATAAAGAAACTCGTATTTTTTGTTTGGAAATAGTAATAATAAGTTTTTTTTTCTTATTGGTTCAAAAAGTTAGGCCTTCTTTTTCTACAAATTTATTGTTATTTTGTTGTTATTTATTGTTGTTATGTTGTAGTTTTTAACATATAAGTCAAAATAACAATTGAATAAATATTATTGTCTATTAAATTATTTATTATTTATATATTTTTTAGAGTTGTTTATTAGTATACGAAAGCGTATGTAGGCAGTGTTGTAGAAAGAGTTTTGTTGTAGAGCAATTTTTTTATTTTTTACCCTTCATGTAAATTACTCAATATTTTACCACATAATTTCAAAAACTGATGGTGGTAATATTTTACCAATATTTAAAGCCGAAGACAATTGTTAACAGTTAGAGCAAAGATATTATTTTGTCTACATTTTCGGAGCTGATAATGACATTTTACAAATTTTGAAACCTAAAAAAAAATGTCACTAATTTTGAAAGTCGAAATAGTATATTAAGTATGGAGAACGGTAAGAAATGCTTACCGTTCGAAGACAATTGTTTGGAGGAGGAGCGAAGCGACGACTCCAATTATTGTCTGAGAACGGTAATCCTTAACGTTCGACATGCTTACAACGTTTTTTGCGCGATTGGAGTTTCTAGAATAATAATAATAATAATAATTTATATCAATAGGTACATTTGTGATAATCGGGAAGATTGAAACTGAAAACTTTGGGTGGCTGTTCCATGGTTGCTATGGTTTTGTTCCAAAGAAGTAAAATTGTCTTTTTGATACAATCATTCCTACATAGTTCTGTTTTGTGGTTCCGTTTTTGAAGCAAATATGAGCGATAGTGATGATCTACCGGATGATTTAGAAGACGCTTGGCAAGAAGGATGTTCGGCAATAATTCCAGAAAAATCTAAAGCCCGATATGAACAGACATACAAGTTGTTTAAGGAATGGCGTGAAGCAAAAAAGATTTCTGTAAATGAAAAGAGCTTGTTAGCGTATTTTGTGGTGAGAAGTCGCAGGACACTTAAAGGCCGCAGGCAGTTTATGGGCGGAGTATTCTATGCTGAAGAGTACAATTTTTCTCTATGATGCTATCGATATTTCTAAGTTTGCTACATTAATTGCTTATCTTAAGAGAAAAAATATTGGATATCGGCTTAAAAAGGCTAAAATTTTTACCAAAGAAGACATGGAAAAATTCTTGAATGAAGCACGAGACGAACAATTTTTAATTCAAAAGGTATGTTGTAGATGATGAGGTGGTACTTCTGAGTTCTAAGGAAACAATATATTTGCAGGAAGCAATGATATTGGGAGTATCGGGCGCTTGTAGACGAGAGGAATTGTACAATATTAAAATGAGTGACATAGAAGAACATGAAGAAATGTTTATAGTAAATATTCCAAATACAAAAACGAATATTCAGCGAACGTTCACAGTTATTAATAAAGAAAATGAAGCAGTTCATTATTTGGAAATACTTCGAAAATACATAAGAATTCGACCAAGCAACCCAACGTCAGATCATTTATTTCAGAACTATCGAAATGGCTAATGCACTAGGCAAGTCACAGGAAAAGGCACAATTGGAGGCTGGCTGTCAAAAATTGCAAAGTATTTAAAGTTGCAAGCCCCTGAAGGTTTTACTGGACACTCGTTTCGACGCTCATCCATCGGCTACACTTTTGGCGAATAACGGAGTTGATGTGTTGGGACTAAAAAGACATGGTGGGTGGCGTTCATCAACGGTGGCCGAGAGTTACGTGGAAGATTCCCTCCAAAACAAAATTGAATTTGCTCATAAAATTTTACACAGCGATGTTGGTGGACTATTATAACAACCTGGGACTTCTACGTCGGAAAGTTTGTCTATTAACACTAGAAACTCAAATGCGAGTGGTATTACTACTATTAATTATAATAATTGTACATTTAATTTTAATAAATAAATCGCAAAATTGTTTTTTTTAGATTTAATTGCTTACCGTTCACTGAACGGTAAGTGAATTACTTACCGTTTTTTTTTACACTTAGCAACCAGTAACAGCAACCTACCGTCGTGGAAACAGGCACAGTAAACTGATAAAACAACCAATCGCGCAAAAACTATATTTTTTATTAATAATTACAAAAAAACATTGTTTTTAATTTTAGATACAGAAGATGACATTTTACTTTTTCTTGAATTGAAAAATAAAATTTTACATATTATATAAGCCAAAATCAACATTATTATTGTTTAATTAGACACCGGAGACGATGCATTAGCATTTTTTAAAGCCGTAGGTGGCATTTTTGAATTTTTATAATAGTAAAGACAAGATTGTTATTTATAATTTTGGCAGTCGAAAGTCCCATTTTCTAATTTAAGAAACAAAGAGTCAATATTTAAATTTTTAGAGACAAATGCAAGATTTGTTATCACTTATTAGTTTTTTAATTAATAGAGATGAAAGTACTATTTTCATTGACATTTTACTGATTTTAAAGAAATATTTTTTATTAATTTTTAAATTAAATTAATAAGAACAAAGATGATATTGTCTTCTAATTTTGTAAGCCGAAAATAATATTTATTAACAGTTCTTTAATTGATAACAGCTAAAATACCATTTTTTTCTACATTTTGGGTGACGATGATAATATTTTACAAATTTTGGTAGCCAGAAGTAAAATTTCACACAATTTTAGTAATTTTGGATGTCGGAGATAAAATTTTTATCAAAATCTAAATTAATAAATATAAAAAACATTGTTTTTAAATTTTAAAAACAAAAGATTACATTTTACTAAAAGTAAGTAAAATTTTATTAATTTTAGAAGCCAGAAATAACATTTTAATTGTTTTAAATATTGAAGGCAATGCGTTAGCAATTTTTAGAACCGTAAGGTCACATTTTTTAAATTTTTATAACAGTGAAGATGGCTAAAATGGTAATAAAAACAAAGAGTCAATATTTAAATTTGAGAAGATATAAGCGGCAGTTATCATATCATTTATTAGTTTTTTATTTAATAAAGACAAAGTACATTTTTATTACTTTTAGAAGAGCGACATTTATTATTACTTATTAGTTATTTAATTAATAAAGACAAAAGTACTTTTTTTATGACTTTTAGGAGCCGAAGATGACATTTTACTAATTTTAAAAAAAGGAAGCAAAATTTTCGGCCAGAAAAAATAATTTTTTATTAATTTTTAAATTAATAAAAATAATATTGTTTTCCAATTTTGGGAGCCAAAAATTAAATTTTAGTAACCTTACAGAGGTAATATTTTACTAATTATAAAAACCAGACACAATATCATGTTAAGTACTTATTTAAGAAGCTAGAAGCAATATATTTACTTGCTTTAGAAACCAAAGAAAATAGTTTAGCAATTTTTGAAGTCGAAGGCTGCATTTGTGTATTTATTCATTCTTATAGTAATACAAAAGTAGCGTTATTTTTTTAAATTTTGGTAACCAGAAACGACATTTTTTAGAAATTGGAGGTGGCTGATATTTAGGCGTTTTTTAAAAACTGATAAAAAGTTTTTTTTTTGCTTTTGGAAGTTGAAAATGACATTTTACTAATTGTGAAATCCGGAAATAGCAAAATTTTACTTATTTTTAAACCGTAAGAAATTGTTTACATTAAATTTTAAATTATTAAAGATTTATGAGCTAATTTCAAGTTGAGATAATACCGGTAGTATCTTCTTCCCACTGAAATTTAATAAAATATATTGTTGTAATTTGTTATTTACGAAAACGTATTGAAATATGCCCTACTACCTGTAGTATCTCAACTTAAAATTAGCTCAAAAAACGACATAGTTTTCTAATTTTTAAAGCCAATGGAAATAAAATTATTCTTCGATTTCTAAAGACAAAATTTATTTTTTTTAAATTTTGAAAACACATCGTCTTTACATTTGATGAGTCGGAGGCTACATTTTACTAATAATTAAACAAATATTTATTCGATTTATATACTTATAAATAATAACAGCAATACTTACTTCAATTTTAGAACACAATAGCGACGTTTCTTATTAATTTTTTAAATGTTAAAAATATTTTTCTCTAATTTTGGGAACATGAGACGCTATTTTACTCATTTTAGAAAGAAAACGTAATATTGAGGCAATTTTGAAAGCCGAAGACGACATTTGTCATTATATGTTTAATTACAGATTAAAAAGTTGGAGGTTTCTACGTTTTGAAAACTTAACTAGTTTTGTAAACCAGAGGCGATTCTTTATAAATTTTAGAAGCTAAAAGCGACATTTTCTATTAATTTTTATAACTGTAATGACAAACCTGTCATCATTTCCTAATTTTTGAAATCGGAGGCGCCATTTTACTAATGTTAAAGAATAAAGCTAATATTTAGCAATTATGGAAGTCAAAGACAACATTTTATTATAAGTTTTTTAATTACTGACAACAAAGGTGTCATTTTTTTATCTTTGGCAGCAGAAGATGAGACATTTTACTAATTTTAGAAGTTAGAGACAATAGTTTATTAGTTTTATGGCCCCAAAAAGTTTAAAAATTAAAAGAGCATTGTTTCCTAATTTTGTGAGTAGAAGTTATCGTTTTACTAATTTTAAAAATCGGAAATTAAATTTTATTAATTTTAGAAGCCATCAGGATTTTTTTTATTAAATTGTATGTTAATAAAAATAAAGACTACGACGTTTTCTTATTTTGAAAGCTAAGAGTGATAATTTACTATTTTTTTTTTGCCGGCAGCAGTCTCTTTTTGTCTTTTAATGGACAGTCTATATTTATCTTGAAAATATGAAAATATGGTTCTCCACCCATAAGCCATCGCGAGGCATCCACTCGTCTTATCAGAAATATTTCTCTGTTGATTTAAATTTTGTCCATAAAAGGCTTGCCAAGTATTCGCTGGTGGCGATTTACGTCGTCTTGTCGAAGGCCAAAAAAGGCCGTTCGGGTCGTGAACTCTCCGGCCAGGTGCAAAAGCGCCACAGGTAGATATATTCCATGGCTCTTCGGTTTCAATCCACTTCCCGTAAAGAACCTGTACACTTCCTTCCCTCGGTCGCAACAATTTCACCCTTAAATCTTCTTGTCCAATGTTCACCATATATTCTATACCTGTCGGACAAAAGCCCATGGGAATCGTCGCCGATCCACGGTTACACACCCTTCAGAGTGGCCAAATGAAGTATTATGATGACGTTGACAGGTGGCGTGTGGGTTAATTGGGTCCATTGAGGTCACAATTTGAAGATGCTGGTGTGGTATGGGTAACGGTATTGCGACGGCGGGTTCGGGGGTCATCTCGACCGGTGACACCGGCTGATGGGTCTAGTTATCGCACCACCGATCGGCCCCCAGGCCCGCCACTGCGATCAGACAAGCTGCCAGCTTTGTATTTCAAGTGCTTTATGTGGAAGATGCTTGACCTCGGGGTGAACCAACGAACATCTCAAATCACTAAATCCAAAGAAAATTCAAAAAGTTTTTCCTCTTAAATCAAACACTCTGTTTGCTTAATAATTAAGCACCCTGAAGCGGCTCAACGGAAACGGCTGCAAGCCCAGTTTTTGCCACTTGTTCTCCCCAAAAAACACATCATCCCAATCGAATCTTCTTTTCTACTCTTTCATCTTCATCTCAACTACTTCGTTGATCTACTTTTCCTACTAAATACATAATGACAGGCTTGAGATATCCGGAAAAGAGTATCAAATTTCACGTCGATTCATTTTTAGAAACAGCGCTTTTATCCTTATGCAAATCACTGGCTCAGATCGATTGAGAAAATATTTTAATGTGTTTATTACAAGGTAAGGTGTTGAAAGGTCTTGTAATGAATCCATTACACAGTCGTGGGCCGCCACCACTCAAAAAGAACCGAAATCGGGAGAGGCGGCGACTCGTTTATTTGTAATTTCAACGATTCAATTCAATGCATAATTCAATGTTTGACGCTTTGATCTCAACTGCCGACAAGTTATTGGAACAATGGGTGAAGCTAATGGGGAAAATGCTAAATTTTTATTTTTTTTCTACTTCAACTAGCTTGTAAAAAATAGAAAAACAATAATTTTATACATAGCTATTTTCCAAATTTAAGATATTGTTTAATGCCATCAAAAAACTTAATTACAACGTAAATTAATAAGCACCTGCAAAGAAATCAGGTAGAAGAATTAGCGAAAAAAAATGTAATAACGGAATAAAAAATATGTAATAAAGAAAATAAAGTAATTAATGGAAAATAAAAACTAACATAAAAGAAAGAAAAAAAACTCAATTTTTTTTATTATGACAAAATACCAAGCTACAAAAAAGGTAGAAAAAGAGTGACAGAAAAACAAAAAAAAAACAAAGCAGTAAAAATTCTCGACATCTCAAAAGTTGGAAATTACTGAAAAATTGTAGTTCTGGAATGAAGAAACAAAGAAATTTAAAAAAATGACTTAAGAAATGAAAGCTGAAATGAAAAAAATTCTTAGAAAAGTACTGATATGCAACAACTCGTAAACGAACACTGTAACGAAAATAGCAAAGAAAACGTAAATTAAAACAAAGAAAAGAAATGGGATAAACCTTAGAATATGAGAGGCAAAAGGCGACATAGGCAACATACCCGTAAAAATGTTTCGACTTTCAGAAGAAATAAAAGAATATGGGTTTCATTTGGTACCATTTGAAAAAACAAAACAGAACAACAACAAAACAAATAAAATAACAAAAACCATTTACTTTAAAATAAAAGTTCAAATAAAGTATTGAGACCAATGATCTTATTAAACGAAAAAATCAAGAATTAGCAACACAGTTTAGAAAAGATGTCATAACATAAATCTTATAGCATTGTTACGAAAAATTCAAAATAACAATAAGAGAAAGAAAGTTAAAGTAAATAGCTCCGGGAAATATTAGAAAGATATCGCGCTGGAAGCGTTTCAAAGCGTAAAATTCTCCGAAATAATTAATAGTCTTGTTCATGGACATGATCGAGAAGGATTAGTCATCGGTTCCAATTGTATGAAGAAAGATAACGAAACATTCGGCATATTCTAGAAAAACGTGCGATTATATAAAGAAGAAGATATTTGCTGAGACTCAATCAGACAGTTAGTAAGAACCAGACAAGCGAGTGTAAATTTTGAGTTGTTTATTCATTGTTGTTACAGTAAAATATAACATGAACATCATCTAAATTATTTTTTTGTACACGAAAACAATCATATTTAAAGGAATTTAAAGATCGTTGATGTAAGGTACATGTAAATCACATAAATAATTGATATATTAGTTAAAAAACGTAAGTAAAAATACAACAAATATAAAAATATAATACAGAAGCCCAAAATAAATTCAGACTGTTTACTCTAAACTTAAAATAAAAAAAACAACAAAGTAAAATTAATAAGATTAAAAAACGAAAAGAAGAAAATCCTCAAAAAATTAAAACATATTAACGAAAATTTAAGTACATATTTTATAAAAATAAATACAAAAAAGCTATAAAAAGTAGTAGAAAAAGAACGTTGTGAGAAAATCAAAAATAGAAAAAACTAACAATGTTAGCTAAAAAATCAAAGTTAGGAAAGAATATAAACTAAAAAAAAGTAAAAACCAATAAGAATTAAGAAAAAGCAATATAAATAAAAAAAGATAAAATAGAAAACTATCAAAAGAAAAAAATGCGAAATTTTCTTTTTCTTTAAAATCATAAAGTGAAAAAAAAAAAAGATACAAGACAGAAACCAAAGAAAACAAAAATTTAAAAAAATATATTATGTTTTGCTAACCATCTAAATAAACAACAAAAGAAAATACAAAAAACACAGTTACAAAAAAAGAAGTGAAAAGAAAAAATCTGAAGTACAAGAAAATAATGACTTTGGAAAACCTTCAGATAACACTGATTAGGAATATAATAAATGACAAAAACAATAAATAAGTTAACAAGTCAAAGTTTCAAAAATAATAAAGAAAAACTGATTAACAAATTTCGGAAACTAATAGAGTGTGTTAATTACAGAGAAATATCATTGGTTAAGTTGCTTATAAAATTCTAGCAATATACACATAACACAGCAAAAGCGAAATAACATAGAAAATGGCAACAATAAATAAAATAAGTAAAGCGGTTTTTGATATTTGATAATTTAGCAAGTACCTATTTCAATTAGCAATGTAACTGGTAAGATAGTAAAGTGCTTTAAAAAATGATCTCAACCCACGTGACCAATTTAGTATTATGTATCGAAAATGTTGCTAAACTATTACTTTGGCCATTTTTTGCTTTTATTAGTAGCTTAACTATTTTTTTATTTTTATTTAGTCACGTGATTTGAAGTTATTTTTAACAGTAATATTATTTCCTGCGATAGTATTAGTAGAGCTGGACTACTACAGTCTCTGTATAATATTGCAAAACTTTTAAAAACTTTTTTTTTAACTAAGGTAATCTAGTTAAACATATTTTAATTTATTTACAATATTTTTTTAACACTTTTTGGAAAAACTGAAAACAACTGACCTGTTAGTTCATTTAACTAGATTAAATTTAGTTTGTTTCGCAGCAAGTATACTGTATATAACTAGATTTTGCATAAATTTTAACTAGTTAAATTTAAAGCTAATAACGCTAGTTTTATTTTTGGTAGAAAGTAGGATTAACTAAAATTTCTGCAAGAAATTAGCGTAAACAGTACAGAGAAGTTTCAGTTTAGGTAGTTAAAATCACTAATTTCAGTTTTATTATCTGTAGAAAATAATCTAGTCGTATTAACTATGTAGTTCTATTTTATGTTTAGAAATTCAATGATGGCTAACTATGGCATTATTTGTGGAGTGTTTATTTTACACAATCTCGTTATAGTTTGGTCCAATTACTTGTCCTTCTTTTGTTAATAATTTCCACCCAATAAAAAACCCAAAATTAAGGAAATGAACAATTACAACTTCATTACAAATTCCATCAAATTACAAAGTATCAACAGAATTTTTTAATACGACCGCTTGCGGCTCCTTTCAGCTCTTTGCTATAATTCCATAATTAAATATTTTCAAGGCACTTGCAATTATTCTCGTCGAAGCTTACCCAACCAATCTACCACAAAATGTTTAATTTAAATGAAACTAAAACTAGGATAGCCGTCGTTATTAAACGCTCTCAAATTACAGTATTTTGAATGAATTAGATATTACCTTTAATGAACACCAATGCACTCGTGATTGCCTTCGGCTCGTAAAAGAATTACTTTAGCTACCATTAATTCTCCTCATCTCGCAAAATATGGCACGATTTTGAGTGAGTTAAACCTGATCGATTCTCGTTTCTTCATACAAAGCGTTAAATACGCGTAGGAGGCAGGAATAAAGCGATTAAGTCGAGCTTTGGCCGAAGTAGTTCCACCGCAGGAAAAAATCCAGGGTTTGAACGTGACGAAATTGCAAACGTTGTGGCACCTGCAGGGCTGCACCTGTCGCAAGGTCACCCGCGGAATTTCCAGCAGGTGAATTCCCGCATCCGAAGCACGCGAAAAATTTTGCAGGAATTTTGAAGATTGAACGAAGCGGTTAGGTAAGACTGGCATTTGGACACAAAAGCAGTGAAATTAATGAAAGTGCCGAGGGTGGCTTATGCAATCAAAGAGAAAGAATTGCTTTGTGATGGAAGTAGAACGGTTTGAATATGAATCGATGAAATCGATCGAGGCGACATGCTGAATTATTTTAGTTAGTTGCGGTCTGACATTTTTAACGTGTTTTAGATAAAAAATAGGAGCATTTATTGAATTATTATCAAAACACAAATGTCACAAATTTCACGACAACATGACTCTTTTTAAATTCAAATGTCATCCACAATTTTTCACGGTTCTAACGGAATGCCTTTCACCGAAATAGACAATCAATTAAAACACTGAATTTTAAACAACAATAACTATACATAGGTGCTCTTAAAATTTGGCGTTTAAGTTGGTAATATTTTTTATCTATGACTGCTTTGACAACTGCATATTATATTAAATATTTGAGTGATGTAAAGTAACGTATTAATTCACTAGTGAAGTAATAAAATAAAAATCTACTCTTTCAAATAATTTGTTTTAATTTCAAACTTAATCTTAATTACCTGCTGTTATTGTTATAAATATTAATAACATAATTTTCACATCTATTTATCGTAGGACAAGCTATTTCTGATACATTTTTTTCGATAACAGCTGACGATGCAATAGTTCTAACTGTTATAGTATTTTTGTCACTCAAAATTTTTGAAGCAATTTGTTTTTTATTTTTTTCTGTCGTGTTTATATATCCCTCCGCCACTGTATTCTAGCGCCAGTCTCCATGACGCTTTACTGTTAAAAGATCAGCTCCCGAATTAGCAAGCAACGAAGTAGATGAGCACCTATAACAATGTCCCGTAAATCCTGCTGGATTAGCTAACTGAAGAAAAGTAGCAATATTCTTGGGGAAAGCAGCAATAGTGTATATACCTACTAACAGGTAACTTTATACACCTTTGGTTTCTCTATCTTAAAAAACGTTTACTACTAGCGTTATATTATTATTAATTAATTATTATAACAATTAATTAATTGTTATAATTAATTCCAACATGTTAACTCCATCAATTCCGCCTGACGTAATAAAAAAAATTCTGATTATTTTTGTTTTAGTGTTTGGTATTAAAACATAGAAACATTGTTCCTGATCTTTGCCATTTTCTAAAAGCATGTTGGTAAGTTCTTGGATCCTCCAAACTTCACCAACACCAATAATGAAAGCAACCTTGAAATTAACATTACTTAGTAAGAATAATTTATGCATAAAAAGAGTACAGTACCTTTATTAACAAAAATTTATTATCATTTGCTTTTTGTAAATATTTGCTAATATCCTGTTTAGTGAAAATTTGCGATTTTTTAGCACGATATCCTTCAGAATTTTTTTTTTTTTTAGATAGGCGATTAAATGCACGTATTTACTGATGTCAATATTCTTCTCTATATTTATTATTGTTCTAATCATAGAATAAAAAGCCCAGAGACTCGATGATTAATACTGTTTTGTTAAATGATTAAAATGTGCAAGTAGAACCTTCTCGTGCTAATATTTTTAAGATTTTTTTCATCGCACCATGAACGGAACCGTTGAAAAGCCATCTCGTACTAGTCTTTGGACTTCTCTGGCACTAAGCAAGAAGCAGCATTTGTCTCCGCTTCTTCCATATCAGAAGAAGGTAAACTTTCTGAGTCACTCATGTTTACAATTTTCTTATTTTTACCACAAAGCACAATTTTTACTGATTATCTAAAAGGGCGAGCTTTGTTTGAAAAATTGTAAGCGGTTGCCATAGTGCTTACTGAACATATCCATAAGTCATCTTACTTTTGATGTAAAAAAATAGAAGTTATCGGCAGCATTAAATTTTCGATTTTCTTAATTTTTTGCAGTCCTAGATAATGATTTGTATATCATACTTAGGCTAAAGCACATTACAGTAACTCGTGTGTTACATACTCGAGCTAACGCCCTCGTTATCTGTAATCTACACACTTGTTTTGTAATGATGCTTCTATCCTACTAATAATATAAATAACTATTATTTTTAATTCAAAAAGTAAGACTAGTTAGACATTAGTTCGCGAATAAAAGTTTTTGAAAGCATCTCATCTATATACAGATTGTACCATCAAAGAAGCTCCTAATTATCGTCAAGATGTCGATGTACCGCTTTTAAAAATATAGTGTCTTGTAGGTTATGTTTATTTATTAGCTATAGTAAATCCAGCTGTAGATTCGTCTAAAGTCAAGTAAGTAAAACGTATCAGCCAATGCTATTAACAGTTGTCATCCGTAACGTACCAATTTGTATTGGTAGGAAATTTTTTACCGCGTTTACTTTAGTTTTCTTTAAAAAGTCCAATTTATCAATGGATCCACTATATAAAATTTATTTTGTAATTACATAAACCTTTAAAAATGTTCTCTATTCATTTCAATTATTTTTTACACTTCTTTTTTCTAACTCTTTATTATTATTAAATTATCAAACCATCAACAGTTTTATTGGTAATTTTCTCTATAAATTAATACAGATTTTTAAATTGGAGGACTTTTTGTCTAGTTCTAGCTGCCTATTATTATTATTATTTTCAAGAAAGCATAATACTGAGAAAACACACGCAAATAAAACATTTAATTAAATAAACGAAACTTGCTTAACTTGCCCAAACTAAAAAAAAATTAATAAATTAACAAATAACGCATTAGTAGAAAATTCAATTACCCACATTTTTTATTTTATATTCTAGCATCTGAGCATTAATTTACCTTAAAAGCAATGTATAAAGGAAAACTCGAGCTTAGGGTGGATTCATAATTTTACGAATATTTGTTTCGACGACAACTTACCACAAGTGAAGCGCTGCGAAACGAGTGGAAATTGTCTAAGAAACAAATACGAGTAAAATTAATAGAAAATTTGCAGCAATTTCTTACCGACGAGTCGTATTCGACAGACAATTTGACGATCCATACTAAATTACAGCGATAATTCGAGGACCATGCTGGATTATTGCTGTAATTCGTTCCTAATCGGTCCAATGATTCAAAATCCTACAACCTGACTGGTTAAAATTTTTTGAGTGGAATTGTTATACAAATTTGCTAATCAGTATAGTGAAGCAAATCTAATAGTAAATTTTGACTTTAATTGTAACTCTAACAGCAATTTTGTATAATAAAGTATTTAAGCTGTGTATTGCTAGTTTGGCTTGTTGTCCAGAGATTCAAAGTGCTGTGGGCGGTTGGTATAGGGCTGATACCTATTTACTTAAAAATAAAATGACAATTTAACATCATAAACCAATTTTTTGTGCTTATAATTGCTAATTTTATATTATGTGATGGGTAATATGCATAAAGAGTAGCTAGTCATTTCTTTCTAGTTTATGCTAATTGCATAAGTTTGTCTTGTTTTAATCAAGCAAAAACAATTGCTAAATTTTTATGCATTTTAACCATGATGTTATTTTGGCATTTTTATGTTAAGCAACGTTTATTATTCAATTTTTTTTCGGTCCTTTCTATCTGAGAATTTGTACTAACCACATTTCACCCAACTTTTCTTATTCTTGAAAATACTGTAAAAAAACAAATTAAACCTAAAATAAAGATTGACTGGCGGGATTTATCCTTAAAAGTAAAGTCTAGATTACATTGAAGCCCAATACTCTAATTCATTAAAAATTGTTATCAATTTATAGTAACCCTTACCTCTTACTTTTGCCAGAGTTCAAACAACATTAGGCATAGTAATCTTTTTTTAATTATTTACTATGTGTATTTTTCTTGTAATAGGGGTGGACGGATTATGCTATAGGTGGTAATACCCGCACTTTTCCTAATTTCCACAGCGACGTGGTATTATCGCGATACACCTCTACTTGTTGTTTTACCGATAAAATTTGATACCGATTATCTTAAAATTTTAATTATAATAGGCTCTATTTGTAAAAAAATGTGGAATTCTCAGTAAACATTTTTCTAACTAAAAGCTTTACTGTAGTCAAAATTTATGTAAGACATCTAGTTAAAAAAAAGTTTTAACTAGGTATTCATTTAATTTTTTAATAATTTTAGTGTTTTTTTTTAGTATTTATTCGACTTATGATATTTGCTAAATCGTCATTGTTTTCTATATACCGCAGTTTATTTTCAGAGAGCTTGCTTGAACTGAAATGAAAAAGGAGTAATTTATGCTTGCTATGACAGTATTTCAGAATGTCTTGTTCCTAAAGCATTCACCAATCGCAGTTTCAAACTTTGTCTCACTGCAATGGAGACAAAACTGTTAATTATTGTGTATTGTTCTGTTAAATTGTGATTGGATGTTGTTCCCAGTTGGGTGACATTTTAATATCCTCAATCGTATCGGAATGCAAAAAGAAAGTCCCTGAAGTGATATAGGTAAGATATACAGTCGGCAGCGCCATAATTCTTCAAAAATCCGGCAATAATTTACATCGTTTTTGGCGTCGGTGAATTGTTCGCATCGTGTCCAGATCTCGAGGTCAAAACTGCATGACCCTCATTGTCCCCCGCACAAAGCATTCAATTTCCAGCGGCGTAATTCACGAAAAGTGGCCCGGCCACCCTCGCTCCAGGTCATCCAACTCGGTTATGCGCCATATGGCCGACCGATTTCTCCAGGGCCTTAATTTCACGGCCCGAAACCGGAATGAAAGCAAAAGTCCCGCCGATTTAATTAAGGAGAGGCGAACAGGTGCAACTGCTGCCACCGACCTTGCCGCAAAATGGCGCCTCGCCGATTTCATTCAGACCGAACGCTTTATTTCAAAAAGCGCCTCAGGAACGAGATATTGAAATTCTATTCCGGAGTTCGAGATGAGCCATTGTTGCCAACAGATGTAAACACCTGTTCAACGACGAGTTTATTAATTGGATGTTTCCTGGGTCGGTGATGGTGGGTGCGTTCCTGGACCAAACGAGACACCTACGCCAAACTTTCGGATTTACCTTACAAGAGATAGGATTTTTATTACGTTCCGTCTTTGGACATGATGAAATTGTGCAAAATTTCTTGACAACAAGCAATTTTTATTTGCCTTATTCAATTTTTAAACTTGATTTTTATTCAATTTTTACAAGCTTAAAAGTAGAGCAAAAATCCTAGAAAATTCAGCTCAAATTTAAACTAGTAGGCTTCAAGCTTCTCTTTGAGTTTTTTAAGTTTAATTAAAATAACTAATTATTAATCAAAAGATTTTAATGTTACAAATGTTACAAAAATTTTTTGAGTAAGTATATGAAATATGTTTCTAAAATTGCGTAAGTTTGTTGTAGATTTTATAACTATTCACAGTTAAATTACCAGCAAAAATTGTTAAATTAACTATTGCAATTGTTTAAAACAACACAATTATTTCTTAAAGAAAAAATAAAATTTTCATTAATTAAGGGCGCCAAAGTTTAGGTAAAAACGTATACAGCGACCTGTTTTACCGACTGACTGAACACTCTCTTTCAACTGTTTAAGTAGATTGTTTTTGTGTTATGCTGACTGTGAGATATCGGCAATCCCAAAGATGTTTTACTAAGTTATGGAGACAAATTGAAGCTAAAATTACTAAGTTTAGATCACAATCACCCGTTAGTGCCATCTAACATTTTTAGAAAGAGTACTTATTCTCACGACAAGTGATTTTAGCATAAACGTTATACATGACTCGAATCGAATTTAGATATTTTTTAGATACAATACCAATGAGAAAACGGACATGTTATGGCAACTACCGTAACTACCAATTCCTGCTCATAATTTTGCTCTGTTACTATAGAAATTAAAAATGTACCGTATAAAAGTAGGGAGAAAATTGACATTGACTGATTTAGTAGGTTTTGTTAAAAATTTCTGATAGATCTTGCCCTTAAAAAGGTAATTTTGCAACTTTCTCCGGTTATAAATTGCTGATCCGGCTGTTGCAGCAGGAGGCAATTCTTCCTGTCGGTCTAACAGATGATCCTCTCTTAGATTTTCTCGTTTTGTCTCTTCTAAATGAGATCATGTTGCAATGGTTGCTCTCTCTGAGAGCGCGCATTTGGGCCATCTCAACTATTAATCAGGTGTATGGTGCAGTTTTGCACTCGTCTACCCATGTTACCCGTGATCGATGGGGCCATTACCTGGGACAAGGCTCTTCATGCCGACATTATCACACCGCCAACTCGATTTAACGCCATATTTGCCCAACGCTAATCGCTACGTGGGAACTTAACGATTTGCACAGCATTTTCGACAAAATCTGTACACGTAGGCACCATCAAATCGAAATCTAATTTAAAACGATTTGGATAACAATAGAGTGAGGTGTGTTTGGATAAGTGGCGCCTACTGGTTATTAAATTCATAGACTTGTGCCTATTTCACAATTAAATAGAAAATTTGGCAAAAATTATGCATTCCCTCATTTCTCTCATCTGTCTACCAACTGTCGCATCATTGCTTTTGTCCTCCACACGCTTTCCTGCCTTATCTGCATCATTCCGTGATGAAGGCCAAGGTATGGACCCTCACGCAATGCTTATTTGCAAGTTTTTATCAGTCAGTTTTGGAAAGGTTATTAAACTTGAAATCAATGTTTATAGAGAAAAAAGAAAACAAACTGTGTCTTGTAAAATATTGAATGATATTTTTATTTAATCAAAGAGAATATATTTGATCAACCAGGTTCAGGGTCGAGGTAAGACACACCTTTCCATCGAATTTCCACCACTGGATAAATGTTTGTCCGGTCGTCAGAATAAATAAAAATGCAATTTATTGTGAACAGTGCGGCATCGATTGATGGATTCTTGGGAAAATGGGGTGACAAGAATAATGAACTCGATGGAAATTGTAGGCCTTTTAAATTGCGGGAAATTCGATTTACTTAACCTTTATCTACAAGTGGGAGCAGCAAAATAAATGGATTATATCAAAGATTAGTTAGATGTGATCTTGAGTGTGTGAAAAATGGTTTTATTTCAAGTGAAAAGCACACAATGACGCCCAAAGATAACTGAAATTGAAGCAACAAAGCAAATACTGTATGCAGAAAAATACAAATTCCTCATTGTCGGATATTATTTTCTTGAAGCTAAGATATAAAATTTGCTTTATTATGTATAAATGCAGATCCTTCATTAGATTATTACAATTATTATTAAAATATAGCAGCGATTGTTTTTAAGTCATATTTCAAGTTTGTGTTGGTGAAATTTTTGTCTTAATTTTTTTTTTAATCTTAACTAAAGAAATGTTAAACTAATGATAAACTTTGCAAAAATGATAATTTATTGGGGTCAAATTGAGTTTGGTCATGTCTAGACAAATATGTGTATCCCACTTAGATTAAATATTAAATCAAATTAAAATTTTTAAATATTGATTTGACTTTTTAAACAGTAACAGGTATTTAAAATTTATCTCTTTAGAAATTCATTTTACAAAAGTAAATATGTAAGTCTTTAAAATTTTAATAAATGAAATTGAAATTTATTTATTTAAACAATAAGGAAATGCTTTTTTTGGGTCAGTTAGTAACGTTTAGTCCATTCTAGATAAGATAGGTTATTCTGAAAAATTTTCTATGTACCTGTTTAGTGTGTAAATAATTTGAGCTAGAATTCGTTAAAATTGTGCAATATTTAGAAAAATATTTTCGGTTATTATTTAATGCATTGTATTAGCTTGCCTTATTTCAAAATTTAATTATTATATTTTTAATGTATGTAAAATAAATAAACACAAGTTGAATGTCTTTTAATTTAAAAAAAAAATGCATTATTCATTTTTTTTCAGTTTTTATTGCTTATAATTTAAAATCACAAGTTTTCAGGTTAGAATAATCTACATCGATCTACCTATTCCTTATATTCTTAATTATATTAATTATTATAGTAATTATTTGATACAAATCTATTTACAATGAATTGCAATTATAAATTCTTAATTAGAATTATTAGTTCAACAAAACCATTTAAAACTGGTAGCAAAAACATTTAGTAAAAGAAGCTGTTGTTCTTCTATGATCTTCACAAGAAGTTTCACCTAATTACCTACCATTTATCCCACTGAGACGCTTGTAAATTTGTTTGTAGTTGTATATTGGTAATTATTGCTACATATTTATTCTTTCCATCTTAATTTACTTTTTTCCAAAAATTAATTGATAAACAAAGTAGTAAAAAAGGCACTGATGATAATGATAATGTAGTGACTATAGTGTTACTTCATCACCGTGGTCTCTCTTTACAGCAAATACCAGAAGAAGCCTAGACATAAGAAATCGTTTCAATAGTGTCTATTTAATTATTTTTTTTATTTTTGAATTTATAAATATTTTGTATATATTTGTTTTACTATTTCTGTATTTTTAAATTTTTACGTGTCTTAGTTATTATTTATCTATAAGGCTAATGACTTAACAAGAGCCCAAAGATTATTAATTTACTTCATTTTGGTGGTCTCATTAGCTGCTTAAAGCACAGCAAATACAATGAAAAAGAGTTCAAGCTTGTGTCCGAAGAGTAGTTGTTTCTGTGTTGGTCGTAGAAGATAGTGTGTTGGAATAAAATGGCGGATTACTATCAAATACAAATATTAATTTCCTGATTCCTGCAATATTTTGAGATGGCACTACGGCATCATCTAACATTAATAAATATTGTTATTCCTTATTGGTAATTTGTAAAAGGATTTTATTTTTTAACAGTTCAAAGTTTTTTAAATAACATTTTTGAGCTTTTCCGTGTTTAAGAGATTGTTGTTTACTTACGAAACATTTCATACTCTATTTTTATTATTTATTTTTTGTTATAAAGCACAATAACATTTGACTGTTGGAGCAAATTAATCTGCCCAGATGTTCATTTGTACCCAATTACATCTCTATCGCCTAGTTATTCCCACGATGTCAAAGCTTATCCAAAAGCCGGTGGAAATTCACCTGCGTTGCCCACAATGCAAATCTCCTGAGTCATCCTAATCAATCCTTTCCCATTGCATTATTCATTTTTCCTGAAATTACCAGGTATCTTCACTCCTCATTAGCAAATTTGGGGTCAGGGCTGACCACCCCCTCAGATTTACCACACTACATAGAGATCATTAATAAAACATGCGCCACACACGAGCTCACGAACTCCTAGACACACAATGGTGGCTTTTATCAGAATCGGCCCAATTAATGTGATTAAGAGGTGATGCAATTATTTAAAAGTTTTATTCAAGAAATTCCAGACAAAATGCTGAATCATCTCAAGGAAGTCGGGATCAGAGACAATGAGGAGTAGCTTTTTTCGATTAGTTTTATTATGATAATCCAAAGATTAACCCACACGAAATATGAATTGATGGTTCTATGGGACTATAAAATCCGACAACCTCCACAGAAACAGATCGATGCGGTTGTAAATCTTTGACTTGGGGAATTTTTACATGGATGACGTTTATGGCACAGTGCACATGCCGTGAGGTACACAACTCTAAAAATGGGAAATTGATGAGTTCTCTTCTATAAAAACTTTTCAGTTTGACAATTTAAAAAACGTTTATCGGGAGTGTCAAAATTTTTGAAATCAAATACATTCAGGTTTATCGCAGAAGATAAATGTTCTTAAGTATTAAACGCAATTATTTTGAGCAACATTGAGCTAATTTCAAGTTGAGATTCTACCGGTATTATCTCAGTTTGAAATTAGCCCACTTGTCTCTTTGTGAATGAATATAATTTTTCGGTTTAAAAATGTTTATATCGTATCATTGACCTGAAATCCATGTAGCATCATTTAGCTCTGTTGAAAAAGCGGCAATAAAGCCTCGTTGGCTGCACCTACACACGTCCTGGTGGTGCATATCGTGGTCGATGACTATCGGATGGGTGCGCGATCGCCATTTACATACAATGGAATTGCATCAATATTTTCATACTTCCCCAAAATGCGGCCTGAGTGACACAATAAAGGTCTTGGGGTCAGGCGACCTCGCAGGTGGACGACTCCTCATAAAACGGTTTCAAGCAGACAAGGAAGAAGTGCGTGCGATGCGCTTTCGGAGTCTTTGATCCCGCAAGTGATATAAACATCGCGCACTGTCAGACGATATCTGCATATGATTACAACTTCATCGATTCAATCGCCTCATTAATATGTATAGGAATGTTATTCTGACTTATAACCGTGTTGCTATTTCGCTATTTGCGCTTTTAGAGATTTATCAGGTTATGCCAACACCGAAACGTTCACCTCGGAATTAACAATTCTAATCGTAAAAATCATGAATGCAGTGACCGCAGCGCCTCTGGACCCACACTCAATTAGAGCACGTGTGCCAACCGAAATTCAGGATCTATGATTGGTGGAGGTTCTTGTTTGTTTATGATTGAGAGTCGGTGCTTTGAAAAAATTTACGAGCGCTGCCTTTCACAACATTTACGCCGGAACAAGGCAAAAGTCTCTACCGGTAAATAACTCGTATCATATTTATAATTGGTCACACTGCCCATACAAGTCTAAATCAATTTATATATTCAAATATAATCACATAAACATCAGGATAGTAGACGGTGTGGAGTTATAATGGAGTAACGTGAGTCATGCCAGTCATTATTACGGCCATACTATCATCTTTAATGCTGCCACAGTCGTTAATGCAAACGAGGATTTACTATATTCGTATCTGGGCTCTTTCAGGAATCACACATCTGATAATAATTAGGCGATCATTTTATAATAAATTAGTTTATAATCTGATTTAAATCTAATTGATATTTACGAGTACAGTTAATCTGTACTTAATATCAAGTTATTATATTAAAAAAATATAATCTAGGATGCTAGACTAAGTAAATAGTAAAAAAATATTGGTAGGAGTCAACGAAATACTTATTTGGCTTAAACAAATTAAATTAATTACTTCCCACTCTGGTATTGCCCAATTACTCCGTCTATATGGGTACTATAACTAAAACTGTAACAATAAAAGTTATAACTATAGAATCTTGTCATATAATGTTTATTTTTCTAAATAACAAAAAAAAATAAACATTATTAATTCCAGTCATTCTCACAAACTGGAAAACGTTTTTAAGAAGTAAGTCTCATTGCCAGTGCCTAAATAATAATGCAAAAAAATTTATAGATAAAAAAAAAGTTAGAAAAAATATTAAAAATCTTCTCTTCTTTTATGAGTCATACCAACCTTAGACTTTAGAAACTTCCTAAAATTCACAAAAATACTACTCCAATAATAAGACCAGTGCTAAAAACCATGATATATCTTAACAAGAATGTAGATATCAAAAAATTTACAAACTTGCAAAAATCCAAAATAATTACCAAGCAAAAAATAGAATGTTTCATGAAAACAGCTGGTGACAAAGTTTATTTATTGGCAAAAGTTGTGCTAATAACTGAGATTTTTGGCGCGTTACGCAGAGAAGAAATTAAGTTTTTGAAGGTGGAATGTATAGAAGATTGTACAGGTTTTATTAAAGTAAAGATACCGAACAGCAAAACAAACATTTTACGAATGTTTACAATAACTGAAGGATTTGTAGATAGAATTAGTTCCTTAGAAATTTTTCGCAAATATGCACAGCTTCGACCTTCTCATACTGAACATCAGAGATTCTTCTTAATCTATAGAAATTTCAGGTGCTGTACGTTACCTGTTGGTATAAATACTATTGGAAGTGTGCCTAAAAAATTGCAGAATGTCTCGGCCTTCTAAATGCAAAAGAATATACCGGGCACTGCTTTTGCCGTTGATCAGCAACGCTCTTAACAGATTCAGGACCAGATTTTACATTACTCAAAAAACGTGGAGGATAGCGATCGAGTTCTGTTGCGGAAAGTTACATAGAAAACGCAATTTCGATGAAAATTATGAGAAAAAATGAAATTGTATCAAAGAAAGAAAAATCTATGACAAAAAGAGCAAATGTGAGGTGGCGTCTACAAGTTCCGTTTCCACTTGTATTAAAGTTCAGGAAAGAAATCTTCGAATGTTAAATTTAGTCACTTAAGTAATTGTGCTTTTAATGTTTATAATAAATAAATAAAATAAAAAATGTATTAGTGCGTAAAAGTACGTCATTTAGCAATCAGAATGACAATTAAAAAGTCACTGTTATAAAACGCTGTAACAAAAAGAAATTTAAAATGTTTTGCGTTCTCTTAGGTTTTTTTGCATACACATTTTAAAAAATGTTATTTTTTCTTTAGCGCATTTTTGTTTTTAATTTAGATATCTTGATGACCATATCTCTCTGTTTAAAGAGACTAAAGCAAAATTATTTTTTTTTTAGTTTCAAACTGATTACATTAAAACATTAATTTATTGTAAAAACAGAAACAAACTCTGCCATCCCATTTCTTAAATAAATTAGAAAAAACATTTTATTTTTGCTTTTGGAATTTATAGAAAGCCTACATCAACTGTTACTGTAATTCCTTCCGATTCTAAACATTGTTATTCTCACATTGTAGCTGCATTTAATTTTCTATTACATAGAATTTTTTAACAATTTTTAGACTTTGTTGTTTTTAAAATAATGAGCTATTATTAAACAAAGTAAAAAAAGCAGTAAATAATTACTTTCTATTACATGACTTAATTAGTTTTAGAAACAAATACTTTCTAAGTTTTAATATAATTCCATAATTCTCTTTCTACATTTTTTTATTTAAAATTTCTTTTTTCTTCTATCTTCTTCATTGGCAAATTTTTTTTTTTATCATTTCCATTTAAAAAAATTATACTAGAGGTAATTTTTCGACTTGTCTAGTACGAAGTAAAAATCTAATAAAAATTGGGATATGACTAATACATACTTTATCTGCTTCTGCTTTTCATGTTTTCTTTCCGTCATTTTTTCACTGATAATTTTAAAACCTTTATATTTACAGAAAGGATATTTTTTAAATTTATTTAGAATTTGTAGAAGTTTCTAAAGCTGTCCACAAATCTTCTCCACAAGTTTCAAACGATTAAAACACATTTGAATGTCCTATTTTAACTTCACTATTTTTTTAAATGTTTGTTTATAATCTTGTTTTTTTACTTTCTATTTTAGTACTTAATTTTTGTTAATTATTTTTAAATCAAATGTCGAGTTTTTAAAAAACATGTTTAGGCAGCTAAATTTATTTTTCGTTTGTTGATTTTTAAATAGCAACCGTTTATCTTGATGTGTCAGATTGATGAACCTATTTTTTACTAAAAATAATGATTTATCTTATTTTTAGTCTACATTTTTAATTTTTTTGTTTTAATTTATTATTGACAAATTGTTGACAAGTTTTTTATAATATTTTCTAACTTTTTCCAATTTTTTTTGTCTTATTATTTAAGCACTGATAATAAGACTTAGTTTTTGAAAGCGCTTTGCTACTTCTGTGTACGGAGTTCTTTTAATTAAACGCGTAATTTTGACTTGAGATTGACTTGGTTTTTTAACTGTTTTATCATTTATATTAAAACACCTCACTTTGAGAAAAAGAATGATTCTATCGATTTTTTTATTATTTATTTTTTAGAGAAATCATTGCGGTAGTAAAGCAACGGTCCTCCATTGTAAAACCGTAATTTACCGGTGTTAAAGTCAAAACACGATAAATCAGATACATATAAGGTAGTCTTCCTGAAATTGTGACAGGAGTTTTGCGAGTTCGAAGTGATAAATTATTATTGAACAAAACATTTGTGATTGGTTTTTAAAGCTTGAACCTTTTGTTAAGTATCTTCCGGATCGGTCTAATTAATTCAGTGTTTTTTCGAAAGCACACACAATCGTCTATTGTTGTTATTGTTCCATATAGGTGTATCGCGAGTTCATTTACAAGAATGACTGTGAGATATTTTTGAAATTTTACTACCATTTTCTAATTCCACCTGCCTACAATGTAAATCCAACATGACTCATCGCAATCAATCTTTTGCATTTTGCATTATTCATAATTGACCTTTTTAATGCGAAAATTTGAATATGCGATTAAGCTTTGCTCAAAATTTACAGTTGAAGCAGAGATTCGTGACTTTGAACGATAATTTTCAAGTGCTTTGATTTTATCACGGCCATTATTCTAAATAGGCAAACACTCCGAAATTGAGACGCTAATAATAGATAAACCTAACGGCGATAGATAGTTCTCAAATTCACACAGTTAAAAAATTTTTGTTTAGTTTCTGACACACGGAAAACCACAGCGAAATTTCAGAATTTTCCCCGTGTTGTTTGCTCTCTTGTATCTCTCCAAAATTTGTAAATAAACAATTCACTAATCACTTAACGTACCCACTTGTCGTAAGTGTCATGATTACTCATGAGTCATGGACTTTTAACTTGGAGAGCTTGATGTGTAAATTAAACATTGATTGACATTTCTTGCGATTCTATCAGTGAAAAAACCGAACAAGCACTGACGTAATTTTCTCTAAAGTGGTAGATTTTTTACGGAAATTTAGCTATTATCTGTTCACTTAACATCCGCACTCTCAAATATTCGAAAAAATCTTGGCTATTCTACATGAAAGAATTTAAAAAAAGAAACACTTTAGGTGATAAGCAGTGCTGTACTTCTGATCAAAGACATTCAAAAATTGGAAAAAAAATGACAATATTGATATGATAATGACATAAATTTTTAAACTCTTTACATCTATAACGACAAAGTTCTCGTCAAGTTTCATTCAAATTAAGTTTCTCTAATCATCTAAACTGGTATTGGAGATATGATTAAAATATGTTTTAGAGGCAGGTTAATAGACATTGGAAATTTGAAATATCTATTTATAATTGGTTAATTTTAAAATCTCCCAAAAAATATTATTTTTTTTTTAATTTTGAATATTTCAGATCAATTCTTTAAAAAAGTTTGCTTCTAGTCAACTTTTGACCACTTTACTGACTTAAACTATTACATTTTGTAGGGTTCAAACAGCAGTTTTCTAAACAAAAATCTGTAAAACATTTGTGACCGACTGGTATTTTGAAAATATTTATATGTCTCGTTTTAAAACAGTGTTGTTTAATTCATTTAATTATCATTAATGCAAAAAAACACAAATATTTGCTTAATTAAAAAAAGTTGTACGCCTATGCATTAATACTTGACATTTTTTTCTAATACAAAAATAAATTTCTCGCATATTAGAAAGAGTAAAAAAATTGTAAAATATATCTTTATCTAAAAGTGTTCATCAGGGCAAAAATTAGAAAAAGACGGAGCCATCTGTGTCCTAACTCTCAATCGACAAAAAACATCAAAAAATGACGTATCCAGGAACTCTATTAAATATTTATATAACACAATTTGAGATCATTAAAAAAGTAGCAAAAAGACACATCATCTAGCGGTCGAACAGATAGACCCTATGTCACCAATAATGTGGTCGTGGTTGTAGAAATAAAATAGTTGATTTATCTATAGTTGGGTCATATTTAACTGGACTGACTTTATGTGAAGCGCAATACACTGAATAATAGCTATTGTTAAATTTATGGAAGGCCACATCGCACTGAAGATGGAACTTCGGTTGATTAATCTAAAACTTACAAGTTCAAGAATAGTTATTATTCGGTTTATTGTAGGCTCTTTATAAACTCAGCCCACTTAAATAACAAGTGTTCATTTAAAAAAGTTGTCAAGTGTGCTGTGAACAAACAAAAACATTTTGAAGTACGTCTTAGTTTAATTCGGCTTTCTTCGACACATTTTCTTTTATCAACTTGACAACTTTTTTAAATGAACAGTTGTTATGCCCCAACCATACAAACTTTTTTATGTCCGTGCATGCAGGTGTGAATATCGCCATTTTCTAGTGTTTTCGGTCAAAGTCATTATTTGCAACAGCACTCAAAAATTACTGTGTACCCACTGACATTGTAAAATTAAAAAAACAAGAAAATTCATTTGAAAAAAAGCCTTAAGAAAAATTTAGAAAAACCTGAAAAACGAGGATAGTTTACGAAATGTGTTTAATAGAAACACTCCAGAAGTGATTTAGCATTTTAGATTAGAATATGGTAGGTCTAATTTTACAGTGCGACAACTTTGTTTAAAATTAAAAGGTATAGTCAAGCCAGCCAAACAAGCGATGCATGTCATCAATGCAAATTAAAGACGTCATTTGTACCACCCTCAAAAAAATTAAATATTGACGGTTTTTAAAATATTATAGTACTTTAATGAAATACAATGTATATTTTTTGCACAAACAAATAAGATGAGTAAAAATAATTAGCGTTAATATTAATAGTGCAAAAAATTAGAATAAAATTTTCTAAGTTAGGGACTTTGCTGCTAAAAGTTTGGCAACAACTAAAGGCGTCTTCACACATTCACTTTACACGTGTTGTTTGGTGCAAGAAGTGCTTGGCGTGTTTTTTCCATGTCGGTGGGGAAGGATATGGGACAATAAAAGCATTGGATATGTAAGATGAAGCATTCCAAACCACAATCGTCTAAATGACATTTTTTTAAATTGACGTTTATTTGCTATGTAAAATTTTAAAATTGCCGCTATTTTTAAAATGGCAAGTGTGAACTACCCTTTATAGTGACGTCATCATATGCTGATGACGTGCATTGCTTGTTTGGCTGGCTTGACTATACATACAAACCCATAAAGTGGGCATCAAGTATAGTTATATTTTTCTAAGAAAACAGCTATTTTTAACCATTTACGTTGTTTTTTTTAATTAGAGTGAAGACTTGAAGCACAATTAATTTTTGTTTTAATTTAAGTGCTAACTAATCTAGTATATTTTTTTCACTCAATATGAAAATCCCAGGCAAATAGCAAAATATAAGTTCTCTTTTAAAAACTGCAAAACTAACTATGTTTGGTTACTATTTTTTACAATTGCATATTTGTTTTTATTTTAATATTAAATATATTTAGGAATAGTCTACTTTAGAAATACTTTTTCAAATTTATTATAACAAAACTTTTTTTATGTTTTTGGACTGATTCTAAAAGTGATGTCTTTCTTTTATTATAATTGTGGCAAATTGAATTATTCCTCTTTAAATTAATTATTGACGCCTAGCCTAAGGCAACCCCCAATGCACAAAAAATAGGGTAATTCAATCATTTTATATCTGTATGAAATACAAATAGGTATACACTTACGATTATATCTATCAAAAAATTGTACATTCTGATGTCACTAACTTACCTTATATTTCTGAGAGATTTTTATACTGTAAATTAGACTTTATTATTTTAATATGGCTTACTTTTTTACGCTGCTTTTCCTTCTTTAAATTTGTTGAGAAAAGATGTTTTAGTTAATAGATTAGTTAGACTTCGTGTCATTTTATTAAGTAGAAATAGTCATTTTTTCAGAAATTTTTTTAACGTTTGACACAAAACGTAAATAAAATAGCTTTGAATATATCATTAGAATAAGAGTCGAAAGTTACCTCATCAGATCAAATTTGATGGCTTTAAGGTGTTTTATAATATCTCAAAAATTTTCAAATCAATCAGTGATACTTGAGCAAATACTTTGTTAAGATACATATCTAAGCCAAATTGATTGAATTTGCTTAACTAGAAATTATCTCCGTGAAGATCCTAAAAAAAAATCTCCTTACTTTATTAAGAAGTATTATTTCAAAATTATGTTAAAAAATATTATGTTTAATTAAATCTTTTAAAGCAAAAATTAACTATTACGAGTAGCTATTATTTTGATTTATTTAGTCATGTTTAAAAAGTTTTAATTTAACACTTATTTATAAAGACATAAAATCAATTAATTTGTTCATTTTTTGAAATTATATAACTAATTTATGTTACAAGCATGAAGAATTGACAATGCCTTATTTTAGGAGACAGTTTTTATAGTTAAAATTTACGAATATTTACTTACCTTGATATATACGTACATCTACTAAAATGCATGTCATTTATTTTTATGTCCATGATTGGATAATTTATATACGTGTTATGACAAAATTTTCAGACTTCAAATTCACCAAAAATCGATTAAAATTCTGAACAAAATTTGATTCATCTAATGATTTCAGAAATTGCAAAAATTTTTCAAAACACGATTGATTTTGAAATAAGAAAAATAAATAATGTACTTACCTTTAGAAGTTAGAATCGCTTATTACTTTGTTTCAAAAATAAAAACACTTAATTTTTGTTGATCTGTTTTATTAAATAATAGTATAAAATCTGCAATATACGTTCAATAAGACTAATTAAGGCACTATACAATGGCATAAAAATAGCGTATTGACTAGAGTAGAACCCGACTCGCTTTGAGCCGCTTCTTGTGTATTTACAAAAATATATTAAAATTTCCTTAACTTACTATTTACAAATTGGTAGGAATAACTTTGTACATAACATTTCCAAACTGTCAGTCTTGAATGAAGGCACAATTAACTCTTAAATACTGTCAATACAGGAACTGAACTAGTACATTTTCTCCTGCACTCCTCCACATCCTCCTTCGGCATGTTTAGTCAACAGACTCATCCTCGAGAAGGTTTTACTACATGTCGTACACGAATACTTCTTCACGTCTGAATGTGTCTGAAGATGAGCCCTCAAATTGGACCGATCAGCAAAAGCTCGATTACAGTAGGTACAAGAAAAGGGTTTCTCCCCCGTGTGGGTCCTGATATGTCCTTGAAGCAGCCAGGGCCTGGAGAAAGCCTTCCCGCAAATTGTACACTTACAAGGGAGAGTATGTGTACGAATATGCATTTTAAGGGCCCCCAGAGACACATAAACTTTCTCACAGTACTTGCAACTGAAAGACTTCTTCGGGCCATCTCCTGCAGCGCAATGAAACTGTCGGTGCTTGCTCAAACCGGAAAAAGTCGAGTAGCTTTTGCCACAATCCGGACACTGGTGTCGAACTCCAGGCCGGCGTTTTTCCGATAAGTCTTCAGGGGCGGGCGGCGGCGGAGATGCTGGCCACGAACTCGGGCTGAGCGAAGGTTGGTCGAGAGGGTAGATAGGTCGCAAAGCGAGAGGTTGGAGAGGTTGCTGGACGTGGTGAGGCGGCGAAAGAGAGCTGTCACTGTACGTGGGGCTCATCCCCATGTAGTCCACGAACGGGTACACTGGAGGGTAAAGTGGGGCCACGCTCCGGTGCCAGGTCTGCGGTGCGTACTCCGGGTAAGGCAGGATTTCGGGTTTTTGGTAAAAAGGGGACGGCGACCGCATTGGGGGACTTGGAGGCGGCGAAGTTTTTACTGAAGAGTTTGGCGAGACTGGGGAGAGAGATGATGGAGAGACGGAGGCGAGGCGGCCGGTCCGGGATAAATCTTCCGGTTTGGTGCTGAGGTTTTCTGGTTCATCTGGAAAATAATTTTTGTTAGAAAATTTTTTTTCGGGTGAGTTTGTGAATTTAGTACCAGGTATGTCGTCGAAAATTTGGACTGGGCGTTTTTTGAGTGGGCAATGAGAGTAGTTTTTGGCCATGATTGTTCCGGTCATATCCAACATGTCACTAAGTGTATATAATCCAACAGCGAGTCACTTTCACAACACATGAACGTACTCCAACCGTTTTCGTGTCGATTCTGAGCTAGAGTCGGGCTTTACCTGTCTAATAACCGGGTCCCCACTCTCTGAAAAACAGCTGTGGACACGTGCCGTTCAACCAATGAAATTGTACGTCAGTCCGGACACCCAATCGACACTCACTTGTCTCCGGGAGGAAGGGGAAGCAGGTGTGCTACTGAATGCGTCTCAAAGTGTATTGTTAGCGGCGATTTCTCGCTTAGATTATAGTCTTTTTTGCAAAATTGCGATTTCGACATTGATTTTGCAACGTTTTACAGTGATTTCAACGATCGCTCAGACGCGAAACGCGTGCCTCTACCAACACTTGCACTGCTCTTATCACTACAGGTTTGCTCCAATTCGATGCTGAGTACATAAACACACCTTGCATCGATATCCTGCCCTTTATTTATCTAATCAACAAAGAGCCCTTTTAATTTATTTATGTAGAGCAATTCGATGGGAATCGTTCCGTATTAGATTCTCAGAAACGTAATTACCGATTTTCCTAGTTAAATGCCACCTATCGTATGACAAGAGGGTGCCTAGGAACAAAATTCGAACACCTTTTAGAGCGACAGATGCGATTTCCGAACAATTATATCAGTTATATTTTTCCCAAGTTACATCTGGTCGCCAGAACTCGATAACGTGCTTTCACGGATAAATTTTTGCTGAAGACGTGACGAAAGAAAAAGCAAGACATGTGGGACCAGTGCATAATTTTCTTAGGGACCCAAATGGGTCAATTTTGGCAAGTGGAACAAGTTCCCACGAAATGCCCCCTTCCCACGAAATCAGGAAGTTTCAATCAGATTGGAGTGCGGTAATGCTTCAATGGTGGAAAAATGCAACTACTCCATTCATTTGAATTTATAATAGGACGGGTGTAATTAACGACGCCTTATTTTAGCCTCAATGAGATTAACGGCACTCAGAGTGATTGAATTAAGATTTATTGCTTTATTAGGATTTACTAGATAATGAGTGGGAGGTATAATTTTTGTTATATAATTTGCGTCTTTAAGAAACCTAATGCATATAACATTTAGTTAATCTTAACTGCTACTATTAGTACGCAAAATTTTACGTTTTTACACCCTAAAAATAATACAAAGTAAAAAAAATATATATAATGAACTTGTTTTCAACTTGTCATTCATTTTTATAAACTTAAATTTGTGGCTCGTGTCACGAAACTAACTTTATGAAACGCATTTTTTAAAATATACAGAGTAGCTGTATAGTCGAGTTTGTTGGCAATCCTGAGTTAGTAATATTGGTATTAAATAAATATCTAACGTTTTTAACATTGTAATAAGTGTAACCGTCAATCTTGTTTGAAGATCATAAAATGAATATTTGCAAATATTTAAAAAATTATCTGACACAGGAATAAAGCTTTGGCAACGGACTCAATCATTTTCAGTCACTCTGCATTATTAACAAATACTGAGGGTAAAATAATTTAAAAAAACAAATAAACTAATTGTAAATTGAGACAGTATCAAGCGCTCAAAATGTGTTAGACAGCGATGTGAGATTTTTACATGATCCACTGCAAATTCTGAATAAATATAGTCTAATTTTTTTTTAAGTTACAAAATACAAATACAACTTACAATAAATAGATGTAACAGGTTCAAACATGTAAATGCTACAATAATAGCTTCACAATTGTTATATTTCTAATAATAGTTATCATAAAGATGTTTCTCTAACAAAAAGTGAGTATAGGCTTACCAGAAGCAGACTAGTAAGCAAAGAAATTTAAAATACCTATTTATACATAATTTATTAATTATTAAAATCAATTAATTACGAAAAAGGATTTTATTTCCAGGTCTTACTACATAGTGTGGTTATGGTAAAAAACGATATTAGGAGATTGCGCGCGGTGGTCAGTTTTAACATCTGCTGAGCGTCTAATTATCAAATTATACATGTTAAAATGTTTACAAATTATTTATAAATTAGATCGACTTGTAGATGACTATAAACAAGACTTAAGATTTTTCTCTTATTACTGTCATTACAAGCATTTAAAATTATTGTACAGATAAACATCTTCTACAAATGTGGCAAAAAGCTCTAAATATTGTTACACCAGAGAAGTCGAAAACACATTAAGCCATTGTGATGACGTTTTACTTGCTTGTTTACTACTTCCTTGAAGAGAGAGAAAAAGTTTTCAGTCATTCAGCATACTAAAAATGGAAATGTTTCTCTATCACAATTACAGACATACCTAAATTCGAAACAAAAATAATTTTTTTCTACATTTTTTTTTAGTCAATTGTAATAATATTATTTAGCCTTGAGGTTGTGTGAAAACTAATAAGTAAAATATAAGCAAGATTTTAGTCTCTTATTTCTAGGTGCAAATTATTTGACTGCGGCGCGCAATCGTCCGATTCACAATTTACTAATGACGTCTAAGTTTACGACAGCATTAATCTAATCTAGGGTTAGTTTTAACCGCGGCGCGCAATAAATTTATGCTGTTCTGTTTTAGCTATAATTTCAATGTACCTATTTATAGTCTGTTTTTTTTATCAAAAAAAAAGTCGGCCTTTATAATTAATAACAAAAGTCTAGAGAAACTTATAAAATCATTGAAATATAAGCTAAAACATAACAGCAACTTATTGTTGCGACCTATAACTCTATAATAGTAGAACAAACATATAGGTGACTACAAAAATATAGAACACAATTAAAACAGTGATAACTGTCAAACTTTTTAAAAGTAGCATTTGCATTTATACTAACAAAAATGTGACTTAAACATAAATAACTCAAACAAAGTAATCCTAATTAAGCAACTATTTATTAGTCATGTTAATATATGATGTTTTGAAAGCTCAAAGTAGTAAATAACTCTAGACAATAGCATGCAAATCTAGCTCGTAAACTGAGAACTTTTATACATTTTTGGGCTCTCATAAATCGGCTATCAGCTTTAGTAGTTATTGATTAATTAGGATTTTTTTATTGAGGTTAGTTATGGTTTAAGTTACATTCTCATTCTTGGATAAACCAATTATAGATAGGTCTACATTTGTAGCTGCAAATTGCATTAGCTTGACAATTCTTGAAAGACAGCTTTAGCCGAAGTTTTAACTAAAGGTTATATTAAGTATAGTTGAGAAACTATAAATTGTAGTTTTTGAAAAAATTGTAACTTCAATAACTAACTTCTAGTTTAAGTTGTTCATCAAAAGTCAATCTTTATAATAAAAGTCTAGATACACTTAGATTTATGTAATATATAATTTAGTTTTAAAAATAAAACAAGATTTTGGCATTTGCAAGTTAGCTTGACAATTTATTTATTACCAACTTTAAAAAATAAAAGTAAGGAGTGTTATTATTCTGTCCAGAAAAGTCTAAGTTTCTAAAATGTTATTACGAATGTATAATTTTTTTTAAGAATTGATATTTAACCTGATTTTAAATTGATAAAATAACGAAATTTAAACTTTACATTTTTTAAATTTTTACACTATTTTGGGTATTAACTTTTTAGTTCTAAAAGTAAAGTAGAATATTGACATTTGCAAGTTTGCTTGACATTTAGTTTGTTACCAACTTTGAAAAATTAAAAGTAAAAAGTGACATTATTCAGTTCAGAGAAGTCTCTAAAGGTTTCTAAAGCTTTAGGTCTCTAAAGCTTAATTACAAATGTACTAAAAAAAATTTGACATAAATGCTACAGTTCTATTTATGAAGGTATTTTATAAATTCCGTATCCCTCCATTGGTACCACTGCAGAACCATATTATTTTCAACAATTTAGATTAAATTTGACCTATATGTAGTAACCTAACAGCAGAATTTTAGAATTATAAAATTGTAGAAGAGCAGATTAGTGAAATTATTGAAATTTACAAAGTAATTCACCTTTATAACGAACTGAATTTACTAGAATATTTGAAATAAGTTATTCATATACAAACTGTCTTTTATAGGGTGCATTTAAATTTTGGCGAGTTACTATTGCTGTGTGAATCACCCTGTATAATTAAGCGTAAACGTGTAGAAACCTGAAATATAAACGATAAAAGCTTAGAATGATATAACGCAAATTATTAAATTTAAAACGTAAAACGCATGTAACGTCGTAACATAAAAAGTAAAACGTAAAATAAAACAGTTTATATCTAAATTAATATGAAATATGTAATTGATCTAAATACATATTTTAGAAAACTTTACTATCTTTTAATTTAAGTTTAGTTTTTAGACATCCACAAACTTAGTGTGAAATAATTTTTGGTGTGTATTTAAATTCGCTTTAAGCTAGTTAGGTTGGTCCATATGTCATTGCAGCTTGACTGTTATTATTATTACCCCGCTTTGTTGATCGTTACGTTGGCAAACTCGTTTATGAATAAAAGCATTTGCGCCCTTTCTAACCTGCTGAAAACGTGATGGACCATTTGAGATGAGCATGGACCGGAACAGACATCCGGTTATGACGCACACCTCTACTTACCACTCCTTAAGATGGCGGATTAGAATTATTATAGGCAAAACACGTGCATTACGCGGTTATTGTGCTACTTGTTATGCTTGAAGGGCGCATTCAAAACGACATTATAATTTACATTTACAAGTCGCTACAGGAGGCTTTGAAATTTCGACGACCAAATTTAATGAAAGGGAGTGATGATAGGCTTTTGGTCTTGGAGGAAGTTCAATTACATTGTTTTAAACGCCTCGTTTATTCATAAACAATCGACCAGGATGAGTCACGATAATTAATACTAATAAATACCGAGAAAACACCTTCGATGTGCAATCAGAGGAGAGCTAACACATGCTCTAACATCAACAGCTGCTATTAGGGACGTGGATGGCGTGACCCCGAACCCATAGACCAACGCATCATTACCAGATTCAAGATTATTATTCAAACGACAAGTACTCAATAACTTAACAACTTAAAAAAAAATTACTATTAAATTTTTTTATGTCTAACAAGAATACAATAGAGTAACAGGCGATTTGTAGTTAGACTATACATAAAGTTTTTTTTTTTAATAGTTTTTACTTCAAATTAGAAAAATATGAAATTCGCTGACATAGACAAAGTAAAAGCTTTTTAAAATTCCGTTTTTGATTTTTACAGAGAATATAAAGAGTATAGCTTCAGAATCAAAATTTTCTTAAAAATAATTTGTTTATATTTATTAAGAGAAAACTTTCCTCATTTATGCAAAAAACCGTTAAACGTTTATACAGCTGTGTACTCGTCGGTTAAAATAAAAGAAAAAATGGCCATTGGAAAACCCATCGGTTTTTCCAAATTGGGCAAAAATCGCCGAAAATAAACTTCCCTATCCATCTGCCTTTCGCACGTGCGTGGGTGTGTTTCTTGAAGCGTGCTCGAGATGTTTACTTTTGTTTCGCCGCCCCTAAGTGGCCAAATATAGCATCGGAGGGTGTCTTGTATTCTCAGATACCTATTTTGGACATCTGCCGAAATCTCGAGTCGATAACCGTCATTCTATGGATCAACCGATGATAACACTAATCGAATTCTGATGGTTCTGTTTGTACCACAAGTGAATCATATTTAAACAGTTATTTGACTTTTGGACACGTTTTGGTTGTGATAAGAAAATAGCGGTTGCAGAGGATAACCTTGAGACGATACACTGCTGGTTATCGGATGAAGGTTTTGTCAATAAATGTACCTTTTCTGGGTCAATATTGGGTTTGAAGACTTGTAATAAAGAGATTAGTCAGAGCGATAAAACATGAAAATGTCCAAAAGAAAGTTTTGGGTTTGGGTAATTGATGTGTTTATCAATGCGGCTTAGGTCGGGTCAACAAGGCGTCCGTGTTGGGCCCCTTGGCGCGATTTATAATTTATCCAAAACGAAACTAAAAAAATTCTCTTGGTAAAAGGGTGTAAGGGTCCGTGGTTTATTTGAATGTAGAGCACCTGGCAGCGAAACCAGGTCGGCAAGTTAGAGCACACCTGGTGGAATCCGTGCACCCTTGATTTAATAAGTAGTTTTTTATTCGGTCGAGACTGCAAGATAAAATTTGTTACGGCTGACCTTTTTCGCTAAACAAATCTACCGTTTTCGGTATTATTTATTTATCAGTTAATGGCAAAAATAAACGATTTAAATGCGAAGCACGATTGATTTGTGCGGGGCGCGAAAGACAGCTCCATTAGCGAGAGATAGAGGCGATTGACATTTGCAAAGACATTGTAATTGTTTTCATATTTGAAATGTACGACTGCTTACAATAATCGTAAATAATTATTATCGGAGAACTGGACGAGGGCTTTAGTTTGCGTAATTGGCGCAAATGGAGAAAAATTACTTCATTTCAATTACAAAAGCAAAGCTGGAAATGGAAATTCTGATTGGGGATTTTTTAACGATGCAGACTTGCAGGCTACATGACTGACAGTTTGAAAATAAATCAGAATCAACGAGAACTGATCAAATTTACATAAATATACAGCGTGGACCAACTTTACACCCACGCTAGATATCTAAATTGTCTACCAAGACTGCTAGTTTTATGACTCAAAATTTTGGACTGCCATTAATTAGAAAAAACAATCTAAAGCACAAATTCTATACAATAAAAATTATGTTTACAAAATTAAATCGCTCACGTGATACAAAATATCAATTAGAAAGTTGTAATAAGTTATTTATGTAATTAATGTAGTGGAAGCATTTTTACAGCACTACGAGTATGAAGATTGTAGGTGACGAGAACGTAGCCCCATCTCATCTGTAATAACACGAGTTACTGTAATATGTTCTAACCCTAAATAATATACAAAACTTTATCTTCAATATTATAATTTATTATGCAAATTCAAGGACAAATAAAATATGTGATTATTGTGGTAACTACGCAAGTTTGTTAGAATTATAAATTCTTTTAAAAAAATTGACAAAGTCGGGTCAGGTTTGAAAACAAAATTTGAGTTAATTTGAAGTTGTTTTGTTACATCATTATTGGTGGAATAGAAATACAGTTTATTATTCAACTCAAATAGAGTCAAATAAAGGGTCTAATAAGATCTATGTTAAGCACTTGCTTTAATTTTTTTACATTTTGTTCAATACTGCTTCAGATGCAAAAGTTAGAGAACCTTAGAGCGATGCTCTCTATGCCGGACTGCAGGTGACACTGCCAGTGAACCTAATTCAGTTTCAGAAATATTTATTAGGATAAAAAAAAATAATTTACTGCCTCCTAAATTCTTTCATTACATAAACAAAACACAATATAGAATGTTTCGGCGTAATAAATGTAATAACTGTTTGATTTTTGCCGACATTTCGCTTTTATTCAATTAAAGGTTTTTTAATCTGCAATTCTTGAGTAAATTTGTAAATTGCTTTTAACACTACATTCTTCTTGTTAAATCTTCTTGGTGTGTCAAATAAAACGTAACAACCACCCACTAACACTTAAAAACTGCGTTTCAACAACAAAGTTGCAATCTTCAGGTGAAAATTAAAACAGTTTTAATTTTCTTTTAACTGTAACTGCAATAAACTTATGCCTTGTTCCATAAACGATTATCAAAATTGATGAGCCATTAATCTTTCACTAATAGCGCATTTTTACCAATCACGGCAAGGTATTTTTTAATTTTTTTATTTTAAATAAATATGGAATGAGTTTATAAGTGTTTCTTGATTAATAGTGCAATAAAATTACAGTCACTTGACTGAAATTAATGGTATTGTCAATCTCCTTAAAATAATATTTTTTTAGAATTTTTTAATTATACTTACAACGTATTTTATTACATTATTTGTTCTATTTTCTTGTTTTTTTACTGATATTTTTTTCTATTATTTTATTATAAATATAAAAACTAAAAAAGAAACAAAACAAATTTAATAAAATTATTCTCAGCAAAAACTTGTTAAACCCAGATTTATAATAAGATACTAGTCAGTTTAATACCACTAATTTCGGTTAGGCGGCACCCAAAAACTGTTTACTTACTTGATAAAAAAAAGGTAACAATTATCAAAAAAAAAAATATATATTGTGATCAACAAACACTGACTAAAGTTACTAAAAAAATTTTTTTCAAGACTAAGTTTAGGTTAAGTTCAGGTTTGTTAAGGTTACCTAAACAGGTTAAGTATTACACTTGTCAAGAAAATACTAAATATTATTTTATAATTAATCCATTTTCAACAACAATAATAATTTTATTAAATAATACGAAATAAAACAATTAGAAAAGAAAAACTAAATATAACGATAAGGTTCAAAGTGTGGACCGTTATTTTCAATCCATAACTTAACTCGTCGTTTTAGAGTATTAAATACAATAATTACTATATTCAAAGTTAATAGAAAGTAAAATCTGCTTGAATAAAAGCTTCTTTGCAGATTTTTCTAAGTTTTGGTTTATTAGAACGCAAATGTCTTTTACAACATCTTCAGTAAGAGTGAACGGTCAAGCAGGTTTTGTTTCTGCAACATTACCTGTATTTAAAAGACGTTTCACAACCCGCTTGCAGTGTTGTTTAAACATTTTAAAATTTACTACTTTGGGAAAAATTTGTTAAAATTGAGAGTACGAGAAGTTCAGGAAATAATTGCTAACTATTAATTTTAAAATACGCCCTTACAATAAAATGGCGACACATTGAAGTGTCAAGTTTTAATTCAAAATCCATTTTTTCAAAACTTTGGCAACAACTAATGACAACTTATTAATCAAATTTTTAAAATGTTAAATATGAATTTAAGTTTTGTCAGAATACTAAATATAAGTGACATTTTAATGCTGCCAACACAATCAGTACTTGTTGTTTGTAACATAGTAACTGTAACTGTTTTAGTTTTTTTATAATTGTAACTATTATTGACATTGTATAAATTACGCCTAAGAGTTTATAGTTAAAACTGTTGTTGTAATTCTTTTCTGTATCTATTTTTTATTGCAGTTGAGTCTTCTGTAGTTTGTTTAGTTGTAATAACTACTAACTGTTATATGTTTTTGTCGGACTGTTAAATTTATAGTAACAACAAGTTATTATTACGTTTCAGCTGTAATTTAGCTGTTATTACATTAATAATTGCTGGAAATATAACTACAGCTGTCTAGGTACTAAAATAATATAGCATTTATATTACTATCTAATGCCCTAATAGCTGAAAATTTTAGTCTAATTATTATTGTAACTATGATCTTAAATTTTTAACAGTAACTCATATTAAAAGTATTATACTGTGATAACATAATTATGGTTAACTGTTAATGTTATTAATGTAATTAACAGTTAATAAGTCTAAATATTTTTATAGTTAAAAAAATTATTGGTAACAATTCGTAGAGTTATTATTATCGTAGCAATAATGTACCTACAACTGTGTACCAAAAATTTTAGTTAGAAATTAAATTTTTATGGTTGTATTTTGTTAATTTTAACCGTTTATTATTGTAACTATAATGACTAAAACTTTTCTAACGGTTTTCTAACGTTTTAACGGTCACTCTTATTAAAAGTAACTACATCACAGCTGAATCACTATTTTGTGATAACATAATTATGCCTTATTGTTAATATAATTAATAATTAACTGTTAATGTATGGTAACTGTTAAGGTATGGTATGTAATGGTAACAATTGGTAGAGTTATTATTATCGTAGGAATAATGTAACTATAATAAGTGTATACCCAAATTCTAGTTAGAAATAAAATTTTTATAGTAATCAACATTTAGTTGATTTTAACCGTTTATTTTTGTAACTATAATAACTGAAACTTTTTTAACGTTTTAACAGTTACTCTTACTAATAGTAACTACACCACAGCTGAATCACTATTTTGTGATAACATAATAATGGTTAACTATTAATGTAATTAACAAATTAACTGTTAATGTAATGTAATAATTAATGTAATTAACAGTTAATAACTTTAAATATTTTTATAGTTAAAAAAAAATTGGTTACAATTGGTAGAGTTATTATTATAGTAGCAATAATGTAGCTATATTTGTGTACCTAAAATACTAGTTAAAAAAAATTTTTATGATAACATTTTAACCGTTTATTCCTGTAACTATAACTGTAACTTTTATTGAGTTTTCCAATATCGATAAATTATATTGTTTTTTGTTTGTTGTGGAAACTGCCATTCGGTGATTATGTAGTTGATCGAGTAGCGAATGTAACAAGAAAATAAGCGCCCTGTTGTCCCGTCTAGCTCTTTAAAATTTCTAATGGGTAGAAATTACTAAGAAATTACACGTCTCAAGCTTACACAATTATTATGTTATAATATATTAAGGTTAAGCGCTGTGTGCTATTTGAATTCAATTAAAAATCTCGTTCACTAGAAGGCCAATAGTGTCTAGAAACAGGATTCCGGAACTGTGATTAGTGAGAACACTTAATAATTACAATAAAAGTATATCTAATTGTGAACTTTTTCTCTTGACCGTTTCGAATCTTTGGCATATGTAAGTCAGAATGAAAAAATTCATTTGCATAAATCTAACATTATTAATCTAGCGGAACAAGTGTTGTTTGTTTTTTGATTTGCATAAAGATTAGTGCAAAAGTAAATTTGGTTTAATTGGAGGTGTAACAATTTTAATTGTAATTTTTTAACTGTTTTTTTTATTTATTGGTTTGTTGAACCCTGTAGGGTGTCTCGTAAATTTTGTTGTTGTCTAGCTTCAGAACTTAATTATTGGTTAAGTGATTTTCCGAATGTCAGGTGCATGTGGGTTTGAGATTAACCGATTTTTAAATAGTCACAGCTCAGTTTTTACTGCAAATTTATGATAATTTCTGAGATCCTCGACGAGAATTTATGATGAGTTAAAACTGTCGGACTCAATCAGAATTAATTTATTCTTTACTCAATATTCAAATGCAAATATCTAGTGAAGTGGGATGTGGGTTCTTTTCGACGGAAGCTCTTTCCTACTTCCGGAGTAAACAGAAGCTTCCAGGTGGGTCAGCAGCCACGCTTTTAACGGTACTCGTACAAAAAAAAGAATCAAATCATCGAAGAATTATTGAGTTGTAATAATAAAAGGTTGCTGTGATATTTGTAACCCTAAGGTAGTCCTTATTTATTTCGTTTGACTCAAGGCGAAATCGCCTCTTTACAAGGTAATTAATTATTTTTCTGTTACGCAAGCGAAGAATTCGTAAAAATTCACGTAACCTTGTTCGAGTTCGATATTGCCCCAAACTATAGCTATTTTTCTGATGCTGGTAACACTCCCGCACGTGCGTGGAGAAAGGTGATTATGGAACGGTAGATAAAATGAACAAAAGATTTGTCATGAGAATTTCACTCGGACAAACGATTAGAACTGCGCAATTAGATACGAAAATCAAACAGACTAAAACTACGGATTTAAACTTTTCAAAATTTGTAGAAAAAAAAAAAGATTTATTGAGTCTGTATACTGGCAATAGCAAAATTGGTTACTGTGACTAACATTATAAATGATTAAAACATAATTTAATAATAGGCTTGTCAACTTTCTAATATTGAAATAAAGGACGTCTTTAAAACAAAACTTTTTTATGCAACCGGCCGCAAAATTCTTTTTTCTAGACGATATCCTAAATCTCGGTTCTCTTCTGAAATACTAAAATCTATAAAAGCTTTGAAAACATAAATACAACAAAAATAAAACAATAACAAAACTAAGTTTAAGATTGTGCCATCTTCTTCTGGCACAACTGATAGGTGGCGAATCCTCTCCTTCTGCTTTTTTGGACCTACTATTAATCCGAGTTTTTAGCGCTGTTCTTAGACTGTATTTCCCAACCTCAATGAAACAAAAAGACTTACTTTTAAAAATATTTAACTTTAATGGGTACAAAAAAAGGATAAAAATAACACAAACAAATTTAATATAATTGTTGTTGATATACCAAACAATTGTACACTTTTGGGTTTATTTTTAAATTTGTAAGGTTTAAATACGAAAAAAAACTGATTTTTTTACAATTTTTGAAAATAATTATAACACACGTTTCTAAATTTAAAATAACTGTCGTAAAATTGTCACTGTTCAAATTTTGCCACAATTTTCTTATGATGCAACGTTGATGTAGTGTTGAAGTAAAATCAAGAAAAAAAATTAAATAATAGAAAATTAATAGTAAAATTATTGCCAGAACAATCTCTGCAACAACTGTTTTTCAACGGCATTTTACCGAAAATTTAGATTTACAGTATTTTTGATTTTTATATTAGAATTAGAAGAAAAAATAGTTTCTGCAAGGCTCTTTGTCTAATTAATACCTAATCTACCTAATACGGGTTTAGTTTTTTTCTGAAATACCTTTAGTAAATACATAATTAAAAAAAAAGTTGTATTTTCTATTAATTTATATTGAAAATATAACAAAATATTTGTAATTGCAAAATATTTTTGTTAAGTTTAAGATAAATTTAGATTAACAAAAAGCATTTAAATGAATGTTATACAAGATAACCAACACACTTTTTACAGCTGATGTGCACACTCTAACCAGGTGATCTCAAAAAGACATTTAAAACAGAAAAAATATTTTTTAATAATAAATTTAAAAATATAAAAATAAACTATAACTAATCTCAAACAAATCAACTCAAATAAAAATTTGAAACAATAAAAAAGTAGAAGTAACTAATTTTTATAACAAAATAAAATTACAATAATCAAGTCTTAGGGTTTTTTACCACAACTGATAGGTGGCGAGTCCCCATCTCCTGCTTTTTTGGACCTACCTTTAAGCCTAAAGTTGAAGCACTTTTTTCTGCACTATGAGGCAAGTCTTCTCTACTACTTTCCGACTTGCCTTTAATTCAGATTGATGTCCTTGGAGCTTCAACTCTAATAAAACAAAAAAAAAGTACCTTTAAAACGTTTTTTTATTTTTAAAAAGAACCATAAAGGATGAATTAAACACAAATAAAGTAATAAAGTATTACTCTGTCCGTTTTAATTAATAATACAAAAATTTCATACTGTTATTATTTTTGTGTTTATGTAAAAATGTAAAAAAACAGATTTTAAATATAATAAATAAAAGTACTTACATGTAGAGAAGATGCAACTGCTGGTGCTTCTTTTTTACAAGTTGGTTTAGTAAAGACTGAAACAAAAAAAATCGATAAATTTGCAAGTAAAAAAAACAAAGCAAAAAAAAGTTATCGGAGTAGCTTTGTCTTTGATCATCTAAAAAATAAACTCTTTTTTACGAATAAAACATTGTATATTGTGTAAACTACTAGATATTTCAAAAATAATCAAAAATCTGTTTAAATGTTTAAAAAAAATATGTTTTTAGAAATTATAGCTCTTATTTAAGAATTATGTATGTATTATCAAAACATAGACACCTAATTTAAAATTCCTAACACCAAAAACTACCTATTAAAACAACAATAATAAAACATATACACAATTTTATAACAAAACTACAATATTTTATTTATTAAAAAAACTGGCATTTTTTCTACCACAATTAAAGGGTGGTTAATTTTTCTTTTTACATATGTGGCGAGTACCCTCTACTTCTTTTAGATTTGCCTTTAATCTAAATTTTTAGCGATGTCCTTATGTCTCTAAGCCCTCTTCCTCAGCCACAATAAAACAACAGGAATTAACTTTTAAAACATTTATTTATTTATTAAACGGTGTGAAAAAAGACAATAAATGTTATAAAAGTAAATTTATTATTATATCTTTCTCAAATGATAATAACAAGCTAAAATTGTTTATTTCGGTTATTTTTGTCATTTTAGAGAAGCGTAAAGTTTAAAATTAACTATTTATACGTAAAAATAGTTTAATACACCTAATTTTTGTTAATAAATAAATTGTTTTTGACACAACTGATGGGTGGCGATTCCTCTCCTTCTGCATGTTTCAGATCTTTAATCCTAAAATTGGTAAATTTTTTTTGCCATTTGTGGCTAGTTTTCTTTATTTGTTTCTGATCTACTTTTAATCCGGATTTTTATTGGTGTTTTTAGACCCCCAACTCCAATAAAACAAAAGAAATTTATTTTTAAACTTTTTTTATTGAATAGTAAAAATTAGTAAAATTAAAATAGTAAAATATTAAATAAAAAGGTGTTCTATAAATAAAACATGTAAATTTATTATTACAGTAATTACTAGGGCTATGCAGAAACGGGGAGTTTTTGCCGCTCGCTAGTATACTAAATATGAGCTAAATGCCCTCAATGGGAAATTTTACGGGAAGCGCAAGCGTGTGGATTGTTGAATCTATACGGATATTGCCTGTATGTAGTACTCACCAAGCGTATAAACCTAGTTGGTAAAATGTTATAAAATCACAGCGAGCTAATTTATTTGCTAGAAAAAAATCCTTTTCTAAACACCCTTGAGTTTCCCGTAAAATTCCTACGCCATTGACAGACATTTAGTTTATATTTAGTGTATTATAGAGCGGCAAAAACTTCAGGTTTCTGCATAGCTCTAGCAATTACAAATAACTAAATTAAGGGTAGTAATAGTATATTAAAGAACGCGTTTTGAAAAGTCAACTTTGTGGCACGAATTCAAGTTTATAAAACGAGCGCGAGCGCGAGTTTTTATAAAGAATGAGTGCCACAATGACTTTCAAAAACAAGTTCTTTATGCTATTATTCTACTTTACGTGTTTTACGTAATTTTTAAGTAAAAAAGTTAATTATTTAATCTTTAGGGACTTTTGCGTTAATACGAGACAGTTGGTAATAAAAATGTCACTAAAGTGTCAATGAAGTCATTGAACTTTGAAATGTTTTCAAATTTGTCTAAAATTCTGTGTAAGTAACTCACAAATGGTTCATTTTTACCTACTGTATCGGTTATTGATTGAATAATCCAAATGGCATTAACACAGTAAGGAAAATCTCCATTTATCTCTAAATTCCATTTGCGGTTCTCAGCGACTCCTTTCATTTCATCGTTATTTGAGTGAAGCAGATTTATACACTGATCTAGCAAATAACTTGTAAATTATCGAATGCTATGGATGTTGTAAATCGTCAAAATAAAGGCTCAAAACTTTATTTTGGTTTCAAGTTTCATTTTAAAGCTGTTCTAACTTCACAAGCTGAAGTTTGTCGCATGTCCACCGCCGCTTGTTCCGCCCCACTTTCGAATATTTTATAGATTAATTGCGACACACACACACAAAAACACTTTAATAATAATTACTGTAATCTCATCGCCCACAGAAACGTGATGTTTCATTTCAGCGATAGTGTGTTACAAGGTGTTACCAATCCGAAAACAGTAAATTGCACTAGCTATTACCGCACGCAATTTGGGTGCGGAATTGGATATTACCGCACCCAAATCGGACTCTGTTACCGACGTAAAGTAGAAAAAATTGTTTATCTCTGTGTTTTTTTTTAATTAAATTTGTAGGTAGGTAAACACTTAAAGATAAATATATAGTTAAATAATATAAAATAATTAAAAAAAAACGATATATTTTGTTAATTAAAATAAGTAATAATTAAAACTACTGATCTTTCTAGTAGCTAATGTTTATGTCTTCTTGAGCTGATGTAGGACTGACTGAAACAAAAAAATTGCAAAATTAAAAAATGACAAAAAGTAACCTACGTTATGTCATCATATAACATCAGACCGCCTTTGAGTCCCTAATAAATAAATTAGGGTACGTAAATTTATCATAGAATTTATCCCATTTAATTCATAATTATATTGTTTCTTTTTAATAGTAATTTATAATTTAATAGTAATAATTAAACATCCGATTAGGTTTCGCTTAATTTTTTTGGAATAAATCTGTTCAAATGTTTATTTTAACCGGACCGGACTGTCATAAATTAGTTCAAATTATTTCACAACAGACATTATCAGGAGTAAGTTTGATAGAGTTTCTGATGATAAAGTGCTCAAGTAAAAAGACACTCTAGATTTATATGTAATTATGTTGAAAACAATACGGTATTGAGAAGGCAGGTCGTAACTCGAATGTTATGAGTTATGACTAGTCATAACCTCTAAATTTCATCCGATTGTGTGTCACGTCAAAGTGTTGTTCAGTGATTTCTAAGTTTCTCTTCAATTTATTGAATTTCATAATTACAAATTAGGTGTTGTTACAGCTACACATTTTTTATGTCGCTGAAATAATTCGGTTGAGTTCATTGACTCCCTAAAATCTGACAATTTTGATACTAGCTGTCGCAGAAGCTGATGACACTAACGACATAGGACATACTTTACAAATTGCTTTTATTGCCAAAGCACTCTAGAGCGTTTTTTTACTTGAATACTTGAGTTGATTTTCATAAATTTTGCAACTAATAGGCTGATTTCAAGTTGAGTTAATACCGGTAGCATTGCAAATTTTAATACTTTTCTATGGCAACAACCAATCACAGCCTTGAATTCTTTTAATTTTGCCTAGGAACGAAGATACTACCGGTATTAACTCAACTTAAAATCAGCCCATAAGTTTACAGCTCTAAATATATCTATCTCAAATTAGTTAAGTTTTGCGAGGAATAAAGACATTTTTGACAGTTTTTTTAATAATATATTTTACTTTATGTGGAAAAGCAACATTTTGAAATTGATTGACGTTTCATAAGTTTGATAAGTAAACAGTTGAATTTTTCAATAAAAATAAGAACTATTGTTTGACAATTTCATGCTCTGTTTTTTGCTCTAGGCCATTTTTTTAATAAACTGTTATAATGCATACTGGTTTTAATTTATATCACCACAATTCTGTTATTTTATGTGTTGTTAGTGCTCAATTAATTGTGATAAACGATGTGTCTTTAGGTTGCAACCACATTAAGCATGTACCGCGTGAACTTTCCTTTGTATCGACATAAATAACTTATTGAGTAAATTTTTCAGCATAAATCACTGAATTTCCCTGTTCAACCTTTTTACATCAGAGTTAGAAATGTCGAAAGTGTTCTAAAAGTGTCCACACACTCCCTCACCGTAATTAATTCTTCCGTCTCGAAGGAGTCTTTAGTAAAGTACAAAAGCATTCCTGTGTGCGCTGAGACTGAGTATTTTTTAAGCATCGTCGAATTTCCATAGATTTAATCACGTATGGCAGTGTTTTGTGAAGATTTCGGTGCGTGATCGCGCATGTTCCTCTTGATTCAAACACAGGATGAGCTTTCAAGCTCAGATTGATCGAAAGGGATAGAAAAGAGCCGCGCGTCTGGGAAAAAAACCACTTTCATTCAAAGAGAAAGCAAACACTTTACTCAAAAAAAATCACTGCAAAAACTGGACAGTCCATTTAAATGATGAAGAGATAACTGAGTTACGTAACCGCAACTCCCGCCAGGTGGCACGCCTCTCGATTAGAAAACAATGTTGTATTGAAATTTTTTTAAAACAATCACGCGACCACAATGAAAGAATTGTTGAGGTTTAATTAGTCGATGGAGACAGATGGGGCGATATGGGGCAGGTTGAGACGTCATAGGGGGGCACAGCTGCATACGCTGAAACAAATGAAGAAGTTGAAGTAAAGCAACAATAGAAGAAGTTGTCGCAGATTTGTAAAGGCGATAGGTGAGCTATTAAAGTCCGAATATTTTGTTCGGGAAGAAAAGTTGATGCGATTTCGACGAAATAAGAGATAAAACACGAATCGACAGGCAAGGTGCCACTTGACATGCACTACCTGACGGTTTGCTATCGCCGATAGATATCTGAGGACAAAATACGACCAGGAGGGACAATGTACTTAACAATAGATACCTGTTTTAAAAAAATTCTTCTACAATTTTTATTATTAGATCCTAACTCAAAATTTAACTTTCATTGTAATTACAGTCCAAGATCTGTAACCAAAAAGTACCTACAAACCTTTTTATAGCTTAAATTTAGTATATGAATAAATATGGATAATAGAGTCAGCAGTCTAAATTGCAGGACACCTGGCAATAGAACACCTGGAAAGGTGTTAAGATTTAAAAGTATTATCAAGTACATGTTGTGATTTAGCAAATTTTTTGTTAATAAAAATATTTAACAAAAAATTGTCAGACCGCACCATAGCAGAACTTACCAGTCAATATACTATACCAACAAGTCGTGAATGTACAGACTGTTTCAGAAAATTTTAACTACTTGCAGATTAAGTTTAAAGAAGAGATTTTTTTTAGATAAATTTTTCAAAATTCAAAGTTTTTAGCATGCAAAAATGGTATATAGAAAAGTTGTTTGTTTTGGTGAGAGCAATTACTCTAAATTAAGACCAGATAAATGTTCTTTTCTAGTGTTTTCAAAAAAATAGCGAATGAAACTGGAAGCAGTAAACACTTTTCGTAGTCTTGTCTATGCTAATCATTACTTGGGCAGTAATTGTTTCTTAATGTTGCTGTGAGTGTAGCATGATTTCTAAACAAATGGTTGGAATTTTTTTTGACTCTTGTTTTTCATTATTTTTTTTCAGATCTAAATCTTTAAAATTTTGTTTAGAAAAAGTTACAATAACTCCTGCAATGTAGAAAATTTTTTCTTGTTTTGTCAAAATTGTTTATGAGATATAGAATAAATAAAATAAAAGTAAATCAGTTGTCAATACAACAAACATAAAAAACGAAAAATACACTCACTAACATCAAACACTTCATTTAAAATGACGCGTGTTTTGACAACAAAGTTACTGTTCTTAGGTAAAAATTAAAATTGTTTCAATAAGTGGTGGAAAAACAGTATAAAAAATTTATATTTTTGGCATAGGAATTCTTGTCTTGTTAGGTCATTTTATTAATATATTTAGTAACAATAATAAGAAAAAAAGACGAAGTTATGGCTATTATATATCACACGTTTCAAGATAATACTAAACAAAGTGCCCATAGAACAAGTATCATATTTTAAGAATTTTTCTAGTATGCGACATAAGCTACGATTATGAAAAAGACATTACAAACAAAATACATAATACCAAAATACCAAATAATATGTGGCCCCATAAAAAAGGCACTGCAAAATAAGACAAGCAAAGAAACAAAAATAAAATTCTATAAAGTGATGGCAGCACCAGTATTAACCTAGGAAAGTAATACTTGGGCTCTGCGAAAACAAGGCAGACAACGCATACAAGCTGCTGAAATGAAATTTTTAAGAAGAACAAAAAGTTGCACAATAAGAATCAAAAATAAGAAATAAATGGAATAAACAATAAAATGGAAACAACATATTGAAAAAATAAACGATGATAGGATGGTAAAACAAGTGGTAGGTTATAGACGAAGAGAAAAAAAAGACGTAGGTAGATCCACAAGTAGTTGGCAAACATGAAGACGGAACAGGCTGCAAGCTTAATCCTTGAAGTGCAGAAGAGCAGTAATAATAATAGTTTTTAAATTGTTTAACTGTTTTCACTGAATGTTGGCTTCAGTAGAAGGTTAAAAATAAGAAAATTATCTCTAACTTCTGTTAAGCAATGGTCGCGCTTAGCAATGGTGCTAGCCTATTGACAATAATTTTCTCCATATAACGGGTCAAAATTTCCTAAATCCAAGCTAAAGGACTACAATCACAGAGTAACAAAATTAATTTATTTTTAATGAATGGATAATAAATCACTTTTCACAAAAGTGATAGAGGTGAATTACACCCTGATCAAGAAATACTGATTAAGTTTACAACAAAAAATTAACTGTTTAATCCTTAATATTTCTCTATTTAAAAAAAAAATTTTAAATTAAAAAAAATTCTCCAAGTTGGCAACCCTGGTGCCTAGACTAAGGCTGCCAACTTAAAAATTTTTTCTCTGCTGTTGTAAACACAAAAAATTCAAATTTAAAATGTCTAATATTAACACCTTGTATATTGACAAATTTTTCGTAGATTTTCTACGAATTTTTATATCGAAATTTTATGTTTTACTAATCTAATTGTTATTTTTTATTTTTTTTTAATTATTTGTTTTTTCTAATCGGTTTTTTAACAATCGTAACATTTTCTCTTTTTTTGTAGAGGATGTTCTATTATAAAAAATTATTTAAAAATATTTTTTTATAAGCAACATTTGCTCCTTTTATTTTTAATATATTTTTTGTTTTTTTTTCTAAATTTCAAATCGTAGTTTTTTGTTTTCTTTTTTAAAGTTGTTTATTTTAAAGATTTTAAAGATTTATTTGTTCTTGCAGAATATTTCTTTCTGCTTTTTCTTCTAAACGTATACAGTTTATTTAGTTTATTCTTCTTTTTCTTTCAATTGCTGTTTTTTGAATTTTTCTTAAATCTTTATTTGTGATTCCGTTTCGTTTCACGTCTATTTTATTGTGAGAGCTAATGGAACTATAAGAAGACGAACAGAAAAATTTGTCGAATCGTCGACAACCAACATAGGTCTAATATTTCTAAAATTATTTTAATAACCATGTTAAGTTTAGTCTGTTGACTATAATTCTTCCTATAAAAAAATAAACAATTCTGTGACAAAAAGATTAATAACTCGCCACAACAAACAGTGTTAGCTTATGTAAAGCCATCAAAGTTAGTGGCCTACCCTTGTCGTTTTGACGAGTAGATGAATCAATTTTTCAAGACATTTAAAACAATTTTTTGTCAATTTCTTTCTAATGAGATGTCGAGTTTTAATCAATAGAGATATACCTTTTTACTTATTATTATTTTTATTGTTTTATCGTTGTTAAAACGTTGTCGTTGTCAACCACCAATCAGATTCTTTAATTTAGCGACATTGTAATGGATATCTAGACACAACCGGTACAAGTTCAACTTTTCATTTTTTTAATTTGATGTTGCTTTTATTTGTTTAATTTAGTTTACTATTATTACTACTGAAATCCTTGATGTAAACCCGCTCTTTTCGCTTTTTCCTGAGTCATCTCGATTAGATCTTTAATGCCACAATCATATTCATTAAGTGAAACATTCTTTCCTCCTAATTACACCTCTGTTGCAAACCGTTTTATTGCAAATACCTCTCCAATAAAACACCGTTTTAGTCAAACGGAGCGATTACAAATCATCTCTCCTCACTGTATACTTATGTCAAAATTTCCTGCCAGCTTACACGAATTAATCCGGCAATTATAAATCTGACATTATAAATTAATTTCGGGTTTTGTAAGCAATCCGTGGGCAGTAATTGATTTATATAATTTGATTTAATTTACTTAATAACACGCTATTGTAGATGAATACCTCATTGTTCATTACTTTCACTTGAAATTTTTTGGGGTTGCTGAGGATTTGCTAAGAACAGGTAAAAGGAATTCTCGAAATGCACCTGCCGTTTGGTGCAAATACCCGACAAGTGGGCAACCCTTTGAAAAAGTGAAAATAAAGAAAGTGCCCGGATTAGATTTCGAGGAAATATTTGTTGTGTAAGGAGTATTTATTGACGGAGCGGAGATGGAATGGGTTGGCAATATAGGAATGGTATTCCGCATATTATCGGCCATATTTATTATTTTCACTTAAAGTGTAAGAGAGTTTAACGAGCGGACAGCCGCTGAACCAACATAAGTATTCCATTATATCATAGGGAACAGGTGCTATTATAAAAATTCGGCCCACGCATGGTTCCGATTCACTGCTTCAGCTTACACCGAGACACGGCCAAGCACCGCGGTGTCAATGCGATATTAATTAGAGACGTTTATTTATACTCTGAGCGATTTCAGTGCCACTTTCAGGAATATCTTCACGATTTTATTGCATTTCTATTGGAATTTTAACTACCAAAGATTTCTTATTTAAAAGCGAAATTGGTTAAATGCTTTTTAAAAGGCTCTCAATCTTCAAGGATTTTGGAAATTTTAATCTACTATTTTTTTAAAACAAATAAATTAATAGACTAATTTCAAATTGAGATAATTCCGGTAGTATTTCGTTTTCATGAAAAATTGAACCAATTCGGAGTTATTGGTTGTTGTTACAGAAAAATATTAAAATTTGCAATACTATCTGTAGTAAAATATTATATTTAAACATGAAATAAGCCTATAAAAAAGTTGATGTATTAAAATAATATATTAAGTATTATGAACGGTAAGAGCATTTTACTGATCGAGAACAATTGTTTGTGAGAAGAGCGAAGCGAATTTATTATGAGATCAATTTGTCTGAGATCAATATTTAATTATTTAATTAAATTAAATTTACTTACAGTTCCAGAACGGTAAGTAATGCTTAAGACTTTTTCGTTTTTTATGAGTGCTGCAATACATAGTCCAATATCCAACTTTTCAATAAAGGTTTAATAGAAGATCTAACAAAAAAGGTGCCTGGATTGGATTAGCCATGATGAGTCTGAGTAAAATTAACTAGATTAAAAATTGGTTTAAAATCAATAAAAATCATTTATAATTGTATTACCTAAAAATCTCTTTAAAAAAATAGAAATTTCAGATGTAAAGTATGTTGCAAGATAAACGAAAATAATCAAAAATTAATAGAAATCTTTTTTTATTAACTTCCGATAATGCTTGTTTTAAAATATTTAAAACAAATTTATAACAGCCCTGTCTATGCAAAATTAAAGCAAAAATTTTTTTGCTTTGACCGGACTGCCATAAATTATTTCGGATTATTTAGCAACATACTTTATCAGAAACTAATTTGGACACTTTTCTATGATTTTCATAGATCTTACAATCTATTCTACAAAAAGCATGATTTTTTATAAATTCTTAAGAGCGCGTAGCGGCTCTAAATAGGTTTAACGCAACTAAGTAATTTGCATTTTTTTATTGCTTCTGTTTTATTTTGTGTTCCTGCGTTTATTGTTGAAAAAACTTAAACAAAAAAAGAGAAGCGATGACTGGACGAAAAAAAGAAAAATCAAAAATTCTAGAAAAATTGGAAAAACGAAAACTTGAGAACGATGGAAACTATAAGAAAATTCTAGAAACTCTCAGAAAACTACTTTTACAAAAAAAACAAATTCTGAAAGTACAGAAAAAGATTCTGAAAGAACTATATAAAGGACGTTTGAAAGCAAAAGAATAAAGAAACGACAATTACAGAAGCAAAAAATTATTTGGCAAAGGCGTGGTTAGAAGATAAAGAACAACAAAGATAGGTTCTAAAAATACAAGAAACAACTTAAAAAAAAATTAATAAAGCTTAAAAACTATGTTTGAACAGAAATGAAAAGCTAAAGAAAATTGTACAAAAACAAAAAAAAATTCTAAAAAAAGTTAAAAAACAACGATTAGAACGCAAAGTAAAACAAAAAAAAGATGCTGAAAGAGAAAAAAAAAGAATTTAAAAATTAAAAATTATAAAAGATTAACTGAAAATAAAAGAAAAGCAAAAAAACTTTTAGGAAGCTTCAGAAAAACAAAAAAATATCTTCGAGAAATTTAATACTTTGCAATTTGCTTTTAGAGAAACGTACCACAAGTGAAGAAAGAATTCGAACAGATTCTAGAAGTTCTAAAAAAGTTTGAAAAAAAAAAAATCTGTAAAAAAAACGTTAATAAATTTGAAACAAGAATAAAAAAAGATTTCGACAAAAAGTTGATGAGATAGAAACAAAAATTAATCAACTAGAAGTAGGGTATATTTTTAGAATCAAACCAGCATGATAAGAAATAAAACTTCTAATATTTGAGGATCAAGTTTTTTGGTCGATATACAGAAAACAACTTAAAGAGGCAGCAAAAATAAACGGCTAGAATGAGAAAGAAAAGCTAACAACTCTCTTACTCGCACTACGAAGCCCACCTTTCCAGCTGGTGGAAGCCATATTGGAACAGAATAATAAAACTATCTTGCTCGTATTGATGTATTAGAACAACGATAATGGAGGCCGGCACAGTAAGATAGTATTCCTGATGCTGTTCAAGTGTTCAGCAGAAGAGTCCAAAAACGCAACGAAAGCTTACAAGAATTTAGAGCAGAAATAGAGAAACTGCCTCATTTGGCCTACCCGACTGCGTCCATAGATATTTATAACCAATTAAGAACTGCTGTTTTTATCGACGAGCTGCAAGAGAAAATGTTAAAACATTTTCTAGAAATACAAAATTACCAGACTCTTTCCGATTCTACACGCCTTAGAATAGATTAACATAGATAAACAAACTAAACTCGTACAAGCTCTTCAAGCAAAAAGAGTTTCATCTGGGAATGTTGAGCTGTTAGAAAAACTTAAGACTATGTTTTAACTGTTTGACTCAGTGTTCTAACTGTAGCAGAAGAGGACATCTAAAAAAAAACTGCCGTCAATTAAGAACGACATTAGAGACTCGAAAAAAACGTGTTATCTAGAAGCTTGTAGCGAACCGAAAGAAGAAACACCAAAACTTATAGCAGAAATAATAAGCAAGTCTAAGTTAAAGACGAACAATCTTTTAGAGAGAGGCAATGTTACTAACTTTAGTCTCTAGAAATACCAAACTTTTCCAAAATTGTAAATCACACTATAGCGTGTAATTTAGAAAAATTTTTGTTACGTCTATTTCGCGTAAACTTCTGGATAATTTTGAGAAGCGATGTGTCGTTATATAAGCAGCGCGAAGATCATGACTGAGTTAGTAAGAACCCGACAAGCGATTAATAAGTGAGTGGTTCATCGAAGCAACGGCGATTGTAGTGCGAATATCGAGTTATTTATTTATCAATTTATTGGTTCGTGTATTCGTCTATATAGTAAAAATAAATTATTGTTACAGATTAAAGAGTACTACTTGACTCTTCATATAAGTACATAAGTAAATTATAGCTACATTGACAGTGATGTAGTTACAGTTATGGTTATGGCTGTAATAATGATTAGAGTATAGTTTTATAAAATTCTTTGTAATTTAAAGTAGATACGTGTAGTACCTACAATTATTTATTGAATGACATAAAAGTAGTAATCAAGAAAAAAGAAAGGTGTGATAACTTCAAATGTAGTTATATTATCCATTAATTTTCAAATTATCTCATAGGTATATCATTTCAAACACCTTATTAGTCTTATTACTGAGAAAGAATTAGTTCGTAATTAATTATAATCGGAAAGAAAATTCCGATTGCTTAATCGAAATGGGACGTCTATATGCACTTTGGTAAATATAAATCTTGTTTACTATAAAATTACGGTTGTGCATAATAATATAAATAAAGGCAAGTGTGGGAATCTAATATCCCTGAAAAAAAAAGGAGGTAAGAAGATAAAGCTTGAAGTGTGTATGACTGTATGATAGTAGAATTTTTCGTTCTGATTTGCCGCTATCGCAAAAATAAAATATGTATATCATTGTCTGACAGGTAAATTTGTGTTTCTTTTTTCGAAATTCCATCCAATTTGTTTGTAGTAATCGTGTGCATTAATAATAATTAAATTTGAACGTGCAAGGACAACGGACACGCCAGGATTATAATAAATGCGTCAGACATCAACACAATTATATAATACACAAGCCGTAGCCCACGCGTATAAATATTTAATATCCAATTGAAAGCCATTAATCGAAACACAATGTATCGTTAAATACAATAAATTTCGATAATAAAACAATAGTTTAGCTATTTAGAAGTCGGTGGAAAACAATACCGTTCCACTTCGTGGTTGTGCTCGACGAGAGTCTAATTTAAAGCGGCCACACATTAACCGCAACGAAATTGAACCAACCGCAACGACCAAAAAACCAACAATGCTCTTTATCAGACTGATATCATCTCGATCATCGATCATAGACAATCTAATTGCAAGTGTGCTATTCGACGAATCAGGCGAGAAAGCTGCACGAAGTCGTTTGGATTTATAATTAATGAGATTAAGCGAATTTAACAAAATTCGATTAGGCAATCTTGCCAAATGCGAGGGATTAAGCGACAATGAGATCGGAGTGATAGCCAAAAATTAACAAGTTGCACCAACAAAACTATTCTTACAACATTTTTTAATGGGTTTTACAAAATTAAATAAATAAATAAATAACGGTTACTAGTTTTACATAATTTACTGGAGTTATAGTTTGGTGTAGTTACATATAGTTATATTACATTACAATACATACAGTAATAAATTCACATTTAAAAAAAAAACATAGGACAGTTGAGAACTGCTGGGAGATTAAAAACGTGCATACGATAGGCGCCGATAAATTTTCCTAAACTAACTAGACCAGACTGGCCACAACAAGCAGTTTATAACAAGCAGTTTATAAACATTTTATACGTGTACAGAGACGAAAAGGCAAGATACTGATAAATGAGTGGAAAGAGTAACAGTTTAAGTTACTTTTACAGTAACAAATTTAAAACTTATAATGTCAAAATACTCGACATTGTACTAAATTAAAATAGTTGGAATTGCTTTAAAATGCTGCTTTATTGTATCTAATATTTGAAATTTTTATTTATTACCTCTTAACCTGGGATTACCTCTTAAGGTAGAAGGTAGGCATCACCTAACTTGCCTTCCCAAGATAGTTAGGTTAGTTAGCCGCCTATGTTTTAAACAATACAATATTTATAATTTTTGAAATGTACGAGGTAAACCGTTTTTTTTTTTAAAGATACAGTCAAACTCGTGTGATACAGAGTTAACCCCGTTAGTACGCAACATTTAAGAGATCCCTTTTAGACATTAGACTTTTAATTTCACCTCGGATTTTGCATCAGTTCGCTTAGAACGTCTAAATTCCGCTGGTCCGGTGACTGACGTTATATCCGAGTTTGATTGCATTTTTGTACGAGATACAATGTATTAAACATCCTAAATACTAAATTTTTTTAAATGATTCTGGTTTTTGAGATACAAAGCCGCAATTTTTTTATAACACATTTTTTTTTGTCATACACGATGTACAACTACTATATTGTCTCAATACTCTCAATAATTATAAACATTTGAGAATATCACTTGTCAAAATTGACGAAAATATCACCTGTCAAAATTGACAGAAACAGAATAATAAGAAAAACTGCTTTTAGCAAAAAATACATAAATAAAAATTCTCAGATCCCAAATATATAAGATGTTTTTAAAGCTTTCTTTTGAATAACGTGTTTAGATTTATTTATTTTATTTTGTATATATTTATTTATTTTATTTTATTTTTAAATAAATCCAAAAAAATATTAACAAAATCTAATTTTAACAAAAAATGCGCAAAAAAAAGGTATAGGAACAAGATGTTTTTAAAATTACTTAAAAAAATGTTGACAAGTTTCCTAGAAGAAGAAAAAACTATATTTTGAAAAAAAGAATTGAACAAAGATAAATTAAAAAAAATGAAAAATATGTTTAAAGAATTTGAAAAATAACGTTTAAAAGAAAAAAGTTCTTTTTACTAACTGTCTACAAGTAAAAAAAAAAAACAAAAAAACGCTTGGACCATTCACGAAACCGCTTCGCTGTAATGGACTGCCAATCTCCTAACCTTCGTGTGCGTGAGTTACACGGCAACATGCAAGTGACAGAGATATATATTTTGTTACTTTCTTTTAAACACCGCGCGCCGGTGTACGCAGTTGTCAAATTTATTTTGCTCCAAAGTTGGGAAATAAAAAAAACAAACAGTCAATTTTATATAGAAACATATGTAACATTTGCAAAATTTTTAAAGCTGATACAATTTATATTTATATTTTATTCTGCAGACTTATATATTTTTTTCTTACACTAAATTTAAAAACATAATATGGCAACGTTACAAAGCAAGAACTGGAAATCGTTCCGGCACAGCAAAGAACCAAGATATACTTCTGTTCTTTAGATCTTTTCGTGTGTTTAGCAGTCCATTACAGCGAAGCGGTTTTATGTATGGTCTAGGAAAAAACGAAACTTTAGAAAAACGATGACTAGAAAGAAAACTGTAACTAAAACAGAAGTAGTTTTCTTTTTTTTTTCTGAGGAAAAATCACGATTACACAAGAAAGAACATAAAAATAAAGTTTAAGAAAAACTTACAAAGCGATAATTTAAAAAAAGAAATGCAATTGAAAAAGGTTTATGACAAATAATAATAATAATCTTTATTTCTTGGAACATATTACATATTACAAGAAACGGGCGTCAACAAAAGGAAGTACATGAATTACAAATTCAAGTAGTCTAGTAAATTGTATGGTTCAAGATCAATTAGCAGACATTTAATACTTTGCTTAAAAGTTTTCTTATTTTTTATAATCTTTACATGGTTAGGTAATTTGTTATAAAATTTTATGCACATATAAAAAGGACTTTTTTCAATAAGCGACAATCTGTGAAGTGGATAAGCTAAATCAATGTTTCTAGTATAATACGTGTTATTGAACAAAGGTGAAAATATCTCTTTGTGATTAAAATAAAACATGAGACACTCAAAAATATATAAGGCGTATACTGTCAATATGCGTAGTGATTTGAAAATTCCTCTGCAGGAATTACGAAATTTCATTTTTTTTTATTATCCTCAACGTTCTTTTTTGTATAATGAACACCCTTTCAATGTTAGAATTTTTTCCCCAAAACATAATTCCGTAAAGGAGCAAGGATTCAAAATTAGCAAAGTATATAATTTTAAGTGTCTCAATGCTGGACATACACGCAGAAATAGTTCTTATACCAAAGTTTACTCTACTTAATTTCATACTTAAAGAATTAATGTGCAAATTCCAGTCAAGAAATTCATCTACCTGTACACCCAGCAATTTACAATCTTTGACTAAAGGCACTTTTAAGTCCATTTCTGCTTTAAGAAGTGACAGTTCAACATTATCGAGCCTAGATTGTTTCGTGCGAAATAAAATGGACTTTGTTTTGCTTTTATTTAACACAAGTTCGTTGGTACTAAACCACTCACTAGTTTTTTTATATGCAGACATAGCTTTGACTACAGTTTCATTAATTGATTTACCACTAACTAAAATATTAGTATCATCAGCAAGGTTTACAACAACGAACTCCAAAGCTACGTCGACTATATCATTAATATATATCAAAAATAAAAATGGACCCAAAATACTGCCTTGGGGTATACCTACAAAAATTTGCTTTAAATCTGATCTTGTAACAACGTTATTTTTCCTTAGAGTTACCATCTGTTTCCGATCTGAAAAAAAAAACAAAAAAAGCAAAGAACAAAGGTTGATTTTAAAAGAATAAAAAAACTTTTTCTAAAACAACTTGAAAAACAAGAAAAAACAAGTAGAAAAAAATATCTAAGAAATCTTGGAAAACGACAAATAAAACAAAAAAAACGCCTACATAAAATATAGAAAAATTTTTGTTGAATAATTGAGAGGATTAGTGAACTAGACTCTCAGTCCTGTCAATTTCTCAACAAAAATCTTAATTAATGGACATCAAAATAAACATTTTTAGAAAGAATTTTTGCTTTTATATGTCTTAATCAACCAAAAACTTAATAAAACAAAAATCTTATAAAAAAAATGAGTAATGTGATAGTACACAATATATAAAACTTAAATAAAGATTTTTAAAGATTTCGAATGAGAGAAAACTTCAAATTAAAAATTTTTTTAAAAAACTTGGAAATTAAGGTTGACAAGAAAAAAGTTTTTTTCTACTACTAACTGTCGACAGTTGAAAGAAAACAATCGAATAAAGCTGTAGAAGAACGACGACTAAAAAAAACTACAACTAAGAGAGAAGTTTTCTTTTTCTGAAAAAAACCTTTGTTCTTTTTTACAAAAAAAATGGTTTTTTGTTTACAAAACAAAAAACAAAAACAGTAGAAGAAAAAGAAGTATTCAAAAAAAACTTGGAAAATGACAATTGAAAGAAGAAAAACCGATATAAAAACTGAGAAAAAATTTTGTTGAGAAATTGACAGAATTAAGACGAAAACTTAAAAGAAAATTAATCAGCTCAGCTCTATTAATTCCCCAACAAAAATCTTAATTAATGGACCTAACAATAAACACTTTTAGAAATAATTATTGCTTTTATTTGTCTTATAACAAACAAGAAATGTAAAACTAATGAAAAAAATTTTGAAAGACGTAGGAACAAAGAATACTGCAAAACAAAAAAAGAATTAAAAACACAAAAAATATTTTTAAAAAACTTGAATAACAACATTAAAAAAACAATTTTTTTTACTACCAACTACCTACAATTAAAAAAGAAACAAAAATCAAAACTTTAGAAAAACAAAGGCTAGATAAAAACTACAATTAAAAGAAAAGTATTCTCCTTCTTTCTCTAAAGAGAAACTACGTTTATTAAAAAAAAAACATAAAATGATTTAGAAAGAACAAAATAAAATTTAAGAAAAACTTAAAAATCAACAATTTAAAGAAAAAACTGTTATTGAAAAAAATTCATAAAATTAAAAAACAAAGAACAAAGGTTGATTTTAAAAGAATAAAAAAGTTTTTGTGGACAACTTAAAAAACAACATTTAGAAGAAAATAAATAAGAAAAAACAAGTTGAACAAATAAAAGTGTTCAGAAAACTTGAAAAACGACAACTGAAAGAAGTAAAACGTTGACATAAAAAATAGAAATTTTTTTGTTAAGGAGTTGACAGGAGTAAGGGTTAAGACAAAGCAAAATAGACTTTCAGCGCTAGCAACACCTAAACAAAGATCATAATGAACGGACGTAAAAATAAACACTTCTAGAAAGAATTTTTGCTTTTATTTGACTATAAAAAAATCTTACAAAAGTTTATTAGTTCTCGATAGTTTAAAATACACAAACTTGAAATAAAAATTTTAAATTATCTGAGAAAAAATGTACTTCTGAAACGTACCTACTACAAAAGCCAAACAAAATTTGAAAATTAGCAATAACAAAATAAATTACTGTATTCAATAACCCTGGTCACTTTTTATAGTAAAACTTTTGATTATTGTTTGGTCGATAAAAGGCCCGAATGAATAGCTACAATAGCAGTTTTTTAATTTATTGTGATTTCAAAATGGAATTCAAAAATAAAAGTATTTCTAAAATGTAATGGTTGAAAAACCTTGAAGCTTTTACTAATTGATCTTTCTGGCTGAGTAAACACATCGATAATCGAATTATCCTGATTATTCAAGAATTAAAAAACGAGAAGGTTTCGTATTGAAAGCTTCAGTTTTTTTTCGTAAAACTTCTTTCTGAATAAGTAATTATTGGTTCGAAATCAATCGGTTGTGGTGTGAGTAAATGGAGCAATCGCTAGTAACGATATCCTCGCGAGATAATTTGAAGAATTAATGGTCAAACAAGCCAGACTTCTAGTCGATAGTATCTTCTAAAACCATCGACATGTTATAATTTACGATTATAATTGCACTTTGATAAACTAATACATTGATACATCTAGAACGCCACAGGCTGCGACCTATTACACAGCAAATTACCTATAATGGTAGTAAGAAAAGTCAGAGAGACCGAAAAATTCGATAATTTATAAGACAGTTCACATTTTAAATGTAATAAAATTTCTCACGGTGTGTGTGCAGTTTTTTCTTATTAATTCCCTACAAATATTTAGATTTATTAATTTCACAGTGTGAGATTAAACCCTCGAAGCTGGAGCAAAAAGCGGAATAATATGCGGGTCTTTGTCCTTTGTGGTATTAAAACATTTTAAATCGTTGGTCGTTAAAAGGGGTCCATGCATTTGCATCTCACCGAAAAAATTACCTCAACAGACAAAACACTTCTTACTTTCGACGACACTCAAGGGACAGGTGCTTAGATTCCCCCCACATTCCAAAATCGCGAATCTCTGAAAAAACATGTCAGTTACGATAATTTACGATTTGGTTGTTCAATGAGCGATTTTTCGGGGTGAATGAATGCTTCTGAAAAGAAAACCAACACAATATAAGGTGTCCTGTAGATACCGCTTTCTTGGCTCTTTTATAAGAAATCGCGCATTGTTCGTTTTGAATGGCACAGGTTATAGCCTAAGAATTCCTCTGATACAGGACGCCCTAAAAACACTAACAGTTTTCGCCTCTCCCCGTATATTCCAGGGGTGCTATTGTGGCTCGCGCCAGCTCCCACCTGCTCCCTCGCACAAAAGCCCCATATGTGGGGAGAAAATCGCCCTTAACTCCTTTGCATTAGAGTCCTCTCGTGCGTCGGCACGCGTCCCTGATGACCGTTACAGGATGCATCCGGGAACAATCCGCATCTGCACACGTGGCCGTTATACCAATTGTTTTGCAAAACATCGTCGTGATTTCGTGATAAATTATTTGAGGCTTAATCAAATCGAATCGCGACAAGTGGACCACACCTACGTGTGTTCAGATCAGATTTCCAATTAAATAAAGGTTTGGGAGTTAATGGGAGATGGTTTGATTGTCTGACTCCGATTATAGATGAAAGTTCCGGACGTGGGAGATTATCACTTTTGGAAATGGTGCTGAAATTATTAATTTAATACGATACGGCTACTGAAATTCAATATGAAGACTGATTAATCTTAATCTTACATTAGTTTTACTTGTTGAAATAGTTTAGCAACCAATTAAACACGATAAGTGGAGGTATGAGGGCCACGCGAAGGCTTTACGACCGACTTACCAAGTGGTATTCAAAATTTTATGTTTTACATATTTATACAACAACAAAAACAATTTCCTAAACGTTATTATAGATTTTATCGGTTTCTGTATATTAAAGATCTATTTACATTTATAAAAATTTGCTGGTAGCACAGGCATAACTGTATCCTGTATGTAAAATCAATAAGGTAATATTACCATACCGAAATGTCAATTGACAATATTTGTCAAATCATTAAAAAAATATTTTATGTCTATGTTTTCATTCAGGTTAAATACGCTTTGCAACACTGAAAAATATACCCATAATAAAGATGGGCTGTGCTTTTTAGACTGCAAAAAAAGGATATAAACATATACCAAAAGAGCATTTGAAATACCTAACTTACCAATTGCTGAAAATATCCTAAAAGAACATCTTTGTTTATCGACGAAAGTCCGTTCTCCTCTTGCCAATGTTTGAATTTATAATACGTCTTTTTATACCGAATTTTAGATTTTTCCGGAATTACACTGTTTAGAGCTTGACTGGCTGCATTTTGAACATTTTCTGACAATAAATCCATTTTTCTGGTTGAATATTTGAAATTCTACAATTTCTACAATTTCTTTGGTTACCAATACGTAGAAACTTGATTAATTTCGATCTATTTCAATAGTGAAATCATGATGATGATGATGATAATGACTTAAAAGTACCTTTATTGTCAGGAACCGATAAAATCTTGAACAAACCTTGAATGTTATGACACATAACAGTCTTAGATGTCTTATAATCCTCGCTCTACGAACTCGGATTTCAACCGACATCTGCAGCTGTAATTAATGTCATAACATTCGTCGGTATGTTAATAGCTATAATGAGTGACACAATTTTTATACTTAAGAAAAACATCATTGAAAATATTGCTAAAAGTAGAGGAAGACAAAGTAGATGACAATTCTAGAAGAAAGTTCTCTTATTTTACCTAAACACGACTTTTTTTAAATTAAAATAATTATCAAACATTTTTCTAATTATTTATTATTTATGTCGAAGCAACCAGTTTCGACTTCCCGTCATCATCAGTCGTGTGTCATAATCACATTATTAGAAATTATAACAATTATTAATTGATTTTGACCTTTGACGCAGGGATAATGAAATCAGGAGGCTGAAACCGGTTCCCTTTATAGATATTTAGAAAAGTATAATTTTTTTTTAAATTTTATGTTTATACATTAATTATGGTAAATTATAATTAATATAAATTTTGATTTTTTATAGTTTTTTACAAGCTTACCTCCTTTTAAAAAAATGTATTTTGGGTGTTTCTAAACCAAAATAATTTTACCGAATAATAATATATTTACTATTTTGACTTTATGATTTCAAATAAACACCAATCCATTCTACACAAAGTCACGTTACATTTGTTTGTTATTTAAAAAACTCTAACAAAAAGATGAAAAAAAAGGTTGTTTAAGAGAAGAAAAAATTGTAGCAGACCTACATTTGGAAGAGAAAATGCAAAATAAAGCATCTAGATGAAGCACAAAAAAATATTTTAGACAGGCTTACTATTAAATAAAAAAATTAAAGTATATTTATAAATTTGAAAAACTTGAAAAATGACCAATACTTAAAAAAAGCAAAAACCAAAAAAAAATGTTGATGTTTTCCATATTAGAAACATTTTTAAAGAATTTAAAGTAAAACTTCTAAAAGATTCAAAAAAAATTCAATAAGATAAAACGAAAATTAACGATTGATGGAAATAAAAATTACAAAAATAAGAAACAATTTTGTATTATTTTGTAAATTCTTGTTTTTTGTTTACTGGCAACTCTTTACTGTACTGGGCTGCATTTCAAAATGACCATACTTAAATCCGGAACTGAGAATGTCAATAAAAATAGGAGTAACACGAAAATATATGGTTCTGACAGTAGTGACAACCTTGTTCATTTTCGATGGTTATTTTGCAAATTTCTCATAAAATATTTAGGATTATCAAAAAAAGCTAATTTCTTAAATCAGATTTAATGACGTCATCAATTTTGTACTACCATCTTCAGATTTTGAAATGCAGCGCCTTTTTGATTATTGCTCAACTTTTTAAAAATTTTGTAATTTTATTTTTTAACTTTCAAAAATTGAAAAAGTGAAAGTTGTTTCTACTACATTTTTAATAGCAAAGGTGTTCCAATCGAACAACAACGTCGAGAAACTATATACCGGTTTCGGGGTTTTTGCCCCTCATCAATGCAGCGTATCTGAGAGCGTTGTGCTCGATTGGAACGGGTAGGAGAACTCGCTTATATCAAGCGAAGTTCGGCTAGTAGCCGTATAAACAGACACAGTGTGCCATCTAACGAAGAGTGCTGGAAGGGGCGAGAGTTGGTATAATAATGTTGGCGGATAACAAAGTTATCTCTTCGGCTCTCGCTCGGCCACCAACATAACCAACCTTCACGATTAGGCAAAAACAACTACTTCGCGAACTAATGCCCCGACCGACATTGAATTACATCACCTAATTTATAAGCAATCGAAAAACGCAAAATTAAAAATTTAATATTTAAACTAAAATTTAATATTGCCTAGATATTTATTCAACTTACAATTGGTTTTTTCAATAATTTTTGTTAGTTTGTTGATTTTATTAATATTACTTTACACTAAATTTAAAACAAATCTATTTTATACTTTTCTTTACAGTCTGCTTTGTTTTTTTCTTTATATTTTTTAATTATTTTTGACAAAGTATATATACAGAAGCGAAAAGAAAATCTTGCTTATCAAAACGTTATAAATCAGTAATTTTAAGAGGTCTGGTGTGATGAGAAGAATTTTGAGCTAACTGATAAAAGAAGCAGAGAGTAGTTAGTAGGTTTAATGCTAAAATATTAACGATTATTTTGACAACCAAAATTTTATATTTTTATTTAACAAATAAAAGTATATTTTTAACGAATTAATCAAGCATTTTTCTGTTAAATTCATACATAAAATGTTTTAAGGTTATTGAGTATAATTTTGTTTAATATTTGTGAAATAGGTTATTTAAAAATTTTAATAATTTAAGCTGTGTTTGTATACGGTTGAGGAAAGTTTCATTTGATCCTTTCTACAGTAGACTAGATTTTACGTGACATTCAGGCGAAATTAGTCCAATAAATAAAAATATCAAAATAAAAATAGGATTTTACTTTATGATTAGGTATTTCTTACAATTTATATATTTTGATTTTTCTATTTTATAATAAATATTTTATTTTTTAACTATGTTTATTTTAATTCGTTTGTAATCATTATTATTGAGAACTGATTTACTTTTCGTGTATTAATGTTCATTATATTTCATAAACAATTTACTGCAAAAAACAAAAAAGTGTTTATTTTCACATAGTAGTTTTATTGTATTTGCCGACATCTTGTTAAACACAACGTCAAGCTCTCTTTCTATTTAGTTTTCCTTAAATTTAGCTAGCAATTTTAAGTTTTCTGAGCAACTTATGTTATTACAGTGTTGAAAATATTACTTTTACTCGGGGTTGACATTAAATTCCATAAATGTTATCACTTGGAAAAAAGAAAAATATGTTTTATAATAGCAAAACTGTGAAGTAGATATCTATTTTACAGAAAAACTAAAAACTATTAAAAAAAAAATAAATCAGTACAGTCCTATTTGATAAGACAATATAGTAAATAAAATGCTTTTTTCCAAATAAAATTTATTACATAAATGTCAAATTTATTAGAATTGTAAAATTGTTTTCGATTGTGTCATTTATAATTTGAACATAACCATTATGAGACTTAAATTATATTGTCTCTATTATGTCTGTATCTAATTTGCGTGTGCCATATTTAAAATTTAAATATAAATGTCACAACCGGTGAAATTGTCTCCCTGACCCCATCCAAATCAGCTACCAAGAACTTGACTGCCATTTCCCCGTCTGTCTCTTCAATTCAAATCAGCCTCCTACTCTGCTTTGTCTCAGCGCTCAATCATAATTAAAATTTGGCCAAAATTAGGCCAAAGCCACTCGACTCGTATAAAAATCTTAATTCATTGATCGTTGTAGTAGTAGACATCCCTATGCATCCCATGTCAAGGTGTTCATGTTCCTTGAGGAGCCATTGCACAATAGTCTTGACTAAGATGGCATTCATCAGAAATTACCTGCCGGAGACGAAGGGCATGTGCCATGGCGACAGATGCGTGATATATGGCACACATGGCGAAATCCCTTTAGAGGTCCCGCAGGTAGAGCAGATGCAACGGTAGCGCACCTTTCCAGCAATTCCCGGGAAAAACAAGTTCTAAATATAAACAAGGGATGAGTCAAGTGTGATCTTCCAGCTTATCATTCTTTAAACAAATCGACACTCTTCGATATAAAGACGCTCTGTCTTGGGTATTTCGTTGATTTCCATCTGCCAACACAGCTGTCAGAATAAACGGGTTATCACGAAAATGAATAAACGATTGTGTTAGACTCATGATTAATCTCACCGTTAAACAATACTGGATACACCCCCTTTCTTAGACACGTGGCTGTAGCCCCACGTGTGCTTAAAGACACGCATCTGCCACTGTTTAAACACTCATTTTGCTAAAATCTAACTCAAGACGGAAGTCGCAGGATTAAATTTCGAAATTATTTCGACGACCAAAATCAGAACAGGTAAAACGCATTGTTTGGTTGCTTTTGTTAGCGACAGGACGGGACTGGCGTTATTGCAACCAGCCAGAAATAATTGGGAATTGCAACGATTCTTTTCAGGGTTTTTTGTCCAGATTGACAGTTACGCCGGTATTTACCAACAAAACAAATTTTCAAATGGTATAATGCAGATAACGAAAGCAAAAAATTAAATCTATATAGGTATTTTGTAATAAAATCAATATTTGTCGGCTGAGATAATCTTGCAACAGCATAGATTTTTTCGAGAAGCCCTTTTTGAGCCAACATTTTTTCCCACAAATTCGCTTTGTTATTCTAACCTAGCAATCATAACTTCAAATCAATTTAATCAAAACTGACGGTTTTTTATTGATATAATTCTCTAATTGTCCACTTGTGTTCCAATTATGGCATACCGAACCGCTACTTTATACCAAACTTTTCGAACAAAACATAGATCTCTACCATTCAACGGTATTTCATTGTCTACACCGTTAAACAAAATATTAAATAGGTCAACGCTAATTTATAATAACGCCGCCGGAAAACCGTGAAATATTCAAAGCTTAATTACGTGTTAAGAGCTCCATTCTAAAAAAAATTGTCACTATTACTACACAGCAAAAACGATTTTCTGAAATAATCAGTACACTTTATTCATGAGAAATGAAAATAGTGACTTAAACTGTCTTTAACAAAGATCTCTTGCTTGAGTTATTAGCATTATTACGATTTACGACATCTCTAATCTTGCATTGGCAAAATCGGAAAAAAGGCTGTTGCCAACAGATGTTTGTTTTCGGTTTCACCAGCACAAGATTAAAGATGTCACAGATCTTTATAATGCTAACAGATCAAGTAAGAGATTTTTATTAAGTCACTCTTTCTATTTCTTATGAAAGAAGTATATACAGTAAAAACTGCTTTGTTAATTTTACTTCTTTTTTTATAGTTGGTTCTATAATATTTACTAAAATGTGTGAAAATAACCAGGGGCGGACTGGCATTTTTTTTAAAAGATGCTGTCTTTAAAAAATGTCTTAAATTTATATTATATTATATAATTAATTAAAATTAATTAATATAATAATATAAATTATGATATTAATATAATAATTTATATTATTATACTAAATTTATATTGTTTAAAATTCGTGAAACTACATAAAAAATATGTTTTCTAACCATTCTGAGTGTTTTTAATTAATTTTGATGTTATAAGTTTTTAGCAGAAAAAAATATTAGTTTTTAAAAAAGTCTTTATTGGCCAATAAGAATTTTTTTTAACTAAAAACGAAACGTAGTTGCACGTCACACAAGCATAAAGGCATTAGCAGCCTACAGCTTTACTGGCTACGCAGTCATCGAATACGTGCTATTAATAAAGTTTCTGCCTTTTCGACTTGATATATGTACATACCTTATATTTTGTCTGGTTTTTTACCAGAAAAAAAACAGTAAGTATAAGAAGCAGAAATTAACAAATAACAATAGAAAATTTCAAATTTCCAACGCTTAAAAAATTTTTGTTTAGTAGTTTTAATTTATTAAAAAAGAGAGACTCTTGTAGAGAAGCATTCAAAACACTCAATATTTTAACCATTTATAGTGTATATACATATATATGAAGCGGTATGTTTTGTGTTTAAACATAAGGCCGTCTTTAAAGATTCAAAAGATAATCACTCTTATAACACCAGACGAAAAGAAGATTTAATTCCTGATAAACATAAAACAACATTATATCAAAAGAGCGTCTATTACAACTGTTGTAAATTTTTCAACAAATTGCCAGGAGAGATCAAAAGTTCCTCAAATATCCATGTTTTTAAACGTTGTATCAAAAAATTGTTATTTGAAAACACGTTGTATAATTTTGAAGAGTGTTTTCTAATTTAATACATAAAGTATTTGTCTATGTTATATGTAGATATGTTAATTGTTTAATTTATATTGACGTGGTCTCGATACAGGGATTACCTGCTTGTATAGAGTTACCTGAATAAATATTATTATTATTATTATGTGTTAAACCCGGCAAAAGAATAGGAATCATTTCAACAATTAATTTTTTTTTATGTGAGTTGAAATTATAATTGATTAATTTTTTATTATTTATTTATTTATTTATTTATTTATTATTATTATTATTATTATTATTATTATCTACTTTAAGTTACAACAAACTGTTTTTTCCTTTTAACAATGCAAAAACATTTATTCTAATTATTGTTTATAATAACTGTTCATTTTGCCAATTTTACAAAATATGTTGTTCATTTAGCTTCATCTGTCTTTGTTAATTTGCCAATTTTTTTAAAGTATTAGTCCGAAATGGAATCGTTTAATACGAGGGCTAGATTAAAGCTTATTCTATATAGGTAATGCAGTGAGCTGTTGTGTTCCTAATTTATTCTTTTTTTGGTGAGATAATTTATTGTTTATTTCTAATTTTAACATTATTATAAAATAATTTTATTGTTTTAACAAATTAATTTTTTTTAAAACGTTAGTAGCTCAGTAAAATCAAAATTTAACTTTGAAAACCAATTTAGATTTTTGTGGAAATATTTATTTAGATGTCCTCAACATATCTATAAAAATACCTTTAATTTGAATAGTGCGTTTCGGTTAGGGAGCGAAAAGAGACAAATTCAAGTTTTTTTAATCAGTCAAATAAAAAACATTTTTTTATCATTAAAAGAATAATAGTTTTTTTAAAGTTATACACAATAAAGATCTCTAGACTTTGTTTCCTAGAATTAATCGTTACAAGAATGTACTGAGTGTATTGTTCATTTATTGACCTATTACATATATAAGAAAACCTTAAATTTTTAAAATATGTATGTGTCTTATTGTAGAAGAAAATTTTGTGGTAAATTCTGTTGAAATGTAATGTTACTATAACAAACTACATAATGATATATTTGTTTATCGAAGTCGTTCTCAAAATCAAAATAAAGTAATGCAGCAAAAGCACAAATAAATAATGTTTTATAATTTATACATACCATTAATTGTCAATTGTTTTACCTAACAAAAGCAACAACCAAACATATTTATCTAACAGTAAAAAAGAGGAAACAAAGTCTTTAATATTTTTTTAAACTGCTTTTTTGTGGTTAATTTGCAATACAAAAATTACTAAAACAATTTTACAAATTTATAAACACTTAAATTTTTAAATATTTTCTTTCAAAGTCTTTTAAAAAACCATTTTTGTTCTTGTAGAATCTACATGTATTTGCTTTTTTTTTCCCAATCAGTATTTTTCCATTTCTTTTAGAATTTTTTTTAGGCAAATCGTCGTTCTCAAATTCTGCATATATTTTTTCAAACGCCGTTTTTCAAGCTTTTCAGATATATTTTTTGTGTTTTATTTTTAAACCTTTCTTTGCTCTTTTAAATATTTTTTTGTGCTTTCTTTTTCTCAGTCAGGTTTTTATATTTTTTTTAGAGTTCTTTTTGCTCTCATCTTTTTGCTCTCCCTAAATCCTCTTTTTCCTCCAACCGACGTCTTTCAGTTGCTTCTAAAATTTTACTTTGCTTTCTCTTTTTTTTTTCACTAATAGCTATTTCTAATTTTTTGTTTTGTTCAAATATTGTTGTTTGAGCTCATTTAGTATCGTCTTCCATTCTCTTAGAAATTTTCAAGCTACTCTACTAGAATCTGCTTTTGTTTTCTAGAATCTCTCCTCTACCAATTTTTTTTTAATTCCTTTTAATTAACGTCTTTCAATTAATTTTCACTAATTGTCGTTTCTCAGATTTTTATATTTCTTTACAAAATCGTTGTCCAAGTTTTTTAAAAATCTTTGTTCGTCTAGAACCTTTTTTTTTGGTCTTTTTTTCCAACAGATCTCTATCAACTTTTTCTAGAACCTTTATTACTTTTCTTTTTCTATTATTGATAATCTTTCTTTATTTCTCCAGAACCTTTTTCTGCTTTTTTCTTCAACTTCTTCTAGAACCTTTTTTACACTTCTTCTATCAATTTTTTTTTCTAAAATCTTGATTTGTTCTTGCTTTTTTTAGTCACCGTCTTCCTCCTTTTTTACAGTTCCCTTTTAATCTTCTTTTCCTACCAATTATAAAGTTTTAGGCATAGACATCCTTTATCTTTATTAAAATAGTTGATTTTCTTAGAAAAGCCAAATTGTATATTATTTGTATATTTTGTGTATTTTTTTATTTAAAATATTAGTTGTTATTGCTGTTTATTGTAAGAAAAAACCGGTTTTTTTTAAATATTTAATAAAATACATAAGTACAACCGGCACAAAACAACATAACTATTAATTCAATTACTTAAATTTAAATAAATTAAAACAGATTTCTATGTATTACTTTCTTACTTTTAACTGTTTTTATTAGTTAGACAATCACTTTATTTTTGATTTTTTTTATAGTAATAAAACCTTTTTTATTGTGTAGAAGTGCAGACAACATCAGTTGTGCCAGCCAAAATTTCGGCGTGGAGATTGGCTGCACCAGTGCTACCTTCTATACGTATAATCCTTTTGTCCTAATTGGCGCATCTCATTTTGAGTGATAAATTCAAATTTCTTGTGCAAGTCGTACAAGTCACGATACGAATTGTTTCAATGACGCTCCGATTTCGTCATTGGTGAAATTTCCAGTAGAACAAAAGCGTTTGTTGCAAGCGCAGTTTCGCAACGGTAGAATTGTATGTAACGGGACGGGATTTTTGGAAAAATTCGGCGCCCCTTTGTCTGCTCCAGGCGGCAGCTGGGACAGGTGATGTGACCTGCAATGATGTCAAAAGGGCATGTGCTGGTTGTAACGGACTTTTAGATGGGACGGCGCCCTTTTGTACCTGTAGGTATGATGACATGGTTGCAAAAATCCGTTGGCTGTTATCAGATTCGACGGTCATTTCTTGCTCTAGTTGCAGTAGGAATGCGGGGGGGTTTATGTGAGACAGCTGGGTAGGAGCTAATCGATTGACGCGTGGCTCCAAACGGACTTTTCAATTCAAAGCCGGGACGGTAAGCCACCCGCAGGTGTGCTGGGATAGAGAGTGAAGAAAAAATTTAACGTACTAAACAGGAATTGACCCGATTTGGGTTATACAGTTTTTGTTTTAGATTCGACCCTAAAAGAAATTTTAGAGTGGAATTTGTTTGATTTAGTTTTTTGGGTGTGGGGCAAAAAAGAGGATGTTCTGAATAATTGTGTTTACTAATTCTCTTATTTAGTGGAACGAATTTTATTTGTAGAAATTTTTTAAGTGGGTTCCTTTTGTAATTTAAATAACTTAAGCTGTTGTGATAAAACAAAATAAACTAAAATAAAAAAAAATAAAATAAAAAGGGAAGAATACTATTATTGTGAAATACTTCTGTCATTATAAGTTTGCAACCAACAATACAATCTAAACAATAAAAAATGATAACTAAAATTTCTAACAAGAATAAGGTAAATTAGTTTTAAAACAAAAAGTCTATTATAGAAAAAATTAACAAACTATAGCAAATATGTTGGTGAACAAATTAATTAATTGCCACTTATAACCAACCGCTAAGTGGGAACAACTAACGAACTAACCTAATCAATAATAAGTTTTTTTACATTATGTCAACTAATTACTCTCTGTTTGTTTGACGGACTAACATAAAACTTCAAAACATAAAGAGGCTGACTGGGCTTAACAAGCGCGAGTTTCTAGAATTGCATAATCGAAAAACACAGCGGTTTGTAAGAACTATTGTTTGACAGTTATATTAGTCTTTATTGGTTGATAGTCAACTTGATAGAGCGGCAATCAGAATAGAGTAGGTTTTAGAATTAAAAAAATACTATTTTACACTCTACAGATGCTAATAATCTACTATATACCGCACAGAAATATACTAAATGCTAATTGGCTAATAAAATTTGTAACAAAAATAATACTTCACAAAACCTCGTCACATCTTTTTACTTGTTCTGTCTTTTAGTTCCTTTAACCTTCAACTGGGTAGACCGACTGATTCAAAGTCCAATAACCATCCACACCCTTTCACTCCGTATCTAAAAATAAAAGACGAACGAGTTGGTGCTATTGATAAACCGAGAAAGTCTAAGTCAAATACAAAAAAAATATTAAAAAAAAAACACCAAATACAAGAAAATCAGGTATAATATCATAACAAAAAAAACTGGTAAAAAAACCTTAATAAAAGCCCTAATAAGAGTTCTAAAACCTTAAAACTAAAAAACAAGTAAAAAATATAAAAAGATGTGATAATATTTTTAAAATAAATTGAATCAGACAGAAGTCATTCATTTTTGACTTTTTATTAATTTTGTTATTCTGTTATTTTCAGAAGTTTTTTCATAATTTTTCATTATTCACTTGTACTTCTTTTTGTATATATTTTGTAAATATTGAATCATACAAAAGTAATTTATTATATACGTTGATTTTGTTATAGATATTTCTCGAAGGGTTTTTAAAATTATTATTCACATGTACTTCTTTTTGATATTTCTCTTTTTTCTTCTGCTCTTGCAAATGTGTTTTTGTATTTTAGCTTGTTGTATATTTAACACTTTAAGAGGTCATCAAAGTGTTGTACTAATTTTTGCAATATGTTTTCTTCGTTTGCTATTAGCTGCCTTTCTTCGTTTTTATAATACACTGTTTTTATCAGGGATTTTTTTCATTTTATCTTTATGATTTAGAACATATTACGCACTTATTTCCTTTGATAGTAAAAGTTCAAAAAATATAGAATAATGCAATTGCAATAACAAGAAAAAGCAAAGTAAAGTCTCGAAAAAAATACCGAAATTTAAATTGGTACCAAATACCAAAAGCAGCACTATGTTTAAAAAACTAAGACAATCTAGTTCATAGAAACAAAGAGCAGCTTTTAGTATCGCAAACTGTAATACGTTTCCATGACAACAACCAATCACAACCTAAATTAAAACCTAAAATTTTTAAAATTTAATGCCAAAATTAGGTTACAGTTGATTTTCAAAAATGATAGGCTTGTCAACAATATTAAAACTCAGCTAAAAAAATACCGTTTTTACGACTTTTTATATTTTTGCCATTTTAATAAGTTTAGAGCCTCCCTACCGTAAAACCCTAATAAGGTCTGGCAGAGGCACGCTTAGACCTGGTCAGATCAGGTCAGGTCAAGTCAGGTCAGCCGATGCGATGTGGTATTGGCAAGACGGAAAAATTTGTTACATCATTATTTACCGTCTGATTTTAACAAATAAAATGGCTACTCTGTATAACTACTGTTAAAAATACCAATGAAATAACTAAAAGTAACTTCTTAATCTTATTAGATGCAAACAGAAAGTTCAACTGAAGAAGACTTATTAGAAAGCGGCCAATATTTAAACAAACAGGTACCTAATTTCTTAGAACTTATATATAGAATTATAAATTCTAATGCTATTTCCAAGGTCGACTAGAGAAATTCGTGGTATAGATGGTAAATAAGCAGGTAGCAATAGATATTAAATAGATAGTAAATAAACCCTTTGTAAATACTCTGATGCTAATTTTGTAAAACAAATTTCTATCAACTTTTAGAGTTTTCAGGAGTTTTTGTTTGTGTTCTTTTACTTCTTTTAATAATTTGCCAGTGGCAGTTACAAAACAGTCTTTCTTAAGACTTTATTTACAGTCTTTTTTGTAAAGGTGTATATGATTAGAACTTGTTAATTAGTAAATATTTTATGTATTTTAATTTCCAGTTTTTTACATCTTTAAGATGTGGAGACCTTGGTCCGAGGTTGATGAAGAGTTCAACAACAACGACAACGTTAAAATTGAAAACGACGGCGACGATGATCAGCCAACTACTTCAGGTGGCAGAAAACACCGCCGTAGATGTTTGCCGCTACTTGCCATAATTATAATTATGAATGTGTATGTTTATTCAAAATCGTTGGAAAGTGAATCTGGAGTCATAAAAAATCTTCTGACATGACTAAAACACCTTATGCGACTGTACGTGACATAGTTGTGAAAGGAATTCAAGAGAGAAAAGTCAGAAAAAATAATGCAAATTCTCTATTTAAAAAAACATCATGCAGAATCAATAAGGAGGAGGATAGCTATATGAGGCATATGACAAAAACATTGTTTTAACAATCAAAACATAGCACCAGCAAGTTTAAAGCATTTTGAAGATTAAGTGTTGTCAAGATAGTTTACGAAAGTTTTTGCAAAAAATCGGATTTTTTTAAAAAACAATTAACAAGAGGCAGGTTTTGATGAAATCAAAGAAATTCTCAGAATGGAGAGCAAGATATTTAAAACAAATATATCAAATACGTTCAGATAATGTGCCTATCATATATCTAGATGAAACTTGGTTTGATATTCACGACATCGTCAAGAAGGGATAGACTGATAATAGCAAAAAATGTTGCATAGATGTACCACCCTCAAGAGGAAAACGCTTTATAATTTTACATGCGGGATCTGAAGTCGGTTGGGTAAGCAATGCTTACCCGAAAAGATGTCAAAGAAGCGAAAGTGGATTACCATAAAAATATATCGGCCAACATTTTTGAAAATTGGTTTTCAGAAAAATTGCTTTCCAATATACCAAAAAATAATGTCGTCGTAATGGAGAATGCAAGTTACCATTTCGCCTCAGCAGAAAAAATTCCTAATAGTTCTTCAAAAGAAGAAGAAATACAAGAATTTCTTCATGAAAATAATCTTTTTTTTAAAGTATCATATACAAAAAAAAAACAGTTGTTGAAGGTTTTGAAGACAACTTTTGAAAAAAATATAATATTGACATTATGGCCAGAGAACATGGATTTAAAGTTGTTCGTCTTCTTTCTTATCATTGCAATTTTAATCCGATTCAGATGATATGGGGGGAGCTAAAAGGGCATCTACGAAGAAACAATACCTCTCCGAAATTTAGTTGTGGTACAATCGAACTGATTAAGAACGAAGTAGCGAAAATTTCGAGCGTTAGCTGGAAAAAGTGTGTAGAACATGTAATTCGTGAAGAAGTTATGTATAGAAGTAGACTTGTACCGGATTTGATAATTAATGTGAACGATGAGTCCAGCGACGAAAGTGTTAATTATGTCGATAGTGTCGAAGTTGTTGTAATTATTATTAAATAAATTATTGTGCCGAATTTTAACCAATTGTAATATAAATACTAATTTAAAAATTAACAAGGTAAAGATAGATAAGCCAAGACACAAAAAATAAAATGTGCAAGTTTAGTGCTTTCACTATTTTAGGTAGGTAAAGATTACTGAAGACGGACCTGGACCGATGTTCAGAGAATCTGTTTGGGATTATTTATAGAGGGTCTAGTATTTACGTTTGCGGTTGGACCATCATAAAAATTAGTGAAAGTTAAATAGATTGATAGATCCTAAAAACGGTATTTCTTTAGCTGAGCTATACATTCGTTTTAAAAAGGGCCGAAAAGCGTTTGGCTTGTGCTTAATTTTTGTTCATGGTAATTGTTAGTTAGTTATTTAATATAGAACGGTGTTAATAAAGATGATTAATAATCGAGACTGTTTAAAGAATGAACGAGCGTTAGTGAGTGAGTGTTGTTAAATTTCGAGATTATTAAAATTATTGAGATTATTAAAAACATCTTAACAAAATTAATGCATTAATGAGTTTATTAATAAAACAGTCAATATAATAATAAATAAAAATAAACGTTTATCTTTAAAATTTGTTTTTAAAAATTTGTACAAAACAGTGACAGTTTAAAATTGTTCAATTGATTTATAATAAAAAAAAATTGTTAAAATTTTGCCTCGGACCAATTTCGAGGCATTTAATTATCGTCGTTCGTAGCTGGTGATTATCTCCGTTGAACTTTCCAGCATTTCATAATTCCTCGCTGTATGAATTCTCCGTAAATCACTATTGTCACTCGAAACGATAAAGCCATGTCTCGTTACCCAACTCGGGCGCCATTCTTACAATTTTCCACCAGGTAGAAAAATTCTGCACCTTGGCCGTTAATAAAATTGCTTCATTTCGTGCAATTGTGAAGTGGTACGCCGCTTGTAATTCTCTTCACACTCGCTGATTTTATTATCCGTTCTGCCACTCCATTTTTCCTCAATCCACTTCCTCATTGTACACTCGCTCAACTAAGTTTCAGATAAACGGCTTCTAATTTATTAAGTACGATTCGGTTTTATCTCGCAACATTAGCCGACTTCCATAACTAGTTTATAGCTAGGGATTTATCTCCGGTGCGTCCGCGTGGGTGCAGCCAAGCATTTTCATGCATTTTCTGCGATTTGTCGTCGACTGACCGAGCTCCAGGCCCTCACTCCAGGGATGGTCATACGCGAACGATTTACGACCGTCTTGCACCAAACATAATCTTAAATCACTCGGAATTTAATTCGCGTGTTAATATACAGTGTTATGAGTAGCACCGGGAACGGTCGTTAAAGTCCGGGAGAAAATTAACGCCGCATAAAATTATTTTAGAGCAAAACGGTTTCAGAATTTAGAAGAAATTAACCACAGGCTTAGATATACCGTTAATAACCAAATTAAAAGATTCGTTTCACTGGAGCGGCAGGCCGCTAATGCAACTTTAATGGTGAAATAAAACGACCTGTCTTAATTACCAACGATGCTCCGATGTGTTTATTAGAACTAAGATAAGTAGGGGAAGGATTTTAAAAATGGTGCTCATTATTTAACACAGAAACAAGATCTTAATTCTGCACAAAACATTGTCTGTAAAGTATTTTATTTAATAGTATTACTGCATTATATTAAAGTACACAACAAGAAATACCAAATGGAAAAGAATAAGACAGTTTATCGACCGTATACAAAGATTGCCTAAGTTAGTTTTTGATAATTTTTGGAGAAAATTTAGAGACCAAAATTTTTCCCATGTTAGGGTGTTTAATCACCATTAAGCAGATTTTTTCTTTTTTTAAATAAAAAACTGTCAAAATGCAGTCATGAACTGGGACTTATTGCTCATTGGAACTCTAAGTTGCAATAATTCTTTCTTTATTTTAAAATAACAAACACTTGGTGTCGTTAAGCAAATTTGCTTAACTCAGCTGGAGCGGTAGTTAGAACACATTTGCACGGTTTTCCTGCAATTGACAAAATATTAATAATCAGGTCATTTAAATTACATAATGCCAGTCTAGTTTAGTTTCCAGTCTAGATAGTTTTTGTTTACTGGTCACTGTAGGTTAGGTTTTATATTGTTAAGTTTTCTTTGAATAAATCAGTATTGATCAAAGCTTTATCTTGTTTATTATTTACTCTAAAAATATGGTCCGTCAAGACTACACATGGTCTTTTGAGCGCGAAAGTAGTTTACTTTGCTAAAGTCGGAAAGAATTTGGGCAAAAGTAATAAGATGGTTTCGGTAAATTTTAGTATAGTTTAACGAGAAGAAAACTGTGAACAAGTGTAACGTCGCAAAGGAAAGTCGTAGACGTGAAAAAAGACTACAGTTTAAAAAAAAAAGTTACCCAAAACAGAAAAAAACAAGTGTTGTATGTACAATGGAAACAACACAAAAATTTGAACACAGAATATAAAGTTAAGCAAAGACATTAATTGAATTTTTTTAAATATGAGATAATTTCTACAAAACAAAAGAATCGCTAAAGAAGCACAAAATATCTGAGAGTGTAAAAAAAGTTTAAGATGCGTTAAACAAGCTAGAAACGAGAATATAGAATTCAAATTGGATCTGTCTAGAAATGTATTAATTTAAACCAGATGACTAGGAACTATGATTTATGAATAAAATACTAAATAAGATATTTAACTATAAATTATTTTAAGATTAAGAAGGACTTGGAGAAGATACTAGAAGAAAAAGAAAAAGATTAAAAAAAGATTCCAAAAATAATGAAGCATATAAAACCATGTTGTTGAGCAAAGTTAGGTCAGGTCAGGTCAGTCAGAAGAAATCAGAAAATTATAATAAAAGTGCACCGTCAAAAGTTTTGTGAAAAACAATACTAACCTAGGAAAATCTGAGCCCCAAATAATGGCAAGATCGGTGCAAACAAAAAACTGTTTAAATATGCAGAACGTTACCAACAACGAATATAAGAAATTTCTACAAACAAACGACTAACCGAGTCATATAAAGCCACCAGAAGAGAGTGCTCTACCAGATAATGATTTATGAAAAACAGAACTTAAGAAACTAAAAAAAAGCAGATTTGGTTGAAAAGCAACAAAAATAATTAAACTACGGCAAAATATGAATAACAAGCAAAAGAAACATGAGGATTATGTCAAATCTGGAATATCCAAAGTTGAAAAAAAAAAGAAAAAGAGAGGAACAGTGAGTTACGAAAGATGACCGCCACGAGAAGAAAACAGTCACAACACAAGGCCACACCAGAAGCAAGAAGAAGAGATTCAGAAAGAACAGAAAACAAGACAACACCTTACAGAGAGAAATAGAATAGTATTGTACCATCAAGAGTGTAAAAAATGTTGACGTGACGTCATACCGACATATTCTGTTCTGTCTCATATATTGTAAGATTGTTTATGTCCTGTCAACTCCTGTCCTTGTGTAGGTACCAATGCCAAAACCAAAAGAATGTTTACGTCGTGTTGAGAATAAAATAAAGTTAAGAATATATGTGAGAAACGAAAACATCTGTAGTATTTAAAGCCGTAAAAGAATTTAAAACCGTAGTTTTTTAAAATTTTGACATTTTTAAAAATTACTTAAAGTTTCTTTTTTTTTTGATAACTTTCAGTAACCACAAACAACAACACAAATCTTCGCTTGGTCCGATGCCGGTATGACATCACGCATTCAAATTTGTTGCTTCGCTGTTTAAAAACCAAAGATCGTAGCGACTTGTGGTTTTGATTTTTAATCTCAGATATTTTTTAAGAATTTTTAGGTGCTTTCATGAAATTTTGGTTTACTGTCCTTTTAAGCAAATTTGCTTAACTCAGCGGGAGCAATAATAATTAAAACACATTTGTAGAGCAATACTGAGAAAAACTTTGGAAACATCCAAACTTGTCTAAAAAACCATTACTTTATTTATGTGTTTAATTTTGTGTTAGATTAACTTTAAAAAAACCGTATTTATTAAAAAAATCGTAAAATCAAATTTTAAGTATGATTATTTTTAGGTTTAAATTCTGTGAAATGGAAACCATTATTTATTTATTTTATCAAAATGTTTACTAATTTAATTTGTCACAAATCCGCCTTTTGTAAATTCGTAACACCTGTATCTGGAGAAACCCGTTTTAAACCATTATCTTTCCTAGAAACTTTTATATTCACCAGACATCAGATTATCACTACATATTGTCAAATTCTATATATTTTGTTATATTTATTTTTATCGAAATAAAAACAAATATTTTAGATGTATATTTAACATAATAAAAATTCGAAAATATGTAAAACGTAATAAATTTTTGATTTTTGAACGCTCTCTCAAAGTAGTGGTCTCTTAAAACACTATGACTGTTTATTAGATTTAGGTATTAGATTGTTTTATTAAAAAACATACTCGAATTTTATTAATTTATTACAATAATTTATAATGTAAGTTTCAAATTTGTTGTACGAAGTTTTAAATTTTCTTGGCAAATGAAAACAAAATTCTTGATTTGATTTATTTTGTTCAAGTCTCCAGTCAGTGCAAGTCCTTGATGAGGACTAAAACCCCATCCTACGACAAGCCATTAATTCACTTTTCGTTTATATCATTCCTTGCTCTAACACATTAATTTGTAGGTAATTTAGTGTGGCCATTCAGCCCACAAACTGTGTTTTGTAATTTAATAGAGTCAGTGTTTATACGATTGGGACTGTTGGTGGTCTCACCGATCAGAAGCGACAAACGAGCATGGATTTCACCTGTTAAATCTGTCTGAAAAGATTTTAGTTTAATTTTATAGCTTGGAAATAAACCAAGTAGAGAGAAATTAAATACCACACATACTCAAACACTAATAAAAATTTGTTTCTGCTTGATTGTTGATAATTTAAAATGCTCTGATTTCTCCTGACCTTGCTCAACCAACAATCACCTGAAAGGCTAAAAGTGCACAAAATTAAGTCGTTAACATGTTTATCCTTCAGATTTGAACAAAGACCACGATTTTGTAATTAATCCAAAAATGACGTCTCAACAAATAAAAATGCTTTCAAAATCCACGACTCAATTAGAGTTTAAATGCTCGGTTGGTAATTAATTAGAGATTGGTGGGTGGCGAAAATTCGGACTGGATTAGGCAAGAAGACGCTTTTTACTCTATAATTACGTAGCAATTAAATAAGAAAAATCGAATTTTGCGTAATTAGGTTAGAGACAGGCCCGGCTTTAGCCCTGGTGAGATGTCATCGTCGAGAAATTGGCTGTAGGTGTGTTGGAATCTTATTATGGTACGGACCAGAACAACCTGCTGCTTTATATCTCGGATTTAGTACATTGTTAATCATAAATCTTCGATTATTAAAGCCTTTCGAAACTTTATAGACGGCTATCTACTGCAGATAAAATTATTAGTTATAAATCAGATTGTTTTCTTTCCGAATTGATCAAGTGGAAACACGTCTGTTGAGCCTTTCCAAATAAAAATTTGACTGGATGTCAGGATACTTTCGACAGAATTTCTCTCCTTTATAACAGCTACCAAAGAATCATTAATTTGCACACGTTTTACACGTCAAACGTACGCACACACAAATTGAAAACTGGCATTGTAAAAGCTTCTTTACACACACAAACCAATTACCGCAATTATTTAAATAACAATCATTACAACAGGTACAACACGATCATTAATTTATTAGCATGCGAACGAGCTGTGATTAATGTTGCCTTTTTTTAATGTGTGAAAGGTAATCAAAGTAGACTTTTATTTTCCCAGGCGCCCAAGAAGTGTTATTATTTACACATTAAATGCGGATAGAAAATTGTCATATCGATTACACAATTTTGGTGGGTGGAGCATTCAAGAATGTGTTTCAGAAACTCAGTTTTTAGCACGAATCCAGGTTTATAAAACCAGCAGCGAAGCGCTAAAATGAGTGGCCACAATGACTTATCATTTATCAAAAAAGTTTTTAATTATACTACTTGTTTAATTTGTGTTTATTACTGTTTATATGTAAAAAAAACAGTCTATTACAATTTGAGAACTTTTTATGATGTTAGCATGTTGGTAACAAACATTGGAACTTCTAATAGTCATAAACAGCTAATTTTCAATTTTAAATCAATTTAAACAGCAAGTTTTTTTGTTATTTGTGCCAAGCAGAATATTAAAGAAAAATTTCTAGATTTTTTTATCTGACTTGATCTAACCTGACCTGACAAAAACACCTTGTTTAAAAACCTACTAACTTTAACTCTCTCGCTTCTTCTACAGAAATAACATTCTATATTAGTACTATTACTACTACTAATTCTGTCTACTACTATTATTAATTTCAGTAGTTTTATATTCCTATAGGCTAATTTTAAGTTGAGATACTACCGATAGTATCGCAAATTTTAATATTTTTCTATTGCAACGTACAATCACAGCTCCGAATTTTTTTAATTTTCCATGGAAACCAAAATTCCACCGGTATCATCAACTTGAAATTAGTCAATTAGTTAACATCTCCAATACTTCTCTTAAAGACATCAGGTTTCATTACTAATATTTTTATTATAGTCTTGCTAGTCTCACTTAGACAACATTTTCAATATCTACTTACAACATTTTTAACATCGTAAAGACATGCTCATGTCTTTTTCTTTCCCAAATTAGAAAAAAACATAAAGAAAAAAGCAACTAGTTATATACCTAAAAATCTGCTTCTAGCTGTCCGAGCTGCTCAATAAAGTAATTTAACTGCAATTATTTCAAGAAAATTGCGGACTTACATAGGTAACCATAAATAATAAATAAATTTCACCGGTGTTAGGTATACATAGGTCTTCAGATGTCCAGTTTGCTTAGATTTTGAGCAAAGTTTTCTATAAAACACTAAAGAAAGCTACTCTTTGAACTTATAGGAAAAGGATTTTAAAACAATTTATCTTTGTTTTATTGCTTTATTGATAGAAGGCTTTTTTCTTAAATACAAATTTTAAAAGCCTCAAACAAATCCTGTTTTTCTTTTTAACTAAAATTTTTACTTTTGAAAAGATTTAAAGTCATGTCTACTAGACAATCTATAATAACCATGCAGACATTCTAGTGTACTTACTCTAAATCTTGAAGAATTACTAAACGAACTGCAACATGCGACAAATAAAGTGACCTAATAGTTTTTCTCAACAAATCTAAATGTTTTGCTAAAATTTTACTTTTAAATGTGCGGCTAAATTATTCTAAACAATTTTGAATTAGAGTATATTTAGTAAAAAAAAAAAAAATTACAACCCAGAACTTAGACTGTGAAGAGACGCACAGCAACGCGCGCAGCTTGAGCTAGGAGGTACACACAGTTTAAATTTTCCAATCTTTTTTTCTTAAATAAAATACTTTTACAATAATTAACGCAGCAGGCAGTAAAATATTTGTATATTTCAGCATCCAAATGGTAAAAAATAAGATGTAATTTGGTGTTAGTATGTTAAAGTAAACTTCTAAACCAAAAGTTATCTTTGCACATCAGTTATACAGGTTTGTGCAGATTTTCTTAATAAGACCAATTGTTAGACACTTTTATTATGTAAACTCAAAATTATACAAGCAAAGCTTACCTATCTAGAAATTTTCGTAAATGTTTCTGGGTTTATTATAGAATTGATAAATTCCAGCGCGAACTGAGATTACCTACACCACCAAGAGCTCATAACTTCTTTAATCAAAAGAATCTAAAGCTATGGTAAAAGAAATTTATATTGTAAAATAAGGTAAAAGGACATTGTATAAGTAAACCTTAAAGGTAAATAAAACTTTGATGCAATTGAACCAATCGGCAGGAAAGGTATGAAACAAATAACAGGTAGAAAAGTGTATAAAAATAAAAAAGTGCGAGTGAGTAAAGTGTGAAAAATACAAGTAAATTAAAAAGTCTAGAAAAGGTAGAAATAATCCTACTTCTACTTAAGAAGAGACTGTGGAGTTGAGTGTAGAAATGTCGAAGCGGCTCTCAGATTCTTGACCGTAATTGTAGTTAAGATGATGTAAAAATGTATTTTTATAAGATACATAGTAAAATAAAAAACGTATTTTTTATATCTCAAGACATTTTTGATGACTTGAAACAAGAGCTGGCAGATCCTTAGCCATAACATGTATGGTGGAGGCGCCGGGATTAATACGTTTTAAGTCATTTTCGATATGTAGTTAAAAAAAAATTAAAAAATTAGAAAAATAAAGCAACCCTAATTCTAGAAAAACATTGTTTCAGAAAATCAACCACTAGAACAGAGAAATTTGACTACCAGATCAGAATGTATAGGAAGACAGTGTAGTGACCAAAAGTAATGTAAATAAAAGTCAAGTAAAAAAAAAAAAAATTATGTAAAAAAAATATACGTAAAACAATAACTACAACAAGAGCACAAAAAATAAGACAAGTCAAAAAGTATCTGAAAAGAAAAAAAGAGATAAACATGTTATAGGTTTCTAAGCGATGTGTCAAAAGGTTTTGAAAGTAACCTACAGTCATAACAAATTTACTAGCACAACGTACTTTTCGTAAAATTAAAAAAAAATTAATTAACATTTAAAAAAACTTTTCTGCTTTAGTCTTTTAAAATTTGTAGTCCTTCTTCTAAGTTTTAATTTTTTATAATTGTGTATTTGTAAAACTTTAGATTCAGTATTTTTTGTGATTGTATTTTCTGTTTGATTCTTGTCAAAAATCAAAAACAAAGGCGCAATTGGAAGTATAGAAAAATTTTATCTTTTACTTTTGGTTGTTGATCTCGTTTGTGTTTTGGTCTTGTAAGTGTAATTATAAACTTTGGATTAGAAATTTTCATCAAGTTAAATTTTTCACAATTCTGCTATTTGTCTTTTGCTTCCATATTACGTTTTCAACGTAAATAAACTTGCCCATTTAGACTAATTACATATTAACAATATACATTGAAAAAAAGAACTTGCTCTGGTAGAAAAAAGTCTGCTAAAACAGGTCTAAATAAATATTTTAAGTAAGAAACCAAAGCTTGTTTTTTTCAGCTAAATATTTCTTATTTGACAGACCAAGTTTTGGTTGTTTTACAAAATTATTTAAATTGGACATAATTTTTGTTATCCTAGCACATCTTTTCTTTAAATGTAGGATTTACTTAAGTCGTAGGTCTTTAATATTGGATTTCTTTTTCTGGTTTATCTTTTTCGACTTTTGTTTTTGTAATATTTCTACTAACATATATCTGTTTAACTCATCAAAATCTCGATTTTGGTCATCGTTTATGTTGATTTTGGAATGAAATTTTGCTGTTCTATCGCGTTCTCTAGGTATTCATAAAAAGTCCAGATATTCGAAACAAGCATTGTTTCGTGGGCAATTCCAAAACAGAAGATTATTATTCTATTTTTTTACAAAATTTAGAAATTGACAACTCAGTATAGTAACAATCTTTCTGACTTCAACATGCTGGCATTAAGAGAAAAATAAGTTAGTAACTTCTTCTTAATTATTAAGTTAAATTTGACCATTGCAAGGTCTTCAAAGTCAGTTCACCTGCTATTATAGAATAAGGAAACCTTTCAAAGAAACGTTTTGTAAAGTATTTAATATCATTTAACCATTTTTATGTATTTCAACAAAATCAAAAGATAGAGCAATCAATTCAACTGCATGTTTTGTAAATTATGAATGTAATTGTAGAACTCGTGCTAATTCTGTGGTACAAATTGATCTAAAAACTGCAGACATAAAAATATCACTTCTCAAAAATATCCAAGCCAGTCATAAAATTTGAATAATCAGCTTCAAAGTTTGGAAAAATGTCGCCTTAATTCACCATTGTTGTTAAATCGCAAACACTAGAAACTTTTATTTTGGTTTAAATATAATACAATATAATATAATAATACAAAAAATATAATAAAAAAACAAAGAAGCGCACCAAATAAGAGAAAGACAAATTAGCTCATGTTTCAATAAATTAATTATTCCACTGAGTATAAAACTTAGCCTAAATGTTAATTTTTTAAATGTTATAAACGCGAGCATTTTTTATGCTTTGTGTGTTATAGCACTCACCTAAATTCGTATTTTTTTATTCTCTTGTTAGTCTCTGTGATAGATTTCACTAAAATAGCCAATTGTTAAAAATAATAAGCATAATAAGCAGGTGTAGAATTTCGAAAAAGTCTGTCATTGAGTCATTTCTTCTATCGCTCGAGGTTCTAGTTAGCTAACAATGTTAAAATGATAGTGTTCATATCCTACAGAGTAAACCGTACAAGATTTAATGCTTGAGGCATTTCACAGCGCCGCATGATTACTCATTAGCGATTAACTGATTAGAATTTAGTACTACTGCCGTCCGACAGATCCATATAGCAAAAAGCTCGAAGGCAAGTCCACTCTTTATTGGGCAAGAATTTTTCGAGCGTGTGATTGTAAGTCATAAATAACGTTCAACACCGACAAAAGAAAGTCGTGTATCCGGGTACACACAAACACTGGAACAAGTGCACCAATTTTTTTAATTATGCAAATTAACCGTTTGATAATTTATTAGAAGACAGCCTCGTCCAATCACATCGCGATACGAATTTAAATCGGTTTAGCGTAAAAACACTACACCTCATGGTGAGTTCGGCGGTACCGTTAGATCAGGATTCGCTTAAGAGGCTTAAAATGGGCTCCTACAAGGAACATAAATAGTAAATTGCTGATTAATAGATTTCATTTAATTTTCAATTACTCGAGCTTTTATGGCACTCGCTCATTAAACCGAGATTTTAAAAAACGATACAAAACAAACTAAATCTTATTTAAATAAGAGATTGTATAACTAACCACCCCGATTTCTACAATTCAAGCGATACGAAATTTATGAATTATAAACAATACCAAGCTGGCAATTAGACACCGCTCCATGGATTTTATTGGCGTTTTTGTAGCAATTTGTGCTAGAAATGGTCGAGTTACGAGCCAACGGCTTAATTGGCAATCTTGGGAAAATGTCAGATTTTGAAAAATACAAGCGTGGCGGTGGGAGACGCTGTACCAACCAAAATTTTAGCTACCTGATTGGCTACAATAATTCTACCAACTACCAACTGTAATTATTGGTAAATAAAATAGTCGGTGAGGGCTTCGCATAAGCATAGATCAGCTGATTTATAAAAAAAAATCAGTTGTTATCACGGGAAAAACGGAATAGCAAAAATTTTATACAGCTGAAAAGCATCTAAATACTAAATAATAACACAAATTGAAAATTTTTCTAAGTAAGCAATTACATCAAATCAGAAAATGACTCTTTGAACAGTGGCTTTTATTTTATCGTCTTAGTTGTCAATACAAATTATCTGATTAAGGTATCTTCAAGAACTCGTTTCATAAAATCAGTCAAAAAGAGTACCCAATGACTAATGATTTGCACGTTTTGAAATTTTTATCCATTTTTGCTGTAAAAAAGTGAAATCTAGTGCAAAATAAAGACACTCAGTCAATTATCGATGAATTAGCTATAAAGACTTAAGCTAAATAGTAAAGCTAAAAAAATAGTTGCAAGATTTAGATATGAAAACATAGAAAGAGTAAATGAAATTTGACGAGTGAATTAGAAAAGAATGTGCAGATTATGTACAAGAATAAAAGAAAAATCTTAGAACATTGCTTGTCAAAGAACAGAGAACTAAGAAGTAAGTGAGTTTAATAAAAAAAAAGTTGTGTGAAAAGATTGTCTATGAAAACAGTGAATGGAAATGTTCAGTAAAAATTTTTCGCTCGTTTCTGATCACTCTTTAAATAAAGTCTTTTAAATTGACTTCTGAGACCGAGTGGTAGTCGTTAGGCGGTAACCATAGTACGATTCATTTTTGTAAAGCGGCAAATAAGCCACATCGTAATAAGATTCGCTAGAAAAATAGCCTTAGTCTATAAAATCGCTTGATAGAAAGGCGCAGGAGCGGGCGTAACAAACAGTTTGAGCAGTTTCAAGCGAATTAACCCATGCATTTTTTATGAATGTGCTTCTGATATGGTGGCAAATAGTAAACTTACCTATAGATTAAACTAGAATTAACCCTAATGTTTTTCTAATTTTCACACATCTGTTAAACAATCTTTATTTAATTTGGCTCATTCCAAGTTTAGAAAAGTTAATAGGTTATCTACAGAATTCAATCTAAAATTTTTTTAGGAATAGAATACATAAGACCTCCAATAGAAAACTATTCTATTGGTTAGTGGTTAGCCATCAACTTACTAAATTTTGAGATGGTTTGGAATTTTTTTGTATACTGCTTTGAATGAAAAATGCAACACCAAGAAGTTGTGGTCAAATTTTAACAAAAATTTCACAAAAGTTTAATTTTTATATAATAATTAAAATTTTGACAATGATTAAAATTTCAACAAAAAAAATTATTGTCAACCCTGTTTTTTGGAAGATTTTATATAGGAAAGATAGCAATATCAAAGAATGTTTTGCGAGCATGGATACCTTTTGGATCAGTTTTCTCTTTACAATTTTGCGGAGAACGTCATTTATAATGCCCAGAGTTTGTGAACGTCACAATTTTCAGCAACTAAATAATTTCGATGGAGGTCAAATTATTGGCATGAGAGAGGGTGGTCTTTCGTTTCGGGAAATTGCCACCAGAATTGGTTGTGACGCAACTACAGTAATGAGATGTTGGAGACGATGGTCTGAGAAAGGTTCCTATGGACGTTGGAGAGGATCTGGACCACAGCGAAGAACGACCGACCGCAAAGAACGACGAATAAGACTTTTGGCGTTAAGAGACAGATTTTTAACCACGCGAGTAGTTGGAAACCCTTGGAGAGAAACTTTAAATGTAAGAGTCTTAATGGCGTCCATATATCGTCGAGTACGTAGTTTTGAAGTGTGTTCTTATCGTTCTTTTTGGTGCCTCCCCCTAACGCCTCATCATCGAGCTCGCAGATTAGAATGGTGTATAGTACGGGTGAATTGGAGGCAGGAATAGCATCAGACGGACGTAGGTGGGTGAGAAGTCTTCGCGGCAAGCGCAGAAACATGAACTTGGCACTTTTCCGGCATATGTGCTTACTCAGGGCATGATGATTTGGGGTGCTATCACGTATAGCAGTAGATCTCCTTTGGTTTTTATTCCTGGCAACTTAAATGCTCACCGGTACGTAGAGGCTGTGCTGGAACCAATTGCACTGCCGTACTTGGAAGGGCTGCAAAATCCTGTTTTCCAACAGGACAATGCTGGCCCACATACTGCAAGGAGGACAGTGAACTTCTTAGAAGAAGCTAACGTAGTGGTACTTCCATGGTCTTTCCGTTGACCGGATTTTTCGCCCATTGAACATGTGTGGGATATAATAGGCGCAAGACTAAGCAATTTACGTCATCCCCCAGACTCTTTGGACAAGCTACGTGTACAGATTCAGGAAGCTTGGGATGCACTACCGCAGGAGGATATTGATCATCTCATTCAAAGTATGCCAAGTCCGCCAAGTATGCCAACCTTTTGTAAAATTTTCATTAAAATTCGTCCACAACTTCTTGGTGTTGCAATTTTCAATCAAAGCAGTATATTTATTTATAAAAAATATATGTCTATAGGTAGTAATAATAACGTCGAAAATGTACGAGGTAATTACGTCTATATTTTGTAATAATAACGCTCTTTTTTATGACGTCTATCTAAGGCCAAAATTATCTTTGTTGGTTCTATAGTTGGTTAGATTTGACTAGAATTTGTATAGAAACTACTGTAGCTAAAATTTATAATAAACTTACTTAAAAAACTGTTTTGTATATTGTTGTTTAAATATTCTGCTGTTAGTGAGTTCGCAAATGAGACGCTCTTCCAGGATTATTATTAGTTTAATTAGAATAATTGAAATAAACAACTAGTATTGGGCCGCTAATTCGTTTTAAAAACACTCATTATTTCATATTCTGCTTATACAACATTATAGGTAGGTTATCCAGAAGTTTAGAGACAATTATCTAGTCGTAACAACGTAACATATTGATCAATAATTTTTTCTATTTAAAAAATTAATTGTTTTGTTTATGTTTTGCAAATTGTGAATGGTTGACTTCCTGCACTATAAACTTATCTATTTTTGGGTAAGTTTTTTGTTGTTGATATTTCCAATAAAATTAATTTGTTTTAACTAAATCCTATTAATTTCACTCTCTGATTTGGCCATGATGTAGATGTTTCCATTGGCCTGAAGTGTTTTCGCCTTAAATCCACATGTAAAGTCTTTAGATACGTTTTCTAGATAGCGAAACGGTAATTATAATATTATAATTTATATGTTCGCGTTGCTTTTTAAACTCGTCGAGCGTATTTCTTGCACCGTTGAGTCGGTGTTGACCTTTCCGCTTAGCACTTGTAGAAAAATGTCTCGAGTAAATATTTCCATAGCAAAAATTTGTGCATTAGAGTCAGTGTCAACTTCCACTGAAAAAATTTCGACAACATCCTCTTTTAAGAGGTCACGGCATAAATCAAGTCACTGTAGTATCAATTAAAAACAAATTAGAATCAAGGTTTATAAATCACGAAATTTTTAATTAATGTCAATTGGCACTTCTTTGGATGTGAAACGAAGGTTCCGGCCCTCCCTCGCCTTGAAACAAAAGCAAATCGCGATTTGTAGGCGTCCATGGCCTCCCATGTTATATAATACGAGAAAATTACCTTTTGAATAATTATTATTGCAAAAGAAATTTACGAGCGCTTTAAGGCGCCTGGAAGATTCCCGGAAAGTAAACGCTAACCATATACAGCCCCACTAAATCAAATTTTACACCCACTATTCAACCAGTTTTATCTAATCTAAATTGGACATTGATCGCATGAAAGGAGTGCAATTAGGATTGAGGATATATCGGAGGTCCTTCCTCATTAGAATTATGAAGGAAGCAGGTCGGGCCATCGCCTTACTACATCGATATCAATCAGACACGCCCTCCACTGTCACAAGAACTCACCATTGTTCAGGTTAATGGGCTGTGGAATATCGGATCGAGGCAACCGAGAACACTCTTCTAACACCGGTGACATACTAAGACAATCATCGATTTTATTCGACATGACAGCAAACACAATAACGAGGGCTACTTTTTACCATTTATGCGACTCGGGTTTCAAAAAATTCAAATTTTTTTCAGAAGAGTATCGAATAATATAATCAAAGAGTAATTAGCAAGATGACATCTGATGAGCACACAAAAAATTACTGAAAGTCATACTTTTGCACTTTTTTGTATATGTTATGTGCCTCAATTTTGCAGAAAATTAGAAGCAAATGCTTTAAAAGAAAAAAAGCGTAAAATAACAAAAGAACTCAAAAAAGATTATCACGTTATTATGACGTAAAAAATTGATTATTGCTTATGCTAAAATTATCATAAAAGTGACGTATTTTTATCGTAAAAATGACGCCAAGAACACAACAAACACAAATCAATGAAGAAAAACGAATAAAAAATTTAAGAACGACAAACAAAGATACCGAATAAAAACTATAAAAATAAAATTATTTCTTCCGGCGGTCACCGATCTCAAAACAATTTTAGTACCATGTCCAACATTTTTTGACATTATTTATAAGCCTTGAGAAAGAGCCAAAAAAGACTCGAAACGTCGCCGTCGCCATCGGCTCAATTTCAAATTGAGATAATAGCGGTAGTGTCTTCGTTTTCATAAAAAAAAATAAAAAATTTGGAGTTGTGATTGGTTGTTGTTACAAAAATGTATTAAAATTTGTAATACTACTCAACTTGAAATTAGCCCATTAATTTGCAAACTTATTTTTGTTTTTTGCATTTTTAAAATAAAATTTTTGAATAATTATAAGTCTTTTTACAAAAATTGCATTGTTATTAATTTTGTTTAAAAAATAATTTGACATTATAACTTTTTAAACTTCACATTTTTAGCCATGTAATTTGGATCTTTACCATTCCAAATGTCAAATTGTCAAAACAAAAACACATTTTTTAAATATTTTTCTACTATTCGATAGACCTTAATTGAAAATAAAATAATGTATCAACAATTCGATCTGCAAATTTTAGTATACCTTGATGTACAAACAATAAATAAATATTTTGAAAGCACTTTCAAGAACATTAACACACCAAAAAATATATGTATGAATGGTTTGACGGAAGAGTAACTTTTCAATAAAAAATCATTTTATAGTACAAAAAACAAATTTATTATTCAACATACACAATTGCTCTTGCAATTGTACAAATTTGATCCAGCGAGTTTAAGCTATCTAAAAAATTTCTTGTGAAAAAATGTTTGTTTCGGCTATTACTTCTTCATTTAGTAGATATAAATTTTTTTCCATCAAGCCAATTTGTTAATTTCGAAAACAAGAAAAAAATTACTGAGGGTGAGTAGGGTGAATGAGGCAGCAATTTGTAGTCCAATTCGATTAATGTAGAGGTGGAAATTTAGTCAGCATTAAGCAAACGCAGCACCCATTTTGCGAATTGTTTTTTTATATTTAAATTTTCATACAAAATATTGAATAGCCGTTCAGTTCAACAGAGACTTTATTAATCAGTTTTGGAGACGCTAGAGAAAATGACATAATATTTGCACAACTTTTTCTCAGATTTTTAAATGGTTTTTTTACGTAAAAAATAATGTTTACTTAGCACTCGAAAGTTTTTCCCTATTTTTAAACAATAAAAACACTTTGTTTTAAAAAATTGTAAAACGCAAACTATTTAATAGATTTGCACGAAATTTTGCTGGCAGCTTACTAAAACATAGTAAAAACTAAAAAATATTATTGCGAAAGCAAAAGTTTTACCATTAGTCATAAATTTATTCTTCCAAACCACCAGAAGTCAAATTACCTTTTTTGATAAAGAAAGAAAAAAGCAGTAAAGTTGGTTTGCGAGAAGATTTAGAGTGGTTGGATTTTGTCGTGGGCGATGAGTCATTCTGCGCAAAGTACGAAAACACGTCTTGATTAAGCGCTATTCACTAACCCAAAAACATTCTCATTTCGTTTCGTTCCTTCTTCTCAAACGGTTGTTGTTAAGCCTGCGTGTATTGACAGATTTGTAATTTTATTTCGACAATCTTTTACAAGACTCTGTTTCTTTCGTGGTTTACAGTTTTGTAAGTATACCTAGTACAATTTAGAAACAAGGATATAAATGTGTTTTTGCAGAACATACTTTGCGACAATATGATGTTCAATAACGGTCCTGTTGTTCATAATCAAGGGAGGCAGATAATTTATAACGTTTTTTTGTTTATGAAAGAGGAAAAAGAGAAAGGTGAAGTTATAATTCCCTTAAGTCGTTTACAAGAACGTGTTGCTAAAGCCACTGGTGTTGGTCTTAACACGGTAAGGAGAATTATAGAAGAAGGTAGCAAGAAACCTAAAAATAGCAAATTTCAATCTCCGCTTAAAAAAATCAACTAACCATCGCCAAAAAACACATTGGATGAATTTGAAGAAGAAATAGTTTGAAAAGTAATTTATAATTTTGCCGCCATTCATAAAAGAAGACCGACAATGCAAGTTTTATTTGAGGCAGTAAAACGTGAAGGTGTTAATTTTACTGGGAAAATAGATTCATTTAGACAGTTCATCCAAAAGCTAGGTTTTCGTTGGAAGAAATCGACAGATAATCGAAAAATCTTAATTGAAAAAACGGACATCAAAGCGAGTGAATATTTAAGACAACTTAAAAAGTACAAAGAAGAAGGTCGAAATATTATATACTGTGATGAAACTTACCTTCAAATTTCCCATACTGTACCGATGGCATGGGATGATGGCACAAATAACATGCTTAAGGCACCGTTAGCCAAAGGGCGACGTCTAATTATTTTACACGCTGGAGGCGCTCAAGGTTTTGTGCCTTATGCTTTAAATATATTTAAATCGGGATCGAAAACAGGCGACTATCACGATGAAATATAACGGATAACGTGGATAACGCGTCCTATCATAATGTGGCAATAGAACCTAGTCCGAACTCATCATGGAAAAAAGCAGCAATGCAGCAATGGCTAAACGAAAGAGGAATTTTTTTGGGACCAAAGAAACAAAAGCAGAATTATATAAAAAAATTAATTTGAATAAACCACCGTAAAAGCAATTTGCGATCGACAAAATTTTGGCAGAATGTGATATGCCAGTTTTACGGTTGCCTCCATATCACCCGGAGCTTAACCCCATCGAAAAAATTTGGGCATTAGTAAAAAATCATGTGGCCGTTCACAACGTAACATTTAAATTAGAAGACGTCTGGAAATTAGCTGAAGACAAATTTGCTACGATTTCAGTGGAACAATGGAGAAATATATTTAACCACGTACAAAAAACCGAGGAGGAATACATGGCCAGAGAACACATTATGGATGATATAGAGGACTTCATAATTTCTGTTAGAGCTGACGAAAGTGATAACGATTCGGAATTTTACATTTCTTCCGACGAGGAAAACGATTTAGTTTGCGCAAAATTGCAAGAATAATGCAAAATGCTTTATGTCAACAGAATAAATTTTTTTAAAAAATTTTCACACTTTTTATTTTATCTTTTGTTTTTTAATAATCGCTGTGCAGTCTATTCTATTAAATTTGTCTTTTAGTTTGTATTTTTATTGTATTATTGTACAAAATACAACAAACAACGGGTCCCTGCCTGCGCATTTCATGCAGAATTTTAAATTTGCCGCAATCTGAAACTAGTCAGATGTTTTTGGGTTTCACTTATCGCATTTAAGATTTTACTTCACGCAGATCTGTTCAAGGTCATCACCCACGACAAAACCCAACCACTCTACAAGAACCAAAGAAAAGCGGACGACACAAAAGTAAAAGATTACAAAATGAAGAATTATTAAAGTAATTGAAATATATCAGAAATAAAGAAATTAAGCACGATACAAGAAGCTGCTAAAAGAAATATTAATAAAACATATTTGTCCGATATTTATTATTTACAAAGCGCATTTAAAAAAGACCAAAAAAGAAGAAAATGTCATTTTTTTTCTTCAAATAGATTGTTCTAAAAACGTTATGCCCATTTTCAAACCGGTAGTAAAATCTATGTTAAAATGTTTTAAAAAAACAGAGTGGTGAGTTGTTTTTCTTGTCTTGATTAATGAAACTGTGTCTCCTTTCGACTGTTGTCAATTCTTGTCCATTCGTCTGTCCTTTTTCCCGCTGTCAATCCCGACAAGTAACATCGTTCTCTCACAAACTCCTTGTTTTCCATATTAATTAATACAAAGTAAACATGCGACCACCATCGCCGATCCCATAATTTATGCAAAGCACAAGCAGAGCATTACCGGTTCGACTCGTACTGTCTGTATGAAATAATTTATCGTTCCGAAACATTGTTAATAGAGAATCTTGCCCGTATAAATCCCATCTCTAGAAAAACAGCAATTTCGCAAAATTGTGACCATTACCAGCACTTTATATTTCGCAAAAGGCGTACCACAATGACGCAACATTTCTGTCGAGATGCTATCTTAATCTGTTTTACGGCAGCAACAATGGATATCTAAACTGAATTTTTACAAGACTTTCAACTCGTCCAACTCGACCAATAAGTGTTCGGCCAGGAATTTATTATTGATAAGAAGAGACGCGCGAGCTTTCCGCTTGGAATTTCAACGATTATCTCTCCCAGCGAAATTTCCAACTTTGTTGATAAATTCAGTAAAGTCTTGTTTATGAAACGTCGTGACTCTGGGAGACGGCAGACTGGCATAATGGAGGAAAGTGTTGTGCTTTTATTGTTAATAACTGTCATTAGTGGCGTTACGGCAATGCTAAAATAACAATTACAGTTAATAGGACGGTAGTGTTGTTCTGCCCTCGCTGCTTGATTTATACTTTGATACGATATTTTACACGGCAACTTGTCGCTTTCTTTCGTATTATTTGCCAGCTGTTATAAATCACGGATAAAGAATGTGCACAAGAACATTCGACGATTAATATGGAATTAAAGATAACAGATCGGACGCGATGTCAGGACAACTAGGTGTGGAGACACTCCAAATCACACACAACCAACATTTTCGACAACAAAATTAATTAACATTTTCATCAACAATTTTTCATTTTTTTAAAGTAACACACGTCATATAAAAAATAAACAAAAGCTCCTCAAATTTGAGAAATAAAAATCACTATTATTAACAAGTACTGATTGAGTTGGCAGCATTGAAATGTCACGTAAAATTTACTGTTCTGACCAAACTTCAAATTCAAATTTGACATTTCAAAAAATTGACTTCAAAAAAGTTTTGTTAAAATGGTTTTCGAATTATAACATCACACTTTTATTATAATGGCGTAGGAACTTCAAAAGTGGAGTCTACAATGAAATTAATAGTTGACATTATTCCCTGAACTCAACGTAGGACTAATTTTAAGCGATTTACCCCAAAGTAGTAAATTTATCATGTTTCAACAACACTGCATGCAAGTAATGTTGCAAAAATAAATCCTGATCGATTATCCACTATTACACATATTGTGGAAGACATTTGCGTTCAAATAGAGCAAACCCGCAAAAATCTGTGCAGAATCTCTCATTGCAAACAAGTTTTACGTTCTATTAACTTCGAATATATTTACTAATTACTGTATTTAATACTCTAAAACGACGAGTTTAGTAATGTATTAAAAATAAGGGTGCACACTTTGCACCTTATCTTTAAATTTAGTTTCGGTTTTTCTGTTTGCTTTATTTTTTATTGTATTATTTAATAAAACTATTATTTTTTGAAAATGGTCTAATTACAAAATTTTATTTAGTATTTTCTTAAGACATAACCTATAAGAGATAATCTTAACAAACCGTCAACTTGCAAAAAATTTCTTGTAACTTTATTGCTAGTTTAAACAGTATGTGTTATTCACGTTGTAGTGTCTGATTGAAAAAATTAGATCATCCCGCATATATACACTTAGTTTTTGGTAGGAAGATGCCAACTGACGTCAATAGGCATAATACGTTTGATTGGTTACACTGTGGAGGTGTGTGCCTAATGTGGTGTAGTGGGAAATGTACGCGACCCATTGCTCAGTTGTTATTGGTTGAGACGTTTCTGAAGTCGAGTATTATTGAAGTAGGTCAGCAAGTAGGCGTGATGTACTTATTTTAACGTTTTTCACATTTTTTTAAAGAAAAACAATACATTTATTAAAACTAACACAAAAAAATTAAAACCTAAATGCTAAAAAAAACGATTAATAAATATTAGTACATGAAACAAAAAATTAAAACCTGAAAATTACAATTAAAACCGAAATAAAAAAAATTATTAAACCTGAAAGAGAAACTTATAAAAACTTTAAATATAACAATCGTTAAAATATGAAACAGTACCTAAAACTTTACAGAAAAAAACTACGTTAAATGTAACTAAGAATTTTAAGCCGATTACAATTTTTATGTAAAACTTTTTATAATTTTTATGAAAATTACAAAATATTTGAAAAATATTTGACAAAATAACACAAAATTGTTAAAAGGTAAATTGTACTTACTTGTTAACAAGATCAGTGATTACGATTTTGTAAGAAGTGTTAAGAAATTCAAAATGGCAAATCTAATATGGTTGACTATAAATATAACAATACTAATCCTTTAAACAGTATTCGACAAAATAGAATAAAACTGTACACTGTTAGGTATTTTTTAGATTACCTACCGCAGTTGTATTATAAAAAAAAAAGAAATCAAAATAGCAAAAATAATAAAACCGATTACAAAAATAAAAATTCTAATATTTTAAATATGATTGGACAAAATAATTTAAAACGGTGCATTTATAAACTTGACTTAAATTTATTTTTTTAATGAAAATTAGAACTAATATAAAGTTTAAATATACATTATTTTAAAACCTACAAGGTAAATAAAAAATGGCGGAAAAATTCTAAAGTTCGTTGTAGGAGACAGTTTATAGTGTCCCAGAAAGTTAGTAAAAAATTACCACTGGCGGCCTATTCTTGTAGATAGTAAGAGGTAAAGTAGATTATTCAGCTTTTTTGTTTTTTTGAAATTTTGAAATTTGCAAAGTATTTTGTAAACTGTTGTTCCTCCTAATCGCAGTCGACAATGTTGTGTAAATTGAGGCCGCAGGTCACAATTTTTACATATTTTAAGAATGCCAGACGATAGTTTAGGTAAAACTGGAAGCCGCTGGAGACAGTTTTATCAAAATTAGGAGTTGGAGAAAACAATTTTATAAAAATTTAAAGCCGCAGGCGACAATTTTGTATAAACTGAAAGCCGCAGGCGACAGTTTTTATAAATTTTGTGAATCTCAGAAGATAGTTTAGGTTAAATATGAAGTCGCAGATGACAGTTTAGTAATAACTGAAAGCAACAGGTGTTAATTAATATTATTAATTAACTGAAAATTTACTAATTTTATCAGACGCCAAATATGATAGGTATATGTATTTCTGATTATTTTTTTTAAATTAAAGTCGAGAATGTTTTTGTAATTTTTGATACTGGAAAACAATATTTTACTAGCTATAGAAGCCAGAGATAATATTTTAGTAATTTTAAATTTTGGAGAAGCCGAAAGTGACTGTTTATTAATTTCAAATTTAAAAAAATGTTAAAAATGCTTTTTTGTTAAAATTTAAGTAATTCTAGCAAATTTCTGTTAAATTTTGATTTATTAAATAATTGGTGTATTAATCGATTATTAATATTATTAGTGGCAGTCGAGCGACTATTTAAGTAAAAGTCGAACGACTATTGTTAGTAGCAGTCGACCGATTATTATTAAATAACGTCGACATAATTTTCCTTCTCATGGCTAGCTGCAAGTTTTTTTTTTTAATGTACAGCCTGTATTTACGATTCTCAAAACCAAACCACCGGTTGAAAGTAGTGTTTCATTGCCAGTTTACTAGTCCCTATTCAGCCCTGATTCTCGTCAGTGTAGCCAACCTAATCTGGGTTAATTCCCCACAGTTGGTGCTTGCGGCTGCAATTGAAAGCTATAAAGGTAGGTTTATCCTAGATCATGTTTACTTACTAAATAAATTTTATAAATAATAAATATAAATAATATAAATAAAAATAATAAATTTTAAAAGTGTTTAATTGTTATTAAATTTTCAACAAAGTACCTACTCGACTTGACTTTATAACCACTGGACACTTTTTTACAAAATAAGGTTCAAAAAAAATTAAATCATTTTCCCGGGGCTCTATTAACAGTTTAATACAACGTACTGTAAAGCATTTCTGCCATTTTGTAGTACTCACTTTGCAGTTACATATATTGAGATTACCATTCTAAACATTTTTAGTATCTATTAATTGTAATCATTGATATAGTCAAGAAAAAAAGCTTGGTTACCAATAAAAGTCCGACGACAAACAGGCAAATCTGGGTCTCCTATCTGTAGCTTTACATGCAAAAGAACCAGGCCTCCACTGTGAAAGTAAACCGTTTACAACTGTAAAGTTCCGGTTTTTTTACAGACAGGAGAGCAAGATATGCGTGCTTATCATCAGACTTCTTTCGGTAATCATGCTATAAGTATCGCGATTTTTTCAAATATTTTTTGTATTCACTTTTTAGCTTTTTAAACTATGCATACACATACAGCTATAACGTTACCGTTATTTAAAAGACCTGTATTAAAGACGTCGGTAATTATTCTCTATACGGGTTCTGCACTGTTTTTAGCAAAGACATCGTTATAAACGCTACGTACGTTCTTCAACAGCCATTGTAAATGCAATATAATTACTTTAATTCAGTTGTAGACGATGTAAACTGCAGAGACAAAGAAAAATAATACATAAGTATAGTGAAGTTAGTCGTAATAATAATAATATACATATAACGTAACTTACTTTAGCAAGGTAAATTAATTTTTGTCGTAGATACAATTTTCACAATTAACATTTTATAAAGGAGTCTCAAATGTCGGTTACGTTATTATAGGTTTGTGCTAACAACATTTCAGAACTAGTTTAGAACTAGTTCAGAACTAAACTAAGCATGCGTAATAAAAATTTCGGACTGTTCAACCGGTACTGTGCATGTGCAGTCCAATTTTGAACTGTTCTGAACTGTTGTTGAAACAAACCTTATACATAGCTGCGTATATAGGTCGTTAGAGTATCTATATATTAGTTTGATAAGAGTAGGATAAAACATATTTGACAACTATTTTTAATCCAAGTTTATATCAATTTAATATCATTAGGTCACTAGCGTTACAATAGTTTTTTTTATAAAAATCATTATATAGGTACTCTATACGTCGTAGTCATAGTCCGCCATCTTTAATCCACCATTTTAAATTTTTTAATTTTTACTTAAAAATCAGAGTTAGTGACGTTGGAAATTCGTGAGTACTTGATTTTGTAAAAAACGAATTCGAAAAAAGCCGAGCGGCCAGATTTTTCAAGTCACTTTTGATCCTTTTAGAGACTTTTTGTAACTTCTTAACAAATTAAGTCAATCAGTGTATCTCGCAATAGTTAATTTGACGCAACTAAAATTTTGGTGTTTGTAGTGAGTCTTTTTGTTACAATGTTTGTTGAATAGTCGGTTTTTGGCAGATGCTGTCAATAATGAAGACGCAGCTCTGTTGCATTTGCAGGCCACCCCTTCGTCATCCCATAATTTAAAACACGTGTCTGTTTCGTCGAACAGATAGGGGAAAAGTGCGTGTTCTCACCTGTCTGTGATCGCCCACACATGGCACGCAACGAGCACGCGTCTTTCGTTAAATGCACTCACACGAGCTTTTATAACCAATTACTTCTTGTCAATATACGGCGGCTTGTGCTTGTGACAAGCTCGTTTGTTTCACCATTAGATGGATATGTCACCAACAGAGATTTATCTGCCAATTTGAATTAAGTATACAAAATGTGTAACGTTTGGCATTTCGAAGTGTTTTGTGTGGTCGGAAAATCGATTTAAATAACAATAACCACAAGCGCTGAAAAGAGAAATTTTTTTAAATATCAAATTGAGATGTTGCCATATACCATAAATCACAACCCTGCTCCTGCTACCATCATGGGCGTAGGTAGCAGTTGCTAATTTTCAAAAAAAAAAACGCACACTCCTTAACATTTTGATAAATCGCTTTAAATAGACAATAAAGTTGTAATTTATTAAAAATCACTCTTTCTGGCCTAGAGAAATCGATAAATTTTTCGCAACGCACCCACCTCTTATGACATCACCTAAACCAGATGCTCCAAATCCATCAAAGTAATGATTCTCCAATTACTAAACAAAAATTTATGACACCTGAGAGTTCCCAACTCACCCAGCATCCGGTACAAATTCGATTAAAACACCCACACGTGTTACCCAAAAAATTCATTGCACCCCAATTAAAACCCATCAAGTGACAGTGGCAATATGCTCGGGTATACCCGTGGGAATGGCATAGGGCGCGTGTGACCATCCCGAGAGATGCTGCAATCACCCTATATACATGTTTTATTTATTAAATTAATCCACGCTCGATTAGCCCTACTAAAACAAAATTGATGAATTCCTACGAGGGTGGTTGGTGTGCAAGATCAAGTGGAGGGTGGTTTGTAAGGGTGGCTCGTGGGAATACGATGAGACACAAGTGCATTTACTTGTTGTGCAATAGGGTGGCTATTGTTTGGCATCAGGGAGGACCAGGAAACAACAAGATAAATTGTATTAGTTTGAAATGAATAGATGGGTGCTGAATCGTGGGAAATTACACATAATGACAATGATAAGCAAATAACAAAAAAATTTAAGTACAAAAAATATTTTTCAGATTTCAACATTCCCATAAGTTTGCCGGGATTGGTCTTTTGAAGATGCACCAACTAGAAAATTGTGAATATCGAGCGTTAACTTAAAAAAAGTTTTATAAAGAAACAAAATTAAAGAGTTAGCATATTTATCCATTAACAGCATAGTTATAGTATTATTTCTCCAACTACGCTCTTTTTAATTTTACGAATACATATCAGTATTTATAAACAAAACTGCGGACTAGCTGTGTATTTCAACACTTATGAATCATAAATGACATGTACAAGGTGTGAACACTGTGAACTGTAAAATTGGCACCCCCTCTAACTTTTTTATTTTTAAAGAATTTCCCTAGCCTACTCTAATCTAAAACAAAAGTCAATAATGCATAAAACATAAACTACACGAATTATCATGAATTACACAAATTACAATAAATTGCAATAAATTACGACGAATTACAGTCAATTACATATAATGATCAAAAAAGTATAGTAGACATAATATAATTTTTTTAAAAAGATTTGTTCTAAAAAAATTATATAGAACAAATAAATTATATTTGTTCTAAACAAAATCTTAGTTATTGTCTAAATCATGAGCTCGAAAAAAATTAAAAAATCTGCAAGATCAACAATTTTAAATTTTTTTTATTTTTTAAAAACTTGTATAAATAAATGTGATATTATTGAGATTGTGTTGACTTTTTCACAGCTTTTTTAATTTGGGTTTTAAGGGGCACTAATTTTTGTAAAAATTAAAATTTGTTTATTGCTTATTGCAATACGAGGGGACAATTCGGGACCTTTAAGGGTCCGAAACTAGTTGGCTTGCAAATTTTAATTTACACAAAAATTAGTGCCCCCCAAAACCCCAATTAAATGTGATATTAGTATTCGAGAAACTTAAAAAAAAACTACATTTAAAAAAGAAAGAAAAATAAAAAAGGTTTTAGAAGAATAGAAACTTGAAAAAGCAATAAAGCTGCAAAAATATGCACAATTTTTTTTAGAAGAACAAGAAACTTTTTTATAGAAATATAAAAAACAAGAATTGATAAAAAAACAACAGAAAATTGTACAAGATATAGAAAGCTATTGTTTAAAAAAAAGAGCAATTGACTCTATCGTCAGAATTTGGAACTAGAAAAAATGTGCATTTTAAAGAGATAAACAATAAAAATCTAATTTAATTTGACTGTGTTTTTGATGTTTTTATCAACAATTTGACTTTTTTTCTGCATAACGCAAGTTTTCACTACATAGTTACAAATTGCACCACCATGATACATATTGTTTCTTATAATTATTGATAAAATGTTTTACAAGAATAAAAGCAGTTTTTAGAAGAATTAAAGAAACGATGAATAATACAACAAAAAAAAACAACATTTTTTTAAAAAAAAGTAAAGAAACTGAACTGATTGAAAGAAAAAGAAAATCAAAAGTAAGTTCCACAAAAACAAAAAAGTATTGTAGAAAACAAAAAAGTATTCTAGAAAAGTTTGAACGCTAAAAAAACCTTTAGAGAAAACAAAGAAAGGAGTTTCAATAGATATTGCCAACTTTAAAAAAGTAAATTGAGCTACTTTAGTAAGAGCTACTTTAGTAACTAAATAGTTATTTTTGCACCTCCAGGACTAAAGTTTACTTTACCGGGACTTTAGTTCCTGGTGAGAAGGACTAAGCCGTACTTTTAGTCCCAAGAAACATAAAGTGATATTTAAAGTACTTTAGGATTTAAAATGCAAAAAATATTGATATGAATACACAGCTGCAACGATAGAAAATGAGAAACAAAAGTCGTTCGGAATAATAATAGTTATTTATGTAACAAGGCAGTAAAATGCAACTTTGTCTGACGAACTTGGAAATTGTTGAGCCGAGGCGAAGCCGAACGAGTCAGACACAGTCATTTTACTGCCGTGTTGCATACAATATTTTATCGCCTACCACCACACCATTGTACCACCAAAAACAATTTAGTTGCATTTTTTTAATACTGAGATTTTAAGGTAGGTATTATGAAAAAGTACATTTAACAGTTTATTAAATACATTAAATGTGAATGTGCAGCCAGTGGGATTATGAAAATTAATACCAGATGTTGAAGGAGTAGATATTGAATATGTGTTTGAAGTATTTACGATGTTGTTAGTAGAACTGTTCTTTTGCTTATCGTCACTAGTTAAATCCTCTTGGCAAACCTCCGTATCTTCATTAGCCATGAAAGTATTCACTACTGTTGGCTGTTGTTGGTAAACGTCACCAAGAATCGTTTTTGAAATTTTATTTTAATCAATTTAAAATACGTGCAATTAGGGTTGTCTATCACCAGTCAGGTAAAATATTTTACCTGCCTAGGCAGACAAAGTGGCACTTTCTCTCGTTGAATGGATACAATAATGTTTTACTTTCCATAGTGGTAGGCGATAAAATAATTTATTTATTTTATATTAAAACTTTTTTTTATTTATCAACATTAGTTATGATTATGCTTATGCAAAAAATAGCGTATACAACTCAGGACTGAAGCGCCGCATCACTTAAGTGACTCAACTCTTCTGAGACTTTTCCTATCCGGATTAAATGTTGCACTTTAGTCTCTTAATATAGGTATAATATACTATTAATCAACAAGCTTGTTAATGAAAGTAATTACTAATTGAGAGACTCGCTTAGATCATGTTGTAATAGAGAAGAAATTACTAATTACAGTGAACGAAAAAACCTGCTCAAATAGCAAAAAATATGTACAGTCAAATAGTGAATTTGATAAGGAAACCAACTTTTAGAGTAACCCAATGAACAAGCATTTTCTTTTAGCGCACTAATTCTGAAAAGAGTTGATTACAATATTTTTTCGTTAATTATAAATTAGTATATTAAAAAAACTTATTTCCAAAACATTATAACAATTTATACAAATGTTAAAATATTAATTTGTATCTAGCATAAATTTAGGAGTTTTTAACGAATTGTTTAGAATGTTGAAGGTATAATGTAGCTCGTATACTCATGATCAACCTAAGTCTATAATTTTAAAAATGCAATTACATATCGAAATAGCTATGTTACATACACAAAATTTAAAAAAAAAACGTTATATTCAGAGATGATTATGTAGAAAACTAAATTTAAAAATCTCTATTAGAAAAATAAATGTCGTATTTGTCCCTGAGGCTGGTGCAAAAAATCGTCTCATAATCTCTCCAAGTCAATCAAGTGCAGTGGGCGTTCCGCCTTTCCTAATTAAATTAGTTTCGATTAATTTTTGTGATTTACGATCAAAATCAAGGAGCAGCTCGTCCCATATGGAATTAATTTAATATCACGGCCAGCTTAAATGTTAATTTCCAATCCGATGGGTCAAATGTTAAACGTCATTTCGTTAGATCTAATTTCGCAACGGAATTGCACAAATTTTCTTCCTGATGTGTTGTTGTCTCTATACAATCCGCGGCTCTTTTGTCCCGTTAATTACACGTTACGTTGCAGATATTCGTAACTTTCGTTCGTTCGATTGTTTGTTTTCATGCCGGCGAGATGGAAAAGTCCATAGAGCAAGTTCAGTGTGTGCGCCGAGATTTTGCAATGACATTATTTGTCAATAGAGATTTAATTATGTGTGCACACCTCGAATGATAGGCGGTTTTCTGATTGGCAGGGCTATTGGAGATAATCGCGAAGAAATTTGACGTTTTGTTTGCTACCAACAGCGAAAATCAAAACGGTACAAATTAGAGGTTGGCTGGGGCGTTTTAGCATTACGCCATCTTGTGACATTTATCACGTTTTAGCGTCTAATATTTGACATGACATGACCGAATTAAGAAATGACCAATTATGCCGTTTCAGCGCGCTTTCTTAATCGTTCCGTTTGTTGGTTGTAATTCCTCTCCATTAATTATAATATATCATAGTTGGCCAACTTGTAGATTAAATCATCTAAGTAGCAAAGTGTGGGTGAGTCCATGATCACGTACAAAACACACCTTAGTTGATCACTAGAACCGATCAATCTTTGATCTGGTTTTCCGATGAAAACCTACAAGTTTAAAGAAAAATCTTAGAACAAAGCAACAAGCAGGCGGTGGCCAACGGCTACTTGGATCCAGAGTCGTGACTACACGACCAGAAAACACTATCACTTGTTTATTGTTATGGAAACAAATATGGCGAATTAAAAACATATGATCAAATAAGGGTGAAACATAATCCTAGGGGTAGCAGATGAGTCAATTAAACTAAAAGTCGTTTGATAAAAATCAATTGCTTTCACATTTCGACTTTCGCTTGATTTTCATGATGCACGACCACCCATCGTATTTGAAATTATAGGAAATGGTCTTGTACCATTTCCTCAATTGTTGATTAGGAATCGAAGTGTACAATTAAGTCCGAGATAAGTCAAGACAGAGAAAGAATCTCGGCTAATGGAGAGTCAATTTGTAGTAGCAGTAGTTGGTGCTCGCTCTCGGAGCGAAAACAAACAGTACCGATAAGGAATCTATTTGCAGCTGCTTTTATTATCTTGATATCCGAGCCGTTCGAGATGCTTTATGCTGCAGGACAGAGGAGCGCTCGATTGCGAGTCGCGATTTCAATTCCTGGTACTAATTAGAGCATTAGTGTGGTACCATCCTGGGCAATTCGCCTTCCATAGGTACTAACGTCCTCTCGGTCACGATTTCACCGCAATACATGCTATCTATTTCATCGCTGAACACGATGAGCGGGTTCACGACAGGTGCCTGAGACGACGTGCTGCTCTTTTTACACAGAGATTTGCGCACTATTTCAACTGTTAGATACAAATAACACGACTCAAAAATTCTCATAAAAAATAAACAAATATTTTTGAAAATAAGAAAATTAAAAAATTTGAACATGTTAAAGACAAAATCAGTGGCTAATACTAGCAAAACAGAAAGAAAATTCTCCAATATTTGGCTGCGAAACACCAATTTTTGTTACCAAAATATGTTTAAAGACGCGTAAAAGAACACTAGTAAATTATTTCTAACTCAATTTAAAAAAATCTTAATAAGTATCATCAAAACAAAGAAGCGCATAATCTATTTCAAATTTTAAAAAAAGAAAAAAATATTACCATTCCATCGAGAAACAGTATATTACACAAGAAAAATTTGTAGCAAAACAAAAAAACACTAAAGATATAGTGCATCATTTTGATGCAGAAACATAGAAGATAATTGCTAAAGTAGAAAAAAGTAATAAAACTAATAAAAAGCTTTTAGAAAAAAAAAACAAGAAAAAGTAGCTTAGTTATAAACCAACATAAATCAGATGATCATATTGGTCAGAGCAACAGTTTATACCAAGAAAAAACTGAACATAGCAACAGAAGTAGTTAGAATTTTGAAGAAGTAGAAAGTTTTGATCTTAGAAAGAGTAATAGAAAGAAAAAACAAGAAAACCAGAATATGAAACAAAAACAGTGACAGAAAATAGAGTTTTTCAGTTACTAGCGACAATATTTAGAAATATAAAATGTTACAATCATTATAATTTTTATTCATAAAAACCAATCTTTTGAGATACGGAATACCATCAGAGAATAATAGTTATTTATGTATCAAGGAAATTATAAGGATGTTAATTACCGAGAGCAACGACTGTCCAGAGGGCCGTTAGGCCCGAGAGACAGTAAGTTGACCAAGGTAATTAACATCTAATAATTTACGTGATTTATAAATAATTTTATTTCTTACTTAATTAACGTATTTTTTGTGAATAAATAGAATTTTGTGGACGATTTACTTAGTTAACTGTGCATGATTGCTATTGAAAATATTTGTTGACAATTTTTTTTTTAATTTGAAGATTGCAAAAATGAATAAAAATAGTAAAATTTCAGGTAAATTAAAAAAAAGGTCAAAATTTAAGCCAAAAATTTTTATTTAATAACATTTCTTCTCTTTTTGTAACTTTAGAGCGCCATATTTGTAACTCTTTTTAATATGCAAATTAGAGGAAATTAATAATTTTTAACTCCCTTCTATAACTCACTCGGGAGTTATGAGTGTCATAATGGTTACCGTAACTAAGGAAATATTTGGCTATATTGATGTAGTAAAAAATAAAGAAATTTAATATTAGAGTCAATTATCAATACATTTTTGAAACTAAATTTTCATGAGATTGAAGTAACCCGTTCTAAATTCAAAATATTTTCACTGTTGCCACGACTTTAAAGTTTATGTTGGTGACGCAAATGTCAGTAGCGGAAGTAGGGATAAGACAGCTGAGGCAGTGATTTTGTTGAAATTTAAATAAAATAACCACCCCAAAATACCGTTAAATTATTAAGAAAATCTTTGCCGATAGTGTTCCAATGCATGGCTTTGGAAAACAAAGATTATTGTAAATATATCTGAAACCATCTGTTCGTACTGTTTTTCTAAGTTAAACCACATAAAAATTAAAAAATATAGAATAACAACTTAAGAAACCTTTGTTCAGGTTGCGTAAAGTAGGGACAAAAAAAACGCAGTTTTAAATGACAATAAAGCCATGTGATAAGTCAGACTTTTTATAGTAAAATACATAATGCGTCTTCTATTGTGTCGTCCTTTATTCTGCAGGTAATCTGTGCATGTTTTAGCACTCTTAAATGTTACTTAAAATTGTTTTTTTTTAATCATAATTAGTCAAAATGTAATTTTATGCTTTTGAAGTAGTAAGAAGCAAACATGTTAGCACTTGCTTCATTTAATATACAGATAAAATTACAATTTGTGACATCAACATTTGAGGTTGAGTATTGTATTAAATTCACAGATTAAGTTTTAAACTAAAATTATTTTATAAATTGAATATTTTTGACTTGATTTTTGTTTTTGAGTTAAGATCCAAATTACTAATTATTTCAAAAGTAGTTATTCATTTTAGTGAAAAGATATTACTAATGGAGATCTACAACGCTCTATAATTGAGTGACTTTACACTATTATGTTTATTACTGCAAGTTTTGAAGGTGAAACTCAAAATGGAGGCGTTTACTAGAATAGTTCTTCATGTCTAGTCCGCCATACTAAATGTTCTCTTGCTTGAATTTCCTGAGGTTTTGTTTAAGAGTAGAGGAAAAAGAAAGTTAATATGAGAGGAAAATAATACCAAAAAAAATTTGTGTTCAAATATTGAAAGAGGAAGACGAAAAGAAAGACTCCACACAAGATAATAAATGAGGTAAAGAAAGTATTGAGAAAGAGTAAAGTTTAAGAGTAGAAAAAGTTAAGTTGGGAGAGAAATAATACAAAAAAAAAGTTTTGTCTTCAAATATTGAAAGAGGAAGACGAAAAAAAAAGACTCGGAAGAAAGTGAAGAATGGAGAAAAAAAGTTGCTGTTTTAAGTGTCTTTCAGAAAATACTCTGTTTTTCTATTTTCGATACTTTTTATATACTGAAGAAAAAAAGTTGTTTAAAGAGAAGATACTACAAACTCAAACCAAAAGTGTAAAAATCTAAATTATTAAAATTTAAAAAACTTGTTCAAAAAAAACACGCTTAATTAAAAATCTTTGACAGACCATACTTCTAAGTTAGTCTTTTCATATCACTTATGCGATGTGAGGTTATTGAGGAGTCTTTGCACTTCATTTCAATCCAGTTTGACTCATAATGTGATCAATTATAATATGTGAGTAGCGTTAGAAATTTAAAAAAACACTTTTAACCTATTTCAAAAAAAAGTTTTGATTGTCTAAAGTTATAAAAACTTTAAAATAAAATTGCCCGATCTTTCGAAGATGTATTAAACATAACAAACCTGTTTTTACAATATTCAGAAATAAAACAATAAGAATATAAAAGCTTGTTATCGAGTCAAGTTTAGTGATTTGTTGAAAAATGCAAATTTTTATTTTTGGGAATTCCTCCAGCTTATTGAACTGAATCTAATAATATTAAACAACCATTTTGGTGCAAATTAATGTCACTCCAGAAAACATAAAAAATAATAATAAAAGATAATAGGAAAAGTCAAAAAATATGTTCTTAACAAAAATGCTTTTGAATCTAGACTTGATTTTGGAACTAGAAAAAGCTCAATCCAATGTTAGGTTTTTTAGCAAAAGACGTTATATTATTAAGAAAATTTATCTTCTAGAAGGCGATGACTTTGTTTGTTTTCATATAATTTACATTGACAAAAAGTATTTCACAGCTTTATAGTAGAGGATAAATTTTTGGATCATTTCGTATATTAATTACAAGCCATTTAAGTACGCGAATAAAAAAATGACAGCAAAAAATCCTCCTACATTTTATTGAAATATTTTCATGAATCAAAGATACAGTTGCTATTTGTAAAAAATGGTTTACTGTTTGAAAACGGTACAGCTCACGCATTGGGTCAGATCTTGACCTTGGTCATTTCGAAGCCATAAATTTGAGAACGTTTGGCGTTTTTTGTGTCGTTTTTTGGTATTTTAAAGCATCACACATCGATAAAATCAGTTAAAATTAATATCCTCGGCAAATTAAGCGTGATCAAAGAGAATGTGTGAAAAGTTGTGGACCATTAATCATAATTACAATAATTCCACACTCACTTTCAAGCAAAACGTAAAATTATAGCTCATTACGTTCTTAAATATTAAAATATGTTGATACATCATAGTTGAAGCGCACGTCGCTCCGGGGCCTTATTCAAATGAGAGTAAAACAGGCGCCTGAGAACGCACCTTAATCCAGTTGCTTCAATTCATTTTCAACAATAGAAGAAGTTCAAGGTGTCGTCCAAGTGATTTTTTTTGTCCTTAGGTGGATCGAAAACAAATCAACGAGCTAGTTTATCAGACAGATGGAAATAAAGTGCTATCGAAAAACCTATTTTGCATATTTTAAATGTCAAAAGATGTAAATTGGGGCACAAATTCTCCTTAATGGCATCCTAAACCACATAAATTTCTGTCAACACTAAAATAGTTTCAATCAAAATAGACCACCCTTTTGTTACCAAATGATTTTCTTAATTTGTTGCGATTTTTCGATCAAAATTGAGTCATCCGTCTGGACGCAGGGCGCCACAAACTCGGCTGGAAGTCGGCGTTAATCACAAAACGAAACCACTTCAGAACGTATCATTACGGCCGAAATTGCCATTAGTTATTAAGACAGTTTGGTAACTATATTGGGCAAGTGCGAACTATTTTGGCGGCTCGTTTATCCTCCTGGCAACCCTTTATTTTATATTTAATTGGTTAATTGCACGCTACTGATGCCCTGAATGCTATTTACGACCCAGGAATTCTTACTGAAATTACGGCTTTTCGATTTTCAGACGAATTAAATTAATTTTTTACCAAACGGTGCTTAAACACAAGATTTATTGAGTGTAAGACAAGAAAAACACGTGTCTTAAAATAATACAAAAAACAGTCAGTTTTATGGCACGAATTGAGCCTTATCAAGTGAGTGCCCACACTGTCTCACAAAACAAGTTCTTTATTCTATTTTATCTATTTTATCTATTTTATCTAATTTACCCTTTAAAGCTAATTTTTATGTAAAAATGTTTTTCCTGAAAATTTAGGGTTTATTCAATCATATTTTTAAGAATATCTTAAAAAGAATCTTGCTGTACTATTGCTAAACAATTAAGATATCGCTGTGATTGTTAATTTTGAGCCAGTTATAAGCCGAACTCCAAAATAAAAATTGGTTTTGGGGTGTCTCAAAAATAGTAAATCAACAGAAAGGAGTTGAAAGGAGGTAGAAAATCCACCAAGTTTTTGCTTAAAAAATATAAGATCCTTACTAGAATTTATTGTTTTTCGGTTCTGAAAGCTAGAAGCGTCAAAATTTTTTTAGTTTGATGTATCGTTTAGTGCCTTCACATAATTTTGAAAGCAGAATTATTGTACCATATTGCACCGTTCCGCTTATAAAATTAAAAAAATTAAATATTAGTTGTTGTAAAGTCTCTGCTTGTTCGTATTTTCTTAAAGTACTTTGGGCACCTTCTCCAGTCATTTTAAGAGGCTTTGCTCTTAATGTGTCGGAACGTTAAATTGTAGAACTTTTTAACACAAACGTTTTTTTTTCCTGTTCTTCCCAGCTTTATAAAAGCGTCTACAATTAGGTCTTGTCACTCATATTTTTTTAATAAATCTTAATCTTTTAATAAAACCGAATTGAAAGAGTAGGCTTTGTAAACATCAATTTTGTTTTTCAACTGTCAAATATAAATTTAACTTTTTTAAATTTTGCGAAAAATGCGGCAGTAAATACTTTATTTTTGCGAAAGAGGCCGCATTTAAAAATTTGAGTTTTCATAAAATGAGAAATGAACTAACTAGGAATAACCCAATATGGTTTTACATTTGTTTAATAATAATATTCAAGCTTATATTGATTTAGAGTATCTAGCAAAATTTTCAGGTTTTCGCTGTTTTTACCGCACCACGAGGCTGCCGAGAAACTACGCAGTATTTTAACTAAATATCTTAAACATCCCTTTTTAAACAAAAGCGACAATTTTAATTAGGCTTTCTATCCTATTATTTATATTTGGAACTAGTCTTATTAAGTTTGTCGTCCCTCACAATACTTTTACTAGGACTGTCCCTTATATCCTCATTATGCCGTAGCTAGAAACCCAAATCCAGCTTTTAGCCGAAGTTCTAAGCCAAAATTTAATTTTTGTATAGAGTTTTCTAATTTTTTTTAACTTAAAATCGAGGTTGAAACTCCCTTCAATTTTTGTAGAATTTAAATTGGAGATAGGATAATATCTATGCACTTCTATTGCTTTCTGATTTTAGCTGAAGTTCCGGTGACTCTTTGCTATCCAATATCCATCCAGTCCTCTCCACCATTATATTTTCTCTCTATCTTCCTAGATAAGTTTCTATGTCTAAGAGGTGAGTGTAATTGAATATTTGAGTATATTGCAGCTTATCAAAAGCCCTTATTTTAACACGGTTTAGCTACTATTGTTAATTTTTATCATATCTATCATAAGTTTTTTAGCGAACCGCCCCACTGTTGTGGTTCTTATCCAACACAGCGGTATTTGTTTATTTTTATAGACATGGTAACTCTCTGTTTCATTTCGTTTTTAATGTTAATTTAGATCAAATATGAAACAAATTTAACTTTAAATATTATACAGAGTGTGTCTGTAAAAATGTTTATAAATAATACAGAGTGATAAAAGACACTGTAGTCAGTGTATAGCAGAAAGAAAAATTAAAATATTTGCTTAGTTTGCTACATTAAAAATATCTTTTTAATTTTTGTTTGGGAAATGGAAATCGTGTCGATACGTATATTTCGTTACCGATACCGATACGCATCTCTCGATTATCTCTGGTTATTGATACGTTGTCACGTGTCGAAGATGTCCGCGATTCAGTCTCTGATCTTCCATCGATAAGAATTTGGAAATATTGGCCGGCCTTAACCGTATAATTAAACCCCGACTAATATATAATGCGAAATATAATCACTGGTGACCCCTAAAAATAACCCCGATCTTATCACCGAAAGCAGTTATGTGAATCGGGATTTATTTCTCTTCTCGTTATCTTTTTTTTCCATCAGCACGTGGTAATAGTTTTAAAACATCAATTTAACGGTGACCGCAGCCCTTTTGCAATTTTCACCTGCTAATTTCGGCCACTTATCTCTCATCTAGGTGTTTATTAGGATTGATAGGTGTTGGCCTATTATCATATTGATGGGTTGGGCCGTTTTTGCGCGATTACTAAATCTAATTAATTCGGACGCATTAAAGTCGAGTGTTATCTCCGTTTAATTAATTATTCATTTAAATACAAACTTGAAAAACATTACTAACAAATGATCACAAGTGTTCGGAATTTTTCTGCTCTAGACCGGTAGTGGAAGTCGCAAACTCCTATATTACGCCACCTACGCATTCCTCTACTCTACTGCCATCCGTCAACTTCACCACCCGCTGTTATCATTTGCAACCGATAATTACTCTAAAGCTGGTAGTGCGTGCTTGCACATTTCCCACGACTTGATCATAAAATTTTACAATGTTTTTAAAAAAGTGAAGAAAGTATGCCTTGTTATTTCGTCGTAAATTTTGTTGGTAATAATGGCACGGGCGGTCAAGGGGCTGATACCTACCAAAAAACAACCAGCTGGCCATCGACAATTACCAGAGGCCCTCCTACATAGTTTCGAATTAATATCTAATTTCGGTAACGTACAAAAAATATATGGTGAATTCTATTAAGGCACTACCATTAGGTTTGATTAAATTATAGGGTGGGGGGCATTTTTTCAAATCGGCAGCTCGGGGTTAAAACAAATGGGAGATAAATTGATCGAGGGTATAGACAACGAGACGCACCATGTGATTGATCGGTTTTTCCTAATGAAATTATTTTTTGACTTGCTCTTTGCTTTTTTCTCTATTATTCGGCTTTAAGAAAGTCATTATAACTCTCATTTGGGTACTTTAATATCAATTATAGCATGTATACAAGCTATTTTTAAAATTAGTTTAGAAATATTAATGAGTGATAGACCAATATCCAAATAAAAGACATTGTTAAAGACGTATATAGCATTGTTTTTTAAGGCGTGGGGGAAGAGTTAAGGAGGATTGAGTTTGCATATTTTTTACATTTTACTATAGTTTTTAAAACTCTTCTGTTGGGTAGACTCTTGAACTTTATTTTACTTCCGGCTTTTCAAGTAACAATTTAGGAGCCGAAAACAATAATTATTCCACAAACAAATGTTTCTACAAAGTTTATTACAAACAAATAAAAACTGTTACCTTCAGTTCCTAAATTCTATTAAAAATTTTAAAATATACATTTCAGAAAAACGGAAACAAATATTGTTGTAAATTGCCTCTTGTAAACTCAGATTTTTTTAATATGTTACTCGAGAAACTATTAATTTTTGGCCAAATTTTTATATTGAAAGAAGAAATAAAAATATTTTATGTGTCCCAAAATTTTACATTTTACATTCGGTATTTTCGTTTATTTGTTTATAGAAAATTATGTCTTCTTTAATCTTTCAGGGTTTATAAGGGCTAATAAGCCCTGAAACGTTAGAGAAAAATAACACAAAAAATTAAAGTCTAAAAAAGGGGTGCCATAAATAGAACTATTGCAAAATCGTCTATACTAAACTAAGAAGAACTGATATAAAAAAATGTTCCTGTAGTGTTAAATAAAGCGTTTCTCTTCATCTGGCTCAAAGGGCCATAAAACATATACATCCTGGAAGCCAAAGACAACGATTATTACAAAAATAAATTTTTACTGCAATTTTTATAAAAAAAAAGAGTGCAAACTGTCTTCTCCTGCTTCCAAATTTTATTAAAAACTTTAATATAGATAACTAAATCAAAGATTTTTGAGTGTTTGAAGCAATAATTATTCTAATTGCTTTGTATCTACCAAGACTTTTTTTAGTATCCGGCTCAAAAGATTATTCTTTATTAAATCTAGAATTTTTTTAGATTTTTTACTATTCTTAACTTTTTTTATTTTAGTAGTTTTTTATATTCTTATTTTTTCAAATATTGTTTTTTAAATTTGTATAGAATTTTGTTCCTCCAGAATCTCCCAATTTTAACTTATTAAATCTTTTTTTGTCGTTTGTTTTAGTTGTTGTTTGATGCTGCAGGAGTAATAAAACTTGGGGGTTTGTTCTATACTAATTTATTCATTCAAAAACTTAACAATATATAAACTATTTACAGTGGTTCTAAACCAGAATAACATAAAAAGTATTTTACAAACAAAGAGAATTGAACTTGATTTATAAACATTTATATCGTCGCTGTAATTTTGGAAGTTATTAAATGCAAGCTAAGTAAGTCATTGCTCTACGGTTAATTGATTACTAAGGTTTAATATTTATTACAAAACAATGAGGATGTGTAACTAAAAGCGCTGACAAATAACGCAACATCCGTTTAGAATTTGTGAGAATTAATAAGGACAAAATCTGTTTTAATCGAAGATTAAACAGTTGTATTTTCTTCTTTTTTTCTTCTAATTGTTAGTTTTGTAATTCTTTATTTTTTTATAGGCCTAGATTTCACAGTTCTTTCAGAAATATTGTCTAAACTACGTTTTTAAATTTTTCTTTGTTTTTTTTTGTACAACATACATATTAATCTTCCTTGCTTTTTTGTCATTATACCATTTTTGCTACAAATTTTGACAGAATCTAGTAGATTAGTAGATTAGTAGTAGTTTTTCATATTCTTATTTTTTCAAATATTGGTTTTTAAATTTGTCTAGAATTTTGTTCCTCCAGAATCTCCCAATTTCAACTTATTAAATCTTTCTTTGTCGTTTGTTTTAGTTGTATTTTCTTCTATTCTCTTCCAATCGTTGATTTTGTAATTTTTTAATTTTTTCTACAGTTTTTTTAGAGTTGACTAAACTACGTTTTTAAATTTATTCTTGAACAACATATATATTAATCTTTTAAGTTTTTTTTTTTTGTTATTAGGTCATTTTTTCTACAAATTTTTATAGAATCTATTTTTTAAAATTTTTCTAGAATCTACTTTTGTTCTTCTTTTTCCACTAGTCGTAATTCTCCTTATTGTTCTTTTCTCTCTACCATTAAATACCCCATTTACGTAGGTTTCATAACTCAAGTCTAGGTAGAACTTTTGTTTGTTTATACGTACTTAAAATTTATTTTGGTGACTTAAAAAGACGTCTAGACAATTATTTTAAAACATTTATTTTTGAAATCAACCAATTACAAATAGGTTTGTCAATTTACTAACGCTTGCTTGTTTCTTTTTGGGAAAGAAAACTAGATAAAAAGACAAATTGTGTCCTTTAAGTACATCTTGAAGACTAAGGAACATTTAATAAAATTAAAAGACTGTCATTTGAAATAGAGAACCGTTGGCAATTCTATAGTTCATAGTGATCCTAAAAAACCAAAATTGCATTGCCTTATACAAAGTGTCCTTAAAATGCATAATTATAAAGAACACTGCAATATAGTCGACTCTGAATAGTCAAATTCGAAAATATAAATGTTATTGGTCGAAAATACAAATTTAATGTAGGTATAAAGAAAATAATTTTGTATAGTTAAACAATTGAAAAACTTAGAAATAAACAAATATATACACTAAAGACAGATAATTATAAACAAAACAAAATTTTAAAAGATTGGTGGTAATTCATAAAATACCAACATTCTTCCTTTTGTTTTTTAAATTTGTGTATTTATTAGTCGGGCCACACCGAAATAATTTTCGCGTTGGAATTTATTGCGATAACCGCCCTTCGTTTCGGCAAGATGGCCATCAGTATCTCATGACTTTTAACCTTGGCACAGGTCGAAAATTTGGTGACGAGTTACCCGCCGCGTTATCTTTCACCGATCGCAATCCACTCTTCCATTTAATTACAGACTCGTCGAGATAACGAATGGCTTATTGAAATCACCGTTAATTCGAATCGCGCGCCGCTTTCACGCCGATAAAGCAGAGCTCTGTGTTTTTTCCCCCTATCTAAAATGAAATCAGGAAAAAATTAGAAGTGGGCGTTCCTCATTTCAACAAATCAACTTAATCATTTCGGTTAATTGTTTTTGTTTCGAGATAAGAGAGAGGGATAAAAAATTTCGGAAAAAGCTTATACAACGAAAGGACATTTCGTTGAGCTTGTAGTCTTGTTGTGACAGACATGTCCAAGTGGAAGATTGTGTAAAGCTCGAAAGAGAACACATTTCTTGCACTGGGAACGATGTTTATCGGAGTTTTTTCACTTTAATCCAATTCTTCTACAGTTAGGATTTTTTAAGGCGGATCTGGTACAATAGTAATGTGGTCAGACAGGTGATATGTGATGATATCTGGATGAGAGCGCAATGTAATTAATTTTTTAAAAGTACTGTGTCATGTCCGTTATAGGATGATACGAGTTGTAACGTTTATTGATTATTAATTAAATCAACAAATTGGTTTTAAACAATATTTGTTTGTTTGCATCTTTTAGTGTTTTTTATTTTTCTAAGCTGCTTTTATTTTGAATTTACAAAATCTTTATTAAATTATCAACCGAAACAAACTTATAAAAAATAGAATGTGAATGTATGTCGATTGCACAATTTCGTTTTCAAGAAGAGCAGATTTCGACTGACATTTGATACAAAGAGTGTCGGTGTGGCACAAATTGTGCTCTGACCAAGTTGAAAACTTGAAAAAGCTTCGTATTTTAGCCCACTTGAAAGACAATGCGTCGTTCATTCAACAATGGCGTATCGAAAAATGCATAATTGAGACATCGCATATAAAAAGTCAGTGTGAAATCTCGTGCATTGTGAATCGAATTGTAAAAGAAAGAAAGAAGAAAACGCCGCTCCCCAATCAACGCCTAACGAACGACAATTATCCGAGAAATCGAGGTTATGATAACGATTGCCCAAGTTAGTATTTTTCTAATTGCATCACAATCCTCCTCCGAAGAAGAAGGCTCCCATCGTGTTCGAGTCCTCCACTTCATATTTTATTGTTGACTGGTTACGTGGTTTACCCGAGATTTATCACCGATTATAATTGACGTTTTCAGTGCATATTATTTATATTTATGGTCGGGATTAACAGGTCGATTTACAGTTTATTTCGGATTTTTGTTGTCGGGAGTTGTTGGAATGCACTCGAGACTTTTTTTGAAAAAAACTAACGATTATTGAATGACAAAGCTGCGTAGGTGTGGTTATACTACAAAAATTTTATAATTGCTAGATTGGTGCCACCGAAGGCAAATTTCTCCCTCACGTGGCTGAAACCATTTATTTTAAAGAAATGAAAGCACACCGGGATCTGTGTGTGTGTTTAATGATATCGCTGGTGTCTAAACAGGAGGCGATGACTTGACTTTTATTGTAAATTGATGGTTAGAACGCATATTTCCAAAGCAGGTGTGAAATCGGACATGATTTTTCACCTCTTATTTAATTGCGGGGTATAAATTACAGACGAAAACCGATTTTGACCACTAAGCATAAATAAAACTAACTGCTTCTAAATGCTATCATAACGCACTTAACATGACCAATTAGGACTTTCTAAAATTACATCACCAGATTGGCCCCAATGCATTTTTTAATACACTTTTCAAAATTACTACCGAATTTAACACAAGATAACAAGATAATTATTGTCTTAAATAAAATAGCTCTAGATGTAGAACTATAAAAAAGTTAAAACCTAGACATTCTATACCAATTTAAAAATGGTAAGGTACCTAAAACACACAAGAAAGGTTTATATGTGTTAGTAATTATTATATCAGTTCCAAATAATGATAGAGAAATTGTTTATTTAAACCGGGTGTTCCAAGTTTTACCTCCATCCATCTTTTTAACCTTATTTCTTATCGAAAAATAAATAAATAAAAAAGCAATTTTTTTTAATTAGTTTTTGAATAAAATCTGATTTTACATTATAAATTAAATTTGGCGCGTGACTGTCATAAATTCCAAACACAAAAGCTCGACCTAGGGTCTCTTAATCGCACAATAGACAAACAGCAAGCAACCCAACTTTTTTTAAAATTTAACCATCCTATCATATTTAACCAGCAAAAAAATAGTATTTTACAGTTGAAGTCTGTTAGGGTAGCCTTTACGGCCGAGCCAGAAATTTTGTGAGACGAGCTCGAATAATAATGGCGAGGCCGTAAAGGCCCTAACAGACGTGTACTGTACAATAGTTTTTGTAATACCTCAATAATTTAACTGCATTTATTTTTTTATTTATTTTATTAATTTTAATTAAAAAAGAGATGATTTAGGGTGCGTTGTACGTTGTCAATGTTAACCGTTGTTTACATGAAAATTGTTGATTGGTTTTTTATTTGTATTTCCATAGTGATTTAGTCTTTACGGCCGCTCTTTACGGATCCTTGGTTGTTAAGGTATTGTTTAAATTGTGACAAACAATCCTTAAAGCTACCTTTAACAATGAGGTATTACAAAAAAAAAATTAAAATCAAAATTGGAAATTAAAAAAAACTGAAATTATTTAAAATAATGTAATCACACAGACAAATGTAGCAAACCAAAATACAATAGTAGTCAATAAATTATTGTACTTAATTGATAATAAGAACTTATTGAAATATAGCCAAAAAAACTACCTATTCATGAATTCATGAATTCATGAATTCATGAATTCCCACTACAGATAATTATTTGTAATTTTTTTTAGAATAGCTGTTCAAACAGAAATTGCCATTTGGAGAATAGAAGTAAAACTTAAGATACCTGGTATAAAGGGCTCATAAGAATGCTTTATTTGGTGAATAATACACCCAAAAAACACACATTCTAATTTGTCTACACAAAAGCTTTCTTGCCATTTGTGGCTCTTTGGTTTAATAATTTTTTCGTGACTTACTTAACCAAAAAGCACACTTTATACCATACTAAGGTGTAATTTTTGAATTAATTGCTTTAGTTATAAAACAATAATTTTTAGTAAACATGGCAGCCTAAATATTAATTAATGTAAAACACACTATTGCTAGATTTGACATACCAGTTTTCCAATGACATTAGAGTGCAAATCCCAGTTTAAGTATTAAAAAACTTGCTGAAATGTGCCAAACAAGTCAGCAAATTATTCAAATATGCTCAAAACAAATTAGGAAGCTAAAAATTATTGCTACAAAACAGCGAACAGGAAAAAAACTCGCTTGGCTAAAAAAACACTAAAGAAAGCCATTTTTCGTCTTTACACCCAAATTCCTTTTATTTCATTATGAGATGTTATAAAAAAAGAGAAAAGTAATCAATCTTATGTAAAAAAAAATAAAATAAAGAAGTGAAATATTAAAACTTCAAAGAAACACTCCTTGAGATCTAGCATCTAAAAAACTAGAGAAGCTTCTCTAATTTTTGCTATTTGAGAAAAAAAAATCTTGCTTAGAAACTTACGCAAAGGCTGATTTTCAGTTAATCTTACTTTTTCCAGTTATGAATTCTATTTATCAACATGTCCAGTTACCAATAATTAATATCCGACAATTCTAAATATTGTGTTTGTTAGTTTTGTCAGTAATTTTAAAAATTTGGAAACTGCATGGACACGAAATTCTTGTTAATCGAATAATGTTAACGGGCTCGAGCCTTCTTCTTCTTCTTGTCCTCATCCTTGTCTTTTAATAAACACGGTGTTTAACCATTTTGGAAGGTTAAATGAACATAAACCTATAATATCTTGAAAAAAAAATGTTCTTAAAGCATAAGTTTGCATTTTTTTTTTTGACCATCTTAATAGTCTCAATAACTCTTCTCTTGGGCAGGCTATTGGACTTTTTTTACATCCGACTTTTCAAGCAACAATTTAGGAGCTGAAGGCGATAAGTGTTACAAAAACAAATTTTTTAAAAGTTTTAACAAAGTTTCTACAAAGTTTATTATAACCAAATTAAAACTGTTACTTTTGGTGTTTAAATTCTATTAGAAATTTCAAAATATACATTTTTGAAAAACGGAAACAAAAATTATTGTAAATTGCCTCTTCTAATCTCAGTCTTTTTTTTAATATCTTGCTCAAAAGCCATCAATTTGTAACACAATTTTTATATTAAAATAGAAAAAATATAAAGTGTTCCAAAATTTTATGTTTTATGTTTGGTATTTCCGTTTATTTGTTTATAAAAAACTATGTCTTCTTTAATACTTTAGGGTTTATAGAGTCTCATAAGACCTGAAACGTTAGCAATAAAGTAACAAAAACAAAAACAAAAGTCTAAAATAAGAGTGGCATACAAAGAACTATTCAAAATGTCCCATCTATACTCAAACCTTTTTTCTTCATTTCGCTTTAAAGACTTATACAATTTCAAACACACTTTGTGAGACGAAAAACAAATAATATAAAAAAAAATGTTGTGCAATGTTTATAAAAAAATAAAATTGCTCGAGAACAATTGTCTTTTTATACTAACAATAAAACGTTTCTCTTTATCTGGCTCAAAAGACCATGAAATATATACGGGGCCAAAGACGACAATTATTACAAAAATAAATATTTATAGCAATTTTTATATAAAAAAGAGTACAAACTGTCTTCCCCAGCTCTTAAATTCTATTAAAAACTTTAATATAGATAACTAAAATTAAGATTTTTGAGTGTTTAAAGCAAAATTATTGTAATTGTTCCGTATCTACTAAAACTTTTCTCCGTATCCGGCTCGAAGGATTATTTTATTATTAATCTAGAATTTTTCTTTTTTTATTGTTATTAATTGTTTTTCAAATATTGCCTTTCAAATTCGCCTAGAATTTTATTTCTCCAGAACCTCCCAATTAACGTTTTCAACTTCTTAAATCTTCCTTTATTGTTTGTTTTAGTTATATTTTCTTTTTTTTTTTTTTTCTATTTGTAAATTTTATTTTTAATTTTTTTTATAAGCTTAGAATCTACAATTTTTTTAAAATTATTGTCTAAAGTACGTTTTTAAAATTTTTCTTTTTTTTTTCTTGTACAACATACATATTAATCTTCTTAGTTTTTTTTGTAATTAAGTCATTTTTTCTACAAATTTTTATAGAATCTACTTTTTCAAATTCTTCTAAAATCTACTTCTGTTCTCCTTTTTCTACTAGTCGGAATTCGTCTTATTGTTGTTTCCTCTCTACCATTAAATACCCTACTTACATAGGTTTCATAACTCAAGCCTGGATAAAAATTTTGTTTGTTTATACGTACTTAAAATTTATTTTGATGACTTAAAAAAACCTCTAGACAATTAATTTATTTTTGAAATCAACCAATTGCAAATAGGTATGTCAATTTTCTAATGCTTGTTTGTTTCTCTTTGGTAAAAAACTAGATAAAAGGACAAATTGTATCCTTTAAGTACATGTAAAAGACTAAAAGACAGTTTATAAAATTAAAGAACTATTTTTTAAAATAAAAGACGGTTGGCAACCCTACAATTCATTCCTCCTCAAAACTGTTTTCTATTTTCAGTCCTCAAAAATTGTTTTCAATTGGTAAAGTGTTTTTACCGTTATTGGTTGTTGCTACGTAATAATTTTGTATTTTCTTTAATTGAATAAACATTTTGTTCATATTTTTTGTCTTTATTATTATGTCTCTTATGTTGATGGAAAATAAAAATTACTTGTCGAAAAGAATAACAAAAAAAAAGATCGAAATGCTTTAGTTGTGTTTTTACAAAACTTTGGTATCAGAATGTCAAAAATGAACCAAAATGCTTTGTTCTTCTTTCTTGTCTAATAAATAATACAATTTATTAAATACAAAAATTTAAAAATGTTTTGAAAACTAGTATTAGTAAAATTAAGAAAAAAATTAACGCGATGAATACGTATTTGATGGAGTTTAAAAATTTTTTTTTGCGAGAGAAGGACTTGCCACAATTAGGTACAATCGTCCTTTTTTAATTGTAACAGCTTGTATTGCAGGCAAAGCAATGAGAAAGAAGTTTGTGTTGCTGGTTGTTGGTCGGTGTCATGTGTTAGCCACCCTCGTGGGCATTAGCATAACGAAATAAACATCCATCTGTAGCAGCAACAATGCGTAATGAATCACTAGTTTGTGCGAAATAAGGTAAGGCCTCGCGAACCTTGTCCCATGGTTTCTTATTCGCAGTCAGACACAACATGTAGGAACTTCCACGAGTTGTTGGAACATTTAAAAAGTTGCGTTGGCGCCGCCGTCGCCAAATTATGCCATGCTCCATTCATCATTTAAATCAATTACAATTCATGTATTCCGAGTCGAGTCGCATTAAGTTCCCGGAAATTTAACAACATTTAAATAAATATGAATGAATATATTAAATTGTGGCGGCGGTGCAAAAGCCAATCAACGAGAGATAGAGAACTCGTAAATTCGCCGTTATTGTGTTGTAAATTTCGAGCTTTTCGTCGAATCAGGTTCTGGATTATCTCGGATTAGAAATGTCGTGTTATGTAAGATCACGCGATAAAAATACAAAGTGTGGACAATGCGAACACGAGACTCGCGTGCTATATGAGACGAGGCAATAAAGACATAGTGTCTTGTCGTCCAGTCTGGGCATGGGCATGGACTAGGTAGACGCTGCCTGTACCCACCTGTTGGGTTTGGCGGCGCCACGGGCGTGGTTGATCAACGCTAACATACTTTTTCATATGTTTATATTCAGACTTTTACTTTCCGGATTTGACGCATCGCAATTGGCGGAGGCGCCTTGACCTTACACCAACCACCAGGAATCTCTCTATATGCTTGATACCTTATCGAATACTCAAAATTCCTCAACACTTACTAACCAAGGACAATATACAGTTAAATTATATAAATAAATACATACAAGGATTGGAAAATTTGCTTTCAATTTTACAATAGGTATCTCATAAATTTCAAAACTGTAATGTTTCAGCTTTATCAATAAATTAATAAATAAACAAAATCTATTGCTTCTGGTAATTGAATGGAAATATTTTAGATCTCGTCTGTAAAAACTAATATTCGCTGTCTTTGTAAAGACCGTAAAACAAGCTTTTCACAAAATAATACACAAAAAAAGCAGAAAATTAAACACGTTGTCGTTAAAACTAAGCAAAATGACGGCAACATATTCAACTCTGGCATACTAGTACGAATGTACCCGTGGTCTTTATGGCTTACAGCCCAGGGCCTCAACAACTCAACAATCAAAAAGACCCTTTGTGACCAAGTTACCAAGTAAATAAAGGTTTTTTGCATTTCTGAATACTGGCAGAGACTAAACTACAACTTATAGTCTCAAGAAACTTAAAGTAACATTTAAAATCTCTTGAAATTCTAATATGAAAAAGTCTCGTATCACTTCAAATATAAGGAAAGATCGAGATGTAACTGAATCAGAGCAGGCTGTGCCAACCTAACTAATGATGAGACACATCATTACAGTTACGCTGGCACAGCCTGCTCTGATTCAGTTACATCTCAATCTCAGGGTATATTACATAGAAGATGCACTACTAGACAAAAGGAAATGAGAGAACAAGAGTTATTCCTAATAATGAAATTATTTATTTGTTTTATGCCTTTTTTTATTTATCAACTTTTATCTTAGATATGCAAAAAATAGCTTAAATAGAACCAAAATGCCTTAATTCCTCGCGTGATTAAATTCTTCAAACCCTCAGGCTCCAAACTTTTACTTTCGGGATTAAATGATGTACTGTAGTATCTTGACATATAACACATTATTTAGATAAAAAAAATACAAAAAAAATAATACAAAAATGATTTAAAGTTTGAGTATTTAACGTTGGGACTGTTGGGAGTTTTATTTATTGGGACGTTGATTCAACTACTGTACTTTGTTCTGTTGTTTCTAATTTTCTGTACCTACTATATTTTTTATATTTTGTTATATTCTGTTTTTATCTTATTACTCTTTTTCCTGATCTTCTTAAACAACTTTACTTTACATTCCTTTTAGATAAATCTATTGAAAACTATTAAATTTGTCGAAATTTTTGTTTATTTTATATCAGCGTTTTACTTGTTTCTGTTCTTTTTCACTCGTTGTTTTGTTAGGTATTCCTAGATTCTTCTTTTTCTTGTAGATGTTGTTTTTCGTGTTCTTGTAACATTTTTTACGTTTTTTTAATCCGTAGATTTTTTTTGGTGTTTTCTTCTAAACGTTGTTCTTGAAGTTTTTTAAAATATTTTTTTATTCTTTTAGAATCTACCTTTATTCTGATTTTTCTCTTATTCTTTTTTTTCCAATCGTTGAATTTCGTTGAAGTTTTTCTAAAACTCTTTTTTGGTTTTGAAAAAAATGTTTTGATCCTTTTTTATGTAAGCAATTTTTGGTCTCTGTTCACCTACAAATACAGTAGTAAACATACAATTTTTGTTTTTATTTCAAGTTTTTTTTGAAACTGCATTTTGTTTTTAAAATCTCTCTTTTTTAATATGTGTCTATTCTCCTTTCTTTCCATTGCTGTCTTTTGAGTTTTTTTAGGTTCTTATTTCGGTTTTAGTCGTTCTTTTTTAAGCAGTATTGTATTTATAAAAATTCTTGTTCCTGCTTTTTAATCAATTGTAGTTTTTCTTTTATTTAAACTTGTTTTGTGTTGCTTCTAAGAATTTTTTGTAATTATAGAATTTACTTCTGTTCTCTTTTACTGCTAAACGTAGTTTTCTTCTGTCATAAATTTTCTTTTTTTTTTTTAATGGTCAATTTTCAGTTTTTTCTTTTATGTTTTTTACAATCTTTTACTGTTTTTTTCTCAAAAATTTTAATTTTTTTGTTTTAGTTGCCTTTTCTTAAAAAAATTATTGCCATTTTTCAAGTTCTTCTGAAACACATTTTGTTCTTTTTTTTTAAATTGTAATTTTTTATAATTATCTAAACGTTTTCTTTATGTTTTTTTAAAGATTTTTTGTTTTAAAATCTACCTTTGCTCTTATTTTCTTCTAAACAAAGCTTATTCTCTTTTTCTTTGAATCGTCAATATCATGTTTTTCTGGAATTTTCTTTAGTCTTTTTATTCTGTTTTCAAGAATAAGCCGTAAAAAGAGTTTTTGTAATACCTCATTAAAGATAGCTTTAAGAATTGTTTGTTACAATGTAAACAATACCTTAACAACCAAGGATCCGTAAAGAGCGGCCGAAAAGACTAAATCATTATGGAAATACAAATAAAAAACGAATCAACAATTTTCATGTAAACAACGGTTGACATTGACAACGTACAACGCACTCTAAATCATCTCTTTTTTAATTAAAATTAATAAAATCAAAAAAATTAATGCAGCCAAATTATAGAGGTATTACAAAAACTATTGTACAGTACACGTCTGTTAGGGCCTTTACGGCTTCGCCAGTATTATTCGACTCGCTCTTCGAGCTCGTCTCACAAAATTTTTGGCGCGGCCGTAAATGCTACCCTAACAGACTTCTACTGTAAAATACTATTACACATCTAGAAAATTATGTCAACAATTAAAAATTATTTGATTATTTATATTTTTTTTCTTTGAGTCAGTAAAAAGTATTGAACTAAAAATAACACTTTTAATATACATTTTTATTGTTTAATGTTTTAATTTGTTTTTGACAAAAGATTAGCACTCATAATGGAACTTTAGTTTCCGAAACGCTTTGCCACTATTGTGTTAGAACTTTGATTAAACTTGTTTATCCAACTTTGATTTTTATTGTCATTATTTATATAAAAGATTTTAATGCAACTATTTGTAATTAATCAAAAAAAATTAAATTATTAGTTAATTAGTTATGTTTATTTTGTTGTAAATGTCATTGGAATTACGAGAAAATCCAGAGAAACATTTTGCCGAAACGTCGACAGCAATCAAGTGTCTATCTATCTTTTCATAATTTCAATAACGTTCCTATTATAGCTAATTGCTCAGTTAGTTTTTTCTTTAAAAAAAAGAAAAATTTATGTGGCATAATGGGGAAAATCTCGCCTCAGTAAATTTTCACTTGCTGGTTAAGGAGCCTCTTAAACCATGTTAGCCCAGGACCACCAAAGTTAGCGGTTTGTCCTTACCTGACAAAAAAATATAATTAACGTGTGTTAAATCTAGCCAACAGATAATAGATGAAACCAAAATTTCGGTATTAAAATCAAAAATTTAAATTTTTTGGACGGTCTAATGTCTAATTATAAAAAAACAAGTCTTGTGGATGAGTTAAGATACAAACCTTCCCAAAAGAAAACTGCTTCTGGATCCACCACTAGCAACAACACAAGCTTTTTTAGTAGTTTTACAATATTTTGACATTTATATTAAATAAAGATTGAACAAAATCATTTTTACAAATTTTCAAGCGTAAGAGATGCGTGAGAGCTGCAGGTTGTTGTAAAAATTAATTTTGTGCCCAATCTCTAAAAACGAATTTTGCAGCCGCTGTATAAAATTGTGTCTTTTGCAAACGATTGCATAAATTAAATATATTTTAATACTTTTTTGATTGATAGAAATGTAAAAATTGCTTTGTGACTAATCTAAAACCATGAGTATAATGTTTATAAATTGGCGTCAGTATTGTCCAACCTTTAGTTCAAAGTATGTTAAAAATGTAGGTCTAAGGTGTATGTAAATAAACACGTTTTGTTTACTTATGTTAATACTTGAGCAAATCCACGAAACGAAAACTTTCATTTTCGAAATTGAGTGCCCTCTCAACTCCATCATCTCAAAGAGATGAAGAAAAAACGTTAATTAATGACTCGTACGATCTGTCACAATCTGAATACGATATTCTCCTCTTAACAAGCTGAAAACCGGCAATTTGAGTCGGCAAAGCCCTCTCGAACATTTCACGTTAATTAAGAGAGCGTCGATTGACATTTGTGGATATCAAGTAATAATTTCTAGACAAGTGCAACAATTCTGCGAAGATCTGGATGGAAGGCTAAGGAGTCGACAGGCGTGGTGTATGAATGTAATAGTATAGCTGCCTGCTATTGTCAAACAGGTCCCTGGTTCATATCCATACATGCCTGTGTACGTCTCATACATATTGATCATGGCAAGGTTAATGTATGGAGATTTAAGCCAAGTGCAAGCCTAAATCGAAATTTTCACTTGAATTTCAACCGCGGGACTTTACCCCCGCATTGTCTTGCAAAATCGCACAAATTATACGATAATGCTGTTACATATAAACGATAAATATTTCAAATGTATACATTTGTGTTTAGGCAAGCTTCTTTTGTATGTATTTATGGATATAGTTTCAACTAAATCCGCCACTTTAAACGTCTTTTCAAACAGCTTTTGAACTCTTCTCGAGTCGTTCAACTTGAAATGTCACGCATATAATCTCGGCCGATATCTTAATATTTTACATTTCTTTTACAAAACCAGAGTTGACTAAACTTTCAGACACAATGAGATAATTGAATTGTAAATTATTGAGGTATTTTAAAGTTTTTAAAAAGTAGAGAAACTACAGAAGTGGAGAATGTGTTATGCAACCAGGAATACCCAAAACAGCACCCCTCATTATTGTAATAATTATCATTTTATCATATCTATTAAAACTTCTAAAATTATTTGTTTTTAAAACTTAAATAAATTTGACAATATCTAAGTTAAATAAAAAAAGCTCTAAGAGAATGAAATGTGCCGGTTCGTCACCTGATGGTTTGATTTGAATTATTCAAAAGGAATATGTCAAATTTGTTGAAATTGCCAAGTTGACAAAATATAAAAATCTTGCTAACACCAATAATCCAACCTTGTTTTTATAGGTTTATAATTGTTTATAACATTATTACCGCTTGACGTATGCAGTGTTTAGAATTTTTGAGCTAGAAAAAAATGTCTTTTGACCTTAGACCATTCACAGAGCCGCTTCGCTGTAATGGACTGCTAATTTCCTTACCTTTCTGTGCGTGAATTACACGCCAACATGCAAGTGAGAAAGAAATATATTTGGTTTCGTTCTTTTCAACACCGCGCGCCGGTCTACGCAGTTGTCAAATTTATTTTGCATCAAAGTTAGAGATTAAAAAAAAACAAACAGCCAATTTTAAATAGAAACATTATGTAACATTTGTACAATTTTTAAAGCTGATACAAGTTATTTTATTCTTTCTGCATACCTATATATTTTTTTCCTACTCTAAATTCAAATTTGAAAACATCATATGGCAACGTTACAAAGCAAGAACTTGAAATCGTTCCGGCACAGTAAAGGACAAAGATATACTTTTGTCATTTAGATCTTTTCGTGCGTTTCTAAACCGTATTAGCAGTCCATTACAGCGAAGCGGTTCTGTGAATGGTCTAAGCTTTTGACAAAATGTTTCGAAAGAACGTGGATAGAAAGTAACAACCGTTTGAGGTTCAAAAAAAAACCTAAATCTTGTTTTGCATTTTTTCATTTTTCTCCAAAAATGGTATAAAAGTCATTAAATTTATAACCCACGGCGTTTATTGTTGTATTTAGATAATTGCTATATATGTCCCATAAACCGAATTAATTACCCACGATGAACTTGAAAATGCAAGCGGTTATATGCAATCCGTTATACGATACCAAATCATTTGTATCCATTAGAATGAGAAGCATGATAAAGATAGCGCTATAGTTGCAACCTTACGTTGATTGGCATAATAGGTTTGGTAGTAACCTGTAGTAGTCAATTTCTTTTGGTATGACAGCACGGTACCTTGAATACCACAGTAGCCGCTGCAACCTTTTAGCCAATCAGCGCCAAACTACAAATATAGCTCTTCTTTATCATAGCTCTTATTCTAATGTATACGTTTATACGGTATGGTATTACTAGTGGCATATTACCAATTGCAGTTTACCATAGACTCCGCCCATTTTAAATGGTAGGATGCGGCTAGTCGGCCACCATGTTATTCAAAGTACTTTGGTATGGTAGTAGCCATTTTTACGCCATTTTCTTTTTTTTTATTTAAACTTATTGCTTAATTAAATTTGAAAGAAAAAAACTAGTCTATTTTCTAGTAGTTTTTAGTTCACTTTTTTTATTTTTTTGACAAGAGAGACCCGAAGCGCGAGTCGCACACCGAGTCCTACGCCCATTGTGTGCTACCTCTCGGAATAGTACTACTGCAGTAGCCCTGTGCCTTTGATGAAGCTCAGTACCTTGTCTGCAGGAGCCTTCTCGATAGCACTAGGCTTCAGATATGGAGAGCCCAGGTATAAATCTCTGATGCCTGCAAATACAAGGCAGTAACAGAGAATATGAAGTGGAGTTTCCTCATCTTCAGCACAACCTCTACAAATCCCGTCCTCGCTGAGTCCGATGACGTGCAGGTGTCTCTTTAGTAGGCAGTGTCCTGTGTACATGCCTACCACTAACTAAAGGTCTCTACGGTTGAGACGCATCAGGTTTTCACTGCGTGCCTTGTCCAGTCCTTTAATAAAAAGCCTGGATTGCCGCATGCCATCTTGAAACTGCCATTCAAAGAGATGGCGAAATTCTATCCACTTATAAAGTGTGTCTTTCTGTCGTCTTTTGTCCCGATAAAGTGCATTTGTGAACCCTCTCGAGCCAGAACGTTAGCCCTCTCGCTCTCGTTACCCGTTAGACCACTGTGTCCTGGTACCCAGCAAAGTACAACCTTTTTGTTGCTGTTCACTTACGAATACGAACTATCAAAATTAAAATTAACAATTTCAAATGTATAAAGAGTTCTCTATGTCAATATTTTTCTCATTTCATCTGCTTTTAAAACTTGACACCACCGTAAGTAACATTTTTCTATATATTTTTTTCCTGTAAGGGTCAAAAACGTCATAAACGAACAATCCTACCATGCAGAATCTTTAAACGGCAAAATAGTCGACTATTTTTATACCAATTTTTACAGTTGTTGCTATAAATTAACCAAAATTTTGAATCTTTTTTTAATTTCTAGAACTAAAACGATCCAAAATAAAATAAAACGTTGTATAACTGGGTTTATGTGTCCTGCGACTATAGAAGCCATTTTACTGAATAAATTTTAATATTATTAGATTTTTAAATTGTAATTATAAGTAACATTTTATAAAAACTATATGACGGAGACGACATATTATAAGAATAAAAACTGCTAAAAACATTTTTTAAATATAGCAATAAAAAATTGCTTTTCTGTAAAAAAACTATACTTGAAACTGTTAGGCACTTTTTACAAAAATTGACTGACACAAAAAGCATTTTATGTATAAAAACGAAAATCACCAGCTCATATTTTACAAGTATAGCTCATTTTATCAAAACCAGAAGTAGTAGAGGTGACACTAACTTTATAAAACCTCGAAGCCATAGGCGACAAGTTAGAAAAATGAAAATTGCAAAATGCCTCCTTAGTAGAGTAAATTCAACGAAATTCTAAATTCAACAAGAACATTCTTCCTAGTAAGCTAATTTATTTATTTTGTAAACCAAAGAAGATGTGTTTTCCGTTTCTGCAGCGTTTCGCGCGCCCTATGAAAATTGCAATCAAAAACCGCTTTTCTGTAAAAAAAACCTATTAACAATTTAAGACTCATTTTATAAAAATTATCTGTCACAAAAGGCATTTTTATCTATTTTTTTTATTAAAAACAGAAGCTGCAATAAGTGACATTTTATATAAACTGAGAGCCGCAAGTGCAACTCATAAAAAACTGTTAGAGATACTTTAAAATATTGCAATCAAAAATCGGCCTTTTTGTAAAAAAAAACATTTTTGTTAAAAATTGTAGGTCTCATTTTAATAGACACTGGCTTTCAGAATAGGCATTTTATATATAGATAAATCGGAATCAACAGGAGACATTTTACAGCTTTTTTACCAAAACCAGAAGCTGTAAAGTGAAAGGTAGGTGCCATTTTATAAAAACTGGAAGCTGCAGGAGACAACTTACAAGTGTAACTATATAGAAACTGTAAAAACACTAAACATTGCAAATAAAAATCGCCTTTTTGTAAATTTTATATGTAGGCAAATTCGGAATCAGCACAAAACATTTTATAGCTTTTGTATTAAAACCAGAAACCGTATAAAGTAAAATGAGAACTATAAGAGACACTTTATAAAGATTGCAATCAAAAATAGTAGACCATATTTAATAAAAATTGTCTATCACAAAAAGTTTTTTAAATGTTTTTATGAAAAACCAGAAGAGGTAGGTATTTATTTTAAAAATGAGTCTTTTAATTTAAAAACGTTATTTTAGTCGTTAGCATCTATGTAAAAGACACGTTTTAGCAGAGAAAAATTAAGCAAAAAATTTTATAAATAAAATACAAGATCCGCCAAGGAAACAGAAAATTTTAAAATAGTAAACTTTTTCATAAAACATTTATTATATTTTTGTATACATTTTGTCAAGTTAAGTATGCTGTTTAATCTTCGATTAAAACAGATTTTGTCCTTATTAATTCTCACAAATTCTAAACGGATGTTGCGTTATTTGTCAGCGCTTTTAGTTACACATCCTCATTGTTTCGTAATAAATATTAAACTTTAGTAATCAATTAACCGTAGAACAATGACTTACTTAGCTTGCATTTAATAACTTCCAAAATTACAGCGACGATATAAATGTTTATAAATCAAGTTTAATTCTCTTTGTATAGAAATTACTTTTTATGTTATTCTGGTTTAGAACCACTGTAATTAGTTTATAAATTGTTAAGTTTTTGAATGAATAAATTAGTATAGAACGAAACCCCAAATTTTATTACTCCTGCAGCATCGAACATGGTCCTTCGAGCAAAGTGAAAAATTGACATTACAAGTCAGTTTTAAACAAAATCAAATAATGAAAAATTTGATTTAAATATAAATTCGCGTCGCGAGTTAAAAAAATGGTCTTTCGTGGTCAAAAGCCCTTCGCCGCGAGTTAAAAAGTAGTGCTGTGTGTGAAAACAGTGCTACGTTGGGAGAAAATCATGTACATGAACATGAATTCTTCTTCATTTCAAAAACAGTGCCCTGATGAAAATCAAATGATGCTCATCGAGGAGCAAAAAACTCGTTTATTAAAATTATCAGATTACCTTGACAAAGTCGAGGTAAAATTAACAAAACAAATGTTAACAATTTTCATCGAACAACATTTGGAACGTTTATACGAAGAGTTAAATACAATAGAATTTATCGACATCAAGATTTAAGGTGGAGAAACGGAATTTACAGACGAATATTTTAACAACAACGTATATGAAACAATGAATCAACGTTGTGTAGATGTCATATTACAATTATTAATAAGAAAAAGTAAACAAGAAATTACGCCTAAAAGAGTGAGCCCAGTAAGACTTCCACCTTTACCACGATGGATTAAATTACAAGCAAAAATGGATGCAAAAATGTTAGAGAAAAATGTCAACCAGTTCAAATCTAAAACTCAAGAAAATCAAAATTTGATTCAAGAGAAACAAAAATCGACTCAAGAACTAAGTCTTGAGCCTGAGAGAGTAGAAAAAGAAGTGTCCATTTTAGAAAATTCCGAAAGTTTTGATGAAAATTTTGATGAAAATTTTCCGGAAAAATGGAAGAAAAAATCGACTCAAGAACTAAGTCTTGAGCCTGAAAGTGTGGAAAGAGAAGTGTCCATTTTGGAAATCTCCAAAACTTTTGATAAAAATTTTCCGGAAAGATGGAAAAAAACAATCGGTTCTAGAGCTAAATCTTGAACCTGAAAGAGTGGAAAAGGAATTATCCGTTTTGAGAGCTTCAAAATCCGATAACGATTCCAGTAACAAACCAAAATTAGACAACGATAAACCGCAAATGAAAGTCAAAGAGCTTCCAAGTGAAGTTATAATTGAGGAATTTCAAACAGATGCATCAAAAGTTTTACGAAAATTGACTCAAGAGCCAAAACTTGAGTCTGCAAGAGTAGAAGAAAAAGGCACTAAGCCACAAAAAACAACACCAAAAAAGAGAAAAAGTCAACAAGCTCAAAAGGTAAATGAGAATTCCTCTCAAAACAGTAAAATAAAACAGCCGAGAGTTAAAAAGAAAATTCAACAAAACAACGAATCTTCAAGTAAAGGTCAGTTATCCACAAATCCCAAGTTATTTTCAAAAATTTACCAACAAAATAAGATTCAGTTCAAGAAGTCAAACTACAAAAATTGTGAAAAAACGAAGACAGAAATCAACGAAGCAACAATCGTTAATCGTCTCAATTCGGCGGTGGCAAATTTGACGTCTGCAAAGAAACTCGCATTTCTACAACGGTTGCGGAAAGAAGAAAAAAGCAAAATTATCATTGCTTTATCAGCAAGGAAATCAAAATGGAAGTCCATCCTACAAGGAAAACATCCACCGGATCCTACGATGAAGATTTGGAATCCACTGGAAGAAGAATCTTGGAGCCTCTAAACGCAGTAATAGAGGCCGCAAGTTAGTAAACCTTTTACAACAGTTTAACAAAAAATTTAGAGTCAATTCAAATCAGTTAAAAATTAATGAAAATATGTTTTAAAGAAATTATAAAACTTGGATAATTAGTTTTTGCTTACACATCACTTAAATATCAATGTCAATGTCACTTTAAGTTAGATCAAATTTTTGTTTATATTTTTTACTAACCTATGTCAATTTCATAACAAATGTGTGTATAAACAAAATACTGGTGTCAGCAAATTGTTACAGCAAGAATCCACCAAACACTAGAAGCTGACACTCCACAGTCTACATCTCAGAAGAACTGTATAGTCAAACAATTCCGATTAAATTGAATTAATCAATTGGGAACACAGGATATTCACAACCTAGGACAGCTGATTCAAATCCAGAGATCGCACTTTTTGCCGAGTCGCCAAGATATTTAATTTTCGATTAAACAAAATTTTAATTTTTTTGTTTACAATTTGCCTTATATTTAATATTTTTATTTTTTATATTTAACTTTTGCACGATCAGGTTTTAGCACATTGTAATGTTAGGATATCTAGTTACGTTATTACAGAGGTCAGGATCGTAATCTTTTGCTGAGTCGCCAAGATGTTTATTCTTCGATTAAAACAGATTTTGTCCTTATTAATTCTCACAAATTCTAAACGGATGTTGCGTTATTTGTCAGCGCTTTTAGTCCTCATTGTTTCGTAATAAATATTAAACTTTAGTAATCAATTAACCGTAGAGCAATGACTTACTTAGCTTGCATTTAATAACTTCCAAAATTACAGCGACAATATAAATGTTTATAAATCAAGTTTAATTCTGTTTGTTTAGAAATTACATTTTATGTTATTCTAGTTTAGAACCACTGTAAATAGTTTATATATTGTTAAGTTTTTGAATGAATAAATTAGTATAGAACGAAACCCCAAGTTTTATTACTCCTGCAGCATCGAACAATGCTATTGTACAATTTTTTTTAATCAAACGTCAATTTCTGTAAATATACAGACTGATTCAAAAAAATATTTACCTATAAATATCTTTTGTAATCCCAAGAAGGACAACAGCCATAGTTATACCTAAGACATTATGGTTATTATAAATTTGGTTATTGTTTAAAACAAGATGTGTTAAATCAATTTTTTAACCAAATATTGATAGTTTTAGAAATATGTAGGCCTCAAAAATGAGTCGTCACTTACACGCGAAAGTTTAAAATGGGTCGTCATTTACACGCGAAAGTTTAAAGCACTTTTTTCTAAAAACATACCTTTAAAAATCGGCCGGATTGCACTGGTACATAAAATTGAAATTATAACGATTAAACTTTAAGCAATAAAAAATCACATCTTAAAACACTAATAAGGCATAAAAACACTCTATTCTAATACCCTAATACCCGGTTGCACAAACGTTCATCAAAATTGATGGTTTGTTAATCTCTTATTAACGTATGTTAAGCCAATCAGAGCACGATATTGTCATTTAATTGGAGTTTAATCGTCTGTCAAATTTGATTGACGTTTGTGCAACCGGGGGTAAGCATTCTAGTTTTAATTCAGTAACAAATAATTCTCACATAATTAAGAAGTTAATCGAAAATAAAAACTACCGTGCAAGCTTCGTGCTGTCAAAGACACTTTTTCAGCTATAAAGCAACTGCTGAAGATTGCCGAACACATAAAATTGGAAATCCGCGATTGGAACTGGATGAAACTTCGTTCACATTCGGCATGGTTCGCTCATGTCGCAATGGCCTATCAAACGTTTTATTTTCCATTAATTTCTTTGTCAAGTGTAAGTTTGTTGCGATTTGAGACTTATCGATAAATAAAATGTTTAGGGTATCGAATGTCGCCATTTTGACGTTGCTAAAAATTTTATTTTCGTAAGTATAAACTTATTTGCGTGAGCAATAAAGTAGACTTTTGAATGAATGTATTCTTATCAAATGACAGTGTTTTAAAATTTTGCGCTGTAGTGACGTCAGAGCTACTAAAGCCTATTCCTTTGCTATTACCAAGTAAAATTTTTAGGTGCGCTTCAGGCGTTTGAAATCCGATGCGCTTTGAATCCGAGTACATCTTTGTATATAGACACAGCGTATTGTTGGTTGCCTAATTTTAATTTTTTTTGTAATATCTAAATTGATAATAATTATTAAACACAAAGTATTTGTAGGAGTGTCTTAAATAATAGAAAATTAGTAAGCATTTGCTCTACCGCTTTTAATTACAGAAAATTAGTAGTCCAAAATTGCATAACTCCCAATCAAGCAGTAATTTTGCGAGTGTTTTAGTCGAAAACAAAAATAGTATCTCCAAACAGGAAATTAGCTAAGGAAAGAGACTAGTAATTTTTTTGCAAATTAATTTAAATCCGCTGTTCATCGAGTACCATATTATTAATTCGTTACTATACCCAGTATTTAAATCTCCACACCATAATTTAAATACAATCAATCTTTATCCAGAAGTAAATTCTATGAATTAATATTGTAATTGCGCACGAGAATTATGCAAACAAATCAACGTAAACTAATTACAAATGAAATTTTTCTCTTCAACTCATGGATACTCCACTCCGTACCCACACAACAAGTTGCAAGTTTACTTAAAGTTTATTACGCTCGACCATGCATGCCACTAAGCGCCATCATTTATCAAACGTATTTTAATTTATCTCGATAATTTATAGATCGGCTTTATACTAAAAAACATTAAACACTAAATTAGTTGGACAAAGAAGTGGCGTATCCTTGAAAAAATAGCGTTTCTACAGAATTGAAAGGAACAATTGTGGATTGCGGCTAAGTTCAATTAAAACGATTTTTCTCAGATATATTCCACTTGATTGATTCGTGCCTTACACTTTGAATTTATTAAAAAATTTCAAAGATTAAATAAAGTGAGAGTTAAATTAAACATTACATTGGCAGGTTGATTTGTTGAGTGCATAACTGCGTATGTAATGGAATGTTAATTAACATCACTATCTCAACTAATAAAAACACTTTTTTATTGCAATTTTACTAAATTATTTACTTCAGTAAGCTCAAGTGAACCGTGAAATCAAACATAAAAAAATATTTTCCCACGTTTTTTACAAACAACGAACGGGCAAAAAAACAACTGGTTAGTCACAGAAATTAAAAGTTTTGACACAAATTTCTGTATAACAAAATTAACAACAAATTATTGTAATAACAAATTCAAAATAAGTCCAGCCGCTACATTTTTTAACTTATTTTTGATCTCTACAATTAGCCTTTATGTAACATCTACAGTATGACCCCGGATCGACTTTAAAAAAAGAAAACAATTTTTTTAATTGTTTTACATTTGATAGCTCACTCTATACAAATTTGTTTTAAACGACCCCACACATAAAAGTCCATTATTGTGAGATCAGGACTTCTCGGTGGCCATAAAATGCTACCGTCTCTCCCTATCCAGTTATCATGTAACTCTGTATTGATCCACTAGCAAACAATGCCGGCATAATGAGCAAGGCATCCATCGTGCTAGAAAAAGTCAGAGTGACTATTTAAACTTGGGTCGAGAGCACTATTGGCACAGAGTCCAAACGCATTAGTTTTATTGCTTGTCGCAGGTATAAAGGTATCTTTTCTGTCAAAAATTTTGATTTCAATTTTGTGAGTAAAAAACGCGTATTTTTCATTTTTTTTATTAAACTTTGAATTACATAACAAAATATTTTTACAAAAACCAATGGCAAGTATATAAAAAACCTAATCCTAATCAGTCATTACACATGCCCATAGTCCTCGAGCAGCGACTGTCCATAATGAGTTATGACGTAATCATGGTAATACATCATTATGCAAAGTGGCTGACCGATAATCAGCGACGCCCATACAACAATATTCCCCATTCTTGGACCGTAATTCCGTTCCATAAACTTGGAAATATTACTTAATGGTATCTGTCCCATCATGCCCATAAATGCCCAAATCTTGTACGTCTTCAGTGGGACACTAACCATGTATTCGTGGAAAAAGGCACTGATGAAAAACACAGTAATACCGGCAATTTGTTTACCATAACCCATCTCAACAAGGGGAAAATATAAATGTCTTAAGGCCCATCTATGTACTGGTAAATTCCAAGTTCGCCAAAACGTATCAATGTTATTGGCATTCCACCAATCACCGTAAAAATTTCGGTCGGCAAAATGCAGTACTTCCCCTGTTAAATTTAACCAGGAATTGAATAAAATATAAAACATACACAGCCAAGCTAAATGGTTCGGTATCTGAAACAAAAGAAATTTTTTTGGAGGAAAAACACGATTCGGGATTTACCGCAAGTTTCAGCAGTCTTTCCGAAGCTAAAGCTATATCCATATTACTGAACGGTATAAGAGAATTTTTGACTGAAGGAATCATATACTGCTGGAATATACACAAAATCAGCTGAATTCCTGCTAATACTTCAAAAATTCGTTTCAAGAGAAATCTTTTTCTTATTCTTTCAGTACGCGGGAAATTCAATTCATAACATAAAGTAGGAGCACACAAAAAGTAAAATAAATCTTTCAAATTTAAATTGTCAGGATATTGCACTAAGAGTTTCTCGGTATTGTTTAAATCATCTTTGGAATCTTTATGGTTTTTGTTATTGTCTTCATCTTTAGGTAAATTATTGTAAGATAAAGACTGGCGCCGTAGACTTTTATTATTTGAATTTTGGCGCGCATTTCTACACCATAGATTCACCTGAACATAAGACCACAGTTTCAAAAAGAGAACGCTATAAAGAGTGGTAACGGTAGAAGCACCAACTGAAAATGAAAAATGTATTTTAAAAAACAATTTCGGGTTGTATTACCTAAACTAAAACCATCTTTGTAATGTATGACAACCATTGGTAAAAAAATCAAGACTAGAAGGTTTACAACATGCATCATCATTCCCATACGACGAGATATTATTTCCTTAAACAAATATTAAAACAATACAAAAAAACATCACTTGTGAGACTTACAACAGCTAAAGCTTTTTCAGTAAGAAGACAAAAAATTATGGGAACTACTGAATCTACAAAAAAACTGTTCTAAAACCATTTTTTTTTTATCTAAAGAACTTACAGAGTATTAAGACAATGGAGGGATGTTCTGTTCCTTGTTCATCCTGGCCCGTTAATATGTAAAACCACTGGACCGGGTCCACTCGAATTCCATATCTGTTAATTCAACCAAAAAGACAGTTAGTTAAGCAATCCAATAAATTCTAGACAAGCAATACACAAAGTTCTTATAGAGTTAACTTAATGCAGGAAAAAAAAACATCTTAACGTCTCTTTTGAAAACAATACTCAAAGAATAATTTTCTTATTTAGTAATTTTCTAATTGATAACTTTCTAGAAATTCTAAAGTACAGTGAGACTACTCCAGAATCTTTTGTTGTAACTTAGATATTAAAGGAAAGATTTGACAAGACATAGATTCTTGAAGATATTCACAGTTTTCCTGAAAACACGCAGACTAGAAGACTTGCCAGTGGCTGCATAAGTTTTCTATAGAACTTTTTATATTTTAAATTCAAATTGTTATTTTGTTCGTAAATAGATAAAATGTGTTTTTGTGTTTGATGTAAAGACCTAACCAGAGATTGTTTCATTTAATAATTTACGTTTTTGACTGCAGTTGTATTAAATTTTAATGCAAAATTATAACAAAAAATTAATATTATCGGTTATAATTTTGTTTGTATCCGGTCAGATACTGCTTATTAATTATTAAATTTGTTTGATGGGGATGATTGTTGGTGCTACTTCTTATCATCAGAACAGTGAAGAAATAAATAATAAGAGAGTAGACAGCCTTTTTTAATTCGTTTTGAACTATCTATTTTAATTAAAAATATGACTTTTTATGTTTCAACGCTGTAAAGCTGTGATTACGTTTGTGACGTCACAGTAAAAGTCATAAGATAAATCCAATTTTGTACTATCATGGGCTTCGTACTATCCTAATAAACCTTTGAAAAGTCTCAGAGAAGATAAATAATAATAAATGTTACCATTAAAACCAACTTTGATCTAAAAATCAGGAGATACATAGTAACATTGGTCCTAATCCAATGAACTCGCTTGTCAAAGCTTTCTCTACGAAATATTCTTGTTAACAATCTCAAGTACATATTAAATTTTCTGAAATAATTGTATAATCCTGTTCTTCCCTATTGTTCTAAATTTAAGCTTCACACTTTTATCAACTCAACCAAAGTCAATGAGTTTGTTTAATATAAACATACAGAGTTCAAAATTTCCAAATCTGCAAAAAAAATTGCCTCATCTGAACTGATAACAAAATTAGAAGCTAAAATTGGTTATCATAAAAAATATAATAATTAGAAGCTAAAATTGGTTATCATAAAAAATATAATAAAAAATGCTGACATAAAACAACTACAGATTTATTAGACCAAAATAAAGCAATTTAAGACAACTTACCTCTATACCAAGTTGCACGGTTTAGAGACTAGAGGGCGCCAAAGATAGAGGTTTAAATTCGTTTTTATTCTTAAAAAAAATTATCTCGGAAACAGTGCGTTTTAGCAAAATATTGCTTTCTTACTTTTTTATTTAGATTTAATTTTGCAATCAGTTTTTGTAATAAAGAACAGGTTAAAATTTTGCTCTACACTTTTGAATCACCCCATATTTAACTATTATGTAGTGATACTATTTTCTAGAACATTTTTTATGAATTCACCATTTTTACATAGTGTTATATTCCTAAGATTCATAATCAATAATCATTTTTTTTTTTATTTTTTGTTGATACGTTACCCAATTTATATATTTTCCTTTGCCTTTGTCTTTCTTGGGCTGATTTCAATTTAAGATAATACCGGTAGTAGCGCAAATTTTAATACTTTTCCATGACAACAGCAAATCACAGCCCCGAATTTGTTATTTTTCTATGGAAACGAAGATACTATCGGTATTATCTCAACTTGAAATCAGCCCATCTATTTTTTTTATTAATGACGACTTATTAATATTGTTACACAATTTATTCAGTTTGTAAAAATTAATTAAATAGTTTTGTTGTTATTTTTTTAATACTTATAAATGTCAGTGTAGTTACAATGGTTTCCTTCTTAGTTAAATGTAAAGACAAACTGTACAGTTACAGATATTTTTCCATAGCATTCTTGACTGGGAATTTATTTAGGCACACGATTTATTTTATTGAGATCAAAATTTAAATATCATTTACCACACAAGCAAAAAAAAATTAAGTTAATCTCTATAAAAACTCTGTGAAGTGTGTTCAGAGGCTGGTAGGTTGTCTATCTTGTGACGTCATTTGGAATCACCCAATTCGTCAATTTTATGTATTATTACTTACTTGATGAAATTTTCGAGCAGGAGTCGTAAGCCGCCCATTGAGAGTAACAAAAAGGCCCAGTTGACAAAACCGGTGAAATTTTCGAATCCTGAATTCCATGACAAGAGAGAATCCCGTGGTTTGTGTATCCTGAAATTTGAATTTGGCGCTGTATTGATTGTAGTGCTGCCAACCGCTAGTTTCCTAGTTTCTCGAATCAAGCACATGGCCACAACTAGATTTTAATTGATTAAATTGTAACAAATTACGACGTAATTGTGTTCAACTTGAATTAATTAAGCAAATTACGTGACTTGACTTGACCGGTAATTCTGACGTTTGACTGCTAAAAACCCTAAATTGACTTAACCTCAAAAAAATTTGGAAAGTGAGTTATGTAATAACTAATAAGTCTTAACTAATTAATGCGAATGCGACGACAATTAGAGTTATCTGTAATTAATTTGAAGGTTAATTGGAAAGACTTGTTCTTACGGCTTATCAGGTTGCGATTTTCTGACTTTTTGTTCAACGGCTTGTATCTCTTCAGCTCTTGTAACACTTTGTGCTCTTCTGTATCTGATACCTTCTTGTTCACCTGACATCTTCGGGCCGACACTTACACATTTATCGTTTTTTGGAGTGTCTCAAACTGATAAATAGAAGAAATAAACACGGACATACATCTAGCATGGTTTAAGGGGGGTTATCACTGACGTCGCGACAATTAAACAGAGAAAACCATACATATGGTACAGATTAAACAGAGACAAAACCGACCATGTGTGAAGCAATCTGAGAGGTGGATCTGGAAGGTAATTTTAAATGAAAGTCATGCGGAAAGTAGTTTTGGGACTTTGTTAATTACTAATCCGGATAGGACCCACCCAAATCGCGAACTTTGACCCCCGGAGTTTTATCTCTTATCTTTATACTCTAGACAAAGTTCAGTCTGTGATTCATGAAGGTGAAATCAAAATCGGTTCAAGTGCACGAGAATTTATTAACAATAATTATGTACATCTTCTATACTACAACATTCATTCAAGGAATGTCAATAAATAAATCTTTCTGTTTTAAACACTTATTTACATTAATGTACATCACAAGCAGAAACACTGTACAACTTTTCACTTTTCTATAATTTTTCAAAATAAAAAAACTAGATGAAAAATTGTACAAATCAGACTTACAAATAATTTAGTTACTTAAGACGAGATTTAAATAAATTAAATGCTAATACTTGTCATTTCAACAAAATCAAGTAAAAAACCTAGATTTACAATTACACTAGAATTCTGAAAAATTCCCTGATCGTAGATTTTGTATATCATCTAGACTCTTTTTAGCTTTTTGTGAAATATCGTCCATGGATTTTTTCGCACTTGACGCAATATCATCAATAGATTTCTTTGTCTGATTGAAAATCTCATCTGTACTCCTTGTTAAGTCCTTAACTTCATCGTTCAACTTTTTTATCACCCATTCCATAGCCTGTCTGCCTTTACCAGCATTATTTGAAATTTTATTTGTAAGAAGATCCTCCATATATGTATTTAGAGGAACTCCTTTCACTGTTACCACAGCTTCTTGTTTTAGAAGAGTCTTGCTAGGATCGGAGGGATGAGGGACGTAGTTGAGTGTCTCATTAACAGCAATATGTCGACAAAAAGTCAAATTTATTGTCCTTAAAATCATTCTTCGGGCGAAAGGATCCACCTCAGAGTGCTCTCGGGCATAACACACTTTTGCTGTTCCAATTATCTGTAACAAGGGAAATAAATTTAAAAAATTGTTATGCAAAAATTTACTAATAACAGTATAGACGAGGTCAAATTGCAACAAAGAAATCGAAACAATGGAATGATAAACCGCGCTTATTGTTTCTAATTCTTATAATATCAATTATCATTGTCATCAATTTAGGATAATACTGCAAAAAAAATTCAAATTAAATACATTGATTGTTACGTGAGAGCGATACTTTTTTAAAATTTAGGTAGGCGCTAGAAATTGTGCGGAACGTATTGATACAATAACTGCAAAATTAAGAGCCGTGAAACAGAAAAAAATGAAATAAAAAACAAGCTTTCTATAGATAAATTTGGATTTTTTCTTTGCGTTATAAAAAGAAAATTGGAATTTTAATTAAAGTGATTTCGGAAATGTTTGGGGTTATATATAGGGTGTCTAATTTTATTTATCCGGTCGTTTTAAAATAACACGTAACCTTGACCAACCCATTAACTTTTTTTTTAGATTTTCGCGATGAAATGCAAAACAAAACAAATGATGCAATTCTAAAGGAAATTGTTTTCTTAATAATAAAAATGTGTGTTTAAAAATATTCTTATCTCCAAGCTAGTACCACCTACATAAATGCGACAATTTAAATAATTGAGTTTAAGTGTACATATTTTATAATATTAATCGATATATTTTATCAATTTATGAATTACGTAATTGTGAAACAAAAAAGAAAAAAATGATCCTGCTTTATGACAAAAAAGCTTGGGAAAGAAACAAATATGTAAAATTTCCTTAATATGCGACATTTCCACAGTTAATTTATTCTTATCTAATCAAATAAAAAATTTATTTTTGGAACCATAAAATTAATGAAAAATTTTGCAACATTGCGGACTTCATTTTATCAATCGAAATCGATTATTTAAAAATAAAACGTTCGATGACTTTCAGACTAAATGACCCACGAATTTTTTTTAACTGATTCAGCTGGCAAATTAACAAAAGTCAAATCTTTGACTCTTCTAACCAGTCATTGGTCAAACAGAATTCATTCTTATCTCTCTGAATATTATAGATTTCATAATGAGTAACTAAGCGCTAATTTTTGTAAGTGTAAGATAACTTTTTTGTGCCACATCCTGTTTTTTTGTTTTTTTTAATATAATTTAGTTATAATGTAATTATAATGAACGTGAGATGATGCCATAGTCCCATCTCTAAACATGCTTGGCAAATATGAGGATTAGTGATTATGCAGGATGGTAATTTGCCATTTTATACAAACACATCATCCCCAACGATCCCAAAATGGAAACAACTACTGCTTACACAAGAGTACAGACAGTATTGAATATTCCATTTTTGCCGCCTACAACCTAGTGTGCCTCAAGGTGAGCGTTATACTATACTATACGTTACATTATACTATAACAAATAATAACAAAACAATTAAAACAGTTTATAGATAAAATGAAATGAAATACCGATGAAAATGCACACGATAAAAAAAATTTAAAACAGCTTTAATTCCCTCAAAAAGCTACAACATTAAAAGCTACTAATAGAGACTATGTTGCCAAATTAAATTTGAATTTCTACGAATACCAGATATTAATCTCCTGAATTAGACTATACGTAGCGAGCCAAATATAAAAAAATTGGTCGAAATTCGAATAGACGTTATTTTTGAAGTTTAAATTGTAGATTTTCCAAATTTCATTTTTTTTAATATTTAAATACCATGTCTTTTTTATTACACCCTATTTTTTAATTTAATACCCTTGTCTGTCTATTTTCAACCACTGGTGTATATGTTGCTATGTCATATATATTATGTGTTGAACAGACAACGGCATATAAACAAAAAACGGAGTATAATATAATTTTCACTTGTCCTTGGTAATGGCACCATTTGTTTTTCACAGCTCTTGTAAAAAAACAAATTTTATCTACCGCTTCCTGTTTGGCCAATCTATTTAATCAACTGATTCCCGTCGGCAACTGCTTCGAGTTAAGAGGACGAGTTACTAATGGTTTGTATATTTCTGCTTATTAACAATTTTCTAATATAATTTTAAAAAAATCAACTGGCTTAATTAATTACAATTTAACGTTATTTTTTGTGTACAAGTGTATTTCGATAAAACTTGTCTATTATTAATTAGTCTCTTGATATTATTTTCTTATAAACTATAACCCAATTATAAATTTCTTCCTTAAAGAGCTTAATTAGGAAAGTAACTCTCTCGTTAATATAATTCCTCATAAACTTGCCAAACGACCATTGTTGTGACTTGTTCCTTAGTTATTGGAGTATTGAGTCCTTTATTGTGTCAGATGTTTATTATTATTCCAACTTAATAAGTCATAAATTAGACAGCGTCGTTAGAAAAATCGGAAAAATTTATTTATGGTGTTAGTGGCACTATTTACAAATAAATAAAAAGAACTTGCTTTTATTTCAACACTTACGAATCATAAACGAGATGTAATTACACAACACTATAAACAATTTTTATATAAATATATTGTATAATTTTTCACTCTAATTTATATTGTGACAGGTATATCCTTCATTTCCTTTATACTCAAAATATTTAAAAGTGGGCTGACTTTTTAAGACCCTTCTATAAACTAAAGAATAGCCACTGCTCAATTTAAAAAGAGGCAAACCACCGTAGGGATGGATTTTGATTTATGATGTATTATAATCTTAGCATTTGCAAGCGAAACATCTGGCGGAGGAAACTATCATAAATCAAGATCCATCCTTACGGTGGTTTGCCTTTCCATAAATTGAACAGTGGCTATTCTTTAGTTTATAGAAGCGTCTTAAAAAGTGCCCACTTTTAGATATTTTGAGTTTATAACCATAAGTTATGGGTTCCTTTGGGTTATTTTAATAAAAAAAAGTTTTGTGCAAACGTCTTGACAGTTGTACTTTAGAATATCACATATTACATATATATCTTACTCTTTCTAACAAGAGTAGATATTTATGCTCGCAACATAGATATATCTACTCATAACCCATAATATGAGCATGACATCTATGCTCATAACATAGTTTCTCTTTCTAAATCTTGTTAGTAAGATAACAAGTGTTCATTTAAAAAAGTTGTCAAGAGTGCCATGGCAAAACAAAAACATTTTGAAGTATTTCTTAGTTAAATTCGGCTGCCGTATTGTCAGGGATAGCTGTCAGAAATATCAGAATTGTCACATTATGTAAAGAAAGAACAAAAACTGAACACGAAGTAAGAAAATTAAGGAAATTACAGCAACAAAACTACATATTCGCAACGAAAATGACTCGGAATCTTGTAAACTCGCACTCAAAAATAATCAAAACGATTTATTTATTTATTTAAAAGGTTAAAAAGTAACAGTGTATCAAGTTCCGACATCCATTTTTCGCTAGATTTTTTTTTTATCAAAATCCCATAGCACTCTTTTTTAAATGAACACTTAATATATGTACATATATGCTCATACCTCATTGATAAAGTTTATTCACTGAAGCATCAAAAATGTAAGCAAAAACAAAGGTAAAAACCACTACACTTTACTGTTAGAGGTAATAATAAAGTTATGGTTTGCACTGAATGGATATTTTAATAGTCACCCGATATAAGAATTAATAATTAATTTTTTTGGTTAAATTTCTTCAGGTAAAAATCCTTTTAACTATTACAAAATTATGTACTTTATAACGAAAAAATTTCTAATATTTACATTCCGTACCATAGAATAGCAAGACGGAAAAGAAAGTAAAAATGACGCAATAAAGAAACTAAAAAAAATTGTATTACAAATGTTGCAACTAGCAGAAAGTTAAAAATTTTCCATTAATTTCGCGAAAATTTCCTTTCCCAAGTGAAATTTTTATTGATTTAAATTTCCCGATGACGTCATTGCACCTGTTGATCCCCCGCAAAATTTTCTCAATGACCTTGCCCTAGCCACGACCTTCACATCTAACAATAAGCAATGGAAAATTTCTGTTACCCCAAGTGAACCCCATAAGACACCAATTACGAATTGGAAATCAATAAATTGAAAGACAGTCATGAATATTTCACGCTTGACCTTTCCGTTATACTTTCAACCGTTTTTCCATTGATCCATCAAACTCTGGACCGCTTCCCAACACCAGGAATTCGTTTCACGTGCCGTCCAAAGGTCAGAAATAAGCACGAGGAGCTCAGAATTACATCTGTCTTTATATCAAAGGTAATAAGGTCCACTTTCGTCTGGTAATTAGCATGACGTTCCAGAACACTCACTCAAACCATGACTTAAATTCAGACAAAAGACAGACGGGCTTATCGCGCAAAACGTCACTGTTTGACCCCAAAGTCGCACGTGTTGCAAAAATAAAAATTTGGCACTTGTTCAGACACATGGTATTAAGCAATCCAAAAAATTTATGTAACTTACAGCTTGTGCCCATTTTGGAAAATACCAAATCGAGCTGACTAATCTATGGGTGTGGAGGACCCCATCGACGACTTTACGTTCCACGACGTCTGTTCCGATCACTGCAGGGTTGTGGGGGTTGGGGTATTTTCTCCAGGCGGCTGTTGCCACCGTCTCCCAAGGGTGACTAAAAACGCGGAATTAACTTAATTCTTAATAATTTTATAAAACTTACTTGAATGTGTGTTCACTCGTCCAGATTTTCATTGTGATTTAGAGAGATTTTATTTCGAATTAAAACTAAACGAGATCGAATTTAGAACCGGACACCAACCAACTCTACTCCGTCTGACAGCTCAGAGGGGAATATTCTCCATTGCCAAACTCGCAGAGTTAAATGTCTCTAGATTCGGCGAGTAGAGGGGGAAAGGCGCTAAATTATAAAAGTTAATTTGGAGAGAAGCCAAACGCTGATTTGGATAAAGGAAATTTTGCGTGGGGTTATCAAAGGTCAACGAATTTGTCACTGTGAGGTAACCGAACTGATTGTTTGTTTATAAAAACTGGGTTAGATAAGCAGTGACAAAGTTTACATTTTTTTTGTGGTTTGCTGCAATACTGTCAGACACAATACCTTCAAATTTACGTCTTAAATTATTGATAAATAATAAAAATTGCAGATATTTATACAATATACATTTCCAAAAAAGTGTTCAAAAATTTAGCGTTAAAAAAAAGAGATAGATAAATTACAGTAGTCAAAAAACTGTGACGTAAATATCTCAAAAAAATTAGTTCATATAATAAAAAGTCATAAGATGAACAACAAAAGAGTAAAGTTCATTTTTTTGTACAAATATGAAGCTTATTCTTAAAGGCAAGACAATAGCCGAGGAGAGTAATATGAGTATAAAATATCAATTCTAGTGCAGAAATGTATAAAAATACATTACCTTTTTTTAAAATATCTTGTAAAAATAAGAGTTATGCAACCAAAAATACACATACTTTACGGACTTTTACCTACTTTACAAACGATTTTTGATTTTGACAAGCCCGCAAAGGTACTTTTTCATTGAAACATTATTTCTTTTTTTTTTAATAAGAATAAATCAAATAATCAGTATTTTTTAATGTTCAAATTGATTTATTCGAAATGTAACAGTTATACGTGTTTCACTAGAGAAGGTTTTATAATTTCTTGATTTTTGGGAACAAAGATACTCGTGTTACTCCTTTTTCAAGGTTTTCAAACAATTTTTCAAAAAAATTATCCTTCAAAACTGATTTTCCTTGTCTGTAGATATGGTCTTAACTATACAAAACTACTATTTAAAGGGGTAGTAAACCAAAATTTCATAAAAGCGTCTAAAAATTCTTAAAAAATATCTGAGAATAAAAATCAAAACCCCATGTCTCTAGGCCCTTTGGTTTTTGAACAGCGAAAGAACAAATTTGACAAATTTGAACGCGTGACGTCATATCGACTTTAGACTGAGCGAGCATTTGTGTTTTTTTAAATTTTTGAAAATTTACAAGATAGAGAATTATGAGATATTTTGGTTACTGTAAAACTTATTAAGATCTTATTTATTGTTTTAAAAAAATATACGCAAAATTACTTTTACACTAAAATTGTAAGCAAAAATTAAGCTTTTTAACATTTTAAATGTCTTTAATTCCTAAACCAATAAACTAGTGTTTAAAAGCATTCAATAAGCTATTGATTTCATCTAAAAATTTACCAATTTTCCTTTAAAAAAACATTATTATTTTTAGAATGATATAGACTTCATATGACTTCCTAATATCTTAAGCAAATTTTGGAAACTGAATACAAAAAAATAAAAGAAATATTTCTTAGTTAGCAAGACTCAAAGCGCAAAACATAACTTATTTATTATTTTTTCCATCTTAAGTATATTTTGACGTTTAAAAAATCCAAAAATATGTAAAAAAATTTTTGTATTTTATGTATTATTTAATAAACTTGACAAACTCGTAATTTTGACTAAAGAAAATGAAATTATCCAACCACAGGGACAGCCAATAAATTAAAATTAAAACAACATTATTCTTCGACTAGTTTCGTTCTTTAATTAGAACATCCTCAGGACTACAATATTAGAACAATTACAAAACATGTTTCTTTAAATGGTTTAGACTTACCGAAACCAATTAAAGCATTTAAAGAAACATGTTTTGTAATTGTTCTAATATTGTAGTCCTGAGGATGTTCTAATTAAAGAACGAAACTAGTCGAAGAATAATGTTGTTTTAATTTTAATTTATTGGCTGTCCCTGTGGTTGGATAATTTCATTTTCTTTAAATCATCAAAGGAGTAATTTTGCATAATATTTAAAGTAATTTTGACTAAAAGTCTTTGTATTTTATTTAACTAAGACTTTTAAACAATTATAAGTCCATTTACTGTAGTTATGTATATTACTATTGTATTAATTTTTTTATTTTTTATTTTCTTTTAAAAAAATACCTGTCAATATAACTTCTTTAACTAGATAATTTCAGCTACTTTAATTAAGATTTTTATTATTCCAAATGTAGTCATTATTATAACTGTCAAAATAAAGATATATTTTTTTTAAACATTTTTTGTGTTTGTTAGATCCATTAACAATGTAACAACAATTTTAACGTCTTTTTTAAGACAATCTGTATATCTACATGGTCATATTAAAAGTTTTTTGCGTTTTTGATTGGATTTAACTTCTATAAACCAAATTTTAAGTAGTTATCGGTGCTTATAAGAGCATTCATAAAGCAATCATAAAAATAAAATATTTAAAAAAGATAGTGTACTAATTATTAATCTAACTCTTTAAATAAAAAAAAACAAATTTACACAATCGTTGCAATACACAAGACAAGATAGAAAATTACGAGATTTTTCGATTGCTGTAAAAAATAATTTTTTTTTGGCACTTTGAGTAGATGTAACTTCTAAACCCATAAATTATTTTTCAAGTGCTTGGAGGTGTTTGAAAAAAGATTCAATAGCTATCGATTACATAAAAATACAAATTAAAAAATCAACATTTTTTAACATGTTAAAAATCAAAATTTCTACAAATTTAGCAAAATGCCTACAAATCAGCAGGCCCCACTTACTTCAAGTTCCCTGAAAATTACGAATTTAACATTAATTTTAACGTAAAACGTTTAATTTTTGACTTTTTGATAATCATTTAGAGTAACTCAAAAAATTTTAAAAATGTTTGGTTTTAGATTTTAAAATTTTTGACTTTATCAATATTTTTAAACTTTGACAATTTTTGAAAAATTACCAATCAAAAATAAAAATTTTAACATAATTTTTATAAAAAATGATTTAGGAAATTCGATGATAACCAGAAAAGTACAAAATTCTACATAGTTGTTAAACTTGTAATTTTTTAGAAGTTTTTATCTTTAGTTGTCAACTATAAGCACAAAAAATTTGAAAAAATATACAATGTAGGTATGTATGTATGTAGATTAGAGTGGGCCAAAAAAATCGATTATTTTTTTTTAACTTCCGACACTAAAAAACTGATTTTTAGGCACCTTTAAAAAATGCTTTTTTAAGATAAACTCTTAATTTTAATAAAAAAGTCTTCTTCATCGCAGTTTTCCATTTTTTTTCCAGTTCCATTAGGTAAAATCCATATCTCGTTATTGCTTGATTGTACAGAAAATTTGTATTTACATTTTTTGTAGAAAATCAAACGCTCTACAAAAAAGTTATTTCACAATTTTTTCATATCTCTTACCATTTAGAAGATATCGGAGGTCAAAATTTAAAGAATTTAACAAAAATTTCTTTTCTACTTCTAAATTTTATAACTCATAGATAAATAAATATTATAAAATACACAACATATAGTCTTATAAGAAATTAAAGGCTCTATAAAAAAGATCTCTTGTGGTTAATTGATTATTCTTACCATTTAGAAGATATTCGCATTTCAAAAACCAAAATAAGATACTAAATCCCCATTTTTTTTAAATGGTTGAAGTAATTGATTAACCACAATTAACTTTTTTTGTAGAGCGTTTAATTTTGTACAAAACCGTATGTTGCGCACTTTATAATATTTATTTATCCACGACTTATAAAATTTAGAAGTGAAAAAAATTTCTTGCTAAATTCTTCAAATTTGGCCTCTGATATCTTCTAAACGGAAAGGGTCGGTTTACAGAAAATAATTAACTATTTAATCGCAATTAAAGTTAATGTCACTTTCTGTAAACCGGCTTTAAGTGTTATAAATAAAATTGTAAAATACTTTTTTTAGAGCGTTTAATTTCCTACAAAAAATGTAAATAATTTTTTTCTGTACGATTAAGTAGTGACGAGATATGGATTTTGCCATATGAAACTAAAAAAAATGGAAAACTGCGATGCTATTAAAATTAGAGCTCATCTTGAAAAAGCATTTTTTAGAAGTGCCTAGGAACCAATTTTTTAGTGCTGAAAGTTAAAAAAAATAGTTGATTTTTTTTGCCCACCCTAATGTAGATAGTTTTAAAATCTTTCGATTGATGCAAAATTTATTAAGATTGCGTTTATAGCTTCGGAGAGATTGAGAAAATACAAATTAAAAAAATTGAATATTTTTTTATTCATGGATATCTTCTTATAGCAACTTATGAATTTCGAAAATTTTAGCGTTTATATAATTGGCTATATTGGCTATAACGTCTAAACTAATTATCTGATTTTCAAAAGTTTCCGTTGCTGAAATGAGAATCAGCTAGCGGACCGAATGTATATAAAAAATAGCACTTTAGATTTTAGAATTTTACTTCTTTGCACTAAAAAATAATGTTACTCTGTTTTCAAAGTTTTAAAACTTGAATATATTCTTCAAAATTTTTGAATAGATTATCAGTCAAAAGCGAAGTTTTTTGACATATTCTTATAGAAACTAGAAACTGATTCTGAGAATTCGATGATCAAAAAAGTTTAAAATTCCAAATAGGTTAGAAGTTATAAATTTTTTAGAAACTTTTTAGACATCTTTAAAAGTTGTCTAAACTATAACCTTCAAAAATTAAAATAAAATACACAAGATAAAAAAATTTGAAATCTTTTGATTAGCGTAAAATTTTGATCTGTTTTAGAGTTTCAGAGAAATTTAGGAAAAACTACTTTTACGCTAAAATCGAAAGTAAAAATTCAGATTTTTAACATTGTAAATGGTTATAACTTTTTAGATCTTCATCTTCCAAGTTTCTTCTTTTTTTCAAGTGTTTGGCGACGTTCATAAGGCATTCTCAGAATCGCTAAAAAAGAAAGGGTTAAGCTGGACTCAAGCAAAACAAAAAGTATTATTTGCAACAATAAAATCTTTTAATTTTTATTTCTATTAAGCACAATTACGATATCAGTCAAAATGACGATAATAAATTTCAAATTTAAAATAAAAAATAATTGGTTTAGGTATATGATTTTTCTCTATGGCAGAAGTTTCATTTTGTAATTTCTGGTAAAAGCCAAAATCCACAAATTTTCTAACGAGAACTAATAAAGTTGTTTGATTTTGATATTCAAATTCCCGTTATTAAATTATAACCCATAGTTTATTCGAGAATTGTTAGATGGCGCTAGCAATTACGGCTCACGCACTTTGAACTGCCTGTGCGGTATAAATACTCCACTCGCCCAAAGTTCGCCACTCTGGTCTCACTTCAAGCGAATAAATCTTTCGCCTTTTACTAAAGATTTCCGTGGAGCGGGACCAACTCAAATGAGTCTTTGATAATTTTTTGAAGCCCGATCGGAGTTCTCCTTCGATTGGGCGATAAGCTAATTAAAACAAAATCTCTCTCTCTCCGAGCTCAGTCTCCCGTCCAACTCAGTAAAATTTCAACTCTGAGTCACATTTTTGTCAAATGAGGTAGTCGACCCCATGACATTGTTCGTGGTGCCCCCTAGACTCACCTGGCGGTACTCGTCTACCTGTCCGTTGGTGGCGCTGCGCTCACCTGGGCGCAAGCAATTAAAGTAACAGAAACTTGACCATTTGGTGATTGTCTAGTGCGGAGGAACGTTAGTACCGGGACCAAATGAGGTGTTAAGTTTCGCGAGTTGGTGTGTGTTTGTCTTTAATTTATCCACCATTATGATATAGGATTACTGTTTACAATTCAGGTAAATAATCCTGTTGTTAATTCCACGTAAGACATTCTAACTACGGCATCTTCACGCTCTACCATCCTCTGGAAAGAAGAAGTTGAGGAAAGCGAGTTTGCAGCCGATCGATGGAAATTCGATTACCTATTGTAAATAACAGGTGTCGGCTCTTGGATAACAAGTTTTTTACGAGTTAGACATTCTTTGGATTTACCGGTACTTTGCCTTACGTCCACATACTACATTCCGCTAGATTCGCCTCTTGGACGATGCTTGCCTCTTGCCTTGCGTTGTAAATACTGTTATCTATTTGGTTTATCATTGTCTAATGCAAACAATTACTTTATTTGAATTAGGTATATGTACAGTAAGGTGTTTTGCAAACGATCACGTGGAGATATAGGGTAATATTCAAGAATTTTGTCTACGCCTATTTACCTGCAAACAGGTAACTTGACTATTTCCACACAAGATACAATTTTTGAAAGTTACGTTATGGGTTTTTGGCACCATCATTATACCAAAAAAACAATTACTTTATTTGAATTGGGTATATAGAGGAATTTACAGAAATTTTTTCTACGCCTACTTTACCTGGAGACAGGTAACTTGCCTACTTCCATAGCAGATGCTATTTTTGAGAGTTACGTTGTGGGTTTTTGATACCATCATTATATCATAAATAAGTATGATTTACCAATTTATCACTTATTTTCACCTAAGTTAGGATATTAGACGGTTTGCAATGGTAATTAGCATTGAAATCGCTAGTTCTAACACCGTGACAATCAGTGAAACGACAATAGCTTTCATTAGTACCACTCATCATGAAACAACATTTTTTTTACTAAATGCATGCCCACATGTTTTTAGTTTAGTTCTGTGAAAAAACAAAAGAAAGTAAAAGTAGGTACAACATAAGGAAAAAAAATAAAATAGTGAAAAAACGTACGACAAGAATATTTTGATTATAAAACAACTAAAAGTATTTAGAGATACTGATAAATACATACATACACTGCTTTAGAAATGATAGGCATAAATGGCTATTTGAAATTTCCAACGTTGACTGATTTCTTTTTGCTAAAAAAAGAAGAAAATGTCTGTTCTAATAATAACAATATTTTTTTGTACCTGGTAGGTACAAATAAATTGTTAACCTCATTATTATTATAAATAAATTACCAAGATTGTAGACACTGAGGAATCAGGAATAAATGTCTGCAAAACAAAGTTTTTATTTTTTTAAATAACCCACTCCACGATCCTAAAAAACAAAAATTTGGAAAATAACACTCAAAATAATAACAGTATTTGATTAATCAATATTGTGGTTGATAAAATCTCTTATGAGTGTCATTTCATAACGATTGACATATGAGTGTTAAGGTGGAAACCACTTTACACCAAAACAGTTTTCAGATTTTGAAATTTTTGTATTTTCAAAGCAGAGCATGGAATCCAAATTCTCGTGTAAAGAGTGACTATTGTAAAAAAATAAAAATCTACTCCAGTGAGAAATTTTTTGACAAAATTGGATTTTCATAAATGGTGTGTTCCCAAAGTAGGTATATCCAAAATGACAGTTAATATTAGAAAAAGTAAAAAAAAAATATTTCAAAAATGTTTTGGAAATTGGATCATCATACTTCAGCAAAATCTATTATTTATTTAATATTTTTTGAATATTATGTTGATATATCAAAAACGTTACCCAAAAATCCTTAAGTTCCAGAAAACAAAATGGATTTTTAAAAAAATGGTACTTTGAATCAAAAAAAAAATAAATGAATAAGCAAAATAAGAGTTCTTTAAGCTAAAACAAAGTAATTTAACATAATCTGTGTCCTACCCAAACACCCTCTATGAGCTAAAGGGCGCCAAAATAAAAAATAATTTTTTGTTACTACACGTACCATTTGCTGTAATAAATTTGGGTTATAAACTCCACTTTTTTCTAAAATCTTCATGAGCGCAATTCTTTGTTTATTAATTTTCTTTTCTTTTCTGTTTTTCTTTATTTTGTTATCTATTTGTTTATGTTTAAAAATAATATAAATCTAGTTATCTTTGGTATTCCGTGGTTAAGTAGAGTAGCCAATTAGCTAGACTTCGCCTCTTTTTATATTTATTTTTCTCTAAATAAAGGCATTTATTATTATTATTATATAACATTTGGACATTTAGAAAGCACCTATAAATCAATCAATCTTCTTAATTTTGACATTTATTCATAAATGGATTTTTATGCATAAATAATCTCTAAAAATAAAATCTATTGTTATATTAAAAAACTTTCGTTTATATTGCTGTTATGTTAATATTTTTTGTTCACAGCAAAAGAGATGTGCAAATCGATCGAGAATCAAATTGGTTAGTTAATAAGACAAAAACATTAATTTTTAATTTTTTTAGATTTTCATAATTTTTTGTTTATACTGTTTTCAAAATTTAATAAACTGTCTACAGGTGTCTCATAATTAGAGGACAATATTTTACAATTGTATTCTACGTTTCAAAATAACGAACTCCGGTGATACATTATTACTTTAAATTTTATAAAAAAATGTGGGAGTCGATCGCGGCAGCTGATTATTAATAAACATATTAAAAAAATGTAAAATAGTGATTTCGAAAATATATATTTTGATAGTTTGTAACTATCGCCCTTTGGGTCTTACAATTAGATCATTATGCAACAAAAGTCAAGTCTTAAAAAATATTTTTTTTGCAGAACGACTGTACATAGATACCACATTTTAGTGACAATTAAAGTGCACTAAAGTGTCACATTTATTAACTAATCAATGTCAACATCTATATTGACTCGGAAGTAAAGCAGACATTTTAGTGAGTGAAGGGGTTTTGGGTGTCACAGAAATTTGACGTTTGATGTCCAAATATATATATTTTTTAAATGTTAATTTAAAGAATTGACGCAAATAAAGCAGGTTTAATGCTTTATCTGGCGTCAAAGCAACTCTATAATCTCTACATTAATGACCTACATTAATGGACTATTTCTTAGCGAAAATAATACATTAATGTTATTAATAAACGATCAAAAAAAAAATAATTAAAATTATTGAAATGCTTAGGAATAAAAATTGTTTTTTTGAAATTAAATTTTTCAAATTTTGGCAATTTTTTGGTGTACATTCATTGTAGAAACATATTTTATATTAAGTTTCTTTTGTTATTTGTAGTTATCTTATGTGAATAACCTTGTAAATGGTACATTACATTATTTTGAAATCTACTTTACACAATTTCAAATTTTTTACCGTCAATGTCAAATTTAAAACAATATTGAAATAATCAACTTTGAACAGATTTTTTATTATTAACTTTAGAATAATTTGTTATTCATGTCCTAGTTAGCATACTTAAGCTACTTAAAGTCAGGGAACGATCAGGAAATTTAAACATTTTTTCAGTAAAGAAGGAAATTTATTTTATTATCTGGAAAATTAGTCAGACGGTCAGTGCAGTAAAAATTGTTCTTGAAAAAAACCAAGAAATTATAGAAAGTATGGCAATAACAGTCAAAAAAATATTTTTTAAAATGAAGAAAGAAAATTCATAAAAATACCCAAGCTAAATTTGCTTGAGTAATCACGAAATAAAATAATAAAAAGGAGTATTCACTCACCGGCCTAAACCTATATAAAAATAGACAAGAAGGACAGCATCAGCTGCTATAAATTAAATTAAAAAAAATTAAAACAAACTCCTCAAAAAATACTACTTTATTTCTATATTAAAAAATTAAACAATAACTAGAGATGTACCGACTAGAGCTTGGACCAACTAGCCGGTTACTTGGTTTCAAAACAAATGATTATTTAGCGAATTTTTGAATGCTTTAGCAATCCTGTAGTTAATAAGTTTAATTCCCCTGTTGTAAACAGAAAAGGAAGCTTATTTCAGCGGAACAGTATATTAAAAAACGAGTGTCAAATCAGAGTACATAAGAAACCGTTGCATAAAGTCAGTTTTGTGGCACGGACTGCTATTTTTTATAATTTGCCATTTTTTTATTATTTCTTTTAATGTAAAAAGTAAAATTTTGAGTTCTATAAAAAGCCCTTTTACACGAATCATAATTATGCGTTAAAGCGTTCTGTGGGTATTATGGAAATTAATATATAATAATTATAATATTGATATATAATATATATAAATATTTTTGTTTATAAATACGGCCATAAATTAATTTATCCCTGCATTACATGGTCCATAATTGCGGCTACAACTGTGCCTATAATTGTTGATGGTGTAAAACGGGTTTTTTAATACCCTATTATAGTTTTATATTATAGTATTAAGTTTATTAGTTTTTTAAAACAAAATTTCAAACTGACTGGTCGGTGATTATTGCTGACTACTTACCTACTAGAAAAATGTCTGAATAGTCTACTTATCCGAGTCAAAACCTCTCCAATAATAAGAATAATAATAATAATTTCAACTCACATAAAAAAAAATTAATTGTTGAAATGATTCCTATTCTTTTGCCGGGTTTAACACATAAGAAACTGGAACAAACACTGCTCCAATAAATTAATGCACCACTTAAATTTTTTTGAAAACTGAAACATGTATTCGACCAGTTGGTACAAAATTAAGAAAAATTTAACAAAAACATTTGTTTAAAGTAAATTAATATCTAATGTGTCCAAATATAGAAAAACAAACCGAAAACAAAATTTTATTAAAGTTCCGCCGTTATAACAGTTACAGAAAACATCTTAATATCGCGTATTTCCACCTCTACTTTGAATAACCGCTTCACATCTTCGTTCCATACTCAAAATTAACGAACTTATGTCTTCTTGATTTAAGTTATTCCAAACTTCATTTAGTTGAGGACCTACCTCTTGAAGATGTACAGGAGGATGTGGAAGATTTTTTAAACGTTTCCCGAGAATGTCCCAAACATGCTCAATAGGATTCAGGTCAGAGCTTCGAGCTGGCCAATCCAAAACATTGATTTCTGCCTCATTCAAGTAATCTTTAACAATTAGGGCAGTGTGGGGTTTTGCGTTATCTTGCATTAACACAAAATTTGGACCAATATAAGGGGCATATGGTACGACATGCTCTTCAAGAATATCTGTTATGTAACGGTCCGCATTCATAGAGCCATTATTTACAACCACTAACTCCGTGCGAGCTTGTAAGGCAATACCACCCCAAACCATTACTGAGCCTCCACCAAACAATGTGGTATTCTGAATGTTACACTGTGCGTACCGCTCATTTGGTCTACGATACACACGAACACGTCTATCGCAACTGTAAAGGCAAAATTTTGACTCATCCGTAAAAAGAACAGACTCCCAATCCTCTCTTTGCCAATTTATGTACTCTCTAGCAAATTCTAAGCGGGCTCTGCGGTGTTCTGAAGTCAATGCAGGACCACGAGCAGGAAAATGGGGTGTTAAATTATCCTCCTTAAGTCTTTTTCTAACAGTTTCGGTACTGATTTGAATTCCTTCTACGTCACGGAACTCAGTTTGTAGCTTCCTGGCGGTTACAAAGCGTTCCCTTAGCGAAGATATTCTTAAAAATCTATCGTGGATAGGAGTGGTTTTCCTTTTTCTTCCTTGCCCAGGTCTTCTGAGGTGACTTCCTGTCTCTCTATACCTTTGTATCATACGCGAAACTGACGTATGAGATACACCAAACCTTTCACCAATTCTTCTGTAGCTTCATCCTTCCTCCAACAAAACCACAGCTTGGGCGCATTCTTCTCGAGTCAAATTCCTCATAATGTTATTATTGTTTCAAATGATAAAAACTATCCACAGAACGGCAAATTCAAATAAGAATAAAACGAAATTACAAATTAATACAATTTAAAAATGAAAATTATTTTAAAATTTCTGCTTAAAAAACTATTAAACTCAAATTTCTGACTTTAATGTCAAAACTTTTATTACAATGGGTTCTTAACCAAAGTTGTCAAATGTACATAGTTTTAATTTTTTTACTTTATTTTCAAGTGGTGCGTTAATTTCTTGGAGCGGTGTATTTTTTTTAAATATTGAAAGGTTGAAATTTATTTTTATTTTCTTATTTGAAAAAATAACGCAAATGGTCAAAGCTACAAAAAAATTTAAAGAGAAAAGTTGTGGAGAGTTAAATTTTGTGTAATAAAATCCGTGAAGCGATTTTTTATCATTAACAGTTTAAGCACTAGAGATAAGAAATAGGTGGCCAACAATTTTTTTTTCTTATCTTTAAACTTCTATTATTTTGAGTCTAATTTTTAGAGTTGTTTTAAAATCACGCTGTACATTATAGATATACATAATAAATAGTTGCTGAAGACGCCTGGAAAACCTGAAAAATGCACCTGGGGATCGTGTCTTAGGTGTATGATTTAATTCGTATAATTGAATAATTGGTGAACTTAATGCAGCGCATTTTTAAAATGATTCTCATGATCTCATGTAATATTCTCCAACTATCATTTTAATTTGAATGAAAATGACAGATAGCTTTTTCTAGTTGACACTGACAAGCTAAACAGTAAACAGGACAAAAATTGTTTTTTAAATAGAAAAATTATGTAAATTTTGGTTAGCCTATCCGGTCAAATTAAAATAAAAAATAGAGATTTTTTAAAGTTCCCTACTTTCACAATTCTTCTAGAATGTCACAATTTGCACTTATCAACAGCACAGACACAAGTTCCATTGATATAACAAAAATAAATAAAGTGGATAGAAAGTCAGCTTTACAATGCAAATGAAAATTATTATTTAAGTTTATTGATATTTATAATTTAAATAAATAAGATTTCTCTCTTAAATTATAACTTGCAATACTTGTGTCTTGATCTATAATTTCCCCATCTATAAATTTGTTAACAACATATCAACACCTGACGAAACGTAATAAAATATAACGTTAAAATATTAACTGTAAATTTTGAACGACAAAATAGCGAACAAGAAACATTTGTTAAAAACAAATTGACAATTTGTTTTTAAAATTAGCACTCTTCGACAAACAACATTTTTCTAATTTTTTTCACCAATAAAAAGATAACATAATTAAATACAAAAATTAAAAAAAAATGTAAGATAGATATAAACGTAGTTACAGTTAATTAAACATCAGCTAAGAATTTTTGCTGAAACCGATGAGTTTTATTGACTTTTTTATATCTTTTCTGTGATAATTTGACATTTAAAGGTCAGTGCTAATTTGATGCATTTAACAGGAATCAAGCACCGTCATCACTTTTTCTAGCATAAATCTCTGTGATTTGACCAGACGCGAAAGTGTCAAAAATTTGTGCGAACTACAATCGAATGCAAATTTCGTCCTATTTTGAGCCTTTCTTTCAGTATAAATCACGGAAATTGTGATGACAACTCAAACAGAATTTCCTAACTGCATTGCGAATTTTTCGCAGAATGCCATATGTGTGCCATATACAGAGTGGTGCACCGTTAGGCCGATTTAGACCTGACCCTAATTATGCCAAAAATCGTGGTAAAATTTAACAATGAAACCGAAACACACTACTCTAGATAAAAACCTTACGTAAACATTCATTTTCCGTATAAAACATTTTTTAATGAAAACAATGAGAATGTTGTGGTTTTTTTTTCAAGAGAGATGAGCCATTGTATTCAATGAAATGTGGATCAGTGTTCATCTTTCAGTGTGTTAAAGTAGAAAGTAGAAAAAAAGTAGGCGTGGAGTGTTTGCCGCGTGGCTTGCTTGATCTTTCGCGATGCATAGCCGTCTAGATCAAAGGTCGTAGACTTGCCAACCTTGACATTGTACGCTATGTTTCTGTAGAAAAGAAATACATGAGTCAGCTCAAAAAGACTCTATTAGTGTATTTACAAATAAAAGAGAAAAATTTTGAAAAAAAAATTTCTTAAAGATGATGGGAGTGATGACCTCAATCATCTTGTGAATTATGAAGTATGAATGAAGTCGTTACCTTCTACTAATAAAACTTTCACTCGAGGTTTACCTAAATTTAAAAAAATAATTGTAAGCTATTTGAGGTCGTTTTTGATGATATGATTATTATTACTCATCAAGGCTTTTTAAAAATTTTAATCCATTGTAAAAACCGAAGAGAAAAATAAACTTAATTGCGGTTATGGAAGTCATAACTTGGTTTCATTTATTTAAAAAAAAGACAAATTAAATCAATTATAGAAAGCGATGATAAACTACTATTTTAATAAAACAAACAAATGAAAATCCATAAGTAGGTAATCAAGGTATAATGAGTAATCAAATCTTGTCTTACAATTTTTTTAAAGATTTGTATTCTCCATTTAAATTGAACGATGAAGTAATAAAAGAGTTGTAGCTTTACAATACGTGTTTGTCGAAAGTACCGCACAAGTGTGCTGTAAAACATAAAGTCATATATAAAAGTTCTAATGTAATTTTTTGGGGGAATCACACAATGTCAATGCTATGTCTCTAAACAAAAAAGTAATATCAGCTATAGGATCAATTATAGAAAGCGATGATAACCTATCATTTTAATAAAACAAACAAATAAAACCCATTGGTCTATAATAAATAGTGACGATATAACGAGTGATCAAATTACGGCTTACTATAGTAAGTTTTGTAGAGTAAAACTATCCAAACTGTCAAAAATATAAACTGTAAGGAACCTAGTGTCATGGAAATAAAAGTATGTGGGGCATTCCATACCAAATTGGCCAATGAAGTATATACCTTCACATCTATTTTAAAATTACCTATTGAAGGAAGCTTTCATGCAAGTTTTCAGAGCTTAACCTCAAACCATTCATGAAATATGAATTTTCAAAAAAATGGCGTCTTTTTTTAAATGCTTGTAACTACAAGAAAAGTTAAGCTACTTATTCTTTTAATGTGTTTTTGAATGTACTTTATAAAAATAAATAGTAAATAATAATAATAAATATTTTTTAATTTTTTATAACATTATTTTTGAAACTGTCAATAAATATTTTTTTGCATATACACTATCTTTTCTACGATTTTTAAGGCCAAGTTATTGTGGGTAACGGAATCATTCGATTATTTTAATTTTTGAAATTCAGAAAAATACGTCTTTTTGTTCAAAAATATACATAACTGTAACTTTGCACACCTACATAGTGATCTGTAACTTTGCAAATATTTTAATTTATTTTCAAAATCTTTGATTTAACTAAATTTTGCGAAAAAAGAGTGTAGACAAAGATTAGAAGCGTTATAATAATACATATTTTTTAAAATTTTTGAATTTTAAGAAGAATTGTTAAATAAAATTTGGAAACGCAGTGCATCGATATAAATATTTTTTTCGTTTTTTTCTAACAAAAACAACTATTTGATACGTATTTTTAGACAATGGGTGTGTTTTATCTTACTTAAATTTTTGAAATAAAAAAATATTAAATTGAAAATTTCAAGAAATTAAAAAAAAAATAAGTAGAAAATTTACGCTTTTGAATAAAGATATTAACATGAAGAATAGTACATATAATATTCTTAATAAGCGCTACGTCAAATCACTTTTTTAATTATTTATATTCAATTTTAATTTATTCTATTTTCAATTTATTTTTAAAATAAAATATTAATTAATTCTTAATATGATAACGTTTCAATTATTATTATATGTTTTTTTAGAGGTAACGGGTTACAGGAACAATAAAATAAACGATTTGACTTTAATCCGACGTTTCGACTGTTTCTTTATTACTCTTTTTCAAGGATTTAAGTCATACTTAAAATAATTATACCTAAATTACTTTATTATAATTATGACTTAAATCGTCGGGTTAAAGTCAAATCGTTTATTTTATTGTTCTTGTAACCCGTTACCTCTAAAAAAACAAATAAAATATTATTTATATTTGTAGAAAAAATATTTAATAATTACGGCGTAATAATTTTTTTTTTTAAACAAAATTCACAACTCTTATCTATGATCTATGATTATAGTATTGATAGATCTATTGATGATTGAAGTTCACCACAAACAGAATGCATTTTGCGGCGTTAAAATAATTAAAAACAATATGAAAAATTTTTCGATTTGTAACTAATTTTTTAATTCCAATTTCGTAAGAATATTTTCTGATATATGTATTAGCAACATTTGTAGGCAAATAAAATTAATATACTCGATCAATTTTTTTAACGTATATAAAACGCGTTTTTTGCCAAACAAATTCACATTTTCAAATTTTCTTTAAATATTATTTTACGGTCTAATGAGTAGATGATTTACTATAAATCCTATTTATTTAAATTAATTGGAAGACGTTGTTGTTCCACTACGTATACACAATAAGACACCCTGTACAAAATACGTTTAGAAAAATAATTGGAACTAAAGGACTGGTTGTATCACCAATAAAAAGATAATAACACAATTGGAGAATACGATATAAAATATTAATGATGAATAAAAATACCTACGTAAAACGATTATTGTAAAAAATATCAAATAATTATATAACTGCGTTATGGTTAATAAAATACAGAATGATGTGATATGTTTGATCTGTCAATACAGCTATCAGTTATAGAAATTATGTCAAAGAGGAATAAGCGATTTTAATTTTGAATAATTGGTAATCGATCATAAATAAATCAGTTTTTTAAATTAATCAATGATTTGATTAATTTATTATCCAACCAATTAATCACTTTTTAATCAAATGATTATTCGATTAACGATTTAATATCTTAAATAATTATTTCCTATATCTACTGCTTGTAGATATAGACTTTGTAGACTTTTCTAAATCTAAAGCAAAGTAAAATATCAAAGTGTCCAAGTTTAAAAAACGCTCTAGCGTGCTTTCAAAATAACAATAATTTATGAAGTATGTATTGTACATATTGTTACTGCAATCGGCTGTTGCAACAGCCAGTGTCAGAACTGTCAGATTTTGGGGGTCAATGACCACAACCGAATCGTTTCAGCAGTATGAAAAATGTCTATCCGTGAGAACAGCTGATTTGTTATTATGAGAAACAGTAAACCAAACAAAATCTTAGAAATCACTGAAAAAAACTTTGGCTTGACAAACGATCGGGTAAAATTTGGAGGTTATTTTAATCATAACATTCGAGTCACGACCTGCCTTTTTTAATATCGTCGTGTTTTAAATAAAATTCTATACCAATCTAGAGCGGTGTTTTACTTGAACACTTTATACTTTTTTAAAGAAATATACTCTTCGTTTGAATTAAGTACTGCTGTATTGAAATTGCATTCTTACTACTGTAAAAAATCGTATTTGTAAGCGGAAGAACAACTAGTATAAAAAATGTTTCTGCAGTGTTTATAAAAAAAGTAAAATTAAAGGCTCGCGAGAATTTTTTTTATACTAACAATAAGACGTTTCTTTTCAGCTAGCTCGAAGGACCATAAAAGATATATATTTTGGAAGCTAAAGGCGATGATTATTAAGAAAAAAATTATTTACTAAAATTATTATAAAAAAAGTACAAACTGTCTTCTCCAGCTCCTAAATTCTATTAAAAACTTTAATATTAATAACTAAAATAAAGATTTTTGGGTGTTTAAAGCGAAAATTATTGTAATTGCTCTGAATCTACTGCTCTGAGCTCTGAAAGACTTTTCAGTATCCGACTCGAAGGATTATTATTTTATTAATCTAAAATTTTTCTTGGTTTTTTACTATTCTTAGCTTTTTTTTGTAGCCGTTTTTCTTATTCTAATTTTTTCTCAAATATTGTTTTTTAAATTAGGATAAAATTTTGTCTTTACAGGACCTCCCAGCCCCCAATTGACGTTTTCAACTTCTTAAATATTCCTTTATCGTTTGTTTTAATTGTATTTCCTTCTTCTTCTCTTCCAATCGTAGGTTTTCTGATTCTTTATTTTTATAAGCCTAGACTCTACAGACAGTTCTTTTAGATATTAGTTCTTTTAGTTCTTTTTTTGTACAACATACATATTAATCTTCCGAGTTTTTTTGGAATTAGATCATCTTTTCTACAAATTTTTATAAAATCTATTTTTTCAAATTCTTCTAGAATCTACTTCTGTTCTTCTTTTCCCACTAGTCGTAATTCTCCTTATTTTTCTTTTCTCTCTACCATTATATACCCTATTTATGTAGGTTTCATAACTCAAGTCTGGATAGAATTTTTGTTTGTTTACAGTTTACAGATACTTAAAATTTGCGAAAAGACGTCTTAATCGAACGAATTAAACGAAATCAATCAATTACAATTAGGTATATCAATTTTCTAACGCTAGCTCGTTTCTCTTTGGTAAAAAAACTAGATATGAGGACAAATTGAGTCCTTTAAATATATGTTAAAGACCAAAGGACAATTTATCAAATTAAAGGACTATCCTTTAAATAAAAGACGGTTGGCAACCCTAGGTAAAACCTACTTCTACCACATTTTACTTTATTTGAGTAAATGAAAAATAAATGACAAGAAAGATATGCAATAAAATTTAAATATTAGAGACTACTGAGATGAAAGAACAGTTCTGCATAAAACAACCCAAACAATTGTTCCTAAAACCGAACAAAACATGTCCTTCATGGGAACCAAGTAGGCGTAAAAAGACAATTTGTATAAAACCAAATCACTTTAAAAACAAAGACCGCGAAATAATCTCCAATGGTGGCTTTATCGAATTTTTTTTTTGCTCGCATTTCCCCTTCATATAATGCAATTTCCTTGTCAAAGTCCGACCCTATCACCTTGTAAATTAAAACTCAAGGTCCACAACCAGCATGCGTTCGCGTTCTTGATAATGGTGACAATAATTACGTTCAATAAACCATCAATTGTGTAAAAATCACGCGATTCACTCCATTTTCCATCACTTTTCCCATCGCGAAACCGAAAGTTTTGCAATGGAAACGCACTCGAAAGCCTTGAATTATGGACATAAAAGCCGGTTTTACAAAATGTCGTAACAATTTAATGTACTTTCTCTGGACAATATTAATTTTTCACCTGTCACTTATCAATAAACAATTAAAATGGGTTTTTATTGCAGGAAGGTTGATGCACAGCCACCGCCACCATGGTCATAGTGACACGGGTAAGTTGATTCGCTTGGACCCTTTGCTACCCCATTGAGGGCTCAAATCCACCGGAAGTGTCACACAGAGTTCCATACAGTACGAATCTCCCCACGACCATCAAACCATGAACACTCACTTCCTGTATCCGTTTTCCTCTTTGTATTGTTTGCATAATTTAGAGAGTGACCGTACGATGGGCCAGTTTGACCCAGATCAGTACATTTTTTCATTTTTTTGCAAAAACCACAAAGTCAAGGTTGGGTAATCGCAAACAAGGTTTTGATTTGATTTGGACACACTTCTTGAGATATTAAGACGTTGGGGAAAATCAGTGGCGGGGTTTTGAAAAATTTATAAAATTAATGAGATTTCTAGCGGAACCAAATTTGAAATGATTATTATTTCCCTGAAATGTGTGTTTTATGATTCAAAGAATGATTGTTCAAAAATAATACGCGAAATTGTTGAAATTTTTTGATAAGTGCGATTTCCGCTTGACAATACATTGTTAAACTGACAAGTGATAAAATGTAGGTACTCTTATCTCACTATAAAAATAAAAACAAAATAAACAAAATAGTTAATCAGACCGCGTTATTTATAATAACGCGTACAGTATTTGCCAAATCAAGCGAGCGTAACGAGCCAGATTTGCAAATTATAGGACTGGTTAAACAATTCTTCTTTCCGTTATGTAATCGCACATATTACATCACTAGTTGTGAAAAGTATTTTGAGAAAAAATATTCTTCGACCTAATAAATTCAAACAAATTCAGTAAAATTAAATTTTATTCTTGTAAGCTTCTTATCAATAAAATAACACTTAATCTAAATCAAGTTCTCTTTGTCGGTAGTTTATAATACCAACATAATTCGCACATATACGTTTTCAATTTTTTGTTTTTTTTATAGCTATCTTTTATCAAAAATTATAATAAACATATGGTATTAATGAAATTATTACCACACGTTAAAAAAATGGTTAAATAACGTTAAAAATAGATTTACTTACTAGCGGTCACCAACAAATGAATTGACGTCATTTGAAAATGAAAAAGAAAGGTGTAATCAAGATGTATCAGGTAAATCTTACAATATTGCCGGTTTTCCAAATTTTTTTTTAATTTTTACATTTTTATAATCTACGTATTCAAAACGATTTTTTATTAGCAGGTTATGTACGATTTTTGACACACTCGATATGTGTATTAATTTTTAGAAAAATTAGAGGAAACAAAAATACTGTAGAGACTCAAAATTACAATACATTCAAATTTAGACAGGACACCCTGATCGTCATCTGATAGCAAAGGAATATGACTGCATGAGGGTTTCAAGTTGAGAGACTACAATCAAGTTACAATGTAGACAGAAACATTTATTTCTTTGTTTCTTTCAATAAATTGTTCACGAAATGTAAAATAAATAAAATACTCGTAAAAATGAATAAGCTATCAATTGTACAAACAAAACAATCATAAAATAAAACAGGCATAAATCAAAAACCTGTAAAACAATAATAAAGTACATGTAATAATGTAACATTGTGTGATAACATTTTCTAATTAACTTACTGTAATAAGGACCGGATAAAACCTTCCCAAACTGTGCCTTAAAAAAATTCGCACCTGTTTTGAGATAAGTTATACAAACTTTAAACAAAATCAACAGTTTACAACTTTAAACCATTTTATATTTAAATGTCCTGGAAACGCACCAGAACAGTTTATTAAAATCTGTAAAATCTAAAATGTTTGAGATATGTGAGAATATATACGGTTAAAAATATACAAGACAAAGTTATTGATTCTTTTGGAAAAGATAAGAAAGATATGAAGCTTGAATTTGGAGGAATAATAGAAAACAGAAATGTAGAAGAATTTCTGGAAATTTTGTAGTTGGAAGAACTAGTCTAATTTAGAGCTGCAGCAGGAACTTCCGGTTTAAACAGAAATAATCAAAACTTTTGATTTGCAAATGTAACACTACGTATATTTTCCTAATCTTCATTAATTTCTTCATTAATTGAGTTTAATACATTATATGGGTTTTTATAAAAATGTATAGTCTACATTTTTTTTTAATTTACAGAATGTATTTTCAAAATTTTGCTATTTTTAAATTAGTAAAAAAATGTTTTTTTTATATTTCAATAATGTAGAATTCGTTCCAATCAGACGTAGCAACCAAGAAATTGTGGTTATTTCGCCACTGACTTCACTCCACACTTGCATAATTAAAAAAAAATAGTTAAACCAAAAAATCTTCTGTATTTTCTAACTTAGATTGTTACATTTTCTTGTATGATTTTTGTGTCCTGTATGAATTGTTACTAAATAAAAATTTCAGGAAATTTCAGGACATAATTAATTTATTCTTCAAGATTTGAAGAATAAATTAATTATGTCCTTAAGACGAATTTCATTAACATCACTAGCTACGTAAAGTGCGATTTTACGTCACTAGTTATAAAATTAGTATATTAAAGAACGCGATTTGAAAAGTCGTCTTTGTGGCACGAATTCAAGTTTATAAAACGGGCGCGAGCGCCAGTTTTTATAAAGAATGAGTGCCACAATGACTTTGAAAAACAAGTTCTTTATGCTATTTTTTCTACTTTACGTGTTTTACGTAATTTTTAAGTAAAAAAGTTAATTATTTAATCTTTAGGGACTTTTGCGTTAATACGAGACAGTTGGTAATAAAAATGTCACTAAAGTGTCAATGACGTCATTGAACTTTGAAATGTTTTCAAATTTGTCTAAAATTTGGTGTAAGTAACTCACAAATGGTTCATTTTTACCTACCGTATCGGTTATTGATTGAATAATCCAATTGGCATTAACACAGTAAGAAAAATCTCCATTTATCTCTAAATTCCCACTTCATTTGCGGTTCTCAGCGACTCCTTTCATTTCATCGTTATTTCAGTCAAGCAGTTTTATACACTCATCTAGCAAATAACTTGTAAATTATCGAATGCTATGGGGGTTATAAATGGTTAAAATAAAGGCCAAAAGCTCCATTTTAGTTTCAAGTTTTACTTTAACGCTGTTCTAACCTCAGAAGAAAAGTTTGTGACGTCTACCACCGTTGTCGAGTGTCCACCCTATTTTCAAATATTTTATAGATTAATTGCGACACACACACACAAAAACACTTTGTTGAGGAATATTGCTGGTCATCAAGTGCCACAAAATTTATTCGAATATAATTACTGTAATCTCATCGCCGACAGAAACGTGACCGTGACGTTTCATTTCAGCGATAGCGTGTTACACGGTGTTACCAATCCGAAAACAGTAAATTGCACTAGCTGTTACCGCACGCAATTTGGGTGCGGAATTGGCTATTACCGCACCCAAATCGGACTCTGTTACCGACGTAAAGTAGAAAAAGTATTTTGAGAATAAGACTTTTTTCGCCGCAATAAGCATTCATTGTGTACGTAAAACATATTGAAAAAGCTAAATCTCGAATCAGGACGTTATCTTTATTCATATGGCACTCAAAAAAATCAAAATTACTAAGCAACACTGTCAAATAAATACAATATTTTTAGTTTTTATATCAAAAAACGTCGAATCAGTACTGAAACCATTATGATACCTTCAGAAACGACTAAAATCCGATTTTTGCACAGTTTTTTGTAGACTGACCGGAATTTTTCCGAATGCAAAATAAAATAAAACGTATGTACCATAGATATAATCGTCATTAAGATTCCTCAGGGATTTAAACACTCCTTCGTGCCATAATCTCTTTGATTATGCTCTTAATATAAAAAAAAACTATTAAAAAAAAAGAAAAGAAATTAAGTCAAATTGTCAAAAAATGACACACGTGATTTTTTAAATTTTTGAATACTTTTAAAGAGTTTCCAGCGAGAAGTAGAATTTTGACCTCATTAATAAAAGAAGCAGAGACACTGACTGACAGGTGAATGCCAAAATATTAATAAAAAACAATTTGATGACCAAGATTTTCTTCTCGCGATTGTACTTTCATACTCGCTGTTTTTCAGTTTATGTTTTTTTTTACTATAATATACTAACTTTTTTAATAAAATACATATAATAAAATTTGTTTTTTATTAGAGAGAAACCAGTAAGGCGTTAAAAATTTAAAATACTTATTCTATAATTAGTTAATTTTCGAAATGGATCAATGGTTATTTCAAATTCCCAACGTTTACTGGTAGTTTCTCTAGGGTAAAAAATAGATCATAGAGATGAAAAGTTTTTGAGTACCTAACTAATTTAATGACAGATATGTAATAATTTCATGACGGTAAACTAAAAATAAATTAATAAATATTAGAAGCCCCCTAGAAGCAAACCCGCCACTGTCCACCCCAATGACACTGCAACTTGATTTTGCTCAATCGCTTTGCTCAGTGAACTGAAGAATGGTCATAATTGCAGTTATTTTCTCTTAGTAGCTTTCAATTCTTCCGGTCCTTGAATCTTTACTTTTCCAATCATATGTAACTCAAGTCTAAACTTAAACGAGTACAGTTAATACGTGCCTCACATACAAACCCATTAAACAGTTAAGCCGTTTTTCTGACCCCCTTTATAGCATTTTTAAAATTTTTCCCTGATAACAGGACAATGAGTGCACTTCCTTTTAGTCACGAGCTACGCCATAAATTTCACAAAATGTGATGAAACAAACGCAATTCATTCAAAATTCTTCATGGGAACGGTCATTCCTAGTTTTTGGCCAAGTTAATGAACTGATGTAGAGGTCACAGAAACCAAATTTATTAATCATTAAATCTCTGTCTGACATGAAGCTTTTTATTGAATCCTACCTTGTAATTATTGAAGAAACCTAACAATTAAATCAATCAATGAATTCCAGGGTGATTACATCTGGATTGAGCCGATTTCTGGAAATGAATTTGATGTGGCGATTGGTGCCAAGGTTGTATCAGCCGAAGGAAGAAGAATTGCGGTTCGGGATGACGATGGGGAGGAACACTGGTTGTCTCCAGATCGCCGAATTAAGGCAATGCACGCAACCTCCATTCATGGAGTGGAAGACATGATCGGATTAGGGGATCTACACGAAGCAGGAATACTCAGGAATTTACTCATTAGATACAACGAAAATCTCATTTATGTAATTATTTTCTCTTATCTCTTTCACTTTATACAATTATCTTGTTTTAGACTTACACAGGTTCAATTTTGGTCGCTGTCAATCCCTACCAAATCCTCCCGATCTACACAGCTGAACAAATAAAATTATACAAAGAGCGCAAAATAGGAGAACTACCGCCGCATATTTTCGCAATCGGTGATAACTGCTATGGAAATATGAGACGTTATGGACAAGACCAGTGTATAGTGATATCGGGCGAATCTGGTGCTGGAAAAACAGAAAGCACGAAGTTGATCCTTCAGTACTTGGCTGCAATTAGTGGGAAACATTCCTGGATTGAACAACAAATTCTCGAAGCAAATCCAATTCTGGAAGCTTTCGGAAATGCGAAAACAGTCCGAAATGATAACAGTTCCAGATTTGGAAAATACATAGATATCCATTTTAATAGCAATGGAGTTATTGAAGGTGCCAAAATCGAGCAATATTTGCTTGAGAAAAGTCGGATTGTATCGCAAAATCCAGACGAGAGAAATTATCATGTCTTTTATTGTTTATTAGCTGGGTTAGGGAAAGACGAAAAGAAGAAACTTGAGTTGGGTGATGCTAGTCAATTTAGATATCTCACTGGGGTAAGCAATTATTCGTTGATCGATTTTATATTAATAAATGATTTTGAAATTTTAAAAGAAGATTTTTGTTTCAATACTGGGTGAATCAAGTTTTATCCGCAGCCCAGAAATACTTAATTAATTAAAAACTAATATCTAATTAAATTTTCCAAACAATTTGTCGTACATTTTTAATTATCATTTTGATATTGCAGCACTTATTTTCTCAAGAATTATGACAGAATCTCTAGCTTGTCTGCTGTCTATTCGCCATTTCTTAATTTTTAAACAACAGACAACTAAAGATCTTGTATAATAAGGTACTTAGAGAACCTTATTTTGTCTCTAATTCCGCTGATGCTGCAAAGAAGATAAAATATACGCGGCTCGCCTGCAATTAGCCTTTATTGATCTAACTTATTAGACTTGCCACTTAAATAATTATTAATAAAATTATTTTTTAGGGAGGATGCATTACATGTGAAGGGCGGGCAGACGCAGCAGAATTTGCTGATATCCGAAGTGCAATGAAAGTTCTCCTATTCTCTGATCAAGAAATTTGGGAAATTATGAAACTACTCGCTGCACTTCTCCATATTGGAAATATCAAATACAAAGCTACAGTTGTTGACAATTTAGATGCAACTGAAATCCCTGATCCAACGAACGTCCATCGAGTTGCAAACCTTCTGGGAGTTCCACCACAACCACTCATTGATGCTCTAACTAGAAAAACACTTTTTGCACATGGAGAAACAGTAGTCTCGACTTTATCGCGAGAACAAAGTGTTGATGTTCGAGATGCTTTTGTTAAAGGCATCTACGGAAGACTCTTTATCCATATTGTCAAAAAAATTAATAGTGCAATATACCGACCAAGAGAACGCCAAAGAAGTTCAATTGGTGTTTTAGATATTTTTGGTTTCGAGAATTTCAACCATAACAGTTTCGAACAGTTTTGTATTAATTTCGCAAACGAGAATCTTCAACAGTTTTTTGTTCGCCATATTTTCAAACTAGAACAAGAAGAATACAATAATGAAGGAATCAACTGGCAACACATCGAATTCGTTGATAATCAAGACTCTTTAGATTTAATTGCAATAAAACAACTCAATATCATGGCACTTATTGATGAAGAAAGTAAATTTCCTAAAGGAACAGACCAAACAATGTTGGCAAAACTGCACAAAACACACGGAAGTCACCGAAATTATCTCAAACCAAAATCTGATATTAATACTAGTTTTGGTTTGAACCACTTTGCAGGAGTTGTCTTTTATGATACTAGAGGTTTCTTAGAGAAAAATCGGGACACTTTCAGTGCTGACCTTCTTCAACTTGTTGCAATTTCAAAAAATAAGTTCTTGCAGCAGATTTTTGCTGATGATATCGGAATGGGTTCAGAGACACGTAAAAGAACACCAACACTTTCAACACAATTCAAAAAAAGTCTTGATTCTCTTATGAGAACACTCTCGAATTGCCAACCTTTCTTTATAAGATGTATAAAGCCGAACGAACATAAAAAACCGATGATGTTTGATCGGAATTTATGCTGCCGACAGTTGAGATATTCGGGAATGATGGAAACAATCAGGATACGAAGAGCAGGTTATCCAATCAGACATAGTTTTAGTGAATTTGTTGAAAGATACAGATTTTTAATATCTGGAATACCTCCGGCTCATAGAACCGATTGTAGAGCTGCAACTGCAAAAATATGTTCTGCGGTTTTAGGACGCTCAGACTACCAACTTGGTCACACAAAGGTTTTTCTTAAAGATGCCCACGATTTGTTTTTGGAGCAAGAAAGAGATAGAGTTTTGACGAAAAAGATTCTTATTTTGCAAAGATCAATCCGAGGTTGGGTCTACAGAAGAAGATTTTTGCGTCTTAAAGCAGCCACAATGATAATCCAAAAATACTGGAAAGCCTACATCCAAAGACAAAGATATAAAAGAATGCGAGTTGGTTATATGCGCCTTCAAGCCTTAATCCGAGCTCGTGTCTTATCCCACCGTTTCAGACATTTAAGAGGGCACATAGTAGGCTTACAAGCCCATTCTAGAGGCTACCTAGTCCGACGAGAATACGGCCATAAAATGTGGGCAATCATCAAAATCCAGTCACACGTTCGCCGAATGATAGCTCAAAGAAGATTCAAGAAAATCAAATTTGAAAGAAGAAACCACGTTGAGGCTTTAAGACTCAAGAAGAAAGAAGAACGCGAATTGAAAGACGCTGGAAATAAACGTGCTAAAGAAATCGCAGAGCAAAACTACCGCGAACGCATGTACGAACTCGAACGGAAAGAAATGGAACTCGAAATGGAAGAAAGACGGCGAGTCGAAGTGAAGAAGAACCTAATTAATGACGCGGCAAGAAAAGCAGACGAGCCAGTTGATGACTCAAAACTCGTTGAAGCTATGTTTGATTTTCTTCCTGATAGTTCAAGTGAAGCTCCAACTCCAGGCCGTGAAACTTCTGTTTTTAATGATTTGCCGTCACAACCAGCAGAATCTGAAATTATCTCTCCTATGCAGACACAATCAGAAGACGAAGAAGATCTTTCTGAATTTAAATTCCAGAAGTTCGCTGCGACATATTTCCAAGGGAATGTTGGTCATCAGTATTCGAGGAAACCTCTGAAACATCCACTTTTGCCTTTGCATACTCAAGGAGACCAACTCGCGGCTCAAGCACTTTGGGTTACTATTCTGAGATTCACTGGGGATTTACCCGAACCCAGGTACCATTCAATGGACCGCGATAACACTTCAGTAATGTCAAAAGTGACAGCAACTTTAGGCAGAAACTTTATCAGGAGTAAAGAGTTCCAAGAAGCACAAATGATGGGTCTTGATCCGGATTCTTTCATGAAACAGAAACCTAGGTCCATACGAAATAAACTAGTTTCGTTGACTCTTAAAAGGAAGAATAAATTAGGAGAAGACGTCAGAAGGAAACTCCAAGATGAGGAATACACTGCTGATAGTTACCAATCATGGCTAGAATCACGTCCGACTTCAAATCTTGAAAAATTACATTTTATAATTGGACATGGTATTCTTAGAGCTGAACTACGAGATGAGATATATTGTCAAATTTGCAAACAATTGACTAACAACCCATCAAAGTCATCACATGCAAGAGGCTGGATCTTACTGTCTCTCTGTGTTGGTTGCTTTGCTCCTTCAGAGAAGTTCGTGAATTACTTACGAGCTTTTATCAGAGAGGGTCCTCCAGGATATGCTCCGTACTGCGAAGATCGTCTCAAACGCACCTTTAATAATGGAACTCGCAACCAACCACCAAGCTGGTTAGAGTTACAAGCAACCAAGTCCAAAAAACCCATAATGTTACCAATTACATTCATGGATGGTAACACAAAAACCCTTCTAGCTGATTCTGCAACCACAGCTCGAGAACTATGCAACCAATTATCAGACAAGATCGGTCTTAAGGACCAATTCGGGTTCTCTCTTTATATCGCACTATTCGATAAAGTATCGTCATTGGGGAGTGGAGGTGACCACGTGATGGACGCAATCTCCCAATGCGAACAATACGCGAAGGAACAAGGAGCACAAGAACGGAATGCTCCTTGGAGACTCTTCTTCCGCAAAGAGATCTTCGCACCTTGGCATGAACCAACTGAAGATCAAGTTGCAACTAACTTGATTTATCAACAAGTAGTCCGCGGTGTTAAATTCGGAGAATACAGATGTGATAAAGAAGAAGACTTGGCTATGATAGCTGCTCAACAGTATTATATTGAATTTAACACAGATATGAACGTCGATAGGTTACTAACATTGTTGCCCAACTATATCCCGGATTATTGTCTCACAGGAGTAGAAAAAGCTGTAGACCGATGGGCCGCTCTTGTTGTTCAAGCCTACAAAAAGAGTTATTACGTTAAAGAGAAAGCTGCAATTTTACGTGTGAAAGAAGACGTCGTTAGCTATGCTAAATTCAAGTGGCCTTTACTTTTCTCCCGGTTTTATGAAGCATACCGAAATTCGGGTCCAAATCTTCCAAAGAATGATGTCATAATTGCTGTTAACTGGACTGGTGTTTATGTAGTTGACGATCAAGAACAAGTCCTTCTTGAATTATCCTTCCCAGAAGTTACTACTGTTTCAAGTCAGAAAACTAACAAGATTTTCACCCAAACTTTCAGTTTGAGTACTGTTCGAGGTGAAGAGTTCACTTTCCAAAGTCCTAACGCTGAAGATATCCGAGACTTGGTTGTTTACTTCCTTGAAGGTTTGAAAAAACGCTCGAAATTTGTGATTGCTCTTCAGGATTACAAAGCTCCAGGTGAAGGTTCAAGTTTCTTGACGTTCCAAAAAGGCGATTTGATAGTCCTTGAGGAAGACAGTACTGGAGAGACAGTCTTAAACTCAGGATGGTGTGTTGGTCGGTGTGAACGTACAATGGAGAAAGGTGATTTTCCAGCTGAGACAGTCTACGTACTTCCTTGTATGTCTAAACCACCTGCAGATATCCTGCAGTTGTTTTCTATTGAAGGGGCGGAGCATGGGAGGAGACTCAGTCAGCAGTACTCAATGAACGGTACAGAAGCACGTGACCGGCCACATACACTCGCCGATTACGCAATTGATCATTTCCGGCCACCAATCAAACGTACAATGTCTAAAGCTTTGACTTTGACGTCAGCACGAAGAGGCGTGGATGACTTATGGCGGCATTCACGTGACCCAATCAAACAACCTCTTTTGAAAAAACTACTCATGAAGGAGGAGTTAGCTGAAGAGGCGTGTTTCGCATTTAGCGCTATTTTGAAATACATGGGGGATTTACCGTCGAAGCGGCCGAGGCTGGGGAACGAGTACACTGATCATATCTTTGATGGTCCCCTCAAACATGAGATTTTACGAGATGAGATTTACTGTCAAATTATGAAACAGTTAACAGATAATAGAAACAGATTGTCTGAGGAGCGAGGATGGGAGTTGATGTGGCTGGCAACTGGGCTTTTCACATGCTCACAAAGTCTACAAAAAGAACTAACTTTGTTTTTGCGGAGTCGGAGACATCCAATTTCGCAGGATTCTCTCCAAAGGCTTCAGAAAACATTAAGAAACGGACAGAGAAAGTATCCTCCGCATCAAGTCGAAGTCGAGGCAATTCAACACAAAACAACTCAGATTTTCCATAAAGTGTACTTCCCGGATGACACAGATGAAGCGTTTGAGGTTGATTCAAGCACTAGGGCGAAGGATTTCTGTCAGAATATCAGTCAGAGACTTAATTTGAGGTCAAGTGAAGGATTTAGTCTTTTTGTAAAAATCGCGGATAAAGTTATCAGTGTTCCTGAAGGCGACTTTTTCTTTGATTTTGTCAGGCATTTAACGGACTGGATCAGAAAGGCTAGACCTACAAGAGATGGCATCACGCCCCAGTTTTCGTATCAAGTCTTCTTCATGAAAAAATTGTGGACGAATACAGTTCCAGGGAAAGATAAAAACGCAGATTTGATTTTCCATTTCCACCAGGAATTACCGAAGTTGATTAGGGGTTATCACAAGTGCACTAAGGAAGAAGCAGCGAAACTTGCAGCCTTGGTCTACAGGGTACGGTTCGGCGAAAGCAAACAAGAATTACAAGCTATTCCGTAAGTAGTTTGTGATTAAATTTACCAGAAATTATATCAAGTGTTTTAATAGCGTTATCTAGAGTGTTACAACATTTTGATTTATTTCTCAGTTAAATTTGGCTGTCACTGCAGTTCAATCAGTGACCTCAAACCTATTTTATAAAATTGGTAATCTTAAAGCGTATTGAATATAGATGAGTCAAGTTTTATCCGCACCTGAAAAACACCTCTCCACTAATTAAACAAAAATAATAAAAAATTGGATAGTTGTTTAAAGATTTGGTCTAGTTTTGAAATTATTTATTTGTACGGTTACATTACTAATGTTTCGTTTATTTTTGTTTATATTTTGATATTGAACCACTTATTTTCTCATGAATTATGACAGAATTATAAATTACTTTCTCAAAAGAACTCTATCAGAGTGTTGGTTTCTCCAAACTGATGGTATTTGTCATAAACTTGCCACGCGACCATTGTTGAAGCTTGAAAATTGATACAGATGGTTCCTGTTTTATAACCGACCGATGTTACCATAGATTTTCTTAAGTTACTAGAGCATTGGGTCCCTTATCGTGTCAGCAATTCATTACTATCAAACTCCACTAGTTTTAAATTATAAACTAGACGAAAATTCCCTATAAATAATGTAAATAAATATAATGTCTAATACGTTAATAGAACAACTAGATTAGATATAAACTTAGTGTAATATAATTATAGATTTCATAATTTTGTTCACTGTTTTAAGAGCTATTTTGGGGGTGCGGATAAAACCTGATTCTCCCGTTATAATCTAGCACTCTAGAGAACTTTTTTAACCGAATTTGTTATAATTTTTGTCCCTTTTTTCCAGACAAATGTTGCGTGAACTAATTCCAGCCGATTTAGTGAAAGTTCAAAGTGCAAACGACTGGAAAAGGGCAATTGTGGCTGCCTATAATCAAGATGCTGGGATGAGTCCCGAAGATGCGAAAATAACATTCTTGAAAATTGTATACAGGTGGCCTACTTTCGGGTCCGCCTTTTTCGAAGTGAAACAAACTACTGATCCGAATTATCCCGAAATGTTGCTGATTGCAATTAATAAGCATGGAGTTAGCTTAATTCATCCAAATACAAAGGTGAGTAAAATGAGTGTATTGTTGGTTGCATACAGTTAAGATAAGTTATTTGCAATAACAGGACTTTTATCGTTTAAATTGTTATGAAACAAGTGTTTTTTATAATTGTGGGAGTCTAGATTTGTATCTACAAGAAAGAAAAATGTCTGTTTTTATGAATGAGAAAGTTAGAAACAGTGACAAAATCTGCATATTGACGATTGACGGTTGTTTTTGATTACTACATTTATATTTTCTAAAAAAAAGTAGTAAAAGAAATAAAACTAAAAAGTAGGAAACTAGTTCCCACAACTAATTATTTTTATATTAACTTTTACAGTATAAATTATACCGTATAATAGACTGGGAAAAAAAATTTCTAATGATTTTATTGTTTGAGCATGAATTTGTTTTCTAATAAAAGAGTAAACACTAAATTTAAAATAATTTTGAGAGACAAACAATTTTGGTGTCAAACATATTTTTGTATTTAATGTACTTCACTTGTAACAAAAAATAAGATATTAATCACGCACTTAAAAAAATTGGCACATCAAATTTTGACACACTCAAGAAAAATTGGCGTTTTCCATGTAAACAAATTTTTTTATTGTCAAAAAATCAAAATTTTGCCAATTTACGTAAAAAATTTTCAATCTGAACTACTCTGTTTCTAGAGTTGCTCAAGAGAAACAGAGAACTTACAAAAATTTTGTTCAAAAAAAAAGTCTTTTGCGAAAAGGATATGTAAAAATTGTTTTTCCTAAAGAAAATGAATTGTAGAAGCCTCAAAAATATGACAGAAAAAATGTCATTTCCCGCTCTAGGGTAAAAAACTTCATCTCAGATTTCATTTGCCAATTTTGTTTTTTATATAAATAGAAAATTGTTCGTTTGACATATAAAGTATTTGTCATTTCTTTGATTTGACATGTCAAACGACCGAAAACAAAATTTGTGAAATAACAACAAATTTAAGAGTAAAAAGTTCTTCTTTTAATTTTAGTATTGAGTAAGAATTGTGCAATGAATAATCTTATGAAGGAAACAATAAAGTATTGACGTGGGGCTGATAATGACTAATTAGTCGAAACCGGTACCCTGAAAAAAAAAAAGAAAATTGGGAGTAGTTTATTAATTTATCAATAATTTAAATAACTCCAGCTGAAAAGAATCCTGAAAAATTTGAGGGCCCGTATAATACTTGCACTCCGCGTTTTTGAATTAGTGCCACAACATAGACTTTTCTAAACTCGTTTTTTAATTAAATATTCTTAGCTAATGATATTGACAGATATTATATTCAAGCTGCAGGAAAAATGATGAAGGTGATCAATTTACATATCAGATTAATTTTTCACTGTTGCCATTTTTTTTACCTTAAAAATGAGAAAGAGTTGAGTTTTTAGTAAAGTTGATTTTAAGTGTCTTTAATGCCTAAACTATTAAAGATAAATTATATTATATAAATTAATTATTAATTAATTCTCTACGACTTTTTCTTATAAGATTTTTTTGTAGTATTAACCGTTTGCGCAGCATTTTTTAAAAAAGCCGGCGCTGCACAAATTTAAAAATTAAAAAAGTACTGATTGTTTTTATTGTCCATTATTTATTATTATGTATTAGTTGATTATTGGGTAATTTGGACGTACATAAAAAAAACTTTAATCTGCTGGTGACGAAATTAGAGACCACAAAACGACACCAGCAGATTAAATTTTTTTATTTATACGTCCAAAATACCCAATAATCAACTAATATATATTAAGAAAATAAATGTTACAACCTGAATAAATAAATTACCAAAAAACTCGAATTCTAATAATTATATTGTACGATTTATGTTGAATTCGCTTTGATTTAATTTAATCCGAGTTAAAAATGAAACCGATTAACTTGTTTAAATGTAATTTGATGCGTTCATATCGAAGTTTTAATCGGATTCAATGATTGAATTTCTTCGATATAAACAAGATAATTTTTTTGATGTTATACAGACATAGTTTTGACAAAAAATAAAGAAAAAAAAAAGGATTTTGATTCCTGATATTACGAAGCTGATCACAAAATATTATCGCATTTTTTAACTGACTAATAATAAATGAATTTCAATTTAAAAAAAGTTCCCTAAATACAACATTTTTTAAATTTTTTCGATTGTAATTAAACATTTTTGATATTTTTACCTTAACAAAAGATAATTCGTAAATAACTTTATTTACGTACAGTATATTTCAAAATTAATGTCACACTCAAGCTCTAGAGACCTAGGTGAAATTCACAATCTGACAACATATCATTTAAACCTAGTCAGTTGTAAGGTTCTATTGCTGTTTCCTTGTTTTCCGGCAGTATTTAGGTAGCTAACAACATAAAAAAATATTTTGAAAGTTTAGCAAATCTTGAGCGCTCGAGTGTGACATTAATTTTGAAGCATACTGTACCTCGGGATTATAAAGTGACGTTTTGCAACTATAAACTACCTCTATTGTACTAGTAAAACAATAGTAGATTGTTTAACAAGTAAAGAAAAGTGGGAATTTTCAAGAGAGGTGAAAATTGATTGATTTACGAGCGTAGCGAGTGAATGAAGCTTTCACGAGATTGAAAATTTTAAAGCATTTTTATTTAAGATCTGGTGCTATTACTTTATAAAAAAATATTTTTTTAACTACATAAGCATACTTAAATTTTGTTTATCTATTTAAAAAAATCTCATTTATATAATCATTTGAATAAAGCAAAAAACAAAAAAAAAGACAGTGTAACGCTCTCATTAGGTTTTTTACTCGCTTGCTCATCTGCAGAGTAGTGAATCCAATAAAAGACCTACATTATATATTTGTTACATAATAGTGATTATTTGAAGTATTTTTTTAATTATAATCGTGACCTTTAGAATTTTTCTTCCGTGCCATAAATAATTTGAAAGCAATCTCAGTCAAGAAAATAAAAATGTCATGTCAATCACAAGCAAGTGAACCTACTCGAATTTCCCTCATTCCGTAAAATCAGATAATAGAGCCATTAATATTCCTCAACAATAGATAAATTTACGTTCTCACGTATGTTATTATCCCGAGCCATCTCGAGCATTTTTCATGATTATTTCCTGTTATTGCTGCATGTTCATTCATTAACTGCTATTCTCGATGATTTACTTAATTAATATACTAATTAATCGAATTGCGTCTTAATAGGAAATCCTCGTCACTCATCCCTTTACAAGGATATCGAATTGGTCATCAGGCAATACTTACTTCCATATGACCATCGGGAATCTGGTCAGAGGCTCAAAACTGCTTTGCGAAACATCCCTTGGATACAAAATGGACGACCTTCTCACCTCTTATATCTCCCTTATGTTGACGAATATGAGCAAACAGAGAAGTCTGCGAATAAAATAATTTTCTTCCCACTGCAATTAGCTTCTGTGGGAATGGGACCGACTAATTAATATACAGTAGGAAAGTAATTATTAAAAATAATACCATTGTTATCCCCGAATTCCCACATGTATGAATAATCATGTTTTTTTAAAGAAAATGAGATTTTGTCGTGAGAACTGACTTGAATGGATGTGAGAAAATCCTAAGACCTTCCTGAATCTCGCTTTGTATATAACTTATTTATTTCATTCAGATATCGGTTTTTTATTTTTTGTTATTAGGGGTTAAAGAATATTTGATATTATTTAAATAATTTTTATTTCTACAAAATATGCATCATGTACAGAATTGTTTATGTATTATTTTTACGTAGAATAAACTTAATACTAATAAAAATATTTACACTCATTTCATTTGCCATAAATTCGTTGTTGTCATGTTTTCCCAGAAACTTTTTTTATACAATTATTTATTATTCATCGGCAAATTGAGCATAATTTACTTAATGCTAAGTAAAAATTGTTGGACTATTCATTCTCTGACTGACATCATTAAACTTACATAACTTTGGTTTGTTCATAAGGCTAAGTATCTCTTTACAACGATTTTAAAAACACACTATATAGAACTCATATTTTAAATCAAAAAAACTCAAGACAAAAATTACGTCTAAATATTTGCAAATTCGGATAAGCAAGACGACATCTAGCAAACTCTCAACAACTACTGAAAGACATCTCAACTGTTTTATTTATTTCGATACTCTGTATATACTGAGCGGTTCATTTTCATGTTTTAGATAGGTTTCTCATATTTTTGTTCGTCATACAATTACTTAATCAACAAGTTTAATTCTCTAATTAACAGAAGAGTTGATACAATATTTTTCCGTTGATCATAATTTGGTAAATTGAAAAATATATTAGAAACCACTAACAAATTAAATGTAATTTGTGATGTTAGATTTTTATAACATTTCTTACTATTTTTAAATAAAGTTACTACAAAAAATTATCTTAATTAGTTTTAGTAGGAATTGACAAGACAGCTGATGATGGCTCCCTCATAAGACGAAGCCGGTACTGTCACAATAAAGACAAAACATTCTATCGTAATTTTTATCAAAAACATGAAGACAAATATGGTTTCCGACTTTTCAAATTTATTTTCAGCTTAATTTTCTTCGTTTCTCATAATAAAACGTTCTCAAAAATACTCTTAATAATTATGTCCAATTCCAAGACTTAATGATAGTTCTTACAAATATCAAAATTAGTAAAAATATAGGAGTTATTAACGAATCGTTTAGAGTGCGTTGTTGATGCCTAATTACAAATAATTATGTAATTACCTATTTTTATAATCTTTAATCTTTGAGATAGACATCAAAGTTACATTTGTTATGTAAAGAATTAGCTTTAATTAAAAAAAAAATAGTCTCTTCACAAAATACAGTTTCTTAAGTTTTTTTTTAGTTCAATGATCATGCATTCAGCAAAAATTAAAAACCACAAATAAAATTGTGTTTACTTGTTTAAAAACCACAAGTAAAAAAACACAAACAAAAATTGTATCCAGAAAAATTGAGAATAATATTTTTATTATAATTAGTAAATTAATATTTTTGAAAAAACTTTATAAATATCCCGTAACCATCTTTTTATTATATTTATATATTATATTAAAACTTATGTTCAATTAACGACAAAAAACTGTTTTAAAAGTCTAAAAATGTATAAAAAGAACAGAAAAAATTTGTATTTGTTTTTTGTACCTAATAAAAAAAAATCCGTCTGTTTATGCTTTCTAAAAAATTGTTACATAATTTTTCGTAAATCAATATTTTTAAAAAAACTACAAAATTTCGTTAACCATCTTTTTGTTGTAAAAACACTTACGTCAGCTTGAGGCCACGAATTTAATGGTTTTATTTTACCAGTTTCAAAACAACAAAATTTCAAGTACTTTTTTTTATTTAGTTGTGACGTCATCAGTGGTCTGATTTTTTTTTTAAATAATATAAAATCCACGTGTTTGAAAAGTATCTAAAAATAAAGCATTTTAGTTTTCAATTGACTAAACAAATCAGCAATTCGTAAAAAAAATTTCAGGCACTAGTGACGTCATTGGTGATCAAACGATTTATTAAATAAATAAGTAAATACCTCGAAAACGAAGTGGGACAAAATATTTACATTAAATAAGTATCTAATATTTTTTTAATTTTTTTTTTTTAAATATTAATATTATTATTAATTTCATCTTAATAAACTTGTATATTTTGTTTTTTCCTCTGATGATCGAATATTTAAGAAACCTGCCAAAACCATCATAATTAAAATTGTAAAAATAGTTTTGACATTTAACAGGAGTAAGACTTTCAGATAAACTGACAACTAGGGACTGTTACTGATACAGGCTGTGCAAGAAATTTGTCAAAATAAAGTTAATTTTTGCCCTGAAATAATGAAATATTCGAAACAAAACTTAACTAAAATTGCTGTTTGTCTCGAGTGACAAATAAAATATTAATTCAGGGTAAGCCAGAAACTTACCACTAATAGCAGTGTAACTCTATTCACATACAAATATCAGTAAAACAGAATCTAATAATTTTTAGTAACAAGTTATAGAATTTTTGTAAGATATTAAATAAAAGCTCGTCGTTTTAGTGCTTTAAACACAGTCATTACTGTTTAAATTATAAAAGTGTCAAAAATTGTTAGCTTAATGTTTACATAACCAAAGTTTAATTGACGCAATTTCATCTTGAATTTTTTTGATTTTGGATTTATATTCAAAAAAACATATCACAATAAATCATAATACAAAAAAAACGTGCCACTTCCAACATCTCTATCTCTCTCTTTTACAATTGAATGAAAACCGCAAAGTGTCCACGTTGAGATTTCACAAAAACACTGCTCGTTGTACCCTACCCTACCTTTATTGCATCACTACTCTACCCATCCCCTAGTGCATCGCTCCGTGTGAATTCCACGCCGATTCCTGGGCAATAGCGGCCTGACTCTGTGCTTGCGCTACTGCTGCACTCCTCTGTCCCTGCCTCATAATCTCATCTGCAGGAATACACTGCGGCCTTGGTCCCGGTTCAGGAGTATACGTAAACGTCAGCCCCGTGGCATAGATAATCCCATCGTTGCGTACCAGCGAGACCGGGACCTGGGTAGGTTGCCTCACCCACAACCATTCGCCCCGAAACTGCGAGATATCAGGAACAACACACAGCATCGACTCCTGACACCGGTACATAGTCTCGGCTTCGACGTCCCCGAACCATACCTGGAGTGACGGCGAGAAGTTGTCTCCGGTGAGCTCCAACATGGCTACTTCGCCGCCGCCGTTCAGGTGCAGGCTGTGGACAATCGGGACGGGGGTGACAGGTGATCGGACGGGACCCATGCCTTCGTAAAATTGGTACTCGGCTTTGTCGGTGGAGATGATGGTCCAGCAAGCGCCGTCGTTGATCATTTCCTTGTTGGGTTCTTTGGGGCAAGGGGTGGCTTGGAATTGGATGATGCGTTCTTGGGATAGGCAGAGGTACATGCGTTCGGTGTCTTTCATATAGAAGGCGCATTTGTGGAGTTGGGATACGGGATCGTCGGCTTCGAGGAGGGCTTGTTGCTTGTCCACCTGGAAAAAAATATTTTGTAAAGGTCGGCCAAAAGTAGAGGTTTCATTGAGGGCAATATACGATAAGGGTAAATCAGATTATTCAGTGACTTATTATCTTTTTATGAGAGTAGGTTCCCCACCCTCTTTCAAGCCCTTTCTTCTTACTATTATTTTTGGGACACCTAGTATAAAAATAATCAAACAAAAATTTTAAATAAGTCGTTTTGTGGATGATGTAATATACTTAGGGTAATAAATAAAAAATTATATACAAAGCGTTCCTTTAGTTGTGACATTAAAAATATATCGGGAAAATTGATTATTAGAAAAATAAATTCCAATGAATACAAAAAAAAAAACTTTTTAGATTATTCTATGCAAAACAAAAAATCTTAATTAATAAGGCATTTAATTACAAAAAAAATTATATAACAATTAAAAATACCTAGTATGCCGTATTCAAAGAGGTTTCAGTTAATAGTTTGTCATCGTTTAAAAAAAAACTTAACTTCTTCGTAAATTAAATATTAAATAAATTAAATTACCTGATTAAAAATGTAAAATTTCATAAAGAAAAACTATTGTGTTTAAATATTTTGAGACCTTTCAAAATTGACACACACTTTTTTTTATTGCAAAATCTAAAAGTACTTATCTCAACTTAAATTTTGACATTATTACACTTGACATTATTGTTGTCCTAATCATAGTATAGAAATGAATCAGTATGGACAGCTAATAGAATTGAAAATGTCAAAAAGCTAGCATCCCTTCAAGCTAAATGTGTAAGAAGGAGCCACTAATTTTTTGATTTACTATAGACAACTACAAGGACTATAATTGTAAATAATATAATAAATAATCGAAAGACAATTGTCAAACAAGGATTAAAATAATTTTTATAGTATTTTATTTACAGTTATAGCCCTTTAGATGTAAATTGTGTATTATTGTGTACAACTTACACATTTAACGTGAAGGGATGCTAGCTTTTATCAGCTGTCCATACTGATTTATTTCTATAATGTGCCCTAATATACAAAAAAAATCTTTAATTTCAAATTGTGCTTATGAAGTCAGCTCCCTGTATTTCCGTTATTCCATTAATTTGCGTCAATGAGCATATGATGCTAAATATTCGATCTAAAAGTTGGCAATAGATTTGTAACGCGATTGGTTGATACAGTCATTAAGAGAACTGACGTCATGGCCTCCAGATTTAAATTTCTAATGCCCGTAATATCAATCAAATGCCATTTTGACATGACCAATTGTGTCATAGTTTCTTGTTATATTATTTTGTGCGTATAATGTTTTTTTTTTCGATTTCATTTCATGGTGTAAAAGCCCATTAAGATACATATTAACAAAAACTATACATAAAATTTGATTTTTATTCTAAATAATTTTTTTAGTGAAATCTTACAACTTTCAAATTATTAAAAAAAAATTTCAAATTTTCATAAAAAAAAAAATCAGTTTGGTAATCATTCACATCATATCAGATAATGAATTTACAGTTCCATAATATTTTAGCTGTTGTTTTTAATGAACAGTCATTAGCCATTAAACAGAAAATATATTATTTGTACAAAACAAATTTGAAATGTATATAAAAAAATATGCTGTAATTTAAGATAATAAATGGCAGTTTCCGGTATAACCAGAAGTGCGACAAAGTTGATTTTATGTATCCAAAAATTCAAATCAAACTAAAATGTGTTCAATAATAGTTCTGGTCAAATCGCCTATGTGTGGCAATTATCACAAAAATGGTATGGCTCGGTTAACATTACAAGACAATGACACATGACAACTGTCAGTGCAAAGTGCAAAACGTTCAACTGAGGTAACGCTTGCAGAGTAAATTCTTGAACGTCTGCATACAACTATTATAATTTGTAATGTGATTTATATCAAAAACTCCTAAATGCAAAAATAAGACAACATTCAGACAGTTGACATCAAATTATATGAACTTATCACGTTCATGTTAGTTAGAGAAAAGCACAGCAAACAACGGCCGGAACAATTATTGAACAAATATTATTTATGTACACAATTTGCACCAAAAAATTTGAGACAAAATTTTATCTGGACAGATTTTACTGACACCATTCGTGTTCTGACAAGAACTCTGAAAAAATCATTGTATACGTTTTACTGTGACATCCACTGCAGTCATCCAAAATTTTCCCTTCTTGTCAATTTCGACATTTTAAGTAATTATTTGCGATTCGTTGCTTTCAAAGATTAATCACTCATAATTGTCATCCCTAGTTATCATTATAATTACTCCAATTTTTTATCGTTTTATTGCTAATGGTGTTCCGTTTCTATCGAATAAAATAAACAGTAGCAACAAAATTCTTGTCAATCTTGACATTTGTGTTATCACCGTGATTGTGCTTATTGCAAACAAAAAATTTAGAGTTGTTTACACAATGTTTTATGACAATTGTCAAAATGTGATGTCCCAAATTTATTGTCACTCATGATACTTCACTTCTAATGGCCCAAGTAAAAGAGACATCACTGTATACGTGTTTTTGCGTTTTTAATACAATAACCGTAATTATTACTTTTTTATTTATTTGTTCATATTGCTTTTTATTTTCATATTTTTTTAAATTTTTATTAAAGCAGTGTTTAAAGAGTAATAAAAATAATAAAAGTTTGAATTTGCCACCGACTCCTCGATTTGTGATTGGATGGGAACCAACAGATGGTCTTAAACGGACCAATCAGGAACCGCTTGATGTTTCTACTAAAAAATCGAATTTTTCTAACTGAAACTCTTTAAAACGAGTTGATTCACCGAAATTACGCGATTTTTTATACTGAAATAATTGATATAAAGTCACTTTTGTCTAAATCTGTCTGAATAAAGTGTGGTTTGACATTCTGGTGTGACATAACCTCACATTTTTGTTGATGTTTTTGGCACTTACCTTTCGAATAATAAGTCTTGGTAGGGCCATTCCTGTCACAGAACACACCAATTTAACCGTGGAACCGTAATGGATGTACCCATCCCTTACTTGAAACTCCTCACTTTCCGATTCATTGTCGTCTAAAAGGTGTATGGTAAAAGCACCCCATTGAGTGGAACTAGCATGAAAATGTCCATTTTCCACATGTAAATACCTCGTAGAGACAGTCTGCGACCTAAGTCTGTTAAAAAGAGCCACTTTGGTTCCACTCGCAATACACAAATCAGCATTTTTCAACGACTGTTTTTTCTTTGACGGTTTTGATATAACTTTAATTCTTTTACTGTGAAACACCCCAATGTCATGTCCCGACCCGTAGAACATCTTAACCGACAACATAAAATGTTTCCTTTTATCCGAATCCGAAATATAGAGAGTCTTCGCCGCACAATACTGCTTCCCATTATTCAAATCCAGCTGCTGCATGTCCTGATCCGAGTTCCCTATCCCTATGAAAGCGCACAATTGGGAGGCCTGTTCAGACTCGCCTTCCCTCAGCATCTGCTCCTGGCGGAGCCTCCAGCCGTCCCCGAAGAGGTAAATACACGGCGGCGGGCAGAAAAACCGCTTCTCGTTCCCGTAGGATTTCTGGGCGACTTTGGCGTGCAAGATCACTATCACCATGTCGGACCTGTCCCGCAGGTAGCGCTCCATGGCCTCGCGGGTCAACCTGCGGTCCTCACCCCGGTAGCCCCCAGGCACCACCGCCCCCGAGAAGCGCGAATACATGGCCCCGTGCTGCGGTGGCGGCGTCGGGGGCGACTGAGCGTGGGCAATGCCCGGTAAACCGTACTGATGGGGCATTTTCGGAGATCAAGTGGACCGCATCTTGATTCACTAGCGTTTGTTTTATCGATGCACTCACAGCCAACTCTTCGCACGGCTACCGCGGGACGTGAGAACAAATGCCATGCTTCCCCCTCTCTTGCCGCGCGCTACCTCATTCGAAAAACACCTGTTTGGAGAGAGGATTTTCCGACAGGGTGGCCAACTTTCAAAACGCATTTTTGCCGGAAATGTACGGTTTTCACACTTTTTCAAAGTAAAATGGGGCAAAAAAGAGGGTTGGGGCGGTTGAAGGAATGTTGGGATGGGTCCACTGGAAATTATGTAATTTTGGTAGCGTTAAGGCGGGTTTAGATGCGTAAAACGGTAGTTAATGATGGGCAGTGGTCGACCGGTTTTGGGTGAGGAATGTCTCGAATTACCGTCACCTTGATACTTGATCCTAATTACTTCTCTTTTCCCTCCGTGAATACGTAATAATGACCCCTAATTAATTATTATAATTGTAATGAAATAATGGATTTTGTCTTGGAGGGTGAAGCAGAAATAATTTTTTTAGTGTGCCACGGATGGAAAATAAAAGAAGGTCGCTTCTCAAAAACTTTTGTTTTATGTAGTGTCAGCATTGCCAATCAAATTTATGCGGTGTTGCCAGATATTCCTTTTGTGAAAACTGTACAATGGCGGCCTTCAAATGATCAAACCTAATGTAGTATTTTTTTAAATAGAAAAACGAAACTTATTAGAGACATATGTTGGAAAATTTCCATTAATTGAATACAAAATGAATTTTCTATCAGTTCCGGTTTGACAGGAAACGACCCTAACTTCAGATTTTTAAATGAAACACTACATAAATTTTAATATTTTTGAAATCTACATGAAATTCCCAGTCTAATACACTACTTTTTATAACTTTTTGTGAATTTTTTTTTTGTGAGTTTTGTTGTTTTATCTAGAAGGCTGTGACGGTTAAAAATTTTTCTAAATAATGTAGGCAACAACTAAAAAATAAAACCAGTTTTCTAAATGCTCTCATTTAGAAAATACAAGAGTGTAAACTGGAATAAACTCGTTTTTCTGGTCTAACTCAATTTTTTCAATTATAATAGTCGACATTTTAAATAAACATTTTTTTTGTTAATCTAAAAATACCAAAATTTTGAAAATCTATTCAGTAGTTTTTGATATACTTACAAAAATATTTTACAAAAAAAAAACCAAAGTTAACTAAAATTTAAGCAGGCTGTAAAACAAAAGAAACTAACAAATTATGTTTAATAGCTGTCTACTTAATTTTTCGGTTAAAATGCCACTTTCTTAAAACTTCTCTTCAATATAAAATTTTTGGCATCGAGATATGGCATCGTTTCGAGTTGCCGTTTCGTGCCATTCACGGCTCGAAGAGCCAATCAAATGCTTGCTTTGTGATTCTGCGTATTTCAGCGACTTGGATTAGAATGAAAAGGACATATATTTCTGTATTTTTCTAAATGTTTGCTTCAAATTGAGACCTCTTGAAACCCGTATATATTATTTTTTCGACGACTGAACTTGAAAGTAAGCTTTTCTAAGTGTCATTTGACGTTCGAAAGTTGAGACTTGCCGCAGAGCGAGCGCAAGCACCAAAATTGCCGCTCTAAAACGTTTTCGCTTTCTACCAATAATAAATCATCTAAATAAACTATCAACAAACTTTGATTGGATGTTAGAAATTGGTTGAGCTGGCAACGGTATAAATAAAAATTGATTGTGTTGCCAATGGAGTAAACAAAAATTTATTTCCGTGTCGAGAATTTCTGCATCATGTGAAGGATGCATTTCAAAAATTCGTATGACGTCTCTGATAGTTATATGAATTAAATGTGTGATCAGTCGTCGAAAAAATAGCGTGTATATTTCGAGCAAAATAAATTTTCGGCTGCGCCTCACGCAGCAATTTTCATGCACGAGTGGCAAAAATGTATGTACTTTCTGCTCTTAATATACAATATACTATATAAAGTATTTGCTTTGGATTGACAAATAACGTTAATTTACAAAGTTAAATGAGCCACTAATTGTTCTATTTGAAAAATAATGAGTAAAACCGGAAAAACTAATTTATTCTAATTTTAACTCGTGTATTTTCTAAATCAAATTATTTATGCGACTACTTTTATTTTTTATTAGGTGCCTACATTATTCAAAAATATTTTTTATTTTTTTTATTTATTTTTTATAGTTTATTAAAAAAATTCACAAAAAATTATAAAAAGTAGTATATTAGACTCAAAATTTAATGTAGATTCCAAAAATATAAAAATATACATAGTGTTCTATTTAAAAATCCAAAGCTATAGTCGTTTCTGATGAAACCAAAAATGACATATAGTTTATTTTTAACTCGATTAATGGGAATTTCCCAACATAATAAGTTTTCTGACTTTCGTTTTTCTATTTTAAAAATTACTATTAAAAAAGGGGTGAGCCTAATTTCTTTTATTAATAATTATTATCAGGAGGTTTAAAAAAATATTCTAGATAATTCAAAATCTTGCCGTACGAAAAAATGACGCAAGTAAATTTAAAGACAAATCCACAAATTTTTTGTCAAAGTGTCCCACTTGTTAATGGCTACCACTCTATGTATATAAACGTTAAAAAATATGCAAAAACTTAAAAAAATCTTCGCATTTCTAAAATAACTGAAAGAAATGTGTAATAAAAAAACAAAAACAATATATCTTTAGCATTTTTTTATAGGTTAGCCAGTGTCACTCTAGCGTAGCTCTAGTGTCACTGGCACCGAGGCAAAATTTTTATTTTCCGCTCTTCACAATGACGGTCATTTTATCTAAGATTTGAAGCATAGACACGTGCGTTATTGAGGGAGAAAGAAGAAATATAAAATTCATATTGACCGTATCTGACGTGTTTGTTAACAATTTCATTTGTCTCCCTCAATAACACACGTATTCACTAGGTCCAAATTGTACTATTAGAGCGCGTGCCGCGTCTTATTAATAGTTGTCCTTGATTTAGGCTTTATGTGGTTCGTAGTTTGTCGTGTGCTAAACCTATTTTGTCAAGGAAATAACTCATTATGTCCGTCAAATATGACGGGCATATTTGACTCATTGTTCTTAGATATTTGTCCATTTGTCTGTTATTTTGTGGGTTATATACTACGGATATAATAAAGGGCCTATTTACATGATTGTAATGACACCTTTTGAATAAATTTCTTTGTCAAAAGAGAAATTTTTTTGTAATTTGGAAGATGTACCTGATGTAAGTGACATTTTCCTAATTTTGGAAGCCGAAACCGATTTTTCAACAATTACGGTTTTAAATTTTTAAATTAATAAATACAAGCGAAACATGTTTAACTAATTTTTGGGAACTAAATAATACACGATATTTTACTATAGATTTACAGTTCATCAGAGGCAAGACGAAATTTTACTAATTTTGGAAGCCATTGAAGCCATAGGGAATATTCCTTTTATGCCTTCTTAAATCAATAGAGACAAAAATAACACACTGTTTTTGTAATAATTGTTGAAGCCGGAGGCAACATTCAGAATTACTAATTCTGAAAACAAAATATACATATTTAAACAATTTTTGGAAACCAAAAGCGACATTTTTTTAATATTTAGAGTCAAAGACCACATTTTTTTTCACTTTTTATACTGATAAAGACAGAAGTGAGATTTTTTTTGGGATTTCGATTTTGTTAAATTATTTTATTGCTAGCTGATTAGGAAAAAAATCAGTCTCTCATATTATATGCACTCTTATGTGTCGCAAATAACAACCAGTCCTTAGATTTCTTTGAAAAAATCTTCAAATTTGTTAAATAATTAGAAATTCCTTAGGTTGTATGAAATTCTGCCCGTCTGGCAACACTGCACCATTGGCTACTGCGATTGTTATGAATGGGTCCCCCTCCGCGTGAAGGCAGCTTTAGCGCCGTTTCCCTCCCCCCTCCCGTCGTCGGATGTTGGGGTTAGAGTCGGGGCGTGGGAAAATCATGGTGTGGGAAAGAGTGGGTGGCCTCGGCGATTCTCAAACATTTGATACTGAGAGATGTAATTCAGACCGCTGGACGAGATTAGGTCTGTTTTCCTCTGATTTGATGATTCTCGCATCTAAATCATGGGAACTGACTGACGTTCGTGTCGCGGTCGTTCATCGCCGCCTCAGACCGTGGGAATTTTTTCGTTTCTTGCTTTCCTAGACGTTGTTTTACTTTACGCCTCGAAATTATATTATGGGAGTTCACGGTTTGTGGAGGCTCATTGAGCCTTCCGGCAAACCCGTGCCATTGGAAACGCTTGAGAATAAAGTCCTTGCAGTCGGTATCCTTTTTTGACATTTCTAATGTCAAAGTTTTTTGTTTTGTATTTGACAATTGACCTTAACGAACTTTCAAAGATGTGTCAATTTGGTTACATCAAATTGTCAAGGGGTTTCAAGACGCTAAGGGGGCTGCACTACCTAATGCACACCTCTTGGGGATCTATCACAGAATATGCAAATTGCTCTATTTTAGAATCAAACCCGTGTTTGTCTTTGATGGAGGTGTTCCAGTTCTCAAGAAGCGAACCATAGTGAGTAAATAATGAGGAAAACGAGGTGAAAAACAACGAACAAATAAAAACATAACCTCAATTTTTTTAACGTTTTTCCCAGGCCAGTGGCGTACATAGCCTACCTCTGATTTGACACAAATGTCAAATATTTCAGTCATTTGACCCGTCAAATCAACATAAATGTCAAATATTTGACATTAGATTTGACAAAATCAGAGAACAATAGAGAAGCAACGAAAATGTAATTTGCAAAATTAACGTTTCGTGACGCCAAAGTCAAATCAAATGCAAATTCATATTCATGAAATATTGTCATTCCTGATGTAATATCTTCATGCCGATCCTTCATGATCAGCTGATTTTATCTTTTGTTTCAACCAGAGAAGTGTGTAGGGAGAGTACTAATAATGTCCTAATTAGTGAATATACAGTCTGGTTTTAAATGGTTACGTCTTCTCAATCGAGAGAAATTAGTCCCATAGTCATAAAATTTACATAATAAATATTTTAGTATTTTAAGAAAAGAGAAATTTTTTGACCCCCCCCCCTAGCAAAAAATCTTCGGGCTCTTATTATTACATTACGATTATTCTAGATAAATTCAAAAAGAAATAGAAAGAATAAGAAAACTACGTTAGAAAGAAAAAGAAAATATAAAATTAGACGAAATAAAAAAGGGAGATTCTGTAAAAACACCAATTTATTCAAAAAGAACTTGAAAAACAACGTTAAAAAACAAAAAAAACTATGATGGAAAGAAAAAGAAATGAAGTCTGAGAAAAATTAATAAAACCGATTACTACGAGAAAGAAAAAAAGAAAAATGTTTTTAGGCGAAAAAGAAAACAAAGGTAGATTCTGTGAAAAGACAAAGATATTCTAAAAGTATTTGAAAAACAACGTTCAAAAACAATAAAAAAAAACTACAATGAAAAAAAAAGGATTCTAGTTTTTTGTACACCTCAAATTTTTATTAATTTAATACTTCGAAAAAAAAGAAGTTTGAGAAATTCTTATAATTACAAAAAAGAACTTCAAAAATTTTAGAAAAGGGCCACTAAAATAAAAAAAATAAGGAAACTACTCTAAAAAAGAATAAAGATTTGGACAAACAGAAAAACTTAAAAATTGCCGGTTGAAAGAAAAAGTAAAACTATTTTCAAAAAAAGAACAAAACTAGAGTCTAGAAAAATTCTTAAACGACAAAAAATTGTTTTTTTGTGTAATTCCTCGTATGAGAATTCAGTTTTTAAGCCTTGAAAACGAGGCAAATAAGCTGATAAAATGTATAATCTGTAAATAAAAGTCCAACATAACAAAAATTATTTTATTTATTAAAAACAACGTTAAAAAAATAGCATAAGAAAATCTACAATTGAAAAAAAGATGCTTTAGAACTTTTAAAATGATGACCAGAAAAGAATCTAGATAAACTTGAAAAAAAATTAAAAACGAGAACTAGAACAAAAATAATTATAACAATTTGAAAAATGACAACTGGGAGAGAAAGAAGGACAAAGAAAAAAGACGACATAAAAATAAATCCTCGAAAATTTTTATAGTTTTTAATAAAGAAACGTTCTAGAAATGAAAGAGAAATTTGAAGTAAAAGTTCTGAAATATCAGTTGAAAAGACGAAAAGGGCAATATAACAGAAACAAAATTAAAGAAAAAATAAGAAATTGGACACAACAGGAGAAATTAATCTAACCTAATCTCGAATCTAATCTAATTTTTCTTCATTTTTTTTAATGTAAATAATTTTTATTTTCTTGGCCTGGAAGGGGGCCCTTTGATTCACAGTAATTTAAATAGTATGCAATAATGTTCATATTATTAATAAAGCAATGCTAAATAACACAATATAACCACCTTTTACAGCGAAAGCACTCACAGTATAGGCCACAGTTTAAGCACCACTAGTGTTATTGTTCAGGTATTGACTTTTAATTGGTTGCCATAGGACAATACAGAGAATTATACTTATATTATTAGAGATTACAGTTGCTAATTGGGCGACCTTCTCTGATTTTTAAAATCATCCAATTGCTGCTTCTCTATTTTTCTCTGCCAAAACGAACGAAAACGCAACTTTTTCATTTTTTTCTCAACCAGGCATTAAGAAACCAACAAAAATCCAAAACCTTATCCGAAGCCGACCGTATCCACAAGAATCTCTTGTCTGCCTTAGTCAAGCATAGCGCAATTAGCAAAGTCCTTTCTGAAAAAGCCAAAGCTGCCCTAACTGCCTCAACTTCTCCCCCAAAAAAATCAAAAGATGATGATGACGAACTTTATGTTTTACCTCCGTCTCAGTCTTTTGATTCAACCACTCAAAGTGAAGACAGTTCAGACGAAGATGATTCAGGGCTCCATAAATATGATCTACATTCAATAGATACAGAAAGTGTTGAATTTAAGTCATTACCAGTTGATGTTCGGCATGAAATCCTCACTGACTTGAAAGAGACACGAAAACAGTCTTCGTGGGGGCGAATCCATGAGTTACCAACTGAAAGTGATGATTTCTCAATATACCAAATGAGAAGACTTCTGAAGAGACAATCTGTGCAGAATGCACTTGAAGAAGTCGAAAAAGAAATGGGAGGACATTCATTATCGTTGGGGGAGTTGGAGAAGATCCTCAAGGATCAAGGAGTTATAACGAATTTGAAAGGAAACAGGATTGCTTCAGATGAAAACACACGATTTCTTCTCATTAAGGATATCAAGCAAGCTATGGAAGAGGCGAAGAAGCAACAATTACCGGCGATTGAAGAAACCAACGAAGAAACTGTAGATGAAGAAAAGAAATTGCCGAATAAGGGGGATCAAGAGTTTGAAGATGATTTGAAGAAAGCTATTGCAATGTCTTTGGAAGAGGTTCCATCGACGTCAAAAGCCGAGCCACAAATCCCGAAGAAAATTGGAGGAAAAGGGAAGAAACGACTGTCTTTGTCTTTTCTTGATGATGCGGATTTTGATGAATCGGAATCTAGTGAAGAAGAACAAATAATTCAAACGAGACTAACGGCAGCTCAGAGTTACATGATGGAATATAGTGGGCTAACTCCTAGTGAAATTGCCAAAATTTTGGCAAGTAAAAGTAAAGTAAAAAAAATTGAAGAAAAAAAAGTCGAAGAGGCAACAAAAAGTGAAGTTAAAAAAATTGTAGAAAAACCAGTGGAGATAGTTGAGAGTAGTTCAAATGTTACCAAAGTCAGTATTGATGATAATGTAGTTACTACATCTGAAGATATCGTTACTACATCTACTCCTGAAGAAGAAATTCAAGTAATGTCTGACTCTGAATCTAGCAATGATGGTGATTTCGTTGATGTAGATCTAGAAGAAGATAAGAAAGCCATGGAAGTTGTAATAAAACCAGATGAAGAAATTGAAGATGATCTCTTTAAAGATGTTTTTGAAGAAGTCGAAAAATCTGAAGTGATAAGTACTCAGGAAAAAAATATAGAAGAAATAAAAGTGACAAGTACTCAAGAAAAAGTCATAGAAGGCATAAAACAATTTGTCTCAACTAGTATTGAAGAATCTCCGACCAAATCCGAATCTGTTCTGGTATCAGAAGAAAGTTTTGAAGAAGTAAGAGATGAAAAATCTGAAGAGAAGAAAGAAGAAACATCAACGGGACAGAGAGTGAAAGAGAAAATTGAAAAGTTAGTGAAGGAATATTCTAGACCAAGAGAAGAAGAAAATGGAACTAAGGATACGGAATTAACAGTAGAGCAGTTAAACGAAATGAGAAAAAATTTAAGGAAAGAACAGCAAGAATTAGTTGTGGAGAAGCAAACAAAAGAAAGAACTGCTGGGAATATTACGGAACAGATGTATCAAGAGGCTCAGGTAAGAAGTAGTTGAGGTTTACCGAATCCTACGATAATTCAAACCTGGATATAACGTCTCCAAACATCAAAGCGGACAAGAAAGTTGTAGAGAATTAAATCCAGGCTTGAACTACCGAAGCTTTGGGTTTACACAAGCGAAAAATTTCTATCTTTAGGAACTTTTGGAGTTATTTGGGGTACCATACATTACAGCTCCTATGGAAGCTGAAGCTCAGTGTGCATTTTTAGAACTAATTGGTCTCACAGATGGTACTATAACCGACGATAGTGATATTTGGTTATTTGGGGGAAAAACCGTTTATAAAAATTTTTTCAACCAAAGCAAACTTGTCTTGGAGTTCAAATCGGAAAACATCCAACACCATTACAGTACGCTTAATTTTTTTAAATTTTCTATTTTTATATTGTTTTTGTAGAACTAACTAGGGAACAAATGATTTTACTGGCAATGCTGGTGGGTAGTGACTACACCATTGGCTTGACTGGTGTGGGTCCAGTGACGGCTTTAGAAATTTTAGCCGCATTTCCTCCCAAAAATCAGTTAGTCTCCGGCTTGGCCGACTTCAAGTCGTGGGTCAACAAAGGCAAATTGCCCGGTCCTGGTAGGACTTCTCTCCGTAGCAAATTAAAGAATTTGAAATTCAGTGAAAATTTTCCGAATCCACAGATTATCCAAGCCTATTTAGAACCACAAGTCGAGACAAGTAAAGAGAAATTCACTTGGGGTAAACTCGATGTTGTGGGATTGGTTGATTTTGCTCGACAGAAATTCGGATGGACTCAAACCAAAACTGAAGAAATTCTTCAACCGATTTTGAAAAGAATGGAAGACACGCGATGTCAGAAAACAATAACTGATTATTTTAAGTTTGAGTTTAGAGTAAATTCTGGTGAAACGGAAAAACAGATGAGTAAGAGAGTTAAGACTGCGATTGATAGGATTGGAAGAGGAGTTGTTGAGGAGGATGAACCGAAAGTGAAGAAGAAAAGGAAAGGGAAGAAGAGTGATGATGAGGATATTGCGGTTTTGAAGGAGACTAAAGTGAGGTCGAAAAAACGAGTTGAAGAGATTGAGAAAGAGGTTCAGAAGGAAATTGAATGTAACAAAGAGAAGAAAGTTAATCTTCAAATGTTGCACAAGAAAGAAGTTATACCTCAAAGACAGAAAGATAAGGCTGAAATTATGAAAAATAAAATTAAAGCTATAGAAACGTTTCGGAAGTCGAAACAAGGTCCAGGTTATGTGAAGAAAAGAGGAAAATTGAAGAGAGAGCTGAAAAAAGATGCTGGGTACTTGTCAGAAAGTAGCAGTGATTAATATTTGTTATCAATTGTTTATAATAAAATTTTACTTTCCTACTTTTGATGCAAATTTTATTCCAATTTGTAGGTATACAAATAATAAGCAATTATCACAACTAAACAGTTCTTCTTAAAAGTACCTTAAACTAGCATAAATAAATCGCAATTTCCTTTTAGGAAAATAAACTTGATAAATAATTCGGAATGTGAAAAAAAATTACAGTTATTCTTATTATCACATGAGATTCAAAACGAAAATTAAGGCAAACCGCCTGAGCTTAATCTAAAGAAGCGAATAAAAAGGCATTTTGAACTTTACTCTGATGGTGTGAGATCTTTTTCGGTTTCACCTTCACTGAGCAATTGGAGTAGCAAGTCATGCACTGGCTCGAATGCTTTTCTGCTACCAGCATTGGTCAGCAGGAGGTAATCGTGCATGTCGTGGTGACTTATCGTTCCATCTGATTGTATAAAACCTTTATCGATCACAACCAATTCCACTTTGGGTAAATTGACTAATTTCGATTTGAGTAAATCATTGACTTGGGTCATACGCTCGCGCAGTTTGTTGGGATGCTGCCCTCTAGGTAACAGTGTCTGAAACAAGGACTTAAGTCATCAACCAATTACAGCACTCCATTCTACAGCGTTGCTATGGTTACCAAATAGAAATATTTATGAAAGAACTCCGCTAAGAAATACACAAATATGAGTAATATGACTCTCCTGTCCGTGGTTTTGTATATAAGGAAATTGGAGCTTCACATTTGTGTACCGTTAACAAATATGGAGCTCCGACTTCTTTCGTGAACGAGCAATACTTACGGGAACTACGATATAAACGTCTTGGTGTCGCTCTCTTATTGTACTGATTATTTCTAAGATACCCTCTGTGATTTCTTCAGGAGAATTCGCGTGGTTATTTGTACCGACGTGTAGAACTATAACTTTGGGTTTGACATTGTCGAGTTCGCCATTTTGGATCCTCCACAGGACATTTTCGACTTTATCTCTATGGATACCAAAATTTAGACAATGTAAAGGCGCAAATAATTCGTTCCACACTTCAGTGTGTTGTAAAGCTTGAATTATTGAATCTCCGATAAATACCACATCGGCGTCCTTCTCTCGAGACTCTGCGACGAAACGTTTGTGCTAAAATCGCCAATTAATTGAGCCCCCTGGTTTTTTATAACTTACGATACTCATCCATCTGTGATCTCCGTCACTGTCGTCTACAGGTACGGCCACTTTGCACGTATTCATTATTTTTGGTCGGGGAAAACACACGAGTGGCCGATTTTAACAAGAAAAGCGCTAATAATATTAAATTAAAAATTTATAAAATTGGCATTCCTAAACGTCAAATACCTAACCAACCGTGCAATGCTAAAATACCGAAACGGTATCTGCATTACCGACAGGCATTTTAGCCCGATTTAACCAAAAATAGAGGGTTTTCACCGCAAATTTTAACCCTATTTATTACAGAAAACACTTTTGAGACATTCCCCAGTCATAACTTAATTTTCTTTAATCTAATTAACGTAAATTTGGAATTTTCGAGAAAAGTCACGTGACCAGTATCTGACATCTGTCAAAAAATAACTGAAGTGTGTCAAAAGTTGTTTACAGTTCTTTATTATTGAATTTTCGGCAAAAAGTGCGTGTTTTATGTCTTAGTGACAATGTCGACGATTTCGTCACCTTCTATTGAGCTTAGTTCTTACCGCGACCAACATTTTAAGGTAAAATTTGTAATAATTGATACCCTAACCTCACTTTGTAATTTTAGGGCACAAGAGCGGAACAAGACCGATTATTACGTCTTTCGACAACTCTCTACGTCGGAAATTTATCATTTTACACAACAGAGGAACAAATAATCGAGTTATTTTCAAAATGTGGTGATATCCGCCGAGTTGTTATGGGCTTGGATAAGTACAAAAAGACCCCTTGTGGCTTCTGTTTTGTGGAGTATTACAACAGAGCAGATGCGGAAAATTGTTTAAGGTTGTTAGGTGTATTGCTCAGGGCCGGTCTTTATCCAAAAGCAAGGCAAGCGGCCGCTTGGAGCGCAAAAATAAAAGGGCTTTCAACCTGAGCCAATAAGAGGCCACTTTTTAAACACTAGTGCCCTAGCTTAAGTCTGCAAAAGGTGCGTTCGACGTTGCCACTATGAGTGCACCTACCCTGTCTTTGTTTGTCATCATTCACATTTTTTTTCATGACAACGTACGCTCTTTCTGTCCCATTTAATAACTGGGTGCACAAAGAGCGTGTGTTGTTTTGGATACAGTGTCAAAAAGCATCAAGTTTTAGTCACCGGATAGAGATAGTGATATATAATAGTCTCAATAAAGTAGTTAAGAAAAGAGGCGGTGCACTCAGAGTGGCAAAGTCGAACGCAGCTGTTGAATCTATAATAGAGAATAGGACGCTAACATTTCGATCAGAGGTCGCCACTAGCAAAGTGCACAGAGCGAATAACTAGCCACAATTTTTTTTAAACTTACAGCTTTAACCGTTTATAAAAAAGCTAACTATTTGCGTAAAGCAAGAAAAAGTTCAAGGCGCAACGTTGAAGTTTTGCTTATAAGACCGGCCCTGGTATGCCGTTTCATTGTCAAATTGTCGAACTGGTGTTTTAGGTATATAAATGGGACACGTCTAGATGACCGAATTGTGAGAACAGACTGGGATGCTGGTTTTGTGGAAGGCAGACAGTACGGCCGTGGTAAAACTGGGGGCCAAGTACGAGACGAGTACAGAACGGATTACGACTCAGGACGCGGCGGCTACGGTAAAATAATTCAACAAAAAATAGGTGTAAATGAAGGAGGTTTCTCACGATAATTGTCTTTAATTTTAAGTAAATAATTTGTAATTAATAACTTGGTTTATTTGAAGCGGTTGCACAATTTCCATTTAAATCCTAGATGAAAGGTTTTTACACCTTTCATCCAATACAACATCATATATGTTTCTGTTTTTTCTTTGTGCGCAGTAAAGAGTCAACACTTCCGTATTTACTAGTTGTAGATGACAATGTATCCGGAATGAAATTATTTACAAAATACGTTTGTTTATATACAGGTCCAAATTCATGTCATATAACTTGGTAATAATCATTAAAACTCAATCTCACACTTAATAACTGCAGATTCATGTTTGAACTCGTCGAGAGAAGTAGTAAATATTTCTTAACGAATTGATCATACGTTTGGGCTAAATGTTTGACTTTAGTTTGGCTACCATTCAAGAAGTAGTGAAAATTCTCAATTCGCGTTTTTGCGGCCATTTCATCGTCCTTATCCAAGCCATACGTTTTAGAATTTGCCATTTGGTTTTCTAGTGCCATAAGCGCCTCATATTCCTGTGTGGCAGCCTCATTTAAGGCTTCTTGATACCCTTCCAAAGTCAAAATAAAATTGTAAATCGATCTCAACTGAGAGAAAAGCTGCCTTGAATTTTCATCCAGCAAAACCCCACATTGAACCGAATTCAAAAAAATTGTATGGGCATTGATTACATCATCCAAACACTCGGCTTGGTTCACTTGTTTCTGCATTTCTGCCCATGAGCATTCCAGAACTTCAAAAAGGAAGTAATATTGTGTTTGATGTAAAAAATGAATCATTTCACTTGTGAGAATGTGAATTATATGCATGACTGGTTTGAGTTTTTCGATATTTCTGAATTTTTTTGCCATTGAGATTTGTTGTTTTCGCATATTTGCCAAAACGAATTCCATGCGTTTGGCTTTCCATAACGCACCGAATAGGGACTGGTAGATGGTCATCGTCGGTTGGAAGATTGTACCAACAGGGCCATCTACGATATATACCAAACTGAAGACGTCCCATCCGATATCCCCCTGAGAGTGAGCCATGAAACTGACATTGAGACGTTGAAGGGTGTCTTCGTCCTCGAATTGAGCATTGGTGACGCGAATCGCTGACTCGAGGATTGTGGAAAGCGTGTGGCTGTAGATGTTTTGTGCTGGTTTATTCAATTCCGGGCTAAAATAATACATTTTAGTTAATTAATTATGCTTCAAACTTGTAGAATCTCCATCTCACTAGTTACATTATAATCAAAAATACCTACACTAGTAATTCTAGAAGGTGTCGTATGAAATCACCCTGTCCGAGTAGGAGGTATCTTCGGAGAGATTGTAGATGTTCAAATAGCCGGTATTTGTTTTTGAGAAGATCGAGTACTCGTAGCGATATTTCTCGGTACGCTTTTTCTAAAGTTGAATCGAATTCTAGACTTTGTTCAGGCGAAAATAGCGATTCTGAAAAAATTAAAAACGTATCAAAGAGAGAACATGACATTTTAAATTTCATTTAAACCAAGCGTTATTAGAAGAAATAGAAAACATTCTTTATAGGACAACATCAACAATTGGCCAGGGCTTTTCGAAAAGAAAAAATGCCATTACCTGTGTGATATGGAGTTTTTAACAAAATGGAGAAGAAAATATTTGTATTATGGTGGCTAGCTAAAGAGGTCCGATTTGATTTGTTATTAGGAGTATACAATAATATTTTTTATTATAATATTGAGTTATTTTTATTAAGTGTTTTATTTCGCTTACATTATTTTTTAATCAAAAAAATCACATTTTACGTAACTAGTGACGTGATATGTACCATTATATAAAGCTAAAAATAGATATAAAATTAAACATTTCATAACAGAATTAGGAAAAAATTGTTTTTCCTAATAATGTTTGTTATGAAAGTGTATAATTTAATCAAAACTCAGAAGCTAATATAACAAAAAAACGAATGTCAAATTCTAATTACAGCGCCTTCGAGGTGTTTCTGTTGTTAATATACAATTCCTTTTTTTAACCATTTTCCTCCTATTCTTGAACAAAAAATAAACGAAAAAAAATTTCTAACGGTAAGGCAAATAGTTCTTATGTTCATGGATATCGTAATAGTACTACTATTGGAAGGATACTACTATTATAGTAAGACGTAACAGCACTGTTTCGTGACAGTTTTTTTTTTATATAAAAAACATTTACCTGAAGTTGTTTTGGACAGTTTTTGCAACACATCCCTCTCCGGCATAGGCCCACTATCCTTACAAATCTGCCTCAAAAAATTAATACTTTTCCCTGTCGCTAGTACTTTCTTTGCTTGATCCATCGTAAGAAACGAGGGCACCATAGCCTTCCTCACATGATACTTATCATGCCATAATCTCTCCGGTGCTGCTATATCCCTCGCTTCAATAAAAAACTCATTACAAGCATCATTTATCTCGCCATCAAGCAACCACCTCGACAACATAATAAACCACGGTTTACAAACAGCTGCTAGAATTTTCTCAGACACTTCTTGAGCACATTTTGACCCGTGCTGGAGGAAACCATGAACGGAAGTAATCAACGCTCCACCTTTCTTATCATTACATTCCTCAGCAATATATGCCAACCACTCAAAACGCATTCGATGGTCATGAATGTGGACAAGGGCTTTATGGAGGTTCATTCGGGGCAAGTTTAGAGTGGTTTGCATCATGGCAATGGTGCGGTAATAGGCGGAGAGTTCGTCACGCAAGGTGGCCACAAGAGCAAAACAAATAACACCCCCGTGTTCACTGTTAGAGTCACAAAATTGCTTGACTTGATTATGGAGGAAGCTCATTCCTGTGAGACGGTCTACAAGGCCTCTTTGGATAGGGGAAATTGTTCTGCTGATTTTAGGGTCTAATAGGAAGCCCAAGCCGCCTACTTCTTTACGTATGAAGCGGCCTTCGATGCCTTGGAATGAGTAAATGATGTCCTGGAGGAGCTCCCGGTCTGTTACTAAATGTGTCTCAGCTAAAAATTTAAATTAGGGAAAATTTCTAAAATTGATATTTGTTATTACAAGGAAGACGAGATCCCAGGTCATTTCTTGACCAAACCGTAGAAGCTGTTGTGGCACGTGATGACTGAAAAATTGAATTAGTTTTGGCAGTAATTTTTGGTTCCTTACCGGAACATTAGTAACACTTGATTGGATTGATCTTAAAGCTGCAGGGCCTTGAAAAAGACTTCTTATAGATTCGTGAGAACTGCAACGTGTTGCTAATTCATCGAGACTTGATGGGGATTCATGAAGGTTTCTTGAAGGAAATGTATCAAGGTTTGTTGGGAACTTGTCGAGGCATTCCACTGTTTTCCATTGGAAGTGTGGTTCTTGCAATTTTGCAAGTTTTAGGATAAAACTCAAGACTGAACAACGGTTTTGCAAAACATCCTTAAAGAGACACAATAAATTAGAGAGAAAACTTCTTTCAAAGTGGCATTTTTACCGATTTACAGATAGTTGAGTACATTAATTCAAATTGCTCAGCACTGTTTATTGATAACTTCTTGAGCGTTTCTCTAATCTCTACAATAACATTTTGTTCGTCACTTGGTAAATTACCTTCAACTGCAGCTGAAGAAGATATAAAACCAAAAGCAATTTTGGATAAATTCGCCGATTTCACTAAAAAACAACTTGTTAATTGTCACCAAAACAACTCACATACAAACCTAGGTCATTTTTTGTTAAATGATTACACAACTCCGTTAGCAAATCGGGCACACTTAACGAGCCAAAACTAGTAGAAGAGCTCATTTTTCCCCTTTGTAAACACAGCCCTTTTCAAATTTTTGGTTAGGATCAAATGTCATATTATTCAAACTGACGTTTTGCAAGTGGCGCCATCTACGACACAACAAGCTGCTAGGCAACCAATAATACAATGATTTCTCGAAAAGAAAATTTGCTAGTAAGGCCCTGGCAGCAAAAGCGTTATGAAAATCATCGGAGAAAGGTGAGTTTTGAGGAATTTGACCGACTTTAATTGATAATGCAGGTGCAATCCGCGGGACCGGCAATTGATACAAGCCCCCCGTTGCCCAGGCAACACGTTACACTCAAACTCAAGAAGAGGCAGAAAGAGGCCGAACGGTGCCAAGAAATCGAAAAAAATAACTTTACGTTGTTAAAAAGACTGAGTTATGTGATGAGGACAAATCGGGTCGATAATCACTGGACAACACCACAACCGAAGTAGGTATTTCCCTCAATTTTTTGAAAAACAAATATCGGGTGACTATTAAAATATAAATTCAGGGCAAGCCACGACAGTACTGTAACTTTAACCACCTGCAAACTGAATAAAACAACATTTTTTTGTAAGTCCAAATTTAAAAAAATTACATAATAGTCTTGGTCATGAAACTGATTTCTTGAAAAAGAAACCTTTTAGGCAATATTTTCAGTTAGTGTCTGTTTTATCAGTTAATTGAAAATTCTTATTAAAGTTCCATATTTGCGCGGACATAACACTATTTTAAAACGTTGCGCAAACGGTTAAAGGTATACAAAGATTGATCACCCCAGATTCTTTAACCCTTTCTCATCTTTCAGCGTATCTTGAGCCCTACTAGTAAAGTCATGGCTTAATCCAAATAGATATTTGAACAATCACTTGACAAAAGAATTATTTCAGTTTCTTGAATCGAGTCTCAATTTACGACACTGTGCCAAAATTCGAAAATTTGTACATTGAGGAGCATCTTGAGAGCCCCGAAGCGGCTCCATCAAGGAAGTCCAAGTGTGTGGCGTGCACACCACAGCCCTCTCCGGAAATTAAGGTACATTTAGTTACTTTGGTGCTCTTTTGACTTCGTTTTGTAGATTCCGGAAGAAAGAGTGCCTTGGGAACCCGAAAAGCGCCCTGTTTCTCGAGGTCGAAGCAAATCGGTCCCGGCGAAAAAAGCCGAAGTCCAGGAAATACCCCGAGTATCAAAATCGGCAAAGGTGGCGCCAAAGTCAGCGAAAGTGGCGCCAAAATCAACATTAAGCGCTAAAGAACCGCAAAGTATTATCTTAAGTCGTGGTTGTCTTAAATTATCAGTCAATTTCCCTTCTGATACTTTCGTGAAACTGCAGGATGGGACTCAGGAAAAAGTTTTGGCTCACGGAGTTTGTAATTGTCGCAATGTGACCGGAGTTTTAGTTAATTAATTTTACTTATTTTCAAGTATTTATTCGCTATAAATTTACAGTTTCAAGTTTTTCAGTAAAATTAATTTGACTCATTCAAATTAAAAATATTTTAATGATTTTCCTGATTCATTTTTTTATTGTAAATTATATTTTAAACGTTTAACTACCATAATACAATGGTAAGCTTGAAACTATATCTTTTTAATTACATAATAGCCTTAATTATTAATCAAAAGTGACCAGTCAAGTAAAATTTTTAATTTATTTAATCATCTTTTTTTGGATAAACATTATGTATAATGGCTACTGACAACAAAAAACATTGTAAAACTTAAAAAAAAAACATGCACGTATATAGCATGATGTTTACCAAAAAAAAATTGTTAATATCATAAAAATATATATGAAAAATCTGCGCATGATATATTGGATTGTTAAATTTTGTTAATGACATAGATCCTATTTTGATTGGTTAATCACGCCCAGATCTTTTTCTTACGTACGGTCACTTTAATATTTTTACATTTAATTGATATTTACCTAATTTAAATATACAAAATAAAAAATTAAAATCACAATGTAACAGCGACACCATTACGTCCCCACCATTTTAAATTAAATAAATATCCTAAAGGAATAAAGCGAAAATTATTTAAAAAAAATTGTATATATACATAAAGGTTTTAAAATGACCGTACATAACCTATAAAAGAATAAAATTTGAGGGAGTAAAGGAAGCAAACGCTCTAGACGAAAATAGTTACTCTGAGCAATACAGAACTAAATCAAAATTTGAATCCTTCATTAGGGACATTAGTATTTGGATCAAATTGGAATCCGGTATCTGCAGCTGTTGGTGCCAAATTCGGATCATCATCAGCCTGAAACACACAAATTACCAACCTACAAAAAATAAATCCCAAAATCAACTTACGTCACCACTGAAGTACTGCTCGATAATATCGTACGCAATTTTATAAATTTCAATATTGTCATGATTTTGTAACATTTCGATCTTATCTAGCCCATTGCACTCCTCAATCATTGTACACAGCTGATCAACTTCCGCTCCTGCCATCTTAAGCATATTATTAATCCCATCCAGCACCACCTGGATCACTTGCGCGTCTTTACAACTCAATAGATCGCAGAACGGGGGAATCACCCCTTCACGTATTAACGTCGCCACTTGTTCTTTATTACCACCGATCGTGAGGTTACTGATAGCCCATGCCGCTTCTTTTTGCGTTTGGAAATCACCTTTACTGAGATTATTGATAATGTTGGGGAGAAGTCCGGCGTCGATCACAGCTTGGACTTGCATTTGGTTCCCGGCAGTGATGTTAGAAAGGAACCATACAGCTTCCTTACAGATTTTCTCTTTGGGGTGGGAAAGCAAGGCTGGGAAATGGGATAGGGCGTCGCAGTTGAGTACGACTTGGGTTTGCTCGTCTGTACCTGTGACGATGTTTCCCACAGCACGGAGGGCTGCTGTTTGGACTTTTACTTCTTTATGGCTAAGGAGGGGGATTAGTTTGGGAACTACGCCGCTGTCAATTACCATCTGGATTTGTTCGTTGCCGCCGTCGGTTAGATAACTTAATGCCCATACTGTGTCAACTAATATCTAAAAAAAAAAAAATAAAAAATAATCGTTTTAAGGTTATTACAATTAAAGGGGTATTTTGTAGCCGCAAAACTGTATATAAATAATTAAACTTTAATATGTAATCGTAAATCAAACTCTGTATGAAATTCGTAGATAATTAGGCTTACTTTATTTACTTTATAAGCGTGTTCAATTAAAAAGTTCATCAAACTACCTTTGAAAATATGTTAGAAGAAGATGAAGCAAAAAGAGGATGTCATAATAAAGTTTAGAACCTGTGTCAAGTGTGAGATATGTTAGTGTTGTTCGTTCTGATTATTTTTAGGATCCAAATCTTAATCTTTGTCAGTCACAAAATAAAACCAATTTCCAGTTTCCAGGGTACCTAGCAACTTGATAGAATCAAATGCCCAGACTTTTCTAGGTTTTCCAGACGTTTTCAGTCATTATTTTTGTGGGTTTAATACATATTTAATAGTTTTTAAAATTAAAAAAAAGTTCTACAAGTTCTAAAGTTCTAAATTAAAAAAAAAACACTTGCTCACACAAAATTTGTCGAATAATACCAAAACAATATTCTGAATATTCCTTATACCTTTATAACAAAATTCTCAAAAATCCTGCCTTTACTATAAATTAGGTAATTGTACGATTTTCAAAAAATTTATGATATTTTAATAGTCAATTTTGGATTTATAAATTACCTGTTTTTAAAATAAACGCACCAATTCAAGAACACTATAAAATCATAATTGTTACAGATTTATTATTTTTAACTGTCATATTTAAGATTATTAGGTAGAGGTAGTTGTACTATTTTCTAGAACATTGTTACGAATCCATTAATTCATTGTTTTTTTTACGTTATCTAATTTATATACAGTGAAACTTCGATAAGCCGAACTGTCGATAACTCGATCATCTCGCTAATTCGAACGGAATTTATGGCAGGAAAGAGGCAAAATTTCTTGTTTTATTTTTTCAATAAGTCGAACCTGTTGATTACTCGAACTTTTTTGTGGCAAGTGGCGGTTCGAGTTATCGAAGTTCGACTGTATTTCCCTTTTTGCTGATGACAACTTATTAATATTGCTACATAATTTATTCAGGTTGTCGCTTATTATTGTAACGAACGGATCCTAATAAAGCCATTAGTAAAAATTAATAGAATACAACTTACAGCTGACGCCAAGGTCACCCTCACGAACGTGGAAACATAATCACGAATCATAACATAACATTATAGATTATAATTTTAATAAAATTTAATATTTTCGTAAATACTGATTAATGTGAATAAATATTGAGGTGTTAAGGTCTTTTTGAGTTAGAACTGCTGTCAAAATACATAAATAAACACACAATTTTGACAGATAAATTTGAAAAGAGATTGTTAAATAGTTGGAAGTTTTTAACTTCGATTAATTACTTTCGGACAAGTTTCACTAAAGCAGAAAATGGTTTCTCCCAAGAATGGAATTTAATTGCTTAATTAAATTACTTTTTAAAAAATAAAATAATATGGCAGACCGATTTCTTAATTATTTCTCGCGAATAACTCCATATTATAAGAATGCATAGGTACAACTGAAGAAGGCTTTTGTCAAAGGCCACTCTATTTCTTTTATTATTTTTCCGATAAAAAAACTGAGTCTTGCAATAGAAATAAAATTGGGACATCCTGTATATAAAATGAGACTTTAAAAAATGTAAACAGTTTTTTTTTGTGATTGTGTAAAATGTTGACAAGAGATTTTTGACCTCACCTTTCAATTAGTAATGACATAGCCGTTTAAAACAATGTTTAGTCTCATTTTTTAAATAAAATTAATCATTGTCTTTTTGCCGCTATTTTTATGATTATTTAAGAATTGAAACAAAACTCGAAACATCTTGTTTCTGTACCTAAATATTTAAATACATTTTTGGTTTATTATTTGAACTAATTTCTTACATAATACGATGATTCAGTACTCAAAGACACAAAGGTGGTTTGACAAAAGGGTGATATAATAGACATTTTTTGTTGTCTTTTTTTTTATAGATATTTCCTGCTCGACTGTTTGAATCAGTCGAGCACCAGCTCTCGAACAGGACGTATATTATTAAACGGAATATATTGCTATTTACAAAATAACACAGAGATAAACAATTTTAGATACGATTTTTATTTGTAATTGTTTTAGTAATAAATTCACGCTTTTTATTTAGAATTCATATCCAACCCCCTTTTGTAAAAAATAAATAAACGATTTAAAGTAAATTCCTTTTGTTTTATTGGGGTTTGAGGGTAGGTTCCAAAGACATCGCTGGAAATCTGAATTAAAGATAGGTTCGAAAGAAGCAGAAGGACAAATCGCCACATAGGACAGAAAAAGAAGTACCAATTTCAGGGTTAAAGGTATTTTCAAAAGAAGCAGAAGGAGGTAATTCGCCAGTCATCAGTTGCACCTGAAGAAAATGCTTTAATTAAGACTTTATTTATAGTTTATGATTTTGTTAAAATTGTTGATCTCTGTTCTAATTTATAATTTTTTATTCAAAATTTTGAGTTGTACTTGATAACGTTTTTTTTTTGGACTCAATTTTTCATGTATGTAAAGTGTGTTTTAACAACTTTTCTGTTTCAGTTTTGGTAATTCCTTGTTTCGGGTTATAGTAACTTTTCTGTTTCAGGCTTACCTACTATTTTTTTTCTTTCTGTTTCACATTTTCGTAATTTTTATTTCAAGCTTCTTACTAATTTTTTTTCTTTCTGTTGCAAATTTTCGTAATTTTTCTGTTACAGGGTTACCTACTAATTTTGCTCTTTCTGTTTCAGATTTTCGTAATTTTTCTATTTCACGTTTCCTACTAATTTTTCGGTTTCAGGTTTTTCTATTAATTTTTTTTTTCTGTTTCAGATTTTCGTAATTTTTCTATTTCAAGTTTCCTACTAATTTTTCCGTTTCAGGTTCTTCTATTAATTCTTTTCTTTAATTATTTTAATTAAAATAATAGTTTTTAATGTACGTCGATTCTGTAAAGATTACTTAACATTTAATATGATAAGTACGTACACGTTAGCAAAGCTAATAATAAATTGCATTAAAATGCATTTTTAAAACTTTTTCAAAGATAAATTACTACTGCAAAGAAAGAAAATAAGGTTTTTTAGTTATATTAAAGTATCACATGCTTTTGTAGTGAAAATTAAACTATTTATTACATTTTAAAATAACTTGTTGCAGGCCATGTATTGCTGGTTGCTTTTCATTTGAAAAAACCCTTAAACTGACTCTATTTAATATATTATGTATTCACGAAAAAGAATTATGAATTGAATATGTATTCTTTGATCAAAAAGATTTCTGGTACACTTTTTTTAAAGACGTGTCCACCACTCGGAACAAAATAACTTTTCAATTAATAACAGTGAAAATAGTTTGATTGGTGCGATTAATCTCAAAATGCTTCTAAAAGATTTGACAGATCTAAATGTAACATGATGAACTTTTCACTTCAAGGTGTTGTTTTTTTAAATATAAATAAGTTCTACATATTCACAATTAAAGCCAGTTTTGATTACTCTCGTATACAGTACCAACATGACAACTGATAAGGTAACAATAACGACATTTTTGTCTCTAGAAAACACCTCAAATAATTAAATTGTGTGTTCATGCCCGGGATAATATTAGGATAAAAGTTCATTGGTAAACGGACAAAATTAATGTCATGTCTTTTTCGTCGCATTTATTAAATTTTAACTAAATGTACTGTAAGTAATAATTGCTTTAACTAGTTTTAGCTCACACTGGAATCATTTAAATCTTTGTAGTGTCTTGAAAAAGTATGTTAAACATACGAAACGTCGACATCCTCCTCAAATGTAATTGACGATCCTCTACATGGAATAAAAAAGATCTATAAGTTTTATTAATTTTGTCCGTTTACCAATAAACTTTTATCCTAATCTCAAATAATTTTGACATAATTTTGAAAACTACCGCAAAGTATAACTTTTAAGGGGGTCAGTGCCTCATAAATTAAAAAAATAACAATTTTTTTTATTTCTTCTCAAAACTATAACTCTTCCTGCACAATTTGGTTTTTGCAAAATTAAAATCCGAGCACTGGAAGTATCCTAAAATAATTTTTTATAAATTGCGGTTTCTTGGTTTTGAATGGACGAAGTTGTCATGTTTTTAATTTTTCGCCCTTCCTGAAAAGTACGGTTTTTTTTGAAGAAAGGTACACTTTTCTCAGGAACCACTGAACGGATTTTAATGAGTTGATGATGAAGAATACATGATATGCTATAGTAGAAAATTTAATAAGTCTTAACCAAAAAAATTTATGGTGTTGCAAAGATTCACCTTTTTTAATTTGACATTTTATTTTTTATATGTTCCAATCCGAATTTCGGGAAGTTATCTATCATATTTACCCTCAGTTCATTACCGTACATAATAAAAAAAAATGTGCCGATGTGTTAATTAGAACCAGAGAAAAGTGTATATTTCTTGGAAAAAACACTTTTCAGGAAACGCGAAAAATTAAAAATTTAGTGTATATCAAAACAAAGAAACCACAATTTATAAAAAAAATTATTTAGGTCACTTCCAGTGCTCGGATTTTAATTTTGCAAAAACCAAAATGTGCAAGAAAAATTGTAGATTTGAGAAAAAAAAATAAATTAAAAAAATGTCATTTTTTTTTAATTAGTGAGACACTGCCCCCTTTAACGAAGACGTCCAGCCTAAACAATAAATAAATACTGATTAAGTTTGTAAATAATTAAACAAAATAAAGTATTCAAGCAAATAGAAAAGGTGATGATTAACACCGTCCTTGACCTGATTTTTAGACCGTTGAATAATTGAAATATTTTCTAATCAGAAAAGAATTTGAAATTTATTAATTTGATATTAAATACTCACATTGATATCCGTATGATGTATAAGCGCATTCAAAGCCGGTAACAATTCCCTAATAGTCTGTATAGGCGGTGGGGGATCCTTGTTCCTACACAAATTAACAATAACCCAAGTGACGTTCCTCAAGAACGAAATGGGTACGTCTGGTTTAATAAACGAAAGAAGTGGATTAACAACACCTAGCTCAATAACATAGTCTCTTAATTGGGGCCCATCGCCGATGATGTTGCCCAAGGCCCAAACAGCCTGTTCGCAGACATTCTGTTGTGGCGAGTGCAACAGTTTGAGAAAGAGGGGTACTGCACCGGCTTGAACCACCCGATTAGTCTGGACCGACGTACCGGAGGCGATGTTGGTGAGCGCCCAGGCCGATTCAAACTGCAGCTGGGGCTCGTCGTACCTCTCCAGACACATCACCAGCACCGGGAGAATTCCGCTGGAGATCAGAGCATCTATAGGGGGATTACGGTCAGATGAGAGGAGTTTCCGCGCCGTTTGAATGGCCATCAGCTGCAGGGGTGTGTTCTCAACAGCGGCCGCTTGTGCCACCAGCTCATCCAAGTTGGTGCTGGACAACGATTTTTCGATGTCGTCCTCGTCGGTGGAGTCCACGAGGGGCACATTCCGCCGTTTCTGGAGCGTCTCCTCGCGCTTGTTCTTGCGCAATTCAACAGTGACCTCGTTGCGACGTCTTCGCATCTCCTGGGGACACACAAGGGGGTTCATAACAACGGAAAATTAAGGGAAACAAGGACAGGATAACTGACAATAACTTACATCTTGGTCTTTTCCTTTATTTTTGAAGTTCTGGATGCGATTCTTGTAACCTGGATCCGCCATTTTGATTGATTTGACAATGGATTGGCCTGGTGAAAACTCGAGGAAAAGCCGGTCGCGGGGTTTTTTACGTTAAATTAACGGCGGGTGTTATGAAAACATGAAAAACGAAGAGAAAAACGAATCGGACGCGATTATCACAAATTTATTCAATGAAATATCGAAATTTAGGTAGTTTTTTCATACCCATTTGCTACTTAACTTCGGTTGCAAGTTGCAAGTTGCAAAACAAGGCTGCAAACTGACAAAAGAAGAAAAAACTAGTTAAGAGCAAAAAACTAGTACAATTTTTTGATAATTTTCAGTAAATGTCACAAACAAAAATGTGGACACTCTTTTTTATTAAATTCAATTTTTTTATGAAAAATGAGATAAAAAACATTCATTTTCTTCAGGTTGGCACCGAAGTGACCAATTTTATACGCATGATTTCATATGCATTTGGATTTTAAGAAGATTGAAACATACAGAATTGTGTTATTATTTGTTTTTAAAAAATGTAAATATTAAATTATTTTTTATAATATTTTATTGTTTCAGTAAAGCCAATATTGTTTATATGTTTTTTTAAATAAATTTGTAAGGCTGCATAGAGAGTACGAATTCCTACGTCGTTGAAATCTTGCTACATTGAATTTTTTTTAAATATTTTTGTTTTTGAAAGCGCTTTGCCACTGTTGTATTACAATTTTGATTAAACTTATGGGATCGACATTAATTTTTATTGTCGTTATTTATAAATATTTTCGTGTTAATATATAATATACCGGGTGTAAACGAAATTAGGCTCAACCCTTTTTTTAATGGTATTTTTTTAAAATAGAAAAAAGAAACTTAGGAATCTTATTATGCTAAAACATCTGCATTAATTGAGAAAAAAATTAACTTTTTATCACTTCCGGTTTTACCGTTTTTTGTTTACAATTTTTCTTCAATATATATTTTTAAATATCTTTTTTTTGTAAATATTACAAAAACTACTGAGTAGATTTTCAAAATTTTGGTATCTTTGGATTGATAAAAAACTTTATTTTAAAAAGTTCAATTCATTTGGAAAAAATGAGTTAAACCAGAAAAATTAATTTATTATAATTAAAATTCCTGTATTTTCTAAATTAGATTATTTATGGAATTAGATTTATTTTTTAAAGATTGCCTACAATGTTTTTAAATATTTTTTACAAGCAGCCTTCTAGATGAAAAAACAAAAATACAAAAAAATAAAATATATCACAAATAGTTATAAAAAGTCATTCTTTAGACTCAGAAATTAACGTAGATTCCAAAAATATACATAGTGTTCCATTTAAAAATCCAAAGTTATGGTCGTTTCCGGTAAAACCGGAAGTGATAGAAAGTTTATTTTTTAGTCAATTAATGAGGATTTTCCAATATAATAAGTTTTCCAAGTTTCGTTTTTTTATTCAAAAAAATACTACTAAAAAAAGGGGTAAGCCTAATTTCGTTTACACCCGGCATATAAAGATTTATGTTCTTTTTTTTTTAAATTTAAAATTACCTTTGTTGAAACTATTTTCCAAGGATGATGAAAAAAAGGTTTGATTAACCTTAAGGATTTTTATCAGCTTGTCTGCTGACGTCACTAAAAGACCTGTGCAAAATAACCAGGCTCATTACGCTTTATTGAATTCGAGTTTATCAAATATCGAGATAATGGGGTTTGGTTTTAATAAGTTTCAGAAATAATAAAATAATATTTATTAAATAAGCTATTTAGAAATACATAACTCTGATTTATTACGTTCCTGATGGTGGAGTTGTAAATAAAGGCGAAATCCGTCACAAAATAAAACAAATCAATTTATTTGAAAATTTTCCAACAAAAAACACAATTTCCAAATAAAATTATAACGGCCCACCAATTTTTGTTCGTATACTCTCCACATTTGTCTTTAAAGCTTAAAAATAAAACGGTATCACAAAACCAGTGACACACAGCCATGAATTTGTAAAATTTACGTTTCAAAAACCCAGTCATAAATAAATAAAATTAAATAGAATAAAAGATAATATCACAACGCCGTGCCCGAATTTGGATTTAAAAACACTTCCATCCAAATGGGACAAAAAGGCGACGCCGGTCCACCCCAATTCCACCCATTGGGTATAGCTAAATGAGTTAAGCCTTGACGTACAACACCATTAATACCCGTAACTTGGCCCTGGACTTTATTATTACATAAAATATTTGATATGTGGTGTGATGATGATAAACCTAATTTAGTACTCAAATAACTCGTGTTCATTGAACTTGGAAAAAGTGCTTGGAGACCTCCTATTGACAACCAATCGTCTGGAACAAGATCAACAATTATTTGTACAAAATTTCATTATCAAAAAAATACCTGTCATATCAGAAATACTTGAAAAATCTATAAATAATAGAAGCATGTCTTCTTCTGAAACTAAATCTTTAATTTTTTCTTGTAATACTTTCACTTTTGCTTTTTTGTTTAACTTCATATTTACTAACTGTAAATTTAATTCTCCTACTTTAAAACTAGCTATTAGGACTTCGCAATCCTCTTGGGTTTCTTGTGGACCTTGGACTAAGGATATCAGTTCAATATCAATAACTGAAATTAAAAATTACTCACTCTATTATTTTTTATTCTATTAATAATAATTACCTCCATCTGAATCATAGATAAAACCTAACTGGGATCCTTCTATATCCAGCATACAAAAATTCCAGTTATGATTTTTATCTTTCCATTCATTGACTCGTCTCAACCTTGGTTTGTTAAGTTCATCACAAATTAATTTTAACGCAGTTACATTAATAACATCTTGGACGGCCAATATTGACAGCCTATAATTTTTTAATTAAAAAAAAAAACTCAAAAAATTTTTTTTTTTACGAACCCATTTTCCAAAATAGTCCTACATACAACTTCTCTAACTCCAGGATTATTAGCTTTTTCAAATGAAAATTCATGTAAGTTCCACATTCCAATCCGAATTGCCGGTTCACCTTTCCGTATAAAATAAAAAACTTCTTGTAAAGTCGGTCGTGGAGAATAAGCAGATAAAAGCTCGAAAATATCAAAGAGAGAAGAGGAAGATAAACCGTTTAAAACAGGAAGTTTTAAAGGACCTCCATTTGTTAATTTTTTATCATTGACGGGATGATGGAAGCCGTTTGTTAAAATACTAGATCTTGGACTTTCAAGGTCGGTGTCTTCTTCAGAATTTTCGACTGTCAAAAAACGACTAATGTTATCAAGACGGATTCGGTCGATTAGTTTGATTTTTAGCAGATCTTCCACCTGAAAATCAATTTCAACTCATTAACACTCGGAATTGTTAATCACACTTGGCAACGTTGCTCTCTAAGTGACGTTTTACAGTTTTACACCAATAAACAACAAGATATTCGCTCTCTGAGTGACGTCACGCTACGTTGCCAATGTGAGCAGTACCATGTTAAAGAATGTTTACTAAATAGGATAATTAATCACATAAAAGTACAAATCTGACAAACTTTAAATGCATTTAAAACAACTATAAAAAAATTACGACACTTTATGAATCAAGTTAATCACGAGAACTGTCTTTTGGCTCATTTAAAGTTCACCAAGCTTGTAGTTTTATGTTAATCACCTTGTATAGAATGTATAAAGTGGGTATTAATTATTTATTATATTAATTATTATTTATATAACAAATTATATAAAAAAACAACAAAAAAAACAAGATCTGATTACTTGTAGTTCGAATTTTAGACTAGTGTGTGCATGACGTCAGCGTGTGACAAAAATGTACTGCGGTATTAGAAAAAACATGCATTTAATATTATTATTTAAAAATTACTAAAACTTTTGTTAATTCTAATGTCTCGAAAAAAAATTATTTAACTCTACTCTATTAGTAAAACCAGTAAAACTCTCAAAACGGAGAGAGTTTAGACGCTAATGATGCGCTAATGGCGCCACAATTGTCACACAATGACGTCAGAGTAGAAAGAGAGAGAGGGAGAAAACCTGCGCGTGAACATATCTTGTTACAATCTTAGTATCATGCTTTATTTCTAACAGTTTGAGACAAGACATAGATTTTTAAAATTATTATAAAGTTTTCCAAAAACAAACCGACATTCCAACGCCAGTTAAAGAACTTGCAGTGGCAGCATAAGTTTTCTACAGTCATATTTGCACCCTATAACATCATTAAACTTAATTTTAAATAGTTATTTTGTTCATAAGTAATTAAAATGTGTTTTCATTCTGATTTCTAAATAATAAAATTTCCCTAAATAACTTAAAAATATTCTGAAAAGTTAATCTCTACAAGAACTGTATGTATGAGCTGAAAAGAGACTGCGGGGAAGCCTATCTTCTGACTTTATTTATAATCACTCAATTTATAACGTCTAATCAGGCTCCAAAATTGGCATTTGTATCTTTTACAATTAATTATTAACCTTGAATACTGATTACTAGGAAAACTTATTTAATTTGGGAAAATGCTGGCCATGAATTGTGCTTGAAACAATAAAAAAAATTTAAATGTCACAAACTTTGTTTTCAATTATTTTTAGATTTAACCTTTATTAATAATTCATTTACTGTATTTTTCTATAATTCACTAAATAAGAGAAAAGAGATGACGTTTGTACTTAAAATAAATTATTACGTAATAAAATATTTGAATTTCCAATTTTGTATTAATTTTCTTTGCCCACGAGTTGACGTCATTTATCGGAAATGAAAAGCACAATTTCATGTTTAAATAATTTAAAATCGGTAGACACCGATTGATTAAAATATCGGCGTGGAAATTCGCGCAAATAATTAACACAATCATACTACAACTTTTTAACCCCTCATTTAGGCTCTTTAAAACTCGTGTTAGTCGCAAGTTTTTATCAAAATTACGTCACATTTCAAGGTGATTAAGTGATAAAAACGTCTTGTCATTACGATGATTGCCTGTTATTCTTCGTCAAACATTTCATTTTTTTTTGCGGCAAAAAACCAAGGCTGATTTTAAAGTGCTAATTAAAATTGCATTGGCAAAATTTTGCTCGGTTCGCTCTGTATCTATTTATACTCTTGTTATTTTTGGAATGATTGTGATGTGGAAATGTGAAACTTTGCAAACACTTGCTATCTATTCTGTTTAATTTAATTGAGCACTGTGATGAGTGGTTTATTTTCATTATGCGATGGTTATTAGAGCGATTAAGTTTTTATTGATTTCGGAAATCCACGCAAATTCATGTTCTTCATCCTCAAAAATTAGATATAATGTGTTTAATCAATAAAAAATGAGCTAATTTAATAAACTCTTGTTGCTCTCGCATAAGACGTCACGCAGAATTCAGATGCGCAGTAGCTCACCGGTCATCTAAAGACAAATTGTCAGTCTGCTGTCATTTGTTTATTGCCTGTAAAAATCAAACCGAGATAGTAAAAATAGTTCATTCTTTAATATTTGACAGATTTTTTGTAACAAAATTACTCGTAAAATGTCAAATTTTTGCCAGTCATTAGAAGTCTGTTGTTTTTCACAGCTACCTTGACACTGATCCACCAAATAAACACCAATTGTATCTCAATTGGCCATGAGAATAAATCAAATAACAGTTAATTGACGGTATTTAAATTATTTATCTGAATTAATCTTCGAGTCACGTTTACGTCATAATTATAAGAACTGTATTTTTTTTTTTTGATCTACGCGGTTTCTTGTAACTAAGTAGATATCTGATTAGATAAAATATAAAATTAGAAATTTATCAACCGGAAGATTTAGTCGGATAAAATTGGTATGAGTAAAAATTCAAATTCTTTGATGCAAAAATGCTAATTCACGTTCCATATAAACCCGGAATTATATTATTTCCGGTCGATCTGAAACCGTATACGTTCACAATTTTAGCATTCCTTTTTCCTTATAAATATACATCAAATTCTTATCTCAACTCGAAAACTTCCTTGCAAAAACAAGTACAAGTGCACCGGAAATACAATAAATTTCAAAAATAAAACAACAAATGCAACGTGATATAGAGTTCCTTGATGTCTAGTTAGATTATTTAGAACGAGCAAAAAAATTCCGATAAAAAAATGTTACACAAGTTTATTGAAATTTATGATCGACTAAATATTTAATTATGCCTGGATATATTTTAGATAGACCACCCACGTGAAATGATAATAAACAGATATTTAAAAGCACGGATATTATGGAAATAAAATGAGAGGAAACAAATTTCGATTTAGATAGGCTGTGGTTACGATTGCTTTTTCTGGCACGATTGGCAGACCACCGCGGCCACTATTTAGTGAGTTGACGTCATCAAAAATAATTTCGAATTGACAATGCTGTGACATAAATGTAGAGCAATTAAATATTAATATTCAATAAAAACTGCATAAGTAACACACTCTTAGTAAAAACCGTTACTTGCTAAATTCTGTTTAGTTAGTTATTTAATGACGTCAACACATTGATTGGTGGCTGCAACTATATGATAGCTACATGTCAGCGTACCACGTAGAAGAGATATTTCTGATAGAAGCCACAAATATTAATAGGGTGACTCTAAATGACGTAACAAGATGAACAACCCAGCAGTCATATACAGAATTTTTAAAAAGTTTATTTTGTCAGTTTGTTTTTTTCACTTATTAGCGAATCGAATGGTATTCAAGTCAGATGTTCATCTATAAATATGTAAGTTGGAAAGTCACTTTCATATCATTTCTCTCTTCTGGTTGGAAATAGTAAACATAGCGCTATTGAAGATCTTTATTTAGTCCAAGAAGGTTAAATAAGTAACCAGTTAACCACATTGAGCCTTTTTAAAGAAATATGACTCCCAGAAGTGCGAAAAAGTCATTCCTAAACTCGTTCTGAGATTAATGAGACGAACTTCTTCCAAAATAATTTTCAAAGCTTTTTTTGATTAAAGTAGTATACAAACCTCGAGAGAGTATGCATTCGAAGTTTATTTACTAAATGGTTAACCTCCATCGGTTGTAGTATGCTTCCACTATCATTCGATTTTTAAATATATCCCCACTAATACTGTGATGTAACCAATTTTTATTTTATAAAAAAGAAAAAAAGGGAACTAAACAACGTTTTCTGAGATGTTTAAAAATACCCGCCTTTTTCTCATGCAAAAAGAAGTAAGTAACATGATATTTTTGTTGAGCTATATTTACAAAAATCGTTTGACTAATTTTGACTATTTATTTTTATTTACTATTTTTTGTATAATCATTTGCCTTGCACTCAGCGTAATGTAATCCTTTTTTTTGCCGATCGACAGTAAACATCACATTTTAGTGACAATTTAAGCGCACTAAACTGTCACGTTTATTGGATTATTGTCTAGGTAATACAGCGTGTGTAAAAAGTACTGAAACCAAATAATAACTTAAAAAAATATATATATTTGGTAAAAACCTTAAAACACGTCGATTTTTATTAAAAAAATGCACAATTTGACACATTTAGTTTTTTTAAAACATTGTTCTTCTTTACTCCACAGCCAACTTTGCAATTTTTTTAAATAGCACCATACCCTTTGCATACCTCAAATAAAAGCTTATTTAATAAGCAATTTGTTGGTGTAATTAGCTTTAAAATTGAATACTTTCACAAAAAAAACCTTTTTTAAAAAGTTTAGTAAAAGTATCTTAATAAATTATTTGCGGAAATAAAGATTGGTCGAAAAGACAGGAAAGAATGGCCACCTCGACCGCCTGATCTCACTACACTAGATTTTTTTTTGTGGAGTCATTTAAAGAGTGTACTCAAACAGACCAGATAATTTAAATGTTTTGCAACAAAGAATTCAAGAAGAACTTGATAGCGTACCACCAGACAATTTAATAACTGTACTCGAAATTTTGAATAAGGCCTTGTCCATTGTGAAGCAGTTAACGGGCCCAATTTAAACATTTAATTCATTAAAATATTATCTTATTTTGATTTTAACCATTTCAGTAAATTAAAAGTGTTTTATTTAAGTTTTTTCACGTTTGTAGTAAATTTCAAAAGTATTACTTACATTTACTGATTGTTTATTACATTCGTTTTCTTTAAAATAAAATATTATTGTAAAAAAGTTAAAAAACTAGTGAAATTTTGTTTAACAATTAATTATACATAATTAGTTAAAACATTTTTTTAACTTTTTAAAAAATCTAATTTTTAATTTTTTAACAAGTTGATTAATAAATAAGCTTTCATTTGATCCATAAAAAAGGGTACGGTGCTATTTAAAAAAATTTCAAAGTTGGCTGTGGAGAAAAGAAGGATGTTTTAAAAAACTGAACACCTCAAATTGTGCATTTTTTTAAATAAAAATCGACGTTTTTTAAGATTTTTTCCAAATACAATTTCTTTAAAAGTTATTCATTGCTTTCAGTTCTTTTTATTTACGGGCCTTTCTCTACTAACTGGAAACTTGTCTATTGACAGTTGTCCCAACCCTATTTTTCTAAAAAATTAAAAATATAATATGTTAAGTCGATGATATTTATAATATAAATACATATAAACAAGAAACCATTGTAATTTCCCCTTATTTTTCGAATTATAGGCAAATTTGTAAAAAAATGCGGCAGAGGACTGTTTTGCCACCCAGAGGACTGTTTGTTCCACCCAGAAAACAGTTTATGTCAATGTTATATGAAGAAAAACACAATATTAATTATTAAATGTAATCAAATAAATTCTCTTCTTTATTGAATACTGTGTCACATACAGAATTTAAATACTTATTAGTATTGTTGATAAATCAGGAACAAATTTTGAGCTTAGCTCTCTAATTAACGAATTAAAATAATTACAATCAAAATTAAGCTTAAGTACTAAGAATCAGCCTTGTTTCCTTATCAATGCAGACTTATTTCTCAAAAACAGGTACAGGTTTATTAAAATAATAAAATATTCGTTTCCCTTTTAGGGCAATATCTGGGTTTGGCAACTTCTTTAATACTTGGTCAAAGGACACATCAGAAACATCATTTTCATTGACTCTGAATGTGTGTCCTTTGTCATCACAAATTTTTAAGAAGGTTACTGTTAGTTCGCCTTCTTCAGTGTCTATCTTATTGATTACTGCAGCATAACAATATTCAATATTTTTTACTATAAATTTAACCAAGACGTAATCACCGATGGTGTAATTCTGTTGTTTGATTGAACTAGGTCCAGCTAGTGCAGCGTCGTCGTCGGTTTCCATTGTGGAATCCTGTGAGTTGTTCATGTTTTCACTTTCAGAGTTTGTGTAAATATCATCTATGTTAAGTTTTGTCTTGTTTTTGTACTCTAACACTCCTAAATTGAAATGCTGGCACTCGTCTTCACAAGTGCAACTTAAACTTTTCATTATGAGTTTAGCGGCACTTGGAGCTGATTCCAGAGGACTTCTTAATATTTCAGCCTTTACTTGATGTATTTTTAGAGTGCCATTAAAGCTTTTTAAATTAACTGTTTCATTTTGAAGGTCATCTGTCAATTTTTGGATGGCTTTATCATCGATTGTAAACAAGGTAATTGCGGAACAACTTCGTTGAATGGCCTCTACAAATGATTCCAAGTTATCAATATCACCTCCTGTAGCGACGACGGCATCAGCGGTTCTTTTGCAGGTCGCTCCAATGCCATCAGGGGCCCCTTTGCCATGGCCACTCTCTGAATAGTTCCAGGTAAACTTCCTCACATTTAAAACCTCTTGTTGAAGCCTTGATGCCAGGATGTAAAACATCGTTTTGTTTTTGTATTGAGTTACGGGTCCATCGCTGACGAAGTGGATGATCTTTATGTTAGGTGGGAGAGTTTTAAATATTGGCCGCAAATGTGCCCATATAGCAGCTGGTGAATGTGTGAGATTTATGGAAACAGTACAATAAGACTTGATAGAGTTTTTGGTATACACTACCACAGTATGAAGACTTAGCTGAAGTCTCGACCCTCCAAAATGAAATGCTTGTATTTCTTGACCGTATTTGGAACAATAATTTTCTGAAAAATCCATATGTATGATAGCGTCTTCGTCGGTAAGGTTTTGTTTGTATTTCTTGATAGCATTGTATTGATGGGTAATGTTTCTCTCGTGTTGATAATAGGCTTCCAAATCCTCGTGCAGCTCTTCTATTAGTTCTCGAGGGCGAACTGTGAACGTTTTCTTTAGGTATTTGGTAACTGTTCGAGCATTCTTGGTCTTGGGGTCGTTGTAAGTTTGTTTCTCAGATATCCATTGTTTAAATTCAATAGGCTTGCTGTCATCAAACTCCCTGTAGTCAGGGTTCTTGTCAATACAGCGTTGGCAGGTTCGTGACAAACATAGCTCGTCATAGCGATTACAACATGTATTTTCAAGCAGTGCAGTGTGACTATTGTAAGTCAAAATTCTTCTTCTGTGCAATGCTGACAGTTTCAGATCAATGTTCGCGTGCTTTATGCACAGGCACGTGTCACGTTCGTTTATATTTGGTGTTATGACCCAGAAAGGACGTAGACGACAAAACGTTGTGTAGCTTATTTTAAAATGTTCAGCTTGAAACTTCTTGTACAAATTTGCGATGCTATCCAATAGATATCTTTTCTGTTTTTTAACCCCTTTTCTGGTCAGGCATTCTCGTTTTCCTGCGCCAAGTCTGCTGTTGTCATCATTTTCGTAGAAGGTTCGTACAGTGTTTATCCAATCAGATGAAATTTTGTCTTTACGAGTTCGAAGCTTGGGTACTAAACCTGATTGATGCGCTGACTTCTGAATTGTTTTATAAGATATAGAACTATCTTTGCTTCGCCATAACTTGTACTTGTGTATTAGTTTACCGGACACGACTTTTCCGAATATTTGTTTTTCTTTGCACGTTTTTAAATTAGCGTAGTTTTCTTTCAACTGGGCATTCAACACTTCACCGAATAGCGCCTTTTTGACTAATTCTCTGCGAGCTTCTGGCGAATCACACATTTCGATAAGTTTAGTGTTAGGTGTGTCTACATTTTCCTTTGTCTTAGCTTTTTCCAAACGTTCTAATCTCTTCCTATATTTCTCGGATTTTTTTCTGTAGTACTCGATCTTTTTGTCTTTATCCTTTATAATTTTGTCACGTTTCTTTCTAGCATTACGCTTTCTCGCATTATTTGCATCACTTCGTGGAGTGGTCATATGTATTATTGATGGAGAGACAGAACTTTGAGGAGAAAGTGAACCCTCGGATTCGGGCGTATTTTGTCGTACAAAATTGTTTGTAATTTCTTTCAAAGCTTTTTTTTTTGCGCGATAGGTAGCACAGTGCTTTCTCCATTCTTTAGTAACAGCTTTGTGTTCACGTCGACTCATATCTTTAACTGACTTTCTTGTACCTTTTTCCTTCTTTCTTTGGTAGTTACGTCGTTCTTTTTCCTTCAATTGCTCTCTTTTTACAGGATCATTTTTTAGCCGTTGATATCTTAATCTTTCTGCAATTCGTTTCTGCTCTTTTATTTCTTCTTTGGTTTTAGGTTTCTTCTTTGGTGGCATTGCGGCAATACTAAAACAATAAAACATACTTTCAATATTTAAAAAAAAAACCGTAAGGGTTTAAAAACTCGTAGTTCTAGGTACGTATTATTTTTTATTCCAAAATCCATAATAATAGAAAACAAAAGACCTGAATTAGCGTGACAGGCCAATGTAAGAAAGAAAGAGACTATCGGCAAGCAGTACTGGCAGTAGGTTAGTGCAGACTATAAAGAATATTAACACGGACGTCAAATAAAACAGTCCTCTGTCACATTGAACACTCCTCTGTGTTATAAATTTCCAGAGGACTGTTGCACAGAGGACTGTTATTTTTACGTAAAAAATGTCTTACCACGTATCAGTTTAAATATTACTTCATAACACAGGAACAACTATAAATTATCACACTGAGCAATTTTTTTGTTAAATAAATATAATTATAACACATAAAACAGAGTAAAATAGACTTACCAGAGGAATGTTCACTCAACACTACAGAGACGTGGCTCCCCCACAGACGCGGAGTTGTCACTGCGCAAAATGGCGGCGACTTGTTTAGCATGGCGACCGAGTAAACTTCACATTGTTAACGTTCCGTTTCACGCGAAATGTAGTCACAATAGTGTTTAATATTTTTGTGGCGCGATATTCAAATTGTGCCAGAGGACTGTTCAAAAATGTATCGGACAAAATTTGAACACTAGTTTTTAGTATAAAAAAAATTTCTAAAATTAGAATTGTTTTTTTGTTCACATGCATTCAATATTCTTTATCTTCATAGAGTTATAAGATTTTACATTTTTAAATACAACTAATAAAAACCGAACCGAATCATACTCGATCCGGAATTAGGACATAACAGAGGACTGTTTTTAGTGGCTTTTAGACCGAATTTATGAAATGATTATGATTCTAAATATTGATTAAGCTTGGCTCCTTAAATAACAGGTTATATATTATGTATTTTAATAAATAAAACTATGCATTAATATAGCCAAAGTAAAAAAAAATGCTTGGACCATGATTTTCCTGTTAGTAGAGAAAGGCCCTTACACACGCTGTATCTCAGTATTTTTATTGACTAGGCAGTAAAGCAGACAATTTAGAGTCGTTTAGGATGAAATCAGCTGTTACAAAATATTAAGATTAAATGTCAAACAGCAAATTTAAAAAAAAGTAAACTGGTAGAATCGATAAAAAAATTGTATGTTCAATACGGCAATAAAGCAGATTTAATGTTTTGCCCTTAAACTACCAGTCACGGCATTAAATCACATGCTTCATTGCCTAATTAAACAAATAACTATTGTTTATTCTTGCCTTGTTGTTGAATAATTGTGGCGTTTTTTAGACTACTTTTTTTATTTAAGTGTTTTACTTTTTCAAATATTCTGTAAAATATCGTTAAAATAGTGTATTAGGTAAAAATGTAAAGTTATGTACAGGATGTTCATTGTAAAACTAACACTCGCTTTTATTTATTTTTAAAGATTTTTGTAATTCTGTAGTAGAGAACTTCTTTCACAAATTTTACTCTATTTTTTTAATAAAACGTCCGACTTCTGACATCTCGTTTAGAATACTAATAAGTGTTATATAAGAGTTATTACTCTGATATAAGAGAAATTCAAGTTTTATACGCATCCCCAAAATACTCCTTTCTAATAATTGAACAAAAATTGTAATTTTCTCAAATAACAAGATTTTGTTCAAAATTAATATAATTTTTATATCGTTACTTATTTTACCCTTTGGCTTAATTATAATTTTACTTTATTCTGCAACCGTAATCTTCTTTATACGCCCGCAAATCAGAGCGTAATCTATATCTTTATGGCACCCAAATTTACTAAGCAATATTGTCAACATTTTTTTCAGTTTTCTTTATTTCAAAAAACTTTAAACGAGCAATAATAATATTTTAGAATGCCGAGCAACAGCGAAATAGCCCGCTATTTTTATATCGATATTTTCACAATTTTCTTAAATTTTCTCAATTTTATTAGAGCAAAAAAAAGCATAAGTGTAAAAAAGAGAAATAGATTTAGTAATGTCACACATGAGCCTAAGTTATACGACATGTTTGAGCTAATTTCAAGTGGAGATAATACCGGTAGTATCTTCGTTTCCATGGAAAATTAAAAGAATTTGGAGCTGTGATTAGTTATTAGTGTTATTACTAGTGATAGGAAATTCGTATGCTATTCATTGGTGTAGACCGCGTACGCTTTGCTTTGATAGAAGTAGGGGTTGATTTCATATATCTGTTACTCGTTTTTCGATATTGCACCTTGGTTCTTTATTTCATGTGGTATTGTCAAATTTATGCGAGTAAAAAGCAACTCTTTAAGATTATTACAATAACTTATAACATTATTACAAAAAATTACATTAACGCAACGCCACTGACCATTGCTATCAAAGTCAATTCTGAGCAGGCGCAAACTAGTACGGTCTTCGTTGATCGAGCGTTCATGTTTTAGATCGTATTACACCATTATAACCGACTCAAAAAACCTGTGCCGCTCCACTCAGGCTTCATACATCTTTCCTAACTCTAGTTATTACCATAAAAAGTATCAAAATTTGCGATACTACCGGTAGTATTTCAACTTGAAATTAGCCCAGTAGAGTATTATCTTGCTATTTTTTTAAATATTCATGCCATCATGATTTTGTAATTTAGAAACCCCCTGAGTCAACAAACTGTGGAAGTTGTACAGCAAGAAAAATCGTAAAAGATGGTGACAGGTGGAGCCGAGTGGAATCTATACATTTCGTTTTAGCCAAATCGCTATCCCTTCGACTCCTTCCTTCCGTCATCCTTTTACGATTTACTTTGCTATATAATAAGCAATGCTTTCTATGCCAACTGAATTAAAAATTTTCTCATTCGTCCGGTATTTTTATAAAAACATTTATAAACATCTAGCCATAAAAAACCAGTAACAACCAGGAATTTTTTTTATTTCAATCAAATGTTTACACTTATTTTATGGAAACTTACTTCAGTAATAAAATAGTTAAAAACCACATTTACAATGTTGTTTGATTACATTTTTAGAAGGCTATTTAATTAAAAAAAAAAACTTAGGAAGCAACAAATTTTTTTTTATTTAATTTTTTATCTATGACTTCTAGTTTTGTTTAATGTATGATAAAATCATAATAGAACAACAAGGCCACCTGTCATCAATGTAAAAAAATGACAGTCTCAAGTGATCTCCAACATGCCCTGATTTCCTCACAGCAAACTTATTGTACGTAACTTTTCACCTAACTAATACAATAAATAAACGTGATAACATTATCATTTCAAGTACACATTTACAATGTATTGAAACCTTTGTACACATTCACTTACGTCATATAATAAATAACATATCCTGTAGGAAAATACACACCTGTTTAAAGGGCCCCTTCTTATCCCTATAATGCACAATCGCCGCTGCAATTTCCTGTGTAACCCCATGAACACACTGCAGTTCAAAAACATTAGCTTTATTAACATTAACAAGTCTGTTACTCTTAATCGTAAGTCTCGAATCTGCACTCCTCAGACTATCATAACTCTGCGCCCTCGACGAAGCACAGCTTATATTCCGTCTACTCGAAACGCAAATCTCCGGCCGAAGAACCTCTAGCTTGTCAGCCCCAATCCCCCTAACCAGCGCCAAGTCCTCCACTTTCCGGAATCTCCCTATGGCTTTCCGGTGCTCGACGATACTCCTGGCCGTTTCGCGGTTCACCCCCGGGAGGGTCATCAGCTCCTCTTCGCTGGCTTGGTTGATATTGAGGAGCTCCACGCGGTCTTGGCTCTCTGAGAGTGTGAATGTGTGGCTGAGATTAGCGCGCGTATGGGACTTCCTCGGGAATGAGCGCAGGGATTTGCGGCGGCCGGGTTTCGGCAGACTCGAATTCTGGCCCATACTTGCTGAAAAATGGACCATGGGGACGGGAATGGGTCACATCGAAGCACTGAGGAACGCGGACGACTGGGTGATCAATGCCCGCTTGATGGTCGTCACTGACCTTTGAATTCCGTTTATTACACTATGAATTTAATATGAGGAACACGTATGACACTATTTAATTACAATTAGAACGATTTCTACCATGACCTGACGAGGAGAGACAGGAAAAGCGACTGGAGTTGGAGTGTTTACGTTTTTTCTGACAGTTCTGACAGGTGGGGACGTGTGTCTGTGATTGGACATACGTCAATGACGATTCTCAAGGCCATTTTTTTTAAACGTATAAAAAAGCCTCAGAAATTTGTCAATAAACAAATTCAATTATTTATAACTTTTTATCACGTAATGGGGGCTTCACTGCTCCATATTAGTCTTAGATCAATTTTGGAATTACAATTACAATAATGAATTCATAATTACATCTGCAGCTAACTTCACTTTTAACTGTCACTAATGTCAGTACAAATGTCAAGCTGAAATAATATTATTTCTAGTTTAAAACAGTTTAAAGAAAATAGTAAATCAGTACCTAGAGGTAAATATAATCGAAGTTTTTCATATTTACCTAAATTATTGTACACATGCACCTTAAAATTCTAAAAATGGTGATTTCTATTCTTCCCGCCAAAAAAATGACTTCTGCTTTTGAACAGTTGGCCAACATAAATAACTGATACAGGGTTGCCAGGTACAGGGAATTTTTTCTAAATTTACGAAAATTTTGAACCGTTTAGGGTAAAAGGAGCATTTCTACTTTTTTAGGTATAATTAGGTGAATTTTACTTTTTTTAAATCAATCAGCCTTTACCCCACTCCTCTTCTTGCACCAAAAATCGATCCGCATTATCACAGACCTACGTCTTGTGTTTGTATTTCTAGCCAGCGCAGGCGCCCTTTTCAAATTGACGTTTACACATAACCTAAAAACTTTAGTTTTGATGTATTTTTTACGAAAATTATACCAAAATAGGCCTAAAAACGAATTATGTTTAAGGGAGATTACAAGTGGCAGCATGACTACGTACGTTTAGCTTTTGATACCGGTTTCAAATTTGAAAAACAAAAATTGGATGATTTTGACAAAAATAAGATCAGTGAGTTATTTTTTGACTTCTTTATGCAATTTTTAAGCCTTTTCTTGAAGGTTTAATTGATGTTGATCGAATAGTTGAAGAACGTGATATTGCAACAGTAGAAAAACTCATCCCTGGAATCACTAAGTTTGTCCTTGATCCAGACCAGGCCCAACTTTTGGATGTCAGCTTTGTAAAAACCATCAAATTAAGTCAACTTGCAATTCAGTATTTGCTATTTTGTAAAAAATATCTCGATAATACCGTAATTGCACTAAAAGATGAGCTGAAAAAACTTCGAGAGGTATGCAACCAACAATACACAAATTTTCTTCAGGGGCAGTTTTCAGGAAAATAAAGAACTTCACTTATTTGTTGATGACCTGAAAGAGCACATTTCTCAATTAATGAAAGAAATTGATCAACGTGCGAGTTTTAAATGTGATCAATGTAATAAAGTATTCTCAACTGAAGAATTTTTAAATTCACACATTAAACGTCGTCATAGTCTTCAACAAGAGCCTGAAACTGAAAAAATCCAAATGGAGATTAAGGAACTGAAAGGGCGGCTTAACAACGCGGAGAAAATGATACAAAAAGAGCACGAGATTGAGTCAAATATCAGCAAAGAGGTTGACGTTAGAAAACTTGAAGATCTGCAACAGAAATTTGAAGATTTGAGGCTTCAAGTCCAGTCCGAATTGAAGATTTTACAGACCCAACACAATTTTCAGGAAAAATATGAAAAACTCTTTGAGAAAATGATCATTCAAGGGGGTGGGAGGCGAGAAAGTACGACACAGACTGATCTGGGGGCTGCTGCTGTTGTCTTTGAGGAAAAAAATAAAGAAAACGTGCCTGAGTTGAGTAATACTCAAAAACAAATTACTCAAGTTGGAGAGGCTTTGGAAATTAAAGTGGGTGCTTAAGGGAAAGTGTTGAAAATTGATTGTGGTGTTTCAGGTGATTTCAAGTCTTCAAAAAATTGAAAATCAGATGCAGACTTTTTGGGATAAATTGAATGAAATGGAGGTGCACGAAACTAAGCCGTCTATTAAACCTAGAAGTAAATACACTGTTAAAAATATAGCTTCTCAACAGGAGGAAGAAAGTATTTCTGTGGAAAAACAAGAAGAAATAACTCATATTAAACCTAGGAGTAAATACACTGCTAAAAATATACCTTCTCAACAACAAGAAGGAAATATCTCTGTGGAAAAACAAGAAGCTATAACTTATATTAAACCCAGGAGTAAATTCGCTGCTAAAAATATAGTCTCTCAACAAGAGGAAGAAAATATCTCTGTGGAAAAACAAGAAGATGTAACTAATATTAAACCTAGGAGTAAAAACATTGTTAAAAATGTAGCTATTCACCAGAAAGAATCTGTGGAAAAACAAGAAGAAATAACTTATTCTAGTCCAAAACGTGATAAAGTAACGAAAGCACAACCTCAGATTCAGGTTGTTAATCCAAAAACGGCTGAAAAAATTGAGTCAGGAATTAATTTGCCTGAAATAAATGATGATACAACAACTTCTGAAACACTAGCTTCTGTAGAAATTACATCAGAATCTCCTGAAGTTGTTAAGCCTCAGCCTGTGCCTAGAAAGCGGGACAATACAAGGTTTTTTCTTACACTTGTGTGACACTTTTACAATTTTTATTTTCAGGAAAAATGTTAAATCAGAATTTGTGATTGATGATGAGCTATTAAAACATTTTAAATTAGAAATAGAAAATATTTTAAAGGCACGTTTGCAAGATTTAGGGGTTTCTCCTGACTGGAAAGGGCTCCCATACCGGTCTTTTCAGCGAGCTTTAGAAATAGTAAATCATCAGGCGAACTTAGCAAAAAAGGTTGTTTGTTTTTATAGAAGGAAAATGTAATTTAACGATTTTTTTCAGAATTACCCAAACTTTGATTTAATATCGTCACAAATTGAGAAAGACGTTGCGAAAAAAATTGATATTGCGAAACGGCAACAAAAGAATGTAACTAAATTAAAGCCGAAAAAAACTGAGAGTAGAAAAGTAAGAGGAAAGGTTGCGTCTCCACAAATTGAAATAAAAAATAGACAAATGTATGATACAGATTCTGAGAGTGAAGTTAGGCCGATCAAAGTCCAGGAAAATCTGAAGCAATTTTCAGCGCCTTATTCAGCTGTGATAGAAGAGTTAAAAACAGTGACGTCAATAATCGACGCTGATTCTGATTCGGTAAAAGAAGAAAAAGTCGTGAAGGAAGACCAAACTAAAGGTGTTTTGAAAAGTTTTCCTTCTGTTGGTTCACTCACAAAGAAAAAAGTTTTGTTTAATTTAGACACTGAAGACAAGAAAATTGAAGAAAATGGAAGTACTACCAGTGTTGCAAGTTCATTGTTAGATGGAACTCCCCGAGAAGAAACCAAAAAGAAAGAAATTGAAGATTTGTCAGATTTCGATTTTAGCGATATGTAGTTCATTGAATAAAGTATTTTTAAATCAAGTTTACTGCAACCCAAAATACTCACCCAAAAAACGTGTTTGTTTAGTCTTGTTTTGTGATAAATTTGTGTAAAATGTTAGCTCTCTCGAAAAGACTGATGAGTAGTAAATTAATTTTGAGTAAATTTAATCGAGGGCTCTCTAAATTTAATAATTTTGTTGTAAGTGATGAGGTTATATGTGCTTTAAATGAAGATAAGCCTGTGGTAGCTCTAGAATCGACTATCATCACACATGGCATGCCGTATCCGCAAAACGTAGAGTGCGCTTTAGATGTTGAAGCAGACGTAAGGAGTCAGGTAGCGTTGTGTTACGTTAAAAGAAAAAAAAGCTAATATCTTACAAACACGCCTCTTTTTAGACAGTTGTCATTATTATTGTAACTCTCTAACTTCATTGGTGGAGAAACTGTCACTGTTTCACTCTTATTGGTTCACTAAAGTGACAAATGTCAAACAACGAGGTAGACCACGCCCATTTCACAGGATTCACCTTTTTTTAAATCGAATTTCATTGCAATAAATTTACGTAACCCTTTTTGACCTTTTCTCTAACTCAATTTAACAATGTGACCTCACAACTTTTTTCACTTTCCGCTTATTAACTTTAAATCCTTAAAAACGAGCAAAGAAAATCCTAAATAAACCACCGATTGATAATTAAACCCTCAGCGTTATAACAAAGGTTTCAGTTTTAATTACACGAATTCACTCAAACATGAAATTATTAAATTCATTCACCAGAATCCTTGCATGCAATTTAGCTTCCTATTAGGCATCCCCTCGCCTTATAAATAATTAATTATTTTGCTATAAATTCACAATAGAGGACATACACGTGTCGTTTTGACGTCATATTTTTTATCAATTAATTAGGGTGGTATTCCTGCAACTATTGGAATACTCCAAGGCCAAATCAGGGTGGGACTTGACGAATCTGAAATCACTAGACTCGGTGACGTTAGGACCAGTCAACCAATCAAAACATCACGTCGGGATTTATCTTACGTTGTCAGCACTGGCCGTAATGGTGGTACCACTGTCTCAGGAACACTCATTATTGCCAACAAAATCGGAATTTCAGTTTTTGCAACTGGAGGTAAATAAAAAAATTAAATGTGAAGACAGTTTTATTACGTTCAAATTAGGTATTGGGGGGGTTCACAGAACAGCCGAAACAACTTTTGATATATCAGCGGACTTAACCGAACTTGGTCGAAGTGGTGTGGCAGTAATTTCGAGCGGAGTTAAGTCGATTCTCGACATCCCTAAAACATTAGAATATCTCGTAATTGCAAATTCTAATCATGAAACAAAGTCTAATAGCGTCTTTCAGGAAACTCAAGGGGTGTTTGTAGCGACGTTTGGAGGTGGAAGGGATTTCCCTGCTTTCTACAGCAGGAAAAGTGGTTGTTATGCTCCGTATTGTGTGGAAAACGCGTTCGAAGCTGCTCAGATAATTCATAGACATCGCGAGTTAGATTTACAGTCGGGAATGCTTTTTGCTGTACCTGTCCCGGAAAAATTCGCTCTGGATGAGAATGTTATAAATGGTGTTATAGAAGAAGCCTTGAATGATGCAAAAAATAAAGGAGTCGAGGGAAAAGAGATAACGCCGTTTTTGTTAGGGCGGATCGGGGAAATCACCGAAGGAAAGTCTCTACAGACGAGTATCCTTTATTAATTATGAACTTTAATAATGAACAAAATAGTCGGTTGGGATTTAATTTAAAACGATAATTTATTTATAAAATCTGTTTGTACTTGAATTATTGGAATTTGTTTAAAATGTTTTGTAATTTTTGCGTTTCGAATAATTTAGTAATGGGTTGGTATTTATTTTATTTGGCGTAATATTGCAACGTGTGCGAATTCGGAGTTTTTTTAATTTAAAAATTTGAATTAATAACGAATAATTTATTTCTAGATTTCTACTATATCTACACACGATAACAATAATTGATAAATAAATAACACACTAATAGCGCCTACGATTTAATTCAATCACATTGTCAATCAATTATCGCTTACTCTTTACTTGCTTGTCTGGTTTCACTAACTAACTGATCATACGTTTTTCCAGAATATGTCCGGATGTTTTACGACTTTTCTCCTCTTGTGCGAAACGATGACTTATTTTTCTCGATCGGTTCATGGGCCTGTCTTTAAGATTCTTTTTTTTTAACAAGAGAGGCCCGCATCGCGAGCCGCACACCGAGGCCTACGCCTACTGTATGCAACCTCTCGAAATAGCACTACTGCAGTAGCCCTGTGCCTCTGATGAAGCTCATTACTTTGTCTGCAGGAGCCTTCTCGATAGCACTGGGCTTCAGATATCGGGAGGCCAGGTGTAAATCTCTGATGCTTGCAAAAGCAGGACAGTAGCAGAGAATATGAAGAGGAGTTTCCTCATCTTCAGCACAACCTCTGCAAATCTTATCCTCGCTGAGTCCGATGACGTGCAGGTGTCTTTTTAATAGACAATGTCCTGTGTACATGCCTACCACTAACTGAAGGTCTCTACGGTTGAGACGCATCAGGTTTTCACTGCGTGCCTTGTCCGGTCCTTTAATAAAAAGCCTGGATTGCCGCATGCCTTCTTGAAACTGCCATTCAGAGAGATGGCAAAATTCCATCCACTTATGAAGTGTGTCTTTCTGTCGTCTTTTGGTAACGCCAAGAGCCGTTCCGCCCCGATAAAGTCCATTTGTAAACCCTCTCGAGCCAGAATGTTAGCCCTCTCGTTACCCTTTAGATCACAGTGTCCCGGTACCCAACAAAGTACAACCTTTTTGTTTCACTCTGCCAGTTCCTGTAATCTGTTGTGACATTCCCAGACAAGCCTCGATGAGTACCTGCACGATTACAAGGCCTGCAGCGAAGCCTGACTGTCGGTGCAAATGCAGATTCGCCTATCTACACTATATCTACACCTATATCGCCTATCTATATCTACACACGATAACAATAATTGATAAATAAATAACACACTAATAACGCCTACGATTTAATTCAATCACGTTGCTTCTGAAAATATCGCTTACTCTTTACTTGCTTGTCTGGTTTCACTAACTAACTGATCATACGTTTTTCCAGAATATGTCCGGATGTTTTACGACTTTTCTCCACTTGTACAAAACGATGACTTATTTTTCTCGATCGGTTCATGGGCCTGTCTTTAAGATTCCTAGAAATAAGCAATTGTCGTATTTCAAGCTAATTTCCTAAGCTTCTTAAAGTAAACAGAAATCGTCAATTTTTGGTTATATGTTCAGATATGCTTTTTGGAGTATGGAAGTAAAAAAATTATCGGAATTGATAAGTGGTTTTTGGGAAACAATAGAGATTATTGAAAACCAAAGTCAAAAATTTAGTTTTTTTCTAGTTTTTGTCAAAATTACATTATCTATTTTTATTTTACAGAGATCTAAACAATTTTTATCTAGAAACGCACTCGTAGATCAAGATCACACACAGTCCCAGTGTGAGTAAAACGGATTTTAAGTCCTTGAAAGCGAAGAAATAAAAGTTTGTTAGATTTCTGAAGTCTGTTGAAAATTACTAAATACAATTATCACTCAAAAATCTTGAGAACTTTTTTTACCATTAGTAGAATGTTCTGTATGATCACCCAAGTTTACATTTTGGAAATAATACCAAAATTTGGGTTTTTTTGCAGACTAGGCCTGGAAGTCTTCTAAGTACGGTGAATTTTGGTTTTCAATATTTTAATTTTCAAGAAAAAACTGTTTTCTCATTGTCATAACATTTTAAGATTCTATACACAGCCTGTTGAATAAAGTAAATTTACTAGCACTGCCAACCTTTTTCTTTTTTTCAAAATTTTGCAGCAAACAAAATGAGTCAATCAAGAATTATTTTTAGAAGCAGCTAATCAATTGCTTAATTTATTTTATATATTTTTTTAAATTTATTTATTTAAGATTTTTGGAGTAGACAAAGATTTATTTTTAAGGTTTTTTAAAGTAGACAGTAATTGCTATTTTCAGCTGTTTTTGAAGACAAAATTGCAGTATTTTTGGTTGTATATTTAAGTTTTTTGAAATATGAATGGGAGTAATAAATATTATCAACAAAAGTTTTGGAGAAAACAAGCGAATCTCTAAAAAAATATTAAAAAAATCGCAGTAAAAATCGGTTAAAAAAATATATTTTTTTATTTTTGTCAGGTTTCTGACTTACGCTCTAAGCTTTTTGGATTAGACAAAGATAGTCATTTTTAAGCTTCATGAGTTGGCATAAATTGGCATATTTTTTCTGTTTTCAAGGTTTTTCGATAAAGCAAAGAACAATAATTGATTTTTTTTCTTTAATCAGAAAGATGATTTGATATTTAAACTTTTTGAAAAAGATGTGGAAGAAGATAAATTTTGTCATTTGTTTGTATGTTTATTAAAAAATTAGCTGAATGTTTGTTTGAACTTTTGGGAGTAGACAAAGACATTCAATTTTAGGCTTTTTGAAGCAGCCAGGTATTTTTTTGACTGTTTATTTAAGATTCTTGAATGCAGGCAAAAATCGAACAGAATTTTTAAAGTATAATAAACACTAGGGTGGGCCAAAAAAATGATTATTTTTTTTTGATTTCCGACACTGAAAAATTAATTCCTAGGCACCTTTAAAAAATGCTTTTTTAAGATGAGCTCTTAATTTTACTAGGAACGACTCCCTCATCGCAGTTTGTTATTTTTTTTTTCAGTTCCATATGGTAAAATTCATATCTCCTTATTGCTTAATTGTACAGAAAATTTGTATTTACATTTGATGTAGGAAATTAAACGTTCTACAAAAAAGTTTTCTTACTTTTTTTATATCTTTTACCGTTTAGAAGATATCGGAGGTCAAATTTTGAAGAATTTAACAAAAATTTCTTTTCTACTTCTATATTTTATAACTTGTAAATAAATAAATATTATAAAATGCACAACATATGGCCTTGTAGAAAATTAAACGTTCTATAAAAAAGGTCTCTTATGGTTAATTGATTATTTTAACCATTTAGAAAATATTCGCATTTTAAAAACCAAAATTTGATACTAAATCCCCAATTTTTTTGTAAATGATTGAAGTAATCGGATAATTACAAACGACTTTTTTTGAAGAGCGTTTAATTTCCTACAAAACCGTATGTTGCGCACTTTATAATATTTATTTATCTACGAGTTATAAAATTTAGACGTGAAAAAGAAATTTTTGCTAAATTCTTCAAACTTTGATCTATGATATCTACTAAACGGTAAGAGTTATAAAAAAAAAAATAAAAAAAATGTAAATAAACTTTTTCTGTACGATCAGGTAGTGGCGAGATATGGATTTTACCATATGGAATGAAAAAAAAATAGAAAACTGCGATGAGGGAGTCTTTTCTATTAAAATTAAGAGCTCATCTTGATAAAGCGTTTTTTAAAAGTGCCAAGGAACCAATATTTTAGTGTCGGAAGTTAAAAAAAAATAATCGATTTTTTGGCCCACCCTAATAACCACGAATAAAGATAATAAAGAAGAGGCCTTTGAGAAAAAAAGAGATAAATTCTGAGGGAATCATGAAATGTTAAAAAAAAGTTTAAAATTAAAATATTTTTTGGGTTTTTGAAGAATTTCCGTTTTTTCTGTAACCATTACGCTTTAAGCTTTTCAAAGTAAACAAAAATTGCTATTTTTCTGTTTATTACAAGTAGGTATTAGTCTCTCTTTTAAGCTTTTTAAACTAGACAAAAATTACCACTTTCTGGCTGATTTTGTAAGATTTCTTAAGTACACGAAAATTATTTTTTTTTTGTTGTATATTTAAACTTTTTAAGAGAGGGCAAAGAAGTAGACAAAAATAATTATTTATTTAGATGTTTATTTAATCTTTTTGAAATAGACAAAGACACTTAATTTTTTTAATAAAATAAAGTTTAAACTAGCTTTTCAAAGCTTCACAAAATACACTTATTTTATTCTCATCTTTGGAGTAGACAAAGGTAGTTTTCCAAATGTTTTTAAACAAAAAAAGACAGTTATTTTTCTAGCTTAAGGTCTTTAGAGGCAGATAGAATTTATCATTTTGTACTAAGTTTTGTTTAAGATTCTTAAACTTGACGAAAAAGCTTTATGAAATACTCGTATTAACGGTAGTAAACAAAAATTATTGCAAAAAATAAGAAGTGGTTTTTAGACATAAAGTACAAAATCTTTAAAAGAAATTTAAAAAAACCATAAATTCTTTTCTGAATCTTTAAGATTATTGGAGTATTCAAAAATAGGCATTTTTTAGTTTATTTATTCAGGATTTTGGAGTAAAAAAGACACATATTTAAAAGATTTTTGAAGCAGACAAAATTCTTGATTTTTCTGTTTATAAAGCTTCTTTGAGTAGACAAAAATCCTCATTGTGTTTAATCGAAAAATGTTGAAAATTCTTTTAAATTTAAACTTTTCCTGTTAAAAATTTTAAACACCGTCGTAAAATGTGTCTGGATAATAATTTGCGGCACTCTACTTGTTGTTTTTAATGACAGCCCCCTTCGTCCGTGTCAATAAAACGTCAAATTTGGTCGACCTACTTAAAATTTCGCCTTAACTTTGTCAGATATTGCCCTAATTAAAAATAATGCAAAAACTGGCGCTCGTATTGCCGTCGAGCTTTCCCGGTTGAAAACAAGGAGCTCCGAGTCGTCCTTCCGGTGTAAGAAAGACGAAAGCAAGGACTCTTCGTCGACTCCGGTGAGTATATTTAATAATTTTCGAGTCTCAAGGCCCCTATAACCTTTGCAAAATATCTATCCGTGATCGGAATAAGTAAAATAAAACGAAAGTGTGTCAGTAGGGATGAGACAATCTAGTGTAAAATCTGGGTTATTTTCGCCCTGGCTTATCGGGATAAAGTCGGTTATTTATGGAGTGTGGGTGCATAAAGTGACCTCGGCTGGTCAATATTGTCCGCGGTTAGAGGTCGGAAAGTGATTGCGATTTTTATTAGTATTTGCTCTTTATTTTACACCTGAGTTTCCATAAACGCGGTCAGTAATAAAAAATTATTAGCCCTCCGAGGGGCATTTTCTTTGCATGTCGAAGGAGATCCGGCCGCAAACAGCGAATTACTTAAAGCAATAAGTTGCGTGCGGGATTGACTAAAAGCTTCCTTTCTTTATTTCCGCAAAAACCACAATTTTCACTTCGCACAATAACAATATCTTTCGTGTTAAACTTGCTCGCTTTTGTGTTTAACACCGATTTTTGTCGTGCTTTCCAAATATAAATTCCTAATGTTTTCGAGTTGTTGATTGTGGAAGTCGCTCGTTTTGCAATTTGTTCGAGGCAAATATTTGTAGCTCGAGTGCCGGGTCAAGGGTAAAGGAATTGCAACAAAAGGGGAGAAAAACACGAATGTGTGCGTTTAATTCAGTTTGATTGTTTTTTATCGGCGAAAGTGAAATTAGAATCGGAAACGGGTGAAAAAAAAATAATCAACGAAATGTATTTTTTTAATTAACAGTGGCGGGCAGGGCTGGACTTGCACATGGGTTTTGGGCTTTGGTTTATAATGCTGTTATTATGTCCAGTTTTCAACAAAAAGAAATTTCTTGAAGTCTTACTTTAGGTGTTTCACTCAGCTGCCACATACAGGGTGTTGCAACTAAAATTTGCACCCTCTAAAAACTCCGATTTCATCCAACTTTCGAAAAAATGCTAAAACAGGTCAATTTTAGCTTAAAGAGAGAATAAAGGAGATCGTTTCCATCTTATAGAGATCTAATGACCACTCAAATCGAGATTTTTTTGTATCAATCGATAGCTCTTGAAATAAGAAGCAATTGGTATTATTGCGCCAACTTTGTAGCTCTTCAAATAAAGGCTAAATTAAAGATAAAAAAATTAAAACGGCAATGTAAAATGCATTGGTAAGTGTAAGAGCTAGTGAAGCCAGACACATCGAGCAGTTTCGAAAAAATGCTAAAACAGGTCATTTAGCTTAAAGAGAGACTAAATTTTATCATGGTTTTGAAGTTATTACCACCACAGTTAGAAGAAACAGGTTCTGTTTCAAACAAAAGATATCACCAAGAGCGTCCTGTCTGAAACGACGCTGCTAAAGTAGCTGTTCTTGGTCATCTTTAATGGATAAGAAGCAATCTATCAGAAAAATTGCTCAAAATTCTGGCGTGTCAAAAAGTAGTATACATCGGACTGTCAAAACCACAAGTTTCATCTATACAAAATAAAACTTGTTCAAGAATTAAACAAAGATGATTCGGATCGATGTATACAGATTAACGGAAATTTTACTGGGCGTTTGAATAATAATCCAGGTTTACTCTACATTCTACAACATTTGTTTTTCTGATGAAAGTACGTTTATGTTGAACGGTGAAGCATAAATAAGCATAATTGTCGTTATTGGAGTGATACTACTCCACACATTTTTCTTGAAAGGCACAGCCAAACGCCTCAACAACTGAAGGTTTGGGCAGGCATTCTGGGTGATCACATTAGCGGGCCACTTTCTGTAAAAATTAATTTGACTGGCGACAGCTACTTGCAGTTGTTAGAAAACTTTATTGACTCTTTAATTACTCAAGCACTAAAAGAAGACACAAATCTTCACTAAAACTAACTTTTCTTTCAACAAGATGGAGCGTCTTTTCATTATCATGTAGGAGTACTCGATTTCTTAGATGCTCGTTTTCCCGCACAATGGATAGCGTGGAGCGGCTTCACTGAGTGGCTACCTAGGTTTCCCGATTTAACTCTTTTAAATTTTTTTTGTGAGAGTACTTAAAATCCAAGGTTTATGCAACACCATCTGAATCTCTTCAAGTGTTTCGAAATGTTGCAGAACGTTAAGCAAGCTTTTGAAAATTGTTTGTACCATTGTATGGAAGTTGGGGTGAACATTTTGAACAATATATTCTTTAAATTGAATTGTTTTTTAACCAATTTTGTTTCCTCTCATAGTAATCTAAACAAAAATCTCCAAAAAGAATGGTCTAAAATTCATAAAAGATAAGTGATTGCATAGACAATGAAAGCAGCTTAAAATAATGTGTCACTCGATCCCACTTGCTGTTTAAAATTTTTGAAGGGTTGGCTCTGAGCGCTAGAAGAATGTGGTAATAACTTTAAAACTATCATAAAATTTGTTTTCTTTTAAAGCTAAGATTGACCTGTTTTAGCAATATTTCGAAACTTGGACAAAATCGGACATTTTAGGGGGTGCAAATTTTAGTTGGGACATATTAGGCACAGGACTTAAAATATTTAAACGGGCTGAAGTTAGCAAGCAAAATTGTTTTAGTTTTGTTAAAAATAAAACAATATTTATTATATTAAAATAAGTTTGGTATCGGAACTGATAGTGAAGTGAAAAAATGGACAAATTTAAAGAAGTAAATATCCAAAAATTTGGAAGAATTAATTCTCAGTCGTGGAAGTACTTACATACTTATTTAGTTAATTATTTAGAACCTCTTCTATTGTAGGTGTAAAAGTAATAGTTCGTTTCTATTTAGTATTACGTCTTGCTTCTTTTTTTTCTTTGAGTTTAGTTTAGTCTTTTCGTTTTTAGCAATTTTGTAACTTCTTATATTTTCTTTTTGGTCTGCGTTTTTTATTTTGTTTTTGTTTTACTTTCATATTATTTCTCTTTCCCTATCTCCTTTTATTTTGACTATGTAACCAAACCACCTTATCTTTTGTTGTTTAGTTTTTTCTAAAACATTTGGCCAGGCAAATTAGAGTTTTGCCTTCTAAATACTAGTCGAGTTTTGAAACCTGCTTTAATTACTCATGTAGATTCTGATATAAATATAATATACTGGTGTTTATTTTCATCTCTATCCCTCTTTTTTATTTTACTTCTTACAGGAAAAAATGAAAAGGATACTTTTGAGGAATAGTCTTTAGATTTTTTTTTAGTTTTACATGAATTGTAATAAATATAATAGCCTAAGGGAGGTTTCTATTCCTAAGATTTACAGTTTAATAAGTCAAATAAGTCATATTTCAATTTCTTATGAAAAAAGTATAACAGCAATGTCTTATTATGTATAATAATTTTTCACTTTTTGTTTTTATCTTGTAGAAAATACTTAAAAGTAAAGTTGAAGCTAGCTTTGTTTACACCGGTATTACATGTAGAAAATAGTGAAAATACATAAATAAAACATCAAAAAGTATTTTTTAAAAACATTTTATTAGATATCAATATGAGTCCGATATTAGAGCAACAATTTCCTTTAATGATTTTCTTTGATTTTCCTTGTGTTCTCCAAAATTTTGTACACCGATTTCTTCTGCGGTTGCTCCTTGTTCTTTACAGATTTGATACAAGCTGGGTTCGTTTTCGGCTTGGGGGCTCTCATCTTTGGCCTGCTAGTAGCGACGCTTGACAATAACGGCTCAAAGAGCTTAAGATGCGCCTCGCCTACCTATTGGGGTTCAAGACGCTGACAGGGTTGCTTATGGGACCTTTGCTGTCAACCCGAAAATAATCATGACATTTCTGACTGGAACCGTGGTTATCTTTGTGACATTCTCGGTTTGCTCACTTTTGGTCAAACGGGGCAAGTAGTTGTTCCTGAGGGGCACCTTGATCTCACTTTTAATCACTCTTTTGTTTTCTTTTGGTGTCGTTTCTTCTTTGGTTCAATTATGTGCTGCTTCAAGTACAACTCTATGTGAGACTTCTTATGTTTGGTTTGTCTTTTATGACACACAGTTCATTATTGGGAAGAGGAGGATGGAGCGTAAAGATTTTGTTGCTTACCGTGGACGAAAATTTTTATACAACACTTTTTGTTGACATAGTGATTGATATTTTTTTGAAATATTTTTGAAATCAATCAGTACCTACTTGATAAAGTAAAAATAGTGAAAATGTCTTTGGTTGCCTCTTTTAATAAAGTAAAAGGAGTCATTCTTTGTAACATGAATATTACCTTTACTAATACTTAATAAATATTAAAAATAATTAATAAATATTAAATATCACAATATTTTATGTGATTGGTTAATATAAAATTGCTGTAATTTGAAAACGATAAAGTTTAGAAAAATATTTACAGAAGCTTGAAGTTTACAGGATCCGCCAGTTCTGCGACACTTCGTATATCGAATGAAATCTTTTTTTTATTATGTTTTTTATCTCTTCTTCTATTCTTCCTTTTGTTTTGATAATAGTTAACAATTTTAAATTCAATGGAGTTTGAACAGTTGCAAACTGTAAAGGTATGTAAAACAGCTTTTAAAATGTAGAAGAATTTAAAAACAATTTATAAACAAAGATTATCAATTAATAAAATAACGTTAAAACAAGAATTCTTAAAAAACGAAAGCATAATTTTGACATTTTAACAGCAAAACTGTTAAAAGAGGAACAAAGCCTTACATAACAAAAAAAATTCGACTGTATTTGCTGTAGAAGAAAAAAGTATGAAGGATATTGAAAAACTGTATAGAAAACAGTAGTAAGAAAAAAAAATGTACAGCTAAGTGTAAAAATTAGAATGTAATTAAAATAAAAAACAAAGAAATCGAGAATTAAGAAAAGTAAATTTCAGAAGACAAGCGACAAGAAATCATATAAAGGTTTTAAGAAATAAAAATAGAACTACATAGTTAAAAAGCTTTCCTAAAATATCCAGAAAAAGAAAATTGTTGTTTTGCATCTTGAGGTTGTTATAAAAGAATGTTATAAATACCAAAAAGTAGCATGTTTTTAAATTAAAATTGAGAAATTAAAGAGCGAATTACAACGTTGCTGCTAATAAAAAATTAAAGCTGAAGAAGTAAAGACCAATGATTTTAACCAATTAATGATTTGTTTAAAACAGAAGATGCTATTTTCTGGAATGAAAGATTTAAGACTTTAAAAACAAGAATTTGTACACCAGAAACACAAAGTTTAGTGGTTGGTACAATACTAAATATAAAAAAACAAAGAAAATTAGGTAAAATAACAATTGTGTCAGTCAACAACTTGATAGAAAGGGTGAAAAATTCAATGAAACAAGTTGAAAAATTAAAAGAATTAATGTTATAGCTAGGACATCTACACAGAGAGATTATGAAGATTTACAATCTAAATTGAATCAGATTTAACAAAAAAATATAGAAGTTGAAGAAGGTTTAATCGGGATTTACAGGGATCTTTCAAATAAAACACACTTGTTTTACCTAAGCAGTTTTGCTATAATCGCATTATCAAGGGCAAAAAATACGAAAATTGTGGGATTAGTAAATACTTACATTAGTAGTTATTTATGTATCCAGGCAATAAACCGCCATGTTAATCCCGCGGCTGTAGTGATGCCAGAGCGACCGCAGGGAGCGAGGGCATTTTCAGTTAAGGGATTAACGAAGGTTTATTTCCAAGATGCATACAAACCCTTCTTTCCAAGCGGCAGAAGTGATAATTCTAAAAGAAAATAATTTGCCGGTACGTAAGATCTAGGTAGTCTTGGCTGGTGGTTGCCAACGACACAGTTTGTTTATGTGAAAAAATCGTTCTGTTGTCAACTGTAAAATGGGAATTTCCTAGGGAATAAAGTACCTTATTTTTGATCAAAAACGAGGGAACAAACCTTCACTTTATTCCCGCTTGGGAAGAAAAATATTTTTGCGCGATTGGTTGTTTTCATCAGTATACTGTGCCTTTTTCCACGACGGTAGGTTGCTGTTACTGGTTGCTACGTGTAACAAAACGGTAAGTAATTCACTTACCGTTCAGTGAACGGTAAGCAATTAAATCTAAAAAAAACAATTTTGCGATTTATTTATTAAAATTAAATGTACAATTATTATAATTAATAGTAGTAATACCACTCGCATTTGAGTTTCTAGTGTTAATAGACAAACTTTCCGACGTAGAAGTCCCAGGTTGTGTTAATAGTCCACCAACATCGCTGTGTAAAATTTTATGAGCAAATTCAATTTTGTTTTGGAGGGAATCTTTCACGTAACTCTCGGCCACCGTTGATGAACGCCACCCACCATGTCTTTTTAGTCCCAACACATCAACTCCGTTATTCGCCAAAAGTGTAGCCGATGTGCGTCGAAACGAGTGTAAAACGAGTAAAACCTTCAGGGGCTTGCAACTTTAAATACTTTGCAATTTTTGACGGCCACCTTCCAATTGTGCCTTTTCCTGTGACTTGCCTAGTGCATTTGCCATTTCGATAGTTCAGAAATAAATGATCTGACGTTGGGTTGCTTGGTGTATTTTCGAAGTATTTCCAAATAATGAACTGCTTCATTTTCTTTATTAATAACTGTGAACGTTCGCTGAATATTCGTTTTTTTATTGGAATATTTACTATAAACATTTCTTTATGTTCTTCTATGTCACTCATTTTAATATTGTACAATTCCTCTCGTCTACAAGCGCCCGATACTCCCAATATCATTGCTACCTGCAAATATATTGTTTCCTTAGAACTCAGATATACCACCTCATCATCTACAACATACCTTTTGAATTAAAAATTGTTCGTCTTGTGCTTCATTCAAGAATTTTCCATGTCTTTTTTGGTAGAAATTTTAGCATTCTTAGGCCGATATCCAATATTTTTTCTCTTAAGATAAGCAATTAATGTAGCAAACTTAGAAATATCGATAGCATCATGGAGAAAAATTGTACTCTTCAGCATAGAATACTCCGCTCATAAACTGCCTGGGGCCTTCAAGTGTCCACTTCTCACCACAAAATACGCTAACAAGCTCTTTTCATTTACAGAAATCTTCTTTGCTTCACGCCATTTCTTAAACAACTTGTATGTTTCGGGCTTTAGATTTTTCTGGAATTATTGCCGAACATCCTTCTTGCCAAGCGTCTTCCAAATCATCCGGTAGATCATTACTATCGCTCATATTTGCTTCAAAAACGGAACCACAAAACAGAACTATGTAGGAATGATTGTATCAAAAAGACAATTTTACTTGTTTGGAACAAAACCATAGCAACCATGGAACAGCCACCCAAAGTTTTCAGTTTCAGTCTTCCCGATTATCACAAATGTATTGATATAAATTATTATTATTATTATTCTAGAAACTCCAATCGCGCAAAAAACGTTATAAGCATGTCGAACGTTAAGGATTACCGCTCTCAGACAATAATTGGAGTCGTCGCTTCACTCCTCCCCCAAACAATTGTCTTCGAACGGTAAGCATTCCTTACCGTTCTCCATACTTAATATACTATATGTTGCACATGTGAGAAATTAGAAAGTCTGTGATAAGCTCAAAAATTACTTGCAAAATTTAGTGATAATGTACATAGCAACAACATTAGAGACCAAAGCACCTCTCTTTTGTTTAAGATGTCGAATATTGAATTACCTCTTTTTTGCTTCAAATATTGAAGGTAAAAACTTTTCTTTTTATTTAAAATATTGAAGATGAAAGCATATCAACAATTTGCTCCTGCTTGTTTAAAATAATATTGTCAATAAACTGCTAACTGCTTCTGTACTGGCACTTCTAAATTTTTCATTTTTGCTTTATGTTGTAATGACATGTTTTGACGTTGTTTTAGTTCTACAGTAATTAAAATTAAGCTGCTAGTTTTGAAGTTGCTTTTATAAAGAGGCTTTCCATATTTGCTTTCTATACCCAGTAAATTATTAAAAAACACTTGAGATTAGTGAAATTAAAACATAATTTTAAATGTTAGTAATTTATTTTTATAAGTAGAAATAAATATAGTGGCGAGTATTAAAAAATGTATGCAAAATTTGGTAACATTTGCTCAAAACTTTATACTGTCGTTTGCGTTGATTGACAGTTGTGTTAAGTCATTCCATTAAATTTTAGCTTAACTAGAGTTATTAGAATGACTTGGTATAAGTATCATTAGCGCAGACGACAAATTATAATATGTAAATTGGTTTTTTATTATAATCTTTATTGTCGGTGTTAATAAAAATGTTACTGAACTGAAAACTGTTAATTGCTGAATATTGAAATTTTTAGTTTTTAAGTTGTTGCAGTTGTTACATTAATATAAAATTGGTGAACCTTTCTAAGAAAAAAATTCTCGGTGGGCTTTATGTACTCCAGTCCGGCACTGGTGGCGAGGATTAACTCCGGAGGCTAAGTTTTTGCCACACAAAAGCGACTAATTAAGCTTGGATTGCATCCAAATCTGAATTGGTCGAAATAAAAATGGATTAACTGGTGTTGATTAAAATATAAACTACTCGCAAAAAGAGTAGAAAAAGATTACGAGCTTTTCTAGATAAATTATTGCGGACCACAAATGTGTTGCTTGTTTTTTACTCCTTTTGATTTATTTTACTTATTTCGCTATAAAAGATTGAAAATTAAAATTTAATAAGGAGAAGGTCGACGTTAATCAATTCTTCGCCAAGTTGAAAATGAGCACGAAATTCGCCAAGATAAACAGCAACATCAAAGATTTGGGGAAATTGTTTGGGAAATTTTAATTGAATTGAACTCGGGATAAAAATAAAAAGATGATAACAGCTTTAAGTTTTTATTGAGTCAATAATATAAAACTCAATATATTTTTAATTTTCTAACTTTTCTTTTTTACTGATGATGACGTCAAACTAATTAACAAAAAGTCGATTTGTGTTTATGTTTGTTTTTGTGTTTTTCAGTGACCTCCAAGGAATATTCTAATAAATGTTCATAAATAAAACAAAATGATTTTTTTTTATTTGTAAGCCTTACACAATTTAATTACAAGAAAAAAGGTAGGTACAAGAGGGAAAATTATGTTTTGTGTAAATAATAAAACTCAGATTAGCGTGAGAGATAATCGTACAAAAATAAAACATACGTAGGATGTGTGAGTTCTTATTTACTGGCAACGGCATGGTAGAGGAATCAAGTCAACATATCGACAGATCGGTAATAATCAAACCTCAAATATACTTTACTGCCACCAAAATAATTTTGGTATGGTATTTGTATGCTCACTATCTCGTGGGCTAATTTGAAGTTAAGACAATACCGGTAGTATCTTTGTTTTCATAAAAAATTAAAAGAATGAGGGGCTGTGATTGGTTAATGCCATAGACAAGTGTTAAAATTTGTGATACTAACTTGAAATTGTCTCATACAACTACTATTTATTCGGGTTTTTTTTATAATTTACTGTTTTGGAAAACTCTTTTTTAACTTGCGTCTTTCTTTTTAGAAAAGCTATTATAACACTTATTTGGGTGTTAATTTAATATTTATTTTTGTTGAAATTTTTTTAATTTTGAAAAATTTACTAATCTATTTATTGTAATCAGTCATTTTTTTAAAATTTTGGACTTTATTGTTCGTTGTATAAACCTAAATTTATGCCACAATAATTTGGTATATAAATAATTCGATATTCAGATAGTAATAACTACGTTTACCGGTTAATTAATGTCGTTTCTGATAAACCGCTCACTTTTCAATCGGTTGTCAGATTTTCACTAACCGGTTTCACTAAAACTCGCTTATATTAAGTGAAGTTCGGCTAGCAGTCGTATAGACAGACACAGTGTGCAGAAACTTCGCTTCATATAAGCGAGTTCTCCCACCCGTTCCAATCGAGCACAACGCTCCGGGATACACTGTAATGATGAGGGGCAAAAACCCCGAAACCGATATACAGTTTCTCGATGTTGTTGTTCGATTGGAAGACCTTTGCTAGTGTGTTGCTGGTTGGGTGATTAGGTGATGTAATTTAATATCGGTCGGGGAATTAGTCCGCGAAGTAGTTGTTTTTGCCTAATCGTGGAGGTTGGTTATGTTGGTGGCCGAGCGAGAGCCTAAGAGATAACTTTGTTATCCGCCAACATTATTACACCAACTCTCGCTACCTGCCAGCACTCTTCGTTAGATGGCACACTGTGTCTGTCTATACGACTACAACACCACTAAAGCATAAGTAACAAAAACACTTAGGTACCGGTAACATTAAGCAAATTAGCCATTCTAAGTAAAATGTTCGCTGTTTAAAACGTTTTAAATTAAAAATTTATATTTAAAACAAGTAAATTCAAAAGAAAATTAATAATTTTAAGGTAATAAAACAGTTATTTGTTTGATTAGATAATACAGCAGGATCTAGTGTTGTAACTGACAGATCAAAGCCAAGACTTAGAAACCAGGCAAGACATTAAATTTGTTTTATTGCCGTATTGAATATAATTTTATTTTTAGATCTACAATCGCTGTCGCTTTAAAAACGTCACGTCGCTGCTGAGAATATCGCCCACTTTTCACTCACTTGTCTGGTTTTCGCTAACTGACTGATTCCCAGCCAATGTCTGCCTTCTTATATAATTAAACGACCTAGAATATGCCGGATTTTTTTCGTCTTTTTCTTACTCAGTTGGAAGCGATGAATAATTTTTCTCGATCGATTTATTGAAGGGTTTATTAAACGGGTCTCGATGCTCTTTTAGGGCAGTATCTTTATAATATTTTCTGGAGCTATTTGGAATGGCTAAAATATAACTTATATAATTTCAGGACAATTTTATTGTATGGTTAAGTATTGTTGGTTGAGTCAAGCTTGTAAAATGAGTACCTAAAAGAGGTAATAATAGGTAGACGATGTAAAAATAGCCAGTGTCGGTGGCTAATTAAACTAGCAGTCATGCCCTCTAGATGTTGTCACTGGTTTTTTAACTGATAGCTTTGTTTCCGTTACGTACAACTTCAAAATATATTGTGCTGCTGCTGATGATAGGACACATACCTCGAAACCGGTTCACAATTTCTTGGTTGATTTCTCTACACTTAGAATAATTTTTATTTGTTCTTGGTAGCCACGATACGAAATGTCGCTACCAGCTTCTCTCACATAATAAGTAAATATTTTACAAAAGTAAATTCTGGTGTTATCCTTTACATTTTAACATTTTGCGTGTTAATTGTTAAAGTATCTAGAAGGTTATAACGTAACAGAAACAGTTTACATTTTTTTTGTTTTTACTTCTTACATTAGTTTTATAAGAATGTTAATTTTAATAAAAATTTTAACATAAGAATACTTTTTAAGTGTCGGTAGGTAATAAAACAGTAAAGGCAACTGTTTAGCCTTCCGTTGACGGCAGTGATTTAGCTAGAAATTACTTTTCTACACACATTATAATAAATTAGCAAAAAATAACATTTTAATGTGTTATTTTCTTGGTCCGGTTATAATTTATCCCTTTATTGTCCGCAAGACTTAACACAGATCGCACTTAGGACGCAATTAAACCCAAGAACCATCCCTAATTGCCTTATGGACGGTCGGAACCGGAAACAGATTTTGGGTTTATCTTAAATTTATGTTCACAAAACCCTCCGATTTCTTCCTATTTACCTGAATAAAACACTTGAACGTGATTTTAAAATAAAGCTGGTGTATTGACCCGGCGCATCCACCATTTTTGTTAAGCTGCAATTTTGTTTCAGGTGGTAATTGGAGGATCAAATTTAGATGTTACTGTAAAAGTTGACGTTAAAGAAATAAAGGTAAGTACTAACAATACACTTTATTAAATAGATATATACATCATCTTGTATTTCGTACATGTGTAATAACATGAAATAGCTCTTTTAACAATGATACATAAAATCTATTTGCGCTCTAGATGGCGCCAATCAATCGGGAAGCTTAAACAAGGTCGATAATTGTTATTTTGGTCTAGAGATTTGGTTGTAGCGGCCGACAAAGTTTATTGAAAATTTTTTTAATTGTTGACATCTAATTAAAAGGTCGATTTGTTTAGTTGCGCGTTTTGTGTAATAAATCGTCCCTTTAACACTAACACATCGATTTATAGCTATTTGGTGTTCGATTGGTTCAGTTATGAGTTATCTAAAAATTTACAATGGTTAGAATATATGTTTTAATAGATACGGTTATAGCACTTCTACCTCTAGGCAATTTTAGTTTAAACGCGATTTCCTTTAGTTTTAGTGTTGTTTTAATGTTAGTCTAATTATGATACAATGTTTTACTATAACTACTCGTCATATAAAACGGCTTTGTACTTTACATTACTTAGAACGCCCCTAATAAGCAGTAATAAGTGTCTGTTTAGTTTATTAATTGCGTATTTTAATTAAATTAGTATTAGATCTTATTTAATTAGTACCGGACGTTTAATTAATTGACTCAACTTGTGAGAAGAGTGCAGTGAAATGTCTTAAACTTTGTCGGTTTTTGCGCCCGGTTTTAGGACGATCTGTCAAGGATCTATTGGCAACTTGGTCGGCCGCCACAGCTCGTTATTTACGACTGGCCGGTTTTTCATTCACGAACTGAACTGCGAGATCAGATAATATTGAAGGCATGCGATGCGAGTACGAGGGAGAAAAAATCGTCCCTTCAAAACAGGGCCGGGTTTAGTACAAGAAAAACTTTGACTTTGACTTTTATTCTTACATAAACGCTTTTCTTATAAATGTTAAAACAATAAATTTTAAAACAGAAGCTTTTTGGTAAGTTGATACAGATTGCTAAGAATATCTAACATAAAAATTTTAGTGGTCTGAAATTAAATAAGTAAAAACTCAAGTAAAAATATATAAAATTGACTGTGAAATAAAAAACGGTATCAGCAATTGTGCATTAAGCCACAATTGCCACAAGCATTTGATGATTATTTATTTCAAAAATGTTTTAATGGCTGGTTCTAATTTGTCAATTTAAAATTTATAAAAATTAAAACTACGTCTTTTTCCAAACAAATTTGAAAATTTTATTCAAAATACAAACGAGTATTTTAAATTTCTAACTCTAGCTTTCATGGCCAACATTTATAATTTTGTGCTTTTACAATTTGTTTATAGATTTTTTTTGTAATATTTTGCTTGTATCTAAAACTGGCCCTGCTTCAAAATAATGTATTAGACCAGAATGCACTTCAATTTTAAACTAAGTTTGCTTAAGGCGAGGCACTATTTATAATAAATATAAGCTCATATAAACACACTCGTTGAAACTGAGCGTCTTTTTAGTGTGTCTCTCTCCTTAAAAAAGGCCCAGTTTTTTAATATAATCACGTCACTGTAATAACGTTTTTTTCACCGTCTATTTAAACCTATATATACACTGTACACGTCGAGGAATGTTATTTAAGTAGCAAAAAAATGTATTACTTGTGACTTGAGAATATTCCATCGTGTTTGTATAATTTTGCGGTTTCAGCATGGGTCGTCCTTGACCCTGCTCGTCCTTGGCTTGCGCTTGAAAAGCTCCTCCAGAGGTGTGGCCAGAGGGCCTTTCTTCACGCGGCCCCACCGACCGCGATTGAACAGACCCTCCAGGCGATACTTTAGTCAAATATTCTCATGGCTGCGATATTCTCTCATTTCATAATTATTATTGCCGTTGGGATTCTTCTGTGTTGGCGGCGATGATAATAAAGCGGCACTTTCCGGTCGCACTAACAACGATTCGCGTTCGCTTTCGGCACTTTCAGCCCGGATCGCGCCCGGAACAGCTCCGTTTGCATTGGTCAGCTCTAGTTCAGTCCGGAGAATCCGGATTTTCTGGATCATTTCCCGGATTTCATACCGCAAAATCCCGAGGAAGCACAGCTTGAGGAAGGCGAGTACGCAGTATCCCAAAATTGCTAGAATCGAAGCCGTGGCTTTGAGATAACTCAGCAGTCTTTCGTCACAACCGGACGAATGTGTCCTGCATTTGGTCGAATTCACAGTAGGAGGCTCAGCGCAACAGCTTGCAGGAATCTCCAACCCGAGACTAGTGTTATATTCCGTCGCTCCACTGACACCACAGCAGGAATCCTCCTCTTGGAGACGGTTCCACATAGCTGTCATATCGTTGCTGCTGCCGTATTCCTGCTGGAATCTGATACGGAGTGTCGGTTTGAGTTCTTGGCAGATGCGTTCGAATTTGAACGCCCAGAAGGCTCCGAGGACGACATCGCCAAAGAGGAGGACTAGCAGCAGGAGCCAGTAGGCGTTGAGGAGTTTTTCGGAGAGACGTAGTGCGGCTAGGCAGCCCAGTAATTGGAGGGCTCCTCCTTGCGTTGCTAGAGCTAGATAAGCGTAGAGAAACGAAGGCTGGTATAAGGTCAGGGATGGGACCAGTGACCTTCGAAAATCGAAAAGGACGGTTCTGGCGGCGGCACCGCAAAATGCTAGAGCACCGGCCAGAAGTGCAGTGTTGCAAGTGTAGATCCAGAGGCGGTAGTAGCGCATGGCCCTGCCGCCAAGCCCAGAGGCACCCGTTGCCACACCACCACCCACACGTCGCAGCGGCATTCGCCTACGAAGCCCCCCCTCAGTCGCACCGACACCCATCGCCCCCCATGCACCTGAAAATTAAAAACAACACTATAAACAGTTAGTTTTAAGGCATAATACATTGACAGATACTAAGAAGTATTTATTTAAATTAGATTTTAATTGAATTATTCTAATCAACTGAAATGTTAAATATCATAAGTATCAGACCGCTTAGCATAGACTATGCAGAAACGGCAGCGACGCAGAACAACGTATACAGCCTGAGGAAAGATATACGCAATCTTTGTTTTAAGGAGTCTTTTTTTTTGGATCAATTACATTACGAACAGGACTTTTTAACCCTATTGATACGCTTTTACTCCCAAAAAACTAAAATTTAATCTTTTAACAGTATTCTAGACTCGGCTCCTTTGTCGCCTTGTCCGTAATATCTGACTCGTACTGTTACAAGTTATCTATCGGTCTTAAAACTTGAAACTCTATTTACCTACACTGAAGGTGTACAGCTTTCTTTAATATTTACATTGAATTTTTAGTTTTAATCAGAGCAAACTCGGCACAATTCAAACCCACACAAATTTTTAATAACCTAATGCCTCCATTCGTAATACAACATGAAAGAGCTTTGTTTTTTAACAAAAAGGGAAATTATAGACGCTGGAAATTTTTCACAAGTTCAGCAAAGGTGGAACAACTTCACTCTAGAGATTTTCCGCAAATAGAAGAAAGAAACTAACAACTTGACGGCGTCATGTTTAATAATTAAATTGAACGAAAATTTAATATCACTTTCATCTACTCAATTTCCTTTTGATTAAACACAGGAAAAACTCTTCCCAAGCGACCCGTTCATAATTGAACCTCTTCCTTAATATGTCTTGTTTTGAAATTTTTCAAAAATCCAGAACCATTAAAACAGTAATTTCAGGTAATTGTGTCTGGAAACTGATACTATAAATTCCAACAGCAGTTTACATAATTCTCATGTAATTAAAAGAGAAAATTACTCAATGGGGAACTTACCCTTTCTCTAAACCTTGACTAAACTATTTATAATTTAAACTGACCCAAAGTCTTTGCCAAAATTTGAAAAATTCCAAACTGGAATTAAAACGCGCCTTGTTCAGCGATTTTTTATGCAAATTACAACATTCCGGAAAGTTTTACGAGCTTGTATTTACATGACATGTTGTGTGTTACTGGTGGAGTTCAGAGTCATAAAAAAACTTCCTTTCTGCCAGCATGAAACTTTTTATAACATGTTTCTGTATTTATTTTTATTCAGTTTTAATTAAAAAAAGAAAATTTGCAACAAGTTGAATCTGTAGCATCCAGATCAGGATTTCCAATGAATAATAAGTGGATTGGGTCAATCAGTTCCGGGTAACGAACCGAAACAAGAACATACCGACCGCAATCCTGAAACAATAAACTTCGACCTACGAAATGACAATCGCTTTTTTTCGGTCGGCTACTATTAAAGGATCGACAAGGATTACGAGAATATTTGAAAGAGACCCTTCGAACTACAAACAGGGCAATCGATTTTGTCCTTTTGATCCGGAACCGTCCAGCACGTGTTTGCTTTTTTATACCTGGAAAATTCTAAATAATGCAAAAGTAATCATAGGGTGGGCCAACAATTTTTCAATTGGGCACATACAGGGTGTAATCATATTGTTACAAGCAATTTAAAATTACAATTCAGAGAAAGAAAATCTAAGTAAATAGCTTTAAATATTACTAGAAAGATATCGCGCCAAAAGTGTATTGAGGCGTGAAATTCCATAAAATTATTATTAGGCTTACTTATGGACCGATCCAGAACAATGAGTCATTAATTTCAATTAAATCTAGAAAGATCACAAAACATCTGGCACATTCTAGCAAGGACGTTTGATTATATAAGGAGGGAGAGTAACTGAATCAGTCAGTTAGCGAAAACAAGCAACATGAGCGATATTCTTGAAATATTCTCGACGAAATCTTTGAATCAAACGAACTTCGAATTCGCACAAACGTTGCAGTATTTTTTAGTGCTTGAAGATGGCCATAATTAATAAACATGGCCGAAACATGTAACAAAGAATAATGTGCATCTGAAAGAAAAGGTACTGTGTTAAAACCTCTTTTTTTTCCCTATAATATAGTTTATATGAAGTCGTTAAGTGGGTACGAGGCACTTTTTTAGTTAGATCGATATCCTACCCCCGCTACTGTCACAGAGTTGTTTATTTTTCAGTTTCGTTTTCTGAAAATATTAAAAAATTAAACCGAATCATCTATCTTAATGTATCCGAGTCTAATAATTTTTTCACGAACCACCTTGAGCAACGAAAAAAACCTCCCCAACCTTAATTACATTTATCCAGTAATGATAATATTAATAAATTTATCAGATAGCCTGAAAATTCCCTTAATGCTTCTAATTTGCGAAGCCCTTAATATTTTTCGCCACGTAGTTGAAGTCACCCTTATCATAAACAAGATAGCTGAACCACTCGTATAAATATCTTAAAATCCCTCCCAACAACGTGAGATAAACTCCATTGATTGATGTTTCGTCCGACTCACTCCCACATCATTTTCGTTCACAACAAGAGGGCGAATGTGTGTGTTGAGTTTCTGGCGAGTAATCGATACTGACTTCTGACTCTGTCGTCATTTACATGCGCCTGGACCGGCCCCAAGTATCCGACATGTGACCGCAAAAGGCCGGGAATCTTGTGGTATTTAATTGGAAAAGGTGGCTAGAGACCCAGAAAAGCTCTTTTACCAAACAAAAAACTCAAATCGAAATCGAGCTTTTATTAGAGTGCTTAAATCCGCGCGTTTTTAACGATTCAGCGTTTTATTTACATTTTCGAGTATGCTGCGACAAGGGAAAATTTGCTTTGATGATAGACATTAATAATGTACAGGGTAGTGTGGCAAAACGGGTACGTAGGGTCATATACATGTATTTTTTATTAATTACAGCTTTTACACAAATGAGCTCAACTCGAATTCGAAGTAAGTTAGTAAGTTAAGAAGGAATTTTTTGATGGTATTATTATACAAAGTAAATCAAGTTTTATCCGCACCTCTAAAATACTTCTTCAAACACGAAAAATAATTATAAAATGTATAATTTTACTTAATTTATTTGACTTATAAAATTTAAAAATATAGTTTTATCAAAAAAATTCAATTTAATTAAAAACTATTTTTATATTTATCGGGAATTTTAGCCTACTTTATTATTATTTATATATTTAAACTTGTTAAATTATAGTAATAATAAATCTCTGACACAATAAGGGATCCAATACTTTAATAACTGTAGAAAATTTCCGGTTTTATCGTTGGGAATTTCTTACCATTTACTTCAACTTTTAAGCCACAACAAGAGTCGTGTGGCAAATTTATAGAGAACGCTATAAACGGGAGAAAAAAATTTATGATTTTGTCATAATTTCTAAAAAATTTGTCTTTCTATAACAAAATCCTAATATTGTATAATAAAAACGACATAATTTTACAAAAATTTAATTAGCTAATAAAGAAACTTAATGCAGCTGGTGTCGTTGTATTTTGAGAAGTTGGAAGGGCCATATATAAAAAAATTGTCATTACAATTGGCATTTTCAGACAGTAAACAGTTGAAATTTTGGGAGAGGAGACAATGAGAAATTTTTCATTTTCCTTTTGGAAAGAGTGCGATCAGCTAAATAAGTTTGGGAACCACTGGTCTAGAGTAACTATAACTGGCGTTAATTTGTACTTAAAAATCAGCGTGAAGCCGTCATAAAATAATTTGTAGGCAGGTCAGTGTTAAACACGAAATGTCTTAGACATGCAGATCTCCTAGACTCGGTCACGCTATCCATAAAAAGGCTGGCTTTCATTTAATTAAGTCGGTAATAAAGCAAGTAAAAGGGTATTCGCCTCATAAAACGTATCCGAAGACACATTATTAGATAGAAAACCGTTAAATATTTACGAAGATTATAAAATCTGAATGTCAAATTTGATAATGTCGTCGTAACTGCAGACTATAAGAAGGTTATTTGCAAGATTATGACCGTTCCGAAGCGACTGAAAAATAAATAAAAGAAGGAAAACAGTGCACACAATAGCTACGATATTTGCTGACCTGAATCTTTGAACAAAAACTTTAAAAGCGCCCTTAAACCGAGTTAAATATTTTGATGAAGCGTTAAATTTGTATAGAGAAGTTCGCTTATAAATCTCCCGGTTATTATAAGGTCGCTTTCGGTCTGAATAGTTTCAGTTAGGAATGGAAACTTTGTTACAACATCCACATAATAAGTAAATGTGACGTGCCGCCATATTTTAACCCTTAAACGTAAAATACACCCTGAAGTAAAAATCGATGCTCAAGAAACGTTTTACACACAAAATTCAAGTGTCTCCAATTCCGGTCGTCGAAATCAGATTAAACCTTGACGTGGCCAATTGCCGGTATACGACACACATTCCTACTAAATTCCACCCCCAATCTCTGTTGTTATTCTTCGCGCGACTAGAGTGCCCCTAATTCGATTACACCCCCACCTGAAACAGCGCGATTACCCTATTTTCTTTACGGGAAATTCAATTAACCCACACTCAGTCTAAACACTGTTTAAAATTTTAAACGATTGACAAAAAGCTTCGAGTATTTAACGTCAAAGCAAATAAATACCCTAATTTGAATAACAGTAGAAAGCGGGAAATTTAAATACTTCCGATCAATTTAATTTGCTTGAAATATGGGGTGTGTCGAGTTAATAATGGAGTGTTTAATAACTCGCATGCTTTATTAACTCTCGTTCCGCACAACTGGCGTTCTTTGCGCAAAAAATACGCAATAGTAAATTAAACGCTATTTATCACGACTTTGCTCTCTTTTTTCATCAATATCATTGCTGTTACCCTATTATAGATTAAATTTTAAGTGTTAAAAATTGAGCGGTACATCTCACTACTGCTTAACGTCGGGTGGGGTATAAATACAGCAGCGCGTCATCAATAAAACCAGTTTCTCTCCACGTGTTATTACATCTCTTTTTAAGTATACACAAACTTCAATCGTCATGATTACACCCGCTTTAAAATGTTCAGTCTCTCCTTCAACATATAAAGCTGTAGTAAATTTCTAACAAAGACGCAGGAATTATAATTCAGCTACTGCGTTCAGTCGTCAAAACAGTTATAAAATAATTATAAATGATATATTTTTACTACACTATTTTAACGAGAAATTTTATAATTCTCAAAGTGGATTGCGTTCAGTAGCGTCACAATGAGGTGCTCACTCTTAAAACGATTCAGTACACACAATTCGGTCAAAACATGATCGAGATATTTTTTTAAAATAATAAAGAAATCTGATCTATTCTAGTGTTCATAAAATTTTAGAAAAATAAAAAAAATGTTTAAAACATTTAGCTGACAAATACATTTTTTTGTCGAAAACAAGACTTCAGTATTACACACTCAAATCTGTTACTTATTTCCAAAAAAAAATTTGTTTTTGGCATTATAAATTAGACACTTTTCCTCATGCCTTATCATTCTGATTCTTGTTACTAACTTTTAATTTTCAATAAAAAAAGGTTTTAATTTACTCTAAAATCAGAATCGATTTTAAAGCTTTTACGATCATAATTTTCAAAATCGAGACACGACAACAACGGAATCAACAAAGCCGCTTTGTGGTTACGTGTGTTTTATGTCATATTGTCGCCGGAGGTCGTTGATGCCAGTCACGTGATGCTCGCAAATATCGTTCGTTTTTTTTTAATGCTCTTGTTTGTCTCTGTTCAACACATTATCTATATGGCATAGCAATATATACAACAATGTGTTGAAAAGAGACAAAAAGTGACAAATAAATAAAAAATGGAGTATAACTAACTTTACTTTATACTCTAGAGTGTTGCGAATTGCATATAAAATGCCTGAACTTTATTAAAAATGTGTTAAGAATCTATGAGGTAATAAGCTCAAGCAATGGAATCTAAAACCTGCATCTAAACTGAAAAAAATATCAAAAATTGGCGGATGTAGTAATTGTTTAAATAGGGTTGCTTTGTTAGAATTATTTTTGACTTATATTATGTTTTAACATTTTTTTAAGTACACAATACATGCAGGGTTATTCATGAATGAGGACAAATCCATATTCAACCAAATTTACGTATCAAAGAATTTTCTTGAAAAACTTTTATTTTAGTGAAAATATTGAATTAAAGATTTATTTATTATTAATTATTACTATAATGATATACTACTCGCAAGTGAAATCCGAACACCTTGAAATTGCAGTTATTTAAGGATAATATTTTGGGAAAATGAAAGAATGTGCTCACTCAAGCATTCATTTAAGTTTTATTAAAATTGCCTCTAATTTATCAGTAATGGGTGTGTGCCTTGTGTTGTACACGTCGAGGCATGCTTGCGATTTGATTATTTATGAATTTCTGGGGTACAGCGTCCCATGCTTCTTGTACTGCAACCCGGAGTTCATTTAAAGTTATTGGAGAACAGAATCACGGATATAGCGACCCATCAAATCCCACACTATTTCTATTGGCGACAAATCAGGAGATTTTGGTGGCCAAAGCAATACCGTGATATTCTCCGACTCCAAAAAGCGTCGAGATGCACGAGCAATATGAGGGCGTGCGTTGTCTTGCTGGAAAATTCCTCCTTCGATGATTCTTACATAAAGAACAACAATTGGCTCTAGCACATCATTTACATAGCGCTCGGGTGTCATGTTGCCACGAATGATTAATAAACGGGACCTACTACCGAATGCAATGGCACTCCAAACCATCACACCAAGAGTGCGGTGTACGTGGCGTTCAATAGCCAGATCGAGACGACGACGTTCACCACGCATCTGTCTGATCCGTTGCCGACCATCGTGGCCTCCCAAACAAAATCGGGATTCATCCGAACACGCGATATAATATTATTTATCATTCCATTGTTGCCGTTCAACGCACCAGGCACGACGTTGACGACGATGCTTTTCCGTCAGCGGGATCACCAAGTGTGGACGGTAATATCTCAGGCCCATGGTGCGCAATCTGTAGTATACGGTGCGGAGTCGAATTGGCCTTCCTACTGCTGAAACCATTCATCAGCCACAGACCGTGTAGTGCGGCGTCGGTCTCTTAGAGCCGTTAGTCGCAGAAGATAATCTTCGCGTTGGGTAGTTCTTCTAATAGCCCCTGTTCCTCTAGCACGCTATGTCTGTCCTTCCTCCGCCCATGCCCGCCATGCATCCACCACACTTGACACACTGCGCCCCGCAACAGCAGCAACAGAGAACATCTCTCGGAATGAAGCACCACGTTCGCGCTGCCCCACAATGCGTCTCCTTTCAAACGCGAAAAGCTGGGAAAAATTCTACGGGGCATTTCTGCATTGGGTGGCTTCTAATACTATCTTTTTCAGAGTGATAAAGCCGTATCACAATCCAAAAATGAAAAAACTATCATTTTTGCGTTTAAGGTTTTGCGGTAAAGTTTTTACAAACACCCTTATACGCTGTTCAATTGTTACAAAAATTTAATCGTTTGCTTTTCAAGGACTCCCATACAAACCCCTACAATTTCATCGTTTAACAATCATTTTTTCTAGGTGTCCGAATTTCAATTGCACTTAGTATATTACTTATTAATGATTACCCAAAGATTATTGATTTCTGTCACTTTTTTAATAACTTGTCAAATTGAATAACTTTTTGCTTCAAGTCTTATAAAAATTTTGTCAGTTTTGCCAGAGCCTCAAGCGAAAATGTAAGATTGGTTGCATAAATCTTTTGCTATTATTTGTATATAACCGTGTATATACATATTTCAATTTTTTTTGTTCTGGTAGGTAAAGTTGAGCAAATAGTAGTGAATTTTGATTTACTTAAATTGTACGAGTAAATCTAACCAAAATGTCGTTTAAAAAAAAGATTAATTGTGCCATAATAAACCATATTTCTTTACTATTTTTTTATCTACCGTGATCACATAATTTTTACCTTCTGCTGATATTTGGAACATCTGTTTTAGAAGAACAAAACCAACAGCTTAAGCATTTTATTCTATAACAATCAACTTCTGCTTTGTTGGTAGATTTACAACTTTAGTCAAAATTACTGTTGCTCAATTATTAAACATAGAAATATTTGTTAAAAAAAATGTTGAAGCATAAACTAATTTTCTTGATTTTAATTTTTAAACATTTTTTTAATTAGAACTAGTGCAACATTTACGACTTTTAGTAATCTATTGCAACGTTTTGTAGTTCACTACTACTTTATAAGGAACGGTTGCTGGATTTATTCATCGGCTATTTTGTATTTCTTACAAATTACAATAACTATTTCAATTTTTACTTTGTAATGAGCCTGAAGAAGTAAGAATGAACTAAAAAACATTAAAACCTAATATCCGATTTGAAGCAAAACTGATTTTTGTAAAAACAAATTAATTAGATATTTTGAAAAAACTAATTTTTAAAACTGTTTCAAAACCAGTTTTAAGCATTTTTTAAAACTAGTTTTATGTATATTCTAAAACCGTTTTAAAACCAGTTTTAGACGCTTTTCAAATCGATTTTTTATGCAACTGTCATCTGAAGCTTTCAGCTTTTATAAAACCCGTTTCAAACCAGTTTTAGACGTTTTTAATAACCGTTTTTCTGTGGAACTAACACCTAAAGCTCTCAATTTTAATGGAACTGTCGCCTGCAGTTTTCAATTTTTATGGATTTCGAGGCGTAAGATCATTTTAAAATTGTAAACTGAAAGAGACAGTTCTTATAATAAATTAAAAACTGCGGGCGACAGTTTAGTTAAACTTGGGAACGGCATGCAACAGTTTCTTATTACTAATTTATATAATGATTGTATTATGTTTGAAAATAAAGAAATAGTTTTAAAATTAATATTATTTAATATTAGTAAAAAATAACATTTTTAGTCTTAAATAATAAAAGTTTTTTTTTAATAAACGCAGCTTTCTAAGCAGTAAAAAAAATTAGGCACTGTTCGATACTATAAACGAGGTAAGAAGATAAGATTTTTTTTCATATTTTGGCGTTTCTAGTGTCTAAACTATTAAAGAACAAACAAAAGAAACAAAATTTCAGTACTGAGGTGTACCTAAGGTTTTTTCTAATATCGCATTTTTTTTACTTATATAAAAATATAAAAATTTGAAATACTGTATTAGACAAACACGCACCATTATTATTTCACTTTGCGGCCAATTTTATAAAAAAGTAATTTTTATTTGTCGTCAAGGGCGTACATTTAATGGAATTGACGATTTTATCAATGAGGGACAATACCAAAATCGATAATAAACGTGGGTGTAATTAAGTAAAGGAAGTGTTTCGTTCCACCACTCACATGTGTGCCTTTTGTGCTGTCACGTGACTTAAAACGTTTAAAATTCCGGGCATGTTCTTTCGGTCTGGTTCTATTTCGCGTGACTTGCCGCTCTAGTGAATATATTATGCCAGTTTTAATACTACATTGTTTGTATTTTTAGATGTGAAGACAGTATTACATTGTTGAAAAGTTTTGTAAAGACTTTTTTAAGGATTTATCGATTCATTTCGCACGTCTGGTTAGTAGTTTATTATGAGGCACTTGATGAAAATTTGATTACATTTTTTCGAGTTTGGAGGGTCAATAAGTTTCTATAAGGGAAGTCACCTTTAGGGAAAATGTTGGCTCTCTTCCAAAAGCCGACTTTCCACTCTATTACTTGCCGTGACATATGGGGTAGAAATGCACTATATGAATAAAAAACTCACTTTTACTTAATTTTTATTTTATACGAATACACTTATCGCGGAAAATTAAGAATTTATTGCACGAGAGATAATCATTTTGCGTTATCGTTTTTCTTAATTTAGAGTTTGTAGCTCCCACAGGAGGCGATAAATTTGATTAGTTTTTTCTTCCCTAGGTATAGTCAAACGCACGGAAGTTTGCGTTATAGATGATCACAAACCTTGACGTGTGTAGATTACGTGATTTTACATCATTATTATCAAATCTTAGGATTTCATCGATTGTGATTACATCTCACTGCTAGGATACGTCCTGCAAGATATACACACGATAATCCAGAATTAAAATACAGGATTATCTATCGAAGTTTTCTTGATTATCCAAGAACAAGTTACTCTTGCTAATTAACAATTAGTTTTGTTTTAATTATTATTATTAATGAATAATTAAGAGCTTCTGAATGGTTTAATGGTACACTCCTTTATCAATTAATCGTCAGTCTCAGAAACTTTGTGTAAAGATCTTGGCCAACACCCATATATGATTCAGCTAGTATGAAAATTAAAGCCACAGACCATCGTTTGTGAATAAAACCATTGACTTAATAATATACTGCAGTTCAGAATTAGTAATAGAGTGGTTTTGAGAAAGAAACCGTGAGGCGTCGCTTGCTATTCAAATCATGCGGTGTGATACCTCTAGATTATTTCCTCTTGAGTTATACAGTATGCCCCCGGATTGACTTTAAAAGAGAAAAAAATTCCATATTTTTGATTTCTCAGTAAATTAATTAAAAAGTAATTTGTGTTTTGGAGGTTTGAAAACAAGCAGGACAAATCAACAAAAGTAAAATTTTCTGAAAAATCAAAAATAAGGCATTTTTCCTCTTTTAAAGTCGATCAGGAGACATACTGTATAAAGGCACTGGTTTATATTAATACACCAGCTACAACTGATATTTGGACACACTAAATGGGCTTTGTAAATAGTTGCAGTGACCATAACTGTATCTAAATCATTTTTATCTAATTTTGGCGTAAAATGCGTTTTTGATCAAAAGTTATGTTATTCTGTGCTTTAAAGTTCTATCAAGTTTAAAATCCCCTTGGTGGCGAAAACAATTTTTGATAATTTTTTTTTCTAAATTTTTATAATAATGTAATAAACTGTTTTGCTATTTTTTGCGATACAAGTAAATGGTGGCTTAACTCATTATATTGCATAACATCATCCAATTATATACAAATTACGTACAAAGCTTTATGTCGGGCTGCACATCAAAAAACTTGTTTTTTAACCGTCCAATTTTTGCTATTAAAAATTTTTATGCTGGTGTATGTAGCCTGCTTTGTATTTGTTATAATATCACCACATTGTTTATTAAAAAATTATTATTAAAAACGCACAAAAGGTTTTCATAAATTTCTAAATAAAAACAACACGAATTACTGAAATTGTAGCAAAAACTAGGAAATGTTGTTTTTTAAGACAAGGGCTTTTTTTCTGTTATAAGAAATGCTGTACAAACTACATAAAATAAGGTTTTTTTTAGTTTTTTTAAGATAATTTTTATGTACAATCCAATGACTTATGCTGGAATTCTAAATCACTACGCTACTCCATCGGAGTAGCGCAAAGTTACGTCTAATATAAAGAGAATAGTAAAGTTACGACGTTGCCCCTGGCAACTCAAATTACACCCGCGTAAATCTGATTTAGAATTAAGCTATTAGCCAGCTTTGTTTTGTAAACTTTTTGAAATTTTTTAGCACATCTAAGGTCTAAACTATTAGGACAACTCTGACCTTGGCTATACAAGCTGTACCTAAAATCACTGTTTAGTGCATAGTTAGAAATAACGCTACATTGCGAAATCTATCTTTTGTAAATGGTTCATCTAGGAAACAGCCTCACAATTTGTTTTTTATAAGCTGCATATGCTCAAACAAAACGTTTTTTAAAAATACTTATACAGGGTGTCCGGAAATGGTGTGTACAACGAAAGACCACAAGTTCCTTAACCAAAGATATGATGATCTAACTCCATTTACCTTTATACAAAGTTGCTTAGTTTAGCCATTAGAGGGCTTCAAACTTGAGCAGGAATTATCGACAATTTTTTTAATAAGTCCCATTACTATACCAAATAACTTAAATGGGAATAATTACTTAATATTTTTGCAAGAAACATTACCCATTTTATTAGAAGATTTGCCACATTTTTCGTTAGCAGTGCGACAGTACTTAAGTACTTGTTATCCAAATCGTTGGATAGGAAGAGGAAATGATGCGTCTGTAAAATGGCCACTAAGATCACCAGACTTAACACCGTGTGATTTTTTTTTATGGGGTGCCATAAAAACAAAAATTTACTCTTCTCCTATTAAAAGTGAAGAAGACCTAAATCGCAATATTGTAAATGCTTGCAACACCCGTCGCAATCCTGATACTCTACGAAGAGTACAATTTAATTTTCGACGTAGAGTTAACGCATGTGTACAAAAAAATGGTGGCCATTTTGAGCATTTGTTCTAGTAGTAGGTAAATAATTCTTTCTTTTTTTTAAATTATAGTCGGATCAACAATACATATATTATATTGTTATACACAACTGTCTTAAAATAGCACATAAATGCTCACTTAATTCAATCACTATTGCCTCGTATTAGGCACGCAAATTCTGTCTTGTTTTTCTTTATTCGTGAATATTTTTGAAACCTTCTAGCGGCTAAACTAAGAAACGTTGTATATAGGTAAGTTGAGTTAGATCATCATATTTTTGTTCAAGCAAATTGTGATCTTTCGTTGTACACACCATTTCCGGACACCCTGTATAACGTTTTTTCGATTTAACAAAGGATCTCTAATGCACCTTTAATTAATGTTAAACTGATTTTGTAAATGGTATTTGCCAAATAAGCTTATAATGCTTATTATAATTATGTAACTTATAATTTTTCATAATTTTTGATAATTTTTTTTATGATTGTGATTGTTTGTAAACGATTTCAAGACACTCTACATAAGCAAGCAACAAATCGTTTTCAGTAGATCGATTTAGTGACGAAGAGCGACTACATCAAGCGATATTTTGAGTCATTATTCAAGGAGGTAAAAGTGTTATCGAGTTGTTTAATTATTGGAAGTTATTTGTGAGAACTAATTTGTTTTTAAATTATTTATATATCAAAAAACAAGTATCCAGATCATAAGATATCTGATAAAGACGAATCTAGAACAGTTTGAAAAACGTTGCGACGTTTAGAAAAACCTAAAAAATTAAGAAAACAATGTTTGGTGGGAAAAAAAGCAAGAAGAAATTTTAGAAAAGGTTGAAAATCGTCGGGTGGAGGATAAAGAAAAACTAAAAAATGTTTTATGAAAGAAAAAAGAAAAATTAAACAAAAAAAGATTTTAGTTGAACTTGAATAAGAATGTTTGGGAAAAGAAGAACAAAAAAACTTTATAGAATTAAAGTGGATCCTGGAAGAGTAGAAGGGCGTCTAAAAAAAGGAAAGTTTGAGAAATGACGATTGGTTGCAATTGAAATACATTGCCTACAAGAAAAAGAACATAGGAAAATTTTAAACAGAAACAGAAAGCTTTTAAAATAGCTTAATAATAGACGAATTAAAAAGAAAAGAAAGCTAAGAAAAACTATATAAATAAAAAACTTTTGGAAGAGCTTGAAAAACAACGATTTTATTTAAAGAGAAAGAAGTGTTAAGAAAGTTTGTTTGTCATCAACTAGGGATAGGTACTTTTATCAGTGTAAATTATCAGTTACACTTTTATCAGTTTTTTAACTACCGAATGGAAATGTACAACGTTTCTTAAGACTAGAAAATGAGACTTTTTCCGATGCTGTTTCACAAACAACTCAAACTCTGCCACTTCACTATTTTCCGAAGAAAATGAAGAAAGCTTCAACTGTAATTAACGCCTTGTTAGAACAACTTAACACCATGTTGAAGAAAATGCTCCCAGAATGGTAGGATAGGTCATTTAAAAAGATATCAAAAACTCATGATGCCCCGAGAAGAGACCAAAAGACATTGCAAGAGTAAAGAGACCTAAATAGATTGTTTGAGACAGACGAATAATTTTTTAGAGAGGAGCTTTGTTACGGAATGAGCTCGTAAATTTTTACTTTTTTTTGAAGGTTGCTAGAAGCGAAAACGGTGACTTATCGAGAGCGGATAAGTTCGGGAATAGTGGCGAGTTTGATTCTTGCTTTATATGTATGTAAGTACTAGATTGTGGAATACTCGGGTAATGTGGCTTAACGAAGTAGAGCGATTATATCGAGCGATTCTCTGAGTGATTATTTAAGGCGAGAGATTTATGTCACAATGTAAGTTAGTACGTTATTAAAAAATTTGTATAGTGGATGCTATAATGGCTATTCTAACACCCAAATGTGAATTAATTGTATTTTAATATGTTTTTTCATAAAGACGCAAATTATAAAAAATATTTTATAAAATTTAAATAAAATGATGTTTTTATATATTGGAACTTCTCTAATTTCCTTCGAGATCTTTCAAAAGTTTAATAGAAATTATCAATGCTTTTATGAACTAGACTATGATTAAACTTGTGCTAAATAATTCTATAAGAGCAGCGTTCATTCCCAATGTTTGTCATTTGGAGCTCCGCCGATTGAAATTTGGCTCCATTCTGTGGATTTTAGAGAGTTGTTTACATCGATTCAGCTTGGAATTTTTAATAATTGATCGACCAAAATCCCCAAACAATAAAAACCATTATCGAATTTGCGTTATTGCACAGTGCATGTGTTTTTCCAAGCGTAAAATTGCATTTTGTAGTGAAAAAAATGAGTTCTCCCAGCTGTCTCAGTTTATATTAACTGGAGACTTCAAATTGTAAATTAATGTACAGAGAGTACAGACGTGACCCCGATCGATAATTTAATAATGAAACCATTCAGATCTATCATCCTTCAACAAATAATTACGTTTCGGTTTTTCGTCGGATCATCGGCGTGATTAAGGATCGGAGAGGGATGATTGATGAAGGATTGGTGGAGTTAGACGAGGATGGAATTTGAGAAATTTTGTTTTTTGGTTACCTGGCGAGTAATTAGAGAGATGGGGTGATAGGGTGTTGACAATCACGCCTTACTCATTCAATCTGAGAAGTGATTGTGGTTGTAAATACATTCCTATTACAGTTAGTGCTTTAATTAATTTTACATTTATTGTGTATTGATAGTGGCGTCGCGACGAGAAATTACACCTAAAGCACTGTTTACACAATAAAGAATTGCTTTGTTAATTTCACTCTCTTTTTAAAATTTTTTGCAGTATTGCAGTACTAATAAATCAGTAAAATATTTTCTCTAGCTTATAAAATTAGGGAAATGTTGTTTTTCAATCACAAAATTAGAAAAACGTGACATTTTTAACTACTAATTTAAATTTTTTTACAGCTTCAAATTAGTAAACTGCCGCGCCCGGCTCTCAGTATTGAAAAATGTTGCTTTTGTATTTACGAGCATTTATTTAAAAATTTATAAGAAATTTTTTCTTCAGCTTCCATATTTAGTAAAATATTGTCTATTAGCTTCAAAATCAGTAAAATGTTGCTTTCGGTTTACAAAACTACAAATCTGAAAAATAAAGGTTGCATAAATCCAATAAAAATGTGAATTTGTCGGTTGCTAAACTTAGTACAATGTTGTTTCCGTTTTCTAAAATCGTCTCGATTTTTCAAAAATTGCCTTTATCGTTAGGAATTTAAAAATTTATAAAAAATGTCGGATTATTCTCCTAAAAATTCTAGAACATCACCTCCACCTTCACAAATTTCAAAATTAATTTTTTTTACCTTTGTTGTTATTGTTACAGAACTTTAAAAAAAATATTGTTTTTTGTTTAAAAAATTGGTAACGCATTGTTTCCCGCTCTCAAAATAGAAAAATATAATGATGTCTTTGTTTTTATTAAATTAAAATTTAATAAAAAATATTGTCTCTGATTTCTAAGATCAATAAAATTTTATTTCCGATTTTCAAAATTAGTAAAATAAAATTTTCTTTTTGCAAAATTAGAAAACAATTCTTTTTTGTTTTGAAATTAATAATTTTTTTTGACTTTTTAAATTAGAAAACGTTATTTTCGACTGTCAAAGACTACGTTTGTTATTAATTACTAATTAAAAAGCTGATAAACATTTATTATTCTTCTGCTTTTACAGTTGTTTAATATTAACTTCAAGTTTTAAAATTTGTAAAATGGCGTTACAGTTTTGAAAATCAATAAAATTACATTCTACTTATTAAATAATTTTTAAAATTATAAATTTTAACAGGAAATGTCGACTGTTAAAAAAAATGTCGCTTGTTTGTAAAAAATTATCCTTGGTTTAATGTTGTTTTTAATTGTAAAAAATAGTAAAATGTAGCTTTCGGCTTTCAAAATTATGGTAAGATAATATTTTCGGATGCAAAAATGTATAAAACTGTGCCAACTTTTTCGTAATTAATTATACGTGTATAAATATTATTAACAACTTTAAAAGCTGAAGACGACAATTGTTATAACAAATGTCGCCTTCGGCTTCCAAAATTGTTTAAATATGCATCAGGGTAATTCAGCTCAGCTTCCGTTTTTTGTAGGTCAATTATTCTATTCAGTAGGACTAGGGTGCATTTTAGGAAAATATTTTTGATTATACAGGATGCCTCAGAAATATTTTTTTGTGTTCATTAAAATGCCTTTTTGGTTACTTACATATCCTCAAAATATTTTTAACTCAAACAATTCTTAACATTAAAGTTTATCAAACCATCTTTGACATAAAAATTCATTAAAATTGTTTTTAAAATAGTCAACAAAAAACAAGTTTTTTTGTTTTAGTTTTTTTTAATCGATATGAAAAACATTTTAACGATGTGTAACAAAAACACATTTTAAGGGGCACTAAAAAATAGTAACATGTTATTTTTTAAAAAAATGAATTATTATTTCGTTGCACTTTTTTGAGTTATTTTGTACAGGGTGCGGCAGCATAACTTCCTTTTTATAAAACGCAATAATACCTATTTTACGGAACAGATTTTTTTATTTTTTGTTTATAATGTAAGTGTAATATCTAAAGTTTTGTTTTACACAGTTTTAAAAATCATATCAGATAAGTGACGCTCCCCCATTGTCCATAAACTGAATAAGACGATTTCTGGCGTTTGTCATGACTCTTACCAGCATATCAGCTGGTATGTTGGCAATTTCTGCCCGGATGCTGGCCTTCAGGTCTTGTAGGGTTCTTGGGCGGTTGACATAAACGCAAGATTTCAAAAAACCCCACAAAAAAAATTGCACGCTGCCAAATCAGAGGAGCGGGCTGGCCACACCAAATCACCTCTTATTGAGATGTGGCGCTCCGGGAAGTGTTCCCTCAAAACAGCCATCGATACCCTTGAAGTGTGAGCTGTTGCTCCGTCTTGTTGGAACCAAATGTTCCCCAAATTCAGTTCATCACGTCGTTGGAAAAAAATTGCTTTAGCATGTTCACATACCGATCTGAATTCACTGTAACTGTGACTTCATTTTCTTCAATCAATAATCCCAGCTGAGGAAATTGCACACTGTGACTTTAGATGAATGCAAAGGCTTTTGATGCAATTTTCGGGGATTGATATCAGCCCAGTAACGCATGTTTTGTCTGTTTACGCATCCATTCAAGTGAAAATGGGCTTCGCCGCTGAAAAAAACAATTGCGTCCTCTGGAACGTTTTCGAGAAGCGACTGGTGGAAGGAAATAAAACTTCAAAGCCACGTCTTGCGAATAGGATTACTCTCACCACGCTACGGTCCCTACCGCCTCAACGGCGCGCATTTCAAAAAAGGAAGTTATGCGGCCGCATCCTGTATAATCTACAATACTTTCTGAAATGCGTTTTAGTACATAAAAAAATCTTCAAAACACTAATATTTTAACCTAAAAGTAATAACTAACTTACAGAAGTCGAATTTAACCTGTATATGACCTCCAGTTCCTAAATTTAGAAAAAAAATCACCCTTAGCTTTATTGTTATAAAAATTAATAAGAAACGTCGTCTTGGTCTCTAACATTATTATTAATAAATTAATAATAATAAATTAAAATTAATAAAGTATTGCCCCGATGTTATAATGCTAGTAAATGTTGGTTTCGACTTCTAAAATAAGTAGTGAAATGTAGTCTCCGGCTTGTTTTGGCTCTTAAAAATTTAAAAACATTTTTTTTTATTTTTTTTGAAAAATTTTGAAATCGACTTTTAAAACTAGTCAAATTTATTTTTTTGGGTTTAAAAATTAAAAAAACAATGCTGTCTTTGTTTCATTACTTTAAAAATTGATATAAATTTTCTACGACTTTGAGAATAAGTGAAATATTGCTTCTGCTTTTCAAAATTAGTAAAATGTTATTTGTGACTTCTAAAAATTGAAAAAAATGGCAGCTTAGTCGTTATAAATTCAAAAACAAATGTTTTTAGTTTAATTTAACGTCCAGTTTATAAAATTAGCAAAATATCGCTTTCAATTGCTATAATTACTAAAAAATGTTACTTTTGTCTTCATTATTATAACAATAAATAAAAAATGTTGTTTTCGGCTCTAAAAATTGGCAAAGTATTTATATGGTTTAGAAAAATAGTAAATATATTTGTTTTGGCTTCAAAAATTAATTTATAATTAATTACTTTGTAATGCCAAACAAATAAAATTTGGTTTAAATGTTTTCATTTGTCAAATTTCAAAATTGAATGTTTCAAATTTATGCTGTCGCAAATTGTATTACAGAAAAAAAGCTTCAAATAGAGCTGCACTGGCAATAACGTCACAACATGGCTGCCTGGGGACTTCAATCACCGTATTTTTGTAAATTTTTGCTTTTACCTTTTATTACAGTTTGTGTGTTGAGTATTTTACAATTAATGAGAGATGATGTTTCATTTGTGACAATCAGTAGTAATAAAATATTAGATTGTGGGTAATAAACGTATCTGTTAAAAAACCAGATTAAGTGAGATTATGTGCAAGAACCAGCTTTATTAAGTTGGTAGTTGTTGTTTTGAGTATATTAATACAAAAGCAAGGTACGTCTTTATTTTCCAGTGTTAAAAATAATGAAAGACGAAATTTTACAAAGATTTAATAAAAAAATGTTTTTCTGCATGGGGACTAACAGCAACCATGACATTAAGTGACAGTTTTTTATTGGCTATATTTAACAAAAAAAATTGTAATAAAATTACTAAAACGGTTTTTTCTGTGTATCTTTTCATAATTACCTTCCTTTTTCTAGTGGTTAAGTTCCTGTCGTTTCATATCCAGTTTTTCGTTTTTCTTCAGTTGGTAGAATCTTATGAGTGTCGCTCGACTCGGCTGCTCCTGCAAAACGATAATATTCAAATCAAGAATCGTTAAAAACTTAATTAAACAGAGTGCCAAAATTTTATATTTCGTTCTTCTGCCGTTTTCTTATATAATTAAGATTCGTATTAATATTTAAAGTCTGCGAACCTCACAGTTTCCTAATTTTCTCGGTTCAATTAGCTTATATTATTTGAATGAAATACGTCGGCATTCGTAGTCGGAACACGAATCGCTTGAATTTAATTCAACTAAATTTCAACTTTGATCAATCGATTCTAAAATATGTCTCGGAGAGGTTCTTAGTTCAATTACAACTTGGAATTAACAACTAATTACTTCAGGGATTTTTGCGAAAAACATATACCACAACGACGTCACACAGCGGAAACAAAGAAAATTCGACCAACCCTCGGTCAGCATTCAACAAGTCGAGGGATGACCGGCGCACCCTCATCTAGCTAATTACGACAAATATCACTGAAAGACGGCACAAAATGATGTTTTGTTGCGGTGGAGATTCCTTAAAACCGTGCCTCATTAACAAAGCGAAGGGGTACTTAGGTGGAGATGTCATCTTATCCTCAAGAAATTTTTAATTTAAACGATGCGTTGGTTTTTTAGATATTTCAAACGACGCAATGTCTCATTTTTATTTTCTTAGAACAGTGAGGGTATTTTACATAATAAGATTGGATTTAATAAATATGGGGTGTTACGTATTTAGTAAATGGCTATTAAGTCGTTTTTGAGGGTTGTTAATGTATTCTTTACCGGTCTTATTATTCAGAGTTTTGAGTGTTTTGGATTTAGTTTGTTGCAGGTCGTATTGCTGAATTTTTTTCAAAACGATGTCGGAATTGAATTTCCGGCTCGCTTCAAGCTTAGCATCCAATTAACAAGACTGGAGCTTTTATCGGTGCTCATTCTCGCGCCATTTCGCATTTATAGTGAGAGATCCTTTGTAACCTTTGACGCTCTTAATTAGTCCACTAATTCTACGTAATGACTACTATATACGTCTTTAGTTGGACCGTTAAAAGTATTGTAATGGAGCTTTTTAAAATCAAAGGAACTCACGTTAAGTCTTCGTTAGATTGATTTCAGAAGTGGGATTTAAAGAAGTTTAGAAAAGAAGTCCAACTACGATAAGTCAGACAAAAATAATCAAAGAACAGATTTGTTTACTGGAAAAGTGAACCTCCTAAATCTGTAAATTTTACCTACAATTGTAAATTTAGAAACATAAGACTAACACCCTAAATAAAATTAGAAACTAGAATTTCTCTGTTTAAAATGCTTATTATTTGCTTTGTCGTACTTTTTAAAATAAATGTTGCTATAAGATGGTGTAGGGGACTACAGTTACATCAAGTAAAGATGCAAATGTAATAAATACATATACACAATAATGCTGTTCCGAGAAACTTTAGTCAAAATTCACAAATTTGAGCGATGTACAATACCATCCCGCATAAGGAAAAGACTCTCGTCGACTTGATAAAACTTGTTACCAAATTGTAACGACAGTATTGGTTTGTTTAAATTAATGAATACAAAATAACATTTTTTTTTAATATTATTAGAAACCGAAGGCAACAGTTTACTAATTTAAGAAGCCGAAGATAATTTTTTTAAATTTTTAAACTAATAAATACAAAAATGATTTTTTTTAAGATTAGGAACCAATTCTAAATTTTAATTCCAAATTCTAAACAAATTCTAATATAAAAATAGTTTACCAATTGTAAAATCTGGAGAGGTAATTGTGCCAATTCTAAAAGATAAAAAACTTAAATAAAGTATAAAGAAGCCGATGGCTGTTGACCTACAGTTCAACCTAATAAAATAGAGTAATTATTACTTGAGAAACAACAGCAGTTTTAATAGTCGAAAGAAGGGTAATTAGGCTCATTGTGTAAAATCTCTTAAAATATAACTACTCCAGCAGCCCTGTGTCTCTAATCAAGCTTAGTACTTTGTCTGCAAGAGTCTTCTTGATAGCTCTGGGATTTTTAGTACGTAGTCTTCTGTGTACATGTCTACCAGTAGCTGATGTCTCTACGGTTCAGATATATTTCCGAGTTATCTGTCTACATTTTGTTGTCACATAAAATATTTTTTTAAAAGTCCAACTTTTTCAGTCGTAAGAAGCCAAAATGAGTCCAGGTTGCATTGGTGTTAGGAGTGACAGCTTTGTTAAAAGTTTTGAAAAAAGAAAAAACTTGATAATAACGATTAAAAAAAAGAAGAAGTTTCTAGAAGAAATCTGGAAAACTGGAAAAAGAGAGAAAGTAAAGTAACCATGACTGAGAATTTTTTTTATAGGCATTTGAAAAACGAATATTGGAGGAAAAGAACGAACAAGAAAAGCGATTATTTGAAGAAATAATATGAATAATAGAATATTTTAGAAAAAAAAGAATTTAATGACTAAAAAAGAGAAAGAAAAGGAAAAAAGCTTTTAGAAGAACTAGAAAACACCAAAAAAACAGGATTTATTTTTGGAAAATTTGGTGTTACAAGATTTTAAAAGTAAAAAATGTTCTAGGAGTATAAGAAATTTTGGAAAAAAGGTTAAAAATAAAAATAAAGATTAGAAGATTAACAAGATAAACAGATAACAAGATAGAAACAAAGATTATTACAAAAGTAAAAAAAAATTAAGCTAATTTCAAGTTGAGATAATACCGGCAGTATCTTCGTTTTCATGACAAATTAATAAAATTCGGTTGTTATTGGTTGTTTCTATAGAGACGTATTAAAATTTGCCATACTACCGGTAGTATTTCAACTTGAAATCAGCTTATTTAACAGAAAGATTAACAAAATAAAAACAAATGGAAACCCAAACGGAAAAAAGTGATTTTTTGAGGCAGATTCGGGCTACGTTTTAAAAATTGTGGTACTGAAAAAGATCTAAATGGCAAGATAGAACACATCAAAGAGGTTCAGAGAAACCAAGAAGAAGTGCTACCATCTGGCGGTAGCGTGTGGTAGATATAACCCTCAAAAGTCTAAAGAGAAAAAAAATGACAGTTTCAATGGAATAAACTGTTATTTGATAATTGAGAGACTTGAGAGATGAGACAGTGTGACATTAAATGGTTGTGGCAAGTATCGTTGACGACGTAACCTTCTACAGTTTGCGTTTTGGGGAACTGTCTTGGCAACTTCGAGAAGAAACCAAACTGTTTGTTTCCTCCAAAAAAATTAATAATAGTTTTCAATTTAATAGAAAAAAGTTATATGCATATTTCTACAACGCCATTTGGTTTAAAACTAAAATTTTGTCAAATCTCAAATGTCAATTAATGTTAATAATATAATATTGGGACAAACTTATGTACAGCTTGGCGGTTAAAAAGTTTTATAAAAATTTCATGCGTTTGGTTATTTACAGTGCTCCAACTAATAAAGCACGCGTCTTTTAGGCTTGTTGCTTAAACAAAGTTGTCACACTGTAAAAGTACCGTAATCTACCGAATGTCAGTAAAAAAAATTGAATTTTGTGCGACGGACCTCTTTCAATACCAAAACTATACATATAAATGACCAGCCTGTATGTACGTAGATTGTAGAAAGTCTCCTTTGATATTTTTTTCAAATCGATAAAGCTTCAAAGCTTCTGATGCAACTGTTGCAATAGATTGCAGGCTCTCTTTCTCAATTGAAATTCCTTGAGAAATAGAGGTGCAAGGACGACTTCTTTGTTTACGAACACTGTGAGAAAAATATAATTTATTGATAGCAAATGCTCGATGGAATTCCGGTAGAAGGTAGAGTTTGCTAAAAATGGATATACGATCATTTCAATAATGAAATCGTTACGTGAAATCAGATAATAAACGTAAGAGGCTGCCCTTGAATCCGTTTATAGAAACGTTTTTCTAATTTTAATTAGAGAGAAGCAAAAATAAAACACTAAAAAAATTTAATAAATCCCTAAAGGTATATATAAACTAATAACTCGAACGCGTGTCTGAAAATAAACACAAGAGAGTTATTCGGGAGCACACGATCCATTATAATTTCGAGCTTAATTACAAGTATTAATAATCCAATAATGTGAATCGGTTCTGACAATAATTTTCCGAGTTAATTGAATTAATTTTGTAATTTTGAGATAGCCCTCTCAATTTTATCATCACGGCAAAACTAGAGTTGCAGATGAGGGACGAATCATTTTTTGGCTCTTCCTAAATTGAGGATTAAGACAATATTTTCTTTTTTTTTTCTATTTTTTTTTTCCTCTGATAGGAACTTCTGCGTTAAAGATATTTTTTACAATATTTTTATATTTTCGAATATGTTAAAAATTAATTTTTGGAAAAGAAAAAATGTCTAATTTATACATCTATGACTGCTTTAATAACTGCATATTATACTAAATATTTGAGAGAAGTAAAGTGACATATTACTTCACTAGTGAAGTAATAAAATAAAAATCCACTCTTTAAAATAATTCGTTTTAATTTTAAGCTCAATCTTAATTACCTGCTATTATTGTTATAAATATTAATAACACAATTTTGACACTTATTTATAGTAGGACAAGCCATTTCTGATACATTTTTTTCGACAACAGCTATTGATGCAGTAGTTCTAACTGTTATAGTATTTTTGTCACCCAGAATTTGTGAAGCAATTTGTTTTTTATTTTCTTCTGCTGTGTCTATATACCCCTCTGTTACTGTATTTGAACTCCAGCCCTCATGACGCTTTACTGTTAAAAGATCAGCTCTCGAATTAGCAAGCAACGCAAGCAAAGTAGATGAGCATCTATAACAATGTCCCGTAAATTCTACTGAATTAGGTAACTGAAGAAAAGTAGCAATATTCTTGGGGAAAGTAGCAAATGTGTTTATACTAACAGGTAACTTTATACACCTCTGGTTTCTGTATTCTAAAAAAAAACCGTCTACTACTGGCGTTATTGGGGCGAAGTGCAGCATATTTTCGAATTAATTCTAACATGTTGACTCAATTATTTCCGCCTGACGTAATAAAAAATTCTCGGGATGTTTTAGTTTTAGTGTTTGGTATTAAAACCTGGAAGCATTGTCTCTGATCTTTGACATCTTCCAAAAGCATGTTGGTAAGTTCTTGGATCCTACAAGCTCTACCAACTCCAATAATTAAAGCAACCTTAAAATTAACATTACTTAGTAAGAATAATTTATGCATAAAAAGGGTAAAGTACTTTGATTAACAAAAATTTATCATCATTTGCTTCTTGTAAAAAATTGCTAATATTTTGTTTAGTGAAAATTTGCAATTTTTTAGCACGATATCCTTCAGATTTTATTTTTAGAAAGTCAATTATGCACGTATTTACTGATGACAACATTCTTTTTCTTTTTCATTATTGTTCTAATCATAGATTAAAAAGCCCAGAGACTCGATGATTTACACTGTTTTGATAAATGATCAGTAGAACCTTCTCATGCGTTATATTTTTAACATTTTTCTTGTCGCACCATAAACTGAACCGTTGAAAAGCTAGCTCGTTTTATTTTTTAGATTTCTTTGGCATCAAGCAACAAGCAGCATTTGTCGCCGCTTTTTCGATATCAGAAGGTAAACTTTTTGAGTCACTCATGTTTACAATTTTCTTATTTTTACCATAAAGCACAATTTTTACTGATTATCTCAAAATGGCGAGCTTTGTTTGAAAAATTGTAAGCGGTTGCACAGTGCTTACTGAACATATCCATAGGTCACCTTACTTTTGATGTAAAAAAAATAGGAGTTATCGGCAGCATTAAATTTTCGAGTTTCTTAATTTTTTTGCAGTCATAGATAAAGTTTTGTATAGCATACGTGGGCTAGAGTACATTACAGTAACTCGTGTGTTACAGATAATCGGGCTAACGCTCTCGTTATCTGTAATCTACACACTCGTTATGTAATGATGCTTCTATCCCACTAATAATATAAATAACTATTAAAATTGGTCTTTAAACAATTTTAAAACAAATGGTTTTTAAAGTAAAGTAGAAATTTGTAGAAGCTAAAAGAAAAGTGTCGTTTTGTGTTCAACTCTCAATCGACGACACACGTCAAAAAATGAACATCAAGGATCTCTAGTAAAGAACGTTATTGTGGCAATAAGCTACTTTGGCAAAGTTCTTCTCCCACACACACAGAACCCATCACTCGGATCGTTATCCCAATCAATCCCTTGAAAAACAACTCGTAGAAAGTTGCGAATCTCGTATCTAATCCCCATTTTCATTTAAATGTAACCGCAAATTTCCATCGTAACGTGCATGCAAATCTCGTCATATCATCAGAAAACCATAAATCGCTTCTCTATCTCCAATAAACAAGCTTAAATATGGACAGATATCGTTTTTTCTAACCTTTATTGCCGGTTCGTTACTCGTATATCACGTATTATAGCCGAGTTAGCTCTTTAATGCCAACTTTTCGAGTGCTTATACTGTATTTTAGACATCACTTGTGTGTGTCTAACTTCACCTCCGACTTTTAATTAAAAAACTTTCGCTCGTTCTTAGACTACTCTTCGGCAATTGTCTCCCGAGAAAACGACAATTTATAGACCCTTCCTGTAATTTTTTTTAAGATTTAGCGACCCAATTAAAAATCTAACAAGAGGCAAAAGCACATCGCGAGTGTCTCAAAACCGGCTTTAATAAACTATGCAAGCTCGGAGCTTATCGATTTCAGAACTCCTACAACTGAGATAAGCCTACACTCGTTCAACTCAAAAATCAAACAAATTTTCTTGTAATAGAGTCGAACTCAGGGGCGGAATGCAAATTTTAGTAACCCCGGGCTAATATTGTTAACTCAAGGTAGAGTTTTGATGGACAAATTCTAGACAACAAACAGTTTATAATTACTGAGTCGAACGATATTTCTGAGCGGTAGATGTGCGATATAAAAGTGCAAATAAATTATATTAATTGCTGCTTGTTATTTTGGGTTTTCTAAGTATTTCAGAGGCAGAAATTAAAAAAGGTTTTATTACAAAAATAATAAAAGAACAATTGAAGAAATTTAAAAAAATTGAAAAATTCGTTCTGAAGTAGGGTTACCAACCGTTCTTTATTTCAAAGGATAGTATTTAAACTGTAAAAGAGAAACAATCAAGTGTTAGAAAATTGACATGCCTACTTGTAATAGGCTAATTTCAAAAATAAATTGTCTAGACGTCCTTTTAAGTCACCAAAATAAATTTTTTGCGCGATTGGTTGTTTTTATCAGTTTACTGTGCCTGTTTCCACGACGGTAGGTTGCTGTTACTGGTTGCTACGTGTAACAAAACGGTAAGTAATTCACTTACCGTTCAGTGAACGGTAAGCAATCAAATCTAAAAAAAACAATTTTGCGATTTATTTATTAAAATTAAATGTACAATTATTATAATTAATAGTAGTAATACCACTCGCATTTGAGTTTCTAGTGACAATACACAAACTTTCCGACGTAGAAGTCCCAGGTTGTTGTAATAGTCCACCAACATCGCTGTGTAAAATTTTATGAGCAAATTCAATTTTGTTTTGGAGGGAATCTTCCACGTAACTCTCGGCCACCGTTGATGAACGCCACCCACCATGTCTTTTTAGTCCCAACACATCAACTCCGTTATTCGCCAAAAGTGTAGCCGATGTGCGTCGAAACGAGTGTCCAGTAAAACCTTCAGGGGCTTGCAACTTTAAATACTTTGCAATTTTTGACGGCCAGCCTCCAATTGTGCCTTTTCCTGTGACTTGCCTAGTGCATTTGCCATTTCGATAGTTCAGAAATAAATGATCTGACGTTGGGTTGCTTGGTCGAATTTTAATGTATTTTCGAAGTATTTCCAAATAATGAACTGCTTCATTTTCTTTATTAATAACTGTGAACGTTCGCTGAATATTCGTTTTTGTATTTGGAATATTTACTTTACTATAAACATTTCTTCATGTTCTTCTATGTCACTCATTTTAATATTGTACAATTCCTCTCGTCTACAAGCGCCCGATACTCCCAATATCATTGCTACCTGCAAATATATTGTTTCCTTAGAACTCAGATGTACCACCTCATCATCTACAACATACCTTTTGAATAAAAAATTGTTCGTCTGGTGCTTCATTCAAGAATTTTTCCATGTCTTCTTTGGTTAAAATTTTAGCCTTCTTAGGCCGATATCCAATATTTTTTCTCTTAAGATAAGCAATTAATGTAGCAAACTTAGAAATATCGATAGCATCATGGAGAAAAATTGTACTCTTCAGCGTAGAATACGCTCATAAACTGACTGGGGCCTTCAAGTGTCCACTTCTCATCACAAAATACGCTAACAAGCTCTTTTCATTTACAGAAGTCTTCTTTGCTTCACGCCATTTCTTAAACAACTTGTATGTTTGTTCATATGGGGCTTTAGATTTTTCTGGAATTATTGCCGAACATCCTTCTTGCCAAGCGTCTTCTAAATCATCGGGTAGATCATCACTATCGCTCATATTTGCTTCGAAAACGGAACCACAAAACAGAACTATGTAGGAATGATTGTATCAAAAAGACAATTTTAGTTGTTTGGAACAAAACCATAGCAACCATGGAACAGCCACCCAAAGTTTTCAGTTTCAATCTTCCCTATTATTACAAATGTATTGATATAAATTATTATTATTATTATTCTAGAAACTCCAATCGCGCAAAAAACGTTATAAGCATGTCGAACGTTAAGGATTACCGTTCTCAGACAATAATTGGAGTCGTCGCTTCGCTCATCCTCCAAACAATTGTCTTCGAACGGTAAGCATTCCTTACCGTTCTCCATACTTAATATACTATTAAGTACGTATAAACAAACAAAAGTTCTATCTACACTTGAGTTGTAAAACCTACGTAAATAGGGTATTTAGTGATAGAGAGAAAAAAACTATAAGGAAAATTAAAACATTAATGGAAAAAGAAGAACAGAAGTAGATTCTATAAAAATTTTTAGAAACAAAGAGAAGAGTTCTAAAGACTATTATAGTAAGATGGTAAAAAATGTAAACTCAACCCTTCACGACTTGTAAAAATTAGGAAATTGGAAGCAACAGGACAAATTATAGGAATCACATCGTTTTTATTAATTTTTACTTAAAACAATTTTTATTTTGCTGATGGTCAAAAAGGCTTCTTGATTCGCGGGCCTCTGGTAGAATACTTAGATCTACCCCTGTTTGAACTTCGCGGTTCGTAGCTGTAAATTCGGTTAAGAACCGTTGACTGAAACATCCGATTTATTTAATTTTTGATCGAATGCCAGACATTTATTTCGTGTATGTCTCGTTTCCTATATCTCGGACATCAACAAACCACACCCTGATCCATGTTTCGGTCGGAATAAATTGGATTCGCACCCATTTCGTGGCTATACGAAGAATCCCTTTCGGCTCGTTACGGCGGAATTTTATAGATCGGCAAACAAATGTTCAGATAATCTCTCTTTTACCATAACTTTCCCAACCGATTCGTCGATTCTTTCCCCTTTTTTTACGGCCAGGAGAATTATCACACCTATAATATAGTCTTCTCGATTTTTTTCATGTAAATTGAATTAGACCAGTAAGCGAAACCTCAACATCTGGTGCAGAATTCACGGAGATCTAATTCTCCTCTGCAAACGTCTCTTAAAAGGTCACACCAAATTACCCAGACGTTCTCGTACGGATTTTTATGCAAATATCGAGACGATTTCATGGGAAATATGGAAATGGCAACGTACTGCACCAGATTAGCGAATATAAATGAATATTGAGCTGGGAGGCCACATCAGTGCACCACAATCTAACTAATTGTGACAAAACTGTACCTTTAAAACGTACCTAAATCTAGATCACACTCCCACATATAAAAAACTCAAAAACCACATTTGAACTATTTATGGTCAAAATAAGTATTTAAAACTAAATTTAAAAATTTTAAATGATAAATAAATATCTGGAGAAAGCAAACTAATATTTTACATCTTTAGCCAGTGTTGTAATGTTTGTTCAAGCTAGTACGATATTTTGAAAAAAACTTTTTTGTAAAATTTTAGAATCAATTTTTGGGAAAAAAATTTGAGTATAATTAAAAGTTTCTTGAGTAGTTTTACATTATACCAACTCTCGCTACCTTCCAGCACTCTTCGTTAGATGGCACACTGTGTCTGTCTATACGACTACTAGTTTTACAGTATTTTAGCGTTGGTTAAATATTGCATGTTTCCCAACCCACAATTTTTTTTTCTGGTGTTGGCAATCGCGCGAGATTTGAATTGATTAATTCAAGGTTAATTATTTTGAAGGCTGTGTAAATTTGTAGAAAATAAAATTTACAACTGCACAAAATGATTTAGAACTACACATTTTGTGTAGAAAAAGCCTGTGAAACTTTATGTCCCGCCTTGGACAATAAAAAATATGTGGATTTTACGACCGGTAAATATGTCACATTTCGAGACGCAATACCAATAAATTCAAAAATTTTTTTAGTTGCACACTTTTCATTATCCTGAATTCAATCGCCATAAATAAAATTTTTTCCTCAATTTAAAGTTTTATTTTACGGGCACTTCGCGACCCTTCTCCATCCATCACCCACTATCCTCGTGCCGCAAATTTCATTCGAAACATGTCCTGAAAACTCTTGAAAAACCCTTCGCCATTGTCTCAACATTTAGCATTATCGTCTCACAAAAGACGTACTTACGTACAAACAATAAAAACTTTTCTAACTTTATGACTTCACTCCTCGCTTAGTTTACTCAAAAGTTGCCGATTTTAATTCCACTTCGAGGATAATTTCCACAACTGTCATAGGCAAACTCTGTGACGGATCGCTAAAGAAAAAATATGACGAGAAACAGAAAATAACAAGTTTTTGTCGTTAGGAAGAAGCTCTGAGATCCTCGTCTCATAACAAATTACGGTAAAAGGCACAAGACAGATAAAAATATTTAATACACCGGATTTTATATAAAAATACCATATGATCAAGAAAATTATCTTGTAGAGGACTGAGATGTTTTTTGCCAATGCAAATTATACTGAAAGAAACAAAATCATAACCTTGTAGAGAATTTTTTTGTGGCATATGGAAAGCGTAATTTTAGGACTTGAAGTCAGCTGTTTCAGGACTCATAAAACACATTCCCTGAAATTAATTTCAAAGACGAAGAAACGCTTACTTGGAGAAAAAGCCGGTCTAACTGTTTCCTTCCAATTTACTGAAACTCTCATTCGTTAACCCTTTCAAAAAATCCGACAATTAACCTTTATTCAATTATTATTTCGCCTCAGCTGCTTGATAAATTTATTCGAAAGCCTAATTGAGCCGGAACCGTTGTGGCACATAAGCGGATTATTGTCTTCAGAATTGTTTCATTACACTGGAAGAAGCTTATTTAAAATGTAAAAAACAATTCCTTTCAAACCGCAAAAAAATCGTTATCAGACGCAAGTCCACAAATTGTTACACCATTTCTTCTATATAAATACACAGAAGACCGTTGAGGCAATATCAGAATAAGCTACAGTCAAGTTCAAGATGTTGAAATTCGTGTTCTTCGCTTTGGTGGTGATCCTCTCCGCCTGGGCTTCGGCCGAACCTAGTGGTATTATGGGAAGTGGAGTCATCGCCAGTCCTGCTTTGGTTGGTACTCCTGGCCTGATTGCTCCTGTTGGAGTTGGACTAGGACATGGTGGAGTTTTACTAGGATAAGGATGAGACTGCAAATTTTGTAATTAAGACCAGCTGGTTGTGAAATTTGTCAATAAAATGTAGTATAGTAGCAGAACGTGTTTTGTTTTGAATGGAAAAAGAATAAATCAAGGAAACGAAAAAGACGTAAAACCTTGCTTTTAGCACCACGAAAGAGTTCGCCCTACTTCCTCGAAACATCTCATAAATCTTTTCTCTCTTATTTGTATCGAAAATAACCAATAACCATTATTCATACCTCATTATACGAAATACCATTAAATCAAATAATCGAGACTTGCACGCGCCTCAAGTTTCATTCAATTTATAGAAATCGATTAAAAAACATTGTTTTATTTAACGCAACGTCAATTTGAAAGCGTTTTATTTAAATTGAAAGCCTTCCAGTTTTAAATCAATCAGGGGAAAATAAGCAATGCCACTTAAAACGATTTATTTTTCCAGCCGGAAATAGGTTCAGCTGTACAACAATTCCTCTATCGATTACAGAAAATGGTTAAATATGGTATCATTGTAATTATTTGAATAAGTAGGCGTCCGGAATTGTAATCGATTTGTTAATTACTGTAATCAGTTTATTCGTAAATAAAACAATCAAATCGAGAAAACTAACTCACACAATTTTTTATTAACTTATAATATTATTTTTTAGACATTACAGGATTTTCTAGCATTTCTTTAGTGCATTTTATACAACTGCATAGAGTTGAAACCTGGTTATCTTGACAACTAAAAGACTGAGAAATCAGTGGAGTTATTATCAGTTGATTCCACTGTATTATGCAAAAGAGGAACAATTAATTTTTTTAAATAATTATAAGTTTTTTTAATTTTATTATATTTTAAAAATATTTATGTGTATTGAAAAAATTAATCGTTGATTAAGTACGCTTAGTTGAGAAGAGTTGTTCAACTCTTTCTCGTCTTTAAGCATCTCCAGCGCATCTCTAGACTCTGGAAAACTCTACTTGATACTGGTTTGGCTGTTGACAGTTCTTTTTTCTAAAAAACAACTTTCAAAAAAATATTATTGAAATATTTTATTGGCAACTTGTATTATTACATAATATTGCCATTGCAGAACTTACTCTGTTGAGTGATCACGCTACCGCGGTTTTATCGAGTTTTTCAAAAGTAGTTTATTCTATTTGTTGTAAAGACAAAAATAGTCAGTCTGGGAAGAAAATGATCGATAATAGCGCTACAATAGCTTCAAATATGGCTTTAAGTATTTCAAAATATATATATATATTTAACTACTTGATTTATTTGTAATTAAAAATTCTAAAATGCGTAGAATTTCATAAGGTGGTAGTACCGAGTACCTAAAATTTTTTCCGGAGGTCGCTTTAGCTTATTATCACCGCGGATAGTTACTGTTACCCCTCATTACAGGCGGGTGGAGGCTTTTTTGGGGGCTAAATAAACACTATTAAAACAGTATCGCATGTACAAGCTTTCTCTGACAAATTTTCTTGCCACTACAGATTTCAATGGTTTCTTTAATATTCTAGTAGTAGCTATTTGTTGTGGTGCTATTTTGGGCTAAATATGGCAGCCCATAATAAATTTTGTAACTATTTTTCTTAAATTTTGTGAGAACTTTTTAGCAAATCAAATTTTTATATTAATTATTGCAAAATTAAAAACCCGATTTTTGTTATCAACATTTTTGTACTCTACATTATTTTTAATACTAGCCATAAACTGTAGATTGTCAAGTCAGGTCAGGTCAGGTCAGAGTAGATCAGGTCAGGAAGATCAAGTCAAAATTCCACGGTTTTCTTAGATCTGCGGATAAATATGTATTTTTGCACCCAAATTCTCACTTTTGCACTCGACATTTGCTAATTTTAACGTTGCAAGATTTATTTGTCAAGATTTGTCTTTGATCAATACGTGATTGGGCCCCAATTTTAGTTTCTATTTTTTTGGTTTTTTTGGAAATATTCCTGTGCAAGTTAGCTGTTCAAAAACATTTCAAAAACGTTATCATTTCTTGTTAAATCACTTCTTTATTTCAATTCTAATCTTTTAATAATGAGACTTTAAATTGTCTCGAAACATATATAACTGGACATTCCTTCTTTTAATAAATTTGTTTTTGTTGAACTAAGAGCCCTGTGCTCATGAACTTTATATTTTAGTTTTGTTTGTGGACTCAGTTTAGGAAGGTTTTATTAGGTCTTAGCACAAAATGTGTTAACAATGATTATTGTATGTTTTAGTTTGTTTTATTTTATGACTTTTTTGTTTTTGTGTTAATAAACAATTTATTAGAAAAACTTTTAATTTATGTATTTTTATCGCCATCTTTTCAAACACAACTTAGCACTTTTTTCTCTTATTGTAAGACGACAATCACGATTGTATGAATTTCATTTTAACGCGAAATTTTGGGCCTCAGGCAATAAGTTTGACCATTTTTGGTCATTTCAACCCACGTGACCAATTTGTTTGTAATATCAACAATACACTTGATAGTATTTTGCACGACATTTGTATTTTACTGACGTAACTTTAGAAAAATGGGATACTCAAATGATTTTTACCTTTATTATTTAGTCTCATGGACTGAGGTTATTTTTAAAGACTCTATAATTTAAAAAAATGTTACTAAACCCTTGATAACCTGATAATAATATGATCGGAATCATGAATGCCAGTGGCGTAGTTGTTTTCACTTTAATCTTTCAAAAGGGTTTGTTATCTGCGAGCGATGTTTCAAGATGTCGCTGCGGTTTTATCTTACTTGCTACTAATACATATCATTGTTGATTGGTTTTTATTATTAAACTTCTTTTTTCTTTTATAAACAGATTAGAAATTTTTCTTTGTTTTTTAAAAAATTTTAAAACATCTAACTTTATACAATTTTTTAAAAAAGCATTTTTCCAATTCTTATGCTGCTGTAATAATTTGATATCGCTTTATTGTCTTTAAGAGACTTCTCCTAGTAGATTAGAGTAAAAGCTTTAATCTTGGTGGTAAATTAATGTAAACATAAATCCAGTCTAAACATTGATTTAAATATGCAAGTGGTGTAAGTGAGACTCGGGTACAACCCCTAGAGACTCACTTTCAGGACTAGTGGTCATTACAAAACAAAGCGTAAAATTAAATTATTCTAAAAAGCAAGTTTTGGGTGATTTTTCGGCAAAGTAGCGCAAATTTTTTTGACCGTGTATATTTTTCATGCAACAAGTGTCTTTCTAAGATCAAATTAAGGACACTTTATTAAAACCTTACTTAAACTCTAAGAGCCATACATGAGTTTATTATTTGATTAAGAAACTGAGCGTCACGTCCTTTAATTTAATGTCTCTTCCCTTTTCTTGTAGTTAATTTGATAACCCTGGAACGGTCGTATTTCCGGAAAAATCGAAATAAAAGACAAAAATCTGCTGCAAATCTAACTCTATATTTGTTTTCTTGAAATTACAATGCAAAATATAAATACATACACAGTAAAAATGTGTAAAACTATTAAATTTTGGATGGTCTTCAAGAATGTGATGGATGAAATTGGAGGAATTACCAGTGTCCATGTCCTCCCCAGGCACCTCCCCATCCGCCATGTCCTCCCCAACCGCCATGACCCCAACCTCCATGACCCCAAACAGGAGCCGCGACAACGGCAGGAGCAGCGACGACGGCAGGAGTGTGGATTACACTAGCTTGGATGGACGCCATGGCGATGATAAGCACGAAAGCGAAGATTAAGTATTTCATCTTGAGCGGATTTAAGACAAGTCGTTGGTAACGTTTGATAACAGAAGGATTCATTGCACTTATATTTATACGGCCCGTAATTATTTCTATTACTTTCATTAAACGGAAGAATTTACATATTTCTTTGTTTGGGTTGACATTCATAGGGTTTTTTCTTGGATTGTGTAACACTGGGAGCGCGTTTTTTATAACAGGTGAATACACACCTTTAATTAAATTACAAGAATTCCTTCAGGAAAAAAAATGTTTCTTACCTGTGGGTTACTCTGGGAACATGTTTGGTCAAAATTTGGTCTGGGGTTTAATCTGGAACAAAAGAAATTTATTATTAATTCAGTTTCAGCAAAAGTACATTATTTATTCATAGTTGTTTTAATAATTAGGTCAGGTACAATAATATAAATATTTAATGAGGAGAAGTAAAACATGAAAAAGCAACACGGATATAGAATCTCGTTTGACAAATTTAGTGAAATTTCGGATTTAACGTTTTCCCTATAAATCACCATTAACGGTATAGCTTTAGCTTAAGCTTTTAAATCTCCAATAATCGAAGTTTCGGTAATTCAAGCATTAATATTTCACAAAATTCAATCAAATTTTTCCCGGTGAAATTTTGATAATATCAAAGATTTATCGTGAAATTATCACTTAAATGCGATCGATTTTCGATAAACAATGACATGACAAGAGTTTGTCAGCCACAAAATTTCATTCCTCTATTAACATAACTTGTTACCAACCTAATAATTAACCCTAAAACTATGTTAGCGTTCCATGAATGACAACATCACAAACACGTGCATCAGCTGCCTCAGGCGTATATACAATACATTGTTAAGTTGGCAATAGTGTTTAGATTTGTAAAGGAGGGCACGTAATTCAATCTTTTATCTATTGCAAAAACAATTTTTATTATTTTCAGAATAATATTTGCATTAAAATACGTCTACAAAATTGTTTTAAAGATCAATCTTTGCGTCTCCATTTTTCTTCTGATTCTTGACCGCTACTATATCTTTCATCTTCTTCACGTCCGTATTGTGTATGTCCTTCTTCATCTCTACATCCTCAGTAATGTTTTTCTTTACGACCTCGGCCTCCTTCTTCACTTCGACGTCCTCAATGATTCATCTTCACTATGTTCTTTCCCACCTCAGCCTTCTTCTTCTTTACTTTTACGTCTTCATTCTACTACTACCTTCCTTGCCACCTCAACTGTCTTCTTTACCGCCACGATGGTATTTTTTCCATAATCATATTTCCTTTTACGATAAGAAATAAGAATTTTATTTTTCCTGATATTGAGTTGTAACAAGACGTTTAAGAATCTTTTGTTTCTGATTCTGGATGCTCAAAATTTTAAATTACATAAATAAAAACTTTTTAAAATGAAGAAGATTTGAATTGTTATGTTTATTTAAGATTTATTGAAAGTAAAAGATTGATAATAGATTGTACTTTATAAGAGAATATAGCAATAAAAAAATATTTTTTTTATTCGGTTTAAAGCGTCTTGTGTCGCCTTCCGATTCCCAATCTCCATTTTTTTCTGTCTAACCAATCTGCTTCGGCTCGATTTCTCTCACTCATGGCCTTGGTGATACCCTGTATTCAGTTTTTCCTCGGACGTCCTCTTCGATTTCTTCCTTCTGGTATCCATTCTAGCACTTGTTTTGGTAACCTATCTTCTCCCATGCGACGTATGTGTCCATACCATTTTAATTGTTTTTGTGCAATCTCGTCAATGACTGTTGTCTTTGTATTCATTATATCTCCTATCTCGTCGTTTCTTTTATGGTCTAATTTTGAGTGTCTGGCAGATCTTCGTAATGCATCCATTTCTGTTGCCAGTATTTTCCGTTTGTCATTTTCTGTCATAGTTCATATTTCGGCGCCATATGTTAATACACTTTTTACCACGGTGTTGTAGATGTTTAGCATCCTTTGTCTGTCTATATTTTTTGACCAAAAAATTCCATTAAGTGCTCCTATGATCCTTCTACTCTGGCCTACTCTTTTTTGTATTTCTTTTTCATTTTTTCCGTTTTCTTCGAACGTTATTCCTAAGTATTTGTATGCTGTACATCTTTCAAATGTAGTTCCATTACCTAATAGTAAATTACCATCATTGCTTCCTATGCCCATATACTTAGTTTTTTCTATATTTATCCATTCCCCAGTTTTTATATTCCTCACATAACTTTCTCGTCATATATTCTAGGTCTTCTTTTGTTTCAGCTACCACTACTTGATCGTCCGCAAATTGCATAGTATAAAGAGTGGTATTGTTTAATTCAAAGCCCATTCGGCAGCATTTTTTCTTCCAATTTTAAGGGCGTGTTCTACATATATCTTAAATAATGTTGGTGCAACAATGCAACAACCTTGTCTGAGGCCCTTTGATATCCGAAATCCGCTTGACAGTTTTTTGCCAATTTTTATTTGAGATCTACATTGTTATACAATTGTTGTACTGCTTTTATTAAAGTATTATTTATTTTTGTTTGTTCCAATGCTTCCCATAATTTGATATATAATAAAAAATAATAAAAGATATAAAGAAAAACCTGAATTTATAGTGACCATCTTTTATCAGTAGGAAATAATAAAACCCTAAAAGAAGATAAAAAGAAAATGAAATGTGAGAAAGTGCAACTAAAAAAACTACAAAAGTATATAAATTATAAGAAAGAAATGTTGCAATAAAATACGAGATAGTAATTGATAAGGAGTGCGAAACAAAGAAAACAACTTTGAGCAAAGGACGGCACAAAGAATGTGGCAACAATTGCCAAGAATAATATTTAGTGCAGCCAATAAAACTTGTAGAGTCACTAATGAAGCAAGTAGATAATAAACAGCGTGGTAGACAAAAGAAGTCGAAGAAAAAGTAAAAAAGTGGCTAAAATACTTGAGAACAAAAACAAACAAGCTTTATCAGAAATACAACGTTCAAAATTTAAGCAAGTGGTGACAAAAGAAAAAAATATTAAGAGAAATTTGGAAATTAGCTTGAAATTGACAACAAGATAAACCAAAAGCTCTTTTAAAAGATACTTATAAAACTTTAAAAAAAATAAGCAAATAGTAAATATAAAAAGAAAAAAATTAAGACGACGAATATAATGGCCGAACTAATACGATGAGACAAAAAGAATGAAGCAAAAAAGAAACAATGTAACGGAAGTTAGAAAAGAAGAAACATAAGTACAGAAGATTGACTTAGCAGTCGAAGAGTTAAATGAAGTCATTAAGAAGCAAAAGAACGAAAAATTATTAGGTCACCATAAAGTAACAGCGGAAATGATCAAAAAAATAAGAAATTAAGAAAAAACACTATTAATAATTCTCAATATGATCACGTTCCATTTGTTATTATTATATATTTTTTAGAGGTAGCGGGTTATAGGAACAATTAAATAAACGATTTGACTTTAATCCGACGTTTCGACTGTTTTTATTAGTCTTTTTCAAGAATTTTAGGCTATTACAACTATGACTTAAATCCTTGAAAAAGACAATAATAAAAAACAGTCGAAACGTCGGATTAAAGTCAAATCGTTTATTTAATCGTTAGCTCTAAAAAACATACTATTAATAATGTATAAGAAGATGTAGAGAAAAAAAAGTAATAATTGAAGATTGAGAGATAAGGCAAATACATTATGACCAAAGAAATTTATTTTTCAGAAAGCTTTGAAGTGCATTTTGCAATGTAAATTATGTGGAAGGAGATATAGAAGAATAACTGCCTTCTAGAGAATAAATTTTCTGGATTAAATAGTGACATTAACAAACAAAAAAGCGATTTAAAGCCCCAAGTGGAATATATCAATAAATAATTGTTTCAATAAAAAATAGATCGATGTTGTTTGCCAGGAAAACGTGTAATAAGGACAGTTTTAAAATTTAGATAAAATTTACATGTTAATGGAGGCCAGCATTACAAAAAAATTGGTACATCGTTAAAAAAGTAATTAAATTTTTCTGTACAATAGTGTTTTGGTATTAAAGTTTGTATTAGTATATATTTTCGGTTGTTGCAAAATAAAATTGAAAAAAATTTATACATTTTTTACAAATAATTATTACAATTTTTTTATTAAAAAAGCATGTTTCAAAATTCATTTACTACTTATCACAAAAAAAATAATTACCTACGGCTAAAACAGTAGAAAAAATAATTTGCCATGACTTTCATTAAATTGAATAAAATTAATTCTATTTAGAATACAGTCATTCTAATAGAAAAACAAATTTCTAACGTTTTATGCTTTTTTTAATTAAATGAAAAAACTATAATCTTTTTTCTCTTCACGATATATTATTTTCCAATGAAACTTTTTATTTTTTTCGTTATAACTCTTGTTGCAGTTCCAGTTTTTATATTTTTTGTTTTTAGTCTGTTTTATTACTGCTGTTTTTTTAACTTATCCGAAACTTTCACATTCTAGCAGGGTTTGTATTCTTTTGCGTAAATAAGATGTTTTGTCTTTATTTACTTCTTCTTTTTGTTACTTTCTGACTTTCTTCTTTCTGACTTTCGGTATCTATAACTAGTATTAAAAACAAAATAATTTAAATTTTTATAATGTTTTAACATGGGTAGGCTAAACTATCATTATCATACCGAAAACACACGTAATGTCTAGAAATGTTTTTGAAATGACCGTTTCCAGAACAACGTTTCTATATTCAAATGATAAACCATAATTATTTAGGTTACTGTAAATCAGGTTACATTAATATTAAAGATATGTACTGCCATAAACATTTGCTTAATTTTTCAAATAATTGTTTGCGTTCCCGAGATGACGCTTTATTGATGTCTTCTGTCATAATGAAAAGATGTTTACCTCTTTAATTTAAATTAATTTTACAAAAAAAAAACACCAGACAGTGGCTTAAACCAGAATGTTTTACATGACTGTTTACTAGATCTATTTGTTGCGTTTTGTCAAAAGTTAATATGTTTAAACATGTATGCCTTCCCGGAAATGATGCATAAAGTATTAGACAAGTAATACTATTTTAACCAGAAAAATTATAAAAGTTATTTTATTATTTAATAAATTAGAAGTGCAAAAACCTTGAAAGCGTTATAAACAAGTAATTTTTTGTTATGTGCCATAGCTTGTTGAGTATAGATATGCGTTCCCGAAATGACTTTTCGTGTTCTAACAAATACTTTTAATTTGCTGCTTAAATAAATTAATTAATTTGTGCTTAATTATTTTAATATAAAATCAATTTACTAACTTAAAAGTGCCTGAAGCAAATTCGCTCCCTTGGTGATTTTGTGTCTTTTATTGTCAAGTTGGCAACAGTGTTTCGACTTGTAAAGAAAGACACGTAATGAATTCATTGCGAAATTAATTTTTATTAAACTTTCATAATAACATGTGCATTAAAAAACGTGAACAAGATTTGTTTGGAGATCATCACTTATTCTCCGCGTCCCCATTTGTGTCCCCATTCTTCTTCACGTTCTTCACCGCCACCACGGCCTCCTTCTTCTTCGCCACGTCCCCAATGGTGTTCTTCTTCACCACCTCGGCGTCCTTCCTCTTCACCTCCACGTCCCCAATGGTGTTCTTCTTCACCGCCTCGGCGTTCTTCTTCACCACCTCGGCCTTCGTGATGTTTTTCCTCACGGCGTTCTTCACGTCCCCAGTGGTGTTCTTCTTCACCGCCTCGGCGACCTTCTTCTTCACCTCGGCCTTCGTGATGTTTTTCTTCACGGCGTTCTTCATGTCCTCTGTGATGTTTTTCTTCACGGCCTTCTTCACCGCCGCGGTGGTGTTTCTCCTCGCGATGGTGATGATGATGATGTTCCTCTTCACGACGATGATGATGTTCTTCTTCACGCCGCCGCTCTTCTCGGTGATGGCCGGCTTGGACGGCCACCACGGCGAAAATGACAAACAGAGCGATCAGAGTGAATTTCATTTTGAGTTGTTACAAGACGTTTGAAAACGTTTTGATGCTGATTCTGGGTGGTGTATTGGTATTTATACGATACTAATTAGGAGGGTTTATGCAAAAAAATTTATCAAGGGTCTATGGTAATAGGATTAATTAAGAAGTTTTCTGATTTCAGTGTTACCAATCATTGGAAGGTTGAACGGGTGATTTTTAATTTAGGGTTGATTAATTAAGAAATCTGGTACAAGAGCGTATTTAATTGTAAAGTATTAGTAGTGCTCTAGTTAGCAGAATTTTGGTTATTTTTGTTCGGTAAACATGAGGTTTAAAGTAATTGTTAAGCTAGTCAATTTTATTAAAAAGTTAGGATTAGCTAAATTTAGAAAGTCATTTTCAGCACTATTACATTTTGGATGGGTTTCAGGAAAAGCAATTTCAAATGGAATTGTAAAACTGAATTTTGGCTTCATATCTGCGCTAATAGAAACTGTCAAGGGATCGTTGCAAAGGTGCATCACGGACGATCATGATATTTCCAGACACGTTTTGTATTTCAACGAATTTACTGCATTTCGGGACTTCTCTTCAATTTTATTTCACTTTTTCGGAACGATTTCACTCCGACGAAAACAGAAAATTTATTTACTAGACTCGTTACAGAAAAAATTACACAGATGTTCTCGAGGAAAGTAGATTTAAATATAATTCGAATTTTCCAGACTGAATTTTTCACAAAAATTATTACAAGGTTCTATTAATTAATTAAACAAATTACATTGCAGAGCTAATGAGATAGAAATGCGGTCAAATGTACTCATTCATAAATCTATTTAATCAGAAACTTTTTAATAACTAATCGATTTTCACTATACTAACATTGAAACAAAAACAGGCTTTCCTGTCATTTCCTGGCTAGCTAGCAGTGCCGGACTAGCATACAAGCTTATCAAGAATTTTCCAGTAGGCCTTTTGGTATTGGGGGCGCTTAGCTTCAATTATAATTTAATTTATTCTGAAATTATGCTTAGTTGCAGTACATTTGAAAATTATAACTTTTAAAACTTTTTAAAGATACTCGAATTTATTCAGGGTTGTCCAAGAGCATGGGAGTAAGGCAAAAAACTTGTTAGGATAACGACGTAGCGTAACGTAAGGATATTCGAGAAGGATTTTTTTTACATTTTTCCTGACGTTTTTCTTTATTGTGTTTTCAAATCTTCCTTAAAGCTCAAATTTGTAATGCATAATTTTTAGCTAATTACTGGTGAAAACCTAATATAAATTTCTTTGTCCTAATTTCAATAAAAATTGTAGAATTTTTTTTAGAAACAAATGTGGACGTTGAATGGTTATAGAAGTACAACTTAATTATGGGATTTAGTTTTTATATTTCTTCTTTAAACAATAAACGTAATAAAACTGTTTTTTAAAAAACTGTCTACAATTTTTTCTTGACAAAAAGTGTTTTAAAAAAAATCACCAACTCCAATGAAATATTAAATAGTTATGACCCTTCCCAACTGGACATTATGGGACAAATATTCTGATTTCAGTAGCAAAACGTGTTATTTAGAATTACTCAACTGTTGAGGAAATAAGCTTTAGCAAAAATAATACATTAGATCTCAAGGATCTCAAGTATAACTTTTCAATTTCGTAGACGAAAATGCAGCTTAAAAAATTCAAGGCGAAGCTCAAGGTTTCTAAGCCTTTGAGACCACGAAAAGTGCCTTTGGCTTGAAGGTTCATAGATATTTTATACTATTTTTTCAACCACCTGAAAAGAACAGGAAGACATTAATCTGTATATAGCTTGCGCTTACCGCCCAAGGGGTCGTAAACAACATCGTTTTATTTCTTTCATTTGTTTTAATTGTTGCTATGTGGGTAGCAATAATGACATACTTACGAGACAAGTGGTTAAAAAAATATATTTTTTAGGCTAAAACAGTAAAATAAAGAAAGCGTTTCAAAAACTCAATTTTTGTAGCACAAATTGAATTTTATAAAATATAGTCTATAGTTTATTTATTTTATAATAGGTTTCTCACAAAAGCAAATTATAAAATAGTATATTAAAGAATAAAAACTCGCGAGCCTAAGTTTTATAAAGAATGAGTGCCACAATGACTTTAGAAACGAGTTCTTTATGCAATTTTTTCTACTTTGCGCGTTTTACGTGCTTTTTAAGTAAGCAAGCTAATTTTTTAAATCTTTAGAAACTTTTGCGTTAATTCGAGATAGTTGGTAATAAATGCGATAAAAACGTCAAATGTTTTTTGAAGTGTTTTCAAATTTGTTTAAAATTCTGTGTAAGTAACTTATAAACGGTCCTCTTTAACCTACCGAAACGGTTATTGCTTGAATAGTTCAACTGGCATAAACACAAAACAAAAATCTTCAAAAACATTGCAACATTTTTTAAATTACCAAATTACGGAATTTATATGCGGATTCCTCTCATCGTTATTTCAGACTAAGTAGTGCCATAGGTATACTCATCTAGTTAATAATTTGTAAATTTATCAAACGCTATAGAGGTTGCACAGTGCCTAAAAGCCGTTTTAAGACGTCTCAAACCTCAAAAAAATTGAAGTTACCTCATTGTTCAAGACGTTTGCCCACCCCATTTTTGAATGTTTCATACGTTAATTACGACACACACACAAAAACATTTTGGTGAGGAATACTGGTCATTAAGTGCAATAAAATTTATTTGAATAAAATTCTGATCTCATAACGCTGACATAAACGCTGAAACGTCACAAATGTCCTTAAAGATTTATGATTTTTTATTTATCATCTCGAGAAGTCTGATAACAGTGAAAGCGTTATCAACCCAAAAAAAATGCACTAGTACTTTTTATCATGCTATTGGGTGCTGAATTGGCTAATACGACACCTAAATCGGTGTTGTATTAAGCTTTGTTACAGACGCAAAGTAAAAAGAAGATTATTTTATTATTTTTATTTAGTATTTTTATAGCAACTAAATGTAAAAGCTTATTTTTTGTTGCTAGAAACAGGTGTAGTTCTATTGAAGAGAGGAAGGAACACAAAATTGGTAGAATTTTATCAGAATTTTGAAAATTGTACCATATAAATTATTTTTCTACTAAAATTGATATTTTCAGGGGTAAATCTAGGCATAGTTTGGCCGCAGCTTAAGCAGTGTTGCCAACATGGGAGATTTTTCCCCTAAATTAAGGGTATTTAATAAAGAAGAGGGGAATATTTAGAGGAAAAGTTTTGTAGGGGATATTTTTTAGGATATTTTTACCTACTACTACTACTACTAAATTACCAAAAAAAGTTTAACTGTTAATTTTTGTTGCGAACTTAGTCAGTATTTCTTAATCTTGACGTAGCTTACATTTATCAATTATTTGAAAAATTATATTTATTATACATTCATCAAAAATAAATTAAAAATTTTGTCGTTTCTTTGTGATTGTAGTTTTTTTTAAAATGAAGTATGTTTTGGAGGAATTTAGCTCGGATTTAAAGGATTTTTACCATGATATGGGGGAAATTATCGTCAATGGGTTGGCAACACTGAGTTTAAGGTCTCCCGAATTAATAAGCTCTCTTCGCAAATAAAAAAATAAAAGTTACTAATAAATTATATAAATATAATACAAAAATTATTTACAGTTTGACTTTTTTGTTCTTTTCTGCTTTAAAATATTCTCTTTTTTTTTCGAATCTACGTTTCGTATTTTTTTTTTAATGTACTCGTAGATTATTTTTTTTATATTAGTTTTTTAAGTTTCTTGGAACCATTGGTTTGTTTTTTAAAAATCTTTCTTTTGTTGCTTTTTTAACGTATTTTGTATTTTTTTGTTTCATCGTCATTTTTAAGTTTTTGTAGTAACTTGATTAATCAAATTGGTCACGTGTGTGCACTGTTTGATGATCTAGACGATAAAAAATTCTTAATAATGTCTGTTGCTTATATTTTGTACAATACTAAAAAGAAAAATTGTGTGATAAAATGTCGAAAAATTTGCTCTAACTTTAATGGAATTAGTTAAAGAGGCTCTAAATAGTGTTAGCCTATAGAAGAAAAAATCGCAAATCCGATTTTTTTGTCAGTGTCCCACTTTTCAATGACCGCCACTGCACTATTTATTTATTACTCGAGCGTAGTTTTAAGTTTGTCTTCCTTTCTTTTTTACTTTATAAGCTTTATAAACATCTTATTATCTACTTAGAATTTTAAAATATGTTTATTTAGTTATCACAAGAACATGCAATGAAAACCATTTCAACAAGATAGAGCAATAATTTTTAATGTATAAATACGGAAACTCTCATTTTTAGCATATTTATATATAATTTTTAATGTCAGTAGAGAAAGTAGAGGCATTTATTCTCGAATTAGTTGCTTCTACCTAGCCGTTGAGAATTGGGTTTCATTGGCATTTTGCTTTCCAATACATTCATCATTTTTTGCATTTACTATCAATGATTTAAAATGTCGTTTCGGCTACATCCCATTTCTCACATTTACGAAAAAATTTTTTTTTTCTTACTTATTGTTGAAAATTTTTTTTTTGTTTTTAAATTGTTTAAGTTATCATCCTAGATATTTATGTATACTCTATAAATTGGTAGATCTTCCTAAAAAAAAATACCCCGATGGGCGGGTGGGCCTCTGGTATTCCAGTCCGGCACTGCTATCTACCACACATTTCCCATAAAATAACTTCCTCTGGAGTAATTCTTTAATACAATTGCATCATTAGCTCAATTTTTTTCTCGACCTACACTTGCTATAAAAAGGCGATTTCTCAATCAACACTCATACAAACACAAAATGTTCAAATACTTCCTTATCGTTCTCGTGGCCATCATCGTCGTGGCTTCCGCCTACCCCAGTGGTATCCATGGTGGAATCATCGCCACCCCTGCTGTGGTTGCCGCTCCCGCTCTGGCTGTGAGTCATGGTGGTCTTATTGGAACTCATGGAGCTCTCTGGGGTTGAACCCATTTCAAACTCATCCATCATTGTAGATTTTCAACGTAGTTAATAAACATTGTGGCATGCATTTTTTGTTTGAATTGTCCTGCGGGTGTCAGTGCCTTTGTTAAACCACTGTTTTAATGAAAATTATCGTCGGAGGCGGTAAAATGGTCGGGTTAATTGGGCACCCGGATTTAATCAAGTCGGGCAATTACAAAGAAACGATATAATTTTTTTGGATCAAAAGAAGACGATTCGGAATTTTTCCAGTTTGTTATAATGGCGAATTCAGTTTAATGAGACACTTGGTGATAGTTAAAATTTTGTAGATTGGCTCAGGGAAAAGAACCAAAGACATTCAACCCGAATTCAAGTGCGATATCACCCTCATACACTCGGCTAAATTCGAAATCAATATCCTTTTATATGGTATCATCTGATTGTAAAACGACTATCCTTGATCCTGGATGTAATATTTCAAACGGGTTTTTTAACAAAATGGGTTACACCGATACATTGTATAGACATTTATCATTGGATTTAATGACAGTTTTTTCCGAAAGGATGATGAATCGACAATTGGCTATTTTTCGGTTGTCTTTTCCGGTTATTGTGAACTGAAAGATGAATCGCGGGATGTCGATACTGTAATAACTTTTTCCAACAGAATGACTCTTTTTGGAACAGCAGGAACGTCAAAAATAGCATTGTGTTCGCAAATAGAATTTTTTCTATTTATATTAGCGTGTGTGCCTAGCTTTAGATGGAGTTTGATTGTTATTGCTACTCTTTAGTAGATAGTTTTACTACTGTTTTTCTAATATAGCTAAAACAGGTATAATTTAGTGTTTTTTTTCTCAGTATTAACTACGAGTATCTTCATTTTAGGTTAAAAAGTAATAGTTATTTACACGATAAATGCGGTAACATATATTGTGCATATGTTGCGACAGAATGTCTCACGAATAAAGCAAAACTATTTCCGCACGTCTCTTGTGCATAATTTTTTGCACGAATCCTACACAAAGCCGAAAAATAAAAATCTACTGTTAAAATTTAACATTTTAATGTCTTACACAATTTCTCACAGATGGCGCTGCTTAAACTTAAACTTTAAATGCAATATTGCGAATGCATCTCTGCTGTTTTATTTGAATTAAAGTGGTAAAGTGCATTGTTTTATTATAAACTTGAGTTCTGATATGATAATATAATTTTAAACCGTTTTTTAAACGAGAAAATTATTTGTGCTCTTTGTAGGCACTAGTGCGGTAAAAACCGGAGGATGATTGTAAAATTGAGGGTCTCGATTGTTCGCTCAGTGCGTAATTACTTGATTTTTAGTATAGTGCAAAAAAAATCTTAAAACACTGAAATTTATCAATTTTTTGGAATTTCTATTACTTATTCCTCTATAAGATCTGTTATAAGTTTGACAACATATTTATCCTAACCGAATAATAAGCTGTCGGTGGTGATATACTCTAGCAGAAAACATAAGCGACATCTAGTGTCAAAAAGGCTCCTCTTAAAGAAATACAAATAGTCAAGTAAAATTAAACTTTAGCTTTGAAAAAATTTTGGATTTTTGAGGACACCTTTATAGAGATTTTCTAAACATATCGTTAAAGTACTTTTCATTTGAGTCGTGACTTTAGTATGTTCAGGGAGCAAAAGAGATCTAATCTAAGTTTTTTGCATATATCTTAATAAAATATTATTAGTTATTCGAATATTAAAACAATAGTAGTTTTTAAATTTATACACAAAAGAAATCTTTAGGCTTTGTTTTTCATATATGTATTTCTATTAAATTCTATCAATAAAATAGACACCCAGTTCATTTTTGAAACAAGTAATTCTACGAAACAAAGGCTAGAGACTTTTTTGTTTATAATTTTGTAAAGTATAATATTTTCAATAATAAAAAGTTGATAATTTTTAAAATATTTTTCTAAAAAACTGGAATCTAGTTAGCTGTTTAGAAAAATTAGACTCGGTCGGAATATTTAAAAAGTATTGCACATATTTTTTTTAAATTTTACTGGGCTGATAGAAATTCAACAATAGTATATCAAATATCATAAACGGTAAAATGTTCTTATTATTTGGAATGTTTATAGCATATTTTGTGCAATTAATTTTTGTTTAAAAATCAATTACTTAATTAATAGTTACTATTTTTGTTTTTTTAAGACAGTTAATGGATTCAAGAAAGAAACAGTGAGATTATCAGATTTTAAAGTAAGAACTTTGTCTTAAACCCAATATCCAACTGTTCGAAAAAACAGGAATTTTAACTAACTAATAATAAAACTTTGAATGATAAAACAATCAAAACTTATTTAATTAATATTGAATAAATTTGATTACCGACCTAGAACAATATCTACATAATACTTACCAACGAGTTTTGTCAAATTTGATAAGGTCTTTGTTATTTTGTAGGCAATTATATTGTAATTCTAGTCTTTTCCTAAAACTCTTTTGTGTTATAAATAAAAGTTTTTTTACTTTTTTTTACACTTTATTGTTTCTGTTTTAGACTTTTTTTGACAATATTGCTTTAAGGCATCTTCAAGCGCTTTCGTCAGATTATAGTCTACCGACACTACAGAGGTAATTAGTTGACATTTTGACAAATTGATTTAGTATACAGTTAGTTTTACTACTGATCATCAATTGTAATTAAATTAGATTATATTTCATCTTAAAGTAGTTACCTTGCTAATTACTGCTTGTGTTTTTGGTGGTTTTGCGAGCCAGTGATGCGCAAATTTTAAATTATCAAAATACTGTTACTATGAATCATCGAGAGTAAAGTTTTAGGAAGATTCAGAAATCTTCGGATGATTTATGTGGAAACGAATGGAACGTTGTTCTTTGAGAATATATAGTTCTAAAAGATCATGCTTCAAGAATAGTTCTAGAAGATGGACTATCTAATATACAGGGTTTTATAGAAGTGAATCCAAAAATTTTAACCTAAAATACAGCACCACAAATAATGAAAATCTGCAAAAAAAAATTTGTTTTATCTTAACTGTTAACAAAATTATAAACAAAAAATTTGTTATTACAAGACACATAACAAAAATGTCTTAATTTAGAGCAACTATAGGTTTTTCAGGTTAAAATAAAGTGATTTAACACAATTTACCTCTATATTAAGTTGCACCGTTTAGGAGCTAGAGGACGCCAAAGGTAGAGATTAAAAGTCATTTTTATACTTTAAACGTAAATATCTCAAAAACGGTACGTTTTAACAAAATATTGCGTTCTTGCATTTTTATTTAGAAGCTACTGGCATATTTATTTTTGCTACAAAAATTGAAAATTAATAAGAAGAAAATTAGATAATTACCCAAAATATGAAACAAAAGTGCCGTAACTTAAAATTGAAATGTGTAGCAAAATTTTACTAGTAGAAATAAAAAGAGTACACTTAGCTTCATTTGTGCACCAAATTTATTATTAAGCGGTTAAGCGGTTTTCGAGATATCTCAAAAAAATATTTTTTATACCCAATTTTGACGGCCTGTAATTTTGTTATTAGTCGAGATAAGACAAAAAAAATTTTGCAGATTTTTTTTATTTGTGGTGCTGTGTTCCAAGTTAAAATTTTTGCATTTCTTTTATAACAATCTGTATAAGAAGGAAGACTAACCGGGAAGTCAGTCAGATAGTGAGAGACAAGTCAGTGAGGTGCGGACAGCGACAGTGGACGGAAACACGAAGAAAAGTGTTTTGACATTTAGTCCAAATAATATTAAGAATTTAATCTTCTATAATAAGATAGCTTTCAGTTCGTTTTAAAGCTATTTTAAACGTATATTTATATCATGTGTTTTTTTAAATTTGACGTCAAAGTTGGCTGTGCATTATCGTTTGTGAACAAACCAGAAAATGACATCCAACCTCATTTTTGTGATTAAAATTAAAACTGCTCTACTTACGGTTTATAATTACAATTTTATCGAAAAAAATTATAACAAATAATCAGAATGTCCACCACCTTCATCTAGGCACATTTGGATTCGTCGACACATTCCATTAGCAACGTTCATCAGCATGTTAGGATGTTCATTAATTTTATTAATTCTTCCAACAATTCGATGTCGTAACTCGTCCAAGTTGGGCGTTCGAAAATGGAGATTTTTAAATTATTCACACTTTGACTATTGACTTTTGCTACTTTGCAAATAATTACAAAAGTGAGGTTAGATATCATTATGTGGTGCGTTCACAAACGACAATGCACAGCCAACTTTGACGTCAAATTTAAAAAAACACCCTATACTTGTAACAACACAATTGCTTAGGTTTCTAAGGTGCGTAGGATTCTCAGATTTATCAAAATTCTATTAAATTTAGTAAATTTTTCAGTTTTAATTCAGTTTTTAAAAATATCTAAAAACCAAGAAATAAACAGATTGCAAATAGCAAATTAAATCTGTTTTATTAATTTTCAACAAATTGAAAAGTGATTTGGGTGTTTTTAAAACAAATAAATATCACTTTTAAATCTCAATCGAATTTAAATGTTAGGAGAAAAAAGTGGCAGTCTAATCTCTCTCAGCAAAGACTTGAAAGACCCCCTACTAAAAGTATCAACTTAAGTCTCGAAAGTCCAAAAAATAAATTAATTAATTAATAACTACTAGTTACTTAGTTATTTATTTTAATGCAATTATTAGTTTTTAAAATTAAAATTTTCACCTAATTTATACATTTCGGTACCATTTTAGATTTCTGAGAATTTATTCAACTTTTTAAAGGTCATCTAGAAAAAATTTGTTTGGAACGCATTCGCCAAAAATCCCCGGCTTTCCACCAGTTTATAAACGCCGAATGTCATTACGTATTTAACTTCACATTATTTTGTCTGATTTATATGCAATTCCAATGATTTTATCATGTTTAAACATTTTACATTTGTTCCAGTGAAATTCAGAGAACACTACAACATCAAAATTTGGATAAAAAAACGAATTCTCATTCCATGTGATGATTTACGGTTGGCACTTGTTTGCGTTTAATTTTTCCTCTCTTATGATGCTTACACGATCGTAAAATTGAATAAAACCTTGTTACTGGGCTATAAAACGTAACGATAAGAATCATCAGAAATATGTATTAAATTGTGTTAAATATTTGTAAATACGCCAATTTACAATCTATAAATCAGTCGATTTATTTTTGGAGAGTAGTGAGATGTAATTAACAATTTCGACGAATAAATGAGTGCTTTTGCAACGTTTTTCAAATATTTATGAATGCCAATCAATAGCTTGTAAAGTATTTTCCATAAAACATTTTTAATAATTCCGGAGTTTCCGGGAAAACGACTGTATTCTGTTTCCGGAGCTGAACCCCCAACGAATTTCCAAGAAATTTTAATTATTATTTTAAGTGAACAAGTTGCTAACTATTTAACGAAATTTACAAGCGAACGTTTCAGGAGACTTTAATTAATTTCGAATAAACTACAACATTTAATTAATTGTTAAAAAAATCTTTAACAATCTAATTATCCCAGACACGTGCTTAACACAGTTGAATTGAAAATGGAGTAATTTCTAAACTAAAAAATTGTCTGTGAATAATTAACCGGACGTTCTTTTATTTTCAAGGATAATAACAAAAACAAAAGAAGTTTCTGGCAAAACAAAAACAAAGAGTAATCTGATTTGATGATTAATCACTTTCATCCAGCTTCAAAGGGAGAGAGTCCTAAACAAAACTTTCTAACAAAACTAAAATTTTGCATATTTATGAAAATTTCTGTTGATTTTGTATAAGAGAGTAACGATCGGTGGCGGCTTAGGCTTCATCAAGATGCAAATTCAAAATTTCACCCTTACACAACAAATTACCCCCAAATTCCACCAAACAATACACGTCATACACATTCATCAACCCTAGAGTAACATTTTTCCGGTTTTGGCACCGTTTCAATGCTTCCTTTGCATCAATTTTCGATTTTTAAAATTTCATCCCTTTTTGCAGCATTGCGGTTGGTAATTATCCTTGCAGGATTTCGGTACCATCCTGTCACACTCGCCTCCAACAGTCCAAACACACGCGAACCTCTTGATTTATTCACGACGCCGACGAATACGTTAGGAGACTTGGAGGAGTGGCAGGATTTGAATTAAATAACGAAATTAAACGAGTGATGAGGAGAGATTTTTTTTACTGTCTACCATTAATTTTTCATGAGAGAGGGACAGGAGCTAACGTCATACTCCACTTCATCCATCATTGCTGATTTGTGTTATTATTAATTCCGAAACGGAAAACTTTAATGGGGATTTTCCGATCCGGAATGTCGGAAAATCGTACCCCAAAATAAATTCCGGTATTTACTCTTTATATCACCATAACAGCTTTTTATGTCCTCTTGATTTGATAAGCGCTTGTTTACTGTTGTCAAAACTGACCTGCTACACAAGTCTTCTCAATAATAAAACGTTGCTACAACCAATTTACAAGCTCTTTCTGTCACTTTACAACTCCTTTAAGCTTAACCTCCTTGACTATATTAGACCAAAGTCATTTAAAGAAAGAATTGAACTTTTCAACGAATAATTTATTCAGCAACGAATAATAACTATATCGCTCTCAGTTATCGCCTGCAATCATCGTTCTACTAAAGTTCAATCATCATTAAACAAATTTTTAACGTTTTTTAAATAAAAACTTATATCAAAATATAATAACTCAAACTCATAAATTAGGACCTATTGCTCAATCATTGTTTTATTAAAAATAATCTTAAACATTTCAAAAGAAATAACTAAATCTAGGTGTCGTTAAGCAAATTTGCTAATCTCAGCGGGAGTAGTAATTGGAACACATTAGCACGATTTTCTAGCGACTGACAAAACGTTAGTAATCAGGGCCTTAAAATTACATAATGTCGGTCTAGTGTAATCTTTAATTTTTGGTTTACAGTTACTGTAGATTAGGTTCTATATTGTTAAGTTTTTGATTAAATAAATCAGTATTGACCGAAGCTTTGTTTTGTTTATTATTTACTTTTAAGCATCGTCAAGATCAAAATGAACTATCCCCAACTCTGAGTTCAGAGACTGATATTTTATAGCCTCAAAAATCCGTTTCTCGAAGGTTCTCGTTGTATAGGAAGTGCGTGAGTCACACACAGTTTTAAGAAAATAATACAGAATTTTAAAGGACACGTTTACAGCATACAGAATTAAATTTATTGTACAAAGTGATCAACAACTTTTAAGCTGTTTTTTTGCAAAGACTAATTTGTGGCTTGTTAAAAAAGATTGTCTAAAATATCTTCACACATAGAGTACTTTATATTGCATTACTTCTGTGATGACTTCTGTGAAATAAATAAAATGGTGATTTAGATACAATAAGTAACTAATAATTTATTTCTATGTACACTAATACAACAACGATAAATAAACAACTTGATATTTAACTACAATCGCCGTAGCTTACCAGTATCGCTCACGTTACTCGCTTGTCTGGCTCTCACTAACCGACTGACTCAATTCTAGCTTATATCTCTTCTTATATAATCGAATGTTTTTCTAGAGTATGCCGGAGGCTTTGTGATCTTTCTTCACTCAGTTGAAAGCGATGACAAATTCTTCCCGAGCGGTTTATTTCACGTCTCGATGCGCTTCCGGTGCGATATATATATATAAGTATTTTCTGAAGTTATTTATTCAAACTTTCTTTCCTTTAGCAGCTTGATTTATAATTCTTTATAAATAAAACCGCAAACTAGTTCTTTATTTCAAGGCTTTTAAGACACGAAACAACATTTTTCTGTAACGTTGTACAAAAATACTGTTCTGAATAGATATATTTTTGTGCTACCGAACCGGTGAAAAAATGTTTCTTTTACGGTCTATAATATATTGGTAACAAAATAGTATATTAAAAAACTTGTTTTGAAAAGTCAACTTTGTGGCACGAATTCAAGTTTATAAAACAAGTGCAAAGCGCCACAATGCCTTGAGAAACGAGTTCCTTATGCTATTTTTTCTACTTTACGCGTTTTACGTGATTTTAAAGTTAAAAAGTTAATTATTATTGAATCTTTAGGGACTTTTGCGTCAATACGAGATAGTTGGTAATAAATGTCATGAAAGTGTCAAATGTTTTTTGATCTTTGTAGTGTTTTCATATTTGTTCAAAACTCTGTGTAACACACAAATGATTCTTTTTTATCTACCTTATCGGTACTATCGATATTGATTGTATACTCCATTTGGCATAAACACAGTAAGGAAAATCTTCAAAAACATTGTAACATTATTCTTAAATTACCAAATTAAATGCGATTCTCAGCGATTCTTCTCATCGTTATTTTAGACCAAACAGTGCTATATCTAGCTCATCTAGCAAATAACTTGTAAATTATCAAACGCTATGGGGGTTGTAAATTGTTGTTTCATTTTAAAACTGTTATAACGTCAAAAAAACAGCTGAAATTACCTCGTTGTCACCTTGGTGAGGAATACTGGTCATCAAACGCAACAAAATTTATTCGAATAAATTATTATAATCTCAGCGCTGACATAAACGCTGAAACGTGACAAATGACGTTTCATTCCAGCGAAAGCGTGTTACCAATCCGAAAAAAGTAAATTGCACTAGTATTTTACGCAATTTGGTTAAACCGTGGAGGGATGAATAGGAGGAGTTGGCATGCCCTATATCGACAATGTTAGGTTCTTGGTCGAGGATCTTATTCTATTGTCGAGACTGTAGTCGAGACCATCGTTTGCAAATTTGTAGTGGGAGAAAAAGCTATCCCGAGTACAGTGAAAACTATCGTAAAAGGTGTTTGGCCATCGACCAAGATTTCAAGCTTATGCTCACTCCTGTTATTCCTCCCTCCACGAGTTAAACAGACACTTAGATCGGTATGTGTTACAGACACAAAGTAGAAAAATAGTTTTTTCGTCTGAAAATCGCATTTAAAACCATAGGTTTTTGTAACAGCAAAAATCGTTTTGTGTGCCGTTTATATTACATTTTTTTAAAATTAATACTGCAATTTTTATTAATTATAGTTCTACCAAAAATGTTGTGCGTACTTTGTAAAATGTTTTAGGTGTCGTTGAGAGCTTTTAATTTCGGATTTTCTTCAACTAAAAATCTGTCTCTCGCTTACTAAAAATAATAATTATTCTTCAGTCTAGATGTACAAAATTCTGTTATAATTTCAACTTTATCAAATGTTTGTTGTGTTTTTGCTGAAACTTAATTTAAAAATTTAAATATTCAGTCAGGTATATTTTCAGATGCATAATTGCGCATGTGCGGACAAACTGCAAATTACTTGCGCACGCGCAGATCAAGCAAAATATTTTAAATTCTTCGGGAATTTTTAAGAAATCTTTGCAGTTTCTTGGAAGAATTTCTAGAAAATCCTGCTTCGTAGAATATTTAGTATTGCACTGAGAATTTCAGTAATATATGGTCAGATTTTTTATTATTTACAATTTTATGTATTTAGCAATGCTATTTTTACATAAGGATAAAAATGGAGGCTGAATCAACGTTATGTAAAATAATTAAAATTGGTCTACATTTTTTTCATCTATAACTAGAAGTGAGCAATAACAATATTTGTATACCTCATGGGTGTAAAGCTAAAAATGAGAGTATACCAAACATTTAGTTATAATAAATATTGAGCATTTAATTATTATTAATTTTGTTAAAATAAAAACATATTTTTTAACAAACAAGACGGCATTTTTACTTGTGTTGAAAGCTCCGTTCAATAAAGAACGTCCTTTACCACCTAATAAAATTGAGATGTTGCTCATTTTAAAGAGAGAATCTATTTTGAGACTAGCTCATAATTCTGCGGTTAATGGAGTTGTGCTCGATCAAATTGAATAATTCCGTGTCCGATAAGACAAACCAGCCATCACTCCTGTCTGACAGATGGTGGCATAATTAGCATCTCGATACCGGAACCCGAAGCGGTTCGCGTGATTGCAACCCGAAGATTTTGCATCATGCATAGGCTAAATAATGTCGGTCGGGTCGAATCGATGGCACCGGGTGCATTCACCGCATGGTCTCTATTATGCGGTGGTGGCGGCAACATTTCCTCCTCATTTCCATTTCGCGGTTTTTTTTTTAACACGACGTGTGTCCTAGACCAAATAAATCTTCCAGACGGAATAAATTAAGGATATTTTTAGCAAATGCGACATTTATACTGATCACGAAATCGGATACTATTCCTAGTTTTGGTTTTTGCTTTTTGGAAAATCGATGAAATCGGCCGGAATTTACATGTTGCAGTGCAGTAATAAAAAAAAAAACTTTTCTGTAACATCGAGGCTTGTCAGTCTAAGAAATGTTTAAATTTACGTACGTTGGATTCTTTTAAATAATTTAGGATGGGATAGTGACATGGGTCGGACAGCCGATGAATAAAACATAGTTTGATTTTTGGTGGTAGTAAGTGTGGTGGAATTTCCCCCACTTTTAGAATGGGGGTGGAACAGGAGATTGGTGGGGAGGAAAGTGCATAGTTACTACTCGTCGTGTAAAATTAACTTTGTGATCACATTGACATTTCGCTAGACAAAGTAATGCCGCCAAGCTCATTATCTCTCTATTGATCAGGTTGTTATGCCGCATGGCGAGTGCATCGTAAACTATCAACGAGACGGTTACTGCACAATTTGTTTTATTGCTCAGTGCCGCACTAGCGCACTGAGCCTACTGAAAACTGTTATTTTGATATTGGGGCTCTTAGCTTTAAATTGTTGATTGTTATTGAATTTTGTAGAGTTCTAATTTTTTTTAAATTTACAATATTGTTACGGTGAATCATCGAGAGAGAAGTTTCCGAAAGATTCAGAGCGCTTCAGATGATTCATAGATTGATTCATCATTCATAGAAACGGATGGAACGTCATGCTTTCAGAATAGTTTTGGAAGATCATGCTTCCAGATAATTCTAGAAGGTAGACTAACCATTATATGGAGAGAGAGACTGACCGGGCAGTCAGTCAGTCGGGCAGTCGGATAGTGAAAGCGAAATACGTATATGTAAGTCGGTGAAGTGCGCACAGTGACAGTGGCCGGAAGCAAGAAGAAGCCTGAAATAATTTGATATTTACTGTATTTAATTAAGTTTGTCATGTAATAATTATTGGTTTTGAAATAGCTTTTAATGCAAAAAGTTGCAAAAATAGTCTTTTAAGCACGCGACGTGAATCTTGGACTACGAGTATAAGGAGAGGTCCAACCCGTCAAGAGCTTAAAAGACATTGATTTTGCAACGTATTGTATTCAAGATTTTTTGTTATAGCGTTTTATAAGAGATTCTTCTTTCAAATATAATGATCTCAATCGAACATTCACATTGTACAGTATGCAGGCGGCAGGTTGCTACAGTTGTAAATTTCGTTGTTTACTGTTATTACAGACTGCTAATTTGGGTTCTGTGTTTAAGTTCTGTGATAAAAGAACACAAAAATGAGCGATTTTGAATTTGATTCCGACATTGAAAATGCTGCGGAAGCTACACTAGTCATGCCAGCGCCCGAAAAATCTAAGAAAATTTAGAAGAAAACATACAGGAAATTTGGTGGTTGGTGTGAGGAAAAAATGTAACAAGTATTGAAGAAAAGGTACTCGACCTCCTTATACTGACCATTAGAGATTCATCTTAACCTATAGAAATTTTAGGTGCTGTACGCTACCCGTTGGTATAAATACTATTGGAGCTGTGCCTATAAAAATACAGAATGTCTCGGTCTTCTAAATGCAAAAGAATATACCGGGCACTGCTTTCGCCTTTGTTCAGCAACACTCTTGGCAGATTCAGGATTAGATATTACATTACTTAAAAGACATGGAGGATGGCAATTGAGTTCTGTTGCGGAAAGTTACATAGAAAACTCTGTTGAAAGCAAAAACGCAATTTCCATGATAATTATAGAAAAAGAAGAAACTGTATAAAAAAAAGGAGAATCTGTGACGAAAATAGCAAACCTAAAGTGGCGTCTACAAGTACCGTTTCCACTTGTATTGAAGTTCACGAAAGAAATCTGAAGTCTTCGAATGATTAATTTAGTCACTTAAGTAATTGTACTTTTCACGTTTATAATAAATAAATAAAATAAAAATGTATTTTGCATTTTTGAGCACTAGTGCTTAAAAGTATGTTACTTTTACCCTCATTGCGTAAAAGTACGTCATTTAGCAATTAGAATGACAATCAAAAAGTAAAATAAAACGCTCTTTTTAAATGCTTATTGTGTAGTGTTATGATAAGTGAAACCCGACCGATTTGTCAAAATAATATCGAGAGAAATCTCACGTGATTAATGTGGAGAAGTTTTCCGTTTTTTGTATTTTTTCCGGTGATAATTACGAGAGGGCGGGTCGTCTCATAACTGGCCTTTAGTAACAAAGAAGCGTCGATAGGTTTTATTGGGGTTTCTTTACGGAAACGGATTGTCGGTTTGAACATTTCCAATCTTTGTTCGATTTGATTAATGGTCTGCTAGAATCGCACCGATGCCCAGCTGTATAGATGCTCTAATTTACTAAAAGCTCTTTGTTGGAATGGAGGCTTTTCGGACCGTGTGTGTGTGCGTCTGTGGGCTAATAATTCAAAATAAAAGACAAGAAAAAGAGAAAAAGAAACGAACAAGACGTCGATTTCGATGTAGCCACTTTTGATACGAGACTAGAAGTGACATTTTTCACTTTCTCTGTTCGTTTTGCTATCACGTTAGATTTTTCTAGTGCAGTTTCAAGTTTAATAAAAAAAAATACTGGTTTATTTTTCTTTTGATGAAATTGAACGGAAGTCGATTTCGTCGACGATGCGAATTTTAACATTTAGAGAAATGCAACGACCACAAGGGGGAAAAAGAAAATCAGAAATTATGTACGATCGATACGTTACACGACCAAAATTTTTTTTTCTTCTCTGCTGCTTTTTAAGACGATAATCCAATTCCTCCGCTCCAGGAACTGCGATACACATCTTATTTCACAATTTGGAAATGAACAGGGGACTTGTCGGAATATTAAATTTCTATAACTCGGAGCGAAGTTTGCTCACGAGATTTCGTGGACAAGATTCTAAATAACGACATTACAAAATGTTAACTCGCTGCATACTGACCCGAAATTATAATAACTCTATACGAGTTATGTGGCTTATCTGTGCCATAAACCTAAAATTTTAAGTGTCTATCGCGAACTATAATATGTAACACAGGGCTATTCACTATGAGAGAGTCAAAAGATCCATAAATAGTAAGACATTATTATTGAAAGCCGTGGACAACATTTATTTACTAATATTAAATCTCAGAGATGTATTTTTACTAATTTTAAAAGCCAGAGTCTATACTTCTTATTGCATCCTTATCGTATTTGGGTTATTTAGATTTAAAAAGTAACGAATATTTTATTTCTGCTATATACACTAATACAACAACAATAAATAAACAACTCGATATATATACTACAATCGCCGTTGTTTTACTAATGTAGCTCACTTTACTGGCTTATATGGCTCTCGCTAACTGACTGACTCACTTTCATTCAGTCACCATCTTTATATTGTTGAAAGTCCTTGCTAGAATGTGATGAGTGGTTTGTGACCTTTCTACATTCAATTGGAAGCAATGACTCACTCTTCTAGATGGGTTCATATGCGAGTCTATTCGCGATTGTTGCAAAACTTTTATTTAGATATTAATATTCTAATAGTTTCAGGTTAAGTTTCAGTTCGTTTTATTGTTTAACAGTTGAATTTGGTCAAATGCACGTAATATAATGTTTAACAATAATCTTACTTCGTTTTTATTATAATTCAACAATCAAAATCCTAAAATAAAGTCACAAATTAAATATTTTTTCAGTAAGCAATCACATGTATTTAGCAAACGACTCTTTCTTGATAGTTCGCATTTGCACCGCGTAGTGCCGTTTAGTCTATCTCAGTCGCCTCACGTCGGTGCGTTTCCAGCACGATATTTTTCTAGTATTTTCTTGAACTTTATTTCTCTCCTTGTTATTTTAATCGTTTGTAATTTTATCAATTTTTAAATTAGTAAAAACATTTTGCTAATTTTGGAAACTTAATGCAACATTTTATTATTTGTAGAAAACATTATTTGTAGTAAAGTTAAACTAAAAGAATTCGGTGTCCGACATGTAATTTTACTAATTTCAAAAACTGAAAATTGTGTTTTATACCGTTTTTTAAATTAACGAATACAAAAACAATATTTATAATGTCACACATGGGTTACATAGTCCTCACATTTTTCTAACTTAATCTAAAATGCAACAATTCTGAATCTAGATCGATTTATTCCAATATTTTTGGAACCTGTTTTTTTACCTTTGTTACTATTTATTTTGTTATATTTGTCGAGACTTGACAATCGAATAAAATTTTAGCGGAAGGAAAAGGAAACCTCACTAAACAATGGTAAATTCGGCTGAGTGATCCAAAAATTATCTAAGATTTGCTCTTTCTCCACTAACCAAAACGTAAACATTCCACTAAGAACCAGCGTCTTCAGGTCGTAAACCGCCTTTTTTTCGATTAAATTTTTTTGTGTGGCGAGCGAAGCGCAAGGCCGTTAAATGCCCGTCCAGCAAATCGCCCCCCATTTTATAGACTCGAGCTTTATCGAACATTTTATGAGTGTTTATTCCGGCGGGGTTTTCTTCGAAGCTTTTGCAAATGAAGTTGACTACGCCGTGTACCGACGTCAATAATATATCCGAGGAGAGGTTTGACGGCCGAGATAACCTTATTTGTGTCGCCACGGGGCCACTAGGTTCCTCCGGGTTCGCTGATTTATACCGGTGTGAGTTTTTCCTACATTTCTCTGGTGTATACGCGTACGTCAGGGTCACACAATAAACCAACAAGGTTTGTATTTTGGAGAAAAGTGGAAAATACAGATTTCATTACGAGTCACGTTGCGGGATTACTGTCACATGATGGATAATTAAATACGGGATTTTTCGGGATCTTCAGCGACACGTGTTAGATTATTGATTGGTGCGGAAGTCAAAAACACCTGGATGTAAATCGGTGGAGATTGATTGATCGGTTAGAATGGCGCATTTCCATCAATCGTTGTTAATTGTTAGGCTTTCGGAGGGTTATCGTCGATCTTTTTTCTACGACTTGTTGCTGGGATTAATTCATCAAGGCAAACGAGAAACTACGCAATTTTCCTCATAAATCGTTGATTTTTCTTTGGGAGGCTTCCCAATTAGTCCCGGGACTAGGAGATACGACTGCGCTTCTGGAAGAATGTACCAATAATGATTTTTCTCTCGGCGGCTCGTATCAATCAAATTAAATCGAAGTTGTCAACACTGATGCAAGAGTGGAAAACACACTAGATTCAAGAGCAGGAAATGAAAGTCTAAATATCAGTTTTGTGCGTGGGATATGAAACGCATTTCTCATTTCCTGTTGGGAGTTACTTTAGATATAAATGACGAGGGATTTTTTATTGGACGATTACATTAATCAACCGAGGGATGAGAATAAAAGCACAGTGAAGTTCCGGAACGGCAATTATTAAAAATAAATCGGCTATAGACGATGTTTATGGATCATCATCAAAATTCATCGCCAATCATATATTTTGCAATAAAACTACAAGCACGTGTTTCAGCTATTCTACTGTATAAATAAATAGGTTTGTCTATTAACGAACAAATAATAAACGAGAAGTGTTTCAAAATATTTTTGTTTGGATGAAAAATGAAATTGAGAGCTATTATTAGATGATTTTGATGAAATGTCTTAAATCGACTTTGGACAATCGATAGAAGAATGGATTGTTTGATTATATACCAACACTTTTACTATTATTATGGACATCTTATTAAATTTTGCGTTTTTAAAAAGGTCCAAGCATAGACAACAAGCTTTAAGAGAGACATTATTGTTTTCGAGCACAGAAGTCTCAAGGTAATTTTTAACAAGACATAACTCTTAAACAAATTAAAATGAATATGAAAGCACATGCTTTTCTTCATACACCATATTTTTTAAAAATTGTTACGTAAATTTCTAAAATAGGTTTTATAAATGTTTTTTTTTTTAATTTTTCTTTAGTTTTTCTTGATTAACTATATATTGCTTAAAAAAACTAAATGTTACCTGTATTATCTAAGTACTTTAAACAATATGGGCATAATTTGATAGTTTGGGAAAATGCGTTTGTTTTCATCATATGTATAGTTATAAAAACAATTTAAAAAACTATTTTAGCAACTTGTATAATAAATTTGGCTAAATGTAATTCATGAAGAAAAATTAGTGTTTTTATATCATAAAAACTAGAATTAAAAATTTTGATTTGTTGAGGAGTTATTTATGTCTTGTTAAACATTACATTGATCTTTACCTTTCGAAAACGGGAATGTCCTTAAACCCGAAAGCCCGTTTACTCACATATGTATGGAAAGTATAGATGTGTAATGGGAATCAAACATAAAATACTCGGAGCAACATATATACAAAAATAAAATAAAAACAAGCAGTCAGTTAACGATAAAAAAATCTTATTTTATTTGCAAAATTACACTAAGTTACCAGTAAAACCTGATCTTGATACGGAACTCGCGAGAGTAAAAATTGGGTTTAAACCCACAACAAGACAAGCTGAGTTCACTTTGCGTATCAGCTGATATATAAGAAAACGCCTACATGAGTACCCGAATTCAATTCACCAAATACCAAGACTCAAACACAAACAAATTTCAAAATTAAACAAAAATCAATACGGCAACTACTAAAAAGAATTTAGAAACAATTATATGCTCTTGCAATCCGGTTTATTTAATAATAAACCACTTAAGACGCTCAGTTTTTTTGAAATTTCTGTGACGTCATTCCAGCTGGACTCTTAGCAGCCACAAAATTTTCAAGAACTTCAGGACAACACAGCTCAAATTTTCGTGACTTTAAAAGACTCTTTTTGGACTGGTCACGTTTCTAATTCTGCTTGTGAGTAACGACGAAAATTCTAAAATAATTCTGACAGGAAAACCAAAATAAAGTATAAAAGTCCATAAAAATAAATGCGTACAAATATTGTGATTAAAATGGCGACGTTGCGTGGCGTCACTTAGAAAAAGCGATAAAAATGCATAAACACCTGAACGACAATAATAATTTAAACACAGACGGGTTTATACATACATAGTTACTAGGAAAATTAAGGATTGCGAAAGTGGATGTTGTGTGGTCCTAAAGTCGGCTTTTTGACGGCTTCTTGCCTTTTGGGACAACTCAACTCATTTTGTACTTGAATTCTCTAGGGAAATAGGTTGTCGTAGGCGACAGAGATTTGCAAGTCACGTTTTCTGATTAAGTTAAGTAAATACGACAAATTAAATATAACAAATTACCTAAACAACTTCTACTTTTTTGTAGTTTCTTGTGAAACAACTCCTGATATAAGTTGTGTTATTCTTACAGCGGTCATAAACTCTGGCAACTCTTGCTAATTATTTAGAGAAACAATTTTTTTTAATTTGTTTGTTTTTATGCTTATTTGTTGCCTGTCATAGTTTCCATGTTAGTGCTAGCATGATTGTTTTTTCTTAGTTTGTTTAGTGGTGTAGTGTTTTTGTGCAGTATTTTTTTATGCTACTTTTAAAAATGAGTCTTGATTTAATTATTTTTTGACTAATTTTTTTATTCCTTGCTAACATAAGTTGTCGCAACATTTCATTTTTTTTTATTTCCTTGAGGTTTAACTGCTTTTTTGTAGTTACAAGCCACCAACAATTGTCTTGATCGTCTGTATTTTTAGCCGACGCATTGGCCTCCAGAAAACGCTCTTAGCAGAATTTTTTTATTCAATTTTTTTAATAAAGTCTTTCCGCTTTACCTTTGGTTTTCTGCCAATCTAAAGGGGAAAAAAAATGCAGGAGCTACGGCCCGCTACGTAGTGGTAATTTAGATTTTAAAAAAGTAGATTGTTTTTAGGGTTTTATTTTTCTTTTTATTGCAAAAAACTCCTTATAACAACTATACAAAATATATAAAAAAATCTATCTAACATCAATGTCCACATATGGGAAGAAACGCTCTTTAATTAATTCAATTGTACAACTGTAGATAACATAGATGTTGTAATCAAATGTTGTATAAAAAATTTACCTGCAGTTCTCGATGAAATACTGTTAAATACCCAAATTTGGTTTGTAGAAACGTTAATGGTTTTTCAAGATGTACGATGTAGAAACTTTATTTTAATTTATTTTTTCTGTTTGAGATAGTATATTATAGCACTTTTGTTAATATACAGGATGTGATTAAAATATATACAAAAATTTTATTTGATAGTCCTCGTTAAAACAATACTAAATACCAAATTTGTCTTATCAAATATTGGTGGCTAGTTTTGGAGATACATGCCACTGAAATTTTTTTCAAAAAACATTTTTTATATACAAGATAAATGACAACAAGGTTTTTGAGCAAAAACTTCTACATTGTGTATCTCAAAAATTATAATCATTTGAATAAGACAAGGTTTATTGTTTAACATCTAATCCTTGTTGACTATTATTATCTACAACGTAAAATATTTACACAACATTTGATTACACCCTGTACATTATTTAGTACTATCAACAGCGACGAAATCTTAAGCTAAAATTGCTACCAGCCTTCTAAGTACCTCATTTTATTCATTGCCTTTTCTTTATAAAAATTAAAGCTATAAATCGTGTCTAATCTTGAATAAAAAGCTAATAGCTACTTGGGGTGACTTATCTGAACCTTCCAACTGTTATTTCAATAAACCGAATTTAAACGAAACGAACCGACAATTACTAAAATAAATAAGTAAAACTGTGTATAATTTAACTGTTTTGGTGGAAATTTATGACGACATTTACAGTCGGAAACACGCAAGCTGATTGTTTTGACAGCTCATACGCGAGATTATATAGAGGCAAAGATTTTTCTCTAGTTAATTAATTTTTCATTAATCCTTCAATTAATCATTTCTAAGTGTGTAATTAGGTTGTTGTAGTAAAGAAGGTGAATTATTCATGAGATAAGACAGAGGCGTGGTGCGTGGAATTTATTGCAGTTTTCAATTCGTTTGGAAAATTTTTCCCTCTGTCCGATGCCAAGTTTTGTAATATAGACATGCAGTCGTCTGCCGGCATTGCCATAATTTCCGAAACATTGGCGCAATAACACGCACGACAACGTTTAAATAATTTTCTGTTACAAAACGGAAGTGAATGTTCATTTATTTACGATAAAAAATCTATTTTATTTGATGGAAGGTTACGGCCGATAGGAGTTTCACGTTTCACCTTAGTAAATAAGTCGTTAGACGGGTGAAAAAAGTTACGACACAGCCCTTAAGCTCGATCGGCTTAGAAATTGACGCCACTGTCTTTAAATCGGTTTATTATGTCGAGGGAGAGTTGTTTTTCAAGTTGAATGAACTTCGGAAGTTTCGCTAGTTAAGATCACAATACGAGCAATTAATCCCTTTTCAGATGGGAAAACTGTACTAAATGAAAATTTCGAAGTATGACGGGTGGGTTTTTCTAAAGACAGGAGATAAATGGAGTTCGTAAAATGTCAAAGTTTTGCTATCAAAAGAAGTCTATAAAATGTGATGCTGTTTTATGACTTCACGATAACGATACATTGTCAGCGTTAACACAACTTCTCAAACTAATAACAATTCCTAAGACGATACTGAATGTAAAAGACTGACCAAGACTTTGTAATCGTTGGAAATCTTTCAGAAGCTTTCTGAAAAGACATACCTTCTTTTAGTTTAGCTCTCAACGCTTCCATTTTGTCGATTTTAAAGAAAATGCACAGGTTTTTAAATATTTTTTTTAAGATCGACTCTCCGATTTTGTCGATTTTTAAAGAAATGTACAAGTTTTTGAAGATTTTTTTTTAAGAAAATGAGTTCTTTTCGGCAACGGCAATGGCAATAAATGATAGTAAAAATGTAGATATTAAAATGCATGCAAATAAGTAAAAAAAATAATAATAATAACACAGTGATCTGATTTCATGTTTCACCGTGTAACATGCATAAACGAATTAAAATATTTAACGCCAACTCTGTTCAAATTGTTCAAACCAGATTTATTTTTATTTAATTTTTTTATTATTATTGTTTTAAGTATTTATGATAGATATAAAAAATATTGCCTAATCGCATTAATAACTCTTGCAATCTAAAGCTGGATTCACATTTGGTGGTGGTTAGTTACTGCTCGGTTCTCATAACACCAGAACAAGTCACCCATTCAAACAAAAATCACCATAAATAAAGATAATTCAACCAACTCTAGTCGAAACAAAACAACTTAACTATCAAACTTTTAGTCTGATGAAGTACATAATTTGTACGAAACGTAGCGAAATCAATCGAAATAAAAAAAAACTCGTGTTCTTTGTTACCAATAAGACAATTTGACGTTTAGTTGAATTACAAGAAGATCTAACTTTGATAAAAAAAACTATGTTTAGAAAAAGAAAACAAAGAGAGATTCTAGAAAAACAAAAAAATATTTCTGAAAAATTTGGCAATTGAAAAAAAGCAGAACAAGAAAAACTATATACAAAATTGAAGGAAAAAGAAAAACTATTGTGACATAGACTTAACTTGGTTTTTTTGCTACGTAAACAAATACTTATAGTTGAATTTTTAACAATAATTGCTTTAACAGCAATTCAATTTACACAAACAACTCAAAAATAACTCCCAAAGTTTACGCAGCTCGAGACTTCTATTGCTTTAAATGGTAATTACTATACGAGATATCCATCGATAGATTAAATCTTTTTAAATAGCATAAAAACGTTAAAATTACCGTAAAAATTTGTGTTAAGACAAATTTAAGTTGGTGCTATTAATTAATTTACCCACCAATGGGTTCAATGCGAATGACAACCATTGACAGCATTGGCAGTTGAGTTTTAGTAATTTGAGAAATGAGAGAAGAGAATTGATCGATATATGTAATCTCTACTATATTAAAGTGAACTACCAGAAAACTCGACCAGCAAAAAAAAATACTTTAAAACGATAACTAAAAAAAATAAGGTTTACAAAATTTTGACAAACGATGTCTAGAAGACAAATGCCGACACAAAGAATATAAGAATATTTTTTAGAAGTTCAACAATTTACAAAATATTTTCAATAGCAACATTCTAAAAATAAAAAACAAATTTTAAATGAAGTCTTTAGAATCTGGAAAAAAGGATAATGGCAACAACAAAATAAAAAACTTTTTTTTAGGAAATTGAAGACAAGTTGTAACAGTAGAAAAGTGAAAATTCTAACATTTAACCGTCAAATTTTAAATTATCTTTGTATTATTTTTTATATTTTTAATTAAAATAGTTTTTGTTTTCGTGTCAATAAACGCTTCCTGCATTAAAAATGATTTCTGAAATTTTTTCATCAAAATTGTAAATCGTTCTTAAGAGGTATGCCTCATTGTCAGTGACTAAATAATAAATGTAAAAAAACTACAAAAAGTTAGAAAGTCTTAGAAAAATCTTACCAAATTTTTGTAAATAATAAATCAAAACATAAAAAAATAAAACTCTTTACTAAAAATAAGATAGAACGTTATTTTTAGTAAAAAATTTGTTGATCGATCTGACACATTAAAATAATTGGCTGCTATTTGGAAAATTGACACCTAAACATGTGTTTTTTTTCAAAAAAAACTTGACATTTGATTTAAAAAATAATATTTTTCTTTTTAAAAAGTTATAAACACTAATATAACAATTAAGGGGACAAGATTATAAACAAACATTCAATTAAGTAATGAAAATCAATTTAGTGAAGGTAAAATAAGATGTTCCAAGTTGATTTCTTTGTTTAAAATTTGTTGAGAAAATTGGATTCAAAGATTTCTGGAAATTTTAAGAGTAATCATTATTGCAAATGTGAAGAATTTAAAAATTTTAAATAGAAAAAATGATCGGAAAAAAATATGAGAAGTAAAAGCAAATGAAGTGTTGGTTACGTATCTATTTTTGTACTTTTCTATTGTCTTTACATGCTTATTAGACTGGTCGATAAAACATAAATTTTTTGAGCCGCCCTCTAAAAAGCTTCCAATTTTTTTAATTATTTATTTATTTATTTATTTATTTATTTATTTATTTATTTATTTGAACCAAAACAACACGTGCCTCAAGACAATCTAAGCTAATTTTTTGGTGAAATCATGTTTTTTGATTCTTTCAAATTCTTAAATTACAGACATGTGGGGAAGTTATTTTGAGGGTCTCTTTTCTTTGATTTAATATACAGGAGGTCAAATAAAGTTTTAAAGTTAAAATTTGTGACTTTGGCCCCCATTTTGGGGCCTTTGGAGTAGATTTGAAGGAATGATTTTGGCAAATTTAGAATGCCCAGTCAATTTACGTATAGATGTGTTAAACTTACGAGCTAAACTCGGTGTAGTACTCCTCTCACAAAAATAAATGATTTTGCCAATAAGCTCAACTTTGATCGTCTTGAGGCACGTGTTATTTTGATCAAAAAAAAAAAAAATTGCCTAGTGTTTTCTCATCATATGAAAGCTTTTTAGGGGGCGACCCAAAAAATTTAATTTTTAACGACCAGTCTAATGCTTATAAATTGTGGTTTTAGTTTTTTGCCATATCTAACCAATATAAATTGAAATTCAGTCATTATAAGATAACTTGAAAACGTCTAAATAATGAAAAAAAGTATTAGATCCTTATTGCGTACCTGACAAGTCGGAAAACTTTTTGAATTAAAAACAATTTTTAAACAAGTAAGAAAATAGAAAAATTAGAGATTTTAAAGGAAAAGATGTAAAAAGAAAATTATGCAATATGTTGAATCAAGCTTAGAGAATATTAAATTTGTTTCTGAATTTGTGGAAAAGTTTATTTAAGTCATGTAATGAAATGTGATTATTTACTGCTATTGTTTTATAATGATCCATTCTTTTTCAAAAACAACAGAATCTAAAATAAAAACAAGAAGGTCTGTATAATAAAGAATTAAATAATGCAGCTATTATGCGTGCTTGCAGTTATGAATAACAATGTGACTTCTTTAGAAATTTTAAAAGCAAAAGATGAATTGTCTCTTTTAATTATATTAAGATCTAAAAATGAAATGAAAGAGTTTGTTTCTGTTTTTACGGTAAATTAAATATTTTAATGTAATAAGTTGATAACTAAAAGATATTATCTAATTCTGCTTTTGTGTCTTTAAAAAAAAAGTGCTTTTATTGAATAAGTTTTTATTAATTATAAATATTTAATTTATTTTTATAACAACTTCATCTTGTTTGTTTACCTGATCAGATCTTTTTTTAAACTTGTTATATTGAATCGAAAGTTACAACTGTTCTTAGACCATTCACGAAATTGATGTCTTTAGTATTAATTTTTTCTCAAATTATAGGGCTTTATTTATTAACACACAAATTGTTTCAAAACAAACACATGAGACGTTTTTTTAATGGCGAGAGGATTGGAAAAGAAAGCAATTTCTATTGGACAATGAGAGCAGTGTGATATATGCCAAATTACACGAGTAACAATAATCATCTTTTTTATAAATACAGCTCATAAGGTCGTTTTTTCTTCTTCAAGTTGTTAAAAAAATGAAAGTGATTCTGATATTTTTCTTTAGATTTTTCTGAGATCAAAAGTGATTTGCTGCGTCGAGTTTTTTCTTAATTTCACTTTTACTATCGCTTTAAAATCGCATTTTTAATCTCTTCCTTTTTATTAAATTCAATTTTTGATTGATCTAAAATCGGGATTAGACAATTTAAATTTGATCAACTTGACGGACGAAAAATTCTCAAAAAAAATTTGTTCGTTGTTACTACAGCAGACCATGTTTATATAATTTTTAATCTCAATTAAAATTCTTGTTTTATCAACATGTAATTATGCGAAACGATGGAATTATTTAAAAATTACTCTTCCACCAGCTTTTATCTCAGAGAACAAATAGTATTTTGGCGAAAGCCGTGTTTACCAAGCCCTGAAATGTAAGTTGCAAATCTGATTTGAAACGGTCTAAATCTGGGTAGCGTTACGTTCGAATTTCGTCAAGTTACCGTAAAGTTTCAATATCTCGGTCAAACTTAAATCTGTTGATTCTCCTGTGTTCTTGTAAACAAGCTGTAATTTCACGAAATGCGAATTCGCACAATGCCTCTATTCTTCGGATTTCGCATTAATCAAATCCCCCAACATCGTACTAATCTAAGACAATGCCGAAACGTTTCGGTTAGGTCCAAAAAATCGACGTTGTTTACCTCCGATCGGGACACAAACAAACGATAATTTCCGACGAAACAGACAAACAGTCTCCGGATAAAAATTCAGCTTTATTTAATTCTATTTGAGGGATTTATCACAACAAAAAATGAATTTTTAATGGACGAAATGTGTTCTGTCTTGAATAAATACGAAATTTATCGCTCCCTTAAGTAAATAGACTTGCCTCCAGTGAAAATTCGCAGGAATTCGAAATTCTCAGCACGTTGCTTGGGAAATTCGCAAGCTGTTGGGGAGGTGATCCTGCGAGACGTTGCGGTGGAGTTTTTTATAATCGAGGGTTTTCCGATAAGTTTCCGACTTTAAATAGTGCAGATTATCGTGGTGTGATTTAACGAATTTTTAGATTTTTGCAGGTGCCACACTAAAGCTGTTTTTTTGAATCGATCAAACATTTTCTAAGAATAAAGCTCAGCTTGGAAGCTGTAAAACTTTAAAATCGTGACTGCGCATTTCAACGCAAATCATCGAACACACTTTAAATATTCATTGATTTATTTCCGCCCCCTTTATGTGTCTATTAATCTAAGTATGAACTATTTATAGACAAGTAAACAAAACACGTATTTATTAATAGTTTTCGCATGTGGTAACATTTTCTAGTGCCTGAAATCATAAATCATTAAGTATCTTAATTTATATTTTATTAACTCAAAAAGTATTGTAGAATTCTGTAATTAGCTATTCACTTTTGCAACACGTGATAGCGCTTTCCATTTAGTAAAATAATTTTTTGTAAACAATCTCTTAACGACCACGGTCTGTTGTCAAGACGTAAAAGTCTCCTCGACTGTTAAGAGGTCTTTTACATCTTGACAACAAAAGTTTCTTACTTAGTAACAAACAATCCTTAAAGCAACTCTAGAATTATTAATTAACCATAGAGATAATACAAAAAATATTGTACAATACACGTTTGTTAGGGTCCTTACTGCCTCACCAGTTTATTCGACTCACTCTTCCAACTCGTTTCCTAAATTTTCTCACTCGGCTGCAACAGCTACCTTAATGGACTTGTACTGTAAAATACTATATATAATATTCCTCATAAGTATCTTGTCATTTGATAAAAAAAATGTTTATAAACGTATTATTACTGTTATCTAGCTGTCATAAGGTCAAAAATATTTTAGTTGTACTTGAGCGAGAAAAAAAAATTACCGAGAGAAAGCTTTTTAAGATGATGAAAGCACAATTTAAAAAAGGACCTCGCTAAATGCGCTTCTTTGATTCCGGTATGCAATTATGAGACGGTGAAAGGATTCGATAATTTTCGAGATTTTTCATTTAAAACTGACAGGTCGTTAACTGACTTAACGAGCTTTCCAATCGATATTTTTAATTATGAATTTTCGAAGGGAAAGGTCAGTGATTTTAACGAGACTATTTTTTTGGTACAAATAGTTGATTTGAAATTTCGAGAAATCAAAGATAAAATATTTTATCTTGTAAAGTATTATGTTGCTCTATAAATGTAAATCGATTTCTATAAATAACAGAATAAATAACTCCATTTTATTATTTCTAGTTTTTGCATTTATTACATTTTTTATTGATTTTGTTTTATTTATCTATTACTACAAATGTTTTACGTAAACCTGTTCATTAATTAACATTGTTATCATTTTTATCAAACATAATATAAATAATTTCGATTCAAGCTTATTAATTTGTGTTATCAGACCTAGACTTTTCAGATCAGATTTGCTTTAATTATAGTAATTAAAATTTTGCGTAAAACATAAGAGTTTTGTTTTCGGTGCTTCAGCTATCACGTAGTTAGGTATTCAAAAGTCAGTAAACTGATCACTTTAAACCTACTCAGAATCAGAACCAAAAACTGTTTAAAAATAAAAAATCAAATCAAAAATTAACGTGTGGCTATTAAAACTTTTATTTGTTTAATCTCTGGAATTTTACACAAAGTAGCATTTTATGCATTAATTTGAGTAATGTTAAATATTGTACGGTCTATATGAGAAATCTACATAAATTATACAAATAAAACACGGCGATAATCTTAAAATTCCGCCATACAGCGCTTCAAAATATGCTCGAGATTATTACACGATGTGTTTAGGATGCGATATCTTCAGATACTTTTCAATTTATATCAAAAATCTAACAAATAGGACACCAGAAATCTCAAAAAGAGGTCATACAATTCGCTTTTGAATTTTAAGACGTAAAAATTTACAGAAGAAAGTTATTTGTAAAAAACTTACATATCCAAATGTCTAAATGACCCTTGTCTATAAATTTCGGTCTGTTTCGTTTTGTTCTAACGCCAGAAAAATTTGCGCAGAAGTCAAATTCAAAACATGTATAGATCATGTTTATAAAAAAAATTGGTAGATAATAAATTCTGCGTTTCTGGCACGATTTCAAACCAATAAGGGCGAGAGAGAAATGAAATCAAAAAATCAAACCCAGTTATAGACACTCCCATAACTGGAAACGACAGGAGAATGAGGAAGCTTATACATATCTACATTAAAACACAAAAAAACAAAGACAGCTAAAAATACTAGAAAACGTGCCCAAGATTTTCTAAAAGAAAATACAAGCAGAAACTTCACGACGACCGGTATTCAATTCTTCTAATATCAAGAGCAGAGCAATAATTAAAACAGAACGTAAGATAATTCTTATTTATAATTAAATAAACCTCAGAAGTGTTTAGCATTCAGAAGTACAAAATCTCGCAAAAAACGATAATCAACGGCAAATTTTGTGTGGACATGTAATAAAAACGAATAGGCTAATTTCAAGTTGAGATAATACCAGTATCTTTGTTTCTATAAAAAATCAAAAAAATTCGGGGCTGTAGTAAGTTGTTGCCATAAAAAAGTATTGAAATTTGCAATACTACTGGTAATATCTCAACTTGAAAATAGTCTACAAAAGGTAAACGATAATATTTTTAGAGTTAAACGATTGGTGTGGATTCGTTAATAATCATACAATCTCCGAGGCCGTTAAAACTCTTGAAACCGGCCAAAAATATACGATTGTAGCCCTTTTAGCTTTTCAGACTAGCCCAGATGTACCCTTAGTGTTGTGACGTCAATCATATGCAAATTTCGAAGTCTTTAAGGCCCCTTGCATTGGCCAAAATAAGTACAAGTAGAAGAATGAAAAATAATTATTGCGATTACAAAAAATGTTTGTAAAAATGTCATTTTAATTACTGAAAAATGTCACATTATAATTATTGTAACATAAGTTAAAAAGGTACGAATGGTTGTTGATCTTAGAGTCAGTCAGCCTATGTAATCGAAGCAATTTGCAAAGAATGGATGAGTCTAATTGGCCACAAAAGGCTGATAGAAAAAAATAAACTTTGAATGAATTTAGATGAAAAACTGCAGACAAAAGGGCTGGAAGGAAAAGTATATATAATATAACTAAAAGTATTGTAAAAATATTTTAATTAAGTGAATAAACTAGCACTTCAAACTAGTGTCGCTTCAAAGATCTCCGATTGCAGGAGAATAGGAGCTGCTGTCTTAATAATGTTATTAACTAATCCTATTTCCACGACTTTATATCAAGGACAGCAATTTTTTGTTAAATTTTAAACTCGTGAATGTTTTAACAAATAAATTTCTAAATCAATGAAAAATAGTTAAGTCGAATACTGCAAGCAGGAAACTGCCAACCGGTTTCAGGGTTGCTGCATTAATATCAGTGCAGCGTCTCCTGGTGCTATACTTTCTAGAACTGAAAATTACTTATAATCAGTTAACAAACGTTAAATGAGCACGAGAGATAGTCGTAGTAACATCTTAAAAAATGGCTGGCAAATGCTCAGAAACAGTGAATGTGCTGGAAAGCAAAATGAATAAAATTTTTGTTGTTTAATAATAAGCTGTTCTAAAAATCATGTTTTTTTGATGTGCATTATGCCCCATGGTGTTTACCGTTTGTTGTTGCAAAGTTGTTTAACAAATTGTGCTAAAATTATATATTAATAACATTAAGAAGCTAAGGTCTTCAAAATCGGCAGTTTTTTCTTAAAAACTGCTGCTATTTTAATAAACTTTATTCTTAAAAAGTTTATTAAAAAATTTTTTTGTTAAATATAGTACAAATTTTATAAAAAAATTAAAATTTTCAAAAGTTTTTAATTAGGATGGACATCGTATACGATTTTGGCAATTAATTAGGGCACATTTTAACAAAGTTCATTGAACAAAAGAGATATTTTGGGACGAAATCGACGTTTAAAATGTACTCTTTAAATTTCTCCATAAAGTTCTGACATCAAGCAATAGTATTGACGTCGACAAATTTATGACAAACTGTCAAACAACACTCAAACTAAAGAACAATAAAGAAGCTGTATTATATTTGACAGGCTTTTAGTAAATTCAGAAATAATTTCAATTATTTCTATGAGTTTGGGCGTTTAGGTTATTAAATTTGGAGACTGACATGACAAATGTCACATTTTGAATGACAGATATTTTGTTAATAAAATTGTAATTAGTTTGAATTTGGCGCCACGAAAAATATTAAAAGAAAAGGAAAAAAATTTTTGACCAAACTGTTACCAAAAGAAGAAGCAATGTTTTCATTTTGTTAGTCAAATGTATCAAAATATATTAGCCATTTAGACCAAAATTCTAATTTTCGGAATTTTTGGTATCTAAAAAAATTCAATATTTTTAAATTCTTTTCTAAATCTATGTGAAAGCTACGTTACTTTATTTAATCTATAAACAATCTAATAGTATTTTCTAATTTTAAATTGTCGCTTCATGTAAATACTCAAGTATCTTAATGATAATTTTTAGTAATAATGTGCTTTAATGTGCAAAATTGACGTTTACAAAATTGCTTGATCTTTCATTTTAACAAGTAGATAAATTAATTTATCAAAAATATACAAAACAATGATTTTACAATTCTATACAGTCTAGAGATTGTTTTTTAATAAACGCGCCTTGTATTGGAGCACAAAAGAAATAGAAAATGCTCTAAGCCGATGTATGCTTTTCAGTAATTCATCAGTAATGTCACCAGATGTCGCTTGTCCAAAATTGCTAGCAAGGCCAGTTGATTACTCTCGTAGAAATTACAGACATGACAGCTACAAAAGAGCCACAATAACGATATTTTCGCCGCTAGAAGATTTTTCAAATTGAAACAACACGAGATTGTTTTATATTTTTTATTAAAAAACAAAATAGCACATATAATTTGACAAATATTAAATTTTGCGGTGATTTACAAAATTGTATGAAAAATGAAAAAATATTTAAGATGCCCTCTACTGGCAAAAATATTGTTGTTGTTGCCTTTTTATAGCTGTCACATCGCGATTTTCATACGAGTTTCTTCAGTCACTTTCAACTGACTGATCAGAATTTGACAACAGCTTGAAAGACTAATTTGACTAACAATGTTAGGTTGTAATTTGTAGGAGTAGGTGTCCCTTTTTAATTCTGTATTTTTTAACATTAATATATTAGGTAAAAGGTCTGTTTTAAATACGGAAAAATTATAATTTTTGCTATTTTAAAGTTATAATTTTTCTGCATTTTAAAACAGATCTTTTGCCTTTTATATTAATGTTAGGTTGTGTTTTACTAACTTCAGTTACCGATGAAATATTGTTTACTTTAAATATAAATTTAACCAGTCATCCGTTATATCGTATTTGCCTTACGGCTTACCCCATATATTCCGTCTCTACGCATTGACCTACGCAATCTTTCTATGTTTAACGGAGGCCAACGCCTACGCATTCCCATTTTTCAATTCAAAAAAGCTCCGAAAAATCCGAAAAAAAAATCTTTATTGTTGTGACAGTAACAGTTTGTAGTAATGGCAAGATTTCAACCAGCTGGTGTCTTACTCTCTCTCCATTCATTGATTTTACTCGAATCCTCGCAAGTAAATCGAAAAACCGGTCAATTTCCGGCCGATTCTCTTTTCGTTTCATTTCCTGCCGGAAAACAACAACCATCCAGTAAAAATGATAAATCATCTGTACCTTGAAGTAGTCGTCGTTTTCCTGGTGATGATGTTGAATGAATTTTTTTCGATGATTTCACAATTTACATGTTAGATCCGGCGTCCCGACGCCTTTTCACCGATGATTTCGTCGGTTACTTTTCGACATTGCGTATTTTCGCGGCACTGTGTTGCACGCGTGCATCATCCGCACACACACTGTACTGAACAACGACGTCGGCGTCGAGACGCCGCGGAACATAGGGGTGGGACGACGCATCCCCACTACCACAGTACGACAGATATTCGGCTGTTCAATAGGGATGCGAGGGCCAAAAACGGTACCAAAAATTTGTTTTCGCGTGGAAGAAAAATAAGTGTGGAGGGATTTAGCGAGAACAAAGAAGAGAGTTGAGGAGCTCTTGAGAAAATGTTGAAGGATGAGATTCTTGTGCTTCAAAAGCAGGAATTGAACAATGGGATCCGACGTGTCGAGTGCAAGCGTATAAATTGACAATAAATTTGTTGTTTTAAGGGGTGACAGCTAAGTTGTAGTGCAGGAGTCATAAAAACGGAATGTCGTAAAAATTTCGACGCTAAATCTTAATTTGTAATTTTATGGGATGTTTTATGAAATTTGATATTTTGTGCCACAATTTATTTAATGAAAAATGGAGATGGGTTCACATATGAGGGCCGGAGGCGAGGATAAATTAAATGAATTATGTGCTATTTTTAAAACCCGGTGTTTATTTGATGTTATTGATTTTCTTTGTTTATTAAATGGTTAATATAATTATTAAAATTGAGGATTTGTGCTTTATTGTAGGTAGAAAGCCATTCCATAGGTATGTATTCTAAGTAACAGAACTGTTTAATGTAACATACAATAGAATTAACTTTGTGAGGCTCAGTTTCGTAAACAATATACCTTCTTGTTTAAATTACTACAATATATCTAAAAGCAAGCAAATGAAATAAACAAGTTGTTTACACCTCCAGACATGTAGGTATTTTAAACATAATCTCAAAGGAGAGTATTCCAAGCTTTAAGACTAGTCAAATTTAATTTTTTTTTTAATTAAAATAAATACTTCATATCATTGCGCCAAATTGCTAGTTTTAGAAATAAAGTCATCAAATCGATTTATTATTTGAGTGACTTTCCAGTTTATAAATGTTTACCGACAGCAAAACTTGCTTTTGTTTCCAAGAATGCAAGAGTTAAAGACTGAAATGTCGGAAATTCCTTAAATAAATTTATGATGTTTTTAGAGAACTTAGTAGACTAAAATGGTAACTGCTAAAACTGTTTCTTTCTTGATAATGGTCAAAAATTATCACTTTTAAAATTTTATTCTATGTCTAAAAAAAAACACAGTGAAACACATATTGTTTCATTTCTTTCAGCATTTTAACATTTAAAATATTTGCTTTGTGTAGTATGCATTATTTTATTTTTGCTTTTATTATTATTCTTACTACAAACGTTTTTTTCTTAAATATGTTTTCATAACAATAAATAAATAACAAATTAGGACTACAAAAAAAAGTTTGCATCTGGGTTCTCTTACAAAAAAAAACAGATCTTGCCTAACAAGCTACATATTACCAACGACTAAAATGAAAACAACTACTTCTCGAACAAAAGCTCGGATAGATATATTGGCCGTCTGGCCGCCCACCAACTAGTGCGTTTCTAAGACTTGAATGCTTTTTATTGTTTTTCTAGACTCTGCTGGCTTTAGAAACAATTAAGATTGAGTAATTCAATACCTATCAAATCTCTTGTCCGGGGAGTAGTTGTTTTCATTTTATTTATTTGTTGGAAATGTCGTGTTGAATTTCATTTATCCCATTCGTCTCAATTGTTTATAAAAATTTGGAAATATGAAAATATACTGCTTTGAATGAAAAATGCAACACCAAGAAGTTGTGGTCAAATTATAACAAAAATTTTACAAAAGTTTAATTTTGATACAATAATTAAATGATTGAAATTTCAACAAAAAAAAAATATTGTCAACTTTGTTTTTTGGAAGATTTTATATAGGAAAGATAGCAATATCAAAGAGTGTTTTGCGAGCATGAATACATTTTGAATCAGTTTTATCAATTTTGCGGAGAACGTCATTTAAAATGCCCAGAGTTCGTAAACGTCAAAATTTTCGGCAACTGAATGATTTCGAACGAGGTCGAATTATTAGCATGAGAGAGGGTGGTCATTCGTTTCGGAAAATTGCCACCAGAACTGGTTGTGACTCAACTACAGTAATGAGATGTTGGAGACGATGGTCTGAGAAAGGTTTCTTTCTATAGACGTCGGAGAGGATCTGGACCACAGCGAAGAACGACAGACCGCGAAGAACGACGTTTAAGACTCTTGGCGTTAAGAGACAGATTTTCAACCACGCGAGCAGTTGGAAACACTTGGAGAGAAACTTTGAAAGTAAGAGTTTCAATGGCGTCTATATATCGTCGAGTACGTAGTTTTGAAGTGCGTTCTCATCGTTCTTTTTGGTGCCTCTCCCTAACGCCTCATCATCGAGCTCGCAGATTAGAATGGTGTACGGAACGGGTGAACTGGAGGTAGGAATGGCATTAGATTGTGTTTACCGACAAATCTAGATTTTGTGTGTGGACCAACGACGGACGTAGACGGATCAGACGTCTTTGCGGCGAACGCAGAAACATGAACTTGGCACTTCCCCGGCATACTGCGCTTACTCAAGCCGTGATGATTTGGGGTGCTATCACGTAGGGCAGTAGGTCTCCTCTGGTTTTTATTCCTGGCAATTTAAATACTCAACAGTACATAGAGGCTGTGCTGGAAACAATTGCACTGCCGTACTTGCAAGGGCTGCAAAATCCTGTTTTCTAACAGGATAATGCTCTCCCACATACTGCAAGGAGGACAGTAAATTTCTTAGAAGAAGCTAATGTGGTGGTACTTCTATGGCCTTCCCGCTCACCGGGTCTTTCGTCCATTGAACATGTGTGGGATATGATAGGCACAAGACTAAGCAATTTACGTCATTCCTCAGACTCTTCGGACGAGCTACGTGTGCAGATTCAGGAAACTTGGAATGCACTACCGCAGGAAGATATTGATCATCTCATTCAAAATATGCCAAGTCGAGTGAATGAGTGCATTAGAAATCATGGAGGACCCACACATTATTTAAAAAAATGTATTTTTTGTTAATTTAATAAATTGAAATTCTGATGATTTCTTTATTGCATTCAAATAAACCTTTCGTAAAATCTTCATTAAAATTTGCCTACAACTTCTTGGTCATTCAAAGCAGTATAGATTCGCAATTACGATGGAATTTTCTCAGGTAGTCCTCTTTTAAAAATCGATTATCCTTTTATACAGATTATTGGTTTACAAAAAAACTACAAAAAAAACTAGTTTTTTTGTAAATTTTAAACACTAAATTCTGTTGCTTTTTTTTGATTGAGAAAGCTTTTCTATTTGATTTTGCTCTTGGCCATCAACATATTTTTTACCCCTCTTCCATGTCGTTAATGCTTTCTTCTGCTTCTTATTTTTGTTGTGGTCCACGCTAGAGCTTGGTTTGTTATGTCGTCTCTTTATTTTCTTATGGGCTAATTTCAAGTTGAGATAATACCGGTAGTATCTCTATTTCCATAAAAAATTAAAAAAATTGGGTGTTGTCATTGATTGCTGCTATAGAGAAATATTAAATTTGCGATACTTTAATGGCTTGTTGTTTTTTTTTGACTGATTTTTGCGTTGGGCAAAGATGTGCTTTATGCTTCTTTACTGATTGAGCAAATATATATTTACATGTATTAGTTGATTATTGGGTATTTTGAACGTACATAAATAAAAATCTTTAATCTGCTGGTGATGTTTCGTGGGTTTAATTTCCACTTCTTCAAAATATTTACAAAAGTTGTAGACCAGAGCTTGCTCTGATTTAACAAATTCTTGTTCTCCATTACGTAAGTAATGGACCAAAAAAATTTCATAATTTTTCGGAAACATTTATTTATAAATAATTGTAATTTTTAGACAATGCTCTCAGTTGTTGCTCATGTTTCACAAGCATAAAGTAGTACCTACTTTACACTGCTACTAAATCTTTTTAAATTTGTCTTTCAAGTAAGCTGTGCTAACCTTTATATACTGCTTAGCATTCTTCTTATGTCTGCTTTAAATCCTCTATAAACACTTCCTATATAACAAAATTATTTGATTTTTTCTATTTTGTTATGATCTACGTACAACTTTTTTTGATCTTTTACACTAAGCACTTTCTACCTCACTTCTTAATTTTGCATTGGTAAAGACAAAAATAAATCGCCGACATGTTTGCATTTGCATTTTTTTATTCTGTAGGTAATTTTATGTATTTTTATTATTAATTACTTTGCTTAACATATAATCCGAGTTGACATAATACATCTTTGCTTCACTTCATTTCCAATGTCTATTTTTTTTATTAACCGCTTTCTGCGTACCAGTTGGCATATATGTATGTAATATCCGGATCACCGAACAGTGCACACACGTGACCAATTTGATTCAAACTTAACAATTAAACGCAAATTTAAATTTAATGTAAATTAGCTATCAAGGATTACAATCTTTGGTTCTTTGTTACGAAAACAATTTGGATTATTCTAAAATTAAGACACTAATGTTTGGTAATCTGGACAATACATATGTGCATTATTGTTAGTAGATTTAGTAGATTAGTAGATTAATTTTTAGTAGAATATCAAAATATTCTAAGGGGCTGATTTCAAGTATAAGATAATACTGGTAGTATCTTCGTTTCCATGGAAAAATAAACAAATTCGAGGTTGTGATTCGCTGTTGTCATGAAAAAGTATTAAAATTTGCGATACTACTGGTATTATCTCAACTTGAAATCAGTCCATTACACTTTTTCAACACATAGCTAAAGCTAAAGCCTTGGAAAGATCTACAAAAGATAGATTGTTTCTCTAGATTTTTTAATTAAATAAGCTGCTGAAGTTTAGTTCATGTATTTGTAAAAACGTCTTGTTGTTTTTGAGTTTATTGTCTGTTATCTTATTAATTCTTCTATAATCAAATTATTTATAAGTATTTCTTTTTAGAAGCTTTACCATTATTACAATTTTATTCTATTTCATTTCATATTTTTTTTATTCTATATAGTATCCTTTCTCCATTCTAGCACACTTTTGACAAGTTTATTTACAACTGCCGAAAGTTTCTTTATCTTTATTACTTCCTACTAAGCAACGATCTTCCTTTCTATCACTCTATTAGTCTAAGTGTTTGCTACAAGATTTTTTCACGTCCTCTCTATGGCAGAATTTATCACTTAATTGAAGAAGTACTCCCAAAAGAGCAGATTGATTTTAGACTAAACAGAAGCTGTTGGAACCATGTTCTGATTTTCACTAAAGCCGGATTTCAAAATTTGTTTAAAATCAAATTAGCTTTTATTGGCTTAACTGCTCTCTATGATATTGTTTAAAGAGTTGACTTGCTGTTGTTAAATGTCATAATAATAAAACTTTTTTAACTATATGATTGTGCTTCATTGTGGCTTTACTGGCATTTGGAAGGTACTGCAGATCGATTCACGCTACTGACTCTTCTGATCGGAGTTTTTGAGAGGTTTTCTTCAATCAGTAAACGATTGCTGGAACAGTAACTTTTTCTCGAGGGATCAATTATGCAATAGTCTCAATGCATGACTTCAAGTCAAAATAAACTTCATATACAAATATTTATGTATATTATTTTTTTTCTTTTGTATCTATTATCTTCATACGCATATACATATGTATATACTTCTTATTATGCGCAGTTTGGCTTTCACTTATATCAAACTAGCTGTTATCACTTATCAGTTATATATAACTAATCTATTTTTTCTTTTTTTAAACTAATTTTTTTTCATTGTCATCTACCTTATGATTTTTACCAAATAGAGAAAATTTCTAGCATTGTTCTCTTTATACCAAAATGTGTAGCACTTGCTGAAAGACGAAATATTTAACTTTATTTTAAAGTTCACTTTTCTCTGCTCTAACAAACAAAAAATTATAATCCGAAATCGATATACATAAATAAATGTTGTGGATTATATATATTGGAAGTTATGAAGTTATTTGAAGTATAAACTTGCTAATGAATTTATGATAATCTGTAATGAATAGGAATGATACCTAATGAAAAAGCTATTGACTATGACTAGCATTTCAATCGATTCACAAAAAACTAGAATGTTGAAAACGTGTTAACAAGGCAATAATAAATGACGACGGTCTCCCGGAACTCTTTTCACTTTTATTCCGGCATTTCCAGTGGTAAAAATTCCGTCCGTCGTGACGTCAAGCGTCGATTTTTTCCTTTCTGGTCTTTGAGAAAGTTATCAGGAGAGAATAAAGCGACTTCCTGACGTAAAATAAATGCAAACAGGCTAAAACTTTTGACCCAAAGAACAATCGATGTTTATTTACTTTTGCTTGGAGAGCAAAAATACGCGCACAATTCCCGGAAAATTGCGGCATCAATAATGGCCAACCATCTATTTTTAATGTGAAACGTGTGTGTGTTTCCTTGGGATGCATTTAAAATTCGCTTTGGTCGCATCAAAGAAATCCGAAACTTGTCAGTTTTGATAAAAGCAGAGGATCCAAAAGAGCGAACGTTTGTTTATTTCGTACGCGTTTCGAATCCGATTCTGACTAATTGCGCACGTAAATCACTTCAGACTTTGACAGGTCTCGTATCTGCGGAATCCTCACCCATCATTTCAGTTTGATACTACCCTGCCTTGTATTAATTACGAGACAAGATTCCGGTAATGTCGACAAGATACAATTAAAATAAAATTATTCGCCTCAGACAAATCGATAAATTTCGCCGGAATTCCAATTAAATCGAGGATAATTGAGCGGAGAAGAGCTTCCGGAGGTCTCGCCCGGCACCTCCGCCATATTTGTCAAACACGCAGAGCTTTGCAAAACCAAAAAGAAAAAAAATAGAAAGCAGTGTTTTCGTTATTTGCGAAGATAATGTTCCACAGCGACATCTTAAGCAAGTTTAAGGAACAGAAAAAATAAATGCTGTCACAATAACCGCCTACTTTTGATAACATTGCTTGAACTTACAGGTTCATATTTTTTCTACCCATATGGGTCAATATTTAATGTTGTTACTCAGTGCACTATTTACTTGTTTGTTTCATTTGTTTATTACTCTTTATTTATGTTTGTAATAAACAAATTAAATAAAAGATTGTGATCATCTTATGTTAAGAAAAACAAATCAGTACATTGCAGTGTTTTTAATTGTGTTTTAATTTTTTTTACATCATTAAATCATGATTTTTGGCTTTTTGAATTATGTTATATGACACCGTCAACGTGATATTGTTATATAACATGACCTACATTTTAAAAACCCAAATTTTCGGTAAAAAACAGAATTCACAAAGCCAAAATTTTGAGTTGAATTTTAAAATTTAATATTACAAAAGTGATCCGGGTTAGTTATAAAATTTAAATTTTTATTATCTTTCTAAATATCATAAGTGGTGATGATAAACAAGCTATTTTAGATCGTGGACATTTCTGGAATGGAATGCTAGTACTTATGTTACTACATTTAAAAACAAGCAGGGCAAATGAAGAAAAATAAAATTGTCTGAGAAATTAAAAATAAGACATTTTTTCCTTTTTTAAAGTCGATGCAGGGACATACTGTATATAAATACATGTTAAAAATTTTGTATTGCTACACTATTTTTGTTAAATTGGTTTCTTTATTATTTATTATAGTTGGATGGCCGTATTCACTTCGGCAAATCTGTGATGAGTGGAGGAGGCGTTGGGAGAAATATCTGCGAGTCCCTTTCGAAATTGGGATGTCGGCCGATTTTCTTATCGGTGTTGGGTGATGACCCGCAAGGAAAAATCCTGTCAAACTTCATCCCTGAGGATAATTTCAGAAGGGTGAAAATCCTGAAAGGGCGCAATACCGGCCAGTGTACCATCGTTTTGGACAGAAACGGCGAGTGCAAATTCCTGGTGGGAGATATGGAAATTCATCAGCATCTAACGCCGGAAATGGTTTGTGTTTTTTTTCTGTTTGCTTTAGTCGGTGATAATTTAGTCGCGAAAACGGGAGAGAAATGTGTCTGGGACAGCGGAAGCTTTATCATTGTCTTGAGATGGTGCTTGATTAATTTTAGGAAAATTATAGCTTGTGTTGTCGGGAAGATTAGAAAGTTAAAAATACGAGTAGTGGAAACTGATTTTAGAGATTAAATCAAATAAATTATGTGGTTGTGGAGCGGTCGATATAATGTATGTATGTAATTGCTAATTTACAAAATCAAGATTTGAATGCACGGTATTATCAGGGTTTTATTTGTTTTGTTGTGAAAATAAAAGCTGCGAACTGATAGTACTGATTTATTACTTCAGCAGGAATTCGTGTGAGGGGAAACTAGGACAACAATGTTCTACAAAATTCATGACACTTAAAAAATAAAATAAAACTTTTCAAATTTATTGGCTGGGGTTTTAATTGTAACATACGTTTACATATTTTTGTATAAAAGTATCTGTAGAGTATTATCTAAATTTTGATTTAACATAAATAGAAAAATAAAAAGGCATACCGCTTGTCTTATACCGCTATTACAAACAATTCGAAATAACAATAAGAGAAAACAAGTTTTAAGTAAATACAGTGCTTAACAATTGAAATAGAACACCCTAAAATTTTAACAAATAGATCATTTCGTATAGTTTAAGATATTTAGTAGAGCGTTTCTTGTAAATTTGTTGTTTGAAAGTTAGACAGGGTGTCAAAGACATCTCCAATTTTAACAAAAAAAAATTTTTGATTTTTTTAATGAGTCCTGAAACAGCGCTGGATTAAGCCTTCGATACTGTTTTACAAATTTTGAGCTACACTTATAAATTGAAGCAATAATACAAAAAACGGTTTTTTGCGCATTAAGTAATAATTTTGTTAATTGATGTAGAATTTTACCTCTTTTTGGCTTATTCTGAAAATAAAAGTTTGAACTGGAATTTCAGAAGGCAACAGTAGACATATTGTTAACATTTTGTGCAGACAAAAACTTCCGAAGATGGCCAAATTTTGAAACAGCTCCTAATTTTAGTTTGATAAAAGAAGGATAAAAATTTAAACGTGTATTTAGACCCATAACTTGTTGTATCTCAACATCCTTGTAGCATTGGTTTAATTAGTATTGGTCGGTGATTAGATTCGATTCTTAAAAGCAAATTTTTAGGAAAAAATTGAAGCTTTTTCTAACTTGAACAGCTCGTTAGTGCAATACGGACGCTACTGTTAGCTATCCACAATTGTATCATTGAAAACAAGCCGTTTAGAAGAGCAAAAGTTTTAATTTTTTTCTAAAAAGATGGTTTCAAAAATCGTATTTAAACACCAACTTAAACTGAATAAACTAATGCTACATAGGTCTTGAGATTTAAAACACAAGTCATGTTTCTAAATACACGTTTAAATTTTTATTATTGTTTTCAAACTAAAATTTAGACCTGTTTAAAAAATTCATCATTTTTGGGAGCCTTTTTTACACTAAATGTTAACGGTATATCCACCACTCTTTCCAAAATTCAAGCTTAAACCTTTAGAATAAGTCAAAAAAGGAAAAAAAATTACACCAATTAACAAAATTATTGCTTCCTAGTGAAAAAAAAATTTTTTTTTGGATCTTGGTCTTAATTTATAAACTTACCTCAAAATCTGCAAAACTGCTTCGAGGACTTAGTCCAATGCTCTTCCAAAACCCATTAACAAAATACAAATTTTTTTGTTAAAATGGGAGCAGTTTAAACTTTTCGTTTTTTGCAGGACCTGTCTTTGACACCCTGTATAACTTAAACTACAAAATTACAAAAAACGCTCTAATAAACATCTTAAAGTATAAGAAATGAGCTACCCAGAAAAAAAAGATTATCTTAGTTAGTAAATTTTTGTAGGAGTTACAAGACTTTCAACTTTGTTAAAATTTGAATGTGTGCCATTTCAATTGTTGAGCAATGTAGTTCGAGAAGAGAGAGATTAAATTCTACAATTACACTCCCAAAAATTTTAAAAAAAGTTGTAGAACAAAATACTTTTTAATTTTTCGAACAGCAAGAAGCACAGTAATGACCAACTCGTTGTATCCTTTCTTAGCTGACATTTCATAAGCCGTTTTTTCAAAGTATTCATTTTATTTGATAAAAAGTAAGAGATGAAAATATATACACTGCTCCAATAAATTAACGCACCACTTGAATTTTTTTGAAAATTGAAACATGTATTCGACCAATTGGTACAAAATTAAGAAAAATTTAACAAAAACATTTGTTTAAAGTAAATTAATATCTTATGTGTCCAAATATAGAAAAACAAACCGAAAACAAAATTTTATTAAAGTTACGTCGTTATAAAAGTTACAGAAAACATCTTAATATCGCGTATTTCCACCTCTACTTTGAATAACCGCTGCACATCTTCGTTCCATACTCAAAATTAACGAACTTATGTCTTCTTCATTTAAGTTATTCTAAATTTCATTTAGTTGAGGACCTACCTCTTGAAGATGGACAGGAGGATGTGGAAGATTTTTTAAACGTTTCCCGAGAATGTCCCAAACATGCTCAATAGGATTCAGGTCAGGGCTTCGAGCTGGCCAATCTAAAACATTGATTCTGCCTCATTCAAGTAATCTTTAACAATTCGGACAGTGTGGGGTTTTGCGTTATCTTGCATTAACAAAAAATTTGGACCAATATAAGGGGCATATGGTACGACATGCTCTTCAAGAATGTCTGTTATGTAACGGTCCGCATTTATAGAGCCATTATTTACAACCACTAACTCCGTGCGAGCTTGTAAGGAAATACGACCCCAAACCATTACTAAGCCTCCACCAAACAATGTGGTATTCTGAATGTTACACTGTGCGTACCGCTCATTTGGTCTACGGTACACACGAACCTGTCTATCGCAATTGTAAAGGCAAAATTTTGACTCATCCGTAAAAAGAACAGACTCCCAATCCTCTCTTTGCCAATTTATGTGCTCTCTAGCAAATTCTAATCGGGCTCTGCGGTGTTCTGCAGTCAATGCAGGACCACGAGCAGAAATATGGGGTGTTAAATTGTCCTCCTTAAGTCTTTTTCTAACAGTTTCGGTACTGATTTGAATTCCTTCTACGTCACGGAACCCAGTTTGTAGCTTCCTGGCAGTTACAAAGCGTTCCCTTAGCGCAGATATTCTTAAAAATCTATCCTGGATAGGAGTGGTTTTCCTTTTTTTTCCTTGCCCAGGTCTTCTGAGGTGACTTCCTATCTTTCTGTACCTTTGTATCATACGCGAAACTGACGTATGAGGTACACCAAACCTTTCACCAATTCTTCTGTAGCTCCATCCTTCCTCCAACAAAACCACAGCTTGGGCGCATTCTACTCGAGTCAAATTCCTCATAATGTTTTTATTATTGTTTCAAATGATAAAAACTATCCACAGAACGGCAAATTCAAATAACAATAAAACGAAATTACAAATTAACACAAATTAAAAATGAAAATTATTTTAAAATTTCTGCTTAAAAAACTATAAAACTCAAATTTCTGACTTTAATGTCAAAACTTTTATTACAATGGGTAACTAGATTATAGCTTGATTAAACCTTCTCAACCAAAGTTGTCAAATGTACATACATAGTTTTAATTTTTTTACTTTATTTTCAAGTGGTGCGTTAATTTCTTGGAGCAGTGTAGATAGGAATATATTATAATAGATTAGAATTAGACATTTATAGAAAAGATACCAATACGCTTGGCTACATCATTGCAAGCTCTTACACTGTTTTCCACATAAGATGGCAAATTTTTAGCAGCAAATTTTTATCAATAACGATTTCGAGACGTTATTAATAAAATATTTCGTAAAAATAAATGTAAGATTCTCGTATTAATTAAAAAATTTATGATTTTTGAAAACAAACCAATGGGCTAATTTCAAATTGAAATAATACCGGTAGTATCTTCGTTTCCATGGAAAATTAATAAAATTCGCTATTGTTAATAGTTGTTGCCATAAAAACGTATTAAAATTTGCGGTACTACCGGTAGTATCTCAACTTAAAATCAGCCCCCAAGAAAATATCTTTTATAACAATAACCGGTTCTCCTTCAGTTACAAAAAGTTTGAGCAAGATTTTTGAAAATTTAGATTTTTAAATTGTTTCCAACTCTGGCACAAATCTAAAAAGTTTTCTCTGTTGCCCTAAAGATAAAATGAAGTCTCTAAAAAATCGGGCCTTTAAAAAATCGGAAATCTACAGAATAAATTGTAAAGATTGTAATCAAAAATATATTCTACAAGTCCGCAAATATTCACACTAGATGCAAAAAATATGTGGCTCATTTGTGATTTGACAGAATTAAAAAATCTAGCGTTGCACACCATATATTTGAAAAATACTACAAGATTAGCGAAAGTAATATTAAAATTATTAGAACAGTTAATAATTGTAAATTTATGGACGCTTTCAAGAATCTTGAAATATATAGATACAAGGAGAGACTTATGAACTCCGACAACGGGCCTATCCCCACTCCTCCTTTTTTCTATTGGTTAAGCTGCGAAAGCAATAATTTTTTTAACAGTTTGGTAGACGAGTAATAGGTTTTTGTAGATGCAAGTCCTAGCCTAAAAATTTTAGAAGACATCCAAACACATTTCGCGAAAATGTACTCAATGTTTTTTGTGCAAACATAACAGATATTTTATCAAGATTAATTGAAAAAAATTGAGTAACTAAAAAATCACTAATACCAGCCGGCAGCAACGGTCAAAAATAGAATTTTCTCGGCAGGGATAAAAAAAAAGAAAGAAGTTTGAGGACGGCGTAGAGACTATACTGTACATTTTTTTGGAGTTAGTTGCACAAAAATTAATTTTTTAGTACGTAAAATAAGTCAAAACACTAAATTTTTTGTCTTTAAATTTAGACATTAAACTCTATAGATTATACAAATCACATTTTTCATTTTTACGTTCGAAAAGCATTAAGTTTAAAATTATTTTACCATATTTATTACAAGTTTATAAACAAATATCTCATAATAAAAAATAAACAAAATAATAATCAAGGCTAATCCGAAAATAGCTTTCAAAAGAGTAGGTAAGTTCTCATTTTAATGAACGTATTGAGCGTTTTATATCAGAGAGAAAATTTTCACCGGATAAAATTTTCATCACTTAAATTTCCTGTTTATTAAACATCGTTATAAGATACGACCAGAAATAAATTTTGTAATAATTATTTTTAGCCAGACTTTTTATCCAACTATTACAATAATCAATTTTAGGGATATTTTTAGTTACAAAAAAAAACATGAACACTGCAATCGCTATAATTTTAATTTCCACAATTTAAAATCTGAAAAATATTTTCAAACAAAATACTCCGTAAAGAAGTACGTTTATGGACCGATAATTATCCGATAAAGAATCAAAAATCTTCTCTAAAGTAGACAAAATCTGTAGTGCTTGTGTACTGTTGGTTGCATATCCCACAATTTTTTTTTAAGAAATAATAAAAATTAGAATTTCTGGTATATTATAATCTAAAGCTCAGCAACTCGACTGTCGCCTCGAGTAATAAACTCTATATTCGTGTAATTTCAAGTTGCTTAATAAACAACTACTGTTTTATTCAAATTTCCAAAAACGGTAAAATAATTTATATCAGTTATTGACTAAAAATATGTATTTTCTCTGACGTCACGTTATCTTATCTTTCGTAAATTTTTAGTAACATGTTCATCATTGGGTTAGTACATTAATCTAACCATTTTTGCAGATACTCGAAAATAAAGAAACGATCCAAAAGGCCCCACTAATAATTTTCGACGCAAATTTAAGTTTAGCAACAATTGAAACAATTCTAAAATTAGCACAAGACAACAATATACCAGGTAAGTAAAAAACACGCCTTAACAATATAGACATTGTCTTTATTGTGCAATTACACGCATAATCAGTATGAAAAAGTAGCTTATCCAAAATGTTTATTTAAAAATATTTAAATATTATTTAAACCTAAAATATTAAAAATAATAACAATTCTAACTAATTTAATGTAACAAAAACTTAAAATTCTTTGAAAGTTTTTTGGAACACTATTTTTTAAGGCTTCTTCTTGAAACTTGGACGGAATGTACAGTAATATCATCCATTTAAAAAAAATACTTGCTTTTTTTTCTAACTCTAAATAGAAATATATGTACGTTAGTGCTCTTCTAATATCTAACTGTTATACACAGTACAAAAATATCATTAAAAAGGCACACTGTGCGTGAGGACAACCCCCAAATTTACCACCTCAGATTATGCTGAGGATTTGGTTGCATTTGCATGACGAGACTTTTGGATTCCCTTCTGAATTTATAACTCTGTCTAGCCTCATAATACAAACAAACTGCAGCAAAACCATGGAAAAAGAACGAAATCACTGCCAAGCCATAAGACCAACAGAGATAATTATAGTTGGGGTACATCAACCAGTCACGACGCACGTGGGATCCTCCAAAGACAGCAACAGCGAAAAACATAAAAACAGCTGAAGAAAAAAATAAAACACTGTATTTTACAACTCACTTGTGGTAGCAACACAAACGAAATCAATAGCTGAGAGAATCCACTCGTATCGCAACACAAAATCAAGAGGCCAACGGCATAACTGCAATGCCATAATAACCTGAGACCCGAAACTCAGCAGGAAAGACATGGTTACAAAAGCCTGGACTGCCATAAGCCATGGAGGAAGGATCCATTCGCGAATAACGTGAAACTCCTGACTGAAGACGTGATGGCAGCCGTTGAAGAGGTGGTCGAACTGGTAGAAAGGGTACCGGAAATTCTCAAAACAGTACTCCCACAGCCCCATATTCTTAAACTCTGAGAAGGTTTCCTCAAAGGACTTGACCCAATATGGGCTGAAAAACACAAAATTTGAATTGACTTTTGTAAAGTTTGAGACGTAGTAACCTGCAGAAAGCAATCATGAGGAATAAACCGGCGATGTAAGTGAGAAGAGCCCCGTTTACGAGATAACCTAAAAAAAGTAGGTGTGTCACTTGGGGGTTAATTGTTGGAGTCGACTACATACCGGAGGCTTTGGGGTACTCGTTCTTTTCCCCCGCACGCACCATTTTCGCAAAAACTAGCTAAAATTTGTGAGAATAAGTAAAAAAATTCGTTGGGCAAAAAAGGATTAGTAAGAAATTAGGAATTTTGTTTGTTTACGTTGCTTGAGTTGGTAATGGGGGTAATTGACAGTTGGACACGCCCACTTTTAACCACAGAAATGAGCAAAACTATAGAACATGTTCAAGCTGCTGAATTAAAATTCGCCGTTTTGAACTATCAGACTGGTTGCAAATTTAATAATCATGGCGTATTATCCGCGATAATAAATTTGGGACATCAAATTTAATTTTTGTTTCCATTAAACACAATAAAAAAAATGTTTAGAATTTTTTCTTGCAGTGTCAGAATCTGAACTCCCAAGTTTATTATCTATTCAAATCAGAAATTACGGCTATATCACAACAATTTATAGTCTTTTTTTTAATTAGAAAGTAACTAACTACAATACCCGTCAGAAACCTGTGCCGTCATGCAATATAAAAGCTGTTACATCCATTATATACACATAGGACAGGCTTTATTTTTTCTTATTTGTGCAAAAAAAACCATCTTGTTTTCATTTTTAATTACAATGAATTTACTAAAAGTCTGTATTAGTCTATAAATTTTCATATGTCGCTTCTCTTTACTCAAATTACGCATAATTACAATGATAATAACGTAGTTATTATAATAATAATATGGTTGTCGGTGTCAAAATGTCCAGAATTTTTTGTCGCAAATAGTACAATAAATTTGTGACAACATTTTAACTCATTTTTTTTTTTTTTTTTTTGAAATGGAACATAGTGAGTCACTACTTTTAGGGATTTTTACAAAATATTTTTGTAAATATTACAATAACTACTAAACAGATTTTCAAAAATTTGATATTTTTGGATTAACAAAAAAAATTAATTTACAGTTTTGAGTGAGCAGTTAAGCACCTATTGTTCCATTTGGAAAAATTGAGTAAGACAAGAAAAACTAACTTATTTCAGTTTGAACTCTTGTATTTTCTAAATTAGAGCATTTATGGGTCTGGTTTTATTTTTTAATTGTTGCCTACATTATTTAGAAGTATTTTTTAACCATCACAACCTTCTAGACAAAAAAAAACACAAAAATTACAAAAAAAGTTATAAAAAGTAGTCCATTAGACTCAGAATTTAACGTAGATTCCAAAAATATAAAAATATGCATAGTGTTCTATTTAAAAATCCAAAGTTACGGTTGTTTTCGTTAAAACCGGAAGCGATAAAAAGTTCGTTTTTTACTCAAGTAATGAAAATTTTTTAACAAAATGTTTCCTAAGTTTCGTTTTTCTGTTGAAAAATATAAGTATCATTAAATAGAAACGTAATAGTATAGTTCAAAATGGCGACCAACGTGTCACACATAAGAAAATCAGTTGCGCAGTAGAGCAAGCACATTATTCTTTTACTTTATCCATTTCTAAAATCATTGAGCCTACCTACATAGCTATTTGTCATTCTTCTGAATAAACTTTAATTATGGGAAATGAGTCAATTAAAACGAAATTGAAAAAATATTATAACTTTAATAGCGTTATAAAGTACATATTAGTTATAAAATTACATGTAAAAAAGACGATATGATTTCATAAGGCAGGTTTTTGCGTCGAGTTATATATGTCATGTTACAAAAACAACAAAAACACTTAATTATCTAATAATGGACGGACTAAAAACTTAAGATCATTTCTTGACCTCTAATCCAGGGAATTACTTAAAACCATTTAAGTAATACCAATCTAATAAAACTAAAAAATGCGCGTCATTAAAATTTGTACATTTCGGACGGAATGAACGTCTAAAAATTTCGTCAAGCTTTTGTCTCCCTCTGTAACTCAAACCTCGTTTGGGACTCCATAAGCTGCTCCCTTTTCCTTCTCTGTATATACAAATCCGTCAAAAACAGCCCTGCAGCCACCAAACACGCCACCGACCCCACACAAGCCAAAACAAACGACCACCCAAAGAAATTATTATCGTGTCCGGGCATCCACCCCTTTGTATTACCCGTCGAGGCAAAAACTATAACAGCAATACCCCCACAAACACCCCCAGCAAGCAAAATCAACCCATTCAGCCCAATTAACGAGATAAACTGCTTCTGGTCAGGCCCGCAACAGAGGAAATACAAAAGGGTCAAAATGGCACAAATCAGCACCGAAATAAAACACAACGTGAAGAAAAATTGCGTCGCGACCATGAATCCCGGTATGAGGAACCCCCGGATCTTGTCGTAGCCGGTGGTGAAGGGGTCGTACAGCCAGCGGCACCCGCTGAAGAACCGCAACTCCTGGTGGTCGTAGGGGTCGGGAAGCGACCGAAAGCAGTGCATCCACAGGCCGAAGCGGTCCAGGCGCGCCCCCGTGATGCGATAATCCGAGACTATCCAGCTGGGGGTGCAGAAGGCCACGGTCACGGTGATGAAAGCGATGACGAAGAAGAAGATGCCTAAATTACCGGCTAGTGATCGCCGTTTGTTCTGAAATTTGAACAAAAGACAAACGGTTTGGTTTGACATATATACAGGGGGTTGTTTACCTGGTCGTAATCGGCCATTGTTGACAAATAACGATGATTTGATTAGTGCAAATACAGGGCGGTGCAAGGATTAGTCACGATTTTAACTTGTTTACAACACCAAGGTTTCGTTGGTTATGTTTTGATGACATTAGAGTTGTTTTTAAACGCACAGAGAGTGATTTCTGTGTGGCGTTGACCACACCTGTACAACTAAACAATGTTCATGTCAGGGTTTCAAGTGAGCGGCACACGAATCGTTGCTTGACCTATTTTTTAACGGCTGAATATTTTTTTTATTACAAACTTCAGAATTTCGTAATGATCTGTGAATAGGTTTTTTTGGTAATTCGAATTAATTAGAAAAAATTAAACAATGGAGATTGGAGAATGAGAATCAAAGGTGGCCATGAATTAATTTAACATTTTTTTTAACTAATAAACGGTAGCGGTCGGTGATTTTTTAAAACTCTGTATTTTTAAAATAGAGCATGGAGCTATGAAGGATTACTATTGATTGTGAGACCAAACTGAAGGCTACTGCTAAAAACAAATTTGATTGAAATTTGCGAAATTTGATTTTTAAAAATAATGCGCCCCCCTGATGGTTATTTCCGAAACGGCTTATGTTAGAACGGTGGCGATTTTTTTTCAGCATTATGAGACAAATTAATGACTAGTCTTATTTTGGTTTTTCCAAAATTTTAATTATAGAAAAAGTTAGGAAATTTAAATCGAAAATTTCATTACCTTATATTTTTTCTTTTATCTTGAACAAAACTATAATAAACTAGTCATTAATTGGTTTCATAAATCTGGAAAAAATCGGCACTGGCCTAACATAAGCCGTTTCGGAAATAACCAGGGGAGCGCACCATTTTTAAAAATCAAATTTCTCAAATTTTGATCTATTTTTTTTAGCAGTGGTTCTTAGTTTGGTCTCAGTAGTAATTCTTTATAACAGAATTCGGATCTCATGTCCCATTTTCAAAACATAAAATTTTAAAAAATCACCGGCCGCCACTGCTAATAAACACAAATAAGTTATTCTTTCTTATAATTAAGCTTCGGTGCTGGAGAGTCTTGACTAAACGACCAGGTAATTAACCGGTGTAATCCAGCGGGTTACATGTTATTCATTCAACTGGTCTACTGGTCAACTGGTGTAGACCAGTTGGATATATAACATGCAACCCGCTGGATTACACCGGTTAATTACCTGGTCGTTTAATCAAGACTCTCTAGCACCGAAGCTTACTTATAATACTTAACCACCCACTGTACTATCCATTTTTGTTCAATTTCATCTTCATCATTTCCACTGTCTGGTTCACTTTTATTCTCTTCTAAATTTTTAGTTTTATCCGATGCATTAATTTCGGAATTTTTTGTATTTTTTAAGTTTCCATTATTATTTTCCTTTGGTTCAGTCCAGTTTGTATTTCTTTTCTGTTGGTGACGACTCGGCCGATTTACATTCTGATTTTGTACAATTTGAGTCTTCGTCTGACGATTTTGGTTTGTCAAACTTATTTTTTTTTCTTTGTGGTTCAGTTTCTTCTCTCCAGAATCTTCCACATCATTTTGTTGCTTTGTTTTAGAATTAGTTATCACAATTTTTTCAATTGTGGGAGCTACAATCATTACATCATCATTATCTGAATTTTTTTCAATAACAGTTTCAGTCTGTTGGGAATTATTCTTTATATTTTCCAAACTAAGTTTGAATCATTCTTACTATCGCTTTTGCTCTCGCCTGAAGTTTAAGAAGTTCCATGTTATACTTTCTATATATTATATGTATATCTATTGATTGCCTTTCTCCTTCTGGGTTCGTAGAGCTGCTATTCTCAAGATTTTTCTCATCATCAGAATTGCTCTTATCAATTAATTTACAAACTCTATTCTTTTGCATTTCGTGTTTTGTCTTCTTTATTTTTTTGCCTTTGAAATCTTTATCGGACGTTCCTTTTTTTGTGGCTCATCTACAAAACTTCTCATTACAACAATTTCAAGATTTGAAGTAACTATTTATCTGGATCATCTTCTAAAATATTTACAAAAATCATCTTCACTATCATCACCCAGCACGGTAGCCGTGTGCTTGGCGCAGTAGTCTTGCATTAGGGAGAATTTTCACCATCATCAAGCGATATCAAGAAGAAAAAACTGAAAAGGAGAAAAGAATAAAATTGGTAAAGTAAAAGTATAACATAACATAATGCTGCAATTCTGGTGATGAGGAAAATCTTGAATATAAGCAGAATGTAAGCAGCCAGAAGAAGAAAGAAGGCAACCAATAGTAAGTAAGTAGTAGTAATTAATATTCTGGCTTGTAGCAGCTGCTATTCTCAAAATTTTTCTCATCAACCAGAATTGCACTTAATTTACCAATTTTATTCTTTTGCTAACGCCGTCATACATACACTCCATACGCAGCTTGATTTTTGTCGGACAAGTTGACCACAATTTTTAGATTAATTTTATTAAAAAAAAATTCAAAAAATTAAACTTGTATATAGGGAGCGTCAATAGTGACGTCATATCGACAATTCCGGGAATCGGGCATTCGAAAACGCAACAGCGCCGAAAGTTTCCTATTAGAAAAGTTTGTCGGACTCGTTGCAAGAAAGGCACTCACAAAGTTTTATATTTATATGCATCAAAAAAAAAAATTAAGGACATTGTACTGGGGACTATTAGTAATGAAAAAACAGATATGATTTTAATTTTTAATATATGGAGGATGTTTAAAAAATATATCTCATGCTGCCCGGATGAAATATATGGAGATACTTGTATACTTTCAGGGATATTCTGAAAAAAAAACGCCTTCTGACACAATTTTCAAAAAATTTTAAATCAATTAAGAACTAAGGGTCCTCTCTATTAAACTATCAAAAACGAGAGAAAGCCAAAGGCCACAGGTAACAAAAATTAATAAACCGTACTCTAAATTTTAGAAGATGCAAGATGAATTAACCATTATAAGGCGTCCGTCAAACCTATATCAACGTAATCAACGTGAAGTTGCAACTATAGCGCTATCTTTATCGTGCTTCTTATTCTAATGTATAGAAAGCATGTGGTATGGTATAACGGATTGCATATAACCGCTAGCAATATTTTTGAAGCTCCGCTCATTTTACATGGCGGATGCGCTCACCTTATAATAGTCAATAAGTCAATTCACCTTATGGAATATGATCCATATGTAGGCCAACACGAACTGGCAGAAAGAGTAGGAATTAGGACTTCATCTTTCGTTGTTCGAATTATTAGGAAAAACAAGATCATCCTTATCATCTTACTTTAGTTCAGAAACTTAAAGGCAGGAGTTGTCCTAAAAGGATGAACTTCTGTAGATTTGTTCGACAATAAATTTGATTAATCGAGAATTTTTTGGATTATGTATTTTTTAGTGACAAAGCTTTCAGTAATACGGAAATGTAAATAAACATAATTACTCAGAATTGGATTCAAGAAGAACATTTTTAAAGAGTTACATCAACAAGCGCCTGTTGTGGAATACTCGTCAACGGCATTATTGGGCTATATTCTTTTCATGAAAAATTAGCCCATCATGTCTTGATATTATTGACAGAAGTAGATAAACACAGAACAAAATATGTGCTTTCAGCAAGATGAGGCATCTCCACAAAAGGAGAGAACTTCCATAGAGATGTTGTACGTCAATATTTTAATACTGTTTATGAAAGTACCTAAATGGATTCGTAGAAGTTCAGTGACTCCACTCGATTATTTTTTGTGAAGAATAGTCAAGGAACGGGTTTATCAAACACCTTTTGTTGATAGAAACTACCTCGAACACAGATAGTAACCGCCGATTGTAGATAGAGACACTCGATAGAATCAAAAGATCATTTCCGAAGCGTCTTGATGCATGTGAACGGAGTTTAAACAACTCCTTAATTATTGTTGTTATTTTTTTGTTAATATAAACAATATAAAACATTTTTTTATTTTTGTTTTCAGATACAAGGTGTTTTAGTTTTTGCACAGTTATTTAATCGGAAATCTGTTTAAGTAAACAATGTTTGTGGAATTGACAATAAGGGAAAACAGATAATGTAAATAGCTCAACGGCACTGATAACGCTTATCAAATGTTTCCGTATTTTTATTGTAATTAATATTATTATGAAAATTAGGGTTAATACAAAAAAACCGATAAACCTTCAACAAACTTATAATGATATTTTTCTGCCTTTTTTGACTTAATTAATTTATAGATATTTAATTTTTGTTAGTCCTAAAAGGTCCCTTTTGTGTAGAGAGAAATCAGTAGGCAGTGGAAATTTAAAATACGTATTTGTGATTGGTCATTCAAATTTTTGAAATCAACCAGTCATAAATGAGTATTTTAAATTCCCAGCGCTTACCCACTAGTTTCTTTCTGATAAGAAATAAACAATAAATATCTGGGAGATAACAACTAAAAAGTACCGTTTTCGAGATATTTACTTTTTGAGTATAAAAACGAATTTTAATTTCCAATTTTGGCGCCTTCTAACTCCTAAACGGTGCAACTTGTTGGTATAGAGGTGCCTAAACCTTGTAATCGCCTTACTTTGGCTTGAAAAATATTTAGTTGACCACATTTTTTTGTTGAGATAAGACAATTTTTTTGCATTTTTTCATTATTGCTCCGTACTTTTGAATCACCTGATATATTTGAAAAAAAAGCATTATAAATATTAGGATGGGCCAAAAAAATCACCTATCTATTTTTAACTTCCGACACTGAAATATTGGTTCCGAGGCACATTTAAAAAATGCTTTTTAAAAATGAGCTCTTAATTTTAATAGGAAGGCCCTCCTCATCTCAGTTTTTCATTTTTTTTCAGTTCCATGTGGCAAAATCCATATCTCGTCATTACTTGATCGCACAGAAAAAGTTTATTTACATTTTTTGTACGAAATTGAACGCTCTACAAAAACCGTCTTACAATTTTTTTATAGTTCTTACCGTTTAATCGATTACTCTAACTATTTAAAAGATATTCGCATTTTAAAAACCAAAATTTGAAATTAAATTCTTATTTTTTGTTAAATGGTTGGAGTAATCGACTAGTCACAAAAGACTTTTTTGGTAGGGCGTTTAATTTGCTACAAAACTATATGTTCCGCGTTTTATAATAATTGTTTACCTAAGAGTTATAAATATTATAAGTGAAAAAGAAATTTTTGCTAAATTCTTCAAATTTTGACCTCTGATATCTTCTAAACGGTAAAAGTTATAAAAAAAATTGTAAGAAACTTTTTTAGAGCGTTCAATTTCCTACAAAAAATGTAAATAAAGTTTCTTTGTACGATCACGTAATGGCGAGATATGGATTTTGCCATATGGAACTGAAGAAAAAATGGAAAACTGGGATGAAGAAGTCCTTCATATTAAAGTTAAGAGCTCATTTTTAAAAGGCATTTTTTAAAGGTGTCTAGGAACTAATTTTTCAGTGTTCGAATTTAAAAAAAAACTCGATTTTGGTCCATCGTAATAAATATGAGTGGGATAAAATCAGCGCTAGGTAGAAACCTTCTAAAAATGTTCCGCTCTTGTGTAATGGTGACCTCGGCTCTTTAAAAAGATGGCAGATAATTAACGTTGGACACATTAAGACAAGCCATTCATTCAGACGTGTCCCATGCATATGAATATTCACTTTAAACCCATTACACAACAGAACAAATTACTTCAAGGTTCAATCACAGGCACAACAATAGTTATACTTGAACTACTTGTAAAGGAAAAAAGAAAAAAAATTAACATAAAACTAAAAACTTTTCACATATTTTGTTTATTTTAATAATAATATCGGCGTTAAAACAGATTTGTACAATACACAAAGTGTCAAACACTTAACTACAAACTACTACAATTAACAAAAAATTTTCTCTGTATAAATACATATAAAAAATAGCAATATTCGTATTAGTATTCTTATCTTCTAGTCAATGATAAGGCTACCATTTGATGTGTTTCGTCGGACGGAATACAAATAAAAAATTAGCGACACTTAACACAAACTTCTTGCGCTTAAATTGCAATTAAATATCAGTGTGTGACGACTTAGGGACCTCCACACTGTACTCAGAGGCGGGTCTCGAATGCCCCATTTGTTTGTAGCGTGCTCGTCGCCCCTCAGTGAGGTATAGAGCCCCTGCCGGCCACAAAAGCAGTGACCCTACAACGGCAAAAGCGTAAGACCACCCCAGATCGTTGTGTTGCCAGTAGGGCATCCAGTCGCGCCTATCCCCATTCAAGCCGAAAATCATGACTGAAATGAACCCACAAAGACCCGCAATCCAGTGGTTCAGCGCATTGCTCATTAATAAAATAATGTATTTGTCGTGGTCGCGACTGCAGAAGCAGTAAATCCATGTCAGAGCGACAGCCACCAAGACTAGAGTCATGCATAACGTGAAAAAGAACTGAGTAGCTATGAAGAAGCCAGGTAGGAGAAAATCGTGGATTATGTAGTACTCTTCTTCGAAGACCCACCAGCAGCCGGTGAATTGGTTGTCGTAGTGGTGCCGGAAGTCCTCAAACTTATCAAAACATACCTCCCATAAGCCTGAAATTAAGGGGTTGCCACTCCTTGTTTAACTGGGTTGTGGGTGACATACCTATGCGGATGAATTTCGGGTCGGCTATTTTGCCATCGTTTACAAGCCAATAACCCGAACAAAATGCGGTCAAAATGAAAAAGAACGACGCTACTGATAAGATAACAGCACAAATGCCTGTTTTTGTTTTCGCCATTTTTGCGGGTTTGACAGTTCGAAATTTAGGGTTTTTTAGGTTTATGAGTCACTAACGCGCTAATTTTGAATTTCAGTGCTTTTTGAACCCACGGACTTGGATGTCTCCATTAAGCCCTTCCAGACGAAATATTGGAACGCTGTTAAGTTTATAACACCAAATTTTGAAGAACTCAAAAATATAGCACGATTTCTCAAAATTGACACACCAAAATCTGAGAATAAGTTAAATGAAGTCGTTGAGATTACACAAAAATTAGTTAATTTCATTGATAATGTAATTGTGACTTTGGGGGCGGATGGTGTGGTTATTGCTAGAAAGGGTGAAGCAAATGAATCGTTTTTTGCTTCAGGCAAAATAGGAATAAGACATTATAAAGTAAATCGGAGCAAAATTGTAACTAGTGTTAATGGAGCTGGTGATAATTTAGCCAGCGGGATTGTAGCAGCTATGCTAGAAGGGCTCAGTGAGGAAAAGTGTGTTTCTGTAGGGCTAGAGGCTGCCAAAACTGCCTTAAGTACTTCAAGATCTGTGGCTGATACTCTCTTTGGAAAGGACCACCAAGCGTGGACAAATAACGCAATTTATGTAACATTAGCCTAATTATATAACAAAAGTGCATTTATTTTTGTAATTATATCTATATTTTGAGGAATAAACGACAAAAAAACATTTTTTAGTTTTGTTTTTACCAATTTTAAATTTATTAGTGTTTTTGTTGGTGTTAGGTTGGCACTAAATAATTGCCTTGTTGGTTGCATAATTATCAACTGTCAATTTTTACGAAAGTTTTTACGACTTGAATATAACGCAATGTCTTCAGCAATTAAATTTGGGGCTCGTTTGAAAGAATTACGCGTTCATTTATGTCAGAAGTCTCCAAGCAGCAAAGGTGTTAGGTAAGTATTTTCGCATTAAAAATATTTTTGAGGTTATGTAACAACTCTTTAGAGATTTTATTGAGCAACATTACGTTGCTATTAAATCAAACAACCCCAAATTACCAATTCTGATTAGGGAATGTTCAGGAGTTGAACCTAAACTATGGGCTAGACACGGTAAGCTTTGCAATTTCAATCAAATATTTTATTAATTTATGTCTCAGAGCTAGGCAAAGAGACCTGCTATTCGCTCAAAGACCTCTCTGCTATCGACATCCTCTCAAAACTGAAAACTGTAGGTCAAGCATAGTAAAACCCAGTGCAGTAAATGTAAATAGTCTATTCTTTCTCTATTAATAAAACCCTGTACACTATGTTCAATTTTATTCCAAAGGGGGCAACCCAAAAAGCTCTGGTTTCACCTCCTCTAATGAATTTAATTTAATAGTTGCCATTTTCCCTAAACTCTCATCGGTTTGTTTATCAGGGACCCAAATTACTTGCATTCCTGCTGCCACAGCTGCTTCAACCCCATTAGGTGCATCTTCAAGTACCAAACAGTGCTCTGGTTTTGGCTTATCTTTGAAACGGGAAGCACAGATTAGGAAAATATCAGGGGCGGGTTTGCCATGTTTGACTTCAGGGTCACTACCCCCTGTCACTACATGACTAAAAAGCGAGAAAAGAGCCGCGTGTTTGGCCACTTTTATATTGTAGGTTTCTTCACTGGAGGATGTAGCTACAGCGATGGGGATTTTTTTGGAATGAAAGTGGCGCACGAGACGCTCTGCACCTGGAATAGCGAATTTTGTAGTTTTTGGTAGGTTTTCAGGTAATCTAGTTATGTAATAATAACAAAAAATGGCATAACAAGATTACGTGAACGACTAGAGCAAATATGAAATGATGGGGTCCCTCTACCTGGCATAATCCCTACGCTTGCTAGGGATACTTCTGCCATTGATTTGTACTGATGAAGAAACTGTGAAGGTGATATTGGTAATCTCATTTCAGCGACTGCAATTTTCGCCCCCTCCTCTTCAACTCTTCCCATTACTTTCACCCCAACATCCGGGGTGTATACTTTACCATGTTGCTTCGCAATTTCATTGAAGACTCTCTTGTAGATACTTTCAGTGTCTGTAAATGAAATGATTTTTTATTAACATACCTGGCATAAGCTGGACATCGCACACTACTATAGGATATTCTTGCCTAACCAAATTATAATATTCCTGCCACGTGAGTGGTAGATCTAACAATTGGATAACTTGTTTAGCCGCATCGGCTCCAGTAAAGCCCAACACTTTTTGTTTAATATCGTAAGTGTATGTTTTGCCATATTTGCCAACTACGTTCTGGGCCGCTTTTGTATACATGGGTTCGGTATCTGAAACGGCACAGATCGCACATTTAAATTTACCGCCACAACTATGCAACCAACAATACACATCGATCAATCAATATAAATATTTGTTGGTATGCCTGACAAATTCAAAACTACAGAGGACCAGTTAGATGCTTCGCATAACTGCATTCACCAATTTTACTGAGGTAGATTTGTGTAACGTAGAATCGAGTATAAAGAAACAACACCTCTTTATAAAATTGTAAAAAAATAATTGAAATATTTCTTCAAAAGTAATAAAGATGTTTGCTTTAGTAGTATCCATAGGCTGACAATTTTTTTGAAAATAAGACTTTCGTATTTCAGTTCCAAATCACCTGTTATTTATTCACCAAAAAACTTTTTATGTTATATAACCTTCTTTTTTGTAATCAACTTCTAATTTCTCATAAAACTTTCTTTATACTCGAAGATAAAGGAATAAGCATGAGACAGTCAGAACAAGTCTTATCTAACTCCGCGAGCTAAGTTCTTCTCTATCTTGTACTGTGACTGGTACTGAAAATACTACGCCCGAGTAGAGAAAGGTCGCGAATCTTCCGGGCACATTCTGGAAAGGTTAATGGTTATATAAGCGAGCGGAGACATTGACCGAGCAGTTAGTCTGTGGAACTCCACAGCGATTAAGGTGAGCGATATTCTTAGAACCAACGTTATTAAAGTGACGGCTATCGTAATCCATCAATATCGTAAGATTTTGGAGAGTTTGAAAAATAAATTCTAGAAGTGGCTTTGTAAATAAATTATTGATTTACTATTTGAACTAATTGCTTACATAATACGATGATTAAGTACTCAAAAACACAAAATTGGTTTGAGAAAGAGGTGATATAATAGACATTTTTTGTTCTCTTTTGCAAATTTATCGATATTTTCCTCAGTGAGCACCAGTTTTCAAACAGGAAGCATCACAGCCGCTCTAAAGCTGCGCACTTTATTTATTATTAATTATTAAACGGAATAAATCGCAGTTTTGTTTAAATAAATACATTTTTGTATTTTCAAATTACAAAATAACACAGAGATAAACAATTTTGGGGATCTACTATTATCATTTGTAATTGATTTAATAATAAATTCACGCGTTTTATTTAAAGTATTAGAGTTAGAGTTTATTGTAAGCGCCAGCTACGTCCTTGTTTTTATAATTTGTTGTATTTTGTTAATTAATTTATAATTATTGATAATAACAACAACTCTTAAAATATGTATGTCAAAATTTATTTTTTAAACTCTCCAAAAATTTTGAAAAAAAAAAATATGTCAAAAATAAGTCAAACACTGAAATACTGAAATTTTATTTTTTCCCGCGTTTTTCTTACAATAATTATTAATTCACATAAAACAGTCAAAAAAAATTAGTTTCAACAACATTTTTAAATAGACTTCTAGCTGTACTTTATGCCTTCTTAAATAATAATTTGAATATCTTTCGCTAAATAAATGAAAAAAATTCTCGAAATTTTGCGCCATAAGAAACACCATGAACGTTGTCCTGAAGCTGATGTGTCAGTGAGTTGTATAACAGTCTGAAAATGCCTCATTATTACTGTCTGACTATCGAGTTATGTATATATTTGATAAATTATTGTTGTATTTAATCGTGTATATAGCAGAAATAAATTATTCCGTTATTAATCCAACTCTTTGAACCAAAAAGAACCATTTACATAAACATATTGACATAAATTTGATACAACAGAATCTGTTTTTTCTCTTTAGTGCAAAAAACAAATGATATATTATTTTAATATTAAATTAATGTTATGAGATTGAATTAAAATTTAGTGAAAACGTTTTGTTGGGGAATGTAGAACTTTTCCCAGAACAACTAGCTGAGCCGCTGTACCTTTGATGCTGTCAGGAATACCAATATTTGAATCGCTGTGCGCAGCCGACGTTGCCACATTGAGAAATTCCGCGGGGTGACATTGAATTTTCCGCGAAAAGCGTTCAACTCACCCAAAAGCAGGCCGTCCAGGTCGAAGATGACATGGGTGACTTTCTTGAAAGCCGTTTTAGCCGAACACGAAAGTTTGTTCATTTCAGGCGAAAGCCCACTGGTTCCACACCGCACCGGAATTTTGACTATTCTCCTTTCACCCTTCTGCCAAAAAATGACACTTGTCAAAGGAAAAACAACACTGTATCGCGTGCACAGCTAGCTGCAACTGCGCAGACGCAGGAAAACACGCACGAATTTTTTTCAGGGGAAAACCTCAGTGGTGCGCATGTACGACCATAGAGAGGTACACATTCTTCAGTCGCCGGAATCACCGGAATGTGAATGTCGGGGGTTGATGTGCCTTAGCAACCGGAGATCGTGATGGGGCAAAGATAGACTCTGAGAGAGGGGAAAAAAATCGCAATTTTGTGTAATTTAAAAAAAATTATTAAGCGATGGCTGTGATTCAAACGACTGACTGTGGGGGGATGGGTATACGACTTTTTTTAATACAGGGTATTTTCGTTTTGGTGCTAATGGGGGCATGGGCTGACCCGGTAAAAACCTCATGTGAACAAGCAAGGATTGATCTACGAGCGGCACAACTTCCCGAAAATTGGCTCCAGGAAACGACCGGTGGTGGTAAGTCAACCCTCCGTAGCAACGCGACCCTACATAAATTATACGAAAAAATAACGATCGGGGGATTACATGAATTTTTTCGCGTGATTATCAAGACTCAATCGGAGTTATTGTTTTAAACGGCAAATTTACACAAAAACTAATTTATTTTATAGCCGCAGTTACGATCGTTAACTGATTTATTACTTCCTATTTCATAAAAAAACAATTTCCGACTAGTAGGCCATGAATTTTTTTAAATGTAACCGGCAAAATTGTAGTATTTTTGGATTTTGGGCGGGGGTTAATTAATTAAATAAACATCAGTGGCGTAGGTGGAAGAAACGGCGCTGGGTGGCATAATTTTGGTAGCGGCTATTCAAGGGATGATGGGGGGATAAGTTAATGCCAATATGTATTAAGTCATAAAAAATTAAAAAATATTTGTCTACCCTAAAAGTTTATTAATTAGTATATTTATTCGCTTCATGTCTTTCTGGATTTTTTATTTTTGTAACCGAAGATGGGCAGATGGGTTTAACAAAAATAACACCTTCAGCTTCAACAGTTAAGAAAGTTACTAGAACATTATTAAAAAATATATAGAACGTTTAAAATTTACGTTGCGCTGGCTTTATTTTAAAACTCTGCGCAAACAGTTAAATGTACAAAAAAATGTTATGGAATAAATCTGCAAACAATTAAGACGACAAAGAATTGAACAATCCTTGTATTCTAATACATTCGTATAATACATTCGTAACGAAAGTGAATTATAACACTCTTAAAAATATTACAAAAAGTGTTATTTTTGTTTATTATCTGAGTGGAAATAAGCCTGAGGCTGCTAATGCTTTCTTTCTGTATTTGTAACGAAATATTTTATGTATTTTCAACCACCTGTTTCGTAAGCATGTCATTAATGCCACACCAACAGCAACAGTAAAAGAATGATTCTGTCCATGAAATGATTACGCTTACGATCCCTTGGACGGTAAGAAGGTAAGAGAAATATGGGACGTAAACAGCCCAAGGGCGGTAATAAGCGCGTGTGTTGTTCTTTTCAGGTTGTTGAAAATAGTGTTTTATACACTAAGGTGGTGAAGCATGTTATTATTGACCGAGCACCAAGGTGCGAGGCGCAATGTCTTTAGAACCGTGGTGTATATACTATTTTTTCCACTACTAGCCAAATTTAAGGCTAAAATTCAAAACAAAATTTTTCTTGTAAATGCAGATTGACATTTCCAGTAATAAAACTTATTTTGCCCGACCTAAATCAATAATCTTAAGAAATTTGGTGTAATTTTTTAATAAAATTTAAAAAAAGCATTCATCTATCATTTTTGAAATTTCACCATGGCAACATCAACAACAACGGACATTTTTGTTGACAAAGAACCTAACAACGAGTCAACAACAAAAATTTCTAATGACTATAATGATGTTAAAGACAATCTCCTAGGTATACAAAATGATATTGTACAAGTTTTTGTTGAACAACTATCTCTGGATTCTCCAAACATTTAAATTTGTCTATTTTAATCTAGGTTAATAATAAAAAAAATTATTAACCACTAGCAGAAGAATTCAACTTCTCAGTTGATTAGGAGGACTTACGGTCTTTGAGGTTTAATATACTATTTGTGTACTGCAAAAATAAATTACTAATCATATGAGAGCTTCAAAGATGTGGTAATATGACATGGGTTGCTCATTTTTTTTTCTCATCTTTAAGCGTTTTAACGTTCTTTAACCTAAACTATCAGAGACAAAATATTGTTTCGCGACTTAACACAAAATTTAACTCTACAACTTTTTCTTTTAAGGGAGTTTGGTAATAAAGAATCAGTGAGCAATTAACCAAAATAATTCGAAATATGTAATGAAAAATTTTTTTGAGTGGTGTTCATACAGTGATAGAAAAATAATAAACAAAACTAACTACTTTTTGTTATCATCTTCTAATTTTTAACAAAAAAAGCAGTTTGAAATTACTGTAAAACAAGAACTGAGATAAAAAATGAAAAAACATAACTTGTCCTTTTGACCCTTATAAAACGAAATTAATTGGAAAGGTATTCTTTTTTTTTATTAAGAGTCTCCGAGGGGTTATCAGGTGAGCAAATGTAATCTGGGAAATCATTTAGTAAACACTATATAATCGATAGTAATCTATGTAAAATAATGATAATCAGATCTTTATGGTAATCTTGAAAAATTTTGCAATTTTGATGGTAGTTTTACGTTAATCAAATCGTAATCCCACTGGTAATAAAGTGAATCTGAATCAGAGCAGGCTGTGCCAGTGTAACTGTAATGATGTGTTTAATGTTAATACCCACTTTCACGACTTGCTCTGATTTAGTTACATGTCGATCTCACGTTATAATGCTATTTTTTGGGGTGGGTGAGGGTATTCTCGCTATAATTAATTTATGGGTGTTCTTTGTCGTCCTAGGAACTTACAGCATATTGGAATGCGTCTTTAGTATTTAGTGGAAATCTTTAGTAGGTTTTAGAAGTCTGTAGAAATCAGACAGAAACAATAGTAATCTCCTAATGCTAAGTGTTCCTAATGGTAATTTGTTAGTTTTAGTTTTTTTGGCATTGCCAATTTATGTTTACCAGAAAATGGTAGTCCTAGAAATTTAAAGCACATTGGAAGTTATTCTGTGATATTTACGAGGGTATTTATTAGTAATCAGTGGAAGTCTTTGGTAGTTTCTGAAACTCTTGGCAATCTAAGATAATCTTAAAAAATCTGTTACTCTTTGATAATTTAGTAATCTTGTGCCTCTTATTTTTGCTTGTCGCTTACCCCTCGACAATCAGTGTAAAAATATAGGGCGTTTTTAGCCCTTATTGTGTTTGGAGAGTCTCTACAGCCTAGTCTAGAAATTTTATTGTTATATAAAATACATTTCTAATGTTTATCTTTTAGAAACTCTAATTTTTTTGCTATTTTTTTTGGAGGGGGGAGGGGATGAAAGAAGATTAATTTGTCGTTTTAAAGGCGCCTACAGCGTTCCCAATTCTACACCACTGGTGGACACACCCTTGGCAACATCGCGCATTAATTATTAATTCCTTGGGGCGATAAAGGGCACGAAATCTTGAAAACCCCCTGCAGTAATCAGTCACTTGACTGTCAAGTGTTATCGTTTTATAGATAAGGCAATTTTCGTTGAAAATTAAAATTCGTCTGGAATCAATTGACCTTTCCGTGAATATGTAAATAAACAGCTTTTGTCGTACCCCGCGGCGATAATCTTATCTAGATAAATGCAGTTTTGAGTATTGGGAGGGCTTTTTCGACTTTTACCACTAATAAAGATAAGACGCCTCATTACCCTCCGTGTAATAAAATTCAGGTAAAGGCGGGTTGTCGCCTCGTGTGGTCGGTCCCTCCGGAAATCCAAAGAAAACTGTAAATATTTCCCAATTGTATGGGATACAAAAGAAGGGCGTGCCGAGGTATTATTGAGCAACCCTCGGCCAGTCTCTCTTCAAAAATAACTTCCCCGTTTGCAGATGTGTGTGTCACTTCACACCCTCATTCATCACACGAGGGTCGTAATTGATTATTCACCATTTTATTAAACCACTCTTGTATTGTAAAAAATCTCGAGGGATCTCCTCTGGATTCATTTGGGGAAAATCGAACGGGTTCCCGTGGGAGACAAGTGTCGTTCTACGACGATATCGATCGCGATATCAACTTACCTCAGGTGAAAATCTCGGGAAATAAATGTTCAGGTGGGCTTTGGCGATGTTGCCGCTTACCTTTATGAGTCTAACGACCGATTGTGGGTCGCAGACGTTTGAAAAATTTCACTCGACAGATGGTTGCTTATTTTATAAAGGAAAATTGTAATTAAAAGGGATTTTACCACCAAAAGGGAATTTTTTAAATATCTTTCAACAAAAACAAAGAAGTGAGTTATCAAAACGTAATTTGAAGTGTAGACGAAAACTCGGGGGGAATACGGAATTCGTTGAGGGTTTTCTTTTCTTGGGAAAGTTGTGACAGGAATGAAATCCGGAGGATTTAAGGGATTAGTCCTGAAAGAGGGTGATTGTTTTTCCGAGTTTTATTTCAATTGCATCAACAAATTACAGAATTCAAATATAATTTATGATGAAATCAATCTCTGGAAAGGTATGACTCTTTTTTCATTTGCCAGACTTTTATGTTTTTTTATCAGTGAGAATGCAGTAAAAATTTCAAATTTCCAATGCTTAATTTTCGAATTGAACTAATCACAAATGGATATTTGAAATTTTCATTGCTTTCTGGTCTCTCTCTGGTAAAAATTAGACTACAGAGAATTTTTTTCTGTTCATATGGTATTTTTTAAATATCACGTTTAGTTTTAACGGAAGTGAAATATCTTCATACTGATTTTGAATTCAGCATTGAGTGTTCTGCATTCAATGAATGAATAATAATTGTAGTGGCAATCAATAAAAGCTACGTCCGCAGTGAATTGGAAATTGTAGTAATTTTTACCGTGACATAGAATTGAAGTAAAATTGAAAATAATTGGAGAAATAAAGAACAAAGTGTTTGTTTGGTTTTACAGTTTTACAAAAAAATTGAATATTTTAGAAACAAAAACTGTAAAAATAATTGAATCACGTTCGACGTGCGAATAAAACGGTAAATAAAAGAAATACACACATCAAAATAATCTAGGGGACAAATGTTCATGGCAAGATAATTATCTCCACAAAATCTGTAAATGTGCATTTTTGAAAACAATTTTCCGAAAATAAACCAAAATTTTACCAAAAGCAAAAAAATCTATTTTAAAAATTGCGGAATTCGCAATATTATTAGTCAGCTTGGGATGAAGATAAAGGTTCATCCCTCAGCTTGAAAAGCGAGATGATAACTCTTGAGAGACTAACAAGCAATTCTACATAAAAATATAGATTTCTTGAACAGGTGTCAGAGATTCTCTATTGTAGGTCGCCTCCACAATCTCAAACTTCTAGTATTCGGCCGCAAACGAGATTAATCTGTGAACAAAACTGTGGTCTATACCTGCCGTTGCCAGAGTTCATGCGATTCTTGAGGGTAGTGTGAACGTCTAGTACTGATATCAGCTTATTTAACTTGGTTTTGAACCATTTGGTTAGTCACTGGGATGTAAAATGAGTATTATTTAGTAGACTTACCAATTACGTCACCAGTTTGCTGATATCTTAACCACATTGATAACATTATTTTTATAGTAAAGAGCAGCAGCAACTGCTTTTTATCTCCCTTGGAGATTGCCATTATGCCATTCAAATTATATTTTTCATATTTAGTTGATTTCAAGAACAAGTTAGACTAAAAGGTCGCACTAAACGAAACTTATTCCTATTGTTTGTAAACGAGAAGTTAACACATTGATAAATAATTGAGCGATTTTCTTGGTGTCAAAAACTCAGTTTTTTGGGTGGTAGTAGTGGTAGTTTTAAGCAGCAAACCAAAACGAGATTGATTTGTGAACAAAACTGTGGCCTATTCCTGCCGTTGCCAGTGTATTTCTAACCTAATTGCGCGATTCTTTCGGATAGTGTAAACGCTTTCAAAGATCGTCTAGCAGTGAGATCAGTCTCTGAACTAGGTTTTGAAGCGTTTGGTTAGTCACTAGAATGTAATGAGTGTTATTCAATGTAATTAAAAATTACGTCACTAGTTTGCTGATATCTCAACCACATTGATAACATTATTTTTTATAGTTAAGAGCAACAGCAACTGATCTTTAATCTTCTTTGGCGAATACCAGTAATACGCAAGCGGTAGAGTCCGTACACTTTCAGAACAGCACATCAATAAAAGTGTGCAGATGACAAAGTAGTGTCGGGCCAGTCCCATTTGCAGATTGAAGGGAAGGAAGCCAAGCGGCAAGTGGTCAGCGGAAGGTCAGCGGCGTTCGTCATTCTTGGTCATTCTGTTTAGTGTCGTTCGCTGGCCAGATTTTGATGACTCAACATGCTGTTCTGAAAGTGTACGGACTCTAATACGTTCTGAAAAGTATTGCTATTCAAATTATGTTTTCTAATTTTTAGTCGATTTCAAGAACAAAGATTCAGTTTTGATTGCGTTAAAATTAATTGAGCGATTCTCATGGTGTCAAAAACTCAGTTTTGAGTGATAGTTGTGGTAGTTTTAGGCGGCAAACCGAAACGAGATTGATTTGTGAACAAAACTGTGGCCTATTCTTGCCGTTGTCAGTGTTTATGTTACCTGATTGCGCAATCTTGTAAACGCTTTTAAAGAACGTTTGAAAATCTGAGATCAGCCTATCTCAGCCACATTGATAACATTATTTTTATAGTTAGAGCAGCAACAATTGCTCTTTAATCAGTAATCACTCCTGGAGGATACCAGCAACACCCAACGCGGTCTTGAGATTCAAATTATGTTTTTCCATCTTTAGTCAATTTCAAAAACAAGAAGTTTGTTTTTGGTCGCACTAAACGAATCTTATTTCTATCGTTAAACATTTTTGTGAACGAAAAGGTAGTATAAATAGGTAGTTGAGCGATTTCCTTGGTGTCGAAAACTCAGTTTAACGATCATCGACAAAGGTTTTCTTCTCGGGTCTCTACCTATGGTCTCGTGGAAACTTTTAGCAGTCTTCCTGATTTTAGTCGTATTTTCTTAAACATTCTACCGCGTGTTCATAAAAATAACTTTAGAGTGCTAAGAAATAGTTGCAAAACAATTGTTTTGTATATCTTTGATATCTTTATTCACCTACCTGTCACAATGAAATGTCAATCAATTTTAGAAACGTCATTTTTGCACATTAAAGCACATTATCATTAAAAATATTTATGTATTACCATAAAAAAATTAAAAATGCATTCTTTCAATGGTTGCAAATTTCTTTTAAAGTTTGGTTTTTTGAGATTAGCTACACTACTGTATCATCGATTATCAAAAATCCTGTTGAAGAAAGAGAACTTCGTGGAGGATCAATAAACATTCAATATTATAGTCCATCTCTATAACTTTGTACTTTTGATACAAGATCTGAATCTGATCGTATCAAACAAACCTATACGACTTACTTACTTTTCCTTCTCGTGGCTAGCTGCGAGTTTTTTTTTTTTTTAGGGAATTTACAAGCAGCTTTTGTAGAATTTTGTATATTAATTTTGGTTTTCCTTGTAATTTTGATGTTTTTTGATCCAAAAGCAAACTATAAAATATCTACATCACGTGAGAATATAAAAGAGTAAACAAATTCCTTCATAAAATATTCGCGTGTTTATTATGAACTGGATATTGAATTGAAAGTTTCCATTTTTAATAATAACATAATAAAAATGCAGAAATAATTGATTCACGTGTTTATAACGGTAAATTAAAGAAATGGTATTTATTAAAAAACCCTCATAAATGCCTTGTCAAATAAGAAAAGAATAATTTATATCTCCATTTTCAATTTTTTCTCATTCGGGAAGCATCTGTCGACCGGAAACACTTGTAAAATCCTGTCACTTCATATTACTCGTAACAATCGAGTAATAAATTGAACCAAAGTTTCAGTTTGGAAACCTCAAGACGTTTCGGAAATGAAATTTCGTTGTTGACCCCAACGGAAATTGTCGATTCAGCGAACTCATCATTGTTTTTTTAAACCAAGCCTCTGGTTTTCAGAGCTTCTTTGTGGGAGCTACACCGCTGTTTATTCCTGATAATTTTCTACAAGGTGTCACGAATAAAGAAGAATTATCTCAGAAACCGCACATATGCCGCACCACCTTTTAAAAATGAAGACATTACGAGCGGCTTTATCACACAAAGCCGAGTTTGTTTTATAACATTTTTACTATATCCGCTGTTTATTGCACCGGTCGGTACCCAGTCTAATAATACTGTCAGTGCTATACCTAATGTTTGTTTTTTTATTAAACAGGGATGAAGGTTTTATCGAATTTGTTAGCCTCCAGATCTGTTATCTAATTAGACTTTTTTTGTTTATTTGGTTTGTGTCGATTTTCAGGGGGAAAACCGACGATTGTTTGGTTATAAAACTACACGTGCGTTTCCGTTTTCTAAATTTATCTAACACGTGTTTCCGTATTTTTTTCTCTCCTCAATCAAACAAGAAAAAAATATTAAAATGATTCATTGAGTGACTCAAAGTCTGCCTCAACCTGTGCGATATAAATCGGAGGAAATTTTTGTAGACACTCAGAGCGTCGGCTCGAGATTCTTCACATTCTTCCACTCTCCCAAACGTCAACCTCACACAAAATAAACAATTCGAGACGATTATTTATAGATAAAAAACACGAAAAACTCACCTGTGATTGTAATTAGGTGAGAAGTGAAGACTGGCAGATGATTCAACCGGAGATCAAAGGTTTTTGGCTTCAAAGTGAAAAAAAGTTCTAATTGTAGGGGAAGGTAGGGTCAAGTTGAATCATCGCATTATCGTACACTTAGTAACTGTCAAAATTTTGTCGTTACTACGAAAACGAAGCGACAATCTTAAAAAATTATGAATAAATTTGCTTGACTTAACTCAATTTATTTTTAATGTATGAGGTTGGCTGAAGAAGAGATATTTTCCGAAACCGGTACCTGTTAAATGTAAAAATAAATAGAGCTTTGAAAAAGCAAGATTTTATAAATTATTTTGTAGATTTAATCCTGAAAACCTCAAGCATATGTACAGTTTGTCTTCGGATCAACTTTAAAAGAGGAAAAAATTTCTTATTTTTGATTTCTTAGGAAATTTCACTCTTGTTATTTTGTCCTGCTTGTTTTCAAACCCCCAAAACACAAATTATTTTTTATTTAACTCCAACTTTCGGAAATGTTGCAAAAATTTTTAGCTGATGAACTGGATGAAATGCCAATAAACTACCGAATGGAAATGTTTTTCCAGCACAATGGATGTCCTGCTCATTACGCCGGCATTGCCCTACTTTCCCTATTTGCCAAAGAAATTTCGGGTGAAATAAAATGTTTTTAAACGGCTGTAAAGTTGTAACAGAAGTCCATCAAAATGAAACGAGGTTGTAAAAGCAACAATGTTTCGCGAATGAACCGACCACTTCTGAATTTAAAAAAAAACTGAAGTGTTTATGTCCGCTGACAAAATAAATAAACAATTTCTTTGGGAGTTTTTATTTTTAATAGCCACTTATAAATTAATTCCTGTCAAGGTATGTCATTTAAGAAAAACCGAAGATTAATGTGTCTCGATTTTTTTAATCCTTGACAATTTTAATTAAGTTTAGTGAATATTTAAAGAGTTTAATTCGATTCGGTTGACATTAATCTAAAGAATTTTTATTGGTCCGTGTCCCAATTTTCCAAATCCGTTAGTCGAGGATTACTTGAAGTGGTAAAGTTGCAAGAAACCAGATAAGGTTAGACAGGGCCGTATTCGAATACATAAATCGGAAAACTTTTCTTGTTTATGATGTAATAAACGTAGTTGGCTTCGATTTTATGACAGGAAATGCACAAAAGTGCACTTTTTTCACCTAAAATAAAATTCAAACAGATGATTAGTGTAAAGAGTTTTTGAAGGACCGGATATTGAAGTAATAAAATAAGAAACGAGATTTTTGGTAAGTAATTTGGCTGTAATTAACCGAAATAAAGAAGTGATAAATGAGGATTATTATTTTTTAATTTAGTCATTTCCATTTCCTGCTTTAATTAGTAGGAGTTTACTCGTTTTTGTGACAGGTGTTTATCTTAAGAAATATTAAACACTTAAGCAGATTTCTAATTATTTAGCCAAAACAGTATACAGACAAGAAGCATGATTTAGTCATGTGAAAAGAATGGGTGATAAGACGATAAGGTGCGCTGATTTAAATCCCAAAATTGTGTGAAAGCACTAACGTTAACGATAAAGGTACTTCGAATTAAAAATTTTCTGAAACTCTCAGTTTCAATAACAACAAAAACGATATCTAAATTAAATTTTGGATGAAAGTCTGTAATGTTTAAAAAATGTTTACAATGAAAGTAACAATGGTAGATTTCAGGAGAACAAAAGAAAATTCGAAAAGAATTTGAAAAACACTACACAGAAAAAAATTAATAAGAAAAACTACGATTTAAGGAAAAACAAAAGAAGCTTTAGAAGTTCTTGAAAAACGAAGACTAAAGAAAGAGACAAACATAAAAAACTCCAAATTACACTGAAAGAGAACAAAAATTCTAGAAAAACAAAATAATTTTTCAGAAGAACTTAAAGACCATTGATTGAAAGAAAAAAATAAGAAAAACTACAGTACAAAATTAAAAAGGAAAAACTATATACATATACACAAAAAAAGAACAGAGGTAGATATTAAAAGACTAAAAGAATATTTTTAAACAAGAAAAGAAGAAACAACAAAAACTACGATTGAAAAAAACTGAAACAACTTTCAAAAATAAAAAAAGACGGAAAGAGAAAGTAGAACGAGAAAAAATTTGGAAAATGGGAACATGATCGAGAATGGTAATCAAACTACTGCCACAATGAGTCGCGATTAAACTTTGAATCATTTTTGTATTTTTATTTTATTTTCTTGTCTATTTAGAGGGCTCTAGGCTGCAGCCTAGAAGTTTGTTTTGAAAAATTTCGGCGTGACAAGTATAAAATTGACAGTTGTATTCAACAAAAAACTTTTAAGGCACACTTTCTCGCCAAAAATAAAAAATAAAACACTGTTATAACCATTTGCTAAGCAAATGGTGAGTGGATGCTTCATTTCCGTATTTACAAGACGATTTTAGTTATTTTTGCAAGTTGTTATAAGTTTTTGTTGTATTTTTTTACTTTATTTATATTAATGAAACTTTCACAGATCAAAGGTTGTGGGAAAAATAATCTTTGATCTTATATTTTTTTATTAAAACAAGCTTTCGATCATACTTATATTAAAAAAATATTTGTGTATTATTTTTCGCAATGTTTATTTATTTTTATCAGAAAATTGAGATAAATAAAGAACTTTGAAATCCTGTTTGATTTTATTACGGTCCTGTGTGAAAGAGCTTCCAGTTAATTGTCGTTTGGTGTTCATCTGTCTCAATTTGGAGTAGATCTCCTTAATTCCTCAAGTGGAGGATTTCAACAGCACTTTGAAGTTTGGTGTGTTCACCTTTTGGCAACCCTTCTGCATAACGGCATGTGTTGAATGCCGATGCAGCTGCACGATTGCATTCCTGACCTTGCAGCCAGCAACATTTCCAAAAAGTTGGCGCGATCAAAGTAAAACAAACTTGAGTGTGTGTTTTATGGTTTTTATCTCTGGTAAAATACGAAAATCGTGGTGATCGGGAGTCATCTCACGCGCCTCGACACACATTCAACTACCGACCATCAGGATAAACAGTTTATGAAAGTTTCCTTTATCTCGAGATAAAACACGTGTAAAAGACGACTTACGAGACAGACCAAATAAACAGATCTAAGAGCGGTATGCGTGTCAACACTAGGTAAATATACAACGAACCGAAAACTTATATTTACCAAAGAAATTACGAAAATTCCGTAGAGAACGATTTTAAATTCTGACCAGTGGCGTAGCGAGACATCGCTTTTTCAAGGGGTGTTAGGAGTTTAGGGCAATAAATCAGCTTCTAGAATTTTAATTTTTGATATAAAATATCGCCTCCAACTTATAAAAGTAGTAAAATTTTGCCTCTGAAAAATTCTCGTCTACTATTTTAGATGCAATATTATAACGAACAACGCTAACAAATTTTACACTTGACACTTGCCCAACTTTTACGTTAGGTTATTATTACATTTCCATTTTGTTCCATTTTCTCCTAACAATTTCAAAAGTAGATTGGTGATCTTTTTAATTACACACCCGTTATAACCTTACTTAAAAGGTATACAAACTAAAGGTTAACTTTGTGCAGTTACAACGATACAAACTGTAATTGAAGGGTACAGGAATAAAAAATATTAAGGAATAAAACTGGAATTACCATCGTTTTTTCACAATGACTGTCAACACTCCCAAGTCTACTCAAAAGTTATATCGAATAAAAAAATCTGCCGTATTTAGGTATGAAAAATCACAAGAATCCCACCTCTGTAAGAAAAATAAATTTTAGACATTCCTCTTTTTATTCCTGTACCCTTCAATTTATTTATAATCAAAAAAGAGAGGTAAATTATTATGTAAAAATCTTTAAAACATGAAAATATTTGTTGCATTACTAAACTAGAAGCTTGCTTGTTTCCAAAATGAAAAACAATTCGCGAACAGCTTCTAAACTAGAAAAAACATTTTCGTTTTTATAATTGATTTACAATTTACTGAGAAGTATTTTTTTGTTTTCTACAATTAGTAAAATCACGTTTCTGGATTTCATAATTAATAAAATATTGCCTCCGACTTCCATTGCTAAAAAATGTGTCATTTGTGCCTCGAACTTTCGAAATTACAAGAATATTTTTGCTTTTTTTTTGTGTTAATTTGAAAATTGATCAGAAATTTTGTCCCTGGTTCCTAAAATTAGTAAAATTACGTTTCCGCATTTTAAGTAAATTTTGCCTCCGACTTTCTTTTATTCTTCTGTCTTCATAATGAATTAAAATTTGCTAAGAAATATTGCTTCTAGCTTATAAAATTAGTAAATTTACATTTTCGTATTTCATAAATAGTAAATTGTCCTCTCCGATTTCTATTATTGGAAAATATGTCACTCTGTAATAAACGTCAACTGTGGCTCTCAGAATTGTTACAATATTTACTCGGACTTTCAAAATTATTAAAATATTGTCTCTGACTTCTGAAATCATAGTAAAATGTTGTTTTCGGTTTGCAAAACTTCGAAAAATTTTGTCTTGATAAGAAATACTGTCTGTTGGTTTCAAAAATTAGTGAAAGTACGGCTCCAAATTATAAAATTAGTATTAATTTAAAAATATGTAAAATGTCGCTTTAAGTGTCTAATATATTAGTAAAAGACTATAATATCATATTATAACAGCTAATTGAACCTACAAGCGCGACGAAAAGTCGTAGAAAAACGATCTTCGTTTCAAACAAAATAGGAAAATAACTTTTTTCTATTTTGTGTCGTTAACAGAGACCGATTTGGGTGTACTAGTCAATACAGCACCCAAATTGCGTGCATAAAGTACTAGTGCAATTTACTTATTTCGGATTGGTAAAACGCTGTCGCTGGAATGAAACGTTATTTGTTACTGAATTTAAATTTAACAGGATCAGGACGAAAGAAACTAACGTTTATCAGGCCGACGTTTCGCTTTATTAGTTAAAGCTTCTTCAGGGCAGTCTGATAATTAAAGATGAAAAATTATAAAAAGTACTCATATTCTGAGGATTAATAATCAAACAAAACTCTAAAGAAATTAAGGATCAAATTGTGAAAACCAGATTTTTACAATTTTATAATTTTTCACAATTTCACAATTTTATCTTTAATTTCCTCAGAGTTTTGTTTATTAATCCTCAGAATATGAGTTTAATATCAGTACTTTTTATAATTTTTCATCTTTTTCAGACTGCCCTGAAGAAGCTTTAGCTAGTAAAACGAAATGTCGCCCTGATAAACGTTAGTTTCTTTCGTCCTGATCCTGTTAAATCTAACTTCATCAACTTTATCATGGATGTTATTTGTTACGTTTCAGCATTGAGATTATAATAATTTTATTCGAATAAATTTTGTTGCACTTGATGACCAGTACTCCACACCAAAGTGTTTTTGTGTGTGTGTCGCAATTAACCTATATAACATTCGAAAATGGGGTGTGAAAGCGGCGGTTACAATGAGTAATTTGAGCTTTCTTTTTGAGGTTAGAACAGCTTTAAAATGAAACAGCTTTCAGCCACTATTTTGACGATTTACTACCACCTCCATAGCGTTTGATAATTTACAAGTTATTTGCTAGATGAGTATATAGCATTGTTTCATCTAAAATAACGATGAGAAGAATCGCTGAGAATTGCAATTAGTTTGGTAATTTAAGAATAATTTTACAACGTTTTTGGAGTGTTTATGGCAGTTGGACTATTCAATCAATAACCGATACGGTAGGTAAAAAAGAACCATTTGTGAGTTACTAACACAGAATTTTGGACGTATTTGAAAACATTTCAAAGATCAAAAAACATTTGACATTTTCATGACATTTATTACCAACTAACTCGTATTAACGCAAAGGTCCCTAAAGATTGAATAATCAACTTTTTTACTTAAAAATCATGTATAACGCGCAAAGAGAAAACATAGCATAAAGAACTCGTTTCTCAAGTCATTGTGGTACTCATTCTTTATAAAAACTCGCGCTTTGAGCTCGTTTTATAATCTTGAATTTGTGTTACAAAGTTGACTTTGCAAAACGCGTTTTTTAATATACTATTTAAAAGTTTGTTCCACGTGTCTGACAAGTGTCAAAATAATTCTTGTTTATTATTATTATTTGTTTATTAAACGCTTCAAAATGCTTATTTGGACCGTGAATGGCTGTTATGACGTTACCTTTTGTAGAATCAATTGGACAAATATCTAAACCAATCGGTGCAACAACCGCAATAATTTATTTGCCAATAATTTTTATATATAGTTTTGTGATATTTTATAATATAATAAGAGAATTTTGGCTTACTAGGCACTAATTTGGCAAGCGAAGAGAACCCTAACATCTTTTCTGCTTAAGTGTTAAGGGAAAAACAAGTGTCTGTGGCTTTAAGCTGTCTTAAATAAACGCTCAATAATGCTAAGCTGATCAAAGTGGTTTTTAAGAAGTCTAAAGTTTTATGGCAGACAGAAGGAAAATAAAAACAGTTATCTGTTCTTTTTTATAGTAATTCTGGAAAATTTTGTAATTCTGTGGTAGTTTCAGGGACTCCAAATGGTAATCTTTAGGTAATCGGTTTTTTAATGACAACCTTGCGGTAATCAAGAGGTATTATCAATGGTGTTATTAATTTCTTTTGGGCTTTTTGGCATTGTCAATTTATGGGTATTCTCTGATAGTCTCAGGAATTTAAATCGTAATAATTGTATTGTAAAATATTCTTTGGTCTTCAGTGGCAGTTTGAGCTAATCTTAAAGATTCTGGTATTTTTTGCAATTTAGCAGTCTGGTTTCTCTTATTTTTGATTGTTACTCTTCGGGAATCTACAAGTATAGGGTTTTATTCACGGGTCTTATTAGTGTCTGGAGAGTCTGTTTAACCTTAGTCTAGAAATGCTAGGTATATATTATAAATATATTACGTCTAATATTTAGTTTAGAGAAACTAGAATTTTTCAGGTAATTTTATTTATTATTATTATTATTATTGAAAAATAATCATTTATTTGGCCTTTCAAAGGTATGTCTATATTGTTTTTGCCCCCTTATCTCTACGCCACTGATTCTGACACGGAAATTCGCTTCAGGCGATTGATTGCGTCAAATGTTTACAAAACACCAGTCAATGAAGACTATTATGGGTCCTCCTTTTACGATAAGCTAATTGATAGAAGGCTCTGATAGTTATCTTCATTTAGGCCAATCGATTTCCTGTACCGTTGCGTAATGCACGCTGATTGGACCAAACTCAATTTCGCGAATTCTCATTGGACCCTTATCGTTGCTAAGCAAAAAATAAACATGAAATGTATTAGGTTAGGTTTCATTATTATTTTGGTATTATATTATTTTCTGCAAACTGTACGAGAGATAAAAGATGGAAAGAGCAGACAGGCGCCTGCAACCTAATAAATTAATCTCGAAGTGTCAAATGAAATTTATTTCGGGTTTGTCGCTTGCGGCGCATTGAATTTTCAGTGGACCACAAGAAAATTGCTTTCGAGGTTCGAAGGACCCTAAAAATCTAATTCAAATCGAGTCTTCATTTTGTTTGAAATTTCCACGGTATGCCTCGTAATTAAAGCCCTCTCATGTGTATCGGTGATAAGGGCAAGTTAATTTTCCGTTTCGTTTGCTAATCTTCCACTCTGGAAATAGCATAACGAAAGCGGCTTGAAACCAAATTTAAAAAACGAATTACAATAGGAGCAGACGTCTCGTTGATTTGAATAAATAAACACAGTTTCTATTGACTTTACGTTTATTGAATTAATGTGAATAGGTGGGACTTAATTAAGATAAAGAGTTGAAAGGAAGGTAAAAACAAGTTGGGGAAGATTTGCATTTCGATCACCTGTTGAGAGTTGCCGTCGATATTGATAAAATATATAAAACTAATTAGGTAGCGTTAAAACATTCGCATTCTTCGGATGCTTGGTGGCGCATTCTCTCCCACGATGAGAGCGGTCATCCACTCCAGACAAGGACAGCACCGGTTATACCTAGATGGCGCTATTTAGACAGAGCTGGACTACATACATCTGGACCAAAATCACCCAAAAAGAAAAAAATCCGAATTTGTGTGTTTTAATAATAGTGATGACATTGAGATTGTTACTGATAAGAATTTAATAAATATTATTGTTGACCTGATATTGATATCTACAGTCAAACTTTTCTTCGTTTAATCATTTAATGAAGTTTCTGCCGAGTTTTCTTCGTTGACCTGAAATAATACTTCTGTATTGAGAGATAAACACGGATAAGTAAAACAGTTATTTCTATTACAGTTGCCGGAAAAGATTCATTATTTTCTTACTTATCTGGCTCCGGAAAAAATAATTAGGTCATACAAGAACAGCACAACCTTAACAATAAAAAATATTTTATATTTGCAGTTTTTGGATCTCACAATCACTTCCTGCAAACAAAAATGTGATCAAACAATGTATATATTAATAAAAAATAATTGTGCGTTAAAAAGGCTTATTAGAATGGTGATATACGGGTTAAAGTTGACAAAAATAACCTAATTAGGTGCAACCGTTTACAAAAGTAGTGATTTACGACCTCTTCACCGCCAGCGGCCGCAAAATTGATTTTCGCAGACGCGCTCTGGTGGTGGAATTTGGAACACACCTATAACTCGAATTTTATTTTCGGTTCGTTGGAGGTTTCCCTATTTCGTAGGGAAGTATTCCACTTGTAAGAATCAAAATAATAATAATAATTTTCACAAAATGGAACATCCGCTGGTATCCGGCTTGGATACCGGAATATCAGGTCTGGAAACCCTCACCAAATTAGGTTCAAATGGCACAGAACGCACTTAACTTTAAAATAACACATATGTCGACTTGATATCTAAATGATTTTTAACTCTAAATGAGGTAGAACCGCCTACAGGTTAAGATCTCTATGCCTGAGGGATAAACGGATGAGTCCCACGACACCACAAAAAAGGGACTTATCGGCATAAAAAATAACTTTTTGACAAAACACAGCTGACATCAGTTTAACTATTAAAAGACTTGTTCCAACAACAATTTAGAATGGTTTAGAATTGAACTGCAAGTAGCCTTTTATCGATCCAAAATCTATATTACTCATGCTCAGTTTAGTCCTGAACCGTTCTGAAATCGTTTTAAAGCGTTGTTGTAACAAACACGTTGTTAAAAACACGAAATTTTGCCACTAGTATTAGGCACAGTGATAATATCGAATGTCAGAATTGCGAAGAAAAGCTAGTTTTTACGATTTTTCTTGTCAATAGGAAAATGATGATTACATAAAATCTTATTTGAAAGACTAAATGAAAACAAATTTTTGTTAAATTTTGAAATAGAAAACAGAAATTTTTTACTGTATTCTTGATTCAAGAGATATAGGGCTCGCCAATTAAAAAGTCGTAAAAAGTATGTAAACAGTCTTTAAATTAAGTAGCCGTTTGCACAGTTACACTTCTGTGATCAATTAGTAACGAAATGTTGACATAGTTGTTCAGTTGGACAATGATTAGTTATTTTACGTTTTGTTACATCGAAAACAAAGCTGGTCGACTATATCAAGGCTACAGCTAGTTAATTTAATGACTATTTACATAGTATTTACGACTTAATTGGCGAACCGTATATCTCTTGAATCAAGAATATGTGAATTACACTTTTTGATCATTTTCCACATTTACTGATTATTTACCACCTTTACGAAATTATTTACAACATTTACTGATCATTTACTACATCTATAACATTTTTGAGAAGTCAGAAAATCTTTATTGTTATTTTACACCTATCTAGATAAAAATTTTACTGATCATTTTCCACCCTTGTCAATCTTTTTTTTTTAATAATTACATTCAGTGATGATTCAAAGGGGTATTTTATAACAATGAGTTAAACTTTATTAAATTTTGAAGGCTTCTTTTCTTCTTGACTTAGCTTTAAAAGTCAAGGTTTTCGCTTACTACTTCTCTTCAAAATGCTAATTTTTTCTTAAATTCTGAAATAGAAAACAATTTTTTTTTGTGCATTACAATCTTTAATCTTTTTCCACATTTACTGACTATTTACTACCCTTGCGAAATTATTTATAACATTTATTGATCATTTACTACATCTATAACATTTTTGAGACAATTTTTATTGTTATTTTACGCCTATCTAGATAAAATTTTTACTGATCATTTACCATCTTTGTCAATCATTTATTTATTTAATAATTATACTCAGTGACGATTTAAAGGGGTATTGTATGCCACTGAGTCAAACTTTATTAAATTTTGAAAGCTTCTTTTCCTCTTGTTTATAATGGCTTTAGAAGTCGAATTTTTCGCTTACTTCTCTTCAAATGTTACTGCAAGGTTTTAGTAAACTACAGGAAAGAATTTAGCCAAAAACAAAAAAATTCAAAATTTAAGATATAAAGTCTGTGCTTATATTTTTCAAAAAGATAAGTATAACTAATGGCATTTTTAGTAAATCAAAAAATTGTTCTGATCATTTACCACCTTTGTCGATAATTTACCGCCATTTATCAATCATTTATTCAATGTTTATTGATCATTAACCATGTTTACCAATTAGTCAACCCCTCGATTGTATTTGATGCATTTCTCTAAGCAAATTTGACGAAAGTTGTAAATAATTTATGACGCAACTATGGTAAATACGAGTAGATCAACTACCAAATCAATTTCCATTGCATTAAACCCAACTCATCAACTACCCAACTTGTTGAGCTAACCTATCAAGTCTATATCAATATCTGTCATCTGACCCAACTATAGGTTGGGTCGTTGATAAGTTGTGCTATTGTTGAATAATGTTGTTGAAGTTCGGTCGTTGACGAGCTGGCTTGTGGTCGTATTGGGTTGTTAATACATTGTGTATTTATAAAATGGGAGTTGACGATTTGTCTGTTGATAAACGGAGTCAACAATTTCAAAAAATTTGAAATCACCTTATACAGAAATTACAAAAACACAATTATAACAAAATTATTAAAAAAGAAAAAAATTATAAGATCATAAAAATGTCTTTATTACTTCAAGACAATGAAACGACAGAATTAACATTCTTAATTAATAAAATTTATTTGTGTTTAATAGTTATGTGTACAAACAAAGGATAAAATAAATAAACATTGTTATCACTTACAATGTTAACAGCATATAAAACGGTCTTTTATTAGCACCCAAACAAATAAATCTGAAAAAACCGATTTTCTTTATTGTTTCCCTTCTCATCCTGCATCAAATTCCGTCTAATAATTTTGAGAAACTATCCGAATTCCTGGCGTTCCCAATTAATTTCGATTGTCGAACAAGCATTTTACTTAAAATTTCCAACATTTCTAAAATTCTTGAACTCCGGATCTCGATCAACATAAATAAAACCCACTCTGGAAAAAATTAACGCCAAATATATGCAAACAAGGCTGCGTCGACAATAAAAATTTTGTTTATCTGTTCTTTATAAGGCGATGACTACATTATCGGCGCGTCTCTCTCGAGTTCATCGATTGCCGAAAAATTGCAGATCCATTCATTTTCGTACAAGACAAGGTCGCAGACAAGTCCGGACTAGCCGAAACACGTCCCGGATTAAATGCAATGTCTCACAGGTTCGGAATGTAGACAATTTGGACTTTTGAGAATTTCGTATTTCTACCTGGAAGGTATTTAATAGATGAGGAATCTCCTGAGCGATGGGGCGTGTAACTTGATGCTTAACTCGTGAATAAAGTCAACAATGGAATTCATTCAGAAAAAGTACAAATGAAAAAATTTTGATTTTGAAGGAACTTCAATTCTAGCCCGATTTCACGTTTTCCTCGGATTTATGGTTACCGACTATTCAACTTCAAAAGACCATAAAAATATCGTCAAATATCCGTCTACTTTTATACCTGAGCGGATTTGAACGAAAGGAAGCCGTCACCTGCCCCAGACAACACGAGATAAGCAAGACCACTTCATTAACGGTTCGGAAAATTCTTCTTTTCTGCTCTAATGCAGCAAACCTTATATGACTTAATTACAGTTTAGAAACCGTGACAAAAAAAAAACACAGACATAACAAAACGGTAACGATTTAATTAAACGTTTGGCCCCGTGATCTCTCACGAATCTTGGTTTTATTGTTCGGTTCCGATTCGAGCTTTTCATTCCGTAAGACCACACCTGAACACCGCGGGTGCCCTCCAGCTAAGCTTTCCAGGGGCGGATCGGCACAAAAACACACCTTTGACGTGTTCGAGTAATTAGAGTTGTGGGCCACCTACGCCCGAAAAAGAGGGAGAATTCGAAGAAGCGGCGACTTGAAAGCCCTTGCATATTTGTGAGCCGTCTTGCTCGCGCACGGAACCTCTTCGTCGGAGGTACAGGGGCGGACCAAGCCCAGAAAATTGAATTTTAAATAAACATTTCTTTTTAAAAATTGCTCATAATTCAGACTGTAATTTTAAAAAGCGTTGAATTAAAAAACGAAGAGCTTATTTATTAAAAAATGGTCTCTATTGTAAAATAAGGAATTTGTACGTTTTTATAACTTTTTCTTTGTAAGTCTTTCAACTACTTGTCAAAATTAAACGTCAATTTCGTGAACGACATTTTTTCACATTTAAAGCATGTTGAAAATTCTTTTTTCTCTGATTAATATTTTTTAAATTCCTCAAATCTTTTTGATTTTTAGAATATTCTGTAAATTTCATTTCTTCAATCAACATTTTTTAGCTTCATTAAACAAATGTAGTAAAGGATTGTCAATACGGCAAGGGAGGCAAATAATAATGGCAAAGTTTTCCGTACTTGTCTATACGTCTATTATGTCTACAATCTTTGTTTAAATATAATAGATTCTTTAAATTTCCTTCATGTTTTGGTTTATTATAAATTTCCTAAATTTAAAATCCTTTAAAATAATAAATAAATATAATAATATCATTATAATAATTTCTAGGAATTCTGAATTTTTTAGATTTGCCCAATTTTCAGACTTTTTAAATCCGTTTCTATGTTTCCTAACTTTTTTAACATTTCCTAGCTTTATTAATTACACTCATTTTATTTATTTGTTATTGCAGATTTTGTAATTTTTCTGTTTCACTTGCTTGAGTTTTTAGATTTTAAAATTCATTATGATTAGAGAATATCAAAATATTCAACAGATACTAGATTTCTCAGAATGAGTAAACGTGGTTAAAAAAAATCAGTAAATGAGGTAAGTGATTGTCGAAGGTGATAGTAGGTATATGATGCTCAGCAAATATCGTAAATGATTGACAAGGTGAGTAAATGATCAGTAAATCTGGTAAAGACGTGCAAATGATCAGTTAAATTTATTTTATTTTTCAGAATATTACAGAATCTGATCTTTGCCCTATTCTAAGAAATCAATATTTTCTAGAATTCTTATTAGACTTTCTAGAGAACCTAAATTTTTCAAATTTGATCTAATTTCAGGATTTTTTAAACAGATGTTATCTAACTATTTTTAATATTTTTTGGCTTTATTAATTTTACTTAACTTGATTTATTTCATTTTTATACATTTGTTAATTTTATTTTTTCCTCTCTCAACTCTTTGGTTTTCCATTGATCATGATTATAGAATATCAAAGTGGTCCCTAGGTTCGAAATATGAATATACATGTCTAAATGAGAATAATTATAAAATGTCGTAAATGATCAATAAATGATTCTGAAAGGGGGTAGCGAATGATCAGTAAAATGTCGTAAATGATCGGTAAATCTGGTTAAAAAGTGTAAATGATCAATAAAATTTTTCTTGTTTTGTAAAAATGCCATAGAATATAACACCTCTATGGTAGGGTATCTATATTTTTTAGATTTTTCAGATCTTTTTGTTTATATAATTTTCAGATGCTCTGCTTATATCTCTTAAGATCTTTACAAAGCTTCTATAGATTTTTGATTTTTTCTAGATTATTTACATTTTTTAGTTTTGTTACATTTTTAGATTTAGTAGATTTTCTACATTCATAAATCTTCTAAAATATCAAATTATTTTATAATTCTGAAGATTTTAAATTTGCCATCATGGTTTTTCAAAAAAAAAACGTGGTAAATGCTCAGCAAATAACTGTTAAAAGATAATAAATTTTTAGTAAATATAATAAAGAAATGTAAACGACCAATAAAATCTTTGTCTTTAAAAAACGCTGTCCTGTTCTGGAGTATCAATATTTTATAGATTTCAAAGATTTTTTCGATTTTTTAAATTTCGTATTTACAAATGCTATGTCTATGTTTCTTTACAAAAGTTTCCAAGACTTTAAATATTGATTGTTTCCATTTTTAAAATATTCTATATCTATGTCTATGATTCCTAGGTTCTCTATCTTTTTCATTTTAAATCTACTTTCCAAATTTGTCACCTTCAGAATCATAAGTCTCTATGATTCTGAAAAATTTAGATTTTATAATTTTTTTAGATTTGTTTTATATATTTATTCAGAAAATTTGAAATTTATATTTTTGTTTTCTAACTTTTTTAAATTTATTTAGATTTTAAAATTTAATATGATTATTAGGGTGGGCCAAAAAAATCGATTATTTTTTTTTAACTTCCGACACTGAAAAATTGATTCCTAGGCACCTTTAAAAAATGCTTTTTCAAGATGAGCTCCTAATTTTAATAGGAAAGACTCCCTCATCGCAGTTTTTTTTTTTTAGTTCCATATGGTAAAATCCATATCTCGTTTTTGCTTAATTGTACAGAGAATTTGTATTTACTTTTTTTTTAGGAAATTAAACGTTCTACAAAAAAGTTATTTTACAATTTTTTATATCTCTTACCATTTAGAAGATATCGGAGGTCAAAGTTTGATGAATTTAACAAAAATTCTTTTACTAATTCTAAATTTTATAACTCAGAGACAAATAAATATTATAAAATGCACAACATATGGCCTTGTAGAAAATTAAACGCTCTATAAAAAATGTCTCTTGTGGTTAATTGATTATTCTAATCATTTAGAAAATATTTGCATTTTAAATACTAAAATTTGATACTAAATCCCCAATTTTTTTTAAATGATTGAAGTAATCGAATAACCAGAAACGACTTTTTTTGAAGAACGTTTAATTTCCTACAAAACCGTATGTTGAGCACTTTATAATATTGATTTATCTACGGATATAAAATTTAGAAGTGAAAAAGAAATTTTTGCTAAATTCTTCAAACTCTGACCTCTGATGTCTTCTAAACGGTAAAAGTTATAAAAAAATTGTAAAATACCTTTTTTATAGAGTTAAATTTCCTACAAAAAATATAAATAAACTTTTTCTGTACGATCAAGTAGTGACGAGATATTGATTTTACCATATGGAACTGAAAAAAAAATGGAAAACTGCGATGAGGGTGTCTTTCCTATTAAAATTAAGAGCTCATCTTAAAAAAGCATTTTTTAAAGTGCCAAGGAGCCAATATTTTAATGTCGGAAGTTAAAAAAAATATAATCGTTTTTTTTGACCCACCCTAATGATTATAGATTATTAAAATATTCTGTAGATTTTTGATTTCTTAGAATGATTAGCAAATGTAGTAAATGACCAGTAATTGATTGTCAAAGGTGGTAGTAAATGTCAATGATTCCCAAGGGTAGTGAATGATCAGTAAATCTGGTAAAGAAGGGTAAATGATCAGTAAAGCTGGTAAAGAAGGGTAAGTGATCAGTAAAAAGGTTTTTATTTTTAAAAAATGCCGTGGAATATAGATTTCTGTTCCTGGGTTTGTTTTTTACAATATTTGCAAAATTAAGTTTTATAGATTTTAGATTTCTTCTTTTTATGTTTATTTTTTCTAGATTGTCTAATCTAATTTATTTAGATCTACTTAAACGCTTTGTTGCATTTTCTCGATTTAGTAGATTGTGTAATTTTTTTCTTGTTTTGATTTGGCATATTCACTAATTTACAAACATTTTAAATATCAAAATTTTCTAGAATTATGCAGATTTTCAGAAGGATTGACAAATGTGGTAAATGATCAGTAAAAAGTTTCTGACTATTCAAAAATGCTATCGATTTCTATGTTTAATTGTTTAAACTTTGCCTAGACATTTTATAAAAGATGTTTTCTAAAATGACTTGGCATTATATAAAATGCCGATAATATTCATTCCAAGGCTTTTGTATTTAATAACATAAATGTTTTTCTGCAAAAATAAAAATGTTGAATACTTTATGACTCGTTGCTTTCGATTTTATTTATAAAATGCCTTGATTACTGGAATTGAATTACAAACACCTTTTCTCTATCTCCGCTCCAAGAATAATAAACTCACCGCAAAGCGCAATAAAAAACAAAACCGCTCTTAATCCAATTCCTACAGTTTTTCTTGTCTGGAAAGCTCGAATGTAAATTTGACTTGCGATAATGATAATAAGACAGTAATCCTCGGTATTAACTATTTAATTACATTACTTAGTTGAGACAAACGCCGCATTTTATGTTAATTCACTGTTTTAATTATTATCCTCATTAATTAAACAATTTGTTTCAGGAGAAATATGCGGTAAAAATTCCTGTTGCTCGAAACGAGCCGAACAAGAAATGTTCAAACAGAGCAAATCCCTCGACAACTTCGTCAGAGACTCAATTTCGGCTCTGTCGAATCTGGTTGAAATCCGGGCCCGGAAATTCGACACACTTTTCCGGAATTTAATGAACTCCTCCAAACTGGAATTCCACGAGATGTTCTACAGGACGTATGGGAAAATATACATGCAGAATTCGGACGTCTTCAGTGACTTCTTCGACAAGCTGGAGAACTACTACAACAAGGGTTCGAGTCGACTGTCTGACACTCTGGAAGCTTTTTTCGTGATTCTCTACCAGAGGATGTTTACTGTTATTAACAGTCAGTACGAATTCGACGACAAGTACCTGGAGTGCATCTCCGAGCACATAAATGACGTTAAACCCTTTGGGGATGTTCCCCGAAAATTCACGCTGCAGTTGAAGAGATCTTTTGTTGCCACCAGGACGTATTATAAGTCTTTGGCAACGGCGTCTACAGCCGCTAAAAAACTACAAAGTGTTACTATTGATAGAGAGTGTGAGAAGGACCTGGTGAATATGTTATATTGTGGAAGTTGTAACGGTTTGAGGGGTAAGGGGCCGTGTTCAGGGTACTGTACGGAAGTTGTGGGGTCGTGTCTGAGACACCATACGGCGTTTAGTTCCGACTGGGATAATTTTATAGGTAAGATTTTTATTCTAAACGCATTTTTTATCGCAATTGATTATGAAATTCGAAAGTTGTCACAACGATCGATGGGTTTCTAATCAATCAATTTATCTACGAATGATTTATTTAGACAATAATGGAATTAAATATGTTTGAGATAAGGTTATTTTAGAGAACAATAAAAACAAATTAATGAAATAAGCTTAAAAGCTAAATTTAATTTTTTATCGCGACGGGAGCTGTTTGCTAACCTTTTTTATGGGCTTTAATTTAAAATTACTTTTGTCAGGTTGATGTTTACTTTTATGTCCAATGTTGATAGCTGGAAATAATAAATCAAATAATAAATTGATTTTATGTGTGATTTCGGTAAGAGTTAAGACATAACAAAAGCCCTTGGTTTTAGATTAAATCACGTACGAGTTTTGCTTTTTGTCTACCACTCTTGCCAAATAACTATTTTACAAAACTTTTAATTGTTGAATAAGGAATATTAGTGTAAATTCGATTTTTTGTCTATTTTTTCACCAATCGTTGTGCCCTCATTCTTCTAAAAAAATTCTTACGTTTTTTGGCATTATTCTTTTCTTTTCTAGAACCTCCTTCACTTCTTTTTCTCTTCCAATCAAGGTCTTTCACCTTCTAAAATTTTCTTTTGTCCGTCTTTTACTACCAATCATTGTTTCTCAAATTCTTTTTCGTCCAGCTCTTGTAGAATCTTCTTCTGTTGTTCCGGATTCTTTTCTTGTTCTTTCAATTTTTGTTTTTCTTCTATAGAATTTTGCAGTATTTTAAATTCTTCTAGAATTTTTCTTCATTCTTTTTTTTAACCGACGCGTTTTGTTTAATAAAAAAATTGATTTTCCAATGCAAAACAAAGTACTTTTGCAAAACTTTTCTGAATTGTTTTTGAGATATTGATTTATGAAGTATAATCTATATTAAGAGTGCACAAACAAAAATATACTCAATATTTTAATTAATAAATAATTAAATTAAATATTTAAATTAATAAATATGATGAAAATCTGCAATAAAATTTTTGTTTTATCCCTAGTGATAACAAAATTCCGGATCTTCGAATTTGGGTATAAAAAATCATTTTATTTTTTGAATATCTCGAAAACCGCTTAACCGATCATTATGAAATTTCATAAATAAACAACGTGAAATGCCCTCTGTTTTCTGATAGTAACAAAATTCTGCAAAATCTTTTCAATTTCCGCTTGAGTATTCTTGATTCAAGAGATATAGGGCTCGCCAAATAAAAAGTCATAGAAGTAAAATAGTCGTTTAAACTATGTAAACAGCCATTAAATTAAGTAGCCGTAGTCTTGATACAGTCGACCAGCTTTGTTTTCGATGTAATAAAGCGTAAAATATCTAATCATTGTCTAACTGGACAACTATGTCACAGTATAGAAATGAATCAGTATGGACAGCTGATAACAACCTGTCAAAAGCTAGCGTCCCTTCACGTAAAATGTGTAAGATGGAGCCACTGATTTTTAGAACTTTAGGAACTAATAATAAACAATTTTAATCTAATGGTCTATAATTGTAAATTATATAATGAATAATTATAGCCATTTAGATTTAAATTGTGTATTATTGCTTAAAAATCTAAAAATCAGTGGCTCCATCTTACACATATTAAGTGAAAAGATGCCAGCTTTTGACAAGTTTTTATCAACTGTCCATACTGATTTATTTCTATACTGTGACTATCTCAACATTTCGTTACTAATTGATTACAGAAGTGCAGCTGTGCCCTTGAACAGCTTCAAGTTTAAGCGTGGCACAGCTGCACTTCTGTGATCAATTAGTAACGAAATGTTGACATAGTTGTCTAGTTGGACAATGATTATTTATTTTACGCTTTGTTACATAGAAAACAAAGCTGGTCGACTGAATCAAGGCCAGGTCTATTTAAGTTAATGACTTTTTACATAGTTTTTACAACTATTTTACGACTAAATAGGCGAGTCCTATATCTCTTAAATGGAGAATACTTCCGTCGCACATTTTTGGTAATTATCTAATTTTCGCGGTACTAACTCTAATTTTTTATTACAAAAATGAACATGCCAGTAGATTATTAATAACAAAGGAAGTACGTAAAATTTTGCTAAAACCTACCATTTTCGAGATATTTGCATTTAAAGTTTAAAAAGAATTTTAAACTCCAACTTTGGCGCCCTCTAGCTTCTAAACGGTGCAACTTGGTACAGACGTAAGTTGTGCTAGATCGTTTTAATATGGCCCGAAAAACCTGCAGTTGTTTTATGCCCTCATTTTTTTTTGTTATATCTTTTATAATAACTAATTTTTACGTTATAATTTTGTTATCGATTGAGATAAGACAAAAACAATTTTTGCAGATTTTGATCATTTGTTATCTGATCAAGATATTGTTGACCTGATATATTTAATTAATTTGCGATAAATCTAATAAATAAGTAAACAAGATGTTTAACGAAGAGTTTTCGTTAGCAACCAGTAAACAGCCCTTACTGTCTTGCAAATAGACTAAGTAAAAAAAAAGCTCTACACAATAAGTTTAAAAAATATAGAAAATCCACGAATAAATTATTTTCCATATTAGAGTAACTAACATAATGGATACTAGAAGTCAGTAATTTTTATAATTTCAATTCAATTTAGTATATATTCTTGATTCAAGAGAAATAGGGCTCGCCAATTAAAATGTCGTAAAAGTAAAATACTCGGAAAAAGTATGTAAACTGTCATTAAATTAAGTAGCCGTGGCCCTGATACAGTCGACTAGCTTTGTTTTCGATGCAACAAAGCGTAAAATAACTAAACATTGTCTAGCTGGACAACTATGTCAACATTTTGTTACTAATTGATCACAGAAGTGCAGCTGTGCCCTTTATTGATATTTAACGACTGTTTACATAGTTTTTACGACTATTTTACTTTTTAGACTTCATTGGCAAGCCCTATATCTCTTGAATCAAGAATACTTTTACTACGTTTCGCAATATCAAATGGTTTGTGAGCTTTATCGGTTGGGAGAATTTTATTATTTATTAGACGTAACACGACAAATTAACTGTTTTTGACAATTTCATGATAAATACCAACATTATGGAAGTTAAATTGTTGTTAGTTACTTCTTTTGGTTATGAAATCAGTATACAATTTTTCACAACATTATTAAGTGCGTATGTGACAGTTGTCTAAACATCAAAGGGACAAATTTACACAGCAATATGGTAGTAAAATAACAAGATTATTACACTAGACTAGACAGAGATATTTTTAAAAAAACTGTGCTTGCCATAATTAAGTTTAACAGAATACGTATGCCTAAAAAAATCCAAAAATAATTTTTGTTATAAAATAAAAAAATTAAATTTATATTTAAATAGTTAAAAAAATGTTGTTATATCCCAAATGGGTGTTTCCATAGGTTCCTTAGAAATGCAAATTATAAAAAAATATATTAAAATTTTCGTATATGCCTTAGGTTACTTACTAGGTTACGGATGGTGCTACAACTACCTAATAAGGCACTTGTGCTTTAAACAAAGTGTTGCATTACAAAATTAAATTAAATTTAATGGAAGCATTCTTTCTCGAAGTGGGGTGATTTTTAAATGATATAAATAATGTTTTTAAAAATCAATGTCGAACCAACAGTTTTAATTAAAATTCTAATGTTACAGTGGCCAAGCGCTTTCGGAAGCTAAAGTTCCATATTCAGTGCCTAACAACAATGTAAAAAGGAAAGTTATATAAAAGTTAAAAATGTTGAAAAAATTTACCAATCTTTTTAATTTTGAAATCTTAGTTGTCTAAAAAAGTGTGTTGACATTTGGCATTAATGAACATTTGATTTAAAAAACAATTTAAAAGTGATAAATAGTAAGATAGATAGTAAGGAGACAAGATCATAAACAAACATTCAATTAATTAATAAGGGAAGATAAAATATTAACATCAAAATTCACCTGTTCATTTAAAGTTTGTGTTGAAATTAAATTAGATTTACCGCATTCTGACGTATGTAAATTGGTAAAAATATTTAGACAGTACTTCACAAAAATTATATCTGTCAGTCAAACTTTATTTACCTTTTTCTTTGAAAGTACCTTTTAATATCTTTGAAATCATCCGAAAATCGTGTTTATGAGCTCGTCGAGTTCAACTTTATTGGCGTTGGTTGGCAAATTGCAGAAGCTGAGTAAACATGGCTCCGTGATTTACATCGTTATTAATTTTTCGTACAACACCTTCATAAATATCATGGATAAAACGCAGATAAGTCCGAATACCAATTAAATTTTCGAGTTTCGCTTCTTGCTCTCATGAATAATTTAAAAGATTTTTTCGTATTTCATACAATTGTAATTCCCGAAAAAAAAATCCAAGACTTGTATGTTATAATAACAGGTGACAAGAATGCATAAATATTCGAAACCTGTAGAACAAGAACTTGTATAATAAAAGATTGAGCCATTTACAGGTAGATTTGATAATTTTTTTTATCTTTGCAGACGCACTCGATAAGGTCGCCGATCGGTTACTCGGACCTTACAACATTGAACTAGTCGTCGAACCACTCAATATAAAAATTTCTGAAGCAATAATGAACTTTCAAGAATCCGGCACTGAAGTCAGTAAGAAAATTTTCAAGTTTTGTGGAGAACCGACACTTTCAAGGAAAAAAAGAAAAGCCGATTATAAGGATAATCTAGATGATGAAAAATTCGAAATTAAATATCCGCCCTTAAAACGAATCAATGGCAAGAAAAAGAAAACCAAGTTTTCTTATACGAACGAAGATCAAACTCCTCTAGAAAAGCTCATCAAAGAGATTAAATTGGTACGTATGTCTTAATTACGTCATACGAGGCCACATGGCGGCCAAGTATAAACATAAACGACGAATTTGGGGTTCACTATCATCATAAATCCGTCATCGGATTTTGTTTATTTAAATAAACGAGTAATTTTGATCAGGGTTGGATGGGGCCTGGTGAACCGGTCCATTTTTTATTTTACTAAATAATAAATAGCATAATCACAATATTCAAAATTTAAAAAATCTGTCAAAAAAGATACGGTTTGACAATAGAGCCGTGGCAGCTATTTGGCCGACACCAAATTACGTAATTATTTTTTTGCGGGTTTTTCATAACAGAAAGTTTTCCTCGTTCAAAATTTTATTCTCAAAATACTTTTTGTTACAGCGTTTTATAACAGTGACTTTTTGATTGTCATTCTGATTGCTAAATGACGTACTTTTAAGCACTAGTTCTCACAAATGAAAAATACATTTTTTATTTTATTTATTTATTATAAACATGAGAATTGAGAAGTACAATTACTTAAGTAACTAAATTGAACATTCAAAGATTTCAGATTTCTTTCCTGAACTTCAGTGGAAACGGTACTTGTAAACGCCACTTCAGATTTGCTGTTTTCGTCACAGATTCTTCTTTTCTTTGATACAGTTTCTTCTTTTTCCATCATTTTCATCGAAATTGCGTTTTTGCTTTCAACAGAGTTTTCTATGTAACTTTCCGCAACAGAACTCGATCGCCATCCTCCATGTCTTTTGAGTAATGTAATATCTGCTCTTGAAGCGGCTAAGAGTGTTGCTGAACAACAGCGAAAGCAGTGCCCGATATAACCTTTTGCATTTAGAAGGCCGAGACATTCGGCAATTAAAAGACTCTTTTTTTGCAACTTATTGCATTAATAGCTATTTCATCACTAGTGATGTAATGATATTTATGAAAATTCGTGATTCCATCACTACTGATGTACCTAATGAGATGCTAAAAATTGATTTAAAATTAAACATTTTATAACGGAGGGGAGTGCGAAAAAATTTGTTACATAATTATTATAATGTAGTATTTAGAAATACAAAAGTCGGTGTCCCATCTGTCCCATCCAACCCTGATCTTAAAGGAACAAAACTAAAAACTCAAAGATAGTTAATTCAACAGCCCCCACCTTTTTTTGCTCACATTTTGCATTGATTGTAATTTTATTATTTTTAGAAATTGGGAGCTACGCGCCAATTTTGGGCCCACCTGCCCTACCAGTTCTGCAACACAATTTCCGCGCCCCCGAGCTCGGAGGGCCAGTGTTGGAACGGCGTCTCCCTGGGGGAGTACACCTCAAATTCGTCGGTGGCGACGACGGCAACACCTGCCACTCCTGTCAAAGACCAGATCTACCTTCTGCAGGTGTTTAGTGATAAGCTACGGTCGGCGTACCACGGGGACGAGGTGGAGATCGTGGACGACTCCGAGGACACCCTTGACGGGAGCGGTTCGGGCTCTGGCGATTTCGAAATCGCTGCGCCTGATTTCGCCCCCAAGGCCGAAGAGGTGCCGAAAGTGGTAGAGCAACCGGTGCCGCCGCCCCCGAGCACGGCAGGACCGGACGCTGGCCGGCCGTATGCGGGAGCGGCGCAAATGCCGCTCCCGAAAGCTATGGCGCAGTTTTTGCTGCCGATTGTGCTGGTTTGGTTCGGTGGTGCCATATCGGACTTACTGTGATAAGATTTGTAAATAGTGAAAGACTTTTTGTGTACATGTTTTGTAACATTTCTCATGTAATGTGAACTTTAGATGTATTTATATTAACACGAAAAAGAAATATACAAAATACATTTTTAAACACGTTTTTATTAATAAAAATAATATCTGAAGCTGAAAACAACGATTATTTAGTCCATATTGTAGTTGCTGGGACGGGTCTTTAAATAAACATACACCACTATCAAAATAAACGCAACTGCTAAAGCTGGCAGCACGATAGTCTTCACCTGTTTCTGGACTTCTTGGAATTCCTTCTTTCTTTGCTTTTTTTCTCGTGCTGTTTCCTTCTGTTTGCCCCCTTTCAGCTGCCGCATTTTGGCAAGTCCTGAAGCAAATTTTTACGTAAATAAAACCGTTTTGACCTAACTCTCACGAAATTATTAAATTTCACAAAAAACTTACCAGATTTAGTCAGAAAAACTACAATTAAACACTTTCTGATACCACTTTGCTGACGTTACATCCGATAATAATTTTTAGGTTAGGTACACGTCACAGACACGTTGACAAACAACAGGTTGTTGAGGGAGGGGAGCAAATGTAAACAAACTGCACAACAAAAATAACTAGAAGCCATAATTATGGGAAAATTTGCGAGAAATAATTCTCATGCAAAAATGATTATGCAACGATCATAAATTCGCGGTTTTATTTATTTTAAATTTATGAAAAAAAACCGCAAAATTGCCTGAGGCCAGAAGTACCAACACCCAGCCACGAAAAAACCAGGTCACGTGACATTTATTATGTCAAATTTTGAAATTTTCTTCATACAAGTTTTTTTGTGATAAATTATGCTGTTTGTGGAATTTTTTGTGTTAGAACAGATTGTTATTATGTGTAATGTGTTGTGTGACATTGATTTCCAACTTTTTTGCAGAAACTTTTCAAGTGGTGAGTAATTTTGCAGTCTCTCATTTTTTATTGCTTTTGTAATGTGAGGAGCTTTTTGCTTGAGTTAAATAATCAAACACTAATAATAACGCAAAATTGCACTCAGAAATAATGTTTGCTTATCGATAAAACACTTTTGAGGATGAGGATATAACTCGATTTATAAAACAAGCAAACAAGGTCTTCAATTACTTTGTAGTTATTTTCGGAGAATTCCAAATGTTTGAGTATTTTGAGAGCAAACACCTCAAATCTTAACAGTCCTTTGATATTATTAAAAAAGAAAAATTGAAAAAAAAAAATTGTGGTGGACCGTAGACTGAACAATTTTTTGTATTGTTGGTTGCATATATGGTGTTTTAAAAAATATGAAATACAGTGAAGTTCGCTTATAATGATTCTAGTTATAATGCATCCTCGGTTACAATGTAATGTTTTGACTTGTAAGACCAACTCGTTTAAAGTTCAATAAATCATTTTTTTAATAAATCCCGGTATTTTGAAACAGAATTTTCTGGATGTAATGGAATAAATTTTGATAAATGGCAGAAACACGTCATTGGATTTCCTCCAGTTCTATTCTGAAAATACAGGGTTTGACCCTCGGTCGATGCTCCGCAGCGGACATTATATAGCTAATGATTCACTTCTGCTATTTACGATTAAATTCCTTTATTTGTTATCATTACGTATTGAGTTTTTAATATGAGTAATTAATCGTTCTGGATATTACACAATTAAAGTTAGTTACAAATGTAGCACCGGCGAGTGCTGAGGTGAAATCGACTGTGATTAAAAATCCATTGTTTTATTGGATCTAACCGCACAGGGTGTTATTCCACAGCACGTAAAACCACAGCGAAAAGGTAAAATAAAAATATGACTTGTAATGTGTATCCAATTTTTCTTAAAGAAGATCTAATTTAGAATATTTTTGTTGGTCTTGCAAAATTTTGATAAAACAACACAACATTATCTAGTAAAATTAAGTGTTACTACAGCCTAAACTATTAGAGACAAAAATATCGCCTCCCCGACTATATTATACAGAATTAATTTTCTACAAATTTTTGTAGCATTTTAAAATAAAGCCAACACTGCACAAATTTTAAATTTTCAATATTTTTAAAAAAATGTTTCCAGTATCTGTTTGCAATTTTTTTAAATTTAAATATTAAAATTTAATGCTCTATAATTTGCGATGCTGTATTTCAGGTTAAATTTTTTGCATTCACTTCCATAACAGTCTGTATACAGGGTGATTTTTTTATTTGTTCCCGCCCGAAACTCCAAAGGTAGGCAACACATTATACTTTGAAAATTTAATTTTCAAAATTAAGGCATAGAGAGTTGTAAATTAATGTCAACATTGTTGGCAATACCTTTGACAATGCTTCCAGAGTCAGTTCATTTGAATCATTTGTAGCCACATTAATTAATTAATTTGTTTATCGTTTGTATAACGTGTTGCCTATTTTTAAGATTTCGGGCGGGAACAAATAAAAAAATCGGCTTGTATGTAATGTATTTTTTTAATTAGTTTTGTAACTATTATTGTTACAAATTTTCACTTTCTATGTTTCACAGCTTGTTATAATTTGGTCCTTTTACGTAAATTTTTAGTATGAAAACGAAAAAAAAAAATAGAGATAAAAATCTCAATAACACTCCGTATTTATCGTTTGCTTTATCATTTTTTAATCTCCTTTTCAGAATATAATAAAATATGGTTATAGTGAACGGTTTTTGGTAGGACGTTGCCCTTTGTTATAACCGGACACTACTGTTATATCATTTTTATTATTCATTCAAACTAAATAATAGTGAAAGAAAACCAATAAAGACAGCTAATTATTTTTTATTTCTTATGTTTGCACATAATTTCAATGAATTGTAAGTATACATAAATAAATAAAAACGATTTAAATATTAAAAAAAGTACGACGCAAAAAATAATATCTAATTTCGCAACTAAATTATGCATTTATTTGGAATAGATCCAAAAATTAATAGAGACCTGTGGCCCCCATAGAGAGCCAAAATATCACTTTTTTCCTAATTATGAAACTGTTTTCGGACAGCCTCCTACTAATAATACTGCTATAGGGTGTCCCATCGGCTATGCGGAATTTAAGTTATAAATAAAACATGGTAAATTTATTATTTACTTATGGGCTGATTTCAAGTTGAGGTAATACCGGTAGTATCTTCGTTTCCATGGAAAATTAATAAAATTCGTTGTTGTTATTGGTTGTTGCTTTGGAAACGTATTAACTTGAAATTAGCCTATATGGCCATTCTTATTTATAATGTTTTTTATTTAAAAAGTCATGGTGGTGCAAATAAATCTCATCTTGATATTGTTTCAATGTCAACGTAATGCTTGTAATAAAGGGAATTAAATTTAAAAAAATAAACGGTTTAATCAAGTGTTCAAGTAAAAAAACGCTCTAGAGTGCTTTGGAAATAAAAGCAATTTGTGAAGTATGTCGTTAGTGCGATCGGCTTTTGCAACAGCCAGTGACAGAACTGTCAGACTTTGGGGGAAGTGAATAACCCCAACCGAATTATTTCAGCGATATAAAAATGTGTTGCCATCAGAACAGCTGATCTGTAATTATGAGAAACAGCTAACCAGACAAAAACTTAGAAATCACTGAAAAAAACTTTGACTTGATACACGAATCGGATAAAATTTGGAGAGTTATTATTAAAACTTGGATTAGTTCTAATATGCGAGTTACGACCTGCCTTTTTAATACCGTCTTGTTCTAACAAAATTCCGTAGATATCTAGAGCATTTTTTTACTTAAACACATTGTAGAATTATTATAAAATATAATTAGAGAACAAAATCGCATTTGTTAAGACAAGAAAATAATAATTTACTGTGTTATACTAAAATTAAATCCGGCATACCCGATAGGACATCCGTTACAATCGTATCAATTTCACACTCTCTGTTGCAACAACTCCTCTGGCAAATTATACAAACTCAAAACTGGATAAAAAGAAGCCGGCGTTTCAACAAAACTCTCCGTTATAGTAATAGGTTGTGGGGGTGCTAAAACCGTCCCAGGAGGATTTCTATGCGGCATCCCCGTTGGCGGTATACTCTGCGGCTTTCTCACAGTCACACTTGTATTAATCCCATGCCTCCTCTTCATATGTTTATTATAATTCGGCCAATTGGTAAAATGATGTTGACACTCGTGACACGAATACGGTCTTTCCCCTGTATGTTGTCTTCGATGCGTCGTCAGAACCCCCTTAAACCGGAAACTTTTCCCACAGAACTCACACGTGAAAGGCATAGCTCCGGTATGAATCCTGTGGTGCTCTTTCAGAGTGCCCCTTTCACGGAATTGCCTACCACAGACGTCACATTGATGGGGTTTAAGCCCTGAGTGGACCGATCCGTGTTTTCGTAACCTGACCAAAGTCTTGAAGGCTTTACCACAGGTGGAGCACACGAAGGGCCTGGCAGCTGTATGGGTTAACAGATGGTTGTCGAGGTTGCCCTTCTGAACAAAGCTTTTCCCGCATTGGTCACATGTATAGTCACGGACTCCAGCATGGATACGTTTGTGGGCCATTAAATTCGGTTTGGTACCAAATCTTTTAGGACATTGGTCACACTGATGTTTATTTTTGAGTTCTGCAGGAAGATGCGAACGAGAGTGCACTAGAAGTGCAGATTGCATTCGGAACCGTTTCCCACATGTGGTGCAAGCATGGGGTCGCTCATCGCCGTGTTCGTTCCGGTGTTTTTTCTGAGCGAGGACTGTGGGGAACCACTTGGCGCAAATATCGCAGCAGAATCGGAGCTTGACGCGGTGGACACGGACATGGGTGAGGAAGGTGCTGTATTTCGTGTAAACTTTGGGACAGTCCGCACAAGGGTACGTCGGAGCTTGCCCATGGACTGTAGCATGGTGTTCACGAAGATCTTCGGAATTTGTGAAGTTCTGGTTACAGTCACAGCATGTCCAAGGGTAGGAATGCCAGCTGAAGAGTTCAGTTTTAGGGGTGACACTACCGTCATCGTTGGGTTCAGCATCACTTAACTCCGAATCGCTTTCTTTTTTCCGGGAGGTTTTCTTGGGTTTTGGTACGGGTTTTTGGTCGTTTTTTACGGTTTCACTGATTTCGTGTTTGGTTTCTTCGATAACGATTTCGTAGGGGTGTTTGGGTTCGGTGAGATCCTTGAGGAGTTCTTGGGATTTCTGGACGTGTTGACTGAATTCCCAGGTTTGTTTTACTGTTTCGGAGCATAATTGGCAAACGGTTGTTGGTAATTTGTCTTCGGTTGTGATTCGGACTTGAAAGAGTTTGAAAATTCGTAAAATCAAATCGAGGTCTTCGAGAGCACTTATGTGGTCAGTGCCAAGTTCAGCACATAGACGGCAACGGTACTCCATAACATTATATTAAAGGAAAATCCGAGTTTTGGAAGAAAAACCAGAGGAAATTCACGATTTAAACATCACTTCTTTGGTCAATAATAAACAAATATGGCCGACTGACATTTCGACTTTTAGGGGAATTTTTGAAACTATGTTGGCGAAATAGAGGCATAATAAATTTATAAATAAATTAATTTATAGTAAAAATATGTTTAATGGTAAAAACTTAAAAAGAATTTTGTTCCAATATCTCAAAAACGGTTAAAAATGTTTTAAAAAATAAAAAAATGTTTTACGGGAGGTGCCAACCTCGTCAACCAAAATCCCTAAAAATGACAACCGGTGACAGTGACAGATGACGCAAACGTCAACAACATGCTGTAACATCATCAAATCCGATTTAAATTTTTGCAATGCGTCTTGCCCCCAATCATGGACATACTTTACCACCAGACCAACAAATTAATTCAACAAACCCAGCAAAGTTTTCAACTTTTAGAGCAAAACTCTGGCAATGCCCTAGAAGTCGAAGCTGATATTCAAGACAAGATTAACACAATTAACAGGTAACTCCTACATTTTATGGTAAAATATTTATTTGGTGTATTAATTGCAGTAATTGTGAAAAGCTCGATGTCTATTTATACAAAGTTCCGATCGACCAAAGACCCAACGCGAAGATGCGTTGTGACCAGTTAAAGTATGATTCAAGACATCTTCAGGCGGCTTTAACTGCCTCTAGACAGAAAAGAGCACGTCGGGAGGCTGCAATGAATGAAAGGGAACAATTGTTGAATCGGAGGTTTGCCCCAAATCCTGATTTGACGACTATAAATATAGATTATGCATTGCAACATCAGAACTCATTACAGAATTCTAATAGAGGGGTGGATGAAATGTTGCATACGGGGGCGAGCACCTTGGAGTCGCTTAGATCGCAGAGATTGACCTTAAAGGGGGCACAGCGGCGGATTATGGATATGGCTAACACTCTAGGATTGAGTAATCATACAATGAGGCTGATTGAAAAGCGAGCTTTTGAGGACAAATACATTTTAATGTTGGGAATGGTTATTACGCTTATAGTGATCGTTTTGGTAATTATTTATTTTACCTAAATGTAACACATTCCCTGGTTGTTGTGTAAAAATATTTATATTTAATAAAAGAAACAGGATATGGATTTTTGATATTTTTTAAACCATACACAACATAACACTTTTCCAGGTTTGAGCACTTTAGATTTCAGTTATTCCAAAAAGGGTCTTTTTAATAGCCAGAAGTGATGCTTATTGATTAAAAAAAGAAAATAGAATTCGGGAACCACATTGCTTGAATTTTGGAAGTTCCAAATCATATAAAAAGGTGATATTTTACTAATTTTTAAGTCAGAAATATGTTTTACTAGTTAAATTAATACAAAAGGAACAATTTTTCTATCATTACTTACTTATTTTGAAGGTCGAAGACTTAATTTTATTAACTTTAGGGTCAGAGGTGGTATTTCATACCACATATATTCTGCATTTTTTCTTGGGTTGGTAATAATAGACGCGATGTATTTGATTGCTAGGATTTTATTTCGTCCCTTTCCGTTCTTTGATAATTAACAAAAGCGATACGCATTCTACTGATTAGAATTTGAAAGTAGTGAACACGTGCATTATTGAGGGAGAAACACATCATTCTGGTAAAATATACTTGCTAATAATTATGTCCGCTATTTTTAAATTCCGATTAGAGCGTGTATAGCTTTTTTGTTAATCATCATTAACAATAAAAATAATTTTCTACAAAAAATACTCGAATAAACTCTATTTTATAGTTTTAAATAAGTGTGATTATTTATATGGTGGGGTTATTTGAGCCAGTACGATTTTTAAGAAGGAGAAAATCGTACCGATCCAATGGGATCGCTTTTAAATTTTTAATAAATGCCCATATCACTTTGTATTTCTGAAAATGAATCCGACATACGTTTCAAATGCCGTATACACATTATTTTAAGAATTATTAAGATTGTTATAGCAGATCAGCAAGGCAAGGCACATTGTCATGATAGTTCCAACATTTTGTTTTACCCAGAAAAGAATAACAAAGTGATATAGTTAACAACAATACTGAAGATAACAAGCGTTAAATATTTTTTAGTTATTAAATAAGATTAAGTTTTCATTATCAACAAATTAACCGAAATTCTACGTTTTATACAACTTTTTAACAGAAATAAATATTCTAAAAAATATCAGTCGCAAGGAAACATTAGAAATCTATCTATACATCATGACATCAGAACTTTGGTACATGCAAATATAAGCGTCGCATAATAATCTGCGCGCGTGTTCGGGTAAGTGTCTATCTTGTGGGAACTCCTCGTGTAATTGCCGACAAATCCTCTCGTCTGACAGCCACCGAGATATATCCGGACAGGCAACCATTTCGGGAATATTGTAGCCATTTTTCTCGCCTATAAAAACACATCAGAAATGGAAATTTCAACCACTAAATGTCTTACCTTTACGATCGGCCATCGAGTCAAAAAAACACCAAGGAGCTTCATGTCCTACTCCACATTTAACAAAAGCAACATAATGGGAAGTTTCGATACAAATCACAGCAAATAATTCCATAAAAAGCCGAGGAGGGCGACAGTGGTCCTCAAGGATGGAGAAATCATCACAGACTTCTAATCTAACAGGTCTGTGATGTGAGCGGCGTTCGTGTCGATGAGCAGTGTCCAAACACGTAGGGCAGAAAGCTGTACTTTCCAGACCAGCATTGCTGCAGTCGTCAAAACACTCACGACATTCGTATCGAGCCAATTTACCACACACGATGCACTGACGAGGAGCTAAACAACAAATTGTATTACAGTCGAAACGGGCCCACTTATTTTTGAGAAAAGAATACTTACAGCCCTCAATAACGTCGGTGACATCCAACAGCTGTGATGGTAAAATCCTCGGATACATTTTGTAATTTTTACCGAATCTCGGCATCTGTATAATGAGACACGACGGAACTTCTTTTAATTTAATATTACTAGTAAGAAAACTCTGTTCAAATAATTGTTGCACTGTTGGTAACGTCAAATCAGCATCTTTTTCTACAAATAATTGATAATAAAACGATTCTTGACCCGAGTTGAGCTTCAAAAATGGTTCGGCTTTAAGTATTTGCGCCAAAAGTGAGTTGAGAAATTCTTCAGGATCCTTTTCTTCGCTTGTTAAACCTGATACTGAACTTAATCTATCTAATAAGCGTCTTAAATTCATTACGCGATCAGCACGGACGAATAAATTTTTTCGTAAAGGATTTACGATTTCTTCACGTAATACTCGTTGGACCTGAGAATTTTTTGTTATGTAAAAAAAACCTGTTAGGTAATATAATGACAATACCTCGTTATAATCGGGGATATCTTTAGGACCTTTCGGTCGAAACAAAAGACTGTCAAATACTGCCGTATAGGTAAACATTGAGAAGAGGGTCACGTCGAGGTAACAGGAATTGTGATGACCTTGAATTCCTCGGAATTTGCCGCAGACGGCTTCTACGTCTTCTTCTGTGGGCATACAAAGGGGCGCCACAGCACCCTCAATCACCGGGCATTCCATCTGTAAATTCTTATGATATTTGAAAATGGTATGTTTTTCCATAAAAAGTAGGAATGATCTGTCCCAGAAAGATGAAAAATAGAGCAACTTGAGGTTATTTAAGCCTACATAAAGTGAGTTTACAACTTACGATTAATAAATTGCACAGTTTAGAAGTTAGAGGGCGCTAAAGTAATTAAAACTTGTTTCTCCTTTATTTATATATGACTTTTTATCGGCTTTACTTAATTACTTGATGAAATTTAATACAACTATATTACTATCTAAATTACACAAATACATATGGTGTTGTATTTTCATTTTTGGTATTGACGCAATGTTAATAAAATAAATTTTTCTATAAATTTTTTGTACTTCACAAATGGTATTGTTAATTTTTAATTTTAAAGCTACATTATTTAATCTTTTCTGAAACTTTTAAGATATTTCTGTAAAATGTTATAATTACATGTTACTTATAATTCGTAAGTGTTGAAATAGAGAGCCAATCCTCGGTTTCCTTTGTAAATAGTGACACTAACACTAATAAATCTGAGAAACTTGTTAATACTAGACTATTTTTTTCGAATTTTGGCGCCCGTTAACTCCTAAATGGTGCAATTTGGTCCATAGAAAAGGGACCCAAAGAGTCAACGGGATTATCTATATATCATATCCTTCGATTTTTTTTGAGGATACGGATTATTCAGTTGAACCGTGAGAAACAATAAGCTTAAAGTGGGCCCACGCAGACCAATAATAGTAATAACAAGACTTACCATAATGCAGGCGTTTTTAAAAATTATTACACCGTCAAAACTGTCAATAGGGCGCGGGCATAACAGCATAACCAACTACTCTGGTTGATAAAGAATACTAAACCATCATACTGGCCTTCGACTCTGTGCTGGTTTATAATCTGAGATTTTGTTATCGTTTGCACATGATTTATATTAATGTCTGCGAAAAGATCTAAAAGTCATATGGAGTAATTTCAAATTTTAATACTTCTCCGTAGCAACAATCAATCACAACCCCAATTTTAATAATTTTATATGGAAACGAAGATACTACCGATATTATTTTAATTTGAAATTAGCTCAATAGTTTTTACGGCTTGTTCTGTGAGAAAATCTTTCTGGGACAGCTTGTGTATCTGAGACACAAATTACAGAATCCTGTAATTTTGATTTGAAATATTTGGCCTTAATAACTTTTTATCGAAATTTAAACGTAACAAATAGATTTTTGTGACTGACTTCCATATACAAAACTAATTTGTATTATTATAAAAAAAAATGTGTTGTAAAGTGGTAATACGTAGTATTAAAAAGTGGGTTGTTTTACCGATTGGAAGTTGGGTTCAGCCGCTTGGTGTACCGGCGTGGGTATACCGTCCTGGAACCTGGAGTCTTGATGGCACTGTTCGAGGGGTATAAAAAGCGCCCTGTTGTCAGCACATTTGAAGAACCTCTCACCGTTGTGAGTGCCGTCAGTTAATGTAAGGGGTAAACCGACGTGTTCTTCCTCAAGTTCAACCCCTACAAGCACGAAATTGGAACCTTCTTCAGCCCCCATCCACTTGACAACACCATAAAGCGGTTGTTCACTAACATCATTGGAAACTTCGACTAAACTCCCGAAAGTTAAATCTTTGGTGGTTCCCGGTTTAGGATTATGGTACTTGGGTTTATCAGGGACGTTATGTGATGAAGAACTTGCCGCCTTTTCACTTTTTTCGTTAATTTCTAAGACAAACAGGGGAATATTATTAAGAAATGCGTAATCGTTGTTTGAATAAATATGATTCATGTTTCTACGTAATTTTTTCGACTTATTTAGCATAGTCAAGCAAATTGTACCAACTTTTTAACAGTTTTATCGTACAACACATTGTTTAAACTTTGACAAGGCCCCCGAACTATTACGTGTATAAATAGACATCTAAAAAAAGTCCGCATCGCTGGTTTGGCAGCAAACTATTTTTAGATGTTTGAACGTCATTAGTGAAAACGAAATTTTCGCTTACTCTTCTCCGTTTCCTGGGTTGAACATCCATTTGGTTGTCTGGGGAGAGTTGCAACTTCGTAAAATTTCGCTGATGGTTGATTGATTTTATTCCGTTTGGGTAAAGTACTGTCATAAAGATGCGATAAAATGTTTGCGCTTTTATTTCGGTTGCTTTTACTTGATTCTCGATGACCGTTTTTTTCTAAAGTTTGGTTTAAATTTGAGAATTTTTGGAGTTCTTTTGAATCGGTTGCACCATGCCACGAATCACCTATCATATCACTCAGATTTATCTCAGATTTCATTTTTGCTTTCTTTTCGTTGATTAATTGTGACTTGTCTGGTTGTATTATAGTGTTTTGATCAAAATCGTTGTTTGGATTAGCACTTGTACATTCCGTGTCGAGGATATTTTGCAAAGACAGTGAATTTCGTAAGTAACTAGTAGTTTTCGGTGGCATATTCTCACGCGGATATTCGCCGAATTTCGTCACGATTTCTTCATATTTGGGTTTATTTAAACTGGAGAGATTGAGTTCCAAACAACGATCTAAGTCAGTTTGATGTTTCAAATTCGATTCTTTATTCGCAATAAGGGGGCTATTAGGTATGACAATACGGTCAATCGTTGTAAACACACCATAACCAGGTAAACAAGTAAAATACTGAGTGCCTGCACAAGAACCGTCACATTTGTTGTCTTTTCTCTTTTGCTACAATTTTACTGTTATTTTTAATTTATCAAAAAGTGCGTTACTTACGTGTAATTTAATGCCGACACAATGTCCCATTCCTCTGACAACTCCCAGAAACTTAATTTGCCCCAAAACAACTCCATCAGTGTCTTTAAAACCCACAGTCAAATCAGTTATTATATTGCTTAATTTATCGCAGCGTTCCTTATCTTTGGCTAATTTAACACGTTCTTGGGGAGACGTAACAGCAAACAGAAACTGCCATAGCTTTTCATGGATTGGAACAATACTCTGATGACGGCAAACAAAAGTTGTTGATTCCCATGTTTCTGCATCTTTAAGAAAACGTACAGCGTATTTTTCTCCTCCGAGTTTCGCTTCAATTTTCACAATTTGACCAAGAAGAGCTGTTCTTTGACTCTGACCGTGTTTTAATTCGGTCATTAAATCATTTTGAATGAAAATGCCATATTTGGAGTTCATTCTGATGATTCACTAATATTTACCAATTTTTGACATTTTAACATGGACGGGATAAGGAATTTACGAGTTTCTTCGAGTTTTATTGTTTAAAACTACGCAATCATGAGTAATTAAATGATAATCTTGTTCCACTTGTAATTATGACACTACAATGACAGCTGAAAACATAAACACCGTTGACACCTGTGAATGTTTATTACAGCTAATTCCCATTTGTTATAACAATGACAGGTGAGTCATAACCTTGAATAAATCTAATTAATTAGCAAGGACGTCTGTGGAGCTCCGATTGACCTACATTTGATTGAAATTTACCGTGTTTTATTACTTAAAAAAGCTTTTTTTTTGTAATAGAAATACTTAATCTTTTTATGACTAATCATTGTTATATCTAATGGGAACAAACTCTATTTAATCCTTTTTATGGCTTTTTCAAACGGTAAATACAAAAAAATTGTTAAAGACTGTAATTTTTGTTGCTAATTGATGATGGAAGCCCTCCTAGGGTTCGTTTGGCGCCCCCACCTTTTTGCGAAAAACAATGTCGCTCAGGCTCAGAGAAATATGTGGGGAGATTGTTGTAGACCGTTTGAGCAGTCTGCGCAAGTGTGCGGCCATTTCTACGACTATGGTTGACTGGGTTGACTTGTTGTCTGGGTTGCCAACTTTTCGATATCAAGTTAAAGGACGTTGTCAAAGGCATTTCTAGGATAATTTTAGGGGGGTGGAGCAAGGGGGGATTGACTTTGAACTTTTACTATCTCATTATTAAAACTCTTCTTTTGGGTAGATCTTTGGAATACAATTTGGAAGCCAAAGGCGATAATTATTGCTAAAACAAATGGTTTTACAGTTTTTATTATAAACAAATAAAAACTGTTAACTGTGTTTGGCTCCTAATAATTTCTATTAGACATTTTAAAATATACATTGTTCAGGGATGGAAACCAAAATTATTGTAAATTATTTTTTTATACTCAGACATTTTTCAATATCTTGCTCGAAGGACCATTAATTTTTTGATACAATTTTTGTATTTTAAAAAAGCAAGTGTTTCAAAATTTTATATAAAAAACTACATATTTTTTATGTTGTTTGTATTTTTCATTTGTTTGTTTTTGTTAGTTTCTTTGTGGAACTTCTTAAAATACTTGTAAATATGGGAGACACGAACAGGACTATTGCAAATTGTCTTATCTAACCTCAGAAATTTCTTTATATCTGGCTCGAAGGACCATACAGTTTTTAAAAGACAACTAATATAAAAATTGTTGCTGTAGCATTTACAAAAAAACTAAAAACAATAAAACGTTTTTCTACATCTGGTTTGAAGGCTTATAAAGTGATTAATACAATTTACAACTCTGCAATTTTTCTAAAAAGAGTACAAACTGTCGCTTCCAGCTCCGAAATTTTATTAAAAATCTTAAAAAATAAATTTTTGGGAGTGGGGAGCAAAAATTATTGTGAGTTGCTCCGTCTGTATTTAGGCTTGTCTCAGTTTCTCAAAAAATTATTCTTTTATTATTCTAGAATTTTTCTTTGTTTTTTTTACAACATACTAGTTTCTTGTCATTAGCTCACTTTTTTTACAAATTTGTCTAGAACCCACTTCTATTCTTTTTTTTTGCTAGTCGTATTTCTCCTTGTTCTTTTTTCACTCTTATTAAATATTCTTTTTATACCGAGGTTTTATAACTCAAGTCTGGAAGGAACTTTTGCTTGTTTATAAGTATTTAAAATTTCATTTTGGTGACTTAAAAAGCCGTCTAGACAATTAATTAATTTTCGAAAGTAACTAATTACAATTAACTATTTTAATTTTCTAATACTTATTCGTTTCTCTGTGGTTGAAAAACTAGATAAAAGGACAAATTGTGTTCTTTAAGTACATTTTAAACACTAAAGGACAGTTTATAAAATTAAAGGACTATTTCTTGAAATAAAGGACCGTTGTCAATCCTACTTGTTGTAATTTGAATGACTTTTTCAAACTGTTAATTGACCAAACATGAGGATGGGTGACATTTAATTTTATTAATATTGCTCAAATTATTGCATAATGCAAGTGAAGTTGTAAAATGTTATAAAAAATTATTAGAAACCGAATCTTATGTTTAAGCATTAGTTATGCTGTTTTTAAGTATTGCTTAAGAATTTAGTTTAGTTAGTTAATTAGTTTTTTTTTTGAGTCGATTTTTAAATTTTCCGCATTTTTGAGCGTAAAAATGGCGTCCTTTCAACTAAGGCGCGTATTCTCCATACTAGTTTCTCTGGTATAGCGTCCTCGGGAGTCCTCTTCCTACCCTTGCGCATGCGTGTTATCTGTCACATGATTGTCACAAATCATATGACAATTTAGTTGGGTGAGGTGCGTTAAAATTTTAAGAAAAACTCCCCGAAAATGAAGGGCTGCATCTTCAATATCGATGCCGGTTATTTGGAAGGCTTATGTCGGGGTTTTAAGTGCGGTATTTTAAAGCAGTCCGACTATTTGAATTTGGTTCAATGTGAAACCCTTGAAGGTGAGTCTCTACAACCCTGGAATTAGCTCAAGCTTTATTTTGGTGTAGATCTCAAACTGCACTTGCAAGGAACAGATTATGGGTCTTTTCTTGCCAACGAACCATCACCCTTGGCTGTATCGACCATTGATAATAAATTGAGGGAAAAATTGGTGATTGAGTTTCAGCATATGAGAAATCAGGCAGTTGAGCCGTTATCAACCTTTTTGGATTTTATTACGTACAGTTACATGATTGATAATATTATTTTGCTGATTACGGGTACGTTACATCAACGCCCCATTGGGGAGTTGATCCCGAAATGTCACCCTTTGGGGAGTTTCGAGCAGATGGAGGCTATTCACGTAGCTTCAACTCCAGCTGAGTTGTATAATGCCGTGTTGGTGGATACTCCACTAGCTCCATTTTTCGTTGATTGTATCAGCGAACAAGATTTGGATGAAATGAACATTGAGATTATCCGTAATACGTTGTACAAGGCGTACTTGGAAGCATTTTATGAATTTTGTAAAGAAATTGGGGGAACAACAGCCGATTGCATGTGTGAAATTTTGGCGGTAAGTGTCTAAAGTCTCAAAACTTTTTAAATCTGATTGAAGTAGTTCGAGGCTGATCGTCGTGCTATTATCATTACGATAAACTCTTTTGGAACGGAATTGAGTAAAGACGACCGAGCAAAGTTGTATCCACGATGTGGTAAGTTAAATCCTGATGGATTAGCCGCTTTGGTACGTGCTGAAGATTACGATCAAGTCAAAGCTGTGGCAGAGTATTACGCAGAGTATTCGAAACTTTTTGAAGGGGCGGGAAGTAATCCCGGGGATAAAACTTTGGAGGATAAGTTTTTCGAACATGAGGTGAGGTATTACAAAGTTTGGAACTTTTTTGATTTTGGGAAATTTAGGTCCGTTTGAATGTTCATGCGTTTTTACAACAGTTCCATTTCGGTGTTTTTTACTCTTATCTGAAATTGAAGGAACAAGAATGTCGTAATATTGTTTGGATTGCTGAATGTGTAGCACAAAAACACAGAGCCAAGATTGATAATTACATACCGATTTTTTAAATCATATCCTGAACATTCCGTATTATTACACAAGTAGGGTCAAAAATGTGGATGTGTTTGTGTTGACGCTTCATTCCTCGTTTACCATAAGATAGAAAAACAAGTATCAACTGTAAATAAATAAATGTATTATAATAAAATGTTACAAATTTTAATTATTTCAACTAGTTTTTTGTGTGTTATCGAAAATAAATACAATTAAAATTATGATGCTTCTTCTGTTACAACCACTTCCTTATTTTTATATTATACATCAATACATTTATTTTTTGTTACAACCACTTTCTTATTTTTATATTATACATTAATATATTTATTTTCTGTTACAACACTTCCTTATTTTTATCTGGAACATCAATACATTTATTTTCTGTTACAACCACTTCCTTATCTTTATCTGGAACATCAATACATTTATTTTCTGCTACAACCACTTCCTTATTTTTATCTGGAACATCAATACATTTATTTTCTGTTACAACCACTTCCTTATTTTTATCTGGTACATCTATACATTTATTTTCTGTTACGGTAACTACTTCCTCATCGGTATCTGGGACGTCAATGCTGTTATCTTCTGTTACATCCACTTCCCCATCTTTATCTGGAACGTCAGGATAGTGACATTCCATTCCAAAGTCTATCCTTTCTCCAAGTGGAACGTCTGTTTCTACTTCTCTAATTGGAACGTCAAGACGTAATTGAGACAAAACTAAAGCTGGCAAAGGGGTGCATTCAGGCCAGTCATAAAATTTAGCACCTCTAACGTCAAGAGCTTCAGCATTCTTCTCTCCTTTTCTGACTTTTTTAATGTCAAGTATTTCAGGATGTTTTTCCCAGAAAGCATCGTGCATCATCTTTTCATGTAATGGTAAAATTACTAAACGTGGTTTTCCATGTTTGGGACTCCTGATTTTTTTCCAAAGCAAAATTGTTCCTCTTTTATACATGAGCGGTTCGTCATTATAATTTATATCAAATTTGTTGAATAAAATTTCATGTTTGTCTGCTGATACCGTACCAGATAATTTTTCATCAGCCTGAAAAAACACGAGTTATAATAAATTTGGAATTAACTCAATCTTTAAATTACTTGAGTATTTGTGAGACCCCCTTGAAGAATCAAAGCCCAAAAAGTTGTGTTGTAGAGATTATTAATATGACAATCAGCTTGTCTCCAACTCAAATAATCTCTTAAATTCTTGTCTGTTGGATAGAGAACAATTCGAGAATCAAATACTGGTGGAAATTTGAGTTTAGTATTTATGAAATATTGATTCCAGTGAAAAACATAAGAAGACGTAAATAAGCTACACAGATAAGTCATTATTTTAGTGCCTCTTCGGTTATATAAGGTTGAATCTTTACGTAACACAAATGAATATTCATCACTTTGACCATAAGCAAGGACAACATCTTTGAATTCATACATAACAGAACATGCAGCCTTATTCATTAAATTAAGGGCTCTTTCATCATTTGGTTTTTCAAATTTGTGCTTTTTAGAAAAGTGGTGGAAGGCCCTACCATCAATTCGTACCACAATCCAGCAATTTGGTAGAAGCTTATCTTCACTTTCGAAATTTCTCACATATTCGTACTTACTCTTCGCCATTTTGGGCGTCTCAACTAACTTTCTAAGATGTTTAAACAGCGCATTTGGCTGAAATAGCATAGCCTAGAGAGAATTTTTTACTTGTGTGTACTTATTGATCGGCAAGTCAAAAAGTGAGGTTAGATTGAATGATTGAAACGTCAATTTCCATTCATACCATCATTGCAAAAAAAAACACTCCAATTTTTTTAAATTTATTTAATATCTACAAATTGTTACATAACGCTTAACTAGCGTAATATCTTTCTAATTCCTCGTCTTTTGGCTTGAGAATGACCTTATCTTTGATATTAACCACCCAACCCGGGTGCAATCCGTAGAAAATCTGTCTGGGGTCCTTGGTCTCGGTTAGCATTTCATAATCAGGGTCTTTTTCGATTTGGGGTAGCTCATATCCGTATTTTTGGGCCAATACAAGTCTCTCTTGTGAAATTTTCTCAGGGTCTGCTAGATACCCTCTCTTTGTAGGGTCAGTGTAATATTCAATAGCGTCAGGAGGCGGCATCATTCGTCTTGGAATTGGTGCGCCTCTCTCAAAAAATTTCTTTGTGTTTACCATTGTTTGTAAACTGTGTTGGTCATAAAAAGCCGTTCTTATAACACCACCAGCTCTTTCAATTGCGGCAATAACAAGTTCACTGGCCCACTGGACCTCAATGTTAACTTTAACATTAAAAATATCTGCACCTTCGTCTGTTAAATTAACGCCGTATTGTTTATGATCTGGCATAAGCCGATAAAGGCCAGTATTTAAAATTGAGACTAGATCAATGGGTTTAGAGGCGTCCAGACGATTTAGTTCAATCAGTTTTAACAGTTCTAGCATTGAAAGTGGGGGATATTCGCGCCTTAAACTGAAATTTCAATAAGATTTGTGTGTTTTAAGATTTGTATACGTACTGGTGACCCTGGTAGTAAGGCTCGTGTGGAAATCGTAAATAAAACGGATTATTTCCAGTTTCGTAACCTAAACGCATGTAGTTTTGTCTCTGGCCAGAGCCTTTGTTGCCAGCACCGTGTTTATCACCGCCGTGTTGGCCTCGGCCCCTTTTTTTGCACTGAAAAGAAAAAAGTATTTTTTGTTAATGAAGTTATGAAACTTACAGATTTTGATCCAGGACTGGGTCTAATATTTGCTAAACAAACCCGAGGTAGAAATTTTAGCATATGAAGGGCTTTTTCCGTTGTATTTGACCCCATTTTTAGGTTAGTTAGGGGGTGCAGAAAAAGTGAGGTTATGTTGACAGTTGGTAATTTTTGGTTTGTTACTAAATTGAATGCAACATGCAACCAACAATACACACAATTTGGAAGGGAGGGAAAATTGTATACCGGTGGACCAAATGCTTGAATCGGGGCGTTTTTTATAAACCTTTTACAAGTAATGTTGCTGTATTAATTGTTTCAATATGGACCTTATAAATTTTAAAAAATAATAGTTAAACATTATCAAATATTATCTTTGATTTTCGCTAAACCTACAAAATGTTTAGTTAATTCAAGTAATGCATGTTCAAAAGCTAAAACAGTTCATTAAGAACGTCTAAAAATATAATTTATTTAAGTAATTAATAATTTAACAATAAAACTTAATGTTTTTTTAAATTTTTTATTATTTTGTAGTGTACATTACGAGAATGTTGTAGTACTAGGTATTAATAAATAAAATCTAAATATTACATATTAAACACGCACGAATTTTTATTTAAATAATTTGTTAAAATTTTATTTTTATTTTATTTGTTATTAAAATTGTCTTCCACTTTACGATTGTCGGTGGAAGGTCAAGTAGGCGTTCTTACACACCCAATCAAGTATGCTTAACCGAGAAAAAATAGAAAAAAAAGTACTTTCGGAGTTGATTTTCTGTGTTTCAGACACTAGTATTGTTTATCAAATCCATCTTGGCGTGTGAGATACGTAGAAGCGTAATAAGGAAAGACATAATATTGTTTAAAATAAATGTCAGGTTTTCTTTAAATAAAAATTTAAAGTAAATTTTGTCTTTTGATTGATTACCTGTGTCACCAAATTTGTACTTGGTTCTTGGTTGCTAAGGCTAGTACCAGATATACAAAAAAAAAGGATCAAGAATGTGTGAGGAGGCGTTTCTTTCCAAAAATTCTAGATTGGTCAAATTTTGTATTAGGATCATAGATAGAATCTGTGAGGAGGTTTTGCTTCAAGATTTATTCGTTTTTTTAAAAATCTCGAAATTTTCAATTTCGTATTTTAGGATCACAGAATATGTGAGGTGTTTCCTTAAAAATTTCTGTATTTCTCAAATTTTGTATTAGGATGTATGAGGAGGTTTTGATTCAGCAAAATTTTTTTCGTTTCTTCAAAAATTTCGGAATTTCTCAAATTCATATTAGGATCACAGAATGTATGAGGAGGTGTTTCTTTAAAAAGTTTGGAATTTTTGAAATTCGTAATAGGATCACAGAATGCACGAAGAGGCGTTTCTTTAAACATTTCGGGTTGTTCAATTTTGTTATCAGGATCACAGAATATTCGAGGAGGTTTTGATCCAGCAAGATTATTTTCGTTTCTTCAAAAATTTCGGAATTTCTCAAATTCATATTAGGATCACATAATGTATGAGGAGGTGTTTCTTTAAAATTTTTGCAATTTTTGAAATTCGTATTAGGATCACAGAATGTATGAGGAGGTTTTGATTCAACGAGATTTTTTCGTTTCTTCAAAAAATTCGAATTATTCAATTTCGTATCAGGATCAGAGAATATGTGAGGTGTTTCCTTAAAAATTTCTGTATTTTTCAAATTTTGTATTAGGATCACAGAATGTCCAAGGTGGTTTTCATTAGCGAGATTTTTTCGTTTCTTCAAAAATTTCGGAATTTTTCAAATTCGTATTAGGATTACAGAATGCAAGGTGTTTCTTTAAAAATTTTCTAATTTTTTAATTTCGTACATACCAGGATCAGAGAAATAGAGAATATGTGAGGAGGTTTTGATTCATCAAGATTAATTCTTTCTTTAAAAATGTTGTCATTTTTCAGTTTCGTAGCAGGAATCAGGATCACAGAATACACTCCATTTTTTTGTTTATATGCCGTTGTCTGTCTCATTTCAACACATTGTTGTTAGTTAATATAGATTATGTGTTGAATAGAGACAAACAACGGTATTAAATTAAAAAATGATACGTGAGATGTTTCTTTAAAAATTTCTGGATTTTTCAAATTTTGTATTAGGATCACAGAATGTGTGAGGAGATTTTTGATTCATCAAGATTTGTTTCTTCAAAAAATCTCGTCATTTTTCAATTTCGAATCAGGATCATAGAATGTGTGAGGAGGTGTTTCTTTAAAAATTTTTGGATTTTTCTAATTTTGTATTAGGTAATCCTAAGTAATAAGTAACAACCAAAATATTAATATCAAACATCAAAAAATTAACGCTCAAACAACTTACTAAAGGGGTTTAGGCGCTATCAACTTTTAGGAATTATCGGGATTTTATTGTATTTTCAGTTGAGAGGAATGGAGATAAATAAAAGACAAAAAATATTTATAATTTTTAATAATCTTAATGGGGTTGCAATAATATAATAATGATGATAATTCGATTAACTAATAAACATTTGATTAACTGTTATCTAACGTATAAAAACGATAACAATAATGTATTAGCAACTGGCGGTAATAAATATCAGAAAACGAAAATCGTCGTGTGTGTTTAAAAAGTGAAATATTTTATAAAACTTCGAGTATTTTTTCATTGTTGCATCATAGAATTAATTGATGGTACTGTAATTGCAGCACAGCTACAACTCATAAAATTACCTAATTTAAAATTGTTTACTATTCGGCTGAAGGTTTATAAGCACCTAAAATGAGATTAGAAGTAACGGATGTTGCAAAATATACAGCTCAACATTAGATCAACTTGAAATGATATGTAGATTTTTTTTAAATAAAATATTGGATATTTCAGTTCGTTATAAATCGAGTTTCAGTATTTGATCTAGTTCGTTTTCGGTTGAAATTAGTACAATAGGATTCTCTTTTCGACAGCCTTTCTACAAATAGGACATTCGGTCATTTGGTCACCGCACATCTGACACAATCCATGTCCACAAAGGAAAATCATATTTTTCAGACGATCCAAACATACGGGACACATGGTCTGCAACAAAATATCCCGCTTAAAAAACCGGCGGAAATAATTTTTGACTGACTCACTTGTTCTTTGATATCTTGTAATTGTTGTTGCAATTTTTGTATATCACTGCTACTGCTTGTATCTCTCCCGCCGTTATTCATGAGAGGTCCTTGTGCCGTGTCACTAGTGGACGGTTTGGGTTCTTCTTCGACGTCGGCTTTTACTTCAGATATTGTTCCTAAACCGCCGCTACATACCGTCAAAGGTACCATTAATTCAATTTGGGCGCGACATAGCACACATTTTTTCATTATTTGAGAGCAACTCTCGCAAGCGCACATGTGGCCGCAAGGTTTGAACAAAACGGTGGATTTTTTATCGGAACAAACGAGGCATTCCTCAATCTAAAAAAAAATTGCTAGAGAGAAAACAAAAAATTCGGAAAAAAACCTTGATTCTATTGCTGACTGATTCTCGACAAATGAGGCACTTCTTGACTCTGGGTCCACACAGAGAGCAACACGTGACATGTCCACAAGGCTGGAAAAGCATGTCTCTTTTCGCATCCGAACAGACTAAACATTCATCGAGGGTTGAAGTTATATTCGTAGTTTGATTATTTTGATTTGGTCCCATATCCATTTCACCGCTTTGTTTATCCTTGTGACACTTTTTCAAAGTTTTGCAAAGATTAGGATCAGGACAGAGATCAAGAGGTGTTTGTCCTTTTTTATTTTTCAAATCTAAATCGGCACCATTTCCTGCCAAAAAACATGCGATACTTGCCGATGATTTTTTATCACATCCCTGAGTTCCTAAGCCCATTAGAAGTTTCCCGACGTCTTGGACATCGTGTAATTGTCGTAATTGCGAAAGAGTGTGATGACGGAGAGCTTCGTGGAGAGGTGTATCTCCGTCTTTATCGGCAATGTTTAAATTTGCACCTTCTCGGACGAGAAGCTGGAATTGGGGGAATGAGGGCACTGGGATAAAGGGGGTGAAATATACTTACACGGACTATTTGGGTGTGTTGACGTTCTACAGCTAAGTGGAGAGCGGTTTGGAGGTTGACGTTTTGGAGATCCATGTTGGCTTTGCCGTGGAGGACAAGTTGTTCGGCCACTTCTACATGGTTGTTGAGAGCTGCAAGGTGGAGGGCAGTGTATCCATCGTCTTTCTTTTCATCGACGATCCAAGGACGAGGGAGCTTAGCCAGAAGGATTTTCATAGCGCTGAAAAAAAAAAGGATCTGTTAAAATCTAATTCGTGACGTTTTTTCCGTATTACTCTATTACATTTTTTTAGCGAAATTGTTAAATCAGTTGTAAAGCATAAACCCTAGACTGCTCGTTAAAAATTAAATTTTTTGGACCGCCCCTAAAAAGCTTCCTTATTATGAGAAAACAACGGCTGTTCGCTCAATTTTTTATCTGAAATAAGGCACTCGGATAATAAACCACCCTAAACTAGTAAAACCATTACGAATTTCTTAGATTTGGTTTGCAACGAATCTGATGGTTTTGCCTGGATATTGAAAAAATGTTACCTCTGTATTTAATGGGTAAAAATGGTTTACAAATATCACTTCAATCTTCTAAATTAGTAAAATTCAGTCTTAGAAATTCAAAATTGGTCAAATGTCGCCTCTACTTCTTAAGTATAAAAATGTTCTGTTTATCAATTAAAAAATTGATGAAAAATACTATCTCCGGTTTCCAAAACTAGTAAAATATTGTCTAGAATCTAGAATTTCCATCACTAAAATGTTCCCACTGGTTTCTAAAATTAGTAAAGTGTTGCCTTCGCTTCCAAAATTACAAAAACAATGTCGTCGTTCTCTTTATGGATTTAAGTTTTAAAAATAGATAAGAAATAGTACTTCTGTCTTCCAAAATTAATAAAATTCTGACTCTGAATTGCAAAATTAGAGTAAAATGTCGCCCTCGGCGACATTAAAAAAAAGTGATAAAAAATATCACTTTCGGTTTCGGAATATTTTAATGAAATATCTTTCATTCTAACATTCCAAAATTGGTAGAATGATCGCTCAAGCTTCCAAAATTAGTGAAATGTTGCTTCGGACTTCCAAAATTTGTTTTTTTTTATTAAAATTTAAAAAAAATTGATAAGAAGTTCGCGTTCGGTTTCTAAATAAAACAAATTTTGTCTTCAAGTTTCAAAATTAGTAAAATATCGTTTTGGACCTCCAAAGTTAGTAAAATATCGTCTTGGCTTTCCAAAATTAGTAAATTGTAGACTCTGGCTTCCAAAAGTAGCAACATGTTGCCTCAGGATTTCAAGATAATGTCCTCTTTCTCTTTATCAATTAAATTATTTTTAATAATTTTTTAAAATGGATAAGAAATACCGCTTCCAGCAACTAAAACTACGAAAATCCTGTTTCCGAATTTCAAAATAGTGATGCCGCCCTCACCTCCTTAAACAGAAAAAAATGTTCTTTCCGTTTTCTTTAATTAAAAAAATTGGTTCAAGTTTGCCTCCGACTTTTAAAATTATAAACAATGTCGCTTTTGTTTCTTTTTATTTAAAATTTAAAAATACTTAAAACTGGTAAAATTCTTCTGTCTTTCTAACTTTCAAAATAAGTTAAATGTTGCGTCAGGTGCCCTAAATGCCTCTTCTGTATTTATTAATTAATTTTTTTTAGTAAAATATCACCTCCGATTTCTATAACTAGTGAAATGTTGGCTAGAACTTCTAAAATTGGTGAAATATTACACTGTTGTGGTCACTTCCAGAATTGCAAAAACGATGTTGCCTTTTTTTCGATTTTAATTTAAAAAATGGGTATGAAGTATCGATTCCGACTTCTAAATTAGTAAAATTCGGTTTCGCAATTTCAAAATTAATAAAATATTGACTCTGACTTGTAAAAGAGGTCAGATGCTGCCTCTGGTTTCCAAAAATATTTAATAATTTAAAAGAATGTTAAAATGTCTCTGGCTTCTAAATTAAAACATTAAAAAATATATTTTTTCTACTTTGCGTCTGTGACAAAGCCTAATACGATATCAATTTAGGTGCCGTATTAGTCAATTCAGCACCCATTTGCGTACTAAAAAGTACTAGTGCAATTTTTTTGTGTTGGTAACTTAGTAATGCTTTCTCTGGTATCTATCTGACTTAAGAGAAGATGAATGAAACGTCATAGATCTCCAAGGACATTTGTGCCGTCTCAGCGTTTATATGTCAACGTTGAGATTATAATAATAATTTTGTGCGAACACATTTTGTTGCACTTGATGACCTGTATTTCTTTTCAAGGTGTTTTTGAGCCGCTTGAACAATGAAGTAACTTCAACTTTGTTTTTGAGGTTAGACACTTTAAAACAGCTTTCAGCCACTATTTTGACGATTTACACCCCCATAGCGTTTGATAATATACAAATTATTTGCTAGATGAGTATATAACACTGCTTGGTCTGAAATAACGATGAGAGGATTCGTATAAATTCCGCAATTTGGTAATCTAAGAAACGTTGCAATATTTTGGAGATTTTCCTTATTGCGTTTATGCCAATTGGAGTAGCAATCAATAACCGATACGGTAGGTAAAAAAGAAGCATTTTTGTGAGTTACTTACACAGAATTTAGGAAAAATTTAAAAAAAAACACTTAAAAAAATTTGACATTGTCATGATATTTATTATCAACTATCTTGTATTAACGCAAAAGTCCCTAAAAATTGAAAAATTAACTTTTTTACTTAAAAAGCACGTAAAACGCGCAAAGTAGAAAAATTAGCATAAAGAACTCGTTTCTAAAGTCATTGTGGCACTCATTATTTATAAAAACACGCACTTTGCGCTCATTTTATAAACTTGAATTCGTGCTACAAAATTAACTTTTTGAAACGCGTTCTTTAGTAACATACTATTTTGTATTTATAAATTCATTTTTTTTTAATTCTAAAATTGACTCTGTCCCTTGACTCTTCTATGTCTTTAATGATTTAAATTTTAAGTCGTTTTCTTCTTCTAGATTAGTAAAATTTTATCCTCAAATTTCAAAATTATTCTTGCCGTTTCTATAACTCTCTAACTAAAGTGAAAGAAAATCCTCCATGTATTTATTAGTCAAATAATTGCTAAAAAAATATTGATTTATATTTTAAAAAATGGATAAACATGTATTGCTGCTGGCTTCTAAAATTATTAAAATTCTGTCTACAAATTTCAAAATTAACAGTGTAGCCCCCGTCTTCCATAAATGGAAAAAATAACTATTAATTAAAAAAATGATAAAAAATATCACCTCCCGTTTCTACAATTAGTAAAATGTTTTCCAAAGTTAGTAAAATATTGCCAGTGCCGTAATTAAGGCATGACAACAGGGCCGTTTGTTAAGACTGTGATGAAGGAGCAACTAGTAAATCTAGGTTACTGATATATTATTAATTAATCCATATTGCAACAGCAAATTGTATAACATTTAAGGACATACTTAAACTTATCATTATAATTTTTTTAATTTGAATGTGAAATGAAACTGGGCTCAAGGTGGAGCGGTACTAGTTGTCGTATAAATTTTAATTTTTAACACAATAAAATTGATCTGTACTTCAAAAAAAGGAAAAGGTAGAAATAATACTAACTACCCGCACAATTTTTTCTGTAGTTTGACTGAAAAAAGTTCTGTTTCTTAAACGAAATACGCCAAAAGAGGATTAAAAAATACAAACTGAAAAAGCTAACTTTTCGTGTTATATATTTTACTTCTATTCAAATTTTTATCGCGACTAAAATGACTTATTTCACTAGGAGTGCGTGTCCACTCGTCTACGGCTCGTGCGTCAAATTGTACTAATCTTAAAAAAAAATATGTACTTTATTTTTTTGTATTTATCAGTTTACTAGTTTTTGTTAAAACTAAGAAAACTTTAAACTCGGAATATGTGAAAAGCTTGCATTTAAAACTTGACAAATGTAAAACCGAGATTTGATAAGTATTTGTTGACAATTTGAAAAATAAACAGGTAAATTTTGGACCAATGAGAGCAAGAATTCCAGACGTCTCTCGTCATTGCCTAGACAGAAGATACATCGACTCATCAACATATGTTGAACGTTAAGTGGGAGAGTCGGCAATGCATCACATTATGACGTTTGCCCCCTTGGCCTCGATTCTCACAAAACAGCGGCGCCCAAACTTAATTACTTCTATATACGCAACATGAAGTCGTTTATAACTTGCGTGTTGATTTTACAACGAAAACGTAACAAAATTAAATAAACACGTTAATAAATAAACAAAAGAAAATGAAGAGTCTCGAGAAATTTTCTCGAGTTTTGCGTACGTCATTTTCTAATTAACGTTACGCCACTGTTTTCTAATGAATTCGTCTAAATGTCGTGTTAATTGAAACCGCACGATATAATATGTATGTACAGTGTGTATGTTTGCATAAATAAAGTGTTTTTGTGTTTTTTTTTTTCGAAATTAGTGTCCGTTTAGAGACGGAAGTCCGTCGAACACAATGCTGCTATTATTTTGTGGTTGTGTTAGTTGTGTTTTACGAAGCACAAACCCAAGTTCAGAAATAGTCAGAGTTGGTGCGCTTAACGACGGATTTATTTCGGTGCGAGAAAAGTAGTTTTGCTGGAAGATAATACAGTGTGACGAAATTAAGACCGGAAAAGCTGAGGTATGTGGTTTTGTGAAAGATCGCCATTTGCATACAATAAACGACAAAATATTTATCGTGGTGTGTTGAGGGAGTTTTAATGAAAATTGATTCTCGTTTCTCTTCTGGTATCAGGTAGGACCGCACGTTTCGTCCAAATATTTTAAGTGGGTCTCTTCTTTATGAAATAATTTAATTCTTAATTCTCGGTGCGGCCCGGAAAAGCTCTTTACTTATTAAAATATCTGGCGAGAAGTATGAATACATAATATGCAAATCTCTAGAATAATAAACGGAGTGACAGTGACTCCTTACTCTTGAAAGAGTTTTCATTACGAAGCGAAAACGCGTTTCCCGCTTCTAACTACTTTTAATTAATTTCGTTGCTGGTGGTAAGACTTTATACGTTATATACTACCCAAAAAAATTAACTGATGGCGACCATGTGCGATGCAGATTTTAATATTTTAATTCAAGGGTGATGTGTTTTATCATATTGTTTCAACGTTGGCAATTTCTTAAGGCACATGTGGAAGCTCAAATAAGTCACGATAATCTGACGTCTTGCTGATTTAAGACTTTGTCTTCGAGAAGGCGACCCGCGATAATTAAGATAAGACCGATCGTGAAACGTTTCCACCTAAATTTATACCGGACATCCTCTCTATACGTTATTTCCGCCTTTTTGCTCTCGAATCGCGATTCGCCATTCGAAAAAAAACCACACGATTTTTATTCGAAAGATGTTTGTGGTTGGCACCAATGTTTTTAACTCGAGATGTTACCGACAGATAAACTCTATTCGTGATATACGATGGATAACAGTTGATAAATTTAGAATTCGAGGAAAATTGTGGTTGGCGGGCTAATAATAAAACAGTTTTCATCAATCCATCCATCCATTCATTCCGAATTTCATTTTCCAAAAACGAACAAGGTGGGGGATTATTTATCCACACACTAATGCAGAAACTACTAAAAACTTTTTTTTATATATCGAGTGACTATTAGAATAGTCATTTACGTAAAGCATGACTTGTCCGCACACAAAAAAAATTAAAGCAAGAATTTTTTTATTGTTATTTATAACAGGATAACATCAAACCTATTCGAGGGCTATATACGGATAAGTAACACTATTCCAGTTTAATTTCAAGTATATAAAATTCTTTTTCTGATACTATTGTTCATGTTCATGAACCTATCAAAAATGCAAAATTCTTTATTATACTCCAAATACAGTGCTCAACAATAGAAATGGAACACCTTAAAATTTTAACAAAGTTTAAAGTCTTGTAACTCCTTCAAAAATTTAGTAATTGAGATGTTCTTTTTTTTCTGGGTAGCTCATTTCTTATACTTTAAAATATTTAATAGAGCGTTTTTTGTAAATTTTTAGTTTAAGTTATAAAGACAGGCCCTGCAAAAAAACGAAAAGTTTAGACTGCTCCCAGTTTAACAAAAAAAAATCGAATTTTGTTAATGACTTTCTGAGGAGCGCTGGACCAAACCCTCGAAACGGTTTTGCAGATTTTGGGCTAAGTTTATAAACTAAGGACAAAATCCAAAAAAAACCTGTTTTTGCACTATAAACAATAATATTGTTAATTGGTGTAATTTTTTTTCCTTTTTTAGCTTATTCTAAAGGTAAAAGTTCAAACTTGAATTCTGGAAAAAGTGGTGAACATACCGTTAACATTTCGTGTAAAAAAGGCTCCCAAAAATGATCCATTTTTTAAACAGCTCTGAATTGTAGTTTGGTAAAACAATGATAAAAATTTAAACGTGTATTTAGAAACATGCCTTGTGTTTTAAATCTCAAGACCTTTGTAGCATTAGTTTACTCGGTTTAAGTTGGTGTTTAATAAGATTTTTGAAGCTATATTTTTAGAAAAAATTTAAAACTTTGTTAACGAATCATTAACGGTCCATTAATGATCCATTATCTTTTGTGCAACCGGGCATTACTCATCTAAACGGCTTGTTTCCAATGATACAATTGTGGATAGCAAACAGTAGCAAGCATCTGTATCGTGATAACGACCTATTTAAGATAGAAAAATATGGTTGTAAGAATGGGATCTATCACCAAGAAAACCAAGAAAACAAGTTATGTGTCTAAATACACGTTCAAATTTTCATCCTTCTTTTGTCAAACTAAAATTTGGAGCTGTTTAAAAATTTGATCATTTTCGGAAGTTGTTTTCTACACAAAATATTAACAATAAGTCTGCCGTTGCCTTCCGAAATTCAAGTTTGAACTTTTATCTTTAGAATAATCCAAAAAGAGGTAAAATTTTATATCAATTAACAAAATTATTGCTTAATGCGCAAAAAACAGTTTTTTTTTGGATTATTGATTTAATTTATAAGTGTAGCTCAAAATCTGTAAAACTGTATCGAGAGCCTTAATCCAGCGCGCTCTTCCGGGACCCATAAAAAATCCAAAAATTTTTTTTGTTAAAATATGACATGTCTAAACTCTTTGTTTTTTGCAGGGCCTGTGTTTGACACCTGTATAACTTCAACAACAAACCTACAACAAAAACTTTATTAAATAGCTTAAAGTATAAGAAATGATCTAAAAGATGGTTCCGATTAATAAATTTTTGAAGAAGTTACAAGACTTTAAACTTTGTTAAAATTTTAGGGTGATTCATTTCAATTGTTGAGCACTGTATTTAGTGTTTCTTAAGAATTTTTTTGTGAATTTCTCCGAAATCGGACTTTAATAAATTTTAGACCAATCAAAAGACATCAAAAATCCCTACTTTGGTATTTTTTCCAATTGTTTTTAAACAATATATTTACAGATAATAAATCTTCTAAAAAAAACTTAAAAAAGTCACAACTTTTAAACTATCTGCAATTTTGAACTCTTCTGATCATCATCGGATTCCCCGCATCATTCTCTATAAGGATATATCCAAAAAGTTTCCTTCTAATTTATATGCTTTTCAAAAATTCCCAAAATTTGAAACCTTGAAGAAGGTTAAAAAAAGTCGAAAAATCTCGAAACTTCAATAGTTATTTATTATAATATCCATTCGTTCTGCTAGTTAAAATCGGTTCATTGCTTTAGGAGTTAGAGCCATTTGAAATATGTCAAACTCTTCAATACTTTTGAGTTGTCCTAAAGTCACCCAAAAGTCAAAAATTATGAGTTCTCGGTAAAAGTGAATATGAAATTCATAATCCTTGAATAATTTCACATAAAATAAGTCCATTTTTGAATATAGAATATAAAAGGTGTTCATTTAAAAAAGTTGTCAAGAGTGCTATAACATTTTGATAAAAAAAAATGTAGCGAAAAATGGATGTAGGAACTTGATACACTGTAACTATAGAAAACATTATAAATAAATAAATCATTTTGATTATTTTTGGGTGCGTGTTTACAAGATTCCTAGTTATTTTCATTTCCAGTTTCATTTTGTTTCTTCTTTTTCGTGTTCAGTTTTTGTTTGTTCTAAGTTTCAGTTTTGCTATTGGGTCTAGTTAATTGTTATTTTGTCGCAATGGCTAATTACACATTAAAGCACCTAAAAAATTTTTAGTCGAAAGTTACTTTCGAAGAGGTAGAAAAGTTGAAGGCGAGTGAATCTATTCCATGAAACACAGAACACAGTTATTTCTTGAAGAAGAGTCAGTGATTTTGTTCACAGAATGTTAACACTTTGAAATCGGCAAATATTGCACTAGGCGTCTTTCCCCATACGAGTTAATGTATAATTATTTACAAAAAGCTATAGAGATTACTGAGTTTATAAAATATTCCGCGAAATAGATTTCAGGTCCGACGTAATGTCACAATTTCGACATTTCTGGCAGCCGAATATAACTAAGAAATACTTCAAAATGTCTTTGTCTTGTCATGGCAGTCTTGACAACTTTTTTAAATGAACACTTATTAGAAAATATAGATATTTTGATTTCTAGAGGCCACAAACAAATGAACTTACGTCATCATTCAAAATTTGGAATGGCTATGAATGTGAGATGAATTTAGGGCGCTTTATTATCATGAATATTCTTGTAAAGTACATAAAAGTCAGTCCTAACACTAAAAAATACTTAATTAATTTGGTTAATTCTAATTGTAAAGCTGCGTTTTGTTATGATTTTCCTTGATGGTGTAAATTTATTCCTACATGGCTCGTATTATAAAAAAAAGAAATTGAAAGATTTCGTAAACTTTGAAATAATATTTAATCATGATTAGTAGGGCAACTCCACTACATGTATTTAACAATTTTCAACCCGATTTTTTTTTTTCATGGCGTAAAGGGAATCGAATTAAATGCTTACACACCCTTGGTGCGATGATTTGATGGAGGGTTGTTAGAAATAAACAAAAGGGGGCTATTGTCACGCGATTGTGACATTTTACCCGACCGAAAGTCGGAGAAAAAACGCAGTTAATAATCCTCGCCATCATATAAGTGCCGAAATAATCTCAACCCATCAATTTCTAAAACAGCCTGCATTAAAATAAAAAAGTTAGTTAAAAGTTTAATGACTCGGAAGTTATAGTGTCTCTTCTCCAGTTTTCAAATTTAAAACAACTCCCATTATGACTTTTTTATGGTGCACGCTTTGCTTTCCTAAAACCTGCAAAATCTTTTCCGGTCCGACTCTGGATATGTTTTTTTTTACAGTAACGAATACTCTTCAAATAGACTTGCATCATCTCTGAAGCGCGTGCGATCTAAATTTAACCCACGGATCGTCGTTGCGGGGGAGAAACGCTTATTTTCGTAACACGAACACGATGCACATCAAGACCCCCCCACACACTTGGTTATTGTAAAATGTATAACACAACACCGAAAAAAATCTATTGCTTTTTCGGCCAAATAAGATGCAGGACATTGAACTTGCTCGCCCTACGCCACTGTAAATGCTTTGATTAGACATGACAGTTCAGAAACGCACTGTATTTATATCCTAGGAGTTGATACACGCTCCTTACTTGGAGCCATCGCACTCTCCCTACAAATATAACTTGACTGATAAAATTCGTACCGATTTATGAGGAAAAATTTGAATGAAACACGAAAATAGCCAATTCTAAAAATACCTAATGAATGACAAAATTCGTTTATTGTTTCGGAATGATAAATTCTTGTGACGTCACCGACTGTAATTATTAAATCAACGACTGGAAAATGGGGAATGTCTGTTGACACATCTGCGTGGGGTCGGGGGTAGATTGTTTGCGTGACTTGTTTCAAATCGTTGCTAAACAATCCACGACCTGTCCTGACCTAAAAAATTCCGATGGGACGGGATATGCTAATTAACGCAGGGGAATTTGGGGCAAAATAACGAATCACTAGCAAAGATTAGGACAGAATGCGCGGTTTTGTTTTATCTACTGAATTTACAAATTTAAACATATGTAATCTAAATTCCAAAGTCAAAGGGAACCTATTGTGCAATTCCAATGGGAGAGTGTATTTAATTTTCATTGCAGACACAATTAATCCAAAATTACTAAGTGTAGACAACAACCCACACACTAACGCCATCTAAGTCCGTTGCTAGGAGTATTTGCTAAGTACTAAATCACTGAGTAAATTGGATTTATTTACAATTTTTTTTTTTTTTTTTTGGAAAAAATTCGCAATTCCACCTCAAGTTTTACATGAGTCAAGGTATCAAATTCATAATTTTTGGAATATGATGCATTTCGCCCATTGCGACATAATGGCTACGCCACTGAATACACGTGATAGCGGGCTATTTTTCCCCTAATTGCTTGTTTGTGTGCAATTTTGTTTTTATGAGGTATTTTTCGTAAAATGTTTCGAAGGAGGAGAATGTGGCAATAAGAAAAAAGCTCTGAATTAAATCGCTGCCTTTTTTCCGGCTGCTGAATTAACCTATCTTAGTAAATAACATAATAAAGAAGGTTTTATTGTCGTAAGGAAAGGTCATTGTCTAGGTCTGTATTATTGGATGACCCCAGTGGAAATAATGACGGATTAGGTGACCAACGTTGGGTAAATAAATTAAAGAAATGTGTGTTTTGTGGTTGGGATTTTAGATTTTTCTGTAATTTGGTTCTTTTATTATCGTGATAAGCACACGACAAAAGTGAGTCGTCGTAAAATTTCACAAGTTGTATGTATGCTAGGAAATTTTACTAGTCACGTAAAATTTATGGTTTAATAAAGCCCGGTTATGATGGCGTATTATTGCAGAAAATTATAATACATACTTTAAAAGTTCTTTGAAAGTTACATAAAGGCAAGAATACGATCGGCAATATGCTCGCATTGCCGGGACGACCAATTTAGGCTAATTAACTTGAAGACGATCTTATACCAACTGCGGAAAACTAATTTTCCCGCACCGAACGAGCCTTTTTCTCATTTTTTACTTTTCGCTTAATTTATTGTGATTACATAAATATTTGTATACACGGAAGTTTTTCCCCGAAAATAAAATAAAGTCTTATTTAGTGAAAATGTATATTTTTTTGGTATAATTTCAAGTCTTCCAAGTTTGTTTTTGGTGTTCATCCTGGCGCTCAACGACTCGCAAATTAATTTAATTAAGTTTACATCTTCAACGGTTTCCGAGTTCCCTTCGGGCCGGCCGCAGCGACCTCCCTGGTGCTTGTTTGCAATAAAATTTCGAAAAAAATAAGGCACCAGTGCCGTAACTAGGAACGCCCACGACAATATTTTCGTTTCCCACCCTTTAAAATGAAACCTCATAGTTGTTTACATTACAGTGCAGTAAAGTCACATTTTACAGCATCTTACAGCATTTTACAGCATTTACCCAGAGGGTGAATTTCTCATTACATGGAGCGATCGGTAAAATAACTAACGCACGACATTTGTAAAACTTTTTGTGGCAGTCAATAATTAAATAAAATCTGTGTATCAAGGCCAAAAAGTGTTTTTTTGGCCGAGTCTGAAAACAGACCTATAGCGATATTATTTATAGTATACTAGTATAGGGAAAATAACCCTTAACTCAGCATATTATAAAAGTTTATAATATAAACTGTCTGTCAAGCCCCTCTCTTGCGCCGTTCTATCAAGCGGCTTCATAAACCAACACCAATTCTCTAGCGAATCTTATTACGATGCGGCTTATTTGCCGCTTTACGAAAAATGAATCGTACCGCCCACCGACTTCCCCTCAGCCTCAGAAGTCAGTTTAAAGGACTTTAAGTTGTGTTAAATTCCTTTATGTTTGGTGCAGTATATTTCTAATTGTTAACTTTTTCATTTTAACCTATAATTTTGTTAATGATCAATTGAGATAAAACGACATTTTTTTGCAAATTTTCATCACTTGTGGTGCTGTATTTCTGGTTGAAATATTGCTTCATACTTTTGAATCACCTAATACTTAAGTTTTGTAATTCAACAATTTAAAAGTTAGGATCTGGTGTTACATTAAAGATACAATATATCATCGTACAGCATTTTTTTTTTTATAAAAGTATATACTTGGGAATAATTTTAAAACAGTTTTACCTCACGATCGTATATATGTAAAAAACTCACGACGACTTTAGAGACGGTGATTCCGTTACCTGCCAGGATGCAGCCATCAAGAAAATAATTGTTTTAAAACCGCGAAATTCGTTTTCGCGGCCGTTGTCATTGGAAACGGTTGTGAAATGTAATTATGAATTACAATTTTTAGCTGTTACGGATGCAAAAAAACCGTTGTGTATACTTTGGTCGTAAAATCCTTACCATCCTGGGAATTATCCTATCCTGGCAGTAAAACTTTCTGTTTACTCTTGCGGCCTTGGCATAAAAATAACTATTATTGCCCATGACAGGGGATAACGGGCTTTAATACCACTCTATGATGCGTCACCTATAATGTTTTATTTTTGGGAATGGTAGTTAAGTTAAGCTACAAAAACGCAAAGTTTGTTAGACTGAATTAGTGAAATAATCTTAGGAGCCGAAGGCGACATTGCTTATCACTGTTTTAAATAATTTTTAGGAATCCAATTTTAGAAGCCTGACTTTCGGGGTCTGAGATATTTTTGTAGTTATTATTATTGTTTTTTTGTGTCTAAACCAATAATCTTGATGCAATTGCGCCCCTGTTGTCAGGATCTAGCTACGGCACTGCAAAAGGCACGTTGTCACCAGATGTAGAGAGAAGTTTTTGGGAAAGCGGTCGGTGCGCTGCCCAGGAGGGCACCTCGCACATGTGTTAACACATGGTCCGGTCTATAATTATGGTCGGTCGTGCCGGGCTTGGTCTCAGCTAGCTGCAGATGTATTTTAAGAAAAGACAAATTTGGAAAGAGGGGTTGGGTGAGCCTGAAGCCAGCAAGCCAGGGACCAATAGCGTGAACGGGGCCATTTTTAGAATACAGCTACCTAAGAGGCGACTTTACTCCACGTCTAGGAGACGGGGTGCATTCAGTCGGTGATGGGGACTCGCACAGGCACCGTCTGCCCCAGAGGACGGCCGTCGGCTTTCACCCCCGGCGGGGCCTTCGCGAGTTCCGTGCTTCCTTACTTCCCATAGTGGTTTTAAACGTATGGAATGTAAAGAAGTATGGAGCGAACGCGGGCTTTCTTCACTCTCGACAACACACCTAAATAATAATAACGACACATTTCGTGCATCTGTGTGACGCTGGATGTGGTGTTTGTGTGTCTTGTGGCAGGAAGTGAGGCTCAGTGTCGACACCCCCGAGATATTAAAAAAGTTTGCGACGAGTTTCAGAACGTTCTAATTGGAAATTTCATGTACCAGTGGTTCGCGATGATTTACCGACGAGGTGTCATTGCGATTCCGATCGAAAAAATCTCAAAAATGTGCAAAGTAACGGCACGCGACGAAAAAAAAAAATTAATTCAAAACGCGCCGATAAAGGCGCGTTTACACGTCGTAAAGTAAGATGATACCGGGCGTCACGTGATGTCGTTACGTAAACGAAGCAAGTTCTTCAAGTACTGGGAATTTGCGAATTTACTTGGACATTTTATTAGTTAATCTCGCTTTATTGCAATTTTATTCGGATTAAACAAACGGCTCTTGCCGTTTTGATAGTCGCTTAAAATAGCGAATCGGATGACGTGTTTAATTTCAATATGGCGGCTTAGGGGTGTGGGTCATAAAAATAGAGATTTTATGACGTTGCTTTTACCCATCGGCCAGAATGTTACTTAATAATTTTGTTTATAGTATAGAAAATATTTCGTCTCGAATTGTTTTCGCAATTCCGGTTTTCTTCCGACCAGGATAATTAAGGATAATCATCCCGAGACGTATTTGCATGGATATTATATTATCTTTGCTCTTGGCAAACAGTTTATTTCTAATTAAGTTAACCATTAGCGAGCTAATCTTTCCAAGTAACTAGTGCACAAAATATTAAAATAAATTCAGTGTCTCGACCAAAGTTTTTAATTGGTAACTTTTTGAATGTCCACGTACAAAAATTCCGAGAAAAGCACATCGTGACCTTAATTACAAATAGAATTCGAAAACTTTTGCAATAATAGAAAAGGAGATCAGAATTTTAAATAAATGCCGCAAGAACTTCATTCCAACTTCACAACGAACTGGAAAAAAAATTCATTCCTTCATTCATGACACCGCATCGATTAAATTTATTTCCGTACCTATCCCCTATTTGAAATTAATTTACAGTGTTCCAAAAGGTAGGTCAACAAACAGACCGGATTCGCAGAGCAAAGTTTCCCAGTGATTTAATTAATGACGTCCTTTGATTTCCAAGAATTCGACTCACGACAATGCTATTATATGCACCCGATTTTCACATACAATCAGGACGATGTTAATTACTTTCACGGAGCACTCTCTTTTTATTTCAAATCCCTCGACAATATGAAATCCTGTCAATTATTTAGCACAAACAATTTTTATTTCTCTTTGCGGCAATAAATGAAACTTAACGGTTCTAGTCTTGCGTGCTCCGGAATTCATCAGTGCATTCTCGAATGACAATCAGGATTCCTTTGAATCGAACGCATTCCGCATTTAACAATTCCCGAATTGAGTGAGTGAGGCCCGTGTATATGGAATTAATACCAATCAAATGAGTCCCTTTTATACACCCTTTAAATACGAACCGATGCCAGACCGCAAAATGAAATATATTTCAAAAATTTTAAAGTTTTACTGAAAGAAAGTGACACCTCTGCTGGCAACAGATAGCAAAAGGAGACTAATGATCTATAACTTCAAATTTTTTTCATTATAAACGTGATTTTGATTTGTTATTTGTGTGTCTACCACCTAGTACTTCGTTTTTCCCAAGTTTTTCTTTTATTTAGCAATAATTTTTATGTTATATGTAGATTTGTAAGATATAAAAAGATAATGTCAGTAAACAAAATATAATTTGTATTATTTTAGGACAAGTTTATTGTATAAATAGATATTGTTGAGTGTTTTAACAGAGTTTTTCTACTACAAAAATAATGTGATGTGAACTGGGCGATAAACTTTTTTAAATTGTGGATTCAAATTATACTAAGTGACGTAGAAAAAAGAACACCTAGAAGGAGTTGATAAATTTCGACCAATTTTTGTAAAAAAGTTTGTCTAATTAATGATGAAAATTTTTACCCAAAATTTTCACTACTTGGACTAGAAATAAGTTTTCTTGTAAAATTTAACGTCAAGAAGTGAAAATCTGTGTTATATTTTTTATTTGACTTGCAAGTAAACAAAATAGTATATTAAAGAAGGCCTTTTGAAAAGTCAACTTTGTGGCACCAATTCGAGTTTATAAAACAAGCGCAAAGAGCGAGTTTTTATAAAGATTGAGTGCCATAATGACTTGAGAAACGAGTTCTTTATGCTATTTTTTCTACTTTGCGCGTTTTACGTGATTTTTAAGTAAAGAAGTTAATTATTTAACCTTTAGGGACTTTTGCGTTAATACGAGATAGTTGGTAATAAATATTATGAAAATGTCAAATGTTTTTTGAACTTTGAAGTGTTTTCAAATTTGTCCAAAATTCTGTGTAAGTAACTCACAAATGATTCTTTTTTACTTACTGTATCGGTTATTGATTGAATACTCCAATTGGCATAAACACAGTAAGGAAAATCCCCAAAAACATTGTAAAATTATTCCTAAATTACCAAACTAATTGCGATTCTCAGCGATTCCTCTCTTCCTTATTTCAGACCAGGCAGTGCTATACATTCATCTAACAAATAACTTGTAAATTACCAAACCTATGGGGGTTGTAAATTGTCAAAATAAAGGCGAAAAGCTGTTTCATTTTAAAGCTATTCTAACCTCAAAAAGAAAGCTGAAGTTTGTCGCTTGTCCACCGCCGCTTGTCCGCCCCATTTTCGAATATGTTATAGGTTAATTGCGATACACACACAAAAACACTTTGGTGAGGAATACTGGTCATCAAGTTCTACAAAATTTATTCGAATAAAATTATTATAATCTCAACGGTGACATAAACGCTGAAACGTGACAAATGACGTTTCATTCCAGTGAAAGCGTGTTACCAATCTGGAAAAAGTAAATTGCACTAGTACGTTACGCAGGCAATTTGTGTGCCGCATTGGCTAATACGATAACCAAATCGGTCTCTCTGTTACAGACGTAAAGTAGAAAAATTAAATTTGTACGATTTTAGGAGAATTTTATTGTATAGTTAGATCTTGTTGAGTGTCTTACCAGATTTTACTACTACAAAGATTATGTGAAAGTGGACGATAAACTTTTTTGAATTCTGGACTTAAATTAGACTAATTGTGACGTAGAAAAAAGGAAACCGAGAAGGGGTTAATAAATTTCGACCAATTTTGGGTAAAAAAGTTTGTCGAATTAAATTTGGACCCAAAATTTTAACTGCTTGCCCTAGAAATAAGTTTTCTTGTAATTTTTTTTTACAGTAAATGGTCCTTTTATCGTTGTTTTCCTTATTTTTTCTAGTTTTTTTTATCTCTATGTTGGATTATTTAAATTTAATTATGCCTAGAATAAGAAACTAAAATTATTAACAGTTAAAGAAATTCTACTGAGCCGAATTTAACGCCAAGAAGTAAAAATCTGTGTTATATTTTTTATTTGGCTTGCAAGTAAACAAAAAAATGTATGTCACACTGAGATAAAGGCATTAGCAACCCTTAATTTGCTGCAAGATGGATTCTGAAATCCCGTGAAAAGCAATCTTGGGTATGCTCTTCTGAGTTTAGATTGAGGGACTAATCTATGATAGTAGCTTGCGGTCAGTTGCCAAAAATGCACATCTCTGTTGTTTCTGATAGTATTTTGGAATCAACGCGTATGTTTTTTGATTTTTTTAATTTTTATTATTGTGTTTTTTAATAAAAAACGCTGACAAGTTCTGTAAAAATTCTTACCCTTGGATGTCAAACTGTATTAAAAATTTAAAAAAAAAATTCAGTATAGAAGACGTAATTTATAATAATGTTAGATTCCAATTACATACAAATTTATTTTGAAGATTTTAACACAATTTTTTGGAAGCGAAGGCGACAATTTCTTTCATTTTTTTTAAATTCTTCTTGTCCTTCAAGTTAGATGTAGAGAAAATTCTGAGTATAGTAGGGCTAATTGGCAATTTAGAGAATTAGAGAGATTTTCTTACGTTTGTTTCAAAACTATTTTATTTGATGGAAATGGAATCTACAACGTTTTTTTTTCTCCCATTTCATTAATTTAAGAAGAATTAATTTTGGCTACTTTCTTCTAACCATCTTCAAGATACCACAAGAAAATTATTTCGATGTTAGTGTGAAAACAATTTCACGAGTATTTTTTAAACCAAGTAAAAGAAATATTTTGGTGAATGAAACACCCCACATTTGGGGATTTTGTAAAAAAATGAGACATACATAAATCGGACCTTATCTTCAATGAACAGAGATGGCTTCATTTATTACATTTACCATTTTTTGTACAGGAAAAAACTATTCGGTATATGAGCGGCTATTTAATGAAAAAAATCCATTAAATTTTCACCGACTTTTATTGAAAATTACAAGCGGATTTTTCAGTATCGAAATAATCCCTTTAATGGATTTATTAAACCTCAATTTGCGAGAACGTAGCTTGTATTAATAATTTTAATACGTGTAACAAACATTAAATAAAAAAAATCCCACGTCTCAAATAAATTCTCTTAGTATCCTGTGCCAAAGATCGTCCTCTTTGTCCCCCATTTAGTTGATTGCCGGAGCTATCCAGTTAGTCCAAGTAAATTTATTTGTATTAATCCGGTCCTCGCTTATAGCAGCCGATTATTTGTCATTAGAATTAATACAGGCTAGAGTGGCGTAACCGGCTAATCCATGTCCGAACGCATCCGCTCTGTTGGCTAACATTACTGTCGGTGGCAGTCCCCCATCCCCCACAAAATTCCTCCTTTAAATTTTTAACCGAAAACAAATATGTATGCGCGATATCAGTTTTCGATAGCAATAAATTCAATTTATTTACGTACGTATAAATAGACAAACGGTGCATTTCCATTATGTATGCCGATAGCATCCGTCATTGCAAAAATTATCTCCGATAAATTGGAATATCGAACATACACGCGCTCGTATAACTGGTTGCCTAACTCATCAAATGAAAAATAACCGAAGGCAGGTGCTCTCCCTTCCAAGGAGGTATGCATGTCACGCAGCGCTGTCTCAGCACCACCCCCACCAGAAGATCGTGTGCTGAATGCGCTTCGGTGGATAATACACACACCAGCCACTCCTCGATTACACCCTCACATCAATTAATTTTTTTTTTCTTCGGGAAAGTAGACACGGCAAGACGAAATTTCATGCAAATAACTAACATTTTTCATTTTCATAACTTAGTTTTATGACGCCGTATACAGGGTGCAAATAAATAAATAAGTTCAGAGGCACAGTTTGCGGCTATAAACTCGTGCAAGTGACATTTTGCAACTTGCCAGCGGCTATCCCAGGACTGTATCAATTCGGTTGGCGCCCGAATGGCCTGCGGCATCGGAAGTTAAAGTGGTTTTCCAGAACAAATACCAAAAGATGTTCGACATTTTTGTGCCGGTCGCAATTCTTTAAAATGCACTGACCTTAATTTCACGCTCGGCGTCCGACTTCCATTAAAACTTTGCAAGAGTTTTTTTTTCTGATGATGGGCATCGTAAACTGGACGTATTTTTTGTCATGGTGCTGGGGTTGACGGCTTGTGTGCAAATTCGATGCTTGAGATTAATTGGTGTCATTTATTATGTGGTGTGGTGTACGTGACGTGATTTTAAACTTTTAAAGGTCTAGACTAGGAGCGGACGCCTTAATCCGGTCCTGTCTGGCATACGTTTATACAGTCATGTAATAAATGAGGCGGCTATATTTTTTACTGCCGGTGAAAATTTATAAAAGTGAGAGTTTTAATTAAATTTTTATTAAGGATGTTGGTTATGACTTCAAAAATAAATAAAAGCAGGAAATAATAAAAAAAACTACAAGAAAAATATCAAGAAATACTAGCAAGCTGCTGAAAAAAGGACTAAAGAAAAATGGGAACACCTCAAAACAGCAGCAGCTGCGGTAAAGAGAAAGTAATGAACATGAGAAAACCAGAATGATGGATAGACGAAATTTGTCAAAAAGTGAGAAATAAAAACAATGGAAAAAGTAAAAAAATAATAAAAATTGCAACAAAAGAGGCAAAGTAGAAATCTTTGGAGAAATTTAGTCATAAAATGACACAGGAGTATAACGAAATTATTATTATTTTTTTGTCAAGAGATTAAAGTGGTCCTTCTCTCACAAAATTGTATTTTATTAAAGCTGCATGTTTCGACTCATAATCGTGGTCATCTTCAGGCTAATTAAAAAAATTAAAAAAACTTCACAAAATGGTGAATTTAAACATGGTGTAACTTTCTAATTAGCCTGAAAATGACCACGATTGTGGGCCGAAACATGTAGCTTTAATAAAATACAATTTTGAGAGAGAGGACCACTTTATTATCTTGACAAAATTCATATAACCTCTCACAATGGATCCTCACAATTTAAATATTAATTACTTGATGGAAATCCGAATTCACAATTAGATTTCTGAATCTAAGTTGTAATATTTATAGACCCATATATGCGTTTGCAACCAAAACCGTTTAAATCCTGGTAAAAGCGTTAAGTAAAGTTCGATATTTGGAGCAAAATCGGTTATATCTATCTAAATTTTGCCAAAAACAACGGATATATCCAGATAAGAAAAAAAGAAGCTTAAAACTTTTAATAAAAAACATTTTACACAGTAATGGAGGAAAAACGAAGAACAGAATGAAACCCAAGAAGTTATGCGATCATTTGAACGAAGAGGCTGCAGTACATATTTACTTTTTTTGTTCTCTTTGCAAATACCAATTTAAATTTGTTTATTTCAAGAAAAATAAATAATTTGTTTGCTCAGTGTATGTCATTTGTGAGCAAAACTGCATATATCCAATAGTTTTTTGCTAATAACGTCAAATTGTTTACTTTTTATACAAAAAAATATATGTTAATCACTTGCATAACCCTATTAAATTTAAACTGTTTTCGTTAAATAACACTATTTTTTTAAACAAATATGTAGAATGTTTATATCATCTCCTAAAAAATTTGTAAAAGTGGATATATCCGGTTTTGCACGCAAGGTCCTCAATTTATGTTCATATAGGAAGACCAATCGAAAATGAAATAAGCAAGTTTTTAAGTATTTTTATTATTTTTCCGAAAGTATACAGTTACTGGTTAATTTTAAAAACAAAGACACATTTGAAAACAGGGTTTAATTACTTTAACTGTTTAAACCCCACTTGCCGTTTAAAATCCTGAAGACGGTAGCCGCCTTCGCTGAAGGGATGAAGTATCGTTGTTCACATTATAAGCTATGTTATCTCCCTTGTAAACAAAACTGTAGCAGCGATATTAAAAAAATAATTAGAAATATCCAAAAACTTGTTTGTTTTATTTTCTGTATAAAACTCCGAAGACCTGTGATTTTACTTCCAATTCACAAAATGGTGGAAATAAAAGAGCTGAAAGAAGAAAAAGAGAAAGAAACACAATGTAAATAGGAAAAAAAACCATAAGACATAGAAGAAACTTAAAATTGTAAAATGAGGTAAAGCACCAAAAAAAGGATAATATCTCCCCCCAGAGATGATAACTGTAGGCAAAGAAGAGCAAAGCTATAAGTGCAAAAATACTGAAAAACTGATACTATTTTACTAATACGTATATAAAAAAGGAGATAAAAGAAATTGTAACAACCATAGACATAAATCGGGGGGTGGCAGTCAATTTTCGAAACGAGTTACTTGTAGAAATAGTTTATCGGTATTATCAAAATACGTTTCAGAATTAGTGGTCAGCCGCGAAATATCTTGGACCGTTTTAAAAGTAAATTTATTTTTTTTTAAATTATATTTTAGAAACAAGAAATAATACGGAGCAATCCAAAAATCACGGAAACTCAATTGGCCATAGAAGAAAAAGCTAAATCTAGTTGTCATGTCTGAGAAATGTGTATATATCACTTAAAATGGCAGAAAGACTTTACATCATTTTTTTTTTGACCTTAGATTGATAAAATGTGATTAATTTTCATTTATAATCAATCTCCTAAGTGCTTCGACTATTTCCGGTGTGTCATATAATTGAGAAGTTGCATAAATTACGCTAAAAAAATTACCAGAAATAATGAATGTATAAATGCATATTTGGTAAGACAATCGCACTATTGAAATTCAAAAAGAAAAATCAAAGCATAAGCAAAATACTTCCAAAATGTAATAAATAATAGTATATTAGACCTCAAGTAGCGTAAGCGAGGCCGGAAGCATAATTTTTCGTAGTCGAGAACGCAGACTGGAAAATACGAACTCGAGTTTCATAAGATCATACTATCTTATATTTTATCAAACACCTGAAAAAAGGACATTATCAGGGCTGTTTTACAATCCGCGATTACGGTCCAAGGGATTGTAAAGAGAGTCACTTCTACGCAGTGTAGTATTACTGACTTTTTTACAAGACAGATGGTTGAAAAATACATTTTGGAAATGTAAGTTTATCGCTAAGCATGAAGCTGTCGATAAAACACATGTAATATTGATAACTTTTTATGTAAACAATTATTGGCATTTAGTTTTAAAGCACGAAAACGCATTAACGAAACACTAACCCAAAAAACTTTTTTCAATTTTTATAGATTGCGCCTTATAGTTATTGGTATCTTCAAGTAGTTAACTCAAAAACAAGATCTAAATTTTATAAAACTATTTGCATTTCAGATGATGCAAAAATATTTATTTTCAACTAACATGCAGTGAAAAACTTTGTTTTGCAATATTTAGTTACAACAAACATATTTACTTACGTTAACAGGTCAAAAAACGGGACTCACCTGAAACAAAGAGAAAAACGGTTAATAATTATTTATTCTAGCGGTGTGGAAATGCACAATATTAGTCATAAATAGAAAATTTTAATTTTCTTGAGTGACCAATATGCAATTTTATAGAACTACAGAGTAACTAAAAATGAATAATCTTAGGCGTTGAAAATCACATTTAAAGTAAAATATAGTTGTTATACTAGAATGACCAAACAGCAAAGTTCATCTACATAAAAATTTATTATATATACATATTATCATGTATATGTTACTAAATTTATTAATTTTACAAAATATATAGTATTTTGTAATTAAACTGTAACATTTTTGTTCATTTATTTTTTGGTATGCACTTGTAATTGTTAATATAAGTTCATACAAGTTGTGTAGTCTCTCTTGATGAACGGTGTTATTTAAATAACCCAAAACTAAAAAACCTAAAGATGCTAACTATGGAGATGGTGCAGACTGTAGGTATTTTGACTAATTATTCGATCACTACAAAAAACTGAATAAATTTCATATTTTCACGTGTCTGAGTTGTCACACTATCTTGTTGACAAACCATTTCTGTCTTTTTTCATTATAGACATAAACACCGCCAAATTTTGTTCACGATATTCTTGAGAATTTATAGTGTTCTGCAAGAATATTAAGCTAATTATCCTTCTGTTTCTTAACATTTTTACATTTAACGTCTAAAGAAGCTTCATCGAAAAAAAAATGAATTTAATAACCTGTTATCGTTTAAATTATTGAGAAAGCATTAACAGTAAGAATTTTTGGCTATTCTGTATTTTTGTGGCAATAAATTTTGTGTTTGCCCTAAAATTTGAATTTTATTTTATGAATCATGACCAATACTTAAAGTCGGGGTTCGTTGAAGAAAAAAAGTTCCCATTTCCATGACTAAGTCCGACCGTCAATAGAAGGTTATTGTGTATCGAAAACAATTCGATGTGATCCTTAAAGGAATATTGGCTCGACAGTTTTGTATAAGAAAAGGAAGCGCAAGCATCTCCTTTTTGGTGAAACGCTACTTTACTATAACACTAGCTGTGATAGCGAGACTAACAGAAATCCTTTCTTTTATCTTTCTTTTGATGTCGAAAAGCGGCTTTGTAAGATACAAATAAATAAACAGCTTTACCAAACCTACATGGAAATGTTTGGTGAATTTAAATACAGGGAACAGGAAAAAAGTTTGTCGCGACATGTTGCCGACAAAAATCACGATTAATTATCGTGAGCGCGAATTCCGACGCCATTTTTCGAGTCATTCGGAAAATTAAAAGTTCAATTTACGCTTCCCAGATAGATTGTAATTAACAACAACAACATTCCGAATCGAAATCGATAGTCGTTTGGTCGTCCTGACCTCAATAACCGAACAAAACTTTCAGTAACCGCAAGGTCCACGAATCGTTTCATCCATTCAGGATTTAATGTCTCTCCCAACAGTCTCTAGCACCATAAACTCCTTACAATACACCAAACCATAATTACCACAAAAAGCATTTAGCTACAACAAGAAGAAAATATCTATATAGACCAGAGGCCACTGATGTGTATCATTAGCGGCCCGGAAGCCCCAAGAATTTTAAACAGAATTCGTCTGGATCGAGATCGTTCGCTACAACGACGGGTATTAAGACCACATGTTACAAGACAAAGTGTATTATTGTAGATTACATTATTGCTGAACTGGGGCGAAAATCCAACAAGAAATCAAATAATTATCTAACTTGTAGCATCAGTAGATTAATATAATACTAGCTTTAATTTTACATTATTTTGATAAAAAAATTCTGTACTTTTGTTCGGTAATTGTTACGGAATAAGCTAGAAAGTGATGTCACTCTATTCTTGAGCTTGCTAGCAGTAGAAGTTATGACTCATTGATGACATGTATAGTGGTGCTCGATAAGAATAAGCGAGCGATAGGTCAGCAGACGAGTAATTCGAGTCAGCGAGAAACAGTGATTACATCAAGCGAATCTTCTGCGATTATTCATGACGATTTAAACAAGTTATTGAGTTGTTTTTTATTTTTAAGTTATTGGTGTGAAACAATTCGGCGTCAAGAGTGAGATTTAAAGAAGTTTAGATGAAAATTCAAATAATTTATATTCCTGATGGGTCCTATTGTAAGGAATCAGACAAGAAGGGTGAAGGAACAGATTCGGATACCGTTCGAGCAGCTTGAATGAAAGAACTAAAGACGTCGCGTCGGTTTGAAAAAAAAGGTGTCATCAAGGAAAATTGTAGAAAAACTAAAGAAGATAAAGAAGAAAAATTTAAGAAACGACGATTGGTAGTAAAATAAAAGCTAAATAACATTCTAGAAGAAGTCGGAGGACGTCGGCTGGAAGAAACATTAGAAGTTTCTCGAAGAGCAAGGAAAAACAGAAAAACATTATGGAAGAGTTCAAAAAACGGAGTTTGGAAGAAAAAGAAGAATTTAAGAAGCCATGATTGGTAGCAAAAGAAGACGTGGCCTGGAAGAAAACGAAGAGCAATTGAAGATTCTAGAGAAACAAAAAAGTTTTGAAAACGTATTTAAGAAACGACGATTGGTAGAAAAAGAAGAACAAAAGAAAATTTTAGAAAAAGCTGAAAGATGTCAGTCGAAAGAAAAAGCAGAGCTTTTTAAGGGGGATTCCATGTTCACGATACTTATATTCGCCTACACTGATCACATGAGCAACCTTTTATGCGACTTAGAGTTATATGTATATCCCACCAGTCAAGTAGCCTATCTTAATTGGCTGTTATTAAAATAAGAATTTGGGGAATGACGTTTGTCAGAAAAAAAGAGCAAAATAAAATGCTGGAAAAAATTGAAAGAGGTTCGCTGGAAGAAAAAGAAGAAAAAGCTTCCTGGCACAACAAGACAAGATTCTGAAAGAACAGAAGAACTTGAAAAACAGCGGTTGAAAGAGAAAGAAGAAGTTAAAAAACGATGAGTCGAATAAAAAACAACGGAAAACGATTCTGCAGAAAACTGAAAGACGTCAGCTAGAAGAAGAAAAAGATTTTAGAAGATAAAAAAAGTTTCTACTTCTAGAAAGAAACTACTTCAAAGATGTTGACTGAATGAAAAAGGAGAACAAAGAAAGATACTAAAAGAGCAGAAGAAACTTATAGAAAAACTTAAAAAACGACGATTTTTGTAAAACGAACAACACAAAATTGTAGAAAAATTGAAAGATATCGGCTGGATGAAAACGAAAATCAATAGAAAATTCTAGATGAACAAAGGAAGTTTGTAGAAGAAACTGAAAAACAGGTGATTAGAAGAGAAAGACGATCAAACAAAAATTCTAGAAGAATGAAAAACAATTTTAAAAGAGTTTGAAAAACGATGACTCTAAAAAAACGAAAAACAAAAATATTGCTGCCAAAAGAAAAGAATAAAGAAGGAAAGATTTTTGAAGAAAAAGAACATAAAAACTAAGAATCTACTATTGTAGAAAGGCAACAGAATATCTCAAAGCCGGAATAAGCCAGAATATCTCAAAAACCTGGCAGTATTTTTAGTAATTTTGAGACTTATGTCCAAATAATCTTGTCACGTAAATTGTATAAGCGAAAACAGCTACCAACAGGAATCAGTTCGTTAGTTTGTAAGACAGAAAAATTAGCCGAATAACAGAAGTGGTAGATACAGTAAGAAGTGACGTTGTCTAATTAGTTTTTAATTATTGTTGTAGTAAATAAATCAATTAAGCCACGTCATACTTATAGAATAAAATCCATTAATAAAGCGGTTTGACAGCTATTGTAACAACATCTTGGTCTACAACAGAAGGAATAAACCCCTAAGTTAATTCTTTATTTTTGGTCTAGGATCAAAATAGCATTAAATAGTTAGAAAATTCTAAAATAGTGACTTTTGTCGTCTAGTTGTTGCGTTATAAAGCACGCGGTCGTACAATTAATCATCATTAGGGTTCTAGTAGATGACGGCGTAAAGTCGCCGCATTACACTGTCTCAACTTCAAAAATTATTTCCTGAAGCGAAAACCCACATCATATTGCTCTGATGCACAATCGGCCCACGAGAAACTTATTTAATAACGTCTCAGATGATTGACCGAGTTCGAATCTGTGTGTTAAAAACATTAAAGGATAGGTCGAGAAAGAAAATATTTTTATTTAGCTACAAATGTGATTTATGTCTGGTGGTCAGTTGTTGCTACTTCATCAAACACTCCCCATTTTCCTCCAGTCAACGTCGGGTGGGTAATAAAAATCGTCGATTTTATGACGCTCGTAAACGATAGATTGTACTTTTATTAACTATTATCCTCGATTAAATACAGTGACGTTGTCTACATACAAATAACAGAGCTTTTTGTCCCGGATCTATTCCAACAATCCAAGGAGTACAATTATGAGAAGATTACGCGTGCGTAGGTTAGGTATCCGAAAACCGATCTCGACGCTTCTTGCTTGGAAGTGACGGGCCACGACACCATCTACGCCGGCGGTCCCCCACACTCTCATATGCGGAACCATATTTAGTTCTCGGAGAAGATCGGCATCTCCGAGGTATCGTATGACCGCGCGTCTTGACGATTCTAACTTTAGGCTGTCATTCTTAACCTTCACTTAAGCTTTTTGACATCAATAACAAACAAAATTTTTATAAATAAATATTCCAATCCGATCCTGTACGATCATACATCTTAATTTGCGGTGCGGACTCCCTTGGGGCCTGCAAAAAATACACTGTGCACAATAAGTTAGGAAGATTGTAAAATTTGAACAATTTTTTAAATAAAACATACATTTCAAACCCTTGTCAGAATAAAATTTTTATGTTGATATCTGGTTCGCAATTAAACAAATAATAATTTAATTACTTAATAATGTCAAAAAAATTTGTTAATTCGTCTGCACCAACCACTCATTTTTTCTGTTAATAATGATATTTATGTTGATAATAAATTATAATTGTAATAGTAGTGACGTTTTTAAAAATTATTGTTCTTGAGTTCGTTTAAACAGTCTTACCTGTTAAATGTTTATTTACTTAATAATTATTTATTAAATTATTTATATATACGCAATGTAATTGTTAAGGTCTAGTGCCAATGCCGTTAAGGTTGGTATTTAGCGCAAAAACATAGTGTTGATTTTTTAATTTTATAAATGCATAAATTAAAATGTATCTAAAACTAGATACTTTTAGACGAGGTGTGGAGGTATTTAATAAATATGATATAAAAAAAAGCTTCAAGTAAATTTGCCACAATGAAAAATTATTAACCAATTTGATCACTTTTCTATAATATTTTAAATATCTTAGCAAAGCTTTCACTTAGAATGTTTCTTAAGTATTCTTATCTTTTTTAAAAAAATGAGGATTATCTTTTGCGATTTCCAGGTAGATGTAATACCATCTTATAACAAAATAAATAATTTATTTGCCTTTTTCCAGGTATAAGTAATGAGGTGTTTTCAAATTTTAAAATTTTCCTAGGATATTGAGTTTAGATCATTTACATCCTGGTGACTATTCTAATCCTACTTTCTATTTGCCGCTTTCTTATGGTATGGGTTGTATCCCCTTAAAGAAACTTTTGAAGAATGTAATTGTGCAAATGTAATTATGAAAAGTAATTGTAATACAAATAAATTACAATTGAAGACCAAGTAATTAATTACTGCTTCAATTACAATAAAAGTAAGTTAATTACTTTTTCAATTACTCGTAATTAATTACTTAACAACACTGTTGCTAACGAATCCAGATTTGGCCTCAGAAGTGACAGAAGACGTATTCGAGTATGGAGAATGGCTGGTGAACGGTATCAACAACAATTTATCCGAGGGACCGTTCTATTCTAAGAGAAGTCAATTATGGTATAGGGAGGAATTTGGATTGGGGGTCACACTGACTTGTACATTTGCCATAGAACGATGACCAGCCACATATATGCGACTTACGTTATAAACAACATTGTTGTCAATTTGAAAAATACTCGCTATTGATAATAAAAATATATTTTTCTTTTATGCACCAGAAAATTATTTTTTATTTTGTTTATGAAACCATCAAATTATGTTTTAAAATTAGTAAATAAAATATTTTGTTGCATTATTTATAATTTTTTTCCCAATTAAAAACATTTTTTTTAATATCGCTTTTTGTGCACCGTGTAGTTTATGGAACGATGACAGTGGCGTCCGGTCACTTAAATAATTTTCTCCGATTCCGGTGTAATCCTTCAATGTCTTTCCGAGGCACATCGCCTCATAATTTACGCCACTAATTCACCTGACAAGGCAATGTGCGCGCCCCTTTATCATTCTTTGTGCGATGTGGAATCTAGATGGCCCGGTTTAAACCAATGTCCACTCTGATACCACCATCGTTCGATGAGCACGCAATGTCCGCCGTCAGTGGCGTTCACATTAAAATTTTTATTTGGAATAAAAAAATATTAAAACGATCTGTTACTAGGATTGTCTTGTTTGAGCTACAATAGAGATAATTACCACTCGAGGATCAGTAAACAAGACGATCAATCAGAATCCGGTCGAGTAATACTCGAAATTTGTTACGCGTTTTATCACCGACAATAAATACCGACGCAGGATATAACCATCAAAATTTCAATGACAATAGATTCGTAATTTTGCTAGATGATCGGACATCAGGGAATTGCACTAGAATTTATTTCTCGACAATAAACAAAAATACATTTGAAATTTAAATTTTCGTTTTATTTCTTCGATTTATCGAATGGCTGCGGACGTGCTCCTTCTATTTCGTCAATTAAGACCGCGAACTTGCCAAATTATATTTAGACGAAAAATTTGTATTCTACGAGAATTTTTACGCCCTTCGCTCGTTAAAACATGCACGAAACACAGAACTAAACTCGATTAAAATACAATATACAGGGTGTTTACAGCATTTTGTTAAGGAATATTCATTTTAAATTAATTCCAAATATTCTGGTCATTACCCAGCATATTGTCACTAATTTATTTTATTACTACTGATTCTCAAGAATAATTTGGACGAGCGAGGCGAGTTAATTAACTAGATAAAACATTGCTACGTTTTGTGTACCTATTTACGAAAAAACTATAGAACTGCTAGACTTAAAATTTAATATGAGTATTAATATTCATGTGTAGATGTGTTATAAGTGTTATGTTATGTGTTATAACTTATGGGCTCCAGAAGCCGTGACGTAAAAAATGCGCGAACATTTGAAACACTGTCATTCGATAAAAATACCTTGAAAAAGTCGACCTTATTGCACATGTAAATAAGGTTGAATTTATAAAAATCAAATTTTATGCGATGAATAAATACACTAAATAAAATAAATAAGACCTAAAAATGTCGACATTCGATAGCCTAAACATTTCATTTACTGATAAGTCACGAATTAGAACAAATTTACACTTAATAAAGAATTTAATGGAAAATAAAACGTTCGATGCACAGATTTCATTCATTTCTAAGCTTTAACGCAGGTCCAATATGAACGAATTCCAGCGAACCATGCCGAATGCGAGCAAATCCCCTCCGATTTGCCCGCGCAACTTGTTATTTGTATGTACTCGGCCATCTTCGGTAGTTGGTTTACAGCTGTTCGGGTGAGTTTGACAGCACGAAGCATGTACAGTAATTTCTATTTTCGATTAATTTCTCAAATATGCGAGAATTGTTTGTAACTTGTGTCTGGATTAAAACTAGTATGTCTAGAGTATTGGTGTTGAGTGTTTTTATGCCTTATTTGTGTTTGCATATGTGATTTTTATTCGGTCAAAGTTTAGCTTTTATAATTTCAACCTTATGTATTAGTGAAATAAGGGCGACTTTTTTAAGGTATGTTTTCAGAATGACAGTGCTTCAAACGTTCGCGCTAAAATTACGACACACTTCTCCAGCCCATAAGCGTTGCGTAGACAGGTTATATGTAAGACGTGAGAGGGCCCACGGCAGACGACAATTTTGTGTAAATTAAGACCGCAGGCAACAATTTTTATAAATTTTAAGAATTCCAGACGATAGTTTAGGTAAAATTAGAAGCCGCTGGAAACAGTTTTATTAAAATTGGGAGTTGGACGAGAAGACAATTTTATAAAAATTAAAAGCCGCAGGCGATAATTTTGTGTAAACTGAGAGCCGCAGGTGACAGTTTTTATAAATTTTGTGAATTTCCGAAGATGGTTTAGGTTAAATATGAAGCCGCAGATGACAGTTAAATAATAATTGAGAGCCGCAGGTGTTAATTAATATTTAACTAAAGATTTTCTAATTTTGTCAGACGCCTAAATGTATTTCTGATAATTTTTTTAAATTAAAGACGAGAATGTTTTTGAAATTTTTGGTACTGGAAAGCGATATTTTACTAATTATGGAAGCCAGAGATAATATTTTACTAATTTTAAATTTTGGAGGAGCCGAAAATGACTGCTTATTAATTTCAAATAAAAAAAATGATGAAAAAATTTTTTTTGTTAGAATTTGAGTAATTGTAGCAAATATCTGTAAAATTTTGATTTATTAAATAATTGGTGTATTAATTGATTATTAATATTATTTGTGGCAGTCAACCGACTATTATTGGTAACAGTCGACCGGCTATCGTTGGGAGAAGTCGACCGACTATTACTAGTGCTGGTCGACTGACTATCGATGGTAACAGTCGACCTACTATTTTAGTAGCAGTCGACCGACTATTATTAAAGAACGTCGACATAATTTTCCTTCACATTTCTAGCTGCGAGTTTTTTTCTTAATGTACAGTCTGTAGTTACTATTCTCTAAACCAAACCACCGGTTGAAAGTAGTTTTTTATTGCCAGTTCACTATTCCCTATTCAGCCCTGATTTTCGTCAGTGGAACCAACCTAATCTGGGTTAATTCCCCACAGTTGGTGCTTTGCGGCTGCAATTGAAAGCTATAGAGGTAAGTTTATGCGCCCACAGTGTTTCTTTAAAAAGGCGGTCAATAACGTAGGCCCGAATTGGGTCTCAAAGTAGAGTAGGTATTATATTGTAAGGGTAAAGACCATGTAGCGCTTTTTAAACAGAGGTTGAATAAACCTAAAAACTTGACCAATATCGCATTCTCATTATTGTTTCTAATAAATACACCGTGATTAACAAAATCTTGTTGAGTTAGCAATAAAATTACAAATTTTTGTTTAATACATTAATTAGTGTATTTGGAGTTACAAGTTCACTTCTTCTACAATTTGCAGCCTGAAATTCTTCAACAGTATTTAAATTTCTCCCGAATACTCTATTTTTAAGGCAGCCAAACAAAAAAAAAAATCTAACAGAATAAGGTCAGGCGATTTACTTGGCCAAATTTCTCTACTAATTAACCTGTTTGGAAAAAATAGCTCTAAATATTTTATTGTCGTATGATCGGTGTGAGTTATTGCAGAATCTTGCTGAAAACAACTTCTTTGCAATTCGTTTTCATGTAATTCTTGTATGAAGGGTTGTAAAATAAAATTTACATAACGGTCTGAATTTACTGTAAAATGGAAAAAGTGCGGGACATATTATTTGTACAACTTGTTTGTTCCGTTCAACTAGTGTGTTCATTAAACACAATCGGTCAACGATTTTCACGCACGGCATATTTCAAAAAGCGTTTTTCACACACTTTTTAGTGTTTTTAAATATTGCTGCGTTGTGTTTTAGATATTGATTTAAAATCGTTCATTTTTAAGTCAAGTTTTCTTCAGTTACCTTAATGTAAAATTAGCTTACTTAGAATTCGTCAGGGAAAATCTTGTATATCACATGTTGGAAAACAGTTTTGTAGGTTTTCCTATGTGGAATAAATCCGTATTATCGTGTCATTTCTGTGCGTTAGAAAAATACAGTAGCGTTATTCGAAAAATAATGTATATCAACGCTATGCTAATGCGTCCCGGTGAGACGTTTCCAAGGGTTGCGCAGGAGGAGAAGGAAGAGGAGGAAGACCGCGGTTGCCATGGAGCACCTTGGAACAATCTGCATAATGCGAACACAGGGGCCGAGCCTAATTGCCGACGCTAATGAAGTTTGTGTATGAGACGGTATGAATCGGTCATAATTCACTTGAGATGAGATAATGGGGTCGGAAGTCATTGGTGGCGGCGGCGGACATGCACCACAAAATCGTCTTTTTTTACTAAGTTACGACCGATTTATTCCAGGCTATATTGAAAAGTAAAGTATCCGAAATCTGTAAGTTATGACACTTGGTGTCGTCGTTAGATTCGGTTTGTAATAGTTTTTCTCGAAGCACAGACAATTTTCTTCCTTTTCCATATTGCATTCAGAGTCGAAACATCGTGCCCTGCCTATAATCCAATTCGCCAACAACGAACGCCGCTGCCAAGACATTGTTAGATGCTGTCGGCGCTTTCCAACAGAATGAGACCAGAATTGGAAAAGCGTTGGGAAACTTTTAAATTAAATCCAGAGAAAAAGCTTAAAATGTGGACGGCACACTTTTAAAACACACTGCTCTCGTATAAGAATTATCGCCGCACTTGTAAATTTTAACTCTGTCACAGACATTCCACTAGAAAATCCGACAATTTCAAGATAAACAACTCAACTGGACTAGTTTTTATTTGCACATGTTTTTTCCTAATTCCCTTATAAAATGTTTAATTTTACGTCCATCTTTAGCGCTATATAATGGCATATTACATCACTAGTTATGAAAATACGATAGTATTTTATGCAACGAGCATTTAATGATAGTTATTAAGACACGAGTACATTATTTTTTTTACGACCAGCCATAATAAAAAAAGAGACATTTATTTACAAAATTTATTAAACTTGAACTCACGAAATAAAATAAAACCGAACTGCAAACTGCGGCATTCTTGGCAGTAGTTTAACAATATTGGCAGATGGTGTTGTTGATGGAGCAATTATTAATAAAACATTGGTATAACTATATTCATTCGAATTCAAAATTTTTGCATTATATTTACTTGATTTTGGACTGATTCTTCTACACAACTTTCGGCCACTGTGGTGGACTTCCGCACACCACATAATATAACCACCAGCATCAACTAATATTGTCGCAGAACTGCGACGGAAGCAGTGTCCGGTATATAAATGCTAACCTTATTGTTGTCTCTCCAATGAATTGAGAGTAAAATTTTTCATAGGTTTTAGCAGATTTTGCTGGCAACAAAGACTTTGCGGTGCTCATGGCTTGTTCTACAATCTCTGGATGCGTAAGATTTTTCATTTTACAGTCACTTTCTTCTACTGTTATAACTCGTTTTCTGTTTATTGTAATTGGAAACCACTGCGACTTGTCACTATTTTAAATATCAAGATTCCATAGTACTTTTATAAATATTTAAATCTTGCTGTAGTACATCATTCTTATTGGTTAAAATTTGTATCTTTATGAAAAATTTGTATGATAATGAAACTCATTAAAGTATAGGTAATTTGCACCTAATAAACCAATTACAGTATTGGAGTAAAAAACCTATTATTGTTATTATTCGTTCTTTTCATAACTGGTTATGTAAATAACTATTTCAAGTGGAAATACTGAATCACGGTATCGGAAATGTTCCGTCATTAAGGAAATTAAATTCTTTCATTAATTACTTTAGATCGAGTAATTATTTCGAAGCATTCTTTGTCGTCTCATAAAATTAAAATTAGTTTGAAAAGGGGAAGAGAAAAGGGAGAATAAAGAAGCCACACGTTGGGTGCGACAATTGAAACACTCCACCGTTTTACGATTTTGTAATTTAATAATGGAGGGAAAAAGCCGCGTCTGGTTTTTTTCTTAATTCTTAGGAAATATTCAAACTGGCGATTTTTTTCGTTTAGTAAGCAAAGCAAGCGTTTGCAATTTGCAATAAACAGGATAATATTTTCGTTCAAACCGTAAAATCGGATACTTTTTTAATATTTCTTTCCTTTACAATAAAAGTGTTTATCAAAGAGAAAGCAGTAAACAGGGAATATCGTCTCTTCGTCTTAAAGATTAAGATGTAAAGTAAACATAAATCACGCAGAATCCACTGCGGTTTTACGACGTCTAATAAACATGTACATATTCAACTCTGGATCCAGGGAATTTTTCACCGTAAAATAATTTTCAAATTGGCGCCAGATGGCGCACCATTATTCAAATTCGGGGATTTTTCTAAAGGGTCCAAGTTCATTGTGTAGAGAAAATCAGCATTAGTAATTCATGAAACCGCAGCGGGAAAACGAGCCGACTTTATGATACTAGCTTTTCATATTAGATACCACCACCACTGCATCAGATGATAAGCTTAAATACGAGTGTCATATTTTATTTAAGCTCCGACTCATCTCTGACACTTTGTGCGTGTATCGGTTCTTTATCGTCACTTAATTTCGCTAAATACCAGTCCTTTAATGAGCGAAACATCGACGTTTTCGAGATAAAACACGACGTGTGGGATAGTTAGTTACGGTCAGTTACTGCTAACTTATGATACGTGAAGTTAAGTGCAGGTTTAACTCAACGCTGAGGACTGGACACTGATAATTTAAGAGGAAATTACATTATTGTACGACGAGGAGAAACTGAACGCTGAATTTTATTGCGACAGATCAGAGACGAGTTTTTACGAAAACAATTTGTTACATCTTCTAATTGCTTTTACTTAAACAGAACACAAAAGAAAATTCCATTTATATTTTTCACGGTTTTAGCATATGAGTCTTTTGTGAATAAGATTTTAAATTAAGGAACCAAGTGCAAATTATATCTTTGTTATATAACTAAAGATCACAGCGCTTTCTTTTTGATAATTATTGCGGAATCGAAGATGCACCAGGTGCAAATTCAACTTGAAATCAGGGTTACAAACCTGAGGGATTTTCCCCTAAATTTAAGATATTTTATGAAGAAGAGGAAAATATTAAGAGGAAAAAGTTCTGTAGGAGATTTTTTAGGGTAATTTTAACAACTACTACTGCAAAATTACAAAAAATAATGTTAAACTGTTAATTTTTTTGTTGCCGACTTATTCAGTATTTCTTGAGGGTAGTGTAACTCACATTCATCACTTATAAGTGATCCATTTATTAGAAACAAATTAAAAATTGCATGTTGCGAAAAACTATATTTTTTCTCTTTACTTTGTGATTATAGTACTTTTTAACGTGACGTATGTTTTGGGAGAACTTAGCTTAGATTTAAGGGATTTCGACCCATCATATGGGAGAAATCAACGTCAATGGGTTGGCAACACTGCTTGAACTCTGGGCTAAAGCATTACGAAATTCTCAAATGTTGTAAAATCAAGTGCAGATAAGGTACTTAGTTTCACTAGAGATCCAGGATTGTTGCAACAGTTTTATTTTCAGAGAGGTTGGACACAATGGGTATAGAGGTCTTGGTGTTTGGAGGTTTAAGATAAAGTCTTGTATGACATATGCTAGAGACTCCAAAGCCAAAAACAGAAGACTCTACAACCCACAGAATAATCTACAAAAACAAGACATCTCTACTAGCGGTACGTTCTACTCAATGAACAGATGCTTCGTTTGTGGAGAGAGAAACAACAAACTCTTGAGATAGATGCCATAAATCTACTCATCCTATATAGGCCATCACAGAGAAAGAAAGAAGAAGATACCTACGAAGAAGAAAATACATATAACATCACTGGTTTAAGCCTATACGTCTCTTCTGCAACAGCCCAGCTGCGCTACTGGTACGAATTAATGGAAGGACAGTGGTGGTGATTTTAGTTTATTTATTCGTCGTTGATGTTGGGTTTCTAAATAATATCTTTATTTTTAAAATTCCCAAATAATCTTCGTGGGCACATCTAGGACAAGCTAAAGGCTGAAAATCAGAATCAATAGAGACATTATGCATCTTTTTCTTGTTAAAACCAAACGCCGTAGGTGATATTTTATAAAAATTAAGATCCACAGTCGGTAATAATTTATAAAAACGAAATGTATAGGGTATTTTATAAAGCTTGCAATTAAAAATTGTCATTTGTGAAAAAAATATAAATTAAAAAGTATTGTAACGAACAATTTGAAATGTAATATAATAATAAGAGAAAGAAATTTTTTTTCGAGTACATACTTCGAGAAACTACAAGAAAGATATCGCGCTGAGAGTCACACTGTAAAATTCCACGAAACCATTATTAGGCACGCTCATAGACCGATCGAGAAGAATAATGCATTGCTTCGCATAAAAAGAGAAAGGTCGCGAAACTTCTGGACACATGCTGGCAACCGGGTGGAGACAATGACTGGAAGTTAGTGCGAATCTTAATAAGCGATTAATAAGGAGGAGCGATTCATCAGAAGCGACATTATTAAATCGTAGGTGTTATTTCTCAGTGATTGTCGAGTTATTTATTAAAAATCTTGAATTTGATAAAATGGCTTTTATCAAATGCGATGTATGCATACATTGTGTTGAGGAGTTTTTCTTTTCTCTTTAGCCTCGGAATCTACAAACTATTTACAAACCGAGCTGCTGCTCGTACAACCTTATATCTTAAGATATGGGTGACAGATTAAGAGCACGTAAAATTTTAAATAAAAAAAATATATTTTCCACGTCAAGGACCCCTTTCCTCAGTAAAAAGAGAGTTTAATTGTGGCAAAACTTTTTGAATTAAAGTAAGATTGCGATGTGAAATTGTGAATGCATCAGTGGAACAATGTCTGAGCAATTAATACAGAGTATTATGAAAAGAAAGAGTTTCCGTTGGTTAATCGAGTTCCGATCTTTTCGAATTTTTGGTTGTTCTCTCATCTCGTCGTCGTTCTATTTGAAAATCTCTCGATCTGACAGAAAGCTCCACTTTCCATCAATAAGTAGTAAAAAAGGAAAGCTCAGCACGGAATAATAAGAACGTTTGTATAAATAATGAATAATCGATAAAGAGGAGCGGTCGGTTGGCAGACCGGGCACCGGCTTACTCCAGATATCGACTGGGGGCCAATGATTGCGGTGTATCCTGGCACTGAGGTGCGGGCCTCCTTGAGCCGGTCCTGGCCCATTCACAGTCGATAAAGTCGGGGGTGGTTTTTCGATGGCCTTTTATTAGGGGTGCGGCATATGTGTCAGTCAACGACAAGGGGGGTTAAAAATCGTGTCGAGTAGTCCAGGTACTCAACCGTAAAGTTCCCCCTATTGTTCTTATTATTGATGAGTTCGGCACGGATTCAGGAGGCGGCAGGTCCAGTGACGTCACTGTCACTTCTGCTCCGATGATTTATTGATATCTTAGGTAATTACGGAACTCCATAAGCCCGTATCTTATTAGTTAGGATATAGATTACTTATATAAATTACTCCAGCTCCAACCTAATGGAAGTAACCTGAACTGATGGCCTAATAATATTTAGGCGAGATACACCAGACCTCCAGGTCGAAGAGAATTTGCCTTTTTTGGGCAACAATTTGTCATCAGGATCGTGTTGTATCCGTGTGAGAAGTGTGCTTAGCACACAGACATCGCAGCTTTAGGGGCGTCTTTTTTATTATTACTTTGTTATTATTATATAAATAATAATAATTCAAAAAAATAATAAAAAATAAAGTGTACAAACACCTGACAACAGTTACTTATGCAATAAAAGTTTTTTATTTTTAATTTAAAGCGTAATATAATAGCATATATTAGGTACATAAATAGATATGTAATCATTTTTATTACATCACTAGTTACCTAAAGTGCGGCTCTACATCACTTGTTGTGAAAATAAGTGTTCAATTGTAAAGAAAAATAAAATTGTATGTTTTAATCAACTGATTTAACACGACGATAATACTAGCCAGTGTATACAAAAAGAAGCTTCAGACCAAGTCAAAAACAACCGACAACTGAAAAAAATAAAAACGATAACCTACGTTAAAAAAACGTAGAAAAATTCTGAAAGAAAAACAGTTTTCCAGAAGATCTTAAACATCGAGTACACTAAAAGAAAAAGATTGAAAACAAAAAAGGAAAACTGAATTTAGAAAAAAAAATAAAACAATATTCTTAATAAAAAAGAAAAAACAAACTACGTTTGCAAATAATAAAGAAGCTTCAAAACAATTTAAAAAACGACGACTGGAAGAGGAAGATAAACAAGAAAAACACCGGTATGAAAAAATCGTCGATAGTTTAAGAAGTGTTCTCATTAGAAACGTTCTAAAAGTGAAATAGTTCTTTACATAACTAGTGATATCAATGCACCATTATAATAGTATACGAAATACTATAATATTTTATTCCACGTGTAAAGTACAATTTTATTTACTTAAAATTTGAAGAAAATATTCCTTTTCGTTATATGTATATTTCATAAATTTTTCATGAAAATTGCAGCACTATTATTCAGCATCATAGCAACCAGGAAATTTGTTTTCCTTCTTGTTTTATGTCTTAGAAGTTTTGCGATGAAATTAGTGCAAAAAATACGATGTGCGACTTTTAAAAGTCTGACTACAGAAAATGTGGTGTTATTCCTGTTGTTAAAAAATAAATAGTATATTAAAGAACGTGTTTTGAAAAGTCATCTTTGTGGCACGAATTCAAGTTTATAAAACGAGCGCGACGCGAGTTTTTATAAAGAATGAGTGCCACAATGACTTTGAAAAACAAGTTCTTTATGCTATTTTTTCTACTTTACGTGTTTTACGTAATTTTTAATTAAAAAAGTTAATTATTTAATCTTTAGGGACTTTTGCGTTAATACGCGACAGTTGGTAATAAAAATGTCACTAAAGTGTCAATGAAGTCATTGAACTTTGAAATGTTTTCAAATTTGTCTAAAATTCTGTGTAAGTCACTCACAAATGGTTCATTGTTACCTACCGTATCGGTTATTGATTGAATAATCCAATTGGCATTAACACAGTAAGGAAAATCTCCATTTATCTCTAAATTCCCACTCCATTTGCGGTTCTCAGCGACTCCTTTCATTTATCGTTAAGCATTCAGTCAAGCAGATTTATACACTCATCTAGCAAATAACTTGTAAATTATCGAATGCTATGGTTGTTGTAAATGCTCAAAATAAAGGCCAAAAGCTCCATTTTAGTTTCAAGTTTCACTTTAACGCTGTTCTAACCTCAAAAGCTGACTAACCTCAAAAGTTTGTCGCATGTCCATCGTCGCTTGTTCCACCCCACTTTCGAATATTTTATAGATTAATTGCGACACGCACACACAAAAACACTTTGTTGAAGAATACTGCTGGTCATCAAGTGCAACAAAATTTATTCGAATATAATTACTGTAAACTCATTGCCGACAGAAACAACGTTTCATTTCAGCGATAGCGTGTTACACGGTGTTACCAATCCGAAAACACTAAATTGCACTAGCTGTTACCGCACGCAATTTGGGTGCGGTAATGGCTATTACCGCACCCAAATCGGACTCTGTTACCGACGTAAAGTAGAAAAAAAATATTAACTCATTCACTTAGGTAATAAGTTCATTATATCATTTAGTTAGATAATAAGCTTAATTTTCTAATTTAAATGCATGATATAATTTAGGCATTTTCAAGCAGACAGTCCTAAAAATATTATTAACTGTATCTGTAAAAAAAATGAGGGGGTATCGTAGTAAGAGCGGGCAACAAATACCCACGTCGCGGCACTGTTTGTCATGTTTGCCGTTAATTGGTGGAACTTGACATTGTCAACTGACGTCTTCATTTGTTATTGTGTCTGTTTCCGGCTTTTTTCGTGTTTCCCTTCTGAAACAACGCTGTTTGTATACATCACAATAACAAATAAAAATAAATCGTGAGGGATCTGCGAAAATTTCGACGATTTATGAGCTACCCCAAAAACAGCTCATGCAAGATTTGTGGTCGAACGAATGATCAAACATCTATCCTCTCTGAGAGCTCTATTTAGTATCTCGCGTAAGTTTTAAAAATTTACGATGGAAATTTGTCACAGTTCTCGCGCGCAAAAACCAAGTCTTATGTTACCCAACGATAATAATAACAATTCTTGTGCATAAATTCGGGTCGCAACCCTCGCAGATGCTGCTGACCGCAGGGACGCCGTTCCGAAATACCAACACATATATCAAATATGCAAATTTCGAATTGGTTGTTTCGGGTCCACCTTATGTTTATGCTAAATCCACCCCCACAGCTAATCATACTTTCCTAAATTTGTTAAAAGCGGAATTTTTTGCAGAAATGAAATATGTATAACGCATTGTCGAAAGCCGGATTGTTCGAACTCGTCTCTCACCCCTGGGCCATCATCGACCCGCATCAATCATCGGAACCTCCAATGATAAACAGCTGATTCGGGGGCGGCAGCGATTTTTATAAATTTTCATTCCCATTGCACGGCCAGTTTTCTCAACTAATCTATCATACAACTGAAAGGGTGTCATATCCCATATTTTTTTAAACACGTGACTTAAAATCTAGAAAAAATTGACGCTTTATTGCTATTTATCAAATTCGGCAAAAGATTGGCTCCGGTGGAATTTTTCACTTGTGACGGCTGTAAGAGGGCGACGTTTGATTTATTCGGTATTTCGGAATTTTTTTCGGTTTATTGAGTGTAGAGAATCGAGATTAGGCTTGCGTTGCCAAAATTATATAGAAGACAACAGAACGAAATTGCCTTATTAAATGTGAAACAGTAGATCTACATCTCACAAACAAGAACGAAATGAGCGCTGTCATTACTTTTTCTTTTTCGGGAGGGAGAGTATAAATCAAAGAAACGAAATTTCGTAATATTTCTGAGGTGTAGTAGAAACCGTGAAATTATATTAAGGAACTAGGAAATGAAGAGAAGAGGAAAATAATAAAACACGTTTTTTTCGTAATAATTTAATTTTGCAGACAAATAAATTTTCTGCTGCAGTTGGACTGTAAATCCACGTGAGAAGCTCTCACCTTGCAAGTGCTTGCCAATATATATCGTTAAAGCTCGCCTTGTTTGTCAAGCTAATCAACGATAAAGCTTCTCAACCATGTAGCGTAAATTATAATGAGGTAGGAAACGAAGCCGAGCTTTTTTTCGAGCGTGTTTTGTTCTTCGCGAAAATCCATCATGTTTGAGCTTTACGTGTACATTACCATTAAGTACTTGAAGCAATAACATATTTTCATATTTCCATGCAGAGTGATTCATTAATTTTTTTTCTACAAGAGACGCCACTAAAAAAATTATGGCCATTTTAAGCATTTCTTAGTAGGACTAATAAAGTAGCAAATGTTCGTGATAGCGTCTGGCAGTATCAAAAGAGAAGAAACTTGAAACATTTTTGTTAATAAAAATGAATAAATAGACAACTTAAAAATATAAATATAAAAACAGCAAACGTAGTAAGAATAGCAAGAAAAACAGAAAGTTTTGTAACTAAAAAATTTAAACGAGTATAAGAACTTATAATAATAGTGTCACGAAGCGGAAGTTCGTTAGCCTGCTAGGTCGAAAACCTGCCGATGCGGGTGGGCTAACCAGAACTAGAAAGGTGTTCCAGTCGAGTCCCATCCGTTCCAATCGAGCGCAACGTTCCGAGCAACACTGTACTGATAAGGGGCAAAAACCCCGAAACCGGTATACAGTTTCTCGACGTTGTTGCTCGATTAGAACACCTTTGCTTATTCTGGTTACACTGCCTTTCAGTGTGTTGCTGGTTGGGCGATTAGGTGATGTAATTCAATGTCGGTCGGAGCATTAGTCCGCGAAGTAGTTGTTTTTGCCTGATCGTGGAGGTTGGTTATGTTGGTGGCCGAGCGAGAGCCAAAGAAATAACTTTGTTATCCGCCAACATTATTATGCCAACTCTTGCTACCTTCCAGCACTCTTCGTTAGATGACACACTGTCTCTGTCTATACGACTACCAGATTGAAGATATAAATGCAAAGAAGACAAGATGCAAATGAAGGGAAAAAAATGTAAACATGTGGATATGTAAGCTCAACTTGAGGATAGGATTGTGCAAACGGCAGGTAGGTCGTGGGTTCTGCGGTGAAATATAGAGAAACTCTCCAAAACAATACGTATAAACAAACCAATCAAATATTACAGATAAAAAGTAAAAATTAAATTAAATTAAAATATTAAAAGTAGAAATAATAAAAAAGAAAATAAAAACGAAATAGCACGCCACCATGGTTATCAAAATAAAAAATTCAGTTAATGTGTACAAGACCAGAAGAGCGGTCTGCTTAAATTTCAAGTAGTAGAAATGATTTTTTTTTGTATAGATTTTTAACAATTAAAATTTAAAAAGTTACAGTATTTAAATTAAATAAAATTTAGAGCTTTTATCTGACTGTTCTAGACTTATACAGATTGACCTAAAAATGACGTACCAAATTATTAATAAAAAAAGCAAAAAAGCACAAAAACAATGTTTAAAAAAATCATCTCTGTGTTGACAATTACGATAATAACATTTAATTTAACAGAGATCTTAATTAAAATGACAAAACCAGGTTAACCAGTTAAAGGAATTTGTTGCTAATATTTTCATAAAATTTCTTATCTTTTTAGAATGTGAAGTGTTATATAAGAAAATTAGCTTCCAACTGTTATCAATTCACAATTTTAATCCAATTTATTGAACAACTTTGCGATGTCAAACGGCAAGGAAACTATTTTAAACTTGGAGTCTTTGAGAAATTGAAACAGTTTTTTGATAATATAATTGTTGATTGCTAAGCAAAGTTTTTCAGAAAATCGCTGGAACTAATGTATTTTTCATCTTGACAGATGAATAAATTTATCAAAGACATCCAAAACAATTGTTTTACAATTCTACAGCAATCTAAAGTTTTTTTTAATGAACAGTCGTTATTTGAAAGGTTTGCTTTTGCGAATAACTTTTGGCTTTTCCTCGTGGAGCAGATGTATAAAAGTGCGTAAATCGAGCAGACATTCGTTGAAAAACCAAATCGATATTTATATGATGAGAAGAATACGAGTAGAAAAAACTTTGAAAACGTAATATTCGAGCTTATCCTTTAAGCTAATGAAGTCGGTCACGATCCCGACTAATGTCGCAGAATGATGTGGAGATTTACGAGGTCGGTTCGATTTTATGTAAAAATAGTGTTTCGAGGCGCGGCCTAAGTCCTTTGTTATTAGTCGCGTGTGTATATGTATTTTTTATAAGGGTGAGGGTCCTGAAAAGAGTGTCACAATAAAAGGTTTGAAGTGAGTATCGCGGCGATTTTTTCGTAAAAATCCCCAAGACCGACCTTAATACGTTTGATAAAGTAGGGACGATGCGGAGGTCGGATCAAGAAGCAATAAATGATGAAGTATAAATCACGACGAAACACTTGTTTTTATGCCAGCATTAAAAACTTTTCGGTAATAAGAGATAGCACGGTTTGGCATTTACTATTAAAAAACTTTCAGATATACGACCGGTTCCGAACAAAACTCCGATTTATGGATACTGTGTGTGGGGTATTGATTTCGGGATTTTACCCATATTCTAAAACGATTTGTTTTAATTTATTTGTGTGTGTGTTTTTTTTTGTTTGACTTGGAGATGAGGAATGAGAAGTGAAACTTGTCTTGATCCGATGACATAAGAAAAGGTCTACTGTGTTGAACAAATGTTAGCTTAGAAGAGTCGGCAGTGTTTTTATTGACGGATACTTGGATGATTTATCTCTTCAATAACATATGTCAGCAGAACAAACTGCGGCAACACCTGCTGTTTCAACACATCCACACTTAACGCCTTTTCTCCCTCACTTCTCTTCCCCTTTTTGTATTTATCAAAAATTGCCACCTACTCGTAATAAATACTCAGCTAAAGCAAAGTCTTAAACTCGATAACGACCGCCATTTTGTATCAACCCTAAAAAACGTCCATCACACTGAAAGGTCCTTCCATAATTTGTGAGGGTCAGGGCACGATGATTTATCAATAACTCCAGAGACGAAATAAAAAATCCAAGAAAGACGACAATAGTTATTTTTATATTTGTATTACAAGTTTAAAAATTGTTTTTTTGCGAGTACGAGTGCATGAGAGCAAGCATAAAATTTAAAATCTTTTTATAAAATTTCCAATCTGAAGGGATATAAACTTAACAAAAACAAACGAAAGCACAAAACAGATTTTTAGTAATTAGTGTTTGGGGTGTGTTCTTGTATTTGCGGTCAATTATTTCATAAAATCTCTTGGAAAAGCTGACGCCCTAGTATAGTTTAATTTAATTGTGAAAGTGGAATAATTCCGACATTAACGATAGTGTGCTCACGCTGAAATTTTAAGTTGGACATTAGAATTCAGAGGACTCTTACAAACGATCGTAAAACGGAAATCCAGATCGTTTTATAACGTACTAGGGACTACACTACTAATTCGAAAGGATGATGTTCACTCCGCGTCAAACAACTTTTGCACAAGAATGTAAATAGTTGTAATTTTTATCGCCCGGAGTTTAATCGAAAACTCCGGGTGAGAAAAAAACTCGATTAATTAATGTGTTCGAAAGCTCACAAGAAGAAAATAAAATAACGAGAGATGAAGTCAGTAATTGTAACATGAATTATGTAATGGAATATTTGCGACCTCATTTAAAATACCATTAATATTTATGGTATCAATGTATATTTTAATTAAAAAAACTCGCAGATGAAACGAAATAATTTTTTGCCACTTGGTCGAAATAATTACGCTCTTCCAATACGGACAACGTTTTATACGACACCAGTCCTTTCGATGAATAATTAAATAAGGTATTATAAAGTTTTACGTTTATCGTCAAGAGTTTACGATTCCACCTGAGCGCAAGGCTCGATAATCAAAGCCCCTGGAAATTACATGTCGCCGTTTTATTACGCACCCGGCGCATCCGCCAATTTTTAAATTCTGTGATTGATTTCAGAATTGCCCGATAATTCAACGGGCTGTGAAACTGTACACAAGTGATCCGTAAATATAAATATACAATTTAGAAAAACACAAATTTTGTTATTTTACCTTAACTTTGATGTATTTAGAATACTTTTACTTAAAAAATGTGACCAACTTCTAGATAAGTAGATTTAATAATTTTACGATATATTACTAACAAGGTGGTCCTAATAATATTGTTCTTAAGAGACATTGTCGCCCTCATATTTAACAAAATACGACCATTAAAAGATAGACGCTAAAGAATTTGTAAATGTTTTTATATCAAAATCAAACACCAAAATTTTGATTATAATTGTGATAACACTGTCTCTAAACCACAAAATCTAGAGACCTTTAAATCTATTTTTCCTATACTAAAATTCTAGAAGAGTAGTATGACCCCTGCACAAAAGTAAAAATACAATAAAATTCGAAGATCTTCCTTTATCTACAGACTACTGATAAATTAGTCAATAATAATAATTCTGTGGAGCTTTTAACTCAACTTTTTTTAGTTTTAACTAATCAATTGTTGTAGCAATTCACATTGCAGATTTTAGAAATACTAACTAGAAATTAGTAGTCAATCTGGCTGAAGCAATAGTATCTGCAGATTGCTTAGCTATTCTGCGTGCGAGGTGTTTTTTTTACATTGTTGATACTATATAAATATCCCAACATGCGTTATAGAGCTGTACCTACAGATTTTGGAATTATAGAGTTTATGTAGTACCAAACCCTAATTATAAATCATAATGATAAACAAATCTTGACTGTAAAAACTAGACTAATAAGCTAATTTCAAGTTAAAATACTACCGATAGTATCGCAAATTCTAATACTTTTCCGTGACAACAACCACTCACAACCTCGAACTCTTTTAATTGTCCATGAAAATAAAGATACTACCGGTATTTTTTTCAACTTGAAATTAGCTCATAACAAAATTGTCGACTTAAATTTGAAAGTAAAGTGATAATTTCGTCATAAACAACAAAATGATAATAACACTGGTCAACATGATTTTTTGTTATTGAGATCTAATACGTGTCTCTTGTGTACTTTTTTATGCAGATTCTAATCGTATTCTGTTATTTTCTGACATTTACTATTCTTGTACAATTCAATTTATGTTAATAGTTTTATTCTTTTTTTAACACTTTTTTTTCAAAAACAACTCAAAATCGACATAGGGTAATAAAAAATACGCAAAGTTATACGTAGAATTCAACTTTGCTAAAAAATATTAGGGTTCTCATTTAAAATTACAAAGTTGAGAGTAATATCTCGATTTTAGAATATCGTGTATATCTAATTTTTTTGTCAAAAAATGCGCGTTAAAAAATAAGAGGACATATTCGAGTGTTTTCCTGAATTTTTATCGAATTTATTCATTACAAATGGTTCACACTGTATAGAAAATATTTTATAAGTTTTTTCAGAAACCTGACGTGATGGCCAATTTTTGACTACATTTTTAAAATCTGCATAAAAAAGTACATAAGAGACACGTATTAGACAGCAAAAAAAATCATGTTGACCAGTGTAAGCGCCACAATATATACATATTTAGTTAGCATAGAGTAAAAATTTTTAATTTATTTATTTTATTTTCTGAAAAACCTGACGTGTTAGAAAAAAATGTTTGTGTTTAAATTATTTCATAGATAAAATAATTCTAATTTGTGTATAATTTATTTTAAAACAATTAAAAAATTAAAATTTGTTTTCTAGTGTAATCGCCTAGCATTTTCTAACCCCAAAAACCTTGATATTTTTGGCAAATACTTTCAGATCTCGATAAAATGATAAAAAACATGTATGAAAAAATGGTAACGCCATTTATTAAACAAATAACTTTTTTTAAAATAATTTTAGAAGAAGTATACTCCAGAAAAAATGACATTTTGCGAACAACAGAAAAACACCTTTTTTTGTCTATAACTTTTAAACCGCGTCTCTTAGAGCAAAAACTCTTACAGCAATTTAAAGACTATATAATTCTGCGACTAATACCTATCTTACACTTAAAATTGGTCTAGTAGTATAGTCGTCGTCATCAGTCAAACAATGACATCTTTTATAAAAAAGTGAAAAAAAAAACGTTTTTTCTAAAAATTGTGACCTGCTAGCAGAAATCAAAAAAATGTGTATTAACTACCCTTAGTAGCTTATGCAAGAAAAATATATTTTATTCGATAAAAAAAAGGTTGAATTTTGTTGACTAGTGTAATCGTCATGAACAAATTAAGACTCTCATAGTCAGCCTATTATTCCTGTCAAAAACACTTTATTCAAGATTCTAGAAAAAAAACTGTAGGCTTAGAAAAAGTTTCTGTCTTCTTTTTCGTTAGGCTCCAACTTAGTTTTTTCTTAACACTTCAATAATTTCTTCGTTCCACATCCCTCTGTTTCTTACCCTTCTTCTCTTTTCCTTAGTGTCTGCTTCTCAAAATATTTTTACTATTTTTTATTTCTTCCTTATTGTTACGTGCCCAGATCATCCTAGTTTTTTTTTAATTACGCTTATTACTTTTAGTTTTAGCTTCTTATTCTTTAATTTTTTTTGACGTTTGTGTGACTTTCTGAAAGACTAAAAAGATCTCAAAAAGTGCACGAATATTATAGTCTTAGTTGGCCTGGAAAGCCCTACCGTTTCGGATTGTTTTGGAGTATTGTAACGTGTATTGCACAACAATAAGCGTTCACCCTTTAAAATTGTATCGTCAGTCAAAATTAAGCAAAGATTTAATGTTTTGATTTTCTAGAAGTTATAAGTCCCTGAAAGTTCTTAATTGGTCCTACAACAGTATAGAAATAAATCAGTATAAACAGCTGATAAAAACTGAAAACTGATGCTGATTCATTTCTATACTGTGGTCCTACTAGTTTATCGTATCGTTTTGTTTTTTCACTCTTTATTAGGAGAATTTTTTATTAGTAGAATTACCGTATCTATCGTTTTATAATCGCTCAGCTCCTGAAATTCAAAGGTTGAGATATCGGTTGTTGTGTTGTCCCCACGTATTTAACAGCCTATGTTTCTTGTGTGCCGTCACATGAATTAATTGAGCAGCCGAAAAATAAACAACAATATAATATGAGACTTTTTTTTATTACCAAATTCTCCTCCTCCCTTCGTAACATTTTACGAAAAGTATCTGATAAAAACAAAATTGTACATAAATAAGCAATTAGGGGGGAAAATGGCAATGTATCATGTATATTTAGTGGAACTAAAATCTCCATGCCAAGTTTACTTTGGTTCTACATAGTACTATGCAGTAAATAAAGGAATGACTATTTAATCAATTTAGTTATGGGCAAAATCAGAAATTATATAAAAAATATTAAAAATATTTTTATAAAAATTTAATATAAAAATGTTTGTAAAAGATCGATAATAAGATAAAACCCCTGGTTACAGCAGTCACTGGGTTTTCGTCGACAGAAGTCATTTACCCTACTATTGCTAGCCTAGTCTATATTGGGCTATACTTCTATAAGCTACTATCCAAAAATCATTTTTAGCTCTTTTTCAAAAATTCTAAATTTTATCATTGTACTAACATAATTTGGAACAATATTTGTAATCTGGATTATTTGTTTAAAAAAATCGTCAAAATAAGGTGATTTTTTTACTCAATTTGCTAAGAAATTTTATGTCCTCTTACGTGTCTACGGCAATGCCGCGGAAGATTACCTATTGAAATATTCATAAGCGAATTTCAGGTACAATAATTACATCAGCGAACCGCCACCATGAATTTTATTATCCGTTGGAGAGGTTAGCGTTCCCTAATCTCAATAATACTTGACGGCAAAAGCTCCATTTTACGTCTTTTTTTCACATATCGGTAACTTTTTTTATTTATGTAGCGATTTTGGTAAAATTTACAGCCAAAAATCGCCACATTTATTAACCGGGAACAGGACGTTATAAAAGTTTCGGATGACATTAGTATTTTTTAAAGAAAACACGACAACCCAAACCGTTTTTTTTTCCTCTCGAACTGTTCACGATGAAATATCGCAGGCATAGCCTGAAAAAACAAACGACCTCACCAATCAATTTCGAATCCAGCGAGCACCTGAAAGCATTATAAAAATTTCGGTGTTAACAAAGTTAATTGGTGAGAATTCCGAGAGAAAAGCCGAGTCGGGTCCGTTCGAATAAGAGGCGGTTATCTAGATGAGAGATCGAAAAAGTGGATTGCATTCGCCCAGGATGACAGTTTGAACTCGTCCAATATTAGGGGATATAAAAGTCTTTAAGATACCCACTCTGGCATTTCCGTCCCCCCTTCGCGCGTCTCGCTCAAAAGTATTGCAGAATTCAGCAAGACGCATAGCGCATAGATATAGCAAAATCAATACAGAGACGAGAGTTGAGCCCGCATCATACTATTCCAATCCATAGCGTTAGGGTCGAGAATGCACAATGAGTTTCTTGTATTTCGACGGCTTGTCTCAACAGATTTACCCCGGCGATGGCTCTTCTTCTCTTTAATTCCGTATTGATTGATGAGCCAGACGATGACTGGGCCAGATGCTACCGACCGGAACGAGACGTACACCTCCGGACCATTTATACAACAATCAAATGGACACCGCAATCTCCAAAGGGAGAAAACAGACCAAACCACCCCATTTCCACATTCTTAATTTTACGTTAAAAAATAAAAAAAAACTAAATTATTTGCGCTTGCCAACAGGTAACTGTTTATCTTCACTTCCACTAAGTAATCATGTTTAGAAGTCTGGAAACCTTAACTAAACTTGCTGTTGTATCAGTTTTAATGGAACTATCCTTGTTTTCACACCACCGGAAACTTTACAGATACTTCTATTTTCATGCACTGACTCGACTAATAATAGTTATTTACGTAATTACGAGTACATTTTACACTATGAGGTGTTAAGTTTTGTAACACAATACGAAGCGGAGTGCTTAAGGATGCCTAATAGGGACAGTTTAATTTTGAAACACTGCAAACTGCAAATAATTAAACAACGATTACCAGTTGGGGGGTAACCAGTAAGCAGTTGCAGTCTGCAGGTTGGTAAAAAAAGATCAAAAAAGTTAGTTCTAGTTCATTTATACTTAAATATTGAAATTCGTTTTTTATTTACCGAACCGGTTGAACCGGTGAACTGGTTTATTATTAAATTGTAAAATGTACCAATCGTTAAATTATAGAATAGTTTTTTAGCATGACACTTTAACTGGCTATTCAGTAAAATAACGTTATTTTACGAAAAAGACGAAAAGCTTCCAAAATACAGTGTTTGCTTTAAACTGAATCACTCGAGAACCGTAATTCAATTTAAATTCAGTAATTGTATTTTAGGTAATTTTTATAAATATTATTTTAAAATTATGTGACGGTATTTAACTTTGTTGATGTCTAACAGTGTTATGGTATTTTCCGAGCCAATAAAATAACTGCAATCCCCACAAAATCGAAACGAAAAAAAAAATGTTTTTCTACTTTGCGTCGTCAACCGAGTCCAATTTGGGTGTGGTAATAGCCAATTCCGCACCCAAATTGCAAGCTCCAAGTACTAGTACAATTTACTGTTTTCGGATTGGTAACACTGGGTAACACGCTGTCGCTGGAATGAAACGTCACGTTTATGGCAGCGTTTAGATTATAATAATTGTATTCGAATAAATTTTGTTGCACTTGACGACCAGCAGTATTCCTCAACAAAGTGTTTGTGTGTGTGTGTGTGTGTGTGTGTGTGTGTGTGTGTGTGTGTGTGTGTGTGTGTGTGTGTGTTGTGTGTGTGTCGCAATTAACCTATAAAATATTCGAAAATGGGACGGACGGACAAGCGGCGGTGGAGACGCGACAAACTTTTGAGGTTAAAACGAACAGCTTTAAAATAAAACTTGAAACTAAAAAAAGCTTTTGGTCTTTATTTGACGATTTACAACACCTACAGCATTTAATAAATTACATGTTATTTGCTAGATGAGTGTATATCACTGCTGATCTAAAATAACGATGAAAGGAGTCGCTAAGAATCGCAATTAGTCTAGTAATTTAGGAATAGTTTTACAAAGTTTTTGGACATTTTCCTTACTTGTGTTAATACCAACTGGAGTATTTAATCAGTAATGAATACGGTAGGTAAAGAAGAACCATTTGTGAGTTACTTACACAGAATTTTATACAAATTTGAAAACATTTGAAAGTTCAATGACTTCATTGTCACTTTAATGACATTTCTTACCAACTATCTCGTATTAACGCAAAAGTCCCTAAAGATAAAATAATCAACTTTTTTACTTAAAAATCACGTAAAAGGCGCAAAGTAAAAAAAATAACATAAAGAAGTAGTTTTTTAAAGTCATTGTGACACTCATTTTTTATAAAAACACGCGCTCGCGCCCGTTTTATAAACTTGAATTCGTGCCACAAAGTTGACTTTTTAAAACGCGTTCTTTAAAATCCTATTTCCGTTGCTCGTTTTTATAAAAGTTTCATTAACACACGCATAAAGATTTGGTAAAGATTTAATAAATAAGAGAAACTGTTGCTACCAACCGTCCTATTAATGAAAAGTTGATACCAAAAATACAAACCAATGTTTTGATATTTGTATAATTTGTCAACAAGTTTTAGAATGAATGTTCTTGTTTTAACCACATTTAATTTTTTAATAATAGGCAAAAAAATGGCAAATAAACGTACGAGGAGAATCTAAGGGTAAGTACAATATTTTAAATTTGACATAATCTGACAATCAAAAGTGGGTTCAAGTGTTTTCAATTTCCACGGTTTAGATTTTTTGTGATTTTTAAAAGATTATGTTTTATATATTTTTCAAAATTACGTTTTATTGTTCTTTGTTTGGGAAATGTGTCTATTCTATATAAGTGATTAAAATTCAAAGTGCTTGTTATAATAATTATAATCAGTATAACAAGACAATTATTTCAAATCTATATAAATTTATCTAAACACTTAAATAGAGTGGATAACAACTGATATTTTTTGTTTATTAAGAATAGTTATAATTTATGATTTTCCTATATTTTCCCGGCGCATCCACCAAAATTGTCTGTCTTGCGTTGTGAATTCTTTCCCTTGTTTACAAGGCAATTCTTCAAATTCGCTCGCAACTTTCGCCGCCTACATATTTCATGACTGTTGTCATAATTCGACTTCTTTACGGCCTTCTACAAACAAAAGCGGCTGAAATATCACATGGAACATGATGCGCGAAAGTATCCTTGGGAATTCGTCAGAATATCGAATAAACAAGCCTCTGCAAGACGATAAAAACCCAACATGATAATATCTCGTCGACATTTTTACGTTTATATATGTGTGTAAAGAGTCACTTTTCGCAATTATTCTGATTAAACGTCGTCGTCGGCTGCTTTCTTCAGGCGAATTCCTACAAGCATCCAAAGACCACATTCAAGCGGAAAATAACGCCAACTTTGATGAAAGAATTAACTTTTTACATCGACACGGAGTGGTTTTTAAGTGGAATTAACTCGTAAATTTAATGCATCTCGTCTTTTACGGCTTGTTCTTTAATTAATTTTCAAAAGTGCACACAAAGCAACCGATTTGGTCCTGTATCGACTATTCCGAAAAAAGAGACAATTAAACAATGAATTTCGTCTTAGCGGAAGAATTTTTAATGGAATTTACAAGTAGCAGTCGTCGAATTTACGAAGCGTAGCGCCTGCTGGTTGTCACACGACGTGAAAAACGGTTACAGAACTGTACTGAGGTCGCCGGCTCCTCCTTCCTAATTCTGATTAATTTTATTGCAGCTTTAAAATGCTTTCAGTGAATTGCAAACTTTTTTTTCTGAATTAAAAATGAATTAGCGCGACACCCCACAATCACACACTGCTCACACCTTCTGAATTATTAATTCGTGTGACGTCTAACCTCGCTATAATATCTCAAGCTTGGCTTTTAACCTCTCCCGGATGTTTTTTGTACGTCTTCAGCTGAGCCCTTTGATGTGTCAGTCACGATTCAGGCCGGTAATAAACAAGATATCGGAGGGTTTAATTAAAGCGAGAAAGGGTTGCCCCAAGGAAACGCACCTGGTCCGATCTTGTTTCGATACTTGATAAAATTGTGGTTTATGGTATAGTCGCGTGCCTGCTGCCTAATTACCATCGTCTTGTACAAGATTAGAATTTCCATTAATTGCATAATTCATAACGAGATTGTTCTAACATTCATCGATTATTAAAATCTCCAAATTGCTAATGGAGAAGTTTCGACTCTAAAACAATTCACCTCACACATACGATAATCAAACCGTTTTGGGAGTTTACTGTTGGTAATTGCTTAATCTTTGAATTAAGAAGTTTTCCATTAGTGTGTGCGGGTGGAAAGAAATCGATTTCCTCCCGCATTAAATACCATCCGTTTAAAATAAAAATAGCACGGTTTTTCCCTTGATAGGTAGTCATTCAGTAAATAAGAAAGTCAATATTCGCTTTCGGTATTACAACATCTGGAAGTAAATCTTTTTAATAAATCTAGTGGAAATGCGCCTCCCTCCGTCAAGGTCTCCGGACGCCGGAAATCACGTTGCGTGCAGAAAAGCCGACGGTTTTCGGCGCAAGCGTCGCAAGACGTCCTTTCGAATTTCGACGAGACGCCGACGCTCAGTCTTTTACTTTCGGCAATATACCGGCCAGACAAACTAGATTTGACTGCGCGTATTTTGAATTTTTAATGTGTCTTCCAAGACTTGGAGTGGCCAAAAGTGACAAAGTGGCTAAAAAGTCCAAGTGATGTAAGTCAAAGGACACTAGACGGAACACTGCACCCACACAAAATAAAATAAAAAAAAATTAACAAAATCGTGTTGGCAGAAATTTCACATCAAAGCTTACGAAATTGAAAGAATTCCAGCGTTTTAATTGTTACAAAATTAGCCATCCACAGCCAAAAATACACGTCGCTTGTTATTTTCACGTTATCGCTTTATTTTCGTAAATTTTTGGCAATGGTCAGTTTTCGTTGTGTGCACTTCCGTCGGCCGTCTCACCCGGTGTGGAGTGTCGTGCGCGTTAAATTTTTGAAAAACTTGAAGGGGTAATAAATATCGTCCGTCGATAACAATAAGAGCAAAATTTGAAAGTAATGTGCCGAAAACAAATGTACGAGCAAAACTGGAGCAGGCAGGGTGCAGGCAGTGAATAGGTAATCGGGGTGTTGGGGGTTAATGTGCAAGAATGCGGAGCACAGAGCGCGGGTGGGTGTGCCCGTGATGGTAGCAGACGCGCATGGCGGCCGGGCACACAAGGCGCCGCCGAAAGCGTCGCGATGCTGCGACGCTCAGTCGAGATCTGGACCTGCACGAGACGCCATGGCGCCCACGCGCCCTACCATCCCCATATCACCATCCAGCAGCCGGTGGCGGTGCTCGGGGTGTCGCGAGTGACCGGAAGTGATGGATTTGGTGTCCTCTAACCTCGTGATGTGTGCCGCGAAACCGGAGACGCATCTAGCCAGAAACGGACGCTTCCCAGAAATAGCACGGCTTCGGTTACCTCAACACGCGCCTAGACCAGTGACATTCCGATGCCTTATTCTACCCTTTCAAATGTCATGCAATGTGCAGCTTTAGCTGGTTGAATCCGGGTCAAATTGTAAATGCTATTTGGTCCCCTTCAACCAGCTGTGGTTGACATTGCGAGCAACGCTTTGATTTATTATGGTTCAACACTACCCGCAAGACCAGGTATACACCCGCTGGACCAAGCTTTACCCCAACAACAATTTTACAAAAAACGCATTTTCACCAAACTGCTACAAAATTTGCTTAATATTTTTTACCCAAAACCATGTGTAAAAAGCAAATCTCTTTGGCAATTTAAATCACGGAGTGGGAAAAAATTCAGAAGCCTCCTAATCTTTTTAAAAGGATTTAAATCTCCACCAATATTAACATTTATAGTAAAAGATTGAAGAAATAGAAAAGCTCATCAATCTCCGATGACAGTTTTTGTAAAAATCTTATAATAGCTATTTCAATTGCTCGAGACTCCAGTGACTGGAGAAATATTGGGGTAAAACTTGTCCACCCGTTATAGTAATTCCAGAGTTTAAAAAACTTGATGGATCGCCGGTGTCTGGGGAAAAACACGTGCCGCAAAAAGCATCCCGCCTAAGTTTAATTAAATTTGCGGCATAAATAATTCAAATCATGGAGGTCCTAAAAACTTCACGGCTCGTTAACGTAGCTTAATTGAAACAGGATTTTTTTTCCAAGTTTATTGATAAAAGGACACATATCGAGGAGTAGCAACAGCGCGCGTTCCGCAAACATCGTATATTAATCATTCAGCTCTCAGTGGTTCTATTTAGTATTCATCCCGGCGTCCTTATCGCAGGAGAAGCGAGAGATATACGGAAGAAAGACGGGATCACCTTTGTCTCGAACATCTTGCCTGTCATCTTGAGCGACGCTAACTAGCAACCCCTCATAATTTCATTTATTATTATTTCAGCATTAGGATGATGAGAAAAACAGAGTTGAGGGCTACTCATAACCGCATGCGCTGACGCTCCAAATTCAAATTTTTTTTCGTAATTTCCATTTAATCCCGGAGGTGTTTTACTGACAGCACGTATAAATATTAAAACGAGTCCCGTGAGTTCGCACAAAACTCAATAACAACAACGATATCGAAGTAATAAAAACGGAAAGAATATTCGTCTCTCCCTAAAGGGAGGTTTTCGGCAAGATGGTTTTTAAAATTAAACCGTTTGTTATAATAACAGCCTTTAGGTTTTGCGCGATTGTATTTATAACAGTTTGAATAAATTTAAACTCGGCATCGTTGTTTAAATTATGAAATGAAAGTAAATATGTAATGTATGAGTTTAATTAAAGTATCTATTTGACTAAGGTTTTTCCACACAGATGGTAGTAAAAAGCATAAAATGTCGAGACGCAGACTTTTCGACATAAATTCTCATTCTTTGCCTTCTGCGTCTGAAAGAGGGGAAAAAACTTAAAGTTAACGAGTTTTTAATATCGAAAGCAAGTCTGGCGTGTATAGAAAAATCTTGATGACGATTTAATCAGCACACACTCGATAAAAGAACAATTTCCATAAATTAAGTATTTTTCCATAAAATGACAAAACTACAAATTTGGCACAACGCCAAAAAAATTCAATAGACTTGTTCCAATTAAAACTCGAACAATACATCACAATATCCTTTGAAAAATTAATAAATTAAAAAAGTTTTATAACGAAAAATTCTTGTCACAGTATTTACAAACAACCCGATCCATTATTACTATTATTACTAGTACGTACATTATTTTGAGTTGGTAAGCCAAATAGCGATGGCATGGTGCCTACTTGTATAAAAATATCTATTTACACAATTATTTTTGTCGTATTCGGCTGCACCAATTGTCCCTATTCCAAGTTGTTGATATATCACATAGCGCACTAAAACTAATTGTTTATTATCAAGATAGGTACGTAAAGCGTGGATGGTAATAACCGTTTTGTAGGTCCCCTGATACAGATATGTTTACCATCTCATGGGAGGCAGTTAATCATGATATATCAATATTGAATCTGATCTGCGACACGTTGTTCGACATGTGGTTTCACCTGGCGAAGGCAAACAAATCCACAAATAAATTAATGACATCGCGACCAAAAACGTTTTAATTTTACTTGCAAATCAATAAATAATACAAATAAAACCGTCAGGAAGCAAGCGATACAACCCTTTATTTAAATACCGTTTTCGATCAAACAACACAGTAATTGAATTCTGGGACGAACAATACGCCAACGAGAAAAATATTTCAAGTGCTTGATTTAAGAACTCCGGTCTCATATTTTTATCTTAATTTAATATTATTTTTATCTCGAAGAGCTTATTAAGCGACGACTGAGCTCTTCAATTTTTCTCTTTACAGGATTTATGAAATCCTGCATTTATTGCTGTTTCTACGAATTTACTTCAAGCATCTCGGCAAGAATCTATCTTTAGAATAAGATGGTCAGCTGAAATTTATTTCAGTGGTTAGAAAATGACATTTAAATTAAAAATTTAAAATAACTTTATTTTTTGGTTCTATATAAGCTTATTTTTAACCACAAAAGAAAAGACATATTAACTAGATATAATCCTTAGATTTTACACTCATACACTTAATCTTTTTTTTAAATACACTCAAGAAATTTGAGTGTACTAATACCTTTCACCAGATTAAATTCTCAAAAGATAATTTTTACAATTTTTGAATAAATTGAAATCTGACGAAACTGGCTCGGTACCATAAAGTAGTTACTATAACTTTATATAACCCACAGCCATTGATTAACTGCTGAAATTTCTTTCTTTTCTAAATCCAACAATTGTCGTGAAGGACCAAAAATAATTCGAGTTGGTGCATATTTCCTCTACAGGAGTTTTTCAATTATTTTTCAATTATGAATTCTAGGGTTCTGCATTTATGGTAGACACCTTTGACACATTCTCAGTATGCTTAACTCCTTCAATACACCAAAAAACCATTGCTATCAGTTAATTTTTTCAGCAAAGTGTAGATAGAGAAGATCCCTTGCTAACCTATTGCATGGTTTCTTGTCTTTTATTAATGGTAGTGATATACCAGTCTTATTTGTCACAAATAAAAAAATGTTTTTCCCTCTACAACTTAGTCACATTTTCATGAACTTTATTACGTTGCAATTTTCAAACCTTAACTTCATTCGTTTTATCGACAAGCCGCCTCAAATCTCTATAAACTGCACAAAACAAACACAACTTAGCACGTGTACTTCTGAAATGATAAGCGTTTTAGTGCGAATTGTTATGTTATTTATACAGGGTTCGTGCAACACGGAAAATAAAAATCAAATTCTCTTGGTTTTTGACATAAATGCATGTATAACAAGCGCCCAAAAAATTTCTAAATTTAGAGAGGAGCAGTGGAAAATATTGTATATTAATCGTAACTTTAGACACATCATAACCTGAAATTTAAATTTAATCTGCTGTGAAAATGTTACGAATCTGAAGAAAATATAAAACCTGAGAAGACCAAATCAGAGAGAAGATAGAGTCCTATTTCTGTTCGGAAAATAGAAATTTGTTAAAATAACAATGTTAATTTACTACGGCAACAAGCAATAAACATAGTTATACTTTAGCAATAACAGCGTTAATTTCTGTTTTGGGCCAAAAATTCCATCGAGTCTCTGCGAGCCATCGACTCTGGCTACTATCAGAATCGCCTCTGAAAACATCTCCTCCTCTAACAGCTAAATGTAATTTGTTATGTGAGTTTAGACTTTTAGAGTGACTATATAAGTCAAATTTTTCAAAAAATCTTTCATAAATAGACCCAAAATTATTTGACAGTTGTGGTTCTTACCCATCATTTCTGTATTTTCATAACTATCATTACGTCCCATTTCATTTCCTTATTGATTTATTGGATGTATATCGTATACCAAAGTCCATTGCCGTTAGACCGTGACGAAATAGACGAAAATGAATGCTCCATCTATAATATCTATATTATTTTTTAAATTATTGCGGTTTAAAATTGTGAACAACTAAGTCATTAAGTAATCTCAAGCACATTTTTAAGTGCTTGATTTTCAAGTTATCACGTTTTTCGTCTGACTACGATGTTACCGAGCATCCAGCAGATTTTCAAGCGTTCTTTCTTAACGCCAAAAACTTATATAAACCCAGATATAACTTTTTTGCCGTATTTAAAAACCACAATTCGATTTTCGTTCAGGGTTATTGTTATATCCATTTTTATTTTGTTATGGGAGTTGAAACTAGCTTTCACAGCTTACAAAAAATTCGAGCCAAAAAGAGTTGATTACCCTGTTCGTGTTAATGCCTGTTTTTGTTTGAACTTAATTGCACCTTTTTAGTTTAATTATCAAAACTTGTACTAGAATAGCTATTTCTATTATCAATGTTTTAGTAAACCGCTTCACGGTTGTGGTTCATGCCTATTATATCTTTATTTCTGTATTTTCACAAGTGTGATGAGGCTCTATTTCATTTTGTTTTTGATTTTCGTTTTCATCAAATAGAATATAAAATAAATTCAACTTTATTTTTTTTTGCATTAAGTTCTGCAATTCCTGATTAACTTGATCATTATGTATATTGTATTCAAAAAAGTTTTTTCGCTCTTCTTCAACTTCTGACTCCATGACCTAGCTCTCCATGTAAATATTGATCTAATCTGATCATTACAAATTTATTTAAACAAAAACATTGACAACCAACAACTGTTACCACAGGTAACTATAATAGTAACTTCCTTTATCTCTTACTTCTCGTCTTCTGTTATTTTCTGACATTGTTTTTCTTACTAAAAAAACATTAAAAAAAGCTGCAAATGTTTCGCCTATAACATAAATTATCTTTAATAAATTGTAACTTAATTTTTTGATTTCAGTAGTTCGACGTGTCTTAGACATTGTCAAACCTCTGGCCATTGTTTTTAATTGTTTAATTATTGTTTTTTTTTATCTTTTGGAGGTGCCTCAAGTGACTAGGTATCGCCACTGCGCCCCCTGTAGTCTTATTTGATATGAGGACGTATATTAAGATTCCAAATCTATTGCGCCCTCTATAACAATTACAAAAAATCCTTGGCTACGTAGGATTCGAACTCAGACTGTTTTTGTTTTCAGTGACTCGAAATTGAAATCGCTACTACTAGACTATTGATGATCCTCGCCACAATTGATTTAAATAAATAAAAAATTAATATTTATTTAGTGTTGTTTTATAATTTTTATTTATTTAAGAGCCATCATGCACAGCGTTTTTGATTATATAGCATAATATGTAATCTATTCGAATGTAGTCAAATATTTGTGATGAATTTATTGTAATAGTCCATTGGCAAATATTGACCGTGTGTTCAATCGTCTCGCTATTTTATGGTATAATTTAAAAAATTCTAAAGCACTAGGTCATACTATAAATAAAAAAGTAATGTTCTAATTGACACGTAACGTTCCCATTCATTACGATTACAACCCGACAATGCAAATATGCAAACTTTTCATCGTTTTCGAAATAATACGGCCGCTTTTCGATGATGCTATTTATTTAAATGATTTAGTTAGATATGAATTATACTATTAATGTTGTCAGCGAAACGACATTAATTACGTTAAATTAAAATGATGACTTGGCTTCAGCCGGCCGCATATCGTCGAATAAAATAAATCATAGGAAATAACATAAACGTATATTAATTCTAATTTGTAGAATTTCCATTGTTTGTAAAATCAGAGAGACCGGAAATAGGGCGTGTCTTGAAACTAGTGGTGATTAGATGACACCTTTATGTCGTCTATCAAAGATCAAAGACGATCAATTCCGGTCCCCGGTAATGGCAACATACACGACACTGTTTGGGGTTTTGTTCAACACCCACCAATTATCGTACACGACTCTTATTTGGATTTGTTATTTCCAACAGAACATAAACTGAAAATTACGAGCCTTCGAGGCGATAAATCTGAATGATTAGCAAATACGGGCAGCATCCGTGCTTGGTATTATGCCGGCGAATGAACATCGTTAACGGCGATCACATGGGACTCTCTCGCACTAGTTTCTCATTATTCTCCGGTTGTTCAATGATTTATACACCAGTCGCCGATTAAAAAGAACAAAACAAATTACATCGATCTCTGCCTTATCAACCGACCTTTTTCACTCCGGTACTGTCACCAGTGGCGCAGTCACAAAATATTTTTAAAGATAGAGAGGCTTCACTTTTGAGAAATTTATATTATTGGTCCAACCAATTATAACGACTGTTTATTAAAAAACGTCCTCTAGAGTGCTTGAAATCAAATTGCAGGACAATTTTGAATATTTTTTTCATATCTTTGATTGATCATATTTGTTGTAATCAATTTTGTAAATGTCACTCTCTTACATTTTATAAAAAATCGTCATAAAAATTATTTATTTTGAAAACTGTTAAAAACAGCTGATTCAATTTTCATTGATTTAGACGAATACAAGATTGGAACACCAACTTTCTGTTGAATTTTGGACTCTTAACTGTTGTAACAGATATTAACTGACTAGGTGGGCGTCTTAACCTTTTAGCCAATCAACGACAAACTGCAAACAGAGCTATCCTTTATCATGTGTCTCATTCAAATGCTTTCAATTTATATGGCATGGCATAACGGGTTGCAAAAAACCGATTGCAGTTTTCTTTAGGCCCCGTCTATTTTAATAGGGGATGAGACCGGAGTGTTTGCTCAATAGTTCCCCTCAGCTCCTTCATCCTAGACGAAGATCACCTAATCAAGGACATGAAAAAATGTTCAAAACAACTGCTTTACGATTTCAAAGCACTCTGAACGTTTTCATGCCGTCTAGGACATTAAACTTAATTGAAAGTATTTATTTTGCAATCAAACTGATAACTATTTTCATTTATGTTTGTAATTTTTGTAGAAAAAAAAGAAAAGTAATAGTACGAAAAAATGCGAAAAATTTTACATAGAAAAAATTTTTAGGACGACAGAAAAACGTTTTGCACGGCCTGAAAAATCTTTTCTACAACATTAAATTAAGAAGCACAATTGAGAAATATTTTGTATGGTCAAAACGGAATTAAGTGGGTTGACTTTATAAAATGCTGTCAGAAACCGAATAGAGAAAGTCCAAACACAACTGCGCTAGTTTTTTTTCTAAAGAGCCTCAAACTCTCCTGAATACAATTGTTAGCTGTTTTGGATTTAACCGTATTTCGAGATTAAAGCCTCTTATGTACAAGTATTGCTACGATCGCTGTTTTCTAAGCATTTAAACGAGTTTTTATTTTATCTTTAGTTAGTTCTATTTACATACTCTAATACTCTGTGTATAAAAATGATTAATTGGCAATCCTAAATCCTAAACGTTTGCCTTGTGAATATGATTGTTAAAAATATCGTTTATTACAATGATTATTGATCAACTATTTTTTTTATTGTCGTGCATTTCATTTTTATGACGTTTGATACATGTTTATAGTTCAGCATTAGAACCACCTTGTTTTATAATGCTAGCAATTTCATTTTTTAATTATATAAATATATAAAGCGAGTCGACAATTTTCGCTGGGATACACTATATAGATGCGAAAAGTTCCGGCAGCCGTTTATTAAACCGGAGGCTGCCTAGACACTTCCTCACCCTACCTGCTTTTTAAAAAGGCTTCAGAGACGAACTTTTAACTAATTTTAAAATCCGTAGTCTCAATATTACAAATTTTAAAACCAAGAGAAGATCCTAACATTGTTTTTATAAATATTTAAGTTAATAAACTTAAAAATGACATTTTTTTCTAATGTGGGGCAATACATTACTAATTTAAAAGTCAAAGACAATATTTTTTATTAATCTTCAAATTAATACATACAAAAGTGGCGTTTTTTCAATATTACTGAAAATAATTTTAAAATTTTTAGATTTAACAAGAAAAAAGCAAAATTGTTTTTGTAACGTTAAAAACTGAATTAGATATTTGTACAAGTTTAGAAAATAAAGCTTTTTTCAGAAGTTTTTCAAGTTAAATAAGTATAAAAAAATCATTTTCTAAACCTGTTGTACACATTATTTTTTCGTATACTGATAATCAACCCCCAAAATGTTAGAAAATGTGATTTACACTGACAATGACATTTAGTTTCAATTTATTTGAAAATGTATTTTCGATAATAATAGTAGTCATGCTGAAACGTATCCGTAGAAACGCATTTTTTTTCCAAACAATGTTAAAAAAATTCTCAGGTTCATAAAATGTGTTCTTCTCACGTAAAAAAACTGGCAAAAGGTGCCATAAGTGAATTAATGCCCACAAAATCGAAAAAACGTTATTCTTTACAGTATTCATTGTGAGACTTGGATGTTCAAACAAAAATTTGAGGAAATTAATGAAGAAATCCTTTTGGCTTACTTTTAACAAAAAGGTAATTAAAGCTTAGTATCTAAATGTTAATTGTTGCAGATGATTTAATAAAACTGCAATAACTAGTAGAATAGTAGTATTAACAAAACAGTAAAAATATGAAAAAATGTAAACAGAAAAAATAATATAAGCATAAAAAATAGTTAGATAAAGTAGCATTTTCTTAACGATTTCTTGATAAAAAACTAGGCTTGTTTCCTTGTTTGATTAGTATGCAAAAAATATTTTTACCAACATTTTAAATCAATAAATACAAAAGCAAGAGGTTTTATGTTGAAAGCCGGAGGCAACCGTTTACCAATTTTTAAGTACAGAGAGGTATTTTTTTAATTTTGAAGTAAGAGGAGGGTAATGTTGCATATTTTAGAAGCTAAACAAAACTTCTCTTATCATTATCAACTTTTAAATTAGTAAACACAAAAGCGACATAGTTTTTATAATTTTAAAAGCCAGAGCTGACATTTTACTAACTTTATAAGCCAAAGATAATATTTTTTACTAATTTTTTAAATTAATAAAACCAAAAGAAACATTTTTTTACAGTACTGAAAGCCGCGGATGTCAGTTTTACTAATTTTAAAGTTCGAGGAGATAATTTTACTCATTTTAGATATTTTATACATAATATATTTCCATTAATATTTAAAATTTGCTAATTTTGTAAGGTAGAGAAGATATCTTTTATCCACGACCTTCTTTATAAAATAATAAAAAATGACGTTAATAGCGGCCTGCCAATTTCGATGAATTCCCATTGTTATCGTGATTCCGGAGAAATGCCACTTTCTGCCGTATTGGCGCTGTGCACTGTTGCACTATTTCTATATACACTGCACTTTTCTGGGCTGAACTGTCAATCTAAGGTTAAAACAATGAGGTTATGTCGAAGTCGAACCATCGGTCTAAGCAAAAAACAAACAATAACCAACTGCAACTTATAAAGAAAACAACTAACAAATCTTATATAATGCAAAAAATTAAATACAAAATTTGAATTAGTTCAAATTTGACAGTTGTCACGATGGATATCCATAGATAAGATGTATATGCAGAATACGGTATCGTCAAGCAGCGCCAAGCGGAGAATCACTGTAAGCTCGCCACGCGGCAGGCTGTATAAGACGCTTTTTATCGAGAAGGTTGTGCTTTTATCAATACCAATTTTTTAATTAGCAAATAGAAAAGTGAGATTGGTTTTGTAAATTTAGAAACTTTAAAAGTCGAAGACAATGTTTTTATTAATTTTTAAATTAATAAATACAAAAACGACATTGTTTTTATAATTGTAGAATCGGCAAACGATATCTTACTAATTTTAAAAGCTGCGAGGATAATTACAAATGATAAGTTACAGAATATCAGTGATTCCAACTGTAATAAAGCTTTTAACCTGTTTATTTCACGTCTGGGGAGTTTTCGCCCCAAAGCCTCACTCTTGGTTGCGTCCCTGATAAGCATGCATCCAGGAGGCCTTACCATCGCCCATTACTCTTTCTGGACTTTTTCCTCTCTTTCAATGTATGTTGTTTTGGTTGTGTGGGGGTGGCGCTCGGTCGGTTTATTTACGAAACCCGCAGAATCCGAGTTCGGGAACGGCTAATGGAAACGAGGGTGGGACATATACAGCCGGAAGGCTCCTCTTGAATACGTTGCAAAATTGAAAGGGTTATCTTTATTTATTGAAATGGACGATATAATAAATAAACAAACTCTAGGGAGAAACGAGACGAGATTGAAGCATTCTTCTCAAGTGGATCAGACACAATTTTTAATTATGAAATCAATCCAGAATTTCATTAACGGACCAGCGAGGCTATAATGAGTTTAACGGGAAATTGAATCGTTTTAGCTAAGCGATTGGACATGCAGACGCTGTTTCCATTAATCAAACGAATTTTCGATTGTACGTACAACCGTCAATATTAATTCACGAGAGTGTGGCAAATTTTAGCAAAAATACATAAAAAACTGTTTGAGACTACAGAAAAAAAGAAATCCGTACCCTGATTTAAATTTTAGTTATGAATTCAAAGAAACATAAAATAACAAGAAAGGTAGTAGTGGCATGATTTAAAAATATAATCAGCTGATTGTAGGCAACGCAACCACTCGCTGCTTGAAGAAACAAGAAATATTTTCGAAAAAAAAATGAGTGGAGCTATCATCAGAAATATGGAAAACAGGTCGAATTATTTAGAGCTGCACATAATTTGCATTATTAATCCAGTCGATGATGTTTATCACCCCACCGGAAGAATTCCGGAGATGGTTCGATTATTCCGTCCCAACATCAAAACGATCAGGCCCTTACTTACGAAAATTGTTGCGTTATTATGATGCTGTTGAGTGGTTCAAACACCTGAAAAGTGGTTAAATAATGTATGCGGCTTTTATCAAGGACCATCTCAAAATTTCTAACTAGATTAAAACAATTTTAAGATACAAAAGTTTGTTTATGTGAGGTTTTTTATTGTTTCTACTACCCTTTCAATATCAAACAAGCTTACTTAAGATCTCTTGTTTTGCACATTTGTAAAGCAATTTCAAAGTGTACGAGAGAACATTTGAGGGAAAAATTGTGTATTTAGTCATGAAACAATATCAAGGGAGAAGGAAAATAGTCGTTGGATTGCTTTAAAGTGTGTTGCAGGAGAAATACAAAGCGCTCGTTTCGGTTCTGGTTATTTTTGTTGAAAGTAATTGGTTTGATTTGAAAATTTTTCAAGGCCACGAAAACTTTTCAATCCAATTTCCTTGTATTATTTTCGAAAATATGCGATAAGTTTTTACGATTCGTGTCAATTTTCGAGTCGAATGTCCCAATATCCTTGACTGTTCGCCAAATAATGGTCGTAGAAAAATTCTATTAACATTTATATTTATGTCCGAATTCCTTCCGACGTCCCATTTCGAAATGGAAAGCCTTCGTTTTGGCGTCACGCAAACCGTTTCAATTCATGTCGATCGAAAGAAAATCTCAAATTATATTTGGTTGAGGTTAATTAACGTTTCACAGCGCCCGAATTTGCTATCACACATTGACGCTAAGCAACAGTTATGCCGATAAATAACTGATCTATAACAGGTAGCATCAAATCAACGGGGAATTTATAAATGGGTGCACGTAACGCCTGTTTCCTACTCGATGGCGTCTGATCAATTCCACCGTTTGTGGGCATTAACCATGTTTATCACGTGGAATTAATTATGATTGTTCATGTTCCGACGATAAATCAGCGTGCTCGGTCGACCACGAGCCCAAGAAAAAATATTTCACAATTTTTAGACAGCTTTGCTGCTATTAAAAGGTATATTAAATTCAAGGTATTAGACATTTACTACCAAAAATAAAATAAAAGTATAACACGAGAGTGAAAAAAAAGTCAAGCTAGGTAGGCGATACAACACAATGTTAAGGGGCGTAAATTTAGACAATATTCTCACAAATCCCTTCTACCTAGTGAAAGTATAATTTTACAGTAAAATTAAAATCAAACGTTACTTCTAGATGCACAATATCACTCCACCAATTTTGCTTTTTTCCCAATTTTTTTCTTTCTTGTAAGCGTTTTTCGGACGGCACTTTCCCACGTTTCTTGAGGCTCTCCTCTTCCTCTTTTTTCTTAATTTTTTGCTTCTCTTCTTTATCCTACCACTGTGTTTTCTGTCATTCTCACTAACAAAGCTGTATCTTTTTTCTACAAAATCTGTCATTTGTGTAATTTTTTAAATCTTCCCTTATTTGGTTACTTGCTATTTTATCCATTAACTTTACTTCTTTTACTTTTCGTAGGTACATATTTTATTTCTGTTGCTTCCAGTCTTCCTTAGTTTTAATTCAGTTATTACCTTTTTCTATTGTTTCTGTTGTATCTACACTCAACCGCAAAATTAACCGGACACTTGATTTTTGTCTCGTAAATTAGCGAAAACGCTCTTTACATTGATTTTATATGACTACACATAAAAAACAACTAAAACTAAAAAACTATCACGCAGATTACTTTTGTACCTATTTTCTTAAGCGGCTTCCAATCAGAAAGGTTTTGTTTGTTTTACACGTCTGTCAAATTTGTGTCGATAACTGGTTTGTTTAATTTGGCTTTTTGGAGAAGAGATTTGTTGTAGAAGCGATTCATATTGTAATGAGTCCTGAAGAAGCTGCCCAGGCTGTTGCTTTACATAATGATGGACGCAGCATATGATTTATTGCAAATGTGCTTGGCTTTCTTAAAAGCATGGTATCCGATGCGATACAAAGGTTCAGGGCAACTGGTTTCTATTAAAAAGACCTGGACAAAGCAGAAAACGAGTAACAAATAATTTCTTCGAATACAAATGCTGCGAGAACGGACTCTTCCTGCTACAGCTTTGGTCAGGAGATTGGCGGATATTCATGAAACCATGATTTCTCCTGATACTGTTTTAAGAAGGTTGAAGGAAAACAATTTGACATCACATCCACCTGCTACTGGCCCTAACTTGAACGCAGAGCATCGCAGATAGCGATTGAAATTTGCGCGAAATCATGTTGATTGGAATATGAACGAATGCAGCTCCGTTCTTTTTACGGATGAGTCGCGTTTCACTAGGTATTCACCTGACCATCGTCAACAAGTATTTAGACGCCCGGGGGAACGGTATATCCAGTGTTGCTTTGCACCTAGAGTAGCACCTCGTGGTGGAGGTGTAATGGTATGGGGAGGGTTTTCCTTGGGGGCTCATACAGCTCTTGTAACGGGGCAGAGAGGTAGCATTAACGCTGACTGGTATATTAGGGAGTGTTTAAGAGCATGTGGTTCCTTTTACGCCATTTGTAGGGAAAGAGTTTCTCTGAATGCAGGACAATGTGTGCCCTCACACAGCCCAAATTACGCGTCAGTACTTTCAGGACGTTAATGTTCAGGTGTTAAGGTAGCAACCCATAAGCCCTGACCTAAACCCCATTGAGTACATATGGGAGAACCTGGGAAAAAAGATTAGGCAAAACTACGGCGAGTTTCATACAACAGTTGAGCTGGAACAGGCGTTGCTGAATGAGTGAGAGCTAATAGCCCAAGATGAGATCGCAGACTTGATTGCAAGTATACCTCGACGAATGAGAGCTGTAGTTCAAGCGCGAGAAGGAAATACTCGCTACTGAAACCATTTTTTTTTGCAGTTTTCTTAATTTTGTTTTGCTTTGTTTTGTTACTAGAAATCAAATTTTTGTTTAATTTGTAAATAAATATTTATTTTTAAAGTCTATTAATTGATTAAAAATCTTGATTTCAATTTAAATGTTCTATTTAAATGTTCATTATTGCATATTTTCAATTACAATTATTTTGATTCAAATTTTCGTCACTAAAATTATTCCCTTCACTTTTGTTTTTTCTATATGTACTTAGATGTACTGTTATGCCAATTTCTATCAAAATTTCGCTCCATTTATTCAGATATTGTTGTAGTTTTTGTCGCCTTACATATAGTTGTTTTAGTCTTGTTTGGTACCTCCCCATAATTTCATCCATGTATAGGCTAATCGATAAAGAATTTTTTCCTGGCAAAAATAGTAACAGAAATAGACTATGCTGCCACATTAAGGACTCTGTAGTTATTTTCTGCTATGTTTTCTACTCGTAATTGTCACAACATAATTTGTTATTAACATTTATAATCCTCCCATTCCCACAATTGAAGCTATTTATGTAAAAAATCTAATTTCCATTTATAGGAAAGTACCAGTATGTCCTGATGTATCACTTCTGTCAAGTTTTAATTGCTTAGTTCACAGATTTATAAAATAATTAAAAATCAGAAATTTAAAAGTAAAAAAAAGTCTTTACTTTATTACTTACACGAAGTTTGTTTTTACGACACAAAATAAAAAACTTCGACCGATTTTATTGCCAAAGGCATAATCTTAAGAATTTACTAAATGAGATCTAATTTCTGTTGACTTGTTATGACTAAAGTGATTCTGTGCGTATTTTCTGCTTAAGAAATATTTACGAGGGTTTCGACATAACTGGGATTATTAAATAAATCACACTGTAGGTCTTAAATGTCAATTTTTGTCACAGCCCAGAGATTTGAAGGGTTGATTAGGTCTTAGTTGCATTGTAAGCAAGAATTTGACGACAATTTGGTGTTTAGGTAGAGAAAAAACCCGTAAAATGTTTCTGTTCTGGATATAAATTTTGATTATAGGAGGGTAATTTCTCCCATCCCCGTCTTTTATATCTTTATATTTTTGTTGTCTTTTTATAAGCCTAACTTAGAATTTTCTCAAGTTTCCAACTTTAACTTAAAGTTATTTGACAGAATTAGATTGTAAAGTTGACAGGCCGAAAATAGCTTATGTAAAATTTAAAAATAGTTGTTGAAGCAGCTAGCGCGTTTGTGAAAGAATGTCGGTCGGGTGTTTAGTTTACAATGTAATATTGGTGGAGGCGCCGGGTCTGCCCGTATTTACCGTAGATTAGAATTCTCGTTTTGGTCCTCTTTAACAGGTGTACGTGTTTGTGGCTTGGTTTTAGAATAAAAAAAAGGAGGTACATTTCTCATCGTGAAAACGTAGAGAAAAGTGGGACGTTAAAAACACGCGTCTCACTCAGAAATAAAAAGAGTCGGGGAGTACTCGTTGAGTCATTAAACATGACTTATGTCGGCGGAGGATGCCGTTATCAACACTACACCGAATGCACAAGAGCCACTGTCGAGAAGTACGTCCCTCGACTACAACTTTGCAGCATTTATCACTCGGAATATATCGTGGGGAACTATGATTATTGTTGCCAGAGTTATCACACGTTTTAACGGCCACGAAAACTTCAATTTTGGACGAAAAAATTACTTCACTTAGAGCCAACACTTATACAGTGCCCAACAATTAAAATAGAACATCCTAAAATTTTAACAAAGTTTAAAGTCTTGTAACTCCAGCAAAAATGTATTAATTGAGATTATCTTTTTTTCTGGGTAGCTCATTTCTAATACTTTAAGATGTTGAATAGAGCGTTTTTTTGCAAATTTGTATCTTAAGTTATACAGGGTGTCAAATACAAGCTTTGCAAAAAACAAAAAGTTTAGACTGCTCTCATTTTAATAAAAAAAAATTGAATTTTGTTAATGGGTTTCTGAAGAGCGCTGGACTAAATCCTCGAAAGGATTTTGCAGATTGTAGTAGGTTGTAGCTGAAGTTACTTTACTTTCAATATAAGCAATTAATGCCTATCGCCACGTAACGTGTAAATGTCAAAAATATATAGGGTAATTCAAAAGTATGGAGCAAAATTTTAACCTAACATACAGCACCGAAAACGATGAAAATCTGCAGCAAAATTTTTGTCTTATCTCAAGCGATAACAAAATTACGAGCCTTAAAATTGGGTATAAAAATTTTTTTTTTGTATATTTCAAAAATCGATTAACCGATTATTATGAAATTTGGTACGCAAACAATGTTAAATGTCTTGTTTATCCTGATAATAGCAAAATTCTGTTAATTCATCTCAATTTCCGATTACGTTAGGTACCAACTCCATTTTTTTATTACAAAAATGAATATCTCAATAGATTTTGAATAAAGAAGTAAGAACGCAAAATCTTGCTAAAGCTTACCGCTTTCGAGATATTTAGGTGTAAAGTATAAAAACAAATTTTAATCTCAAACTTTGGGACCCTCTATCTAGCTTGTAAATGGTGCAACTTCGTATAGAGGTAAGTTGGTAAGTTCAACTTAACTCTTTACTTCGTAAGAGGTAAGTTGTTTTTAAAAAATTGTAGTTGTTGTATGTCTAATTTTTTTTGTTCCATGTTTTATAATAAGTAATTTTTAAATAATAATATAATTTTGTTATTAGTTGAGATAAGAGATTTTTTTGTAGATTTCCATCAGTCCATGTTAGGATATATTAATAAAAACAGCTACAGTTACAGGACTTGCACACAATTACCACAAACTTCTGGAAACCCCACTAACCAAAACTGGGGACATTCGAAGAATTGCTAGGTTTCCGGATTGCTACTGTAGGCGGCGACGTCGGGATATTCACTGGCGATGTTGACCTATAAAATTCATCGTCTTCACCTTAATCACCCCTGGAAGGTGTTACAGACGACAATGGTAGCGACAATACACTTCTCCTGTTCCTGTAGATTTGAGGAAAATCCTGAATAAACTCGTTCAACGACCACAGCTGAGATAGCAGAGACTAGTCCATCTGGCGAAGGCTGCATTCCCGTCGTAGAATCGCCATTTGTGTGTCAAAATTAGATTTGAAGTTGATTTTTGGATGTGGAGAATGGTCTTGATGCACTGATGTTGTTCGAACAGAAGTTGGAGGTTTTGTTTGACTGTCTAATAGAGTCACATCGCTCAAACATTTCGGTAGTGAAGACAAACCGTCAAAAGAAGACATTGTTTTAATTCTAGAAGACTTTAAACTAGAGGGCAGTCGTATCCTTGTAATTTACAATCAGGACAACAACCATCAAACGCCATACGACAAATTTCGCAATCATCGTCATTTTCTACCCATCTCCAAGTTGTCACCCCAGACGTCCAATTTTAACAGTGAGTTTCATTATTTTTTTGTGAATTTGAAGTGCCGTATTTCTGGTTAAAATATTGTTCCATACTTTTGAATCACCTGGTATACAGGGTGTAAATAGATGTTGTATAAAAATTTTGCTTGATTAATAGTCCTCACTGAAAGCAATCTAATAAATAAATACCCAAATTTGTCTTATACAGATGATGTTTATGTCTGGTTAATTTGGCGTCTTAACTGATAAGAAAAAAGTCTCAACCAGCAATAACATTAAAATTTCAAAAAAAAAACAACAATAATAATTTTCCTAGATATTTATTTATTTATTATTTCTAAAATCATGAATAATAATGCACAGCTTTAACGGTCTCAATCGAATAAAAACAGTGGCGTAGCTAGAAGCTAGAAAGCCCTGAGACAAAAATTTTTCGGTGGCCCCTTCTATTTTTACCCAAAAACAAAATAATAGTTGGATCGAAAATCTAAACCACCGATTTCTACAAAGCGTTGCGATAAAAATTTTAGTAAATTATTGATTGTTGATTATCGGCTCGACGCGTGATTAGACGCCATTTTTAAATAAATTTGTAGTTAATACATTTTTGTTTTTAGTACAAAATGTAAAATATCCCAATATATTGCCAGAATCGTGTCACAAACACACCGGAAAATAATCTCGGGCATATTTCAAAGTACTGTTTAGCAAAATTTTTAAGTTTCTCGTCGGATTTTGAGGTAACCAAAACAACGCCGTATTTTTAGCGTCTATTTTTAAACAAAAAGTAACATTATTAGTTCTTGCTTTTCTTTCCTAAGTAATATTCATATCGGGCTGTTTTTAACGAAGTTGAAACCCACTTTAGATATCCTTTACCCAGGCTGTGCCCCTTTATTACGTTTTGGGAAGTCAAAAAAGCCCAAATTCGATTTTCGTTCGTTTATCTTGTTATCGGAATTTAAATCCACTTTTAAGATTATTCAACTCGGAGGAGAAAAATTTCTATGTAATCTTGCTGATTCCTGTTTTTGGCTTTAAGTTCCAGCGAATCTTTAAAAGCCATTCATTTCACTCCATCATAAAATTGCCTTCGTCGCTTTTTGTAAAAGCATTTAATTTGGTATTTGAATTTTGTATCAGCTATTTTTATTATCCTAAGTTTTTGGCGAACTTCCTCGATTATAGTTCTTGCCCATTATATTTTTTTTTGTATTTAATATAAATTAATTTAAACTTTGATTAATAGATAATTAACTTTAATTTGACCTCACAATATATTCTATAACAAGTCTTTTATTCTATATACTCTAAAGAGCTGATTTCAAGTTGGGATACTACCGGTATGTCTTCGGTTCTAGACAAAATTAAAAAAATTAAATTTGCGATACTACCGGTATTATCTCAACTTGAAATCAACCCATAAGTATATATTCTATATTTCATTCTATGTGTTAATTTGAAATTTTTTTCGCTTTCTTTGACCTCTCAGATAGAGGTTACAATATGCAAGAGAAAAACAAGTATTTTTTGAAGATATTTCTGTCTAGAGAAATATGGGCTTCGGTTTCAGATTTTCAACTATAATTATTTAATATTATAATTTTTTTGTTCTGTAATAATAATTTAGAAGCCAAAACGATAATATCCCTCCAGAATTCTATCAGAAACCTTAAAATATGCAAAATAGAAAGAAATTGTACCCTGTAGTTCCCAAAAATTGTTAGATTATTGTATAATATGATATTATAAAATACGTATTTTATATTTTTGAAGCCCGAAGAACACCAAATTTTTTAAACAAATTCTTTTTTTAAACTGTTTTCTTCGGTTTTTCTGTTTTGAATATGAGTATAATATGAGTATAAAAAAGCAAAATTACTGGTGAGTTTATTAAGTTTATTCTGAAATCGCAATTTATTCTATCTTAAAAAAGTGTGAAGTATGTAACCAACAATATACAACTAGGTTACTAACTCTTTTGTCTACTTTACGAACTGTTCAGTTAACTTTATTAGCATTTTTGTTTTTAACATATGAGTCTGCAAAGGTAATTTTTGACAGACTATTTTAGGTTACTTTACGTATTTTTTTTTTCATTAATATTTTTTAGAATATGTTCAGAAAAAAATTACTGTCTACTCCTTTATTGTTTTTTTTTAGATTTTAGTTTGTAACACCTACTCCTAATGAAGAAATAATTTTTTAAATTTAAGTTTATTTAAGGCAGTTCGGTAGCGATTCGGTCAAAAACTAGTCATGATATTTTTTTAAAATGAAAAGGTCTGAACTGGTAGTGTTCATAAAGTGTTAAAAAAATGATAAAAAAAATTTGTTTAAAATATCAAGCTGACAAACTTTTTATTAAAAACCGGGCTTTAAAATAATATACTGTAGATCTGTTATTTATTTATCAAAAAAATTCTGTTTTTGGTATTGTAAATTAAACACTTTTCCTCATGTCTTAGCATCTTGTTTTTGTTATAAACTTTTATTTTTGAATAAAATAAAGCTTTGAAGTTTGGTCTAATTTTACGGTAACTTTAAAACCTTTTTATTCGATATATTGACAATACCCAAAACATTCTCAAATTCTAAAACTAGTGCCATTTTAATTTTTCCATTTTGGTTTGCTGATTGAATTAGTTAATTTTTGGTTGTATGTGGTTGTTTGGGGAGCGCCGAGTGTCGGTACATGATAGATCGCGTTATTATGGATGAATTAGCTCCTTTCAGGTCCTCTGTTGTGCCGTGATGGCGTACATCAGGTGCTATCATGCAAATCCTCCTGCAACTTAACTTGATAGACGTAATCTTCGTGTAACTGTTCCACGTGATGTACCGCCTTACGATAATAACATCTAAGTTAGATCCCTCCGGCCATTTTTTCCTTGATCGACAAAATTCCGAATCATTATATTTCCGCATTTTTTTCCGTAGTAACTAATCTTGATCTTTAGTGTAGAAAAGGTGGCGTGTTCTGGGTCTCTCCCCTTGATTTCGTGTAGCTCCTGCTGAGCCACTCCTCTTCTGACGTCGTTTTACCTGTGGCGGTCCGACCCATCGTGCAATTTCGCGTTTGAAAATTATAGTAAACTTTTAGTACGTGAACCATAAATAATCGATACCGAGCCAGATAAGGCGGATCGGCGGTGAATATTTTGCATTTATAACGGCCCACGAGGACGAAGAAGAAGAAGAAAAAAAAACGAAGCACGCGCCGTATATATTCCCGTTGATTGTATTGCGCCCTAGTGACCGAAATACAAAGGACCCTTGAATAACTTAACGGAAACCACTTCGGGGGAGGAAAAACGTGTCGCCGCCGAGACGAAAATATTCACCATTTTTTATCACATATACACAAATGATAAACATTTTGACAGACGGAAGCTTCTTTTAATCCGGTCCTGAATAAACAGCCAACAGGTAGCCGTCACCAACGGTGCAAATTCCGACAGAACTTGTTACACCCGAAAAAAAAAACCAAAAAAATTCCAGTGTAAAGCCTGTTTGGTTAACAGATAATAAAATGTTTTCCGACGCGCGTTCACCATTATTTAAATATTTGCTATTCGGATGGTTTGATTTAAAAGTAAGGTGTGGGAATTTAACAAAATTGAGGTCATGTTGATTTTTACCAGCAAAAACAAAATCTAAAATTTATAATAATACCTTCCAGGAGATGAAAAAAGATGGAGTTTCAGTTGAAAGCAGTAAACAATGTTGTTTCCCAATATTTAGTTAAAACAAACGTATTTACTTACGTTAACAGGTTAATAAATGCGACTCACCTGAAACAAAAAAAAAAAAACAATTAATAATTATTTGTTATACTACATGCAGAAAATGTGCGTTATAAGTCACGAAATAAAAATGTTTGTCGGTGAGCTTGATGAGTAAATAGGTAATTTTCTTGAGTGATACTAAACAGGCTTCGGCGCTAGCGAGCTGCGTGATAAACCGCCAGGTAATTAATTGTTGTAATCCAGTAGACTTTGTGCTAAGCTCTGTTTACAATCACTTAAATTAAATTAAGTTAACAAGTAGCTGACGTAAAAAGTTGAATATCATGTAATTTTATAGAACTGTTACATTAAAATTTATGTCACATATATTTATCCCACTTTAGATCAGTATCAACATAAGTGTTAATTGCTTTAGCGCTGCGCAATTGTGCACTTCCAATTAATTTTTTTAATACGTTCCAATAATTTTTTTGTTAATTTTGTTAAATACACATACCTATTAAAAATTTAATCTTCTATATGACAGTATTTTTTTATTCGCTTTGAAATTATTGTAAAGTGCGTTCGGCTTTGCCACTCCAATTGCATCTACTCTGTCTTTGTTTGTCTCATTCAGGACAGATGAATCCGTCACATTATTTGAATTCAGGATTTACTAAGATAAAGACTGTTTTCATGACAACATACGCTCTTTCTGTCCCATCTAATAACTGGGTACACAAAGAGCGTGTGTTGTTTTGGATACAGTGTCAAAAAGCATCAAGTTTTGCTCACCAGATAGAGATAGTGATATATGGACTCAACGAAGTAGATAAGGAAAAAGGCGGTGCACTCAGAGTGGCAACGCCAAACACAGCTATTGTTGAAAATTTTACTTTTTATATTTCATCGCTTTCCACCACGTTTGTAACTTCACAATTTCTACATCCAGACTTGAACTGTTTGTAGTTCCTAATTTTTATAAGTTTACTTACGCTTTTCAATGCGACATGTAATTTTAATAAACTATTGCAAATTGTCTTTTAATAATATGCATTCGAGTGACAAAATTTTGAATTTTGAGAGGGAGAAAACTCAAATTGTTAACATGTGGTTGACGTGTGCTGCTATCAATTTTAATAAAATTGCCCTCTGCGGCTTTCAAGCAAAAAACATTTCGATAGTTTACACTAATTAAAATTTCCAAAAAATAGTACAAAAAGTTTATAAGTCATTGTAAGTACTAATTTTTTATAAACCTGAAATGATGCCACAAAACTGACTTTATCAACCGCGTTTTTTAATATACTATTAACAAATGCTTGACACTGACAAACTAATATTTTAATAATTATTTAAAAAATTTATAAAGACGATATTTTTGAAAACTGTTTTATAAAAATAAGATAAATCTTTAGAAAATTAAGCTTAAAATAAAATTAATTACAATAAAAATCACAAGAGTAATACGAGAGTAGATTGCGTGCGACCGCTATGCAGTAAAACATTTTTCAAAATAATTAAGTAATAAAACATTTCTTATAAAAAAATTAAATTGCAGGAAATAATTATTAGGGCTTTGTTATCAAATAGTGATAAAGCAATGAGCGCTTTTACATAATAGTGAGACTAGACATGTAATATAAAGACCACACAACATAAAAATAAATAAATGCCAAAACAAAAAATGCGACAATATAACGACTAAAAATTGCGACAAAAAAATTAATTACCAAAATTCTAGAAGAATAGCAAAGCTCCTGTACAAAATTTAAAAAAAACAAAATCAAAAAACCTCCTTTTAAAATTCTTAATACAGGGTTATTCACGTAAGATAACGAGCCTAAGCAGGTAAAAATGCAACCCAAAATACAGTTTACAAAGGACTCATTGTTTTTTAGAACTAGAAAATCAAATTGGAGATCCAAGTATGTACGTATTAAAAGTAGTTGTCAGTGTTATTACATTTTATCATTCATAATTATTTAACATAATGTTTTTTTTAACAATGAAAGTACGGACATGGTACTAATTTTTGGTAAATGTCGAAAAAATGGTGTTGCTGCAGCAAATTTGTATAGAGAACGTTATCCCGAACGCCGAGCTCTGACCGACAAAATTTTTAAGAGACTGGAAAGCACGCTAAGAAATAATTGGCCTTGCTTTAAAAGAGTAAGAACTAGAACTGCCACTTGCCCTGAAAATGAAGTCCCACTTTTAGAAGTTGCAACCAAAAATCCACATCAAAAAAGATATCAAGACAGTTAAAAATTAGACAGTTAGTCGGTTTGTAGGATCTTGAGAAAAAATAAGTTTCATCCATACCATATACAACTTGTCTAAGAGTTAAAACCAACAGATTACCTTAAAAAGCTCCAGTTTTGCAATTTTGTTATAATAGCTAGCAGCTATCTATGTTTTATGTGGATTATAATAACACAAGAGAGATCCAGTTAGCTATATAAATCGTATTTTGAGTTGATTTTTACCTGGTCAAGCCCGTAATCTTACGTGAATAATCCTGTATAATAAAATTCTTAAAAGAATAATAAAAAAACACAACTAGAGATCCTATTTACTAAATTCTTCATATTCTAGAATAATTTATAAAAATTAGCACGATGGCAATGAAACAACAAAATTTAAAGTCTTAAGTTTATACGAGATGTCTGTAAATAATTAAATCTGTTATCAAGACTGAGTAAGTAATTAAAATAAGTTTATGGGTAATGTTTACAATATTGTAAATACAGAATAGCCATACATGATTGTCCTTTGCAGTAGGCGTCAAAAATGTTCGCCTTAATAAGTCATCTTACTAATTCTGTCAGCAGTGTCAATCTGTAACCTAATTTTTTGTTGTTAATTTATATTATTAATAATGCTTTAAAAACATTCTTTCTCAAGATATCATTGTCGGGTTTATTTTTATTCAACCTTCTAAAATAGTTCAACACGGTGCAAAATAACGTGTTTATTACAAGTTGATTGAAGGACAAAGAACAAGAGATCCTCTGCTGGATGAGTTTATTCGATTGACAAGAATTTCGTGCCCAATCAATCTCCAAATCTCAAATTACAAACAAAAAAAAAGAAGACAAAATATTCAGGATATTATAACCTCTACGACTCAGCTATTTCACTCTATCTTTGTACTACTCAAAATTCTATATTAACTTTGCTGTTTCGTTACTTTAGTAGAGCGGCATATTTTGCTTTCAACCGATTCTCAACGGCTACTCCAAAGGACAATCATTTATGGCTAATGGCTATACTATAGACGCAAGCGTTATTCGTGTATAGACATAGAGTCAAATATAGCAATAAAATTTTAAACAAATGCGATTCTTCTATTGTTTTCATCTTCAATTTTAACTGATACATTTCGAGTGCTTGTCGTAAATCCTTGCCTTCATGTCCATTTATGTCTATGTTGTTTTTCCCATTACATAGTTTCCAGTTTGACACTAGAGGTCAGCAATTACGGTGATCTTCCCAAACTGGCGCGACATTTTGCCACTAATTATTGCAAGCGTTTTTGCAGTTAGAGTAAATATGTTTCAGTCATTTAGTACATTTATGCACTGTGAACTATCCAGTTGTGTGATATGTTTGCTTGTAAAAAGCTTGATTCCGGGGATTGCGTCATTGGCAGTGTGTATCATCGCATAAAACGGAACATAGGCGGCATCCTGTGTCGGAGTCACGGACTCTGTGCGCGGTGGTGGCGGCAGTGGTGGTGGGTTTGTGTCGCCCCGAATTTACTGCAATGCGGATCTCAAAACCGGAAGCCCTCGGTGCTCTTTTTACCGGAGGCTCATTCTCTTGCAGATGCACGTGCGACTTCAACTAGCCTTCCTCCACTTGGAACGTCGCTCGACATCCTTTTCATTTGCTGCAAGGCGGCGACTTTTTTATAAATAAATTCGACTTGATGAGACGAGATGTAATTTCGAATTATTTCGGTTTTTGCCTTGAATACCGATTCAGTTTTTACTCAAATAAGTTAAACAAAAATTCACTTTTGTAATCCTAAAGGGAATTCTAGTTTACTTAGTTTTAATACGAATAAAATGAAAATTTTATTTTATCTTGCTTTTATTACAAGGGATGTTTCACTAAAAATTAATTATTTGCTAGTTTTACTTCGCCATTTTAAATTTTGCATTTACACAATTTATTTATTAATCAAAAATACATTTAAAATTCAAGTGAAAACACATTTTATTGAGTCGAATTAAAAAGTCATTTTAGAGTCATTAAGCTCCAACTTTCATAAAACTGAAGTAACTGCCGTTTTAACACAGCAGTCAAATTTTTATAGAATTGTTTATATTTCAGTTTTATTTATTCAAATTTTTATGCAATAAGAGAATTCCTAAGGGAACTTCAAACAGAGAATGTTAATCCTTATCTTCATTCTGAGTGAGAGAAAAAATCAGAAGCCACAGATTGATAATCCTTGATTGCTTTTTACTTATTAGCAGAATTCGGCGCTAGCGAGCTCTTTGCATTAGCGTGATTTTTGTTTATGCACCATACACTAAGTGTCATTACAGCTCCATTTGCTGTTGGTTATTAATTCCGCCCACTAAGTGTGTCGACAAAATTACATAACGCCATCACTTTTTAGGAGGGAAAATTTAAAATCTTAAATGATTCATTAACATTTTTAAAGTAAAATATTTTGTATTAAAAATTGAGGAAAGTGGAAATATCCTATTGAGGTCACAATTCCTTTTAATTGGAGAGAAAATCCGAAAGGAAATTTTCGCGTTTAGATTCAGATAGCGTCGGACCTTTTCGAAATGGATCGCACACAAAACACAATCGGAGATATACGAATATAGGTATGTATATAGGTGTCCGGTCCAAGATTGGAAGATGCTATCTTGGGTCGTAATGGCCGTCGAGCTCCGGTCCAAAGCTTGACTTGCGGTGGTCGTTAGTCAAGATCGAGTGACGTCTGGACCACATTTAGCTCGTTTTGTGGTCGAGTATTATTTTTACAAAATAAATTAATGCAACAGTCAATTTAATACAATATGCGTAATAAATTTAAACTATTTTATTTATTAAAGCTTGAAAAATAAATAAAATAATTTTAACACATTCTACATGCGATAACAATAAAATCATAAATAAAAATAACGCAACGGTTTAATAAATAAAAACTCTCTTTTGATACGAAAGTATCAATGGATGCTGTTTGTTAACAAATTAACCGCACTGAAATCAGATTTCACGGTTTTATGAGCTGACTTTTATTTTAAAATGTTGAAGCTTAAATAAACAGCAATTGCAGATGGATGTACGTATGTAAATAGTAAATAAACAGAATGTATATCCATACATTTTCAACACTAGATCATTTTTGTTGTTTCAATGTAGGATTGACGTCACTATAAATTTAAAAAGATCTAAAAATGCAAGAAGTTGAAATAATTAACTTGAACCTTAACGAAACATGTAAAAAACTAAAAATGAAATTACTTTGACGTAATTCCTTTGTGGATTTTAAACCTTCATTCAATTTCAACCCCGTTCTACATTTTCATCTTTCAACACAAGAAACTTATTTTAACTAGAGGGAGAAAAATAAATCTTCCAATAAAACCCAGCTTTTACACATTAAAAACTAATTAAAAGATTAAAATGCAAATGTGACCTTCGTTCTTCACTAATACCAAACGGCAACATGGCACTATACCTGGAGAACGCTATCAGTCATCTGCAAAGTCAATATGTACCCAGCCTCCACGTAAACGGTGGCAGTGTTTGCATTATTAATCAAATTACAGTTCCTAAATCCACCCTTAAAATTTTTCAAGCTTGAAACAGATCGCATTCTATGTGACCGACTTCAATCTCTTTCGCTATAAAAGCAAATTCCTGAAGTCCAGTCAGATGAAATGAAACGGAAACGAATGCATATTATTACCCTGACGAAAAAAATGCATTTAATGAGCAATTTCTCCATCATAATTCCCGGTCAAGTAGCTGCCGTTATCTTCTCCACAAAAGAAAAAGCTCGTTGTTCCAAAAATTGCTGGCATGCAAAATTTATAATAACACGCAAGGAGGCCGAGAAAAAAATATTCTGGCGTGTGTGATAGACTTCGGGAGAGTGCTTTTCGCATTGTTCGCGAGCGATTGATTGCTCCGGATCCGTACCTATATCTAAGTGTCATTGGGCTGTATTATAGCCATCACGGCTCTTTGAGATAAATGGGACGCCTTTTTCCACCCACGACAATCCTTTGTTTCAAGTTTAAACAAGTTCTTTTTTTTCTCGTCCCACCGTCCCCTCGCTCATTTGTTTTGTAATCACCGGGAAAATGGCGCTGTTTACGTCGAAATGCAGTGATTTATCACGATTTCAATTTGCGAAATTAATTGTTTGCTGCATCCGTTCGATGATAATGGCGCACTTTTTTCAGGACACTCTTGATGCTTATTATAACATAATTATGTTGCGGTTCGAACTTTCAGAAATCACGCCATTTCGGTTACTTGTTCTCTAACACGCGAGTTTTGATATCTCTCGCCTTCTTGGCCGGAAGCGCTCGAGTTCAATATTTCAGCTTTTTATTATGGAAGCCACTTGCTGAGGTTAAAACGAATGTAAATAGTTGTTCCGGCCGTATGTAAACCTCAAAAATATTTTCGTTCCATTTCGAAGCAAAAATTGTAGCAAAAAAAAGTCAATCTTTTAACAAAATTTCAGTTGGTCGTTTCTTTATTTGTTTCATTAACGATATCGAAATAATGCGTTAAATTAAAAACCTCTTCTAGTAATTTGTGGCTTTCAGTAACCTATTATAACACTAAATTGCGTGCTTCAATATCCATTATAGCACACAACATTTTACTTTTGCACCAAAATGTGCATGTTGAATGTGCAACCAAAATTAGAATTGGTTTAAACTGCCATCTACAAATTCTTTATGATTAGTTTGTGGACTATGAGTAAATTACGTCTGGTATAAAAGAATTTACATAGATGTAGCTACTTAAAATACGGTTGACTCTTTTCATCTGCTTTCCAAACCTCTAAAGATAAAGAATGATCCAAAAGTCCTAGAATCTCAGTTAGCCATAAATGGAAGAGCTAGATGTAGTCATGAGGAGGTTGTGCGTCCTTTATAATGTCAGAAGTGTCACAATTATTAGCGCAATAATTTCTAACCTCTAAGATAAAAGTAATAATTAACTTTATTTTATTTTAGAACAATAATGTACTTTATACGCCCGCAAATCAGAGCGTAATCTTTATATTTATTGCACTGAATTTTTTAAAGTTGCTACGCAACAATTACAAATAAAGAACTGTACATTCGTCTAGCTGTCAAATTAACGTCTCTAATTTTGTAAACGTCACTTTTTATTACATTAAATAACAATTATCACGAAAAATCATCATTTATTTCAAAAACTGTTAAAACACTACAAACGCATAGAGCGTGACACAACTTTTTCTTGAATTTTGAGCTCTTACCTGTTATAAAATTTCTCTAGAATACACGTTTTCACACACGTTCACATCAGTTTCCAGTTTAGAAAATCGCAAAACAGAAAATAACAACGTACCGTATCCTTGCAACAATAAGATAGTCAACTATCTAACTATAGTTAAACTAGATTTTTTTCACAGTTAAAAAAATACCGGAATTTTGAATATTCTTTTGATATGAAAAATTAAAACCATCCAAAATAAAATAAAACATTGTACCACGGGCGTAATCTTCATTAATGACCCTCGGAAAATTAAAAGCCCTCCTACTTCGGGCTTTAAACATTCCCTCGTGCCATAATCCCCTTGATTACGCCCTTAATACATAAATAACTATTAAATAGACAAATCTTATTTTTGTCTAAACCTGTCTTAATTCCACGACTTTTAAATCGCTCTTTAATTAGGAAATTATATTTTAACTGAAAAAAAAAGACAAAGTGTTCATTTGGATATTGCAGATATTAGTCTTCTGCAAATGTACTCAGCACAATAGAAAAACATTACTCAAATGTGATAGATAAATTCAACTTTTTTCCAGCTAACTGCTGCAAAATTAAAGCACTAGTAAAATTATTGTGTTTCTACAAGTAGTTGGTTTAAGACGAATGGGTTAAATTGGTTCCCCAGTAAGAGTTTGAGTGAGTTCTTGAATGAGCAGAAATCGGCTTTCATTAGTTAAAGACTTGGAAAAGCAACTGAAAAATAAAGAAGTTCATACTAACTATTACGCTGTTAATTCATTTTTGAAAACATAAATCAAAAACCGCTAGCCCATACGTCACCCTGAAGCTAATTTCGAGTTTGAAGTCAATAAAAAAGTCACTAAATTGTAAATAACAGCAGCAACCCTGAGATTTGATCTTGGAAAGGAATTTTGTCGCGGTTTTTAATAAAGATGGGATCACGTTGCAATAAAAATCGAGCTCGGACGGGCCAAGTTTATTGTTGGATGTGTCATGTAACATGCAACATGCTACTTACATTGCGGCCGTTTTTAATGCGATTCGATAAAATTTTTAAGAGGGAGAGTTTACGACTGGGAGGGTACGACACCTGTATTTTATGTGGGAATGTAATTTTTGAGTTGTTAATTACGAGAGATAAGACTTGGAAGAGTGTTATTTGATATTCAGAGGGTATCACATGGCTTGTATAGTTGCAAGAAGCGACCAGATGCAGATTGCATGCACAATGGTCTCTAGTCTCTACAACTGCTTCTTATACATCCACTTCAGCCGGTGTATTATGTAATAGTCAGGTAATTACCAAGAGGCGGATAATCTAACGTCTGGTGCGGAATTGTTAGCAACGACTGCTCCGCTTCTAAATTGGCATTTCTCCCTGCGCAATCCTTATAAAATTGTTGATAAGACGAGCGCGGCAATTTCTTTTAAAAGAAAAACGGTGTCGACGGATCGACTACTTAGTCTGACAGTTCGCTTGATAAAATTTCAAAAGACAATTTAAAAAAATTTTTTGTTTGCTATTCGAGCGAGGATCAATCTTTCGCATTTAAATTTTCCTTCCATCGACTGTTGCGAGTTATCCAATTTCGTATATTGGTGTGCTCCAATTCGGTATTGATACAATATAAAGTTGATAGTATGTGAATGAGGGCGTGTGTGTTAAATAAAAAGCTCACGGGGATACTAAAGACGAGCCTCATGTTTAGGAAAAATACAATGCAATGATTTCCATGAGACAAATCCATTTTTTAATTTCCAAATTTTAGATAGTTGTGTACTATTCCTGCCACGTCTCTCGACAGGCGCAGATTAAAACCGCCGTTGTTTGAGGGTGGTTGGTGTGAGAGGTGTTTCACGTGCCCTTTATGGGTCTTTCATCATAACTGTGTAACTGCAGGCCGGAGCTTCGCGCAAGTTTTGCATAACTACTCCCTGGAGCCGTATTGGAGCGTTCTCTGTCTACGGTATCGTCAGCCACATCTCTTATCTCGTTTACACCGGTACGCTATGCCACACGGCCATTCGACGAGGCCCTTTATTTCTTTATTATTGTAACGTGGCGGACATTGTAAGTCGCCTCTGGGCCCAAAGCTATATCTACGCTCTTTATTATCCCACGTTTTTGGCGCGAAAAACTTTTTGAGCTACACAAAAAGACACCTCAATTGTGTTTATTCCACTACTATAAAGCTGTTTTCACAGAGTCAGCCTTTCCGAAAAAGTCACTTTTTTGTCAATTTCTGCACTGTTTATGAAAAAAAAAAACTTGCAGCTAATCATGAGAGAGAAAAGCCTGCATAGATATTCATTGTTAGTTGACTGATTATTAGTCGGTCAACTAATAACACGTATTTCTCGATAATTGTTGGTTGCATAAACTTTTGTAAAACCGTAACTAGTTTATATTATCTAAAATAGACAAAGTTATCAACAATTAAAACTTTAACAAAGTTTAAAGTGTTGTAACTCCTAGAAAAATTTATTAATCGGTATTAACTTTTTTTTTGACAGCTCACTTATTAAACTATAAGATGCTTAATAGATCGTTTCTTTTCTATAAGGACATGTAAACTCTGTAGTGATCGGAGTTACTCTTGTCACTATTGAGTTCTGAGGTTAATTTTTAAATTTAAAATTTTGAGTGAAATGAGTCTCAATCTGAGTTCGTTCTTCAAGAAAAACTGTTTTAAAAATTTGTTGTTTTGTGGTTTAAAGTAAGTGTTGATGTTTTATTTGTGCCTTTTTGGCATGAACTGAAGATCCTCGCGGGACGCCGCGACCGGAAAGCGTCGTCCTCTTCCCATCGATCCGTCATGCTTATTCTTTCAGAGGTGTAGGCTTTTTTGAAGTGTGCAAAGACGAATCGCTATTACGTCTCGAGATAAATAAGCTTGTCGAAAGTTCAATACGTCTTCGGCACCATTAGACTGGCATACAGTCGACGGATGACGACTCAACTTTCGAATTAAAAACGCGAACTTAATCTAAAACTCGGAATCTTTCTGTTGGTACGGACATGATAAATGGAAGGCATGCACAGAACGGCTTCACCTTAATGCGCGCCACCTCCTTTAATAGTTTTTTCTAGACGATTTATTCGGACGCTGTTAATGGCCAGACGCTTGTGCTAATGGCGTATAAATAACGCGATTAATTAATATCAGACTCATCCCAAGCGAAAACACTTTGAAAAACCAACCACTGAAATTAACATAACATCATGTCGGAGTCGACGACGACACGAACGTTTTTTGCTAAAGAAACACACAACAAGATTCAATCGAAGCGAGCTTCATCAATCTTGCAGTTTTCGGATTAGCAGAGCTCACGTCTCTTTGCTAAAAAACATTCGAGATTCTCGAAATAGGTTTTCGCTAAGCACTCAACGAAACGTTGTCTTTAGGCTTTATTGCCGAGCATATTTTCACGGCTATTGGATTTTTACCGGACGAACAAAACACCTTTTGATTCCGGAAACGGCAGCAATAAGCGACCACAACAAGAATAAAATGAAAACGACCACTTACGTGCTCACTCGATATCCACTCTCGACACCTAAATGCGAAACGATACGACCCTGTTACAACAGATAACAAGATCAAATTAAAACATTCATTTTTTACACAACTAAATCAACTATGAATGAAACGAAGTGCGGCGAAAGTTCATTCATTATTTACACTAAAAAAAAAATCAAATTTTAACTTTTAGAACAAGTTTGGAGTTTGCCAACTCTGATTTCAACCAAATAGATTATTTAGCAAGTTTTCTTGAGCCTTATTGATTAATTCCATAATCGGCAAAAAAACCGAGTAAAATAATCTGGTAATAAGAGCAAATGGTGTTAAATCGGCCAATGTATAATAAATAAGCACCCATTAACACCAAACACTTCACTTAATACGACGCGTGTTTCGACAAAAAGTTGCCATCCTCGGATAAGAATTAAAACTAAGTTTTTTAAACGAGTTTTATTCGCATTTATCTAATTTTTGATTCGGATTCAAATGCAGCAATTTATGTCAGGTTATGTCAATCCAATTTCAATAACACCCTGTATACTATTTGTTTCTTCATATTCTTCATAAAAACGATTAAGTCCTCTTGCCGGACCTCCATCAATCACAACTAATCTTTGAGATCAATCTTTTGAGCTAAAATCAGCTTGATCTGGTCTATTTCGTTGGAATACATGAACATCGTTTAGTAATATTACTGCATTGATTTGATAGCAGTAATTCAATACGTGGCGGTTTTGTTTTCGCTTCGTCAAAGATTCATGTGTACGTTGCGCTTTGCAGTCGCTTGTAAAGCCGGAATCCGGTCAAAATTCAACACACAGCCTGCGAGAGAAAAAAAAACCGAGGAGAGATAAAATCGATATGTTCCTCTATATATATATATATACATGTCGAAAGTGATTGGGGAATAAATGCACTGGCGGAACTTGTTAACATCGTCCATTTAAATTACCTGTGCAGTGGAAAACGGCAGTGCAATTGTGATCGTGTGCAAATTAGGCGTTAATTTATATAGTAACGTCGTTGGAGGACAATTGAAATGTGAATGGAATTTGTGTGCCCTCCGAAATCGAAATAAAAAGAAAATTATTATTATTCCGAGAGCGTCTACGGCGCCACTCTCTAATGAACAATCATTATTCCACAATTGAACGTGAAAGGAAGGCGTGCTGCTTTGGAGATCGAAATTTGATTTAATCCTGGACCGAGGAAGGAACCTAATTCTGATATGCCTGCGATCGTTTTTTAAAGTCGATTGACTAAACCTAGTGTTTGAAGCCTCTACAAACAATAAATCCAGGGATTGTCCCCCAACTAACACTGTGTACACATAAACAAACCCGGCAATCAGGAAATCGACTTCACATAACTTTTCTATTACACGCAACCGGACCGAAGCTCGACTGATTAAACTGAAAACGCATTAAATGAACGCCCGAATTTATGACTGTTGTTACATTATGCGTGTTCACATGTTTTTTTCCACCAAGAATTCTGCACTCTATCTCCCAACTTTCGCATTATATATCACATTAGGCATTATCCTGATTTAGGATTGTTGTCACAGCCAACCAACTTTTGGACAAATTTACAATCGTGACCGTGCACACGAAGCCAACCTCCAAGCAATTTTCGCGAGTATTACCAAGCGATGGCAAAGGCGGACCTTACATCATTAATCATATCCGGATCCGGTTCCGCATTTACATATCCTCTATCAATTTTTATCTTATGACGTCATAAATCGGAACTGAAACCACCGGCTCGTACGCGTCCCGAAAACCAGATTTCTTGTATTGGAAAAATTCAAATCAACAGAGCATAAAATGAGTAATTCTGTGACAAAAATGCCACCAGAAAACCGATTGTCCTATCACATTTAACAAAATTTGTTGCGAAATTAACCAAATTAGGATAAATAAAAAAAGCAAATTTTCAGCCGACGTTTCGTACGATTTATTTCCACTTCTTCAGAGCTACAATTTATAGAATAATAATGTTATACCTCAATTATATCTTTGTATTAATAAATTCTTATAACCATTTTCTTACACGCAAGTAGCAGTAAATAAACGTTTTACGAAAAAAAACGGTCAACAGCGTCAGCTCTAGTTTGGTCTTAAAAATGAGTATGCTACTGTAAAGGTAAAAGACACAAAGCTCCCTCAAATAAAGTATACATCTAAATTATTAAAATTGCGCAGACGTTCGAGAGGTGTTAACCCCCAACTCAACTCGTAAAGCAACATCTTGAATTTCATCAACACCCACAACATCAACAACCCATATAATCAACAACCCATTTCATCAACAACCCATATCATGATCGCCAGAAATAATTAATAAACCTACTGATCAACGACCTAACTTATCAACAAATCAATATATGAACCACTCATTTCATCAACAACCTAATTCATCAACTACTTAACTTATCTAGGATCCAGTTTATCAAAAGTGGTTATCATTGGTGCGACTCTCGAATAGGGTTGCCAACCTTTAAATTTATAAACTATCCATTAGTCTTTAAAATGTACTTAAATAGATATACTTAATTAGTTAAAAGGACACAATTTGTCCTTTTAACTAGTTTTTAAACCAAAGAAAAACGAGTAAGGGTCGGTTTATAGAAAGTGAATTAACTATTTAATTGCGAATAAATTTTAATTCGTGAGTAAATCGACTTTCCTCGCGTTTGATTGGTCAAAATCAGCATTTAATCGCGAATTAACTATTTGTTGGAAAAAGTCGTATAAGTCTTGGAAAATTAAAATACCTAATTGCGATTAGTTGATTGCGAAAATTTAATTTTTTTTCTTAATTTAATTTAATTTTCTCATTAATTTAATGAGAGAAGTACAACTAGTGAAAAAAAAAGAAATATAAGTACGTTCTAGAATAATTTGTAGAAAAGATGACCTAATGACAAAAAAACTAGTATGTTGTAAAAGAAAAATAAAATAAAGGAAAATTTTAGAATAATAAGAGAATGATCCTTCGAGCCGGATACTGAGAAAAGTCTGAACACAGACGGAGCAATTTACAATAATTTTTACTTTCCACTTCCAAAAATCAATATTTTAAGATTTTTAATAGAATTTCGCAGCAGGAAGCAACAGTTTGTAACTCTATTTTTTAGAAAAATTACAGAATTGCAAATTGTATTAAACATTTTATAGGCCTTCGAGCCAGTTGTAAAGAAAATTTTTATTATTAGTATAAAAAGGACAATTTTTGCAAGCGTTTAATTTAATTTTTTTTATAAATACTACAGAAACATTTTTTTATTTAGTTGTTCTTCAAAAATTGTATAGTTTTTCAAGCCACATATAGAGAAATGTCTGAGTATAGATAGGACAATTTGAAATAGTTTTGTCTCCCATAAATTTACAAGTATTTTAAAAAGTTCAGATTTTTAAGTTGTTTAGAGTTTTATTTTTGTCAGTTTGCTGCTAACGTTTTAGGCTCCGTCCCTCAAAAAAACAATCGCCTAGACAACGTCCTTCATTTCGATATCGAAAAGTTGGCATCCCTACTCTCGAAGGAAAACTTCACGGTGTTGGATATGTTGTTATATGTTATTTATAAATGAGAGTGACAGCCTGTTGTTTCGTTAAAAATAAATAGCAGCTTAAAAATAACAGTTACCTTCGTTATTTGACAAATTAGATTCTTGATAAGTTGGGTCGTTGACGAATTAGGGCACTGATCAGTTGAGGAATTAATAAAATAAGAGTTGATCATTTCTTTGTTGATAAATAGGGTATAGTATACGCAGTGCCTTTAAAAATCAGTCCTCAGTAAAAGTGATTAAACAACTGTCCCTGTTACCCCTTCAACAGCAGCAAAAATGATAGTAAAATTGATGGTAGGCAATAAATAAATCGGTAACAACAGTCACTTGGTCTGATATAGACGGGTATCCCTTGACTTTCCGTCGACTTACGTACACTTTTGTCGAGAGTATTTCCTTATTTCTTATTTTTCTTATTTGTAAAACCAAATTTTTGCAATGTTACAAACTAAACCTGAGTAGTGATCATTGAGTAACTATTAACTATCTCTCTTTAAAAATAGTAAAATACCCAGAAAAGTGTCGACAGGCAATGCTCTGCTACTTCTACTTCAAAATCTGTTTGAGAAATTAAGATCAGACCATCTATAAAGCATACAGATCCTGTGGAAGATAATGTATTAAAAAATTCAGATTGCAATTGTGCCAAAACTAGTGGTTTAATAAAGCTCTCTTAGGCACACATAAAGTAGATACTATAATTAAAAAAAAATCTCTAGAAGACTCATCAATGTTTTCTGTTAGTAAAAATTATATACAAAAAAAAACAAAATAAAAAACCACGATATTTTGGGTTTGACCATTTACAACCAATTAATAAATGATAATTAAGCACATTTCTTGCTATTATTTTCTTTTGTCACAGAATTATTCATTTTGACCTATATCGAATTAGTTGTGTACCCCAATTCTCAGTTAATCCGTTGCTAAGATATTTTTCTCCTGTCACCACATTGTCATAGACATTTTGTCATAAACATTTTGTCAAACTCTTCTCCCAAAAATGGCGTCCCGAATGGACCGAATCCGGAGAAAATCCATCTCTCCGGAAGAGCGCTACCAGCGAGCAGTCAGCGCAAGAAGAAAATTCCGAGCACTGGTCAGACTCATCATTGCCAATCTCAGCTGGCTCCAAGAGCTCGAAGATGAAAAACTTGGTGAGAACGTCAAGAAAAATATCCAAGTCTTGACCCGAAAGAAAGGCAAGAAGAGTCTTTTAACCTTGCGTGACAAAGCAGTCTTGAACAAACCACAAGACCAAAGAACTGAAGCTGAAAAAAATCATCTCAGGAGAATAATCGGAAACTTAAAATGTTTCAGACGATATCCACCAGAAGTTAAAAGCCAACTCCCCGGAATCATGTATTTCAATTATTTCGGCCCTAATCGAGTCATTGTCAAACAAGACTACGAACCGCTCAATCTTTATGTGATTCTAACTGGAGAAGTTGTAGTGAGCCAAACTTTCTACGATAAACTCCTCAAAGAGGATGTGACCAAAGATGTTCTTTTAATGGGTCCAGGAAACTACTTCGGAGAGGTTGGTCTCCTACATAATATTGCTCGAACAGCTACAGTTACAACAACAGAAGCCTCAGAATTTTTATACGTAAAACGTGAAGATTTCGATCGAGTTTTAAAAGATACAGTAGCCAGTCATTGGGCAGAAGTACAAGAAAACATGTCATGGTTCAGCTATTTCAATACTTGGAGCGAAGTGGACATCCGAGAAAGCTGTATTCTAGCAAAAAAGAAAAATTTTGAACCAGACCAAATTGTTCTCAGTAGTACAGGAGGACAACTTGATTGTGTCTACTTCCTTACCAAAGGAAGTTGTTACTTGATTGAATACATGACAATTAAAACTACGTGGAAGAAAGGTTTGCCTCACTATACTTTGGTGAAAGACACCGATCAAGTAGAATCAAGACCACCAGCAGCAATTTACAAAGACATCAAAAAATTACATAAAAAAGAAGAGTCCCATACAGGTCTAAAACATTCATTACGACCAGCCATAAGCCCAACAAAACAGGTACTAAACCCTAATTATGTACCACCTAGTGTCCAAACCCATTTTATCAAAGTTTGCACTTTTAATAAATTAGCTTGTTTCAATGTTGGTGAAAGTTTGAAAAATCGAATTATTGTATCAAAAGACGACAGTGAGTGTCTTCTTCTTCCAAGATATTTTTTGTTGGACAAAAGCATGATTACGTTCAAGGCAATTGAACATTTCTTGACACGTCACATTCCGTCAACTGACCAAATTTTCAGAAATCTTTTAGAAGACCACAGATGGGTTTGTTATAAAGACACTTTGGTGTCACAAATTTTGGAAGAAAAAGCTTTCACTTGGAATACTGTTCATAATATACCCTATACGATACGGCTTGCTGAAGATTTGGGCGAAATCTAAACGAAATGTATTACAATTTACAAAGAAAAATAAACACAAATTAACCTTGTAGAAATTTCCTTCAATTGCGTAAAATTTATTATAACATAAAATACCAATAAAAAAAATTAACAAACCTTCAACACCTGCTGACCTGACAGAACTTGGCCACATTTATCTCAAAACGCCTTTATTTTTCGGCAAACTCTAAAGTTTTTTAACTTTTTTACTGCAGTTCCTACAGATTTTGCATATACATTCTAACTATAGTTAGATTGTGCAAAAATATTTATACTATCTGTTTCATTTTGGTTTAATTGTTGTTAAAAAAGACTTAATTTTAAATTTGTTACGCCACGATCAGCAAGGATATTTGAGTCTTAATAATTCCGTGTAAGCGTTTTTCTTCGATGTCAGCTGGTTCGCAGTTTTTTTTTTTTGAATTCCTTATGACATTTTAGTTTATATTTGTAAAATTAGAGTTCAGAAATTGTGTTAAGAAATTGTTTTATTAATTACTAATTTTGCAAATACTATTTGAATCTTTTTTTAGATTATTTTATTTTTGAATATATGTTGGATGAGTGTTTTGTGTTTGAATCCAAATTTCTCTACAAACACCCTTCTCAAGTTACACAAGTAAACTGGCTTTCGGGTTTAAGCTTGTCAATTTATGCTAGAACCTGAGTACCACTGAAATAATGACAAAAGCGTACCAAACACATATTACTAATTATTATTGACCACTAGAAAAGAAAAACAAATGCACGCATTGCTTTTGAAATTATGGTACAAAAAAAAAAAAATTTTTTTCTGCATATGTCGTTGCCTGTAAAAGGTGATACTTCCCGCTCACATCTAAAGAAATATTTATTTTCGTCTCGTCTGTGTGATATTTTTTGTAGTCATCTCCGTCTTCAAACGAAATTCCCTCGATCGCGACCTCTTTATAAAGAGACAGAAGGCTTGAAAACTAGATTAATTTGAATTTTCGAGCCTTAACTTGATTTCATCTGCGGGCGTAGCGAATCTACTCTGTCCCAAATCCGATTTCCCGTTCTCGAGCCTGATTCTCTTCCCGTTTTTTCATCGTTCATATATAGTTGACGAAGTGACAAAGTGTTTTTCGTTCACTAATATTTAATAGAATGTTGATCTGGTGGCGCACGCAAGATAACCGGAGGGATGATATCAAGTTACTACGTCTTTTCAGGTCTTGAGGGAAACGAAATGATCTCGATTCTGTCTTTCCCCTTATGTCATGTAAACAGGCCGCACTTTGGAAACAACCAGACACACATCAGGTGAACGTTTTCACACGACACGAAAAACATCCCCCGCCAGAAAAAAAGGCTAAATCACGACTCGACCGTGTCTTAATCCGGCGTCGTGTAGATATTTGCAGTTTATTTTATTTGCGACGTCATAAATAGCGCGCAGGGGCGTGGAATACGATCGGTTCAAGGGATAAATTAGCGGCTAATGTCCTTGCGACCGAATCCGGGTCGTTAGGTCACCCGGAACTTTCGGCACTATTAACCCGAACAAAAAGGGAATTGACTATCTAATTTATGATATAAAAAGTGGGATTTGTTTAAATATCTGAAATCGGAAAGTTGGTCTATAACTTTTCATTTTTTTTAATACATAACTATAATAATTAAATGTGTAGTATCTAAATGACATACTTTTCATACCCCTTGTAACTAGCTGCAAGATTTTTTTTTTGTTACATTTTAATTTAAAATTAAACCCGAGATACTCGACACCCATGTAAACATTTTTTATAATATCGTGATGAATCCAAAAATGGGCCGGTTAAAAATATTTTTTTAGAACCCGTTGACTAGGCCCCATCAAATCCTGAACCGGAACGAAGCTGATGAGAGTCCGGACGCGATTAATTCTGAAAACATTATTTATATCTTAACGCCCGGATTACGTCGAATTTCCGCCATAATGCAGGTACATTGTTTTGCAAATTAACGGAAGAGACATTTAAAAAACACTCCATCGTTATTTCGTTTCATTAAAACTTTACAAATGAATTTATTATTAAAACGTAGACGAGAACGAGAAGTTTTCTCGAGAAATCATTACTAACATCGCTGGAAAAAAAAAAACCGGCACGAACCAATCAAAATGACACGACGTGATTGACATCGAAAACACTGCCACCGTTGCACTTTTTAAACATGACACTCACCCTCCCAGAGATTATCACGCGACAAATGGAACTTCAGACTAAGAAGACGCTTAGAAAAAAAAATTCTCCACGTTTTAAACGCCAACGATGACAATAAAAAAAATTGAAAGCATAATTCCACAATAAAAAGAAAAATAAAAAGGACTGACTACGGTATAAGTACGAGAGAAATGTGAAGTTAAAATTTATTCGCGCGAATATATCGTGACTAACGTCAGTTATTTCCACTTTTCGGGGCCCTATTTTAATAATCCGGTTCGGTCCTGTTTCCGATCTATTTTACATTTATATTCCAAACTAAACAGAAAATCCGAAATCGAAATTATAAACGTTGAAATTTTTATGACCGGTGTATATTTCCAGTTTCCGATTTATATCATTGAAAGCGTTTTATTATTTTTCAATTTTAAATTCAAACATACAGCACAGAGACGCGCAGAGTGTTATTGTTTTAATCGCCGCAATAATAGAGAAATACGGCTTTAATTAAGAGGAAAAATCCGATAAATCGATTGAAAAAAGGTGAACTGATCCGATCGCATTAGGGCAGAACAAACAACTTCAAAACTGGCCAATTAAAAGTAACTGTTATGAGGGTGCACTACTGAAAATCGCTCGGTTTTGTGCCATGTGCAACCATCAAACTGCATACAACAACCGAATAACAATAACACTTGACATAACTCTTCAAGTTATTAAAATCAATTCTAACCGCGCGATACCAATTTACTCCACTTTGCTAATTACTTAACAAATGCAATTCAAAACTGTCTCCAAAACCTAATTCATAACTCCCTCCCGTATTTTACAACGCCTTCGAGCGATAACTGCATTTTATAGTCGTTAATTTCAACTAAGTACTCCCGTATTTTTAATCACACTGTAATTTACAACAGCTCCCTTTAACATTTTAAATTTATCAAAGAAACTGAATTCTAATAAAAAAAAATCCCCTAATAAAGTGATTGTAAAAGAAAAGCCGCTGAGTGTATATTTTGCGTTTTACTATGAAATATTCAGTCGTAATTCTCTAAGCATTGATTTACGACGTCGTAAAAGAAAAAATTCTGAGAATAATAAAGCAAAAATTTTCACTACCCCCTTCATTAAGCTTTAATGACGAACCTATTTCTAAAAAAAATCGTAAAATAAGCCATAAGGAGAGCTAATCACAAATGTTTGTCAGCGGATCAACGGAAACCCTTTTACCGTCCAATAACACTAAAATCGCAAAATCAAAAGTTATTGAGATACGTTGAGAAATACAATGTTAAACGTTTACCCAGTTTTAGTAAAAACCATAAATAGGGTTAAAATACAAAAAAACACTATCAAAAATTAAGGCGTAGAAATGAGAATAGTCAGTAGATACAACTGCGTTAATTATTTAAATTTTGTTATTTATCCGTATAAATAATAAACTTTACCCTGCTGTATCTCAAAAACTGAAGCTGCTATAAGAAAAACCGACTTATTTTTGGAACCAGCACATATTTTACACCAAAAATTGTGTGAAGGCTTAAAACTATGCGATAAACGGTACGCCGAATTAAGAATTTTCTGAAACGTGCAGCTTTCAGAGCAATGAAACGATAAAAAAATACCACTTAAAAACAATTTGTAGAAATTAGACATTTTTAGAATCTTTTTAGATTAAATAGTACTAAAAAATACTGCGTTTTTAAAAATATTGATAAAAAATACAAATTGATGACGTCATATTGCAGTTCATTTCACCGACAAAATTGCATATTTTTTTATCAACTGAGTGTATTATATTTTTAATGTTTAACCCTAATTTTTTGACTATTATCTATTAGAATTAGAATCTAACATTGACAGTTTGTCATAAATTTGTCATCGTCGATACTGTCCTTAAACTTTACAGCAAAATTGCTTCATGTAAAATTTAGAAGTAAATTCTAAGCGTTAACCTGTTTAAAAATGGAAAAAAAAATGTACAAAATGCTTTATCAGGTAACTCTCATACGTTTGGCTGGATATCCGTAAATATGAAAGCCACGGCAACCAACAAATTCCAAAAAAAAAAATAAAAAAAAAACACTTTTTTTATTTTCCCCAGATTGCCAAAACAAGACAATTTCAAGGATATTAAAGAACTACGCGGACGAGATGAACAAAGTTTTTGTGTAACCGTAACAGCTAAATTTAGTAATTTATAAGTGTATTTTGTAGCTGCTATTAGTGGCAACGGCCGCGAAAGCAAATTTTGCAACCGAAGCACCATTTCGGGTTTCACAAAAATATTTTAGAGCATAAACTAAAGACATTTGTAGAGTCCTGTTTAGTTCTAATGTTACAGTTGAGCGCTCAAAATTAAACAATCCGACAACGAGACAAGAACAAGATAGCTGGAATTTGGCTGTAAGAAGTTGGTTTTTTCAATTAACACTGTATTTTCAAAACAGAGCATGAGACCCAAATTCCTTGGTAGAAGATTACTGACCAAACTTAGAGCTAATGTAATAAGAAAACCTAGACCGAAATTTGTAAAATTTGATTTTAAAAAATGGTGTGCCCCTCATAGATATTTCCAAAACGGCTTATATTAAAACAGTTCCAATTCTTTATTATAATTATAAAATATATTCGTGACCAGTTTTCTTTTAGTATTTTCCAAAATTTTTATTTTAAAAAAAGGTATAAAGCAATAAAAAATTTTAAAGCAAATATTTTTTGAAAATAAAATTTCAAATGCTGACACCTTTTTCCAAAATTAAAATTTTTGAAAAAGCCCAAATAAAACTGCTTATAATTTTGTCACATCATAATAAAAAAATAGTCGACACTGTTCTAACATAAACCCTTTCTAAAATACCTTTTTCTAATCCATTTTTAAAAATAAAATTTCGCAAACTTCGATCAAACTTTTTTCACTGATTAGCCCTCAGTTTGGTTTCAAAAATAAAATTTTACAACAAAATTTGAGTCATATGCTCCGTTTTCAAAATACACAAATTTAAAAATCCATTGGCTGCCACTGTCCGTTAATCAAAGAATTTGGTTAGATATAAGTCGAATCAACGCAAATCTCAAACGATCGGCTATGACATTAAAAATAGGTCACATCAATGCAAATTTCAAACCCTCGACTATGAAATTAGAAGTAAACAAACATGTACATACTCATGACCTACTGCAATGTACATCAATCTAAATCAACTGTATAAAAAAATTTAGACATTTTGGTTAACAACAATTAACCCAAGCACCAGCAAACCAAAAGAATTTGAATTGATTTTATATCTCGGACAAAAAGCTGAAAAAACAACTTCCTGTAAAAAGCGATAGCTTGGCTAATTTTTTTTAGTAGAGTTTACTGTTAAGCCTCGCAAAAAATTCTGTTGCATTAAAAAAGTGACTTTTAAAAATATGAATAGGTACTCAAAATAATAATAAAAATAAAAAATCCAGTAAACAGTTAGTTATTGTATTGTAGTCATAACACTGGTAATAACTCTTTTACGATAAGATTAAAGCAGGAAACTACTGTCCCGGCGCATCCACCATTTTTATTTAAACGTTTTTGTAAACTAAGCCTGTACCTAAGTTATATCAACAAACGCTTTCCAAAAACAAACTGCCACTCTATATTCCATCGACTTTCATCGTCGAGATAATTTTATTGGCCCTGCAATTTGCTCTGAAACCGGAGTTAATTACACAACTGCCTATTACAACTCCGATACGGCATATTTTATAAATCTCCCGAGAATATTTTATTTCTCTCGTCACTATGTAATTAACCATATTGTATGACTGCAAATTTTAATTTTATCTTCCAACTTTACAAAATTCCTAAACTTGATTACATAATTTGTCCCTCATAAAAAAAATAATAATTGGCCGAGTTTCTGCCAAACGTTTTTGGCATCCGATTCGTTCGATTGCAAATTAATTGTCCCTCAATAAAAAAACACGCCATTGTCACCAGCTTTCCACCAAAAAAATATAACGCGTAAACATTGCATTTACTGCACAATTTCAGCCGAATATCATAAGTATTCAGAGACTGTTTTGCCAATTGGGAATTTCAGCCACGTGACGCCGCAATTTGTAGACGCGTCAATCAACCGGACACTCATAAACTAGCGCCGCTTTCGGACAGTGGCGGCGCCAAGAGTTAGTTACACAAAAGTCGACAAGTTTTATTTAATAAATTTAACAAATGGTAAAATAAAATAAAATTTTCAAAAAGCTAAACTATTAATTTCCTATTCAAATAATGCTCTTCCTCTTTCTGCACAGATTTCAATGCGAGCTCTAAATTCATTAAAATTGCTCCTTATTTCTAAGATTGATTGAACTCGACTGCATTTTGTATGCTATTTTTTAATTGCTCTACATCATTGTACACAATTTGTTTTAAACGACCCCACAGATAGAAGTCCATTATTGTGAGATCAGGTGACCATAAAATGCTACCATCTCTCCCTATCAAGTTATCGTGGAACTATGTGTTAAGCCACTGGCGAACAATGCCGGCATAATGAGTAGAGCACCCATCGTGCTGGAAGAATATTTCCATTCGGTAGTTTGACGGTAATTCATCCAGTTTATCAGCTAGAAAATTTTGCAACATTTCCAAATATAAATTACGGTTTAAATTTTGATTAAAAAAATATAGACCAATAATGCCATAGTACGAAACCGCACACCACATATTCATTTTTTTAAATATTGTCTGCGACAAGAAATAAGTTTGTATTCGTCTCACTCCAGTACCAGTAATGTTGAAACGAAACGATTCCGTTTGTTGCAAAAGTTGATTCATCGGAGAACATAATTCGTTTATAAAAATTAGAATCTTCTAAAACTCTGTAAGCCATTTCCGAACAAAAATCCAGACGTTTGGCTTCATCATCATTTTCTAAAGTTTGCCTAAATTGCGGTTTAAATGATAAAATTTAGTTTTTCTTAGATATTGGTACATTAGAGTTGCTTCTAAAAATTACGAGAAAACAAAGTCCAAATTTTGAAGAGAAATGTCATTATTTCGAGAACTGTTGGAGTTTTATAATAAAGAGTTTGTGTTTTAGAGGTTTAAAACAAGCAGGGCAAATCAACAAAAGTAAAATTTTCTGAGAAATCAAGAATAAAATTTTTCTTTTTTTTTAAGTGGATCCGGAGGCATACTGTTATTTCTAGCCAGCAAGTCATTCTCTATTAAAAAAACAGTATTCGTTAGAATTTTGTCCACTAATGTTGTACTCGACCCACCATGCCTATTAAGAAAATTACGTGATAAAGGTGAGACGATAATGAGGAACACATCACGCACTAACGCTTGCATGAATTACTTATGAAATGGTGGGAAAAACATCGATTTTAGCAGCGCATATAAACAAAAATTAAGAAAAGTTGTCGCGGAATTTGAGAGGAAAAGACTACGATTTCGTATGTACGAAGATTCTGACGAGGGTCAAATAGTAATTGACAGACGTATAAACTACATCAAAGGTAACGCTGGTGATATAAAACAGTCGAATGTGAAAGATTGGGGTGAAGACAAGCGGATGTCCATCAAATACGTGGAGTGACAAAGACAGAGGCGTTCGTGCATAATAACACGGGAATAAAAGAAACAACTACAAAATAAAAAGATGTCGCCCCTAGATTTACTAAAGTATTTTAAAAAAATAATAAGAAAAAAAAATACTGCCGAAATTCAGCACCAATAGATTCTCTGAATTACTGTAGCTGCGGCAAGCAATAAAACTAATTCGTACGAGTATGAACCTTGTCTCAATAGTCTAAGATCGAAAAAATAATTATAAAACACAAATTTGTAGACGTTCTTTTAAAAGCAATTTGTTTGTTGTCTCTTAAATAAAAAATCCTGTTTGGCATGAATAAATTATTTAAATAACCATAAAAATAATAAAATTAAGAGTAGAAATTTTTGATACCTATAAATGTAATGCACTATTTTACAATATTTAATTCCAGTTTTTATTTGTTAAGAATTAGAATAGTCACGATGTGGCATTTCAAATTGGTTTAAAAACGCGAGAGTAACAGGAAGGGAATCCAGAGTTTTCCCCTTTCTTTGAGCACAGCTGTTTCGGTTAAATTCGAGGAATGCGGAGGTGTCGTGGCCATTTCACCTCCTGTATAAAACGTTTATTATGGCTGTTCGTCTGCGACGTTTCCAGTGTTTTAATTAAATTCGAGCTTACGTATCATCGATGCAACGGCCTCTCTGATAGCCCGGATCGGTGTAACACGTCTGCTCCGGGATTAAACCCGGAGAGAAGTTGGGCACTTAGGTTGTGGTTTTTGATGAATTCTTAACGTCGACCGCTTTCATCATTCATAACAATTCGTTCCGGTAAAGAATTTTCCTCGTGTGTGAATCAATGCATGCCGAGGAAATTCCGGTCGCTATTAATATGATAAAAAGCTCATTACAGCAAGTTGCACGTAGGCTTGTTGTGGAACGTTTCGTAATTATGCACACGTGTTTCGCGCATTGTGAATACCAAACAAGGTTGGCTGGTTCATCGAGAAAATATGGAAAAAAAACTTGTCTTTCCCAACAGAGATTCCCACTTTAGGGGCGTCGGTTGGTTTTCTCCTTGCGCATCATTTTTCATTTAGGATGCGAGTGTATCAAAAAACCGTTTCAGCATTACGTTGTAATTGTCGCAAGTTTGAGAACGTGTTTATTCGGTAATCCTATCCTGGGACTTATCCCAAATTCCCGTCAGCGAGTGTAATGTTCGACTCTTCATGCGTGTTGCTTTTAATTAGGACGATTTGTGTTTCGACAAGAACACAGTAAGGGAGCGTCGAAGGCTGAGGCTCACCCTTTTAATTCCTCTCTATCTGGTCTAGTAAGGTGATACACTACTGCTTCTGTTTTATTGTTTGCATCGGCCGAGGGTCAGACAGCTTTAACATCTGAGAGCTTTCGAGAGACGTGTCGTTTTGCATTCGTGTCCTTTGATCCTTTGAGAGTGAGCTGATTTTTCAATGGGTTGTAGCGACGTTTGAGGCCAAAATGCACACCATTTCAAGACGGAAGTGTCTCTAAAAGTTTAATTAAGCACAAGTTATAGTTTATACTGACATTTATCTTAAAGTTCAAGTCATGCACTTAGGTAATGAATACGGTGCCGTTTTCTAACGAAGCGGAAATGTTTTCGGAAGTACTCAGGTGTTGAAACAGATTACATACTTTGACTTTTATGAGATGATTTAGCCTGGATTTAAATTTGTATTATGTGTAATAAATGTCACGATATTTTTATCTTAATCTAAATACTCAAAAGTCATACACTTCAATATATTTCTTTTTCTAAAAATAAAGAAAACAAAACACAATAACATGATGTAGGACTTATATTCAAAGAGAAGGTTGACTCGAGATGAGGATGGTTTACGTGACTGGAATCACGTTCGGGAATTTTAAAGTTGTGTGCGAGTGTTAATAACTAGGGTCACATATTTTAGATTTCGTTCTGCTAAAGTTGCCAAGTAGGGTAATTTGAATAGATGAGGGATTTGTTATATGTGTTTTCGTTTTTATGAGATTCAAAATACATTGTTAAACTAAAAAAAAATTTCGGTTTTTTAAAAACATGTTATGTTATGGTGGATGCGCCGGGTAATCCGAAAAATTTACGGCAGTAATTTATTTCATCTTATAATTTTGTTAACAGAAAGCTTTAGACAAATTTCAAAATAAGAAAAAAAAATGTTAAAAGTTTATATCGCTACTATAAATACAACGAAAAAATACCACCTTTTTAACTACAAAAACGAGGGTTACTAAAAACCGTGAAAAATACTAAACAAATTTGCACTGACATTTTAAAATTACATTGTAAACATATGTATAGATTCTAAAAATAAGATGTGTATTTCAATTTCGTAGAAAAAATAGTATTTATTGTCTCACTCACTGCTTACGCAGCTTGTGAAGAAAACATCTCTCACAAAAAAAACTTTAGTTTCATGTCATGTTGTAAAATATTATTGACACTAGTGCAAAAGAAAAACAAGAAAGAAAGCCAACAATATAATGAATAGACAGTGTTAGAGAAAAAGTAGAAATAAAAAAGATAACTTAAAACAAATTAAAACAACTGTGTAAGTTAAAATAGACAGCAATAGAAACATAAATGCCAAACTAAACACCAACAGCCTTACATTTAATAGTAAAAAGCTTCAAGACTATGTAAAATAAAGTTAGTACATTCGTTGTTTTAATTTTTTGCTAATAATAATAAAAAGTCAGCATTATTAAAAATTATATATAAAATACTAAAACAGAAAAACAATTTCACATATTCTCATTAAAGTAAATAACAATATATTGTAATAATAGTAGTAAAACAAATAATTTATATTTGTTTCACATCAGGAACAAAATCGTAAACCTGAACCATTCCAATTTGCATTTAGACTTTTTTCGAAAGTCAATACTTTGGAAGTCCTTTAAATTGTGCCAGGCTCCCAAGCCACACTGTTTTCTCACTATCAGTGTCACACAATCACATATAAAAAAAGTTGAGAATGTTTTTTGAGAGGAAAAAGAGCAGGATTTTCGATTTCAATTCTCATATACTCGGGGTAAATAGATCGGGTGTACGTGTTCCGACTACCACACACCGTTTCATAAAACCTCCCACCTCCCACTGTTCGGTCACCTTCAAATCGCTTCCAATTTACAACTAAGTTTTCCGATATACATTCTCCAAAGCAATTCCAAAGACGTGTATTATCATCTGTAGCCGCCGTTCGTGTCGTTAACTCTCATTGTAATCGTGGCAGGAGATCAATCCAAGGGAGGCTTAGTGTGAACCCCATCTGACCGGCAGTTTCCTCTTTTCCACGCCATTGTGTAGCGTGAGACAGCTTACCGACTCAAATAACAATCGAAAGCGTTTCAATTACCGTAAACGCATCATAAGTAGAAAAAAATTTGGATTGACATCGCGTGCTGAAAGGGCACAAACGATGACATATCGATTAAATCAAATACCCATTAACAGATTCATTTACCTAATAGTACATATTAATTTACAATAAGCTGACAACGGCCTATAACTCGACGGAATGGATGCGTTGAAACCCAATAATAACCGGAACGGTGCACATGCAATGCCAATTATGAGCCGCTAAGTCTGAGAGCTTAATGATATGTTATTGCCGGCCAGATTTATGCAAACGAGCATAAGGTGTAGGGAATTCCGAATATGACGGCTCTAAATCAAACCACAAACACTGAAATAATAATAATAATTTTAGTAAATCTAGCAGACACAAGTTTACATAAAATTCATTTTGTTAAATGTCTTTAACATTCTAGACAAGATCATTAAAATCAAAATTATAATAAATTTATAATAAAAATAATGATGCTTGTAGAATTCGTTAATCACAACAAGATATCATTCAATATATTGCAACGTTAGTGCAAATTCGAGGTTCGTTTGATTCAAAGAATTGGATTAATAACAAATAATTTATTTCCACTATGTACGCCAGCCAATACACTAACAACAAATAAATAACACAATTAACTGTACAATAATCTTCCGAAAATATTGCTCACGTTGTTCGCTTGTCCGGTTCTCGTTAACTGACTGACTAATTCCCAACTAGTCTCCCTTCCTATAGAATCAAAAGCCTTTCTAGAATCATATAAATTGCTCACGTTGTTCGCTTGTCCGGTTCTCGTTAACTGACTGACTAATTCCCAGCTAGTCTCCCATCTTATAGAATCAAACGCCTTTCTAGAATGTGCTGGATGATTCGTGATCTTTCTATGTTCCATTGGAAGCGATGACTCATCCTTCTAAATCGGTCCATAGGCGGATCTATTAATGAATTCGTAGAATTTGACGCCTCGATGCGCTTCCGGCGCGATAACCTTCTACATAGTATCTTCTGTAGCTATTTACTTTCTTTCTCTTATTGTTATTTCAAATTGTTCCTAACAATATTATTACAAACCCGTCCTGTGTTGACCCAAACTGAATATAAAAGGTGACATGACAATATAAGTAAAATAATTTATTCAGGATTATCCCTCTGTTCCTGAAATTAGAAAAATTAAATAATATTGTCCCTTGGAAAATTTGAAACACATTTTACTAGTATTTTAAGCGCCCTCGTTTCTTGTGTGTCGTTGCGTTGAGTTGTAAACCATCTCAACGTAAGTTTTTAAACCTTTTGGTACTTTTAGTTGTTTTTAGCTTAGAAAGCATCTACAGCCCTATGTTGGGCGCCACTTTTGTGTGACATTCAATTGTTGCTTCGTCTTTTGCTGCTAAAAACACAGTACTACGACAGGCAATCTATAGGCTCGTTAGATTTGTTCTTAATAGTTATTTTTGTCACAAGTACCTAAAATAGAGTGTTTGCAGACGAGTCCGCAAAATAACTATTTAATGGTGTTACGTGTTACAAACAACATTTTTTTGTTAAAGCGCCCAAAAAGAAATTCGTATTAGTAATGTAATTAGAACAAATATTTTTCGAAATTAGTGAGCTTCGTATTTATTCCATTTTATCATAGCAACCGGACTGTTTACATAATGTCAACAAAAATGCAGAATCCAGAAAAAAATACTGAAAACGCAAAAAAATGTGTTAGATTTACTACCAGTGAAATCGCGTCAAATTTATGAAAAGGAATATAAAGTATTCATTTAATGGAAGGAAAGAAACAAGATGCGATGTTCAATTATTTATATGAAAAGGTAAGTGTCGCTATAGGTACTTTATTGATAACCCTTGTAAATTATTTTCATATTTAATATACACCCTGGTCAAAATTCTCGATGATAAAAGCTGTTTTGACTTTCAAAAAAAATATAAAATAAACAAGTTCGCCAGAGTCCTAGCTTTTTTGAAAAGAAATTCAGTAGGCTACAAGCCCACAAAGTCAAAAGTTTTGACCGCATCAAGAAATAAATTCATTTTTAATAAATGCAGATGATGAGAAGTATTTATTAATTAATAAAAGTAAGTTTAAAATAATTCTTTAATGATATGCATCTGGCTCTTATTTAATTTCGTGGTTCTCTTCTCATTGGCATGTGTGGTGCTTGTAGGCGCGAAGAGCTACATTCACTAAAAATACGAGATATTGTGCAAAAAGACGCAGGATATCTTCTTATAACAATCTCCGATACAAAGACCAACATCAAGAAGGTCTTTCCAGTGGTAGCTGAAAGCGAGGCAGTTAATCCTCTGGAAGTATACCAGAAATATGTTCGACTACAGTCAGCAAAAAATAAGCACGATTACTTTTTTATTTCCTATCGTAATGTAAAATGCATGGTACAGCGTGTAAGAATCCATTCTTTTGGGAAAATGCCCTCTATTGTTGCTGAATTTATGAAACTACCAAACTTGACAGAATATACAGGACATTGTTTTTGAAGAAGTTCTGCGACTCTTGGGGCAGATGCTAATGTTGATGCATCTTTGTTAGTAACTTTGTTAGAACGGTTAAGAGAATAGAGATCAGTTTTTCACAAAATCATTGTCTTATTATTCTAAATAGTTTGCTCCGAATCATCATCACCAGCAGTCATATATAGAAGAATCAATTGAGAAGAAGGAAAAGATGTGCAAAAATTTAATAGGAGAGAAGGAAATCAATAATCATTATCGAGTAACAATATATCTGTTACTACCGAAGTTGCAACGTTAAAAAGAATTAACACGACACCCTCAAGCTCAGGTATTTCGTTTGAAGTTAACTGCTTTGAAGGTGCGCAAAATTGTTCATTTTCATTTTGCGGAATAAGTATCTATTAAATATTATAACTATTTTTTTTTGTTTTTAATGTAGACAATTTAACAAAGTTTCTTAATTCTTATATGCAACCATTATGCTTTATTTACCCAAGTGATCTTCAAGAGTTGCCATGACAACTTTTAGTGTTTCAGTCCGAAAAAAACTCATTTTACTGACTCAAAATAGTCCGTAAAATAACTGTTTTTGGGAGCGTGTACCAAAAAAGTTTTTCAGCACTGCTTAATAATCATGTCTGTAATGTCTTATTTGATTGTATATAATAATTTTCAAAATAATTTCAATTATTTTAGTAATCAATTCTTTGAATTTAGTAGATTATAAATTTAATAAAACCGAGGCATAAGTTTATTGACCGGAATTTCAGAAGGTGTGAAATGAAAAAAGCTGTAGGAACAAAGCGGACATGATGATTAGAAAGTATCGATTCGTAAAGCGGCGACTATTGAATTGTAGGAACTTTACAGCGCTAATAAATCTCCTCTGATTAGTTTTCTTTAACAACAGTGTTGACTGAATGAGCGACAGCCCCGTGAAACTTTTCAACTGAAAACGAATTAATTCGGTATCGTGAAAGTTTCCTTTTGTAAATAACGCATTAATCCTCAGCTCTAGTCCCACCTTGTTTTATCTCGACAGTTATCGCATTCGCTGCCTCAATCCGCCGGATTAGGACAACTGCAATTTAAAAACTGCTCTACAACAACCGGATTTCGACTTTCTCAAACCAAAAATCCACCAATTAAATCAAATCAAGGCTTGGTTTGTACGTGATTCCCAGCGCCATTTTTTCCATCACCTCCCCAAGGTAATTATTCCGCAACACGCGATATGGACACGACCATTAAAATTCCACCATGACTTCTTTAGATCCTAATTATTATTGCATTGCAGTCACACCCACGCGATTATTTTTGGTTCGTGCTGAGTTATTTTTAAAAATTCTCAGATGGTAAACATGATTTTTGCCGACTCGACTCGTCTGACCCAAATCTCCAAGCAATTTTTTTATTATGATCGAAACGAAAAGGTACGCCGCCACCTGATTTATCTCCCTGTTTTGAATGTCGACTGAAATTGTAGAAGTTCTACCCGAAATCTTGTTTGGAGAAAAAGAGATATATGGCTGCGGTGACGCCACAACTGGGTACAAAAATTTAACTTTATCGCTTTATAAATATAGAATCTTGTGGTATACACTGTATGCTTCTTATCTAATTCAATTCAATTTTCGTATGTAATAGTTGGGATTTTATCATCGGGCAATCTGAGTAAGTGGTGAATGGTTCGGAAACTTGGGCTAGTGAAGCGGCCACGGTTTCTGTCTCCCGCAGAAACCAAATGGATATTGCTCGTATATATACGAGAGCATAACAGACAGGCAATCTTGAACGGAATTGCCGCTAAACAAAGTAAAGACTGCCCGAGTGACTCAAACATGGGGATTTCAATAAACTTGACGATATTGATGGGTATTATCGCTTCGGGGATAAAAACTTTTTCACTCGCCCAGTTCACTACTCAAGGATTAATACAACATGACAGTTGCAACAGAATCAAAATAAGACGACCTGTCGCGACGTTTTAGCGAAATCTACAGCTAAGCTAAGGGATAACGACGTAATTGCAGATATAAATGCACCACTGTCAAGACGAGATTCACTTAAATAAATTCCTTTTTCGCAGCACTAAAACAGAAAGTTCAACGTTTTCTAAATTGTTTTGTTTTACAAAAATCTTTTAAAAAATTTAGAATGGTCCTAGCGTCATCTTATAATAACTAGCTTCGCCACCGCTGATCATATAAAACATAACAGCCCCAAAATTAAGCTACAGCTTTCTAGAGTTTATTAAACAGATTTGAAATGTTGTATTTTCGCGTGTAAATTAGTGAGACACTGTACAGTCGCAAAACAAAAAAAATGAGAAAATGACTTAAACCTTATCATCGAAAAAATCATACTCAGAAGCTTATGTTGCTTGACTACAGTCCTCTTCTAAACATAAAAGAATAAATAGCTCCCGACAAACAGCTGCAGCGGCCCAACCCCAGGATTTCCAAGAAAGCGGATTAGACAGTCGTAAAAGAGTTCAACCTTCTCAGTATGGTTCTTTAGATGATAATTTACAAGTCATTGTATCATTTTTCTGTTTTTAGAGTATAATCCAATTCGCAGCATAGTACATTGTGAGAAATGAGAGTTGAGTTTATCTGCTTTACAATTTTTTAGCCCAACCCTTTTTCATTTTGTATTGATGTATCAAAAAAAGCAAAAATGGCACACTTGTTCGCCAACAGTCATAATATGCATCATTTCTTACGTCAGTAAGACTATTAGATATCACAATTAGCATACTACAAACTGAAAACCCTATTTTTAATAATTTAACAGAATAACTTTGAGCAAAATAATTACAGTGTACCCGTGCCATTCGAGAGCGAAAAAAAATATTAACTACAGTGGCGAGCAAGAAAAACCGAACAACACTTTAGACGTTAAACACCACGTAATTGTCAGCCAAACCACACCAAATATCAAACCACACTAGACCACATCAAACCTCACTTCACTACAGCAAACAATAACAGATCACTTGGTGTCCGTTTTTTTTGTTCCCGATTGTAATTAGTAAAAAAAAAATGTTGTTACATGATAGTGAGAAAAATAGTATACAAAACTCAAGGGAAAAACACATTCAGGCATCTGTTATCGTATAATTATAAAAATTCCTCTCTATTATCCTTTTTCCCGCTCAACCATCGTAAGTAACACAAAATCTTATTGCATGTAATATGCCACAAAGGCAAAAGCTAGTTTGTACCGGGTCAGATTTTACCTCAACCCCCCAAATAGCATTATCTATTTGAACAAAAATTTTGAAAAAAATCACGTAATTATCTATAATGAAAGTTCATTCTGTCCAAATTTGAAGTCATTTTATTGAATAGAAAGTTTTTGGGCTTTTATTCAATAAATTATCAATTAATTTGAAAACTTTTTTCATTACCAATTATTTTGGTATGTTACATTTTATGGTTACATATATTTGGTATGTTCCATTATTTTAAATAATTTTAGTTTTTTTCAAATCTAATTTTAAAATCAAAGCTTTTTTTCTGATGTTTATTTATGACAAGATAATAAATTTCTGAAGAAAAAAAATTTGGATTGTTTGCGGTTTGTCTATTAAGCAGCGATAAGATTAAACACGTTGTAATAACAAACAGACTTAATACAAAATTTTTACTTACGTTAATAGGTCAAAAAATAAGACTCACCTGAAACAAAAAAAAAACAGTTAATAATTAATTTTATAGAAGTGAGTTTAATTTTCTTGAGTAAGTAATCAGCAATTCCACAAAAGTAGCCAAAAATAAATGTCTTTTGGAATAGACGTTGAAAACCATATTAAAAAGTAAAATGATAAATGATAAATCGACAAAGTTGTTATATAATTTTCTACCTCTAAACATGACACATTTAAGTAGCTGCGTATTTACAAATGAACATATTTATTATGGTAGTTCAAACCCCCGCTGTATTTAATTCCGATCCACACCCACAGGTAAACTTGCTTTCGGGTTTAAGCTTGTCAGTCAGTGCTAGAGCGCTAAAAAATGGCGTTTACAAACTCCTTCCCTAACATCTACAAAACTCTTTTTGTAGCTTGTTTTCTAAAAATCAATTCATATATTCCTGTTCTAGCATCTTATTTCAATTTGAACTGAAAGTTATTTTTTTATTTAAAATTTTTAAAGAATTTTTTTAAAGAAGATTTTTAAAAAAACTGCAGTATCAATTTTTTTCTTTGAGAAAAGTAAGGCCATCATTTCCTGAATTACCCTAATAGTAATAATATCAGTTCATGGCTTTTGCAATGTCGATATCTTATAGCGCATCGAAGAGCGGGAAGCCATTTTAAAATGAGTGCTCTCAGGAGACCTCGCTTCCTGCAGTTGACGTAATATAGCAGGACAAGAGTTTTTCGTTGTAAAAACTTGCGAGCATGTTATCTTCTAAGTTTGGAAAGTTGTTTAGGCAAAATCACTATTTTCCCCGAACGGCAATTACTATTGGAGCGAGTTTTGTTCGAAATGTTAATCAGATTTCGTGAGCAGTCATGCTAGAGTCACATCTAACCCCGTGTAAATTTTCCTCGAGACTGGCCTGTGTCGGTAATAAATCTCAAAAACTTTCATGAAGAATGTTAAGTGAAAACTTTAAATTAAAATGAATTGTAATAGCCTCGTCAAAAATCGCTAATCCGACTCTGGTTCACATACACACGAGATTTTGTCATAACCGCGCCCGACCAAATTAGTTTATGTTCGCCGCATGCAGCCCCCTCTGACAACACCGTTCCAAAACAACGAGTGGGAGAATTAAATTCCAATTACGGGAACGACGGGCATGCTTTAATTAACACATGCACACACATTAGATTATCCTAATTACGGTAATAAAAGCGGTTTGTCTTTGTAATTGTGTGCTATCTCTTTCAGGGAGAGAGTGCTTGGATCTAGGTCTAAGCTTTCACCAAGTGAACCGATAGATTGTCATTGCGTTCCTTAAGCTCGGCAATCCGCACCGCGACTTCTTTTCTTTTACTCCTAAGATCGTTATGGAGGATATATCGGCTGAAATAACCGGCGCGGCCGGACTCGCCCAAACGATTGAATTACACGGACCCAGAAGCCGAAGCAAATCGCGTTACTTCGATGGGGATAATGAAGCGAAATGATTACGCCCTTCCAAAGGCAGCTTTGACTCTTTTTCTTTTCACTCTTTTCTTTACAATTAAAAAAACTAGATTACAATACATTCTACAAAATTCATAAAAGATGAAGCCAACTATCGCTAAATTTTTAAACATGTCCCATAACTGTGGAGTGGTTAGCTGAAATATTAATCACTTACTGTGGGGACAAAGACCAATCTAGATGTTGATTAGTTTATGACAAGGCAAACTGTCAGTTGGTGTTTTCAATTGTTTAGAGTTTACTCAAAAATGTTGAAAATAATTCTAATAAACATAAACTAAAAAATAAGTATCAAAAAGTTTATTGATAAGCTAGCCTACATTCTAAACTACTGTTTCGTGACGTCATTAGCATCCGGCCTAGAATTCAAATCATCAAAATTATTTATTTTTATTTGATGCAACTTTTTCCATAACTAAAGGTTAGGTTATTTTATTAATCGATTGAATTAATATTCTTATAAAGCCTAATTTAAAAAAAATAACGTTTCAGGTATTTAATCTAAGTCACAAAAAACCTCTTCAAAACACAATGAAAATAAAGGTGATTCCGCAGGTGACAGAAGTCCAAAGCTCGCAAAGACTGGCTGAAAAGTGAGTTTTAACCCCGCCACATACGTCTCTTACAATCATACTATTAGTAAGAAAAAAAATTATAAATTACAGACTTTAGCAATCGTTTGAAACCCGAATAACTTCAAAATTCCGCAACACTGTATTCAGGATGCAATGCTGGTAATACTTTCAGATATTACACAATTTTTACCAAATGCTACTAACGTTACGAGTACACCAAAAATCTCTAATTGAAAACGAATAAAAACGACAAATTTCTAAATCCATAGATTGCATTTTCGTCTATTACGTCACGTTCAAACGCCAGCTGTAGAGTTGGGCAGTACTAAACGTCACATGGATGGTAGGTAAAGATACTGTTTCTAAACAAAATTGTAATTAACATAAGCAGAATTCACGGGAAAGTGGGCTGGAACAATAAAAGACTTGTTATATAGCCGACGTTTCGAGCCTTTTTTGGCTCTTTCTCAAGGCTTATAAATAGTGTCAAAAAATGTTGAGCCAGTGAATTGTGCTATTCTAAAGAGATTCTCGAAAATTTAGGACTAAACTCCCTCGCTGACATATAAACTATTTAACTGTCGAAGACTTGTTATTAAATATCTGCATACTTTTGGCTGTTGTAAGTTCCTATTAACGATCAGGGTTAATCTTCAGAGAGACATTCACCAAAATTACTCTTAGGTCGGTAATCGTCGAAAAAAAATCATTCTTCTTCTGGCCTAGGCCTAACATGCCCAGAAACAAAAACAAAAAAACAGAAAGTCCTAGAAAGATATCGCACCGAGGCATAAAATTTTACACAATCATTAATAGACTCGATATATGAACCCATCGAGAGGATTAGTCATCATTTCTAATTGAATCAAGCAAAGACACGAAAAATTAGGCACAATATAGCAAAGACGTTCTATTATTAAAAAGAGAGACTGACCGAGACTTAGTCAATCAGATAGTGAGAGCGAGACAAGAAAAAAAAGTAAACGAAATTAGTAAAGCAAGGCTAGTGTAAATATTAAGTTGTTTATTTATTGTTGTATTAGTGTAAATAGTAGAAATAAATTATTCCTTATTTATACAACTCTGTATTATTATTTATTATTAAAGTTTCTTTAACAGCAATTGTAGTTTAGGATAAGAAAAAGCCTGACCGCCTTACAGTACAGAGAAGCAAACAATAACACTGTTTGGTTTATTTCTTTTTAATTCATTTTATTAAAACACTTAATCAAATTATTTTTCCCGGCGCATTCACCATTTTTATTAGAAAATTAAATATTTATTGATTGATTTTATTATTGATTTAAATTTTTAATTACTGACCAAATTTTTTTTCATTCATAACCCTTGATTCCGAGGCTCGTATATTTTAACCGCCTCCGTATAATTAGAAAACCTTTTGATCACACACGTTGAGCGAGTCAAAGAGTCGACTTTTGTTTTTGACGGCCAACTGAGGAAGAAAATTCTTTCATCATAGCTGTATATAACTATACAACGGCAGTTTCTCGTTATATTATTAATTAGAATCTTAAAGTCACCGCAATTTTTTTACGGTTTTTGTGTTTCATTATCCAAATGGAATTAATACAGAACTGAAATTAAAGTGGCGCCTTACTTTGGTATTTCTTATAAAACTAGTTTTCCTTTCTTTTGTTCGTTCGTTAACGAACAGTAATTTTATTACACAAATTAGTTAGAGTCGTCGAGAGCTTTACCGTAAAGAGTCCGAGACAATTAATTTGAGTTGAGTTTTTTTGTTGTGTTTCTTTTTCGGGACTACAACGTATATAAATAAGGTCAAGTTGAATAAAACGCGGGTGTCTTTTCAAGTCATGTCGGAGGGTTTTTGTACAGTTCCGGAAGACAATTCATTACGTAATTTGTTTAGAGAAAACTTATGCTGTTTTTCGAGAAAAAGAGATAAAACACGAAGAATGGTTTCAACGTATCTTCATATATTTTCTCGGCTATTGTATGGATGAAACATGGATGAAGTAACATAGCAAAATATAAAAGAGTGCTAAGGATGTATCGGACTCGGCGGCAAAGGCGACCGTGTACAATACGGCCCTAGGTAAAAGGGATATAAAAGTTTATAACGTGACACGTCATTACCTCGCCCCAAACGACTTTGGTAAGAAGCGTATGTGTTCATTCCTGAAGCGAGATATTAAGATAGCCAGTGAATTGTGCTATTCTAGAGAGATTCTCGGGAATTTAGTAGGAAACTCCTTCGCTGACATATAAACTATTTAACTGTAGAAGACTTGTTATTAAATATCTGCATATTTTTGGCTGTTTTAAGCTCCTATTTACGATCAGGGTTAATCTTCAGAGGGTCATTTAGAGCATTTTCACCCCTGCGTTAATACGGGTTGAAATTAGCTTTTATGGTAGAATCCTGGATTATAATTATTGTGCCTGGGGAAGTTTGTTTTTAAGTCGATTATAATAAATTTGTGATTTAAAAGGAACGAGGGTGCAATTTGCCGGTCAAGCGATCCTCTTCACATATCTTGAAAGTTTAAATTGGTTCTCGGAGATTGCTCCATCTTAATAATTATTATAAGATCAGATGGGAACGCTGAGAATAAAATTTTCTTTCTCTTCGACTTTTTCTTTTCCATTTATATGTAAAGCTATATCAAGCCACTGGATGTAAATTAAGAAATTTTAATAAAAGTCGGCCGCTTTAATAAGTGTTTTGATGTAATTCCTATGCCGCGTTTTAAAGTTCGCTTTGGTTGCGAAGCGGTTTTTTGGCTTAATGAGACAATGATGCGCTCTCGAAAATAGAAGAGTGCATCACAGAAAGAAAAAAAAACCTCTCGAGTAATTTATTCCATGAACACAAATGTTTAAATTTGAAACATGCCTGCATAATGCAACATTTTTGTCGGGCTGCCGAGTTCCACCGGGAATTTCTTGTCCAACTACTTCAAGTATGTGAAACTTTTCAAGAGTAAAGTTTGTACAAAAGATAGCCATTTTTATCAAAACAAAAGTACGCGCTTCGTTCCGGCTTAATGAAATAATTATTAAGTCAGAGTGAGAAGTGGAAAAGAAGAGAAAGTATTGCCCGATATTTGAATACATCTATCTCCCACTTTCAGCTAACCAAACTAGATGCTAATCATAAATTACACTTAAGTGACATTTGTTTGATTTACTGACTCACATAAACTCGCCGGAACTTAAGACCAAAAACGAAGATCAGCAGAAACATGAAAGTTATCCTTCCTCCGGTTCAAATCTTAGATAAGCAGTACAATCGATTTTCAACTACAATAACAACATAAAAATAAGCAATAACCCTAAACGAAATCCAACTTAAAGATCTAACCTCGCCAAAAAGAAATTAAAGAACAAACATTGCATTTTGTAGTGAGCGCTAGTTCCGGTAAAACATTCCTAATAAGAATATTAGTTAAAACAGATAAGTTGACTACAAAGTTTTAGTTTTCGTTCAAAAAAAAAAAAGTTTTCGATACTGCAACTAAAAATATCTTTAGTCTGTTTTTCTACCAAATATTTACAAACTAGTAAGTGAAAATTTGAAATATGCATTTTTGATTGGTTAAATTCGAAAATTGACCGCAATTACAAATAAAAATTTAAAATTTCCAACTGGTTTCTCTCTGGTAAAAAAACAGCCCATAGTTTGTTTCAACATTTTTTTTTCTTTACATTTTTCGTTATTTAATCCATAAGTCACAATTATTTATTTTTAATAACCTTTTAATTAAACAACAACTAAATAAATAAATAAATAATTATCTTATAGTGGTTAAGTTTCAGAGTTTTCAGATTACATCTACAGCCTCTAACATGACCTAACGACCATTGGTAGCCTGAACCGACGCGACGGCTTAACTTCTCCTATAAAAGACGAGGTATATCCATTTGAGCAACTAATTTCTGACGTAAAGACCAACTTAAAATAAAATTTCAGTTTTCATTGATCACAAAGTCTATATCTGATATGACTGTCATCTTTCCGTGTTGTCCGACTGTATTTGGTATGTGTGTTTAGACAAACTATAATAACACTAAACGTTCTTATAGACTATTAAAACCATTAAAGACTATTCATTCCGAGATCCTACTGCTTGCTTAAAGTATAATTTGAGCCTATGTTAAAGAGAGAAGCTGAGAGAGAGATGTAATAAACCGCTTCAATAATAAAATTTAAAAATAATTTAACACGAAGAAAAAAATGTCATAGAGAGCATTAGACTCTTAATACTTTATAAAAAATAAAAAAATACTATAAAATATTTGAAAAAAATTATTGAAATCGAGATACCGTCAAGTATTAGTCAAAATTAAATAGTATTTTTTGAGTAATCTGTTTTACAATATTTTTAAATTTAACAAAATTTAATTCATGGCAACTGATGCAGTCCATCTCTTGTTTATTTTTATGTGAGTCTAAACTGGCAATTAAATACCCCTTTTTGTGATTTATTTCGTGATTACACCAAATTTTGTTAGAATTTTTCCATTTTCATTTAACAAACTAATTTTTTTCTTCATTATTTAAATTATAAAGCAACATTTTCTATAACTTCTTGCCTTTTCTTTTCAAGAGCATAAAAAATAAATTCCCTCATTTTCTGAAAAATATCCGAATTTCCTGACTATTCCCTGACCGCTACCTAACTTTATATAAATAAATTCAATGTGCTGACATTTCAGGTTTTCCCGGTTGCTGAATACCCTATTAATTTTCTACAAATTTTTCTTTTAACATATTTTGTAGTTTTGACCGTTTGCTCAGCGATTTTAAATAAAAATAGCGTTGTTCCAGCAACTTTTGTTATTTTTTTAAACAAATATTAAAAACTTAATCGTCTAAAAGATAATGACTACTTTTTTGAATAATTACTTTTGCAATTTGTAATTCAAAACGCATTGCAAAGTTAAGTAATTGATACCTTCTCTCTCTTTTGGATATTTTTATGAGAGTCAAGTAAATACAGTAAATTACTCCTTTCTATTACTTTACTTTCTGATTTTCTATAAATTATATATTTCAACAATTTAATTAGTGGTGTTTAGGGTTGTCCAGTAGTTAAAGCGATACAGAAATGTCTGTATCAGGGTGAATATATTCAGTTTTAAGCAGAATCACAAAAGGGTTGACCTTACATAAAAGCGGCCGAGTTTATGAATCCAATTTGTCGAAATACTCTCGTCTCGTGCCTGTGTTAAACGATGCGCCTTTTTACGACTTCATTTCGAAAATGTTCAACTAGACGTATGCAGTTTTAAAGTCGAGTTAGAGCCGAACACATATTAACATTCTCTGGTCAGTTTTATTGTTGAAATATGATCCAAAAAGCGTCATAATGGCGCTATAACTCTAAGTATGCGGCTAACGCGCCAGCATTAGTAACAAAAGCCGCAATTGCATTAGAGTGCAGGGTAGCAATGCAAACGCTGTTAATAACGTTCATAAATCTGCCAAATGCTGACCAGATCTATTTTGTTCACCGGCCGCTACAATGGCCGTCCAGTTCAAACTGCCATCAATTTCAATTCTGAAACGTTCCAAGAGGGGACAAATCAGCACCTAGCGATGAGATTTTCGATTATTTATTTTGTATTGCGACAAAATCGTTTTGAACGAACGCACGTTTCGCGAGCGACAAGTGCTCCAATTAACAGGCGTTTCCTCTTTCATCTCGACTCGTTTAGCACGAATAAAGGCGCAATCAACATAAATATGAGATTATCGCCACTTTATTAAGTTTGCTCTTTTAACAACGACATAAAACGCTATTTGTTTCGCCACTTCAACGACAAGAGGTGATAAGCTGGCGAGTTTATTACTGATACAGACACAATACGTCTCTTGTTCAACGAGAATTGCCCCAACTCACTCGACATGGAAATGGCCGGATGAAATCCTTCTGATTGCTAAGGTAAATAACGGTAGAGTGTGCAATCCGAGAATGGAAAGAGTGTCTCTCTACAACGGCAACTGCCAAAGCACCAATAATCTCACCGACTGTACTCCTGAATATTCAAGTACGAGCTTTGCGGACTACGTTATTAATGCACATTTGCAATTTAAAGAGGGTCATTGCCTGTGTTTACTTTACAATAAGAGCTCACCTCCAAACATACCGCAATCATTATACGCCACCTTAGATGCGGCCTCCGGAGATGGCACAACTTCAAACAAGACATTCCGACACTGGATTCCCATTATTCCCATCCCCAAAACAAAACACTATTTAAACCAAATAACTCCTCAGACGATCCTTTGAAAAACCAACTCAAAAACTCTAATAAAAAAGCGTCTGGAACGGGAGACGCACAATTGTTATATCTAATGGCTCACTCGCTTTTTGATATTAAGAAAAACATCATTAAAACCAACATTCCCATTTCACGACACTTTGATATCGAAACTTGAAACTGCAACATTGTTAGCACACAAACGAACAGAAATTTTAAATGTCAAATATGGAGTGTTCTAAAATTTACAAAATCTTGTCCAAAGATATAAAAAAATTTGATAAAAACCGACCCTCAAAAGTTTTTCTGTTTCTTAGAAAAACTGTTTCTTATTTTCAAAAAAAGCACTGTTATCCGCTACATTGCACTGATTGCACCGATGTTAAATACGCCCCTGATAAAATGTAACATTACCAAATAAAGTATAGATGGTATATCGTAGTAAATAATCAAGACCCCTAATTTCTAACATACAGTTTCTTTAAGTCTTAGAGCTGTTTTACAAAAAAATAATTAAATTTTTAATTGTAATTAACTTTTTAAACTGTATGTCTAATTGAACATATCATTAAAGGTACTCTAATTGCAACGGTAAGCAACAATTACAGCATGTATGACGCTGTTCCCCATCCCTAGTACCGTAAGCGAGAATAGTAAGCACATTATTGCCCTATGAAAGCGTTCGAAACCAGGAAAAGTACCTACAGTCCTGAGGTTCATTCTATTTTTTCAACCATCTGAAAGGAACATCTATCTGGCCCTAATTTTCACTTATATTTAAATTGTTATTAATGTATAAAATAGTAAAAATTAGGGCTAGATATCTATCCGTTATATTTAGGTGGTTAACAAAATAGTATATCTCAAAAGCGTAAGTTCTACAGTAACTAAATAAACACACAGTACAGCAATGTTCGCCATATTGAAAGTAAAATTTTGAGCGAAAACATTAGAATTTAAAAATGATAGATCTAACGAGAAATTTTACAAATTTCTATCAATTTTTACATCGATAATATATCGATAAAAATCCATGAAATCTTTCGCAAAGTACATTTTAAAATTAAAACAGTCGTCTAAATTTTTACTCTAAATATGGTTCACGTGAGTGGGACGTTGTGGTACTATAGGTTATTTTTTATTTATATACCGTTGTCTGTCTCTTTTTAACATATGTGTGAAGGTGTTGAAAAGAGAGAAACAACGGTATATAATTTAAAAATAACCTATATGCGTTTGTTTAATGTATATAGTAATCACTTTTTGCAGTCGTAAACGCTTAGCAAACTTAAGGCTTCGTCCTCGATTTTTCGAGCTGCGTTTTCGACTACAAAAAGTTATGCTTATGCTTCTTAAGAACTAATATACTATTAATTCACGATTAATTTGCCTTTGCTAACATCCTATTAGTTCAAATTACAGAAGCGAAAAGATACTTTGATCGTTAAAATATCAAATTGCTAAAAATGTCAAATCATTTTTAATTTTTTAGGTCCTTTGTAGAGACAGCAGCAAGAAAATTTTTTTAGCTATTTGATAAAAGAAGCAGAGACACTAACTGACAGCTCAAGCCCAAAAGAGTTTATCGGTGCTCACAATTGAGCATTTTTCTTGATGTCAAAATATCACTTTTACGACCAAAATTATCTTCTCGCGACTGTACAAGTTAGTTGCAATTACATAGTAGTATTTTATGCAACGAGCATTTAATAATAGCTATTAAGACACGAGTATAACAATTAGAACACGAGCGTTAGCGAGTGCCATAATAAATATGGGTGTTTTAATAGCCATTAAATACGTACTGTATACACTATTTTTTCTATGACCAATCATAATAAAAAAAATATTTACAAAATTTATTAAACTTGAACTCACGAAATAAAACAAAACCAAACTGCAAAAAAGTCAATTTTAACACGTAGTAATCAAATGAATCGACATATTCTGACAGTGCAGTTATTAAACTGCAACTGTGGCATTCTTGAAAGTCCTATAACAATATTGGCACATGTTATTGATGTTAATGGAGCAATTATTAAAAAATATTAGTTATTAATAATTATATTCAATCAAACTCAAAATTTTTGCTTCATGATCATTATATTTTGAACTAATTCTTCTATATAGGGTGTGTCAAAAGTCGCGAAGATCCTTTAGTGGGCTGGTTCCCACCATTAAAACAATCCAAACCTTAAAGAAAAAAAATTTCTAACTTCAAAATTTGAAAAGTTATGAGTATCTGAATTTGCAAAAAAATTGAAATTGCCTTGATATAGTTAAAAAAAATCAGAAAAACGAAAAAAAAGAAACAATAAAGCATTTGAAATGAATTACGTATTCATAAATCTTAAGAAAATACCAAAATCTCAAAAAAAAATGCAAAAAAAAACAAAAACAAAAGAGTATTGAATTTTCCTAAATAAATTTTTGTGTTCCTTGAAAATCTCCCATGTATCCCTCCAAAGAATCTTCGCGACTTTTGACACACCTATATAACTTTCGGCCACTAAAGTGAACCTCCACACACTGTGGGGTCTTAGTGATGTAATATCACCACCAGCATCAACCAATATTGTCGCAGAACTGCGACGGAAGCAGTGTCCGGTATATAAATGCTAACCTTATTGCCGTATCTCCAATTCATAATTTGAGAGTAAAATTTTTCATAGGTTTTAATAGATTTTGCCGACAACAAAGACTTTCTGGTGCTTCTGGCTTGTTCTACAATCTCTGAAAACGTAAGATTGTTCGTTTCACAGTCACTTTCTTCCATACTGACTCGTTTTCTGTTGATTGTAATTGAAAACCACTGAGACCTGCCACAATTTTAAATGTCAAAAGTCCATGGCAATCTGATAAATATTTAAATCTGGCTGTAGTACAGCGTTCTCATTGGTCAAAATTTGTATCATAATAAATATCATAAAAGTACAGATAATTTGCAACTAATAAACCAATTAGAGTATGGAAGTAGAAAAAACTTTATTTGATTTATGTTCTGTAAAATAATCTTCGTTATATCACTGGAAATTTTTAACTAAATTGCACAAAATAAGCGCGAAATTCTTTTTTTAAATTGATAAACCAGTAGCGTTTTTCCCAAAAAATAGCTACTAAAAGTCAAACTAACGTCAAGAATTTCAAGTAAATGAATTACAAGTTCTGGGTGAAAAAAAAGAGCTCCCTAGAATAGAAAATACGTTGGCTAACTCATCGTAATTGGGTCGACAAAGTTCGTTAAAAAACTTCGTTATATTAGAAACTGTCTGGTATACAAGGCGCGAGTTATTTTTCATCTCGAAAACGATTATCAAAAGTTCTGACAAACAAACGTCGAGTTGGGTATTTCTTCTTGTAAATTAAGCAAAAATTTATATCCGAGGTCCGTCAGATAACCCATCTAAATTTAACTCCCTTTGTTTCTTATTGTAAACGTTTTAAAACTTTAGGTTGCGAGTTTTATCCGTTGGCCGGATCTAGCGTTTTTGTTTCGAGGATTGTCGGCTCCCGGAAAAATCCGTAATAATAAGTGACCCGTTCTCCGCCTCCACCTTCTATATATCGGCGCCGTACATCTTCGAAATGGGTTCGGAAGCGGCCCCACTTGCATATCCATCTCGTGAAAAGCCCGAATCGCACTCTCGTTATTATACATTCTTACCGTTTTTTATTGCCTATATTGATAAGTTGATTTATAACGTTTCTCCCGTAAATCCCTCAGGAACTGATCGAAAAATTTATGCAAACCTTCGCCAGTTATTCATAACTTTTCATTCTATTTTAATAACAACAGAGAAACATTGCACGGCTTTGATTCCGGTGGCCGCCCTAGAAAATCCCTTATCTGGGCCGTTCGAAAACCTCCAACTAGGTCGGATTAGCGGCGTCGCGTTTATCTCAGCCTCGTATATTTCAAAAGCCGGTTAATTCGTGCGGGGAGGTGAAATGACGTTATTAATTTGGTCGAGAGAGGGTTATCCGTGACGTCATACACCTTTATCTAATTTAATTACGATATGATTTTTCGTCGGCTGCCACCTCCTACTAAGCCCAACCCCGGATTAAATCGATTTCTCTTTTTCTATTCATACGTATAATGTGTGCGAGTTGTAAGTACAAGTCTTCTCGAAAAGGGAGTGAAATAGGAAGCTGTATATAATTGTCAGCACGGGTAATCCCCGTTAAAGTGTCCCGGGAGCGAGCTGCGGACTCACCTCCGGATAAACGACTACGATTTACGACTAGAGCTTCTAATGTGCTGCCTACGTCGGCCTTTTCTCTACCCCCTTTCATCTCCATACAAACTAAAGACCCACATTCAAAAAAGATACGATTTGATTAAGGATTTAGAAAATTTTCTCTGAATACGTTTCTGTTACCTACGACATGATATCTAAAGCTCGAATTAATTAATTATAGGAGAAATGAGACCGAGGAAACAGATAACAAAGGAAATGACGGAACGAGAAGAAAATTACACGAGGAAAGATAAAATTAGAAAGACCGCATCACGATACCCTCTCAAAACTAATTTTCTAACAACTATCGGGAACGGATCTTAGAAATTCGGAAAGTTTTAAGACAGTAAATTAATTGGCAAAAAGCGACAAACAAACAGATGTTACAAAAAACAAGAATTTTGCTAAAAATAATTACTTTAACAGCTCTAAGCCGCAAACTCACATAAAACTACTTCAAGACTCTAAATTCTCTTGTAAATAGAAACTCTGGAATTTGTATAACGACTGCTTCTTATAACTTATAATTAATTAAAATTAGCTTACTCTTCTAACATTTATGCTTTAATAAAAAAAATCGGTTCATAATTTTTCTGTTAATCAGTCAAAGTATAAAAAAAATATATTACAATAGGCAGTTGGTAAAATGTAGAAAGTAGAGTAAAAAATGTTTGCTTCGGTAGAATTTCGATAAAATAAGACAAAAGATGAAAGAAGAAAACTGACCTTATATGACCTAAATTTCTTTGCAAAAGCATAATTATAAAAAAATAATATATTATCATTTTATCTTCAACCTGACTACAAAGAAACGGAAATTCAGACGTAAACTTATTTATTTTCTTCGGCTGCAACTACAAAAAATTAAATTTTTAAATCTTTTAAATCACTGTTTTTTAGAAGATTAGATCGTTCAAAGACTTTGACGCAATCGGCGTCAATAAAGGGAGGGGGAGGAGTACATTGCATTTCGTTTTCAATGCATGTAAACATTTCACTTCTAGGACCTGAGGTCTTCCAACTCCGGTAATATAAAAAGCCACTTTAATAGTTTCTATAGAGATACACAAATTGCCGACTTTGGACCACTTGAACTAAGTATTGTAATTTTTAATTTCTAATAAAATTAGTTTGTAGTAATAAAAATTAGTAAAAGTTAAATTTTTTAAATTTTTTTATAAAGCTAAAATTTCATTTCTAGATATACATTTTAAGTAAAATTATTTCGCAGTTCTAACTAAAAGGTTCATCAATTGTGTTAGAAGAAAATGGAGCTAAAAGAGAACAAATCAACCTAATATAAAACTTTGACAAGTGTCAAGTGGAAAATTTGTTAACGTTGTTCGTTGTGATTACAATTTTTAGGGTAGATGTCTTCATCAGTTAAAAATTGAAATCAATCACCAGTCTTTTTTAATAGTTTTGGGTCATCTTCGTGTAATTCGGATTTGGAACAAAACTCTTGGTAATTAATAATAGTGAAAAACGTTCTTTGGTGCAATTAAGAAATACAAAAAACTTCAAAAATATTTGACAAATCGAAAAAATTTTTGATAAACGTTTCAATTAAACGGGCGATATATTTAATAAATAATTAAAAAATTCAACACTTGTTTGAATCCTTATTTAAAAAAATCGGTATTCGGCCGAATAATAAAGTCCTTGTTGAATACCGAATAGTTACCAAATATTCGTTCCATTAATGGATTAGAATGAGAGATAAAGAATAGCTACTTTTCAGTTTGTCGTTCATTGGTTAAAATGTTTTAGCGATCACCGTGTTTCGTTAAATCACCGTAAAAAAAGCAACTAAAGAAAGACCTAAATGCAGTGAAAATAATGCTTCAGTGAGAGGCAGTAGCATGACAGTAATGATAGTTCCGCATTTTTTAGTAATCCAACTGTGTTTTCGAGTCCCAAATCTTTCGTCATCGAGTTACCTTTGCCACGAAAACGTAGGATTTCGGTATAATGTTAACAGCTATTTAACCAACAAGTTTGTTAATAAAGGCAATTAATAATCGAGGCATTTTAACGCATTCGCTTCGCTCACGCGTTAATAGAAGTTAAGATTATTAATCGCACATTAACAAAAGCGTTGATATACTTGAAAAACTTTATTCCAATATTTTTTAACTTGCCTCTCTTGACTAACACATCTCTAGTAACAGATCTAGATTGTTTTCTGTTACCTAGCTACAAAAAACCCAAACAAATTTTTCAGTTGTCAATAACATTAACCAGTTTTATAGTGCTGTCATTATTATTTGATAGTAGTGTTACTGTTAAAAATATGAATCAAATTTTTTTTCCACCAGAGATACGAGAAAGAGCCAATGAATTTTCAAACATACCGTTTTTATAATTTTTTTAATGATTATGACAGTTTATAAAAGTTAAAATTTTGGTTTGTATGGTTGGTATTAACAGGTCGTTAATAGAGGTGTTTAACCAAATCCTTTGAATAGCTTGGAGTGCATTAATAATAATAACCCTCATATATCAACGAGCAACAATGAGGTAAACTTGTTATATACCTTTGTTTCATCCAGTTCTTTAAAGTCTTGATATTGCTATTGTCAATTCCAAATTTTTGGTAATGAAATCAAGGGTCTGGATGGTAGCCGCGGCTATAAAAACAATAAAAAAATTGTTTGGCAATTTCAGAGCACTCTGAAGTTTTTTTTAACAAACAATCGTTATATCCTTTTAAAAATTAAATTAAATAAAAGCTCCACTTTTGTTAAAAAAGCATCCTATTAGAAAAATCCAATCCGTTATAAATTCTCGCATCGCCGCTTTGCTACACTGTTGACAGTCGTAATTACCTCCAACCCCAGCCAATATAAAATAATTTTTCATCGAATTTTCCATTCCCCCCTTCTATTAACACATTGTTTTAATTACACCGACCTGAATTTTTTTCGTTTGAACAAATCACGTGATAGAATTGAAAATTTTTCATCGGATTAACACGCACCACCGAATTTACGACATACAGTCCGATAAAGAACGTCCTTCATAAGAAATACTAAAAAAACGACAATGGCCGTCTCGAGTATTATTCGAATTTGAATGAAATTGACCGGAAAGCTCTAAAATTTCACAAAATGTAAAATCGGTAGCTTTCCAAGGACAAATATTGGAATATATCTGTGTATCAAAGATAATATGCCATCCAAATCTCGGCTTGACTTCGCATGAATGATTCAAAAGGTACTAACAATACGTCACGTACGATAACAAATGTCGTAAAGTTTACCAAATTGTCTTTTTTTTTTGGAGGGTAGGTAATACAGTGGAGGTCGATTAACATTCATGACGGAAATATAGCAGGTTGTCGCGAACGTAACATTTTCAAGTAAAGGAGCAGAAGGGCAGAATGAAATTTTCTTGGTTGTGTTGTGGCTACACATTGAATGTGAAATTGCTTGTGCCCTAGAATACACCGCTCGGTAATGGCGTAGTATAAATCTTTCCACTGGAATATGAACATCATGATGTACAGCCTGTCTGCTATGCCAACGACGGACGACTTAAACGTCTAATATCGCACACTTTTTTATGATGAAATATATGACACACTAAAAAACGCTTATATGAAAAAGTTATGCTCCCACTTTTGAATTCCGCGATAATGCCAATAACCAAAATATGACCGACTTATTCCAAATACGAAGATTCCTCGCAAAATTCCATTACACGCTGCACAATTCAACTTGACTTATCGCACCAAAAAGAAAACAATTCCACGAATTCGCAATAAATTTCAAAAGTAAAATTGTATTTTTCCAACATGTGAGAGATCGATACACGTGCGAAAATTTTAAAAATCCACCCTAACCCCAACACAAATTAATTAAAACAAAACAATGCGACAACAAGATAACGGAAAAAAAATAACACAACTCCCGCACAACTCCCAAATACAATTAAATAAGAAAATCCGATTTCACCAGACATGTTGATGACGAATTTAAATTTAAACACAAGGGATTCCAAATGTCTGTCTTTCCGTTCGGGCAAATTCTTACAAGAAAAAAACAAATTAAATTCATTTCGGACATAAATAAAAAGCATAACGGCCGAAATAAACACAAACATTTCAGTTGAGACTTAACAAATTCAGACATTCGAAAAAAGCCACTTAGAAATATGAGGTTCATGAATAATTAATTGCCTTACAGAAAAATATATACGAACCATTAGCGATGAAAATTACGCGTTTACAGATAAGGATGCTTTGACGAATAATAAAAACTTGAATCTAATTTTACTCTCGACTTGGGCAAATTTCAATTCGGAAAAGCTGACAACAACTATCACAAGTGTCAAACTAACACGAAATTTCGTTTATAGAATACAAAAATTTTCTTGCAAAATGAATTAGATCAGACAAAAATAATGGTTGAAAAACTAGCATATTAAGTATCTCAGCGAAACATCAATTAGCCTTTATAGTTTTTGTATGATGTATTGAATTTATTGTATGCCAGTAAAAAAAGTATCAAAAATTAATAAATGAACGAATAAAATAATAACACTAGTCTAAAGTGACTTTGTTGCCTTTAATATGAGAGTGCTTCGAAGATGTTATTTTATGCCGCACATATAGAATAACCAATGCTAAAAAACATTAACATTAGTTCATTTAAACACCATTTTTAAATTACAGTAAAAAAAAAGCTATGAGAAAAATTTGATTGTATTTCCGAATTTAGAAAACACACAATTTGTTTTGAACAGTGAGTAAAGAACAAGACAAAGCTTCGATCAATACTGATTTATTCAAACAAAAACTTACCAACGTAAAACCTTACCTACAGTGACTATAAAACAAAAACTATGATTACACTGGATTGACATCACGTAATTTAAATAACCTGATTATTATGCAGAAAACTGAGTAAATATGTTCTAGTTATTTGCCCCAACTGAGTTAAGAAAATTTGCTTAACGACACCTAATTTTAGTTATTTCAAAATAGTGAAACAATAATTGCAACTTATTTGAACAATAGCTCTCAGTTCATAACTTATTGTATTTTAACATAATTTTAATTTATAAAAAAACTTTTACGCTTGAGGGTAGTCTAACGCTACAAAAATAGCATCCAGAAGATGTATATATTTCCCTTATGAGTACTTTGTTTGCAGCACAAGTGCAAAAACAAAAAATTTTTTCCTGAAATAGTTAAAATATTTTTTGTAAGAATATAAGCCAAAATTTTCAGAAAAAAATATTTTTAATAATTGAACATAATCTAGTCAAAAATTTAGCTAATTTATTTATGGGTTGGTAAAAACGATTAGAAGATTTTGGAAAAAAAAGTCCAACCAAAAATTATTGCTTTAAATTACCGATTAATAGCTAAAACCAATTTTGACTATTTCCTCGTGAAAGATAAAAAAACAACTCGGTTCTGGACACTCATTTTCCTAAAAATAGCTGCTCAAAGACGATAAGGACAAATACCATCTTTTAACTTTTTTGCTTTTAAATATAAACTTTTCTTAATGTCATTTGATGTCATACATCAATACGTTTAATGTCATACATCAAAAATGCGTTTTTAAAATCTGTAGGGCGCTTAAGTATTGTCAAATATTATCTAAAGTTTAAAAAATATAGACTTTAAAAATAAAAAATTAGGGCACTTAATTTTTTTCATCTTAATAAAACGTTAATTATTTAAGAACTTAAATTTAAAATCTCGTAATTAACGAAACCTAGAAATCATTAAAATGCACATATCTCTTTTTTTTAGATAACCATCATGGTGCAAATAATGACACTTTAAATTTAATTCCACCGCAACGGTTCATTTAAAAAAAACAGATATTACTCGTCTAACAAAACGTACCCAATATATTTACTGCTAAATAAACTTCAAAAATGTTGGTCTTAACGAGTATTGAGTTTCAAGAATTTCTTCCTAGATGACGTGCTTCAAAAAATAGACTGGCGAAAGACTGCTTAAGCAATTTTAATAAAATTTGAAACACCTATATTAATTGCAAAATAAAGAAAACAAAGAGCAAACATCATAGGTACATTTTAATTCATTTTTATGTCGAGCAGTAAATTAACTTAGGAAAAATCATTTTTGGCCACATAACAGAAAAAATTTAAATTATAGTGCAATTGGCAGCTATTAAAACGGCCTCGTTTTGCAGTTACTACCATTTTTACTACATATGTTCTGTAAAAATACTCCAAATTATTAATCTTTCTAATACTACTACGAGCAATTCGTAATAACAATAGGAGAAAGAAGGTTTAGAGTAAATAGTTCAAGATAACACCAGAAGCATATCGCGCCGTAAGTCTCACTTAACATATAATTTCACGAAACCATGCCCGTGAACCGATCGAAAGAAATGATGTTATCGCTTCGCCTTAGTGGAGAAAGGTGGAGAAACTTCCGGCCACATTCTGGAAGAACTTATGGTTATATAAGCGAAGGGAGACATTGACCGGACAGTTAGTAAATGTAGAACTTGACCGCGATTAAAGTGGGCGGTATTTACGGTATTAAAGTGGCGATGTTAATTAAAGTGACGGCGACAGTTATTACTGTCTAATTATCAAGTTAATTAGTTGTTAAATTATTGTTGTGTGAAATTATGTATATAGCAGAAATAGTAGAAATTGGTTATTAATCCAATTCTTTAAAACAAAAGAACCCCAATTTCCCACAAATGATGCAATACGTTTATAAAAAAAGTCCTACTATGAAACTAAAAATCATATTACTTAACTTTTAATGGTTAAATAATAGTCATTTGACAATTGTTAATAACAAATTTTTGCATTACTTTTTTAAATTGGAAATAACGCCTTTTTCGACATTTTGACGTTTAATAAAAGCAAATTATGTTACCTAAAAATTTAAAAAATTTTATAAATTCATCGACTAAAAAGTTTAATACAAATCTTGGGTTAGCCATTAATTAAAAATTTAATTAATAAAAAACTGCCTGTTACTTAAATTCGATTCTTCCAACCATATAAAAAAATGAATCTCAATTTTCAATTCCAGTTTCAATTAATTCTTAAAAATACTCCTAGATTTTTGTACCAAGACAAAAAAACTTCGGTTAGGAATAAATCCACAATAAAATCGCAATTTGCTGGCAAGTTTCACATAATATTGCGGCAGATAGTGTCTCCGAGCTGTGAAATGCGATTGTGTATGCAATTTGCTTTAAATTATCTGAATTATCTGGCCAGATACTGCAAATGAATCGATAGCATTATCAGATCGAGTAGGAGATACCTAGGATTACTGCCGGCTTATTACGCTGCGATTATCTTGTAGAAAATTCCCAATACAGTTGCATGTTTTTTTCCCTTGAAGCGAATATCCCCGGAAAAACTTATTAACGATAATGCAGACAAAAAGCGCGGTCATGTTGGGCCGGTCACAAGAAGTTTGATTTATATGCAAAAGCCAGCCGGCAAGTGATGCATTTCGGTACGAAGAAGAAGATGATTTAACGGCGGTGTTTTTGACTGCTTTTGGCTCCTTTTCGTCGTGCAAGAAATATCGCTCGACGCTTGGAACACCTAACTGCAATTCCGAAACTTGGTTATTGAGATACAAGCCGTGACTCTTTCATTTTTATCCCAACTTCTGGACGAACAATAAAGAGCAGACTGAAAAGTTTAGTTTTGAAATGACGGCGACATCGAAACCGTTCACTTTTTATTTCGACTGTTCCGGACCGAACGATATTTATGAAAAAACTTGCTTGGCTCTGAAAATGTTTCTTTGCGGTTTAACAGCACCTTCTCTCCCTCAGATATTTATTTGTTTTACTTGGCGACTAATTCATTACCAACAGACGATTCAATGTTTTTGATTATATTGATTTGTTGGTTTTATAACCATATGAATGTAATGAAATAGAAATCAAATATTTGCACGTGGTTAGTAATTAAAGCTACACTTCAATTAGTATATCACGCTTGTTGGCTTGATTTTATGAACCCTTTTATCCCGGCGTCTCCACCAAACTTTTGCACAAAAACATAAATGTCTGCAGTCCAAGTGAGCTGTACGCTTGTATTTTCTTTTTGCCGCTCTACTTTAAACATGACACAGCTTACAAAAACCTGGAATATAAACAGCGGACTTTTAATTTGGAATATGTTTACGAGTATGTAATTCATCTTTACGGTTATTAATATTTACGATTATGCAACCAATTATACACTACAGCTCCTATCAAATTTAAATTTACGTTATTATAGAGCGGCACACGATAAATTTTACCGAAATCGTAGATAACCTAGATTACAAACATTTATAATAACGCTGTATATTTCTGTATCTCAAATTTTACTGACCGAAACACGTTTTCTAATTACGCGCTTCCTTAGCGTCTTTTCTCGTCGATGATTTGTGTTTTCCTCCCTCCGGTAAAAATGTTTTAAAGTTTTGAAAGTTGGGGGATCGTTTAAAAGATCTCTGCAGGTAACTGGTCTCCACTTTCGCAGTCTTTTTGCAAGACGAGGACAATTCAGCGGAGATTTGTAGCGTGCTTTATCGTCTGGAACACACTTTTATCTTTTCCCCGAGAAAGAAATTTGTAAGATTACAGATCATGCATACCTGCACCCGAAATGGAAGAATTTCTTATTACAATAAATTAGACGGTCCGTCGTCCGAGTTTTAAATTCAGTGGTTTTATTTACGTATAAAGTCTTTGAGCAGTTTTACGATGATAATACTCGTGTGCATAAGAAGAACGATGAATGAGACGAGAAAAGAAAAAAGAACGACGGCTAATCTCGACTGGAAACGTTCCGCCATCCCTCGGGGAAATTCTCGAAACTCCTTAATTTTTCATCCGAAAAGGCTAATATTTAGTCATGGTGCGTACCTCGTCTATAAGCACGGGACGGAAAAATAATTGAAAGGAAATTTCGTAAAGGGTTCTTCCTTTTAATCGACACACACAGACACAAAGCACCTACTAAATTAAAAAAAGAACACTCTCAACTCACGATTGTGTATTTACACGAAAAGATCCGCAGCTCATATAACCATCATCCGTTTTGTTCTTTCATCACAAATCAACACATAAATATTTATCCTTTGTAGTCTTGCGGTTCAACTTTACAGTTACTTCCCGAAAGCGCTTTTCTAACTTTACACCACAATGATATAACATGAGTTTACAAGAATTAACGTAGCGTTTTCGAGTGCCAACAATTTCATATTATTAAAAATCCAGAAAAATTCCATGTTTCATACCACCAATATAACTTCTCTTTAAACATCTATTTACTGACTTGTAATATTATCGTTATTGCGTAAAGTGGAAGTAGACATTTAAGAAAAATTCTACAGAAAAAATTAATTGAGGCCGACGGTGTTCTTTCAGCTTTTTGTCTAAAATAAGACGGTAAAATAATAAAGCAATAAAACAAATTATAAAAAAACAAGCGAACAATAAAACAAAGAGCCTAAAAACATCAAAAATTATAAAAAATATTACTCTGTAGTAGAAAATGTTAGGATTTTTCACCAACAGAACAAACGTTGCAAATTACCTTTCTCTTATCGAATCTTATTATCGTTTCTTATCGGGTTCTCCAGACAAAATTTACCTACAATATATCGCTTTATCGTTTGGAAGCTTCATGCTTCAGAAATATTTAAGTGTTAAGTTTTTGAAGGTAGAATTATCGACACGTATCGAAAATTAAAATTAGAAGAATTGGTTATAAAGTCTCTATTTGCCCGAAATTCTCCAAAAATTTTAAGTGCCTTCATTCCTTTTGTGTCACCACGCTAAACCGTAGTATTTAAACATTTTTATAAAACTCTTGCCTTTCCCTCTGTCACACTACCAGTTTTGTAAGCGTCTACAGCTAGATCTTGTTTTTCAATCATAAAATTTTGCTTATTTTATTCTGATTTTCTAATATATGTAATAATAAGAAAAAATTGGCTTTAGGATATAAAACAAACTAAAACTAAAGCCACAACCTTTTGCCAAATAGCAGTCAAAACCTTTGGAATTTCCACTTCTCGCATATCAATGAAATATTAAAGGATATAATACAAAAATAAAAATTTAATTTAATGCTATAAAAATATTCAGTATTCAGAATATTCAGAATTACGTTATTCACAAAAAATATATATGTGTAATAGATTATCACAATACAGATATTACTTTTCCTCGGTAAAGCGTGGAGCGGCAATTTCAATAAAGGTTTCGGTATTTAAATTTCAAAAAGTTTAAATCAAGATAAACTAAATTTGGATCACATATTTAGTCAATTTAAATTCAAATAATTTATTCGAAAATCAACAAAAACTTCTTTGAGAAAGAATGAAGGCATCCTGCTGACAACAGAAATCATAAAAGTCATTGGCAAAATTCTAAATCTGAACAGAAAACAACAAAAGCACATTGATATGATCCTGCCTCCACCCCGGTTAGAATCCTCTCTAAATAGTAAAGATAGACTTCAACTCCGATAACTCGATAAAAATAGGTGATAACCCGAACAGTTCCTAACCTGATAAAAAATCAAATATGCGTTCCAAAGAAAACAAGCACAATTGTAGAAAAATTTCAACCAAAAAAAAAGTCCCAAGTAAGAATATTAATTAGAAAATAAGGAAGTACAATAAAAAAAATTTCCTTTCTTCAAAAAAAGACGTCAACTATATGGCGTGGTTTTGGCGCCCTCACAAATCGATAAGAAAAAACGGTGTTAATATCCAAAAAAATTAAAATTCTATTACAAGATTCATCAAAATATCTTCGAGATTAGTTTAGATGTTGGTAAAGTCTTCAGATAATACTTAATTTTCCCCAAAAAACTTGCCTGTACATTTTTAACACCGCCAAGCCACCATAAATCACGCTAGAAAGTGCAAGCCAATTTGAACGCCACCCTAATTCTAATTCACCCTAAAATTAATATCAAAAACTAAAATTTTTAAATGAACAAATAATGATTGCGTTTGATTAAATTTGTCTATAGCGACATGTCTACATTAAAAATCCATTTTAATTCCTAATATTGGTTTAATTTTCGGCGAGTTTTTGCGAGACATCGACTTTGTTTGACCATTTAAGATCCCTAATTTTAATGTAGTTTAGCCTTTATTTTTTAGGTACTAATATTAAATACATAATTATAAAAAAAATACAGAAATAGGTATTTAGCAGCAGGTCTTTGTTCTTGTATTTTTACAACCATTGGAATATTATTAATACTTACAATTTTATTAGAATATTATCAATTACTATAATTTTTTTTAAAAAAAACCTAAATTTAATTCCATATATTAAAACCATTACGTTGTCATAGAAACAATAATAGAGTGACAATCATTTACACCACAGAGATTCTTTAAAAAAAATCAGATATTAGTTTAGGTTTGAATAACTTTGAACATTAATTCTCTCTTGCCCTATATCCTATAATTTTTGATTAATTTAGGGTAATTAATTTTAAATTATTTTGAGTGATAATAATCATTTATTTTTATTGTTGTAGACTTGTATATACCCTTTAACCTTTGATATAATTACCGTGGATATTTTATTATTACACACAAAACTGACTTATATATCTGCTTTTTATCAAATTACAGAAAAAAATTCGTCAAAAAAATTCTAACTACATATCTAATTTTTTTGTAGTTTATTATGCATATTTAATGGTTTTTGTTATAACTTGAGAAATTTTTAACATTGTTTCATCTATACCAAAATTAGTAAAGAGCTTAAACTTGCCGTTAAGAAAAATATTTTCGATTGAGTACTTAACAAAGAATTTACACTTTGAAAACTTTTGCCGAACAGAAAATGAACAAAACTGTAAAAATGAGCATTTTCTTTCAAAATACTCAACTTCAATCCATTCCGCCTGATTAAAGTCCTTTCAAACACTTATTGCAATAAAATGCCGAATGCAACGTATCTATTTGCGAACATCAAAGAACCTGCAATTTTTAAATAAATAAAAAATTGGCAGCAAGTGTATATAAAATCTAAATTTAATACGCTACAAAAGTCAAAACACTAAAAACCCTTCATTTTCAAAATACAATTTCAATTTTCGTTGTTATTTTCTGCAGTATAGCAGTGTGAAATCCGCCTTCCCATAATTTTTCTCGGCGTCAAAATCCATTAGAATCTCCCCGGTAGCCCCATAATGAGTCGTTTTAAAAGCGCCTCGTCGATTTCGTCGTCGCATTTTAAAGCTTTATATATCTCTGAAAAGTGCGCTGTTTCCGGATCCGGCTACCGCGTTCGATCAAAGCCCGGTTTATTCAGTGTGCAACTTTAATTAATGTTGTCTTTTTTTCCCACTACGGCCACTCGTATAAACAAAAACCCGAGCGCTTTACTTTCGTCTGGTTGCTTCCGTACTAACTTTGACGAAATCGCTTCCTGCTTCACTTTAATTGGAACCGACGAGGAGTTGCATCGCCGAAAACGAGCACTATTTCTGATGGAACGTGTGGGAACAAGACACGATGGTGTTCACGTTAAATTTCCACACCGCACAGGAAGATGTAGCTGATTATATTGGCGTGTTATCGAGACGCGATTGAATGAGCAATTTGCTCTCTGCGACATTACCGAGTTTCCTACTCGTAAAACATACATTCTATTCAAACAACCCCTTCTTACCCTCCAAAAATACACATTTCATTAATTACCACTCGGCCAATGTTATGTCCTTTGCTAAAACCACTACCGTGTCGAGGTACATAACATTTACGACCCTCGACACTAAATCCTTCTCTATTAGCGTTCGATCAAGTCCGAGAGGCATGATGTCGCGGACCCTTTCACATTTACCCACTCAAAAGGCTAATCATAAATTAAATCCCTTAATGTCGGACTTCCAACAAATGTCGGAATACAAAAAAACTCAAAACACCAACGGTTATACACAGAGTTCAGATACAAACGAGTGACGAGGCAAAGATTACACTGCTCTTAAAATTACACACAACAATAATTTAACAATTAAATAACTCGATAATCAGACGGTAATAACTATAATTGTCGTAACTTTAATAACAACGCTTGAGAGAATATCGCTCACTTTAATCGCTGTCAAGTTCCACACTAACTGCCAGTCAATTTCTTTGCTCTCTTATACTACAATACGTCCATCCAGAATGATTTCTCTACTAGTATAGTAGTCGACAAATTCTAGTGGAATGACTTCGTAATCCCCAAGCAATAATACTTACCCCAACAATATAACTTTTTATCAGTAGGTGGTCAAAATAGTTGACAAAACTGTAATAAACTCGTTTTTCCGCAAAACTATCTGCTGTCATTATTTATTTCTAACTATTATGACTATTATGATAAAAGAGTTGTACTGTTAGGGTAAATGTTATTGTTTTCAGATTATAAAGCCATTCTACTAAAATTTGAGAACGACTATACGAAGCGATGACTCTTCTCAATCGGTGCATGGGCGTGTCTACTAATAATTTCCTAAATTTTTCCGTTATGGTGCGAGGCTCGTCGCGATATCTTTCTAGTATTTTCGCGAACTATTTATTCGAAACTCTCTGTCTCTTATTGTTATTTCAAAATGTTCCTAACATAATATATAAAACACCTATTTACATTGTAGTACGTACATTTTTTAAGTAAAAGCTTTTTAAGTTTGTTTCTTCAGAAAATAGCGCTGTTACATATAATTAAGATGTTTCAGAAACGAGGAAAATATTCAGACATCTTTGATTCTTAAATTTGTTAAATTAGCAAATAAGTACACTAAACTTTTATATTTTAATTTATTACTTTTAACCGTGTTTATTAGTTAGGTGATCACTTTCAATTCATTAATTTATCAAATTACACTCGTTATATTTAACGAAAAAAATATTTTTGAATTTCACTAATAAATATCGTAATCGGCGTGAACCTGTGAGGAATAACAAACCCGTTTTTACTGTGTATATGGGTAAACTGGGTTTATAGCAAATTCCAACGTTTTGTTTATTTTGTTTTTTTATTTGAACGCTCTATATTAAGCCAAACTTATATGAAACTTAGCGTAACAACAGAAAGCTTCTTACGCTAATCTAGTGAGCAACAAGTGGCAAACCACAAAAAAATATATTGAAGTATACCTACCTAAGTTGTAGCAAAGTTATGTTATCGTTACCGTCTTGGTAATTTATAAATCAGAGTAGAAAATTTAATTTTTGTTAAAAATCTCGTTTGGAATAAAGTGCAGAAATAAGAGAAGTGTTTTGATTACGTTGTTTTCCTTTTTCCTTCAACTTTAAGTAACTTTGAATTGAATAAAACAGACTGAATAAATAAGGCTTCAATTGAAAATAACGATACCTTACTTGTCACCGATGATTTTATTATGTGAGTACCATAAAATGTATTGTGAAGCAAATCGCTACTTAAAATACAGTAATGGTCTCTTAAATTTAATGCTTTCAAGACTTATTTTCATAAAACATACTTTATCTCTAAAAAACAACAACAAAAGTTTGTTTTAGAGCTCTTACAAATAAAAAGTATCTACTTTACTATACTAAATAAATTATAAATGATCCATCTTCTTGTTGAATCTAACGAAGGACAGTGTAGGGTGAAGAGGGAGTTATTCAATGTAGGTGGGGAACTAGATCGAGAAATGCGAAAACAAAAAAAAAAAAAAACTCCTGAAAATTCTAAATATTTGTTGATCATAACTTTAACTGTGTAACTTTTAAATTTCATTTATCAAAACCTATGCAGATATAGCTATTCCTACTACTTGGAATTGAAGCAGACCGCTCCACAATAGCGAATGCTACACACATTAAGAGGAATCCGTACCTTTCCTACCGATTACACCTTACCAATCAGAAAGTGTTATTTTTATTTAAGTTGTACTTTTAACTATTAAAGTACAAACTTTGTCTTTTTTTAGTCTTTTTAACAGCAGTTTTAAGAAGTAATTAAAAAATAATAATTACCAAACATTACTAGAGAAGGATAGCCTGATTATTCTCCCATAAGAAACTGCAAAAATTAATTTAAAAAATTAATATTTCTGCTTATTTTATAGACACTTCAAAATCCATGCAAAGCATTATTTCCTATTGGTAAGGTGCAGTCGGCAGGAAAGGTCCGGATGCCTCTTAACTGATCTCTGTATTTTACAAACCCTATTTCGTATTGTAATAATAACTTATTTTAGCTTTAAAGATTTTTGTAATTTTAAATTTAATTAATTAATTAATTCCCCCTTTTTCAAGGAGTAATAAGCCTTAAAACATCGGCGAAAAATTAACAAAAACAATAATAAAGTCCAATTAACCTAAAAAACTAGCTCGAGAGATGGCAATAAAGAATTATTTTCGCGTTATATCCCGTAATGTTTTATTCTTGTTTATGATAATTTACTGTTTTTAAGAGTAAATATATCATTCATTAAGTTCTAAATCCACAACTTAGCTCTCCACCTACCTACTAAGTTGCCGTTCGCACAACACTACCCTCAAGTAGGAGTTACAAATAGTACAGAACAAAGATAAAAGAAAAAATAATATATATTAGAATACAAAATTAAAAATACTTAGATAGACAACCAACAATATAGTTTTAATTTTCTTTGCATGTAACCCACGGTTACAACAAAAATAACCTATTCAACTCCCCCACTTAAACGGTAGAGAAGCATAAAACAAAGTAATTATCTGTATCTTACCCTACTAAAAGGTGATATAAGCATTTTCTTAATTTCTCATTTGAGTGATTTTGAATAAAGCGGTTTTGATGTTTTATGTGACGTAACTTTGATTGATAGTAGTCCGATAACGATTTGCAATTCATAAACTTATTAGTTTTAGAGCATCGCACATAATCAATGGGTGTAAATGGGCTTTCGATGATATAATTTAAATATGAATCGGTGTAGTGCGGCATCACCGTTCAATAATCGTAAAATTTCAACCCCCTGTGCATTAAACACGCCTGGATATAATGTGCAGGTTGTGGTTTGTACGAAACTATGTATGTAGTACGCGTTCGGCATCCCCTACGTAATCACCCGCCTTGCATTGGTCGAATACTAAACACCCTCTGTCAAATCGAGAGAAAAGTGACGTTTCGGTGATTCTCCATTCAATTACAAACTAAACCAAAAACCCACCCCCGCACAAAAGGATAATGTAAACTTTTATAAAGGCGAGATGAGATCAAGTTCCAAGTTTCTTGTTGAACAAAGCACGTGCGTCTTCCTTCGAAAGAATTAACGGAAGGATTTCGGTCTTTATAAGTCCAGGGACGGCGTGTAATCCGAATACCAAACAGGCACCAGATGTACTCCTCGAAAAGCGCCCCTACTTTTGACCTCCCGTCGATACTACGATCCCTAATAACAACATTTCTCGCCCTACCTGTTTTTCGTGAGGCGAGACAATGTTAATTCACTTCGTCTTTCTTTCGCTTTTAATAAGCTGCTTCATCAAGTGACTTCTTGAAACATTTAACTCGAGCGGTAAAAAGAAAATTGCGTTGCGCAAGTGCCTCATAACGCAACAACTATCCAATTTCCGGGAGTTTGCGGATCACTGACCCGGAAGGACAATGAGAGGGGAATACTAGCTAGCCTCCGGAAGAAAATGCGACACCAAAATTATTTTCGCGTTTTCTTTTATTCGATCATTAACAGCAATTTCATTCGATCAATACCAAACGCCAGACCACCTTCTTTATATTATCTCAAAGAAAATAAACTTATTTTCACTGCGAAAAGCTCAAATATTGACATAGACTGACAACCAACATTAATGTTGCTTTCTCCAAACGCACCCGACTATGATAATTAGAACGGCAGAAAAAAAATGTCTACGCAACTTATAGGAATAGAAGCAGAGTTGCAACTCATTCGTAAAGTAAAAGAACACTACAAAAATTAGTCAGTTATAGAGTGATAAAAAAAGTGCTAGAAAAAATTAAAACCGCAATTTTGCAAAAGCCAAAGAAAATCTAAATTTTTTGCTTTGCTTGTCTGCAGTTAGTTAAAGAATTGAGCAAAATAACATCGATTTTTACAGGTTAAATTGAGCTTTTCTTGCAGTTATTAAAGATTAATTCCGATTATAAAAAAAAGAATAAATATTTCTTTAAATTATTAATGCTCCAATTTATTTGGTTGTCATTACAATAATAATCAAAAATGTTAACGTTATCTAACCAAACATATCATCCGGTTTTAACAAAAATATCTCTTTCTAACAAAGTCCAATGTGTAGCAGAGAAAGAATATGTTGATTTAGGCCTAAAGTATTTTCGTATAAAAATTTAATTTTGGGTTTAACTCCTGTTCAATACTCTTATGATTCTCTTAGCAAAATACGGTTTGGTAGAAAGTAAAAAATCTTGTAAATTCTCATCAAACGAAGCAGAAACGATGATGGAACTTGTGAATTAGCAAAATTATGTTCGCAGAGGTGGAGCCTCAAACGTTTTTTTCTCCCGTGTTATAATATAAATAATGCATTAAGGAAATGAACACGACATTAAGTGTGAAAACTTGTGATGGAGCTACTCGTTCTCCAAGGGGGAAATCCTGAAACATCAATCGCTCATCAGTCATGAATTTTGACATGACCTTATAACCTATTAATAACGAGCTTTCCGTACAAGTTTGTAATTTGCAACGTATACCTGAACCGTTTTACATGAATAGATTAGATTCCATCGATCGTAAATAAATTCCCACGAAAAAAATCTAATAAATTAAATCTATAATAAAGACAAAGAATTTCCCGTTTCGTTCACTTTCTGACCCTTTCTTCTCGTTTGCCGTTTTGTTATGTCTGATTTACGCCACTTCACCTCTTACGGCAACTAACTCACTTCCGATTGAAAAATGTTTCCATATCAGCACCATTTATTCCATCGAAATCCCGGATGTTCGTTTCTTTTTAAAGCTGCATTGCAGGAAACAATGCTCGTTCTATTTTCCCAACAAACTTAATAATACATCTCTGTCGACTTTTACGGAAAACAAGATGATGGGTGAGTTTTTCGCATGGGTCTGTTACTCTTTTTCTCCCTTCTCCGGAGTCAAAAAAGAATGTAAAAACATGTCCGTACGTGCCGGCGTTGCTAAGTCGTGTCCATAAAGACCGGAATGAAGTAAAAGCACAAACGAAGTATACACTTCCAATAAAAAACCTAACCCGGACCGACAAAGCTCCGCCAGCCTTGATTGCACCTCAAAGATGAACTCCGATGCATCGCATGCATTGTCTTTTTGCTTCAGCAATAAGTTCCCTCGATTCTAGACAATAGTCGATGTTTGATCTCGCTTCCTCATTTCGCACGATATTGTCTTTCCGAACGAAACCAAAAAAATTCTTACTTCAATTAATCCGATTCGGTCGAATCCCTAGACGCTCATCATTTTTATCCCGACGTTCTGGATAATAAATTCCCCAAATAAGGTGACGATGTTGACTCGCGAGAGCCATCCTATCAAGGCATCTTTCGGTGCGTGACCAACTCATTCGGATTTTTTTTAACTCCAGTGAATATTCCAGAAAACAAATTACGTTTTAATTGAAGGCCAGGTGAGGCTGCTTCGGAGTTAATCCCAACCGTATGTGCACAAAATCACCGATGACAGACCCTTTTATTAAATATACTTAACCAGTATTTAATTATTTAACACGAAAAGATGGCAGTTTCTTATTAAAATGCGATTCACATTCGCCTAACGTTACTAAAAAAATTCATCATTCATTACAATATGAGCTTACATCCTAAACAGATACAGTAAAATTTCTGCTAACAGACAATTCTCTGTAACACTTTATGAAAGTTTCACTGTAAACTGTTTCACTCATGGCGGACAAATGCAAAATCGTTTGACGGTAAGATCAATTCCTAATACTCAGTAAAAACTCCAAAAATCTAAAATAAATCGTACTTAAAACCTCAAAGTAAAGTGTTAACCAAAGCTCTTGTGCTCAAACTTAGCAAAAAAAAATCACAAAATAAACACAGAAGCTTCTCTCTATCTACCAAAGTAGAAAACTCATTGTTTCATTTGCCTTTCGATTCTAGAAAAAAAAGTTAACCCCTTTTTTGTAAAGGTTTTTAGAGCGTGAAGCAAAAAGAAACTTTAGAAGCAATAGTCTTATACAAAGTTTTTTGCATTATTCCTCAAGTAGCATCCAACCACGAAAAATACGTTCAAATCTCTTTAGCAAAGACATTAAGATAGAAGTCCAGGCTGCTACTAATCTATTATCTTAAAGATTTTTGACAGTGTGCCAGTTAGTAAACTATCGGTAAGAAGAAAACTGAATAAAGAAGATTTAATTATAAAAAAAATCAGCAAATAGCCCTTTGGTGACCAGAGAACACCGTGTTGTTCTCTAAACAAAAAAATTCGGATGCTGATGTAATACACCAATTTGCAAGCTTGCAGAGAATTACCACAGAAGAACAATAACTGCTAACATGTAATTAAAAAAAAAATAGAACCAGATGTCGATGCTTTTGCACCAGTCATTGGTAAAACCTTTATTTTTACAATATTAATCTTCAGTCTTGGTTTTCATTCTTTGTTAACTGATAATATAGAACTTATCTTTTTAGCAGAATTGTACATTATTTTTGTTGTTACAAACATAAAAAGAAAGTATAGTATAATTTATTCTCAACAAACTAAACAATTTAAATTTAATACTTTTCCAGTATTTTACTCCAAATGTTCAGTAAAATAATACCTAAATAATCAGTTGTAATACCACGAGTTGTCAAAGTTATGTCGAATATTTTTGTGGTGGTCTCACGAATGGACATTTCCTTGGTATGAACACCCATGAGTGCGAAGCACGAATGGTGTTCCCAAGTGAAATGACCATAAGTGATACCACCGGAAAAATATTCTACTCAACTTTGACTCGAGTTGTATTCGGAAGACTATTCAATGAACCAAATAATATTAAAAATACAGATCCTCAAAACTGAGTTACACATGATTTCCATCGCAAACCAGTAAATAAATTTGTGTTATTCGCAATTGTCACGTCAAAATTTTGGCGAAAAGTGTGTGTTATTCATTTGTTAAAAATATTCACCGTTTTCACTAGAGGTATTGTCATAAGTAATTACCCTAAGGAACAAGAAATTACCGATAATTTTGGGTTGGAAATCACGAGTGCCTGCTGTCTTAATAATTCCCGACTGCGAAGCAGGAGGGAATTAACAGCAGGCACGAGTGATTTCCAACGCAAAATTAAAGTAATTTCTGGTTCCCGAGGGTAACTTTACAAGAGTATTCACCAAGTGAACGCCAGAATACAAAAATAAAAATAAAAAATGTAATCAAGACGCTAATAACAAGTACGTAATAACAAGTACGTAATAACAAGTACGTATCGATAGCAACAGAACAAACATATTTGTTTGTAAAAAACCTGCAATTTTTTTTGTGTTTTCTGAAAATGAATGCTACAAAACGGTTTGATACTTTGGGGGCTATAGATGAGGCTATAGCAAAGTGTGTGCCTAAAAATACAAGAAAGAGTAAAGAATATATATGGAGACAGTTCATGGAGTTTTGCGAAGCTCGCAATTATACGTTAAACAGAAAATCTGTGGAAGAAATTGCCATTATGTTAAAAGATTGGGGATTTAACATGAAAAGGAAGAATGGTCAAGAATATAAAGAATGTGTTGTGAAGACAATATAGAATGTAACAGCTAAGAAAATTCAAGAATATTACGAACAAAACTATAATGTAAAATTCAATCCATTTTCGGATTCGACGTTGAAGGAAGCCCGAAAAGCTCGTGACGCTACAAGAAAAAACCGCAAACATCAAACGTAATAAATAATTACAATAATTGTACGTTTATATTTAATTAAATTGCTAATTTATTGTAAATTAAACGCTACAAAATAAGGGTCGGTTTACAGAAAGTGAAGTAAATATTTAATTACGATTAACTTTTAATTCGCGATTAAATCGGCTTTCCTCGGGTTTGATTGGTCAAAATCGACATTTAATCGCGAATTAACTATTTAGTCGCAATTAAAGTTAATGTCACTTTCTGTAAACCGGCCCTAAATGTCTTAAATTGTCAAAAAACTATCAAAAATTATCGAAAAATTACCACGTAATTCTAACATGATTGGTTGATTTTTAAAAAATAAAGCAATTTCATTGGCGAAACTAACACCAGGTGAATACTCAGTACAATTCACCACACGTGGTTATCTCACTAAAATTCGTTGTGATTGGTTGTTAACCAAACAATGTTTTATTTTTATTGGTTCAATTTTCAAAAATGACAGGTGAGTTGAATAGTCAATAAAATTAATAAATAGTCAGTAAACACTCTTAATTAACGTTTGGTTCACAATTAAGTAGATTTTTCAGAAGGAAAAAGGCGGTTAACAGCGTTAACCTGAATTTGGTTAACTCTGGGGTATATTTGTAATCCACCAGAAAAGCTGTAGAAAAATTTATTGCACAACAATAATACTCCAGAGTTATTGTGCGAACGACAAAATTGCTTATAAAATAGATTTATTTAAAAGTTTTAATTGTTGAGAGATCTTCCACAATGTTTTCACAGCAAGCTCATCAACAGGCTGTGAAATAAAATTATTTCACAGTCAAAGTACTCCTACTGTGTGAGCGGTAGGATTACCTATAAGAGGGTTCTATTCCAAATTCCACAATTCACCGAATAAACTGTAAAATAGTCCTATTTCACTGTAATAATATTTCTAAGCTAAAATAGTCTTATTATTTTCCAGAAATAAGCTACTGTGCAAACGATAGAATTATTTAGGAAAGTCTTATCCCAAAAATCCAATTGTTTCAGGTAGTTATGTTATGTGTTCATAGCAAAATTACCTCATCCACCGAATAAGTTGTAACGGTTATTTATTATAGAACCGATTAAATTTAACAACTATATTACCATTCTTTATAGTTGACTAACATTTTATTATAATTCTATGTATTCTTATAAATGTTTCAATACTGTCACAATAATTATCGTTACGAAATGACAGTTTGTCGGTTCTTACTCGTAGAAAAACCAATATTTAAATTTTTCAGTGCGAAAAGTGTGCGTTTGGGTTGAGGTTTTCGCTGTGAATGTTAAAATTGGAATCGCGCTTGGCGCGAAATAGCCTAATGAAGCATCTGGCTGCAATTCTCGTTAACCTTTTGCAATTCCGCACTTTAGCAGCCGGCGGCAGACGAAATAATATTTTAATAGATGAGCCTGAAGTCTCGTTCTGTTATCGTCCGTTGGCAATCTTAAATAAAAAATTCCCAGACATATAACGTTTTGATTAAATTTTCGGTATGTCCGCATATAATATGTAGCCCCTGCGTCGGACAGGATTGTTTATGTTTGGATGAATGTCGACGTTATTTATATAAATTTTTTCCTCTCTTCGTGTCTCTATGTTTTTGTTTTGGTTTTGTTTAAACGATTGTGTTTCGGTTTGATGCGGACTTTTCGAGACAATACAGATTTTTCATCGAACGATATTACATTTTGATTTATGTCGGTACGTTGATGTGAATTATGGGTCCTTGAAGTTCCGGAGAAATGGGACAGTGGAAAAATGCCTTTCCACATATCTAAAACACAAATCTGGCAATTCTTCAAATCCAGCACGGATTTTTTTAGTTTTGTTTATTTCGAGGGCTTGACGACACTAAGAACGAGATAAATTTTCCGATAAGTGAACGAGTTTTTCCTAGAGTCGGCATAATATTGAAAGAAATTTAATAAGCGGATTGTTGGTTCGATTTTCGAAATTGAAGAAAATTTCATGAAATGTTGTCACCTGTGTATGTTATGTACATTGAATTTCTCATCATCGATGCAATTTCCTAGTGAACTTGAAGCATTGCTTTGGGAATAGCAGCGTTCGGTATTCAATATATCAATCGTTGATTTACGGCCTACCAAACTATTTTTTTGCCGTTTTTCTCTAGCTCGATTTTTTTCTCTTTCTTCCGATTCGTGTGTGCTATTCCGAGTTGCTATAGTGCCTTCAATTATTCGAAGGAAGGAAACCAGTCTTGACACGCATTGTATTGCGATGCAATTTCCTATACTACGTGGCTGTTATAGAAATGGAAATGTATAGTTGGGAGACGCGACCTCGTCCCGAGGGTTTACAATTTCTGTTTTTCCTTTTTTTGATTGTATGTATTTCGAGAACAATTATGGAATTTCAAACAAATTAAGTAAGATTGTGTCTGGTTTATTGAGGCAGGGTTTAAGCAAGGGTAGTCGGTCTAACCACCGATAACGGCTGGTAACTTCTCTGAGCGTAGTTGTTTCAGCAAGGCCCCGGAATTAACAAAGTTAATGGAACCGTTGTGCAAGCAATGGAGATTGGACATCGCAAATTATATGACCCGGCTTTATTGTCTTCCGTTATAAACTCTTTTCGTAGTGATACGCTTTTAAAATTGCGACGATTTTTACAGAGATTCATCCGGTTTTGGCGAATTTTAATTACGGGTCGGTGGAACGTTTCATTTTTCATTTAACTGAATTTTTGAAGCGATAAATAACCTTTGTGAGAGAACAACCCACGTTTTTACCCACAACGATTTTTATTAGAAATATTATTACACGTCCAAGAAACGTATAATGCCTTTGTTTATGTTCCCAATTAGCCAACAAGAACGATGTTACGGTTAGGTTAGGTAGCATTATATCAAGTCGGATATAAGTAATTTCAGCGGTCAGACGGAAATTGGTGGTGAACTAAAGTGTTTAGTTGCATCTGCGTCTAATGAAAGGATCGCCAGGACTTTCGATAGACCGCACAACGGTATTTAAAGGATACGTTGTGGTTTTAGAGGATTGGAATTATTTATCAATGCCTCTCCAGGGAGTTCTAAGGAGCCGATGCAGTTTTAATTAAATTCCTATCGTAATGGTTTTTTTATCAGATGAAAAGCAGATTTTACAAGAAACGATAATGATAGTGTTTGTGACACATTCAGATAAGATAGAAGATGACACTTTTGCTTAATACAAGCAGTAATTACAATCAAATCATCGCACTTATACTCCTCAAAACTGAAAACTGCAGACTCGACTTTCCGGTTGTATACGTCAGACGTGATTTTCGACTTGCTTAGGCAATTCTTTTAAAAGAAAAGTACGTTTTTCTAATCTATTGATGTTAATCTATAGTCTGCTAGAAAAACAAACATGGAAACTTCTGGAACGTTCCTAGTATATTATGCTTATCAAAAAAAAAGAATTATTCTAAGGTAACTAGTAATAAAATTTGTTTATAACAAACAGTTTTGATATAAAAATATTTTTTCTAGAATTATTTTTCAAGTACAGTTGTTCTAGCGCATCCGCCATTTCCAACGCAATTTACTTAGTAGAATTAAATTAGAAAAAACATTTTAAAAAATGTAATACAAAAGCAAAATAAATTAAGAGTGATGTCTATCCCGGCGCATCCAGCATTCAGCTCCTCCAATTTATTTCCCAGCAACTTTTCATCTAATTATCCGAAATTTAATTGTCGGTGGGAAAATCCGTGTAGCAGTCGGCAAGATTTCTCATCGTTGAAATTTCAAGAGCGAGCTCGTCTCTCGTCAAGACTTCTGGTCAAGATGAATAATTAAGCGAAACCGCAATCCTTATCAGCCGTCGTCCTTACAGTTTCCGTCACATACGTAGTACATTGAAATGCGGCACCGAGAGACCAACAGACAGATTGGTCTCCAGCCATTTTGACAATGTCGTTGGCAATTATCCTTTCCTTGAAGCTGTTTTACGAAGAAAACGTAGGACCTTTGGAGATTTATCTCGTGTCTCACAGGTCTCTCGGTGCAAACTCACACAGTTTGTTAAGATTAGTCATTCGCAGGCACCGTGGGGATTACATTTAGACAAATTATGCGCGTCAGTGATTAGTTTAATAAACATTAGTCGGCGAAGGTTTCTGCTTTTTGCTCTCTCGAGGAGGGAAGAAAAGTCCAGGTTATATACACGCCAGAAACCCAACTATCATTCCCCCGGATGTTCATTTGTA